>OU383774.1:47425088-57425088 GCA_910950805.1 Acrocephalus scirpaceus scirpaceus | reverse complement strand
CTTTAGCTCCAGGTGAGCAGCCATGGCCCTGCATTCTGCCACATGGACTGGCCTGAACTTTTACTGGGCCATGTTCCACAGGTGTTTAGTAACTGTTGTTCACTTACCTCCAGTACTTCTAAAGAGAATTCAGTGTGTCTCTGAGAATTACTCTCTTCTGCATTTGTTGGATGGATTTCATTTAGCGTGCAGATTTGAAGGGTTTGTCATCAATGTACTCTGTGATATTTTTCTTTACTGAAGACCTGTCAGTCAAGTGAGGCATGTCACTTTTGCAGGAACAGGTCTGCTATATTCTTCAGTCCTTATGCTTCTAATAAATTTTAAAATGGCATTAGTTTCATTGTTTATTTTTATATTTATTATATAAATGTTTATTATATATGTTTATTTTATATATTTATATTTATTTATATAATTAGTTTCATTAGTTTTCAGCTACAAATCAGGGAGGATGAAGTTTATGAAAACTTGAAAGAAGTCTAATTCACATTTATGTATAAGTTTTCAGGTTCTGTGTGTCTGTATATGCAGTATGGCATTTAGGAAAACTAAACATTGTGGGTTTTGTTTTGTGATAAGGTGCAAAGATGATGTATTTCCTGGACAAATCAAGACAAGAAAAAGCAATTGCTGTTGCAACTAGATTGGATAAAAACATGAGAGACAAAAATGTGAAGGTAAAAGATACGGTGTATAAAGCCACCAACGTGTGTGGGATCTTAAATAGTGTATAATTTAATGCAGGATCATGTGCATGCTTAATTTATCTTTAGAAATTAATACTTGAAAGAACAAGGTTTCAATTTTGTCCTGTAAGTAAGAGATATGTAAATACCAACAGAGAAACCTGTTTGCTCAGACTAGTATTGTTTAACAGTATGTGCCTTTAAAAATAAAACAATTGTAAATTGCATTTATTAACTGTTGCTTTTGTTTCTTTAGACATTAACAAAGGTTTTTGAGGCATTGCTTGATGGCAGTTTTGGAAGCTGCCACGCTCAATGTGAAGAATATCAAGCAGCATGTCATAAACTGTTTCCTTTTACATCTGCCTTCATGCCTGCCACAAACGAGGACAACAGCAGCATTGCATCTGTGAATCACACGGCCATTAACCATGATTTGCTGTCCAATGAAATCTGAAGTGATTTGTGCAAGCCCCTGTGTGTGTGTGTATACCTACATGCACACATGTATATGAAACTCTGACTCTCATTACATGCTGGCTGGATACAGATCAGGGTTACTTTTCCAGGTTGTATTTTAATATCTTTAACAGGTATCTAAAACAAAATATTTGGATAGTTAAATGGAGTATGCTATTAGGATTTTTTTTCCTCCCAATGAAAACTGCCAATATTTATGTAAACATCTTTAATCAGCATTTTTCATGTTTATACTTGTACAGGTTTAAGTCTTTTAATAATTCATCAGCCCTCCCTCACAATAATATGGATATTAAAGACTGCTTTCACTTAAGTGTTGTTACATATGCAGATATATGTGAACATATCTTGTTAATAAATTATCATTTGAGAGTTTTTAGCAGATTAAGACTGAAGTGCTGCTTGAATTGCCCTCTTTGTCTTTACTGTTATTTAGGTTTTTTCCTGGGTTGTTTTGGTTGGATTTCTTTTTTAATCTTTGGTCAGTTTGGTTTCTTTTGAAGCACAGCAACATTGAAAGCATTGGGGGGTTGCATGTTTTTGTCAGGTGTGTGTCTTATATGGAACCAGTGTTGACAGTTATGAAGATAAGGTTTGTGTAAAAAAAAAAAAAAAAAAGAAACAAGAAATATCTAAGGCTTTTTGAAAACTATTCCCTCTACCTTGTGTTCCATAGCTATTGTTTCCTTAATTTTACGGTCCTTATTTTAAGTTTAACATTTTAAAGTTTTAATATCCTGAAGCAATTCCCTGAGAAGACATAATGAATTTGAATACTGTTGTTTGTTGTTTGTCCCATCTCTCCTTTCCTCTTCTTCCTTCTGGTTTCTCCCCATCTGCTCACCCATTGACACTTAGGACGAAAAAAGTTGCTCCAACTTTGGACAAATGCAGAAGGTACAGTAATGGGGAATACAGTTTTTCTCTACATCATAACTCACTGGTGGGCGTGCTGTATACCTCCATTAAAAGTCTTAGTTGTCTACTTATGGCCAATACTCCAGAACTTCTAAATGCTATTATGTAGGTGCCTCAAGGCAAAACAGTGTGTGGGAAGTATGTTTTACATTTTAAAACTGTTTAAGGGAGCACAAAGAGGCTGACTACAGATCATAATGAACCCTTTTTCTTACTTTGTATTCTGGTGCATTAACTATTAAATATACAACACATCAAAATGGAAGTTTAAATCTAATATACCTATTTAAAACATAGCATTGCTAGACAAAATGGCTACATATCACATGACAGCTTTACATTCTATAAGAACTGCTATCAAAACATAATTATACTGTGGCTTGTACAGAAAATCTGTTTTCTGGAAACTGTAATGGAATTATTCAATCTCAGTTTGTTTTTATTTCACTGCAATATAAATAATTTCAGTAGTATTAACTAGCCCCTCAAAGGCAAATACCAGTTCATGAAGAGGGGATTTTATTAAAACAAATAAACTGTTCTAATTAAAATTCTCCTTTGTGTGTCATCTGTTTAGATTAAAAAATTGTTGAATGGAAAATTCACTGTAAAATATTGCCAACATATGTTATGCTGTAATAAATTATTTTGTACACATTTGCCTTTGGTTTGGAATTTTTGCATATTTATAGACATCAAACTTTAGCCCATCATTCTCATTTTTTTCTATTGAGTTGCAACATTCACTGGTTTAAGGTTAACTCTGTAAGTAGTTAATAAAAAAAAATTACTGTTTAGCAAATTGAGATGTGTAACTATAAATAGTAGTGGCTTCAGACTGCAATCAGGTAGGTTTAGATCAGATAACAGGGAGAAATTCTTTCCTGTGAGGGTGGTGAGGCACTTGAACAGGTTGTTCAGAGAAGCTGTGGATGCCCCATCCCTGGCAGTGTTCAAGGCCAGGTTGGATGGAATTCTAAGCAACCTGGTCTCATGGAATGTGTCCCTGCCCATGGCAAGGGGGTTGGAACCAGATGATCTTTAAGGTCCCTTCCAACCCCAACCATTCTGTGATTCTGTGACAGTAACACACTGCCCTCAAAAATGATGATGTGGTTTTGTCTTATGTATTCACCATGTGCTGCTTGCTGTGGAACAGCTTGCTCAAAGGTATCTCAGGCAGGGAAAGGTAGTGGACCATAATGGGATTGTTTTGATTCAGCAGCCCCTGAGAGCCTCCTTATTGGCAGCATACAGTGAAGACATGAAGTGATAGTGTCTTTTGTCTTTTTTTAGTTATAACACTTGCTGGAGATTCAGGCCTTCAAAAGAAGGCTTTGGCACTCTGGCTAGGACTGCTTATCCAGTCCTGTGCTGTTTAGATTGATACTTGAAGTCAGACTTCAGCAAAAACACCCAGAGCACCTCTTCAGCAGTGGGATTCCTTGATATTGTAGATGAATAGTACTGATATCTAGGCTAAGAGTTAGAGGAACTTAGGAGAATTCTGGAAATCGAGTCTTCTGTCACTCAGTGCAGGTTTGGTTTTCTCTTAGAACTGGAGGCATGCAGCCTGCAGAGTTTTCCTTGGGGCTGTCATTGCAGGTGTCAACTTCTTGAGGTAACAAATGTTATGCAATCTGATCTGCAAATTTTATCTTTGTTGCAGATGGGCAGGGCATGCTGTGTACCCTAACTACCTGCTGCTACCTTAAGGTGTCCAGGCAGAAACAAGGAAAAGATGCAGATGCAGCAGCAGGCTGCTGTCAGAATGCAGGACTTCATTTATAAACAAGCCTGGCAGCATTAGATCGTTCAGAGAAGAGCTAAACAGAGCTTGTTGAACCGATAGGAATGTTTATGTTTTGACTGGTCTGATTTCTGGTGGTTAATGAGTTTATCAGACAATGGCCAGAACCCAGTGCAGGGGAAGTTGGCAGCAGTGATCTGAGGCAGGGCAGCTCCTCTTGCATTGCAGTGCAGGCTCTTCTGCTGCTTGGGATACTGTGCCAGCCAGCACTGTGAACTATCATGGCTCAGGATCTATCCACACTGACTAGCAGTGTATCAAAAATGTTGCACCTCTGGTGCAAGAAGCTGCCTGTCTGGCTTGGCGTTTCAGTCAGATCTGCTGTGGCTCTCTCCTTCCTCAGGGTTTGTGAAACCACATTAAAGAGGAGTTGAGAACGACGGGAGTAGCAGCAGTGCTTCCTGAATACATAATGATGAATGTAGGACTAACACCACTGGGATACGTGTGCAACAAGGATTGGGCACAATTCTGACTTCACCTTGATTTTGCTGCCCACCCCCAGCAGATGTTCTGCAGCCCTTGCATTCATATAGCAGCCCTATGATTGTGTGAAGTACTCTGTGGTTTCTTGCTGTATAGGTTAATTACTTCATTTGCTCTTTACCAGTCTTAGCAACACCTTCAAATTTCCTTCGCAAACTGTATGTGAAGGTATAGATGCCTTGATTACGATTGCTGTTAATTATAATACATTTATTTACATACCTGTCTTGTTTCTGGATCTTTTGAAACTTTTTGTTTTGAGATGATTTGTAGCTATTCTAAAATCTCTGTTGCTGACCTCTGCACCAACCAAGTAATCGTGTTAACAGCATAACAGCATAAATGTCAAGAGAACTCATTGACTCAGCGTCTAATCTCACATAGAGTCCTGCCATCTCACACAGTATGCCCTCGTTCCTTCTCCTGTTCCTGCAGGCAGGCATACCCCAAGGCTGACAAACTTCTTGTCATAGAAAATAAGCTTGTTCCAAAACCCAGGCCCTAGTGGAAAATCCTCACCTGCTACATGTATGGATAGGCAATTAAGGGAATTGGGAATTAAGGTGAAAAGGGTGGTTTCTCCCATCTCTGCAGCTGTAACATCTAGGAAGAGGTCAAGCATTAAGTGTGACATAGAAGGTTCAAGCATAATCATGTTGGCATGTGTGAATGCACTTGCCACTTGCTGTTTCAACAGCAAAATTATATGTACTTACGGCATTTGTTTTTCCATACCTTAACTGCAACTCCTAATGAAAAGTTTGTGGATTTTCCACTAGAGGGAAGCCTTGCCTCCGGAATATTTTCATAGTAACAAAGTGCTGAAGTCTTGTAGATGTTGTTTTGTAGTAAGAGTGTAGGAAAATGTTTATAATTTTTCCTCCTTTCAGGCATTAGAGAGAAGTTGTTGTTTTGTATGTGCTTAAATGTCTGAATTAGCCTCATGTTTGTATAACCTAGCTGTCTGTAGGCATTGATGTGGGGATCTCAAGTTGAGAGCGCAGTTGGTTGGACTTATTTCGTACCACTGGAGAACAGACACACTGGGAAAAGATGTCTGAGCCCACAGATGATCATATTGACTTTTTTGGGAAATCCCATGTCCTGTGCAAAAAGTTTCACTCAACACCATTCCTGCCTTCAGGCTGTTGAAGAGAGGCAGAATGTGTTGGCCTTGAAGATTAGCCTTCACTCCAATTATTTATCATGAACTAAACATGTTGTCTGTTCCCCACTTGAACATATTTCAAGTCTAGACAAAGTGTTTGAGAACGTGCTGTTAGCACTTAAGAGGAGGCTTAGGTTTTGAGAGGTTCCTAGAGGTATTTTAGGTATGCAGTAAGATGGAAGAACTAATACATGGTAGTTTTAGGACTGATTTCATATGATAAATGCTCGTATTTAAAGCAACACGGAAGGGAGGAAGCAAGGACTAGAGCAGGAGCTGTCTTGCTCTTCCCCATACAGTGCCTAGCACAGAGAACTCCTAGTTTGAGACACAGGCAGTAAGCTGTCGTAAAGCCTGTCTGTAAATGCAAGCAAACTACACCTGCTTGAGGCCACAGGCTCTGTAAACAGCAGTGCAAGAGACATCCAGGAATCCACAAAAGGCATCAAGCACTAAAGGAGTCTGTTAGCTGTCACTAGAGACAGCTAATCAAATGTTAGCTAATCCATGCATTTGATTGTGTTTAAAATGAGTTCTGAGAGTTCCTGAAGTTGGAGGAACTTTTCTATTAGTAACACATTCCCTGCATGTCTAAATACCTATCCAGGGAAATTCAAACCACTGGGATGAAGATTTGCCATGGATAAATTTTTTGGGGATCCGTAAGAGAGAGCATGATTCATTTGCTCAGGGGTTGGAGGGTTACTCAGGGTGGTGAGCCTGGGGGTGATTAGCTCAGGCATTGCAGGGCATCCATCCCCCAAGTGGTATAGGAATGTCATTAGTCCCTTGCTGTTTCTGCACTGGTCAGGACCACAGCACTTAGCTGTGTCATTTGTGAACACTGACGGACCCAGAAGGTGATTCTCCAGGGGACAGGCAATGAAAAAACAACAGCTCTGTAGTGATATCCACAGATGTAGTCATCTTCTCTTTGGGAGCTTACACCTTCACTGAAGTCTTTGTGGTTTAATAGGCAATGAATTCATACAAAATCAGAAGGCTGGACAGCTCTGTTATATATAGGGGCACCGCTATATCCAGTGCAAAGCTATGGGCACCTCAGGATGCCAGACATCTAAAAATAGTTATTGCAGTACTGAGATCTGCTTCTTTTTGCTTCTGAAGTGCCACCTAGACTATAAAAAGTTGTGCTGATGTGATTTCCTGAGCTTATCTGACAATGTGTTGCTAAAAGCTTTTTATGTTTTCCCCACTGTATTCCTCCAGTATCTCTCTCCACTTCAAGCTCTGGCCCTTGCTGTTTGCTTCTGTGAACAGATTCAAGTCAACAGCTTAGCACAAACCTTGCCTGGCAAATGTGGGTTGGTTGTCTACCAATTACAGATGGATAGACAATGAAAAGACAGCAATACTAATCAAGTATTTGATGAGCAGCCCACACATAGGTGTATCAGGCTGTTTTGTACATGGCCTTCCATTCCAGGAAGGTACAAATTCCTCTCAATCACCTTCCATCATAGGAAGTATGTTCTTCCTAGAAGAAATTGTGATAATTCTGAGTTTGCTGTGACCATGCCTGGCTCTCCCTACCATGTTTCACAGGTAATCTCTCACAATCCTGGCCATCTCAGGGGAGCCAGGCTGGGGAGCAGGGGCATTGTGGAACTGGCAGCCGCAAATAACTGATCAGAGTAAAGTTGTCACTGCATTTGGCTCTTTATTATTAGAGACCCTGTAGTGAGCATTGACCATGTTGACAGAAGCCCTGGCCTTCCTGAGGAGCAAGGGCCACAGTGGGCAGTGGCTGTGCTGTTTTGGCCAGGTACATGGCCTACCATGATATAAATTGTCTGCAGAGATCCTCCAAAAAACATAAGCTATTTCTGTCTCTGCTCTGGTGACCACCTCTTTTCCTGTGTCTCCTGCTTGCTGAGGGTTTGTAATATTGCTCTAATAACAGGAAACTCACATCTGTGTCAAGTGCCAAGTGTGGCACCCTGCTGTCTAAGTGTTGAGTAGGTGTGTGCTCCTTGCATTTGCTTTCAGAGAGACCTATGGCCCAAGTAACCCTGGATACAATGGCACAATACAAATGTTTCTTAGTGCCATGGCAGGATAAATCTGGATGTGCAGAGCTGTGTTTTTTAAATGTCTACAGTGGCAAAGCTCCTGCTTTTCAGTGGTGTTTTATGTTCTTTTATTTTTTTCAACAGCCTCCCTCGTGTAAATGCTCTGAACTCTGGTTTTGGATGCAAATCCTCTGATGTAGACATGCAACTAGTAGAGCTGGGCAGTATGGAGTGAACAATTCTGAAAGCCTGTTATTTATGAAATAAGAGCTGAAAATAGAAAATGGGCATATGGAAGAAGTTGCTGTCACAGATCCTGCCTCTGGCTGGGAGAATTAGAGCATGGTTTACTTAACTTCCATTTGTGACAAAAACAGGATCCTGCTATGGCTTGTCACAAAAATTATTTGAAGCTGAGAAAAATGGGGAAAACACCCAGGGCTCAATAATTTTTCCTAAAATGAAGTGCAATTGCCTCAGTCAGAGGAAAGGCTTGGCTTCTCCCTTTGCCTCCTATTGCCCTTCAGCCAACAGAACCTGGGAGGGAGAGTAAGTCTTGATTTTTTCAGCCTGTTTTGGTAGCTTGTTTCAGTGGGATGGATGGGAAATACACTCAACACCCCCTGCCATTCCTAACTTCCCCAGTTCTTGTGGCTATACCCGTCTAAGTTTCCTTGAGACTGGTGCAATACACCACAGAAAACTCAAAATATTGGTTTAATAACACAAGGACAAGCAGAAACAACAAAATGGAAACCCATGTACATTTTTAAAAACAAACCAAAAAGCCACCACAAAACCCAGAGGGTATTCAGTGTTCTCAGGAAAATCTAGCAAGAAGTGTTTTTATTCCTTTAGATGTGGTCAGGATCTTTTTGGCTATGTATGTTGACCACAAGTATTTTTTATTATCCTTGTAGTTATTAATTGTGTATATTTAGAATCTCTATTTCCTGGCCAGATTTAAGGCTCTGGAAACACAGTGTCCACAAACAGTGTTAGATAGGAAATACCAGGTGAGTGAGCCAAACAGACTCAGTGTGCATGAGTGTGTGAAATAGAAAAAAATACAAAACGTGTAATTTTTAGTCACAGCAAATAGCATTGATGTGCATTATATCTACCAGAAAAATTCACTACCTTTTACTTTACTAATGGAGGAGACAATTTAGGAGAGATGTCTTATAGTTTTAATACATGAGAGTTCCGTTAAAAGTTTTGCTTTGCAAGGCTTTAAATTTGCTTCCAATGTGCTTTGTGTGTCAGATATTTTTCATGAAATAGAAGCCTCTCAAGCCTTAAATTCCCTTTTTTTTTCTTGTATGCAATCACCCACTGTTGAGTGAACATTCCTTCTCCCTTAGACAAAATTGTCATTCTTTTCTAAAGTAGCACAGTATACAGCAATCTTAACTCCTCAATTTATCAACAATTCAGAGACAAAGTAGGTGGAAAATAACAACTGTTTCTCATTTGTATTTGAAAATGTACAAGTTTCTTGATGGAGTGGTAGTCATGAAAGGTTTTGAAGCAAAACTGGCAGAAGAGTAAAGAATTCAGCATCTCCAGTTCCTGATCCATATATATGGGCCTTGGTGTGGTGGCAGCAACATCAGGTAGAGGTAGAGATAGCAGTTTGCCCTGAGCTTGAGCCCATAACCTAACACAGGAAATAAATTTCTTACCTTGCATTCATAAGTATGCTTTTCCCCCTTTTTTTTCCCCCCCACATTACTCTTTAAAACAGATATTTACTACTGCTGGACTCTTTTTGGATGACTTCTGATGAGGGAGGACTTAATGGAAGAGGAGCAAATCCTTTCCTCCACTCAGCCTTGTGCAGAGTCTTTTTGTGCTACCTCCCTGTGCAAGGATATGTGCACAGCCTTGTTTTCCTGAAAACAGAGCCAGAATGGAAGCAATTTCTTCACCTCTAATTGCCACACAGCACTCCAAATGCCAGGCTCTCTCCCCTTCCTGGCTTACTGCCGTGGTCCCTTAGCTTACATTTTCTTGGCTTTTTGTCCACTTCTCTTTGCTTGTTCTCTGGTGTCTCCTTTGCACTGCAGGGAAAAGACTACCAGACAACATCCACCTCCTTCTGAGATCCAGAAACACTAGTACAGCTTTCAAGCAGTGTTTTGGTTGGTTTCTCCAACATCTGAAGTGATCTCGCTCTGGAAAGGAGCTTCTTACCTTTCTCCATTGCCACTCCTACTGCCTATATGCTTTACAGTCAGTGCATGTTGGATTTTGAGGATTTTCTGATGGACATGAAGTTTTACTGTGACTTCTAGTGAATTCAAGATTGAAGTTTCCCTCAAACCTGGCTGTAATATCTGTAACAGCCCACTAACTCTTGTAACTCCAGTTTTATAATGCAATCAATTCAGTTTGCTTTGCTTCTACACATTCTATTTTCAGGATTTGGCTGATGTTTTGTACTAACTAAACAAATACAGGCATCACTGGAAAAAAAAGTGACCAGTGAAGAAAAGAGAAAAAAGTCTTGTCATCCAGCTTGATATAAAAGGTGTTTCTGCAAATGTGACCAGGAGTTAGGTTGTCAGCAGTTCTCTCTTTTGACCTGAACAGTTTAAGTTACATTAATATGAAGAACAACCTGCATTCAGGGAGTACTTTCCTGAGTACAAAAGAAAAAACCTCATGTGTTCAGGTCCAAGACTTTGGTTGGGATCTACATGTCTCTTGTGGATTTGGGGTACATTGGGGCTGGCCTTCCAGTTCAGTTTACTCTGAAAGAAGTCAGGCCATGCAAAAAAAATTGCATAGAAACTGAAATCACCAGAAGACAGCTGAAGATAAAATTACTATAGTCCCAAGTCAAATTG
Organism: Acrocephalus scirpaceus scirpaceus; assembly: GCA_910950805.1. NCBI lineage: Eukaryota > Metazoa > Chordata > Aves > Passeriformes > Sylviidae > Acrocephalus > Acrocephalus scirpaceus. The sequence continues at coordinate 57,414,652 of OU383774.1, read as the reverse complement.
ATAGTATGAACATATTTTCCATTAAGAGACACGAATCCTTTAATTTTCTCTCAAAAAGGCAGCAAACAGTTACTTTTAAACTTCTTTATCACTTATTTACTCAATACCATCCCTCTCCTTACCTGAACTTCTCACCCTTTCCCATGCAGTCCTCAGCCAAAGTCCCTTGACCCAGAACATTCAAACTCTTGAGTGGTTTTGCATCTCTCTTTACTGTGAACAGAAGCTCAACATTCAGCTCTATGTTCCAGTGATGCCAATATAGGTTACAAATCTACCTTAGCGGTTTAAATGACTTTCAATCCAGCTATGACAACAGTGATTAAATCCAAACTGCCATAAATATGTTTCAGCATCATTAACTTATTTAGAGACATCCATTCAAAACTCCAAGGGAATCTGCCTCTAGTTACTAAAAGACAGAGGAAGAGACACAGACCATATCATGTTCACATTTAGGAGGTTAATTTGACAAGCAGAAAATTTAGAAGGATAATGGGCCAGAGAAAGTGAGTTTAGGTTTTGGCAGGATTCAGCAGGAAGGTGTATGGTTTACTCACAAGGCCACAGCTGTGAATGGCTGTGAGCAGCTCCATGAGTTTGCATCCACTCTGCATCAGTCAACGGTAGAGAGAAAACCAAAAGGAAATGCATCAGTCTGTAATAACTCCAGGTTCCAATTCAAGGTCCACAGAGCATGTTGGGAGAAGAGGAAGTAAAATCCTGTGAAAGACCTCTGGCAAAAGATTTTTTTATTTGACAATCTTTCAAGATTAATATATCGCTGTAAGTCACTCACTCTTCCCACTGGTGGTGTGGATTGAGCTACAGGTCACAGGCTTTTATTTAGCCCAGCTGGCAGCAGAAGTAGCAAAACACCTTGGATGGCAGTTAGGCAGCCTATGTAAAATGCATGGCTCATCTGTGACAAGGTTCAATTAGGCAGCTCTCCTCATAACAAAACAGGTTTAGCAATTGACTCACATAGGCAATTCCACTTGCAGCACAAAGGATAAAATAGGCTGGAGTGTCAACCACTGCCTCCCTTCAAATGAGCATCCTGAGGGCAGGGTTGTGATGTGCTGCACAGCGGGACAAGTTACACTGGTGATGTTTGGTCTATTCCTGCTCTTCAGCCCAAGGAGTTGGGTTTCCCTGTGTGTCAGTCTGGCTGACACCTGTGCTTTTTCATCCTCCGGCAGTTTTCGTTTTTCTCTTTGACAGCTGTCTTAATTTTGGGTTCCCTTGCTTCCCTCAGCTAGAAGTTTGGCAATGATGGGCTGTTGTTTGTAATTCACAGGTTTTAAATTATCTACTTTAACAACTTGGTATTGTTACTTATGTAAAGAATTATTATCTTCACAGACTAATAAATACTGAAAGACTTGTGGAAATTAAATATTCAAAACTCCAGGCTGCTTCCATGGACAGGGATCTGGCACTCTGGCTTTTGTATAGTATCAATACCAGTGAGAGGACAGGTGTAGGTTTCACAACACGTCTGTTTTTAACTGTGGGAATATGGTATGTACTCAATAGAACTGATATTTTGGGTTATTCTTGATCTTTGAAGTGGTGAAAAGAAATGATTCATTAGACAAAAACTTTTCAGCCATTTCAGATTTGCAAATTCCCCCGTCTGCAGTTCCAGTTTCTGTGTATGTGCATATGGTGCTGCACCTGTACTGAGACTTTTAACATATTTCCAGTAAATTTCTCATTCTGGTTTGGGTTTTTTTTTCCTGTTTTATATGAATGCCTCAGAAGTTGTTCATGGATCTGTGGGCATCTCTGGGCTATGCTTTGGAAGCAACTAGATTATTCAACCTGCAGCATCAATGCATTTTTAAACCCATTCTAAGGAGTCTCTTTGGTGTAGCAACACAATGTGTTGTGTCCCAAATTACTCCATGCTTTGTTTAGAAAACTAGTACTTCATGAGCCTTGCAGCTTGGCTATATCTAAGTGCCTGTTTTAAAAGCCTTTCCCTGAAGCATATTTACAGGCAGGATTTGTTGATTTAAACAGCTGTGTGGCTCACAAGTTTGTGAGGTTAAAAATGCAGTAGGAAACCACTGTAAACATCACGTCACCAGCTGATGAGGATCTGGAGACACTGTGTCGAATGGTCAAGAAGAAATTCACTTTAAATACAGCTTGGACAGCTGCCTAGAAAATGAGAGGGATTCAGTAGCTGAGGTTTACATTAGGAGTTGGGTTGGATGTTTCTCCCTATAAACATGAGCAGCCAGGCATGTCAGCCTGCAGCGTTTCAGGGCACTGCACTTAAAAGTGACTTCTTCTTCATTCTGCCAGATGTGGGCTGCTCCTGTTGGCATCTGTGGCTGTTCAGCCAGTTCAGCTGGAGCGTGCTGGGGCCTTTCAAGAGTATTTATGGATGTGCAAGGCTACATGGCCCATGACATAGAACCAAGAAGCATAAAAGTGAGTCTTTGTTTCCTCTTGTATAAGCTAATGGTTTATGTGGAAATTTGAAATTCATCAGCTGTCTCGGTTGCATTCAGCAGAATCAAGGCTGCTTAGGAGAAGACGAGTATTTACTGAAAGAAATATTAAGAGATTAGTCTGTGGAGCAGTAAACACAGCTAAGTAGTTTTAAGCCCAGGTTGTCTTAAGGAAAGAAGATTTCCCAAACACATGGCTGTAAAGAAGGGAAGTTTATAGAATAATTGCTTCAGCATGCCTAGAAATTATTCTGAAAATGGCCAATTTGAGTGTAAGATAATAATTTAAAGAGAATGCCCAGGATAAATTCTTATATCACTTCAGGGAAACAGTTGGTTTTTTCCCCTACCTACCCACACCCTCCTTTTATTAGCTTCCTGAGCTGAGCCCATTCAACTCAATTCAACAGAAAATCACTCACTTTCTGGCTGGATTCGTTTTCTGCTGTTCTAACGTGTTGAATTGGCTCAGCAACAGATGAGAAAAACCTGCTCAAAAGACGTGCAGAAGGTCTAGGCCAGGAGCACAAGAAGAGAGAAGTAGACAGGTCATTCCCCTTTTCATGGCAGCAAGGCCCCAAGCGAGGCAAGGCTTCTTGTACAGCTTCATCCTCCTTTGTACTTTTTTTGTGACGTGACCTCAGACCCCATCCCAAAAGGCTGTGAGATTGCTTGACCATCTTTATGAGAAACAACAGGAAGGGCACAGGAGGACTTCTAGCCTTTGGTTATTTTGTCTGTATTCCCCAGAAAAAGCATTCCTCAGATTCAAGCCTAACCTCAAACACCTTTTGCCCCTAAGCCAGGTTGTGCTATAGACCAAGCACAGTGCTTGGTGGGGATGTATGTGGTACAGGTAGGCTTGATCACATGTGATTGAACAAAAGAGATTTGACATCAGCTGCAGGGCCAGGTCCTTGTCTTTCTGGGCTGTGAGCTGTGCCTAGTCACGTCCTCGACAGTTCCCCTTTCTGCCTTGCATCCATTGTCTCCCATCCTGCCTGTGCTATTGACGTCATGCCCTTGCATCTCCTTGTCCCCTACTTTTTAACCTCGCTTTCCATCTGTGTCACTATGGTCTTTAAAAAGGATTGTTTGTAGACACTTTTATTAGTAGAAAGAAAAACAGAGGAAGACCACAGAGAGGAGGAAGCCACAGAATAAATAACAATTGAACTTCACTATGAGAACTTCTTTTGATTCACTGCAAAAATAAATAAATGCCTCCATATCAGCTGGTAAGGAGAGGTGGAGAAATCTCTTTTATTGTCTAGAACATAGTTTTTCTCATTTTGTATCTCGAAGGAACAATGACAGCATGTCTGAAAATGTCAGAAAGTTTCAGAGATGTTTTTTCTTACCTCTCCCTGACTCTTCTAAATATTTTCATCAGCACACAAACTATATATAATCAGGAGTTAAAATCATAACTCCTGACTCATTCTCATGGAATAGCACCTGATGTCTGTTTTCAGTATTTCTGGCCATAACTAAATAGGACAGAGTCTTCCCCAATGAGTATTTAACAGAACTGGTGTTTTAGCTGCTCAGACAGCTTACATTTAAAATGAACAAGAGACAGCACAAGAGCAACACTCCATAGCTATGGCATGTATAAAGATCAGGTTTACCTGACTTCAGGACAAGTGTTAGAATCTTCCCCCTAAGAACAAGGAAAGCACTCCAGGAAACACCCTGGCTGATGCACCTGGGGCCGTGACTCCCTCTGCCTGAGCATTCCCTGCATGTCCCCTGCCACCTGCTCTTCGCATTGGGACATCCTCTGGAATTAACTGGCCCAGCTGCTCCCACGGCCGTGCCCGCTGCTCATGTACGGGGCAGGGCAATAACCAGAGACAGATGCCAAAGGGGATGGGGAAGGAAGGGGATCCCGGGGGTGGCCGAGCAGCACTGTCGTTGCATGCAAAACCACGGGCTCGCTGCAAGCGAGCTGCAGGCTCCTCGCCGTGCTGTGTGCCCTGTCCTGCTGGCACTCACGGCGCTGGGTAAGGCCGACCGAGCCCCGTGTTCCCGCGGCAGTCCCTCCTTACAGCCGGCTCTGGTTCCCGCTGTATCCTCCCTCGGCACAGCCCGGCACACACCGGGCTCCGGGGGTAGCGCAGCGCGATCCTCCCGAAGGAGCCGCACTCCCGGCGGCGGGCGGGGACAGGCGACACTTCCCGCGGGCGGCGGCGTTGCTGGCGGGACTGCGGCCGCTGGGACACCCGGCCCGGCGCACCTGCACCGCCCGGGGGCCGCCCCCGCCGCCGTCCCGCCCCGCCCCGCCCCGGCCCAGCCCAGCCCGGTCCGGCCCCGCTATAAGAGGGACAGCGGCGGGGCCGGGCGCTCAGGCTGGCGGCGGGAGGCGGCAGCGGCGCCGGGGCATCTCCGCCCGCCGCCATGAAGTCTCCTCCAGCCCAGCGCCCGGCGGGGCAAGGTGGGAGCGGCGGGCTGAGGGGGCGGCCGGGACCCCTTCCTTCTCTCCCTTCTCTTCCCTCCCTTTCCCTCCGCCGGGGTGGGGCGCGGGGGGCGGGCGGGGTCCGGGTCGGTCCGGTCCGGTCCTGACGCCGCTGCCGCCGCCCCGCAGCGCCGGGGGAGGACGGCGGGGACCTGGCGGAGGCGCTGGGCGAGTTCGACGCGGTGCTGGCGGAGTTCTCCTGCCCCGCCGGCCGGCGCCGCTTCTTCTACGGCGAGCACCTGGAGCGCATGAAGCGGCGGAGCAGCGCCAGCGTCAGCGACGGCAGCGGCCTCAGCGACTCCGAGAGTGAGTGTCCGTCGGTCCGTCCGTCCGGCTGTGCCGGTCCCGGGGTGGGGGCGGCCGGGAAGCGACGCTCCAGAGCGGGTGTTAAACCAGCACGTCGCCCTCTTTGAGAGAGGCAGGGATTCGGGAGCGGGAACCCGCCTGTTTCTATAAAAGCACTGCCTTCTCGTTTACCTTCTGGGCTGGAAGTCGCAGGGATGCATAGTCTGGCCCCGCTGGTTTTACTCTCTGGTGTTGAACGGAGGGAAGAGTTGCTGGAGTGGAGCCTAAAAAGCTGCTTCTGGAAGAAGGTCGGGCTGCCAGCCGGCTGCGGGACACCGGGACATCCCGGTATCTGCAGTGAAAGGTGTCTCACACTCACAGGGACTGTCCGCTGTGTCTCGGTAACCAGAATCATCTGGACAGAGCGAGCGAGCCAAAATGTGTTTTCCACAACAGGTGGAAACTCACCCAGATTTCCCGTTATAAGAATGGTTATCCATCCATCCATCCAGCTGGACGGACGACAGTGTTATCACTGTTTCAGAGGTGCTGATTTTAAAGCTACCTTGTGCCCAAGCACATTAGATGTATGTGAATTAGATGTATATGAACCCTGTGTGTACTCCTGTTCCATCTTCCAGAACATGGAACAGGAAGGGTAGAAAGCTACTTGGAGCAAGAAAATATAGAATTGGTACTAAATGTTTTCTAGTTAACTTGGAAAAAAGTTCAATGCCTCTTACTGGCTCTGCTAATCAGGGAGATAAAACATTTTTCTCTTCCAGATAGTGAGGCTGGAAACTGCTGTTCTCTTTCAGAGCAGTAGGTTACTTTCTCAGAAGTAAGTCCTGCTAAATGCAAACTATAACCAGTTTTGTTGGTTTGGGTTTTGTGTTTTGTTTGGCGTTTGTTTGGGTTTTGTTTTCTTTAAGTTCCTAACTAGATGTCAAGCTTGATGAAACTTAACTGTTTTGCAGCTATTAATAATAAGACTGCTCCTCTAATTTCTTTTTTGCCTCTTTATCAGTTCAGGGACTCAAGGTGCAGTTCTGTTGATTCAGTGCTTAAACACTAATGCTATCTTGCTAGTACTTGAGCTGTGAGAGCATAGATTCTCCAGATTATCAGAGCCTGTTATTTCATCATCATGGATGTAATTCATTTTGCTGACAGGTATTGTTTTACCTGCCCTGAACTTGGATACCTTGCCTAGCACTGCCTTTGGAATTTTTCTGTGGAAGTACGTGGATCAAGATGCTATTTTTCTGTTTCATAATGTATTGAGTGTAGAACTCCTTCTAAGAATCTCTCTGCTTCCAAGGAGGATTTAGAATTGTGTGCCCAGTTTAGATGGAACATTTTTCTTTTGGATAGCTGAGGGTGTGTAAGGTGAAATCTGCCTTCACTGAGTCAAACTGGCAGCCCTAGTGTTACTATTTCTTGTGCAGTCTTCATTGTTGTGATGTGTTAACCTCTCACGTACACTTACTGTGTCTCACAGTTGAGACACTTGTAATGACAGAGCAAAATAATCTACTGTTGAGAAAATTATAAAAACCCCAACCTAGTATCTAGAACTTATTCTTCTTGGATGGAGAAATGCTAAGTAACTACAGATAGCTATCTGCTCTGGTTCAAAAAACTAAAATCTTGAAAACTGCTTAAAAATGCTCTGTTAGAATTGACGGGAGAGATCTTTGGAGGGCGATGACAATGCTCTCTGGCAGGGCAAAAGGCCTAGTGAGGAAACAGCATGCTCATGTAAACAGGCAGATCAGATCTTCAGGAAGATCCAAAAATTAAAAATCTGTGTGGCAAATCCATACAATGGATTAAAAATCTGTGTGGCTGAAGGCGATAGTGGAGTAATAGGGTAGACAGGATTTGATGGCTCTGTACAGAGTCTTCAAAGATCTTGTATGAGGAACTTGTCAAGTTTTCAAATCCTGTCCCATGCCCGAGTTCCTCCCTTGGTGATGCATCTTGTGAAATGTGGCTCTGGAGGAGTTGAAATCCCAGCTTTCTGGACACTGGCATGTAAGGGACCAGGAGGGTGCACCAGAGTCTATGAGGATATGTTTAAGGGAAAGGAAACAAAACCACCCAGCTCTGCTCATGGCTCAGGAAAGGTCTGGTAAAACACTTCTTCCTAAAGGAGTCATTCAGTGCAGTCAACTTTTTATTTTGAAGTTAGAGTAGGATTGGAGAGGAATTGTGGATTTATGAAGAGCTCCTTTTATAAAACAGGCTCTAGTGTCTGATGTAATCCAGCTACACTCCCTACATCTATTTTAAGAATAAATACAGGGAGTTGCCTACTTACCCAGGTTCTTTCAGTTCAAACTCAAGTATTCCTTGAGTTTGTTTTCCCTTTGATTTCTGTAATTTAGTGTTAGTATAGTGCTGAATTCATGACCTTGCTCTTCCTATGATAAGGCTTAGGTTAAAATATCACTTCAGAATCAAGGGGTAACTGGGGTGAGAGAGTTAAGTTCTGATAACGAACCTTTAAAAACCATATTATCTGCAGGTAGTTTGAATGATCATCTTGTTCATGAAGATTCTTTGCATCTTTGCAAAATTTTGTTATCCAGTGCCAAGATTATCACAAGTACACTTTATCATGTGTGCAGACTATTGTGTTTTAGTGCTATCTGTTGTTTACTGTTCAATCCAATCCTCCTAACTGATGTGGTGTGGCTGAAGGTTAGGCATATGTATCTTTTGGCCACTCCTGAAGTGAGATCTTTCCACTCAGGGATAGAACTGTAAGGGGAGGGGAGGAAACATTTTAAATTGTTTCAACTGTTTGTTTCAGTGATGCTGAATCAGCCTTAAATTCAATTCCATGAGAAGCTACATCAAGTGGTTGTGCTCAAACGATACTGCTTAGTAGGGTAAGGAAAACCTTTCCTCTCCTGGAGTTTCTGCCATGAGCATGAGCCCATTTAATTTAACAGAAGAGTTTACAGAAGACCTCTGTCAATGTAGTTAATCCTGCAAATATTCTGTTATCTTTAAAATCTCCTCAGGGAGCTAGCTCCAAAAATACTACTTTAAATTCTTATATTACGTATTTCTGGCTCTTGAGAAAAAATAGGGTTTTGAAGACTGTGTGAAAAATGGGTGCAATAGTACTTTGTTCTTCCACATCTTGTCCTGTCCTTTGACTAAATGATCTTTGGACGAGGTCTGGCTTGGCTGTGGTTAAGCCTTGCATGTAGCACAGTGGACTCTAGACCTCGCAGTAACCGAGCGGCTCGTGCGTGCAGATGTGTGTGATGATCTCGGCCCACGAGTGTTACATTAACCACCACAGCTGACTGGGTCACTGCTGGAAATCAGGATGCAGCTGCTGAGTTACTCCAACGTTCCAGAGCTTCTGGACTGTCAGTGAGTACTGATTCTGTTTCAGCTTGATGTATTCAAATGAATTGGAGCCTAGCAGCTTTGTTCTTTAGGTTATTAATCCTGCTGGAACTTCTAAGCTGAGGAATACTTTATAACTCTTTGCTATTCACAGCATATCTTGGCTGTGATAAAGGAGGATTTGTGCTAGGGAGTGCTGTGCTGGCAGAAGACACTAGTGTAGATGCAGCTGTGTTAATGAACTTAGAGATAGCATTGTCTTCCTGTGTGGGGATAAGCTTGCAAAGCAGAGTGCAGGCTTGCCTGTGTAAAATGCATACCCAGTCAGTGCAGCGTGCCAGTACAGAATATGGCAGTGTCAGGACAGTCTTCCAAGTTGAGGCTTAGGATAATGAATGGGAAGTTGGACTTTATGAGAGGTTGAGAAGGGAAGTGCTTTAGTGTTTCTTGGGCTAAAGTAACAATAACACTGAAAAGCTACATCATAATCTGTTGTCACGCTCTCAGAACTGTTTGACACTTGTAGCTCCATGTTTTCTTGAGGCAGGTTCAGCTTCCTGCCTCTCTGTTAAAAGCATTGCAAAATAAATTCATCAATTCAATTCTTGTGCTCTTACAGCCAACAATGTTTTTTTGTAGTTATTTTTAGGGGTAAGTAAATGGTTTCTGAGCAATGCCTCATGGCTTTTAAACACAACAAAGAAATCCTGAGTGCATCTAGAACTCCTAATTTTATGATTTAAAAATCAAATAGGTACAGGGGTTGAGCAGGATCTTTTAACACTCAGTGCCTGGTGTATGCCAGCCCTTGTGTTTACATGGATGTGGCTGTGGATGTCTCCATGTGCTCGTGCTAATGCCCAGGCTATCCAGATATGAAGCATCAGCCACTGTTAGTTCTGCAGCACTCACCCTGAAAAACCTGTTTGCGCTGTCAGTCTTATGTGTGACAAGAAGGCAAAGAAAAAGGCAACAGAAATGACTGAAGATGTAAAATATTTTCCAAATGCTTAAATAGTTTGGGACTGTCAGGCAAAAAAGATGTTTTGGGTGGGGACAAGACAGTCTTCTGGAGAATCCTAAATGATATTAGGAAAGTGACTGCTACGTCACCAGTATGAGGAAATCAAATTTAATTAGCATGTTTCAAAGAAACAAGGTTTTTTTTTTTCTTTCATGAACAGTTAAAGATATTGCCTTAGGTATTATTGATGTTAAAAATTCACATACTCAAAAATAACTTGATAAAATCCCAGCAGGAGGGATGGGGCCATTGAGGACTGCTTGGGCTGATGCCACTGCTGTCTCAGGAAAGAGACTGGTATGTGCATTGAGAGAACTTGGTAGAGCTCATCTTGCAACTATCAGTGTGTGGCTGCACCACTCTAAAGCTCTTCTAGGCATATGCTATGAGTTGTTGTGAGAGACAGGATGTGAAGTAGATGAGCCTTTGGTCTCTGCAGCAAATGCCAGTTTTGTAACACGAAAAGGAGGTAGGTTGTGTCTGTGAACTTCCAGTGGCTTGTCTCAAACAAGACAACAATAACATGGTTATAATGAAAAAGAGTGAAGTGAGACTCTTCTGGAGAAAGTCCCTTTTATGAAATGATCTGAGAAATAAATTTGTATTACATTACTTGGAAGTTTCAGGTTCATAGCCTTCTCTACAGGTATTTCAGTGTGCTGAGAAATGCATTTTTTCATAAGATTTCCCATTTTTGCCACTCCAGCATACCCATTGCTCTTACTCATTAGAAAGGAAGATTAGTAAAGGGAAGGCTGGAGTTGGAAACTACCTTGTAGCTTGTAAGCACGGGGGGAAAGTGGGAAGGTAAGCTTTGTATATGAAGAGAAAACATGCTTGTACATCTGGATTTCAGGCTTCCTAGATCACTTTATTGTAGCTATGAAATTTTGTAGCTTTGAAATCCTTTAAATGATGATGCTTAGATGTATCAATAGAGAAAAGGTGTCATTTTTTGGTCAGTATTGGAACAGATGTTTGTTAGCTAGGCAAAATCCCCACAAAAATAAACAATGCAGCCAAGTGTAACTGTGATGATGATGATAAAAATAAACACTGTCCTTGGGGGCTGAAACATACACATTGTGAAACAGGCTTTTTGTATCATGAATATTTCTCACTTCTACTGGTGATGTTACAATTTCCAGATTTTTTTTTTCTGAGTTTTTAGCAAGGCTGTGTTCTGTTAGGAATGAGTTGTGCAGTCTGCTCATTAAGTGCTGAGTTACTGTTTTATAATGAATTCATGATTTGTAGACACTTGAGTGGACTTGTGAAGCTTCTCTCTGAAAGCCTTAGGGATGTGCTTTAACATTTTCCCCTAAAACTTTCCCTACTGAAACTGCAGTAAAAATTTTACCAACTCCAGTGCTCTTCAAAATTGTATCTTGAGCCATGGTACTAGAAAGAGCATGATATTAAAGAAGCTACACAGCTGAACTTTTCTGTTGTCTGTTTTAAAATGAAAAGTTTGAGGTTTTCCTCCTTCAGCCCGTTACTGCTGGGAGCCTTTCAATTGCTCATTTCATGGGGACATTTCTATATTTACATGGTGTTGCCATGGTTTATTTTGTGGTTTAACTGTATGCTGGAACAGTAAAGTTACACTAACTACAGATTACTTTGCCAAAGTAAAATACACCCGTATTTATTTCTACCCCCTAATTTTGCAGTGTAGCTTGACTGATGCAAATCAACTCACTGACAAAAGTCTCAGATTTTAAGGCTTTTTTTTTATTTTTTAAGAGGCAATTTGAGTTTTGTTTTTTTTTTTAAACAACTGAAGTGGCATGGTTTATATATATAAGCACAGGGACTAGAGTCAGTGTACAAAGTGAAAAATAGGTAATGAGTTACAAACTTGTGGTGGGAGAGAAGGAGCTGGATGAGGAAGGACAGCAGCAATGAGATCCCTGGCATCAGCCCCTGGTTATTGGGTTGCAGAGGATGTTGTGTTTGTCTGGCAGTGGAACTCTTCCAAGGGCCATTATTGGAGGTGAATGAGCAAATCTTGGCTTTGGCAGCTGGTAGAGAGCAAAGACTAAAGTGTCGTTTTTCCCAGAGCTTTCTGCCCTACAGTCACACTTTCCCAAAGAGGGTATTTTTCTGTGGTGGATGTCATAAGTATTTTTTAACAGTACATTGTTTTCAGCAGTTATGGTGACCTCACTGGTGTAGTCAATGCATTCCTCCTTACATCACTAGAATTTCTGATGCTTGGTGGCATGAATAAGCCACAGTCAGTAGCTAAAGTATATTTTTGCTTTGAGAAAGATAAATGTTGATATTTTCCTGAAACTACTACAACCCATCAGAAGATATGAAAACATTTCACCTTTTGAAACTGGAAGAAAAACATTCAGAGATTTAAAGCAACGGTTTTGTCATATTTTATCTTTGCCCAATTGTGAATATTTCCCAGCATAAGGTTTGTGGAAGCCAGCATGAAATAACATTTTCTGTTAACCCAGCCTTGCAACATTTGGTGTCTGGATGTTAGAGGCAGAGCTTTCACATTAAAAGTATACTCAGATTTATAACCATAGTTCTCTGTATTTTTATTAATTCAATGAGCTGTAAAACCTTTAAAATATGAATTAATTTGGAAATTCTTGTTCTCCTCTCAAATAAATAGCCTGGAAAGTGTTTTATCTTTTATCTATTCTGTCAGTGTTTCAGTGAATTACAGTCTTGGCTACAGGACTGTTTGTGTGAGCTATTACAAGTTACTTGGCTTTTTGAAGACGGTAGGGGTTTTGTCCTGAACAACTAGATTTTTCCATTCTGTGTTTCTTAGTCACTGGGGTTTGCATCTTGGCAAAAAAAAAATGTCCTCAGTAGGCAATTGTTTAGTAAACTGATTTCAGAGGAAATTTGCCATACCCTTAATGGAGAGATAGTATCAGTTAATGTACAGGGTTCATGTGGTGTAGTACAGCACTGGTGATGGACATCATTGCAGAGCACTACCAGATCTATTTCACCCTTAGGTTATTTTAAAATTATTTTTTCTGTTTTTAGGAACTACTTTTAAAATGGCTTATCTTTTTTTCCCCTCATTTTTCTATCTAATATTATGTAATTTCTACATTGTGTTCATGAAGTCTTTCTTGTATTTGAAGTTTCAAGTAACTTGGTTTTGATTTGCTGAAGTTTAGAGAGAACAGTGCTTTTTAAGTGTGAAGATAAAGAAATTGCAACTAGAGGGTAGTTTGAAGAAGCGTACCCATCTCTGTAAACAAGGAATACAAAGTGGTGTCTGAGCAGGTGGCAATAGTCCCAGGTCACAGATGTCACTCACATCACTGGTCACGTTGGCGTGGTGTGTTTGCCAGAACAGGATCTGAGATGATGGCAGAGGAAACTGAAAGATACAGCGCAGTGGTGGGCCAAAATGCATGGGAAAGAGGAAAGCATTCCAGGTTGAACCTTTTCCCCCAAGCCTTTTCAGTGTATATTGTAAGAGGTGAGCTTGGAAGCTGGCACAGAACAAACAAATCAGCTTTTTATGGCTGAGGAAAGATCTGAGAGGCTTTGTAGGTGCAGTAGTCTGGTCTGACTTGTCATTGTGCCTGTCTGCTCCTGTGGAAGGTGCTTTTGTCCTGGGAAGATAGCAGGCTAGAGGAGGTGGGGTGTGGACACACGCTCTTCTTCCCAAAGGCGGCTGAACATGAGGCAAAGGAGTAGTCTGCAAGAGGATGGTCTCAGTGTCTGCTCTCTGGAGACATCCAGACCTTCAGTGGAGGTGTGGCTGTGCACACCTTGGCAGGGCAAGCTGTGGTCCTGCCCCCTCTTGCCAATTCATCCAGACACTCTTAATTTAGCTAAAGCAGTCCTCTCCTGGCATGGCAAACAGGACAGGCATCCAAGGACGTGTGACAATTCTCCCTTGAATGGACTTGGTGCTGCAGTGTAGCCTCCCAGGCTGTGGCTCCAGGGGCAAGTGCTGTGTGTGCTGCAGGGAGCAGAACTGCTGGCCTCAGCGGCAAGTTACCACCCCATATATTAAGACATACATTGATGTCCTAGGAAACATGCCAAGTAAATGGAGACCATGGACATATTTGTATCACAATGGTGTCTTTTTGTAGAACTACAGTTTTCAGGTCGCTGGCTTGAAGCTGCAGGACCAGCAGCTTTAGTGTCTCTAGCAGGATGACAATGCCCCCTTCCAGGGGAGCCAGGACTAATACTTGGGGTGCCGTGCACATAAAAATACTTTTTGATGCTTTTTGAGCTTAAGGCCTCCTCTAAAATACAAGAACATCAAAATGGTATTGGGGCCTTTTCTGTTCCTTTCCAGGGCATGTAAGGCTTTCTCTGACAGACCACCTAAAATGAAATTGCAGGATATTTTGTGTACTGGTGTACTGCTTCATGAACTTCAGAGTGACACAGAATAAAAGAATTAAAAATGCTATACCCTAAGCAGCAGAGTAATGTATGGAGAAAAGGGTGTGCTTGCTTTGGGGATAAAGGACAACACTAAATGTATTCTTTATTCTGAGGGCTGTCCTTGTCCTGGAGCTCTCTATTCAGAGTTTTTTGGTAACTTTTAAAAAGCTTAGGTAACATTATTTCCCAGAATAATGTGAATTAGGCAGGTCCTACTGGGTCTAATTTTGCTGATGTGGGAAAAGGGAAAGCTAACACTTTCCTTACTGGGGATGAGGTTTGAGCCTAGGGCTGCTTTCTTTTTAACAGTAGGAGTGGGAGCAGCAGCCTTTAAACAATAAAGTGTTTGTTTATTCACTTCTCTGGTTTTGAGGACTTTAAATTTGAGTTCTACAGACTTTGAAGTCTGTATAGGAAAGGCTACATTTTGGGTTTCAATAATATTGCAAACTTGCAGAAGGTGTCAAATTTACTTTATAATGTTGCTTTTTTATAGGTGCAGATTCACTCTACAGAAACAGTTTCAGTCTCAGTGATGAAAAGCTCAACTCTTCAACTGCATCTACTCCAAGCTTGCCATCCCCTTCAGTAACTCCTTGTAAAGGTATCTTAATTTTAACTCTTGGCATTTCTTCCTAATCCTCAATTACATGGGCTTCTTCCTGGGAGGCAGGATTCACATGCTTGCATGGACCTTTTTTTCTCTTTTGGTATGGGTTTTTTTTCTGTGTTTTTTTTTGTTTTTATGACAACAAAACTAAGGATTGCTGTTGAGCACACTACAGATCCAAGTATTGTTGTCTGGATTATAAATGGCAATAGCATTCTGCATCTGCACTTCGCACGTGGCCTGGCAACTCTTGGTTTTGAAACACTGAGCTAAAAAAATACAGTTTTTCTGGCTGATAAGGATTAATTATTAACTTCTGCTACTTCTTTACTGAAGCAACTAAGTGGCTTAAGTGTCCTATTTCTCTACAAAAATGCCAAGCCTGAATGCAGAGATAGAGGGACTCCTCTGAAGCCATATGCTGCTATTTAAGTTAACACAATTGCTCAGATCCATATAGACCTTACACAGTGCTTATACAAGCCATATGTTAGCAATTCCTTCCCCCTTTGAAGCTATGCTGTTTCAAAGAGGCTTCTGTCTTGCAGCTGATCTGACTTCCCAGGACAGTGTTTCACTCAGGTTAACTTGGATTAACTCTGGAGCAGACACATCAATAAGTGAGCACACATATATGCACTACATGGTGCTTTTGTTACAACTACTCTCCTCAGGTGCATGTTCAATAGCCTTTCCCGCTTTCATATCTTTTCCACAGTGACCAGTCACAAAGAAACAAGTTAAATGCTTTCTTTTCAATTAGTGGGATATTAGGGAGAAATAATGAGTAACAGTTTCTATGATGTGGCAAAAAGAAGAGCTCAGTTAAACTGACAGGAAATACTTGGTGAGGAATTACACTAAACGATAAGATGCTCCTCCTGATGAGAAGACAGAAAGAACTGGAACTGGCTTGGAAAAGACCACAGAAATGAGTTAAGGAAGCAATTTGCAGTAAAACTAGATTGAATGGAACCAGTGGTGTTGCCAGGAGTGGAAAATTTGGTGGATGTTTGGTTCCAAATTTATAGTGTATGGACCAAGATCAAAAGATCTGGCAGTGCAGCAAACCTGTGATACTGACATGATTTTAAAGGGCTAAGATTTGAGTAGGACTGGGAGCTCTTTGGGATAGACTAGGGCCACACATGCAGCGTATGAAGAGATGAAACAGGAAAGATGGCCACAGTAGCAAAGACATGGATTAGTTGATATGTACCTTTTATTCTTCACTGCAACCCTTTCTTTTTAAGGAGACTACATAAAGTATTGCCTTGTGTTGCTTCTGTCAAATAGAAACCTGTAAAAGCTAGAATTTCAGTTCAGTCTCCCATGTTCTCTAAGTTCTTTTGGGCATTGCAGCACAATTACTGAACATTGCTGACAATAATCCACAGCATGTTTGGTACACCTGAAAATTAGTTGGAGGCTCATGTCTTTCTTCTAGCCAGAGAAACATGTCATCTCTAAGCAGTATTGACCCTTATTTTGCAGCAAAGCTTGGAGACACAAAAGAACTGGAGGACTTCATTGCTGATCTTGACAGAACGCTAGCAAGTAAGTAGATTTTTTTTTTTAGTTGCTTGCATCTCACTTGGTACTTGAAAGCCAATGTATAGGGAGAGAGGGAAGGGAAAAATAGAAATAGTTTATATAATGTGGCTTCCTTTTAGTTTGCTAGTCCTGTGGATCATTATCTGGATAAGAAGGTAAAACAGACAAAATTTAGACTTTGCCTGAGTATTCAAGGCATGCAGTTTAGCCTGTATGACAAAGGCTGAACTCAATGAAGCCCTCGTCTCACCTCTGGGTCAGCTGCAATTCACCCCTCCTTGGCAGTGGATCAATAAATAAACATCAGTTTCTTAAATACTCAAGACTCAGTTTAAAAATTTATGACCTATTTCTTCATTATAAAGCTAAGTAAGGATACTTACTTATAAGTAAGTATCCTTAGGTGAGGAAAAAGCTTTTTGTTCTAGATTTTGCTTTATGAAAGAATTAAGAAGCAGATACCTGTGTCTGTTGACTTAAACTAAATATCCTGTTTGTGCTTGTCTTTACCAGGAATGGAATTTGGATCACTTTTTCTGCCACTATCTAGAAATTATATGTTTCAGCTACAGTAATGAATTCTCCATTATAATTTTTAAAGAAAAACAACCAAAAAACTGGCCACCTGTTGCCAGCCATGTACTCTGCCTATTCCTTTTGCTCCTTCTGCCTCTGTTTTGGGCATAATACCATTTCTTTTGTGTGTCAGGTTGGAAATTTTTTTTGTGTGGAACTAGGCTATAGAGGCCAAACCAACAAGTTGTAGGACTAGATCTAAACAGCATCATAAACAAAGCCCTCTCAAACTATGAAATGAGAGTTTTGTGTATTCATCAGGTATTTTCCCTTCCCTGTATTTCTTGAAGGTATGGACTTAATTCAAGACAGCTGCCCTTATGAGTTTCCTGTTTCCCTGCTGTCTTGGATCTTAATCCTGGTTTCACTTCTACTTAAAATACATTTTCTAGTTTCCTGTCTTCTGTCATGGATGTAAGCTTGAACTAATTCCATCTTTACCACTGAAATTTGACTATTCCTCTAAAAAAAAAAAAAAAATCCAAGTTTTTGAAGGTTTGTATAGGACAATAAAAGCCCAAACTGGTAAATACTTGCATTGCTGTATCTTGCACAGCCATGTTGCAACTCTAAAGGGGCTGCCTATAATATGTAGGTTTCATTTTTCCCTTGCAGAAGTACATCAAAGGTGAAGACAGGAACTACCACCTGCTCTAGTGGTTTTGTGCCCTTTTTTTGTGTGTGTATTTTTGTTTTTTTCAATCCCAACTAGACAAATCTCCAGTGATCTCAGAAGAGTTTTATTTATACAGTGAGGAAAACGTCCAACTTCTATCTGGTATTTGTCATATTTTTGAGGAGTTGTGTCTATATGCTTGAGGTCACTCAGAACTTTGTACACATACCTTTCCAAGCCTAATGCACTTGTTAGAACAGTACTTGCCTTGTCTTTTTTGCACACCAACATTTCAGCTTTCATGTTAACTTTAAAAAGGACCTAATTTGGCTTGTCAGGCAGTCTAGCAAGCTGGGCATAGGCAAGTATCAGATATGTCAACAATATGCAGTCTTATTTAATAGAGAGCTTAGTGATCTTTCTTGTTCTGTATTTTCAGGTATGTGAAATGAATTTTCACCTTGTGCTTGCATGTGAATGTCCTCTGAAGGATAAGTGACATCAATCAGTGAGAACTGCTGCCCTTGTCTGATAACTTCGCTCCCCAAAATACCCTCTGAGCATAACCTTTGTGAACTCCTGCAAGTATTTAACTGGCAACATTGGTTTTGTTTTGGTTTTTTTTTTTACTTTGCAGCAGATGGAATAAAATAACTTAAATGTTAGAGCTGTATTTTGCTTTAAAATATAGCTTGAATTTTAATTTTAATTTAAATTTGCTTTTATGCAAATATATTTGTAATTTTATATAGTTGAAAACTTTAATGCTTTTTTCCATTATAATATATTTTTGTATGCAAATAAATCCTGAACTGGAATCCAGATGTCTGGAAGCTTCCTATGAACATGCAAACTCTGAAATATAAGTACAAATTAAACTCTTATTGAAAACAACATGCTTTAAAATATCTTGATAATGGTATATTTCCTGTTAGGCAAAATTTTTTATGCTAGTTTAATGTGGTTGCTTAAATAAGAGCTTTGTACTATGTAAAATTAATACAATCAGGAAAATAATAAATTCGGTCAAACTGTTACTTCAGATTTGTGTTAATACAAATGAAATAACACTGACTTATTTAACACTTGAACAATAACACCTATTTTAATCCCTATGTAAAAGCTGGTTTTAAACTCTCAGACCATTTGACATGAAGCACTCACTATTTGGAAGGTCAGACATTTAGGCCCATCTGTTTAAAGGTATGGAGATCCTGTACCACTGAGAAAATACTAGTCTGGGTGTTTCTAACACCAAGCCCTTGGGTCTGGAACAGTCAGCCTCTCTGAAAAGACTTCCTGGCCATCAGTGTGGTGCTGAAAGAGGGAAGGTGAACCTGCACTTTTACAAGGAGCCTGATTCTTTCCATATGCATTAGTCTCTGGGAATGTCATTATGTGAGCTCTCCTCCAGCTGCTGCAGGCATTACACCTGGCTCTGCTGCCTGAGCTGTGCTCTCCTGTCTGTTCAGACCAAATGAGCTGGGGCTGGGCTGGTTTGAACTCCTGCCTGATTTTGACCAGAGCTGTCTTGTGAGCAGTTGCTTGAATGGTTCAGTTATTGTGCCCTCTTGATGTGTTATCTTTGAGTATGCCTGCAGTGTGTGTGTACCTGTGACACAGCTACCTGCTTAGGGCACCTTAAAGGGCAGATTTGGACCTGCCCTCTGCAGCTTGGAGAAAACCTACTGTGTATTTCCTAATAGGAACAACATAAGGATGGTGCAGATCCATCTCCCTGGATTTTAGATTTCCTAAAAATTGACCAAAACATTTGGGTTTTATTAAACACCATATGATTCCCCCCCAGTTTTATTCATTGATAAGGAAAAGAAATTCTGAACTGGGTAAATTTTTATCAGTCTGAAAAAGTCTTGAGATTGTTGTGTGGGTTTTTTCCTTCTTTCAGGCAGAAGGGCAATGTAAAGTGGAGCAGTGTATGGTTGGTGGAGTGTGTTCCATGGTGGAGTGGAGTGTGTATGTTGGTGGAGTGAAGAGGAAACATTCCTTTCAGTATTTTCCACTGCAGATTCTGTTGGTAAATTGTCCCTTAGAATAGAAAGGTAGTAAAATGATTTAGGAGGGTAAAGTTTCATGCTTGCAGTAGGTTAACTTTCAGATCTGTGATGGAAACAATTGTGATTCAGGTTTGAGGCAGTGATGTCCTTTTTCTTGCTCTGGGACCTTCTCAGAGGCTCCTGCATCACAGGAACCCCATTATTAGCAGTGTAAAATTCACTGCTACTATGCTGCAAACATACAGGAGCAATTATTCCTTTTTATTATTCTGTGGAACTTGAGAGGGGTGTCTGCCCCTCCTCCCCAGTCCCAGAAGTGAAGGGATTCCTTTGGCTGGTGTAGGACTTTTGTTAAGTGTAGAGATACTGTGCCTTTCAATAGGAGCTGAGGGAAGGGGAACCAGGACAGCAGGGACAAGCTTCTGCTTCCCTTTTGAAAGAAACATCCTTAGCATAAGGCATATTTTTAAACCTGCTGGAATAGCAGTAGCAGTTCTGGCTGTTTTTCTATATTTTAATGCTAGTTGATACTGTGAACAAGGGGGTGGCCACTTCAAGTGATCCTGAGGTGGTGGGAGATGGAGAGCTATTTGCTCCTCTGTTCCTCAGGTTGGATTGTTTGGGGCATGAGTTTTCCACTTTACTTCTGCAAATTGTTGCTTGATCCTGTTGAATACTCTGTGCCTATAATCAGTGTTTAAAGTCAGATGTCTCCCTTCATAGATTGAAATCACCACATTAGTGCAGTACTTTGGAATGGCAATACTTTGTCCTTGTGGACACCCAATTTTGAAGGTTTTTCCAGTATAAGCAAAGGTTTTAACGAGGCATGTTCCTCATTATGTCTAACGTCAGTGGTGATGGAGTTGGGGATTAGGTCACCATCTGTTTGGCTTTTTTAATCTTGTTTATGCATGAACAGGTGGAGACTTCTTGCTTATACAGCAGATCTGGAGATCATCAGCTGCAAATCTGGGAGTATCTTCCGTGGAGCTGTTTATCTGATTTCCTGCCAGTTTATGGTCAATTTTCAATGTGTCAGAAGGAAGGCACTAATGTAGATGTCATTTCACTGGAAGATGCTTATGACTTAAGTTCATCATCTGATTACATATAGCACTGAAAAATGCATTGCTGGAAAAAGTTCTATCATACTTTATCCCCAAGGAACATTGCTGGAGACTGCACTGTCCTTGTGGGCCTGGCTGACTTTTTAATCCTTGTTTTGACCTCCCTCTCGTGCTACAATGCTGAGTTTGAATTCAGAAAAGTCTCAGCACCGTTGTGCCAACACCATGCACCCAGAAATGGAAATGAGCAGCTTAGACTAAGCAGATGTGTTGCCACAGCTTAACCTGTGGAAGGTGAGGTGAAACAATTACTTGCACGTGTTCTCTTTACCTACTGCAAATTCAAGGTTAAATGGATTAGTTTAACCCTCCATCACCAAAGCTTGAGCTAATGTATCTTATCTTGGGTTTGCTGTTGACTCTGTGTGTCCTTGGTGCAAGCTGATACCAGGTAAGACATTATGCTTGGTGACCTTAATAAGGGAGGGAGACCAGACAGAAGAGGGATTTATGTTTTTCCTGGGTTGCTTGTGCATCTGTAGCCACTGCTGATGTATTGACAGCCAGGTGTTTTTAGGAGGGAGGAAAACAGTTGCATTGGCAGTGATGGAACTTGGTTGTAAGGGAAGGGCTCAACCCCTTCTGGCTCCCGTGGCCCTTGTGCTGGTGCCTTCTCCCCTTCTTTGTTACTGTTATGGGCTTTTTGGTACATGCTGGGTGTGGAACTGATTTCCAGCAGCATTGCCTAATCTGAAGGGTCATAGAGGCCAGGAGAATCCATGTTCAGAGCTTCACAGATTCATTTAGGCCTTGGTTTCAGTAGAGGATGCTTGCGAAGAAAACAGACAGAGGAAGTTTCTGCCTCTGGGAAACATTAGTAATTCACCAGTGGGAAAGGTCCACCCTGCCTGGCCTTCTCTGGAGTTCATCTCAGATGGTTCAGGTGTGCCCAGCTGACTATATGAGTGGTATTTGCACCACTGGAGCCCATCATGGGAGATTTAATTTATCTGAAGGTGCTAGACTGCTAGGCTGTTGGAGAGAAACTTCCCAAGTTCCAATGTTTGGAAGCAAAGCCAAAATGACTGCAGCAGTTCTTGAACCAAATCCAGTGCTGCATACTGACAGCATGAAATCCATATTCTCAATGGAGAAATCTCCTGTTTTCTATGTGACTTGCTACGTTACTGATTTTTTTTCTAGCTCTCTAGATAATGTTACAATAATGTAAGGTGATCCTGGCTGCTACATCTCATCAGTTTAGATTCTAAACTGTAAATCAGATTTGTATGCCAGATCTTTTCAAGGTTCTTTTCTTTCATAGTGTTTAAAAGAGCTATCAGTCAAATGCTGTAGATTGACCTGTGGGATTAAAATAGGCCAGTCTTTACAAAGGCACCCCAGTGCTTTGGTTGCTTTTGCTCTTTCACACCTATGTTTGGAAAGCTAAAATATTTATTAGTTTAGTTTTTAAAAGCTACAGAATGGAGACCTGTGCCTCCATTCTCCCAAGACATCAGAGCTCACTGTCTTCTCTGGGAGGCCTGAAGATGCTTAAATAGGCTTCAGACTGGAGGGGAATATTGCCTTCTCCATAGCTGGTGGCTGTAACACTGATTGCCGTCCTTTGGTTCTGTTGATAATGTATTTCAGATCATTAGTTTTAATTAAAAGGGTTTCCCTTGTCTTAAAAAAAAAACCACCCAAAACAATTAAAGTATTATAGTACATATGTAGTCTTCACATTAAAAAAAATAATCTTGCTACTCTGTCAAATCAGGTCAGGACCAATTTAGCCTGAATTAAGCACTTACATGAACCACTAAGGTTAGGATGTTGCCCTTGGCTCCATCAATAGCCATTACAGAAAGGAGAGGGAGGCTGAATTATCCTCCAGTGATGGTCCTTTGCTACAGCAAATATTGTAAAACACTACAGTTCAACAGGTTTTTCACTTGGCCTTCTTAATCCACTGACTAAAGAAAAGTATAGGTGTCAAAACAAAGTGGCCTTAAAGTGCAACAACAGCTGGTGGGGCTGGAAGAGCAGAGGCAGAAACACCAGCTGGGCAGGGTTCCTGTGTTTGGGACTCCGCATTCCATTGTGCCAGCACAGCAGCTTGCTTCAGCCCCGGGACTTGGGGCGCTGCTGGG
The DNA here is from genome assembly GCA_910950805.1 of Acrocephalus scirpaceus scirpaceus. Lineage (NCBI taxonomy): Eukaryota > Metazoa > Chordata > Aves > Passeriformes > Sylviidae > Acrocephalus > Acrocephalus scirpaceus. Next base: position 57,392,059 of record OU383774.1, on the reverse strand, counting down.
CCAGGCAAGAGGTGCTGGGACCGTGTGGGATGTCACAGGATGAGCCCACGGGAGCTCTGTGCTCTGAAGCAGGGTTGCCAGAACAAGCTCAGGAGACGTGCACTCCTCGTCCTCACCACTGCCAGCGCACTGCCTGCCGATTCCCACCGTGCTAGGCAGGGTGGGCAGCTCCAGTCACCTCCTTGGGCAGGAGCAAGGAAACCACGGGGAGTCTCAGGGTGGTGCTTGGGTGTCACGGTGCTGACCCCAGGCCCGTGCCCTTTGGCCTTCTGCACCCTCAGAGCACACTCTCTTGTCTTCTGCTGCTCCCCACCAGTGCTCCCCATCCCAGCCCCAGTCCCTTACCTGCCCACTCCATGCTCTGTCAGGCCAGTTCTGCTGCTGTAGCAGAGGATCTGGAGCCTTGGGGTTATTTTGGTTTTTTGGGTTTTTTTTAAAGAAGCATTCTAGGACTGTTGCCTTGGGAAGGCTGACTTGAAACAGAGGCTAGGCAAAACTAGAGAATAAAATCAGAATTTATTAAAAGGTCCCCAGAATCCACCCTGGGCATTACAGAAGGCTGCACCCAGGGTGGTCTGCAAGTGGTAGCAAAGATGGCCACACAGTCACGAGATTTTGCCATTTTATAAGTTTAGGTCTATTTGCATATTGGGGTCCAATTGTCCAATTACAGCCCCAGGCCATGAGGTCCCATCCTTCTTGTTCCACCCCTCAGTCCATCGTTGTTTGTGTTCTTGGCCTGAAAGTTGTCCTTGGTCTTCCAGCAGAAATGGATTTGTTTTGTCTACCTGCTCCGTAGAGGGAGCTCAGTACAGTTTCTAATATGAGGCAGCACAGAATCTGAAAATATAAAAGCTAAGGCATCAGGACTGTGCCAGTGGCTGTCTCAGCTGGAACTTCTAGGTTAATTATCTGTAACGTGTGGCTCAGTGGCTGAGGCTGGCATGGATGCCACTGAAATCCATGGTGAAATTTGCAGCTGGGCTGGGATTTAACTCTGTGTCAGTTTGTAGCTGGGCTGATGGCTCCCTCAGAGCTCCAGAAGGTCTATACATTTGGGGTGTGTCAGCTTTCTTGTGCAACACAAGTAGGAGTTTCTGAACACTATTTAGAACATCTCAGGAGACATTTAGCCTAGTATCTAGGTTAAAATTGAGTGAATGATTGTGCTGTCCCCTGGTTTTATTCCATCTCTCTGAGAAGCAGAGTGATTCATGAGGGTGGATGGGACATGGCACTTTTTCCCCCATGGGATTTGGCAACAGGGTGGTGCTAAGAGCTTATACCCACAAATATTTTGTGCTTTCAAGCTATGACTTCAGTGGACTCCCATGCAACATTAAACCCTGATGCTGGCAATCTGTCTCCATAGACTGGTTCTCAAGGCTGTGTATAGTTTAGTAGTTTTATACTCTTGGAAAACTGATTTATGAATAGTAGCTTTATGTTTGTTTATGTGTTGGGTTTATGATGTGAAACAAAACACATGTTTTTCTCAGAGGCCAACAGAACAGCTCAGCTCTCAGTCTCCAAATAGCATCCCAGATAATTAATTTTGTTGACAGCTGGTACAATGTGCTGCTAATACAACAGTAGTTACTATACATTAGCAGCCATACATCAGCTGCCTCAAAGCACTTTGGCATGCTCCAATAAATAAGTTCCACTATAAAGCTCAGGGCAGATCTCTCCAGCATGCAGCAGCCCCAGTTTGGAGGGAGAGGTGAAAGTGTGGTGCTTGGCCAGAGGAGGCTGGCTGTGTCCATCAGTGCTCCAAGCACTGCATTAATGCTGAGTTTAGGATTAGGGCTTCTTGTTCACAGCACTTCATCTTTAAATAATCTTGTAGGAAGTGTCTTGCCATAGCAAGTGTGTCTGACATTCCTCAGCCCTTGTTGAATGAAATTAAGAGAATCAACTTGGTGGGTTTTTCCTGAGCTTGCTACCATGTAAGTCCAGCCCAGATGATTGCAGAGGAAAGTTACAGAGTTTTGAGAAACTTGTCTGAAATCCATTATTATCCTTGTTTGGTGTTTTCAGTAATGCTTTCATCGGGGATCATGTGTTTCTTTACCTTTCTGCCGACCATGAAGGTATAAAGAAACACATGATCCCTGATGAAATGCATTACTGAAGTGCACCTCCACCAGCTGTGAAGGCACATCTCAACACAACACTCTTCCCATGAATGGTTCCTTTCCCTCTACATCTCTTTGTATCTAACAAACCCCTTCTTACAGAGGGGTTTTCCCAAATCAGACCAAAAGATGGGCATTACAGGCTGTCTGTCAGCTGGTCCATCCACAGAAAGGCAAAAGGAAAGAGGAGAGACACAGTTAGAGGTTGCAGGTGTCTTTTCCTCCTTCATCTTGTTTGTGGCTTAAAATTCACATGGTCTGTCTCTGGAAAAGAACTGTGAGAGCCGTGAGCCCCTTGCCTGTAACCTCAGAGGCAGAGAGCACACAGAGCCAGAGCTGAGCTAAAGGAGACCCTGCTCATCTCTCCAGGTTTTTAAACCTTCTGCATCCCAGCTGGCCCCATCCCCCTGATTTGTGGGGCCATAGGAAAAGTGTATAAGCATTTAGACTGTTTCATGAACTCTGGCTTTCCCCAGCATCATCAGTGCCTTGTTGTGCCTCGAGGGGCAGCAGCTCCCTCATCACATCCCTTCTCAGTGGCCAAGTGTGGCTGTGGAGTGACTCTGCTCCTGTCCTCCTTGCTCTGCCTGGCTCAGCTGCAGCCTTGCATGTGCCTTGGCTGTGCTAGAGCAGCAGCAAGCACCAAAACACAGTTAATTGGAATATGACATCTGTTGTTGCGTTGTTTGTTGTTGTTTTAAATTTAATTTTATTTTCTTTGTAATTAAATGGTTCAACTTCAGAGGATGGGCCCTAGTGTATGTGTTACTTTATTTATCCCTCTCTGGGATAGGGATGGAGGGGAAGGGAACATGGACCCAAACAATGGGCAATCTGTATTGAAAAACATATAAATATTTAAAATGTCAGATCTGTTTTAGTGATTCTTTAATAGGACACATCCACAATGGCTCATATGAGTCTGTGGACTCATGTTTAAGACTAAAACAAGCATCTCTCACAGTGATGGCTGGAGCATCTGCCACTCTTCCCTAGTCCTCATGATAGAGTGGTTAAATAAGAAGGAGCCATTCAGCATCTGCCAATTGTGCTTTCCAGTGACCTTTCAAAAAACTGACTTCTTTTTGACTAAAAATAAATTTTACATTACCAAGCCAATGAGGCAGACTTCCCCATGTATTTTGAATAACATAGTTGTTTTGAAATGTCTCTTGGCTCCCATGTAACAAAAGCCTGATGTTAAAAAAAAAAGGTGATTTAAACTGGTTCTGATTATTGGCTGATATTCAAAATACAGTAAGACATTGAGCTTCTGTGCTATCCTGTGACATGCTATCGTTAGCACCTCATGAAATGAGGGGAAGAGAGAATAAAATCACCCAAACATTTCTGGAAACCTTATTTGAGCTGCTTTTTTTATTCAGGAATTTTTACTTTCAGAGCACCTCTGTTGCAGACTATTTCCCCATAATGACGTGTCTAGACTTTGATGGAAAAATTTCCAGGCAGCTCTTATTTCTCAGTCTTCTTTTCTCTTTCCATCCAGGGGTGAGCAGTTGGTGTGGTGATGACAATGTCCAAAATGGGAAACAGACTCTGAATTGAGCCAGTTCCTCGAGGAAAGCCTTTCCTTTGGGGGTTTGAGGTGGGCAGATATGCATATACATAAAAGCCTGGCCTGAAATAGGATGGTATTGGTCCTTAAAGGAAGAACTCAGTAGCAGAGGTGAAGCTGCAGAAGCAGGGAAAAAGCAAGGTAGGATTTTGAGGGTGCCAGGCTGTAATGATTTGCTTTCTCAGTTTCTGGCACACAACAGAGCTCTCTAAAGAGCTTTCAGAGGCAGAGTTACACAAGCTGGTGTGTCTGCATGCAGTACCATGCTAACAGATTGGAAACTGGGATTCCAAAAGTGCAATTCCTCCTTTATATCTGTACATAAAGATGCATTTGCAGTTTGTGTCTGTTAAATCACTGATAGAATTTCAGATGTTTCCTCTACAATTTACAGACCATTTCTTAAAGCCAGACCAGTTCTGTTGTATCTTTTGAAAGTTATAAATACCTTCATGATAAATAATTTTTCCTGGCTTTTGTGAGAATCAAATGGCAGGATGACAGACCTGCCAGCCTTGCAAATGTAGATTTTTTTATCAAGAAGGAACAGTACTACATGGTAGTGATGTGTGGTTGCAAACTGACCATGCTAAAGGGAAAAGGCAGGAAAAGTGAATTCTCTCAGCTTTGCTCAGTTAAGGAGTCAGCTTCTCATTTTCCTATTCTTTGGCTTTTCTCCAACTTCTGTGACTTATTTTCCCCCATAACCAGACTGATATCATAGGGGTTTGCATGGAAACTGATGCCCTCAGCTCATCTCAGTGCCAGAATTACAACAGTCTCTTTTTCCTGGTGGAAAAAAATATGTAAGATTTCCAGACAACCCCAGTTTATGTGGTGAGGGATTTGCTAGCCTATATGCAGAGCCTAGTGTGATACCTCCATCTAATTTCATGAAACCAGATGAGAAGTAGAAGAAAAGTATATGTTAATGTGGTATGTGCACATGTAAGTGCTAAGCAGGTCAGGGTTTCTGTGCTGCCCCATTAGGCCTTGCCTCTGTCACCTTGGCCATGTGAAGAAAAGACCTCAAAGGCTAGGTTTTCCCAAAGGGAGCAAAACCACTGCTCTTTTGGGGCCCCACAGTGACCTTCTGCTGTGTTAAGCTCTCTGCAGACTCAAGCAAGTATCATCAATGGTTTCTAAGTTTTGCTGAAGTTGTTTGGTACAGTATCCAGTCCTTTTGGGGGTTAGCTTGTTGGTTTAAAGGAAGGTTGACCCCAAACTCTACTATCTGAAGTGAGCCATTCCTCCTCCATCTGGCAGCAGGTGAAGGGAGGTTCAGGAGATGGTAGGACGGGTAGAATGAGCCCCTCTAAAAGCCCCGTGCCCTCCGGCTTGGGTACCCTCCTTTGGAGCCATCAAAGAAGGGCTGACAGAAATGGATCCTGAACCATTTTCGGACATGCCAGATGGCTGGATTATAATGTTAATGTCATTCATCCAGAGGGAAGAAGCTGATGGATAGGCCATGTATGTCTTGGCCCTTTTAGCTTACTTACATCCTTGCCAAAGCTTTGGGGAAAATAAACTTTTCATGGAAACTTGCCCAAACAACAACCAAACACTGACCCAAGTCTCTGCGTGGCAAGTTTGAATCTACCTGGCTTGTTGGCTCACTGCTTCAGAAACCAAGCTACAGTGCAGGCAGTGAACAAGTGGTAGTGTGACGCTCCCGCCTAATGCAATGCGAAGCAGCCAATGCTGGAATGCACACCAGAGAGCCAGCTCAGTAGAAATCAAGACCTACTTTAGCATCAAATTATGTATTCTCAGCTTTTAGAGGCTTGGCTTCAGGCCATTTTTTCATATTTAGCTCACTCTGTGCTTTAGCTGGAGCTGAGAAAGTTGCTGACTCCGTCCTGTGAAACCTCAGCCGCCTGGACGAGGAGCTGGCCTGACTCACTGCCAGCGTCATGCTCGGACCTCCTGCCTGTTCTAAAGGCACTGAGGCCCTGTGCCTGACCCTGTGTGAGAGCCTCTCCCCATCTGCACACTAGATTAACCCAAGTCCCTACCAGTTCTAGGAAAATTACATTGGCTTGAAATAATGGGCTTGACGTTGGTCCTTCTCCTGGGTGCCTAAGCTTGAGCGGATGGCTTTTCCTCCTACCTGCACACAGGTGTTGTCTCTTAGGAAAACACTGCAACAGTAGGTCCTATTTATGGCTTTTTGTTAATCTTCCAGCCTTGAGGGGTAGAAGCTGCTTCAGTGAAAGGAAATAGAGTTTTGAGGTGTGCATAGGCAGGACTCCTGCCTAGTCCTTGGGGATGCTAAAGCTGCCCAATATCTGGGGCTTTTTGACTGTTGGGTGTGCAGGAGCTGAGGGAAGGAGCAGTGGGTGGATGTCTGCAGGTCTCTCCTTGCCTCCATCCTGATGTGAAGGGAACCACTGAGGAGTGTGTGCTCCTCTTGCAGCTGCTGAGATCCACCCCCAGATCCACCAGCATGCACAGCAAAAAAAAGATCTATTTCCACATGTGTCAAAATTAGGGACAGGAAAGTATTTATTTATATACTATGTGTAGGTGCTTTCTGGATTTCTTTGGAGACATCTTCTCTGCCCTCAATTAATTTTCTCCTCTCCTGCTTCCCATGCTGCCCCTTGCTGCCCCCAGCACCCCCCTCTCCCTCCCTGCCCCTGATGAGTTCCTCCTGCTCCCAGAAATTTGGGCTGGCAGGCTCTTCTGTGGCCAGAGGGATTGGCCTTGGCAGCTGCACAGGAGCCAGGGTGATGCAACTTGAGTGCCCTCCAGGCCCCTGACTCACTGCAGGGGAGCAACCACATCCCTCCTGGGGAGCTGAACTGATCCAGTCTGAGCTCCAGGCCTCTTTCCACCTCTTTCCCGTCCACTTTTGGGTTTGAGGATTCAGAGAGGGGGAAGGCCTCTCTGAAAGGGACCAGGGCTGCAGATGGACATTGTCACTCCCCTGCACGGCATTTGCCACCTGCTCTGCATCTGCCACCTGCTCTACTACTTGGGAAAGGCAATGTGGATATTTTTCTCTGCCTGATCATCTGAGTGATGTTGCTTTGGCATGACTCAGGAGTGACTGACTTTGCCCAAAATAAAGATTCCTTGCAAGCATGCATCCCTCTTCCAGAAAAATGTGACTCACTGGAGGTTTGCCTCCACCCTCTTTGGTGCAGTCTGCAGCTGTGATTCACTTTGGAGCCTTTTTTGGGTCTCTTTCCCAAAAACCCAAAGCACAGGTTGACTTTGAAAAGTGGATCTGTGTATCCTGGACCAAATTCTTCTCCCATGCAGCATGTATGGGCAAAGTTGCTCAGATCCCTGCAGGCCACATCCAAGTTCTCCTTTTGTGTTGAGTTCTCATGTCAGACCGGTGTTAAAAGGCACGGGAAATTTTACTCTGATTTTCTGTGCTTAGCATACACCTCAGGGTTCTCTCCAGGGTTCTGCTCTAAGACCTTAGTCCCTGGCTGGTCAGGGACACAGGTCTGTGTCCAAGATCTGAGGTGGAGACCTGTCTCTGTGACTGAATTTTGGCAGCAACTGATCACAAAATCTTCCCGGTGCATGGAAAGGCTTCCGAGGAGACTCCAGCTGACTCCAGCTGGTCAATGCACCACACAGAGGGGATGTAAAACTGTAGCTTATTTTGCTATCCTTGTTTCTGCATACTTATTTGACTTTAAGTAATTGCATCTAATTTGTGTTTTTCTGAATAGTTGATCTGATTATTAATTTATGGCATACCTTGCTGCCTTTGCTGAGCTTTTCATGTTATGTCCTCTCATTTTTATCTTCTGATGCTCACTCTCCAAGGACCTGTGCTTCTGCCTGAATAACATGTTAACCTTGGACATCAGATGCTTGTTCTTTTACCCCAAGGTCCCAAATCACCTCTGGTGAAAGCTGACATTGTCTTAAAGCCTCTGAATTCAATGTAAGTGATGTTCTGGACTTGGAAATGGGAGGCTACCTGCAGATTTGGGCCCAAGCTTCTCATTTCCCACATTTGTGACTAGAGATGCTCTAGTACCTTCTCCAGCTCCCTCATCATCTGTCTTGCATTTCAATGAATTAAAAAGGGAGGAAAAAAAGCTCTTCAGACCACCCCAGCACCCCAGCTATAAAATGTTCTGGCCAGAACCAGTTTGTTCTGATTTAGCAAAGCTTTTGGAAACCTTAGAAACTGCTGGTTCAAGGCTTGCCCCTCCGTGGTATGGAGACTCATGCAACTAGGAGCCTTTGAGGGCGTGCCCTGAGAAGAAGGGGCAAACACTTGATGGCGAATATTACGAAATCTGGAGAGCATTTTAAAAGGACATTTAAATATTTAACAATGACAGAGTGGCTCAAAGAATTGCCTGGGGAATAGCTCCCAGTCCCACTGCTGAAGTGCTGTTTGTTAAGAAAGGTCAAATAGCACACTGCTGAGGACACACACACCGAGCCAAAAGTCATGTTCACTTTGAGGACGGTGTATCTGATCTGCTCAGGTCAAACAGCCATCTGTGTTTTTGTCTGCCTTGCTGAGACAAGAACATTTTAGGAAGCTAAAGCTAAAGCTATGACAAGTATTCAAAACATATCAAGGAGACTCCAAACTGTCTCAAACCTAATTTCAGGGCAGACATCAGAAATTATGACAGCATTTAAATCCTTTGCTTGACTTGTGTCATGTTTTTAAAACTTTTCCTGAAACCAGAAGGACTGGAAGTTTTGCTTTAAAAGAAGGGGGAAATTTCACCTAATGTGATCTTAAAGCAACCTCTGAATAAAAAGTGAAGGCTCCAAAATCAATAAGTTTGAGCTAAGAAGTGGAAAAAGAAAAGTGTTTCTTCAGATATAACCAACTTAAGTGTGGTGGTTCTGACCTTGCCAGGTATTCTGTCTTTGTTGGTGTTCACTATCTAGACAAGTTTCTTTCTGAAATGCTGTAGGAACTTCTCAGTTTGCTCTCTTTTAGTGTGACATTTAAGGAACTGGACAATAAGTCATTCTGGACTTCAAACAAGCCTTTGATTTCACTTTAGGCTACTCAAGCAGATGTTGTGACAGGTATGTAGGTCCACAGTAAGCAATGACAGTCATACAGGTATTGCCAGCTCTTTTTGTAGCCCCTTTGTAGCTCTTCCACAGCATTATGACCTAATTCTCACCTTCCCCTCAAATATTGCCCAATCATGAGACACTAATTTTGGGTTCATGATTTAGATCAGATAACAGGAAGAAATTCTTCACTATGAGGATGGTGAGGCACTGGTACAGGTTGCCCGGAGAAGCTGTGAATGCCTTATTCCTGGCAGTGTTCAAGGCCAGGTGGGATGGAGCTCTGAGCAACTTGGTGTAGTGGCAGGTGCTCCTGCCCATGGCAGGGGGTTGGTGTCTTCCAACCCAAAATCTTCTCTGGTTCTATGCTGCAAATCACATGCAGCCCCTTCTTGCATTCACCATAAATGCGAACCAACGTTTCCCACAAGCTCCCCAGAAGATCGGGAGCTGCACTGTTGTCTCACAGGAGCTCCAGATCTATTAATCTGTTAATGAGGCTTCACAGCTTTTTCCAAGCTCAGAAATGTAAAATGCCTTTCTGTGAGTCCTGCCCTGTGCATTCCTTTGCAGTATTACCATTGCTTTGATGTATTTTTTTGCCAGAGTCGAGGCACTTGTCCACCTGCAAAGGCAGAAGATGAAAAGGTCTTGGTGGGAGAGAGTATTGGGGAAGGGGTGGAAAGAGTCTGGTGAAGGAAGACTTGGTGGTAAAATTACTAATTTTTAACAGGCAGGAGCAGCTGACAAATCCATCCTGCCTGTGCTTTTTGTGTGGCATTACAAAATTAGAAAGTTGTTTTTCAATGAACATGAGACTTCTGAAGAGCAGAAACTGAAGTGCTGTAAATAGTGCTGGGCTCTTTGAAGCCACAAAGAGGAGCCTGTTCTGCTGGGAGGTGCCAGGCCTGGGAACACGGGTTTCCTTTGTCTGTGCGTCATTATGCAGCAGCTGGCGTGCGCTGTGCACAACTCCCAGATTTGCTTGTGCTGCTAACTCAGGACAAAGAAGAGTCAGTGGCTGCCTGGGAGTGGTGGCCAAGAGAATTCTAAGTCCTTCAACCCACCTGGCTGAATGGGGCAATGGTCTTCTATGGATACACGTGGTAGGGTAAAGAACTAATCTGCAAGCAAAATTTGCTCAAATTATCTCAAATAATTGTTTCTGTTTTGTCTTAGGAGGGATAAACAAATCCTAGTTTTCTTTTAGGAGATACAGCTTAGTCTCCAATGTCCTTGTCACCAATGCCAGTGGATTTTGCACTGGGAATGGTGGCAGCTGACATGAGCACCCCCGTGGGTTGTCCGTGACTCCTGAAAACATCATTCCAGTGCCCTGTTTGAGCAGTTTGGCTTAAAATGCAGCTGAGGAAGCAACAGGCAGTGATGGGGTTAGTCCTGAACCTGGCTGAAACCTCTCTGTGGATACACCCCAAGAGGAAACCACGGGGTACTTTGACTGGATGCAACTCCCCAAAAGAGTCACCTAATAAGAAAAGGTTGAACCGAGCCCAAACACACGAGACATCTGTAGAAGCCCATTACGTTTAGTCTGGTGCAAATGCATGTCTTTGGGGAATTTAGACCTCATCCTACATCACTGTCTGATTTCTGGATGGATGGTGTCTCGCCTTGAAACTTGGAGCTATTTTCTTCCACCAGTTGTCCATGGCTCAGCTTTGCACAGCCCCTGCTCAGCGTTCAGTGTTGAAAGCAAGGAGGGTCATTAAATCCCACTGACCTTCAAAAGAGTCCGAAATGAAACCCTAACAATGTTTTTAATAAAGGTGCTGGCTCTGAAGGGTTTTGTCTCATGTACCTCATGCCAGATAATGGCACAAGAGATGCTTGTAAATGGGAACTTTATTAAACTTTATTAAAGGAGTCACAGGAGCAAGGGCTGCACCTTTCAGCCTTACCATGGGAGAAGCACTGCAATAAAGCTTAGTTTTTAAATTAAGCTGTGGAAAGCAGGTTTAACCACTCTCAGTGATTTTATCACATGTGTATGCATGGAAACATTTTCTTTACTAACGAACACATGGTGAAGTAGTTAATTGATTGTAGGTGCCTGAGAGCCTCCGTGCATTGCACTGATTAATTGCCTGCTCAGCTCTTAGTCTGTGAAGGGCTGCAGGAATTAATGCCCTGTGGAGTCAAGCCTGAGGACAGACAACCACAAAACAAGAGGGTTAGGCACAGTTTCACCAAGGAACAGTAGCCAAGATCTGGGGAAAAACCTGCCAAGATCATCAGCTGAAGTAAGTAACTCAAGAAGGAGCTGGGCAAGTTTCCAGAGCTGCAAAGTATGAGGTAAAGCCATTAACGGGATTTTTGGTTTTAAGATAATGAGAGACTGGTTAGTGATTGGGATTTCCTGGAGTCCTGAGGCTTAGGAAATACTAGAAATATGGATGTGGAAGGCTGGCCTTGGGGAAGTGGGCTCAGGGCTGCTCTGTGCCAACAACCAGCCTCCTCTGGCTCAGTGCCCTGCAGAAGGAGGTACCCGGCAGGATTTGTGTCACATTGGTGTTCCCAAAGCCAAGAGAAGGGTGAGCTGCCCCTTTTGGCCTGGCACTTGACAGCCGTGGGGCAGCAGCTGGTGGTCTGTACCCAGAGAAGGATGGAGTTACCTCCAAGGCAGGGGGTCTTTCAGCTATTTTTATTACATTCTTCCTTCTTCCAGTCGTTTGGACAAAGGAGGTTGTGCTTTTCAGGGATGAAACTCACAAAATCCAGACACTGACCACAAGAGCACAATGAGGTGTCTGCTTGCAAATTGAATCTCTTGGGGGTTCAATGCCAAACTCTGCGTTTGCATTTGGAGAAGCCCTAGAGAATTTTTTTTATTGTAAGGGTTTTCTGACAGTGTTGTGGTGAAAAGAAGGATTGCATAAAAATGAATTGACCACTGACTGTGGGTTCTAAGTCCAAGCGGAAATGGTCAGTGTGTGCTGGCATCCTGCTGAACAGCCAGCAGGAGCTTAGATGATGATGGATTAGCCATTTTATTGAGCTTCTTACTTGTCTGTGCCCTTAGGTTCCTCGTGTGTATCTACATTCCGGGGGCTGGAGCTGACCCTCTCAGATTCCACCAGACATCTGCCATTGTGCTGCCCTTTGGAGCATGGTGGCCCCTGAGTCTGGGAGCCAACATGTTTGCCATGCCCACTAGGAGAGGGAAGAGGGGCCTCAAAATCCTCTGATTGCTCTCTTCTTGTTATTTTTCTAAAAATATGCATGAGATACAAATAGCATAAATTAACAAAGCCTATCAGCCTAAATGAAGAGATTTATTTAATGTGATTCATAGGATGTCTCACACCTTCAAGTTTTTTCCATAAGTAAATGATCATTGCAAATCTCTTGGAGTGCTTTGCAGCAATCCCCAACAGATCAAATAAGTATTAATGAAATAACTAGCTTTTCAGAAAAGGGTTAAACCACACTACCAGCTGTGTCTTTACAAACACCACAGCATCTGAACTGCAAAAGTAATGCTCAAACCCCATCTGTAACGGAACAAGTTACTCTTATGCCTATGCATAGAATTTCTGTCTTTGACTCCCTGAGGAGTTTGCTCCATCTTGGCATTTTTCAGTGTTAACCAAGGCTCCATGACTGATGGATACTTGGGAGTTTCAGTTACTAGAAAGGGATACTCAAATACTTAAATATTTGTATGCATTAGCCCTTGTTAAATTAAAACTGTTTTAATCATGGGTTTGTTGCAAGAATCTTAATTCCCGTCTTGACTTAATGTAATCCTGTACCATAATACTTTAATGCTGAGAAAGCCTCTGCCTGTTCCTTTTTCCACTACCCTTTCCTGTAGGAGGCATGCCTGCCTTACAGGGGCTTGGGATCACAAGGACAGGCATATCCTCCTTGGGGTTGAAAAGGCTGGCTGATTAGCATGCACATGAAAATCAATCATCAGTATGGTTAAAACTAGCAAATTCTTCCCACCTGCAGTGATCCTGCTGAAGCAGGAGATAAGAAATTGGAAGGAATGGTGTAGGATGGGAGCTGTTACCCTAAGGCAGTGGAGGACAATGTTAGTGGCTACATCATTGATCAGGTACATGGTGGAAAGTCAGCAGCAGTGAGTATTGCAGGCTGGAGGGAACTGGAGATTCAAGCCTGGAGACTGGTCCCTTATGGTTTGGGTCCAGATCCACCCCAGACTCTGGAGATTAAAAAAATTTAAGGATTGAACAAATGATGCTCACCTAGTTTTGGACAGAGTGTGAAACTTGAGCGATTCAAAGGGGGTTGGTTAGTTGTTTTTTTTAAACTCATGAAGTGTTGAATTCCTGTTTTGAGGAAAAATTGACTAAACTTTGACCTTCATTGCCTTGCCAGTCTCAGTTTCCCACATTCACACACATGCTTTTCCTAGAAGAAGTCATCCAGAGGAACAACGTGCCTTTTGTTAGGAGCAGCCGGCTGAGTTAAATAATGCTGCTTTCAGGCCCCTCCACCACACGGAAAGAGCTCAGTGCCCTTTTGGTTTGCTGTCTCACATTATCTCAAGTTAGGCTGGGCTTTGCAGGCTGTGAGCTGACAGACAGGAGGTCTCAAGCCCTCTGAAGAGGTGTGTTTGTTTTCTGGAGCGTGCACTGAGCAGGTCTCAGCTGAAAGCCCAGGGAGATGCTGCCCTGCAAAGCCGGGGCCTCCAAAGGGTGGCTGGGGAAAAGCTGCTGGGTGGGATGAGGAGACGCCAAGTCTGGAGCCTGACACCTACTCAGAGCCACTTTCCACAGCACTTGAGAGGAATAGAGATAGAAAAGAGCTCTTTTTAGGGTCTCTTCTGCCTCAATCTGTGCCTGGGCACACTTATTCTTGGCCATTTGCTTTTCTTTGTGTCAGCCTGGCTTTGACTTGTTTTCTACCTCTTTCTAGCCAGCCCCTCACATCTATTTCTGCTCTCATTTATTTTAGAAAAATAACTTCCCTCCTGGTTTCCCTCTTCATTTTTGGTGGTGGTGGTGAAAGGAAGGATCTTTTCCCTTTTTGTTTTTACAGAGAATGGCTGCAGCGATGGCTGCTTCCTTTTTTTTATTTTTTCACCCTGCAAATGAGGCACACTCACTAATGAGGGCACACACCAGTACTTGAGAAGTAGGAAGCTTTTAAACCACCTCCCCCCTTGTACTGGCTCCAATTTGTGTAACGGATTTTGGGGCAGGTGTGCTGTGTGGAGGGTGCAAACAACGCCTCAAAAGGCTCATGTGACAGTTCTCTGCAAGGGTGATACTTAGGTGTCAATGCAGAAACCTGCTGCAGATGCTTGGTGTAATGTCCTGCTTTAGCAAACCACTTGTGCAATCTTTTAGCCAAACCATCTGGATGAGGCTGAGGAGGGAGTGCAGGGTCTCGTGGAGGGGACTTGCAGGTGCCAGTGAGTGAGATTTAACTTGGGTTAAGTGACTGTGCATCTGCCTGTCAGTCCTGAGACACCCCTTAGGAGCTGCACTAAACAGGAAGGATGATTACAAAAACATAAAGGCTAATGGGCTGTGAGCTGCTTTTGACCAAACACAGGGATCATTAAATCAATAAATCATTCAGATGCATTTATGGAAATATTTTGCTTCTATTTTGTGATTTCAAGTATTGGATTAACAGTCTAAGATGCTAATTTTAAATGATATTTTGGCCTTTGTCACTATCTAGTTCTAACTGAGCGATTTATCTGTGATATGCATGTGGATAAAAACTCACAGTTGATGAATTAAAAAGCAGAGGGCACTCTGTGTTTTCATTGCATTATAAGATCCTTAATTTCAGAGCTTTAATACCATGTGATTAAAGCTTTAATAAAATAATTCATACTTTTCTGCACCCAGTGCACAAGCAACATAAATGCTGGCCCATGTTTGGGTATGGATGCTGCAGTTCAGGGCTTGGCTCCTGAGTGTTGGGATGTGGGGCTTCTATGTTAATCCAGATCTTGTGTATTTGAAGACCTTCTGCTTCCAATCTGTGCTGTCTGCAAAAGACCAGTCCCCACAGGCTCCTTGATCTTATAGTATCTATATTTGCAGCAAAGAGAGGAGTGGTCTGAGGGAATGATGATATTTTTTTCTGCGCTAGCGCTAAAGGAGAGGAGAGATTTGAGGTCCTAAATGCACTATAAAACAGAGGGAAATCTGCTGGGTTTTGGGCATGGAGACCTTCTTGAGTGCAATGGTGATTGAGGGGACTTAAAAATGTAAGAATGAGAGAGAAAAAGACACCTTGTTAAAATTTTTTTTTCAGGGGCACTTCCAGTGACTGCTCCATCCTGTGCCTGTTCAGTGCTCAGCTACAACATTTGCAGCCAATTTTTGATTTTGCAGCAGGAGCAGGAAACAATCTCTGTCCTCATCAAACGAGAAGATAACAGCAGAGAAGTCAGGGATGACACGGGGAGCAGCTGCAGCGTGGCAGACCCACGTGTTCCAGGTCAGCGTGGCCCTGGGCAAGCTTGGGCTCCGCTGCTTGCTCTTCCTAATACGATTGCTGCCCTCAGATACCAAGCTGACAGCCAGTTTAGAACATCTCACTAGAGGCTTGCTTGCCAATCTGTGCCTGCCTGCTCAGCCTTTGTCCCATGAAATCTGGGCTTAAACATAAATATGGTCCTTCTCCAGGGTCTTAATTGCAAATGTATTGATCAATGTGAGGTCTCTCTTCCTCTTGCATCTGGCTCGCTCTCTGGGAACTGTGCCGCACTAAAAGCAGGTCATGTCAGAAAACTGAGGGAGTGTGGAGGACTATGGCAGCTGTATCATTACTCTGATTTTGCTGTTTTGGTCACATTATATGACTTCTTTCTAAAGGGATGCAGTGAGGTACTCAGTCCTCAGTACAGCAGAGAAGGAGGACAGAGTTTCAGTATTCCCTGTTTACCCTGGAGAGAGCAGGGAGTGGTGGAGACCTGCAGAGCACTTTCAGATAATTCTGATGGAAAAAAATATATGGTCATTTTGGTGCATCAAAATTCTGCCACATTTTCTGCTGCTGAATGCAGCACTCAATGGGAGCATCCTTGCTTCTAATAAAATGCATTTCTTTAAAAACCTCAAACTTATTTATAATTATTAACTTGGAAACTAAAGTAGGTGACCTTGCAGATGTCAAACCAATCCAAGCTGAAATGCAGATGGCATGGTGCATGATTTAGTCATGACGACAGCAAAAATATGTGGGACACCATTCTTTATATCACCCTTCAGTATAACACATTTTCCTAACCAAGAATGTTATTTGTGGACTTTTTCCAGACCACAGTCTGCATATAATATTGTCATCTTACTCAGCCTGGCCAGAGTAGTTCATATAAAACATTCATTTAATGGTTTGAACTGAAAAGGCTGTTGCTAAGAATGGGCTTTGTATCAAGCCCTGATATAAAAAGTACTTTTTTTTTCTTCGTATTTGTGAGATGTGTTTAGTTTATAGGTGCTGAGTGAATATTTCCACCCTCAGTAAGAGGTTCCAGGGACCAGTAAATTTTGGCTTGTGCTAGAATGAACTTGTATATATTTTAAAAGAAAGCTCCTGCAATTTGTATGCAGGGAAGATAGATGTTGTGTTCTATTCCCCATGCCGCTGTTCCATGAGGTTACAAGCCTCAATTCATTATGAGCATGTGCCTGGGAAGTTTATTTGATGCCTGTTGCTGAGGAGGAGGCTTAAGCACAAGACCTGAAGGGCCAAAGCCTGAGGCTCAGCCCTCATGGCTCTGATGTGGTGCCGACTTTGGCAGCTGAGCTCCATCTCTGCGCCCGCTCATCCTCAGCCAGGGTGGGTTGGTGCTCACAGCGGGGCTCGGCCAGGACATGGCAGCACCTCCCTGCTGCTCTGGGAGCCCAATCTGCCTCCCCTGACCACCCTCTCCTGGCTTTGCACTGAAGTTTTCACTGGGGGTAATTTACTGTTGTGGCTGTGCCTGGCAGATCTTTCTGGCTGCTCCATCTGCTTTTCTCACCTCCATCCTGATTGTGCCTGCTTTGGTGCTCAAGTCGAGCCAGTTCACAAAGCTGAGCAGGTTGAAATTGAGGAATTTGTCCTTTTTTCTCCTGCTTGCCTCGCTCTCCTTATGTTTCTTTTGGGACTGAGGGAACTCTGGTGCCAGATTACCCCCAGCTGGTAGGGATCCACAGCCTCAGCCAACCAGGGTCTGGGTCTAGTTTCCAGCCCTACCTGGATTTGCACAGCTCAGCCTGTCCAAAGAAAAACTGTTTGTGATGGGTGGAAAAACCAGGGTCAATATCAGATTTTTTCTTTTACATTTCCAACTCTCAGTATATTTACTGCAATGAGCTTTTTCTTGACTAGCATAACAGTACAAGTGTAGTAGTAGATTTGTGTTCTGATACACAGAATTTTTCTGCATGCAGTCACACCAGATGTTCAGACTAAGGATGTTGTGAGTAATGGTAAAGTATCTGTTTTTTAAAATTAGATTTTCATTTTCATATGCTTGTCCTGTCAAAAGGTGGAGAATAGATGGTCATGAAAATGATGTTATTCAAATTTTATAATTTTGTCCTTGTCTTTGAAAAAAACCCACCATCACCTTCATCCTGAAGAATGTTGTATCTCCTTTGCAATCTTCCCACATAACATTTATCTCCTAGAAAATGTAGTTGACTTTAAAACATTTTATTCAGTGACAGTGCTGTTCACATTGACACAGCAATCTCAAAAACAAAAACACTTCTGAGTCAGGCAATTTGTTACCTGTTTATTTTGGTGCTATAAAACCTGCCTCCTAGGAGAGGAAATCCCTCAGCTGAACAGTTTGCTTTGCGAGCAATTTTTTTGTAGGGGAATTAGTTTGCTACAAGTCGTTGTAAACAATCTCACATGCCTGAGTGAGACATCACCTGCATTTGCTCTGATTGAAATCTCATTTGCCTGGACCTTCTGGTTTCTTTTTTTTTTTTTTTTTTAATTTTTGCACCAAATTTAAATAATAATCCTAAATGACTGTGTAATGTTACTAACTGGCCAGTGGGTATGAACATATTACATATAGAAACAGAATTAGACCAAAATCTGCATTACAAGAGGTAATTAAAATCACTGCTGCTGATGTGAGTAATGCTATTAAAGCACTAGTGATAGGTCAGGCTCTGCTCCTACTGGCAGCTCTATTCATTCCCCAAAACAGGGCCTTTCCATAAAGACTGATGAGTGCAAAAGTGCCTTATTAAACTGTGAGAAGAGATGAAAAATACCTTAACAGGCTTTCAGAGGGGATGAGTGACACACAAAGCTGGTGCCTGCCTTGCAATGGGGGCAGCCACTGGTGCTGCTGTTAGCCAGACAAAGCTGTGTTACTCTTAAGCATTCCGCTAATTAAAAATAAATGCATATTAGGAAGCTCTGCAAATCCCAGGAACATGAAAGAGGAGTGTTTGCTGAATTTTTGAGCAGTGAAATAACACTGCAAGTCCTGATGAGACAGGGAAAAGCACAGTTGCTGTTTTGATTTCCTGGGGGTAGCAATGGGCATTAAAGCAGGTGAGAGATGTACGGCCTGGGGAAAATTTTGCCCTGAATTTTTATAATTTAGAGAGACGCTGTCAGGTCCAATATGCTCTGCAATGAAATGTTATTAAAGCCAAACCCAAACCCTTTCCTTCTGAATTGAAAATTTTAAAAAAGGTTCACTTATTTCTTCTCCTTTTCTCTCAAAACCTAATGAAGTACCTCTTCCCCTCCACGTTTGACAGACCCCATCTCTAGTGCTTCAACCCACCCTAGGCTCCAGCACAGTAAAGACCTGTGGGAGTGAGTCCAGAGGATGGACACAAAGCTGGTCGGGGGGCTGGAGCACCTCTCCTGTGAAGACAGCCTGAGAGAGCTGGGGTTCAGCCTGGAGAAGAGAAGGCTCCAGCGAGACCTTACAGCACCTTGCAGTACCTAAAGGGGGCTCAGGAGAGCTGGGGAGGGACTTTTTACAAGGATATGTAGTGATAAGACAAAGGGGAATGGCCTTAAACTGAAAGAGGGCAGGTTTAGAACTTCTACCCATCCTCAAGGCCAGGCTGTGTCCTACGGGCCCAAGGAACAAGAACAGAAACACAACAGACATGTCCTGAAAAAAACAATAAAACCAAACAGTTACAGAAAGGTAACTGTAAAGGATGTAACTGTAATGAAAGGTAACTGTAAATGATACTTACACATGCAGTATAATTTAGAGGCATAATCAAACAAAAGATTAAAAACTGGATTTATCATAGTTTTTCCCTTAAATGACACTAATTTTTTTTTATGATAAAGATAACAGTATTTTACTGCATGTAAATCTGAGGTAAGAAAGTATATCCATACAAGTCATGTAGAATGTGTACAGTGCATTTGCTAATTAATTTCAAGGAAAAGCTTCTTTTTTCAGGACTGCTAGCAATAAAGGCAGACTTGCTAAAGGAATTTCCATGTAAACAGACATTTAGTAAGAGCCTTATTAATATATAATTCTTTATTGCATTTAGTATTTCATTGTATGTTTACAGGACCAAAATATTTTTATTTTGAAGCACACTTCCCCTTAGTACCAGCATCTGTGTATATGTGCGTACACATGCATTTGTCCCAACCAGGGATAACCTTCTCAACCTGCTCCTCTCAATTCCCTTCTCTCCAAACAGGAACTGCATCTTCAGTCTCTTTGTTTTCACATATATAGTTATCATAACAATGCTAACAAGACTTTGAAAAATGTCTTCCGTCCCCTCTTGTCACAAAGAGTTTGCAAGCTGACCAGACTTAGAAACTCATCCTAAACAGGGGACATTTTTGATACTCTGGGAAAGATTTTTGCTGCAGGACTGATGGACTAAAGAATGACCACCATAAGTTGGATCCTTTAAAAAACCAATGGTTGTATTTAATGACACCAAATTAATCTGTCTTCTCCCTTCCAAAGATACTGCTCAAGGTGCAGCTTGATCAACTGCAGGACTAAGAGAAATATTAAAAGAATTGCAATTCCTCCTTCAGATTTTTATAAGCACTCTGCCTGAATTTTCTTCTATTCAGTTGCTCTCTAATTAGTATCAGCAGAGTATCAGTGATGATGCACATCCTCCACACCAGCTTAATTAAATCATACATTCAATTCATGGAGTATTCCACTGTTCCCAAAGAACTACAAAATATCTCTTCTTCAGTAGATAAAGAGGAACTATCGCCTCATGGGACAAGCCAAACATCAACTGATTGAATCATAAATAAATCTTTACAACTAACCTGGATATTAAATACATTCTAACACAGATATCTTGCTAAAATACTTTTCCCTCTTCCATTCTAAAATATAATTTATTTTTTCATGCCTATAATCTCTCCTCCAGTTTCACCTTCAAATGACCCAAGAAAAACAGACCATGAACGCACTCTAGCAAAGCACTAGTAACCTAATTGTCTCCTGATTGAAGAGTCACCCCCATGTGCCCAGGCCATCCCAGGGATTCTGTGTAACAGTGCAGTGGGTGCAGCAGCATTGGCTGTGCAAAGGAGACATGGCAGGAATTCCCTCCTTGGAAACATTGCCTCTTGGGTTCTTAAGAGTATTTTGACCCTTCCCCCTTACTTTTCACAGGCAGAACTGAGCCGATCTATTTTTGTGCTGTTTTACTTCTTAACAGCCACTTTCTCTAGATCTGACAACTTGGAGCACCGTGCCTGATCAGACAATGAATGTTTACACGTGACGGTCAGTGTTTCCAAACTGCTCCATTGTTCCCAGCATTAGGGTGAAGCTCCGATGCCCGTCAAGACAAGAAAGCAACAGGAGAGGAAGGAAAGATTTCCTGCCTGGCAAGAGCAGTCCTGTTTAAATCAGAGATGGAGTTAACCACCCATTCAAACATATGCATGCGAAACACTGACACAGATTGCCTGGCTCTGCCTTGCACAGGATTACCAAATCCCAGTGAACCATGTTTAATGACACAGGGTGAGACTGACACTATGATTCCATAGTGCTGGCAACACAGCAGGCAGAGGAATGATCACAGACTGTCCTTTATTTGTTTGTCCCTCTGGAAAAACATTCATTCTGTCGCCATCCTCCGATGCAGCTCTTTGAATGTGCTAAGTTGCTTGAGAGATTCTGGGGGAAAATTTACAGCCTGGCCATCATGTAGATTATGGTTGCTTGGCTGATTAGAGAAGGGTATGTATTTCATTAATAATTGTGTTTATCCTCAGCTTTAGGGTTTGTACCTCCAGCCGGAGTACAGTGACATCCATGATGCTTAGGCACTTGACAACATGGTAGATGTGAAGATCTGCTGCAAAATCTGAGGGATCTCTTTGGTATCCATGGCAATAAAAGACCGACCTGCTGGCAGCGTCCTCTGCAGCCTAAGGAGCACAATGAGACAAGACACAGTTACCACCTCAAACTGTCTTCTCTACCAAGGGAAGGATTCCTCACATTGCTGTTGCCATGCAATTAAAGGTTTGGGAAAGCAACAGTGGAAGAAAACACTGAGAGCAGGTAGGGCACAGAGTTCCTTTCAGCAACACAAACAAGAGCGTTTCCAGAGATTTCTATCTATGTCCTCTTTCTGACATGCCACAACTCCATTTTGATCAAGGTACCAGTGATCCCATGAGGCATCACCACAACTGGTTTGCTGAGGACAGCTACAAATTTACACTGGAAACGAAGACACTTATCCTCAACTGACTACCATGAACCCACAGCTCTTTCAGTTCAACAAGTCTAATGATTCTAACTGTGCTCTTTGTATTTCTTCTTTGACATTGCTGCAGATCACACGGAAATGTATTCTTCTGCCAGTATTAACCTGACACATTTTTCTTCACAGCTTAACCCATCCTTAAAAGTCAAACTAGATGCATGTTACAAACACCATCTCCCTCATGTCCAGTTAACAGGCTTGAGATTTTTTTTTTCTCTGCTTTTTACATGAAATTTTGCTCTATACTATTCCTCAAATGCTAAGTAAATTCTCATTTTAAAAATCAGTTTTAAAAAAAGCTGCAACAGAGAATTCCCTTCTCCTTCCCCCACAGCAGTTACAGGAAGGCTTTGTCTAATTCTGTACTTTCACATGGACAGAGATGCATTTCAGTGACAGCATTGTGTGCATTTCCCATACCCAGTGAAGTAGGCCATTATAAGATCTCTTACACAGCAGGATATGGTCAAAGATTTTTTTCTTTTTTTAATTCCTATCAAAAGTAAAGGGACTTTCTGTAATTATAATCTTTCAGAATGGATTCTGTTTTCATGAATAACACATCTCTGATATACAGACCTGCAGCCACAACTCATGGTGTCCGGGCAGTTGTATCTTTCAACCCTTTACTGCTTAAAATTATGCACTGAGGGCCAACTCCCTTTCAGATTTCTCTCATTCTCCTCTAATTGAAGACTCAAACAGAAACAGAAATGACACTTTTGATATTTGTGTCTATACTAGCTTTTCACTGCAGGTGCTGGCCATCAGTGGATGTGGAACCTGGAAGAAGACTTGGGACAGAATTTCTGTTTTGCCCCTTATGCCCAAACATTTTAAAGCAAAATTATGTAGCAGAACTAAACCCAGCCATATTGTCTCAGACACTCCAAAGAATTTATGTCTCTAATACAAGGGGAGTATCTGAGTCAAATTTTTGGCTGTTTGGAAGACCAATTAAGTCCAGCATCTTTTGTTTTAATCTCTTTTCTGATGCCTACACACATTGGAACCAAATACTGGGCAATAACAAAAGCACCACATCTCTATTATGATTACATGGTGACAGCACATAAGGGTATAGTGCATATCCTGCAGCAGGAGGATGGGCATCAGCTGCTCTCTTTGGATGCACAGGATGCTCTGAACTTGCTGGCTATAAGGGATGTCTGCAGGATCCACAACCCAGTCTCCCCCCTGACACAATTCGGGAGCTACAGCTTCTCACCAGTATATTAATAATGATAGTAGTAAAAAAAAGATGGGTGAAAACTTGACATGACCCATTAGTGTGCACTTGCAGCCCAAAAAGCCAATTGTACCCTGGCTTGCTTTCATCCAAATAAGCGCAGCCAGCAGGGCGAGCGAGGTGATTCTGCCCCTCTACTCCACTCTGGAGTGCTGTGTACAGCTCTGTGGTCCTCAGCACAGGAAAGACACAGACCTGTTGCAGCGGGTCCAGAGGAGGGACACAAAAATTGTCAAGGACAGAGCACTTCTGCTATGAAGACAGGCTGAGAGAGTTGGGGTTGTTCAGCCTGGAAAGTCCAGGAAGATCTTATTGAGGCCTTTCGATAAATACAGGGAGTTTGTAAGGACAAAGTGAGAGTTTTTACCGGGGCCTGTAACGACAGGATAAGGTTTAGCAGTTTTAAGCTGCAAGAGAGTAGATTTAGACTGGAGATATGGAAAAAATTTTTACAATGAGAGTGATAATGCACTGGCACAGGTCCTCCACAGAAGTTGTGTTCGCCGCATCTCTGGAAGTTTTCAAAGTTGAGTTGAATGGGGCTTTGAACAATGTGATCTAGTAAAAGATGTCCCTGCTCATGGCAGGAGGGTTGGAATAGATGATACTTAAAGGTCTCTTCCAACCCAAACCATTCTATGATTTTATGATATTACCAAAACCTCAGTGCAGAACAACACCATGGGCAACACACTGCAATAAAAGCATAATTTAGATTTATGCTGAATGAAAGCAAACAGTTCTAGGCACAAACCAAACATACTTACCTATCTGCCTGGTCTCCCAAGGATCCTATAAATATGGCGAATGCATTGACTTGAGCGTTGGTGGTCAAGACCGTCGCAAACCTCGATGGCTGAATTCCGTAACGCTCAAGATTCGCGTCACTTAAGACGATAACAAAATACTCATCAGCCTCCTCCTTGGCAATTTCCTGAATGGCATGTTCTGTCCCTTCCAAGGTATGGTCTCCACTCATGCAGAACTGAGCATGGGCATGCATGGTCTGTGTGCACAGCATAACCACATGGAAACATGTAAGATGACTTTAGGAACAAGCATTCATTTCAGCTGGCCAGAAGGGAATAAATATTCAGTATTGCTGTATTAGGGGGTCTATCAGAAATGTAGACAGTGCTCCAGACACAAAAGAAGATGCAGCTCTTTGTACATAATATGTCATATTTTAAGATAGGCAGCACTTCTTAAAAACACAGTCAAACAATCAAAACTCACACAGGGACCTAATTAGACTGGGCCTTAGGGAAAGTAAAATATTTTGCTCAGCTGCAGTTTGAGTAGATACATTCCTATGTATTTGAGGAAGAAAACAGGGCTTAGTTTTCTAATGCTATGAACAGCTCCTGCATGTTCATAATTTGCACTGGGCTTCCAAATCCTAGTAGTGTCTTTATTACCAAATATCTGATTCCTGACAGTGGCAGTCACATTTAAAAATGATAAAACATTTTGTTTGAGCTGTTACAAAATAAATACACCATATTCATCGATTAAGCTGTTGCCTATGTAGAAGGCCAGGAATTTTAGATGCTATTAAATCAGGTTCTTATAATCAAAGCAGCTATTTTAAACGTAGTTTTTGAAGGAAGCTCAAATACATGCTTCTAGCCCATCAAGCTGCCAACCAGATAAATCCTACAATATACTCATTTTTCTTCATCCTACTACAGAAAAGTTTTGGTGAATACACTCGCCTTGCCATAGTAATTTGACATGTTTCCAGTTTAGCACTGACACATTTTCCCAGTGCTACTGTGATGCATAACTTCTCAAAGGTACCAGGCTAAATAACTGACCTGGGATCCCTCTACAGTTTTGAATGAGTCACTTATGCACTAATAATATCACATGATCTGGGCAGAGCTATCTATATCACTGTATAATCTTTGGAACTTCCCCTATCCTTTGATAGGTAGTCAAAATGACACATTTAGGGTGCAGCAGTCCAGAATAAGGCATACCCAGCTTCTGCTGTTCTGGCACAACTGGTTTTCTGCCATGTCTCTGAAAGGTCCTGTTTCAATTTTATGCAAATATACAGATTTTTGCTTTCTTGTCTTTCTTTTATTTTACTATCCTCATGTTTTGCATTCTGTGATCTGCCTACAATTTTATCTTTGCAGTCATAAAATCCTTAATTACCAGCATCACTTATTGGTAGGATTTACCTTAAGAATCTCTAATCTTTGCTTATTGTTCTTGGGAACTTTGTCACTCCCAACCAAGCCGATGTTGAAGCCATCTCCTGAATGTCCAACAATGTCGTACTAGAAGAAAGAAACATCATCAGTCACCTGTTAGTCACAAATGGCCCTTGGCTCACAATGACTTAAGGCGGATCAAAGGTAATTTGCAATTTTCAACAAAAGACCCCAAGTTTTATTCCCTGTTTCTGTTTATGAGCTGCTTAAGGGAAGTACTTGCAATTTCTCACTGACATGAAAACATAGGAAAGAATTGCTAAATAATGAAATTAAGGAACAGTTCCTTATTTCCATGGTCTGTTTTTCACATCATCCCATCAACTGCAGAGCGGTGATGTGTAAGATCAAGACCTTGCCCTCTCACATTGTCCATGTATTTCTTTTAAAGCAGCAATTTTCATCCTCTTGAGTCTGACAAACAAGAAGCACATTGTTTGAGAGTAGCTCCTATGTTTGATGAATCTTTTTGGTGACCTCATTCTGCTCTGAAAAAAAAAAGTATTACAAGTCCCCTTTCTTGAAAATCAGCACTCCTTATTTTTGTGCATAACAGATCAAAGCCATTGCTGAAAGTATGTAGAGAATTCCAAGAGCCCCTGTATGTTTTCAAAGGAGATGGTGTGCACATCATTCTCCTGTGAGATGCTGCAAAACTGACATGTAGAACCGCAATAGTTCAAATATCCTGTTGAACAAATAATGCAATATTGCAAAGGCCTCTGTTTTATGTGAGAGCTTCATTGTTGTTACATGAAAACCAAGACAAGCTGAATTATGGCAAGGTCCTGACCTGCCCTTTGTGTTGTGGACGTGGCAGTCACCCCAGGGAGAATTCGTGAGTAGGACAAAAACGGATTTAAGAGCTGTCTACACCAAGCAAGAGAGCACAGTGTACAGAATCTGAACCCAGAGAGACCTGAACTGGCAATTCCTCAGCATGAACATGCCTGTATTTATTTCCCCCTGCCTAGCTGGCACAGACCTGCCTTTATTTGACAGGGAACCGTGATGCAGTATTTTACCTTTCTGTTTTCTTTCTTTCAAGTACTGTTACAGGTTCCTGCTGGGTTCACCATTCCTAATTCCCACATAATCATTTGGTAAAAGGCAGGTCTATTCCTCAACGTTTTTTGTCTTTTCTTTCCTATTGAAAGACACTTTATTTGGTATAAGTCAGGTCCTAGTGAGAGGAGAAATCGCAGTCTTTACAGACAAAGCTCTTTTGGTTTCCACATCCCTAATTTGCCTAAAAATATATCAAAAGAAAGCTAGAGCAGCTGGAACAACACTTTAAAAGGTGACACCTCGCTCTCTAAAAGAGAGAACGTGCCACATACTGTAGATTATTTCACCCAAGGTCAGACTATTTTATGACAGCCCTATGTAAAGATTTCCTTCCCCTAGGAAATCTTTATATAATCTAGTCCCCACACAATCCCATTTCTTTCTGCTCTGTTGGCTTTTCCCATTTCTGCTCTCCTCAGCTCTCACATGCTTAGTATTTGCTACCCAGCCTCATGTAAAGCTTTCAGTCTGCCACACGCTTTCTCTTCAGCACCTATTTCTCATCACCAATAATACTTCATATTCTCTCTTTCTTGATGGATATGAAGAAATGGCAAATGAAAATACACAAATTTTGATAATAATGTTGGGGTTACATTCAGCATACTTCCTAAATAAAACAGGAATATATCCTGTTTAATAAAACCTGAACCGTGCACAGGGAATGTGTGTGTGAGTATTGTCTTAAAAATTAGAGACTATTAAAATCAGAGGAACTAAATAAAGCAGAGGTTTAATGGAGC
This sequence comes from Acrocephalus scirpaceus scirpaceus, assembly GCA_910950805.1. Lineage (NCBI taxonomy): Eukaryota > Metazoa > Chordata > Aves > Passeriformes > Sylviidae > Acrocephalus > Acrocephalus scirpaceus. Next base: position 57,365,325 of record OU383774.1, on the reverse strand, counting down.
AGAAAATATACAGTGCTCGTGGTTCTTACGCAATGTTAGAGATGCCCACACATCTTCAGGGTAGGCTCCTAATTATGAAACCTTGCACATCCTCTGCTGAGCAGTATTGCATTCAGTGTCACTTCTAAATCAACAACCTAACTATGTAAAGCAAAATGCTGCCATTCTCCTCTGTAAAAAGGCTGATCCCTTTGTAGATGGTTCCTTCCTGGCTTCCTGGATGTCTCCCACTGGCTGTCATTATGTCAGCTCTGCCATACTGAGTTCATGGGAATAGGCCAAACTTTGCTGTTTGGGAATATCATTGTGCTTCTTGACATACACCAGTAAGAGATCAAGCTTTCATGTCAAACAGTCTGAGTTTAAACTCAGTGTGACAGCCTGTAAGGGGAATTGCTGTATCTCCTATATGAAACACTAGATGTTGACCCTACAGCAGGGCCCTCTCCACATTCTTGCACAAGGTGGGAACAGACAACCTGGTTACTGGCAAGGCGAGGCTGAAATGATCTGAGTAAACTATTGCAGGCATGGAAAGGCATCCACCTGGGAACATCGTGTCCCGTCTGCTCCCTGCTCAGAGAGCTGCTTATTATTCTTTGTGTGTGCCCATGCATGCACCTGATATGTATGCTTATCTTTAACAGATGTTATCAGTTTCATTGTTTCTTTGCTGACAGCTTACTATGCTATTTGTGATTTAAAAACATTGGGTGAGGCACCAGGGAAGAAGTAGCTATTTGATTCATCCTGACTGCTGCATTCTGGGTCAAGTAGGGCCTCCTGGAAAACAGAGATCCTGCTGCACTGTGGAAAAGAGGAGCTGGGATCAACAGCCCTTGTGCGCTGGTCCTCACGGTCCTCTGATGCCTCTGGAAGCCAAGTCAAGGACCAGGAGTAGCCAAAATCTAATGAGTGAGTTTGCTTTTGGGAAGCTCAGCTCCCCAAACTGTGAGATTGTACGAGCTCACAGCAAGAGAATGCAGCTGCACTGACTTGGACTGACTTAAATCAACGTAAGACTGAAGGCTGGGAGACCCTCCCTTCGAGGGAGGATGGGAGTAGGCTCACAGAGGTGACAGAAGGGAGATGTTTCCCAGGGGAATGTAAGGAATCTGTCACAATTTAGGAAAACAGCATTTGGAAGAGGAGCAAAACTAAAGCAAAGAAGCTCACTCTGAAATGGCAAAGAATTAAAATCTCTCTTTCTTGCAGTAGATTATTACCTCCTGATTTGTATTCTAGTAAATGAACCTTTAGTGATTTCATATGATCTTGGTGCACTTATTGTAAAGAAAAGGTGCAGACAGTCCTGGCCAACTGGGAACCCCAACACACGCAGGCACACGCAGACTACGGCAAAAGCAGTTTCCCTCCTTTGCAGTAGCTAAAGATGAGCACAGAAGAAGGGCCTTTGAAAAGCAAAGATCCAATCTGATGGTATTTTCCCTATTAATTCCCTAAGGAGGATTTATGTGGATGGAGTTACAAGTGAGAGAAAAGCTGTGATACGATCTTACTTGGAACTGATTTTGGTTTTGTTCTACAAAATTGCAAGTAAAGGCTCTCAGGACAAATCCAGCAGCAAAATACATTTGCTGTAGCGCAGATTAATTGAAATAATAGATTATTGTGGTACGCAGGGGCTTGTTTTCCAATAACCTCAGGTACACTGAGACAAGGGCTCCTCTATTCAGGGTACACAACATGTAAATATGTATCTTGAAATAGCATCATTTTGTTGCTTTCTTTCATAGGGAAAGGTTAAAACAATCTCTGTTCCACAGTCACATTTTGCACTGAATGGATGGTTGCTGCTGCCTAAAATGGTTAAAATGGAAGACTTTGTCTTCGGCAGCTGCCATGCCAAAAGGTTTCATTTCTGAAGGCATTTAAAAAGCTGAAAGAAGATGTGTGCTGAATGTAAAAGGCAGTGTGAATTAGACTCTGCTGGAGGGCTAGATCTTTATAAACTCATCTCTTCTTTGGACAACACTGAATATTCTATTTTTCTGAATTTATTTCAAACCTTTTGTTTGTTATTTAAAAGAAACTATTCTGCCAAACATGTGGACCATTTCTTCTTTTCCTGAACTAGCAATGCTGCCTCCACAGTAAATCTTACAAACACAGAATGCTAAAAGAGGCATATAAAATCTTCAATATCCCTTTAATGCGGCTATAAATAACAATTCAGACTTTTCCTACCAGTTACATAATATGCTATTTATTGAGTCACAATATTTTTAAGGCTTCATAAAATTGCTGTTGGATAATTTACTGGACAGGCCTCCTCAATCTGCCATTATGTGTGCAAATCATGGTAATCGGGGATGATATAAAAACATATAGTTTGTGACAGACACAGTGGTACCTCAGATAAAAAAGAACAAACTGCCCTTCTGTGCATTTTCAAACAATTGGCACCTAAAATGGGATGTTTACAAGATGGGCATCCTGTTTTCCCCTTGACAAGGAATGATTCACTACTTGCACTTACGGGAAATGGAAGTAGGGAGGATGTCCCACATAAGCATAAAAAGCTGAAAAATACCTGCTGCACTTGTCTGACTTTATAAAAGGTAACTTCATTACCTGCTTGGTGCACTCACATACCCAATACTCAGTTCTTTGTATAAGAAGGCGAGAAGAAACTATTTTCTACCTTCGCTCAGTGCTGTTAACATCATCAGGCAATAAACATTATCCCTGATACCAAGGGGTACCACGCATGGGGAAAGCTCAGCTGGGTAAGATAAAACAGCCACGGAAAAGCCCATCTGACTAATTCATAACTGTATTTAGCAGAGAAGTAAACCAAGCACCATCAGAAAAGTCATCTTGAGCATAAGCCAGGAACTGCTTTCTAAAGTCTGCACTGCTGTTAGATAGCTGAAGGGAACTTTACTATGTAAATCCCCTTTGCTCAACAAGCTAGATGATCTCCTTGGCTCAACACATGTTTTACAAGATACCCCTCAAATTTGCAGCATATGTTGTTGTGAGCTGTGCAGATGGGGCTACAACAGGAACAGGTAACAGCAGGCATATCTGAAGGCCAAAAAATTCTATTTTTATAAAACCAGGGAAGAAGAGAATAAGGAAAAGGAAGAAAGAAAAAAGTAATAAACTGCAGATTTTTAATTGCAGACTACACAGTTGTGTGTTCTTCTTTTTCAAATGGTTCCTCTCCCAGATATGAGAAATGTATGCTATTTTTGCAGACACACCAAACCTTCAGCTTTGTCCTGAGAAAAATCAGCAGTATCATGCAAAATGTCATGAGTTTTACAGAATGGAGTCAATGATATTTTAAAAAAACCACTGAAGAGATTTTGTAATGATCTTAACTAATTCTTCACATTCTGCTGGCTGCATGTCTAGTTCTTTACCATGCACCTGAGGGTTCTGGGTTCTCAGCTTTAGAGCTGCACTGGAAATAAGGAGAAGTGGTTATCTGCCATTGTGTTACATCCTTCTCCAGTGTTACCACTTTCTAAGCCATTTTCCTCAGATGTGTGAATGCAACATAAGTTATTGTTCAAAATAAGACTAGAATGAACAATTGTCCCCTGATCACCATTTCTGTTTTAGTCAAGATTTTATTGGCTCCCTGATTTTTATCTCCTCCACACTGAGCAGCAATTATTAAGTAACTTGCTTAGTTATTTAGTCATTCTTGTACGGGGACACTTCCATGTCCTTTGCAATCTTTGCTACCTTCTCTTCTTTTTCAGCTCTACAAGAACTTTTGTGAGATGGGGGAGCAAAATTGCACATATTACTCCTAATGTGAATGCACTACGGATGTTTATAGCAACGTTCTCATGCATGCTCCTTTCCTCTCTTCTTTTGTTAATAGTTTAGAACATCCTATTAGCTTTTTTGACAGCTGGTGAGAACGGAGTGTTGAAAGAACCACACAACATAATTACAAGACATCTTTGTTGGGCACCTGTCTATAGCTGGGAGTGAGGACTAACAGAAAGCTGAGACTTTCTCACTGCATATTTAAAATCAAAATTATTTTCTTCCACCTGCAGCACTTTCCATCTAAAAGCACTAAACACCACCTACCATTTTACTTCCCAGTCACCATTTATGGCCAGGTCCTTCTCCAGCTTCGTACAGCTGGATTTCCCTTTTGATTTTCTCAAATAACTTTGTATAATTAGCAACTTTTGCCACCTCGCTGTTCATCCCCTTTAGCAGATCGTTTACAAATATATGAAACAACATAACAGCATGGACTCTGTCACAGATCCCAACACTGACCCACTAAGAAATGACCACTCACTCAGTTTGCTATATTTTTAGCTGTATTTTGTTTATCTAAAGGATTTCCCTTTTAGCCCCAAAAGCCTCTGAGGAGGAACTTTATCAATTGCTTTTGGCCAAGGAGACTCTACCAACCAACCTATCAACCAACCTTGCTTGTCACACACATAGATACCTTACTTCCCTTTACAAAACCATGTTGACCACACTACAGTATATGATATTTATCTTTATGCCCACAACTTTTTTTGTGTGGATGATCCTGCATTTTGTCACACTCATATCTGTGTTGCTCAGATATGCCCGACTTACCAAGCTACACAAATCATGCTGCATAATTGCACTGTCACTGTAAATATTTGTCCTTAAATTTTCTATCATCAGTGAGCAGGAGATACATGAACAGCAAAATAAATAAAGCCCCGATTTCCAATTATTTTTTAAATTACATTTGAGTTCCCATATGGCTTCTCTGGGCTAAAGTAGAAGTTCATGGTTACAGCATTTTCATTCAACAGGATTATACAGCATCACTCTCTACCCAGACTATTTTCACTATGTTTTCAGGAATATAGTGACTTTGGGAACAAAACCATAGTTTCAAATTTGTTTGAAATCCTACAACATGCTGCATTTAAGAAAGTTTAAGGGTAAGAAAGCATTATTGCCAAAGAAGATGGTAGCACATTCCTTGTTTTCTTAGGAAAAAAAATAATGCCTGTCTCCTTTTACAGACTTTTTCCTTGAAAAATAGATGTGTGCATGAACTTTAGAAGACATTCTAAAAGCACATGCCTGATTTTGTACATGAGATTCTATGGAAGAACAGAAACCTGTAGAATTTAGTTGTTGGAGGAACAAGGTGAAGCAGACCTGACTGAGTTCATCAGAAGTAAGTTTCTATTAACTTTGCTTAGGAGATTTTACATTTTGTTCAGATGTATTTTAATTCTTATGTTTGATATGCTCTGCAGCAAAGGCAGTGAACATGTCTGTTCTTCTGTTAAACACAGGGTATGTCCAGAATTAACTGGAGACTGCCATTCCCATCTTCTTTATGGCTAAAGAAACATTTATGGCCTAGACCGTGTTTAGGCTTACTGAGACAAAAAGAGTATTACATTTATTTACATTTCATTTGCAGGCTACCAATAAATAACATTTGGAACTTAGTATGTTTCAGTACAAGAAATTATTTCTTGCTTTCAGCTAACTAGGAGAGAAAAGGAACAAAGAAGTCTGGTCTCTTCCCATGATCAAATATTGCTGTGCGCATTCTGGGTGGATGGAAGGACGTGGTATCTCTGCAGGTCCTGAAGCTCATATCTACTTGTGTTTTGTAGGCTTAAGTGTTTCTTCTCAAAGAAACAGATAAAACCAGAAAAAACATAGCAAATCTTACTAAATCAAAGTCTTAGATTGAATACTCCCCAGCTGAAATGTGTAATGTTTCTTACCCTTTCATTAGTATTATTTTTTAGGTTGCTAGAAATAGATTAATGTCTTTATTTCCTTGTGGGAATGAATAACATTCTTTGGCTAGACTGACTGTTGAAACACTTTTTCCACTGCTGCACACAGCCTGTGCAATAACCACAGAGCTCCCAGCCCAGCTGCAATTACCTTGAATTTGTGCTCATAATTCTCAAAAGCTTCCATGACCATGCAGACGGCCTCCATGGAGCGCTCCAGCCGCCCATCCACCCCGTTGAAGCGGTACATGCTGCCGGAAACATCCACCACCAGGCGCAAGCGCTTGGGCTTCTGCTGGGGGCTCCCCAGCTGACAAGGAAACACAACAGAACTAAGCCCAGCAGAAATGGGAAAGCCAAACATCAGTAAAGATAAAACATTCCAGAAAGAGAATCCAATGCATTTTGCAAATCAAGAAAATTTTATCCAGCAAACATTGTTTGGTTTTGTTGGTTTTTTTTTTTTTTTCAATAACAAAAAACCCAACTATTTTTCTATTTCAAACCAGTTCTTTGACAGATAATTCAGCTCATTGTTTTCCCTCACCTTCAATGACTGGAAACAAAATATCTCAGAAAATTCCACACATGCTTGTCAGGAAAATACTTTTTCTGTTTCAGTTTTGATTCTTAACATTTCATTTCAGTAAAGAAACTCTCAAATTTGCTTTTTCTGCCAAATTTATAATGGAAATGCTTTTCCTTGGCATGCAGTACTAACAGGTTCTGTATATGACTGTAAAAACTTGTCTGCCGAGGTTAGTAACATTCCAAAAATGTTTGAAATCTTGTTCTGATTAACTACTAGTTCCATCTTCATTCTAATGCTGAAACTATTATTTTTTTCCTGAAAACAAATCCCATCTGTTCTAACAATTTTGGCACAGTATATTCAAGGGAGGTGTTTTATTTAGCATGCAATGAGATGTGTCTGGATTCAAATATGAGGCTTTTAAAGATGATCTGACAAAAAAACCAGTCACAATATAAACAAATAGCTAAAATGTTCCTTTTACTTATAAAGGATTTGTGTACTTTATTCTTTTAATTATTCTTTTAATAGACTGTGGCAGCCCTGCCCTCCCAGAAACAAAAGAAGACAAAGCCCATTAAATCCTACATTTATTTTGGTCTTTATGCACAGACTTAAAGGTGTCCTTTTTTGTCCTAATAGAATTATTTTTACGAAGCCTTAAAACTGATACATTGAGTAAACATATTTTGAAATAAATGAGAACTGAGGATTCAATCACTTTTCCCTTACTGATCTTTCACACAAGCAGTGCCAAATTCCATAAATCATTCAAAGCAACATAATGACCAAATAGCATAAAAAATAATAGCAGGGATTTATCACATGTGGGTAGCTGACATGCAAAAAGATGCTGTACTCAGCCATTTAAAAAAAACGACTTAGCGTACTTAAAAATTGCAATCTGTTATTAAGTATTACTCTTAAGTATTATGGACTAGCCCCACTAGTTTTGGCCAGGTTTAGTTGGTCTGATTCAAGTGGTTTCTCTGTTGCTGACTCACATAGGTCTAACTGTAAAGCCTTCTAAGGAATGGCTGAATTGGGCCATAGGACAGTCAGCTTTATCATATCTTAATGGCTTTTCCTCATACTTTTTTTTTCTATCATAATTTTTATTCTTGTAAATCCATGTATCTGTGGAAGTTGAAATTATTTTCGTCCCATGGAATAAGGAAAATACATTTGTAAAGCACTTTTTTTTTAGAACTTCCTAGGGGATCAGCATATTTGTTAACAAAAATTAAGTTAGTAAGAAAACATTTTCCTTTTTTCTATAAAAGCAAACAAAATAAATGTTTTCTGCTAATTGCCTTCTGATCATTAAAGTATGAAATAAGAACATAAAAACCTGTTGCATTGGGTCAAAACTTAGCACTGCCTAGATTTGTGTCCTCTTTCTGAGGGTGGCCAACAGGAAATATTTATGCAAGACTATATGAAGAGGTACAGCAAATTTTCCATCCTGTTGCCTCTGTGTCACGGACATCCCAAGCCAGAGATATTTTTCTGTGTTTTTCATCCATATAATGTACTCAAACTCCAAACACAGACACTGTACAGCCACTAGGAAACCAGCAACCCGGTTAAGCTCTTCTACACCTTCCCCTGTTCCTTCTGGGTACTTACTTGTGGCTCATGTTCTCCACGTCGTTTATATATGGCTTTTTCTCCTGTCAGGCCATCAATGATTTTGGCATCATCTAGCTCTCCAACAGCTTGGTGTCTCAGCCATTGTCTTTCTTTACCCTTGGCCTACAACAGAAAAAATTTTCCTCAGTGATGGGAGTGTATGTTAGACAATTTAAGACCTACTGCACATGACATACACATTAATTTCTTTGTAATGATGTGACAGTTTTGGCCTAAGTCAAATCCAAACAAGTTCACAGCTGTTCTGGTCTTCTTCTCTGAAACAAAAATCAACACTGACAAAGAACATGTTCCCTCTGTAACTTGGTCTTTTTTCAGTAGTTTCATATATGTGAGTTGAACTGTGAGCTGCAGAAATGTTAACCTTTCTTTTTGCAAATATGCTGAAGATGTGTGTGGCAAGCCTGTTCAGAAATACATACAACTGAAAGGACACACATAACTGACCATTTGTTAGGTGTTTTCAATCCACACAGAACAAGAAAAAGTCATTGAGGCAATGGTAAATGGTTGCTTTTAAAAGAGTATTAACAATATAAACTAATTACATATTTAAAAACCCCTACTTTTACAATTGTGATACTCAAGAGAAACAAACTTCTTTTGTTTTATTTAAAAGGACATCTACAGCCTGACTTGATAAAAATAGATTACAATCCATGAGCTCAAATATTCATGGAACTCCTGTACACAGAGCATGCAGTTAAGATTGAAGACTCAAGGGTTCTAATATAAAAAGAAACATACTTAAGCATGTTTTCAAAGGACAGCTTCATCATGGTTCATAATACATAAGATCCTTCTAAAGTCTGTTTGGGGTTTATGCTTTATTTAATTTTTTTTAAATCTTCATGTTAAAATTGCTCATCCTTGTAGCAAGCCCATTAAGGAAAGACAATTTTGAATTTATATACATATAACACTTTTGCTCTCTCAGCAAATTGCTGGTCAGCAACTGGAGGAAAATCAAATATCCAACAGGACACAAACTGGCTTAAACATTGACTTTCAGGAATGAAAATCAATTCCTCTCTGATGAGCAGGAAGTCTTATATTACAAATCCTCAGTAAACTGCATGCCTGGGATTTGAAAGGATGAATCTTTACAGTTTTGTATAGGCAGGTAATGACTTCAGGTTCAGAGAATCTTTGATTTTGCTTTGGACTAAATGTATGAGTTTTTGTTTCAGTGTGCAGAGAAGGAGTTCTGGACTTCAGACTACTGCCTATAATTACTCAAGATTAATGAACTACTTGCCCATGAAAATAAGTGGGCAGAAAGACTACAAAGCCACAGAAAAATGTTTTGATGAACAAAATCAAAATCTTTACAGATGCTTCCTGATGGGAAGCAAAAACAATGTTTCCCAAAAAACATGGAAACCTCAGCCTTTTAGTAAATCACAGAAGGGAAGGTGGAAAAGATTTCTGAGATTGAGAATTCAGCCAGTTGTGTCCTCTGATATATTTCCATGGTGCTACAGTCAACTGAGCTTTAAGCCGCTTTGGCAGTGGGGCATCCATGAGTTTGTACCACCAACTAGGAATTTCTACTCCCATTAAATATGCCTGAGGTGAAAGTTAAATCCCTTCCATAGGATCACAGATTCCTTTGTTGCCTTCAGAGCTGTGTAACATTCACCTGTGAATTCCCAGTGACCTCTATATGTCCCACCAAAACATCACACTGTAGGAGTCCTCTTGCTGTGAAAAGCCCAGAGGCAAATTTCAACACTCCAATTAACCATTAAAAAAATACTCCTGGAGAAAACATGCTGCTGAGTAAATAAAGCCTGTCTAAAATGAATCATGCACCTTTCAGGGTGATGCAGACTGAGGTGGCTTTGTTCCTACTCATCTTAGCCACTCTAAGTGGTGGAACAGAGGTAGATGCTTATCACTTCCTTAGCGCTGCTGTTTTGTCAAATTTTTGTCATTTGCTTTCTTTTAGTAGGCAGGAGGGACAAGCGACATTAGATTGTAAATTCTGAGCTTCACTGAGCAAATTCTCAACTAGTTTCACTATTCTTTTCATTTACAATGCTTTATCTTTGCAGCTATTTGAAGTTCAAGGAACAGCAGAGTGAGAAGAAAATGGCTTTTAATTATACATGTAGCTAAGAACAGTTTAATACCCTTGGAAGTTTATTCAACAAAAGCCAGAATTTAAGCTGAAATTTTATTGGAGCAATATGGAGTAAATTTCTAAAATACGAAAGAATGCTGACAAAATCTCATTTTACCTCTTTCCAAAATAATGCTAAAATCAGGCTACTTAGTGTCTGCCTCTTCCATGCAGAACTACTAAGAATTTTTTTCCTTTTCTGAATGCTGAAAAAATAATCTCCTTAAGCAAGGGGGTTGTTCAATGTGTTATTCAATGCACACATTGTACATATTACAGAGAATCTTCAAATCCTTTTTCCTATGCAATTTTCATATGCTTAAAACCAACTTAAGTTTAAAAGCATTTACAATTTTAAGAGAAGACCATAACTAATATATACACACATTGTTTTGATATTTGACTAGAAAGGACATACAACATACAACAGTTTCAATATACTGCAACCATATTGATGGAAAAATATATTCATTGTGCTGCTTTTGAAATTAAAAAAATATGCAGCTGTATCTTATCAATATGGCAGTGGCTGATCACAGTGCATCACTACTGTAATTCTTTTCACTGGAAGATATCATAGGCATATTTACAAAAAAAAATGTCTTTAAATGTTAGAGAAAAAGTTGTGTATGTGAAGTTATCACATCTAAGTATGTAGCTCATAATGATAGAGGATGTATTAAACACTGCCAGTTGTGGTCTGCATTTGTTTCTGGGGAAACATTACACAAATGTACCCTTAGCTGCTGAGATCACAAAACTACTACTGACAGGGCACAGGGTTTTTCACGTTTCCAGCTCTCCAAGCCATGCTTATTATAGAACTGCTACTATTATATTCTTGCTGCTATGACAAGACCATTCCTACATGGTCTAAATCAGACAGTGCCCAGCAGGCTCAGTAACTCGGGCTCCATTTGCCCAGTTTAAATGGAGGGGCCTAAACGATGCTCAGAAGCTACAGGGACAGTTGCCTCTAATTCTCTCTGCAATAATCAATAACAAGAGAAGTACTTTCTGAGAAGCAAGTCTCCTAACATTAAAGAAGGTCTTTCTGAGTGACTGAGTGACCATAACCTTTTGAATTTGGAGTTCAGACAGACAAGCTTCAGAGGAGAGAAGAAAGAGAGAGCCCATCAGTGACAGGATTTCCTGGACTTCTGGCATTGCTACTTCTACAGAAGATAAACAAAAACTCATTATGTTTTGATAATGTTGTTCAAAGAGCTGACAGAGATCAGCGAGTTATAAAAAGCAAAATGAACAATGAAATTACATTCTCAGACTATGTTTATGCATCACTTTCAAGGATCTGCCTATTTAAAAAATCTCTTTCTGCTGCTACTAACTTTTGGCAAGCCACAGACAACTGGACCTTAATCCCAGCCTCTTGATTTTAGGGAGATAAAATTTAAACAAATGAATGTATTTTAAACAAACCCACAAAAGTAACAATAAAAAGGCATATATTGAAGAGAAAATCCAGGTTAAATAAACATGAACAATGTGTTTTGATTATGTGAAAACAGTTTGGAACAAAGCAAACTTAAACATTTTTAAAAAGCCAAACACGCTCTCTACTGAACAGGTAATTTGGGATTTTCACAAAGTTAAAAACACAGAGACATATGAGTTACAAATTTTACTTCAATGAACTTTGCCATTGGTTTCTTTTTTGAGATATGAGGAATGACTGACTGCTAACAGAGAGAAAACTGTTCTAGTTGAGAACTCATGGTGTACACAGGACTATACAGAAAATATTGGGAGACAGATGCACAGTGCTTCATGAGGACTGGATGAATTACCATGCTGAAGAATGGTAACTTTTGGCAACTTTTCTTCCCCCCTCAAAAATATCACATGAAACGCGTTTGCACTTGGCTTCCTTATTAACAAAAGGCATTTTGCAACTAAGTAACTCCTATTAACATTTATCTTTATTTTCCTAGTTCATCTTCTAATAAAATCCCTACCAAAATCTATATAAAAATTTAAAAAGTTAAAGATTTTCTTTCACTATTGCTCTTATTCCATGCCTAGCTTTTCCAAATTCACTAAATTGTTTTTTTCATCATAAATTACATTTCCTGACTTTGTGGTTAGCTGATACAGGTATTGGAAGGAAGTTAGCAAAATCTCATAAAACACTGCAGCTTATAAGACTTTGCCTTGATATTAAAATGACCTTTTTTAAAAAAGCAAGAGGATATGCCTCCTTATATTAAAAGATATTATTTTTTTATTATGATTAACATGATCTCTGAACGTAAGAATTTTGGCTCCAAGGGACAGATAAGGTAGACTCAAAAAAAGACTTTGAACTGAAGATTCACTTACAGGTTTCATATCCAGAGTGTGCTTCCAATAGCATGTGTGCTAGAAACATGGCAAAAAACCCACCTAGATATAATGTTGTAGCAAAACCTGAGATTTACATCCAATTTTTTTTCAACAGAGGCCTGTCTTTATAAGCCAAAAGTCTATGTCCTGAACTGGACACACATTAAGTGCATGAATCACCTAATCATGCCTAACTTAAATGTTCATTACAGGAGGAGTTCTCTGAATTGGTACATTCATAATAAATCTGGCTAATGGTTCTCCATGTATATATGTGATTATAATAATGCTGTTGTAGCTACAAAGGTTTAAAGGTATAAATAAGGCAAAGAAATATTACCCTTCTTACTTGCAATACCAGAGGATTGGATTTCTTTGTCCAGGAGGAGGCCGCTTATCATACAGAGTGATTTCTTTCTGTATTTCAGTTTTATTGCTTAAGACACAGCACAGTGTCTTAAGTTTAGACACAGCATAGTGTCTAAAGTATATATACACTAGTGGTTAGTAGCCCTCAACAGAAATATTTATAATCAACTATGTCTTATAAGGAGTAAATCATTTTTACTTTAATTTTAACTGAATATTAGCAGATCCCTCCCAGAAACAATGAACTTACAATTTTATTTACCCTGAATATGAACACTAGTATTAAAAAAACCCCATAATAACCACCAGGCCAGTTACCAGAAGAAAGGCAAAGTGGTGGTTTAAGTGAGTTTCCATTTAGGAGATTTGGGCTATACCTATTTCTATTAGCAAGAGTTAAAAACAAACATGAGAAAAATCCATGTTTTCAGCTGCATATGCAGTAAAACTCCTGCCTGGAGTGGGTATCTCTTTTAACATCTATAACATTTGCACTTCACAGCTAAAAAAACCTCTTTTGAACTGGAGGTAAAGACAAAGACTCAGCTCTATGAACCTTCACAAATACTTTTCATAACATGTAGTAGTACTTTCTGTCACAAAACCGTGCTCCTAAGTAAATAATCTCTGTAAGGTGTGGAATGGGAATACTGTAACTTGTAGAGACGAGCACTTGTAGGCTGCCTTTTAAAACAGTAATATGAAACTGTTTTTCCTAACTGATCATAACCTGAATCTGCTTTTAGCCTTCAAAGGTATGACCACCAGATATTAACAGGATGTTAGCAGGATAGTATGTGGGACCTAATATAATGACCTCCCTGTGTTCCTTTATCAGAGAATCTAAGATTACCTGCAGATTGTCCAAGATGATGCGGAGTGACTGAACTTGACGTCGGACTGCTCCAGAGAACCTTTCGTAAGTTGATGCATCATATTCACTCATCTGAATCTCTTTCAATCTAAAGGACAGAACAAGGAGCTAAGAACAGTTTAGGAAACAAGCATATCTTCCATTTACTTATGCAAATCAGAAGTTTATTTACTCAGTAACAGGGAAATTTAGACTGCAACAAGCACACAGAAGAGATGAATCAGAGAAGTGGCAGCTGCTCTTGTGAATTTTTGATAATGCAGATGTTCACCAATGTCTACAGGGACTGTATTACATTAAAACTTATTAAAGTTACTAATCTATGACTCTCTCCTAATCTGCTTTAAAGTTTGAGAAGTAAATCAGAGGTTCTGAAAAATGTGAAAGGTTTTGTTGGCTCAGGTGTTGTTATCTGTACATAAAAGGATCATGAGTGTCTATTCATTACTTCACTGTTAGAGTATTTTAAACATAACCTGATTCATGCTTCAACACAAAGGTTAAATAAAGACACACTATAAAATCTGTCCTTGAAGATCTACAAATAGTAACTGTCTCAAATACTTATCTTTGTGCATCATTAAATGAAGAAACCTTGAAACAAAGAAGTTTTAAATGAACATGAACAAAAATGTGCTCCTCCATAGAAAATGAGTCATGCACTATCTTGTCCAGAGGCTTGTAACTGAGAGCACACCTGCACCATGAAAACAGATACATGCTTTCTTTATAAGCAAAGATGTGTCCATTTCAAGTTCTGTATCCCCTTTTAAACAACATAGCTTAGCAGAATAGCTGAAATTTACCATTGGAATGTAATTACATAGGTCCAATAGCGAAGAACAAGCTCTGGTACAGGCAGACATGCCAGGAGTGCTCACTGTTCATTATCTGCCATGACCCAACCTCACACAGAGAGGCAGCAGTTGTGTACCCCATCTGCCAGCATGTGGCCGGGTTCAGTCCTGAGCTAAATTATATTGGCCTATCTATGCCCGGCCCATTTCAAACAAGCACCTCGTAACAGCATAATCTCACTCACAGTGTTGAAAAAATACTGTGTTTTAAACTGAACTATTAATGGATAGTAAAGTAGTAATAAAATAGGCTAATTTTATTTCAGACGGCAAATTTTATAACACTCTCACAAGTTAATTGCCTGGATCATAAAGTACATCTGAGAACTGCTGTTTAGACCAACCCTTTGAAGATAATATTAAAATCAGACATAAAAGTCTTTGTTGTCTCTATCATAATGTCTTTTTCTGTTTAAAGTTTTGCACACATATAGTCATTATAGCCAACTCTTATTCATTAGAGGTAGGAAAAAATAACTCAGTGATGCACATTTAATTTCATGAATCCTGCCAACAGAGTTCAGTATCTTCAGATCCATAAAAGAAACATTTTGTTTCAAACAAAAAGAACCTCACATGCTGTTTTACTTTGTTGCACTCTACATCAATCCAAAGTGAAAGGTAGTTCAGAAAAATACCATGAAAAGTACTGCATCTATTCCAGAGTAGTAGTTAATTTCATTTTTGTCAAATAGGGCAATTAAAATGTTTACCACTAGAAATACTATCTAGCCAGGAAAGCATCAATAACTTTTATATGGAATTTCTTCTTTCCAGATAGTCTTGTATAAACAAAGCAGTGAAATCTGCAGTTTCCCTTTTCTTTTTTTTTTTTTGGTCAGTCTGAGGACTCCAACCTCCCTATTCTTATCTGTTAGTTCCCACAACTATACAAGTGGTACAGAATGATCCAAGTCAAATGGGGTTTCATAATAGGCTCCATCTGCAGCTGGTACATGCCAGCCCACTTGGGTTTTGCAGGACAGGAATTGTTACCTCATGTGCAGATACCCAGATTTTATAGGGCATAGCTGCACTGTTCCCACAGCATGTTGCAGTAGCCAGGAATTTCCCCTTTTCTCTATTTTACCAAATCACCACACAGGCAGCAGAAATTCATCAAAGCATGCCAGGTGTGTATATGGACATATGCACATACAGATGAACAGTATCCAAGACCATACATATCCATTGTTTCTATCATGAAGCAGCTCAGAAGCAATTTTGAAGAAGGGGGATGCTTTTTTTAATACAAAATACCAGAGATTGACTTGAGAGTTCAGATGGTGGAAGAAATCTGAATCTCTGTGCACATTCTGGGAAAGAGCTGATCAGTAATCACACATTACACTCATGCTGGGAAGACCTGCTGTTCGTGTTAATTAGCTGCTGAAACTTAATAGTTCAAATTACAGAATCACAGGATATTCTGACGTGGAAGGGACCCACCAAGATCATCAAGTCCAACTCTTAAGTGAATGGCCCATACAGGGATCAAACCCACAATATTATTAGCACCATGCTCTAACCATCTGGCTACAGATATTTCAAACAGAAGCAATTTGCTTGCAGTTGTCCATTTTGAAAGACACTTGTTAAGCGATTAATTTCTAACAACATATAATCTGTATTCATCATAATTCAAAGAAATTTTCATATAATCTATTTCTTTTTAAAAAGTTAAGTATTTACCTCAATTTCCTTCTCCATCTAACTATGTTTTACTCTACTGAATCACACAGTCATTTTAACATTGTGGCTTAATTCAACAAAACATTCCACACATCTTGTCGAGAACAGCTACACATGTGCTGGTAATCTCTGTTAAGTGATAATGAACAGGGTAAGGTAGCTGATAAATGCAGTTAAGAAAAAAAATTCTTTTCAACCATCCTTTTCAAATTCTCTGGGAAATGGAAAAGAAAAGAAAGACTTTCACACCACCTCTGTTTAAAGGCCTTTTCAGCCATCTCTCGAGCAGCTCTTTTAACTTCCTCAGGAACAGCATCCTTCTCAGCTTGAGATACTTGGTAAACCCTGTGGCCAGCATCCAGTCGATATGGTCCACCTTTGCCACCTAACCCAGCAGTGTCTCTCCCACCTAAAGTAGTTGAGATAAAAAAACCCATTAGGAATATATATTTGATAAAAAAATAGGAAGATGTTTTCTTTAAAGCTTCCATTGTCATCTACACATTCCAAAAATGTTGCCAACAATCCCCAGCTGAAATATTTATTGCCAAAGGTTTTCAAAACCAAACAGCTATCATGGTAAAGAAGAACTCCCATGGAATACTTGTGTTTATAGTTCCTTGAGACAAGATTCATAATGGTTCCTATGCCGTACAAAGTGGACCATAGAACATATCAATCTTGTACATCTTCTCAAAGCTCCTGGTCCCAGACTCTGTCTTCTCCCTAGAATGTCTTCTCCCTGTTGGTTTACACTGCTTCCAAATCACTTTATCTAGTGATCACTATCATGACCTATTAGAATTAGGAGGTACTTTGCCTGTTCTGTGTACCTCTTGCCTACACTACCTACATTTTTGCAGCTGCAGGGACATCTCAGAGAATGGCAAATGAATTAGCCTAGTTTCCGTGGCTGCAAGCTTCTTGCTCTCTGTATGGCCAGTAAAAAGAAACAAAAAAATATAATTGAAGAAGAGATCTGCTACATACAGTTTAAGTTAGACATTGCAAATACTTCTTCTCTTTTCTTTTACTGGCAATAAAGCAACCCTGTATTGGGTAAAACAGCTCTAGGCAGAGGACAGATTTGTATAAAACCATTTTTGACTGTCACAACATCCCTCTTAGATATCTGTCAACGATACATTAAAAAACAAAACAAAAAACAATGGTGAACCTGTTCCACCAGCCCACATATTTCCACCAACATGTGGCATGTTGTCTGGATCCACTTTTCCATGTTTGGGGGAGCTGACATCCAAACCACTTTCCCTCTCAATGGTTATCTGTAAAAGAGAGAAAGAGAGATATAAATATCTCTTATAGTAAAGAAAACACCATAACAACCACACAACTAGGTGTGCTGAGTAGCTGTAGGACCAGCATTAGTTCAATAAAC
Organism: Acrocephalus scirpaceus scirpaceus; assembly: GCA_910950805.1. Lineage (NCBI taxonomy): Eukaryota > Metazoa > Chordata > Aves > Passeriformes > Sylviidae > Acrocephalus > Acrocephalus scirpaceus. The sequence goes on along the minus strand of OU383774.1, from coordinate 57,347,731 downwards.
GCAACATTCCACCTCAGAACAGAGCAGAGTAAAACGGGACTCCTGAGTGGCACATTAGACCCACACCTGAATGAAGACTACTGACACATCTGAACCCCTCTGCATTCTGTTTATACCCACACTAGAAGTAACTGCCCAACATAACTCAAAACCCCCCTGTGAACAGAATCACCTGCAGTTCAAACGCTTCTCAGAATATTTATTGTATATCCACAGCACTGCACTTCCATTTACACATTTCATGTGCACCCAACTGCAGTCCCACTTTCCCTGTTGATGGGTGGATTGATGTTCCTTTCATGAACAGGGACTAAAGAGATGAGACTGGTCAGCAAATGGCCAGTTCAAATGACAGGCTCACACAATCCTCAACGTCACTGCCTGGACCACAGAAATTCTCCTGTGCTGGATTTTCTAGACCTGTCCACTGACGGCACTTTCGCCGCTGATTCACAGCACAGCTGAACGCCCAACAGCTGCCAGATGGTCAGGGCTGAGTCACTTGAGGCTGGGGTTGGATTTAAGTGGGTGACTGAAGGCAAAAATACTCCTTCCCGTTATGAACTCTGAGTCATGTAGTAAATCAATGAATCATGTGTGAACTGCCCCTTACTAATCTTCTATAATTTAGTGCCACTTTATGTTCTTTTTTTTTAACTAAATCCAATGACTGAGATGGAAAATTAATGTCTCTAACCATTTAAAATTAACTTTCTTCTTATCTACCATAATACATTTGATTCTCCAATGAATTCATGTGTCCCAATAACTACAATTTATTGCCTTCTCAGAAGTTCACTGGCATTACAAGGGTTTTCACTGTAGAGCAGCTTAATCCTTGAATTCACCGTCTTGCAGACTCACTGCTGACATGAATTCCACACATGTTTTTGAACTGAAAACATGTGCTCTAATAACACTGTCCTGGAAGCTATTCAAAACATCATTTTCTTTCCCTTTACAGAATTTATAACAATTCAAAGAGGTACAATACATCCTCTGTGAACCATGTCATTAGTGTAAAATCAAGATCTAATCTGATAAACTACATCCATTTAACATTCGTATAGGGAAAAACATGTAACCACAACAGCATGATACCCTTAGGGTTATATACTTTTTTGGTTTAAGAGATTTCCTCCAAAATAAACTGTTCTTTTTTTGCATAACTGGTGGATTTAAAAGCTATCAGAAACATTGGTTAACAAAAATGCTGAGTTTAGTTTAAAACAAAATTATAAAACCAAAATGATAGTCTCAGCCTCATGAAACAAAACAAAATATTATTCTGTAATGGGAAACATGGAATTAGGCAAAAATTTTACATGTTCATGCTTATGTACTCTTTATAGAAAAATATTCCTTATGTAAAAGAAAGCTCTATGAAACAAACATAACTATAACCAGTGATGTAAATGTCATATTGTATTTTTGTCAAGCTTTTCCATTGAGAAATTCCACTAAACATTTTGAAATACAAGCATGTTTTAAATCTCCAGTGAAAAGGTCTCTAGACAAAAGAGCTTTGTTGCTCATATATCTTTCTCAAGTATAAGTTGTTCACAAATAGTGTTTCTAGTACACATGCACTAGATAAGTTTCTAACAAACTTATTTTACAACAGTATAGATCTGATCAGATCTGATTAAAGTAGGTATTTGTAACTTTGAAATCGCATGTGGTTAATAGAAAATCTTCTATCTTATAATGATTTTTTTGCTTTCTCTTCTTAAAAGGACACCAAACATACAACATTTAATTTCTGTTAAAACCTTGAAAAAAACTGGTTGAGAAAGAAGAAAACGAACAAGGGCTACAATCTATCATACCTTAAGAATGCAAGTTCTTCACTACTTTTCTTTTTATGTATAATTAATGTCTGAATGGATAACATAATTGAAAATTCAATGATACTGGAATGGAACACCACCAGCAGATGTGTAAATGTCATGCCAGTGAATTGCAGCAGTTTACTTTTGTTTTAAGTATCACCTATGCAGACAAAAGGTAGAAAAACTTTGCTAAATCTGAATACTTTAACAACCAATTTTTATTAGCACTGGTTTGCTGGGGTAATTATTTTTCAAAATTACCATATACTTGGAAACTGCATTATATTAGCACACCATACAATCGTCTGAAGAGAATCTTCTGGAGGTACTTTCCTGGTTTTTCTTTGGCTCTTTGGCTCTTCTTAGATAATTCCCTTAGTGACTTGTCAGACTTTTCTCCTTCCTATTGCCATATCTATGGAAGGTAATTTTACAAGTTTTAAGGTAATTTTACAGCCAACAACTTGTCTCTATTCTGAAAGCATCTCTATAAACTAGAAGTTAGACTACCAAATACCTATATTAGAATTGAAGATATATTTTACAAACAAATAAACAGTAAATCAATGAGCCTTGACATGAAATCAGAGGGAGGATGAGAAAAAAACTGAAGAGAAAAACTTTTGGACAATGATACACTCTTCAGCATGACAAATATAAAGAGATGGAAGAGCCATAGGTAAGTCATCCCTCTGAGGACTGGAGGAATTCCTGACATTAGAAACTATTGGAAAGTTAGATTTAAGGGTCAGAATCCAAAACTGGATGGATTCTGAAACCTGAGAAACTGAAGAACACTCAGCAGGAAATATCTAGTTTGTCTGGAGTGAGAAAGAAGAGAAGAAAAACAAAAGCTAAAAGCAGAGAAGGGACTTAAGCAAACCTAAAATCCACAGTAGCTTTGCCAAGCTTGTCTGACTATAATTTCTACAATGAGTTTTTCATTACTGTTATGATGGGTATTTTTCAAATATATAAATGATTTCCTTGCTTAAAAGTTGGCCCGTTCCTTCCTGAATATTTTCCATTTGAATCTAATAGTAAGACTTCTATGAAATTTGTTTCTTTCAACAAGCTTTGATTAATCACCCGTTCTTGAGAGAAATCTGTGCTCTTCCTAGCTATAAACGCATTGAAAGGCACTATTCATTACTGCATCACTGTACAGATTCCATACTGCCTGGTGTGCATACTACGGCTTTGTGAAACAACACATGAATTCAGTCTTGCAGCCTTGAGCTCCAGCTCTGAGGCACAGGTCAGAGTAGAATAGCTGGAGAAACTGAATTTTGCTCTCTGAAAGTTCCTTTTGATTTCCAAAATAACCACTATTTCCAAAACACTCAAGGCACACACGTTTCAATTGTAAATTATCTAAACTTGTTTATACATATTGGTGATTCACAATCAGAGTATGAAAGCACTTTTCCACTCCCTGTTTGGGTAGGTTCTTCTTCAAAGTCTTCATCACACATAAGCACAACTGCCATCTTCTCCTGGATGATATGATTCTTATTTTATTCTCTGTAGAGTCCTAATTGTCAGTAATTATCCATGATCTTAGTCTCTGGTTTCAAATATTTCTGTTGTCTCATTTTCTTTCTATATTCTCAGTCACTTACAGCAATAGGTAATGGGTACACTCATAAGGACTTTGTGATGCAGGCTCTGGAGGTCTTCCAAATTCAATGAAACAAATAAAAATTTTGCATGAGAAGAATATGAACAGTTCAGGTCAGAAAGATGCCAAAGGAATGTGATTTTCTTAAGAGGCAATGGCATGAAAGAGTGCTGAAGAAAAAGGGAAATTAAGAAAACCACAAATGCCACAACTTGTTAATGCTTTGACTTAATTTTCTGGTCCTGCCTCTTACACATCCATTAACTCCTGACAGGAAGGGTAGCCAGGCAGGAATAGAACTAAACACTGATTTTACATTCAGTGAGAGATACAAGGTATATCAACAACTTGCTCTAGATCAGTTCCTTCTGAAAAACATGAATGTATGCCAAAATGGTTTTACATGGCTACATTCCTCCTTTTTTTTTTTTTTTTTTTCTCTTTTTTTCTTTTTTTTTTCCTTTTCTTTCCTGGGATTCTAAGAGCAAACTGCATAGTGAAAACTGACACAAACATATTCAGTTTGGAAACTGTGTGATCTTATCATCCTTCATGAAGAAGATAAAGGGGTTCAAAAAAGTCCATGACATGATTTACCACACTCAACAACACAGTGAAGCCAGGTGTTTCACATCTGTGCCATATTTATGCAAACAGTCATTAAACACATACCAATCTGTAATAGTGGCCACAGTGAAGATGAGTCAAATGCTGGAAGTTTTGTCTAGACTTCAGCTGGTCAGATAAACTATGTATATTGTGCACGAAACAAATCTTAAGTATTTTGGAAGTGGATCTAGAACCACATTCGTGCCAGTTAAGTGAATTGGGATTGAATTCTATTGAATTGTGGTGCGAAATTATCTAATTTAATAACATTAACCCCTGGAGAGTAAAGAAACACTGGCATACTTCTGCCACTTTTATAATCCGTCAGTAAGAGACAGAAGCTGTATTTGTTGAGAATCACACAGCTGACCCAGATACACAGCACATTGCCCCCACAAGACATGTCACAGCTATGGGAAGAAAAGAACTTGCATGAATCCATTAGAAAATAACAATGAAAGCATGGAAATTATGAAGATGGATGCTGTAATCTATTATTAAAATTATTGATGTCCCACATATATCCACATTTCATTTTAACATATTTTAACAATATAGTACTTCTCTTTTCAGTTCAGAATTAATTTTCTTATAATGTATTGAGTGAAAAATCTCTCTGGCTCTCTGAGTAAAGCTGACCAAAAGCACTATCAAATTCAGCTTCAGCTGATTTTGTGCAAGTGACCTTAATGATATTTTAGCATACAGTAATCTTAATCCTACATTGCAGCAATTGAGAAGAGAAAAAAAACTTTAAAAAGATTTACCACTCAAAGAGTCCCAAGCAGCACAACTGTGCACTTCTGTATCTTAGCAAGGACTATTCAAAATACATCTGCATTGAATGTATATCAATAGTTCTATTATTAACGTGTTTATAATAGTATCCAATGTAATGAGTAAAAGACACTTAGCAAAGTCAACCGAACTGAATGTTTCAGTAGGTCTGTTATTCAGTCATTCATGTTTCAGAGTATTAACATTTCCCCAAGTATTTTAAGCCATCAGCTCTTCATTCTTCAAGTCTGTTACAACTAACTAAAGACTAGAATTCCTCAAGTTGTATTTACTGTGGAGACAGGGAAAGAGAGGGAGTTTAATCTCCTCCTGTCTTGTCCCACTTGAAATTTTATTTATTCCTGGCAGGTTTATGCAAGAGATTGAGCCAACAGCTTTCACTGTCCAAACCTCCATTACAGTTGTGTAAAAAGCTGACTCCCTAAAACCAGGGCCAGAACATGTACTCAGACTTAACTGCTGGCAGAAAGAGAACTCCTGGTTACAGGTTAGGAAATGCCCTTTAGAATTTGTAAGCAGAAGTCAGACTAGCTTGAAAATATTTCTAGCTTTGAATAGAAAAATAATCAATGAGTGACAGCTTCCAGTAAAATGTGAAGGGCTTTTTCCTTATTGCCTACTGGGATGCAACTGAGATGCAGATAATTTTTTTTGCTGTAAATATTCCTGCCCTGTAACTGACACTGCAAATTGGCCATGGAGTGGATGGTCTTTTAATACAGCAGCTTACTTTTGTATCCTGACAGGGTTAACTTCATTAAAATTCCTGAGGGGCGCAGGAGGTGTCAGTGCCTCCCATTCAGGACTGCTTGCCAGAAAGTTCCTTTGTGGGGCTCACAGCAACAAAAGCGAATTTCTGCCTCAGGAATGGCAAAGAAACTCTGGTTTCCAATGGGGTTAAGCTGCCTCATATACAGGGGAACAGACCTTTCACCTCTTAGTTTTATTTATCTCTGGCCCTGACAGGGTGAACACATATCTAATTCTCTCACCTAAAACGCAATGCTTATTTTAATAATCCAGGTACAAAAAGGTGGAAAAAAGAGAAAACCCCACTTTGATTCCAGGTTAACATCCTGCAGGTGTAAAGGGATGAAATTTTTACTTTAAAAAATAGTCTATATTTCCATTCTTCAAACCTCCCCGAATCAAGTATTTCTTATCCTTTTGGGAATGTTTAAGCAGAGCTGGGCATTCCTTACAGGCTTTTACACCTTCATAATAAAAATAAATGGAATTTCTCCTTTTTGCATGTGGTGACAAGGAATCAACCTCTCTACTAAGCCCTTTTAAGCATTCAGTGGATCATTCCACATACAATGCATTTACTAAAGATGCAACCAGCATGATTTCATGCGTCACAACTGAATAAATGCATACAAATTATACAAGCAAACAGGGACACAGCTGCAGTATTTACAGCTGTAAAGAGTATTTATGGAGGAAAATATTGTTTTCACAATCCTGCTATTAGTAATTGTACTGCATTACTGGTTGCTTCTTACTGTTGATCAGAAGAAAATAGGGAAAAGAATGTGTGTGGTAGGATTTGAGGTAGAATAGAATTAGTACAATTCAGGTGCTTAGTTCAGTGCAAATTAAGATGGTGTGCATTAGCTTAATTAGTTGCAGGATTAGACAGTCCTGGAAAGTAGGCAGATGTAGGCTGGTAAGATCCCATTCTTCATTTACTTTTTTTATCATAAAGGAAAGAACTCTTCCAAGATCCAAATTAGAAGATATCCACTCTTATCGTAACATATCTGAGATGCAGAAGGAAAGAGCTAATCTGACATTTTGCCTTTTCATTAACATAAAGCATATTAAATAGGGCATTTTCTAGTCAGTTAAGAATATGGGTTACTTTCCATAGAAGGCACTAAATTATTGCTGAAAAGTATTAGTTATATGAATATGAATCCACTAGAAACACTATAAAGTTAAAGTATCTTAACTTGCTTTCTTCATTAGTGCTGTAGACACAGATTGAGCATGTATCCGAAGAATATTGCAGGAAAGGAAGGGAAAACTTTGTAGATTTTTGCCTTTGGGTGATTTGGGAGATGGTAATTTCTTTATCAAAATCAGTACAAAACCTGCTTTCACTCTCATACATTATTATGAAAAAATATTTACTTTGACTGTAACAAAACACAACTGTACTCCATGTGAAAAATGCATTAAGTAATCTATCCCACAGTGGCACAAAGGATTAGAAAATGTATTCCATGGAATGCAGAATGTACTTCTGCAGATGTGCAAAAGACTGATGTTTCCCTGAAACAAAATAATCGCTTTTCTTTTATTCTTGAGCTTCTCCAACCTTAAACCCTCAATACTATCCTAGGCTGCATTTAACAGGTCACAAGAACATACCTTCCTCTAACACATTCTTTATCAGCAGCATGAATTCTCAAAGAGCAAAGAAGCTCCACATCAGGCAGATCACAGGCTAACCTGCCTATTTCATTGTGGTTTTACACTCTACTGTAAAACTGTTTCTACTAAAGAGAGAAAGAAAATTTTTTATAATCTGCTTACACAAACTAGTGAGAGAAAGGCATAAACAGGCAAAACCCCCTCTGATGGCTTCTATTATGTTCATTTGTACCATATCATGTACAGATTTTTTTCTATGTACTAAAAATTAATAGCATAATTTCTGTTCACAACAGCAGCACAAAATTGGGTCCACAAGTAATTTTTCCACAGAAAAGATATTCAGTCTTAGAGAAGACAATAAAAATGTTTGAAATACATTGTTTCTTCAATTGTATCCTGAAATGAAGAAAACATTTATCGCACTGCAGTATAAAACTTTTAATATGTTTTCTTTTTTTCATTTGACTTCATTTTGATTTTCTATCTTGTTTGTAAAACTTTGCAAGAGTTCAAATTGAACTAATGAAGCTTCATTCATCATCTGACTCCTGTGACCATTTAATTCCAAAAGTAGCATTTAAAATTCATGCAGGCATTAAGTTTTTGTCTTATATATACCAGAATTGTTGAAAGCATCATTTTGATGGCATTTTAGAAAAGTGAATCTGGATGGGGAAGAGGTGGAGATTTGGAGTGAAATTTATAAAAAGCTGCATCTGGCTTGAACATGAAGTTTATATACACCAACTAAAAAAACCAAACCACTGTAAAAAACGCTGCTGTGGGCTCTTTGTTGAACTAAATGCTGTCACTTGAAGAACCAACTCAGAAACTCTGCACAGCAGATGCATTTAAGGTATTTTGCCCACAAATATACACCGTGCGGCTTAGAAGCTGGAAAACTAAATAAAGTAATAAGAGAATATAATACATTTACTTCATCTAATGGATCTTCTGTTATGTAAACACATATGTAAAGTCCATTTTCCTCTCATTATTGAAAATTCCCTAGTCAATTCTATTAAACTATAAGATGTGAGGTCATAATCTTTTTAGTATTCTAATCCACGATGAAATATTATCAGAGGAGAGAGATAATGTCTAGCTTGGTTATTTATTATGACTACTACACACCTCTAAGATCAATGAACTCAGAAAACACTGAATTTGGTCTCTTCTGGAGTACTGTGAATAATCAACAGCTAGAAAGATGGGATAAGTGAACACATGTCAGTTTGGAATAGTCCAGACAGAAGACCATAGGGTAAAAATAAAATTGAAAAAAATTACACGTGGAAGGAGAAAAGCCTGATTTTCTGTATACGTCGGACCTTGTCAACACTGTCCTTAAGAAGCAGAGGCAGAAGTTATTTAATATCTACTGCATTGTTTTCTTTTCTAAAGGAAAGCCTGTTATAATTTGCACTACTGTAACATATCAGATTATTTAAATTTTCCCTATGTTTGTCCTTTCACTAAGCAGTGAACCACTTTCATAAAGGCATAATTATTAGCACGCATTTGACTTGCTGAGGCAGCAGGATTTCACTGGTGTTAGGAGCTCCAACCTTTATGTCAGCAATGTGCACTGCTGCAGACTTTTTGAGATCTTCGAGACGGTGTGTTGAGGTAATAATATTTTCTCCCGTGAGAACTTTGGGCTTCCACAGGAATGTCAGAGGAAGAAAAGAGAGCTTTGTGCTGGATCAGTCTGGTCTAATAGAAAGTCAAGGTTATTTCCCTCCTGTTCTTTGTCTGTCTGCTCTAATTAGACTGGAAGATCTCTTTAGGAAAGAGAATATATTTTAGACATGTTTGTACAGTGCTTCTAACAAAGCCCTCACTCAAGCTGAGAAAATTTATAGAAAAGGTATCTGACAGAGAACCAGTGATCTTTATCTGAGTTGCTTTATCCCATAAATACTTTTAGAGAGATGCACTTATTTAGCTCTGTGAGTTCTCAGCTTTCCAGTCTCATGCTTCCCCATACTTAGATGCCTTCATTCAAGGGCTGCTACACAGCTGCTAGTTCTCAGCTGAATAAATTATATGGTCCATGAAGAGGTCACAGAGCTAAGCTGTGGATTTGGGGGTCATGGATCTCAGAACTGGAAATGCTATCAAACTGTATCTTGCAATCCACCTATTGACAAGATAACTGTGCAATCTGCAGTGCTTCATGATTTTCAGGATCCTGTACATGTCTGCAGAATGCCATTATATGGTTATTCCAAACTTACAGAAGCTCTCCACTACCTGTATTTCTCATAATTTATAAGGTTTGCACCGACAGTATTTAAAAGCTGAGGGAAACCACTGTTATTAGCCCACTGATGCCCTCGTGTGGTCAGAAAGACTGCTTGGTGCAAAGTAGAAAACAGAGAACGGGAGGGTGGTGGGAAAAGAACCGGCCGCTCTTGCTAAATGCTTTTGTCTCGATTAAAGAAGAACTGCAGCTTTGCCCAGTTCAGTCTTAACATCAGGAAAAGGCTGGATTTTTATGTTATAAAGTACAATGTCACTTTTTAAAAAGGGAGAAAACTCCCAAACTATCAGTATAGATTAAAGTAGATTCTGAGCAGTAAACATAAGCAAGTTGGAATCACTGAAATTCCTGAATTAATTATTCTTTAGAGAAACATCCAACCTAAAAATTTAAATTTCATCAGATGAACTTGCATTAACCTGAACTTTAAAGTACAGCTTCAGAAAACAATAAGAGAAAAAAAAGATGCATTCAATAAAATAATAAAAAAATAATTCACTTAAGGGGTGAATACTTCATGTAGAGTTCTATATAATTAACTGCATGGAATACAAATGGAATAAATGAGACTATTCAAGGAAGGGAATAAGACAATCATCCAAATCGACTTTCAATTCTTGCTCATTATGAAATACAGTCCCTGTGGGACTGGTTACATGCAAAGTTATGATGATCTCTTCAGGTAATTCTAATTCAAGAGAACCAATGTGTAGGCATGACAACTGGGGAAAAAAAAAGAGCACGTGTGTGTGTGTGCACAAATATATACATGTACCTGTGTGTGAATACATAAGATAAACACACTCAGCTACATTTGCACACCCCTCATCTAATTTAACGTGATTGGTCTTCTTTTAACTTTACCAGTAAATGTGAGATTTTTGGCATTATGAATACTTCAGGAATGTACTCAACTTTGATTGCAGTTCAACCTTTACATCAGGTGAAGTCACAAAAGCAAAGTGAGAAAAAAATGGGAGAAAACATTTCCAGGCTGTTCCTTTTCTTTGGAAGATCCTGGTTTCATACTAAGGTGTCAGTATCCCTCTTACACACTTCCTTTGGACTGACACACATACAAAGAAGTATGTCATTTTTTAAGCTGAGTGTTGCCCATCAATCTTTAGACTAGAGCTGGGATGATGTAGGTGTTGTATTATTCAGGTTCTACGCAGTACATGCACTAGCTCACGGGTAAATGTACTTTACCTACTTTTAAACGGCTGGTGCCCACTCAATTCACATGTGCTATATCTTTGCTCTGCTCAGTCCTACACTATGTGATCTTGATATTATATTGGCTGAACCTGAATCATCTAGGAAACTCACCTGAGTTTCCTAAAGTTATAGGAGACATAACTCGAGTCAAACATTTCAGCTTTTTAAGTTTCTGAAGAAAAACACACATCACACAGAACACTTATGTTACAGTGGGGCTCTGTCACAGGCCAAAGAGAAATAAGCAATAACCATCCTTGAAGAAGAAGTGTACTGTAGAACAAGCAGGCCTTGACCTTTAAGATCTGGGATGTACCAGGAAATTGTGACCCTGTTTTAGGACAGCAGAAAGACAGGAAAATGGAAAGAAGTCTCTTTCTTTCTTGCTAACTATTCACTTAGATGTAAATATTAATTTATTCCCAACTAACTACCTGAACGTTTAGGAGGAAGGCTCTCTATACTGAAAATGAGAGAGAACAGTCCATAGGAAATCAAAATAATTACAATCACAACTACTTAACTCATTCAGCCTTTAAATATAGCCACAAACAGAGGGCACTACTGCAATTTCTAAAACCCATCTCATGCATGTAGGAGATGATGCAACTACAGCAGGTTCAACAAATACATTAAAAAACAGACACAAAAAAATTCCCCCACCCAAATAAACCCCTAAAAAATGTTAGTTTATAAGACTTTTTTTTTTTTTTTTAATCAATAAGATCACTTCTTTGGACAATCTTGGTATTGAAATGACAGGAGTATCCTCAGCTTCAGGAAAGGAACTAACTATCCTTAGCTTCAGGATTTCACTTTGCATGGTGGTATTACCTAGACCAAGACTACACCTGGATTTCAAGAAATGTTGGGAATTCAATTTTGAGTTTGGATACATATTAGCATAAACTAGATGACAAAGTTTTTCCAATCTTTGACTACGTCCATTTTTATGCACTCTACAGGTTTGGATATGTTCTGGGACTTCTGAAAACAATGGCATTCTGAGTACATAGTATGAAACATTTTGGACAACAGTCTACAGCAGGAGAACATTAGGTAGAGTGAATACAGAACTAGAAGTTTTTGCTAATAGTCACAGATAAATGCCTTAACATTTATTGAAATACCTCTAAATGATGCATCTTTAATTATTTTTATCTAAGCATTGTACTTTATCTAAATGAGACAAACCACTAAATAATGCTTACTGAAAGACAATACTGAACTGTATCAGAATGCAATCAATGCTGTTCCATTTAATTTCCATCAATAAACCTTGGATGAAAACTGTAACACAAGCTTATTAATGTCTGGCTATTGCCATGAAACTTCTAGGGCAAGATTTTAAAAATAAATTGTCTTTCAAATTCTCTTCAGGTATTTGATAATGAAGGGACCTCTTTGTCAGGGACATCAAACAGTGAAAAAGCTCAATGGTTTTTGGAATAGAGTTCACAGCTTTAGAAAATACAGTATTTTGTTTAGATTTTGTATTTTAGACACTCCAATTTAATCATTTCAGAATACTGTAGTATTATTCTGAGTTTAAAACTTCAATAAATGACAAAAAATTCTGACCTGCCTGTATAAATGCAAGCTTATGTAAGCACATACCATATTTTGATAAACTAATTTGGTAGCCTCAAGACTTCAGCAGTTTGAACTCTGCTGAGTATGTCAACAATACAAAACAAATGTTGACTGTTTTGAAGATTGTCACAAATTATATCAAGGGAGCCTAATTACTGATTACAAGTGGAGCAGCTGTTTGTTTTCCTGTTTCATTGCTTATGTATATCCAGCCTCCTTCTCAGAGCTAAGATGTTTGTGAAAGCAAAAATGCAGCCCTAGAAAATAGTACCAATAGTTCCAACTGAAGCCTAGTTGAAGATTTGATTCCAATTCTTTAAAACTATATTTGTATTGAAAGCCCTCTAATTATTTTTTCTCTAAAGGGTCAGGAAGATCCAAAGAATCTGTGCTTATTTCTGCAGGTCAGTGGTTCCCAACCACATAGACAGGTCTTGGATTGGTCTAAAAATATCACCACAAAGGGATAATAAGCTTTGCTAAGCCTGTGGCAGTTTTGTGGGATGCAACAATGGCAGTTTTAAGGGAAGGGGAAACTGAAGGTGGGTGGGTGATATGTGGAACACTGACAATTCTCTTAAAAGTGAGTCTCTGCTACAAGATGATTGGGAATGATGGGTTTAGTCAAAGAACTAGAGACACCTCGTTAGACTCCAAGTTACTTAACATAAGCACGCACATGAAACATTACACAAAAGGAGATAATTTTCATACACTTAAATGATCAAATCAATATATGGCTGCAAAATATGTCCAATTTTGCAAAAACAGGTATCAAGAAATACTTAGCTGCAGCATTCTTAGCAAAGTAATTGTCCCTGGATCAGGAGACATGTTCTTGATATGCTCAATTAAACAGGGAAGCTACATGAATATGTTTTTAAGGTAACAGGACCCTTTCATTTCAAGAAATGAATGCCTTAATCAAGTACTGCTTTTATGTCTAGGCCTATTGAGAAATTAAGTAGGAAAGGTCAAGGCCATCATATCCAATTAGCAAAATACAGAATTTACACAGCTACTAGATATCTATTATCTTATTAGAGATTATATAAAATTAAAGACCTAATTTATTTCTTATTGCTCTGCAATGCCTTTGTAAACAAAGCTTCTTAGGTCTGGTTATCTTTCCATTCAAAGCAAAGCAAAAAAGTAATGTAGGAAAACAGAAGTTAGTGATAATTATGCAAATCAGAAGATCACATAGGAGGCTTTGTTCCAGCCCTTTAGCACAAATCAAAGAGCATGTTATTTCAGTTCTGACAAACTACTGGTTTGACACAAGAAAAAAGAAAGATATTCTAATGAGACTTTACCCTGGAGTGTGCCTAGTAGTGAGGCAGGCTGTCAGTGGAGAGAAATTGTGCAGTAGATTTTGTAAACTGCTTTGTGACTGTGGGAAAACTTAGCCTTCTTTAAAATGGCTACTTGAGATTTCTAGTTAAATTTTCTTATGGTATGTACTTTCCAAGCCAGTATTGTCTAATAATTTGGTAGCTATTATTGACAAAATAGTAATATTGTCAAATAAAATAACAAGTTATTAAAAAAGAAAAAAAAAAGAAAAAGGAAAGAAAAGCTATTAAAACTGGTCAAATTCCCTGGGCTGGTGTAAACTGTCAATATATGACCATAAGGTGGTGCTAGTGCTACTGCACTGGCAATGAAGATGGCATTGCCAAAACCACAAGTGGGGAGCACAAAGGTGCTACTGGGTAACAGTTTCCTTTTCTCATGACTTTTATGAATGGTATTTGCTGAGGTCCAGTAAAAAGAACATGTCAGTTCTTGCCAAAGTCTCTGTAACCCAAGAACATCTTGTAGAAAGAGAGCTAACAGTGGGAAAAGAAAGTAAAAGATGTTTTGGCCTAATGTTCATCCAAAAAAACTCCAACCAAAACCAGAAAGAGATCTAATTAAGAAAAACTCATTCTGTTTTCCCATTGTAATTAAAGATGCAACTGAACAGTCCTGAATGTTCCCTCTGTGTTGCAATGGTGATCATACTATGTTACATCATAGTACATTAACACTTGTATATATACACACACATCCATGCACATACATACATGTATATGCTGTGTATTTTCAGCATCTACATAAATATCCCACATGAGAACACAGCTATATGAAGATCCATGCAACTCTGCTCAGCTGGGAAAATTATGACGATTAGCCAAAGGCTCTACTGTGAATTCAAGGCATTTTTCACCTAGGTTTGAAGCTTCTTTTTCAAAGTAAAACCCCAATATTTTTTTTCCCAAGAATTCAAACTCTAGAAGAGTATATAATGTTCTTAAAAATTAATTTAATTATTGTACATTCTGTAAGTCGCAGTTAAAAAATCAGTAGGAGATAATTTATTAGCATTTAATTGCACTGGAATTTGGCAAAAGTACAAACAGTGTAAGACAAAGAGTCCGTCAGTAACCATAATTACAGAAGTTACAAAATGTTTTTAAATTAAGCTACTGTGCCTCTTTTTTCAGGAAAGAAGTCTATCAAATTTTTCTCACAGGTGCACTTCTACTTCACAGTGTTTTTCAACACAGCTCTCCCCTCAACTCTTTTCCCAGCTGAAAACTCATCCGTAGCTCATTTTGTTACGTTTTCCAGTTCAGCTTTGTGAAGTCCTACCTGCACAGGACGACCATCTTCCTGGCCAATCATGTTCCTCCAATCCTGCAGTGACTGGTGGAGGCTTTCCAGCCCGGTCTCCCAGAGCCTCACACCTCCTCCCATGTCCACAGTAACCAAACCTACTTTGCCCAGCGGTGCCAGCAGAGCATCAGCATCTGAGATCTTGGAGAGCCAAGATGTATATGGAGAGAGAGACTGTGACCTGAAAAACAAGAATTAATGTGATTTTTCTTAAAGCTGCAATTAAAAGGGGGCTGAGTATTTCTGCAATTAAGGCGACAGTTAAATGAAATTACATCCTCATTTCATGAGAGGCTATAACTAAGCCCTGTGGACCCACTATTTTATCTGAAACTTTCCACCTACTGAAACTGGACATAACCAAAAAGCACCTGACTGTACAAGAAGAGGTATAAAAGACCAGGCTGAAAGGCAATATGCTGACAAAAGCACTGCTGTAGTTTAGATACACTGCTGCATCTGATCTATCTAAAAGCATTCCATCTTTAGAAAAAAACCTATTAAGAATATAAAAACTATAAAAAGATGCTAAAGAAAAATATAAAAGTAAAAAAGAAATAGAAAACATGATCTGAGCACTGAGGAAAATACATTTCCATCAACTCAGAGTAACACCTTTCTCTAGTGCTTTAATAAAATATTAAGATTTAAATACTCATTTAACAATGATACAGCTTTATGTACAGAGAATTGCAGCATTTTTTAAACAGCCAACTTGCTGACAAAAATTTACTGCTGAAAGACAGGGCCTAAAAAGTACATAATAGGAAGGGAAATGTAGACAATGTAGGGAAGAATCTATGCATTTTTCAGTACTGTTAATTACATGCATAAATGACTTGGCAATCTCACTAATGGCACAATTAATAATTTTCAAAAATAAAAAAAGGAGCAACATGTATGCTTCTACCTATGACTGAAACCACCATGTACTAACCCAACTGAAAGAGTTACCTCAGCATTTGACTGGGCTAACTTTGCCAGAAGGAAGAAAGGTTGTTAGATTTTAACTGAGAACTATTCATATATATATATATATGATGGAAACTTTCTTTACTCATCAGTTCTTACTGAAGTACATTTTTACATCTCGACTTCTGGTCAAATCTGCCATACACAGCTTAAATCCTAATGCTATCTTAAGGGTCCTAATGTTGAAATATGGCTTTGTAATTTCTGTTATTTCCTATAAAATTCTAGTGAAAAATAAAGTGATTCCTTACTATTTTTATGGTAATGTCTTTCATTTTTGAATGACTGTGTGAGATGCAGGCCAATGGAACAATTATAAATGGTGAACAGTGCAAAAAGAATTCTCTATTAATTAAAATTTTCCCCAGATTATTAATGAACCAGGATGAATTTAAATGAGAATAATTACTGTCAAAATCAACACTGAGTGAATAGAATTAAAAAAAAAATCTTTGTGTGTGAGTTTCATACATGTGCTATTTAAATATGAAAAGTGGAGAAAGTGCCATTTAAAACAAAAATGTTTATTATTATTATTACAGTAGAAAATGACAAATTGGGACCAAAATATATCTTTATACAATAAAACATTTGCAAATACTCTCTACAGTTGTGAGAGACAGATATTAAAACCAAACAGAAGCCATAGAATCCGGCTCTTTTAATTTATCATACAAGATACTTGTGTATCATGCAAGATACTTAGGAAGGAATTCTTTCCAAAGGGAGAACCACAGAAAAGCTCAAGCTATTTTCAAAGTGAACTTTATATTCGACCAGAACTTGATTCCCAGTCTCCTAACACGTAGGACTGTATCATTTTACCTGTCTTTCTCAGATCCTAAGGATAGGGAAAAAGGAAAAGAAAATAAAGACTGCAAACCATAATGAAAAAGGGTTGAGAATAAAGTGGATGGAAGAGGGGGAAGGAACGAAGGGAATGAAAATCAGACGATAAAGCTACCTTTCATATTTAATAGTTAATTGCTACATTTTCATTGGCATTACCTAATAAAAACAGATAAATAATGTTCACAAAAATATACTGCAATGTTCACAAAATTTTCCACTAGGTATCAATTAGTCTTACTTTCCACATCAAAAAAAAAATTGCTTATCCTGAAGTAATAATAGACACTAAATTCTCTTTGCTCTTATTCTAAGATGACAGTGTTCTAATCAATAAAATCAGTTACCTAGGAATTGCAATGTATTTGATTTTCTTTGAATTAAGATCTGTTACTTCCAAGTATCCAGCAGCTGGTGGAGGAGTGACATCTGAAAACAAACAAACATGTTATTTTCCAGCTGCATGATTAACTGGTTATTGCATTCACATTTAGCAGATTAAATTGAAACATTTTATTATACAGTACCTGACAGAAAATGATAAGCTTTCATATTCAATTCAGGAATATCATTTGCAAATAAGGAATTGTTTTATTATTACAATAGTGAGTAATCAGACAGTCACAGTTACAAAAGAACAATGTATTTGTATGGCAAATGTCAAAATTACACGCAAGTATAGCTCTGCTCACAAAAGCACTATTCAAGCATTACTGCAATCCCTAACTCGCTGCTTTGATCTGTCACTGAAGATAATGTCAGTTGTATGTCTGACTTTAAAAGCATATTGAGGAACATTTCAAAACATTGTGTTTATGACTTCCATTTGAAAACTTCTCAATAATACTAACCTAAACACTGCTCCCTGAAATTGAACCACATTTTTTGGACGCAGATTCTCAGCATGCAAAGATTTTATAACTTACAGGCGCTAGACTATCAAGCACTAAATATTCTGTTTATGGACAGTTTAATGAATACAGCTATTATATGGTCCTTCCCTCAGAAATAAATTTGTGTTTATGTGCCTGTGGTGGTGGGTTTTGCTAAGATGTTTGGAGTTGTTTACCACAATGGTTCATTCCTGTTTCCACCATGCCCCCCTGCCCCCTCCTTCTGATAACTCAGGTACCATATCTTCCCCCCTATCCTTTTGTCCCCCTCTCCTGACCCTGTCCTGTGTTAACCTGGGGCAAATCACCTACTTGCCCCACCTCCTCTGCCCCTGGTTTAAATGTTAAGCGTGCAGGACCCCACCCTCTCTCTCCCTTGGAACATCTTGAGGAATAAACATCTTAGAGGGGGCCTTCCCTGACTCTTGCTTTGATTCTCGACATCATCGTTATACTGGAGCTGTAGAGCGCATGTGCCTACACTGGCTTTTGCCAGCTTATGAGTACACTGTGCCTGGGCTCAGAAGTGGCTTCCAGTTAGGAGCTGACTTTCATCTGCGTGGAGTAAATTGAGGCAGTTTTCCAGATCAGAAACCACAAGACTGAATCACACTTCCCAGTACGGACACAAAATGGAGGAAAGCAAGTCTAGATTTTCATCTGAAACAACGTATCTTTCACCTCCTTGAAATGAAAGAGTCTGACCTTACCCACAGAAATGTTGATGCTTGCATAGAGCACATACAGAAAAGACCAGTAAGATCAGCTGCATAAGGGTATTTCGTATTTAAAGGAGCACACAGAGGAGCACACAGAAAAACTCATGGCAGCACTTTAGGCATATCCAATGTATTTATATATTGATAGTATACATGCCTACAGCAGCATATCTACTGACTTTACTCATCTTCATAAAAATGGGAACATCAAATGCATCAGAAACAGGAGAAAAATGTCTAGAAAAATGCAGGTTTGTGGGCCAAAGACCACTGTTAGTTTCCCCTAGATTTTGTTACTGTTTTAGAATGTGCTCTCTTTCTCTTTCGTTAGTAATGAACAATAAGATACACAGTAAAAATTCAGATGAAGATCTAGAACAAGGGCAGACACTGAACAAGAAAGGGTGGAACTTTGGGATGAGAATTAAAAATTAGGTTAATAAATCAGAGAAAGAACACAAATCAAACAAAGACAATAAAAAGACAAAGGATTGCAGAGTAGGAAGCAGACAAAAAGGCAATCAAATGTTCAAATGCTACACAAGAACTGCTGGCTAGGCCCCAGAGCTGTAGTCAAGAATCTTGATGATGAAACATGAACATCAGACATGAACAAGTGCAGTTTGCTCTTTTGCCAAAGCCAGATGGATAAGAACAGCTATGCACAGCTCCAGACATCAAACTTTAAGTAAAACAGACACAATGTTTAGTTCTGGGCTCCTCAGCACAAGGGAGACATGAAGCTCCTGGAGCAAGTCCAGTGGAGGGCTACGAAGAGGATGAGGAGATTGGAGCAACTCTCTTATGAGGAGAGGCTGAGGGACCAGGGCCTGCTCAGCCTCAAGAAAACTGAGAAGGGACTTCATCAATGTCTGTCAGTATCTAAAGGGAGGGTGTTAGAGGATGGATGAGGCTCTGCTCTGCAGGGCCAAGCAATGGGACAAGAGGCAACAGACAGAAAATGATGCACAGAAAGTTGCACCTGAACACGAGAAAAAACTTCTTTACTGTGATGGTGACTGAGCATTGGAACTGGATGCCCAGAGAGGTGGTATAGTTTCCTTCCCTGGAGAGGAATTGTATGGACACAATCCTGAGTTACATACTCTAGAGCACCTTGCTGAGCAGGGAGATTTGGATCACCTCAGGTGGATTGGATGACCTCAAGTGTTCCCTTCCAACCTTACCCATTCTGTGATTCTGTGACATGAAACAGTCCTAAGGATGACAAAGTGGTCAGAACAGATGGGTTATAACGACAAATGCAAGAACTTTTTTTTTGTCTAAACAGAGGTGTTTTTTTCTTTAAAACACATCCAATCCTATTGAGAACGTTGTTCTAAAGAGAGCAATATTATCCTGAGTATGTGAAGGTGACATGAAGTATTCAGTTTTGTTTAGAGAAAGAAAAGATGGATACCATGAAAAGCTTTTCTTATACAAGGAGAATGAAGCAACACAATAGACCAATTGTTTGACAAACATCAGTTAAGAAGAGACTACACGTGTCATCCTGTCCCAATATAAACAGGTGGACCAGATGATGTGCCAAGGCTATTTTGGTAACATTGTGTGTTACACTAGGTGTTGTTCCAGTTACTGTCACACTCACAGAGATACACACTCGGTAATAGGCTGTTATTTTATGTTCATCTATAGAAAGTGCTGAGAATCCAAGTAAATATTTCATCTCAAGTAGTCCCTCATCTCTACATCTTGTTTTTAGAATAAACATTAATTCATTTTTGCTGGATTTTTTCTGACTTTATATTTTGTGTCCATACATCTATTTGGCAGTCTTTGGGGAAATTATTACTTGTTATAATTTCTTTTCAAATATAACTATCATTTGATTTACAGTTCAAAAAAATATATAGGCAATTATTTCTTTGCTTATTGTTCCTGGAACAGCTCCAGTAATGCATATTGGAGTATGCTAGAGTTGGCTGAGTACTTTGAATTATTAATAGAAATGGAAGGCTGTATGCCAGAACTGACCATTTGTCCAAGAAGATGAGAAAGAAAATCTGATAGATATGGAAACAAAATCAAAAATATAGAACAACTTCTCAAAGGCAACACAAGACAATAGTGCAAGAACTTCAAGCGACTGACACATGCTTGATTTCACATAGCAGGATGCCTTTGCTTCACTTTACCATCTCCAAGGGAAGGATACAACTTTCATAGGTAAGTAACTACAGGTTTCCAATACAGAAACAATGGAGCACCACTAGAACTAGGCAACGCTGATTTTCAAGGGACCAAGACTGTTAAGCAAAAATTGGTAACAGTTAAATGTATATTCAATCCAATATTTTGTCAATTAGTGAGACTGAGAGGCAAACTCCAGAAGAAGTAACAGCCCAGCAGAGAGGGTTGCAAGAACAGAATCTCAAATGGGCATCATAAGGGCTACTACCTTATTATCTCACCTTCCAAGTGAGCACAAAGACACATGCTTCTCTTTTTCTGTCTCCCCTTCTTCACTAGGAAATATTTTTGATTTGTGCCATAACAAGGGCAATACTAGGTCTCTCCAATCCAGTATCCTGTCTCTAAGAGTAGTTAGATGCTTGAAATGTGTAAGAACAGACAAGTGCACAATGATACTTTCCTCAAGTCACCAGCAGTTCCAATCTAAGGGCTTCTTAAACTGAATGTGGTGTCAGTGTTTTCATACCTATGTATTTAGTTAACTTTCCAGGAGTTTGTCCAGTTTTCTTTTGAATCCACATTTCAGCATTCACAACATTCTTTCACAGTTAATACTCTATGAGGAAATATGTCTAGGTTGTTTTGATGAAGTTCCTAATAACTTCATTAGCTGCTCTGTAACTCTGGTACTGAGTGCCAAATTGTTGGTTTTTCCCACATTTCTATGTCATACATGTTTTTGTAGAACTCTACCATGTCCCTTTCCTGATCTTGTCTTCACACATTGGAGAGTTGGCCAATGCAATCTTGCTCATCCTTGTTGTCTTTTTCTGATCTTATCTCAGTTCAGCCTCCTCCCACCTTGAGAGGGAAGACCAAAACTGAGCAGTGTTATGGACACATGGATTTGTGTAACAGCACAAAGAGGTTCTCTGCTTTTTTCTGTTTCTTCCCTAGTAATTCTTAACATTTGATTTGCTTTTTTCAAGTGCTACTGAGTTTTGAACTGCTATCTTAATGAAACCATCTATAGTGGAAGCAAAATAATGCTTGTAAGATGTTCTCATCATGCCCATCTTTTTTGATGTAGAATTAGGATTTTTTTCTTCCTCTACATATTCATCTATACTGAATTTCACCTGTTATTTCTATTGCATTCAGAATTGTAGATCTTCTCAAAATGTGTCATGGTAAATCCTTCCTACCATTAATAATAACTATTATCAGCACTGTTACCTCAGTGTTAATTAATTTTTCAATTATTTTCATGACATGCTGAGTAGCACAGATTGCCGTAGGATTTCCCTCATAGCTCCTCCTTCACTAGAAAATCCAGCCATTAACTGATAAATGGAAATGTCCTGAAAAAGGCTTCGGTACAGAAAACATAGGGTCTTGCTCAGGTTCTATTTAATTGAATCAGGTTATATTAAACATGATTCAGTTAAAACTAGTCTTTGTAATTAATAAACTAAAACCAGTCAGAAAAGAATAATCAATGATAATGATCTTCAAGGCACGAAATCTTTCAACTTTTAAATGGCCATAAAGCACTGTACAAACCTCACACAATTTTCTATACATTTAAAGCTATCATTCCCTATTCATAAATATATTTCATCACAGCTGAGAAAGAAAATTAAACTGCTTGGTCAGACAGAAGCCAAATCTCAGACCGATGATATGCTCAGGTTACTGGTATCCTGGATTCATGAAGAATGTCCCCTGGTTTTTAATTATAATAAACTAGCAATACAAAGTGTTATATAGCACAGCAACTTAAAAGACTTTCAGAAATAGCAGTCAAGATCTCAATTTAGATATCATTTGGAAGCACTGAGGGAAGATACCTCCCTCACTCCCAAATTAGTAAACGAATTTTAACAAAAGCTCAGAAGATTTACCTTCTAAAACATTTACTTCAGATTCAGATTTTTTTTCTGTGAAGACCTGAAAAAAAGTGACCTAGTCTAACCCTTCTGCAGTTTATAAAGTATGAGAAGATTACAGCATGAAGTTGTATAATTAGTTCCAAGATTCTAACTCTAACTAATTTTATTAAGTTTAATCTTTTTAAGAGGTAATCTTTCCTCCAGTTACAAAAGAAGGTAACTGAACTTTTCTACCTTGTTGATATCCTTGACTTGGCTTCTTTAGTCAAATAGATGTTTTATCCTCTTGGTAATAAAAAGGGTTTCTCTACATAGGGAAGTTGATCTGTGTTAAATGAGGACAGGCAGATTAGATCATTCATTCTGTTTGAGTTAATTTGGAATAAAATGTTTATTCTGGGACAGAGAGTTCACACAGAGATTAAATCAGGAATAGTTTCTTGTGCTGATGAAATCAAGCCATTCTGCCATACACAAATATTTTTGGCATTTTCTCTTTTGATAGTAAACTTTGGAAATTCCTAAATGTAATTAATGCAAAACTCACAAATGCTGTTATTTAACACTAATTGGGGGTATATTTTTAGTTATTGGCTGAAGAAACTAAAGTTATAATGGTAACAGAAAATTTGGCATGGTAGCACAAAAATGTCTGAATATCTGTAGTCTACACCTGCTTTATTAGTGTCAGAACAGGGGATGGTTTTGCTGCATGTGAATGTCGTTCATGAAAAATTTCTCTTGGACAGGAGAAGAACTAAATAGTCTGGGTTCCTCAGTTTGGAGAGAAGGTATGAGTGACTGAAGTTTGCCAAGTCATGAAGGTGATGGTTAAGGTGAATGCAGAACTGTTACTCACCCAAGCCTGCAATGCTAGAAAAGGGGGACCTGATAAACCAGGTAAAAAATCAGTTCATCACAAATAATCATGAACTTATGAGTTTGCAGTGGAGATGCATAGGTTCAAAGAGGCACCTTGTGGACAACGGGTCCATAAAAGGA
Organism: Acrocephalus scirpaceus scirpaceus; assembly: GCA_910950805.1. Lineage (NCBI taxonomy): Eukaryota > Metazoa > Chordata > Aves > Passeriformes > Sylviidae > Acrocephalus > Acrocephalus scirpaceus. Next base: position 57,324,267 of record OU383774.1, on the reverse strand, counting down.
GATTTAAAGCCTGAGGCAGGGATGTCCTCTGCAACACCCCCAGCAAAACAAGTGCAAATATTGAGAAAGTAAGAAGAGAAAGACAAAGAAATGGACAGGCTCACATGCATTCCCAAAATAACCTCTCCTATTGTCCCTGCTGGAGATAGAATTCTGAGTTAGTCATACAACAGGTTTATCACTGCATCTCTGTGTGACACTGAGTAGAAGCTAGAAATACTGGTGAAGGCCAATTGCTGAACTGGAATGGTCATATTCTATTACTGAGTTTCCTCTGCAGATAGAGGGAAATCCCATCTACTGAGATATCCACAGTAGACAACCTATTAATTCCTCAGAAGTATAATTCAGCATGCTAATAAGATTCAAATTAATCTTATAACTAACTGCAACTGCACTCATTCCTTCTCAAATACCTGATCTGTGACTATTTAAGAACATTCTAGAAAAATTAATGAGTGATAGCAGATTACAAAACAAAAAACAAGTGTGTTGCAGCACAAGTATATGAACCTCTTACCTTTTGGGTAAATGTCTTTCAGAGGTACATCTCCAGGTGCTAAAATTCGGACTATTTGATTAGAAGCCAATAAAGTAACACAATTGGTTTGTTTTGCAGCTCCTGTTTTCCTCTGGGCTCCATAATAAAATGAATCAGAAGGAGAAGCACGTTTGTGACTCAGAGAGGAATTTCTTTTCCAGCTATACACTTCACTGGGAGACTGCAAAAGAGAAGGTGTCTACTGTAGAAAATGTTACTATTATTAAAACTAAGAACAAACATTTCTTGATAAGTTCTACTTCTTATTTAGTTTCAAATCAAATTTAGCTATTGTGGTCACTTCTTATGCTACCACATGACAAGGAATGATCTGGATTATTTTGTCATCAAAAACTCCCATAGGGGTGAAAACCAACAAACCATCTACATGAGTTTTAGGCATCAAGGTGCTCTGAAGAGCTGAAGTCGAATTGACTTTTTTTTAAATTTGAACCAGGAACAGAAAGCATTGAAATAACCTAATTTGGAATCAAACTGTGTAAAAGACTGTTCAGTTTCCACTAATATAGATAAATGCAAACAGATATTTCAGTAATAAATTCAAAGCTAAGCAATAAGGCTGGGACTTAGCTCCAGGTTCAGGGATTTAAGTGTAGGTCTCCACATGAAAGCCAGTGGCTTCATCTCCCACTGCGGCTGAAAGAGCCTGGCAAAAAAATCATCTCGAAGGTCTCAGTGTTTGGTAAACTGAGCACTACTATTAGAAAAAAGAGCTCAGATACCTTGTTCCTACTAAACACCTACACCACCAGCACTAAACACTGAATCTGAACTTTAGCCCCATCACTCTTACATCCACCCTCAGAACTCCCTCTTTGAAGTTCACATGGATATCTGAAACTATGTCTGAGGAAAGATGGTACCTCACTCTAAATCAGGCCAAGCCAAAAATGCTTCACCACCCACACTGGTGTGTTATTATTGAAGTGTGCAGCTTCTTTAGTGTTCCCTCCTCTAGACCACCTCTCTTTGACAGCAATAAACTCACATCTATTGTAAGTAATATGAAAAGCTTGAATAAACCATCTGGTAATATAAAGCCAAACCAAAGAAAACTCAAAAGCTAATTGCAAAGATGTTCTTACTGACAAAAACATATTTTTGAATCATTTTGGATTGCGAAGAGTTTTCTTCTGTCATTTGGCTTTACCAAAATTCATGTCTGTTAACAGTTACATTTTCTAATTTGCCCCAATTAAACAAATAAACATGACATACAATTATTTATGCCTTAATCACCATCCTTTTTATGTACCATTAGGTGGCAAATACAAAAAAAAGTCCAAAGAATTAAACAAGTAGAATACTACTTGTATTTTCCCTGTATTTGCCTTTACTCCTTGCAACAGCTCTAGTCATTAGACTGCTAAGTTTCACTTTCTTTTCTGGTCCTTTTCCAACTGTGTCACATGCAGTATTTACACTTTGCCACATTATTCAGTAGTGAAGAGGATTTATGGTTTTGCTATAATTTTCTGTATCACTTTTTCCTTAATCTAGTCTTGCTACTTGCTGCACACTGGGCAAGAAGTTCACACTGAACAATTCAAAATTATACTGATATCCTTTTTCTCAGAAGTTATGCTTAATTAAAAAACTGTAGAAATACACGATTTAGAAAATATTACTCTAGTCAGCACTGTTCAGAGCTCACCAAAAATGAATTTTGTCTGTGCTAGACATTGTATTGTCCCATTCTTTACTACCTAAAATACAATCCTCTAGATTAGATTATCATAACAAATGGTGTACACTATGTGAATTTGTTCCTTGCTGTCATTCTCTTCTTTTTCCAAATCATTTAGTAAACAGGTACTTAACGGGTTACAGAATAAATGAGACCACATGATTTCATTGTACAATAATGCTGAGTATTTACCAAGAGGTCTGGGAAACCAATAACAATAGTAGCATAATTATGCTCATCTGAGAAGATCCTGTTGGGGGAGCTGATCTTTTGTCCCACAGCTGCACTGAGGTTTTCTGAAGATAGCTGGTCAGTTGAAACTGCATGAGGCACACACCGTTCTGACACTAAACAGGAAAATTAAACAAAATTAAAGTCATTAAATCCAGATGTGCAATAGGAAATTATATTAACTGTAAGAGTGCTGAGCATCGAACACTGGCTATTACTTTGGGCATAAAATTACTAAAAAGCAGAAGATCTGATTACACTATACTATAACACAGAGGAGAAGGAAGTAATCCTATTTTTGTAAAGTCAAGTACTTAAAATCAGGAAATAGTAGCTTTGCCCTCTACTGTATTAATTTTGCCCTCTACTGTGCAAATGAGGCAGGAAGCCTATGGAATAGAACAGAACGGCATGTGATCTCATTGAAAATTGTTATAATACAAATGCACCAAAATGCAAGACATAGGTTTGCACAGATACATGTCAATGTGACATTTCTTGGTGATTCTCATGCTGTCTTTGCAATTTATATAATGATGTTTGTAATGCATTTCTGTTAAATAATGGTCTGGTTTTCTTTGTCTTTAAGCTAAGAAAAACTGAATTTTATTCTGTGCATCTGTGAGAGCCCTTTACCTTGCCTCAAATTACCAACACAGTCAGAACCTGCTATCTTTAGTTCTGCACTGTTTCCACTTCGATGGGCACAAGACTATCTTGTTTACATGGCAGTGGGAGAAAATCTTTCCTCCCTCAAAGGATAAATGGTCTGGGTCAGCAGTAAACCCACACTCGTCTACCTTTTTTTAGTTCTCCTGCCACAGATTCTGCCTCAAATTGCAGGAACAGGCTGAAGATGTCACATTTGGGGTTTGCTGGATGATTTGGAAAAAGGTGGACAGGGGATATGATAATATTTCAGAATGGAAGAGAAGAAACAAGATAACAAAGGATAAAAATAGCACAGAAAGCATGCAGCAATAAACTGCCCACAAATACTTTGAGACTGGAAATTATAATAACATTTCTATCCATCTGAGGAATGATACTCCAGAATGTTTTCTAAATAAGGTAGTAAGAGGAAGGAAACTACTGTGCTCTGATAGCACCCGATAACTTGGTAGAGTAAACTGTGCAAGAGTTAAAAAGGATTCTGGATATTTAGGCTATGGATAGTTTTCGGTATCCACCTGGTTGCTGTTTATGTAAATGAAGCCCTATTATTTGTCAATAACATTTGTTTGTACCATGTTTACACTGTGTTAATCTCGTTTTTCTTATTTCTGCTACCACAAAACCAGAACAAAACTTGTTCCTTCTTTAAGAGGTATAGAGTGGTTTCTCTGTTTGTCTCTCTGATACATAATGACCAAAATTTATGAAGTAGGATGCACATGCACTTCTAGTCTTATTAAACCAAGTAGACTAAAGATTTTGTGCACTGTGATCAAATGCTCAGCATTGAAAATGCTATCAGATTTGAAGTTAGGCAGATCTTACCAGGCAGAATGATCACCATTGCAGATTTCTGCCTTATTGTGTAACTAAGACATGCCTCAATGCCTAGCACCATCTGTGAATTTTACTGATTGAATTCCCCCTATCTTTTAGCACAAGTGTGATGGCTCCAATGGCCTCCTGGGCACTATCAACAGAACCACAGAAACTGTGACTTCTGTTCTGTTTTAACAGTAGGTGGTTTGTATTTTTAAAAGGGTTGGGAAATGTTTTCTAGCTCATCTGAGTGTGAGTAGCAGACCTGTAACAGTTTACAGCCTGGAATCATCAGTATATTTGTTCCCTTCTATTCCTGTTCTAATTCTTGCCTAGTCATCTTTCTTCCTTTTCCAGTCAACATGCTTGTCTGTTTCCTGAAAGTCCATGACTGAGGGTCTTGAACACTACAATGAAACAAAAATGATTTATTCATACAACTTGAAGTTTGAGCATGGAATGTGCCATGCCTTGAGAAAAGCTGTTACTATTAACCAAATATTATACGGGGGAAAAATCAGAATCAGAGATGGTTACTCAGACCTTTAAAGAGTCTTGTTTATACAGCTGCAAACAGAAATGACAAAAAGAACAAAACAAAAAAAGGAGCTAGCCAAGCTTGCATTCACTACCTGTTTTTAAGCCAAACCCCATGTCAGCTGGTTCTTCACTCAATGCATGCAGCTGGCAAACCTCACTGTCCTGAGCTTCCATATGGGCACGCTTGGTTAAAAGAAATTTCCTGTAAAAGATATGCGTTTGTAATAATTCTCAATTAAACTTGTCACTCTAAACAAGGACTTTTATCTTCTGAAACAGTGAAAACATTCTACATTTATATAAACAAGGTTATCAACACCTTTTGCTAAAACTAAATATTATTTCCCAAACATCTGTGAGATAGGAAAGGGTAGGCCAGCAAGTGGCAGATTTGTCTTCTGGTAACTATTTACACACTTTCATTTGCTGTGCATTTATAAAAATGAGACGGCAGAGTAACATTTCTTTCATGTGACCATGAAAGCAAAGGAAGTGGGTGCTAACTGGACAACATGTCTGTATTTCCAGAGATAGGTCCTCATTTCCAAAGATCAGTATCACCTCAGTAAAATTAATATTACCACACATATGATCAAAGCTAGTCTAGACTTTCAGAGGCTGGCATATCCTCTTCATTTCCCACTCTAAAAGTCTACCTGCATTTTCAACACAACAAATCTGCATCTTAAACACCGACTTTTTAAGTCCAGCCAGTTTCACAAACAGAACAAAACACTTTGAGACCAGGAGTGAAACTCCTGAACACAAAAGAGATGCAAACAACAAATAATGCCATCAAGAAAACTAGGCTGAACTAACTTATTTGTTTCGTTTTCCACCAAGAGCCACCGGTCTTCAGCCACCAGGAAAACAGATTTCAGACTGATTGGAAGTGAGATGGTATGAGTTTGACCCTCCAATACATCCAGTACAATAAGGTGGTTTCTATAAAATTGGAAGCCAAGAAAAGAATAATCAGATAGGGATATACACAAGGAGATCTGATATAAATCAATTTAATACAAGGATGTAATTTACTCTCACCCTGTTTCTTTGTAGAATACCAGCCAGTTTTTGTGTGAAAACTCTCGGCACATTTTGTAGTTGCTCTGTATAAAAATATGTCATAGGACAATTAGTGTTTGTTAGATTTGTCTCAGTGAGTTTCCCTGGCTCCTCTGAAAGTGTACTAGTTTTTTTCTTCTTATTTAGAAGAACCCACAGCTTTAATTACCTCTCAAAATGCTATCTAGCTTGCCTTGTTCTTAGTCATAAATTGTATAACAACTGAGTTCATTAATTTGGACATAATTAATTGTAACAAAATGCTCCATTATTTCCAGTTCTAGCACTAAAAACGGATATTTTTTAAAAGACACACATCTTCAGAAAATTCATTTATATATTTTATATATCAATATTCCATAACAATGCTATTTTATGTGTAAAACATTAAAACATACATAAGAGTAAACAATTAAATGCTTGGGCTGTAAAACCAGGAAAAACTTAATGATCCTGTTTTTTCCAATACTGACATTTGCTTTTAAAGAAACTTAGTATAATAGGGGCGGGTGCTATTCCTCACCATGTCTTCTTTGTTGCTCCACCAAGATGATCTCTTAGGAGAGTCCTGAGCATCTGGTGAGAGTAAAAGTCGGCGAAGGGCACCATTGCTTGTATCCAGCAATAAAACAACATTGCTCTGTAAATGAAAAGTAGATTCATGTACATCTCCAGCTCATTTAAGAGACTACAACAAATCTATCTGAAGCACTTTTGTAACTCGAGCCACTTAGGACATTTTGAAAAGATTATCTAGATTTTGTTGCAAAACGTAAGCTGGATTTTCTTGGTTCATTTCAAAGTTCATGGAGAAACTGAACTGAAGAGGTTAAGTACATGCAAGGGCTGGAATGATGTTACAGTTTTTCCACAACATTTTTTCTATACATCTCACATTCACTTCTGCATGACTTCTAGGAACTGGACTAGTATGGCTTACATGTCTAAGATGCAGCTACAGGTAACAGACATACCAATTAGTTCTGTCAAGTCACTAAAATATTTCATTTCAGTTTTTATGTTTTCTTACCAATTTTCTGTTGTACCAATTGCTTAAGTCCCACTGAAGGTGACAAACTGGTGAAAGAAGAAATGGCTTAGTACTTTCTCTCCAAGTTCATACTTCTGATACTGTGGAGCCTATTAAATATCCCAAGGTCTGACAACCCTTGTGACCTGCACTCTCTGACAGCTTATAGCGTCAGAGGTAGGACAGCTATTGGAGGACAACACAATGACTCAAAAGGATGGAGACCAGAAGGAGATGGGATGGTGCAAATCTCCATGTATCACATAAAAAAATGGTGTGCTAAATTTTGAACTTCTTCAGATTTCTCATTTGTTACTTGATGCCCAAGGGTCAACACATGCTATCAAATGATGCGGGCTTTTTAAACATTTCTTTTTGCAAAGTACTATAGCTGCTCCTAATGTGTTTAATTAAGAATTCAAGACAATAGTCATCCAGGGCCAACCTTAACTGCATCAAATGAAATTCAGAAGGTACAAAGGAATAAGTTAATTAAGCCTTGGGTTCAATTTTTTGTTTGCCATTCAAGGAAACGTTCAGTTCTGCAAGGACATTAGGTTCTGCAAGGACTTACTAAAAGTAAACTGCCTACGTACAACATGTGCAATAACGCGCAATAGACGTTAAGGAAGTAAAACATAAATTCCCATAAATTCCCCTAAATAAAACAAATACAAACAATCTGAGTCACAGCAGTTTTGTTCCTTTTGGGTACTCTTCATACTTTCACTAGAAATATTTGTGAGAGTTAACTTTAATAATGACAGTAATTTGAAACTAAATATGGTAAAGTATTTAAAATATTATCATGTTATTTGGAGCATTTGGGAATTTCAGTTCAAGTTCAATATTTCTAAAAAAAGAAGCTTGCTTATGTACTACAAACCAAAATTATAGAACTGTGATTCAGGAAACAAACCAGGACATTTGCTTTGGATTTTGGTTTTCTGCCATATTTCATTTATACAATTCTGAAACAGCATTAGCCTTCCACGTGAGATAAAGAACACATATGAATTGATTACATTCTTCCACTTAGTGTTAAATTTATGAGAGCAGTTGGTAGTATAAAAAGCTTCTCTACTCCACCCCTTTTGATGTTAATGGTTTCCTTCTGTGCTAAGTGATTGATGTATATTCTGTCTGTGTTTAAGAATAGATTTTTGCGTCACTTGTGAACACATCCAAGAGCAGCTCTGGCAACTCTTCAAGTGGGCTGGGAGAAGACATTGGTGAGCAATTCTGCTCAGTTCTTGACTGGGAGAAAAGTAACCTTTGGGCAACCTCACGACCCCAATGTCTGGAATTCCAAACTCTGGACAGATGCAAAAACCAATCTTGTGAAGTGGTGTGTTTTTATTTTTAGCTACAAAGTTTCCCTTTCCTTACTGCTGTTTTTATTTAGCTAGCATTTTCCTCTAAAAAGTTCTTAAACTGAACAGCGCTGTGACTTCATTTTGCTGGTATGGGAAGTTGTTCTTTATGGTTTTGCAGACAGAGAGGAGAGCTTGGGGAAGTTTCAGAGTGGGACAGTGCAAATAACTCAGTTTAACATTCTTGTATTCTTCTCTCCAACTCACTGTCAGTTCTGATCTGTTCTGCCCTCGATGTTAATGTTCTGAGCAAGCAAGCTTGCAAACACACTGTCTGCTTCAGACTGAGGCTCATCCTTAGCTTAGCAGGGTAATCATACATCCTCTTGCCTCCTGTCCCACCTTTTCTACTACAGCAACTCAAGGATCCCTTAAGTGGTAGAAACATAGCAATCCTGACACTGTAAATCTTAGGCACAGATACAAACATAAACATACTGTTCATCAGGTTCAACTGGAAAAAGTCTGTGCAAGAATTTATGGTTTGGAGTTCAAACCATCACATCTTCATAAGTAGGGAAATGTATGCAAGTAGATTACTGGTGTTTAATGCAAGTGGTGTCTTTCAGATGATCTGGGAGACTTTACTGTATTTGAGATTTCAGTGAACTGAGAACAACAAGCAGTGGTATAAGCTTTGTGCTCATGGAAAATGAGCCTTCTCCCATTCTACAGAAGATGCACACATTTCTAAATAAGCAGACCTTTACTAAAAGGTATACTCATAGAAAAGGAAAGTCTTATATAATATATATAAAAAAGAAAACAACTAGTTTTTGAAGAAAATAAGGAAATACACCCTTTGTTCTGAAGACATACATCAGAGTATCATGGGGACTGGAGGTTACAGAGGTTACTACTATTATGTTACTGGTATTTCCATATTCAGGTCCTCACTTGTTCATCAGGCCAGATCACAAACTGTTAAAAGAAGTCTTCTTTTAAAAATGGTTGCCATCTCGTACATATGGTGAGTGAGGTGGATCTCTGCGTCAATTTCTGTGCTACAGATCCCTTACTCCCTTGTTCTCAGAGAGCTTTGACAGAACTGCAGCAGCATGTGAGACAGGGAGAAGCATTTCCCTCCCTCCCCACCCTACTTCCTGACCAAGAAAGATAAAAGCAGAGTTAAAGGATGCCGGCAGGACACTGCATGAACAAAGTTTGTTGTGCTCCCTGAGGTAGACCGTAGGTTACTCTGTTTGTCCAGTTGCAGCCTTTCAACACAGTAAAGTGCTTGTAAAAAATCCTGCAAGTGTGCTGTTAATTTATGGGCAAATTGATTCTCCATGTATAGTTTTCTCCACAACCCCACATAAAATCATGCATAAAAGTTATCAAAATCCTTTTCTTTCTGTACTTGTTCTTCTGAGAAGTGATAGATGCAGAAAGAAAAGTGCATATGGAAGGCACAAACTTTAGCAAGAAATAAGAGTAGGCCCTGAAGTACTTGTGGGGAGGACAGATGGAAGAGGCATTGCTGCTTTGAAAAGATGAAATTCCCATCCTACAAAGAAGTTATTTGAGATTTCTGCAGAGTCCTTTCAAAGTCTATGAGTTTAGTGTGAACAAAAAGAGTCAAAACAGCTCACACTCACTGAGACCAATGGCCACCATGAGGAATAAAATCATCTACCCCTTCTTCCAAGAAGATGCAAATGTGGCTTAAAATCAGATAAATCTACCACTTATGCCAGTTAAATTCCTGAGGAGTTTACTTTCAGTAAATTTTTGCTTAAAAGGACAGGAAGAAATTATGATTTTTCATTTTATTTCACTGGAGGGCTCTACTGAATCTGGATGGATGTCACCTGGGAACAAGATAAAACACACAAGCTTATCTAAGAGCCACAATATCACCATTTCATCTTCTCCAAATGAGGTTATCATCCATTTAAAACTGTTGTTTTTATAACTTAGTTGGAAACATTAATCCCCAAAGACCTTTAGTAAAAGAAAAAAATTTTGGTATTGTCTAATTAATGGGTTATATTGATTATTACGAAATAGCACTTGCCAAGTGTCCCTTTATTTAATAAATACAAGTTCTTTATTTACACACCAATTTACACACCAACATCCACCTCATTTCACAGGTGCACAGAGGGAGGTGCATGGCTCCCTCTTGTGATTCAGTGGGAACTAGAGATCCTAACTTGAACCCCAACATAAGGAAGGACAGCAGTGGCTGTGAAGACTAAAACAGCAGCACTCATCTAACCTATGTTTTAGTGCCTCACTTCAGAACCAATCCCAAGTAGACTACCAATGCAGTCCATGGATACGAGCATGCAACATACAAGAGAATATTTTTTCTTCTTTTTTTTTGTTTTCTGTCTATGTTACTTGCTTAAGTTCTCAAGAAGTCTAACATTACTTTTGAATGGTGCCCTAAGATAGGACTTTTTGCAAACAAGTTTGTAATTAAATGAAACATATTTTCAGAAACAGTGAATAAGGTCTGCCTTAATGGTAAAAATATGTAAAAAGTCCTAAGGCAATGCAAAACATTCAGAATATTTTAATTCCAGTATAAAACAGGCTTATTTACAGACAAGATGTATTCACCTGTAGCACTTGCCAAGAAAGGCAATATTGAGTAAAACACGAAGTTACAGTGTGACTGAAGTCATCTGGAAAAGGACACTGAACTACCATAGTCTCTCCACAGAACAAATTTTATTTCAGAGTCTGAAAAATGTATCTATCATACCATCACTAAAAGGTACATTTCCTAAGGACAGCCAAAACCAGACTCTGAGATAACTACCTAAAAGTTCATGGAATAACCTTCATTTCTGACACCAGATGCCACAGTGATTTGGTTAAAAACAAAATGGTAGGAATTTTGCAGATTTGGAATGCAAAAAATATTGCTGGCTTTATATTAAAAAGTGTGAGACGTTCTAAACATTCTTAGATACAAGACAGACTGCCATCTGTTTTAGTTTCCTGCATCAACTTCACTGATGGAAGCCAAGAATTATTTAGAACCAAAAGAAGTGCTATGTGCACCTCAAAATAGCCCTAATGGTATTTCTATAGCTGTTCAACAAGCAGGTAACCTCAGAATAATGTTTCCAGTTTGCATTGGAAAGCATCCAATAGGCAGCTGCACCTGCATAGGCAGTTCTACCAAAGGCAGAAGAATTGTGTTCCTCATAAGGCACTGAGCTTAACTGCAGCATCTGACACCAGAAAGTGGCATCAACACTTGACAAATATTCCTGGAACTACATTATTGCAGAAATACGTGAAATGACTGAAAACCATTAACCTCAACTCAGTGTAGGAAAGGTTTTTCTGGATTGAAGACTCTCACCTACTGAAAAACTGACAGAAGAAATTCAAAGAAAGGAAAAACCAGGCAACAATAATGACAGATTTAGTAATGGCCCACGTCAAACCACAATGACTGGTAGGTAGTGTAATAAACTATTATTAATGTTAAAAAATGAACAGCAGCTGCCCGGTATGTACTGTTGTCTCTTCCCACTCCCAGGCAAAAAAGTTGTGAATTGGAAATGTTACAATCAGCTCACAGATAGTAGGGCAAAGTGCAAAGTATGTAACAGTTGTCTTTAAAAAAGCATTTGAGTCAAACCAACACTGAAATTGTTAGTGGTTCTCATTTTGCATTGTTGATGTCAAGGCTTACCTAGTCTTCCTTCTAGTCTGGACACTTCACAGGTTACAGAAGAAGAAATACAAGGATTCACAAAACAAATATGTAGCAAATATATGCAACATTTAACTTGGTGACTCAGAAAATGTCTTTTTTATATACTAGTTGAAAGTAAAAGGGGGACAAGATTGGAGCAGAACTTAAGTTCACATAAAACAATTTACTCTGTACTTTGCAAATGTAGGCTATTTGACTGAGACTCCTGAACTTGACCCACTCTCCCCCTCTCTCCCATAAAGCCAATCTCCCTCTATCAGTAAGAGAAGATAAGCAGGTAGAACTCAGCTTCAAGAATAGAAGAGGACATTTTCCAGCTGAAGAGTGCAAGAGGAAAATCTCCATTTAAAAACTAAAGCTGAAGGCAACTCCCAAGCTACAATTACAGTAAAAGAGAGAACGTTCAGCAGGAGGTAGCCTTGTCCATTCTGTAGAGGTAGTGTCTCCAGTGACATGGCCTCATGACACTACTTTGCTCATGACTAAACATTTAGCTGGAATTTATTTTTTTTACCTCCTCTTCATGTAGAACCACTTGACCTTTAAGTGGATTTCCCAGTGGTGCTGCAGTCACAAAAGGTTGCCAGACACTTCCAACTGTTCTTGGGAAGAGGTCATAAAGATCCACAAAGTATCCAGTCTTGCTAGAAATGTTCATGAAGTACAAGGAAACAGGATTGCATGTAGTAACATAAAGAACATTTCCATGTTCCTCTTCTGAAATAAGAAAACAAAATAGTGAACAGCTACTAACACTGTGCATTTCTCTTCTGGAAATAAATATGTCATAAACTTGGCAGATGATATAGCAAAAAGTACTGAAAAATTACCACTGTTGACAAAGGAGATAAAGAGAAATATCTCTTGATATTAACTAAATTAACAGGCAGAACCTTGCCACAACACTATTAATTCTAAACAAGTAGTCCAAGACACATTTTTGTAGGCATCACTGCAGTGTCTGCCAGTTGCTAGTATGTTCATCTGATTTTGTTTATGATCTATCCTATCCTTCCTTTAAATTCATGTATTTAATAATTAAACATAGATTGAATGCAAACATTGTACAGAACTATTCATGTAAACCACCTTCCTGAATAATTTCAGGCAATTCTTGAAACCAATACAAAGCTACCTAATTTCTGTTTCATTTCCATGAAAATCTGCTAATGTATTTGTAAATTGGACTGCAACTAGAAAGAGCAGCATTCCAATATTGTTCATTAAAGACCTGTTTATAATACATAATAATGTTTAGACTGATGCCTTGGAACGGCTACCTAGAACAGAGACTAGACAGAGTTAGAAAATAAAGTAGGTATTTATTAAAGGCCTTTAACAGATACACCTTGGCAGTGCAGGAGCCTCACAGAGGCTACACCCAAAATGGATGACAGTCACGAATTTTTCAGGCAGATATAAGTTTGGTCTGTTTGCATATCAGAGGTTAATTTTCCAATTACAGCTTCAGGTAAAGAAGTCACATTTCCCCAGTTTGCTCCACCTCCAATTTACTTTTGTTTATACTTTTTGGGGCCTGAGGCTGTGAGGGTGACCTCAGTTCTCAGGCCTGGAAGGATTGTTTTGTGTGACCAAAATCTGAAGAGAGCTTACTAACACTTTCTATGGAGTTCAGAGTTATACACTAATGCAGTGTAGGATCTGAAAAATATAAAAGCTAAAAACTTAAGGTGTCAAGACATGCTTAATGATGAATGCTAAAACATTCATGAATATTTCCAATAGTGCAATTCCCTCTGGGACATAAGCTGTAGAGGTAACTGAGGCAGGTTTGGTCCAGTGAGAAAGAATCAGTATGAGAACAGAGGAGAAAGCCCAGCACTCTCCATTTTAAAAGATTTGTATGAGAGCTGCATTGAGAGAAGAAAAGTCAAAGATTTGTTTTTGTCAAGTAATGCAGTGCTGAACTTACAAATTTAACAAACTTGCAATTTTGTGGTTGTGTTCTACTTTAATTACACCTCTTTCTCTTAGTTTGAGAATGATGCATATCCTTATAATGACCACAATGACTTGGTGGAATTATGCACCGATTTCACTTACTATTTAAAAAAAGTGGAAAGTTATTCCTATAGTTCACTCCCATACTCCATATTTTTAATTCCCATATTACAATCCCTAGTATTATTCCTATACTCTACTGCAAGCATATCTAGAAATACACACTACTGTAAATGCAATGGAGTGTTGCTACTACACTTGAAATCCCTCATATTGCCCTTTTATATTCTGCCACTGGCTATTGGCAAACACAAAGTCAACAGCTCAGTCCTTCCTCATCTCCAGGACATCTCACCTCTTTGTAACATTGCAGATCATTAGAAAAGTCAGTAGCTTTTTTTACTGTACCTTTTGTTACCGTGACATCACAAATTAAGTTAATTTCATCTAAAGGCAGTGTCCAAAAAGCAAGTTCTTCTGTGAAACTGATGGACCTGGCTTCATGTCGTTCCAGTGGAAAGCCTTGAATATTTAAGTACACAGGGCCCTAAAACAAAAAATAACCATGAGGGCTGCCTAAAATATTCCACTTCACACTCTTAATGAAAATACAGAAGTCTTCTTCATGTTGTAATACTCTTAACAATAAAAAACAACTAAATAATTTTTTATTTATTACTAAACAAATTAAAGGGAAAAGGAAATGCCTTTTCTATAAACTCTCTGATTGTCCATACTACCATTTCCTTTATGGTACAGAAACCTCGTGCCTCTCATCTTTAGTCTTTTCATGGTTTGAAACCATTATCACTTAGTAGCACGAGGAGATATTATGTACTGATAAACCACAGTTAATACAAGGAAAATACCAGAATATTTCTGTTTCAAAGAAATTATATGATGATTTTTTACTATCTAAAGTTTAAATCTCATCCATACACCATATTAGAAGTATATGTTTTTCCTTACTCACTGGAGTAATAATTACTGAAGTTAAGCCAAGAACTCAGAGCTAAAAAGGACTTAGAAACTTTGGCTGAAGATCAAATTGTACCAAAGGTTCAGGTTCAAACTTGCCAGTGCCAAAGACCAGTAAGACTTCAGCTGCAGGCAAAATAGAAATAGAAAACAGCTATCTCTTCAGTCTCTGATCTTAGCTGAAAATTGAGATCTAGGGCCTGTAACTGGCCATCCCCAAACATCCAAAACAGCTAGAACATTTTTTTCAGATAAGGTATTTTCAATATCCTTATAAATACTTCTTTTCAAGAACTTCTGGCCAAGCTTACTGATTTTCAAGAACATCTTACACTGTGAGGGCTAGGTGCATAAAAATGGTGATTTTTCGAGTCAGTGTAAAAACTCCAAGAACAAGTGACAAGGATCATGCCTTGTATACTTTTGTTCCTGAAGAAATTAATCACATTTTAGATTCATAATACATAAAACCAGTATTACATGAATAAAAAAATAATTTAAAAGACAAACCTTTACATCTATTTTTTGAGTTTCTGATGGACATAGCATTTTCTTTTGTGCATTTCCTGGCTGATCAATTTTCCAGTATCCCATAAACTTATGATCTGGTAATGGCAGTCTGTCAAATAATGTAGGAACAAATGAGGTTTTACATTTATTAACCAGCAATAATATGGAATAAATAATTTACACAACTGTATTTTTCCAACAAAATAGATCTGAAGACTCTCTTGCAGAAAGTGTTTACTTGCTAAAATATTTAATCTCTTTTTAAATCCCCAAAATTTTAGCCTTCTGGACAACTAATACAGACACAGTCTAAGCAGTATCATAAAAGAAGAAGTAATGCATATAGTATGGCCTCAAATTGAAAAGTTTCCCAGTCTGAATTATGTGAGATATATCCAAATCATCTCTTGCTTTGCTTTATTTGGATCAGGCAGGTTGTGACAACACCCCTTAAAGGAACTCCTATCAGTAGCTCACTCTTCTAAAAGACCAGCAGAATATGCACAGTAAGCACTGTCGCTTGCTAACCATGCAATTAAAGTTCTGCAGATTATTTCTGTTTATTCTACCACTGCTCACATGAACAAAGGCAAAGGAATACAAACATGAGAGTATTCCATTGCCTTCTGGCCAGTGCAATCTACAGGAAGGACAGGGACATCTTCAAAAGCCACATTTCTTGCCTTGGTCTAATTTCCTCATTTCTGTACCTCTTATATAAGGAAGAAATATGTGGACCACAGAAAAATTCATTTATACAGGAAAAGGAAATGCTGATGTGTGACAATATAGCATCACAGCAAAATACAGACAGTTCAATCCCTTTCCTTTCCTTTCCTTTCCTTTCCTTTCCTTTCCTTTCCTTTCCTTTCCTTTCCTTTCCTTTCCTTTCCTTTCCTTTCCTTTCCTTTCCTTTCCTTTCCTTTCCTTTCCTTTCCTTTCCTTTCCTTTCCTTTCCTTTCCTTTCCTTTCCTTTCCTTTCCTTTCCTTTCCTTTCCTTTCCTTTCCTTTCCTTTCCTTTCCTTTCCTTTCCTTTCCTTTCCTTTCCTTTCCTTTCCTTTCCTTTCCTTTCCTTTCCTTTCCTTTCCTTTCCTTTCCTTTCCTTTCCTGTGATTTACAGCCGCTGAAAGCAGTTTGACTTCATTAATTGGCACGGATATCTTCAAGCTAACAAACTTATAACTTTTTGGCTTCTTTTCTTTGGGACCCAGTCACTCCTAAAGAGACCTCCTATCAAAACAGCATTCTGTGTTACATGCTGTTGCACATTATTGTACAGCTACAGGACTTGGCAAGAGAATAGACGACATTCCTTCTCCCAGTTTCTATAAATATCTTCAAAGTCTATTTTAAGGAAGTTCTCTTATACTGTTTGTTAAAAGTATCTGCTTGGTCTCTTCTGTTCTATCTGATGATGCTTGTTCCTACTGGTACAATTATTTTTCCTCTCCTCAGCAACCAACCCAGCACTTTTAGATATTAGAAGTTTTTTTAATTTCTTCTCTATATTATTTTCAGAATAAGAAGGAATACCCCCCCCAAAAAATCAGTTGGACTACATATAAAACAAAGAATTTTAGTATTATTTTATTTTTCCCCTAAGAATTTATGGCAAAAGGGAATGTATACAGATATCCCTTAATCTTTGCTACTCATTCAGGAAAGATGTCTTAACATTTCTTAGCTGTATATTGATACCAAACCTCAAGCAACCAGAAGCCAGAAATCACAGGCATTCATTCAGCCCCCATCACCATTCTGTGTTTGGACCATCTGCCAAGACAGTCAAAGACTGTTTGCCTTGCAAACAGAAAATGGTTTGGATGCTACAGATCATTGGTGCTCACAGATAAATAAATGGCCAGCTGCCAGCAATGTGCCATTGGGGCATGTAATGAGGAAAGAGAATCTCATTAAATCCCCCTCTTAGTCAAAGAACTAGGAGAGTCTTCATTGTCTGTTTGTTGCCTGACTAAAAACGTCAATAGACATCAATGTTTGCAGAGTAATTAATTTTGCATTTTTCCTCACTTCATTCTGCATTTTTCCATTCTTACACCTAGCTAACAGAGCCACAATTTTTCCCAAATGAAGAAGAGAAACAAAGCCAGATTAAAAAGAACAACAACAACAAAAAAAACCCCCAAGTACATGGGGCTGTGTTTTTACATGGCAAATGACAACATTCAATACCATTAGGAAAAAACATTCATGATGCACTATTTCAAAATATACAAAATTCTTAGACACATTTATTCATGCAACCAGAAAAACAGGCAAGTCACTAGACTAAATGCCAGTTTAGATGTCTATGAACTAGAATTTTACTTCAGGCTTCCATTTGGTTTTCTAAAAGATTTGTTGGCAATGTACGGTTATGTCTTGAACCACAAGTTGTTTTGTGTGCAAAAAAAGCCCTGGATAAACCCTCTTTTTGCTCTGTGACTCTGAGCAACATAATCTCTGATACTCCTATAATCAGTAACAGTTATTTCCCATTAGCTCAGTGGAACATCAGCTCTCACAAGGTTTTGGACTTTAGTTTTAATTCCTTACACATTACTCCCATGGACAACATCCTAGAAATCAACAACTTTACTAATGATCATGAATAGCTATTAAAATTTAAAACAAAACATATGTTACTAGTCAGCTCTAACCAAACACCCTGGTTTTTATAACAACAGAAATACAGATTGCATTCCCAAATAAACATTTTGACTGTTTCAGCTTTCTGGAGATTTTCTTTGCTAATAGTTCCTCTCTTCCCTCAGGAAAACTGATTTCTACTTTCTCCTTGATTTTTGAGGTTTTGCTCTCTTCCCTGTTTCTAAATGATTTAGTTTCTCTGAGGCAGCAGAGCAAGTCATCATAAATGGGAAAGAGGAGGGAAATGTAGATCAGAATTTCAGAATAAAACAGAAAGCAGAGTTCATAATATAAAGCTCTTTGTCAAGAGTAATAGGGATCTCATTCTTCCAGGGCCTGACAATTTTTTTTTTCCCCTTTGATGTCTTATGTAAATCGGGTCTAAAAAAGACTTAGAGTATTGAAAAAGCTGGTGGCATTAAGGTCTTAAAATCAATCTGCTTCCTGAACGACTTCCAGGAGAGAGTGAGGGTGCAGAATGACTGGAACAACATATACACACTGAAAATGTGTATACATCTTAACAGCCTTCCCCTAGTGAATACATATGATACACATAGAAGCAAAGAAATCACCTTCGTTTCTCAGGACTTATAACAAGCAAATTTTAAAAATACCTTGAAGTGACAGGACTAGTAAAAACTTCACTAGATGCTCCTGCCACACTGCTGCATTGTAAATTAATTAACCAAAAAGCATTTACATAAAAGGTAGATGGAATACAATGGAATAGTCAACACTGGCAAAAATCTGTAAGGCAAAGAGATCTGATAGGTATAAAAAGTGCAGTGGCTGGGTAAGAATGGTCCTAAAACTTCATTGGTCTCTCCAAGCTGGGGTGTACAGAACAACCCATGATTTTTGCCTTCCTGAAAAGCTGGAAAGCATTTCCAGAATAGAAAAACTACAGGTAGACTGCATTATTCTTGTAAGAAACCCAAGATTTAAGAGCAAGTTCTAAGGAATTATTCCTGATCAGTTCTTTGCTTATGGATGTATCAAAGCCTGTTGCTCAAGGAAAATTCAAAATTGTTTTTATGTTTATTCACCCTTAATTTCATCGTTGTCTACATGATTACTGCTGTCCATGAAATGTATATATAGGCAGGTATTTTGTTCAGAAAAGTGATTGCACAAGACCTACACTTGATGGGGTAATTCTACAAAAAATTACTATTTAGCCTGAATTTCTGCATGCACAGCCATGAAAGGAGAAATGATCTCTCAAAACATAGTTCTCTTGTGCTGCTAGAAAACTTTTCAAAATGACACCTATAGAACACAGTTTCTTTCCATTTAATATTTTTGATTTAAGAAAATAAATTCATTCAGGGTATTTAAAAAAATGATCAAACAACAAAAACCCTAAATCACCAAACAACTGTGTTCAAAAAGTCAACAGAACCTGCTTTATGAAGTTACTTGTTTAGCTTTCAGAGAACATACTAGAAGATGGCTACGAATCTTGTAAAACTGAAGTTCCACTGAAAGCAAATTCTTCACTGTCAGACACTGTATTAGTACAGCTGTGGACATGAACTATGACAGACAACAAAGCTGCTTAATATATGATCTTGTAAACCAGCTCAGTGCTGGCACAGAATGTATTATTCAAGGCCTCCAGTAACAGCCTGTGCTCCATCTAGCTGAAAAGATTTCCATCCCACGTAACCTTTTTGGACTTAAGTAAGATACAGCTTGAAATCAGGAAAATTCCTTGCCAACCAGTTCTCCATAATTTATCCAAACATATTTTGATTTGAATACATTCAGTTGACATTCTGAAGTAGACATTCAGAACAGTTGTATGTAAAAACTCCTGTTCCCTGACAATTTCCCCTCCTCAGCACACAGGGTTGACAACAGATATGAATGAGACATATCCAATAATGAACTACAGATTACCTCAGGGGAAAAAAAAGCCACACATAAGAGCAGTCTCAAGGGAAAATCAAAGCTGTTAAAATTTACATATTGACATTACATATAAAACACCCAGTTCATATGAAACAAATATTGAAGTTATAGGAAGCACCTGGAAGCGAATAGTGACAGGAGGAAAAATACGGAATGGCAATTTCATCAAGGATAGATGTCAGAATTAGGATTAAATGCTGTTTTACCTAGAAACTGCAGATGGACTGAACTGTGCACAAAAATGGCAGATTAACATGAATTCAGAAAAATATGACATAACAGATGTCAATGGGAAAAACAAAATGTAAATGTACACATAAAGAAAGATAATGAGTTAGCACCATGAATAATTTATTTTACCTACTACGTCTTGGCAAACCATAATAGACAATCCATCTGCTTTACATACAATACTGATAAAAATTATAAACTAGTGGACAGGTGGTACCAGGAGAAACAGACAGTATTTTAACAGCTGACAATACTGAACATGTCAGCGCCTTGAAGAATGGTTATCTTACCTGGAAAAAAAACAACAACTGAAGAAATCAAAAAGACCAAATAAAGCATTCCTTTACAGGTCTAATATATGATACAAATTTTGGTAATAAATAAATTAGTATTAACAAATTAATTTCTCTCTTGAAAAAACAGCTACTGCAAGAATAATTCTGTAAATGAGCATTACACACAATCTGATCTTTCCTTCCAAGACTAGGTATATTAATTCCAGAGTCTAATCTAAAATTCCCATAAGGGTCACTGCAAGCCTCTATTCAATTTTCCCTGGATTTCAGCAATTTCAGCTGGATACATACCTAAATAATTCTTCTATTGGGATCCTGTATTTTAGTGTGTTGCTTGTGTGTCTAATGGGGTTTTTTTCCCCTATATTTACAGCAGTTATGTTACAGCAGCAATTTAAATCATTCTGATTTATACAAGTTTTCTTTTTGATTCAATAATAGGTGACAGACTTCTCCAAAGCTTATTAAAATAAGAATTCACATATTGTTTGATCCAAGACATGCCAGAGACCACCTGTATAAAGGAATCAGCACTTCACTATAACTATTTTCCTGTCCCAGAATCTCCTGGAAATGCTTCTGTATCGCAAAATTTATTTGTACAGGATTTGTATTCTTATACAATGATTTTGCTGTTGATGACTAGCATCCTCAGGCAGAATGGGTTTGGAGTATTATCCCAGTTTTCATGTTACTTAATAGAACTGCTGAGCAATTTATTATGACAGCAAGTAAGTCTTTAAAGTCTACCAAAAAAAGACTGGGGCACAGAAGTCATCTGTGGGGCTATGCTGTTCTTGCTGGAACAACATAGAAATCACACCTAGAAATCACACCTTCAGATTGCCATCTTGTGAGAGCCTAGAAGCAGGTAGGAAAACAAGCTTAAAACAGAAAGTGATCTTGACATGTCATAGAACCAATCTGAAAAAATCCAATACAGTACAAAAAATGTAAGTGTGAAGAAAATCGATCAGATAAAGGGAAGATTGGTTAAGAGCTATGGAGGGTTTTGCGAAAAGGTTGTGGAGATTTATGTTTAGAAAACCAGAGATGAGTTAAATGCTGCATGAAATGCAAATATACTGGGCATTTGAAATGTCAATACATTTTTATTCAGTACTCTTATAGTACTGTACTTGGCTCCAGCAAAAACGAACTTGACCAGTTTCACACCCAATACTTAACGATGGACACACATCAAGTGAAGACAAGGAGCATAAAAGAAAAATAAAACCAGAGGCCTTAAAAACAAGGAACATTGAGAGGTGACTTTCTAGTGCTGAGGCTATTTAAAAACAAGACTGACTTGCCTTGGGAGGTTATAGAACTTCATCTCTGAAGGTCTTCAGGCATGAATCACAAAAAAATTAAGGTAAGGTTTTAGAATAACCTGCATCTTTTCCAAAGGAAGTGGGCTGGACTAGATTAACACCATTATCCTAGTCTCAGATTCATGGAAAATAATAGAGAGGTCAGTACTCCAGTACCTTTTCTGCAGCAGTCCAAACAACATATACTCAATTAACCTCAATGTGTCTGTCCATCATGGGAGCTTGCAATATGGGCTGGAACAGATTTGGAGAGATTATTTCAATGTTCTTTAACCTCAAGACAGAATCAACTGTGCCTAAACCTGAAAGATGTGGCTGTAATTCAAGGTGATCTATGTGTGGCTTACAAGCTCCACAGAAGTGAATCTCCTGACTAAACCAAGGTTGTCTTACAATGGAGGGCTAAGAACCTGAAATGCAAGCTGTAGTGGATGCAAGTGAGGGATTGAGACCAAGACAGCTAGATCATCAAAGCCAGGTGCTCAGCCCAGCACTGTGGGATCTAAGAAAAAGTTGCTTTTATCAGCTATGTGTGAACTGGTCCTGTAGTTTCTCCTCCCCTGGGGCTTCAGTGTACAAATTATGTGCTCACAGCTGCCTGTCTAGTGAAGTTTTTGATGAGCATCTTGTGAAGATCTTGTAAGTCTGTCATCCTTGGTGTAACCTGTCCTAGAAAACCTCAGTGATGAATTCAAAATGATCAGGTGATTATCTTTAATTCAATATAATTACATTTTTCTTTTATCTTTTCACTTCTAGATTGAGCAGTCCCCAATTACAGCAATCTTTCTCTTATGCTTCCTAAACCTCTGATTGTCTCATTACTAAAGAGTCCTCTCCCACATCTAATACTTCTAAAATTATACAAAGAGCAAGTTTGTCAAAAACTATGACAAACACTGTAATTCTTTAAAATAGAAATTACCAAGTGATGTTCAGCAAAGAAATTATGGCAAGAGTTTCAAGTGTGTTGTGTCAATTTGACAGGCTTTGTCATTGCTCAAATACTGGTTCCCAAGTATCATCAAGATTAAAAGGTACACCACAGGCACTACACTGCCAATCTTTTTTAATAATTAATTATACGTAGGATGTTAAATATCTAACAGTGGTGCTGCAGCAGGAGAAACCTACACATGGACATTTAACACCACAGAATGTGTAAGGCTGAAAAGGATCACAGTGGTCATCTGTGATCCAACCTCCCTGCTCAAGCAGGGTCACCCTAGAGCATGTGGCACACGGTTGCATCCAAAGGTTCTTGAATATCTCCAGTAAGAGACACTCCACAAGCTCTCTGGGCAATTTGTTCCAGTGCTCACTCGCCCACACCAGAATCACTAGCAATACATCATGTCATAAAAATCAGTCCCTCCTTAGCAAATATAAAGTATGTACATCATGTGGCAAACTCCATTTTCCATATATCCATAAAGCTTTCTCCATGAAAGGGAAATATTTGTTTCTTCATAAATAAATTACGTATTAGAGCTCAAGATAGTAAATTTTCTAATTGCTTTTTAATATGATCTACTTAAGCCTGTTTTCTCTGAATTTTGGAAGAATGTATTACATATGTTTCACAGAATCATAGAATAGTTTGGGTTGTAAGGGACCTTAAAGATCATCAGGGGGGTTTCAACCCCCCTTGCCATAGAAGGGACACCTTCCACTAGACCAGGTTGCTCAAAGCCCTGTCCAAAGTGGCCTTGAACACTTGCAGGGAGGCAAGTGTTCAAGGCCCAACTTGGGAGGGCATCCACAATTTCTCCGAGCAACCTGTTCCAGTGTCTTACCACCCTCACAGCTAAGAATTTCTTCCTAATATCTGATCTAAACACACCCTCTTTCAGTTTAAAGCCATTCCCTCTTGTCCTGTGAATAAAGGCCCTTGTAAAAGGTATCTCCAGTTTTCTGGTAAGGCCCCTTCAGAGAGTGGGGAGTGGCTTGAAGATGGGAGGGCATTACTACATAGCGTAGCTGTTTTGCTTCTAACTTCTGCAAAAGAAGTATATGGTGTAATATGTCAACTAGTATATAATTAAAGAATAACAGTGATTTACAAACACATACAAAAATTGTTCTTGGAGCTTATATGCACTGCTCCATTCAGGAGAAATACTTTTGTAGAGGCCTCTGTGAGCACCAAAGAAAAAACCCAACTACCACAAAAGACAACTTTTTTTTCTGCAGACTTAGGTGATAAGTAACAGGACAGAAGTGTGTTGCAATTCAATTAAAAACACAGGAGAAGAAACAAGTATTTCCCTTTATTAAGATATACCTGTTTACCTTACAAGCTCTTAATATGTACATGGACATTATAGATTAAATATTAATAATAAGAAAATATTCAATCATGAAGTAATTTATATTGTTGTAACTTATTTGGAAGATTATAAATTTGAACGAAATTGACTTCCAAGAATTCCAGGTTGTTTTTAAATCAATTAGCAGCATGATAACACAATACAAAAAAGTGATCATGAGAAACATGTCTTCGTAATATATATCTTATGTTATTCTTACTCCTTGGCCAGCTGTACGTTGGTCGGTTTTGCTCCAATAGGTATCCCATATTTGTGCAAAGTCTTGTATAAAATTTCACGCATTTCATTGTTGTAGGAGTCAAAGTCAAATACATTTCGAACAACATTTGCGAGTCCTTCAGATGGAAATTTCTGTAAAGAAACAGACCACCAAATTTCTTTTAGTGACTATCTATTAAGTTACAGCATATCACGATGTACTTCTAAATTGAACAGTTGTAACAGTAACTTTCACTGACAGAGAAGTGCTGAAGTAATCTTTACTTTTCATTTCCAGGACATCATTTAAAGTCAGAATGAAATTACTGACACTAAACTTGATTTGAACAAAAAAAGCATGTGACAATTATTTAACACTAAACACCATTAATGGTTTAAAGAATTAATTTTATTATACACATAACAAGATGGTGTAGTCATTGAAGAATATAATTAATACTAGCCTGTATTTTTAAAATTTGCTTTCTGTAAACCATGAAGATCTGATACAAAGACACATATTCATATAATTCACCCATATAATTAATTTAAGAATTCTGACTCTTATGTTGAATAGTGCTGAATATAGAGAAGCAGATAATACACTGCTTGGTTAACAAAAACTATTTTAGATCATGATGGATTTGAGTAGACACAGAAATTCACTTAAGATTCACAAACTTTTTTTTTCTTAGGGAAAAACACTACTTGCAATGTGCTATGTACATTTTAAAACCCCAAATATTTATCATACTTTCTTTAGTAACTTTAACAGAAATTAAAATTTTGTTACTGTGCTGGACTGGTTATTCTGGATGAGAAATTAATTGGTGGGATAGTTGCATCCAGAGGGTAGAGGTCAATGGCTCAGGGTCCTGATGGTCACTACAGACCTTGGGGATCTGTACTGGGACCAGGAATGTTTATTATCTTCATCAATGATATAGTGGGATTGAGTGTATTCTCAGAAAACTTGCAGATGATACCAAGCTGACTGATACAGCTAACATGCTTGTGGGATGGAATGCTGTCTGGAGGGACCAGTCTGGAGGTGGAGAAGTGAGGCCACAGGAATTTCATGAAGTTCAGTAAGGCCGTGTGCATGGTCCTGCAGCTGGGCTGGGGTAACCACTTGTATCAGCATAGGCTCAGGGATGAACAGATCGAGAGCAGCTCTGACAAGGACTTGGGAGTGCTGGAAGGTGAGAAGTTAGACATGACCTGGCAATGTGCACTTGCAGCTCAGAAGGCAAATGTGTCCTGGGCTGCACTGAAAGCAGCGCAGGGTGAGGGAGGGGATTCTGCCCCTCTACTCTGCTCTGGTGAGACCCCACCTACAGTGCTGCATCCAGCTCTAGGGGTCCTAACATAAGAAAGACATGGACCTGCTGGATTGAGTCCATAGGAGGGCCTCAAAGATGATCAGAGTGCTGGAGCACCTCTACTGTGAAGACAGGCTGAGAGTTACTCAGCCTGGAGAAAACTCTAAGGAGACCTTATAACATCTTCCAATACCTAAAAGGGGTTATCAGAGAGATGGAGAGGGACTGGAAGGGCATGTAGTGATAGGACAAGGGGGAATGGCTTTAAACAGAAAGAGGGCAGATTTAGATCAGGTGTTAGGAAGAAATTCATTACTATCAGGGTGGCGAGTCACTGGCATAGGTTGCCCAGGGAAGTTGTAGATGCCCTGTTCCTGAAGTTCTTAGGTACAGGTTGGATGGGGCTTTGAGCAACCTAGTCTGGTGGAAGGTGTCCCTTTCTACAGCAGCAGGATTAGAACTAGAGTATCTTTTCAGTGCTTTCCAAAACTTTGGTGCCAGCTAAAACTATTCTAGGATTTGATAAGTTAAAATAAGAGAAATGAAGAATTTTTAATATCACAAAACCACTCAGAGAAACTGATGTCATTGATAAAGAAATCAGCTGAGGTGGAGGACCCCAAGCTGGAGTAGGTATGTGCTAAAAGGAGGCTGTGATCTCTGGCTGTGGGAAGCCCATACTGGAGCAGGTTCGCTGGCTGAATTTGTGTCCCTGTGGAAGGGCCGCAGGCTGGAGCAGTTCCAGCAGCAGTTCCAGCAAACTGCAGCTAGTGGGAAGGACTCACAATAGAGAAGCTCATGGAGGACCATCTCCTATGGGAGGGACCCCACACTGGAGCAGCGGAAGACAGTGAGGAGTCCTCCCTCTGAGGAGAAAGTGGTGACAATGTGTGAAGAACTGATCACAGCCTCATTTCCTCATCCTCTTGTGCTGCTGAAGGGGAGGAGGTAGAGAAAGGGAAGAGTGCAGTTGAACTTGGAAATAACGGAGGAGTAGGGGGAAAGTGTTTTAAGATCTGTGTTTATTTCTCGTCTTCCTACTCTGATTTGATTTGCTATAAATTAAACTAATTTCCTCAAGTGAAGTCTGTTTTGCCTGTGACAGTAATTGGTGAGTGATCTCTCCCTGCCCCTATCTTGATCTACAGGCATTCCATTATACTTTCTCTTCCCAGCTGAGGAGGGGAGTGACAGAACAGATTTGGTGGGCACCTGGCATCCAGCCAGGGTTAGCCCACCACAGATGCAAATGGAGCAAACCAAATAAAAAGAATTTTAAAAAATAATTATCAACTTGCTGTATATCCTAGAACTTTACTGCCTAACTGATTTTTTTTATCCTTTTTTTGGCAAGATATGAAAGTGACAATCTATTTTAAAATGTCTCACTCTTTCTCCACAGGCCTTTCATTCAAATACTAGATCTTTCAAGGACCTACTTGATGGATGCTTCCATCTCAGTATGGCACATTTAAAGTGATAAACATAAACTTGTGAAGAGGTATTTTAGGAAGTTATAGTCTTAACTGGTTATTTCCCCATCAGTGAGTTAGGCTGGTACAGAGAACTTGAAAAACAGACCTAAGTGTCAGAGAAGTTTATAAATGTATTAAAAACACAGATACCTGAATCCTGATTAAAAATTAAAACAGAAGAAAATAGAAGACTTTCAGAATTTTTTTGACCTAGACTCTTAATCAAATATCAGCCTCAAGAGTTTAATATTTTCCCAACTTTATAAATACCTGATCTCCATAATAAAATACACATGACACAAGCAATACTAAAATTAGCTAGTCACTGTGATAGACTAGAATACCACTGCTAAATTAAGCTTGTACAAATCTTTTTTTATCTGCAGTGTACATGGCATAGAATATTTTAGTACTAGTGTTGCTACAAAAGCATGTTAAACTATATTCTGCTTTTTAAACCTGTCTATGAGGGACCTATTAGAAGTTCTGCATCATTACAGCTTAGCAAAATACAAGTTATTGTGGGATAATATAAAATTGTTCTACAGCCTGTGCCATCCTCATTACAATGTCCAGTTCTAACTGAATAAAACAGGTACTAAACCCATTCTACCATCAGCTATTCTAACTAAACACTGTATAAACATTTCACACATAAGGGAAATTGAAGTCTGTGACAATATTTAGTAGTGAAATTGTTAACTTCTATATTTTTAATTTCACCTTGGAGTCAAAAGTAGGCATCATTCTGAAACAACATTTATATGATGAATACAGTGTTTTCTCTGTTCTTCTCAGTGCAAAGCACAACCAACACATTGACACCAAGCTATCTAACTCACTCATAAACTACGCTTTCACCTGCACTAGGTACTGCAGAAACCTTGGTCAAGTACTTCAAATAATATCCAGTTTTCCTTAGAAGTGTCCAAGTATGTCCGCAGTTTTCTGAATCATTGTGTAACTTCTGACATCAATACACTTTTCTGAAATGAATTGCCTCAATAGTTCCATGCCTCTTGTGTCAGCAGGACATCATAAAAAACTTCCTGAGGTACAACAGATGGCTTCTGGGAACACAAGTCACTTGTAGAAAGGTCCTCTACTTCAGTAATTAAAAAAAAAAATCACAATTCTCCTGTTTCAACCAGAACAAATCCAATCCCTCTCTAATAACTGCTTGGACAACTGCTTACTGAAGGAAGGAAATGACAGTTCACTTAAACGGAAAAAAAGAAAAGACAAGAAAACCCAAAAGACGTTGAATGTTTGGGGTTTAAACTGAATATTAAAAAAATCATTTGATTTCTGTTGATTTTTAAAATGAGATTACTAGAGAAAATATTGACCTCTTATCAGTCTGTCTAATTGTCATTCACTGATTCTTCCCTTTACAAGTAACACTTCTGTGTGTACCTTAGATTATTTTCTCAACTTACATTCTTAGCTATTCCTTAAAATAGTAAGTAACGTAGTTTTTTGCCTTCAAAAATTTTATATTTTTATTTATATATTGTAAGCTTTATTTGGTAGAGAATTTGACTTGGTGAAAAAGCCATATTTTTATGGATCTAACATTCCATGAGGATATGTTTTGCTAGAGTCTGTGTAAAATCTGTGAGCAAAACTGTAATTTTCTAGTAGAAATCGAGAATATTAATTCAAGTATCTTAATTCAAATCACTTTATCAAGTGATAAGTTATCTGGCATTCAGTCTGTAATGAGTACAGACTTTTTGTTTTAGACTTCTACCTTGTGTTCTCCCTAACACTTCCCTATGTATGTTAGTGTCTTTCAGATATTTGACTATTTTCCATCCTGCCAGCATCATCTCAAAGACCCACCCTGCACACTCTACCAGATCTCTGCCTACCTACTCATTCCCCTGTGCTCTTGGTTTCCCCCTGCACCAACCCCTGATGCTCTTTTACTGAATGTTGCCAGCTCTCTCTGTGCCTCCTCAGTTGTCCTTCAGCAGGGCCAGAAGCACCATGTCTATGGCTCATCCTGAGTGACAGAAATACTAATAAACTAACGAGTATTTGTGTCTTTAAGTGGGCATCATTTACTGCCAAATGAAACAGCTGAATTCTCCCCCTGCAATTTCAATCAGTTCCTCTCTGTCACATAGCCACTGATTTTGATTAAACCAGCAGAAACCTAATTATCTTTGAAAATTGATAACTGAGATCCATTGTGACTGGCCAAAAGGGTAAAAGGTTACTAGGCAGCAAAATGAGATTATTGAAAAGCCTATTGAGAAGGTTATTTGAGAAGTCTAGTTTCCTTTTGAGATTAGACTGAACATTTAAAAAAACCAAACAACCCACAACCCAAACAAACAAACAAATAAAACCAAAATCAAAACCACACTATCTTACCACAAAAGCTTACTGAATAGGCCTTCCAACCTGATGATGAGTAGACTTCAGGTCCAGAAGGTTTCTTAGGCATTTACTGCTTGAAAACTGTTATAACTAGTGCCTACTATTAGGACACAATCTCAGATATAAACAAGAATATGACCTATAAGAAAAAATCTAAGCTTTCTGACACTAAAAAAGAGTTAGTAAAAAAGCTATTGCCATTTTATCTAGACTAATGTGGCTTTCCTGATTAACATCTGCCAAGGTCTCATGATAAATGGCATATTAGATTGCAGAGAAGCAGTCATAGCATACCCTTGTTACAGGTACCTTGTGGTAACCCAACAGAGTAAGGGCAGAGCTTCTGAGCTTATCCATAAGCCACTACTAACATAAAGACTTTTGACACTGACAGTCTGAAAACTGGAGGCGAGTAAGACAAGAAGGCTGTATCCATGTCACCTGCCGACTAGAGCGGTAAGACCCAAATTCCCGATACAGTATGTGAGGAGGAAAAGTTGCAGCAATCAAGTTAGGTACCTGCATTAGACAACTCTCCCTATGCCTGCACTTTTGGGTCTTCAAAATAGTTTGGTGTCTCAAGCATCATCAAAAAAACCTTTACCCACGAAAAAGTTAGTATAGAGGCAACCTAGCTCTGAGCACAGTGTCTAAGCTACAACTAAATTACTACATTTTCCCTATTTGAATAAACTTTAAGAGAGAATAATCTTGTAACTTCACTCTCTATGTGTATCCTAAGTGCTGAAGATCACAGTAAGTCACAGTCAGGGATTAGCCTAACAATATGCTGATACCATAGCAATCAGTGTATTTTAACTGACTAGCCCTGATGCTCAGATGTGCTCTTAGACAGCAGTAATCAAAAGCAATTTTTTCTTCCAAAACATCCAACCTTTTTTCACACAGACAAAAAATTCCAATATTATGTGAAAGAAATCAACACAACAGTACAAAAAGAGCAGGGCTCTGGAACTGCTGTAAGGGAAATTGTTTAACAGCATGACTAACTTCCCTCCTTCCTTCCTAAGGACCAGAAATTTTATTGACTCATTTCCCTCCTTCCTCTTTCTTCTCTACCTGAAGACCTTAAAGTTTCTTACTTTGGAATAACTATTATGTTTATATTCATTGTTTACATTTGTCTACTCCCAGGTTTTTTATTATTCAGATTGAAAAACAAGTTACAATAAACAAAATGTTGCATTCTTGTTAGGAGACTGGGATCTTGAAAATAAATGTTACAAAACAAGTCAAAGATGCATATTGGAGATGTATTTGGATATTTACACTTTGAAAGAGGTGAAAGTTTAGCAGATGGGAAGCTTCCCCACTGAACTGCACCCCATGTCCAGGTTGAGGTGACCGTACTAATCTGCTTAAGTGAAGGAGACAGAAGCAGACAGTAAGAGCCCTTAAGACAATTACCAATGCAGCTCTTTCAATCTTCAATTAGATGCTGTTCACACTCAAATAAAACAAGAATTAAGTCTTATGTTTCTGCACTGGTTACCAACAGAGCTCAGTACAACTTCAGGTTACTTGGAGATAGATGATGAAGGAAAGAAGCTTGGAAGGAAGGTAGCAACAGCAGAAAAGTATGAAGACAAAAAAGAGTTCATTTAACAAACACCCTATAAAATTAGCTTCTCAGCAGCACAGCAAATATTCCTGAAATATTCTGTAACTTTTCCACTCTCATTTTGAATGTAACTCTGTGTTTAGAGATCAGCATGTTCTATCAACTTGGTAAACAAATACCTATCAGTTGGTAATGGATCCTAATAGACTGCTTTGCATATGTGTTCATCTGGATTTCTCAGCCTTTAGGTTTGAATCTTCTTAACCCTTAGTACAAAGTTCCAGAGCATTATTTTTTCTTTGTGTTACTGATATCATAGTAGTACCTGTTTGTCTTGAAGTCTTCTTGCACTCTAGAGACCACAGAGCACAAAAATCTATCCTCCCCAGAAATCTAGCTGAAGATTTTTAAAAGTAGCAATTCCAACCTGCAGGATTGAAATGTCTGTGTATATGGCTGAATGTGTGTGAATATGTTCACGACCACAAACACAAAACTATCATGCAATCCTGCTATACTATGCAGTATAAAACATAGGAGCAGTAGGTTAGAATTTGTGAGAAATTATATTTTAATTGTATTACTTACATTACTTACATTAATTTCCACTATTTTTTAAATCTAGGATTCAATAATTCAAGAAAAGTCTATAAATTAATAAATTACCAACTTTGGAATTATAAACAGAACAAAATAAAAGCACTGCTATTTTAAAGAGCATTAAGACACTATATTTCAAATACTTCAGGCAAAAAAGTTCTTCAATTTATAAAGACAGAAGTTAGACTTAACTGCAATATTTAAAAACCGGATCATCATTAAATCAGAATTCACAATTTTACAGTTAAATGTGTGTAGGAAGTAATTGTGAATCCTACATATTCCCTTGGTGAGTTGTTATCCATCTATTTTCCTTAGAAAAAATCCACTATGGATGTATTATTGTTATGCACCAGGAATTGCTGTTTCACAGGAAAGGATTAAATCCACAAAATTTATAGCAGAATAAAATGAACAGTTGCACTATCCTGGAAGCATTATATGTTGAATAAGGAATTTTATAATGAGGGCC
Source organism: Acrocephalus scirpaceus scirpaceus (assembly GCA_910950805.1). NCBI lineage: Eukaryota > Metazoa > Chordata > Aves > Passeriformes > Sylviidae > Acrocephalus > Acrocephalus scirpaceus. Next base: position 57,292,359 of record OU383774.1, on the reverse strand, counting down.
TGTATGAACATTGCATACTGTATTCACAGTATGCGAATTTTTTTCTCACACAACAGAAGAACAGACTTACAGGGTCTATTTCTGTCTATAAATAAATAGACAGAAAAAATACCTGCCCATGCACATCTGTGATCATTACCCTCTGACTGTCTCTTAACATCTGAATATTATGCTTCTTTCAAAATGTAAAATGTTTCATAAGAATTAAATAAAAATGCAAGAACAATAATGGTATCTTTTTTCTAAAACTTCCAGGCATTAAAAAATTAGTACTGATGAACTCAAGTTTTCAATTAAATCTGATGTACTGTACCTGTAAATGTTTTACAATGTTCACAACTTCTCTAGTTGAATAGGGGTAGTTAATAATTCCTTGGTCAGCTAAGCTCCTGAGCTCTCCAAAAGCAGCTACCAGTTTCTTCAGAATTGCCTCTGGAACATCAGGACCATATTGTTTAAGCATTGCCAGTTCTGACTGCGGCTTGGGATTATCAACAGCGTGGCAACTAAAGATGTCCCCTACAAAAAAAAGTACAAAGTTAAGTCATTTATAAAGAAGTAGCATCACAACAGCCCCTTAAAGTTTAATACTGCACCTTTAATAGAAAAGATATGACTCAAAAGAATGAATGCTGAGTACCTGAATTCTGAGTTGCTAAAACTGTGAAAAATGTGAAGTACAAGCTATGAAGAACATCAAGGTTTCTGGAAACAGAGATCTCTCTTGTTATTTTAATGAAGCTCATATGAGGGAGAAATTACCCTCAAGAAGAACGACAAGTCAAATGAATGCAGGAAAAAATAAGAGAAAGAAGACTTTAAGAAAACATAACTGGTTGAATGGAACCTACTCGTGAACTCCTTCAAAACACCATAGAATGCAAGGAAATCTCGAAATGCAGGAAGGCCCTAAAGCAAACCCAGTCAAGAGGTCTAGAGGAACTACTGAGTTTATCTTATCTTTTCTCCCAGCCTGTCTTGAAGTATGGTAAGAAATTTGGCAAGATATTATTTCCATACATTGGCATTATATTGAACCCAATCATATAACCTATACATCAAGTTTATTCATAAAAATTCTCTGAACAGTTGTACAAAACTTTAAAGAAGCATGATCAGATTGGCAGAAAAAGAATTTGAATTAATAACAGAAGAGACCCTAAGCTGGAAAAACAGTATCAATAAAGAACCTCAAAATCTCAACCAAACCTCTGTCATGTGGATCAAAAGCAGTAAACACTGGGGTGATCAGTTCTGTTTAAAGGGTCCATGTAAAGAAGGAAATTAGGCTATGAAAAAGAAATACACTACAATAAATTCTCTCAGGGCAACATAGCTTGCTGAAATTCAGCCAATGAGTTTCAGACAGAGAATGTACATTCAGTGGACTCACCTGAAAACCAAAGATCCACTAGGTAATATGAAATTGGGCTTGCACCTGCTGTTTTGAGTATGTAATTTCTTGTAGAGTAAGTATTATGGCCAAAGTTAACAGGCAAAACCACATAAATCATGTTCCTGCATATAAATGGCCAAGCTAACATAGATAATATAGTCAGTGGAGCCTGGCGGGTATTCGGTTCACAGCCATCATGTAACAACAATGCCAAAACCTTGCCAGAGGCCGACTTAGACTAATGCTGGACTATAAGGGCCAATGGATGCCTCACCACTTTCCCTCTGGCAACTTAATTTCTTGCTTTTGCTGTGAGATGAAGCTCTAGGGAATCTTTGTTGACACACAGAATTTCTGGGACCTACCCAGAAATAAGGCTTCTGTTGATATGAAAATTGTTGATGTGATATTTGGACAGCCTTACCTAACACTGAGATGAATTCAGTACCTTGTCAAATATATGTATTTTACTAAGGCTATCATACACGGCTATATGCATGGAGAATCAAATGAGGATTACGAAGCAGGTAGCACAGATGCTAGCAGCAAGAAATACAGTAGCCTTTACTGCTGAAAGGAAAGAAAGGAACCATCCATCAAGCTACCATCTCTTGTACCAAACAGGACAGCACCTGACCTGTGGCTTGTTTGATATGGGGAAAAAAATAGTGAGCAGTTGAGAGAGATGTCAGGTGTCAAGCTTATAGTTAATTTTTTTGCTGTATTTGTATGCCCAATATGCTCATTAACAAAGATGTCCCATAACCTTGTGTCTGCAATGTCCATCCAGATCCCATAAAACAAAATAATTTTAACAGAGATGATCACATACAGCTTTTCCCCTCAGGGCAAGTTCAGGCATTTTTATTAAGATACATGAATTTACATGATAGTTTTAGTGTAATATGTGAAACAAAGCATCAACATGCATAAGGGCCCCCTCTCCTCATGAAATCTAATTAATAAAGATAGATATTCTATTAGTCAAGTCTATTAAAGATCATAAATTAATATGAACCACTTACCTAATGTACCAAAAAAGTCATTACCCAGGAAAGGAAATCCAGGCCTATTTGCCAGAACTATCATTCTAAAATCAGGATGAATAACTATTACATTTTCTCTCCCCTCCACATGAGCATGATCTGGAAAAGAAATAAAATCTATTACTTGCATATTTAAGCTTTGCAATACTGCATGAATGAACATAAATAGATTAGGTGAAGAATTCTTAGAATTAGAAGAAAAATTCTTCTAATTTAATTATATTCTTCTCAGAATTAGAAGAACAATTAGAAAAAAAGGCTCAATAGCTTCTTGCATGTCATTCAACTGAGTTTTCTAGGTTTTATTTTCAAGTTTCATAGTTTGTTTCACAAAAAATCTAACTAAAGCGTTTATTTGAAAAAACATTAAAATGCATCCACTGTTCTTGGGGTGCAGACTACTTGTCCTCTTTATACTTAATTTCACTAAAATGGTGAAGCCAATGACGAATAAAATGTGATTTTATATAGGTCTGATATTATTTGATTTGGGAAGACAGGACTGAAATTCGTCCTGGTTACTACAAAATTTTGTGAGAAGACAGAGATGCATTATTTAACACATTTGAAGACTCTGGTTCTCCAAAACTACTCATTCAGAACCTTGTTCTCTTTCAGCATGATTCCAGTGGTACATGGTGTTTGGTGCTTACCTGCTTCTAAAAAACTACAGTAATAATTAGGACTGGCTAGCAAAATATTTTAGAATAAGCCCACCTAGAGTTTATAAGGACAAGCAAAATTCAGGTGTGCCATGTGAGTGTTGAATGATTGCTACACTCAAACATTATTCCCAATATTGTTAAAACTAAACTAATTGTATAAAGTATGGTGTCTAGTACCGTCAAGAGAGACCATCAAATATGGTCTCTATTTGAAAAATAATGAAAAAAAATTCCCGAAACTCAGATGAATGAAATTCCATCAAAGTACAGACACTCTCATCCTGCAGGATATGTTTAAATAATGAAGTAAGCATATAATCAAGTAAGCATATGCAACACTTGATTAGATAAAATCATTAACAATTTGACCCTAGGTATACTCATATCTTCATTCTAGACCTGATCAAATGATTCCCCAACTGTCTAGATGGGCATAACCAAGATTATCATTTTCTCAATTAGATCTTTATTTCTTATGGTGAATGAGAAGTAGAGAGGTTAAGTTACACTTTGCTGGGTTCAGGGGTTTTTTTTTAATTCTTCAGCAAAATTCACAAGAATGTTAATTTAAGTAAACCTGTGTGGCTATTGCAAAAGCAGTAAAGAAAATGACTAAATTCTTTAATTGTTAACTTTTTAGCAACAAACAATTTATACATTTGGACTGATTTGTGCTGCTACTGAGCAATGTAATTGCTGAAAACCAGCAACATGTTACATTTTACTGTAAACAATGAAAACACTTTCGCTCTACTTACTGGCAACAATTCGCCTTCCATCTGACAAAACCATTTCCCCACTTTCTACTAAAGTTTTTAAGATACAGGTGACATTTGTTGGTGCTTTGTCCGCCTCATCAATTACCAAAATATGTCCAAACTTCACTGCTTTTACCTAGAAGAGAAAGGAATCATAACATCACTACCAGCCAAAACCCTACAAGGAGCTGCATTACTGATTTCTCAGTGAGCAGCAGTGACACCTTGGTGGCACTGAGACAAGAACAGGGATAAGCTGTGACCAAACCACAAAAGAAGGAAGAGGAGGCAGGTGAGACAAGAAAATTGTGTGTTTCCATTTCTCCTGGATAGGGATGGAAAGGGATGTGCTAGGGAGGGGAGTGAGGAGCCTGACTGTGAACGAATTGGAGTGCAGATAGAGAAGTGCAAAGCCAGTTTGCATCTAGATTGTCAGCATGTAGCTGAAAGAACTGAAGAATGGCTGCAACAGCTGTTTGGAGCCCAACTTAGCATGTAGCTGTGAGGTACTACAAAGGAGAAGGAGGCAAATACCACTCTACCAGTTAGAATGTGTCAGGTTAATACAAAATTATTTTCCATTCTCATTTTCTGTGTGGGAACTCCCAAGATTTTCATTTTATTTGCATTTGGCATAGCAAATGTGACAAATGTGACCAAATAAAAATTAATAAAATGCTTGGTACTATGCTCACTCACTGTGCCATGAAAAATCAAATCACCAACATAATAAATCAAAAACATTTTGAAATATAAAATCCAAATGCTACTACTGACCAGTGGTGAATCTTCATATATAATAAGACCATCCTTTACAGAAGGTTGTAGGGTAAGGCTTTGTACAGTGGTATCCCTGAAAGGTGGAAAAGCAGATGGTATTAATTAAAAATACACAGGAATTTTAGTTACAATAAAATGCAAAATGAATAAATGAAAAACTGAATAGTCTTTTTCCTAAGAGGAAAAAATATCTTCTTTTTAGAATATTTGAATAACAGGGAACAGCAGTGTGCCAGTTTAGTGGTCAAAAGTGAGTATTCCTGCCTCTGCCAGGACTTTCACAGTAGTTCTCCATTTCTCATAAAGCCTGAAAACAAAACCACTGAGAATCACTATTTTTTTGTATGCAGGCACATTATTGATGTTACTATTTCTAGTTAAGTATGCTGAAACTGTCATTTATGTGACAAACAAGAATGGTTACTGTTTTAGCTGTTCTCCACATATCATCATGCAAAAAACCTATACACAAACAAACCCAACAACCAATCATGTGGAATTCTTAAAATCAATTTTTTTTTAGTTCTGTCTAAGCTCTACTGGCTTGCTACATTTTATATCATGAACAGTATAAGCTCTTAGACTGGACAGAGGCTTAGTAGCAGAATTTCTTTCTGAAATTTTATTTGTGTTTGAATTGCTCAATTACCTTTTCTTCAAATTTAAAATAGTGTTAATTAAAATCTGAAATGAGATTTTAATGAGATTAATTCCTTAATCTTCACTATTTTCATCTCTTTTAACCACCATGGAATGTACAGATAAATAAAAAAACATTTGCAATTCAGAAAGGAACAGGTATCACCACAATGGATTCACCTACATAAATTATGTCCATAACCTAGGGAAAGACCCTCCAGATTGTATAAAATACTTGCCCACACCTTTGTCAAGATCTGTATAATCAACCCCATTTACCTTGGGGTTCAGAGGGATCAAAGAGCTAGAGAATAATCCAGAGGTGGATCATGACAGAAGGTCCTCATGACTACCATGCTTTCATGGGCAACAGGAAATTCAATCTTAGGGCAAGTTGGTTTTGCCATCCCTTTCCTCCTGTATTTCAAAATCTGGATTAGTCTGTGTCAAAAGAATGATGGGCTGATCACAGGCCAAAACCCATCAGGAGAACCTCTCTTAATGCTGCTTGAGATCCGCATACTGGTCAATCGGTAAGGTTGGTAACCTTTGCACTGTACGTAACATTTGGTGCAACAAAAATCTCTTCTTACCTTTCACAGCTGTGCCGTGTAACAAAACTGTTTGCTTAAGCCTAGCTGACTCACTCTTCCAAATATCCACTTAGTTCTATCTTTAATTTTGCAACACCTCGTAAAAACCAACAATTCTGATAAGCTCCATGGGTACAGGAAATCAAACAGTACTGTTTGCAGCACACTATTAAGTGGCCAGCTTCCAATTACAGTTTTAAAGTGAGAGCATAACTTGCACATTTCCTTTATTTGAAACCACTGTCAACAGGATTTCTGCCCCTAATAACTAATAATTTCTTGTTTAGCTTTAAGTCCACAATTGATTTATCCCACAGTTTCCATGCACAGGAATAAAGCAGAAGGCAGAGAGAGACTTCTAATGTTCAGCTACTTGATCTGAACCTCAGTCCAGAGAGGGGAAAGGTTATGAAGATGGGACCACCTTCACTTCATTTAACTCTGTCACAAATAGGCAACCCTGCCCCAAATAGTTATTTTAACATAGTATTCACTTGCAATATACAACTTTTAAAATCACTAAAATAAGCAGTAGCACTAATTTATTATCTTAGAAGTCCTACCATGGACACAAAAACAAAGCTTCTACTGTCATCCTGTGTGTCTAACCAATTTATATGTTGGGTAGAGAAATCAATAACAGATCCAAAAATAACAACAAACCAATGATATTTGTTTCTTGAACACACATTATTTAGGGACTAAATTTTCAGATTGTATGTATCAGCTTACCTCCACTATCAGTTAATATTTCTGGTTCAAGCCTATACAGCTGCAGATGCAGAAGAATTTTAGAATTTGTAAACCAAATGCTAGAGTATATGAAGGTCACAGTCACAGGTACTAATTAGTCAGAAATAACTCAAGGAAAAATCTTCTGAGGAATTAATACATGGTAAAAAAGGGAAGAATTTGTCAAATTCGAACTGTGATCTCTTTAAACTAATAGAAAGTGAGAAAAGGAGAGGACCCAAGGATAGCAGAGGCCAAGAATAATGCAAAGGAGGATGCATTACAGGCTGCTTTACAGATCATAAATTTGCACTTAGGAGATAATGCATGGAACATAATAAAGTGAACAGAACACATCAGGGAATGAAGATTTCTAGTGATGCTGTGGATGGTCACAGGTGACGACACAAGAAAAGACAAATGGTGTTTTACTGTAACATGAAAGAGTATTTTGCTTCTGCTGAGCGAGTTAATCCTCTGGCTCTGCAGAGATTACTTACAACCCCTTAATATGGAATACTAAGTTGTGCTTAGTACTCCATAATAATCACCAACCCACACAAATCCTTAGGATGATCTCATTCCTCGGAGAAGACAGAATTGCCATATTTTCGGGGAAAATAAACATTACAAGAGTTTACTGTTCATTTAAATGCTATTACAAAAGTAGCATAATCAGAAAAAATACAGAAGGTATCAAATTAAAATAAAAATTTACATCCTGAATCTATCTTCTAATTTTTTTTTTAATTTTATCTTTCTTCTGCTTTGTTGATAGCCAGCCTTAATATTTAAGGAAATATATTGGGGGATTTGCAATGTATTACAGAAATGAAATGTAAGTCAAATATTAATTCTATTGGCTTGATAACATAAGTGTGTGCGAAACTCCTTTATTTGCTTAGGCTATTACGTTCAGATATGTATATAGGAATGATTTTACAAGGGTTATTACAGATTAATGTTATTTTCCTTTCATAATCATATGCTATACACTTATATATCATTAATTTCTTTCCTTCAGAAACCTACCATGACCTAAAACAGTAAAGAATGGCTAAAAATAAGCTGTCTCCTTAGGTTTTTTCTTAAATTTCCACTTTGTAATGAATTATGTAAATGTAAAGGCACTGAAATATAGAAAGATAACTCTCTAAGTCTGAAATATTTTTGAACAACAAGGCAAGCTGCATTTCCTAAATGTAAAACATGTCTGGTACTCAAAATTCCCACATGAAAGGAACTAAAAACTCCAATCCACTTTCACTTAGAAATAGCAGCACCTTGACATTAACTAACAAGCTCTAACAAAGACATGAATACCAAAACTCCTAATTTCATCACATTTAGCATCCATGATGAAAATAGGTCTGACACAAGGAAGCAAAACTGTAGGAATGTAGAAATGAGTGAGCAAAACTGTCTGACATACTGCCATCTTACTCAACTGAACCGACTTTGTCTTCACCTGATTGTAAAAGAAAAATACGAAAAGCTCACTAATGTCTTTCCTAAGAATGTACATTTATCAAGGAAGCCATTCTCCCAAGTGCTCTATTTAAAAAGGGGGGAAAAAAAGTAAGGAAAAAAAGAAGTAAAAAATTTACAACTTCTCTGACTGGACCACTCAATTCATAGCAGGACTTCTGAGAATTTTCATGTTTTTTATTAGCTCATATCACTGTCTTTTATTTATTTATTGCTACTGCTGCATTTTTTACTCTAAAGGCAGCTATTTTTGAGGTCTGCAGACTGACTCAAGCATACTACTGTGACAGTTTCTGTTTCACTGACAGCAATGCCTTCCTTCTGGAGAAGAACTATGAACTGTGTCAGGAGAAATTTCCATCAACCTCAGATGGTTAGATGTTATCCTCTAGTTTAATAAAAGGTGTTCCAATGCTTTAAGTTAAGATTTGAGTCCCCAGGAAGGCTTATGCCCAAATACAGGACACAATGTCAGGGCCCCAGCTAACATCACAAACACTCATATTCCTTGGAATAACTCCATCTTGACAGCTACAGAAGAATCCAGTCCTAGCCTCTGTATGTACTTACACTGAGGCTAAAAGGGTAAGAGATTATTTGTGCAAGGCAACCTTGTGTTTTAAGGGTCCCTGCTCATAGAAACAAGGTTACATAAACCAAGCTCAGGTCTGGCTGCCTTCTGATTCACCACATGAAACTTTACGGTAGTTGAAAGGAAAAATCAGAAATGCAGAACGTATATATGCTCTAGAAATTCTTCCTCATTTCTGTGGCATCTATTATCTAAATACCTATGTACATACATAGGTATTTCTTCTCAAGTACATGTCAATCAGACATGAATATACCCATCTGCTGCGACCTAATTTTAAAGAGTACTTGAAAAATAATTAGTCCAAAGGCCATTTGAAGCTGTTAATTGGTCAGTTAATCCACTCATGGATTATCCAGATGAAGAGCAGGCAATCCCAACACAAAGAATCAGTCTGCATGATTTTGACATTTACAAATTAATTTCTTTAGCCAACCCATCACAGAGCCATTGCATTGCATGATCTGACTCCTATGCCTAGGAAATTCTGAAATATCTGAAAAGCCAACCAGATGTCTCATTGCTCTGTTAAAAATGACCCTGTAAAGGCTTTTTGACTTATTTGTATGCACTGACAATTAAATCCACCTTTTTTTTTTTTCCTGCTAAGCTGTTACAGCTACTCAGCAGGACATATGTTTGTTTAAAATGCAAGAAATTATTTTGACTATAAAGGTACTCATTACTCAGTATGACTGCAGGTGGCAGAAGAAAGGTCAAAGGGAATTATGTTTAATTCATATTATATGCTTAAATCTGAAGTTACACAATTGTATGTGATCCATCTGCCAAAACAAGTCGCAAAATTCACTCACCCTAATTGTAAAATCCACAAATGAAGAAACATGACACCCTGCAGCTTCCCTTATTACTTGTAAGAATACATTTAATTGAGTAAACTGTGAGAAACTCTTACTTCAGCTTTAGAGGAAAATGAAACAACAGGGTCTTCTAACCTGAGCTATTTCTCCATAACAGCTATGCAGCAGGATATTAAAGCTGACTTCAATTCCTACAAAAAAGATAAATGAGACAGCTTTCTAACACCTGGAATCTGAAAATAGCAGAGCTAGTCAGCCAGCTTATGAAAAGCTAACACTGGAGGCAGGGACCATCAGCTAGCATGAAATCTTGGAAGCTTTGCATCACAACTCTGTATTGGCTGAAAAGGTATTTAAGAAACCAGGTAAAAAACAACTAAAAAACCCATGAAGACACCTATTATATAGTTAATGCACTCAGCATTTCACAACATAAATCTTCATGACAAAAATGTGTCATTACTTATCTCCAAACATGAGCTACATAAAGAATAAAGCACACACTATAAAGTACAATATTAAAAGAAAATCATCTAAACATTCATGACTCATGAGGAAAAATTACCTAGACTTTTGTTTTGTGGCTTCCTAAAAACAAAACCACAACACAACACTCCCACCCCATCCTTGATGTGCTCAACCAAAATCAACCAGTGCAGCTATAGAACACCTCCTTCAACAGGCACTACAGAGATAGATTTTCTGTACTGTTCATTTTTAAAAACAGACCTGCAGAGCTACATCAGCATTTAAATTATTTCATGTGGTCCTATATTCATTCAAGAGATGAAAATAAAATGCAATTCTGAGAACAAGTACATTATAATTCTAGCATCCACCTGTATCTTGGGCAAAGGAAGCTGTTTCTTCAGAAGCAACTTTTTAAATTAGAATTTAAAAAATCCAAAGTCAATAAAGCTGAAAGGGTAGTTTTAAATTATCTCAATAGGGGAAACAGATAATTAGATTTTATACTGATTACATGTGCCGAAAAAGAGGGAAAGAAAATTAAGATCTAAAGATTAATGCACAGTTTATAGTAAGTATTGCTTGTAGGGACACCATAAGCTCATTTTCCTACCCCAAACTCCCCATTAATTTGATTGTTAAAGATCACAGCAAAATTACTTTTGTTTTGAAAAGGATAACATATGCAAACTCAGGTAAGTTTTGGAAAAAAGATCATCAGATTACTGTAATTTATTAGGGAACTAGAAAAGGCACAACACAAAATGCAGTAGATTTTTAAAATAAACCCTGTATCACTTTCCAATCATCATTCACTAGAATAAATATAGTAACTCTGACAGGAAGATGTGATATCAAATCAAGATGTGATAAGCAAATTCTTTGTAAGGAAATGTATTGGGACACATAGAACAAGGTAGTGTCATATCCTGAAAGAATAGTAAGATCATCAGATACAAAATATAATTTCAATAGCAGTTAGTATTCCACTGACAGTGTCAAACATCACATTTACAACAAAGAGAAACTGCTGTAGCATATATGTAAATGCTTAGAAAAATAAGTTAACTTTTAAGAAAAAAATACCACATAGACAACTAAGACTTAACACGGCTAATTTAAGGGTAAAACCTGCTTTATCAAAAGCTAAAGAAGAAAACTTCCTACATTCTCTATTTTCATGAAAAAGCAACACATCATATTTACAAGCTGTTCTAACATTTTTGGCTTCATAGAGAACAACCTTCATACACTAAATATCCTCTTTTTGTCATATCAATCTATGAAGATTCATATTATCTTTTTCACAAGAAACTAATTTCCTAGAAGATTATTTTCTTGATACATAGAAGGAGAACAATGGAACAGAACTAATCATTTTACATCTGCAGATTCACTGAGGTTTTGAGAGCAGAAAATCCATTCATAGCCATCAATAAATTATTGATGTAGATTACACTGCAGTTTACACATCAAAAGCTTCTATTTCTGTAAGTGATGGTGATGTTCTCATGCAGACCTATACACTGAAAACATTAGAATTGAAGTTGACTAGCTTTACATATCATTACTTCAGTGGCCACATCTGTAGTAGCTCAGAGGAGGGATCCAGTTCTCTCACTAGAGAAGAGCAACCAAGTTCCCATTACAAGAGAAGAGGATCAGATCTCTTTTTATTCCTGAACATTTTCAATTGTATAGAGGAATGTCTGTGATAGTCTGTAGAGGAGATTGTGGGCTCCAAATTTTGCATTTGCTACAGCTAATCCGTCGCTGACACAGCATGAAGCTGGAAACATATCTGAGAAACTTCTCCTTAATAATCACTCATTATTTACATGAATATCGTAACAATAAATAAATGACCTAGAAGTTATCAAATTTAATCTCATTAACACACTGTGTTCTGAAAACAATGTTGAGTCTGAAGCTGTTTCTTAATCCTCACAATTTGAACTAGTGTTCCTACTAACACATTTGAGCATCAGCTAAGGACAGTGCAAATAGTCACCCCCCCATGCAAAAACCACTGCTGGGTTATATAATTTTATGAAGATATGATAAACTAATTTTAACTTTTTTTTTTTTTTTTTTTTAAGACTACAACATTACTACAACATACCTAGAACAAGAGCTAGTGGGGGTCATGCAGCTGCTATCTTGCAGAAGATGCTAAATCACAGAATCAGAGTGGTTGAGGTTGGAAGGCACCTCTGGAGGTCATCTAGTCCAACCTCCTGCTAAGGAGCACCACATAGAGTCAAGGTACTCAAGACAGTGTCCAGTGTCCAGATTTTGAATATCTCAAAAAAACAATCAAGGAGCACAATATACACCAAACTTTAAAGAAAAAGTTTTGACATAGAAAAATGAACTTCATGCCTTTCTGAACACAACAAACATGTTTCTTAGAACACAGATGTTCTGCGATTAATTTTTTGTAAAGGCATTATCAAGACAGAGATTTTTGCTTGCTATCAGAGCAACTAAGAGCACAATTCATGATGGCAGATGATGATTTCAGAGATTTCATGTTACCAGTAACTCTTTTTAGCTATGCGACTTAAAGCAAATCCAACACCAGCAGAACAGAGGTGACAGCTCTCACAGGTCTTGAGGTGACACTGTGTTCTCCTCAATATTTTTCAAGTTATTTTTAGTTGCCTAAATGAGTATATCAGAATAAACTACACATAAATATTTCTTTTATTATTTTATGCTTTTGTATTAAGTGTAGTAATGTATTTTGATGATCAGATAACAATATATGACTCCAAAAACTTGATGCATATATATTAATCCTCATGCCTACACATTTAGCACCTCATTTATACCACCAGAAACTACCGTAAAAATTGCGTCACTTAAGTTTACGCCTTCCTAGTCAGAACGTAAGCTTTTAGGAAACTTTCTATCAGAAGGCTCTTCACAATCCCTAAAATCCCCACAAAACCAAAAAAACCCAAACAAAACCAAAAAAATCCTTCCAAAATCCCCAAACTGGAACAACAGATCAAACTTGCACTGAAAACAAAAGGATATTTGCTATAGTTCTGTACATACAGTCATCACAAAAACAGTAACGTCAAGGAGAAGAAATCATTCTAATTGAAATATAAAAAGCAGCTTGAGAGCTTGACTTAATTCCAAACAGACGCAAACTTAAATGTTTAAATGACAGACAAAGAATATCTTACTTCAGAAAAACCATTTTTTGTGTGAAACTAGTTAGTAATTTGATGATAAGAGAAGAAAATTAATCTTTTTTTTCTTTGATCATATCAAAGGAGACAACTATTTAAAGTTCAAGATACTTTCTTCTGACATTTTTATGTAGGAGAGCTGGGAGCTTACAGTTTTATACTTATCTATTGCTCTCATCAGTGCTAAGAAGGATTTTACAGTCTTAACAGGGTATATGTTCTTGCCTGAGTCTTCTCTAAAGTTTTACTTTTTTTTTTCTTCTTTCTGTGGAATCTTCTTGGGTTTTAGAGACTTTGCAATTCAAAGCAAGATATTATCATGACAGAATAAAAAAACCCCAAGATATAATTAAACATAAATATACAATAAAGAATAATAAAGCAAGATATCTTCATGAGGGGGAGCAGAGGAGCATGCACTGATCTCTTCTCTGTGGCAACCAGTGACAGGACCCCAAGGAACAGCCTGAAGATGTGTCAAGGGAGGTTTAGTTTGGATATTAGAAAAAGGTTCTTCACCCAGAGGGTGGTTGGGCACTGAAACAGGCTTCCCAGGGAAACGGTTGCAGCACATCGGAGTTCAAGAAGCATTTGGACAATGTCCTCATGCACATGGTAGGACTCTTGGTCCTGTGCAAGGCCAGCAGCTGAACTTTGATGATCCTAGTGGTTCCCTTCCAACTCAGCACACTCTATGATTCTATGATTATCAGTTTCCATGAAAATAATTTCTCTGATTTAATGAAATACCAATTTAGTCTATCAAATCTCAGATTCAGATTTTTGTGTAGAACCACTGGAAAATTCTTTCCACATTATTCACAGGAGAGACAGCAAAAGTAGTAACAGAAAGGTTCATAAAATAATGAGGCTTTCCAGAGTTCACTAATTTTGGAGCAACACAAATACTTGACTCTGTTACACCAGCTTGGAGAACATCAAGTTTTCTTACAGACAGTTTCTTAGTTACTGGCTGTAAAACCAGTACATGTTTAATTGAAAAGTTTCTATAGAGAACTCTTAAATTTCTTTAATATTGGACAAGGTAAAGCTGTTGTTTATTCTGTAACATGTAGCTGGTGTCCTGGGTGAACAAAATGGAGACATCCATACCACGAGGATAAACAAGATTTGGGATTTCTCTGCTGAATATTACTCTTGTAGGAAAGGAGTGACAGGGAAATCCTGGCATATCCTCAACACAGAAAAGCAGCAAAATGCTTCATAAGTGCCGTCCTAGGAAGAGGCTGTGCTGAGCCTGTGCCATATTACCTGTTTCCATAACCCCACAATGAAGGCAATGAGAGAGCTGGTCAACTCTTGATCAGCTGCTAATATTAGGAAGTATGCAAGAGAAAGCAGCCAACTTTTTGAATAATTCATGTGCACGCATTTTTTTTAATTTCTGCCGTTATTGAATCTAACTGCAGCTTCCTTCCAGTAAGATTTTCTTCTTTATGGTACTGAAATGATTTATAAGCCTTACAAATTTCAAGAACATGAAACTTTTCAATGAGATGCTGTCTAAAAGGTTAAGAGAAATTATTTATAACCTCCATAAGCAATCAAAACCTTTAGGTCAGGCTGACCCTTCCCACATGATTCAGTTGCAGAGCAAGTAAATACAGATGTCAGAAAGGAAGTTTAAGGAAAAACACACTCCTTTTTCTGTCTTTTATCTCCTCTCATCCTCTTGAAGTACAAGACATAAAATGTGAGATTTTAAAATTACTCCTGGTAACAGCTTATTGCCTCTAAGATAAAATACTTCGTGCTTGAATATCATTGAACAAATGTAGAGTTAGAACAGCAGAACTCCTTACACTCTTTCAAGACAGTAAAAAAAACCCCAAACGAACAAAAAACCCCACCCTAACAAATTTGTCAAGATCTGCAGTAAGGTATACGAGCACCATTAGAAACATTATATTTAGAAATACTTCCCTTGGCATGCTTAAAGGTACTTACAGTAGCTAGCTAGGAAATCTGAAGAAACACAAAGGGTATCAAAGATGAAGTGCACATTCTAGAGTATTTTCTAATAAAGTACAACTATGCCATGAGCTACTGACTGAATCTCCCCCACAAAGTATGTAAAAGCTTACTAGGAAACTGTTTGGGATTTTTGTAAACTTGCTTTTACTTTGTTTTGAATCCAGAAGAGTACACTAACAATACTGTTAGTGTTTAAACAATCCTTGTTTAAACACCCTGTAAAGTATAACCAAAATATTATATAGACTGATTTCTTCACATTGCATTTCAATATGCTACCCAGGAAATAAAAATTTCTGATTTTTCTATATTCACGAATTATTTTTGTAAAACTGCATAGGACTGCTCATCATTTTCTGCTTCATTTTCTACTTCAACCTTTTTCTGTAACCCCCTGTAGTCATAAGCAGTATCTTATAGAGAATACAGAACACTGTGTTGGCAAGACAATAAACACACATTTTTCTTCCCAGTCATGTCCCAACTAGCCCACTAATTTATACATTCTACAGCCGCATGAAAACCCCAAACATGGTGCTTATACAATGTTCTCCTGAGCTATATGAATTCATATTAAAGCACTGTTCTGCTTCATCACATCTCACTGGAAAACACAAAAAAGGACAGAAATACTATAGTACTTTGTGACATAATTGGGATTTGCAAAAATCACAGTGTATTTTACCCAGACAAAGTGGGTGGCTGCTCCAAGTAGGAAAGTTAACACAGAGCTGAAAGTAGGAGGTCACAAAAGCAGTATTTCATATAGAAGTGATGGAAGTCTGGAATAGGTAGTATAATGGAAAACAGCAGTAGAAAAGTAAGGAGATAGAGCTATCAGGAATACAAGTACAAGACATTTGAAGACAAAAATCTGGGTGAGAAAGTGAGAGAGAAAGTGTTACAAAGACTGCATTGTTAATGACCAAAATACTAAAGATTGACATTTTTATTAGCACTATTTAAAAACAGTGATTATGGAAAGAGACAGGGTGATGAAGCTAGGAAGTTGAAGACAAAGAGATAAAGATTAGGAATGAAGCTGAAATGGGATTCAGTCCAATTGAAAATGAGTCTTCTAGACATATTTATTCTTTATTTCTATTTATTAGTTTCAAGTTCATGTCATAAAAAGCAGGCAGATAATTTCCTATTATTTCAACTTTTGAATTGTTTTCAGTTGGTTTATTGTCTTGAAGTCTGTTTTTTAGCTTATGATGTAATTTTCTAATCCAAACTTTTATGGGTGAGAAAGAAACACATGCACTTAGCAGGACTGCCAAAGGAAAAAAGCCAAAAAGGCTTTACTATATAAAATGTTTCTTGTCTGATGAGTGATATATTTAAATGCCTTTTCCCTCAAACAATACCTCATGCTTAGGGAAGTCTTTCCATTAATGACAGCAAAATATAACTTGTGTTTTGGACAAAGTTTAGCATCAGCACACTTTGACTTCTGCTTCCTCATGCACCAAACAAGGTGATTGCATGACATACTTGTACCCACTCCTCAACCTGCCAGCTTATTGCCTCTGCCAGACAAATTCCTGTGGTCTGTGGTCTTACCACAATAGGAGGTCTTCGCTAAAAACAGTAAGAACATATTAAACTTCATAAACATCAGTTTTAATAACATGAGAAATTTGACTAAAAACAAAAAGGATGGAAATCTAACACATTCTTACCTATGCAGCTGTAAATACTCTCTGGGTCTGTTTAAAAGGTGAAGGAATCTGTCAACAACCTTGTTCTTCCCAACACCCTGCAGTAAACAAATACAACATTAAGACATAATACAGATGCACATATTTAAGAGTTATAAAAACAGAAAAGATAACTTGCCAAAATGGTTAAAATACTCTCCATACTCCTTCATAGGTAAATACAACTTCAATCTCTTCAACCTATTTCAGAAAATTCTTAACACAAGTTGATTACATGTATTTTATTTTATATATATATATATATATTCAAAAAATATTTCTCTGTCTTACTAGAAATAACCAGAAATAGGATTGTGTCCCTAGAGTTATGTCACACATGCTGAGCATCCTTTAGCTAACACAAGTTTTTCCAGCCTTTTTTACTTCACAAAGGTATTGTAATGTCAATAGTAGCAAGTTGTCTTGCACTTAATAGGCAAAGTTAATTCTTGGTGGTCGTAAGAAATGTCCTTTAACTGTCACATGGAATTTGGGTACAGCCTTGGAAATAGCTGCTGATCCCATTCCACTGGAGTTACAAAAAGAGACCCAGATGCAACTAGAATTCAGCTGGAGATAAATCTGATCTACAACTCTATTGAAGGATGTCTGCATTAGCAAGCTGTGGAAAAAGACAACACTTAATTAGGTGTTGCCAACACTCTGGTGTGCCCTATAAAAGCATTTTGGGAACTGGTATTTCATTCCAGGTCTAACCTGGTCCCAGGGAAGGAATTATCAAAGAGATTAAATTAGGTGAGCGCTGGGGAACATTCTCCCCTTCATTCTCATCCTAAGAGAGATGAGTATGTACTAAACTGTAGTGAGGAGATTCCCTTCAAAAATACATTCTAGATCTTGTCTGAAATGCTAATGTAGATATAGACCAAGATGACAGCTCACATGCAGAAATTCTTACCCCTCCTCTAAGGAGGTGGCTGCAGACTTGGAAGTCCAGAATGCCAGTGAGACTGCTACAGGTTGCAAAGAAAAAGGAAACAGTAGAAAGAAAAGCTCAATTATAGACTAGCCAAAAGCTATTTGAGAAAATACTATCCTTCAGCTGAGATTCTCACTCTGACTGCATGAATGTATCTAGTGGTCCACATCAGTGTAAAGAAGAAAAATATAACCCAAAGAAAGATTAAAGAGATTAGATTAAACCAATTTGAGATTCACTAATCTGTTTCACTTGGCCCTGAAACAGAATAGGAGCCTTCAGAACTGCAAGTTATGACATTTATGACTGTAAGTTCTAGCTGAGTGATGGTAACTGCCAGCTGCAGAATTGCAAGCTGTTTAAGCTTCTTAAAATGAGACTAGTCTCTCCCCTGACTACATTTGTAAGAATGGAGAATCATACACTTATGTATAATGAAATCACAGAAGGAGAGTTCTCACCATGAGAGAAGAGGAAAAAATACTGCAGAGAAGACAAAAATAGAACTACCTACATTCTACTGCAGACTTGACTCCTACACAGAAGAGCCAACACTGTTAGTGCTCTGCCACACGCCTCCTCACAAATCTCCTTCCATCTGATTCTTCAGAAGAATCTACAGCTTTATATAGGTGCAGTAAGCAGCTGCAACACACTTAACACCTTTCACCAGTAGTTTCTGAAAACTGTCACCTGAAACAATTCTCCTCTGCTGTGAAAGGGGATGAAATTGTGCTCACACGTTCCTGCAGGAACTTACAGGACATACTCATTTGGGAGGAAATATACAAGTTCAGAAATTTTATCAGTGACATTAAAAGTAACCAGAAACAGGCTAAGAATCCCCTAGTGGTGCACACAGACAGTTTTATTCACATATGTTTCCTGCTACTTGCAGTCAGATCATAAATGGGTGAATAAACAGGAATATTTCTAATGTCAAGCACAAAACACCCATGCTGAAAGCAGCTTCCTTTCCTAAGAGAGCTAAAGATGGCTGGGCAGATGTCTGCACTTAGTTTCTGTACCGATCCCAAGCAGATTGCGTATCCTGTTTCAGTGCAGAGTGGGACTCCAGCCAGTTGTGGCAAGTACAAAGATGATGAAATAGATCAACATACTGAATCAATGTAAAACATACTTAATATTAAGCAAAGTGGTTAGTTTAATTAAAAAAAGAAAACTGACGTTCATGTGCATAAACAGAAAGAGCATGTGGTTTTTATATTTATGATAGATTCTTAGAATTATGCCTGAAAAAAATATATTTTCCCAACTACAAAATAGTACTGTTAGTGTTTTGCTTCTTCTCCCATTCCAGTAGAAAGAGGATCAAACAACTGGTTCTGCATATTTGCTGTTACCATCAGCGAGTGTATTAAGAGGAGATCACCTCACTTCTAAGAACCCTCAGAGGACATAAGCATGGTGCAGGGCCACTGCAGAGGAAGGGAAAGAGCACTGTAACCAAAGTAACCCAGTGAAGTCAATGCGAGCTGTGCTGTGACCACATCTCACCCCTTCTTCCTTTTAATCTGTGCATCTCGCCACGCTCTCCGCATAACTCCTTCTATTTAAGTATACTTCAATTTCAGAACATCATACATTTTTTAAAAGGTGCATGCAGTATGTAAAAGCAAAAAGGCATTCCCACCAGGTTTTAGCTATTATAAACAAGTTAACATTGCCCAACTTCCAGACTGAACTGCTTCAGAGGGTACATTGTGTGCCTTCACAGAGGCTGTGGTGTACCACATAAAATCTTTGGTTGGCAACAGTAGCTGGAGCAAAGTTCACGTCAAAGCTTTTTGATTCCATCCCTCTACATTCCTACTTCATGACAAGTTACCATTCCTCTTGGTCTGAGCTACTCCACTGAGAAGTCACAATATAATAAAAGAAAGGAAGAGACCAAAGATAAGACCATAAGGCTCTTTAGCACCATCAAGAAACTGCAAAAAACAAGAGCTTGATGAGTTTGTTCCTTAAGTACTATGCATTAGTGTAAGGCCAAAAAGAGCAGGTTTGTTCCAAATTCAGCTGACCTCCATGGGATAAAGAATATGTGTAGTAGTCTTCTTCAGGTGAACAAGACATGTGGAAAATGCTAACATATTTTGGAAAAAAAACCAACCCAACCAAACCAACTCTAGTTACAAGCACTTAAGAAACAAGAAATTACAAAAATGGCAACAAAGTCACCCTCCTTTACCCTGACTGCCAAAGATCAAGCTGGATCTTCTGGACACCCACACAGCTAGCAGTAAATCATTTAAACAGGAATAACTTGAACTACCTTTCCCATGAACATACTAAAAGACTGAGCTGAACTTGGATTGGATTCAGAACATAATCTCATGTAATTTTACAAGCATTGCAGCCTAAGGTAAAGTTCAGAGGACAAGCCACTTTGCCATTAACACTTGCTGTGTGTTATTTATATACACACTATTGCAGTTACTTAATTTAACAGAAGTATTAACATATGCTAATTAGAGAGAAAAGAACATCTGTGTTGGTGTTTCAGCTGAACAGAATAAAAATACTTCAGAAAGCAAATATTAGATAATTTTTACTCCATCAGACATACGGGACAACTGAAATAGAAAAAAATGGGAAGTAAATATCTGCACTAATTAATAACAAACAAGAAATTATGCAATTAGAAGGCAAAATAATCCCTTAGTTAAAAATCCCTCTAACTGGCACTGTAAACACTTGCTACTAAGGTTGAAATGGCTTAATTTCCTAGCAGAAGCTGCAGTTTCAAATATAAACAAGGTTGTTATAAGTCCCAGGAGGCATTTCACAATTCAGGATGCAGACCTGATGCGTAGTAGTGGGACAAATTTATCCCCTGCACAGCCCAAATAAAGACAATGAAGTTATAGTCCAAAGGAACTGGACCCAAGTTTTTGAAATTAACGGTCTGCCTCTTAGCAAAAAAAAAAAAAAAAAAAAAAAAAAAAAAAAAAAAAAAAAAAAAAAAAAAAAAAAAATTCTCAACTATGCTGCCTCATTTTTATTTTCTTTTAAATGATTTGCAGGTCATACTGAAGCAGCTAAAGAGGTTGCCATGTTGTGCTCTTCAGTACTGTCCTTCAGCTGAAACATTGCAATCCCACCTTCTCCATATCACAGCATGTTTCATTACAAAAGAATGAAACAAATTTTGAAACTGGTAAAAAAAGCAGTTTATCACTTTTTCACCTTAAGAAGTCTCATTTTATAATTAATTTTAAAATTGCATTATTACAGAATGAAAGACAAATTTGAGTTAACAATTTTAGTACACAGAACCCTCATGTCAGACTTCTCAGTTTTTAACATCATAGAACATGTTGTATTATCATTATCACAGAAGCTTTTCACTGAACAATGAAAATAAAGAAAATGAAAACACTTTTGATAACATGCCATTTCTAATACTGGGTCTGGCACCAAACCACCTTTCATGGCCACAGCTTGCATGTTTCTGTCAACAAAGACATTTGCAATGCATGTATTTTGGCAGAGGCAGTGATTTTTAGACCAGAGGACGTTTCTCTGGTTTTCTAAAAAAAGGTACTATTACCAGCAAAGCAACTCGCAGTACCTACGCAGAACTATTTCACACACTCCAGGTGTTGAGAAGCCCTGCTTGGAACAAATGTGAATGCTGCATTTTAATAACTAGAAGGTGTGCCACCAGCAGATTCTAGACATTGCTACCAGAGGACCACTGCAATCGACCCTATCATGACTACCTAGCCTGAATGTTAGCAACAAATTTAAATAGTTATGCAAAAGCAGTGGTGATTTTAACTCTTGCGCCAGCTGCAATCTATATATTTATCAATTACAAAAGTAAGTGTTCTGTGGTTTGGTATCTCATTTTTTTATTACAAGTTTATCATCTGGGGCACACAAAAATTATAGTTACAGCAAAAGAAGAAAACTTCACAATCAGAATCAACTTAATTCCCTGATAGGAATCATGAATGGAATGCTTTGGATACATTCTGACAGTAGTTCTAGATAAGCTTGTAGAGATTATGTCTTTTTCTAACTTTAAGTACAACCAGAGCCCTTCAACCCAGAGCCCTGTCTGGATAAATACAATCATTGCATTTCCAGTGAGGTAAGACAACTATGGTCCAATGGAGAGAAGAATATGAGAAGTTTATGATGGAAAGAATCTGTGAGAAGGAATATCCAAAAGAAAAATCAATTGTTTCTTTTTTAATTCTGGTTCTTCATTTTAACATGTAAAGGCAGAAAGCAATACTGTAAGTAGAGACACATTTAAAAAGCATGTCTAATCTTGTATGTGTACACACTGACTGTACCAAGTCAAAGAGAAATACTTTCTGAGTTTTCCACAACTGTCATACCTAATTCCCTAGACAAGAAATGGCCCAATTTAGCTCATTCAGAGCTCAGTTTCTTCATGCTCACAATAATAATAAAAATTTGGTTTAGGATAGTACATTCTTGACTTGCAGAGGAAACTGTCTATTTTTAAACAAGTTTAAGCAGGAAAACAAGACTTATTTCTAGAAAAGTTGAAATGCCAAGCATTTGCTATTTCAAGTTTTTTGATGACTGATATTATTACACTCTCAGTTTGTACTTAATTCAATTTCACAATGAGTTAGGAATAAATATATTATATTAGACGAAAAGATCTAATCAAGCATGTAATTTTAAATATCTTCAAGAAAGGCTCAGTCATTTGTCCTACTAAATTCTTCAAGAATAAAATAAATCCCTAGCGTGAGCCCAAGAATTCATGTAAGTTGATCTTCCAGTTAAAGAAAGGCAGCAGAAAGGATGAAATTACATTCTTCTGTCAGGGAAATATATTAGCAAATGTGCCAGAATGCCATTACTTTTCTAAGTTATTTTAATCACAGAATAGTTGGGGTTGGAGGGGACCTCTGGAGATCATCTAGTCCAACTGCCCTGCTAAAGCAAGTTCACCCACAGCAGGTTGCACAGGATTGCATTCAGGAGGGTTTTGAGAATCTCCATGGAAGGAGACTTCACAGCCTCTCTGGGCAGCACGTTCCAATACTCTTTCACTTTCACAGTAAAGAAGTTTTTCCTCATATTCAGATGGAACTTCCTGTATTTCAGTTTGTGTCCATTGCCTGTGTCCTATTGCTGAGCACCGCTGAAAAGAACTGGGCCCCATTGTCTTGACATCCACCCTGAAGGTATTTATTTACATTGACAAGATCCCCTTCTCCAAGCTAAACAGGCCCCACTCCTTCAACCTTTCCTCATAAGAGAGATGCTCCAGTCCACTCATCACCTTCGTAGGCTGGACACAGTACTCGTAATTCATGTACTTCTGATAAGTCTACTTACGGTACATTCACATCAACACTTTTAACAAGTGCTGCCAGAGTTTCTTTTAGATTATTTACAACATTTAGCACCTTCATAGAATTCTTCATTCTGCCTCTGAACAGCACACTCAATATATCATGTCAACAGAATAATGCCAAATAAAAACACTTCAATTTTGCTTAACATGCTATTGGGTGTTTTAGAATTTCAAGGCAATAAAACAATTCAGAAGTGAGAGGGTTGTGAGTCTTCTCTATCCAGAAAGCCACAGATCCTATGTAACTATAAATACTATGTTTGGTATCTTCAAAGTCAGCCAAGACCTCACCTATGGCTAGAAAGATTAATCCATCCAACACATCTCTTTACATAACCTCCAAATGCAACAATTTGGGAAATGTTATATTTAACATTTAAAATTGTGAGACAAAATAAAATCATTTCAGCCAATGCTATTTTCCAACATTTTCCATATAAGCAAATTCTATTTATTATTAACATTGTTTCTCTTGCATTTGCCAAAGAAAATCCAAGGAGACAGTAAAAGACAGCAAGTAGTGCCCAACCCATGAACTGAACACTGTCCATTAGGAAAAATATCACAAAAACACAGCCTAAAAATTTTCCTAGGTAGTAAGAATCACTACTCCAGTCTGTCTCATGAAGCTCAAAAGCCACTGCAAGACCTGTATTTAATGAGTACATAAAAAGTCACTGCAAGATTTGAAATAACTCTTGCTGTTCTTTGCCTGCTGGTGTGAGAGTAGTAAGCAGTTTCTTACTCTCAGCCAAAGAAGAAGATGCTTTGCAGATGCTTTGAGAAACTGGATAGTCATAGACGGTCTCATTCATGCTTAGACTACAGGCTCATGCAGGAAGCAAAATCAGAACCCATATTGAAGGCACTGGCTTGTCCTTTATTTGGAAGCTATTTCATAGCTGAAAATTCATATCTATCCACTGAACTCAAAGAAACCTGTTTGTATACAAAATGGAAACACATTCCAGTTAATATCCAAAGTAAATCATCAATCACTGTAAACAAATATTTATATTTCATGTAAAACATTCATACTGTGAAATCCTTTAGACCATATAAGCCCCAAGGAACATACATGAATGAAGTGTTGTAATGTAGTTTACTTTAGAAGCTGAGTACTTCTAAAAATATCTGCTGGCATCTAACACTTGTCTTCAAACTCTCCTCAGTTTCATTAAGAGCGCCAGTCCTCAACATCCACCACGATAATTTAATAATAATTTACTGACAATAATTGTCAGAGTCTGTATCTTGAAACAATCTTGGTGAAAAGACTCTCATCAGTCAGCTCTTAGATTTATAGAAGACACCGCATTTACAGACTTTGAAAAGACAGAGGCCTTAAGCTAACAGGAACTCTGTGTGTGTACATGTGTTGGGTAAACAAAAGAGGCAAAGGTGGAAAACCACATTTAGTCAATCAATTGAAACCAAATCCAGACTCTAAGAGAAAGACTACAGGTCAAGCCTTGCACATGTTAAATGGAGATACTCATTTACACAGTCATCATTTTGAAAGACCAAATTATGTCCTAAGGTAAATACTAACTCAATTAAATATCTAGGAAATGGCACAAGCATTCAAAGGGATGTTAGTCCTATGTTTTGAAATACCTAGATTCAGAGAATTTGAATTTTCAGCTATTACACTGAATTTCCATGATTCACTAATTCACTAACATGAAGTTTAACAGAAAGGAACTCAAAAAAGTACTTTGTATCTCCTCAAAATCACTATATATTTTTTCCAAATGGGAAGCAAAGGTACATACTGATGTATATATCATGGAATCAAAAAACCCTAGCTTCTTATACAGACTGAACTGATAAAAGTAACTGAACAGAAAAAAAAAAAAAAGAATCCTTTTGTAAAATTAATTTCTTTACAAAAATGGATGAAAAGTCTAATATCTTCAATGAGGTATCTGCACATACTTCATGAAAGCACAATTGATGTAATATGGTTGCTTTTAAAGTACTTGAACATGATTCATCACAAGCTGCACAAATTTACAGTAAAATATTTAAGGAACTAGCCAAGGAATTTCTAAATGGTTAGTGATCATTCCCGAGAAATGAAGAATGATTGCAGTGGTTTTAAAAGACTACAGAATGGCAAATACAGCACTTCAAACTTAAAAAACAGTATTTTGAAAGGAAAAAAGCCTATTGGCCTTTTCTTAGTCACACATAAAAACTGTGGAACAAATTCATAAAGAGTAAACCTGGAAGTACTCAAAAGTATGTTAGCAATTAAAAAAACCCAACAACTGTATTGCTGATTTGCCAAAGAGAAAGCTCAGCAAATCAACCAATCTTCCAACTTAATGGTAGAGCTGAGCTGATGTCTGGAATCAAAGCAATATGTTCCAATACTTCAATCCAGTCAAATCTTTTAATGCTGTCTTCAATTAGAGACTCAAAAGATGGGGGAAATGTGACATGCATTAAACTATTAGAAATGAGAATACAACTGCTGGAAAAATGCCTTATATCTTAATAATTGTACTTGCATAGTCTTCAAAATTTTCTGCCAAATGAGGCACGTGTCAGAGCTCTGATTGTACCACTGGTCTACACAAGCTCTTTCCTCAAGCCTAGGGTTTTACTTTTTGGTGTTGAAGGTCAGCTCTGACATGGTTTTCCTGCCTTGCCAGGGTTCCTTTTGTCCCCTAAGCTTCATTTACACTCAAGCCCTTTCCTTGGTTCCTTCCCAACCTGCAGTGTGGCGATGCTGTGCTTGGCCCTGTATCTCGCTGATCCCAGCCTGGACCTGCTGACTTGACTTCCCAGCTTGATCTCAGACATGCCTCATTCACCATGGACCTATCTGGCAGCCACTGAGCGCTTGGGTGACCATGGCTGCTGTTCCCAGACCTGCTACTCTTGCTTTGGCACCGAGGGACTGCAACAGTTGTCATTAAGGACTCTGTCCCTGCCTCGGTTCAACCCGCTCCTGTTATTCCTTGACAGCAGTTGCTGCAAGCAATCTGTATTACATAACATTTTCAATACCAGCTTGGAAGCAGGCATAGACAGCACAGTTAATGAAATAGAATAAATAGATCTTATTTCATTTATGAAATAGATCAATTTCTATTTATGAAGCAATTAAACCTTTTGGAGAAGCTGGCATTATCCATCAAAGGTCTACAGAGGTTTCAAATACACCATCTTTGTAAATTCAAGTTGATAACAAGGATGCTAAACAGATGAGACCATACTTCAATATACACACATTAATAATAATTAGCATTTTATATTCATTGCCATGTTGGTTAGCTCATTAGTGCTTTGTGTTAGATATTTTCTAAAAACTACTGCAAAACAAGAAGAGAAACATCTGCTAAAAATTATTGTATCCTTACTAAGGGACAGCTAAACTAAAGGGGGATTACATCTGGGGAAAAACCAACCTCACCAATAAACTATTGATCCTTAAAGATACTAGTCAAAGAACTATGCAAATCTGTATAGTTATATATATATAGCTATATATAAACTCTTTTAGAGAAAATAACTATCAATAAGATTTAGGTAATACTGAAGTGTACACCTCTTATCTACCACTGGAGATTTTAAAGGAGTGGTTTGATACATAGTTAACAAGGATAACCAAAGCCAGTAACTGAAGATTTTAGTGATAATGATGTTAGATATAGCTATTACTATGTCAGGAGAGGTTTGGATTGCATATCAGAAAAAGGTTTTTCACCCAGAGGGTGTTTGGACACTGGAACAGGCTCCCCAGGGGTGTGGTCAGGCCTGACAGAGTTCAAGAAGCATTTGGTCAACACTCTCAGGCACAGCATGTGATTCTTGAGGATGGCCCTTTGCAGGACCAGGAGTTGTACTTTGATAATCCTTTTGGGTTCCTTCCAACTCAGAATATTCTGTGATTAATGCCTTCACCTTTTACTCTGACAGCCATATAAAACACATTTACAGCATTTATGTTTTCCACAAATGTGTGCCCATAAAACCCCCGGACACTGTTAAATAAGGAACTGAAAAATGGGCCAAATACCTCAGTAGTAGAAATGAATGCAATTACAAAGAAGCGAAACAGAGATTTGATTTCATTATTGAATAACGAGTTTGTTCCATGCATTGCAAGAAATATTTAACTCACCTGGTTGCCAACTAAAAGAAGATGTTCTCCCAGCAGAAAGTCCTTGAGCATATCTTCCATTACCATCATATGCTAGAGAAACAAAACCACAATTTTCACTTGGTTTTATGCTCTCAAGTTTATGGATTCACTAATGACAGTGGTACAACAGAAACCTAACTTCAAGGATTTAAGGCCAAATATTTTTGAACTCTATACTTACAGCTACTTATTTCAGAGCAAGAGACTCAGCCAATAACAGCAGAGGCAATATATCCAGTGACTAGAACAATGCTAAATTCATTTTGGGCACCCGATTTCCTTAAATACTTTTAATTCTCTGTAATTATTCCTTATATGTTTCCTTTTAGCTTAGTTGAACGCCTGTCACCCAGAGTGTAAGAACTTCTTTTAGTTTGTGCCAATTTTCCAGTAATATCCTAGCAGAACATTACAAAAACCAAACAGAGAGCATAAAGGACATATGTTAATTATACACATACATTTTATTAAACATTAAACACCAAGTCTAACTTAATAACAAATACACTTTTTCTGTTCTAATCAAACTTCTATTTTCAAGGAAAATAAAGATAGGAAAATGCATGCTCAATTCTGAAAGTGTTTATCTTACAAGATATGCCTAACTAGTCTATTTTTATTAATTATTAGTTCATATGTGCCTAATTGAAGCCAAAATGCTGGAGGTATATTTTTACATGTATCCAATACCCAATATCATAACAGGTAACACACACTGTACATCATTTAACCTTATCTCGATTCTCACAAATAATTTGTTTAAAAGAATAGAAAGGATCTCAGGATAATGTGGCAATGCAGACTACTCACAATAAAGTAGTGTATATTTCTCCACTGTATCTAGTAAAAATAGGTCATCTGTAAGTAGGTCAGTCAACCTACTTAGAGAAATGAATGATTGTCTTTAAATAAACACAGTATCATCTCATCTCTAGTACTTGATTAAAATAAAAACTAAAAATCAGCAGCTTGCTTATAATTTCTGAGCATAGAAACCCACAGTTTCTGTGTGAAAGATATTTTAAATTTCCAAATCTCTCTAGAACAAAGGCTGGGGGTAGGGAAAGAAACTCTTGTAAACACAGCTTAATACCATGAAATCCTAACCAGGCATTTCAAAAGACTACTGAATACTCAATACACAATTTAAGGAGAGCACTTCAAGGCAAATTATTCTATTTTTTGGCATGTGTATACACTAGAAATTTATAACTGAGGAGAATAAATTTGACCAGATACAGGAGAAATTCTAGGAAGTCAGTTTATGACACACACTGATTACATTTTTAAATTTTATTGCTAAGGCACAAGCACATCCTTTTGATGACTTTTTTATCCTAAATTGAACAAATATGCACACATTATGGTTCCCCTGCAAAGCAGCTTACCCACAAGAAATACTGTGTATTGATACTTTCTTGTTTTGGGGTTTTTTTGTACCAGGACTTAAATTAGCACTGTATTATGATGCATGCAGACATTTAATATTCGCTATTTAAGCAAAGGACTTGTAAGCAGACACATCCATCACCTTTATCAATCCATGTTCCCCAATGCCTTGTCTGAAAATGGCATTTGGCGTATTACATAAAAAAAAATTATTTCCATCCCTATGGCACCTGTTGTGGACCAACAGCAATGTTCCATGGCAATATTAAATTTCACTGTAATGTGAATTGTTTCAAGGCCAAACATACAGAGAGGCAAAAATCTATGTGTTTCATTACATTGTGCAGCACTGCAAAGGGCTGACAACATATCTTTTTCTCTGTTTTCAGTTTATTTCTGTAGCTTTTAGGTAATGAAGCAGTGTATTAAACTCAAATCAAATTTGTTCTGCAGCGTATTTTGTTAAATAATCATTACAGCACTTGAATGAACAAACTCCAAACCAGCAATACAGAAAATAAGAGTAGAATTAATTTAGAAATTGGAACACCTATCCTGACTGGTATTTGGCTGCTGTTTCCTTCAGCATTTAGCAGGCACAGCTATCCAAGGACAGATACAGAACAGGTCATTCTCTGCAGCAGTTTTAACTACAGTTTCAGAGGTTCCCTGAATAAAATCTGAACACAATTTTGTCTATGGT
Organism: Acrocephalus scirpaceus scirpaceus; assembly: GCA_910950805.1. Taxonomy (NCBI): domain Eukaryota; kingdom Metazoa; phylum Chordata; class Aves; order Passeriformes; family Sylviidae; genus Acrocephalus; species Acrocephalus scirpaceus. The sequence continues at coordinate 57,262,921 of OU383774.1, read as the reverse complement.
TTTCTGAAGATATAAGCAAGAAGGTGGAAAAAGCTATGTGGGTGTTAAATGCTAGGAGAACTCAGGATTTCATTTCCAACAGACACAAATTATGTCCTTTATCAAAATGGCAACACAGAACAAAATCTCACATGAAAAGTTAGTAGGGAAGATGAAGACGTCTGTCATCTGTTTCCCTAGCATGGCTTGTCATCACCTTTAATAGGTGATACCCATGTAGCATAGTCTTTCTGGGGCAAAATTGTAAGTGAGGTATGAAAAAAGACTAGGAAAAGGAAGTATGGAAATCCATAGTAGGCCCCTACAAGCAAAGCATTTCACAAGATCACGCTGTGAGTGTTGCCTTTCAGTAGCAAAATATTGTAAAGGTAACCAAGAGAGTAAATCTCTTGCTAAGGGTACCTTCGTCTGACAGTTTTGAGGCTTCCAAGCTGGATAGAGAAGAAAGCTGCTTTACAAAAGGGGAGCTGGAGAAACAGAAAACCAAAACCCCCACAGTTTCCTTCCATTTCCTTCCCTTCCATTTCTTTGTATTCACTAACTCCTCTTTACTACTACTACAAACTAATTGACAATAATGTCTAATTAATAAGCCAAACTATTTAAAATAAATAATTAATAACTCCAATAACTAAGTACTATTCTCCCTGCTTTTCAAACATGAAATATTAATTCTAATGTAAAGGAGTGTATTGTTTGGGCTGAGATGAAGCTGGTTCACATGTTGGGCATGAAGGTTTATAGTGAATGGGGAGACATCAGTCAGTAGTGGGGTTCCACAGGGCTCCTGTGGTCTTCAACATCTTCATAAATGAACTGGAAGGAATACTAAAGAATGGGAAGGGGTAATAAGCAAGTTTGTGGATAATACAAAACTGGGAGGAGCTGTTGACTCCCTTGAGGACAGAGAGGCCTGGACGAATTAGAGAGATGGGCAATCATCACCCATGCTAAGTTTAACAAAGGCAAGTGCTGGATTCTGCACTTGGGGTGGGACAACTCTGAATGTACAGACAGACTGGAGATTGAGAGGCTGGGAGCAGTGCCATGGAAAGGGACGTGGGGGTCCTGGTCAATGACAAGTTGAACAGGAATCAGCAGTGCCCTGGCAGCCAGGAGGGCCAACCTTGTCCTGCTCTGCTCTGGGCTGAGGCCTCACCTCAAGGGCTGTGTGCAATTTTGGGTGCCACAGTGTAACAAAGACTATTAGAGAGTGTCCAAAAGAGGGCAATGACAACAATGGTGAAGGACCTTGAGGGGAAACCCCATGCAGAGCAGCTGAGGTCACTTGGTCCGTTCAGCCTGGAGGAGACTGAGGGGACACCTCATTGCAGTTACAACTTCCCCATGGGGGGAAGAGGAGGGGCAGGCACTGATCTCTTCTCTGTGGTGACAGGGACAGGACCCCAGGGAATGGCCTTGAAGCTGTGTCAGGGGAAGTTTAGGTTGGATACCAGAAAAAGGTTCTTGAGGATGGTTGGGCACTGAAACAGGCTTCCCAGAGAAGTGGGCACAGCACCAGCCTGACAGAGTTCAAGAAGAGATTGGGCAATGCTCTCTGATATATGATATTATTCTTGGGAACTGTCCTGTGCAGGGCCAGGAATTGAACTCCATCTTTTTGAGTCCTTTCCAATTCAGCATATTCTATGATTCTGTGAGTTCACTTTCTCCTAGTAGCCCTCACAGTGCTGTGCCTTGCATTGGTAGCTGGAAAAGTGTTGAAAACACACCTCTGGCTCCTGTTGAGCAGGGCTGGCACAGCATCAGCACATTCTGCCCAGCATTTCCCCCCATCAGTTGTCTGGGGTAGGCAGGACCCTGCGATGGGACACACCTAGGCCAACTAATCCAGTATTATAATATATTCCATACCACATGACATTAGCTCAGATACAAAAGCTAAGAAAAGGAGTAGGAGTGAGGGCATTTGTTATTTACTATGTTTGCCTTCCCAAGCAACCACCACATGTGCTGAAGCCCACAGCTACCTGGGAAGTGGCTGAAGATCACTTGCTGGTGGGAAGTAGGGAATTAAATTGTTGGTTCCTCTTTTCGATTGTGCACACACAAACTTTTGCTTAATAAACTGCCTTATCTCAATCTATGAGCTGTTTTCCAGCCCGTTTTCTCTCCCCTGTCCAGGGGGAATGATAGAGTGGCTTGGTGGGCACTTGGAGTTCAGCCAAGGTCAACCCACGCCAGAGAGATACAACTTTATGCAATAGGCCTGTAAAACACAGTCTTGGGATGCAATCCACAATCCAGCTGTAAGGGTGGATCAGTCCAGCAACAGTAAACATAATGTTTAACAGAATTGTTATAATCTCTTCACACAGGGATGAAGGCATGCCTAACATGACCACCAAATGCTATGAGAAAAATTTAAGACTAAAGAAATTACTTCAGAAATATATCCTTAAAATCTAGTTAGTACATTATTTACTACACATATGAGCATACTCATTAGTACACGTTTAATAAACTTCTGTAACTCAGAAATCAGAGATCTGTACTTACTTGTGCATTTTCATAAAACAAAACATCTGGCACTTTCATTTTCTCAGCTGAGTTATAAATTGGCATGGTCACAGACCCTATCTTCAGAATCCCGTTGTTTATTTCACCTAGTCATTTTTCAGGAAACAAGCAAATGCATTTCTTACAACATCTTCTAAGCAGATGTGCAATCAATATCCAACATTCACAAATAATGATTTACAAATTTTAACTAGGCTGTGGTTTGCAGTAAATTATTTCTATCTAAAGAAAGAGAACACTTGCAAAAGGTTGCATTATCATCAATTTAAATTCTCTTTAAAACTGTAAAGAAGTGTATTACAATAAATGATGATGATGAATAAAAGGTGATCTTACAGGAAAAGGACCATAAGAAACACCAGAGGTTGTGACCACTGCCTTGGTCTAATTTCACACTCTCATTGTATTACTGGAACATCACCAATATTGTAAGGCTACATTTCCCCAGTCCACAAGATTTCACACTTCCATTCTTTGTTGTCTTCCCCTGACCCACTGTGGAGTGAGGTGCAGAGGTGAGGCAACAAGCAGCTGTGTGGGTGCTCAGCTGAGAGGGGCAGCACACCCACCACAACAGCACAGAGCCACTGCTGATCCTCCCTTTCAGCACTGCATAGTTTAAATAGCCCTCAATTACAGCTCTGAGAGAAAAAGTACATTAAAAAAAATTCTTAGATCAAAAGAACCAAAAATTCAGTACTTAGGAAAATAACAAATAAATAATAGCATATGCAATAAAAATAATCTTTTTTTTGCTACTGATTTTTTAATCTGGCATGGTATAAAACTGAAAATACCCTTATTTCTAGAAACATGTTTTTAGCTGTTTGTCTTTATGGCATGAAACAGAGAAACACAGAAAACTCAAGGGATGTATCCAGACTAAAAAAAAAAGTAAGCAGGTAGCATCACACAACTGGCAAGTGTTCAAATAATTTTGTATATATAGTTTTATATATATATAGAATGTGAATAAGAGATCTAATAATACATAGATGGTTGCAGATGTATATGTATACATATCACTGCATAGATATTTGTATATAGCTACATACACACACTGCATATAATAAAAACTATGTATCTATTAATATACTAATATCTACATATGTACTTCCATATACACACACATTAGTAAATTCATAAAAATAGAATCCACATGGACTAAAGCCAAAGATGTGTTTACCACTGCAAAGATTTAACAGTATAAATACAGAAATCTAATACATCACACAACTGGGAACAAATGTACAGAAGAAAAAGAGCAGAGATAACACTGGTGAGGCAGAGGAAAGGAGAAACCTAGTGAATGAAAAATGGCACATTGCTCACAGTATGCTGCCTGACAAAGGATATGAAAAGATATACAGCTAGCATGAAGGGGGTCATAGAGGAATGAGAAAGTAGAAGTGAGAAGAATGGCAGAAGCAGAAATATATGCGTAGCCCTGAAGGCTACTCCAAACGAGTACAAGTTGGATAAGCCAAAGAACCAGACCTGCTTGATAAAGGTGACATGCAGCTACTATAGCAATTTAAAGAGAATAAAGAGAATAACAAAGAAGTGTGTGCCAGAATGAAAGCAAATGATAGCACAAAACTTTTACAAAAATCTCAAAAAACAAAGGTGATTTTAATGGGAGAGAACGAAGCAATGGTAAAAAAACAGAGCAGAGAAATGTTAAGATCAAACTACGGCTGTAACTGTACAGAAGACTAGCTATCAGTGATGAAAAGAAATGAAAAAGCAGTACTCAAAGCCTGAGATCATGGATCTTATAGACTGATAAACACTTAAACATGATGGAAAACAAAATTGCATGAGCAGGGAATTCAGCAGACAATACAACATACTGAGAACAGCAATACATTCTGATAGAACCAAGTCAGAGATACACCTGAAGCAAATTACATTTAATTTTGAAGATAACTAATACACTTTTAAATGTCCAGCAATCTGAGTAACATTCATGCAGAGCAGGAAAAAAAAATAGCAGAAGCTTACATGTGTAATCCTTTCCCTCTAGTTTCTCTGTGTCATCTGGACTTTTTTCAATACCAGAATCCTGCAGATTTTTATGTAAAGCTGATCTGGCGAGGTTTGGTAAAAATCTACAAGAAGGAGAATAATAGGGAGGTTGTATTTTAAGGGTTTTTCTTTTTGAAGTTTCAGTATTTTTTGTAATCTAAAAATCTAAATCAAATGTAATGTGTAATCTAAAATCTAAAATGAAGATTCACTTGCACCTCCAAACCCTGAATGTCTATTCCTTTCACAAAAAGCCTTCCACATTTCACCTGTGCCCTAGGAGAGGAATTGAGCTTCTTTCACAGGCACTCTTTTTAAAAGGCTTCAGTGTTATCAAATATTGCAATAGGGTTGTAATGTAGGGTGGCATGTAGAACTGGAGGCATTTAATGTCCTCATTCCATTGCAAGTAAGAGCCACAACAGAAAAAAATATTTTTTGGAAATACCTTTTTTTATTACTCAATTCACTTGGATCTCAGGTTCCAGAAAGATTAAGCTCTGAGGTGTCTAGAACTAGAACCTTTCAATTCTCCAAACTTTTTGGTAATAACTTACTTTCTTTTGAAAAGGGAAAAAACCCCCAAAAAATACCCAAACCACAAAAGTTCAAACAAACCAAAAGCCACAAACAAAATCCCAAAGCAAACCAAACCTTCATAACTTTTCTAGATACAGCTTTTAGAACTGAAACCAAGTGTCCATGAAACATAAGTCAAACTAGACATTAATATGGTTGTTTTGAGTGTTTTTGAGTGAAGCAATGCTGATAATGGTGACCTAATATATATAATGACGTATCTTCATAAAGATAGGAAAAGTGAACCAAGTCCTTTCTACTTACCTTTTAGGTTTGAGAATACCACAGAAATATTTTTAAAGAAATAAGCAAGACAGCAATTGCATTATTTACTAAAACACATTAAAAGCTATCTTGCATGTTAGCAACTGACCAAGATGCTCTTGAACTTCACCAAAACTAGCAGTTCTACCTGGAAAGGCAGGCTTTATTAACAGCATCATAAAGGCTTTCATCTGGATGTTGTGACAGTCGACGACAAATTCGCAACAGTTGTCGAGTAGATAAAAACGAGGCCAGTGACTGTGCCTGTCAAAAAACACAGGGTAGTTTAATTATTTAACCCATGTGAGGGATTTAGAGCAAACAAGTCAAGAGGAAAATGTAATCCAGAAGGAATTATTTCAATTCTTCTCCTGATTCATAGATGCTTTGTGCCTTCTACAGCAACTCATGCACTTTAATAGGCAAGCTTATCATTCCATATTTTTTGCAATTAAGTCACTGTCATGGAAATCATTATGTCACCAAAAGATTAGCCTTAAAATATCACTTGATAAGCAACAGGAAGAAAAATGTGCTGTGAAGTGAATTTTATGTGCAATATAAACCCTAACATTAATACCAGCAATAAAAAGCAGGTTAGCTACTGTGAAAGGATCAATGTGCTAAAAACTCATCTTCACAAACTGAACATAAGCTTCACATGTAATGCTCTGGCAAAAAGGTCTGGCAGGATTCTTAGACATATAAACAAGACGACACTGGGCAGCAGTACGGAGATTGTATCACCTCTGCACACGCCTTCTGGGCAGGCCATTACTGGAACACTGTGTCCTTTGCTGTTGTCTACATGTTAATACAAATGCTAAAAACTGGATATGATACAGCAAAGATTTACAGAAATTATTCAATGCTAGGGAAGGCAGACCTCAAACAAACAGCAACATTTAAAAAAATGAACAAACAGAACCATAAAACAAACAACCATGTATTCAAAGAAAGATCCAAAGACTGAGAAAGAAATCGTTCTATAATTGTATCTACCGGATGAAGGTATCTAATACAAATAGGTTCCTTATTTGAGCAGGAAACATACAACAATGAGTGTGATCTGATAAGTCACGCCATGTTCTGCCTGGGTCAAGTGAAATATTTTAGTTAGGTAATTTCAAAATGTTTTGTTTGGATTTATACAGGTTTATATAGAATTTCTAACTGCATTAAAATTGTCTTAATATATGATGCTATTTCAATTGGAAAAAAAAAATCTTGACTTTTGAAATCCAGGGGAAAAAATAGAAAAAAGCAATGATTAATGGATTTCCCAGCCTTTTTTCCCCTTTGTTAATTTTAAAGCATGAGAAATATCTTAACACCAATTAAAAAGACATTTAAATTTAAAAAAAAAGTCAGTTCTATGAAATCACACAAAACTGCTCTCAAATTATGAGAAATGACAGAATAATGTTTTTTAGCATACCTTTGAGCAATGAGCAAGTATTATTTAGATTGGGCTAACTGCAAAGATTACTACTCCTGCTCCTTCTGCTTTCACTGACAGAAGATTGTGAAGCATCTTCTGAACAACCAATTTACAATGCAGCACTGTGGACACTGTGATGTAAATGGTGGCATTTCACGTATTATTTCAAGACCTACTCAGCCATGACTTGAAGCAAGGGCAAGGGTAAATGTTCTATCCTTGCTATCCACAGAGGATAGGATCATTGAGGAAAAGTTGTATCACATCTTCTGATTATTTCTGACTCGTAGTTGAAAGTATTGTCAACAAAATTTACTCCTCTCTTACCTGATTTGTTTAGGTTTTTTTTATATTGAACAGCTGCAAACTCAAAATTGTGTTAGTGGCAATTTTTTTAATATGTATCTATGAGGCATCTAATTCAACAGGATCTTGATTGTGGTCTCCAGATTCTATTGTAAATCAAGCAAACAATTACAATGACACAGACAACGCTCACAGAGTGAACAGTCTACAGGTATTCTATTGTTAATAAAATCACTTTAAACAATGGTTAATATTTCAGGATAATCTCTGGCAGAAACTTATTTACTTAGACAACTCTATAAACAGCCTAATATACATAAGGCACACATTTCATCTCTCTGCACAGGTGTGCTGCTTCCAACATGTCTTATGTCACTGCTGATCTACAAGAATCCTCTTTTGAACCATACTGTGATTCACTTCTCACTCAGTATCACCTAATTCATTTAGATATTTCACAATTCTACAGATATCCACAGACTTGGAAAAGATTTTTTTGATGCTCTATTAAGGCATGGTATGTCTCCAAGTATGTCAAAACTGATACATTTATACATTAGATGTAGGAAGCTCAGTCGATAATTAAAACAACTGTCCCAACAGTGTACCAGAGAAGTCAATTTTTTACTTACTTTTTTAAGCTCAAAAGAACATAACAGCCTCTCTCAGCTTTTTAAGCAGTAAAACTATAAAAATTATCATCCATGTTAAAATCATGAAGACTAAGGACAACAGATTAAATTCGTATACCAGTTAAGCTAGCTGGTACTGTTGGATTCCATTTACATTTTACTTACAAAGACATACTGTGTTTTAGCTGCCATAGCAATAATTTGTTTTTCTTTTCACCGTGACTTAACTGTGTATTTTTAAAGAATTCTGTGGTCACTTTGTCAGCAGAACTTATTTTTCTTGACATTACTTCTTTAATAGGATAGCCTATAGCAGCAATGCAGCCAGGAGTTCTGGAGCTATTTTCTCTGCTGCTGCTCATTGTCTTTTTATAATGACTACATAGCTCCTATTGCCCAAAAAGCCCCAATAACTTCAGCTATCAATTTTCCAATTACTAAAGCAAAGTAATAAAAAAATACCTGAACGCACGTGATTATATCCATACACATTCAAAAGGCACCTCAGCATGTTTCACTGTGAGCCACATACCTAAACTCACTGACAACATGTGTTCTGTTCATGATTTTCTGGGATTTGTGCAAATTCCTAAAACTTATGGAGATTCCAAATACATACACCATAAATCAAAGAAGTTTATCGTATGCAGCACAGTAGTTGCTAACAATAGCTTTCTGGGGCTGGTTTTCCAATCAGGCAGCCGTTGAAATAACACCACAGCTTAGCACGTTTCACCTAGCTTTTGTTAAGACAGTTGCAGCAGGAGATAGTAAATTCAAAGAGAAAAAAGGAAAAAAAAAAGGGCTCACAGTGGCATCATTTGTCTCCCGAAGCTTGTGTGTTACTGACAACAACTTTTCCACAGAGACACTGGGTACATTTGGGATCTGGTTGAAAGAAAAACAGTATTAATCTTACTGCGAGATATCCAAGTTCCACATAAGCAATAAGCATAGAGTTGCCACAGTTGCTTTATGACAAAGAGTATTTTTTATTAGAGCAGCATTTATTATTAAAATAAGAATTATACCATTAAAAGATAGGCAGGTATGTTGCTTTGATAAGCTTCAAAAATCAGCTCCTTTATGCTACACTGAAATAGCAAAATATTTTATATGTAGCAAATAATCCTGTTCAGTAAGCAATAGCCAGTAAATGCCTAAAGTACTGAATGTACTTACCATTTGTTTAATAACTTCAATTTCTTCACTCTTGCTTAAAGATCGAACATTATGAAAAAGAAACAGTGTCAAAAACTCTGGGCCCAACCACTGTTGGGTACTACTTCCAATGACAGGAGGTTCTGCTAAGACCACTATTCTGAAAGAAGGATGGATAGGAAAAATAGACCTGCAAAAAAAAGAGTTTAAAAGTGCATTACCCGGCTTAAAGAATGAATATCAGATTTAATTTTTACAATAGATGAAAAAAGGATAAATTATTGCACTGAAACATATCATAATATATTCAGATAATCTGAAATTCTATTTTATTTTTTTTAAAAAAAGACACAGGCTGCATAAAGTGACTTGAAATTTTTTAAATTTACGCATTCTTTTATGCTCAGAAGTGTATCCAGGTCTCCTCATCTGCAACAGGATCCACATGCCTCAAGATGGACAAATATTACCAACTAATCTACAGTCTACTGTGCTATACGTCTGAAATGGGCACATCTCACTCATTTCATGGACTTTTACAAGTGCTTCTCCTAGAACAGGGTGTCTCACAGGCAACTCAGGGACCAAAGAAGACCTACCAGAGCTGCAGTAATGAGTAACTTCTTTTACTGAATTCGACTGACAGAAAGGATGACACTGTAGACATTTGCCTAGATACTGTGAAGAGCTGAATTTATTAACAGTTTAGGAACATTCCTTTAGGAACATTCCCTTGCAGATGCTCTTTGTGGTCCTTGGATTAGTATGTCTAACTTCATAACACTCCTGAAAGTTATGCTTCTAAGACCAGACCAATCACTTCACTCCTGGCTCATTTTAGAGCCAGCAGGAGGAGACAGGTCTCTCCAGTGGCAGACTAAGATTTACAAGAACTTCAGAATTGCCATCCTGGCTCCTTAAATCAACCAAGCACAAAAGTCTAGCCACAACCAGTAGTCTGTCCCTCTTACATTCTTTTACCACCCCCCAACCATAACTTCAAAGACATCATAGGATAGATCTTTATTTGCTTTAATTTCTCTTTGCACAAAAGTTTTTTCTAATACCGGTTTGAACTTCCCTTCTTCATCCTATCTGCCTCCACAGCTTCCTGTGAAAAAACATGCACTGTTACCGGCTGTAAAAGGTACTTTTATTATTACTGTTTTTTAAATCTTTATGGAACTGACCTCCTAGCTTAAGATAGTGTTTCCCAGTTCTCACCTGAGGATTTGGTAACTAACAGTCTTGGCTCCACAGAAGATACCGAGAACTTGCAACACAAACTTAAATATACAACTTTTAGATGTGTATGTTAGGGCACTAAAAGACTGCTGCCTTGGACTTTGGTATCTTTGCCTTCTTCACACCTTTTGTATCCCTTATGTCTGTAATATTTTCACCTCCTCTGACTGGGCACTCATTGGTACTGATTTATTAACACCCCTGGAAGATCACAGCATCACATAGAATCAGTGATTAGTCTGAGCTGAAAAGCAATCCCGAAGGACCATCAAGTCCAACTCTTAAGTGAATGACCCATGGAGAGATCAGACCTGTGACCTTGGTGTTATTAGCACCACGCTTTGATGAACTGAGATCATCTCCAGAATCAGCAGAAACAATGGAGTAACACATCAGATACAAAAGCCAGTCCAATTTTGTGCAAGAAGGACCTGTTTTCATCAATTAATTTTACAGTAATCTTATTAAAATAGAGGATGTTCATTCGGAAAAAGCAAGTGAAACTTGATTAGGCAGTTTATATTGCTGTTACCATGTCATTTTCCATACAAATTACTGAAGACATAAACTGACAAACCTACTACATAATTAGCTCATCTGTACATCACAACAATAAACCTGTGATACAACAGGGCAATTACAGCAGTCTCTTGTATCAAAGCAAACAAAGGCAGTGGTATGAGTTATTCTCAGCTGAAAGTCATAAGCCTAGAAGCTACTCCCTGATTGATAAAAATAGAAATAGATGTCTGAAAACATCACATGAAAGAGGAACCAATGGGAATGTCACTCTCACTAAGCATAACAGAAGGTCAGGGAAAATTGGCCGACTTTATTATAGAAGAAAACATTTCCTAGATAGGATAAATACATATACTTTCACACTAACCTTCCTTAACATTACTAAGAAAAAAAGCAACCCTCCTCCAGACATCCATTAAATTCTGGCCCTTTTGCAATACCATAAGAGAACACAAGAATGAGTCAACTTTTCAGGTGAAGGAATCACATTTCTTTTGTATCACCTCCTACCTCAAAGGACTTGGTGGGGACAGCCAAGGAGGGAACAGAAAGAAGGAGGAGAGGAGATGCAAAGTCAGGGCAAGCTAACGTGGTGATACCAGTTCAATTCACTGACGTACTCTCTAGACTTGGACAGCATCACTGCTGTAGGTTTCCAGGTTGTAAACATGAATAAAACTATTTGGCTATTTCAAAAGCCTATTGCTTGGAGTGATGTTTGCAATGCTGAAAATGTCAGGCTAAGTATATTATTAAACAAATACCATAAATGACTCACTTCTACAGAACTCTAAGTTCCCATCTTCCATCAGCACAACTTAATAGCTTCAAAGCTGCTCCATCATATTACAGATCTAGTCTCAAAAAGAATACAATATGGAGAGCTCCTACATGGAGCTGTACTTCATAGAAAAGAAATCCTTGACATGACAAGAAGTCTTCTGGGTTTTACAGATGAAGACGAAGTAAGTGTAGTTTGTTAAAAACTTGGCATCTTTTAAATTAATGAGCCTCAAACACAGTGGGAAGATTTGATGTTAACTGATTCATGCAAAGAAGTCTCTGTCCTTCTCTCTATTAAACATTTACTGACAATACAGGCAGCAAGGCACTCTCCTAATAAAATGAGTATCCTTCTTTTGACATCACTGTTTAATTTCAGCCAAGGATCACCACCATTGCTCTTACAAAGAAAACCACACACATTCATCAGAGTGATTTTAGAGAAAGATTTTCTTGTTATTGACCATGGTTCTGAGCAATTGAAGCTTCTCATTAAGTAAAACAGAATAAAATAAAATAAAATGCAGAATGGCTTTTCTAATGCCACTTTTTGTAAGACCAAACTATTTTTGGTTATCTCTTCCAGTAACATGATTTAATGAATCTCATTTTCTATCAAAATTTTTAAGTTGGGAGTTATTGTAACACTAGATCCAAAATGACCTATTGTTATTTTTTTGCTGTTTTAAATTTCACCACAGTCTAACATTAACAGATGACTTTATCTTAAAATTCACTAAACTGGAAAAAAGCCAAACCCCTAAACAACAAATGAAGTAAAAGCTAAAAAATGTAAGCAACTAAAAATTCTATTACTTGTTAAATTCACTCCCTGCCACACTTCATATTTGTCCTATGTACTGTGCATTCCCTTTCAACCTAACCACACGGAAAAAAATCCACTGTCTGCAAGGCATTAAAACCACCCATGTATTAGGACAGACTTTTTAGTTTTTGAACTATCCTATTACGTACCTACTCTAGATTTTCCTATAATAGCTGCCTTTCTGCTCACCACATCAAGAACTTAGGATCTGTGTGTGTTGAGGGGGTACACCCACACAAACAGGTTAAATACTGCATCCTGAGACAAACAGTTCACTGCTTGATTTGTAAAGGCTCTGTGCTACCTTTACAGTATCTGTCTTGGTGAAGTAATGGATGATTACAGAAGAAATTCTATGCAGGAATCTTGGATATGCACACTACTCGGCCACACTTACTCTCTGAACTTGTTCAGGGAAGTGAATCATGCAGTCATTAAATGAATAATGTATCAACAGTTATAATTTCTTCCTATACAAAATATCTTTAAGGACCATCTGTCACTTTCCCAAGGACAGCTTTTTTTCTTCTCCTTAAACTCATAAAAATGAATTCTTAGTTTCCTCAGAGGAGCAAATGTGTTCTATGACCATTTGCTAACTTCACAGCCAAACTGGCATAATAAAGAATATAGGAAAAAGGACCCTGTGGCCACCACTAGTTATTTTGTAGCTTAGAGGCTTTCAGCAGGCCAAGGAGTATCCCAAAATGTCCCAAGGGCAATGCACTGCTTGTACTTCCCACAACTGAGAGAGCTATTGTACCCACCAGCCCAAGGCCCTTCTTAGAAAAATAAAAATTTTTCTACAGATGTAGAAATGTAATGAAATAATAGTGACCATATTACTCAATGACAATAATTAACCTCATTTAAAATCAGAATATACTTTATTAGCTCTTACAAAAGTAATAAGACTTTGAAATGTTGTCAAGACTGTAACTTATAAGTAATAGTGCTCAAATCTACAAAAATTGAAAACTATCTGAAAACCAAACCATACTTTCTTCTTTGTCCAGCATCTCTAATAACACAATCATGGTTTAAGCACATTCACATTCTCTGCTGTAATACTGTTTGCATTTGTACAGAGGCATGTGATTTCTCTAGATCACAGCATGATCTGAAATGCCATGTCTTTAGTAAAAAAACCCAGTCAAACCTCTTAATGCTGCTCTTCTTTCTCTTCTACTACACATATGAGTATTCCGACTACTGACGCACTGAAGATTAAAGGCACTAAAACTTCAGGAACATATTAATATTCCCTTATTGGAAAAATGGACTTCAGATAATTCAGGAGCAAGAATTTTCATCTGCATCCAAGATGGTGCTAAATGTTCACACTGAGCTTCCAGATACAAAAATGCCTACACAATGGGGTATCTGTTTGTTTCTAAGACCAAGTACTAACCAGAAATGGATTCTCATCTAGTACAATAGACACCCTTTGCTTATGGATTAGAGAGTGAAAGCCCACTGTCAGTCAAACAGGTAATTAAGAGCTCAGCAACTCAGAAACATTATTTTACAAAATATTGAGGTGGTTAGATAAAAGCAGTACATCGAGATCTAAAGGAGAGACAGTCTTTCGAGGAAAGCAAAAAAAACCCCCATCTTTTGGACCCTTCAAAGTAGCCAAAAGCAATGCACAATTACTACTGAACAGCTGAACCATAAGGTTACTCAACGAGGCCGAAAAGGAAAGTAGATACAGAGGTGACACAAAAGAGAAGGGTCTGCAGAACAATCATTAAAGAAGACAGCTTGGACAGTGCTCATGGGTCTAACGGATAATGAAAATTAAAGAGAGCCCACTGCCAAAACAGCCATTGTTAGAACAAAAAAAGATGTGCAGGATCAAGATGTATATCTCTATTCTTGTGAGAGAGATTAGATCCACTACGAGTGGCAGCTCTGGAGATGAGAGTGATGAACTGTCCAGGTTTTTGGAGTATATTGGCAGTGAACTAAAGGGTACTAGGCAAAACAGTACAGCCACTGCCATTCTGCCTGAAAGCACCTTGGACAAGACCATGAACACAAAGCAAGGAGGAGACCGGCACAACAGATATATTTCGTAGTACAAAGTCGGATGCAGAGTTGCAATACCATCCCAGATGGGCCCTTGTAGCTTTTTTGCTGTTCTTTTCAAAGTCTGTGCATAAAATCCTGATAAACAGAACACTTCCCTGATATATAGTTCTTCACTCAAACAAAACAAATGCAGGAAGTGACCATCTAGCTCGGTGTACAGCTTTTGCAGACTGGATCGAATTTGCAACAATTAGGTTTAGAATGAAGTTCGAGGTTTTTGTTTTGTAGGAGCAGTTCTTGCCTTTTTTTTTTTCAACTCACTGTATTTTGATCAGAAAGAGAACCAGAAATATGGAAACAACTAGGAAGTAAAAGGAAATCAGCTTTTCTAAAGGGTGGATTATATGAAGGTCAAAGAAAAAAATCTGATTCAGCAGGACAATTCAGAGAAAACATGTGGCACATCATGAATGCACCCCTGCTATAAACACATCAGGCCTCTTCAAAGTTTGGACACACACACCCTGCTGCATAAATATGAGCATGGATGTCTGACATAAAACTTCAACTGTCTTCCCAGAGGATAGATCCATTTCAGAATCACAATATGTTTAGCTCCTTATATATTACTGAATATTAGTTTGCATTTGTTCTGACACACAACCAACAACATCCCTCCCATTAACTAAAATTGGTCAGCAGTGTCTGATCATGTATCAAGTACAGCCTCAGAGGACTAGAAAATATTTCTATCTGGGGAATGTTTCTAGCAGACAAGTGGAAGTAAAGGAACAAAAAGAATAAGCATACTGGGTCCCAACCCATCCTTAGGATTTCCTGCTCCATATTAATTGTAAATTAAATACCAGCTTTCTAGCTCAGGAGGCAAAAAAGAAAGTTACAAGTAGTATTTAACTTCAATTTAGCTTTCCAGGACTTAAAATAAAATGTTCCAAAATTAAGTACTATATAGCTTTATATCTATTTTTGTACCTTTGTCTTCCATTTCTAACTCCTTTTCTTAAATGATATTGAATATTTTTCTTTTAGCTCAAGCACTCTAAACAGGATATAATTTTGCCACACCACAAAAAGAAATAGAGCTCAGGAGGAACCTGATGTTTAAAAGATGTTTCTCTTAGCAATTAGAAGGAATCAGTTTAACAGAAAAGAATTCTGCAGGTTTTTTCATTAGGCAAATAAATTATAAAATTGAAATGTTGTTTCCGTTCTATAGTCATAACTCATACTTTACCTTTCCTGTAGTTTCTCATCAGAGAGCTGCAATTCTTCTTTTAAGTTTTGGTATCTATCTTCCCTTAACAATCTGGTGCCATCATAGAGAGTCAGTTCTCTGTCATGTATTAGTCTGAAAATAAAGAATAAGCTCTATCTTGCCTTTGATTCATTTTTATAATACATATAACAAGTAGGGGGGGTTAAAAGTTATCTCAGTTAACATACATCTCAGTAAAAATAAAAAATGATACCAATTCAAGATGCATCCAGGCATGGAGGTAAAATAACATACATAAGCTTTAGCACATAGTCAACTTAGTTTAAATCCTTATGGTAAGAATATGAAAAATAAAATAATCTGTTTTACCATGGAGTGCGCATAAATGGCATGAAACTGCTTTTTTGTTATGCTTGTACCAAGTAATATACTTTTATTTCTTGAAATGCTATCTTTCAGCTGGCTTTAATGATTAACATACATACAGACCCAGATTTTATTTTGTGATATTTGCAGAAGCTGATCAGCTGTAATGCATGCACATGTCAGAACTAAAAATCAGAAAGGAACACTAAACAGATGAAAAGGCAAAAACACAAGCAAGTATAAATCTCTGTTCTGTCCTTCCGCACATATATAAAAGAGGAAGAAGAAAATGCTTTTATTACAACATGCTTTTAAAGCTCACAATGTCCTTTGATTTGCAAAAGGCAGTATATGATGCATGCATATGAAATGGCATAAAAATTTGACCCGACAGTAAAAATAACTATTACCAAAATATTTGCTATTACTGTTTGTTCTGAAAAGTTTAATTTTTTACTGAATTATGAAATAATGTTTAGAAAGAGATATTTGCAATCAATACAAAGTATGCTACATAACATATAACATGCTTGTTTAGAAGCAGAATGCACTCTGTTTCAAATGTTTTCTGAAATCTTGAATTTTAAAATTGTTGCACAAATATTATGAATTCTTAGATGTTAAATTCTAGAATAAAATCTAGCTCATTCCAAAATCCAGACTTACACTCTATATTTACAACTGGATGAAACTTCCCATATTATTTTAGGCTTATAAAAAATTCAAGAATTGCTTCTGCTCTTAAGTAAATAATGAGCACTATATACTCTATGGAACGGCAATGCTCAGCTTGATCTTTACAGTATTCCTGAAGTTCCAAAGCCATATTCACCAGCAGGAACTTAAGATCTCAGTATGCATGCATTCAATAAGCACATCATATGCACCCAACTTATCCAAGCTCACATCCTGACCTTTGAAGAACAGCTAGAGTGCCAGGGTTAATTCGATGAATGCCATCAAGAAGAACAAGCTTTCCTTCCAGAGCTGCAGTGACAAGTGGTGACGGTCTCCAAGCAGTGTCTCCATTTGGAAGAGTGTATCTTTGCTGTAGCAAATCTCTAGCTGTCATATCCTGGAAGTATCAGTCAGTCAGAAGAATATAATTATGATCTATTCTCTTAATTTACAAGTACATGCTTTCTCCTTAAAAAACCTGCATTCTGTTCTTCCCAAGAATATAGGAAGATTAGCAGGAAATCTTCAATTACTTTTCCAAAGAGTATTAGAAATACACACAAATCTACTCACAAAAGGTCAGATAATGCTAAATAGTCTTTGGAAGTTCTAGACTTGCCAACATCACCTCTTTGAAGCAAGAACAAAAGCCTTTCTCCTCCCTGCCCCTTCAACAAAACACAAGCATATGACAACTTGTACCCAGCCTTGTGTACAGAAGGGGGCAGCAATTTACACCTGGAGCAAACAAGAATAATTTCTTTCATATGGAAGCTACCTGAAAGAGCAAAGATTTTATCATTATCTTGAACACAAACCAGCATGACATTCCACCTCTCAGCAGGAAAATGCAGTGGAAGCATCAGAGAATAATGAACAGGGTAAGAAAGAAGCCCGTAACACAGAATTTATCAAGAGTACATAGCCTATCACAAAATAATGATCAAGGAATAAAACCAAAGACAAAATCTATCATATCTTCCAGCACACATATTTTAGATGTTCCATTACAACAGGTAAGCACTAGAGAGACAAAGACAGAATAGTAATTTTGTGACCTGGAAGACTGAATTCCTTCCTCCGGCTGTGCTGTGAACACAACTTAACCCAAAATCAGATAAAAACATATTTTCTATTGTAATTGTAGTTTTTGCATATGTCTTTTTCACAACTATAAACCCTTTGAACTTTAAAGAATAAAAATAGAAAACATTACGTCATATGGCCTGAATCATTTCCTTTTTCTACATTTCCTTAAAAGCCCTAAAACAACAGGACAAAGTCTGGTTCCTTCAGTGCTTCCACATTTATATAATTTAAAGTCTCACATTCAAATCCACAAAACTATACCATATTTTTATTGTTGTATTTCTATTGTTTTACTACTGTGTTCACGCTTTTCTATTTTATTAATGAATTAGGCATGATAAAACATTTTTATAAAAGAGAGAGAAAAATGTGGGTTTAGGACTTGCTTAAGAACTGTGCACTCAGCAGCTAGTAAATGCTGTAATGAATATTTAACTAACACACCTTTGGATAATTCACCTCTAAAGAAATGAAACAACATACAATACGAATTGACTGGGAGTCTGGTGTGCTATACAGCATGTCCATCTCTAATGCCAACAATGAGAACCATGCATTAATTTTCTACAGATAAACTCAGAAGAGTATTTTGTGCAAAATATTTTCTGAAATGTAACATGAATATAACATTGTGATTTAGATGGTTGACTGAGATTCAATTATGGGATGATTAAAAAGAAATACCATTGCTAACACCTGCATAGCTTTTGTAAGGAACTTATTTTATGGCTAAGTATCTGCCCAGTGATTTATTGTATTTATTTATTTACTCTAACCCAATTTTTAATAAATTTTATTCAAATCACTTCATATATGGTATTAAAAATAATCTTAGAATATTCTAACGCTAAAAAGGCCTCCCTTTGGAGTGGAGGTAACTGAAGTATAAGAATTAATTATTCCTCTTATTTTGGACAAAGCAATGGCAACAATACATTGCCGTGTGAAACAAAACACTTATTTGTAACAGCCATTATAACTTATGTGTTTTAAATGTCATTGTTTATTTTCTAGAGCAGTTTGTATACAGGAAAAAAAAATATATTTAGGAGAAAATCCAAGCAGGATAACTTCTGTTGCACTCCCTCTAGCAGCTATACCAACACAAGCCTCCAACCTAGCCATTTCTCATGGCTTGTAGTACTAATCATGTTCTTGGAAATTATGAGGTGCAGAATCTATGCTTCCTGCTTTTCATGCCAATTTGGACTCATCATTTGTTAGTATTTCTCAAAAAAAAACTGGAAGGAATTGGTGAAAAAAAATTATGAGGTCAGGCAAAAAAAAAAAAAAAGTCCTAGAAACAAAATCATCACAGTACACAAACACTAGTGATGTGCTTACAAAACTGTTTTTGCTAGGGAAGAAACTGTTATAACTTCACTTCAGCTGCTACTTTTTTTCCCTGTGAAATTCTGGGGGAGAAAATATTTTATATTAAGCAACTTAGAATAAAAGTTCCCTAGCTACAGTCCACAAAGCACTAGCTGGCTACTGCTTCTCATTTACTATTGCTTAACTTCTTTAAGAGACAACTTAAAAACAAACCTTTCCTAATCAGGATGAGTTTCCTCTCTCAGCAATTTACCTACATGGAACTGCATATAATGAGAAATCCACATAATGATGTCAGAAATCACAAATGAGACAGGAACTGTTCTTTCTGCCAAATGTTAGTATAAGAGATGATCTATGTTCCAAAAGGTTTGCTTTAGGTTAATCTGATTCTCACTTCCCAACATAAAAGCTTTTAGAGTTGTTTTTTCTGTGAAATCAACATAAAGAGATACACCTTTTCACACTATTAATCAACTTCAGTTGCAAAGGACAATGAACCAAATATTAAAAGTAAAGACTATGTATATATATACACATATACTAAAAAAAAAAATCTAATAATTAATTTTTCAGTCAGCCTGAGGAGAAATGGTGCTATTGCTTCAGACCAATGGTAAATGTCCCTCTACTCATTTTTGTACCTGCAAAAATTATCAGAAAGTAAATAAGAACCAAAAACAAAGAAAAGCCTCCCTAATTTTAGAGATGGATTCAGGACAGTATGATAGCTCTCTGAAAAAAACCCTAGAAGACACTTTTTTGAATGAAAGTTGAAAAAAATGCTATCACACTTTTCATAGTCTTCACAGCTGAATTTGTTTCATCCTTAAATTATCCTAACACTTTGCTATCTGAAGCCCCTGCTAGGTTATATATTTTAAGAAAAACAAATGCATTCTGAAATTCTATTTATAGCTCAGCTACATTCAATACTATTTTTATACACTGCTTTTTGTAAAAACTTTTGAGTTTATGTAACACATTGTACATTAGGAAACATTTATACATATAGATACGTATGTGGATCTTACCTAGGCTTGGCTACTCAGGAATTTACAGTGAACAAGCAGCTCTCAGCCATTTATTTGCTTTATTGATACTGTTTTGATATCAACAAAAGCCTTTCTATAAAACCCCTTTGCCCTCTGAGCTTGATCAAATCCTGGTGAAACCAAAGGAAAGGTTCACTTCAGTGGGAAATACTTTAAATCCTTTCCAAAATTTTATTTTTATAGGAATTACAGATCTCTCTCAAATAAGTATGTTTACTAAATAAATAGTTCCATTGTCAGCTCTGCTTATGTGACTCCAAAAGTGAAGCCTTCTGCTCATATTCATTGAAGTCATACTAATTAAAGGTAGGAAGTTGAGAAACAGGGGCCATGTTTTTAAGCAAATAAGTATCTGATTTTGCTGGTGAACACCAAATATCGTATTGTGTGCAACAATACAAGAGTTAAGGTGTACCTTAAGGTTTGTCAAGTAGCACAAGTTATTTTTCTGGGATGATTTAAAACTATGTTTACAGTGACAAGAACAGAGAGAAGTACACAGAGTAGCTGGACACACAGTTCTAGCTCAGAAACTATACACCTATTTTACTAGGCCACTATACAAAAGACAGTAGGCACTGCTGGGAATCCAGGTATATTACTATAAACATGACGTAACGCTGATTAGGATATGTAGCCCTGGAACCCAAATCTGCTCACACTCGGCCACGTTAAAACATAAGAAGAGGGCAGAAGTCATCTGTCTGACTCCAGTTATGCTTGACAAGAGTTTCAAAGTCTTCACCCTTATCAGCTGAAGCCACACAGAGGGGGAAGGAAAAGCAGTGGGATCCTGTCTGGGGAGGTTCTCAACAGTGCGGAAAACATAAAATGGACTGTCTTTTTTTTCACCATCAGTATTTCCACCATTTATCATTATCAGTATTTCTCTTTTTTATTTTCCTCTCACTTTTTCAACCCTTCAACCTCACCACCCATCTCTGTCAGTGTTTCTCCCCACATGCCAGTACACTTTCAAATCAGATGCCACTGCCATATCTTTGGACCTCCTTTGGAGGTCTCCATGCTGTCTGGGAAAAAAATTAAAGCAGAAAAGGGATTGAAAAAAGAGACCAGTATATTGCATTAAATCTGATGCTAATATTTTCCTGCAGCATTGCTAATTATCACTTAGAACTGTAAATCCTGTTACATTTGGTGTATTTTGACTCATAAGGTCATAGGAGAAACTTGACTTCGTATTTTATTTAAGCACTTTAATTCCTCAGGGTTATGGAGAAAACCTTACACATGTGATCTCTGTTTGAAAAACTAGCAAATTAATTAATTCTACTTTTAAATCTTGTAATTCTTCTGTTTATGTCATGAGGTTAGAGTGTACTACAACCTAAGACAATTCTTTCAAGTACTGAGTGACCACTGGCTATGACATTGCTCTTAAGCTTGACAGAGCTCTTAAGCTTGCAAAAACACCCAACACCTTTAGTGCTGTGAGAAAGTCTCTATTTAAGATCATATTTAAAGCATGACCATCAGCAGATAGTTTCTTTACCTGATACAGCATGATAGGTTCTATGCTGTAGCCCAGCATATCAGCAAACTCCTTTGCAATAACTGTTTTGCCACAGCCCTAAGAAGTTAAAAAATATTAATTAGATGACATTCTAATGTCATGGGGAAGGTCATGGGGAAGAAGGGAGAATAGAAATTTAAATTCTTACTTTTCCTCCAATTAAACACATATCTTTAACCATATGGGATTGCATCATTTCTGCCAACAGTTGATTATGGCTGGAAGTCCTTATGAAAGTATCTGACTGACAATGATTTTTTAGCATTCCAGTTCCAGCTGGAACCTATAAGAAAGAAAAAGTAAATCAAAATGCTAAATAAACTATAGTGTGATAACTCCAAGCTTCGTGTGAACTAGGTTATGCTTGTCCAAAACTACTGTAATATTTTGCTGATAATTGTCACACATCAAACTTGAAACTGTCACTGTCACAAAATTAAACCATCTAATTTCTGATAGACAGACTCCCTCACCCATACCTCATGCAAAAAAATCTGACAAAATGTGAATCAATACAATTACAGCTTTGGGATATGTAAAGAACTTCAGGCTGTTCATGAGAGAGACAAATAAAAAGTCACCACTATTCACTGCTCATCAGAGAAACACGGAAGAGATAAAGCAATTAGTATTGTGAAAATCTGACGGAACTACTTTGACCCAAACTTTGGAGAGTTCCAACAGTTCACCACGTTAAGGCACTTGCTCTACATTTCCACTTCCTGGTCTAGTCTAGAAACTGTTTCATATGCAAACTTCTCATGCCCTCCTGTTCAGAGAGCATAAGAGAGACATTCTGCAGAAGTACTTTCAGAATGTATCACCTATATGTCAAAGGAAAATAAAAATCTTTGTTTCAGAAAAAACTGAATCAAGTTCCTACAGACTCAACTCTTCCTGAAAAATTCCCATTTGCTGTTATTCCCCTTTTCATTTTGTCATGGTACAAATTCTCTTAGGATATATCTCACGAATGTTATTATAATCTCTCTGACTCCCAGTAGTTCATCTTCTTTACAGACTCTCCAAATTCAACATTAACATCAAATTCTCAGATCAGCATCTGTTTCCTGATTAAGAACTTATTTCACCACCTAGCAGGTCATAAACTTCATTGGAAGAAACTCAAACTAATCATATTTGATGTGATTACTTTGTTCCATTTTCCCAACATCCTGTGTCGGAACATTACCAAGCACTCATTAGATTTTATTTGAAGTGTAAACAAAGACAGAGTATTGTTTTTACAAAAAGAAAAAGGGAAAGCAGCATTAAGAGCATCATAAGTACTCTCTGCTATTCTAATCCAATAAAACAAACAAACAAAAAAAAAAGAAATTGAAAGGCTTTTTTTTTCCTCCAAACTCTAATGATTAACATGGAGGAAACAATGAGTTTATCTATAAATAAAATCATGTGTATCCATAAACTAATATTCCAATATCTAAATGTGTCTCCAATAAATACCATGTGTTATTCTACCAAAAAAAAAAAAAAGTTCAGGGCAAATAACTTTTAGTATCCAGTGTGCCAAATTCTCAAAGGGATGAAAACAAGTTAGTGATTTTTAAAAATATATTATAATTTGATGAATATATAAATTCATACCTGGAATGTCACTTCTTTTTCACCAATTTGGACAGTTACATCAGCCTTGAAGGGTTTGTTTCCATGTACACTTTCTACTCTAGTAATCTTCCTGGGAAACAAGTGTTTTTCTGAATCTTGAAGCTCGAAGCGCTGTAAAATTCAGGGATGAGGAAATTAATTACTAAATAAAACTTTCTGGTTTTTTAAAAACTATAAAAACCCCTCTTGCTTCTAAAAGAATGTCAGAAGCATATTCATGATTAATTGCTTGTGAAGTCCTAAATCCATTTACTTCAACTTTTACTGCAGGTAACTGGGTTCATGTTCTTGATGGCCTATATATTTTACATTTAAAACCAAAGCAGAGAGATTGTATACAAACTACTTATTCAGAGTGCAGTCACAGATGTAAAGTGCAAATGTCACAGGGTGACTTTGTCAAGTCTTAGCCTGACAGTCTAAAGTAACATAAGAAATGAACCACAGCCTTTAGCATGTGTAATAATACATCACCTATCTCTGCAGCTCATTATAACCAATCGTAGATTTAAACATCTGACTACCAAAAAAAATAACCAGCAAACACTGCACGTACTTTGTTTCATAGCTGCCTCATACAATGAAAATTGAGCACAACCTGTACATATTAAGCCTTCAGCATGTTCTGGGTATATCAAGGACATAAAACAGGACATGTGTTTTCTCTACCCTCTTTTGAGCATTATACTCTTTATTTTTGCTGTACATAGAAAGCACAAAAACCACTTAAAAATGTTCAATAAGGAGAGTCATACTGGGGGCTTCATGCACAAAAAAAAGCTAATAACTGGAACAACCGAATTCATTTTATTCAACAGAGTGAAAGTTGAGTAAACAAGAGAAAAAGGAGTACTGTCCAACTCCTTAGAATTCTTAGAAAACAGAGTCTTTTAAACAGAAGTCATTAATGTAAAATCACTCTTAAAAGGCATATAGCATTATTACTACTAGGATTCATAGCAGTGCCCATTAAAATTTAAAAAGAAAACTGAGATGGATTTCTACAAAAGCTTTTTCTCTTCATCGCTCTGTAAATTTCCATTCTGGAGCAAAAGTCTACAAAAATACTATGTTTAAACACGTTTTTAAGATAAATGTGCTTTAGTAAAGGCTGCAACAAGTTACATTCATATTGCAACAGCTGAGTCTACTTCAGGTACCATTAAATTCTTAAACAACAAGACAGGACAGGAATGCCTACTGAGTACTATCTCCAAGTATGATTCTAAGAAACACTCCAACCATGATTCTGTGAAAGCAACTACCGTATGTTCTTACTCTCATCTTTATTAATAAATTGCAATATTCTTACTAAGTTAATGTTATTTAGGATAGAGTCAAGGATGCTTATATACAAAATTGCCAACTGCTTGTACACTAAATTCCTTACCAACAGGAGAAAATAATTGTGAGCAAGATTACCTGCACCAGCAGACACTGGATACTGGGTAACATGGATTTAGAAACAGCAACAGCTGAACTTGTACACAGAGGTCTTGGGAGGTTAAAATTTCTAAGGTTTTTTTTTGATTGTTTGGGGTTTTAAAGAGGCATGTCTGTGTGCAAATTGTTACTGAATTTACATGAATTCATCCAACTGAATTTGAATTTATCACATATAATTACATAGTTGCTGAATAACAACCTCACACCTCTAGCAAATAACCACACTTACGCCTGAACAGAAGCAGTGAACAGAACTGCCTGTGGCTTTCAGACCAAGGCAGGTCTCTTTGACGCAGTTCTTCATTTAGAATTATGATAGGTAGAAATGAAATCAGAGTGGCATAAAATGGATGTACATCACATTAAACACTTCTGCTGAGCCAGAAACAACTTCCTCTATAAAATGTTAAAGCTGATAGCTGCAAAGGAAAAAATACTTGTGGTTTGAGAGAACAACTACCGAGCCCATTCAGTATCAGAAAGTTTAAGAGATACTCAGAGAGCCAGAAACAGGCAGCCCCATTGACTCAGAGGAAAGCAAAAAGAATAGACCAGTCACCAAAAACCAGGGAAGTGGTTTGGGAGCTCATAATCATCAGGTCACATTCTGCATGCCTGAGAACATATGAGAAAGGGCAAACTGTAAAAGTTAGGGAAAAACAGAAGAGGAATTCTGACCGCTTTGAAGCATCTAATGATTGGCAATATCTCAAAAGGGAAAATGCAAAGAATACACCAGTAACCCAGCTGGCCAAAGGAACAGTGAGCTTAAATGAGCCATAGCTGCAGGTGACCACTCGGCTGAACCCACAAGGCAGCTAGGCTATTCAAAAGAGGCATCCAAAGGCTGGAAGATTCTCTGCATGGGAAGGAAAGAGAATTTTCCAAAGAACCAGAGAACTGAACTGCTTCACAAGGAGCAAAATAGGAACTACAAATGCAAGACGGGATGGATTGATAGATTAAGTCTGACAGATTCCACTACAATGGTATTTATTGGCACTAAGAGCATTTATTAACGCAAAACCTCAAGGCTTATAAAATATTTTGGAAGGAGTAAGATAGAAACAAATCCATCCTTAGAACAAAATTTGCAATAGAAATAGCTTAGAAGGGAAAAGAATTCTGAAGAATTCTTTCTTGTCTAGACATGAAATAGAATTCCAGTCTTACAAGTGTTCCTATGTACTGTGAGGCAAGGAAACAGTTTTCAATGAGGAGGTTAGGTAAGATTAAAGTGTGCAGAGAATACAAAAATGAGTAAAGGCAACAAAAACCATTTTATTTGATATAAGAATAAGACAGTAAACAAAATTAAAGCATGGAAAAAAATGAAGCAAAATTCTAGGGCTTTAGTGTGAAACTAAAAGAAGGATAGAGGCTAACAGTGACTCACTCATTTATTAAGCCAAATCTGTTCTGTATGTATTTTTCTAAAATCTCATGGAAAGATTCTCCTGATTAGAAGGTAAAAAAATCAAATCAGTGGGTGTTTCCAACACTCAAAAAAGGCATACAAAAGGCATGTGAAAATTAAAAGAGTAAACCCAAAACATCCAATGAATCTGGAGTAAAATACTAAAAGTTTATGGGACAATGAGGGAATAAGTATAGAAAATATGGAGCCTCTTGTTTGCCACCATGTTCAGCCTAAATTAAGCCAGTTTTATAAAAGCCTCTTAGTTGCATACAGAAAAGGAAACTCCAGTGCTCTGGGAAACACATCATGCATACTCAAGCCTACTGTTTGACAATGTTTAACTAAAAGCTGTTTTCCTTGAAATCAGTGATTTCTCCATATCTCAGTCTTGCAGAGAAAAACCTTAAATACTTTTTAACTTAATTTTTACAATCATATTTCAAATGTTCATCTGTCAGTCAAAATAATTTGTCATGCCAGCATTTCATGAAAGTACCAAATAATTCTGAAGGACAAAATTCTAACCAACTCCTATTTCCCTTTGTCAGATCTGAGTTAAGGATCATCTTTACGAATCAGAATACAAATTGATACAGTTGCCAAAGTGCAGAAACTTTAAATAAGGGTAAACAAAGGCACATCATCAGCAAGTTTATTTTGGTACTTTTGTCCTGTCTGTTGCAAGCTAGTGAACTTAAGGAAGGCTGCAAAGTGTAGCACTTGAACAAATATTTTTTCTATGCTAAGCATCTCTAAAGACCACTGCTGATGTTGGATAAGAAGCACAACCCTTAAACTTTTTATGCTAATTAGTTGGAAACAAGGAGTTATATTCCTATCAAATTAAAAAGTTGGTTGATAGACATCATTTTTTCTTCAACATCATTCCAGGTGGGGTCTCACCAGAGATTAACAGAGGGGCAGAATCCCC
Organism: Acrocephalus scirpaceus scirpaceus; assembly: GCA_910950805.1. Lineage (NCBI taxonomy): Eukaryota > Metazoa > Chordata > Aves > Passeriformes > Sylviidae > Acrocephalus > Acrocephalus scirpaceus. The sequence goes on along the minus strand of OU383774.1, from coordinate 57,235,839 downwards.
TCTCTCAACCTGCTGGCCAAGTTGCTCTTGATGCAGCCCAGAGTACAGCTGGCTTTCTGGGCTCAAAGCTCACATTGCTGGGTCACATCAAGTTCCTTATCCACAAACACTCCCAAGAAACTACCTTCACTCCCAGGGAAGGTATAAGTCAATATGTCACATTATTTCATTATTGAGAATAAGAATTACAAGTAATGTCTAGATCTTGGTGCAGCCTCAGTAAGTAAGGCGTACAAGGAAAGGATATCTCCAAGTTAAAGACAACATTTGAGAAGACAGTGCTTTAAGAATATGATCTCTTCAGGAAACATGCACAGCGTCTAACAGCTGCCAAAACTGCCTGTTTGGCACAGCCACTGGTTATCTCACTTCTGAGCTCCAACAGCTGACTGAAAGGGAAGATATCCTGAAATTATGGTATGTTATCGGCTGTATTACTACATCCCCATATCTGCCTCTGAGTCTGACACCTAAACTTTACATTCTGTTATCTGAAATTTGGGGGTTTTTTCTTTAAATGTTAGCTGATGTTAAAAAGTGATTGAATAAACAAATTAATCCATCAATGCCAACACACTTCCAGTATTTTTTTTTTCCAATTCTTATTACCACCCAGTTAAGATTAGCGTTTCCTTTTACACAAAAAATATGCAGTGGCAGTTACTACCTGGACACTCTTAGGAAACCCATAGAAAAGAGAAGACTTGCTTCTGCTAGACTCCTCTCCCTCACCATTCTTACAGAATGCAAAACCTGATCTTTTATTAAAATTTATACAGTTCTGGAGCTACTATAATTATAACATCATTATAAACAGATGTTCCTCAGTACAATCAGTTATTTTCTGTATTTTCTGTATTTCTGTATTGCTTAACAAGATTTATGGTGTGCAAATAGAATAAAATTCCAAATAAGATTATATGTACTTGTTGACATAGTAAGTTTGTGAAGGTAGTGATGAGGAAGATTTTTTTAAAAAAGAGGAAAAATTAACACAGAAAAATCTATTAATGAGGTATTTAAAAATACATTATTATTGAGAAAATAAATTTTATGAGCCAAATCAATCTGTCTTATACAAGAAGCAAAAGCATGCACAAGAAAGTTAAAGAAAAGAAACAGAAAATGAAGCTGATGGTATTGAACACAAAGATATGCACCATCTGTAATTGAAGGAATAAACAAAATTATAAAGTATTTAAAGGCATATTAAAACAGAAGTGACTGTTACTGCTCTGCTAACAGATAAAGTCTATTTCCACATGGACGATTGTTCTTATAGGCAACTTCAATCACCCCAAACTGTGATGGAAGTAAAGCATGACACAGAACCACCTAATGGGTCAGGTTGGGAGGGACCACTCCGGGTCATCTGGTCCAGCCTCCCTGCTCAAGCAAGGTCACCCCAGAGCATGTGGCACAGGATTGTCTTCATATGGTTCTAGAACATCTCCAGTGAGGGAGACTCCACAACCTCTCAGGGCAATCTGTTCCAGTGTTGGGTTACTGGAGTGTTTTCACATTTGCCCGTCTCTGTTGGTTAAATTTAGTGTAGTGGTTTAAGTGTTTTTTCTGCTGTGAGATAGGATTAGGAGAAAAAGGCAAAACAGGCTCAACTTAAAGGTAAACAGACAGATTCATTAACACGCACTAAAAATAAGAAAGTAAGAATCATAAGAATTAAAATGAAACTTTCAAAACTACAAAATGTTTACGTTCTCACAAACAACCTAAAGATACAAAACCTGTGATTTTCAGTCAGTTTCACCATTTGAAGATAATTTTTTATCACATCTTTAGGGAGAGGAGTCTCTCTTAGTTTACCATGGAATTTCCCCCACTGACAATCTAGAACAGTTCTCTTCAGAGTTTAAACTGTCACAAAAACAGCCACCCCGGGAAAACTTGCTTCTGTGAACTCCCCTCCCATTAGCAGTTTCCCAAGCTGCTTATGGGTCAATGGGACTTAGGCACTTTTTAAAGATGGGGTGTCACTTTTTAAAGATGAACAACTCTAAAGGCAAAGGATTCTTCATCTTAGGCAACAGAGATGTCTTCTTACTTCTTCACTGGCACAGAGGGTTTCTCATCTCTTTCTGTTCAAGCAACTCATGGGATCACAAGAATTACAGCTACTTTACTTAGTCCATCACAGATACCTTTTCTCAAAATCCACAAATCTAAACAATCATCTCCTCAAATGCATATTTTTCCATGATTTAAAGGGATAATCTACATATAGAGTTCATTACTATGGCTCAATTGAGAAGTCTAGCCTAAAATGGCAGAGTCTTCAATCCCTTGTCTCAATAGTTTTTCTACGTTTTTTTTTCACTGACTTCATGCCATGTCTCCTTACAATTTCATTACTTTGTCTTTTTCCTGTCTCTCAGGGAAGGGTTAAGAGTTCTGGAAGCTTCATCTGTGTTGGGAAAGAGTTAAATCTTACTCAGAGTCTATCTTTTGAGCTGCAGCTCATGATGTTAGATTTCAAGGCCGCACTGGGGGCAAAAGCCGAAAGGCTGGAACTCGGAGCGGCTGGGCAGTCAGGAATTATAAATGCTATAAAACGCCTCCTGCCTGCCCCTAGGTGACAATCGGGGCAGGCCTGGCCCAACCAGGCCTACAGCTGTTATCAGGGGGCCCAGCAAACATCTCTCCCGGCTTGGCCAGTTCCAGGGTAGGCTTTAAAATTAGCTGATGTTAAGCTGCAGCCTCCCCCTCCCCTGCCGGGAGCCAATGTGGCCCAGGCAGGCCAGGCCCGGCTCCCCCACACCCTCTCCCCCAACAGGGGGAAGCGGGGAGGCCTGGCCAGCCTGGGCTGCTCCACAGAGCTGCCCCAACTCAGTGTTACCTGCTGGCAAGCCGGAAGGAAAACGGGCTGGCTTGGACACCATCAGACTTCATATGGGCATTCCCAAAAGTCACATTCAGCTTCCTCAGTAGTCAAACCATATGCCAGTATCTAAAAGTCGCTTCTGATAGGTGCCTGTCCCTTCCAAAACAATTCCAAGGTCCTGACAGGGCAGTATTCCATATTGCTCTTTAACTAAAACCAAACTGTGTTAAGTCACGACAGTTGCCTGAACAGTAAAGTTCTTCCTCATATTTAGGTGGAGGTTCCTATGCAACAGTTGAAGGCAAGTGACAAATGACTTCAGGTCCTGGACTTCAGGCCATATTGGCTTATTTAGAGAAGTGGTAGGTAGGACGCCACAGGAGTCAGCTTTGACAGTTCAGGAAAGCTAGCACGTCATTCAGGACATCTTCCTAAACAAATGCAGAGACTGTCCATCCCCAAACTGAGGAAGGTAAGTTGGAGAGCAGCCCAGTTGCATAGGGAATACAGGACTGAACTCCAGTGCAAAAAGGAGCAGGGAGAAGGGGGAAAGAACATGTCAACAGGGATGGCCTGCCAACATTTCCCTGACACACATGCTTGGTTTTAGGGAAATCAAATATTCACTAGCTACAAAGTTGGTTATTTCCAAATATGAATATAGAAATAATATCTAATTTTCAAGACTGAAAGAGCTGGTTACAATGCTTTAATGCTAATTTTCAGCAACATATGTAACTCCTACAACATATTAAAAAGTTAAAGAAAGCTGACGTTTAAGTTTTAAAAGATAAATTAAATAACCCATCATAATTATCAGCTTTGTAAGCTACTATTAAACATAGGTAAACTAACAAAACAGATCTGACCAACAACATGCAACAAAAATAGCACAGACCAAATAGAGAGACTAATACAATCTATAATAATGCAATAGTGAATGTACTTTGTGCTAGTTATATGTACAGTCTTTTTAGGTTCTTCTCTTAAACATCAGATGCCAGAGGTATTTTTTAAGCATTTGACTACTTTAACCATACAAGTAATTACCTTCAAATTATTAACCACTTATTGTATAATGAGGACTTTCTGTAGTCTTTAACTGAGGTCTAAATACTACAAAGATCCAAGAGGTCTCACCTTCCACTATAATGAAATTAACTAGTTTATGAGGGTTTTTTAAAATACTGTTACAAAAGTTTTAAGCACCAGCAATAATGTAGATATTTAATTTACCTAAGATTTCTTTTTTTATACAGAAGTAATGAAGTACCATGTCCAGGGGTGACTTTGTGATGCTGAACTGTATCCCCATTCATCTGTTTAGCCCAGAAATAAATTCTGCACCTTTAAAACCAGATCCAAGAGTGAAGGGAAGGGGAAGCAGTGGCGCGCAGTTTGTGTGTGCAGAACCTTCATTTGCACCGCCCTGCATTCCTCGCTCTCTTGGTGCGTGTTGTCTGCAGCATGTACAGCGGGAGAGAGCTCTCCTTAGCTTTCAGTTAGTTTTTTAGCTAGCTGAGGCAGAGAAGCTGCCTGGATTGTGGCTGGTTTTTTTTTTTTTTTCTTTTTCTTGGAGCTGCTCAGCCCTGCTCTGAACTGCAAACCCAGAAAAACACCGGGAGCTCACACGTGTGGCCCACGGGGCCCAGGATGTGGCATTTTCCAGTGCAGGAGGGACTGATAAGAGACAGTGAGCCGAGCTACATCCCGCAACAAGGACTCTCTCTCTGAATTTGGAACCTCTTCAGAACAAAGAGAGGTTCCTTTGTTTCATATTATTCATTTTCCCATGTCTGTGAGTACTTTAATTGTTAAATAAACAGTTTTTTCCACTTTTCTCAAAGTAGGTTTATCTCCTCAACCATTTGGGGGAGGGGCTGCTTGAATCTGCTTTCTAGGAAAGACCACTTCCAAAGTTTCCTCCCAAAATTTGCCCTAAACCAGGACATACAATTAGTCAGGAGAACTACTACCATAATCCATCACTCCCTGCAATTATAATATAAATACATTATGCAATACTTACTTTTAACATGTCTTTGACTGCAGTCCTGCCTTCCTTTCCAAGGAAAAGATTATAGGGGTAAAGCCGGTCAATAATATGCTGGACTGACATCATAGGAAAAGAATCCTAGATTAAAAAAAATTGAAATAATTATTGGCTCATTCTGTCATCAGCCATTAACCTAAAATTCTGCACAGCTTAGAACTTAAAATAAGACTGCAAGGGCAATATACAAAGGACCACTACAAGCAGTATTTGAGTAGATGTTGAAACAGGTACTTCTCAGGTGTAATTCATTATAATTAAAATAGAGTAGATTAGAAGAACTATATCCTAAAAATTATTTCCTTTCCTCTGCATAAATGGAAGCTACAGTGACTGGCTCAGATACCAAAAGACAAATATGGCCAAGAGAGACAAATCCCACCACAGGTAAATGAGTTTCACAATACTACTAGAAAAGAAATCATATGACAAGAAATCTGTATTTCAATAATGATCTACACATTCACAGCAATTTTTAGTATTTAATTTTGATTCTATTATGTTGTACCAATCCTACTTAACAAATCAGTTAATAGAAATTTCTGAACAGTTAGACCAAAACTGTTTTGTTTTGAAAAGAATAACTAAGTATGCTTGCACTTCCTACCGAAAAAAAAGCCTCAAGTTTAAGTACTAACTCTTCTGTCATTCGCTGCCTGAACTAGAAAAACATTTCACTATTTTTCTGCAGCAATAAAGAAAGAGAAATACATTTATGACTACAGAAGACTTTATGACTACTATGTATAAAGGTTTTCCTGGCAGAGAAAAGGTGTTTCAAACTCTCTAGGTTAATTGGTTAAGTATTGATTGTTTGCTTCAAAAATGACTTGTAAATTTTTAAGGATTACTTGTGTGTAACACTAGTGGAAGACAGTAATTTGACTGGCACTATCTTTTTAAGCCTTCATCAAAGCAAATAAAACAATTCAAATAAAATTAACTGATTTTCAGTTATACACTTGGATTTACACAAGCACACAATTGAAAGAAGAGTTCTTTGGAAATGAAGGCAGGAGACATGTATTTTATGAAATGTATAATTCAATTTATAAGCAGTAACACTATTTATAATGTTCCACATTAAAAAAAAAATCAGTAAAAATAAACCATTTATTGCACTACAGTAAACGTACAGCTTCAAGAATCAGGGAGCCCTTTATTGCGTTTTTAAAGCTCTCCATCTATATATAAGACATACCATGTAATTTTTCCACATTATCTCAAATTACTAATAATTACAATGGAATTATAAAATAAGCCTCTTCAGAACAAGACCCTACGAAAAAATTCCCTTTTGTCAGGCAGGAGTTCTCAAACTAAGAAATTATGTTTTGGGAATGTTTGACTCTATAACAGAAGATAAAAAAACTACTCATCACAATGCACTCTCTTCACTTTTAAACAGTTAGACTAACTAAATTAGAAGCAGAGTATGGCACTGACCCAGCATACAAAGGAAAAATGGTGTAGCCCAAAATCATTGAGCACAGCTTAGAAATTCATGTGATTAAAACTAATTCTAAAAGAAACAGTTTCCATTTAACTAAAAAAAGACACTGTCACACAATGGTAACACTTCACATTCTCTAATGTAAAATAAAATGCTTCCTTCACTGCAAAGTTTAGATAATAGCTTAGGCTCATTTTCCTTCTGTTACTATGAAAGCTATCTAGCTTTCATTTAAAAATAATTTTTCAATTTGCAGCTCAAGGAATAAAAAGTTGCAATTTGTTGCAAAATCCAACAATATTTTTTCCCAAAGCCCTCTAAATACGACTTCATTTCACTGAACTTGCATTTTCATCACTTCTAAATATCTAATGTAGGACCCCTAATATGGAAAATGAATTCTGTGTGTAAGTATCCAACACAACTGAGGGGATTGAGCACCACAGTAACACAAGTAAATTATATGCTTTAATGTATACAATCCAATAAAATATGTAGGAAGAGATCTGCTGCTGAGTAGTACCATAGGTAAAATAACTGCAAATGAGACAACAGAGAATTATCCAGAGTTCCTTCTACAAAAACCTGCACCTTGGAGAGTGAGACTGAGAAACTCTCCTAGTATTTTACCCTCCTGGGTTGACCATACCCTCCTGCATGCAAAAGGGCACCAAACCCTCTCTCTTTACACAGATCTCATGTCCCTGACTTCCTTCAGGAGGCACCTTCCAGGTTGTCTTTGACTTTTTACCATGTAATTATAAAGTCCAAGGGACAAAGGACTATCCAGGAAAGCTGAAAGACTGACTCAGCTTTAGTCCTGACCTGCCTGACCTGTCACTGTGAACTCCGCAGATGGACAATTCCTATTTCCCTCTGGACTTAGCAGTCAGGAAGCACTGCATCTTCGAGTGTGCACAGACTGCATCTTCATGTAATCCTCTATTTCTGTTTATTCTAAATCCACCAGTCAGCCCAAAGACCTAGTAGGCTTCATCTCATACAATTTAACTGTTTCCTATGCCCACATTTGTTTTGGGTCCTTTAAGGTGTCAGTGGAGAGCAACAGGTGTCTTTGTAATGCAATCAATCTGATTTAAATGTGTAAAAAAAAAATCCAAAGCACTTTTAGGTTGTTTTTTTACTTCTCTCCACTTGCTACCTCAGTGCCATCAGATAAACTGTAGATGCCCTGAAGTCAGGCAAGTTGACTTACCAAAGGGAGGAAAAATAATAAATTGAGCTCTAAGATACATTTAATAACAGCACGGATCTTATACATACCATGCTTTGTTCTTCAGTATTATGATATATGTTTGGTTAAAGTATTATCCAGAGATATCTGACTGAGACTTCTCTCTCTCAAAACTATTCTTAGTTTTTTTCAGAGTTTTTTTTTTTAAATATTCATGCTAATCTTCTTCTAACAACATGAATAAACCAGATCTAATTCTGAGGAATTTTAAACCCATAGAGTTTCACAGCACAAGTATGCACATACCAAAATCTGAACTGCAGCAGATAAGCTGTCTAAAGGAAAATCTGGAAGTCCCAATGTAGAAGATTCTTGAGAGCAGAGAGTTGTAGCAAAAGACAGGAGCTGAGAAATCCTGCATATGAAAAAGTAATTGCAGAGTTTTATACAAGCTATTTGTATTTTAAATACTAAAGCATAAAAAGTTAAATATAGTAAAAGATGCTGAAACTACTTCTGAGTGCAGACAAGTAAGGTGTGACCCAAGTTCTAAAGCACTAAGGATTCATTATATGAAGGCTGCATACAAAAAGCTGCGTGAGCATATGCACACACGTATTATAAATTTCTTCACTTCTAGTCTCTATGCAATGATAGAGACACAAAAATAGCATGGAATCCTGAAAAGACATAGCTTCTTCATTCAATTTTAGGTTTTTTTAATTATGAAAAAATTACCTCTCTGTGGAAATGTTTGATCCAATTGAATATAATAGCTGAAGATGGTCCTGGAAATACAACATAAAATCACAAAGTCAATTAATTTTGGCATCATACTGCAGGTCACAGGTCATGACATGGAGCATTTTCTATCTCTCCCTCTAATTTAAGCGTGAGGATTCTACTCACTCCTTGACACAGAGTTAATTTTATTTAAGAATAAAAAAAGATCCAATTCTTTCTTTTAAGGCTGTGTTATGGAAGTTACTTTTCTGCTGCAGCATTCCATGGCAACCCTAAGACTGCATGTCACGAATACATTATGCAATACAAAAATATGAAAAATGCACTTTAATATAAATCTCTTAACCAAGAATTCTTTTCAGAGGTGAGGTAAGTAAAACATAACATCAGAATATTATCTCTACTCAATACAAATGATCCAGTCTTCTGCTACCACACTCACCTTAAAGGGCAGATGATAAACATCTCTAGCTTGAAATCGAGAGCGAAGGGGTGGATCCAAAGGGTTACCAGAATATTTAGGTACTGGCAGGCCCAAGGCTATCACTCGAAAATCTTCACTAACTCGAACAATCTTCCATGCATCTAACTCTGATTTTGTATGCTCCTAAATAAATTAAAACAAAGCACCAGGAAGAAAAAATCCACATTGTGTCATTAAAAACTTATGATGACTAAGTTCCAGCTCAACTAAAAGCCCCAGTCCTTCAGCCTAAATGTGGTAACATTCTCAAATGTTCTTGTCTTTCGTGCAGAGCGACTAGAAAGACTTGAACTGGTCAAATTTGTGAATGATAAAAACAAGTTTTTCCAAAATGAACATAGAAAAAATGATTAATTAGGTATAGCTTTTTGACCTGTAGTACTCTGACCAAAATCCCTAGAGACTGTGGTGCCTGTTGTGATGTTACCTTACATTACATCTTGTGAAAATGTACAAATACAACACTCTGTCGGAACCCAAGACATCCTTTTGGATGTCCCGGGCGGTCCGAGACCCCAGGAGGGGGTCCAGAGACCCTGGAACAGCGATAAAAACACCAGTGCCTTTGATTTTAGCCCCTGGGAGCGATTGCCAACATTATATGAAGAATTACAAGTCACAGGTGTGTAGTTAGGATATTAAATAACTTATTTTTGTGTATTAATGTGGATTTTGGGGGTTCACAAAGGAGGCTCAAGGAGACAAGATGGAGGGATTTGGGTGTGTCCCTTGTCTTTCTCCTTCTTCTTCTTGTCCTCCATCTTTGGGTAAGGTGGTGGCATTTTCTTATTGGTTTAGTGTAAAAGTGCACAGTTTAATAAAAGCAGTAGATATTGGTATAGTAATGAAAACAGTGGGGACGTAATAATTAGTATAAAAGATTATGACCGCCCAGGAGCGGAGCAGATAGCCTTCGGCCGCGGTGTAGGTGACACCTACGCCGGCTGAAGGAAAAATATTTAAGAACACGATGGAATAAACAACTCTGATAAAAGAATCGACGCGTCCTGATTCTTTCTTCTGGCACGGGGCTTGGAGAAAAGGACTTTACCCGCAATTCTCGGATGGCTACCAGCCCGGGATCCGAGAACACTCTTTTTTCAAAGAACAGAAAATAAACTGACCGCAAAATATCTTTTTTCTAAAACATTAGAAGTGTGTTACAACGAACAAGGTTTTTTCTTTTTTTTCCTCTCTTATAAGTGTAAAGGCAACTAAAATCTCCATTTTAGAAGCTTCATTCACAACTTATACTTTATGAAATAATACAGAACTAGTCTCCTTCATGAGGACATTAAAAGTTGTATTATGTCAAGCAAAGGATTCTTTGTATACAAAAGTGCTCTCTATCCATCCACATCACAGTTAAATCCTCCCTGAAACTATACATGAATACATTTCCTTCAGACCTAAATGAACAGTAATTATTCACACAGGAGAAGCAAAATTGAACATTAGTTTATATAATATAATAGTCCCCAAACAACAAAGCAACAATATTAGATTTAGTATTGCAGCAAGAGATCTAATTCATATACTATTATCAGTGTGCCTGAGGCACTCGTTTTGAAACATTTAATCTTTGGAAAAGTGTTTAAAAGGAAGACAGATGTTTTACAACCAAATCTAAGTTTGAATTCTCATTTTCATTCTTTAAATACAACTACATTTTAAAAGCTTGTTTTTGAAATATAATAATAATGCTTTCAGTAACTGCGTCTACTAATTAAATATCACAAATTTTTTTTTGAAAAGGCATGGATCAGAGGATTTTTAACCACAGACGAAAGGCACAAGAAATAATGATATATTTTCAGAAATGCACTGTGGTACTTCAGCACAGCTGGCAACTTCATACAATCAAGATCAGTAACTGAAGGCTTATTGCAAATTTCCTTGCTGTGCCACATGGGTTTGAATCATACACCTAACCACAGGTGTGAAAGAGAAACACGAGCAAGCAGGCGAGCAAGCACGTGTGAGACTGACAGGTATGTGACTGGAAACTACAGTACATGGAAGAAGAGATGCAAAGTACTACTGAAACTGTCAAAAAAAAAAGCCTGAAGAGTATCTACCCAAGCAGTGAGGCTCAAAGCCCAAAGAAAAGAAAATGGCTTAAGCCATAATGACAACAGACACTAAAATCCCATTTCCTCTCAAAGGAAAAGCCTGTAACCATTTTCTGTAGTTTAGATTGCTGTTTACATATACTTCTGTAAATTAAAGGCAAAACAGCACCAATATAGTGACTGAACACAGAGATACTCATCTTGACCTCACTCTTTTGGTATCCTAATATTTTAAAAGCTTAGCAACAAGGCTACTGCCATGCTGAAGCATTATCTAAACTTCATGGCAACAGTTTCAACTTAAATATCTTTTCACAAGGACATTTTAGTTATTCTCACATTGTGGTTTTCACATTTTAGAAACATACAGACTTCATACTAGGTTAACATGGACTACTCTTTTTCATATGTAGACAATGTAGACACAAAAAAAAAGATGAAACCTTGGTGAGATTTCTCCCATTTGACTCCTAGGTACTCTCTCCTTTACAGTAATATTCCAGCACTACCAAGGAGGGGAAAAAAAAAAGAAAATCCAAATAGCATTTCCATACCTGCAAAAGTTTGTCATAACGGTCTGCAGACATGAGAAAACGACCATCTTCAAGCTGCATTTCCCTATTCTCCAGCAAATTGTTTAACACTGGCAGGACATTCCGCTCAGCCTTCTCCAAGCCCTCCAGAATAAGGATTCTGCCTTCAGTAGCTGCACGAACTGCACACTTTTTAAAAAAATAAAGCCCCACATTTTATTAGAAATAAAATTTGCATAATCAATTCAATCCTGTTGAAAAAGAACCTCCAAGTTATTCCAAGAACTTTCCCAAAACAACATTTATTTCTGTAAGAATCAACATGACTCATATCAGTAGTGATCAGGAAGGGTGACATCTGAGCACCTTTAACAGTGTTACACATTCATGAGCTGGAGTTTTACTGCCTAAGTATTATGGGGACTGACGGAAGTAAGTTCCAGTATTTTGTATCAATAGAGTAAGATATAAAACCTTGAAAAATTTTAGACTAAACACAGTATATATAAATATATGTGGCATCTTTTCGATGTCACATAATATTCTGCATTTTGGAGTATTTTAACACCACCAAACAATTCTGGGATAGCATTTATAACAGAAAAAACACAATCAAGGGAGTTTTACCTATTTACAATTATATTAAGACATTTAGAAAAGAAGTCCAGTATTCCTTTACATTTTTCTGAATATGCACCAGCATAATACATCCTTAGTACATCACTATAGTTTGATTAGAATTAATTAGAATGTAAGTCTGTTGAAACCAAACAGGGATGATGAAAGCAAAATAGTTCCACAAATAATCAAATGTTTAAAAGAGTGATGAAATTAAAGGGAGTAATTTAATTTAAAATTATATTCCCTCACTGAATATGATCTTCTACAAAACCAGAATAAAAATCCAGCCATTAACCTGATAATCCTTTGGAGACTTACGATTAGAAAATGGTTTCTTTTCTACTTTATTGGTTGTTTATATATGGCTGCTTCTTAACGTGGAGTCAAAATGTAAATCTAACTTCTGGTGCTTATGGTTTTGTGCGGCTTTGTTACATTAACTCAAATACATTAAGTACGCTTGATATCTAATATTCACAATTACTGCCCAGTAAAAGACTGGGCATTCTTGCTTTCTTCCAATTTAGAAGTTAAAGCTGATAATAATGTGGCAGGTTTGGGCACAGGCAACATTTAGAGGCAGCAAAGTCTTTCTTTACATTCCTATCACATTTGAACACGATTTTAGACATAAGCACAGTTGCAAAGGGAGAACAAATGAAGTCTTTTCCCAGCATGTCTCCTATAAACTCCTACAGAAAAACCTGTCATAAAATGCTAGATGGAAATCTCTGATGAATACAATAGATGCCAAAAAATAGGTCAGAGATAAAAAAGAGATGAGAATAATGAAGAAGCACCAGAATAGAAAAATAACCCACCAAAAAATTACATATGGAAACAGATGTATAAAAGACAAATGCATTTGGATAGAGTAGAAACAAAGATGAGTTCAGCACAACAAATTAATTGCTGCATGAGTTTAAAGCATACAACTGAGTCAGACACCCATCTGAGGAGCCACAGAAGACACTTGCCCTGGTTTCAGAAAGGGGTCAGAGCTCAGAGCCACATGGGCATGGCCAGGCTGCTGTTCCATACCACAAAGGTCATCATGGCGTGTGGCTTCAAGGAAAGCAAAGGGTGAGCACACACCACCAGTGGGACAGTCACCACCCCCTCTCTGGGAGAGGCTGCCAGGACCAGCCATGTGGACACTGCCCTCCCTTGCATGTGCCCATCCCTTCCCATCCCTCAGGAGAGTGTGGCTCTGGGTGATGAAAGCAGCTGGGCCCAGTGGAGCCTGGCAAAGCAGTCTGGAAGTAGAACTGGCACAGAGTCAAACCTCAGCAGAGCCAGCATGGCATGGTGCCATGCTGGGAAGTGGCTGCAGGGAATGAAGTGGAAGCAAACCCAGGATGAGAGTGGCTCAGCCCAAACCAAGCCCCAGAGGCACAGACCAGTCAAAAGCAGTAGTGCCACATGGAACCTAGTTCAAGCAGAGCTGTCCAGGTGGCATGGTGCAATATGACCTGGTTTTTACAGGGTTGTCCATCATTGCTTTTCATTGTCTCAGAGCTAGGGATGGGAAGCCAGCACTGACTGTGGGAGCACCTGCCATCTTGTCTTTGTCTGGGGAAGCCAGAACTAAGCTGAAGTGGTGAACACCTTTCGTGTGTAAAGCACCTTTTTTTTTTTTTGTATACTTTTGTTGTTAATATCTCTGTTTTTACTGTGCATTTCTTATTCCATTGCTGTTTGCTTTCAGTAAATTGCTGCCTCAACCAATATCTTGGACTTTATTCCTCTCTCACCAGAGGGGGAAGCAGGGAAGGGGAGAGGCTTTTTGCAGTTTAATTTCGGGCTGGTGTTAAACCACCACAACATTAAACAATAAGACTAATTAGGATGCTTCTGTGCAATTCAGAAGCATAACTAAGAACTGGCAAATTAGCCACAGAATAAACTTTTCACATCACTATCAAGATGGCACCAATTCCAAATTACTAATGTATCTAATCTGGACTCAGGCAAACATTACTGAAAAAAAGCACTCGTAAATCCTGGTACAGATCTCCAGATCAAGTTCCCTTCTTAAAAGACAACATTTTTGTATCTAGCCTCATAATCAGTATCAGAGGAACCTAGAATAAGCCCCTTAAACAAGGACTAAACCTCAGATTATTTCTCTCCCATTAAACCACTAATTCTTTAAAAAAAAGCAATGAATTTTTTTCTTCATTCAGGACATCATACACTACCTAACAGGCAACATAAAATACCTCTCTCCTCATCCCATAAAATGTGTACAAAGAACAAATTTTCTACTATCATTCTTCCCTAGGAAGGTCACTGGTCATGTCAAAAATCTGCTCCAACCTGCTTGAATAGAAAACCCGAGTCTCCAGCAGACAGTCCAATACCTGGCATGAACAAAATGCTATTTTGTCTAAATGCAGCTAGGAGACACAGCCAGAACTTGCTTTAACAAACAATTTATTTGCCAAGCTGGTTGGATTCTGCATATTATAAGTCTATGAAGACTTTATGACTGATTTTTACTAGCCAGAGGAAAATACACATTCTGTTCATATGGTTTCAAAATATTTTGAGTATCCATAGAATCTTGTTGACTCGTGTGGAGACACACACACTATGGATGTGCTGAAGTAACAGGCTTCCAGTACTAACAAAAGCCTCTCTCTTGAACTGGTATATGAAGAAAATCTGCTGTAGGGGTAGACAGCAGATATTAGGAAGTATATAACAATCATTAATTTGGAGAAGGAGAATGCTCTCCATTAGCAATGCAATCCTGAGAAGCAGCTTCCTACATACACTGTGCTAACTGCTGATCATCAGCTTATAGGATCAAAATTTTAAAAGTACAGAACTTGGAAACGGTTTGAAGTTTTTATTCATAATTCTATTTCTCAGAAAAATAACATTTCAAAATATCTTTGCCTACCTATATTCACCTTTTACAATCAGATTCAGGAAAGGCTGAAAGATACCTCAGAACAGTGATATCACCACCACCACCCTCTGGGCACTAATTTACTCTCATGTGCTTTCTTCCATCTTCAAAGCATATCTGAATATTGGAAATTGTTCTCTAGAATACAATAAAGTAAGTGCACATTTCATCTACCTCTAAAGTTCCTGTGTTAAGTAGCACACAGTCTGCTCTTAAGACCAAAACAGCTGAAATATCTTTCAATAAATTATGCTATTTCTGCATCCCGGTTGGTAACGAGTAGTAAGTTTTTCCAATAAGCTAGGCATACTACAAGGCATCCTCTGAAAACATTGGTTTTAGCTGTGTATTGATGGATTGGTATGGAAGCTAAAATGCATTTTAAAAAATCAGAGGAAGGAAATTAAGTTTGCAATCTGTCACTGAAAATAATTTTTAAAAATGATTCCAAGAAACAAATCTTCATAACTCTATATTGAGAACCCAGAGAGAGTTGCATTGACCCCCCTCTCTGATTAGTTTTGTTCACTCTAAATGTCTAATATAAACCACAAATTTGACAAGAGGGGTTTCTATCATATAACCTTGTCACTAAATGTGAGATTAAACATATTAATTCTTGTTAAAAAGCCAAGAAGGATTTGTTAAACGTTTACTTTCAGATTTATCATCACTGCAGCAAGGGGACTATTTTGCTCAGCAGAGGACAGATGCTGCTGCCTCCACACCTGTGCTCCCAGAGCTCTGGAAGAATGGTAACCTGGATACCTGCCTGCTCCAGGGAATACCTGCAGCTACCAGAGGCTGGGAGTGGAAACACTTCACACAGCACTGCTCTCATTGTAGTGGCTTTATGCAACAAATACATTACACAGAATGCTTACAATGGTTTCACACTGCAAAAAAATACACACCTACAAAAAAATAAATTTTGCCTTTAAAACAAAGGCAAAAACACCTTAGGAACAAGACAACCCTAGGCAGCCTTTCACTGACTTTCCTGTAGCTGAACCATGGTGAGCAGTGCAAAATACGACAAATGCATGAAGCTGTAAACCCCAATTTTGACATAAATCACAGTGTATAAGCATATGGATGAAGTTATATAGTGTCAAAACAGGAAGAAGGACAGAAAAAAGCTCACTGCAATGCACGCACTGAAATGCAAAAAACATCGGAGAAAGGAAGACATTTTCATATAGCTTACCAAAATAGTTTGTAAAGCCACAAGAATTTTAACAGTATAGTTTTCACATACCAGAACTAAAGTGGTAGTTCTTTTCTCTCAAGAAAATGCTTATTGCACACCAGAAAATTCTGGTTGTCCTGAAATCTAAGAGGAAGGTTCATGGGGAACTCCAAAGGACTTTTTTCAAATCTGGCCACCATTCAGAATATGATGGACAGGCCACATGTCAGAATTGTTTCGTAATTAAGGCTAGAAATTGCTCAACAGCAATCAGTAAATGTGTCTTTTACAGGGGCTACCTCAAGGTGCATTTTAGGGCTTTTTTAGATAATGACCTGCCCCTGCTCTGAAAACTGGACCCCTGTAATGACATCTCAAACACAGCAACCATAAGACATAGAAAAACAAACAGTACAAGCAACTCAGTGAACATGAGAACTAATGAGGTAAGGATTCTCTACATCTGCAGCCTACGTTTCAGATGTCCCTTCCAATGCAATATCTTGTTCCCACCACCCGCACAATATCCCACACAAACTCATCCACCCAATTCTTTCCACTCATTTCTGTATCTCACAAACATCACAATGTAATGTCCAGATGTCACTTAGGATGAAAAGAGATCCTGAACAACCATCTGGTAAAGACAACACAAAACTTTGGCTGGTTTTGAGCTAACACAATGCTGACTGGCTGCAGCAGGCTGACAGAATTTGAACTGTTAAATACATGGTACAGTCTATCTTCCATAGATCAGAGGTTTGAGTCCCTGTAACCTACCATGTTAACAAATACCACAAAACTCAGAGGAAATTGGTATCTTCTAAATTCATTTCCATGAGTCAAACACGATTAATTGAACCTTTAAAATATAAATTGTTAAAATTACCCAACAAGGAAAAGATAACAGGAAAAGAAATGGCAGAGAAGCAGCATGGAATATTAGGAACTTTTACTGTCTCCTACTGGGGAAGCTACTTTGTTAGACTTTCAAATATGTGTAAAAGACATGTCTAATGGTATCTCTCTACCAAAGAATACATTTCAAGGTATTTGTTCAGCTTTAAGGCCTCTTAATTCCCTAGCTATTGTTTTTCCTCATGAGCTGAGCAAACTAGAAACCTATTGAGCCACACTAAAATAGATGACTACTTACTGGACTGAAGTAACAGAATCCTACAATCACAAATTTGCTCTGACTGTTCTTAGAGATAGGTGTCACATCTGCCAATTTCCAGTCACCTGGGACTTCCACAGTTGACAAGGACTGCCAGTAAATGACCAAATATGAGAACAGCTTCCTCCAAAATAAAAGTATCAGTAAAAACTGCGTAGTAAGATAAAGGCCTACTAAAGCCACATTCAGCCACTTTAAAAGCTAAAATGTCACCTTTTAATGAAAACTTAATGTTATCTTTTTTCTTAAATATTTTTAAAATCTTATGCTAGTTGTTTAAAAAAATGTATTTAATAAAAAAGTTATGAATGTGTATAATGTCATTCCAAGATGAGATGACAAACAGGCCAACCTTTCATCAAAAATGTGTATTCTATCTTTTGTTACAAATTTTTTCACTTTGTGGATGATGATAAGCTGCAGTTTTGCATTTTTCAACTTAGGCCACAAATATGCTGAGTTACACATATTCCAAATGTGATGTTCATATTTAATGAAAATCAATGACTATTTGAAAATTTGAATAATAAGATTAGTCAAATTAAAAAGGTAACCTAAGAACTAATTCAACCTTTTTCTCCCTCTGTAATGGAGCAGGGGGTTACATCTTCATTATTCAGCCTACCTCCCCACTGAGTTAATCAAGTGTTTTCTGGGTAAGTTTTATAGCTATTTTTCTCCTGTGAGTTTAGGAAAATTACAGAGCAGATACTGTCATCCACTTCTTTTTTAATTTAAAATCCCACAAAAGACAGAGAAACTGCAGTATCAGTAAGTGAATCAACATATGATGAGAACATAAGTATGTAAATGTTACGAGAACTGTAACAGTCCTTCATTTCAGTCATTGATTTTTACTTCCCCAGTCACTGATTTCACCTTCCTCCACACAGTTTTATTTTCCATATTTGAAGTACCACATGTCAAGTGATGTGTTTTTACTTCCATTACCCCTTATCCTAACACGACAGTCAGGTGTTTTTGCAAGACTGCCTGCAAACTGTATTTACAAGAAATTATGTCCCTGCCTTGGCAGGGTCCAGCTATTTTAGCTACTTTACACCAAGTATCTTAGTATGAGAGCATAGTTATATCAGATATGTGAAACATTTTGCCTCGTAGCCAGAAACCAGGCCCAGCAGAAAGCAAACCGAGATTCTCAACATATTTATTAGTAAAAATACCTACAAAGAAATAAACCTAGGCAAGGTTTATCCTCTGTACAGGAATAAGGGAGAAGGGCAATTTAAATTTTTCTTCCTGATGAGTAGCAAAATAAAAAGAAAATTAAATACTTGACAGATATCTAAAAATTATTAAGTTAGTTATCACTCTTAAATCACTTTGACTCAGAGCACCATCCATCAAGCCCATATTGCCTACAGATACTATGATCCCACGTATTACAAAGTATTGCTCTTTTCCCCAAAGTAGGAAATAACAGCTGAAAAGGAAGTGGAATATACATGTAACAGACACAAACATAAGAAAAAAGAATCTCACACTTTTTATAAGTAAGGAATTATAAATACATGAGCCTAATATTCCTCACATTACATCACAGACATTCATCTATATGGCCTGTACATCAAAACAAGATACCAGAGTTTGAGCTGCTAGCCTAACAAGTCTTGTTAACTGCTGACACTTTAGGATGCATGAACGATGTATTGCAAATGATTAAGCCAAAACCACTTCTATGAGTTAAGAGGCTACCATATACGGGTTCTTAACACGCATTTTTCTTTTAGATAAAAGATATATTATGTCAACATCAACAAAGATTAATTTCATCCAAATACTGTTGATGTCTACCTAGTATTTCCTTCTTTGCCTCCAATGTAGGAGAAAATAAGAAAATTAATAAGAACATTCACACTTTTGGAGTACAGTGCTTGTCTCTTTTTTCTACAGACTTCACTATCTCACTTCTTGTTCTAGGTACACAGATACTGCAGTGTTAGACAGTCCATGAAGTTATACTTCATGACGACGTGGCTGTGGCTAACTTACCAGCACATCAAAAACCCACTGTCACCTCCAAGGCAGTAAGTTAGTAAATCACAGAATCACACAATTTCCACTCAGTGGTTAATTTTTGTTAAAAGCTGAATCATTCTTATACATCTCTTTAGGAAGATATAGAAAGCTTTTAATCTGTATACACAAACATACATACATATGTGTATATGCATACACTCTCAAATATTATAATCTCACTCTCCAATATGATTATAATTTCATTCAATTAATCTCATGTCTTAATTTATAATTCCCTTTCTAATCTGCTTTGATTAAAAGAAGCCAAGCTCAAGTCTGGGTAGTGCTGCTCCAAGGGATTTCACGTTATGTTCATTTTACAGATAGGATAGTTTAAATTGTCATTTCGGTCACTCTGGGTGTTTAATTGTTTACTACATAAAGCGTTTCAAGCCATGCCAGATTATTTTTCTGATATATTGACAATCAATTTTACATTTTACCATTGTATAACTTAGGATGCTGATGCACCTAGAGATATGAAAGTATTGTTTTAAAATGAGGATGTTCACATAGCTCAAAGACACTGCAAAACAGAGTCTAATTTTGTCATGATAGAAATGACAGTAATATACATATGTATCCACCCAGTGGATGCAGTTTAATCAGCAAATCTTCAAAAACATGACATCATATTTTCAAATTTTCAGCACATAACCATGACATCTTTCTACTTATTCCAGTCAATTTGACTGGCTTGAACAGAAAAGACTGTACACTCTTATTACAGAGTTTGAGTTTGGGAAGCTTCCTTCATTTAATGTAAATGCTGGAAGATAAAGGGTAAACAAAAATGGACATTCTGGACAATGTGGTTTGCAAAACAATCCTGGAGCAATACACCTCTCAAGTACTAATGAAGTGGCTTAGCTGCTCTCCCAGATTCACCTGCTATATTAAAATAATGTAGCATTTCCTTGAATGTAATAATTATGAATGTTAAGTGGCTGTAGTAATAAGAGTTTAAACCAGGGATGTGACTTATGTAGCTGTACACACAAAATAAAAAGCAAAACTACATCAGAAATGGGGACAAAAAAAGACAAAAAAATCAAATCTAATTCCCTAATTTTTGGAAATACAATAGGCTATTAGAATGCTCTTACTGGTTCAATGAAGTTGACAGCTTAACTGTCAGAGTTATAGAAGCAAAAAACCAGTTTGCAAGACAAGATTTTCTATCAATAAGAGTAAAATCTGAAGCTGTTACTTGAATATTTATGTAAGATAAAATAATTCTAACTAATTACTGGATATACAATATAATTAACCCATGCAATAAATTAGAGAATAGAACCAAGAGGTTACTTAATTAGCTCATTAACAGCAATAATTTCATTTTTGAGGCTTTTAACAGTGAATTAACAGCTGAAAGCCAAAATTAATGGCCCAAACTAATGACAAAAAAGCAGAATTTTCTGCTGTCAGTACATAAATTAAATAATTCACCATTACCTCATCATAAGTTCTTTATTTTACATTATTTTAACTGGCAGTAAATTTGACAATTCAATGTTTACCTCCATTTTAATGATGTATTTCTGAGGTAAATAAACCCCTTTTTTTCTGCCTTCATGAAATAACTCTTATAACTACCTAATTCCAACTCTCCCACTTGATTCACTCTAGTACTAAGAAATGCTGATATGCAAGAATATTTGATATGCTGGCCCTCCAATATATATTTCAATATGGAATTTCAACAACTTCTTCCAAATCACTGCCTCTCAAATATATTTTAAATGAGTAACTGCAATCATATTCCATAACTTCATATTAAAACATAGTAGATGTTTTGAAACCTCTGAAATAATAATTTAGAGCATTTAACCTGTCACTATTAAATGTGGAATTATAAACAACTACAACATCTTAACAGTCTACTCAGAGACAACTTTGCAAACCATTTTGTGTCTACAAATCTGATGAACCACTAAATTAACGTTCTTTCTGGTCACAAGATGCCAGGTTTTGTTACTGTATATTATTATTCAAAGTGTAAAATAACTACATTACTATATTATGACTTGCTTACAAAAAGCCTCATATATCTTAAACAACAGATAAGTTTCATTGAACCCACAGAAGTCAGACGCAGGATGTTCTGGAAACCAGACCTTCAAGCTCTGCTGTCCTCTCTTGGGTGACATGAAAAGCAAGCATGAGATTCTACAGGAAAGGAAATGGTACAAAAATCTGAAAAGCAGAGTCTACTATCTTCAGTCCCTCACATGAATTCACCTTCTCTTTGTATCAGCTATGCTGACTGGAGCAACCTAAGCTCTTTAAGGAATATTTTGTTAAGGCTTCCTACTGATATTTTTCTCAGTTTATGGTTTGTTGTTCAAAGAAGAGTAGTGTCTGGCTTCTGTAATGCTCTGAATTAGTATAGCATCTGCAAACCTCAAAATCGTTAAATGAACTCATTGAAATTCAGGCACCAGTGTAATCTATAAAACTTTATATCTCAATAATAGAATGGAATAATTAGATCTATGATGGTTCTAAACATAACTACGTACCATATTTTATGCACCTTTAAATGCAGGATGAGAAAACTTCAGCTGGAACATCACTATCTATGAAATTAATCTTTCATGTTTCCAGTATTTTAAAAGTGTTCATCTAAATACCAAGGATTTATTTTCCTAAACATACATTGGTTATAAATATGATGAGTAAAACACGAGCTCAGGAAAGACACAACAATTCGGACTGATTTTAGTACTTTGGTATCTTGCTAAAGGAAAGTCTTGGTCTGAAGAACTGCTGTGCTGGATTCTAGCAAAAACCTTTCAACTATTTTAGAAATAGTTAGAAAATTTCTAACTCTCTGAATAAGGTGGTCATCTTAGACCTTGATCTTAAGAAGCAAATCTTTCCAGAGCATTCATGCTGCAGTGAGATAACGCAAAATAGATTGTACAAAGTGAAGCTGTCTCACACTGGGATCAAAGTCTACAGACTTTTACAGAGGTAACAGACCATCTCACATATCGGTGAGCTTCTTACAGTCCTCAATACAGTGGCTCTTACAAATGTTAGTTAATTAATGCTCTTACACCATGGGGCAATTACCTTGACTATCCTGTAGCAAGTGTGAGGATAAAGCTGTCCACAGCAGCAGACAGATGTGGAGCTGACATTAGTCCATGAGTTAATCCCCCCGCCTACACAAGTGCTCTTACCCTCTGGTAAATGAGAAGTCATTTACAGCCCTAATTCACATACAGTGCTTCAAATTAACTCCTATTGTGCAATCATCACATTTCCAGGTGAGCATGAAATAATTTGATATCCTAGATGTAACGAAAATAAAATATATTTAGATTAACTGCTAATTCTTCATTCTGAGGATCATCTACTGCTCAAAGCCATTTATTATGGTTTCAAGAAAATCTATTTAAAAGTTTCTGGAAAGTTTGGAGTCTGAAAAAGAGATAATTGGGAATTAAAGAAAAAAAAGAAAGGAAAAGTATCTCTTTAAAAGAGAAAAAAGCTTTCAGGTTTTCTCTCACAAAACACCCATATGATAGTGATATCATTAACCTCTATAGAATCACCAACCAGAAACTCTTTTAGATAACTCCTTTAAGTTCATACTACATCAAAGGAACTCACTCACCCTACATAACTAGAAACCTAACCTCCATAAAAATTTTAGGTATCTAGGAACATAGACATTTCACATGAAGTGTGTATTATACCTGCAGAATCGGAAAGGAAACATGCCACTGATAACTTGAAATCTTACCTAACCCAAGTCACTCTGTGGCTGTGCTAAATTAGCTACTGCTCTGGGGCAATACGGATGGCAGGTGTGTTTAAATCATTATTTTATTCCAGATCAGCAGGGAGGTTTCGAATCAAATCTCCCAATTGTCTCCCTTTACTGTGCTTGGGTTTCACAACACAGAGCAGTCATAAAACACATGAACTAGATGCTTTTACAATTAAACTAGATCAGAAGATTCATTTCAGGAATACATCTATTGTGCTGCAAGTGTTGAGGAAGAGACATAGCAAGGGTAGTGCTTATCTAACTTGCACAGAATGGCTCTTACTTTTATCAGAAATGGTCTGTCTAAATCAACCCTGTAGTACTCTTAAGAGAGAGTAATCTTAGATTTGGATAAAAATAGCATTTATGATAATAATGAGATCATTGTGCAAGAGACTCTACTTGGATTAGAAACATGTCAACCCACATATTGATTTTTCATAATATAAAGCATGACTTCCTTCAAACTACTTGTGATTAATGCCTAGGTGATGTGTGACTGCAACTTGCCTGGTCAAGATAAAAAGCACTGCCATCTCGGATCTCTCGTCGCTGTTTGAGGTCAGTTTCTGTGGTGTCCCTTGACAGTGCAATATATTCAACCTCCCGCTTTGTCAGCTCCTGTGGACAAGAGTCTAAAGTTATTGAAAAAATAACACTATAACCTGAGTGACTGAACTTTAAGAATACACCTAATGGTATAATTGTACCAAAAAAAAAGCTCTAGACAGCAGCACAGTAACCTGAAATAACTCTGAACAAAATCTAATACCTCTTATTTTTAAAATGTTAACAGTGTGTTCTGCCTCAAACAAAATTGTTTGAATTTCTGCTCAATAAACTTTTATTTTCCCCAAATCTATTCTAAAAACATAATAACCAGCCATATACTCTTTCTATTGAACATCTGTAACATCCTGTAGGTTAATCTTCTCATTCCAGACTCTAAAGAAGAGCCAGCACCTACAAATCACAAATAAAATGAGAGGTTTTCTGTAAAAGATTGAAATGCTCATCTCTCACAGTTCACTAACACTAAAACTGTGATGCAGCTGTGATTACCTGCACATGCTCTGCCAGTATACTGATGAACTATGTTACTCTTATGCTCTCCTCCTTGGCTGTCATGAGATGCACTCTGCATCTGTAAAACTCTGGACTATTTAAAGTAGGAGAACCCTGTTATTGTTTTCCCTACTTTGATTCAATACGAGATATACTTAGAGTATGCTATCTTAAAGGAATAAAACCAATTCTCCCATGTATTTATAACAGATATTTCTGCTATTTCTTTATCTGGGTTATCATGCATTCTGCTTAGGAAACAGATTCATAATGAAGTGCTCTTAGCCCTTACTCCTCAATTAAAGATGTCATTGACTTAACAGGCAGCTTTCAACAGCTGTATGAAAAAAAAAAAAAAGCAAAGATATAAAACCTACTTAAAACTATTTCCCTTCCACTTTTGTAGTGCTTATTGGGTTATAAAGTCACCGATTCCTTTATGTTGCAGGTAGATATAGATGCACTTTCTTTTAACTAAAGAGGGGAAAAAAAGAGTATTTTTCAACAATTAGCCCTGTGTAGGAATGCATAGTAGCTTTCAGCAACAGCAAATAGAAGTTTTCCAGGTTTTTATATATTTTCATTAAAGGCACCACAGCATGTATCAGCTCACTTGGAAAGACCAGCCTTCACATAACTTTTTGGCATAGCATTGAATCAGTAAGCTGCAGCCTTTCTAATAGATCTCAAGTGCAAACAGTTTGTGGCATAAATAACAAGGAACATTCTATATTCTATGCCTGGATATCACGTGTTTTTCCATGTCCTCTTTTCAGGTTATACCAAACTCTTATCATTTATTTTAAGGAATGCATCAAACTGTCAAATAGCACATCTGGTTTGCTGAACTAAAAAATCTTTTCTCTCCTTTACAAAGTTCAAAATCTTGCAGCTTTCTCTTCTATGCTTTGCCTCAGAGACCTCGTCTTTGAATTAGCATCTTTTGATTTTTAAAGGAATGTCTGATCTTTATGACAACTGCTTATACGCCTCCGTTTTTGATTCCTCTGCTCAACCAGATTCCAGATACAGCTCATGGCAGACCAAGCCCTACCCACATCACTTTTTGGGGCAGACATCCCCCTCCTCCTGATCATTTAAGGGCACTGACTTTTTAAACGCCAAATTTTGTACATGGTGCTGCCATGGTTCACGCAGATGGCTGTAGGCATGTCCTTCCCACATTCCAAGAGAGGCTCATACACGCATCTACTCTTTCTAATCACTCAGAATAACTGTTCCCAAATGTTACTCAGAACACTTCTCTCCCAAATCCTTTCCTTCATTTCTTTTTTTATGTAATGAAGCAAAAACGACTTGTTGTCTGTAGCACTAGGCAGATATCTTAATCTTCTAAACATACATAATGCTGAGAACAAACTGTTTCTCCATTTGTGATAGCATATGGTAACACAGTTTTCCAACTCTCCTTTTCCTTTGGAGTTTAAGCAGAAAAACATGTATTAAAATGTCTGTACTTTCTATTTGTCTGTAACAAAAACTGACCTTTGGAAAACACGTTTATGAAAGAACTTATCTACTTCCTAAGTAGCTTCCTGTAAAATTTTCTAGGACTACCTTTTACCATTTGTCCAGTATAAGAATGACTGACATTAATAACGATGTCTCCAGCAACTTTAAACCAACATACTCACCAGATACTGCATGGCAATAGATCGCCGGAGAGGCCCAGGAGGCCCAATAAGAAAGACATCTTGGCCAAGAAGATCTTTCTGCATTATCCATCTTAAATGGTGGACTACAGACTGGGCCAGAGACTCTGTCACTTTGAAACACAAAGATAAGAACACGTTATTAAATTTTGAAAAGTGTTAGCTATCTGGCCAGTCAACACTTTCTTTGAGCTTATCTCCAAAATTAAAATACACAAAGCTGTACTGACCTAATCTGGACAGCTGAAAAGCAGACAATTCCACACAGAGTTTATATTAGGCCACTTAACTTACACATAAAAGTTTACACATCTATCTTACCCATTGCTTTTTTCTCTGCACAACTTCAGCCTTTCAAAAAACAACAACTGATATAAACCAGAAAAAAGAGTTGTGGATTTGTATTTCACATTAAACTGATCAACATAAAGACTGTTTTTATTACTCAGTGTTGAGTGGACTCCCCAGTATCAGTTAATATAATATAAATACATTCTATACTTATACATTTACAAAATATAAATTTTAAAATATTTATCCAGCCTATATCCCAATGCTTCTGTGAATCACGAAGCTCAAATAAACCCCAAAAGACTTTGATTACACCAGACCAAGATTAATGTTCAGGAACAAACTGAATTTGTTACTTTTTTAAAAAACAACTGCATTCTTGTTTATATTTTGACACAATAAACCACAGAATTAAATTACTAAGGAAATTCAAACTTTGCCCTATCACTACATTTATACCATACAGCTTCCAAAATCACAATAAAAAAACAAATCAAAGCAGATCTATTTACTTCTACTAAGAAATATCATATACATTTATTTAAAAAGCAATAAGCTGATGATAATTAAACTACAACTTTTATTGCATGTCTACAAATATTGGCAGCACTGGAAAGCATCATGCAGAAACAGCACACTGAAGGAGCCATGCATCACCCTATCTCCAGAAAAGTCCTTCACATACCCCGCCAGCAAAGCCTGGTTCCTTCTCAGTCACAAGCAAAAAGCACTTGTACAGGAGGAGAAGGCAAACATAAGCAGGTCAGGAGGGAGATTTATGGATGCATGTATGTGCATGGTTGCTTTCAGAACAGTCTGACAAGACCAGTGATGAGGTTTGAAGCTGGAGGCTGAAGGGCAGTGATTGGGATGCTGAAAGTGCAGTAAGAAAGGAGCAAGAGGCCATGATATCTCCAAACTAATACTTGGTTATTTACCTTTTTTCCATGTGATTACTGGGTGCAATTAGAAGCCAACAGTTACAAAAACAAGCCCTGGTGTTACATCTGATACAGGGGGACCGGGAGGTGCAGGGCAGGGTTAAGGACAGCAGACAATAGCGGCACTCAGTTCTGAAGGGGTTCAATTCACTGCTGAATCCTTGCAAACCAAAATTAAAATCCATTTTTGTAAGACCATAGAAACAGCATTAAATGACTGTGTGAGAATCAAGGAAGATTTTTCAAACATATGGGAGATTAAGGAAAATTTTAACAAAAACTAACTGAAGGTTTTGGTCTTGGTCTGGCACTCAGCGAATCCATTTGAAATCATCTACTTCCAGAGAAATTGACAATATCCTTACTACCAATGTGAACAGAGATAGCATGCACATGCAGGTGAGCAATCTATGCATTAGGATTATCAGATTAATTGTAAACAAACATTTCAGGTTTGCCTTATTGTCTAGTTTTGTTTTCTGAACAACTGTCATTATAGTGTCCAGGATTAGCTTTCATATATGGTGTGGTGAGACCATATGAATGTAAAATGTTTTTTTCCTCCTCACTGAAGTACTGTGTTCCAAAAGCAATGTACATTGTACCACACACAGTTGGCCAAGTGCAAATCAATTCCTCACAGGGAATTTTCCCTTGTACAAGATTTTCAAGGAAATTAAGGAAGTTCCTACTAGATGTATTCCTTGGGAAATAAAGGGCAATACATCAGACCAGAATAACTGCTGTGGTCCAAACTTAGCTACTGGACAGGTATGGAAATTTGAAAAGCACCACACAAAGAAAAAGAATTATCTTAAAGGTAAGATCAAAATTTTAGGACAGATCTCACATTCATTATTACTTCTACCTGGATGAAACCAATGTGCCTCTAGTGTATTTCTACAATAGACCTTCTCAACAGAAGAAAAGTACTTTGTTTGCAGTGGAAAAATAAGCTTGGAACTCCTTCATGTCAAAATTCATGCATTAGAAGCGCAGCAAAACCAGCTTCGACACAGCCTGACTACAAATGCCTCTGGCATAATTCTCATTAATATGTGTAGCTATCTTTTTCATTTTTAGGATGGTCTCAAGAAAAAAACTTCACACACACTTCAGAACAGTACCAAAAATAACAACAAGACTAGAATTTTTCAGCAGCATCTGCAAGAAAAACTATCATGTAAAAGAGAACACAAGTGTACAGCATTCAAAAAAATGTAAAATCTTAGAATGTGATCCCCATGAAAACCTTAAGGAATTTAAGGGCACTTATCATTAGTGCGCTTAAACAGTCCAAATGTACTCTGAAATAGCAATATAAAAAAATAACTTACTGTCTGAGAATTTCCTGCTTTTTTTGAGAAAAGGTCACAAAAGACAACACTCCTTATTGATACATTTTGTAGAAAAAGGTTTCCTTGCTTCCCTATTCACATCATTCTCCTCACAAGCATCTAGATCAATTATAATACATGTTTTCAATCACAGAGTAGCACATTGACAACTGCAAACTCACCCAAAGGAAGCCTGTTACAAATGACGCCAACAATTCCAAGCTACTATTCCCTAAGGTGAACTGTCAAGAAGCAGCTTCCACTTGTCAGTTCCTTCAGTTCTAACATGTAATATCTGTACATTGTTCAGATACTAAACCCACTTCACGTTCCCAGTTGTCTTTTTAAAATTAGAAGAATGTAACATTTTCTTGTACATGAAGTCTGTGTTGCAGAGTTTCCAAAGCACACCATGCTTTTCAAAAGCAACCTCAGATGCCCATACACAGTATTTTGTATATCGTTTATATAATTTTAGACTTCTTGTACTACGTTCTCTGCATTGCAAGATTTTAGGTTTTCTCTAATATGACTTGAAAAAAAAATCTTCTCTATTAAAGAATTGTATATCAACTTTACCACAAATACCATATAATCATTTTCTATGACATTTAGAAGACAGGGCAAATTCACTGAGGAAAGCATCAGCAAGCATATTACAGCAATTTTTATTAATTACCTGATGAGTCAGATAGCATCTAATGCAAGCTGGGACTGCACAATCTGTTTAGTGGCACTCTGCTGATTTGCAGCAGTTAAATAGTAGGCCCTATATTCTTAATCTGCAGGATGGTGCATAGCAAGCCTCTGCAATGTATTCTCTAAGACACCATCTGGCACAGGCAGGAGAGTAGTTGGTGCTACAATTTGCTATTCCTGTGTACCAAGGACAGACAGCAAAAGAAACTGCATTCTATTGATTTGTAATAAGTGATAAGTAGAACAGCACCTAGCAGAATCTGCACAAACATTCTGTTAAGTGAGCAGCTGAAGCTAAACAGAGAAATGCCCAAATAAGAGAAGTAGAAAATGTTTTAGATAGATTTTGAAACAAACGCAGCAGCTGCTCTTGTTTGATCCACAAATCAGCTTTTGATAAAGCCAAGACTCAAATCACTATGCTAGCCTCAGAAATATTCCATATTCTCTCAAGTTCACTCATACTTGAATTTTTGGCACAGTCACTGAAGCCATAAGATTTGTTGGAGATACCAGACAGTATCTGCTGGCAAGTCCTTGTGTCCCACCTACAGAAGAAATCCCATAAATGAAAGAGACATGTAATTCTTCCTACTGTTCAGTTAGGCAAACTGATTCCTATTTATAGGAAATTTAAAGAATACCTATTCCAGATGTGGTACAAAATACAGCAGAACTCTTGTCCCTGTATCACTGTGGTCTATCACATAATAACCAACAGGCACTTAGAAGACATCAATACACATAATTTCAGCAGAATAAAAAAACACCTCTCCATACCCTGAACCTTCACTACAAGGCATGCTTAGAGTCTGAAAATGGTTCCTTGTTTCAGGAGAGCTAAAAATTAATGACAGGAACAAGATGTCCCTCCCATCTGAATACCGAGGGGTCCTCTAGCTGTCCATGGCTGTCTGCAGCACGTCCAACACAGGGAGCAGGAGTCATAAAATACAGCTAAGGGAGAAGGGACAAGGAAGGAGGTCTCTGTCTAAAAACATAAGTACATTTCAAAAAGGGAATTTTTATTTTACTTTTTAAATGAGCTCACCGAGACTTACTTCACAGCTTGTTCAGGCTGAGGGATAATGAGTAAAGAGAGTGAGCTGGTCAGGACAGGGAGAAGGAGGCAGCATGGCCAAGGTAGAGAGTGAAGCACTCCTATGTGGTCTGCTTTCAGCTGCCATTAGCAAATAAAACATTGCTGCTCTTCCCATTTTATGCTGATGCACAGAACCCAAAGAATTTTCAGTCTCGTAACACAGTTACATCACAGACATTTTTCACTGGAATACTATTTTTCCTCATAAATTTTTCATGGGAACACTCTTCATTCCAAAAATTTTTGGTCTTGCGGTGTTAAGGAAACAAGTTGCAAGTTTTTGCAGGGGCTTAGAAAGGGGGCAGTTACTTCTTGGATGAGACCGTAAACTCATTTATCAACTCCTCTGAGTGGATTACTTCACAGGAAAGTATTAGTTCTACATAGATAAATCATATTTCTCCGTGTGAGTAGAAATTAAAAGATAATATAAAGGAAACATGTAAAACCTAATAGCTTTCTGGAAGAAACCCTGAATGGGATTCTGAAGACTAAGTTTCTCCCTGTGACACAAATACGGAATAAGTGAAACTATTCCTAGCTGGATGTACTACTCAGAAAAATACATAGTCAGAGCAGTTATCCATAGCTCAGACTCCAACTGGAGGCACATAGTGTGTCTGTTTTTGAGCACAACAGCTCTGGCCAGCACCAAAAAGTATGAGAGAATCTAGGATTAAAAAACAAGAAAAATTATTCTAAGATATTTAATTGAGTCTAGAAAAGAAGTAACTGTTTTCCAATATGCAAGACAGAAGCACCATAAAGAAAAAAATACTCTGCATTAAGGCTATGCTAGATAGAGTAAACCCCTGCTAACTAAAAGCATGCCAAAAAAAACTTAAATGAAGATTTCCAACCAGCTTTTGTCACAAAAGAATTCTTAATTACTGGAGGAAAGTGTGCAGAGAAGCTCTGAAATCTGTATCACAAGTACATTTTAAAAACAAGGAGGACAAATATCTCTCAGGAGTGGTTCAGATTCAACTGACCTTGCTTTGAAGCACAAGAAACAGTGCAGACAACTCCCTGAGCTCCATCCAGACCTCCTCTCTAAGTTTCCATGTTCCCATGTATGCCTGTGCCTCACTCTCAGTACAGACAAAATGGGGATAATGACGTAAAATGTACAGAGCTCTACTGACAAAAAGCCCACTATTTCAGATTCTGGATGAGGTGGTAACACCCAAATAACAGAAAATTTGGAAGACCACATGAAAACTCAAACTGCTGAAATAATCATCATCTCTGAATGCAGACACCTTCCCTGAGGCTAGGAATGAAGAAATGTAATGACTGAAGTGTTTGTTAGCATGAAATTACAGTCATCTTGCAATACAACCTGTCTCTGGAAAGTGTTGCACTCTGACATTCAGATGTAAAGTTAACACAAAAAAGAACGAGCACACATTACAGTGAAAATCTGAGCCTACATAGAGCAAACATTGAACATACACCAGTCCCAGCTTCAGTATGTGGCACATACCATCCTGTGAGGAGTCAGAGATTATTACATGCTCAAACATTCTGTTTGAATTCCTCACAATAATTACTGTTTCACAAATTTTAACTGAAAAAAACCCTAACAAAATGAATCACTTAATCCCTTGTATGTCACCTCTGATCACACACTGGGGGGGTGCTCAGATTTAAGATATCTGGCAAAAATGACACTTCGAAATTAATCTTCCACAATTCAATGCAGTTGCATGTAAACTCTCTCAAATGCACTTGCACCTTTACAGAGCAGCAAAGCCCTGTTGAAAAAGAACATCCCTTTTCCTGTCCTAATGAGGATTTGCGATCATCGAACAAAATGTCCTGGAAGAGCTGTGTTAGAAGTCGTTTTGTCAAGATTAATAAATAGCTAAAATGTCAAGTACATTGTCATTTTCATAACGTTTCCAGAAACCATTAAGCAAAGCAGTACACTGTCATGAACGCCCCCCAAAAAGAGTGCATTCTTGGTACTCAGTTTTAGATCTAAATTATCACAGAAAGTCATACAAAGTTTCTCTGAAGTATGGTTAAAGAAGCAATTGTGCTTTCAGACATGGTGAGTCTTTTGAAATATCGAGCTTATTTTTATTGATAAAAGAACAAGCAGTGCAAAAATAAGTGCCCTCTTTCTAGAATGTGTCAGACACAGTTATGACAGAAATCCCATTAATAAAATTCCCTTGTGCATGATTCATTTTTACTTGTCACTTACAAAAAGAACTCAGATTTTATGCACCTTTAATTATCATCTTCCAAGAAAAAGCCATTTGCCAACAACAGCAAAACAAATTAATATTTCACATTAACACATAAAATGGAACATTTCATAAAGAACTTGCTAGGGACCTAGCAAAAAACCTGAAAAGCAAAGACATGGAAACATAGGACAAGCAGCAATACTTATTGTATCCCTTTCTGCAAAATGTAATAAGGTGCAATAAAGGAGTTAAAATCAGTCTAATTTGATACCAAAAATAATTATGTGTATAATTAAGTATCAATTATGCGACAAAATGACAAATGTAAAGTTTTGTACGTACTTCATACATTTACATTCTTTACTGTATTACAATTTTTTCAGATTTTTAAGGCTATTTTTAAGCCTAGAAAACAGTGCTGAGCTTAGAGTATGTTATAATACACCTAAAATTTGATGCAAATTATAGATATGCACTTTCAACAGCACCACATTTTAACATGGCTTTTATCTGGCAGAAGAACAAAAGTAGAAACATTCTACTTTACACAAATGATGAGCTAGAAAACAATATAATATGCAATACTAGTAAATGAACTGCAATTGCTTCAATTCCCTCCAACTGGTTCTTACTCCACTACAAACATTGCAATGTCAGAGACCTTCTCAGGGATATTTCCCACTTAAGCAAACAATCTAATTATTTCTAGTCTTAGTTTGAAAGAAATCAGGTGAGTACATCTTTCATTTAAATTTAATATTAATTTAAAAATAATTTCAAAATATATAATGTTTTAGTTTATAAATTAGTATAAACATGCAATTACTTCTATTTGGTTTACACCAAAACAACTTGTATCTACAGCAGTCATTCACCCAGCAAAAAGAGAAGGACTCTTAAAAGAACAAAAAATACGTTAAGTAATGCACATACACTCTCTAAATATCTCACAATATGATAATCAACATGAGGTCAATGCAACTACTTCACTACAGGAATACATCTTTGTCCTCCATAGTAAGATAACCAAAGAACTTAAACACTAAGGGTTAAAAAATTCTTAAGTTTAAATATACAAAGAAACTGCACTCAAGCATTTGCAGTAGATTTTCTGCTGTAAAACACATTAGTATTCTACCTTACTTAATTTTAGCTCATTTGATACTTAGGTTTACAAGCAAAATTTCGTACATTTAGTAAGCCTACTTTCAGTACATGACTACTGATGAGCAATAGTATCCCAAGCATAACACAGGCTCCTTTCAGTCATGACTATTAAAATTTAAAAAAAAGAGAAACTACTAATAACACATGTGTTCTAATAAACGTTACTGTTACTTGGTATCAGACTTATGTTAGCAACAATAATATTATTACGTCGTATCAGATAACAGCTAAGATCTCATAATTCTGTACAGTTCCATGCTTAATAACTTTTTCCTTCTTATAGTCATTAAACAGAAAAATGTCTCCTTTGATTCTACCAAATGCTTTCATAATTCTCTTACCTTCTCAGTCCAAAGAACCAAAAGATATGCTGTTAGACTAACTTAGAGCTAACATTTAACTTGCTGAAAAGTGCAGGTTGAACAAAATATGTAATAGTGACTGGTAAAGCATTGTTATAATTTAAATATTTGGTACAGCACAGAAAATGAGAAAGCAAATCAATCTACCAGAATTATAAATAAGTGAAATGGATTAGCATAGCCAACTGATGTCCTTGATGATCAAAATGAGAGAAGGGGCATACAAAATAAAGGATGAAAAGCAAAAATCTATTATTTAAGGAACTGCATTGAGTACAGCATTTCTCAACTGTTTGGCTGCTTTCCCATGGAACTCACAAGGAATGGGAATTGTCATTACAGTCTAAACCAGAAACCCTTTCCTCATAGGCTACCTTGTAACAAGGGCTGGCACAGGTCACCGGAAATTTTTGGTACCTTAGATCAGCTGGTAGGAAAGTGACAGTGTGATGCCTACTGAGTTACGAGATTTCAGCAGCCCACAGTCCAGATGCAGATCAGTGATCTGGCCCCCCAGACTACTGGCAGATTTCAAACCAGTCAAATAGTCAAAGCAACCAAAACCTTCCTCTTCATACTGTTCCCTCAGCAACTTGATCTACCTGAAGATGTCCCTACTCTTTGCAGGGGGAATTGGACTAAATGACCTCTAAAGGTCTCCTTCCAACCAAAATTGTTCTATGATTCTGTATTTCTGCTACATCCCTCAAGGGAAAATATTTCAGACTACATGTTGTGTGACAAAATAGCGGTAAGAAACAATTATCTAAACATGTTGATATTAACAGTCTACTATCCCAGTTATTACAAAATCAGGAATCACAGAAACGCGGAATGGTTGAGGCTGGAAGAGACCTCTTGATGTCAGCTTGTCCAACCTTCCTGCTCAAGCAGGACCACCTAAAGCCTGTCTGATGAACTGCAGCACTCTGCCTAAGAAAACAATATAAACTTTTTATATTGCCAGCTGTGCAATGGCAAGTCTGTTGTTGATATTATCAATGCCATCCTTCTAAAACACAAACAAAACAAAACAAACAAAAAGACCAGTGCCCCAGAGTTTTCTTGATTCAAAATGCCATGATATGAATTTAGACATACTCCTGGAAAGAACAGTCAGGAAGTAAAGATGGCTGCAAACCAGTGATGTCTGTAATAAAGTATCAAAAGATAATGTGAATCAATTTTAGGTACATGTGTGTGCATTGTTAATGTGCATAATTGGCTGCGTATTTTCCATTTGACAGCATTTTTCATGACTATGAAACTGACTTCTCATTAACTTGATGGATCACAAAGATCTGTATGTTTGACAACAGTTATGTGATAATCTAGGAATACTAAATATCACAGTAGAAAAACACAATACATCTGCAAACTCCTAGGACATATAATCGTATCACAATTGAATGATAATTCTAAATGGCCACAGTTTTATGACCAAACAACCTGAGATTATTTTTAGAAGTAATCCCTGGGTAAGAACCCTTTTGAACAAAATAATTAAACATACATAAATGATTTTCTTACTGTCCTATTGCCCAATGGGACAAGTTATATTCAAAGTTAAGATTCCTATACAACCAGCCAAACCAGAGATATAGTAATTAACCAAGCAAAGACAGCCCCCCCGCAAATTGCAAGGTTCTTCAAAACACATTTTTTAGATCATTTCAGTAAAGTCAGTAAGGTGATTGAGTGAGTAGCAATTTTTTGGATAAAGCCTTGAAACTCCTTCAAAAGGAAAGCAAATCCTTACTGTAGTTCTGTGGAACAAGTTCTGGGTTCTTCGGTGTTTTGAGTTTAAAGGACACATCTCCAATAGTGACAGTATCACCTAAAAGAAAGAAAATAAGTCTTTTAGTTCTTACATATTTAGACACTTTTAAGTATTGTCCTAGGTTACAATGTAAAATTGTGCCCAAGGTATGTATTCTATCCCCATGAGCTGTTGGAGCCAAGGTGGGGCAGTGTTTCCCTTATCTTCTGTTAACGAGCCTAACAATGCCTTGCCCATGACTCATAGATAACTCTCTCTGGGAGCTATCTCTGTTTAATGGGCCATCAAGGACCCACTGCATGACTCATAGAATGAGATCATCCCCATTGTGAGATGCTCCACCCAGGGGGAGGAGCCAAGCATTCCCACCTGGATAAATCCAGGGTTTGAGACAGCACAGGCAGCTTTTATCCACTGGACTCCCAGAGGAGACAAGAGCTGCCAGACGTTTCTACGGGAATCACTGCTTCGACAAGACCATCTCATCTGGACTGCCACTACCACCCTAACCAACAGCGTGTCAGGTTGTATTCTGACTCTGTCAGTAGTTTGGGGGTTTTTTTGTACTATTACTTTTATTTTATTTTACTTTCTTTTATTTTCTTTTTTTTTATTAATTTTTCTTATTAAATTGTGTTTCTGACTTAGAGTCCTTCACTGGTTTTGCTTTCAAACCAGCACAGTATTTAAAGTCCTTAAATTTTAATCATAGGCCTGCTGTGGTGAGGCTGACTATGTGTTCACAAAGAAGCCTCTCATGTGTTTGTGTTTACTAATTAGGCTCTGCTGCTTTTCAGTAGATCAGATACCTGGATAATTTACATTTAATTAATATTACTTTTTCCTGTTTTTTCTTTCATTGCTGCTCTTAGAACCTTAAGCTGTTGGGAGCTAGGGAAATCAAGCCCAGTGTAGAACACAATTCCAGCTACCATTGTTGACTTACTGAAATTAAAACTTTAGCATGTTTGCCTGTAAAGCTATAGTGACAAACACTTGTAGGGGTGATGATTTTCCTGAGTTTTCAAGCAGCCTGGAACAGTATCTGTTGGACATACAAAATGACATATTCATGCCAGTGGGCCCTTCCTGCACGCCCTGACTATACTACTGCACAACCTGGCACCTTTCCAAAGTTTGAGTGGTCCCACGCACTTCCTGCTCAGGGTTTCAACAAACCTAAAGCATCTGGGCATTTTACTTCATGGTCTCTTCACTAGGACCTGCCTGCCTTATCTATCTCTCTGCAACCACAGGCTTGAATTAAATTGCAGGGCATGCCCTATGCACTTTCTCATCGAAAACAAAAGCGAAATCTAGTTTGTGGTATGGAAATGGGCAAGCAACAATGCAGTCACACTGAAAACCCACACAAAACCAAGGAAAATGAGGTTTGGACTAGTAAGAACACCAAAGTTTATTTTCTTTCAAGAGTTTGGGCCCCACAAATGAGTTCACAAGTATTACAACCATGAAACTAAGGTGACTCCAGCAAAATGACATTTTTCCCATTACTAAGTTGCTAAAAATAACACCACCTTCACTGCACTGCGTGAGGATGGAGAGGATTGCTGTAAGAGTAAGACTACTGCACAGGGGTATAGTTTTGCCACAGCACTGATTACACCTTCTTTCCATGAACTCAGGCCAAGTTTTGGGACTGTCTTATGTATTTATGCTCAGAAGTGAGATGCAGAAAGTACAGTGCCCACTAACAGGATCAAACAAGGATCCAATCCTCTAGTGTACCTGCCCCTTGTCCTATTCCATCCAAGAGGAGCCAATCTAAAGTTGCCTATCTCCAGCACCATGAAAGACGCCAAACAGTTTGAAAGATCAATGCTGGAACCAGAAAGGGAGATGCTGGAGAAGCAGCTTGCCCAAATTAAAAGAGGGAACTAAAACTCCTCCCACACATGCAGCAACTCTCCTTTCAGTCAGCCATGACTAGTTTTGCACTCAAATGCAGTACCCTTCCAGCATACTCAGATGTTACTGCTCATCTCACAGGACTGCAAATCCTCAGGTTCTGACATGGCTCACACAATTCATGGGAAAGGACTAGATTTATAACAGCCAGAGTAGAATCACCTACAGTAACAAACAGGAAGCAGTGAACAAAGAATTATATCTGATCTCCTGCTAGATTGAAGGGCTTGACTAGAATGCAGAGACTGGGATTCACAGCCTGACATACATGCCTGCACATGGGTCTTTACATTGCTTCTGGAGTCTAAATAACCAGCCCTCCATTCTTCCCTAAAATACTGGCGTAAGCTGGTGATTGCTCCCACACTTTATGCAATATAATATAATACATTTTATGCAAAGATACAGTTGGAGCAATACAGTGCTCCAATAGCTTGCCAGGAAGTGGGACACATGCAACAACAGTACTGCCATGTAAAAGGCAGATAAGTATTCATCCCTGGTTCTCAGGGCAAATAGAACTAAGAAGTTCCCAGTCACCATGCTAGACCTAAGCACCCTTCTTTGATTGCACAAGAGCCCAGTAGTGGAATGGTTCCAAACAGAGCTGGGCTAAGCTAAGAATTAGACAGCTGACTAGGGCTTTAGCTCCTTTTCTGGCCCTTGCCAAATTTTCCTTTCAAATGCCCCAAAGAGTACTGTGCCCTCTCCAGCCTGAAGCATTCAAACACAGTCCAAAAGAAAGTCCTGCAATAGCTTAGAGTCCTGGTCCTGACTCTAGGAACTCTTACATAAACTAAAAAGTCACTGAATAACAGACACACGTACTGCAAGGACTAAAATCTAGTCTTTGGCTATCCCAGTGCCCATTTCTTTGAGTTTTAAAGTAAGAAAAACTATTTTACTGACTAAGCATCATCTCCCTTTCCATTTCATCTATGGCAGTTCCAAGCTCGGTCTTTCTTACTGGGGAACAGCTAAAAGGATCATGGCAGGTTATCAACATTTTTGCCACCACATCTTTTTAATCTGGGCTACCCATGGTGATGGGGATGAGGGGAAGCCATATGAAGAGTGGCTGAGGTCACATGACTTGTTCAGCCTGGAGAAGAGGAGACTGAGAGGAGACCTCACTGCAGTCTGCAGCTTCCACATGAAAGGAAGGGCAGGGGCAAGAACTGATCTCCTCTCTCTGGTGGCCAGGGAGGCATGAAGTTGTGTCAGGTGTGCCTTTTCCTAAATCTCTCCAACCCAGAGTATGGTTGGACACTAGAACAGGCTCCCCAGGGAAGTGGTCACAGCCTGACAGAAGTCAGGAACTGTATTTTGATAATGCTCTCAAGCACATGGTGAGATTCTTGGGGCAAATTCCTGTGCAGGGCCAGGATTTGATGATCCCTGTGGGCTCCTTCCAGCTCAGGATATTCTATTAGTCTATGGGTATGGTTCTATGAAAATGCCCCCAAGTTGATGAAAACACCCTAGAAACCCACTGCTTCCTCCAAAAGTTGACATCTCTCTCATTAGCTCACTCTGGAACAACTTTTAACATTCTAAAAAGAGCAGGTTGCCTTATATATCCCTAAGAAATTAGCGACAGTTTATTTTCTCAGAATTCCCCAGCTAACATGCAATGAGATGAGAGTATATGATTAATTAGCTCCTAGCTGAAATCACCTCAGCTCAATAGTAAACACTATTTCAAGCATACACAGTCTTCCAAAACCCAGTAGGGCCAAGATGCCAAAACAACATGTCAAACTTTTTCAATACATTGGAATGATGATATCATCTACAGGATAGAATTCCAGTTACCTATTTTATTAGCACAGTACTGAAAAGCCTTTGTTTGTTGATTTCCTACACTCCCTTAAAAAGAAAAAATCCAAACCGAGTTTTGTCTAAGTGAAAAATGAAACATGCATCACTTCTGGTGGTATTAATGTCAGTCCATATCATGTTAACCCTTGATCAACACATCTCACCATGTTCAAAAATCCCACAAGTATTCCAGACATCAATGGACCCTACAAGCTTTCATGAAAAATGGTCTGGGAGGGAACTATATTTAAGATGTGGTGAGAGCTGAGTACACAGTCAGGATATTCAGCTTTTAGTTGGTTTGTTGCTGTCTGGAGACAAATGTTGCCTCCAGCTTGCATCTGTCCAAAAAGCAAAAATATTAGCAGTGTTTAATAGAACCTTAAGCAATAACAAACCAAGACAGCAGAGTCCATTTTCCTAGCTAAATGAGCACAGGGAGGATTAGCCCACTAATCTTATCACACACTTCCACCTGGGCTACATTTTCTTGTCTCAATTTGTTTCTTCTGTACTTGTTTAAAAACTCATGTTTGGTTACTCCATTTCCACTGCATTTCCAAACCCTTTGAACAGTGATGTCATTCTGGATAGGCTCTTTCTAGTGTTTCACGAGCTGGCAAGGAGCTGATAACAGCCTGCTTGGTAAAACAGTGGTGTTAAATCAGCAAAACCCATAATTTGAGTACATGTATCCCAAATTGTTTCACTGCATGGCAAATTAGGGAACAGACTATGTATACTCCAACCCATTCCACAAGCTACTACCACACTATTGTGGACAACAGCTATATCCACAGGATTTTGTGATGGAGACTTTGTAAGCTGTACCAGGCTTGCTTGGGCAAGCAGTGAAGATGTGCTTCTGCTTTCTTGTCTTCCACAGAGAAAAAAGTAACCTCAGATACCACAGCCTTTGGGGAAAACAGTGGGATACAAGCAGTGCATAATGTACACAAAGAAACATGGCTGTTGAAACAAAACAGGAGCCACATAGGCCAGAATCCAAAAGGTAAAGGGGACATCCCATTCACGGGGCAGACAGGATACAGACACAGGTCTTTTGAGAGCCTATTATGCAATAGGGATCAAAAATTGGCAGCACACAGGATCCTGAAGAGACTCTCTGAAAAAAAAGAGATACAAAAACAGCCTCAATACATGCAATGACCTCTTTCTACTGTGTCTGAGAAAGACAGGTGTGAATTGCACCTCTGGCAATACGGAAATTCACACATGAACATACAGGCTACCGAGTAACTGCAGAGCACTGAATGATATGCTCTATTCTTTAGACCTACATTTTAGACAGAAACAATATTATTGTCTG
Source organism: Acrocephalus scirpaceus scirpaceus (assembly GCA_910950805.1). NCBI lineage: Eukaryota > Metazoa > Chordata > Aves > Passeriformes > Sylviidae > Acrocephalus > Acrocephalus scirpaceus. Next base: position 57,195,046 of record OU383774.1, on the reverse strand, counting down.
TATCTGTTTCTTACAGTAACTGAGAGGAACTCTTTAGACAAGCAGGCCTACTTCTTCTACTCAGTCTGAAAAGAAAGGCAGCACCTCCAGCTCCAAGCCCCAGAGCTGCAGAAGAAACAGCAGGAGGATGGGAAGGCACTTTGGCAGGGCACCCCTGCATGAACACCCTGTGCTTTTATTCTCCTACTCACTGTTGGCCAATATGGAACAGTAGGTTTGATGGACTTTTGTTCTGACCCACTGTGGATGATGTAGTGTTACAGTCTCAGTGAGAAGGCTTCCTGAACACGTAGTCCCATTGTGCACTCGGCACCTTTGACTGATCTTAAAAGCTAGTATCATACCAACTATCCCTCCTCACCTCTCCACCTCCCAAGAAGAGACTATTTCCTAATCCTACTATTTATTTGCATATGCTGAAAAGAAAAAGCCACTAATGTTATTATGTACAGCAACACTGGTCATGTATAAACAGACTACATATCAACTACACTTTAAGAACTTACAAAATAGAAAGAAGTTTTATTCTACTTGCCATTTTTCTGGTAAAATAACACATTAATAAAAAATAATACATTTGAAAAGGCTATTTTAAAATTAAGAAATCCTATTGTAAAAGAAAACAACCTGAAGAGATCTATACATGTATTTATGTTTTTGAGTACACAACACAAATAGTTCCAATCTCATGTGTAAATCATACTTGTATTATCTGTGTTTTTGTAAGACACTACAATGAAGCTTCAGGAACATTATGTTTTTAGGTTGCTGAATTTATTGCCTTCTGGCCTCTTTAGTCCTGAAAATAGGTGAGATTAACACACCCTCCTTAGTATATTACACATTCACTTGTACATAGACCATCCATCTGGTTTCAGAGCCTGCAACAGCAAGAGCATATTAAAACTGTGAAAGTGCTAAGCTCTGCTAATAATAATTTCTATGTGACAAAACCACACCTGTTAAAGGAGAGTCTAAAATCTATGTTATATTCAAATGTATATTTCCAGGCCTTAATTTCATTCTAATGTGAAGGACGGGAAAAATACTATGCTTTGAACTGGTATTTATCCAGCACACTTCCATAAAGAAACAGACATGAGCATCAGCTCTTACTAATCCTTGAAGAGCTGACTTATTTTGAAGAAACAGAAATTATACTTTCCAGGTTTTTTCTTTTTCCGTAACTTTTCCAAATAACACTATTCAGGGGAGGGAAAAAAAGGCAGCCCTGTAACTTACTTCTTTTTTACATTTCATAGCAGCTCTTATTGGCGGTCTTTATAGCTGCAAATATTACATTCATTAAGCTACACTGTTACCACTGTTACTGTTCTGCACCTCATATAAGTATTGGAAATCTCCCAAACACATAAATATGAGGGACAGAAACCTATTGCCTGCACTCACAAGGTTTGTTCCTTGGTCACCAGTGCCTTCACACATAGATGAGGTGGAGCTCAGCTACTGTCAACAGGACACTGCAGTCTGACAGCTGCTGCTGAGTGCAACAGATGAATGTTTACATGACAAAACCTATCTCTGAGCTAAGCAAAAAAATCCACTGAAGTTCTGAGTTTTTAGGGGCAAAAGGAAGCTTTTCCCTCTAAAAAACCAAATCAATTGCTTCAAACATAAAATTTGAATATTACTCAATCTCTATTCAACATTCTTTTTAGATCTTCTATTTTTTTTTTAATTTTCAGGTTTGAAGCTAGCATTAAATTTTCCAATTCTCTGTTTTGGGCTGGCTAATGAGTGTCTTTATTGGTTACAGTCCAAGGTGTCATGAAACCAAAATCTTGGTATTTACTCCAGAAAAATAACATTTTTATTCATTTTTCTGCATTAGTAGAAGATCAGCAACATGAACTCAGAATCTTATCTGACATTGATCTCTGCTCTCTGCTCACCAGTGATAAGACTTGGAGAAATAGCCTGAAGCTGTGTCAGGGGAGATTTAGGCTAGATATTAGGAAATCACCCAGAGGATGGTTGAATTCTGGAACAGGCTTGCCAGGTAAGTGGTCAAAGCACCAAGGTTGACAGAGCTCAAGAAGCATTTGGACAATGCTCTCAGGCACATGGTGTGACTCTTGGGGTGTCCTGCACAGGGTCAGGAGTTGGACTCAATGAATCTTGGGGGTCCCTTCCAACTCAGCATGTTCTGTGATTCTATGATCCAGCCACACAGGAAGCATACAATCTTTACATAGCAAGAGCTATTATTTGTTTGGGCCAATACCCTGAAAGTAGGGAGCCTGATAATGCTCAATTACAAAAGTCTTATGAGGTAAAAAATCAATTTTAGATGTTTACTATCATAACAATCTTACACAGACTTGATAAATTTCAGAATATCTCTTCATAATACATTTACCGGGTGAGAGAGGTGTTAAGCTGCCCATTTCATCAAATATCAAAACACTGCAGAAACACTAGTCATCTTCAACCTCAACATCAGTTTACCACCAAGATGAGATCTGATGAGCTGCGGCTCTGACTGAATCTCAAAAACCTTCAAGGACAGACGTTCCAGAGCCACTCTAGCCTATCTGTTCCCCTGCTCTATTCAACCAGACATCACTGCTATCCCACAGCCTTTTCACCAAAGCTGTCACTCAGCCAGTCCCTTCCCAGCAACACTTTAGTCTACTAGCATATCTTCATTCTTCTAAACTTTCTGAGGTTTCCATTGTCCCAGTTCGCATGTTCAGAACATGATGTTCATTAGCTCAGAAGGAACTACATGTCTGCACTCTGGCAAGATGGTAGGAATTTTGTCCCTACATACTAAATTGCACTTTTACACTCCTGCTCTCTGTCCTTACTTGCACTTTTTTATGTTCCCCTTTTGTGTTTTAGGTCATTGAGAAGTTCCCTGCTTGGCCAAACAGGCTTTCTGCTACTGCTGAATGGTTCATTCCTGAGCTGCCATTAAGTTTTCTTTAAAAATTTTCGAGCTCTCCTGTGCACCTTCCATCTTCGCAGTTGTTATCCAAAGGATTCTACCAATCTCCTGAATAAGTGAAAGCTGGCAGTCCTCAAGTCCAGGATCCTAATTCTGCTGCTTACCTTCCCAGCCTTCCCCCAGATGAGCAAATCAGTCATGTTCCAGCCACTGAGATCCAAGCCGCCACCTGTGACCAAACTGGTCACAGCTCTTCCCTTCTTGAAAGCAGCAGACAAAGTGAAGAGTTAACCCCGACTCTGGCATCTGAGTTACACAATTTTTACCAAGACAGCCTGGGAAGTACCAAGAGTGCACGCACAATGCCAGATTGCCCTCCTAGCTGATATCTGCATGTCTGAAATCCTCTGTGAGCATGAAAGCTCGTGAGTGGGAGGTTACTGCTAGCTGTCTGTAGAAAGCTCCTCTTAGTCACACGGTAACAGATGCCCACTGCATCGCTAGTGCTCCCTTTCAAATCTTCTGTAGCCAGTGCTACTTTTGTGAAAAATTAGCTCAGAGTGTTTTAAAACCATACAAAGATTTCTGAAGTACATTTTGCTCAGTGGAGAAAAAACAGACTATCTATTCTAAACTGAGCTTAGATAACAAGTACATTAGTATAATTTCAAAAATGTATTTCAAGCAAAACAAATCTACAACTGAAAATCAACAAAAATGTTTCTGAAATTTCACATTTACTGAAAAGCTATCCAAAATTGACAAAACAGCTTTAAAATTAGCTATGGCATTGCCTACAATTATCCTGAGTCCCTGAGTATGCCAAGCAGCTACAACTTCAATCTTACGCATTAAACTGGGCACAACTTGTAGAACACATTAACACATATCAGGTCTGTAACAGTTGTTTAACAGAAAAAAAAATAAATTTCAAACAACTGGCAAATATCAACACTCAGAAACTATTTACTGACATCCAGTCATATACCAAAAGTGAAGTCGTACAGAAGTTGACCTGATATTTCACCCCTTTGTTCCAGATTCATCAGCATGTCTAATAAAAGACACTATTTTTATTTTTACCATGAACCTTTTCTTTTCTAAATGTTAGAATAATTTGAAACAACCCAGGCATAACTCTGCAAACTTTCAGACAACTGGCTTTGAAAATTCCCATCTCCATTTGCTGCCTTTTGAGTTATGCTGACGTAATAGCCATACACAAGGCTCACCATAAATCAAATCCCTGGAATCATTTCAGTCACCACAATGCAGCCCCCTAAGTACAACTACAGAGGCAATGGACAATTATAGAATGTCATGAGAAAGAAGAAAGAATAAAGTCTCTTTATAAATAGGTTTTGCCAGCGAAAAAAATAGTCAGATCAGCCTCACAGCTGTCAACACGTGAACTTCAACAAAGATAAAGACACAGGTAAAACTGGAAAAGGCAATGTGCCAGAAAGCATTTACATTCATCATCAACCAGTTCTTTAGTCTTTGGACAATGACAAACTAGGGGAAAAAACCCCACTTATAAACACACAGTCAAATTCAGGGTCTTCTTTCAGATTATCGATTTTTACCACAATCATTTAGATCCTGTACACTGATGATGAACATTACAGGATTCTGAAGTGTGATGCAATTTTCACAACTGACTGTGTTTTACTTAGCAGATACACTATGTACTACTGAGATCTTTTAGGCTTTAAACACAAGTTTGATTAGGAACTGGAATTGACTAAAAATTTCATATAGGGAAAGTAGAGGAAGTGAACCTGGACAGGCAGGCTGCAGAAAACAGTGAATGTAGCTAGTATATATTTTGGTCTACACAAATGACAAAGCGTAAGTTATTTTATGTATACTAAGCAGCAAAGCACACAAGAGACCTTCCTTTGCCTGTGCTATCTGACTGGCATTGGTTTTTATTTTTCCAGCTCTTCAGTTCACATCAAATTCAGCATTTGTTCCCTCTAACCCCTCAAAACAACTCCAATATTGTGTATTCTGTCAGCTTTTTATAAATATTCATCTTTATAATTAGATTAAAATAACAAAATAACAGACAACTGAGTTATGTAGAACCCCACTTTATTCAGCTCATAGTGCATTTAAATTAATTCATCACAAGGAACTCCACAGCCTACAAAACTTTGATACTGTTTAGTTTTTTATAAGGAAACATGAAACCTGCATTAAAAATTATTCTGACAGTCAGCCCTCTACAACATTTGCTACTATAAATTGTTTCCCTCATTAATTAAGTTGTACAACCCCAAACCCTTCCTAGATATTCCCATCGCCTTTTTATCATGCAGTCTCTTTCACTTTGAGACTTCTCTTAAGATTTACCACTTGATAGCTTTAGTGACTCCTGCACAGCCCCCAGTGAACCAACAAGCCTCAATCACTTTGCAGAGACTGAGCTGAAAAGCTAAGAAGGATGTACACATTCTTCACATGTAACAGCACAACATCAGGCAACAGTTCCCCCCTCACACTCAAAAGGTACCAGGACAGACAGTGAATCTGACCTTGCAGGGATGTCACATTCAAATTACTGCATACAGAACAATTTGCTGTTTAGTTGCCTCTTAACAGCTTCCAGCCTTTTAAGACACATTTTGTTTATTTATGGAAGAGACATGCTACCTCAACACTGCTTGCAACAAGAATTGTAATTACAGCAGCTGCACAGAAATAGCAAAAACATATATGGCACAAAAAATTTCAGATCATCCTTTGTAACCTCAGTATCTTCAGAGAAATGCTAGGGTCTACAAGAGGACACGCAAACATTTTAAAAATTAATTAGAAATACACCCACAAAACAAAACAGGAAAAAATCAGTATTCTTAATACCAAGGTCCCAAATTCACAGAAAAACAGGAAACACAACAAAGAGTGAGATGTCTCAGGTGTCAGGAGAGTAAATATCCCTAATATTATCTCCAAGATTCTCTAGACCTTTGAGACTTAAATCCTTCCACCAAAACTCCTACCATCATTGATTGTAACTGAGAATACTCCTACTATTCACATTTATACAGTGTATTCACAAATATCATTGAGTTAAACCCAGTTGCATTCCACAGCATATTTAAAGTGACAAAATATTTTTAGCAATACTGCATTTGCTACCATTTTACACTGCTAAATTTCTTTTTGGTCTTAAGGTTACTCATCCCAACAAAGGGTTGAAAAGTGCTCAGCTACCTTCTTCAGGTGTTTGCTTTACTTGACTCACTTCATTGTTAACTTGTTTTTTCACCCTAATTTGTTTGATGCTAAATAACTCTAGTCTTTTTAGTACCTTTCACAAATAAAATATTATCTATTCACAAATTTTTGAAGGAATTTTATGGCTATCAACTCCTGAAAGACTTCCGTCTTGAGTAACTTTGCAGAAACTAAACAAAAGAAATTAACTGGTCAACTAATAAACAGATGAAAAAATATTAAAATGGAGAGAAATGGGATTAAAGGGGTGTAATGAAGAGCTTGAGCAAATACCACCCTCCCAATCAGAATCACTCACAGATCACTACTCATCAATCATTCTGTACTTAGGAGCTTTGTTGTTTTTGGCATTCATCCTGCGAAGCATCAGTTACCACAGGCATATGTCACCCTTTCCAGACAGCACTTCTACTCTGCACAGGCCTGTCACCTGTCTCACAGGTCACCAGAGGATATTCCAGGGCAGTTCAGGTCATCTTCATGGCATCTGCAGGCTCAAGGTCAACCCTCTATCTCATTACCATATGCTGCCGGCACACTCAGACACGCACCAGCCTTGGCAGCCCCCGACACAAACACTGAGGCTCTGTCCCAGGCGAAAGAGGAAGCCATGTGATGCAGAACAGAAAGCGTGGCAGATGTGACAGACGTTCTGCAGAGCAGGGTGGTGCTCACAGGCACGAGCTGCAGGGCTGCCCCTTGCTTCACTGGGGCTGAAGCACTTGGACCAGGAGCTATCACAAGCCACAGAAAGCGTCACTGCAAGCCTGTGACTGAACTCTGCCCTTTCCCCTCATGCCAGGTTGGAATCAATCACGTTAGAAAAGACCTCTGGAGATGATCGACCCCAACCAATGACCAAACCATGTCAAACAGACCATGGCACCAAATGTCATGTGCAGTCGTTCCTTAAACACTTCCAGGGACGATAATTCCATCACCGTCCCTGGGAAGTCCATCACAATATTTAATCACCCCTTCTGTGAAGACGTCCTTCCTCAAGTTCAACCTAAATCACCCCGGCACAGCTTGAGGCTACGCCCTCTTATCCTGTCAGTTGTTACCTGGGAGAAGAGACCGACCCCCACCTGGCTACACCCTCCTTTCAGAGAGTTGAAGAGGGATAAGGACCCCCCTGTTTAGCCTTTCCTCCAGGCCAAACAACCCCAGCTCCCTCAGACGCTCCTCACGGGACCTGCACTCCAGACCTTTCGCCAGCTCCGTTGCCCTCCTCCGGACTCCCCGCACCCACGAGCACGGGACACGGGCGGGAGCGCAGCCCGGACAAGCCCGCAGCCCACAGGGTGGTACCAGCCTGCCGGCCTCCTCACGGCCCGGTGGCAGCGCCGGGGCTGTGGTCGCAACAAGGGCAGCCGGGGAAGGCTGCGGGGGCCGAGACACCCGGTGACCCCCGGGGTGGGTTACCTGAGCTGTGCAGCGCCCTGACCTCGGAGCGGCCGTACCGCGCCGCGGCCGCGCCGCCGCCCACCACCTGCCGCAGGAGCAGGCGGACCCTGCGCGCAGCGGGACCCCCGGCGCCGCCACCCAGGCACAGCACCCGCGACGGCATGGAGACCGCGGGGAGACGGGCAGAGACACCGGCACAGCCAGGGCAGAGACACCGGCACCGCCGCGGCCCGGCCGAGCGCGGGGGAAGGGAAGCGCCGCCGAACAGCGTCCCGCCGGAAACCAGGGCCGGGCGGGCCGGTGCCGCCGGGCGCGGAGACTGGCGGAGCGGGGCCGTGGGCCCGCAGCCCGGGCGGCCCCTCGGGAGGGTGGGGGGTTAGCTGCGAGGACAGTGTGTTTTCTTTTTATATGAGAGGGCTGAACTCCACAGCTGGAGACGTTTGAAAGAGCCCGGAGCGCCAGGCGCGGGCAGCGGCGGCTGCAGTGGATTCGTGCGCCGAAGGTATTTCCTACCTCTGATGGCTCCAGTGCTGAGGGCTGCGCTCACGGGCCCTCCTGCCCCAGTGCTGCCCCTCGCCTGCATTCAGGCATTTCGTACTTCAGGAGGAATTTGAGTTACTCCGGAGTGACGTTTGGCTTAGATGTGAGATTTTTGTAAAAGGTCACGTTGCAGAAATAGACTTCAAAACTGGCTTATTCCAGCCAAAGGTAATGCTCTTGGAGTTATGTGAAAGCTCGGGAGTAAATTTTACAATAATTTGTGGAAGGCCGAAGCTTTCACACTAACTAAGCCTAATTCCAAGGAAAATCCAGTTGAGACTTGGATGTTAGCACCAGTAGAAAGACGGCGAGGGACCTCTGTGGAAGTAGAAGCCAGTGAAGCCACCACCTTTATCAGCTGTACTTCTGGTTTTGGCTGTTTCAGCCGGGAGGATTTTGCTCCCGTAAACCTCCCATTTCCTGCATGTTTCCAGCACTGAACAATTATCCCAAGGGAAAGTCATTAAAGTTGGAACTAAGCATCAGTTTAAACATAGACAACCTAGACTTCTAAGCCCCCATAAAATATTACAAATTAGGAATGTTGGTCTTGTCCTAGTCGTTTCTGCAGCTCAGTGTTAGGTGCATTAAAGACTTATGAGAGGTGAAATTTCACGATCTTCAGCATTTCCTGTTGTCTAGGGTATTGGTTAGGTATAATTTCTATTCTTAGTACCTAATATAGGTCTGTGAACCTGTTTTCTGGGTCTAAGGCAGGATAAACTAAATTGAAACATCCTTTTATGGATATTGCCCTAATTTCTTGTAAGCTGAAGATCACAAATGCTGGAGGCTAAAGATAGGCTAAGTAACAAGAAGGTCTGCTGGAACAGACTAGAAGGCCAGTGAGGCAAAATAACAATGGAATGGTTTATGAATATATCTTAGAAATCTGGGTTATTAAATTAGAAGACTACATTATTCCTCTTTGTCATAGCTATATAAAAAAGAATAAATAGCAGCAGTTATGCAAGTGATTAAATGCATCACCTGAATGCTGAAAATAAGGAGACATTTCAGTTTTGTATAAATTCATGGTGTTTTCACAGAAATTTCACACTGTGAATGTACAAAGCCTCCTTTTACCTCTGTGTGTGTGTATATACATGCACCTGTCAAGAGAAATGCTTTAAATTTCAGCCCTTTCTGAGTCATGTATCTATAAAATGGTTTGCTTTTTAAAGCATTGTCTTAAAATTCTGAATTAATCAACTTTTCCAAAACTTCAAATTCAGCCTGCAGTTCAGCCTCCAACTTTCCATCTGCAGCAAGAGAAAACTATGCTTACTGATTTTCAAACTGTTGCAGTGAAAGATATAATGGAAACATTGTTATCTCTATGCATAATTATCGCTATGGTAGTTTTGTTGCATGTATACATGTATACACAAACACTCTGATGTACAACTTGAATGTTGCAGTGTTTTCAGGCTATACACTTAGTCCTGACAGCACTCAAAATTTAATGTAATAGTGTGAATGTATAGAATCAAGCTTTTTCTTGTATATGTGTGAAACTTTATCTGTTGGTACAATATTAAATTATTGCTTGAGTATGGCATCCGCCTCACTTGCTAATCTTAACTGATGCATACAGGCTTTACATATCTGGTACTTGCTCAATCCTCTCTGTGGAAAGCGTGATTCCGTCAGTGGTTTGGTGCTGTCATGAAGTGGAAGGATTTAGCAGTCTGCATCTGGTGTGTTTGTGAATACTTGCAGCAAGATTTACAGCACCGGTAACAAACAGCAATTTCATATTCTCATTCCCTGACTTAACAGCACTCTTATTTGGAATGTCAAGTTTCTTAACAAAAATTCTTTTCCTTTGATTAAACAGAAAAGAACCTACTCCAAAGAGTGAGAGCTCTAAAACCATCCCTCTGAGTTGACAGTTTCCAGACTATTCTCTCTAGTAGCTGTCAAGTACTTTGCTGTGTAGCTCTAGCTGCAAGACTAAATTAGACACAGGTGCAGACTGTAAAGAACAATGCATCATCTCTGCCTAGTTGTAGTCAGTTCTTCTACACAAGAACTGAGGAGCTGAGATGAAATCCTGGCTTCATCTGAACTTCATAGGAAGTCTTCTACTGAATGCACTGAGGCCTGAATTTTACTGAAATGGTCTGGCTGGACTGCAGTAATAGGAGTAAGTCAATCTTCATTTGCTGTTAAAACTTTGTCTAGAGGGTAAGTCTAACATCAAACTCCTTTGAAACTATTTCCAGAAAATGTGAAGAACCAAAAAAGGGAAGTCTCTTAGAATTCATACAATTCCCTAGTTGTGTGGGTCCCATCTGGTGATACTAACAGAGAAAGTCAAACCATTGATGCAGGCCTTGCTTACCATTAATTTTCCTGAGATCAAGAGGATACCTCTGTATAATTTCTTTTCATTTAGGCAAAGTAAGTTTCCTTGGATTAAAACTTAGAGTTGTTCTCCCAAATTAACTGTAGCCTGATGTCTTGCTTTCAATAGTATGTGTAGAGGGAGCCAGACTTGTTTTCTTCTGTTTTGTATCAATTTTGAACAAATATAACTATTATTTCCATGGAGCCACTCTAATTCACTATAGTGAGTCTTTGACATACCAGAAGGTGCTTCTCTTGTATGAAAATTATTTGTAACAATATAAATAAAATAAAAATGGAAATGCACATCTGTTTCTTTGTTGACTTGAATCCTAAATTTGTCCCCTAGTTTAATCCAAGTTGATATAAAAAACAAAATGGATCCACCAATAAGATATGAAGGTTCTAATGTAAAGTGTCTCATCTAGTTCTTGCTAAACTGACATTCAATGAATTTCTTTCACTGTCTTTATCTAATGGTTATTTAGAATAGCCACCTCTTTCCTCTGTACTCTTATAATATAAGCAAGAGTCAGTGCCATAATGTGTTCTACAAATGATGTTTATGATAGATTTCCCACCCCAGAATGTAGATTTACTACCTTTTTAGTTAAGGATTGAAAGATTTTTGCTGTCTGTTTGTATGGCAACTTCTTTCAAGAAATTAAAACCCACTCTATTAAGATCCACTCCATTAGCTTTCTTGGTATCTGTTCAGACCCCTCTGTCTCTGAGTTTTTCTGTGCTGTTTGCACTGTTACATTGTACTAAAACAGCAAGTAAGGATAAAGTCATTATTGATTTTTGTAAGAAATAATGACATGGAGGTAAGGAGGTTCTTGCCATCTGATTGCAAGGACATAATAGTCTCTAGCTACTTGGAAGTACATTTCTTGAAGGTCAGTATTACAGCAAGAAAGCCTGTATTTTTTTTTTTTAAGGAACACAGAAGGTAGGAAAAACGAGGACTCTGCTGAGTGGTAGTGCACATTTGAGTATGTGTTACGGTATAAATGCTTAGAGAGTATAAAGGCCATGAGTGATAGCATCTGTAATTTCTTATGCCAAACTCCATCTGTTTTCAGTAGTTTGTTACTCCACCATTCTTTAATAATTTGGGCAGAGATTTCTCATACTGGATTTCTGCCGCAGGCAGAACACTTCTTTTGAAAACTTGAACAAAAATAGCTTAGCCACTTTTCAAAAAAGAAAAGAGAATGTTTTACTCAGGAGCAGCTATAACCCCTATGTGACTGGGAAGGCTGTATGGCTAAGCAGCCACATCATATGAAGGAAATGCTTACTGCTTTCCTTGGTATTTTTGGAGAGTGGAGGGGAGAATAAAAATTAAAACCTTTGTCCTGCTTGATAAATCTGCATCTGGTTTTACCCACATGAAAACAGTTCTAAAATTAGATACTTCACCATACATGAGCTTTAGATCAAGGAGTAGAGTTCTGCTAAGAGAGTCATTCTGTTTTCAGAAAGATGCTTTTTGAAGACATTTTTTTTTTCCTGTATGTGTGAGTCATGAGCTTCTGAAAACTGGGGAAATATATAATAGTTTAACAGGTAGGTCAACATATTCTGTTTATATGAAGGATGATCTACAAGAAGACTGCACTAGTTGAGCCAGACTTCCCCCTCTTATTTCTTCGTGGCTGGAGAGCACGGTGAAGACACTCTGATGTACTTTCTGTGCTTCTTCAGAGCAGAGAGATTAGGAGCCAAGCCTAAAGGGACAGTTAGAAAACGGTGAATTAAGCACAAGGAACCAGAAGGGGAAGGGGGCAGGGGAACGAAAACATTACATGGATGTTGGTTGAGAGTAATAAGTTATCACAGAAACAGAGAATAAGCTATGTTGGAAAGGACTCTCAAGGATCATCAAGTACAACTACCTGTCCTGAACAGGACATCCCCAAGTGTCACACCATGTGCCTGAGAGGGTTGTCCAAAACGCTTCTTGAACTCTGTCAGGCTTGGTGCTGTGATCACTTCCCCAGGGAGTCTGTTCCAGTGCCCAATCACTCTCTGGCTGAAGAACCTTTTCCTGATACCCAACCTGAACCTCCCCTGACAGAGCTTCAAGCCATTCCCTGGTGTCCTATACTGGGCACCACATTGCCTGCCCCTCCTCTTCCCCTCATGGGGAAGTTGTAACTGCAATGATGTCTCCCCTCAGTCTCCTGCAGGCTGAACAGACCGGGTGACCTGAGCTGCTCCTCACAGAGCTTCCTCTCAAGGCCCTTCACCATTGTCATTGCCCTCCTTTGGACACTCCCTTACTGTTTAATGTCTTGTTTACATTGTGGCCCCCAAACCAGCCCCAGGGCTGAAGGTGAGGCCGCCCCAGCTCAGAGCAGAGTGGGACAATCCCCTCCCTTGCCTGGCCGGCGATGCTGTGCCTGATGCACCCCAGGACAGGGTTGGCTCTCCTGGCTGCCAGGGCACTGCTGATTCCTGTTCAACTTGTCACCGACCAGGACCCCCAGGTCCCTTTCCATGGCACTGCTCCCAGCCTCTCATTCCTGTCTGTCTGTACATCCAGAGTTGCCCCATTCCAGGTGCAGAATCCAGCACTTGCCTTTGTTAAACTTAACATGGGTGGGGATTGCCCAGACCTCTGATTTGTCTAGGTCTCTCTGCAGGTCCTCCCTACCCTCAAGGGAGCCTACAGCTCTTCCCAGTTTTGTATCATCTGAGAAGTTGCTTAGTATCCCTTCCAGTCCTGCATCCAAGTCATTTATGAAGACGTTGAAGAGCACAGGGCCAAGGATGGAGCCCTGAGGAACCTCACTAGTGACAGGTCACCAGTCTGATGTCACCCCATTCACTACAACCCTTTGTGCCCAACCTGCAAGCCATTTGCTCACTGATTGCATGACATGTTTATTCAGCTGTTAGCTGGACATTTTATCTGGCAGGATCCTGTGAGAGACAATATTAAAAGCTTTACTGAAATCCAAAAAGATCACATCAATTGGCTTCCCTTGATCAACAGGTGAATTACTTTGTCATAAAAGGAAATTAGGTCTGATAAATGGGACTTTGCTCTCATGAAGCTGTGCTGGCTGTGACCAGTGACTGCATTGTCTTTCAGGTGTTTTTCAATAGTAACAAGGGATGAGGTTAAGACAGAGGCTGAAAGGACCATGACCACTATGTTTTACATCTCCTGAGAACCACTGGAACTCGCAGTATTCTTCTGTTGACAAAAATAGTTGTGAAATCCACTGAAAATATACTGAACTGGTTCACTCATGCTGTTTGTCTGAGTGGTGGGGGCATCTCTGCTCTTCTGATGATGCATTACTTGGACTTTGAGGCAGGAGAGTTGTTTTTATTTGATTTCTGTAACTGTTATTTCTTTTAACTCTAGAAAAACTAAAAATGCTACAATAAACTAATTTAGTAGTTTAGTGATTTCAGAACTGCCTGAAGTCAAATGTTCAGGAATTAAATACCAAAATGGTATAATTACATAAAATATAACAATATTGTTGATATATAACAATATTTGTGAAATGTAACTATATTGTTGTCATTGAATTGATACAAAATTTTCTTACAGAATTAGTATGACCAGACACTGGGATTTCTTTGGCCTCACAGATATTCATAGATTGATAAAGCCTAGCACGCATTGACAATGCTCATGTATGAGCTAATGGATTTAGGGACTACCTAGCATAGTGTTAACACTTCAGATGTTAGCACTTCAGCAAAGACAATGACCCCTTCAAGAACAAAGAAACAGAAAACACACACATTGAGTTCCTGCTGCTCTCTAACCTCTCAAAGAGGACAGTACCTGGATAGTGACTACTACAATCTGAGGAACTCAGGGATGTGTGTTTTAGAATTATAAACTAATTTAGGTTTGAAAAGACCTTTAGATTAAGTCTATCTGTTAACCCAACACTGCCAAGTCCAGCATTAAACCATGTCCCTAAGCACCACACCTACATGTCTTTTCAATACCCCTATCTCCCTGGATAGCTTGTTCCAATGCTTGTCAGCTCTTCCTGGAATAATTTTTTCTAATATTCAAACTAAACCTCCTCTGGCACAACCTGAGTCTGTTTCCTCTTGTCCTATCACTGGTTACTTGGGAGAAGAGTCCAACCCCCACCTGGCTACGGCCTCCTCTTGGGTAGTTGTAGAGAGCAATAAGGTCTCTCCTGAGCTTCCTTTTCTCTGGGCTGAACAACCCCATATTCCTCAGCTGCTCCTCATCAGGCATGTGCTCCAGACCCTTCACCAGCTTTGTTGCCCTTCTCTGGACATACTCCAGCACCTCAATCTCCTTCTTGTAGTGAGATACCCAAAGCGGAATACAGGATTCAAGGTGCAGCCTCACCAGTGCCAAGTACAAGGGACAATCACCGCCCTGGTTGTGCTGGCCACACTATTTCTGATACACATTAACCATCAATGTAGAGTATCACTTGTGTTTTACTTTATTTATCTGTACTTGCATCAGACATATGCTCACTGTCACTGGTGTCTTTCCTGTGTCCTTCATGGCTGTCGTGATCTTCTGAAACAAATCTGGTATCCTCTTCACCCACCTCAACACTGGTGTAAAACATCTGCCAAAAAAACTTCACTGGTTTGTATTTAGTGTTTGTCTTTATAACTAGAGTGTTATACAACTGTACACAAAGCTGGTTAGCAGAATGGACAGGCACTATCTGGGTAAAACACACTAATTCCATCCTAGTCTTACGTGCCTATATTCTAAAGCTTTTCCAGATGCAACCCACAGCTCAAAGTCAGCCACAAAATGCTAGGAGGGCTATTAATACACTAAGAGCTAAGCAAAAGATGATCAGTGATTACCTGAAATCTTTATCCCTTTTCATGTTGAAATAGTAGGTTTCCTTTTTTGTTAAGTAATAAACAACTTGGCTTTTCTTAATGATTATGTCCTGATGGACTGCCTTTTGTTGTCTACAGAAGATTGCACAGAATAATCTCCAAGGTGTCACTGGTAGCATGTGCCATTGACCCAACATCATCAGTAAAATGCCAGATTTATTGAAAACAGGAATAATGTTGCTCCCCTATAATTCAGCATCATCCCTGTGAAGCACAGGCTAATTCCATGTATCAAAAAGGTTAAGTATCAATAAACTGTGAGGCAATCTCACAAGCTCATGTTTGCTGTTGTAATAAGTAGAATAAATAAATTCGTGTGGGATTAAGCTATTAATAAAAAGATACCCGAGAATGCCTCCAGGATTCCGAAGTTCCCAAACACACCTACTACTGTAACAACAAGACAAAGCCAGAAGATGGCCCAGCCATTAAGAGTAGACCCTCGCTTCACAGCTCCTCAAACACCAGATACCAATCTTGGTGGAGATCCTAGACGATCAAGATCACCCCTCCCAAGATGAATTCCAGAAAAACTATCAAGCAACCTTTTCATGCAGACAGGACTCTTTTAGAAACACAGCATACCTAGACTTTCAATAGACTTAGCCTTAAAGTAAAAAAACTGTATAAAACCCACGGGCTGAAACATAGCAGTGTGGCAGAGTTCGGAGGGTACTTTTGTACCGCCTCTCTGTCCACCCGGCATTCGATCGATGTTGTTTCTTTTTATTGTAGCTTTATTTCAGTGTCGAAATTGTGTTAAATAAATTTTGTTATTTTATTTTGAATTAGCCTCTGACCATTTATAACAGATTTGGTGCCGTGACTCGGATACAATTTGGCTGCGGAGGACTCCCTTTGCACGGGGGGCGCCCTGCCGGTTTTTCGGCGGCCCGGCAAAGCAGGAAACCCCTTCGCACCTATTGTATTACGAACCCAAAAATTAGATAAAAGTGCCACAATAAAAAGGGAGAAGGCCTGGATCCAGCAGAAAACCCGAAAAAAGACATAGGAATCTTTTCAGAGCCGCGGCTACTTTTCACTCGTAAAATTTTTTTCTCCGTGCACGAAGATCTCCAAGCAAGAAAATAGCTGTAAGTAATGCTTAGTTGAGTGGGTGATTGAGTGGGTGAGCGAGACGTGGCCTTGCCACGATACAAGGGTAGATCTGTAAGCTCTTGTACCAAGTTTCCCGCAAAAGTTTTTTTCGGCTGGTGGAGAAGAGAATTAGGGAAAACTCGTTTGCTCATCAAAGCCCAGACTCGGGGAGTCTAGAGGAATCGATCACAAAGAAGCAAAAGGGGAAGGATACGTCCCTCTAAGTTTGGGGAACCAGTAAACCCTTTTGCTACGGGCTAGTAAAAGCCCAGGATGCAAACCGAAGACTTTTTCATCGGACGAACAGACCCCCAGTTCAGCTCACCGGACAGGGTAAGTAAGCCGAACGATTCGGGACCCAGTTTGCAATTTGTAACAGTCGGGGAGAAGATCCCTGCTCTTAGCCAGAGCTAAGGCTAAGAAAAGATTTAGTATTGCGATCCATTACCAAAAGGTAAAGTTTTTTGTTTTTTTTAAAAAAAAATAGGGCAAAGAAAGAGTAAACATCAGAAAGAATCAGAGAAAAAGCATGCTCTCAGAAAAGGAAAAGGTACCTTCGAAATCCCACCAGAAAGTCCACTGAGATAAATCTTAGAGCACTAGAGAGAGTGTCCCATTTTGAAAAGTAAGTCCAAGAAAAACTAATTTATTATTGTACCGAAGTTAGAGAGAGTGAAGAGCCCGCTGCCAGCCGCTGCCAGCCACTGCTGCGTGCCGAGAGCCAAACCGCGGGGTGCGGGGCCGCCGTCCAGGGCACGCTAGCAGAGAGGGGGGGCCGCCCTCTGCGCCCGTGCTGCGCCTCCCCCACCCGTGCGCCCCGTCTAGCGCCGCATCCATCCCACTGCTTCCCGCGGCCGGCACCGCCACCTCCATAGCATCCTTGTGTCCAGCAGAGGCTTGTCCTCCTGCTTGCCTTCTCTGTCTCTCTCTGACCCCTTTTCCCAATCCTGCTTCTAGCCCCCCTTCCCCCAAAAAGCCATCCTCTTCCCATTCTCAGTTCCCCCGAAGTGAGAACAGAAACCGAAGAGAAGAAGAGGGGGGGGAGAGATTCATATGCAAATGCAGTAGTTCCAGCTTCTCAACCACACCCTGCTAAACCATTTCCACCAGATACTACCGTAGCAACTGCAGAGTCACTCCATCCCGAAGTGTCTAACAGTTTTAGCTACCCTGTTAACTTTTAAAGTTATAAACATAAACAAGTTGTGAATTCTATTCCATGATTCTCTCTCCTATTGTTCAGAGAGCAAGATAAAGAGTAGAACTTGCCGAATGAGCACAGATAAGCTTGAAGCTGCTGTTGCCTTTCTGCTACCCCATATCCCTGTTCGTCGTCCCTGCCCCCGTTCCTATTTCAAAAGTAAGTCGTTAGCAGCAAACCACACAGCGCAGAGTAGCCCAAGATGTCTGCAGTCTCTCTGGCTCCCTGCGACCCCCCCCAGTTCCCAGTTCCTATCCACTAGTCCTGACCAGAAAGAGCTCGCTAGCTAAGACGCCTAACCCAAAATCCTCTATCCTTTATACCTTTTTATGCAATACCTTATCTTCTTTCCACTTCCCTCCAATCCCCATAGAATAGTCTTTACAATTAAATGTTTTATGTTGTTTCCTCTAATTGCAGATTGTCCCGTTTTCAGTTTTAAGAGTTTTGCCTGTCACGAAGATAAATCCTACAAGAGGCAATTTTCAAACTGTCTCTTAAGAGCGTGTGTTCCAGTAGCATTAAGCTACTAAAACAAGAAAACGCTGTTGAGTTTATGCTGTCCTTAGTTAGGCTTACCAAAGGTGACTGACAACCCTGTTAAGATAGTGCCTAAGAAAGTATGAACAGTTTTTAGTTTTTTTAGTTGTAGCCGATGTTCCCTAACAAAGTAGTAGCAGAAGCTACAAGTTTTATTTTATTTTACAGCGAGAGCTAAAACCTAAACTAAAAGTGAAAGCCATAGCTGAGAAAAAGCCAGTTAGGGGGAAAAAGAAGATGCTGCCACTGAGCTCAGATCCAAGAAGATGAAGATCTGAAGCCGCAAGGCTCGAGAAAAGCCAGCGCTGCAAGCCTAAACCAGAAGCTGTAGTAGTCTAGAAAGCCAGTTAGAGTATGTTAAGTGCTTTGAGCCAGTCACGTCGACAAAGCTAACCCCAAAACTTCTATGTGAGCTTAGTGCCAAGAGCCGAGAGCTTAAAAGCCACTAAGTTAGCTGAAATGCACTCAAAGTGCCCCTAAATACCCATTAGCTTACAAAGCAAAGAATCTAAATAGCTTAGCTGTGAGAAGACCTCAGAGTCCTTAAAGCACTAGCCCATGTTTAGTTTCATAAACAGCTTCATTTTAAGTACCTATTATGCGTTTCATTATTCATTTTAAAATCTGCAATATTGACCCACTTACCCCATTTGTTATAATTGTTTGTTTTGTTAAGTCACAATTACATATGTCAGTTGTTTGAATCAATTCCTGTTACATTTTGCTTCTTGTCAACCCTATTTGTTGTTTTCTTAGTCCTGCCCTGTGTCATGTAGACATCTCCCTCAGCAAGATAATTCTCTTTTGTTGACATGAGTATAAAAGCACTAACAATGCCCTAGTAGTTAGAAGAGTTCAGATATGCCTTAGCCTTAAACTGCTCTGAAAGATGTTTCAAATTTTTAAACAGTTTTTAAGTAATTATTTTCAGCAGTAGATTGATGCTTCCTATTTTTTCACTAATTACTAATATTGTTCTTACTTTGTGTTATGCAAGAATTGATGCTAAAGATCCCCCCTTTAAAATACATGATTTGTCTAATTGTGCTAAGCTTTAACTAGTTGCCTATCACCCATTCAAAAGAATCCCAGTAGATTTCACTGATTTACCTAAGATACAGCAATTAAGACAGCAGAAAAAGAGTAGACCCACGCTTCGAGAGTGAAGAAAGTAGACTCACAATACACTACTCAGAAATGGAGAGTGACCTCATCACCTAGAGAGCTGAAAGTCAAGTTGCAACAACACCGATAGATGAGAGAGATCAGATAAAGTGTGAAAGACCAAATTGTGAATGTTTTCCCTTTGTTCACTTCAAGTGTGTATATTGTAAATTGATTTAAGTTGTTCACTGTAGAAGAGAGCGTAAGCCAAAAAAATTATGTACCAACTGTTTAGAAAAAGAACAAGAAGAGACTAGCTATTTCTTAGTAATTGCCACTAACTTGAGTCTGCTAGAGTTAGATTCTCCAGAATAGTATTATATATATGAAAAAGAGACAAAAAAGCAATTAAACGCTAAAGTTAAAGTGCTCAAAGTCGAGTGCAGAAAGACAATCAAAGTACCTTGCTAGTCCGATACAATCAAGTTGTCCCAGTAGAGTGCCTTTAAAAGAAAGTTTGCAGTTCAGACTGACAAGACTCCAGAAACATATGCCTGCTGCCGAGAAGATAGATTACCCCGCCGCAGGCTGCTACCCCGTGAGCGAAAAGAAAGGCAGAGGCATGTTGTGATAGAAAGTCCTCGTAGTCCTAAGCCGAGAGACAAAGGGACCCCCCCCCAAGAGCCCACAGAGGCTGACCCTCAAGAAGAAATGTGAACTATAGTTAAACATAGCACCAGAGAGAACCTGAAGTATCAAGAGCATTATGATTGTCCCAAAGATAAAAGAAAAAAGTATTATTTCTTTTATGACACTCAATACTAAATTTTGTAGATCAGAAAAAGGAGTAGAATGCCACGACTCAAAAGCAATTACTAAAGAAAGGCAATCCAACACACACGAATTTATTTAAGTAAATAAAAAGGTGGGGGACTGTAATAAGTAGAATAAATAAATTCGTGTGGGATTAAGCTATTAATAAAAAGATACCCGAGAATGCCTCCAGGATTCCGAAGTTCCCAAACACACCTACTACTGTAACAACAAGACAAAGCCAGAAGATGGCCCAGCCATTAAGAGTAGACCCTCGCTTCACAGCTCCTCAAACACCAGATACCAATCTTGGTGGAGATCCTAGACGATCAAGATCACCCCTCCCAAGATGAATTCCAGAAAAACTATCAAGCAACCTTTTCATGCAGACAGGACTCTTTTAGAAACACAGCATACCTAGACTTTCAATAGACTTAGCCTTAAAGTAAAAAAACTGTATAAAACCCACGGGCTGAAACATAGCAGTGTGGCAGAGTTCGGAGGGTACTTTTGTACCGCCTCTCTGTCCACCCGGCATTCGATCGATGTTGTTTCTTTTTATTGTGGCTTTATTTCAGTGTCGAAATTGTGTTAAATAAATTTTGTTATTTTATTTTGAATTAGCCTCTGACCATTTATAACACTGTTAATGAATACAGCTTTACTATCCTCCAGCTGCAGAACTTACAACATTAGTGCAGTAGAGCCTGAGGCCTTTAATGGGGTTTACATATTCCCAAAAGGTGAAAATACTTATTGCCTCATTCCTCAACCTTGGACCTCTCTATAGGCATTACTTTTATGTAAAATTATAAACACATCTGGCTGGCCACAGGGTAGAGCTGTGAGTGGCACACAGTGAAATATTTACTCCAGAATGAAAGCTGAGGTGAGCACCCAACTTCCATTTAGACATTAATATCCCTAGTCCTTGCTTAAGGGAGCTGCCAGTGAATTCCCTGCTGGCATATGTTCTGGGTCCATCTAACAGGAGAGTTCACAGTCAGCAGCCTGACTCCTCGACCTTGTCACTGTAAATAAAATACATGAAATTGTGACTTCTGTGCTGTCTGTGGGAAAAGGCATTGTGGCCTTCATGTCATGACTGCATTAGTGTTACATGAACACAGAATGAAAACCTTCTATAGGTCTACAGGCTATACATGTACAAAAATGCAGATTTAAAATAGCACTAAATGACCTGGTCTGAGATTTCAAATCCCACAGAGTTGTATTAATATAATCTCTTGTGTTTAATATAAATTAGAATGAATAAGATTACTTTTTTTCTGGGAATTTTAAACTGAAAATTGATTAAATCTGTTTTAAAGAATGGCCTAAAATTTGTAAGAAATTAAAAAAAAAAGCCAAGCCAGATGTCATGAGGCTGTGATAGGATTTTCTTTCTAAAAGAAAAGACCTTGAAAATGTTTGTCATTCATCTCTCAAAGTCTACATCTGAAGTGAAGTACAATCTTTACTTTCTTAGGACAAGACTGTTTAACACAGGTCCTCCAGGGAAACTCCAACTTAACTAGAATTCTCTTAGTGTTTTTAATACAGCAGCATTATCTTTTACACAATAGGCAAAGACAAACCTTTAATAATCTGATTGTTGTTTCAGCTCTTTGTTTTTTACTTCTCCATTACGTTCAGATCAAACAGCTCAAATTGAAAATTAGAAACATTAACTGCATGAACCAAGGATAGATTCTGAAAGAAGAGGCAGGAGATACAAAACCCTCTTTCTTTTTAGGTCAACCAGAGTTTTGATGTGTGTTGAGTATGAAACTTACTTTCACTGGTTCTTTGATGTACTGTAGCTAGGTATATAATTTTATCAGACAGTCTGTCTGGGAAGATTCAATTTTATGACAAGTGAAAGAAATGTGAAAATGGTAATTATGAGGAGATTAAACTACCTGTACCTAGTTAGCTCATACATTAGGAGGTGGATTTTTTCCTTTGTTTTACAAGTGGCTGTATGGTAAAAGAAACATTTTTAAAGTCCACAATAGAGCCTCTTAAATAAGAAAAGACCTCAGATTCCTCTGAATGTATTTTCAGAACTGAAATATTATATCTGAGTTGGACAGAGTAACCCAACCCATCTCAACTTTCACTTGCTGTCCTCATCAATGGTCTTTTTCTGTCCTAATATCTTAAACGGATTAATGTTCTAATGGGATTGTTCTTAAATGGGATTGTGGAGCTTTTGTTTACACTTGGGACAATATTCCTCTTCATTGACAATTTTTCTCTCCATGTTCATTGTTTGTTCTTTCTGAATGTCAGTTTAGGGACATCTTAAAAGCCTTGCCTCCATTTCTACTCTCATTTCCTTGCTTCATAGTGTGCTATGAAATAGTTCAAGAGCAGCAGAAAGCATGACAGATGCAGTTTTGTCTTCAAAAGCTCAGAATTTAAGGGCTTAAGCCAGTTTGCATGCAACTAGTCAGTCATACTTTGATTTAAAAGAATGAGTACAGTTATTCATGTGGGTAGGTGTTAGCAGAATTGGTCCAAGGAGAACAATTACACCAGTTCACAGGAGAGAGGATTTTTTTTGCTAAAACTTGAGAGTGATTTGGCTGCGTTTTCTGTTGCACAAACAGAGGCTGACAATCTAATTACCACTATGTTGAGTGCTATGGAGGCAGGGAGTACAGTAGGTAAGGAAGGGAAGGTACTAATGCCCTCTTACTCAATTTTTCAATCCAGATCAACCCCTGAAATCCCTTCCCAAGCAGACATAAAAAAGGGACTGAGAATGGGTATGAGCTCTCTCCACTCTCTAAGCTGGTGCAAGGTGAATCAGCTCACTGCCATGTAAGGGAATGGGCCCAAGTAAAAGTGTGGTGGCTTAGTATCTCAGTATGCAGGAACATGACAGTGAGATTTTTTGCTATCTTAATTATTATTCCCATAAGTGTTAGAAGGAATTTGAAGAAGGGAAGGTGGGAGTCCAGTGAACAGGGAACAAATAAACCTAGGTGTAACATCACAAGTAGTTATGAAGTGCAGCTCACACTTATCTAACTTCAGATTTAATTGTGCAGCTAATTGCTTAATTACAACAGAATCTACTTTATGTCCTACTTGAACAGCAGTGCTATCTGGGATGAGCACAAAAGGAAAGAAAATCAACAGTATAATTTGGATCTATTCACAGGAAGAAACTTCAGCTCTGGAAGAGTTGTGCCCCTTCAGACATAGCAGTACCAGTGGTTGTGAGATTTTCCTTCTTCAGATCTGTGTTTGTAAACCCAAAACCTTTTCTTTGCCTATAAAATACAGGAGTCACTAAGATGTTTGGCAACCTGTGCTAATACTAATAATATTCAGCAGCCGTTCAACTATCAGTTCTTATTTGTGTCTTCCATTCCCACTTTCTCTTTGCCAAGTCCTCTTTTTTGGCTGCCCTAACTTTTGTAGTCTAAGATCTCTGAGGCAGGAAATAAGCCCTTTTACTGTGGTTTATAGATGTTAAACACAGAAGGGCTCTGATCCACCACAGAAACACTAAGAACATAATGCAGATGATACAAACAAGCCCAAGATATATTCTATGTTGGTTGTAATTAAATATATTCTTCCCCAAATTACATATGGATCCTTTGAAAAATAAAGACTAGGCCACATGTCTTATATTCATCAAGCAATAGAATATATCTATGAAAGATGATACTTGCTGGAGGCTTAGACAAGGCATTCCATATTTGTGACATGATTTAACTGTGCCTAGCTTTATTTTGTTTCACCAGGTCCTAATCAGACCACTTAAAAGGCTGCTTTATATAGGCCTCTACTGATCCTGTCCCTGAATTCATCTAGAAGACAGAACAATGACAAAAAAGCAATACAGTATAATTGTATTTTTTTATATGAGAAGAGGATTGAGAATACTTTGCATGAATTGTAGCCCAGACAGCTGATACCTGGGGCAATAGGAACAAATATAAGTTTAAATGATGCAGTCATCAGGAATGAAATAGAGTAATTGCTGTGTATAGATTATTCAATTATTATAATAACATTATAGCCACACAATACCAGTGATGGAAAAATTAAAAATTGAAAATGAAGTATCTGCTGACACACCAAAGGGGTGATCCACTAGAGGGAGACAAACTGAAGAAACTATTGCAGTTGAAATCACCAAAGAAATTGAGTGGAACAAACAGGAAAAGTGTTTAAGCAAATGAACATAGTGAACTTTTTTTTTTTGTGCATGTGTGTGTAAGTAAATCAGCATTTTTACTTCTCTTACCTCCTTGTCAGTATCAGGAAATGTGGAATTTAATGTTAATTTCTTGCCAAATGTGTTAGCTAAGGCAAAAAGTTGCCACTAAAAATACATCTGTATTTCACAAACCCTATTGCTTGCTTCTGTAAAGATTTCTCATTATTAACAAGTCCATGGGAAAGAGCCATCATTTAGATTCTTTCTGTTTCTTGATGGAAGAAATGTGTAGTGCAAAATATGTTTAATGATAGCTGTATATCAGATGGCTTTTATAGCTCCTAGGGTTTATAAACAATTATTTAGCAATATTTTAATTCAACAAGTTGGTCAACATACAAAGTCCTCTTGACAAGTGGGTGAAATAAAGGATTTTAGTACGAGACTGACCAACTCATAGAGTTGGTTAATCCTACTTTAGGTGGTGGATTGACCTTGGCCAAGTGCCAATATGTACACAGATGCTTGTTTATTGCCTGTTTCATGTGAGAAGGGGATGAGTGAGTGGCTGTGTGGGTGTTCAGGTTCACTCAACACAGTCCTCCCAGACCCAGTACAAAAGTCTTCCTCATCTCAACAAGGTATTGATGCTTTCTGTGGTGACAGTGCATATCCTGGGTTGCCTAGTATTGCTCTAACCTGAGCAAATAGAAATGTCACCAAAGCTTGAGCAGCCAGCAGAAAGTCCACCTTATACTCAGAGAAAAAAAAACCAGACAGCCTGAAAGGACACTTCCTCTTAACCTAAGGCAGGTACTGTTCAGATGAACTGTTACTTTGAAAAATCTGTTTCCTTCCAATGGGAACTTTGCCTCACTAGCTCACTTCTAAATGGGTTACTTTAGACACCCAAAGGCATGTGAGGCAAAGCCAACTAAATACTTACATCTTTGTCTGATTTGAATTGCTCTTTTTTGCATGCCTTTTGAAACCTCTTCAGCTGTGACAATAGACATGCCCTGTATTATAGTTCCCCCTTATCCTAGAATTAAAGATTATCTCCTACTTTTGCTTTTATATTCTCAGTATTTTTTCCTGTGTTCTGACACTATTTTTAATAATACATACCACTTTCTTCAGTAGCAGTTATTATGTATATCAACTGTAGCCTGCTGTACTGGTTAAGCTGTAGGTTGAGAAGGCCCAGCAAAAGAAAAACGCTGAAAATTCATCTGTGACCTGAACTAAATTTTCTCATGCTTCTCTATGCTTACTTCCCCATTTCATAGCTAATCACCATATGTAGCTCAAGGTGTTTGCACTCCTCTCTGCTGATGAAAAGAATATTTTTTGTTGAGGAGCAGAGGGAAAACTTTCCTTACTTATTTGTCAGGACAAGATACAGATACTGTCCTACTTCCATCCAAAGAAATCTAATAAAAATGTGTCTCATTGTTTGTAACTTTTAGAGTATTTGTTTTCATTGGGTTTTTTTGGCACAACTGGAAGCCCTAAAGTTTTGAAGAAATGGAACTTTGCTCAGGAGGAGTTCAGCAACAGCATTGCATGGGTAAATATGGCCTCCTATATTTTATATCCTTCCTTCCTTCCTTCCTTCCTTCCTTCCTTCCTTCCTTCCTTCCTTCCTTCCTTCCTTCCTTCCTTCCTTCCTTCCTTCCTTCCTTCCTTCCTTCCTTCCTTCCTTCCTTCCTTCCTTCCTTCCTTCCTTCCTTCCTTCCTTCCTTCCTTCCTTCCTTCCTTCCTTCCTTCCTTCCTTCCTTCCTTCCTTCCTTCCTTCCTTCCTTCCTTCCTTCCTTCCTTCCTTCCTTCCTTCCTTCCTTCCTTCCCACTTTTCTCCTTTGTCTGACCCTCCTTCCTTTCCTTGTTTGTTCCTTCTCTCTTCCCTTTCTCCTCTTATTGCTTCTTTTCCAAGCCTTTTAATCTGCCAACTGATTTTTGTTTCCCACATAACCACACAACTTTGCAACATTCTACTTTTCTTTATACTACCTCTGTTTCTTCTGCTGGACTGCATTATCACTGCTACTCATGCATTGCACATTAGAAATCCCACATCCAAGTCTAGTCAGTGAGGTTCGATTCCCAATTTTTTGATTGAGGGCAGGGCTCCATCTCATCCTACTGAAAACAGCAGACTTAACTCTGCCTAAGACAATCCAACCCTAACCCACATGTGAGACTCGCATTAGAGCACTGCAGTAGGTTCTGCAACTTTTAACCTGAAAGGCAGGAAGTTACTGGAAAATAAGCTCCTGTTTTGCAGCCCTAGTGGATAACACCCACTTGGATGAAGTTGCCATCTGTTGTTTTCTTGGATTATGCCAGAATATGTGAAATAATCTGGAAGAGAGAGAAGCAAAATGACTGAAAAATTCAAGAGGGAAATAATGTCTGGAAAAATACTGTTGGGGTTCTACAAAGCAAGACAAGGACACAAAATATTCTGGTTTAGATCTGGAAAAGACCTGCTGGAGCAATAAATGTGATCACACCAATCATCAAGATATGGAGAATAAATAAATCTCCCTGGCTGCCATAGATTAGACACTGTTATTCTTTATTTCTTTTTTGTATAGTTTCCTAGGCAGAAATGGACTGAACACTGTTAGTGGAAACTGGGACCAGAATTGTCCATTAGCCCATGGCAAGAAGGTAAAAGTAAAGAAACAGTTAGAATAAATAGCATGTGGACCTAATGATGGGAACTAAAAGTGTGACATTCCTGTTAGCCTCTTCCTCCCAGCAAAAGAATCCAGACTGCACCTTATAGCCTGTCTCCAGTTATAAGGCAGAAAAAAGGGAAAATTTGAGGTATAGGGTTGTTATCAGAAATTTTGTCAGTTTAGTGATACCATATATATTTTCAATTTAAATTTTAAATGAAGTGGTTTAGGATTCAAAACCAAGTAATGTGATCTCTGCTGGTGAAAATTAAATAATGTTGCTTATCCTCGGAAGCTTTTTTTATTTGCTTGTTTGTTTTTTCTTCCCCCAGCTATCAAGGAATACACATCCATAATATAATAACATACAGATATATATTATGTGCAGTAT
Organism: Acrocephalus scirpaceus scirpaceus; assembly: GCA_910950805.1. Lineage (NCBI taxonomy): Eukaryota > Metazoa > Chordata > Aves > Passeriformes > Sylviidae > Acrocephalus > Acrocephalus scirpaceus. Next base: position 57,167,692 of record OU383774.1, on the reverse strand, counting down.
TGCAGAAGGCCCAAAATTGCTCTATTGTACAGAACATACATGTTCTGCAAATATTTGCAGAAATGTTTAATAGCAGATGTTTCATCAAGCTGTTATATCATATTGTATATGGAAAGAAAAAGACTTACATAGGTAATTAATCTGTTATCTTCTGAATTTAAGCAAACACTTAATATACCAATAATATTTATTGTTTTTATAAATGTTAGGCATGTCTCTAAGTGGTATTTAAGTCTGATTCTCTTAAGCTGAAACAGTTTTACTGACTCAATGATACAAGCATTTCCTGAAAAAGAAGGACATATTTCCTGTATATTGTTAATATTTGACAGCACTGATCCTAAACGAGTAGAAACATGACAGTGATTTGCAAGACAGACTTTAAAGTACATTTGAAATTCTGTATTATTGTATCTCATGTACACTCATTTACCGAGCAATAATTACATAATAAATTACATTTAAACCCAAAAATAGACCCTGTTGTCCTTATTTCAGTGATAGAATTAAGCAGAGCTAAAAAGGAGAGATGATCCTGCAAATGAGCTCTCAGCTGACAATACTTTGTGTCCGTGCACTGTGGCTTCCTCAGTTTCAGAGCAATCTGCAAATCCCAAATCCATGCTTTGGGTTCCTCATAGGAAGAGAGTTTTGCCCTCAGTTCTTAGTTTTGAAAATAAAAACCCCCAAACCCCAAGAAAACTTCTGAACTAATCTTCACAGAAGGGACAATATTAACTTTGTTTTTAACATTAATACCAATATTTGCAACAGCAAATTTTTAACATTAATACATTTTAACATTAATACCAATATTTGCAACAGCATTCTAGGTTCTACAGAGATTCAGTGGCAAGTTTGAGATCAAAGAACTGGCAATTCCTTGGTGATATAAGACGCAGGAACGTCTTGTCTCTAAATTTGTAGTGCATCAAAGTCACATTTGTGTGTAAACCCTCACAGGATAATCCTTAGTCTGAGGTTACATGTCTGCGAACACACATACTAAAATAAGTGGATTAATAAAAGTGGAAAGAAACACATAAGCACTGTTTTCAGGAACAGGCCCCACCTTTTTGTCACAGTTTTCCTCCTCACTGGAGACACAAGGAGATCCTTTTGCATTAACTGTAGCCAAAACACAAGTATCAGAAAAGAGCCCCTTGGCCCTTCTATCTCACAAACAATCAATCAAACAAACAAACAAACAAACATATAGCAGCAGCCTTTGTTGGTCAAGAGAGTAAAAAACAGGCATTGCTGTAAAATAACAACTCAATGGGCTCAATCTTCTTAAAGTGTTGCCTAACAAAAAGTTTGATTTATCTTGATCATGATTTCTAATTCTCAGTACATGGAATAGTGATTTAGTTGGAGAAGAGTCATTCTTCCTACACATAAATATGCCAGGAATTCCAATGATCAGAAATTAAGGCTAACTTCCATGGTGGAACAAATCATTCCGATTGTTTTGTAACCTTCTGATTCTTTTTTTGCAATTCCAGTGGATATTCATGGTGTTCAGGCCAGTGTCAATGCTGGCTGCTATATTATAGTGACTGTTGCACCAATGTCAGAGACAATACAGTTTCCTATTATACAGCAAAGATTGTGTCCACCCTTACTAAGAGGATCAGGCTGAGAGCATATGTTCAGTCCCTAGCTTCCATGACCTCAGATGCTTTCCAGCTTTCTTCAAAGTATTGTTTTGCACATTACTGCCCTAAAACTTTCATATTTAGCTTATCAAATAGTTGAGAGGGCTCAGTCACCTCTATTCTGCAGTATTTGCTATTCCTGCAAAATTTATATCATCTGGAAACAGTTATAACTCATATGCTTTCTTGCTTTGGAATAACTGATGATAGTGGAGAATAACAGCAAATCCCTTTAGGACCTGAAGCAACCCTTTAAAGATAAGGCACCTTTCAATCAGCGGAGTTTAAACCACTGATTATTATCTAAATTTTTTATTGTTCTAAATTCTCAGTTACCTTGCCAAGAGGTACCAGATCAGATGCCTTATAGAATATGCACACGTATCCACACTTGCTTTGCGAGCTTTTAGTTTAAGGACTTCATCCCACACTATTTGTAGTTATTGTCTTGTTTCTCATTCTAATCTCCTTAGAAATGTGGAGAGTCTTGGAGACTTAGATTCATTCTGACTAGTTCTTCCTAGGATCACATCTCTCTGCCCTAGTGGTGAAAGGATCTCGACAGTGCAAGGTAAAAAAAAAAAATTTCCCGTGGACTTTACTGCTGTAAAAGGGTTTTAAAAAAAATCAATCCAGTCTTTGTGGACTGGAGACAAAATAGAATGAAAAACAAGAATAGAATTGTATCCCTAAACTTTGTAACTTTGATAATATTCAAGTAAATATATAAGGTGTATCCAGTTTCTTTGAATCAGAGAGTAACTATTATAAGGTTGAAAACCCCTAGGTTTTACTCCAGTGCTATCCAGTAGTTTTACAATAAATACTATGTATTTTCACAACATAGTATGCTGTGCCTCAGATTAACCAATCTAGACTTTCTCAGGTTAAAAGCTTCCCTACTGCCAGAAGAGAATAATATCTGCATATTTTGTTTTGTACAAAATATTCCCTTTAACTTCCATGTAACTTGAGTCTGGCATTTTCAGTAAGACTCAATAGGTAAGGGCTTTGAAACTCTCTTGGCACCTCTTTAAATCCCTCTTAATACTGTCATGTTGTAAGAATAGAGTCCTTTCTCTTGTACTGACAAAAAACCTAAAACTACTTGCCTGCTCATGATCCTAGGAATTATTCTTTTTCTATTCAAATTATCTTCCTCCTCCCTGTTTCCTTTCTTTAATATCATCCCAACATTTCATTTACAGCCAAGGTGAAGTTGTTGATCAGTTGCCTGGGTAACCTGAGCCCATATTGCTACATCAGTCATGGAATGACAAAGTTCCATGAGAGCTTTTTGCCTACTACTTTCTGGAGTAGGTTGTAAAATAGCCAATTCTGCGAATAATCTAATTTAAACTTCCAAATTCAGCTCCACATTGCTGCATCGGTTTTTTCTAAATCCTTGTTGCAAAGATTTGCAAACTAATTCTTTAGGTTATTAAAATAAAACTTCTCTCTCTCTATCAGTGCCTATGAAGTAAAAACTTGGAAATCCCATTTTAAATGTATAAATAAGTATACAAATTTTAGTAAACATTAGTTAGTCCTATCCCGGGCTGCTTCTATTGTTTTGAAATATGGATTTGTTTTGCAGGAAAGTAAAAAGTGAAATCACTTTGTGTGTAAACACCATGCCAAGGACAGGGATAGTTTTTAAAAGTGTGGTGATAGACGAGTAGTGATGCAAGATAATGCCAAATTCCACCACCTACATTGTACCACTTGACACATGAAAGATATTTCTGTAACATCCTGGTGAATAATAGCCTGCAGTCTCTTCCCTTCTTTTCTCCCTTGAGATTCACAATTTCTTGTGGATTGTATTTCAGTTCTCACCAAAAATGTGAACAAAGAGACAAAACTTCAATCATGCAGCACAAGTGTACCCAGCCTGCCCTTATACTTCTGATTAAGGAGAGCACTTTTTCTCTTAAAAATATTCACTCTTCAGTCTGCTTCCATGCCAAACAATCTGATAGAAAACATAAGTTAGAAATTCAGCAAGTCAAGAGGGGAGTTGTGTGTGTGTGTTAGCAATAGCGTTATTCTAAAAAAGAAATCACGCCTACATCAAGTGATGAAAAGCAACCGTACTACATGTGGGAGAAATATTAAAGACCACTAACTCTGTTTAATTTTGGCCCTTAATAAGATGGGACACTCTTCACTGACAACTGGTTGACTTGAATTTTTTCAAAATTGGAATGAAATTCAAGTTTCTCTGAAAAAAAAGGGGAGAAAATATGATTTGTATCAAAAGAAAAATGAAAACAGGTAAGAATAAAAACTAGTTTAGTATGTTAAGACTGATTCAGTGGAACAGGTTTCTTCAGAATTTTTCAAACAATATGTCCATTAATATCTCACAGGCATTATCTTTAAAGGGAAAAATTTGTCAAAGCAAAGTAACAAAGGGTACAAAACAGTTTATGTGGAATTTTTCTTCTAGGTAAGCTGGGTGGCAACACAGTACTGTGTTGCATCAAGGAGTGTTTTATTGTGTAGCATGAAGATGATGAGTTTTGACAAGTTAACATATTACAATGAAATAAAGGTGTTGCATTCATTTAATGGAAGGAGATGAATGTTATTCTCCATATTTCCTTCAGTCTACAGAGGCAGTCCAGGAACTCTGAGAGAAGGTATCACAAAAAAGAAATTAAAATAGACTGCTCTTGTTGAAATTACCTGTTGTCTTTATTTATCATTTGTCAAATATTTTAAAATCACATTTGACAACCTATAATGGCAAGGGAAGCACCTTAGGACTATTGCTGTTTGTGCTCCCCTTTCTTCCTGTACCGGGGAGAGATTGCAATATGCATACTTAAATTAATGGCTGAAATTCAAGGATATGAATGTGTTGTGCAGGTCATTTATTTATAGCAAGCTGGCCAACAAACATGGCTCGGAGGGGATGAAAATGCATTCTACATGCGTGAAAGGCAGCAGATGGATTTATTGACTTCAGATGCAGTCAGAGGACACAAAGTGACATTAATTCCTTAAGAACCAGACACCACAGAATTTACCAGTCTGTGTATCTACGCTAACGCAACAGATTGTGACTGAAAGGTTTAGCCTCCTTACGCACTTGTGTTTAATTTAAATCTGTTATTATTGTGTTCAATGTTTATGTTTCTATCCTGCTAATCCAATTTTTTGCTATTTTTTTTTGTTTTGATTACTTTTTATGAAACAACCTGACTATGAAGTCTGTTCCATATTAGAGATTACTGACTTCCATTTGTCCTCCACACCAATTAACTTTTTTTATTCCTTCAGGAAGAAAATTTAAGAACTGAGTCCACGTAGGTGTGATGTACAGCAAAACCTAACAGATGGATGTCAGATATAAGCTAAGAAAGAACATAAGACAGCAAGTTTGGAATGCCCATTATCCATCAGAAAGTTGTCTGACATGATGTCTCTTCTGCCTTTCATGTCTCTCTGATTTTCTCCTGTCTTGAATAAATAAAAATGGGTATAATAACTTTATTTGTTCTTCCTGTACTGTCTGGGCTTGCACAATTCTACTGTATATTTCTAAACTATTTTTCCAGCTTTCTTCAAATGGAGGTAATTTTAAACTTTCATTTTATCACGCTGCAAGTATTTTCTACTTTTTTTTTTCAAAATAATTCCCTCATTTGTATTAAATTTTCAATCTGATATTTCCTTGATCTTGCGGAATAACCATGATCTAATAGATGTAAACAAACAAAGCACCTCACCCTTAGGACTGAGCATAAGCTATTTACACTGCATTTTATGGATGCTTAAAAATCACTACACAATACTGTTATCCGTGCGTGAAGAAGTAATTTCAGCTTCATTGCCTTCTATGGGGCTGCAGAAATGATACATTTAGTCTGACGATCCTAAGAGTGTGTCTTTCTTACTTTCTCATTTATTTTGGTCTTCTTGTACTCTCTTGCTTACTTGAGGTGGAAAGGAATGGTACGGTTGGGTGAATTAGAAAGCTGTATGTGAAAAAGAAACCTATATACTCTTTTCAATTCTTTGTTGATGGGAAAGCTATGCAGAGGCACAGTGCACAACACCGCAGCACTCTCTCGCTTCTGTTCGAGCCTGTCCTCCCTTCCCTTTAACTAGCCTTCAGGAAATACTCATTTGCATTTTCCCTCCTTTGAAATATGTCCTTCCTGCTGCTCAGTTCCGCCAACATACCTCTCCTCATTACTTCCACTTCCCTTCCCATCAGGATAAATATAGCTGACTAACTGCATGCCTCTGCCACTTTTGCACTGTAGTACCAGTCCCCTGTGATAACTCTCAGTCATACACTGTGCTCTGGAGAATTCAAAAGCACCAGCTACATGGAAGCAGGGGGAAGTGTGAAAGGAGATGCCACTCTGCCTGAGTACAGACGGTGACGGGTGCCCATGTCATGCCTTTTCATGGCAAAACAAGGGTCAGAGTGATGGGACTGATCTTCCCATGCACACCTACGGCGTGAACCAGATTTGAATGGATGACTGAGGTCTTGCACTTCTCCACCCTTCTACACCCAGCAGGAGAGTTGATTAGAAAATAAAAAAGAAGCCTGATGCTCCCTTGAGGGAAAGTTAGCTGCTAAAATCAGTAATGAAGTACCTGTCTTTTGCTGTTTGTCCTCATTTCATTTGCTAAGTGAGAATTTTCCTAGGTCTGTGTGGTGTCTTAATTTAAAAATGTTCCCACCTTTTTGGCAGCAGCAGCTTCCTCAGCTTCAACGATTCAACGTGTAAAACTGCTATCAGCACTAGGCAGGCTCTGCATGCTTTTACCCTGTCTTTTTGGAGGGAGAATTATCAGGCGTCTTATCCCTGTAACTGCAGATTACTCAGGCTCCTGAAGAAAGTGGAGGCTACAGACTATTGCAGATAACCTTTGTAAACTGCTTCACTTCAAAGGAGTCATATCTGAGATAGTATGACACAAATAAGCAACATGTTTGATCTCATAGTAAACAACCAGCTTATAAAAATAGCGATGGGGAGGCTTCTGCACAGCCCTGTTTGAAGACCCATTCAATATCATTAGGTAGAAAACACCAGTTCAGGGCAAAGCCAGCAGCTTTCCTTCCCAACTCCAAAAAGCCTCCTCTCTCTCCAAGACACTGGACTTAAAACAAGCTAGTAGGGCTCATCTTCTTCACCCCCACAGAAGATGTGTGAAAGGGCTACTTCACCCCTTCAGAGGCCAAACAGAAAGATTGCAACAACCAGAGCAGAGGGTCTGAGGCTGCTCAAAGCTATGGTGCTATTTTTTTTTTTGCCATCAGCCTAGCAGGTTTGGGAGAGGGGGAAGGGGGAAGGATGTCTTGCTTATTTTAATGCTAAGGGAGGTTCTGCAAAGTTCTGCATGTCAGTACCTTGTTTGTCTCTGAATCTGTTGTAACCCAATGCAAAATAGGCTATTTGTGTGGCTTAGGAAGAAGTCAAATCATGCAAGTTCTATTTATATGCCTAGATGAGTCTATGAAAAGAGTTAACTGTATCCCAAATACTTGGAATCATTAATCATTGCATCGTTAATAGCAGCAGCACCACTTTGCACCCATTTAGACATCTGTTTTTCCATTGATTTCTCAAACAGAATGTCTTTCATGCCCTGTTCAAAGGGTTTGGGTGTTTGGGATGTTTTTCTGCAGCCTGGTACTTATAGTTGCTGGCTCATAGAGAAAACACAAACCTAGTATTTAGATGAAAGTCTGCTTCTCCCTGGGACCTGTGCTATACGATTTGGCTGTCTGAAGCCAAGAAGGATGATGGAAGGAGGGATATTCACTGAAAAGCTTTGGTGCATTGAGAAGCAGGATTTTGTGCTTCAGCCAAGAAAATAACTCCACCTGGTAGTTTAAGGTGCACAGCTCTAGAACAGATATTGCTGATGTAAGGATCAAGTTTTCCTTCCTATGGCAGTTGTGAAGAGCATACTGTGTGAGGCAGAAAAACAGCCTAATGCTTCCCGCTGTTAGGGATACCAGGGCCTTGTTGTTTGAAGGGAGGTGTTTGAAAACACAGCAGGGAAATTCCTTAAAGTGTAGATGATCTGAATACAGCTTTGCCACACCAGAGAGGGAAGGTATGCAGATAGGATCAAAGTCAATTTTGTTTGTCAAGTGAGCCATGTTCATGTTGACTGACTTCTCTTTTTTGGGATGGCAAGTATAAGGTAATAAACCACTAAGAAGAGTTACTACAAATGATGAATATCAAGAAATATCAAGTAGCTTCTCGTCCATTGAGTAGCTGGCTGCACCTGTAGCTGGAATGAAACAGGAGATAGAAACATGTGATGAGACACTGGCTCCGACTAGGCTTTTGCACAACAGGACCATATTGAGTTTGCACAGACTGCCTTAATTTTGGCATTGCCTACCTCTATGACTGCTTCGTTTTGTAGCCTCAACATTCATTTAAGGCAATTATTCCACCGTATGCAGTGCACAGCTCATACTAGGAACTTATGCAGCTTATTTGTGGAGGCACAGTCTGTCACAGGAAACGTTGAATACCATTTGGGTTAAGGAACATTAAAGAAGAGTCTCTTGAGGGACACATGGGTGGTATTCCCTGGAAAGCATCCCAAAGTATTTTTAGCTATGTGTTTTCTCAATGTGGGATGAAAACAAGCCAAAAAAACCAGGCAAGATTTATCCTATGTGCTGTATGAGTGTATGAGAGACTCCGCGTTCGAAACGACAAGAGAATGGAGCTCTTTAATCTCCAAGTAAAAGAAAAAAAAAGACCATCAGACTTCCTGTGTATTTTTCAAGGGTCTTCAAAGGGTCTTATGATTACCTAGTAGCACTGAATTTCATGCTTTGAGGAGTTGTCATGCTACTGTTCTATCTACCTGAAGTTTATGATTCTTCATAAAGACATCAAAATTTGTGGATTCACATAATAAAAGATATGTGAAGTTCAGCAGATCAGGGTGAAGCTCCCCTTTCTGGACTATTCCATGCCCTGAAACAGGTTTTTAAAATTAATTTTCAAAATGTAGAGCAATGACATAGAACCTGATCTGGCTATCACAGAGATAGGTTCATCTGCCGTCATGAAGCTAAGCAGTCTCATTCCAGAATTACACCACAAAGACTGTACTCATTATCTGTCCTGTCTTTTTTAAGTCCTTGTTTCTCATATTTCCTACATCATAAATTCTGATACTGTAATCCCAAACTGGCCAAGGCATTTTTCCTTAAAAATCAGTCCACTAAAGTCCATTCCTACACTGACCACACTCATGTTTGTATTGCCTGGGTTTTATGGAACACTCCCTCCCAAGCTAATTTCAAAGCAGTTCTTTGTCACCACGGCTTCTTTTGGCTTTTAATAATAGTATAATCATTGTGACCCAACCTGCAACCAACTCACCTTTATGGTTTCTAAAATTGTTCAGCCAGTTGACAAAGAAGTTATTCATTCTTTTACATCATTCATTTACTTAGACTGCTACCATCTTTAAAATTCATTGGTGTGCCCAGCTTACACAGCACCCTCCCAAACCACAAAAATCAATGTAGGTCAAACTGGAGGGAATTTAACCTCTTCCAAATAATGCTCAACATCTAAAGACGCACAACTTGACTTTGAAAGAACAAGTTCAAAGTAAACCATCCTTACCTCCAGCTCTTTTCCTGAAAGTGTTCCTGTTATGGCTGAAGAATTTCCTTCCTTTTTTTTTTTCTCTTTTCTGAAATCACTGGCAAATTCAAAGGTATCCCAGGGCTTGGCATTTGTTGTTGGAGAGAAGGCACAATGAGATTACTCTGTGGTATCTTTGTTTATACTCTCAGTCCAACTTAGCTCTTAAGCTGTGGTTTAGCAACAAAGTGAATCCATTTTTTTGGGAACTTAGTGTCAAATCTCAAAGCCACTGTAATCATAAGCATGCATTATATGGGTGCAGAGTCATTCCACTGATTTGTTAACAATAAATTGAAGAGAGAATTTTGTCCTAGCAGATTAATGTAAATTTAATGTGGAGCAAGTAATTCTCTGTTTAGGCAGCTTTAACTTCATGCTGTCTTCCTGAAGCCAGAATAAAATCAAGATAAAATTGTAAAGTGAATGTAAACACTGTGCTGTGTGCTCTGGCTAAACCAACTGAAATGTAATCATATGCTCTTGCCTGATTTTTATCGAATTTGTACTGCTAAATGATGTACAACTGTGTAGAGCTGGTACTTAATGATCACAGAACCACTGAGTAGTCTACCAAGAGAGTAGTCTACCAAGTCTGAGTAGTCTACCAAGAAAACAACTCTGTTGTTAGAGAACTGAAGACATTTCATCTTAACATCTGCTCTTCACTGAGAATTACAAACACCCTCATCAGTGGAAGCTCACATCTAATAAAAAGACAGCTTCGATCATTGCTATCTAGGAGATCTTTGGGAGAATAAGATGGAAGATGCAGAAAACATGCATCAGCTGTAGAATTCTTAGTACTCTGTTTTTCATTGTGACCCAGATCTACTTTAATGACTAAATATATGGCTTTTGTGACAGGATAAGGATATTTGTATGCCCTTATTTGCCCTTATTTGCTCTAATAAAATGGATTTCTTTCCTAACCTAGAGAAAATATATCATATTTCTGTGATTATGAACTCAAAAGATTCCCTGCTGATTATCTGGTCAGAAAAGATTATACACCATATATGCTACAGGAGATTTTGCTTGCTGTGGTGGGTTGACCCTGGCTGGATGCCAGACACTCACCAAAGCCACTCTATCACTCTCTGCAGCTTGGCAAGGGAGAGAAAATATAATGAAGAGCTCATGGTTTGATATAAGGATAGGGAGAGATCGCTCACCAAATACCATCATGGGCAAAACAGACTTGAATTGGGAATATTAATTGAATTTATTACTAGCAAAATCAGAGCAAGATAACAAGAAGTAAAATAAACCTATAAAACACCTTAACCTCTCCCAAGGAGGAGGAAAGGAGCCAGCTCTACCTCCTCTCTTAAGGGTTCAAACAGACACAGAATGGGGATTATGGTCAGTTTATCACATGTTGTTCCTGCCGCTGCTCAGGGAGATGAGTTCTTCCGCTGCTCCAGTGTGGGGTCCCCCCACAGTTCTCCACAAACTTCTTCAATGTGAGTCCATCCCATGGGCAACAGTTCTCTACAAACTGCTGAAACGTGGGTCACTCTTAACAGGGCACAGTTGTTCAGACACAGCCTGCTTCAGTGTGGATCCCCCTTGGGGTCACAAGTCCAACCAGCAAACCTGCTCCAGTGTGGGCTCCTCCATGGGCTGTGGGTGGATCTCTGAATTCCTGTGGACCTGTGGGCTGCAGGGGGACAGATGTTTCACCATGGTCTTTACCATGGGCTGCAGGAGAATCTCAGCTCTGGCACCTGGAGCACCTCCTGCCCCTCCTTTTCCCCTGACCTTGGTGTCTGCAGGGCTGTTCCTCTCCTACATCCTCCTGTTGCTCTTCTCTGGCCACAATTACATCTGCACAATAACTGGTTTTTCCCGTCTTAAATCTGTTATCAAAGAAATGTTACCACCATTTCTGATTGGCCCAGCCTTGGCCAGCAGCACGTCCATCCTGGAGAAGTCTGGCTTTGGCTCTGCAGGACATGGGAGAAGCTTCTGGCATCTTCTCACAGAAGCCATCCCTGTACCCCTTTTCTGTCAAAATCTGGCCACACAAACCCAACACACATACACAGAAATTTAATTCTCTATAGGGCAACCCATAATACACACCTGAGTATGAATGAGAACTTCTTTTAAAACAACATACAGCCTTCTGATTAAAAATTTTGAACTCAAACCTTGGTGTGTTATTCCAATGATTGCTTTATTATTGGTTTGAAATCTGTCCTTGTTTCTAGTGCTACTTTTAAACTTAAAGTAGATAGAGTTTCTGATAGCTCATACATAGAGTGAAGAAACCCCTTGTCCTCTTTCTTGTGTTGTGACCTCCAAGCTTTGACTTAAGTAACCTCTCAATTTCTCATGTTAATCGGGACAAATTTCCTGAATCTTTAACTATAAAGAATGTTTTGTGGTCTTTCAGGTGCTTTGCAGGCTCTTCCCTGCACCCTTCCTAAGCAGTAATCCTTGGACTGTGGACCACAGAACCAGAGGCTATGCTGCAGCTGTTTGTACCTCAGTGCCAAGTACACAGGCAATATTCTTCAAAGTACCAGAAATTCTACTCATAAATCCAACTTATCATTTGGATAAGAACTTACACAGCTGATTAATGACCATGAGTCCTATGACCTTATCAAAATGGAGACACGCCCTAAGGAATCCCTAATAAAGATATATATTTCCTACAAAATTTTTATGTCAGTGCAAAGTTTTGCATTTTTCTGTTTAGAAATATATTTGCTTATCTTCATCTCACTAGCCAATCCAAATAATTTATTTCAATGATTTGCCATTTTCATGGTTTATCATCCCCTTGGTCTTCATGACATCTACAAATATCACTAAAAGCCTGCCTGTCTCTAACTCCTTCTCTGCTTGTTTCCATGGGATTCAGATGCTTTCATCTTAGAAACTGTTGCCTAATAAATCTGGCTGGCCAGTAGCTGCTCAGTCTTTTCTAGGTTCATCAGACTGGTACTTTTCCATCCAAACCACAAACATTTCCATCTGGCATAGTTTCACTCACCAGGTCACCAACATGAAACTCCCTCTAAGTTTCACAAACCTCAAGCAGGAAAAAAAGTCCCGTGTAAATCATGTCACTGTTCTGACATTGTAATAGTACAGAAAACCATAAAGCATAAAGCATCTTCAAACTTTGTCCTTAATTTACCCTTTTGCTATTCACCTGGTCAAAAGTGTATTTGCTAGCCCCCATTGCCTCGCTTCACCATTCCTCACAAGGGAAGATTTAGCTCCTCAGGCATTTCACAGCCTGGCAGATCTGTTCAGAATGACATGAGCAAACAGATCTGTCTCCCATGCTGCACAGAATCCCAGCAGGATGGACAAACCTGTCTCCCACCACTCCACACCCTCTGAGGATTGGGCTGGCAGAACCCACCAGCAATCACAATTCTTCCATCCAGTGATGAGAGATTTCCACTGCTGTTGGGAAAATCTCACTTGTCTTATTTTACCACAATGTGAAGTAAGATTTTAGGACCAACTAGGTTCTAGGGAGTATGGTTGGTCCTAAAATATCAAGGAGGGGGTAGAAATATACATGCCTGGATGTGCTTTTATTTGACAGCAGTAATGAAGATTGATGAATTCTATTAATAAACTCCTTAAAGTTGCAAGTCCCTAATAGTAATACATACTTGCTCATTACACCTCATTGTAATACTAATAATGTAAAAATTTTAACAGTGCAAATCTTCAGTAAGAAAAATAAAATATTTTTCCCTAAAACCAAACATTATTCATATGCAACTTCTGTGGTAAATAACACAATGATGTCCATGTTCAGGACCCATTAACACCAGTCTTCACCCCTGCACATTTCAGCTTTTCTAGTCTAAAACTTAGAGAAATGTCCTTTCTGTTAAGTTTTTCATTTATCAAAACTAGGCTTGGTTATATGTAACCAATGTTTTAATTTGGAGTTCTCCCGTTTCCTACGGCTGTTTTGTGGATTAAGACTATTTCTTTAAATTAGAAATAACTTAAATAAGGCTAAAGTAACAAAAATTTATTTTCTTTTCTGGTAAGTCATGTTACACCCTCTCTTTATTAGAAAGTAAAAATAGCTATGCAAACCATATGATGGGATCCCTTGAAAGTAATGTGGGAACACTATTAGAGCAATGCCAGAATTTCAACTCCACATTAAGTTAATAGAATCTATGAAAAACTTTGTGGAGCAATTTGTCCCTGAGATAATTGAATTTAAATTACAGGATTTATAGTAAGAATTACTTTAATCTTGTTATACTTGACTCAATTGCTAAAAGCATCAGTTTTACTTAATATTGGTCTTTGTGGAGTAACTAACTTGTTTTGTTACTGACAGAAAAATGTATCATCTTAGAAAAGTAAACACACACATCCTTCATTCTCTACTGTTTGTCACAGACATCCTCCTTCCTTCTTTTCATACCTTCTTTATACAGCAGATATTTCTCTTCTGAAATCTGTCAATTTGCAAGGTTCCCCGCTGAGACTGTTCTTTCAGCATGTGCTAGAAGTGAAATAAATGGGACAAACTGCATCCTTAAAAGTAAACATATACCTCACTGGCTTGGCCACAGAAATACTCTGGTTTTCAGCACTACATCCACCAACTCTTGGGGAAACTAGTTTTCTAGAGGGTTTTTTTGTGTGGTTTTTTTTGGTTGTTTTTTTGTTGTTGTTGTTGTTTTGTTTTGTTTTTTGGGTTTTGGTTTTTGTTTGGTTTTTTTTTTTTCCTTCTGGGACAACAGCATTTGTCTCAGTATCCCCTAGCTCGTCTCCAAAGAAGACTAGGGCCATGGATATGAGTCCATCATGTTACTTATTCAGATTGGCCACATGAATGCATTCATACTCACCCACCACTTCCACACATCTAGTTGTCTCTTCCTTTCACTTGTGCAAGCAATAAAACTCCACTGGGAAAATTCTGTCTCTTTCCTCTATTAAGCAGGGGAGATGGAGGAAAAAAAAAATCTGTTTTAATTTTTATTTGAATATGTACCTTGATAGACTTAAAAAAGAAAAATTAACAAAGTAGGAACTTTACATACTGTTTTGCTGTAATTGGAAAACAATACTGTGCTTATTAGAACACAATAAAAGAAATGGCTCCATCTAAGCGCCAAGTTGTTGGGTGGGCTAAATTCTTTCCTTTTTCCAAACAATTTTGCCACTTGTTTTCTCCTTTTTCAGTGTTAGGAGCAAAGGTCATTTCTCCCATTCCTGTTTTTCTTTAGTTTTTTAGATACTGATTAACTAAAACCTCTACTTTAGTTCTGAGCATTTCAGAAGTAGTATATTTATTAATTTTTCCATGATTTTAAAGTATCACATCAGTAACATTCATGCTTTACTAGTCATTTCTTTCTCTTTTAGAATAAATGCTTGTCAAAAAGTTGTATCTGCAAAGTCTGAATGTGTTTAAAGTAACGGATACAAAAGTTTGTGCTAGGCATCCCAAAGTGGGCAACCACAAATGCAAAGCTCCATCAGAGGTGTTTGGCTCATATGTAAAAATGAGGTTAGAGCACATCCTGTGTTTAATAATTTCAGATGTTGTATTATGAAGTGAAACTTTAAAAAAGGATAAAAAGAAGGAACTCGGGAATTACTGATCCATCACATAAACTTATATTCCTCACAAAATAAAAATAAAATGTTTCTAATTACTTAGAAGGTAACAGGGAGGAGTGTAACTAATACAAGCTTTTCAAGGACAAATAATGTCAAACAAATCAGCCCTGTGGATGGGGTAGCCTCACTGAAGCTTTTGACACTGATGTGATATTTTCCGAGGAAACCCTGTTTCACCTGAAATATTCCCTGGTGCTCACGGATCTAAAGAGATGCCATCAGGAAGAAGTCCGGCTTTACACACAAACAGGAAGGATGTCTGAATATCCTCATCAATGGTCAGGATGATCAATCAAGGAGTAGGTACATCACACCTGGGTAAACCCAGGCTGATGTTATTAGAGGTGAGGCCTCACCTGGAACATGGTGTCCAATGGACACTGCATTTCAAGCAAGCCACAAGCAACATCTCGGAAGTGTGAGCTGCGAGGTCAATGATGAGAATGAATTTTGGTTGGTTGAGAATAGAAGTGTGTGACAACAATGTCCAAACCCACCAAAAGTTATTAGTGAAGAGGCATGGAATGGTTTCCACATATTTATGGGGAATGAGATACATATTGCAGGCAGCAGGTTTAGGTCATTTACTAACTACATCCTCTAGGAAGGATCTAAAGTCCTGGTCATCAGGGGTCTAAGAGATTGGAGCGAATTACTCTTCCCAAAGGTGTTTTTATGAAACAAAGCTAGAATGTCTTAGGCCTGGTTCACCAATATCCTTAAATAAATGTATTAGTACACAGCCTCAACCAGGAGCACTGGCAGAGGTGGTTAGTGAAGGTTAGTGGCAGTTTGAGCAGGCACCATCTACAGCCATGTGCTTTCATGTCATTCTTCTGACTTTCAGGGTATCTCTTGACTTCAGCAGAAAGTCAGAGCAGTCAAATGGGTGGTATGACAAAAACAACAACCGCCCCCCAGATGTCTCAGAATAAAGTTCATAAGGATAATACCTTTCAACAACATTAGCCCCTGATGCTGGCACTCAGAAGGAGGTGTTGAGGTGGTTCTCCATGCCAGCAGAACAATCAGGAGGTGCTGACACTGGCAGGAGTGGGGAATTTAGAAGGGGAAATAAAAATGCTTGAAGAGAAATGAAGTTGATGGTGGATTGTCCTTCCACAGCTCTGCTGCTGCTGCACCAGTAAAACACTTCTTCCCAAGGACTTTTTCTCTGTGACTTCTTTCTTTCTAAAGCACTTCATTTAGAAAATAATTCTTCCAGCTGCATAAATAATTTCTCACTTGTAAAACCCCCAAATCAAGGGAATTGTTTAAAACCATCCTGTTGCTTACAGGTAGGCATGTGCTGAAGCAGTTGTTAGATTCATGAGAGGAATAATAATAACAAAGAAGAATGCACACGTTGGAGAAAGTCCATGAAAGAAAACTGGAGGCTAAAAAATTTTCAGGTTCCAATGTAAGTTCCAGGCAGTAGGCCCTGTAAACTGGGAGAAATGCAGAATTTGTTCAATAGTTTAGATGCTCTTACAAGCAGAAAGTAGTGGATTTCAAGGCAACTATCAGGATGTTACTGAAAAAATATACCTTTATTTTTAAAATTACCCATTTTGTTACTTCAGTTCTATCTGAAGGATTACCAGAGAGGCATGTACATTTTGCTCTGCTTTTAAAACATTTTCCATTTAATGACCCACAGCAGTTGGTTACTACCTGTCTGGCTTGCAGGAACTACCCAACTGTCATGTTGATGAAATCATACCTCCAAATGTTACGCAAAATTATTTAAAAAAAGGCGAGCTGGCATGTTTACAGTGAAGAGAATGAAGAACAACATTTCCTTGTAGATTTTAGTCAAATTAGGTTTGATACTATATGCCAAGTAAAGATGGAAATCTCATGTTAGCATAAATTGATGAGAATTAGTGTATACTTTCTATGTCATATATGCTAAATGCAATGCTGGTGGAAAAACACCAAAAAATATAAAAAAGTTCATTTTTTTCGTGCCTTTCTACCTCAACTTAAGAAAAAGATTGAAAGCTCCTTTTTCCACCCCCAGAGAATGAAAATGCTTAAAGTGGTGGGGACCTTCTTGTGAATGTCCAACCACAGCACTGGAATCAAAATTCATATGTTTAAGTGTGTCCAATAGATCCAAAATATTTTGCTTACAAAATGCAGGCTATTTTCAACTCACTTCCTGTAAAAAAAAGTCAATAATGAAACATTTGATTTGTTGTTCAAGTTTTCACTGAGTCATTGAGGGTAGGGAACAAAAGAGAAAGAGAGATGAGGAATCTTTGAACACAGTAGACAGAGCAGACTACTACCAAGAAAGTCAACCCCTAATGTCTAGATTGAGTTGAAAAAATTAGAAAATATTAAAAAAAAACCAACCCAAATAATCCAAACAAACAACACAACTAGGAACAAAAAAAAAAAAAAAAAAAGAACAAAATGAAATCAACCCCCAGACTGTGTTAGAGTTGTTTTGATGCAGTTTGGTAGACCTTATAGCAGAACCACCATCCGCTCCTGCTCCAACTGCCTCCAGTGGGTTCTTCTCCCAGTCCAACTTCCCATCTTCTCAAGGAAGGAAGAGAACTGTTGGTCACTCCTTGTTTTAGCAGGCAGCTCCTCTACCCCTCACTAACTTATCTTTGGTGTTTTCTTCCCTGTAAGGATGGGCTGTCACATCCTTGCCTTGGGCCTGACTTCAGTTCCCTTGGCCCTCTGTAAGTGCAGCAACATGCCCCTGAACAAAAATACCCTAATAATCCTGTGATTCTGACATGTCTTTAAATTCTTTGTTGGCTTTGACAGAATTACATTTTCCAGCAAAATCCTTGGCCTGTGATTTTCAACCAGTTCAGTCAAACAGCAGTGAGAGACCTCAGTCTCATCAGGAACTGTGCTCTTCAACTCAGTGAGCAGAGGGAAATCACACAGGGCAGGGCTCCTTAGCAAAGACAGAAATCTGTCACCTTGACAGAAAGAACTGAAAAATCAGATTTGGCATTCCAGAGCCCAAAAGGGCAGGGCTGAGCTGAATTGCATTGCACAGGTTGCACTTAGGATCTGTGTAGCAACTGATGCCTGTCCTTATTCAACAAGACCTTGAAATACACCTCCAACCTAAGTAGGTTGTTATAATCTTCTGGGGCCTATACTAGCTTTCCACTTATGGAAACCAAGGTTTGAACTCCAGGGGATGAAATGAGGTGAACACAATTGCGTATCTAGTCACAGGTATAAGATTCAGGGCAGATAAAACATTAAATGGGGCTGGAGGCACAGTGAGAATCTGAATTTCAGGGCAGAAGGGGACATATATAGTGTGTGAACTGAAGAAGTAACTTCAAGACTCTTAGAGTTTTAAGAGACTCAACTTTTGTGGTTCAGCAAGCAAGGGAATGAGAGAGACAATGTATGACATATATTCCATGGCAGGTGACTTTTGCTGCAAAGCTCCAGCATGACCAAGGCTAAAGAGGTCATATGTTGAGAGGTATAAACAACCATCATGTGAGATCCTCCGGTGCATCATGAGGAAAGGAGGGGAGCTGACTAATCTTACTCTGACACTCCTTCTTAGTGTAAAGCCCTTTATAACATGACATTCCTCAGCAGTCTCTCATACTCAGGGAACAAAGGGAAGGAGAACAGATGTCCTTGGGCCACTGTTGCTCACCATTAGCTTTAAAAAGCTGCCTTCCAAAACCCAAAAGGCTCTAAGTCATCTTGTTTTCTTCCTTTTGAGGTTGCACTCTTACTATCAAGGCAGTTCATCAACTCACTGCTGATAAACTTACTATCAACAAAAATAGTTCCTTTTTCTACATCTGGAAGAAGTGCAGCAATTTCAGTTCCTCAAATGAGCTGAGCTGCTGTGGCAACTCTTTGGGCCTGGCTTAGTGGCACACCATCTTAGCTTCATGGGAGTATTTTATGGCCTTAGTTAAATGAGTAGATTCATTTTTTTTGCACCAATAGTACTCCTACATCTTTGTAAATAGATGTATTTTGCAAAAGCTAAAGCTCAGATGTCAGTGTGCCTTTTTTGGTATGAAAAAGTTTTAAAACAATGAAAATGAAAATATAGAAAAATAAAACTATTATGAATACAAATTCATTTATTTTTTCTTGTGAAATACAATTTCTTGTCGATGTTTGCACTTACCAAGTAGATGATCTGAAGATAACTTGTTGTAATCAAACATGGTAGCTGCAAATTCAAAAGGGCAGGCTGAAAGTGAAGAACACCATTATTTTGGATGGTAGTTATGCCTAATTTTCTTTCTCTCTCCTCCAATCCTACTTTTTCACATATTCTGCTACTCCACAACAACAGGGAGAAACAAAGGGAGTGAAGGTGTTGAGTTCAAAGGAGATACAACATGCACTTGAAGAGTTGTGATCCGTTGTCTGGTGTTCAAGGGGATGCTGGTATCTAGTAAACCGAGGAGGCTAAAGTATACACCGTGTGTATTAATAGAAGGTGTAATGGAGGGCAGAGAAATCCTGCTGCTCCATAAGGTTGGTGCGCTGGCCGCGGAAATTAGAGCCCCCTGTGTCAGCCGTGGCCTACACATCCGTGCTCTCTGTTCCACAGTGGCTATGCCACTGTGTCCCAGCTCCCTGGAGTTTGTCTTAACGTGTCCGTGGGAGCACCCGGCGCCACCGTGGGGGAACGAGGTGCCGTTTCACACCCAATTTAACACCCACAGGGTGTGGAAAGCCCAGTACCGCGCCCTCGGAGCCTTCGCGGAGAAGTGGGGCCAGAGGGCTGTCCCAGCACCAGGGCCTTCACCCTGGCCCCCTCCCGGCTGGGCTCGGGGCAGGACCACGCGGGAGCAGCGATGCTCCCTCCGGGGCGCCCCGCGACACCCAGCGGGGTCAGCCTGGGGGCCATGGGCAGGAGCGGCTCCCGGCGCGCCCAGGGGCTTTCTCCCCTTGTGGCGGGGCGCATCCTCGCCCGCCGGCCCCGCCGACAGCAGGAGCGGCCCTAAACCGGCTTACGCCCAAGGCGATTTGCCCGTGATCCGCCGGGCTTCCCGTGCGGGAGGGGGCCGGGCGTGCGGGGCGCCCGGGACAGCGCGGGCGGGCGGGCGGGCGGGGGACGGGAGGCGGCGATGATGTGAGCGGCGCGGCAGCTGCAGGCCGGCTCCCCCGGGAGCCGGGGCTGAGCCCGGTGGCCGTGGGAGGGAAAGGAGCCGGGCGGGGAGGGAGGAGGGGGCCTGGACAGGGCCGGGGGAGAAAAGGGAGGAGCGGGGCCGGAGTGGGGGGAGGACGAGCGGCGCCGGGGAAGCGCTGCCAGCCGGAGCAGCGGTAGTGGAGGCGCAGCCCGGCGGACCCAGCTCCGCTGCCCGTCGGCGCTCTCCCCGCGGAGGTTGGGGACCTGCTGCGGGGTGATGGAGGAGCATGGGTACCCTTCCTATAGCGCTCGCAGCCCCGCCTGGGAGGAGCTGGTAGGTACATGCGTGCCTTGCCGTTGCACAGGCGTTTCCTACCCTTTTTCCTGCCTGTATTGTTCAGCCGGGGGGGTCGGGCTATCATCCTTATCTGTGCCCTCCAGCCTCCCCTTCCCTTCTTTCCACCCCGCTCCACGCCAGAGCCCGGCCGCCGGCGCTCGTCCCCTCCCCGCGGGGAGCGGGGGTGGGAGCCTTTCGCCCCCGCCGTGTCTGACCATTTGTTGACGAGCTCGTCCCTCTGGGAGACGGGGTTCATTGCCCTTTCTGAGTTTCACTGCCCGGGTGGAAAGCCTGGGATTAGCACCGAGAGCCTTGCCTTCAACTTTGCCGAGGGGGGTGGATTGGATGTTGGCACCGATTAACTCCTTCTCTTAGCACAGCAAAGGCAACGTGTCCAAGCAGCGTTGGGAGGCAGTTTCCAGAAAGAGACGCACACATTTTTTCCCCTTCTTCTTCTGGAGCTAGGCTGGGAATTGCTCCTATGGCGGCGGCAAAGTGGGACGGGGCTGGGGGTACCCTGCTGTCACCCTGCCTTGTGGGGTGCAGGGAAAGTGCGTGCCTTTGGGCCGCTGCGAAGGGAGGGGAGCGCTCAAGCTGGCCAGGAGGAAAGCGGCGGTGAGGTGCCTTTGCGGTTTGTTTAAGCAACTCGAAGACCCTCCTTCCAACCAAAGGAAATCATGTCACCGGCATCCTCAGCAGGCGATAAAATCAGATTTCCCTTTTCAGGGCAGTCTGGTCCCGCTCCTGGGCTTTTCTCCATTGTGCAAACACACACATCAGGCAGGGAGGGCTAAAAATAGGCTTTGGGTAGCTGCTTGGGAGATTTCAGGCTATCTAAGAGGTCAAGGCTAGGCTGTCTCTGGCCCTGAACTTGGCGAGGCAACATGAAGCATGGACCCGTGCTGCTGCCAAGCTCCCCTTTAGATGGCTGTACCATGTTTTGCTAACTCGTTTTGTTGGTCCGGGTTTTACTTGTAAAGCCAGTTTTAAAGAGCAAACAGGGGAGACCCATTCTTTTCGTGGCTTGGTGTGCGCACCCTCAGGAAAGCAGCAGCCGAGCCCTGGAGCTACCCACAAGAAACTAAGTTCACTCCCTTCCTTGTTAGGATTTGTAGCCCTCAAAAATATATTTTTACTATCCTAATTTTTGTTGTTAACCTGAACATCCCCCTTCGCTGCCCTCTGCAGTCCTCAAGCCCCGAAACTGTTGCCGGAGATACAGCTGTGATAGGGAAAACAGCTGTATGTGTGTTCCGGTAACACGGAGCTGACATTGAAACGATCAGGCAAGGGAAACCCGAGATTTTTGCCTGGAGAGATGAAGAAATCGTGGGAGGAAGGCAGCGAAGTCAATTCCTGCGAATGCGTTATCCTATTAAACAGTGACATTTAAATTGCTGCCGTCATCCAAAACTCAGCTGAAACTCGGGAGGCAGATGGATTGCAGCCCCTCTCTGCTTGGAAATGCGGAGTCCTGGCTGAAGCATCCGAGACTGTTTCCTTCTGCGCGCACGGCTTAGATAAACAAGGAGCATTTTTTTTTTCCCCCCTCCCTTTCCCCCTCCCCCAGTAAGGGCCAGGATTTGGGTCATGTTTATCATTTCATTGCTGCATTTGTTAAAGAGTACATCCATGAATGCAGTTTTAAGGTTAACCACTGCACCAATTTCCTTTACAAGACTCTAATTTCAGCTGATCCACTCAATCCTTTACCTGGTAACCTGCTGGTAAAATACATCGTCTTTGTGGCAAGAGCCACATTGTTCTTTTCATCTGCTCATAAGCAGGCTTTTTACAATAATGGGGGCAAAGGGAGATTTAGGTGAAGACCTGAATGAGGAAAGGGTAAACATAGTATACAAACCTCTCTCCCCTGCTCTTAAAACACAAAACAAAGAGCAGTAAGATAGGGAAAACTAATTTTTTTGGAGGTTTTGAATCTGTGCAAGTTAATAATCTATGTCAGATTCTTGGGAAGTGCTCTTCCTTTAGCTATTCTGAGAAATCAGTGATGGACATTAAATGCAGCCACAAGTCCTTTGCCAATCAGGGTTGGACTTGTCTGTGTACTACTTCAAATTTCAATAACGTCCTTTCCTTAATTCACAGCACATTTTTTAATGGAAAAGCTCTTCCTGAATCCAGGAAGAGTTGTATATCTCCATGATGGAGCTAAGTCAAAGTGATTTAAAATGTAAGGCTCACCCTGCATTCTTGCAAGGGAGGTTTGGTGGCTTTGTAGTAAAAATGTGCCTAACACATGACTTACAAAGCTCTAGACACAACTTTCGTATTTTATATGAGACCTGAGTCTTGGCTTTACCTTACCCTTGAAATGTGTACATAAGTCCTCATTCACAAAAACATCTGTTCACTTTTATTACCTGCCCTGGTTTGGACCTTTTCACTCTGAAGCATACAACAGAGTTTAGTAGTTTCCTTAATACTGTAACCTACAGGTTACAGGATTCCCTTGGCTAATCCCAACCCAGCCACAAATGATGTAGTTACTTTCTGTAACAGTGGCATGGATACATGTTGTTATATTTTAGCTTCCTCTTTCCTAAGTAAGGAAGTCAAGAAAGAATAGTATCACTAATTCGATCTGCAGAGGGAGTTCAGACGGGCAGATCTGAAATGAACTTGTTCAGAGTAGGGAGCCCAGTTACAAACCACAGCTATCACTAACCACCAAAATTAGGAAAGATTCAATAAAATCTTTTAAACATGATGAAAAATGCATTGTTAATCTGACACACTTGATTCAAATTTCCCCAGAGCAACTTTTTGAGGTGAAGGATAGAAAACTATTACCCTTTAGTCTGTAGATGCCAAAGTGATTTAGAAAAAAAAAGATGTAAAAATGCTTGTTACAAAGGGAATCAGTTTTAGGACTGGAATCAAATAGTGCACTAATCTGTATTATAAATGGTAATCTTCAGTGCAGCTAGAGTGCATGTGTATTTAGATTTTTTCTACATTGCATATGCATTTTAGTGACACATATCCTATTACTGGGACTCAATGTGGTTGAGTTAAAATGTTCTCACAGTGTATATATGTATATTAAATGTACACAATATCACAGTGTAAACATGTGATATATGTTATATGTGAAATGTGAAATATGTTATATTGTATATAAAGGGCAGCTTATCAGCTGATATTAATTGCCATAGCACAAATGATGTCAGCAGAGCTGTTTTTTGTTAATTGAGTATCTTCCCTTAAATGCCAACCTTTCTTTATGCTTTTTACTCCCTTCCTTCAGTTAGGGAATTTAAGGTCATTACTAAGGAGTGTGAAACTCTTTAGTGAAAGACACAGCATGTGCAAATATTGTATGCGTTTTTAATAGCTGTATATAGTCCCACATTGTTCAAGAGCCCAACTTGCAGAAGTCTAGTGGTACCATTTTTGCCAGAGTATTTGTAGCTGTGGTCACTGAGCTGAAACGTGCTATTCAATATTTTTCATATTGATGCTATTCAATATTTCTCAAATTGAGTCTGACATCGATCCTGGGAGAATCCAGCTGTGAGATGAAGGGATAGAAGTCAAGTTGCAAGTCCTTATTGAGGTGAACTTCATTGCTACCTTAGGCAGCTTTATCTGGGTAAAGGTTGCAACTGGACCCTGATTATCTACTAATACCTTTGAAAAGAAGAACAAGTGGAAATAGTGATATCTTTAAAACTGTCTTTGTGCCTGGGCAATGTATATCTTTGTAGAAACAACTTTCTATGCTAACATGAGTGAATAATTTGTGTATTTTCAACAATGCTTAACACTTGGTTTCTCCATTTTGGAGAACTCTGTAAACACTAAACAACTGCAGACTTTAGAGCCTGTAATTTCACAGAATCCACTGCATACTTCACAGAAACCATGTTCTCATATTCTCACTGAACTGTTCTTGTGGGACATTTCCTATCATTTGCAGACTTAGGTTATTGCTACTAAAATCTTCATATTAAGTAACCTGAGAGAACATTCCTAGTACTTTTTGTTTTTTTCTTAGCACTCTGAAGTTTACCAAAATGATGAAAGAGACCTGCTTGGAAGTGAAAGGCTAGTGCCTTCTTTCCTGGTAACCACACCTTTGTGTTTGGACGGTCAGGAGTGAGGAAGAGCACACTGGGGTAGCCCAGGTCAAGATGCAGGTGCCCTCTGCGTGGTACAGAAAGTGTGCAGCAACTAGTGCTCATAGTTAAGCTCTAAAAATGAACAGAAGTTGAAGAATTGTATTTATTCTAACAGTAACTACTATTGTTCAGCCAGCACTATTTAATTCAGTTGAATTAAATGCAGTCAGTCTTGCTCGTGTTCCCTTAGCACCAAGTGTTTCTCAAATCACAGTTACTATTATGTGCAACAAGGTAGCGTTAATTAGGAAACTATGTCTTATTGTTCTCTTGCAATATTCAAGTGACATTTACCTTCAAAAGAATTAAAGAATTACAGTGAGACATGTTCTGGCATAATTTGCTATTCCCAAAATTAAGACAGGGAAGAGGAAGAAAAGAGGGTGGAAAGACCCAGTGTCCATCAACCTTGCTTTCAACTATCTTTCTTCCTAACTGTGCCCTAAATTAACCTACTGAGAGCAATGCATACTTGAATCTGCTTAAGTTTTTAAAAATGGAGAACTCCCTTTCAGGTGAAGATTGAGATAAGAGAGAACTAGTCCTTAGTTCCACAATCATTTTGAGATTTGGTATTAATGATAGGATTTAGGCCTTAATAATATTTTAACAGAGCATGTAGGTAATTTGATCAAAATTCCTTTAAAATATAACTTAATAGAAATTTTGACTTTTTAAATGTTACTTTTGATATTTTTAAAAATATAACCTCCACAACTGGTCTTATGTGGAGGTGGCTAGTAGAGTTGTATTTGAAGCATCTGGTGCAGTGACACAGAAGTGAGCCACAAGAACTCCAAGGCTTCATGGAAATATTTGTATTCCCCTACACTACTAGAAATAAAAACCCCACTAAAAGAAATGGGCTGGACAATAAAAATTCTAGACTATTTGAAATTCAGACTGTGGCAAGGTGTCTGCAGTGAAGGGTAGGTTGTACAGTTGTTTACTTTTCCTCATTAAATGCTTTGTATTTAGGTACTGTGGCATTATATTGGCATGTTAAGAGATGTCAGTTCCCTTTCTGGAAATATAAATAGAATTGTGGGAATATAGAAGCCACAAGTATTGATTGCTTTCTTATGTTTAATCTGGTCCACGCAGCTAGGAGTCGTGTGTTTTATTTAGTATTGCTGTGATTTAAACACTTATTTGGAACACTGACTACATACAAGCCACAATAATTTCGAAGTCCCACAATTCAGAACATGTGGTGACATTTCAAGATCGTGCGAGCTGCCAGATCTGAGATGAAAAAGGAAAACTGACCCTTTCTTTCCCCAGAAGTAAGGGCTGCTCTTTCACAAAGACAAAAATGAATAGAATAACAAGAAAATTAAGCTATTAGGAGGAAATCACTGGAAAGCAATAGATGCATTTACTAAAACTGTCCAAGGCTTTGGCGCTGATGGATAGTTACCACGGGGTTGATAGGCTGGA
Source organism: Acrocephalus scirpaceus scirpaceus (assembly GCA_910950805.1). Lineage (NCBI taxonomy): Eukaryota > Metazoa > Chordata > Aves > Passeriformes > Sylviidae > Acrocephalus > Acrocephalus scirpaceus. Next base: position 57,141,722 of record OU383774.1, on the reverse strand, counting down.
GGAATAGCATACAGATAAGGAGCCCATCGCATCAGATGCCGTCCGTGCAAGTCCCGAAGAGACATCCCGCGCTCCCAGGGCAGAGCGGCACAACCCTCGGCCGGGCTGGGCTGGGCAAGGGCTGGGCACGGCACCGCCCGGTTTCGCCATCCTCGCTCTCAGAACTCGGCATTCGCCGCCCTCCGAGGGTCACCGGGGGGCACGGGGGTGCCCGGCGGGGGCGGGCGGTGCTCGCTCCGGCGCCACGCCGGGACACCCGAGGCAGCCCTGGCAGGTGCTGGGGGCGCCGGGCGCCCTCCCCGCTCCCCGTCGCTTGTTCCGCCGCCCGGACTCGCCCCGGCGCTCACCTGCGGGGCGGGCACCCTCCAGCCGGGGCCGGCCCGGGCCGCTCCCCGTCGGCGGGGGCGCAGGGGGCCGGGCCCGTCCGCCCGGCTCCGCCCGCCGGCGGGCGGCCGTGCCGCGGTGCCGAGGAGCGGGCGGGGGCGGCGGGCGCGGCCCGCGGCCCCTGCCCGTGGTAGGGGGCGGCGGAAGATGGCGGCCGGACGGGCGGCCCCGCTCCGCTCCGCCAGAGCCCCGGCCGCCACCGCCCCGTCCCCGCCCCCCCGCGCCGCCTCTTTCCCCACCCTCCCGCGCCGCCTCCTCCTCCTCCTCCTCCCCGGGGAGGGGAGCGGCAGCGGCTGCCCTGGCTGAGCCGGGCTCGTGTGCTTTCTCTCGGTAGGAGTCCGGGAAGATGGCCGGGGCCGAGTCGGGGATGAGCGGCGCCGGGATCCCGCTGCAGCCCCAGCCCCAAGCCCCGGCGGCGGCGGCGGGGCCGGCGGACGAGTCGTCGGACAGCGAAGGGGAGCACGAGGGCCCCCAGAAACTCATCCGGAAAGTGTCCACCTCGGGCCAGATCCGCAGCAAGGTAAGGGGGGCAGGAGCCGGCCAGCCCCGTTGCCTTCGCGGCCGGATTCTCCATCCCCATCCCAGAGCGGGGCTAGCCCGGAGCCGGGGACGGCCGCTGCATCCCGCCCGCATCCCCGGGAGCGGCGGCGGGGGTGGGGGGGGGGGGGGTGGTGGTGTGAGACAGCCGTGCCTCTTCCTTCCTTTCCTCTCCCCTCCTCCCCGTCCAGCTGTTGCGTCCACATCTGTCCCCGGCTGGCAGGAAGAGCCCCCCGGGGCGGCGGGGCTCCGCTTGGCCGGAGGGGAAGCTGCCTGCCCCGGCAGCCGCCCTGCCCTGCCGGGCGTCCTGGGTGTGGGGGAAGCGGCGGGCTGCCTCCCTCCTTTCCTCCCTCCCTCCTTCCCTCCGGCTCCTCTTCCTCGGCGGCGGGCACCGCTGCCGCGGGGATCCCGCCCTGCCACCCTGCGGCGCGGGTGGGCTGGCTCAGCGAGCCCTTCCTCACCACTTTCCATACCCGCCACCCACCCTTTTCAGTTCAGCCCCGGTCCCGGGGGCCGCTGCCGCTGGAGCGGCAGGCACCGAGCCTGCGGTGGCACGTCGGGCTCCCCTTCGGGAACGGGAGTGTCGCCAAGAAGGGAAAGGCGGCTTCCACTTTGAATGGCACCTCGCGGAAAGAGAAGTAAACTTCTATACATCCTCGCTCGTGGCGCTGGATGCGTAAAGCAGCTGTCAAAATTTTAGGTTAATGCAGTTTTCTGGCTGTCTCGGGCTGCCGAAGTTGTCCCAGTGGAATTAACTTTTTTTCATGGATGGTGTATTTATTTAATTTTTTCCCCCCCTGTAAAATCAACAAGCAGGCATTTGAAAGCATAAAAATAATGAAACAGACTTGCTGTGTAGAACGATCCCATGACTTTCTACAAAGTGTGGTCCACAGTCGGTGTTGGCACAAAACCCCTTTGGGGAGAGCTTATTGATGCGATGAACATCAGGGTTTTTCTTGGAAGTGTCTGTTTTGAGGGGCAAAGTGACTCCATGCAGGCCTGGACCGATCAAACTTGGGGTTTGATTTCTACACAGTAGGTCATGTGGTGTTGTTTCCTCTACAGGGCACCCATTAAAGTTAGTAGTTTGTGAAGTTCTGTCCGGTTGGTGCTGTTCTTCCCTTGGGCTTTTGCTCCGTGCACTACGTGCAAAAGGCAGCCACCTTTAAACAGAAAGCGTGGTTGTTAAACAGTAATGTTACTCCGTTATGTGAGGTGGAAAGCAGTTTTTTCCTGAAACCTCCTAAACAAGATGTGTCATTCCATTTTGTTGCTCAATGTTAATTTTGCATTTACAGATGTTAGGCCTGGCTGAAAGGTTACTATAGTAAATAACATACAACTGTCGGATTGTATTGGAAACGTAGTTCTACACAAACTTTCAGCTTTAACACCCTTCTGTGTGGCAGTCTTCAGAATGTTTTAAAAGTTATGGAACATGATGCCTTCATTAGCTGTAGTGGTAGTAAGTGCATTTGAGTGTTTGCTCTCATAGAGGTTGATACTTGCATGAGGAAAACATGCCTCTTATGAATGTTATTGACGCAGGTTTGTGAGAGTGAGATCCCAGCCAATTCTTGCCAACTGTTACAGATGGGTGGGATATTCTGTATCTGAAGGCTGTGAATGAATGCTAAGCTGGGATCGCCTGAAGATCTAAGACAGCCCTGCAAGTCTTGCTATTGCTTATCTTAGCTCGAGTCCCAGTTCTATTTCTGTGAATCAGATATATATAGGAAAAACTGACTGCTGACATAATTGGAGTTAAAATGTTGCTTTACTGGTTGCAATTTACAATAATATGCAACTCCAAATAGAAACATCTTTCAATTTAATTAAAAGTGATATATCATTGTTAAAGATGAGACCCGTGTTAAATAATTCAGTAGCACTTTATTTTATATCTCACAATGCATTATTTAAAAGTAGCTATATTTAGACAGACAACTCCCATTTAGTTTAAGGGTGTTGTATGTTTGCTGTTGTAGTAGTTGGTGATCAGTGGTTACATGAAACCACTAGAGCAAGGAACATCAGGGAGCTGCTCTTTTACCCAGCTAGTCCCTTTCATTCAAATTAGATTTGTTAAGCTTCACTTACTTGGTGGATGTGTTTGTAAGCTAAGGTTTTAATTAAATGGATTGGGTTTGTCTTACATCTAAGAATAGACTTTTGAAAGAACCTAAAGCATGTATATTACATTTATCATTGATGCTTGTGAGCCATTTAGGACTGTGCTATTTTTCTCCAGAGGTTGCTTATTTACTTACTTAAAGCATTTCAGCGACATGGTATTGATTCCTTAGCTCAGAACTATACCCAAAAGTCTCTGCTGGTAATTGTTTTTATTTTACTTAAGGAAGATGTTATTTTTAGATGTTTTGGTACAGTTGATAATTTGTGAAAGCTACCATATGGTGATACTTTGCTGACAGAATCACTCAGGAGTGGATTTTTTTAATGTGTGTATAACAAGATTTAGGAAATATATGCACAAGAACAAACCCCTTTCACTAGCACAAGCAGAAGCCTAAAATCTTCTAACATCTGTAGCTCTTAAAGGGAGTTTTTACTCTTTGCTCTTTTCTTCCTAAATAAAAGCAATTAATTATTTAGCTAAGAGCAGGGGGGGAATAAGAGAATGAGGAGATGAAAAGTAAGAGTACTGTATTAGGAGATATAATTACACCAAAGTTTATCGCTTGATTGTGATATGCTAATGATTGGTTCACAGTTCTATTTAGAAGGCTGTTGTCCAGTTTTGCCATAGCTTATCCATACTGGATAGCAACTTCCTTGGCAAACTGCTTATTTGATTTTAGTGGAACTACTTTTACAGTCAGTTGCTAAGAGAAACAGATCTGTAATACGGCTGGACATCATTGTAACTTCTGTTATGGCTGTAGTTTTAGTTTATGCATATCTGTCTCTTACATTTTTAGTATATTTTCAAGGCATATCTGTGTCAAAATGTGGCCATTGTTAATTTCACTGAAGATCAACACGTGTCGGTGTCTGCCAACTTGAGGAGGAGGGAACAAGTAGTGGTGTAAAGGACCAAAGGACAATTATTTTGGCCAACATGTCGTTTGTCACTAGGAACTGCTTGCTAAAGCCTCATACTTGGCTGTAGAATGACACTGGAGCAGTAGGTACCTTTAGGGAAATCAGGACCAAAACTGATCAGGACTTCTGTGAGATTAAAGCCAGCATCTTTAAATGTCATCCTGGAAGCTTTTGCATCTGTCTGGAATTTGTCTGTGTTCCATGGAGGAAATGCTGGTGAATAAATAGGTGACAGGTACCCTGTGAAGTCTGAGCACTTTTGAGCCAAAATCCCTAATGTAAACAACTCTTGGTTTTGTAATGCCTACTCGTCTTTCCCCCTCATTTTGGGAGACCTCAATATTTAGTACACAAAACGTGTCTCAGTGAAAAAAAAAAGGCATTTTAAGGATATGCATTTTGGTTTTATGAGAACTTTGGAAAACTGTAGTCAGACAGTTTTGAAGTAGTGTATGTGATGATACTGGGTTACAAACAGGGTTACATTGGAGATTGAAGTAATGGAAAGTTTTCCATGTGTGTGTTAAATTTGGCTTCTTCATTTTTAAAGATGCTGGTTAAGACAGGCAGAGTCAGTGCCTTCCTTAAACAGATGACTTCAGTTCTTGGGGCTACAGCCCGAACACTGCCTGTCATCAGCTGGCTTCTAGTTGCTTTAAAGTTAATTGCTGTAGTGCAAAGCACATTCCTTAAAAAGATTGCCTTGCTTCGGTTCTTTATAGCAGGAACATGTTGAGAAGGGAAGGTTCAAGTTAGAGCTCACAGTTTTTCTCTTTGAATTCTTCTCACCTTGAGGATCAGCACAAGATTAATAAATGAAACAATCCCTGGATACTCGGAAGTGTAGTTGTCAGATGAGCACAGTTACAGTTCCCACTCTTGCCTTGAGTACTCTGCATGAAAAACTGATGATGAAGAGTAGCACTTTTATCACTGGCCTGGCTTCCTATTTTAATGGGTCCACGTCCAGTTAATGCAAAAGCTTTGTTGGATATGTGTTTTGCTCTCAAATCTGCATTGAGTATGTGACCTGTGTTTATTTTTGCACAAAGCAGACATTCTGTAGCAGAAAGTATAATTTAGGAAATGCAAGAACACGCGGTGTATTGAGTAAGATAAATACACTTGTAAGGTATGTGGGACAAAGCTTTCTTCCTCTCCTTCACCCCCAGTGGTTTTTGTTAGTAATGAAATTGCTGTAACATGGGAGATGTTCAGAAGCGTGACTGTGTTATAATTAGTGGAGATAATATAGTGTTGTTTAGTTAAATGGCATGAGTTGTTACTTGAATTTTCTTGTCTGAGTTATTAAATTTTTTTTTTGAGGTCTTAAATCATTACGCAGTAATAAAAGTAAATTAATTAAATTCCCCACTGTGATTTTATTTGCCTCAACACCAGCCATTTAGGAACTGAGCCTTCAAAAAGTTTCTAACCTTTTCCATATGGTGACATTTGACAGTGCCAAGTCCCAGCAGTCACTTCCTGTTTGTTTCTGGTATACATTTCTCTCAGTTTACCATAGCTTGTTAATTCACCTAAATGTAAAGTGCTGTGAGTGATACCAGTGTGCAAATGCATGAGCATCATTCTTTGCAATGTTGTCTGCTTTTCCTTGTTTTAATGGTTCCTAATTTACTTAACTAAGTAGTGGTTCATTCCTTTCTGGTTAAGGAAACATGATTTTTTTATGCACCAGAAGTTCTCAGGAAAATGCCATGGTAGCAAAGTTTACCCCAGTGGAGATCCTTTATATGCATTAGGATTGTGTGACTCTGCACAGCTTCAAAATGCATTGTAATTTGTAATGTATTCTGCAACTGCTGAATGAATAGTGTCACTAGCTAGGAAGTGCACAGCAATTGCCCTCAAGTTCTTGGCACCTGGTAGTGTTCACAGAACAGACTGAAGGGTGCTGCAGGATATCTGTCTTCACTATTCATTTTTCCATAATTTTCATTCTGCAATTAAATTGATGTACTGTATAGCCATCCTTAGTAAAATATCTCAGCAACTTTTTTTTTTTTTCCCCACAACTTTTGTAAAATCTGGCAAATTTGTTTCTTTCACCATATCCCAGGGACTTCAACCTATTTTTAAAGTGAGATATTCATTAATGTATATTCTTGGTACATGCAACATGCATATGCATGCACAGGGCAATATATTTAAGTTTTGATATGGATATATATATATATATAAAATTCTATTCTAGAGTATGCCTGGACAAAGCAAACCAGTGTTTAGCATTAAATGGTGTGCAATATTTGTTGCTTCTTATAATTGCTGTGTGTCTACATAAGCTTTCAAAATAATGTCCATTAAAGGAAAATTTCAGGGAAAGACATGATAGTTTGGGGAAGTTAAAAATGACTGAACACACTATGTAGAAGCAAGCAGGGTTAGAATGGAAAGAGTTACACTATTTAAGGCACAGTGGTCATTACCACTCCAAAGTCTGACACGTTTGTATAAAACTGAAGTGAAATCTGCTAAGGCGTTTTAGTGATGCATGTATTGGCGAAGCTTAAATTGCTAGCTAAGTACCAGAAAGGAGGAGCTTGTAACATTTTTCAGTGGGTATTTGCAAGCAGGTCTTCAAAGAATGTTGCTTTTGAGGTTTTTTTAGTGTTTGTTTCTGTTTCTCTTTTTTTTTTTTTTTTTTGTTTTTTAATTTTCTAGACTCTTTAAAGTATTAATGCTATTCTGTAGATAACATGAATTACCCTTTTTTTTCTCTCCCCCCCACCAGCTGGGTGAGCTGTGAAGGTGCAAAAAAGATAATCACACTTTCATCTTTAATACAAGATTTTGATTATTTTATGTTTTGTTCAAAGGAGCTGGAGAATGCTTTTCTCCAGCTCCTTTGAACAAAATGCGAAAAAGATCAGGTGAAACACTTCGAGATTTTTTTGTACTTTAAGGAGAATTTCTGTTTTTTTAAGAAGCAAAAGATGAGACTTTTTCAAGAATAAATGGTGACTGGGAATCCCTTTCCGAGATGCCTTATCTTGTGAACTTCATGTGCAGAGTCCCAGAGACACATAACAGCCATGCCAGAGCTCAAGAAAGGACTATTCTATAGCCAGGTCTTTATCCATGTAAGGCTATATAGATCATTTGCAAACGTCTTGAATTGTTTCCAGCAGTTACGTCAGAATGCAGGATGCAAGACTGTTGTATGACTGCTGTATGACTACTGGATGACTAGCTGGACTAGCCAAATTAGTTTGGATCTATAAAGCAGAATACCTAGAATTACAGTGGTTTGTATTTGAAGTAGTGATTAAAAGAACAGTCTGTCTGACATCACAAAGCCTTTTTGCGGAGGGAGGTATTGAAATTCTCTTGACTAGCTGAAGACAATAAAAGGCAGCTTAGACCAATGTTCTTGCTCTGGAACACTCCAAAGGGCTATATATATCTTTTTAAAAAACAACGTTCCTCTCATTTTCTTTGAACTCTGACCTGCTGTGCTTCTTGTAAGGGATCTGTAGAAGAACATATGTAGTTTGTAGACCTCAAAATCTTAGCAAAACAAGAAGGTAATGTGTGGATTCATTGATGCTCAGACTTTGGAGCTTTGGGTTTAAAAGAATGTTCTGTAGTCATGCTGTTTTGGTTGTTTTCCTGTGACAGGGATACTTAAGACATAGTTTGATGTCTTGTGAGAGTACTTCAGTAGCTTACTTGCAAAGAAACCACAAGACCAGTATTTTGTTCTGGTTGGCCATTAAATTTTTGAGATTTTTTTATTATTATTTGTAAAGTAGGGGGAAATTATGTCAACAGCTTCTTAAGGTTGTTGACAGCATGGTTGGTTTTGTTTGGTGTTTTTTCACTCTGATACTTTGGTATCTGAACTTTGTCTTTATTAAGTGAGAGAACTCTCTCTTTCACCTTTGTATTTGCAACCTTTTTACATTGCTGTTTTATCCTGGCCTTGAAAAAATCAGTTGCATTTCCCAAAATCTTCTTTTAAAGACCTAAGAACAGGCTACTAAATATGTGCAGTAACCATAGCTGTATAATACTAAGGTCAAGCCATGACTCTCAATTTGCTAGCAATGGCAAAAAAAAAAAAAAAAAAAAAAAGAAAAGAAAAAAAAAAAGGCCTGGCTTGGGGGTATCCATAAATTATAGTCTCCATATCATACTGAAAAGAGTCATTCTTAATGTAAACATTGCATTTTTTACAGCAAACAAGCTTAATGTTGACCCAAAATAAATATTATTTCATTGATATGCTAAAAATAAAACCACTACATTAGATGCTATTTAAAATGAATTAAGAGATTTATTCTAGTACACCATTTGTGCACGTACTGAAACACTTCAGTCACCCTGTTACACTTTTATGTGACTAATTACTTTTTAAAGTTAAGCTGGTGCTTAAGTGCTCATCAGGTGTGGGTCATAAAAATTTTGTATATAAAGTCAGATCATAGTTGACTTAAAAAACTTTTATCATGTAGGAATTATCATGATATATTGCACAATTATGAAGAAGGAGCAAAAGAAAAATATTTTTCTAGCTAAGTTTTTTGTTTGAATAATATCCCTCTTTAAGAGTATTTCACCACTTAGATACTGAAAGCACGTTAACAAAACCTGAGCTTGTGCTCTTGGAAGAGTTAGCATTATTGTAATGAATTCAGCAAGCTTATACATTTGATGAGAATTTATTTGTTTATTAGATGGGCAGTGTGAGATTTATGCTGATCTGGACAATTAATTTCCTTGCCTTTAAGCGTTTGGGGTTTGCAAATTGTGTGAGATTGCACTACTTTATTGTCACTTAGCAACCTGAATAGGGTTTTGAAACTGAGTAGTAGCTTGTGGGTGGCAAGTCTCCCTATATATTTTCCAGGTGGGAAGCAACAGGAGCCCCTCTGTGGGCAGCCACCAGGAGGATGTGTGTCCAGCACTTGCCAGGGTCTCTCTAGATGTGCTCGCCGAGGAGAACTGGCTGTGCCCTCAGTGTCATTTTGCACTTCTGGCATAGTTCCATGCTGGGAAGATCTGCTGAGGTTTTTCATGCCTGCAGAGATTTAAGTGGTTCTAAAGGACTGTCATGCTGCTCTGGTCAGTTATGTCCTGTTGTGTGGTTGCTTAAATTTAGTAACTGAGTTTGAACGGCTTCAGTTTGACTGCTGGTAGTCCTTACTGCTGCTGTGATCCTCTGGAGTGAGGGGAAGGTCAGTGGCTTCTCTGCTTGTAAGAGGGGTGGCTTGCTCTGGTTCAGCTAAGGATGTTGGAAAGGATCAGCACGGCTGATGCCCATCAGGCAGAGACTTTTCCTCCCTGTGCACACTCTCTGTTGACCGTGAGGACGGGCACATACTTCTGTGTTTGTTTTAATGCTCCCATAGAGACATCTTGCTTTATGTTCTCTCCCTTCTTTCCTGCCTGCTGCTGTCACGGTTTCTTCCGGAATTTGAAGAGAAGGGGTGACATCCCTTTTCCTTTTAGTCTATGCCTCTGCAAGATTTCTCCCAACAGTTCCCATAAAGAGAGTAATTGCCAAAGACCATGAAGTTTGTTGGATGTGGAGTCTTGGAGTGGGTGCAAATATATGAGTTTGCTTCTTTTAATACTTCCTTCAATGCTATATAATAGCTTCAATGTGGAGCTATTGACTTGAAAATTAATGCACCCTTTTTGCTGATTTTTTTCAGCTATTGTCATTTTTTGCCTGAAGCGTCAGGGAGCTTCACATGAGTTACTCTCTAGACAAACATTGATTGGCCTCAGTCTCAGAGATCTATTAAAGTGAATAAAAGAGAGCACAAAGGCTAAAAGGGGGTTTGTGAGCCAAGGATCTGAAAGAATGTGGTGATGTTCATGGTGTACACAGTATTTTTTTTTTAATTGTATATAATGGTACATTTGTAGTACGTAGATTCTGCCTGGGATGAATGCAGAGGGGATGCAGATCTGTAACATGGAGCTAGTGTGATTTACTTGGGTGTGAGATGAGGAACCAATGTTTCTGATTAAATATGAACTTTCAAGGAAGTAAAAAATACTTTTCCCATTTGCACAGCTTCTCATTACAGACAAAACCAGGAATAACTTTCAGAATCATCTGTCTGATGCTAAACTTGATTTTCTTTCCCCTGAGTGAAGTTGTTTAAGCAAAACTTCATATAACGTAGAAGTTTGTATTATGAAACTTCTACAGGGGGAAACCAGAATTTAGGAAAACCTCTTCATGTAACTCAGTTGACTGCATCTTGGATTTTTTTTTTTAATTTGGTTATGAATGGATGTTGTGCTAATAAATGTGATTCTGTGGTAGTCCTGTGAAAGTCTGTGTAAGCAAAGAAAGAACTTTTACCTGTACAGTCCACTGGTTAACATTTTGTAGAGAGAATATTGACCAAAATGTGCCTCAAAACTATGTGCAGGTAAGATAAAATTTATACCTGAGATGGCTTGCTGCTTAGGCTGGGGGTCTCCAACCCTCCCCGATCCACTGGCAAATAATCTTTCAGAAATTTAAAGGCAGGTTGCACAGGTTAGGCTGTGTGTGTGTATCCTGTCTACTAGATGACAAGTTTTTCCCTTGCCCAACTTGTAATTCTATAAAAGGCATTAAAAAAATCCTTCAGGCTTCAGAGGATTGTCAGGTTTCTATCTATGCTGCTGATGCTGCATTGCAAGACTCTGTTCTGCTTCTTCTTCAGCATTTCAAAGGAACTGAAGATACTGGTAAGTACAGAACTTCTGATGAGCTCCTGTCAAGAGCAAGCTATTAAATGTGCTGGCAATGTCAAGCTGTATGTTTAAAGACCTGTCAGTGCTTTTGTATTATCTCATGTTACCTGCTGTTGCCAGGTAAATCTATCTGCTGTGAATAGCATTTTTTTTTTTTTACAATATGTAATTTTTATTCCAGCTTCCTTAAGCTTTGCATTTTTCCACAGTTGTAATCATACGTGTGCTTCAGACAATCTTACTTCTTGCACAGAGAACAGTATTTAGAGCTCAGTAGTTCTGTGTATGTGCATGCAAACCAATACTTTATGATTTTTTTTGCTTACACTGTTTAGGGTAAAAAAATTATTTTTTTTATATGGTTGCTGTGTGCACCATTGAGGAGGAGATAAAAGGAGTTAACATCATAGGTTCTACTCCTTCATCAGCCAGGGATCTGCTGCCAACAGTTTTACAAAGGGCTCATATTTCAAATTACCCTTTGAGATTTTGATAAATCTGTGTCCCTGAGAGGTTGTCTCACAGTGAGGTGTTGGAAATGACAGGGAAATCTTATATTTTTCCATTTGAGTAAAAAGAAATAAAAATAAGTCATAGCCAGGGCAAGAGGCATATGAGCTTCTGCTGAATTTTGTTACAGATGTTACAGTTATACCTTTCTTTGAAATATACCCCAAGGTTATTTGTAGCTGATCTACAGTTTAAATTACTGTGTGTAGGTGTGACAGGTTATAGAGAGGGACTTTTTATAGAAAAAATATTTGTGAATGTTGTTACAGGATCATTATAGTAATCTGGGTTGGAAGATACTTTGGGAGGTCATGTGTCCGACCCCCATGCTCAGAGCAGGGACATTTTCAAGGCGACATTTGGTTGCCCAGAGCTGTGTCTCTCTGAATGTTTCATAGATCAGTGGAATGTGATTCCTGATTTATTACATATTAGGTGTTCTCTCTTCCTTTTATACCACTGTTGAGGATAGCCTGTGTCTGCTGAGGAAGATTTGTCAGTATTTAAAGGCCTGATTAAATACCTTCAGGAGCAAAAAAAAAAAAACCCCAAAAAACCCCAAACCCAACAAACACCCCTCTTGCCCCAAAAAACCCCACCACTAAAACAACTTGAAGAAAGGTCTTAGAAAATGAAAGTGCCTTTTTTCTCTCTTCCCATACCTCACAACATGGGGCAAGAGTGAAATGATATGGTTGCTGTCTATTTATAGATTCAGTGATGTGCCAGTGTACACTTATTACACCTAATTAGGAGTATTCTAAATAACTTGTTGTTTACATTACAGATTCAGCTATAGGATTGCAGATCAATGGCATGGAATTATGTCACACCATATCAAGGTCTAAAGTCTTTCTTCTCTCTCTAAATTAAACCTCCCAGTCCTGATTGTTTTTTTTGAAAAGTCTCCCTACTGTGGCTGTGATTTATTTGTTTTGAGCCTGTTTGTACGCTGATTTAGTTAATATTTGAAAGCTAGATTTTGAAGAGAAACTCAGAGCTTGGGGAAGCTGGGGTATGCTATAAAAGAAAATTGCAAGAATTTAAGTAATTGACCCCATTTATTTTTTTAAATTTTGTTTATTTGTTTGTTTCTGGTGTTATTCTGTATCACATTTGGTGACTTAGGATTTGACAAACATGCAATTCATCAAGATGCAGTTGAGGATGCCTGGATAGTGCTAGACTGTTTTCACCATTCTTCCAACATGACTGGGTCTGGCCATGAAGGTGGATATTCAGCTTTTGGAGGTGGTAACAGATGACTCAGAAAGTCATGAGTATGGTACAGAAAAGGACGGAAATAAATGCAGCAACAAAATGCATGTCACTGGGACTTGATAAAATGTAGACTTCTTGACTTCTTGGCCATTCATGTTCTGGTTATACTTTTAATGCTTTCCCTCTAGTAAGTTGTTTATCGTGGAAATGATTATCAAGCTTCTCAAGCTATGCAGTTTAGTTGATAGACTGTCTTTTGTTTGAGCCCAAGCTTCATCTTTCATTTTATTTGACCTTCGACTACATAAACTTTGTTGGTTGTTGCTAACAGCACTCGTCAGTTTTACTACAGCATATAATGATGGTGAAATAGTGATTCCAGCTCTTCTCCTAAGGAGTTAAGCAATACTGAGCTTCTGATTCTTGGTGTGTGCAGAATTTTGTCATGTACAGAAAAGCACTTCTGTGTTTTTCTTTCATTGGAGAGATACATAGCGTAATATAAACAAAAAGAAATTTATAGTAAGCTATATGAAAAAATATGCAGTATCCACAGGAAAAAAAGGTAGTTGATAGCACTGAATTTTGCTTGAAAAATTTGATCAGTGATTAGGGCCTAAGAATGCATGCAATGCTGTATTAGAAAGACATCCAAAATAACTTTTGTTCTTTACATAGTACACAGTCTATAAAATTATTATTCATTTTGATAGTTACAAATAAGGAAAAATGTTCTGACACCTAAGGTTTAATGGTGGCTTTTGTTTTAATTGCTAAATTGCCTTATTCTTAGATGGAAAGGTTGACAATCACTAGCAGAATCTTATAATAGGCTTCTTTTTCTGTTCTTTAGAGACACCTAAATTTCATTGAATCTGCACTTAATTTTTACTCTAGGGAATGGAGCTTAGAGGGGGGATTTCTATACATGCTATCTGAAAATTGCTTATTCTCAGTTTTAACAGACATGCTATGATGTTCTTAATCGATTAAAAAATTGTCCTTTTATATGTTGGTAATAAAATGAATTCTAAACTGAAACAAGAATGTGGTCTTGCATGTTTTATTGCTCAGAGGTAATATATAATGAAAGCTCATTTGAGAGTATTCAGGAATAAATGCTGCTCATCATTGCAGTCTCTTGGCAACCTGTGCTGGGTTCATTGCATATAGGCAAGCAGCTGAGCATTGGTGGGAGGTTATCTTTGTTATTTTCACAAGTTGCATAGAGGAGAGTTTGATTTGAAATGTCAGCATCCTGGGATTTGAACAATAGAGATAGATATGCTTAACGTTCCTAAAAGCTTCAATGTAAAAGAGTGCAGGATGCAAAGAGCACTCTGTGCATTTCATCAGTGCAGTTGACATGGAATTTAATGTGTGAAACAGCTTCCTTTTGAAGGTAGATCAAAGCAGAGGCAGAGGATTGTTTGCAAACAAGAAAGTAATTTAAGAATAGCTTTTTTGGGGCAATGTTTTGGAGTCCTGTGAATGCTTAACTTGACTGTCTCAGTGACCTCTAAGTCTTTTGTTTGGGCCCTGACATGAGCATAATGTTGCCAATGAACAGGATTGTTCTTACAGCTGCTAAGGGTGTCTTCATGTGTCATCACAGCCAACAGGAGCTTAAGTTACGGCTTAGTGAAGGAGAGGGTGTTCAGTGCGTCAGCAAGGAAGGATGTAGTACTTAAATCACTTGTGTGTAAGCTTCTGCTTCGGACAGAGACACAGACACACAGAAATAAGGAGTATCTGTGGAGTAGAAGTAAGAGTGAGAAGTGTGATTTTAGTGTATTGTGCAGAGTATGCACCTAAATTGCGCTCATAGTAAACACATCACACTGCAAAACTTTATAGCAAATAGAGAGCAGGATTTAAGTGCCTGTAGATTTTGCTGGCCTTGTTTTGCTGATTTTGCTGCACATGTGTGCCTTGAAATACCATGGGGCAGCTTGCTCAGGAAAATGACCTGTGGGAGTTCCATGTCCAGCTCTGTATCAGGTATTCCCTGTTGTAATGGCTTTGTTACAGCTTTTCTCCCGGAAGAGAGGTGCTTAAGGACAGGTTTTATTCTGTGGGCGGATCTTAAAAGGGACAATATTGCCTTGAGGGCAGTGTTTGGTCTGAAATTTTTCATTATTTTTCTGCAATTTGTAGCTTCTTAGGCACTCCTTGTTTGTTTTCCTTGTTTGTTTTCCTTGTTTGTTTTCCTTGTTTGTTTTCCTTGTTTGTTTTCCTTGTTTTCTTCACACGGGTCGCTTCCATGAATTTCGTATATTTCTAATTGCTGCTGTTGGAGGCCAAACAGTAAAATGTGACTGCTTATCTTAAAAATCCAGCTACTCCTTTCCATCTTTCGGGACTGAAATGATGATGTTCTAAAATTTATATGCGTTTTGAGGATAAGAACATATTTTGATTTTAAGACATTTTTTACTGTAATCATTTGCTACACAAACAGGGAAGGTGTAGTAGGCTGGTGGGATCTGCCATGACTGAGCTGTTTGAAGTTGTTTTCTGTTCTTGTGGCTTTTCTTTTCTAAAACAACTGGATAGCTTCAAAGGGCTTGTGTTGCAGTGAACACCAAGGTAGGGTGCTGGGCCACTGTGATGATCAAATTTGGCAGAACACCGATCAACAGCTGTTTTCTTGTCTGGGACGAATGTCATGACCTGTGGTAAAAGCAGCAGTGTAGGAATCTATGCTCAGGCAGGATCTGTGCTCTGCCTGCTCATCCAAAGGAGGAGCTCTCTTCTAACTTTGGTGAAACAAATAGCCTTTTTGCGCTGTAAGTGGATGCTCTCACCTTTCTTTTTACAGCATGTACTTCACAACTGCTTTTCCAGTAAAACTGTGCCTCTACATGTGGTGGTGTTGATGATGATGATTATTATTTTTGTTGTATCATGTTTTACCACTTCAGCCGATAATGTCAAGGAGGTGTTTCTCTGAAGGAGAGCAGTGCTGCAGTGAGGTGCCCTGGGTAGCCCTAAATGAACTGCTTACCTTCTGGATCCAGTGCAGCCCTCTTGGGCTTTGTTTCTGACAGAGCTAATTAGTTGGGCTATTACGTCATGCTAAAGCAGTTAACTTGCTTTCCGTTCCAAGTGCTTCATTTAGCGATAGCTCACATATCTCTGCAGCATTCTATTGTTTAGGCGAGTCCCAAAATACTTAGGAGGAGAGATTTATAACAGGGTGGTCAGTTCTGCTTCCTTATTTCTTTGGTCTTTGCACAGTGGTGAATTAGCTCCTCAGTAGGGATTTCTTCCACACTGCTTGCAGGCCTGTTTTCTACTTCCTCCTCCTTTCTTGTTTGTCTTTGTTTCTGTCACAATCAAACTCACCTTTCTGCATCCTAACCAGCCCTTGGTGTTTTGTTCCCTCACTCAAAGTAATGATTGCCCTAGGAGTAGCCTGCCTTCCCTTCTCTCTGTGCTTTTGTTAGGAGTGTGGTAACTGGAAGATTACATGAGAAGGGAGGGGATATTGTGTACTTCCACTTGACCAGAAGAGGAGAATCCAAAGCTTAACGTGTTCTGTATAGGAACAGTATTTGTCTTTTCCTGCCTGCATGGTACAATGAAGTACCACTAAGCAATGTGGTAACTAAACACTCCAGAAGCATCTTGGTAATCACCTTACTTCATTCAGGGTCTGAGATCAGTGGAAGTGGAAAATGGCAGGGGGATTGGACCTAGACAATCTTTAAGGTCCCTTCCAACTCAAGTTGTTCTAGGACCCTACAATTCAATGAATAACTGTCTCCTGTTTTCAACCTCTTCGTTTTTTTTGTAACCTGTGTCCCCAGTAAAGAGTTAGTGAAAGCTCAAGCAGAAGTAGATTCAAAGTGCCCTAGTCCAACTAGAAATGGTGATACTTTAAGATGGTCTAATCAGGATCATAACTTCCCTGGTACAGAATTTTCCAATGTATGTTTGTTGCCTTTTTTATTTGTTTGCTTTGTTTTTAATTGTCTATTGGCCTAAGAAATACAGTTATTATAGCTAACAATACTGTTATAACACACAGTGACAAAATCCAGATAACTCAAAGTTGGGCTGACACTTGATCCTTTACTCACACTATTGTTCCATAATATTTTTTCCTCCATGACATCATGAACTATGAAAGTGCCAACATTTTTTTAACTGCTTAGCCTTTTCTTCCTTCATGCTATAACTTTTATGTTTAAAAATAACTTTTTTCCTTTTTTTCTTTAATTTATTTTAAAATTTAGTGTACATTTCAAGAGGAACCTGGTGGCCATGTGAGAATGTTTAACATCTGTGGTGCTTTACCACCACATATTCCAAGCAGTTGTCACATACATTTATCTGCAGGGGTACAATGACATTTTTCTCAGCAGCTGTATCCATGACAACAACTGGGAAGGTCCATGCCTCCCCTTTAGTTTTCAGAAGAATGTGAATTCTTACCTTCCTAATGAAAGGCCCAGAAGCAAAAGCTGTGCAGTTTTAATTGTGGCATATTCTCTTCAGTCATTCAATAATGACCACTCTCAAGTGTTTTTGTATCAAGAAGTACAGAGAGAAGAGCAAGGGTCTGTTTTATGACCTACAATAACCAAGGAGGAGTTGTGGAAGTATTTGAAAAATGAGGCTACTCGGGAAGTTTATTTTCTTTTCAGTATAGAAATCTGTACAAGGTATGTAATTTAAACACATTGTAAACAAATTACAAGGTATGTAATTTATGTTCAGAGATATGCAGAAGAGTGTATCATTTTGAAAGGCATTTTTGTACCACAACAGAACTGCTCTCCCTGTGTGCCTAACAATCAAAGTTGCTCCTGAGTAGTGCGCTGTCTGTCTGTCAATGTCATCTTTAAATCCAGTGAACAGTATGTAAAGTAGTACAGAAGTAGTAGTTGGGTCAGCTCTTCAAGAACACTCAGCATCCAGCAAATCCAAAGTGACTTATTTGCATGCCTAAATGGGACTTGTTGGTGCTGAATGCTCTTGAAAATTTGAGAGTGTTTAAAGCAGTCTGTTATCATGAACAGAGCAGAAGATGGGGAATAAAACAAGTAACTTTATTTTGCCTTTAACAGAAATCTGAGTTCAAGGACAAGGCTAATATTCACATCCTGCTAATATATGGGCTGCCAAAAAGCAGTAATTTCTTAGGAGATGAGATTTTGATTGCTGTGAAAATGGAGGTATAAGACTTACTGCTTCGGGAGACTTAACATCCATTTTGACACCTCTTCATGGTGTCAAAGAACAGTGTACTTTGTATGCTGTTCTCACAAGTAGTTTCTGGACCTCCAAGAAGAGCCAACTTATACCAGATTTTCAGATCACTTAGTGCTTTAGGAAGCAAGAAACACTATGACAGATGGTAGAAGTATTTCAATTGATTTATTCATAGTTACCTGTACAAATACTGTCTATTTTTTCCTCAGATGAATGGGAGTGTGGGAAGCAGAATAGAAGACAGCTTGCTTACCGTTTTCTGCCTCTTGCTTCCTGGTGAGGAGTGGGGAGGGGAAGGGGAATTGGTACCTTTAGTTTTTGGTAAATTGCAGAACAGGGAAGCCAGAAATGATGGAAGGAGATGGAAGGGCTTCTGAAGAACATGTTCAATTGAGGAAAGCCCTGAGATTTGCCAATGTTCAAAGAGATTTACCCTTACCTCTTTTTAGGTAGCTAGGGAGAGGTTTGCATGCAAAGCTTTTAAGTGTTTCCCTTGGGAGTTCTGAATTTTCACTATTTATAGGTTTATTATACATTATAATGAAGTATTATTTCAAGGGTTCAGAGTTGTTTTGTGCCTTTTGCTATGCTCACCTGGAGGAAAAGGAGGTGGAGGATGGCTGGCTAATGATTCTGTTATGCCACTAAACCTCAGTTCATGGCTGTTTAGGCTAAGATCAAAAGCTTTTCCATTCCCAGGCACGAAGAAGAAGAAGCAGCTATGACAAACTCAGGAATCCTGAAGGACAACCTGGATCCTCCTCTAGAGAGAAATCATTCCCCAAAAGAGAGAACAGTATGTCTGGAGAGACTGTTACAAAACCATTACATGGAAAATCTGTCTGTTTACCCATCAGGACATACACAAGCCTGGCTTATCTGATGATTTGTGAGAGAAGTTGGAGGCAAGATAGAAGCCCTTGGGAAGGGGAGAGAGCCAGATTTACATGGGTTTTGGACTGGAATAAAGAGAGGTCTTTCCTACCTCATTATGAAGCTTCTGAACTGTTCCATGAGAGGAAGATCAAAAGACTTCTTGCTGGAAAGGATGTTGGATGATGTCTGTTTTGTTTTGAGCTCCCAGACTACCAGCAAAAGACTGCTGTAGATCTGCCCCAGTGATTCAAACCCCAAACCTTTAATCTTTTCTTGTGAATTTTAGTGAATGAAGTAAATGGAAGTTCTTAATCTTGACAAATTCATGGATATGATAGAGAATATGACCCTCTTATCCTTGCAGGAGATGAAGAAAACCTTGGAAACCAATTAATTGAAAAAGCAATTAAAAAGACATCACTTCTGTTGCATGAGCATTGTTGCCTTTAAGAGAACTTTGATTTTGATTTTGCAGACAAAAGTGGCAGGGTAAGAACCGGTTGTCCTTTTTGAAATCTCAGTTGCTCGAGTAGCTCATTACTGTGGGACTTGTGAAATGTCCCTAGTCCTGGTTATATGTCCACAGACACCTTCTATTGGAAGTATTTAACCAGAAGAAATGTATGTGCAGTAAGTGTCCATGAGTTTTCAATAAGATGATCCCAGAGAATGACCTTTGGATGCAGCATTTTGGCTGGGCACCTGCCAGACATTTAAGGTTCCTCTCTGTTTCTCAGCTATGAGTGGCATGGTTAGAGGGGTCAGCTTCCCTTTTCTGGGGGAACTGATGGGCAGCACCTGCCACAGTGAGTCAGCAGTGCTGGACTGGCATTGGCTGTGGCATTCCCGCACCTGTCAGGAGTGAGTGCCAGCCAACCTTTGACAGTGTCAAAGGAAATAATGATTCAAGAATAGTGGCACACTCCACAGTCGGTATTTTACTGCTGTGCCCTGGGTTAGTGCCCTAGCAATCTCCTCCCATCCCTGTTATTGGGAGTGCTGTGCTTGCTTCTGTTCTACAGCTTCTTTATCTCTTCTGTTCCACAGCTTCTACATTTGTTACATCATTTCATTGCAAATGATGTTTGGTTTATGCTGAATGCATACCTGATGGAACTACTCATTTGAGTTCTTGGTCTCTATGCCAATAAACAATATACCTTGGCAGCACCCTGCATTTTTTCCCAGTGAATGTGTCAATGGTTTCAGGGTCTGGATGGCAGTAAAAACTCATGGATGACCTTGAAATGGGTGTATTTTTAATGATTGCTGCACTTGGTTGTTTGGTTGTTTTTTTGTTTTTTTGTTTTTTTTTTTTACTTTGTAGCTTTTTGTCCAACAAATTTATCAAAGCTGGAACCATAGGTTTTTTGAGAAAAAAAACCTGTATGGAGCCATAATTCAATAGTTCAATGAACTTCTCTAGTTTCTAACCTCAATATTACTTCAGTGAATCAATTTATCAAGAGAACAGGCTATTTCACTAGAAAGATCTGAAAGAGAGATAATTAACTCTGTAGCTGATTCTGTCTGTCTGTCTTTTGTCCAGTGGAGTCTGGAAGCAACTTAATAGAATATAAAGTATTTAAAATTTCATTATCTAAAATTGCTTTCCTTAATTCCATTCACTTTACATGTTGTAACACTGAATTAGTATATATTCTGTTCAGAGCTGCTAATGAACTATATTCTCTTCACCTGGTTACTCCTAGGCTTCTCTAATAAAGTAATGAACTAATAACCTTCAGAGTTGAGGTATAGCAGATGTATCTGGAAAGGTGTCTGGTAATAATGGTGATAATAAACAAAACAGATTTTCATCTGTTTTGTTACAGACTACAAACAGGTAACAGTGGAAAAGAGTCTAAACTATGGGGTTTTTTGGGGGGTTTTCTTTGAGAAACAGAGTCCATTTTTTGTTATCAATATAATTTTCCAGCTAAACCTTCTGCCACTTAGGTTCACATTGTCCAAATGTCATGTCCGTGCAACATTTATTAAGAAGGTTTTTTTAAAAATAATTGTTTCATAAATGCAAATATTAATACGTCTTTCATTAGAGAATTTGTACTTTTTATAATGCCTTGCCTTCAAGAAATTGCTTTATGATGCAAATAAATGTAGATAATATCTGTCATCTGAAATGCTTTTAACCATCAGTCTGAATATAAAACCATAGTGCTCTTTGAGGTGAAAATAGATTGTCAGAAAAGCTATATGAAAAGTTAATTAAAAAAGCTGTTTTATATAAAAGTTGTGCAGTATGTACAGCTAACATGAGGTAATACAGGGAAATGTAGCTTTTGTGTTGTGAATGTGATTATGTATTATCTCTTTTATTATCTCTTTTATTATCTCTTATAATCTCTAGAAGGAGTAGTTAAGATCAGGTTCATGTCTCTTCATTTCACTGGTACGAAGGTTAGTCATCTACATTGTTACCCACACTCCCTCTATAGCTATTGGAAAGAAAAAGGTACTTGTCCAAAGCAATTACTCTCATTTGCAATCCCCATCTTTTGGACTTCCCTTTTATTTTTCATCACTTTCTATTATCTGGCGAGATTTTACTTTTTCAGTTAGTAATGGGACTTGCTAACATGGAGCCTGATGGATGCCAGGGATTTCTGTAAGATATTGCTCCTTCCCTTATCCCTCTTCACAGTAATTTAGTTTGGGTGTGTACTAGCCATTCATTCTCTTCTGTTGTAATGTACGTAACTACTCCAAGTAGTTGGAGATGATTTATTCTGCTTCCAAAAAGGTGACAGGTTTGGTGCTCAGTAGGAAGGGAGTTACCAAGTCCTACCTAGATTTAGGTCACCTCCTAAAATGCTGTATTAATTACTTTAGAAGAGCTGGCTAAATAAGTACCTGAACAAGGTAGCTGTGTATTTGGATAGCAAGAGCAATTCAATCACAAAAACTTTCTGAATGCTCACGGTCAGGTTTTCACTCCCTGTTCAAGGCAAATCTCACAGATCTAATCTTTCTCATGCCCTTTCCCACTACATGAAAGTGACTTTCAATAGGGTAGTTCTACCAGTTAAAGACTACTGTGTAGTAGTACAGTGTCAAGTGTTTTGTGATTTATTTTGTTAATATCTTCATGGAAGGTATGAATCAAAATAGCATGGGAAAGGGAATTGCATTTTCATTTACTAAGTATATCAGTGAATTGAATTTACACAAGACTTAGTAGCTCAGCTCAGCAGAGGCAAGCACTGTATATTAGGCATTAAAATTGTTGTTTGGAAAAATGTATCTTATAAAGAACACCTGAGCCGTTTTACTTTCCCTGTGTATAAGTAAATAGATAATATGTGTAGTAGAGCCACATTTAATGAGAACAAAGGCAAGTGCCACTCCTTGGTGCTGGAATATAAATAACTGATTTTACTTTATTAGAAGGATGCTTTAATCAACTCCTGGTTTAGACAAGAAAATATACAATTTTTTTTTTTTTTTTTTTTTAATATAGGCACTAGTTAAAGATGTTAATAGAAGCTTTTAGGATGTGTAGACAAGTTAAGGTGTCGTGTCAAGTGGTTGAGGTGACCTGGGAAGGCAGAGGGCTTTTGTTCAGTAAGAATTACAGTATTTTCACTTCTTGTTGCTTCCATGCTTTTTCATACCCATCCTTCACTCTAGTGCATTTGGACTTCAGTCACTTGTGTCATTGCATCCATCCTCCTTTTTTCCTCCTGTGTGTCATTATCCTTCCTTTTCTGTATTTTGGGTTCCCACCAATGTCACTTGTGCCTTTCATATTTCAGTCCTTAAACTACTCATGGGAGAGAGGTCACCCATTGCAAGGAGGCTTTTGTGGGAACATGAAAGGTGCTGGGAGATGAGCAGAAATGCTTTCTTTTCTGTATTTCATTTATTTTCTTCATAACCCCCCTGTCTCTTACCTGACCCCCTGGGCAGGCAGCGAGGAGGAGCAGGAGTGGCTGCTCCCTCCTTCA
This sequence comes from Acrocephalus scirpaceus scirpaceus, assembly GCA_910950805.1. NCBI lineage: Eukaryota > Metazoa > Chordata > Aves > Passeriformes > Sylviidae > Acrocephalus > Acrocephalus scirpaceus. The sequence goes on along the minus strand of OU383774.1, from coordinate 57,119,217 downwards.
AACTCCTGGATGGTTCCGTCTCATGTTTCCCTCCAGTTTGAACCACGCTGATAAGAAATGCAGATGTTTAAAAATATCTCAAATAGCTGAAAATATTTGGAGTGTAGCTTTTTTATTTCCTTGTAGATGGAAATTCTCATTTCCTTCAAAGTGTTGTGCTCATGGAACATCCCAAACTGGAAGCTCAAAATATTGCTTTATATAGCAGCATTTTGCTCTGCAGTTTAACCAATCGGGTGAATTCTTTCTATATTAGATTATGTGGGGAGTAATAAATCTGACTGAGGGCAGTGGCATATAAAAACCTTGAGAGGCAGAATAGCCACAGTACATACTTGAAATCTTCTATTTTGCAGATTTGTGGGAAAACTCCTGGGAAATAAGAGTTAGACTAGACTTTTGGATTTGTCGAAGACATAGTTCTAGAGAATCAGTGAAGCAGTAAGTATTGTAAGAATATTAAACTTGTTAACTCCTAGGTGTGTATCTGTAAAACCAGATTTCTCTATAAAGGCAGAATGATGGATTTTAACTGAGCTAATATCAGCGGTAACATATAAGTTCAGTAAACTTGTGCAGTGAGCATCATTTCTTCTAAGACAGATGTGTTTTATAATCATCAGTATGTTGGAGGAAATCACACTGATTTCAGTATTTCTCAGCTCTTCTGGTCTTATGTCTATTAATGCTTTATCTTTTGTTTCATTGTCATTTTTTATTATATTTTTGTACTAATCTACAGCTGTCTGTCTTTCTTTATGTAATACATGCCATTATCTATAACTGATTTACCTTTGTAATATGCAGTGGATATTTTGTTGTTTGTGTAGCACCTGTCTTCTTACATTTTCTTTAATTGGAGGTATATAAATGTCACTTACCTGAAACTACTTTACCCTCTTCCTCATAGTGTTTTCTTCTCAAACTTTTCATACTCACTAACAATAGCAAAGATCCAAAATATTACTGTGCCAGAATCAAGCTTACATCTTTGTGTTGCTGCTGGAGGTACAAAAATATTATCCTAGTTTTATTTTGATCCCAATTTTTATGAAGATGAAAATGATTAGTGATGAATGTTTAGTGTAAAACATTGCATACTGAGTTATTACAAGAGAAATGCTCCATGGTTTGTGGCTGCTTTCATGCTAATTTTCTTAATTATTATGTCAAATTAAAAGAAATACATTTTGGCAACAGTTGGATCATCAGCTTTCTCTTGAATCTTTTTACACAAAAGTCAAATACTTTAAATCTTACGTTGCTGAAATAACTATATATTTGATGTTGTTGGAACAGGTATTTAGAACCTGTCAAGGAGAGTAATATACTATGTTGCTGAATACTTACAGTTATTTACTAGTAGATAAATTGGTAGGTAAAATACTTTATTTTCAAAGCACAAAGAAGCAAGGTAAGTTGCCTGTTGAACACACAGCTACATTCTTCTTTTACCTAAGTTACTCTTAGATGTGACTATTAAATGTCAGCTTCTAGCATTGTATAGTATTAAACAATTAAATAGGTTTGGTTTATTGATGTTTCTATTATTATGCATATTTTGTCTGCATTGCTATGAAGCAGGCATGTCCTCTGAATATCATCATCAAAAATATCTTCTTTAAATTGTTCATTTCATTAAAGAGTTCTAGTAAAAAACTCTAAAATACTAAGCATAAAATAAAATCAAAGAAAAAATTTCCTATCTCAGTCTTGACTAAGTTTCCCATGTAAGTACTACAAGAAGTACTGTAAAAATGGGAAGCCCATTTGGAATTAATGAAGTATCCCCACAGAAGAAGGGGAAGGTTTATATTATCATATAATAATATATTATATGAAAAGCAGTATGATAATCCTTGAGGGTCCCTTACAGCTCAGCATATTTATGTGATTTTGTTACATGTTATGGGCTATTCCTTTGGCCAGTATTTTATTGGATTATTATGTACTATCATATAGATTAACAGACAGACTTCCCAAAGATTAAGGCAGATTAAGCACACGGGTTGTCTCTGTGATGCTTACGTGGTTATGGAATATCTGCTTGCTAGTTTGTAGAGTGAAAATGCTGTATAAGGAAACAAAGGGAAAACCTAAAATGAATCCGTCAAAAAAGAGTGCAAGTAAATGTGTTGCATTGCTTGCAGGAGATTTTGGTTAATTCAAACTTGTATCAAAGCGATGAAAACTATCAAGTCCATTATGCAGTGGAGCTTTTCCTGGCCCTGTTTTTGATACATCTGCCTTGCTAAAGAAGTTACTCTAGTGTACTTAACTAATGAGGTTGCATGAACTAGAACACTTGCTAATATGTTTGAAAATTCCGTGTGTTTTTTTCTCGTCTCAGCTTCACTGAGGAGCATATTTAATCAGAACGCTTACCATTTCTCCATGGTTTGGGCAGAGTTTTGCAAAACCAGTTGGAATTGGACTTTCCCCTGATTTCTAGTGAGGTTTTGCAAGTTCTTTTTCTTTTGTGTCTTCATTGCAGTGTTTTTCATTCAAACTACCAGGATGGTGAAGCCATACTGATTCTATTAATTACTGGTATCTGCATTTGGAGATGAATCATAGAATCATACAATATTCTGAGTGGCAAATTAATGCATTATTATTGCAAATTAATGTCTCCTATGGTGCTTTGCTTTGATGTTTTTTGGTTTGCTTTCTTTAAATTTTATTTTGGTGTTGCCATTTGCTTCTCTTAATTATGCTGGTTCAGTTTTATGGTTTACTTTGTAAATGAGATCTTTGATATGATCTGGGATGAAAATAACTTAAGAATTATTTTTTTTAAACTCAGTTATTTCATTGATCTAGACTTAATCACCATAGCTGACAGAGGAGTAGAATACAGGTCAGTATATGGCTGACAGAGAATGGGAAGGAGAGGGTGAGCATCTTCAGGCTGAGTTTGCATGCAGGAGCCAACCTGTCGTGCAACCAAGTTTCCTACCTTGTCGAGAGAGAGGAAGATGCCTCTGAAGGCCTCCAGAGGGAGATCCTGTCCACCTCAGTTGAAGTGCCTCAAATTTAAAGGGGATTCAGAGTACAACTTATAGTATAATTAAGATTACCAGTAAATTCCTTACTAGCTGCTGCAGCTCCATCATTAAAAATTTCTAAAATTAAGTGGATTATTTACCATAAAAAAAATCTATTTAAATTTCCAAGTTACTAATATAAGTTTTATTTTAACCTTATGCTGCTAAATTTCACTCCTGAGTTCAGATATTCCTATTTATAAATGTAAAACTCCATGTCCCTAAATATATGTGAAACAGGGAATATGTTTTATGTTTCATCTGTGCTCTCTGTCAATATCCGGATTGCTATTTAAGGAAATAAACTGTAAAGTAAGGCAAAACAGCTAAAAATAGGGCCCACTAACTAATACACTCTCATCCAAGTAGAACATGTGGAAAACTTCCGTAGAGCTGGAAGATTATTTTACCAAAAAAAAAAAAAGTTAAACTGGGGATAAACACAGCCTTTTTACAGAGGAGGGGAGCCGCGCCAGTCTATTAGTTTAAAACTAGCAAGGAAATGGGGAAAGGAAGAGAGAGATTTGTGCAGCCTGTGTGGTGAACTTGGTCTGGCTCAAAAATAATTGGGGAAAAAAATCGGGAAGCAGAACCAAGTGAGAAGAAAGCTGGGATGTTCTCTTAGGGTGTGTCTGTATATCTGTTGTTTTCATGCCATGTCAGCCCAGTGGTGAACTTAAACAGAGTATCTCCAGTTGAGTGATTGGAATTTGGGAAATAGAGATTTCATGATGCCTTTCAACTGCACCATCAGAACAAATACTTTAGTTCTGGTTTTTATATTTTTGGCACACACATTTTTTAATACTTTTTTTTTTTTTGTCAAAACAAATGTTTTCATCTAGGTAGTGCATTTTCTGCCCACTGGTGTTAAGTATTTTATTGGATTATTAAGTCTAATTAAAAAGGTCAGATAAAGGAGAAACAATCTGTTTTCAAATGAGATGGGGAAAAAAGATATTAGCAAAAAAAGCAAATACATTTTGTTAAAAAGGGGGAAGATTAGAAGGAATGAGTAAGAGGGAAAGGCATGATCTGTGTTACAGTGTTGGTTGCTATAACCGAGCAAGTTGGAACAGACCTGCAGTGTACCAGGAAGTGAAGACCAATTATTTGTAGAGCATGAATTGTGTGGGAAGGAGAATAAAGTCCAATCTTTGTGCTTCATTTAACCCAAGTGCTGAAATTTGTACAAAGGCCTGGTTTAGCTGCCATTTTGGTCTGTCACTAGAGCAAGGATGAGGTTAAAATTTCCATCAAAATAAGGTAGTATTTTGGCAATAGAGTAGATTCCAGTATCTTGGATTGTGTTGTTAATTTAAATCATAGTTTAGTAAGCATACCTCCTTATTTTGGGCCTCTTGATAGTGTAATGTGTCTTCATCACTAGGTTCAGTTCTGCTTTTAGAAATATGAACAGTTTCTGTGACACAAGAAGCACAGAACCACAGAATGGTTTGGGCTGGAAGGCACATTAAAGATCATCCAGTTCCAAACCCCACCATTAGATCCACCAGAACAAGTTGCTCAGAGCTCCATCCAGCCTGGCCTTGAGCACTTCCAGGGATGGGGCATCCACAGTTGCTCTGGGCAGTGGTACTGAGCAGCTGCCCTGGGCAGAGGTATGAGTCCAGAGGCTAATGTCTATCCTGTACTGGGGAGCCCAGAGCTGGATGCAGTATGAACAAAGGGAAGAATTTTTGCCAACAGTTTTAGTGTCTTTGCTTTTTTTCCCAGAAAATTACTTTTGAAGAAGTTTTCAGTAATACATTTTTATAGGATATTTACCTATTATTCAGGGGAACAATTTCAGCTTGTATGGGACATAAAATAGAGAAAAAAATTATTTTCTAATTGAGAAAAAAATGCAGATTAGATGAGTGTTATGCATCGAATATGATGTTTGGGGACTGGGATGTTTTATTTCTTGTGAGATTTTTTTTTGAAGTTAAGGCCTGTCCTAACCAGATTACCAAGGAATGTTTCCTTATGCATCCAAAAAAGAACAACTGCATGTGTGAGACAATATATAAAGTAGCTGTACCTTCATATTGCATTGAGGCATTTTACAGTGTATGAAATTCTGATGCATAGAACCAAGCCATTTGACTGTGCTGATCAATAAAAACATGAAACATGAATTGCTTGAGAAAGAATTGAGTGTTTTCAATTTGTGGAAAAAGCAGTGATGAATGCAAGCAAAAAGCAGTAACTTGTAGGAAATAGTCGATCATTCTGGAGACAAGCAGCTCTTGCTATTTGTTGTGAATACTCTGGTTTAATAATTATAACTCTTGTTAATTCAGAAAACAGATGTTAAGCTGATGAGAACAAATCCATTGTTATGTTTTGCCAGTTCTGCTGTGAATTTTTAGTTCAATTTCAGTAAATAAAGTCCCAGTACAGTTAGTGGAAACCCTGGGGTAAGAGTCAAAAGAAGCCCCCAGACCCTGCTCAACTTCCCTTAGTGCGTTACACAGCTGGATGAAACTCTGCATCAGTGAAATGATGGTGAAAATCCTTCCATCTCCCCACAGAATGAGAGCACAGCTCAAGTACATCAGATGGGATGGTCCATAAATTGGAGATAAATTGGTACTGCACCCATAAATTGGAGATAAATTGGTACTGCACCCAAATCTACTGCTTGGTTTCATGTTTTAAAAAAAATAGTTTATTTATACTGTTCTTTGACTCATCTGCTTCACCTACTGTCTGTAGTGGATTATGTACTTCATGATGAAAAGTAGGAGGTCAGCACCTGACGTGGAGTAAAAAGCCTGTGTTGTCAAGAAAAAGGAAAATTAAAAATATGGGGTGAGGAGTGACATGTAAGGGTAGAATCTGAGAGCTTAATTTTTTGAGGTGTAAGTAATGGTTAAAGCTGACGTTCCTTGTTTTGAAAGCGCTTTCATTTTAGGCATTTTTCTCATATGTTTTGATAGCTTTAAAAAATTTAAGAGTTGAATCAAATAATAAAGCAATTGAGTTAGAGATGTAAAGAGGCCAGTGAGTAATCCCTGGAAGTTAAAAATGGTAGAGTTTTTTCTTTGCTTCAATTAACTTTCAGATATTCACTTTCATAAATTTCTAAGCTATGGCCTATGAATTAATTAGTGCTTTTGGGGACTTTGAAGACAAGAATACAGTGTAGTAGCTCTCCTCATTTCCATGCTTGTCAGTATTGAGCAGCAGTGTGAAAAAGAGGACTAGAAATAACAATTAATGTGCTCTGCTGTGGAAGCAGGCCACAGTCCGAATTAAATTAATCACATTTTATTTATCTATCTATTTATTAATTTATTTGTTTGCAATCTGGTTCTCTTCATCCAAAATTGACCTTATTCTTGGGATGCAAATTTTGAGGAAGAGATGTGACTGAGATTTTGTCTGTGTGTGCATATATTAAGTGCATTTGTATGCATATTCACATATACAGAAATATATACAAAATAAACAGAGCTGTGCTGCTTTTGGCTGGGATAGAGTGTATTTTGGCTCCCAGTGTGGAGCTTGAAGGGTTCGAGATGACAACAGATTTGATAGGAGAGTGCTAGATTGAATTTATAGCCGTTACTGCTGTTTAGCTATTAATTGGCAGGCTTCTATGTTTGCCTTGGGGCTTGCTGGCCTGTTAGAGCCTAGTGCTCATTAGTGGCTGCTTTGTGCAGTGATTGTCATGGTTTACCCCCAGCCAACAACTGAGCACCACGCAGCTGCTCGCTCACTCCTCTCCAGTGGAATTGGGAAGAGAAGAAGACCAAATGTGAGAAAACTCATGGATTGAGACAAAAATAGTTTAATAGGTAAAGCAAAAGGTGCACGCAAAAAAACCCCCAACAGAACAAGGAATTCATTCACCACTTCCCATGAACAGGAAGATTTTCAGCCATCTCCAGGAAAGCAGGGTTTCATCACATGTAATGGTCACTTAACACCATCATTCTGAATTTCTGCCCCTTCCTCCTTCTTCCCCCAGGTTTCTGTGCTGAGTGTGACACTGTGGAGGGCATCCAAAGGATGACAACAAAGATGGTGGAGGGCCTTCAGGAGTGGCTGAGGTCACTTGTTCTGTTCAGCCTGGAGAAGAGGAGACTGAGGGGAGACCTCATTCTAGTTACAGCTTCCTCCTGAGGGGAAGAGGAGGGGCAGGCACTGGAACAGCCTCCTCAAGGAAGTGGTCATAGCCCCAAACCTGACAGAAGTCAAGAAGCATTTGGACAATGCTCTCAGGCACACGGGTGCGACTCTTGGGGATGGTGCTGTGCAGGGCTGGGAGTGGGACTCGATAATCCTTGAGGGTCCCTTCCAGCTCAGCATATATTTATGTGGTTTTGTTACACGTTATGGGATATTCCTTTGGCCAGTTGGGGTCAGCTGTCCTGGCTGTGTCCTCTCCCAGCTCCTCGTGCACCCTCAACTCACTCACTCTTGGGGTGGAGTGAGAAGCAGAAAAGGCCTTTATGCTGGATCAGCACTGCTCAACTGTAACAAAAACATACCTGTGTTAATACTGTTTTCAGAAAAAAACTCAAGGCTTAGCACCTTCCTAGCTACTGTGAAGAACATTATCTCAGCCCAAACCAGCACATTAGTTTTTGTAGATATTTATATTTTGAGATTTTTTTTTATATTATATGCATACATGGGGCCTTCTATACACATATAGACTGTACACATACATACATGTGTCTGCATGTGTGTATATATCTGTGCATGCTACACGTGTGCATTAGGCATGCATGGGAATTTTTAGGGAATTTTAGGGGTGTTAGGGATTTTTGACATATTTTTTCCAGCAGAGGAGCATGTGAGTAGTTTTTTGTTCTCTATTTTCCCCACCCTTCTTTTTCACTCAAAAAAAATTCATTGAGGCGAATTGACATGTAGTGGCATCTCTGCTTTATCTCAAAGAGGAGAAAATTGTTTGGACATTATTGTTGGTTAGAAAGGCCATGTCTTCATTACAGTTTTTAAACAGATGTGTAATTGGTGGATGGGGTTGACTGCTTTCTGTCAGTATTCTGTGAGTCACTACAGCTGAAAGTTGACAGCATCTTCTGGATTATGGTTGTTTTCTAATTATCCATTTCCAGTGTCTTGCCTTTAATTTAATTAGCCTTTTTGTGTGTGTGTGGTTAAGACTGAATTATTAGAGGTATAACTGTCCCTTTAGTTACTGAACTTTCCTTGTAGATATATATGTATTTCATATGTAAGAATCTGCTTAGGTACTATTCAGTAATAACTAATTTTCCATCTGTTTTGGGGACTGAATACCTAGTTGCAAGTGAGAACTGCAGCTAACTTTTCCTTTGAGTCTGGAAGGGAGAGAGTAAACAGAATCATGGCTTTAAATGATCTTGCTGCATTAACTGGGTAATCAGTTCATTGTAAGAAAATATTAAAACCATTAAAGTGGGTCTGAGGGCAAATGCCTTTTCTTAAACAAACTGCTGATGAATACTGATATGGGATCCAATGAAGGAGTCAGCTAAGTAGGATAATCAGACTGATAAATGGAAATTTCCTTTTCATGTATCAACTTGATTGGTTATCTCAAATAATTTTAAGACATATGTTTTTGAAACAAGTCTTTAGTGCAGTATTTTTGTGAGGTCATTAGTGCAATGTTCCGCACAGACCATACTAATCTTCATTGTTTAGTGTTGTGGCTGCTTTCCATCTAAAACACCTTTACTTTCAGCCCACAATCCTTTTCAAAACCAGCTGTATGCTGAGTTAAAAGAAAAAACTGTTAAAAGTTAAAACTGTGGTCTGATCTCTGGTTCAGATTTAATCTTAAATTCACTGTGCAGTGTATTCTGGGTGGTGTGGGAAGATAATTGGTTTTGTATATTTTTGATCATCTCAATTTTATTGTGCTCATAGTCTACTGAATGATACTATTCATATTCTACCTTGATTTTGCTCCTTTATTTTGCTTGTAATGTATTTTGATAACTATTAGAGGGGGGAAAACCCCAAACCTTTAAAAACTTGGTTTTATCTTTGCCTGTTTTGGTTTACTGAGTTAAGAACTGTAAGGCAGTATGCACACTTCTAACATTAGTCAGAGGTATTAAACAAGAGGTTAATAAGTGATCTGTTTCTCTGTTATCTCTTGTATTAATTTTGTCTTCTGTGTTACATTTGTATGTGTACAGCAGGAGATACTTTCACCTAACAACTGGTAGCATCTGAAGGAGTCATCCATGTAATATTAGTGTGACTTTTTTCCTAAGAAAAAAATATATGTTTAGATAGCCAGAATATTCAAACAGACTTATTTTTAAAATTAATTTCTGCTCACTGATGCTCAGTGATCATTCTGAACATCATTCCTTTGATCTGAATGGTTTTTTAATGTCAAATTGATGTTTTGGTAGAAAGAGCTGCTTGTAAATACAGAATGACATAAAAATGTAAATTCTTGAATGTTAGAAAAAGCTATTTTTAAAACTCTGCTTTAATAGTCCAGTGGTTTACTTTAAGGAACAAACAGTTCATTTTTAAACATCCTGCTAAATGCAACTCTTACCAAATGAGCTGGACTGGGATTTTTTTACGTGTGTCTCTTCATTGCTCTCATATGCTGGATGTCTGCTTACCTCCCCTTTTGAGTGTACAACTGTATTTCCAGCATGTGAGAGTGTGTGAAGCCTGACAGATTTCTTAAGCTTGCCTGCAGTGATCTGAAGCACAAGATTAAAGGTTGGCTGTCCCCAGCAGAAGGAGTACTTGACATTCTTGGCTTTATTCAACATATGACTGTACATTTTGAAAAGAGTTTAAAATTGCATTGCTTTAAATAGTCAATCCATCAGCTCATTTGCTTGGCCCATTTGCTTTGCACTTTCTAATGATGAGAAAGTGCATGAAATCAGAGAATGTATTTTTAACCATTAACCAAGTTAATCTTAGATTTCCAGTTCTTTGGTATTATTGTTATTGAGATTTTCAGAGCAGGTTTTTTTTCTGAAAAATAATTCAGATCTATTTGTGTTGGGGTTTTAGGAGTTCTCCTTTTGGTTTTTTTAAATACATATTAGTAAAGAACTGTTATTCCTATTCTCATATCTTTGCCTGAGAGCCCCTTAATTTCAAGATTATAATAGTTCAGAGGGAAGGGGGTTACATTTTCCATTCCAAGGCTTCCTTAGCAGACACTTTTCTTTCAAACCAAGACAATTTAATTTAATTACTGAAGCATATATAAAACAACATAAAATAATTTTTTCTTCAGGGAGGTCTAATGTAGTTCTGTTAATTCTGTGTATGTATTTTTGTGGATGACCATTGTATTCTCCCCTTCCTGTTTTCACTGTCTTTAACCATCAAATGTGGGCATTGATACAATCATTCCCTTCTGGAAGTGTAGAGACCTCAGATAAAAACAACTTAGAGTTGTTGTTTGCGATCTGCTGAGGCCTGACCACTAAGATACCTACAAATAATATTTTCAACTACTTCAATCCCAGTCTTAATACACTTTATTAAGGAAGAAGAATGTAAGAAATGAGTGGTTTGAGTCTGATCTTTCCTAGGGACCATTTTCCTTATTCATCCTCAAAGGGAGGAAGTAGCCAGGCAATCTAGAAGCAAAGGAGAAATGAACATGTATAACGTGCAAAAATCCCAGGAGTTGGAAATATAAGGATGAATATAATGATGAGTGGCTAGTAATAAATAAAGCCTAAATCTTTTTTATTTATTTATCACTGTTTTGCAGTGACTCTAATCCCGGCATTGGGTGCATCATCAATCTTTCTGGCAATTCTTATGCAGACAGGATTCTGCAAAAACAAGTCATCTGCTTGGATTTTCACTGTCAGGACTGGCTTTGATTTGCCTTGATCAAAATAAATCGTGAAATTTACCATAACCTAACCTCTGGATCTAAATGTTACATTTATAATTAGCTTTTGTATTTGTGAGTTTGGTTGGGGGTGGTGATGAGGGTGGTTTGTGTTTGGTTGTTCATTGTTTACTTGTTTTATTTTATTTAACTAAGATATGGTATTTTTCATGCAGAGAATCCAACTGACATTTGGTAAGCATGTATCAGATACTGGAGTTTGTAACTCAGAGAGAGAATTGGCAAAGAAAAGCAAACAGAATAAAAAAGGCAGAGCAGAAATGAGTCTAGACCAGCAAAAATGACAGTTGCAGCTAATATTCATATTTCCTAATATTGAGCCAGTCACTTCCACTTTATAATCAGCAGAGACAAATGGGCACCATTAGGGTGATGCCTGGTCTGGTTTAGAGACTTCAGGATAAAGCACATCAAATATTTCTATTATATAAATATATCAAAGAATAAATAAATCAACAAATAAATATAAAAACACATGAGAGATAAAAATATATCAAAGAAAAGGGTTTTCTCACCTTTTCTCCGCTGTCTACCCAGGCAGGCTAGGGGGAGTGATTGCGAGAGATCCCACAGTGCTGCCTCCTACCTGCATCAGCTTTTGCAAGGAGAACACAAGGGTATGAAGAGAGGTGCTTTGTCCACACAGTCCAAGTGCAAAGTCCCGCACCTGTGTCGGGGCAACCCCAGATAGGAGCACACGCTGGGAGAAGAAGTCACTGGGAGTGGCTCTGCAGAGAGGGACTTGGAGATTCTTGTGGGTGAAAAGCTGGACACGAGATGCTGGACATGAGCCAACAGTGTGCACTTTCAGCCCAGAAGGCCAACCACATCCTGGCCTGCATCAAAAGCAATGTGGCCAGCAGGTCAAGAGAGGTGATTCTCCTTTTCCTCCGCCCTCGTGAGACCCTACCTGGAGAGCTGCATCCAGCTCTGCGGTCCTCAGCACAGAGTTGTGCACCTCGAGAGTGGGTCCAGGGCTGGGCCACAGAGATGGCCTACAACAGAGCAGGCTGTGAGAGCTGGGGTTGTTCGGCATGGAGAAGGCTCCAAGGAGATTTTATTGCAGCCTTACAGTACCTTAAGGGGGCTTATAAAATGGAGAGAGAGGGACTTTTTGTGGAGGCAGAGAGTGACAGGACAAGAGACAATGGTTTTAAATGGTAAAAGGGCAGGTTTGGTTTAGATATTAGAAAGAAATGTGGGTGGTGAAGCACTAGTACAGATTGTCCAGAAAAGTTGTGGATGCCCCATCACTGTAAGTATTCAAGGCCAGATAGGATGGGACTTGGAGCAACCTGATCTAGTAGAAGGTGTCCCTGCTCATAGCAGTGGGATTGGAACTAAATGGTCTTTAAGGTCCCCTCCAACACAGTCCAGTCTATGATCTAATTTATCATATTGCTTCAAGTCAGGTCTGTGGTACAACTACAGGTAGGATTCTGAGTTGCAAAGGAAGCAGCCTAATGACTCACAAAATAATACTCATTAGAGGAAAAAGTTTTATATCTTTCAACAATAGGGAGAAGTCTAATGAAGTGATGACAGTGGGTGAAATAACATTTTCCATCTTTGTCATGTTAGTAGAGTTCATCCCATCTTTCCAGAAGAGGATTAAGCTGTACTCGTCAGTACATGTTGAAAGCACAGTTAAACATCAGCTACTTTTTTTTTGAGTGTATTAGTCTAGAGAAAAAGCCTGTGTCTCTTTTGTGACTGAATATTCTATTGACTGAATTATTTCTGTGCTTGATGTGAAGAATGAGAGGTGATTTTCTCTTGCATAGGGTTTGATAGATTTTCTTTCCCATACAACTGCTAAGAAATGTTTATGAGAGAGATAATGGACATGCTAGTCCCCTTTTATTGTCCCCATCATTACTTGTGGGCCACTAATTGCCATAAAGGCTACGTGGCTACGTGGCATAAAAGCTATGTGGCATTTTCCACATCCACTTTGTGTCTGTGTGTCTAGCTGTGTCACTTCTTCTAGCTGTGCCCTCCAATTCCCGTTGCATGGAATCACAGAATGATGTGTGTTCAAAGGGACCTTAAAGATCACCTGGTTCCAATCCCCCTGCCATGGGCAGGGACACCTTCCACTAGACCAGGTTGTTCAGGGCCCCATCCAATCTGGCCTACAATGCTTCCAGGAATGGGGCATCAGCAGCTTCTCTGGGCAACCTGTTCCTGTGTCTCATCATGACCCTCCAAGTAAAGAATATCTTTATATCGTATTTAATCTCAACCTATTCTCTTTCTGTTTAAAGCTATTCTCCCTTGTCCTATTCAATTGGATATTCAACATCCAAAATTTACTCTTATGGACAGCTGAGACCTTGATCACAGTTCTCAAAGACTGTAATAGACCAAATCATAGCTGTATCAGAGACTGGTTCTGTCTATGCTTAGCAAAATAAGTTTAATTCTAGTAGCTAATCAGACACTGTGAGGGAAAGTGCTTGAATTTCAAGAGGAGTTTCTAGGCTAAAGATGTACATTTTGTCCCTGTCCCATGGTATGACTAGATGGGCAGAGGAACACAAATCCCTCTCAAGTCATTAGCAACAGTGTTGCCTCTTTAGGACAGCCTAATGGTATATTGACATTTCAGAGCAGTGAATTCTCTACAATTTAGAGCCAAATTGAACCTGTTGAAAACATTTAAATAATGAAAGTTTTGAAGAAAGATGGCTTTATGATGATTTGACAGGATTACTGGAAAGTCAGTCATATGCATTTTTGAAACAATAATCATCTTCTATAGTCCTCATTTGCTAGTGAGGAAGGGGTGTTGCTTTCTCACTGTGTTTAATATTTTGGTTACAAGAGCAAGGAGATTTCAGTGTCACATGTTACATAAGTTTAGAGTCTTTGACTGTGTGACACCTCCCTGCCTTCCCCCTCTCCCTCCCTCTGCTCCCCCTGCCAAGCTGTTTGAAGCTGCATTGTAGAATATTTTCCATTGAAAACCTCCATGGAGATGTCTTTGTGCAGTTTTCTTTGTAGTTCAACACTTGGGATCAAAATTCTGCTGGTTCTTGGTGGCAGCGGGTGCACTTTTATTAGCTACCAATTCAGAGACTGCCTTTTTCTTGTAGCTGGTTCCCTCTGCTTTCCCTGCCTTATCTTTGGGCTGAGGGGGGGGAATGAACCGTATGTAAGAAATGATACAGCCTTAGACAACTTTAATTTAATTGCACATAGTTGGTAGACCAGGAACAGTATGAGATGGGAAAGGAAGAAATGAGGTCAACATTGCACTGATGTGGAAGTATCATTTCACTGAGGTGAATTTGGGATTTGTACATTTTCTGGCCCACGGCTACTGCTTGAATTCAGACTGCAGCTGTCTGATGAACTGCACTTTTAATTATTTTTAAGGGCATCAAGAGTCTGCAGTTGATGTCCTTTTATTCTTGTCTAGGTTGTCTAACACTTTTTATTAAAAAAGACTTTTGTACCTCTATTAAGTCCATTATTTACTGCAGGCCTTTGGAAATCAGCAGAGATAACTGCAACGCCAAAAAAGTGGTTTTTCTTTGTTACTTGAAATCCTAGAGTGTGGGGTTTTTTTTTAGCTAAGTTACAAAAGATTGAAAACAGATATTATTTTCCTCTTGTTGCTTTTGTTGTCTGCAGAATTTTGGCAGCTTGTCAAAACACTGCCTGAGCACAAATATTCTTATCAAAATCTGGTCCCACACCTTCTGTCAGCAGTGTATGATGTGTTACTGGGAAGGAGGGAGGAAATGGTATCACTTGGAAGAAGAAAGTTGTATCACTTCTCCAAGAAGGACAGGGCTTTTTATTTATTTTATTTTACAATACATGGTTAACAGATGGACAGGACTTAAAAAGTTTGGAAAGAGTGAAGGCAAGATGCTGGGGCTGTAGTCTGAAAGTGCCATGTCTCACCGTGTAGGGAAGCCAGAGATTACAAAGATAGGAAAGCTGATCTTATGCATTAAATGAGTGATTTACAAAGAAGGCTGAGTATGACCCTCACTTCCTCTTTAAAGGATTAACTAAAACAACTTCAGCATGGATGGCCAATAAAATTGCAAGTTGTTTGCCTTTTGGATGTTATTTATGGCAAAATAGGACTCTTACCATTTCTCCTAAGGTACGTGGGAACATTACATGGTAAGTCCATCTGTGAACTACAGGAATGAGCAGTCTGCAAAATTGTGGCTGGAGACAAGTTCTGAAGTTGTGTCCCCAGATCCATCACTGCCCTTATTTATACAAGGGGAAAGGTATGTTCTTATTCCACAGGACAGATAAGAAGATAACATACACTGATGCTTGAATGATGTGATGATGAAAAGTGTCTTCCTAAAAGGAAATTAACAGTTCTGAAGCCAACAGGAAGTCTGGGTAGTGTAGCATCCCCAAATGATCAGGATAAAAAGAAATACATTATTTCCTTCCTCTTTGAGCACAGTATATCCTTCTCACTGTCTCACCTGCCTGGAGTTGAGGTTTCACTGGAAGGAAATAGTGTACCATTTTGTAATTGCAGATCTGTAGAAATGTTTTTGTGATTTACAGAGCTAAATTACAACTGCACAGCCAAACTATTCTGGTTTAGTTAGTTTCTTAGTGCTCGACTTTGCCACTTAAAAAATCTTTTCAGTGAATGTAATGTGACAATATTTTTGAAGTAAAGATAGAGCCAGTATGAATACTTGTTTCTTTGCTTCTCTTTTTTTCTGCTTATAATTGTAAAATGCTTCTCATGGACCAAATAGTAACCTTTGTGTTGCTACTGCTGATTGTATAATCAGGGCTTTTAATTTCCTGTAAGAAAAGTGGGAGTGGATTTTTTTTTTAGTTGTTTTGTGTAAATAGTAAAGTGCTACAGAGTATAATTAGATGTCTCTGCTGGCCTGTCTTATTTCAGGAGATAGCTTCTCTATTTGGTTTTGGTGTTGTATTAAATCTGGCTAGAAATGGATATTTTGCAGGCTGCAAGGGGATTGTATCAAACTTTCTCTAAGGCTTCTTTCAGCTAAAGCTCTTACCAAGAAATTCTAGTAATAATTTTAGTAGAAAAAATTCTATTTATAGCTTAGCTCTCTCTACTCACATGTTTTGGTGGTTTTTTTGTTGTTGTTAAGTTCCTAGAGAGCTCTAAGAATGAAGGGAAAGTACATCTACTAAAGTCTTCCTTAAACAGACTTATCTTCTGCTTATTCTGCAAAGAAGCCATTACCTGTTTTTAGACAGACTTCTCCTAATAGGGATGAACAGCTTTGTGTTACAAACTCATGACCTCCTCACTGTTTTGTGGAGAATGGGGCTGGTAATCAGAATTTTCCAGAGTGTACCGTTTTGTAGAATTGATCCTCCTCTTCTCTGTATTTAGTTTAGTTCTTAGAAAAGAAGTCTTTTGCTTAGCAAAAGAAAATTTCTGTGGAAGAGAAAAGATAATAAATACTTGAAATCATGCTTTCATTTAATCACTTTCTGGTCTCCCAGTGAAATATCTGTGCTTGGGACATTGCACTCTGATGAATTTTTTTGTGAGGCAGTTCTCCAAGCTGCACATGGATATCCAAGCCTGTTTAGCTGCTGAACCACCTTTTATTCTTGCCTTGCCTTGCCTTGCCATCTGATTTAAAATAGAATTTGATTCTTCAGATATGTCCTTGTCTCTGGCACCCTAACTGAACATTGGAAGACTTGTTCATTATAAAAGAAAGTGAGAGAGCAATTAATGTCTTTCCCTTTAATGGTTCTCATGTAATTACTTGTGAAGCATTCAAATTCTTTCAGTTCTCTTGGCTGAGTTAGAACTTTCTTTCAGTAGAAATTTGGGCACTGAAGAGTAGTTGACAAACTACAGAGTGTGCATATGTGAAAGGAAAATGAAAGATGAACAGAAAAGTTTTAAATTTTGTGGTTTGGTAACCAAGAGAACTGGTCCTTTGGAACTAAAGCTTTGATAGCATCACTGAACCACAGAAAAAAAGAAAAGTGTGTTAATGAAGTATGTTTGGGATTAGGGTGATGTCTTAAAGCATAATTTTGTTTAGCAATATTGTGCATTTTCTTCCTTTCCTTAAACACTTGACCCCTTTGTGCAGATGGCTTAGTTGGCAAAATTTAAGTAGCTGTAGTCTGTTGGGTAGACTTTATTTAAATTTCTCAGGTCTTTAGAAGAAAATTACTTGGTTTTCTGACTAAAGAGGTCAAGAAGATCTGCTTTCAGTACTTAATGTGATCCAGGGTACAGGCTTTAGACTTCTTTAGATCTCAGTCACATTTGTTAAATTGGTTGTGCCTGACTTACATACGTGAAACTTTATTCAATAAAGCACAACTTTCCAAAGATGTACCCTGTAAGAGCCTGACGAGAGAGATGCAAGGACAACAGGCGGGCTCTTCAGAAGATGCTGCTCATTGCATAGATGATGTTACAGCAGTCCTGGGTCGTGGGTGACAGAGCCAAACCCTAAAATCTGTCAGCTACAGCTTAAAGGCATGCCTGAAACTGCTTTAGTTTTGATTACAATGCATTCTGTACTTTTCTTTACTGACATCTTAAAACATAATACCCAATCAGTATCATAGACAATACCTTTACCTTTACGTATAGCCTATCACAACTATTATCGTTGCCGTATTATGGTCACTACCACCCAACCATGTGCTAGTATGTTACAGTTTAATCGCAAAGTCCTTCTTCTGTTTCCTGGCCGTGGAAAATTCTCCTTACTTGGTAAAAACATGGTTTTTGTTTGTGGTCAACATATCCTTTGCTCTAGCCATAAAACCTCCTTCCAACTCATCTTAACCTTTGCTTTCTTAGTTGTCCAGTAACTACTGGCTCAGCAATTCCTAACTTAAATATCTTTTATTCTTCTATATCAAAACTTGCTTCCATCTCTATTCCACTTTAAGGTTCCACCTTCAGAGAGCTTTCTGTTAAACCTACATTCTGTAAAATTTTCCTGTCAAACTTTAATCTTTCCCAACAGTACCCTGGTCTGGCAAAGTTGCAGGTCCAGGCATTAAGTGCAAAGTGGCACTGCTTCTAACTCTATCTTGAATAACTACTCAAAATACCGTTCATTTTAAAATCTACTGTATTGTGGCTTTACTTGTCATCTGGCAATAGGAGAAGACTCCAAGGAAAATAATTTAAACCACAGGTGTGATATCAAATTTTGTTGATGTAATACAATAAATCTCTGGCTCTTAACAATCAACTGTACATAGCAGGTGAAGAGGATCATGCCAGCTCTTCAGTTACTTCTTTTAGTGCTTGAAATCCTTAAAATCTTTTGTAGCCTCTGCAGGCAGAGCTTATACCTTGTGTTCTCAGGCAAATCTGTAGAATGATACACCCTATAGTGTATTTTGCTTATATGTACTGTTGGCATTTCAATATTTAATTGAAAAATCTGTTCAGATACCTGCTGATACTGGCTATTGTGAGAGCTCATTTTCAGTTATGACCTTCAAATTCTTAGAGTCTGTAAGTAGCCCATATTGCTTTTTTAAAAGTCATGTTTCCACTTATATTTTTCCCAAGCGAAATTTCCCAGCCACTTTTACAACCATGCAAGACTAACTTCTTGTCTTGTGATAAGCATGTCATGAGGGATTTTTTCAGAACATGTTGCTTTACTGTATGCTTGGGTATTGTATTTTTCTGTATTTTACTAAGAAAAATGATTTGATCATTATTCTTTGGCTCTTTCTTTACCCCTCTTTTTAGCAACAAGGATGATGTTTTTCTCCTTGGTCTTCCTGTGGGATATTTCCCTGACTTCTCGAGGTTATTGCTGATGTTCTGTCACGAATTGTGTCATATTGCAAACAAATGTTAAGAACTGATGTCTTTTGCCACTTCTTTTTGGCAAGGTGAGTGAAGGGATTTGGAGTCTTCTGCAGCCACTGCTTGCCAGCTTTCATTTTCCCTTCTTCCCCTTCTCCAGCATGAGAAAGGTTAATCTCCTTGGAGCAAAATAAGATCTACAGGATTGGGGTTTTTTTCCTTCACTGCAGTTTTTTTAATCATGTATTAATTTTGTTTTAATCACTTGCTGCAAATAGGAAAAAAAAATCCAGTGGAAAAGCTTTCCATTTGAAGCAAAGTCTTGATTAGAATTAGATTAAATGATGAAACAATAGTTGTTTAATGGCCAAACAATTTCAGGAATAAATGTCATGTTGCAAAAAATAACCTCTTTAGTGTCCTTTGGTTATGTTAAGGTTATAAGCTCATTTGCCTACGTCTCTGTAGTCTGCAAGTCAGTGTCAGCAGAGATAGCAAGTACAGGCTGTAATTACTGGTTTGTGGCAGGATGTTGAGTGTGAAAATAACTGGGTGTCATTGAAGAGGTTAGGTTAACTGTTAGAGCTGACAAGATATAATTGCTTATGAACCACTTTCTTTAACAATGAACATTGTGTTACTTGAGGCTGTTTCTTCTTAGCATAGTGTCTGTGTCTGGCTGTGGAACTGGTTTTAATTAGAGCTTGGAACAGCTGAGAATTAAGTGCTCATTTATTTTTAGCCAGGATAAATATTAACTAAAAGATTTTTCCTCAGAATAATATGAATAAAGGGCAATGTCAGACAAATATTTGAAAAGGGAGATACTGGTAGCTTAATTGAGTTTGAAACAAAGGACTTCATAGTGTGTATAGAATGTCTTTTTATATATATATATATATATATATAATGTCTTACTTGATTTCACCTTGATAGTGTTGACCACAGAAATGATCACAGTTCAACATGATTTTCTTGATTGCATCAGTGTGTGGACTCTCAGTAGGCCTTTTCAGCTGTCTGCTCTTGCATGGCAAGCTGGGGTTGTTGGTAGCAAAGTTTAAGCCTCACTTTGTCATAGCTGCCTTACTAGATGCAGGTTTGGGAATGAAGGTTTGGTACATCAGGGATGCTGGTGGATGCTAACGAAGTTTTGTGATTTTTACATTTTGACAAATGACATATGCAAAGAGGCCCCAGTTAATTTCTTATATTGTTCTGGACCAGATTTTATGATTAACTAGTAATGTTAACTGTTTCTTCTTGGTTTTTTCCTTTTGCCGATCAGTACTCAATTTGCTGCACTTCATAGGGGCGTGATTTCTTCTGAGACATCAGTCACTGTGATGGCTCTTTTTGGGCATCCAGAATCTGTGAAGGTTTTGTACCAATCTTGTGCTGGTGTCTTTGTATCAAAACTTGTACAATGAGAAAGAACCTCTGAAAGAATGTAAAAGCCCTTCCCATATTAAGAGTGGTGGCCAGAAATGGCTCACAATGCGGAATTCATCCCTGTCTAGCTGGGTGCTAGCTGTGAATTCTGGAAGGTTGTTATGTCTTTTTTGTAGACCTGGGATGACTATGCCTGGTCTACAACATGAAAACTTCACCACATAGCCACATCCTGTTTTGTATTCAGCATTAATGTGGTGGATGTACAATGCTTGAAACATTTCATGTGACAGTCCGGAGTATGTAAGAAAGCTGGTGATGCCCAGTCCATACTTCATGGTTCAAATGCAAATAAGCCTTGTGTTTTGATAAAAATGTAGTATGGAAAGAAGTTTTCTCACTCCTTCTTGAGTTGATCAATTTTTATATGATATTTTACAGATTGGTGAGCTAATGGTAAACATTCTTATGTTATTTGCATTAATATTTTATACTATGGAATCTATCTATTTTGTTGAAAAGTAGCTCAACTTTCTACTTGATTCTGAAGAAAATTTGTCAATGCTTTTAAGAGGAAAACATCAGATTTGGACTTACCTCTTTTTCCTCAGTCTTTGAAACAACCAGTGAATCCAGAAATATTTTACAAAAATTTTCTTGGGGACCTTTGGAATGGGTTTTCAAATGCAATCATTTTACCTTTCCTTTCTCACTCTGACTGATCTTTTCATCTCTCTGTATGTAGTCTGTACTTTCCGTTATCAAGTTAGTTAGGGCTTGAACCAGTTTTAGGAGAATTGTAGAGCCACAGAGTGATTTGGATTGAATTGGAAGGGACCTCCTAAGATGCCGTGTTCCAATGCCCCTGCAAAAAGCAGGGACACCTCTCACTAGAGCAGGTTGCTCAAAGTCCCATCCAACTTGATCTCGAGTGCTTACAGGGATGGGACATCCACAGCTCCTCTGGGAAACCTGTGGCAGTGTCTCATCACCCTCATTGTAAAAAATACCTTCTTTATTTCTAATCTAAATCTACCTTTTTGTAATTTAAAATCATTATCCCATGGCCCATAATTTTTTTCAATACAACTTCAGTAAAGCTAAATGTGACCCCCAATTTTTTTTGCTTTTGGGCTCAAATAAAACAAAACAAAACAAAACAAAACAAAAAAAAAAAAAAGAAAATGAAATCATAGAAGTCTAAAGTCCGCATGTCTGGACTTGTAGACAACTTGTGCAGCATTTCAAAACAAGTATAGTTGAACTTGAGCAATTATGTGCTCAATTAAGTTTATTTTAAATTTGGTTCATTTCAGTATATTTTATCTTAATAAAAATACTGGTCTGAACAGAATGTATGCATTTTAAGCTAGTAGGTATCCTTGGCAAGATCCAAATTAGGGTCTACTTTTCACTTTACATTAGACTTCACCTTTCAAAAATTTCAATCTATGCTCAAGACATCAGTGTAGCATATGTTGGCTGGTAGAGGAAGAACCTAGAGTGGGTAAAAAGCCATCAGGGCTGAAAAGTTGCCAGAAATTAATCTCCTCAGTGCTTATTTTAACCAGGCTGCTGCGAGACTTGTGCACTCAGAACCAGAGCAGCAGGGGACTGGCAGAAAACTTGCAGTTCATCAGTGGATGCTGCTTTAGAGTTCTTCTACTCTTAGTGAGTAGGTAGTCCTGAAAATGTGAGATGATTTTCACAGACACAAGAAACACTTTCCCAGAAACCTGGTTGTGCCTTAGAAATACAGAAACAGGCTACCCATTAGTGCTTTGAGGCAGACAAGGAGCATGAAACTTTTCACCTTGACATGTCTAATTTACTTTCCGTGTGCTTCTGATGAATAGCTGACCTGGTTAATGTTGATAGGTGGAAATTCAGAGCTGCTGTATTGAGGAAGTCTGCATTGTTATCAAAGGATACTTTTCTTTCCTGGTCACAAGCTGGAGTACCATACGGAAAGTTTAACTGTTAGGATATTAAAGCTGAGCTTTCCAATTCTATTGGCACCATCAGCATGTCTTTTCCTGGGAAGAAATCTCAAGGTGAAATTTTTGAATGGTTTATGTTTCCTTTGTAGTGACAAAATTATGCTTCTGTAGCCTTTTGGTGAGGACACATGGGTGGCAGGAAGGTGCTGCAGCTTAGTTGAGGAATTAGAATGGAATGTGCATTTGCAAAACTGAAACGTGAACTAAGGTATTTGATGGCCACACTCTATTCTGCCTTTTCCTGTATGCCTTCTGGGTTTTTTTTGTTGTTTTGTTAAGATTTTTCTGAGAGCAAGGAATCCAAGCCTGTGGATATTGGGAAAGATGGGTAGCATAATGAGCTGTTTAATGAACGTTTTGAGAGCCAAAGGGACTCTTTCTAAGGATCACTTGCCAGGAAACATCTTGCTTTGCTTGTGTGTGAAGCCTTATTGGCAACACTGCCAATGCTGGTGTTTGCCTTGTGCAATGTTAGGAAGCTTGATGTGAGATTTACAGAGTTCTTCAGAACTGCTCCAGCTTGGATCTCTTCCACAGGAGACAGTCTTCTAGGAAGAGACTGCTCCAGCATGGGTCTCCCATGTGGTCACAAGTGTTGCCAGCAAACCTGCTCCAGCATGGGCTCCTCTCTCCATGAGGCCGCAGGTCCTGCCTGGAGCTGCACCGGTGTGGGCTTCTCACTGGATCTCAGGGCATCCACCTGCTCTGGTGTGGGGTCCTCCATGGGCTGCAGGTGGAGCTCTGCTTCCCCTGGGACCCCCATGGACTGCAGGGGCACAGCTGCCTCACCATGGGCTGTGCCAGGGACTGCAGGGGAATCTCAGCTCTGGTGCCTGGAGCACCTCTTCCCTCTGCTTCTTCACTGACCTGGGTGTGTTTGCAGGGCTGTTTCCCCCACATTCTCAGTCCTCTCATCTGGAGAGTTCAAGCTAATGTTGGGTGCATTGTGACCTAATACAATGCATAAATTCTCTAGCTTTTATAATACTCAGGTAAAAAGCTGGGCTCTCCAGCTAGTCAGAAAAACATCAAGCCTTATAATAGTTGGAGGACTTGACAAATAGCCAATCATTTCTTTAGGACTGTTAGACATAAATACTTGCTTTACTGAAGTTGTTGGTGAAGGTGCTTCTGTGCCAAAATACACTTTCAAAATCATTATAACGTGTAAAAATACAAATATTTCATAGTAAAACCCCTGTAAATTCAGATGACTGTATTGCAGGTTCAGTGCTTGCACTTTTGAAGTGTAGATAACCCTTTAATTTAAGATGTAAGTACTACTGGGAGCATCTCTGAGTCAGGTACTTGATTTGCTGCTTTGCTTTGGATTAAAACTCTGAGATTCTGTCTATCTGATCCTTGTTCCATATATTACTTACATTAGATTGTCTGTCCTTGTTATAATTTTAAATTTCTGTTTTGATTTCAACAACTTTGCAGGTATTAATCTAAACAATCTCAAACATTCTGGGGGTCCTGCAGCTAAAATTGTGCTCTTCATCTAAACAGTTCAGATGAAAATTGTCTGCTTTGTGTAAAATTTTTTAAACACTAACAGGAAGGTTGTATATTTAGAAATAAATTGTGTATTGTACTCTTGAAAGTCTCTGATTTCAGTTATACTTTCTCCCTTGTGTAAAGTAAAGCAATGTTCCCACACGGGTAGGCTATGTAGTAAATTAAGAAGCTGTTGTCATATGTGCAGGCACTGAACTGATTTGCAGAACACAAAAGTATAAAACAACTTCCTTAAATTATTTAGAAAGATACATGAAAAATATTTAATAGGACAAGATACTATTTAACACTGTTAAATTTGTCATTCCATGCAGTCTTTTTACTTGTCATCTGATGTGAATGCTCCTTAAAAAAATAGATGGTTCCCTTCTAAACATTCAATAGACTGCAGAATATATTTATATTGCATAGAAATGATTTGAAGCTTCTGCCAATAACATCTGCCTGTCTTACATTTTGGATATTAGAATGTCTCCCATGGCTATTGTATCTGAATGAATCATCAAAATAACTAAATTTATATTTTCCCTGCTCTATGAATAAAAAAGTGGTTTAGCTATTTTTAACTCTGAAACGAAGGTATAAAAGAGAAGTGAAAAGTTATTTAATACAATAATCAAGAAATCTATAGCAGGTGGGACCTGAGTTCCTGTTCCCGAATCACAAGTCATGCCTTTGCCACACTGGTCTTTACAGGCTTCTTACACAGTTTTTTAAAATTCATAAATTTTCAGTACTATTTATACTCCACAAGAAGTCTGTAGCTATTAATTTACTTTCAGTTTTGACATAGGATGTGTATAAATCGTTTCCATCCACTCTTTGTTTCAGGTTCCTCTTTTGTGAGGTGACATTATCAAAGAGCCACTGAAGCCTCTAAATTGACTCAAACACAGTTGTACATGTGAGCATTTGGAAGAGATGTGAGGTGTTATTTTTAGAAATATTGTGATAGAGACAAGCAAAGAAAAACAGGTGTAGAATATAGAAATTATTTGCACAGTCTCTTTTTGAAAATCCCATAGAATAACATCTTCTGACATTCTTATGTTCTTGGATCAGATCTGATTCTACTGAGAATACCTTTAATATACATATATTAGCATTTTATTATCTACAACACAAGTGACAGCTAAGATGCCACAGTCCTAAATGTATCACAAAATATATGCACAAATGGTATCACTGACAGAAATGTTAATGAAATAAAAACATAATAGTAATTTTGTTTCATAATTATTTATGATTGACATTTTGGCCTTGGTTGCTTGTCATTTAGAAGAAAGTTTGAGAAACCTATTTCAGAAGATAGATATTATTTTAATTCTTAAGAGTTTATACATGTAAACTGCTATTAAATATGTAGTGTAGTAGGTCTATTGTCTCCATATCTATTTAAAGAAAAAATTAAAACAGAAGATTTTTATTGAAATGCAATTACTTTTAGTTTCTTTATTTGTCTCGTGTGTGAAACTTTCTTTTTATTTGGTTCTTGCAGACTACAAACAATTTAACAAACACAATTTGCCAACCAGTAATTTGCCAAAGAATATGTTTGCAACATTGTCTGAAACAGCTGTTCTTAACCCAGAAAACCATATGATTTTGGTTCTGTTGTATTGTTTTTTGTAACAAAACCCCCAACATTCTAAGTTTAGGTCACAAGAAAGTGAGATGTGATAAGCCGTTCTGGACTAGTCTAAAGTACAGTAGGCAACAGATGGAACAACACAGATGGTTAATTCTTCATGTGTGTCTGAGTTAACATGAAGTTCTGGAGTGCTCCCAGATTTGCATCTAAGTGGGGTATGCAGAAATGGAGATTTTTCTGTTCATACACTTGAGCTGAGAATAGGAATGTGGGAGGATGAGATAGGATGCTGTGAATAGCTGTGGATGTCCTGGGATGAAAAAGTACTTAAAAGGGAAGCTGAACTGTGAATTCTTTGGGAACCCGGCCTTCCTCCTCCCATCAAAAACAAAGGAATTTTTGCTGTTGACTTGGAGAGGACCTTGAATAAGATCTGGGCATAACAGATTGCTGTGTCTGCCTTTGGGAGTGCTGTATCAATGCAGAAAAGGAAGAAGCTGTGTTTCCAGTTAGGAGTTCCTGCTGGAAAAAAAGAGGAATTTGGCAGCTATACTTAGAATTGCTTCCCTGTTCATGACAGCAGTATCCGGATGTATAACACAGGGTGTCATGTGCTTTTGTTGTGCCTTAAACAGATGTAATCCTCTCATTGGCATTAAATAGCTCAGTTACTCAGGGAAGCATCTATTTAGGATTGTCTGCAGCCTAGATGTTAAAGTGGTAAAAGGTTTTTTTTTTGCCATAGTTTCATTTTAAATAAAGAAAAATTTCAGCACCCAAAGTACTTGTAGAGATTAAAAGAGAGGAGTCATAAATTCATGTGCTAAAACCAGATTATTAATTGACGAATGAGTGTCAAATATAGCATTATACATTCAAAACTAAGTTATTTTTGGGTACTGGTGGTTATTTTAAGGTAAGTGGCATGTTGACAGTGTAGGAACAATAGTGACAGGAAGCTCAAAATGTACAGATGTAAATCTGATAAAGGTTTTGTGGTCTAAACACATCTATAAAACTATATTCTTATTTCATTCTGGAAGTAAAACTGCTTTTTTTTTTTGATAGAATGCTTTCTGGGAAAGTGTCTGTTGACTCATGGAGTCATGCTGATTTTTCAGAAACCCTTTGGACATTGCTAAATATTTTTTGCCAAGTGATGCACCTTCAGCTTTGCTGTACAGTTGCTTCATGACTAAACAGTTTCTAGTGAAGTTCCTCCCTTCAAAAGGGACATGCAGCTTTGGGCTCCCTGCAGCTGAAGAATGGAGTGCAATCATGGGTTTCTTGCATCGTGGATCAACACATTAAACTGCGACCTACTGGACCATCAATGCTTTTATATGTCCCTCAATGTAGATGATTGTGATGGCTCTTCTGTGCTTTCCTGGGGGTATGCAGGTATGTTTTGTGCATATTTATGCTGACAACACCTGCCAGATCAGACACTTCTGGGATATTATGGGAATACCAAGCCTGTTTCCGATGTGTGCATCTGGACCAGGCAGATGTGGCCCAATGTGGGCACTTGTAGAATCAGAGTTTCAGCCTCCAATGCAGTGCTTCACTACTTGGAAGCTGAGGAGTCTGAAGAACCAAGTGGTGAGGGGTTTTATTCAGTCATGTTTCAGGACCTTAAATAGAAGTTATTTTGTCCCAAGCCAGAAAAATTATCTTCTTATTCCATCAGCTGAAATGTCTGTGGAGGGTATTTATCAGCTACCACAATGGTGCTCTGGTTTGGTTTCGGTTTTCTTGAGAGAAAATCTTTCACATTTTGGGTACTTTTTCACCCAAAGGCACAGTGTCTATGTGAAAGTTTTCCTTCTGTATGTCCCCCTTCATGCTTCAGTGGACATGAGGAGAGCAGAGGGGAGGCACTTCTTAAAACTTGTGTTGGACAATGTGTTTTAATGAACATAGATTTTAGAAGTGTTTGGTACACAGGATAAGAGGATTTGAAAGCTGTAAGGGTGTGCTCCTTATTTATCTTCAGTGCCGATTGGTGTGGTTGTACTTTCAAAAGTGCAAAAACTGTACCTGCATCAGTTGTGGTACTTAGAGGTATGTAAAGTTGCAGGTATACTTTCAATGGCTGTAGAAGTCTATTCTTTTACCTCTTACACTTCTGTAGAAGCATAAAAGCATTGTAGAAAAATGCAATAAAAACTTTGGAACATAGCCTCCAGTGTGGTTCCCTAATTTGTCAGGAAGCCCTTAATTTTGCTTGTCCGCATTAATTGCTGTTGTGCTGTGATGAACAATCAGACATCATTGGGATGGGTGGAAGTGCAGACATTTGCATCCTTCTGTATTATTTATTTTAATTTTGATAACATTTTTGTTCAGGCTGCTATGTGTAGGTTGAACTCTTGTATAACATTCAGATTCTCTAGGTTATATTTTCTGTGGTTTTACTACATGGAAAATTGTTACAAGGATGTCTTGAAGTTATGTTCAAGGCTGAAAGTCAGCAGTTTTACTCAAATGTTTCATATTTAGGAAGCATATGTACACGAGGTTTGTCTTAACGTGTTTTAGGCTTGGACTGTCAGTAGTGTGATTGTATGAGCATTGCTTTTGCCTTAGGGCCCTTTTGTGAGAGGTTATTAATTCTCCTTCTTTCTTCTATGCCCCCATGTTTTTTAGTTGTTCACTTACCCTCCAGACCAGTATCATGCCTGTTGCTATTTTCCTCCCCCCTCAGAGAGGTATATATGTAAGGTATGTAGCCTGTATACTGCTGCTAATATGTAGTTTCTAATGAAGAAAAGCTAGCCTTTCTTAT
Organism: Acrocephalus scirpaceus scirpaceus; assembly: GCA_910950805.1. Classification (NCBI taxonomy): domain Eukaryota; kingdom Metazoa; phylum Chordata; class Aves; order Passeriformes; family Sylviidae; genus Acrocephalus; species Acrocephalus scirpaceus. The sequence goes on along the minus strand of OU383774.1, from coordinate 57,091,213 downwards.
GATTATTTTTGACATTTATCCCCATTTATCTTTCATCTTTGCTGAATTGGACTGTGCTTCTTGTCAAATGCTGTGGCTATTCACTGAGTTAATGTTTCCAGATATATCTATATGGGACAACTAGGATTTCTGGAAGAAGTGTCCTCAGTGATGTGCCTTATTGTTACATTCTGTTTTGTTAAATATGACTTTTTTTCTGTATATTTCTTTATTGAAGTAATTTGTGTCAAAAATTCAACTCCTTTTTTGCCATCCTCACTTTTATTGGTACAACCATAAAAATAAAAGCTCCATATTAAACACTGAATTTTTCCAATAGGTCCTGTTGTACCTTTTTTCATCCTTGGATTTTCCAAGACAGAGTAAGAGGGACCAATAATTTCTCCAGTTTATCACTTGAGAATGGAAACCTCGGCGCATCAGTGTAATCAGAAACGTGATTATGTGAATCATAAACATTAAATAGACTTGAGATGTGCTTAGGGATTTAAGGGGGAGAATAATTTTTTTTTTTTTAATTACCTTTTTTCACTTTACCTTTGGCACTTTGCCTGTTTGACTCTTAGCAGTGTCAGAGTTTTGCCCACTAGGAAACCTCTCTATATCACTAGTGACAGATAGTTTTTGTTGTGGAGTATTTACACATGCTGTGCATTCTTTGGGAGCACAGTATTTATGATTCCCTTTACGGAGCCACGTTCTGTTCGTGCTTACCCGCGTGTGCACCTTCAGTTAACGGGGCAGTGGGAGTGGCACAGCTGCAGAGGAGGAATGGTTTTTGTAAAGCAGAGAAGTGGAGGTTTTGGCAGCTGCCTTTGGTTCTTGCCTGCCTTCATCTTTAACTGTACACTAGGCATGAACTCTGCCCTTTCTCCTAACTGTACAGGGGGATTCTTGCTCTCTGTATCCCATGTTAATTGAATTTGTAAATACATATAAGCAAACACTTCCAGGTCATTTGTTGAAAAGCTTACTATTAAGCTTTAAGGATTACTAATGCAGCTGTTAAAATGCCAGCTGTCCATCAGCAGTTGGTGTTTTCATGAGAATGAAAAAATCCTGCTTCCAAGAAATGTACAGTAGAGTCTTTGCTGCTCGACTGGGCAGCGTTTTCTTGGTGATGTTTGCTCTTTTGAGTAACAAAGTTCAAAGCTTTGTCTAACTTCTCACTGACCACTTGAGGGAATATATGCATGAGACATGCATATTGTCCCCCTTGTGGAAGTGTGACAGAGTTTGGGAGTGGATATTTTATGGATATTAAACAAATGTAGTATGACCTGTGCACTTCACTACTGATGTTTTGATTTGTTTTGGGGTTTTTTTTTTTGAGAAAGAAATTGTCCCACTTAAACTCTGAGCTTAACTAAATCCTCCCGCAAAGGGTCACATTTTAGCCTTGGCCTCTGTTTCCTGTGACCGTGATGCTTAGAGATGTAAAGTTGAGTTATTCCATCATCTTGACATAGCCCTGTGCTGCTGGCTATTATCCAGAAACCTTAAAGAAATATTTTCCCCCTAAAAATAACAGCTTTTGATTTTTTAATTTTTTTTTCCCATGCAGAGATGTGATAATACAATCTGGTTGAGGCCAGATTCCATGTCGCCTGAATAAATTAGGTTTGATATAGCACTGCTTAGCCCCATTTTTCTTGTACTGGGAGCTAATATTTTTTTGTTGTATACCTCAGAGGTTAACTTACTAAACACTCTTGAAAGTACTCCTTATATCTTGGTATTTCATGCCATGAAAAAAATTTGGAATTTTACTTTTGATTGCAATTTTAATTGTGTTAAACATTTATAGCAGCTATTGAATGTGTTGGCTGGCCATTTAGAAGTGTTCTGAGGTGCCTGTTCTCTCTACAAAAAGTTCACCTCCCACAACTGAACCGAGTAGGTTATGGAATCTTGCCAGCAAGAAATCTTAAGAGAAAAACACTGTGTTCAGAAAATGCTGCTGTATTCGGAATCCTAGGACTTGTTCTAAAAATAAACTTAATTGAAAAGATTTGTTTTCTTTTCTAATGTGGTTTACTGTTTTATTAATATTTAAATAACAGAATGTCGTAACCTGGAGTACAGAAATACTTCTGTACAGAGCTCCCACCAGAATCTTGGAAACCTTACATGAAGCATTATGATGTTTATTTTGCCACTGGCAATTTTCTTGGTTTAATGTTGCAGTACGAAGGAAGATGAAACTCTGGGTTTTCTCTAGAATGAAAACCAGATGATTAATGGGTTAAAAAAGAAAGTAATTAATTTTACTAAGTCAATGTGCATAGCCATGAATAAGGCTTTATTTGCCAGGGTTTACTTGTGAGAATCTTTGAAAATTACTTGGAAATTTTTTTTTTTTTGGTTTGAACCAAACCTTACAACCTGACAAGAAGCTGAATATAGAGCATGCAAATTTTGATAAATTGTATTTTTTATTTGCAATTGTTTTACTATATTAAGCACAAATTGCCTAGCTTCCTATCTGTTTTGAAATAGTTATTGTTTTTCAGTACTTTAAAGAGAAAGAATTGGATTGATGCAAAGCTCAATGACTGGCTTGTAAATGAAAATCAATTTTTCCAAAGGAAAACATTATATTTAGTAAGTTTGAAGTTGCAGCTTCAACTGAAAGCTTTGAGCAGGCTGGCCTCTCTTCCAGTGGCTACCTATATTAATGTGTATCTGTTTAGTGTATTGATTTATTTTTCCTTTTTCCCCTGCTGTATTATCCTCCCATAACCTGCTGTGCTTATTATAAACGTGGTCATGACAAAAATAGGTGCTTGAAAAATTCAGATGCAATGAATTTAAGGTCAGTTTGACATTATCAGGAGCTTGCTTATGAACAGGTTTATGACATAGGTTTTATCTTACAAAGCTTAAGTGGGAGTAAAGAGCAATTTGGGGGCCAGCCAGGCATTTCTATTTGTCTCTTGAGTACTAAAGTAACACTAACGCAGTGAGTAGTGGTGCTTTAGAGTCACTCTTCAAACAGTTACTTTGTATGTGTGTATAGAAGTTTCAGTTTTGTTATTATTTGATAATTCAGTGTATAAACTTTAGGATTTTCTCTGAATCATTTTTAGCTATGTGAAAAAATAAAAGTAGACTAAAAATGATGGCAAAAGTGAAAGCTTTTCTTAAGGCCAAAAGAAATAATGTTAATTACTCTTTCTAAAGTAAATCATTACTTGAATTGTGATAAAAATGAGCCATTTGGAGACTGTATATTTGTTTCAGCTCCAGGCATCCACCATTGACTGTTCTATTTGAAACAAAGTTGAAGAGGCAAAACTTTTAATGGGCTGTCTTCCCCCTTAAATTTTCAGCTGTAATTCTGATGATTTTAATGGAAGTTATACCACCCTATTATATTTTAAAGACATTTTATCAGTTTTAAAATACTGAATTATGTAACTTGGCAGTGTGACTTGATGGAGATGGAGACAGGAAGTAAATCAGACTGCAGTCACCTCCACTTAAAAGAACAGTATATTTTCATTTTCAGCTGTACAGTGCTTTAGATGAGCTGCTATTTTTAGCAAAATTTAGTAAAATTTAGCTGTTTGCCAGAGATCTTATCTCTTCCTGTGCAAGATCACTTAGGTGGAATCAATGAAATTATGGCCTTTCTTTTTCTTTTCATGCTCCCTCTCTTATGCTGTGCAGAAAATTCCCTGTCCTCTCCTGTTTATCTGCCTATTTTGAAGAGGGATCAATATGCATGAAATATGAGGATTGTTCTTGCTCTGATTTTTCCTCTCATCTGCTCCCAAGACCAGAATTTCCCTGCTTTTATATGTGGTGTGCAGTTCCTTAAACTTGCCATGAAATTGTCCATAACTTAATGGACAATTCAAATTTCCAGGACGTTCCTCAAACTTCCCATGAAGTTGTCTACAGGTGGAGATTTTTGTCCCATTTGCCACTTAGGATTGTTTGTTGAGAAGTTTGGACCTACTGATCCCAGATGAAGACAGGTGCCAGAAGGAGAAGATACTCTTCTGTTGTGGAAAAAAAAACCCATCTGGTCTCCTAATGTCACTTAGAGAGGAGATGTGGCTTGGCTGTGTGCAGATACCCACACTTGCAGCATAGAGAATTTTTGTAAGCATTAAGTGTGTTCACCAGCTCACATTCATGTGTCCACATGAAAACTGCTTTTTCCATAGTTTAGCAACATTGTAAACTATTAGCCGTGTTTAACATGTATGGATTTTACTTTTAGTCTGGATGTAAATGTTCAAAAAAGGCTGTATTTCCTTAGGAAGCTCTTATTACATTAATTTTTAAATGGTCTTCTGATGAAGGATATTGTTGAGTTGAAGTAAAAACAATTTAATACAATTTCTGAAGATCTGTTGAAGTAATAATCTGTCATAAAGCATCCGATTACTGCAACCACAGGGTGAAAGTTTAATTTGAAATTGTGACAGAAATGCACGCATAGTATCCAAACTTCTCCAGTTTTTAAAAGGCTATTGAATTCTAATATGCTCTAATTCACAATTGGAAGGGAGCAATTAACTGAAGTGAAGCACTTTTTTTTTTTTTTAATGAAAAAGGAAGAAGTGTTAGAGCCTTCAGGATTTTCAGTGTGCTTTCGTACTCATATTCCACATAATTTTTTCTTGCTGATTCTAAATTAGGGGTTGGTTATTTGTTTTTAATTTTAAATGGCCTGATGGGTTGAAATTAGCCAAGTTACACAGAATTGCTATTGGTTTCCTGGTTGCATAAGCCTACCAGGAAGGTTGTGAGAGGTCATGCTGCTGGGGAGAGCGTGGCTGCAGTTTGGGTGTGCTCTGGCTGAACTAATCAGAAAAAAAATGTTTGTAAAGCAGGGAGTGGTTCTGTGTTAGTTTTTGCATGAGGAGAGGAACTACTTGCATCTATATTTCTGTTTTCTAAGGCTATGAGAGAAGGCTCAGTGAATCAGGTTATTTAGTGTCTTTTGCATTGCAATATGACTTTCATTTATAGGCACCTATGTCTGTCTTTAGGTTCCTGTAGTGCCATAGGCACATAGTTTTATGAAATTTGCAGAAGCAATTTTAGGTACCTGCTCTTCCATGTATTTTGTTACAAGTAAGGTAGCAATTTGAGGAAGTGATAATTCTTCAAATGCAGTTCAATCCCATTCTTGTCTTTGCTGTAATACTTTGAGCAAACCTCGTGTGAAGTCCTCTGCAAGCGAGGATGTACTTGAAGTTGTCTCCTGCCTCCCCTTGGAATCAGCATTATTTTGAAGAGTGGGAAGATGCATAACCTAGGAATAGAATCTTTCAGCTGTGAAAGGTAGATCTAGCTCTCCTGTGGATCAAACAGAAATGGAGGAAGTGATTTAGCAAAGCAGCTGTTGAACCCCTAATTTTACTGTGTAGATAGAGATGCAAATTTCTGATGGCAGTAAATAAGAGTATGCTGATTTTTTTATTCCACAGTTAGACAGATGGAAAAATCTGTCTTTTCCACAGTCAGTGGAAAAATCCCCTGTTCTCTGCATGTTTGAAGGCTTTTATTAACTACTGCAAGAGTCTATGGTATTGGGGTAACTGAGAAACAAGAGCAGAAAAATTGCACAACCTCCTGTTTCATTAGATGCCCCCAGAATATGGAAACTATGCACAAACTAGAACTAAAATTACACATTGATGGCTGTATCACACCTCTACTTCCTTCTGAAATGATGATGTTTCTGTTACAAACCCCTCCACTTCTCATAATGTTTTCAGATATTTTTTTTATTACAAAATTTATCTTCCATTAGACTTTGTCAAACACAATTGTCTTGTGATACGAGTAGTCCCTTTTTTTAGAACAATTGATCCTAAAATATTTTGAACCAGCAATGAAAAATCATTTATTTTGGTAAACTGTGGGTATTTTAACATCCCTTTCAAAGTACATGGTAGTGTTTTGTGTTAGAAAAACACAGAAGGTGGTGTCAGAATAATACGTCTGCTTTTGGAGATCATGATTATAAAGCTGGGTCTTCTAATAAGCAAAAAGTAGTGCTTTCTCTATGAGTTATGATAATTTGGTTTATATCCATTGCAGGATGCATTGAAAATAACCTGGCACACTGTAAAACACAAGGAGATCAAAGGCAGTGTACAAAGGCTAAATAATGACTTCCTTGCCTTCTCTGATGGTGGAGGTGTTGTCTTCTCCTCAATGTCTACAATACGTGTCATGGGAGACACGGGTGCTGGAAGATGTTAAAGGCATTCCAGGATTACTAAGTGAATCAGTAGGGAGGGTTTTTGATTTTGGAAAGTTGATCCCAGTAGTTGTTTTCTAAAGAAACCCCCCAATATTTCTGTACACTTAGGTATATCATTGGAAATCCTTAAGTTTTTTAGACTTGTTTCAAGATTGTGACTGCCCAGCCAATGAATAGTATAATCACATCAGTGCTCAATTTGCTGGTTCAGGGTACTCTGTGCTCTGAGTCAGTTTATCTTTAAAAACAGGTATATTGTTTCTGAGGAGTGCTTTTACCACTGCATTAAAGAATGTAGTCTTTATTCAGAAGTATTTTTTGTGGAAGAGTACAGTCTGCACTAGCATTTTATGGGGCTTATTTCAATGTTCTCACATTAAATGCATTGCATTTCTTAAAAATTCGTGGACAGTTGATATCGGAGTTGTTCTCCCAGAAATGGAGGTCTTTAAATTGGATACTGGCTCAAACTAATTGAAACCATTTCAGGCTATTTATAACTGAAGCCATTTTGGCTATTTATAATTATCAAGTGAATGGAGTATACAGTCTCATAGTTCTTTACCATTGATTTGACTTTAATTTGTCAAATTCGATTGTTCAAAAAACCATTTTGGACTTGATTCCTTCAAGGGAAGGATTAGGTTTAGACAAGTGTTCTTAGGGAATTCTTCAGCCAGTGTCTGCACATCTGCACAGAGGTTTGGGATCTGTGAAACCCGAGAGAAGCTTCTGTCATTGTGAGGAAGGAATCAGAGTGTGATTAATGTTTTCATCAGGAACCTAAACAAACTATCAAAAACCACTAAAAGCTTTCTAGTACAGTTTGTTAAAATTATTTCCTAGTACAGTTTATAATTCTTCAGACAACTGATGTAGCTTATGCTGGCAAAAATTCAGTTTGCTAGTGTATGTGTGACTTTCACAGCATCTGTGAAAGCCTGTTGTCATACAGGCACGTGTCATTACAGCTCTACCTCTTTCCAGTGCAAATAAAGTTGAGTGGTTTTAAAAGTGGGGGAAGTTGTCAGTTGATTTTTCTTCTGTTTCTTTTCTTTCTTCTGGGTTTTGAATGTTTTCTGCTATAGCACCTATGAGTTCACAGCCTTCATGTGCTTCCAACTGCCAGCTAATTTTCAACTCTTGAGCAATTGGTAACAGAAAGTTTCACACTGGTATCTTTAGAAGAGTGAAGAAGTGATGTGGCCCCATAACCACTGCCTGTTCTCTACTGTTCTGAATTTTGTGATCTCTACCTTTCCTTGGTTTTATAAATTTTAATTTCCTTGCATAGTAGGTTTGTTTTAAATATTTTAAAATATGTAAATATATCTATTAATTATTTTATTATAGTCTTTAATGTACTTTAAGAGGGCTTCAGTTCATGAGGATGTTCTTTAAACAGTGCACTAACCATTTCATAGTCTCCAGAGTGCTTAGCACAACCAGGTGTATCATGCCTCTGATTTTTGTTCTAGCAATGTAGCATATAACTTAAGAAGCCTTTGTGTGACTATTTCCAGGCAGAATTTCACATCTTTCTTATTTCTCATAATGTGACTGATAGTCTGTGCCTTGGGAGGTACAAGGAAATTGCAACAGAAAGATAAGAAATTCAACTGTTTCCCACATGCAGCAGTTAAATATATTAACTACTGAGTATTTTGTCCCTTCCAGTTGGTTCATTTGTGACAGAAGACATGAAAGAGAATTTTGTAATTGGAGCAAGGCTGGGAAATTCCTGCATTTAAGGCAGTGCCAGAAAAGGCTATGTGACTCCCTAGTGCCCTTAAGAGTCAAGTTTTGGGTTCTTTCTTGATCTGGCTGGGCATGTCCTTGGTTACCTACCAACCAAACGGAATTGCCTTCTCCCAGCCCTAAGACCTGCATGGCTTCTGCTGTTCATGGATAGCTTTGCTGCATTTATGACACCCCAGGAGGGCAACTCTTGCCACTCTCAGTGCAGTTTGAAGCATGAAGGTTGACAGATTTAGATATAGTGTAGAAGGGAAGCCCTTGGCATTTGTGTACACTCTTGGTCTGAGTTGTCTATAACAGTTGGAGGCAGAGTAAGACATTCCCCTGCTTTCAGCAGATAACACTGGAGCTTCCAGTGGTCAGATTCAGGCTAAGATGGTGTTTTTTTCCGAGCTTCTTAAATGCCTTTTTTTTTTCCAAGAGATTTCTCATGAAGTTGGGAGAACAGACAGGATCTGTGGCATCATTTATTAGGGTCTTTTGAGATTTGAAATGGTCATTTTGTATGAAAAAAACAAGATACATTATTTTTATTCCCTGAGCCAGAACAGATGATTCCTGAACAGTATTGTGTGTTCATTTACAGATATAATGATATCTATGTTTTAGCTTATGTTTTTTTGTGATCAGGGTCTTTTTTGTAGAAATATGTTCCTAAGAAGATGCATTAAAACTATTTCATATCAGTCATCAGGAATGCCCAACTTGACTCATTTATCTAGAATTAAGCAAGGATATTCAATATGACATGGGAAGTGAGATCACAGAAGTTCATTAAAAAGTAATGAAATGTCTCCTTGGTTGATTTACAAGAGTGGGCTGTAACATGAAAAATTCCACTAACAGAAGCAGCTTCATGATTTGAGTGGGTTATTGCATAAAATATAAGTAGAGTAACTGGATGTGGGAAGTGAGTCAATTCAGTAGTTTGAGAATGGGATTAGGATTTTGGTCGGCTGTTCTGTTGGTGCTGACTCACTGTGACCTTACGCAAGTCAGTGAAGTTTTCTACGTATCAGCAGCTCAGCCTAAAAATATTCTGTTCCTCTCACCTTTGCTTGCAAGCTTTCACTGTTGCAAATGAAGGGCAGAAGTACCTTAAAAAAAAAAAGAAATTTTTGAATCTTGTTCTTAAAACACTCTCTAGTTTCTCTAAGTTGCATTTTCCTGTTTTATTACTGTTTTGCAATGTCTTTCTCTGCTGCACTGTGAAGAGTTTTATAAGGGAAAGAATTGTCTCTTTGCATTATTTTACAATTAAAGCAACTGTTTAGTAAAATAATTAGCAAACACAAACTAAAAACATGAATAGCTTTTCTAATCCTCTTTGATAATGTTTACCAGCAGCATTTTAGTTACCATGTTATTTGTGCCAGAACAAACTGCCCAGCCTCACCTCACTTAAGGGGAGGGTATTAACTTAACAAATTAGTTCCTAAGTGATAACGTTCTATTATTTAATATTAATTAATATTTTATTATTAAAAAAGGTGAAATCATTCAGATGAAGTGAGATAACATGCTATTTAACCAGGCAGTTAAAATTCCTGATTATAAACCTCTCTTTTTCAGAGAGTTAATGCAGCAAATAAGTTTTGTGCTCTTGAATTTTGTTGATGACTGCTACTGCTACCCTCATTTGTCTGCTCCATCATTTTTTGTCATGAGATACCTTGCCCCATTCTGAGCTTTTTTATTTCTTCCAGTGTTGATTTAATGAATCATCCTGACAGCAAAGAAGTATGTTAACTGGGGATTAAGGCAAACAGGAATGCGATGCTTTTGCTTGGGGGTAAGAGTGACTGCACATTGGGTTATCTCTCGGCTGTTACGCTTTTGTGTTACACTCCCATAATGGGCACCAACTTTCAAGTCTGGGCAAGCCCTTAACAATACTTCTTTCGGTTTTAGTGCTGTTCAGGATTGTAGGAAGGCAGGAGTTTGACTTGCTAAAATATTACTTGGGAAAGCACTGAGGGGAAAAATGGTTGGAGAGGAACAAGTCAGTGAGCTATAGTTCAACTTGGCTTGGCAACTTCAAGACTCCTGTCTCTTCCTGACTGTATTCTCTTGGCAAGCTCTGACTGTATAACAGTGCTATCAGATGCATTTGGGGCCCCTATATGTGTAAAAAAAATTAATATTCGAAATATATTCTATTATATATCGAAAATACAATATATGAGAGTAAAACAATAGAAAGTCTGAATTAATGTAGCTGAATAACAACAAAAGATACAGCACAACCAGTTTGTTATAATGCTTGGCTGAGCTGTATCTTCTATGTACTTAGAGCTATTTATACAGCAAGGAACCACTTTCACCTGTTTACTCCTCTATTATGTTGTGTACAGTACAAATCTAATAAATATTTATATACTTATCTTAAAAAAGGCAAGTGCCTATCACAAGACCAGCTTTTCTGAGTTATTTATGATACTGGCTGATGTAACTAAGGGAAAAAAAGATTGACCATATTTTACACTAAAAAAAATAGGAATTAACTTGTCTTTTAGTAACAGTAAAGGTTGAGTATCCTCTTTCATGTATAGAAAATTCAAAAATATATGTTAGAGTGGAAGCTATTAACCACATATAACTTAGCAACTTGTCTGAGCAAAAATCTTTACACTTCTTTAATTTAGCAATTGAAAATGTCAACTTTTAGTAAATGACTGCCAAAGCTGTTGTATATATGTTCTCAGTAAATGTTAATTTGTTCTGGTTTTCCACAACAAAACCTGTGTAGAATGAAAGGATAACTTAAAATACTTCTTCCTTGAGTCTCAAAAATTTCAGATTTTGACTTCAACTTGAGATTTCAACTATGCTGCAGTTGTCTATGCACATGTAAATTTTGTAGTTAAAGTGTTTATGCTATAATCAAAAACCTGCTGCAGAAATGCACTTATTTCACCCAGCCTAAGTGCCTGCGCCGCTGTGTGCTGCTGAGCTGCACTTGAGCATTGCATCACACTGCTACCCCCGCGTGGTCATTCGCCATAGAACAATTTTTATGAAAATATTCTTGTCAATTACTTCAACTTAAAAGGCAGGAATAATTTTCAGAGGGACACTGTGTGTGTGTTTTATCTTTGTTTAAGACCTTAGATGGAGAGTATTGGGAAACTGCAAAACTCAGCATGTGTTCTCCTTTTCACATAATAGTGTGACAAAATATTGCTTAGGAAGTTGCTGGAAGAACTACCTTTTCCAACAGTTTTTATGGCTTCATTAGAGAAACAACACCTGGAAATTTCAGGCATAGATTCTAAAGTAATTTTAATAAGCTTTAAAACATAAACCAGAATGTATACGAACAACACTGACATGAGATTTCATTGGTATCAGCTATTCTGTGTTAAAGTACTAGGGACAGTATTTATTCTCAAAGCAGTTTTTATGTGCAGAAACAGTGTATGCATTGGAAGTGTCTGTGACATTCTGCTATGTAAAAGAGTGGAATATAGAAAAGAGTACTCAGAAAGAGGCTCAAAAATGTTCATTGTTTCCTAGTAATTTCTTGCTGTCACAACATGTAATATGTTTTGAAATAATTACAATGTATTTTTTGAAACACTGCAGAAAACTTTTGCTTTGTGGTGATTTGTTGCTTCATAATGATATATTTTAGAACTTATAAAAGATTAAATAATTTCTGTGCATGTTAATGATGTTCCTTTTAAGTCCAAATCATCACTGTCATATCTAAATTTATATCTTATCAAAATTCCTTACAAGTAGTGCTGATTTTGCTAGTGGAGCTGTCTTTGTGTCTTGCACTGTAAGTGAACTCGTTTGGTTATTGGGAGTGTGTCTTCTCACCTATATATGGGTTCCATGGAAGGGTGATACTTTGTTCCTTCCTATGTATTGCTGCCATGCTATCTCCATCCTCACTATTAGTGCAATTGTAGAAGATACTTTCTAGGATTAATTATATTCTTTGCCAACCATTGAGACCTGGACTGATTCTGCTATATTTTTCATGTAGAACTTAGCATCGTGTACTATGCCAGGGAAGCTTTGGAGAGGGATTTTTCTTCTGTCAGTTTCAAAAACCCATCTCGATCTTCATTAAATACAAAAAGGTGGTCAGTGGTCATAATTCCTTATTCAAATCCTGATTTGTAGATAAGAACACATGAATCATTCTTAAGAGGTGTGAAAAAATATCTGTATTAATATTATTCAACAATTGTTCTGAAATAAACAATGCTTTCCACTTTTTTCATTTTTTCCCCCAGGTTTTACTGTTCATATATCCATTTATACTCTAATTGAACTCAGCACATAGGTTCTTATTTTTCATACTACGTTAGTGGAATTTTAAAATTGGTTGTATTTTTACTTTTTTTGTGGAACTTCTTCAGACAACTGCTTAGAGCCAGCTTCCAGCTATCCTTAGAGCAGGAATGTTCTAAGGAACTTTGATATAAAGTATATCTCCTCACTACTGGTAAATAGTGTCCTGTTTAATACTGGTGGGGCTTGCTTATCCAGAAAGATGTCCCTACTCTTGATAGTGCACGTTCTCTCTGTGGTTCAGTATTGATCGTGTTTGCTTATTGAAAATGGTTCTAGGTAGCTCAATTGAATTGCATGGTCTCAGGGACACCATGTATCCAATAACAAATTCATGCAGAGACTCCAAAGCATAGTTTTTCTCAATCATTGATTATTCATAATGAATACTGTTGTTCATATGGATAACTCTTGATTATTCATAGCATATCTGAATGGCTGCTGTAAATTGGGGGATGTAGTCTCACACTGCAAGAGACCCTTGTTGATCTGTGTGTGACTTTCCCCATCATCATCAATGATGCTCGACTTAATAATATTTTTATTCCTTACCCTTCTTTTGTGCTAGTTCTGCCTTAAGAATCCTCATTCTCATTTCACTCCTATCACACCACTTTTCTCTTTCCATTTAACTGTCTATGTCTACCTTTGGCATTCAAATGGTAACATAACTTTTGCTGGGACTTTAGTTTAAAACTGACATATTCCTTCCTCAGGGTGCTTTAGTAAATTATTTTCATATCTGGATTGTTTAAAGCTTCTCTTTGGGGTGGTAATTCCTTGTTTTCTGCCCTGGACCAGATTCAGCCCATTTTTGGTCCAAATATAAATGGCATCAAAAGGATGCTCCAAGTCACAGCAGGAGTGTCTTGCCTTCATCTTTGGTGTTTAAGGCAATGGAAAGTAAAACTACTCTATTCTTTAAAAAAACCTACTAATATCTAAAGAAAACAGTTCCTTGCCTTCAGTCACTATACTTAATGTATCTAAATAATAATTTTTAGTTATAGTTAGGTTTTTCATTAACCTATCACCCCATTAAAGTTGACTCTTTAATAGAGGATTATAAATAATAAAAATTTAAAAAATGGTCTATATTGGAACTGTAAAAGTTGTAACAATAATCAGCCTAACTAGCAAGTTACAAAATGTACAGATGGCTTGTTTGAGAAGCATCTCTTTGGTGAGATGAAATAAGAAACGGGGGGAAAAAAAAAAAAAGAAATATTAATCACATTTATTCCCAGATTTCTTGCTGGTATAAGACCATATCAGGAATCTGGTTGGAAGAATTGAGTGATAAATTCAGGTGATTACTCAGGTGACTCAGAAATTAACTCTTGATATGGGTGCTTTGACTTTGTTGTCACGTCTCTTTCATCCAGGTCTTTGTGATCAGCACCTCTGTCTACTGCCTGAAACCAATTAATAAACTCACAGTACCTCTTTGCAAAGGACTTTTTCAACTAGTCTTATTTTTTTTTAATATATTCCACTTAAAGGGGTTTTCTAACAAGAAAAGTGTTATAAAAGTAGCTAGAATTATTTTTCTTGGAACTAAGATAGCATAAGACCACAATTACCTAGCCTAGTCTTTGGAGCCTGGCTAATTTAAAGGAGAGTGAAGACCATCTTGTAGTTTTAAAATTTTTATCCTACACCTTAGATCTGATTAATATATTTTAAATTATTTTAGCTGGTTTTCTATGACTTTCTCTGCGTGTGAAGAAAGTTCTAATGTATCTCAGCTTCCAGTGCAAAGATAATGGGATGCTCTGGCTCAGAAGTTTTGGTGCGTTTAGCACTTGGGAGACCTGCCCTGCCTTTCTGCTCCAAATTACTTGTCCCAAGGCATGCACATTGTGCATCAATCATTGCACATCTATTGAGGGTATTGTCTCAGCTCAGACTTTGCTATCATTGGCTGATTAACCTGAAACACTGCACAGTGGCTGCACCCTCCTTTCCATGACTGTCACAGCATAGGAGACAGCAAGATTTTCTAGGATGTATTTTGCAAAGTCCTCCAGCTCTTGTCTCAGGGAAAAGTCAGCAACTCCAGATGTTCCTTAAGTACTTAATTCTTAGAAATGGGATGAATCTCAGAAGTTTATTGTACCTGTATTAAACACAAGCAAGCAATTATGAGGATGAAAGTATCTCAAGCAGAATAGAGTAGATACTAAAGAAACATGATCAGGAAATCTTGGAGGAAATCTGATTAACCATATCTATTTTTAAAAAATATTTTCCATGCTTTTCACATTTATGTGAAAGGCCAGTAAAGTAAATAGGACACTTGATCTGCATTCCAGAGAAAAGTAGAGCTTCTCACTCATAAATGCTGTTGAAGATGGTGTGAGAAACTTCATTGAGAAGTTTCAGAGTATAATCATGTTTACCTCTAAGGCTGTATGTTAAGCTTAATCTTAGTACATAACAGAATAGAAGACTTCCATACATACATCCTCTGTGGAAAACAATTTTCCATCTTTGTTCTGTTTAAAAATACTTCTAGATGTAAATTTGGTTTGGGCACTGATTGGTTGATTGTGAATGACTTTGGTCAAAAAGAAGAACAACCTTATTACTCATTTAATAGCTGTGTGTTCATATTATTTTCTCCTGCTGAAAAGTTAGTGTAATTTTAACAAAGGAAGTTGGAATGTACCAACTCCAAGTTTACCAAGTGAAGAACCATAACAATTGCCCTATTGAGTGCTTTGCCATGAAAAAGTACTGTGAGTTAGTAACAGCCTTTGAGTTAATTTATTGATGTTTTACATATGCATCATTCACCTACCAAAGCACATTATGAGTTTGAAGTGCAACAAGAAAGGTTTACACAAGGGAATCCATTTTAGTGGTAAAGAATCTCTGTAAGTGAGGGCTTTACAAACATCTTAGGAAAAACATCTTCTGGGAATAGTTCAAGGATAGCTGACAAAGACAGATGAAGACTTCATTCAAATAGAAAAGATGGACAGTGTATTTTTGTAATGACAGGTCATGTGAAAACTCAGATTTTAGAGCCCTCGTTATTCTGTCTAGGGATTCTGTAATTGGAAACTGAACATGTGAAGATTATCTTTACAGAAGCAATGAATGCAGGCTTATGAGATGCTGTGTCCAGCTGTGCCACTTCTGTGCTGTCCAATTCCTGTTGCACAGAATCATAGAATGATGTGTGTACAAAGGGACCTTAAAAATCTGGTTCCAATCCCCCTGCCATGGGCAGGGACACCTTTCACTAGATGAGATTGCACAAAGCCCCATCCAACCTAGCCTTGAACACTGCAGGGATGGGGAATCTGCAACTTCTTTGGGCAACCTGTTCAGTGTCTCAGCACCCTCATAGTGAAGGATTTCTTCCTTGTATCTAATCTAAATTTATGCTGTTTCAGTTTCAAGCCATTCCCCCTTGTCTGCCATGTCCTGACACTACATGCCCTTGTAAAAAGTCCCTCTTTCATGATCTCCCTTTAAATACTGAAACTCATTAGCTCAGGTAATAAGCTGTTTGCTAAATTTATAATGGTTCAGTAGGTAGATGTGTAATGTTTAGATGTAGCTGCATAAACAAGTGAATGTATCAGCATAATGTCTCTGATTACAGAAGGCTGTTAGTGACCTGGAAGTAAACTTCAGATCTGTTTGGCACTTACTCAGTACTACATCACAAACTTTAATTTTCTCCAGAATATACCAAGCTATAAAATACTTACCTACTAAATTTAATAACTCCAAAGGAATTAAAATGCAGTAACTGGGACAGGAATTTCTGGTACCAATTTGGCCTCCAAACATTACCTAGAACTCCTAGATTTTCATAAAAGAAAATCTGCATTGAGAAAAAATTGTGCAAGGTGTAGGTTCCTCAGTAATATTCGTAAGGAATTCTAGGAAAAGCAATCTTAGAAAAAAGGTGCAGTTTTACTGTAAGGGTTTTCACATTTAGAACTAACAGAAATTAAAGACAGAGAGAATGGGTTTGTCATAGTCCTACAGTGTTAAGAACAGTGTACTGCATGGGTGAACAGGACACTTATGAAAAACCCTACATAGAAAGGAAGCGTACAAAAACTGAAAGCACTAACAAGTGATCCAGAAGGCATTCAGAGAAACAGTCATGCAGGGCTGGGATTAGGAATGCCAAAGTCCACCAGCAGTAGAATCTAGCAAGGGATGTGAAGGTCAACAAGAAGGTCTTCTACAGGTATATCAGTAGAAGGAGAAAGAGTGGGGTAAACTCATGGCTGTTGCTGGATAAGGACATGAAAGAAGCCAAGATACTCAATGCCTTTTTTACCCTGGTCTTTACTGTTCACACCAGCCCTCTGCAATCTCAGGTGCCCGTGACCAATTGGAAAGTGGTGGAAGGTGAAGGAACGTCAAGTTTGGGAACACTTAAACTGCATAACACAAGTCCACTGGTCCTTCTGGTCTACACATCTCAGTGCTGAGGGCATTGCAAGATCATTCTCAATTACCTTTACAAGGTCGTAGCCACTAGAGGAGGTTCCTGAGAACCGGAAAAAAGCAAATGTCACTCATATTCAAGAAAAGGAAGAAGAAGGATCTGGGGAAGTACAGACCAGCTGCCTCATCTCTATTACTTGGAAGGTGATGGAGCAAAACGTGTAGTGATTAGTGACACAAAGTCCAGTTAGAGATCATTCACTACTGGTCTACCCCTGGGGTTGTTACTGGGGTCAGTGCTGTGTGCCATCTCCAATAAGGCCTGGATGATAATGCAGAGTGTATCTGCAGAGTGTACGGACAATACAGAATGAGGAGAAATGTCTGATATGCCAGATTGGCTGTGCTCCCATTCAGAGAGCGACAGGCTGCAGGAATGGGCCAGCAGAAAGCCTCATGAAGTTCAATGAAGTCAAAGTCTTACATTTGAGGAGGAAGAATCCTATCCCACTATAGCAGTGGTCAGGCTGGGGGCTGACTGATTGGAAAACTGTGGCAGAGGAGGGTCATGGGACAATGAAGACCAACAGGATGCTCAGCCGTGTTTGGGAGGATTGCCAGCAGGTCAAGAGAGGTGATCTTATACTCATCCCTGGTGAGGACACATCCAGAGTGCTGTGCCCAGTTCTGGGCTGCTCAGTACAAGTCAGACATAGACATGCTGGAGAGAGCCCAGTGGCAGCCCAAGGCTGAAAGGGATCATATGAATATATACAAATATCTGAGGAGTGAAGACTTAGTGGTACCCAGTGACAGGACAAGAGGCAATGGGCACAGATTGAAATACAGAAACCACAGCATTAAAACACAAGAAAAACCTATTTTTTTTTTTTTTTTTACCTTCCCTCTTTTGAGGGTGATTAAACACTCAAACAGGTTGAACATTTGCCCAGGAAAGTTGTGGAATCTCTGTTCTTGGAGATACTCAGGTATATGTATGGAGATACATAGAAAACTTGAGAAAACTGCTTCAGATGACTGCTTTGTGAGGTAGGCTGGACTATATAGATCTCCAAAGATCCTTTCTGACCTCAGCTGTTCTGTGATTATGCAACAGCTGTGCTCCTTAATTGTAAATATATGGAACCTGAACCTACAGTACCAGAATTTTAGAGCACAAGTATTTAAAAAGTTTTGTGCTACATCATGTCTCAAAATGCATTTTTTTTTGTCCTGCAGTTTTGTTTACATGTCTGTGTTTTTGAAAATTCTTTCTTATAATTCTCATCTGTAAGAAAAAAAATTGTTAATGACTTGATAGTTTCACTTTTATTACTTCTGTAGTGCCTGCTTTTAAAAAAGCCATTTATGAACATTTTTGATTAAAATGAAATGCCACTTCTAGTGAGATGCTTAATAAAATGGTAAGAAATCACAAGACTCATGTGGAGAAGAATAAAAAAAGGTGTTTTTTTCAGTGTGGATGTCATAGAACACACAGTAACTGATTTGTCTCAGGTCACACATAAATTCTATAGTCAAACTGGGAATAGATTTCCAGTCTCTGGAGTAGCTATCCTGTATTTCTGCTTTCTCTAAATATTTTTAATGATAATAAAAAAGATTTTTCACTACCTGCAATAAATTAGCTCTTCTAAGTGCTTGTTGGTGGACATTAACAGTCTTTTCCATGTGGCATATTTCACTAGTATTATTTTACTGTCATCACTCAAATTAGATTTCTAGCTTTCACTTAAGGATGAATTTTTTGATAGTGGCAAGTATATTACTATTTGTCTTCATATATACAGGTGAGAGAGCCTTACATTTGAGTTATTATGAAATTAAAGGTTTTGTTGACTTAGCTATTCTAAAAGTAGAGTGTTAAGACCGTTACTGGGAGAATACTAGAAAATGTAATGCAAAACATGATTAATAGGTATGCAGGATTATATCTGCTATGGAGTAAACCAGAATTAGGGCCAATATAGACTTCCAATGAAGTGCAGCCACTGAATTAGATTGAAGTATATAGGCTCTGTATCTGTGGGCATCAGAAACACTATAAAAATTCAGGAGTGCTTGGCTATTCAATTAATAAACTTCTCTTATTCTAGACATAACAGGGCTTTGTAGATCACAGGGCTACAGCATCTGTGAAACTGGTGTCTTGTTTGTGTGGACTTCAGTATTAAGCAAGATACCAACTGCAATGACCAATCACTGTGTAACAATGACTGGTATTTTAGCAAAGCTTAGGGAGTGAATGGATAGGATGGTATTGTTTCGTTTTTCATCTCTTCAATGAAGCCGTAAAGATGCTAAGAACTTACTTCTTAAAACCACGTTTGTGTGATACTGAAATTTCCTAAAATTGTATCTTTTCAATCTGTATGTTTTGGACTAAATAAAGCCCTTCCAACTGGACAGCTCTATTCTATTCCACAGCTTTCTTGGCCTTGTGGGATTTCTGTTGCTAAAAGCTTTTTATCTTTCCTAACTTGATCAGCAAAAGCCAAATAGTGGAAAAAGCCTGTAAGAAGGAAATGAGTTGTTCCCCAGCTTTCCTTGAAGAGCTGCAAGCTCTAAGTGACTCTCTGTAGGCTCCTCTCTACTGAGTGTAGCTCCTAGAAAGTCTGACAGCATAACTGGCATTTGTTTAAAGATTACCAAAATGACAAAAATGAAAACTGCAAGAATTAAAGCACAGAAGGTTTGTTATAACAAGCTTAACTTTGGGTTTGTTTTCAAGAAGGGATCGTTTAAAAGTTTGTAGTGGTGTTTAGGTTTTTTAATTATATGATACTTTTGTAATTTCCTCAAGTAATTGATCATCTTTATTTGTGTATTAACACTGGACAGAACTAGAGGAAGTGTGCTCTTTTCTGTGGAAGTGTATTGGGATTTTTTTCTGTATCTTGCTGTGTGAGGTGGCAAAATGGGGTTTTTTGGCCTATACTGCATATTATACTTTACTGATTGGCAAGTGTGTTGGGCACTGCAGTTGAGAGAGAGTCTGGATTATTCTGGTAAAGGAAAAAAATCTTTCCAGCTGAATGCTTTGACTCTTTATTATGAGTTCTATTTTTTTATATTTTTTATTCCTGAAATATGTACCATCTATATTCTTCTGTCTCAAAACCAGTTAGACTTAGTTGGTTTAAATCTCTCTCCTGAGAGCATGTGTAATTTAAAAGGAACAACTACAGAAGCTCCAAATGGTAGCTGTGAAATACTGCTCAAAGTTAGCTGAGTTGTGTTACAGTACCAAAACTCTTAAATCTTTGGCACCAAGTTGCAATCTGTGAAGCGTTTTATCCTTTTTCAGTGGATTGCAGCTGTTTCATGCTCTGATTAATGAGAACACAAAGTGAGAGCAACATGCTGTACATGAGTGTAAATTAGTTTAAATACTTGAACTGCAGATAAAGTTTCTTCTCTGTTCTCAATCTAGTATCAACTTTATATCTAAAATAGGGTATTTGTTTCTTTTTTTTTAATTCCAAATGTCGTATTTTATCCCAATATGGCAATATCTTACTCATATTTGTTATGTGATACAACCTCTATTTTTAAATCAGTCTGCTAATTGCATTTCACATTGCTACTAAGGTATTTTTGTTATGGCAATTTCTCCCTCAATAATTCCATATTTATTTCATGTCTTTCTGCATTACCATATGTTCCAATTAGAGGAAGCTGAAATCTTTTTTAAATTAGTATTTATTTTAACAATAGTAGTGCAAAAATCTGTTTCCTTAGCTTAGGCTGGAAGGGATCATGGAGGGAAAATGAGGTTGGGGAAGAAGGGCACTGCATAGCTGTAAAATTGCATTTATTTGTGTTAGAGTTTCACTTTGGCTAGAGTCCATCCACATAAATGACCCCAAAATATGGAGTATAAGAATAACATTGGAGAAGCATAGTTTTTATTATTACACAGAAATGGTGGTGCTTAGTGTTTTGGTGGGGTGTGTGGCTGGCTTTCATTCTGAGATTCTGTAAAGCTGTTTTCTCATGGCTAGCTGGTCTGTTTTTTTTTTTCTTTAATAGGACAGGGATAACTGTCATCAACAGTGACAGACTGAGCATGTGCAACTTGCTGTATTTTGTGATTTCTGTCATTGGTATAACCTGGAGGATGTGTTAGCAGCAGCAGCCTGGGGCATCTCGGTTGAGGCAAGTGTCATGCTTTAGGTACCCCATGATACAGCTCCACTTGCTCCACTGAGCTACCAGTTCTTGGTGGTACTTGTTTTATTAAGATTTTTTTGGTATTAAAACAATGTTACTTGGTCAACATACTGATTTTCAAATTTATTTTGATGCTTTTTAGCTGTATCAATTCATAGATTCTTGCTCTGGTTTTAGTTTTTGAATGTTAGGGTCCCGTCACTGTGAAAAGGAATCTTCAATAAAAATGTAACCTTGCAGTAAGCTGCTGCTAAAGTTTTTATTCTTGGTAGATAAAATCTATTTTTATTTTGACATAACTAATGAAAAAATCTGTCAGCCTAAGTGACAGTAATGGAAGCTGCTATACAGAGATTGTCAAGAAAATCACAGGCTTGGAGGTCCTGAGTCATAATTTTAATATAAATCAAGTGTTTGATTGTCACATTTTTATTAATAAAAATAATTTTCAATCCACTGTACACATGGAATATTTTAATGGGTTCTGAGTTAATGTGAGCTGTAAGATTAGTAAAATAATGAAGGCACTGTCTGCCTAAAGCCATACTTGTGCATATGGTGAAAATGTTCCAATACTGAAAAGAAGAGGATTGATTTTATTTCGGTACTCAACTTGGCAAAGTCACAGGAATAGGAGGTATTACAGGAGAAAGTTAATATCAAAGAGTATCATCATATCATATCAATCATATAATCTCTCTCTATTTTCTTTTCTTTAATTGCCTGGTCTGTCAAGAATCCAAATACTAATTGTTTTGGTAAATGAGGGCCTAGGCCCACTTGCAAATACAAACATCAGACTTGAAAGTAAAAGAGATGCTGTCTACATAGCAGGAGAAATTCAACCTGTGTAATTTTTTGCTTGGTTGCACAATGATCCACTTTCAGCAGTGGAATAGAAGAGACTGTTCAGGAGAAGCATGTGAGTCTGGTGGCTGTCCATTCCCAGGGTACTTCCTCATGGCAAATTAAAGGGACCACATACAGCTACACTGTTCTTGAATTTGTCTATTCTTCTTTTTTGTGCTTGCTGATGCTGTCTGCCTGTACAATCTCTTGTGACAGCAAGCTTCATAAAATCACTACCTACTATGTAAAGATGTGCTACTTTTTATCTTTGTTAAACTGATCTCAATATAGTTTTGTCACATTCCTCCTTGTTATAATGTTGTGGGCTTTGGTGAGCTATAGTTCTGCAGTCACCTTACTTTTCCTTAATGCTTTTTTAAACATTGTTCATATCACCCCCTTGGTCTTCTGCTCTTCAATCTCTCTTGTTGTGAGGCAGCTACTGTTGTGTGAATCATTTGTGTTGCCCTTCTCTGTATCTTCTCTTGACCCCATTTCTTGAGTTAGAGAGAGCAGAACTGTCTGATACTGTCTATAACTGTTATAGAGCAGCAAAATTATGTTCTGTCTTGGGTTTGTTGCTTTTCTTAGCGATAGGCAAAATTGTATGGCATTTCTGGCTGCGGTTGAGCTTAGAGAACTGTGAACTGTGACTCACAGATCTCTTCTTTACTCAAAGTTAATGTGAGAATGTTAATGAGGTTTAGATTTTTCCTTGAAACAACTTTCAGTTCACAACATGCTCCTTTTCCCTATTTAATATTAATAACATTTCTTCAGTATTCTTTGGTGGGAAGCCTTGTTAAAGGCTTTCTGAAAATCCAGATCTGCAGGGTCTTAGTTTCTATCTACTTGCTTTCCTCTACATCTCCTGAGCTCATGGTAGGTAGCAAGGCAGTATTTTCCTTTACAAAAGCTCTGTTAACTTTTTCCTGTTGGATGGGTATGGGCTTAGCAGTATTCTTTTGTATGGACTCTACTGTCATACCAGGAGTGGATTTTAGCATCAGTGGTCCTTTTGGGACCTTCAAGGCTCCCAGGTCAATGCCACGTGGCCCGCGTGACTTAGTGATTTGGCTGGTCTAGTACGTCCCGTATGTGCCCTCCATGTCGGTGCAGCTGTTCTGACGTTGTGGAGAACATGCTGTGTGAGATACCATCTCCTCACCTTCATTGGTAAAGACGGGTGCTGAGGATTTCATGAACTTCTTTCCTGTGACCTTCTTATCCTTGAGTACCTCTTTCATAATTCTGTTGGAAAATGATCCTGCCAACTTGCTAGCTGTGTTTCATCTTTCAGAGTTTATGAACATTTTAGTCTCAGCATGAGCATCTGTTGCAAGGTTATCTTAAAATTCTTCTTCATGTTCTTAATTTCCTGTTTGCATTCGACTGCCCTGTTTTATGGCCTTTCCTGTTCTCATTTTCGTCCTCCTCACTTTCAGAAATTTCCTCATGTTCTTTTATTCACTCTCTTGACACATTTTGGGCAGCATGTCCACTTACTTACATGAAAAGAAGTAGAGGATAGACTTTTATCTTAAATCATTTAGTGTTTTAGTTTGTAGTTGCCAATAATGGGTCCACATTTAGTTTATTATTTTCTAAATTCAGAATATTTTCTCCTTTCTTTCTGTCCTTCTGGCAGCAGTGGAAGTAAAAAAATTATCTTTGCAGAAATCTGGAGCTTTACAAAGTGAGTGAATTAGAAGTAAGGCAATGTGGTTGGTTTCCTTTGAAATAAAAACTGTTAGTTTGACATTTCAGGTGTTATATACTGGACATTTTTAAATCTGCTGATACAAAAGAGGATGTTTCTCATTTTTAGTGACCCGAATACCTACAAATCCAATTTTTTTTTTGTCATTGAGATTTTGGAGATGCAGAATTGCATTTGACATTCTTGGATAATTGAACACATATATACTCCTAGTTTTATGAAAAATGGCTGTGATTTTTGTAATTAGATTTCTTCTGGAAAATATACCACAGTGGAACACTGTGATGTTGTGATTATAAAATTGTCAATCATTTTCTTTACTAATGCCTAAAATAGTAAAGATTATTAGGAATTCTATTCTGTTCTAATTATAGTCCCATACTTCTGGAGGGACATTGTATTACTAGATGACATGAGATGCAGGATGGGGAAGTTCAAAGGTTTTGGCAAGCTGATGAGAGGTAGTTCTGTAAAAGTGAGAAGTAGCGTGGGATTCTGCGATCTGTACTTCTTGTTTCTCTTAAATTACAGTAGGAAAGGAGTTAATGTAATTGGAGTGATTACTGCTTATGCTTCAGATTTCATGTCCGGCTGAGATTAATTATAAAAAGGCTTCTCAGAACAGTGAGATCTTGGAGCACTGTCTTAATTGCCATGGGGAGAAGAAAAAGAACTACTTTCTTAAGGTGTAGTTATAGCTTGATCATTGCTTTTAAAAAACTTAACATGACCTGTGTGTAGGCAATAATGAGGACCCAGATTCAACAACCTGGGAGGTCCCTTCCAGTCTCAAATTACTGGAAATGCTTTAACTTGGTATAGACTTAGGAGAGCATTATTAGCAGATTATTTAATGACTGGAATTTTAAACATTTTAGAGTCTAAATAAAGTTAATTAATGGTATTGGGCTAAAGCTTTGTACTCAGTTTTGATGCCTGCAGCCATGGATTTTTCTATTTAAGATGGTCAAACCTCAGCCCAGTATAGTTATTTGTGGAAAAATGTAAATTTTATGAGTGTACTTCATTAAGTGCTTCTACTTCTTGGGTAAATGCGTACCAGATTTTTTGAAAATTTTGATGCAAAAATAAATTCTGTAGAGCCTGCAAGGTTATTTACTGCCAGCTTTAGGAAGATAATTTCAAATGGCTGACTTGCAAAATAGATTTCATTTTGAAGGTATTGGTGTTTAAGGAGTGAGTAAAAATAGGAGACAATGGTTTAGTAGGCATAAGAATGACAAGAAAGAGTTAACTAATTCTTTAGTGGGTAATACATCAAGGTTTAGGGAGCTTTATGGTTTTTATTATCAGAGTTTAAAATTCCCCAAAATATTAAGCATAATATATGTTTTGTGTCTCCTAGTACACTTAGTGCACTTTAGGGAGTGTGGATTTCCTTCCATTTTGGAAATTTTCCCAGTAAGTCAGTGTCTGTCTTGAATCTGGAGTACCATTTCCTTGGAGCTGAGCTTCTCTAGTCTTAACATCTTCTGACCCTTGATAAGCACACAAGTCATCTACTCCCGTCCTTGTGATGAGCTTCCAAAATCTCAGAGTGCGATATGAAGCACAGGTGCTGCATGGCTACAAGAGGCAGCCTTGAGGAAGTGCTTGTATTTGCTAACTGATTAAATCTATTTATATCATGGAAAACTAGCTTATTTAGAGGTCTGATCAGAAAATTGCAAAGTGTCTTAAAAATGGTGTCTGGTGAGCAGACCCTTTCCACTGGGAATTGCTACTCCTCAGCTAGAGCAGGAGTGCTGAGGCTGAATCCACTGCTCGAGGCTGTTGGCATGTGAAGCGAACTGTGACAAATCTAAACTTTCAGCTACAATGTTTGATCGGAGAGGGTTGCTTTTTTGAGACCATTAATTCAATCACTTTGTGATCGTTGGACCACATTTTTGGCTTGTGGTGTTAGGACTATCTGAATGAAGGGTGGGATCTCTGTACATAACAGCAATGTTTCTCATTTCAAGAAAATGGTAGGAACAGTAAAGTGCTTTCTCCTTTTTCTGTGTTTTTGTTACTTGCATTAAAGTTCAGGAGAATTTCACATCTAATAATAGAAGATGTTTATGAACTTTAGGTCACGTCTTGGTTAAGTTTCCAGAAGCTCTAGAATAACTTCCAATGATGTTTGTCCTACACTGTCTAGAAATTGTATTATAAGATTCTTATCATGTTACTACATTACAAATTGGAAATATTCTGGAAATAGTAATTTTGCAATATAATATCCAAACATACTTTCTTTTTCTCATTCCTCTTGTATGCTTCAACATGGAAGTAAATTTGAGATTCATGCAATTAGTATGCTGTATTCATATTGTTTTATCTGATTAAATGGAGAATTTCTGTAATCAGATGAATCCCACACACACTGGTGCAAACAGCATATATCTTTAAAATATACTAATTTGTCTCGTACACATTTCAA
Organism: Acrocephalus scirpaceus scirpaceus; assembly: GCA_910950805.1. Classification (NCBI taxonomy): domain Eukaryota; kingdom Metazoa; phylum Chordata; class Aves; order Passeriformes; family Sylviidae; genus Acrocephalus; species Acrocephalus scirpaceus. Next base: position 57,065,293 of record OU383774.1, on the reverse strand, counting down.
AAAATGGGCTTTATATAGTCAGGATTCAGTATGCAACGGAAAGGTTTAGATCAGTGAGTCATTTTTTGCCTAAAAATATTTACATGGTAAAAATATCCCTATCTGTTACTGTTCTCACACTTTCCAGATAATAATTATCTCTAATGGTTAGCTGATTTCATGCTGAAGGCTTCAGTTCAGCAACACACTCAAAGTCTTACATGACTTGCATCAAACTGGATTATTTCCTCTATTTTAAAGTAATTCTTGTGCTTGAATCAGACACATTTAAGTACCCTGTTGAATTAGTATCTGTGTGGAAACCTTTTTTCTCCTCAACATAATGAATTTTAGAACTGGAAATTACCTCCTGTTGATGGTTTTAGTATTTTTTTCCAGTTTGTGCCACCATCAGTTGGTCACTTTAATATTTGTGGCTTTGCTGCTATCCCAACAATTGAATTGTGTGTATCTTCAGAATTATTACATGCCTCTTGACTGCCTTTTCAGTTTACACGTAAAATTAGCATTTTGCCAAGATTGTCATTGTTTCCAAAATAGTAATGCAAAATCTGATGATCCGAAGAATTAGTCTCTATTTAATGTTAACAAATGAAGTTTAAATTCACAGTTATATGAAGTGTAACATAAATTTTAAAAAATGTAACTTTAATGTATATGTGCAGCTGTTTCTACATGTTTCTATTTACCTTGGATTCTGTATTTTAATATTTTTCAGACGAGTATAAAAGAAGGATTACTACTGAAGCAAACCAGCTCTTTTCAGAGGTGGAAAAAGCGTTATTTCAAACTTCGAGGTCGTACCCTTTACTATGCTAAGGATTCAAAGGTAATTCTGTGCTAATGGTAATTCTATTCAAAGGTAATTCTAGTGTCTAATGCCAGTTACTTGTGACTTCAGTTTTGTTTAGGTTTATAAGTTTAATACATTTGATAAGTTAAATAATAATAATAATAATAATAATAATAATTTAATGATTTGCTCACTGTTGTTTTATGTTAAAACTGCTGTATATAGGATGTAGTGTGTTAAATTAACTTTAGGGAAGATTTGTAATTTCTCTTGGTTTTTTGACATGAAGTTTATCACAGTTATTTTAACCTCTTTGGCCATTTGGACAAAAATTAAAGTCATTTTAACGAGTTGTGGGGTTTTTTGTGGCTCTCAGACAGTCAAAAAAAGTAAAAACTGGATAATACTTAGGAGTTATCACTAAGGCTGCATTGTATTAAAACTTCTGCTCTGATGCCCATAGAAATAGTTATGTGAAATCAAGATAGGCTGATTTTATGCCAAAACTGGTATGTAAGAGAAAAAGCTGTTTCCCATCTATTGAATTTTTTGGTGGGATAATTGGGGGTGGGCAGAGGGGAATACTTATCTTCTCTTTGAAAGGCATTTCCTTCCTCCCTCCCAAGGCTGGGGCCAAGAGCATTTTGGCTGACTCAGATTGTGCTGTTTCATAGCTGTGGATGTTACTCTCCTTTACCATGGGAGCTGTAGGTGACGTGCTTCAGGCCTCCATCATCTTCCATAGCCTTGTTTTCTCGACAAAACTCTTAGTAAAGGCACAGAGATCACTCCTTGTGGGACTACAGGGCTGCAGCTGTGTGGTGCACAGTTGTGTGGCTATAATGAATCAAGGAGAGCACCATTGCTCCAGAGAGCCCAGCACTTCAGTACCTCTGTTGTCAAACCTCTCTGCACTTGGTGTGAGCAGTTTAGATAAAGGATAAGTATGGCAGATAGGACCTCTGAGAAGAGCAACCTCAAATCACAGTGTGATGCTGAGATGTTTTGAAAATGTGAGCCTACTCTGTCGGATGAGGAATATGGGATACTTTGGGTTTCTGTTGGTCTCACACCAACAGGTCTGTGCCTTTGCTGTCTTGGGAATCATGGAACTGTTGTAACACATCCAGAGGAGGGACACAAGATGAGCAGGGGGCTGGAACACCTCTCTTATGAAGACAGATTGAGAGATCTGGGACATTATAGCAGCCTTCTAGTATCTAGAAGGTGTACAAGGGAGCTGGAGAGGGGCTTTTTACAAGGGCATGTGGTCAAAGGACAAGGGGGAATGATTTTAAACTGAAAGAGGAGAGATTCAGATATTAGGTATGAAGGAAGATACTCTTTCCTGTGAGGGTGGTGAGACACTGGCACAGGGTGCTCAGAGAAGCTGTGAATGTCCTATCCCTGGAAATGTTCAAGGTTGGATGGGGCTTTGAGCAATCTGGACCATGGCAGGGAGTTTGGAGGTAGATGATCTGTAAGGTCCCAACTAAAACCATTCTGTGATTCTATGATAAAGATGAGAAAAGAAGGGGTTATGAGTAGTAAATTGTGCCAATACTCTAATGCTGAAACTCCCCCAATATTGATTTCTCCTTCCATGCTGTGGCATGGAAGAGGAAAAACACGGTAGAGCTAAAAAAATAGGCATTTTTGTTGGACTGTTCTTCTGTGCTACAAAACCCATCATGAGTGTAAAAGAACCTAATTGATCCTTTGCCAGAGGCTGGGGTGTTTAGGGTAGACGTATATTTCTCTTGGTAGAACATCAGACAAAGGAGTGGAGGGGATCTCTTCAGCCCTTTGAGATACATCTTCTCATATGGATACAGTATCATAGCTTCCTACATGACTTTAGAGTTCCATCCTAAAACAAAATAATTAATTTACATTTTACTGTGTGTGAGTCTCTTTCCTCTGACACCATATTTGTGCTACACAGTAGACACTCTAAAGCTTCATCTATGTAAGAAACCCCCCCTCTTTTAAAAGTGATTTTAAAGCAACATAATTATTGAGCCCTTTTTTTATGCTCTCCTGTACCACTTCAAATAGCAAGTAGGACTGTGTTTAGGGAGAAGTTATGAAATTTTATCACATCATCAGTGTATTCTATTTTATTCACTACTTTTATTTTCTGTTTTTATTTTCTAATTAGAATAGATGCAATGAAATTAAAGCATATTTTCTAAGCATACCAGAAAGTGAACTCAGACTTAATTTAATGTTTCTGTGTTCTTTTCCCTTCACAGTCTCTAATATTTGATGAAGTTGACCTGTCAGATGCCAGTGTAGCTGAATCAAGCACAAAAAATGTCAACAACAGCTTCACGGTATGGAACAATTTAATACTGTTTTTGAAGGCTGTGGATAGACTGTTACTAAGAAAATCAAGAATCCTCTCAATTGCATATTTTCCTCTGTTTGAAAATAAAATGTCTTTTTCTTGGAAATGGTTTAATGTATGAGAACAATACCACATCAGCTATAGAACATTTTATGTCAGTGAGCAGAAATGTCAGATGACAGTTGCTTCAAAAGATGATGATAGAAGACCTTAAAAATACATCGATAATACTTACTAGTACAGCTTGGTTTGTGCTGTAGTTTCTCTTTGAGGTGACATGCTGAACTAAATCAAATGTAATTGTGTTTTTATTTTAATTTTCTTATAATAACATTTTTGGTTTCTTCCCATATTGAACTATATTTTATATTTTTGCAAGTCAAACCCATATATGTTTCCAAGTCACTTGGAAAAGCTGTCCCCACAGTCGCACCTTGATTCTGATACTGCTTTTTTGTAAGTTTACAGGTGTTTTTTACACAAATGGTCTTTCATTTATTGTTCAGTTGTCTGTTGGAACTAAGTGATAATGTCTGATACAATTCCTTTGCCGATTGTTAACCTCTGGAAAAAAAAATTCGAACATGTGCCAGTTAAGCGGAATACCACTGGTGAAGTTGTCCTTTTGAAGGACATCCTGAGATGTCCCACTGACTGTAATGGCATCATTTTCCTTAGCCTGCATGTCCCTTTATTCTCTATTAAAATGTTGATTTTTCATTTTCCTGATGGTTTTAATTCCCCAGGTGATCCATATTAGTCCATATTACCAGTCCTGGTTTTTCGTCTCCAAAGCAGTTAAATGCAGGCCTCATGAGGGTTTCATTGTTTTTCCTTGCTGTGGTACTTCCTAGGCAGCTGCTGAAGCAGTCAGAGCACTTCAAAGACGTGCTTGTGTTGACCTTGACAGCCTAGTGTGTTGTGTCAATCTAAGCTGCTTTACTGACTAAGAATGCAATTAAAAAGGCTGCTTTGATGGAAGGTCTCAGATGAGGTGGTGGCTGTGTAAGGTACTAGCCTGTCTTTTGGGAAGGTTCTTTCTGTTGCCTAGAAGTTCTGCTTCTTCAGAAAAGTGGGATGCTTGGTGGTTTTTTTTTTGTTTTCCTTGTTCAATACTTGGTGTTTTGGTATCCTTTGTAATCCTTTGGGCCCATTCAGCATCTCATTCTTCATCGAAAGCATGTTTTGCTTCTAGTATCAAGAATTCTAGGGAAGACAGTAGTGAAAAAGAAATATCTGGCTACAGCTTTAACAGCTTCAGAGACACTTTGTTTTCGTGTCCGGGGTACTTTAGGGCAAACTGTTTTCTCTAAGGAGTCTTCAAACTCATTTTGAAAAATTATTTGGATGTAAAGCTCTTCTGGATTGAAGAATTGTCTGATTTGACTGTGAAATATGGTAATAGTCGTCATCTGGCCTAATCTTTTGGCTTCTTTCTTTGTGTTTGCCTAACCCAGTCTCCCAGCAACACAGCTCTGTGAAGTGAGACATCTCTGACCTTGCCTGCACCGGGTTGGACTCGGGGGCTGGGGATGGAGTGGGTGGTTAGCTCTCCAGCAATACTCCTTATAAATAAAAAGAAACTTTTCTTTTTGCCTTTTTATTTCCTTCCATCTTAAAAAGATAATTCTGCCTTTCTTTAAATTTTGGGTCTTTTTATTTATGTTCTAAGTGATCTGTTAGCATTCTCTTTGTTAAAAAAAGCAGAGATTAAATCCTTAACTTTAGCCTTCTTTAGTTAATGTACTCTTCTTGTTTCTTTGCCCCAGTAGATAATATTTTTAACACAAACGGACATAGATGGAATATACACCAAATGACAATTTTCCAGGAAAACACACATTTAAAATTTTATATTAAAAAAAAGATTTAATTTTTTTTAAAAATAATTCAGGTGTTTCACTTAAATCCCACCCTCTCCCCTCAGTTTCCCACTCCCATCTTGTAGAAGTTACTATTTTGCCTTCTTTTGCCCTTCCTAGTTTGTCTGTTTGAAGGCAGAGGTGTGTGTGTGTCAAGTTTTTCCATGCTCTTTTTTTGGATAAAACTCAAGTCCTAAAATTAGTCATAACACACAGATTTAAGGTCGGGTTTATTTGTAATGCACAAGCTTGCAGAATATTTTATGTAACTAAATAACACTGTTTGTTCACTCGAATTACTTTTGCTATCTTTCTGCAAACAAGTTGAGGTTAAAGGGAAAGTTGAAGTACGTAATACCTGCTAATTAAAATGCAGAGCTGATAAACTTAAATCAGCTCATTTGTTTCATTTTTTTCCTTATTGCTGATGATATTACCTTTCAGTGAACGATCAACTCACTTCTAGCAATTAGTTTCTAACGCACAACCTTGCCTTTTAAGAGTTTATAAAGCATTTTGTAGTTCTGAGCATCCTTACCTAGAGGTTAATAGGTAACCTAGAAGGAAAGGTGTCCGTTGACTTCAGAGCCTTTACATAAGACACTTGAGGCTGGATTCTTCCTACTGCCTTGTTAGGTACCAGTTTCCCAAGTCTATGAAAAGAGAGAGAAGAGGTTCAAGCAGCCAATTCAGCCCATGAGAGATTTGCATCACTGTCCATCAGCCACATCAGGAACTAAGGCGGGATTTTGCTCAGCCCATGCCCAGTTCAGTGGCATGGGTGAGTGCTGAGTCCTCATAATGATATTGGGTATTCTGCAGAACGTGTTTCTCCCCAGAACTTTGCTTCTGGCGCAGAAGATGGTTTATGTTGTCTCAGTAGTTGCTCACATTGTTACCTCTTTGGGAAGGCTCCTGGGATGAATCACCTCCCACCCTTATTGCATAGAAGCAGATGGGGCAATGACCAGTTTTGCTGAGAGCTGTAATTCCTTGTGCATATTGGTTTGCAGGGATGGAAGCTGGCTTGTTGATACCTTGAGTGCATTTAGAAAAACCCTCTTTATTATTCTCAAAATGAGACTGAAGACCGAATGAGGCTGAAGAATGCTCTCTGGTGTGCAAGCATGGGCTTGTAGAGCAGTGGTGGTGTGCTTTTGTTCTAACAGGCATAAAGAATGGGATTTTTAAGTACTAAAAGGATTCTTGAACTGGCACATTCAGATAATGAAGTTCCTCAAGGCAACAAAGGTGATTATGGATTGTGATTTAAAAGGAAATTATCTTAGGTGAACTTTGGGCTTAAGTTTCTACCTCTGCCTTGCTTCTGATGCTGAAGAGCTGATGCACATTGCTGAGGAAAAAAATCTGTAGATGTTAAGCACACTGCCCCTCAGTAGTTGAGCCAGCTGAATAAAAGCCATTGTATAAAATGCTCAGGGTTACTGTAAATCTGTTCTAGAGTCTCATGTTAAATGCACAGGCCTCATGTGGCAGCACCTGTATTTTAATCCATCTAAACTTTGGTTTGAAACTTTTAATTCAGTTACGGGGTTTTTGACAGTAAATGTGATGGAAAATAATATTATGGTAAAATACTGATTTTGAGGCACTACTTTGGATAGCTGGCTTTATCTAATTGCATCTAAGAGTAACAGAGGAAATAATTTCTCAGTCGTTCTGGAAGATCCCCTCCAGGAATGTGAGAGTTAACATACAATATGATACTCAGGATATGGGTTCAGCTTGTCCTAACTTCTGGGTGGGAGTTGATGATGGGTTTATAGGCCCCTAAATTTAGGTATCTAAAAGAAAATTAATAGGTCTTTAAAGCAAATTTCTGTAATTGCTCAGTTCAGTTTAGACTCCAATGATTTATTAACTCAAATGGTTCTCCCTTAGCTACAATAGCAGCTTTGTCATCCAGGGCACCTAAAATGTAGGCACTTGCTTTCAGCTTTCTGAATCAGGTGCTGAATCAAGTGTTTTTTGTTGAATATACATCTTCTAAAAGTTATCATCTTGAGGGGGAGGAAGCTGCAGTAGGCAGATCTGCTATCCTGGAAAGCCTGCTGCGATTTTCAGTAATTAGAAATGGGCTGGAAAGGAGACTTGATGTTCCAGCTAATAACACTGATTACTAGGATTCTGGATACGCTTGCAGAAATGTCTAACATAATACACTTTTTCTGATTTATTTGTTTTAGCAATGCTTTAGACCATGTAGACCATAGAGTCCTGATTATTTATTCTGTGAAAAAAATACTTCCTTGGAGAACTTTTAAAGTGCAGGGCTTTAATAAAGTTTTCTTACCTAGTGTTGTGATGCAAAGGCAGTAGAAACTTATAAACTGTCTTGGGTTTTGGGTTTTGTTTTGCTTTATTTTATTTTATTTTATTACCTCCATTTGATTTGACTATTTTCCAAGGTAAATAATCTTTGTTAACATTCTTCTATATTCTTACCTATTCTTGCTGTTCTCCTGATTGCTATTCTGCATCATCATCTTGTAAGTGAAGTTACACGCTTGACATTCAGGGAAGCCCAAGTCACAGACATTTGGGATTATTTTATAAATTAACACTCATTTACTCCTTATGGATCCCAAGTTTTGTCGGTTTTCTGCAGTGGCATAGTGTGCATTTTTGTATCCCCTGATACTAAGATCCTCCTTCTGTTAATTTGGAGCTGTCTGTAATTCTTAAGTATTTATTCTGTGCTTCTGTGGTGTGTATTTCTTTGTTTTTACTAATGCTGAGATTTTTCAAGTCACTGTACTTTCTATTTAATACATTCCTTGGCTCACTTTGAAGTGCCTTGGAGATCAAGAGGGGGAACTAAATAATCAAAATTTTATGCTGTCTGCAAATATTCCTGTATTGCTACTTTGCACTTCTCTTTCAGTTTAAGAATCATTCCACAGAATTTTGTTGGAGAATAATAAGCTGTTTATTATCTATTAATCTTTTTTTCATATTAAAAATTCTTCTTATTCCTTCTTGCTTTTTTACATCCCTTAGTTTTTCATCTCATTGAATTATAGTGAATAAAATAATTGGTTATTTCAGTTCAATGACTGAATTAAACATGATTATGGATCAGCCTGATGTTTTAACTTTTCTGAACAGAAGTACTTAATTTTGTTCAGATTAATCTCTTTAATTAATTAATTAATCCCCTTATGGGTTAATTTTTTAAATGTATTTTTTCATATTATATTAAAAAAGACCCAACAAAGCATGAATGGAATTTCATTAAAGTTAGTCCCTGAATGTAACTTTGTTACAGAAAATAAAAGGTTTTTTTTTCTCTGATTTCCACTTTTTTTGGTCAGACATACCAGTTCACTTGGATTGAAAAGCAGGGAATTCAGCATAATATGTTTTTAAACGATAACAACAACAACAGAAATCTTTATGTAGTTGTCTATGGTTTTCTTGGTATTCTGTGAATTTGGATAGATTTTGAAAAAACCAAAATATTTATATATGCTGATTTTCCTTGGATGTATTATTTTTAGAAGATTAGGGGTTTTCTATAGGTTAGTGAAACCAAATATTCTATTGGAGCAACTGTGCTTCAAGTGTGGTTAAAATTTATATTCTCTTCTAGTTTATATTGTTTTCTTACAGCCCTCTGATTACCTTATTTCCTGTCCATATTTTTTAATGTAACATGTCCCATGTCTTGGTTGGGGATGTAAAGTTTATTGGCATATGACTTATGTGGAACCAGCTTAAAGGATAAAGTAGTTATTTTCATCTTTGTATCCTCTTGTTTCCCATGGGAGGTGGCCCAGTGGTACTGCAATTCTTGTGACCTGTCAGGATTTCAAGTCGAATATTGCAACCAGTCCTGAAAGGCATATTGCTTTTAGTACTTTATTTCAGTCCTGTTGCTTCTGACTTCAGTCAGCTCTGTTTTCATCATGGAGATTAGCTGCTTCTAACTGATTTTAGAAAACTAACTTTTAATATTTGCTCTGGGCTTGGGAGACAGAATGTGTTGCAGTATGTTTCAGAGATAGTGTTAATTTCTCTGGACTTGGACATATTTTGCTTCTTTCTTGCCACTGAAATTTTTTCAGAGTTGTTGTTGAGACTTTTCTTCAGGGACTACAAAAACTTCAGGGAATGTGAGAACTCCTTAACCTTCCCCAAGCCACATCGGGAAGAAATAAGAAGAGCCTTTCCCAAGGAGTTTAAAACCTTTCATCTTTGGGTTTGGGCACTGCATTCTGTCTTTTCAAATATTAGAGACAAAGAGAGATATTCCTAAAGCTGGGGATAATTATCCTAATTTTTTTTTTTTAAATTTAAATAAGCTAACATCAGTTCTCTTTTATTACTGACTCTTGATTTGCCCAAAGTTTAGGCTCTTGAGCTTTGTTTGAGTGCAGAAAGCTTATGGATTCTAGTGGAGATATTTCTCTGCTGCTGTCCTGCATGATTAAAAAATCCAATTTACTGCAGTTCCATCTCAGTGGACATCAGGAGATGGTTTCTTTACTGATAGCCTCAAGCCTCTTTCAGAGGCTCTTCTACTTCAGTTGTTTGGTTTTTTTCAAAGGGCTGCTCACCTGAAAGTTACACAGGCCTTCTCTGGTCTTTCTACTGCTTTTCTTTCACTGTCTTTCTTACTTCTTTAGTTTGCTGAAATCATCTTGCTACTCCTGTGTTGGCAGGCTCCTAAGATGCATGGGGTCAGCAACTACCCTTGAAGTTCCAAACTTGAGACGGATTCCCTTGATTTCAGCTATTGCTAAGCAAACATTGCCTTGTTTGTAGCCTGGACTAATTAATCTTTCTGGTTTGCTCTGAAAAAATACTCTGGAGCACAGCTTTTTGCAATTTTTTTTCTTTGTAAAAATCTATTTTGAGTAAATGTCTATATATAGCCTGTGTTGATGTTCTCTTGAAGGGGACACTCTTGCTTGACTTCTCCCTTTAATAAACCACAGGGACATGAAAGGAATGGGTTTGTGTTTGGAAACATGTTTCTGTTTTTTACCCTTTAGATCTGAAATAATCCTAGATTTGTGTATGTTTTGAAATTTCCTGTGCATTCCAGTTGCGTGTTGTTGTTAACAGTATGTACATACTGATGATGCTGGGAGTTCAGACACATTTGCAGAAATCTGCCTTAAGTACTATCCTCTGGTGAGCTGAATCCCACTCTCAGAGGCATTGTGTTTTAAATTTTGCCCTTGGGATTATCAGAAGGATCAGTGCATGGCGCTGTTTAAAGATGGGGTAATGGCATATCCAGACATTCCCCATGCTGTGTTGGCAGTGTAGAGCAGGGCTGACAGGTCCTGCAGTGACATCTGCAAAGGTGCTGCGGCCTCTTCTTGTCTCCAGGAGGTAGAACATGGCTGGAAATGGCTCAAGTTCCTCTGCTGGCTTCACCAGCATGACTCAGCTTTGCACGAGTAGCTAACTCTTGGAATGGATTTCATTTTTCCCTGGTTGTGAACTATCTGCTGTTTCATACAGATGGTGATTAGCCTCTAAGTGATAAAGGCTTTTTGATGCTCCCAGCCTGAGCAATACCCAAACCACAGAAAGAGAGGGGAAGTGCTTTGGATTCCATTTTGTTCAAATTTTTTTTTTCTATATTCAGGCAGTTTAAAAGTAAGACAAAAACTGAAATAGCAAATTAATATGCTCAGGAAAAGAAAAATTAGACAAAACCAATTATTGTGCACTTGTGATGCATTTAGGGTTTTTTCTTCCATTTAGCACTTGCTCATTTCCCCTCCCTCTTCCCTCCCATCCTCTGACAGTGACAAAAAAATGTAATGAAGCTGAGAGCTCTTTGGGTGGGACTTCCAAGTTTTAAGCTCCTTTTCTCTGACTTGATGCACTGTCCCTTTCCCTAGAGTGTCTGGAGATGAAGCTTTAAGTTTCCTTATGAAAAATGTGATAAAGCATTTCAGTTGTGATGCTAAAAATCAATAGATAGGTTGCTTGAGATTGATCTGTTACAAGGAAGCTGAACACTTTTCAGAGAGAAAAAAGGGGATACTTAAAAATGTGACCATTCTGGTCTATATTATACATTTTGATTTTAGTTGCATTTGACTGAAGCTTGTTTTCCACACATTTCATGCTTGGCAGAAATTTTTCAAAAATAGCTTCCAGAAAATTTCCCCTTTTCACTGGTGAAGCATTTGGGGTGTGTGGAGAATAAGAACTGAGGATTGGCAGATTTCATTCTTTCTGCACTTTTACACTTAACCTATTCTCTGACATTTCTTTCTATTCATGCTCTAAAAATGGTTAAAATACCTATACAAACCTCAGAAAGTATCCCTCACTGCAGTTCCTGTTTACCAAATAATTTTATAAATAAAGTCACTGGTGTAAACTTTGAAAAAATTTCCTGTTTCTGGTGAACAAGGATCTCTGGCTTCAGGCAGCTGAATGATGTTTAAACAGGAATCTGTTATTACAGGCAGAAAAAAAATAGTCTTTTGCTGGCTTATTTTGTATAAATTTGCACCTAGTGCCATTAAATATATAACTTCATGTTTTTCCTTAAAGCAGAGAAGCCATCCCATCTGATAGATGTGTAGTGAGGTGGTAAAACCAGAACTAAAGGCATGGCAGTGCGACGTTAACACACTTAACAAATCTTTATGTAAGGACTTTAAAGAAACATGCAGGCCTTGAACTATATATAGCAGTTTCCAGTTTACATTCACAAGAATGGTTTATTGGTTTTGCTGTATTTAAATGCTGATTTAAAATAAATTTCTAATTCTGCTGTCTAAATCCACGGAACTTTCCTACTCTGCTTCTTGTAACTGTCTCTTTATAAAGTTATACTTCTGCAGGAATAATGTTTTTCTGTTAGCAGTTGGTTGACGTTGAATACACGAGGTTGATTTGGGAAACGGGATTTCTGACGAAGTGACCTTTGCTGGATACTTTTGCAGTTCAAGGCTGGACATGTAACTGGATGACCTGGTTCACTTGGATTCTGTTTTTACAGAATCAGGGGGTGAGTTGGGGGTTGGAAGTGGCCTTTGAAGTAATGTGGTCCACCCTCCTTGCTGAAGCAGGTCCAGGCTGCCCAGGAACATGTCTAGGTGGCTTTTTAGTATCTCCAAGGGTGGAGACTTCACAAGTGCCTTGAGCAACCAGTGCCAGTGCTCAGTCACTCTCACTGTAAAACATTGTTTCCTGATATTCACAGAGAGCCTCTCATGTTTGTGCCCATTACCTCCTAACTTTTCACTGGGCACCACTGGAAAGAGCCTGGCTCTGTCCTCTTTGCATCTTCCTTTCAGGGATTTACGTATAAAAGATGCCCCTGAACCTTCTCCCGGCTAAACAAACAGGCTCTCCTCACATACAACATATTCCAGTCCATCACTGGAATCTCTGCACGTGTCCATGTCTCTCTTGTACTGAGCAGCCCAGAACTGGACACAGCACTCCAGGTGAGGCCTCACCAGGGCTGTGTAGAGGGGCACATTCACTCCCTGGACCTGCAGCTTAGGATACCGCTGGCCTATTTTGCTGCAAGGACATGTAGCTAGCTTATGCTCCGTTTGTTGTGCAACAGTACCCCAGGTCCTTTTTTGCCAAGTCACTTTCCAGCTGGGTACACTGGTACCCTGGTGCCTGGGGCTGTTCCTTTGCAGGTGCAGGACTTGGGACTTCTTCTTGAACTTTATGAGTTACTACCAGCTACTTTCTCTGGCCACTTGAAGCCTCTCCGGATGGCAGGGTGACCCTTGGGTGTATCAGCCACTCCTCAGTTTTCTGTCATTAGTAAACCTGCAGAGGATATACTCTACCACATCATCCAGATCATTAATGAAGATGTTAAACAGGCCTGTTGAACAGTATTGTCTCATGAGGTACACTGCTAATTACTTGGCCTCCAGCCATGCTCTGTGCTGCTGATCACCACCCTTTGGGCCTGGCCATGCAACCAGTTTTCAACACACCTCACAGCCTGCTCATCCAGCCTATACTTCATCAGCTTCTGTAGGAGGATCTCAAGGGATAATGCTGAAAGCCTTAGTAAAGGCAAGTGAACGATATCCACCTTTGTCTCCTCATCTACCAGGCCAGTCGTTTCATCACAGGTTGATGAAACATGGCTTTCCCTTGGTGAATGAATCCATGCTAACTATTCCCAACTGTTTTCTTGTTCATGTGCCTGGTTGTGTTCTGGAAGATGCTCCTTCATTTTTACTCAATTTGGTGTAAGATAAGCTGCCTAAATTGCCCAGGCTGGATTCTACTGCAGAATGAAGTCCCTTAACCTTTTTCAATGATGTAACCATTTTTGTCCTGTCTTTTAGCTAAGCTCACTTGTTCTGGTATTGTACTAGTCCAGGAGATGCTGTGTTTTCTTTTTCCTCCTAAGAGTTTTTCCTCCTAAGAGTTTTTACTTTGGGAGCCAAAACCACACATTACATCAATATTTGTGAGCTTGGGAACAGTGAAATAGGAGAAGGCCAGGAAAACAAGGGAAGCAACATTTTAGTGGAGAAGACAGAGCTAATTGTTCTGATTATAAATTCTGTATTGTACTCAGGCAAATATAATAACTGTTATTACCCACCTTGCTTTTAACTCCTCCCCTGTCTTTGTAATTTATACTTTTGCCTGGTTTGACTCATCATGAAAAATAACAGTGACGATTCAGCATAAAGCACCAACTAACTATACCTTTGACAGGTATAGTTATAATTTATTTAGTATTCAGAAACCAAGAAATTATGAATACTTTGGAAAGACGTCCAACTGTTAGTGCTGTGTTTTTTGCAGAAAAGTTCTGGAAGGTGTGGGAACATCAATGACCCCAGCAGTCTACTTCCATCATTGATGGGGGTGCATTCACCTGCCACACCCATACAGACCCACCTGCACAAGGACAGGGGAATGGAGGGGCAGCCAAGCAGCAAGGGAGGCAGAGCAGGTTATCCTAGTATTTGCCCGTACTGACTCACCAATATCCATAAGCACAGAGAAGTTAGGAAGCATTTAATGTTACACTCCTGCCCCAGGCATTGAATATGGTCCCTAAGAAGAGAGTTGGGGTGCTCTCTCTGTATCATCCTCTCTTCATTATTTCCAGAAAGATATTTTAAAAGTATCTGTCCAGAGAACAGGAAAACCATTTCCCCACCCCTTTTGGATTCTAAGTGATATTTCTACATTAGTAATTTGATTCAAGATCAGCCATACGAAGTGCTGTTAGTGTAATGCCTGATAATAGTTCAGAGTGGCAGAAGGTGCCTTAATGCAAATATCATGTTGCAGGAAGCAGAGTACTTTACAATAGCTGCTTTGTTGGTACTTAGATATAGAGCACTGTTCTCTTGATTAGCAAACACTGTGCCTGCATTTTGAATTAGTAAAAGAAGACAGAAAAGTAGCCATCAAGCTTTGGGAATTGTATTTTCTTACGTATTGCTGATAGTAAAGAAATAGATTAAAATTAGGCAATAGGCTTTAATCAGCTCTCTGTGATTTTATTTTATAAATTGTAAGTCTAAACCCACTGAGCTGAAGGCATATAGAATATTACTGGTTAGGTTATTCCTACTGAAAGAAGAAAGGACTTTCAAATTTACTCTGAATTTGATGACAATTTTATTTCCTTTCAAGATGTTAAGCTTGTTCCTAATAAGTGTTGTCTGAAAGAAAAGGTTCAGCATTGGTCCCAAACTTGACTGTAAAAATGTCATCCACGTAGTTTCAAGATGTGTATGTACATATATATATGAGTATATGTATATTTTTAGAAGCTAAATTATCATAGTGTTTGTGTGAAAATCCCAATTTAAGGCAAGACCTATGTGGTAGCAGAGTGAACAGGGATCTCTTGTTCTCTCCCACATTCCTCTCTCAAAAAAATCTCCCTACTTTTCTGAACAAGACAGGAACATTATTGCATTAATGGGTAGTTTTACTTCCCATTCAGACATTCTTTATTTCCTGGGATTTTTTAGGGTTTGTGTTGGTTGTTTTCAACTTTTAAGACTGCTCACTCTTTCCCAATGCCTACTACATTGAAATAAAATACCTCTATTTTATTTCTTTCCAATATACTGCAATATCTGCTCTTGGTATGTCTCTTCCAAAATCAGCAATGACTTCTTGGCTACTTGACAATGGTGAAAATTTTCAAAGGAACATAGTCTTATTTCTTTTTAAAGACCTTTTGACTGTCTTCATCTTTCATGATTTGTCTCCTGCTTTGTCAGCATGTGAACTTTTGGCACCTGAGTTCCTTCAAGACTTAAGAGTTTTTTTATTCTTATGTTACCTCAGTGGTCTTCCAGTGGTTCCTGTAACACTGCTGTTGCATTGTATTACAGAGCTTCTAATTTCTTTCTTTCTTGTTGTCTGTCAAGAGTTCAGCATATTCAGAGTGGTATACAAATAGTAATATTTTGAGCAGTGAAGATCAAAAAGGTAATATGTAATTGAGGAAAAGATGCTGACTTGAGCCAGTAGAAGAGAATATACAGGACTCTGAATATGAATACATGCAATGAAATAAGATTACTAGTTAAATTCAAATTTACATGGCAGGAAAATTGTTTTGAGGTCAATTACATCAATTTAATTTTGATTATGTTTGTATAGAGGTTCAGCTGTCTTTAGTGAATGAACTTCAAACATCCCACTTAGTTAATCATATCATTGTGTAAGCATTCAGAAGAAAGCATGCCATCTGTATAAATGCAAATAAGAAGGTTTAGGAAGTCAATCTTAATTTAGAACAATCAAAGAAAGCGATACTGAGTTAGTGTAAAGCTCATAAAGCCATCTTGAATCAAAGCATAATAATAATTGTAGCAGATGCTAAAGAAGTAGAAACAGCAGAGCATATACAGTGATTCTTACCCTTGAGTCACTTCCCAACACTGACTTGTTGGATTTTTGAGGACCTGATAAGTTGAAGATTTCAGATATTGTCTTTTATAGTATATGATGCATTTATTTGTGATGAATTTTTCAAATGCCTTTTTGGACATTTTTGCTTCTCATCTCCTCAGCATCCTTTGGGAATACTTTTCAAGTCTAAAGAATGCTTTGCATTTAGGGGAAAACACTTCTTGTTGTTTGCTAACAGTTTCCGTGGTTCCCTGAGTTCTTATGTTACATGAAATATCTAAAAAATAATGTGGGTACATTTTCTTCATGATTTTGTAGACTGAAATGATGAGAAGCTAAATGGGCTTCTTAGTTCCTATTTAATTTAATTTAATTTAATTTGAAAAATTCCAAGCATTGTTGATATTTCTTGCATGTAATGCATTTTGTCTTTTTTCATGTTACCAGGTACTTTCTTGAAGTTTGTTGTTGCAAATATATAAATCAAAAAGAGTATGTAGTTTAATTGTATTTACAAATATATATGTCTTCCAACTTCCCACTTTATTTTGTAGCACTAATAATAATTGATCCTATATTCATGTGATTGACAGTATCCTATTGAGTTGTTAGACTATTGCAATGCTGTGAACTTTATTAAGTTTTCTGCACTCTTGATTTTAGTTAGAATGAATTTCTGGTATATTTACACGCATTGATTAGCAGTGTTTGGTGATGTGATTCGACTGCCAATAAATGGGTGCGCAGTGCCTTTTGAGAGGAAGTTTGGTGTCCCGCCTCGATTATTTATAGCTACTGTTCTGGTCCTCTGTCATACTTTGCCCTCCTGTGCTAAAACTTTGAATGCCAAAGGGTGTCTCCAGTGGCACTAGGTAACCAGGTGTGAACAACTGAACCAGGGCCTTGCTTTTGGTGGGGAGAGGGTGGAGGGATGCACAGTGGATTTCTGTGATCAGTAGTATTGAAGTATTGAATAGATATAAATATTAGTTGAAAAAAATCAAGATTACTCAGGAGGTTTCAGCAATAAATGCAGCTGTTGTTGCTTAATGGCATTTCACAACATCTTGTTACCAGTTAGAATCAGTATTAACTGTAGTAGGATAGACGTAATGTGCGAGTCTTGGGTGAATTTATCATTATTTAATCTGTATTATAATCTCATACTATATAATAGAAAATAATCTGTGGCTTGTATTTGCCCAAATAAGATTTCTGTGTCCAGTGAAACCTGGAAATTTCAGCAGAATGCTGATTGTTGTTAGAGCTAGGGTTATATTATGATTTAATGACTTTTTTTGGCTTCATTGGATGACCTGGCCTAGAAAAGCATTTTGAAGTAATAAAGTGTCTGTTTGGCTCCAAACTAGTGAGAGAAGCATTGCTCTTTGCATAAACCGTTCTTTAGGAAAAGTCATGGAGAGCTACTAATAAACCTTATTAAATAGCTTAAGTGAGATTGAAGGAAACAGGAAACAAAGAAACTATTCCCTTCCATGTGAAGTGAATACATTAAAAAAATAAAAAAAAAAAGGCAAGCCCAAAGGGTTTCAGCCTTCCCTCCATGTGACTTGCAGCCTGCTGCACTTCAGTTACGTCGCCTCTGAGATATGTTAAAGTGCAGCTCAGTTTAATGAAGGAGTGGATAGGACAAATCAAGGCTAGAGACAATTTACAACACGGATTGGGTAAGTAACTGCAGCTGTAGACGAGTGTTTACTAAAATTGTGCAAATGTTGTAATGTCTAGCTTGTAGCATTTAAAAGAATACTCAGAATTACCATTTTTTGGTGGTCCTTTCTCTGTTTTATTTAAGTAATTTGAAAGTGTTGGTGGTACATACTATGTAATTGGTTAAAAATGCATAATACTGATAAAGGATTTAATTTTATTTTTTAGACTTTCTACAACAAAACAAATAACTTTCCTTATTTTCTTGTACTTGTTTTAAATTCTTTGCCATGTAAGTAACTGCTTTGTCTATTTTAATGCAGTGCTCAAAATAATTTCAGTGGGAGTTAGCTGATATAGTTTCTGCTGCCTTCCTGTTATTTTGATTAATTTTCTACTGTTTAGGGAGAGGGGAGAGCAGCTTGTACTCTGAACCTCCTTGGTAAAGTGTTTTCAGATTTCTAGGCTCCAACTCCTGACCACTGAAAAATTCCCAGCATCAACTTGTTCCAGGAATTCATTCAATTGTCCTAGTAGGATATGATTTCAATTGTTTGCTTTTGTTCTCTGTGCCTTTTCATAAAGATTTGTGTGTGTTCTTATACTGAGTTGATATAGTTGGCTGTAAAAAGTGCTGGTTTAAGTTTTTGTGTGTATAAATTTGTGTAAATATATTATCAGTATACAAGATAGTGAAATATCATGATAGCTTTTGTGGTTAAGACTTTGAGGATTTTGATTTGGATATGTTTTTGTCTCTAGCTATTGGAATGGACCTTGCAGTTGCTATGATGCAGTTATGAAATAGGATTGCAGTCTCAGTCAATTAGTAATTTCCAGAATGGTTGTGTTAGCATTTCAGTGCCTGCCATTTGAGCATTTAAATCTCAGTGCATAGACAAAAAGCTGAGAAGGGGTAATGAACAATGTAGATTCCAGAAACCTGTACCAAAATCTGGTTTGAATCTTGGAAGCTGTACAAGGAAAAACAAACTCTTTTGTTATTGGTAGTGCATTAAAGAAAATACTTTTAAGTGTTTAGTGTCTTGCCTTATATGGCGTGTCATCCTTCTGCATCATCTCGCAGGGAAGAGTGCATTAAATATCATAGTCTAGCATGATTTTTACTATCTGGATTAATCAGGATGTGTTATCTTTTTCAGATAATCACTCCATTTAGGAGGTTAATATTGTGTGCTGAGAACAGAAAAGAAATGGAGGACTGGATAAGCTCTCTGAAGTCCGTTCAGTCCAGAGAACACTATGAGGTAAGCTGACATCCCTCTTGGTGCAACCTAGCACCAACAGGTTTCTAGCTCAACAGATCAAGCTACAGGACACAGAACAGGAGTATTCACCCTCCTTAGTGTGAAAAGTGTGTCTAATGTCAGAGTGAAGCTTCATGTTAAGAAATTCACTAGCAAAATGAGAGCTTATTATCACACTTCGGTTTAGAATTTTGGAGGGAGAGCAGGCTAAACACCCTTTGGAAAATCCTTTTGGTGAGCATTTCACTGTCATCCCCTGTAATATGGAACCGTGCGTAATGTCAGTCACTGTAGCTGTGTTCTGTACTTGCAAATTTGTCTTAACTTCTCCTTTACTAGACCGCACAGTTTAATGTGGAACATTTCTCAGGGATGCATAACTGGTACGCCTGCTCCCACGCCCGACCTACCTTCTGTAACGTGTGCAGAGAGAGCCTCTCTGGAGTCACTTCTCACGGCCTGTCTTGTGAAGGTAAAATAAAGCTTGCTTCCCCTTGGTTATCATGCTGTGTGTGTAGACAGATGGCTGCGAGTTCAGTATGAACAATGATCCTGAAAATAATGAGTAACAAAAGAGCCCGAAGGGAGAAATCTCTACACGAGAGTGACCCTCCTCCGGGCAGAGGGACCGCTAATGATCTGCCTCACCTTCCTGTTGCTCCAGATTCCTTTTTCAATACAGCACTTTTCTATTGCAGCAACCAATTTTGAGTGTACAGGGTGGAGGATTTGCAAGAAAAGATCGGATTTATTTCATTTGCACATCAAAAATGTAGAACAAAATGGTCCTACTGGTTTGCAGATTCAGCATTTTTCAGAAAAAAAATCACTATAGTATTTTCTGCCCCAAATCTAAAAATATTCTTAACATTGAACAAAGCTTTATCACCCTTCCCCTCCAATTCTTGTGTGCTCTATTGCTGCTGTAGTACACACTGATTTACTGCTTTAAAAATTCTCTCATGCTGTGGGGGTACAGATGTAGATGACTGCATTTGATGGTTCAGTGGGGGAAATCCACCACAAAGAAAAAGGAAGTGTGGCTACGACTTCAGCATTTAGCTAGAAATGATATTTAATGAACAAATAATTATAATATGCCTGAAACAGTTTCTTTAGTTTTTCCTGCAAGTTCTGTGGAAAAGTGGTAACAAGTCTGCTTGTGTTAGGAGCCAGCAGAAAATAAAGCATTTGTGTGACCTTATGAGATAGATATATGAAAGGCTAAGATATTCAATTACTAAAATAGCTGAGTGCCCAGAAAAGAGTTACAGTTACCCCATTCATAATTTGATTTCTTTGGATGTATGTAACCCAACTGCAAATGCATTTCTTTTATTGATGCTATTATAATACTTGAGGATAATAATAATATGTATTAAGGAAATTTTACAAAGGAAACATTAACCCACTGTCCTGAATTGTCCATGCTTTTAATGTAGCTAATGGTGCAGTTGCCAAGGAACAGGACAAACCTGTTTTGTAGAAATTAGAAGTAGCATAGTTACTTCCAGCTTCTCTGGTGTATGTTTTCCACTGTGTGTTAGTCCTTTGGACAGTTTAAAGGCAATTATGGTATTCTCAGTGTCTGATATTGGCAGATGGAAGTATCATGTGCTTAATTAAATGCAGTTTTATTGCCTCTGTGTACAAATACAGTTATATTTGCTCAGGCAAAGGAAAGGAACAACTTTCATAAAGAATTTATCCATTCTTAAGTTAATATTATAGCTATTTTAAAAGGCTGTTTAGCAAGAATTACTACTGTAAGATTATCAATGTTAATGTCTGTAGTTCACCAGTTTATGTCTTTTTGGTTTCTGATTTTGCATCTAAGTATGTTTTTAATATACAGGATGTTGGCATTAACTTTACATTAGGGAAGTTCTCATAATTTCCAGATTTGGAGTTTGTCACCTTTCTGTATAACTTATGACAAACTAATGCTACATTTATCCACATTTCTAATGTTAGTTTTTACAAATGGCTTGTGAAAGTGATTTGGATTTCCTTTCACTGTTCCGTATTTCATAATCGTGCATGACCTGGAATATTTTATATGCAGATACTGTGATATTCTTTTGTCTAATAATAAGTTTACCTCCTCTTACTTCTTAGCTCCTATTTTATATCTGTTTTCTTCTTTTTATTTAATAAAATAAGATCTTTAGTTATATATCTAATCTAAATCATTTGACATTTGAATCTTTTACTGTAATACTTTATAATTTCTCTGCAATTATGCATACATGTTAAAACCCATCATCCTTAATTTCTTCATCTAAAAACTGCATTTTTGTTAGATACTTGCTTCTGCTTTGTGCACTTCTAATGCATTTAATCATCTATTTTTTTCTTTAGCTGACCTGTATTAGCAGTCTATACAGTTTGAGAGGATAATCTGGGAAGTTTGGAGTCTTAAAATTCCCCAGACTTGTTCTGTGCTGCTTTTCCCCATTACATAATTTTAAAAACCTCTTTAAATATTCATGCCTGGCTTCTCAAATCTCCAGCACTGCTTTATACTGGGAATCCATTTATATCTATACTTAATTGAATTATTTGTGTGGTCATTGATTCCAGGCTACTCTATTATGCTTTGTATTGAAAAGCATGAGAGGCTCTTTCAAGAGATAATTGAGCTCTTCCTCCTGTTAGTGGTTTGGGTTACTGGCACACCAAGTTGTCTTGAAAGTAGCTTAGAGTCTTTGGGGTCTGATTCTTGACTCTTTACTATAGGTAAAAAGAAACCTCATTGCTGATATCTTGCAGCTTTTGATAGTTTAGTTGTCCTGTAATATTTATTCTCTTAAAATTGCTGTTTTCTAGCAGCCCTGCACAACTGGGTTTTTTAAGTCTGACCACAAATCAAGCCACTTCTCTTTTGGAGATGATGGATGACTTTTTTCTTCAGGGTACCTTCCATCTCAGCAGCCTTTAGCAAAGGTTGGCCAAATTAATTGCAGGCCACCCTGAAGATCCTCTAAATCTTGTGGAAACCAGTGTAGAAAAAGATGGTAGGTTAATGCCTTTGCTAGGTAAAAGACTAGTGTAAACTTTCACCTTTTTAGAAGTCAAAGAATTGATATGTATATCAATATGAAGATGTAAGTTAAGACAAACCAGGCTTCATTCTTGCTACTGCTCAACAAACAGTTGACATCTAAAAAAAATTAATCAGACTCTCCTTTGAGATGCAGTGCTGTTCTTCCCACAGATTCTTTCTTTCATGTCTTCTCAAAAGATAATCTACTTTTCCCATGTTGTCTATGTGTTGTGTTGCTCTAGCTAAAGGACTGATCTCTGCAATGTTCATCAGTCTTTACTAGGAGACAGAGTAATTATGATCTCTGTGCCTTGCTTTAGAAATTATTCCAAACTAGCTGAATCAAGAAAAGGTTTTGGTTTTTACGCTCCACAGAGTTTAGCTTTAATATGGAATGTTTAGGCAAAGGAGCTTAAAGAATGATATATCATTATCTGCAGCAACTCTTCCAGAGCTCTGTAACCTCACTGTGTATCAATACTGCATTTCTATCTAAGTCATTGCCAGTGGAACACTGCTTTCATGATTATTCTCAGAAATTTATTTTTTGATGTGGCATTTTGTTTATCGTGACAGAATCTTGATTGTTGAATATCAAGTGTAGCTAATAAATGGGAGAAACCTCTCTCGTAAATGCATTCTCCTGTGACGAATCACACAAACAATGTAAGAACACTTTAGGATGATGAAGTCAATCAGTAAGAAAATATTTGGATTAAATTACCTCTGCAAATGCACTTCGTGCACTTTGTCTTTTTCCATTATGATTATGGGGTTTTGCCCACAAAACCCTGTTGTTCTTACCCATTGCCCAGGGAATTGTACAGGCACTACTTGCAGAGTCATTGTCTCTACTTTTGCAGCATTTTCTGCACAGTCTGGAGAATTAATAGCAAATGAAGAAGCAAGAAATAGAAGGAATGCTTGTTGTTAAAGAGTGAAGTAGAAAACTGTTCTGTGACCTTATATCACATGTACCATTCTGTGATGCTGGGGAAAACTTTTAAATAAGATTTTTGATCAAATCAGTAGTTGTGTGTTGTTTATAACCTGCAACCTGTTTTCTATTACTGCAAAAATCAGTTGAAGCTCTTTGGAAGTCCCTGATGCTTTGAAGATAATACAGTATTGAAAAAACATCTTAATTGTCATAGTAGTATTACTGAGCATAACAACAACAATAATAATACTAATTTTAAAAGGCCAGGAAGAGATTAATGTTGATGGTTAAAAAGCAGTATTACATTAGCTTTCGGTCAGTAAGGCAAATACCTGTTGAAAATTATTATGAAGCAGAATATGGCACAACCCCATACTTATCGAGGATCATCCATTACATGCAGCGATTGAGGGTCCTGTTCTCTATAAGTGTATGGTCATACAACCAACATTCAGAAACTATATTGCAATGCTGAGTTTCCTGAGTAACTTTACTCATATTTTAGCTTTCATTGGCGAAGTAATGGCAGTGGATGTCTAGCCATACATCTGCATGTTTTCCAAAAGATTTCAGATATCAGACTGATTCATGAATGTCATTCACTGTAATCTGGGACAAAAGAAGTTAGGTCATTGTGGTAACTAATATTGAGGTTTGATTTAAAATTTTCCTTTCTTTGCTTGCAAGTTACATCTCTTTCTTAAGGTTATTGTTGTTGGTAAATATTTAATGTTCAGACGAACATAAATTGTTGTTTCATGATACTGTGGTTGCAGGAGGGTGACCGAAAGAGTCTGATCTGGGATTTGGTTGGTAGGTTATCTACAGTACTTACAAAGCAAACCTTACCTGTCACTTGCCATCTGTAGAGTGGCTTGCTGCAACTCTTCAGAGCCTGGGATTGATTTTGTCCTTGCCTTGTTGAGAAAGAAGCTGAATACAGGGTTCCTAAGATCAAGTTCAATTATAGCTCAGTGGGGTTTGGACATGCTATTACTTTGTAATTTGTAATTTTCTATTCCCCCTCATCCCTGATTTGTTGTATTTTGATCTGTGTGGCAAAGCAAGTGCTTATCATTTATGAGTAGGGAGCTGAATTCAGTGGCATATCTTCTCTGAAACATTCAAATGGTGAAAACTGTTCATGGTCCATCACTTGAAAATGCAGCCTTTATTTCTGTGCTTCTGTGAGAGCTGGCTTAATTAGATGCTTGGAATGAGCTTAGGTTGGCAAACACACAATGTGATGCTGAGCTGTTTAGAAAAAATGAGTCTACTCTGTTAGTTGACAGTCATGGGATATTTGCATGCTTGAGTCTGTGTTGGTCTTGCTCCAACACAGGAGAAGGTCCATGCCCTTCTTAGGTTGGGGGCCACTGACATATTTGAGTGAGTCCATAGGAATACAATGGAGATGATCAGAAGGCTGGAGCACCTCTCCAGTGAGGAAAAGCTGAGTTCAGCCTGGAAAAGAGGAGGCTTCGTGGTGATGCAATTGCAGCCTTCCAATACCTGGAGGGAGCCTGCAAGAAAGACGGAGAGAGACTTTTTACAGTGACATGTAGGGACAGGACAAGGGGAAATGGCTTCAAACTGAGAGCAGGCTGAGATTAGATAGTAGGAAAAAATCCTTTGCTGTGACGAGATACTTCTCTGGTTGCCCAGAGAAGTCACAAACACTCCATCCCTGGAAGTGTTCAAGGCCAGGCTGGATGGATCTCTGAGCAACCTGGTCTAGTAAAATATGCCCCAGTCCACAGCACGGGGGGTTGGAACTAAATGATTTTTAAATGTCTCTTTCAACCCAAATAATTCTATGATTATATGAATGCTGCTTTTTGAAATGACTCAGGGAGTTACTATAAAAGCAATGAAATGTCTGTTTTCTTTCATTCTCTTTCTTTCTAGAAAGTCAGAAAGTAAGAGCTGAGCACTTTCACACATCTCCCAGAACAGTGAGGATTGCTCTCAAACTCAGATGTTGCTTACATAGTCTCAATTCACTTTTTAAATTGATCTGGCAATGGATCAGTGGAATTAAAATGGGAAATTTATTATTCACAAGACATTTTGTACCATGGCTTAATGTTTTTTAATGGTAGATAAGCGATGGGCCAAAGCCTTGATAATTTCCTGTCAAATATTTGTTTGAAAAGAGACTACTACTTCTGATCTGCTGGCTAGTTCTCATAAACCTTTAATGGTCATTGCCAAAATAATTTATATAATGCACTCTAAATAGAATTACATCATGCACTTCCAGTAGAAGAGATACCCACAGTTGGGTGCGTCAGTCTGTTTGGTCTGATATCATATCATTAGCTTGGCATATTAATTGAGTTGAACAAAATTCAAATAGTTATTAGGTTGTCAGAATGACTGCCTAGCTACACACTTGTGCTGGGTATTCCAATTAGCAGACTTTTACTAAAGAATGCAGTAAAAAGTAAGGTTCTTCCTGATTTGGTATAGGCTCTTGGAAAATTCTGTAATCCCCAATATCCTGAATTAAAATATCACCACATAAACCCTTCACTTTCTCATGTTCTGAGAAAAATAGGCCCATCATGGTGCCCCAAAGGCATCCTTTGAGCAAAGAACAGAGCTCCTGATTCAAAATACTCTTGTAAAACATTCTGTCATGACTTCCTGCAAATTCAAGTCAGATATCTGAGTCATGTCACCAGAGGAATGGAAAAGGCAAACCCGTAGTTAAAGATATATTGTACCTTGGGAAAAAATGGGGACCAGTATGGATTTCAAGGCACACTTAGCATGGACTATAGCTAAGCAGTTAAACCCAGTTTAGAGAGTTTAAGCTGGAGTGATTATGAACTGAATTTTCTTTCAGTTGTTTTGTGTCATGTGTGCAACACTAAGTGACATGTACTTGGCTATTTTATGGAATGTCTGTGTTTAATTTTTTAAAAGGTGTATATCACTGAAATACAGCAAATAACACAGGATATATATGTTTATCTGTGTCTTGCAGTGTGTAAATTTAAAGCACATAAAAGATGTGCTGTCCGAGCCACAAATAACTGCAAATGGACTACATTAGCCTCAATTGGAAAAGACATCATTGAAGATGAAGATGGTGTAAGTACTATTCATATTTACAGTATTTTCCAAAGCTGTTTCTTCTTTAGGGGAAAAAAAAAAAAGCCCAACCACGGAAATATTGCCATGCTACCCATTGAAGTTAATGGTGGATGGCTATTTTCCTGAACACTGTTGAAAGATTAACGTGGGTTTTAGAACAAATGTTCTATTCCTATCTCACATGACAAGTCTAGCAACTGTGGGCATGAGACTGCAGATGTATTACAAGGTTTTAAAAGTCACGTGTGGAGAACTCTGCTGCTGGAGAATTGCTCCCAGAAGTTCCTACTGCTCTTAAGCAAAAGTGGTATTTTACAGTTACCATGCTATTTTGGCAATCTATTTTTTATCCTCTTTACCTGGAGCTGTTCCCCAGGAGGTTTGTTTGGAATTCACTGAATTGGGAGTGGTTTTTGGTGATGAAAGCACGAATTTTAAAATTAGCAGGAGAGCCAACAAAAGCTTTTGAGAGGTTGATTGTGATAAACAGACTATTTTTACAAACACAGCTGTGTATGAACCACTGGTGTGAAGCTTCTTCCTAGAAGGCTGGTACTAAGTTGAACACTTGGGTGTCCTGAGTTGCCCATGGTATTAATGGGATAAAGAGTGCACTGAGTAAAGCTTTGCACTGCTTTTGGGACTGCTTTATAGAGCTGTGACTTACCAGCCATGGTGAGTGGGTAAGTGAAGCGACAGAGGAATTCTGCTGTCCTGCCTATTCTTATGAATTTTAGGAGTTTTAAATTCGTTTATGTCCTGTAGTCAGCATAACTGAGCGGGAACTTGTTTGTATGACAGAGTCTCTGGATTTAACTGCCCCATTGTGTTATGGTTAGTTGCTACCATGAGTGAGACATGTATCCTTTCTTCAGGTGTCATGCTTTCTGCCTAGCATGTGGAACACCAGAGTAGTCCATTCATTGCTGTTGCCTTCTGAGCATAAGTGTCCCTTATCCTGGCTGACCAGGATACCTGCTTCTTTGATGAAAGGGTACAGCTGTGAGAAATAGTTTAAATCCACCTATATTTGAGAGACAAAAGCCTTTAATTTCTCTTTCTGGGTATTTAATTCTAATGGCTCCTTCTCCACAGATAGCTATGCCTCACCAGTGGTTAGAGGGAAACCTGCCCGTCAGTGCCAAATGCGCAGTCTGCGACAAGACTTGTGGCAGTGTTCTACGCCTGCAGGATTGGAAGTGCCTTTGGTGTAAAGCTATGGTAGGTGCACTGAGCCACATCCAAGCATCTCACAGTTTGACAGCTTTATTGCTTGCCATTATTTTTGTTTTGTCATTTCACAACCTGCTTTTGGATTAAGTAGGAGCAGGCAGCTTCTGCAAACTCAGGTCTCTCTAGCATTCAGAATTTCTCATGACTGTCCTACTTGCACAGTTAATTTTTATTACACCCACAGATGCAGCTTTTCCTTAATAGGTGTTGTCATCCAATGTGTTTTCTGTGTTTTCCTCTAGCTGTTAACTGAATGTTCAGGTGCCTGTTCCTTATGCCTAATAATTGTATGTTACTTTCTTGTATTTTTTATTGTAGCTATTGCTCTATGATTATTTTAGTAATATGTTATATTATTATTTATTAATAATAATGTAGTAACATGTTTATTACTGCAAAATCTTGACTTTCTCTTCTTCAGGGCAGTCTGTAGGTTGCTGATTGAAATTCTCTAACTCACTACTGCTGTTTCCCCATTATATAGTTTTCTCTTGTTTTATCAACTTGTCTAAAAAAGATGGGTTTCTCATGCAAGTCAGCAGTTCATTTATTGTTGAAGCTTCTGGCATATTGTTGAGCTTCAAGGCTCTGTGTGTGAGCAGTAGGAAATGATTGGCATCTCCAGAGGTGACTTGGAATTTAGGTGAAATGCAGCCACCTCTCCATGTGCATCTCTTTCCAATACCTGTGGAAGAGACCTTGACAATATGGAGTTTATGTGACCCAGCTTTGGGAGACAGGTCTGGCTTAGTAGGTGTGCCAGCTTTAATGCAGATATGTCTTCCAGAGCAGCCCCAATGGACCAGGCAGGTCTATTGGCAGAGCTATTGTTTTGTCTGCTACCACCAGCACAGATGCTGGGAGCTTGCTTCTTCATTCCTCGTGGACGGGGGCAAGTGATTCTCTTGAAAGGATGATTCTTATCTGCTATAGGGGTAGCTGAAGATGAAGTTCTCCAAAATAATGTTTTGTTGAATTAATAACAAGGCTCTGTGTTTGAACATTTGGGTTCTTTCTCTAGTCTCACTCCTTTTCTCTCTATACCCAAATGCTGTATATGAGTTCATTTTTGTTACATAGATAACATAATGTCAGTTGTATTTTCACCTCAGAATTCCGCTGAAGGAAAATATTTTTTTGTTTCTTTTGTAGGTTCACACGGCCTGTAAAGATCTGTACCCTCGCAAATGTCCACTTGGCCAGTGTAAGGTATCGATCATCCCTCCAACAGCACTAAACAGTATAGACTCCGATGGTACGTAGTACTGTAGTGTGGTTCAGGGGTACCTCTGCACTTCCAGTCCCTGTTGAGATCCATGTGAATAAACAAGGCTAAAATCCTTCCGCTGAGCAGGTGAATGCAGTCGGCAAATTTAGAGAAAAGTATAATTTTCTGTGTAGGTTTTTAGAGAATTATTCAACTGTCACGTTTTTTAAAGTTGCCCCAGCAGAAATTTTCTTCCATTTTACTTATGACCCTTAGAAACATTTCAAGTGAATGAGCAGAGTCCTCAGATGAAATGGGCTGATGCTTGCCTGGCATACACGACTCCTTCTGTGAGTTCTCAAATTTTGCATAATTTTGCATTATGCAGAGGTAAGCTAGCTGAACAGCTCAGATGCAACAACTACTTTACCAGGCTTTAGAGAGGAATTGCTTCCATAGCATCTCTAATTTATTTTTTTTTAAATATAAGCAGAGTAAAAATTCTGCAACGCCCAGATAAAAACCCAGCAAATGCTTGAAACTCAGAGATGCTTTTTGGTGGTTCAGGATAGAGACACATCAACAGTGGGAGACTGTGCTTCAAGACAGAGAGTGGATTTAAAAAAGAAGTATCAAAAATCTTAACTGCTTTAATTTTATAATTTTTGTCGATGGCAAAATACACCAACAACTTGAATGCAATTCAATAAATTTTGTTACATGAAGTTAGTAAAAGTGATTGTATATGCTGTATATATTCACTCTATTTATTTGCTTTGTGGTGTCTTAGAAATCATGCTGTCATTTATTACTCATGCCAGGAAGATTGTTCAATATGTGAAATTAGTTTTCTTGGCATTTAAATTAATTAATCAAACCTTATTTGAAATTAGACATTATGATAATGTGAAATTAAATTAGCATCCCTTAATTAAATTTTTTATTTGTAGCTTTAGTATTTTTTTAGTAATTGAAAACAACACAATCATTTTAATACAGCCAGAGACAAATGTCAAAACCTGTACATGTGATGTCTGATTTTGAAGTGTTGCTGGGGAACCATTACCTTCATGGACCCATCACGTTAGTGACAACAGTGTCCATTAGTGCTTCTGACTCAGGTCTTTGTAGAGAGCCTGCTGTAATTAGTTAAGACCTGCACTGTCTTTAATAAGCTTTGAATTACAGCTGAAGGTCTTCTGTTGTTCAGTGATTCTGTTATACTTAACAGTATAAGCTCAGTCTGAAAAAAAGGCTCTTATGCGAAGTCTCACCTTAGAGGAGCTGAGTACAAGTAACTTTTAAAATCTGTGGTTGCTCTTAAAAAGTTCATACAGATATGAATGAACTGAACAGATCCAGTTCAACCCAGTAAAGTTAAAGGAAAATAAGATTGAAAACCAAACATTTGTAACTGAAATATATATTCAATTTTGTGATAATCATCTGTGAAGATGAGATTTAAGAAGTATTCTAAAAGGTTAATAGCAGTTGAAAACCAATAAAGCTATTGTCTTCAGGATTTTACTAAATCTAGACACTAAAAATACCAGAAACAAACAAACAAACAGAACGGGTAGATCTTGTGCAATAATGTTTTTCTTGCAGGACCTAATACTTGGTTTAGACTTTACATTATGCATGATAAAATGTACTCCTTTTGTCCTTCATCCCTATCTTCCTCTTTCACATGATTTCTTTTTGTGTTGTTCATATTAGGAAACCTTATTTATTTCATTCTTTCTAACTATGTTTACAGGTTTCTGGAAAGCCACATGCCCGCCATCCTGTGCCAGTCCTCTTTTAGTTTTTGTTAACTCAAAGAGTGGAGACAATCAGGGAGTAAAGTTTCTTCGTCGATTCAAACAGTCGTTAAATCCAGCTCAGGTCTTCGATTTAATGAATGGAGGACCTCACTTAGGGTAATAACCTTGGAAATCTTGAGCAAGCCTTTCCACGAGGGAATTAGGTGCAAAGTATAGTGTTGTGTTCCCCTTGTTTTATAGTGTTATATCCCCTTGTTGCTATAATTCTATCACCAATATCTACTCTGACTTCCTAATTAAAATCTAAGAGGCAACAGAATTTCCAGATAAATTCTGGTGCATGAAGGGATTGTAGAATAACATTTTCCTTCTAGAAAAGCTCGAAAATTCAAAACCAAAAGCTTTTGGCTAGCTTTGACTTCTGGTAACTGGTAAGGCTCAAAACTGTAACAAATGTTCAGATGTTTTCCTGTGTCACAGGAACTTTTGATTTTGCCTTTAGGCACAGTTGCCCAGGTGCTTTTCTTCCATTTCACGTGCATAATTCTGATATTCCTCTGACCTTTTTGTGTGTAGCTATGGAATAAAACTATTGTCTAAATGTGCTCTGTATCTTTTAAAATTCTGAACACAAATGTCAGCAGGGGAGTCTGTAGTGGGTAATGGACAAGTACATGAAAAATTTTTCATCTGAAAAGTATATCCAAAATACAATTTATACAACATATGCAAATAGTCAAGAAAATGACCATCTCACAGAATTTGGAGCAAGAACACAATTAAAACCACCAGGCATTTCTCCCCAAAATCTAAGAGTTGATTGTTGGAGAGATAGCAATGATATTTGCATAGTGGTGGCTCAAGCCTCTTTGCACATTCATGAAGATTAAATTTGTGCCCGTATTTCTGTTACCTAACTCAGATATAGTGATGGGGTTAAATGGCCTAATAGTATCAGTTATAGCAACTAGAAGCACTAATTTTTGTACTCTTAAAGATGCAGAAATATACTTAATGATAAAAAGTAGATGAAGCAAATCCACAAAAATTCAGTTCAAGAAGTGCATAAATAATACAAATATAATTGATTACAGCTGTGGATTATAATAATTAGTACTGTGTTATGGACATATCATATTAACTCTTTGAGTTGTAGTATTCTTTTCATTATAACCCTGGTAATCTGAGCTGAGTCTAAGTCACTTTTAGCTAGCATTTTGTACATGTAATTATAATGACGTGTCTTAATGGATTAGACAATCTTTGAAAGGTGCCAGTCTGAAAAATATATTTGCATGTTCTCTTCCTTCATATAGCTCTGCCATGGCTGAGGTGGCTCATTTTGATTTTGCACAGAAATTGCAGTTCATGTTGGGTGCTTTTAAGTACTTCTCCCAAATAGTTTTCAAGGAGAGGTCCTTAGCAGTTATTCCATCAGGTTGCACTGATGTCTTCTTTTTTTAATTGATCTAAAAAGCAGAGGTGCATTCTGTGAGACAGTGTATTTCTAGGGGTTTTCTCCTTTTTCTCAGGATAGGGTAAATTGCTCTGGTATCAACGTTTTTTCCGCTTAAATATCCGCTTCTTTTGTTCTGAATAGGTATGTGCCCATCATACTCAAGTGACATTTTCTCTAGAAAAAATACAAATGCTTCAAAAAGTTGTGATCTTGATATGTTGCTTTTTAGAAATGGTTCAGAAATTATACATATTCTGGAAAATAACATGCATTAAAAATAAATATCTTTGTTGTTAGTATGTTAAGAGTTTATATTTTCCAATTTTTTTCTTTTTGTTGTTGTTGTGGTGTTTTTTTTTTTTTTTAAGTCCCTGTTGTTTTTACCTCTTGGCTGTTTCTTCACATTCATTCCCATTTCCTCCGTTTCTCACCTCTGCATTTTCTGTCGTTCTTGTCCTCCTTTTCTGGACTGTTCAAGTGTTGCATTCTGGACGTGTTAAAAGTCAGAGAGCAGGAGGAAGAGCAATAGGAAGCAAAAGCAGCATATGACTTTAAGGATATAATATGAAATACTTGTATTATTTGTCTTATATTGTTGTGATCACCTTAGGTTTAAGAATTGCTCTCAATGGTCCTTACATTTAGTCAACCCCACACGGACAAAAGCCCACTCGTATTGTGGAGCAAATTCTGTCATTGTGTCTTAACCTCTTCTCGTGAAAAATCCCCACTAGTGCATTACGCTTCTTATGCCTGGAGTGAGAAGCATGGAGCACTTGCAATTTTGTCACTTACATTTATTTATTTATTTATTTTTAATATTAATAAAATCAATAAAATCAGACTTATAAAATCCTGAAAACAATATCAAGGGATTTTTTTTAAAGAATAACTTGGCATGTTATTTATCAGAAATGTCAGTATAAGTGGAATACAGCGACAGATGGGCTGCAGATAGGTTAATGAAGTAGATGGTTGTATCCCCATACCCCACAACAATAAAAGGATCATAAAGATGCTGTGCACAATATTTTCTTGTAACAGTTTTTAATAAATGCCACTGCTCTCTTGCTAATGGTTGTAACTCTGCATTTTCTCTGCAGTTTGCGGTTATTTCAGAAGTTTGACAACTTCAGGATTCTTGTGTGTGGTGGCGATGGAAGCGTGGGTTGGGTCTTGTCAGAAATTGATAAGCTCAGCTTGCACAAGCAGGCAAGTGTGCATGTTTACTTTCCTTGCCTAGACTGACTAGGCTTAATTTTGTGTGCTTACCTTTTCCTTGACTTGGTTCTTTGTTGTATCTCCGCGTATGGGGCAAACTCAATAGTTACTGTTTAATGGAAGTTTTCACTGTTATAAACAGAACGAATTGTCACAGAATAGCAACAACTTTGACTTACAGGCTTTAGACATCAGCTATGAAATTAACACTTGTTGATTGAAATAACAAGCATTTGTAACCACTTGTCTTTTCTTTCTAGTTTTCAATAGTAGATTTGTTCCTGTGTTGTGTTTCAGTGTCAGTTAGGAGTGTTACCCCTTGGTACTGGAAATGACCTTGCTCGTGTACTTGGTTGGGGAGGATCCTGTGATGATGATACACAACTTCCTCAGATTTTGGAAAAACTAGAACGAGCCAGCACGAAAATGTTAGACAGGTAAACCTAAATGTGCATATGCATCGCTTACCATGAGATTTAAACGGTATTTATTGGGGTTTCTGATGGCCTAAAATCCATCTTGGAGACTTGATGTTCAGTGGGTTTGTTTTTTGAGTGCAGGTCTTCATCATGAAGGAAACTACAGTTGTAATGGGGACAGCTCTTAGCCTGTTTTTTCAGCTAGAGTCAGAGGGATGAGTGGTTGATGGAACTGGGAAGTGGGCTGTCCAAACATGTTCAAAAGTTGACAGCTTATTGCATGGCTGTAGGAGCTGCCTAACTACCTGTTACAAAAAGTGCATTAAGAAATTGTGTAGATTCAAAACTGATTTGAGCAATTTTATGGACTCCATGCCTGCTTAATAAACACCATTAATGGTTGCGTCTTTATTTAGAAAACACCTGAGCTCTGTCCTTGGATGTGGGGAAAACTCACCTTGTGTGCTCTCACCCTTTCCTGAGGCAACATGCTGGGCTAATTGGATCCATGACTAATATTTCCATTTGAGGCATTTTCTTAGTAAAAAAAATGAGATCTTCCTTGTTTCATGTAATTTTCATCCATAAAGGAAAGCAGCAATCCCCATTTAAAAAAAAAATCAGAGATGACGATGGTCATGTTGCTCCCGAGGCCCATCTGCAGTGATTACTTGTTCTTTTCAGCAAGCTTTGAAGGATGATGTTGCTATTAGTGGTTTCATACTATCTATGCTGTCAAATGCTGTCCTGTACCAGACAAAAAAAAAAAAAA
This sequence comes from Acrocephalus scirpaceus scirpaceus, assembly GCA_910950805.1. Classification (NCBI taxonomy): domain Eukaryota; kingdom Metazoa; phylum Chordata; class Aves; order Passeriformes; family Sylviidae; genus Acrocephalus; species Acrocephalus scirpaceus. The sequence continues at coordinate 57,031,315 of OU383774.1, read as the reverse complement.
AAAAAAAAAAAAGTCAAGGAAGACAGTTCCATCATTTCCTTTGTTTTCATGCCTGCCTCCTCTAGTTGAGATGGAAATCTTATGTCACCCTAAAGATTTTTTTTTAGGAAGATGTCTAGTTTCCTTTGATTTCTGCAGTATGTTTGCACAAATTCTTTTATAATGTGAAAGTTTTTTTCCAGAAAATCTTTATTGCCTATATTGAATGTCCCATGATTTTTTCACAAATGAGACTGATAATCAAATCACCAAAAATAATCTGAGCAATAACACGAATTATTACATTTAATCTCAATTATTTCACCCATATAGTTTATAACTACAATTTAAGCTGCTTTTTAAATATACATAGCTATTCTGTGGTGTGACAATGAATTTTCTTTTTGTTAATATAGTAGAGAGAGTGTAAAACTAACAGTCTGGAAATTTGTGATTCTTTCAGGTGGAGTATAATGTCATATGAACTGAAATTACCAGCAAAGCCTTCCATTCTTCCTGTGACTGCAGAAGAGTCAGAGGAGTGCCAGGTGCCCTTTTACTTTTGTTTTGTTGTTTCGTGTACTTAACTTGGAGCTTCTGGGATGACAATAGCCATAATTGAAGCATTTGTGTGAAAAATAGATGTTTTGTGATCTGAACTGAATTAAAGCCTTTTCTTGCTGTGTATCTTAAGTAAGTAAGGTTTCCAGTTCTCTATTATTTGCCTAGAAGGAATGAAGGTAGGGAGCCTCCAGCAAGGCTTTCTGAAAAATTTCTTCCTGAATATATATTTTAATATGTATTAGAAAGTGTATTTATCTAGCATGTTAGAATGTAATCTAGTGTCATATTATTATGTAATATTTCTCTCTCTCTCTCAAAATATATATACATCTATATATTTTAGATAATTCTTATATATGAGTATATATTGTATATAATTTTGTATGTAATAGTATAATTTAGTGCTATGTTACTATATAATAATATATATACTATGATAATATACATAAATATTTAAAATACATTTTTTTTAATTTATAAAAGCAAATGTCTTCTTTGTTGAGTTTGGATTAGGCATTGAAAAAAAGCCCCCTGCATTTTGGAGGCAAGGGTTGCATTCCTAAAGAAAGACAGAAGCATTTTGCAGCTTGAGTTTGATCAGGTGATATCACCCAACTTTCTCTTTGTTCTTTGAGAGAGCTCAAAATCCTAAGCATCATCAAAGAAAAGCTTAGTCTGTCTTCCAGACTAGATTTGTGCTTGTACTAGTTGATGAGGTTTCAATTTTGAGAGAGGGAGATGCTTTAATCAAATTAATTGGCATGAAAATTCTGACTGAAAAGGAGAAAATAATATATTCCCAAGAAAGTTAATGCATATCAGCTGAAGCTCAAAAGTACTTGAGAAGCCATAATTAATCAGCAGTCTCTTGAATTTAATAATTCAGGCTCTTTTAATTGGCAAGGAGGTTATAACCTTTGATGGATTGCTGGATTTAGAGATGCAAGAAGGCTAGGATTTTAAGGGGGTTGCTTTGCACACTGCTCTGCTTCTGGTGTCAGCAATGCAGATCAAGTTTTTATCGCCCCTAATTTTTCAAGACAGTTAAAATTTTCAAGTGTGTCTTCATCATCACTTTGTTCTAGTTATTTCTGGCTTTGAAATTTTTTTTTAGCCCCTTATGAAAATGGAAGGAACTGCTTGCTCATATGAAACTTCATTTTTAGAAAATGTATTCTGTAGGCTATATTACCTGTCATTACTTGAGTTGGACAAAACCATTTGCTTTTGAGTACCCTGTTCAACCTCTGATTGATTTTTTTACATTGTTTACTGAGTTAGGCTATTTCAGAAAAAAAAATAATTAACCTTATAGAAGGTGTTGGATTATACCACAGTTCGAAAAGCAAATGGAAGTACATATTTGATTCTTTTCTTTTTCCCCTTCCTTCCTTTTGCAGTTTCAGGAGACTAATTTCACTTGGTTTGCAGAAATACTGTACTGATGTTTGAAAAACAGTAATTCATTATTACAGATCAGATGTTTATGTTTTGTTTTCTCCTTAGAAATGAAAACTCTGATTCAATGTCAGAGTCCTACAATGAAGACTGGGTTTTAGGAGAAAAAACTGAAGTGTTAACTGAAGTGTTATATCTGCCTGCTCAAAATCAAAGACAAAAGCATGCTCAGAGATTTCAAGAGAGTCTTAAAGGGAGCTGTCAGAACTGCATTTATTTTTAGCTTTGGATTTCGAATTTTGTTGGAATTTTCTTTTAAAATTGAGGTCTAGATCCAGAGCTATTTTGAGATAGGATATGGTGTGTGAGGATTAATTTTTGATCCAGTCCAAATATTTTCCTGAGTATTTTGTAATTTGTAATTTTTAATGTTCTTGTAAAGACTAAGCCCTAAATGGTTTGCTCCTTGAGGGTTGGTTTTGATAACATTATAGCAGTTTGGTAGCCTTTGTCAGTTGTGGTCGTTGGGAAGTGAGAGCCCACCTGACAGTAAAGTGAAAATTCCAGATTATAATTGCAAACTAGATTTATTCTTATTCCTATTGAGCAATTTGTTTAAAGAAAGCTTTGCTTATTTTAGAAGTAAAATATTAGATATGAGATGTTAGTTTATAATACTGTAGGTTGTTATAAATTGGAGAAGGTAAATTCTTTTCTGCCTCACAGACTGATTTTAGCCTAGCAATAACTTACTGTTTTCTCTAAAGGAGGAAAAGAACTGTGGGACAAGTTCTCAGATGCAGTCTAACTTTGAATATTAAAAGTCTAGTACATAAAATACAGTATGCACATAGAATCTTTGTTGCCAGACACGTAGCCTTGTATTAGATCTGAAATGGAAATCCTGCTATTTTTGAGGTGTTTAAACTCACTACTTGGTGTTAAACTGCTGGAATGTATGGAAACTGAAGTCTCTTTTCTCTCTATTTTCAGATATCGGCTTATGAGGATTCAGTTGCTGCTCATCTTGCAAAAATTCTCAATTCTGATCAGCATTCTGTTGTCATATCATCTGCCAAGTGAGTCAATCAGTTTTATGTACAATGTGGGGGATAAACTCCCTGTGTAACATCATCACCATAATAACATTCTGTCTAAGCCTGATTTTCTTATGGATGGCCAACTGGCTTGGCTTAATATATCTTGATTTACATCTTTTAGAGCGGATGTTCTTTTCTGCAAAAATTGTACATGGTACAGTTGTAATGGACGGCTTAATACTAAATAAATAAATAATTGCACAATATCTATATAAAATGATGTTAAGTCATTCGAAATCAGTGCATGGCCTAAATATGAAACTTACTGTTACTAATGCAAAAATGTGATCTACTTCACATTACATTTCTTCTGGCTATTTTTTGTAATGCATATGTTGAGAGGACAAACAATTTCACCAGTGTGAAGCAGAACTTTAGCTTACGTAGCTTTGCTGTTGCCCTGTCTATATCAGTTCAATCAATACTGATCTATGACATTAATGGGTTTTTTTCCCCTGAACTGAAACATTTTGAAATGAGAGAAATTTGGCAAATCATGGACATCATCTGAAATCAGAACAGTTCTGTGTGTACCTTCTTAATGAAAAAATATCTTATGTTTTGCAATATGCAAAAGATCAGTCATAGAATCTTTAAAAATACAGCTGAATATCATTACATCTTTTTTTTCTCATAAAAGCAAGTTAACAGAATTTCATTTTTAAACTATACATAAGATGTTGAAGATTGAACTGCAGGATATTATTAACTTCAGATTCTAAATTGGTTCTGTACCTTGTTAAATCTGTTTCATTTCTGTCAGAAAAATGACAACCAAATGAACAGTACTAAGAAATTATCCTCACCTAATTAGTAAGTTTGCTGTCTGTCTGCAGTGCAGGTAACAAGTCTTTTACTGATTTACACAGTGAAAATTCATTGCAGCCACTGTAGTTTGCACAGATAAGCTTCAGGGTTGGATAAAAATCATGAGCTATGCAATGGGATGTTTGTGGCCACATGCTTTCATCTAAGAAGTGCTCTCTTAAAGTCAGTAGATTTTCTCCATGGTTTTTAAGCTCCAGCTTTGCATGGGAATTTGCATGATTGTGTTTGAAGTTACCAAAGTGAACGCAAGTTTGCTAAGTCCTCTCGTAGGAAGGTGTACAAGCAAGGGAGTGGATAAAATCAGACATGTTTATTTCAGATAAGAGCCTGAGATAGAATGTATGCCACGGTTTAAGTGAAGGATTTTTTGTTTTAAAGCTTATCACTTCAATTTTGGAAGCTATGGAAAAGAGTGTCAACTGATTTGCAAGTATGATCATGGAGTTCAGTTTCCAATAAGAATGATTTATAGCAGTGTACATATAAATAAATTGCCATAAGAATTTAATATTCAAAACATATCTATTTTATTTCATATGATTTCTTCCCTCTCCTTTTTTTATCTGAAGAGTATTATGTGAAACTGTAAAGGACTTTGTTGCCAAAATAGGGAAGACTTACGAAAAACCAATGGAAAATGCAGAGGAAGCTGATGCCATGGCCATTAAAGTAAGATTATGACTATGTTCAGGTTTAAAGTTGTTGGGTTCCTTAAGTTTATAGCTCATGGATGTTTAATTTTCACACTGCTCTAAAATCCCCAGCTTGGCTTTCATTTCAACCAGTGACTTCAAAATTTTTCTGGTCTTATTGCATAGAGTTAATTATTTCCAACAATCTCTTTAAACTGTTTATACTTTCTTCATAAAGGATAAAGTTCATGATCGCATACATAGAGATAAAAGGATATTTTTTTGCATTGGTTATACTTCTAGGGATTAAGTTAGCTACAGGAAAACAGTGGGATAATGAAGAGTATGCTGTGAAAATGAAGAGGAGACAGACCACAATGTTAAAAATAGTGGTTTAAGCTGCAAAATACAGAGACCATGTTGCAAAAACATTGGGAAAGAAAACAACAGAAGGATTTGATATGAGACACAAAATTTACATGAGCTGAAAAGAAAAGAAGAAAACAAAATCCTTGACAATCCCAGAGTCAGAAAATGTACTTGCTAAGTGGCAATTTGTGGTTCATGTTTCTATCTGATGCACATTTTAGAAAATTAGTTTTTCTTTTTAACTGTTCCAAGGCCAGAGAGTGTTTTCTTTCTTTTAGTCACAGAAAATCCTTTCTTTTCCTGTGTACCTAGAGAGAACAACTACTTAGTGTTGAGGAGAGGCATTTGACAGCATCTGATTCTGGCTTGAGCTGCTTGCTCTGTGACAACTCACTTGCTTAAATATACAGCTGTATTGCAAAAACAACCCCATGTGTCTCAGTCTAACAGCTGATAGATACCCCTCAAAACTGGGGTGCTATGCCTGTGGTGATTTTCCATGCTGCAAGCCATTGGGAGAGGGGTAGGATGTAATCTGTGCAGTTATGGGGCACACTGAGTTTAGCATGAAGTGTTATTTGAATCTAAGAGTAGGGGGGGTTTTATTATAATTGCTCTGGTCTGGTTGAGTGTCACAGGGTCTGCAAAAAGCCCATGCAGACCTACTCATAATCTAATATTCTGAACCTCGGTTTGGATTTTACATAAGGAATTACATAGACACTAAAGACACCTACAGTTTCTTATTTCATGGTACCATATTTCCTAAAAATATTCGCATGTTCACTGTTGAACTTCTTTTTTTTAATGTGTGTGTGTCTTTTCCACTTTGTCTTAGTGCTCAGAGTTAAATGAAAAGCTGGACTTATTGCTTCAGGCTCTTCACACAGAAGCCCAGGCTGCTCCCATTCTCCCAGGCATTGCTCCCCCCATTGTGGAAGAAGAACCAGAGGAGTTCTCAAGTGAAGAATCCTTGTCTGAAAGCAAAGAGCAATTAGCAGAATGCGTCTCAAAGTCTTCCCAGAAGCTCTTCAAACCCAGGGAACAGCTAATGCTCCGAGCAAACAGCTTGAAGAAGGCTGTGAGGCAGATCATTGAACAAGCAGAAAAAGGTGCACATCAGCAACATTCTGATCCAGACTGGTAGAATAGGATAGGACAATGATGTTTGTTTGTTTGGCTAACTGGAATAAGTTTTCATTATAAAATTTGATTTCTATATTCTTACAAAGATAAAATTATGTGCTTATTACAAGCTACAAGGAAAAGAATTGCAGCTTGTTTGAATGTTGATGACTCTGCAGGTGTGAGTACTTAGGTATGTATGTGTGTGCACATGTATGTATGTGTATAAAAGTGCATTTCTTTTAACTATTAGCTTCCACAAAATGAAGATTTCTGACAGTACATCTTTATCAACTGGTAAAGAATTGACTGACTCTTTCACTGAATTAATGATAGAGCTCTTTTGTTGATGTTTTAAAACTAAAAGCTACAAAATAAAGTGCTTATTTTGATGTATCCAGTGTTTTTTTAGAATCCTTGACGCTTTGTCTTTTCTCTTGAAAATAGTTGTGGATGAGCAGAATGCTCATAGTGAAGAGCAAGTGAACCAGTCTCCAGTAGAATACAGCAAAGAATTGGATGAATCCAAAGAAGAGGAAAAAGAGGAAGATACAAAGGAACTTGAGTCTCCATCAAGTGAGTAAATTAGGAATAAAATAGAAATATTCCATCTCCTTATAGTTGCATTTGGGGCATAATTGGTTCCATAATTAAAAATACTAGCATACTGTTTGACTAGAAACTCCTCACAAATTCTAATAGATTTGAATAAATAAAAGTTAAGGGAAAAAATAGGGAAATAATAGATGAAAAGTCGTTTGGAATGTATTTACAAAGCTGAGAAGGCACTTGTTGAGGAGAGAAGTGCCTGAATTTAATCCAGTTTTTTACACTCACCTTTCTACATGAACCTGAGCAAAGACTAGAGCCTAGGTGATGGTGGCAATACCATGCCTCAATTGTAGACTGAGATTCTCAAGCTACATGGATATTTTAGGAAAGCTGTTTCTTAGCAGTGGAAATTTCGGTAATTTCCATATTATCAAAATGAACAGTGATGCACTGCTGGTGAGGTCACAAGATGATCTGTGAGTCATAGAGAAACAGTGGTAGCTGGTAGGCAGCAAAGCCCATCCTCTAGATTCTTGGTGAGCAGCTTCTTGGGGCAAAGTGAGAAAGCATTTTGGGATTTGCATCTCCTTTTTTCACCCTAACCAACACTCAAAAGTTGTCCTCATAAGGCTCTGCTCTGAAGCTGGTTCCTGTGCCTGTAGCACCTACTTTGATAACAAGACACTGGGCTGTTGGGGCTTCTGTTGACCCAGGATCTCAGGTTTTCTCCAGAAACACATCAGGCTTTCTCCAGTGACTGTCTCTTCACTGATCCCTTTTATTTTCACTTGGTTATAGGAATGACTGCATGTTGGTTGTCCCTTTTCAACAGTAGCTCATAGAGTATGCTGGCCCTACAGATGACCCACTCCTACTGCCATAACTTTATAATAAAGATATACAGGTCTACAAATTTACTGAACTCCATGTTTCTTGATAATATAATTTCTGCATCTAATGGGGAGTTGTATTATTCTTACGTGTGTGGCATAGAATGCATATTAATGCTGTCACTGGACGATAGATGTTTAGGGACAAAGCACGAAACATGAATTCAATTATCTGCACTGAAACATCAGTTTTACTCATTAGGGCTCTGTTGTTTTTATCAGAGCATTCAGAGCAAAAGTTTATCTTTATTGCAGTTATTCCCATGACTCTCATCTGTCAAATAAAGAGCAGCTGTTCTGCTGATTTTCCTATTTAATACAACTGCCTTGTTTGCAAGTACAGAGAGAACAGAGTCTGTGAACAGGGTTGTGAATTTTTCAGTAGTATTATGAAAAATGAATGTCAATTTTGTTCTGAGTGTTATATTTTACCCTCTGAGGATCTTCCTGTCCATTTGAGGAAGATAATGTTTTTCCATATGTTAATACCTTCATCTAAATATTTAATGACTCATTAGATACCACTTGCTGGTTTTATTCCTTTTTATTTTTTGACACTATTACAGTGTTTTGTTATGTATAGATACAAATCAATGTGTTGTACTGCTACCGTGCAATGTTGTACATTTTGTGGTAACTGCTATGGCTGTTATGCAAGTGTTAAAGTCAGAAGGAGCTGTTAGTCCTCTTGGTCAGTCCTTTCATATAAAACAATCTAGAAAAATTCACTCACTTTTCTTTGCCCTGTGTATAATAATTTCTGTTTGACTTCAGCAAGTCATCCAGAAAGGTATGTAATCTTACTCTGGGGATACAAGAAAGTGAAGAATTTGCCAGTTTACAGTTCAATTTACAGTTCTGTTAGATTATCGTCACTTAAGAAAACCCCATGAATGGGCAAATCCTGGCCTGAAGTAATGTGAACACTATGTCTAAACCCTTGTTCTAATTATTCCTTTTGTCTCTAGATTTTTCCACTCAACATTTTCTCTCCATTAGTGTCTTCATACAGTACTCCCATGTTACTCTCAAGCTAAGTAATTACTGACATGACCTGATTTGTCCCACTCCTGCCACTGAAAAAGATGCAGTCTATCCTTCCCACCACATTCCTGGTGCTGTTTTCCTGCTGTTGTCTTGGTGATAGTCCTACTAATTCTATTTTTGCTGGATTAGTTTTCATGTTTTGAGATGAAAAATCATATTATCTTGAAATAATTTCTTTTTTTGTTTGTTCTGAGCTTCTTCAGATGGTCAAGTTTGAAGTTGTCCTAAGTAGTAGGATAGTAGTTTTAACATGTGAGATAAAATTTGGAGAAGAGATAGCCAAGAAGTGTCTGTCTGTGACCATCTGTTGTGCAAGAGTTTTCTACATGCACATGGAAATGCTATAACAAAGCATTTGGTAATACCCAAACATTTTTCCTTGGGGCATCCGTTTCTGGGTATGTCTGATGGGGCTGAATTGCACAAAGTTTAAATTCCCCAGGCTGAAGCAGGCACTGACATATTCTCTCAGGCTGCATGAAACAAGTTCTGCCAAGAAAGTAAATTACAGCACGCAAGGTCAGCCCTCCACAAAGCCGATCCTTCTTCATCGCTTCCAGAGGCAGCCAAAGGATAACTGGCCTCACGGAGCTGCCAGTTACTCTTTGTGAATATCTTCTCTTTCCTCTTGATTGTATTCCCTTTCCTTTTCCTGAGCCTCTGTCAATAACAGTTACATCAGCTACTAAACATTGATACCTCTCAAGGTTTCACTGATCCATCTTCCAGAGAATTTTAGTAAATAAGTTAATTATTTGGGACATTGCTGGTTTGTTTGTTTTCTGAGGTTTTTCTGTGAAAAAAGATGATGGAAAACTGATGCCCCCCACAATCTCTCTAAATGCAGAAGACAAAGGTGAATATGGCTTTTTCCCTTCCCTTGCAGTTTTCAGTTTGACTGTAAATAAAGATGTCAGAGTGTTCTCTGATTTTTTCAGAATCTGATGCAGGTATGGGCCCATTTTAGCTGCTTGAAAAAAATAGTGTAGGTGTTGATAAGATAGATATTCTAACGTACAGTCCATGGAACTACCTATATTAAAATTGTTATAAATGATAATTACTCTATAATATGTGTATATTTATAAGTAAACATAGACAAAATTTAATTATTTCAGTAATATGTTTACCAGAAGCTTACTGCAGTGTTAAATATTGTTGCATTTTAAGGTGGATATACATTTTATGAACATATTTACATTTAATATACATAATACTTTTGCTGGTAGCTCAAAGTATAAACTGGGAACTTGGCATGTTGAGTGCCACGCACACTTGCTCATTTTATTTTCTGTTTGTTACTTGATCTGTTTCTGAGTTTTCTTACTGTATTTAGAAGAAAAACTGTGCTGTGAGGGGGAAGGGCTTTTGTCATGGAGTGGTAACAGATAAAATTAATGCTTTTGATGTATTTTCAGGGCTGTAGAAACTATGTATTGGTAATGTCATAATAGGTCTAATTAGTGTTCTTACTTCTGTTTTTTCTGCACAGCTAAAACTGCACCAAGATCTCCTGATAGACGTACAAGCCGAGGTATCCATCCCCAGACAGGTTCTTTCTCTGCTCCAGCTTTGGCAGCAAGCAAGGAAAACCTCCCAGTACTTAACACAAGAATTATCTGCCCAGGTAATTATGATTTTGAAATCTGCTGTTCCTACCCTACTTTAATATTGTCTTCCAATCTCCTGCTTGCTATCAAATACACATACACATCTTTGTGTTGTATTGTATAGGAGGAAATGCATAATAATGTAGAATATTTCTGATCGTTTGGCACAACACCAGAATAGCAGAAATGTTGCATTTGATTCCGAAGGGTGGAAAGTAAAATTCAGGATCATAGAATTGAGGAGTGGTTTGGGTTGGAAGAGACCTCTAAAGATGATCTAGTACAGCCCTCTGTGGTGGGCATTGACATCTTTCACTAGATCAGGTTGCTCAGAAAAGCATTCAGCCTGACCTTGGACACTTCCAGTGGTGGGGCTTGTACAGCTTCTCTGGGCAACCTCTTTCCATGTCTCACTACCCTCATCCCAAACATTTTCCCCCTTTTGTCCAATCTAAAACTACCCTATCTGAGTTTAAAACCACTGCCCTTCCCCTCTCACTGCAGGTCCTGGTGAAAAGTCTCTCAATCTTTCTTATAAGCCTGCTCTATATTTTACAAGGGCACAAGTAAATTCTCCCCGGAGCCTTCTCCTCTCCAGGCTGAACAACCCCAGCTCTCTCAGCCTGTCTCTGCAGGAGAGGTGCTCCAGCACTCTGATCATCTTTAGGGCCCTCTGTGGACTTGTTCCAGCAGGTCCATGTCCTTCTTATGTTGGGGAGCCCAGAGCTGGATGCAGCACTCCAGCTGGGGTCTCAGAGCAGAGTAGAGGGACAGAATCCCTTCTCTTACCCTGCTGGCCACACTGCTTTGGATGCACCCAGGACACATTTGGTTTTCTGGGTCACAAGCTCATATTGCCAGGTCACATCCAATTTTTCACCCCCAGGTACCCCCAAATCCTTCTATCATTTATTCTAATCAATGGATTAGGATGAAGAGGCTGAGGGACAAAGCTGTTCAAAGTTCAACCCTCTGAGTAAGAACTTTCTGTGGATATCTCTCTGGAAGTGAATAACTGAAACCACATAAAGCTGCTCTGTAAAACAGTTGGGAAAAAAAATCTATTCTTACCCAAATGCAATTGAAAGATAAAAAAAAATCTGTTCTGCTCCAAATGCAATTAATACTAGAGAGCACTAGTAAAATTCTGTTTTAATTAACTTTATTAGTATAGCTAAAACACAGTGGAACCAAACTTATGTTTTTTCTTTAAGCAAATTTAAGTGAAAGCTGTTAGCATTTTGATTTGTTTACATGTATTACAGAGCATTTCGTAGAGTGAAATTGATATTAGTCAAAGCAGGCATGTTGAGGCTGTGATCTTTCCACAAATTAAGTTAAACTATGGCTCTGCCAGTTCAAAAAAAATGGTAAGAATATTCCTTATGTATGCTTCCAAAGGATAGAAGAAAAATCATGGGCAATTAGGGGATGAAGATTAAACTGAATGAAAATCTCTAGCAGTCTTTTTGATTGTTAGGTCACCCATTTGGTTACTGTGCCAGCCAGTGAGTATTGGTCTGAAACCCTAAATTTTCTTTGCTTTTTTCTTTCTCAGTGGGGGTACCTGAATAGAGCCACCACAACTTAGCATGGCTGCCTTTCTGCTTAAGGGAGCCAGAGACCTGAAAAGATAATCAATTTTAGTAAAAATTGAGATAGAATCACAATCTTTCTATGTACAGATTTAATGACTTTTGTTTCCCAGTATGTGGCTTATATGTTTGTCTATTTATCAAATAAATTTTTTTATTATTTTCTTTCTGTTATGTTTTGTTTTGTTTTCTTTCCTTTTTTAATCAGGTTTAAGGGCTGGTCTAGCTGCTTCCATTGCAGGAAGTTCAATTATTAGCAAAATGTTGCTAGCAAACATCGATCCATTTGGTGCTACGCCGTTTATTGACCCGGATCCAGATTCCTTGTAAGAATTTTTTTTTTTCTAAATGTACTGTTTTGCATTCCTTAAGGGCACCCTTCTTACATTTTTGTAGTCTCTTATTTTTTTGCATTATGGAGTTCTTGTTTGCTATTATTTGGCAGTAGACCTCAATGCCTGAAAACAAGCTGGATTGTGCTGATTTATTTATGAGAAGTGCAAATTTTTTTGCAGCAGCTGAAAATAATGGGAGACATTTGCTTACTTATCCCTTGCTCACCTGGAGGAAGAGGACAGTAGTCTTTCAGAGCTCTGTTTTTCGGAGTTTACTCAGGAAGATTCAGAGGAAAGATCTCTTGAAGTATCTTAGTTCATATTCTGTTCTGCGACCAATGTCAAAAATGTTTGCATGTCCAGGTTCTGTACAAATGTACACCTGATTTTCTCTTTTCCTCTAACAGGGAGGGATATTCAGAAAAATGTGTCATGAACAACTACTTTGGAATTGGGTTAGATGCAAAAATTTCACTAGAATTTAATAACAAGCGAGAAGAGCACCCTGAAAAATGCAGGTAATATAATTATTCTGTCAGTAACAGAGCCAAGATGTTTCCATTCTTTTCTTTTCCTTACCCCTTTATACAAAATTCTTTATTTTTTTTCTACAAATACAAGACACAATAATGTGTGTATGTCAACATGTGAATCTTGTTTTGCCTGCTTTCAGAAGTCGGACGAAAAACATGATGTGGTATGGAGTTCTTGGCACAAAAGAGCTATTGCAGAGAACTTACAAGAACTTAGAACAAAAAGTTCAACTTGAGGTAAATTTTATTTATGGAGAGAGTTGCTGGCACAATGTGTAGTGAAGAATTAGTGCTTATTTTTGAAACCTGTTATCGTTCTTATGTCAACCCAAGCTGACCTCAAAGGCTCTGTGTGAAGATGTGCTATGTAAAACTTGGTTCTCCAAGTCATGTTTTTGAGTAAACTGTAGTACTTAAAATCACAAAATACCCAGTATTTTGTTTCTTGTGATTATTGGATTGAAAAAAGATAAGAAATTGTGTAGGTAGGATATATTTCTTACTGTTCACTGTATCAAAAGACAGACTAGGTTTTAAGGGCAACTGCAGAAATGACCATAAAATAAAGAGAAGAAAAGAGATAAGGAGTCTTACTCCTTCAGGTTCAATTTAAAGTATCTGAAAGCTACACATATAGGAAGAGCACGTAAATAGTAAAAAATTCCTGACAAAAGAGAGGAGATACTGAGTATGCTTTACAAGCAGCCCAGCTACACCAGTAGAGATTTTCTCTGGTAGTCACACAAAAAAAGCAAGATATTAGTAAAGCAACAACAAGTTTCGTGTCTAAACATAGTTGTTTTTTGGCTTTTAAGTTCTAACATAAAATCTAAATCTTCCACATAGTACTGGGAACTTAAAGGAGATATAAATTATTCCCAAATGCAGAAAAAGACTACAGGATGGTTGCTGTTCTTTTCACCCAAAGAATATCTAAGGTGGATTTTGACAGAGAGCATATATAATTTCTCTTTACATTTCATGCTAACTATTTCATATAGAAGTTTATGATATTTATATGAAGAAACTTTTGAAGTTGAAAGAATTATTTTAGGTTACTGGAGCTCTTTCTCACTCTGAGATTTAGGAGGATTTTGTCTGGTAGCAGCAGATTGCTGTTAGCTAAGGATTGAGTAATTATCAAGGAATTATGCAGTAGTTAGCAAATATAATGACAGGAGAGAATGTTACGTATACTGCAGAAAGAATTCTAATTTAAGAATATTTTGAATTGGATTCAAATGAGATTCAATAATACTGCTGACCTTTCCATAATTATTTTTTTTTAATATTCCTGTAAGTAAGTCAGCAACTAGAAATTTCACATTTACTGTTGTCTTGCATAACATTAGATATATTATACCTGTATATTCAGGCATTAGAGGCAGACTTCTACTGTAATACAAATGGCTGTGCAGCATCTATGAATATCACATCATATTTTGGATACTGTCACATCTTGATTAAAATGTTACATTCTGTGTTGCTGCTAAGATTAAATCACAAAAAGAGAGCACTAAGCACATTCTGGAAATAATTTGCATCTCTTTCTCCTCCTGATAAAGATGCTACAGATTTTGTCCTTATTTCTTTAGATTTTCATTTGTATAATTTTAAGAACCTTCTGTGGACTGGTAGTGTGCAGTTATCTAGCAATCTTCATTAAAGGCAGCTTGACTCGCAAATTTGTGGTCCATAAAGTGACACCTGGGTCCAGCATTTACAACCTTGTGTTTCTGACTTGCGTCAATTCCACTCCTGTGGCTCTGCTGCAGGACTGCACTTTTGACTCCCAGTGGAATGGTTTGAGATCACTGGGCTCCCCCCTGCAGGCAGTTGTACTGCTCTAAGTCAGGAGTGATTTCACTGATGCCTGTAAATTTACTCTTGACCAAGAGTGAGATTGATGTCACCCCACAATCGTGCTGAGCAGGACATGGAGTTGCTTGTGTGTTTTGGGAGATAAAGCAGTAAGAAGGAAGGACTGAACAGTCGGACATGAGAACGACCTCTTACCTGCAGAAGCAACAACTCCCATCTACAGCCAGGGTGACACCTGTGGGGTCAGTCCTAGATTTGTCTTTGCACTTTTGGGAGCAGAGTGAAGTTATTTTTACAGGAAGTCAACAATACATGCAAACACTGACAGCTAACCACATGTTTGTGACTATGCCAGAAATATTCTTGACACAAGCACCCTCCCCCCACCCCGGCTTAAATGGATTTGACTAAATAACAAGTCTGTTGCAGTTTTGGGAATGCTGATACAGGATGGAAGACTAGTTACTGAATGTATAAATGTATATTTTTGTAATTTCCTTGGCAATCTTACTGTGCACTCAGGGAGATTGGTTTTCTTACTGCAAAAAGATTTTTAATACTTGGTGGACAGACCATGGTTGAAGTGCATGAGAAATTTCATAACAAGGGATGTGAAAATATTTCTTTCAAGACTCATGGAGCACCACTGCTGTAGATACTATGTAGATACTATGTAGATCTACCTATTTTTCACCTCTGCAAAAGTCAGCGCTAAGATTGGAAAGAAGAGGTTTGTTTTAGAGGCGCTTCATTGCATGAGGGAGTAGTCTTGTGCCAGACCTCTTAATGACTCTGTCCTCCCCTGCCAGCTCTGCTGAAGCTTCTTGTGCTAAAAATTACTCTTTACTGATTACTTTTATTGTATTATTTATGTACTGAAGGAGCTTTTATCCATTACAGTGTGACGGACAGTACATCCCCCTTCCAAGCCTGCAGGGCATAGCTGTGCTAAACATTCCCAGCTATGCTGGTGGGACTAATTTCTGGGGTGGAACCAAAGAAGATGATGTAAGTAGCATTAAAGAGACTTAACCTTCTGGGCAAAACCAGCAATAAATATAATAAACTGCTCTTTTCACTTGATTTTAATAGTAGTAGCATATAGTTTGGATAACAACTCTTATTTGAGGAGGCTATTTCAGTTCAAACTGTATCATCTTGCTGTTTTTTTTAATTGAAAGTATATTCCATGATTTTTTACTATCCATTATCTTCTGTCATGTCCATTCCAGCAAAATATGCATAATAAAGCATAATGATTTCATTTTTAAAATGGCATGAGTATTTTTAAAAACTAATTTTATAAACAGAGGCATAAGTAATTTCTTTCTATATTGTTTCACAGATGCCTGTAAATAAGATTTCTCAAAGCATAGAGTCCTCTGTTTGCTATAGTCTAACAAGCAAGGTAGACAGGATAATCACTCAAAGTTTATACCTTGATTTTCCTCCTGTTCTTCAAACAGCTTTGTTGTGAGGGATGGTGATTCAGAAAATGAAGACTGATGAATTCAATGACTGATAATTTAGTGGGGGTAGTAAACTGGTTTTTGAATATTATTTTCAATGAACCGTTAAAAAACTTTAAGGTACCTTTCCCCCCTTCTTTCTTTCAACTTCTAAGAAACATTTCACCACATGGATCCCTAAATGCCTTACAACCTGGAGCAGTGTTACTGCTGCTGCTTGCTTCACTCACAGTGCACTAACTGTAATTACTAGCAGATTGTCCTAATCTGCATGTCCTGATTTAGTGTGTGATGTTTGAGTCACCTAAAACTGTAGTTCCAAACTGGCTTGTAACTTGGATGTAGACAACCCAGGACTTTTTTGCCAAAAGGTTTTAGGTTCCTTATGAATTGTTATCCTTTCATTTTTTAATACATACATACAAACATACCTATCAATAACATATGTAGCTTAATATATTATAATATCTATTGTATATAGTTGCATGTTTATATTATGTAATACATATAAAATTGCATATGTATATATATGTTTTATATATGTTTTATATATGTGTGTGTGTGTATATATACAAGTGAAAAAAGAAATTCAGACATGTTTTAGTGTCCTTTTCTTATTGTTGGTATATGTCAGAGGCTGGAAATTCTGTTTACATTTCACAATGGATAGCTAAAGCTTTTATATATATTCCATGTTCATAGTCAGAACGTGAAAGCAGCTTGAACATCTGCTCAGCTCCTATTCAGGAGTTTATTATTCTCCCTGGACTGCTTCAGTGAGAGAGAAGATCTGTCCTAGCTTTCATACTGGTACACAGCAACTATGCATGTCCTGGAGCAGTTTTACTGATATTATGAGTCTGCTAGTGAGCAGATGTGCCAGCAGAGTGACATGTTTGTTCTGGACAAAGTTAGGAGCATAATTCACTGCTTTAGTGCAGTCTTGAATGACTCTTCATCAAGAAGTGGTGATGGTGGTCTGAAGTGCTGCTGGTTCTGCTTGTCTGGACAAATGAGAGACCTTACCTTGACATCTCTGACTATTGCTGAAACATTAGCAGTGAGCCAAGCAGAGCATCTGCACCCTGACTGGTTTCAGCATGGCTTGTTAAGGCAAGTTATTTTGGTGTCCAGAAGACAGGCTGGAAACATGACCTGCAACAGGAAAGGAGTCAATTTGAATGTTGATCCACAGAGATTGGTTAGCCTTTAAAAGACAAAAAAAAAGGAGAAAAAGAGATTGGTGTTCAGGACAGATAATAGTGGTGGAGAGACACAGCAGAAGACTCAGTTGAGTTTTTCCTGTCCTTTTGCTGAAATGGCAACATAAAATAAATGAAATTTTACAACTACTTTTACTTAACACATGCCAGAACTAGCCCTGTAAATGTCAATTACTAGATCAAGAACTCTCCACACTTTCTCTCATGGGACAGCAGAATCACCATCTTGGTTCTTTTCAAGATGTTCATATATTCCTGTGGAAAATGGGAAAAATTCCATGGAAACTGGGAAAAAAAATTCAGATGATGAAACTGGGATTTTCTCCAGTCTGGTCTCAGGTATTACTGATGCAGTTTACTCTGACTGAGGTGCCAGCCAGAGTCCAGGTACTGCTCAGAAAGGCGATCTCTCTACCCATTACCAGAGTGATTTCTCCTGCTGATTTTTCTCCCTCATTGCTCCCTATTGCATATCAAGATGAAATGGCCAAGCCTCAAGTGACCTTAGCATGGTGTCACCTGCTAGACCCAGCTGAAGTCCAGCCTGAGATCTGTCCTGTGGCTGAATTCCCCAGCAGCAGACCAGGTGGCGAGACCTCCTGCGCTTTGTGTGAGCGTGTGGAAATTCAGTACTTTGGCTGCACAGAAGGACATTTGTTCCATACAGAAGTGATTTTCCTGTTTACAGTGGACCATTATGCACAGCACAAACAAGATTGTCTTCAGTATCAAGACAATGTGTTAAAGCAGATCATGGACTCGGATGTTGGTTTCCAGAGAATTCAGAATATAAATAGATAAGCACTTCTGAGAAGAAATGGAAAGCATTTATTTCTCTTACCTTCAAGAACCTCTTAGATATTTAGTACATTAACCAAGCAGAGACTTCAATTGGCCTTTCATCTTGCCTTTAGAAAGATTTTTTAATCTGCATGCTGAAACATGCCATCCTTTCTATATAAGGATATGCCTTGTCATTCAGATATTTCAAATGGAATCAGCATTGCTGTTTTAAATATTTGCCTGTTGTACTCCTATGACTTTGGAGAAACAGTGTAGTTATTCTGCAGTAAAGAAGTTAGAGCATTTAAATGTTGAAAACAAATCTGTAAATGAGTCTGTGTTTCATTGCAATCTAAGCACTGGATTTGCCATCAAAAATGGAATACTTTGTTTTCCTCACAGATATTTGGAGCTCCATCGTTCGATGATAAAATCTTAGAAGTTGTTGCTGTATTTGGCAGCATGCAGATGGCAGTGTCCAGAGTCATCAAACTGCAGCACCACAGGATAGCTCAGGTTTGTTGCTTATTGCAAGCATGCAGGATGGTTGGCAGCAGTTTGGGATTCTGGCAAGTAGTGGGACTCTTGATGACCACCACTCTATACATTAATAAAGCACTGACATTGTTTTGCTTTTAGCGGGTAGCAAATTGTCTTCAATGATGAATGAAGTATAGGAGAGCTTAATTCCTGAGACAGTTCTGGAGAGAAGCCACAGCTCCTCATAATCAACAGATTACAGGTGGCCTGTCAGTCTCACCAGTATTTATTGCCCTGTAAAATAATGTGTTTGTTCTTTTCCAGTGTCGGTCAGTAAAGATCACCATACTTGGTGATGAAGGGGTTCCAGTGCAAGTTGATGGAGAGGCATGGATCCAGCCCCCGGGAGTTATTAAGATCATACATAAAAACAGAGCTCAGATGCTAACACGAGACAGAGTATGTTGCAGAAAGAGCTAACATTGCTAACATTGGTTTCTGTAATCATTTGTTTCAATTATAACGTGAACAAAACAGTACTTAAAAAAATGTTTTATAACTATTTATATAATTCAAACAGTTACTTACAGTGATATAATTTCTATAATGAGCCAGATAGACAAATATTATTTTGTGTAAGTTCCAAAGCTTTGTTAACTTTTACTTGTTTTACTAGTGCTATTCCTATATTCTTATTAATATATAGTAAGAATGGTCAACATTTTATCTATTCCTCCCTCCCTCCCCTTCTACTGCTTCTTTTTCTCTAGGTGTGTTATACCAGTCACATACTGGAAATTTTAGCATAATTGCATAAATAGCAAAGTTTTATACTGTCCATTTTCTAGAATAGCTTTCTGCAGATTTCTCTCTCTGTCCTACTAATCCTCCCTCTCCCCCATAAGCCAGTCTCAGACAGGAGAGCCAGGAGAGACACAAGTACAGCCTAGTCACAAAGACACTGGAGAGTTCATGCTTGTCTAGGACTATTGTGTGAAAGGTACAATTGCCCCTCAGTTCTCCATCCAGTAGCTGGATCTTGAATTTAGGTTGAAGTTAAGGTGGAATTTGAACTCTATTTTAGTACATTTGGTTTTTTCTCCACCATTTTTAATGTTTGAATTCTGTATCAGTGTTGAATTTCAATCTCGTTATCCACACAAAATGTGCTTGCATTAAAGAATCACAAAATTCTAGAATTACTTAGGTTGGAAAATACGTTTAAGATCCATTGAATCCAACCATTATCACTGTCTTTGTGTTCTTATTGGTTTGGAGACACATTTTGGAGATCGTGGGGAGGAGACAGAGTACAAGCTTTTAGAAGTGACTTACTCTCTATATTAACTTTTAAAAACTTGTAAAATTATTATAAAAAGGTGTAAAATTATTATATAATCAGGTAGTACTATTTATATAAAATTAAATCAAGCATTTGTGTATTTGTTAAATTAATTTTAACTAAAATAATATCTAATATTTAAAATACATTTTAAATTTATGTAAAATGTAAAATTAAAAATTTTAATGAGTAAGAGTACTCTCAAGTGCTGTGAATTTAACGTATAATTCATTTTGATTAGGCCTTTGAAAACACCCTGAAGTCTTGGGAGGACAAACAGAAGTATGATTCCTGCAAACCTGTCATTCGATCTCCCTTGTACCCTCAGCAAGCTGTTGAGTTGGCTACAGAAGAAGAAGTTGCACAGATCCAGTTGTGCTCACAAGCTGCAGAAGAACTTATTACCAGGTACAGTAAGATTAATAAGTTGAATATGCAACTTAGACACCAAGACTGAATTATTAATCCAAATTCATACAGAGACTTAGAAGTGTACATTTTCCCTGTTTTTTGATTAAGGTTTTGTTGCCACTATATCAGTTCTTTCTTTCTAATCTAAGAATTTTATTTTATTTTTAAGGCTCTTCTTCCTATGTATTTTTAAAAATTTTATTTATGTGTTTTTGTGCTAGTTTTTTTTCTTGTAAAACCAACTTCTTGAAGTAGCAACAGAAATGGAAAACTGGAAAGGTTCTTTGCAAAAATTGAAGCTTCTCTTTTTATGACAAAGCAAAAATATAATTGGAAATTGTTGGAAAAAACCCTTTAGAAGTCAACTCTAGAAGTCAGCAGGATGAAGCAGCACTTCAGTCATTCATATGGGCTGAGATAAAGAAAAGCTTTTTTTTTAAATTAGAACATTTTATAAAGCTGCTATTCATTTTATTGTAACAACTCATTATCTTTAGCATCAAAATCACCAATAATATAAGAAAGGAAGGGTTACATACTCTTTGTACTGCAGTCATAGACAAATAATTTAGTTTATCAATTACCTAAAGTGAAGTTTAGCCAAGACATCTTAAAAACTTGACTGTTTCTAGAGACGGTCTGGAAGTTGTAGTTACAGCTGGACGTCCCATTATCTTGAATGATTGCAGCCAAGTTTCATGTCACATCTGAAGGATATGCCTTGTGAAATAAGCGTAAGGGTTTTTAAGATAATTTCAAGTAAGTTATTGCAATGTGCTAGAGTTTTCCTCTGTAGTTTACTTGAATTAATACCAACATTTTTTGATCCATTTTTTTTTCTGTATAGCATTAGTGTTCTAAGAAAAATAAATGTATCTCAGTATTTTGTAGCATCATAAATAATCTGTGAGGGATTTAATTTCTATGAGGTGTTATATTGCTTGAAGAGATACTTGCCTTTCAATTTTTGTTATAAAGGACTATTATTTTTTAAGTGTTTTGTGAAACATGTTCTTGTGTATTTTTCTCATCTGATGAAGTTGTGTACTCAAGAATTATTCTTTAGCGATATTAAGAAATGTTATTCTCCTTTTTAAATATTTTTTGTAGGATCTGTGAAGCAGCAAAAGTACATGGCCTCTTGGAGCAGGAGCTTGCTCATGCTGTTAATGCATGTTCACATGCATTAAATAAAGCCAACCCAAGGTTTCCTGAGGTAAAGAAGAACAGAGATTTATGTAAATAAGCTATAACATCTGGATGCACAAGCTTGTGGCATGGGGGCTGTATTGTACTCCCTGTTCCCATTTGAAAGCAAGTTGGATGAGGAGGCAGAAGATGCCTTTTCTGCATTCACCAGTGTCTGCCCCACCTGGTAATGTGCAGGCATATCCTCAGAGAGGGTGGTGGCATGACAAAGGCTGAAACAGATCTGTTAATACATAAAAGTCAATTTCTGTGGATGCTTTCACAGAAATTTGCATGCTTAATTGCTATCCAAGTTCTATACAGAGAAGGCAAAGGGGCTGTGAGGGCAATTGAGTTTCCTGGTTTCTCTCTTCACATTAGATAATCTGGGTATTTTCAGGGATTGCACCCAGAAATGATTAACTAGGTAGAGGCTGTCCATATGTAACCTAAGTTGACACCTGTTAGTAAATATGTTAGTTGACCTTTGCTTCTTGAAGTATGGCTAGTAGCTTGCTTCTGCTGAGGATAAGGTGAGAAATTGAAATCAATAGTCATTGTTAAGTGAGATTCACAACTTTTCTGCTGGCTTTTGTCATATGTGGATTGATATGGTGGCTGATCAGCTGATGATCTTCAGGATTGTATTAATGTCATACTAAATGAAGTGGAGGAAAAGCCAGTAAATAGAAACCATTTAGTTAATAAATGGTTTCTATTCGCAGTGCTGAACAGGTTGTCAGTTTAGAGCTAAACTGATGTACTTCTCCTAGGAGAAGGCACTTCAGATCTGTGCTGTAAGGTGAAAGTACTTATTGTCAGTCTTACTTGCATCACTTCAAGGATTGTTTATGCTTCTTATTCCCCAGAGCCTGACTAGAAACACTGCCATGGAGATAGCTGTCAATGTGAAGGCCTTACACAACGAAACAGAATCTCTGCTAGTAGGAAGAGTTCCTTTGGTAAGGTCACAAAGCACATGGTGTTATTCCTTCATTCAGATCACCTGTGAGTTGTTCTTTGCTGATTTTTGTAAATTGGTGCCAAAGTGAGGACAGACTGCAAGAAGTTCTGCAAGGTTGATAGGAGAAGATTACACTGCATTTGTGGTTGGATCAGAGTGAGTTTTGAAATCTTCTCTTAGGTTGGCATCCCTCTTGCCTCGCTTCAGACAGCAAAGTCATTGCTTGGACTCTTCTTGTTTGTAGTCAGTGGAGAGAAATAGGTATCCTTGTGAGGCTGATTCACACTCAGCTGTCTTGAAGACCTATGTTAGAAAAAGATGATTTATCTTCTGGAGATGCAGTGTTACAGAGAACTTCTGTAGAACTATTATGTATCCATCCTCAGAGTTTAAGGAGAGCCTGGGTAAGAGCTGTTTTGACCCATACAATCAACTTCTACAGACCTAATCTGGGCAAATAAATATCACTTTTGTTCTAATACCTGTCAGGAGTTATTTTACAATCTTTAACTGTTAAGTATTCAGTAAACCCCTAATGGTACTTGAAGACTTTGCATCTTATTTGGCAAGTATTTGTGCCTAAAATGTTGAAGATTTCTCAATAATTGTATCTGGATGTATAATTAGAAAATTTCTCTATTGACATTGTGAAGAGAATAAAAATGTCAGGTTTTCTATGCTGGTCCAGTTTTACATTAAGAAGATACTCAGTAGGAGCAGTTACATTTTCTTTAGATTCAAAAGCAGATTCATTACTAACTTGTTTATTTAAGTGGTGCAATTAAAAATGGATATTAATAGGAATATTTTCATTTAGCTGAGTTAGGATATAAAACTTACTGCAGGTTCAAATACCTTTTTAAACAAGTGATAAATGGTATGAATCTGTTTTGGAGTAACCAAAAGTGAATATAGTCTAAAGGCTAATAATTGTTTAAGTTATAGAAATAGTCAAAGATTAGGTTCACATGTTTTATTTGTTTTCGAAGGGAAAGTTATTTTGTTAGAGTTTTTGTCCAAGAAAAGGGAAAAAAAAATCTGCTGGTTTTTTTCAAATTACTATTGCTAATCTCATATATTTCAGATTTAGCGGGGAATTAACATAGGGATTTTTCTTTTTAAAATTTAAATTGTTTTACAAAAGTAATTAGAAGAAAACATTTAAGGCAGTGATGCCATAGTAGGACTGGTGAAATTTATCGAGACAGTTTGGAAATAATATGGAAACCTTCCCATTGAAACATTACCTTTTCTGCAGCAGGTTGTGATCTCATTGTGTTGTTGAACTGGGCCCTTGTTCAGGCTCCAAAGCTTAATTTGATTCATTTTTCCGTTTCTGAATTTTTATATATTGTATTTCTGCTTCTCATTATTGTTGTAGCTTCATGAGGCTACATCAGGCCCTTTTTAAAATAAAAAGGCTGTTTGGAAGGCACCAAGATAATATTCCAGAGGTGTCCATTATGCTCAATTGACATCGTGCTCGCTTAGAACAGTGTTTCACAGTCACAGTAACAGGGCACCCTGGTTAATCTTATTGACGTGCATTTTAGAAATGCTGAAGTTGCCTGTATGTTGGTCCCCCATTCTATTAAAAGAGAGAGAGAAGAATTGTTAGATCTTGCTTGACGCATCAGCCACTCCCATCATAAACTGTTCTCCTAAGGATCTTTCTCCTCTGACAATGACAGACATTCTTTCTTTCATATCTTCCTCTATTTTTTTGGCGTCTTCACTTCTCTCACATCCCTCTTTTCTGTGATCAAAGCTCTTGAGAGCAGTAAATGGATGTCTTTGGTGCTTATACTATTTGGTTTAACATTAGCCAGCAACTAAACTAGGACACTTGGTAAGCTGCTTCTTTGGTTGCCATTTACTGGCTATTGAGTTTTGCTGTTACAGCTCCTGAGGAAGAGAAATAAACTGTAAATAAACATAAATCAAGTCTGTGGTTCCTCTAAGAACTATGATTAACAAAGTTCATACAACAGTAGGAGCACTAAATCACAACAAATGGTGAAATACAATTTTTAGTGAAATGATAATAACATAGGATCACAGAATAATTTGAGGTGGATGTGACCTTAAAATATCTTCCAGTTCCAACTCCCCTGCCTTGAGCAGGGACATCTTCTACAAGACCAGGCTGCTCAAGGTGGGACAATGAAGCTGATTTGTAGAATTTCTCAGATGCTTATGGCTGGAATACAGTTTGGAAAAAAATTAAAAATACTATCTTTAGTCTAGACACTTTCCAAAGATACTGCTTCCATTTTTTAATTTTAAAAAGTATTTTCAGTCTGGAACAGAGCATGGTTTTGAAATGCATTAAGGAAAAAGTATGACAGACTGTTTCATTTAAACTGAATAAAGTTATCTAAACTCAGTGAAATAAATTTTTTTCATACCAAAAATTTAAATAGAGAAAGAATTGAAAAATCCTTTATTTTTATTTCTTCATTCAATAGTGTGAATTTTTATCTTGGAAATAAGATTTTCCAATATGTTTTAGGAGGAGAATTTGCCTTGCATTGCTGATTCTTTCTGTACCAGAATTATTATTTTGGATTTATTTCAGGCGCAGCATCAGATGAGCATTTTTTTGTCCCCAGGCAAAGTGTTTTTCTCTGAGAATCAAGCAATTAGAGAAGTACTTGTTGAGAAAGATAGAATTCTTTACTTCATTCTTATATAGAAAATAGATGACTTAAATAATTTCTCAGAAATGAAAACACAAGAAAAGTTGTAACTTCTTCAAAGAAAAGTGGCTCTTTCCCTGTGCTCCAAATTAACTGAGCTGTTCAAATGGACAAAAAAAGAGATAATTCAAAAGAAAGATCAAAGTCTGCTTATGGACACTGAATTCTCTTAGCTTTAGCGGAGAAAATAACATGATAGCAAAGTGAGCCTATTATTTCCAGTATCACTATACTAAACAGTAAGATCTAACCAAAGATGGTCTCTCCTTTGAAAGATGGGAACGTATGCAGACTACTGAAGCAAAGGAAAGACATTTTTATTAGGTAGGATAAATTAATGGGGTTTTTAATTTATCACCAAACTCCAACAATGTCAAAATCTTTTTCCAGCACTAGAGATCCAAGATTTTCTTACAACTCCATTTAAAAAATGCATTCATTAGGATGTAACAGAATGAAATCTTTTCAGAAGGATATTCTGCACTTCTTTAGGACTACTTTTACTTTAGAGAGAGAAATAGATGTTTAGATTGCTTTATTAATGATTCCAAGCAACTTGGTCTATGATTCAACTCTTTACCTCAAAATGGTGTTTCAGCAATCCCAGATAAGCTCAAAGCAGCTTTTCAAGGAATCAGCTGCCTGCCTTACCTCTTCCACATGGTTCACTCACACAACAGCTGCAGGAACAGTTTTCAGACTGGAGTTTTAAAGGAAACAGGTATCTCTGTGGGGTTCTCAAAGTCTTAATAGAGCCAAATTCACATGCATTGTCAAGTCCCAATGTTTTTACACAGCCACCACTTTCTTTTTCCTTTGGCCTTTACTGATGTCCTTATCTTTTAATCTCCTGCCAGGGAGTTCTTTCCACCCTCAGCCAGCAGCAGTGCCTATTGCTCCCTGTCTCACCTATTTAGAACAGGTAGTGCAGGTATCATATCACCACTGGAAGACCTTTGGGAATGGAAATCTTCAGCAAGATCCATTTCTTCTTACTTGAACATGAGAGAGTGATCTACCGTCTGAACACATTTGCAAAAAATAACTGAGGCTTATTACCATCTACTCAATTTTTTAACACCACTTTTTGTAGAAAAATTTTTCAGCCGCTGGCTCTTCTCATCAGGTTTTCTCTCCCTTCTGTTGGTGGTTTCCATTTCCAGTGTGTCCTTTTAGTGGTCTTATGAGATAGCTCTTGCTGTGTAAAGACTCAGGAGTGTAGTGAAGGATGACAGTGATTGACAACTATGCCCAACTTGTCTGCACCAAAAGTCTCAGCTGTCTCAGTCATCTCTTTGTGATTGGGACCATACTAAATGTAGTATGAGGGTGGTCTCAAACATATCTGAAGGGAAGTCTAATTTTGGATTATTTGTCTTCACCATTTGTTGACACTCACTGTGAAGTAGTCATCTGTTTGTGTGTTGTAACAAGATACCTAGACTTACATGTTAAATCTCATTAAACTAAAAGTCCTATTTTTCTGGCGTGTTTATAAACAGCAGTTAGAAGCTCCCCATGAAGAACTGTTGTCTGATGCTTTGCACAGTGTGGAAATAGAGTTGAGAAAACTTGCTGAGATTCCTTGGCTTTATTATGTTTTTCAACCAAATGATGATGAGGTAAGTTTGATTAATACATTCTGATTTTAACTGAACTTAATTTTCTTTTGATAGGGAAAAGTAAATCACAATTTTTCATGATCTCTTGAGGCACTTTCAGTAGTGATGCTATATCATTTCTGTCTGCTGTGAACAACCTTCTAAACTTAGTGATTTTTTTTGGTGTTTTATTCCCTTTTGTGAATGTAAAGGTTTTGACTGATAAATAAATAAATAAATGAAACATATATATTTACGTTATATTTAATAATTCAAACATGTATAGAGTTAAATCCTGACATTATTCTTTACAGAAGCAAATTTGGGTCTTACTTTTTGAGATTAACTATGAATTACCATCCCAAGCATATAATTTAACTGTTGTTTTCTCTTAATTAAAGGTAACTATGCCTCTTTTCTCATGCAGGATCCCCCTCTGGATTATGCTAAAAGAAATAATAGGAGTACAGTGTTTCGTATAGTGCCAAAGTTTAAAAAAGAAAAAATTCAGAAGCATAAGACCAGCCCTCAGCCTGGTATGTGTTTTGAAATTGCAAGAAAAGTAGTAACATTTGTAGTAAATGTGGTTTTATGGGATTATTCTGGTAAGAGGTGACATGACTTACCTAAGACTAAAGTCAAAGTGGAAAGCACCTGAGCTAACTGGCATCTTCATTAGGATAAGTGTTTCTTTCAGTGCATTTAGAAAGCATTCAATAGGACCCCAATACTCCCAAGTGAACCAAAGAACTACTGTGAAAATATTTTAAATGTTTTATCATGCAACAGGATCTGTGTCTTTGCTGGTGGTTACATTTGATTTACTCATAGCCATACAGGCCATGGGTAAACACAGTTTCTCTCTGAAGCTCCAATTCATGTTTTTCAGGTTAGTTTTAGGTGTGAAATAACTTCTATCATACTGGTTTTAATTAACCAGTTATTCTTAAATTTTGGGTGGGTTACAGGTTCAGTAAGTGAGACAGATCAAACAAAAAATCATGATAGTCAATACTAATTTTTTTAATTAGAAGTTGAACAAACTCCACCCTCCTCTCTTCCCATTTTTGTTTGTGAATTTACTTCTTTAAGATTATGTCCAGGACGTAATCTGCAATTAGATGGTCCAAAAACTCTTTCTATGTCTTTATTTTTTAACTGAACAGTTGATCACAATCTGCAAAATCTTGTCGTTGTTGATCAGAATTTAAGTTTCAGATTAGACATCAGATTTCTCTTCATTATAAAGTGAAGTGATTGAATGAAGTTGCAAAAATATAGCAATAAGTAGCATAACTATTTCTTAATATATGTGGTCTTAATGGGACTAATGTGGGCAACTAACCTTAGAGAACAATGTTTTACAGAGAGCTTCTTAATGGCCTGTGTAACACAGTAGCTTAAAGGGTACTTTTCGTCTTAATTAAGAATACTAGAATCTGTTAATTAAAACTGGACTTGCTTGCTGCCATTGCTATATTTGAGGTAGTGTTGCTATTTTAATTTTACCTGTTAATTAGTTTTGAAGGCTTCTCCTCTCCCTGGATGACTACTAATAAATTAATGGCATAAAGCAGAACATCATTAGACTTTGCGTCACTGATCCTAAGCTGGTTTAATGTGAATCTTTTGGGACATGAGGTTTTAAAGGCTTTACTGAAGAAACTGGAGTAAAGCTGAAAGCATGGCTGCAAAGCAAAGAACCCCAACTTTGTTTAGATACTTTCTTGTCTTAACTGCTAACCTGTAACCTGCATGTTAAAAGGAAATTGTCAGTTTTTGTGGAAAAGACACCTCTAACCTTTCCCTTTGCTAGCACGGCAATTCTACTCTGTTTTCCACTCTCTTTGGCCTAACCTTTGCTTGTGATGCATTTGAGCATGTAGAAATTAAGGGGGTTTTGCTCTTAACTTTGGTAGTTCAAAAATGGGGCACAGATGAAGTTGCTGCTTGGCTGGATCTGCTCAGTTTGGGAGAGTACAAAGAAATCTTCATCAGCCATGACATCCGAGGCTCTGAGCTTTTACATCTGGAAAGGCGAGATCTTAAGGTATTTCCTTTGTGCTACTTTTCTGCTATTGACCATTTTCTCTGACAAAACAAGAACCAACTTCCTTCTTTCCCTGCACTTGTCATTGCTTGTAGCTTGGCTTACACTGTGCAAATATGCAATAAACTAATATGCGCTGTCCTTGGGCCTGACTTTCTTAAGTGCTGACTTGAACTCACAACCAAGAACATCTGTGTTATCCAAAATTTCCTTTTTTTTTTTTTTTTCCACCTTATGTAGAATGATAGTATTGCAGTTTATGTCAGAAGGAATAGGAGAAGCACATTTGACTGGTATCTGTGTAATATAATGTTTTCTTCAAGAGTTCACTGTTTCCATTAAATATGATCAGTAGGGATCAGTTGATGGTGATCATAATAATTTTGAATCTATCTCCTGCAGGGGCTGATCTGCTCCACATGATTTATTGTGTATATATTGCATATAGTGGGTGTGAGAGAGATAAGCAGCTTAATAAATTGCAGTATTTGGTTCACACGGCGTTGGTGTTTGTTTTCTCATCGGTGACCGACCTCTGATTTTGGCCATAGAGATTTTTTTAAAAAGAGTATTTTATTTCTACTCCAAAATTGTAAAACCTTTTTTCTCTGAGATAAGTTTTGCAGGGAGAAACGTTATCCACCAGTTTGAGGCTGTTATTTGAGCTTGCTGGTCCTTTTCAGGAATGACTTAAGTGCATCCATTATATGTAATAGCAGCTATATCTTTGGGGATTCATTAAATTACTTTTTCCAGGAACTCGGTAGTAATGAGTTCTTGGTAATGGGTTTTGCAACTGCTTTTAGCATGTAAGAGAGGAAATAGGATATTGTATAAATTGCAAACATTTACATTTAGAGTGCAAGTCATTATTCTAGCCACAGTGCAGTAGTCTCCAGGTAGAGGCAATATTTTCATACAAACGTGTTATTTTATGTGAAGTTTTTTATATAGTGTGAAACCTTGGTGTTATAAGGTAGTGCTTGCATTGTGTGACTGTTGCAGTAGAAAGCAGCTGTTGAAAATAGCTGTGTTTGAGATAATCTTTTTGGCTGTTGTGCATTATTTTACTTTTTGGTATTAGATTGCCTAAGCTTGTTTCCATGGAAGTTAAGTTCCTTTCTTTCAGGATAGTTTCTGACAGGGAGGGACAGTTTCAGGACAGTCCCTCCCTGCAAAAATGTAGAAACAGAAGATTGTCCAAGCAATCCACCACAATGTTCCAGTAATGGATGCTGCATGTCCCTGTTCTGAATGGGTGCTCAACAAATGTAAAATTCAACTGAGAAACTCCGTATCACACAATGCATAGGTTTGCTAAAATGTTAAGAAAATTTAAAATGTCCAACTTGCTGGAATAAATGATGGTGGGTAAGATCAGTGTTAAACTGGACATGGCTTCTGGCCATGCCTTATTTCTCATAAGTACCAATTTGACTGCATGCCCAGAGGACTGGCACTTAAACCAAGTAAATATCTGCCACAGGGTAATTATGAACCAGTTATCCCTGTTGCTAAGGCTCATGCTGGTTCAGTGTAAATAAAATCCCATCACAAAGATCTATGCTATGAAATATCTAAAGGCTTGTCTTAGAGGGCCTACAGAGAGCCTCCTGTCTCCTCTATCCCGTGCTGCCTGGAGACATGTAGGACGAGGAGTTGCTCTACACAAGTTGCCAAGAGCATGTCCCAAGCTAACCAAATTCTTGCTCCAGAATTGCCCCATGTGCTTGTTAGCAGAGGCTGAGAGCTTCCAAATCGGTGCCCTTCATAAGCTAGGCCAGGCTTTTGGCCAGGCACGGCTTGCAGTCTGTGTAACAGCACTGAGGCTACATAGCAGAGTGCTCATCTTGCTGATTTGGGGACATGGTCTCTGCAGGGAGCCAGTTAAGGATGGCCCAGGCAGCCTGCAGTTTTCTGCCAGTGACCTGAATTGGTGTCAAGATGTGTAATGTGGTACTTGGGAAATAAGGACCACGTCACAGGCTGCCCTGTGAATCTTTCCTTCCTTTGGCTATCAAGGTGTGTAGATGAGCCTTCAGTGCTCTTGCAAGCTATAATCTGTCTACAGCCTCTCCTCCACTGCAAGGCTTGTGCTTCCTGACAAGCTAAAGGAGATCACCATTGATTCATGATCTCCTAACTCATGTGCAATACATTTACTTCTATTACCTTTCATGTCTGCAGCAGGAAAAATTGCTGCCTGTTTTAATTGAATCCTCTGAGCCCACCTTTCTGTGGTCAAAAGTAGAGATAAAAAGCAGTATGGAGAAGGATTTGATGAAGCACTCTTCCTTTGCATGCATTGCTGGAACAGATTGATACGGTGACAGAAGAATTGGGCACCTCAAATTATATTTCTGCATAGCTTGTGGATCCCATTCTCAGGGAGCTCTGTGTGGCAACTGGCAAATGAAAACCAGAATGCCTCTTTCCACCCAGTCCTTGCAGTAATGACCTTTCTTCAGCCTCTTATGCCTGATTTCATTTAGAGGGATCTTAGAAATTTGCACTCATATGATTTTCTTTTGTTTGATGAATGGCTGGGCAGTAAATTGTGAATTATTCTGCAGAAACTGTAGAGGAGGTTGGTGTGACTTTTTTTTTTTTTAAACCTTATTTTACAAGCAAACTTACTGAAAACTAGACTGATTTTTCTGAAAAAAATATTGGCATTCTTAGCATTGATAGCCATGTTACTATGCATGCAACTTAGTCATAATCAGAACTGCAACACATTTGGTGGGATGTGGGGATGACTCCTCCTTAAAGATCCATAGCAATGTTGCTTTCCTTGGAGAAAGGCTTTCCATGCCACTGATCAACCTGATAAGCAGTGCCAGTCAAACCAAATCTGTGCTGAGGACTTCATCCCTGTGTTTTGCAGTAACATGCTTTGAAAAAGTTCTTTTGTGGAAAAAGTTTTGTAAGATTTGTTAGATTTCAGACATGCTGAATGGCTTTTTACACTGGGGATGCAGTAGGGTAGATTTCACATTTGGAAGATGTTA
Organism: Acrocephalus scirpaceus scirpaceus; assembly: GCA_910950805.1. NCBI lineage: Eukaryota > Metazoa > Chordata > Aves > Passeriformes > Sylviidae > Acrocephalus > Acrocephalus scirpaceus. The sequence goes on along the minus strand of OU383774.1, from coordinate 56,999,716 downwards.
TTATTAAGGAGTTCTTATATAAATTGTTTGCTAGGGTGGTACATTTAGCCAAAAAATGTCCTGGAAATGGCACAGTGGTTAAGGAGAGCAGGAGGAGAGGTGATACTGTAGTTCTAAAGCCATATCTGGGAAAAAAGAAAGGCTGGTTTTTTTCTTCAGACTTTGGCTAGAGTTTCTTCTTTAAAACTGTAGTTTAGTCAAATTGAATATTTGTTAACTAGGTATCAATTAGATGTGAACAGATTATGTAGAGGATGATGAAACCCATGCATGCACAAATATGCAGAGATATTTGAGGATCTTATTCTATGAATGATGCATGATATGCTGATTTAGCAGATCCTTTTAGTCTGAGATAATTTCAGCAAACTTTTCTGCATGAGCAGTAAACTGAGAATACCAGATAGCATCTTGTGTCATGACTGTATAAATTCTAGTTCCCACCAAACCAAAAACTATTATAAAAGCATAGAAATTCTGAGTTGTTGGTTGGGGTTTTTTCCCCCCCTGGAAGTGTAGCAGAAAGGGGGGCCCAAATTTTTTGATGAGGCTCTTGAGAGCTATTCTGATATGCATTACAGCAACTTCAGCTGGAACAGAAATAAAACCAAAGTATCTTGCTCTGAATCAAAGATGTTGTGAAATGCTTTACAAATGTTGGTGGGAAAAGTGGCTGAGGTTTTTTTGGAATTTCATAATGTGTTTCTTTCTTCTGATTTTGAACTCTGGCAACATCTCACTATATTGCTTATCCAACAGAAGTTCTACTCATGAAAAATATATTTGTTATGAAGAATTTTTAAGTTCTTAACCTTTAAATTGTGTGCTTTTTTGTGGTTTGGAAAATATCCGTATGGATTTTCCCTTATGTAGAATTTCCTCCACATAGCAACTAGGCTATTTCATTAGTTTCAGTAGTCATGTGTGGTTTTTTTTGATTCACTTGAGAATTAAGTTTAACATAAAAAGGACAATATTACAGAAATGTAAAATTATAATTATTACTGTCATTTTAGGATCAATGTGACTACTACCTACATTAACTATTTTAACTTTAAAATTACTACTACATTTGTTTATAAGTGAGATGACTATTAGCAAAAATAAAATATAAATTTATGTGATGTGGAAAATCAGGAGGGTTTTTTTAAGTAGTTTATGAACAAACTTTTATGAAGAAATGTTGAACTCTTAATGCTGACACCTTTGTGCCAAAGTCCTGTAAAGGATGAGTATCCTTTATATTATAGTGCTGATAGTCTCAGCTGAAGAAACAACCAAGTATTTTTTCTCTCTACCATAACCAGAATTCAGTCTTGACTCTCTGAAAATTAAACCATCTGTTTAAACTTGGCTGTGCTACCTAATCTATTCATGCCCATTTTACCACCCTTTTTTTCCAAAATAAAATGCATGTTAACATTTTAAAGTAATATAGAATACAGATTTTTCTGAGGTCTCTATGGCTGTAGAAATGTAGATACAGCCTTTTTGTAGAGTATGTAAAGAATAATATATATGGTTTCATTTTCCACTCTTTGTGAGAAAAATTTTTTCGAGCTGCCTAATTACATTCCCTTCTTTTTAATGGAAAAAAATCTTCCTATTAAAATGAAATTCTTTCTATTTCAGAAAAATAGTGGAAGTTTTCTAATTTTTTTTTATTTAACCACAATCTATTTATATAAGGTTTATTCTACAAATAACTAGTGTTTGACTCTGTTGATTGCTCAACACCACTAACCCATGGATTTGAAATACCTTTTCATAGCTGAGTTTTACAGATAAGGGAAACAGATTTCCACCAAACTGAGCTGAAAATTCATTAGTGTGGTGGGAGATCATTAGCACAGCTGGGCATCCCATTCTGCTTCTCTGATCATTGGACCAGCCAAAATTGAAAAAGGGTGCTGCTAAAGCTATTACTAATACTGGAAGAAGTTTGCTACAAAAAAAATCTTGTCTGTTGTGTACAAAGATGGGTCTGGAAACCAATAATAGAAACATTTCAGCTGATGTGAATGATTTAGTGGCTACAAGAAGATTTGTGCTTTTTACATTTCCGTTGGGATATGACTTTCATGTTTCTGAGAATTTTTCTTCCAGCTCTCTAATCAGGAACATCCATGCTAGGAGATGTAACCTTTTTGGAATGAAAAACAAATGCTTACTGTTTCTATTGCTCTCTAAAGGGAAGTTGTCCTACATGCCTGTAGCCGTTACATCCACTTTTCCTTGAGAAACTGGGGATAGATATGTGTGTTTGTTGATTAAAGCAGACATCATAGGGCCTCAGATCAAGTGATATTGCTGGACAGAAGTTCCAATCCACCACATCCTACCAAGCATTTGATTGCTGTGTTAGAGAGGAGGGGGAGGTTGTTCTCTTTATTTTGCCCGAAATTGTGAAAGGTATTAGTATTTAGAAGTCAAGCCAAAGATGGTTTTGACATATATTAAAGTGCACTGGGTTTGTCACTATTGCAGGTAAGTAATTTTCTGTCTGCCAGACAGAGAGGGATTGATTCATTGTATGCCCTAAGCAGTCTTTCTGTAAAGCAACTCTTGCTAACTCTTGGCTGGTTAGTGTTGATTGCAGTGAGCACATTTCTAGACATCTGTTGCATGGATAGATCATAATCAATGAGGTTTCTTTTTCCCCTTTTTAAAGTAAACTTCCTTCTTCTTCTCTTTTTTTCTTTTTCTATTTTTAAATTTTCTGTAGGACCTGGGGATAACGAAAGTGGGCCATATGAAGCGAATTCTCCAGGGAATTAAAGAGCTCAGCAAGAACACCCCTTTGTCTGAAGTGTAATTATGCTGGTGCTTTTCTTAAAGAGAGAAGAGAAAGTTGCTGGAGAAGCAAAGCTCTTGCAGGCACTTGGCTATCCTTGTAGTTTACTCTATGGAAGAATAAGCACTGGTGTTTGTACAGGCTAGCATCTCTGAATTCTTGTGTGGTGAAGAACTTGCGGCAGGAGTACGAAAGGATTTGTGCCAAAAAGAAAAGGAAAAGGTGATATGTTCTGCGAAGATGTTTTCTTGGTGTGCAAATTGGCCAGTTTGGATAAGCCCACTTTGGTAAATTGATTGGTTGATGGTGAACTGCACTGACTGGAAAATATAATCAAGAAACGATTGCTTTGCTTACATGCAGCTCAGTATGCCTCTCTTTATGCTGCAGCAAGATGCAACTGTACAGCATGAGGTCATCTGGTTGTCCTTCTGAGGCGTAGGTCTGTAAAACCTCCTGTGCAGGACACCAGGAAGTTTGGAAGATTCAACACATGAGCCTGGCAGTGCCGCAGGTATCCAGCACTCGCTGGCCGTGCAGAAGAGGGGAGAGATACCTTGTGATACCATGAATGCAAACTATAATGCATGGTGTGCCTGCCTGAATTGTCTGTTGTTCTGTTGCATGACACATCTGATACTTTAAACACTTGAACAACTTTTTTATCGGTTTGAATGAGATTTAATTTATTGCTACTTGAGTGTCTTTTTTTTTTTTCCCCTCCAGTTTCAGGCACTTTTCTATTCTTCAGTGTTGTGTTATGCCTAAAATGTGTTCTACGGCAAAGGGTGTGTGGGTGTGGAAATTTAGCATTTGTGCCATATTCAGCAGAGTATATATGATTGAAACACTGTACAGTTAGATTTTTAAATATATCATGTACAGAAGGTTTATCAGGTAACTAACTTATGAGAATTTTTGAAAGACCGGTACCTCACAAAAACATCAATTGGCTTCCTGCATGGAAAATGGTAAAGAATCTCCTTATGGTGCATTTTAATGTAGTTATTCAGTTATCTTAAACGTCTGTAGCATATTTGAACTTGTAGGCACTAATGGTTTTATTTATTCTATTGTTCAAAAGCAGGTTTAAATATTAATGAAATTTTCTTAAAGGAAAATTTAATTTTATTTATCATACATAAGATATTTAAAATGTAGCAGCTAATTTGATTTTTGTGGGGTAAACTTTTACTCATTGCTAATTAATTAGCTATCAATTTAAAAAAGCATCTGTGTGCATTTCTTTAAAAAGGTATCAATTTGTTTCTTGACAGCACTCTGACATCAGTAGACCATAAAAATTAAAAAAACCCAGACTGTAAGGTTTTAGACTATGCATGCTAAGATGAATCACATGCAAGACAGTAGTCCATGGGTGTAAACAGGTAAAAAAATTTTAAACCATCTTTGTTTAGAAATTACTCTAGATCAGAGTTTGTAAGATTATTTACACTTAAATTAAACAGGTTCATAATTCAATTTCCTGGTTAACTTTTCATGAAAGCATTAATCTAGTTGGAAAATAAATTTCAGATATCTACAAAAAAAAAATCCTACCTAAATGTTTTAGATGAGATGACTTTGCACCACCTACCAGAAAACTTGCACAGAATTGCTGTCTCCTTGCTATTCCTAGCAATGTGTCATTGCAGCACAAGGAACACTTGACTTTCTCTTAATCAAGTAGCTTTGATGTTTTGTGCATGTTAAAGAGTGTCTTAAAATCTAAGTTTTCCTCATGGGCAGCAGAGTAAGGTTTCATTTGGTTTTTACCAAAACTTATTTTCTTGTATAAAGGGACCAATGTCAAGTACTGCATCCTGGTTTTGCCCCCCATTTCTCATGCATATGACAGGAGTTGTTCCATGGCAAGTAGATGGGACTTATCCCTTGGAAAGTAAAATCTATCATCCACATAGTTGTATTGGAGAAAAAAAAATTTAAAAAAACCAAACCAGGCTTAATTTATATCTTATTGTAATTGTGTTCCTTCTGCTACAGGTTCAACAGGCACCACTCTGGGAGTTCTGTGGACATAATGATTGTTCTGGTAAACAAACAAAAGTAAAAGGGTATTTTCTATTAGGTTTTGCATAAAAAAACCCAAAAATGCCTTTGCCAAATGATATGATTTTCAGGCTGTTGTATGAAAAGCATATGCAAAAAATGGGAAGTTAGGCAAACAATGGAAATGGAAAACCAAAACAAATTGGTTTTATTTTAATGTACTTGACATTCACCCCTTTAATGACGTTCAGGTGACATCTGTCAAGTCTTTGTAAGCTTTATTTCCTTTTCTCTTTGGTACTCCATAAGCTACACTGTATTTTAACATGTGGCAGCATTTTAGCATATTGATGTTACAGTAGACAACATAGCTAATCTGCTGGTCTATTCAAGGACATAATACCTAGCAGAACTTTCTTTACTTTCCTGATTGTAACTTTCAGCCTTGCTATCTGTAATGCATTAATATAGGCTATGGAACCAGATCTCTTCAAGTCACTGTAGAGGTCTACACTGAGTATATTAAAAAATGGGACCTGCTTTTCGCCAGGGAACATGGGCAAATGTTGTTTATAACACAACTTTCTTATGGCACTCCTCAAATTACCTCAGTATAGGACAACTGATCAATGACCATTTTTCTAAATGACCACCAAAGAATTTTAACTTTGATTGTCCTAAGCAGTTTTTTAAAACGTGTGAGTAGGAAACAACAAAACTGTAAGTATCATTTATGCTGTATTTATTAGATGCCCAGGAGAGCAAATTTTATGCAACTCTATGCCTTAGACTAGTGTTGGCTGTGAAGTGCAAATGCATCTGACAAGGAGGCTCAAAATATTCTTACAGGGGTTCTCTGTGGAGGTCGTGGGTTGTAACTGTTTAAGTGATGTGGCTTTTCTGAAGACCTGAACACAGCATTACTCTCTCATGATTATTCTAAGTATTGGGTTTTTTTCCTTACTGCTGTAAAAGTCTCAGCTCCTAGAACTAAGTACATAAATAGCTACATTTTTAATGAACTATATCATCCCTAATTTAATCCTGCTGTAAAAAGTGCTTCAGATCCCAGTATTTCAACAAAACCAAGGTAAACACATCCCTAAAAGCAGTTATCTTTTTAAAAAAAAGATCCTGTGGAGCCTGATTCAGCATGCTAGATTTATCAGGACAATCCCTATACAAAGTTTACTGGATTAATTGTTTTCCCCCCAGTCAAATACATGATTTCCATGGTCAGTATCCATTAAAGCCTGAAAGGAATGCAGAGTAATCTGCTTTTTTTTTGTAGTGGCCCGTATTCATATAGATGAAAAGCTCTACACCTCAGAGAGAGGAACTGAATGTTTAAAAATGGCAGCAGGTTGCTAAAGGTATGTTGCTGCTTTGTAATTTTCAAACAGGATTTTCTCAGTTTGCTGTATTTGATTGCTGTAGCAATCTCTGATTTAGGTCATGCAAGTTTTGCCTTTATAAAGTGTCATGCCTTCTTTTTAGAAATCGAATGATATCAAGCCAACTCATGGTTGTAAGTGTTTGGGATGTTTTGCAATACTTCCAAGAAAAGAAGGTTCAAAAATCAGCTTTTTTATAAGATGGCAAGTGAAAATTTTCTTTGGTACATTTTTATGTCTCTCCCCTTAACTACTGTTCTTTTCTCCTGAATGGCTCTTTCTTTCAAAGAAAAATGCTTTGAACTTGGAAGAACAGTGAAGTGTAAAGCATAAGATCAAAAACCCTCTCGGATGATTTCATTCCAGTATTTCTTGTTTTGGGACTGGAATTAACGTGCTTGGTCCTGTAAATAATAACTAGAAATCATCTTACTCTCTCTATCCCTGCCTAAAGTAATTAATACTGCAATGCTGCATCACTGTAATTCAAAGGAGAGGTATTGATTTTTTTCTTCATAAATGTCCATTTTATATTTTCCTATGCTTTTTGCAGAGAAATAGATAGCCTGCCAATTTTACTTTTTAATTGAACTCACTCAAACTATTAATGAGAATTTTATAAAGCCTTGATAATGAACATTACTTCAAGGCTAAAATTATCAGTGTTTTTCAGTGCATCTGGTCTTCATTTCAGGAAGACTGGCAGGAGACCTTTTTCACATGTAATGGAAAATTAATATACAAAGCAAATATGAGAGGATGTTCCATAGTCCTACTTTAAAAACATTTGTAATAATGTACATGCAACACAAAACCCCCCATGGTGATTCCATTTTGCTTGATGCTTCCTGTTAATGATTGCATTAGTAGTGTTTACAGCTGTTCCTGCAGTGCTCTCTCTGTGCCCCTAAATATTAAGTTCTTGCCCATGAGTTCAACAGTTCTGGTCATTAATAATTAGCAGTGCAAAAAGTCTTTGTGAAAGGTAAAGTCACAAGGAATGTATCTCATTGAGGATAACTGAGCAGGAGCAATTTGTTTAGCTTACAACCAGGAAATCATCTTGTCACTTGCATGAGAAAGTAAAGAGCCACAGAAAATAAAATTAAATAAGTAATTTAAAAATTCTTTTTTCACCCCAACAACTTAAGTACCTCTCAACTGCAGCATCCTGTATACGTTTATAACACGGGCTGTCCCGTATTGTGATTCTGTTTTCATGGATTGTGTGTTTTGTGGTAGGATTTTCATATCGTCAGGGTTTGGTGCTGCTTATTCTAACTGCAAAGATTTAATGTTTTCAAGAACTGTACATGACTGTGTTGCTGTCTTAAGGAATAAGTTTTTGATGACTTGAGGAAGCTGAGGAGTTTGGACAGGATTTAAACTTTGGGCAGGACTTAAAATATCTCTGCTTCTTCTTCAGTGATGAATGGTAGCATCGGCAGGATTGATAAAACATCATTTGGTAATTAAAAATATAAAATCTTTACTGGTTGTATAATTTCCCATATTTGTATCCAGAGTATAGTGTGGAATAGATATTTTTTACAAAAAGAAAAAAATTTTGTAGTTTTTTTCTACTACTGTTGCATTAGGTTTCATAGCTCTGTTAAGTGTTAGCTTATGTACTTTAAAGTTTGTTTCTGCCATACAGAAGCCCAGTCTTTTTCTCAGAAATTTCAATCCATTTGGAAGCCATCTGGAGACCTTAAGAAGACTATTTCTGTAGCCAGTTGGAGCTAATACCAAAATTCATAGCAACTCCTGTAGGCTTAATAGTGATCACCCTCAATATTTTAACTGGAAAAAAATATTTTGAAAGGTTTATGTTTTTTTCAGTGCATAGAATTAATCTTAAAACATCATCCCATTGTCATGTAAATTGAAAAATATTAGCATTGTTAACACTTTTGCAAAGAAGCAAAATGCTGATGAATACATACCCAGGAGGATTCCTGGACAAATTTTAATCAATTTAGCTGTAGTGGTTAAAGACCTATCACCTTCAGAACAGTCAACAGAAAATTCATATTTGCACATGGTAGAATTACAAATGTCTGGTTTAAATAATTCAAGACTTGTTTCCCTGTTGACAAAAACTTGATAAGCTCTCTGATTGGGATTTTGAGTTCATATAACCTGTTGCTTGTATTAGTGGGGCAGAAGAAGCTGGTGCCTCATGTTTAACACCAGTCATGCCTTTATTAATGTTTTTTTTTACATTGCTTCCCAGCTCCTGGACGAGTTCCCAGCTTCTGGGAAGATGAGACCCTTGCATGTCTCTCCATGGTTTCTGTTCAGAAGTGCTGGATGGGCAGGCGAGGAAAAAGTTGCAGGGTGCTCAAGGAGAGCAAGGTAGAGCAATACTTCAGGCTCCAAGGCTTAGCACAGTCACGGTGGGCTAAAATCCTTTAAGTTATATTTTTGCAATCCCTGCTGGAAGCTCTGTCTAACAATTAACACTAGCTACCAGAATTCCCTTGGAAAGAGAAGTATTTTGGCTAACTCTACCAGCTGTGTAAGACATTGAAAATACTGAACATTACACTAGGTATTAGTAGGACACGTCTCCAAGTGGCCAATGAATATTTTATCCTGTGGAACAAATACTTTGGAAAAATACAGTTTCTAGTATTATTCAAAGACTTGTGTTGGAATATAAAAGCGATGTGGTACAAAGTTTAAAGTAATTTGCAATTATCTTTTTCCAAATTCATTGGAAACAACTATTTTAGGGAGCTGTGTTTGATCCAGGTATAGCTAGACAAGAGCATGTGAACTGGAAGGTGGAAACAGGAAGAAATGAGCTAACAGTAAAATTGGATTGTTTGTTTTCATTATGAAAACTATGTGAAAAGCCAAAAATAAAATCTCCACAGTGCCACAAATCCCTTCTATGACTTTTTAAAGGGAGTTAGCATTTTAAGTCCCAATTTTTTTAAACTAAAGCAATAATTGTACAAAAAACCATTTTTGTTTCATTAACAACCTGACAGTGCTATTAACAAGGAAAGAGTTAAAGACATAACTATGTTTTTCTCCTGGTGTTAGATGAAGTTAGCTCTGTTTGGGACTAAGTCTTTTTGCATCAATTATTTTGTGAATGGGGAGATTGAGGAAAGCCATTCGAAGCTGCTTGGTCTTGCTTTTCAGGGATGGGGAGAGCACATGTGCTGAAAAGTGGGGCCTGGAGGCTTATAATGAGAATTTCAAGGATGCAAGATTTTCTAGTTGGATAGTTTAGGAAGGTTTACAAGGAGCACACAGGCATGCAGATTCTCACTGTGAAGGTTCCTTGTAGCACTATCCTCTCCCAAGATGCCCTTAGGGCTATACATTGAAACAGGCATTTGGACTGTGTGCTCAGCCACATTCCAGAGGATTTTCTATAGGCATCTGTCACTTGTGGTGTCTGTACTTTCTGTCTTGGCTTTATGTCTCCTTAAATCGTGCATCGTAAAAAATGCAGTTGTTCATACATGACAAAAATTACCATTTTTCTCACTCAAGGAGCACAGCTTGTGAACCTGTCCTGAAATAATTTGTTTCACTAGCCACCTTTTTACATCATATCCTTTGAATCTTAAAAGAGCTGAAACTATGGCACCTCCCCATAGCCGCCAGTTACCTTAGGAATTTAATATGCTTGTATGTTGACAGGATCATCAAAGGGCAAGGTGATATTCACAGTGGCAGGTGAGACATGCAATAGGTGGGATTTGTACATAAGGAGTACAAGCTGTTGAAGTGCTCCAGAAAGGTGAAGGGGGCCTGATCTCTGCACCTTCCCTCTGGCTCTTCTTTGTTGCTCTCATCACACACAAATAATTTATTGTCATTTAATATCAGCAGCTTCTTCTTAATTCATGGTAACAGCAAACCTATCAGTCACTACTAATGAAACTTCTTACTGTCACATCTGTCTGTCTAGAGCAAGTATCTTCAAATGTAGAGCACTATGGAATTGCATTAATGCATTTTTAATGTATGTTCTGGCATTTAAGAAAGGTATATTTCATCTAAAGGTATTTCAAATGTTCTGAGAGGATCCCAGCCCAGCATGGGTGGTTTCTGTCATGAGCCAGGCTTGTAACTTACACTGGTATTCCAGTCAAGTACAGCTGTTAGTTAATTCTGTAGTAACATCCACTTACATGCACGAGTGGATACATGAAGTACAAATGGAAGTGTTGGAGAGATATGACACTGTCTAGTTCTCTGCATAGCTCATATATTTGGGTCTAAATGGCAGTTCATAGCAAAGAGCTGAAACACATGATTTCCACTCAATCCAAACCTATATTCAATTGAAAATGAAAACATCTAACATGGTTGCACAGGTTTAGGTAAAAACTGGTGTGTGCTCAGTGGTTTCTGCCCTTTGTTTCCCCTTCTTCCTGTTCATTCCACAAGAAAGTCCATCATCTTTGCAATCATGTAGATATTTTGGGACTTACATATATGCTGTGCTTTAAACAGTCCTTTAGGCCCCTTGGAGATTGTTCTTGTATTTCACTTACTGCATTTACATGTAAGCCTACAGATGATTTACTTGGAGGGAAATTGCTCCTCACATAAAAGTGATCCTCAAATTGATCATGGGTAGGCTTTTACATGCCATACCTATGAATGTCATTCTCTTGCCAGTATTTGTGTGGATGTGTGTAGTTCATAGTGTGTATGTGAGAGCACACCTGTAAATAGAGATGTATATACATACCCTGGTTTTGCCCAATATAATGATGCCAACTTGTGTGTAGAGCCAAAAAAACTTAAAAACTATACAGTGCTTGAGATGCTGCATTGTTTTTATTATAGTATTTTTTATATCAGATGAATTGCAGGATGTTTACAGATGCTTATTAATATTTAACTTATACAATAGGGTGGCAGGATGTTTATGATTGTTGTCAGCTAAAGAATTGTATATGATTCTGGGTGAAATTTTGGCTTTTTTGAAATCCTTGGCAAAACTCCCATTGATCTCACTGGGGCCAAGATTAAACCCCTCTGAATCTATTGTTTACTGGCTATTTTCCTACTGTGATAATTTTTTAAATGAGTGAAATGTATTTATTTTTTCCCAATGTGAAATCTGCAGTTTCTATTTGGATTTTTCTACAGAACCTGCAAACTACAACACAGGTGGGAACATACGCCTCCCAGAATGTACAGAATTTTTCATTGATCTGGTCCTTGAATATGTCTTAGAAAATACCTTCTAAAATAACTTTTGTAAGATTTAATACAGATTCATCTAAAAAGAAGTCACCTTTCATGCCTCTCCGCAAAGGGGGAATGCAATGTGGCAGGTGAATGTGAAGAAGTATTCATTGATAAATAAAAAGTAGTCCTGTCTGTTTTCTGTACCTGCTGATCTCATGCAGCTCACCTGTCTCTGCAGATCTGGTATGAGACACTTGAAGTACCTTATCCAAAAGTACCTTATTGGGGAAAAAATTTTACATAGTAAGTATGTGGCTTTAAGCTTTTCATCAAGACATGGAGGTATCTTCAGAGCCAGTATGTTGAATGACTTTTAATATTCCATGGATCAATTAAAATGATGAAAATGTTAAGTGCTAAGTCAAGTCAGACAACTGCTTGACATTAAAGAAATCACTTGTCTAGAGGCAGAAGGATCAGTTCTTTAATAGCACAAGGGAGGAAAAAAACCATAATGCAGCGCTTCCTAAATCCCCTTCCAGGGTATCTTTTAATTATGTATGCTCCAAGTGTATTCTTCTTGTAAAAAAACCATACGGCTGTGAAACAGCTAAATAGATGCATCCTAATTTCTTCATCTAAGGCTAAAATACCATTTTCAAACAAGAGCTGTCATGCACTTTGAAATACATGTGTTGGGAACAGGTTAAGTTTATATTTATCATAGGTAGTCATCCCAGGGATAGTTGGACTTGTAAAATAAGGTAGTTATGTCAAGGTTATCAAAAGCTGAAGAAATAACAAAGCAGACACCTTCCTTCACGAGGCTCTTTCTGAAGACATCTGTGCAAATGCCCACCACTTCCAGGAATCTTTTCCTATAATTTCATTTAAGAAAGGATCATATTCAGATTCCTGTCCTTCCCCTTGCTAATAAGGGAGGAAGTATGCACCTTGCTTGAACTATCTAGGAGTTTGTTGGTTGTAGAAACAGACCTCAAAAGAATAAACATTTGAGGCGATCAGTAGGCTTGCAAAGGATACACAGGGCTCTGTCTGGGCTTGTTAGTCTGCTAATGTGGATCTGAAAAGCTCCTATGGGGCTCCTGCTTGACTGGGTGGTGAGGCTCCATGGTTGTTAGTGGGGGCTGATGGGCACCCAAGCGAGCAGACACTTTTCCTTTTGCGTGTTGGTTGGCTGTCTGCTATTCTAATCAGAACTGGAGTTCTGGACACGCCTTTATTTGTCTGCAAGGCCATGTGATATCTAAGGAAATGGGAAGGAAGTGGCTGAAGGTCTGGATTCTGCCTTTGGTTTCCTGCCAATGGAGCTAGTATAAGAGTGGGGGCAGTGTAGTTAACCTTTGAGTGCTTCACTTTCTCTGCCCAAGGGAATAGGGATGCTCACCACCTCTGTACAGCCCCCTGGAGTCCTGTAGGAGAGCAGTGTTATATAAACCGCTGAGTTTTACCCACACTATTATATGTAGTAAAAATAAATTACTTCTATCCATAACACTGCAAGAATTGCTTTTCCTAGTTCCAGTTCTCTTTGATGACCTACTACATCCTGGGTAGTCAGTTTTGAAGCTTAGCAATCGCTCTAATACTTAGAATTACACACATAGCAGGCTCTGTTTGCTGCAGAAAAGAGTAAAACTTTAAACTGCCTGACAAAACTTGCCAATGAAGTATATCTAACAGAGCAGGGGTGTAACTTGGCTTTATTTACTTGTAATAATGGTAAGGAACAGTGAATTTTGTTTGTTTACATACTGTTTACAATGGCACAGTTTTATTTTTAATATATAAAAACAATTGAGGTATTTATTGCATATACTATTTTAAAGATGTTTTATGTGTTTTCACCTTTGGAATATATTGTTACATTTCCTTGTACAGATAATTTGGGTGGCTTTGTTAATATAGTTAGTAATTTTTATGACTACTAAGTGACCAGTTTTCCGTGCCTTTTTATTGTTGGATGCATGATTACATATTTATTATTGTATGGAAGTCACTGAGATGTGTATTTTTGTATTCTGCTGGAAGCAATGGTTGATTTTATTGTACATGATAAGAGATGCCTTCCATAACAGGCACTCGTATGAGATCTTCCTTCTCAAATAAACAGAATGCATTCAATGTATATAAGTCCTTGAATTTATTTTGTGTCTAGAAATCAGCAGGAATGCTTGAACATCATGACACTGAATTTTAGATGTTATCCACTCAAAATGTGGGCTGCTACCAATATCATCAAACGTAAACCAAAATTCCCCTTCAAAATCAATACAATGGCAACTCCTTGGCACAATCTAAGACTTTGGAATTTAAAAGAAAACTCTGTGTGTTAAAACTACATAAAATTTGGATGAATGACTATCAAGTGTCATTTCTACTCAGTCTGCCAGGGACTGCCTGAAAATTGTTTTAAATTAGCAGCTTTGAATACAGTTTTTGTACATCCTCTACGTGGCTACGTGCAAACCCAGATGTAAGTAGGTCACTGTGCATGTAGGTGTTTACATTTGCAGCGATCTTCCACTGGATCTTGCTGCCACATAGCGTATTAAGTGTAAAAACAGATTTGCATTTGCATCCATGGTAACAACAGCCATTAAAACACAACATTCAGTAGCACCCGATTTTCCACGGGTAAGTGGCACTAAAGCAAACACATTTTTCCTCAGCAGTATGGGCTGTGCCTTGCTAGCACCAACCCTGATAAACACTCACGGGGGTTGATTCCAGAGGGCCATTCTGCAGGCAAGCATCAGCTGCCATGTTGTAGGTCAGGGAGCTGCTAGGCTGGTACTTAGCACAAGATGTGATGTGAAAGTAACCACAATCAGTGGCATATACAGAAGGAAAATTATAGTCTGTAGGAACCTAAGTCAGTTCACAAAGGCTGTAATATTGTGATCGATGAAGTTGTCTTGTGGTTGGGATCCCATTGTCCTGAATGATCATACGTTGGAGAGGCAAACCCAGAAAGCTTAAAGGTCAGTGCTGGGGGGTTTAATGCACCATGAATTCCAGGTGCTTAAAGTTCCCTTAGGATTGAAGCCTGTGCTTTAATTGTAGGTGTGTATTGGGAGGATTGGATTTCTTGAAATGAAATGAAATGGTTGGTTTCAATCATCAAAGCTGTGGTATAAACGAGAAACTGTAGCAGGAGAAAAAACTCATGGGACACCATGAAAAGTAGGGGACACCACTAGGGATGGCACTCTGCAGTACATGAGGAAACTGGGTGTGATGGTGCTTGGACATTGGGAACCCTCCAGAATTTCTTCTAGAAGTCAGACTGCACAGTAAGGTAGGCTTCCCACACTTCACCTTGACCATAAATTAGTTTTCTGTGAATAAGAAGTCAAGGAATGTGAAAAAATGTAGTTGGATTACAAGACTTAATTTGGAAGATGCACTGAGGGAGGTTTTTTATAATTTTGAGAAAAGTTTGGTAAATGAATGAACTGTTCATACCACATGTTAATACTTGTGACATATAATCAGACAATAATATAATCAATCCGTTCATGTCAGTAGCACCAAATAGCTGATGATGAAGTCTGAAACTGTACTAACTTTTAACTCCCATCACTAATGAAAATCTGAAACAAAGAAGATTGTAAATGGGCAAGCATTAAAATTGGAAGTGCTGAAGCAAATCTAACAGTTATTGCCCAGAGTTATTTTAACAAAAAGGGCTGCATGGATGTCTTGTCTAAAACAAAAATCTAGTAGTAAATTATTTAAAGAGGTTTCATGGGGATAGCATGATAAACTACAAGGGCAAAAATGAAACTGGTGCAGTATTAACATTCTGTGTTAAAATATTGGAATAGTGAGCATGGTAAAAAGTGACGAACAAAAATTATTTTTAAATTATGCCATTCAGGTTTGTGTTTAGATCAAAATCTGCCCATTCGGGAGGCAGATATTGGAGTATGGCATTAGCCTGAATTGGCCTTGTATTTAACTAGTTGTTGGCTCAATTTCCTTTGGAGTTGTTGCAGACTGTTTCCTAATTACGTAAATGCAGTTCTGATCATATTTATAACTATATTTTTTCAAAGTAAAATATGTCAGTGGAGCCACAGCCTTAATCATCCCCACCTGTCTAATGGTAAGAAGATGTCACAGATCGAATCTGTCTTGAAAGCATGACAAAACACAAGGCAGGTGCAATAGCTTGTGTCCTGGCCAAATGCTCACAGATGAGTGAAAGCAGCAGCTGGCCCATGCCCTCCTTCTTCAGATGAGAACTGAGGGGATCTACACGGAAGTGCATCTTTCTTTTTATAGAGGAAGAGATGAGAGATGTCATGGTGATGAAATGGGACATCCTGGGATGTGGCAGATGCCTGACTGAGCCAGCGGGATTTTTTCTCTAGCTTTAGTTTCCATTTCCTTTCCCTGACTGCAGTGCACAGCTGTGCCTGCACTTGCCTCTCTGAACTCATTCCTCCCCTCTGCCCTTTTGCTGTTATTTGCATCTCCCATGGCTCAAAGGCTTCAGCCCTTCTCAGGTACCTACCATCGTTTCCCAATTACACTTTGCCAAGTTCAATTTCCTTTCTTCAATTTCATTAAAAAAAAAAAAATCCATCTGCTGCCTAGTGACATTAATATAACAGCAGATATGTGTTCTCCTGGCAGTCAGGCTATCCTCTGAGCAGAGCAGTTCATTAATTAGAATCAGACATGTAATACCTCTGAATCCCTAATGCATGGCCCTTGTAACAATAATAATAATCATCTGCTAATGGTGTCATGATTCAACCTATGGTGTGTTTTCCCCTCCCCCTGAGGGAGCACAGCTTTGCTCAGACTTCCTGGGCACAGCATTTCCAACCCACTGTTGAAGCCATCAGTGCTCTGAAAGTCAAGTCACACAGAAGCCTGCAAGTGGTGTAAGAGTATGTTCTTCTGATTTGTGCCTGATGACTTGTTTTCCAACTAACTTGCTTAAAAGCATGAATCCAGTCAATCTTAGGGGGCTATTTTCAGGTGAATAAAAAGGAAAAAATGTTAAAGAAGTTGAAGATGCCATGGAGCTGTTCCCAAAACATGGGGTTTTTTTGGAGTGAGGAGAGCTGCTTTTTTAAAGATGGTAGGTTCAGAGGTCACTTCAGAGTATCTGCACTAAAAGCTTAGTAGCTTTTAGTTGATTTTTATGCTATTCTTCCTCCCTCACCAGCTTCTGTAAACTGGTGGGAGGAGCAGGTGGGTTCTGGGACCAACTCCTCATCCAAGGCAGAGGGACGGTTTAGACGAGAGCGCCTTACCTGGAGTGTGTGGGCAACCCCTTCCTGAAATTAAAACCCATGCAACTTGAATAAAACAGGAAATTATAAAATGAGTTTTCTTTTTTAAGCACGGACTTTCTACTAAGATGAGCCTTACATAGCTCTGCTCTGGCATTCCATCTCTCACTTCCTCTCTTTTGGGCCATCACCTTCCTCACCACTGTGTTTTGAGCATCTTCTTTCAGGTACTCTACAGACTGTAAAAACCCAAGGAAATGTAGGGACAGGGACAACGCTCCAGATCAAGACGGGGGAGAGCATCAAACAGCATTGACTGCCTTGCAAAATATTTTTCCAGATGCCAGTTGAATTCACATCTTTCATTTATTATCTTACCTCATCAAAAGAAAATAATTGAATGAGTTTATATATGAATAAAAATCAGATATGTTGCTTAGAGAATTTATAAAGGAACTAGGCAGCTACACAGCGAGAGATGGAGCAGACGATACCTGTGCCAGCTCTGCTCCATTGAAACATCAAGAAATGAATGGCATAAATTTTACAGCTGCAGTGTAAAACCTTCCTAGAGTTGTCTTAGGAAGGTATATAATGCTTTACAAATCAAATGATCAAATGTTCTCAGAATTAAAATTTCAATATATCTCTCTGTGACCACTCGGCCATGAAAATGATTACTCTGTATTTCCCAGAATCTTAAGCCTATTTAAATTATTGACACGAGTATTAATTAAATCTTTCAAACATTGTGGAAAGAGTAGCCTGGGCAAATGAGCTTAAGTTGTTGAAAACTACAATAACAATTAATTATGCCAGGCCAATCAATCACCATTTATTTCTCAGTCAATAAGAACCATTGTTAATGGCTGATTAAGCTCAATTAAGGTTTGATGGAAGGGCTAGTTTTTAAATAGAAGTTAAATTATTGTATCATTTACTAGCAGGATCAAAAATACATCATGGCTTATTTTTTCAATATAAATCTCCTCTTAAAATGTATATATATTGAAAACAAGATTCAATATCCTTGGTTTTCTTAACTGGCTGGGTAATCTGGGGTTTTATTAAAGACTTTTTCCCTTGCTGGATTAAATGGAGAAAAACTTGAAATATAAGTCCTTATGGTTCTTTTACATCTGTTTAGCTAATACCCAGTTTAAATGCTTCTGATATCCAGACTAATCCCTGGGGGAGTGGAAAGAAATAACACTTTTTCTTAATTTAGGGAGGACTCCTATCCTCTATAGACCTACTTGCTTTGTGATTTGTGGGAATCTGACCATCAGGTTGCCTTTGGGTTGGTAATGGGGGTCTGCCTGGAGGAATCACAGTGCTGAAAAGATGTTACATGACATTTTACCTATCCATTAATGTTCCCATTCTAGCTTCCAGGCTCACTTTTTGCTGCCATCAGTTTCCCACCTCCCAAATTAAACGGAGAAAAATGAGACTTTTAGGGTGCGTGCCATGTTAAAATTCTGTTGCACATTAGTTTTGGGCACTGAGTGACTCTGATGTGTAAAGTATCAGCATATGTGTAATGATGCTCTTGAAATTTGTTAAATCACTTACTATTTCACCAAAGCTTTGTTTGCTTTCAACATTAACTGATTTTTTTCTTTTGTTTATTTAGTGGTTCAAGGCCTGTGTAGTAATCAAAGTTTTCCCTTTGCATTGACTCTTTTTACTGGCCCAGAATAGAAGTCATTCTTTAAGAGATAAACAAATTACAACTGTTAGGAGGACGTGCCCAGAAGACATTATATACTACAGCTAAAATGCAGTTCCTGTGTCTGAATCCCACACTTTGCGGATCAGCTGCATCTCTTACCTTCCGTTCTCCTTTGCCCTTGGTGTCTTTGAAGGCACCCAGTGCCAGCAGGTGCCTCTTCCTTCTGACACAGGATTAGTGTTTTACAGAGGTGATGAAGTTTTAGCATGACTAGCATGGTGTATAAAATAGATGCACAACTTGTGCAAATTGTACTTTTCATCTTTCGCACAAGAACGGATGGGATTGCCCATTTCCTTTAAAAGCAGGCCACCTAGTGCTTGCAGAGGTTCAGCACAGAGAGAAGCCCACTGCCAGCACGTGTCTGCTCCCTCCCTCACTTGCACTCCCTTCAAACCATGGAGCTGCTCACCTACTTTTCAAAACACACTGTGCCACCATGCAACTTAAGAGAACAGAAACTTTAGGTTGTTGATTTCACAGGCCTGTTTCCTGTCTGGCTCTCTGCTACTTGCTTTGCTCCAGCACTGGGTTTTGTCAGACCCCTCTGGCAACCAGCATTAATGCCCTAATATGGCCAGGAAGCTTCAAGGAACATGACAGTGTGGTTGGGATCAGCTGGATTAATCAACTAAGCCAAGGGTAGAAGGATCTAGCACCAGGAGTGGCCCAGTGAGGAGGCAGTGCTGGGAGAAAAGTGGAAAGACAAAAGGGAAAGAGGGGACAATATTCCCTTTTCAACACCACTAGCAAGCTGGCAGAAACCGCATCCTCAGGTTCACCAGAGAAAAAAGAGAATTAAGGTAGAAACACTGACAGCTTCTCATCCTCCAGACTGACACCAGAGCACTATAAGAGGAAAAAAATATGCCTCAGTCCTTTACATGGACTATAAAAAAATGATAAGCCAGTAGTATCCATACTGGAATGTGACATCTCCAAAGAAAGTGGAAAGGCACAGTCTGGAATGATGTTCCTAATTCTGTAGCTGTATCACTAGACATGTAACCAGGGTCCCAGGAAGATACTTTATCAGTGCATTTTGCTGGAGCTTCCTTTCCTCCTCCCTGTGAGCCAAGGAGAAGACCCAAACACCAGCTGTTATTAATGGTCCTGTGGCACTTCTTATAGAATGTCTAAATTCTGGTGAAGGTAAATCCTGTCTGAATTTTTTTTTTTTTTGATAAATCTCTTAGTGATAGGTGAGTTTGGGGTGTTTTGTGCATGTTAAGAAGTGTAAATACTGAGCTATGCAGCTCTGGATATTCTATAGCACAGTTAAATTCAGTCCTTCATGGCTGCCAATGTATTTGGCAATATTCTCATTTATTGTAAGGGTTTAGCCTTTTAGTTTAAAATGAAAAGTCAGTAATTTTTTCATTCAAATCTGTTTTTAAAGATGTGTGGAGGTCCTATTTTTATTTAAAAAAAAAGAAAAAGGGAAATTTAACACTAGCTAAATTAGAGGATAAATCTGTATCACTAACAAGAACATTTCTGGAAAAGCTATGTCTTAGACTGTAAAACTTGAGAAAATTGTTAAATGACAGAAGTTATAAATAAATGTTTTCTGTATTTGGTTTGCATTGGATAATGGGCACCTTCATAAATCTTTTGTTAACTACTGCCAAGAATACAGGCTGGACTGCTGGATCTGGGATGGAAATTCTGACATTTCTATAGTGGTAGGAAATTTAATAGAAGAAGAGTTCTAAATAAGCTTCTTTCAAAACAAAACAAAAAAACCCAACTGCAGTCTTGCTCCTCAGTACTTGGTCCTGTTGGCAGAACTTTATGTTTGACTTAGGATCATTTTACATTAGTTCTGTATCATCCTGACAAGTCTTCTTCACCTGCAGAGTGCATCGTTATCTTTCCTGAAAAGAACTGGAAAACACCCACACTAAAAAGCCTCAGCAGAACACTTTATTTTAATGAATGTAATGTATTTTCTTTAGCACAGTGAATATTTTTCACTCACATACACATATATACTACCCTCAAATACACCATATAGCTACGCTCTTGCAATTTATTATTCATATTAATTATAAATATTAATTCAAATTTTTCAAATATCTTAAAACTCATCACCTATAAGGCTGTAATTAAGTTTAATTGGAAATCCAGCCTTATAATCAATCATCAATATATATCAGGTTTCTGCAATCTCACCAAATGAATTGACATAGAAAATTATCCTCCCCTGGCACACCTGAGACAGAAGGGGATCAAGAAAACCAGTCTTGAACTAAAAGCAAGCCAAAAGAGAGGAAGCTATAATTTGTACTCTGGATCCTGGCACATTTCTCATTTCACATACCAGCTATCAGGAGCGGCCTTGTGTGTTCTAAAACTGTCCCTCATAAAAACCCTCAAACTTCTGTTTTTGTGATAGGGAAAAATGAGCCCCAAAGCTGCAAAAGGCTCCTCCTCCCTGGATAATGAAGGAGAGAGGAGGAGAAAGGGTGCCTTTGAGCAAACTTGTCTTGCCAGAGCCTGAGGGAACCAAGATGGGAAAACAAAACATTGGATTTCTTCCTAGCAGGAGCAACATGCAAAGTCCTCTGTGATTCTTCTGAAACCCTGGAGTTCTTCCCCACACAAATCATTCATATCCATCAGCTCTCAACCACAAAAAAATCCTTTCGATGGCCTGAAAAATGAACACATTTTGCCAATGAATAAGCTAAATCAGATCAATGTAACTTCGTTTTTCGTACAAAAATAGTAAAGCTGGGCTTGTAGGGGAATGGAAATCCATTTCCATTTTCTCCTTTGGTATAATATGTTTTAAAGGGTATATTACTAAAGAATCCATCATCAACATGTTATTGTAACTTACCCTTCGGTGGCTTTATTATACTCATAAAGAATTGGGTGGTTCAACACTTATGACTATCACAGACCTTTTAGCATAAAGTAAAGAGATATAAATATTATCAATACTTCAGCCACTAATTTCTCTCATGTACCCCATCTTCATTGCCCCTAGGGAACAGAGAATCACTGTTGGTCAATCCTTACATAACTTTTAGTAGCAGGAAAATTTTCAATAAACCTTTTGACTGCAATCTCTCAAGATAACCAACTTGCAGGGACAAGCCTCAACATTTCCATGTATTCAAAGCTGATGAAATTTAAAGCTGCTGGTAATTCTGGAAACTTTTTTGGCAGACAAGGAAAAAAAAATAATACTTTTACAACCCAGCTTTCAGGATCAAATTCTGATTTATCTATAGCACATCTGTTTTATTATGTAATGTGTGACCCAGACAGTTATCTGAAAGCAAATATTAATTCTGATTTTCCATTTATTTATGGGCAGAACAAGGCCTTATCAGTTGTAAATGATGACACATTGTTCAAGTTCAAACAATTTCATTTTAAAACACTTTTATTATGTTTTCAAATATTCCTAATGCAGTTTCATGCAACTGAACAAAGAGGCAATGGATTAGTCCCTTTTTGACTGATGAAAAGGATTTTGACTTTATATACTAAAATATATACTTATATTATGCTTATATATATCTACAGCTTTAAAGTATAAGTGACCACAAAGAAGATACTTTCTTTTCAATAGTTAAAAATTACCTTCTTCAATTACAAGAATAACTAATACATGTACTATGGCAATGGTACATGGTTAAAAGTACCCAGTAAAATACGTTACCAAGATGTATAATTATAGGCTACATTTTGACTCTTGAAAAACTCCATTTACTGTCACAATCAAGTGAGCTTTGATTTAAAAACAGTTTAAAAATTAAAATTATCTCGTTCTCAGTAGGCTGTGTAAATGTAACATTTCTGAGCTGAGAAATGTACCTAGAAAAATCTCACTGGGAAAATGAAATTGCCTTCAATGAAGGTAGCTCAGAAACAGCTACTCAGAAATCCTACAGTGGTAGGGAAGGACTCACAGAATTTCTTTCAGCCATTTCTGTTCTGTGCTTCTTTTTGGCCAAGATTTTTTGTCTTCAAACAGTAAATTACAAAGAGGTCCTTGGAGTGTACAGTGACTTTTTCACAATTGCAACCCTCACATGATAAAAATTCCCTCTCTCTGGCATGAGGTTTCCAGGATCCTTTGTATTACAGCAATTTTTTATACAACCATGTGGATGGAGGAATGAGGCACTTCTAGTTTGTCTTAGGTAATGGTTTCCTTGTCACTCCGCGTTTTTGGGAGAAGCTATCAATATTCCTATTTTGCTGAAAAGGTATCACCAAGACATATAAGGATTTGGTAATTTCCAGTCAATATTTTGATGGAAAAAGTCGGTAACACTATAATAAGTGTGCTCATGTTTAAAGAGCATTTCTATTATAGACTGAATCAGAGGGGAAATTAAATAATCTCTGAGTATGTGGCAACACTGAGGAAATTGAGAATCAGAAGGACTTAAATAATATACAGCAGCAGTTATTCATGTGTGGAATATAAACAAGACAAGCCAAATGGTCACATTGAGACTGACTTAAACCTTAAACATATGCTCGAGTTATTTCATCTGAGATGAAGAGCACATTTCAGGATATGTTGCAGCAGCACACAGCAAACTGTGTAACAACTCCAGCAGAAATGAAGGAGAAAGCACATCATGAACATTACACTGAACTATTTTCATTGTGGGAAAATGCTCACTATGAAAATGATTTCCAGTTCAAGAATAAACTCTGTAAAACCAGCAATAAACTGGGCCATGCTTAGAAAATATAAAGATCACTGAAAACTGACTAAATTTATTTGGAATCCAGATGCTGTAGCATCTCCACAGTAGTTGAATTTGAGAGAGAAAATAAGTCACATTTGTTTACATGTGGAAGACACAAGATTTGAAATGTGTCTCAGTAAAGCATCTGGTTTTCCTCTAATTTCACAGCAGGAATATTAGAGACTACTTAAATAGATGAAGTTGCAGAAAATTTAATTACCACTGAACATTTACAAGGAAATTCATTGTTCCCTGGAGTTACCACAGTTGTGGTAAGGATAGTATATGACACCTCTGGGCTTTAAAGAGGAAGTATAGGCAGCAACTGGTTGTAAACAAACAAGAGATGTGTATAGTGTGTACAATGTCTGCAGATTTAAGGAATTATAGGATTTATCCTATGGTACAAATTATTAAACATTTGAAAAAAGCAGCAGATACCTTTTATGATGATACCATAACTGTGAACTGCAGCAGGGCAAAGAGGTAATTTTTTTTTTTTTTACAAACTGATCTGATACCTTTCCATAAATACACCAAAAGGGAAAAATACCTGGAGCATTACAAGAAGCCTGCAATAATGTTTAGGTTTAGGGTTACATTGAGCAAACAGCTCAGCACTTGAGCACAGCTAGTTCTGACAGAGAAGGGTGCTCTCCATATACTTCCCAATAAAGATCAGTATCACTTCCCTAGTTCAGAAGATGTTTTTGCCTCATTATCTTAAATTCATCTGCAAATATGGGCTGAAGACAAGTAGACAGTGTGTTATCTGATAGCAGGCAAGTGTTTACTCCAATCTCACACTGTACTGCCTGCAGTAACTGCATAACTCCTGTCAGCAAGGCATACACAGGCAGATACCATGAAGTATTACTGCACACAAGGTTATTTGAATGACAATCACAAAACTAACTATGAGGGACACTCTGAAAACTCCTTCATGGGCTTGGGTGTCATCATTAATCATTAAGGAAAATTCTTGGATTTAATCTGCTCGTACAAGCAATAGATATGTGCCTAAGTCACAAGGCAAAAGCTGAAGAAAGAAACACATAAGGAACAGAAAGTGCAGTAGAGTTACATCCTCTCCTGACAGGAATCAATTATTGAGAGGGTGTCTGCCAGTCTTCTAATTGAACAGACTGGCACTGGAAATTCTGGTTCCGTCAAAACTTTCTACAGAAGCTCTGGCCACGATCTGGCTGTGGCTGCTGGCCAGGCTGGCTTCTTACCGCAGCTCAGCTGACTGGCTATCCAGCTCCCTGGCATCAGGCTGACTGCTCAGTTGGTTTCTTGGCTTCCCAGGCTTGTCAGCTGGCAAAGATTGTTCCATTTTTGCCAGAAAGGCTGCAGAGCCAATATGTT
Organism: Acrocephalus scirpaceus scirpaceus; assembly: GCA_910950805.1. Lineage (NCBI taxonomy): Eukaryota > Metazoa > Chordata > Aves > Passeriformes > Sylviidae > Acrocephalus > Acrocephalus scirpaceus. The sequence continues at coordinate 56,975,252 of OU383774.1, read as the reverse complement.
TTGTTCCAGCACTTGATGAAACAAAATATTGACAAGCTGGAATTTCCTGTAGAAAAAAAAATTCACTTCCCAGCCAGCTCCAATTATTATTGTATAGTCTTGTGTAACACAGTGACGGCGTTTATCGCATCCTCTAATAAACACAATGCACAGAAAGGATGTGAATTCAGGGAGCTTTCCAAGGCTTTGGATAATAATCTCATAGCATCTGCAACCATCTCTATGGAGTACAATGCATCTTTTGATAAGGTTAGTGTGTGATGCTTTCCATTCTGCACTAAAAGGCCTCCTAGGCTGGCTCTGAGAACTCGTCTGTCAGCAGGACATGACTGGCCAGTTCAGTATAGAATCTGTGGATGACATCCTCTATGCATATTGTTTTGGAAACTTACATAGGTTAAGACCTATGATCTAGATCAAATTCCAGGGAAAGAGGAACCTGTAATAACTGCAACATAGTTACATATATGAAGATTATTGGGTTTTCACGGTTGAAAAAAATGAGTTAAAATACTCATAAACATGCAAATAAAAATGACTCCTGTCATTTTTACATTTTTAAACATCTCACTGTAAACAATGGATTTGTGAAGGATTTGGTGAAGAGAAACCAAAAAATGCCTTCAAATTATATCATAATGCCATAAACCCAACCCTTGTTGGAGACAAACACCATGGTCCAGCCCAGGTTTATGACAAGATGAGTCATAGAATTACCCACTGAGATGCAGAGTTCCAGTTTTGGAGGCGTCAGGAGTGCTTTCAAGGAGACCCTGAACTAAATGGCAGAGCAAGTCAACACCTGGGTGTGCACTTGCAGCAGAACAAGACCATTTAAGCTGTGTCTGTCCTCAGCTGTGTCTGTGCTGTCCTCAGTGCCACGCTGACACATTTATTGTGCTGGTGAACTGGATCAGCAAAACGGAAGGAAAGCAGGTTGTTCTCTGGTCCTCTCAGTTCAATCTCATTTATCGCTTGATTTCACAAATTTTCATGCTGGCACAGGCCAGAAGCAGCGCAGACACAGGAACAGGGAGCTGGGCAGGAGAGCTGAAGGGTATGTTACAAACAGATAAGCCACTAGAAGTCATTCATGAAATTAATACACTGTGAGCTTTAGATTTTTATTTTGGGGGGTTGGGAAGGGAAGAAGGGGGGTGCAATATTTTCAAGCATGGCAAATCCTTCCCAGCTTGCTCCAAGGGGATCAATGGAAAAGGCTGGATAGGTTTTAAGACCGGAAAAATATGCTCCCCCTGTTAAAGGCAGGAATAATACTATAAATTACTCATCTGCCCTTGAGAAGGCAATCCTTATTATTATAAGTGTAGCTTATAGGATATAATTTCAGATCTGGGCTGAACTTCATAAAGCTTTAGTTATAGAGGGACATTTTCCAGAGGTAGTATCATCAAAAAAAATCCCCAACAAAACAACACTGACACAATCATGCAACTGTGTAGTTTTCATGTACTGAGGGGAAAAATATAAGTAAGTGACTAGTAAAAAAATGGACAAAACAAAAGTCACATAAAGCCACAGACTATTTCTTTAACACCTTTCACAGAACTGGCATTCAATACCTGAGAGAGATGACATATAACTCACTCTGAGACAGTCTTTGAACAAGTTGTTCCAAGCCAGTGATCCTGAAATATCAAGCTTAATAGACAGGCGCAGCCAGTGAGTCAGGATAGTACCAGGGACATGACAGTAGTTTTGACAAAAAGATTCTAAAGATGCCTATTTCTCATACCAAATGAGCAGGCAGAAAATATTAGACGTGCGTGGCCAGATGTGCCTGATGCTGATTCCCTTCATGGGCCCTGATCCTGACCCCCACACACGGACTGGTATCCCAGCCTGGCCTAGACCCATCCCTGTCCCCACATGTGCCTGATGCCCCAGGGCTGGGCCTGCCCTGAGCTTGCCCTCCTCCCTGGCTGGCCTCAATGGGATGGGCTCTGACTGCCCAGACTCCGCCCTGAAAAATATAAAATTAACAGGACAGAAAATACCAGAGCCCAGAAACCTACACTGTATTTTTTCATAATTAATATAAATGTTAAGAAATGTTAGCTGACCAGACAAGTTTCTTGCACTTTGCCATAGGCAGTATTTAAATCAATTGTAAAAAAAATAAATTTAAAAAAATCATTATTTCAAGGCTATCCTCATTTTTATTATTGTATAAAAAAGATTTTTTTTTTTTTTTGCAACAAACAATGGCATGCCATGGGTTATGTTTCATAGTTTCCTGATGAGGGTAAACCTTGATTTTTCTCAAGGTTTTGGCAGGCAGCCATAGGAACTCATTATTCTGAATAGTCTAAGGGGAATTCTAAAACAAAGGGAATAAAAGGTTTGAATTTATTTTTAAAGCATGCTTTTTCATGTTTACGTTGCTTCCACAGCTATTTTGTTTTGGAATTTTCTTACTTACTGTTGATACATTAAAAAAATTATTTATTAAAAACAACGATTTATTAAAAGCAACAAAACCCTCTTACAGAAGTTTTATCTTTCATGAAAACTGAGAAGTGTATTTAATGATGGAGTTGGTCAAAAGGAGATATTTTGTTGTTAAGCTGAAGACGAACAAACTGTTAAAATGTCTTTATTTGAAAGACAGTGTATTTCCAAATCAGGCTGGTCTCAGTGGGCACAATGACGACTAACTTGAGTTAATTTGAGGCTATTAGTCATTTACTTTATCTCCATCCCATAGGGACCCGCAGACCCTGGGAATATGAGGAACATTTTATTCGTCCCACTTATGGCATATGGTGTGACACAGTTTAGAACCAATCTTTTGTTTCTTTTATCTATGTAGTCTTTGCATGGTTTTGTTGCACAGCTGAGTAGTTTTTAGGGTAAATGAAAATGTAGCTCACCTACCTGTTGGCAAAAGTGAATATGCACCCCCTGACCTCCAAAGTGTCTACTATGATTGTAGAACCCAGAAATAGCCCTTCATGAAAGACTAAATAGGAATTAAAGCCACAGCTTAAGTAAAAACAGAAGGTAGGCAGAAGCAGGAATTATCTAGATGAGTAAGAGAGATCCAGTAGCAAAAAAAAATTCTCATACCCTTTTTATAGGTCTTAGGTGGTATCCAGAAGGAAAGCGCAATTTATGAGGGGGTTAGGGTAGCTTCTGTTTGTTTCTCTAAACCGGGGCAGGTTAGAGTTTGAAATCTGCACTGAAAAAGCTACAAGGGTAGCATTTTTTAAATGATTTTTTTTTCTTTCCTAACCCCTTCCCTAGTATGCGAAGTTTGGGAATTTTTTTTGTCTGAAGGTAGCGCTGGGGGCTCTTCCTTTACTGTGCTGCAGGAGCTGCCGCAGGCACACGCTGTCCCATCTCCACCTGCGGAACTCCGGTTCTGTCCTTCCTCCCCGAGCTTCACCCGCACATGCCGGCTCTGACGAAGGCCTGCCCGACTCCCAAGGGAGTCTCTCCTTTGTGGGGGGACAGAGTTGTCCGCTCACATTGTTCAGACGGCGCACTGTGCGCTGTTCAACACTCCCTTCCTCGCTGTGTCCCTGCGGCCAGGTTAGTGCCCGGACGAGCTGCCGCTGGAACGGAGTTACACGCTGGGAAGCTACACGAGATTACCGCTTCCATCCAAACGAAAAGAAATTCCAGGCCCCAGCAGCACCTACACTTACACATCAGAACAGCTCATGAGGAGGTGAAAATCAGCTGCGTATCTGCGCACACCCGATGCCCTGAGGAATCCGGCTGCACTGAATTTAGGAAGGCAGTGTGAAGGGGTGGGGGTACGGGATTTTCAGGCAGGGTCTCAGAGTCTCGTCTGCGCCTCGTCTAAAACCTGCAGCCTCCAACCCACGCCCCGTGCTGAGGCTGCCGGCCGGCTACGAGAGGCGACCCCGAGCAAGCGGGTGGCAACCCCCAAGCCCGACGGAGCGGGCAGGAACAGCCCAGCCGCCCGGCAGGCACACGGCTCCCGAGGGCTTTGCAAAGGCCGTGCCCGTGCCCGGGCGCTCCCCCGGGGAAGAGCAGGGCCGGGGCACGGACAGGGCCGGGATAAAACAAGAACAGGGGCAGGGAGCGCAGGGCCTCCCCTCGGGGCGCGGCCGGCACGGGCCCTGCGCGCGCTCCGCCGCCGCGGCTGTTTCCGGGGCGGCCGCCGTTTTCCCGCCAATGGGAGCGCGCGGCGGCGGCGGCTCCGGGGGCGGGGCTGGGCGGGAAGCGTCGCGAGAGCGGGGGCGGGGCGGGGCGGGGCCGGAGGGGGCGGGGCCCGCGGCGGCGGCGGCTGGGGCGGGGGCGGCGGGTCCGGTCGGGCGCTCCGGGGCCGCTGCGCTGCGGGGCCATGGCCGAGGGCGGCGGGCGCTGAGGAGGCGGCGGCGGTCACAGCCACAGACACAGGTACGGAGCGCCCGCTCTTCTTCCCACCCGCTCCAGCCGCTCCCCCACGGGCAGCCCCGCTGGGGAGCTCGGGCGCAGGGCGGGGCGGCGCCGCCGGCCTGTCAGTTGGGGCTCGCTGCCACAGGTGGCCCGGGGGCTCCCGGGGAGGCGCGGAGAAGCGCATCCTCCGGCGCTCTTCCCGGGAAAGGCTCCCCTGGGGCAGCGCAGCTCCCGCGGGCCCCGCCGATCACCGGGAGGGGGCCGGGAGCAAGGCCGGGGCCCCCTGGACCTCAGCGCGGGGGTGACACGAGAGCAGGAGGGGGTGGCGCAGCGCTTCGGCTGCGGGACCGATCTTGCGGAGTTCGCGGTCGCGGGTGCCCCCGGTGCCCCCGTGGGCCAGTGTGTCCGTCCGCAGTCTCGGCTGGCGACTGACTGACAGACTCGAGCTGGTGCAGTCGGGGTCGGTGCACGGAGCCTCCGTGAGTTTACGTTCCCTCCTGCGTTGTTTGGGTTGTGGTCGGTGCGCATGGGTTAAGTAAGTTCAGCCTGTTCTCAGCATTTCGCTGTAAAAGTGTCTCCTCGTCCTCCCTCCCTCCCTCCCGGCACACGTCCTCCTCCCAGTTCCTCTTCTCCCTCAGGGGAGGAGGAACAAGGAGCGTTCCTCCTTTGCTTTCTTGGCTCTTTTGAGGGTCTTTCTTTGGCTTTCTTATTACAACCGAAGTACTTTGCTCTGGTTTTCAGGAAGAAAAAAATCCAATGGCAAAGGAAAAAAAAGGGTGAACTGTAGATCCGAAATGTATTTAAAGATACTGTTAAAGATCCAGCCTTCTTATCTCTGATGTATTGCCAGAGTGAGATAAGAAGGAAAAAAATCCCACTTACATTGTATCTGGAAAAGATCAGTGACACTGAAATAAATGGTAACAATGCTCGAAATTTATCCAGGTTACACTTGGGAAGAGTCTTCATTTTTGTAATATTATTTCAGAATCAAAAGTTAGACTTTAGTACAGTTAGACTTTAGTGATACATATCACCTATATTTAATTAATCCTTGAGAACTAAATAAGGTATTCTCTGGTGAAATTTTCTCTAGGTGGGAATAAGTTTTCTTGGGAAAATGCTGCAGCTTAGAAAATAATAGCCCCATCTTACTTTGTGTAGTTCTGTTATGTACAAAATACACAACAGACTGAAGAACAGAAACTTAAGTTAATTGCATAAGCTACAAAATCCAGACCAATGGATATCCCTGGGACATGAAGTACATTTTTTTCACAGGAAGTGTTTGAGAATTGAGACCCAGGACTGGGGGGAAGCTGTGGGTGATGACTTGTTAGTGATGATCTAGGAAAAGAAAATGATTGGTTCTTTTGAAATTGCTGCTTCTATGTGACAGAAATAAATTGTAAGAGAATTAAAACCAAGCAAGAAAAAGAGGACCCAGCCTGTCATTAATGCTTACCATAAATGATGTATTTTGCTCACATCTGATGTATTTTGTTCGTGTAGGTCTGCCTATGGTTAAGACAACTTCCGTTTCATACCTGGACTTTTTCAAGGCTGCCATGAAACTGATAAATCATTAAAAAGGAGAAATAGACAAGTAAAGAAGGATCCTTTAGACTATTCTGCTTGCTTGTCAGTGTAGACTTGCTTATTTTGGTTTTTAATAGCAATTGTTTGGTAAGGTTATAAATACACATGCAGGACAACCAGGGAATCAGGCCCAGCCAATATGGATTTACGAAAGGAAGGTTCTGCTTGACCAATCTGATCTCCTTCTATGACAAAGTGACCCACTTAGATGAGGGAAAGGCTGTGGATGGTGTCTCTCTTGACTGCAGTAAAGCGTTTGAGACCATCTCCCACAGCATCCTCCTAGGAAACCTGGCTGCTCACAGCTTGGATGGGAGTAGTCTTCAGTGGGTAAAAAACTGGCCGGATGTCTGGGCTGAGAGAGTGGTGGTGAATGAAGCTAAACCCTGCTGGAGGCTGGTCACTTGTTGTGTCCCCAGGGGTCAGTTCTGGGGTAAGTCCTGTTTAACATCTTTATTGATGATCTGGACATGGGGATTGAGTGCACCCTCAATAAGTTAGCCAACAGCACAAGTTGGATGGGAGTGTTGATCTGATTGAGAGTAGGAGGGCTTTACATGGAGACCTGGACAGGCTGGATCAATGGGCTGAGGCCAGTGGTATGCGGTTCAGTAAGGCTGAGTGCCGGGTCTTGCGCTTGGGTCACAACAACCCCACTCTATACTGCAGGCTGGAGGAAGAGTGGCTGTAAAGCTGTTCAGTAGAAAGGGATTTGAGGCTTTTGGTTGACAGCAGCTGAACATGAGCCAGAGTGTGCCCAAGTGGCCAAGAAGGCCAGTGACATCCTGGCCTGTATCAGCAGGACCAGGGCAGGGATTGTCCCCCTGTGCTCAGCACTGGTAAGGCCACACCTCGAATCCTATGTTCAGTTTTGGGCCCCTCACTTCCAAAATGACATTGAGACTCTGCAACACATAGAGAAGGGCAGCAAGGCTCGTGAAAGGTGTAGAACACATCTTATGAGGAGTGGCTGAAGGTGCTTAGCCTGGAGAAGAGGCTTGGAGGAGACTTCCACTCTCTATAACCACCTGAAACAAGGGTGTGGTGAGGTGGGGGACAGTCTCTTCTGCCATGCCTGCAGTGAGAGGACCAGAGGAAATGGGTGGCTGGACTAAATAATCTTGTAGGCCTCTTCCAACCTTCATGATTTTATGATTCTAAGAGTGCTGTTCTTAACGTATTTTTAAATTTCGTATTTGGATTGAATCATTTAAAGCTCAGTGTTTCATTGAGCCTGGCTTTTGCAAATCATCATCAGAGTTCTCTAGGCTGATTCAGGTCTGTGTGCTGAAGACAAAAAAAAGTCCTTTTGTTTAAAAAGAAAAATGTCTATTTTTGCTCTAGTACTACTAAAAACACCTCCTTTTTAAAACTTAATACAGATATACTATTGTCATTGCCTAGAATCTTTTATGTGAAATTTAATTTTAATAAGGGCATATTACATATATTCTAAATTTATTGTTCAAATTTGTCATAACCTGTATGTGTTTAACATAGGTATGCAAATGTCCACATATGTCCCTATGGCAATTAAAGAGATTTACTCAGCACATTTACAGAAAAAAGATAAAGTTTCTTCTTTTCTGCCAGCTAAGTTTTGTCAATACGCACTGACTTAAAGTAAATTTAGGCATGGGATAGACTTACACAAAGAGATTGAACCCGTGGCAAATTTCTGGTCGGATTCCCTTAAGCTGATTATTTAATTTTGCTCCTTATATATATTCAAACAAGGATACATGTATATGGATAAGCTAGCTAAATGCTTATTATGTGCTCTGATGGGAAGAGTGTTCTTCAGCAAATTACTGGAAAAACAGGTGTATAAATTTATAGAGTTCTTTGGGCTAGAAGGGACCTTTAAAGGCTATCTAGTCCAATTACCCTGCAGAAAGCAGGGACATCTATAACTAGATCAGGTTGCTCAGAGAGAGCTCTGTCCATCCTGACCTTGAATGTTTCCAGGGATGGGGCACCTACAACCTCCAGACAGCCTGTGTCAATGCCTGACCACCCTCATTGTAGAAGATTTCTTGTATCTAATCTAAACCTACCCTCTTCTAGTTTAAGGCCATTCCTCCTTGTTCTATTACAACAGGTGCTGCTAAAAAGTTTGTCCCTGTCATTCTTATAAGCACCATTAAAATATTGAAAGGCTTCTGTAGGGTCTTTCCAGAGCCTTCTCTAGGCTAACAACTCCCACTTTCCCATCCTGTCTTCATAGCAGAGGTGCTCCATCACTGTGGATTGTTTTTGTGACCCTCCTTTGGACCTGCTCCAGCAGGTCCATGTGTTTCCTGTGCTGAGGACCCCAGAGCTGGATATAGCACTGCAGGTGGGGTTTCACCAGAGCAGAGAATCACCCGGCTGGCTACTCATGCAGCCCAGGACGTGACTGGCTTTTTGGGCTGCACTCACACCTTCTGGATCATGTCCATCTTCTTGTCCACCACCACCCCCAAGTCATTCTTCTCAGGGCTGTTCTTAATCAGTTCATTCTACAGCTTGTATTGACACTGGAAATCTTCCCAACTCAGGTACAGGACCTTGAGAGTGGTCTTGTTAAACATGATGAGCTTCTTGTGGATCCACTGCTTGAGCTTCTCCAGGTCCTTCTGGATAGTATCCCATCCCTCAGCCAAGTCAACCACACCACTCAGCTTGGTGTCGTCTGCAAGTTTGCTGAGGGTGCACTTGAGTCACTTGGTCCATGTCCTAAATGAAGATACTAAGTAACACTGGTCCTGCTGTGAACTGCTGAGGGATGCCACTTGTCACCAGTGTCCATCTGGACATTGAGTTGTTGACTGCTCTCTTCTGGATGGGTCCATCCAACCAGCTTCTTATCCACTGAACATTCCACCCATTAAATACATCTCTCTCCAGTTTGGAGAGAAGGATGTTTTGGGGGATTGTGTCAAAAGCCTTATGGATGTCCAGATAGAGAACATCTGTAGCTCTTTCCTTGTCCACTAATGCAGTCACGCCATCACAGAAGGCCACTGGACTGGTCATGCATGACTTGCCCTTGGTGACACTGTGCTGGCTGTCTTGAATCACCTCCCTGTCTCCATGTGTCTTAGCACAGCTTCTAGGAGCTTCTGTTCCATGATCTCAGGTGCAGAGGTCAGACCAACAGGTCAGTAGTTCCAAGGATCTGCCTTTCTACCCTTTGTTAAGGTGGGTACAGTGTAATCATCAATCAATCACCTGATTGCCATGACTTCTCAGATATGATGGAGTAACTTGATAACTATGTCAGCCAATTCTCTCAGAACTCTGGGATGTGTCTTGACAGGTGATACAGATTTATGTACATTCAGGTTCCTCAGGTAGTGGCAAACCTGATCTCTTTGCTCCTGCAGTCCATCCTCTGAACAGGTGTGGGAAGAAAGGTTGCCAGTGAAGACTGAGGCAAAAAAGTTGCTGAGTACCTCAGCCATCTCATCTGTTGTTACCAGTTTGCCAGTCGTGTTCATTGGTGGGAGTGCATTTTCTTGAACCTTCCATTTGTCTCTGACACTAGAAGCCCTTCTTATTCATTGCATCCCTTGCCAAGTTCAGCTTCAGCTTCACCTTGGCCTTGTGACCTCATCCCTGCAAAACTGGGCAGCATCCTCGTACTCTTCCCAGAATACCTGTCCCTACTTCTGCTGCCTGTTCATCTCCTACTTGCCCTGTAGTTTGAGCTCAGCTGCTCTTAGTTTGGTCTCAACTCAGCAATGCCAGTCCTGTGCCTTCCTTTCCTGATTTCTTACACCCAGGGATTGGTAGCTCTTGGGCTTTATGGAAAGTGTCCTTAAAGATCTGCCAGCTCTGTCCGGCTCCCATATCTCTGAGGACAGTTTCCCAGGAGGTCCTGTGGATTTAGCCTCTTGAACAGCCAGAAGTGTGCTATTCCAAAATTTAGGATCCTCAATGTGCTCTTGCCTGTTCTGTGTCCCTCAGGGCTGCAAAACCACCAGTGTGTGGCTCCTATGGCCCATGCTTTCACCAATCTTGTCATCACTGATTAGCTCACTTAGGTTGGTGACTAACAGGTCCAGTGTTGCATCCCCTCTGGTCAGGATTGTCTATTATTCTATTGTCCTAAGAAGCTATCCTCTGTGCATTCCAGGAGTCTCCTGCTGAAATAGCTTGCTGTGCACTTTTTCAGTAGATTTTGGGGTGGTTGAAGGCCTCCAGCAGGACAAGAGCCTGTGAGTGCGATGCCTCCTGTAACTGGAGCAAGAAGGCTTCCTCAGTAGGCTTCCCTACCCTTGGTGGATCAACCACCAAGGTATCTCTTGATACCTTCTTTGGTTTCTTTTGCCAATATGCTTTCAGCCTGATTGTGGCTGTTCTTCAGAGAGAGCTTTTCACCATTTCTTGTTGTAGAGGGCAAAATTCAGCCACTCCTTCCTAGCCTGTCCCTTCTTAACTTTCTGTAGCTATCCACAGCCACACTCCAGCTGTGGGGTTTTTCCCTCCAAGTTTCAGTAATGGCAACTAAGTTGTAGCTTCCTAGTAGCAGAGAGGCTTCCAGCTCCTCTTGTATGTTGCCCATGCTGTGTGCATTTAAGGTGATCCAACCTGCTAAAAAAATAAAGATGTTGTGGGTGTTCATTAATTAGTTGTGTGATCAATTTTTTCCCTTTTTGTGGGTGTCTGACGATAGTTACTCAGTAACAGGAAAGTCCTGTTCCTCTTACATCTGATGCTTCTGCCATTTATTCCCTTTTTTGAGTTAACAATAGGAGGAAATTAAATTTAATAGTCAAATTCAATATCCAGAAGTAAAACCAATTTTAAACGGTAGGTTTTATTTATACAAATGAGCTATTTCCAGGCTGTTTTGATGTCTGTGCTTTCACTTCCTTTTCAGTTAGTGTTAATGTTTGTGTACTTCTCACATGATTGGACCATTGTTGTATTGAAAATGAAAAATTACTTTATGTATTAAAAAGAAAACCTTCATGTTTTGCTGCACTGTTGGACAAGTGAGATCCTTCAGATTTCTCTGAAATGCATGACGAAGAGCAGAGATTCTGTAGGTGGTGTAATATAGATGCATATATTAGGACCTATATTATTCAAATACTGAAGGACAGGATGCAGAGAAGACAAAATATTGTGGTGTTACAGTGATAAATCTGTGTGGTTTCTGTCCAGTATTTTTCAGAGTCTTCATACTGTGATTTACAAGTCTGTTTGTTTTGTAGGTAGGGGACCTTACAAGTTGAAGTTTGGGTCTCCAGAGTTTAGTAGCAGATGATACAGGAAAATACTTAAGCTGAAGGCAGTTTACAGTGTAACTGTGAACTACTGTACTTGAGTAAACACTGCAGCACCCAACAAGGTTAAAAGATCATCTCCGTAGACCACTATGTTTGGCTTTGTTAAAATTGCTGCAAGGAGGGATCCATCCTAAAATACAGAGCTGAAGTATCTGTGTGAAAACCCAACTTTTTCTATAGGTGGCTTTTCTTAGGTCAAGGAGTGTCTAAGTATTTCCTCATACGGTTTGGATATTTACTGGTTTAGCCATTTAAGATAGAGCAGTAGGGACAGGTGAAGTGAATTTCTTTTTATTGCCCGATACTGTTTTGTGGATTTTTTTTTCTTTTAAACATGTGAGTTTTAGCAGAAGCGTTGTTGTGTTTAGTCTTCTATCCATAGTTTACTATGAAATGAATTTTTTATTTGTATTATACTTATATATTATATATATAATCTGTGGATCATGCACCTGTATGATCCACAGCTGCTTCATGTAATTGTTTTAATTTTCCAAACTTCAGACATCCAGTTGAGAGAAGTTGTGCTCTAGAGATGAAAATGTTGCAGTTTATTTACCTAAGTGTAACTTCTTTTCCAAGATTCTAGCAAGTTCGTCTTGTGAAGGAAAGCAGAAATCAAAGTGAAATGTGAATAGATGTACCTAATAATAATCTCTTGCTATTGTATTCTTGAAGTTTTACTTTTAGATGTGCTGGGGTGGAGGAAGGTGAAGAATAGTTAACTTCTATGTTACAGATGACACTACTTATCTTCTTATTTAAATGACTTGAGACCAAACACATATAAAACTTTATTTCCCATATAAAGGTTAAATGTGAGATGACATTGACAAAACCAGTCTGGTCAGTTGTGTGAAGACCCATACGCTGATGCCACGGTGTTTATTTTCATTATCTTTGCAGTCATTTTTACATGCACTTGCTCTGTGTTTGGTTTACTTTATGTAGTCTAGGTGTTCTTTTTCCTGATTAAATTGTGTGACCATGGGAAAAGATGAAGTATTAAAACTTCCATCAAACTTAAAAGCTCACCACATGCTTTCTGTCTTTATTAACATTCTATTGCCTATTTTGGTGGATGCAAAGATGAACGAAACAAACTGGATCCATTGCTGCTGGTTAAAGAGGGAAACTTGAAAAAATACCTTCATAGCTGTGCTTTTTGTCTTCTCGTTGTTAGAATTAGACTTAGGATAAATAAGGGCAGCTGACTCAAGCAGAAACTCTTGTGACCTACTCAGTTGAGAGTGCTGTTAAATGCGTGTGGTCTGCTGTGTTTTACCAGCAGAGACTGGGCTGCCCAGAGTGGAACCAGGGAACAAGAGTGATGATCCACATCATCCTGTAGTACCTCAGGGTGACACACATGACAGGGCCAGCTGGCTGGGTGGGTGAGTTGTACATTTGCCTCCCAAAATTGTTAAAGGGTGGTTGCAGTGCATTTTATTGTACAGGAACCTGCTGAAAAACCTTCCAGCATATGAGTGACAGTGAAACAATATTTAATGTAATGTTCTTCCCCACCCCCAATGCAGCCTTGAAATTCTAGTTAAAGGAAAATGATGAAATTTACTGCTAAGTGTCTGTGTTCTGCATTTCATGCCTGGTTTTGAAGGTCGTTAAGGCAGTACTTTTTTAAAGGCAGCTGTCCGTATGGATGGTGTGCTGTTTAATCTTTCCCGATTTTAAAATGCTTTTTAATTGTTTTTATTAGTTCTTGTTTTGTCTATTTGCATTTTAGAGTGGATGTAAACTAAATGGATAACATAAAATAGTCAAGTATAAATGTTTTTTCTAGGCATTTTTGAGCTGACCTCTTTCATCGAATACGAAGATTGGCAAGATCATGGACGTGTACGCCAGGGCTCAGGGCAATCGCACGAAATCAAGAATATCTGTTGAAAAGGTAATTATCTGTATTTAAATAAAAGAAGTATTTCAGAGCTTTTCGATCTAATAATGAAGCAAGTGAACTGGTTTATTTGGGGTTTTTGTGTGGGGGTTTTTTTACTATGTTTTAATTTTGGTTGTTTGACATTTCAAGGAGGCACAGAAATTGCTTTTGCTTTGTGTTTTGGTATATTTAGTGTAATTGAACTGAGAGACGGCATAATTTAAGAAAGGGTGCTTTTGTCTTTCAAGATGATGTGATAAAATTGTGATTCATTAATTTCCTAGAATTTGCCTCGTTTATTAGAATATACCTTTTATTTTAGAGCAAATTTTTAAAGTTTATATGTAATAAATTAAAATACGACTATATAGTCTCATTGAATTCTATGAAGCCTGTGTTAGGGCTTGTAATATCTTTAGATCTTGGTGTCTTGTCTGGTTTATCCTTGTGTTTGCATGAACGTTTAGGAAATGCCTTGGTGAAGAAGAAAATATGTCTAGCACTTACAAAGGATATTAGTGGGGATTTTTAATATTAAATTAAGTTTATTTATTTTTTTAAATTTTGTCACTTTAACTTGGAGAACATAAATACTGTTCCTAAAATTTTCTTGCAACTGCCACAAGCAGTTAATGAAATGAAAGTTGCAGTTTATCTTGAAGGAACAAATTTATTTCTCCAATTGTATTTCTTTAGGTAGTTGAACACAGATGAGTAATTTTCTAGGTCTTTTTTGGTTATTAATAACTTCTTTATTTGCAAGTTGCTGCAACAGTAAGAGGAGAAACTGAGCAAGGAAGCATCCTATCATGTGAAAATTGCATTATTTTATTTCATGAGCAGATTTTGTTTTAAAGAAAGAGTGCCTGTGGTATATGTCCTGTTTGAAGGCAGAGGAGAGTGTTAGGAGACAGATAGGCAGGTAGTCAGTTGTTCCAGGTCCTGACACGGAATGTTCACTGCCAAATATTAAGCGATTTGTAATTACAGGTGATAATCTTTCACTTTAAGACACATGATATAAAACCATATTGGTTTATGAGAACTCTCCAGCTCAAATAGAGATCATCTACAGTCAAGTAACTTTGCATCCTTAACCTGAACATAAACTTACTTTTAAAGGACTTTTAAAATCTGCTCTTTATTTGTTTTTCTGTTTCAATTTACTAAACAAAACAAACACCACGCTCTTTGCCCCACCAGGTTTTTAGACCTGTGGGTTACATTAGCATCTTTCTAATAATGACAGTGACCAGTGATTCCTCACTGATTCTAATAGTTGCCTAAAATATTACCTCTGTGAACTTCTCCATTAATTGCTATTAACCATTTTGGTCTGTGTGTTTCTAGAAACATTAATTCAACCCTTCTTGCAGAATTCTGCATTTTCCTACAGCCAGACTCCATTGTTTTGATCTAAGGCTTCCTCCTCTTGATGTTTACCTGTGAGGTGTCTATTTAGATTATGGTGTGGAACTTCCATTGTCATAGAGCCAGACGTTAGGGTGGTCAGTACTGCACTGTGTTTCACCTTCTGTTGATTTACAGAAGATTGCAGTCTGATTCCTGTCCTCTTTGTAATACTTTGTCACTGCTAACAGGAGTTGTTGCAGCAGTAGCTCTTAAAAGTCAGTGCACAGTTATGGTATGCATATTTAAAGCCTTAGTTCTATTTTTACAAAATTACCTCAGAATATTCAGTCCCTTTAAATCTTACAGCAGATGAAATCAGGAAGAGCTGCTTTGTTACTTAAGAGCAATGGAAACGTGACTGTTTAGCACTGCACTTCATTTCTCTAGAGGTTGTGGCATCTTACAGGTTGTTTGAAATATTAGAAAACAGTTGTTTTTTAAAACATTTCATGGGACCAAATGTCTCATCCAATGTACTGTGATGGATTCGTTGATAATGATTTTGATTTGCTGGAACAACGCAAATCTTTGAATTGCTCAGTTGAGCTAGAGGTGTGACAAGAGGATTTCCACTGTTCATGTCTGAGCACCTTGACAGTATTTTTGGTTTTCCCCGGCACAACTTAGTAAATTTGAAATCTGTGCTTGTGAATGAAATAGGATTTCTTGCAAGAATTTCTGTGAGGAAAGAATACCAAGTCCTAGAGGCCTACCAAGCAGAGCTTTATAGATTGCTTGGGTGTTTTTTGCCCTATGTTGATGTATGTTGAAAGTGTACTAGTTATAAAAAAAATTACATCCTTTCATTGAAGATGACCTCTTGTCCTTACCTAAACCGAGCTGATAGTCTTGGGAACTTGCAAGTTTTCAGTTTTTAATGTAGTTGCTTCTCCTAGTTCGGAATTGTGAGAGAACTTGTGTTGTTGTCTGTTGGATAGGAGGATTTCTCTGAAATTGGTTCCAATCCTCTGCTGTCACAAGCACAATTTTGAGAAAGATAAGACTATCAAAAAGTTACTAAATATAGCCTCTCAGTTAATGAGGGCTTTTAAACACCTCCTCCCAAACCTACCACTGGTTTTGTCTTTTTGAACCACACGGTGGTAATAACTAAGACTTAGGAATTTCAGGCTGAAGCTACTCACAGCAAATTTATACCTGTTTGTTCATGGATATCCTTATTCTTCTGCTTAAATAATTTCTTTTCTTTTGCTGATGTTCACCCTTATTTTTTTTTACAATTGGTGTACTGTCCTCTGTAAGCCTTGGTTTTTGGAAACAGTGTAAACTAAGGTTTTAGTCTGCTTCTGTATGAAAGCCTCTGCATTCCAGTGATTATCCTTCATAGTCCTACTTTCTGTGCATGTTGTTAGTTAATCTTCTTTTTACATGTGGATAATACTGTATGTGCAATTACACAGGACAGGATGTCCTTCTCAGTGACTCTGATGTCAGTTCATTCACTAGAGGATGCATGTTTGCTATTTTGAGTGCAGTATCATATTGACTGTTCATTCATTGCTATGCCATGATCAAGAAGTCAGTTAAGGTTTTTATTTCCCAGCTTGTGAATTTGCAATTCAATTTGAAAACTTTAAGTTTTTAAGGACATAACTTTGTGTTTCTTATAGTTGTTTTTTAAAACACTTATGCTGAGCAAGTTCTTCCTGTATTATTTGCTATTCTCCTTCTTAGCTGATGACATCTGCTTACTTCAAATTATCAACAGTCTTCATTTCATATTTACATTTTTCCTTGTTAAATTTATTAATGATGATGATGCTTAACATCATCAACATTAATAAATTTTGAAGAAGTTGCTTACTGACCTATATCAACTATTCTCAAAACTCTTCTTTATTATCTCCATCCAGGCAAAGTCTTCATTTCCAAAACCAGCTCTTTTAGTTGATTTGGCTTTATCTGGTTTTGTTAACTCTTCATATATTTAAGTGATCTACGGAAGTCCAGATAGATGGGATTTTTTCTTCCGTGTATGTAGCATGCCTGTTAATTTCCATATGGTTATTATTTTCCCATTCTGAGTTTTTTATATTCATTAATATGAGCTGAAAAACATATGTTACTTCATTCCTCCTCATTTTAGCTATATTTAGCTATAGCTATATTTTATCTCTTCTGTTGCATCGTACCACCATGGGATGCCAGACTGCATATAGTCTTGTATGCTGGTCCTTCTAGACCTTAGGGATATTTTTGCAGTTGTTTCATCTTTCTTCTTCTCCTACTTCAACACAATATTCTCCAAAATGTTGACTTGTTCTTCACCTCAGTGGTTCCTCTTACCATGCTCTGGTTCTTAGTTACGCATTCTGCCTTTCAGGTGTTAAAGTAGGGAAAGATAATTGTTTATAAATAAGGTGTGTATAATAATTTGTAGCTTTAGAGAGGCCAACTAGAGGACAATGATTGCTTCTCAAACTGAAGCATTGTTGGCTTGCAGAAAATTAGCAGGTCATGGTTTTTTTTCCCTAATTACTATTTTGAATGTTGTGACTGATTAGATTATTGTAGAAGCTGAAAATGAAGCATTTCAACATGCTTGTTTGGCTTCCTGAATTAGTTTTGTACAAGATGAATGAAGGAATTACTGGGCAACAATCTTTGAGCATTAATTGCTATTGCAGCCTCCTGTAAATTTGGAAGATCCAGAGAATCAGAGAAAGGCACTGACAGCATTCTTTGAAAAGTACAAAGTGGGAGCAAATTGCAGCTAAACATGTGGGGGCAAGGGAATAGGTAAAAGTGGAAATTAGGTGAACATTTCATTAATTTATTTCAAATGACCCAGTAACTGCCTAAAATACTTTAGGAAATAGTTCAGCTGTTACTTTTCTGTAACAACTACTGGTTTGACTTCTTTAGTGTCACTTGACCTTGGCAGTGTGGCAGTCTGAGCCTTGTTGGCTAGCATTCTGAAATGTATTTTGGCAATTTCAAAGATCTTGAAGTTCTGTTTTGCTTTTGTCTGTTCAATCTAGAGTGGTTTCCTAATTTTTTGTTGCCATGAGCACAACCACAGTGACACTGGCCCTGCTTTAATAATTTGGCTTTCAATGTAGTAGTGTTCGATACTGCTTTTTATACAGAGAAAAAATAAAATCTTTCTTTAGGTTTAACTGTAATATCTAATGTCACTTTTTACTCTAAAGGGATTGTTTGTGTTGTGGGAGTACCAGAAATGCAAAACATTCTCTGTCCAAATTTGGCTATCTAGCACTTCTGCTATTGTTGGAGAAGCTAGGAAAATTTGAAATACCTTTTCATAAGTTGGACAGACTGATTTCTCATGTCATTTTTCACAGGGCAGTCTTATAGAGAATAATTACTGGGTTAATAATTTTTAACCATCTGATGTTCTTATTTATCTTCTTAACCTTCCAATTTGCTAGAGAAGATGAAAATTTAAAATTTTAAAAAAAGAAAAGATTGCTGACTTCCTAAAACAATTGAGAGGATATTGTCTTTTTTACAAGCTAAGCGAACCAGTTTTTGTTGTTCTGTAGTCTTATTTGCCTTCACAGTGTTGATTCTTTTGTTCTGCTATGCTTTGTTACACTGGGAGAAAGTCTTGGATTCTTCAGCCTTTTTTAGCCATCCCTGGGTGCTTTCGTGTCACCATAAGTGTTATTACAAGAAGTGTTACAAGAAGTATTTACATGGGATTAAGTTACAATTGTTTTACATTTTTAATGGAATGGGAAAAGAGTGTATGTGGATTTTCTTCGGCGTTTTTTGTTTGTTTGTTTTCTTCCCCTCTGACTTTTGAAGCCACCTCCATTACTTTTCTTGGCTGAAATTGCTTTTCATCCTATTTAAGGAAAAGCTAATGGAAAAGTTCCATATACAATCTACAATGCAAGGAATAGATGGGGTTTGGATTTCTTCTTGGATTCATCTGTTCTTTTTTTCCATGTATTTTCATCTTTCCCTTTTTTCAAAAGATTTTGCAGAATGCCAAACTATTTTGGAATGAAAGTATTGCTTGAAAAAAATGCCTGCTTCAGCTTTGTATCCTGAAGTAAATTTAAATGTCAGACCTGGTGATTTATGTACAAAATAATTTGAAATAATAATCAGAGTAACAAAACTTGTGGGGAGCAGTGAATAGATGGATGGACTATGTATCTGAAACTGAACATGCGTTTCTTCTTAAGTTTTTCTTTTCATTCTTTTTCAGAATTTTGGTGAAAGTATCCTGCAGTCTATGAAGTCACTGCTACACAGCAGGAAAGAATTATGCAGTGTATCAGCAGAGGAATGCTTAAATCAGGAAGAACAAGATAATTTTATTGAGGTTTGCCATAATATTCCCACTTATATATATTTTGTGGCTATGATAGAAAACAAGGCCTCTTAAAACAGTATGGAAAGCTTCAGGATAGTAAATAGAAACAATGCTGCAAGTTACTGGCCTTTAAATCTTTGTCTCCTTATTGTCATTCTTGAATGTAGTCACTGAAGTATTAAAGTATGTGAAGTATTAAATAATACTTCATAAATTCATAAATAAGTATTAATACTGAAGTATTAAAAAGGCTGTGACATTTCTCTGCTTCAGAGGATTTGTGAAACTAGAAAACCAATATGTGTAAATAGATGACTTGGGTGTACTGCATTTGTGAGCACTGCTGTGATCCAGGTTGTATGGGTGGTATCCTAACAAAGTGGCAGAACACTTTGATTCAGGTCTGAAGATAAAAGCTGAAGCCTCAGAATTGCAGATCTAGACTTGTTTTATGTGATTGTGGACGGTCTGAAAGCTGGACAAGGTCTGGAGAGAAGTAGACCTGACAGAATGCGGGATTATCTAGGTAAATCTCAAGCTGTAAGGAGGAATTGCTGGAATTGTTTGAGTTACAAGGCTAACAACAACTTCCCCAAAGGGAAAAGAAAAAAGTAAAAGCAGTGTGTACCATGTAACTTGTAGTATGGGTTTTACAAGACTTCTAATTTGTATTTGACAGATCTGACAAGAAGCTTAGAGAAGGAGAGGCTGACTTGAACAGGCCATGCAGAGGAGCTGAAATAGGGGAGAATTGAAGCAAAGACAACTGAGGAAGTGGTTAGGGAAAACTGGAAATTGCATAAGCAGTAGCAAGAGGTAGATTGATGAGTTAGGGTTGCCTGGATAACACCAGAGGTTGTGTAACTGAATGGATACAATCAGGGGTTGAAACATTTGGGGAGCAGGCAAGAAACTGAATTTGTGAAGGATGAAAGCTGTGACAGAATAACGTAAGGAGGAAAAGCTATGCAATGGAGCTGTGAGCAAAACCTTGTCTTTGTCTGATCAGGCAGACCATGCTTTAGAGTCTGTGAAGGTTTTTTTGTCTTGTAGAAAATACCTGACAGATAGCTGGGAACACGTTTTATGCCTGCAGTGATGGTCCCTGTGGAGAAAGCTGACTATATTTAGTTACCTTATGAGATCAAGCAATTAAGAGCCCTTCGGTTGAAGTGTAGGAAGGTCAATATCCTGTCACAGAACAGGTATTTTTTCCTTATGAAAATACAGGAAAAGATAATTTATATGGAGGATGATGTTAGAAGAACCAGAATTTAGGTTTTCCTGTACCATTTCCTTTGTACCTGTGGCTTAAGGTAGCCTTTGATTACAGTGTCTCATACACTTATTTTTAGTTTAAAGAAAGGACTTGTGTTACTGAAGACCTTTTTATTTCCTTGGTCTACTCCCCGACTTTTGAACTGATGTACTAACGTCAGACATGTTCAAGGTATTAAAAGGTGATATTTTTTTCTGTGAAAACTGGAGTTTGATCACAATAAAGAGATCCAGATTAGCCTTGTCATCGAGGCAAAAATAGACAGACTCAGTAGTATTGTGGTCTCTTTGACAGCTGTCTGCTGATCTACAGTGTAATATTGCCCTTCATTTATGTGAAGCTGTGGGTCCTGCTCACTGCCCTGTCTTTCACAATGAGTTATCCAATGGGAGAAGATAAGGGTTGGAGTCATTATCCTGAGGAAGAGGCATGTAAGAAGACAAAAAACAAACACCCATTAAAAAAACCGAAGCAAAACTGCCAAAAAAACCCAAACAGTAACAAACTCTAGAACCTCCCAAAATGTTCCTTAGAGAACTAGTTTATTCCCCAGGTAGTATAAATTGTTTGATATTTTGCCCCTTCTGTGGAGGAATTCAGTTCATATTGTACGTACTGTACAGATAAAAAAATGTAGAGGTTGAAGTATGTCTTGCAGATGTTGTGCAGATGAATTGTGTAGGGATTGAAGAGAAGGTGTAGGAGTTGAAGAGTAATATTGCCCAAACAGGATTGTTTCATAGTTAACACAGTGAATGTGGTGCTGCAGATGTGTAATTTGTCTGGGGCTATTTAGAATGCTACGGAGAAGCATTATTTCTTTTATGATCTTGTCATACCTGACATAAGGATAAGTGGATGCAAGCTAGAAGATATTAACTGGAAGCATAAGATCTTTTTTCTAGCATGAGACCCCCTGAAATAAACAAGACAGAATTTTTTGTAGTATGATTTCAGTTGAAAATAAAGATTGGTTTTTTTTTTTTACTCACACTTTGAAAAGACATACTCAAAACACAAATACAGTTCAAAATAGAATTCTGGCCATTTCTTTTTTCTAGCTCTGTACTTACTGAGATTCTGTGTATATCCAAGCAGGTAGCTGAACCAGTTAATAATATATCAATATAAACATAGTGATGTTCTTTGGAGTAAATGGAGTAGCTGCTGCAAATTTATGAGTTACGGCTTAAAAATCAGTCTGTTGCATAGTGCTCTGAAAAAATGGAACCCAAACCATATAAAACTGATTTTCAAACATCAGTGGAAGTATTTAGTGTCTGTGCTTTATTCCATATCCACAAAATGGAAGCAAAGTTTATTTTCTGACATCCTTGTTTTGAAAATAAATGTCTTGGTATTTTTTTTGAGTATGCAGATGGCCTATTGATTTGTTGTTAGGGAAATAATAAATGAGAGCTGAGGAAATCTGATGTTTGAAACAAAGTTTGAGCACTGACTGACTCTCTTCAGTCTGTGTTGAATGGTACAAAACACCTGTAGACAGAAAAGAGGGACAGTATGTGATAAAATATCTCCCTTGTCCACAAGCACAAAAACCTGAGGTAAAACTGATACTACTCAAGGTTCCTGAGCCTGACAAGATTTTTTTTTTTTTTTTTTTGGTAGGGTGCATATTTTAATTCTTTTATGCTAGGATTTGTTTACTTGGCAATGGCATACAAACATGAGGCTTAAGTAATCTGTTGTGTTTTGGCCTTAGGCTAATCAATTAAATGGTCAATTGCATAATGTGTTGGCATTGTGCTTTATTCAGTATATCCAAATGTATAACAGTTTATTAGCATGTTCAGATTTCAGACTTTTTTCTATGTGCCCAACCTGAAGCAAAGGATGGATGAGCTCTGATCTTTGCAAAACCGTCTTTATTTTAACAGATGTAATGAGGCTTGTATGTGTTGCTCTGTATATACCAGCCACTAGAATAATTCCTGTGTAGTCAGTTTTAAATGTTGTGTATGCTCTTCAATCTGATCTGACCTTTCTCAACTCAAATAGTATAGCATTTCCATTCTTTATGTATGACTGTGTGCTACTGTTTGAGCAAGCTGTGCTGCCCTAAGGTATGGTTTTTGTAGCAGTAGAATGAAGCTTTAACATAAAGTCTGCTGAATTTTTAACTCTTAAATATATGCAGGAAACACAAATGAAAAAATCTCTACTGCACTTGACTGTACTCATGTATTTATTTTACAGATTACATTTATTGGTTTTGTGGAAGAGATGAATACTGCTCACTTGCAGGTACAGTATATATCTATCTATATTGTAAAATTTCTAAGTAGCACCTAATTTTTCAGCTGGAGGAAATTTGGTGTTCAAGAAATGGAATAGATGTATCTTGAGTATTTAAAAGCTTAAGTTTCAAATGCCATTGAAAGGTAGAAAATAATTATTTTAATAGGATAATCAGTGTTTTATATATATTTACAGTGTTACCAGGGTCGATCTTTGTGTTAGGATGCTCTGGAACAACTTAAATGCAGTGAGGGAGGAGATTGGGTTGCCGTGGGGGGTGTTTGAGTTGGAAGGGCCTTAGTTGTTTGTGGTTTTTGTGGGTGCTATTTTTTTGTTTGGGTTTTGTTGTTGTTAAAAACTTGAGTGTATCAATATTTTGGTTTGTTATCTTACCCTTAATTGAGTTGTGCTTATTGATATGGTGCAGTTGGTTGTGTGAAACTAAACTTTACTGATCTGACATCTAGCTGTGAATTGCTGGTGGGGGTTTGGGAGTCAGTATTATGACTTAAGATGTTATTCTGGAGATTTAGATAAGGAAATATTATTTTAAAAGGTGGAGTGTAGCAAACTATGAGGATTATGATGTGCCATTTTCATAAGTTAAGAATTTAGTCTTCCTGTGCAATTTACATATCAGTATAATTCATAACATACATGTTCACAGTAAAATTCCATGTTTCTGCTCTATCTAGATCTTAGTAGAGATTGGTTGTAATAGTTTGCTGATGTTTTAAAATGTAAAACAGAAACTCTGAATCCATTTGTGTTCCATATTAGATCAATGCTGCTTATTCTTCAAACTATAATACTAGACATTCTTTCAAGTATGGGTAAGAACTGTTTGATTGTTTAGAGTTAGATGGAATTTAGAGAAGGTTGGGCAGAACAGATTTGCATTGAACCAAAGGGATCAGTAGTGTTGGAAAAAAAATTGTAACTCTTTCATAGGCCTCTTCTGTATTAGATAAATCTAAAGGTTGTCCAAGGTCATGTTAAAGAAGTGCCTTGCTCATGTTTTTGTGATAGTGAGCTAGAACACTTCCAATAAAGCACACAAAGAGCATGTAGAGATCCATTGAGAGCCATCATAGCTGAGGTCAGTATAGTTGGGTATTTTGTAGGATGTGCAGCTGCTTTTCAGCACTTTCAAGATTCTGCTTTATGACTTTTAGGCATCTTCCAAGTATGGACTGAATTAAATCTTGTTTACACAAGCTTTACGTCATAGTTTGAGAGAGTAAGTGGGGGGATGGAGTAAGAAATAGGGAAGAAAAGAAAAACTTTACTAGAATTTGCAGCAGTTAGGATTTAGGGGAGGTATGAAATCAACCCGATTATCATTTGCATGCTGATTTTTTGATTTTGTATTCTCAATGTTTTTTATTTAAAATCAGGAGTTGTCAGCTGTTTCTGTAGAGCTTCTGGATGTTCTGAAATCTCTCCAGTTGCGCAAATTAAAAGAAAATGAGGCTGTATTTCTAAAAGACATAAAGAAAACCTTGGCAAAACCTTGTGTCATGAAACATCAGGTAAAATTTTTGTGTCTTCTTGCATGTCAGAAGCATTACATTTTGCCTTCTAAAGAGTTTAGTCTTATTACACCCTGTCTTGCTTTTGGTTTTGGGCCATCTTAGCCGCAGTAGTATTAATATTGTATTTCTGTTGTTTCATGAAAATAAACTGTGCTGTATTGTTTACAGAAAATACTTAACAGATATTTAATTATGGTACTGATCCCATGCTTCTGCTAGGCTATAGTCCCTTTCACTGACAATTTGGAAAGAATATGAAGTTTGTCTGCTTACCTATCTCTGCTCTGCTTAGATAGCTTTCATCTTCAGCAGACTTTTTTTTTGTTGAAACAGAGGTACCCAAAATTAAGGGAATGTCTGGTGTTCATAAAACTCAGTGATCGCTTTCCTTAAAAAATATATATAAATGCTGTTAATGATATAATTTCTGTTATTTTTATTCCTATACTGTTCCCATTATTTCCATGCTAATTATATTCTTTCCAATTACAAACATTGCATTTAAGATTAAAGGTACCTTGAAGAAACAGATATCCTGTAAACTGAAATATTATACGGCATAAACACGCTCTGAAATACTGTGTTCCTCCACAAATTTTTAATATGCATTCTTTAATAGATTCTTGGGTATCATGTTATCATGGTTATGTTACATTATTGCAATGATTTATTCAGAATGCAGACCTTAGAAAATATAAGTCATTCTAGTTGTCAGTCTACACAAACTGTTGAATTAATTTTCTTGTATTTAAAATACTTTAAAATTATATACCCTTCATAAAAATGCATTGAAGGAATCTCTTGAAGACTGCTGTGTTTGTTTTCTTGTTGCTCTCTTTTTCAAGAATCAGCTTCCTGAAGTGTTTTGTGTGATGAGACTGTCTCCTTCATTCCCAAGGATCAAAGTTGATTACATATTTACCTTGCTAAGCAAGTATACCACAGGCATGAGATATGCAGTGGAATTAAACTGTTCACAAAAACATCAAACAGAGACAACCCATGGAGAAGATGATGACACCAATCAGTCAGTTTCTTCAATTGAGGATGATTTTGTCACTGCTTTTGAACACTTAGATGAAGATGAACCTTCAAAGATACTAAGTACTGGTAAGCTCTTGCAAAATTGGTGTTTGAAATTTAGGCTGTTGGGATTTAATAAGAAAGTAAATGTAAATAAATTGTAATTCTTTTTACATTAATCGTGCCTTGTAAAGGTATATTATACAATTGAAAAAAATATTTTTTGTTTTTTTCACAACAGCTTACCAATTCATAAACCAGATTCTAACCTCAGTGTCAGATGGATATCAAATAAAATCTTGTTCTACTTTGTGTGCTAAAAAATGCATTAATTTGTCAGTGATTAGATTTGTATAATAGGATTAAAAGAAAATGAAAGATTGCTTTAATCATGAAAGATGAGCTAGCATTTTGCAACAATAGTAAACCAGGAACTTGCCATTAAAATCTGTCTAGTTTGCTGTAGTTCTGTGGAAATTCTTGGTTTTGAAGCAATCTCTTTTAACCTTTTTTTTTTTTTTTTTTTTTGTTCAGGTACCTGCGGCTTTACTTCCCAAAACCATCGAGATGCTGCTTCACAGACCATCCCTGCTCAATGCTTAGAAGCTGTTGACTCAAAGATTCTTGTGGGTTCTGCACATCGAAAATCATCTGCCAGATCTTCTGCTTTGATTGATATTTTGGGACTTAAGGAGCTGTCCTCAGTAAAGAATTCAGTTACAACCTCAATTTCTGATCCTTGGATACAAAGGAGTTTCTATAAGCCATATAATCCTTCTGATCAAGGTGTTAATTTTTTACGTAAAACATTGTTTTCGTCCTCTCCAGCTGAATCCTCTGAGTCAGATTGCTCCAGCCCAAGCCCCATCATCTTCTTAGATGAAGAAGGATATCAAAAAAGCTTGAAGGCAAAACTTCAGCTGCCAAAAATTCCAGTGGTAAAAGATGGTATAGAGGATTCAGATTCAGAAGTGAGTGAATTTTTTGATAGTTTTGATCAGTTTGATGAGCTGGAACAAGCCTTGGAAAACTCTTGTAAAATTATTAGGGATCCAATCCTGGGGAATCCTGCTCAAAAAAGGAGGACTGCACATGAAAAATTGTCTACTGCAAGTGTTACAATGAATCCTCAGAAATTCAAGTTTGATCGTCCCACTCTCCCAGCCAATGTAAAGAAACCAACTCCTCGTAAGCCAGAATCACCATACAGCAGCATCTTCGAGGTGCCAGATTCCCCTCGCCCGGTTAAAACGTCAGGGGAAGAGAATGGAGGCTTCTTCAGCCCCATTAGAACATCGGCCTTCAGCCCCCTAGGGAGCTGCGGTTCTTCCGAATGTTTGTGTCGAGTTAATCTTGGAGATGGGACGGGTCAAAGCCACCGTGATGCAGCTTATAACAGTTACTCAGCATATGCTGACAGTGTTTCATGTGAAATACTGGGTTCTGTTTTTTCTTCTGAGTCCTCATCAGAACAAATGTGTGCAGAGAGTGATTCAAAGCACAAAAGGGTTACTTTGAAAGAGAAGAAGAGGCAAGCTGCAGATCTCAAAATGAAAACTAGTAAGGAACCAGAGAAGCAAGCAAAATCTAAACATAAGTCACTAATGATAAGAGATAGCATTCAGAAATTTGCAACTGAATTGGTTGAAAAAAGTTTTGGCAGTGCATTTAAAGACCTCCAAAAAGGTGTTTCTTCATGCACAAATGCGCTTTGCCATTTGGCTGCTAGGTTGACTTCTTCAGTCTTTCAAATGGCTTTTTATGAGATTGGAAGACGTAGAGCAATCTCGCTGAAGGAGCGTGCCATTAATGGCATAGCAAACTTTTTGGTGAGCGAAGCTATAACTGGTGCTTTGAAAGAATTGCGTCAGGTAAAGAAACAAATATTTACCAACACCGTTGCACGGTTCGCAGCAGACCTTGCTGAAGAACTTGTATTTGAAGGAATCATGGAAGTATGCCAGTTTTCCTATCCATCAACACCTACTGCACAGCCCTCATCATTTGATTATGAAAACAAAGTGGTAAGATCCTATGCCCGAGATTTGTCTGAATCTGTCATTCAGGAGGCATTTATTGAACTATCTCAGGTTGATGTGACCTTCACAACACAAGCAGCCATTAGTGTTTCCATGGACAATATCAAATATGTAAGTGCAGAAAGTATGTTAGAGTCAACACAGACTTCTACTGTTTCTCCTAATTTTAATGATACAGCACTAAAGCTGATCCAAGACTCCAAGAAGGAATATACACTACAGCAAGCTCTATTTTGTACCTCTGGTGTTGTGAGTTCAATACCTGTGCCCTTAGCTGGAAGTGCTCTTTGTCAGCAACAGGTTTCCTCTGATGCTTGCAAAGCGAAAGTATCCAGTGTTCCAAATACCGATGACAGTACGAAAGTATTCAAAGACTCCACTCATCCATTTTTCACAAGCAGAACAAGAGAAGGAGAAGTTGCTTCTTTCATAAATATTTACCTAACTTCAGATCACAGTAAAAGTACTGAAAGTTCTCCATCACTCTTTTGTAACCAGAATGATACCAAACTAACAAATAGCAGATCTGGAATGAACAGTAATTCAGAATTAACAAGTGGGTCAAAAGGCATTAATACTTTCTCTGGAACTATGGTAGATATGATAGTAAATGAAGCTTATGAAACCATAACCTCATCTAGAGTAACAAAAGCAGTAGAGGAGTATTCAGATTTTTTAACAAGAAAAGTAATAGATAAAAAGCCTTATGTGCAAGATACTGGTGAAGACTCCCGAAAGAGCATGTTTGCAGATCATTTGGCCAAGTATGTCATAAAACAATCAGTGGAAGAAAGTAAAACTGTGTTATGCAACACCAGTGAGCATTCAACATGTAATGTGAGCTCACAGACTTACAGAGATACCAATGGAAGAGAGCAATGTGTGATGAAGAAGCAAGAGGCTGAGAAACAAAGTAATGTTTCTGTAATTGTGGAACAACAACAGTTGCCTTTGAATAATCCATGTAAATTTCTTACCCCAACTCATTCTGTTCAGTGTTTTTTAGAATCTAAAGATTGTTGGCCAGAACAAAAAGGAAGCAAGTTGTCTTCAAAATCACCCCCGCCTTGTTCCACTGTGACTTTTGCTAGGCATGTTCTAGAGGACTGTACTGACACAGGAAGCTGTTCAATAACATGCTTAAACAAGCCTTCCAAAAAAAGCGATACCCAGAAACTATCAGCAGGAGCGTTGAATTACAGGCAGACTGATTGTTTTCTGCATAGCTTTTCTTCAGAGGTGCTTGGCAGTGAAGGTACTTCGCAGATGGAAGAAAAATCAAGCCTGAAACATGGAAATACCTGTTTAATGCCTGATACACCCCCACCAACTCCTCTAGTACCATGTCAAGGTAGTTCTGAAAGGAACCTAAAAAAACTGTCCAAGAAGCTCAAGGGAGAGTTAGCAAAGGAATTTGCGCCTGCAACACCACCTTCTACACCCTACAATCCATCCATTACTGATTCGTCTGAAACTGAACACGATTCTTTGGAAAATGAGGAATTTATGCTGAAACTCATGCGGTCGCTTTCTGAAGAAGTGGAAAGTAGTGAAGATGAAGATCATTCTGAAATGCCTGTTGAGAAAGAGGAGCATTCAGCAAAAACAATTCAGTATGCAGATTGCCTAGCTAGCCGCATAATTTCAGTAGCGACTGAAATGGCTGCTTCCCATTTAGGTGGTAAAACAAGTGAAAGAGAAGCTGGTAGGCAGGCTCAGTTAGGGATGCAAAAGAAAAAGTGTGGATATACTGCATTTGTAAATATCCCGGAAGAGACATGTAATTCCTTGTGGAATTATGCAGGTGATATGGCAGGAAAAGTCATCAATGAAGCCAAGAAAGTAGTGAAGTCAAGGCATTGCAAGCTGTTGAGGCTGAAGCGGGTTAACTGCCAGGTAGATTGCTTCTATGTGAGAAAAGGTGATAAAGATGGCAGTTCAAAAGAATGGTGTGTGCCAGCACAGGACCAGTGGCCAGGGGAGAGAGATTCATCCATGCTTCCTTTACCACAAGGTTCAGGCATGACAGGTTTGACTTCCAAGTACCCGAGCTGTGAAAGTGTGACTGACGAGTACGCAGATCATGTTATCCGGGTTCTGAAAAGAGAAGGAGGTAACACTGAGCTGTTAGTGGATCAATACGCCAGCAGACTTGCTTACAGGTCTATCAAATCGGGCTTGCAGCAAGCTGCTAGAAAAACCAAATTCAGATACAGCAGAAAGACATTTCCTGGGCAAAATGCACAGGTAAATGGTAAGCTGGAGCTGATTAAAGCAGGGAATAAAGATGCAGTACAGCAAGTGAAAAACAGCATTCATCGCTGTGAAGGTCAAGCATTCGAGAGGAGTGTCGGTGCACAGAGAATGAAATGTACAGAGTTACTACGTTTTTCGGAATCCCTTGCTCACAGTATCACTTGCGATGTCAGGAAGAAACTGAAAATGTCGGGAGGATGTTTGCCAAAGTCTCTTACAGATTCCTGTCTATATAAAAAGACTGAATTTGATGAAGTCACAGGGGGTATCATTAAAACAAGGACATTTTCTAGGACATTTTGTCCTTTCTCCCCAGATCATAAACTCTATCATAGTACAGGTAATATAAATGAAAATGGCTACAGTGAAGGCATAATTCAAGCTATAGAACAATATGCTAGGAAAGTAGCAGATGATACTCTAGAAATGAGTTTAGAGTCAGCTGTTCTCCATGTGGCTGAAAACAGAAAAAATGGGGATAAGCTCTTGTATACTGAGAAACTATCTCCTTTTTCTGGAACTGTCTGTAGATGCTGCAGTATGAAGGAACATCGGTACTGTACAGAAAGTATGTCCCATCATCTACCTGCACAAGAATCCTGCATTCCAGTGAGGCATTTTCTTCATTCTGGATTGGGTGGTGCCTGTCAAAATTCAAGAGTGTTTCAGCTCGATATTCCCAAAATTCATGTTGATGTAGAACAGAGGACAGTGTTTTCTGACAAGGGGGCTACTGCGGCCGTAGAGAAAGCAGAAAGAGAACTGAGTTACACAAGTCTGACAGCTGACAGTGGTATTGGACAAGATGGAGTCAGTTTTGCTGAAAGCCTTACTACCGAAATAATGACATCAGCTATGACTAATATTGGTCAGGCAGTTACCATAAGGTAATATTAATTTTCTTCTATTTGTTGCATTTTGTACCAGAAAAAGGATTGTTAATACAAATATATGCTCAGAAGGAATTTTAATATATATTTTCTTAGAAAGATACACTTTATGTTCTGAATGTTTTAGTTTTGTTCTTCTGGTTATATTTAAATGGCTCAGAATTAGGGGAAAAAAGCGTGAGCTTGAAACCAAGGATACTTTATATATCAGCACACATATGTTCCAAAAGGTGAATAATAAGTGGAACTTACTGTTTCAGCTTCAAAATAGTACCCACAGTTGTACATACTAGTCCTCACAGGTTTTGTTGATCTATGAGCTATGACAGAACCCAGGTTTGTTCCCTGTCCATACTTTCTCTTCAACATGTGATGCTGGTCAAATGAGCCATTGCTTTGTAGTATAAAGACTTCATTTTTTTATTATGGCTGGGTTGTGTCTAGTAGTGTCTTTACTACTAGGAAAAAAAAAGAAAAATAATGGTTACTTTAAGAAAAAACAACTTACTGAACCACACTTTAGCTTATAAAGTAGTAATACAATAATGAAGGATTTGACTTTCAAACTGCTGTGTATTTAGCAAAGGGTAACATACTCTTTCCTTTAATAGGTCTATAAATAGGAAATATTTGCCTCAGTAAATTTGTGGCAAACAGCTGTTTCCTAAAACAGATTGTGCTCTGATCAGAGTGAAATCTTTTCAGGTCCAAGAGCAATTTGTACCTATTTTTTTTTTAATTTTGAAGTCATACTTACATTCCTAGAGTTGTTTGTTTTGTTTTGTTTTGTTTTGGTTTTGGTTTTTTTTTTTGTTTGGTTTGGTTTGGTTTTTTGGTTTTGGTTTTTTTTTTTTTTTTTTTTGAGGGGAATTCCTCACGCTGGTTTCTTTCTCTGGTATTTAGAGGGGCGTCATTATAAACAATAAATGCATTTTTATATGTTCAGTGGCTAAAGGCCACAGCAGGACTGAACTAAATTTTTCAAGATTTGATATAAAACACATACATACTAAGAGCATAAAAGCGCTCTTGAGTAGTATATTATTGGTCTTTGCACAACAGGGTTGAGTCCTTACTCAATGTGTGACAAAAAAAGAAAGTCACGTGGTGATGTTTTTCTATATCTATGGTATCAAAGATGACACTTAATTTAAAATTTCTAGTTAGAATAGAATTAATTGTGTTGCCAACAACAAAATGAAAGCTTCAAAGAGATACTATTTATTATTAAATTTGGGGCAAGGAGACAATATTAAAATTTTGCTGTGACAGAATTTATAAATGTTTTTTCTACTGTTATCTAGTGTGTGGTATATAATGCATATGTTCCTTGAGAAACTGCCTTGTGTGTTGTAGAGAACTGATGCTGGTATAACTATAAATAAAAATGGGAAAAATGACCTTTTTTATTACCCTGATGGGTTCCAGTTCAGCTACGTATTTGTACAAATTCGTGCTTACTGGAGCAAAGTGTTGGAATAATGTAGTTTAGGTTGGCTTTTTAAATGGTGAATGTTACTGTGGCTGCTTGCTATGTGGGAGTAGGCTGATCATTTTTCTTGAACTTCCTACCGCTTCATATATATATATAGAGAGAGAGAGAGAATCACAGTGTGTACATGAAAGTTAGTTCATACTGCATGTCTCATTTTGTAAGTGGTTTTTGGGTTTTCTGGGTTTTTTGTTTTTATTTTTTTTAATAAGGAGTTTAAATTTCTTTAAATGAAATTTTTAAAGAGTCTTCCAAAGATTAACTTCTATGGGGTATGGTTGCTTGATTGGTTTTTGGATAAAAAAATTAAACTTACTTTCTGAGGGGAAAAATTCTGTACAAGTCATGCATTGCTACAATTTCTTGAAGGAGGAAAACAAATCTTTTTCTGCAGAGAACTTTTTTAAAAATGGAATCCTAATATTTTAGACACCAGTTTATACTTAAGCACGTTGCCCTAAGTTGCAGACCACTTAGCTGCAGACCACTGAAGGCAGGCCAGGGAAAATAGCCACAGTCCTAAGGTGAACAAGTTCAGCAATGGTAAGTCTTTGCTTGAAAAGGGTACCTTGATGCCCAGTCTGTAAAGTACAGTGCCTTCTATGCTTCATAGCAAATAATATTCCAAATGAGAGAATTCCTTGTACCACTCTCTTTGATTTCTAATGAAAGAATTCCAAATAGCAATCCTTGACCTAAGCCTGTTGATGTTTCAGTTTAATTTGTTTGCACTATTTCTTGTGTTAAGAATAGGACACAAATTCTCCACCTTTTCTTTTCCAATGGAATTTAATGTCTTTGGAATGCTGTTAAATTGCTGTGAATGAACTAAACACAGATCAGCATAAAATGCAGTGATGTTTTTGTCTTAAATTTTTGTTTAGCTCTGTTGGAAGAGAAGGATTTCACTCTGTTGAATCTGTTGTTAGCCAGCAGATGAGTCTTAGTATTGGTGATGATAGCACTGGGAGTTGGTCCAATCTAAGTTTTGAAGATGAACATCCTGATGAGAGCAGCAGTTTTCTTCACCTAAGTGACAGGTAACTATAAAGATTTAGTATAGCTAAAGAGTTACCTTGACGTCAAATAACTTGTCATCAAGTGATATTTCTCCTAGGGTTTGGGGGAGAAGAGATTATTTTTGTCTTCAACACACAATGACTTTTTAATTAAAAATGGCTCTAATGTTATGATTTTGTTTTCTTACAAAACGTTGTTGGCCATGAATGTTCATACTCTTTAAAATATATGGAGAGTGCGTTGTCATTGATGCCAGGGAATCACATCAAGTAAAATTGTACATATAAAATTTAAGTAAAAGATGCTTACAAAAAGATGTTTGGCAAAAGATGTAAGCATTTTAAAAACAACCCCCCTGTGTAACATACAGCTAGAGAATACAGTTTATCAATTGCGCTCTAAAATATTAAAACTTAATCCTTGAGAAAATGTTTTACATAAATTCATTTATTTTTGAAAAAAAGTAATAGCTTGATTTACATGATGAGCTTTTACAGCTATTTTGGTCTTTTTTGGGACTGGAATTTACAAGCTGCTCTGACGTTGGTGGAGTATTTATATACTGCTAACCATAGACTTGCAGGTGTGTAATACTGGAACTTACCTATTCAGGGTAGTAACTTTTTCTACAGAGCTTCTTCTGTGCTGTCCCTGGCTGATTGATAACTAACAAAGATTAGAATGGCAGTTCTAAAATTTGCAATGTATCTGCCTGTTTCCAGGGAGAGTTATACTGAGAGTTGTGTCCCGAGCTTCTATATAAGGAATGTATGAGGAACAAATAAATGTAGTTTTTTATGATTGATATAAAAAAGTTCAGCATTTCTGTTGAAGAATAGCAGAAATGGGAGAGAGATTTTTTCTCTAGGTAGTACTTCCAGCATTGCTGAGATTAATGAAAGTATGGGAGACATGCTTAAGTAATATCGAAATAGGTTATTTGGTACCAGTGTGAACCAGTACTCAGTTAAATATCTGCACTATTTTTCATGTTTTGCTTAACTAAATAACTTAATCAAACCACTACTATAATTTATCACTCATACAACTTAATAATTATGTAAAAGGATACATTAACTCAGTTATTTTAGTAAAACATCATTCCTTGAACAAGTGAAAATGATGATGAAAATCTGAGTATAAGGAAGAATATTTGCTATATTGGCAGTTACAAATACACAATAAAATATAGATTAGTTGATAATGAGAAAAACTATAAAAAAATTCTGGACCAGTAGTGCCTGTGTTGTATTTGTTATTTGTTTATCATTCCCAAAACAGATAAAAATGAAAAGAAGGTAACTTCTATAACTTGGAAGAAAATCTGTGGCTCATTAGAGGAGGAATGACCTGAATTAACATGTTACTCATAGAAGGGGAGGCATAATTTGGATAGCAAGGCGTTGATGGAGGAAACAGGCATGTGCAAATTGATCAGCTGGTTTTACAGAACTAATTGTGGCTTGGTAACAGCACGTGTGTTCATCTGTGTTGCTGAGGTTTATCAGGTGGAAGGAAGGAGTTGGGGTTGTTGCCCTGTGGAAAAAAAAGATAGCCGGGGGGAGGGGGGAGATCTGTAACAAGACCAGATTCAGTAATCGTACCCTGTTGTGGTTTAACCCCAGCTGACAACTAAGCCCCACCCAGCCAGTCTCTCACTCCTGCCAAGGTGGGATGGGATGAGAATTGAAAGAGTGTGAGAACAGTCGTGGGTTGAGATAAAGACAGTTTAACAGGTAAAGCAAAAGCTGTGCACAAGTAAAGCAAAACATGAAATTAATTCACTGCTTCCTGTGGGCAGCTCCATTAAGATGAAAGTTATTTAGAGAACTTGCTAGTTAGTTATGCAGGGAAGTGCTTGTGTCTTCTGCTTTTCATGCCTAAATCTAGTGACTTAAATTTAGAATTAAAAAGTTCTTAAGCTTCGTCTCTAGTTGATGTGTAGATATAAGCATAGGCATAGACATAGACATAGGCTTTTCTTTCAGTGTCAAGGTGGGGTTATAACTCAGAGCAGAAGCCTCTTGCTTTTCTTGTTATTCTTCTCCTGGCCCTTGTTGAAAAGCTGCATGAGCCATTACAGAGGCATTATGATGCCTTTGTCTGTTTATTGCATGTTTTGTAGTTACAGGAGCTTATTTTAAAGACTGCTAATTTGGCTATTAATTAGAAAAAGGTCTCATCCCTTTCTCATACCTCACTGTAATCATATGGTTCAATATATATAATTCTTTCAGACCAAGACTGACCTCTGTAAAGTGCATTAAGTCTCTTACCTAATCAGAACAGTAGTGTGCAGAGTTTACTCAGTTAGATTACAAATCCTTTAGTCTGAGAACCAGGGCAGCTTTTACTTCTATTTATGATCTTCATCTGTAACATCCGGTGAAAGAGGTTCTGTGAGTGCAAAGTGTTGATACCAATGGGCTATATTAAATTTTTTTATACCTGTAATTTAATGATTTTAAGCTGAATTTAACACTAAGAAATGTTTTTTAGATGATGTTTACATTCTCTGCGAGTTGGTTTCTCCAGAAGCTTCTGCTCTTTAATTTTCTTTTTTCTTGTTTGCACAACAAGAGAACTCTGAATTTTCTTTGGACATGTAGTATAAATAAGCAACAATGTACTGAATAAGGCAGTTGCAACTTCTTAAACTTTTTTTCATGTTATTTGAGTGTGTTTATATTATAGACTTGCTAACCTGCTGTTTTGAAATTGGGATCCAGGCAGGCACGCTGGAGAGCAAGGGACACTGATAGGTGATGATGTTTCTGGCAAACACTTGAAAGAGATCAGTGTCTGTTTCTTGAAATGTTTTCTTCCACCATTTTGTTATTTGCCTTGAGTGCTATGAGTGGAAATGAGCTTCAACAGTAATGTAAGGCATAGGTGGAGAAAGCATCTTCTTGCAGCAGTTGTTCTCTGCAGTTAGTCCGTGGCTTCTCATGCCATCTCTAGTAGACAGTCTACTTTCTTGCAGAATGCTGGATACTTGGAAGTCCTGTTCTTGGAAGGCTTCCAGACATGCCCTGGGGGAGGTATGAAGTTGGGGAATGGAGATTTAATCATATGAGTTGCTCAGTCTTGTACATATTGACAGGCTTAACAAACTGTGCTATTTATAATGACTGAAATTAACAAGTGTAAGAACATGCTCAGTTTTTTCTGTTCTTTGCACTGGGTTGAATGTAGTCATAGAACAAATGCAGTATTTTTGTGAACTGTGAGTGAAGTAATCTTTTCAATGTTGTTTTCGTAGATCTATAAACCTCCAATTTTTTTTTAAGGATCAACTTGCAGAACAATATTAAAAATTTAAAAATAAATATTTTACTCTAGGAATTCATTTTCATCAGGCTGTTGAAGATCATTACTGGGTTTTTGGAGTGAGATGGAAGGATTTTTTTATGTGAAGTTGTCTTCACAATACGTAATTTTATTCACTGTTAGCTGCTCCTTAAGCAAATAATACAGATGTAATCCATTTTCTTATGAGTAATCCTTTCCAAATTGTTAAGCTTTTATAAATAACAAGTGATGTGCTTAGACCTGAGGACAGAATTACTGGAACACTGATCTGAAAAATTAGTGAGTACAAATTAATACTTTCACCAGTGTACTGAAACCTGCTAGTTTTGCATTATTGTGCACATTGCTTCTCTGGATAGGACTGAGTCATGTTTGATCCAGCAAACCTGTCTAGAAAGTTTCAGTGCTCTTGCATTAAATGTCATGACAAAGGAGTTGTAAGGAAAATGAAGGTTCTAGTTTGAGCTATTGTTCTTTTCTAGTTCAGCTGTCTTCTCTTCTTCTCCTGGCAGTAATGGTAACAGCAGTAGCTGGAGCAGTCTTGGTTTAGAAGGGGATATGTATGAGGAGAATTTATCCTTTCCAACATCAGACAGGTTGGTTGAGTTGAGAAAAATAAACCAGATGGGTTCCTCATAATTAATGCATGAAATTATTTTTGAAAATAAAAATACAGTACATTTTTTATGCTGATGCATTATTCACATTCTTCTCACTTAATCACAATATGATTTTTTCATTAATTAATCCACCCTGAATGATTAAATTTTTCTGTGCTAAAACTGGTGAATGTGTTTTGCTTGCAAAAAGGTCCCTTTTTTTGCATGTTCTTGCCTGCAGTTTTACAAGTCTTTTTATTTACTTCTTTTCATGCAGACTAGAGCTTGCTTCCTACAGGATTTCTGTTTTTTTTTCCCTTTTAGTTTATGTAAACTTTCAGAATTCCTTAATTTGCAGTAATTTGTTTTTATAAGCTACTTATGGCTTACCTATAGCTATTCATATCTGTGACATAACATGGCTCAACCTTTCCACATATGAAGCAAAACTATTAAAATCAGTAAGTAGCACCTTTAATACCTTTCTGTTGTTTCTCTCTTCTCTCTTCTCCCTTCTTTTCCTAAACGCAAATCTTGAGAAGTTGATGATAAGTCTGTTTACAGCGTGATATGGTGTGGGAAGCATAGCTGCTTTTCATGATCATTCCTTAATTCTTTTATGATCTTCCTGTTGTTTAACCTTCATTACAGTCTTAGAATTTACTACATTTAGTGCATATATTGGATTGTATTCACATTTTTGTTTTCTTAATCAAAATACAGTGATGGAACAGAAGATAAAGATGATGATACCAAGGATGCTGTTGAAGGTAATGTCAGTTCTTGCATATATACTACTGTTCTTGTCGTGTGCACTGTACATTAATTTTTTTATTAATTCTTTGCCTTTATAGTCTGCAAAACAAGATGGCAACTCTATTATCCCTATTCATCATAATGAATGTCAGTCAAGTGTCAGAATATATTCTTAGATTAATGTCCTACATAGTCCTCTTAAGGCGCTGAAATTTGCAGCCTTCAGAAAGTGCTAGTTACTGATGCTTACATGCATTTAATAACATAAGGTAGGGAACTTTGATCAGCTTGTTGAAAGTGTGAATTTATATGCAGAGCTTAAATTCTTTTAAAAATATTTGTTAAGGAGCCATGGCAATGTATCCACATGGCTGCATTCAACATGCTGAAGATAATCAAATTGGACATGTTATCTTGGGAGAGAGTCACAAAAAACACTAAAAATCTTGGATTCAAAGCATTTGCTATTCTCTCTTTCTTCTTAGTGAAGTATAACATAGGGTCTATCCAGAATCTTGTTACAACGTTATGGGTTGTAGAAGATCTCTGTACTCTGGTTCCAGTCTGATTGATCTGCCAAAGGTTAGCTGAAATGAAAACAGCCTGAATACACAGTGTGTGAAGATGGTTTTAAGATGAGCTGAACAGAGCTCTTCTTTGTGTTGAGTATATTTTGAAGATAAAGTAAGTGTTTCCAGAAACTTCTGCTACTTCCTTACAGAGGATATTCAGCCTTGTTGCACATCTTCAAGAAGTCTTAATGTAAGCAGAAAGATGTGTGGGTTTAGGGTTTTTTAGTTAGTTTGGGTTTTTTTTTCTCTCTTTTTAAGCTCCTGGAAAATGTATATAAGTGACCAACATCTCTTAATTTTATTAAATCAGATGTGACTGTAAGGATATAAGAAAATAAAGCTAAATTATTGAGTATTTTTTCCTCAGAATAATTATAAATAAAATGTTTTCTGCTCTGTAGGTTTCATCTACTTATCAATATGTCTTTGCTTTCTTTTGGTCTCAACTTTAAAAGGTTCTGACATCTCAGATACTCAAGTTGCTCAAGTAGGATAGCGATTGGATTTTTTTTCTTTACACGGTTTAGGTGTCACCTACAGTCTATAGTGCAACAGTCGGCTTTATTACTGTATTAAGGATTTTCTAGTGAAATTTTTCCAGTGTAAGTTCCTCACCTTCTCACTATTGTTTTGAAAAGGCTCTTTCTGTTGTGTAATTGTAGGACTGTTTAAACAGTGTGCTAGATAGAAAACCTTTGCACCTGGTCTTGCACATTTGGAAGTTCTGTTCATGTCATACCTGGAAATGTCTGGTGTTTTCTAAGCTGACTGTGCCTTGTTCACCAAAGAATTTGAATCGAAGCCTTATTATCAAACGTACATCTATTTTATAAGACTGAAAAATGTATCAAAATTTCCCAGCAATGTTACTGCAATGCTTTCCATCCACTGTCATAATTTTCTTTAAATTGTTCTTTCTTCTATAAGGAAGTTAAATTTTGGGGCTCCTAGACAAATAATCTGTTATCCACTAAAAACACAGTTTTGTTTGACAGTTTTGCTAGTTAATTTTCTCTTGCTTTTACTTCTGAAACAGGGGGAATCTGTTTCAACTTGCTTGACTTTGCCAGTTAGGAATGAATACTTTACATACCTGAATTTTCATAAGCTTAGTTAGAAGAGTAGTGAGATTGAGGTAAACTCAACATGAATCTATGTTTTTGTTGCAGATATATTCCATGTTTCTAGAGTCATGTTCAGTAGTCTGGAAGTAGTAACTCCAACTTGGAGAGCACTACATACATGCCTAGTTGTTTTGGAGAGCGTTACAAAGGATCTCTGTGACAGCTGGATACAGAAACTCAGCTTCGGAACAGAAGTTGGCAATACTATAGTTCCTAAATATTGTTAACACAACTACTCTTCCAGTGCTGTACAAAGTTTTGGAACATATGCTGTAAAAGAAATGTTGAAAAATTGGATATGCCTCAGTAAACCCAGTGGTGTATTTTGGAAAAGTTCAAGAGGCAGTCTGATCAGGGCAGGAAAGAATTCAGAAATACACACTTTTTAAAATCAGTTAGATGAAGGCATAGCAAAAAATAGCAGCTGGAAATGGAAGGAACTAAAGGACCATGTGAGAGCCATTGCTGTTCACTTTATGAAAGTCTGAGCTAAATTTCTTGTCATTTGGAATATACATTATAGTATAGGTATCTTTTAATACTTAGCTATGTTTGCACACAGTTGTAAATGGGTTTGACAGTACTTCCTAATGGAAAGGTGCTGAAACACTTGAGATCAGTCTAATTTTTTTCCTTTCATATTATCTGTGTGTACTAAATTGAGGTTTTTTAAGACAATAGAGTCTATAAAAAGTGAACTGCAGAGATTTTTTGAAACAACTTGAAGCTATAGATTTGATTATTTTATATTTAATGTTAGGTTTAGAGCAAATGCGAAAGACTTTATCAATAATGAATATTGATCTGGAACCAAATCTAGTGGACCCACAGCTCAGAGCAGCACTCCAGTGGCTGGCAGCTTCTGAAACAGAGGTGTCTGATCTTCACTTTCGTGACACTGCTGCAAGGGAATTCGTCTCTGTAAGTACTCGGGTTTGATGGGTGGTGGGAAGGGGGAAGGATTTCCTTGACTTCCATTTGCTGTGATATGCTAGCTGCTATTACTTCATTTGCTGTTCACTGCTGAGGAAAATCATTACTTAAATCTTGAGAGGACAAAGTGGAACAGCATGTTTAGCCTGTGTATATACCATACATAAACCAGTATTCATCAAAGTTGATGTTTCACTTCTTCACTTACAAGTGTTTTACTCCAAAAGGATGCAATTACATAATTTCTGTTTGGTGAAAATTATATTTTTTCAAGCATTTTTTACTTAGTATTTAATTGTCTATAAATTGAATCTTTCCCAGAACTTGGTCATGCAAAGATCTTCTAACTTAACATGTTCTGCCTAGGGGGCTTTTTGTTGTTGTTGTTGTTGGGTTTTTTTGTTTGATTGGTTTTTTGACCGCAAAGATACATTTTCTTGTTAGAGAGAAGTTTAGTTTTGAAGTAAATATTATGTCTTTATTCTGTTAGCAACTAAAACCAAAGCTATTAAAAAGAACTCTCAATAAGATTGTTTTATTCTTAGGTGCCTTTACTTTCATTTTATTGATCAAACTTTCAAAGAACCAGGCTTTAGCAATTTGTGTCTTTTTGGAAAGGCTCAGTATTTTGGTATTCATATTGTCCTGAGTATTTCCATCAGAAACACGTAAGAGAAACCTATTATTCCAATAAAACCATAAAACCTATTTTTTCATGGCTGCACACCAAACTACATATGATAATCTATAACTTCTTACATTAAACCTATATTTTTTAATCAACCAAGAAATTACTTTAACATTACCTTGTTATTGAAAGGCTAACTTAATAGATATATAGGCATTGTCTCTAGTGATGAGGTTCATATGGATGATAATTATAAAATATTTATATTTTGTGACCAGATAATGTGAAAAAGTGTTAACCTGATGCCATTAATAGGATTTTAACAATTAAGATCTTGGCAAAAATGACTTAATATACTTAACAGTATATTAAGGAAGAAAAAATTTGCTCTCAGTTCTGAAATTTAATATTGACTCTTCAGCCTGGGGCTTTCCAAAGCTTACATCATCATTTCAGGAGAAAAGGGGAGTTACTGCGAGATAAAGGTCAGTATGACAAAACAGACTCCCAGAGTTGGATGGATGTGTGCACTGATGGTGCCTAGTTACTGGAGACTTGTGGTAAGAATGTGAAAGGTGCCTAGAGGCCAGTCTGGATCGTACCTGGTCTGCATTTTCCCAAGAGAGGCTTCCTTCCTAGCGCACAAAGAGAATGATAATTTTGGGGTGTTTTTCTGCCTGTGTAATTGCATGGAATGTGTATTTGATTTTGAGAGCAGGAAGTTTTGCATTCTTATTTGAAATAACCCAAAAAGTTTGGAAGTGTTTTTTGGGCATATAGAAATATATGCCCTATGCTCCTTTTCTGGAGCTTGGTATGTTTGATTTAGAATTATTTCAAGAATATGTTTTGTTGTACATTACTTATGACAGAGTGGACTTTGTGCTTCTCTAAACTGGAAGGCAGTTTAGGAATACTTTTCTCCATTTCTGTGCTACTTGAAATTGTTGGTTTTACTCCTTTTATTCATATGTTTTATTTTGTTATGGTTTATAACTGCTTTAACACAAAGAAGAAAATACATCACTTTTTCTGTCCTCACATGCTTGGCTGAGCATTCTCTGAAGGTTTTTGGATGTGAACAAGTCAGGGTTGGGGATAACAGTTGTTGTGACCTCATGAAGTTTTTCGCCTTCTTTTGAAGATCTGTTCATCTGTTTCATGCTTGTGGCAAATACTCAGGTAGGATAGTGGTAGGACCCACAAGTGTTAATAATTTATTTTCTGTGTATCTGAGACACGTTTATCTAACAATACAATATGAAAGACAGAAAGGAGCTGGCAGGTGCCTTTTTTAATTTTTCCTTGAGTCTCTCATTCTTTGGCCAGCTTGGAGTTCAGAGACTACAAAGTTGTGGTGCTGAGATTTGAGCCAATGCTCCAGGACACACAGGAATGGTATTATTAGCTGGCTCTGTATCTGAGCATGACTCCAGCTACCTTAATGAGAGGACATACCGAGAAGAGCACTCTGGAAAAAGAGCAGTGTCTGTTATATGTGCCCTCCTAAAAAATTATAATATTTTTCTACTTGACACTTCGGTCATAAATTGATACTGAGTTGACACCTGAACCTAAGACCTTCCAGCAGGCAGTAGTCATGCAGTCCTGAAAATGCTGCAGTAGTTGTTTCAGTTAGTTTTATAGATTATTTTTGGTTCTCCAGATGTAGTTACGTTAAAATAAATTGAAATTTTGTTTCCGTCCCCGGAGGCAGAGAATGATTACCTGTATTTTATTCTCCCACTTCCCAATTGGAATGATCTCTGACCCAGACCGAATTAAATTGGGAACAGTCATTCCCGGGTCCTGTAAAGCTGAGCGAGCCCCTCCAGAGGGCGCTGCAGCCCAGCAGGATCCATGGCCGGTGTCCTGGTCCCTCTGCAGCCGCGGCCTTGGGGCATCGCTTGGGGAGCCTCGGGAGTTACCTCGGCTTTGTGGGGAGCCGGCCCGGGCTTGGACCACGTCGGAAACAGCTATTTCCTGTGTAAGCAGTTGGTGAGTTCTGGAAGGGAGCAAAGGCTTGTGTTAGCTGATCACAGCAGGGTAATGAGCCTAATGTGATGTGGCTGCATAAAAGGCAGAAGTGCTCCTAGCGTGTAGCAGGCAGGGTATTACTTGCTGCAGCTGGGTATCAGCTCTTACTTAAGGGTACTTAAGGCAGAAAGAAGCTAAATACCTATGCATGGAACAAAATACGTTTGTTAGGAGGATAACAAGAAACCAGTAGATTAGAATAGATAGTTCTTGACTTCTGTGAGATGTCTGACAGTGTGGATATATGTGCAAGTGCCTGGATTAAAAAATCATGTATTCAATTTTTAATCAGACCTTACCTAGCTGTTTTAAGATTCCTATTTTGAGTAAACTCTAATATTTCACTTATCTGGCAGTAAGAAGCAGATTGGTCATCTAAAGAAATAGTGAGATTAAACCTAAAATTAAAATTTAGATGCCAGTTCTGTAGTTTTACCGTGGTGGAAAACTTCTTTGGACAGAAGTTTTATATTGTATTTGCTGAAGTAGGTATTTGGACATTAGCCACACTTTCCTCTGGCAGAGGAAAGAAAAATGACCATTCTTTTATAAACCAACAAGCATCATTTACAAAATTGCATGTTGTAGACTATAAAACTCCTGCTTCCTGTGCTCTGTTTTAAAATTCACAGAAATAGCTACAGATTTCAGTCTGTTCTTGTATAGAAAAGATGTCTTTTTTTTTTCACTGAGAAAAGTTTCCAGTGTTCTGAATAAAGTATGCTCAGGATTAGAGAGGATTTTTTTTGCTTGTTCAAGTTAATGGTTTTCTCAAGAATTTAATTGTTTGATACATGTTTTTATGCCTATGTTCTTTATGGCAGTCCTACCACCTGCCTTGTTGCAGTTGGAACATCAGCTAGGTAAAGAAGCAGGGAAAGATTGTCTTCCTTTATATTTTTTTATGGAACTTTATATTCAAAACTGACAGGTCTCATAGTAGAAACTATATGAATTTCTAATTTTGTAGCTGTGAAAAATATTTCCCTGAACACTGTGTATGACTTCTTTTAAACTTAATATGTGGAATGTTTTGGTAGGGACTATAAAAAGGGGTAAAAATTTACAGTTCCAAAGAATAAGTAGGGTATCTAAACTATGTTTACAAAATGCAGCATTGACAGGTGTCCAGAAAGCTACAGAGAATAGTTTGTTTGTGTAGGTGTTTATTTATTTATTTATTTAAACTAAAACTTGTTAGGTTTTTTACTCCTGGGCAAGCTGTCAAATTCATTCTTTCCTTGGGGTAAGCTTTCTTACACACAAGCTGAGCTTGACACATCAGCAATGGAAGATTTTTTTCTTCGGATCCTGGGGGAAAACAAATGTTTTCAGCTACACTGATCTCTGCTCCTGAGTGGTAGTTTAACTTAATCATCACCTTTTCCTCTTCCCCAAGATGTTATAATTTCCCAACTCTGAAGACACTGTTTTCATTGAGGGTAGTGTCTGTGCCACACTATATGTTGTGAAAGAAAAATCCACATCCTTTTATTAAGGCAGAGTTTTGTCTTTTTATACATGCATTATTGGCATGGGAGGGGTGGCAAATGTCTTAATCTTATGTTCAGAATTTCCTGTTTTCTGCAGTCTTGATGAACCACAGCCCTCATACCTGTGGCACCACATAATTTGAAAATGGTGCTCCCTCCAAAAGAAAGTTTTGTGAAGACTGCCCTAAAGAAAAACGGAAGTTTTTGTTTTTATAGATGTGGGAATAATGATTAACTCATTACAACTGATCTCTTATGACCTAATGTTTCAAGAATAACTTCTGTAACTTAATCAGGATGTCCCAGTCAAAATATTTTGTTTTGTGTTCCCCTGTTCCCCTTTAGCTTTCCAGAAGACTGAGAGAAAGAGATTGGAAGGTTGGAGATCTCTTGCAAGCAGTGCTGAAATATTGTGAAATGTTAGAGACAGCATCTGATGGAGAGCAAGCTCTAAATAAATCTTTGGTTGGTTGGCTTCTGGAAAGTGTCTGAAAAATCCAAAGATGCAACACTCTTCGCTTCATTCCTCTTCTGAAAGGAGACAGAAGGAACACAGATATGTAAAGTAAAATTCAACTAGTGAAT
This sequence comes from Acrocephalus scirpaceus scirpaceus, assembly GCA_910950805.1. Classification (NCBI taxonomy): domain Eukaryota; kingdom Metazoa; phylum Chordata; class Aves; order Passeriformes; family Sylviidae; genus Acrocephalus; species Acrocephalus scirpaceus. Next base: position 56,930,552 of record OU383774.1, on the reverse strand, counting down.
GTTTAAGTAATAGTCAGCATTAAAAGACTTTGAGGTGAAAGTCAAAATAGCTGTGCTGTGCTTTGTGATACTGTGCACATGGTATGTTTATTCAGTTCATAATTGGTGTCGTCTGCCCACTCATAACTTGTATTTACTGCTGTGTTCATACCACTGAGATATTTATGAACAACCCTTGTCTATGATCGTAGTCCACAGTCTCAGACATGATATACAGGATTCCCCTTGAGCCAGGATACCTCTTTCTCCCACTCCTATGTGTGCTATATTCACAGCAGGACTAAGAGCACTGATTTAAGCAAGAATCTGCTCTGGAATACCTTGCTGCAGATAGTGGAAAAATTATTCATCTTGGCCAGGTGTTATGTGCCCAAGAGCAGCATTGCCAGGAAGGAAATTGTGACCTGCCCAAGCAGTCCCTTAATACAGTCTGGTTTCATAGCCACCTTTATCGGTTTTAACTTGATGTGAAGATGGGAAAGACTGCTTTGAAATTGCTGAGGTGCCAAGGCATGAATTTGTTGACTCCTGTAGAGCTGGTAACCTCTGGTAGAAGGGCAGAGTGAGAAGTTGAGCATAATTTCATACGTTATTCTTCAGCAAGGTTTACTGAAGTTTACCAATCAAATTTAAATTGCTAATTTTTTTACTGAGGCTTTTTGTATGCAGATACTTCTGTGACACTAGTTCTGTGTCAAGGAATTTATACATTAGTCTCTCATGCAGGTGTGTTAAAAGTAGAAGACTGAAATTTATGAGGATTTTGGCCATCTTTTTGAGTAGTTTTAATTCTTTATTTCCAAACAGCCACATATGAATTTTCTTTTCAAGAATAAAGACAATTTTGTTACTCACTGAGCACAGAAGCGTTTAGCAAAGATAGCTAATAGAAATGTAAAGGGGAAATTTCTTGCAAATTTATTTTTCACTTTTGTTAACTACTTTCTCTGAAATTTTTAAAGGCACATTTAATTGAAGATTTTTAGCAGTCTTATCAGGGTTTCTCACCAATGCTGCTGATTTGCCTTTCTGTCTGAAGGGAAATCTGGACCTTCACTTATCCTGTGGTTTGCAAATGTTTCTTGGGATTTGTTTTTTTATATATCCTTGGAGAGAAAAAAGCACGTGCTGGTGATTACCAGGTTACCGTTTGAAACTTGGCAAAAATAAGAGTGTTACTGATTTTGGATGAACAGAAAAATCTTAATAGCTTTTTCACAGAAAAATATACTGTTGATATGGTGCACAGTTTTGTGATCTCAAACAAGGAGAGATATGGTCTCCAAATCTGTTCCTGAATTTTAATGGCGTACATACAGTTCTGATTTCCCCTACCCCAGGAATTGCTGTGCAGTGTCACACTAGTAAACTCAATAGCACTGTTTTTGCAGTGTCCTTGTATTTCAGGAAAGCATTCCACTGGCCCTTTTGCAGAGACATGGTTGGTTTTAGTCCTCTTTTTTCTTTTGGATTTCTGCCTTGGATCCCACAAAATTCACCTTTCTCACAGAGCCAAAGATGTTTCATGTTTTTGTATATGCACGTACATGTGTCCACACATGTGAACGCACACAGATGTGTTTATCTATATGTGTATGAGATCTCACTGCTGTGAGCTCCTGGTGCAAACTTCCAGCATTAAATTAAAATTCTGTTATGCTCAGTTTATTTCCTCACTTCATATATCATTTCACTGATTGAAAAACAGATGTGTGTGACAAAAAGACAAAAACCACTTCAAGGTCTTTTGTATTGTTATAGGTTATATAATCCAGGCATCAGGAATGATTTTTCTCCAGAGCCCAAAGCATGTCAAGGGAAGTTATTAATTCCTATATTTGGAAGATAGTTCTAGTAGCAAATATTTTTTAAGAATTGTACAAAAGTTGTCTGGATTTTTTCTTCCTCTCCCAAACTCTTGTATTCCTTTTTCCCTGTCCTTTTTTTTTAAGGTTGATTCTCAGCATTTCTTTAGACAAAAATTTGAAATAATTCGCTGGCTATAATACCTTTCCCTTAACGCAGAAATAATATACTTGTACAAAATTATCTATAAAATTGAATTGTCAAGGAAATAAAATACTAAAAGCAGTGCCTCATGACTAAATTTTGCTCACCAAGTGGAATTTCAGGGCATGAGGATACAGTGAAGTGTTTCTGTACAGTGAGAAAGATATTGAAAGTATTGCAAAAGTACAAAACTGTACATTTAAAAAAACCTATAACACAACCAACAAAAAACACTGAAGGAATAGCCATTTTTCAACTCATTAATTCAGAATGATGGATTTTATAAAGTTGGTGAAGTGCTTTTTCTTTTCATTTACTTTTTGGAGAAAGGCAGAAGATCACGCCATTCACAAAGATTGCAAGTATTCGGAAAGTTAAGTGGACAACAGTTGCACTGAAAATTATTTTTATAAACAGAATCCCTTTTTCAGACTGAATCCAATATGTTTGGTAACTGTTGCTTGGTGTTACATTAAGGAAGAAACGGTTTTATTAGCCTCTGGGGAAAGTAGAATCGTTTTCAAATTTTCATGAGAAAAATGTTATAAACTATTTCATTTTTACAGAAAACAAGCAAAAAAACCAAACCGGTTTTCTACACAAATTGTTTTAAATTTGTTCTGAATAACTTGACTTTTCTCCTTCTGTATGAAGTTAAAAAGCATAAAAACTAGCCTGGCAAAATTAGTACAATTGAATAATTTTAATAATCTTTGAAAACATTACTCTGACTATATCTAACTGGTGCTGTCTGCCATATTAATGAGAAAGCTGTTCCTTGCTAATGCAAGTCTTAAATTACACTTTTACTGAGTTTGTTTAAAACTCCTGGCCACAAATACAGAAATGTAAGTGAAAACTGTAAAAACATGAAGGGCCACATTCTGGTCCCTTTAGAGCAGAAAACTCTGCTTTATAAACAAACATAATAAGGTAGAGTTTGTTTCATCTTGCATTTTTTCTGTATGGGAAACCCTGGTAATTTAATTTTTATGTTGAGGAAAATATATCCTAGGATGTTATTGTTTCAGAAATCACCCAAACACTTCATAAATACATTTGATGTTCTAAAAAATGGAAGTGTGATGTTTTGTAAGATTCTGTAGAAAAAGCACTTTGAGAAATAGTCCCTCTATAAAGCAAGTTAGAAGTGGCCATATTTAAAACTAGTTTAAACATTCAGAATGGGGTGCATAAATAATACAAAGTATGCATAAAGCCTTAAAATAAAAACCAAACAAAACTCAAACCCATATTCTAAAATTAAAGAGGATTTGCTGTCTCTAAACAAGGATGTGAAAATGCAGCTCAGACGATGTACATGAATGCAATTTCTGTAGTTTCTTTGTTCTTGAGTTTAAGAAGATTGTGTATGTTTTTTAGAAAAAAACCAACCAAAACCCAGAAACCCACATTCCGAGACTAATTAGGTCTCTCAAAAATGGTATCAGATTTTAAATGTTACATTTTCTAATGTAACTTTGTCTGGGACCTTTTCTAGGAAGAGAGACAAATTGTTGGAGACAATGGGAACACAGTGAGTAGTAAACACCAGCGCAAACCCTTGTAGTTCTAGACATTCAATTTGGAAAGAAAAATACAAGATTCAGGAATGATTTTTATTGTAAGAAGTTTGGCTTTTCAGCAAGAGCCACTACTGTCAAGCATTTACTGTACTTGAACTCTGAAGAGGCAGGTACAGAGCCCAGCCACTGTAGTCACTTTATTTTGTACCATCTTTGTACATTCCTGTTGTATAGCTGGTGTTGTAGTTTTAGAGGGCCTTTGTTCTAATGTCTGAACAGTATTTAATAATAAAATTTATTATAATTTGCTGGAACTGCTGCTTATTTGTGCAGTGTTACAGTAATTCACAGCCCAGTTAGTGATGCAATTGTATACCAAAAGCAGTTTGAATAACTAAATGTTTATGTAACTGTACTCAATGAATATGAAGGTCTTGTACTGTATAATGGTGACAAGTTTTGCCATTTTAGTAATTTAACTATATTCAGTTTTCAGATTATGAACTCCAGGTTGCACTAAATTTGTCCTTGTTTTAGCAGTGGCTTAAAATAAAACACATTTCACTGGCTTCAGGAGTGCTGTTGTTTCTTGTAAATTAATGGAATATTATTTTTCTTTTCAGCCAACACAGCGAAGACCAGTCTTGGTCGGTGGCTGTGTGAAGGCACTTGAGGAAGGGTATAGTAAACATCGTATCAGTAGATGGCATACTTCTTACAGAGTTAAATTGGAGTCCAGCAAGGGGTGAGGATGCTGCTTTACTGTCCTACAGTTCCACTGACATGCAGTAAAGTGTCACGTGGACTCTACTCACAGCACACGGGGGATGTAAGAACCAGTCAGCTTCATCTTGCCTGGAAGCTGGGTTAGTAAGGTTGCCTTGATATTTCCATGTGGAGTGAGGTTGGACTTTGGTGCTTTGTCCAGTATTTGGGAAATTAGCTTTGAACTTGGCTTTAGTTTTCTGGACAAATCTAAGAATACTCTGCTAATGAAAATGTATGAAACAGGACATTTCGCAGGGTTCTTCACAATCCTCAAGTGTTTTGGAGTCTTGTGAAATCCACCAAACATCATATTGTCAAGTACCCTAGAATAGTACTACTGAGCAGAGATGATGTACACAGGTACCATTTCTAAGCTTTAGGAGTACTGCTGTTGCAAATAGGTGTTGTAATGTCTTTTGATGTATAAGTTGTGAATCTGTCATTCTCAGCTGGATTTTGTTTCAAGGATAAGGAAATTTTTGCTGAAGTTACTTTAAAACCAGTAAGCGTGAGTAACTCTTCTTGATTATTTTTGCAATGGTTGTTTAAAGGCTTCTTTAGTATTTTGAGATTGCTTCCAAAAGGAGCATTCTTGTGTTTCATAACTATATCTGTTTCAAAGATTTTTTGTTTGGATAATGCCTCATGGTCAATCACATGGAAAATATATGTTAACTGAAGCAAGTAAATAACTTAGTCTTCAAATACAGTATGTTCAAAAAAAGGCAAGTAGTGAGTTGGAAACAAAGAAAAGATTTTCATAAAGGGAAAGAAGATATTCATGTGGAAGATAAATCTGAGCTTTTTTCTTCCTGCCTTGCACTTTATTTTTCTTTCATTCAGCAGTCTTGTTCTGGCTGGCTTCATTCAACCACAGAACAGTATCCATGCACTTTGTTTAACCTTGGTGTATTAAATTGAGAGTTAGGTCTCCAGCTAGTCCATCGTCTTCTCCCAACATGTGTGCTACTCCATCTCTTGCTGCTGTTGGTCAGACCTTCCTCTCACTCCCTAGCCTGAGCTGCTGGTGTGACTGAATTCCATGCTGGCTATTGCTCTGAGCCTCCAACTGGAAGGTGGCTATGGAAAGTGAGTCATGCCAAGGCTGCAGAAATGTACCCAGATCACTGACCTTACTGGTTATTGAGCACCATATCAATCAAATGCTGTCTCTTTCCCCTGCTGTTGAGGCAAACCATGAAGCATGTGACTGCTTGGGGCAAGGGAACTGACAGTGACAAGTATGAGGCCATGTCTGTGGTCATGGTACTGGCTATCTAATCCATGACCACACAACACCTTTCCACAGAAATTGTAAAAACTGAAATTAGGACCTTTATGTAGTCAGAACATATAGTCTGCATTGCCTTTATCCCTCTGAAAATGGCTGCTGCTTGTAGGACCGTGAGGGAGCTTGGCATGCATTTACTTGGGTTGGTTTGTTTGTTTTTAATTAAGAAATGGGAAAACAGAACACTTGTGCAATTCATTTGACTTAGGTTTTTAAAATTCCAGTGCTTCAACCAGGAGTCAGATGAATATTGGGAAAAGAAAGTAAGTGATAGTGTGGTACTTCTTTCTGCTGTTTGCCCCTGTAGCCCACTTAATTCCAATCTCTTATTTTGTACAGCCTCCACCTCATTTAACTTCTAAGTTAAATCAGAGGCTCTTCCTACGCTGTCCTTGTGGCTGTTGCTGGTTTCTACCTTTTTTCTGTCCCCTGTCAAGTCTTGTAGTGCAGCTGTCATCTTCAGCTTCTCTTTTGACCCTGCTCTGTTGTCCTGATGTGACTTCTGGCCTACTCATTCTTGTCTGGTGGAAGTGGTTAAAAACCAGCAAGGGGAGTCTTAGCTGTGAGGCTATGGAATAAGGCTTGCCTACCAGAAATCATCAAGCAGTGAAGAAGAGCTAAACTTGCTTTTGGCTGAGTTTTTCACTCCTGTAGGAAAGTAATCTGTGGTTGCTTTGGTTTGGAACCCAATTTACTGCTTGCAAAACCCTTGGATTTTATGCTGATCTAAAAGTAACTTTTAAGCTGATACTGAAGTATAATGTAACTCTAACATACTCCATAATTGCTGCTCCTGCATGTGCAGTGTGCTGCTGGTTGTCTTCCAGAAACAGGGCAGAACTCAGTCCTTTGGAAAGCTGGCAAAATCCCAGTTGTCTCACCCAGTTGCATCAGGTCTCAATTTAGATAGATAGTAACCTTTAATAGCAAATAGTCAAGACCTAAGAAGGTTGGATTTTCATATTATTGCCCCATAGTATTGTGCTGTGAACAGATGCTGCAACTGGATTGATAACCACACAAACTCAGATATGATGCTATGAAAATGCTAACTATATGGACAGAAACACAGCAAAGAACCATCTGCTTCTGTTGGAAGTTGCAGTTCAGAGGAGATGCATGATGTTTCTGTAGGAAATTAGAATATGGCTCGGTGGAAACCAAGTTGTAAAAGCAGAGAAATTATGTCAAGAGAAATGGCAACATTCAGGTGTCCTGTTGAACTCTTTACAGTATGTTATGCATTATGTATCAGAGAGTTAGAGTTCACAGCTAAAACCACTGGAGTTAAAATGCACTGGGAATAGGAGAGCATCCAAGCTAACTGTTACAGGACTGTGAGATGCTTAACTAATATTTCTGTGGCAACAGATCATACACATTTTTCATTCTTGTAGCTTAGGAGCTTCAGAACTTGGCTTGTCTCCTAATTTATTGCTGTAAACCACGATGTGAATATTTTATCTTCAGGACAATCAGAATCTTTAAAAGGGTTAAGCTTGAAACATCCTGACAACCTTAGTACATGCTGGCATCTTCAACAAAACCTCTCTTCCTGCCTGAGAAAATAAAGAGGTGGGTGTTGGAAATTCCCCAAGGGGTCCTCATGAGTATGATGAAAATGCTTTTGATAGGCTCCTAGACACATGGTTTCAGAGAATTTGGTAAATTTTGTTTAAACTTGTCTTGTGAGGGTTTTTTTGCCTGCTGCAAGTTTGGAATGGCACTGCTTATGGTATATGCCCATCTTGTAGTCTGAATGTTTAAAATATGACTTACTTTATTTCTTTTTCCATGTATTAGCTTGCCACAACTGTTAAGAAAAAAATTTAAGTACACAAAAAAGTCATCCTTCCTGCTGCCATCCAAATTACACAGGATGAGTGATTTAAATTAATTAGGGAAATAACCATTAATCTGAATACATGGCAGCAATGAGAAGGGTGGTTGTTTCCATCATTCATTTTAATTTTTTTTTCCTAAAATGTAAACATTTTCCAGTAATTAAACTGGAAGTGCAGTAAAGCTAAAGCTCATGAAATTGTCTCTAACAAGGAGAAAATTAAAGAGAATGAACTGTGGTCGTAACACAGTCTTGACCCTGGAGCTCACTGAATTTGAACTGAAATTCATTTCCTATCAACTGTCTTTTGTTTGCAAGTCAAATGTTCAAACACAGTTGTGTCCTTAATTTCATATCTGTTTTTAAATGAACAGTTTCTACGGTCTTGGGTTGTTGAGAAGAGTAAAGGTTGCAAAAGTTTTCTTTCTTTTCGGTTGTAGTGTCCTTACTGGGTGGGACTTAATAACTCGTCCACCTTCTCAGTCTAACTAGTGCCTTTCAGCAAGGGTTGTGGATTGCATTTACCCCACATAGCATCCTTGGCACCTATTCTATGGAAATCCTGCATTTTGCTTCCCGGACTTGGTTTTGATACTACTCTCTGTTCCTACAAGGTCTCCCAACCTCAAGTCCTATGCTGCAGACTCTTAATAGACCCTGAAAAAGGTTTGATACCCTCAAAGAAGGTGAAATCTGTTGGAAGGAGTCAGTCTGTAAAATGGAACAATGATCCTGGGCTCCTCTGAAGAGTTTTGGGCATTCAGAATGACTTCTTGTGTTTACCAAATCCCACAACAGTTAGCATTTTTATTACTCTCCCAAATATGATAAAACTAATATTTTACAATTTCAGATACTTTCCTGCAATAATGCTTGGAAACCGTGGGCCTTTTCAGGCAGTTCTGCGAATCACTCAGGGACTGTCCCAAACTGGTTGCATGTAGAAGAATCCTCATAACTTAAAAGGTAATCACTTTGCAAGTTCAGCTCTGGGCCCCTCAACATAAGGACATGGACCTGCTGGAGTAGGTGCAGAGGAGGCCACTAACATGATCAGGTGGCTGGAGCACCTCTCCTGTGAAAAGAGACTGAGAGAGCTGTGGCTGTTCAGCCTAAAGAAGAGAAGTCTCTGGGGAGGCCTTACAAACACCTTCCAGTACCTAAAGGGGTCTGCAAGAGAGCAGGGAGGGGGGCTTTTTACAAGGGCATGTAGTGATAGGAAAAACGGGAATGGCTTTAAACAGAAAGGGGAGAGATTTAATCAGATATTTGGAAGAAATTTTTCACTCTGACGGTGGCGAAGTGCTGGAACAGGTTGCCCAGAGAATTTGTGGATACCCTATCCCTGGAATTGTTCAAGGCCAGGTTGAGCAACCTGGTCTAGTGGAAGGTGTCCCCACCCACAGCAGAGGGGTTGAAACTAAATGAGCTTTAAGGTCCCTCCTGACCCAAACCATTCTATCCTTCTAAGTACCTGACTCTGGATTTTGACCTTTCTGTGGGGAGTCAAGAGGATGAAAAGTCTCTGTTCTACATGATGACTCACCTTCAAGGCAGTAGCAAACCTATGGCTATGTGAAAGTCTAGGAATTCCCAAAGATAACACTAGAAGTAAAAGGATCTACCATCCCACATGATATTATTCCTCTTTGTTTTGTTTTCCCAAGAGCATGACTTTGTAATAAAAGCGACAACAGTAAAGACTGCATTAAGATGTATGATGTTTGTAACACTGAGTGCCTGGAATAAGGGAATTCTCTGCTCAGCTCTGACATGGGGCTTCTGGAAGATCTTTTGTGTAGGTCTCCTGTCTTACTCTTTTTTGTTTCTCATTTTGTAAAATTGGCTGATGCCTCCTGCCCTTTGCTCAGGGAGGTGGTAGGAATTGTCTCCCTCTCTCCTCTACGCAAACAAGGAGTCTCCTGCCAAGCTGAATTTGATTGATGAGGCTCCAGGGAAAGAGGTCATTGGCAGAGGATGAAGTGTGGCAGATGGATGTTAACAGGCATGTTAAGTGGTCATGTGTTAATTTAGGTGCAGAGAGCTAATTTAACAGCTAATTAACCACCCCTTGAGAAGACCTGAAGTAAACCATTTCAGAATTGCATTTCAGAATCTCATCCCATTGAGAATGTATTGGCCATGGGTTGACATGATTGAAAATTGCAGCATAAAAGGTGTAAATGTTCTTCGTGTTATGCTTGAAAGAAATTAAAAAAAAGAATTAAGTGGAGTTACATAAATAACTGGGTATTTCCTCTTGGTGTGTAGGAGTTCAGACTGAAAATGCTCCTTGTTAGCCTTAAAATGTGTTCTGATGCCTGCAGCCCCTCCAGAGAATGGTTCTTCATATACTCTATTTACAGCTGAGTAGAAGAGAGGCCTCTGGGGTGGTACTGAAGCACATATAACAGCAACAAGGAGATAAAACCATCCTGGCTGTGCTACTCACCTGACAAATACCGTGCTCCCAAGAAAGCCACAAAAATGTTTTGAAGAAAGCAGCTTAACCACTCTCCTGCTGGTGGTTTCGTGAACCTCACGGGGCGGCCCACAATCGGATGTCAGCCATACTTTCCAAGCGGCAGCAGGGCTGGTCAGTGGTTTGACATAAAATGCAGCCAGGCTTGTGCTTTGGCTCCAGGTAATGCCACCACGACCTGCTGAGAATGTTTGCTGTTTATGGACAGCGATGGCTCTTTTGGCTGCACTGGGCCATCACAAGCACCTTCACAATGAACTACTCTGAGCAAATTGCCCCGGTCATGGTCTTTTCTGGCTGAATGTCATGTAAATGCTTGAATTTTCACCCTCACAGAAATACGGATCTTTGATGCTATGGGCTTGCACGGTAGCAAGCTTTGCCAGGTTTTCAGGCAAGGCCAGTATGTTAAATTATAGTAAATGTAGTGCATGCTTCTCTCTGTAGCTTGATAGCTGTAATTTGTTAGCTAGAAATGCACTATTACATACATACTGAGGTTTTGTGGATTTCCTGGCTTCGTTGTTATAATGAGGACAAGTGATTAATCATGTAACATGTCTAGTGATGAGTGAGTACATCCGGTCCTGTTTTTATTGCTGTTTTATTTTACTCCCTTTTTCTGTACCTCTCATGCTTACACATAGTTTTATATTAGTTCTTCTGCTCAGGTTTAATCTTTGTATTTACCACTGACAATTTCAACAGCCTTTTAAGGAAAAAATTATACAAAAATAAGACCTTTAAATGCTAAGAAAATTGTCTATACTCAGAACTTTTTTCTTCCTTTGGAGATGTATTCTCTTAGTAGGTAAGAAGTTCAATTGTTCATCCTTTTACATTAAGGATGAATACAGAACCCTGGATGCTGAACCTAAAATTGTGGGTTTTGACATTTTGTGAAGTAAATCTTTCTATCAGGTCCTTATTGTGAACTGTATCTATGAGATAGATGTGTCTTTATTTTCAGCAGCCTTAAGTGATCTTCCACTGGCCTCCCACCCTTGCTTGAACTAAACACTGTCAGAGAGACTCAGCATCTGCAATATCCCGTAAGTAATGTCCTGGGACCATTTAGAGGATATTGACCCATTTTTAGTTCTTTACATTTTTCTGCAACTCCTTTTAATAACTTTGCTCTGGAAATCACAGGAAAACCTGTCTCATAACTGAATTTACTTTCAAAAATATTTGCTTTGCTTTAAAACCCTGTCACCTTTCTCCTCACCACAGCAGGAGTGGAGCAATTCCAGATTGTAGGAAATTTGTTATGGTTTTGTGATTTCAATGCTAGGATTAAAGAAAATGCAGATTTACCCAGCTGTGAAGATGACTGAGGTGGGTTTCTGCAAAGGGGATTTTCCCATTTGATAAGTGTTGCAAGAGAGTGAGAAGAGCAGTTGGCCAAGAGGTGAATGAGGTTACCCACAGGCACCAGTGGTGCACCCAATATGGCTCACTTGCTGAACTGTGGGTATATGGGTCAGTGAAGAGGAAGAGATTACCGGAAAAACAAAGAGGTGTTGGAGCTGGGGAATTCTAAGTAGCAGCAAAAATAGGCAACATAACATGTCAGAGTTTTAGTGCAAAAAATGAAACCAGACAACTTTGCTGTAAAGGTGAGTGCTCAATAACAAATCTTTGGAGAAAGGCATGGATCTCTTAGCTTGTGTGCAGGCACCTCCAGCCAGTGTGCAGCCAAAGAAGAAAGCATCACACTTTGCAGAACCAGAAATGAAAGTTCAGATAGACGTAAAACTACAGGCCTAGTGAAGCCCAGTAGTAGTAACAGATTTTCAAAGATGGACGTGCTTATTACTTACGTCATCAAATTTGGCATTATCTACTTTATGCCTGTCTGCTTGTTCCTCAAATTGGCTATAAGCATAAGCTCACATTTAGCTGAACACCTGAACTGCTATGAATGAGCAAGCACCCAGGTTTAAGCCCAGCTGAAGATGTGTACATGGTATAAACAGAGTTCTGCATATTTAGCTCTAAGATATGGACTCTGCCACTGCAAGCTTGTCAGTCCACAGTTTTTATCTCTTTAGAGGATGTGTGCAGTGTCACCAATCACAGCTTTTGGCAGGATTTTTTAGATGGAGAGAGAAGCAAGATAAACAGTGTTCTCAAGTTTGCAGTTTCACAAAGCTTGTGAGTTACTCAGAGAGATGCGTTTGTGTAGGCATCACAGATGGCTGCAGTCTAAGGATTTTAATGCCGAAAATCCTGGTCCCAATTTCCGATTAGGCAATTATTTAAACTGGAATTCATAGTTATTGGAAAGTCTTTTAAGACTGATGGCATTATCTGAATGATGGAAGATTTTTGGAAGTACAAGAATCATGTGGGAAGATGACACCTTTGCTGTTGACTGTTGCTAGAAACATAGAACGAAGCTGACGAGGCTTGTAATTCCCATGGCTGTTCTTACCCTGAGCTTTTATAAAAGCTGATGCATCTGACAAATCAAGATGACTTATGGATGGCTGAGATGGAGATATCTGGTGTCCTTACTACTTAACAGTGAGGTAATTTTCTACAGAAACTTCTACATATCCTCCAACGTCTGGCCTCTATAAAAGGGGTCATTTAAATGCATTTGTCAAAATGAGTGCCTCTTCGGAAAATTGCCACTTTGATACACTAATGGGTATGAATCAAGAGGAAAAGAAATAGCTAGGACTCCTTATTGGGTTATTGGCTTTTTTTAGGTTTTGGAGTCAGAAATAAACACACATTGGTGTCATTAGATTTACTTTATGAGACCAAAAAATTATTATCAGAATTTAAAATCAGTGTGTTTATGTAGATAAAGACTGTTTCTTCTGTTAGGGGCTAATTTTACAGCACTTAACTTTTACTTCCCAGAAACATGTAGGACAATGTCCTTGGCCTGTGTATAAAACACAGTATTTGACAATGTAGTAACACATACTGCTTCATGCTGAAAATGGTCTTATCAGCCTGTTAGAGGAATGCAAACATCCCTCAGCCCAAAGCCCACTGCTGACTACCTCTGTTGGTTTGCCTTTCCTCAGGTATGAAGGCAGCCTGACACCACTGATGGACAGGCTGAGGACCTGCCATGAGTCCTGTTGTGTGCCCACTGCAAACTTCTGCAGTGAACTTCTGAATGGCTGAGAGGATGAAATATCTGATCTGCTGCTGAATATTTTTTTTTTCTAATAACATCTCCCCTCCATTCCTTTTAGCATGGCTGACAGCATAAAGCTCCAGCCAATGAATAGTCAGGCCAAGATCTGTACTTTAAGGTGGACATGGAAAGACATTTTCCAATGCATTTAAGGCTTAATTTCAGGAATGGGCCTGGGACACCTTTTTGGCAGCTCTAACACAATTGTTTATGCATTTTCTCCAAAGCAGCTTAAATGAGATGTGTAAAATGCATAAGCAGGCCTAGAAGGGAGGCCAAGACATTCTCTGTCTTCAGGGAAGAAGCCGATTAATAGTGCTACAGTCAGAACACTCCTCTTATTTCTATTGCTCACTCTGACATTCACAGGATGTTTTGCAGCAAGGATTGATTAGAACTGTAAAGTCAAATTTTGCTGTAGCAGGGACAAGCAACTCTTGGAGTGCAAGTGCCTTGGTGGTTTAAACCCCCCTCAGAAGACACAGGCACAGGAGCAAGTGCATTCTTTCTGGGAGCAATGTTCTTATGAAAAAGCAAGTATGGCAACAGCAAGAGGTGTCCCAGTTGTCTACAGATCTCCTGTGAGTCCACATCCTTTAGATATTGCTTGAGCAGAATGGTACTAGCCTCCTCAGTGAATTTAATAAGGTTCTGAATTCCTTCCCTCTCCAGTCTGGAATTACAGCAGAGATTTGGGGAATAGCTGAAACCTCAACCATAAAACCTGCAATGTAGTGAAAGACTCCTACTCCATAAGCAAAGTCTCTATCAGCGCTGAAATGTCATTTATGAGAAATATATGCATGAAAGGTGATTCACCTTGCACTTATGTTGGAATCAGCTGCTGTAAGTTCCCTGTAGGACTCAGGGGAAACAAAACCTCCTTCTGCAGTATGATTTGTCTCATTTCGTGAAGACATTTGAAAACAGAGTAAATGTCTCTATTTCTTTTAACAATCACAGAAACAGAGAGTCATAGAATAAAGGTAGAAAAAGACCTCTAACATCACAGACTACAAACATTAACCCAGTAGTGCCAAGTCCATCAGTAAACCATGTCCCTAAGTGCCAGATCCACATATTTTTGAATGCTTCCAGGGATGGAGATTCCACCACTTCCCTGGGTGGCCTCTTTTAATGCTTGACCATTCTTCCAGTGAAGAAAATTATCCTTATATCCAATCTAAACCTTTCCAGGCACAACTTGAGGCCATTTACTCTTGTCCTATCACTTGTTATGTGGGAGGAGAGACTGACTCTCACCTTCATACAGCTTCCTTTCAGGATGTTTTATAAAGTGATAAGGTCTTCCTTGAGAGTAGAGAATGAAAACACATTAGAAAACGCAATTTACCTGGGCACTTCTGAAGAATGTACCTTTGTTTACTTGACAACCCAATACAACTCTAAACTCACCCGTGTTACTTTTTCCCCAACCCTTATGACTCAGCTAAGTATTTTGATAGAAAATCCCAACTGCCTAACTTTATTTCCACCAAGAGGATAATTCCAGAAGTCTCTACCCATAGCAAAGAAAGCAACTAAAACCAAACAGCAGGCTGCATGTACTTGTGTTCTTTTCCATCCTGGTCAGTTATCAGCGGTCTTGAAACATTGCAAAAGTTCTGTGGCTAACAAAGTTAATCCTAAAGAAAAAAACCCCATAATGTCTATCAAGGGAAAGACCTATTTGTTTTACAGTTGACGCTTAAAAAAATAAAATATTCTGATAATGCGGAAGAACATGTCTTGGAACTGATGTCCTGATGTCTTGTCCTGATGGTCTTGGAAAGGGGAGAGGCTGTCTCACCAAGGAACCTTAGCCCCTAGCATTGGAGGCCTGGCATGAGACAGTAAACCACATGTTCCTTGGGATGAGTGATTATTAGTGACAAACAAAAGCAGTTTTGGCAACCCCAAACTTTCAACACTCATGAGTCAGGACCCCAACCAGTCAAAACTGAGAGATGTGCAAAGAATGTGTTGTGTGTTGTTTTTATTTTCTTGCTGGTGGTTGAGCATTCAGGGCTCACATTTTTGTTTTCTTTGTGTGATTTGAGACAGTGAACAAATTCTTGCTGTTGGGTGTTAGGGGTAAAAGGGCTGGTTATTGTGATACCTACAATGAAACCTCAAAAGGTTGCAAACCCACACTGTTTGTTTTGAACCTGAGCTTTCTTTCCACTTACTAACCAATGATTCCTGATGGTTGTGGATATGCTTTTTAGCCATACTTAAGAGTTGCTTGGAAATACTATCTTAAAAATGGAAAATGTGGTTCTCATAAAAATCAAAATTTACCACAGGAAGATGGTTTAATTTTTTTTTTTCTGACATGTTTCCATCAACACATAACATTTGTAGCCTCAGGTTGGGAGGATCCAGGATGCTTGGTGAATTGCTTGACAGAATCCAAATAATAATAATAAAAGAGATTAATTTCACATTAATTTTAAGCTATGTCCTCTGAAGTTCTAAAAAATTCTTTTTTGAGTTCTAGAGCCTCATTTTTTTTCAAAGCTCTCCAGTTGCTATTCCAGGCTTTTGACATACATCTTCTCTATGAGATGCATCACAGATATCTGTGGCTGTCATACAGCATGGAGGTATGGTCTGACCTGAGAGCCTAGACAGTTGCCTGAGATATAACTTCCCTAAAAAAAAGAATTCATGCTTCTTCCCATATTAGGAAGCATGATGAGATTTAGACATACTCCGTTTTCTCACTACAGAGAAATTCCTCTTTTTCATTAGCTGTGATTGTAGGTATTATTGAATCTGTTTGCATAAAAGCACTTCTGCATATAGATTGTTGAGAAAAGGTTCATTTTGCCTCCTCAAAATATAGTTTTGTTATACTAAATTCTGCTTTTTTTTAATGATTACAAACAGAACCAGACAATAATTCATGCAAATAATGTATTTCTGGATGAAATATCAGATAAGCAAATATATTCCAAAGTGCTCAAAATGTAACTGACTTTTTAACATCTTCATAAACGTGTGATGGCTTTTGGTTAAGGAAACTTCCCAGTCTGAGCATTTGGAAGGGACTGGCAGTCACATCCCAAGGCCAGAGCCTGCCGCTTGCTGGGTCAAAGCCCCTTTGCTGCAGGTGGCTCCAGTGATCGACGTGACCCCCCTGGCTCCCCACACACCCACTTCACAGTCAGACCAGGTTTCCTCACCAGTTTAACCCCAGGTTTCCCACAGCAGAGTCTCAAGCCTCTGGTTCTTTTAAGAAATTTTATCATGATTGTCGTGGTTTAACTGAAACCACTACAATGATACAGCAACAACTCGAGCTGGTACCTTTGAGGAGGGATCCTGAACAAAAGAAATCCTGGGATTTTATACCCATAGTATCGATGTGCACAAAAATCTGGATTCTTCCAGTGTAATCTTTGGCTTCTGCCATGTGTCTGAGTGATTGGTCACCTGGCTGGTGCCACAGGTCCCTGTGCCCTTTGTTATGCAAAGCGTCAGCCGTCCATGGCCTCTTGCCTCTGGCTCCCACTGCCCAGGGCTCAACCTGCAGCTCCCACTGTATATTTCCACTGAGCTACCTGGACCAAATGTATTCCTCAACAATCTTCAAATATTTTGAAAAGAAAAAAAAAATTAATCCCACAAGAATCTCAGTTTGTTCATCTCTTTTTTTAAGTGGCTAGATTTACAAGAAGACTTAGTTACCAAATTGCTTTGGCTCTCACTATATGCAATGGAGGGATGGAGGCGTATCCAAAATAAGATAAGGCACCTCTCCCGAAGTTCGAATTGGCTTCTGGATGTACTTGTCCAGTTGCAGAGGCAGTGGAAGGATTCTAAGGGTATGTCTACATTGCCAAATAAAAAAGGGCTGGGAAGTGAGGCCCAGTTATCCGCAGTGCTGAGGATCTGGCTTGCTCTCCATCCAGAGGTTGTCTCCAGGGCAAACCTGCTATAAAGAGGGGGTTAGATTTATGCAGTGAGGACAAAGGCCTGTCTGGATCCCACTTCAGGCATTCGCCTTCTTTCATTTATTTCTTAAGACACCAAACTGTACAAAAGAGGTAGAAATCTAACACTGAAATCAAAAAATCAATGCTTTTTGAAAATCCAGCCTCACATACAAGTAAACCCCTATTTGTGCTGTATCAACAATTCACTTTTCTTCTAATCAAATTTTTCTGAGCATTTGTCTAATTTTTCATGATGGGTAGACCTAGATTATTCATGAAAAACTCATCTGACAAGAATGACCTCTAATTTTCAGTGCCTTAGATTTTTAGAGGATTGACTAGAGACCAAGAATTTAAAGGAATCTGCAATCAAAGTCAAGGAGAATTGCAAGTAGTTCTTACCTCTAAAAGATTTGTTTGGGAGATAGCACATTAGATGGGCCTGAGGGGAAAGGCAGGTATATTTAAAATGCCCAGATTTTTAAAATCTTGTAAGTCTTTGGCTACAAAAGCACACACGCAGAGGAAAATGAGAATGACAATTCAGAAACACATTTCCACCCTAGTGGTTCTGTTGGGAAGAGGCAAAGTGATACGTAATCCTAATCTGTTAGGTTTTCTATTGCCTGGCCATCCCTAGAGAGGAGCAGCAAGTGATCTTTGACAGTATTTGAGATCAGACTCTCCTTTCATTCTTTAGTCAATTAAATTAGTTGCAGTTCTGCTTCAACATAACAAAATAGCTACACAGTTTCAATATGAATGGTTTTGAATTCAGTTTTGTTGTTCTTTGGACTGGTCCCCTGAATACTTCCCTTTATCTCTTCTTATTCCCCCTTCTCTCTTCTTGTCATGTGCAGTCATGGTACAACAATTAGTATACCCTGGCCTGGCAGTCATTATAAATTGCAAGTGCTTCTTACGCTTGGCAATTACATGCTGGTTAAGCCAAACCAGGCAGGACTGTGTGACAAACCCGTAACATCTGTGTCCTGCCCCATCATATCATTAGAATGTATATATTCACGGAGTATGGTGCGCTGTTGGCTGGGAGTCTGAACAACAAACCATAAATAGGATAATGGCTTTCCTCAGTACATTATCATTATTCAAAATACAAAACCTCACTTGTTTTTGAGGACCTTTTTGGTTTGTCTAAATTTCTCCATGGATATGGCTTGCTACTAGGGACTGATGACAGAGGTGCGCATTTGTTGTCATCTTAACCACTAAAAGCCCTGTGCCCTGTCTGCGGTACAGGACATCCTCCCCGTGTCTCCTGTTACGTTTTCCGCCCTGCGCTGCACAGTCAGTCTTGGCTCTCTGTCAGGGGGACAGGCAGTCGCCAGCAGGTCATCTCCTCTCTGCTTGGGGAGGTTGTTTCAGCTATGTAAGGGGGCTCTCTAAACAAGAGAAAACCCCGTCACCTTGAGGTACGAAGAATGACTGTTACTTATTAGTGTGTTTTGACTCCAACAAATTTAACCTCCGATGCAACCATGTACCTGTTCATTCCACGGCTAAATGAAGCATGATTTTTAAACTCTCTAAACAAGGAGATAATGAAGAGATTGCTCAGTGCCTTAGATGGAAGATGCTGGCTATGGAAGATTTGGTGCATATGCATCCCCATATTTTCATTGGTAGGAGGCATTTCAGACTTTATATATGGGAAGAGATGGATACACTGACCTCAATTAGGTAAGAAAAATGAAAACAAAAGCTTTTCTATTAATTTGCTAGGTTTTAATGATATTCAGCTTCTTTCAAGATTCATTTTATATAGCAAGTTACTCAGTGTATCATGGGGGTCCACAAACTACTCCATAGATTTTAAATGCTGCAAATGATTACGGTAGCCAAACACCAATGTTCTGACTAGAGTCTGCCATTCAGCTTTGGGCCTCACACTGGCATTTGTATATAGCACAAACAGCAGCAGCTGAAAATCAGATTAAAACTTTTAAATACATATTTCAATTTTTTTCACTCAGAGAATCCCAGGGAAGAGTCGTAAATGTGGGGTTTTTCACTCAGGGAATCCAAGGCAAAATTTGCAAATGTGTGTTGCATCACTAAATTGATATGATGACAGGCCTGCTGTCTGATCCCTAGCATTTGGGTCCCAAACCTTCAATCCTATGAGCCGATGGCAGAGCATATCTTGCCCTGTCGCCTCTTGTTGACCTGGCATGGATAGCTGGAGCCTTTATGCAGCTGAGTACACTTTGTGTTATCAAAAAAGCTGGGTTCCTGCCTCCCTCTACAGGAATGGAAGACCCCGCTTCAGCCTCAAGCTTTGATTTCACGGCTCATTTGAGCACTGAGTTTGAGCCCGTTCACAGATGAGTTTGGGCACTTAGCTGAGCTTCGATGAGTTTGCTCTTCTTTCTCAGTGCATGCTTGGGAACCAAATGGTTTTATCTTTGAGTCTCATACTTTTACTGAACAGAAGAGTAGAGGTATTACACAGTATATTGCCTGTGATTCCTGCACACAGTTAGTTACTTGAATTAAACCCATAGGGAAAGACGCATTTCTTTTGGATGGAACTTTGTTGTAGTTGTTGAGCCTTGTTTTCACCACTAGCTATTGGCAAGTTAGAAATCAAAAGAGAAAGGTTAAAAAATGCCACCTGGGCTCTATCAACTAGCAACACTAGTACCAGAATTCTGCACACACTCTGCAGGCACTGGAGTGTGGTGTGGCCAAGGGACCCTTCCAAATGAAGGGTACAGAAGATGCAGTGCCATTGTGGGAAGGCAGAGTTCATATGTGCAGAAATTATTTGTGCTGTGCTCCCTGTCTTTGGGCTGACAGAACTAGTAGAGATGTACCTGGGCATACAGTAATTTAGAGAAATATGTAGTATCCTGGGCAGCAAATGTTTCCTATCACAGCTCTTACACAACATTCAGATTTTGAAGGAACATGCCTTTCAGCTTTACCTTCATCAGAACATTTTAGAGACTTCTCCAATCAGATGGCATGCTAGAAGTACTCTTGCCTGGTAGAAAAAAAATATTCAGGAATGTTTTAGACAGCCTCTTCTAAGGATGGTGTTTAGAGGAGAAGTGACACAGTTGTGACCCGCAGTGCTTTTGGGGCAACTACATACTTGTACGCCTTGCTTTTATCTTTGTGTTTCAGTAACAACAGTTAACTTGGTTCATCCTTGAAAACCCTCATACTCTTCCCTGCCACTAGCATTGCTGCTTCCTGATGGTGGGTAGCCATCCCATTCGCTTGCTGATAAATATTGTGACAAAAGATGAGCCTAAAGTGCCAGATTTAAAAGCAAACACATTTACTCATCTGCAAAGATGAAAGAAGTAAACTCTTGACACAAGCAAAATGAATCATGAATAGGAATGATTTTTTTTTTTAACTGCAGTCCTTCACAGAGTTTAGTGACATGGAAGTGAATTAAAAAGCACTTGGATGAGATAGAGAAAAGGCCATTTACTTACCTATAGACACCACCAGCACACTGGGGATGGCCTGATGGCTGAACTGAAGGGATGTGGATCACAGAACAAGGCTGAGCTGCCAGGACAAGTACAATAGGAGGGGACTGAGAGCACTTTGACAGCACTTGAGAGCTGTTCTCAGGTAGAAACTGGAGTGAAAAACTGGCTTGAGCAGAGGAGAGAGAGAAAAAGAGAGAAAGATGTTCTCAGCTCCAAGAAAGATTGATGGTGTGTGGCTATGGGGCCAGCTGATATCACAGGCAACAAATGCAGAAGCAAATATAATTGCATGCCTTAGAGGTAAGACAATGAGGTAGTTGGTCAGAACCTCATGCACTAGAAGGCTGTGAAGATTGTCATGAGGTATGGGAAACATAAGAGAAGCAGATGGATGGGGAGGCCTTTGTTTTGTCCTGTATTGGTCTTCTGTAAGTAGAAAGTATGTTCACAAGCCCTGGCAAAGCCAGCAGCACTGTTGGCTCTGGTAGCATTCAAGAGAAGAGATGACTGAGAGCCTTTGAGGGCTTGAGAGCACAGTGGCTGCACTCAGGTGGGATGTGCTGACTGGACCCAGGGAAGCTGTAAGCTGGGGTTTCACGTCAGTGTTTGCTCCTGGCACACCACTGCCCCCTGCCGGGTCCACCTTGGGCTCCCTGCACCACCTGTCATGCTGGCATTGGGTCTTGTGGCTCCATGGCTGCTTTCTTCTCCTGCTTGAAAATTAATTTAGCAAACATAGTTTAAAAGAGCCTGATTTGCTGTGGCAGAGCACTCTTTCATGCTGGCCTGGTGCCCTCATAGATCTGGCCTGGGGGTTCCTACCAGGTAGGTAGAAGGCTTCAGTTGCTGGGGAGGAAAAGAAGTTTCCAAAGAAACTTTTTGGCCCATCAATTTGTTGAGAGACACAGCAAATGCAAAGTTACTGGTAGTGGAGCAAGAAATCAAGCCACCAGCCAGGCAGACTTTTTAAGTATTTTCCCAAAAACTTTTAAGTGGGTGTTTTTAAGGCCAGGCATGCACTCTTAGCCCTTTTGTGTCAGAATGAGCTGCCAATAAAACATGACTCTCAAGACGGATAGCCCATTTGAGACGCTGAGGTCCTTTTGGAGCATGAAGTGATAAAATTTCAGGACAGAGTTCAAGGTTATTATTTTTCTTGAGGCTTTGAATGGCAAGCTGTGGATTTATTGTTCTGGATCTTCAGTCAGCATTTTTCAAAGCACTTGGAGGCAGCTATCAGTAAACCAGACAGATGGAAGACACACTCTTATGTTATGACACATCCTGCCTGTGCCAGGATATTTCAATGCCAAAACAGCTATAGGCAGGCTCTAGCAGTTTAGGGGATCATGATGCTGTATCTGGAAGCTGGGATGGACAAGGTTTTTTTGATATGAATGAGCACCAACCATCTCATGCTCAACTTCTAGCTATCTTAATTCCTGCCCTATCCGCCCACCCCAGCCCACTCTGCCTTCACTTGAAACTAGCCTAGTCACAGGATTGGTCAGATTTACTCAAATTGAAAGCAAGCAGTGGGGGGATGTGGAAATTCCAAAAATGGTGGATGCCCACCACCTCGAGGCAACAGCAATGTGTGATCCCTCGTGGCAGGAAATCTGGAAACTTTCTGTCCTTGATATGCCACTTCCTTCACAGCATGAGGTTTGCTTGTAGCAATTCACACTGACATGCAAGAAGAGACCATGGGTCAGCACAAGAATCATTTTAGTTAAACAACTTCCAAATTGATCTCAATGAAATTAATCATTTAGACTAACTGTGGATATTAATTTTACAGGAAGGTTGGCTAATATGGAAGAACATGTTTCTCAGATGCACATCATCTTTTGAAGCCTGATAGAAGGCTGGAGATTAGTTACTAAAGTCCTCAGGACTTGAAGAACCAGTCTAATTAATAGTGACAAGCAATAGCCCAATTTGCTCAAAAACTGGGTCAGACTCCAGCAAATCAAGACATTTGCTTAAGAATCATCAAGCTCCCAATATCATTACTACTGAACTACTTTAATTTTTTTTCTTTATACTCACATGCTTTCCCCTCGGTTCCCTTGTGGCTTTTTTCCTATGATCTCCCTGTGATTACAAGGGCTTTCAGAAGAAAGTAGGTGGAATTCTCAGGTGATAAATAACCTGATTCTAGGCTTTAAGAAGACAACCAAACATGCTCAGTCTCAACCATTAAACCACAAATACTGGCAACACTTCAAGAGTAATTTAGGAGTTGGATTTTCATTTCCAAGTTGTCAGAAAGTGATGTTGAAGCCCTCTGGAAAAGAACACTGTCCAAATGACTCCTCAGAAGCTTCCATGAAAAGCCATTAGGAAAGTCTGGAGACAGACATACCTGAACTTTCTCTGATTCCACCATCCCCAAGCTGGATGACCAACTGATGCCATTGCACTTTTGAACAGATGAGCCTTCACCTCTCTGTGTAGATTTCACGTTAGCTGATCTCAATCATCTTCTTCACCCCTGACTCACTTTCTGGTCAATGAAGAAGCACTTCTATGGAGATATTAATCTCCATGACACTTAAAATAGGTCAGAAGACGAAAGTGGATGACAGTAATAGGAGCCTCACTCAAAAGCTGACTACTGCATGGAACTGATGAAAAGCTATGTGAGATGCAAGGCTCAGGCACAGCCAGTGTTGAAATTTCCGTTACTGAAAGCAGGTGAGGAAGCATAGGATACTTTGTGAGGTGTTATAAACACGGAATAGTTTCTTGGGCTCATTTCTGTTGTGCAGACATGGTGTGCTTGCAAAATGCTACTTTGCTTCTGAGTGGCAATATCTGGTTGATAGCTGTTGATGGAATTCGTGAATCTTATTTCAAGAGTCCTGCAGATACTACTCATTCCTTGCAGATGTTTTCAGTTAAATTGGTTGGCTCTTCTCCTGGCCAAATGAAACACACTAAGTGTCCTGACATTTTTATCTGCTGCTCTCTTAAGTTTGACTTCTTGTTTCTTGGAATAGGTTTTCAAAGCCTTCTTTTGACTGTCTTACAGAATTAAAACACTGCAAGTTAGCTGATCCTGGCCCGGCTTTCAGTAAAGTTCTAACTGATTTTATATACTTGGTGAGTACACCCTAGTTAAAACAAACTGTACAGGACTGCATGACAAACACACAGAGATAGCCCAACCTGTTACAGCATTACAACCTGTATTTCTTCATATACAGCACCATGTCCGCTCTGACCCTGAAAAACAAAACCATAAATAAGATAGTGGATTTCCTCAGTGCAGTGTGATTACAGAGACAAAACCTCTGTTATTTTGAGGACCTTTTAGTTTCTCTAAATTACCTCATAGATACTTTGGTCTTTTGACTGTCATTTTCTGCTAAGAACTGATGACAGAGGTGTGTATTTTAACCACCAAAAACTCCCCAGACTCTTTTTGGTACATCACATCTACCCAAAGTTTCCTCTTAGCAGGTCTGCCCCATGATGCACACACAGTGTGCAGGCAGGAAGAGTCATGATGGATTACTTTCTTTGGCTTCTGCTTGATGCTTTTGGAACACAGACTACAAAACCATACCACATGGACAAAGAAGGACCTCATCTTTTCTTATCTATTTCACCAAGGGGGAAGCAACGATTGCCTCTTTAGGTTCCTCCTTTACATCCATGGTTCACCAGCAGAAACCCCTGATTTCACCCTATATGGGGATTGAGTCTTGGAAAAAAAAAGGAGACCTCCATGTTGGGGAGGTATTAAAAAACAGAAATGGAAAGGGATACAGATGCTTGTAAGCTTTTGGTGCCTAGGAGAGGGGCCCAAACTCTGAGGTGATCATTCTGGACATTCTTTAGTATGGACTTACAGACTTGCCCTTGGCATCAAGGATCAAACATGCTCTTGAGAAGCCACTTCCACCCAGTCAGGAAGAAGGACTAGGGATGTAGGGGTGCCTTAGAATCCCCACTCATAGTAATGCTAATCTATTTTTTTCCTAAATCTATGTTATTTCCATAACACAGCCAGAGGGTTGTGGGATCAATAGCTATGGCAACAGATCTTCAGTCAGGTGTGGCAGGGAGCTAGACAGATAATGATCATTGAGCCGTGGGTTGGAGAAATCATCAGTACCAGTATAATACAGGCTATGGAATGAAGAGATTAGGAGTGGCCCTGATGAGAAGAACTTGGGGATATTGCTGGGTGAAAAATTGGACATAAGCCAGCAAGGTGTGCTTGCAACCTGCAAAGCAACAACATCATGAAAAACAGAGGCCAGCAGGGTGAGGGAGGCAATTCTGACCCTCTACTTTGCTCTCATAAGTCCTGTGTTGAGTACTGTGTCCAGCTCTGGTATTCCCAGCACAAGAAGGACATGGATCTGTTAGACTGAGTGCAGAGAAGGGTGGCTAAGATGATCTGAGGGATAGAACACTTTTCTTACAAGGAAAGGCTGAGACAATTTGGTTTCTTCAGCCTGGAGAAGAAAAGACTCCAGTGAGACCTTATAGTAGTCTTCAGTCTCTAAAGGGGGCTAATAAGAAAGACAGAGACCAAATTTTTAGCAGGGCCTGTTGAGATAGGACAAGGGTTAATGGTTTTAATCAAAAAGAGGGTCAATTTTGACTGCATATAAGGAAGAAATGTTTTATGATGAAGGTGGAGAAACATTGAAATACGTTGCCCAGAGAAGTTGTGGATGCTGCCTCACTGGAAATGATAGAAATTGAATAGAAAAGAAAAGAATAGCATAGATTGTACAGTTGGAGGAGACCTACAATGATCATCTAGTCAACCGCCTGACCAGTTCAAGGCTGACCAAAAGTTAAAGCATACAATTAAGGGCATTGTCAAAATGCTTCTTAAACTAAGACAGGCTTGGGGTATCGACCACCTCTTTAGGAAGCCTGTTCCAACATTTGATTACTCTTTTGGTAAAGAAATGCTTCCTAATGTCCAGTCTAAACATCCCTTGATGCAGCTTTCAACCACTTCCACACATTCTGTTACTAGATCCCAGGCAGAAAAGCTCAGACCTCCCTTTCCCTTTCCCCTGCTCAGGAAGCCGTAGAGAGCAGTGAGGTCACAGCTCAGCATCCTTCTCTCCAAACAAGACAAGCCCAAATATCTGTAACTGCTCCTCATAGTATATTCCTTCTAGCCCTTTCAACAGTTTTGTTGCCCTTCTCTGGGTGCATTTGAGTACCTTCATGTACTTCTGAAGCTGTGGGGCCCAGAACTGTGTGCAGTACCCCAGGTGGGGCTGCATCAACACTGACTACAGTGGGATAATCACCTCTCTTGCCTGGCTGGTGGTGCCATGTTTGATGAACCCCAGGATGTGTTTTGCCCTTTTGGATGCCAGGACACTGCTGGCCCACACTGTAACTGCTGCCAACCAGCATCCCCAGATTACTTTTTGCAGGGCTTCTCCCCAGGTAAGTGTTAAAGGTCATGTTAGATGGGGCTTCAAGCAGCTAGACTGAGTGGAAAGTGTTCCTGCCCATGTGGAGGGGTTTGGAATTAGATGATTTTTAGAAGTTCCCACTCATTCAAACTATTCTGATTCCATGGTTCTATGATCCCTGCCTGCAGTGCTCTTGCACAGGAGAGAGTAGAGGACAAAAATTTAACTTTGTAGCTTCCTAAGCCATTGCTTTGTCTCCAGTGTGCTCTGAACACAGAACAGAGTGCTACACTGGGACCCTTGCTGCCTGTGCACAAGGGATGACCTGCATGTTGTGCTGGTGGAACACAGCGCCTCTCATTGTGCCCCAGGTCGCCTCTGGTAGTTGTGAGCCACTCAGCAGTTCTCTATCATAGCCTTGTCTGGCTGAGAGGTGGAAACCCCTCCTTTTGCCTGTTTAGGACACGAGGCTGAGAGAGCAGTGCCTCCCTGGCTTGGCCTCCTCAGTCCGGGAAGAGGCCTTCCGTCAGCCAGCTGCTTGGGTCACGGAGTAAAGCTCTGGCAAAGCTTTTAATGAGCAAAAACTCAACAAATTGCTGTTGCAAACACTTGGGCTGACTCCTTTCTAGGCTGGAGTCATCTGCTGAAGGCAGCAAGAAGGGAAAGATTTTTCCTTTTTTATCATCAAGCTGCTGCCTGCAGAATGTGAGAGTTCTAACTAGTGTGCTGACTCTGGCAGCAAGTCAGCCCCAGTGTCTGCATAGCTGTTGGCAGAGAACAACTGGACTCACAAGTTTTCAAAATATTTTCTTTTTCTCTCCTCCTCATGATTTTCTTTGTTTACCCAGGAGAAAGAGATTTGTTGGTAACCTCTGAAGATATAATATTCATATTTCAATTGAGATCAGGACATGTAAGCCATTTACTCCATTTAAAGTTATTGTAGTCCAAGATCTATGAAGTACTGTATAGATTATAATTGCTTTCAACAAATATGTTAGTGAAATTGCAGTGTTTCAGGGTGAACCATATAATCAGTCTTCTTGGAAGTTTTGGAGACAGGAGTTAATAATGGGTTATCTTCTCAGTTATGCTATGATAGACCATTTCCTATCTGGAAATAGGTCATGTCAAATAGTAGCAGCAGTTTATTTTTGCTATTATTTGTAACCATCAGTAGCTGCTATCAAAACAGGAACCTCATTTTGCTGTGTGGATTGTATACGTGATAAGCAAAAGCAGCCCTTAGCCTACAAACTTTGCTAAAAGTAAAAGGCAGTAAGTGGATGGACCAAACATTTTGTGGTGGATTAGATGAAGCAGAACTAATAGCAAGGGAAGTATTGTTATGAATGCTGACTGCATGTGTAAAGCAGTTTTCCAGCTGCTTATCCACTTTCCAACAGCTGAGTGGTCTGGTGGTGCCAGAGTGGACGTTTGGCCGGAGAACACCCGCATGGCTGGATGATTTGGCCATGGCTGGCAGGAAACACCACCATACTTTGAAAACTTTGCCTGATATGCTTTATTTTCCTGCATATGTGGAGGACTGGCTCGAAGTGACCCTTGAATTTTGGTATTAAAGGGGAAACAATTTACTGAAGTGATTTTAGGATTGGGTCGGTGTCTTTGGGTGGTTTCTCCATAAGTATCCTTGTTGATCAAAGGCTAAGTCAATAGCTGTGGGACTCAACTCTGCTTTCCAAGCCTACACTTCTGACACTGGGGCAGGATATCTGTCACTCAACTAGGAACCATCACCATTCTTCCATATTTTTCAGAAATATGACATCTCTCCCCACCATGACCAGACAATCCATAGGCTTTCCTGATAAATACAAACTTGGTTGCTGGGAAATGAGCTTAGGCTACCTAAGGATGTTAGGAATATTTTTTTCAGCATGTAAAGATGAAAGTGCACTCCTCACACTACTATAACTGGGGGATATTTTTCTTCTTTTACTTCTTCCATTTTTTTTTTTAATATTCTGAGAATAAAAGAGAGATTTCAAGGGACTCAGAATTCTCAAATTACTGTGAAGTCATTGTGCCTAAATTGTGCTTCGGCTTTGACAAATGATGCTATAAAACCAGTGATGTGCAGTCCCTTGTTAAAAGTGTCTTTTTGACTCAATGTCATTCACACTCCCTGACAAACAGTTTTATATGTAATACAGGAAAGGACGAGCATGCACTCTCACAAAGTCATTCTTAGAGACACTATAAGCAGAAATCATCTTCTCAGAAAATTTTGCCACTTCATGTTACTGTAACTATCTTCTAGTACCAGACACGGTGGAGGAGACACCTTCCCTTGAAACACCCTGCTTAAGTAATTTCTAATGTTAGAAATACCAAAGCATAAGTCAAATTGCAATATAAAACCAAATGCTGATATACTAAGGGAGGAAAAGTCCCCCACCATCTAGTGATGAGTCACATTTCATTGTTTCCAAAAGCTTTGTGCACACCAGCATTTAACCACAGCCAGTCACCTTTGCCAAGAGCATTTCCAGTCACCTACCCCTACCACCTTAGGTTAAATTGAATCCTCAGAAGGTTGCAAATGCCACAAAGAGCTGATATGTATGTGACATATCACCACAGAAATGGTGGTGCAATTCTACATTGAGGACCTCCTTACTAAGTGCAGCCAAATGAAAGAAGGAGAGCTGATAGAGAATTGCAATGCTGCCTAACTCCATGCTGTGTGTTATTATTGCCCTTCAGATTCTGTAGAGTCTGATCATTCTCTCCAGTAATGTAAGCAAACAAGTGAGTAATTTTTCTTAAAGACAATACTGAACAGGAAACAAATAGAGAAAACCACTATGTATTAATTCATCATAGTAAAAATATAATGCGCAGTAGGCTACTTGTGGCTTTGCGCAATTCAGGGTTTCCTGATGTGCTCTGACATCTTGGTATGTGAATGAGGTTTTCTGATGCAAGTAAGTGCAATTCCCTAGCTTGATGTTAATCTCATTTAACAGAAGGTGGAGAATAGTAAAAAGTCATTTAGAAGTCTCAGTGTTCATTCTCTTGACTTAAGGACATTCCCATGTGGAATACAATAGATTTTTCCTGTACACATCAAAATTTTACCAAAACTCAATGTTCGGTTATGAAAGAAAGTTTTTTTTATTCAACAAAAATATGACCCTTTCCACTTCATTGGATCAGATATCCCCAATTTGTCTTTTATAATGGATCTTTTCTGGACCCCAGGATCCCATAAAATCCTGGCCAAAATGACAGCTCATGGTTCTAAAACTTTGAAATACATTTTTTTTTGCTATTAAGAGAAATTCCCTTTTCCCCAAGCACCTCAGTCTTTCCTGGATCAGAAATATTTCCAGCTGGAACACTTGAGGGCTTGTCTGAACAGCAGCTGGCAGGCAGGTGTTTTAATAATATAAACTGAAATTGTCATTTGGGCATCCTCAGTCTTGTCATTACGCTGTTACCGCCTTCAGATACTCGGAGATCAGTCTTAAAATCCAGGATGTGAGAAGGAAACGAGCAAACGCATTCCGCTGTTGTTCTGCCTGCTTGGGGATTGTGCGGCAAATGTGTCCACGCAGGTCCAGCCATTTCGCCCGCTCTCTAGGAAAGAAGATCCTGTTCATGGCTTGTAATTACGACTGTAAATCTGTCATTTCTTTCCGCATTGCTCTTTCACTCAGCTGTCACTTTTCAGTTGCTCTGGCAGCTTGGTCCTGCCCCCACCAAATCATTCTACTCACTTGCTGGAGTTCCATCCGCTTTCCCTGGTGGTGCAATCTGTTTTCTTGCTCCACACATCCCTGTGTCCCTAAATCCTGCTCTCTCTTGCCCAGCTGTTTCTCTGTCCCCTCTTGGTTCCTCCTTCCTTCCACCCAGTCAATTCTTCTGGATCAAGCCAGCATCCAGCTGTGGTTTTCTGCTGACTTTTTCATCTTTGTCGGGAATGGACATAGAAAAGGGGGAAGGAAGTGTTGTCCTAACCGAGACAGCGGGATAGGATTTCTTCTCGTTGGAAACAAGCAGAGACAGAAACCCTCCTCAGAGGCGGCTCTTTCATTTATTCCTTCAAAGGTTTGGGAAAGCAGGCAGTGATCGTGCTCTGGACAGACTTACTCCTACTCTGCAATTCATGGAAACTGTTGACCATTGCGGATGAAAATCACAAATTCATGGGAATATTTCTGGATTTAAGGCTACTAAAGGCTCTTTGAAAACTCCCATGTGAACAGAGCTGCCAGAAAAACTTGCTGTGTGGCAACTTCTGAGGTTTCGGTTGTTGTTTCCATTCTGCGTTCACAGGAAAATAAAACTCTTCATTAAAAATGGGAGGTGGTGGGATATGGTCTAGAGACTGGCAGCTGATAGACAGCTTGGAATAACGTGAGCACAAGCTCAAGCAATTAATCTGTTTTAGTTAAATCAGAACTGTATGGAGAAGGAACTAGACTCTGCCTCCCACAAGAAGTTGGCTGTCACCTCCCTCTCCCTCCACAGACACAGGAAACTCCCATGAAATTGTTTCTGCAGTAAACGTGAGTCTTGGAAAAGCAGAGTAAAGTGCCAAGTTTATATGGCAGCAATCATAAACTCAGTCCTTGTATCTGCCAGAAGGGCTGGGCAGTATTTCTTGATAAATCCAGAAATATTGGGGAAAATGCAGAAAAAAAGGGTAAGATATTTCCAAAACTTGTAAATATTTTGTAATTCTTAAAAATCCATACCTTTTTTAGTGTTATAACTCTAATTTTTCTATTGAGTAAATGCACGAAATCAAAGCTTTCACTTAAAAACATATTGAGAAGTCCAAGCCCTCAGAGCTGCATAAAAAACCATTTTAAACTGTGAATCCCAAGAGCCTGAAATGTTGAATAAAGAGAATTCAACTGGATAACTTGAAAAAATTTTGTGTTTCTTCTAAAGCTGTTGTAATTTTGGGGTCGCACCTTACGATTCTCGAATAACTGAGGTCAACACGGTATGGGTGCCTAGTGGAGGGCAGCTTTACACTACAGCCACATGTCCCTGGGTGGGTGGAATATCAGAAAATGAGGGAATAACTCAAGCTTGTGCATGAGGCATACACAAGGGAGTGAAACAGTGAGAGAAGATGCCTTTGGTAGCTGGTAAGAGAAACTTCCTGGCAGTAAGAGCTGTTATTTTGTTGTTATTTTGTCTGACATTAGCAGTGAGATGAACTGAGTGATCTAGGAGTGTTTTGTTATCTCTTACTTCTAGGAACCCTGGAGCCACAATGCCACTTGGACAGAATTTATGGACAACTTTTCAAAACAAGCAGGCGAAACACGAATGTGCATCCAAAGGAAGCTTGGGCAAAGATGGCTTCTTTCTATTTGTTTACTGGTGAAAAGATGAACTTTTAAATAAATGAATAATTAGTCATCAATTTAAATATTACACTACAGTGTTAATATTTCATATGCTACACACCCTTTTCAATTACTTAAAGCCCCCACAAGTGTCTCTGTACCTTTTGAAAGAAAAATTTAAAAAATAGGAAAAACTACACAATATGTTGTTCTGAAAGTGGTGGAGTTTCTGTCAGCTCCTTGTCACATATCCCACAGGTCGCTGATTTTTCAACTGCAGCTTTAAGTAATGAGGAGATTTGACTCCTCTGCAATTGCATATTTGAAAAAGCAGAGGTTTAAATGTGCATGTGCCTCAACTGATAGTTTTCTGTGCTCTTACATATTTGTGTGTGCACTTATGAAGGGGATGTAACTATTTTCAGTTTTTGCAAATCCTCTTTAGGCACACTTTTTTTCTCCTATAATTGTTCTGTTGTTATAGTAAAGCTTGCAGTCTTACAGCTTAAGCCTCAGAAATTTAAACAGTTAACAGTTTAATTTTATTATTAAAAATAGCCTCACTGGGATAGCATAGATGTATTTAACATCCATGATAAAACTTTACTCCCATTGTCCATTGCTTGTAATGGAAACGTGTACCTATAAAATTACTCACTGCCTTCCTCCTTAATATTTCATGAAGCTAAAATTTGGACAATGAAAAGATAGAAATGTTTGAATGGAATTTATCCATTTAGGCAACAAAGCCCCATTAGGAGTGCATATTTAATTCCAGATATTACATACCAACAGACCTTTTCCATGGTGCTCATTTAAGCATAATGGACATTTATTTTTAGGCTTACATTTACTAATTTTGAAAACCATAGTGACTTGGCATTTATAAAAATAAACATAATATAATTCTAAAGTATTTTTACTGTACTTAAAAATATTTACACTTTTGGAACTGGAAATCTTGCTTGCTTAGTTAGAGAATCCAGACTTTTGGGATTTTTGGGGCAGACTTTCCCGCATTTGATAGCAATTTTCAGTGGCTTTCTTTCAAACTCAGCAGTAAATATTTGCATGGGCTTCTTTACATCTTTTGACTTCATATTGTAGCTGTAGCTTGTTGCCTTTGTCTGTATTTTCTTTGGCTGAGGAAAGGTGGACTATTGAGCACTTCTTTTCCTTTCTTATGATCATTGCCGTTAAATCCTTGAAGCTTATCATGCTTTTTCAAAGCAATTTTCATTTCAATTTCGATTACAGATTTGATTCTCCGAGGCATTTACCTGTAGTCTTGGGGGACTATATTTTAATTCCTTTTTAATGAATTAATACATCTGCTTTTTAATGCCATTCTAACTGAATGTGTGAGTTTTCTGATGCTCTTGCATTGCACACGAACGATTTTATGTGAGCATGTAGGGAATGGCTTAGCTCTTCTTACAGTGTTTATGTAAGCTTCATATTAAATATGTCTAGGAAATTCAAAGGCTGCAAACTATCCAGATTAATTGCTTTCCTTTTGCATTGACCTGTCATACTCCTACTGTATTCAGAATTAGCTTTATGGCACGTGGAATATACTGCTAGGAAACTGCTGTATGGAAAAGACATCTATCCTTTGGCAGAGGAAAGCACATGCTGCATCACATGAGTTGGGGTAATTACAGTGTATCTGGAGCTGGAGACGTTCAAGATGGCCACAAGCAAAATTCGTGTGAGATGCTGCAGAGTGTAATACCCTGTGCTCTCTATAAATTTAGAATATTTAGAGTTGCTTTTTTTTTTTTCCTTTTTAAATTTAAAACCAGAACAGAACATTGTTTCCTGCATTTGGGGTCCCATCCCCCAAACTCTTATGTAAGTCATTCCATAGGCTTAGAAAACTTCTGGTTTTTTGTTTTGGGGTTTGTTTGTTTGTTTGTTTGTTTTTCATTTATTTTAACATACAACACTCACAAAGTAAATACCAAAGGACAAAATACAGCCTATGCAGACTGTGTCTGTGCTGTTAAAGTAATTACAGGCATAGGCTGACTGCCTTTGTGGCCTCTTGGCTGCTTTAGGGGTTCTGCACATGCAGTCACCTGGTTCACACATGCCAAGGCAATTTTGTTAAATTAGCCATGCAATTTCACTTGGTATTTTAACACACGGCTGGAAAACCTGTGGTGATTTATGAGAAAAACATTGACTCTAAAAGGATCAGTATGACAGTGTGATGAATTTAATACTTCCCAGCCTGTAAACTGGCAAACAATGCCTTTGTGCTTCTTTCTAGAAAGCGCTGGGCTCCAATATTACCTCACCTGTACACTTGGCACATAATGGAGCAGCACTAGAAATGCTTCAGTCTGCTGTGTTTCTGCACCTCTGTCCATCATCTGCATCACACTTAATTCTGTAGCTTTTGGCAGTGTGGATTATTCCTGTTTTGGAGCTACATGATTGTATCACCAATCTGAATGCCACAAATACATGGTTTACTGCCTCCCCTCTCTGGAGTAACCTCATGCTTCCTACCAAAATTAGGCAGTTGATGTTGGACTCAAAAATCTCCTTTTTTAAAAGAATTTAAACTCTGTGGAGAGCTCTGCATTTATTTATTTTTCTGCCACTGATTAATCCTTTCATTTGGTATAATCTGGTAGAAGAAGCTGTTCAAGACAGGAACCAAAGGCTTGTCAGTAAAGGAAGTCAAGTCAAAAGAGGTGAGGCTCTTACCTGAAAGGAAATTGCCTCCCCAAATCTAAATCCAGAAAGAGAAACTGGAAATGGCTACATTCATTTTGGTATCTGGAAAGGGGATACAGAATACAACAGTGAATTATATCCCAGAGTCTTTCAAAATAAGTCTATTTTGTGGTATCCAAGGTCATCGAGAAAAGCAAAACTGATGCTTCACGGTTGCATTCCTAAGTTTAGTTCTGAGTACGATGAGCTGATTCAGTACTGATAAGAAGCTTCTTGTTTGGAAGACATCCCTTCAATCATTTCTCTGGTCTTTTTGCAAAGCATGTGTCGGTATTTGGTTTGCATAACAAGATTTTGGTATTGGGGGGCTACAGGAGTGGCCTCTGTGAGAGCTGCCAGAAGCTCCTGCTGTGTCTGACAGTCTGTGCCAAGTGTGTCCATGGACACATCACTGGCCCAGCCTGAGCCCATAACGGATGGTGGCAGTGCCTCTGGGACAAGAGACATATAAAGAGGAAAAAATGCTGCACAGCAACAGCTGGGATCAGGAATGAGAGTCTGTGAGAGAAACAGCCCTGCAGACACACACAGGTCAGTGAAGAAGGAGGAGAATGAGCTACTCCAGGTGCTGGAGCTGAGATTCCCCTGCAGCCCCTGGTGCATCCCCTGGTGCATCCCATGGTGAGGCAGCTGTGCCCCTGCAGCCCATAGCGAGATCCACCTGCAGCCTGTGGAGGACCCCAGGCCAGAGCAGGTAGATGCACGAGGGAAGCTGTGAACTCATGAGAAGTCCATGTTGGAAGAGAAATCTGGAAGGACCTGTGGACCTATAGAGAGAGGACCCCACACTGGGGCAGGTTTGCTGGGAGGACTTGTGATCCTATGGGGGACTCTCACTGTACCCCATGGG
Source organism: Acrocephalus scirpaceus scirpaceus (assembly GCA_910950805.1). Lineage (NCBI taxonomy): Eukaryota > Metazoa > Chordata > Aves > Passeriformes > Sylviidae > Acrocephalus > Acrocephalus scirpaceus. The sequence goes on along the minus strand of OU383774.1, from coordinate 56,895,728 downwards.
AGGGGCCCATGCTGAAACAGTTCATGCAGAACTACAGCCCAGGAGAAGGATGTACATTGGAGTTTTTGGCATACTGTCTCCTGTGGGAGGGATCCATGGTGGAGGAGGGGCAGAGGAGTCCACCCCTTTGAGGAAGAATGAGTAGCAGAGAAAATGTGATGAAATGACCACAACTCCCATTCCTCATATCCCTGTGCTGTGGGGCAAGAGGAGGAGAGTATTTGCATGTGAAGTTGAGCCTGGGAAGAAGGGAGAGGTGGGGGCGAGGTATTTTATTATTTGCTTTTATTTCTCATTATCCTCCTCTGATTTGATTGGTAATAAATTCAGTCAATTTTCCCAAGATGAGTCTGTTTTCCCTGTGATGGTAACTGGTGACTAACCTCACTCTGCCCTTACCATGACCCATGAATGTTATATTTGTTAGGTTTTCTCTGCCCTGTCCAGCTGAAGAGGGGTGCGATGGAGCGGCTTTAGTGGGCATCTGGCATCCAGCCAGGGTCAACCCACCACAGTCCCTCAGCTGTGGAGATATTTCCCACCAGACCCATCTTCTCTTACCTTTGAACAACCTTATTTTTCTTGGCAAAGGCATTTGGAGCAGCTCCAGGAGAGAAGATCGTATCCTGAATGTCACTGCTACCCGACTGCATTCTAGTAAATGGAGAATATTTGTGTCCGGGGGTGGCCTTACTCCATACTCACTTGAGGCCATATGGATTTATGCATCTATATGTGCAGATACTAAATCCTGAACAGAGACTCAAGGAGAACTTTACATTTCTCAGACCCAGATGTGCATCCAGCCACATCCTGACTACAATTTTGGGTGAGATTTTCTGCCTTTCCTGTGTCTCCTCCTTCTTCTCACTCCTCAGAAATGTTGGTTTCCCATTGGAAAAAGGAAATTTAGTGAGGTGAAGCCTTTGAGAGCTAAGGACATTCTTTATTTGGTCCTGTGTCTGGAGTAATCTGGAATATTTCTGCAAACAAAGATTATTCACATGGGGGTGGGGGAACATAACACTTATCCTGTCTGGAAGAATAAAGAAAATATGTATTTTCTGTGGGTTTTTCATGTATTATTATTTTAAAAATCTGTGTGCCCCATTCTTGCTTTTCTTTTCCAATAATAATAATAATGCCACAGATATTACAAGTTTATTTTTTTGTGCTGTAGGTACTTGCATACTATATCACTTTAAAATAAAATTAAAATGAAGAAATGGAGAGTAAAACTTCAAACAAATTTCCAAGGCCTTGTTTGTGATTTTCTTTAGTATTTTAGTATGTTTTCAAGAAAGAATAATATTCCTTAATTATATTACTTTTTGCCATAAAGATTAAAAACAGACTAAATGAGATAATTGTTTTATTTTTCTTTTCAAGTAAAAGATTTACAGAATGAGGTTGGAAAATTGTGTGTAGGCTGATGTTTTATGTTGTAGCTGCTTATTATTCAGTGAGTCACTAAGTTTCCAGAGCTTGCCACACCTTAAGGTTAAACTGCCTCAAACCAGGCAGCAAACTGCTAGCCGAGGTGCTTTGAATGACTTTTTTTTAATGTAAAAAGAAATATATTTAAACAATGTGCAAACTTTGCTGAGACTACTCAGATCCTCTTTCCTTCAAAAGTTTTCTCTGCACACCCTCTGATTTTTCTTGTAGAATTAAGCATAACCAAAATAATTATTTAACTGTCATGGTTACAGTATTTCCTAGGAAGAGTTAGAGGCCTCCCTATTGATAAGAAGGAAGCCAGTATTCAACAGCATAGTCACACCAAGTAGTTTTTTGGGACTTCAGAAAGGTATGCCAGAAATTGGCAGTGAACATTGAGTAAGCATATGCCCATGTCTAAGATGTAAAATGGAGGAAAGGAAATACGTGGAGCGGACATTCATAATTTCAGTTTAATACTGATGCCTCAGTGTCTGCCTGGCTGAACAGTGCATTCAGAATCAGTGGTATTCAGAATAAATACTGAAACAGCCAGTTCTGAAAACATTATTTTAAAAGAAATGTAGTATTGAAATAATTAATGATTATGGATTCAATATCATGTACTGTCATCCACTTGTTTTCAGGGTGCACTTCATTCTGAAAATTGGATGCTTTAGTAACCAGCCAAACACAGAATATGGATCAATTTAAAGCATATGAGCCACTCCCCTGGGCTCTGTGCAAGACCAGAATTGTACTTTGTTCTCCTTTGAGTGTTGTGTTCTCAAATGTGAGGTATATTTTGAAGGCATTCTTAAATGCAGTAGCAACTCCCCAAGATTTCCTTTCACCATTAAAAAAAATGTTTATAAGCCTCCCATTTAAAGCTACCTTAATAATAATAAAAATTAAAAATAAAAGAAAACAGGATTAAGTAAATAGGTGTTAGGAATATTGTCAGACTAGGTGAAAGTAGTATTGAGTTTATCAAAATAGAGGAAGGTATTCACAAGACGAAAGTCTGTCACAACTAAGAGTCCACAAGAATGGGTAGCTAAGAAATCAATAAAATATGTAGATAGGGAGAAAATCGAATATTTCCTCCACTCTCTTTGTTTGTTGCTGTTTTTTGTTTGTTTCCTGGATATTGTCATGTTGAATTTCAGAGGACTTCCAGAAGCTTTTCGGAAATTGTTTATTTTATTGTTGATATGCAGGTGCTGAATGTTGGTATTCTCACTAGTTTCAAGTAGCTACACAGACATATGAATCATGTGAACTAGTAAGTGAAAGAAGGAAAAAATCCCCATTCTCCCCAGTACTTACCATGTTTCTTCTCTTTGAGCATTTAATGATAGATACTGACTGTCTTTTAGCACCCAATACTGCAAGCCTTTGCTCTGTACAGCAGGAGATGGACAACAGGAAATCTTTTCTTTTTCTTTCCCCCTTTTTGTCCTGTTCCGTTGCTGTCAATGTCTCTTGCTGCTCCTTGGAGTACTTGTTCTGAAAATGGGAGCATGGGTGATGGTTATGAATTAGCTCTCAGTTGGTGGTAAACACTTTTTACTTTGGGTTGTGGGTTAGCCCTTAATTACAGTTAAGAACCTGTATCTCAAATCTTTAAAAATGACCCTCTAAGGCATAGTGCAGGAGGAGATTAATGAAGAGAGATCTTATCTGGTCCTGTGGAAGGGCTGTTATATGCACAACACAGTGATGATGGTGTTAATAGAGCTAATACACTTTCTCACAGGGACCCTGCAGGTATGGTGCACTGCACTAGATCAGTGGAGTACCAAGAAAAGCAGTGATGCCTTTGAAGAACCCCGGAGAACAGATTCATTGAGTAGAAAATGGGTTTTAGCAGCTTTTCTCTATGTGTGGATTAAAAGGATACTTTTAATAGTCCCTGTCAGGTCTGCAATCCTCTGTTAATGGCAGCTGAAGCCAAGACACCTGGAACTGTTGTACCACCCTGTTATCCAGGGTGCTTCCTCTCTGCTGGTCTTTCCATGCTTGACTTGAGGGGTGTTCACTGGAGGATGTATGCCATGTATGACATGGGCACTCATCACAGCCCCTCTACCTCAATTTCTGGGGCATATTTCAAAGCCCACCAGGAATAATCTGCCAGGCAATACCTGCAGAGACCTCTTCAGGGGCTCAACTCATCACAGCTGGTGTCACTGAAATCCAGAAAAGTCTGAGACTGTGAGGAATAAAGGTTTCAGCCTGGAGCCTTCCTTCTCACCAAGAGCCTCTTGCAAAAGATGATTGGGTTTTCAGGGCAGGATTTAGTTCTTGGCTGTGAACACTTCCTAGGTCTAAGCACTGATCTCCCAGCCATGCGCAAGCTGCTGGTTGGGTAAAGTGAGCTAGTCAGCCCCACCCTCAGATTTAGGGGGGCTGCTCAACCAGCCAGACACAGGTGTCTGCTTTAGGGAGAGCAGAACAGCTCCCCAGACTCCTCTGCCCCTGTGGACTAGTCTCCACCTGCTATAATGGGAGCTGGATCACATGAAGACACCCACATTTAGAAAGTGTATTTATGTGTCTACAGTCTGGACCTGAATATCAAACATTTGTGGCTTAGGGATTAAGATGCCTAAACATAGATGCTATGTGGTGTCTGAGACATCCAAGGTGTACTTAGGGGTAGGACACAAAGACTGTGAGGGAGCTGTGGGCCAGGAGATGGAGTCTAGGCAGGGCTCTACAGGGAACATCAAGAGCCTCTAAATATCTGTGTGTGGGCAACAGACCTGAGCCTTTAGTGATAATTCACATTTACACATACCCTCTAATCCTGTTTCTTCTGTTGGTTTTTTTTTTTTTTAATTCCCAGTTTCCAGTGTGAAGTAGCTATGAATTCATCAGTAAAGCCAGGAATTTAGTGTGACCAACTACAAAGAGGAAGCTAGAACTTTATTTTACCTGATGCACATTTATTAGAGGCTCCTTGAATGGCTGATTCATGCCCCTCAAAATAGAAGTCTCTTTCCTCGACCTTTACTGTCTTTCCCTCCCAGATAAATTAAGAGAGAAAAAGACAGCAGAAGAATGATAAAGCTCTGAAGAGAGGTTGCTCTTTAATTTATACTAACCATAACTCTTTATGAAGTTTGTTGTTTAAAATACTTTCCTGATGCATCTGCATCAACACCAGTCAGATATTGAGAAACAGGATAACCCTTGCTGAAGTGGTTTAAGAAACCTCTCAGAACATCTGACATAAGTGAACACATTGAACAAATAAACAGATGTGGACTCTCCCCCCTCAACAGCCTTTCATCCAGTACCCTGCAGCTGGGGATGGAGGAAATGTTGAACGTCAATGTGGCAACTCCTCCTATGCTTCCTGATCTCCCATATGGCCAGTTGCATCCTGTATGTTTTTTCGCATGGTGGGAGGAGGAGTGCAAACAGTCTGATAATTTGTGATCATTCCAGATGTGCTAGAAGTGCCATAAAAAGGCATGTAAGAGGGGTGTGGAAGGGGTGATGAGGTGTTAAGGCACAGGAAGACCTGTAAACATCTTCTTTTGCCCTGAAAATTTGGAGTTTTTCTTTCCAAGCTTTAAAAAGTGCCTTAAGTAAAGGTACCTCCGTGGCAAGCAGCTGTAAAAAGAAGCAGAACACAGAACTTAACAGTCTGCTATTGGGATAATTGCATCTTCTGTTTGTGTGGTGGACAGAGTGCCAGACTTTGTGAAGGACTGAGATATGATTAGAAACATGATGGTCCCATTAATGAGAGCTCAAAAAGGTGGGTTAAATTTGCTTCTGTATGATTGTTACCAATAAAAAAAGTAAAAGCATGTTTATTTTTTTCCTTCTTACAATGCTTTTTTTTATTCCCTGGTGTTCTTGTTCTCTCACAGTTTAATATTCTGTTCACATAGAAAGGAGTAGGCACAGTCTGAAATTTCCTTTCTGTAGCTGCCTTACAGAAAGCATTAGGACTCAAAGAAGGACAGGATTTCAACATTCACAATAGACTTTAGAATGGAAACCTGAAAAGCTCACATCCATAATAGGAGACTCTACAGGCGATTTCTGAGACAAGATAACTCTGATTTTCCAAAGGGTGTATTTTCTGTGTTGGTGCTCTCACCATGGAGTCCAGCACTTCACAGCACTTGTCTCCAGGCCATGAGAGGGCTGAAGCTCAATGCCATAAATATGTGGTGCCTCACTGCTGAGGGTATCTCTTTGACTAAAAATGCAGTCATTGTTCCAATAAGAGTGAAACTGAGCACCCCAGTAACGCCTTGATCCTTGATTTAATGCCACACAGGCAGATTGCAGTAGGATCAGGACTGGAGGTGTTGGCTTGGTCCACTGACATTACATATTTTACACACAGGTTTACTCTTATGAGTGACTATAGAAAACAGATAAATAAGATAAATATCTGTATGGATGTTATTTTTCAGCTCAAAATGAAATCTCTTTTGCAATGCCTGTGACAGTTCTAAAGTTAAAGATTGGTTACCAGGAAACAGAGGCTACCTCTTTTCAAGCTTGTAAAAGACCTCAACACGACATGGGCCATCTAATTAGGATGATGAAGGTAAAACCTTGTATGTGTTACAATCAGAGAGGTCAGACAATGAGTGGGTCTAAAACCAGCTCGTTCCGTGACACATGCCTGTGCCAGATTCTGTTGCAGTTTGGAGAAGCAATTACGTAAATATAGATTTGCAAACAATTCCACAAAGTGACAAAAAAGAGTGTTAATTACCAAAAATGTTAGTGATCTGTCTAGCCAACCACAGAGTGATGAAATCATGGACATGTTAAAAATGAAAGCCTGATGTAACCACCCTGGGCTGTTTATGGTTTTTTTTCAGGAACATTATCTTTCTTCATATCTTTAACTTTTAACTCTCAAAAGCATCTGGATTTTTTTTTTAACTAAGCCCAGGAAAATGAAACACATGCATACAGTGAAAATAATGCCTACTCCTAGTTACAGATGGGAATGTCATGAGTAGAGCCACCGCAAATCTTCATAGAACTAAAAATCAGTTAATTTGTGCTCAAATTCTCATCCTGAACTAAATAAGAATTTTACTTTGCTTTTGATAGAAAAAAAAATCCAGTCTATTTTCTTTCAACAAAAGAAAAAACAAAATTGATAATAACTTTTTCATGTTTTTTACTTGCTTAGAGTTTCTTACATCACATTGTAATCACAATATAATAAAGCTCTTTTTAAATATTAATTTGATTCTTTATCTGTCTGTCTGTAAGCTCAGCAGCTCAGCATTACAATTTAAAAGGCTCATTTCTCAAGAATGCAATCAGTGTCCTTATTGTACTCATTGGCTACTTGGGCATTATAAACATAATAGATAAATAGCAAGAGACAGAGTAGATCCTACTGGTACTAAATACTGGTATCCAGTTACTCTACTTTTCCCAGATTATGGCTATAGATGTCATACAGGATTGACTAAAAACATTCTTTGGAAGGACTGTAGAAGTTCACATCAAGTTTAGAAAAGGTTCTGGATGCAGTTAACCATAAATAATGGTTATTTTGTAATATTCAGAAACATCTTATTTCCATGGATAAATTACTACCTTCCCTTTCTCTGGTGAAAATTTAAATAGTAGCTTCAAACAAAAGCTGCTTCTATTCCTGCCACAAGCTTATACAACACAGTGTTGATACAATTTAAAGGAGCTGACACACTGCTTAAAATATGGATGCTGCATATGACTTAAATAATAAGAATTATATGCTGAAGTCATTACTGAGTTGTTACCCAGGGAAAACATAGTATTGCTTCAATAAATATTTCAGGATTCAACACTATAATTCTTAGGAGACATTTTACAGAAACAGGATGGATAGTAACTCAAAAAATGCTGTGGAATTAGTATTTCAGTATAAACATTTAGCCAGCATTCACTGAAATAGTTTTAGTGGATTGTTTCTCCACATATTTGTTAACTGCATAGTAAATTTATGAAGGACTGATCATATCTCCTATCTTCTTCTTCTTCTCACATTAAATGAATGTGTAATAAGAATTCATTCCCCTTTTCCTAAAAGTCTGGGCAAATCAGTCTTGCTGCCTATGTCATAGCATGAGAGTGAAGTTTTGATGAGAACATGTCTGTGAACAAAAGCCCCCTCCAACCCAGTCTGACCTTTAATCTAACACATGAAATAAAGAAATTATTTTCTGCCAAGAACATTTGAGAGACCTCACAGAACATTTAACACAACTTTTATTTCTGTCACACTCAGAAGAGGTTCCATTTCTACAGAAGTAGAAATACAGGTGCAGAGAGAGAGTGTGTGTTTGATAACAGTCCAAACCTTTGGGCTTCTGCTTTTCAGCCTCTTTGCTAAGGGGCTTGAGTTTGAATCACAAGATATGCTGCAGATTTCCCAATGCTTCACAGCCAGTGAAGTGCAAACCCCAGGAAAATAGGTTTGGCATTTCTATGGCTTGTAATCTCTAGCTAATAAAGTGACTAGGAAAGGATGTAACTGGCAGTCAATAGCAGTCTTAATGTATAGCAGCAAATTTGTCATGCTACAGAGTGGTGTTACTCTTCAAAAGATTCTAGCATGCACATCTAAAATGCACATTTAATTCCTGCCTTAACTCCCACCTGCAACATCTGTATGAGTGCAAAGGCATAACTTCCAGTTGAAAATGAGTTAATGCTTGTAGAGGATCAGGCTCTTACCTTGTATCTATATATGTATTTCCCACAGTGACCAGGTTAATGGGATTTGCAATCTCCAATTATAAAGGTAACTGTTATAAAACATCTCCATACTTTGAGATGAGTAATGGAAGGAGGCAACTTTTAAACTTCACTGTTTAATGTATTAAAGAGTGGTGGCTCTGATCCAAAACTAAGTAATTCAGCAGAAAGGCTCCTACTGATTTCAATGGGCTTTGAACCAGGGAACAGTCTTTAAAATGTTCCGTGCCTCCTGCTCAGATATGAGAAGCAAAAACTGAAGGGAGACACTTTTTATCCCTTTCGTGTTTGGGATGACTCAGACACAGTAGACTGCTAGGAAATTGTACTTACACCACAAGGACAACACTTATTGCCACTCCTTAGTCATCAGAGAGTGGCAAAATTCTGTTGTAAAGTCTGGTACAGGGTCACAATATGCAGGTTTTGGATTATTAATTTATTTATTCAACATATGGATTTTTAAGACTAATCCTATCTAGGAGTTGAAGATTAAAGTGTTTCTAAGATTTATTTAATCCGGAATGTTGCAGATTAGTGGGTTATTTCAGTAACACCCATTGATTCCAAAAGCTGGGGAAGCAAATCACACAAATGAATCTGACATAACACTGTTGCCAGACACCACCACAAGAAATACATACCAAGCATCAGGGATAAGAAACTTCCCATGAAAATTTCCCAACAGAGAAACGATCCTCCTGTTTAATCTTGATAGTAATTCTGTTTGGGTCCTGTTACTCAAAAAGAAAAGCTGCTACATTTTAACTGCCTTCAGCACCTGTGCATCTGCCCATCTCTTTGGTGGCACATTCACATCTCCCTAGACAGATGCACTACGAATCTTTGCACATCTGAAACCTTTTATTTAGTGGAGTGAGCTCAGCCTTTGGGATGTGTGCAGACTCAAGGATTTCTTTAAAAAAATTCCTCCCAATTTTAATATCTATTTGATATTGACAAAGAGCATTTTGGCTGTGTCATGCTGTGCTAATAAGCTGTAAGATTTCTTGGTTGGTTTGACATTCTGCTGCCCCTAGGTAGCAAAACGCTGCGGTCTCCGAGGACAACCCTCAAAACTCAAAAGAGCTGGGTACTGACTCCCAGCGGGGCTTCCTTTATGTGAACTCAGCCAACCAACAACTCCATGACTCCAGCAGATGTTTCTGGCCTTCAGACCAGTGGGTGAATTTATCCATCTTCCCTCATTCCCTCAGTAATCTATCTGGCTGAAGCCAGCATGGTTAAACCTGGATCTGTGCCGAGGGCAATCAGGAATTAAGGGCTGGCCCGGTGAGGTTTTCCAGCATGTATCAGGCAGATTATATTCAGGGGCAAAGGGTCCATGCTATATAAAAGCCTTAGAGCCTGTACCAGTGTTCTTTGCTCCCCATTGGGCTCTCTTTGATTGCAGGTTTTAAATATGTCATGTATTTCCAGATGCATTACTTGCTTGCTTGTGTTGTTGTGCAATTTGTGGCAGAGTGAAGGGTCTTCTGGAAAGCAGCCCTTGGTTTAGTGGGCAGCCCTGTAGCAAAATATTAGAAATACAGAAATCTGCTGCTCTAAGTGAAATTTGATTTAAACATGGATGACAGAAAGTAATCAAATAATTTATTATTTTTTTAAATGTTGGTTTACACATTTGGTTGGTTACTACATTCAAAAGTGGTTAACTAGAACTATAGCTATTTCTAGTTTTTTTCTTCTGTTTCTTGTTCTATCTTGCCTCTTCTTTCTTTCCCTTTCCCTTTCCCTTTCCCTTTCCCTTTCCCTTTCCCTTTCCCTTTCCCTTTCCCTTTCCCTTTCCCCTTCCCCTTTCCCCTTCCTTTTCATCATGTTTCATGGTAGGAATGAGGACACATTCAAGCTGTGGCTTGATCTGGTGATGCCCAAGCACTACCAGATGGGGAGAAGTGGGTGGCGGCAGTTCATCCCTGTGGAAGTGGCTCAAATAAATAACTTTTATTTCAGCCAGTCTGGGTAGGAGGCTGTGTCTGCTTCTGAGTCTAGACTCAGATACCAAGATCTGTGTACACATTAGCTGGAGTTTAGGCAGCACTCCTGGCATAAAACTGTACCTTCACCACTTCTAGAAAATGAAGCAAAGCACAATCAACATGTGGAGTAATTGAGTGTCAGCTTGTGACACTGGTGTTTCACAGTCAGTCATCCCAGATGTTTTTATTACAGTTTCCAGCACAGTTAACTCTATCTGCATTCTGGTTTGATTTGCTACGTTAAAAAATGGATTCTTGATTCATGCCATACTGCCTTGCAATCAGAGGAAGCATTTAACCAGGACTATCCTGACTTTAAAGAAATGTAGCTTCCAGAAGTGCATCCTTCATGTTGTATTCTAAATTAGAGCTTTTCCTTTCCCAGACGAAATAGTTTTAGGGTAAATGCTTATTTATACATTTGTGTATAGGTTCCAGGAGTTCAGAAGCAAATGTGTACTTAAGGCCAGATAATTTGTGGTAGAACATGGTAGCTAGCCTTGACTTAATATTTGTGTAGCTATTTTCAAGCATGATTTCATTATTGATGTAATTTAAGTTTTTGGGATACCCTAAAGTGCTTTGTTTAGGAATTGGAACAATCTGTGAAGTTACAGGAGTGATAAGTGATCATTGCGTGATCACAACAATTTCTTTTTTACTTGGCTGACCATTAATTTGCCTTAACTACCACCTTTGTGATCATCCTACTCTGAATGGTATGTATTGTATACTGAAATTTACCCTACTCATCTGTGTGACCACAAAAGGAATCCCCAGGGCCATCTTCAATTTCACAGTCAAAAGCACTACTTGACTAGCAGCCTTGAAACCAGTGTGTATCCTACAGTTTGGATCTCCTCTGGGAAGAGTATTGAACAGTTAATTTAGCTATTTTGCTTCGTACATGAATCCCAGCAGGATGATTTTGGAGAGGTGGTGCTGGAGAAAGGACAGGGATAGGGAAAAAAATATATGTTCAAGTTATTAAAAAAAAAAAAAGAAAAAAAGAAAATAAAAGTAGAGCAGGACCCTTAATGTTTTTTCGAACAAGATGTAATCTGTTGCCATAATACTGTACTGTTTGTTTGACTTTTTTTCAGTGTGGTTACTGTTACTTCATCCCTGAAACTTTTCCAAGAGAAACAAGGGATTGTCCACAAGATAATCACCGCTGTGTCTGACTCCTCTGTGTGTAGTATGGTGTGTCACTAAGAGAGAGGTATTATCTACATGCAGCCTGTGAACAAAAATCAAGAATACTCACTGGGCATAAAACTTCAGATGCAAATTGTTCTGCAAATGGATGGTTTCTCCAAAAAAAAGTTCCTTGTTGCTAGGTAAAAGAAGCACTCTGTCTTTTCCAGTATCAGTATTCCAGTGTCTGCTCTGTTGAATGTGATGACACCTTCAACACCTTCAGTGTCTCCAGTGGTAGTTTAGGAGAAAGCCAGTTCATCATTTCTGAACTGGTCAACCTGCACAGCGAGCACCAAGTCCCCTTGTGAGGCTGAGCATGGTGAGCCCATGCTCCTGTGCTCTCAGAGGCAGCCAGATCCAGCCAGGCTGCCTGCTGCGAGCTGGCCTGTCCCCATCATTTAATTGTTGCCCTGCCAGCAATAACCTGAATAGGTGAACCTCCCATTCTACAAAATAAAAGGCAAATTTCACTAATGCAGTGTTCCCATTCTGAAATATAACCTTCTTCTCCTCAGGTGTAAATCCACACTATGAAAAGGGATGTTACAAAACTGTCAGCTTTGAAATGAGGACAGTCCCCCAACTTGGGGTGTCATCTGGCAGGGTCTTCAATATCTAAGAAATACCAAGGATCTCACACAAGCTACAAAAGCCACCAGAGACAGCTTTCAGGTGGGCATGCTCACTCAGCACAGCACCCAGAGTAAATTTACATGGGTTTTACTTTAATGTTCAATTTGTATATTTACATGGGATCTATTCAGCCCAGCCTAGCAGGGAACCTAAATTTGACTTGCTTGATGAAACATTCTTTCCTAAGAGGGTTTTAAAATTCTCTCTACAGTCACCAAGAAGAGGAAGGTACCTCTGGAGACATTCAGGAGATTGAGCTGTCACCCAAAGTGGTTTCAAATGGCAGGCTGGGTCGTAGCATGTATTAATACACCAGTACTGGTTATGGGGAATTTTTTAAAATTTTGGTTTTTGTTAATTAAATGAAATGGAATCATGCTAGTCAGCTCATGCTTAAAAGTCCTTCCCCTCACATCAACAGTTCACTTGACTGTCAAGTAAGTATACTTCCAGAATTAGATCTATTAGACATCTTGTGGGTTTTGTTATCATTCTGCAAAGAATTATTTATGTTTCAGCATCATGGAGGAACTGGCTGCTACAATCATAGTAGAAATTGGTGTAACAAGAGATGAGTAGCTGATGGTCTGCTAGTAAAATCTCCAGCTATTCAATTTTAGAGTGATTATATTTTCAAAAAATGTGATGTTGGTATTAGAATAAAAGGGTACATTTTTGATATTTTTAGTACTTATTGGATGGACATTGCCTTAATCCACCATATAACAAGATGGCGTTTATACCCAGTGCCAGGTCTTTATACCTTTACTAGTTTAGGTAGGTTTTTGCTTCACAGCTGATCTCATTAGAGCAAATTTCTGCTTTTTGTGCATCAGCTGGCAAGGTCTGAAGAGTGATGGCTATTGGCCACTAATGTAAAATTGGACACGAGTTAGTTGTAATCAATTCATAGGTAATCAACTAGCTTTAATAAATCCATATAAGCTATGAAACCCAGTCTTCCAGTGTCAGAACATCTTGCAAAAAGTTTTCTGTGCCTCTTGATTTTATTAGATTTTCTATGGACCAGTGAAGAGGGTAATATGTTTGATGCATTTTATGCATGTCAGCACTTTTTGGCTAGAATTGAATAATTGCATACCCTCATAGAGAAAATTTGTTTCTGTGCTATGAAAATGTCCTCACAAGCTGTTAATTCTGTGCAAAAATTGAGTGATGATAATTAGCAGAAGTGAGTAAAAAAATAGCAAAAAGCAATTATGCAAATTAAAAAAAAGCTTGTAAAAATGTTGCGTAGGTGCAGCAGCTTGGAAAGAAAGCCTTGACTTTGTTATTCCTTTTCTGTCCCATGACTTAAAATACAAGCCCTCTCTCCTACGTTGATGGGAAAAGCCAAAACATATGCTTTTCAGCTAACAAAAAACAACACACAAGGCACAATGTTATTGCAAGTGTAAAACTAAATGGAACTTTTCCATAAGCCATATTCAGAGCAGTGTCAATGGCCACAAGGCCAGCTTGAGCTTGCTTCTGGGGGTGTTGGAGCCCACATGGGCCGGCATCCAAACACAGGAGAAATACAATACAACAGTGTTTTCGCCTCTCGATGCTTTTCATGAAACCACCAGAAGTCCTACATCAGGATCACAATGTATCAGTCTAGCTCAGGAGTTCAGGCTCGGGGAAACAGCCGGTAAAACTGCTTCATGCATCATGCTTTACAAAACTTGACTATTTTGCATTTGAAGAGGCATAATTACCTGTGTCAAATATCACTGGTTAGAAGCTGCACTGAAAAAGAACTGACATTTTGATGGGTTGTTACAGCAGGGACAAGATGAATAATTTTCAGCATTTTGACAAAAAATAATTGCATAATTTAGTACCTCAAATTGCATTCTTCAGAGTGACTGTGTGAGAATGGTGTTTCTCACCCAACATGAGAAACACCAACACTTATCCTCAATGTGATTTTAGTCATTGCTGCCTTTATTAATCATAAGAAATATTTGACAGTTTTACATGTAGAAACTCTGCTGAGCTAGAACTGAACAAGGAGCTGAAGCTGAAGGCTTTTGAATCCATTGTCTGTCAGAAGCACTGTTAAATAAGCAATGACTGACAGTGTCTCAGCCCTTCACCTGCAGGCAGCATACTCACATCCTCAGGTGGAATCCTGTAGAATAGGATGGAAAGCAATGGCAAGGAGCATTTCCCCTGTAACATCACTGCTAGTGGTGTTAATCAGCAAGCCAGGAAAAACATGGCTTGGCTTTCGACTCCTCAGATGTGTTGACAGAGCTGACAGTTAAGAGTTCTCTCTTTTTTTAACTTGTGAAACGCGTGTGCTTTACCTGGAATTACTGAGTCACGACAAATATGGAAAAACCGCTCCCATGCCATTTCCCAGAGATGAGCAGTCATTTAATAACAGCGTGTTTATACAATATTTGTTTCCACTGTCCATGTTAGAGCCTCAAAGCACTTTGCAAATGTTAATAAAACTATTCATAATCCTTTCTATCTAAGCAATTTATTTCCACTTTATTGACCGGAGCCATGAAGACACTGCTAATAGCTTTTATCTGTTACATGAAGGACTTCTGAGCTGTGGCTTTCCATGTTCTTTGAAAAAGAAAAAACAAACAAACCCTAAAGCTTTTTATTATTAAGCCTGTTCTACAGATGAAGAAATAAGGCTTTCAAAAGAACTGGGACTGACTGATGGATGTTTAACCAATGATACCTATATGTCATGTACATGCAGCGTGTTCATTGTGCAAATTGTTTTCACCAGTCATGGGGGATTTCTGGGGCAGTGGGAAGAACTGGAGGGGCAGTGCAGTAGAAGCATACCTCCTGTGGTCATGTCAGTGTGCTTTTTTTAGGCTGCCTCCAAGAACTTGTTCAGTGAACATATCCCAAAGTAGCCTTATGGATGTCCTCATAGTGGGCTGTTGCACACATTCTCATTTCAGTGAAAGCCCACGTGCATTGCACATTTGTGCTATAGGGCCTCTGATACTGACAAAGTCTTGCACCAATTTCTTCAGGGCTGACTTGCTCCCAAAATATAGATACATATATACACACATACACATATGTGTATGTGTATATGTATATGTATATGTATATGTATATGTATATGTATATGTATACACACACCTATATATCTATATTTTAAAAAATAATATATGCAGGTACCTCAACCATGCAGCCACATCTATCTTCTGTTTCACCACAGGCTTTGGGAATAAGATTGCTTGGTGGACATGGGAAGCTCCCTCCAACTTTCCATCTTTTGGCTCTAGTCTGAGGGTCTTCTCTTTGGAGATGGTCCATAAGGATCCATGGTTAGGGATCTGTAGCATTCACTACAAGCCCAAGCACAGCCCCCAAAACCACAGAAGACAGGTGTGAGGGTGCTGCTCTTGGACTGAGGGACTGTAAGCGGGGGACTTTGGTCACTGAAGATTTTACCTCAGGCATTGAGTCAGAGGAAAAGTCCCTTACCATCAAATGACACACACTTTATTCCTGGCAGGAGGCAAGAAATATTGTTGTCTTGAACAACATCATTGTTATTCTAGGCTGTTGGCAATGACCAGGTTTTTGAGCCAATGGCTTTGGTGCCTTGTTGTAGTCTAGACATCACCTGAAGCACTAGTCAGAGATAGCTTTGCCTCCCCATTTTGAATTGCTCTCAGAAATCTCTGTGGTATGTAACTGAATTATCCTTTTTTTTTTTTTAAATTATGATATGCAGAAGTGGGTTCTCACCAATACCCATTCTTGCCATACTTTTGCTTACATTGATGTAGATATACCGGCATTGTCAATGCCTTTTGGAGAAAAGAAACTCTAATAAGTGTGTGTGGTTCATTTTCTTGACCCTCTGTAAGGTATTTTGACATTTTTAGCATCCCTGTGAAGGTATGCTTCGATCCTTTTACACTGACAATTCTCCCTAAAGCATTTCTCTAAACTCAGAATGATTTGGGTTGGAGAGGACCTTAAAGATCACCTGCTTCCAACTTCCCTGCCATGGGTAGGAACACCTTCCACTATACCAGGTTGCTCAGGATCCCATCCAACCTGCCTTGGAACACTTCCAGGGATGGGGCAACCACAACTTTTCTGGGCAACCTGGGACAGTGCCTCACCACCCTCTGGGTAAAAGAAAATTTCCTAATAGCTAATTTAAATAATTTCTCCCTTCTTTTAAAATGGTTCTCCCTTGTCCCATCACTATCTGCCTGTGTAAAAAGTAATTCATCAGACACCAGGAGAAATTCTGTCTTTAAATTTATGCTTTACTCAATGATTTTCATAAAGGGAGGCTGTATTGGCATCTCTCTGTGTGCTGGAGAAGCATGCCAAGCAGTCTTGAGACTGAAATATCTCAGGCTCATGGTTTCGCCTTAGAGTGTTTCAAATGACACTGTCTCACCTAGGCTGTTGCCTAAAAGAGAATTCAAAGAATGGCCCTTCAATTAATATGTGTCAGAAAGAGCTGGTTTGGATCCAGGATATCTTCACAGAATCAGCCCTCCACTATGAGTCCATGAGTCAATAAACTTTAAATACAATTACTGGATTTTGAGTTCATGGTCTGTGAAAGTGGTCTCAGAAATGTGCAGAGAAATAATACCGAGGCTCCTGATTGCAAAGTTCACATGATACTGGTAAATGTCCAGTTAAAAAAAACCCCAAAAAACCAAAAAACACACACAAAAAAACAATGTAGGAAGAGATACAGATCAGTTTTTAAAATTACGTTACACTTTTAATATATTTATTTATCAATTGCATTTTTAGGTTTACAGCAAAAGAGGCGTCATAATAGAGGTGGAAAGTAGTCCATTGGCAAGATCTTCATGGATAGTGTTTATTCCTGCCCTTTGCAAGTTTTCAAGAATATTTTCACTTGCCAGAAATCCCCACAAGATGGCAGTGCTCAGTTCATTAACAAGCGAAAGCAAAATAACTATTTTGCTGTACAGCGAAAATGAAATATAGAAAAAAAAAAAACCACACACAAGATCAGTGGCTTCTTAACCCTTTCTGCCCATCCCACACACTAAGACAATTTCCCCGTAAAGAGCACAAGAATGTGTGCATAAAATCCACAGTGAATATCCACAACCCTGAAGAACAGCCAAATCTTGCTTTGTTACCCAGATATATATAGAAGTGTTTTGCTTAGCAAGCTAATCTTCCAAACAGTGAGAGAAAACGAAAATGACACCTGAAGCTGTCCCAATTTGTTTTATATATATAGATATATATTTCTTGTCTGTGCCTGAGGCTCAGAGCTTCCAAGATTGCACATAACCAAACTGCAGGACGTTTTTTTTCTTTTTCTAAACAGTCTGTAAGATAACAAATAGACAGGCTTAGCCTCCTCTATGCTTCTCTTTCTGTTTGTTTGGCAATACAGTAAATGCAAGGATTTCCTGCATCATTGCAGTGCAGTATTATATTATGGCATTTTTAAAGAGACTGTTTTTTTCTTAATGAATTTTCCCAGTGAGTGCACAGCATCTCTATTTGAAAACATCTTCATTATTTAGCTTGAGAGCCATTTGGAGCATGCCAAGTTAAATATCTAAAAATAGAGAATATGACTTCTCCTTGTTCAGAGCATCATTTCATAGATGCAGCTAACCAACTGCTGAGAAGACAAAAGTCAGTCCAGGCTCCTGGACACTCAGGCTTCTACCCAAAGATCAATGCTCATCTTCAGTTTCCCACTTCCTAGGTTATGCTCAGCAGCAGGAAAAGGAACAGAGGAGCCAACAAACCTCCTGCCTGTGTCTGTGCTGAAAGGACACAGGTTCAACCCTGCCTGGCTGAAATTATGCTGCCCTACAAAACTGTTCCACCATGCCCCATCCCCTGCCTGTGGTGTGCTCAAGACGAAGAAGGGTGAGCCAGTCCCTCTCTTGTAGGCACACCCACAAGCTGAGTCAGGCAGCTGGCACATCTGATGCTTTCATCAGCATCGGTGTGAAGCCGTCAAGGGACCACAGCAGGGTCTCCTGAAGAGAATGAGACCATGGTTTTGGGGAAAAAAACCCACAAACCACAAACCCAATATATAATGGCTACAGGTACTCAGAGATTTCTGCCTGGTGCCAGGGGGAAAAAAGGGGGCAAAACCATATGACCAAGTCCTAAGTGGCACCTGATTTCCCTGAGTGAACATGCCCAAGTGTGTGTGGGCATCCTTGCCCTCTGGAAGGAGAGAGGGTAAGGTATTCCTTGGCACCCAGGATACTTCCAGAGACACAAAACATCTAGCTACCAAATGGGGACTTCCCTGACCGGGAAGTGAGAAAATGCCCTTCTTCAGTATCATCCCCCCCTCACTACAGTCCCCACCCAGCAATGGGCTGCAGCTGGCAGGGCCTTTAGTGGTGTCCTTCACTTGACAGTGAGCTACTTTTCCCAAAGTTATCAGCTTTTCCCAGCCTTTTTCTCCTGGCAGCAAGCCACCACCTTCAATCTTCAGGCAGACGTGGTAGCCAGACCTTCTTGCAGGCAGAGTCTGCTTCCCTCAGCCCCATCCTTGCAGGGTGGAAATGCTCCCTCTAAAGGTAGCAGCCTCTTCTCAGTGCCAGAGCAGAGTTTGGGCAGATGTTGAGCCAGCATCCTGGCAGAGGATTTCTCCAAATTATTTAACTTCTGTGCTACCTGGCTTTGCAGTAAATCCCAGCTCTTCATAGATGGAGAAAGAGGCCAAACATGAGCTGTTCCCCTTTGCTGCACAAAGGTTTGGAACCAGGAGTAGACAGATACCCTGAGAGCTCCATTGAGATCCAAAACCTTGCATCTTTGAGTGATTAAAATAACTCTTTTTTTATGCTGGAGCAGACAAATGGTGCATCTGGAATAACATGAAAATATTTGTTTGTCCTTTTTATTTTTGCTGTGCTAACAAAAATGGTTAAAATAAAAATAGCTCCTGTAACAAAAATATGTTATTTAAAACTCCTAACAGACCTTCAGCTTTTTCTTAAGTTCTATTAAATACATTTTCCTCACAGCATATTTCTTGTTTTAGTCAGACTTATTCAAAATTATCATGTTATTTCACTTTGCCAAAAATAAATAACAAAAAAGAGAGAATTGAGTCACCTGGCATACCTATAGAACATTGGCAAAGTAGTAACAGAGTCTAAAAATGTAAAGACAACTGTTCCAAAGTCAGCACCTGCTGCTGTGAGTTTGGTATTATTGTTTTTGCTGGTATGTCTATTTCTCATGGTTTGTCGAAGCAGATGTTGCCATTTGGGAAGGTCTCTAGTTAACAAGACCACTCTTAATCAATCACAGCGTTTTTCCAGCAGATTTATTCCTTATGGCAAGGTGTGCAGTTGCACAGAATGTTCACTATGCGCAGGATCAGAGCTGAATGAATGTAACACAGTTCCCCAGCCCTCCAAGCAATAATACCAAATGACACAGTTAATGTGGTTCCTCATTAAGAAAATGCAATGACTGATTAACACTTCACTCCTTCACATCTGAGATCACCCACATTCCCACAGGACATCTGAGTATTTCCTTTTATCCTTGTCAAAACCGTACAGTGGGAAGGGAATGTGGCTGTCTCCCACAGGCTGCTGGGTGACATTGGCAGTGTTTTAACATGAGAGGCCATGCCATGATGCCTCATGCTGCAGTACAGGTTTGCTCATATGGAGGGATTATGAGGCTCATTTTTGCATGGACAAAGTGAGTCTGAGGACCCACTCACTGCTTAGAAACAACAAATCACTGCTGGGATAAATGGATGCTGAATTTGAGGGAGCACACCATGTCAATCTCTGTTGTGGGGTTTTAGTACTGCTTGATTGGGCTGCTCGGAAAAGTGATGATCTTGTCTGGAAAAATCCATGACCACACAGAGGAAATGAAGCCTAGAGAGTACTTTGTGGTTCTTACCATTGTGGATAAGCGTGGCATGAAATTAATTGTTTAAAAAGTGCACCTTGCCCCAAGAGTAGCTATTCAGATATGACATTCATCAGACTAGATTCATGGCCAGATGATGCACTTGGAGACGGTGATGCAGGCGTGTGCCTTGCTATAAGCCCTCTCCCACAGCCAGAGCTCTTACACTGTGGTTGTGTAACAGCTGAAGCTCACATGAGCTGAATGGTCCAGCTCCCCTTCCCCTGCCCTTGAATGTCCTTTCCCACCCATTTCCAGTGCTGGTACCACTGAGTGTGAACAGTGGCAAGCCAGTTCAGGAAGCTGATACGACTAAAATCAGACCTGGCATGGTTATGTGGCAACTTCTGCTGGCAAGAAACCCCCTACAAGTCATTATTTTATGGTTTGTTTCTCCTAAGCAGTAGCACAAGCCACAAACCTGTCTTTGCAAGACTTCCCCTTCCTCTGCCCCTTCTGTACCAACTCTTCTTCACCTTGGGGTGGCTGAACAGTCATGACACTGGCCAGATCCTAGGTTTAGCCTTACTGTCAGCTTCCAAATGCCCAAACTCAATTTTCCCTACCCAGCTGAAAGACTACAGCTGGAAATCCTAAAAAGGAGCATAAAAAGAGGAAAATAAAGATCTTAATGAATGCAGGGAAATGTGATTCAGTAGTAAGTTACTTGTCTAGGGATGTGCTAACATTTTATATCAAATTAGTTTCTTTTTACTGAACCCATCCTTTTCAAATTACCGTTCTCTGTACGGTGGTAGGAAATCTCCACTTCTCCCACTGGTCCTAACTATTCGCAGCCACTCTTCTATTCTTTCCCCTCTGAAAAAGTAATTTTATTCAAGGTCACACTGCTCCTTATAAACCTAAATGTTCAGAGCATCATCACCAAATACCCAGTTTGCTTTTTGGCCATGCTTCAGCAGAAATCAGTATGGCCAAATTGCAAGGAATAACTCTTCACTGAGAGGGTGTTCAGTCCCTGGAACAGGCTCTCCAGGGAAGTGGTCACAACTCTGAGCCTGTCAGAGGTCAGGGAGTGTCTGGATGATGGTCTGAGTCATCTGGTTTAGTTTCAGGTAGTCCTAACTACTAGCAGGGAGTTGGGCTTGATGATCCTCAGGGGTGCCTTCTAACTCAAGATATTCTGTGATTCTGTTTCTATGAACTCTGGTTCAGGCTTTGCGGACAAACCTGGAAAGTATAGAATACCAGACAAATCTAATTTTAAATGACTAAGGGATAGCCCAATATTATACTGATGGGAAACAAATGGTCTCCATGGCCAGAGACAGACCAAGAAACCGTACTCTGTCAAACTGTATTGATAGGACTTCTGGGCTGGATCAACTATTTTCGGTATTGAAATGATGCATTCCCCCACCTCTCCTCATTTTTCTACCTAACAACTTTGCAACCCCAGGCCTGAATAAAAGAAGTCAGACTTTATGCTTTTCTAGTTTATGTATTTCCATCAAGACTGAAGATTGCATGCCTGGGACTTGGCAATAACAGTATAGAGCAAGACGAGAAGCAATAAACTTATTATGTGTCAATAAAGTCAGCAAGTAAGTCTTGGAACACACACATGGAATGAAACTGCTGAGTAAGGGAGAGAGACTTTTCCAATTATAACACCACATTAACACCCATGTCAGAGGTTGAAATATTCAAAAGCAGTTAACAGGTCTCTTGAGATGCCCTGGTAATGCACTGCACTCTGCATACTTGCAGACAATGTAAAAAGCCACAACATTATCCCTTAATACTGCACACTTAATGTGCAGAGCTCAATTAGTGAAAGCTGTTCAGGAACTGAAATGTTAGTTCTGCTGGGAGATGCCCTGCCTGTGAACAGAAGTAACAGCACTGTGCACCCCAGGGCCCAAATGTGCACTGCCAGGCTGGGACACTGCTGAAGCCTGTCTGACAGCCTCCAGCAGCTGGAGAAAAAAAAAATAAAGGTGCTGCTGCCTTTTTACACAGATAAACATCCTCACTCATGACTGCCCTTGGGTTGTCTTTTGCCACCCACCATGCTTGAGGTAGCAACACTTTGGTTCTAACAATCTTGAACGCAGTTTGAAGCATGTCACACATCTCCAGCTAGAGCTAGACTTTTTTTATAGAGAGGTCTACCTCCAGTTAGTTATTAAAACTCTGTCTCTTATGGCTCTTATGCAATTCAGTACTCTCAACCTACAGACTCTTTTATTGGGCGTCACTGGGAAACACAGTATGTGTCCTTTCCAACCCCTAGCTGAAATGTTCTTATCAAATATATTTTCCAGCATGGGTGGCTTAGTGTAAGGGGTGCTAGAGCTGTCAAAAGTACCCCAGGCTCCATGCACACGCAGCTGAGTCCCACCTATCTCACAGTCCCATGCTGCAGATGAGCACATTGCCTGTTTCTCTGCCCTACAGCATTTTATGATCTTCACATCTGGCCTATGGGACACATGTTGATAGTCTAAGGTCAGTATGGGAGTCCGTGATTGTTTCCAGCTTATCTGCTGAATTTGACTCACTGTTGTACTGCATCCATGCTTGGCCTGCTGTTAGGAACACATGTGAAGTGACTGTCCTTCTAGCTATTCACTGGTTATGGGGAGAAACTAACTCCTTGTTAAACGATATTTGCTTGCTTAGTATTATACTATAATTGCATCTAAGTCACTGGAGAAGAAGCTTTAGTTTGTCTGTAAATGCCATGGCTTTTGTGGTTTTGTTGCAATGATTTCATACCCTGAATTTAAATAAATTGGGAAACAAGAGACTGTTTTAGAGCCCACCCAAAAGATTGGTGGTCTTCCCAGTGCACTGATCAGGCAATAAGAAGGGAATGTAAAACCTACATCTGACCAAAACAATATGAAACCAAAGTTTCTGCATGCGCCACGCCAAACAAACAAAGAAATGCTGAGCCTAGCGATTTTTGCAGTCAATATGCTCCATCATCTACATGATAACTTGGTAGATGCAGCCAGATCAAAGGTTTCCTTTCAGTCCCAAAGCAGAGGCTGTTTGACAATGAAATCATTGAAATCATGACAGTTACTTCTGCTCAGCAAAGCAGCGCCTGGCTCTGCCTGAGATAAAGCTCTGCCTATAGGGAGGAAAATCTCAGTCACTGTGGCGATGTCATCCTCGCCCTGGTGGAAGCTGCTTTTATGGGTAACAGCTGTTATTTTCATTGAAATATGAAAGACCTGTCTACATGTTTTGGTGTTGGTTTTTTTCCCTCAGTATAGGATGTGAGAGAGGGAAAAATAACCAAATTGACCTTTCAATTGACAGAGATGCAGTGTAAAAAGGACTCCAAGAAATGAATATCCTTACAATTATGCATAGTAAGGCATTCTTACTCAGTTTTTCTCATGTAAAGAAAACCAAGAAAAACAGAGCTATTATGACTTTACCCACCTACAGACAAAGATCTTCTGAGAAGATCCTATTTCTCAGACCTTTGTCAAATTTTCAGCCTATCTAGTGGGAATTCTTTTTCCTCCCTTAAAAAATAAATATGCTAAGTATTCTCAAAGGACAACGGCTTTTCATCTGAGAAAACAGATGTCATCACTGTTTCTCATTCTCAACCTTGCCTCCTTTCCCTGCTCTGTCTTCTATCCCAATTCCTCTAGCCACAGGAACACATATTCTCCTTTTCCATTAATCCCTTTTCCTGAGATCTTAAAACATTTGGGGACAATAAATACTGAGACAAAAATTCCACTTTAGGAAAATATCTTTCTGTTTGGTTTTAAGTAAAGTGTAGTAGAAAAACATTAAAAGAATGAGAGTCTGGTGGCAAAAGAAAGCAAGGGAAGGAAAAGGAAAGGGAAAGGACCTGTAGGAGCCATAGCTAGGAGATATTCAGAGATCTCCCCTCTAACTCTGAAATAGGCTGGGTGCACAGTTGATGCCTGGAGGACTGAAAAGAATTGTGGAGGTACATTTCTGCCCACTTCCATGGGGTCATGCAACACATTTTCATTGTGGGAGCTGGTCTGGAATTGCTTGAGGCTCTAGGGAGAGAGTTTGGCCAGGTCTGTACAACACTCTTAGGTTTTTTGATGCCTTGCCCAAAATATTTATATCTCCAAATAAGGCTTGCCAGAAAATAGACAACAACAAAATACTCTGGAGATGAAATTTGTGTATGATTCTGATATATACAAAACACACTATAATGTATATATGCCCACCATGTTTCCTAACTTCCTTTGCTATATTTTTTGTGTTCTTAACAGATTTGTGTGTCTCCCTCCTGGATCTTTAAAGACAGAAAATGAAAGGATAGAAGTCCCAGTGCTCAGCATCATTGTGCAATGTGAATTTGAAGGACTGGAACATTTCAACCTAGTACATGGGCTTCTGCCATTTGAACTAAGGAAAAAACTGCTTTTGTGGGTAGTGTAACATAATTGCAGGGAAAAACCCTTTAATGCCAGATACTGAAACATCTGAAGTGCAAAATGACTTCTTGTCTGCCAGCTGATATCTCACTAACCATGTCCAAAATAAATGGTTTAGACTTTTTTTTTTTTTTTTTTTTTTTTTTTTTAAACTTACCCTTGTCATATCCAACATCAACAATTTCAACCTGGACAATGAAAGATCTACTGACTGATAAAAAGTTAAATTAAATCTGAGTGTTATAACAAAGAGCATTGAGTGAGACTTGAGATAGGCAGAACCACCTTTGGCATCTACCTAGGTGAGGAAACAAGCCCAAATGCACTTCCAAATTTGGTATTAAGTCACAAGGATGCTGTTTTGTGCAAGAATCTCAATGATTCTGTTTACTTTTTCTCTCTTGACCTCTCTCACTTCTGTTCTCTTGAATTTTTTGATAATCATTGCAACATATCTAAAAGTGGGTTACAAAGCTGGTGTTGGTGAATCTGGCTCACATTTAGACTTCTTGGTATTGCTGCCTTATTTTGGTGTAGCAGTGACCACAGGTTATGAGTTCAAGAGGTAAGATTTAGGCTGTTACCTAAGATGGTCAAACTATGACTTCATATTCAAGAAACAGAAAGGTGTTAACAATGCCCAGACCCCTACTACAGGTACCTGACTTGGCATTGGCTTCACACTGAGGGCCAGGAAATTGCCGCCTAGACTTCAAATATTTGTATCTTTTGGTGCTGTAGACAAAGCTGATTTCTTCATGCAGCCTTTTAAACCAGCAAGTTAAGGGTGACATCTGGAAAGAAAGCTTGGGCATTTTGTTGGGGCATTTTAGGTAATCAGCTGTCTTCCCACCACCCCTTCCTTGCCTTCTGGCTTGTGCTTGGAGAACGGGAATTTTTCTCCGTGCAATTCCTCCCTGCTGTCAGCTGTCTTTAAGCTGACTCCTGCAGCTGTACTGAGAGACTGAGAGACGTGCTGGCCTGCAGGTTCATCGATGCTATGCAAATTCACCCTGTAAGTAGATTACCTGTTACTGTGGGAACAGGCTAACCTGCATCTGCCAATTTGCTTTCGCTTTTACTGGACAAGGTTAATGATGAAAATAAGCTTAATCTTGTAAGAGGTTAAGCAATTTATTACAGAACAGGAAACAGAGTTACAAAGAATGACAAAAATAAAGCAGCGGTGCTGCTGTCGTTACTTGGTTCCTTCTGGGTTTCTTTTCAGCATTTTGAATTTGGTTACAACTTGGGGTTTGGGAAAGTAATATTTCCTCATTTTGGCAGATGGATATTCTTCATATTGGCAGGTAGATATTCTATGCTAGTAAGAAACAGATTTAGTTAATTTCTATGATAAATGCTGCTAATTTTAAATGTATCAGAGGAAATTAATTGCCCGCTCCATCTTGTTTGTTGGTGGTGGTTTTTTTTGGTTTATTTTTTGTTGGGTTTTTTTTTTGGTAATGTGTTGACTGTACATTGCAGAACTACTTTCAGGGTAATTTTAAGCTTAATCCACCTCTTATCCCCCCAAATTCAACCAATAGTGACTCCCACACAGACTGTACAATGCAACTTCTAAAAACTGTACCCAAAACTTAAATTTTAACACAGTTTTAGAGTGAACAACACTCTTACCAGAATGGAGAGCTATGCTTGTTTTGTGATAACCAACTCCCCAGGTATATTGAGGTCTAATGCTGAAAATGGTGTATTGCAAGGAAGTGAAAAGTGCAAATGGAAACTGCACAAACCAATTTGCACTTTTCACTTATGCTTCAGAGCTCTGAATGTCATCTTGGGTTGAAAACTTAGCAGTTTTCTCTAGCCATCTGAAACCATTCTAATGCATTGAAAAATGGCAGTGACATTTCCCCAAGATATTTTTATGTGCGATACTTGGTCAATCCTAGGTGCGAAGTGTTATAAACAACAGAAAGTGTGTCCTCAGTAGGACAGCTCTTTTTTTCCCTCCACAATACATACATGTTGTTTTGGATATTTTTCTAGAAGAATAATTTTTAAATATTAAAAATATTGTATTAAAAGTACTGTATTTTTAATTCAGAAATATAAATGAAGTAATAAACCCCCTCCTCTCCTCTTTTCTTATTTTACCTTTTTTTTTTTTTCCTTTATGTAGACAGAATAGCAGTGGCAGTTACAATTCATTCACTTGCCATTGTCTGGTCAGACTGAATAGAGCCTCTGAGTGCAACCTCCTCAATATCAGCAAAGGCATTTGGACTGGCAGACAAAGGATTTAATTAAATGGATATTTCCTTTCTCCCCACATGATGGTGACTGAGCTTCAAACAAGCCCGTGAACTTCAGGTGAACTATAAACTATAGGTGCATATAGAAACTGGGAAATAGATCCAAACCAGACCTGAAGTAGACATTACACACATGCCAAGTTTTATAGTGTCTTGGGGTGTTGCCTTGTGTGGAAGAATGTTTTACACACTACCAGACTGACTAAGGAAAGGTCATTTTCAGGTTTTAGCTTCTGTTGGAGTACCTGGAATAATGCTGGGTATATGAAGATATGCTGTTCACGTTGTCATAGCTGAGCAGGCAACAGGCAGCAACACAGGGTGCTATAAATACTTTTTGCTATAAAAATCCACACACATCCCCTAGAATCAAGGTGGATTTAGAGAAAAACATGCCCTGGACAAGCTTACATGCTTCTCTTCTGGTAGAGCAAGATGACTCCACAGTCCAATCAGGATCTGATGCCAGCTCTCCTATTTCTGAAGATAGAAATTATTAAAGATGAGACCATGACCTGCTCTCTAAGAATTATCATCACTACCTCTGAGGTGATGTAAGCTAAAACATTCCTTGCTGAATTAAGCTACAGCCCTTACGCTATTTTTTAATGCATATATACGAAGAAAATAAAGGAGTAATTTCTACTGTCAAAAGGAGTCTTAAATTAATATTTTTCAAGTGATATTTTATTTTGGACTGGGACCAAGTAGGAGTCACTTTTATTTCTGTATTTCTCACATAAAAGCAAAGGTAGGCTCTTACCTTTAACGAACAGGAGGGAAGATTTATTACATAGAGAGGAAAGTCTATGACCTAAAACCGGAGGTGCAGTTCATGGATGTATGATTTTTCACCTATGTGTATGAGCTACACTCTGTAAAGAGCAGAAAAGCAGCTGCAAGAGGAGTGGGAAGAGGACAAAGCTTCTGTGTATCACTTCAGAGGGTGAAGCTGAGAAACGGGCACCAGCATCTTCAGTGCTGTTACTACCTTATATACATAACCTCCTGCCACCTTAATGTCTGTGGTGTAAATACACCATGGATACAAAGTAGGGTCGGCAGGTGGGAGAATATATTCACACCTGTAAAAAACCCCGGTAAAGCATAGGAGTGTCTGAATAGAAGTGAGGTGAAGCCTTGCCTGAAAGTAGCAGTAGAGCTGGAAGGCCAAATAACTCACTTTGAAAATCTCAGACAAAGGGTTGTTCCTTATTTGTTGTTTGGGTTTGGTTTTTGGTTTTGTTTTGATTTTGGTTGGGTTGGCTGGGTTGGGTTTGTTTTTTTTTTTTCTTCAGTTATGTACATGATAATTGATGTTTATTCAGATAATCAGCTTCACAGACAAGATTGGGAGCATAAGCTGGATTTTCATCCTGGCTAGCACATTTTTGAGAGAATCACTAAAGTGATTGTAAGGAAGCACTGGAAACACAATTCCTGGAAGTAATTCCCAGTTGTCATGTTGAATTATAGAGAGACTTAAAGCTGCTAAGTTTTCTATGTCTCTGTTTAATCCTCTGTAAAGTGAGCAAAGTAAAACATATCTCAGAAGGATGTAGTAAGTTACCAAAATGATATTGTGAAAGATTTCCTGTCTCTTTGGAAGAGGTGAGCTGTCTAGTGTGAGGTATTAGTGTTCATCTGTGATGAAGCAATCGCTCTCCCAGATAAAACAAGGCAAAATACTGTAATTTCATGCTTCACCACTGATGACTGACAGCTCACCTTCAATTCATAATTATAGTCAAAACACACATCCGTTTTTTTCATAATAAGTGTTTGGATTTGTGTAATTGTGAAGTAAGAAAAAAATTTTTAGACCACTTCTTTAATTTCTGTAAAGAGGAATAAGGGAATAGTGTGACATAATACACCAGTTTCGAAGAAAAACCATCAAAAACATATTTGCATTTTGCTTTCCTATACATTGCACATTTTCCATGTTATGTTAGAAATACATATTCACTTCATATGTAACGTATTTGCTATTTTCTGGTCTTCTTCCAAGACATTTTGCCGTTATCCTGCCAGGACTGTATGTTGTCTGACCACTTCCCCATTGCAATTAAGGATTGAAACCACTTGCTTACGCACAACGGAGACCATCATACCTAACCCCAAAGGAGGCCAGAAACTCCTAGCACACTGCATTTCCCAGACCAACCAGGAGGCCCAGGGCACAGAAGGACAGCATGCTATTTGCAACAAGGGCTGGCACACTGACAGTCCACATGAGTGCAGCTATTCAAAATAAATTTTAAAAACCCCAAAACTTGTGTGTGGGGGGATTTAACACATCTCATAAAGAGATACCGCCTGAACTTCCATAATAAAATGAGATAAACTGCTTCAAAATCAGCAGTAAAGAAGATGTTACTGAAGAACCAGCCTCAAGGAATGAGTTTTCCTCAAATCATGCAGAAAAAACAGATGTTTTTCTTCAAATCATGCAGTATATGTTTAGTAGATAATGTGCAGAATTGCAGGCTTGATTTGAACAGGCATCAGAACATGAAGCTTGCACAAGAAACACAGCCTTTCTTAGGAATTTCACTTTGTCCCTCCTACCCCTCCCCTGCTTTTCCTCCTTTCTTTCTCCAGTGCCAAAGCCAAAGAGGAGGAGAGATGATGCCTTGGGGTGCTGGAGGTGGGGTGTAAAAGAGAAGGAGGCGGTCTCTGACTCTAAATGGAAATATTTCATTGACTTTAGTGTGAAGATGACAGTGATTGCTGAGTCCAGACTGAAGCTTTCATATCTGTGTGTGTGTGTTTGTGTGCATGTGTTTGGGCCAGAGATAGTAATACATCATGTTTATGAATCTTTAGTTTTCATAAGGCAAAACTTGTCATATCACACACCAACAGTGAAGTGTGTGTGAATCTGGTAATCTATGCTGAAAATAATCTTTGCAGCCATCTCCGCTTCAAGCCTAATATTTAAGGACTTTAAAGTGAAAATTGGTTTGGATCACCAGAGAATACATGAAAAACTGAGATGGAACAAATTGTATTTGATATCTAAGTCCACGTGGCAACATTTTTGAAATGCTCTTGCACAGTTACAATGTGAGGACATCATGTTTTCTTAGGATTAGGAAACACTGGGAAAGGAAGAACCCTCTCAAATGACATAACTGGCACAGGCATGCATACATACAGACAGAGACCTTAGGTGGGGGGAGTGCTCTGTCTGTGTGCATATTTAGTTTGAAAGTGATTCTGTAAGAAAGTTCCAATTCCACAGTTAAGAGCAAAGATCTTCTTTACCTTCTGAATTTTCATATTAGTCTGAAGTGACTAGGGATAGAAAATAAGCAGCTGTTTAGATTTATTGTGTTCTGGAGCCATTAATTATAGTGAGTCCTGTTTCTGTTTATTTGTCTTAGTTCTTCTTGGTGTTGAAACACTGACCCTCATGGACATAAAAAAGATTATCTAGCTTCATCTGTCTCACCATCTTCTGCGGCTCAAGTCCTTGTGGTAGAGCACTTCCCCAGACTACATGACACAGCCAGATGTAGCAACCAGATACCAGGCTATGAAACAGCACTAATTTCAAATGTCAGCCTTCACACTCCATAAAACAGGGAGCATATTACAGTGTACATTAAATTCCAGAGCAAATAATACTTAACATCTATGCGGATGCATTGTAGATTTGAATAATCTGGCAGACTGCATTTGGAAATATTCTCTAAATTTCCTCTGTCCCTGCCCTGAGACTGTGGTAAGTAGCACAGAGACCAGCTGTCCAGCCTTGTTTTTCTAAGCCATTGACTAAACAGTGAGTTCATGTTCAAGATAACTGTGGGGAACCAGTTCATGAACTTCTTGAACTCTGCTGTCCATAAGTGTGGGGATGGGATAGAAAAGCTGCCATTTAATTAATGATGAGTCTTGTAGCTAGAAATGAACCTTGGGGCAAGTGTTTCCATTGTATATTTTTTTAAATTACAAGATGTCTGGAGAGCAAAAATAAGTAAAATCCATTCACTTGTTTCCCAGGAAAGGCATTGCTCCATAAAACAGGAGGATAAAATCATCACCTGCATAAACAGTTCAAGGACTTGCAGTGCATGTTGGTTGCAATGCCAGAGCATTAATACGAAGCAGAATATGTGCTCCTTTCCAGATTCACTTCCCAGTTTGCAAAATTGCTAGCATGGAGATCTTTCTACCAGTGGCATCTATCTTATTGCAAGAGTTTGAAACTTTCTCTTTTCTTTGTGGGATTCAATTTTCTGCTAATTACAGGCACAATAGGTACCGGTCTCAGAGAAGAAAGCTGCACAGAACTTAAAACTGGAATCTTGTATTGCAGTTTCATTCTCTAAATGTTTAAATTCATGTTGATAACAATATCTAGGTATTGAGCCTTTCTCCTATAAAACTATTCACTATTAAAATTTTAAAACTGCATGAGAAACAGCCTCATTTTATAGATCTAAGGTAGAAACCACTTAATACCTCTGTGCTTCAAGGTACACGCACCTTGCACAAGCATAGGATCATCTTCTCCTTTGTATTCAAAAGTCCTTGATACCCAGAAGCAGAAGTCACCACAGGAG
This sequence comes from Acrocephalus scirpaceus scirpaceus, assembly GCA_910950805.1. Taxonomy (NCBI): domain Eukaryota; kingdom Metazoa; phylum Chordata; class Aves; order Passeriformes; family Sylviidae; genus Acrocephalus; species Acrocephalus scirpaceus. Next base: position 56,864,535 of record OU383774.1, on the reverse strand, counting down.
GAGGACTGGAAAAGACCTTTCAAGATAGATACTGCCATGGCAAGACTTACAAAACATTTAAATAACTCCTTTCATAGATAAAGTCAAGTCTATCTAGTGAGGTTTCTGGAGAAACTCCTTGCTCCATTTATTCTAACATGGGTAAAAAAGGAGCTGTGAAGCTGGTGAAGGGTCTGGAGCACAAGTCTTATGTGGAGCAGCTGAGGGCGCTGGGGTTTGCCCTGGAGAAAAGGGGCCTCAGGGGGACCTTATCACTCTCTACAACTGCCTGAAAGGAGAGTGTAGTGAGGTGGGGGATAGCCTCTTCTCTCAAGCAACTAACAATAGGACAAGAGGAAATAGCCTCAAATTGCAAGAGGTTAGAGGTTTAGAGGTTAGATATTAGGAAACATTTCTTCAACAAAAGGATTGTCAAGTGTTGGAACAGGCTGCCCAGGAAGGTGCTTCAGTCACCATTCCTGTAGGTATTAAAAGACAAGTATGTGTAGTGCTCAGGGACAAGGCTTCGTGGTGGAATTGGCAGCATTATGTTAATGGTTGGACTCAATGATCTTAATGGTCTTTTCAAACCTGAAGTATTTTACAATTCTGTGAAAGCCTTCTTCTGATTTTCTGTTTAATAATCACTGACAATTTATATTGATTTGTTTGTCTGTAGACCTTTACTTTAAATATGATCCTTTTCCACTTTCATATATGTAGTGTGTTTGTGACAAGTAATTATACCCCTTTAGCCTTGACTGAAAGCTTTTCAATCCTCTGATATTCTAACAGCACTTCTTTGTTCTACTTCCTGTTTGAATTTTTTCAAACAATTGTGTAGGTACCAGATCGGGACAGATTGTGAACTTTCACTAGGGCTTTAGCCCTGTCCCCGTATGTAAACACACCTGGAACAAGAGCACTGTATTTGGAGTCTCACCCAGCTTGCTGGTAGTTGCCTTTGAGGAAATAAAGCAAATACAAACATTTCAAGCTATAATTAGTAGGAAGTTCTCAACAAGCAAAGTATTATTTTAACACTTTGCTTTTATATGCGGCATCAAAGTATTTTATGATATGTAATTAGAACTGAGATCTTCAAAAATGTGGCAGAATAAACAGCATTGTTCCCTGTTTCAATTCATTCTTTTATTGTGCTTTTGTATGATGAAGCAGAATATGGTGTAATTGTCTGTAAGTAGTTATTCATGTAGAAACTATCCTATTTCTTCAGGCTCCAAGTGATGCTGAGGGAGTTGCTGCTTTCTACTTGAATATTTGCTGAAACCATTGCTGATTCTCTGCAGTTCTGATGTATTTGTTGAAGGGTTTATACACGTTTTAGCACTACAGCCCTACTGATAACTGATCAATATGAAAAAAAAAAATGTCAAGTACAAGTGCATTTCTTTGCTATTGACTATGCTACAGTGGCTATGCTACGTTAGGTGGCCTCAGACTGAAAACTGCCTCTGCTTTATAATGCTCCTGGGCAGCTTCTACCACAGCCTTTATTTGAACTGTTATGTGGCACTTGCTGCAGGATCAAATGAGATGATAAAGGAGGAAAAGGTTACTGAACATGTGTGCAGGCTGTGCAGGCTTTGATCATCTGCAGTGCACTGGGGCTGGCACATTGGGCACTGTGACACCAGACTTCATGCTGTCCTTAAAGCATGGGGACACTGTCCTGAGCTGGGTCTGCAGTCAGTTCTCCATAGCAGGTACTTGGAATGAAACCCACAAGGCCCGGGGCTGAGTGTGAAACTCCTCAGACCTGCATCCCTGCTTTCAGGACATACATTCAACATAACATCCTCATTTACATGAAATCTTCCTCCAATTCCATCTCCTTTCTGCACTGAGCATCCTACTAAGTTGGAAAATCCCTATTTGTTTCCCTTCCAATCATTCCAAGCAATGTGGAACAGTTCTGGCAGGTGGGCTTACACAAATGCATTTGCTACCGCGTCAGAAGAAAAGATGATTGTACTTCTTTTTGGGGACGTGGGACATGCTTCTGTGCCTTCATGGAGGCAGAATTGAAACCAGATGCTCTTGCCCCATGCTTTAACCACTGAAATACGTGGAGAAAAGAGGAAGTATGAGATGAAGACAGATGTTCCAGATAGATAGATATTGTCTCTAAGGCAAACATTGCTTTCTATGGGAACACACCTATACACCCCTCCCTCCCCCATATTTTTCCTTTCAAATTTCCTTCCTCTTCAAAATCCCTAAAACTGTGCAAACTGGGGGAGCAAATTCTTCTTCAGCCAGCACACATATGTGGTTAGGATTTCTTCCTAGGGATTCTGGAATATTTGTGGGCTCGAATCCCACTGGAAAAAAAGAAATGAGAAGACAAGTCTCCCACATCCTGTGGAGTGACTGTGGGAGCACCCAGCATCTCCTCCTCAGTGGCTGTTCTGTGCCAAGCCCAGAGAGCACCTACAGACTTCACCACTGCCAACAAGATGGGTGGGAATAAAGTAGTTTGTGAAATTTGATGGGATTTGATGAGAGCACTGTCAAAACTTTAATGGGAAGGGTAGAAGCACTGACTTTCCTCTTCCAAAAGGAGATCCTCTTTCATCCCTCCATATAGCCTGGAATGGCATATCCCTTTTTTAAGATGAAGATTTGTCTGTATCAAGTGGACACTTAATTTATCTCAATCAACTTCCTTTCCAATATCACTTTGTACTTAGTACTAGATGACCTTAAAGGGCCTTTCCAACACAATCCTTTCTATGATTAAGTTAAATTTTAAGGAGGGGTTTTTGTGTTGACCTCCAAGTGTTTCATCTTGCTCTTTTCCCTGTGGGTCTTCATCCAGTACTTCATGTTTCCAGGTCTCCTTTGCCCAATATTCCCTCTAAAGGATCTTTGCTACATCATCTGGTACTCTCTGTCCCCTCCCGTGAGCCACAAGCACTGCTGGGCATGTCTGACAGCTTCTGACTCATATTCCTTGTTGTGATCACTGCTGTGTTATGCCTTTTCTTTTTGTGTCACATCTTCTTGAGCCTGTCCCATCCAAGACTCGGCTCCCACCAAGACTCCATCACATGTCCACACACCATCAGAATCTTCAGGCAGCTTCAGGCACAAACCTAAACACAAAAAAAAATGCCACCACTGACTTAAGGCAGCTCTGAGCCACAAGCTGCTGGAGTGTACTGGGAAATCTAATTACATGCTTGCCCTGTCCTTTTATTTCTTCCCTGGGCATAAACTGTTGGCCACTACTACTTCTGAAATTGGAACGTTATTCTCTTGTCTTAGCTGGGCTTACTCACTATTGATTTTGGGTTTCTTGGGCAGCATGAGTCTGAGTACTGAATGAGCATGAAACTGTTCTGCTCTCTGTCACTGTGGATGCAGAACTGCTGGTGCTAGTGCATAATCCTGGGTTGGGAGTATTTTTTTTTTGCCTGAACCAGCTAGTTCAAGAGTCTCAGATCCAGAAATTCCAGCGTGGTGGCTAGAGCTCCAGACTCCACTTGATTAACAAAACCATCCCTGTGAAGGACAGGCTCCAGGCAACTGCAGTCTGGTTTCCAAAGAGCAGGGCTTGGGCTAGCCACACTGCTTTCCACAGCTGGACATGGCTACTCCTACTCTACAGCAGCTGCCACCCACACAGTCCAGTGTGAGGAGATGGATCTCCAGCTGACTCAGTTCTGCTCTTATCCTCCTGTGTGAGAAAGCTGTCCTGTGGCACAGCTGCTGTCAAGAAATTGTTTTCAACTGCATATACCTTAACTCAGTCTGATCAGCAGTAGCAGCAACAGGTTCTTCCTTAGCATCAGAGCAATTCCACCAATTCTAGGTAGTGCTGAAAGAAGCAGATGTGTAGTAGCAGCTTGGAAGACAGCCATAAGAAGGTAAAGTTATACAGTTATAAAGTTATACAGTTATAAAGTTATACAGTTCCTAGCTGCAATGTAAACTGGAATATTTAAATTTAGGCAGCTGGTCTTAATAAAAACTTAGGGCTGTGTGTATTTCAACATAAAATCATGGAGAAGGAAAGGCTGCTCAGCGAAATAAAATGGAAAGTGTTCATCTAATTCTGCCAGCATCCTTTAATGAAAAATACTATTTCTGAAATACTTTAATACATTCAGCTTATTGTATTGTATGATGTTTTGATTTTTTTTTAATTTGGAAAATAAAATTGAAGCACTTTTAATGTAAAGTTTGACCACAGTGACCTTGTCCAATATCAAACTCTTCTGACCAAAGTGCTTCACTGGCTATGCTCCTGATATGGATTACAATCACTGGGATGTACTCTCACCCGATTTTTGACTCCATCTCAGGAGTTTCACAGCTCTGCATGTCACCTGTAACTTGGACATGGACTAGGAGACTTGAAACTCAAACACCACAAAGAAATGTGCCATGACAGTCAAGTGACACTAAAGAAATCTTTTATATTAAAAAATGTTTCAGCATATCTGGTTAAAAAAATATCCAGACAGTCTCTTTGTGCAAAAGAGGTCTGAGGTGCTGCAATCCTAATGTGTGAACCTGTACAATACAAAAATAAATTGTGCGAATCCATATAAGGTGACCTCAAGCCTTCTTACTGGAGACACCTGATCCAAAACATATTGAAGTCTTGAAAAATATATTCACCAATTTCTCTGAGCTTTTTAACAGACTCTGAAGACTTTAACTACTGACAAGTAGTGTGGGGTTTTTTTGGTTTTACCAAACCAAGAGAGATATGAACTCTTCTCCCAGTATTTTCCCCTACATCCTGTTGCCTTCTTCAGCTCTAAAATAATGTAAGAATGTTCCTACAATTTCCTTTTAGTTAATTTTTCCTGAACAGGGACAAAGTTACTTCTATTATCTTAATTTAAGTGTTTTTACATAAATATAAAAGACTAATATACTAATTATTTCTGTTGATATTTCAAAATCAATTTCATTATTTTGACCTTTGTCATACCCACTAGACTAGAAAGAAGCAGAATGGCAATTTGCTGTAAAACTTAAATGACGTTTTAATGCATTTTTCCACTCTTTTAAAATATAGTAATTATTTCCCAGTGTATCAATTGCTGTTTCCCAGACTTTTCTAAAATAGTATTTTAATTAAAAGCCTGAGTTTTCACTAAGGTATTCTCTGGTTTTGGTCATATTTTGCCATTCTTCTCTTTACACTTACACACTTACTTGTATTAACCACTGTACAGCATGTTGAGAAGTGAAAAAAAAAAGGTAAAGTTAATTTCATGACAATTTACACAGAATTTCTGCCTATTCTCACTACTTCCATCAAAACATCCCTATGCATACTGAGTAGATCTGACTTTCAGTACAGGATTCTTTTTACATCCCCTAGGAGTCTGTGCCATTCCATGGAACTCTTACTGTCCAAAACATGCTCAAAATTGATACAACTCAATTAAGCATATGCGTCAGGTCAAAACCAGCTTTTGGCTAATGAAACAATTTCACTGATGCTGACTGACAATATTCCAACCAACAGCAATACCAATGTATTGTAAATGTAAAATAAATAAAAATAAAATAAATGTAAACTTTAGTTACAAACATATGTCCACAGGGAAAAAAATCTTCCCAGTGTAAGAATAAAATACTTGTTTAACTGCTTTACCAAAATAGAACCTTTCAGCTGCCTAATCTCTCTTGAGGTAAAAAATGCTGTATTATTTAAAGTGTAGGTCACAACAGGAACTTTTCTCTGTTTTTTTGAAAGAGAACAAACTAAAATTAAAAAGCCTAAATTTTCCCCCCTAGTGTTTTACTTTGACCTGAAAGCTTGTTGCTCTTTGACATTTTCAGATTTTTTAAAACTTTCAACTTTGCAATGAGAATCAGCCTTGCTATGAGAACTACTTTCAACACAACCTTTTTATGTAAACACAGTTTCCTGTTTTGCTTTAAAGCAAAATGATGAAAAAACATCCTAGCAGCTATGCAGTCTTATCACAACAGGTACTATATTTGTGATGATCTCTTGCAACACAAGTATTTTGTAGACAATAGGAAAGAGCTGTGTTCTGCTCAGGGGCCAAGAGATCATATTACAGAGCCAGGACTTTGTTTATGGGAACTCTTGTGTGTTTCATTAGTCCTCACACAACCCAAAGAATGACACATGTTTTAAGAAGAAAGTACTTTTATTAGGCCCACAGAGAAAATTGTGTAAATAAGATACTAGATAAAGCAGACTAATTCTCATGCAGATGAACTACTCTTTGAGTCCAAAGTATAGAGAAAATATGAACGTAATTGTAGCTCGTTGCCTTGAATTCCATTTGATTATCTTAATCAGTCGGACATTTGAGAGAAAAGTGTTTTCTATTTTGGGAGCAGAGGGTGATCCTGACCCAAATAAGAGTATAAGTGGTGACAGAAGCAGAATGATCTGAGCAAACAGAAATCAAAGATCAGCAATACTGAGAAATAAGAAAACTCAGAAGTCTTCATCAAATTCACCTGATATGAAATCTGTTATCTGATAGAGTTGCACATTTTGGTTCTCTGGCCCATCTTTGGTCTTGCAGTGTCAGGACTACAAGGTTAGAGATGGAGTAGTTGTTTTGGGAGTATAATTTTCGAAATGGTAAGTGGGTGTCGCTGTTCTTTCCCAATTAGGTGTCCTGTGGTGGATGTTTGGTTTCACCCACAGAGCTCCCTAAGAGCAGTGAATGCATTTTGTGCTGCCTATGGCATTTAAGAATTCTCATGTAGGATCTGCATATTTTGGTTCTGCTGGAGCAGGTGTTTATCATGAGGGCTGAGGCAATATTTGGGTATGATTTTCCCGAGCTTTCTGGCTCTAGCCAGCATATTCTAGTCTGCCAAAATTTGCTTTCAGTGATGGAGCTAATGATAATGAGTGTGGTTTGATGGGAAGGATGGGTGTTTCTAGGAAAAATAATTTCAAGGTATGATTTTCTTCCAATATAAGCTACAACTCATTAACATTTTCCAGCATACATTTCTTGCATATTGTGGTGTATGATACCCAGTAGGGGATTTCCTCTCTGTATTGTCGTAAGTTTGGAAAAGGCTTAGGTGGCTTCTTCAAATATGCGATTCTAGTGGAGTGTCAGTGTTGGATGAGCATCATCTGTAGCTTTGTGAGGGCGTGTCATGAGTGCTTTCCTGAGAGCAAATGAGGTGATGTCTGTGGGCTATATCAGTTTTTCTAGTGTGTTTTGGATAGCTGATGGTTTGTGGAAGGAGGTGTGTTGGTCTGTGGATTTTCTGCATATGGTATTTTGACGGTTGCTATTTTTTATGTTGACCTTGGTGTCTAGAAAGTTGATGCTGATGTAAGTTTTCCAAAGAGTTTGATGGGCAAGTCTGGTTGCTGAATTTGTGATAGAAATCAATGAGGGAATCTGGGTTTACAGTACAGTTGTCATTTATGTACCCCTAGCTTACCCTAGGAACCCATGCTGGTTTGGTGGGAAGGTTCGTGTTTTATGCGGGGTGACTCCTGACGAGCCTGGTGGCCTGGTGCTTGGATACAAGTACCCAGGTGCTTGTAGTTGCATCTGAGATTTTGTGAGGGTGAAATGGCTGTAGATGAGCATGAAACAGATGGGCTTGATTATTCAGTGTCAAGAGACTGGCACATATAAGACACTTAGGCATAGGCTCAGCGGTAAGGGTTCCCTGGTGTAGCATACAATGGCAATACTGAAGATGGTGCCAGTAGAGAAGATAGTTAATGAAGCAGCGATCCTGGAGGAAGCATGTTTGTCCAGAGAAAGTTGTTTCCATATGCGACAAAGATGGTGTCTGCAGATCCTCATAGCTCTTCACTGAAAGTCACCTTCCATTTCCTTCTGCAAATTTCCTCTAGAAGAGGTGGCAAGAGCTGATATAAATTTTTTCCATCTTCATTAGGAAGAAATTCGAACTCTGGGGTGAAAATAACAGAGATCTTTCTTGAGTTCCTTACCACAGGAAAGCAAAAAAAATCGTGTGCTAGCATCACTGATATTATCCTAACTTCTCTTTTAACTAATTGGTGACTGGATTTTAAAAACTATGTAGACCTTAAAAACCCCTATTTGTCCCCTTAAAAAAATTCTTTCTAAAAGAATTGTTTTTGTAGACCAAATTAAAATTGATTTAGGAGTGTGCAGCTCACTCTAATGTGAGATAATTTTCATAGTTATTTTACAGGTGATGGTGGCTATTCCTTTTTTTTTTTTTTTTCTGGAAAAGTTGAGACACTTTTACAGGAACACTCCCTCCAATTGGACTGCAGACCACAATGCTCCAAACATTTCCGAGAATAAAAGTAAACAGTTAGAAAGAAGAAATAGTGGTAGATATTCAAGGTTGGAGCATTCCTCCCAATGACTTTGTGGTGGGTGATGTTGAGATGCAAGTCCTCTCATCATCATTTCTCAGGTGTTGTCTTGTTGGTGAAAGAATTGCCATTGCACCATTTGGGTTCAGTGCTAAACATCAGTTTGATAGGATTTGTTGCATGGTGGTTTGGTGAGTTCCAGTTTCCTTTACTTTGTCGGAGCTCATAATTATGTCTGGTTCTGTCAACCTCTCTGGAAGGTAAAATTTTCTCAGTTTCTTAGATTAGAGAGACCTAAACAGGATATTGTGTCATGTATTTGAGTTGAAATACAGACCTTTTTCTACAGCCAAGATGATCTGCAAGATGGATCAGTGTCATTCTCCCATGTTCCTCAAAGCCTCAGCTGGACTTCAACTCACTTTTATATCTGGCTTAAACAGGACCCCAAGAGGACCATGAGAAGGAAAATGCCCACAAATTGTAGCATGGGTTTATGAAGAAGAGGTTTTGGTATTGGATGTAAGCTGAGACATGGAGAACACCAGAAGATGTTCCCAACCAAGGGCTCAGAAATGTGTCTGTAGCAGGCTGGCTGCATGTGGGAGGTGAGGGGGCTCTGAGCTAGTTTCACCGGCAGCCAGGTGTCAGCACACCTCTGTCATGTCTTTAACCCATTCCTTTAACACGATTGCGAACTGCGTTGCTTCTTTGGACAGTGCAAGTCAACAGCACTTGTGCTCATTTTAACCTGGCTTGAGTGAGGAGCGAGCGAGACAGGGAGGGGTTGACAGGCCCTTGGTCCCCTTAGGGCTTGGAGCCAGCAACGGGGACAGGGGATGCGCACCCGAGGTGCACGCTGACTTCAGATACCGGGAATTTAGCGGAAAGTGATCCTCCAGATCCAACCGGGGGCTCAGGGGAGCCGCGGCTGACGGGACCGCCTGGGTAGAGCGCAACGCTGAGTGGGGCAAGTGTGAGGAGGGGTCAGGAGGCGGCGGAGGCAGGGCCGCCCGCGGTGCCCACCGCCGGTGGCGCGGAGGCGCAGGGCTCCGGGGCGCGGGGCGGGGCAGCGCCGACCGCCATTCCCAGGCGACCTGCCCGGCGGCGGGGGCCGGGGCACCGGGGGCAAGGGCGGGCCCGACCCGACCCGGCCCGGGCCGGCGGGGGCCGGTCTGTGCTCGGGGAGGCGAGGCGAGGAGGGGGCGGCGGTGATGCGTGCGGCGGGCGGGAGGCAGGCAGAGGAGGGCGGCAGGGGCGCGCCGCCCGGGGCTGATTGGCCGCCCCGTTTATAAGAGGTGCCCGGCCGGAGCGGCGGGGTTGTTTGCCGGCGCTGGGGAGCTCGGCGGAGCCGCGTGTGCAGCCGTCGGAGCGGAGCGGAGCTGCGATGCGTCGCGCCAGCCGAGACTACACCAAGTACTTGCGCGGCTCCGAGGAGCTGGGCAGCGGCGCCGCCCACGAGAGCGCCCCGGCGCCGCCGCCGCCCCCGCCGCCCGCGCACCCCCACCCGCCGCCCGCGTCCCGCTCCCTGCTCGCCGCCCTCGTCCTCCTGGGGCTGGGGCAGGTGGTCTGCAGCGTCGCCCTCTTCCTCTACTTCCGAGCTCAGGTAAGATGAGGGGACCGGAGCGGGCGCTTCCCGCTGTGGCAAGTGCGGCCGCCTCGCACCCTGCAGAAGGGCCTCGTGTAGGTGCCATCGAGGCGATTAATTAAAGGAAAACAAAACCAAAACAGAAAGTTTCAGAAGACACTTAACCTGTTTCTGAAGTTGATCCAGTTCTGAGAGGGGTCGGGCCAATGGGCTCCCAGTGCCCTGCCCAGCTTGTGCTGTCCCCTGGTCTCTGGAGCTGCTCGGTACGAGGGGTTCCAGGTAGCGCTCCGGGCACGGGGTGCATTTGGGATACAGGGCTTCGCGGCGGGCTTGGACGGGAGGGGTTCCCTGACTCAGGAAACGGGTTAGTCATGGTCCTTCACCTGAAGTCTTGCAGGGTTTTAATGATCGGCTTTCAGTTTTCCACTAGGGAGAAGTCTGACGTTGGATATTAGAAAAAGGCTCTTCATCCAGAGGGTGGTTGGAAGCAGGTTTCCCAGGGAAGTGGTTACAGCACCAAGCCTGACAGAGTTCTAGAGGTGTTTGGACGATGCTTTCAGGCACATGGCGTGATTTTTGGAGATGGTGCAGTGCGGGGTCAAGAGTTGGACTCGATGACCCTTGAGGGTCCCTTCCAGCTCAGTATAATCTGTGATTCTGTGACATGGCTGAGGTCTTTGGGTACCATGAATGTTTCACGAGCAGGAGAAAATGGCTTTAAGGGCAGAAAAAGTCATCATGCAACACCACTCGTGATGGTTTGTCACTCAGGCTGCGCAGGGGCACTGCAGAGGAGCAGGGTCTGTGTGCTCGTGGGCATCGGGCAGAGGTGCCTGCCGCAGCTCAGAAGCTTTTTTAGGGATTCTGAGGATTTCTGGGAGAGAGCCGCCCCTCACCTGCCAGGCCTCAGTTGTTGCGGAGGGCTGAGAAGCGGCAGCGGTGCGTGCCGAGAGGAGCGCGGCTCCGGAGGTGTCGCTGCGGGGGCAGATAAGGCGATGAGCGGTTGGGCTTTCAGAGAGAAGAGGAGCCTGCTTCTTGGAAATGGCTCGGCTGCCTGGATTCCCTCGCTGCTGCATCTCTTACCCTGTAAGGCTGAGCCCTCTCGGAGGAAGTGGGGAGCTGCCAGCTACTTGGTTCTCAGGGCAAGGTGTTAGATTTCTGCTTGGCTTTCTTGTCGGATGCTAGTTAGTTCTGTTAATGTGGGTCTGCCTGCCGTCATGGAAGTGGTACTTCTGTTGTGTGTACTTTTCATTTGAAGTCAGCAGAGACTGGAAACCTGTTTCTTTTGGTTTACTTTCTAGGTAGAGGCTCTTGATCTTGAGGTAGCAGGCTGGATTTCTTAACAAAGTGCACTCTGAAAACAAGTGTTGCACAAGTGTATACCCACTTAACCAAATGAATGACTATCAAATATACTGTAGCGCAGCTGATAATTTATTTTGCAGACTGTTTTGTATTTTCTTACTGAAAATGGCTTTGTGCTTTCCATTTTTCCAGAAATAAAATGTAACAGCAATACAACACTTAGTTAATCAAAACTTGCATATTTCAGAAGAGTGACATCTAATTTTTGGGACTCATTGTAAAGCAGCTTAAAGCTACTTGTTTGCTTGACAGCGAAATAAATGAATGCCTACTTCAACTTGTGACAGGGGAATGTTTTTCACTCCAGATGTTCATGAACCTGAAAAGACATTCTTGTCAAAACATAGCTCAGAGATCCACAGCTATATACATTCATTAGGGGGTTTGAGAGCTGTTGCAATCAAAACAACTAATCAAAGTATACCCCCTTATTAAAGACTCTTTCTGATAGGTACATGTCAGAGTTTCACGTGTGCCTAACAAAGGGTAAAAAGAACCATAGTGGCTATTTTTCTTTTGCTTCTTTGATTTAAAAAATGGCACGGTTCAGGTGTAACTCTGGATTTGACAGCTTAATTCTCTTGCTAGTTTCTTGTTCCTGTAGATTTGGAGTAGTACTATTGAGTGGAGTCTTTTATAAATTTGGATTTCCAAAACAACTAGAAGAGGTGATATAACTCAATGTAGGCTTGACTGAAGTCATTGCCTAAAAGAATTTAAATGGAGAAAATGTAATCAATGAAAAATAGAATAATGAGTATACTGTTGAACTAAGTACATAATTCACTATAAGAAGATACAATAATTCATATTTGTTCACCACTTCTAATTGTGAAATAAGATAGGTGGAAAAGCATAGATCCTGCAGCAGTTAATTCTTAGTTCACACTCTTTGAGATTTATTTGATTTAAATGGGACATGATCAGACCTCTTTTTTTGAAAATATTTCTCTGAAATTTGATTTTATTAAGCTACTTCAATTTGGCCTTTTCAGTGTAAATTTCAGCTAAGTTTGTACTTTAATAACAGAACTTAATTATTTTTAATTAATTTTGTTAAAATAATGAAGTGTTAGTAGTAGAAGTTGTGCATGAAAAGATTTGAATTGTTTGCTTGGTATATTAAGCAAATGTGAATTAGAAATATTTGACTGTACAGGCTGATATAATTTCATAATATCTTAGAAGCTTTTTAAAACCTTATCTGAGAGTCTGAGTAAACTCTGACTCAGTTTTACCACTCACATTTTGTCTGTATTCGCATAAAATCATTTGGGCTGGATCATGACACACTATAAGCTGAGACAATAGTTGAGGTTTTGGTTTTTCCTTAATTTTGTTTATTTTGTGGCTTGAGTGTTTGAAATTTCACAAGACACATAACTAAGACTGACACTAGGTTTTCACGGGTAAACACATGTTTGTGGCCAAGAAATAATGCAGTGCCATGCAAATGAGACAATGAGCTAGTGTGTTGAAAAAGAAAGAAAAAAAGCAACAAGTTTGAATTTTACCAGTATTTTCATAACAGTGTGCTGAAATGTAAAAACACTAGCATGTTTCATCCTTGCTTTTTCGTCCATCCTGTGCAGTGTACTGAATCCAAGAAATTAAACAATAAAAAAAAATATTGGTCTTAAGCACTTATTTTGCCTATTCTTTGAGGAATATTTTCTCATTATCTGTAAAAATGCCGTGAAAATTTAGTTAAGATACTCAGAACAGCTGGAGGTCATCACTCAATAGAGACTCATGCACAGCACAAGGTGAGAGAAGTATTTTCTTTGATAAATGCTGAGGTATAGTCTCCAAAAGCCTCTTTCTGGCCCATTTCCTTAGTGCACTTAGATCTTAAAAGAGTAGGAATCTGGTCTAACACTAACTGAGCTGGAGGGCATTGAAGCAAAGTGAAATGTGGTTGTTGGGTGTCTTATGCCCACAGTTTAAGCTAGGTCTTCAGGAGTGTGCACTTTTCCCATTAAAAAAATACAAATCTTTTGTATTCTACCAGATTGAAGAGTTCACACTTGAATAATTGGTGACCTGGAAGCCCATTTTTTATTGTCATTTCATGCTTATGTGGAATTCTGACTTTCATTGTGGTATGTTTTCAAATGATTACCTTTCAGACTTCATCTGGAGTTTTGTGAGCATTGTGGCTAACAGAAAAAACAGCTTGCTGGGGGTCATTAGCATCTTTCAGAAGCCCGGAGGAACCCCTTTGCAGTGCTTAAGAAAGGTCATGGAGTGCAAAGTGATATTTGATAGTCTGGAAAGTGGCTTAAGTTTGAAAATAAGTACCAGTGTAGATGTTAAACATGTATTGTAATGAGTAAGTATTTAATGCAATATTGTATCAGTGCATAATTGATGCAAAATTTAATAGTAAAGATGGGCGGTATGTATTGTGTCTTTTAAAATCAAACATCAGAAAATTGGTTCTTAATTCTGTAAGTTCATTTAGTCTCACCCATGATGCTGGAGTTCATTTTGGCTGCCTTGAAATGAGTGAATAGAGTCCAGAAACACAACTAGAATGATGAGAGAAGCTGAAAACCAGGGGGCACTGAACAGTCTGATCTGATTTCAAGGTCAGGCAAAATGGATATAAAAAATAAGCTAGACACTCCTCTCTTTAGTTTAATTCCTCTAGGGTATTTAGGTTACTTCACACTTTTTAAAGCTTTCTCTTTTATTTTTGTTTGCATCTTGATATTTCTTCCAGATACTAAATCTTTAGGACATTTTGCTGGACGTGTCCTGCCCTGCAAGTTAGCAAGCTGTTTCTGGTATTTCATCATAATTTTCTTGTTCTTTAGAAGTTCTTCTCAAAACACGTCCTTGGAAGTTTTTCTGTGCATCACTACTTCCCCACAGTTTTGATATCAGTGCTTGGTAGTGCTTGTTTACAGCCATGGCAGTTCAGTGCAAGTTCTTTCTGAAAACATAAGATGCAGGATTTCTGAGAATGCCTTTTCAGGCAAGTGAGCTGATTTTCATAGTTAAATGTGGTGAAGACTATTCTTAAAGGTACTCTTTGAAAAAGGTGAGGGCAACAGGTGGGTTGACTAGTCCCAAGATCAGTTTCCCCTTATCAAACAGTAACCCTGGAGATTGCAGGTTTTGTCTTGGTGGGCTGCACAGCTCCAAGTTGCTGAAACCATCAGCTGCAGTGTTTCCATTAAGCCTTCAGTCTTTTACCTGTAGGTGGAGAGATGCTGGTTTTCTGTCTTAAGCCTTGAGCAGATAAACTGTAATCTGAGCAAGTGAATCTGTGCAAGCTGCTGTTACTGCTGTGAGACAGTATTGTGTGGCACATTTGAATGATTGCTGATAGCAGTGAGTGTATGCTGGCATGATTTGTCATGCTGGATGCTCAGGCCTTTACAAATTTCATGATCTTTATGTTGTAAAACCTAGTTTTCTTGCCTGTTTTTCAGAAGATGTGTTTTAATAAATCCAAAGCTGGGATAGTAGTCTCTGTCTAGTAGAATTATTGATAAAAATTAGTATTTATTTGGAGTTATTTCCTGTAGCTTTCTGTGTTCTATCCTGTGATTTGTATAGAGGGGAGAAGACTCAGATATCCAGATCCTGTTAGACATCAGTTCTCTCAGGTCTCTAACAATCCCAGCATGAGAGGTTACATTTGAAATAGTGGGTTCCTTAGTACCAGAAATGTATCAACAAACTGGAAGGTGTCCAGCAGAAAACCACTGTGACAGGTAGGAATCAGAATGTATAAAAGAATGGAGAAGTGGATTCTTTGACAAAGAACAGACTAAGGTGAGGGAAGCTAATCCCTGTTTTTAGCTACCTAAAGACAGTCAAGCTCTTCAGTAGTGTCCAGCAAAAACAAGAGGCACACTCATAAATTGCAGCAAGGGGAGCTGTAGCTGGATATAAAAACCAAGGGCTTTTTGCACACTAGAAGTAGTGAAATTTTAGGACAGTTTGCCCAGAGAAAGCTGAAAGTCTTCATTGATGGACATTGCCCAAAGCTTGTCTTGAAAAGACCCTAACCCACCTGACCTAAGTTACAAGTTGGCACTGCTTCAAGCAAGGGGCTGGACTAGAGATGTCCGAAGGTACCTTCCAACCCAAGTCATTCTGCATTAATGGCCTTTTAGCAGCTGTTGGTAAACATATTGTGCTTCTTTTTTTATTTAATTTTAGTTTACAGTTGATTTTCTGAGTTCTGAAAGTGCAACACAGTGTGGGAGATGCCTAAAGAGTGCAGTTTTACAGTGAGTTAGTGCTGCCTTCCTGATATTTCATTCTTATGCCTATTCCTGTACTGACTCCGATGCTGATATCTGGAGTGACTTGGTTTTGGGGAACTAATCTTAAAGGAAATTAGGCCAGCAAAAATTCCTCCCTTGTAATGATTTAGAAGAGGAGACTGAAATCCATGAATTAAATTCTGTGGTGATGGGGGTGAGAGCAGAGAGGTGCTGGTTTAGATCTCCTTATGCAGTTAATGAGGCTGTGCTGCACTAGCTGACTTCAGAAGGCATTAGTGTAGGTTTTTAGCATTTAATTCGTAGAGCTGTAATGGCTATAAACAGATTTTCCTTGGGATTCAGCTGTGTCAGGTCATTACAGGAAGATGTTACTCTGCCTGCAAGCCATTCTGTAACTCATCACTACCCCTCTGCTCAAAGATGTGGCATCTTATGATCTTTGAGTGAACCTTCTATGACCTGTTTCATTCCAAATCTGCAGGGATGACTGAGACAGCTAAACCAGGCTGGATCTGACACTGGTCTGAATGAATTGAGCAAAGAACTTTCCATCTGGAGACTTGTGCAGAAGGATGATAATGGAGGAGGCAGCATTTGGTACTGCTGTCTATGCAACAAATGTCTGTGTGTTACTATTGGGTGGCTGCCTGGGTGGTGTAGACTTTAATTCAGCTCTGCAATCCTAACCTTACGCTTTTAAATTAACTAATTTCTTTTTGGGGAGTTAGAGAGTTGAATTTCATGTTCCTGTGAACAAATTATGTATTTGATTCACTCTGGATGTTTTGTATTGTGAAAAACTTCCTTTTGATATGCTGTTTTGTTCAGCTTTATGTTAAAGGAATCTGAACACCAGGCGCTGTCCATAGTGTCTTGGTATTCCTGCATTGCAATTACAAATAACCTTTTGTAATTCTCAGGTAAAAGTGTTTCTTCCAACTAAAGAAAGATAGAAGTAAATGTTCTTTAATAGGCCAGCTGCTACAGTTAGAGAACCTACACAAGAGTTTGGGTGCATAAACCCTTCTTTAAGCATGGAGTAAAAGCAGAATAAATGCAAGTTGAGAACAATTTCTGAGCGTCCTAGGCCATCTCTGAAAGATATTTATTAATCTCTTCAGTGTAAAGGATTTGGAGTATGTAAAAAAAAAAGGGGTGAAATGTTTTAAATAGGTTTTGTACAGTAAAATTCTCTCAAGGTACAAACCTAATCCTTGGATTATCTTCCAGTTTATCTAAGTGATAGGATGCAGGATTTAAAAATATACTTGATTCAGTCACAAAGAGCGATTGCTAAAAATGTCTTGCAGATACTCTAAATTTACCATTCCTTGTCCAATAATGCAGAAGTGTCTTGTGGTGCAGTTTAATCATCTTTTGGTCTTTGATTTTTGCTGTCTTGGTATTGGCAATATCTCTTGCTACTGTCATGGCTTAATCCCAGCTGGCAACCAAGTCTCAGACAGCTGCTCACTCCCTGATGGGATTATGGAGAGAATTGGAAGAGTAAAAGTAAGAACTTGTGGGTTGAGATAAAGAAAGTTTTAAAGGTAAAGAAAAAGCTGCATGCACAAATAAGCAGAATATGAAGGCAGGGGTTCAGCCATCCCTGGGACAGCAGGGCTCCACCACACATAAAGTGACTTCGGAGGACAAATGCCATCATTCCAAATGTCTCCCCTTTCCTCCTTCTTATCCCAGCTTTATATGCTGAGCATGATGTCTGGAGTATCCCTTTGGTCAGCTGGGGTCAGCTGTCCAGGATGTGTCCCCTCCCAGCTCTTTGTGCACCCCCAGCCCTCTCTGGTGGATTGGGGTGAGAGGCAGAAAGGGCCCTGACTCAGTGTCAGCCCTGCTCAGCTGTAACAAACACATCCCTGCGTTACCAACACTGTTTTGGTCACAAATCCAAAACATAGCCCCGTATCAGCCACTGTAAAGAAAATAAACTCTATCCACAATGAGCACATCAATACAACAGTTTCAGTGATAGCTGACTGAGAGCTTCAGTGATATAATTTCAGTGATAAAAATGGTTTCAGAGATAACTTCTGTTTTTCCTCTTGAAAATGATGTGCTATACACACACATGCATACTTTCCCCAAGTTTCTGTACTTTACATTCATGTGTCATCTTACAGTCAATAGCTTTTGAGGTAGGATAACTGTGTATGTTTCCTGCTAAAATAACTGTGATATTGCCCTGAGTGGTTGAAATATGGAATTCAAAATTACTGACTTTACCATAAGAATGGGATTTATCTTTAGCTTTTGAAAGTCACATATCTAGTCTAAGCTAATGAAATAGGCAGTACCAGAAGATAATTCATTCTCCTATCTCATGTTTGTTCAATGAAATAAACCTGATGTTGGGAACTTTTTCTCTGTACACTGTTAATAATGAGAGTTTAGATAACAGTCTTAGCTAGGGGCCAAACTTTTAGATGGTTGAAAAGTGTCTCTAACACTTAGAACTGTGGTTGTGCTTATGTTTTTGTTTCAGATGGACCCTACTAGAATTTCAAAAGAACATGCACACTGTGTCAGAACACTTTTTGGACACCAAGAAAGTTCGGATTTGCATGATGCCTCCTTTGAAAGTCAAGAAGCAAAGTTATTGCCAGAATCCTGTAGAAGTGTGAAACAGGCTCTCCAAAGGGCTGTGCAGAGGGTAAGTGGCATAGACAATGTGTTTCTTTATTTCATGGTCCTGCTGAAATTAATACAATTTTTCCTAAATCTGTATTCAGAGGTAAGTTCGATAAATTATTCCCTAGTGTTTGAATAACACCTGAAGTTTTATCCAGGATTGTATCATGTTTGCTGATGAATCTGGTAATGGCTAACCAATTCTGTATTCAAGCACATTTTTATTTATTTTTTTTAAGAAAGGAAGACTTGAAGTTGTACTAAGAAAACTGATTGAAGTTAGGTGATTAGCCATTCTGACATTTAGATGGGCCTGAACAGTAGTCATTTATATTGGATAATATAATATTGGATTATATTATATTATAATATAATAATATAATTAATATATTATAATATATTAATATATTATATATTAATATTATATAATATAATAATAATTATAATAATATATAATTAATATTATTAATATATTAATATAATATATTAATATATTATAATATATATTAATATATTATAATATATAATATTATAATATAATATTTGGATAAGTTTTCCAACACTTTGGGTGCTCATAACAAATGTCTGCTCCACATTCTTTTCAAAGGAATCTTCCAGACAAGATTCTCTTAAGTCACGATCATCAGTAAGCAAAATATTGCTGAAGGAAGAGGAGATTGCATTTACTCTCCTTTGCTCTTGTTTCTTACTTTGTCTGAACTCCAAAATGAGCATCAGTTCCTGCTTTGGTTTTGCTCTCTTTGCCAGTTCTGTGTTCTGTTCATTCTTGCAGTGGCAGAAGACCTACTTCGCCATAGCATGATAACTGGGTGGTCTTTGCCCAGGAGTTGAGAATGACAGCTTGTTCCCAAACACAAATGACAAAAGAAGTCAGCCCTAATGAAGAAACCTAGGCAAGCTGGAAATATTCCACAATCCCCTTTTACTGCAGTTACTGCCTTTGATCTTTTTGTGTTCATGATAGTGTTTAGTGCTAATTATGGGCTGTGTAACAGATGGATGTCTGCTATGGTATTTGGTTTTCCTGGCTTATCAGGCCCTTTGCAACTTTACTGCCTCACATCTGCATTGGACTGGCAGTTTTTCATTAAGGGTTCTACATTAGATTTGAGCTGAACTCACATATGCTTTAGCATGAACTATACTTGAGTTAAATTTATAGCATTTGAATTGTGTTAATGGGATGTTTGCTTTAACAGAGAACTTTGAGTGACAGATCTTTTTGTGAACAAAACACAGAGAGGGTCCATGTCATAGGACATGTTCCCTTTTGCTAGCCAACTCCTTCGAGAGCTGAAGGGGGAAACAAAGGGCTATGTCTGTAGGATTAGTTCTTTCCTCCTGCATTTTATAGAGCCTCTCATGCTGCACCTACATATGTGCTGTGTGCTGGGCTGCTCATTCACTCATGACAGAGTAAGGAGCTTGTTACAGTAAGTCAGTGGGGGGCCCTGTGTTCTGATCATTTGCTACTGGTTACTCAACAAAGGCACTGGCTTTAGCTGAGGCTTTATATCCTGCCAGTCTGGATGGAGGTTAAATGCTGCAATGTCCGGGGCCAGGATAAGTAGTGAGTAGGGATAACTTTTTTGGCTGATGACTATTAGTTTGAGAACAATAAAATTTCCCTTGCCAAAGTAATTAGACTGAGTTTCCTTTGAATGCAATGGAGTTTATTAAGCAGCTGCATCCAGTGGTCTGGATGCTTTGTCATCTTGTATCAATGACAGAGAAAAAAATAGATAGGAAGGTGGTGACCTGAAGCTTTTTACATCTTTTTCAGTACATCAGAGAAGTGAAAGTAACAGTGTCAAGGCAGAATTATACTTTATCATCATTTGTAAATTCTGCCTTTTAGTCACCCTGCAACAATGAAGAGCAGAGATGCAGCTGTAACTTACTTGCAGTTGTGCCATTCCTTTGTGTGTGGATCCAGCTAATGTGACTTAAAGGAGGTTTCCTGTTGAATGTGCTTTCTTCACTTTCCTTAAGGAGAATCTAAAGAATCTAACTTATGCATGTTTTAAGAACCAGTATTTTTATTTGAACTGGCAGCATGCTAAGTGACTAAAATGGAACACTTAAAAATACCATTTTTGTTTTTTGATTTTTCAATATATTGTCTGTTGCAATTTGAGCTGTTCAGGAAATGAGAATAGACAAATTTTGTTTGCTCAGGTTTATGGTTACAGCTTCTAGCTTCCTGTACCAGTTCTCATCGGTTTTCTTTGCACACCTGTGGAGAGAGTGCATAAATGTAAAGCAGAGATTGATGTTGAAAATGAAAGTGCTCATATGAAAACCAGTGTAGTAGGGCTGCAAGGTCCAGTCTAGAAATACTTGTCTCCTGAAAAAATAATAGTTTTTTTCTTTTAATCAGAATCTAATGATTGATTCCTTAACATATTCTATGATAAAAATCCTGCTTAAGGAGCAGCTTACAAAGTAGAGAGCATATTTTCAATATTGCATATAAACTTTCAAGCAGACAAATAATATACTTTCCTAGCCAGTCTGTTTGCTTAATTTTTTTCCATGTAACCCTAAAAACCTTTTGGCAGTCCAGATGCTCTAACCACAGTCCTTATGAAGTCTGTTATGAGCCTGAAGTAGAAAGGACTACAAACATATCTTGGGTCAGTCCGTAAGTAACTTTGCTTGGCAATGCTCCCAGCTTCTAGCTGCGTGTGGAGTTCAGGCCTAAGCTATTCTCCCACATGGCAACAGAGTGCTTTGCTAGACCTCCAGGGCAGCATTTATAGAGAGATCTATATACTTAGCAGACATTTAAAGAGCACATAGTTATGGACCAAGTAAAGGTTTCACAAGTGATTGCTGTAAGTTGTTAAAATTTCACCTACAATTTTGTAGCTTTCCATCCTACAATCTTACATACCTTTTTTTTTCCTGCAAGCAGTAGACTACTCATTTGGATAAAGGTTTTATTGCTGGTCTCCAAACCACAGTCTGATGAATATAGGTTCATGTACTTTGTTTTTCACTTCCTTCCTGATTAGCATTCTTCAAATTGCTGAATTTCCGGCGAGAGAGTCAGGTACTTCTTCCTGGTATCAGCTGTACTTAAAGCACTTGGTAATAAAATAATCAAGTGTATAAAGAGGCTTTAAGACCACATCTGAAGCAATAAGTGACTGTCCAGGAGTTCTCTTCTCATTGGTCTCAAAAGGCTATTAGAGCTGCTCGAAGTAGATACTGAGATATTTAGATAAAAGCTAAAGGAGACTAAAACCCTTTCACAAATGTCATGTCTTCAGGTGCAGCCTTGTCTCTGCGTCCTCAGCATTAGACATGACTTCAAGAGCAACAGCTATTTTTGCAACCTGCTGTAGATGAGGTAGAGGGCAGTTCCCAACTTTACAGGCACTTAAAATAGGATTTTTAGCTTTAAAATGAGAAAGTTTTGGAGCTTCTTAGTGGCTTCTCAATTTTCTTTTTTGGATGAAGGGAGGACGTTTTTCATTTTTGTGACTAACTCCTTGTCTGTTGTTTAAACAGTGAGTGTATGGAGGAGGTTGGAATGTGGGAAGCAGGCCAGCAGAGTGGACTTGGTGGGCAGTGAGCAAATGACAAAGGTGTACAAGTGCAGCTTGTCATAAGAGTAAGAGTGGGGTGATTTTTGTGTACAGTTCTACTAAAAATAACTGAACAGCTTGGTATCACACACGGTTCTATGGATGGCAGTCTTAAGAGAAGCTGCTGGTAATGTTTTGTCAGCAGTTCTCATGCCATTATAACAGCGTCTTAGTCACGGGTTCTCTTGAGCTGTTTCTGCCTCCTTAATGAGCCTCTACATTGTGAGTAAGTATGAGACACCTAAGAACATTCAGGAGCTAAAAAACACAGTTGATACTTTGGTGATTTGAGAAATCACAGCTCTTAATTCCTTGCAGTAAGAATACCAGGGGATTTTATAATCCCATTAAGAGGCTACCTTCAAACATTCACTGAAAAATGTCTTTCAGGGTCAGAAGCAAATACAGTGTTAAATGCTTTTCTAAGGTAGGTTGTATATCAGCACCTTGGAACTGTATGAACATCAAGTGAAAAAAAAATCAAGAAGCATTTAACTGCTTATTCTTTAGGAGGAAACCTACAACTCCATATCTGTTTTCTAGGGATTGGTTAATGTGTTTCATCTTTGTTTTGGAAGCTGGGCAACAAACTTTCATGAGGCTGGTCAGAATCAAGTGAAGAACTTGACACTAGTCCAGAGTTTAGAGAACTGCTGGAGGATTTTGTTTTCTGGCCACAGTCTAGCCACTTCTGATCTAGTGATAAGCTCACAGAAGAGTCAATGAAACATTGGCTCAGACCCCCAGCCTTGGTGTTATTAGTGCCATGATCTAACCAGCTGAGCTAATCATGGACTCCAGTCAAGGAGAGTTGTGGACCCTATTCTTCCTGGGTAGCTGTCCTGCTTGCTGAGTGGTGAAGCTGCAGATGAACAGCACCACCACCAGTTAGAAGGAGAGCAGCTCGGACTGATCTCATGAGGGCCAGAGCCATTCTATGTGGAAGATGAGCTGAGTCAGGCTGCTTGGTCTCAGAAGGTGAGGTAATTCAGCTGCTTAATCTAGAGCATATTTGGAAACATGCAGAAGCAGAGCTGAATGCTCCTGAGAAAAATGTAAGTTAAAAGTAGAGTAGCAGTTGACCACTTCAGGGCTTTCAAGGGCAGAGCAATTGTCAACCATGGGATATTTTTTTTTTAGTACCAAATCTAGATAGTAGGAGATTAAAATGTACATGGTTCTTTTTGAATCTGCTCAGTAGGCTTTCCAGGCAAGGAAATTATCACATCCTCCCAAAGGGAAGGATAGTAAAACAAACTTCACATCTGAGAAGTTTCTGCTAAGAAGACAAGAAAACAAACATGTCTCTCCTTCATGGGAAAAAAGGTTGGGAGAGGTGTGCTGCAATAATCTGAGAGTGTGGCCCATCTCCCAGGCTCTTTTTGCCTTACATCCTGTTTTCTTCAGAGGCTTTTGCCATTTTTCACAGTACCTAGCGCTTGAATTCTCTTGTCATCTTCCTATTTCCTACTCAAGTGTGGCTAGTGGCCGATGCTGACATGCAGCTCCTAGAATTGAACTTCATTTTCATGTTCCCAGAACTGACATTGAAGTAGGAAGATCAGAGAAGCAAAGTGAATGTAAATGCAGGAAGTGGATGTGAGTTTTGCTGCTTTTGAAGTTGTGATTCTTCTGCTTTTCTTCTCATCTCTACAGCAAAAAGCATCTTCATAATTCTTATCTATGAAATCAGCATATCTCAGCTGAAGTATTATGCTTTGATAGTCATACTACAACTTCCATACTGCTGTGGCTTTTCATTTTGGTTTAACATTTAAACACCTACTGAAAGGGGAGGAAAAGTGAGAGTAATAAATGCACTAGCCACGGCAATACGTATTTCACTGTGGTTGCAAAATGACATAAAATCAGGACTTCAGGTGTTTTCAGAGCAGGATTTCAAATTCTGAAACACCCCAGTGATTGAGAGCACAGTGGGACTTTGCTGATCTGGCCAAATCTGAGGTGTATTTCATATACATGGATTGAATCAGGCAAACAGCAGTGTGCAGGGCATGAAGATGAAACAAAGGACCACTCTTAGGTTTCAAGGAGGACATGACTTGCTATCTTCAGCAAAATGTTCCCTTTTACTAAACATCTTGACAGCTCCATGGTATGAAGTATTCAGAATTTTTTTTTTAGAAAACAGATGGAGAGTAATGGGGAAAAGGGAGACAGAACTGAGGGTTGAGCTTAATACCAAGACTCAGTCTAGGCTTGTAACAAGAACAGGCTGCTTAGACTTTTGAAGTCTGCTGTTTGTATCTTTGTCAAGAGGAGTACAGGTGTGAATGATTAAAAGCAAAGCTTTTTGTGATGCCTGATGCCTGCATTCTGTGCTATTCTTGGGTTTGGGTAGCATAGTTTTCATTCATGTTAAAATTTATCTGCAGCTTTGAAGAATTACATACTTTCCAGGTCTGGCACCAAGTCCCTTTGGTCCAGTGTGGACGACACTTAATCCTTCAGTTCCTGCGTACCTTTTTAGAAGTAAGCCTTGATTGTAAAGCCTTGTAGCCTTCCCTGTTGGTGGCCAAGTGTGAGGTGTGGAGGTTTTCACTCATCTCATCACTAATGAAATTCACTGCTTAGCTATCCTTACTTGTTAGAGTGATTACAC
Source organism: Acrocephalus scirpaceus scirpaceus (assembly GCA_910950805.1). NCBI lineage: Eukaryota > Metazoa > Chordata > Aves > Passeriformes > Sylviidae > Acrocephalus > Acrocephalus scirpaceus. Next base: position 56,840,153 of record OU383774.1, on the reverse strand, counting down.
ACTAGTTCCTGTATAGAAATGCCTCTTTCTTTGTCTTTAGACCCCAAGTAACAAAATCAGTTCATAAATTCCATTGTTTGATGTGATCCCTCCTTATCAATCATTTTTCCATTATACTTGGAAAAATATTCCAAGTACAGTAAATAGAAAAGGTTTTAAATGTGCTGTCACCACTACTTCAGTAAATAATACAGTGATCATACATACTGTCATTTCTATCCACCTTCGTTAGAATTACCAAATTACTAGAAGTAATTTGATTATGTGTGCCTGTTGCATATATTATCATATTTACATGATTCATGTCCCAGACATCTGAATGTGCTGCAGATGGAACAGTGTCCCCAGATACATGGGCAGAGTATTGTAAGTGTGCAAACTGAACACTGTTACAAGACCAAGAAAACATCAAAGCAATGTCTCCTTCTCATTTTAGGAAGTCCAGCGTGCTATGGGAAGAACACCACCAAGACCAGAGAAAGGTAAGTATTTTTTATGGAAAAGAAATATTTTAGTTCCACTAAACTTTTCTTTTTGGGATAATGCAATTCTTTTATCTCTAGCTGCAATGGAGGCATTAGGACTTGAACTGTACAGGAGGAACAAACCTGAGAAGCAGCCATTTGCCCATCTCATTATTGATGATAAGAATATTCCATCTGGTAAGTTCAATTTTTAAGTGAATACTTCCAATACTAATATAAATGTATTGAACAGTGAAGTAGATGAAGATAGTTCAGCAACACAGCAATAGACTGGGGCTTCAGAAGTGGCTTTTGATAGTGAGAATAAATTGGATGCATTAAAGGATTTCAGAGGCAGCAGGGGTAGTGCTAAAAGGAGGATGGCTCTCCTTTGTAGCAGTCTCGTGCTGAATGGCCTCCATTTCAAATTGCCACTTTTCATGATCAATCTCTTGAGGGGCATGGCCTGCCCCTTATGCTGTCTTCAGGTGAGGAAGGAAGTTGGACATTGAATGCTCTCCTCTGAAGTTTCCCATTTTCCTTTGGCCTGTAGGGCCCATCAGGAGTTTTTCACTCCTACTGGGCACCAGCCATGAGGATGCATGCATACATACAAGCGTGTACCAGCATAAACATTGCCCGAGCTACTGAGCAGGGGGACAGATTGTTCTTGTGGCTTTTATCTGCCCCTGTGGTAAGAGGATGCCATTCTTTTATCTTGCCAGAGCTCTTATTTTCTGCACACAAATATTCAGATGGCTTTGGGAATATCCTTGCTAGTACAATATCAGGGAACAAGACATGAGTCTGTCTTGGAACACTCTCCAGAGGAAAAGATTCATTCCTAAAATTTTAAGATAATGTTAGAACAGTTTTAGGTTTTGCCCTGGGGCACTGTCAGTGGAGATTTTTCGCTGTATTCTCCATGCTGTGTTCTCAACAGTTGGTGTGGAAGAAGTAAACCAGAGTTCTTTCTGAAGCTATTAGGTAGAGGATCTTGAGAAGGGGTGCACTGATCACCACTGCCTTCTTTCTCTGAAGATATATACATTCTGCAGAGCTGAACTCATTGTTAATTGAGTTTCTGTTTTATATAACCAAACCAAAGGGGAAATGGTGTATTGAGACTTGAAATTTGAGATTTTAGCAGCCTGCATAGTAATACCTTGCTCTTGCTCTATTTAAAGACAAAGCACTTCTGTACAGCTTCTTGCCTGGAGGGATAGGATTCTTTCAAGTGCACTGGCATTGCCACAATCTAGAGCTTTATAGCAGAGAGCTTAAACAGCTTGTCAGATGGCAGTCAGACTTCCACGAGCTTTCTTGTTAGCTCAAATGCCTCCTGACAAGCTTCTATTTTAGTCAGATTTTGGCTTTGACCTACTTTTACAATAGGTCAATAGTAGAGGATTCAGTATCAGTAAACTTGCCTTAGCATTTTATCTTTGGAAGGTTTCAATTAATTTGCTAGTCATAGAAACACATCACTTATCTGCAGAAGTGGAGTGTGTGTCAGTGTCACAGTCTGTGAAATCCACCTTTTTCTGTGTGGAATTTATTTGCTGCTTACCTGGATGTTGCTGTAAACGATAATTTTACAACTGTAATTTACAGCAGCTAATAATTTTTGTAGTTGTGCATTGCTACTTTAACCTTCAAGGGTGTGGCACAGCACGTCTATGGGTAATGGCCAGGGAGACAATGGGGTTTTTTTGCTGCACATCAGCTCCTTACCAATGTGATGAGCTGCGGATATACTCCCTCCTGATCTGGCTTCTGCCTCTTTGAAAGAGCATTTCCAGGAGTTAATCCATGAGCACAGCTTCTGCAGCCCTTACGGGCATTGCAGCAGTGACAGGCTGCGTCCGTAGGGACAGCAGGAACCCTAAACCTGCTGGTTGTGAGGCACTTGAATGTCAGTGGCGTGAGGCAGTACCCACTTGGCTGGGTAGCATAGAGATTAGTGACAGGCGTAAAGAATGAAAAATTTGCCTGGGGGATCACCAGGAGTTTTTCCTCTCCCATCTTGTTTTCTCTGACTGCAAATGGCAGTTTCTATTTTCTTCTGCTGATTCTTTACCCTGCATGTCTGAAATCTATCTAAATCTTTTTCTGCCATCCCTGAGTGGACAGATCTGTTCTTAGTATTTTAAGATTTTTTTACTGTCATCACACTCACTCAGAATAAACAGTGCCAGAAAAAAAAAAAAGTCTTCATCACTGTCAAACAGGATTTTAAGCAGTTTTCTACTGAACACCCTTCATGAATGGGCACTGAACAGGGTCTGTGAGAGAACATTTTGCTTTGACCTGGCTCACAATAATGTCAGGCCTCAAGTGGACTTTTGCAGCTGAGGGGATAGTGCAAGGGAGGGGGGAAAATAACCCTTCCCAGATCTTGGTGTCCCCACCCACCATTTGGCACAGAAGCTGTAGTGGTTTGGCTTGCTGCGTGTATTTTTTAAGTTTCCTGCCTTAGGTTAGAGCTGGATGCTTGCTGTTTGGTTTTTACCAGAGCTCGCTATAAATGCTCTGGTAAATGCTACCTAGGTTTTAAGTAAAAACAGTGAATTTTGGCTTATAAATTGATTACAGAAATTAGTCACAGTTTAAAGGGGAAAATCGCAAACAGAAATAAATATAAATGTTAAATATATCATTTGGGGTGCGAATTGATATCTTTAGCTGTCTAAGGAAATGCTGTAGTATTCTGAGCTATTTACAGCTGCAGGTTCAACTTAGCTGCCCTTGCTTCCAAAAGACTTTTCAGAGAAAACAGTACTTTGGTCCTTTTTTCAAGCTTTATTTATACCTGGAAGTTACTAAGATGCAAACAAATTATCAAAACAGGGCTCCTTTCTCCTCAATTCCCCTCACATCATCTTCTTTTTTGCTAATTAATTTTATTTAACTCATTTGTATTAGTCTTGGTTCAAGCTCACAAAAAAACAAGACATTGTTTTTGTTTATCTTCAGTTTTGAGGAAGAGCATGCATTATCTTGAATTCTTAAATTCAAATGCTTTTTGCCCTGTCTGGAAGGCTATTTTGCTTATTATCCCCCAGCCACTTCCTTCTATGTCAACAGGACTTACTTTGTGCTGTTTTCTTTGTGGTTCCAAAGTAAATTATTTCACAGAAGATACTGTATTGCAGCACTTTTGACGGTCCAATGGCTTGGGTTGTGTCAGAGTTTCTGATACATAACATTTGTGGACAGCAGATCCAGCACTTAAATGGTCCAGTTTCCTGCGCTTCCTGTGTTTCAGGGTACTGGTTGTTTTGATGTCTCCAAATCTGGGTGTGTTACCCCCAGAAGTGCTTAGAACCTGCTCACTTCTTCCATTACAGGTTGCATGGCATAACTCCTACCAGAGCATCTTCATGCTGTGCTGCTGCCTGTGGCACACCTCTCCTGGAGCTCTGAATTGTGGCAAAGTGCCTGTCTGCCTCAACACACAGGATCATAGCATTATAATCTAGCTTGGAAGGGACTTCCAGAAATTACCTGTACGAATCCTTTGCTCAAAGCAGAGAGGGTCATCGCCCATCATCTCTTGGCCTGTTCCCCTGAACATCCAAATAATGTAAACAGAATTCATCCAGAGCCCCTCTCTCAATTACAATGACTGTGGCATCTATTTGCTCTCTTTTCCCTTCTTCAGCAGAAAATCTTCCCACTAAGGATTTCTTAAAAATTGCAGCTTGACTAGCAACTAAAAAGTTGACTTGCCAGGTAAATAAATCTGCCTAGCAACTACCCAGTGTGTCACTGGGCAATCACGGCATGCCTTTCCTGCTCCATCATAGGTGTACATTGCTGTCCTGTGTCTAATGTGCCTCTCCTCGATCCAGGCAGTGATTTCTTGCCTGTCCTCCTCATTTTGAAGTTAAGCAAGTCTCCATGGGACAGTATTTCTCCCAGACTTAATGCTGTGCACACAAAGCACAAAGTTCTACAACTTCTTTATCTATTCCCGGTGCTTCAGAGGTGCCCTCTGGTACCTCTAACTCAGCATATTTTGCAGGTGAATGATTGCAGGCTAAGAGACTTAAGATCTTGGTGTCTCCTCCAGTTAATTGATGGGTTTCAGATGGGGTTTTTTTGAGGCACTGCAGAGAAGATGGCTTCTCTGTCTGGTTTTTCTTTCATAATTTCTACCTGGCTGCACTAGACCCATTGTGGGGAGCAGCTACTTGTGATCCACCTTTGACAGTGCTTTTGCTTAAGTCTTTGTGGAAGAACACCAGAAGGTTTTTGTTGTGGGCTTCTGTTAAAATATTCCTCTCACAAGGAAAAGTTGCTTGCCCTTGGCAGTTAGGGAAGACTCATCTCTCTCAAATTCTCCTCTTCCTATTACCCCTCCCTTTCTGCACAGAACTGGGAGGGGGGCAGTCCTGGGGCATGCCTCTGTACATGCTTGGAGGGGAGGGCACTGTGCCCTGCTGTGTGCCATGGAAAGTTTGCTAAGGGGGGACTGTTTTGGTTCGATGTTGGGAGAATAAGGTACTGAATATTTCAAACAGGCATTTAGGTGCACTGGGAGGCTGAAGTGTGAAGTCCTCTGGTACCTACGTGAGCCCCCTGCTGTGGGAGGGAGCAAGTGGAGTCTGCCTTGTGTGCTGAAAATTACTAGTGGTTAGAAGGACAAGTTGGACACCTCCCATCTGTTGTGTTATGCCCTGGGTACTACCCTGAATAATAGAATGTTAGTGACTTGTGCCTATCAGGAAGTTTGTCATAAATATTTGAAGTGCTGCGTGAAGTCTAGGCAACTTAGTGTGTAGTACTAAAGATGCACAATTGTACCGACTTTTTCCCATTTTTGGTGTTGTCAAATGAAAATATGTTTACCTTTCTACCACTACAGTCACACAAACATAAAATATGGAAAGTTTCATAAGCTTTCTCATTTGGGAATGGTCAGTTCAGCTTATTTTTCTAGAATTTTAGTTATTCCTTGTCAACGTGTTTTAACCTATAACAAGTTTTTCAAGTTATTCTCAACTGTTTGTAACTTGAATAAAGTTTTAGGTGGAATGCAGTGTCTATGCAGAGTTTGTGTAGTTGCTTAGCATAATCAAACTATTATAGACCAAGCAACTGTTTTGTACCACCGTCCAGCAGGTGTTTTGTTGGGAGGGCACAATTATAAATACTAATCAAAATATGGGAGTGTATGATGAAAAGAGGAAATTTCTTAGGAATTTTTATCATAATTGATTCATATTCACTTTAACTTATAGAACTTTAGTGCTATTGATTCTAAAAACATAGAGGTTTCTTTCTAAATGTTGGGGTTTGTCAAATGTTTATAAATAATAATTTTTTTTTTTTTATCTCCAGGAACTCGCAAAGTGAACCTCACATCCTGGCATCATGACAAAGGCCAGGCAAACTTATCAAATATGACATTCAATGATGGAAAACTAATGGTTAATCAAGATGGATTTTACTACCTTTATGCCAATATTTGCTTTAGACATCATGAAACTTCAGGAAACTTGACTAAAAGAGGGCTTCAGTTGATGGTGTATGTGATTAAGACAAACCTTAAAATAAGGCGCTTTGATGTGTTGATGAAGGGGGGAAGCACCAAATACTGGTCAGGGAATTCAGAATTTCATTTTTATTCTGTAAATGTAGGGGGGTTTTTTAAATTAAAATCTGGTGAAATGATAAGTATACAGGTATCAAACCCATTGCTACTGGATTCTTCGCAAGAAGCAACTTACTTTGGAGCATTTAAAGTTAGGGATTTAGACTGAATCTTTCTTTAGTGTGCTGAAAATTGTTTGAGTTTTTAGTTGTGCAAAACCAACTTGAAGAACTGAAAATCTTCTGCAACCCAATTACATCTGTATAAGCCATATATCTCTAAAGACACGTTTTGTCCTGTGCAGACTCCAGTGGGAGTCCTGCAAATACATGGAAAGGCAAAATGACACAGTTCTCCTGATTTAGTGTTAAAGCAGTTTTACTTCATTTATCTCCACTGGCCTCGCTAGAGTCATTGTGCCTTTTGCATTGGTGTAGTTGAAATCAAAACAATTAATATTACTGAGCTTCTGTTTCCAAGTTCTGCCCTGATTATCCTTACTAGTTTTGGTGCAAACATAGGGCAGGACAGAACCTGGCTCCCCAACTTGCATTTAGGGCTTCATTTTGCTTGGGGTTGAGTTTTCTGACCCTGAGACAGCAAACATTATGAAAGTGTGACTAATCCCATTTGATGTGGCTTTTCACATGTTGAATTGAGGCTGATATTTGCTTTCCTAGATTAGGGCTGGAGAGCTCAGACCATGGCAGAAATGGGTTGGAGAACAGTTAAACAGTTCAACTTATAATTTACCTGATTAAAAGGACCATTCCAGGAAGAAGGGAGATCATCTGGCCTTGAAGTTCTAAAAAGTTAAATACAGGTCATGTTATTATTGTTGCACAGTTAATTGCAAATATAGATTGCCAAACTATGGCGTGCCTTTAAGTATTACATTGTGCCAGAACCTGCAAAGACATTTTCTAAACAAAAAGTATGTATTTTTATATTCTGTAATATCTAAAGTTATATTTCAGGTGTAATGTTTTCTGTAAAAAAAATGTAAATTATATTGTCCTATAGTATTTGATACAAAATATTTAAAATCTCTTGCTGTTTGTATATTTAATGTTTTAAACTGTTTTTATGTACAGACATGTTAAACTGGTGCACTTTTTAATCCCAATGGGAAAAAATGCAGCTATAAGAGGTTGTTTGCAATTAGCAAATGTAATATATATCTTCTTAACTTAATAGATGTCTTTTAAACTTGTCAGTATTAAGGGAGGCGAAATCACACCAATGCCATGAGTAATTACACCAGAATGCTGGTCACTGGGTGCCTTTCCAACCGGGAGAGTAATTAAACTGGCATTATGTAAAAATGAAATCTAAAAAATTAATACATATTAAGCCCCAGAAATGTTTTAGTGGTATTTATAGTTATTAAACAGGCATATTTTTCTGCAACAAAATCTGCCAGTCTTAAATTCTGCAATTGAACAGTAACTTTTTTAGCTTGGTTTCCTGAAAAAGTGAAGCTTATGTCATTACATTGCCTGTTCTTGTCTCCCACTGTAGCTTTTAAAACTCTGCACCCTTCTGCCAGCTTTGGCAAATGAATGGCAGAGTTAAGAGATATTCTTGCAGGTTTTATGAGGACAGACAGCTGAGAATAACTCAGCCATTTATACATTATTTGTCAGTGGCTGGCCACTGTTCATTTTAGCCGAGAGATTAACTGGGGAGACTCCTGCAGCATGAGTTGTTGCTTGTATAGTGCTTGGCCAAGAGAGGTGGGTGGATGGAACCTGAGGGTGGGGTACAGGGGCCAGGGGGGAGGGCTGCAAATCCTGAGGTGATATTTAGAGCACATCTGGACTGGGGACAGCAGCTTGTTGGGTAAGGGCATGAGGGAGGGTTTTGAAATGGTTGTGTGCTCTGTGGGTGATGCGGGGAAAGCCCACTATTTATTGCAGTAGGAATCAAATCTGTAGGAATTGAGGCTTCATACAAATCCTCAGGCTTTTTCAGTGTTTTTTTTTTTTTTTGTTAAAGGAACTGAGTTGAATCCAAACAATTATTTTATACTGTATAATAAACATTACTTTTTAACGTTAATATTGTTTTCTTACAAAATACATTTCTAAGAAAAAACCCAAGTTTGTGGTTTCTTTATTTTCATGTGTACTCTTTATATCTTGTGCAGCTTTGATAATTTTATTCAGATTTCAGTATGTGCAGGCTGGGTATGGTATAACTCACTCAAGAAAACTGAGACATAGATCAACTATTTTGAGAAAATTCCAATGAATTTTATGGAGTTTTGATTTGGCTTCAGATCTACATACACCACTTTCAAGTCAGGTTAGATCTTCAGGTATTGGAAATTCAGCTGAAAATGAGGATTTCCCATTTATGTTTAACATCAAACAGTTGTCAGTTCAAACCCAGAAATGACTGAGGAATCTGGAGCTCTTGGTTTTTTTTATTTTCTGGAGCTACAGGTCGCAATCATTTTTTCTGCTGTAGAGATGTCCAGTGGCAGGCTGGGAGAAAAGTGTCTATTCTGTGTCTGTCATGGGGGTTTAAGCCACCCTCTGGGGAGGTGGAGATGGGGATTCAAGTGACTTGAAAATAAAGTTAGGCTTAGTAGCTGACCTTAGCAGATGCCCACAGACGGTGTGATATGAAGGAAGTGAGCCACCAGCTCTAAATGTCACCTGAATGACAGTGGCTGTGGGCTGTGAGTGTGTTCTGGAGAAGATCACAGGACCTGTAGCGTGTGTTGAACCCCTGAGCACAGACTTGTTGGTAGTCGGCGTCCACCAAAGCTGAGAAAAGGGCTCCTTAGAATGCATGTTCTCAATAGGAGGGCTGTAAGCATCTACGTTTCACAATACGTATGAAGCTTTAAATTTCCCTTACAGGACAACTTTTAAGCCTAAATGGTTCGAGGGTTCTGGTGATTTTTGTGATTTTTTTCCTCCTTAGCATCTTCTGGCTACAAGTTGTCCAGTTGTGTGATGAACTAGGTGGGAGGGTTGTGATAATGTCCTCATGGGGCTTTATAGGCTACTGTGAGAGTAACAATAAGAAGCCAAGCCCTTACTCTGCTCTCTACAAAATAGAAATCAAGAAAGAGATCTCCTCATTCTGCCTGTCCTGCCTTGGTCCCTTCTTAGCCTTAATGCATTCAAAAGGAGGCAGGAAGCTCCATGTAGAGCTCCAGATAGTTTGACTTTGCTTATTATATCAGAGCAGCCACAGATTGAAAAGCTTCAGTGGTGTCATTTGAGGCAACCTGGGCATGTATTCCAAGATGATGAAACCTGCCTGCACTACCACTGACCTCCCTAAAACCAAGTTGTCTCCCAGAAGTGTCCGTTCCTTTGCGTCTGCTTCATTTATTTGATTGCTTCATCAGAACACAATTAGTGAAAAGAGCAGACTAATCAATTAATGGAGAGAGTTACCTTGAGGAGATGGGGGTGTGCTCTAGGCAAAGAAAAGTACCTGTGACTTTTGTTTTACAATCTTCAAAAGATAATTTTGGTCTGCGGATAGAGGGTGATTATTTGCTGAAAATTGAAGTTAAAAAAATCTTACTTGGAAATAGTTCATTTGCAATTCAGGGTATTTGTGTGCATGTAAACATCTGTATATTCTTACCATGTTCTTGCTAAGTTAATTTTTATACATGGGGTTATGGTTGCATATTTTGGCACCTGGGTACTCCTCCCCCTGTCTTCCCAAACTCACTCCAGCCACTGGCTGTTTCTTTTTCTGTCTATCCCACTTCCTTTTCTTTGGCTCCTTCCAGCTGCCAGTGTGTTCTGCTCACCCCACTCTTACAGCTCCTTTTCCTGGTGGTGTAGCAACAGCCTTGGTTCAGATCTAGGTATACTCTCCCTTTTTTGGCCCACTTTCAGGTAGTTTTGCTGTGCCTTTGCATGGAAAAGAACAAGAATTTTGTTTTTCAGAAAGATTTTTTAATCATTGTTGCAAGGACTGAGCTGGATAGAAATGAAGAAAAATAGTTAGGGAACAAGGAACCAACAGGCTGGACACTAAGCAGTCTGTGCTTCCCTTTGTTTCGATGTACCAGCTTTGGAGGGCTCCAGACAATAACCATAGGTTTGTATTCTGCTGTTAAAAAATTAGTCTGTAGCAGAATGTAATATAGATGGCTGTGTGCAGCATTTTGCTGTGGTGATCAGAGAAGAATCACACCTAAACCAGAAAATGCTCTTGCACATATAAACAGGCAATTTCTTGTTCTTTCTCCCTCTTTGCATTGGTGTCTTGTCCAGTATTTCATGGTTGCTGTATTTGGGTTCACAACCTGCAGACTTTGCCAACTGTTTATTTTTTTTCTTGGTTCACTGGAGTCTGACCCTGTAGATCCCATACCTTTGCCTAATGTCTCGATCTGTGACTAGCTTCAAAGCAAAGCTCAGTCATGGAAAGCTGAGAAACCTGTGTCAGCTTGAGGTTGCTTGAATCAGATTTCAAAAACTTCTTGGCAAATTCAAATGGTTTTTTCTGCTTTTTTTTAGCCTTAAGTCTGGATGTGCTGGAGTTTCTTGCTGTGTTTCCAAGGAAATATTTGTGCTAGGGTGGAGGTGAGGGCTTGGATATCTTTGATTTAGTGCTGTCTGTTCACAATTCATTTTATGAAGTTTAGGGAGTGCATATTTTCCTTCCATTTGTTCAGCACTTGAGCAACGTGCTGTTTTACTGCCTGCTCCCTTGTGCCACACTGCTTTTCCCCAGACTGCACATCACCAAATGCCAATCAATTTATGCTGGGCTGTGACAGAAGACAAGCAGGAACTCCAATTGCTTTCAGCTCCCTACATGCTGCAAGTCACAAAATGATAGATTCATTTTCCCAGCCTTCTGGATCCTGATTCATTCACTGCACGAGAAATGCCTGGCTGTTCTTCTAGTAGAGGATGCCAGAATCCTCCTTTGACTACTGAGGTCCTGTTATATCTTCATAAAGTAGCTGCTTTCTCATCCTGTGGGTTCCAAACTCCCTCAGTCCCTGTCTGTATTACCATCCATAAGGATGCCTGATGGGTGGCTTTGGGGACCCCAGCTCCTTAAGAGGAAGATTTACAAATAGGATCTCCTCCTCCCATCCCCTCCATCACAGGTGATAGATTTTGGAGGCACTGAAACGTGATCACAGATTACTTTTTGGGAACTTCAGATGCTCTCTTGTACATAATTCCCTTACTTCATATGCCACCAGTTTGAAGGATTTTAACCTACTCTTCACAGTTAATTGGGATGGGTGTAGTGTTTGGAATTCTTTTCCTCACTGTGTCACAGAAGAACATCAGATGCCGCAATCACAACCTTCCATGGACATCATAGACAAAATCAGTTCACCACAGATGTTGGCTATGATTGCAGAGGGGAGCAGACCTTCTTTGCTTGTCCACAGTTTACTGCTGTGTGTTCTCTGACCCCAGCATGGGCTCTTCACCCTGCTGGCATCCCAGGGAACTGACGTACAGCAAGTGTAACCTGTACGTGCTTATTCTGCCCTCTGGGAACTAATAACTAATGACACTGCTTTAGTTAGCAACCATTTGCACATTAACTACTCTTTTTCTGTGTAAACATCTCCCAGATAAAAAGTTTTCTGTGTTACATAGAAGTTTGACCAGCTCCCTTCTTGACTGTAGCTTTTTGCAATGTTAGTGTCACTAAATATTTTTTTTCTGCAGTGCAGTATCACAATCAGTGACACATCTAAAACAAAACAAGGTCCATCTGGTTTAATGTTTTATCACTCATCATGGCTCCAGATCTTTGCTCTGGGAAAACATCTGCAGTTCTGGAAATGGATAGTTAGGTTATTTCTGTCCTGCTAACTGGAAGAGGGCTGGAGTTACGAGGCACCGAGTGGCAGACAGCCTTGCAGCTTAAGCCAGCTTCCCTCTTAAGCAGAAGATCCTACCAAGCTGCAACCCACTAAGTTGTGTTTTTATCACATGAAACTGAGCTGCATGGCCCGGGGCTTGACAGAGAGGGCTCCTCCAAGCAGGTCAAACAGGGCTGGCATGAGAGCTAAATTAAACCTGTGTGGGCAGCAAAGGTCCAGGACTGAGCCTCTGCCTTTGGTGTTTTTTTTTGTTTGTTTTTTTTTTTTTTTTTAATCTATCACTGTCAATAGAGAATAATAAATTAGAGAATATTCTGGTAGCACAAAGTATTTTTAATTAATTTACTATTTCCTGAAAGCAACTGTTGAATTTACCACCTAGTGTCACTTGTCACCTGTAAATGTGTAATTGAATTACTATTTATGTGAATCTGCTTTTTTTCTCAAATCTAACAGACCTATCATGCCACTATGTAAAAAGAAATAATTTTATTTAAATCTCATTAGTCTTATTGTATATATATAAAGTAGTATTATGATTACTATTTTTCACTCACAAATGTGTTGGACTGCAGTCCAGCAATCTACTTCCTGTAGCACTTTATTCCATTCTTGCTTTATTATATGGCTATATTATTTTTTTCAGTTTGGCTTAAAATTGCATTTAATTTTTTTTTCCCAAAATATGAGCCAAGTAGAAATGCTCCATGATTTATTTGAAAATATCTGCACAAATTTCCTCAATTTTGTTCTTGTCCTCTGGTATATGCCATCTGCACACTTGCAGAATTTTGCTGATGTGTGAGATTGTGAAACAAAGCAGCTCACATAAAAAAGATAATTGAGAACTCTATTGGCCCAGCTGTGCTGTGAGACTTGCTGAATATGAAAAATTCCTCCAAAATACATAAATTGCTTGTTACAATTCATTCAGTTTTATTAATCTTGGTTAATATTGCACTGTAGTGAAAGGGCTGAGATTCCCACTTTTAAAGCAGTGGATGTTTTCATGCTGACATCAATAACATTATCATAAATAGTTTTATATGAGACAGTTTCTTTTTAAGCCTTTTTTAGATGGTCACTATTTTAATATATGCTATATGTGTATTTAATATTTGTCACTGTGCAGTAAAAACTGCTTTAATAGAAAGCAACAATGCAAATAATGTTTCTTCTGTTACATCTATTTCAAATATAGCATCTACAGCCTATATGTAACTGAGGATAACACAGCCCTGAGAATAATTGCTCATTGGTGACATACCTTATTTTTGTACCTATTGTGAGGTCTGTCATGAATAAAGATTATTAACTTGTTTGGACATTTTTTGCCTGTGTTAAAAGGATGATACCAAATGTCTCTGACAACATCTACAACAAATGAATAGGCGGTGTAAATGTCTTTGCTCACCAAATGTCCAGAATGACCCATCTTCTGTCAGCATCCCAGCCAGGAACAGGCCAGGAATAGGCACATGAGCTTCTAGTTGCTCCATGCAAAGTTTTGAGGCTGTAATCTAGTGAGGGAGGAGTAATATGACACACCTGACTTGCCAGAGATTTTCACACTTCCATATCTAAGGCACTTGCATTGTGTAAAAATTAGACTCAGGCAGAAATTCTGTGGTAAGGAAGATTTTTTTGTTCCACTTGTATTGTTTTTGCCAGGTATGGATGATGCTTACAAAACTGAAAGGTGGCCAGCAGAGGAGGCTCCAGTCAGCGTCCGCTGCTCCTCTTGCGAGCCAAGTGCCCGGGAGCACAGATGGCCTTTATGACCATTATGGGCAGGAGACACATTCAATGAAAAGTAATTTAAGTTCTTACAGAAAAAGAAAAAGTATACGAATGTGGGTTTGTTCCCAACACGAGACAGTCTGAATCAACAATGGGAATGGGCCGGTTACCAAAGAGTCTGCTGGAGCAAGTTCCCGCTGCCAGGGCAGGATCTCCTCTCCCTCTTGGCCATTAGAGGGAGGAAAAAATAACAGACTATGAGAGCCACTAAAATAAGGACCAACACCAAGAATGTACCATGGGTTTAATACCAGCTCCTCCTCTCAAAGTAATTATAGTTGATGTTGCCCAATGGTTACTGATGAACTGTCTTTCATCATGGGCTTTTGTTTGGAGTCAGTAGTTTGGGTTGAACATCAAGACCAGCACACGCTGCTCAGCTTCTCACAGAGAATAAAATAGGACTGAAGGTGACAGGGAGTGTCATGCTGCTTCAACCATGGAAACAGCCTGCCGAGTTTGGGCTGGACCAAAGCCCTTCCTACACGTTCATTTCACATTATACAACCTTTATCCAAAAGTTTGCCACAGCACTAATGTTAAAGTGAGAAAAGACCAGCCTAAACGAAATACTGGTATTTCTCATATTCTCAACTCCTGCATACTTGGAAATGTGGTATTTGCTAAAAATGTGTAGGTAAACTCAGAAGTTTTCTTTGAATTTCATGATGTGTCCTAGATTTAGGTGATGCAAGTAACCCTTGCAATACCATTTTCACCTAACTCATTCCTACTTATGTACAAAGGAGATAACATGTAACCATACCTATGGCTCCCCCATACTCATGTTTGTCGGGCAATAATTTTTCTTAACAGGAAAATTACCTCAGTACGTGCCTCTGAAGGCTCAAATTCTGCATCACTTCTAAATTTCAGTGCTGCATGTTTTACAGGTTTATTCTGCTTTGGAAGTGAGATGTTTTTTGGAAGTCTGGCTCATCACTCCAAAGCCACTGATGTGATGGATGTGATCATATGTAGCTGTCAATGTAGAGGAACTTCCATTTTAATTACAGCAGTGCTCCCTTGGTTAAATAATACAAAGTTTTCTCTCTGGTATTATTCCTCTTGTTCATCTGTTTGGATGTGACAATGAGTACTGCTCTTAGATATTTAGAATGTTTAAGGCAGAACCTTATTTAATGCAGTGAAAAATTAGAAAAAGTAGTGGGAAATCACGTAGAGATCTCTGCAAATGGTCATCAGCAGTTAGAACAGGAAGGTTTTGGAAGGTTTTGATGCCTTTGCTAGAGCTGTGATGTGCTCTGCTAGAATCATAGAGAAATTAAGAGAAAAACTGTTTCCAGAAAAGCTGTGCCAGACCATTTCCATGTAGAAGACCCACTCTCACCATCTGTCTTTGCTTTCAAGGGTGCCTATTTTTCTATTTTGAATGTGGTTAGAACTGCCCCATCTGAGCAACTCCTCCTAATCCAGGTAGAGATGTAAAGAGAAAGCATGCTTCACCTCTCTGCCCCAGAGGTAAGAGGCCAACAGCTATGCTAACATCAAACCACAAGAAAGAACAGGCTCTGTCTAAAACAGTGTATTTGCTTAATGTTTAGAGGTGCTGAAATATTCAGCTGTGAAGAAGAGAGACCAGAAAAGCAAGGAAATATTTTCCTCCTTCATTGTGTATTGTTTGTGTGAGAAGGAAAAAATTGTCATCTGTGCCCTCCCCACAGCATACCATATTTCTCCCAGGTTGTTCCCATGTCAGCAGTGCCAGTCACTCTTTGTGCTCAAGCTTCCCAACCACAGGGAAGCTGTGTCTTCAGTGGTGGTCTTTAACTGGTCCTCAGATGACCCATCCTTTGAAGGGATCTTTGAAGATCCCTCAGGCCTTTTTTTATCATTGGGGTTAAATCTAGGATATCAGGTACCTCTAAATAATTTTTTTTGTCCTGAGCTTTCTAAATTAGGCAATACTGTTATCAGGGGGCAGATTAAAAGGAGCAATGGTCCAAAGCAACAATCCAACTCACTTTTCATGAGGAAAAGATTCCCAGATTTTACAATGCTGAGTTCAGTGGGTGCAGGCTACCTGTGAAACTAGGTCACGTCTTCAAGCTGTAACTTAAACTAGGTCATACTTTCTGACTAGTGAAGAGGGGGAGTATGAGTTTCAAAAATAAATTATCATTTCCTGGAAAGGACCCAGCGATGAAGTGCTATCCAAAAATCAACCAAGCCAGCTTGACACATAAGAGGAAGTTCATGAAACATTGCTTTATCTTCCTCTGCTTCATGAAAATGGAAATGTATTTCCTTTTCAAAATAATTGGTGGTGCAAACGTTGATGCTGCTTGTGGTTTTAGCTGAGTAATTTAAAGTTTTCTGAGCAGGAACATTCAACACAGACCTTTCTGGTTCCATTCCTATAAATTGTAAAAGTAAGGGGGAGGTTTGTTCTGGCAAGTTTGCAGGGGTCAGAGGAGAAATTTAGAGCTTTCTAAATTGACCAATGAAACATTTTAACATTAATAATCCTCACAATACCATGCAGTCGGTAGCTCTTGGAAATTATACATGAAAACTAGAGTACTCAGTGACTCCTTTAGGCTCATTAATGGGAGAAGCAGCCTCAGATGCTCCCCATGTCTGTGGAATCAATTGACCAAAACTAACTCTTCTGACAATTTGATATATTTGTGCTGATTCTTGCAAGCATTGATTTCTGTGCAAGAAAGGGTTGATATCTGCAGGTTCTTCTTAACATTCCCAGTAAATCCTAACTCAGTGTCACAGCAAACAGTAATTGGGACATTGTTTAGGATCATAAATAATGCACTTGGCCAAAAGTATCTGAATACAGAATACCAACTGCAGTGACTGATCTGGCTGAGATTTTTGAAGCTGAACTCAAGGATTTAGCTGCTAATTTTCCAGAGAGCTGAGCACTGAAATTCTTTCACTGTCCCAGAAAAACCCAGTCCTCTGAATTTTCCTGTTTGCTGTGTGGAATGAGAAGTGTCCATACTATAAGAACTGTTGGGAAGAATGAGCAATGCTGGGATGGCTGTTGAGAAGAGATAAAACAGAGCCACATTTTCCCCAGATAGGACCTTAGTCCAGCCCCAGTCTGGTGGGGAAAGACCCCACTTGAGTCTAATCCTTGCTGACTTGCATGACAACACGTGTCTCCTCCACTCAAGGGAAACCCTGCAGCCAGCAGGCTTGAGAATGCACGCCAGGGACTTTTGCTGCCTTCATTTTCATTCCCTGTGTTGACTACTGTGTTGACATGCTGCTCCTTGTGGCATCTCGGCCACCCTCCTCTGCTCAGCTCAAGGCCCTCCTCTCCCCCATACGCTGTCCCTCTCCCTATTTCTTAGCTTGCTCTCTCACAACAAACCCTTTGCCACCATCCAGAAACCCTGCATCCATTTGGCACTGAAAGTCTTTGCCAAATGACTTGTTTTTTTGGTTTGCATCTGCTGTGAGTTCTACCTGCCTCCACCAATGTCCAGAGACTGCTTTCTGATGCCTGTGTAACCTCTGATCTGGTGAGCTCCTTGGTTAATCCTTCAGCTTTGCTGTAATAATTGTGATCAAAGCTAACGGTGTTTTACATGGACCTGAAGTAACTTCTCCTAGTGGGTCAGTCAATGAGACAAGTAAGGGGGGTTTTTGACTCTTATTTGTACACACAGGAAAGCTTTCCCTCTTTGCAGCACAGACAGGACAGCATACATCCCTCCAAGGGAGGTGGAGGTTATTAATCTTCTTCTCTTCTTCCCCAGCATTAGTGCACTGATTAAGACAACTAAGAATTTACATCCTCTCAGTGTCCTTCTATCTCTTGTGTTTAAGGATATGTTAACCCCACTTCTCCAGTGACTGTCCCTGGAAAGACCTTTCCTCCTTCTCTTGTTTTGTGTCTAAAATCTAAATACTCTAAGATCAAAACAGACTTCTATTTCTTATCAGTCTTCTCCTCACCCCAAAACACCCAAGTTCCTCAAATGAGATGTACCATAAAGAGACCAGATTTAGGGACCTTTTAGGGACACATTGCATTAGCAGCTGCTTCTTAGCAAGCAAGGGGTAGCTACTGAGATATTTGCAGTTTCTGATTTGGCCTCGGTTGCAGAGCCAAAGGAAGTATCTGCATTAACGAGGATCTGTGCTGCTTATTGCACTCTGAGCCAGCATCCACAGCGCTAAAATGGCACCAGAAATCAGCCACTGGCAGCCTGGAGTGGTATCACACAGCAAGGCAGCTGCACTACCTAGAATTTCCTCTTCATTTGAAATACATCATAAAAAATCTGAAGCAGGAAATGGGTTATCTGGTTTCAAATGATGCTGTTATCTGGTATAACCTCAGCACATGCTAGAATTCACTGCCTGCCTTCTACTCCTGGAAATCAGTTCAATTGTGTCAAGCTGTTATTCATTTAATTTCTCCTAGTAAAGGTGCAGACATCCACACTCTGCTCTACTTTGTTATCTGTGGGTTATTTCTCCAAAATGCCACTTTCACCTAGGAGCTGAAATTCTCAAAATATCAATGCAAATTAGGAAGTAGGGTTATGATGAAATACATACATACACGTACAGACACACACACATGCATATATATATATATATATATGTTCTTAAATGTTTTCTAGATACACATTCACACATGAAAATTCTCACTTCTGAACTAGCCATTCATTTTGTTTCCCTGGAATATCAGCAGCATGAATGGCTCCAAGAAAATTCTTGTGCTGTCTGATAAAACTCTTCCTTAATAGCTGTTTAAGCATTATGATATCAGAGAAACACTACCATTAATTGCCTAGGTAAAATGGACTGCCACTAGTAGGGCACTTAGCCTTTGAAGTGCCAGTCATGTGAGGATTGGATTTCTGAGACATTTCAAAATCCCACTTTAAATCTTTATACCACCACAGTGGTCCAGAGAGACCTGTTCGTTCCTGCTGGGTACAGCTTTCAGTATCAGTGGCAAATCCCAGGTTTCTGGGGCCACCCCAGTGATGCCTTCCAGGAGCAGCTGCACAAGTTGTCAAGAGTAGGGGAAAACAGGCTACTGCTGTGCTCCCAGAAGATGAGAGCCCAGAGGGAGGCATCCCCTCTTCCAGTGTCAAAAGGAGTAAGGAGGGCTCAGAAGATGCTGTGAGTTTTCCCTGGTCAATAGACATGTCTTGGAGTGGTCTGTGCCAAAGGGTAGGCTGTGCTACTAAATAAAAGAGGGGCAGGATGAAAGTTTGAGCACAAGCTCCTGTGCTTTGTGTGCTGTCTGGCTGTGGCTCTGCTGTTTGCTGCTGCAGCCCTGCTCTGCACAGGGCAGAGCTGTCTGCAAGATGGCCTGGAGTCCACCTGCAGGCTTGGCCTCACACTCATCCCTGGAACTCTCCTCTGTACCAATGTGGCCTGAAGGACTCAGCAGAAGCAGCTTGTGGTCATCCTGGACTGGAAACACATGGTTCCTCAGAAAGGAAAGCCTTTGGATTAAAAAAACCCAAAAAACCAACAAAACATATGAAGTAGAGGCAGAAATTAAAAAAGAGATTTCAAGAATCCAAGAAACCTCATGGGGAAGGTTTCTGGCTGCTCATCTGAAGGCTCCTGTTAGTGGGGGTCAGGTGAAATCAGCTGGCAGTTTCCATGTTGCTTTGGGGTAGGAGGAGCAAGGACAGGTCCCCATAGCTTCTGCAGCTGTAGCAGGGGCTGCCTCCCCTTCCCATGCTCTGTGGCTGGAGATGTGCTGAGAAGGATCCAGCAAGGCAGAAGGGTGAAGAACTTAGCTTTCCTTGCTGGGCATGTAAATGAGGTAGAAGAGCCTACTGGAAACCAAAGGAGATGAAGTGGCCTTTAGCTTCCCCCTTGGCAGTCTTTGGTTGATTTGGCATTTTGCCACCATGAAACATAGCTGAAAGAACTTTCCAAGTCAGCAGCTGGGCTGCTGTCTGTTCAATTTGCTTGACAGAAAATCAAAACATTTTTGAACAAAATTGAAAATTTTCTCATTCAAAATTGCCCTTTATTTTTTTTTCTGAGGACAACATTATTTTCCCACTGAAGTAATTCCATCCATCTTTGTGTTTTTTGTTGCAAGGCTGACATAATAAACTGTGAAGCAAGAACTCTGTGTGGGGTGACTCTCTTGAGGATGTGTAAGTCCAGAGAGTCATGACTATTCAAGCTCTTTTGCTCCTTTTTAACACTGGTTTCAACCATACTTCCCTCTGTCATGTTCTCACAGTGTCTTTATCTTTTTTTCTGACGGCCTTTCTCTGCTCCTTCCTTTCCTATATCCCCTTTTGACATTTGAGCTTGGCATTTCCCTGTTTAACCAGGTTGGCCCTTCCTGCTGTATCCATGCCTTGTTCTCTGTCCTGCCCATTGGGGTGGACTATTAATTGTGCTCCAAAGCGGTTTTTCACAGCCAACTCTGCTGGGATCTCTAAATAACTGCCCACAAGACCCTGCCTAGTTCTGAAAAAAAGTTGTTGTGCACTATCCTTTCATTCATAATAAAGTTTTGCTTCATTTTTCTTCATTTCCCTAAGGGTCATAGGCCCTACCAACTCATGGTCCCAACAGCGAAGGGTGCTCTCAGTTGTCACATCCTTGGTTAGTCATTCATTTTCCACAAGCAGCTGAACTGGCTGAACACCTCCCTGGGTGTTCTGCCAGCTAAAATTGCTCTCAACACATTCCAGAAATCTCCTGGCTTGCCTGAGCCCCACAGTGATGCTGGAGTAGGTAAACCCCACCTTGAGAACCAGAGCTTGAGACAAGAGAATTCATCCAGTTGTTTAAAGAAAACACAACCACTTCTTTGATTCTTGACATTTCTTTTGCAATTTCCAGTCTGTAAGCAGATGCCTAAGGTAGCATCCCCCTGGCTGACCCTGGGCCTTTAACATTACAGTAATGCAGAAAAGAACAAGTTGAAAATGTATCCATGCCAAACGGTGTTAAACAACGTGTTCCTGTCACCAGAAAGACACTAGATACAACATTTATAACTGAGAACCAATTCAAATAAAAGATGTTGCACACAAAACAATACATGCAACCACTAAAGAGTCTGCAGATGAGAAAGATAATGATTTATTCTTGGGCTTACACCAGTTCTAATGAAATTTTGATTCCATTGAGTACGAACTCAAGTCAGGTTGGCAAACACACAAACCCTGAATTTAATCAGGCTTTTTACTGTTTGCAAAGCAGTAAATGATATGCTTGGTAAGCAGAGTAGGCAGATCTGTGTGCTGATCTCTCTGCAATGTGTGATGTGTGCCATGCACAACTGGGTTGTGGCCACTGCTGCCAAACTCCTCTGAGTAAGAGAACAGAGCATATCAATTTACAGAAATAAAGAGAGCGCATCAGACCTCAAACTTTCTGTATCCTTGGGAAAATATTAAAAAATTCAGCATCTGATGATGGTAAGAAGAAAAGTGTAGAGCAGAACAATGTTAGCTGGAGAAAGCTAATCTGAAAAGAAAATCATCACCTAGAACATAGCTAAGGTAAAGAATCACAGAGGGCATCTGGACATCTGCAAATTAAATGGGTTTTTTTGAACCCCTGTCCAATTCATGGTGCTTTATAGTCTAATGCTCCTTTTCCTGAAATATCACTTTCTTGTAGTGTCACTTTCTATCTAGAGTGATGTTAAGGAATAGTACCTTTATCTGGAAATATAACAGACTAAACTGCCTTCCCACCACAGAGCTGTGCAGGAAAAGGAAAGGAGAGAGCACAAGACAGGAGATGTACAGGAACCTGTCTGTCAAAGAACCTGGGGTGTTTTACAGCTGAACCTTAGAGATACACAAACCCCCACTAATTTCTGAAGCTTTAGGAGCCTAAATATCTTTAAAGATCTGTGCAAAAAAAGAATTTATTTTGTTTCCCCCTCCAGCTTGAGCTCAGGCATTGTCTGCCTGTCTGCACTCTTCAGTTCCTGACCACAACAGTAATGGCTTCAAGTGTCAGCGCTTCTTCTTATCTCTGAATATTCTGCCTTATTGTCATCCCTTACTCTGGTGAATCCAGGGGCAGGACCGCAGTGTCTGCACAACCCTGTGGGATTTAGTGCTGTGTCTCTGAGGAGGTCAGGGCAGGAGCTGCCAGGGTTTGACCTTCTGATCTCATAGTGTACTGAAATCATGCAGAATTACGGAATAATAAGCCTTGAGAGGTTATGTTAATCATAACTGAACACATCCGTGATCAGTGATCACACTGACCAATTGGGGCACAAATTATTATTTAACATTGACCTGGCAGCAGTTTGACTGGTGTTGTATCTCCTTAGACAGTCCCTGCTTGGCCAGAGTGCTCCTGTATGTTTCAAGAACTGCCTAATCCCTCGTTATGATCCAGGGAGTTGATTGCTTGCTTACAACCAGCCATGATGCAGCCATAATGGTGATTAGCTATAGTGCACAAACATCACTGGTAGGGCAGCACTTTTCTGTCATACTGTCATAGCCTTTAACCTTGTATAACTCTTTCCATGGGTATCATTTTAGAAAACTGACTGAACACCCAATCCTCTTTCAAGGTTGGATCAGATTCTCAGAGGCGTTTTGAGCACCTGACTCTTATACAAATGGGCATATAATTACTCCTGACTCCCTATGAAATTTGCTGTGTCATTCAGAAAATGCTAAGGCAGTGCCTGAGACACAGAAGTGGTGGTGTTTATGGTTGGGAAGGCTTGTTCTGATGGGGCTGGAGCTTGTTTTAGGCCCTCCTGCTCACAGCAATGTGTTGTAACAATCTCAGCAGTGGTGAAAGTGTGGATCACAGTGGGAAAGCCTGTATCCATCAGAGGGAAGGTTATTTATGCAGATTCCATTAGAAAACCTGTCCCAGAAGTTTGCAGTCTGATATTGCATTTAATACATTTGGACATCATGTTGGTAAAATATGAAGCTCTCCCCCCGTACAGAAATGAAAACACTGCATTTCTGCCTTACTCTCACTTTTCTTGTGTTTCCAACCACAAAATTTCACAAGAAATATTCAGCCATCCATCTGTCTTGATAGGATTTATGTCCAGCAGGGAGATGGCACAGGCAGCCTCAGAAACAGGCATTGTTCTGCACCTCCTGCTGCTGGAGCCTGGGACATCACAGCAGAGGAGTGATCAGCTGCAGGAAACTGGATGGAGAATTTCAGGCTTTGAGACTCTATCACTGCCTCTCAAGAGACAATAAAGCTGATACCCTAAAATCGCCTGCCACATGGATATGTGTGCACACACATTCCTGTATAACATTCGTACCTTACTTGTATCTGGAATTTAATATATGTGGAGTTTAGGCGGTGCCCAAAAGATGGCACTGTTTATTTGTGCTTCTTTCATTCTTAATTGCATACCTTCTTCTAGGCTGGCATATCGTCTGACAAAATTAAGACAGGATTTACAAACTCTATAGAGAAAAGCAGTACAAATCAAACTATTGCTGCAGCATGGCCTTTCCTATAACATTTAATGTGCAATATTTTAATGAGAATGGGCATATTGATGCTGTGTAGAACTATAACTACAAAGCAGTTGCCCTTTTATTTCCATCTAGAATTTTCACTGTAGATATTTCAAACTCATACATTTCATTTAATGCCTGGTGAATGAAGAATGCACTTACACCATTTCAAAAGAGAAAGAATTATTGACGAGAGGTGCATCAGAACCAGAGTGGTGCCTTGAAGGTCCCTGAAAGTTAGCTAAACATCTCTGCCTGTGCAGTAATCATTATCTGTATGCACCGAAAAAAAAACCCAACAAATGCCAAATAGCATGACAGCCAAATTACAGTGAATCAGTTGCCCACATTTCTGTTGAAACAGCTAAATCCCAAGTCCTACCTTAACAGCTTGCTGCAGCCATAGAACAAGAGCAAATGTGGAAATACAGTTTACCTTGCAGCAATGAATTTAATGAAAGGTTTGCTGGTAATCATAGCAAATGACAACATTAATCCCCATATCAGCTGTCAGGTTTCTCCAGGCCTTTAAAACTAGAAGGTGTGCCAAACAAGCTGCAATAACAAAACTAGTATTACCAATACCTATGATAATGCCTTGTTTTATTAAATTAAAGCTCTTCAATCTCAGCATGGGAGTCACTTCACCTAGGACTGACATCCGGCCATTTTCAAGGTAACAAACTTCAGGGGTCAGAATACCTGACAGATGGCTGTGATGGCTTTAGACACCACATTTCCCCAGTCCAGCTCAATCCAACCCAGCCCAGTCTAATCCAGCCCAATCCAGTTCAATCCAATCCAATCCAATCCAATCCAATCCAATCCAATCCAATCCAATCCAATCCAATCCAATCCAATCCAATCCAATCCAATCCAATCCATGTTACTTGTGTCTGCTGTATGAAGCCAGAGGGTACCAACCAGTGATGGACAAATAGGAAGACAAATTCCATTGCCTCCATTCCTTGCCAGAGCCTCCCTTAGGTCTGGTACCTCCTGCAGTGGACATAGCTGGTCAATGGAGATAAAGAAAGCAAAAATCTGCCTTGCTGCTGCTCTCCAGGCTGCAGAGCACCAGTCCAGGAGTCAAATACCCCTCAGACATAAATCTTGAGGCTTGACAGGTCTAAGTGGGTCATAGTTACAGCTGCACAGACATTTTCTGGTTGCTCAGACCTCCATGGAGTTTCAGTGGGGAGCAACCTCCCTGTCCAAAAATATCTCCATCATCTGTGTCCTCTTCTGCACTCTCCTGTCCATGATATTTCCTGCTTGCCCTTGCTTCTGACTCCATTCTTGCTCAATGCTATGTGTATGTGTGGCAGGCTCAGATGTGCAGAACTAAGCAGATGTGCAGCACAACTTGGCTGCTTAAAACCACCCTCCTCTGAAGCAGTGTGTGAACAAAGAGGTGGCTTGTGCTCTGGTGATTGCTTCATTGGATGGGCCTTGCTTTCCAAGGTCAGGAGCCCATCAGGCTCTGTGCGGTGTAGAAGATGAAAGGCAGGCAACAGAGGCAGGTTATCCTAAACTCCACCTCTCTTTTGAATGGGAGGCTTATGAGCAGCTCTAAGACCAGGAGACTGCCTGAGTAAAGCTTGCTTTTGAGTCCATCCTCATCATGAAGAAGTTTGAGGCTGTACTTCCTCAGGAAGAGTCCTATCCATCAAGAAAAGCATTGGTCACAACTACCCTGCTGAAAAGCCCTTAAAAAAGAAGAGATATTCAAGGCTCAGGGTTTTAGCTCTCACCCACAGAGAACTGTGAGCTCACTCTGGCAGCTCATAAGCTCAGTGAGCCCCAAAACACCAAACTCTGAATCCTAGAAGACATGTCAGCAAACAGAAGATACAAGTCTGATTATTAAGGCTTTAGTTTCAAGGGTCCTTGTATTGCATGTGTTTGGTTTTGAGCATCTGTTTTGTTTTGCTTGTTTGTTTTAACCAGGCTTTTCTAACCAGATGTTCCTGGTCTGCCCCACAATGCTTACAACCATTGAGGGGGTGCCTGGCTTTTGCAAAGAGTTGTCGATGCTTTGTTATTTGTAATTTCAATTAAATACATAGATGATACCAAAAGAGTTGAAGTTTGGGTTACATCAGGATGCTCAGTTGCTAACTGCATACAATCATGGGTGGCAAAATTTGTGCTCATAGTAATGACCATTCTTTTGAGAATTTACTTCCACACAGAGTTATAAAAAAAATGATATATTGGTTCTTCCTTAGCTAATTTATTCTTGTGTTGAGAAGCTCATTTGTCATTCAGGAAAAATATGTTCCTTTTTTGGGGGTATTGGGGATGGGTATTTTTTCTTTCAGTGACAGTTTCGAGAATCATATGGGTACTGGAAATAAAACCTAAAACTTTTTTTTCTTTTTTTTTCTTTTATTTTTTGCTCCTTATATCTTCACTGCATTAATAAAGCATCGGAACTCATAATTTAGCTAGCAATTTTGATGATGCTGCAAGAGGTAGATACAGCTTGCTGTTCAGCTGTCTGGGCTCTGCAGAACTGAAAACAGTAAGCACTTGATTGTCAGTAAATTGAGCTGATAGATCTTGGAAGGTACATGAGGGCAAATTTTCAAAGTTCTGCACGGAGCTGGAGCCGCAGTATTCAGCACTGATGGGAAGTGAATGTCAGTGCTGAAAACTTCAGCCACAGATAGCAGATCCGTGCAGCAGCACAGTCGCATTTTAAAATCACCCAAATCACCGCTATTTAAGGAGGTGTTTTTCTTGGAATGATTGTTTCAAGGGTTGGTGTAGCTAGGCAGCTATGAGCTGACTGTGTACAGAGCAGGATGTGTAAAGGTGGCTCTGGCGTTGCTCCCCTCTCTGTGCCTGTGAGGGGGTAAATTTCCCTACCCAGAGGTAGCTTCCCCAAGGCAGACCTGGGAGTTCAGTATGGGGAAAGCTTGTGGAGGTGTCTGATTTTGGAGTTAGATACATGCATGGGCAGCCTGGCTCACTGGCAGTGGGTAGCAGCAGAGGAAAAACAAGAAGGGAAATGGAAGCCTCAGGAGCTGGCATCTGCCTGCTCCCACCCCTGCAGCATGGCTTCCTCAGCTCTCCCAACTGCTGCCTTGTCCTCTTGGAGCCTCCTCTCTTGTCAGGCCAGAGCCTGGAGCTGGAAGCAGGGCTGGGACAGTGGTGGTGTGTCTTTGACCTCGCCGTTTCATGACAAGGGCCTTGATTCCTGTTTAAACACCCCCCACCGAGGTGCACTGTTGCTTGACAGGCTAAATTATATTTAAACACAGATTCTCAGCTGGCCTCTTTTCTTCACTCAAGTGACAAAGGCACACAGTGCAAATAGCTCGATATATTAGCTGAATCTAAGCTAAAATCTTGTCACAGGCATTGCCAAGCCTGAAAGGAGGGTTGTCTCACTTTGGGTTAGGTTTGGTACATAGGCTGGATGCAGGAACGTGGCCAGCACAGATGAATTTGAGGCAGGGCTGGTGTGTGGTTTGCCACATGTAGTCAGTTTTTACTGGGCACTGCCTTCTTTTAGAGTATGTGCTTCAGTGACTCACCTTGTAAATCAGCTGTGGTCATAAACTGCTTCCCGATGAAATCCATCTTTTTTTGGGCTACCACACCATAGGGGGGTATGAGGTGCCCTCTGTCCAGTCTGTCCTTCATTTTCAGACAAGTCTTCTCTGTTTCTTTCTTTCGAGAGTGTCTTTCTCCTTTGATACCAGATACTAAAGGGATTGTTTTATTTCATACCTACCCTCTTCAAATAAACAGTGGTACTCACAGGACTGCCCAGCTCCAGCCGGATGGCACAACTATTCTCTCCTGCAAGCACTGCCCCCCAGTGAAGGGGAGTGCAAGGCGTAAGACCTGTGCTGAGACCTCCACCAGTGTCCTAGTGGCTTTCTGGCAGTAAGAAGTTACAAAACTCCCTCACCTGACCCCATCCCTGCTGAGGAAATTAATCTCATGAAAATGCATCCAATTTCCACACACCAGGACATCAGGCATCCAAAAATTGCTGCTAAATCGGGATTACAAAGATAAAGTAAAAGAAGAAGAAAAAAAGAAGAGACATTAGACTGTCTTCTCACTCTCTCTTTGCTATTTAACACTTTAATCCTCCTGAGGCTTTTTCTTTTTACTGTAATTCCTTAATATGGTCTGCACTGTTTATTATCATTCTCCTTTCTCACAGTTTTAGGTTACCATTTAAGCTACTTTTTTACCTTAATTACCTGGTTAACTGTAATCTGTCAGGAGCCATAGACATGTGACAGAGAAAGCCCTTATGATGAGGCTGTCTTCATGCCCAGGAAAAGCTACTCACAGCAGTCTGTTTTTTAAAGCTTTATTCAGCAGGTGAGATTTAATTGCCTAAGTCAAGAGACTTCTACCATTTCATGTCAGATATTAGACTGCAATAGAATGGAAGTCAGTGGCGGGAAAATTATCTCTGAAAATTTGCAAGATTGGTGTTTTGTATCTTCAGTGCATTTACAATCAGCTGTCTCAGCTGCATGGGCTGCATGTTTCTGCTCCTCAACCTGGGAGCAATCCTCATCTCCAGTAAGCACTTATGTGATCTGGTATCATCTTTTAGCTAATCAGCTGAGATAAATTTATCCAAGAAGGAACAAACCAGACCATTGTCCTGGAAGCCTGGAGACCAAGAGGACAGTGGAGAGCAGTCAGCAGAATGGTGGTGAGGCTGCTAAGTGGATCCTCCAGCTCAGGTTCTAATAATTAGGTCTGCTCCTCTTAGGTCATAAAGTCTCCGATTTGTGATAGCTTTGGTGAATATTCACTGCAGTGGTGTAAGGAGGAAGAATCCCAGCATGTGCCAGCAGAAGACACTATCTTCAGCATCTGCTGAGTGAACTATTATTTGTTGTTTTGTTTATTGGCTTTCTTTAAATGATGCTTTGGATAGTCTTCATGGGATGCAGCTGTGCCTATCATTGCAGAGTCGTGGGCAGGAGTAGGCAGTGCTTTTCTGCAAAAACAACAGAAATGAGCCTAATAACCACAAAATACCTCCTAGAGCAAATAACTCACAGAAATTTCCATTCCAGAATAATATTTTGAAGTAACTGGAGATCATTTCCTATAATGTTCATCACCTTTTCTGGTGCTCAGAATGACTCAGAACCAGCTGCAAGGCTTCTGTGGTACTGCAAACACTTGAAAATGTACCCTCTGCATGAGCAGCCACTACGCAGTCGCAGAATGACTTGTACACTCTCAGCATCTCTTTCTGTGATCCAGCCTTCACTGCTCAGAAGCTATTTGTTGCTAAGGACTCAGTGTTTGACAGTCCAGGACATGTAGGACTCCTGTTGATGTGTTGTTCATGTTATTTCTTACATCCATGCCCACATTCAGAAGGACACTCAGGTACTTCAAATGTCACACAGGTCTAACTGAGGCATGAGCAATGTGCCTAACCCCTCCTCAGGAGTGAAGACTCAAGTACTTGCACTTTTGCCTGCCTTTGGCAGACCTGCTTATCCATTTTCAGAGCTGCTACATTTTCAGCTGAGTGTGGGATTAGTCTGAAGTTCCTGTGGGACCCACAAAGGCTTTTTAGGCTTAAACTCCTGAGCAGTCAAGTTTGGTATATTTGTTATTAGCACACTTAACTCACACTGGGGAGACTGGTTTTCTTTTTAAAGCAGAGAAACCACTGCTACATCTTCGTTTATTGAGCTCACAGGATGGTGAGCCATCAAAGAAGCTTTTGTTCAGAAGAAAGGGAAAGTGACATCCACCTTCTGTAACTGACTGAGGTGGTAAAATCATGTTTCTGGTGTCTTCACCTAAAAAGGGGTTGTACATTCTTATCCCACAATCCAAGGTACTGTAAGAAGTTTCATGTTTGGAGCAAAGCAGGAGAAAGATGAAAACTGGATCATTTTAAAATTGAAACTAAAAGAATTGTGAGACCAGAGGGATCCCTTGCAAAATCACCTTATAATAAGGGCATTCACTGGCAAGTGCTTCTTCCCTCATTCCCAAAATAGTTAATATATTTTTATTGTAAGAGTACGGAACGTAAAATTAATGCTCAGGAACGTGGCTATTCCCTCAGCAAGTGAACTGTATGGACATTAGGCTTTAAAGTTTTTTCCATTCTATGAATCTCCCATTCCCTTCTGGATGGTGGTAAAGTTTCCAGAGAGGAAAGAGCAATATTGTCAGTGTGGTGGTCATGGGCTCTCCCTGAACCTGGTGTGGGCTGCTGTTGGATGCAATTCCCTGATCTGTGGTCCCCTTGGTGAACTCTGTGATGTTTCAGGCACACCTTTCACATGCAATGAAGTGTGGCACAGAGGCTGATAGAACAATAGCTGGTCCCAGCACAGTGCTGTGCCTGGCTGGGAGGGAGGATTTCTCTGCTTACAAGCAGCAGCTACAAGTGCATTTTGTTAATGCACTGGGTCTGCACTGCACCATTCATGGCTGGTTTAGGATTTTATCTTCCATGGGTCTACCTAGTAGCCAGATACTGCTTGGTATCCCCTCTTCTGTTATCTTTGATTAACTATAGTTTTGGCCTGTTCCTTTGTAGATTCCTTAAGTTGTGTGAACTCCAGGAAGAATGAAAAAAAAAAAAAAAAAGGCCTTTCATTAGTCAATGTTTGTACAATGCCTTGAAAATATAAAATGCTGCACAAATGATGAGGATGAGTGCTATTTACTTCAGAGCTAATTTGCCAACCTTTTCTTTATTTCGGGAGCCTTTGGGCTTAGCTGTTCATTTGCTTAATTGCATCTCAAGCTTCCAGTTAAAAATGCTACACATGCAGCAGTTATACCATGCCCCGGGAAGAAGACATTAGAGATGATGCTACTGACTCACCAGCCACAATGCCTTCTTCACCCGTGTTCTGTATCCCTCCCTCCATCTAGCCCCCTGTCCTCAGTTCTCCCCACCATTTCCCATAGGTATAGCTGATATAATCATTGGTATCACAGATTTACATACTACTACTAATAATAATATTAATACTTTCTTCTCTCACATGGCTTATTCCTCTACCTACTCATTACATGTCTGATTGGCGCTTTTTGTAATTATCTCTGCCACATCCTTAAATAAGCTTTTGCCTCATTTAGAGTGTGCTGTAAATGGTATGGTTTTGATAAATTAAGCAATAATCAGAAAAAAATTTCAATATTCTGTAGATTTCCATTAAGTTACAGTTTTAGTGATGCAATTCTCTGTGCTACAGTTCACACTGAGTTAGCCTTGTTTTCATTAAAAACCTCATTATTTAGAGATTTATAACTCACCTATAGAAATTTCGCCCTAGGGTGAAACTTGACTCTGCTTTTAGCTCAAAAAAATCTTTAAAAAAAAGTAATTTAGTTTGTATTTTGTGACTTTCTAAAGAAAATAATTCCACCTGTTTCAAGCTTTTTGTGTCGTGTAGCTAAAAATACCCTCAATTTCAGAAATGTGCTATTAGTTATAGTAATAACAGTAATTGATGTTACTACAAATTCTACTTATGTAGAGAAGATAGGACAAAAGGGTGAATGAAAGACAAGAATGAAATTGGGGTATTTGCTCACAAGAGTGTATAACCCTTCCACATTTGGTAGGTGAATAAGATTAATTGTTCCTACTGCACTATCCTTCCCTCTGGAATATTGCAGGAAACATAGAAGGAATCAAGCTGTGGTTGTTCACACATTACTTGCCATGATGGTTTCTCATAGCTTTTCCTGGAGATTTGGATCACTGTCTGCACTAATTAGTGCCTTTGCCACTCTTCATTCCTTTAGTCTTCTTTGGATAATTGAACAGGAGACAGAAATCTTGAAAGAGGAACAGCCAATTGTGAAGGAATGATCTGGCTAAGAGTGTCTGGGCTGTTCTGGTAGGCACTTTATAAACACAGAAACAGGCACAGTATGAAAATCAAGGCTATAAATGTCCTTGCAGAGAAAGTGTGATGCAGGTATATTTTTGGGATTGAGAACAAATTTATCAGTAGTCTGTTCTGTCTAGTATAGAGTAGCTGGTTCATGGGGATTTATAGACCTCCTTCATGCAGAGCCTCAAGGCACTCCAGCAATGAAGTTCTAGATCCTGGTACAGTGAAGCAATGATGAGATTGTGAGATCAAATATTAATATTCTTTTTTAGGGCAGTTAATTGTCACTGCAAATTCTTCTGAGTGCTCCAAGTCTCTTGGGAGAATTTGGTCATGTTTGGGGATCTGAACTGGAGCCAATTTAGAAAAGTCTAAGTTTTCATTCTGGCCTTTTCCTAGTCTCACCTATGTTGCACCAAAAATAGTTCTGCAGTGTTTCATATTCAGTTGTTGACTGTAGTTTCAGAGCCTGCCATACTTAATATTATGTATGCAGCAGACTCAAAGTATGCTTGTTTAAGGACACACACTCAGCCAATTTCAGCTCACAAATAAGAGTTCTGTGTTCCCACTTGGGTGGGTAAGGTCATTTGTGCACAACAAAATTAGACCACTAATTATAGACACTATCTTAAAATTTGGTAAAAGCCATGTTTTCCCCAGGCAAAAACTCACAGGGCTCTGTGAGTTTTGAGCATTCAACCTGCAGGAGAAAGATGATCCTACACAATGTAAGACCTTACTGCTTTTTAATACCAAGTATAAAATATAGGAGCTGCAGTTTTACCATCTACCATATTGCCAGGCCTGTAAGAACAAAAATAAAAAGACTTAACCTTTTACATAGTTGCAGTGAATAATCCTGAGGGCTGTGTCTTTGAGTTCCTAATACACTCTGGTCAGCTTTTTGGGTCAGAATAGCTCAAAACGAACCTTGTCAGCAGAAACTGAGGAGGAACTAGTTATCTTAGCAAATAATGGGAATGTCTTGCCTCCGTCTGTGTAGTAGATTAATGCTACCCAAGTGGAATGGACTAGGAGATTGTGAGGAGAAGTAATGCTTGAGACTGAAATTTCAGTAATGAAATTTTTAGAAATAGTAGTTCACCAGGAAGTTTGTTCTATGTACATGTGTGATATAAAAGAAACACTGATAGCACTGGGATATAAACTTGATTTCAGTGCTATATAAACAGTAGTAAAACAGCTTTTTCTGAAATCAGAACAAGGAGTAGATTGCTTTTAAGTAGTGTTTGGGATTGATGCTAGGGAAAAGAAATACTCAAATGAAAATCATTGATGTAATGAAAAGAAATTTAGATACTATTTTCTATCTCAGCCTCTTTTTCAGGCAAAGTTATAAGACAACATTCTCTGGGCAAGTGAACACTAACTGTATATTTGGGGTTCGGTTTTCAAATGGGCATTTTCTGTCTCCACCCATTCCCACTGAAGTGCCTTTGTTTTACTGAATGCCATTGATTTAAGGGTAATACATCTGTGATGTTAAATTCCCTCACAAATACTGCTTTCCATGGATGGAAATTCAGTTTTCTGAAGGTGTGTAGGAACACAATTCACTTTAATTACCTGAATTTTTCTGAGGATCTGGACCAGACCTACCTATCTGCACATGTATATTATTAACTACAAATGTTGTGCCACCTGAAACAAGGAAGCAATTTCTACCTGTATTTAAGGATCATTCCAAGGGGAGAAAATAAGCTGCAATGCCTAAGGTAGGCAGAAAGGAAAATGTCTGAATATGTCTTCAATAGGCCCATTCCTAGGGCCATTCAAAGCTCACAGAACTCACAGGAAGAAAATGCTGGACATTAAAGCAACAAAAAGAAAGCAAAGATAGAAAATGGTTTGGCTTCTTTCAATGTTAGCATTAAGATTTTCTAGTTAAATTAATTAGAGGCATGCAACAATGAGCTATTTTTCAGATCTGGATCTGCACTGTTTCAGTGAACCTATAGGGACTTGGGCAACTGCATTAGTAACATATCTGGCCTATGGGCTTAGTAATGGAGTGGCTCGGCTCTTGATCAGAAGAAAACAGTGAAGACTGTCACTTTTGTTATAGGAAGACAGCTTTGGAAAGGCAAACTGCTGTGAGGCAAACGCTGTAATTAAGATGGATGCACAGCAGCCCTCTGTTTCTGCAGGCAGCAGCAAGGAAGGACCAAAGAATTCCTCCCAACACCCACACTTCTCATGCAAAATAAATCAACAGAGCTTAGGAAGTGAGGTTCTTGATAAATCCTCTGGGTAAGGCTTCTGGCTCACATGAATCGCTGGTCAGCTTTGTGCACAGCACGGTGTTAACACAGAGATGCCTCCTCAGCAAGGTGGCCTGCCTCAGCAGTCTGCTCCTCTCTGAGGTCTCACAGTCACAGATGGGAAATAATTACAGTTTCAGAAGCTGCTACAAGTCTTCCTAATGTGTATAAATCCATCTGTGGATACACTGTAATCTCCATACATACCAACAAGGGGTCATGTGTGGGAATTTCCGTAGTTGTGTTCCCAACAGCCTGTTTCTAGGAAGAGAAAATGAGACTGTTGCAGAATCCCTGAATCCCCCTGCTAGAACAGCTGCTTCAAGCACACACCAGAGGGCAGCTGCGGTTTTGGCATCTTTTTTCCCTATGATGGGATTCCTATCAATCACACAGATCTGGGGTGTGTCTGGCTCTTAGGGTTTTAGTGGGGAGCAATACATTTGGATATGCTCCATCCACTGAGGATGGTGGGTGCCCTCACTGAGGCAGCAATGCTGCCCTTTTTGCCATCCCTGTACTCTGTGGGGCTGGCTCACCATCCAGGTGTGACAGCTCCACCTGGCAGCCAGAGCTGGCTGGAATTCTCTTTATCTTCTAAGCAGAGAGAGTGTCCTCCCAGGCCACCCACTGCTTAGGGCAGCTCTTCTCAAAAGAAGGAGCATAACACAAGAGGGAGATGACAGTGGAAGAATTGATGGATCTGAGAGTCAGACAACACAGGACTGAAGATGGGTTGTATTTTTTTTCTGAGTAGGCAGGAAACTGATGATTTTTTAAAGATTTTTTTTCAGTTGTTGGTCTGTATGAGGAAATGGGAAGATAGATTACCAGGCAGATGTTGCACATTTTGCTGAAAAAAAGAATGTTTTCTGATAGAGCCCTAGTTAAAAATTTGGCAACAAATTGCTTATTAAATGATGCTTCAGATGGAAGGCAAAACACCTTGTCATATTTCTCTGAAGTGTCAAAATACAGATCAGTGACTGAGTGTCTAAGCTCTGTTGTGCAGCTGATCACGGTTTCTTTCAAAGAGACAAGATTTTCCTTGTCATGGAAGAACTCTTTCAAAGACTGTGTGTGTGCCACAAAACTTTTTAACTGATAGGACATACAGAGGATCTCCTTGTAGCATAGGACTTGCAATGACTCAGCTGTGCAGGGAATCTCTTGGTTAAGAACATGACACCATGTCCATCTGCCAAGTAGGACTTGTGACAGCAAGAGTGCTGTGCAATATTGTCACCTGGGTATGTCTTAATGCCCTCTCACCTGATGTGGGAGGGCAGATTCCAGTAGAATTGACTAAAAATAAAAGATGGAAAGGAAAGTGCGTGAGGAAGGTTTTGAAGGGAATTGCAGATCGGTTAAGAATAACTAAAAAAGGTATTGTTGTGTTAAATTTTTGCAAAAGCCTGAAAGTTAGAACAGCTGAGTCAGGATGATTATAACAGCCAAATATTGCAAAACAATTAGTATGATGGATAAAATTCAAATGTACATATAGGATAACAAGACCAACCCTGCTTGGAGTTGCTGGGGCAAGGAGTCATAGCCTGGGGGGATGATATGAGGTCCTGGACCCTAGGAAAAGGGAGCCCTCAAAGAGTGGGCAGGGACAGTCAGGTAATCAGTGTCCCTACAGTCCAGGCAGGGATTTAAAGCTAGCTGTAAGCAAAGCAGAGACAGGAAAATGTAGTTGTTCTTGTACCTCTCCCTGTCACCACCCACATATATGCTTTATTCTCATTTGGGTAAATATTTGCCTGAGAAGCAGCAATGTCATTATAGTTAAGGCTATTTTGGTCCAAGCTGTCACAGGGAGACTGTTTAACCCATAGAACTGGAAAAAACAGGTGAAGCTGTTGATCAGCTTCTCTTAGATATCACTGAGCCAAGCTGTACTTCCGCATTGGAGAGTTTGTCCTGCTGACTTGTCCTGGAAATCTTTCTCTTCAGACCATTCATCCTCCTGGTACTTTTTGCCTGTATGCTTACTGGTTGTTGACGTCTTTGGCAGTGATAGACATCTGTGTCCCAGGCATTTGCTGTTACTAGAGAAGTTCATTAAGTATGAATGAGAGCTCCAGAGATGCCTTGCTGGGTTACCACTCTTAGGCTACAGCCTGGATGTGTCTTGCCCTCTACTCCTACCTGATGAACTTGCTTCCCAGTGAGTGGTGATCTAATGGAGAATTTCTGCTTGTAAAACATAATGCACTACAGTATTGACTAAACATTCATGTCTGTTTTCAAAAAGGGCATGGGAAATAGCTTCCTGAAGGTTCTTCATCCATCAGTTGAAGAAATGGTAAGATACATGGTTGGAAATTAAAACTCAGCAAATTAAAGAAATTAACAAGCAACTTATCCAGACCTGTGGTGAGTTTATCACTGGTAGTTTTTTGGAGATGAAGATTGTTTTTTTTTTTTTGTTTTAAAAATTATATTTTGCTTCAAAGGGAAAATGAAGCTGGACTCGTACAACAGAGGTAAGACTGAGATGCATTCCGGAACAAATGTAAGAAAACAGAAATAAAGGAAGAGAAATGGAAAACTTGTTGACAGTACAAAAGTGAAAGTCAGTACTGTTAGCAAGAATTCAGTATTATTAGCAAGAATTTCTGGTATAAATGATGATCATCAGTAAGAAATGAAGAAAATCTGACTGGATAAAGCCCTGGACAGCCTGGACTGCTCTAATAGGTCACATAGTACAAAGCAGACCCTAACTCAAATAGAAGACTGGACAAAAGGTCTCCCAAGGCCCTTCCAACCTGAAATATTCTCTGTTTTGCACAATTCTATGATTATATGAAAAAAGAGACATTGATATTTGAGCTGATTATCTGGTGTAAAGTGGGGGTTCAGGCTCCTAAATCTCAGCATCTGCGACATACGTGCCTCAGTGTGTGCTGGATTGCTGAGGTCCTAAGGCACTCAATGAAGATCAAGTTGTTGCAGAAAATGGAGTCTGCAGAGGCTCATTTAAGGTTGAGATTAATAGCTAGCTAGGTGCTACTGACTGTAATATAGACACACACATACAGACACATAAATTTTGGAGTCCAGTTCTGGAGCTGCATGCCATCAGTCAGGACTATGATATGGCCATGAAAAAGACAAATGCACCCTCAAGGATGTTGCACAAAATGTTCTTTCTAGAGGTAAAGTCCCAATGTTATTTCTCTGGGTCTTGCTACCATTTCTCTTTTAATTGCAGTTTACCATATTCAAGATTAATGATTGAAGAGATAAAGGCTACTGAAATGATCAGTGGAATTTCACAAAAAAATCTTACTCTCTGCAAGGGATTGAGTTGTTATTAGACTTATTTATTGTAGCAAACTGAGGACTATACTTTCTCTCTCTAAATACTTCAGGAGTTAAAACCACAAAGCATTGAGGGAACAGTTCTGACATGAAATGATTTACTCATCATTTGTTTGGGGACTAGATAAAACTTAATTACCAATCAATATTTTTGTTAGCGTCAATCCAGCACAGGCATGCAAAAATCATTACAAACTCTGGTTAGGTAAAAAGTGATTAAGAGTTAAAATTCTTTGTTGTTAATATAAAAAGACAAACAAAAATCTTCTTTGTAATTTGCTAATATTTTTACACTCACACCTTTCTTGTCCTGGAAAAGCAATAAAATCAACAGATTTCAAAGACATCATCCCAAGAAAAGCTCCACAGTGCCTTTAATGGCCCAGCTGTTAATAATTACATATTTATTACGTAAATATCAGAATATATGTATCCTCTTCTACCTATCAAATGTAATTTCCATAATTTTGGCATGCTCATGGGATAATGATCCTAATAATATCTTTAAAATTTTCTTTGTGCTATTATTTCTGACCTTATAAATATCTTTATGCAAACTTACTATCAACCATCTTCCTCAGTTTCTAAATGCATTCTAATACAAGAAAATAATGATTTGCAGGTATTATTTTTTTAACCCTTTATATGAATAACAAAACCCAAATGTCCTCTTCTGTGACAAAAAAAAAAAAAGTTAAAAAACCCCCAAAATGTAGTATCCTTACTGTTTTTCCAATCTAGTCACTTTCTTATTATTTTTTACCATTAATAACCACAACTTTGGTTTTGCTCTGCCCTGGAATGTTCTTTTTTGGCTGTAGATCTCATTCATCTTGGATAATTGACCAAAATTCTTCCCGTTTGTTTCTCTGGTCATTGGCTTGCTCTTCACCATGGTAAACACTGCTCCTCAGTTGCAAACTATGTCCATACCTGCAAACATTTGAGGTCCAAGTTAAGCCCTGCAAGCCATTCATTGTGTGTATAACACATCAGGAGTGGCACTGTACTTGCACACATTTTATGTTGGTTCTGGTTTTAACGAGACCACTAAATGGGCAGTTGGTAATTACATAAAAATATTGGCATTTGGGCCAAACGCTGGTAAAGACATCAGGAATGACACATATAGGGCTTTTTAGTTCAAACAACAACAAATACTGTTGGGATGGCATGTAGCAGCTCCCAAGGTCCCAAACATTCTTCAAAATGTTTTTTCTTATAATGGTATATCTTTAATTATCACTCTCTTTTTATGGATATATATGTGTGAATTTGCTAAATTGTTATATTGATTTACTTATTAAACTGATTTTCTGTTTCATTAAGCTGATGGACTATTTGATACATAATTAAACTATGAAATCTTAACTTGCCATCAACACAAGTTGCACTCCTGATTTTGTTCATTCTTTCATTTAGATGGTCTAAAGCATTTACCTCCTAGTGTTAAATTTTAATTGGAGGTTTAGTTCGGTATGAAGCTGCACAAACCAATGTTGTTTTCATTGACCAAACATGTATTTTAAGGTTTCTATACAAAGTTTTGGAATACTTTAATAAGGGAGATAGCTTTTCCCACTTTCAGCTATGGGAATATGGGAATACAGCAAAGTTAGCGAAATCAGACCTGTGAAAAGTGCAATGTAAGTTTCTGTGGCTTGGCCCCAAGCTTTTGGGAGTCTGAACTGCAAGTATAGCCTGACCTCCGAAAAAGCTCTCACAACAACCTCTCTTTCCTTGTTCAGAAAATTACAGTCAGTCTCCAAACTTATGGAGACTGAAATAAAATGAATAAATTTGTCTTGGATTTTTTCTTAATTTTTTGAATGACAGAGCTATAAGGCCCTGGAATCAATTTCCAGAAGAAATGGTGAGAGACAAGGAAATAGAACCCAAGAAGTTTCAACTTAGTATATTTAATTCAATTGTCCACAGAACCAAGATATCAGCTTAACATTTCTCACCTGGTTCTGTGTTCTCTGTTCTGAGTTCAGAAAAATCCCTTTGGTTCAGTTCTGTACAAGTCAGGCTCACACACTGTGGTCCCTCTGTACTAAGAGGTTATGAATTGTGCTAAATAGCAACATCTATCACTGTCATGTTACTTCTAAACTACTTTGCTTTGCTTTCTAGTATGGACAGATGTCTATGAAGTCAGTCCTTTACAAGCAGTAGAAGAAAGCATGGTAAAAAAGAATAATTGCAAAAGGTGATCTAACAATCTTTACCTTGACACTGTGTGTAAGCCAATGAAATGAGAAAAGTTTTTCTAGCAGCTAGATTTTATTAGATTGTGTAAGAGGCTGCAGATGTCAATTATACCTAGGCTGAACACTAATTCTTGTGGCATCCCACTAATCACCTCCCCACAATTTGATGAATGTCTGGTTATCATTACGATTTTTTTTATAAGCCTCCACACAAAGGAGGATGTTTCAAGAGAATAAATGCTTTATTCCATTCCTGGCCCTAAGAGAAACTACACCAGTGACAGCTGCTCTCAAAGGAGGAAATTGTTTGTGCCAGTTATAGCCAGTCAGGAAGGAAGCCAGCTAAAACCTCTTATAAACACCAATGAGACTAAGTATAACTGGTTTATTCTGCTTACTATAGTGAGGTCAGCTTTTCCTGTCCCATTTTTGAAGAACTTCATGTCTATGGGGCAGAATGGCAAGATTTCACCTAGCTGTACTGCAAAATACTGTCTGAGATTTTTACATATATGAATAGTCTTCATCTGCTTTATTTTTTCTTCTAGTCAGTGAAAGAAATTGACTCTATGAAGGGTACACAAGGATTAGCAAACACTTAAAATCCTCCTTTGTTCTGTTATTGAGCACCCACGTGGCTCCTACTTCAAGTAGTTTTCCATCAGCATTGTGAAGTGTTTTTCATTTGAGTTTTTATCATGCAATGGAAAGCTGCTTATTTATAAATAGCAAACAATGACAAAACATCTTAATAGATGTGTAGGATGGTGGGAGAAAGTTTGCCTGTATTCCAGAATTCCCAGTGCAGATCCCTGTTCTACAGGGGTGGCATTGTGCACCATCTCCACTATAGGTTGGAGGTTTGATTCAGTATGAATAAAGTCTGAGGGAACAAATGGGGTTTGTTTCAGAACTCAAATCAAGGGAGGTAACAGATTTAGATAATGCTGAAAACAAAAAATTCAGGTTTTTTCATTAAACAGAATGATAAGCAAAAAAGAGAAAGGGGAAAAGGAAAGCTTGGTTTGGTGTGGGAAAAATGGTTTTATTTAATTTTTAATAAAGGCAAACCAGTTCAAAGGCTCATCTACAAAAGCACCACCCTTCTTGGTCAATGGGGTGGGCACTCAATAAGGCTGCAGGATGTCTAATTGAAATATCTTTGCTGCCTGATGATAAGTTTAAATCTGAGCATCTCATGCCTAAGAATAATGCCTATGCTATATGTTGGACATGCTGGGGAGGTACTATTTGAATAAACAAAAATGCTTGCTTGGAAATCGGGTTTGAAACCCAATATATTTCTTTGGCACTTTGCACAGCAGGTTATAAGTTCATTCATGCACAGAAAATGTATCTTTTTCCATTTCTTTTTCCTACAACCTGGTGAACAAAATATCCGAGCCAAGATTCAGCAATTTTCTCCGGAGAAAGTAGGAAATAGATCAGCCTGGAGTACAAGAGAGCAGGGCAGTCACTTAGAAAGATCCAAGGCCCTTTTGGGAGAAGGTACAATCCAAATCCAGCTTTGCATGCCAAACGAGTTCTTTAACCCAAGAGTAAATGCGAGAGGAAAAGGCTTAAGTCCCAATGGACAGAAATGTTCTACTTATCCACAGTCTTCATATATCCCAAATGTACACATAATTTTTCAGGTTTTATACATTTTTGTATTTATGTTCCTAATAATGCCTGATACTTATTTATGGGGCCTGGCAAAGTTGGGTTTTTTCCTTGTAAAGGTACTTTCATTAATTTGTTTGCTCATTGATCTGCACAACTTTGTTCTTTTACTTACTTTTACAACTGCTTTTCTCCAGTCTAAACACAGAAAGAAGACACAGATGTGATTTTACAATCAAAGGCCAAGAACATTACAATATAAATGATCAACAGCCTCAAATACAAGGCTGTTATCTAGAGGGTGAAACACAGGGAGTGTTGTCCTGAATAATGCCAATTGAGGTGAGGTAATACAGGTGTCATAGAGACTAGGAGACTCAGAAAAAGACAGTTAAGCCTTGGTAAGAGTGAGTATGAGGCATTTGTTTCATTAATGAATGTATGATAAGTCAATATTCATTATTATCATAATGAATGTATAATAATATAGCAAGATTTGGTTGTGTCTTCCTTCCTAAAGATGCTGATCTCTTCTTCTTACTTCAGGATTTGGACCATAGCCCAAATTTTTTCTTCTCTGGAAAGCAATTCCCACCCATTTTTAATGCAGAATGTTTAAAAGACAACTGTTTCCTTGAATTAGAGCATTCACTCCCTTTCCCAGCAGGGTCATGGCTACTGGGGTCAGAAAAAGATTTTGCTCTTGTTATTTTTACCAGTATCTTGCACCATCAGGCTCTCAACTTTGCTCTGTATCTTTGTATGTTACTGTAATAAAAATAATTGTTTATAGCATATAATTTGCAGAAGTCACCTGGGAAATTCCTTGCAGGGTCAATGTTTGTAAGCATTTCAAGGGTAGTTCATTATATTCCTTCTCTTTCCTCTCTCTTCTCAGTTTTCTCACTCCACAGTGAGATTTCCTTCACCTTTCAGAGGAAGGTTGGCACAGGAAAAGATTTAGATCCTTGGAAGGGACTGAGATAAGAGAGAAAAAACTAAGAACAACTGTAAAAGAAACTTTCAGAAAACAAAATCTTTTAAGTTAAAAAAACTGTGGCGAAGTAGGAAGCTATTTTTGAAAATACTTTAAACAATACAGAAACCCAGATTGCAAACATTTAGCAATTTTTCTATAAATATTTGGTTTATTGTACCCAAATCCTCCTAGATAAACCACTGTATGTATTATTCCACTCTTAATTTTCATCCAAATTTGACCAAGGTACGGAGGTTAGAGTATAAAAGATGAAGTTCTTTGTGAATCATGGCAGGGAAACAGTAAAATTCCCTATTCCCATGTTTTAAGTTATTGTTCTCTTTTTGTTGTTGTGTTGTTTGGTGAGGGGATTTGTGTGTCTTTTAAAAGGTGCCAGAAGCTCACCATCACACGAAATGGTGTGCTTATCAGGAGAACTGTGATCACAATGAAAGAACAAAGTTGTTTCATTCTATTCAAATACTCTTCATAGAGTCAAAAGGTTAATGCACAAAGCTGAGGCAGGCAGAATGAGCAAAGTTTGGGAACACCAGGCTATCAGTGAATGGAGTGTTTGCATGCATTGTAAGTACCCAGGAGTGGAGAACTCAAACTCTGCTTCAATCAAGGTATCTTCACCTCAAACAACTAAAGCTTGCAAGGTGGTTGCATTCCCTTTCCACCCTCCCTAGGGAAAATATACCCTGTTTCTTTACTGCCTGTCTATCTACAAAATTATGTGAAGCACAAAATACACATAGCCCTACTTCTCAGCATGCTAAAATATTTGTAAGTACAGTTCTTCTTTGGCCAGGCAGAAAGAAAACTTAGGAAAATAAAAGAAAATGAAAGCTGAGATGCTGCACTATTGAATTATAAAACTTTCCTTCATTTTATAATCCTCTAGATGTAGACAGATTTTAGCAACAGCTGGTTTCATCAGCTCCTTTATCCTGTGGCAGAGAATTGACTGAAGTTATCCACAGGTACCTACAAAGAGAACTGGTGTGATATTAGTTGTCTGCTAGCAACATGCAAGTGTGC
The DNA here is from genome assembly GCA_910950805.1 of Acrocephalus scirpaceus scirpaceus. NCBI lineage: Eukaryota > Metazoa > Chordata > Aves > Passeriformes > Sylviidae > Acrocephalus > Acrocephalus scirpaceus. Next base: position 56,797,645 of record OU383774.1, on the reverse strand, counting down.
CAGGTCCTCTAGGGAGTCTAGAATATCACTGGACTTCTGTATTTAAACAGCTGAAGCCATTTTCATGACAAGCTGTTCTTTTAAAGATTTTCACTTTTTAATTTTCATATGCACTTTTACTGATTCAGAAAAAAAAGTGCAAATATATGGAAGGTGAAACACCTCTCCCACCCAGTCCTACTCAGCTGTTCAAATTTCATCAAGAAAAAGATTTGTAACTTCCAGTGGTTGGTTGCTGTTATATTTTCCCACAGGCTAAAGAAGCCAGATTTCACCTATGACAGAGCCCAGTAGTCTTCTCATTGTTTGAATGAACAAATGACTGAAGAAGCTTGTACTCAAAAGACAAAAGTCTTCTTGGTTTCATCACAAAGTTCAAGTGTAATTTGGTTCCCAAGAAGGGAAGTGCCTGGGAAGCTGTGTAATTGAAGGTTCATCACTGTCATGGTGAAACAATACAAGGTAAGGGCAGGTTCAGTGTCTCAATGACTTGAGAAATGTCCTTTGAGGGAGGGTAACTGACTCTTATTTTTTTTTATTCCCGTATTTTAAAAGCAGCCTTTTCTGTAGTGTGCTGAAATTCACATGGGAAAAGCTCAAGGCAAATTCTCTTCTCTTTCTCACTTTATTTTTTGGTCTGAAACAAGAGCTCTGCTGACCTGCCCACTGCATTCTGGATGTCTTTGCATTCAAGTGCCCTTTATCCTATTTTCCTTTAATTGCCAAATGAAGATTCTACTGCAGTTAGAAATGGCTTTTTTTTTTTCCCATGTGCATAACTATAATCCAGTCAGGGAACGATCTTGCATTTGTGTCAAAATTAATTTTTTAAGCTACTTTAAATTGTCCTCTCTTGCTGCAATGACAGCATTGCATAATAAACTCTTCATATTTCAATATCCAGAGGGAAATAGTTCAATAAATATTTTTAATTGCCCATTTTGTGTTTCACAGAGGTGAGATTCCCAGTATGAAAAATGCCCAGAATGTCTTATTATACTCAATTCTTTCTCTCACATTAATTTTTACAGTACCATCTCTGATGGGACATTACCATTCCCCAGGTGTACACACATCTTCTGTATATGCAGCCAATATCTGAATCATCATACAAGGATTTCAGAGATGGGCACTTGGACCTATTATTTGATTTAAACAGCAAAACATCATGCCATTTTTGGCTATAATATACTCTGACTCAGTAATGTTCTGTTTGTCTGCTTCAAGAGGCCACTTGGTAAATGTTTATCTTATACTTTTAGAAGCATGAGCTGTTTTCATTTACAATTATAATTTTCAATTGCTTGCTTTCCACAAAATTTCTTTATCTTTTGACAGGTTGAGTCAGAGTCACAAAGTGAGATTTTCTTGCTACTACACATTAATAATTTACTGTGTACAAAACTGATTGAGAGCTTTCACGTGGTTTACATTTAGAGGAAGGAACAACCACATAAGCTTCTCAAGTTGAATTTCCAATGCACCTAGATCCCAAGGATCTTCCTTGTTTTCCCTATGTTTCTAGCTTTTAATGAGTTAAGCCCTCAGTCAGTTAAAATTTTCCCTTGATTCCTTTTTTTTTATCCAGTGTTTTGTTAATTAGACATGGTTATATGTCTTGTCTTCCTTTCCCCTTTAGATTTTCAGGCTATTTTTTCCTTCCTTAGTGGTTTGCAATAGGTACATTAACAACACAAATGCTCTTGTCATTTCCCTTTTCATGTGTTTTACGGGAAAAACCAGCTAATTCATAGGTTGAAATTAAAATCTCACATTTTGAGGGTTAGTAAGCTAGGAAATTAACAGTATACTAATAGAAATTCCCTTGACTGACTAAGAAAGTAAAATCGAACAGTAGAGAAAAACAGAGCAACAGACACTCATGGGATTGAAAGACCATGTATGTCCTTCCTTTTCCCTAACATTCCTTTTATCCCGATCCAATTTTTAATTTGTGTGCTGTGAAAGAAGCTGTGTTGTGACCCCTTGCATACTGGAAGACCAAAACTGAAGGTCTTCAGGCTGAAGATGACCAGAGAACACCCTCATCAGAATCAGCAAAGGACAAAGGCCACCCAAGAGATGTCCATGGAGGAGGTCAGCAAGTCAGTTCCCGCTCATATAGAATTACGGGGATTTTTTCTGTTGAGGTTAAAGGGAGCAGAGACAGGTCAAAAGAAAGCCAAGAGGCACTCTGGGTAAGAGTCCCAGCAGCTGTTTCTACGTGAGTTTGTCACTCAAAAGGAAGGACCATGTGCGTAGGGAAGGGTGGGACCCTGCCCCAAAGACTGACAGCTCTCCGAAATCTGTCATCACAGTGGAGATGTCAAGCTACATAATTATCTAAATCTCAAGCATATAAGATAGGAGAGATTGATGGCAAGAAAATGAATCACCTCCATCCACCAAATGCCCTATTTTTGCACTTCTGCGGAGTTCTGTTACAGGTAATTTATAATGTTTTTTCTGGACATCCAAATGTTATGACATCAGGAGCAGTTGTTTTTCTGGAGAAAAGGCAGAAGGGCCAAGATGTTTATTGCTGAAATCATCTGCATAGATTTATTTCTTGTTCTGTTTATCATCTGGTTTCTTGCTTACTGGATCTGGCTTACTAGTTGTATTATTTTAAGGAAAAAACCAAACAACATTGGATTGACAGGGCGAGGAAATGGCCTGAAACACCAGGAGAGCTTCAGACTGGTCATTAGGAAGAATTTCTTCACTTAAAGGAGAGTCAGACAATGGAAAGGGCTGTCCAGGGAGGTCGTCAAGTCACCATCCCTGAAACTGTTCAAGGAACAACTGAACATAGTACTTAGTACTATGGTTTAATTGACATAATGGTGTTCGGTCAAAAGTTGGACACAGCAGTCTTGGAGGACTTTTCCAACCTTAATGATTCTATTACTTCATGACATTGTCTCCAACATTTATGTTTCTTCCATTTAAAAATAACATTTCAAGTTTTAATGCTTCATTGTCATTCTTAAATTGTGTGTGTATACTTTTATCAAACTATTTTTTTGAGTGAAGGAAAAATCAGTTACTATATATTTCCAAAACATAAATTCCAAAAGATCCAATACATTGAATAAATTTTTCATGTTACAATAAAGAGCTAATATAAAAAGTTATGCTGATAAATCTGCCTGTCTGTCATGCAGAGAGCTTTTTCTGAATATGTTGATCAAGGCCCCTGCTGTGTAGGATGGCATTCCTCTGCCCAAAGAGAGGCACCAAAAATCTTTAGGGTTGATATAGAGAAACACAAAGACAGACTTGTCAACTATTACTCACTCTGTCCCAAATGGAGTCAGAAATGGGCCTCCGCTGTGTTTCATGACACATGAAAGGGTTTTCTTTGCGCCTGCTGTTTCTCAGCCAGTCATGCATCAGGATAGTGATGGGGCATGTAAAGGTAATATGAAATTATCTTTATGTAAAAAAGCATAAGGCAATAGAGTTTAGAAAAGTAAGGCTGACAGACAGCAACTTGACTTCTGGATCAATAGCGCAATGAGGGAGCAGAGAGAGGAAAGATAGTCCCGGTTTGGGACCATCTGGCCAGAATATCAACCCATAAGCTAGAGAGCATGGGGAAAAATAGTAAATTCAATCAAACAGCTGAAAAATCTGTGAGCCAGCCAACAATCAACCACATAAAACTTGGCTAAAAGCCTGAAAAACTGCAGATAGTTTTTCAGTGACCTTCACCCCTTGTTTGGGTCTTTCTCCCATCAAAACCAGTGAGAGCTCTAGTGGAGAGGAAGAATAAAGGGAACACTTGTGCCCACACTTGTCAGGCACCCATGGGGAAGACCTCATCTTCACCAAAAAGGAAGCAGGACACACTTCTTAACTTGGTCACTGATTCAGAGCTAACCTTCAGCTATGTAAAAATCCCCTCTGTATCACAGATGAAGGATCAAGGTCTATATATTCCTAGACTTAGCATTTACCAGCTCAGTGACCATGATGGAACTGAAGAGAGGTTCTGTTTGATTTACAGGTAAGTGCATAGAAGAGTTTCAATGAGAAGGATTTTTTTCTTTCCCTGTACTTTTACTGTGTAAAAGTCCCCTCCCTTTTTCTTTTTCCCTCACATGCTTTCTCTGCACCTTATAATGGTGTTTTTTAGAGACACAGGTCCACAAAGCTGACTAGATCTTTGGTGGTCCTCTCATCCTTACTTCACCCTGTGTTCCATTATCTCACCTGCACCAATTCCCAGGTTTGAACATCCACATTAAAAAGGATTCAAAAGGATAACATAATAACATAATAACAAGGATAGCTTATCTCAAAGGCAAGATACTCAAAGGGTGAGAAAGTCCTAAGGAAGCTGATGAATTTTCACAGGTTTTTTTCCCCAGTAATTTTTGCTGTGAACAGGAAATGACTGTGGGTGCCCATGTTACAGGGAGGAGCGAGAGAGTCAGTGAAGACAGCGTTGGGCAGTGGGCTGAGGCTGGCCTGTATCTCTGTGTGCATGTGCAGTACGTATTCAGTGCACAGCAACAACCTGGCCGAGCCTTCAGCCAATGGGCAACATCACGTGGCTCTTTCCAACACTGTTTTAAACTAAAAGAGGGTCGATTTAGATTGCAGTGAGGGTGCTGAGGCATTGGCACAGGTTGTTCAGAGAGGTGGTAGGTGCCCCAAACCTGGAGACATTCAAGGTCAGATTGGATGGGGCTCTGATCAATCTGATATAGTGGAAATATCCCTGATTGTTGCAGGATAGATGGACTAAGAGGCCTTCGAAGGATCCCTTCCAACCCGAAGGAGTCTGTGGTCCTATGATTCTGTGAACTGCCGCTAGATGGAGAGCTTTAGATATGCTCTATGTACATACATCCCTATGCAGGGATTCAGACTCCAAGGCTGGAAGGTAGCTCTATTATCCTGAAGTCTGAGCTCCAGCAAAAAAAGACAGAAAACCTTGCTTAAAGACTTCCACGTTGAGGTAATCTTTTCTTGCTGTGCCAAAACATTCCTTCTCAGAAACGAGACATCCTTTATTTCAAGCCTTCAGACGAGAATCTACCATACCTGTATTGAAGGTGTTCAAATGGCTGTTAAAAATACACACTTCATTTCTCATCTTGTTCTTGTCTGCTTGGAATTCCAGCCATCACCTGCATAATATTACTTCTTTTTTTTACAAGTTGTTTTTACAAACATTACCTCTATAGTTTATAACTGAGCTTCTATCAGCATTTTTTTAATTTCTGACCCATATTACCTTGAGCTGGTGTGTATAGGAGTTGTCTGGCATTAATGGAGAAGCTAAGTGTTCTGTATGAGTTTCAACACTCTGAATTTTTAAACTGCATTTTTGTTTTAAAAACACTAATTCCTCACTTACCACAGTTTAGAAGTGGGGGGAAGGCTTTGCAAAACACTTCTGCCATTAATTTAACAGGTTCCAGTGAGAGTTCAGTACTGTCTTGTTTAATTTAAGCAGGGTTACCTTGAAATGCAGCATTCATGACTACTAATTTCTACTTCAAAAAGAGCTGAAATTCAGTCATCAAATTATTCCATCAAAGTTTAAAGCAATGTTAATAGCTCTCCTTCTGTCTTGTTCCTGTAATTCTGTGAATTATCTGCATTAGGAAGCTGGATCCATATAGTTGTGTCACCTCACCAAGCCTTTTCAGGGCTTTCACTAGAGGCAGAGAAATATGAACAATACAGTACAGGAGGCTTCTTACAACAAAACAGCTTTCTTTCTGTGTTTTTTCTAGGTTGAGTCCTCTTGCAGGCAACAAGGGATGGAAAAATCCTCTGCAGAGCAGAGGGGCAAGGCACACTGGATGTCCAGGCCTTCCTTTACTCAGGCATATTAAGGCCAAGCAGGGACTGGGGACATGTTTGCCCCAAGCACATGGTGTCACAGACCTTGTCACAGCTGCCCCACCATCTCTTTCTGAGAGGTCACCTCTTGATCTGTGCCCTTCCTATCCAAGTCCTCCCCAAGTCACAGGATGTCATCATTTGTCGCCTTCTGTCTTGCATCAAGCTGTCTGTCTGTGGTGACAGCAAAACCAAATTTCCTAGTGAGGATATAACTGGGCCTGTGGAGCTAGCTTCCTTCCCTTGTCCATTTGCATATCCAAGTGGAGCACTGTCAGACACTGGTCACCAACCCAGATGCCCTCTGTGGAGAATGGATGTTTTCCATTGCACATGAAAAACAGAGCACCATGCTCTGCTGGATGGCCTCCTCCTAAATAGTTTTTATTCATGTCTGAGACGTTAACCCTCACACCCCTTCCTCTCTTTGCCCTTCATCATTATTTCTCCTTACATCTCTTCTTCCCTTAGCTTCCTCTTCTTCTGAACCCTCTGCCTTTACACCAAAAGAGAAAATGACAGAAAGTCTGCCTGTGACTCCCTTTAGAAAAACAGTGTTTTGGATGGCTCTGCCACAGGGAATGTGTCACCAGTTTGTGCCCAGCTCCTGCACTCTGAGGCTGCCTCATACCCAGTGGATATGAAATGGACTCAGTGCTCTGCGCTTCATGGGGTTAAACCTGCCAGAGTTTTCTGTACTGTTGAGAAGGATAAAGGCCTTGTATTGTGTTGAGGAGCTGAGTTTGCAGGAAAAATATTTGCAGAGTTATTTTGGTGCCATCAACATTGAGATGATACCTTCCTCTTTCAAAGAGAAAAGTATTGCTTTCACTGATAGACACACAATTTAGTGGGACAAAGTTACACAAAATGTAACCCATGATCTTAGAGATGCCATCCAGTTGGGAGGAAAGTAGGAGCTGGTGGGGAGCTCAGCAGCAGCCAGTGCAGGAACGTGATGGCTATTGCAGCAATAGCTCAATGAGAGCTAGACCCACCCCTAGTTGCTCAAAAGAATGGAGATGGGGAGGTTTCAGGAAAGCAGGAAAAAGAAAAATCTGGAGAAGAAGGCAGGTTTTGCTGACTTTCGTCTGTGGGAGTTGTTTTTATGCCCTTAATTTAGCCCAACCTCCAACCAAAATGAACCTCAACAGTGAAGCATTTGCTTTTGTTCATTCACTGCTCAAAGTCATAAAAGAAAGTTAGACAGGAACCTGATCTTTCTGAAGTCTGCATTTTCATAAATATTTCCCTTTAGGAGTTTGTGAAATTGAATTTTGGTTGATAACCTTGCTTTGTTCACCTAGCCTTATATCCTCAAGAGAACGTAGAGAAAAATGAAAAGACTTTAACAAAAAGTAATCATGGCAATTTCAGTACAATGGCAGGGAGACAACGATAAGATGAGAAATAAGGTACTGTTCTCTCTTCTTTCCTTGTTCCCTCGTTAAAGTGATAATTTTCATACCTTACCTTTGAAAGATATAATTACAGTAATTGGAATCTGACTATTCTTAAGACCTATGCTGTACAGTACTTTTTCCCCTTGATATTTGTGTCTTTTAAACTAATATAAGATCTTTAATTTACTAAATAAATACGTAAGCCATTATTCTCTGCTATGTCCATGCACTTTGTACTCCTCAGGAAATCAAAGCTGCATTAATGCCAGCATAAGAGACCATGGGAGCCCATGCACTGGAAAAAAGAAGGGCGATTCAAAACTATTGCAGGATTTCTGGGACCACAATGCGATTCAAGCACTATTGGGGGATATGTCTTACTTGTCTCTCACCAGGTAAACATTAGCCTGGTCAGCCGTTCGTATGAACAGAGTGGGAGAAGGTGGTGAGTCTAGAAGGGCAGGTGTTCAAGGGAGAGGGGGAAAGACTTTTGTGTTTTCTTGCAGACCGGGGAAGAGGTAAAGGCAAGATGAAAATGTTGGAGAAACATGGCAGTGAGTCTGCTCGAGATAGTGTGCAAATTCTCAGCATGGCTCTGGGAGGATGAATGGTTCCCAGAGAATCTCCTGGAAGGGTGGGAGACTGCTGTCCTCCAAGTCTTTCAGTCTCTGCAAAGGTTGGTATTTAGTCACCTAAACCTGCCCATCTAGTTCTGGTTTAGACATTTTGTTAGTGTCAGAAGAGAGGTCAGGTTTAGTTGCTTCCCCAAGTTTGTGTATGGCCAGGAATTTTCTTCTGCTTTGTTTCTGAGCTGAGGTAAATGGAAGTATAAATACTCTGGGAACCAGACCACGGCCCAGCCAGCCCTACAATTTGGGAAGGGCAAAGGTCCAGGTTATGTTCCTTATTGTGCTCAGCTGCCTCTTGGCCACTTCTCAAAGCATAACCAGTACAGAAGTACCCACTGTCTTCCACTAACACTGTCCTGGGCAACAGCCAGGTTACATGACCTGTGGGCAGTACAAAGAGCCAGTGCTGTGAGCATCAGTGAGCTATAAATACCCCCCTACAGAGTAATACATGTGCCACCAAAACCTTTAAATATGAAATCCTACATCTTCAGGCATGCGTATGAAGGCAGGGAGTTTTTGAGCAGCCAGAGGAAGTTTTAGGATTTGGGTGTATTTTAGAATTTTCCGTTTGAGTTTCTCAAACTTTGTTAGTTTGTTACCATCAAAAAAAGCAGCAGCAGCTACATAGATGAATGCTGCTGCTGTTGAGGAGAGGGCAGAACCCACATCAGCACTTATACCTGAAGGTCCCTTCCAGTTGCAATCTTCCTATGATTCAGTGTTGACTGTGGCTGTGCCACTGCTCACAGCGTGGCTGAAGGATTATTGAGAAAAGGGAGCTAATAGGGAGCCACTAGGATGGCTGGGAACTGAGGCATGCTGTCTGCAAGGAGAGCCTGAGGGAACTTGGCATGCGCAGCCCAAGAAGAGATGATTTTGCAAAGACTTAACACGAACCTGGTAGGGACTGTAAAACCAGGAAGTGCTGGATCCTTTTCAGACACACACACAGAGAAGGAAAGTGCAGCAGACATCAGTTGCAAAAAGGGAAATTCCAGGAATAAGGAAAATAAGGAAAAAGGAATTCACAAGGTTTTTTCAGAGGTGAGAAAGATTGTCCAAAGAAGTTGTACAATTTCTATTCTTGGAGATACTATAAACCCATCTTGATAGGCTGAACTTCAGTGCTAGACCTGCTTTCTTGAGGGAATGGTATGATCAGGAATAATACTAGATGACACCCAGAGGTTCTTATTCACCTGAAGCAGGGGGTTTTTTGTGTATTTCCACCTTCATCAGCTGGACTCTTGAACTCTACTTATACATAGGATGGGTTGCGTGTGACACGACATTGTGTTCAACTACCATGAGTAGTTCTAGTGGTGCATGTGGTCTACTGTGTTTTGTCAACCTTCATCCTTACAGAAATAAATTAAGATTACTATTGTTCTTTTCCATGAATAATATTTCTGATTGATAACCATAGAGTACAATTATATCCATTGATTAGGGCTAAAACCAGTTTCCTTGAGACTGATCAACATTTTGTACTAATAAGCTAAAGAGTGTTTTGTTCAGCACTGCCTCAAGCCAAACTTCCTTTTGACTTGGAAAGGAAAAAGGAGTGGGCATGTGTCTGCATCTGTTCACACTCTTTGGCAGCTGTCATACTGGGCAGGTTTGGCACCCTGGCATGATCAAGTGCCTTTGTTTGTAATACCAGGCTGGATCAGAAAGGTCATGTTAGAGCAGATATCCAGCTTGGCTGTTTCTTAGCTCACTAAAATTGTGGTTTGTGTCAGAGCTCCTCTTAAGCTAAAGCCAGTGCAAAAGGTCATGGTGCTGTCAGACTGCATTTAATTTTCTGTTATAGATACAGCTTTTGTGTCTGCCCCAGTTTCTTTGTGCATTATCTGGGAGATGGAGTAAAGACTTTGGGGGAATACTGCTGGGATTGGAGGAAGAGAACAGGCTTGACACTTTTAATGTGCTTTCTGTTCATGCCATTATACTGGGTGAATAACATCACTTTACTGAATTTTTTTCACTTAAGTTTTACTGAGATCTTTTTAATGCTTGCCAAATTGCTATGTACCTCTCACTCCTGAAAGTAAGATAAGTGCATGATAATATGATTCAGCTTCACTTGTTTTCCATCCAGTTGTGAGAAGGGAAAAAAGGTATACCTTGATGTCTTCTTCCATTTTAGAAAGTACATTTCAGTAGTTTCTCATTCTGGTCTACTTTGTTTCATCCCTTTGAAAATGATGATGATGTAGAAAACAATCCTGTGAAAATGAGTAGCAATAAAATGATTGCAAGTGATTCCAATATAAAATAAAATTATAAAATGAGTGATTCCAGATGTCTTTTTGGAGGATGGCATCTACACTTGTAGGTTAGTTTTGATTGCACTGATCGTTTCTGTTGGCATTTTCTTGTTTCCCTTAAAGGGAGATCCCTTTACAGTATCATGACCCTGAACTATCTTGGGAGATTATCTTTTTGGGAAGATTCTTCAGATGCCAAGAAAGCTTCCAGAGACATCACATGTAGTTACTCAACAAATGGGTTAGTCAGAGTAGGTGTTTTTTTAAGTGATTCCTACTTTTTAAAGCTATTTTGGACTAGTATGACTGAAGCACAAGAAGGTGGAGTGACTTCCTTACAGTCACACTCTGAGTCAGTGGCTCAGTACTCCAGGCTTCCCATACTTTTATTCCAACCATTGAGAAAACCACATGGCTTCCTCTTGGCGTGCTTTGAGGTTTCACAGCTGAGAGGTGTGTGCTCTAAAGGTTTTGCTGCATCTGTGAGCATCTGATTTTATTTCAGAAGTTCTTTATGTAGGAAGACAGGACCCATCCAGCAGCAATCAGTTTGCGTCTTGTCTGTTCAATCCACCTCCTGTCTGTGGAGCTCCACTCAGACGTTTTCCTACAGCACTATCACACACCACATAGTCTCTGCTTACCATGGTAGACAGGAAAATCAAAATGGTTTCTGTTCCCAGGGCTTTATGTCAACCTTCTGTAGTTTTGGCTTCTGAGGTTCGTAGACTCTTACTTTTCTCACCGCTTCAACTTTTGAATGAAACTTCCTCCCTCTTTTCTTTCATCCACACCAAAACCCAAAGCAAAAAATCAGCTGAAATGGCCAATTTTTTCTGTCTTTCAGATGGAAACCATGCAAAACCACAGAGTTTGGCCTGGTGTCTGCTGGAAACTATAAATAGGGCTGTTCAACTGAAACACATCCCTGTTTTACTCAAGCCACAACCCAAAGTTGTGAGACAGTCTCTGAACCCGGGTGGATGTTTTGGAGTGTGTTGACCAAGTATGGTGGCTATAAGAAATTCAAAATTCTGCTGAGTTACCTGCTTGGTTTGGGGTTTCAATGCTGAAGTTCCATATTTCTGAATTTACCATCAAATGCACTCAAGCTTGTTTCTAGGTGCCTCCTGGCCCTTCTTCAGGTTAGGTAGAGAGCGCTGGAATATTGACTACTGCTTCTCAGCAGTGCTGATTCTCAGGCTGGTCAGTGAAGGGGTTCCAATTCTTCCTCAATTTTCCAAGATGCTTTGAAATCAAAGGGTGAATTTGTGCATTTTTACTCTGAGCAAAACATGGTTTATTCAAATCTCAATAATCTGAGGACCTAATATAATAATCTCAGCATGGTAGAAGGGCTATTGAAGGAAAACATGCTCTCCCCTTCTGTTTAAAGCAATGCAAAAGGCCAAAACAAAAGCATTCAGAGTCTAACTCTGCACTAGTTACCTCTTAGCCTAAGACTCAGCACTGAACTTCTATTAAGTTCCAAAGAAGAGATTAGGCTGTAACAGTGTTCGGATCAATATATTTCCCATAAAGCAAGTAAAACACTTTTTAACCCAGCAATGAAATAACTTCATTCATTTAAATTTTTACATCCTTAGAGAGCAAATTATTTCATTGTATCCTGCTGTATGTTTCTGGTTTTGCTCCTCCAAATTTTACAGCTAGGGTAGGTCAGCATTTCTGTTGGATTATATCATGAGACAGGATGTCTTTCCAAATTTTTTCCTCAGCCAGTAGTTTCGATTTTCAGTTTATTCACCTGAGATAACAACGTATTCTTGTGTTAGCAGAGCTGTCACACTTAATTTGATAGTTTAGAATTTCTTCTTTGGTTTAGTGGATGAGGTGGTTTTGCAAGGCAATGTAATGTAATGAATTTAGCTGCCTGAAAGGTGTCACCCAGATTCTCAGGGAGATCTATCTTTATATATTAGTAGATCAGCCTTGTCTCTGGAAGCACGTTTAGGTCACAGTGCATTTGAACCACTCCAGCACCGGGCACGAAAACAAGGAGCAGGAAGGCAGCTCCCAATCCAGCTGTCACACAGGCATGCCAGAGAAATTAATCACAGGGCCAACTGTGCTTATTGCCTCCCAGCCACGAAGCACCACAACAAGAACCCCTCATGAGACCATAAATACTGCATCTTCCATCAGCAACGAGGGTGATGCCACCCAAAACAGAATGTCTGTCTCCAGCGCTCCATGCAGAGGATGAGGCAGGATTCCACCTTAATGTCTCTAGGCAGGACACTGCAGTGATGCTTTGTTGTGCCATCCCTGTTTTCTAGGAGTCTGTCTTCAACCTCAGCTCTGATTTGTGAGAGAGCTGAGCATTCACAGCTCCAAGTGAACATCAGCAGCTGCACTTTGAAGGTAGAAAAGTGCCAGACCACAGGATGTTACAAATGAGAAATCCCCAGGTTAATGGATATTTTTTCTTACTTAATTCCCTCTCTACTCCCTTTCTTGGTCTTTAATGGAGAGGGAATATTATTTCCTAATCTTCTGGGGATTGTGAGGGATTTGAGAACAACAGCAGAGCTGTGGGGACACTAAATGTTCTACAGGAATTGACTACAACACAGTGAAAGCTACATCTCCTAATCTAAGAGGATTCATGATTTGGAAAGAAAAAGGATACATTAATTCTCAATCTTGTTTAGATTCCAAAAAGCAAAAAAGAGGGTTGTTTTTTTTGGGTTTTTTTTTTGGAAAAGATGGGAATGGGCCTGTGGAAATATTTTAATTTTTACTTTCCAGAAACCTTTTTGTTTCTATCCACTCTTAATTTTCATTTTGTAACCTATTTTTAGATGAATTGATGTAACTTTTTGTTTTCCCCAAGTTTTTTCTTCCAAGTAGTGTTCCAGGCTCTTTTCTTTCAGGCTGGACTCGGATTGTTGCTGGCATTTTCCCCTCCAGTACCTGGGCATCAAAAGTAGGAAGGATGCAAGAGAATGCCTCCCTAATTTCACTTCGGTTTTTGGCTATGGCTGAAATTATAGGAAAAGTCTCTCTGAGCTCTGGACTGGGGCACAGCCAGGACACATAAAACATTTGCAAGCCTCTATCAAACCTGCACACAAGCAAGTTTATAAAGCTCTCATAACCTAGCCCCATTTAGACATGATTTTTTGTAACAGCACTGGACAAGTCCTTGAGCAAGATGAAGCCTTGCTGTCAAATCTGAACATCTCTAGTCTAGTGACACAAAAGGTGTCCTGGGGAACCACAGAGAGAAATTAGTGTTTTGTCTAGCCCCATTCTCAGAAACTGGTGATATTTTTTCAAATAAATAGTGTATGTGTATCTATCTATAGACAGACAGATAAAATAAAATGAAAAATCTTGGCCTAAAGCAGACACACACAGAAAGGGGAACTTCAGTCTAAATGAAAAAAATTGGCAAAGGGCAACTAAATCCTATGGCAGGTTGGGCTGAGCTGTGCTTTATCTACTCTATATTTCTGTTGTTTTTATTCAATTTAACTGCCTAGACTAGCCTTTTCTTCTGTACTGAACAACTCTCTTTAAAGAATACTGAAGTCTTCTGAACATATAGTACAAAAATGGAACATTAAAGAAAAGGGCATTTTAAGGTGACTGTTTAAATAAGGTGTCTCTGGATTGTCCTGTTACTTCTATTGCAACTACACCTTTTCTCTATTTGCTCACTATAAAATAGATTGAAAGGATGCTGATGGGTCACATGATCCCAGCCCAATCGATTAGCAGCTTTTAAAGATGACTCATTATTTTGTCTATAACATAAAACAAAATTACACAGTGAAAGGCCTAACACAGACTTTTAGAAAAACTCCAGAGATCCATTTTTCCGTTAGTGGTTTCACTTTTTTATCTTTCTCCAAAGCCTAAAGCACAGATCTTGATGAGCTGATGCAGTATCTGTAGCAGCAGACTTTTCCTCACATTACTCCTCACCTCATTTGCAAGTACAATTCTAGGCCACACATCTGATTCCCACTCCTTGTCCTGAAACAGCTGGGTTGACCAACACACTTCAACTTTTGAACAGACAGTGAAAACAAATCTATGTCAGTGAGGGGACATTTTTAAGCAGCCGTCATCCTTTGCATGAATCTGCAGAATCCCAAATGTTTATTTTTGTTATGTATTTTGGGACATATTAATTCATGTCAAATCTGTATCTGACTTATGCTTTCAGATGAAAAGAATCTGCAGAAAAGCTGCACTGAAATAAGCTCTTCCCATTTCATGTTATATTGATAACATCCCATTTTAATTCAGAAGACTTGAAAAGAAGCTTTGATTGTCACTTTGTATTAGTTTAACTTCAAGTCTTGTAACCTAGCTTACATGATATTTTCAGCCCTGGAAACATGCTACAAAGTAATGTGAAAAAAACCCCTCCAAAAGTCCCAAAACAAAATGACAAAAAACATATAAAAATCACCTCTCTCAATAAACCAAAGAATGGACTGGAATAAAATGGAACAAGTTGGCTCTTTCTAGCAGGACCAGCTGCTTTCTGATAACTAAACACAGGAAAAAGTATTCTTTTCCCACACCTCCTCCCATACTCCTATAATTCTAACTCACTAGCTTCCATCTTTTTTTTTTTTTATGGTCACACTAAAATCCATTGAATACAATGGGTGGAATAGGGAAAGCTTTGTAGGTAGTGGTAGGCTCCAGAAGTGTTTTCCCATGTGAAGGGGCAAAGTAGCCCCTGAGAGCAAAAGAGCTTATAGAGGTTACTTGGTACAGAATAAGGGAAGCCTGCATGCTGATCACTCTGCTTGCTGAAAGTGTCTGGCCTGAAATCCACTCAGAATCATAGAATTATAGAATGGCCTGGATATCTGGGTTAGAAAGGACCTTAAAGATCATCTCTTTTCAACCCTCCTGTCACGGATGGGGAACATCTCCCACTAGAGCAGGTTGCTCAGAGCTCTGTACAACCTGGCCTTAATACTTGCCAGGGATGGGGCATCCACAGCTTCTCTGGGCAACCTGAGTGAAGGAAAATACTCCCTGAGCCTTCCCTCATCCTTTCTCTCTCCCCACGCTTTTTTTGGAGACCCCAATGTGTTGCCCTGCCTGAGTGGCCTATAATGGTCCCATATGCTTTGAGTTCTGCTTCAATCTAACAAAGAAAATTTCTCACTGGGCTACATCATCAATCACCTCCTCCTGGAAATTATATATACATTATATTCTGCATGAGAAGCAGGGAATTAATAATTCTTTGGTTCTTTTATTAAAATATTTATTCTCAAATTCTTTCTACCATCTCTTTTTCTTAGATATAACAGTGACTGATGAAAATATCTGTCCTACACTGAGGACTTTTGCAAATAATACAGAAGTCTACATTATAATAAAATATTGTTTCCTGTGTTGAAGGCTCCTGAAACTCAGAGCAGCACACACCTTTTCAGCTGCCATTAGTGTGCATATAGAGCTGACTAATTATACTCTAACAAGAATATTTTGCCTGAATCTATAAGCACACAGTCTGAACCTGAGTGTTTGTTCTATCAGTCTTGGTGCTGCTTTCCCTCATCTGGACTGTGAGCTACTGATTACAGGAACTGAAATAGGTCTGAAATAATGAGAACATCTTTTCACTCAAAGGCTGATCTTGATGATCTCCTTCCTTTGCTCCATAGATGAACAAAGTTTTCTATTCAATGTGAGGATACTTTACACAGGGGAAGCAAAACTGCTGTCTCTCAAGTTGTTTTGTATTTCTTGCTAAACAATAGCTAAACTTGCTCACTCAAGTGGTGAGCTTGGAGGAAAATAGGTATCAAAGAGAAAAACACAGGTAGTGAGTCAGGCTGAGATGGGGGTGTTGGATGGCAGGTAACCTCTGTGCTGTTTGGAATGAAAATGCAAAATGTTTTGTCCCTGCAAAAACCTCAGGCTCATTAAGCTGCTCAGGAGAGATCAAAAAGCTGCCTTTGTTCACAGCAAGGGCCTTGTGGCTTTATGAAAGGGGTCAGTTTGATGTCTTCCAAGGCACAGATTTGTAAGGACAAAGTATTTGACTCCTGCCTTGTGTCAAAGGCTTGTGCCTTGCGGGTGATACTCAGGGCTCAGCTGTTCTCATGACTTCTCCACAGTCTATCCATCAGGCTGAAATGCACTTTGCTCAGCACTTCAGTGTCTCAGCTGGAGCAGGATGACTGATTTCCCTCCACAGCTCTCTTCCTGTTGGTCTGAGCAGTGGATTTTCATATTATCCAATCACCTAAGGGGGTGAAAGAGGCTGTCTTTTTCCTCAGAGTGTCTGACATTGTTTCTTTACCTGGCTCTTTAGCCTTGGCTCAGTAGGATTGCTTGATAATGTTTGATTGAATGGACACTTTAAACAGGAATCCTTGGAAAATATCTTGTGGGCAGTATTTGTGCCAGTAAATTGTTTCCCTTTTGAACATAAGCTCTTAAGAACACAGGTGATGATGTTATTTTCCTACATACAGGTATCTGTTGAGATCTAAGCTGTCTGCCCTCTACTCTGTTCATAGCCCTTGCAGCGAAATGGGAATTTCTAGGTGTGATTCACTTTACCCTAGCATAGCTGTCTGTGGCTAGAGAAATTGCTCCCTAAACATGCTGATTGTTTTCCAGAGTTTGGGGAAGGAGAGTAGGATGAGTCTCCCTAGATGACTACACAGGCAGATATCTACGGTTAAGTGAAACCCACACAGGCTGTCCTTTTATTTGCACTGAATTTGGCTCATCAGAACTGTGTTTTGCCAGCTGGACTCCAAGACACTGCCAACTTGGAGCTCATCAGCTCTGACAATGATGCTGGGAGAAGCAGACACAGGGAAAAAGAGCTCCTCTACAACTCTGAATTTGTGAGATATGCTTTTGACTGAGTGATCAATCTCTCACTTGTAATAATCCTCAGTGTTGCCAACATTGCAGATACTGTTAAAGCAGGCTCAGCTACTGAGGTGCTGAGATCAACCTCTTATGCCTAATGTTGTCTGTGACCTGCACGGACTGGCACTCATTGACTGTGACCATAGATGGTTCTTTATCAGCAGGTGAAGATGGGCTTGATCTCAGGACACTAAAGCTCCCAGCGTGGTTAGTAAAGCTGATTAGAAAGGGAAGTTTAGCAAGAGTGGGAGATGCTTCTGTGATAATTTAGTGTAACAATGCCCTAGAGAGGTGGCTCAGAAGAGGCCCATCCTTCTCACCCTTTTACACTGGGGCAGTTCATCTTCTTGCTTGCAGTAAAAGAAAAGAGATGTGAGGTCGTGATGGTTTAGTTCCCAGATGCATGAGGTCAGGCCTCTCTTGTGTGCAGCTACCAGTGGTTACTGTTTCTCCTTTCACTGTCTGCTTTTCCACTGGGCCATCTTTGAAGAGACATTTCTCTGTGATAACACAGGCCCTGTCCAGAGAAAATGAGCATCATCTTTCAGTAAGTATTTTATTTCTGGGATTTTAAACATCTATTGAAATTGTCTAATGATGTTTCCTTTTAGTTTTAATTTTTTTTTAATAAGGTGTCCCTTCATAATCAGAACATTAATCAGCATTTCAGAAAGAGAAGGGCTGTTCCCCAGGAAGAGCTGCTGGCAGGGCTTTCAACACCTTCAAGAAATAATGAACTCAATCCAATATGTGTTCATTGCATAGGGTGTTTTATTACCCTTTTGTGTATTTGGAGCCTGCGTATTAATCATCACCTAGAAATAAGAAGAAAATTGTTAGAGTCTCTTGAGGTGAAGGCAGGGTGTAAAATAGTTGAGGGCTTTGGGGTATATTGTAGTGGTTTGGAAGCTGAATTAACCTGCCTTTTTTGTTTTTTTTTTTTTTTTGTCCTGAAGCATAACCAGCTCTGGCTACAGAAATGGATTTCTTGCTGTAGAAAAAGAGTTTATATATTTCCTACCAGATCAAAGTGAAGAAAGCTGTAATTTTTCATCCTTTTGGTATGGTGATACAGGATTAAGTGCATTTCATGGATTCTGGTGGGCTATTTATTCAAATTCTAAGGCATTTATCTTAACACTGATATGCATTTTTAATAGTGGAAGGCACAGTTCTGACCTGGCAAAATTTAATTTTTTTTTGCTGTGGTCCAAAGATGATCTCTAATCTCACCCGTGTACCCGCAAGAAGACATCTAGCCTGCATGTGAGACAGTGTGAAAATTCTCACACCCACATACTCACATGAAGAGCTATGCTTTTGCCTCCTGGGTTGTCAGTGGGGGAAGACAAAAAGCAAAAAACCCTGCGAAATTAAAAAAGCCAAATAAACTTGGTATGTTATTTCAGAACATCAAATGTAATACAAAAGTGACATGTCAAATAAAATGTTCTTCTAGCCCTGCATACTGGTTCCAATGCTGATTAGAACTGGAGATCTAGAGAGCACTGTAAGAGAAGAAGAGCAATAATAGTATATTCCTCTAATACTTTCTTCATTCTTTTAGTTTTCTGGGCTGGACCAAGATTTATTAACCTTCAGTGGATTTCTCCAATCTCTTCAGTCTTCCTTGGAATCTATACACACTTTGTCTACAACATCCTTTGTCAAGGAATTCTGCTTGGGAAGAATTACTTTCTTTTGTTTATTTTGAGTTTTCTTCCTGTTATTGGATGCCTCCTGGTTCTACTATTAAATCTTGGCGTAAGTGTGAAGTTACAGGCCCAGCATGGTTACTTTTGTCTGAAAGGATGATTCAGAATGCCAATCCAGGGGCATTTTCACCAATCAGATTCCAGGAGAACTTGCAATTTTCTTTTATTTCCAAAGCATGTTTTGGTGTGCCGTTCTGGCCCATTCCATCACAGAGCAAACCCAACGCCTAATTACTTGCATTTACCCCTTTTGCTTGCATGTTGTGGTAGCCCCTTACACAAATCAAGCCTAAACTCTTGTTTGCTTAGCTCAGAAAGCTGTGTTAACATGACATCAATCTAATGTCATTGACTGTCTGAGGGAAAAGAACCCACAAGTTAAGCCAAACATGCTGGTTGATTGACTGATGGCAATAAAACCCTCATATGGGGCTACCACAAAGCTGAGATGGTTTGGCGAGGCCCTCTCAGCTGTATTGTCTCACATTTCTCTCCAGTTGTCTGAGAGCAGACAATTTAATGAACACCCAGTCAAATGTGCCTTCTGCAGAGTGTGGCACTTCCCTCCCCATGCTTCCATGTTGGGTTTTGCCGCACAAGAACAGCCCAGGCATTTCCTAATGGGGTGATCATCATGGCAAGAGAGCATGGGAAACCAGAATGGCAAATTAGGTCACAGCTTCATAAGAACCTTTCTCTTTCATCAGCCCTAATGCTGATGATCTTTTTCATAAGTTATAGATTGGAAGAGAAAGAAAACATGTCCTCCTGGTGGCCTGGATAGCACCTAGGATAAATTAAGCCTTCATTATTCTTATGGCCTACAGACATCAACATAATTTAAATTATTGGTAAAATTATTATAGTTCATGGTCACAGCATACAGACAGATTCATTCATGCAAGCTAGGAATGCAGTAATTAGTTTTTTTTAAAGGAGTTAACAATGAGTATTCCTAAACATGTAAAGCTCAGGGAGGATATTTGATTTATTGTCTGAAAACAGAAGGCCTTTGGTCATTAAAAGGATGTGAGAAAGTCATCAAATAGAGTCTTCTTGGCTGCCCATGGGTCACATTTCCAAAAGTATTTGGATGGCTAAAGGTACTGGCAAGAAAAATTCCACCTCAAGGTTTTTCCTTTGTCTTTTGACACTTAGAGGTACTGTACAATGGGTGCTGTCATGCTCTGTAAGGAGGCAGCCTGGCTGAAAGGCTGCAGGGCTGGAGGCTGAGCTGTGGTTTCTCTTTCACTGATACTGTCCTGTAGTGTTAAAATAAGCCGTAAGCTAATCACACCCCCTCCTGCACCTCACTGCTGCCTATTTGTAAACAAGGTGCAGTTTTGTGCGCTTGCAGAAAGACCTTTAGGATCAGGTAATGATAAAAAGTTACTATTTTCATTCTGGGGCAAGACTCAGGTTCACCGCCCAAGTCTTGCTATTTCTGCTGACCTTCCCCAAGATATGCTAAATTGTGAGTTACTGCTCACTGTGATAAGGCTTCTCTGGTGTGAACAAATATTCATTAGGAGCTTAACTGAAGCAATTGCTTCAGTTTAAATAGCTTAACAGTGATCCACTGAATGCAGATTAGGCTACAGATCCTGTAGTATGGTTCATATCAATACTGAAGATATGCACATCATGAAGCCCCCCCAGTCTGTAATTCTTCTCCCCTTGCTATGGAAAGTCTTTTTATTTTGAAAAATAACAATTATAGTACCTGGGCTTTCTTAGGGTGTGTGCGTTCTTCAGGATCAGTTAGGAGCTCTTGCAAAGAAATTCCCTCTGTTGCAGAAAACTTGTGTTGCAAGTATGCCAACTGAGCATGCATATATGATATGGTAATTAGGGATTGCCATCGTGGAGATGTTTAGATGGTTGAGAGATCAGCGAAGTTTTAAACTTATACCTTTACTAAATCCATTCCTTAAGGACAGCCTTTGTGCTCACAGCTATTTGCCACCCATCATTTCAACATCATCAGTGTGTTTAGCAGCCACATTGTAAGCCAGCTGTGGGTACTCTGTGCTGCAGGGGTTGCTGCCTCTCAGTGGGCACTGACAGTTTTGGTCTTCAGTGTCCCTATTTGCCAAGGTTTGGTGATCAGGCTTGAAAACTCATTTATCAGAGAAGCTAGAACTGGGCTTGTCATCTTCCTTTTCTCTATTTATGTTTTTATTTGCTTATGCCTGGTGGTTTTATGCTGTTTCCCACTTTCAGTAAGGAAGAAATTATCTCCTCCGAGTATCACTTACTGTGCTTTTTGCTTTGCCTGTCATCCTTCTCATGTAGTATGCAGGTTGTCCGGGCTATTTGCAGTACTATGTGCTTATCTTACTCTCTGTCTGGCAATTTTTGTTAGCTCAGTGTCACATACTTGCAACTTTGCCCATCTTTGGTAGTCGTGTTGCTCACATACTTCTCAAAATGCTTATAGATGGCATCTTGCTGTGCCTTGAGTGCAAAATTCTTATACTCTGTTGTTAGTTTATCTTGGTTTTGAAAGACAGTTGTCTACCAGGGAAAGCTAGAGCTTCCCTTGGAACAGAGACTGTAAACCCCCTTCCCTCTAAATTATTATAATTTTGTAGTTAGAGGCTTTCAGGCAAAGATATGGGAATAGGAGTAACAGTTCTTTAATAGGAATATTAAAAAGTAAAAATGTAGTTGTACACAAAAAAAACCCCAATCAAGCAAGCAAACAAAAGTCCTGGAGAAAGCTCTGACAGGGTCAGGGATACGACCTGACACCATGTTGGTCAGGGTGTTGGAGGCAGTCCAAATAAATCCTCCTGGTGTAACAGATGTGGTTCTGTGGAGTAGAGATGATCCTGTGGAAGATGATCCTGTAGAAAGTCCAGTGGTGGCGAGATGGGTCCAATCTTCCTTTGGGGATCCAGTGGGAAAAAACCAGATACCTGGTGTTCCTGAGTCTCAGTTTTTATCTAGGTTGGAATGGTTGGCTCCCCCTCCACTGGGTGGAGCATCTCACAATGGAATGATGTAATGTGTCATGTCACTGGTGAGCCTTAATGGCCCATTATCAGAAGATATCCCCTGGAGGATGGACAGGTGGTAAAAGAGATAGGAAACACTGCTACACCTGGTTTTAACAGCTGGCCCATTATCAGAAGGCATCTGCCCCCGTCCCCCCTGGAGTTACAAGAGAAAAAGAAAAAATTGCTTTCAACAGATGAAATAGAATACACCATTTTCGTTACATAACCCAAGACACAGTTACACCATTCTTGTACATATTTAAGATGAAGGCAGGCATATTAATTATATTCTGATTAATACAACTATAATTTCTAGATGTTGCAGACCTCTGTTTTGCTACACCTGCCTACTTGCAATGTCATCCACCCTTCTGAACGGTCTTTCTGTGGCACAGTATGGTTGTAGCCTTTACTCTCTTTCTGTAGGAAGCTGGTTGCCACGCTGTGTTGTGACTTTGTAAGCAGAGGGGTATTTTGTTTGCCTCTCCATGGCTTTTTCTGCAGATATTGAATCTTCAAAAGCCTGCTGGGGAAGAAAAGAAACTACTAATTCAATTACTAATAAGGCTCTTCATAACTCTACCTCACGGATATGGAATGCTTTTTTCTCTCCTGAGAAAGCAATTCTGTCAAAAATAGGGTCAAGGAGTGGGCCTCATCTCTGTCAGTATGATATAGTGTAATTTGTAGAAATAATGCTTGGATTAACTGGTAAGTTTTCTGCTTTGCTTTTGAACTCATCCTGTCACTTTGATTTGGGAAGCTGCATTCCTCGGTGGATAGAAGGAATGAGAACAAAATTTTCCTCAGCCCTTTCCCCAGCTCTGCCACCATCTTCCCTTGTGACCTTGAACAAACCCCTGTGGATATTATTAAAATACTGGAATAACAGCCAGACAGGAAAAAAAAAGTTTGTAAAATTTTATCTTGTTATGGTTAGTGGTCCTTGAGATAATTACAGGGAAAGTCATTGATCCTGAATGAACACAGTGCTCAGGACAATGAGTCTCTGGAGTGGCCTTTTGTCTGGTGCCCTCTGCTCCTTTTTCAGGTCTCCTGGGCAGGACCACACCTCAGGGGACCTTGGATGTGAAAAGGTGTGCTGCCCATGCTAGGTGTTTGTTCTAACAGCAGGTGAGCCTGATCCTCATGCAGCCCTTGAACCGCTCTTACTCTTGGCTTGCTCATACCCTCAAGTTTACTCATGAAAGGGGAAACGTGACATTTTCTGCCTCACAGAAAATGCTTAGGTAAAAAAGGCAGCTCCTCTTGATATTGGTGTAATCATTCTCTGAGGTCGTGCTAGATGATGGAATGGCTGAAATGCTAACTAACTTGTTTCTAGTGTCCTCACCCCTCCTAATGGATGAGGTTTTTTGTCATCATCTGGAGGAGTCAAGCAAGCATTCCTCGCCCAAGATTTTCCATTTATCTTCTTGGATAGTGAGGGAAAGTACCTTGGAATAGGAGCTGGCAAGTAACTGATGGAGTCAAAAGCAATAGAGATACTTTGGCCTAAGGAAAGCAAAGCAAAAATGTTACCTCATGGGTCTTTTAGAGAACTTGAACAAACCTAATGTGGTAGCAAGGGTATTTTTTCAATTTAATAAAGTCATCCCATGGATTTCACCAAGTGGTGCACTGTCTGCAGAGCCCATGAAAAGCTCATGAACTCTCCCTGTGATTTGGGCCTCATCTAATGACTCTACTGCAGTTTAGTGAACTAGCCATTTAACTACATAAATATTAAAAATATTCAATTAACTTTGCTTGCATCTGTCTGGCACTAAGAAAGGAAAAAATTCTAAGGTTTGAAATATATGACTTGGCATGATTATGTGGAGAAATGAATAATGTTTTAATGAGTGATTTGTAATTATTTAATAATTAAAGAGCTCTTATGAATATTCTTGAACACCCTGAGGAAAAACTAAATTGTATGCTGATTTCATCAAGCATTCAAATCTAATCAGAATTTATTTTTATAGCATCATTTTAAACACAGTCTACAAGAACATTGCCACAATAATACAGATGGAACAGAAAAATGTCACACTGCAACTACTTTGCTTTTTTTAGTATAAGCTCCTGGTTTTTCCATGCAAAGAATTTTTCTGCATGAGAGAATTGCAGGTGGTGTCTATTCCAAGACCTGCAGCAGACAGTCAGGTTTCATCAGTGGTTCAGTGACACACTGAGAGTGCATCAGTTTTGGTTTGTAAACACAGAAGAATGGTAGCCCTTTGCTGCAGGGGAGATTGGTCTCATTCACCCCTGCCTGGAAACAAAGAGAGACCAAAAAGGAAAACAAGAACATGCGAAAAGGGAAAAAAAGAGTGAAAACTCTTTCACTCCTGACACGAAATCATTCAGTCTCAGCTTAGTCTCTGGAAATCCAATTTCCTTTAATTTCTGTTCCCATCGTATGTGTATTGCAGCTTTGGGCAACATTTTAATAAGATGATGTTTTCTCTGCCTAATCCTGGAAATACTTTTCCCACAGGTATAGCAGAGGTTCAAGAACAAGGTCAATTATGTGAACCATAAATCGTCTCAGGTTTTTCTTAACTCGAATATAAATGGTCAGGCAAAATTTATGCAAAACATTTTATGTTAACTAGTCCTCCAACAGATCTGGAAAGGAATAACAGAGGCCTCTGGATGAAGATTGTCAGAGATTCATCAATTTATTTTTAAAACTGACCCCTAGAGGCCAAGAAATCAATCCAGAATCTTACACAGAAACCACAATTCACTATTAATTTTTGAAAGCAGTTTGGTACGCTCGTACTTGATGGGATGGAAGAATGACCAGATGGGGGCCCTCTTCCACATGGATGTCAATACAGTTATTACTTGTGAGGATATAATTGTCCTGTAGCTTTGCATGAATAATTCATTTTTAATTCCATATTAGATTAATTTCATCTCATCCTCTCTTTGTGAATTGTCCTCCAATAAGCTGTAATTTTCTTGAATATATTTATTATTCAGAATAGTCTATAGGACTCATGAGTCATTCATTTCAGGTAGGTGACATTCAGAATTTGAGACTTTCAGGATGGACACAGAGGTAATTTTTGTCCCCTGCTACACAGGTGAAGTATACAGAACCAAGTTTCTACTTCCAACATATATTTACAAATCTGGATTTCAGTTGCTTTTAAAATTCTGCAGTGCTAATTCTAAATTCACCATCTCAGCAATATCTCTAGCAGATACATTGTCTGGAATATTTGAAAGTAGGAAGAAGAGCTGAACAAATTCATTAAAAGAATCTTGAAGAAAATATTCATACATCATTTTATAACACTAAGTGACTTGACATTCTGCCAGACATGAAATAGAGAACTTATTACCCACCATTCAACTTTGCCTTTGAATTTTCTTCCTCAGCTTTCTTTATATAAATCAAATGCTGTTGATCAGAGTTTACCACTTCAACTTTTTTTCCCCCAAAACTCCTATCTTCCCCCATTTTCAACCCACAAAATCACAGAAAATCTAAACCCCACAATTTTTTGATAACTCCTTGATTTTGCTGAGACTGAAAAGAATTTCCATGTTTACAGAGGGAAACTATGCACTTGAAAACAAAAGTATTTTTTATACTAGAAATTTTTTGTCAGTTGAATCATAGAGCTCTTTCAGCGGATGTCTGCATTTCTAGTCATGAAAGTGCTTGCTTTTTTGAAAGCTCCCCCCATCCAGAACTGAGTTTCCTTCTTTTGCTTAAATCCTGAACCATGGGATCCTAGCAGCTATTCTGGGATTGTAAACTGGGCCTGTAGTAATTACATGGGTTTTCTGTACAGCCTGTAGAGAATGGGAGGTATATGCAGAGTGTCATATATCCAGTGTAATAAAGGCATTGAGAGAACCTAGAAAGAAGCTACTGTCATTTGAGGGCCCTACTCAACAGCACAGCCCTGGTCTCATCACCTTGTTGGCAGGTAAATTTGGGCAAAATGAAGGTTACAGTGAAAAGAAATATAAGAAGACAAGCGAGCAGAAATGGAGAGATCAGAAGAACTTGTCTGGAAAGGATGTACTTACAGTGCTTCTTCCTTATGTCCCCATGTAGCTTGGGAATGGAATAGAGAAGGACAGTTGTCTCCTCTGACTCTCTCCAAACAGAGTCCTCAAGAATCTTTTTTTGCATTTGGTGGGGAAGAATACACTTTCATCGATGCCTTGAAGCAAGAGCATGCATCACATTGATGTTTAGGCTCAGAGGAAAACTCTTCACCATCCTGAGGGATTTAAATGTCATACCATATTGGAGACATGGCTCAAGAGAACTGTGGCACCCCAAGGCAAATATTTATGAAAGCATTTGTGTTTAGCATCTGAAAGATAGAGCAAGTAGTCTTGGTACAGGGTTTCAAGTTACAGGGCTCATCTGATTTAATCTGAGCAGAGTGCAAGGTGAAGTTAGAATGTCTTCAATAATTGTGTCCTGTGAGGGTGAAAAAGGGCTCACTGTTCACAAGTGGATTGATAAAACAGAGAAGGGCTGTAGGTACGTAGATGATAGGCATCATGCTGCGTGTCATGTGGGAAGCAAAGGGAGAAACCCCTCAACTACAACCCATTGTTTTGGGGTCCTGTTAACAGTAAAGGATCTCCAGGAACCTCCTTGACTTTCCTTCACTGATACATATATGTGCCTAATTTTGCTGCACGAGGAAGTCAGACCCATGCTCAAAATCCTTGACATAATGAGGTTGACAGAATGATACGAAAAAGGAATAAAAGTTCCAGAAGTTTGAAATTCCAGACAGGAGTTTGTTCATTAGTACCTGAGTGTGTCTTGTGGCTACACAGAATCCAAATAACCTCACCAGAAGCACTGAGCTTAGTATCAGGTTGTTTTGGTCAACACTGATACGCAAAAAAAAGAAGCAGAAAAGAAAGAATAAAAAAGACAGGTACAAGAAAAACAACTGTGTGAAGTAAAGAATAAATTATGAAAAAATTTTGAAGTTTTTGAAGAAGCCTGTACTTCAGCCTGTGTTCATGTTATTCTCTTTTGAGTAAGCAGCAGTGACCTTTGTAACTTATCCAGTCTTTCTGACACATATTTTGTCATTCTGTTTCGTGGAAGAGTCCTGATGAGTTGGATTAGAAATTATACCATGTGCAGGATTAAGTCTGCCAAAGCTAAGGACCAAGCATTGCAAATGTTGACTGTAGAGTTCTCAACACCAGAATAAAAATGTAGAATAAACAAAAAACCAAAGTCTCACTATTCTTACCAGAAAATAGAGTATTGTTTCCCGATTATCTCTTACAATTACAGTGAGCTCAACATTTCACAGGGATATACAGTAAAGTAGAAGTACAAAATGAAGGGCAAATGCTAGCAGATATTCAGGATCTCACTTTTTTCCCTGTCTTATAGAAAAAAGTTAAACTGTGCAAGGCATCAGCATATGAAGTGCACTCATTTAAGAGTCAGGTGCCATTTAGGTTATAAGCAGAATTAGTTTGCTGCTGTCATTGCAGGGTCCAGTGGGTGCAGTTTTGCTTCAGCAATCCATCTCAATGTGTGGTGCAATGCATCACAATTGGTGGATTCTGCTTTGGATCTGCCTTCTGGAGAGACACTGGCGGTTTTGGCAGGCTAACCCTGAAAAGTGTGCAGTCCTCTGTGCATTCCCAAGACTCGGTGTCAAGTGGTTTGTCAGGCCTGGAGTGTAGTGCATTGGTCTGTCTCTGCTTGTGAAAGGCTTGTCTCTGCAATAGTATTGGGGATTTCGGGCTGGTGCACACTGTTGCTTTAGGGAAGGAGAACAAAACTGTTCTGTCAGACCTGAATTAAGATGGATTTTTGCTGAAAATTCTTGGAATTGATTTCTTTCCAGTTTCCTTATTGGTAAGAGACATCACAGCTGGGTTCGACTTACAAAATATCATTGATTTCTCTCCCCAAACCGCAGATGATTCAGCTTGTAATTTCCTCTACAATTATAGAGCAGGTCTCCTTAGAAACTGCTTGTATCCATTCAAAATTTCGTCTTGTGGAAACCACATTTCCCCTCTCTTTGGCCAGATGTGCTTGACATGAGACCAGGAAAAAAATAGTGGAGGAAAGTACAATAAATATTTCCCTGTTCCCATTCCCTCTTTTCTGCTTCCTAAAAGGAGATTCACAACATTGCAACTTCATTTGTCTCAGAGTGCCTTGGGATCCCAGGTCAACCCAAGTGGTGGGGTTGGCTATGGGTGGGCCTGCTCGTGGCTCTGCCAGCGTGTGGCATAGCCTTTCTTCTCTAGAAGAGGCAGGGTGCAACACAGAGGTCAAGGTTTCTCCACCCTGACACAGCATCGTGCCACCAAAGGCTAGTCAAACTAAGCTGATTTCCCAACTGGCTCTGCCTTGGTTGGCTGTCCTGTGTTTTCATCATACACAACTTCATCACCGCACAGAAGTCTCCACCTTCTCTTTGCATCCCCTCTGACCCCCAAGGGAACATGTATTCATGCAAGGAGTCCCTGCCATGAAAATTG
This sequence comes from Acrocephalus scirpaceus scirpaceus, assembly GCA_910950805.1. Classification (NCBI taxonomy): domain Eukaryota; kingdom Metazoa; phylum Chordata; class Aves; order Passeriformes; family Sylviidae; genus Acrocephalus; species Acrocephalus scirpaceus. Next base: position 56,769,357 of record OU383774.1, on the reverse strand, counting down.
CTTGGCTTCTGGGTTTGAGAGGGAGCCTCAGATAAACCACAGGATCTTGTTTAGACAGATAAATCATAGGACCTGATGACAGTTTGAAGAGCTTTGCAAAGGGGAATCTTGTGCTGGGACAAGGTCACCCACAGAGTGTCTCTAAAGTCTGCTCTATGCTCACTACTTTTCTGAAAAGGTTAAGATAACATTAAATTGCTTTTACATTTGGAAAAAACTCCTCACGTCTTCTGCTTTAGTAACTGAAAAATGGTTTTGTGCTGGCAGTGGAGACAAAAACAGACTCAGTTTCCCATATCTGTTCCTCACTGTGCCATGAGAAACCCACAGACTGATCTGAATTCAATCATTATGGTGGCTGTAGATTGACACTTCAGTAAAAGATATTGAAATCACATCTGTTATGTGGAAAACTTTGGTCAATACCTGTGAAGAGATAGAGAAGGTATAAGGAAGAGACACAAATGGAAGTGGTGCCTCTGTAAGACAGAAAATTGCAGCAATGTATACATGTGTTCTTACACATACATTTATGGATGTGTATGTATACCTATATGCACTCACATACACATGTGGGTAACAGCTATGTGGAGGTATTAAAAATATGCAAAGAATATTAAAACCCACCATCTTACTAATAAACTGAGAGGGATCTAAGAAAGGATATGGTAAAAAGGAGATAGATTCCAGATTTGTGGATGTGTGCTCTTCTTCCCTTTTATTCCTTCATCCTTTTTTGTGCAGGGAGAAAAATCTTGGCTCTTGAGGTGATTATATTATGCCAGCTTTTACCAGCACGGTTCTTTTTTCCTGAGAATAAACTCACTTCCAATATTATACTTGAAATCTGTGTTGTACAAAGATTTTTCCTCAAATGGGTGGGATCTGGTCTTCCCAACATCTTTTTTTTACAGTACTTCAAGTGCCTTTGTGTATCAGGCCTTTAAGCTGAACAATTCGTTGTGAAATCATAGGGGTCTGGAGGCCAAATGCCTGTCTCAGAATGGGAGGCAGTGTGGGACACAGCCCAGTATTTCAGTCAGCACTGTAAAGCCTTTTTGTGAAGCTAGGCAGATCTGCACATAGGGATTTAATTTCTGTAATTTTGTGTGTGTACTGTGGTGTGGAGAGGTGCCTGCTTATCACTGTGTCAGCTGGAGGGCAACACCTAACAAAGATTTTGCATAAACTGTCCCTTTGGGAGAGGCTTTTCACATAATGCCAATATTGAGGTCTGCTGGTAAAACAATGTTATGGGACAGAGCTGAGAAGCTTTTCAAGCTCTATTAAATTTCCATAGGCTCTACCCATATTTAATCCCGTTCAAACATCCTTGTGTACAGCAAATAACTTCCACGATCCCTTAAAAAAGCACTCATGTACAGTGCACGTTTGCACTGATCTACTTATTTAAAATCCAAATATTTAGTAAAGGGGCTGAAATTGCCTCGATCCTCCCTCTATACAAATACAGACTACAAATAACACCACCAGGCCCAGAGAAATCTTTCCTTAAAATTACTCTTGACTCCAAATTGTAGATGGGATATGTTTTGGTGACGGCATACTTTTTACAGACACCACAGACGAGAATCCAGATCTTCCCTAAGTGCAGTGTGGGTGATTTTCAAGAGCTTGCTCAGCAATCATCGAGATCTAAATGTCCAGCAGTTTTGGGGCAGTCCATTCTGGGGCATGTCCACAAGAATGGTAGATGCCTCTTACAGAGGGTACAGGGGATGAAATCTAAAATTATACCAGGAGACTCGTAGATAAGCTACCTGATTTACTGTCTCAAAAACTACACTTGGCTTCAAAAAGTTGCTTTGTTTTCCAAGTAATACAGTGCAAGATGTTCTGTCTTTTGCGATGAACATCAGTGGATGAGGATTATTGTGCTAATTCTGAATAACAAGGGAAAATGAGTGACCAGTGTTTTCTACCCACTCTTCAGTCTCACCACAAAATTTTTGTAGAAGACGTCATTTCTGAGTGCTTATCCATTTGCTAAACAGCAGCCTCCCCACTGCAGCTACAGTGCTGACACATTTCATCACCTCTTTTTGGTTTTTTCTTCCTAGAATAATCATGAATTTCGATCATCCCAAATGTATCCAATACCCGGTACTATTCACTGCACACTTGTAACAAATCATCTTTGGCTTGTGGGGTCTTTGTAAACGTCCATATTCCAAATATTCATGGAGGAGCATAAGCCATGCTACATGTGTCTTTCTCCTGATCCAGTGCAATTAATTTTCAGCCGTAGAGTTTCAGATGGTGAATTAAAATTTGGGTTCTATTATTATTTTACAGTGCTTATTGGAAAGTTACAGTTTCACTCACTAACTTGGTACTATGTTTGTGCTAAAGTGGTACAGAAAATTATAGGGGTTCAGAGATCCCATTGAAAAATAGGATTTTCAGATTTTCAAGATTTTCAACAGACTTCACAACCCACAACTCACTGATGAAAGTCAGTGGGACACTGTAATTCCATTTCATTAGGACTTAAATTAAATGTTCCGCCTCTGCCTTATTAGCACAGTTGAAACTGGCTTGTTTGAAGCACAAAACAATTTCAGAGGATTTTCCTGGATCTGTTATTTCTGCCTACATGAAGACAACTGTTTGCTCTCTGGTTTGCATAGCATGGACATGTTCTCTGCCTGATGTTAGGATGCATGATGCTACTCATGTGCACTCCAGCTCTCAGCATCCCTACGCATCCATGCAGAGATGGACTTAGAAGGCTGGGCAGGGGTTTCATGGGGAGGATCAGAGCAGGCGGATGCATTGCAAAACAGTAAAGGTGCGGTCATCTGAAAGAAACAGCAGTGCCATGGCTGAGGCCGTGCAAAACACTTAGATCCGTTTCCAGAGCTCTCTGTCACACTTTCTGTCTCCTTTTCCTCTAGCCGTGCATTGCTGAGGTATTTGTCAACAGAATGGAAATGATACTGCTCCCAAGGAGAAATTGAATTTAATATTAATGCTATCTCCTGTGGAAAAGCGAGACTGAGTCAGAGCTGAGTAGAGTTTGTTTTATATATGAAGTCTTTCATTCTGGAGAGTAACTCAGAGCACAGAGCTCTGAATTTAATGCTACCAGCTCAGGAAGCTGGTAGGCAAACACAGCAGGCTTTGTGCATTAAGCAGCAACATGCATTGCTGTAGTCATTAGAAACAGTTTCACTAACAAAGAAATAGGGGTAAAATGCTCATCAAAATCTTTCTCAGTGGGCAGTATTTGATAAGTTCCACAAGAAGCTTTGAATACACACTGGGCCAAAAATGTTTAGTATCACCTTGCTTTAAATGGGCTCTGCTTTGTTTCTATTTTTCCAGCCTTCTTTATATTTTATATTTTATTTATCTTCCTCCTCAAAATGAAACACTCATCAGCAGTGACTCCTATGTTCATGCTGGCCTTATTTCCAAACAAAGTAACATAGCACAATATAAAATGCAAGGATTCAGTAATACAAAGCTCAAAAAGAGCAGGTTTGTCTGTTTTTAAAGTAAACTACACCTTTCCTTTGAGTGCCTTTTCTGTTATGGCTCATCAGATGTGTCCTGTGTTCTGTCATGTCCTGATAACAAGCCTTAGTAGATGCTGTTGTAAGTAGCTGGTGCTTCCCTGCACTTTAATTTCCTGTGGGAAAGGAGATTAGCTGCTGAAGGAACCCTGCACAGCTCTGACACTGCTGTATGGATGTCCTGGCAAGTGGAAGGCTGTGGTTACTTCTGTTCTGCTCTGAGACGCTGCATTCCCTGTTTGTGGCCAGGCATGGAAGGCGTAAGAGGAAGGAAGAGAGAAAGGATAGCAGAGCTGGAGAAAAATATGGTGTTTTGTTGATGCTTGCAGGATTCAAGGCAGATGGTCAGTCACAGATGGATGCCTTGGGCTGGCAGGTCAGCCACAACAGCTATTGCTCTGGTTGCTGGCTCCCCTCCCCTGTTAACTGTGTGGCCTGGTCAGCTCTCTCTCTCTCTCTCTTTTTTACAGATTTTTCCCAGTCTGGACAGCTGGCTGTGGATGGCTCCTGATATCTCAGCCTTTTGGCTGCAGCACAGTCAGTCTCAAGATGGCTGAAAAGCTGAGTGCAAGATGGAGAGAAAAGGCAGATGATGAAAGAGGATCTTTGAGGGAAGGGGACACAGAAGAGCTGCAGGGGACTCTGAAGGATTCATTTCTGGGTCCTTGCCTAGGCAATGGATGTGATTGGGAAGGGTGCCAGTGGGGATCTCATGGAGCCATTGTGATTCCTATGTCCAATGGGGCTGTGCTACTGCAGTGTAGTAGATGCAGGTTGGCCTGTGCCCTTTTCCCCTTTCTCCAAGTCCTTCTTCCCTCCCTCCCTCATCTGCTTGTCTTTTTTTTTTTAAGGAGGCAAAAATGGACACAGGCTCATCCTTTCATTATCTTATCTCATTACTCCTGGTGCATTTTTTAATAAACTCATTTCTGACTCTGAGAAATCTCTACACATTCTTTGGGCTTTTCCAGCTGGAGGATTTTATTGGTGTAGTTCAGTATCCTTCTCTTCCTTTTTGCATCTTTGCCATTTATGCTCAGTGTTCAGGACTAACAGAATATTTATAAATCTGATGTGCACTTCCCTAGCTTCTATTCCCAACTAGTGTAAGGCAGCAAGGACTCAGTCATTACTGTGTTTGCCTGTGGGGACTCAACAACTGAATTTAAGGAATCCTCAGCTTCACTAACATTAATAAAAATTGGCAAAAATTCTCTACTGCTTCCTTCCTCCCCCATCCTCAGACTCTTGGTTCCCAGAAAGTGAAGAGCTACACTGGCATGTCATGACACATTGAGTCTTTGAGCTGCTGTTTTTCAGGCTGTTGCCATCTGCCACTCAAAAGCACCAACAATTTTGGAGGTAAAAAAGGGGGTCTCTAACAAGTGTTGCATCATGAAAACATGCTTGTCTTAAATGGTTAAAACGTTCCAATGTATCTCTCAGCCTATGGTTTTCTTCCTTACTTTTGTTCCATGTTTCATTTAATAAAATCCCCTGCAAGAGAACAGAGGAAGAAAAGAAAAAAAGAACAAATCCTTTCAGAGCCATGTGAAATAACTTCTGAATCGGATGCAAATTCAGTCCTATTGTTCACAAATTGCTCTGTACAGCCTTTCTGTGACAGGTCCTAAGGCAAGGGCAGAAGTGCTATCTCTACAGCACCATGAAGCTTTATGACAGCAAACCTGCGCGGGAAACACAGTGCCACCGATCCAGCTCAGCTTCCAGTGGCAGAGCTCACTGGGGAAGTGCCTGCTGGCAACAACTTGAGAGCCAGTAACCTAAAGGAATCAGAGCCTGGAGGATAAAGCTGGGGTTGGAGCGGGTGATGAGGGGAGGTTTATGGGCTGTGCAGTCACCTCACACACAGACCCAGGGGCTAAGAGGACCTCTGGGAGCTTATGGATAGGAGCCCTCTGTGCCCTTCCCAGCAGAGTTATCTGTCCAACAGGGACAGATAAAGCTTCCTGCACATACAGAAATGCTACTGCTTTCACTGATCTCAGGAGCTGGGCCACAGCACCAGGACTCTGACTGCCAACAGAAAGCTCAGGAGCTCCAGCTTTTAACTGTGAACTCCATCATTCCCTCTTGGCAAAGGCCAGCCAAATTTACAACCTTCTGCTGCTTTAACCAGAGCTGCTGTGTCTGTGGTTGAGCCAGCTTTCATGTGCTGCTGGATGCTTCTCCTGAACAAGCTCTTCAGCACTTTTAGGGGTACATGGCCTTGTGACTAGGACAGCAGCAATGGACTGCGTATGTCTTCATCTCACAGCAGAATTATTTTCATCTGCTAGCTTCTCTCTGGCCATCACTTTCAGCTGGAGTCTCTATTTCTGTTGGATATAAAATTAAAGTGATATAAACCTGTATTGTTTTCTTTTGTCCTATCAACATCCAGGAATTAATGTATATTAAGTCCTTCCAGGTGCACATGGCATTCTCCAAGTTAATCATTCAAATGCATTCTTTCTTAATAAACACAACCAACAAAAAATAATCCAGGTTATTGTTTTGACTTGTGTGCTCATATGAACGATAGAAGACAGATTTGTGATAGGAACAGTCCAGAAATGGGCTGTTACAAAAGACAGCATAAAACTGTTCCCATCTGTCCATGGCAATGATTTAGACTGTGATTTTTAAAGACACACCTGATGTAGTGAGGTGTCTGAAGCCAGAATGCTTTGTCATCTTTCCAGATTTTAATGCGGGATTAAAAGCATCACTGTGTGGCCCACATCTGAAATATTTAACTCTGCTAACTTTCTGAGGGTTTTGTTGAGCAGCTTTATTTATTTTTGAAGGATAATGACTTGATAATTTTCCTGTGTTTTTACTTTCTCTCTGCTCTCCCAATCAGCTACACCTGTGGAAGTAGTACTTCTGTGTATTTGTTCCCATTTCAGAGTCTTCATTATGTCTACTTCAGCCTGGCGGATATATATAGATGAGGTAATAGGCCATTCTGCTCCTCCCTTCTCTGGAGATCTTTCATCTCTTTAACAACTTAAAAACCAGGTTCCTACCTGAAACAAGCAAAGAACAAATAAGACTCTTCATTCAATTTCTCCAGCCTTAGGGCATCAGTGATCTTACTCTGTGTTTGGACTTCTTGAAAAACACATTAGCCTAACTAACGTTCTTGAAAAATGCAAAGGAACCCTACTTTTTGGACAGGTTTCAAACCTTCTTTCAGGTTTAGGTTGTGCCCTCAATGGACTCTTTCCCAGAGAAAGAGAGAAAGCAGAGGATGGGGTACAGATGTTCCTGGCAGAAGTGCAACACTTAAGCAACATAAACCCAGCACTTCTTTCCTCACTGCTGTTGTTGAACTATGAAAGAAACATATATAAGAGTTGCCCTAGATGGCAGTTTTTCTGCAAACTGTACTGGCCTAACTACGGTTAGCTATAAAGGTTCCATCTATGCTGTTCTTCAGAGGAAATTTGAGTTTCCCGAGGGAAACTTTTGACTTGGAAAGTGTAATCTTAGTTTTGAAGGCAAAATAGGGTATGATATCCTATTATTCCACTATCCTACAAACCACCCTGCCCTATTTCTCTCAAAAAATATGTAGGCTTGAGTCAAAGAAAAGACCCATCTGTTTTAAATTGAATAATAAATATCTTCCAAAAGGAATAAAGAAATTCTTACAAGTTAAATTAATTTTGTATTTGCTAAACCAACCCCCTTGCCCTGAACTAAGACAGCTAGGAACATGTGCAGGAGTACATTCAAGCAACATATTAACAACCTAATAAAAATATTTACTCGCATTGACTTTGATTCAATTAGAGATTTATTCTAATTATCCAGCAGAAATTAACTAGCTTGCCTTATTAGACACTAAACACAATAAATTCAATCATTCATTCAATCAACTAGAATAACTCACAGGGGGAAATTGTGTGAAGAACCAAACACCCTATTCAGCCTGGTAAGGGGTGCAGTCTGCTCAGTGCCTTGCAGGATGAAGCCTTCTGTGTGCTCCCCTTCCTGTGGGTTTGCTCCGTAGCTCCCAGACCTTGCAGAGATCACGGAGATGTGAAGTGATAATGAAGTCTCTGTCTATACAATTATAATGGATTGCTCAAAGTAACAGAGTTGCTGTAAATAAATCATTATATCAGGCTCATTTAGCCCAATTCCTACTCTCAGATGGCTTGTAATAGAGTCCTGTCTCTGAAAGTCAGCCGTTCCTTTGCAATTAGATTTATCTCTAATCAAAAATGGAAGCTATACTTCCATCTTTCAATTGCGCTTAGAAATACCACGTTAGGCTCAAGCCCCAAAGCTGAATTGATTCATTTATTCAAATTTTAAAACTACCCATCTGCAAATATTTAAATGTCCTAACTATTAATTAAAACTTACAATGACCATCTAGTGAGGTACAGTGTCCACATTAACCCAGACATCATAGCACTAGAAGAGCTCCTTTCACCTCCTGTCTCCTGGCAACACACCTTCCAACTTCCTCAAAAACTCCATTCAGTAAGGAGTTTACAGCAATTGCATCTCTGCAAGGTGCAGTTGTCCCTTTTTATAGAGCTTGACGGGATGACCGGTCTTGCAGGGACTGTGCAGTCAGACTTGCACCAAGTTTCTGGGGCAGAGCTCCGTTGTGACAGGACTTCATACTCCAGGTCACAGGGAACTTGCTTCTGGCTCAAGACTCTCTTAAAAGGGATCTCCCTTGTCTGCCTTGCTACCTTGTTTGCAGCCCCAGACCCTATGGTTGCACCTGATGCCTGGCTCCTCACTGAGTGGTGCTTGTTGCTGACCTGCTCGGTTTTGTCTCCTTTGGGTTTCAAATCACTTGCATGGATAGAGAAAGAGGAATTTTGTATCCTGGAAGGTTTCAGGCCGCTTCAAATTCAGGACCAAATGCTTATGCAGAGGTGAGTACAATCTCTATTCCCCACCGCCAAGTACACCCACAAAATCCCAGCTTAGTAAATTCATCTTCTGCCAATGTCTACTTGGCCAGGATACCAAACAACATGCTGCGTGGGTGGATGTAAATAAAATCCCTTTATCATTGCAATCTAGCCATCTCTTGGCAGCCATGGCAACTGAATAACAGTTCTCAGATTTTGTCATCAGTGATATAGCATGAAAGTTTATATAACACAGGATATGTTTACACCAAATTCCACACAAGGAAGACAAAAGGTAATACTGTATTTACCTAGAGCTACAGTAGAATCAGGTATGTGAGAGAGAAAATATCTGGATATGATCAGATTACATTTGGTAGTTTAGTCTCTTTCCTATCTCATAAATACATCTAGATGTCAAAATACTGTTTGAAATTGTTCTTCAGTGAAATTTATTTCAATAAGCATTCTGTTAATCTGTATACAATGAGCAGCATTCTGTGGCTCTGTACACACAGTCTCCAAAGCTGCTTTGAAAACACTAAAGTGTTTTTCCACAACTATGCCAAAATACTGATACCAGATATACTTCACGTGTAAGTCTTGGTTCCTCAGGGGATGACTACAGAGAGGAAGAAACATTCCTAGGGACAAGGAATTTGTGAGAGTAAGAAGTATTATGTGAAACAGAAGTCTACTCTGTACAAGGCAGCAACCCAACCCCAGTTTCCATCCAAATATCTTCAGAGGTCTACTCTTCAGTAAAGTACAGTCTTAGCTATTCGCTAGACACTGGTAAGGGGAAAAATTTTTTTTCAAAAAAAACCTTCTTTTTTTTTCTGTTGCCCAAAGTATAATGCATTGCACAGAAAGGAATAACTTAAACAAACATTCCCTCTTTCTGACAATAATAGGCATATATAAAAGTGAATATAAACTAGAAATATTACTGTAATCGCAAGCTGAAATTTTGTCAAGCATAGCATAATGCTTTTGCAACTTAATTTTGCTACTTCATTGCAATATGTCACTTGTTAATAATGAGTCCAGTTAATCATAACTATATCTATTCAATGTATGGAACTAATTAATGTAGCAATTAAGTGGCATCATGCTATAGATTTCAGTAAAGTGTTCACAGTATGCTGATGTTTATCCTTATCTGTAGTAGTGTGGACCAAGAAAACTTCTCTGAGAAATGTTGGACCTGGTGCTGCAGGGTGGGAACATTCCTCTCTCCCTTCTGATATAACAACCACAGTCTAGGAAATATCTTGCCTCTGGTGAGAGGAGGTCCTCCCAGCTGAGTAAAGCAGTAGTTCCCAAGGTGCTCAGCAACATCCTTTTAATTCTTTCCCCAGTCTCTTGGTCTCAAGTGCAAAGTCTCAGTGTAGCTCCCGAATCATAGGGATGAGGTGCAAACTGATCATGAGGGAAGATGCTGCTACGTGAAGAAACTAAAAAATGGCACCTGAGCCAGAGTACAAAAGTAAAGGAAGCTCTCAGCTCTCCATAGCATGGCCAGGACCTCACACAAATCCATAATGCTAATCTCCAAGATAATTCAGTGAATATCTCATGGTTAAAATCTCTCCTAAAAGCTGATGACAAATGCAAATCTATTGGATCCACAAAACCTTACTCCCTGCTGTGTCATAGTAATTGACACTTCTCTGACATCACTACTACAGCAATAAACCAGATCCATCATATTTGTCTGAAAAACAATAACGTACATTGGAACTAAGAAATTTAACAGAACAATATGTTTTAACAAAACAACTGTTTCAATCCAGCAGAAGCAGCAGGAAATAATTTCATTTTATTTTAGAGAACTCTTTCTATTAAAATCCTTTTCAAAACTCATAACAATTTGAGTAAATGTGAAGGGAACTCTTTAGTCTGAACTCAGAAAATGAGAAAATGGATGATTTCAGTTACAGAACCTATAAACTTGGCCTTCTTGAAGTTATCAAAGCTAGCAGAGAGTCTGATGATAAAAGGGATAAGTTAGAAGACTAAGAAAATGTGGTAGAATAAAAAGCAGGGACAAAAGCTACATTAAAGCAGTTATAACTCAGCTTGCTGCTGTACAACACATTAATATATCACAAACTTTACCCGCAGTTTTGTGAATTTAGCAAAAACAAGAGGAGGTAATTCTGAAATATTCAGATGAAATTGATACATCAGAGACTTGGATATTTGATATTTGATATTTAAAATCAGAAATAGTGTTGTGGGGTCTGGGATGATCTCCAGTTTCAATGAAAGGCTGGATGCAGACCTTGTGCCACATGCTCTGCCTGTCCTACCGCAGTGGCCTCCTATCACATCTGGTAAATCACCTCTGCACATCATCATCTTGACCACAGGCTGGAGGTTGCACAGCCATCCCTGTCAGGCTCAGGTCCTGGTGCTGGCCATGTTATAATGACAGACAGGCAGGATAAGCATGCTAAAAGATGTTCAGGTCTTAAAGTTAGGAGTGTCTGAGTCCGATTTGTAACCAGCTGTTGGACTCTGGTTACCTCTGTAGTCAATGGAGCAAGCTATAGATTGGGACTGCCTGTGGCTGACTGTGGACATAATGGCTAGATTGTGACATCATTTCTCACATCCACCGTGTTCTTACCTCTGCTGGTTGCAAAGGCTCTGGCAGCCCTGTCTGCTACCCCTCTAAGTCATTCATTGCTCTCCTAACAATGAAGGATGTCTTAGCAGCCATCACTTCAGTCTGGCTTTGGTACAAAGGCAACTGGTCTGAATATGGTCCATATCTATGCTAGAATAAAATAGAAAAGGTTCAGGTGCCCAGCTGCTGTACCTCAAGCCAAATAGGGTGGACAATGTCCACAGTGCCTTGCACAGGACCCTCTAGAGCAACCTTGTTTAAGAGAGAGCTGGCTGAGACAAATCATCAGATGCGCCATTTGGATGATCAAAGATACAATGTTTGACCTTGTTCCCTGATAACACAGACCCATAAAATCTAATTAGTTATGCAACACAGCCCACAGACTGATGTAATATTCCGTGTAGGAAAAAGAGGAGAAAAAGTCAGATCTACCTGAGAAGGTCAAACTCGGCATTCTAAACATTAACTTATGATACAACTTACAGTATTTATTAACACCTCTATAAATATTGAGAGATTCTCAATATAGAGTATTGTATCAATCAAGATAGTTTCAGTGGCACATTATGAAAGATATCTCTCAGGTTTTACAGAAAACCATGACCTTGCCTTGCAGACTTCTACTTTTTTGTGCTAATGGACAGATACTTTTTTTAATTCCACCTGCTTCCTTTTACAGGAAGCTGTGTTTGCTATACTGCAGAACAGCTAATGAAGGCATTCTTATAACTAATTGTGAGCTAAAGGGATGAACCAGATGACTCAGAGGCTTTGGTTGCTGCAATTTTGTTAAGCTCATCAATGGCAACATCTGTTTCTTGACTGTGTGAAGCAGGAAATATTTTCTTTCCTTTTTTAGTTATCAGAATTATTTAAAAGAGGAGGGGTGAGGTAGACAGTTGGCTCCATGGTGCCACAGCTATAATATTACTGGCAGTTCAAGAATTTAATCCGAAGATTGTTCATGTCTTTATGCTGGACATCAGTGAAGGCCAGGCCACTGTGGGTATATCTGGAGGGAAACTGACAGTTCCACTAACACTTTCCATCTGATGAATCTTCATCCAACATGGAAGTGGTCTATCTCCTAGTTTGAATAACAGAAAATTCTCCCATAGTTTTAACTGTGAGTTGACACATAAGTTATATGCCTTTCTCAAACCATATCAACTTCTACCTGCTTCAGAGGAGAGGGTACAGACAGTGAGGATGCAGAGGCTGATGCTATTAGATTTGAAAGCAGCATTGCACAGGCCTTCCTTCAGTGACAGCCATGCAGATCTAGTCCCAGTCCTGCCCTGAATGTCTAATACAAACAGGTCCGCAAGTAAGAGGCAGAGAACGTCTTTCTTATAAAGAAATGAAAATGTTAATGCAAGCAGTTCCAGTGTGAATACTCAAGGAGTAGCTCACCTGTGTGAGAAGGAAATCCCTAATTCAGCTACATACTGGAAACAAACAGGTAAACAGGAGTCCTTCCCAGAAGTATTTTGACTACTCTGCCCATGAGAACTTGGATTCTTCCAGGTCTTCTCACTGTATGGATAGCAGAAATACATCAAGCACCAAGGAAAGGTCCCTTTGTCTCCTCTTGTCTGTTTATACTAAGTGCAGGAACCACACTGAAAGAAAGGAGCACTAGAAAGTGGTTGAGAGGTAGGAGGGCTTGTCTGGGAGGCCTGAGGAAGGAGAGGCACACATAAATCAAAAATAATAATCCACTTTACTAAAATCCAATCACAGGGCCTCCTGCGTCAAGGGGGAGAATAGATAAGCTGGTATTGGAGGCATGACCAAGAGATGCAGAGCTCTAGCAGATATGCAAAATATTTCCATTTTAGGAATTAGGAATTCCTAGTTAGGCAGTCCCAGGGTTTCTTTTGTCACACATACATGAGCCAACCCTCAAAATGTGAGGCACGATTTCTATTCTTTACTCCTTTGAAATTCATCCAAAATACACACTGTCACCCCAGTGCCACAAGAATGTCAGAATCTGTTATAGGTAGGAGATGTTAAGAGTAGAGCTGACAGAATGGGCTCCAAACCTTATTTACCCTTCTCTCATCCGTGCCAAAGCAGTGCCACACAGTGAGATTAGACGCATTCCTCCTGATACTGGCTGTAATGAGAAACAAGAAGTAATGAGGTGATTTATTATCCCGTCTTCCCCAAAGACCTCAACATGCTGGCTCTGTCCTGTACTCTTCTGCAGCTGATTACAGAGGGACAGAACTCTACTCATTCTTTTGCTGCAGCAGAATATCCTGCCTGTTCTCCAACACAAAGAAATGAGGAGGTGAGGCAAGTCGCCAGGTTCTCAGAACTTTCCCTCATAAAAGCAATGTATGTGCTTATTGTTCTTCTAGATTACAAAAATTGGAAAGGAGAAGAGAGAACAGTAAATTGCACAGTGCATTTTGTGGAATGGAAAACACAGCATGACTGCTGCAGTGAAGTTCATTTAGACCATAAACATGTCATGGTTTGATGGAGTGCACCCATAGTCACTCAAAAGAGTCATGATTCCCCAAGAGGACTTTCCACTAAGTTCAGCATGACTTACAAAATTTGATGGAGAATGAAGAACTGTGGATTGGCTTCACTGGCTAACTATCCCCTGGCTTCAGACAATCCATCTCTTAACTGCTAACAGTCTTCTCTACTCCCAGGTGCCCCAAAGTCTTGGAGTAAGAGTCCTGTTGTGCCAAACATTGTACAAACAGAAATGAGCAAACAGATCTTGTACTGAAGACATCATGAAGCTATCTTCAGATTTTTTTCTATGCTTGAAACAACATGCCTGAACAGAATCTAAGGAAGGGATGAGATACTTAATCTAGAATTTAGAACTTGTTCAGGATAGGTTAGATTCTTAGGCTTTCATTCTAGAATGCTTTCTTCACCCTTGATCCTCTTGATTTCTTTGAGGTTCCTGGTGAAATAAAGGTGTAATAGATCCAAGTCATGCTGCTGAAAGGCAGGCACCAGTGATAGTGCTGGTACTGCTGAGCATACAAGCAATAACAGGATAGCCAGGCTGGTTACGTTGGGTAGGCAACTCTCTAAAAGAGTGTTGTTGGTACAACCACATTATAGTGCAAAGTTTAATTAGAGTTTATTCTGTCTCACACTGTGTGGGACAACAAAAGTAGGATGAGCAACTCAGGTTGCCTCCAGCCCACAGCTGCCAGGGTCAAACTTCTGATACCACTGATGGAAAAAAAGTCACAATAACTCAGGCTACTGGGTGTCATTTACCAGCCTAGTCCAGTGGCTGCTTGAAGTCATGAAAAATGTCTACTGTGTTTGCTGGGTTAGCTTTTTGTATTGGTTTCGTATGGATGGTGAAAATAATCTTCTTTAAAACTGACAACCAGATTGGCCAATTGAATACAGGGGTAACATGGCTTAAATTCAGGAGGATCTTGGGAAGCACTCTCTCTTCTTCTGGTGAGCCACCAGGTAACATCATGGGCCCGACTTAGGCCCCGTTGCCCATTGGGAGCCGGGCACAGCCGGGGCTCCGGGAGCTGCTGCCATGGGAAGCGGCCTGGCTGGCTGAGCCCCTTTCCTCCCCGGCTGCCGGCATGGAAGAGGGGCAGCCATGGCTGTTAACATCCAGCCCACCCTAAGGCCTGCCCCACGCTGCCATCCAGTCCGAGGGAGATGTCCCCGGGGCCCCCTGGAAGCAGTGCCAAGCCCAGGCTGGGCCAGGTCCACCCCATGAGACTGAGGGGTGGGAGAGAAAAACATAGCCCAGCCACACAGGAGATCCTGGCTGCCCTTTCTGAGCCTTCCTCCACCATCATGGCTTTGGGATCTTTGCGGCTGCTGCCCAGCAGAGATCATATCACCCCGGGCAGGAATGTCAGCTCTTTCCTAACACGGATTGAGACTTTTTGAAACTCTAACCTTTCTCAGAGAGAGAGAAAAGGCTAAATTTGAGATATGTAAAGGGACAATATGAAGATATCAGTCAGTAAAAGAGAAATGACTTCTTAAGTGGAAGAGATGACAAGTTGCCTTGGTTTTAGGCTGAAAAACTTCCTATGAGTTGTGGTAACAGACTCTAATATGAATATGTTAGGGTATTCCTCCAAATCGTGGAAAATATAAACTGGGGAGATGTTTTGTGGATTTTAAGTGAAGGTATCTGTGATTTACTGAGTGAATATTGATTTAGAAACTGCAATCCGATGATCTTGTAAGATGTTCAGAGAGATGAGAAGAAGCCCTCTGGTGACTGTGAAGAGGGGAGAAGATATCTCTGTTCTTTAGGATGAGAAATCCTTTGCTTGTAGAGTTGTACATTTTTGAAAAAGTGAAACCCCAGCGTGAATCCACTGGGCCATACGTAGCCATGGGAAAGGCTACGGCATTGGGAGGACTACAACTGTAGAAGTTTGGATGGGCTGCTTTTGTGGGAGTTAGAAGCCACAAGCAGACTGTTTCTCTTGTGGAAAGTTACCAGAACAAGTCAGGAGAGACTTCTCTCTCAAAGACTGAATGAAAGACTATTTTAAAAGTGGTACTGACCTGAAGCTCTGAGTTTTGCCTCTTTACATTGTTTGTGGGAAAGTTAACATTACCTGGTGGGAGAAGGGGTTGTTTTAGAAGTTTCACTTTTTTTTCTTTTTTCTTTTGTGTGTTAATAAATCTATCTGTTTTTATCTTAAATTAAGCCTTTTTTGCCTTCTTTTCTCATAATCATATTTCACAGCACAAAAATATTTAGACTACTACACTAAATTTAGCAAACAGTACTCGGTAAATGTGAAACCACTACACTTTTTGGTGTTTCTGCCCTGTTTAAATTTTAAACCTTTACACCTTTGTAAACCCTGCAGGGTCTGATGATACTGAAAGTGGCCCACAGTATCTTGCTTAAATGAGGCAGCACTAGTGTCACGCCATTTTATAATCACAAACTGTGCTGATAGGCCCAGTGGCCTTCTTCATTAGAAATAAAAGTTCCATAACATGAATCTGGGAATCCAAACAATTTTTCGTGTACTGATTAAGTTACAGTGAAAAGAAGCAGAGGTAACAAGCTTGAATTTCAAAATAACTCAAGGAAAAAAACAACAGTCTTTCTCTCAGTACAGAAGACTATTCTGGGAGACATCCTAAAAATGAATCTGGTATTCTGTTTGTCTCACCTACAGTGTTTATCTCATGATGTTTTGCCACAAGAAAAAGCAGTATTTATGTAAAAGCTAGCTTAGGATACTTCTGTTAATACTGCAGAAAATTATTTTTTAGTCTCTTAGGGCTGCTTTCTTTCCTCTGAAACTCTCTCAGGCTCAGGGTGGATGAGGGTCTGAGCAACCCGTTCTAGTTGAGGATGTCCCTGCTCATTGCAGAAGGAGTCCCGTCCAGCCCAGTTCTATGGCTCTATGACTGCAATGTGGCCAACAGGTTTAGTCTGACACCTGATGCTCTTTCTTGCTCTGAAGCAAGGATATGAAGGAGAAACCACATATTCCCTGGTTATGGCTTCCTTAACCCAGCCATACAGTTCATATCTCTTTGGGGTCTATTATGATAGACTGGCTGTAAGACACCTGAAATGTGTCACAAGGGCTTGGGAGAACAACTCTGAGCCACCACTGAGCAGGCTTGGTCAGAGTGACCAGTCCGGCATCAGCGTCAGCACACATCCTGGCTCAGTCCCAGCAGAGCTGTGGATGCATTAGGCTGGGGCTGTGCCCAGAGTAATTAGATCTGCCTCTGAAGAAGAGTAAGGAGCTTGGGATGACTGACAGGGCAATGTAATTATACCTCTTCTGGAGCTAATTCAGGGACCACAGCATTAGGATGAATTGTGTAGCCTAGATATTTCAAAAGTTACTCATTTTGAATTATCTTTGATAAGAACTCACAAGAGAGAGATTTAGTGCTGCAGTTGTAGGTTCCATCCATCTCTCCCTCCTGCTTCTGTTAGCAATGCCTCCTGTGATTTTTCCCCTTCCAGTCCCAAAACCTGGAGTGCAGCCACATGAGCTGTACAATCCCTCCAAGCTCCAGTCTCTATCAAGGAGGCATGACTGTTTCAGAGGGCATGACACATCTTCCCATTCAACCTTGGAAACGAGCTTACTCCTCAGGATTGCAGGATGGGGAGGTACACCATTAAAGAAAGGAAAATGAACGGTGTCAAACACAATGGAATCAGGTTAGGTTAATGATATTGGAAGGTAATTATTAATTTTTGCTCCCTTTTCAGAATTCTTTTATTTTTCCAAAGCAGCATAGATACGTTACTGTGATAAGCACAGCATAAATGTTCAGTCAGACAGTCAGACACTGTACCTTCACCTTATTACGTGTGACTGAGACTGCAAACAGCTCAGATCAATCTCAGAATTATTAAATTAGAGCTGAATCTCACTCCATCTCCCATACAAAATGAGCTGAGCTAAATCTGAGATAATGCCCATATCAAGAGATATTAGAAACCATATTCAATTGGGTGAAGATTTATTTTTAGTTTTTCCACAGAATATTTCTGGTTATATGAACAATGGGAAAGAAGAGAAATTCTCAGCATTAGAAATGCATTGAATCTGTACATGCATTATGTAGCAGATAGGGGTTCTGTCTTTAAGACAGGACCAAATAATGATTCTTGCATAATGTAACTATATAACAACTAAAAAGAAGCTCTGGGTTGAAATGGGAAGCAGAGAATATTAGAGAATCACAATAACAAGGTCATTTGAAAATGAGGGCAAGCAAGTAAGCAACTTAAAGGAAAGAAAATTAGATATAATGAAAAGAAACGAAACATTCATTATGAGGTGGGTGCAGAGCAAGAAATAAGTACGATTCCTAAACTAAATTGGCTCATACAGGCAATTTTCTCTTTCTGCAGGTTTGAAAAGGCTTCTCCCATTCCCTATGCTTTTAATGCAGTCCTCAGGGTCATAAAAGAACCTCATGTCATAAGCGCTGAGCTGACCATCATTGTCATTGTCATGAAAATGAAATTGGTTTAGGCCATGGTTTAGTGATAATTTTCTGGCTACCCCTGAAATGACGAATTAGAGCAGAGACAGGTTATAGGCTAACATGCTGTCCTAGGACCACCCAAACTGTTGCTAAAACCTCTTTGGCATATTTTTGTCTTTTTGTTCCACTATTTCCCTGACATTTTCTGATGGGGTGAGGGACAGCTTGAATGTGTGCACGCCTTTCTGACAAGTGAGGGGAGAGGTTTCTATGTGGACGTGGATTGAGTTGTGCCACTTGGCCTCAGGACCAGTGTTCCTCAGTCTGTTTTATTTGGTAGTGTAAAATGAAGCCTTTGAGAATCATAGGTCAAATAAGGTACCAGAAGACAGGAAAAAAAGAGAATCATAGTTATTCTTCATAAACAGAGAAAAGATCAGTCAACATCAGTTCCTGGAAAAAATCCAGAACAAATAAATGACTGCACTGTGTATAAGGACCTGAAGGGTAACAAGAAGATAAATAATAGTCCACTGGGATTCATCACAAACAGATTGCATTATACTAATTTAGCTTCTGTCTATAGCAAGATCTTAGAGTTGAAGCAGTTAATTTAACATTTTTATCTGAACACCGTCTCATATAGGTTTCTCATTAAAAAATCTACATGACCATCCATCCTACACTTGACTGTCCATTAGTAGAAAATGCTCAATAACTGCATTCTTGAGGAGCATCTTCTGATTTGGTTTCATCCCAGAGAAAATCAGATCATGCACCTCATGACTTCACTGTAATATAAAATAAAACATGTTATTTGGGGATGAAGTCAACCACTTCAAAAGTATTCTTGTAACAACAGAAATACTAATGTACATGTATACTGCTGGGCATCATAAACTGAAACATAGTTTCCATTAAAAAATGGGAGCCATCAGATCAGGGTTTACATGCAGAGGAACAGCTTCCAAGCTGTTTTGTTCCACTTTTTGTAAGAACTCAACTGAAGCTGTCTGTTTAGTTCTGGCTATCAGAAAGAGAAACCAGAGACAGTCTAGAAGAAAGTGATATTGAAAGTATGACCTCTTTCAGTTAAAAGATTAAAGGACTTGAGATTGTTTAACTTAAAAACTGACTGGGGACATGACAACAGACCACAAATATTTTTAGAGAGAAGAGAATAATCTGTTCCTTCTTCCCACAATGGACAGCACAAACAAGAATAACAGGAGAAGTCTCCTAAATCTATGCATAGGGAAGCACTTGCACAGATTGCCTATGGAGATATGGCAGTCTCTACCAAGGAGGATCAGTAGCAATTAGACAAGCAGGAGGTATAAATGACCCTTCCTTAGGCTACGTGGGCAGACTAAAGCAGCTTCTGAATATCCTCTCCAATCCAGTTTTTCTACGACTCCGTGCTCGCACCTCCTGACATAGTGGAACATTATTTTTCTAAAATGTCCTTGTTTCAAGCAGTGGAGAGTAGAATGGTTTTTGTCACAGAACAGCTTAGGATGTTTTTCTGCATTACAGTCCGACGTTGTTAAGGTAAAATTGTCCCTAAGAATCCATTT
The DNA here is from genome assembly GCA_910950805.1 of Acrocephalus scirpaceus scirpaceus. Lineage (NCBI taxonomy): Eukaryota > Metazoa > Chordata > Aves > Passeriformes > Sylviidae > Acrocephalus > Acrocephalus scirpaceus. The sequence continues at coordinate 56,749,763 of OU383774.1, read as the reverse complement.
TGCACATCTGACTTCTCTGGAGGTCCCACTCCTCTTGCCACTGCTATGGGATGGAAGAGATGTTTTTCCTTCTCTTCAGATCATGATTTCAAATAAATGCGGTCGTGCTCAGCTAGGGGAAATCATGGAAGTGCAGATCACATGCAAAAATAGAATTTTAGGTGCTTTGGAAAATGTGTTGCATGTTTGTTTGGGCCTTTCGAGGAAGTGTTGAGAAGATTGTGGTGAAGACTGGAACCTGCATATGTTGTTCTCAAGCTGCTGTGCTTCTGTCAAGCACCTTCAATAGAAGAGCGTAAGGACAGCAAAGAGTAAAAAAAAGTAGAGGTAACTGTAATCAACAGTTCCAGTGGCACATCCTCAGGGCAAATAGAACAAGCACCCGACCCCTAACTGCAGTCCTTATATAGAACAGGATACTGTCTGGATTAATTTAGTACTAAGTATCTGTTAAATGCATAATCTTTATGTACAAACCTAGTGTATATGCAAACTCCAAGGGGGAAATGTGGGTTACTGTGGGTCTGCATGGTTCCACCTTCCTCTCTAATATGGTACAAGTGGCAATAAAAGGATGATTTTTCTGAAGCCTGCTGCAGGAGAACATGGGCTTGCGCAGATGCTTAGGAGCTCAGAGCACTTTGCCCCTTGCAGAATGAATGCCAGACTTCTCACACAACAGTGGGTAGTTGCTCTTCAGGAAAAACGTGACATTTAGCACTAAGTCAGGAGAAACACAATGGCCTAAGCAGTGCTGTATTACTGTGTTGATGACTAGATGTGCAGTGACATTTAAAAAATGAACACTGGCTTTTTAGTGCTCTACAAACTCCAAAACTGGTTCTTTAAAGCCTCCATGCACAGAATTCACATTGACTTGTGTATATGGAGGACTAGCCAGGTCAAACCTTGAATTTTAAATAATCACTTGTCATTCCTGATGTTGTTGCATAGAGCTGATGTCCCGTTGTTTTGTTTAGGCAGAAACCATTCAAAACTTTTTTGTACTGTGGGTTTTACTGAACTGAGAAGACCAATATTTATAAACCAGTTCTTCCAGAAGGGAAACCTTTAATGTTTTTCACCCCTCAAGAAACCCCCCAAATCTGAAACAAGCATAACACTGGCAAAACCTACCAACAAAGTAACCACTGAAGCAAATAGTGTTAAAAAGAATATGAGGCCATTCCAAAACAATTTCTTTTTAGGCAGTCTAGACAGTGTGGTGGCAATAACATGGAGAATTTAGCTTTCCCAAGCTACACATTTTTTTTTTACCAGCCAAAAAGCTCTATAGGCAAGGAGAACATACAGCCAAGTTTTATTTTGTCAGTGCTGTTAATTTTTTATACACAGTGAAATAAATCGTGAAGCTGTAGGTGTTAGTGAAGGCTGAATGCAATGAACTGGAGAGGTGGGGAAACTGCCTCCTGGCCTCCAGGACTCTGCAGTTTAACTCTGTGATCCATACACTGAAGCCTGACTGAAATCAACTTCTGCTGAAGGCAAGATTTGACTTGTCCCTAGAGGAGAAACTCCAGAAACTGTAGTGGTCTGAACAGTTTATTTGCTCCCCAGGGAAAATATATTGAGAACCTGTAGCTCTGGCATGAGTCATCTACTCACAATGTATGAGGGGCTGGAAATTCCTGCGTTGCATGAAAATAGGGCATGTCCCCTAAATATATGGAAAACAGACACTGTGGTTTTCATCAGGCAAAGTTTTGCTTCTGTAAACCAGAATGAATAAAAATGGAAATGCAGGGATATGCAAATATAATTGACTGAAAGATAACACACAGAAGCAGTTCATCTTTATGTAGTGGTTGATATACCTATGAAATGGATTTTTTTTAAAATAGAGTTTTACACATGTAAACAGTCCATAGGGTAAATTCTTATTAGTTGGAAACTTGATCACTAAAAGATGAATAGTCAATCACTATAGTCAAGAAACACTACAGGACCAGACACCATTACATGAATGGCAGATGGCCTGAGCAGCCTTGCAAAGTTTATGAAAGTTGTTTTCCATCTGAGTGAAAATGAAGAGAAAATGTAATGAAATTAGGTTGCTTTTTCACAATCTATGGGTTGTATCCAGCTCTTGCTGAAGCTGATGATGGTTTTGTTCCATGTATAGTGGCCACCTGCTCTAAATGGTTAGCTGAATTTCAATTTTAGCTATATGTTAGGGAAGAATCTGAGAATAATGTGGCTCAAGGCTTTCTTTAGAGCAGTCTAACTTCCCAGCCCTACAAAAAAGACAGCTAATTCATATTTCTGGAGTTTCATTTCCTTCAGGGTGATAATACATCTGCTCCTATGTGCTTGCTCAGCACATTATTACCCTGGCTTGGCTGGTGTCCCTGGGCAGTGCCCTCTGACAGATGGCATTAGTAATACTAATGATGAGAAAGAAAGATCACTATTGGCATTAGCTTCCTGTTCTGTGGAGAGCCTGAAGGTGTGCAAAGGGCTGGAAGGGGATAGAGGGTACTGGTAGTCTCTTTCCTTTGGGTCAGGATTAAGGCTGCTGAGGAGGATAAAACCTGCCATGTGCTGTGCATGGAGCATAAGTCCAGAGAGTTTTAGGTTTTATCCATTACAAGCACTACATTTATTTGTGGTGTAGCAACAGTAGCAGTAGTAGTTGTAATAAAAGCAGCCACAGTTGTAGTAGTAGTTATAATAACAAATTGTTACAACAAATTGCCTGACTGTCTTTACTCAAGGGAGTTGTTATCATTTGAGCATAGAAAAAGGAAGTCTGTGGGGAGTATGGGGTCTTCTAGCTCCACCACACTAACTGCCCCTATTACTGTTCTTATTAATCTGTTTGGTTATTTCATTAATCTGTTTGGCTATAGCTAGAGTTAATATTGAAGGCAGTTTTTCTGTTGTGTAGCTCCCCTGGCTGGGACTCCTCCAATTTCTGGAGTATTACCTCAAAGTAGCTTTTGCAGCAGCTTTGAGAATACCTCCACTGAGATACGCATAATATGTTATTTACTGAGAAATTCCTAAAGAAAAACCTGCCCTTTAAAATAAACTTTACTAGACCCAGACAAATAGATTTAGAAACATTAGAGCCAGAGCATTTTTATCTACATGAAAAGATTCCTTTTTTTTTTTAACAACCAACAGCTGTGCTTCATGGATAAGCTCCAGCAGAAGAAAACATGTCCATAGCTGTTAGAGCTACTTTAAAAGGCTATTGCCAATACCTAGCTTTGCCACTTTCTTCTCAGTGTTTTGGAACTTCAAAATAAAATTATTTCTTTTCTAAATATCCTCTGAACTGCAAAACATACCCTTCAGGATTTCCTCCCTAATTTTCTTTATGGAGGCAAGGTCAGCAGACACAGGGCTACTCTAAACCAGAAACTTTTTCATTTGTGTGAATTTGGAGTGCCCTCCTATTCAAAAATCAAAGACTTTGGTGGTCTGAGTTCTTTTGCTAAACACAGCTGCTTTTCTGGAAGTCAGTATGGAATTTCATATAGGCTTTGCTGAGGAAGGAGAATGATTGCACTGTAGACATTTAAGCTATGTATGTACTTAGGAAGATGATAGCCATCACATTTAAACATTAATTTTCACTTCATTCCCTGATGTCAGTTCCGAAGAAGATTTTGACAAGGAGGCAAACAAGGACAAGCCATAATTTCATTCTCAAAGAAGCTGAACACATTACAAATACTGGCACCATCATCAGCATTTTTTTGCACTGACTGGTAGCACTGGGGTGAGACAAATCCATACCACAGCTGACCAGGGACACCATTCACCTTGGGAAAAGTCATTTGAAGTCCTCTTCTGCAGGGCTGTTTGCAGCATTGTTACCTTTCAGTTGCATACCATGCCATGGGAATGGTACTGCAAACTTTTCAGTGAAGCTTATGTGGTCCATGCATCCCTACATTGCTTCAAACTGTGTTGTCTCCCGTTCAAGAATGCTGCCTTTGGCTCCCCAGGAAAGAGGAGCTTTACCCATCCTGTTTTATTGTGACATGTACACAGCTGACTCTGTGATCAAACTTCATGTTAAAAAAACCCTCTGTGGATATAACTGGAAGCTATCATAGAGGCATGGTAGGTGCAGGGAATGTCCAAGGGGCATGAAACCATGAAAGCTGGTTGTGCTTCAGCAACATGCCATGCTGGAAATGGCACTGACTGAACTATTGGTGGTATATTGTGCTTATTTGCGGTTGACTGCCTCATCAATTTTCATTTGGGAACTGAAATGGAATTTGGGGGTGGATATGGTATTAATTAGGAAGGAAACTGGCTGCAATATGCTTGGAGATAAAAAATCTTTTCTGGTGGGAATCTGGTTTTGTATCCTGTCCAAGCTGTTAAAGATGCATTTTACTGCAAAAGATATTTTTATGCAATACTGTTAGCTCTCACTGGAGAACAAGTGAATTAAACATGAAGATGATTGGATTAATGAGAAAAAAATTTTGAAAAAAGGCTTTCTGGCTACAATGGATTCTTAAGGACTAAGCTTTCTTTGGTAATGCCTGCTAATTACCCCATGGATAGCTCCCACATCTATGTAAGTAGTTAAGCAGTTCTCATCATCATGGCACTTTACATTATTCATTTGGCCACTCTGAATGGAGCATGAGATCATTATAAAACATTCACAAAGACATGGATAGCTACAACATCTGTCCTATAGCTCATAAGTGCTGTTGAAGCACATCTTACCTGCCAGCAGTATATAATGGTGTGCAGTTTTCAAGAGTTAGGTAAGAGTTTGATGGTAAATTCTCATTAAGGCTTGTGGCATTGATCAACCTCAGACACCAAAACAGAGCTTATTCAAACTTTTCAGATGTTTCTTTTCCTTCCCAACTGCAGATCACAGCTTCCTGCAATTGAACTGGCCCTGCATGGGGTTTCTTGCTCTACTGGGCTCTAAGTGTAAATCAGGGCAACACAACTATAGCAGCAAGGCCAGAAAAGAGAAGTAAAAAATTTGAAGGATGCCTGCTGATTACTGTCAGATGTAAATCAATGAAAAACATCACAGGAAAGGAATCAGGGGAAGTGGGGTGGAATGCTCTTCGGGCGAGGAAAAGACAGGTTAAAGGATGTGCTTGGAGACTGAAATTCATCAGAGGGCTTGTAAAACAAAGGAAAGACTAGATTATAGGGAAGAAAAGCAGGAATTGACTGAAGGGTGTGAAAAGGCTGAGTAGAAACTGTAGAGAGCAACTCTAGCAATCAACAGGAAAGTTGAAAGCTGCCAGCAATCTAGGAATTTTAATTCAAGGAGTGAAAGACTAGAGCCAGGCTGACTTTCAACATGAAAACTGACATCTGGTCTCTCAAAGAAGGGAAATGAAGGAGGGGGGTGGAAATTCAGGAAAAAAGAACTCAAACTCATCAGAAGATATAAAGAGGACAAGTAATTGGATTTCCAGAGACAAGAAAGATAAAAAGGGAATAGACATGGACTTGAGAGGAGAAGGCAGTAAGAGTGGGAGTCTGGAATCTCTGCAACAGCTTTGGGAATCAGAAAAGAGGTGCCTTGAGCCAGGGCTCAGAAAGACTCAAAAACACAAGAGGCAAGGAAGGAGGGGTCAAAAAAGTCTTTGTGGAAAACTGACAAAAACCAGGGAGATGGATTCGTGCTGGTCCTAACATCTGTGTGGTACCAGATAACTGTGAGAAAGAGACTGCAGCCCAGCAGAGGAGCTAATTTGAGACATACCATCATGATGTGAGTCCAGTTGCTTTGTGGGGAGTGTTGTGGAAAGAACAATTTTGTATTTCCTTTACCAAACTCTATGCTCCTAAGACTGTCCAGGGCCTGAAAAACTGTGACTGTGACTTGTGCCTGCTGATTTGAGGAGAAAGAGGTATCTTAAGTAAGAGTTTTAACCTTTATATTAAAACTATATTTTTTCCATGTCAAAAAATTTGAGAGAGAGAGAGCAAATGATCAAAAAGGACAAAAATTTCTTTGTACTGGTGGAAGATGTTGGGCTTTTCTGGAAGCTCAGAATCACAACTCTCCCAAAAGAGCTTCACAAAGAGGAGATATCTCTTACCCTGATGTGCTCAACTGAAGAGCTTGCTTTTAGCTACAGCATTAAAATTAGATGTCAGAAAACTCAAGGTCAAGCTTTTGTTTTTTCCAAAGCTTTAAATTATTTAAAACTTTAAGGACACACTTTAGGAAGGATCCATAGTTGGAAAGCTAGTGAAAAATATTTAGCACATCTGCAAAGTAGCTCTACTTATTTATACGGAAGACCTCTTTTGCACCAGAACGATTTTAGTCCACAAAATGTTCAAAGATGCAGTGCCACCTTTTGGACAAACTGATGTCATGTTAGGTCAGGCATGGAGCTGAAAGAAGAAGAGAGAAATAGCTTGTGACATTCAGATCCTGGCCAGAATTGGCTATCCAAGAAATGATCAGTACCAAGTGGAGAAAATAATTGGAAGCAGTATTCAGAAATATCTGTCTGCTTTTTTTTTAAGAAATGTATGTCTTTATTTCCGAATTTATTTGAAAAGGATTTTAAGGTCAATTAAGTCCACAACTGTTAGGGGGAAAAAAAAAAAAAAAGAGAGAGAGAATAAAAGACAGGCAAAAAAAAAAAGAAAAAAAAAGCAAGAAAAAAAGCATACCGTGGTTATACAGAGCTAGAATATGAGTCTTAACTCTGGGCCTTGCCAGTTGTAATGTCAGAGAAGCAGTACCAAATTCTCCAGGGACTGCAAATCTACAGTGCATGATCTTCACAATTTAGAGAAGAATATTCAAAAAAATATATGTGCCATTCTCTAGATCCAAGGGGACTGCTGCCATGGTCTTGGAGATTTAAGGGCTGACAGCACAGAATCTGTATGTAGTTCTTGTCCAGCAAAGGAATACTTTAAATGATATATCACTCATCTTCAGTGAACTGTAAACTCTATGTATTACCTGCACTGACCAAAGCATCAACAAATAAGAAGGAAGCTTAACCATATAGAAAGGTGAACTGATTAGTCTGGAAATCACATATCCACTCAGTGGTACTGTCCTGCTGTGCTGAACATCCGTTAGGTAATCTCTGTAGGTTAACTATTTCCTTGAAAACACTAAAAGAATATCGTGCAAAAAAAGTGGAAGTATCATGAAAAAACCTCCAAACCCTAGTCTCTGCATCTTTCTGCAGTGTAAGTCTTTTGGATCCTTGTACCCAGGCCAGATCTGACAATGAAGTCTTAAATAATTTCCTTTGTTTCTTCTCCCTTTACCGTAACAGCAGCAGTGGACATTGCAGCCCTTGCTTGGTAGACTCTCATAAAATGATATTAATGTCTAGAACAGTCATGAGGGTATCCCTAGTATTTTCCTGGAAATGCTGTAATAAGGACTTGTAATCTGAAGGAGGTCAATATTCTGCTACAGACTTCTGCTGCTGTTATGTCTAATACCTACCGAGGGGATGGCAGGGTAAAATTACCATAACATCTTTCAGATTTCTCTGTTTTGTCACTGCTACCACCTTTTTCAGTCTCTCCACCTTATCTCCTAGGGACCAGACACAGAGTTCAGGGATCTGGGGACTCTTCTCATTTTGTGTGAAATTACTTGCAGGTATCTTGGTGGTCCTAGGACCCATCACATATTTAATCTGACTCTCCTGTGTGCCAACATAGGGATTGTTATTAGACTCCTCTGTCTGCCTCCTTTTCTTCTCACCAACTCGGCTGATTGCAGTGGCAGATTTCTCCAGAAGAGTGAGTTACATAGTGTGTATGCATTGCTTTCTAGTAGGTAAGAGCTGCTTTCAAGAGTGACACAAAGTCCTTCTTCCCAGTTTCATATCTGTGCTAAGGCAGCTTTCCTCTCTCCAGTGTTTCACTTGTCTTTGACAATATGTATTACAAAGCATCCTGTCTCTATGTGCCAGTCTATTCCAGTCATGCTGTGGGTTGAGTATGATTTATTCTACAACTAAACCAAAAATATAATGAAGAAAATGCATTTCAACTGACAGAAATTCTTTCCATTCAATCCCAAATGAGATATTTTGGTTTAGTTTTTGTGCATTTCCCTCATATTTTAAAAAATAAAATGTAGCTAAAGTTAGCCTTGAAATACCATTAGAAGAATACTACTTATATTATATACAGCATACTGCATGCTTCCAAATTTTGAAATATTTTGATTGTTCCAGTATTAAAAAATAGTATATTAGAGTTTCATTACACACACACGAACACACACACAAAATCTATTTGTTTTCATCTGTAAATATTTGTGCATTTTGCAAAAAAAAAATCAAGTATTGTCAGTCTAAATAATGTTTTTCCTCAGTGAACAAATGATGCAAATGACAAAATACATCTCATTTTAATCACATCTTCTATTTCAGGTATGCATTATAAATAAAATTGTGTTTGCTTTCAATTTACAATGGATCTAATACACAAAAGAAAACAAAATAAATTAGTGCGGACCTCTCACAGAAAATTATACTAAAAGTTTATATTATATTCAAATTTAGTTCAAATGCTTCTACTTCACCATTTGTGTGGTGGGGGCACGTACCAGGAAATGGTAAATGGCAGTTAATGTTTTTTATGCTCTGTACTCGCTGGTTCTTGTGCCATCACTGTACTGTGCTGTTTCGCACTTCTGTTGGCATTTTGAAAATCCATCCTGTGTCGAGTGTCTGACAATATGACAAGACAGTTAAACCAAAAGAAAAGTGATGGTGTACAATTCTGCACACACCCAGCAGCTGCCGTGTCTATGCTTCTGCAAGCTGAAAAGAGGTGACTGGGGAATGCAAAGCTAAGGGCCTGACTCCAACTCTTCTCTTACACCAGCGAGCACCATAAAATTCAGATGCAGTAGAAGGGAATGTCAAGTCATTGTCTGTCTTGTCACGGGAAACTTAAACCTGTTAATGGGAGCAAAGCTTCCTTAACACTTTCCCCAGATAATCAAGTTTGGTGGAATCTAAAATGCTTTAAAAGGAGGACATGAGTTTTCATAGAGGCGGATGAGCAATTTACTCAGCCTTGGAGAAAAAATGCCCAAATCTCATTCAAAAAGCAGTCTCCAACAAATAAGATGCAGGAAATTAGGACTTATCCCTATTAAAAAATACAGAGTAAAGTCACTGCTGTGCATAAGAATAAGGTGATGGGTTAAACCTGAGGTCATGCTGCAATTATTTTTCCTGAGGTACTAAGCATCTCCAAATCATCATCCAATATTCATGCCAATATGCTGCAATTAGAGACATGACTAAGTAGCAATACACAGACAGTATTGAAGGAGCAAAAACTGCAGACACTTCTGCAGAAAACTTCTCTTTAGAAGTGCAACAGAAGAAGGTCTTCTCCCAAGTGCATAAATTTCAATTAGGATACAAAGTTAAATTTTCAAGTACACAGACTGATGTTGTTTTCTCTTGAGAGGACTGATATTGCTAAAGCAAAACAAACCTCTTCCAGGATGAGCACAGCTGAAATGGGTAACTTTTGAGATAATAGGTTGTCTTGTGTATTAGAAGCTGAACCAGTAAAATTGCTTTTAAAATATCACTCTCTGGTTACTCTATTACCTATGTTCTCTATAGCTACACATGGAATGTGTTTGTATCTTTTTCTGACGATTGAAATACGGTGCTTTTCCATGGTTATTGGTGAGCCAATGAGTTATTTATGGCTCACAAATCAACCTATTATGAGTCTGTTATCTCATACAAATGCCATTAGAAATCAAATGATGCACCTACAGCTGGCATGCCATGAAGTGACAGTACATGCTAAGTTTGTAGAGTGTAGGTGACCCACCCCCACTTCCCATGGAGATTTTCAGTATTTCAGTGTGAGTGGCCTTGTAGAAAAGAGTTGTTTTTTCTAAGAAGCACTTAATCTTGGTGTAAACCGTGAAATTTCACACAGTTGGAGGGATTTGTACTCAATTACATTACAGCTGAACCAAAGTTATTTTCTGAATTCAAGTCTGGTAGGAATTTTTCTTTGTTTACTGGTCTGGTTTTGGGGAAGAGAGAGTTTATTGATTCAACAACACAACAGATTTTGCAGATTCTGTCTGCTGTGTCCTGAAGACAATAACACTGAAACATTACTGGAAGGTTGTGGTAAAACTCCTGGGACCAAACTCCTCAAACTCCTCTTCCTGCCTTGCCATAGGAGTTTATTTTGATGTTTGGATCTGCCAAGATGCATCGTTTAAGCAGAAACCACAGGCCAGTGGACAGCAGGAAATGGTACCTAGGAACAGAGTGCTCCTACTTTTACTTCCTACAATATTGTAGGTGTGGAAATACCCTGTGTGCAGAAGGCCTGAGGCTTGTTTACACGAGCAGCAGTCAGCAGAGAGCAACTGGTGCAGCTGGGCCGGTTATAGCTGGCTTTGGAGAGAGGCAGAAGGCAGATGTTCTGCTGATGGGGTGCTTAGTGCAACCGGTGTGTGTCCTTCCCTGTTCCTAATTGTCAGCATCCATATTAATAGCCTGCTGCCAACTGTTCCTAAGAAAATCCATGAGAGTTGCCTTACATATTCATACCTGCTCTGTATGTGCAACTGTGGCCCTGAAGTAGCAAAGCAGAGTGAACAAAATGTATGTGGGCCTGTTATGCAAATGTGCTTTCTGGAAGTACAGATTAGCTTATATCTTATTCATCAGCAGAAAGTTAAACACAAGATGGAGGAAGGCTCTCCTCATTCAGATCTCCTCTGATACTGCAGTCTCTATAGAGATTTTTTTCAGGTGAAAAAATGCACAAAAATAAGCATTCATGTGATATCAGGCAGCATTTATGATGCAAAAGAGACTGTATTTTGACAATACCAATATTTTCCATAATTGGTAAGACCGCAAAAGTACGTACTTGACTGAACTCTTGAGTGGCAAGTATTTTACTTGTAGTAAACAAGATCATCAGAGAAGCATTCACAGGATGAGACCAAATCAGTGAGCGAGCAGCAGATGGGGCTTGAGATTCAAAAATGAAGAGCACGGGTGACTTCATCTCCTAAATCTATTATTGATTAAACCATGAACAGTCAAGACTCTCATTTCACTCACGTTTAGTGCAGCAGCTCTTGGCTGCCAAGCTTAGGGAGTGAGCAACCTAGCAGGAATTAGAGAAAAGAGCTGGATAATGAGGTATATGCAGACAAAGTCCAACCATACCATTGTTATTAATATTAACTCATGCACTGCTGAGGTCATTTGCACAGATATTAACATCAGAGAATAATAAAAACGTATGGCAGCACTGGTGGCAGCGCATGTATACACAGGTGTCACAAACTCCTTGTAAGTGAATGACTGATCTCTTGAGTACTGCTATCTGCAACATCTCCTTTTACTCCTTCCTACTGCAGCTCTTTCTCATCCCTGTAGTGGCTGATTCACATCTACAGAGAGAGGTACAGGCAGCTCTGCCTCATCAGAAAGTGATGCTTTGATTTTGTTTGTCTCCCTCAGCACCTACCCAAAGTAACAGACTTTATTTCCTATCATGCTGGCTTCTATTTTTTTTTTTAACACAGTTGTTTTTTTGGGGGACTCCAAATTTTGTCCCCCAGTCTTTCCTACTTCCTATTCTACCATGTGAACAGGGAAATTAGAGCCAACAAAGTCACTGAATATCCAAGGACAGTGCATAGGATTGAATTCTTATTGTTCTGTGCTCCTTCTTCCTGAACAATAAGGTTCCTCCTGACTTTGAGGGATTTCCCTAAAGGCAGTCAGTAGCACCAGTAGGCTTTTGAATTGCAAAATGCTACATCACGCTCATCCTGGAAATTTTCTGTCCTCTTACTTGCAAATTGTGGACTGAATCTGAGCACTTCGGAGACAGCACTTCTGCTCTGCTCCTCTACCTAACAGTGATTGGAGAGTAGGTCTTGGGAAAACTGTTGCACTGTGACAACCTCTGTCCATTGCTAAAAAAAACCCCCCAAAAACCTATCTCCACCTTCTTTACTGTCCCCACCAAGCATTTATCCACTCGGATAAGCTTCTCCTCATCCCTCTCTTCTCCAGGGGACTAACAGTCCCAGCTGTCTCAGCCTCTTATTGTCTCAAAATGTCCCAGCTGCTTAACCATCTTCATAGCCTCTTCACTGAGTCTCTCCAGCATGTCCATGTCTCTCTTCTGCTGAGGAGCCCAGCACTGGGCACAGTACTCCAGATGTGGCCTCACCAGGGCTGTGCAATGGGGCAGAGGTCACTTCCCTTGACCTTCTGGCAATGCTTTTGCTCGTGCAAGGAGTTTGTTGGCTTTCTTTGCCGTGAGGGCACATTACAGCTCATAGCTGTCTTACCATCCACCAAGACCCCAAAGTTCTTCTCTGCAGAGCTGCTTTCCAGTCAGCTGGCCACCAGAGTGTACTGGTGCCTGGAATTATTTCTTACTGTTCAATTGGTTTGACATTTTCCCTTGTTGAGCTCCATGAGGCTCCTGTCAGCCCATTTCTCCAGCCTGTCAAGGTCCCTCTGGACAGAAGATGAACCTCTGGTGTATCAGCCACTTCTCCCAGTTTTTTAGTATCTGTGAACTTGCTGAGGGTGCACTCTCTCCCATCATCTGGTCCTCAATGAAGATGTTGACCAGCATTTGGCTCTGTATCAATCCCTTGGACACACTGCTAGTGTCTGGGTTACAGGAGGACTGCATGCTCCTGGTCACAGCCCTCTGAGTCTGTCCACACTATCCATTTGTCTACATATACTTTGTCAGCTATGTCAATTTTAAGTCCAAGTGGTAAATACTGCAGTTTCTAGATGGAAGGTCCTGTCTGATGCTGGAGAGCCACTGGCTGTGCATATTGCATGGGGAAGTTGATGCAATCAACCACTGGAGTGTTTTTGATTCTGTGATAAATAAGACAGCAAAGGCCCTTTTCAGCTCCCAACAGCACTTAATCCAAACAGAGCATGACCTGATTTACCTGCAAACTGTTGTCATCATATTCTGCACTCTGTTTTGCCTCAAGGGATGGTTACATCTAGCTCTCTGCTAGACACACTTGGCCATGTTGATTCTGCTCCACTTCTTAAGAGGTCAGGTCTTCAGGCAAGCACTAATAATTGCCAGTGGTGTCCAGAGATTTATAGGTTTGTTCTATATCCTGTAGGCTTCAATCCTTTGCACTTGTTCAGAAACTCCTGGGATGGCTAGATGAGCTGGTTTGTTTTTTGCACTGTGCTCTCTTTTCTCTCCCATCTAAATTTATTAACATGATTTTCAATTACTTTTAGAACCTTGATAGTAATTTATTTTTAATTATCTACACTGTGTAGCTGTAACTTGCTAAATAATCAGGTCAGTTTAAGGTCTCTCTCTGAAAACGAGTATTACAATCTTGGAAAGGCTCTCAATCTAGTTCTAGTATTGCTATTAATTCTAATTAAAATAATACCTAGTACTTATCTAGCAGTTTTATGTCTGGAGTATTTTGTAAACATTTACTGATTCTTTTTCCCATCATTATTACAAAATAGGCAGGAAATAATAGTAAAAAATCTGTAGCACAGAGCAAAAAGAAGAAAATCACTTATCTACAATAAAAGGAGTTCAGAAGTGTGTACTACCCATAGACTCATTTTCCTGGAAGTCTGTATAGTCCCCTGCACAAGCATGAGGACCCGCTGTACAGCAGCAGAAACCACGCATCCTTGGTAGCACATAAGCAAATGCACACTCTGTCTTCTCTCAGCAGGGAATAAAGAGCAGAGAAGTTCACATCATCAGGTTCAGTTTGAAAAGAAGAAATTTAACCAACCTAGCACGAGGATTTAGAGAGACAATAGGTCTCCCCATTTTGATTCAGAGCCGTAAAAAGAATTGGATTCCTCAGCATATGGTTAAACACCAAGGGAAAAGGACTAAACAGACAAGATTGGATTGAAAGGAAGAGAATAGATCTGAAATTCAAATTAGGGAAGCAATGCTAAGTCCTTGGCCCTGTTACCAGATTTGACATTGACAGAGATTAGTCTTGGCACCATCAGTAATGAGAGAGTTGGGGTGCTTTTTAAGCTAAATTTGCTGCCAATATCTAAAAGATTTGCCATCCGTGGATGAGCACATTGTGTCAGAAGGCCAAGAGCTATTAATACAGTCACCACATAATGAGTGGGGAAGACCAAAGGAGCAGCTTGTGTAAGATTAAAGGCAGTTCCAAGTCAACACCATTTCTGCACTGTTACAGTTCTGTGGATCAGCTACAGCTGAAGTCTGGAACTCCACTGCAAAACATCAGTGATGCAGAACCACTGATCAGCACATTTGCCAAAAGACTCTCAGGAGGCACATGCAAATTATTTCCTCAGGGGAAAAAAAAAAAAAAAAAAAAAAAAAAAAAAAAGAGATTGATGGCTTTAGTCTTTGGGAAAGAATGATGCCAGTATGACAGTTCCAGGTATGAGATCGAAACACAGTCTGATCACCAGTCACCAGGAAAGATGAAGAAGAAGGCATTGCCAAGTGCTTCTAAGTGCTGTGTCATTAGTGGGCCATGGGCTGAAGGTTTCCCAGGACTTTTGCTGTAAATGGAAAAAAGTTCCTCAAAGCATATGTTGCTTGCAAATGGCTCCAGAGGGCAGATGCAGTCAAAGGAAGCATGAAGCAGCACAAAGGCAGAGAAACCATTCTTGTCCAGGACTGGCCAGTTTTCAAAGGTATAATGACAGGAGACATTGCCATGTAAAGGATAGGCTGGGTATGTGCAAGAAAGGATGTTGTTTAGTGCAGTTATTCCTGCTGTCACGACATAGACTGGTACTGAAACAAGATGAAAGTATATGGCATGAATTACTGGCCGAGAATGTGCAGGAAATAGTGAAAGGGGTATACAACAGAGCGAAAGGGAAAACAGAAAGGAATGTCAGAAGAACAGTGCAGTCTCAACATACTGTCTCAACTCACACACCAAACGAGAAACCCTTCTTTACTTTTAGAGACTATTGGGACCATATTTAAACATGACCCATGATAAGAAAGGAGCATTTTCCGTTGGAAAAGTTCAAAAACAACCTGATGGCTAATGCCCTGAAGAGTCTAGTTCATTGCCTTCTACTGTGGTGGGCACTTGCAGCGAGACCCTGGCTTGAACACAGTGTAGATTCCTACCCTGTGTCATCAGAAAATCTAGAAACCTCAGAAAATATCAGCTCAGCATATTATTTTTCTGTTTTCCTTTCTTAAGGAGCTGAGAACAATTGTGAATTTCCTATCCCTAGTCATGGATGCCCCAACACACTAAATGTTAAAGGCCAGGTTGGATGGGGCATTGAGCAGCCTGGTCTATTGAAAGATGTCCCTGCACATTGCAGGGGTTTGGATCTAGATGACCTTTAAGGTCCCTTCCAACCTGAACCATTCTATGATTCTATGATACCTGCTCCACCCTGAATGAGTAGTTCAGGAGTCTGGCATTTGCAGGGATGAAACTCAATTCATTTCACAAGCAGAATGTTATTATTGCAGAGGAGCAAATTACTGGAACCTTTAATAAGAATCTGCAGCAGTCACAGCAAGGTAAACAATATAGGAGCTTAGCCTAAATGAATTTCTGGGTTAGTGCCCATGGAAACAAAAATCTGCTGGAGCACAATGAATACACTATTCAAGGTACTGAGTCATCTTTCACTCAAGGTATCTCCATGTGGTGTGTAGTGTGGATAAAAAGGTTGTCTCCATCCTGTCCCCAGTGCTCTGCTCTGTCAGATTTCCTTTAGTTTTGTAGTTAGGTCAGGAGCTGCACTAGCTTGCAATAGGCCATGCTAAGGTCTTCCGTCCTGAGTCTTCATGGTTAGTAGTACACTGTGGCCCAGGGGCAACATTTCCTACATTTATTCTACATGGACATAGCCATTATTTATTTATTTATTTATTTATTTATTTATCTCATATAATTTCATGTATATATAGATACATTTATGTATCTACACTTGAACACATGGATGTCTTTGAAAATACTTATATATATATAGTATTTTCTATTATACGTTAGCATAGTTTATTATATATTAGCATTTTATACATAAACTTTATATACAATTTTGAAACAGTGGACACAAAAATAATTTAATCCATATGTACTGTACATATATACTAGATTCAATATAACATATCATAAAAAATCAAAAGATTAAGCCATATACTTTACGGGTTAATGTACTGCTGCTCAGCCAACCAGTTTGTATCTCTGACAGACAATAGCTTTCTATATTAAAATTCAGATTATTTTGAACTTAAAGTCTATCTTAACAAAAGCTTGAGAGACTCATGAAATTTGGTGGAGGATTATTGTTGGTTTCTTTTTAAAAAAAATCCTATTTTTTATTAAATGTGTTTTTCTATATACGTGTACATGTGTTCTCCTGGGGAAAAGAAAACCAAGAAGGTGCTTTAAATTGTTTTTATGAACATCAGGGGGGGAAAAAATCTTTCCCTGTTTCTATCAGAAAGTTTTGCTCTTCAGCAGTTACCACTTCTGTTGATTTCTTGGCTTGGAAACCATGGGAGAGCTCATGGCCAGCCCTGTCCAGAACCTGTTGATGAGAAACAATGGAATCCTGGGGACTACAGGAGACTTTGGGTTGGCTCCATGCAGAAGACCAGCAATGGACCAGCAGTACAATGAACCCACCACGTGAGAGAAATTTATACTTAAGAAAAACTGATTGAAGTGTCTGCTTACAATACATATGAAGACTTTTTGCCTTACTATGTAGTGCGATGCCATCTTTTCTTTATAATATTTCTGTTCACTTTTCATGACCTAACATAATGTAATTCCTTAATTATGACAGTTTGACACCACATCAAAATTTATGGCTAAATGTACCTTTCACTAAAGTCAACCCCCTGCTGGCATGCCAGTGGCCATGAAAAGAAAATGTTCTCTTTCACTGCATAAAAAAGCAAAGGTGTCTACAAAAGAATAAATGATCTACTTATCAAACTGCATTTTAAATCTGTACTTCTAATGTGACAGGGCATTTTAAGTGACTTATTTTCCTTTTACTCTCTCTTGCTAATTGGTTGTTTAGGTACCAAAAAGAAAAGAAGGAAAACTAAGTAAAAGAAAAGAGAAGTGCTGATTGGAGAATAGATTTGATTTCTCGCTGCACGGTCATGCTGTGGTTAGTTATCTGCCTGCCCAAAGGCATGCAAAGACTAGTCAAATACACACTGGCTGAGGGGAACATTTCAGACCTGTTTATAAACAATATGAGTACATCCACACTGCTGCCCATTTGGTGCTGGGTGAAATGTTATGATAGCCAGACAGACTTAAAAGGAATGGCTGCAGAGATAAGTAGAGAGCTGTGTAGTAAAAACAGAGTCACATTCAAGCTATTAATAGCAACATTGGTTGAGGGTTTGGTTTTCCTTTTAATGCCTTTTTTAACTGAAATGTTACAGAGAAAAAAGCTGTGAAGAGCTGGGGCAGCTCTATGTGACATCTCATTTTAATTCTGGATACCAAGAGAGATGAATGTATGTGAGCCCCCAGCATTCTCGTTTGTATTGCCATTCCTCCAAAATTGAAATATCGTGTACAACAACTTATTCTTTATGGCTTAATTTCCTTCTGCCCAAGCAGCCAATCAGGAACATAAATGGACAAAAACAATTCCACAATAAAACTGTATGTGTATTATATCACAGCCATATTATTCTGAAATTTTGCTGGTTTTGCCTAAGGATCAATGGATAACTGAAACACAACAGGAAATATTTTGTTTGCTTCTTAAGGAAAAACAGAACCACCCAATTGCTAATAAAAATCAGTATGTGTTGTTCTGTGAATGTATTCTATCATGGCAATTAAGTATTGAGTAAGTAATAAACATCTCAAAGCAAACCTTTTACAGCCGAAATAACAGAATGAGTTACAAAATGATTCTTTATAATAGAAAAAGTGCTCCATTATCACTGGAAGCAACATGAAATAACCAATGTTACAATTCAATTCCTGGTGCTTTCTCAGCAGTCCAGTGGAATATTGGGTATTGTTTGGAAGGAATTCCTCAATTTGAGAGTGTGGAAACCAGCATTCTCAAGACTCCTCAAATTCTTATGCTGTATGAACCCAGGAAAACAAAAAATATTCTCTGCATCCATCAAAGGTGGTAGTGTTTGTCCTCTTTTAAATCAAAGGGCCTTGAGAGCTATTTTACTTCATAAAGGTCTCCAGCAAATGAATGGTTTCTGTAATCAGAGTGCAAAAGACATTGATTGTCCAGCTGGCAGAGTAGCTGCCCTTTAATTAGTCCAAGCTGCAAGGTGGATGCTGCTCTGTGAAGCTGTTTGCTGCCGTGGGAAGCACGGCTCGTGCTGAAGTCAATGCTACTAATGACGTCTGCGGAGCCAGGTTTCATCTCTCAAGGACAGCTTGCTGTTTGCAAAAGTGCACCAATCTTTCAGGCTGCCTTGGAACAAGATCTCTCTTTCAGTGAAGCCTGAGCCTCTCAAGCTAGAGATCCCAGCTCATGGGGATATAACCCTTTGGGTTTCTGGAGCTTGTACCTCCATATGAATGCTTTCCTTGGGAAGATGCCTGCAGCACGTAGATTTGCAGTTTGGCTATAGCATGTTATGAGTGGACAGGGTCACAGACAACACAGGTTGTCTCCTGAGGACTTTGTTTTCTGTTTTTATGGAGTACTTTGGTTGGGTAGTCAATTTTCTTGGCTTATTTTCCGGGATGTTTGTCGAGAGTTCTGTTTGACCAGGAATGGCTTCCCTGGGTTGTGCCATGTATCACTAATCAATAAGACAGACACAGAGACATAATGTGGAAATGAACTGATGCCTGTGAGAAGAGAAGAATGTGACTAATTATTGCTAAGCCACCTGCCACCACAGCCGGATTGGAACATCCCCACTGTTTGCTGCTAAGTTTAGCAGCCGATTGCTAGGTGTGAAGGCTTTCTGCCAGCAATGCAAATGCCTGGCACAAAAGGGTGCCTTCTCCATAGCATATCCCATGACTTGAGCTTTTGTAGATAAGCTGGCCTCAAACTATCAGCCCAGGTGCTGCTAGCAGGATATAGCTCACCTCATTTGCCTGGCTTTTAGGAAGAAGTTTTGAAGGCAGTTTGACGCTGAGTTAGAGACATGACTGTGACCTGCAGTGCCAGTACTGACCTTGTTATACAGATATACCTGCAGTATGCTCTGAGGCAGGAAACTATTTTTGAATCGTGTTTACCTCTGTAGGTTGTGAGATGCTTGACAAAGACTTCCAAAATTACCACCTTTTCCAAACGGGAAGACTGAGGCAGGGACACAGTAGCAGCTACTTTTGTTTATCAAGAAAGCAGTGGTAGGAAGCTGCTACCACTTCCAGGACCCAGGTCATTTGCAAAATCCCTCCTCCATGCACTTTTCTCTAGTATCTGTGCATGCTTTCTCCTTCAATTCTTTTGGGAAGTCATTTGATCTAAGAGAAAAGAAATGACAGATCTCACCTGAATAATTTTTAAAGCTAGTTATGTTGTTTACATGATCTCTAGACTTATGAAGCTCAGTGATCAACGGGGGTAGCCCAGGTATACTGCACTTCAGCTTTTGACTGGTTTGTCCTAGAACATAAGTGGATCTCCTGCCTGTAGCAACTGCATTAGTAATGCTTTGAAAAAATCACATTTTCTAGGGTCCTCATGGTCTTTGGACAAGTTGCTCCTTCCTTCTCTGCTTGCTGAAAAATGAAGTTTTAGCTCTTCTCTCAGGATCAACATGTGGTTGGGATTCCCCGAACGCACTGAAAAAATCACACTGATTTCTCTAGTGTTTTTGAGCACCTGTCTTTTTAATATGATTGCTATTCTGATGCATGGAAAAATCTGCCAACTCAACATTAGTCTCATGGTTGTTGTTTGTTTTTTCCTTTCAGATCAGACTGGCCAGATGTCAATCTGGAGAGTATGCTGTTTGCCTGCCACTGGGAAATATTTAATTTGCTATCCTCCTTCTCCTCCTTTCTCCATTTCCAAATGGACATACAGACAAATCTTAACTTGCTAAAGTGTAAATACGTAAGACTGTTTGGGAAAAGAGTGTAATATTTCATATTTCAAACACCTTACATTTTGGATTTCCTGCTTAAAATCCCTTTGAAGTTCATTTTAATTGGATTAGATGTGGAAATTAATTATCAGCAGTTAGAGACAGCTTTACCTCCTCTGAGCCTTGCTCAGATGTTAATGAACTAAGGATAGTTTCTGTCTAATTTGGATTAGGTGACTAAACAACTCAAGAAAAGATGTTTCTATATATAGTGAATCATTTTGTCACTGCTGGGGGAAATACCTGCTGGAGAATGGCTGAGGTTCAAGGACTTGTGCAGTGAGGATGCTCACTTTTGCAGCATGGAGTTTAGGTTTTCCTCCAAGTGGGTTTTCTTGCCATGGTGCTGGAAATAATTGGGCTCTATCTCTCCCCCAACACACAGGCAGCTGCACCAAATCACTCAGAGGAACAGCCAAAAAGCACAGACAGCATGTACCAGGGTAGATGGGTATATTAATGTGGTAAATACATTCAGCCATAATCAATGGTTCACTGCTGGTGGGTTAAACAACCCACCTCCTTGCTGAAGGATTTTATTTGACAGCAAGGTTATAGTGAAACACAGAAATCCAATATCCTTTCTATAAAATACAGATGGAGAAAAAAATTATGTGGACTAAAATTATGGCTTCATATCACATTTAGTCTGTCCTTTGCTTGGATTGGTAGGCTGTGTTTCAAAGCTTTATAATTGATATTGCTCATAACACTAGGGGGAAAGAGAAGGAGGGCAGGCTATAAACTAAGAGATTGGAGCTGTAAGACAAGAATATTGTAAAGCGACAATAGGGAACAAGGAGGTTCAGGGGTCACTAGATGGCAGTCAGCTCTCCAGCAAGGATAATCGAGAAAGAGAGACATGAGCTTGTGGGGACACAAAAGCAGCATGGAGGAAAGCAACTGTAATGCCATAAAATTCTAGAAATTGTATCAAATTTGCTTTGCTGTGCACCAGGAATCCCAGGGCAGGCAATGCTCTCTCTCAAAAGTGGTCTCATTGTGTCAATAGATTTACTGACGTGAGGAGAGCAGGTGGGATTGATCTGTGCACACACAAAGCAAGGAAGAGAAATGAATTCAATTTAAAAGAAAAAAAGCTTAGAAAGAAAATTACATTGCCAAGTCTTTCAGTCTTGTATTGGGATGTGAAAATGTGGGAGTTCAAACCCGAGACCTAATTAATTTTTAGATACAGACTGCACACGTTAATGTTACTTAGTTGCACAGTATCAGTGCAGGAATGCTGTATCTTTTAACAAGACTGAAAATAGTAGAGTATCTGACTGTCTCCAGAGCTTATTAATGTTGTTTATTATTCCTATTGCTCTGTTCATGGTGCATATGCCTGTGTTAACTTCTGCAGAAAAGGAGTTATCCCTAGTCCTTAAGCCAATACTCAGGAATACATTAAAATAACCTCAATTTGGGATCACTTCAGCATCTCAGTTCCATGGTTATGTTATAAGAAGGCAGAGATTTGGAAGCTGAGCATCCATAGATCAAACAATAGCTATGGTTTATTTCACTTGTCCTTTTCCAATTCATATGAGACTCTTTTCCACATTAGCACTCATTTAGAAAAATAGCAAACATGGGTCAGTTCTCCATACAGTTTACTGGAACATTTGCTAATTTTAAGGGACCCAGGGTTGATTATGTTCTTATATACCAACAAAGACCATAGAATTACCTTGAATAACATGCTGTCACATCAGTTGTTGCACATTTGTTGTTGAGCTAGGGGCTACATTTTTTAACCTGTGGTGTCATAATTTCATGTAGATGGTCATAGCAAGAAAGGGAAATTGTTAACATTAGTCCTGTAATAATTTTTTGCCTGTTAAGTCAAACTTGTCTTCCTTGTGGGAATAGAAATGCATGTTTTTAGAAAGTCATCTAGATTTGCTTAATGATTTGGAATCTTGTAAAAGTAACTGATTTGTCTGGTCGTTTGCTTCTACAGCATTACTCTGATAGGCGTCACTCTGAGACAGTGATTTAGAGGCATGATGCCTAAAGCCTTGGAGGAAGGGTACACAGAGAAACCACTTCCCTGAGAACACCTGTCCCCTTTGAGGTCTTATCTTGGAAATAGGGTAAAACTTCTTGACTTGCAAAATTTGGTGCCTCTTTCTCATTTTTCCAGATGGATATCCCTTTCTTGACCCTGAAGTTAACCTCCAGTGTGCTTTTATTTATACTTATTTTTTATACTTAACATTCAGTCCTTGGTTTCATTCTACACTTAACTAGATGTCTCTTCTATATTTTCTCCTTGTAATATAGCACACTGAATTTGAATAAGTCTACAAGCTTCTCAATAAACACCAGTGGTGGCATACCTTCAGCCTGTCATGCTGAAATGCATTTTCCAGGCTTCATACTGTGTTTTTCTCTGAACTCTGACTTTTTTTTATGTCACTTTTTTCAAAAACAGTGACAATGAGATTAGACCAGATAGTCAGGATATTTTTTTTCCCAATGCTAGAGAAAGGGGAAGCTTCCTATGCCTGTATGTAAGAAATGTGTCAGTGTCCCCACAAGCAGACAGCCTCACAGGAGTTGGGAGTAACTGCTAAGAGATAAAGATTAGTTGTTTGTCTAATAAGATATCCAAGGTCTTGTCTAAGTCATTGCTTTGCAGGACAGTTGTCCAGTTGGTCCATGTTCTTTATTTCTAGAGGGATGACTTTACATTTGGTTTCAATAAACCATTTGAAAACTTTCAGCACATACACAAAAAATGCTGATTCAATAAACTCAGAGGGACATGATGGGGACACACATATTTCACATGATGAAAATTACACCTGAGACTTGTCTGACATCTTGACTGTGTTCCCGTGCAAGCTGACTTAAGAGTTCTCATACTCTCATAAGGAGTCTTCTGTGCATTGTAGGTAGAAAAGCCTTGCATTTATAGTCTCATGGATACAGGAAACTCATACATCATTATAAGAAGAAAAAAATTGTTCCCAGTGTTTCTGAAATAAAATACTTTAGAAAGGGGAAAAGGAAGGAAATGCTTGGGCTCATTTGGTTCGTTTGGACTCTGCATGAATGTTTCCCTCAAAGTCTTGAGATTTTCAGTGGAATCAAAAATTTTTGTGTGTCTACATGAATATTTCAATTAAAATCAACAGCATACATTTGAAGCAAATTTTCTTGCTGTGCCAGTAACCCCACTTGGACCCTTATTTCAGGATAGTCTTGAATTATGTTCTTTATTAACAAAGCTAAAGTATTGGAAGGACTCCTGTGGTGCTCCAGTCACTAATGGGCCTTAAATCTGCAGTTAGTCCATAGTCAAACCACTGAAACTAAGGATAGTATGGGTCTGGGTTCATCAGCAACAACAGTTTTACTCTACAAATTTGTTCCTATTGAACAAACCTGGTGTACTCCAGCCAACCTAACAAAAGCACATATTTAAATGCATACAATTTCTCCAGCAATGTACTTGCTAGCCTTCATTGTAATTACTTACTATACAAACTTTTTTCCATCAATTCTCTTATCAGCCCCAGGCAGGATTCTTAGTTTTCACAAAGGCAGGTTCCCTGCAGTCTGATCTGACCTTTACAGAAATCAACTTAGAGTCATCAGCTTGGGCTCTCTAAGAACAAATCAGAGGACCTGACAGAACTTGAAGAATCTGGACTCCTAGATGTTGCTCATTGATTTATGACACAGTTTCATCATGTTCCATTGACCTACAATCCACAGAGGAATATGAAAGTCTCATTATTTTCAAGGGATCCAAATCAACCTGCTTTCATTATCTAGCAGTGGACATCTAAAGCTGAGCTATTCCCAGGAGGTTCCTTCTTTAGCCAATGAAGAGAGATGGGCCTCCAAAAATCATTTTAAATTACATACATTAAAATCTCATCTTAGGATAGGATTTGTTCCCCAACTGAGACACCTTTTTTACTACACAAAAAGGATCCAAATATAACTACATTGGATTTATGTATTTTGGTTTTCGATGCAGATGAATCCTAGCTATGAACTGCTTACAAAGAGATTGAAAATGAAGATTTTTAAGAAGTAAAGAATTGAGTTTTACATTTTGTACTGAAGCCATTATAAGTCTCAGCCAAACAAAATAAAAATGCCCACAATTATAAAAATTTCCTCAAGGGAAAGGATAGGGACAGAGTTTGCTTTTACATGGAAGAATTTAACTGAGATAAAAGTTTTGTTCACAGTCAGAATAATATGCATACAATGAGTAATTATCAGTTAAGAGCTCCACTCTCCAGGCTTTTTGTAGAAAAAATGTATGTAGCTCTGCTGCTCAGAATCATTGTCTTAAGCTAAGTTTCACCTTGCTGGAGTCATGTAATATCAGTGAATTCTTTTACCTTTTTACCTTTCATGGTGACTATAAGGTATATGTCATTAGTTTTCATAGTGGTATATCATCTGTTTCACACCTTATAGTTCTTACTTTTGCTTGCATTGCTGCCTTACTTGGCAATAGAAAAGTACGTATATCCCCTTCCTTTTATTCATTTGTTTCCATTAAGGAGTAAAGAAATGAGAATAATTCATGTCAGCAGACTGGGATTTGTGGATGCCATCACAAATCATTAAAATTGCTAAGTCCTGTCACTTGCTCCCTATTATTCTGCAAAACAGTTGGTATATGAATTGACACACTACTGAAATTAGATGAAAATATTTGTTTTCTCCATAGAGAAACATCCCTCTGCTTCATTGTCCTAGCTTAGTGATACGCTTTCCATGCTGTACTTAGGTATCAGTCCTTCGCAAGCAGTACAAATTCTAGGTGTCTCTCTTCCACATATTTCTTTCTACCTTGATTCTTTGACTTTTGTCCTCCTATAAGTCATACAGAAATCAACAGAGTTTGTAAAGCTGCCTACAGCATTTTAAACCCGTATCACTGCACTTAGCAAACAACTGTGCTTTTGCTGGTTGGTGCTATGGATCACTAAAACAAGATGGATAAAGGCCTTGTGAAAGAAAGTATATAGGCTTTTTGACCAACTTCTTTTTAGTGCAATTGTTTTTACAAGACTTCTTTCCAAAGATGGGCCTCAGAATGAAGTTTTATCTCCCAGGCATATGGAAGAAAGGCTTGTAATAGCTCTGAGCCGTGCATCACACCTAAACCCTGCTCATACATCTTGCTATTAAAGGCTTGACTGGCACTTAATTTCCATCTCTATCTAGCTGTTCCCCTTGGCTCCTTTCTCTTTCCTTTATTTCTTATGACTTTCAGTCCTTTGTTTCCTTTCAAGACTTCCTTCCTAAATTCAATGTATTTCTTCCTGATCTACTTCTCATGATATTATCAGGTTAGAAGTGCATTTCTTTCTTATAACTATTTTATTTAGACCATAGAACATAAAAATATTCTTACTTCATTATTTCAGGTGTTTTTACATTCTGGTTACTGTAATCAAACAAATGAGTTTTTATGTTTGGTTAACAGTTTTAAAAAAATATTTTTCATATCCCATCTGGTATTGTTCCAAGCTGGCATTTTACCTTAAGAAAACTATGATTTTGAGACAGGTTTCTTTGGCCATACATCCAGTGACTCCCCTTCACAGGTTTAAGACAGAATTGCTCCTTGGGCCAGCTTAGGTGAAGCATTCTGTATTCTGTATTCTGCTCCATTCTTACATTTTTTGCAATCCCACAACAAAGACAACTCATCCCTTTTCTTTTGCTGATGATCAAACTAGAAATTAATACTAAAGGCTAATCCATGCTCAAAGAGTGAGTCAACATTTTTTTGTTGTTGTTGAGGGTGATTTTGGTTATATATATATATATATTTTTTTTTTTTTTTAAGATCAGAGAGGAACATATGGTGCTCTCTGACTTGCTCAGTTCCTAGACATATGGATGCCTTCCAGCCACCCCAATGGCAGAGTGGGCTGGGAACAGACTTTGTGCATTCAAATGTGCCTATGGCATTGGCATTGACTCCCCTCTGCTATGGGGGGAGCCCTGTGGGGTACCCACGTCAGCAGTTCCCACAAAATCTGTCTTGAGGTGCTCCCCAGAAGATCACAGACAAGTGTCCAAAAGATTAAATGGGTGGCATATTTGTCACTGTCATCTTTTGTAGATTTTTGTCCCTAAGCTGGAAGATTTTGGCAAGTTATGTGCTCACTGTTAAACTCTGAGTAACCAATAATAAAGTATTTGCTGTCAGCAAAGATTAATTTATAAGTGTAATAATAGTTACATGCTTACTATTAAGTATTTCTAAATGGAATGTGCACATATGGAAAAAAGTCAGTTTTGTGACATCTCTTAACTCTGGTCCAGTTTCATTAACTTTTATATTCTTCACCTGCTTCTACTGTCATTATTGTCAGCCTTGGGGCAGGCATTTTTGAGGCATTCATTTTAATTACAGCACAATAAGAATGAAGCCCCTTGTGATATTTATCAGCAGAATTCTCAAGAAATTTTTAATATATTGAAAATAAATCATGTTTATAGCACACTGCTTTCCCAATTGTAGAATTCAGCTGTTCATATATCATGCATTTACCACCTTTTTAACATTTAAACAGAGCCTGGGATTTATACCCATTGATGACTCACCAGTCCCTGCTTGCTCAGATGTAATCCTCATTCAATAAGGAGTGGAAGTCCAGAGTGAACACAACTTATGCTGCAGTGCTGACTGGGGTGGCAGAGCTCAGCAAAGCGGGTTAATAAATTCCAGCATGATCTATTCCTAGCAACAGACATGGTCACTTCAGAACCAGCTGTATCTGATCAATACATACACAAGGCCAGATAATAGAGAAAGTGACACTGCTGGATGCTCAGTGCAGAAGCTCATTGCAAAGGTTTATGGTAGACTTTTACCAGCCCCTTAGCACTTGAGAAATGCAGCCTTTGTTGAATGAATGATTAACCATTTGCTGGGAGCTTGGGGAAACTGAACAAATTATTTGTAGAACCTGCCTGAGTGGGCTTTGGCACAGAGGACCACCTCTGACAGGCTAACCGTACCTTATTAAAGTAGGATAACACTTCATAGATCCATTAACAAGGAAGTGTTCATGGAAAAGACTAACTCCTCACTCCGGGGAGCTATTAGCACATAATACCACTGGCCTTTTCCTCTGACATGTGGAAGGGTTGAACATAATAATCAAATCCTTGGCCTCACAGCTCTGCAGTTGATGTCTTTTTGCAATTAAACACACGGGCTGATTCTGCCATTGTCCGTAGGCTTAAGCTGTAACTGAGATGAGGCCGTGGCTTGGCACATCACTGGCCCTGGTGGGCATCACCAGTATCTCCTTTACTGTTTGGCATGATCCCACTGCTTTGGCACCCACAGTGTGTGCACAGTTGATGTGTCCAGGAGGTGCGAGCAGGTGTGGTAGCAATAGGCTGTAGCTTGCTGAAAGGATTGCCAGGATTAAGTCTGTTGCCAACCCACTCTGGCAGAGGGGGTGCCTGCAAATCCCCCAAACATGCCTGGAGGCAGCTGTGTGACTCCTTGCATGCATGAAACTCAGCTGCTCAGAGTTACTTGCACTGAGATATGTAACTGGTGTAGCTTAAGGGACCCAATTTCAGCAAGGTTATAAGGATTTATCCCTCTTTATGCTCTGACCATACATATTTATTTAAAATGCTGTCAGATTCAAGGTATCTTATATGCCTGTGTGGCCTATATTGCCTTTAGGATGAAATAGTGTATCCAGCGACACAAACCTCAGTACTGGTGCACAGTATTTATGTGAGGTGTTGTCCCCTTCAAATGGATGCCTGGCAAACAGCAGCTGAGTGAAGCAAGGTGGCTCAGGGATGAAAAAGATTTTTAGCAACCATAAAATTGTAACACATCATCTTCTCAAGGCCTGACCTTGCCTAGGTGTGTTCAAGCTGGGATGTGAATGAAAGCCTATCAATGGCAGAAGTGCCTCTGCAGGCTACAGAAAGGGAAGAAAAGGGAAGATGCCAGTTAGCCATAGTCAGAACTTCTTACAATCCCACTCCAGGGCTACTCAGTGGTGCCAACTCTAGCACAAATGTAGGATCACAGAATACATTTAATGTGTATGTATACACGAGCAGGTGTCACTGTTCATACACTGTATTCTGTTTTCCGTTCCCCTGCCCACAGCCTTGTCTGCTTAAATGCAGCCTTTTCGGGTCCAGGGCTCTCAGCAAACAGCCATGCACCATGCTGTGTGCTCACACAATAGATTTCTAATCTCAGATGGCCCTTAAGATTAAACTGCCACAAATATCAACATATGACTTCAGCTAATAAGTATCAATTAGTGCCAAGGCCTCAGTTTTTAACTCTGAACCCTTTACTTGCCTGAAAGACCAACTTGTGATAACAGACAGATTGAAGTGTGGAGAGCTGTAACCTACTGGAAAATCCTTGTGTTTATTTGTGAAAGCAATTTTTTAGAAATGCTCCAGGACTACACACATAGTTGCAACTATGGGAATATGCTGCAAATAACTTTTCTTAGCTGTTCGAGTTGGGATTCACATAATTAAAAAAATTAGGAACATAGTCTGTGGGAATCATTTGTATTCTGTCCATAGAAAGCAAAGACAGATAGACATTCTCAGAGGCTGATTCATCTTAGGTGTCAAAGATTCTGTAATAAGTGGCTCCACAGATGTGCTCTCCAGACAGTTCAGAAAATGGAATCCTTTCCTCAGTAAAAACACTCCAAACTACAAACCTATACGAGGTCTACTTGTATCACCTCCACACCTGTATTCCACATTCCTTTGCGCTTTATTCTGCCTCAAACCATTAGAAGACTGCTGTAAAGATTACTGCTACCTGTGCTAGAATTGAAATAAAACCAGTAAGAGAGACATCCTCTATGAATCATAGATTTTGAAAAATGCTAACACAGTATCATTTGTTTTCAGTACTTGTTCATTAGCCCACAGACCCACTCTTGAGTCTTAAAAGTTGTCCTTTCTGCAGGCTCATTTTGTGATAACCTGCAGGAGACCGAAGTGCTGGCCACCCTACTTGAAAAATGTCAAAGGGAGCTGAAACATTGACTCTGTATATGAAATTATTTTATCTTTATGGCTGTGGTTTTTACTATAAGTTTAACCTATTTTGGTTAAAATATTTTCTATTGTCTTCTGCTGGAGACAATTATCAGTGTGCAAAGAGCAAGCAATGCATTTTCTTAGATAAAAGAGAGAAAGCAGAATGAATCACTGCTTCAAACAGTCTTTTTAGTTTTTTTTGAAGGAGAGCCAAGAGAGACATTGATTTAAAGAGTTAAGTAATTGGCAGTTTGAGTTTTGATCTCACATACAGGAAAAAAAGTTCAAGAGAACAGAAAATTCATCAAAATTGATTCAGAGTGAGAAGGCACAGCAGAACTTCTGAAAAGACATGTAAAATAAAGGTTAATCCAAAATAATTTGAGCCTGTCAAATGAAACCATTTCTTGCCTTTGGAAGAAATGAAGGGAAAAAAAAAAGAGTTTGGTTGGGGGTTTTTATATTGATTTGGTTTTGCACCCTGGGGTTTGCGGTTTTTTTTTTTCTGATTTTTTTCCCTGTTTATTTGTTTTCCATTTTATTCAGGTTAAAAAGAAATTGAGCACACTGGATGAAATTTACCCGAGAAACTTCCTTGTGTATTACAGATTTTACCTTTGCAAAGTTTGTACTTACATTAACCTCCAGTAAAAGGTCCAGATTAGTTCATTGTGATAAGTGTCTTTGTTTTATTTAAATATGGTTGGATCCGGTATGTGAATAACGACAAGCAGGCCAATTTCTAGAATTGAAGGCTCTGGTCTCTGCTGTGCAAGCTATTCCTGATCCTCAATATGTGCTAAAACAGCACAACATCTGTTTACCAGGCTCTCCATGAAGATGGAGGAAGCATTTCAGTCATGTAGATCAACAAAACAAATATAAATCAAGCATACAACAAGTTTTCTGCACCTTAAAAAAAAAATGAAATCTGAAGAGATTGTCAAGAGCAATGGAGTCACTCTACAAAAGCAGAGAAAGAAATAGTATAGGATAGTTTACATTAAAGAGGAAATTGTAGATTCCTAAGATGAGAAATGCTTTTTTTTTCCTAGGTTTTTATTGATCATATTCAATTGAACCAACCAGCTAAGAAATTGGTTGTAAAGATTCAACCTGGCTGTTCTGCTCTTGGCTGCTGAGCCATGGTATTATTCACACCTTTGAAGTTAGTTGGAAAAGACGTTTGTTATCAGAGCTATGCCAAGGCTGCATTTGTTACTTTCTTTTTTTCATAACTTTATTTTTGCCTTTGTAATCTAAGACTTAACTTTTTCCTTGGGGGTATAAATATGGAAGGTGGCTACTAAAAGCCTGTTTTCTGTGAGGATGAAATTTTACAATAATGAAATACCCTGCTCCTCCAGTGGCCACCAGTCATGTACCATGGCTTGTGAAAACACCCCACTCCAGACAGAGAGCAAAGGAACACCTGCACAAAAACTCTGCCACCCCCACAGATTAGCTCCATAGCCATCACTGTGCCAGGGAACAGGCAAAAATGCAAATTACTCCCTTCTGATAATAATATGCATACATATTTATTTCTGGGAAACAGATGACTATTTCAGATGGGAATAGGGAAATATATATTTTTTATTCCTTTAGTAAAGCAGTGAGTTACTAATTATCAATAAAGCAGGAAACTCAGACCACTGGCTGTAGATGCATCAACTGATGAGCTTGTAAAAATGCTGTTTTCAAAGTAGGATACTGGATAAATCTTCTGAGACATGGTGACTGTCCAAAAGATTGAACAGAGAAGACAGGAAACAAATTTTTCAATGTTTCCAAAGGATAATGTGCTGAAAAACTAACTTTAGGTCTGTCAATTTAATGCTTACCCAGGGCAAAATCTTAGGAAAGCAAAAGAGATTGTGCTGAATAAAGAATTAAGGGTGAACAGCATAATTAATACCAGACAACACAGCTTAATGAAAGATAAAAGTTTAAATATGTAGGAGTTGCATTTATGGTGGGATTTCTAGTCTGACAAAATGTACATTTGTTAAAAAAGCGGAGTTATACAAGGCCATATGACTTTCTCATATAAAAATAAAGAACTACTCAAACTTCAAAGTTTTCTTCAAAATAAGAAAATTGAGAATTTGCTAGAGACTTTAAAGAAAATACTAAATGGGAATCATCTTTCAAAAATAACATTTCTGTTAGGGCTTTCTTACCCAAATGTAGTTCAAGGGAGTTCATGGATTGGGAGGGAAGGCAAGAGAAATTGGTGGTAAAGACTGTGGTTGGCACTGACTGAATGAGAGATAAAGATAGCTCCTAGAGAGAGGTCCAGGCAGCAGGAAAAGCTGGCTTGCCTTCTCTTAATTAAAGAGCTAAGTGCAAAGATCAAACAGCTAGGAACAGGGAATGGGGGCTCAAAGTGAAATAAAAAAAATGAATTTATGTTGGCAAGAAATAAACCCACTCTTTTTAATGAGAGCAGATCAGAGAGTTCAGATGAAATCCCTAGAATGATTTGAAATTTGGAAAGTCTTTAATGAGAGACTGAAGAAGCACAGGTGAATTTTGTCATTTCAAACTTCCATTTCCACCCAGTGACAGTCACAGTGAAAGCTCCCACCTCTCCTTAGTGTCAGCATCTGCTGAGTGCCTGCCCAGGGCTGCTGCAGCATCCAGTCCTGCTCAGAGCAGAGTCACTGACAGTAGGTTGCTCAAAACAGTCCCAGGATGTGAACTCAGCAGCCTCTCTGGGCCACCTGTGACACTGCCTGATAAGCTATAAAAAAAAAAAAAAGCTTGTGTGTTTAAATATAATTTTCTGTATTTTAACTTGTGCCCATTGTCCTGTTGTTGGGCACCTGAATACATGTCCTTCACTCCCCTCCTTCTCAATATTTACTCACATATGAGATCCCTCTGAGCCTTATGTAATTCTGCAGGCTGTAGAGTCATGGCTCTCTCAGCTGTTCTCATATCAAAGATGCTCCTGTCCCTTCACCACCTTCACAGCCCTTTGCTGGACTCATGTCTTTCTCCTACGGGGGAGCCAAGCCCTGGGCCCAGCACTCCTGGTGTGTCTCACTGTGCTGACTAGAAGGGAGTTATCACATCCCTTGACCCACTGGCAATGCTCTTCCTAATGCAGCCCCATGCCAAGATGGAAAAGGATGGAATAAATAGGGGACATAGACAGGAGTCAAGAAAACATATTGGTGCGCTGGAAAGGAAAGAGAAATAATTGCAAAAGAATGTTACATTGAAGCAGCAGTATTGTTTCCATTTTTAATTCCAAAGGATCTAGCAGAAAAAGAGTCTGTTGAAAAAACCAAGAGTACTAAAGAGGAACCCATGGATTACAAGAAAAGGGGAATGACTGTAGGCAATGAGGAGGAATACTTCCAGAGGGAGTGGAATGGATTTCTGCCAGACAGTTTGTTCTCCAGGAGCAACAGTAGAGAAAACAAGTATCTGGAGTGTGAAGGAGTCGATGTGAGGAAGCCATTAGAATCACAGAATCATGGAATTGTTTGGTTTGGAAGGGATCCTAAAGATCATCAGTTCCAAACCCCCTACCATGGGCAGGGACACCTTCCATTAGACCAGGCTGCTCAGAGCTCCAAAAACTATGATGGGGAGCAGAGTCATGGCATGGGTCACAGCAGTAACATCCAGATCATGGAATAAATGAAGCCATGATGCCTTCTCATTCCACATGAATTTCTATTCTTTTGCATAAATAACAGTCACTACAGCCTGGGTGCTGAGAACTACTCTAAAGAGCCCAGTGGTTAAAATGTTCTCCAAGATGGGAGACAAGGATTTGGATTTCCAAATCACGCCTTTCCAGAGGTGTGAACTGAACACAGATGAGTACCATAAAATGTAAGATATGGATTAACTCCCTTTCTAGTAGCTAATAATATTCTGCCTTAGTGTCTGACTACCGGGGCACATACCAAAAAGAAGATACAGTTACTCCAAATCCCATTGCATCAAAGGCTTTCTGTAAATCTGGGATATTTGTTAAAATAAAAGCTGAGCAAAACCTGTAAATTGAATGAAGAAGTCCAAATTATGCACATTAAGAAAAAGAAGAGTCTCAGGAGCAGGAAACTCTGTAATTTACCAAGTAAATGCTTAAGAAAACTCATTAACAGTTTTATGAAACTTGGTAAGTTTGTACTAGGAGTCAGGAAGATATTTTTAAAAGTAGGGAGAGATAAACCATTGGAACAACTTTTGGGTACATAACACGGAATCAGTCTTCTAGGTCCTTAAATTATATACTACATTTTTTCATAGGAAGGTATTTTCTGATTTAGGCAGACCATAAATCTAAACATAGGACTCTTGTTGTCAAGCTTGTACTGGAATTCAGAATAGCTGATTATAATGGTTCAGTCAGTTTGTTAAAATGAGTTTGACTCAGCAATGAAAAAACAGCGGGGTTTCCTCTTGCAACTTCCAGACCCATACAACTCCCTGCTGGAAGGTTTTTTTCTGAAATAACAAGGAGATTGTCAGCACAAATTATATTGTGACAACAATTTAAAAACAACAAAAAATAAAAAACCTAAACCCTCCATTTACTGTTATGCAGTAATAAAATCTGCTTTTATGTCACAGCACAAAGATAATTAGTTTGGTTGGATTAAGTTGTAACTAGAGGAACTGAGTTTGCAAACCTTTATGAAAAGTTTACTCTAACAGTTATATAGAAAAGATGCCCATCTCTCAGTTCCTAACTCTCAACAAACCTGAAGCAGTTTTCCCAGTCTACCACCAGTTTATTTCATTACAATGCTTTTAAAGAGATGTCTTAACAGCCCTTTGCTCTCAATCTTACAGTTTGGGGAGGGTATGTGGGTATGGATGTGGTAATACTGAGATACTGGAAGCTTTCCAATAGGATAAGAGCTGCTTTTTTTCAGACATCCTGCTAACATCAATTTGTGGATGGATGTAACTCCTTATCATCTCCATTGCAGGGAATGGCTGTCAAAGGCACTTCCTGGGCCACTGTTCATATAGATTTGTTTGTTCTGTTCAGAAAGATAGGGGAGGAAAAATTCTAATATTCCTCCATTAAAAGGGCTGGAATAGTTAATGTCTAAAATAGTTTGTAGACAGCACTTCAAATAAGAGATTGAAATGCTGGATAAGGGGAAGCACTTTGAAGACTGTGATCAAGTTTCATCTTTGAAGACAGCAAAAATAAAGTAGAAAAGCATAATGGAAAAGGTTACTCAAGGTGACCTGACATCACTGTTCCTGAATGTAAAAGTAGCAGGTTAACAAAAAGTTCTTTTTCTTTGGATACAGAAACATAGCAATACAGTTAGACTGAATTTCAACCTGCTGGGGACAGTGGTGACTTTCCCTCCTAATCAGCCTTTGGGTTCACTGCTTCAGAAAGACCACCTACAAGGGTGAGTCCCATTAGAGTACAGTATCAGGGGCTGACTACAGCAAAAACATTTTCTTAAAAAAAATTTAAAAAAGGAAAAAAAAAATATATATAATACACATGCATAAATTGCCAACTTATGCATGTTATAATTGCAGATACTTAGCCCCAGCCCTAATATCTACCAAAGGAGGCTGGGTGAGGGATTTCTTGGAGGGAGAGGTAAATTTAATTTTCCAAGAAGTCCAATGGCACAGCCAAATACCACTTGCAATACAGTACCACTATGTAGGTATAGAAAAGTCTTCCCAAGGAATTTTCCCAGGACTTTTTACCTAAAAAAAAGGCTAAACCAGAAAATATTGCCAAGATCTCCAGCATTTCCTATGAACGTTAGCTAGCTAGCAGCATGAGAGATTTGAGTAATATTTGGAGCCGAAGACAACTAGAGAGTGTTCCACAAGGGAAAGTAAACATTGCAAAGTCCGTGGTTCAAAAAAACCTTCAGGTGACTCATATGAGGTTTCCATATTGCAAGGGTGATGGAAAAATATCATGGTATGCCTGCATGCTGAACAAAATTGCTCAGGAGACCTTTAAATTGGCTTAAGACACACTTAAAAATGCCACAGATACTTTTCCTTCTCTGTGTGGTTTATGTAAGGTACTGTGAACCCTTATTTTACATTAGAAATATCTTGGTCATGTAGCTGACTTTTAGAAAGCATTAAAACTTTGTCATCTGTCTCAGAGACAAGGAGACACAAATTAAATTCCAACAGACTAGAGGGACAAAGAAAAGCAGGAAACTAAAGCTAATGTTGGAGTAGTGTTCCCCACTCCTGTAACAGAAGTTACCATGGTAAAACAGGCAAAGAGAAAAGACACTACATCATATCACAAAGGATGTGGAGAGATCGAATACATTTTGATGTTATTTCAAGCTTTATTTTTTTCTCTCATGTGTTGTATTTTTCTAAGAACTTATTTAAAAGATACTGTCTACAAAGCACATTTTTCCTCTCGAGCGTCGGCTGTTGAGTACAACAGTAAAATAATTTCACAGAACTTCCACACAAACAGAAAACAAACAAACAAAACCCCAGCAACATTTCTCCTTCCCTTCCCGAAAGAAAACTCTCTACGTGCTTTTTCAGATTGTCTCTGTAATGTTTTTTTTCTGGGTATAGAGCAGCAAGTAAACATATATATTACTGCAGTTTCTGCAGTCACTTATGTCTTCTTTTCCAGAGATTATGAAGACTGGGATAATTACATTCTCCAAGAGGCAAAACAATTTACGAAAAAAAATTACACATATTCTTATTAAAAATTAAACAGGACTTTCATAATCAGCTGTTTCAAATATGTATGCATGAATAATGACAGCTAGAAACCAGTCTCTGCAGATTGCTCTTGAAGAGGGTGTGCAGCTGAAGTCAGGGTAAGAAAAGAATCACAATAAAGAGCAGTTTCTTGGAGCTTTTATGAGGTCATTTGGCCTAGGCCAGATAAAAGTGAATATTTCTGCAATATCCTGTAACAAGAGGGAGAAAACAGAATTAAAGTTTATCTTTTACAGCAAAACCAAAATTCAAAGTCAGCTTCTCAGGGATTAAGCCCACTGGAAAATAAAGTCTTCCTTTTCTTACAACAGGTTTTAGCTTTTAATTATGTAAAGCCTTCATGAAGGGATTTCTATCTTTTTGTAAATTTAATTCACAAAATTTTCTAATTACCTGCAGACATATTAATAACTCTTTGAACAATATATTAACATAGCAGGCTGAAATGTGTTTTCAGAACAACAGTTAAACAAGGCTTAAAAATACAACCATCCAAATTTCTTGTACAGTTCATATGTAAATATATCATTGGTATTGTAAATATGGTGAAAAACAACAAAGTGTTGAACTCCTTCAGCTGTCCGCAGGTTCTAAAACCTAGCAGTACTGTAGACTGCAAAAATGCCATTTCTGCCCCTCCAGGGAATTGCCTTTATCTACACATTGTCATTTCCTTGGCAAATTTGAGTGAATTTTAAATAACAATTTTAATTCTCATAAAACTGAAGAGACAACTCATGGGAAGCCAACAATATTTAGATACTCTCTCCCAGAATAAAGCCCTGCTGCAAAAATATTAACGTAACTGTTGGAGTAGCAAATGATGAAGAAAGACACATAAGAATATCTAGATTTATGGGAGAAGGGTTAGAAACATGGGGCTTTTAAAACTTTGATTATTTTAAATTCCTTTTCATAAAATGCCAGCTCTCAAAAAAAAAAAAAAAAAGACAAAAAAAACCCACCAAAAAGAAAAAATAGAGTTGTGTCAAAGCCATCTCCTAAGGAATGAATAATCTTTGTCAGTACCTGAACTTGCTTCAAATCTCCAAGCCTAGAAGTAAAGGCTCTGCAGACCTACTTGTATCAGCACTGAGAATTAGAGTAGGGAACCCCTTTCGGAAAGGAACACAGGTGCAGTGAGCCTTAAGAAAAGGACATGCTTTAAAAGAGAGGGCCTGATTTCCCTGATTCAATAGTGAAGTTTTACTGATAACCTCCACTGACAGGAATAGCCTCCCTTTTTGTTCATGAAAAATAGTTGGAAGAACACAGCCCACGACAGCATCGCCTTTCACTTAAAAACCCTGAAAGTTTACTGAGTCACCTCCTGCACTTCCAGCCACATTCCCCAGCTGTTCAGGTTTATCCAGGCACAGTCTATGATGCAGAGAAGGTGGCTGCAGTGAAGTTTTAGCCAAAATATCAAGTCACTCTCAGAAGATGCCTTCAATGTCATTATCAATTCTTCTTACCTGCAATACACCTGTGATTCTTGACAAAAATCTTGTTTCAGATTAGGTATGTGGCATTGCATGACCCCCAAACACAGAGTTGGAATGTATTTATTTTAAGATCCCTTCTCATATTGTTTCAAAATTAAGCTACATAAGTTGTCATACTGAAATGTCAAATTCAAAGCTAAATTAATACTGACATTGGTCCTAAAAAGAACACACAAATTCATTATTCTTACCTTGTTCCTCCTTTATTGCAAGTAGTTTGACTCCTGGATAAAAGAAAAAAAAATGCATTAATACAGTACAACGTACACTGTGCAACACAATCACATATTTAAGCAAGGAATTATGGTTATCTAGTTGAGTGGAGCTTTTTTGATTATTTGAAGCCCTTTTGAAACTCCACTTAAAATAACAAGCAAACCCTTCTGCAAGATTTCAGTCCTAGCAAGAAACATCTCTGATTTGAACACTAAATAAATAGCAGGATGTATTGACTCAAGAGATAAACACTCTTGCTTCTGCTGGGAAAAAAAAAATCTAGAAGTATTTCAAATATTTTCAGATACTCCAATCCTTAACCTCACACAATTTGAAAGAGTGAGAAATTTCTTCTGTTCCTGCCTAGATTGCCACTATTCTCATTTTGGATGAGATTCTGAAAGCAAAGAATGATTGAGCTCAAGATCGAGGCAGGTGAAACACATCTGCATATGATGGTTGACAGCCTTGCCAGAGGTAAGTCACTAAACTGAGCTATAGCCTGCCCGCTCCTCTTCCTCTGAAGTCCCTTTATTGATGCTAATACTTCTGCTAAGTAGTTTTTATATTTTCTGCTAGGAAGGACCAGCATGTTGCTCTCAGTAAAAAGAAAAAACCCAACAAATAAGAAAACAACCAGTTTTAGGAAACAAATTAATAACCTTTTCAACTCAGATTGTACAGAGACTAACCAAGTTAATGCTCAGTTAGCAAATCACATTATTCATTTAAACAAATGTAACCATTGTGGATTGCATTTTGGGACTTTCTTATACAAATATTCTATTCTCAATATTCCCATGTTAAGTAAACATTTTTTCTTTGTTTTGGGAAACCAGCATTTTTAGTGCAACTTGATCCTTCTGAAAGTATATTAAAGATAGACTGTTTACAGAAACCTGTGGCATGCATGCTGGCCTTGTAACTTCAGGGCCCTTGAGCTCTTTCTGCTGTGCAACAATAAACTTCATGACTTGTTCCCTCTTCAGCTGGTCACAAATAGCATAAATCAAGTGCTGGTTGAGACTCTAAAGGAACTTTCCCATGGGTCATGCTGCAAGAACTAAACAAACTGCAAACCCACAAACCATGTTTATTTAAAATAGTTTAATCTGTAAATCATATTTCCTTAAAATAAATTTATACAGCATCTTACTGAGTTCCTGTTCTGCACATGGGAAAGGAAGAGAATGGGGTTTCCTGTCCCAC
Organism: Acrocephalus scirpaceus scirpaceus; assembly: GCA_910950805.1. Taxonomy (NCBI): domain Eukaryota; kingdom Metazoa; phylum Chordata; class Aves; order Passeriformes; family Sylviidae; genus Acrocephalus; species Acrocephalus scirpaceus. The sequence continues at coordinate 56,710,968 of OU383774.1, read as the reverse complement.
TACACCTGTGTATTCAGGGCATAGTTGCTTTCTACAGCAAATATCTAGAATTATGCATCCACTGAAAGAGCAGAGTCAGCATTTGAGGGAGTGTTTCTTTCTTATGCATCACACTGGATATAATGGAGACATGATGACAGGAAGATGAAATATGTCACCTTGCCTTCTAGATTCTGGGTTTGCTATAGTTCAGAGAATTTCAGCAAGACAACTAGTGTTTCATTAAAGAAGAGTAGTCCTATAAATTTCATAGGTTCACAATGTCACCTCTCCCCATTAACAGATTAAACAAAAGGGTACTTGACAGTGCCCCGTTTTCATGCAAAAATTTAAAAGGTCTCTGTTACAGGCTTGCCATGCATTAGCTTTTGGTCTCTGCAAATCCCTACATACTTGGATATGGGCAAATCTCATGATGTAGTGAATAACAAAATGTGCAACTGCTTTAACGTTATTCTTTTGTAACGACAGAAGTGTTTTACTGATCATTTGTGCCACAACAGCGAACAAATACTATCTCAGTTCTAGGTCCTGGCAGAGTAATGATTAAATTAGGAAGAAATTCTTTACTGTGAGGGTGGTGAAGCAGGAGGAGGTTGCCCAAAGAAGCTGTGGATGCCCCATCCCTGAAAATGCTCAAGGCCAAGTTGGCTGGAGCTTTGAGCAACCTGGTCTTGTGGAAAGTGTCCCGTGGTGTCTGTGGCAGGCAGGTTGGAACCAGACAATCTTTAAGGTCCCTTCCAACTCAAACCATTCTGTGATTCCATATGACCTTACTTATTAAACTTTGATATTGAAAGGACAATGGTTATCCTCCTATCCTAAAAGGTTTATCCTTATGTCAAAGGCAGTGCAAAGGACATTAAAACTTTCTTGATAGCATACAGCAAGACTTGGGGCTTTCTCAAGGGTGCAGTAGCTCACAGATAGAAGTGGAACTTCATTATGTTGTTTTCCCATTAAAAAAGGAAACTACATAGCCACCCAGAGAGTGCCCTGGCATCTATAATCAAAAAGGCAGAAAAAATTATATTCGTTAAGATCCTTCTTGATATAACAGCTTATAAATATTCTTAATAAAATGCAAAATGTCTGGAGGGCATTTGAATTAATGGAAACTCATTTCCTATTGCTTAGGGGACAATTGGACAATGTAACTGCTCTCCTACCCTCTCCTCAGACATACACAACATATTCAGCCTCCTCCCCTTTTCTCCAAGTCTTCTGTGATATCCATGTGCCTTTCTGAATCCCATAGCCCCCAGGAAATCAGGGCAGAGCTGCAGCTGCTCTGGAGCTCTGCCCACACTGATCTGCCAGAGGACTGCAGAAAAACAGTGCAGAGAATGCACCAACCCTCAGAATGGGCACTGTTTTAGGCTGTCTCCTATGCTAGTCACTGCTTTTCATAAAACACACAGAAATTTAATTATCTCTGAGACTTACAATCCCTCTCAAATTTGGCTAAGATTGGCCAGCAGCTGGAAAACCTTATTACATGTAGACAGACAGTATGATCGTACAAACTTGATTTCTTTAGGAAACCAGGCTAATAGAAGTAACAGTGAAAAATAGAGTAGGTGCATCAACAATAGAGCAAACATTCAGTTTCTGTTAAGTGTGAAGTTATTGTACTGTAAAGAGTTCAAACAGGAAAAAAAAGAACAACAAGAGGGCAAGAGAGCAAATATTTCCTCTTTGCTGCCACTGCACAGACGGAATAAGCTCAAAAATTACCTTCAGGTCTTTACTTTGGGAACCTTTTTTTAATCTTAGTATATAGTATGTCCTGTTTCAGTTATCTCCCTTCTAATGTAAAATGCCAGGCTGCAGACTACATGACTTGTAAAACTTGCCTGGAGTTCAGATCTTTTTGTTTAAAATCCCAAAGGAAAGGAGAAGAATTTTGGTATAACCAAAGACACTAAGATTGCTGCCTCCAGCCTATCTTTTGAGAGATTATTTTTCTTTTTTGTACCTGTTACCAATACACATTTTTTAATTCCTATCCATTATGACATATTCTTTCATAATTTAATCTTCCCCTGCTCTGTTTAGTCTTCAAATCTCACATTATAACATAAAGGAAAAATAAACCTAGCATTACCCAACAGAAGGCAGGCTCCTTGGGAGTCATTAAGTAAATAACAGAGTGGGAGATTTATCACTTCTATACATGGGGTTTTATTGCATTTGTGTTGATGCATTCTGTGAATATATATACAAAAAAACCCTCACAGGGATTGGCTGCATGCATCAGAGTCATCTGTTGTTAAAACTGTGCCTGGGCTGAGCACCACTCGTTTGGTGGTACCAACAGCCGCCCTGTGAAAGAGGGCATGTGCATCTGGCTAAAGGCAAACCTCTGCCACTGCTGCAGACAATGGCAAGGTTTCCAGGGGTGAAGGCAGGTGCTCTGATGGAGATGCTCGTGTAAGATATTGGGGATCTTGGCTGTGTCACACATTTCCCTTGGAGTTTCTGAGGAAACAGTACATAGATGGGGATAAAAGACACAAAGTGCCCTTGTTGCCTTTGTTAACCAGGCACCATCCAGCAGACTTTACCTTTTGCACCTTCACTATGTATCAGGTGGCTGTGTCCTGTCTGCAGCCACTAATTCTGCTATCTGCAAACATGCTGTCTTTCAGGAGGTGGCTCAGGCCTGCCATACACTGTGCTCTCTTACTCACACTCTTTAACTAGCCTGGACATCTGTAACTTGGCTTTCATCAGCTTCTGGACTGCCTGACATGTTTCAGATCAGTAAAGCTGCTCATGTCTGCTCACAGACCTTATGGGAGGTTAACCTGGCATATCCTGTCTCCTCTCACCACGACCAAGAACCAGTACAAGCCTGGGGTTTGCCCAAAGCTTGTAGTAACGAAGACACCCTTTTCCCACTTCCAGTACATGGAAAATTCCAGTAGCAAGAATATCTGCTTTTTAACTATGCCTTGACTTTTGAGATGCTTGAACTGAACTCTTCCTGGTATTCATTGGCCAACACACACATCCTCACCAACTAATCCAATTCAAGATTTCATATTTTATCAACTAAGCACCTTTCTCCACACTGTCACACACACTAAATTCTCTTAGACTCTCACCATTTTGCTTCTTAGTCTTCCTAACTCTTCCATTTCTGTATAAGGGTCCTATCATCAATAGAATTGCAACCTAATGGAAAATTACATGACGGGGAATACATATAATTTTAATTTTTTTACACTGGAAAGTGCAATTCCAAACAACAGTTACATTAATGTCTCATTAGGCCTGTTAAAAAATTAATGGATGTTTAATAGGTTATGGCCAAGATATCTTTTCTTCAAAGAATCCTTACAAATACTGATTTTAAATCAAATGTAGTTGAGTGTTCTTTGTCATAATTTTATACAGGTAAAAAATGAACAGCTATACATGGAAAGAAATAGAGATAGATAGAGCGATAGATACAGATATAGATATGGGATTTTTTCCCTCCAACTTCAATACTGTACTAAAATATTCACAGCATATCCAAGCATCTTTCATTTAAAGACTTTAAAAAACCCCTAATTATTTCACTATCCTTGTTCTGCACTTAAGGAAGTACCTTGGATGTGTCTCCTTGCAGTGAGTGTCTCACATGCAAGGCCACTGAGTTCTGCTGCAAGAGCAGCTGCTCCTCCCTCCTCGCATTTGAACAGTTTGTATTTTAGACAGAATTTCTTCTTGAAAGGTATTGAGGATGGTCATCCAGGGCTCTAAGTTCTGTCAGGCAGGCTAAACACACACAGACACACTATTGTGTCTGGAGAAAAATTCAACATTTAAACAATCCCATTGCTTCTACATTCAGTACCAAAATACTTACCAAGGTGCCATCATTGAGGTAGTCCAGTATATCCAGGGTGGTAGATATCAGGCTGTATTTTGTTCTGGAGCCTGTCCAGGAAAGCATTATTTACCCTTAAAGTAGAATAAAAAATGAATAATGACTGAAGGCAGCTAAGAAGTTCACAAACTATTGAAATTTAACATTCTGTGAGTGGCTTTCCCTTCTCATCTGTTCAGTGCCCATCTTCCCATATTTTTCAAGCCTGTGCTGCATAACCATGGACAGGCATGAGATCCAGTGGATTTAATTTTCAATTCACTAGATGCATCCTTATCCGGGGATCAGCCTGTTGGGATTAAAAGGCACAACTTAGCTGCTGTGCATAATGCACCAAAATTCTCCATAGGAAGATGACCTGCATACCACCACCCACCTTTTTAGGGAGGTTACCTATTTTGACAATTCATCTTAGGTAATTTTTCAGCCTTCAGTGCACAAGGAAAGTTTCTAGAAGTACTGATTTCCTAATAAAAATGGAAAAACCCACTTAAGCTTACTACTAATAGAGACAATTTATGCAGCTGACAACTTTCTCTACTATCCAGCTCTGAAATTCTAGCATTTTCTTGCACTGCCCTATCAATCTGGAAAGCACAGACAAATACAGACACAGTTTTCCTCAATCTGTTTTAAATATTTTCACATTGGGATTGTTCAGTATGGAGAAGAGAAGCCTGTGGGGTGACCTTACAGCAGCCTTTCAGTACCTAAAATGGGCTACAAGAGAGATGGAGACAGACTTTTTACAAGGGCATGTGATAAGGGGCAGGGGAGAATGGCTTTAGACTGAAAGGGAGTAGTTTTAGATTGGATATTAGGAAGAAATTCTTCACTATGAGGGAGCTGAGGCGCTGGCACATGTTGCCCAGAGAAGTTGTGGATGCCCCATCCCTGGAAGCATTCCAGGCCAGGCTGGATGGAGCTTTGAGCAACCTGGTCTAGTGGAAGTTGTCCCTGTTCACGTCAGGGAGGTTGGGACTAGATGGACTTTAAGGTCCTTCCAACCCAAATCAGTACCGTCTTAGGTACCTTAAGTATCTTCAACGATTCTTCAGAAAACTGTTTCTTTATCCCCTTGATTACTGCTTAGGACTGACACACATGCTTAGACATGACTGTTGTTTTAATGTTTTACAATGGTGCTGGTAAGAATGAGATAAAAAGCAAAATACTGGGTTATTTCTGTCTAGGGATATGAGATGGTCTGAATCAAAAATCCTTCATTGACTTCTATGGGTAATTATTTCAATGTCTTTGCTGGAGAAAAAAAAGAAATGAAAGTAGTCTGAAGAGTGGTTGACTACAGAAGTATTTTTTTAATATATTTACAAAATTATTTAAAAAAGGAGAAACAAATGGTGTTTTTACTTTTCAGCCTGAGCATTGTTTCTCTTTACCAGCAGAAAATGAAGCTGAGAATAAAGCTGTGCTTCAGGATAATGAAAAGTCAGTTAAGTGACAGAAGTGGAAGATGAGAACTGTTGAGCACAGAGAGGTCACAGTAGGGGGTGCAAAGAAATGCAGCTGCAGAAGGCCTTGCTACACTGCAGGTTCCATCTGGATCGATGTCAAATCCCAGGTTTAGCTCTGTCTGCTAACCTCAGAGACAGTCAACCACAGGATGCAGCATGGAAAAAGTAAACCATTCTAAAATAAATAAAAATACAGATATAAAAATAAAAATATATAGATACCTAGCTTCATGTACAGATACACAGATAAAGTGTGTCCCAGATGAAGCTACTGTACAGTAGTCATCCATGAAACTGTTAACAGTTTCTACCCTATGCTGTATCCTATGCTGGTAAGATAAAGTGAGAAAGGCACTCTGGGCCATACTGCATACAGTGAGCAGTTGTAATAATGGATATTAATGGCTTGTTTGAAAGCAAAGCTAAACCAGAGATTAGGTATGGGAACCTCATTGCAATAGTCTTCTAAAGCATGAGTGCCTGCAATTTTGAGACCCTTTCCAGGTGGGAATTCAATCTGAGTGTATTCTCCTTTTTTTGCATCATACCTCCTCTGTTCATTTTTAAGTGCTCTTGTCCTGGTTTCATCTTCCTGCTTTTGTTTAAGTTCCATTAATTCAGCCTGGCAATGATAAAAGTGAAAAACAAACAAATAAACAAACTAACTAACTTACTTTTAATTAACATACTTACGCTGCAAACCTTATTAATTCCACACGATGTTAACCTCAGTTAGAGTCAGAACTCCTCTCAGCAGCATTTTACTTATGTGACAGCACTATGTTAAAAACTGAGCTGGTTTTTCTGTTCAGCATGTAGAAGATTTTTTGTTTGTTCCTTAAAAAGTGGGAATTCAGGATTCAGACATTTACAGTCCTGGATTTAAGGGTTAGGGTTGCCAGACACCAGTCTGCTTCCCCTTGTCCCAAAACACAGATTTGAATTTCCCAGTGGGTCCAAGAGGGTCGACAGCCCAAGTCAGGAGCAGACAGCTGTCATGCCCACAGAGTAAGAAGGAGACATGTCCTTCACCTCCTGCCTCTACAGAGTGCAAGCAGAAGATGAGATCTGGGGTATGTGATGTGGTGTGTCACCTCCAGCTCCCTGGGGCTCCCTTCACGGTGAGGAGAGAAAATGGAACTTGTTGGAAATGGTGTTGTGGAAACATATACAAGCTCCCAGCATTGCAATGGACTCCCAGCCTCACTTATATAAAGGTACAAAACAGGTATATAAAGGTATATAAACAGTGTCAAAGGGAATTCTTTTCCCTTTGAGAGTTTGCTCATGCAATTTTAGCCAGAACTGTGAAGAAAATGCAGTTGGTATGACTCTGGTCTGTATGTGTGCTTGTTTGTGCAGCTCCTTCTGCCTGCACCACACCCGAGAAGTTGCAGATCTTTCTGCAAGGGAGATTTGGCTTGCAGGGCAAGAGGGAAGGCATAGGAACAGACCCATCTTTCATATTTTCCATAGCAACTGCACAGCAGTAGGAATAGAAAAAAAAAAAAAAAAAAAAGATGTGGTTAGATAAAAGCTTCAATAAATGAATGGAACCACAAGACTTTTTTTTTTTTTTGAATCAATTTAAGTGGAACATTAAATAAAAACTATGCAATAAATGTATGGAGAAAATCAATAACTGAGAATGTGTTGTGTATCAATATTTGTCTAGCCCTAAAAGAAGAAACAGGATTAAGAAATAAAAAAGCCAACCTCAATTTTCACTATTTTAAATAACTATTCAACCTGAAAATTAAAACTCAGTATCTGACTTTCCAATATGCCGACTCCTCTCTTGGAGTAATGTTCTGAAATATATTGTGTGTATATGATGCGGTGTTCAAAGTGTACTGAAAATTTCTAAATCAAGCAATACATACTAAAACCTGTTCTGAAGAAAAAAGGGAACTGACAATACCTACACATTTTATAGCTGCACTGTGCTAGGAGGTACACACAAGACAGAATTCACAATTACTTTAATAAATATTAGTCTGAAGTAGAAACGAGCCAACACATATATCCGAGGGCCAATTATTGGAGCCCTTAAAATACATATTATTTATAGTAGGTTTGTAAGTAGTGCATTACTCTGCACAATAGGTAGCAGCAACTGTGAAGGCAAGGAGACCTTGGAACCACATAGCAAACAAGAGCAGCCTTAGAAGCAGCCAACACCTCCTTAGCAACCCATGGAAATCACTAAAGAGTCTACAGCTCTACACAAGTCACTTAAACCAAACCCATTAATTAGAGGCATGCTCATTTACATCTGTAGTTATTTTCTCTTTGGAAGGATCCATGTACAGACTACAACAGCAACCAGCCTTGCACCCATCCATGCTGGCTTTCAAAAATTCTATCTCTGTAGAGGTTCTGGGAATAAGCATATACCTGATAGGATAGCAATTAAGAGACTCCCTTTTGCCCCACCTTTTTTTCCCAGTAACACAGTTGTTAGAATACTATGAAATGAGGACACATCCCCAACATGTAAAGAAATATATCCGTGAGAGGGGATGAGTAACTTCTGCAGCTCCAGAAGAAACTCAGTGCATGGAATTTGTTGTGCTAAAATTCTCCTACTGAGGAAGTAGCTTAACATTAATTTAGATGTTAGTAACAGCAGAGGCACAGCTAGTGGCTCAGCACTTGCTCACATGCTTTCAAATTATTTGCTATATTTTAAAGTTCTGCCCTCCCTGTACTTCCACAGTCAGACCTGGAGCCAAGAAAGGTAAATTTGCACAGTGCCATCATCTTTGGTAGAGGAACTTTATGTGGATATGGTACCCAAGTCTATACCAGAGGGACTACACATTTCAGGCAATGCATGATGCATATGCTGAACGTGGAGTTCAAAGTTGCAGTTATGGCATGCCTGCTGCTTTTTAGATAATTCGAAACTCTTTAGTTAGGTAGTCAGAAAGGGCACAGAGAGGCATACTATAATTAACAGCAAATCTGAGCATATCCACATCCCCATTTGAAAAAGCAGGGCCCATGGCCCTCAATTCTCTAGAAAGGGACAATTCAGAGAGATCCTCCTTAATTTCTCAGTAAGACAACCTCTGCCTGCAAGAGAGTAAACTGGTTTCCTTAGCCTATGAAATTGGTTGCCATGGTCAAAAAACCCTCTGCACAATCATTCAAGTGGAGAGGTGAAAAGGAGCTCATTTTCCAGATGCAAATAGCCTTGAACTCAGAAGATAATTGTCCTGTCCCTGTTTAAATTTTACAGCTTGACTCATCTCTCTCACAATATTTGAAAACAGCGACTGAATCACTTTTGCTAAAGAGAAGTTCTGTGCATAGGCTAAAAGTAATCAATGTATTTAATTGGTTTCACAGCATGCAAAAATGATACAATATGCAAACTGTTAATGTATAATTACCTTCCTCCGTTGTTCTTGCTTCATTTCCTCTAATCTTCTGTTTTCTTCCTCTCCAAGAGCCTGCTTATAAGCACGGCTTCTTTCCTATTGTTCAGCAGAAAATAAAAATACATTGGTGTGGTGAGAGTGGGGCCAAACTCCCAAACCTTATTCTCAGATTGTTATATGGGTAATTAACAAACACAAATGGTCGAATGATTCCGGTTACTTAAGAAACAGATTTGTCTCAAGACTAGAATTTAAACAAGAAGTGGCTTAAAGCCTCTCAGTCATTTGGTTTGGTTGAATGTCCACCCGTGCATCACACCCACGTAGCCACAGCAAGGGCTACTCTGTGTCGCAGTGACAACCATAAACACATCCTGAACAGTCAGAAAACACAGTTGGCATGTATGATAGTGAGATGGGGTACTTTGGGAAGAAAGAAAAAAAGTAATGAAAATATTACCAAGATAAAAAAGCAAAATGGAGGCCTTGTAACAGAGGGGAACACAGAATTTTTTGTGGAGGTAGGGCAACAGGAGAGATCAAATCTGCTATTATTTATGAGGCCATCAAGAAAATTGAAAATCTGAACTACACGTAATGAATAATGTAATAACTGTGCAATAACTAGCCCTGGTCTTTCACAAGTTGTAATTGTTTGCAAAAAGCCAACCTACAGTTAGGGTCTTAGAGGATCCTTAGGATACTATACACTGGAACTTCTACTGTAAGGTCTTTGAGCAGGGACATAGTGTAGAACACTGCAAAATGAGCCGGTATAATTTAATACAAGAATTGTGCAGGTTTGACTTTAGTGAGGAATTTGTCACAGGTCTACAGAATATTCCCAAAACTTGATACATGTGTGCAGAATGACACCATTAAAACAACAGGCACATAATTTGCTAAAAAGACTGAATAGAGAAAGCAATTATTAATAGCTCAATTTTTAGCTGGAAGAAGTTGCTACATGTGTCCAGGGAGACTCATTCTGGGTCTGATACTATTCATTACTCTCTGTAATGGCTTGGAGAATTGTGTGGAGAGTATGTTAACCAAGTTGGAAGACAATAAAAATCTACACAGGATTGGTCACACTTTGAAAGACAGGATTAAAATTAATTATGAGCTTGATTTAATAAGTAGGTCCAAAAAGTCATCAATGACAGAGTCACTCAAAAGAAGTCAAATTTGTTCATGGAGGTGAAATAGTATTTGGCAAGGCTAGCTGAGCTAGGTGTGCTAAATTAATATCACTATACAAAAAATGATGTCATCGAAAAACTTTGATCTGCATCACACATCCAAGACTGTTTTCAGAACAAGATTTTCAAATTTTAAAAAATCACATAATGTATATATATTACCCCTTTTAACGTGCATGTTAAGCACGTCCTAAGCTTATCACACTTCACTGTTTCAAATACATTGTTCCTAAATCTGTTAATTACTCCAGATAAAGGACACATTCTAGAGTCCTAGTTTTCCTACTGGTTTAGCATTTTGGTGCTATGCCAAGTTTATTTGGACAAGTACTCATTGGTTATGTGCTTTGGATTCCTGGCTCAGAAGCTGTGTCTATGCCTATAGACTGGACCTCATCCAAGCTGGTTGGGAAGACTTTACTAACTGCATTGCTGCATTACAAACAAGTGATTATTTGATTCACAAAGCTATAGAAATTCCACCACACAAAAGACAAGTATAATGTCAGCCAGTACTAAACAATGGTACAGATAAATGATGTATTTTATCTTCTTGGATGCAAGCAGACTGAAACATGAACTATGGGATGTAATTTGGCACAACGTTTTGAGAAACCTGTCAAAACATGGCATGAGAAAGCCACACATAGGTAGGTGAAGCAGAAGGCCAAGGCTAAAAGTAAGACCTGTACAACTGAAAGAGTTCAGTGTTCCTTCAGCTATCCACTCACTTCTGTATGGATATGAAAGCAGCACACTAAAATGCTGAAATCCAAGTCAGTCGTGGGGACACGAGCTCGCTTCTCTTCACAGATCAGTGCTCACACTATATGAAGGCTGAAGAGCTAGGCCTTCCCTACCAAAGAACAAACTCCCCACTGGAGTGTTGGATGCCTCAAGAGGGAGGTAGAAGTGGTTTCAAGACATCTTTTCTCCCTTTCCATATCTCTTCCTCTTGACTGTTCATACAGGACTACAAAATACAGTTTGAAGGGCACTTTCCTGCAATTGACCTCCTGTCCAGCAGCTCTGGGCAGAAATTGGCACTTTCTAGCTATATATCTATCTGCCCACATTTGCTATAATGTCTTTAGGGTTCTCAGAGATACGAGATATCCTGAAGAATTAAAGGGGAATGGAAGCTATTTTCAATATCATCTTCCCTTTTCATGCAATGAAAACCAGGAAGAGATACTAGAGGCAAGACAGATGTGTCATATATCCTGTTGGCAGCAATTTCTATAAAGGGAGGGGTTTTTTTACCATTTCTAAGGCATCAGAGGAAATATGGAGGCAAATCTTCCTATTACCCAACAGTTGGTTCTCAAGGCTGTATACAACAGAGGGCCAGATCAGATACTTCCAAACTTCTGCTGAGTTGTTTCCAACGTTAATTTCTGTCCACTTGGCTCCCTGTTCTCTGTTCCTTCCCCAATTACAAACTTCCCTGCAGGAGAAATACTTCACTCTCAGGGTTAATACTCCTCACTGAAACTTTTACATTAGTAGGAAGGCTTGGTTTAGACATGAAGAGACTAATTGTATGTGAAAAAGCCTCTTAGAGTCAATTAGAATAATGAAATTGAAGCAATACTTTATCTATTTCCTAATTACACTGATACTTACCAGACTAGTTCAAACTGGGACAAAGACCCCAAGCAGTGTATGGAATCACGTTTAGGATGCAGTGAGAAACAAGCTTCTCTTTTGACTGGATTTTTAATACAGTAAAAAGCATCAGCTGACATGAACTAATTGAGATTTCATAAAAGCTTACCACCAGTGGATGGGTACAGGGCATACTTAAGATTCTCATCTAACCTTAGAATATAAATCTGGTTCTCATTTATCAGAAAGAGATCTGTGAGCAGTCCTTAACTATGCAGAATACCCTGCCAGAGTGGAAGAGACAAAGCAGGCAGTCTCATTCACCCAGAAAGGCTCCTTGGTACTCAGTGAGCTCTGTCTCAGCAATTAAGCTCAATTAGGATATTCTAACATTACACTATTGACAGCACCTGGAAAGCTGATAGAAAATACAGCATACGCTATGGTTTTGCTTACCCATGCTGTAGATTCTGGGCCAGGATTAGCAATCTGACAGGAATCACTCTTTGGCAAACCCACGTCCAATCTGTTCAGTAATTCATTGGTTTTGCTATGAAGAAATTCAATCCAAATAGAATTGTTAGTGCTTCCATAAAAATAAACACAGCTTTTTATTCCACCCTTGGAATCTAGCCTAGACATTTTATCATGTGTCTGCTGAAAAACATCACAGGTAGAAAAAAAAAGGTTATGGAAACAGACAAATGGGACAGAGGACACAGAACCCCATACTGTGGATATGACATTTGCTGGGATGATTTTTTAAGCAAAAAATTATGGCCATTTGTATATTTGGGGTGTACAGTTGCTAAGCTTTCCTCATTGTAAAACTATAAAACAGACTCACATACCACTGGACTTCATGAGGATGCAACTGCTTCACTGAATTGTTGCAAATCCTTCTACAAGATCTATAAATCTCAGCGAAGTACTTTAAAAGATTATTTTCAGGAATTTTCCTTCATAGTTAATACAATGCAGCCTTACAACAGATTACTTTATCAAGAAGAAAGGCTTTCAAGCATTTTGTACAATTGAAAAAAATGCTTGTCGTTAGTTAATGCACAACATTTTCATTTCTTATTCTGGCAAGGCCAATTTTCTTTTTCCATCTGCATGTCTAATAAACCAAGAATTTCAAAGTAGCATCACTTTGCTCACAGTTTTGACCAAGTACAATTAAACTAGGTCGCAAACAAAAATAAAGAATGGGAGTTTGTGTGTTGTGGGGAGGAATTGGTTTTTTAACTTGCACTCCCAGCCACATATATTGAAGTCTTTTCTTACTCAAAGGAACAGAGTTAGAGGAAAGAGGCAATTTTATTTCTATGTACAGCTTTGGAAAACATGAAAGCACTGAAGTGAGAGCAAAAAGAGTGCTTCAAGAGATATTGAATGCAAAGATTTACTCTTCTCACAGGGCAACCAGCTAGCTCTGTGTGGGAGAAGATTCCACTACCAAAGACTTAAACTTAGAGAAAAAGCCTTGGCTGCTGAAGAGAGATTCTGATTAACAGCTGAAACAGACTACCAAATGTGTTTTTATATTTCACTCCATGATCTAAAACTGTGAGTAAATACTTTATTGGTAAAATGTCCTGCTGGTCCATGAGGAGTGATATATTGAGAAGCTTGGAAAAAGAACAAGAAACCACAAGTTCTTCTCTGCTACTCTACACAATACAAAACCATGTTACCACTTCAGATAGAATGTACTTTCTCAAGTTCTAGTAAGTCAGGCTTTTAGAGTCTCACCATTCCCAATTTACTCCCTTTCCTCCATTACCTAGGTAGTTAACAGACCTCAGACAATGCTCAATAAAGAAAGAACCAGAAGAAACACTGTTTTCTCTGATCTACAAAGTACCTGTATATAAAGTTTGAACAAATTAATAGTCTTCTTATACAAGTGTAAAGCGCTCAAATTTTTTCCATGAAAGATGACTTATTAAGTGGTAAGATAGCACAGAATAATTTTGGGAACATGAAGATTTAAATTGCAGATTTTGTGTTTCTCTACCTATGCTAAAATTGATCAAATAACAATTCATTTCTACACCGGAAGACTAAGAACTCCTACAGAAAATTTGGAGTATATTTGAGAAGGTAGAAGCTCTGCAAAAAAATGTGGCAACTTGGGGCTATACTTAGATGCCCTAATTCCTTATTGAAGGCAAGAGAATGGCATGGAGTATGTAGAATTTCTCATTATTTGCATAAAAATGCGATGGAAGCCATTGAATTTCCAAGATCAGCACACTGACAGGTGAAAAGCTTACTCAGTTTTAGTATCAGAAAAGACTATCTTACAAGAGTGGAAGCAAATAAAGTTCCTCAGCAAGACTGCACACTGCCTTTGATAAAGAAACACCTGACTTCACCAAATTAAGTAATACATTAATGAAGTGTTCTTATCACAAGAAAGGGAGTCACATTTCTGAGTTTTCTGATGAAAGACAAGTCAGGTCTGATATATGTTAATCTGTTGGGTGTCTTCTCTGTGGAAACTCAGCATTGCACCTAGGGTTGCCAGACAATGTCTGAATGGTATTTTTTGTAATACTAAACCTGCAGTCATACCAATGCAGAACATAGCTGAACGGAAAGAGAGAATTCAGGGAGATGATTGTTCAATTAATGTTCTGGAAAGGAAAGTAGTATCTCCAGAAGGAAATCAGCATATCAATACACAGTCAGACAGTTGGAGCAACATCTCATTCACTTGCTAAAACTTCAAGGGCTAATCAAAAATGCTAAAATGTGTTCCTCTAAACTTAGTAACATTAAGGAAAGAAATTGATTTGAATACAGCAGAATCCTGATACCCTTCAAACACAGCTAGGCAAAAGGAGATACAAGATTTAGACCAACCAAGAAGGCACTAACAGGTTGCTAGCCTGAGTTCTGACCCCCTAAGCATCAGTCTGAAGAGAACCACTGATATTCTGGTTAAGCTGGAGTGATCTTATGAGGGTATTTTGTCTTGGTAGCCCTGTCTCCCATTACACCATTGGGAAAAAACCTTTTGCTCTCCTAATTAAAACAGCTCCCTCCCATACTGGTGTGTTTAATAGCACCAAGCACTACTCTTAGCATGGGACCCCAGCATCTATAGTGCACTAACTATTCCTGGAATAGTTTTGACCTGTCTCAAACAGCACTTTCACAAGTAACTCCTGGCTTCTGTCCAGGAATAAATATCAATCACAGCTCCCAACAGGCATTTTAGATGCTAAGACACCATTTTGGGAAATAAAAAAGTTTTCTAGCAATGGAAGCAGGCACTCTCAGGCCTGTTGGCTTCAGAAGAGACAGTTTTAATTTATCAGTACAGATGCAGAGGTGGGGGAATGAAGCACAATACTGGATTTGGAGTCTGAAAACTCTGAAGAGCTGTCATGGGAAAATACTAACTCTGCTGCCAGGATCATTGAGTGATGTGCTAGAAGGGGCTGGTGCATGACAGTGGAAATCAGTCCATGTTGCAGGTGCTCTCTCTGGGGCTTTACATTCCATAGCTACTCTTTAGGCAGAGTCCTTTTTAAAAAGCTGCTATGCAAAACCATTTATTTGAAACTCAACAAAGTGCAGAACCATGAATTTGCAAGGTGTTCCACTGAGAATGGTGTAACTCAGGCAGCCTGCACTCACAAGCTACTTGTGAGCCCACATGCATTTCTTACTGTTTGGGACTAAATGCTGCCCACATTTCCACTAGGGTGAGATGAGGGGATGGTTATAAAAACCAGAGTGAACCAAGGTTCCTCTGGCCTGTATAGGATGCTCCAACAGCATCACCAGCCCCGACAGCTGAGAAGCAGACAGCTCCACAGTTGACTCCATGATGCAACTGCAAAAGATCTGAAGACACACAAAGAACTCATTGCAAGATTCAAGGTCTAAAATCTTCTGCAGAATAAGGTCTTCAATTTTGTGTATCATTTGCTTTTAACTACTGTCACATCTACAAGGATAACAAAAGTCTTGAAAAGGATTCACCCTTAGAGACATGAATGAGGATATGGACTCAGGATCCAGCATTTTCCTCCATCCAAGAGTCGCGCAGCACCACTTGATAAGCTTTTCATTTGAGACTGTATTCCTCTAAGAACAAAGGCAGAGAGAAAATAATTTTCTGCCTCAGCTTTAAGTCTATTTTACAGACTAACATTAAAAATTCATTAATTAAAAAGGCTTCTTGTAATCTTCATTAGTTCTTCCCAATGGAACCAGTGGCAGTTAATTCTTTTGTTTTAATTGATGGATATTGAAATGCCAGTATACCAAAAAATATACTGGCATTTATGCCAGTACATTTGGGAAAAATAAAAAAAAAAAAAAAGGGCAGCACAATACTTTTGCATATATCATAAATCTATTTTTTTCTCTTGACAATTTGTAAAAGATAATGGCCAATTCTTACTACTACTGAAGACAGCTCATGAACTTTTTGTTTTCTCAAGCTGCAAGATCTCCACCATTACAATTCTGCTCTAATGAACATGCACAAGTATGCCAAGAGTCATTCAAAAATAGAAATAAAAAAATCAAAAAAGAACCCCAAAGCAGGTAAATTATCATAGTCACTGAAAAGAGGAGAAAACTTGAGTAGTCACTGAGACCACAGAAGAAGCATTTAGTGCTGGATGACTTGGACTCATCAGCTTCCGGATTAACTGTGAGCAATGCTAAAGTGACATTTCACCATTTTCTTCAAATTCAGCTGGAAAACTAAGAACTATGCATAATGCATATATAATGTAGTTTTACACATCTACCCAGAAGTTTCATGATAATTTTGAAAAATAGCAGGACTCACTCTCTCAAAAAACGAAAAACAATCCAACAACAAAAAACTCAACCCCAAATTTCATTCAAGACATTTTTTTGCAGCACCAGCAAGTTTATCTACAACTTCTTCCCACTCCAACATATTTAATTGGCTAAGCACAACAACTTCCTCAACTTCTGCAGAAATTAAGATCAGTTGCATAACCCTAAAAAGGCCTACCCAGAAGAAATGCTGCCCTTCATGTCAGTAAGATCCATGGTGGGTGTGTTTTCACTGATGCCCTTGTTCGTTCCTCAGTGAGAGCTCTGCCTTGTGCATTGCCACGTGCATCTTGGTCAAGCATTTGCTGTGACCCACAAAGTAGGCTGGCTGGTACTGGGGCCACTGGCCTAACAAATCCAAATGTTAAAAAAGAAGAAGCTCTCCAACACTTTCTTGGTTGGAAGATGGAGAAAGACACTCCAAAGGGAGGTGTAGCTGGGACTTTCACTACTGAAAATAATTTGGTAAAGTGGGAGTGAAGCTGAGGGGCCAACAATACTATTTGTGAAAATAATCCCACCAAAGATACGTGGCTTTTGCTAGTACACAGTTATACATGCTTCCTCTCACACCCTCTCCTCTTTGCAGAGAGGTACCACAGCCAGTTTACTCAGTTTAAATAAATTCAGAAGGTTACAAGCAACTGCCCTGTTTCCCACAGCTGGACCACGACAAGCAGCAAGGTAGTAAAAACATCTCTGTCTGTCAGCAACAAACATGCCTTCAACTCCACAGGGATCATGGTTCTCTTGTACCTCAATTCTTACCCAGAGCTGCAGAACAGAGTCCACTTTTTGGGTAAGAGTAACAAACAAACATCAGCCATGTGCAAAATAGCCAGCATTAACTAATGTTCATTCCTGGAGTGTGTGTAGGTGGGGGCCTCATCTTTTGTTGGAGTCTATATGGTAAAAAACCACATGAAATTATTAACACACCACATTCATGTATGATGTTGATGGTTCTTCTGCAATGCCCTTTACTATGAAGAAAGGCCATTCTCTGGATACTTAGTCCACCTGCTTTCCAACAGGAATCTTCCCAGTAGCCACACACCAAGCTTAATAAAGTATTCATAGAGTTCCCTGGCAGTAATGCAAGTTCATAGTACAGATGACTTGGACAAACCTAATGATAGTTATCAAACACTGCTATCTTTGGCTAGGAGGATTTCTTGTCTCCAAGTTCTTGAGCATCTGTTCCTGAGTTTGAGGATAAGAACAAAAAATGTCGCACTAGTTCATCTTAGGTATAGGGCTTCAAGAAAGTATAAAAATAAGTTGTTTGAAGAAAAATAAAAAGCAACTTTCTCAGCAGAATTATTTACATCATTTCCTACCCACACTCAAAACTTATCTATCCTCTCAACCCACCTCCATTCTTTGTTTCCCTGACAGGATGAAATAACACAGCTTGGCTATTCGTTCCTCCCACCAAGTCATCCAGTATCCCTGGATGTTATTTTAGATGTACGTTTCATTTATTATCTGAAGTAATAAGCATAAATCCAGTTTTAAGGAAAATGCAGTTTTGTATAAGTCTATTGCATTCCATTCTGTGTGCTCCATCTGCATGTGCAATCTGCTTCTATATTTTCAGCCAGCTTGCATGGGCAGATTAATGCGCACAATTAGAAAGCAACCTCACAGGCGTTCAATAAACTGCTTTCATTATTACACTCAAGAGAGTCCCTTTGGATGTCTATAAAAGCCTAGTTTTCTGCCTGTTAGCTAAATAATTGACAACGCTTAAAATAATCAGGAGCAAATGAACAAAATGAAGACAATTGTGGTGAAAAGAAGCAAACAAAGGATTCTCAAGGCTGCAAATGCTTTTTGTGTGAGTCCTCTTTCATTCTCTTTAGCAACTTGTATTAAAAATCTGGTCAGGTTTACACTTGCACTTCTGTGGGGAAAATTTGTTGCCAGCCTGCTGTTTGAACCACACATCATAAGGGACTGAAAACTGGCAAGGACACTAGCATTTATCCTGTAAAAATTGATAAACAAATAAAAATTTGCAGGTTTTATTCTTCTGCATTTTATGACTTTTGAGAAAACTGCTTTGGCAGGCAAGTGTATATCAGCTTGGTTTGGTGAACCTCCTGCATTGTGTTTGGAATATGCACTCAGAGACACTCTGGCGAATTCTGTTTCCAGCTCCAAATTCTGAGCAGAATATATTGAGTGCTGACATGCACCCGAGTGCAGCAGTGCCAGGAATTTTTACGGGAATACAACCTTCACAAAAACAGAGGCATGAATATGTAGCAAAGTGAAAGATGAAGTGACACAATAGTCGTCATGTACTATTAGAAAGTAACCCTATTTTTTAGACTGCTTTTTCCACTACATAAATAGGTAGATGGCTATTAGAAAAACAGTGGACCCCATCCAACACTACAATTTCTGCAAAGTCGAAAACAAATATAAAAAAAGCATCTAACCAGAGATATCAGGGCTAAAACCACATGTAAGACACCCTACAGTTCAGACACAGCAAGACTCTGAAAACAGCCAGTCATAACATATCCATCCTCATTACTGTTTAAATGACAACTGTGGTGTACTAACTAAAGAGGGGTGTCCTGAAAAGTCCTGTTCCTTGTTTCTTTTTGGAAAGATGGGCACCCAGTTCTTCCCTCACATGGATTAGCAATTGCCAAGTATGGACTACATGAGCCTCCATTACCTTTTAATGCACTCTGACAAAAACACAATCAGGCCAATAATGCAAAATCCATCCAGGATTTTGATCCATGACTCAGAAGGAAGGACTCCATTTCATGTGTAAGTAGTTTCTGGTAAAAAGTCTACACATACTTCCCATTTTCTAAATCTGGCATCTGCAGGGACAGAACCACAGCAACACTGTCACCACATGTGCTTCTTCTCTCTTAGCAAAAACGACAGCAATCCTGCTATGCAGAAACTTCTCCACCCCAAAGTCTGCTTCTGTGTGATCTTAAGGTTTTTAATACACAGCTACTTCAGGAGACACATTGTGAGTTTTTTCTATTTTAGTCACTGAACAAAGTCTGAGTCCCCCTGGGTCAGAGGAGGGGCTGATCCCAAAATTGTGAGTCTTGCAGGCTTTTTCACGGCAGTCTGCATGCCTGTCTAGACTACATTCTCACAAGAGACACAAACACATATTCAAGCAACTGTGGTAACAGATACAGCTGACTTTGAAGGACCTGTTGTACACAAAGACACTAACAAGGCTTTCAAGAGATAGGAAATAACTGTATTCTGTAGACAGCACAAAGTTACAGACAATCTTTCTTTTTAGCACTCACTTCATGTTAGACCCTTTGAAAAGGGATTTCACTGAGAAGATCTTGTTTTTAATAGTGACAGGAATTTAATCAGAAAAATGAAATTCTGGGCAGCATCATACTTTATTGTCAGAGCATCTTAATGGCATGAGAATCTTAATGCTTTTCCTTATCAAATAGAAGCGGCACTTCATGCAGAAGTACTGATTGGGCTGTACCCCTTAGAGACTGATACAGCTGGAGGTGGTGATCAATTTTAAAAGGTTTCCCAGTTAATGAGACTGCTGGTAGGCATTGATCTCCTCAGGAAAATTGTGATGTTGCAGCTACAGATCTTACAGAGGACAGACTAACAAGGGAGCTTATCTTTGAAATGGCTCTATAGGCCATGACTTTGCAGAGGTCACTGTTTTATATGCAGCACATGACCTTCCTTCCCCCCATTCCCAGCAAGCAGAGGAGATCAAAATACTCCAGCAGAGACAGTGAGGAAAGGGGCACAACCCCCTATTTGTTCTCTTCGCCTCTAGACGAAGGGTCTTAGAGGAGGAAGTAATGAGTCAGTCATTTTTGCATGGTAGGCAAAAGCACATTGCTAAATACCAAGCACTTCTATGTGAACCTGTGGCTAATAACCAGCAGTCCTTCAGTGGAGTTACTTCACAAAAGATTAAATGTCACACAGAAGCTTTTCATTACTCTTGGATGCTGTGCTCCTTAATGCCAACATCTCTTAGCAATGCATCCTCACCCACCTCCAGCAGTGCACCCTCCTCTTCCTGTGCCCACCAGAGAATTCCTTCAGACCAGGGAAGGCACTAGTGTCACTGTCTGCTGAGGAATACATTCTGTGCAGGTAGTTCAGTGTCCAGCTGCAGGTGGAGCTCTGAGGGGCTGGAGCCCGAGCCCCAGGCGAAAGGCCATGACATGCCAACCTTTTGCCTAACAAAGGGCCTGGGGACCTGTCACTTGGCCAAGGGAATGGACGCTGGGAGAAACGGCAGGAGCCGACAACCCCCGGACTTCCCTGTGCTTAGACTGCAAGGGGATAAAAGCCCAGGGGTTCCTTTGTTCAGGATGCCTCCTTAGAAGCACCAGCTCAAGCTGCTGTTTTATTGTTTGGTTATTGCACCATGATTAAATTATTTTAAGTATCTGGATGTCTGAGACTCTGCAACGGGAAATGTGGGGTTGAACCTGGTGTGACTGTGTGAGCATGGGGGTGTGGCTGCCAAGGGGCCTCAGTCCCAGCTCAGGTGGTGTGAGAGTGGCTGACAGAGCGGCTCCTGGACGTTCAGACAGGCAAGTTTCCTTAACACGGCAGCATGCGAGGGCTTTGCTTAACCAAAATTGCATTCACTGGAGGTAGGTTTTCAGCTCACTTCCTCTAGGTGAAGTATCTACAGGGCCCTCTTGGTGTATGTTTAATACATAGTACATACAAATAATTTTCTGATAGTTAAGCAATGGAGCTTGAGACTCTAGTGATGAGTCCATCTTCACTTTCAGTTGCATCAGAGATGACACCAGCTGAATGCTCACAAGGCTTTCCTTAATCAGTGGACAGAATGGCTGCCAGGCAGTGCCCAGGCAGCCAGAGTTCCTGCACCACCTGGGGACCACCTGGCTGCCCACACAGAATCCTTTGTGTTGGAAAAGACCTCTGTGATCATCAAGTCCAACCATTAATGCAGCACTGCCAAGTCCAGCACTCAACCATTTCCCTAAGCATCACATGTACATGTTTTTAAATACCAGCAGGGATGGTGACTCGACCACTTCCCTGGACTGCCTGTTCCGATGCTTGGCCACCCTTTTGGTGAAGGAATTTTTCACTTGTGGCCATTTGCTGTTTTCCTGTGTTTCAGAGGGTTTGGGCCTGCTTTTGCAAAACCAAATTTACTTTTAACGGAAAAGAGAGCTCAACAGCAGAATTCATTTCATCCTAAGCAAAAAAGGTACAGACAGGGAAGGTGAAGGAAGGGAAGAGATATGTGTCATTCATAACTGAATATGCCTTAAGATAAAAAGTCAGATTAAATGGGAGGACAAGAACCCAGACAACCCCCTGAGGAAAAGCAAGGCCCATAACTGAGGACCTTGCACTGCAAAGCTCTGATGTGTCTGATGTTGATTTAGACTCAAAGAGACTCAAAGTGTCTAGACTATCAGAAATAGGCAGAGATCTAAAGTTGTGCAGTCTTCAGAATTCCTGAGGAATCAAGGGATGCGTGTGTGTAGGCATCCGCTCCAGGATAAACAGCAAGCCAAACACCAATATCTAGAGACAAATACTGGCAACATATTAAGGGAAAGAACTATGCCTAAAACCAAGTGGGAAGAAATAAAAGGAAAAATACAAGAAAAGCTGGAATCAGTGACAAAGCACTAAAATGTCTGTACCTTAGAGAACAGACTCTGGGCAAATGATGAAGAAACTGGAGCCACTAGCATGGGACAGAAGTGACTTCTTTAAAGGTCACAGAGGAGGAAAAAGCAATCAATCAGGCTAAGAATACTGGTGAGTAATTTCAGAAGCCAAAGATAAAAAAGGCAAAGGTGACTAAACAGCATTGTGTGTTAATTATGTGATAGAATCAGTTTGGATCAGTTAAAAAAAATAAATGGGGTAGAGTGAATGGGCAAGGCAGGAATTTCACTGCCAATGGAATTAATTATATCAGGGCTTAGGCAGTATCTAAATCTGACATTAAGGAGGTACTCTTGGGAAATAGGTAGGTCTTTACAACAGATCTCCACATTTAAGTAGGACCATGCTAAATGGAGGAAGTTCTCATTACTTACATGTGGGTTAGACTTCTGTACTAATCAACAAAATAAATGGGTGGAGATGTAATTCAGATTCTCTTTTGATAATTAGTCTTGTATTGAATGATTACATATTGGTTCGGTTAGAGAACAAAAGCACAAAGTCATTTTATAATTCACAACTTTCATTTCAAAGTGTATGTTTTAGGAAGCTAAGAGAGGTCTACAGGACAAAATTTCTCACAGAATAAGGTGTGGAGGGGGCTCGAATATTTCACAGAATCATAAAATCATTGAGGATGGAAGGGACCTCTGGATGTCATCTTGTCCTACCCTCTGCTCAAGTGGGGCCACCTTGAGACAGCTGTCCAGAACTATTGAAGATGGTCAAGGATGGAGAATCCACAACCTGCCTGGGTAACCTGTGCTCATGTTCAGCCACTCTCAGAGAAAAGAAGTGTTAAGTAGGAACCGCCTGTGGTTCCATTTGTGCCCATTATCTTGAATTCAAAAGCTTCAAGCCAAAAATTGAAAAAAATAGCAGCAGAAGCCAAATCTTTCCTGAGCCCCAAACCAGGAAAAAAAATACAAACAAATAAGATAATATTAAATAATAATTAAAAACCCAAACAAACAAAACAGAAGCACAAGTAAATAAGGAATTTTAGGTAATAGGATTCAAATTTTACTCACTACTTTTGATCTTCAAGAAGCATCTCTCTTCTTTGCATTTCTTCTTGTCTTTTTTTAACTTCAAGTCTCTCTGCCTAGAGCATTAAAACCAGGAAAAATACTTGAGGTTTCCAAAAAACCAAAACCAAACATCAATTATTTCAATTTCAATATTTCAATATTTTGGTTTTAAAAGATCAGTAGCAGTTGGGTACAGAAGTGACCCAATCTTTTGGGTCACTCAGGAACAAACATCTAGTCAAGAAATCTGTTTAAATTAGAAAACGACACGGTGCTCCCAGTATCCATCCACCCAAAAGGCCTTGTGAGCCTTCACAGCCGTCATGGCACAGCCCTGCTGGGGGACATCTTGGGGTGCAACTGATGCAGCCCTGGTCCTTGCAAGAAGGTGGAAGACCTAAACCCCTGCACCAAAGCAGATAATAGTCCTGTGGCACTGACAGTGCAGTGATGTGAGTACATGTAGCTCACAGATCTGACCTGCAGCAGCATTAGGTACTGGCCAATACAATTAATACATGCTAAGACAGATGAAAGTGGGCAACATTTGTACCTTTGTACTTAACCAGCATTATTCTGCCTCACATGCTGTATCTGGTGCAAGAGCCAACCAAATCCTTGACACATAAAACTCCTCTGTAAATCTGGATACGCACAAATGATTTGTTGTATTAAAGTCCTTTAGTATAAAATTGCACATAATTTCCAATGGAAGTATCAATGGAAGCTGCCCAAATCCCAAGTTCAAGTAGAATAAAATATTAAAATTAAGCAAAAACTAGAGAAGTTGCTGCAACAGCAGCAATGTGCAGTTCAAGCTAAATTCCAATGAAAAGGAGGCCAGCCAAATTTTTGTTTTGGCTCACAGGATGCAGTTAAGTTCAGTGGGAAGAGCAGTTAGAAGGCAGTTCAGTGTATGAAAAGCACAAATTAGAAGTGCCAACCTGAGATTTCAGCCCACTATATTTTGAACTCCCACACTGCAGTTGGTGGGGGGATGCTCCAGTAAGAGCTCCCAGGAAATGATCACAACAACTCGCATGCAGAGCAAAATACAGCCTCGAACTGTCACTCTGCTCATTGCCCACCCTCAAAATGAAAAAAGGTAATTGCTTGGTAACCCAGCAACCAGACATTGCTCTGAACAAAGTGCCCTGGAAATTCCAGACAATACCTTGCAGAGATGAGAAGGGAGGTGTAGGTGACAATTGCCCCTGTGGCCAGAGCCCCAAATCAGGGAGAGAACACTGTCTGAGCAGAGGTACTGTGTAAGTTCAGGGAGAACAAGGACAGGGAAACATATAAGGGGGTAAGGGATGTTAAGAACAGGGCTGAAACTCCCAGTTCCATAATCTTCTTCCTGTCCTGCAATGAAAAACATTTCAGAAAAATTACAATTCTACTGGCAGTTACTCAATTACTTTGCCTTTAGCAATTTCAGGATGCATATTTTTTAATTGGATAAAGAATGACTCTCTGAAAGAGATTTGCAAAACAAGTGCAAATTCCTCCTTTGCATGCATTGGATTAAGAAAAAAATATCCTTTCAGATGTCTGCAGACAGGAAAAGAGCCACTATGTTGTGTGATGATATAGACTGCTGGAAGGTAAAAGACTTAGAAGCTGTTATTTGGAAAAAGGCAGTGAGAAATAAACAAAAGGAGAAAGGCAAATCTCTGAATAAGAGGTCCTGTTGTTCACTCATTTGACATGCAGAGAGAGTGATAGAATGTATAGAACTGATGCAATTCAAAAATTTAACCAAACTGTAGTGAGGAGCATAACTACACAGTATAGGTGATTTTAGAGTATTCAGATGATATATTGTTTGCTCCTAACCTAGACAAAGATGATGTTTTAGGGAAAAAAAACCCTCCCACTCATTTGTGCAGCTTCACAGTTTACAAGAAAAGAAAAGGAAAGAGGCAGAAAAGAAATCTTATGGCTTCTGTTATTGCCAAAGGTGATGCTGATACCCTTGAGACACCAGCCATAGCTCTGAGGCTTCTCCTCAAATCTGCCCAATACCGCAAGCTGATGCCTTCACCTCTGAAAAAACACTGGACGTGGGATCCACCATCATATTGCAAGGCTTCTGAAAGTTCAAAGAAAGAAATTCAAAAAGTTCCAAAAAAATCCAAAGCTCACAGGACTTGTTGTGGTCTAGCTCCTAGCTAGTGACATCTAGAGAACAGTAATATTAACTGTGATAAATACAAACCTCCAGTATCAACCCTGTCTCCCACTAGATGAAAAAATAAAGGAATATCCTGCAGCTATTCTACCACCAGAATGGTACCTGAAGAAAACTCCAGCAACCTGAAATTACTCACTTGTGGCTGGCGTGACTATTTTTTACTCTGGAAGTTTACCCTAGGACACCTGCTTAAGGATGCATCCAAGTAAGAGGCGACAGGATGGGGACATTCTCTAACTAATGACAATCTATCAATAGACATTGCCAAAGCACTCCACATTTGGCACCATGTTCAAAAAGCCAAGAGTGGAACAGCTGTGATGTTGAAGTTAAACATGTTGAAAAATGTTAGCAGAAGGTCTGTAAAGTGCCGGGTTTTAACAAATTCTTGAAAAAAGGTCTCTCATGCTGATTAACACAGTAAAATTAAAGAGCACATGATTTGATAAAGAATAAAATGAAATTACAGCTTATCCTAAATAAGACAGTTTCTGAAGATGGCAGGACTGTTTACTACATAATGTAAGAGAAAAAAAATGTTGCATGCAGTAGAATTACACTGAGCTTTTTCACTTCAGATTGTTTGAATTATCTAATATTTAGTCAAGACCTAAACTATACAAGAAAAGGCTAAAGGCAGGGTAACAACAATAGAAATTCAGTGACAGGAACCAGAAATATCAATTGTGCTAAAGTCATCCTATTTTACGTACAACACAGATGAGAAAAGTTTAAAAAACAAGAAGTATCAGTTGCTTGCTTAGTTTTTGGAGAACTTTGACAGTCCTTTCACCCAATAGACACAAAGAAAATTATGATCCAGTCTGGTCACACATGTACTGTGAAGGGCTGCACAAAAGACTCCAACTCCAGACATCTACTACTAATGAGCAAATAATAAAAAAACTACCTCTCATGTACTTTTTTCTGTGGATTAAACACACATCTCAGCATCAGGGAAAAATACAGAAAAAGGGAATTTCCTGCTCATGTTACAAAATTGTTCCGAATTATTTCACTGAGCACTCAGATCATTAGCTTCGAATACCCAGACTCAGGCGGCCCCCATGAACAAACTCCAACAGCCTCAGGACAAGCTGCCTGTCATGAAGTGCACTGGAGAACTGAGTATTTGTTCACACAAGGTGTCCCTGTGGAGCACAGAATAAAGAATCTTTCCTCTCTCTGGAAGCTGGAGAGAGAAAAGGTAGATGCCAAGCTGGTCTTCCAGCAGCTAATAACCCCACAGTTAATTAGAGAGTGACAGAGACAGGCAAGTGGACTTGTACAGATAGTAAGGCAGACCTTCCATAATTGTGTACTGCTTTGATAGACACACAGTTTTCACTTGTTCACAAAGATAATGGGAAAGGAGGTACTGCTTTTCTCTGCAAAACCAGCATTAAAACAGTAACATAAACATAAATAGATCCTAAGTTCACAAGCAGCACTGGCTTACAGTACATCATCCTTACAATCAAGGAAGGACTGAGCTGAGTATCAGCACCCGTTTTAGTCATCGCACATTAGTCTGTAGGGCTTCACCATTCATGTCTGTTGGCAAAGAAGCTTTCCAGCTGTGAAAGTTCCAGGGCTCCTGCTGATAAAGCTGGATAGCTATTATCTCCTCTCAGACTGTCAAACAATTTGGTTTTTATTGAATGAATAATAACCTTGAGCAAAAGAAGGGCTGGCCAGTAAGAAAAGGGCTGGCCTGTGAACTTGCAGAAAGACATGCTCTCAGCCAATGCCCTACAGGTGCAGTTGAATACAAATCTATCACTTCAAATTAAAAGCTCCTTTCCTTTGGTAAACAGAGCTCAATGCTGGTTGTACAGCACCAGTAGGATCCATGTCATTCTCAGCTCTGGGAGCTTTTCGTCTGTAGACAGGGTGAGATAGCCAAATTGACACCTTCCAGTGGCTTTTCAGCATGATCTTAAACACAAGGTTGAATTTTTAATATCTATTCATCTTCCAAGAAGTTTCCATCAGCTCAATCACTATTGTGGAAGACAATCTAAACAAACAAATTCAAACTAAGATTTCCCTTTCACGCACCTCTGTTTTGTCTGATTGCTTTGTGGGTATATGTTTATTTAATCAAATTAAACAGTCTGTTTGGAAAAGATGTTTGCTGCGATGCTGCATCCTCCTTCAGAAAAAACAGATACTTACAGTTTTACTAGCTACAACATGTATAAAGATTTTATAATCTGTGGGAGTGAAGGTAAGGAAATTAAAGAGCATGAAAACAAACCTGATACATCAATATATTTCAGGTGTAACTAGAAATTATAGCAGTCTTGTAACATTTTTCTTGTCCAATGCCCATGGGCAAACAACATATATTAAATAATTAATCCACTCTCATCCACTGATATCATCACTGCGTCTGGAGCTACATGAGATGGTAACAGCTAACAACATTTTCAGGTGATAATATTTATTGTCCCTGTGTATAGGGTTATGCCCAAAGCATAATACTAACCACTGAGAGACCAGGAACAGACTAACCCTTACCTAGAGGCATTTACAGTTATTTCTGTTTATCCATGCCCTTGTTCATCAACCACTATTGACAACTTTTTAATTACCTCTCAACATTCAGTTTCTGCACAGAAAATAATTTTTACTGTTGTGGAGACAAAACTTACAAACATGAAATCTCCCTTTCTCTCCTTTTTAATAAGCACATAAGTATTATGCTCCCTCTCATTTCATTTTTCATTTAAATTCTATACTGCATTCTTAAGCAAGTACTACTTGGTTACCACCAAGGAGACACAAACGAACTTTTACAAAGGGCTGTGCAGCACAAAGGACAAGAAGATGCTTTGTGAGAATAACTAGAGAAAGCAAGAAAATTCCAAATAATAAAAGAAAATCTGAAAGTGAGCTATGATTGGTGTCAATATATGGAAAATATTTAAAAGGAAGACTGATCTGACCCATTGGCAAGACATTTGTGTGTACAGGCCATAGAAGGGCTGGATGAGCAGTTGAAATTCAGGGTGATCTCAGCACATTGCAGGTAAGACTACACTGACCTTTCCGTGATTTGGATATCTTTTCCATCCTGACAGGCTGGATTTTGTAGTATTCTTCCCACATGCACAGGCAATTATGGATTTCTGTAAGATCTTTGTGCCAACTGCTACAACCCAATCTTTGCGAGGGAGCTCATGCCAAAGTGAACCACACAACCTGCTCACAATGTTACTCCTGACCTTCGTGTTCTCCCTTTCTGCTAACTCTGCCAGATAGATGCAACTGGAACGCTGGAGTTTCTGATGAGCCAAAGGAACACTCAAGCCCCCAAAAACCCCAGGGAGGCATCCTTCAGTCAGTTACAAAGAGGAGGAGGATTACATTTTCTAATTCCTCGATACCATCCAGGGCTACCACTTAATTTAATTAGCCAGCTCCATGTAGATCAGCAGAATCAAGCATCAAGACATGAACTGCTATATGGCTTCAAGTCTGCAGTAATTATATTTACCTTTTCTCTCTGAATTGCTTTCTTTTTCAAGATTTCAGCTTCTTCAGCTGCCTTTTTTGCTTTTACATACTCTTCTCTCTTGTGCTGCGTGACATAAACATAGGAAGTTATTTTACATATTTATGTATACAAGGAACACATAAGGTAACTTGACTCCTATAGTGCACATCTTTCAAATCTAGAGTGTGTTAGGGGAAAGTTTCTGGATTTTTTCCCTTAAAATAAGACACTGAATAATGCAGACTGTGCAACAGCTGCTCCAATATTGGCTTTAAGAAGACTGAGAAATCTAGGACTGATAAATGGGCATCCATGAGAGGACTCACCCAGCTGATTGATAACTTACAAGCATTTATACCTTTTGTAACAGGAACAACATTTCCACATAAGCACGGGACAGGGTGGTACATTGATCAATTAGTCCAAGCGTAAGCAACACTCCAGAAGATACAGCACAGCATTTAAGTGGCTTTACAACTGTTCTGGCTGTTATTTGAGGTATCATCTGTGATACAGATTGCTACATATTTATGGAAAGATTTCTCATTTCCTTTGGTGCAGAACATTAGTTTCAGGTTTTCTGCTGCTTTCTTCAGGTTTCATGACTTTCTCCTGTCAAGCAGCTGTGAGTTCATTTTATAGTCATACAAAACACTACAGGAAAAGCTTTCTTTTGAGTTCTAAATATAAACAAACACATTTATTCTTACTGACCTTTTTCTGGTATTTAGATTGCATGAGAATCGTTTGCTGGTTTTGTCTTACTTGAGCCTCTGATTCGTTTCCACCTTAAAAAAACCCCAAAATATAAATGACACTTTGTATGAGCATTTTAACTGCAAATGCCAGTTATTCACAGCAATATAACAGACTGGATATATGCATATACAGGAAATTTTTCATAATTACAGTAGCTGTCTGACGTTAAAGAGAACAGATAGGAGACCTTTTTGATCATTTTTTTCATCCATCAAAAGCACTTGCCTGTTACTTACAGAGCACCCACTGTATCATCCACTCTACCAACTAATATGTCCCTACAATATATGATCAGTTTACTGAGGAACTGTTCCATTTTCAGAAAATCAGTCATGCTTTGCAGGTGAGTTTTCATTTTCACATCCAGCTATCCCCACCTTTGCTCCGTTTGTCACACACATACAGTCAGAAATTTTATTGCTAAAAAGTTTCTCTTTTATCAAATTTAGGATCTTGGACTCTGTCAGCTCTAATGGGAGGCTATCATTTTAATATTTTCTAAATAATGTCTTGGGGCTGAAGGAAGAATTCTCTTTCTGAAGTGGAAGTAAAAGCCTTTTCTCACAGACCTCACATTGATATCCATGTAGTAGAAGCTGCCTTTTTCCAAAGCCATGGACTCTCTTTTGTGAACATCAAAAGCTCTGGCCATAATGTTCAGCCTTCAATGAAAAGAAACAAAACCCCCACCAAAAAAACCCCCACCCAAACCCACAACAAAACAAACAAACAAAAACCAACCAACCAAACAAAAAAACAACAACAAAAACCATAAAAAACCACCCCCCCCCCCAAAAAAAAAAAACACCCACACAAAGAAAGTGATACTAGATCTGAAGGGATGGAGGGAGTGACTTTAATTCTATTACTCTGCTCTATTTTCCGAAGTATTTTCTTGCTGTAGGAAATGAAATAATATTCCCTTCAGTTGCAAAAAATAACACCAGCCCTCACTCCATTCTAAGGATGGGGGCTGTATTTTCTCAATTTATTCTTTTCATGAGAAATTCCCCTCTATGTGACTCCTAATTCTATAGAGGCAGCTGGACCAATCTGTGCTGCCTTAGGTGCCTGATATCCTGGGCTGTATCAAAAGCAGCATGGGCAGCCAGCCAAGGGAATGTGATTCTGCCCCTCTGTTCCACTCTGATGGGACCCCACCTGCAGTGCTGTATCCAGCTCTGGAGTCCCCATGTAAGAAGGCCATGGACCTGCTGGATGGAGTCCATAGGAGGGCCCCAAAGATGATCAGGGAGCTAGAGCACCTCTCCTGCAAAGGCTGAGGTAGCCCAGACTTTTCCTGCAGGAGAGAAAGCTTCAGGGAGACCTCCAAGGACAAATGGCTTTAAATTGAAAGAGGAGAGATTTAGGTTGAATATGATAAAGAAATGTTTCACTATGAGGTGCTGAGGCACTGGCACAGATTGCCCAGAGAGGCTGTGGATGTCCCATCTCTGGAAGTGTTCAAGGCCAGGTTGGATTGTGCATTGAGCAACCCGGTCTAGCGGAAGGCATCTTGATACAATCTTGCATGAGGCCAGCATATAATGAGCCCTACGAAGATGTGTGAAATCCTGAGCGTTGGCCTGCAACCTCCCAGGGTGGCTTAATAATATTTGCCAGAGGGTTCATCGGGAGTGTTTTGAAAAAAAAAAGGTTTTAATAAATGAGAAAATAACAAACAATACAGAAACAAAAGCAAAAGCCGTGCACAGGTGTCAGAGAAGCATCTGATACCTCGCTAAGACACCCCAAAAGCATTTGAGCACCTCTGTGCTCCTTAAGTATACAGCGATCAAGAAGGGATAATTTGGCTTGCTGCCCAATAGAAACAGCCACAGGCCTTGAGAAACATTTCCAAAACCCAATAGGTGCTCCTCTCCTGGCACTGAGCCAACCACAGTGAGAGATACACAGAAAGTGCTAATGCTTCTCCTTAAAAGTCAGGGGTGTAACTGAAACCTCTTTTCCTTATTTAGAAACAATTGTTTGGGTGTGGAAATGCACTGCTACAGCTTCCCTACTCCAGGCAGGGCAGTTAAAATTAAGTTTCCTTCAGACCCAAACCATTTATGAAATGTAAGACAACTATACTAGAACTGTCAGGAGAAGACCTTGTCTAAAGGTAGCTCTCTCCATTTGCTAATGGAAGGTAACTAATCTTTAGGAGCTTTTGTGACATTCAGTGAATGGGAGATCAATTCCCTAAGTGTGGCAACATTCCTATGGACACAAATAAATCCCTAAGATAAGTTCTTGAGTGGCTATACAGTATACAAGCAATAAGCTTAGAATAGCAAAAAGCATACAGCTGGCACTGTAGAGTGTCTCTTCTCAGGTCTAGAAAATAAAACTGCTGCTAAACTGGTTTAGAAACCTCTTGGATGCCTAATATTTCTCTTTTTTTAGTCTTTTATTGGCAAAATTTCTTTTGTGCACTGTAGTTTTTTTGCTGGTACTGGTAGGCATCATCTTGGAACAAACATTTTTCTGATTATTATTAGAAATTGCCTATAGCCTTCCAGACAGGTTTAATTCATTCAAGTTGGCTTGGCTGTAACGTCAAATGCCTCACTGAAGTCAGGGGGTGTTGTGATCATATATAATACCAGAAAAGAGACTGTTGCATTTATCAGGCCTGATTTGTTGCTCCACTTGTTGCTTACAGAGGAGAGTAGAACTTGCATCCTTCATTGCTTTCATCTCTCCCCGATCCCTGAAAGTTTTCCAGTCAAATATTACAGAGTTGAAATCCAGAATACTTATTTCTCTATGGAAAGCACAAATGCTAAAAAACTTCAAAAAACTTAAACTTTATTTAGAGATTTTATTTAGTGATTTGGACCAGATGTGTACTCCCTTAAAATCACTGTGAGAAAATAACACATGATACTTTTTTTCCCTTAATGAGTACCTACAGTGGTGAAATTAGAGATACCATTTCAACTCCAAATTTGTTCCTGTGGGAATGATATGTTCTAATAATCTTTGCACCTCAGTTCTTTTCAGAGGCACTGAACATAGTGTGTCAGTCTCAGGAGTCTACGTGGCAGCTAGAGAGTGACTAAATGACATCATATTTTCTTACTTTATTTATTTTTCCTCTTAAGTTGCTTCTTTGCCAAGAAATATTTTAAATGCAGTGGGACCAGAAGTTAAGACTCCTGACACTCAGTCATGCAGCTTTAAAGGGACACCCTCAGTCACGCAGCCAGCGTGACACACCAAACGTGCCAAATTCCTTTTTCCAGATTTCACTTTCTTCAGCAAAAAGCTCTGTGGTCTTCTTGTGACAGAAGTATGTCTTCTAGTATGTCTTCACAAGCAAGAAGCAGTTGTTATATGTGAACTCACAAAGACTGTGTCTGGCCACACAACTGCACATTGATGGTGGGAATACAGGACATTGCCACCACTGCAAACAACTGTGACTCAGCTGCAGGGCAGAACACGTGGGACCAAGATCACCTTGAGCCAAAAATCAACTCTGTGTTGGAGTCAGTTCAAAATCCTCTGTCTCCCACCTGCTGTCTATTTTTATGCACTGTGCACCACCGCAAACTTGTGTAGCTGAGACAAGAACCTGACAGAGAAAGAACCTAATTTTCAAGTCAAAGCAGACCACATCCGGCACTGTGCACCCCAAATTCTTCTACAACATCCAAGGTAAGGAAGGGCAGCTCTTCTTTTCTAAAACCTTTCTAAACTAAGTCCGAAATGTTACTAAATTCAATACTTTATAATGGTTGCAATTCAAGATATCTCCTACACATTCCCTCACCCTTCTAGAAAACATCTTGGTTATCTTAGCAAACACATCAGTAATGTTCAGGGTGTCTTAAGTTCTTGCAGCTTTTTACCCTGTTTCTTATTCACTTGTTTGTTTTTATCTGTATAAAATTGGTAATACAGGGCTTCATGCACATTTAGCCTGCAAATGCTGAAGCTGCAGGGATCACTTTTGCCTCTTCAAGAGCCAGCAGCCAGGAAAGCACACATAGTAACACAAAGAGTTTTCTTAGGGGTAACTGGAGGGTCTCCAACATGCTGCCCATCTGCACACTAATGACAAGTGTGTGCCCCCTCAGAGACATCAACCACAGACAGCGTAAAACAGCAGGAGGGTTAATCCACCTGCTTTCCCCAAATGTTAGTACAGATTTTCTACTCTGATCTTGACAGATTTCTTGAGTGACAATCTGTGCTGTTTTGTTTCAGAAACATCTTCCTTGCCATGATCATCAAGAAGCACAGAGCACATACAGTAGGCTCATGTCAGCACTAATTGACACTGAATCTCTTTAATAAGTAGTGAGAAAAAGTGAAAAATGTCTCATGTCTTGGAAAATTAAATTTTGCAGTTCTCAATTGCTAATTTACATGTCTTACCCAGTCTCTGCGGCACCAACGTAATTGGCCCTGGCTTGTGTTCTTTCTTCCATTGCTCCAGGTCATCGAGCTCTTTCTTAGCAACTGAGCAGGTATAAAAAGAAATAAATATATGGAAGTTAGAGGAATACTAAAAAGCTGCCATTACTGCTAATTGCATGCAATCCTGAAGACCATCCAGGAACAAACTTGTTCTCAAGGGATGCAGACACCCCCATGAGAGGTTACGCAGTCACTGCAGTGATCAGTTAATAAGGTAAACATTTGCCCTAACTTGAGACCGTAATGGTGACCAACCCTAGGACCCAACCCCAAAAGTAAAGCCAAAACCAGCTAGGAGACTGCTAATAGACTGCTTTTTAACCCCTGGGAACCTATAGGTAAGTGCCACAGCATTTACTCCTGCAGGTAAAGAAGAAGTTGTTACAATGAAGATGTTATTGCTGCATAGAGGGAAATCCTTGCGGTGTAATGCTCCCCAGCAGGGAAATGAAAAGTGATTTTCCCTCCCAACCACATGCTCCCTAAATAAAAACAGGAGGAATGCATGAATCAGCTTCAAATTAAGACACTTCAACACAGGCACCCACATGTGAGATGGGCAGCAAGCTCCCAGCATAGTCAGTGGAAGTCAATAGAGCCAGGGTGCAGCCATATGCTCTAGGATGGCTGATTTAACTTCTCTCTTTGCCAATTGACAGAGGAAAAAACACAATTCCTTTCAATAGCAAGGCCAAGAAAGCCTATGGAAAGAGGAGTTGTGTTTTACACTAGCACTTCAGTTGCTCTAGGAGCTTACTTCCCTCTTACTAACCGTATATCCTAATGGCTGGCTATGGCTATTGGAGGCTAACACCAGCCCTCCTCTAAGAAGACAAAGCCAGTATTTGGGTAAGCTTCTAAAGAGACCCAAAAGACAAAGAACAGCTTTTTACTTCACCTTTAAAATAAGCATTTAAGTATAGACTGAATTCAGTGAGGTCCTATTTCTGCCAGCATCCAAGACAGAAATACTTGACATACTTCAGACCTTTCACACTGGCAGCACAAAGTGAAAACAGATCTTTATTAGAGCAGCAGCACCTTTGCTGTTAACATCACAGTCAGGTCTAAGATGATCTGCTGCTATTCTTCCTTCAAAAAGATTATAGTTTGGTCCATAATAAATCCATTTTCTTTCTTGCAACCAAAAGAAACCCAACCCATACCAGCCTGCTGGTAAAGCATTTCAGCCAAATTCAGAGTGTTTGAGAAGAAAGGATTTAATTGCACTGTTCCCTCGAGGACTCAAGACATGACAAGTGCTGACACACTCCTTCAGCTTTCATGGCTTGCATAAATCAATGCCCAGGTGCACAGGACTGCTGTGCTCAGTCAGTCACCTCTGTATACAGAATTTATTTCACAACTGACTCACTGTAACTTTGCCAATAAAAGATTTCAACGTATTCCTGATCTTTCTGGTAGAGATTCAGGGTGCCCCTGCTTAGCTACTTTCATCAGCAAGATTCAAAGCCAAGCAAAAGTGAACATATATCCACAAATACTTTCATCTAAAATTACTTTTACCAATTTCAGTAAAAGATCCACCTACAGTCCTTAAATGCATGTTCAAGAACCATCAGTATCTGCAGCTGCTTTTGTTTCCACAAATATATTTTCAAAAATATTTCTTATTTTTGTTTTTCCTCCTCCTAACTCTGAGTCTGTTCGAAGCTCCCCAATATGAATTCAATCTCGTAAAAGTTGGATAGAGCTAATTCCAGACATCTTGAACAGCTCCCACACTGAAAGTACCAAAATCCTTCTGAACAAGATTTATTTTGCATGAAGTGAAGCCAGATGAGGAATCAATCTTAAGAAAAGCTACATGATCATCGAGAATGCTCAAAGCACTGGCATTACTGTCATAGCTGTACATATAAAAGCATTGTAAAAATGAGGATAAAAATTGCAAAAGCAATAAAATGCTAAAACCCTAAAGTTATTCAAGTAGAAATAATGCATTATGATATTAGACAACTCAACTTACTTTGCTGCAATTGTTTTCTTCTGGTTTCATTTGGAGTTACCAAGACATATGGGCCAACACTAAAATGAAAGAATTTCATTTTACATATGAATACACTCTTATTTTTCCTGTTTACACAAAATCAGGGCTAGAAAGAGTTCCTTCATCAGCAAAGTCAGTTTTGTGCTGTTGTAGCAAACAACTTCATATAAAAACTAGTATTTATTCTGATTCAGCTCTTTAGGAATTTGTGGTAAGTACTCTAGAAATACTTGTTATATTTGGAATTGACAGTAGATACCAAGGATAATATATTCAGAAACTTTTAGCACAGCCCTTGCTGTTGTTATTCAAGTCTTACTCTAGACTGCTGACCTCAAATCTCATACATTTCAAATCAAATCACTTCCATGAATCAAAATGTTCTATGTGGAAGACCACCGTCTACCGGGAAGAGCCCTGGTGCTGGCAGTCCCACCCCTTACCTTGTGGGCACCAAGCACCTTGTGGACTTAAGCAGTCTGCCCAAAAGTTGTCCAAGGAGTGTGCAAAGTCACACTGTTTGTGGTGGACCCAGATGACTTACTCTCAGCCTGAGCCTCAGTTTCCTTGTCAGCCTTTCATTTCCAGGCACCAGGAATTCCTTGGGCACATTCATCTTGCTGTCATGCCTAAGGTGCGATTCACTGAATCAGGGCAGGGGCCCTGTTTTGCCAGACTTAATTCAAAATGCAGTTGCTGTCTCAAGGAGCTATCAATCTAATGTGACAGCAAAGAGGCAAGACAAGGTTCAGAGTGTATTAAGAGACTCGAAGTGATCAAAAGAGTGATGAAAACATGTCAGTTCCACTTGGAGAAGACAAAGGGTTTTTATCTCCATGGTGTATTGTGTGAGTAGAAGTTTACACACCTCCCACTCAGCAGAAGCTGTGCCATGGGGGCGCAGGTTTACCAGAAATGCACTAAGCAGCAGTTGGCCCCACACATCAGTCTCGGCAGTCTTTTATATGCACATGTGGGCACACATATTTCTTCTGGCTTCATTGCAGGGAAAGCACAAGGAGAAGAACATCTAGCAAAGAATATTTAGGGGTGAAGCCCAAGTCTCTTCAGGAAGGGTCATAGGGAGTGGCTAGAGGACAAACTAGTAAGCAGAGAGAGAAGTTGGCAATGGAAAAGTAATGAAACAATAAGGCTCAAGACTAAGGCTTAAAAGAGGAACGAAAATCATGCAAAGAGATCAAAGTGCCCAAAGCTGCCTGCTGCCGTATCACTGTAATTCAGGGTTTGGTAAGAGAGTATTTATATCCAATTACCTCTTTCTCTTTGAAGACTTATTCTAGGAGGATATGGATTAATTTATGAGATTAAACTAGTAAAGATAGAGCCGTGAGCTTTAATGGTGCCATTTAATATGATCTTTTCCCTTTCTGCCAGCATACTCTGGTGCCCCCGAGACGGTGAGACTGTTCTGCATGTCTCCATCGAATCCCAGACCCTCAAAGGCAGGAGTGAAGGGAGCAGCAATGCCCCACTGGCATTCACCGTACAACTGCAAACATTACTTAAAAGAAGCTTTGACAACACATCTCACTTATGGCATAACATTCCCCATCAGTGATGTTCTTTCAGATTTTTCTCTATTTGATTGAGTAGTAGCATTTCCAATTTATCCCAAAGTACTTTTAACAAGCTGCAGCACAATTTATCTGTTTTGAGACTTTTTTAGTAGCTTTTGTTTTTGTTTCAGATATTAAGATCATATTTCTCTCAAGTTCATACACAAAAATTATTAAGTACCTCTTAAACTCCCCTCCCTTCCCTTTGGCACTGATAAAAGTGGCTGAAATTTTGGGTTGCAATGCTACATATCTTCCCCTCCCAAAAATCAATCAGTGCATCTAAGATATCACACTGCTTCACAGCACTAGAGGGCAGAAGAGTTTTTATACCATGTACTTCAATGACTTCAAACAGCATTTGTCTGGTTGATTTGTTTTAAGTTATAATCAATTTAAAAAAAAAGACCTTGGCTTGTCTGAACATGAATGAGAAATCATGGTATCAAATCTAGCCCTTTTGCCATGAATCATTTCCTTTATCTGCTTCTGCTTTTTGGCTGGAAGGCTCAGACCCCAGGAGGCCAGGTGGGGCCCACACTTCTGGTACCTGACTGTGGCCTCATCATCAACACCTCAGAAGGACCAGACATGAAATAGAACAAAAATGAATTAGTTTATAGAAGAGGTAGAGGTGACAGTACATTTACCATCTGTTTTCCAGAGAGCAGATTGAGTCATTGTGTTTAAACCAGTGCTTATTTAAAAGCCAAATTGGCTTCCATTTTACTGAAGTAAAGGCAAAAAAAGCAAGGATGCCAAGTCTCTGGGGGGGAGGAAAGGGGAAAACAGGACACCAACTTTTCTATGTCTTTTATCTAATGTCTTGTTTTAGTTATTATTAGAAATTTTAAGGAAGGAAAAAAAAAAGGCGGGGGAAGCATTAAATTTATCTAACTTTATAGTATTCACCTTGGTATGTGGAAAGGTTTGTCAGTGTGGGTTTGGGTACTGGTATCAGGAATGGCCTTAAGCTGAAGCAGGGCAGGTTTAGGTTAGATACTAGGAAGAAAGTCTTTCCTGTGAGGGTGATGAGGCACTGGCACAAGTTGCCAGAGATATTGTGAATTCCCCATCCCTGGAGGTGTTTAAGACTAGGCTGGATGGGGCTCTGAATAGCCTTGTCTAGTGGAAGGATTCCTGTCCATGGCAGGGGGTTGGAACTAGATGACCTTTAAGGTCTCTTAAAGAATCATTCCATGATTCTCTGATTCCGGTGATGGAACAGTAAGTACATGGTAAACTTCTTGTGGGAGGGGTGAAAGTCAGAGTACAAACTGGTTCCTTGCCTTTTAACCCTACGGAAGAGGAGCCAGATGAGCGTTGTCTGAGAAACTCCACCTGCCCTACC
Source organism: Acrocephalus scirpaceus scirpaceus (assembly GCA_910950805.1). Classification (NCBI taxonomy): domain Eukaryota; kingdom Metazoa; phylum Chordata; class Aves; order Passeriformes; family Sylviidae; genus Acrocephalus; species Acrocephalus scirpaceus. The sequence goes on along the minus strand of OU383774.1, from coordinate 56,672,016 downwards.
AGTTCTAAAATCCGTACCTAGTATCATTTCTTTTCTTGAGATTCTTTTTTTTGAAGGAAAGAAAGTTAATGCAAAAACCCACCACCAGCTTTCACCTTGTGTTTTTATCCAGTTTGCAGGATATTGTATGTCATCTCTTTGTTCAGGAAAAACCTCCAATCCAGTTAAGCCTATAAAACCTACTACAGCCTGTCAATTTAATATTCCAGTCAGTTTCTGGGTTGCCACAGTAGCCATAAGTCTGGAGCAAATTATCCTACTTACCTGAGGAGCAATTAAGGAAATTTGAAGATTTGAAGTTATCAGTGGTGTGCAGAAATTTGTGCTTTATACCAATATATGAAGTGCTTCAAAATCCACAGACAGAAAAGATGATAAAGAATTTAACTTCACAGTTTCCCTAATAACGATTCTAATTGTTACAAGACTTAAGCCAATCTTTGAGGTAGGGTTGTTTCATAAATACAAATACACAAGTCACTGAAAAGGGGAGAAAGAACATCTTACCCCAGTTATAGCTCTTCAAAAAAGAAAAATCATCTTCTGCCTTTATGGATCATATTAATCTTGATGACTGTTTTTTGTTTTATTTTCTCTGCAGGAAATGGGAATGTATTGACTCATTACACAGACTGAACAGATATTAATGAGAGTAAGAAAGTTATAACCCAATAAGAGAATGTATCTATACTGAAATTTAAAAAAAAAGAACCTCTTATGATTTTTCAAGCAGATACACATAATATACCACATTTGTGGGATTATAAATACCTATGTAGCTATATCATTGTGGTTTAACCCCAGTCAGTAACTAGGCACCACATGGCTGCTTGCTCACTCTGCTCCTTATGGGATGGGACAAAGAATTAGCAGGCTCAAAGTGAGAACACCCTTGTGTTGAGATAAAGACAGTTTAATGGGTAAAGCAAAAGCTGCACACCCTAACAAAGCAGGACACAGAACGGATTCATCACTTCCTATGATCAAGCAGGTGCTCAGCCATCCCCAGGAAAGCAGGGCTCCACCACATGTAACAGTGACTTGGGAAGACAAACTCCATCGCTTTGTGCATCTTATCTCTCCTTATCCTTCCCCCAGCTGTGTATGTTATGGGATACACCTCTGCCAGTTGGTCCCACAACTCTCACAGCTTCCTATGCAGCCCCAGCCCACTCACTGGTGGGGTGGGGGACAGGAAAGGCCCTGACTCAGTGTCAGCCCTGCTCAGCAATAACAAAAACATCTCTGTGCTATCGACACTTTCAGCCACAAATCCAAACCATAGCCCCATAGCAGCTACTATGAAGAAAATAAGCTCTACTCCAGTCAAAACCAGTACATATAGAGAGAGATATGAAACATTTCAATCAGGAGAAACATGCAATACAGTAATAGATTATCTGTAATGACAGTTTACAATTTGAGTGATCAGTAACATTAGGAACACTATGTCTGAAAATTTAAATTCTGAATCATATGTGGAAGTCTGCTCTTCTAACTAGCTCAAGGACACCTTTTCAGTGTTTTCAAGGCATTGACCATGGCAACTTTTGTTCTAATTTCTTTCAGGTTAGTATAAAACAGTTTATTTCTAAAGTTGAAAAAACACATGAGGACTGCTGTTCACTGGTAATAGTTTTTGCAGAGCTCTGCTCTTCAGTTTTTCCTCAAGTCCACTCCAGCCATCTACCACAGGAGAGATTTTCAAATGAAGTGTGAAATGGTTTAAAGAGTTACAAAAGGAATGGGTGTTATAAACTATTTCCAGTTCCACTGAGTTTTATACTGTGGGTGCATTGGTACATGAATGTCACAGAGCTGAAAGCCAAATATCTCGCTCTGCTGGACAGAGTGCTCTGCATAACAGACAGAAACTAAGGAGAATGAAGTTGGAGAGGAACACAAATGACTAAAGCTTGTGAAGGAGACATGGGCAGATTCAGTCTGAGGAGGGACCTAAGGAAAGATGTGAGTGAGATACTGCATTAGATAGTATGTTAAGCCTGAATTTAAAAGAGAAAAGAGACTGAACTGCCAAAGTCAATTCTTGAATTTCCTTTGATGATACATTAACCTGAACTTTGCATTCCTTTATCAGGAATTGTTTTAAGAGCTGTCAAGTCCACACAACCACAAAATACTGTTTTCACCAAGGCTCCCATGCCTGATGGAGCAGCCATATGCTGCTGAGCAGCATAGAAGCTGCCAAATTAAAGGGCTACAAGATGCCAAATCCCAGCAAGCAGACAACTGTCCTGTAGGTATCCCTATTTTGCAATGCACACACAGCTAGATGCTAATGATAATTGACAGCCACAGTTCTAGACCTCAGCTGAGCAATATGCTCTGTGTCCCAGCAGTGCCATAAGCAGAGCTCAAGGAGAGTGCCCAAACCCTGCATGCAGTCCTGGGGCTCTGGCTTTCCATCTTTATCAGTGGCATCATCTTACCAGTTTGCAGCTGGAGACAAAAGTGATTTACTGGGGCTTAGCATTACTGTCTGATTCATCCCCACTGCATGTGTGTTCTTAACATGAGAGGCAGAAAATGAAATACATTAGCAGGAAATGTTTATCACCAAAAATCTACCTCCATGGATTTTGTCCTGTGCTTGCCACAGGCCAGGAATGCACTTAATTACCACAGTTCAAACGATGTCTGGAAGATTATTAAACCAGGGTAACTCACTTCTGTATCTGGTCCCTTTCATTAAGAACACACAACATTTTTGCCATTGTGAGGCTTTCAGTTAAAGCAAACAGTTAAATCCTGAAGAAGTGAACTTTCAAGGGGGAAGAGTGAGAAGAGAAAGAGCAGAAGAGAGCAGCCCAGGAGAAAGTAATAGTCAGAAATCTGCAGGAAAGAAAGAAACCTGTGGTTCTGCTGTTACCCACATGCTTCTAGAGAAACTCCTAAAGTTAAAATTTGGTCTGAAGACTAAAACTGAAACTTGGAACTGAATTTCCAACAGTTTAGATGAGGCTCAGACTCAGCAGCTTGTTGTGGTCTTAGCCCATCAGGAAGATGGGCAGGTGCTTCAGCAAGTACTCTGTTTTGGACAATCTCAACCAGCTTCTAAAGGAAATTGCCACCCTGAAGGATCAAACCAGGGAGCCAAGGGGTAGCTCTCAGCCCACGCTTGGCTCCCAGCACAGCTTTCTCTCCTCTGAAAACACTAACATGCCATCAGTCAGCCTGTGCTTCAGGTCAGATTACACCACAGGGGCAGAGTTCACTGTGGCACTGCCGAAGATCAGCATCAGACCCAGAAGAGTCTAGGAAAGTCAGACATGGCTATGCTCATGCTGTCCCCATGTCCTAGAGTAGCTCATTTCCCTCAGTGCAGCACGGTGTCAGGGATGTAGGGAGCATGCCAGAGCCAGCTGGAGCACCTGGTAATCACCAGCCGTGAGGAGCACGGAGCATCATACATGGGCAGGCCAGGTGCTGGGCTTGGCAGCATCAAGTGCTGAGCCAAGCTATCCCCTGCAGAGGCATGCATGTGTTGCATGTCAGGCCTGCCAGCATGCCTGGAGAGCTCAGCAGGTCAGATGCTGTATTACATGAACATTGAGATTTGAGCTAGTGGCATGCTCATCTCTGCTTCCCCCTTCTTTTCTTTTCAACAATGCATTTCCTCCTTCGCTGTCTCTGCAACAGAGGATTTGTCCTTTAACTGGGCCTGCCCAAACGCAGCATCCTCCCATACGTTCCTTATTCATCACCTCGGCACAGTTCCTCATCAAGCAATGCATCAAGAGAACGTCACAGCTTTGCAAAACAAGCTCTTCCAAAAAAGCCTTCTAATGCAGAATTTGGAAGGACTTCCTTCCCCCCCACCCCGTCCAAGCATTACATGAAACAGCACCCCCCACAATCCAGACTAATATAGTTATTGTCTTACATAGACCCTGCCACACATCCTGTGGCTGGAGAAAAGGCTGGCTACTGACCACTGTGAAGCTGGAAATCTCTGAAGTGCTCCATGGGGCTGTAAACATTAGCACATCAGCCTGAAAGATAAAGAGTTGGGAGACTTCTCCTGTGCAGCAAGTGGAGAGCTAAACTCTGAACAGATTTTCCATAATTCAAATTACCTGTCCTGCATTCCCACCAGCAGCTGGGCAGTGGGCAAAACAAGCATTTTGCTAAAAATCCACCTAGAGTTTTGTAGGGTTTTTTATTATTTTAAAGAAACTTCAGTTCATGAAAGAAAAAAAAATCAGAACTGTTAAGTATAGTCTGTCAGCAATACAATGAGGGATCTTATAACACCATAGATTTTTTTTTTTTTAATTCAGGATTAAGACTGGAAAAGAAGGAAAGAAAGCCCTGATAGATTTGGCTCCAGCAGTCAAAGAATACAATTTCTCTTGAGTCAAGCATTCTAGCAAGTTCGCTCTCCTTTCAAACAAAATGATGAGGGACTGTTACCAGCTGTGCAGCAATATATCTTCAGGCTTTATTATTTTGAATTTCAGTTTTTAATGGATTTTACCAGAACCAATATTATTCTTGGCAGCTTTAAAGGCGCTAAAGGCAGACTGCTGAATGAGGGCAGCAGTTTCTTTTTCAGGCACTAGCTATAGTTCACCCTCTAATTTCCCCACTTTCCTCCACCTTTTTTCTGTATAGACTTTTGTTTCTGAATAGGTATGAACGGGGGCAATTTGGGAATTGGCTTTCTCCAAGTTAATTTCATGGCACTTAGCAGACAAAGTGAAGCCACTTAAATGCAAGCTTATTATTTTAAGAGTTTCAAGCTCTTGTCATCCTGGTGGCTTTTTCCTCCATGGCCTGAAACCATATTCTACACATAACTGGATGGGGATGTGCAAAATGTGACTTCAATTTTGCATTTGAACTAGTATTTTTCTTAATTAGGACCATTTTATTGTCACTTCTCACCCTTGACATATTATATAAGGGCTTTTCCAAAGCAAAATTATCCTCTAATACCAGCTGCCCACCTTGTATTTTTAATAGTCCAGTTTGAATATTGAGTACTGAACAGAACTGCAGCATGCTACACCCCACACATATTACATGTGTCCAATCTAAACAAAAGGTCCCCATATCTGACCCTAAGATGGTTCTGAAATGTTTTCTCACTCCCAATTTCTCTCACAGCCTGAGATAGAGAGTTTGCATGGAAACAATTCACACAGAGCCTTCAAAGGAGACTCCAACTCCTGCTTTGCTGGCAGCAAAATCTTATCCCTGTCTGTTTCCAAAAAATAGCAAGCAGAAGCTGAAATAGAGACACTGCTTGGCACAGAGGTATCCTACTTGGGCCCCTCACATTCCCTCTGCTATGCATATTCCAGAAAGCCTTTAGTAATGCTTACTAAAAAAAGTGCTTTTTTTCTCCTACCCTATTACTTCAGCCCTCCAACTGCTCTTGTTATACCAGAGCCTGAAAACCTGGACCGTTCTGAGGGTGTCCCAATATTTTAGTTTTCAAGGTCATATTAAAATGAGTTGGTGGCTAAAAAGCGGAGTTAGTTTTATTACTGCTAAAATGATATTTTAATCTGAAATCTTTCTTGAAATGTAACTTGAGAAAACGAACAAAGTAATACTGAATGAAACTTTTTTTCAAAAAAAAATGAAGATGTCCTCTGTTCTGTTTCAGTATTTCAGATGCTATCTTCTCCTTTAATCTGTGTTAGTTAAGGAAATGGCAGTTTAAGTGGCTTCACCCCATTCAAACTGCCTGGTAGCACCCCCCTTCTCAAGGGAAGGATGCAATCCCCACTCTTGTCCACTTCATTTTTTGAGTGTGATTGCCACTCACATTACATGGTTTCTGTTTCAACCTGCCTTTCCCTCATCCCTCTTCTCATTAACTGAATACTAATGCAGACTTTAATTTGTACATCCAAGATTCAGGAACTAATTCTTTGTTTGAACTTTATGAAGACACAGAGAGAATTTTTTCACATGCAAAAAATACTACTCAGTCTTGGCAGTGGATGCACACCAGCTTTATGTCTGCAAGAATCATGTAAGATGAAAGAGGGAACAGGGATATGTGTGATTATACGTGCCCCGGCCTTAAATTCTGCAGGGAGCTCTGGCAAACCAGCTGATTAATTATTCACCTAACCTACACCAGCGGGTTTGTATGCCAGACAAAAACTGGGTAAAGGCAGTCATGCCAATGGGAAAACTCCCACTAGCCCTGCTGCCCCCTTCTGCCCCCGAAAAAAACCCGAGAAAGCAACAAAATGCACACATCAGAGCTACATAAACAAACTGGGGCTCTCCTTGCTCCACTGTGGATACCTGGATCTGTGAGAGCAGGCAAGACAGAGAAATTTTCATATTTGGAAGTGGCAGAAAATAAATAGACTGTAACTAAGGAATTATTATTTGCTCTCCTGAAAGTCAGTCATTAAAGTGCTGATGGATTTCAAAGGGACACAGCTCTTAATAGTCCCTATATCATTACTACCTAATAGGCAAGCATTCATGGGTTTCAATGGAAAGCTGCTGATCTCTGTTTGCCATCAGCTGCCTGCCACCTCCTCCACTGGTGGCTCCACCTTCTTCTTCATGCAGAAAAAAGGGAAACTGAAACACTTTGCAGTTTTGCCAGCTGCGCTTTGAAAACCGGACGAAAAAGAAGCAAGCTAAGCAAAATCAGCACATAACAACTTATAACAATCTTAGCATTGCATGCACTGTAACTGAGAACTCAGAAAAAGCACATTTGGGGAAAAAGACTTAACACTTAGCTATGGTCTAAGCATATTTATGTTAAACACATGTGCATAAAATACACACACAGAGCTTTCAGTTTCTATTCTGTATTATGTTGGCAAGACACAGCTTATGCAAGCTATCGCAGGATTGCCACTGGAACGCCAGAGATGGGCTAAGCATAGATTCCAATAAAGCACAAAATAAAATCAAGAGCTGAGGCTTTGGTTTTAGTTTTGTCAGCATGAAGTTTCTAGAAGCTGCTCTGTGTCCTTGACTGCATTCAAAGCAGTGCTGGAATGCAGCCTATATCCATCTCTTAAGCCAAAGTAAGTATTTTTAGACTTTCCAGGATGAAATATTAGGAGACACAGAAAAGAGGGAGCTAGAACCAGATTTGAAATTTCACTTTTCAAATAGATGCCAAGAATCAGACACCACATATGCCAGTATCCAAGGTACAGAACTGGCCACTGCTATAGCACAATGTGTAAGCCATGCTATCAAGAAGCCTGCCAGAAAAAATCTGCTTTCACGTAGAAAGCTTCAAGAAGATGCTGACATGCTGCTTGTGTGCTCAGCCACATTTAGGCTCTCTAAAAACTATTTGCACTCTTAAAGGTGTACACCTTGAGTAAGCTGGAGAACAGGAATCTAATACAGGTAAATCATCTTAGTAAGGCTCCTTGTAACTTACTGCTGCCTTTGCTGTTGTTGGTAGGCTGATGCTTGTCGTCTTTGTTCTTCTTCAGATGCTCTCAGCTTGTGGGTGTTTTCACCCCTCTCCTTTTCATTGTTGCCATGCCAGGGGTTACCCTGAGAAGAAGATGGAGTATTGGAGGCAGTAGCTGTCCTATACCTGCTGCCTTCCCTCCATCCTCCAAATCCAGACATGCTTTTGCAAGTACCTTGCCTTGACAGAAACCAGAATTGCTGCTACAGCTAGGGAAACACTCAAAACTTTGGAGCTACCACTAATCAGTTTCAATTCCTGGTAAGCTCCTCCCCTTCCTGAACTTTGGGCTGGCAGGCATGCCAATATATGTACTGGTCTGCAGCTGAAGCTCAAGTTTCATCATCTCAATCAGGCAGACAGGAGTCACAGGGTGACAGCAAAGCTGATCTGCACTAATAAACCAGGTGACATCAGCTTGTGCAGAAGCATGGGGAGGTCTGACATTTTTCTGATATATTTCTGACATATATTTCTGATATATTTCTGACATTTTTTAAACCCAGCACTTCCTGTGACAGAGGGATTAACTCTTGGGGATGTTATGACTCACACCTGAAGGTGAAGGTAACCCAGGTTATTGTCAAGGTTTTGTCAATAGATCTCTTGGGGCAGATTAGAGTGAAAGAACTCTGAATGATCAGTGTTTGCAAATATGTGTATATATATATACACAATTTGGTTGCAATGGAAAGCAGCTATATATCCATTTTGGTTATTATATATGGTAATATGGCAATATGAAAGCATAAAGATACCACTTAAAATGAGCAAGGGGGAAAAAAGGAAGAAAGAGAAAGAAATGGTGAGAGTAGAAAGATACATAACTACCACTCCTGGATTTACAATGAGACTTATGTGTTGCTGTTGGTTGAAGTGGTGATTGAAGGTCTTGATTGAAGGTAGGGGGTGTGTGTTAGAGAGGGCAACTTGGCATGGTGAAAAGTGTCGTCTTATCTCCACAAGATCTGCCTCATATCAGCCTCAAAGCCCAGCTTGTAGACTCTGGCAGTTTTAAGTTCACTCCCTCTGTCTTATGCAGACCAGAGGTTTGCCATTACACACCCAAAACCTCATCTCTTTCTTGGGGGGTTGCAAACCTGGTCTCAGCAAAGTACCCTGGTGCCTTCACAAATGGGCAATTGTTTTGAGTCATAGTCCAGACTCTCACAAGGTTTTTTTCTGGTTGCTATTTTGCATGAGTGTACAAAGAAAGATGAAAGAGAAACTAAAAACTCACCTTCAGATAAACCTTAAGGCAATGGTCCTGAAGAGTTCCAATTTGGCCTTTCAATCCTGCTCAATCAGAAAACTTCTTTACTTTGACTTTCCCTAATTCTACCTGAATAGAGGACAAATACATGATCCACTTATTGAAAATGGAGATCCTTTGAGTGATCACATCTAACCATCTATGGGATCTGCAGGTCTGGGGATAACCAGCAACCTTCTTAATATCATAAGTGAATAAAAGATGTTTGGCAACTTCTAACCCAAGCGAAAAAGAGCTAGCAATGCCACTCCAGGTTAATGCAGCAGAACTAAGGAGGTCCAGCTCCACACATGCAGATCTCATCACTCTTTGTCCTCAGCTGATCAAGCTACACTAAAAACACACTGCTGGTCAGGTTTCCTGACTGCCCACACACCTAGGTCTTGCAACACCCTCCACACATGCAGGGAAAGGAGTAAAGTAAAATGCCATATGGAAAGCCACAGGCTGCCTGGTGGTTGTATGCTCCTTGGGATCCTGCCACCAGCAGCTCACCTACCAGAGCTTCCATATCCACAAGGATGCATCTCGTAGGTCTGCCCCAAGAAGGCAGCACCAATGCTCTCTCTCTTCCCCTGCCACTCCTAACATGCTCTGCAGGAGAGATGATCTTCATTTGTACACAAATAATTCTGCAGAGTTTGGAGTGCAAGGGCAGTGTGTTGTAAAGGGATGAACTGGTGCATAGTCCCTTGCATCACTTCTCTTCACAAATATATATATATATATGTATTTAATGTACAAGGTACTGGCAAATGAAAGCAAGCATGAAGCTTACTCCTTTACATAGAACAGCAGGGTCAATAAAGGAGATGCAGAAGCACTAGAAGTAGCACAGAAATTATAGCAAAGTCATGTCTGAAGACTGCAAAGATTTGTGGGATAGCAGCTGTGCCTACAGACAGCCTATCTGGTAAAAATCCAGCTTTGACATCTGGAGGGTTCTTATCCACGCAGATTGATGTCTTAATAACCCATATTTAATTACGAAAATTGATTATAATTAATGTGGACACTGCTGCTGTGTCTTCAATCCTATAATGTTATATAAAATTCAGATCTAGTGTCATTTTCCTGTTGAAATTTAGAAACTTTTGGCTGAAAACAGTAACTGTAGAATCTAAATATTTATATCTATATTGCTCAAAAAAGAAGGATGTGAAATGAACCCAAGCACTAGAAGCTTGATCCCTTTTATTGCTTCCATGCTCATTTATTTCATAGCTCTGTTGTGGACAATCCAAACTAACTCTATCCAGGACAACATCCAGGCCTGGCTCTAAGGATGGTTCATGCCAGACATGACCCCCAGAAAGTCAATATTGACAAGTGTACCAGATTTACTTTGTCCACTCTAAACATCTCTTCATCACTATCCCAGCAATCTCAAACTCACCCCACTGCCTCTGTGTGACACTCCAGTGTATCATTCATCAGCCCTTCACTTCCATGCTACTTAAACACAACGTTTCATAGGTTGCCACTCACATTGCTTCAGACGCATTGAGCTGAAATATCCCCAAAGTAATAATCAAGTTGTAGCATCATAGCAGTACAACCTAAGGCTCTCAGGACTCTTGGAGTTTGGTAAGGACGTGCATATTGCCTCCACTAGGATCAACCCAGCTACTTTGATACTTCTAGCCTAGTGGAGGCTAGTCTTGGGCAGCATATATATGAGTCTGTACTAGCTGTATTTAGGAAAAAGGATCAGCCTCCAGCCCTATTTATTTAGTGTTGTAGATGTTAAACAGATGTTAAAACCTCAGAATGCCAATGTATTCCATCTCCTGAAACATGCAAACACCACCAAACCTCAACCCTTCCCAAATCCTCCAAAAGGATTTTAATTCAGTACTTTCATTTTTCTAGACCCACCAAGTACTGGCTACCAATTCTACCTGAAGGGCTATACTTATAGTTGCTGCACATCCCTAGCTGCATCTGAGGCTGCAATGCACTGGCCCTTGCTATCAAGTGAGCACTCACACAGCTGGTGGCTCCCTCCCTCCCTCCCTACCAATAGGACAGGGGTGAAAACAGGAAAAGGAGTGAGAAAATTCATTTGTCAAAATAAAGCTTTTTTGTCTGTAAAGCTCTGTTGCCTCCAGCTATTAATGACCATTTTTTTTCTTTTATTTTTGTGGGAGACAGAAGGATAGAAAATGATCTTTCTTTTGCTTTGAGAAAATTCCTCAGTGGACATGTGAAATATTAAGAACCGTCATATTCCCTCCCTCACCTGTGTTTCTCATGAAATTGCAATAATAAACCAAAAGAAGTTCTGTGGAGGAACATTTTGTACTGAAGCTTTATTTCCAACTCTGCAGCACCATGAACTATACCAAAAATGAGAGGTATCAGAGACCTTTTCTCACTATAAAGGATCTGGGTCAGCCATGTCATCATTTCTTTGGGAATGTTAGATAGGATAAAACTCTCTTCTGTGAAAGAAATAGTATTAAAATCCCCATAAAATTAAACCAGTGTAATGTTCCCTATCTTTCCTTCCCTGAAGACAACTGTTCGTTCTTCATTATTTCACTGCTGGTTTATGTCATTTTAGGGTTTTGCATTTTTAAGGGTTTTTTTCCACAACCATAGACATGTTTCATTAAAAGTTAAGATTTTTATTTAATCCAAGGATAGTAGAAACCTAAAGCCTGAAGAAAAGCATCAAACTGATGGAGACCTTTGAAAGGATAGCCAGGACAGGCAAGCTTTTTTACAACCCACTCTCTATTTTGCCCAGAAGCCAGGAAATGGTATCACAAGGCCTTGATTGCTGGAGAAATGCTTTTTCTTTTGTCATCAGCACTAAAACACTTAGTCCAATAGCTGAATATGATGCTCAAGTGTTCACATACAAAGCTGGTTTCCCTGGATATTTTGGTTAAGTAGGTAAGACACACAGCTGAATATACTACAGAGCACATTGAGTAATTGAGCATTGGGAACATATCCCTATATTTTAGAGCAATGGCAAATGATGGCAAATATCCCTAGAGGAATATCTTTAATTAGCAATGCTTATAGAGTTGTTATACCATGATGGCAAAATAAGAATTTAATTTTTAGAGGTGCATTTTACTTTACCAATGTTTTCCTGGCTGAGTACTCTGCCTTGTTGTACAATTATGGTGATCACTTTCTGCAGGGTTGGTAGCACTAATTGTTACAGCTGAGGGTGCTGGAGAAGAGAAATTTCTCTGCTCCCTGGAGAAGAGCCCCAGGAGGAGGGTAAAATGTCAACATTTGGTTGAGATTTATTCTTGTTTAGATTGAGGACTGGAATTTGTCAGGTTCAGCAGAAAGAATGCCATTAGCTTTGACAAGTGCGTGTCTGCGGATGTGTTGGGTAATCTATTTAGGAGATGTAAAATGCTGCACACACTTCCCATTTTATTGCAAAAAGCTGAAATTGACGGTACCTGTCAGAAACTATCATCTTCCACCCTCTAAGAGAAAATTGACCCTTGCTTTCTCTTCAGTATCCTTCAGCATTCAGCAGGTCCACCTTTCCTTCAGCTAATACTGCTTCAGCAAACCAAAGTGGGGATTGAAAATGTAATTAACCTGATGTCCAGAATTTTCTGTATTGAGGTCCAGTGCCTAAAGATTATTGCTACATTTTAGGAGTGCCTCTTTAGCTTGGAGAGTGCTATGCATATCTATATTGCTATATAAATAACACTAAATAATAAAGCAGGGCTGTTTTAAAGGTCTGACGTTATAAAAAAAAATCAGGACTACAAATGAACATTTTACACCATTAAAAATGCCTGCAAAAATCTATTGGAAAAGGCAAAATTAACTGGTAAACTGCAGAAATGGTATCAGAAACAAAGATCTCTAAGAACTATTGCTCCAGCTATGTGTCCAGAAGGAAAAGTCCTTGAGAAGTCTGGCAGTATTAAACGAGTATTTGCAATATTCCTGAATAGATCTTTTTCTTAACAGCTTTTAAAGCATAGATTTACTTATTCACAAGAAATATGTGAGCTCTTTGGCATATATACCATCTTCCTCAAGGAATAATTATACTCTTTGGATTCCTAAAGGCCATGATTAGTTCCAGCTTAGGATTTTATATAATATTATATAATACCTTGTGGTACCTAGTCAACCAAAGGTGTCACACAGACAATTATAGTGTCTAGAAAGAACATTACATTCTTTATTGTGTTATGTTTCCAAAAACATTACCTAAAGAAATTAGTAGAAGTCCACAGCTCATGCCTCTTTTTACTTTTATAGTATATTGTGGTAATTAAACATACAACTGCTTGTAGGAGAACTAACTCTTCCAACTTCTATTCCTGGCTGGGGAGATTTATTCTTCTTTCATTTGTATGCATATGAAAATTCAGCAAGACTCAAGTACTGACTTTTCCAGTTTTATATGATATGCCTCATGATTTCCTTGATAACTTTCAATTATACTCTCTTCTTTGCCTGACCTCAGAAACTTTAATCTTTAGGATGAAACTTTGGTCCCTGCCATTCTAATTTCAGTGATTGGGTGCTACATTTACAGGTTCTTTGGAAATTCTCAGTGGTAAAAATCCCAAACACACACATGCTCCTTGTATCAATTTCACAAGATTCTCCTTTGCTCCTGACAGACTCTCGCCAGCATGGATCCTGACGGCGACATGGAATACTGTAGCACAGACTGTTTAGGAAAATAATTTATAGGGAAAGTATGCAGACAATTAACTTCAATGGCATAACAAATCTGGACAACATTGCTACACATTAATAGTGACAATATGCTGTAACATACCAGTGTTTAAGATTGAATTAAATAGTGATGGACAGATTGTCTCTACCAGCACCATCCTGTGCATAACGTAGCACACAGCTGTGCCACACTGAGAGGAGCTTCAGGAGAGAACCATAACCAAAGACCCAGCTGCTTTCATTCCTCCCCTCCTCCCTTCCAAGGAAAACAAACTACACTGTTTCATTCCTGGCAGAAGATACATTTTCCTCCTGTTGATTATCTGGTTTGCTCTGAGTAATCGATGCTTCCTGTGGCTCTCTGTCCAGTAAGCAGCAGCAGTAACGTGGCTGGTGATATGAAAAAGATATTTTGAGCACTGTTCTCCATCTTAGAGTGTGTCTGGATGTATTTGTACGGACCATATTATGGCCCAGTGTCTTTAAGAGTCCAATTTTGCTACCCCCTTAAAATAACATAAAATATTTTCTGAGTTCACAGATTATAATTTCCTTCCAAAGGTGATCAAGCACCTGACCAGGGCAGATGCTTTTCTGGATTTGATACTTATAAAGGAAGAACTTGGCTGCTTGACCAGGAAATAGTAGTATTTGGGAAAAATAGCAGAATCACAGCTTTGGATTAATGAGAACAGAATCTGACCTGTTAAGGAGTCTCAGAGATCATCTTGGAAAACTAAGGAAGACACCCTAAATTCCAAAACTTTCGATTTATTGTTTTTTTAAGCTGGGTGTGCTAATCAAGAAAGTAGTAAGTGACATACTATTCTGCATCAGTTCTATGCAAATAAATGAATAATAATAATAAAAAGGATTAGTTGGGGACATTTTTATTGATTCTAAGATAAAGTTTCTTAGAAATCAAATTACACTGAAGGTTTAAAAAATTAATCATACATGATTGTATTTTATGTGTCCAATATATAAGTAAAAATGAATGCATTTCTTGACAAATGAATCATCATGCAACTTCCAATGACTTCTGTTCAGTAGAAAGTTAAATTTATACGTCTTTCTAAGGTTAATGAAATGCTGTATGTGGTCAGCTCACCTCAATGGTACTTTAAAAAGATACTTAAGAGATGCTCAGAAGAGCAATCGTCGTTTGAAATAGGAGGTAAGAAGAGCAATTCTTTTTGTCCAGTCACACCGCTTAGCAACCTGCAGATGATCCAATTCCATCGCCAGCACTGCCAGGCAGGAGGGAGGGAAAAGCAGCACAAGGGAAGAGCTGCTTCACTGCTGTAAGGACACGGGGCTGGCTGGGCATTTTACTGATTGTGGTACGAGACGAAAGGCGATGGACAACTTCTGCACAGGGAGGCATCAGAGGAGGAGCACTTCCAGAAGGGTGAACTACGATCCAATGTGGCAGCAGTTGCAGGGAATCAAAGTATAAACACAGTGAAACATGTACAGACATCAACTGACGTGCACGCATGTAAATTTTAAAATGCATTTTTAGTGTTGTTGTTGTTGTTTTTTTCCCCCTAGATTAATTACACTTTATCCTTTCCTTGATATATGTCCCCTCCACCACATTTCTAAAATCCTGTATCCTGAAGATGGGCACGAATCATTTCCGTGTGGCCTGAATGTTTTTCCCCCTCCTGATCCTATTTGTTAATGCATTGATTATCCCTAATATCTGTATTGATTATCCCTTATTGCTCCGTTTCCCGCTTCTCCCGGGTTGCGGCGCGCCTGCCTTGGCCGCGCGGGAAGAGGCGCTTCGCGCTCCATCCTGCCGCGCTGTTTGTCCCTCTGGCCGACCCGTAGTGTTCGCTCCTCCTCGCGCAATCATGGAGGGCTCCGCGTCCTCCGCCGAGACCTTGCGCTACGCCGAGTACGCCCGGGCCCCTACGGGCGCCGGCAAGGGCCAAGCCGAGCTGGACCGGGGGCTGGTGAGCGCATGGCGGGACCCCCACCCCCGGGGCCATGAGGCCGCTGCTGCCCCGTTCTCACCCCGGGCCTTCGCACGTGTGAAGGGTGACGTGTGTGAGCGGGGCGGGGACCGGGCTGCGGGGACAGGGTTCTCCGTTCCCCTCCGGGCTGGGCAGGGACGTTGGGGGGCAGAGGGTCTTTGGCCCGTGCCGCGGGCGCAGCTGCAGCGTGGGCAGCGGGGGTCCCACCCCACCCGTGAGGGCAAGGGCGCGCCCAAGGATCGTAAATGCCCGTGGTCCCAGGGAACGACGGAAGGTGGAGGGTCTGCAATTAGTTTTAGTAGTGTGTTACACGGTTGGAGTGGAAATGTTGGCTCTGATCTACTATGTAAGCATACGGTAGCGGGTTTTGGATAACGGGGTAGGGTGAAAGGGAAGAGAGAAAAGAAGATGTGAATTAAAGATAGAGGAAAAGAAAAAGAGAGGAAAAGTGAGAGGAAAGGAGGGAGCGTAAACGGGATCACCAGTCCTGGTTCCAGCCTCAGTTCAGCTGATGAAATGTGCTGGGCATGCCAAGAAGACAGATTTCTCGCTTTCTGCACAATTCTGGCCACTTGGCCTCATCCTTGGCACTGTACTGGGCTGTGTTTACCACCAGGAACTAGAACAAGGAAAAGCACTGTCCAACCTTTGCATGGCCTCCTTCTCCAGCCACATCTTGTTCTTTCCCATGGTGTGTTGATACCAACGATCCTTGGTTATTACCAGCAATTCTTGTCTGTCACTACCAAGAGTCCCTGGTTGGCTCCACGGCCAATGGGTGTTTGGAACATACCACAGGGTACATGGGAAGACTTCAGCCTCAGCATTTGCAAACAAGGCTGAAAATTTTGATCCCTGCCATGAAAAGGTGGTCCATGACACATTTTCACCCATTGTGCAAGTGTTATTACCATAGGCAGGTTTGAGCGTTGAAGGTTTCGTAGAGCTCTGCTTCAGAAAAGTAATTCTTATCTGGTACTTTGTAATGTGGGAAAGGCTAGGTGGAGGTAGAGTGTCTCTAGTTTCCTATGCTATATCGTGCTCTAGAGGAAAGGATGCTGGGACTTTATCTCATTTCTTCATTCCTGTCACTTCAACCAGTTCACGGAACAGTGAGTTCCCATAGGAAAAGAGCATTGGGAAAAACACATGGCTTAAAGCCCCAGATGGTGAAGTTTTCACATTTTTTAAATGGCTTAAAAGTCTTACTTGCCTAACCTAATCGTGTGTGTGAAGTTGTCTCTACAATATTTCTACTTTTTTTCTAACACGGTTTTAAAAATCACAGTTCTCTTAAGTTATTTATTCATTGTTACTACAGTCTAGGACTTTTTTTTCCCCCACAGAAGAGTCTTCCTGTGTATTTAACAGCAAGTGTGTAATCTTAAGAGGCTGGCTCTGAAACTCAGTATTGTCATGGCCATTCTCCCTGCAGATTGCTAGCAGGGAATTCCTAGAATTTTGTTGAGTCTTTGGGCCTTCTTACCCATCTGGGATAAAAGTTGCATTTGGAGTTAGCATGGCTTGCTTTGTTGTTGTGAGTATTGTCACATTCTTACTGGGATCTGGAGACTGAGGTGGGTCTTTAGAGGACTAAAATCTGGATGTCTGCAGTTTTCTATTGAAATTTATTCTTTAGTCCAGGGTATTAGCTGAAAGTCACTTGATCATGATCACATTTATTCTTGTGGTTGTTTTACAAAAGCATTTGGAGCAATGGAAGAGCAGCAGTGGAAGCATGAGGAGTCTGTTCTCAAAGATCACCCACAGGAGCCTTTGCTAATGAATACATACTCAAGATGATTGATTTGAATACCTTATGGTGATTGTTCTACTGCTGAATCTTACTCTGGTTCAATTTCCTATGAAAAACCGTCTGGAACTGTAGTTGTACCTTTATATAAAAACCAGAAAGGTTGCTGTAAATTTAAGGACACAAAATGATGTGAGAATTGTGTCAGTATGGAGAACAGCATCTAGCTGAAATTACTTTTAAGTCACTGTTGGAAAACAAATTTCATAGGAAGGTTAAGACTAGAGGAAAAACACTAGATTAGGAAATCAATTGCATAGAGTTTATAATATAATCCCACTTTAAAAATAGTTCTGCCTCCAATGTAGTGTTAGTAAGATAGTTTGCTCTAGAGCAGTATTGCAATAAACTAGCTACTCTTCTGAGGAACAGAAGCCTTATTCTATCTTCCATACCACACAATCATTTATATTTCAAGTTAAGAATTTTTGTTTAAGGGAATATCTATTTTCAGAAATATTTTTATACACTTAGTTAATATACTTGTGTATCCTGCTTCTTAGGAGTGTACAGAACTAAAAAAACCCCACAACAAACAAACAAAGCAAACCTTAAATTTTTTTAGTTCATTTATGCTTGTGTATTTAATTGAATATAGGTGCTGCATACTTCCTGTTTTGCTGGTTCACGATTAAGCATGGATTAATTGCAAAGTGCCATTCAACCCATGAAAACAAATTATTATTTTCTCTGTGCTTTTTATTCTGTTCTCACTGTAGGTTTCTGAGGCAAAAGACTGTAGGGCTCCTGCTGTGTGTGTGAACCTTAGTACTGAGGAGAGCAAAATATTTTTCATTTGACTGAGAAGAGTGTTCCACTGGTTGTGGTAGAAGAAGCAGTATAAAATCTAAATCCTTTGTAGGTTTTGACATTTGAAAAGCATTAGCATTTGCAGCCCATTGTCAGATGTAAGAGTGTTGTGCTGAAGTTTTAAAATAATGCATTTGAAATTCTACTTCTGTTTAAAAATTTAACTTTTTTTCTACTTCATAGAAGGAGAAGCTCTAATGCTAAGAACCATATATGTAATTTTCTTTTTTTGAATATGTTTATGTTAGAAGGGCACCGTGGATTGGGGATTTACAAAAATAATACCCTCCCCTGTTTCTTCTGCTAAAAAATTAAGGCTACTGGAGAATTAAATATTTAAGGAATAGGCAGAAAATCTCTGTTTTGTAACATACTAAGTGTTAATTAATATGCTTTATGCTCTTTTGTTAGCCAAATGCTTAGGTAAATCAGGTCTTGCAGTTGCCTTTCTAATGCTTGTGTTTTCTTATGCTCATTTCTGAAAAGGATTAAGAAAATTCAGGTTTTACAGAGTTAGCATAACTTTTTCATTCGCTTCCTTTAACAGGGTTAATTAAGTAACTGAGGACTGAATTACATAGTAAAATTAAAATACTGAGATCAGCAGAATAGCATGAGGTTGATGACTAACCTTTGGGAGCTGATTCATTGAATAAAGAAAAGGGACAGATGTTAGTTTTTAATGTTTTATTTTTTTATTTTTCCCTCTTGGATCTTAATATAATGATTTCATTTAAAATCCACATCTTGGAAATTTCTTAACAGCAGTTTTGGAAGGGGGGTAAGGTCAATTCTGTCATAATTGAAAGTCATTGCATATGTATTTATTTATCCCTTATGAAATGCAGTTTTGAGCAATAGGAGACAAAAATGATCATGGCAGTAGTTGTATTAGCATGCTGTAAATGAGCTGCTGCCTTCCACAGAGAGAGCGAGTGCCTTTCATTTAGTATTGACGTGAAAGGAGTGCATTTAATTCCAGCTTTGGACTTTACATTTCAAAGCACCAGGCTAACGTTGACTGATTCTTCTAAATATTCAACTGAGTTGAGTGAGCATGGAAAAAGAAACTGAGTCAAGTTGGACTTAAAAAACTTACTGGTTAGTACTTGAAGTTGCCACTGCTTTTATGGGAGTCTGTGTCAAGAAAAAGCCAAACCTGCAATCTCACACTGAGCCAAATTCTGTTTTTATCACCTGTGTAGTTAGGATCCATTCACATCTTAACAAACATTCACGATGCTTTGATGTGTCAAGTTACCACTCCTTTGCTAATATGTGGCAAATGACTCTTCTCTAAGCTGCTCATAATGCAAATAAGGTGAGTTACCATAAACCAGTATTTCTCAGATTTTCTGATGCCTGTACCTCACTTAAATATGTGGACAATCTTTCGTTCCGCTGGCTTGAGCTTTGTACCAGTTTTACCAGGTTTTCTGCCTTGTCTTCATTTTCCCCTTGATCCTGCATCCTGCTCCTATTCAAGGGCTGCTGCCATGGTTTGTTTTCACCTGCTGTGTTCCCAGCAGCAATTGCTTTCCACTAACTGCTGGTGCTTTCCACTGAGATTGGACTAATGCATTCCAGCGGACTTGGCCGACTCTGTCAGAGGCCCTCAGGGGTCTGTGCACTGTGCTCCCCGATTACTGTGCAAAAGCACTTAAGCTGCTTCTGCATTGAACTGACAGACTCCTGGTATTATTTATTAGTCTGGTCTCTGTGCTTGGTCTTGCCTGTGATGAGGTGTCTGCTGCTAATGCCTTGTTAGAACCTGCATGTCCTGTAAACTGCTTAAAAAAAACTGACTTAAACCACCTTTTTGGTGGCAAAGCAAGTATAACTTAATTTGGACAATCACCAGCTAATTTTTTTTTTTTTTTTGCCAGCGTGATCTATTTCACACATTGTTGAGCTCTTAATTGACTGTAACCACTTAGTAAAAGATTCTTGCTGTCAGTCTGAATAAGTCAAGGAAACTCTTGAATATTAATTTAAGGTCACAAACCACAGGACAGAATAATATAGAATTCCTATAGGGTTATGATATTTTCAGAAAGGTGGCTGTTTGTGATTTGTGTCTATGTGGGGAAATTTTTTTGAATGCTTGAATATTGAGAGCCTGAGAAAGCTGATTTGTGAGAAGAAATGAAAAGAGTTTTAGTTTAGTGAGGAGATGAACTGTGTGCTTCACAATTTTCCGTCATCTACCATTTGAGATAATGTGCTTAAACATTTTCATGGGCAAAAGATGAGAGGAAATTTCGTGAAACTGAAAAAAAACAACAGACATAAAGCCACTACATTATTTTTGCATTCAGAAATGAGTGTTAACATTGAGACTGAAGGCTACACTGAAATGGAAGGGTTGGTTAGATTACTAGAATGTAATATACAGGCAGATTTCTAAGGCAAGAATTCTCCCTCAGGTAGGTGGGAGGTAGGTACTTTAGATAAAATCTGTAGCATCCAGATGCTAGATCCAGAGGAATACAGCTGCTTCCCAGTGAACTCAGAGGAGGCTTTGACTTCTTCTGTCCTGAGCTCAGTGCTACAGGCAGCAGTCACAGCCCACTCACCTTCAGAGCCAAAGCTGTAGGAGCCACTGGGCGTGAGGGCAGTTCCTTCATCTTGTGCAGCTACCTGTTTGCTGGGCAAGTTGCCAACCCGTGATCTCGGCCCTACTAAGCCAGTTCTAGGAAGGTTTTGAAAATGGTATTTCTGAACTCTTTTCCTGCTCTCACAGTCTAGAAAAGAGGTTTGATGCAATCAAAACCAGAGTATTTCAACCCCAGAAATCCTAGTGGCAAAGGCATCTTGGCTCCAGATCCTGTCATTAGGGCATTCACATTGAAGTTGGAGCTTTAACGCCTTCTGTCAGAATTGTTTGTATAAAATGTATAAACCAGTCATGGGATAATTGTGGAAGTAAGTCATATATAGAAGAGACAGTCTGGTGATAAAAGCATTTTCACTGTTATTATGTCTTGAATTCAAGATAAACCTAATCTGACTTCTCAGATTTCCTGGGGGAAAATTCAAGGCATTATTGAACTGTCATATGATAAGACAGGTAATGCCACAGATGACTATTTCCTTTGTTTCAAAGATTACATGAAGGTTTTTCATAAGTGGAGAGCTTGTTGACCCCTTCCTGAATTCTGCAAATATGTGAGAAGTCAGTCCTTTCTTCAGGGTTTACTTCATACCTTTTGCCAGCTTCTTGATCAGCATGGGGATACTTGTTATCCTTCGTGAAATGCATGACTTTTTCAAGCAGTCTGTAGGAAAATACATAGACCTGATATGGGAGTTTCAAGTTAGTTCTTCATGTTTTTGTAATAAACTGATACTTTTTAGGTACTGTGTTGAACTAGTCTGCAAGTTATTTCCAGTAATCCTGTATAGTTGTGTGCCTTGTATTTTTATAAATGCATACTATGAGCTGATTTCAGTATGTGTTCACTGGTTTGCTAGTAGATAGTGAAAGTTAAACCTGAGGCACTGGTGTGGATTAATGGGACTGAACTATAAAATCTAATGTTGCCTGTGGAATACAGAACTCACTTTCATCAGTTTTGTAAGTTATAAATGAAATGTCCATATCAGACATCAGAAATACTCATTGTTAAAGTAAAAGGTGTTGTCTTGGTTTTGAAAGAAGACAGGTATCTGCTAAAGAGAGGCAGGGCCTCTCTTGGGATGGATAATTCAAATTCCCTTCCCTCAAATTATTATAATTTAGAAAAAAAATTAAAACGGCTCTCAGGCAGAGATATGGGGATAGGAATAACAGTTCTTTACTAATAGGTATAACAAGGCAAACAAACAACGACAACTACAGCAATTAATAGCGAAAACAGAACCAGGGACCTTGACGGGGCTTGGTCCTACAAAACCCAGGGCAGTCTGGTCTCTGGGGACTCCAAAAAAAAGGGTACCAAGCTGGAACGGTGGGGTATCCCGGGCTGGTGGATCGGAAGAAGTTCGGTGCTCCGCCGGTGGTCACTGGGGGGCAGGGATGTCTGGCAGGGAGGCCAGTGCGGGCCCGCGGTGCAGAGCAGCTCTAAAACAGCGCCGAGGCAGTGGGACAGGGCTGAGCCAACTCCAGCAGGGCAGCAAAGGAGGAATCAGGATCTTCCTGGACACACGAGCAGATGATAATAGCCCTCTTCAGGATCAAATCCCGGTGGTGCCAGTGAGAAACCCACGCAGCAACGGCAGCCCCCTCTTCTCCCGATGCAGACCACACCAAAAGTGAAGCTGCCTTCCAGCACCGTCTTTCTCCCCCCCTCGAGAGAAACTCGCAGAGACAAAGGGTGTAGCCAAATACCAGGGTCCATCTTTTTTGTCTCAGCTGAGCACTGATAAGTACCAGCAATTAGCTGCCAAGCAACCCTTGGGAAAAAAATTCTATAGGTGAAAAAGAAAAGAAACCTAACCCCCAACATTAATCCACCCCGAATTTTTTCCCATACCAACATATTACATTGAATTTAAACCTCTAAACTATATACATACATGCACTACCTTAATTATATACATATATACATGCAGATATGGGTACAGATACAGTGGCATGGGTAGTTCACCCTAAAACAAGGTCTCCTTGAGGTATGCATCGGGTTTGTCCATCTTTCTGCATTACCCACCAAGTGCAACCTGGTCCCTGAGCGAAGACAACCCCACGGATGGGATTGTCTTTGCTGGAGGCAGGATAAACCCAAACAGTTTTTTCCCAGCATACCTCTCATGTGTACCACTGGAACCTTATCCCCATCCATTGTTCTCAGGGGCTCAGACTGGGCAGGGCCTGCTCGGTTGGTGGAACCTCTGGTGTTCACTAACCATGTGGCCTTTGCTAAATTAATCTCCCAGTTCTTGAAAGACCCCCCACCCAGTGCCTTCAAGGTGGTTTTAAGCAGGCCATTGCATCGTTCAACTTTCCCGGCAGCTGGTGCATGATAGGGGATGTGATATATCCATTCGATGCCATGTTCTCTTGCCCAGGTGTTCACAAGGCTGTTCTTGAAATGGGTCCCATTGTCTGACTTAATTCTCTCAGGGGTGCCATGTCTCCACAGGACTTGTTTTTCAAGGCCCAGGATGGTGTTCCGGGCAGTAGCGTGAGGCACAGGGTAGGTCTCCAGCCATCCAGTGGTGGCTTCTACCATGGTCAGCACATAGCGCTTGCCTTGGCGGGTCTGGGGAAGGGTGATGTAGTCAATCTGCCAGGCTTCCCCGTACTTATATTTAGACCATCGTCCCCCATACCATAGGGGCTTCACCCGCTTGGCCTGCTTGATCGCAGCGCAGGTCTCACAGTCATGGATAACCTGGGAAATACTGTCCATGGTTAGATCCACCCCTCGGTCTCGTGCCCACTTATAGGTGGTATCTCTGCCTTGATGTCCTGAAGCATCATGGGCCCATCGAGCTAGGAACAGCTCTCCCTTGTGCTGCCAGTCTAAGTCTATCTTTGATACCTCTATCTTGGCAGCCTGATCTACTTGCTCATTGTTTCGGTGCTCCTCATTAGCTCTGCTCTTGGGGACGTGGGCATCTACATGGCGGACTTTCACAGGCAGCTTCTCTACCCGAGTGGCAATGTCCTTCCACTCATCAGCAGCCCAGATTGGTTTTCCCCGACACTGCCAGTTGGCCTTTTTCCACCTTTCCAGCCAACCCCACAGAGCATTGCCCACCATCCACGAATCAGTGTAGAGGTAGAGCTTTGGCCACTTCTCTCTTTCAGCAATGTCCAGGGCTAACTGAATGGCTTTGAGTTCAGCAAGTTGACTCGACCCACCTTCTCCTTCAGTGGCTTGTGCAACCTGTCGTGTGGGGCTCCACACGGCTGCCTTCCACTTCCGGTTCATGCCTACAATGCGACAGGAACCATCAGTGAAAAGAGCGTACTGTGTCTCTTCCACTGGCAGTTGGTTGTACGGTGGTGCTTCTTCAGCTCGTGTCACTTGTTCCTGCTCCTCTTCGTCCATGAGACCAAAGCTTTCACCTTCCGGCCAGTTGGTAATAACTTCCAAAATCCCAGGGCGGTTTGGGTTTCCAATACGGGCGCGCTGTGTGATGAGGGCAATCCATTTGCTCCATGTGGCGTCGGTGGCATGGTGGGTAGAGGGAACCTTTCCTTTGAACATCCACCCCAGCACAGGCAGTCGGGGCGCCAGGAGGAGTTGTGCTTCCGTGCCAATCACTTCTGAGGCAGCTTGAACTCCTTCATAGGCGGCCAAGATTTCCTTCTCCGTGGGAGTGTAGTTGGCCTCAGACCCTCTGTAGCTTCGGCTCCAGAATCCCAGTGGTCGGCCTCGAGTCTCACCCGGCACTTTCTGCCAAAGGCTCCAGGACAGGCCATTGTTCCCAGCTGCTGAGTAGAGCACGTTCTTTACCTCCGGTCCTGTCCTCACTGGGCCAAGGGCTACCGCATGAGCGATCTCCTGCTTGATCTGGGCAAAGGCTTGCTGCTGTTCAGGACCCCAGTGGAAATCATTCCTCTTGCGGGTAACCAGGTAGAGAGGACTCACAATCTGGCTGTACTCGGGAATGTGCATTCTCCAAAAGCCTATGGCACCTAGGAAAGCTTGTGTTTCCTTCTTGCTGGTTGGTGGAGACATCGCGGTGATCTTGTTGATTACCTCTGTGGGTATCTGGCGACGTCCATCTTGCCACTTTACCCCTAAGAACTGGATCTCTCGGGCAGGTCCCTTGACCTTGCTCTTCTTGATGGCAAAGCCGGCTTCCAGGAGAATCTGGATGATCTTCTCCCCTTTCTCAAACACTTCCATTGCCGTGTTCCCCCACACAATGATGTCATCGATGTACTGCAGATGTTCTGGAGCCTCTCCCTTTTCCAGTGCAGCCTGGATCAGTCCATGGCAGATGGTGGGACTGTGCTTCCACCCCTGGGGCAGTCGGTTCCAGGTATACTGCACACCCCTCCATGTGAACGCAAACTGAGGCCTGCACTCTGCAGCCAGAGGAATGGAGAAAAACGCATTTGCAATGTCAATAGTGGCGTACCACTTCGCTGCCTTGGACTCCAGCTCGTACTGGAGTTCCAGCATGTCCGGCACAGCAGCGCTCAGCGGTGGTGTCACCTCATTCAATGCACGATAGTCCACAGTCAGTCTCCATTCTCCATCAGACTTGCGCACAGGCCAGATGGGGCTGTTGAAGGGTGAGTGGGTTTTGCTGACCACCCCTTGGCTCTCCAGCTCCCGGATCATCTTGTGGATGGGGATCACGGCATCTCGATTGGTCCGATACTGCCGGCGGTGCACCGTCGAGGTTGCAACTGGCACTCGTTGTTCTTCTACCTTCAGGTGTCCTACTGCAGATGGGTTCTCTGACAGTCCAGGCAAGGTGTTCAATTTCTTGATGTCCTCTGCCTCCACAGCAGCTATTCCAAAAGCCCATCTGAGTCCCTTAGGGTCTTTGTAATACCCATTCCTGAGGAAGTCAATGCCCAGGATACACGGGGCCTTTGGGCCAGTTGCAATCAGATGTTTCTGCCACTCTTTCTTGGTCAGGCTCACCTCGGCTTCCACCAGAGTCAGTTGCTGTGATCCCCCTGTCACTCCAGCAATGGAAATGGGTTCTGCCCCCACATGTCCCGATGGCATCAGGGTACACTGTGCACCAGTATCTACCAAAGCTTCATATTTCTGTGGCTCTGATGTGCCAGGCCATCGAATCCACACAGTCCAAAAGACTCGGTTTTCCCGTGCCTCTTCCTGGCTAGAGGCAGGGCCCCTCTAGCACTGGTTATTATTCCCTTCCTGGGCATACATCGTAGAGGTTCCTTCAAGGGGATCTGACATATCATCTTCACTTCTATAATACCTGGTGGCTCGGTCATGGGAGGTTGAGGCTACTTTCATTTTAGTGGGACCCCCTCGGTTAGTGTTTCTCTCCTTGAGCTCACGCACCCGTGCTGCCAGGGCAGAAGTGGGTTTTCCATCCCACCTTCCCATGTCTTCCCCATGGTCACGCAAGAAAAACCACAGGTCAGCCCTTGGGGTGTACCCTCTCTCTCTAGCTGGAGGGCGTTGGGCTCTGGCTCTGGGGCCTGTGACTCGCACTGGTGCCGCATGGGAACTGTTCCTCCTCATCTCTTCCCTCACCTCCTCCCTCACCTCCCCTCTCACCTCCCTTATTATCTCCTCTTTGAGTTCTTTAGCTATGGCAGAGACCTGAGCCTGCATTGGGCCACTGATCATGCTCTCATAATTTCTGAGCCTGTTGGCGACAGAACCCACTGTCTCTCGGTTGCTATCAGGATTGATCATTGCAATGAAGGTGGTGTATTGAGATGGCCCTTTACTTGCCAGGTTCCACAACATCTGCCCTGTGCACCTGACCTTGTCAGGGTCATTGTCATGCTGTCCACCCCTCCCAAAGAGTACTTCTAATATTGCCACTTCCCTCAGCTGTTGGATCCCTTCTTCAAGGGTCTTCCAGTGACTTCTATGATGGTGCTCCTGCATTCTGTCTCTGTGGACAAACCTCTCCCTTACACTCGTTAGAAGTCGTTGCCAGAGGGGAAGGGGCCCTTGCTCCCTTACAAATACTTGATTCACCCCTGAGTCCTGGGTCAAGGGTCCCAAATTCCTTGCCTCACCACCATCCAGTTGCACGCCTGTACCTATAAGGTCCCAAACCCGAAGTAACCAAGTTGTATAAGCCTCACGTCCCCGTCGTGCAATATCTTTTTGCAGATTACGTAGGCTTTCATAAGTCAGGGACTCGGTGACAATCTCAACCTCTGGTTCCCCTGTGGGCTGTGAGGGCCCTCCTTTCTTATCCTTATTACCTGGGTGCTCTGATTTCATCTTATACTTCTTTGTTTCTACAGGGGCAACCGCGGCTGGTTGTGACTGGTCCTGTGGTTCAGCTGGAACCTGGACGGTTGTAACCTCTGTGGGTTCCACTGCTGCACCATCGGATTCTCCCTTTTCAGGGCAAGGGGAGGGCTTCTCACCAGCTGGGGAAGTGTATTCTTTCAGCACCTGGCCCATCTCACGTATCTCTTTCACTAGAACCCCCACCCAATCGGGGTGGTTCATTTCTGGGGTGGGCTGTGGGGCAGGGTCAGGCAGTGGGCCAGCATTCCCAGTCTCTGGGGCATTGGCCCCAGGCTCTATGGCAGCATTCCCAGCCTCTGGGGCAGTATCAGGCCCCACAGCAGTATCTCTAGTCTCTGGGACAGTATCAGGCCCTACAGCAATATCCCTAGTCTGTGCAGTGCTCCAAATTGACCTCACCTTATCTTTGAAAGCTAAATAAGCTAGGATCATCAGCAACATTTGGTTAGTTTCTAGAGGAAATTTGAACTCTTCAAAAGCTGGTAGAGTAGGCATAAGGAACTGGCTAAAGGTCTGGAAAACTTCCCTCACTGTCATTTCCTCACAGAGTATACCATTCCTAAAATAACCCCAAATACACCCACTTAGTATGTGATAGCCACGTATCCACGTGCCTGCTGTCCAGAGCAAGTTAAAAATCAGTGAATTCCTCATCTTATCAGCCCATAAAACAAACTGGATAACAGCCACAGTAGCTTTTGTTATAGGGCCCATGTTTAGGTAAGGGCCTGCAAATGGGCAAAATAAAGCCACAACCACATGCCACCCGAACCAGGATAAGTTAGACCACATGGCGTTACCTAACATGGTTTCTATATCCAGTGAACAAGAATGAATAAGAAATCAGGTCACTTAAGAACTGTTATTCCTTTTCTCCCAATGCCCTCAAGCCCCACGTTTGGGCGCCAAAATCTGTCTTGGTTTTGAAAGAAGACAGGTATCTGCTAAAGAGAGGCAGGGCCTCTCTTGGGATGGATAATTCAAATTCCCTTCCCTCAAATTATTATAATTTAGAAAAAAAATTAAAACGGCTCTCAGGCAGAGATATGGGGATAGGAATAACAGTTCTTTACTAATAGGTATAACAAGGCAAACAAACAACGACAACTACAGCAATTAATAGCGAAAACAGAACCAGGGACCTTGACGGGGCTTGGTCCTACAAAACCCAGGGCAGTCTGGTCTCTGGGGACTCCAAAAAAAAGGGTACCAAGCTGGAACGGTGGGGTATCCCGGGCTGGTGGATCGGAAGAAGTTCGGTGCTCCGCCGGTGGTCACTGGGGGGCAGGGATGTCTGGCAGGGAGGCCAGTGCGGGCCCGCGGTGCAGAGCAGCTCTAAAACAGCGCCGAGGCAGTGGGACAGGGCTGAGCCAACTCCAGCAGGGCAGCAAAGGAGGAATCAGGATCTTCCTGGACACACGAGCAGATGATAATAGCCCTCTTCAGGATCAAATCCCGGTGGTGCCAGTGAGAAACCCACGCAGCAACGGCAGCCCCCTCTTCTCCCGATGCAGACCACACCAAAAGTGAAGCTGCCTTCCAGCACCGTCTTTCTCCCCCCCTCGAGAGAAACTCGCAGAGACAAAGGGTGTAGCCAAATGCCAGGGTCCATCTTTTTTGTCTCAGCTGAGCACTGATAAGTACCAGCAATTAGCTGCCAAGCAACCCTTGGGAAAAAAATTCTATAGGTGAAAAAGAAAAGAAACCTAACCCCCAACAGGTGTGTGTGTATCAAATTAGAATTCACACATTATTCTGATTCCTGTTTCTCTGCTTTAGGCCAGGACTATGATAGCACTTGGACTTGGCGTTGCAACTGTTGCATTTGCAGGTAAGGTAAATTACCAGCAGAACTCTCACTTGTGAGTTGTGGTTTCCGAAAGGGTTAATGAAGTTTTTATGAATATAGGTAGTGGAAAGGTTGCTTGAAAGTACTATCGAAAATTGTGTCCACCTATAGTTCCTGTCCCTTCAAAGTCATAAATTGCAAAATTCTTTTTGAAAAATGCCACATCTGCTCTTTGTCTGCAAAATGAAAGGTGAAAATTTTATTTACTTAATAACATACTGCAATGTGGAGGCCCTTTAGTACAGAAGAGTGCAACAAGATGCTGTGATGTGAAGGTGGTGCTCAACAAAGTGAAATAGAGGAAAATAAAGGTTTTAGTGATTATAATGATGTATCATATAACTGTTTTTGTACGACATTGTTTATTACCTGAACTCTTTGCATCTGGACTGTTTGTTACTCTGAAAAATAAACATGGGGCATGAGTTTAACACAAAATAATAGTTAACAAAGCATTAAGAAGAGAGTGAGTTAATGGTACATGACAATATTTCAACAGAGATACTCTAATGTGGTATTAACTTCTGTGTTAACATAGGTACACGCTTAGATCACTAAAACTTAGGGACATGATATGTGTTTTAAGAATGAATGCAAGATGCAATTTGAATGAAGCAGAGCAAAATTTTAGCAACATTAACATTTTTAAATAGTTTTTTCATTATGTGTAATAGTAATTTATATTGTTAAAGAATAGTTAAAACAATAACTGGGGAGAGAGGATTTACATGGAAAATCCTCCAGTAACATGGCATAAATCTTGATTCTGGTGTTGATAGATCTGCTTTGTACTTCTGGGAACACAGCCTTACAGGAATCCCTCTAGTCTTTCCTAGCTATGACATTCAGTGCTGTAGCAGGAGTTGAATGGCTCTGAATCCCAGAATATCATCTTTTTGTAACAAAATTAAAAATGCAGTGTTTACAAGGTGTGTAATTAAGCATACAGCATCACAGCAAGAAATGTGTGGTACATGGATTTCTTTTTTTGAAGACATAACCTTTGAACAGTATTTAATAAATAATGTATACCCAAAGCTAATGTTTCAAACCACCCTTTTTCTTAAAGTTCACAAGGCAGATCTCTTCATTTATCATATTGAAATGTATTTAAATCTATTTATATAGTGAGTTAAATAGTGAGTAAACACAATGGGTCTTTGCAGTCCATGACTAGGTTTTTAGATGCAGTATACTAAAATTCTTCTCTCTCACCCAATAGTTTGGCATTTTTTTAAACCAAAATTCTTTCTGCTATAAGCTCATGAACAGAAGTTGAAGCTTGTTTGTGGGTTTGTTTTTTTTTCATTTTAGTGAATATTTCATTTAACCTGCATCATTTTCAGGTCGTTATGCTTTCCGTGTTTGGAAACCATTGGAGCAGACAATTACAGAGGCAGCAAAGAGGATTTCAACTTCCGTAAGTTTAGATACTACTTTATGCTAAATTTATGATTTTGTATTTCAAGTATTCAGAAAGCAGACATTTTATGTTAAACACAGTAAAGTGCCAGGTAGATAATGTTTTTCCCAGGGTAGGGCTGCTCCCTACTGTGTAAGTTCTGGCATGTTGTCTGCTGTATTTTAAATCCCTATGGATGAAGCTGTATCAAAAGATGTTTATGAGTTTGATAAACAGTTGCAGTTTTTTCTGCTGATGTTCCTTGTTTTGGAACCCTTTACTAGTAAGTGTAAAGATAAATTGTCCAAGTACGCAGTGCGAAAGTCACTAATTCCTAAATATTGCAAAGTGATGACATGCAGTTTCATTTCCAGCAGCTAAAAGTGAAAGAATTTAGTCTTTTAGATACAGTGTTAAAAATCAAGAAGACAAATTGGTGAACTTCTAGGATGGGTTGCCATGGAGATGGGAGAGCTTGTGTGCTGGTTAACATATGAGTTGTCTTTTTCCTCTTCCCCAGCTAATTTGAACTTTTAACCAGGTTTTTGTTTTTGGTTTTGCCCTACTTGTTAGAAAATACAATAATGAGATAAAAATCAAGAGGTAGAGTGTTGTGTGGGATGCATATGCAGGGAATATTTGAGAGCATTTACTTACTGCTTCAGTGGTTATGTTTTCCTCTGGTACATATACATGGCTTCCATTCCTGTTTGACTGAAGTAGTTCCCAATGAGATAGATGTCTGTTTGTGGCAGTGTGTTCCTTCAGAGTTCATAGTCTGTGTACACTTAACCACAGCAAAAGAATGCTATTCTCTTCATGATGCTGATGGATGAGCATGTTCAGGGAGTAGTTGTTGCAGATTATTATTTCCTGAAAAATATACTAAAGGTGGGGTTTTTAAAAACATGATATTAGCATTGTACCTACTAATGTTAGGCCAGTTGCAGCACAGAGCCTGTCTAGACAGACCCTGCAGTCCAAACTCATTTGCCATCTGTGCTTGGTGTTCCTGTGCGGAAGGTGCAAGCTTGATCAAGGCAAGCACCCTGGGGAGGAGATTCAACTGTCCTCTTGGGGCTGATCCACATTTGTTTTTGCTTGCCATGTGTTTCAGCCAGAAATGCTGCTCCTGGAAAACTTTTTTTTCTCTCTGTCTCTCTTACTGCATTGCTGTTCTGAGACCAATGTCAATTTTTTTTTTTCCTATAACAAAAAAAAAAAGGAGATATTCCCATGTTGCCTGCCAAGACAACAGAGGGGACTTTAGGTACCATGAATTAAATTGCTTTCACATGATATCAGATACAGGCTGACTTGCAGGCTTACTAGATGTAGATAGCATTACATGTGGCTTCAGAGTATGGAGTGCTTCAGTCTTCACCCTCCCTCCCTCCCTCCCTAGCAGTTCTACTCCAGCAATTCTTTCTCTATCCATAGATATAGGCTAGAGAATCTAAATTCAGACACATTCACATAAGAAAGCAGGCAGTGACTCTTTTTAACACATTGAAATGTGATATGCTACTGCACGGAGAGGTGTCTGTTCCTAGGAAACTGCACCCCTCAATACTGACTGAGCCAAGCTCATTACAGACCTATCTCATTTTTACCACAGTGACTTTGAGTCCTGCAGAATTCATGAACAACCATAACGAGCAAACGAGGATCTTCTGCATTCTAGGTGTGCCTAGTCCCTGGAGCAGTATCCTCTGTCTGCCTTCACATCCCGCCTTTCTACCCAGTGTTGATTTCCAGTACGGTATCTCTTCTGCTATTGTCTTTGAGCTTGAAAATACAAGTTTGCAGTGTAAGATGAGATCTACTGAAGACAGTAAGAACTCTCTTCCTGTTTGCCATTTACTGTGTTATTTGCTGGCTTTATATTTCTGAGAGGATAGTGATAATATTTTTCTTCTACAATCATGGTCCAAATTAAAGATCCTTGTATAATTCTGAGCCACGATTATTTGATTTTTACTTATCTACAGCTATTACTTTCTTGGTTTGTGTTTTTTTAATATTTTTTTCTTCTCCCCTAAACAATGAGCTGTTTTCTTTGAAACAATAGAGAAAAGATCAAATGCAAAAGTCCTATGTAAGTGCTTACTCTCCAAACTACTTATTTTAGTAGTTTCATATGACTTTGTGGAATTTGAAGCTGCTGAGTATAATTTTTGCATTAGCACTGTCATCACGTTTCTTGACAGCTTATTGCCCTTTACACTATATTGACAAAGGTAATCAAGCAGTTGGTACTTCTACCTGTGCTTACTGGAAAAAGCATCTCATGACCTTTAATGTCTGGCCTCAGTGTTACTTTCCTGGGTTTCTACGGTGTTTGAAGGCACCCAACTTGGTCACTATAATTTTCAGTGCTTATTCTAGTTCTCTAGAATGAAACCTTGTCCCTCATGGCCTCCTTTTTCTTGAGAGTCTGTGAACAGCTGCCTATTTAAAAGCTATCTGCCTCCCTCTGTGAGCCCCCACTCTTCCTCCTCCATGTACAATGCGTCCCCCGCTCTGTTTGCAGTAGAAATCACAGCTGATGTTGGTCCCTCCCAATCACACAAGGTAATACAGATGCTGTGGATTCTTTCTGTCTGTTCACTAATAAGTGACTTGAGAAAGGTCGAGCTGAAGCAATTCTTAAGTGATCATTTGAAATGCTGTTTGCTGTATCTTGAGGATTTTACACTTCCTGTTTACTTACATAAATAATGTGTACAGTCAACAACTGCACTCATCTTTTAGTCAGAAATAGTAAGCAGACACAAATAAAAGCTTTATTCTGAATTTTTACCTCTCATTTAAGACAGTTACTTCATATTTAAGAACATATATTTGTAAATGCTTCTGAAATTTAGTCTTGAAGTTTTCCAACATCTTTCTTTCAGAGATCCTAGAGGAAACATTGTGATTTCCACTCTATGACAAGTCATAATGCTTGCTCCCACAGAAATGTTTTTTTTTGTTTGAGAGTAGCTTTGTCACTGGTGTCACAAATGCCAGTGACACTATTCTGTTTCTGTGTGTAGTGAGAAGAGTCTTTTGCCACTAGAAAGTGTGTAGCTCTAAGTAGTCATCTGGCTTTTCTTCCTCAGAATTAATGCCATTAATTATACTATTAATATTTTCTTGAAGTGTGAAATGAAAAGCAAGTATTTCAGTAGCATTCATTACCTTTCTTTGTGGAATCAATGATATTGAGGATTGAAAGGCAGATAGATAGAAGCTATTGAAGACACAAACAGTAATTTTAGGCCAAATGAATCGTCAAAATACTCAAATCCCACAGTCATGAAACTCTGTGTTCCATAAGAAAATGATGTCTTCTGTAGTACATCATTAGGTTTTCTCACTGTGTATCCCTTACTGGATATGATTCTGCTCAGACTCATAGAGTTCTGAATTGAGAGGTAAGAGTAGCAACCATCTCTCTAGTCCTTAATTGAAAATAAAGTTTCCAGAGAACAGTGCAGTCCATTTTATAAGATTTCTTTTCTAACTAAAGTTGAGGAAGTTGAAGTTGATATTAGCAAAATTGTATATTATATCACAGCTTCTAAATAGTTTGTGGTTGTAGTTTGTTTTTTGTGTTTGGGTTTTTTTTCCTCCAGTGTTTGTTACCTTTTTGGTGGAGGACTGTAATTGGTCCTGGGACAGCAATGTACAGTTTCCAGAAAAATTCACTACTCCATGTAGTATAACATATGGTCTTAGTTTAGGTGTTTTCAGTCTCTTAACTGGCATGGAAATAGTGATTATGGTTTCCCTGTGCTGTGAAAGAAAACGTATCTTGAAGATGTCATGGTCCCTATGCATTAGATTTTCTTAGCTGGTTGCTTTTGCGAAGATTTCCAAGACCGAATAGACATTTGCAAAGCAAGTGCAGCCATTTTCTGTCCCTCCCTGTGCCCCAAACCTATTAATAGCATTTGTTCAGGGGGAGGACTTACATAAATTGCTAAACAGTAATAATGTGCAAGGAAATTAAGTAAATTAAATTATACCTCCTCCCCTTCCCCCAAATAGTACAAAGGAATGAAGAGCTCATTTCAATGATTTTTCCAGTACAAAATTTTCTTTGCAATTGCTGGAGCTAATAAATAATCAAGTGTCTAGAACTGTCTGCTCATCAAGGAGTTCTTGTAACAGAAAAAATATCTTTCCAGCCATTACTTAGAATTTACAACTAGGATAGAAATGTTTTAGTTTGAGTGGCATGCAAAAGTGCTTTTAGTAGGGAACTAGAAATTTGCCAAGGTGTTGCCTAAAATGAAGTCTCAGTGTTTCTTCCTCTTTTTTCTAACCTGCAGAAAAAAATGCTTTTATGTGTAATTTCCTTTTGCTTTAAGTTCTGCTTAGGATGGAGATCTTTATTTAAGAGTTGATTATTGTTGCTACATCCTTCACTTATGAGAAGAAAATATTTTTTCTTGGAGACCAATTCAACAAACTGTTTTTGTTTGTGTGTGAAAGGACACAGGCAAGAGAATTTCTTTCTTCATTCCTCTTGAAAGTGAACTGAGGCTTCTTAAGGTTAGAACAGTGTCAAGGAAGTAGGCTTTATAAACATGAAAAAATATTTCTGAATGTAAGCCTGCAGCCATCCCTCCCTAGTCTCTCATTTTAAATAATGTTTTAGATGAAATCTACCAAGAACAGAGACAAGCTGTATTAAAGAAAATTCAGATGTTGCTCTTCTCTACGTTAACAGCGAACTAGTGTTTTGCATTAGAGTTGTATGTCAGAGTGGGAGGGCAGAGAAGAATTCCGGAAATGATTTGCACCTAGGCTGCTTTGGGAGTAAATGTTTCTGGAAGAACTTTCAGAGAACATTAAAGTATGCTTTTCTCTTTTGCTTGTAGTAATTGTTGGAGATAGTTGCAAATTTCTGTGCGGTTCTGCTCTTCAAGGGTGTTACCTGTTGGCCATTAAATTATTGACATCATTTCCCTTCTGAGAACCAGAGAAGCGCTGTGTGTTCCCTTAGTGTTGCACCCTCTAACCTGTCATGTCCATGTGCACTATTGCAGACCTTTTTTGTGTTACCCTGTAGTTACAGAAGTGGCTCCTGCACAGATTCTCCTTGTTGGCATGGCACATCCACAGTTCCTCCAGCTTTGATACCTGTAGTGTTACAGTAGTGGTTACTTTATTCATGGCTTGCGGTGGGAAGAAGGAAGATAAAAGTAGTCTTGGATCATAACAGCACCCTAAAAAAATCTCTTCTGTGGTTGCATGTGACTTTATGGTAACGATAGGTGAAGTATTTCTGAACCATGCTTTTGGGTGAATATCTCTTCTAAGCTTAAAGCCTTTGCTTAGATATCATAGACAGAGCCCTTTAAATGCTTTATAATGGTTTTGAAATTATATAAGAGAGTTTGTGTAGACATAAGGCAAAATTCTCACTGAATATGAATGGCTATATTTAGTGAGTGTTTTTTCAAGGGCCAGGCACATTTTACTTGAGGGTAAAGGGAATACTTAAAAATAGTCTCAGCTCTCGGGCCAGACTTCCCTTTGATAGCAACAAAAGAAGCTTATTTTCCCCTAGTTGATAGGTTTTGCATTGAGGAAAAAAATTTCAGTCTTGTTGAGTGATTTCTGTATGCCAGTTCCCCAAGGCTAGGAGCTACATCTGTTACCTCTGGGACTTACAGAAACATTCACTTTGTGATCACTGCTAACTATCAGTGGTGGTTCTGTAGGGTTTTTTTTCATAATTCAAAACAGATATATGGACAAATATACTTTCAACCTATTCTCTATGATAATTGTTGTAATGATTTGCTCTCATCTCCGTCTCCTTTTTAATGTTCTTTTCCCACTGTTTTTTCTTCCCCTGCTTAAAACAGTGGATAAAGTTTCATATGAAAATGAGTTTAAAAAAATTAACCCCAGATCCTGTATCTAATAGTTGTCAGTCATTGGTTCTGAAGGAAGGATGTAAAGGCTTAGGATTTCCCCATATACTTCAATATTTTCCACTGTTCTCCAGCTCATTGGTTTCCTGAAATAGAGGTTGTGGCTTTATGCTAAGCCTTCTTTTTTTTTTTTCTTGTTTCTTTTTTGTTTATTTTCAGGGTTCCTTCAAAGAACTCATGATACACTTTTTTGAAGTAACATTCATTCACATGGAAATCTATTCTTACCTCTATTTTTTAAATACCTTTTTTGTAGAGATATCTGGAGTGATTGTCCGTAACATCCATGGATGCCAAAGTGTTGTCACTTTTGGCATTTTCCACTGTGATGGTACCAGTGCTGTTCTCAACAATTATCCTACTTTCCCTCCCATGCACTCCCCAACACATGCCCTGTACTATCCTATGCTAGTATGTACTTTGATTCTGGACTGGTTTGCCTGAAGGCAGGATTTTAATGGTTGTAGCTATTAATATCTCTTATTAGCAGTAGAAGATTATGAAAACACAGGTAGTTATTTTTAAGTTGGTTTTTGTATGTGTTATCACTCAGAAGTCCTTTCATATTATCTGCTTTCCAGTCATTCTATGCCTTCGAGATAAATTATTGATGAATGTAATGCTCTGAATGAGGTCATATAACTACAGTTTAGTTCCTGGCACCTTGTGCATGAACTAATTATTGCTTTTTTTCCCCTTTCTTCTTTTTAGAGTCTTTCATCATACTATAAAGGAGGATTTGAACAGAAAATGAGTAGGCGAGAAGCAAGTCTTATTTTAGGTGTAAGGTAGGTGTGTTGCATCAATATGTTTTTACTTTAGCAAGTATTGAATGAAGCAGATGCATGTTGCAAGAATGTGGAATACTCTTACCAAAACTGTAACTTTTTTTTTTGTAAAAGATTTCTAATGGCTTATAAATTAGTCTAATACTCTGCCTAAACTAAACAGCAAACAATAAAACGCTCAAAAAACATGTGACTGTTGTTTGGATTGAAGGCATGATAACTGCAGTGGAGAATCGTTCTTGCTGTGCCCCTGGGTCCCTTTCAGCAGAGCCACTCCCCAGGCAGGCATTTCCCAGCCTCTAGCATTGCAAGGGAGACTTCATCCCAAGTACCAGGCTCTGCACCCATCCTTGTGGGATTTTGTGAAGGGTTCCAGTCAGCCCCTTCTTGTAGCCTCTCAAGGTGCCTCTGAATGTCAGCCCTGCCCTCAAGCATATCAGCTGTTCCCACCACAGTGATAGACTTCTTGGCCAGTTGGTGATGTTAGAAGGCAGCATGAGGTTGGTGTGACTCAGACTGCAGGTCAAGGAAAGTGTGATTTTGACACTATTTTTTCTTTTCCTAGTGATAAAGAATCTTTAGAGCCCATTGTGGGATAAGCAATATCTGATAAACTAAGCAAATTTGAAGTAAACCCCTCTTTTCACAGTTGCTTCTTTGAGCAGGCCTGCGCGATCTTCTGTAATATGCAATTGCCACTTTTCCACAGTTATGGTTTGGCCATCTGAGGTTCTAAATGTGGTATAATAGCTTTCCTTTTTAGTATTAAAAACAGCTTTACAAATCAAAATAGAGACGATTGTTATTTATAGTTGTGTGATAAATCATTTCGGTTTTGTATTTATATAATCCAAGACATTTCACCCTCTGTTTGTTTCTTACTTTCTAGGTTACTTTCTGTTCAATTGAAGTATTCTTTTCTTATGCAGTTCTGTGAACTATTTTTGCAACATACCCTAATTTCACTGTGACAGAATAATAATTAGAGAGGTTGTTTACCTCGGGAATTTAGTTGGGCTGATACCTTGCATTCAAGCTGTATCTACAGAAAGATTAATTAATTGAATCATCACTGATTAAGAAGTCACCTGAAGTGGAAAACACTGATTCATTTCTGCATACTAACAAATTATAAAAAACTGAACCATTCAAACTGTCCTTTTGCATACAAGAGCCTTACTGTGTTAGCATACTGCATCCATAAGTGGTTATTTGTCTAGTAAGGTACATATTCTGTATTTAATTTAGGCCAAATACATATTTTATGCATGTCATTGAAGTAAACAACATTATGTAGGTAGCACCTGTAAATCAACGTGTCCCTGAATGTAACACGTTAAACAACTTCGCAAAAATAACACATGCAGGCATTTTTTTAAGGCCCCAGAAGAAAGAAAAAATATTTATAGCTGCTATAAAAATATTTACAGTAGAACAAAATGTGATAATATTAAATATATGTTGTTTTGTCACTGGTCATAAAAATATTTATTTTCTTGGAGGAAAATTTGTGTTTTCTGTATTTAATGCTAGAATAACCAACCAGATATACCCTAGAACTGCTGGGGCTATCCTATCTTTCTCCCCTCTTTTTTTTTATTTTAAATGAGCGGATGTATTGCATTTTACAAAAACCTGAAAGATATTTGTATGTGTCAAGTACACAGGCTTTTGAAAAAATGTCATTCTCTTTGCCT
Organism: Acrocephalus scirpaceus scirpaceus; assembly: GCA_910950805.1. Classification (NCBI taxonomy): domain Eukaryota; kingdom Metazoa; phylum Chordata; class Aves; order Passeriformes; family Sylviidae; genus Acrocephalus; species Acrocephalus scirpaceus. The sequence continues at coordinate 56,633,466 of OU383774.1, read as the reverse complement.
TATGTGCCTTTGTTGTTGTTGCCTCCTCAGAGATGCAGTTTTATGTTTTGTCCACAAGATGGTGAAAATCTCAAATTTTAATTATTTTTGAAGCCAGTATAAACTGTTAATTTTTAGCCTGAGTGCTCTGGCATTTCTTGTAAGCACTTCAATTTGTTTTTGCAGTCCATCTGCTGGCAAGGACAAAATCAGAACAGCGCATCGGAAAATTATGATTTTGAATCATCCTGATAAAGGTAAACAATTATTACTTTTCTTAAGGAGGGCTGGAAAGGAAGAGGCTTAAATGAGATCCTTTAAGTTTTCTGACTGTGTAATTAACCACATCAAGTGGAAACATTTGTTGTTTATTTATTGACTTGAGCTTCTGTGTGTCTTCTCTCAGATAAACTGAGCTTTATGAACTGGTTTTACTCATTTTTCTTTAAAGTTGTTTTCTGTACTTGTGCTGCTTCAGTTAAAACTATTAGCTCAGGGACCAGTTTTCCACACTTTGCAAAAAATTCTTGAAAAATAAGGAAAATTAAGCTATTAAAATTTTATATTAAACTAAAATTCCTGTTTTGAACTGTTATGGATCAGTTGCATGCATGAAAGTAACTTTCTGTGGGGAAGTGTTTTGCAGTTACTAAGTACATCATTGATGAATTTGAGACTTTCTGGAATTCACTTGGAAAGAATGTAAAGCTGGGCACTATTGTTTTACTGGCCGGATTTTTAATGTAAATTTATCTTAGAGAAAGGCTATTATTATAACTTTAACTACACTACAGCTGGTTGAGAAAGAAAGCCCATATGTTCATTGCTGTTTCTACTTTAAAATAACAGATGGTGAAGAGTTGCACTGTATTTCAGAAGTCAAAAGGGGAAATCGGGGTTTTTATATCTTTTTGACAGAATTGCAGGCTACCAGCACCCAATTTTAAGAAAATGAAAAAGTAAGTGTGTCCACTGGCCATGGGAAGTGTTTAGTTGATTCTTTTCTCTCGTCACCTCTCAGTTTAGTTTTAAAGCTGTCCTGCTTGTTTGATTTCAAACTTTCATTTTTTACTCTTTTTATAACGTATAAGCTTCACGGACCTAGAAAGTAAATTCTCTTCTTTATTTTTAATATATTACAGTGATCAAAAGTCTCTTAAGCACTGGAGTCCCTATTAGGTGAAGTTTTATTAATAATGAACTTCTAAGTTTGTTGTAGCAGTATGTAGACATGTGAGCAAGAGAGAATTGTGAATCTCCATGTGGATATTGAGTAGATCTGAAGAGATGGTTCCTGTTAGAAAAATCCTAATGACCCTAACAAAGATTTTAATGCTGCACTCTTACAGTTTTAATGCCCCTGCAGCTGGGCACAGTGTAGGTTTGAATGAATGTAGTGAGCCCTCCTGTGTGATAGTGAGACATGGAGCATTTTCGCAGTGGGAGCACCAGTTGAAGGGATTTGTGTCTCTTGATGCCCCTGAAGCTCTTCTGGCATGGCTGTAGAAAAAAACCTTGTGCAATATCTTCAGCTGCAGAGGGAGGGCCTGGAGTAATCTTGAACATGTGGCATCGCAGAGAGGCTTGTTTGCTTGTGTATACATCATTTCTGGCTGTGGGTAGCACAAATGTTCATTTAAAAATAGTATTCAATGGTATAATGTAATTTTAAAATAATATTTTGCCACCTGGAGTTGATAGAAGAAAGAGCAGTAATTGCAGATTTTAAGTTACATATGTTCTGAGATCCAAACTGTTGGAGAGAGAAATATTAGAAATAAATAAGAAATATATAGAAATCTGCATAATAACATCCCCAGAGAGTACTATTGAAATTGTTGCTTATTAATCTTTACAGTTCCATTTTAAAGTGTTTTTATATTGATACATTGTATGCTATCAGTTATAAATTTTATGAAGGAACGTTTCCTCTCAGAAAAAAAAGGAAAAGAGAAACCTTTTGGACTTGCCTTAATTATAAACAAACACTTAGGCAATCATGAGATTGAATTCCCTCTCATTGGAGGGCTACAAAATTAATATGGCACTTAAGGATGTAAATGTAGTGAAAACACTTCCAACAGATTTGAATTTACTTTAAGATCTTGTATTCTCGACATGTAGAAAATCAATACACATTTAAAAATTACTTGGAATACGTTGTTTATTGCAGGTTTTAGTCTTTACTGTTTGTTTGATCCTCTTATCTACTCTGTGAAAGAAGCAATAGTCAATGTAGTAATCCTATTCCTTGCTACAAAGCTATTTGATTTAAAAAAAGAAAAAAAAATTCTTTTTTCAATAGCCAATTCATTGTGCATCCCTTGCCCTGCCTCACTTTCCTCCAGCGTGGCTTATCTATTAGAACTACAACACTCAAAAAAGACCCAAACCATGGAAAAGAACTTCATTTTTTTTTCCTATTGTTTTACTACACCATGAAATTACTTTATACTGATTTGGATTCCTGCAGCAATGTCCTAAAGAAGTTTTTATGCAAGCCTCACCTTTTTATTTGTATGTGTCTACAACTAGCTCTGCATGTTTGTTTTATCATTGTCTTTTCTGATTAATAGAATGAATGAAAAGATGAATGAAAAAACTAAATTTGAACAAATGCCTTGGAAAAGGCTATGCAGTGCACAGTACTGCTGGAATCTCATTTTCACATAAAAATATAGGTGTATTATAGTAAGTGGTAAGTGACTGATACAGACCTTTCAGTATTGTTTTTGGTGACTGTGGGCAGATGGTTGGCACTCAAGGGGAGGATGAAAAAACCCAAGCACAAAAAGACTGCTGGGCTGTAATCAGATTGTTAGATGGAGTGTAGAGCAGTGACAGTGTTCAGCACTAGAAGGCATATCATGTTTAAAACAGCTTTAATGTGATGTTTTCTGGCTGGTAACTCTGGGTATCTCACACAAGAGATGCTTGCACAATCATTCTTTTTCAAAGTTATTTTAAAATTTTACCGCTCAGATTTTAGGATGAGTGGAAGTAATAGTTGTTAGGTTTGAGTGAATGTTCAGGACAGCTGACCTTGCATACATTTGCAGTAGCATCCCACTGCAGATCTAAATCACAGGATGTAGAGTCATTTTAGATTTCAGTTTTCATTACATTTCTCATGTTTCCTTATCAATTAGTTTACTTCCTATCAATGTCATTTGTATCAAGAGGATCTGTGTCGGAAAGAGCTAATAAAAGTGAATAATAAATGCTGCAAGTGAGGTAGTTTGGTACTTAACACAAATGTGTAAACAGTATTCCTTTCCCCTTTCTTTTCTCAGGTGGATCACCTTACTTAGCAACAAAAATAAATGAAGCAAAAGACTTGTTGGAATCCAGTGCCAAAAACTGAAACCCGAAGCCTTGGGTCATAGAAGATTTAGCAGATACATTGTGCAATAAATTTCATGTCTGCTTGCTCTGCACAGTTTCTTAACATCGACTGTTCATATTTATTGTCATAATTAAAATGTTAAGGTTATTTAAAAGCAAATTGAAATCTTACACAGTTATGTAAAGTTCTGTACAGTTATGGCCCTGCAAGCAGCAGGGAGTTGAAATGATGATCTTTATGGGTTCCTTCCAACTCAAGATGTTCTATGATTCTGTCCCAATTTTAGTGTGTTCTTACTGAATTATAATCCCTTACAAGCTTTAAAAAAGTTTTTTTAACTGTATTTTTTCCAGAAATATTTTTTTCTTTTGTTAAATTTTGGATCTTTTAAAATAAAAAATTAAAACCAGTCTTTAATATAGGGTTGTTTCTTCATTAGTAAAGGAGCAACCCGATCTTTAGTGTCACCATAAAATCTGTAACAGTACATTGAGTCACAGGAAATATGACAGACCCCGTTACCAAGTTTTCAGCACAACCTTATGCTTGAATCTGTTTATTTGTGAAGTAGTAGGGTTTGTTCATGGGTACAGTTTGAGAGCTGCAACTCAGGACAAAATGACTGATGGGACTACAGGCTGCAGCTTCCACTAGGTGTGTTTATGGGGCTTGGAGCTATGAAGGAGGATTCTTGGGTTTGGTTACTTCTACATATTAAAGGATCTCTGAAATTGTCAAGTAATTATTTAGACATTTTAGCTTTTACTTCAAGTCATAGAGTATGTTTAATCTCTAGCAGTTGGGGTAAACATGGGGTTTTCTGCAAGAGTTTTCATGGCAGTGGGATTGAAAAAGGTAGGTCCATGTGGCTTGGTTTAGATGTATTTTCCAGGCTGCTGCTTGTCTAGGTTAGCCCAGTCACGTCAGCCTGGTGTAGTACTGATACAGCAGGGAACAAACAGGGAACAAACCTGCTTTGCATATGGCTCCAGGAGCACTTCCTGGATTAGTTCTCCAGTAATGCTCACATTTCTGCATTATGCTTCATATCCCAGAGCATACATACCTCCCTCTTTATGTAGCATCCTAGCAATCTAGTGCTGGCTTTGGGGAATCCTGAAGTCATGGATCTTAGGCTTTAGAGAGAACAAGTCTTAACTGACAGCTCAGAGTAGGTGCTATTTGGCTGCTGCAGATTACTACCAGTAGATTGTCTGCAGTTGAATTAAATCTAAGCGTAGATAGTCTAGTGCATTCAGTGTAAGACTGAAAAACTTCTAGTGTCCATTCAAACTCTATCATTTGAGGTACAATGAAGGGCTTACTGAAGTGCTTCAAATAGAAAATTTAGATACTCCATTTTCTAGGTTATTTAGCCAGAGGTAAGTGGCTAAGAACAGTTAATATGAGGTTGGGTGCTTTAATTATTTATTCACCAGAACATGCATTTGTAGTTCATCCAGTGGTGGGTGTTCAGATTTTGTGGATTTTTCCTTGAAAGGAAGAAAAAGTACAAATTCTTTTATCAGGTTCCTCACACTTTGTCACAATTGCCTTACTTTCATTAAAGGGAAATGAAAAATTTTCAGTTGACCCTAAAAGAAAATACTAATTCTAAGTACTTTAGAGACTTTATTGCAATTAGAGTGCCAAGACATATGGCTCAATTTTACTAGATAAAGCAAAAAAGACCACCTGGAGAAACCTGCCTGGGAATAGCATACGCTATACAAGTTCTACAATTGCATCATATAACTAGTGCTCTAATACAAGAAAGGAAAATAGTTTATTCCTATGCAGTAGCTTTAATTGGTTCTTGTTAAAGGAGTAGCCATCAGTTAAAGCACATTTAGGGTTAGTAATTCTTTTCACTGGTATATCAGTCTGTATTGGCAAAAAATAGAAAGAACCGTGAGTTTTCATTTTGGAGGAGACAAGTGAAATGGTAATGTTCCTAATTTTCTGAAGTGGAATCTGTAAGTGATATGAATCATTGTGCAAAATCAAAAATGATGTGAATGGTAGGTGGTAAAAACATTCTTCTTAATGATTTTGAACTGACTAGCTGTTGTTTTCATAAAGCTGCCTTTTTTTCCTCAGTAAAATGAGTTGCAGAGAGCTGTTCTAAAGTATCAGTTAAAACAAATGCATTAAAGATAGCTTCTTGCTCTGTTCTTAAAAATGAACTTCCCATATCTTTGTAACAAGTAGAGGGTTTGTTTTTTCTGTGAGATTCTATTGTTGATTATTTACTTCCTGATATAATAATTTATATCTGATTATTTTGAATGAAGCTTTTTTCTTCCTTTCAGTTATGAGATTGTCCTTAACAAAAGGAAATAAAACCAAATTCTAGTTCTGCTTTCTCCATTTTTTTTTCAGAGCAGACTATTGACTAGTTAACAAATTTGATAAATTAACAAAAAATTCAGCAGATTAACTGGCTTATCCTATCTCTGGAAAATGCTGTAAAATGAATGAAGCTAATGAGGAGCAGTAGTGAAAGCATCACACATACAATAGCATATTTTTTCTTGTCTGTTTACTTGCACAGCTTGCTTTACCTACTAAATGATGTTTAGAAGGATGAATATAGGACAGGGAAAGGCAAATCATGGAAGTGCTGCTCGATTTGTTGTTGTTGATAGTCAACATGGCAGGCTGAGGAATGTCTTTGGAGACTGCCTTGTAAAACAGCACCTGGATTGATGCTCAACTGGGCTAGGAAGAACAGGATGCTACTATTTTAAAAAACATAGCCTGGTAATTTAATCTTAAGAATATTCAGCCTCTTGGGACTATTTTCTTTACTTGTCAGATGGGTAAGTGTTTTTTGTGTAAAAAAAGTGCATAGAGGTTGATTTATTCTGGTGCAATTTCTGTCCATCTGTCGTACAAGCAGACTCATTTTTCATGTGTTGCTTTAATGTTCAGAAAATGTTCATCTGTAACTTCTTAGCTTGGGAATTCCCAGGTGTTTTTCTACTTGGATGATAACCAGTCCCAGATAGCCTCTACATCTTCTAAGTCAGGCAGGACTGAATGCATTTATATGGCATTGCTGTGGGTGATTCCCAGTTTATTTAATGAAGCAGGGCTTGCTCATCTGCCTGGTTTTTGCTCTTAGTTCTTGGGAGCTTTGCTTAATATTTTGTTCATTACCCCTTATACAGCAGAGATAGGGATAGGTCTGCAAAAACACCCAGTGAAATCTGTTTATCTGCCTATGCATGTGTGCCACTTGAAAAACTTCTCCTGGCTTAGGATGGGACTGGGATAAAATTGAGACACAGTTCACAAAACCTTTGCCTGATCTTCTAGGTAGTTTTAAAGGTAAAAATTTACTATCCTGTGTGCTTGGATTTTTGCTTCTGTATAGGTGTAAAATTACTTTCTTCTTGCAAAGTGTTTGCTCAGTTCAACACTTTTCTCATCCTTAAACCACCAGGTGTCTGGTGTCTTCAGTTCCCTAAAAAGCCTGATCTGCTATCTGTGGTTGTAGAGTGCCTCATCAGCCAGGGTGTGAAAATCACACTATCTGACCTCTACTCAGGTGAGACTGGTGATGAAGCTGGGCTGGGGAAGTGACAGCACTTGCTCTGCTTCCTGCTGCAGCTGTGCCTTGCTGCAAAATGTAAGGCTCATAAAGCCTGTGAGATTCTGGGCCTGAGTACTGAGCTCAGGTCAGCTTCAAACTGTGAAACAACGTCTAAACAACTTAAGGAATTCACCAGCTGAGGTATTACTGACTTATTAGGAGACTCACTTCCTATAGGTTGGTCTTTAGGGTTTTTCCTTTAATTCAGACTCTTCTATGAGCTTCTTTATGCCCGTCTGACTTTGGCAAGCAGCACAATAGACTGGCACTAAATGGCCAGCTAAACTTTCCAGAGTTTTTAGTTAAATTATGACAAAACAAATGTTTTCCTTGGGTCACAAGCAGCAGGTTTTTGCGTGTAGATTGCAAAGCCATATTAATGAATTTGAATCATCACCAGCACAATCTTGGGACTTTTGAACTTGGTCATTTCAGCAACTGCTCTCAAGCAACAGGTTATATGTACATGTATGTATAAGTATGCACATATTTATATACATACACAGAGTTTATCTGGATCCTGTGTGGAATTTTGCTTCTGTACTGGTGCATACATTTAAAAAAAATACTTTTCTTGATTTTTTTTTTGTTTTGTTTACTAAATTTTCCAAATCAGATCAAGACGGCAAAAATGATACCAAAGTAAATTAGAGGTCTTAATTTAATTATGTGCATAAATAGGAAGCCAATTTTTAAAAAAATCAACACATACCAACCAAATCTCTCCAGTTTTTGTGTTTTATTGAGTTTATTCTCAGTATTGCTCTGGTATGGATACATAGAGTGTAGTTACAAGTCTTTTAAAGAAATAGTGTTCTGTCATCATACTGTATTGTGTCATCAACACAAGATCCTTGTACCCGACTTTTTTTAAATGAGACAAAAATAAAAAATGACAGCTTTTTGGGATGTTGCCCAAATAAAATTTAAGCTAAATTTAAAATATGCTTTTTTATTTTACTCTGGGGGCATTGAGTAGGAGGGAGGAAATTCTAAATCATTTGACATCTTACTAATTGTTAATGGTCAATGAACCATGGATACTTGTGAATACTTGAATTGTCACAGCCCAGTTAGCAAGACACCTACTTCCTTTATTATTAGGAAATCACAAAACTATACTGAGAATGAGAAATATAATTTTGACAATGGTAGCATCATCAGATTAACATTCTTAAGATTTTTCAAGAGGTAGTAGTTATGGAACATAGAGTAATTGCTCTACAGCTTCATGTGACATTAAAACAGCTCTACTGTGCTATTGCAATTTGCTTATTTATATACTAGCATATACAAGGAGAGGTTAATTAGCTGGATTCTTTTTAATATAGCAAATATTGCATCTAATAAACTCTAGTTTTAAATAGTGGCAAAGCTATCCAAAGTTACTATATGATATAAATATTACATAAAGCGTGGTTCTGAATGCAGTGATTTCTTCTGACTGTTGGATTTGTTCTGGGCAACTTGGGTGTTCCTTAGGTGAGTGAACAGTTTATAGTGCAAAGAATAGTAGAAGTCCTGAACATTCCAGTGAATACAATTTGACTAATACAATGTTTTGAAGAAAATCTTCACTATGGGGTTAGTGAGGCACTGGTACAGGTTGTTAAGAGTAGTTGTGGATGCCCCATCCCTGGAAGTGTTCAAGGCCAGGCTGGACTGGGGCTTGAGCAAACTGGAAGGTGTCCCTGCCCATGGCAGGAGGGTTGGACTATTGATCTTTAATGTCCCATTCAACCCAAACCGTTCTGTGATTCTGTAATATAATGAAAAAAGCGTAGACAAAATCTAGTGAAGAACTCAATAGATAAGAAGTTGTTGGCATGACTGGGAGCAGGTGGAAGTGGTTAAGGGGCTCGCTCTTTGGAAAGGCTGGTTTGTTCTGGGTCTTTCCTGTTCAACACACTTGTCAGTGACCTGGATAAGGAGACCGAGCTCTCTCTTGTCGACTTTACCAATGATGCCAAATGATGTGAACCACTCCTTACACCGGAGGGCAGAGCTGACATTCAGGGGGACCTGGAGAGGCTGCAGGAACAGGGTGGCAGGAACCCTTCATGAAATTCCACAAGGATGGCTGCAGAGCCAGGTGCCTGGGAAGGAAATGCCCCTTGAAGTTCTAGGGACTGGGTAATGCGAGGCTGGGCAGCAATTCTGCTGAAAGGGGCCTGGGGCACAGCAACAAGAGCTGATGGCATGTCCTGGCAGCAGAGAGGGACAGCAGCCTCCCAGCTGTGTGAACAGGAGCTTGGTCACCAGATAAGCAGAAACAGTTCTTCTCAGCCAACCACACTGTGCTGTGGCATCTGGTCTGGAGACTTCTGACAGGATAGACATTGGCCAGCCACAGAAGGTCAAGCAAAGGCCACCCCAGTGTTTGGGGGCTGGAGCACTTGCCCTGTGAGGAGGGGCTGAGGGAGCAGGCCTTGTTCACCCTGAAGAAAGAAAGTGCTGCTGGGGAACCTCAGAGCAGCCTTTCAGCATCATAAGGTGATAAAGAACATGGGTCCAGGCTCTCCACAGTCATGCACAGTGGGAGGTTGAGAAAAAAGGGGCACAGGTTGAAAAGGGATGTGGAAGTTGGACATAAATAATACTGTTTCACCCCACAATCCAGCAATGCTATAGGTTTCCCAGAGAGGTTGTACATCCTCCTCTCGTGGGAGTATTTCAAGATCCACTGTTCCGACCATGTGGTCTTGCTTTGAGCAGCAAGTAAGCCCGAGGACTTCCTGAAGTCCCTCCCAACCTGAATTGTCCTATGCAATGAGATCCAGTGGGAGGACAGATGGCAGAGCTATAATAACAAAGGAGTCACATTCAGGGAAGTATCCTGCAGTAGTTCTAGGCATGGCTTTTGTTTGCTTGCTTTTTATAAAGTCTGAAGTATAGCTCAACTTAGAATCATATTTAAAATAGTATTGAGAGCTGCACAATACAAAATATAAGTATTTTAATACCATTCTATGTTGCTGTCTTAGAGCCAGGGCTTCAGGGGACTCTGGCTCCAGTCTTGCTGCTACTGGTCCAGTCAGTCCTTTGTTTTTAATACTGGGTGGTGGGAAGCCTTCTAGTCTCTGTTGGGCCAAGAACAAAGATGTTCTGCCTTGTAAAACTGTCAGCAGCGTGAACAGACAGAAATACCTCCCGAAATCATCAGCACCTAGTTACCATGCTCAACAGTGGGCCAGCCTGCAATTGTTGAGTGCTTCCCACACTGGCGTCAGTGGGAGTTTCTATGGAGGGAACCGCTGCAGGCGACAAATTGATCACCTAAGAGAGGCTTAAAGATCTGAGTGCTGAGTTTCTGACAGCAGGTCAGGTTTCTTGAATTAAGTAGAGGACTGCCAGATTCCCAGTTAGGTTTATTTTACTTGCAGCTGTGTGATTCCCATTTGAGATAAAAAATTGAGATAAAAAAGTCCTTTGCAAGTTCAAATTCGTTATGTTTCTTCTGATCCTGATGTATTATTTAACCACCAGTCCACATCACTCTCAACAGCACATGGGTTCCCTTTCAGCAGGGGCCTTAAATACCTGAGCCAGAGGGGATCCAGGAGCTGTGCCACAAAGCATCATCTGCAACTTCTTTATGTGCTCAGTTGGCATTTCCATATGTTGTTATTACACAATTAAATATTTCAATGTTGGGTGAGTTAGCTTCCGTCTTTTCCACCATTGCCATCATTAAGATACAATCCTGCAGATATTTCCTGGGGTCCTGCCTTCTCTTCAAGCCATCTTCTCAGTAACTGTGGAAGTGCCCTCACTATCTGTCTTTTTCTTTGTGCAACCACTCTAGCTCCAGTCTTCAATAATTCATGATCTTGCAGGAGGTGCACCAAAATGATTTTAGCTACCTCCAACATTTTTGGACAGAAGGATAATAAAAATGATTTCACAGTAACTAAAGTAAGTCAGTTCATTGGTGAAAGCACTTAAATATAACTTATTAGCTATTCAGGAGGAAGGTTTTACTAAAGGTACAATGCATTTATGTATTGAAGTGCAGCTCAGCTCCTGAAAAATGACTACGTAAATAAGCACTTGTCACATCTTATTTTGTTGATTTTTTTTTTCTTCTCCTTCTGAATTTGTTTTTTGCTGTTAACTCTATTCCTGTCATGATTTTAACCGTGAAGTAGCTGAATCTTACTCCTAGTGGAGTTAATTGCCAGTGAGTTAGACTTGTGTGTTGCCACTGGGAAGCTGCTGTTACAGGCATTCTTACAAGACAGAAGGCACAAGTCAGTGTGAACCATGGCACAATATGACACACAAACTTTTGGAATGTGGAGTTTGAGATAAAAAGTTCAGGTTGTGGTCCAGTTTTCTAAGTCTGGGGTAAAAAAAAATTAAAACTGAGAATACTGAGGTAAATCCACAAAATGTTTTAAACTCTTAATTTCCACTAGACCTGACAGTGTGCCAGTATGTGCAGTGGGGGATCAAGAGTCACTTTGACTCCAACAGCATCCATGGGTAATCTAATTTCCTAGTTTCTTGATGTGTGGGCATAGGGGCTATTAGCACTAATAGACTGAATTCTAGCACTGTGCTGAGGCACAACACAGTCCTGAGGAAGCAGAGGTTAAATCAAGGAAAAAATACAACTGCACTATTTCCCAAATCTGAGGTGAGGAAACAGCTGGGGAGGTGTTTCTGGAGTATGAGTCTGACTGCAGACATCATAATTCAAGTTACTCAAATGTTTGCCTCCTTTTATCTGTTTTGGATCTTGCTGTTAGCACCTTGGTACTTGTATACAAAGAACATTTGATAGCACAATCACAAAAGCAATAAACAGCCTTACAAAGACGTAGATCTAAGGTGACTCCTTCAAGTGAAATCTTTCTTTAAGTGCGATTTCAATGTCACGTATCATAATTGCATCTAATATTAGAGACTGACTTAATGCAACACAATGTCAATGACAATATAAAGGCAATCATGAATAGAGAAGATAACTGGAAACTGTTTGGGGGGATGGAAGGAAGAATTACACTGCAATGAAGACTTCTGTAGACATTACAAACCTTCTTCAGCAACACACAGAGGAATTTTTTTCTCTCCTAAACTTCTGGAAACTTTCTTCCTGTTTCCGTTTTGATCCTGGGATCTGCCCATAATCTCTCAATGTGATTTAGAGTTGGGGTTTTTTCCCCCTTCCTCAAGCTTGTGAGTCTATCTTCTGCTAAGCACTGAAGTTACATATGTAAAGTTGTTTAGCAAGCTGCATAGACTATCATTAATTCTCAGCTGCTGAGAATTACATACATACATAGCAAAGAGTTTTCTTCTTCCCCTCAGCAGCACATATCCTCCCACCCCTCAAAGGGATATGGTTTAAAAGGTGTGAAGCTAGACTATTTTGGCTCTATCAAAGTCTGAAGACAGAATGAAAATGCCACACATCTTCCTAAATGACTGAGAGTCTCTATCAGGTTTTTTATGGGTGTAGGTAGCACCAGTGTGACCTGCTTAAACCAACTTAAAAGCAGGTAACCACAGAAGGTCCCTGTGGTTTGCACATGATTCGTTCGTACAGTAGTGCTTGTTTCAAGGAATTGAAATGACATCAGCTGTACTGCACAGTCTCTGGCTTGCCCTAATGTGAGTGCATAGGTGCACACAGAGGTGCTGGAGAGGAGCTGCCTTTGGCAATGGCACTTCTAGACCTGCTTATGCCAGGCACAAACAAGCATCCTCCATGTGCTTCAGGTTTGGCTGGCCTACAGAATCACGGAAGGGAACCATAGACTCTCCTGAGTTGGAAGGGACCCACAAGGAGCAGTGAGTCCAACTCTTTTCGCCTTGTCTCCTCTCCTCACCAGAGGAATGGATCAATTTATGCCTATAAATGTTCAGCTGAAATTCGGCGACAAAACTAGAGATAACACCTTACAGAATCCATATAACCTAAGAAAATGAAAAACCTTTGCAGACAGTAACACAGCAGCAGGTGAGGGCTTAGGTTCTGAAACAGAAGGTTGCCTGGGCCTTTTCTACTCTTTTAAACAGCTTCCCCATCCTCCTCCCCCACACACCCCCAAAAAACCCTAACCCAAAACAAACCCAAAAAGCAACCAACCCAGAGGTTCAGAGTGCGTCAGTTGTACTCCAGTCTTGCTGGTTTGCCATGAAAGCCAGGGTGCTGGACCTGAAGCTGAGAAAAGCTTTAAAAGTGATCCTGTTGGAGTCTAACAACACCTGAATTTATCAGGATCTCCTACAATAGAATGCATTTTCATTTTTTTCAGTGGGCTGCCATTCTAATAATGCTTTGAATGTCAGCAGTGATAACTATTTCTAATTAGTCCTTCCAGTTCTATGAGGAGGGAAGAAATCCATAATAGAAAACAAATCCTGATGAAGGATGGAACTCTCCTCCTAAGAAACAGTGCTTCAAGAGCTGCAGAGATTTGCCCCATGGGGACTTGTCTGACACTTTAGCTTAACACTTGAGGGTTTAAGTGACCCTACAGAATATAAATCAGCTTGTGCTGCCTCAGCATTAGCTGCTGAGCAGCCAGTGCATGGGAAAGTTGACCTCTTTACTCAGGTTGTCTTGAAGCTTAGTTGAAAAAACACCCAGGTTTTGTTGGATTCAGAGTGCAAGTGGGAAGCACTCATAAGTTGGTTCTACATTGTGAAAAGTCCTCTTTCAAAAGCCTGTCCATGGATGACAAGAAAAAGCTGAGTGCTGAGATGTCCTTGGTGCCTGGTGAGGCCCTAGTTTGGGATGTCCCTGGGTGAGGATGCTGAACTCATGAGCAAATGACATCACAGCCCTGAAAGTGAGTTTACTCCTACAAGCTTGTGTTACCAATAGCCTTTAATAAATATGCAAACATAGTCTTTTACAGCCCCGTTTGAAAAATTGAAAACATGACAACTCTAAAGCTATTAATGATACCTATGGCTATGCTGTGTTATTCCAGACCAAAGAAAAACCATAAGTGATGGCGTACACCTTACGAAAGGGCTGGAGTTGAGGGGTTGGGGGACACGATACCATTTCCCAAAATGCAGCAAAAAGAACTAACATAAATGCTTTCAAATTTTTGAATGACTCAGTGTTTCATAAAAATGTGGAGGGGAAAATGACTTCATAAAAGACAAAGGCACTGTTTCAATAACTCATCCATGCCTGGAAAAGCCACCCTCTGATTCACATTTTCCTCTGCTGTGTCCATCCAGCAGAGGTTGCTAATGATTCTGATAGCAAGTTATTGCAGTCAGTAAAGGTAAACTGAAGAATACAGGGCTTTTTTCCACTGGCCTTTATGCCTGCTTTTGTATCCCTGCTTGCATTTGTGGAAAAGTATTGAACAGATATAAATGCTCTTCATATCTGATACCTGGTAGCCTATAGCTATACTGAGGCAGCCTGGTAGAAATGAGGCTGCCTTGCTTTTGTTGCTTTATGAAATACCCCCCTTTTATTTTTAGTTTTTCTGCAACCAGCAAATTGCTAATGCCTCTGACTGGCAGGCAAGATTGCCTGATCCTCATTGCTGCAGTTTTGCTACCAATGCCCAGGGCTGAAGAGAATTTTTAACAGCATGAAAGTCAGGCTGAATATGACGAGGCAGTGGATATGAGTTTGTGGAGTTTTTTCCTGAGGACTTTGTTTCAGTTTCTTTCATGTCATTTATTATTTCTAGGCTTGTGAATGAGTTAAAAAAAAAAAGCTTTTGTTGCTATTTTTGATTTTTCTTTTAAAAAGAAATTATCTTATTGCTTCTAAGGTGATTGGCATGGTGGTCTGTGCTTCCAAGGAGGGTGTCTCTTCAGTTTTCTTTTCTTTAGCAGCCTGTTGGACACCTTTGTGGAGGTTCAGAACACTTCTGTTTCCAGCAAAGCAGAGTAGCAACAGCTGCATTTGTCTGGCAATCCTAATAACCTGCTCCAAGTTACAGGAAGTGGAACCCAAAAAGCTATCGGAGAACTGAAGCCATGAAATTTCCTATATTTCACAACATTTGAACCTGAATAATGAAATTCTGCAGCCATCACTCTTCATGTTTAAAAACTGTATGTGAGCAGGTAAGCACTTTAAACAAAAAATGCAGTGCCAAAGTAATCTCTACCATAATATCCTCAAATTCCTGGGAGTTATAGTAGGGATTAACTTGCTTCATGATGTTTGAAAACTGGTGGAAAAAAATGAATTAAAGCTTTCTACCAGAAATTCCAATCAACATTAGAGAGTGGGATGAATACTACTAAAGATAATTTTTTTAAAAAAACGAGTCAAACCTGCTCTTACCTGCTCAAAGGTTTAAATGGATGTTTTTCATCCATTTTTCTTCTCTGTAAGTGTCTTTGCTTTGTGAAAGTTTTAGTAGCACATATAGATTAGAAGAATGAACTATTGAGCTAGGCACAAGTGTTAAAAGGAAAGAATTGGTTTTATTCCCACATGACCTTTTGTATGAACTGTGCAAATGTGCATAACCACTGACACAGTGGAAACAGAAGAGGTCTTGTGCTTAAACTCAGCTCAAGTATCCTCTAGTAACTGCTACAGCAACTATGGAGTAAAAAGAAATATTAGCAAAACACATTGGAAAACAAGGAAATTGCAGACTGTAAATATATTTTTGAGAGCACTAATAGAAAGTAATTTGTAAACTTGAATTACTCACTGCTAACTACGCACTCAGATTTGGCCCACTATAATGGTTTAAGATGAAGAACTGATACACCGTTGTAAAACTTATGCTCTCATTTGTAACTTATTTCAATCAAAATGAAAGTATCTTGAATCTTTCTAAACATGTCAGTTATGAAATCTGTGTCCAGTTGCTTGATACTAGGAGATCAATGGAAAGCCTTGATGATTAAGCTATTTGATGAGTACAGCAAAACAGTTGCAACATCTATAAAGACAACAAGATTTAGTTTCTGGCCTGATGCTGTGATAAGGAAAGTGCAATCTTCTGTATTGTCTATCTCCTACAGATTCCTTTACATATTCATAATTGAAAAATTTACTGGGAAATCCTTCAGTATTGTCATTCTGGGGTTGGGTTTTACCAGTCTGCTGAAAATGTCTACTGAAGTAAGTGGTTTCTCTAAAGACTTTTGACCTTTAAGGTGAAATAACCTCATACATAATCTTCAGTGCAAATTTTTATAGCTGCTAAGCAATTTTCCAATGCAGCTGGCCATTTTTATATCTTGAAAAACTGGTAATGATACAAACAGTTGATTATGGTTTACAATGGCAATAAACCTCTCAGTATTGGTTGTTACCAAAATAAATTGCCATTCTGTTAAATGTTAAATAACAAGTCATAAACTGCTGAAAACAACCAATTTCTTGTGGATTACTGCCTGAATAAATTTTAGTAGGAAGTGCACATCATGAAGCTGTGATCAGCAGATCAAGCCTAATGAAATTTTATATATTTTAAAAAGCAAAGGATCCTCAGAATATGATATAAACTGTAACACCCATTAAACAACAAAAAAATTAAGTCTCCTGGTAGTTTTGGGATTTTTGTGTGAGACTATTTTTATCTTCTGACACCATCTCTTGCTGTTTTCTGTTGTTTCTTCAGGTGTTGAAAAATCCTATCAATGCCAGCACGTTGAGCCCACTGAGAAGGCAGACAGGAGCTTGTTCAAATACAAAGCACCTACATGAGATGTCTGCTCAGAATCAGAGGGGTTAGTATCTGCTTTGGAGTAATTACTACTGCTCATCTCAAACGCAAAAATGCCATCAAACATTCATAGCTCAGGTGCCATCTTCCCAAGAATGAGTGACAGATCTTCACCATAGCAACGAGTGTTATCGCCTAAGAATAACATTAACCTCCCTTGTTACTAGTTTTAAATCCTTGGGTATAAACAGCAGTTGCAAGGCATGTGTGCCTTGATTGTGCATTTTCATTACTTAGTATGTACTGGGTGTGCATTAGCTGCTGTAAGACTAAAAAACACATCACCAGAAGAGGAAGTAATTAAAGGGATGGAAATACAGCCATTAATAATCCAGTCCTGGAAAAAAATGATCAGGGAGAGGTCTCCTGTTCATGCTCATGAATAGCAGACCTTTCCACAGAGAAGCCTGGCAGAGAGCACTCCTCAACAGCAGCATCCTCCCCCTCGATCCGCAGGTTGATTTTGAATCAGTCAGGGAGAGGTGGGAGATGAGAGCAAAAGGAGGAAGGGAGAGCAGGTTATTTCTATTTCTCTCCTTTTTTCTTATGCACCCCCCTTCCTGCATACTTGTTTTCTCAGGCAGAGTTGAAATCCAGGAAACTTGAACCAAATATTTTAGCTATTTTAAATTGCTGCATTATGCATTTTTTTTTTCGGAATGTCACCAAAGCTTTTTTGAGTAAAGGAGATGAAATTCCCCTCATAATAGCCCTGTAGGATACAGTGATATCTTGGGAGTGCCATAAAAATGCCATTAAGAGACATTTCATTTTGGCTTCTGGGGGCTCCACACTTATCTATTTTGACTTAAACTCTTTCTTCCATCTCTGCAAGAGAGGAACATGACACAGGAGTTGCACAAAATGAGCTCAGATCAGGCAAGACAGATTGTAAATCGAGACTTGCTGGAGCTAAATCATGTTCTCTCTCTTGATCTCTTGTCTGATAACTTTTATCCAAAAGGTATTGGGGAAGTTAATTGCAACTGCTAAAATGAATCTTTAGGAAATATCATTCTCCAGGGCCTTCTTTTCCCTGCTCTCCAGACCTCGATGTTGCATTTTTTTTCAAGGCCTCAGATATGAAATGGTTATCTTGCGAATTTTAACATCCTTATCCTTTCCTACAGAACTGTTCAGATGAAGAAGAAAACTGTAGCTTTTTATTTGCAAGGTTTAGGAATCCAGAGAAGCAGTGCATGAGGGGGAAAGGCAGTGGCTTTCTGAATTCAAATGCTTGCTCTACTTGACAAGCTAAAGACAAAGGTAAAAAGGATGTTTCCTTTTTAGAGACTGAAGTACTATAGACAGTCTTGGATTAGAAACAGGCTGAAATTACCTTGTGTAGCATGACTTCTAGATACACTATCTTGCAAAGATGGTGAAGTTTTGAGTACACATTAAAGCAGCTTTAGACATATAAAAAGGATGTGTTGGTAAAGGCTGTGGGAGATCTAATTACTCACTGAAAATAGGCATCATAAAACTCTTGGTGGCAAAATACTGTAACTTTCCCATTGCCAATAAGTATTTTAATATTCTCAGATCACCAAACCAAGAACAGGGCCGGTTGTTACTTAATTGACTGAACACAGGCACACAGGCACATGTGAATATTTGAAGGAAGACAAAAACATATAGCTGTTCCAAATAGCTGTTGGGAAAGGTCAGATTATATCACAGTCAAAAGGAGAGCTCTTCCCTCACAGGTCAGATGGATAGGAAGGACATTATAATCCATATAATCCATTGGTGTGTAGGCAATGAGGTGGGCTAAATAAAATTCATAGGAAGAAGGAGGCCCCATCTGCTTTGACAGCAATGCAAGCACAAACAGCTTTTAACATTTTGCACACTCAAAATCAAGTAAATTACCATCTTGCTGACAGCTTCAGCAGTGGCATGAAAGCTGATTGGATACAGCATCTGATTTCATGTGTTGTCTGCTTCAAGATCCAAGTGGTTTTATATTTTAATGTGTCAGAGAAATGGGTAGAAGTCTGGATATTATGTCAGAGGGTGCATAAGGATCTTGAATGCTGAGGAATATCTTACAGTTATTGACATATGGGGATGGAAAGACATTCCTAAAACATTTCTGCTATGTGGCACAGAGGGACAGATAATGCATTCAAAAGTAGCACTGGATTCAGTGATCTAGGTTTTCCTCCCTCATCTTGACAATGTGCAATTTGTATATTCACCTCCAGTACTCTAGTATCTCATGTAATTTTTGAACTCTGGCTGTATCTGGCACAGGTACTGATAAGGCATTAAACAGATATAGTTTTCACAGCACTGCTGGCATCTACAGTGCTTTTGGACCAGAGCATGTTGTTGTTCATAAGCCAAGGAAGATGGTGAGTCCACAAAACCAGACATGGGTAGGAAGGATGCATGGGCAGCAAGGGTGGTATGTGGGGGTGTGCATGTTAAAAGTAAGCAGGGTGAAGCTAGAGAGAAGACACTTTTCCTAAAGGAGAAGATTATCTATCCTTTATTACAGAGTTGTCCCTCTGGTGTTTTCCTTTTTGCTGAGCATGGCAGAGCAGAGATTCATTGTGAAATCTAGCAAAAGAAGTGAGCTTTTATTTTGTTTGCTCAGTTTCTCAAGAGCTGTTCTAAGACTAAGGTTAAAGGCCACTAAACAAATTCAGGCTCCATTTGTTTGGAAATGGCTTCATGGCAAATTTATTTATATCATCCAGTGACTAGTTTTTTTATATTTTGCACTGATATTTTCTTCACTCAAAGTAATCATGACTTGGGTTGTGTGTTTCTTTACATGCAAGTGCAATCAAGACAAAAACCTAAAGTCACAAAAAATGGTTTTTACAGACTTATATTGCGCTGCATTTCCCGCAGTAGGAACCAGGGGTCTCTCTGGGAGGAAAGCCCTGGACAGGTGTTAAATTGATATCATTTTTCTGACTCCTGTTTCTCCATACACTTTGAAGGAGGTAGATGTTAAAAGGTGTAGCTGCTGAGCCAAGTACATTTTCCTCTATATTTGCTGCTAGACAATGAAAGAGGGTGACTGTGACACACAGGACAGGAACTAAAATGTATACTCAGGACCATTCCTCAATTATTCTCATTTTGTGAAGCCAAGAGAAACTTGAGTAATGGCATTGCTGTGGAAAGGGAGTTTTGAATGGCAGTTTGTTTTATGACTCTTAATTTATTTCTCCTTCAGTTGCTGGTCTCATGACTGACTCCTCCTTCCCTCTCCCACTCACACTGTGGCGTCATTCTGCAACAGCTTTCCTTGCATTTCACTGTGCGCAGCCTCACAAGTCTTACTGTGAAATGCTTTGGCACACAGGCAGTGAGGAAAAATCTGTGTAACAAGCCTGATGCCTTAGAAATATTTTGTGTGTTCCTCTGCAGAGGATAGGAAGTGTGAAAACACAGGGGAAGGTATTCTGCAGAAGAAAATGTATTACTGCGTGTCACATGAATGCTGTTTGAGACGCTACAAATTCTGCACAAAAAATAATAAAATGTAATTAACGCCTCTCCTGCTGCAAAGCTACATGAGAAGACATAGCTCAGCTTCCACTTGGGTTGAGGCTTGGTAGGAAAAGTTCAGGAGAAAGGGAGAAACAGAGGAGCCCTCAGACCCTTCCAAGCAGGTGGCACCCTGTCTTTTTCATTTGCATGCTTGGATGGTGTGTGACACGGGTATCCCACAGGTACCTCTTCAAGCCCTGAGCCCACACTTGGATGATGCACCAAGGGGTGATGGATGTGCACCTGCCTGTCCCTTTCCCAGGCTTTTCTCAGAAAAAGGACATGCAGCTGAGGTTGAAATGAGGTGGGATGATAGGAAAGAAGGTGTGGTGTGGCCAGTGGAAGTAGACCTGGACTGCCTCTGGAGTGCCCTGAATTTCTCTGCTGGTGTGCACACATCACGGTCTCTCATCGAATGATAGGAAGGGAGGTCAAAAGAGCTCAGTTGGAAACAACTGCCAAGGATAGCAAATTCTTACAAATTAGTGTGCCTTTTGGGAAGGAGGAAGGCAGTGCAATTTTGATGAGAAAGGCTGCTATCGGTTCGGGCTTAATCATGCAAGGTGCTGAGTGCCTTCAGTCCTCATTCATGTAGATAGGAACTGACTGTCCTCATGCTACCTGGCAGGCATGGCTGCTAGGTCAGTTCTCATTCCCCTCTCCCCCACAGCCTGTCACTTCACTTCCTAAAGAATGTCTTATTTGATGTCATCTGTAGCACAGGGAATTAATGAGGTTTTCTTTGAGAAGCTTCTCATTTATCCCCAGAAAATCAAAGGGACAGATGTTTTTCTCTGCTAGAAAGCAAACCTCTAACAAGATGACAGAAAAGAGCTGGTTGGATGCTTGTAGCATCCCTGTCCCAGAGATGCAGAGGGGATTGGACCTTCTTTGGGTCTGTGAAAACAAGGAGCAGCTGTTTGGTGTCTGACTGTCCTCATGAGCTGTGGTTCCCCTTTCTTGTTTCAAAGGATTTCTAATGCTCAGGGACTGCCTCTGACTACATTATTCCTTGAGAAGTGGATGCAAGGCACGCTTAATGTCAATGACATCTTAATCATCTGGTCTTGAAAAGCAAAAAGGCCAAGACAAATACTTCTGTTAGCAAGAGAATCATAGTATTTGATAAACATGGACTGCATGCATCTAGTTGAGATCCCTCTATGCTGAACTGTGCAATTCACAAAATGTAAATGGGGTGCTTATCAGATGGATTATTTTCTGAAAGCACAGGCAAAATTACAGTAATTACTTTTCCTCCTGCTACATTATCTGTATTCCCAAGAAATTTTATAACTTCATGCAGAAAATAAATAAATATTTACTTAAAAGATCAGAATAGCTGAGTAAAGGTTCCCTTCACTTCCCACAAAATCAGCAATTCTCTTGAACAAAAAGCTGTTCTTGGCAGCATGAGATTTTCACGGGGGCAGGTACTGTCAATGAAAATTTTTCCTAGATATCGCTAGATATTAATCTAGATTTTCAATAAGCTACAATTTCCTTAAATTCTCACCTCTTTGACATGCCCTTGGGTGAGAAATGAGTTCCTCCTATTCTTCCTTCAGCAACTGAGTGCTCCAGCCAGCTATTTAGATATAACCATCAAGATTATTGCCTGAGAATAATCAATAGTAAGGACTCACATTTTTAATGTGAGATAAAGATTAATCTACTTTGTCACTCCACTTAGACTCCCTTAAGACCACTCTTATATGTGCATTTGGTTATATTTTGTGATTCACAAAGAATAAATCTAAAGGACTAGCTAAAAAAAAATCATCTGCCATGGCTTGTTCAGCTCAGCAAACTGCATAGATTATGGTATAATTCTAACACCAACTGGTTCTACAGTGTCATAGGGCTCTGTAGACAAGTAATAAGCAAGTTTTATAACACTCCCGCATCCATCCCAAATGTAAGCATTTTAATCTGGTTTATTTGGTTTTTATTCTCACATATGAAAAGCAAAAACTTTTCTTGGGCACTTGTATCATTTGTTACTCTAGAGTGACAGTGCCCAGTCTTTTATGCTTTTGTCCTCAAAATTTCTCCACAAGGTAGAAAAAGCTGTTTTGTTATAACTGGGAAACTGAAGTGCAGAAAAGTTAGAAGGCTTTTCTCATGGCCACCTGGGAAATTCAAAAGGGGTCAAGAGCTCAAGCTATGAATTCAGCTGGGACCTTCTCACTTCCTTTCAAGCTTGCATGGAAGAAAAATGTTTCCCAGCCATTTTTCTCACATCTCAGACCTAGGAATAATTCAGTGTCCTCACGGGGTACATCTGGGTCTAAGACAACCTGTCTGACTGTACTCTGCAACAGCCTCAGAGTGTTCAGCCTGTTCATCACAGTCCTCACCATGAGCTGTGAGGATGGGAACAAGCAGCTGGGTGGTGCTACACACTTGAGCAAAAAGACCAGGACATCAATCCCTGTAGTGATAGCACCAGGGTCTGAGAGCTAACTCCAATTCCTAGGACACTGCCTCAGTCTCTGAACTAACCTTCTTCCCATAAAGCACAGTTAGTATGTAGGTGCTTTGTAGCTGGGCAGAGACCTTATAACATGAGCAACGTCATGCCAAAACCCCCCATTTGATTCTTATTAAGAAATCAACACGAAGATTCAACCTCATCCAGCTCAGCCCGTGCCCTAAGCACATGGAGGTGATAAGAGAAACATTGCTGTTCTGTAGCACATGTGTGCAAATAGTTGGGAAATAGCTCAAAAGATATCAGGTAACTAATTGAGCATCATGACTGCACCGCTGCATAAACTCCTTGAAAGAGCAGCAAAGGGTGAAAATTGCTGATGGCAATTTCCACAGTAGAGTAATTTAGCTCAGAGGCAAAGAGAGTGGTGACGGAGAGAGAGAATATATATGTCAGCGTGGGAGAGGGTGGATTGGTACAAGAAGGAGTGCATTAGAGTACATGTGAGTGTGGAGGAGTGAGTTTCTCAGAATTAGGGCAAATTCTGCATTCATAGTAGGACTTGCAGAGAAGCTGCATGTGTGCATGTGTATACATATATACAGGTTTGAGCTTGGCCATCTCAGGGTCATTAGTGTTTTTTAAGACATTTTTCTAGGATATATTTCCAGTTCTTGCAAGTATAAGGAAAAAAACCTTGAAGGTGGGATTTAAAGTTAGGTGAAAATGCAAAACTTAGAAGATGTACCAGTGATTTGGAAAATATATAAAAACAGGAAGACTCTTTCTTTTTTTCAGAAAGTAGAAAGATGGAGAGATAGAAACAGGGACATGGCAAGGGAGGCCTGTTATAATTGTTATAATTGTCTCCTGGAAAGACATTGGCAGTTTTTATCAAAAGAGGAAATGTAGGGTGGGTGGACATTCCACCTCCACCTCTGGGTAGAGCAGAACACGTAGAGGGTCCTGTGCCACTGACAATAAGGAGTAGGAGTCTAATCACACAGATTCATCCTTCCTCTTTCATTATACCTTCATGTAGGCAAAAAAAAGATGCTGTTTGCTGTAACCCAAGGTCATTGGATGTAGAGATGAGAACACTTAGAAATCAAAGGCTAAACCAATGAGAAATTCTTTTCAACAGTAACTTAGTAAAAAATGTCTCTTTATTGAGATGGGCAGCGAAGTATATCCAAGTTCTTCATGCACACTGCATCTCTCCAAAATGTATGCCAGGAAAACAGTCAGATGTTTAGAATCTGGTTCCTACTCTTTGCTGGTTTCCCTGGTAATCCACTCTAGCAGTATTCCAGCTTTGAGACTCCTAAGCACAAATTTTTGGGCTCATTTCCAGTCACTTATCTTTCCAGCGGGAACAGTCTATTTCTTACTTCACCCACTTAGGCACAGCAATTTATACTTCAGATTCATGCTGTGGCGGACAGAGGGGAAGATTTTATAGTGGTAATACCAATTGTCCCCTATCCCACAGTAACTTTAAAGTATTTAGCAAAACCTCAGGAGGTGTGGAAATGCATGACAGGAAAATAAAGTGTTCATGTAAGTAACAGAATTGTCCCTTACATATCCCTTAACCCCCAAAAGTCATGTTCACACAGCCAAAGTATCTTCTAATTAGGAAAACACCTCACAAGGCAAGAATTTCACCTTGAAAAAATATTTCAAATATATTCTCAGGGGTCATTGATCATAATAAGTAATTGATCTCTTGGTTACTAGCTAAAAGATTTCTCTCTGACCACATTAACCTAAGGATGAATCTAGGTGTACATTCAGTTGTCTGTACTTCCTTTTCCCTTGCAGTGATTCAGTGCAGCATTGGCCAAGGATAAACAACATTCATTAGAACAGTTTATATGGAGTAGAGCTACATTCCTCACATTTTCCACACTTAAATACTCCCAGTACC
Source organism: Acrocephalus scirpaceus scirpaceus (assembly GCA_910950805.1). Taxonomy (NCBI): domain Eukaryota; kingdom Metazoa; phylum Chordata; class Aves; order Passeriformes; family Sylviidae; genus Acrocephalus; species Acrocephalus scirpaceus. Next base: position 56,608,989 of record OU383774.1, on the reverse strand, counting down.
AGTAGTTCCTGTGCCAGTCCTAGGATCATATAAAGGATTAAGAAAGCCCATTATTCCTTGATTTTGTCCTTTAGTATTACATCTATAAGGAAAATGGATTACAATCCTGAGATTTGGGCTGTCTGCATGCTGACCTTACAGGGCACAGCCAAATTATTGGAGATGAATGTTTCTCTCAAGATGCTGTTTTCTATTATGTTCTTCTTTAGGAGTGGAAACCACCTGGGAGTGCCTGTTCAAATTGAACTTGATTTTTAGAAGCTTTTCAGCTTTACTGCATGCATGTGGCAATAATTACTTACAAAATAAGGGGTGTGTGGATTGTGTTTTACCAAATGATTTAGGTATTTGTGATGGATTTCCACCTGTTCAAGTTTTGATTGCAAAATCAGTCTATGGAGAAAAAATATAGGTAAGTGTCAACATTGTGTAACTGAGGTAAACATCTCTTGGTCTCCCAAAAGCTGCTTAACTGGTTTCCACTGTTTAGATGTACTCTTGACTGTGGACTGTGACAAACTCTCCATACGAATTTTTAAATTGGTTCAAAGCATTAGGCCACAAACTCTTTGGAATAATTTAAGGAATAATTTAATGGTAATGAAGTTAAAGATAGCACTCAAAATAACCTCTTTAAGATGCCAAATCATTAATACACACTCGCATAAATTCCACTTCCAAATGAAACATTTCAAGAGATTCTGAAAAGTTTTGCATTCTAGAGTCCAGATACATTCATGCACAGCTCAGAGTGAGACTGTATAAAATAAAATAGTGATGGAAAAGTCAGCAATACCCATAGGCCAAAAGCTACAGGTTCGTCAAAGCAAGTTTTTGCCTATGGATGGAATTAGTTTTTTTAGTAGACTGGAAAATGAAATGGGAATTGAGGGTCTCAATGTTCACCTTGGCTCTGGCAGGCAGATACAGTCCATGTTAGCCTAAGCTATGTCCCACACAGGTGAACCTGTAGGTGTCTGCGTGTGTGCTATCATACATGCAGTCAGTGGAGTTTGGGGAGCCACCCAGTTGGCTGGATACAAAAGCACCTCTCTCTAAAACAGGCACCTACATCTGGGAAGCTAAATACCACTGCAAACTCTCTCAGCCTAACTTAGTGGCCTGCTTTTCCCCTGCCTGTAAAGGAAATATAAGCACTCTGCTCACACACCAACCTTTGGGAGCCTAAACTAGGGCCTCATCCTTTGCAAAGCCTACATGTCTCTGAGCTAGATAGGCAAAGGCTTCTATTGTGTCTCTATGACTCCCTCCTTGTAGACATGGGTGTGTTTGGACATAACCTGAAAGACATTGCCATGTGAGAAAAACTGGATGCTGTGCCATGCAGTTCCCGTGGCCTGGCTGCTTCTGCACTAGGGAGCACTGGACATTGAGGTTCAGGTCCCCAGATTCCTTTCCAAGGAGGAAGGAACATGCAGACCTGCAAGCCTCCAGCCTTTGTCTCAAGGCTCTCTGTGTTTCTGTTGCAGTTTGGTTTAGGCAGGAGAAGCTGCTAGGTGCATGCTGCTGAGCTGGACCAATGGGCATTCCATGGAGTAGCTCCAACTCAGTCCTTCAGAAGAGAGCTGAGGACTTTGGAGAGGACTGTGTCATCAACACAGTTCTGAGCTTCCCTGGCTTTGTGAATTTCTTCCATAGGTCTTTCAGCCCACTCTTTAAATTTCCATTGCTTAACTGAGAAATTGGCTTCTCTATTGATGGCAGTGGAGAAGAATACCAGCTTCTCCAGAGTCTAAGGTCTGACCCTTGTATGTGTACTGAGTCCTTACAGAGCTGAATCCTTACAAATCCTTACAATTGTTTTACAATTGGCTGTATATTGGTACTTCAAAAAGGAAATATTCCAAATGTCTTGTATAGGATCATTAATCAACTATTTTAGAAATTATTTTCTTTTAAGATTCATTTACAAGATAGATAGATAGATACATTTTCCCCCTAAATGTCTGGGCTTAGAAGCAATATGAAAAGTTGTGTAATGTTTAAAATACTATCACATTCTCCTAGCTGGTGATAAATATGGATTTTGATGTTAGGGATATGCTCCTCTATTAATCTGATCAGCCTTTTTTCTTTTTTCAAGTTTGTCCCTTTAGAAACATTCTTGTAACCCCTTGGACATATTTTTTTTGTTTTCCTCAGAGATCCTGAGATGATATTGAGTTACTTGGGAAATTAGATTTGTCAGCTTTATTTCTGGTTGCTGTCTACATTAATTTTATAATTAAAACCCAAAGATGTGTGTCTAATACGTATGAATCTACAAAAGCAGAAAGAGGAAGAAGTGTGCTTAAGCCTATACAAAAGAAGTAGTTTGACACATGTCAGCGCTACATTTCCGTGCAAGAAAGGAAATATTTTTTGGCAGAGAGCTCAGAGAACACGTAGGCAAACCAAGCAAAAACTCATGAATCTGAAAATTAGTCTGTGAAGTGTTTGTAGTCACTGTCAGTTTTTGTTAAAACATTCAAATACAAATTATTGGATTGCAGATTTGGTATGCACTACAAGTTTTGCTCATTTATACACAGATCATATATGTTAAATTTTTTATATAAGGCTGGGATATGGAAGGAGAAAAAGGTGGATTCAGGGACCTCCTCTCCTACCCACATCCTCTCAACTCTATTTTCCCCTGATTTGGATCATTCAAGAAATCTTAAGCAAGGGGAAACACACATTTCCCCATCCTCACCTCTGTTCTATGACAATGTTCTAATGCTTGGCATTATTATCCATCACATACATTATAGAAACTATTTACTTTGTCTGCAGCACCCGACCTTAGTGTGACTTGCCTCCTTTGTAGATGATGTGAATAAGTCACTGCCTGTGTGTGTCAGCAGTGGCAGTGTTCTCTGCTGACTGAAACCTTCAAGAAGTGGCGTTGCTTTTGAGGGTAGCAAGAAACACCAAGGAGATTTAGGAGTAGATTTAGGAGCACCCCAGGAAACAATCACAGTTCCTACCAGGGAAAGCCCTCAAGTGGCAACATTTTCCAGCTGTTTCCTTGTTGCACTGAAATCGAAAAGCTGGTGTGAGGCTGCAGTCTAGCATTTCCAGTGAGCCACAGCTGAAGATGGGTTCATAAATTCAGCACCCCCTTAATGAGGTGGCAGTGCAGGATTGTGGATGTGACTGAGCTCTAGATCTGTCTGCTTGAGAGCTAAACTGGGATGAGACAAAGTCACTGCCAACCAACATTCCTCAGCTCGCTGTGCTTTGAGTAAAGTAATCAGTGGCTGGATGTTGTAGCCCTTGCTTTTCCAGCAGCTACCTACGTTGAGGATCAAGTGCACTTTCCCCATGCTTCTTCCTCCTCAGCTGACTGCAGTCTCATCTCTTGTCACAATGCCTGAAAAACAGTGTCTCTAGTGATAGGTGGAAGCTGGTTCTTGTTTACCAGCATAACTGGGCTGAGAAAGCAAGGTCCAGTCCTGTTTACATGGGACCTGCTGGCTGTAGGCTGGGTTCTGCTCCTACCTGCCAGATGTCAGACAGAGGCTTTGTAGCTGCTTTTCGAGTCATATGGCATGAGCCTTGAGTCACAGTTGCTCTCCTGAATTTAGATACTGTAGGAGTAGTGTCAGTTCCTGAAGCTAGGTACTGGTAATCCGAGGTCTCAATCAGACACTACAGTTTGGACTTCTTGTTTCTCATATTTGAATGAAAATTTAAGTAAGTGGTAGCTTTTGGTCCATCAGGGTAAAATTACTCTGAGTAGGCAGCCTTTCATCTTTCAAGGCTAATTAATATTATCCATTTATATAAATCTTTATAGGTTCTCAGTTGCAATTGCTCATTCCTTTTTTTCTTTGTAAACTGGATAGATTGTCATTTACATGTAGATTTTCCCCTACATATGAGGTTATAGTTAGATGTTTTTTATTATCTGGCTTGGTAGACATTTTTCCTTTGTAATTCACCTCTAACTGACTTGCACTAAAATAAACAGAAATCACATAATGAAACAAACTCAAAGACCTAATGCACTGAGGAAATGAAAAGCTATGGTCCACTTGAATGGTCTGGAGACTCACACACACACACACAAACCCATATCAATCTGCAGACAGAAATAGAAGGGATAACGGTTGGTTAAGAAGCCCTAAAGAAAAGTCAAGAAGAATGTCCTACCCACCCATGTGCTACACTTCAAGGCCTGTGTTTCTTCTGTTTCCTTATGTTAGTTACTCAGGATGTGGCTGAGTCTCAGACTTTGAATTCAGAGGGCCGTGGCTCTCAATCAGGTCTACACAAAGGTCTGAGGACTGTCTGGAACCCCAGAGTTAAGAGTGCTGAGAAGCCAGATGTGCACCTACAGCTGCAGGAAGGGGATCACTCTGGTAGGTGTCCTCAGAGCATGTTGGATGGATACACCCTTGCATGAAGTGATGGCAACTGGGACTGTGGGACATTTTGCCTATCCAGTAGTTCAGCAGATAATGTGTTGAGCTGGACAAGGAAAAATTAGGCTCTGCACTCTGGACCATAGCAAGAAGTGGTGAGTGCCTCCAGCGACAGGATTTTCTGCAAAGTTAGTTGAGTGGCTGATGTCCCTCACGTCTTTCTTTGGTTCTGTGTCACTGTGCACACAACAGTGAAAATCCTGGTATTGATGGCTTTTAAAAGCAAATTCTTAGTAGAAAACATGCATTGTGTGGCTGGGTTTTGGAGTGTTGCTGAGAAGCTTTAGTATTTGGTTTGGTCACAAATTCCCTTTATCTCTGTTTGGTTGGTGACACCTCTCAGACACCCAGTAGTTCAAAAAGTGAAGGTCTTAGCCCAAGTCAGTATGTTGGTATGTGACCATGTAATATAACTGATTTGGGAGAACTTTTTAGCAATGAGTTATGCTCTATATAATGGCACAAAGTGGTGATTTCTTAGCATCTTTTCTGGGAGAAGAGCTTGGTACTCATGCATAGCTTTAAACTTGTGCACCTCCTGCCTAGCTGCAAAACTGAGACTTTGTGTATCCAGAGCTATTTTCTTTGTTACTTAGCTCTTGATGTATGCTGTTACACTGGATTCTTGTGGGATTTTGTGCTGCTTTTTTTGCCAGCCTAAACATTCTCATTCGGTTTGTTTCACAATGCATCAAATAAAGAGAGTTAATGAAAACCTTACTTTAGATTAGGAACACAGAAAAATAGTAGCATTGATGGTGGGCTTGCCTGCAAGGGACATTTTTATAACCTTCCAAAAGCTTTGAATTCCTCACACGACTTAATCTCTGGAACACCTTTTTTTTCCTTTGGAACATGGTTGCATGGATGGATTGGGGAACATGAAACAGGTGTGGGCCAAATGGGTCTGGGAGAGGAAACTTACTCTGATTATTTCTGAAAATGTTTTTGCTGTTCCTTCTCCTTTGGAAATTATAAATAAAGTAATTATTTTTGGTAGCAAATTTAGGAAGAAGTTGTCTAGGTTCTTTCCTCGATTTGGATCCACCCACTATGGCTGCAGATCATCTATAGTTTCCCATTGAAGGTACAGCTTGTTAACTGCCTGAAAAAAGGCTTGAACTACCTCTAAATTAACTTACCAGAAGAGGAAACCCTGTAGAAAGAAGTCCAGAAGAAGACAGCCCAGGCAGTATCATATTGCTTAACCTGGGAGCAGTAAGTAGAGAGGATTGAAGTGGGCAGAGGCTGTACAATTCCAGCTGTGATGTTTCCTGTGGCCAAATTAGACTGTTCACTGCTTGTGGGATATGTACTGTGTGACAGTCACATCTCTAGCTGGCCTTTGATTAGTCCTCTTTCCATCCAGATCACCCTCCGATGTCTTTCTCAAAGCTGCATATGACAGAAATCTCAGCCTTCTTGAAAGAAAGAAAAAAAATTTAAGCTCTCAGTCTTAAACATATACAGATTTCCTGATTGCATGACCAATGTACGTCATTGAACTTCTGACCATCTGCCCAGGATTTATTACTGTACATAAAAAGCTCTGCACTGCAGAAAAGCAAAGTTCTGTGTGACTGCCCAGTTCCATTTCACCTGGGCACACACTTCCATACTTTTCTTTGCACATTTGGACTGCACAGAGCACAAAAACCAAACAAAGGCTGCAAATCCTGCATTGTTCCTGCTCTTGACTGTAAACCTTTGAAACAGTAAGGATTTCAGCCTCCACACTGAAATCTCTTCTAAGGGGAGGACTAATAAAGTACTCATAAAAGATAACACTCTTTTTTTTCATTGTTTCTCCATTTCCCTGTACTAACTTTGTTTTAAGAGCATCTCATGGCTATAAACTGCAAAGGGTTTTCTTTAGACTTAAAAAACCTGTCTCAAAACATTCTGTGCAAATATAACATGAACTCTTCTCTGTCTTTTCTAATAGGATGAACCTCTTTACCAGCTACATACTTCCAAATGTTCTTGTTCACTGTGAAGATTGAGGGAGACGAATGGGTTCACCAGGGTATATTTGTGCTTCAAGAAAGCCTGCCTTCCTCTTCTCTGTCATTGGATAATTTCCATAAGACAGTAGTTTATCCATTTTACAGATCAGAGATCCAAATCCAGCCCTGAAACGAAAGTTTTAACTAGCAGAAGTTCTGTGGACTCAAATCAGGGTCAAATGTGAATTCTGCAGATGTCCCCTTCCTCTGCAGTTTGGACAGATGAAGCAAGGACTTCATAGGGATGGAAATGAAATGGCAGGTGATTTCTGTAGACCTCTGCTGGGACAATATTAGATGCCTTCCCAGGGCTGCCCTGTGGACAAATAAAACACCTGTTTTCAGAGCTGTCAGTCAAGAACTTCTCAGGGTAGGAAATGTGTTTTAGAAAACTTGGGCTGTTGAGACACCATCTGGCTTCTCTTTCTGTCAGTATGTTTCATTGTGCAAAACTGGCTTCCAGTACCACCCTGCAAAGCAGCTCCTGCCCTGCAATTCAGTATTAGACAAATAAGCCTTGAACAGGTGGCATGATGTTTATCCATGGCTGTTCTTCTCAAGACAAAAGTGTATTTTCCACCCTGATGAGACTTCAGATTTTTTTATCTCCATCTAACCCAGGTGACAAGTTCAACCAAGGTGACAGCCAGTCAGAGTGGAGGGGTGGAAATGATATCCTGAAATGAGTTCTGATTACCTGGCAAATATTTGCTCTCCATGAGTAATATATATTCTCACTAGCCTTCAAGGACAAGGAAAATGTTGTTGCTGACATCACTATCAAACAATGAACTGTAGAGCTAGAGATACAGGTTTTTCTTGTAGGGAGGGGCTCTTCTGCAATTGGAAGTTAGTATTACCTAAGCTTATTTTTGGGATAAAGCCAACTGCAGAATAATTTTGGACGGTTCCTCTTTACAGAGTCTCAGTCACAACACCTGAGGCAGCTGAATTCATGGGCAGTGAGGAAATGCACAAACACTCATAAATTCCATACCACCATAGTTTACAATGATTTTTACTATGAAATTTTATCTCTTCTTCTTCCTTGTTCCCCTTCTTAGTTTATAACAGGCTTCTGGGATGTCCTGGGATTTGCGTGGGTTTTTTTGATGGAACGCCAGGTTCTAACAAAATCCCTCCAGTCTCTATTTTTAATCCTATTTTATGGTCTTCTGTTGCTTCACTCACATTTCCTCTCACAAGCGTACCATGTCTTCCCCTTGTGAAATGCAAGTCAGCTTTTAACGTCAGCAATCAGATCTGCAGAGTGTACAAGTTTTCCAGCCTCCTCCCCAGACACAACCAGGCTAATCAGCTGTATTCAGTAAGGAGCAGTGATAAAAACAGAAATGTACCAGAGGGTTAATTTTTAAATACAACAACTCTAATATGGGAACTGTTTTTTTCTGCAGAAAGTTAAAAAAAAAAAAAAAGTGAGGGAAAACTTACCTAGTTAAGTGTATATTACTATTATATTGAGCTATTTCAGAGCAACTGCTTGAGAATGAATCTTTTTCTGGCCTTAAGTCCTGGAGCAGCCCTTTAAATTCATAGTCTATCTTCTTTCAAATTAACTGGTCTTTGCAGACAAGCCCTCAGCTAACTTATTCTAAAATTCTAAAATAGACAAACCAGTGTCAACTCCAATGCCCAAGGGCCTAACTCAGCCAGCTTTTCACATTAAAGGCATTATGCCTCGTCTGCATCAGACTTTTAAAATGTATCAGCTAATATGTGCTAATGACACGCATTTAAACCCTAGTCTAGACAAAGGCTGTGCGATTGCCCTCTGAATGCTTGATGCGATCCCAACACCCTGACAGCAAATCTGATTACCCCATTTTAATCATGAAAGGCTATAAACATCTGAGAGTTATCCAAACCTACCTCACAGCGAAGAGCAGGGCTGTGCATGGGATTTAAGCCTGAAAATATCCTCGTGGGGTGAGACCTTTGGCCTTGCATGAGCAAGCTTGTCAGTGGGGATAAAAAAGCCAGGCTTTAGCAGACAGAAATGTATCTATGCAGAGGAATCTGTTACACCAGAATGCAGAAAACGACCCAACAGCGATTCACTTGTGTTACTGCCTTGACATTGGTGATCAGCTCAAAGTCTGATAGGAACAGGAGGCAAAGAGTTGAAGATAAGGCAGAGTTGGAGCAGAGATGTGGCTGCGTGTCTGTATGCAGTAAACTGATCAGTTTAATTCAAGTAACAGTTTTTCTCTACTCATTTTTAAGCAAGTTTTGAAATATTGGAAAGGATATTAAAAAAAAAAAAGGATGCAATGATTCAAGGAGGAGAAGATAAATGCTTTATAGCAAAACACTTAAAAACTCAATCTGTTTAGCTTATGAGAAAGAATACTGAGAAGTAAATAGACTACAATATATAAATATCTTTATGGGAAAAAATATGCAATACTAAAGGATTATTTAATCTTGCAGAGAAAAGCAAAACTGGCTAGAAGAAGCAACAAAAAATGAAGCTAGGAAGTTAGGAACCAATTTTGACAAAACTAATCTCTTCTAAGAAACTATCAAGCAAAAAGTATCTTTTTCATCAGTTGGTAACCTTGATTATGGTTGGGTTCTTTTATGGCAGGTGTATTTTAATCCACCATATGCTATTGAGATCACTACAGAATTAACAGTGACATGGCTAAGATATGAACAGTCTAAGTCAATGCGTTTTTTTAGGCTTCAATGTTATGTGTATAAACGTATATAAATTGGCAAGAAGTACTTACCAGCCAGAAGTCTGAGCAAATGGTTGTAATATCTCTGTGGTCTAATTGCAGGAATGCTGTCTGCTAGGTTTAAAGGAATATATACTTACTTTTTTCCTTTTGCTGCCCCACAAATATCCCTGTTGAAAGGGCATTTGACATTGGAGTCAGCCTATGAAATCTGAACAGGCACAGTGTTACCCAGTGTGAGGCAAAACACTTAATCAAAGGTAGTCCTGAGCGTATCTATTTGATTTTGCTTACAAATTCAAAATAATGGGTTTATATAGTCAGAGTATCTGTACCTTGTAAGCATAATTTCCTGATCTGGCTGCTTTTTCAGTTGACTTACTTGTTCTTGGAACATTCATCAGTAAATACACAGTCAGTTTTTGCTGTCCAAGCACACAGAGAACCAGAAAAAAATTTATACTATTTCTACTTTCTTTTAGAGGGAAAAGTTAGGGCAAAAAAGCAGCAGAACTTAGCAGGATAACCAGAGTGGCAAATCAAGGGACAACTTGTACCCTTTCACCAAAAAACCAGACCAAACCAAACCAAAACAACAACAACAACAAAATTATAAAAAACCTTGCACTTTTAATGCCGAACACTGAGATGCGTTTCTTAAGTGGAAAAAATGGACATGGGCTCTACATCAGACCTGGCTAATTACTGGTGGCAGAGGCACCAAATGAATATCCTAAGCCAACTCTCTCCTTTCCCTCCCTCTCTCTCCAAATCTCCTTCCTCTATATCATCCCAGAACATTTTTGTCATACTAACACTGACTGTCAAAGCCATTCTGATTTTGAATAAAACAATGCTTGCAAGACCAGAATTTTTACTTAAACAAGCCACCCATAATGCTCCTACAACCAATTTTCTAGCTTTAGATTCCACAGCATTTGCTGCACATCATGTGTAGCTAAATGTAGCATAGCTTGATACAGGATTTTCTTCCTTAAGTGAATGTGATGCTCTGGCAGTCCTGAAATGCAAGTTTTGCCCTAAACACACACACTTCGATAAACAATTGACTCCACTATGTACAAGGAGATACTAAGAATTTCCTTTTCAGTGATGGGGATAACACAGTCTTCATCAAACATGATCAAACATAAAATATCTCTTGTGAACACAAAATGCAGTTTAACAGAGAAGTTACACTTATCTCCCTTGAATGTGCATGGTTAAATTTGTCCAAGAGATTTTGCACAACATATCTCTTAATCTTTCTAGTGGGAATCAGATACAGTGCAGTAAGAGGCTGGCCCCTCTAAGCTGATGAAAGTCACTCCTGCCGTCAGTCCAAGACAGTTCAAAGCTGAGGATGGTCTGAAAATCTCTCCTGGGAGAGCAGGAGTTCAAGCCAACCTAACTTACAACTCTGTGCAAAATGCCCTCAGCCTGTTTGGGCAGTTAGAAATCAAATTTTCTCTTGCTCCACTAGTTGCTATTTGAGAAGAGGGGACACTGCTATAACTTTCTTCCATAACTTGCAGTTGCAAGCCAGGCTGTTGCTCAGTCTCATCTCTTGAGCTCATGGTTAGCCTGATGTGACACCTCTTTGGCCCTTTTTTTTCCTTTTCTTTTTCCACTACTGCTGTGAAGATCCTGCTAACTGTAACTGGCTTTGAGTCTTTGCCAAATGTGCTTCTTCCTTCACTTGCTTTAGCTTTTGGGGACCTACGAGGATCATCTAATTCAATTGCCTTACCTTGTCAGATCTAAAAAAAGTTAAATCATGTCATTAAAGGCATTGTGCAAATGTCCTTAAACACTGACAGCCTTGGGGCATTGGTCACCTCTCTGGAAGCCCATTCCAGTGTTTGGCCACCATCTCAATAAAGAAATGCTCTCTAACGTCCAGTCTAGATGCTTTCCTGTATCAAAAAAGTCGTACAAAATCCTGTATCAAAAGCGGCTTTCTCATTATTAATCTACTTGGATTAACTGCAGAACTTGCAGCTGGACACCCCAAGAGTCATTATAGGGGCATTTCTGCACCTAAATGATGGAGCTTAACATTTTAATCCAGTTTGCCCCAAAGCACACAAAGTTAAAGCTAGTTCTTGGGCCCACCCTGATACTCATTGAGGATCTCTGTGGGTTTCAGTTCTCAGCTGATACATGACAATACTACAGGATACCTACATGCTACTCATACTCAAAGTTTAGATCTTTGGCAGTATCTAAAAGCCAGTGTAGGAGGTTCCCTTTTAGCTGATACTAAACAAGGACTAAAAGGGTACCCTTCTAATGCTCTGACGGTCTAGGCAGACATGAAAAACCCATGAAGAAAAAAAAAAGGAAAAATACATGACAAAAAAATATAGTGATTAAATGACAAGGTTTTGTCAAAAAAATAAGTTTTCTGACTGTCCGGATTTGAAGTTGTTTTGTGAGAGAGACAATGATATAAAGGGGAAAAAAGGAGGACACAAGGAAAAGAAGGACAGAATATAATGAATAAGTATGGCATGGAGTATGCTGAGGTGAAAGTTTTCTCACTTCTCTCTTCCTCAGCCTAAGTGGCATCCATACACATTTATGTTACAATAACTAAATACAAGCTGTCAGGCCTAACACATTTTTGCCAGAATTATTCATGAAACTGTATGATCTCAAGAGAGGAAAGAGTTGTTACTCGGATTAAACTAGTTAATTTTCATTAACACAACTGGCATATAATTACTAGTTTAACCTGAGCAACTTATCACAGGCTCTATAGCAACCATAAGAGAGATGTTCTTGATTTTTTAAATTTTGTGTGTACCGCCTGAAAGTGTAATTTGTTCCCCATAATAGACCTTCTAAGCCTCTTTCTTTTCCCCTTTTGTACACAATTAGCATTTCATTTAATATTTCTATATTCCAGGTAGATGCCAGAAGAGAAATAGGCCCTAAAGTACCAATCACCAAATGCCATGTTGGAGAGTTGCTTCACTACTAAATACATTTGACACTAATTGCTGTTTATTGAAGAACCTGAGCAAAACATCACTCTGACATGTATCTGGATACTCCCTGCATCTGTTTCAGTTTTCCTTATTTCCCACTTCATAGGACCAGCTCTATCGTGACTGGCTCCTCTGCTTGCACAGGGGTGTGGCAAAGAGGGGGCTGCTGTTTCTTACCCATTGCAGTTCTTACCCAACACAACAATGAAAATGGTAAATTTGAATGTGTTCATTTTTCACTCATCTGCTTGTTGAAAAAAAAAATCAAAGGTCTGTGCTGGTACTTCCTCTACCAATATTTTAAATTATTTTAATCTTAGCTAATATTGCAAGTCCTTTTTTGATCTATAATTCATTTAACCAAGTTATCTGCAATTAATAGTTCAGGTAGGAGAAAGATAAGTTCCAGGAGACTCTTGCTGGATTGATTAAAATTCAATAACGTCAGAAGAAATACTTATACAAACAATATGGTAGAAGTCATATTTATTGATAAAAATTAATATATCTGCTATAAAATTTGTAACAGTAATGCAACTGAATATTTATTTTGATGCATAAACCTGAATGTTACATACCAAATACAATACAGTAACACTGGTTTCCTCCTTATTTACACGTTTATGAAAATTGATATGCAATCCATGTTAAAAGAACTTGTAATGGAGAATAGTTACATTAGAAAAATAATATTCTTGATAAAGCATTCTTGAGGACTCCAATCACATTTTCAGGCCTCTTTCAATAAGGCAAAAATCCCTGGTACAGCATATAACTTAATTTACAAAATACAATAACTTCAGACACATCTTCAAGTTTTCTTTTGGTATGCTTTTCCTCACTGTAAAATTATTCAATTCTCTTACTAAACAGAAAGAACTTTCTATAACAAAACTTAATGAGTTCTACTACATATTACATATAAATCGCTGTAGCTTAGCGACCATAACCGGGCAATCTTTCTCCTTAACTGTTTGCTCAATGAGCTTTTCTTAGATGTAGGACATGTAGTATTTTGAAATCATTATGACTGTGGTATCTTTCTTCAGTTTTCATAGGAAACAATCTGTCACATTTTGAAACTTTTTTTTAAAATTTTACTTTATTTTAGGAACTGGTGCACAACTACATTTCCACTCACAAGAGAACGTCACAAATGTAACTAAAATTAGGCTTGGATAACTTTGAAAACATACTACTATGTGCCCAAACCCAAATTTCTTACTTTAATACTTTATAACCCTGCCATGCTCTAGGAATTCTTCTTCTGCATAGCTTCATTACTAGTCACAGTCAGATAGTTTTAATTCCTTCAAAGGCACAAAACTTCCACCTCTTTTCCAGTGTTGCTCCTACACCAGTGAATTCTTGTTTAAACATGCGTGGCAGTCTCATCAAAAGCATTTCTATCTCATTTGCAGAGATCTGAGAAAGAAACAAAGGTAAAATTAAAGTGAGAAAGCTGCCCTGTAAAGAGGAAACATTAAGAACAGATAAAATAGGGGTGCGGGGGAGATGAATCCAGGCCATTTGAAAGCAGCCAACCATTACCATTTTTTTTAACCTTAGCCTGACATGACCTTCCAGACTCCAAAGCAAGTGCAGATTACTTGCAGGAATGATTTTGCTCTTGTAGGTGGCATCCCACTGTAAGGCAATGACAATTGCCATGTTGGGGCTGTGGTCAGAGTGTGGCTGGAAGTCCATCTATAAACTACAGTCATGGGTATTCTTGTGAGGAGGAGGAAGCAGATGGGACCTTATCATTCTTCTCATCCTACGTGGTTTTGAATTCTTCCCCCAGCTCCATCAGTTCTTCTCTTTCCTTTAACCAGCTCCCTATTGTTACTGAAGGCTGACTATCCATGGAGCCATCTTCCCTCAGTCTTACCCAGGTCAGCAGCCCCAGGTAATTAAGCAGTAAAGCTCCTAGTACTGCATTGGTCAGGATGTTTTTATCATTTCAAAACCTTAATGACCGCTCACCTTCCTAATAGGCAAGATGTTCTCTATACAGAATACACTTTCACGAAGGCAGCCTTCCTAGTATAATCATTGGGGAAGAAATGAACAGTTGTGGAATATAAACCATTTTATCCTACTGTATCTAAAGTGGTGGTCATGAAAGGAACAGCAAAGAAATCTATGGGTACTGCCTGTTAACCACAGGTATCTCCATGTTTTGAAAGGCTTCTCTGAAAATAATGATATTTCTGCTTATTCATACTAGTAGAAACCTTCCACGGTGAAACCCTTCCTTTTCAAAACAGTATATAAACATAAAATGTGTTAATTATACCTCAGTACACCCAAGGGGGGCAAGAAAATATCTATTGCCTCTTATTTTTCTGTAGAGGTTAGTGCAACAGAAAGATTAAATGATTTGTTTAAGGTGGCACCAAAACTCAGTGTTGGAGGTAGTCTAAAGCCTCAGCGTGATCCAATCCATCTTTTAAGTACTCACATGGCAGCAGTGGGTGTCTGGTTACTTTTGTGCAATGTATCTAAGCTCTACACTGAGCCCTCAGCCCACATGGGTATGCTGACCTTATCATTCTTGTACAGGCGAGGAATGACAGGCTAACCATGGAAAGTAATTGAAATTCATCTCTGAGATTGCATCTCTGGATCGCACTATTAAAAAGTAATTTGTTTCTACAAGCAGTTGCTTCCAAAATAAACCAGCGAGGTCAAATTTTGCGGCTTGTGTTTATTATGCAGTAGGTAGATCCTGCAGTAACTGCAGAGATGGAGACAAAACTCCTTCCTTGTGGGCTCTGTTTTCAAGTCAAGAGCTTGACCCTGGCAGCCTCACAGAAGTCTACATGTTACTCACATGAACAAAACCTCAAGGACAGAGCCCACAGTCATGCACAAGTAGGGACCACAGCAGTGCAGGGCGAGAATGTTGAAGCGCTCACTGGGCAGAAGCAATGAGCCGCAGGGCTGGAGCTCAGAGAGTCCATATTTTGGATGATTGCTGTTATCACTTGAGACACAGAGCTGAAGAGGTCGTCCAGGGGAAAAAGCAGTTGAAACTTAGCCAAATGCTGTGTTAAGCAAGGACTTGGAAGATAACTGAGGAGATTGGACAAGACTGGGTGATGCAGGACAAGACAATGCAAAGTACGCATGTGGCAGGGGCGAGGAGAAGCAGAAGAATGGCTGGAGGTGTGAAGCTCTGGATTCATCAGGCCTTGATAAAATGAGACATTTGAAAAAGAATTGAAATTCACCAGTTTCTCACCTCTTTCTTCCATCCCCATCCCCTACTCCCTTTTCATTGCGGGTGGCAGTGGGCTGTAAAGCACTAGCAAACCTGAGCTGCCATGGCCTGAAGGCAGTGCCTAACATATTCATCATCCTTCCTCACTCATTAGTGCAGCCTGCTGTAATTCCAGTGAGCTTCTAGTTCAGGATCTCCTCTGCTTTTAGCTCCCCACTTTTTCATAGAAACAGAGGAAGGATCCAGGATCATCCAGAAGCATGAAGCAGCCCATCAAAGCAGCCCATCAAAACAGTGAGAAGCTGATCTTGCATTTGGGCAGAAGGGGCTGTTCAGGAACAAGACATTACCAGGATCAAGGGAGTTGTGTTGCAAGAAGATCTGGGAAAGCACCATCATCCAAGTATTGGCAGACATGGGGCAGAGCTGTGGCTGGCCGCAGGATGACCCCTACATCTGCTAAGTGTCTCTTGCAGCCTGGCATCCTGCAGAGCTGCTGTTCAGCACTTGGAGTACCATTCACCTGATCATTTCACACTTAAACTTCTCACCTGTGACTTGCTTAATATTCAGTGCAGAGGAATATGTCCATTTGGGGGCTTGATTTCATCTCATTCTACAGCGGAAAATAAAAACTAAGTCAAAGAATCTTATCCTACAGGTATGTATTGACTGTGGACTGTATGAACATCTGATACATTAAGCACTCTGCACACTGTTCTGTGTTGGTCTCACTTTTGTCTTGGCCACAGCTTCACTGAAATTAGTAGGATCACCCAATTCCTTTATGTGGTTGTCTCTGCTCCCACATGGAAACAAAGGACATGCAACATGGTCCATTCCTGTGTTCATGAAGGTTCAGTTCAGTGTGACACACAACAACCCTTCAAAGAAAAAAGGGCCATCTCCAAAAACTGCACAGTTTGAGGGCCATGGCCACACCTGCCTCTTGTTCTGCTTTTTCTCTCCGCAGCTATATTTCAGAATCATGTGTCATAAAATCAGCTGCTGGTCTTTGCCATTTAGAGCTCTTCTCTTCTGTGCCACAAAGGATAGCTAAGCAGTTCAAGGCAAAGACCTTAACACAAGCACATGCACTGTAATTTGCAAATGAATAAAGACTGCAAACCCCCAAGCCCCATATCCCATTATCTTTCTAATGGAAATGCATGAAGAGTTTAACCTGCAGTAGAGAATAATACAATATTTCTAAAGAGAAAACAGATTTTGATTAATTTTTTTTACCCTAGAGTCCAACTGCTGCATATAAGACCAAAGATACTCTATATTGGCTCCAAAAGGGTGGACGTGAAGAAATGTGGATATGATACCTGCATTAAAAAAAATAGACACAAAACATTAAAATTACCTCAGACACTGCATCATTAAAATAGACAAAATAATTCTGAAGAGTCTGTTCTTGTAGGTTTTTCAGTATGAATTATGATTCTTATTTTCCTTGCACAACCCAATAAACATAACAAAACAGCATATTTTTAATACAGTCATAGTAACATGCTAAATACAATAGCTCATCTTCAGGAATGACAGCAGTTAGCAAGTAAGTGACCAAGATAATATACTGATGAATAAAGGAATTTCTAAACAAAGCCTTGCTGGGAGCATTTCAATTACTAATTTTATGCTTGATTTACCAATATAAAATTGTGGATATTGTAATGGTAAAATTATTGTTTTTTTCCCCTTCACTGGATTCTCTGTTGTGAAAATGTTTCATACAATTGTGTCAGAACCCTCATTCCCTCAAACTTTTCTAGTAATTATGCAGATGCTGGTTATGAAAAGTGTTTAATCCATATTACCCCTAACTGCTGCTGAAGAAAACACAAATGCTTTGTGACATATTTGCTTATTTACTTTTTCTTAAGAGATGGCATGTTCTGTCTATCTTTACTGTTGTTCTCAGGACGATTATAAAAGGTATGGGAATTAAAAGTGGCTTAGAAGGAGTCAGGATCTAAGTCTAGAGATGTTTTCTGCAATGAAAATCAAATGGCATTAATAATGATGACCAGAGAAAACAAGATTTGGGGCATCAGTATTGCTATTGAAAGCACTATCCAATTTCTCCTCTTCTAAGCAAACAGTGAAAATACAAAATGGCATGTGTGTTACTTGCTGTTTGGGGAGAGCTGAACTGTAAGAATCAGAACAAATATTTTCAACTCTCTTTGGATGGGCTTCTTAGCTGAACCACCCTAGGGGAAGTTTCTTATACTTAAATCATAAACACCAGGATTAAAAATGCTTACAAATGACAAAAATGGGTCACTGTATCTTGTGTACTGCAGGCCATACTGCTTTCTTGATGCTGAATGAATTAGGATAATCTTGGATTTCATTTTTCCCCAAGTACTGGCCATGCTTGAAACTGATAAGCAATATTTAACGCGTTTTAGACTGGCTTTGCAAAGAACACCTTTCTTCCTCCTCCACTTTTCAAACAGCATTTACAAACTTCTGTTCCTCCATAAGGATTGGTGTGTAATAAATTTTTTACTATGGCAAGTCCTACCAGCAGTGACCTTCTTTCTGCTGTGGGTGACTACAAGCAACCACACAAGAGCTCTAGATGCAAAAGCCAAGACCATCACACTTGGATGAGATGACTAGAAATCCTTTTTGTAATCAAAACACATTTTACCAGTGTCATTGCATCTATTATGTGGTTCCTGAGGCTCTTCAATTCAGGACATTCAAAGCCAGCTCTTTCATATAATGTAAATAATAACTAATTTTTCAGTATTTTGTAGTTATTGACTGGAGTTCCATGCTAACTTTTTATTATTTTTTCGCTTTTATGCTCTTTTTCTCTAAGACAACATTGTATTTTTTTAAAATACAGAAAAACCTAGTGAATAGATCAAGGCAAGGCCTGTTTTTCCCTTGCCACACCTGATCATGCCTCAGAGGAAGAGATAACATGAAATTCATCTTGAGGAACCTTTAATATTTGAACTGTAACAGTGAATCAGTTCTGGAAGTATTATAACCCGTAGTATCTGAACTGAGGTTATTCTGTTTATCCGTGTGTGCCACTGAACAGCAGGTATAGGGGACCACTTTGGGACACTGCCACTGTTTGTTACAAATAGTGAGTGACTACAAAAAAAATTTGTTATTCTGTTCTTAAAATCCCACGCTTGCTGTCTATCTCACAGAATGAACTTTGAAAAGATCAAGTACTGTCCCCTGCAATTAAAAGTTTCAGATTTAATTATAACAAACAGGATTCAATCATGTCATACATTTCTGTACATTCCACTGTTTTGCATCTCACTAGTCACAGGGAGTTTGTGTACTAAGCACTTTAAATGTTTAAATACATTCTTCACTTTCAAATGATCTCTTTGGTCTGAACTGAACTTGTGAATTGCTGAATCTGTGCCTTGGCAATAAACCAGCAATCTTCCTGGTGCCTGGGTGATGAAAATGAGTTGCATTTAAACAAACTAAGATAGTTTTGGAATTATCATTTATCAGGATACCACTGATTTGTGAAAGAAATTAAACCTGTTCTTTCAGGTCAACATATCTCTTGCCATGCCACAGGGTACATTTTGGAATTGTGGGCCATCATGTTCCCTGAAAACCTACCCCACTGAAACCAAATGCAAAATATGCATGGGTCTAAATGGCACATGTTCCCTCAAGGGTAGCACGGGTACAGCCAGTTCTATGTGGCTAAATGCCTGATAGCAGTTAGCTGGCCCACTGCCTATAAGCATTAACTTTAGGCACAATCTAAAAGTTTATTTTAAAGATTTTATTCTATGTAAAGGGTATGACAGTCTGTAGTATTCTTTATAAATATTCATATTGCTAATTCCCTCACCTAATGTCAAAGGCATAAATCTGGCTTGCTTAATACATGCAGTATATATATTTTTTGCTTGGTAGTTTACTAATATTATTTCCATCCTCTTCTCCTTTACCATTTTGTCCAATAATCATATAACAAGCTATACAACTCTGGCCTGCTACATCTTGATGTAAATAAAGCCATGATACATTCATGCTGCAGATCCTGGAATTTTCTTCATATCTAAAATCCTTTCATTAAACTGAAGAATTTTTCAGAAAGGCAAAGTTCACTTGTATTTTGGGATTTCTCTTACTAAAAGCCATTCTGAACACAGATAAGAAAAAGTCTAATTTTTTTTCTTTTTTACTTGTATGAGCACAAAGATCTGCGTAAACATATATGCAAAACAGAAACCTGTTAGAAGGCATTTTGTTCTCAAAAATGTTCTTTGGAGTTATCTTACCTATTAATAGTGCCTCTTTCTCTGATTTTAGACCTGGGCTTCGTTTCTCTGAGTTCTTTTCTCTGTCCTGGTTGACCAATGCTACTGTCAATACATTGATTTCCTATAAAGTTTAAAAAAACAAACAGGTGGTCATGTAGATTTCATTTACCTCGATTAAACTTGTCTGCTTCCTTTCAACTCTCTAAAAAAAATCATTACTTTAATTCACATCTAAAGACAAGACAATTATAAATAATTGATTTGTTTACAGAATATTAAGATACATTTTGAACTACCTTTATGCCAAGTGCTGACAAGAAGAGAAATTTTGCTTGCAGAGTAAGCAATAACTTTGTTGCTAGTGCTTCTTCATTATAACAGCTGGAGAGATTGTGTCATAAAGTGTGGGGATGGTCAGAAAACTCACATTTTGTAGCTATTAAAGCTATAAACCAAGACCGCCTCCAGGGAACATGGATGGAGACATTCAGCTACAGCCATAGGAGTAAATTCAGCAGTCACTAACAACATAGTGCACAACCCTCTGCCCTGTTACACTCTGCAAACAGTGCCTGGCGTGGCATTGGCCCATCCCAAATAATTCTCAGGCATGTTTGGGGGTTGGCACATTTCAGGAAGACCACTCCTAACAGGTGGACTGCATAAAGCTATCTTGTCTTAAGGACTGAAAGAGCACCAACCTGAAGGGCAAACAAGTCAAGGTTCCCACTCAGAGCTCTTTTTTTCTGGAACTGGGTAGCCTGAACCACCTAAATTTCATCTGAGAGATCACACAACAGATGCTCCATCAGAAGCACCCAGGCAGTTGACTGACTCGGTATATGTGAAGTAAATAAATTATTTTCAATTCATGCAAGTGGCCTCAAAGTGTATTGCACAATATTCAAGCATATCCATGGGCTGTTTCCATGGAGTAGCCAATGTGCAATAACTTGTTCCTCGGTGAGGCAGTGACTCACACTGCTGCATCTGCTCTGTGAAATGCTCAGCAGTTCCATGCAAAACCTCGGAGGCAGAGAGCATGGTGCTGGAGACACGGTGGTGTGAGGTGGGACTGTGAAGGAACGGTGCTCTCGCTCTGTTTGAGGGAGTCAAGGTAAGCTGCTGGAGGTTGTGTGGGACTGGGCAGCCTTAAATGCAAGCAAATATGTACTCTTTGGTAAAATGATGTGGTTCATTTAGGACATACCCATGGTGTGGTGCCTTGCTCCAAAATTTTTGGCAAGCATTTTTGGCAGTAAAAGAGGGACACTGGGCTTGGGTTGCTCTGAGGCATTTCTGAAGGTGTGAATAATCCATGCTAAAAAAAGGCATAAACTCCAAAATATGTCAAATGTGCCTCTTCATGGATGACTAAATGCTTCACAGTCTGTGAGACTGGTAAAAAGAGTCACGCACTTCCTCATTTTTAATTGAAAACAAAAAGAAACAACAAAAAACATAAACCAAAACCCCCCAGTGAGGTAGTCTGTGCTCTTCATAGGCCTTCTCCAAGGGGCAGCTGCTGGATAGGCTCAGATGCATCATGGCTTCAAGTGTTCCTTCGCATCACGAAGAAGAACAAGCTGCCATGTGTCAGCTAAGGAACTCTTCGTGCACATAAGTGACATACATCCACATGTGCATCCTTAACCCCCAGCAACAAGGGGCTCTGACAAGCCCTGGCCCACACTGAATGTGGTGTGAGGTCCATTGGGTCATCTGGGGTTTGTTGCAGCTGTAATGGCCAGCTGAGGCATTTCTCCCAGCCACAGGTCTGTGTGTAGCTGTGCACATATCAGCCTTTGCTGGCTTTTTAGTTAGTAGAGATCAAATAACTTTTTAGTTGTGTATTTTAGTTTAGGGAGTCTGCAGTTTAAGAGTTGGCAGTGATCCGCTCTTAAAATAATTGTGTTCCTGGGTGCTCTGGCAGCTACATCACCTTGCCACTAACACTCCTGTAGTGTTGTAGAGCACAAAGCACATTATAGCAGCAGCAGCATCCTCTAAATTGTCCAGCACTGTTGACTCCCCTCCTGACACAGCTGAAGGCTAATGCAAATTCTGATCTACTGCTGGCCATGACATCCAAAAGCAGTGAAAGGAAACCTAGGCAAGAAACTGAAATAAAAGGCGTTTACATGGCTTTCTCCAAAAGGGCAGTAATGACAAAGGGGTTACAGATCAGAACAGAGCTGGATGAGAGATTTCCTGATACTGCAGCAGAAAAGCAGAGCAGCATATGCTGGCAGAGCTTGTATAGGTTAAGATGTAGCTTTGACTTCATCAGAGATAGAAAAGCAGTCTAAAAATAGCAACTCCTGAGAGGGGAAGGTGGGAGCAGAGAGATGTGTATTTGATATAACAGGCCCCAAACACAGCACACTTGCAGTTTCAGGTGGGATTAGAAGTTTTGTCAAGCACTGATGCAGAGAAAGAAAATATAATCCCATTGGGAGCAACGAACAGATGGATTCTCATTTAATGCCTAGATTTGAGCCTGTGCAGAATGTTTTGTATGATTTATAGGACAGTGTAAATGGATGCTAAAGGAAGTCACATCAAGTCTTCCTTAGCTGTATGTTGGAACAGAAGATAAAAGAGTAAAAAATTCTTTATGGGGAAGCCTGAGGAAATGAGTGGCAAAGATAGATGCTCAGCAAACCACTGGCTTTAGAAGAAAGTTGAAGGTTCTTAGAGGCTTTAAAAGGAGAGGTTTCTGCCATCCAATGTTACCTGCCTCACAGAAGATAATAAATCAGATCACTCTGATGTATTCAGCTGTCAAAAGAAGTTTGCCCAGGCCATGAGAAAATACAGGGTGTGCATAGTCACACAGTCACATACTGATCAGAATTCAGTAGCAATGCTGCTAGGAATTAATAGTGGTTTAAGAGAAATGGCATAATTGGGTCTAGAAAATGGGTGTGAAATTCACCCAGAAACTGGGCTAATTATAGCATAAGTGAAAACCTTAAGAATCTGACAGCATATTGCAGATACAAATCTTGTACCTATGAAGCCTTTACAACAAATCCTCATGCAGTTAATTTACACTTTTTTAGAGGCACTACTTATGTCAACCCACAGAAACAAGACTTTTAAGAGTACAAAGGTGAATGAGGCAATAAATAATTGGAAAAAACAGTTAGGTCACCTCTCTGACATGAGAAAAAGCTACTGATCACCAGATGCCTGAGGAAAATTATTTAATATATACTGCATTACAGTATTTCCTTTCTTTCTGGGAGACCATTCTTTATTTGGCAAATTATATTTTTTGAGGCCTTAAGCAGTCTCCTTCAGCAGGTTTCATTATAAAAGGAATATTTTGCTACCATCTGTCAGTTACTGCATTAAAGGACAAGAACACAGCTGAGCATGTGCAAACTGGTACCTATTAGAAATGAAACGACCTTGTGACAACTAAACACAGTGTGTGAAAGGCTTAATCCAGGTTAAATCACACCTAGAGACTATTAGGGACCTGGTCCTATTTATTATTTGCGAATTATGTCAGGTATTGGAAAACAAGGAGGACCAATTTGATGACAAAAGCTCCAGAGCTTCTCAGTATGATTGCAACCATTCTGCGCGATGCTCTCACCATTGCCAGCTTAGAGCTTGTTCTTGCAAATGACACTTTAATCCACCAGCAGTTGATGAAAAGACATGAATTTGCCCCATGATTGAAATCCCTATGGTTCTGCAGATATCCCTTGGGACCAGCATTTAGATTCAGGGCTCCCTGAATTTGAAACAGGAAGGGAGAAACAGAGAGTCTTTCTGAAAAACTTCCAGGAGAACTTGCTGGATGAAACAGAGGAGAGCATATAACAATTTTATCCCATGGGCTATTAATTTCCATAAGCAGATCTTTGACACCACCATTGACACAGAGCCGATAGCTGTGAAGAGTCATACACGGCAGTTTTGCACATGAATGTATAAAGCCTGGCTGTAAGGCAAGAGAGAAGTTTGGTTTTCATCATTCACTCAAGTATCTTGGGTTCTTCTGGAAGAGGGATAGGTAAATATATTGCTCCAAAAATTGCCTGGTCTCACTGTCCAAAGAGCAGCTGGGTCTAACACTGGAGACAGAGCAAATGAGAGTGACTTTTGAGAGAAATACACTCGCCAGAGAAAGACACAGAACTCCTGAAGAGTAGAAGAGATGTGGTGATATTCTACAGAAGATAGTCACAGATCCTGTAAGAACAAAAGGCTAGCTCTGCACTCCAGGGATCTAGCAGATCAGAAAGCTCCTGATATTTAGGCTGAATGACTTGGATCTTTCTCTCCTTTATTGGTTTTCTTTTTTTTCCCCCATGGGAAAGTAAGATATTAAATAAAAAGTTCTTCATCTAGATAGCATTAATCCTCTTCAGGTCAGTCTTGAACTAGTGCAAAAAAGGCAGACAATATAAAATATTTGTTCTTGCCTGAAAATATATGCTAGCCAGCATCCCTAAAAATGGGGGAAGTGAGGACTTAATATTCTCCATAAACACTGAGCAAGAGTTGAACAGGGCTTGCACAGTAGCTGCCCTACCTGAAAACTCCTCCAGCCAGAGTGCAGTTCTATACCATCTGTTGTTCAGGTCTCTGCTTTGAAAGGCAGAATATAAGATTTAATGAACTTGACATTGAAGGTATCTGACATATGCCAGGATGCAATGACATTCAAAGAGATGAAATATTCCCTCTACTCTCTGGGTAATCCAAGTATTTGGTAATTATCTTTGAATCTAGGGAAAATGATGACTGCTTGCATTTTGTCTTCAAAGACCTCATTTTCTTTGTTGTAGTTTATGGAATTCTAAAGAATTGTGTGGTGAGGGGGTAAAAATAATATTGTGTCTTCTGAAAGGCCCAGTAAAAATCCCACAAACCTACCAGCCTCTGGAAAAGCTTGCATTTTTACTATACATACAAAGCCAATTGTCTGAGGCATTAAAACAGTGACAGAAAAAGGAAAGACTTGATGTTTGTCACAGCAGGAAAAACAGAGCAACTACTGAATGTTGTTAGATGTAAGGGATACACCACACTTTCCTATCAGCCAGGGGATTTATGAGAGAAAATGAGTAGGAGGAGAAAAAAACTATGTATCTGAAACATAAGCTAAAATCTTGCAGGCTATTAACAGCAGGCCAGAGAGATACTATAAGCTTGGAAATAAAAGGTAATTTTAAAATTCTGATAAAAGAAAGTGCCATGCACACATGATACCAAATCCACAGCCTTTAAGGTATTGAAAGGCATATGTGTGCCTGCTCTGAGCACACAGAACTGGGCTTGGACTTCAGGTGAGTTTTTCCAAACTACTTATTGAGGACCAGGCAGGTTTGACTGCAAAAGGGTAGAAAGTGGTCTGCAGCACAAAGAATTGTATGTATTTAATTTATATGCATTTATCTGTGAACTTCCTATGGTCTGGTATAGGTGGGTTTGCTTTGCTAGTCTTTCTTGAAATGTACTTCAGAACTGCATCTGAAAATTTAATCTTGCAGTTTTAACCTGAGTGGAGCATAATTCAATAACCAATCAAGTGAATGGAAGTCTTGCAATACTTCCAATGCACATCAAGTCAGGCATCTTAAATTTATGGGGACATGCAAGGCTGAGGTACAGGACAACTTCTGACAGCTTAGCATGGTTGTCAGTTGAGAATGGGCTACTGTCCTTGTCTATGTTCTTATCCATGGTGAATTCAAAATTATTCAATCCAAGTTGAACTAAGCTACAGTGAAAGAGCTTATTTAAATTTAACTTAAATTTCCTTGCAAATGTGGCAACCTATGAGTACACTCACAGGCAGTGATTGTGACTCAGATGATCACAGCATCACAAAATCAGGCAGATGACCTTGGGAGTTCTGTAGGCCAACCTTCTGCTCAGAGCAGGATCAGCTGCAGTGGCAGAGCATGTGGATGTGCAACAGAAAGGTAGCAATCCAATGGCTCAGCAGTTTCTCTGCAACATCCCAGTCTTGCACCCTTATAAACAGAGGGGTGCCTCTGTCCCCTGCAGAAGGGATTTTCCAACCACCACCACCATTTGTTCCATACTTGTGATACTTGTAATTCAACTCTTATTTCCACAAGCACAAAGGAGTACAGAGGTGCCATTACAGACTGGGAAAATGTCATAACCTAATCAGAGAAAGCAGAGTCCCCTGACCCAGCTCCTCCCAGGGCTGTCACAGGAAACTATCAGCCCCAGGGGCTGAACATGACACAGTGAACATCAGTCCACCTCTCTGAAACATCCTGCAGACTGAGGGAGCATTGCCTGTAGGAATATGGGACTTGTTATGGGATGTAGGAGCAGAGCATGATGGGGTTTTACAAAACCTAGTTGAGTGTCCTCAGCAGGGGAAGAAGTAGCAGGAAAAGGAAGAGATCATGGCAGTTTGGGAGGGGATAAAAGGGAGTGGGTTGCACGTGATCAGGTTGCTGGTCAGTACACTTGTCTGGCCATGTCAGGCCCTCATCTGTGTACAACACCCATTAAACTAATTTCTCTTTTCCTAGGTGAGGGACTCTGAGCAGAGGAAGGACTGTGAGGGCATCTGAGCAGAGAAGCTGGAGTGGCATCAGCAGAGAGCCATTGCAGCCTGGACTGCTGCAGTTAGAGAGACCTGGGGGTCCAAGCCACCAAGTAGGGACACCATGGGGCCTGGGAAATGGCTAAATGACTCATGTGTGTGTGTGAGCAGCCAGTTACGGGATAGCCTGAGAGTCAAAGTCCAGTTTCTGGAGGGATTCACATTGTGTATATGTGTAAGCCTGCACATGTATTTCCCACTGATGGACCTTTACCATGACCAGCCAGAAAGGGCTGTTTGTGTACCTCAGCTCATGCTTATGAATGCTGAGTTTGCACTGATCTGTGTGGCTGGCCATGTGTATATAGATGGATGCATGTGATGCATGTGTTGTAGATGTCAGTTCTTCCCCATGCCTGTGAGGAGTACGTGCTCAGTGTAGCTGCTGGTTAATTCCATGGAGCTACGACCACCTTGTCTCTGTCAGGCTGCCAGGATTCAGCATCTCCCAAAACCAGTAATACTCGGTTTGGGCCAAATGTCTCTAATTCTTTCTTTAATAGAACTTGTTCCCATTCCTCAGCTACACACTGTGTTGTGATGTATGAAAATTTGGTTGAATGTCTGAACTCCGAAAGTAACTTAAAATGGTCTTAAATAAGTATCATGTGTGTTACATAGCTCTTCTCTCAGTCTCAGAAACAGTCCCTTCAGTGACTGTTTCTTACTCTCTACTGACTATTCCTCTAAAAATACTATGACTAGAAAATTGCTCATAATTTTGATTAATATCATTCTTTTGTTGCTTCTAATGAAGCAACAAAAAAGTTATCTTGTGCTGGTGAATTAACTACTTCCTAAAAAGCTTATCTTTTACATGGCCCTGGCTCCTCACAGCCTAAGAATTGATTTTAGAAAAGTGGCTAGCACTAAGTTAAATGGCCTTGTGACACACTGTCTATATGCAGAGAGGTTTCTTGGCCTTTTCTATTTGTACTGGGATAACTCAGTTTACAGTAAAAATTTGCAGTGGTGCATCACATATGAAAAGATCAAGGCAAGGAATGAGGCATCCAACCATCTGCCCAAAACTAGAGCTCTCACAAGTAGCTAGTGCCACTGTTAGAGTTAGCACCAGATCAAAAATTAATTTAAAAAAGCCTTTGCTTTTCATGTTTTTTTTCCAGGGTCTTACAAGATCCTTCTCTTTCTACTACCTACCTAGTGATGCAGAAGGACCGTATTTGCCATATGCTGCACTGCTGGTGAATATGACTGGTTTATCATTAGAAATGATAGACACCAGGTTTCATCTTTTCATTCAAATCAAGCCTAAACTTGGTAAGTTATTTTGTTCTATGCAAGAAGCCATTGTTGGTTTTGTCAGAAACAGTACATTCTAATTACTTTTAAATTCTAATTACTTCTATACACTCATATAGAAATTTACTTTTAAAATACACTAATATAGTATTTACCATTATTGTAAATTTAAGAGTACACTGGCATTAACAAATAACCAGTTGAAAACTTGAAAAATTATCTGGCATTAAAATTATATGAACAGCGATGTAGACAAATTAGAACTGTGAATGTAAGACCCTGTAAATGAAAAACTTTAAATACATGGATCTAAGGTTTGTTTATCTGATTTATTCTACATAATAGAAGCATTTTCAGGAGTGAAGATTAACTGTATTATGATGCTCTTGACATCCTATTTTTCTGATCCATTTGCCAGAGAGATGCTTTCAACTTTTTCATTATAAAGCTTTTACTATTGTAACTTTCACCTGCTGAGTTTTAGGCAACTAGCAATAATTTGAAAATGCTTTTCTCATTGAAATTATCTCTCTATATTTTTTTCATTGTATTTGAGAACATTTATTTTATGGGAATGTACATATGCAAAACACAGATGACTAATAGGGAAGTTACTCCATGCTCATTTTCAAAAGTATCATCAGGTTGCTTCATTTTCTAAAGCTGGATTTATGTGTAGGTTCCTGATGTCTTAACACAGATGTTTTATGTGATATGAAGGTGGTTGCTTTGCAAGACAAAAGGTAATTGTCATTTTGCACAATTTGTTTTAGGGAATTGCAGCAAACCAACGGTTGGCTGAATGAAAGCATCACTTGCCCACCAGCTCTGCTGAAGTCATTGTAGGAGGAGTTCTTCATGTTTACTTGAGATTCAGAATTTGTGAAAAACCTTTGAAATGGTCTTTAGCACAAATATCACTCTTGCAATCTCTTCTAGAATGATGAACTTCCAAAAGAAAAGTTAGAGAGAGAGAAAGAGAAAAAAAAAAAAAAAAGGCAGTTCATTTCCCTCCTGGGACTTGTAGAAATTTTGAAAATGACTTTGTTGAAATAAAAAAGAAGTAACAGCCAGGGGAAACCAACCTTAAATATCCTATGAGAGTGAATGGTTTTCTTCATGGTTTTGTATTTGAAAGATATTAACTTTAGGAATCTCCACATCTGCAAAAAATTCTTAAACACTTTGGAGTTCTTACTCCTTTGGAGTGGATTTTGATCAGGATGACAAACTCTTTCTGAGATTCCTTAGAGGGACTTGGGAATACTGTTTGATGAGAAGCTCAACATGACCCAGCAATGTGAGCTTGCAGCCCAGAAAGCCAATTGTATCCTGAGCTGCATCAAAAGAAGAGTGTCCAGCAGGGCAAGAGAGGGGATTCTGCCCCTCTGCTCTGCTCTGAGACCCCACCTATAGTGCTGCATCTAGCCCTGGGGCTCCCAACATAGGAAGGACATGGACCTGTTGGAGCAATGTCAGAGGAGGGTCATAAAGATGGTAAGTTGGCTGGACCAGCTCTCCTGTGAGGACAGGACAGTTGGGGTTGTTCAGCCTGGAGAAGAGAAGGTTCTAAGGAGAGAACTTAAGAGTATCTTCACATACCTAAAGGGAGCTTCAAGAGAGCTGGAGAAGGACTTTTTACAAGGCCACATTGGAACAGGACAAGTAGAAATGGCTTTGCACTGAGAGGGCAGGCTTAGATCAGAATTAAAGAAGAAATTCTTTACTGTGAGGGTGGTGAGACACTGGCATAAGTTGCCCCGACAAGCTGTGGATACCCCATTCCTGGAAGTGTTCCAGGCCAGGCTGGATGGGGCTTTGAGCAATCTAGTCTAGTGAAAGGTGTCTCTGCCCATGGCAGAGGATTGGAACTAGATGATCTTTAAAGCCCTTTCAAATGAAAACCATTCTATGAAAAGTGGCTCTTGGGAATACTGAAGTTCCCTTCTCACTTCTGCCACTTTTTTCCTGTCTGTTCCTGGAAAGCCGGTTGGAAGGCGTGCAAATGTGGTGTACAACCCCCAGGACTGCAGTAGCTGGTTTGTGGCTGAAGCAGAGGTGGCCCATCATCCTTCAGGTGGTTGCGGGGGAGCCTGAGTGCTCTGACAAGCCAATCTGCCTTGCACACTGTGTGGGTTAAGCACACAGCTGCATATGTATAAGGCTGAATGTTATTCCTCACTAGAAATGACAGGATGACTCCTGTATACGTGTGTAGTATAAATACTCAGGGAAAATGCTTTGGGATGAAAGGTTCCACATAATGATCAGATATTATTAAAATGTCAGGTAGCTCTGGGCATTAAAGATCTTTCTCCCTGTGGAGCTCATATGAAATTTAAAGTAAAAAACTTTTGTGATTTGCTGAGTGGGTGGCTGAATGAGTTTTATCATTGTGTCTCAGAGTTCTCCTTCTCCTCCCGCAGAAGATCAGAATTCACTGTAATCAAAAGCCAAGTCACTCTGACACTCTTAATTAGGGACAAGGGAAGTGGTGTGATTTCTTGCTGCACATTAACAAAGGGGTTATTGCTACAGCCCAGATCCACTTCAGGCAGCACATTCTGAGTCAAAATATACCTTGGTCTGTTCTCTTTTTGTTCCCTGTAGGGTTCAATCATGGCTGCAATCTCAGAGACTGTGATTTTGCCAGCAGAGACATTTGTACCATGCTAATGAAACTCTCGCTGTCTTCTGAAATGGCAAACCAGGGCTGGGGTGGCAAAGGGGGGAACTTGGAGAGATTTGATCTAGCAGTGTAAAAGAACTTCTGAAGGCTGAATGGGCTCTTTGATATCATCCTAAATGGCCCGTTAAGCTCCTGCTACTTTTCAGGCCTCGTGATATTGAATTCAGGAGGTGGCCATTCCTCATGCCTGTCGCAGTAAGTAGGAAAGCTGCTGATCTGCGAACGGTCAGAGCTGCTTGAATCTATCATGCTCCATGTGCCTTAAATTGAAGGAAATGAGAAGAAATGAGTGATGGAAGGGGTACAAATAAATGTCTGGAATGGAAAAGGTAGGGAGTAGAAAGAGGCACAGCCACCCCTCACCCCCTGGTACTGGCCCCACCAGGACAGAAAAACCTAAATACAGACAGTAAATGTGTTTCTCTAAAGCCCCCCTGACAGCTCCAATCCAGTCAGGGTAAGGATCTTTGCACCTTCTCCAAATGACACAACACACCCATGATGAGAAACCAAACCCCACTTCTCTCTTTTCAAGGAGCTGTCCTCATCCCTGCACTCTCCATTATTCCTGCCTTGCAGAAGGGAGCAGCAAAGTCCGCGCTCTTTTCTTCTCAGATATGGCAGAGAGACAACTCCCAACTTCTGGGTTGTCAGCCTTGAGCTCATGGGTATGGAGAGACTTCCAGGACCCTTTCCTTATCCTCTAAAGCACCCAAGCATCATCACCTCTGTTTCTGCAGTGCCGAATCATATCCATGTGCTCCAGAAATGCCTGCTGCAAGGCCAGAGGACCTCATTGTGGGGAGCCCAAGGGGGTTTTCTGGCCTGTAACTTTAGACTCAAATTGCTCTTATATAAGTGATATTGAGCACATTTTTTATTGCAAGCCTGCACTGTTCTGGGAAGAGCAAGCTTTTTGAAGAGTGGGATAACCAGGAGATGACTGTTGCACGCACAAGGAAGTGAAGCAGAAGAATCAGCAATCACTTGGGATCTTCATCACTAAGATGACCAACTTCTTCCCACACTCCCAAACTACTTGCACTCTTCTAGTTCCTATTCCTCTCCCTGTGTTCAGGGCCCTTTCCATCTCACCTGGCCCAATGTGATGCTGCCACACTAAGTGGAGCTGCCACATCAAACGGCATGTGTGTACTAACACACACACTAACACGAGACATTCACAGCCTGCACCTTTGGATTCCTAAATTAAAACTTTGAATAGTGAAGTACAAGAAGTGAACTCTGATGAGTTTGATGGAATTACAGACTTTTCCAAAAGTTGAAGGGGATTAGCTTTTTAAATCTTTGCTTGACTTGTTGCAAAAATAAGCCTCACTGGAGAACCATCTTTTCTTCGATGAAGATCACCAGTGATTAACCTACTCTATGAAAACAGGAATGTAGGGTGTAGTTAGGAGTATCATCACTTTCAGTGTAGTATAAAGTGAGAAATGCAGTGCTATACCTCCCCTCCTAAGAGTCAGGGATCATCTGGAAACTGCTTCAAAAGCAAATACAAAAGACAAAATTAAAGGAAGAATCAACATTAAATGTAAGATGCTTGGTTGAACTCAAGAACTGCTCTGACAACAGCTTTAAGCATTCAAATGGAAAAATGCATCCCTACTTAATATTATTGATTTTGTGTCTGGAGAAAAACCCACAGAACAGTGTGTCCAAGCTGTGGGAGATGCTAACTGAAGGCAGACAGACAAATGTGGTCAAAGTCAGTATTTTGCTCAAACAACGAAACTCAAACAGAACAAAATGCTGGTCAAAAAACCTCTGTAGTGAAATACGTTTCACTCTCTGAAATATATTCATTTTATTATGTCTTGGTGATAATGAGGTAACCCTAAAAGTCTTTTGGCAAAATTCTGACTTTTTAACCTGATGGGAATTTCTTTAGTGACTTCAACAATGTCAGGACTTTGCCATGAAATTGCAATCAGCATTCAGAATGCTTCCGTGACCATTACTCATGTCTTGCTTTGGTCTGAATGTGGCAAACTGATACTCTTGATTACAATTTTGCAGCACTTTTACAAAGGCTAGGAGATATTCACAGCAGCCATCTAAGGAAGGCAGATAGCTGACAAGGGAGAGCAACAAACTCCTGGAAGATCACAGAGTAATTCTAAAATGAGACGTGTATAAAAAACATCTTCCTTTCTCCATTTACAGTAGAGGGATATCATGGATGTTAACCTTCTGACCCTCAAACCAGGGATGTATTCACTGTATTGGCATGCAGTGCCATATCTATACTGAATTCAGCAGGGAGCAAAAGATCTTTGATCAAAACACAGAATTAATTTATATCATAAAGGCTTCAGAGAAAGCCATTGAACTTACAGAAAGAGCAGAAGAATAAATTGTCTTTGTAGAGTTAGTCACAAAACATGTGATTAGCATTTTCAGTTTGCAAAATGGTCTCTACTCGAGCACAGCTCCCAAACAAGATTTTTTTCATGTTGGGAGTATTCAGGTCCCAAGAATCTGGGAAAATCCTTGCAGAGGATTATATCTGAAATTATGATTGTCCACTGGTCATAATTTTCACTGCAGTTAAGACAGAGATGTGAATGAAATACCATTATGTGCAGCAATGAAGAGGAAATGAAAAGGGGGTCAGATTAGAAGCAAGGACTGATTTCTCTTCCAAAGCACAGGACTGACGGAAATGAGCACTCACTGACAGCACCTCTGGCAGTGCTGGCTGTTGAAGTCTCTGTTAACATCAGGCCAGAATTTCAGGCTTTGTGTACTGCCTGAGCCCGACATTTGGCCTTTCTTGACACAGAGTATAGCTGGGAAATGTCAACAGCCATAACAAATATTACTGCATGTACCTGGCAAATCACTCATGAAACACCCTTATGACTCTGCACAGAACCTTGTAAGATGGTTTTGCTTTCTGGAAATAACAGATGTACTGGCAATACACTAAAATTTTGGTCTACCCCACCCCCGCAGATTTGTGTGTGAAGTGACATGCAGGGAATGTGACATTGCATTTGCTCCAGCCTCTTATTATTAACTTAGTTAACATTATTAACTTAGTTAATTTTCCAGCAAAAACAAGAGAAAAAAAATGATGGTCAATTTGTAGGTTGGGCACCTATAAATTACTTCAGGAGGGAAGTTTATCTTTTTCCAAAGGTGTCCAGATCCTTGTCTCCCTTTCAGGATGGTCTCACTTAATGAGTATGTAGAAGACTAGGATAGGACTAAATATACATTTTCATCTGTACCTGCTTCTGCTAAGAAAAGTATTTCCATGTTTTATTTTAAATAACACTATTTTTTAATGTAAAAGATGATGCAGACTAGTGCCATCAGGAGAAATCCTGAGTGAAGAAAGTAATCTTTAAGGTTACAGTATGGGCTTCCTTGATGTGTACGCACTGTGCCTCAAGTTTCTTCTGTCCTTTCTAGAAGCCTGATCTTCTGCAGAGTAATAATCTAAATATGCCACAGTGTGAAGATAAGACTGTGTGTTCAGTGTACAGGCACAGTTGCCATTTTTCCTTACCAACACCTCCCACTATTGCTCGGCATGTAGAGGTATTTCATTTGCTGAATTCAACCTGTCATCTGTAACAAGTATGTCCTAATCCAATTATATGCATCATTGTTCACTAAGAACCACGTAGGAGCCACCAAGCCTTCTTCTCTTTGATCAGCCCTGATTTGCACAGTGGCCAGGGGCAAAACCCATGGAGTCTGCTGAGAATATACGTGAGACAACCTGCAAGGCACAACACCTGTGTGCTACACATTTGATATAAATGACAATTGTTTAAAAGGCACTTCAGCTTCCATTTTACAAAGTTCATTATTGTAGCAAATGTTTTAACTTAAGTTCTTTCCCTCTATTTCTCTATTTCCATTTGTACTGCTGTGCTTTCTCTGATTTCAGGGTGGTATTATTGTTGACTACATGGCTGTGACTGTGACTCAATAATTGTAACTATCTGGTTTCCCTCTTTGCCATTAATCTAGGTATTGACTTCTTTCCTTAAGAGCCATATATTGCTATGAGATCAGCTGGGGAAGAGCTCATGGAAAAAAAGGGGCAGAAAATAAAGTTTCTATCCTATGGAAAATTCAGGCATCTGAGGAACTCGTGCAACTACAAACCGGATCAAAATACTACATTTTGAAAAATTTACTATTAATCCATGATTCTGAAATATTTTGTTTTAGATACCTGGGAATAATGTACTGAAACACTCTCTTTACACAATTGAAATGTTTCCTTTTAATGCTATTTCAACCTTTATATTATATAAATATAAAACTTTCAAGCATTTCTGTTTATTCAGTTACATATGAGCCAAAATAGTACAACCCAAAGCTTTCAGGTAATTTCCCTTTAAAACATTCCAATACTGCAAAATATTGTTTCCTCCACATTTTTGGTGAGAAAGCAAGTTCTCTTAGAGAGTTGCTAAGCCTTACATTCCTCAAGGATTTCCTTTGGGAAACCTGCAACCAGCTATTGTACAATGACCAGGTTTTAGCTAGCATATGTGAATATCTCAAGAGCATCATTGGATTAATGTATTTTTGGTTTGCAAACAGAATCTTTCAAAGGGGCAATGGGATGCTGTGCAGACAGACTGCAGCTGAAGATTAGTTGAAGTTATCAGACAATATTGAATGCCTCCTGTCCAAATGCTAAGAGCTACGAGGTTCTATCGACTTCACCGCGGAAATGGATCACAATGAATGAGATTTAGGAAAGGATTAAAAAAACGAGAACAACATTTCTTTATCAAAAAAGGAGTTCACAAAATTTGAGCCTTCCGTTCATGTTTAAAATAAAACTGTTTTCCTGACTGAGCCATTGGACAACACATGGAGTAAAATAGATGTTAAAATATATTAGTATTTAAACTGTTCGTAGTTCACTTGGCCAGGAGGAAGATATCGTATATAAATGTTTTTAATATTCATCTGTTTATGGCAAAGCACAAGACTGCATGGTTTGGATGACAAACATAGCAGGAAACTTTCTTTTTTTTAGCTCTTCCCCCGTTATGGAAATCGCTGTTTTGATAGTAATCATTAAGGGAATATCAGAAGCAGTTTTTTTTTTTTTTTTGGCAGCAGGTTTTAAAAACCGTGACCTTAGAAATCCTTTAATGTTTTTGGACAAAATAATGATTCAATGAATTAATTTATTTCTCTTGTGAATATTAACAGTTTCAAAATTATATGCATATACGAACCACTTCACTCGGAACTGAAATATGGCCAGGCCTGCCCAGCTGCAAGGCAGCAGCCACAGAGACAAATGATATAACTTTGTAGCTTGAATAATCCTGGACAGGACACTAAGGAAACGCATTTCTTTTGCAGTCGTTTCCATGGTATCTTTAACACCCACATAGAGCAAGTAGGACACCGGTTGTTAAAGTCTCATCCAAATAAATCCTGCAAAGTAAATTGCATGGAACCCAATTTATCTACCTTGAATGAAGTTTGCTGGGATTTGAACCTGTGGCTTCAAGAAAAAAACCCCAGACACTTCAAACCTGATGTGCAAATCATTCAGCCATTCTTTCAGCTTTAAGACATACATAGTAAATTTGAGAACATACACATACATGTACTAAATCTATACATAGATAGATGTACCTACATTTGTTTGAGATTCATCATGCCCATTGATTTCTGCTAATTCCTTGGTGCTTTTTAACTGCGAAGAGTAAAACAAAAAAAAAACCAAAACAGAACAAAACAAGCACATTACTTCAGTATTTCACACAGTTATCTTTGATTTATTTGAAGGAGCATTTTATAAAGCTTCCAATGAGAAAAACAGATGGAGCATATAATTCTAATGAGTTTTTGCTCAAACCATTTTGAAACCAACATACTTAAGGCTTGATAGGTTGGCAAAAAAAAAAAAAAAGAAAAATAATAGGACTGGGTCATTATTTTTTAAATAATAAGATTAGAAAGTAGTTTCAAGGCATAAAAGGTGCACAGATTTCTCTCTCAAGAATAATAAACAGTTTAACTTCCCATTGTTGTTGCCATTAATTTAAACTTTACAATATTTGGAAGTGGCCACTAGCTAAATAGTGTTTTGCCAATGATTACTTTTGAATGATATATTTTGAGGTAAGATGCCGAAATGCTACTATACATTGTCTTCCTGACAACGTACCTAAATAACTGACATGGCTCCTGGGTATGATGGAAAAGGAGGGGAAGTGAAGAACAGTTCTTTTATTTAACCAGTGACAGTAAGAACTGAGGAGGCACTGCAAATATATGACCTGAACAAAACCTTTTTTTCCCTCTCGAATTAACTTTTAGGGGAAAATCCAGGATTACATTGGGAATTGTGAAGATCACTCTCAGGAGATTTAAGGAAAGTCCTAGCTCACATCTTGAGCCACAGTGAAATATGCTGTCGTTCATCCTGTGACTGAGCAAACAGAGCAAAGGGGAGACACTGCAGCTCTCCTGAGCCTGTAAGCCATGGAGGTTTGTACACTTAAATGAAACTTACAGAACCATTTGCTCTTTAGGTTAAACTCTGAAGAGTCATGCTTTTATTGTAATTTAATTCACAATAGATATCATGTGGAGGAGGGGGATGGAGGGAGTAGGGAGGGATGGGGAACAACAAACTCAACTTTCCCCTGAATTTCTTCTCTTTTGCCAAAGAAGCTGGGTTTGATGTAACTGTTGATTCTACAGCCTGGCTCTGATTGGCAACAACAATATGTATTGATTAGGGTCTGACTCAGAAGCGTTGGTGGACTACCATCCTAGTGGGGTTGGTGACCTCCATCACATTTTTGCTATGTGGCAACAGCAACAGCTGAACCGAGTGTGATCCAGCTCCCAGATGTTCAGTTTCCAATATGACAATTAAGGTAAACAGGCCATGGTCTGTCTGTATCTTATTATGCAGGGCTGTGAACTGCACCAATTCAGGAACAGTTGCTCAAGCCACTAAACCACTCCTGCTGGAAAGGGAAGTGGGCAACACTTCCTGATAAAGTAGTACAAAGGATATCTGGGGACTGCAAAATCATCAGGTCTGGTTCAATTCACTGAAGCTCATAGTTCAAAAGCCTCAAGAATCTGCAATTTATATTGACAGCGAAGTGGTGCATTTCCAATGAATCCTACATGTTTTCCCTACTCTGAAAAAATAACCATCCTTTGAAATCACCTCACTGTGAGGATAGCAGGTAGGAATAAGCTGAAATGGCTACTTCCAGCCAAGCACCAGAATTAGGTATTAATGCATTGCAGTGTGACTGAAAGTGCTGTTTCTGATTCTGCCAATTCTTCATTATAGAAATTCACCCAACATGAGCAGTCCTGTGGGTTCAGCTGAGCTACTCATCTGAATATGAGGTCAGGAGAGCAGGCTCAGTTTCGTAAAACCGTTCTGCATGCTGATGTGAGTGTCCTGAGTGCTCAAGGAATGCTGTTCATTGCTTACACTTTGCCTTTTCCTTTCCAGGTTGATAAAATGTCATCACCCCTTGGTGACTGTGGCTTCCTGGCAAAGTGCTCTTCGGGTGACATGCCACATCCCCATCAGCCACACATGGGTTTGATGGGAGACTGGGCTCCCACTTCGGTCTTGCAGGCTTTCGCCTGGCCATGGTTTCCCTCCATTATTGCCCTGGCACTGCTTCGTCTGTTAATATAATGCAGAGAGGATGCTTGAGCCTCTCCATCTCTTTTATTGCACACCATGCTCTGAAAAGAATGCCAGAGCTCAGGCAAGAAGATGCTTACATCCATGCCAAGACTAGGGCCTCTGCAGGAAGAGGTGGAGGTGAACCAGTGGAGATAATGGTGGAAAACTTATGGGTAGAAAGTGTGCAGCTGCATTCCTACAGGTTAAAGGGATGAAGTCCTTTTTTTTTTTTCCAATTTTTTTTTCTAAATTATTATTTAAATTATATTCTTCTCTCACATGTTAAATAGAGAAATGCTGGAATAGGAAGCTCAAGAAAAATGCACAATATTGGAAAAACAGGACTTGCCTTGCCCCCTAGTCTGACTCCAGGGCAAGTGTGATGTTGGCAGTGGAGAGCGTGCTGAGGCAACACACAGAGTTAGTGCCAGCAACAACCAGGGGCCTGCCTGGAAGGAGAAGGGATGAGGAATCAGAAGTATCTGATATATCTAATGTTGTGGTGGGGTAGGCCTGACTCAAACCAGTGGGTGTAAATCCCTCAGACAATCAGAGCTGACAGCCACGTGCTGGATGTGATTCAGAAGCCTTTTGACTGCAGCAATGCAATGTGGTGCTCTAGCAAGCAGGACCTCTCCCAGAGGACATCCCAGCCTGGATATGGCTGGGTGGGTGCATGGAGCAGCCATGCTCGGACAGAGCTGCACCTACCCGTGCAAATACGCCCTGAGTGAGGCAGGGCAGGATCCCTTTGCCAACTCAGGATGAAAAGGCAGTTTTTAGCCAATCTATCACAAAACCAAGCCATAAAGTCAAGGCAGGAGTCCTGTGCTATTTATATTTGAA
Organism: Acrocephalus scirpaceus scirpaceus; assembly: GCA_910950805.1. NCBI lineage: Eukaryota > Metazoa > Chordata > Aves > Passeriformes > Sylviidae > Acrocephalus > Acrocephalus scirpaceus. The sequence goes on along the minus strand of OU383774.1, from coordinate 56,570,269 downwards.
AGAAATGCTCTCTTTACTTGGCTCAGCTGGATGATTTTCAGTACCCACTGTGGATAAAACACACAGATAAGCTGTGGTGCTTGTAAAGGAGAGCTGTGAGTCTTGGCAAGTGGGGGTCATTACTGCTAGGGCTTCTGCTGTTCTGGAAACTTTTGGAACTCATTCAGGGTTGTTTGAGGAGTACACTGGCTGCCTAGCACTCTTCAGGAATTCTGGCTACTTGCAGTCTTGGCCTTAGGCGTGTTTCAGAGCTAATTCTCAAGAGAAATGCAGATCCATCCTGCCTTTCTTCCAGCTACTGTTTCGCCTGTCTGCCTAGCATGAGTGCACATTTGATTTGCAATTAGCAAGAGTCTGCAGAGATTCAGAAGTCTGCCCTGGTGGTCCCTACTGAGCCTACATATTGCAAGATCTTCCTATATGTTTTTGCAGCATATAATTGCTACAAAAATATAAAAATAACTTCATGCAATTTCCTTTTTGGGTTTTTTTAAAGCACTTTATAATTATATACCTTAAAAGCCATGTGAAAAGGGAAATGAGATGCAATTAACTCAAGAGATCTGGTGGAATCTGTGTTTATAAAGATTCTGTCATTACCAAATCCATTCTTCTTCATGGCATTTTCTGTATTACAGTCTTGCCTCAGCTTTCATTTAGGTTATCTCCGTGACCATAAGTGCTGAAACATATATCTGAACATAAAAACTTCTAGAATCTAAACTATTTGCTTTTCGAATATATTTGTCATCAGATATGTTCAAAGATAAATGTTAAATGTGCAACAATGTCCCAGCTTTCATAATGAACATTAAAAAAAATTGAAGTAAACATAATTTACTTTTCCTAATGTGTACATTAAATGTATACATCTGCCTGCAGACATATTCAGACATACGTGATGAAAAATCTTGAACATAAGAATCATCAGCATTTTGAATCTCTGCCACTTAAGCAATTCAGAAATTCAGATCCCACAGACCTTAAACTGCAAATACTTAATCAAGCCATCAAATATTTCAGTTGACAGTTTATATAGAAAGGGTTAAAATAAGGTATCAAAGCAGAGACTGTGCTTGTGCAGCACAGGTGGGTATTCGCAATTTCAATGTGTTCAAGCCACATGTCACTTTGTGACACAGCATTCAAAATGCGTATTTGTGCACACAATGAACTGTTTCTTCTCTAGATTTACAGATTTAGGGCCAGATTTGCATTTTGCTGTGTAGCTATCCATCTTACCATCCTTATAAAACAATACTATCAAATATATTTCTTTGTGTCATAGTACAACTTAGTATCAAAGAAGGTGGGATAATCAGATTTACAGAGATTTAATTCTCACTGCTTTAATAAGTGCATTGGTAACTACTTTTTAAATGCCATTATGATAATGCTACTCTAAGTTTTTTATATGCTCATACTTGTGAATTACACAGGAGACACCAAAATGCTTTTTCAATACTAATCTTAAAAGGAAGAGCTGTTTTGGCTCAGGTATATCTAACTCCCCCAATTTTTTTAAAAAAATCAGAGCAAAAACACTTATCACTGATATCTATGTAGAATACATAAGAGGAAATAGTACTCATGACATGAAATTCAATATTGGATAGTATAAAGTAAGGGTCCTTTTTCACTCTGTTTTCTCAAACTCTGTTAGTCTAATCAGAGCAGACAGACAGGCCACATAAAGTTAGGTCTTGCTCACTGCATATTCTGTGGTCAGACTCCTATGGATTTTGGAGGTGAAGCCATGAGATTTTCAGTGGTAATGGTTTTGCCTTCCTTCCCCTTAGCATGCCTAAGCCAGCATTTTACTCCTGCCAAAATCACTCACCTGTTCCTGCAGGACTTTAAGCATCGCTTGTGTATGTGTTTGCTCTTCCTTTGCTTGCTCCAGTTCAGATTTTTTGTTATTTAATTCTTCCTGTATGCTCAGCAATTGCTGCACAAACAAAAGAAGTTTCTGGTTAGTCTTGTCTGGATCCAAAGCAGTTTAAAATCTCCAGTTTGACAAATCCTCATTTCAAACAATGTTTTGCAGTCTGCTCCTACATTTATTATTGTTGCATAATCTGCTGTGTCTAAATGGACCAGAGGTAAACTATTTTCATCTGCATCTCCTTCTGTGGCAGTGCACCATGAGTAATGCATCTGTTAATGTGCATTAAGCTATTTGTTACATTAAAGGAGAAACTCCTGGTACAGTAAGTCACCCACAGAATGACTGTTGCATTCATCTGAACCAAAATCTTATTTGTAGAAGTATATGTGGTGGTTTTAATAATACTGGGGTAAACACTATGGTACATAAATAATTTAAAAGCACAGCCCTTTAATATAATTAGTCATTGGCCCACAGCCATTTTCATTCTATGCAAAGCAATATTCTGGAAAGCTTTCAGACTGACTTGCCAAGAAGACAAAAGCTTTCCTTTTTTTTTTTTTTTTTTTTTTTTGTGTTGTGCTGCGATATTTTATTAGATCAGGAAGACTGATGCCCTACAATCAATATATCAGCCAGGAAGACTGCTGATCTACTGTCAAAACAAAAAGCTATGACAAAAATCTATTTTTATGAAGAGAATTCTGGGAGGAAGGAGCATATTTGAAAGCCCACGTCCCCTGGTCTTGGCTAGCTTTAGATTCTGCATAGATTTATTGTGACTGTCAAGAGCAGGTCAGTAGATTTAATTAATTCTGAAATAGTTATATGTTTTTGTATTGATGTGAAGAATGTTAGACACTGATGAAGAGCAAGAGCAGACAAACAGGTTAAGAAAAGAGTTAATGTATTTTCTCCTAGTGAATAAGAAAGGAAACTATGATTTTCTGGGTCAACATATTGCTCATAAGCACACTCCATTTAAAGGACTAATTGAACTACTAATTGCTTTATTAACGTGCATTACTGATTTAACCATGTACCTACATCTAAAGCTTAGTTTATGGTTGTGCTTGGGGCTGGTGGCTGACTAAAACTGATGTTGCAGGTGTTCAGCCTCTTGGTAAGTTACAGACCGCAAACCTAGAAAAAGTCTTGTTCCACTGCACTGGAAGTCTCAGGCATCAAAGGACATGGTGTCAGCATTGTTTTCAGAGTGACTTGGAAACAGATGACATTTCTGGGACTGGTGGAGTTATTGGTAGTGTATTTCTGTTGTAAGTGAACATCAATATGATGGATTAATTCAGCCACTGAAGTAAAAATACATGTGGGTATATGTCTGATTATATCTCACACACTCTACAGGTCCAGTTGAGTTGGTTAGCTTTTTGATGGATCATGCCGCCTGGACTGTTCCTTGGGAGCCTTCAAGAGATATTCTGGTATGTGTTTTCACTCCACTACAGCACAAGATCATTTTAAATCTCAAGATTTTTCCATGAAATAAATAGGTCTCTTCCACTGATGATCACATCCAACCAGCTTTTGTGTGGGAAACTCTGCTTCGGCATTTCTCGAACAGGGATGTGTTCACCTTGCCTGGTGGGTACTACTTCCCACATTTTCAGAAGATACACTAGATTTGTGTACACTGCCATAGGTCACACACTGATATCCGCACAGGTTCCCATGCAGAAGGGACCATCTAGTCACCCCATGTAAACTCATGTTATAACATACCTTTAAGTTTCACCTAGGATAGTTCTAGCTGATGTGGGCAATTTAGAAAGAATGGACTCCAGTCCTCAGAAGAGAAGCAGAGAACAAAAGACACCAGAAAGATGCTATAAGCCCTCTCAATGGTCACTAGCTGAAACACCTGAGGTGTGATAAGCAGACTGCCACCTGACAGCAGCCGGTGAGATGTCCTCTCCTTTGCAGCTGCAACCTGTTTGACCTCATACACCTGAACATATCATGAGAAAGGAGTCTTTGACCCCATTTCAGAGTCTTCTCTGAGCAGTTATGTCTTACCAGTGTGGCCACTCCATACTGCTTAAGAGAATTTTACTCCAGCTTCTGGGAGAAACCCTACAGGCTATCCTTTTGAATAACATAAACTCACATCTGGAAGATCCCAAGTGAGTTTTCAGTTCATCTTGCCCCTGAAAAACCTTTGTTACAAAGAGGAAACCAAGATTGACTCTTGGGTTGAACTTGTTTACACAACTGAACTTAAACCTCCTTCTTTAACCCTAAACCACCCCAATGGTTCTTCCATGGCCATGTTTCACTCATTGCAGATCAGCTCACAAACTTCCACTGTTTTATTTTCATGTCTCCCACTGTGATCTCCCACTGTGATTTAGTCTATATATCTCTTCTTTTGACCCTGACTTTTGCTGTTTTGCATTTAAGGCATTTTTTCCTAAACTGTCTGAGCATGGGAGGAATTGGTGTGGAAGACATTGAGAGCATGAGAGAAAGAGGGAGATGGGATGCTTTGCATCTTTGTACTTGGCTCTGGATCAGCGAGGAACAGGAATCCCAGGAAAATATCCAACATTGTCAGTTTACCTGAGGTAAAAGAGTATGCATTCTTACTGGAGTATGAGCTACAAAGAGCTTGATATGAGATAAAACCTTCTAGCAGTCTTAGTGGTTAAACTGTCAACTATTGAAGGTTTACTGTGCATGCATAGGCTCCAAAGAATAGTAAATGTGTCCTATTTTCACAGGTAAGCAGAGTAACTGCAACTAAGATATCCTATTTCCAGTCATACACAAGGTTTTTCATTCACAGGACTGGGATCTTCCCATTCAACCTCCAGAGATGTCAAAATTATTTAAAATTTGGAGCCATCCCTTGGGGGTTTAACTTTCTTTTTCTCTCCCTCATATTTATCTCTAAAAGCTGCAGAACCTGCTAATTTTGCACGAGTCAGGTTTGGATATTTCTTTTTCCTCAGTGGTTGATGATTCCACCAAGAAGTTGTAACAAGGAGTTATACCTGCCAAACAGCATATTTTTCTCTTTTAGTCTCATTTTGAAAAATGAAGAAATAAATGTGACTGAAAAATATCAACCTAAGTCAGACGAGCAGCCTGAAAATTTTCAGCACAAACATGTGATGTTTGGCAAAGTTGCAAGCAAACAGGAAAAGGATCTCACACTGGCAGAAATGAGACAAGTTTCATAACAGGGACTGCTGTCACGCCTGCTTATAAACAGACAGGCTTTCCATAAAGATTATAATGAACAATGCCAAGATGCAGGTATTAATTATTCAGAATTACTTTGTTTTTCATACATATATCCGCTTATTAAAAATTGATCCTATAGATATTTCTTCTGCCCTTCAAATTTCTTGCAACTATATACCACAATCAATTAAAAAAAATTCTTTGTTTTAATGATTATGCTGTCTGATACTGTTCCATCTACTTTGCCATCTAACACAGCCTTTCTGCCAGAGTTTCCCTGTGTAGGAAACCAACCTACTACACTGATGGTCACCACAGCTATACAAGTGTCTGTTCTTTCAATCTTGTCTCACATCTCTGGCCATTCCCTTTAAGCCCTGATGTTCCCAGCTTTGTGACACAGCATTCAGACAGAAGTTCCCCAGTTTTATCAGGCAAAGAACTGATTTCATGGCTATATAGTCAGGAAATATTTGGCTCATATTTCTGTTTTATTCCATGTCCCCAGTGTGCAATTCTTTGGGTCTGCGAGGGTGCCCTGCATGTTATGCAAGTGTCTTTTCCCTGAACCAAAATGAAAGTATCAGGAAGCGGAAAAGCACATCACAGAGCTCATCACAGCTCTGATGATCCTGAAGAGAGACACCCGCAGAGCTCTACCAGTAGCAGTCTGGAAGCTCAGCTGGTCTACGTGCAACCAAAAGCGTTTGTCACCACGGCTGCCAGCTTGACCCTAGGAGATGGAGCTGTGTAGTAGGATCAGATCAGACTGGCAGACATCACTTAATATCCTCTTACTGGTATTTCCAAAGAGGAGATAGGAAAGCCAAGAAGAATTAACCTCCTGGTTGCCTGTCCAGAGATTAATCAATGCATTTCAGATCCCTCCCGAAAAAATGCGAGACATTTCTTCCAGTGGCAACTCTGGAACTGCTCTGTGTAGAAATGGTAGATAACACTATTCCGTGTTAAGCTCCCTTCATTCACAAGGACCAAATCTCCCTGTACATAATAAGTGGGTAGCTAATTCATTATGTGGGGCAACAGAGGGTGTGTGTTTTATTTTGATTTTTTTTTTCACACATTCCCACTCCAATGCTGAATCCCTGCCAGAGACAGTTCAGTACCACCCATATTGCCTAGATCTCAAAAGCACAGACAGAAAATTACCATCTTAAACCAATCTTTGCAGCTTCTGAAACATTAAATATAGATGGCATTATTGAAGCCAGCTGAATTGCTCAGGCTGTGTACAATGCAGTGCCAGTGTGGCCAAGAATGCTAACAACTGAGCAGCACACACTGCCTCAGAATATATGAGAAGTCCTAAAGGGAAAGTAATAGCTTGCTGTTGTGTAGCACTGTGCAGCCATGAAATACTCCTTCTCTTTCCTCTCCTCCTTCCTGCCCACAGGTCTTCATTGCTCCCCAAAAGGCAGAGTGAGTTTGAATATAAAATATGGACACACCTAGAAGTGTGGTTGCATCCCAAGCCTAGTTGGACAGACAAGGATCCCATAAGGAATGCATGATTTCTAGCATGAAACCAACAACTTTGCATGCGAAGAAAAGGGAGGCAGCAGATCAGAAGTGACCGCAGGGCCTGAGGCTGTACTTAGGATGCTGTAAGGCTGACAGAATAATGAAAAAAGAAAAGCAGCACTTGCCACAAGTTTAGCAGTTATACTGCTGAATGGTCCTGCCTCTGCTATTTTGTTTATGATTTCCTCTACAACTGCTTGAAATGAAGTATGAAAAGGTTACAAAGATCTTAAAGAAAGGGCAGTAAGGAGGAGCAGACAAAGAACACCTCTGGTGTGGGAGAGCTGATGTTGATCACAGGTTGTGCAGGCAGTTTCAGCAAACCCAGCCTGTTCAGCCACAGGAAGGAGGCAGAGACTCTCCCATTATGCAGAATGTCCAGAAATGATCTTTGTTAAAGGTCTCTGAAATTAGTGTATCAGTCAAACAGGGATCCTCTTACACAGCTTAACTGAGCCAACTCAGCTGAATCGTCATCTTCAACACCCAGGGAACTCAGGCAAACTGGATTCTCCTGCCCATATAATGTGTCGGAGAAACATACTCATATTACTCTCCACTTACTAGCTATAGGAAATATATCCCTACACAGGAAAAATGGATTCATTAGGTGCCTAAAAAGAAGGTGGAACTTATGTGTCTGAAATAGGCAGGCTGTATCTCAACCAATCCTACTTCTTTCAGTCCAAAAGAAATCAAGGCATGCATGTAAAACAGTAACCCTGAGAAGCAGAACTCACTTTTGCTGTTGCAAAAGTGAAGTCCTTTCCTCGAAACTAAAGAATCAGAGGTCTGAAAAGTATAAAACCACAGGCATTCAAATGACTGCAGAGTTCACCTAAAAATTAAACCACTCACTTATGATAGCATTTTCTGATGTTTTATTATATTTTTTCTTTTTTCCCCAAGTAAAATACAGTTCCATCTTTTCTTACATTATTTTATATAAAGAAAAAGAAGTTAAGAGTTTGACAAATGGAAAATGACAAAAATCACAAGGAAATGAATGTTTTGAAATTCTTAGAAGCTGTTTACAAACACAGAGAGTAAGGATGGTAAATGTTTCCTTTCAGAATCTTCCTTAGGTAGGAGGAAAAGAAAAAATGAATTAAAATGAAATCAACCATTTGCAAAGTAAAAATACAAATTCCTCTCCCAGTAGTTCCCATGGACTGTCTGGAAGAGTGTCTTTTTTTGCAAGACAGACAAGATTTCATATCACAAATGGCCAGCACATGGCAGGCTTGAATAATGAGAAAGTGACTTCCCAGCTGAGCAAATATGCATTAGTAACAAGACGCTGATGAGGCCTGACAAATCACCAAGGAAACAGGAGAATGTGAAAGACAAGTCAAAGAAGCTTTAGAAATGAACCCTCAAGGAAGTTAGCCATGTTGCAGCAAGGCATTATTAAAATAAAGAGTGTGGCTGTGGGTTTGGATTTTTTAAGGGATTAGAAAGAAACACAGTGTAATAGCACAACGTTTCTGATCCCTGCCAGCTCTCAGGGACTGGCTGTGTCCCTGGCTGTAAGGGCGGCATTATTTGGTTGGATCATGAAGTTTGCAACGACGAAAGAAAGAGGGCTGGTGAAGAGGTGCACGTGGATGAACAGCCCAGCTCCTGCTTGATGGGCATTCACCTGCAAAGTGAGTTTTTCTGGCCAGAGGCAAAATCCATGCTGAACATGTTTGCTCCTCAGGGTAACCACCTCAGACGGGGCCGGGGAGCTGGACACACACCTGATGGGGGAATGTGTGTGGTGGCACTAAGGAAAAAAATCTGTCCAGCTGCCTCCTTAGGGAGGTGTTTGCCATGCTTTCCTTCCCCTGCTATTAGACAGACTCCAGAGCTCCTACAGCGCTACAGTGCTCCGAGTAGTTGCAGGCCTGTTTGCTAAGAAATAAACCAAAAAAGAAAACAGACAGATGGACACAGACACACTGAAACTACCTAGAGGGAGGTTACAGAGGAGTCAGGCTTTTCTTGACTAAGGGTTGAGGACAAATAGACAGCAAGAAAAAATTTTATTACACAGCAGGAAAATATCCCACAGTGATGGTGGCCAACCTCTTGAGCCAGAGCTCAGAGAAGCTGTGGACTCTTCATCCTTGGCGGTACTGAGACCATAGCTGAACAAGGTCTTGAGATGACTCCAGAGACACCTCTGTTTTGAGCAAAGGTGTACATGACCTTTAGATGTACCTTCTGACTTCAGTTTTTCTAGGATTCTAGAGAATAGCTGATAGATATCAGAGAATTAGCTGTCAATTTCTTTTGTTTCTGTGAGGCTTAGCAATTCAGCCACACCAGCTACAAAAGGCAGTGCTAAGGGCTGGGCAGCAGAGGAAGGAAGAACACGGGTGAGTGGTTTAAAAACAATGAATGGTTTAGAAGACAGTCTACAGCTTTCCTCTGCCAAGTAATTTTCAAGTGTGCCTCTTACTCCATCAAGGAAGACAAGTTGTCTTCAGTCATCTATGGGCTTTTGCAGCAAATGAAGAAAAGACCAAGTCCACAGGAACCTTACAGAATAAATCCTTTGTCTCAGAATTTAAACTTACTAATAAGACACTTAGCTCTATAGCATCAGGGATCCCTGTCTGGGATCTGGATTTCACAGTAAATTACTCAAGGTCCTTTATTTTAGTGGTGGCCTGTGAAGGGGAGAAGCCTGAGAAAAGCCCATTGGACTTCATCAGTAAAGCTCCCTCCTTTCTTTGCTAAATGAGGTGATTGGAATATCACACAGCCCTTGTGACTTTACTGACAGCAAGTGAGTAGATCCTGATCCTGATCAAAGAAAGTGGGCTGATCCCAAATGAGCGTCGTGTTCCCTCTGTCCTATCTGTCCTACAAGGCAAGCAGTTGGCACCTTGTACGATGCACAATCAAAGGAAGAAATGATCTGGTCATAACAACATCATCTTCTCCAGCCTTTCACCTGTACTGTCCATTGTGGGTAACTCCTCACCAGTTAATGGCATGTGAGCAGTGTGATCCCATCTCTTCTTTCATGGGACTGAAAATGAGCATGATACAGCATGGCTTTTCTCAACAAACCAAAACAGATCTTTTAAATTTTGATTTCCTATCCAAGAAAAAATATTTTATTTATTTTGATGGGAAATAAAAATTTAATTAGAAGAACAATATTATGGAAGAGAATCAATTTACCCAGTGTAATTTCCACTGAAACACAATTCCTAGTAATGGAAACAGAGTTCTTAGCAGTGATAGCATCAAACACATTTGGAAATTCTAATCAGCTAGCCAATGCTAGTATTTAGGATCTTTTAAAAAATTCATGTAAGATCACTGGACTGTAAAACTTCTAAGATTTGTCCTTTACCACCACTAGACTACACAAGCATGTTAATGAAGATACTAGTTGATTTATTTCACATTGTAAATAAAATGTGTGCATCCAATTATTTCTCTATGAAGGGTTTATTCTTACTGTCAATCTCAGTTTAGCTTTACCAGCACTAGCAGGAAAAAAGATGCTACTCTCCTCCATCTTACCACTAGAACAGCTGTCAGGAATTTGGTGCTTAAATTATCTGTGGGCCCTTATTTACACTCCCCTAATATTATTGAAGTGGTGGTTGCAGAAGTGGGAAATCAAACACTACTTTCAATAAAGAAAGGTTGTTAAACAGAGAAGAGAACCCATTTGGCTTGTCTGAGATCTGGTAAATAAATAGCACTTAATTGCCAGCTGCTCCTTTTTTCTTTTTTAATATAATCAAAAGAGTAAGTGTTTTCTGAAAGTTTAAACATGGATTGGACTGTACAGAGCCCTGAAAAGCACAAGAGAACTAAGACTACACTTAGGGGAACACTTCTCTCTCTCCTGGGAGATCACATATTTCTTCACCAGTTTTCAAATATTAGCTACTGCGTGAGAGAAGGAACAGGCCTGGAAGTGAACATCTGTATGTTGGGTCCAGTCCCTCACACTTGTATCCATTCCCTATAAGGTTATCAGTACTGCCCTTACTACTCCAGTGCCACTTTTACAGAAAAAAAAAATACTGCAACAGTATTAATTAAAAACATTTCCAACATAATTATTGTGGTCTGTTTATTTACCAGGTAAAATGCAAATAAAAGGGATTTTTTTTTTAAATCTCTTATATTTATTCTTCTTTAATGCTGTTCTGGAGAAGAATCAGTTTGTAGTTGTGCATAAGTACATTGGTTGGGTTGTATGCTGAATAGATGTTTGGTGAGCAAGAGGTAGATGGAATAAAAAAGGGCTACAAATCTCCTCTGCACTTAGGCTATATTAATAAATATACCCATAACATGCTCCATCTATTCAACAATGATCTTAATTTCAGCACTAAACTGCTACTAGAACTTGTATATTTAAAGGTATATCATTGTTATAATGGCCATGGCACTTACAGCAACAGATTCAGCAGTTTTCAGCCACCAGCATCTGTGTCTGTGGCTTCTGACATTTCAGCATACTTGAATGTGATAGAAAGGAATGGCTGTGGCAGTTAACAATACATGTGAGGGATCTGAGACCTGCAGACCTCAATGCCAGCTGCAGCTTATGGGAGCTTAATAGGTGGTAGATTGGTTAAAAGATTGATGAAAAAAAAAGCCTCACGATGCCCTGTCCTACTGTCTGTTGCAACCTCCTGCACAGAAATGTTCTTTTTGTGCCTGCTCCCACTGAAAGAGTGTGGACCATGGGGATATTAACTTCTACAACTTGTATGAGAAAAACCTATGGAAAAAAGGGAAAGAAAGGCCAGAGTAGTGCCATCTTTGCTTGTAGGAAAAAATTCTGCTAGCTCCATCTGAAAATTGATTGGCTCTGCTCTAATGGCTGGGAAAGGTAGAAATCCAATTAATTTCAAAGGCAGCCTAGTGAGGCCAACTCTAGTTACCTTTGGATTTTCTACTCAGAAGAATTACTATATTTTAGAGGTACATGGTCTTGTTGAAAAAGATGATAGATGCCTCTTGTCACACCTCAATTAGACAAAAGGTTTATAATCTGTCTCCCAGTGATGGTACTGTGAAAAATGCGTGCTCCACACAGCCCACATCACCAAATATGTACCCTTTGAGGGAGCAAGGAGTGTAAAGAGGGAGCTGCAATGCACTCCGACATAATTCCTACCCTTCCAAGCACAAAAGTGAGGACTATCACAGACAAAACAGTCCTACCCTGCATGAACACTAAAAGCCTGAAATGAGGTTTAGGGCTGGATATTAGGAAAAATTTCTTCACCAAAAGGGTTGTCAAGCTTTGGAATAGGCTGCCCAGGGAAGTGGTGGAGTCACCATCCCTGGAGGTATTTAAAAGATGTGTACGTGCTGTGCTTAGGGACATGGCTTAGTGATGGACTGGGCAATACTAGGTTAATTGTTGGATTTGATGATCTTAAAGGTTCTTTACAACCTAAATGATTCTGTGATTTTATGATTGCTAGTCATCTGGCATTTATCAGAGCTTTTTTAAAAAAGTATATCAGTCTCAGATGCATGTGCTATTTATGTTACATGTAAAATGATTAGTAAACTGCAAAAGAAAGTCTTCAGTAGGTAGGAAATGTCAGGAACAATGTGGCCTTTGCAGAAAGACCTTGAGCTGCATATTGAACAGCAAGGACAGGAAGGTATTGAACAGGTGATGATTAACTGTGTACTCTCTGCCTGCGGCACCAAATGGGGAAGAGTCTCTGAGGTATACAAAGCAAAATGCACAGGCAGTGGTTCTGGCAGCTCCTGGCTTCTGAGTGTTCAGGTTCACAATCTGCACTGCAATTCACATAAAATTGGTATTGTCTTGGGAGAAAAAGAAGAGAAGACAAAAGTGGACTTTTATCACACTGCATCAGTGACACCCAAGTGGATTATCCGCAGGGCCAGAATATGTTCAGTCTCCTGCTAAGACATGCTGAGCTGAGTTGGTGGCACTCACAGCAGTGTGTCAGCCTTTATGTCAGCCCTACACCCACCACACGAGTGTTACCTTTGTTCTGGCTTGCCAGCTTGAGCACTAATTTTAAGAGAGGCACTGTGGTGCATCCCTGCTGCTGCAATAACCCCGTGGCTGGGCTTCAATGTACCCCTGCCAACAAAGGGGACCTGTGACAAAGGGTCACTGTGTGTTAGGAGTGTGATCCCAAGCCCAGCCAGTGAATCAGGCCCCTTAGGGGATGGGGCAATGAGGTGCCTCTTAAATGTCTCAGACACACCCCAGCATTTGCAATAGAACTTTAGGCACTCGAATACCTTTCCTGGAAATAACATAGATGGAAGCATGATTTAAATGGGAATTTGTGGATGACACCTTCGCCTGCAAGAGCTAAATTCAGCCCATCATGCTCAGGGAGTTATGAGAGGAAACAACATTATCCTACATTTACATGATGCAATGAAGCACCATGCAAAATTACCAGCCTATTGGCAAATGTATCAGTTCAGGAATCAGCACAGCTACACAAGCATGGCCCCATACCTTGGCCAGTTAAGCCTGACAAAAAAGGTGGAGCTGACTTGTTAAATTAGAGCTATGCTAAAGGAGATGTGCTCTGCAGGCTCAGGACTAACTTGAGGCTTAAAACATTGCACTGATGGCTGTGCTGTGGAAGTGGTTCATGAACAATCCTGGACGACCAGTAAAAATCTAAAATTTACTGGAACAGGCTAATGAGTGCCATCTCCTGTGTGGCAAGCTGACATTTTTTTCAAAGGCTTGCTAACACTATCAGTTTCATGCAGATTGTATAAAGGATCTGGAACACATCATTAATTCAACAGAGACTCACTGTCAAATTCTGAGCCTTTGCTTCAAAGCATAAAGGTGGCAAGCACATTTCTTCAAGAATTATATTTGATGGACAATATACAATAAAAGTATATTTTTCATGCTTTGTTCTTAGAATGGTTGAAAGATTTTGTTGAGGATTTTTTTCAAAAGAATTCTGCTTGCTATTACACATGGAATATGCTAAACTAAATGTTTAAAATGTGGAGAACTTATATACCCACTGAAAACTGAGCCTTCTAATTTCAAGCATTAGGCAACACTACTAGGTGGTATTTTCTGCATTACCTATAGTCATGTATCTGGTGAAATATTTCAGAGAGGCAAGATTAAAAAAAAATTCATACAGCTGTGCTGTGAAGTGTTGCAAAAATAGTTACAACTAAAACATCCTTTCTTGTGATCACAGACTTTTTTAGATCATACCAAACACTGCTGGAAAAAGAGCCATTCAAAAAGTGATCTTCTTGGTATGTGTGTTCTCATATAGAAAAAAATTGAAGGCAATACCACCTATGCAGCAGTGACAAGTAAATTCAATTTCCATCTCAAAATCAGGTAAAGTGTCTCATTTGTTACCATGGATACAAGACATTATTTCCATTTGTTTGAGATCTCACAGTGGGTATGAAATTAAACTGTGACACAGTTTTATGTAGGAAGTTGACTAAAACCCCCATAAGTTCAATGTCATTAGTCCAAAGGATTTTCTTTTTTTAGACACAGCAAATAAGGAGGTTGCTACAACTGCCCATAAGGTACACTTCATAAACAAACATCTGTGTGATTTTCCTGATGCTACTTTGGATCAGTGGGAGTAATGGAAGAGAAAATAAACATTCATTTCATCAGTCCTGCAAATACAGGGAAGAATCCTGAAAAACATCCAGATGGTAGAAGTACATTAAAAATACATCGGTGTTGTGTTATTTGCTATTGTTTGGCACCAAATATGTTTACAAAAAATGTCTTGATTCAGAAAAGCATCCAATTTTTTCTCAGATAAATCTGCTTTTCAGGCTGAAGCTCAAATCACTTGTTCTCTAGTTTTCAGAGTCAGAGTTAGAAGAAGAAGTGTATGAAAAAGTGGAGGAGAATGAAGAGAAAAGAAGAAGGAGAAATATGTTTTAATGCTGACATATATGAAGGGTTCAGGAATTCTGTGGCATTCAGTTTACCTTGTCTGAAATTAATTTTAATATATACAAAAGGATAAAAGGGAATACAGGTCTTCTTATTAAATTATTTATACTCAGGTCCTGGGTATATATTTAATATTTCATAGTGAGACTGATTTCCATAGATGCTGAGCACCTGCTACACTGATGTATTTCAGCTAAGGTTGTCATCTCTCAACATTTACAAAACCAAACTAAGATAAAACTGAGTCTACCTAAATCAAAGGTTTATTTCTGCATATTCATGCATTAACTGCATGAAAATCACAAAGGTTATGGGATGTCATGACTATGGCTAATTATTGAAATCCAAAACCATCATCCAGCTGCTTAACTGACTGATAATTTCCCACCAAATATTCTGAACTTCACCTCCCGTGCTTCTGTGTTGCTGCTTTCCTCAGCATATTGTCAGACTGGATTATCTGCAGTGCATTCTCCAGCTCCTTGGGCCATCTCTAATTATACCCCATTGGGAGCAAGTAGGTCTGACCCTGAGATGGCAAACTAGAAAAATTGAGAACCTCACAGCAAAACTGTCACGAACACAGAAACTCTCAGAGGAATAGGGACTACAGTGTCCATGGCCAGCTGAACAGAGAGATAAGTCAGTCACTCTGTGTTATTGATTTGCATTATTAGCATTTGCTTGAAGTTCAATAAAAATCTATTTATATTCTACAGACTTGATTATACTTCATCCAGACCCCTGACAGAAAATTATAATAATGCCAAATGGGTGTTAGGGCTCCAGAATTTTTATTTAGTAGTATTTTATGCCTACTTTTCACTATTTTTAATGGAGAATTAGCACCAGGATGAAATATAGCACAATCTTTACATATGGTGTTAAATTTATTAAAACCAGTGATATTTAAGTATCCATTTATATAAGGATAAGATCATGAAAAGACCCCAAGCTTATCTAAAGTATACAGAAACTTCAAGTATTTATTTAATTCTGAAATCTGGGAAAGATTTTATTCTTGAATTATCAATTACTTATTTCCAGCTTTTAAGGTATTTTGGTCAGACTTATTCCACCATACAATAAATCACCCTGATTTTGTAAAGCTTTGCAGGCTTAAAGGGGCTTGTGTTGATACCAATATGTGTGTAGGGTTGCCTTGTGCTCTGCCATTGGATGTTAGTTGGGATTTGCAGACTTGCTGGATTCCATGGGTCCCAGGACAGCCATGCAATGCCTAACCCAAAAGGCAGCTCACATGTAAATGAGTATCTCCTGGGTTTTGCCACACAGATGCAGTGTGGTACAGCCTGGAAGTGGGTACAGCTTGTCCCCTTCTGAAATCTAATAATCAGGGGTGACAGAGGAGTGTGTGTGATGCTACAGATGAAGGAAGCAAAATTAACCTTTGCAGTGCCAGGCTATGAAGCTCCACCCCAGCTGGGAGCACAACCCAATGCTGTGGTGAGCCACTGCCCTTGTGCTCTGTCACGTACCAGCTGAACACAAGTGCCTGGGCAGGGAAGATGCTGCACACATGCACGCTGGATGAGGGCTGCTCGTGTGTCAGTGGACATGTCAGACAATGCAGTGGGAGCAGTCTGGATGTGCTTGCCAAGACTCACCCAGCACGGTGTCGGGAGCACACTAACAAATAAGGGATAATAATTATGATAAACTGACACCCCTTGCCCCTGCAGGGACACAGTGCAGTTTCTTGTTGACTGGTGTTTGAGAAAAAGCTTTTTTTGCTGCACTAAACCACTTAAAAACTGTCTGAATGAAAAGGTTACATCCATGGGTCAGCATAAATGATAATAGCTCAGGAAATAGCACTGATGTTGCTAATGATTTGCAAGTTAAGGAGGGTAGTCTGGATGTGCTGATGTCTCAGTCATTCTCGAACAATAGCAGGAAAAAAGATGCAGATGAATGCAAATGAAGACACCACAGAACATTGACTATGATACATTAGACAATTTTAAAAAATTTTCGTGCAGTACCAGGGCCAGTTGGATTAAGTGAGAAGAGGAACAGAGCAATTTGCTCATAACTAGCAAATGCATAAGGAATTTTCTTGAATGATCAATGGGTTTGCAGTTTATGAATTCCTAAAATGACTATGCCTAAATATATCCCCAAATTCTCCTCCCTTTTCCCCCATATAAAGTCCCTGTGATTTTCTGAAAAGACATCAGGACCTTAATGAATAGTCTTGAGTACAGCAGAGCCCCACAGCACTACTTTCTTAAAAGAAGAATAGAAGACCTGTTCTTTTCTTCCTTAGCAATACCTGCTGCATGCCTTGCATTGTCTGCTGTAGGAACTGAAGCTGCTGGTCCTTCGTAAGGCTTTCTTCCGTTCGAAAGAGCTGTCCCTTCTCCTGCTTCAGGAGCTCCACTTCATTCCTGTAAGCATCCAGCTGCCATCGAAGACTATCGTTCTCTTCCTTCAGCGCATATGCCTGGGCAGCTAGAGCTAGGAGAAAATGAAAATGGGAAAAAAAATCAGTGAAATGGATTGTTTCTTTTCAAATAACACAGAGGACATTGTCTGGAGAGATGACAATACAGCTGAATGCCAGTGAGACATTGTAGAGCTCAGACAAGACCCAGCAGAGCTGAACATCATTAGGTTCTGGCAAGGATTGTTGCTGGGAGGTTATTTCCTGGGATGGAAGAAGCCATAAAGTGACCCTGGATAATTCAAATGCTACTTGCAATCTGGCTGCTAAATTTAAGCTTATATTTTAGGAAGAAACTGGCATGCAGTCCAAGGGCAAGGCACTCACCAACTTTACAACATTTTCCCAGTGATGTTATAGGAACTGATACAGCCATTTAGTATTTATATTTGCACAGAGGCCAGATGTTCCAATCAGGTCTGTGCTAAGGAATTTTCCCAATGTAAAGTTGCTGGATTTAGTCCCATGAGAGAGGAAACACAGAAATTTCTCTCCAGCCTTGCTATGAACTACTTCACGGTAACAGTTATGAGGAACCATTTAGACAGAAAAATGATGTAATAGAAAAAAATTATATAAAATGCAAATGCTGAAAAAAGTGTTGGCACTACAAGAACATTACTACATTAAAGGCATTGAAAGACACTTAAGTCATTTCCTTAGGAAGCTCCATTTGGCCCCCTTTCAATTTAGAATGGCATTTTTATTATCATAACTGATAGCAGGTGTTTGAGAAGAAATCGATTAGTATGCAGGGATGGAAATTACATTTGCCAAATGACTTGCACAGTCTGCAATATAAGCTAAAATTTGTGTAGCAAAAGGCAGAAGGCTATAAAGCATGTAGTAAGGACATTATTTAAATAAATTATCCAAACATAAATACATATAGGGAAAGGTGGCATTCATTAATTAGGGATGTGGCGATCATCCTTTAGAAGAACTCACTCCTGGTAGTATTTATATTTGGCAAGAGCAGTGGTCATTTGGCATAGCAAACTGCCACACCATGCTATTTTCTTTCTTGGAACCTGGTAACACAACAACATTACAGAGCAGCTGTAATTAAAAAACAACAATCTACCATAGCTGGTTCTATCAACATTTGGTAACTGAACCACATAACTGATTTACATTCCTGATTAAATGATTTCAGGCTTGGTATCACAGAATTCCTTTTTGCCCACCTACAACAGCAATATGGTTAAACTCCAAATTATATGAAATTGCATATTAACTCCATTTAATACTAGGCACCTCTTGACTAGACCTTCCACAGATAAGGAGTCCCCTGTTCCCCATGATAACATGATTCAGCACATTTGTGAAATTATACCAGCAATTAGGTAGAATGTCACAATATTTCATTAGCAATAAAAATGTTTTATCTTTAGTAGGACAAATCTACCTTCATCTCAGACAATTTTTACTAATTTTAAGGTAGTACAAACGCATTATTCAAAATAAAGTGCAGTCAGCTACTATTCAAATACAGACACGGATTGGTCACTGTGCTTAATTTGGATATATTACAGAATCTCTCTGCAAGATTTAGCAAGAGTTACAGTATTGTTACATCAAATTAAATTGTTCTGAAAAGCACGTAATCATCCTTCCATGACAAAATTTACCCTCAAGAAATTGCACTGATGAGTCCAATGGGCAAATAAGAGGATGAAGTACTTATTTTAGTTTTTATTTTTGTAAGAGCCAACAAGCTGTAATAAAAGAAAAGACTAAAAAAAAAAAAAAAAAAAAAAAGAGGCCGAGTAAACAGAAACATCAGTCCAAAAAACCCTCAAGTCAAAATCAAATAGTTTGTGTTGGAATGGACCTCTAAAGATTATTTAATACAACTTGTGCGACTTGTCTCACCACCCTCATCCTAAAATATTTCTTCCTTATGTCCAATCTAAACCTACCCTCTTTCAGTTTATAACTGTTTCCCTTTGTCTTATCACTACAGCCCCTGGTGAAAAGTCTCTCTGTCATTTGTACTCTCTTACTTCTACCAATTAGACTCTCACAAAATTTACACCTTTTGTTTTTTTTTTTTAATGTAACACTAAATTCTAGCCAGAAACTGCCTACCCTTCAGCTCCCTGAGAACAGGAAGAGAGACTATCAGGGATGTACTCAAGTTTCTACAGTGGCTCAGGAGCCGTAGTTCACCTGCTGCTCATTGTCTATTCCAGCTCTCAAAAAACTTCTGAGAGCTGCTGTACAAGTGGGGGCATGAGGCCTGTGTATTTCCCCACTGAAATGTGGGTTCTGACCCAGATCAAGCTGAGGTTCAGACTGCCTTATCTGGAAAGGCTGCTTGACTATTTTCTGTGCCTCACTGCAGCCTAATTGGAAAATTTCTTCTCCTTTTTGTACTCCTGGGAGAGTTCAGGCTATTAAGGGGGGCTACAGACACAAAGAGATGTCTGCTACAGAGTCAGCAAAATAGGAGAAATGAAGAGGGCCACAACATCTCACAAAAGCAAGTAACCTGTATGCGATGAACCTATTAGAGTTTAAAAAATAACTAATCCAAATGGAACAAGTCACAATACATAGGAGCAATGAAGGTAACTGTTCATTTACCCTGCAGGAACTATGCAGGTTTTTACTTCAAAAACAGAGATGCACTTCTGAATGCTATTATGTCATTACTTTAAAAATTATATGCAAAATATAATAATAAAACCTGTATAACACTAATTACATTGCAGAGCTACCTAGAAGTTCCATCCAAGTCGGCGCCCTGTTCTTTTCTGCACACCAGAAGACAAAGGCTGTGTCTGGAAGATGTCGCTATCTATTTTAAGACAAAATGAAAACATCCCAAACCGCCTAAAGTGAGAGAATAAGAATACAGGAGAGATACGTTTCTGATAGGCAGGATTCCCTCAGGTGTACAGTGCCTTATCAACATTATTATACACTTGGGTGATCATCCTAACCACTCATAGCAGAGCAAATAACAACAGGGTCCAAGGCAGAAGTATGTTCTTAAATAAGGAAGATGCAACACATAAAGTAACAGAGTGCAACAGAATATTTAATGGCCACAAGCTTGTGAATGAATTAATTATAGATAAGCTCATAAATGACATTAACTACATGTTATATACTTTGCTATTTAATTGAAAGCTACAAATAGTTGGTTCTTAACATGTATGGACAGAATGTTTAACAGAAAAGGAGAATAAGACAAAAGGAAGACATCTGACAGACCTCAGGGTGTCTGGCTCATTCAACATTGGATAACTGTTTTAAATCTGTTAAAAATCAGACACATTCTTTGTGTTGACCTAACATAATTATAATTTTAAGATATTTATGTTTTAGCACACCAAGATTAAAATAACTCTGAATTCATATCAATGTCTCTTTTGATTCCAAGCAAAATATCTATTCTATAAAAACATCCTATAATTTATTTTAAATTATATTTCATTTACAGCAATTATATATAATGATATGTGATTTATTATACAGGATGTAGAGAAAGGCACTTCATTGAATATTAAATTAAAAACAGAGGAGAATTTTGTGAGAAAGAGAATCTGCATTTTAAAAAGTTTTTTTTTTTTTTCAAATTATGCATAAATTTTTGCCAAGAGTTCATTGACAAAGCTGATGAATGTAGTTTTAGTAGAAAAAAAACCTGTTCACCTCATCTCAAGCAATTTTACATTTGGTAGTTCAGATACTCATCTACAAAATCCCTCTCTGAGGCACACTAAAAAACATCTTTGGATAAGAAGACAATGAATGCTGAAAGCATTTACAGAAGAACTATATACAAGGAATCTAAATCAAAAGAAAACTGACAACAATCCCAAATAGGTGCCTGTGTTGCAAATAGAAGAAAATATTCCTACCTAAACAAACACAGCTGGAAAACAGCTCAATATTCTCTTTACAGCATTTTCACTGAGGGATGCAAAATGATACCTGCCAGCCTCAGAGAAGCAGCTGAAGGAAGATTAGACATACATACGTCAGGGAAACCTTTGCACTGATATTTCAAAGACTTCCAAAAGGTTAGTGTGATTTCTTTGTGCTGAGGCAGAAGTGCTATATTCAATTTGGCAACAGCCTCAGCGTCAAGATAGGCTCCATTTAGTGGATCCACACTAGATCCAAATCAAAAAGACACCCTCTTTAAGACAAGAAATGACTGGCTGATTAGAAATCCACTGAAATCTAAGGACATATCCATATTGATGGATTTCGCAGAAGAAAAAAGCAATTAACTTTGTTTTTCTAGGGCACCTACCTTGGGTGATTAGAAGAGTGTGTTCTTTCTGACTAGCACTGACCTGTACTTTTCACTTGCAGCTGGTACTCAGTGACAGCATTTAACCTAATGCATATCAATGCCCACAGGAGCCAAAGCAGAGTAAGTCTTCACAGGTGATATGGGGTAGCTGTAGTCTCTTATGACCCACATCATGTCATTGTGGCCAGGAAATAAAGCTAACACCCCACATCTCTGAATGCATTCATTTATTGAGGACTTTAGGGAGAATTCAAAATTTTTCTGCCATTTCTACTAATGCAGACCTGCACTGTGGATTTCTCATTAGATGATGCCCTAAAAACATTACAGTTGACGTTAATGACAGTCCACTAATTTGCATACTGAGGACACACAGAGTTGAAAAGCATAAGCAGTAGGTTATCTCAAGAGCCTGAAGAAACCTGAAAGCAGTATCTGAAAAACAAATGATAAACACTAAAACAATGACAGAAAATGTACCTGTAAATTCAGAGTATAAAGATTTTCTGTATCTCCTCCTAGCAGAACTTCTTCTATAGTTTATATTTCCTAGAGATTCTTCCATATTTGTACAGAAACAGATCATAAAACTGAGAACTTCTGTGATGTTTGTCAGGACTTTTGGTTTAACCAGAATTTTTCAGGGTTTTTGAACTGTAGTTGATGTATTGATATAGTGAGGCAGATGAAAACAGAGAAAGAGCCTACTCCCAAACCTTCCTGCCATCTGAGTTCTACTAATGCCATTATCCTGATTTCCTGACTTGAAAGTGAGGGTTTAAATGATATAATGCTCCTTTTGATAACAGTAAAAAGAGAAGCATCAAAACATCTCAAAATAATGGATATTAAGGTAATTTGTTTCATCACTCCCATTGCAGAGCATTTTCTATGTCAAAAAAGCCATCTTGCAAGACACAGCTACTTCTTCAAAGAGTTTTCAGCTTGAGGGACTGAACAAATGTGAGTGGAGAAAAATAAGGACACAAAGTTCACAACTATAAATACAAACAATAAAAGTTATCCCTGGCCTCTAGCTGGCCTGCTTGTTTTTCAAGTAGGTGAACTGTGAAGCAGTACAAGCAGGGGAAAATCGGCAAGCAAAAAATATTTCTGGAGGATCTGGAAGGCCATGAACTGTGTTTTGATGCTGTAGAAAACCGGGTAAGGTATACAATAATGGCATTTGTCATAAGTAAAGAGGATAGTCTTTGCAGAAGTACAAAGTCTTTGGATAGTCTTAGGAGATATAGTGGGTGGCATCTCTGCCCATGGCAGGGAAATTGTAACTAGAGAATCATTAAGGTCCTTTCCAGTCTAAACCATTCTGTAATTTTATGATTATAACTAGATAGGACCACTGGATCCTCATTCATTTTAACCTCTAAGGCTGTGCTTAGTGCTCCAGCCCACTGAAAATTTAATTTTGTGCTAGAGTCTGAGAGTCCCATCACTCAAGAGCAAGGTGTGTGTGTGTCAGTCAGTAGCCCCACACTTTGGGATGTGTGGGAAGGTCAGGTTTGGAGGAGTTGTGCAAGGTGGTGGGAAGGAAGGCACAGCCCTCATTGCAGATGGCAAGCTCTATGACCTCTGAGGTGAAGACTCACACTGAGCAACTTGACAGGTGATAACCAACACTGAGTGCCACAGCTGACCCTTCTCTCTGTATTCTCCAAGAAGCTTTCTGAAAGAGCAAGACTTGACAAGTACACCTTGGTTGCTGTGGGGCATCTTCTTGAGCCCACTTCACAGTATCAGGATCCTGAGTCATCCAATATCAAAAGCAGTCTTGATCCATTGTCTTGAGTTCCCAGAGGACATTTGCTTTCTTTACAGACACTTACCAAATACCTGATAACCAGCATAGTGCTCAGATGTCAGTGACAAATGCATAGAAATATGTCTGATATTAGCAGTTAAAAGCAATCTTCTTCTTATAATGCATTCTTTATCTAATATCTAATTCCTGCAAAAATAGACTATGTCACTTGAGTTCTTTTTAAAAAAACACTTTTCTTACAGCTTAAAAACAGTTAGCTAAGTATCATAAATAAACTCTAGAAACAGAATTTGCATGGTATAAAAATAAATAATTGGGAGCAATTACAAGCTAACCTAGCTAAAACCAGTTTTTTCCTTCCCCCTTCAGACATAATGCAACCAAACAATGAAGAAATTTCCACATTATTTTCAAATGCTAAGCACACTTCATTTGAATGTCTTGGTACCTGCAAATTTAAACTCTGAGGGCACTAATTATCCTATATGAGAAGGGTTTATTGTCATTAATGTTAGTGGGAGTTGGGCCCTGCACACTGGGAGGGAAATTTGCTCTTTTGCAAAACCTGTTTAATTCAGGTGCAGTTGCTTCAAAGTCCTTTCCTTGCCATGCACCCTATGTTCAATGCAGTTCATTATATCAGTTACATTCATGATGAAAGCAGATGTTCAAATTGAATAAACATGAAAATTATTTTCAGGCTTCCTTTTCACATAAAACTTGGTGGTGAACAATTAGTAAATGGAAGGATGCTAAAAAAAAAGAAAGAATGAAAGAAAAAAGAAAAAAAAGAAAATAATAAAAAATAAAAAGAAAGAAAAAAGAAAAAAGAAAAGAAAGAAGAAAAAAGAAAAAGAAAGAAAAAAGAAAAAAGAAAAGAAAGAAGAAAAAAGAAAAAGAAAGAAAAAAGGAAAGATGAAAAAAGAAAAAAGAAAAAAAGGAAAAAAAATACAAGAAAATGAAGGGAGCCTCTAAGAAAGCTGGACTATGACTATTTACAAGCACATGTAGTAAGGGGATAAGGAAGAATAGCTTCAAACTGACAGCAGGTCTAGATTAGATATTAGGAAGAAATTCCTTACTGTGGTAGTATTGAGGCACTGGCACAGGTTGCCCAGAGACACTGTGGATGCCCCATCCCCAGCAGTGTTCAAGGCCAGGTTGGAACTAGATGATATTTAAGGCCCCTTCCAACACAAGCCATGCTATGATTCTATGAGTCTATTAATCACAATTTTATCCATTCAGGACAGACATCTTCACATTTGAGAAACGAAAGTGTTTCTCTGACAAGAGATTTTTCTCAGTTTACAAAATTTCTCCCTGCTTGGCAGACATCAGCAATATCAGTACTCTTTCCTAGGTTTACTACACCTGTGGCTCACCAGTAATTTATGAAGGCTTATTATTTCTTGTGTAATGAAGCACGTCTCTTTGCAAATACCAGAGATGGTGTAGGGAAAGGGAGAACCTATTATTGTCCAGCTGGGACTAATAACAAAAAGTTGTAGGCAAATGCTGGCTCTGCAGGGGACTAAGATTGCCCCAGAGAGCAGTGCTGCCAACTCCTGTGGTGTTATGATGAGTCCCATATCTCACATTTTATTTAAAGGCTTAGAGAGGTCATTAACTGAAAACCTCTGGTTTAAGTTTCTGGAATAGTGGCTTCTGAACTTTCTAGACTGTGGATCAGTATTAGTTCTTCCTTTTTAATCACGCTCTCACAAACTGAGTTTTCATTAAAAACACTAACAAGATGAGTTAATCTATCTCTATTAGCCAGTCCAAGGAATAAAGAGGTAGATTACTTGCTACAGTCTTAAAACTGATCATTGACTCCAGAGATCAGTTTGGGATAATTGATCTGGACCTCGTGGCAGCAAAAAACCCACTCAAACAGTGATGCAACTTTCTCCAAAGGGCTGCAAAGATGCAACAATAATTTCCCATTTTAAACCAATCTTCCTACCCCTCTCTTTGTACCCTCCTATTTTTTACCTTTGCACTGGTTCTGTTCAGTTCATCTCCAGCTCTAAATGCATGAGTCCATCTATTTGCTCATTTTTAATTCCCACTTGCCTGACATGGCCAGATGTTTCTCTCTTCCCTCACTCATACTTATTTTGCAGTACATTCTCTATTCCCTTGTTACCCAGATCTGTCCCAGGTAAATTGCAGCATTAAGCATTTTGGACTTTTCCTACAAAGATGTCACATCACATTACTGAAATGAATATTTGGAATTTGGAAGAGACCACATTGTTACAATAATATCAAAGCCTGACACATTTTAGGTTTATTTTACTTGACAGCATCTCTTTGGAGAACAGGAACCTTACATAGCTTCTAAATGATATTTTGACAGTTGCTAGTTAATCTGGCCCACTGAGACCAGTTTCTGCAGGTCACCTCTTTAAAGCAAAGGGCCCTTTCTTCCTCTACATTTTGGGTTTCATTTCTCCTACCACCAGCCATGATATGCACCGATACCAGCTAACTTGGTGTATGTAAAAGGAAAAACAAGAAAGAGAAGATGTGGCTCTGCACAGACATCTCTGATGGGTGGCCTTGAGTTGAGCTGGTTAGGAAGAAAGCCATCACAGTAAAATGTAGGAGTATAACTTTGATCAAAAATAGTAGCAATTCTCAGGAATTTTCAAAATTCACAAAAAGACGCTTAACTTCTTACGAGTGTATTTCGTTTGTGATGAGGTGAATTTTTCTGATACTTTTGTTTACCAGTTACTCTGTTACTTGTGTTTACCAGTAACTGCTGCCTCAGTTACACGTCATCAATCAAATAATAAATCTCTTTTAGAGGTTCTACTTTTTTTCCAAATTGAGAAAAAGGACTGTTACAACACTTTTACAGATACTGTTCTTTAAAGATGCTAGCAAAGAAGTGGCTTTTCCCTCTAATCAATATTTTAAAAATTACTGTATTCATGTAATACTAAAAATGAACAGAGGAGATTTTAGTCTCAAGGGTGAAGGAATGAAGAAAATAAGAAAAGCTCTGGTTACTGGGGAGATGCCACGCGGCACTGATGGCTGACTCCCACACCAGTAATGAAAAACACCGCTTGTACTTGTGGTGCTCTGCAGAGGGTACAGACATTTGAACTCTGCATTGCAGAAGAGATGCTGATGAATGCTGAGTGTTTCATATATGTTACATAATCTTACATATATTGCACAAAGGTATTGTATGCGTGCATGTACATGGGATACATAAATCACTTAGGATATTCAAGGATTTTTGTATACAGGTAAACCTCCATGTAGGTGGGTCATTGATGGTTACTTCTTAGGACTCAAAGTTCTTCTTATATTTTTACTCAGACTTAGTCAGCACTGGCATTTACAGACACATGACTGCATCACTGCTGTTGGCATTTGAACTAGGAACTGCATTCAGGCTCAGCACTACTGTGAGAACTTGAAAAAAATAATCTGTAGGATTTATGAAGAAAATATCATTGTTACTTTGAAACAAACTTGACAGTGTTCATGTGAATCCCTCAATTTTTCACATTCATTAGGGAAGAGCTGATCTGACTGGTTTAAATGACTGTGGTTATTTGAATTGGTCTGATTTATAATAGACAAATTTTGTTCATAAATGCAAAGTGCTTTCTATAAATGTAAGGATAAACCACATTTGAAAAAAAATTCTATTGCACCTTAAATTGCAGGAGAGCATTTATACAGATATCTCTCTGACCTTGTAGCGGATTAGAGGGCTGAGTTAATTTTTCTTTTAAAATCATGCATGATACTGAAATACTTGCTCAGTTACTTTTGCCTTAGATAAAAATGGATTTTAAATGAGAATACATTTTTACCCCTTTATGCCTTAGAAGGCATAAGCAAAGGATGACATGAAGCTTGTAATTTTGACCCTCACATTCAGAGACAATTTCTTGAGCAGTTCATCCTTTATGTAATTGGAAGGGTATTCAGAAGAGCTCTATCTGCAAGCCCAAACCTCCTTTTCTCCCCTCCTTCTGCTTCCAGAATATTCAGTATATGCCAACAGAGGCCTCTGTGCTTTTCCACAATTTAACGTGTTTAGCAGGTATTTTCTCAGCTTCTAAAAAATAAAATGTGTTGCAAACTTGTAGATAACAGTTTTCTACAGAGCTTAGTTAGGTACTTCCAGGCCTTTCAGAAACAGACATTTTATTGAAATTTGCAGAGAGTGTGTAGCTTTGAAGAGATAAGTGTGAAATAGTCCTTGTAACAGATTTTCGGAGTAAGCCACAACTTAGGACACTTTATCTGCAGGTGTTGAGCAGAACATGAGTGAACACACACTCCAACCAGCAGGGAGTAGCTTGTAGGATCAAGGTTTTACAGCACAGACATCTCGAAATCTTTCAGAAAACATTATACGAGACAGATGACTATCTCAGAACAACATTGGGAGAGTTATTGCTTTTTATCATGTTCTTCCTTGACTGTTAAAAATGCTCACTAGTCTCCAGACAAATTTAAGAAGGAAGATAGTCTGTATCTGACACATGACAAAGAAGCAATGAAGGAAATGGTGTTAGGAACTAGCAACCACCCAAGTACCTCCAGAGAGGTACCTGGTTGCCATGTGAGGTGGGCACTAGGCTGTTGTAGAGGCAGCCCAGCAACCACTGGATCCAAGTGCTGTAAAGGCATGCTTCCACAATTCTTGCACCCAATAAAACTTGCAATGCATCAAATATTTGGAGGGCTGGATAAATAAACAAAAGGTTGCAAACTATTTTGCCCACTGAAAGGCAACCCCCCCCCCCCCGCCCCCCAAACCCAATTAAAAAACATAACAAAACCAAAAACCACCACCAACAAAACAAACCACCTTTCTGTATGCTGGTGTTCAAGGAGACACACGCTGGAACTACCAGAGAACTGGAATAAAATGGTGTGGTATCTAGCTCTTCAGTCTGTCATTTCACACCCTAGACAGTTCTTTGTTTTCTCTTCTCTTTGCCATGGATCTAAATACAAATAAGACTAAAAGAAGATCACTCACCTCCAAGCAGCTTTGAATCCACTTGGCTTTCAAATTTATGAATCAAATCCCACAATATACTTGTCATGAAAATGCTATACTATGGATATTTGTCATTAGTAAGGAGCTTATTTTCTTGAGATGGCCTTTATCCAAAGCAAGAACAGGATGTCATGAAACTCCTCTGACTCTAAGATTCATTCACCAAAGTAGAACAGCATTACTAATTAGTGGTATTTTGGGGATTTCTGTAGCTTCAAGCAGGAACTCTTCTGGGCGTGTTTTATCTCCTGGCATGAAACCACATCACAGACTACTAGTCGGCTGGACACACGAGGAAGTAGAAGATTCATGCTTTGAAAAGGAAGCTTTTAATGCTTTGGAAGCTTCAGCCACCCTTCCTCACATTTCTCATAACATAAGAACACTCCCCAAACCTGCAATTATGAGCTTAGAAGCTTGTACTGACATTAGAAAAGACTCTGCTTTCTGATCATTATCTCCTCTGGCATGTTGGCACTGGCTGATGATTCTTGGAAATAGTGGCAGATAAGAAGGTAGCTAAACATTCGCCTCAAGCAATATCTGCAAGTTTTTCTGATGTGCCAGGGTGAAAAGGTCTTCTAAAAACAAGAGGGCATGAAGGGCAGCATGATTAAGAAAATGTCAGCTCTAGATCTCAGTTTAAACACCAACAGAAATGATCTTTCACTGGAGGTCAGAAATAACATTTAGGCTAAAGCCACTCTTGAAGGAATCTGTTCTTTGTGCTCTGTTCAGAATAACCCACCCTCACTCTTACAAATAGGGCTCATTCTCTTGAAGGCTAAATATGAAAGAAAAAGCACAGAAGTTTTATATTGGAGAGGGCACTGTAAAGAAGGTCACTTTATAGAAAGCATGAAATGTAATTTGGAGAAGAATGCTAATACAAGCTATATCAGATTGTGAGGAAGCTGCAAACAGCATATGTTCTAATATTGTCTTTTATTGATTTTGCTGCCAACATCCCACTTCAACAATGTTACAGCCACACTTCAGGACTCTTAATGGAGGGGGATGGAGAAAATCAATATACAGAGCTTGCTTCTGCTCCCATTGAATTCAATGTGCAGTTTCATTATTAACTGCAATGAGCAGAGGACAGAGTTCAGACTGTTTCATCACTTTGAGTTTGTTTATTCTTTCCCTTTTTATTTAACCTCCTAAGGGGCAATGTGTATTTTTATCCTATGTTTTAGAAAAGTCCCATTTAAATAGGGCAATCCCCTATCAAACTGTAAGTTTACATGTTAGAAATGATGCCCTGTTTTATGAAACCTAATGAAAAATTATAGCCTGTATCCTGAATTGGGAAAGTTATAATAAAAGATATAGGATTTGAAATAAATTCTAATAACAAAATCATTTCTTTCTTACAAATATTTTCATTCCAACATGAAGCAAATAAAAGCAGTTTAGTTTTCACTGACTTGTAAAATATTGCTTTCAATGTACATTGTTTTCTCAATTACAAATAGATGGGATGCACCTGAGCTTCTTTTCTCTATTATTTTAATGCTATTTACACAAAATGAAATATGCTAAAATTATCTCCAGGAATTATAAGCATCATCTTCATTCCAACAACATGCTGTTAATTTTGTTCTAGCATGAATGCAAAACATATTTTAACATGCTGTCAAAAGGAGACACTTAGAATGTCAATAAAATAACACTAAAATAAATGTAAATTTAGACTGTTGTCACAAGTGGCTGCTTGGTTTTGTGAAGATGTTAGGTTGCTATAGCGTTTTCCATAGCAACTTTGCATCTTATTACATAAATAATCCCTCAGTGTCCTTAAAGCTTACTAAAAACAGGATTAAATCTATTCTCATATGTAATGATCCTGCATAAAACCTTATCAGCATGAAATACCCAGAAAACTTGATAAATTGTAATCTAGATAATAGTATTTCTGGCAGTGGAAAAGCATCAAAGCACAACAGACTTGTTTCATAGTAAACAGGACATTCTCCTACACCCCATACCAGGAAAATGCCTTTGAAGTGCCTGTTTCCTCCAAAATTTAGAAGTTAGATTAACCCCTTCACTGCTGCACCAACAGGACCAGCAGAGACCTCCACCCTGCAGCCTACGTGTTGTACATGACCTAGAGAAATTGGCCCCAGTACCTGGGACGGGACAAGGCTGTCTTTATTCCCCAGGGAACTACATTCAGCCCTGATTCATCAGGACTTTTCTGCTAAATTCAGCTGCACAAGAAGCATTATTAGAGGCAAATGGACTTAAAACCAGGGGCACAAAATTAGGCCCCTGCCTACATCCGTCCTGAACTTCAGCTCATTTTTGTAAAAGCTGTGGGAAAAATGGAATGCATTTTATGGCACACAATTGGAGTCTGCCTGATGATAACAGCTCTGAACTGGCATGCTGTGAAAGACACTAGAGCAGACTTTTCCCAGCACAGAGGAAGTAATCATCTTGTACTGCTTTCTAGTGATCACCCCTGATGGTTCCAGGGAGCAAAGCTGATTGTCTGCTGCGCCCAGTGCGTTTCCATTCGAAGGGAAGTGCGTTTCCATTCGAAGGGAAGTTACTCACAGAGCTCAAGAGGGTTGTTCAGTGGTCTGCTCTGGCCAGAGAGGGGATTGTGCCACTACAGTGGCAATTCAGAGCCCCACATTTTAAATACCTTCTTTTCTTTGAGAATGCTTCTAAAACCAGGTTGGTGGAGTCTGTTGACAGGGTTTATTTGTTTATCACTGCAGGGCTGCTTATGATACCAGCTGCTTATGGCTTTGAAATGGTACCACTTTATTTAAGGAATAAAAAGCAATGCTAGCCCATTAATTTCTGAAGTAAATACATTTTGTTATTTTGCATTATGTTTATCGATAAGTGTTTAAAAGAACAATAGGCAAATTATGGGTTTGTTAAATACCAATAAAATCTGATGCCAAAAAGCTATGGGATGGAGAATAATGACAGAAAATAAATCAGACTTTTGTTTGAAAAAAAAAAATCTCCCATAAATTCAAAAGGTTAGTCTTACAAGAAAGGAAGGAAGAATTATCTGATCTCTGAGATCAGGAGGAGGAAGAAGATCTGACATGAGATATGCTGTGACACTTGTTCAGTTGGAAACAAAGGAAAACCAAAGCTCAGCTCCACACACTGGGGCTTGGTGATTTCTATTCAAAGTTTTAACAAGCAATATAAAGCTTTCCTACCAGTTTAATCCACCTATAAAACACAGTTTCCATTCCATATGTGTATCACTGCATTCACAAGAGCTTTAGAGAAAGCAAAAGGAGGATTGAATTGCAGAGAAAAGATGAATAAGCATGACACAGATCACTTTGGTGTTGTTTCAGGCTTCCCTTGAAGACTTGCCAGGCTTGCAACTTTCAAGACAGACTTGTAAACAATATCCCAAAGCTTGTTTTATGCTCTGTGGACTAGAGTGGGATTTTCAAATACTGAGTTTCACAAGGACTTATACTCTTCTGTGAGATGGACTGCCCACTATTCAGCCTGTCTCTTACAGCAAGTGACCTAGCTGATGCTGCAAACAGGACAGATCAGTTCAGGACAGTATTAATGATCCAACTTCAGTATTTAAGTTTGGCACCTACTTCAGGTATGTTTCAAAATGCTGCCATGGAGGATGTCTTCCCTAACTTGCAAAGCAGCATGTTCAAACTGGGCTTGAATTATGCAACTTGCAATTTATTATTTGCACACGGCTTCTGAGATGTTATTAAACTACCTCATCAGAGGTAGCACAATGGTGGTGAAATGCTCCAGGGGTCCAACGTGTAGCCTACTGCAAGTCTGTTGAGCTGGAGGGAGGCCTATGCCAAGAAACTTATTATCCGTATGGACAGAACAGGTAGTGGCTGAATGAAAGGAAGAACCATTGTCTCCATTTGATACTATAAAACTGAGATAATACAAATTCATTGATTAGTCCAGGCAGGAGATATGTAGCAGAGCTGGGATTTGGCCTAGAGCTCTGGGATCCCAGTCAAACACCTTAATCACACAACTATCTTTCCTGCATCCCTCTCCAAGCACAGTGCCTTTCATTCTTTTCAGCAGAACCAGCTCCAGTCTCTCATTGAAGTTGGAGTTGCTAGAATTAATGGCATGTTGCTGTGTACTGCAAAAACAAAAGATTTACCCACTTCCCCTTACAGTAAAACAACAGGTAGGCATAAACCAAACTTCAGCTCTTCTTTACAAAACACATTTTTACTAATTCTTAAAATCACTTTGAAGGCTTTTACATCTGGTTCCTTACTCCCTGTGCCAGCAGGTGGGAGAGGAAGCATCCATAAATCCTGATCATTCCGAAGATTTTTGTATATCCTCTAGACTCCAGCACTGAATCTCGTTTTTCTCCCTTGAGCTAATGCTCCAATAGCTGTGTCTTGACTTTCAAATATATTAACTGAGTTGCCAATCATTATTATTATTTTTTCTTAGCAATCTTCCAGCTTTACTTCAGCAATCCTCTTGTATCTTTCAGACTCCAAAATCCACATTGCAGAAAATCACTCTTTAAAGGCTGTATTTTGTTGGGGGGGGGGGGGGGGGGGGGGCAGGGGGGAAGGAAGTAATAGCGGTTCCATGAATGAGATTCACTCAGTCTCACGTTAGCCTTTTTCCAGCCTTCCCTGGAATGCAAACAACTTCTACTCTGTGAAACTGGGAGGATTTCCTATAAAAAAGACACATGTGACAGTTGAAGCAACTTATTGGATACCTTAGGGGGTTCTTCAGGCTATCCTTGCAGCAGTTTGAGATGATCTCCAACATAACAAACAAGTAGTGAAGCTTTCCTTTTCCTTGAAGATTCAGCTTGCAGAATAGAGTAGGGTACTGACTAAGCCTGGAGAGAATGACCTGTAAAACAACTGGATTAGCAGGTCTGTGTGCAGGAGGCAGTGGCCCAGGCCTGCAATATTGACTAGGGGGTGAAAGACAGGTTTAGGAGATTGGAGATGCTGTTCTCATTCCAGCTCTGCCACTGAGTCACTGATATCAACAAAGCAACTTCATGAATAGCTAGCAGAAGCCAAATTTGCAGATGAAAGAAGAGGATTTGAGTCTAGAATGAGAGACACACTTCGCAACAAGTCCCTATGGACCTCTTCCAATTGTTGCAAGACCAAATTTTCCCAAACAAAGGTTGAATTTTAACATGAGCCATGATTGGATCTCCTCCATGACATTTTAGGTAGTATGACTCAAAGAAAAATGCAAACTATTCTTAATAACTGCTTATTCATCCCCAGATGTTATTGTGCACTAGGGTGTCAGCTACCTGTAACATTCTTCTGTGTCCTACTTGCAGCTGGGATAGAGTTAATTTTCTTCCTAGTAGCTGGCACAATGCTGTGTTTTGGATTTAGTATGAGAAGATTTTTGATACTGATATTTTAGTTGCTGCTAAATAATGTTTTCTCTAAACCAAAGACTTGTCAGTTCCCCATGCTCTGCTAGTGAGGAGGTGTGCAAGAAGCCTGGAGGGAGCATGGCTGGGACAGGTGACCCAAATTAGCCAGAGGGGTATTCCATGTTGCAGAGCTGTGAGTATGCTCAGTATATAAACTGGGGAGAGTTGGCCAGGAGGGGTAAATTAATGCTGGGGGACAAGGTGGGCATCACTCATAGGGTGGTGAGCAATTGTGCATCACTTCTCTCTCTTGGATTTTATTTCCATCTCTCTCTCCTTTTCATCATCATTATTATTACTACTATTATTATTATTATTACCATTATCATCATCATTATATTTTGTTCAATTATTAAGCTCTTCTGATGTTAACCCACAACTTACTACTTTTTTTTCTCATTCTCCTCCCCCTTGCACTGGGCTGGGGGAGTAAGCAAGCAGCTGAGTCATACTTAGTTGCCAGCTAGGTCAAACCACAACACTCTGAAACCCCAAGTCCAGCAAATCTGGACAAGCATTCAAGCACTGAAGTACTTCCTCACAGTCCCAGGGCTTAGATGTATTGCAGTATGCTTTCAAATGCTGGGGCTGGAATCCATCCTCTTTTTCTCAGGGTGATTAATAGGTTTATCTTCAGATATCCTAGAGGAAAGTTTTCACTCTAACTATCTAGCTGTGAGAAGATGTGATGCACTCAGTGGGTTTTCTTCCAGGAAAGAAGAAATTATGCTGGGAGACTCCTGAAACTACACTTTACTGAGACAGAATGAGGTCTTAGAACCCATTCTAAATGGTTGAATTAATTAAGCCTTCTTGTACTAGCAGTGACTTAACCAGGGGAACGAGTGAAGAAAAGACCTGACGCAGGTGTTGAAGCCTGAGGGAATCTCTGTCACTTATTATAGCTTTGCGGTCATAACTTCCCAGCAGTCTTGCTCACACTGTCGAAAAGGGCAGGCTGAAAAATAATGTCCTCAAGAAAATTGTTGGAATGGCAGAACACACAGTCCAGAGCTCTGGAACCATCCAAATCAATTCATCGTGTCTCATTGCTTCAGCAACTTTTGGATTTAGACTTCTGAAACTTTATGTGTGCACGCTTGAATTGAAGAGGCACAGTATCTTCATGTTATTCAAGTGTCGCTCTTCCCAAGGTTAAGAACTTAGACAAAATTTTTAAGAAAAGGGGTTAAAAATAAAGAAAGTGACAATGTTTTCTTACTGTGCAAGATAATTTCCTTGTGACAAAAGACTCTTTAAAAGACATTTTTCGTACAACAGAGGTTACTGTGAATACAAATAGCCACTCCAGTGAGATAAAGTGGTAGTTCTGGAATGACGTACTTAGAAAGAGGGGGGGGGGGGAAAGAGAAGGCAGCTAACAAAGACAGTAATTAAAAAAAAAAGCCAGAAGAAGGAAAGAAGAATCACATTTCTGTATACAAGAGTAATAATAAAAAGAGGCCCTTTTCAGTTTATTTTCATTTACCAATGTTTTATTCCCAATAACTCTTTTGGTTTAATTCCAAGTTCCCTCTATTGTCATTGACAGAAGAACCAAACATGCTTGCTTTAACTGAGAGTGTAGTGTTGAAAGAAGAAAGCCGTAACATTAGTTTGAGGACTGGATGACTGTATATGCAGCAGGATGAATCAACTCCACTGAGTTTAAGAGGATGATGAATAGTACAACAAACAATGATGAACACATACTCAGATGGATTCATATTGCTAAATTTTGATTTAGAATGCAACACAGTACTGGGTTTGCTCAAGTGCCCACATTGTAACAATACAAATAACCTGAAATTGTCTGGGATAGAACGCTGTAGAAATCTCAGATATCAAAACTTTAGACAGTAATGTCTTCTTTCACGCATGAAAACAAAACATGCTTTCCTCTCTGTGGTGTTACAAAATGAATGAATGACCAGCACAGCTCGGCCCTAAGCATACATATGTTAATCCTGGCTGAATTGGTGTTACAGTTCAAAACATTATTCCTCCTCCTCTGGCATGAAGGCTATACGCATTTCTGGCTCTGCCTTCCTGTTGTTAGTTCTAATGACTTCTCTCTATGAGAGTGGACACAGTCAATGAAAATGATTAGATAATCATAAAAATTACTGATTTCTAGCAGTTCCTGGTCTGCAAGACCCACTGTCTCAGCTT
Source organism: Acrocephalus scirpaceus scirpaceus (assembly GCA_910950805.1). Classification (NCBI taxonomy): domain Eukaryota; kingdom Metazoa; phylum Chordata; class Aves; order Passeriformes; family Sylviidae; genus Acrocephalus; species Acrocephalus scirpaceus. Next base: position 56,534,529 of record OU383774.1, on the reverse strand, counting down.
CAAACACTCTGCTAATAGCACCTAGAAAATACAAATCCACAAAATTAGCCTAGCAAAAATTAAGGCTGCCCTTTATGGCTTTTATTGTTGCATTTTTCTTCCAGGAAAAATACTAAATCTTCCCTTAAGAGAGATGTCACAGTAAAAATGTCTTTGCTAGAACGACACTCCTTCCTTCTGTCTTTACTTCTGGGGACCTTCAACCTCCCACAATATCTCATCATAGAAGGAGCCGAAGAGTTTTTCTCTGTGTAAGTTTGAATTCACAACTTTCAACTGGTGTACAAAGACTTGAAATCACTGAATGGATGAAATTCTTTCCTTTCTTACTAGAAATTCTTTCTTTTCTTCCTAGATCAGGATTACCCTAGTGGAGACTCTCAGTTTGTTTCCGTATTATTCCTCCTTTCCTTATTTTTCTAAAAGTTCACTGCTGCGTGGCAGTTTCTAGTCATGCTTTGGCTCCAGCTCCTGAAAATTTCATTCTTTATATGAGTGTCTAAACAAGCTAGCAACTCACAAATTATTAGCCAATGCCAAGAAATAGAGCAAAGCATACATCCAGATCATGTTACCAGTTAGTAACTCTGGCAGTTTCTGAGCCACCTCTTGGTGTCCATCCTGGATAGCAGAGCATTTGCAGAAGGCTGAAAAAGCTGCTTTTCTTATTCACATTACATGCACCCTTGTTCTTGGACTCATGATAGCCATCTAATGAGTGTTTAGTTCATGCAGAATGCAGTACCATACTGTGAAATAGGTGCCCTTAGAAAGCCAGTATGCAACCAAAAAAGCCCCACAGTTAAAATGCTATTTCTTATAGAGATTGGAGATTATGATGCCTTTGTCGCAAAGAAAGGTACAGCTTAGAGAATACTGACCAAAGCATAACTTGAACTGAATGCATACTAAAACATTGTTTTATTAAATAAAACATTCATGGAATGAATTGCTGTCATGCAAAGCTGCAGAGAGTGCAGTAAGGAAACATAGTGCTTCCAGCCAAAGGCAGAACTGGAGAATTTTCATCATTATAGAACATAGCAGGTGACAGACATCTCCTAGATGAGACAGCTTGCATCATTCAAATAACTAATTTATGAGGGTTTAAAATAAGATACTGTCTTATATAATTGGGTATTAACATGTCACTTCTCATATGTAAGTTTTTGTTTGCTTTTAATAAAACAACACTTGCATATATTTACCTGAATCATCTACTCTCAGCTTTTTACTGGGATTGTCACCACTGTCATCATCGGACATTTCCATCTCCTCTTCCCGACGGATACCCATGAGCTGTTCACTGTGAGCATTTCGGAGCTCCTAAAATCCAAAAGTACCTTTTGTCAGTATTAACTTCCATAAAGCCATTATATATTATTTAATACCTGTTTTTAATACTGATCTAATTTTAACTATACATAATTTATCATTTTAATCATATTTATTTGTGTATGAATATTTCTAAAAACAGAAGCACAGGGGATGCTTGCCGTGAAAAAACAAAGTTTATCAAAGGTAACACTCAGGAAAACAAGAGAAAAAGTGAGTTTCCCCGTTGAGTGATCTTTAGGTCTGCTAAACATAGGAGAATGTTTTAACAGTCGGGATAATACTTTAAACTGGTGTATAAAGCAGACTGATAAAGAGATTGTCAGCCTGCTTAAGGGATAGTTAATTCTTGCTTCCTTCTGCCACTTGGGGTATGATTAATTTGGCCAAATGTACAATACACACAGTTGTATTAACTAAAAGGCACCCTAAAAGTGCCTCGTTCTCTCTGCTGATTGCAAAGGGAGCCAAGAGCAGACAGTGCAGATGAAGAGCTGTATATTCGTTAGTGCCTAATGCTGGTCAAAGGAATCTCACCCTCTGTCCCTATGCCCAGATTGCCTTGGATTTAAAAGACCCAGTCCCATAACACTGGCCTGCAAATCTTTGCATCTTGATCCAAAGTGAGTGTCAGCAGGGACAGCTTGGTCTCTGGGTGACTGCTGCAAGGGCAGACGGGCAGCCCCTGCACATGTCACCAGGAAAAGGATCAGCAGGCACGCGGGCTTTGTAGGAGTCTAGACGCTCTTTGTTCTGGGTAGAAAAGCTGGCGCGGGTGCAGCGGCTGCCTTTTTAATGGCAGCACTGAGAAGATTGAGAGGACTCTATTTTGTCCTAATAATCCTGTCAGGTGTAACATGGGGATGCTGCACTGTGATTAGTGTAGGCTTTGTCCACCCGCAGACAGCTAATTTTTCTGCCAACAAAGAGCTTAATTCCCAAAGAGGTGGTTTGAAATCTTTGAAACAAGGGAGAGCCGTGTGGAAGGAGGAGACAGCATTGAGGAGTCCGAGGACAGCTCTGTGCAATTAACAATAATCTGTCAGAGAGGGGCTGCGTGAAAAAAAGGGAAGGCGTTTCTCTTGAGCTGCACCCTTGGTTCATCAGCAGATCTCAAACATTCTGAAAAATGTACTCATTAATCCCAGAAAAGGCAAGGAACCTAATTAGAGGGTGTTTTACAGGGGAATAATTTCAAATTTAAAAAAAAAAAAGTTATTAAAAGGCTGAATTGTCAACCAGTGTCCAATGAAATCAGAAGTGGCTCTGGAAGAAACTGGCAAGCTATTTCTGAATTCCTTATTGGAAAAGGCCACCTGCACATTTTCCTAGGGAAGAATACTGCATACATGAGCAGACATCCGCTTACATTTACTCCCTCATTAGTGGACAAACGTCCTTGATGCACCAGTGTCTACGTTATCAGCAAGGTCAATAATTTTCTATGGAGAACGTCTATGTGTGTGAGTATTTCTTTGCCTTGGGTTTCTAGCAAAGCTTTTCTAAATTCAGGAAAAAACTGGAAAGTGATCAAGTAATTAAACAAATCAGCAGATAATATCATGGTTAGAAGATACAATTTAAATCAAATATAGCATTTGGTTTATTTTCATCACATTTCAGATCTGAAAAACAGGCATTTCCAAAATATATTGGTTTAGCTAGATGCTTTACATAATTTTGAATTGTTTTAGTTGTCCTCCTCTTAGGAAAACAAAAGGCAGTAATTTTTGAAAAAAAATTAGTAGAGAATTAACATTTCTGGAAAGTCCAACATTTCAGTTTATTAAATATTTAGAAACCAGCAAATGAATGACACACCACATCCCCTTAAAGAAAGTTAGTTTAAGAAGGGATGATCTTAATATAATTAAAATAATCTACTAGCAAATCATACTTCCATATTTCTCTAAAAGATAAGACAAAAATCAATCCCCAACTTCCCAACTTTCAATTGAACCAAGGCATTATCCACTATGTATATGAAATATTTGCGAACAAAATGCAAAATACAGTTTGTACCAATAAATTATGCTAACATTTTATTTTAAGTGTCCCATTATTGAAGTAATTTTGTATTCACCATAACAGCATTGATAATAAAGCATTCATTTGGTATTCATGTGGATGTTACATTTAGTGCCATTGGTATTCAACTGTAATTTAGCATTAGTTAATGGACACTTAAAATGTTATCCAAATGATTTATATCACAGCACTTCAGTGTTTCTCAAACTAAGTGTACAACACTTATTTTACAAGTGTACTACAAAATAATTAAATAAGTGCACCTTACCTTCTAAAGTTTTTATTCTGAGACAGAGAAAAATCATTTAGAGGACTGTGATAGTAACAATCAACACACTGTACCACATGACAGTAAACCAAGTGTATGTAAATTGCTCATATTAAAATTTAAAAAAAAAGGAAGAAGAAAGAAAGAAAACAAAGACAGCGGTACTTACTTTTTAAAATACAGGCTCATAGCGTATATACTGAATTAAAATTGAAAGCTGGATGACCAAAACACAGGATGAGGTCTAGCACTTCCTTTGCTGCCACCCACAGCAAGGGGAGTTAGAATCTCATTTCCTCTGCTCATGCTTATGACAGTCACACATGCATGGTCCCACATTGCTAACTCTGTGTGGTTGTACGACTACATTTATACTGGTTTCTTTGCAAGCATAATATTTAGAATCAACACAAGCAATGTATCTACTTTTTAAAAGATAAACATAGGAACAAATGGGAAGGAATAGGTCACAATTAGAGACTTAATATTCTTAAGTCATTATTTAGGAAAGAAATTTTTTATTTTATTTTCACTCAAAGTCATCTTCTAATGACCATAAGATGGCACAGAGAAAAAAAAAAAATCTTTGCCACAGAATTCTTCTTTTAAAAACAGATCATGACTCCTAAATTCATTATTTGAAAATATTGTTCCTAATTTCACTACTTCAGTTCATTATTTTAGATAGTAAACATAATCTTCTAATGATTTCCCAAATTTTGCATGAAAAATAAAAAACATATTGCTCCCTGTCTTCATGTTATTTAATGACTATTACCATAATGAGAGCAATGGGAGCAATTCATACTGTAGACGAGACCATAAACGGCCAGTTGATTAACAGCTAAAATGGTAGCTGTAAATATTGCCAAATACACTATGTCCAGCTACAATCACACTCGTTCTGTGTCAATCCAGCTGTGAGATGATGGATAGAAAGTAAAAATAAAATCACCAACCTCAGAATGCTTTCGCCAAATGTCTATGTTCTTTCGCTGGGCTTTCGAGAAATGGTCCCAAGCTTTTTGTCTGGTAGAAGCGTTGAAAACGGCGACAATCTGCTCAACTTTGGTGAACAAGGAAGTCAAACAAGACAAGCAATTTATGTTGTGATCACTATAGAGAAGCAAAGCAAAGACACTAGGAGTCTATGGATGATGTCATTACTGAAACAACATCATCAATATCCATCCAATGATGTGTCTTTTGTACTTACATTGTATCAATGTTGGAGATGTCTCCCTTCAAGTTTGTCTCCACAACTTTAGTCTACACAACTCTTAACTATGCACCAAGAACCAGGCATGCAGCTGCTTCCCCATGATGTCTGCTACCACTCCCTGTGCTGGCACACGCCTTTGCAGGTGTGGCAATAGGTGTGTGACCACAGAAATGACCCTCAAGACATCCACCTGACACGTGTTCCCCTGCCACAGCAGCATACAGACGAGCCAGCTGCACGAACAGGAGCATGGAAGGCAGGCAGGCTCTGCCTTGAAGGGCGACTTTCTGATAGTGGGAACTTGTCAGCAGGTGGGAAGGGCTCAACCATACATCAACCCTGCACTCTGTGGCTGCAGCTGCTGCTTCTCCTCCATTCAATACCAAAAGGCTCACCTGCGGTAGATCAGTGCTGTCTCCATGGCTTATGTATGGTTACTTACATGAACAGGCACTTCTTTCTTTCATGTAAGATGAAGAACAGATGTGAAATGGGCTTCCCTCATTCAACCCTAATGAATTTATTCTGAAGCCAAATGTCAATACTTAGATCAGTTATCTAGGATAATTAAAATCCTCACGTTTTTAGCTATTTGTTCATCTCAGTTGAGAAAGCTTTTCTCTCAACACTCTTTTCTTTTCACTTCAGTTACAAGCAAATTGTCCTTCCACAACAATGACCTGCCTAAAAATTATTTGGCCAAGATGTAAGTCGCCTTGATCCCAGCACAGGTAACTGAAGAAAACACCAATAAATCCAGATTTTCTACCAACAACCTCGGCTGTGCTCCTGAATGAGCAGCTGTGCCAACCTATGAAGTCAAACTGAAAAACGCTTCAACTCTTTGACATGGTTCTTTGCTATCTATCTCTTTAGATTCCTGGGTGGAAACAATGCCCTTTCTTTATCAAGTTGCAGCTTGCAGCACTTCTTGCTCCTCTCACTAAAAAGTGGTGAAGAGTGCTATAACACCCTCTGCCCTAGTCCCTTATCTTAGTGATCTAGAGCTTTCCTTAAGTCAGAGATGTAGAGAATCTTATTATACATAGCAACCTATCCTTTCTAAAATGGTGAGCTCACCTACTAAGGCAATATCTTTCACCTCTAGAATGGAATGCTAATCTCTCTAATTTGAGCACATTTCTTCTATTCTCTGTTTTTTTACCACTTTTTAAGGCTGCTTTCAGATTCTAGAAGATTACAACATTTTGAATGGAAGTTTTTCTTTCAGGGATGATTAATTACCTTCTAAAGTCATAGAAAATAATTGTAGTTCATTTTCTTTTAAAACGAATACATATAGGTATTTTGCAATAAAGAAAGTACTTCAGACCTACTGTGATGATCTTATCCATTTGTAATCCATTTAACTTTTAAAGGTAGATGTGATAATTTCAGCCCATTAGAACTTGCTTAGACTGAAGATTGGATGCATCAAGGAAATAACACTGTGTATGTTTTTTCAATTAATTTGAAAAGAATGAAAAAGGTAAAGCACTCTATTATTATGTGTATAGAAATTGAGACTAGAATTTAATTACTGTCGTTCTGTTGATGACCCAGGTGCTCAGAAAATTTTGCTTAATTAACAATCTGTTTTCAGTTTGCAAGTGGAAATTCAAGTAGAAAAGATTCACAAAGATACGAGGAAGAGCTGGTTTGCCATTTTCCACTAATAAGTATTAATAAGATCATCTGAGTTTTGAAAAACATTTGAACTTTAAAGTGTTTAATTTCCATTATGTGAACAGGTGCTAAGTTTTATCAAAAATCATTATCTGATCATTTCAGAAACTTTCCTCGATGGAAACACAAGCTAGGAAGATGCCATAGCTTCTTCTTGTATAACTGCAGTAGACAAAGTAAATATTAAAATGATCTTCACTTACCTAACCTTTTGGAATTAAAAAAGTGATAAGAGGTAGGATAGTATGAGTACAACATGCTAAAAATCAAGGCATTTAATGAAATTTTATGAAACAGGCAGCAAGGGATAATAAAAAGAAAAATGCAGAGGAGAATACTAAATTAGTATGTATCAAGGACCAACATACCAGTGCTCTATTCAAAGAAAGTGCCAATGTGTGTACAGTAATTTCAATATTCACAACGATCTAGGCTATGAAGCTTTGCAAATTCCAACATGAAAGGTCTCCAAGAATTACATTAGAGCTATACAGCAGCCAAGGCCATGGTTTGACAGTACAGGGAAGTGCCTACACATCTTTTTGCACTGCACCAAAATCCTGCATTCATGTGCTATGAGATGGTAATTCAATGTAAACCTGCTCTGCCACATTTGCTCTTGTTGCACCAAGACTCATTTTCCAATAGATACCTTGGAAGCCTAAAGCTGGCATAAGGCTTGTGCTCTGGGAAATTGGAAGACAAGACATGATGTACCCACTCTTGATCAGGATCAAATTTGTATGGATAAGGGATCCAGCAGCACACAGCCCATAGGGATGCTAGATCCACCCCTAAGGAGAAGCCATGTTTATATTAGCTGAGAAACTCCCCAGTCAACTCATTTTTTGTCTGTGTCTGGATAAAACTGGGCCAAAGAAAGGCCCCAGATTTTGGGCTGGTATCTCCATAATCTGAGTCTCACTGCTGACCATGGTTTTCAGATTATTTTCTGATCTCCAGGAAGAAATTTCCAAAAATTATATAACAGGTCCTATCTATCTCTCTAGGGCACCTTGAACTCCAGAATGCACTGTAGTGTCAACTGTGACTGGTAAGTAGAATTATTAAGTAACATGAAATATTCATTGTCAAACATCTGTTAGTGAGTTCTACGCTATATCAAATTTTCATTGACCATATGTAAAGCTGTTTCCTTACTAAATTAGGATTTAAAAAACCACATTGCTCTGGAAGGGTCCATAACATGTCATGTTTTTCCCATTAATATAACTTACAGGATGCAAGTTATGGTATCTCTCCGAATGACTTATTCTGTGGATGCTAATTCATGTGGCATGTTTCGGACAAAGGATTACTATCTAATTGTTTTTCTGTTGTGTTGTAAATAATTAGAAAGACCCAAACAACTAGGCCCAGAGTGATATGCAAGTGCCATTGTTTAACAAATGTAATGCAACTACAATACACTTTATTAGAGGTGTCATCTTATAGTAAGTACATTAATAGGAAGTTTAAGCCTTGGTTTCTGCTGCCATAAAGAATGCTACCTAGAAAAAGTATTGCTATCAAGTATAAATGTAAAAGCAACCAGAAAAACTAGAAAAAACCAGCAAAAATCCCTTAAACAATGCCTTCAGAAGTTGCATAGAAGATTGTATTAAATGGAAAACTGGAATATCTCCAGGGTAAGAAAATATTTGATACAGGATATTTGAAAATTGTACTACCAAAGAAAAACAGAATAAATGAGAACCAAAGTGTAGCCTCATCTGCAGATCAAGAGGTAGAGAGAACACTTTTACCCTGCATTATATTTATCAATCAGTCTATTTTAAATACATGATTGTGTGGAGACTGAAATTTATCTCTGGGTTCAGGAGTTAAGAAGTACTCAATTTTTCCTTTGCTTATTACATGATAAGCTGCCATGCACATTATTTTATACTATATATTATAATATATAAAATTTATAATAGAAGAAAGAAATAAAATGGAAACTGAAAAAAAAAGAATAAAAACAAAAGTCTTGGCTGGCAGAAAAAATAATCGGATTTCATGTAGAATTTTACTCCAAATTCCACCAATTAAGGACACAGGATGAAAAGGGCTTTGCACTAAATTACTGCAAGTGTCGGAGTAGAATATATGGCAATTTAGCACAGAAAAATTCTGTAAGAGTGCGACAGTTGACATGAAGGGTAAAAGAAAAATTCCACCCATAAAATTACAGTGTAAAGGAAACTGTTACAGTAAATGTATAACACGCTTTTCAAATATAGAGTTGCAGCACAGGGAGGATATGGAGTTGGCGTGGTTTGGGTCAGAAGCCCTGTTGCTGAATCCTGACTAAGCTGCAGTCTGCCAATTGATTTGGCTCCAAGCCCAGCAAACCAAGGAATTACAGTAGTCAAGGCTAGATGCTGTAGTGAATGAATTAGAGTCTCCAGGTCAGTTTTGGATAGGGAAGAGAATATTTTTGGCAAGAGTCTTGAAAGGCATTTGGTAATGAACTGAACAGAACTTAGCATTAAGTCCAAGGTTAAAATTGTGCATAGGTAAATGAAACGTGACATTAGTAAGAGAAATGGTAGACAGATTGCAGAGTAATGAAACATGTATTATTTTAATTAATTTGAGCCAAAGACTCATTCTTTTGGTTATGGTACTGTTTACTTTCAAAAAAGAATTTGCCTTTCTCACTTTCAGAGCCGAAAACCTGTAGCCTCTTCCTGTTACTCAATTCACATGCCACAGATGGAGAGACAGATGTGATTGCCTTTGAGTAGCAGAGGAAAACATAAGAGTTGGAAATATCACCCTGGGGAAGACTGCAGATAATGCAAGGGATGGGTCCTAAAGTAAGGCATACCACAGCTGGATACATAAGCAAAGGCCATTATAGATTTGTGTAATGAAGGTACAGGTTTTGACAGCTATGCAAAATATCTCACCTGCCACAAATAAATGCCATGGCTGTTTCTCTTTGTTTTTGGTTTTGTTGGGGTTTTGTGTTTGGCTGTGTTTTTTAAAAAAAACTTTTGAAAATCCACAGCTATTTTCAACTCCATCAGAGAAATTTGGTCTGCATGCTGCCCAGATGCCTGTAGGTTCCTTAAGACATGGTGTTAAGACATAACATGATAAAGGAGAAAACCATAGGACTTCACTATTATATCCCCAGATTCCACCTTTTGGACAGACTGAGAAAACAGTGCCTGCAGTGATTTATCTCCCAAATAGTTTTGCTGTGTGGGCGATCAGCTTGCAAGGATGCCATTCCTCAACCTGCCCTTCTACCAATAACTACATCAGTACTAGAGACCAAAACCAGCCAGGGACCAATCTTGTTCCCTGAAACCAATGGACACAACATGTTGAGCGTCCCTGCAGAAACTGTGCTTGTCTCTTTCCAAAACAATACTTTTCTGGAGAACTATTTGGCCTGCATCAAACTCTAAACTGTACCACATTTTTTGGGAAAACACTAACTGACTCAGAGCAACAACTTTCTAACAGCTGAACAGTATGGGCCAGCCTGCCCTAGCTCAGCTGAATTTAATCCTGCAGAGTCAGGGGAGGGTCATTCTTTACTAGCAGTCTCACCTTTTCTTTTCCTGGTACAGAGGTCTCAGCAGTGCAGAGAGGAATTACAAGACTTACCAGAGGAAGAAGGGTGTTTTCCTCTTCCATCTACCTTGTCTCATCTACCTGAATACTAGAAAGAATATCCTCTCTCTAAATTATTTCTACATTTCCCTTTGAATAGGCCTACAGTATTTGAGACCAGCAGGGTGTGTGTCTGGGTTCATGCTTGGTCCCCCTTCCTGTTCCATCTGACTCAGACAGGTCCTAGTCAATTTGCTTGTGTGGGTTTTTAAGAGGCTGAGTGAATGTCAATGGTCTATACCTGGGTGATGCAGGAAGAAATACTTCCTTCTAATACAGTAAGAAGATCCTCCCATACAGACAAAGGAAAAAAAAGTACTTATACCAAAACACTTACTATAACCCCCTGTCTTGTAAGAATATCAAACCCCAGTGTCAGCAGACATTGTTTTCCTTTCTCCTTCTTTCAGCTAAGAAACCCAGTGGGGAACAGTGAAAGAAGGAGTATTATGGGGATACTAAAAGTGCCCAGTTTAAAGGATTCATACTGAAACCTGTGCAGTAACTTGTCTGAGGTATGTATATCAACAATTCAAAGTTCTAGAAATAGAATGCTCCCTGTTAAAATTTGAAATTGAAAAAAAAATTAATTAAAGAGACCTCAGTTTGCCATGCAAGGCACTGCTAGAAAATCTGTCTGCAATTTAAGCTTTGAAATTTTTTTAGGTTGTGAAACCATGGTTTAATTTACAACAGAGAAACTGACAGCTCAGTGTAACTGCAAGAGCTGGCACTGTGCCATGTGATAAATCACTCGGACTCAACAAGACCACTTCACCTTCATGTCATTTCTCAACAAACAGGAGCCTGACATCAGACCAGCACAACACAGTAGGGCAAGTACAAATGTATAGTACCTGCTCTTTCAACACCAGCATCTTACATTACCGAACGGACTTTATGGACCTTATGTTGACAATCAGAAAAAAACCCTAGGAAAAACTCAACTGCCCCCCACCAACTCAAAGGAAGATGAAATGAATGCTGCTTTCTTCATTGGCTTGACAATATTGTAAACCATCCCCAAGGTACTGCAGTTAATTCGCTGTTCTTTCTTTTATTTAATGTTAGGCACACCTTTCTTTTCAGTTCTCAGATTTAAAAATAGCAAAAGTGGGAACTACCATTTTTTGTAAATCTGTCCAAAAAGAGAACTCCCAGGGAACTCTGCAATGTAGGAACATCATAAATGGGATTAAGCCATCACATATACCATTAAGTGAAGTAATATTATGCAGGAAACTTGCAGATTAAAATGTTCCTGGGAGATGAGGAGGGCTATATTTGTTTGGGGCATAATATGGTTTATTTAAGATGTGGATAAGGAGGTTTCAACAGCCATAGCCTCTTCTGGAAATCAAAACAAAAAATGGTCTCACACATTTTGGATGTGAAAGTTGTTGCCATTTGTCCATTTGTTGCTATACCTTATATTCCCTTGCCTGCCATGACTTCTTCCTTCTGTATATTTCTTCCTTCTGTGTGTGTCCATCTTTCCCACATAGTCTATCCCTTTCCAAAACTCTTTTTTTTGCCCCATAATATCTCTGTCATCATCACAAACCACACCATTTGTGACAAATCTAGTGATTTGACATTAAGTGTGACTAGTGCACATTGAAGGGAGCAAGTATTTCTATCACTCATAGTTGCTTAGGATTATTCATATTTATAAGGTTTATTCAATCATTTATAAGCAGTCTGAACAGCTTTAGATGTGCAGACTGCATGGTATGCTCAACCAACTCATTCTTTTGGGTGAAACTTCTACCTTTCCTTCCTTGCCTAATGTCCCTTCCCTTATCCTTTATTTCCACAGAACATTTACAGCTCAGTTCTGTGACGCATTAGGCCCTTGCCCAGGTCTCTACTCAGCAAGGAAAGTCAAAACCAAGCACAGATTTCCATGTGATTAAAGCACATGCTTCTTTGCCTTGAACCTTGTGCCATCATATAGGAGAAATGCAGATTCCAGGCAAGTGGCATGAGTTGTCAAAATAGACTGAAATCTCTTGGAAGACAGTGCTTTTATTTTTCAGCAAAATACCATGCATATTTAATAGACTACATTAAAAAACTAAACCTCTTAAAAATAACAGAAGAGCTTCTGTTGAAATTCTGGCCATGCTTAAATCAATACCAAGATTCTTATTGACTTTAGGTGGAGCGAAAGCTACAGACAATGGAAGGAATGCAGAAATTCAAAGAAAATGAAACACAGAAGAATAAGCTATGTGAAACACTACAAATTGCAACCACAAAGGGTTATGCTGCCAAAAGAAAGGGAGGAACTACAAGAATGCAAGGTAAAATAAAAATGGAGTCTTTAATCTCTATTCTCTGCCACTGCCACATCATCTTGTATAGAAATGCTTTTAGGAACATGTGTATATGAGACAGAAAATCTCATAGATAGAAGGACAACTGAAAAAAGAATAAAGAGATCCAGCTGAGCTTTACTGGACAAAGTATCAGTACAGAAACAAGCCAAGAGCACAGTGACTAAATGAGCTAACAAAAGGAACTGGATGGATTGTAGAGGTTATTTTGTACTTTTTTTTTTCTATTTTAGAAATGAATCAAGGTAGAAAGTAATAGTGGCAACTAATGACATGAATGATTAATGTTTTTATTTGTATTATAGTGGCATTCTATGACACCAACTGAGAACTGGGCTGCACTGTAAAAACACATTATATGACTCAATCTCTTTCACAAAGAGCTTAATGATGACCAAAAAATTGCACATAAAGTAAGCTCATATTTTTGAATTAGTCAGTGGCAAAGGAAAGAAAGACTGTAAGACTGGACAATTAAAGACCAAGAAAATTCTTTTAAAAGTTGTTATTAATGTGGAGCAATTCAAAGAATACTCTGGAAAGCATGATTATATATAAAAAGTCTGACTGCTAAGAGAATTTTAACCAGCATCCTTTCAATATCTGTAATGAAACTGGCTTCATTTTTAGTACTATGAGAATACTAAAAAGTGGAAAGATTTTTTGGGAGAAAGTATTGTAGTATGGAATTTGAAGCAAATCAGATGAGACAGTGATTTTAGCAATCACCATTATATCAATGTAAATTCTATCTTTTAAAGCAAGAGAGCAACTTCTGAAGTGAACCTGTAAAGAGAAAAACAAAGCTGATGCCAATCATTTTTAGAAGTGAGCTAAAAAAGGATTTTTAACATTTTTCTTAATTTTTTAGTACTAAAAAAATGCAGATTCTATCTGTGAAGCCATTGATAATGTCAAAACAGATTAAATCCTATCCAGGGAGATCAGAGAATGAAAAGGAAGAAACCTGAAAGGAGGAAGATAAGTCTATTGAGAATGCTTTTCCCTTCAGAATTATTTAACTACAATTGTTTTTGTTTTTTTTTTTTATTTTGGATGGGTGGGGTGTAATTCATATCAGATACTTACAGCTATTTGATAAAAAGTCAATGTAATCTAATATACCACCGGAGTCCTTTAGTAGAAAGGAAAGGAAAATTCAAGGTGACAATTGTGAGATTCCCAAAAAGGGGCACATGGCACACAGCCTTCTCCCCAAATCTTTGATTCTTTCTAAATGGACAGGGCTACTGAATTAGCTCAAAGTTGAATCTAGCTTCACTTCCTGTTTCACAAGTAAGGGCCAAAGATGCTTAGCAACAGGCAAAGCAGGTAAACTGCATAATCTCTTAATCTGTAGAATCATAGAGGGGGGTTTGGCTTGGAATGGATCTTAAAGATCATCTGGTTTCAACCTCCTGCCATGGGCAGGCACACCTTCACCAGACCAAGTTGTTCAAAGCTCCATCCAACCTGGCCTTGAACACTTCCAGGAGTGGGGTATCCCCAACTTCTCTGGGCAACCTGTTCCAGTGCCTCACCACTCTCACAGCAAGTTTCTTCCTGATATCTAATCTAAACCGGTCCCCTTTCCATTTAAAGCCATTTCCCCTTATTCATGTTCATCCTGGACATCGAGAAGAATTTTTTCACTGAAAGGATGGTTAACCATTGGAACAGGCTGCCCAGGGCAGTGGTGAAGGCACCATCCCTGGAAGTGTTTAAGAAATGACTGGACATGGCACTTAGTGCTATGGTTTAGTTGGCATGGTGGTGTTCATTTAAAGGCTATACTCAAATGATCTTGGAGGTCTTTTCCAACCTTACTGATTCTATGAGTCCATGCCTAGTAATCTGGCCAGGGGGCTCCATGACAAAAACCACCCTCCCACTGTTCCCACATAGGCACACAAGAGACTTATTCATAGACTCTGATGGCGACCTGGTTTCAGAGTCCACTAAGTCCATCCATTCATTAGTAAAATGGACAAAAATTATGGAATATCATAATCTGCTCAGAAACCAGATATGGGGGACTTCTTATTACGCCATGTGTGCCTAACCTATGAACTTGTATACTGGGACACTCCCACTCTCCAGTAAGTGTGTCTTACTCTTTAGGTATCAAATTCATTTTTGAATATGGAATTTTTATTCACCTGTAGGTACTTTTGTCAGTGTTGTCAAGGGAAACTGCATTAAGTACTCTGAAAACTCAGTAAGAGGTAGGCAAAGTTTACAGTGCATGGAGAAGAGAGTCAGAGGAGGTAATTACAGCTTTGGTGTAGTCTAAAAAAACACCAACAGCTCAACAGGGAGATCTCTAGGGCCTCCATTTTCCTTAAACATGAGGATCAACATCTGTAAACCTTAGGCTGAAAAGGTGGTTTGGGAGGAAACGAAAGAGATGAATGGAAAGTCAGGGGGCAGTGTCACATGTATCTAAGATGTGAAAGAAGAGTAGATGTCAAACCACAAGGACAAACCTATCCAAAATCCTTGAAAACAATCCACACTTTAAGCACAAATTCAAATCTAGAAAAAACAAGTAATTTAATAAAAAGAAGGAAGTGGGCATTTTTCTCTCTTTATCCCTTAAATAACTGAAGAAGCACCATACCAAGGCTAAGACTCCCTGTAGCACTTAAATCAGGCGCTATAAATTTGTGGTGTGACAGCAGTAATACACTTTGTTTCACAGATTATCCTGGCACAAGTACCTTGATCAGGTAATTAATTCACGTGCTGAGCAATTGACCCACATTTTGAGGGGTAATCTGCTCAGTAATCTCCTAAATACCTCCAGGCACAAATTTGTAGCAAGGATTTCAATACCTGTACTTCTTTAGTAGTTGGGCCGTAAGATTAAATGTTCTGGTCACAGTAATCCTCATTAATAAGAAAGTATTTTCTACTGAGACCCACTAAGATGGTGTGTGTGTATGTGTGTGAGTGTGTGTGTTCCAGGTGAGTGCACCTGAAGCCAATTCTGTTTCTTTTTCACTCCCTATAACATTCATCGCTGGCATTTTTATCTAACTCCAAGTTCTTCCCTTATGCTACACCCATCTGTATCAGCGCATTACACAGTAAGTGGGATTATTCTGCTCTGAACAAGGCACATAAAAAGTGGGACATCTGGTACAGAGCTAGGCCCCCTGTGTATCCTCTATGGACAGCAGAGAAAAAATGGCATATCCAAGAGATGATTCATCTCATTGGAAGAGCACCATGAGGTCAGTTTGATGACTCATTCCGTGGAGATTCTTATTTTTCTTTTCTGACTGCAAAGAAAGCCCAGAATGGTCAGCCCTGAGTTGACATCTGACCTAGTTCATGAGAGAGGACTGCCACATGATATTTTTAAAATACTGTAATATTTATGTCAAATGGCCACACAGCTGCAGCATTACACTAGACTTTTGGATCCTTACTGAAGAAGAGCAGAAGTGGGTTTTTGTCACTCTGCAGAAGTGAATAGGCCACACACACCTATTCTGGGCATGTTGTATTTTCAAATTCCTCATAAAGCAACTGACATATTGTAACCAATTATGCAGGACTGTGGAACAACAATGGAAAAAGATGCATGAAAAACATTCCTCAGATCAATTCAAATACAGATCAATTCAAATTTCCTTGAAAAACGGAAACTCATTTCAGAATCTCCATGCTTAGCAATCTTAGGCATATACACGTGTAAAGGAAAAACATCATCCATCTGTTTGCAGCAAGTTTGCAAGGAATTTTAATGAGACATATTAGTGCCAATAATGGCCTATATTTATGATGTTTATAAAATAAACAATGGGGAACATCTGGAAAGCTTGTAAAACTTGTTCTTATGAAATCACAGTGTAACACCTTTCCCTGAGGCTGCGTTTTTCTGACCTTGTCCTCCTAGGCCAGATCTGTCTGAAATTTTCTTCTTCCAGACACTGCTGTTACTGTGGCACTGGGAAACTCACATTTTGAAGCCAGAGTTATTTCTGGTTTTGTAAGTTCAGCATTCAGCACATTACAGGAGCAAAAGAGATAGCCAAAACTGCAAATTTCCACCTGAAACTACAGGAATCTCTATTTCCAAGTGACAGATGTTCTACAACAGTTGGTGACAAATGGGCTAATTTAGACTGATTTAACTAAAGTTCAGCCTGCTGACAATGGGGGACTTTTTTTAATGCAGCTGAAGAAGGCATTTCTGAATGCTAGAGCTGGCTGTCGCACACAAAACTAGAGAGGCCCTGGTGTGAACTGAACAGCACGCCATGCGTGGTGCCTGCATCTCTGTGCCTCACACTGCCTTTTAGATGCTGAGACAGAAGACAATATTGCCTAGCAAATTACCAAGGGAATTATCTGGTCTTTTAAATTTACTCTCTGAACATATGTCCACAGAAATCAAATGTCTTTGGCCCAGAATCTTTGTTTCTAAGTTGTGGCATCTAAACTCTTAAATTAGGATATATGCCTATGCTGAATTGGTCTTCTCAGATGCTGAGTTCTCCCATCGCTTATGCAGGAAGCTTTGGTGGTTGCTTTGCTAAGCCAGACAAGTGCATCAAAGCTTATGCCTTCATCCCTAACTTTTAAAGGATGTCCACTGAGGGACCAGAAGTAAATTGCACCAAAAAAAAAAAAAAGCTTTTAGGGCTTTTTTTATTTAATGTAAAGATTAGGAATATGATTCAGAAATTACAATGTAACAACTTCACTGTCCTCCTTCTGGTAAATTATCTTGGGATTTGTTCTCAACTGGCACATGAGAGCTGGCTCCAGGCCTCACATTTTTGAGTATCATAATGCTTCTTCCTTGAGGAGCCATGAGTAAACATGTTAAAACCTGCCAACAATTAAATCAGTTTTCTTTCTCCTTTACTCCTTGCCATCTTTTTCTCCTTTCTCCTCTCCTCTCCTCACCTCTCCTGCCTTTGAAAAAAACTTCTAGGCAAGTATCCTGATCATTTTCTTATGAGGGAATCTCTTTAGAGTAAGTTAATTGATTGTATTTCTGTACTAAGGAAATAGCTGCCAACACTAGATATTTAAGACAGTTTATCTGCCCCATTAATACTGGCATTGTATCAGTCAACCAGTCCTGATGACAGCAGCAGTACAGCATACTTTACTACTTTGGAGGTGGCCTTCACCTATGAAAATATTCCCAAAAGTTACTGTATTCTACTGCCTTTTACCTAAACCCAGGCTAAAACAATTACCTAACTGTGCTCTATTCTTTAATTGACCTAATTAACTAGCTGCCACACACAGGCTACAAAAAAACCCTTCTTTCAAAAAAAACCCATAATCTTTTCTCAGAGCAGTGAGGCTTCTGTCTTGTCCATTCTTGAGGCGTTATGTCTACACAGCAGTAGACATTGTGAATAGAGCACGTCTTCATCTATTAATAAAAAAAACTACTGAAACTTTGCTCACCTTGAATAATAAGTTCTTAGGAATGGTCCTTGATCCTCCAAACTGCCATAGAGTATGGAATAGGAGGTGAAATAGAGCATGACTGCATTGCAACTACTTACCCCCAAACAAACAAGCAAAATGATAAAACCACTACCACCACCACCACCATCACTACAACAACAGTGACAGAAAGGGAGTTACTTACATTGAGTGAGGATCCCTGTTAAGGCATTTTTGAAAGTCTCCTTGGCTTGCTCCATTTCCTGCTCGTGAGCCGCCTTTTCGTTCATGAGCCGGCGGACGTGGCTGTTGGCCGACTGCACCATGGAATAGAACTGGTTTGCGGAGCGACGATTCACCTCACCTCGCTCAATCCAGGTGAGCAGCACCGTGATGGCCTCGGAAAACTTGCTATCGTCTAGAACAATCAAAGCACAGGTTTCAAATTGCAGGCATAAATATCCTGCTGAGAACACATTTTCTGCTCCATGTCACATTAAAATCACCATAAATCCAGCTTGCAGTATATCATTTTGGGCAATTTTTGCGTCCTTTGTTCTATCAGATGCAAGAAGCCAATACAGCCATGTGAAACTACATAAATCTTCCTTCAAGACTTGTCTCCTCCTCATTTTAATAGCTTTCTCACAATAAAAAGCACCCTCCCCCCCTTCCCTGCGGCCTGAGTCTTCACTTTCACAATGTCTCCCTTAAGCCATTCAGTGATATGGAATGACCTTACAGCGGGAGTGAGGAGACCTCTGTGGTACTGGACTCACTGAGGAAATGAAATGTGTCTGTGTTAATCTGCTCAGCCAAAAGCTCAGTCTTGGAGCTTGGGCTCAGCCATACTTCTGTCAACAGATTTCACTAACATCATGTTGTTAATTAAGGAACAATGTTGAGGCTGAACAATTCCTTCTCAAAACACTGATTAATTACAAGGAACTGCTTTGACCAGATGATGTGCCTGCATTCATTTTGTATTATTTGTTCTGTACTATTTATTTTATGTTTCGCATTATATATATTTTTAAAGGATTCAGAAGAATCCAGGAAAACACCTGGATTACAGCTTCATTTTTACCATTCAGGTAACGAAAGTTGTTTTTCTCTGCAGAAAGATTGCCAAAACTGAAGGCTAGATTTTGTACATTCCCTCCCCAGGTAATCTTCTTTCCTCTGACAGTGTTCTCAGCTTCCTCAGAAGACTCTAAGCGCAGTATCCATTACACTTCAGGCTTCATCAGGATTAAGAGGAAACATTTCTTTTTAAGTCCCATTTAGACTGAACTGCAAGAAAATATTATTACAACAGTGTCTTCCTATGGAACCATTTTTGTGCAATTCGTTATCATTTTTTCACCAAGATTTTATTCTATAAAAATTCAATTTCTCAACAACTCATTTTAAACATCTCATCTAGTCCTTTTTTGTTATATTTCTTTATATATATATTAGATGGTATGCATACCTTTCTGCAGGAGAAGGTATATGGTTATGGGGGGAAGATGAAGTGTAGTCATAACCAACAGACACTTAAAACAAGAATTGGAAAATACTAAACCCAGCCAACTGTGTTACAGGATACAGAAACAAGTGATACAGTTTGTAAGACTGCTTTCCACGTACAAAGAATAATGAAATACTAATTGTTAAGTGATGACTTTGGCTTCTATTCTGAAACAATAATCACTTCCCTTAAAGGTGAGCAGCCTAAAATACAGAGAGGACTAGAGACATGCTCCGTGCCCAAAGCCTCTGAAGAAGTGATTTTTACATTGCCTGATCTTTAACATCTTATTAACTGAAACATGCTTTCAGCTACAGCAATGAGATTTCTCTCTACAGCTGAATAGGCATGTTCACCCAAGATCCCTCAAGAAAAAACTGCAAAATAACACCGTCCCTGTGTACAATAGTGTAGCCGTTGTAAAACATTAACATGTGATTCATTATCACCATTCATTAATTTTCGCTGGGCAGGAAGAATCAGATGGGCATCCTTCATTTCATATTGTCCCCTTGGAATAGACTCCACTTCCGAGCTTTGCTGGATACATATGCAGCAGGAATGTATTAAGTGGCTCTGACGAGCGAGGTTGGCTGAATATAGAACCCAGAAAAGCCAAATGTAAACGAGACTCATGCAGAGCCTCATCACTGCAAGAAAACAAAAGGATAAGGCTCTCCAAAAGATTTGGGCAAAATCTTCAGCCTGCTGAATTGCATGGGAACTGGATGTCAAAGATGCAATACAGACAAGAACTCATCCCTGGAACACAGTGTTTATTATAATTACACTAGTAAATAAGAATAACCTGTAATGGTTTCTGGTAATGTTAGCATGTTTCCATGCATGAAGAAAATCAGCAGTACAGAAATATCCTCCCTTTCCCTTGTTTTAGTCTCTCCTCGGTACTCATTTATGTGTTGTTTTGTTATAGAGTCTATATGAAATAAAACCACCCTCCCCTCATTTTGTTTTTATCAGGCGCAGTGGGTGTCTGTAAGGGATGTTCGTAAACATGTTATCCTTCTGCCACATAGATTCTACCCATTTAAAAGGACATGCTGAAAACCTGTTTTCATCATACTGTACTTCTAGGGAGCTGCAGAGGTCTGTGGGACTGTTATAGTTAATTCACAGCTCTGTACGAGCAGGAAAAAATCCTTTCATTGGTAAACATCAGCATCTTCATTGATTACATAATTAGAAGTTACATTAAAAAATGCTAGAGGGTAATATATGCACAACAGGAGCACATTAGTTAATAAAATCTTTTCTCTATAGTTCTAAAATTTATTTCACCTTAATTTCTAACTTTTATATTCTTGAGCTCACTCAGTGACTGAAATAAGGTGAATACATTTTTTTCATCCAGAATACAGTGACTCCTGAGCAATGAGAGATTGCCTTAGAAAATCAGATTTTTATATGAGATTGTTCATTTCCTTTTTAGTTAGTAGATAAATAGTAGAAGAAATGCAGCAATGGAATCTAATTTAAACAGAGCATGAACTGCCTTATGATTGCAGCCGTTCATTAAAAAAATAAAGCAAAACTCCTAATTCTGTTCGAAATTATTCCCTCATGGTAGGATGCACATAATTATACACTGTTTAAAAACACACTCTTCAAATAAATTCCTTTATATAAGACATGTTTCCATATGTAATTGTTCTTTTAAAATAAGCATGCGGCAAATTATTTCTTACTCTTGGAACCTTTTCCCCCTCCAAGTCACAGCATACTCTAAACAAATGAGGTAGGCTCTATCAGCCCTGTTTTTGTTGTCTGTTTAACGGTGAGCTAAACTGTGCTCCAGAAGTGCCTGCTTCCTTCCACGGGCTGCAAAGGCAGCCTGGGTTGGCCTGCTGCTGTATCAACACGTCTGCAACAGGCACACGTTTGGTCGGAGTAATCCCAACCGATCCACAGGAGCACCTGCTGCAAGCACCCACCCAGCCCCTGCACCCCCCCGTGTCCCCGTAAAGGGCAGCTCTAACACAAGCTCTGACAACGTCATGTCATTTGAAGATTACCCATCCATCCAGGATGGCTTGCTGCTTCTCTGTCGATAGAGATTTCCAGGTGCTGCCAGACTCAATCACAGGGCTCTAGAGATAAGCTGTTTCAAATTCCTCTTATATCAACTAAAGATATTTGACATTTAAATCCTAGCTCATAACTTAGATGAAATGAAATATAAAGAAAAGAAAATGCGTCCCTAGAGCTGACCCAAAAATTGTTAACAGGAATATTTCTATGATAAAAGGGAATAATTGTTGACAAATATTTTGCATTTTTCTGCTGGTAATTTGACCACCTCTAAGCAACCCCAACTGGAATAAACATTTAATTGAAAAACCTATGACAACAACTGCTACAAAATGGTATTGTGGGAAATGGTGTTGGAAACAGAGGTTTTACTTTCAGTTTATAGAGTTTCCCTGGTGTAATACAGGGCAAAATTCAGCTCAGAGTACCCTCAAATGTGACTATCTCTCGGTGTTAAACATCTCCCTAAGGTGCTTTCACAACTTGGGTAATGGTGTCTAAGGTCTTAGGCATTAGAAAGGATATAGGCTAATCCATCACCCTGAAGCCAGGCATTTGAACACTCTTATTTCTATAATTTTTACATTTATAGATATATTGCAAATATAGCTAACTTGGTATTTCTGTGTTTCAAGAGTGACATTGCATGCTGGACTTCTAGCTAGGACAAGATCAAACACTGGGCTACAGATTTAGACTTATTATCATTTCAACCCTTGTCTTGCTCAGATGTTTGAGAAGTATCTGAGATATTTCACACAACACTTGGAGGCTCTCTAAATCACAGCAAACCTTCTACATTGTCCTATGGGCTATGGTGTTGTCCAGAGTCAGCATACATTATCTCTTGTCCCCAGACTTGCTCCCCTAATGGACATGCTTGCAAGGACATGCTGAAAAGACAGACCTGTTGGTTTTTACTCCAGTGACTACGTCTAGAAAGCTCCTGTGCTGTTTGCCTACATTTTGGGATGCATCAATGATCTCATTGTTCTCTGGCCTTTCTGTAAGATGGGAAGGGGCAGGTATACCTTTATGCCAAGTTCTGCCCTGACCAGCAGAAACCCAACTAACAAACACCCCTTGAAGGTGTTCTTGTGAGCACTGAGCATGACTGTGCTGCAGGGCAGCAGAGAAAGGATGAGAGTGGTGAACACGTCCCTCCTATTTTGCCTCTGATTAACAGCCTGTCCTCTCCAGCTGTAGCAGTGCCACGGGAAGATGTGTTCCCTGCCTCATCCCCATGCTCAGCACTACCCCTTTGCTCATGGTTACACTGCCCTCAGTCTGCCTGGAGCTGCTCAGCTGCTCAGACTCCACTTCCAGTTTGTCAAACTGGGCCCAGTTCAGTTGTAACAGGAAGGTGGCACAGTTCAGTTCAGGATGCAAACTTCTTCATTACATGTAACTGCAGCCAGGGGAGGATTTATGGCCAAGATTACTCTTAATCTGACTTCTGACTTGATAATTTATTAAACTATAACTAAGATTTCTGAACTGCAAAGACTGAAATTCAACACAAAAAAGAATAAACCTTAGAAAGTGACTGCTGTGGGTGAATCAGGTCAGAGAAAGGGTTCACTAACCTCTCTCATCAGCAGGCTCAGCCCAGCTCCCCTGTGCATCAGGAACAATTTGCTTCCCAGCACACACCACTCCTGGTGCCAAAATGACAACCTATTTTTCTCTTGGCTTAAGAGCTTCTTCTGCACTGAGTGCCTGCCAGTGACCTAGAAACACAACCCTTCAGTCTACTACCCTCACCTTCTTTTTTCCTGCTCCAATCCCTTATATAATTGTGCCATGCATCACACACATCAGTCTAGTACTTTTGGGATTAATAACATTTTTAACCCAGTGGCATTGCATAACAAGGGAGAATCAAGAAATACAAATTCTTACTGCCAAAGGGTTTTTTTAAAGAGTGATTAATATCCACCTTACTTTTTTTAAATGGCCTTAACTGCATGCTATAACAAAGAAACTTTTCCAGTTATGTAACAAATGTCTAGCTGACACTAGATTTGATAAAAATACACATATATATTCACTAAAAGATATATTAAAAAGCAGTTTCCTCCCCCCTGCATAATCAAACTCCTTCTTTCTTTCAAATTAAATCACACAATATTCTTCCAGGGGTGGGTGTTTCATGTCAGACACAGAAATCCATTATCTTCTCCTGCTGATGCCATTATTTCCAATGAAAAGTAATTATGAGGGTATTGAGTTTCCTCCTTATTTCTCAAAATCACACCACAAACTTTCAGATCAGTGAGCTGCCATTTCCCAGCTCTTAGTAATTAACTGGAGTCATTTTTCAGTGTGGTACATTTAATCCAATGGGTTTATATTAAAACGTCAAAATCTGAATTGATGCACTACAGCTGAGGTGAGGGAGGATGCTTTTAGTAATGCACTAAGCAGTGGGTGTACCTCCTGTAGGCTTTGGGAGGGAGGTGCCCAGGGAATTGGGTTACCAGGCTGCTGATAGCTGAACCCACCTTATGCTCTTCTGCCAGCAGACAAAAGTGGCCTTGCACCGTGCCTGCTCACAGCCCCTGTGCGAGGCTCTCGGAGCCAGATGTATTGTGCCACAGCAGATGTCAGCAGCATATGGAAGAAGGAAGGAGAAAATGATAATCTAAAACCAGGAAGGGTGAATGAACAGATTTGATGCTAAAGCATCGCAACATGTCTGCTTTAGGGCTCTGTCCTGATATACCACTAATAAAAAAAAAAAAAAGGTGCTAAAAAAAGGTCCAGAGTCTCAGTATTTAAACCTGGCATTCACTGGATTTGTTCATAGGATCTCACTTTGCCTCCCCTTCTGACGTAGCTCTGCACTGAATTAGATCCTTTCTGGCTGAGACCTGCCTCCCTGCATAACTGCACTGTTTCTGCAGTGCTCCACCAGTCTGGCTCCAAAGTGCAGGGTGATCCTGAAAGCAATGTATTTTTCTTCTTAGTGAAATATCCTATCTCCCAAGCAATTAAATGTTGTTTACATTTCAAATGATGTGCAAGAGTTGAGATTGTCAGGCTTGATGTTACCTGAGTCTTGTGCAAGGCACATCCCTGGTAAGTTCATTCTACTGTAACTGCCATCTATTTATTTAAATTTCCAATCTGTGCTCTCTTCAGGGGATAATACAGTGCCTGGCAAAGAAGCAGCTTCTCAATTTTTAAATTATATTTCTTAAAATGAAAAACCGTATGAATAACTTCCCTGTGCTCATAAAGAAACACTATATTAAAAAGGGAGGTAAATTCCAGGGTATTGTCTATAACTCTCAGATATTTATGTCTCCTTTGCTCAAAATATGTAAAACCCCAGGTATTTAGATATAAAGAGATGCCTTTGTTAGGTGATAGAACTATTTAGCTACCTGCAGCAAGTAAGACAGATGTAGCATTTTAAAGGATCTTATTTGCAGGAAGTGATTTCTGAAGATGATACCATTAGGTACAGATATGCTTGAATTAAGAAAACCGTAGTGTTCGAAATGCTGCTTTGAAACGCAAATGTCATAAGCACAGATTAAAATGTTTTGTTCCATTGCACCTCACACAGCAGCATTCCACTTAAAAGGTTCAGCCTATCTCCAGTTGTGTCATGTTCTGGGCTTAACTGTTTGTAACACACCCAGGAAAACAGATGTCAGAGCAGGCAAATTTGAACCTAAATATCTACCGACACATTTCACTGTGCAGCAATAACACATCTGATTTAACACTGAGGAATTAAAATCTCAAAGACACACACAAATGCTGCAATGAACCAGAAGAAGCGAAAGTCACTTTTTTCTAGTAGTAGCAAAAAATGCAATATTCTGCTGGTTTTGTCAAAACAAGAACTCAGGGTCTATTTTCAAAGGCTATTTAAGGAGGTAAATGACATGTACACTTCATTGTAAATGACCTTGGATTCCCAGAATTTACATCTGTGAATTTATTGAGGTATTTCCTCAAGGAAACACAGATGAGAAGCTGCTCATGCTCTTCACGTTACTCATTTTGCTGGAATGCTGGAGCTCATTCCATTCTGATAATCGAGGCTTAGGCTAATGACACGAATGGTGGAGGAAAAAAATGCCCATACTGCCAACAAGGAGAGAGTTAAGAAAGACTTCATTTGCAGGAGCGCTAAAGATCTTAATAAATTAAAAAAAAAAAAAAAGGGAAAGGGAGATACACATAAACCAACACTGTTTGCCACACACTGAATTGGAAAGTGGTGAAAAATTACACTGGTCCATAGTTTGATGCGTTTCTTTGATTTCTGCAAAAAATCAAGTGTTCAAATCAAGTTCTTTGCAGATATAAAGGGATTCAGGGAATGGAGAGTATGTCAAAAATCCTCATGTATATAAGGCCTCACATGCAGTGGATTCCCAGCATCAGTCACCAGACACTGAAGAACTGGTTCCTTTGATCTGTGAAGCTCCACACCAGTAGAAACTACCTGAAAACTTACAATAAACTTCTGTTTCCAACTGGCACAAAAGTTCCTCCGTACTCTCTCACCCACAGTCACTGCTGTAACAGGTGACTTCAGCACACCAGAGGAATAGGAATATACTGACAACACTGGGGCAAGAGCTTCCAGCCAAGTCTGTTACACAAAACAACAATTTCTTAGTCTTATGCTGCAGTTTACAAAAAGTGAAAAGAAGATATGGTCACCTCTGTTACAGACTCAGTAAATATCTAGACCATGATAGGGGAGTGGCTGATAAGCCTACCTCATCTTTGCTCACCATAAGATTTCCTTGCTGTCAGGAATTTCCAAGGTTATTTTGACAACAAAAGTTGTTTGTATTCAGACCAAGCTATCTACATCTGTCGTTGCAAAGCAGTATCTTGGGTTGAGATATGCTTAGTTATTTTGGCTTGTTTTTAGCTAGTGTTGCTCTGTGAACTTCTGGAGGCACTGCAGGAGCTGAAACCTGCATGTTGGGCACCTGCAGTTCTGTCTCATGAGCTGGCAACAGAGCTCAGGAGTCTTTTGGAGTGGGCACCACAGCAAGGTCATGACTTTCCTTAAGGAAACAACTGCAGAGCATCTGCTGAGGAACCAATCTTTCAAATTAAATCCTGCCCAGTGCAGATATACTGTGATCCTTCTTTACTTTAGGATGAATTGTCCAGGCTTTTGAAGCAGTGCAAATGTGGTAATAATACAGAGACCTGAGATTTTAACTCCAAGTTTTACATATCTCTGCGAGTATGTGTGTATATGTGTATGTTTATGTGTTTATGTATGTGTGTATATATATACATATTCTGCTACTTTCACTGAAGTCCACATTTAAAATGTGAATGTATAAAGATGGCTGGACTCAATCTTAGAAGTCCTTTCCAACCTTAATGATTGTATTATTCTATTCCATGAACTGCCCTTTGCTAGAGTTGAAGAATTTTCTTGACTGTTGCTTTACTTCTTTTTTCAGGATGTCACAAAGAGCTCATGTGGTGATCCCATGCTGCCCAAGGGAGCCCATAAAGTTCAACGCCATTGTTTTACAGATACTGGCTGTGATGCCATAGGGAAGGTAAAGTAGACCAGTATAACTGCTGAAGCACACCTCTGCTTTCTTTACTACCTAGAACAGGGCACTGTCTCATGCCCACTGAGAAGAGAGGGGTCTTTTCTGCATTATCCACTCTTAACTTTCTGTACAGATCCAGGGCTGGTGTCTTCAATCTCACAACAAGGCAACTGTTAATTAGGAGAACTTTTAAAATTGCAATATATTCTTTTGCTGGATTTTAATGATTTTCAACAAATAAAAAAATAAACTTACCTCTCTTTTTTTTTTTTTTTTTTAAATGATGTACATTGCTGAAAGTTTATTTCCGGAGAAACAGTTATGCATATAGTGTTGGTCTATATTGTGCTAAAAAATTCTTATATTAAACTTGAGCATATATGTCAAGTTCTGCTTAAATTTCCCTTAGGAGAACCAAAGATATAAATGCTTGGAGTAGATCTTAATTAAGTACGGAAACTTCCCATAATGAAAAGAAAAATCCTTCTAAATATAGTCATCTTAAACATCTTGCAAAAACCCACATTCAGTTGCCCCAAGCAATGACTAGCCATATGGAAGAAATTGTCCAGACTTCTTGCATTTTCTGGTTTAGTTCAGGAAACCCATAGGCCTTACTACATAAAGAAAAACTTCCCTACAAAAGATTAACTCCTAAAATATTCAACTAAAACCAGATGGATCTAAAACTAGACTGGAAGCTAGGTATGAATTAATATTTCTTTTAGGGCCTCTTTTCTCCTGTCTATCAACCCATCTGGGTTATTTTACCGATCATCAGATAGATTAATGAATTATTTTATGGAGAAGTGTATCTGGTGGGGATGAGAGTCAGTCAAACTAGTAACTGCTTGAGGTAGTAGCGACAGCTAACAGCAACCAATGCAGTACTCAGAGGGACAGCAGGGTGCATCTCTGCTCCACGCTCCAAGGATGAAACACTTTGCACTGTCCTTCGGCTCCCCAAACATGTTTCATAGTTAGAACAGAGACCAGTGTGATGACAGCTAGATAGTCTAAGCCTAATCTAGATAACTCTGAAATAGTGGCAAGAATCACAGCTTCTTGTGACCTGGCACACAGTTAAGCAATGTGCTTGGCCACCATAGGAGAAAGAATGCCAAACACAACTGCTAAACACTTGATGAAAATAAATACAACTCTAAGTGCTGTGAAGAATTGTTTGCTAGATATTTCTTTTAAATTTCGTTACCATGAATAACTTTATTTCTTCGCTTCTTACTGTTTATGTTAGCCATTAAAATAAAATGAATCCTCAAAGTGCACCCTTGAAAAATATTAATCCAGTAAATGTACCTAGAAAAAAACAAACAAGGAAGCAAACACATACCAAAACATGACGCTATCCTGCACAATTCTAACCCTAAAGAGGGAGTGAAAGAATGGATGGTGTGTGTCAGAGATAAGTTGTGTCAGCACATGAAGGTAATTTGAATACCAGAGACAGACAAATGCATGTGATGGAGTAACCTACACAATGAGGATTAAAGTAATTCTAAGAATAAGGTCTTTCATATGACGAAGGATGCTTGCAACAGGTTGTCTTACTGTGAGAGTATTTCCAAGATATATATTGATGGCAACTTAACAGAAAAAAAACCCCATCTGTAGCATTCTGAAGGCTGTGTTTTAGCTGTTAAAACACAGGTAGATAGACAGATGTCATGAATTTCAGCAGATGGGTGAGTATCATTACCATTGGCATAGAAATGGCAAAGAAAGCCATTTCAGTGGGGGAAAGCTAACAGGGCAAGTAATGAAACACATCAGAGAGAAACTAGCTTCACTGCTCTGGCCTCTGCATGGCTCCTGGTTTTAAGGAATAATAAACTGAGAAGTAGCAAATGCTGCTTACCTTTCAATTTTTCAGCCAGCAAAGCAGCTTCGTGTTCAGAATAATGCATTATTGCCGGAGGTGAAGGAGGGCGCAGTCTGTCTTCTTCCATTTTGCGTCTGTGGCGTTCTTCTCTGGCCAGCATTCTTTGTTTGCATTCCCATTCATAAAAGTCATCTCTTGCCTGAGCAAAATCAACATGAAGGCGACCTGAATCCTTTTTGTCTGTGCTAGATCCTAATCTCATGCGGTAACCTGAAATCAACAAGTAGAACTAACTGTTGCAGGATTTATTTCCTTAAATTTCTCTTCATATTTTTCCTCCTTTTTAAGTGCAGCCAGGTAAAAATGTACATTAACAGATTCCCACATATCTATGCAATATCTATCAATCACCATGTTTTCACAAGAAGATAAACATCCATCCACTCATTTTTCTTCACAATTTCCTGCACCACCTATCACCATAGCAGATGAACTGAAAAGTCAACCCTATGGTATAGAACCTACATTTCTGTTTAGAAGTCTCTCAAAATACATAATTTTTCCACTTGATGCTCCCAACTTTTAAAAGCACAAAAATCAGATAAAAAACCCCAATTACTGAAAATGCATCGGTTCTAGTCTGAATGAGGAATCCTTCTTCCCCTGATCCTGCTGAGATCATGTTCAATCTAGTGTTTTTCTCCACCCTGCCAAAGGAATTGGAAGTATGGGGAAAGGCTGATTTTTTTAAAAACCTTGACTATAGGTGAACGTGAAAATTATTACATAAATTCCTATGCCACAAAAAAGGATGGTTCCATATTTACAGTGATGCTAGATCTCAAATTTTGAGACTTTACAATTGCAACCACTATTTTCAAATTCCCCATTGAAAATATTCTAGCAGCAAATATAAATCACCTACAAATGAATTGAGTTCATAATTCCTTTAAGTAATTTCTGAAGTAGGGACAGATTTATTAGGCATTTGCAAGACTCCTTTCAGAACAAACAATGAAACAAAAATATTCTGAAGTTAGCAGACTGCAAAGGCTTTAAGTTAAGAGCTACGCAGCAGTACAAAAGGGTCCTGCTCCTAACTAAACCCCCTGACTACTGTCAGAGGTCAAAAAAATCATGCCAAAGCTATTAGAGGAGCTTTTTGTGGCCATATTTGGGCACCTGTCTTTTTTCCAAGTTTTATTTCTAATGCACCAATGAATACACAGAGCAGTTTATCTAACTTTTAAAATACCAACTCAGAGAAAGTGTGAGAAAATACTATGTAGAAAGCTTTAAACAGAGCCTTCAAATGTGGGTAAAATTAATCAGTCTACACAAGATTGCTCTAATTTCTCCATGCCAACACACAACAGCCCAGCAGAGATTTCTCAAATGATGGGATGCTGCAGAGATGAACTCTGTGCTGTGCTGGCACACAGGAAGCTCTTCAGAAATGCACACTACTGCAACCATTGCATAATAACTCTAGGGAGAGGAAACTTCTATTCAAAATGTCAGGAAAAATGGTGTTTGCTGGTTTTGATCTGCAATCCTAGAGAAAGTACCTTCCTGTCTTGTGGTTTGCCTGTGGTTTTAAGTTTTAGCACCTCACCACCACAGTTAAAACTCAGTTCTGAGCTCCCTCCAGGAATAGCAAAGCTAAGAATTCTGTAGTAGAACACATAAGCACATCCTTGCAGAAATGCGTATCTGGGCATACTCTGTTATACTGCTGGAAAAACATCCTGCTGTATGAATAAAAGGGATTGTCTGTATTACAGCACACGTGAGACAATAGCTTCAAAGACATTAAATATCCATATACGTAGTGATCCTTCAAATAAAAAATAATCTGGGTGCCTTTTCATTTGACATTTTCCTTTTAAACATCTTGTGGAGTTCAGCTAAGGAGTCTGCAGGTGAGGAAAAGATATGACTTCCATGGTCCAGGAAGAAGGCAAATCCAGATGAAAAACATGAGCTAAATGTTTCAGAGGTCCTTCAAAACCAGAAGGCATAAAAAACCTGCCTTACCAAGGAATGGCTTTGATAGGTTCCTACCAATGGAACCTACCAAATCTGGTCTCCAAGATTCAGGAGCTTAGGGTGAAGTAAAACTGGGTATGTAGGAGTGGCAAAGGAGGGCACTGTTCATTATTTCAAATTCCTCTTGGCTTTGCTTTCTCTAGCTTAAAGAAGTAAACACCATTCTTTCCTCCCAAAAGCTTTTTTTTATGTGGCCATATATGTAGCTCTACTCCCAAGGCGTTGAAGGGAAGAGTTACAGATACACCCTATTCAGTGTGACATAACAGAAGAAGAGTGTGGGTGACCTTTCAGAACTGGGCTCTGAACTAATGAGGGTGTAATTATATGGTTTTATCCACAGAGGTGCAGGCACAAAGGAGTCAGCCAAAAGGGGTCAGTGGTGCAGCTACCCTTGCTAACTGTGACAAATGTTAGCCCCCTGCTCCCCGCCAGTTTGGCGTGCCAGCTGAATTCCTCACACAGTGCTTGCTCTGTGCCAGAACAGCATTATCAGCAATGTAAAGGACACTGCCAAGGTGCCAGGTCTCGTGAACCTAAAATTAGATCTCCCAGCTGGGCTGCACTTTCCAGGAAGACTCAATCTCTTTTCCTCTCCCCCTGTCATCTTTTGCCACCACTGGTGAGAGCACAGTAGTTATGGGCAGAGACAGAAATACAGCACTGCAGGAGGCAAAACCCTTGTGGACTTCAAGGCCCCTCACATAAGCTGAATAAAGAACTAATGAAAAGGACTGTGTATCTATAGGTTTTGTGTGCACTGGCAAAGCTGAGTTGTAATAAAGTGGTCCTAATTTTTGAAGTAAATGAGAAAAAAACCTGAACAGTGCACATTGTAGTAGCACTGGACAAACAGTTCACTTTGGGAAACCAGTTTAAATGTCTTCAAATTAAAAGATTTTGGAAATTTACCATGAATCACACTAAAAAAAATATGCTTGTTTTACTCTAAAGACTGAAGGTGGTCAGCCAGTCAGGTGATTTCCACCAGCACAGAAACTTAGAATAACCTAGCTGAGAAGCGACCTTGGATATCACCTAGTCCAGAGCAGGGTTAGCTTCCAAGTGAGATCAGAATGCTCAGGGTTTAGCATCTTTCCCTTAACAAAAACAACAAATGCCTTTAGGATGGTTTCTTGCACCCTCATATGGCTTTGCAGACACTACAAGACCAATGGCCTGGCCAGTGAAGAACAGACTCCTTGATGGGTTGATTACCGGAACAACTCTGCATGCACAACTGGCAGGTTCTATTTTGTACACGAGATCCTCAGGCATCCATCTGTGCTGGAAATTTTGAGTCCCAAGGTAGCTGGGAGGCTCATTTTTTTTCAATAACATGTCTCCCTATTGATGTTTGAGGATGTTTGAATGTATGAGAGAAACACCTGGCACTGCCTCCCCTTCATGCATGGGCAATGAATTTTTTCCCCATCTCTTTGCTCAGGGCTGCAGCTAGCATTAACTTTGTGCCTGGCTTGTCATTTTTAATTTCAGGTTGGCACACAATGGAAAAGACTTTGGGAACTTGCCAAGATCCTCACTTTAAAGGAGCAGAAACAGGAAAAGTTAATGAAGGTGCTAAATAAAAATCAAACAGTATTTTCATATCACAGGTCTAGTGCAAACTCCATGGCTTGACTTACCTTTGAGTGTTGCTATACTGAGGACCAGCCAATACCTGAGGGCTAACTGGGGATCTAGATCAGAGTGGTAATGGTGATCAGAGAGAACTTAAAATAAAACAAGTAAACAGTACTGAAAGAAAACCCACAGGGGGAAATATCAGCACAGGAAAAACGCATACATAGGCTTTTGGGGTATATGTCTCCAGATACCTGTTTGTCCCATATATTCAAGTCTGGGGCCATCAATATTTGCAGGAGTTACTGAATTACTAGCCTAAAGAGTAAAGTACATAGAGTTTTGAGAAAGAGCTTTCTCATGGGCTGGGGTATGATGATTTTAAAAAGTCTTTTCCTTGAGAGATCAAAATATGTCTTTAAGGGTTAAATGAAACCTAGCCTTTCTCAAGTCGACATTTTTTTCATAGTCTTCTACCCATCTTCCAGTCTCCCTTTCCATACACGTTTACTTGGGAGTACAAAGGAAAAAATACCCAGTGATTAAACTGCTTGATGGATTTTGTAATCACTTGCTCTATTCTGATGATAAGCATGGGAAAAATGCAAAACTTGATGAGATTAGATGGGGTAGGCAGATAAAACTGATTAGGTAGACAAAATTATCATTATACCAGAAGTATCAAAGGCATGACTTTCCCCTAATATAACACACATACTATATTTGTACATCTCTTTTGTCTCTTACAGGGAAAATAAAATGCCTTAAAAATATGCTTTGTTCACACTATTTCAGAATATATTATGTTTGAGAATGGAATAAAGACTGGTAAAATCCCCCTTGATATTTCTGTACAAGGAAAACATGCCCCTGCCTAGTGCCAAACCTCCCTGGTAGTGGTGGGGGATGGTCACTGCTCCATGTTTCATCAGAGTTCAGCAGCCTTGGTAAAAAGAAGTGGAACAGAATACTCCTGCATTTCTTTCTCATCCCTGTCAGTTCCCCTGGTTCTTTCCCTCATCTGGTTGGAGACAACAGGTATAACACTTTGGAAGAATGAAAAGATGTGGAGGAAAAAATAGATGGGAAGGGAGGCTGTGGAGCAGATGTAAGAGGAAGCACAGACAACAGTGTGACTGTGACAAAAGGAAACAGAAGAAGGAAGGATGTATCAGGAACTTATAAGTAAATTTGCAGAAAATTCCAAATGAGGAAGAATGAGGAAAGGAACCTTTCACCTCCGTTTTCACTCATGTTCCATCTTCTGAGTGAGCGCATTATGAATGAGGACACAGCAGCACAGAGAATTTCCTACCTCTATGGTCCTTCAGGATTTAAGGCAAATGAAATTAAAATAAAACTCGACTTGGAGTGAAGCAAAAGGTGCAGCCAACTGCTGAGAAGCAGGAAACTGAGCTAGAGGAACACTGGTTCTGGCCCAGGGTGGCAGCTGAACATGTTTGAGCTTTTCTTTGCTCTCTTTTTTTGCCACTGTTTTGTTTATTATAATATTGTACTACCAGTTCCTACTAAATCTGGTGTGTCTCTCTTCTGTTCTTTCACTAGGGTACCCTAAACAAAAGCTGGAAGCTGGTAAATATGCTACTGCTTGTGATGCCTCTAATCTGCTGCAATGATTTACAGCATTTTGGAAATAACATGAATAAACAAATAAGTGAGTAACATGGAAATCAGGAACAGAGTATGGGGGAGGAGGGGCCAGGAGAAATGCAGTGAAAATTAAAATTTTTAAAAAAAAAGAAAAGAAGAAAAATCCAGAGTGGAATAAACTTCTGGAACAAAATAGCAATATTTCAAAGAAATCTTTACATAGACCCCATAAAACTCATGATTTTCTGTAGTTCTTCAAACAGAATTTAAAGCAAGTGCCAAGTTAGAAAAAAGCCCCCTAACAACCTAAAAATCCTGAGGAAAACCTTTGTGAAACAAAAGAGCTAGATCTTTCTTCTTTTTTTCTTTGTTTTCTTTTCTTTCTTTCTTTCTTTCTTTCTTTCTTTCTTTCTTTCTTTCTTTCTTTCTTTCTTTCTTTCTTTCTTTCCTTCCTTCCTTCCTTCCTTCCTTCCTTCCTTCCTTCCTTCCTTCCTTCCTTCCTTCCTTCCTTCCTTCCTTCCTTCCTTCCTTCTCTCTCTCTCTCTCTCTTTCTTTCCTTCTATATAGTTTATGGTGATTTGAGAAACAGCTTGTTTTTAGCTGTGTGAGCTTCCCATGGACATCTACAGGATGTTGAGATTCTGTCATTGGTAAACAGAAGATGGTCAAGGTGGGAGCTCAAACAAGAATCCTGGGTTGTTAACTCTCTCCCAGGCTCAAAAGAATGGTCCCAGTGGGTGCTTTGAGGTCACCTGACATAGGGTGGGTGCATGTCAGCTTGTCTTGGCCAACAAGCAGTCCCTGGACCTTTTTTATTCAAGAATACATTGCATATGGGCTGAAAGTGTTACACTACAATTGTGAGGCAAAACAGTCCTTCTGAGTCTCTCCAGGGCCCAGAAAGATGGATGAACTAACCTGTGGAGGGGAGACACATACAGGGCATGTGATCCAACTCTTCAAGGTGAAAAAGGACTCGCTTAGCAAGTCAATCCTCAAATAAGGGAAATTAACCTTAAAAGGACACTGACAGTCACAGAAGCCAAAAATGTGAAAGCAGACTTGCTTTTCATATTTTTTCTTAATTTTTTCCCCCTGTGAATTACAGATTTGGGGAGGAGGGGGTTGTTTCCTTGGTTTTGTTTTGTTTTGGGGTTTTTTTTTTTTGTCTGTGCCTTTGTTGGAAAATAAAGAAATTCTGAAATTTTACACTCTGTAATTTCTGTAGCACTCATTGTCATGGGAGACAACAGACATAGCCTACAGATGGGGCTCAGAATCTAACCCATGCAATAGCTGAATACATGCATGCATAAAGACAGACTTTATTCAGGCTGCACCACAAATCTATAAAAATATGCCAGTGAAATTGCCAGCCTATCAAAAAAATTGGCACTGGAAAACAGCAGAGTTCCTGGCCTGGTGCCCTCCTCTTTCCACAACCTGTGAGCAAAACTATATAAACCTGTGTAAATCGAAAATAAGATTGTTCTGTGGTGAATTTCAGGATCTGCTGCATTGTTGTGGGATGGCAGGAAATTGCTCCTGGGTAAGTAACATACAACACCATGCATGAGTCTTGGCAGACAGAGAGAAATAACAGAATTGCCCCTTGCCACTCCATGCTACAGCCACTGAGTTCAAGAAAGACTTACTGTGATAAAAGCTAAGAAAATAAGCAAGCATTAGCATCACAAAATAGAAATGAGAAGCAAGGAAAATCCATTAAAGAATGTGAAGTACCAGAAAGGTAAATGGCTTTATCAACCATGAACTCCTCTGCAAAACGAATGTGACAAAAATTCTTCTTGCTTTTCCGAATTGCTGTTATATCTCCACACTGCTCAAAGACTTCCTGAATAATTTCCTCCGTTGCGTTTTCTGGTAATCCTCCAACAAACACTGTTTTACACCCAGGAGGTCTCTCTCTTGTTGAAGGTGGTGGAAGATCTAAGTCAAAACAGAAATCACATTGGAATACAAAATTTGTCTTTTGATCCATTGGCTCTATTCACCCTATTAAGCAGTTCTGGGCAGCAACAGTTACTTGACATAGTATAGAGGCAGAAGAGAGGGACAAGCAAAATAACTGAATATTGCAGAGATTATCCAAAATTGATTACTTGAATCTAAACCCTTTCAAGCTTTAGGTGATACCTCAAACATTAATTCCTGCCACCGCAGGTTGTTCTCCAGGACAGAGAGTGAGGTCTAAAAGGGTCTTTCTTTTCCCTGTACAGTCACACAAAACCAGAAAAATATTCTGCTTCAAAGCAGAGGAGCTTCTGCAACTGATTTGACCCTGAGCACAGATCTCAGGCTCTAGTGCAGTGCATTCAATGCCTGAACTGCACCATCTCTGGCTCATACCCATCACTCGCTACGCTCACCAAGTGTGTGGGCTGTGAGCAAGCCCATGCTGTGTACATCATGTGCTCTTGGGCTGGACACCTTTCACTGGTATTAGCATAATTTCATTTCTGTCTCAGTGTACAGGAGCACAGCAAACAGAAAAACAAAGTGGGAAACACAACAAAGTGACAGCATGATGAAAACACTCTGCCGGTTATCTGTTTTGTCTTGTTGCCAGATAATGGAGCAGACGCCAGCACAGGGGAAGGATAACCTCATTGTTTACAAGTGCTCATGAGGTGGAGTAGCTAGAAATGCTACTTTCATCTCTATATAGAGAGAATATATACACACTTAAATTGGAAAAACTATTAAATTTTTGAAGCCGTATAAGAAATAAAAGCTATCACAACACTTCACCTTCTTTATACACAGTGAAAGTGATTCTCTAAGAAGGAATCTAAATAATATAATATTTTTGGCCCTTTAACACAGTAAAGGAGGTTACAACCCAAAAGTGTACATATATATACATACATACATACTCATATACATAATCAGTTTTATTAAACTGTAATCTGGGTACACTACTAATCCAGAGCACTTGAATATTTGCCTAATGTTCTCATTTCGCAGTGATAGTGAAAGTATGATGGTTCTGAAACTCATGTGGCCAACACACAAAATCAGGGTTTGAGCTGGTATCTCAATGGGAAGAGTTTTCCATTTGCACAGTCATAGAAAGACCAGGAGAGAATCTGGTTCCTGCTTTCAAAAAGAAGAAGGAAGTCATCTGCCATGTTGAACCTCCTGAAAAATGGCAGAAGCCATAGCCCCCTTTCCCTCAATCTCCCTCAAAAAGGGACTGTAGCGAGGCAGTTTGGGGTGCAA
Organism: Acrocephalus scirpaceus scirpaceus; assembly: GCA_910950805.1. Taxonomy (NCBI): domain Eukaryota; kingdom Metazoa; phylum Chordata; class Aves; order Passeriformes; family Sylviidae; genus Acrocephalus; species Acrocephalus scirpaceus. The sequence continues at coordinate 56,497,162 of OU383774.1, read as the reverse complement.
GGCATTGTGTTCAGGGACATGAGCCTGGATTGGTCCCATCTAACTACAGGCACCTGAAGGGGAGCACAGAGATGAACAGCACCATATAAGTTTTATGTTTTGTGACATCCTGATCTACAGGAAAGACAGGTATCAACTACAAGCAGCGTAGATCATTAGGCTGTGTTACTTTTCTTTAAGCATTTTTCTTTTTGTACAAGCTGCATAGTTTATTTTATTTATGTGACCTTACAGAGATGAATAAGGATGGTCTTACACCAAACCATGCTTTTACACACAGAACAGACCTTAGAAGGAAACGCATTCCTGTAATTAAAAAGCATAACTGTTACTAGATAAAAAAAAAAAAAAAATCATGCAATGAATGTATTTAGGAAAGTAACATTCTTTCTTCAGATCCACTTACTTGGGTTTGGAGGGAAGAGTGTGCAGCTTTTGCAGTGAATTATTTCTTTGACTACAGGCACATCTGTTGGTGGTGGTGGTGGCACTAACCCCATGCCTGGTATCATTGGGTTAATCGGAGTGATTCCAGTCATCATACTAAGGCTTGGATCAAAGCCTGGTACACAGATTGAATCTGTAAGTATAGAACATAAAATCCTGACTTATAAATCTTCAAACTACCTGTAAAATTTTATTGGATTTTATTGAAAGACAGTTTCACTTTAAGTTTGTTTTCCTTGTTTGTTTCCACAAGCCTCACTGTGAGAATTAGGAGAAGGGGAAAAAGAAAAATGGAAAAAAAGAAAAGGCAGAGAAATAGGGAGAAGAAAGGGAGAAGGAGAGAGAAAGGGAAAGAGGGGGAGAGGGGTGAGGAGGAGGGAGCTGCATTCTCAGTGAAAAAAAATAAACTACGCATAAAGAAGGGAATGTTACATAATCTAAAATATTAACATGACTGAGTAAAATGTAGCACATTAACGTGTAAAACCATGCACCATGAATATCTGTTATTATCTGGAATGCAATTTTCTGTTCATAATGCTACTGTGGTGCTTACATTGCTTTCTGCCCAAAGCGTACAAAGAATATAATTTAACATTGATATGTCCTCTCCATCTAATTGTCAAACAGATTTATCACAATATAGCCTTCTCACATAAGTGACCTTGATTTACAAACAATACAGAGAAAGATCCATTTCTAGCTGCTTTACAGAAGTCTAGTTAGCCAAGACTTATAATCATTTTACCCTGGAATATAAATTTTCAGCTGCGAAGAATGGGATCTTTTTGAACCTTGGAATTAATTCCTTCTTGTCCTGTTATTTAATCGGATTAGTAGATTCTCCTCAACACATGCATTATTAACATATACCACCACAGCCTCATAAAGTAAAATGAGTATTTGGCAAGCATTGCTCTTTCTCCTTCCTGATCTCTTTGCCAAGACTTCCATACGTGTTACTTAAAGCTGAAAGATTTACCGGGGAGCACCAGTGCTTTAACACCAAGAATTGTAATAAGCAGATGTTTCAGAGGAACCGAGAGCCAACTTCTGAAATTCGCTTTCGTCAAAAACAAGGCTTTGGGTTTCTTAAGGCATAATGAATAAAATATTTTGAGAGACCGATCTCTTTGTTGGCATAACACTGCTGCTATTTGGCATCATCAATTATTTAAAAGAAGAGAGTTACTTTGGTGTTCTACAGATTTTCTGCTGAGTTTTCTGGCTAGCAACTGGAAAGTATTTAATGATACGTGTAAACACGGGGTTTGGTAGTTCAGGAGCTTGTTTATTTCGAAGAAGCAAGGAGGGAAAGAGGGAAACAACTTCTCAAGCATTTTAGACATATATATATACACACACATTTATACACAAGATTTGAGCTAATTTTAAAAAGGCAGCATGATTAATGAAATGTGACCAGAGAGACACCACTTTCTTCATCCTAAATCTGCTGCTGAGAAGCTATGTGGCCCTGGGTCAGCCCTCTGACCTTTCTGTATCTTCATTTCTGCATCTACAAAACAGGCACAGCAATACCCACTTAACTGGTGAGTATTAGCTCACATTTTTATAGCACTTTGCAGGTGTAAAGCACTCTGTGGGGGCTGAAAATTAGCATTATTATTCCTGTGAAACATCCCTAATCGTCTTCTCCAGGAAGGACAACTGAGGACTGAGAACTACTCTGAGAGAGCTCATATCTGTCTCAACCGCATGCTCCCTGTTCTTCATGCACTGACTGTGAGCCTTCACCACCTTCAGGCAGTCCTGTACAACAAGCGTAGCAAGTGCACAGTAAGCAAGGATTTGCTTTAGGCTTAGTGAAGACTAGTACTAATGAAAAGTCATGATATTACATTACTTTTTTTAATAAGTGGGCTTATGAAAAAGGATTTGCTCTGGGTGTGATGCTTTTTTTCAGTGTGGATGTATATGCATTGCTTTTCAGATTTAGCTTTGAAACTCAAAGCCTGTCATTTATTCTGCAAGATGCAGTGGTGGTCATATATTAAATATTCACGGTGAATGCCAGGAGATAAAGTTAGAGGTAAAAGGGCAACATATAATTCAAAGAAGTCCTTAGGCTATGCTAATAATCTCATTTTTACAAGTCAGGCTTCTGACAGTCACAGAAGACCATCCTGTGCAGCACTCTCTGGCTGTGGGTGGAACTCCATCATTGCTACTCTCTGCTAAATTATCCCATAGAGCTCAGTGACATGCAAAGCAGTCACCACATTAGCACCCAACACACTGTGCCATAAGAGTCTCTCATCAGGAGATGCCAAATGAGGCATTTTGTCCATCCCTCTGGACAAGTGTAGGGTCCGCTACAGTCCCAGACAGGAATGAAATTTCATACTGAATCCAATACCCACAGTAGAGCTCCAGCATTCTGAGGCACGAGTACAAGATGATGAACAAAGGGCCAAGTTCTCCCTGTCCCGTAAGTACTTTTCAGTACCTTTCCTTGGCCCCATGTCATAGCCAAGGAAAAAGATCATCATCTGGCAAGTGCTACCACAAGGTGTATTTAGCTTTTGCTATTCTGTCCTTAAGACAACCACTAGATACATTTCAGCTTCTCTCCAGGGCTAGAGAGATGAAATAACAGCAAACTACCCAAACCACAGGCACATGCTCTCATCCAGAGCAAAGACGGCAGGTTTCAATCAGGTACAGTTTTCTGATTTTTCCTTTGGCAGTCATGCAGACACAAAGAAAAACAAATCCAAGGGAGATGGCCACAGGGAAACTCACGTCCACAAACACTGTGAATCTGGGCATGGGGAGGGAGAGCTTTTAGGCTGCATGCTAATCAGAACAGGTTTCTGAATTAAGCGGAAGAAAATTATTTGCCACTAGTTCCTCGCACATCCAAGGAAATGTGACTTTGTAAGTAACTTTCCCTGTGTTAAATAAGTACATGGCTTTGTCATCAGTTTCTTTTACAATAATCAATCTACAAGAGCATGAGCAAAGTGCTGGAGTCCAGTCCAACACTCATGGAATGTCCTTCTAGGAGTGCCGGGATTCTGTGCCTTCAGAAGGTGACTGTGCTGAGGTGTACTGAAGAGGACTCAGTCAATAATTCTTGAAATCTAATTCTACATTTTGCAGGCACTAATCCAAGCCCTGCTAAGGTCAATAGCAAGACTGCTGAAGGCACGGATAGATTTTAACCCTGACCAGGTTTACTTTCTCTGTCCTCTTGAATCAGTTGCTTCATTTTCCCAGCATGTTACATTGAGAATGAAATGCTTTCATACATAGCATGAGCATGGTGCACAGGTACCAACAGTTGAACATCCTGGAAATGAAAATCATTCTCTGAAAACTAAGAACTATTACTATGCATTGCAGTGTTGGAAAATCCAGATGAATTTCTATAGAGTGGAGCTCTTATTTCGACCCTTTAAAGGACTGGTGGTACTTGCCTCTCCAGAGAAGCTGATGCATGCCACCTAGATATTGCTGACAAGCCATGACAAAAGAGTATAGATGAGGTCTCCAAAGGAAATACTGGTCTGGACCCTTTAAAGGACTGGTGGTACTTGCCTCTCCAGAGAAGCTGATACACGCTACCTAGATATTGCTGACAAACCATGACAAAAGAGTATAGATGAGGTCTCCAAAGGAAATACTGGTCTGGACTCTGAGGTGCAGAGAAAAAAGAACAATAAACTCACCGGAAAAGAAAGTCAATAAATTTGCCACATCTGTGATAGGATCTAGAAGAATCCCAAGTTTAACTATATTAATGCTATTGAGTGGTGCAATAATAGAAGTTGGATATATAGCTCTTGTCTAAAAACAAGGGATGATCATCCATCAGCACCACCACTGCAGTCTGCTCCACATCCTGGCAAAATGCCCATCTGGAGCAGGGCCAGGACACCAAACTTAGCACTGGAGGCAACTCCTGTTGAACTAACTGGTAAGATTGTTGGTCTTCAGCATGAAAGAAAATGATAAGAGTTATGCAAGGAATCAATAGGAATCAATCCTGCCCATGTATGATTTTTTAACAGATCCCCTAAAGACACGATTATTAAGATACTTAGACATGAATGTTACACTAAACAAAAAGATATATTACATTTAAAACCAACATATCTGATGAGTTAAAAAAGTAATATTTTATGCTTTCAGTGATCATGGCATTCTTTCTAAAGGGATCTATATATATTTATGCAGCTAGGTAAGGGTTTATAAATTATAAAAAACAATCCAGAAGAAGAAACAATTTTTTTTATTTAAAAATGTTAATAAAGAATTATGAAATGAAATCATTAAAATGGAAACTAATCAGAGATGATAAAGAACTTTAAGAATGGAAAAGCACATGTTGGTCAAGTTAGAGTCCTTGTGGATACTGTACAAAAAGGTTGAACATTCACACATTTATATAGGAAAATAGAAGTATTTAACATCAGTATTTTGAAGTCTGTTCTGCCTAAATTTGGCAAAACAAGTTAATTCCTATTTCATCTGATAAGAAATTGGCACAGTGGAGAACAATGAAAACCCCTGGAAAGCAAATATTTGGAATTGGCAGACAGAGAGGCAATAAGAAAAACCTTGAACATGTGGAGTAGTTTTTAAGCTTCTTTTCCTTTCAAGTGGAATAAAAGAACAAAACATTTCACAGGAAATCTCTGAGTCTGAAAAAACCAGAAGAAAAATACAATCCCTTTGATGAAAACTACATTCTAACACAGTAAGCAGTGTAAATCAATTGCTTTTATTAGGGTCCATTTTGGAAGGGCAGGAACAACCTTGTCTTCCATGAAAATAACCACACAATCTTGTAGAACCATCCTCCTTTCCTTCTTTGGCAATGGTTGCTGTCTGAATCACCTTATATTTTTGCCAAATTATTGCTCTGCCCAGGTTACAAGGATGTTTACTTCTGCCAGCTGCATTTTTGGGTATTGCACTCCATCGCCAATTCCAAGTTACCACACATGTCCACCAGCCCTTACCACAAGGTATTTATGTGCTCAAAATCACTTTTTAAGGGTATAATCCCCACCACAATTCATAGGATTAGCTCTTAATTAATCTTTTTTTTTCTTCTTTTGCCTGCAACTGCCAATTGTTTCTGTGGAGTTTTATGACAGCTGCCAAGTTGTATTTCTCTTGGATGCATAAGAACATCCACAAAACAGGGGTTTGTTTGTGAGCCCCTGCTCACACACATGGAATGTTTCCACCGTGGACATCATCAGCTGTGTGCCTCAGACCTGCTGGTCAAACACACAGAGAAATGGTGAGCAGTGAAAACAATGATCTGAGCACAAAACAACTAACAGAAATAATAAACGTTGAAAAGGTCCCCATGGCCTTGGCGTGATAGTTTTACACCTATAAAAATAGTCTGTTTTCTGCTAGGGAATGCCAACATAAACTGAAAGGACTAGGACAGTCCTGGCAGCAGCTGGTAGTAAGTGTATTAAGATGCTTGTTAAAGTTCGTTTTCTGTGGAGGAAAAAAAAAAAGATTCTGGAGACCAGATATTTGATTGTGTACTTCAGAAAAACCATTCCTGAGTATTTTGAGACTGAATATTGAGTTGATTTCTAAAAGTTGAAATTTTTCTGAAAAAGAGCAAATCTAATTGAGAATCTGCCTCCCTTACAACAAATACACACATAATTATATGTGTATATACATACTGTCACTAGAAAATAAATTGTTATTTTTTAATTTGAAATAAAGGAAGTACCTTATTAGAGCAAGGAAGAGTTACTCTGAGAATTTTTTGTATTTTTATCTAAAATTCTCCCTCAAAACTCTGCAGTCTGCCAGTGCTTTATTATCATCACAATCTAATCTTTTCCCTATGAGCAATTAAGAATGCGTATTCAGCTGCCAGCTAGAGATCAAGGCTGAATCCGGGTTTTCCCTGGTCATTCAGCTCCTAGCATCTTCTGGGCTGCATGAAGCCTTTGATGGAAGTGACTTATTTGGTCAATATTTAGGGCTTCTCTCATCAGCTTCTCTGAATGCATTTCCTTGACGAGTTTAGACATCATTAAACGTCTACCCTTGTCTGTCTCTAAAATAGATGCTGGATTGTCTGGTAAACGTCTAGGCACGTAGCAATAAACAAAGGAGGGGTAAAAAACATCTGACAGCTCCTCCATTTGACCAGCCTAGCCACTATCATCCTGTCTCAGAGCGAGGACCATCTATCTGACTGCGGCCAGTACCAGATGTCTGGGCCACCAGAATAAGAAATAAGCAGGTAAAGAGCAAAATATTCTTAGCTCATATACATTGAATGCTTACAAATTTTCAGTGATAGAGATCATAATTGAACAATGCTTTCTAGCAGGCATCTATTCCACGTAACTTGATTTATACCTTTTTACTAAATCCTTCAATGTACCTGCTTATATTTTGAATCCATTGGAACCTGTTTGTATCTGTGTAATTCACAGTGTACTAGCAAGTAGCAACTGATTTGGGAACTGTGCTTCCTTTTCTTTGCTAAAACAAGGTATTTGGCAGTTCCAGGTGCACCTTCTAGTTATGGCATCCTGACAGATCATGAATCCCTTATTCACCTTATCCACAAGATTCCAGATTTCACTTCTGCTTCTATATTTTGCCATGTGTTTAGCCAAGTGACCTTTGTCTCTGTGGAACTGCTACAAAGGAATATGGATATGGAACCTCTGGTTTCAGCTCCTTTTAAAATCAGGAGAAGCTAAGTGCAAGGGCAGATATGTCTTTGTAGGTGCTCTGAATTGTTGAAGAACTGAGTGCTGAAGACCTGGGCAGATGCCCTTATGTTTGTGTGTGTTCCTCTGTGTGTGTGCACATGTGAAGGTGTATATTTGGAAGAGTGGAAAGGAGTGAGTTGAGAAGGGCCAGGAGATCAGCTTCTTGACCTCTGGCTTTCTCAGTTGGCCAGGGGATCCCTATTAACACCATTCAGACCATTAACACCAAGAGCTACATTCTGTGAAACAGAGCCTGGTCTGTAGCAAATATGTCTCTTAGGGAGATTTGACAAAACAGAGGGTGAGGGGGAATCGAGATGAATGTTTCTCATTAATAATCAATAAAGTTATAATTTATGTGAACTCTACCGTGTCTGCCAGACCCACTTCATAAACAAAGCCCTTGTAGCATCATCAAAACACTTGCCACTTGAAAATTACCTCTATGAGACACATATCACTGACAAAGCTTTAGGTCTGTATTATGGTACTTGCTTTTTTGAAAAAAGCATGGAGTCTGCACAGAGGAATAGTTTACAGCAGACAATACCAAAACTTTAGATGGCATTCTTCAGAGCTAGTTATGCTATGGCTGAAAACACTAAAAGCAAGTTTGTCCTCCTCTTGATCCTGGCCCACAAAATCACTTGACAAACACTATATTTAGAGCAATATACATGACAAAGACTAAATTAAAGAAAACCACCTTCTCTTTTTACAAGCAAATCACAGGGTGAATCCTGGTTCATCCTTTATTGCTGCAGCGCTTGGCACAACAAGACCTCAATCTTGTTTAGAGCTTCTAATGCAATGCAAATAATAGGAGAGAATAACAAATAATAATAATACAACAAAGCGTTACCACAACGGATGCCACTCTCCTCCAAAGATGCAATTTCAATGCTGTTGTGTAAAGAAATCTACAATGTTAATGTTATTTCTAATACTGTTTTTGCTTATGGGTAGCCACCAGTGCCATTTTTACCTCAGAGGGGTTTCAGGCACTAACTGCCCATGGTGGATGTATTAAGTTTCCTCTCAGAACATGTCTGCAAAAAAGTACCTGACAGACAAACCCAAGAGTGATCTGGAAAACTCAGGACTTAATGTTGAGGGAATCTGATGATGGCTCTTCAGTTTTTAATGCCTGACAGCTGCATGTGTAAGAAGCTAAACCAGGAAAAAAAGTGACTAATCTTAGTCTCCATCCACAATCAGCTGCTCTTCCATGTGGAAAACCCTCTTGCCATTGCAGCAGAAACTTGTGGGGATGAAAATTGAAGTGGTAGAAAACAGAAAAATAGCAAAGAAGGAAAAGTGTGAAGAGAAAAAATCAAAATAAATGCAGAGAAAGAGGTGAAGGAGAAGGAAAGAGGAAAAGACAATAATATTGTCTGGACTGTCTGTGTCCATGACAATATCTGCAGGCTCTTTTGACCTGTACCAGGATTTTGAAGGATTCATGAGTTTATAGCACCTCACAACATCCAGAGTACTGACCTTCCCAAAGTCTCTGCTGCTTAAGAACCTTTCCACAGAATAGGAACAATGGGCTTCTTCCACTTTTTCACCAATAAATCACTTCCTTGCATGGGGTCAGTCACAAGTTCATTGTGAAGAAAACAACAAAATTGCAAATTGTGCACAGTGCCACCTGGTCCCCACTTAATGGCACCTGAGCCGGTTTGCAAAAATATGGGGCTGGCCAGTATGCAAGATGCAATGTAATACATTGCCTATATGCTGTAAAATGTGCACAGCTGTTCTTTCCTGACCTTCAAAAGTCTTTGTGCACTCACTATTCGCTGCTTTGGACAATCGTCCCCTGTTCTGAGATTTTTCCTTCCATTTCTTATATTTTGAGCTCATCACAATGGGCTATTTAGTTAGGCTAGCCTTAGGCAAATTTAGTAGCCTCTCTAAGCTCCACTGGAAGCTGTTCAGTCTGTTTGCCAAATGAACCTCTTCCTAAAATAAAACTTTGTCATATTCCTTGAAAACAAGTTCACCTTTCACTTCAAAGCCCTAGAAGATGAGAAAAGAAATAAATAAAACATGATTACACAGCCTAGGAACTGTTAATGGATTTTTTTCTTGCTTGATATCTAGGAAAGTGCTGTATTCCAGAAATTTGAGAGGCATTTGTACAGGCACAAAAAGAAAAAAAAAAAAGTTTATTGGAAGATATAAGCTCCTAAGATGTAAATGAATACTGAAAAGAAATTGGAGAAACAGGAAAATTTTCAATTCCCAGGCTACACTAATACTGAAATACAACCCTTATAATAAATGAAACATAAAAAGCTTTCAGTGTATAAAAGATGGTAAAGTACCATCTTCTGGTTAGTAATGTGACCTCAGAGAAAATGGGTGAAAAAAAAAAGAAATTCAGACATTCCATTGGACATTTTCCAAATGAAAGCAAAAGGGACTAATTTTTCTCATGAATCATGGAAGAAATTCTGGCTATTAAGCTGGAGTTACTGTGTGGATTCTCGAATCTGTGGAATGCATACAAACACTCTCCTTGCCTTTCCGGGGTCACAGGAGTAACAACAGCCTTGCTGAAACTGGAAAAAAGCTGTACAACCCAGAAAGGTTTATCGGCTGCACAGTCAAGTTCTCCCAGAAACACAACAAAAACTGTGCTCTGACAGACTGAAGGGTCCTTCCAACCCTCTAGCCCAGACACCTGCCTCTAACAGCAGATCCCGAATTTTGTTTAGTACCAGAACAGAACAATTCTGAAGTGACGCTTCCATATAATATTTTCCTAATCTCCAACACTCTGCTGTTCAGGCGCTTTCTAAAGCAGAGGAAGTTTTGTGCCTCATCCAGGTTTATTTTTGGATAAAAGTACCAATGAGCTTTATTGCATGGGATGTATTTCTTTTGGTGCCATTACAAGAGATGACAGAGAGTTGTCCTGTGAAATCAGCTGGAAAATCTTGAGTGCTGATGTCTCAAAATTTTAACCAAGTTATTCTACATGCATGCTTCTCTTTCAAAAGCCTGAACAAACAGCCAAAGAGAGAGATTTAAGGTATAATTTTAAATGATTATTCCTGGTACTATTTTCCTAGCCTCTTTTATGTTAAATCATTTAAATAATAATGTCAAAACTCTTAGATCTGAAGTATCTTTAACCCACTGAGTTCTAGAAGAAGGTTAAGTATACTAGATACAGTATAAGATTTGCTGTCTGTATATGAATGTAGAAAGAAATCTTTATATTTTGTATCATCCTCCACTAGAACTGTTTGACCTCCATACAGTTTATGGCAGTAACTTGTAGGACAATATTTGAATGTTCTGTGCATGAGCAGAATACATGTTGGATTTGAATTTGATTAACTAACTGTTGAGTAAGTAATAGAGTGGTACTTGGTGAATTAATAAACTGTTTATTGGTTAACAATTAACCAAGAATCCTATCTTGAGAATACTATGCTACATAAAACATGATCTGAAAAGAATCCAGAGTTGAGAGCAGCAAGTAATGCTCCTGAGTGTCTGTAGAAGGAGCTATCTTAAAATCCAATGCACTATGACAAAGATATTTTTGGCTAGATTTTTGCTATAAAAGCCATCTAGCACCTCAGCAACCTGAAAACACTCCTACATGCTTAGGTCTCACTGCAAACACAGAGTGTTGGTGACTATAGCTCTTCAGGAACATGAGAAATACCATTTAGTTTTACATAAGCAGGTACCTTACTTTACATTCTTTCAGCTCACACAAGCAGGCACTGTAACTGTAAGGGCTGGCTCAGGCCATGGGTAGCACAGCTCCATCCAGACCAGCAGGGTTTGTGAATTCACAGGGGTCATAGCCAGGTACAGCCTCAGCACTGGGAAGCCATGTGGAGAGGAAGAGAGTGATCTGTGGTGACAAGCGAGCTTGCACATAGACAGAGATGGCAGAGGATGTAAAATCAGACACAACGAGCAACTTAAAGAACAAGCACTTTACATTGAGGAGGGTGGGATGAAAGTTGTGTGAACCAAGAGAATGGAAAATACTATCCAAAGTATTACTCCTTCCACGTTCAAAGGAGGAGGAAGGGCAAAAAAGACCATGGAGTTTAGTCACAATTCTCAGCCAACCTTCTTTTCTCTGGCTTTGGATAATCCACAACACCCTCATCTTTGAATGATTTGCAACACCTTCAGTTTTTAGCTAGAGACCTGCTAGAAGGGAAGGTAATCAAGTCTGCTAGATAAAACCAGAGTATGTTACTTATCAAACAGGAGAGGGTTTTTTAATCTTTTTCATTGTTAAACCTGGGATTTCACCTGTGTTCTCAAACACAAATAAACAAGTGAAAAATTAAATAAATAAATGCTATAAACTTCCACAGGTTAACATTGTTTGATCTGCAGCTTGTAAGTTCATGAATGTGGTATTGGGCTTGAGCTAATAATATTTAAGACTTACAGTTTTTGAAACATCTCTTAGTAAGTGAAGGCTTGCTTTGGCCACCTCCCCACTTCTCAAATTTCACAGGGTTTGAAAATTTTCTGATGCATTCATTGCAATTCAAAAAAATGTTTCAAATTCCCCTTCCATCTATGAATTCAATGATTCAATGATTGTTTGTAGATCTTGATGATATAAGCACAAGGGCCCTCTCAGCTCTCTGAAGTGCCTGTTTTAGGCAGCCAGACTCGATGGCCAAATGGCCAACAACGGTGGTAACTGGATTACTCTCCATGGCTGATAGAGAAAACCCAAATGGGACAAGCCTAACTTCATAATACAGCAATTCCTCTTCATGCTATATGAGTACAGTAATTATCCCATTGACCAGTTTAGAAGAGGCTTGACATTAAAACAGTGTCAGGAGAATGTGCATCATGCTAAGGTAAATAAGGGTAAGTCCATATGTCTGAAAGCTGTTACCTCAGCCTTTTAGCAGACTTAAGACAGAAATTTCTGCGTGTTTTGACATCCAGGTCACAACCATAAAGTTTTCCAGCACAAGCACAATAATTACAACATTATGAATACATTTTTCAGCTCATCTCCATTCCTTCTGTATATCCCACAGAGCAGAAAACCCTTCTTTCCACCATCTGGGCATTTCTCTAGTACAAGGAAGGTCAGCAGCATCTAGAGATGCCAGAGTAGCCAGCTGCTCTGCAGCCTCCCTCCCTGGGGCCTCAGTACCGGAGCCATTATCAATGGAACGGTGCGGACTAATAAACCTTGATTTTGGCAAATAGCCCAGGGGCAGCCAGCTGGAATGGGTTAAATCATCCTGAGGTTCTTTTAAGACACTCTGGGACCTGTTCAGGGCAGTGCACAGAACTGGGTTAATGTCTATAGCCCCCAGTGACTCCTTCCATCTCTCCTGTCTCTCACAGCAAGGGGAAATGGATGCCTCAACTAATAATAAACTGGAGCTGAGCATGTGGAGAACACTAGGCCAAATATAAAACAGCTGGGGCTCTCTGGCCAGCCATTAGCTTAGCTCAATCACAGCACTGCCTGGAGTCTTCTAAAAAATAGGTAAAAAAAAAAAGAGTAAATAAGAAACTTCCAAATCAACCAGAAAAGAAAAAAAAAAAAAAACAACAAAAAACAACAAACCCAACCCATCTTGAAACATTTGTATGGAGCTCTTATGTCTTGTCAAGGAATTTATTATGACATAGCTTTTATTTCCTAACAAACATGTTCTTCACTAAAAAAAGGGACTAAAAATATGAGAAATGCTTATAGGAGGAATAAGGAATCTCTGCAAGAACACTTGCATCTCTGTACCTCCAAAATAGCTCAACATACAGGCACTGCTCTTGTCTGTCCTTCATTGTGGGTAAAAAAAAAGGGCTATATTTCACTTTAGAAAGTAGCAGTCTTGACAACATTCTTACAATATCATATTTCATTACTTAGTTTAACAGGAAAAAACTTGTCTGAAAAGGAATCAGGAACTTTTAAAAATGAGGAAGCAGACTGAGACAGTGTGCACAGAAATTAGTTGAACTTTTATTCAATTAAGGAAGAATCCAGGTTTTGTATCTCCTGTGCATAACACATTTTAAGTAAGATTATATTTGTGATTGTGTTCAAAACTTGTGACTTAAAATTCCTGCTGCTAGAAAATTTCATCTGTAATTTCTGGCAGCCTGCACCGAAGGTACAGCTGCTAATATGCAGAGCAGTGAACTAAGTGCATAGCAATTTCACACTCACACACAATCAACCCCACCATTCAGAAATAAAATCGCCCTTCTTGGTGTTTACAATTTCCCATTAGAACACTCTACATGTGACTCTCTTTAACAATACTGCCAAGCAAGGTTTGCAAACACCAAGAGCAAAAGATACATTAATTATTTCAAGAAGTATCTATATTTTTACAAATTAAAGCCAAATGATGTCAAACAGACTTTTTTTTCAAATTATAAATATTCTTCATCCCATTTTTAGTGAAAATGCATTTCCTTGTAACAACTGTGAGCTAGAATATGTTATGCACATTAAGATGCTTCTTTTGCCTCACCCTATACATTTCCACAGCTGCAGTTCTGTCAATAGCTTTATTAAAAATCTCTTTTTTCCCAGAGGTTTGTAAGTCAACTGTAAAAGTAAGTTCCAAGATGAAAATTGGCAGTGTTGGTTGTCAGTTCAAGGATATATGATAGTATTGTTCTTTATATATCTTTAGCATATATTTTGAACTATGAAAAAGAAACCCCAACCCCAACCTCCTTCACCAACTTTATTAAGCCTTGTTTTACAAGGTATACAGCTACAATCTCTGATAGTAAAATAATATAAAAATAACATGAAGATACTTGCAGCATGCAAATGTGTTGAGGATAAAGGTGTAGTTGTATTTGAAATTCTGTGTACAATAAATGCAGCATAATTGAGCAATGCCCAATAAATAGCGAGTAATTATTTAAGACTGAAAAAAAATCTTTAATAAAGTCTTTCCCAAGAGGCTGTCAAAGAAACTGCAGGCATCAAGTGAGAGATAAGGTCTTGTCATGACTGATACAGATCAGAAGCTGGCCAAAGAGATGGAAATTCAAGGGTTATAAACAGGAACAAATAAACACTTTCCATCTGAGATGAGTGATATGATATGAAGTAATGTTAACAACTGTTTTGAAAAGAGAGAGAGTAATGTTACAGCAAAACATACATCAGACATAGAAATAATTGCCTGAAAAAATATATATTGATATATGAAAGGCATTTTAGAGGAACTAAAGACAAGGAAGAAAGGAGAGCACAAGGATGTCAGTGCTAGCAAATCCCAAATGAGTCTCTTTGCATAGGACAGGCTGAATGGCTTATGCAGTAAAGACCTGGCAGTGTGGCACTGTGCATTGAAAGGGTCAGGGAAGCCAATTAAAGGTTGGCCTGGATAAGGGATAAGAGAAAAAGGTATGGGAAAATTACTGCAAGCCTCTTAAAACTCTCAACTGACCCACCATGCTCTGTATTACTCACTCCATCCTCTCCAAGGAATATAAAAGCAGAGCAAAAACAGAACAATGAGTATCATCAGGAACATTATAAAGTAGCTTAGAGGAACCATGGCTGAAAAAGCCTTGGATTGCTCACTGGGGAGAAGAGGCAGTTGTGTAAGAGCATTACAAAGCTCATGAATTTTATAGAGGAGGGAGGTGGACAGGTACTGTGGACTCTGTTTCATGATACAAAACTGAGAATCATTTAGTGAAATAAATAAGGACGTTATAAATGAAGAACAGGTAGGTGGAAACACTTCCTAATTGCAACAAGAATTACTCCCATGAAACACCATGTTACATAAAACTTAACTGAATGACAATCTTATCAGAATTAAAATATAAAGAAAGAAAGAAATGCAGACAAAAACCACACAGAGAAATACATCATACACCTTGGACAACAAAAGCGTTCAAAGTGATAGAACAGGAGGCAGGGTCATCTATTATTAAAATCGTCTGACACTTCCTATTACAATGCTCTGTTGTCAGTTGCTTTTAGCTTTGCCAATCATTAACAGTTTGGACTGAAATTTTACACATTGAATATCTGCCTGAGGCTGAAATACTCTGGAAAATTTTAGTCTGAAAAATTCAACTGCTGTACAAATGGAGCCAGAGAAAAGTCCTTGTTTTTTAAATTTCATTATTTAAAAAAACCTGATGGTGTGTCTTGGCAGCTGTAGCCCCTCTAGACTTTTGAGGGAGGATGTAATATTGCAGAATTAAAAAGCCTTTGCATTGGAGCACTAACATTTGCCATTCTCTTTAAACTCTACCTGAAAATTCAGGCAAATTACGCCTTTGAATAAAATTATATTCACTCATACTCTGAAAAATAGGTCTATTTTTTGCTTTAATAGCTGAAATCACAAAGGATTACATCTTCCATGAATGTCCTGGATTATGTTTGTGCCTCTGCTCAGCAAAAAAGGAAAGAGTTAAAGCAGAAAGATCTCAGCTATTGTTAACATTTGAAATTATTTTTTTCAGCTTTTTATAACTTGAAACCTAAAGTTGCCATCTACTTTCTTTGCCTTCAGTCTGCAAGGTTTCCAGCTTAGCTGGTAAGGACAAATCTAACCTTGTGACACTTGCTAAGATCATAGTGGTTAAATCAGAAGATTGTCTGAGAAGCCTAAAAGCCTGTCAGGTCTGGAGCAGCTAATTGGGTCTTGCCTCATATGTTCTGCCTGTGATTTTTCCAACAACAGAGCACAGAAAACAACAATGCCAGCAAGCAGAATTTTTCCCAAGTCTTGCTATTCTTGCCTCTCTCCTCATTTATGGGAAAAAATATCTTTCATGCCAATCCTAGGAGAGATTTGCAAAGTTCTGAAAGTTTGGCTTTGTTCACTTGACCCTTTCATTTGAAACATTTCTACTCTGCAGGAGTTTTGAAGAGAAACCAACTTTTCAGACTACAGCAAATACATCATGACCAGTATGTATCTAGTCCACTCTGAACCAGCTGTTAGCTCCCCACCTAACACCAGTTTTACCAGGGAGGCAGGAGACAGCTTTTGAAGCAGTAAGTGAGGGCCAGGCAGATGATAGCAGCGTTTTGCATCCACTCCAGGGCCAAAGAGAGAATGTGTCAGAGCTGATGGTATTACCTTCCCTCCCTCGCCCTCCTCTCCATCAGAAGAGGCTCAGCTCTCCCTGTTGTTCTAAAACGGGCACAGGAAAAGGCACATAGGGAAATAGTGGTGGGGGAGGAGAGAAGGGACAGTGACTGGCCATGCCATCAGTGTGGTTGGCGTGGGGTGGATGGCTTAACATCTGTAGGCGGCCCATGTGGTTTGGCTGGTTGAGTCAGTAGATTTGCTTGGATATTTTCACGCAGCTGAACTGATTAGCTCTGTGGGTTGTATGTTTGGCTGTACTACAGCCATATTCAGGGGAGCCTAGAGAAGAGGATTTTAGCACCTGGGACTGCCAGTGACTGCTTTGTCCTTTGCTTTGTGCTGAAGTGGCCGCAGGACAGTTTTGAGTTCTGTGGGGCTGTGGTACTTAACAAAGGCTGCTAATGGGCCACGTGCCCTGTGCTCTGCTCTGCGTAATGCCAGCTCTTAACCACCTTTGCCACGCCAGCGAATTTTTGGCCTTTGACATTTTAGGCAGCTTTATAGCTTATTTGCACTGCTGAAATGGGACAGAAGGATGAGGTTAAGAAAGGTCCTTTCTGAGCCTAGCATAAGGACTTTTAACTCAGCCGATAAATCTCCTGTTCAGAGAGGTTTCCAACTGGCTCCTTTGGTCTCTGGGTTCCAGCACTGAGAGGATTTATGTTTCACACCATGTACCATAGTTCCAGATATTTAAATCAAGAACATACTTGTCTGAGCTTCACAGGAAAGTATACTACTTCAGATAGAATTATGGCCAGTATCTTTATGTTTTGTTGTCACTTAAACATTAAACAGCTCCATGCTGCCTTGTACAATTCTCAAAACAGTCAGGTTTCTCAGATTAAATGCCAGTCTCACATTATGAAACAAGTTGTGTTCCTGAGAACTAAATCACAAAATAACTATGCTACCAGGCCAGGAATTAATGTGTAATAATTTTGCCCCCACCTTTTCCAACATTTCCAGATTATAGGTCTTACGTTATCATGAACAGTCATGGTCACGGTACCCCCCCCAAAGATGGATTGACGTCATTCCAAATCACAGATGAGACATAGCCCATCCACCAAAAAACCACCCAATGTGGCAGAAGTAATGGGAAACCCTTCCCACTTTATCTGCCACTTTATAAATCTGACTGCACTTGACTGAATCTTTTACCCTAGGGCTTGTTAAATTTCAGCAGAATTCTCTGTCATGTTGTGAACTGAATGTGAAAAAGTAAAGTGACCAAACTGATACTCAGCAAAGCTAAAATGCATAGTAATACTGATTCTGAAGGTCAGCAAACCACAACTTATTATGATGATTTTCCAAGGAAAAAAAAAGGCGGGGGAAAAAAAAAGCCTCTTCAGGAGAAAAAGAAACTCATAGATCTCTCTCTCAAAAAAAAAAGGGAGGGGAAGCAATGAAAAGCAGATGGCTGATACAAGTAAAGATAAAAAGGTAAACCACACAGCAACTTCTTCTTTGACATTCTCCTTTGATGGCAATCTACTGCAAAGTAGAATACTCTAAAATAAATATTTTGGACTGCACTTTGCATCCCGTTCCACGAGTGTGACTACACTGTTACTAGCAGGACTGTGCCAGGGTCCCAGGTGGCAAGGATGAAAACAAAAACTCATTATGGAATAAGAAATGTAAGAGCTCTTTGGTGACAGCACATTCTCTGCAGAGTGCTATGAAAGTAAAAAGAACATTTAAATAATACTGGCCCTTGATCCCCTCAAAAGATGAAACCACATTTATTCAGCTTGAATTCCAAAATCCCAGCCACGGTTTATAAAATGTGCTTGATCCTTGTGTAAGACTCTTTGGCATTTTCTTTCAGAGAAAAGATCTCCAGATGTTATTTTTACAGTTCATCTTAAGTAAATGTATGTGTTTAGCTGAACACAGGCTTAAATGCAAGAGGCACCTAAGAGAACAATGACGAAATGCTTGACTTGATTTATGGACCAACTGTCAAATTCTTGTTTAGAACATCTGGCTGGTAAGGTGATTTGAAAACTTTTTCTGTCAGTGAATATCAGCACAGTAGGCTCTTCTACCTTACAGACAGCTCTAAATTGTGAATGTAATTAGTGGCATCAGAGTATATGTCTAAAGTCACATTCAGCTCATCCATGCTCACAAAACATTCATTCTACAACACTGCTAACGTGTAATGTGCAATCATTTGCAACTGTTTAATTAACAAAATATACAAAATATCAGCTTCAAAACCTGAAAGTTGCTACCTATAAGCTGCACAGGTAAGTGCAGGTCTGTCTCTCATGACAGCCCTTCAAAGTAAGCTCACGGGCCTCCATGACAACCTCTCCACAGCCTCTGTGGCCCGGATTTGGCAGCCCAGCTTTCTCCCACATGTCCGCACCCATTCCCTCTGGCTTTGTCACAGGAGTCCAGCAGGAATCCTTGGGAGAGAGGAACTTCACTCACCCTCTGCCCACCTCTGTCTGTTTCTCAGACCAGTTTCTGCAGTTTTCCAAGAACACAACAGCTTACAAGGGCATAAATGCCACAGCAATGTTCCTAATTCAAAGGCTGATATAATCTGAACTCCACAAAGCAAGGCTGATCCCAGGAAAATTGAATTTTTCTCTCTGTCTTCCCCTGTTTTGCAACAACATGACAACTCAGAGATGACACAATCCAGAAACCCTTTCTGTAATTCAATTCTAGTTCTGAAGCAAAAATCTACTTTCATCTTGGGTCTAATCTAATATCAGGGAATGATGAGGTTTTTTGTGAGGGATTTCTTTGTTCCCTGAGAAAAAAAGCAGCAGCTTTATAGTAGAAATCACTTTCAGATGAAATGAAGATAACACCAATCTGGGCCCTCTCTATAGATTCAGAAAGTTTCATATCACCCACACCAAAACATCTAACCACGGCATCTCAGACAGGAGGAGTCTTTAACCTCCTCATATGGAAAAGCTGGAAAAGGTGAAAAAGGAGAAGATTTCATAGAGTGATTTGTCCCACCTGCAGCAATTTCTGCATCCCCTGAAGGAGGTTTTTATCTCTTTTCAAAAGCTATGGCAGACACCTACTGTCATCACAGGCATTTCTTTGTCACTGCTGTTGTGCACCCAGTAACAGGGAGCCAGAACCATGTACTTCCTTGCTACAAAGAAACCACTGGAAATTACTGCATTACCTTATTAAACTTCCTCAACAAAAAGGAATTAAATCTCAAACTCAGAGATGGTGAAAAAATTACTGTAAACTAGAGAAGCGACTTTTAATACAGTCTCATTTTCGTTAGGCCACATTAGAAAAGATGCTGTTATATTCTTGAGTGGTTCTGCATACAGGCAACAGCCGAGACATTTACTGACAAGGATGAGATTTTCAGACATGTTTAAAACATTGAAGAGCTTCATCACATGAAAATTTCACAAAAGCTATTGAGTAGAAAACTGTTGCAAAAGGGACAAGATGAAAAATGTGTCAGACTGAAATGGAACAGCAGTCCATTTTGAATGAGGCTAAAGGGATTTAGAATATACAGAGCACGGGAAGAGAAGCTGGGCCTTTTTTAGACATTGTGTTTATAAATGATAAGAAAAATAAGTATGGAAGTAGAATATTTGTTTCAATTTCAAAAAGTATTTGACAGGTTTCCATAGGAGAGATTAATGGCTAAGAGGCACAGGACAAGAATAAAGAAATAAAGAAGTCTTCTGTGTATAAAATCTAGCTCAAACTGTTGCTTTGCCCTTAGAAGATGACTACGCCTTTTACACAAGGGATCTTTTCCTTACAGCCATAAATTGACCATTATCCTGTGGGTCTGGATTTGGAGGGCTACTTTAAAGATAATGTCACATATTTGTAACAGTATTGCTGTAGCTGTAATGGTCTAAAAGCAAAAGCAGCATAAGGCTTATGGATCTGTACAGTCAGAATAAAAAGAGAAGCCCATGTTCAGGTCTGAGAAGCAGTGAACTTCCAAGAGAAGTACATGTAGGGAGCACATCGTTTGAGTTTAATTAGACATGTTAAGTCAGGTAGACAAAAAAAGCTGTTTGGCACCTGTAAAATAAAGGGAATACTAAAAGTGAAGTGGTGACACTGTGATTATTCTGTAAAGGAATAGATAGGCAAGCCTATGGCAGATAAAAAGATTAATAAAGGGGGGAAAATTATAGTGTACTGCAAAAAATACTCCTTCCCTTGAATTCCCTTTTTACTGTCTGCTATAATTAAAGTTTTAGTCCCCTGGTTGCCTCAGACAATCAGAGGGATGGTGCATATTTTTCTAGCTACATGAGTTGGTCCAAGAAGCAATATAAGCTTTACCCACAAATCTTGGTTTGTGCAAAAGGCAGGCAAGGGTGGTGCCTGCTCCTAGAAATGCACACCACTTGCTCCTTTGCTCTGTGAGCAAATCTGTGTTGGAGAAGTCTCCTGTGACCCTGCCTCTCTCTTCTCCTCATCTTTGCACTCACAAAGGTTGGTTTGTTATTGGCACAGTCTCTGAGGTCAGAGCAGCACAGGCTGTGAGTGGACTTGGGCTTTAAATGAAGGGGTTAATTATATGTGATGGAAAGGACTTTTTTTGCTTGCTTTTTTCACAGGTTTTCTAATCTAAAAGACAGATGAAGCCTGGTCTTTTATGGTCAGATTCATTTTCCTTTCTTTTACTAACACAAGGGAGAAAAAAATTACAACCTCTTACTCCTGCTGGCTCTGCAAACCTCTACAAATGGAATAGGGAAACTGGGTCCTATTCTGGCCTGTATTATTGATGGAGGGGCTCTCTCCACCTCACCCTGGGATCATTCTCTTCTCTATGTTCATCTCTGAAACTCCAGGGGGGACAATCAAGGCTCTAACAACAGTGTTTGCCCAACAACATCTTACTACTGTCTTACTGGTGGCAGAGCAAAAAACAGGTTTGTTACCCTTTAAATCCCAAAATGAATTTGCAGAACACGAAGAACTTGCAGACCTGTAAACTCTATTTTTATGCAGCCATCAAGTATTGTGTACTTTCCTGGTATTTTCAATCTATAACACAACTGTAAAAGAAAACTATCACAGATTGTCATCTTTTGATCATAAAAACATGGCAAGGAATAAAAAGTCTGCCAGAGGACATCTTTAGTTTATGCCTATATATACATATGTGGATGAAGCATTAAACAGAGTATCTCAAGGCTACAGATGAAATAAATCTTGGAAGCACAACAAATAATAGGCCATGTAATCCAGTCTAGCGAGATGCAGCTTTCACACAACACGATCCACAGAGGCCAGATGCTATCCTGCATTGGAAAATGTGAAATAATTGAATGAGAATAAGGCAAACAACCTAGGAAATATCTAAACCCCCAAACTATCTTTGAATTCCAAATGAAAACTCTGAAAAAATGCCACTAGATCCATAACCTGATGCCTGTTAGCACTCAGAAGGGAGAATTACAGTACCCAGGAAGAGTGGCTAGAACATGCGTATGTGTGATGTTTGTGTTACATGATCCTGTGAATAACAGAATCCCTCTATTACACTTGAGGAAGCTGAGACCCTCATGCCCATTAGTAGGCATCTGTGGCATTACAGAGGTTGCATTCAAATCTATGACACTGCTTTGTTTATGGAAAAACAGAGATTGGGGGAATGAGAAAGCAGGGAGGTAGGAACACAACTGCCTGCTAAAAGAGCTGTGGTAAAAAAGCCCTCCACTGAGAACTCAGGGCCTCAAATCCCTGTATGAATAGTTGGAAGGATGGCTAGCTCTTGTGTCCCTGATGAGCTCAGTTGCTGAAGTAAAACCCTGGAGGAGAGGCAGCCCCTAAGGGACACCAAATGGTGCATACGAGTCATTAGCTATCATCTGTTTCCTTAGCATTGCACCTTTACATTTTGAAGGCGTGCACATGTAGAGACACACAGCACCCCATCAGGTGGTGCTGAAGCTATAGGCAAGTATCTGCTGGGATCCTTGATGTTGATGTATGCTTGCTTTGAAGGCCCTCTACTAGTAACTTCTATTAATATGTAATAGCCCCTTACCTTCAACCTTTGTAATGATGGTTACATGCAAGCCTGCTTCTGAGGAATCGGATGGTTTGGGTTTGTTTTATCTTAATTCCAGTTAAAATCACACTCAAACACCACCAACAAAAAACCACAACAACAGAAATACAGTTTTCTCCTTTTGAAGGGAAAACACAGGACGCATGTTCCAAACAATATTTAGATTTTTAAGTTCAGAATTAATACCCTGAATTAAAGCCAGAAATGATCCTAGTCTTGAGGTTGAAAGTCCTTAGTCTTGGGAGTCGATAAATCAGTCACGACAAGCCTGAGCCAGCTATGGTTTATTATAAAATCAAGCTTGATTATCTACTTGAGGTAATTAGACAGACCAGAACAAAAGGACACAAAGTTAAAAGGCAGCATATGTAGGAAGAACTGGAAGAGAAATCTTGCTTTAAAGAGGCTGATGAACAGCAAGAACAAACTTGTACTTGATTCTTTTTTGTATACTAAATATCAGGCTAATAACATAAAGGGATGCACAATATTTATAATAAGCAGTTCATTAAAATCAGCTAATCAGCTTCTCAGCTGCAGATTCCACCCATTCCCTGCTAGATGCACACAGTCCTGAAATCCAGGTGCAGCTTCTGAGCTCTCTCTGTCCACAACCCATGGCCCTTGTCTAAGTCCTAGGAGGTTACAAATGTATTAAAAACAGAATGAAGAAAGAAAAGGATGCTGTGACATTTATTACATTAAATGACAGTAGCACTTTGTTTGGGTTTAAACACATTTAGTGTGAATGAAAAGACAACAAAATCTAGTCATTTTTTCTTGTCCTCTTGTTTTGGTGAATTTATTGCTATTTTAATGAATACCTAATTTATTTTTGTTCTGCCTACTATAGCAGATATAGTTTAGGATAACCTGCAATGTCTCAAAAATGCTTCAATTAAGCATGCCTAATTGAAGTGCCAAAATTGTTACCAAAGGTGCCAGAAAAGAGGGTTTCAGTAACTATTCTTGGAAAACTCTAAGTCATGCAAGTCCAAGTATAGATCAAGACCTGAAATAGGAGATTTCCAACAGAAGGGTTAAATACATTTGACAGATGCAGCTCAAAATAAGATAAAACTTTAACACTGCAGTTGGTTATCATATTGCACATTTATTGCTAGGAAATGAACCACTTGAAACACAATTGTGTCAGAAAGAACAAAAAGTGTTGGAGAAGCATACAACTTGCCCTCTCCCTTCAATGCAGTCTGGACAAGTCTTTTCTGAAACACAGCTTGTGCTACCAGATCTTTACGAGAAAGGTGACATTAAGCACATCTGCACTTTCTCCCACAGTGCTGTCTTCTCTAAATACTACCAAAGCTCTCTCCCTTCCCTTTTCCAAATCCTTCTCTAAATATCACGGCAGCATAGTCAAAGAGGAAGAGAAGGTAGGAATTGTCTGCCTATTTCTAATGTGCACAATAGTTTTCCTGTTCTTCAGTGCCTGACAAAGAATATTAGATAAAAAAGAGTTAAAACTGCTTTTTCACTTAGCACTGTATTACTGCTGTGCCAAGATACCTATAAAAAACCTACATAATAGACAGGAAGCTCCATAATCACTGCTGCTTTTCATGCCAATCAGTATTATCCCATTGTTTCTACGCAGTCCCTTACCTGGTTTATCTAAGTGAAAGAAAACAGACCATGTGCAATTTGGGCCAGGACTGACTCTTAAGGGTTCAGGCATTGTTTAAGTTACTAGAGCTCTGTATCTCTAAGCCTCTCCTGAATGGAAACAACAAATAATTACTAAATAATGTAGGTATTGTGGTCAGGAGGAGGAAAATCCACTAGAGCCAAGAAAATAATTTTTTAGGAAAAAAAAAAAAATTGGAATAAGAAACGTACAAGACCAGGAAAGACAGATAAAGCTGTTCTTGCTCATGAATAGAGCTATTAAATTTCTGAAGCTACAGTAACAGAATATCTTTTATATTTGGGCAGAATACAATCTAAATCTATACTACCGCCTGTTAGAGCATATTGTATGTATTAAGCTTAATTATCTTTTACCTCCATGTCCACTAATGGAACTACTCCAGTGGCCAGCTGCCTCCCATTACAGAGACATTACTCAGAGCTGCTGTCACGCACATCGTTTGTCACCACCAGAGCACGGGAAGGTGTGGCAAATCCATTGTTTATCTGACCAAAGACAACGTTAATGAAGTATTCTGTTACAAACTCTTTCACATGCCCAGGGATTAGGCTAACTGAAACCCTACTTTCTTCTTCAGTGCGGACCACCAAAGGACATTTTTTCCACACTGATTAGATCTGATCATATTTCACAGACAGACTCCTGCCTTCAACTGAACGCGCATCTTCATGCTCTTTGTGAGACCTAGTTCTCATGGTGTAAGCAAAAGGCATTTGAAGCACAGGTGGCAGAAAGGAAAGAAAACCATGCTTATGTTCTTCTTCTCAAGCTAAAACATAGAAATTAGGCTTCTCATGCTTCCTCTCCAGGGGCCAAGCTCTAAGCCTCAACCTAACCCTTGCAGGCAAAGGGTGAGCCTGACTAGGGAAGAACAAAGAATTTTATAGCCTTGATTTGGGGTTGCTGCCTTGAGATCCATTCATATTCAAGTTTACCCCTCCCAAGAAGTTTTGCTCTGGGACTGCCCCAGGCCATCTGCTCCCTCCTGAGAACACTCTGCATGGACTGAGCTAACAGTCCTCTTGGGACTGCTGTGTCCATTCCCTGTGCATCATCTACAAAATAAACAGCTTTGGCCTAAGGGCTTCAGGTAGCATCACCTTCCCTTTGCCACAACTGTGCTCAGCAGCTCACCTTCGAGCAGCCTGCCATTAGCAAGCCTTTTTCACCCCTGAACTTATGGAACCATATTCATACATTGCTTTTGGTTAGTTAAAATCTTCAAACTGCTTTTTCTATTGACTTCTATCCATGATAACTCAATTTTTCCATCAGTGAACTGTATGTCACCCAGGTTACACTGGGCTCCCCGTGCTGGCCAAGGAACCTGGGATCCTTGGAAGGGAAAGTACTGCAGACAAAGCTATACTTCAACAGAAGTAAACAGTCAGTAGCAAATGGTTCCCAACAGCCTCTTGGCTTACTTTATGCAGCGGGATGCTCATAATTACTTGTGGGCTTTCTGGTCTAGAATAAACAAACACATGGAAAATAATAGGAATGGAGGCTTTCCAAAGCAAGATAAAAGATGGGGAAAACTTCCACAAAAATAAAATATTTCCTTATGTTACTTTACTGTAACATCAAATAAGAACATGCCAAACAGATTGTTGGTGGTATAATTACCAACAGCCAGGAATTTTGAAAAAAATTCCTAAAAACAAAATGCCAAAACATCCAAACAATATGGCTTGCATCATAAATTTACTCCAATATTTTGAGACCATTAAGAAGACTATGCCAAATAGTAATCAGTCTGTTTTCCTAAACTGTTAACTGGCTTAGATAGAAGTATAACAGCAGAAAGGGAAATATTATATTCCTAAAAACCCCTCCACTCCACATTTAACACAAGCTTTGCACTTAGCACTTCCTTCTGTGTGGCCCTGCTCACCTCTGAATCTTGTTTACTTGGGACATTCAGTCCTTCATACCATGTTAAAAAGTACTATTTATCTTCAAGCACAGAGCAGATTTTAATCATTATCTTCATCCCTGGCCTCAATTAAGGTCTAATATAGAGGAGGTACTTGAATGACCTAAGAGGAACACTTAACCCTGATAGCGTGTCAAAAGGCACTCAAGAGTTTCTGCCACATTTCCTCAGGCTGTCAAATCTTTCTCTCCTTTTTCTGTGGTAAACTGACTGTGTTTGTTCCTAGCACTTTAATGTCCCCTGGAGTGAAGTCTCCTTGAGTAACACTCACATGATAGAAAGTGTGATTAACTCTGCAGGCGCTTTTCAGGTCAATGAAAAAACCTACTTGTTACACTAGTATATAATACTTTAGAGATGTTCCCAGTGGCTCTACATACTGGGATTCCCACAGTACCCATTCTCTCTCACCCTTGCTGTTCTCCTGTGTCTTGGTAATAAAAATACGTAGTTTTATCTGGGTATAAATGCAACACTAATCCTTTAGAGTATGTTTCATACAACTGTAATTATTCTGATGGGTCATTCAGATAATTTGAATGGTATATCTTTTCCTCTTGACTAAAATGTTTCTGTAGTGAAGATGATAAGATAGAAAGGAACTACAATAAAATTCAGAATTTTCTTTTTCAGAGCACACCTTACTACAATTTTTTGCATCATAGGCTGACTTGTTAACAAAACACAATGCATAAAACAGGTTGGGAAGCCATAAGAGATGAATAGATGCCTTCTGAAGATACCTTGTAACCTTGAGAGGGTTGTAAAACCTATGGAAAAATGTGGATTTTATTAAGACTTTTGATATCCTTTTTTACTGCCAAATGTCAAGCCAGTGCAGCATTCAAATAAGACACTGAATACTACTGTGCCATGGGGCTGCTGAACTCTTCAGCTTTCACAGGCAGGGGAACCTGAGCTCGTGGAGTGCCTCAAACAGCTGCACACCAAAGCTTACATCTGGAGAGTGCTAAAATTCTGTCACAAATTATAGATGCTCAAGTATTTTTTTCCTTGGAAAAGTGACTATCTTCAGCTCATTATACAAGCGACTCACTTCAAAATTTCTGTGGATAGACTATAATAAGGGAGCAGGAGTTAAGTGTTAATTACAGAAAAGGAAGCTGTGTTTTGTTAGGCATTCTCTTGGATGATTTGAGTTATGGACTCATCAGCACATTGAATTAGTGGCTAAGCAATGGAGTGTAGGAAAAGGAAGCTTTAATAGGTAACAGGGTAGCAGGGATAGAGTGAAATGAGATTGCCTGATGGCTACCAGTGGTTCCAAGCCTTCAGTAATGGAGAGGCCACAGAAGAAGAGGTATACACATGAGAGTTGGCAGAGTCCTCTGGCCAGCTGACTTCTTAAAATCTTCAGCACTGTACAGTCTTTCTTTGAGGAGCTGCTGAATATAATCAAATATATCTTGATTTTCTACTTTATTTGATTTTTCTTCATTAACGTTACAAAAATGGTACACAAGCAGAACAGTGAGGAATATGTTTACAATTTAGTCAGCATATGATGACCTGCAGTGAACAATAATTAATAAAGCATGCCTGGAATCTGAATATAGTGATTGCCTTTAGTTACAGTCTTCATTCTGAAGAAAAAGAGAGTCTGAATATTATGACTCCAAACACTTGTAGGCCTCGAGCTAATAAAATTCTGGGAAGGATGTTTAACCTTGTGTCTTGAGATTTAGGAGTTTCTAGATCAAAATTTCACAAATCTTTCTGTTACCAAAAAATACACCTGGGGTTGCAATTTCAGGATTGTAACTACTTACTGTAGCAAATATTGCTTCCAAAAGTGAAGCTCTCCTGAGTTACAACTTGATTTGGATAGATAACTTCTAGTTTGAGGAACCTCATTCTATTTATTAATGATCAAGAGGAGGGTGCATCAGAGAGTGCAGCACTTCAGCACTGACTTGCCTTGTGGATCTCTCCCTATGAAGTATCTGGTACCCAACACTGTCAAAAGCACAATCCTGAGTGAGGTGACCTGATTGGAACTGACAGCTCCTATGTTCCACTGAAATCAGGTCAAAAGACCAGTGTGTGGGGAAAGCAGAGACAAATGGAAAAACAGAAAGGTTGATGTAAGTGCCTAATATTTCACAACCTCTAGTGTCTAAAAAATACATGCCTGAAAGCCACAAAAATGATGTTCTTTTATATGTTTTGGTAAGCAAGATGTGAGGCTTCAAAGATTCCTAGTCTCTGATTTCACTAGGATTTTGTACAGGTGGTCAAAGACTAGCTTCAGGGAAAAAAATTACAAAAACTGGGTGTCACTGAAAATTTTAGTATCTTGAGGCTGAGGCATATGGGCCAGGCTCCTATGGAACAATATGCTTTAATAATTATTCTGTAAATAAGAAGAAGGCATCGGTTTTTAGACATACCCTTGACTTCCAGGCAGACCTGTAACTTTCATCTTGGATGCTTGCCCCTGCAGTTTGTTATTTTACTCTGTAAGAGCACAAATATGTGTCACAGGGCATGAGCTTAACATAAAGGCTAAATGAATTACCACTTATGTACCACTCTTAAGGTTCATTTGTACTGGGGAACTTTCTGACATACACCATTTTTGATTCACAAATGTTTAGGTCATCTGGAGGAAAGTGCCTCAAAATTGCTTCCTGTTTCTCAGAGCACTGGTTAATTAGTGAAAGGAGAACTGAACTGAACCAGAGAAGTAAATAATTTTCTCAGCAGGATATCTTCCCTTAGAAAACAGGTGACCTGATGGCATTTGCTGAAATAAATGAAAGTGCAAGAACTCTAAATTCAGGAATGTCAAAATTGCCTTTAAAAAGTACCAGTGCAAAAGCAAAATAAAACATTCTCAGTTGGTTTAGGTCACCAAGTATTTCTTCTACTCCTAAAATCTAACAAAACAGCAGACTTGAATGTACTTGAAAGATGTGCTTGAATCAGAGTTGCTGAGTGCAAAAAGAGGATTTAGTTCTCAAAAAGATGAACTACAAACTAACCTTCCCCTCTCACCTGACCATTTTTCTCAAAGTCTCAAAAGCATAGAAAACAGCAATTTTAAGGCCTGGATAATTCAAAAGCAAGTTTAACAGACTTCCTCCAGCTTTTCCAGATCTTTTTTTCCTCTGGGCTAAAAGCAACCATGAGAAAATTTAGCCTAAAAGGTACATTTTTTTAAGAAATTATAACCTGCTGAAAGGGGAAACATAGACTGAAAATACTTTTCAGCCATAACTATTCCACATCAATCTTTAACACTTTAACTAATGTATTATTAAACTACAGTTTATTGTATAAATTATGTATATATAATGTAAAAATGCATATAGTAGTGTACATGTAATGCAGCAGCCAAATACATGGAAAAAAGTAAACTTTCTGAATAAGTGTAATCAACATATATGTAGACACACAAGAGATATTATATAACTATTAACAGGAACCCATCTTTACAAATGAAAGGTTCTGACATTTGCCCAGATCAAAAAAACCAATTTTACAGCAGTGGGAGATAAGGAATTAAATAGAGCACAGATAGCACCTAAACTGGTATTAAAAGGTTAGCAGTGCTTACAATTGATTAGTTACCAAGATCAGACAGCCGCCATCCCAGGCTGAGAGGAGAGTATTGGCCAGATGTTGCAGAAGCTTTGGCTGTGATTTTAGCAAACTCTTGAGCTATACAAGAGCTTCACAGATTGCAAACTGGGGAGCATAACTGTTACAAGGCAAGCATCCCAGCGTGTTACACAGCAGCAAAGTTAAGAACTGCTGGGGGAAAAAAAGTCTTGAGAAACGAAGTCTTTCTTACTTAACGAAGACTTATTAGATGATCTGGACTCTATACATATGAGAACAAAAATTCCCTGCACAGCAATCAGGAACTGGTCAGCTGGGAAAGGAAAGTGCATGAATGCATAAGTCCTTTGAGCATTGATGGACCAGAGGACTAACAGATATGTCAGGATGCAGGTGAATACCATACAACAAATTTCAGACTGTGGCAGGTTATGTAAAGATATCCAGTATATATCACAGTGTCTCCAAGATTAATCTAAACTACTCACTGCTTTCCTAGCTATCAACAAGGCTCAGGACAAAAAAAAAAGAAAGAAAAAAAATAACATAGAATTTTAAAGATGGACAAATAGCACTGGGACACGGTTGTGTCATTTTCATCTCAGAGAAATATAACAGATGACAGTAGCAAAAGCAATATATGACTGCTGACAAAGCTGACTTCATTACTAGGAATAATAGTAAAAAAAATGAAAAAGCTAGAAATAGCTAGGGACTAGTTAGATATTTGTTTGAATATAATGATGCAAACCCTCACTGAACACAGATACAGTAAATATATTAGATCAAATAAATCTATAAGTGTTTCCATGGCAAACTGAAGTTTTGCTATTATGGATCTGCCATAAAGAAAATGTGTCAAAAACTTAGGACTCTTAAGGAAATATAATGAAGTGTCAAAGCACCTATTTACCTTGAAAATACAAAGAAGTCTAAAACAAAGAAAACAAAAGGAAAGGAAAGAAAAGAAGTTATTCTGCACCTGTAGAGAAATCAAGCAGCACTTCAGTAATTAATATTTATTACTTATGGCACCTTTCATACATTGAAAATGCTGAACAAATATGAACTGACTTGTACAACATCTTTACAATACGTGATACACATAATTATGAAAATTACAGCAGGGGGCTGTCAATGGTATAAAATCCTGGAGATCCTCCCTTGTGGGGAAAAGCACTGTACCTGAGCTGAGGCTGCCATGTAGGGATTGTACAGCACATCTGAGGACAAAATTTACACTGAAACTGAAGAGACAGCATAGAGCAAAACAAAACAGCAGGGCAAACTTCCACAGGAAATGAAACTAAGATGCTTATAAATGAAAGCAGCAGAAGCTGATTTTGACGTGATTATTTTCAGTTTGGAGGTAATCGCATTCAAGTTGAGTACAACACCTACAGGTAAATCCCCACTGGAAAATGGAAAAAGGTGCTTCCCCACCAACACATAGAATCATTAAATGTTCTGAGTTGGAAGGGACCCATAATGATCAAGTCCAGCTCCTAACTCCACCTAGTACAAATTATAGCATGTATCCAAGAATGTTGTCCAAACACCTCTTGAGCAACAGGCCATGACCACATCCCTGACTAGCTTGTTCCAGTGCTTGACCACCCTCACAGAGAAGAACTTCTTCCAAATAACAAATCTGAACATCCTCTGATGCAGCTTTAAGTCATTCCCTCACATCCTATCACCAGACACCAGAGAGAAGAGATCAGCATCACCCTGTGCACTCACCTTCATTAGGATGTTGTAGACAGTAACTCCCCAGCCTCCCCTTTAAGCTGAACAAACCTGGTATCCAGAGCTGCTCCTCACAAGCCTGGCCCTAGTCCCTTTCATCATTTTTGTTGCCTTCCCTTGAACACACTCATCACTGTCATATTTTTCATATGACCCTTACCACACACAGCTCTCATGGTGAGGCTGCACCAACACTGAGTGTAAAGTGGGATAAATGCTTCTTTTGTGTCGTTAGGTACATTGTGCCTAATGCAACCCAGGTTGGCCCTTATGGCCACCAGGACACATTTTTGACTGATACTGAGCTTCCCATCAACAAAACCCACCAGATTCTTTCTTCAGGGCTGCATTCCAGCCTCTTCTCTCCCAGTCCACTCATACATCCAGGATTACATAGTCCCAGGTGCAGAATCTGGCGTTTGTCCTGATTAAATATCACACAGTTGGTGATTGGCCAGCCCTGTAATCTATCTACACTTCCTGTTAGGCCAATCTACCCTCCAGAGAATCAACTGCTTCTCTTACATTTAGTATCATCAGTAAACTTAGAGTGGACTCAGCTTCTGGATCCAAGTTGTTGACAGAAGCATTGAAGAGAATTGGATCCCAAGGAGTGGATGGCTTTGATTGTTTCTTTTAATCAGGAGCATGGGGTTAAAGCCAGAGATCACCAATCAGTTCACAGCCTCCACCAGCTCAACTCTCTGCTTGAGACTGATTTGTTATAAATCAGCTTTCTTGCAGCTTAGTGTACCAGCCTGTAAAACAGGTAATTCAGAGCCAGACCATCAGCTGTGAACTGGCACAGCTCCACTCAGTTCCCAGTGTCAGGAGGGGGTATATTTGGCCAAAATTAAGCATCAGGCATCCCTGGTGAGGCAAGCAGAGTAATTTACATCACGACCTGGCTCACTGCAACCACGTCTACATGGAAAGGTGCAGACGTGACAGGATGCTGCTCTGATACAGATATTACACAGCTCTTCTTAAGCTGAACTGGCAGTGCAGCTTCCAGAGGGAATCTGTCATATGCCTAGCATGTGGCTTGTGCCACCCATATATAAACAATTCTTCTCTACATCACAGGAGCAAAGAAATTTTAATGTTTCCAACTAATTTGGCCTCTACTGTTGACAACAAATTCTTCTATGTCCAGTCTTATCTGTAAAATACTGCTGGTTTCAAAATACCGTTTTTGTGGGTGTTGTGGTAAGTGATCCCTTGCAACACTCTCCCAAACTATGATTGAGAAGTAAATGACAGTCTAAGAAGAACAATCTCTTGACATTCAATTTTATGGAACTAGTCAGAAAGTAAATAAGCACACACCTGACAGGAAAGCTTCACTTCACTAATATCAATTGAGCATATCAACTGGACAGGCTTCATGATTTTCTGCCCAATTAACACAACTCCAAAATCTCCAGTCAAGAGTTCTCAGCCCAGGGTATTCCTTGGCAGAACCTCAAGACATCCTGCTTGAACAGAGAAACAAAAACAAATGTTCCTCTTACACAACTTGCCTCCTAGTCTTGACCCAGCATAAAGATTGATGGTTTAGCTGTTCAATTTCCCCTGAGAGTTTTAGTTTTTCACAAGGTTAAAATATAATATGGATTACATACCTACTACAAGAGAAGACTAATACACAGTATGCAATATTAATCATAGGTGATGTTTTCAGAGCATAAAAATATAATAACCTCAGAAAACATTCCATATATTTTTCAAAGGACACGAAGAACTCATGACTGGTGTGAGCGATGTTCTTAAAAAAAGAAAAATCTTACCTGTCACAAGCTGTTGTCCTGCTAGTCCTACTGGAACCATCCCCAGATTATTCATAGCTGTAGCCCAAGCCGTGGGATCAGTGACTGACATGTTAAGCTGTGTGGTATCTATAGCTATACTTCCCAAACCATCAGCTGCTGCAAGAAAGTAAACATGCTGTAAGTAGAAAAGCCAATGCACCACAATTTTTAACCAAAACTTTTAGTGAAAATGAGGCATCACAACACAGCGACTATTTATTTCGGGTTTGTTTTGTTTCTTAATTATTATTCACCTTTAGATCATTGGTAATAGTTCTTGGTATTGTATAATACAGCATAAAGATATTGGAAGCATTCAACAGATGCAAAATGGTACAAGGAAAAGAGAAATCTATTTCACCGTGAGGACAGTCAAGAAGTAGAACAGAGGCTGTGCAGTCACCATCCCTGGCACCTTTCAAGACTCAACTTGATAAAGCCCTGAACAGCAAGCCTGACCCTATCTCTGGCCCTGCTTTAAACAGGAGGTTGGATTGGAGACTTTCTGAGGCCTCTCCCAACCTGAATAAATTGCCCTGAAATACTCTGATAGAACTTAATGATACATAAATAGTTGTGGAACTTGCCTGAAACCTGTGAGAACCAAACACACCCCAAGAAAAGACCTGTTTTTCATAAGATGTAACTTTTTCTTTCGTAAAAGATTTAAGAATACTATCCCCTAACTAAAAAGAGATCAAACAAAATCCATTCACTATAACAAATACCAAGTTTTTTCCTAAAACCAAAAGAGAAATATAATGAATATGGTCAAAATAGACTGAGTCCAGGTATGGATCTTCCTTCAGTGGGGAAGAGTGGGTTGGGTAGTTAAGGGATGGCACCTTTCTGATACTGAAACACCAGACACAAGATGTGATCACACGATTTTGCTTCTCCCCTCCCCACTCACTCATAGAATTAGCTCTTTCCAGTTATTTTCTTACGGCCTTTGCAGACCTGAGATATTTACCAGCGGCCATTGCTTTTCTCTGGATCCTTGTTCTTCTGTTAGACTTCTTCAGTTACGAACAATTAGCTACTGTATTAGCAGCATCTTGAGATGGACTATCACCAAGCACAGGGCCCACACACAGCTCATTAGGCTCTGAAAGAGAAAAGATGAAATTCAACTCTAACTGCCACAGTTAGAACACAACAACGGACCGACCTCTTTGGGAGGCACTCGAAGCTGCTGCCCACTCCCTCCAGATCACCAGCCCCAGCCTCTGTGCACACATCTCCCAGCCTCTGTAGAGGCATTCCAGCAAACGCTCATCCTTGCCTGCTGAACAAACAGTACCACGTATGAACCTGTCAGGCCGCTGAAAAGCCCTTCACAAATGAGGTCTTATCAGCAGCTACACAGCCTCCTCAGCACGAAGGCATCAGCTGAAAGAACATATTAAGGGATGAATATGGGTTTTTTTTAACTGTTAACAATTAACTGATGTTGCGAGTTTCAAGGAAATAGTTGTCTGTTCTGGGATGGAAAGAGGAACAAAAACACTATGCAATGACTTAAAGAATGGAACCTGCAGAGATGTGGCAAAGAAAACCTAACAAAGCTGAGCATGATGCCTGCTCCTTAACTTACACTGCACCCTTGGCTCACAGAGGTTAGTTAGCTCAAAGCAAAAGTGCAGTATCTGTTTCTAGCTAAGACACATTGCTCTCTTCAGGTGTCTGTCAGGCCATGAATTTTACATAAGGGCAACTTCTTGCTGTTGCTGTCACTGCTTGGGAGGCTCACCACGTTAGTGCATCGCTCATCAGAAAGGAGGAGGCTGAGTGGGTGACAGGCAGGAGGTGTGAGCAAAGTCTGTGAGCTCCCAGCACTTCCAGCAAGGGCAGAAAACACTGGGCTGAGGATGATCACATACACAAGCCCAAGTTACTCTTTGTGCATCAGGTGTATGGGACTGTGGTGAAGGAAAGCCATGTTAATTGTTTTTGGCTGTCCAGTAGCCTAAGGGGTCTGATCTAGGGTGTTGGGTACCAGGGGCCAGCAAATGACCAAAGGCTTACAAGTGTTCAGGGAGGTCATTAGCACTGTGCAGGTGAATCTTGGTGATTTGTTCAGCCCTAGAATAGCTGTGCTGACTTTAAAAAAAATTACCTGAAAGACTATAATTAGGAGGTATCCAACATGCAGACCCTAAGGATTCCTCTTTAGAAAAGACACAATTAACATAATTACACTATATTTTAGCTTAGTACCTCCCACACTCCTTTTTGTCATTTGATGTGCATAAAGTATGAGCCAGAAATTTTACATTTTAGTTCCATGACACTGTACATACACATCGTTTCATAGGAATATGACCAAATCAATGGCTGTAAAAGTGAAGAGTCAGGCTCAGACAATGGTCTACATTTTTTGTATGTTGTACTTTACAAATAACCAGTATATTAAGCTAAAAAGCATTTTGTTCAAATCTACAGTGGGTCTATTTAAAAGTCAATATTTATCAACCCTTAATACTTGAATTTGCAATTCCAATTCTTATTTGATCTCCACTATTCATTATACATAACATAAAATATTTTTATCATAAAATTAGCTTTTAAATAACATCTATAAACACCAAACAAACACTGAATACAAGTCCTCTGCAGGGAATGTGACTATAACATAAGGCAAGGCAGCCAAGATTTATGTCGAGTTTTTAATAACTGGATGTCTCCTGTTCAGCTCTTTAAACTTGTACTTAGGCCTTTCCACTGAGGCTGTAAACTTCTGACCACAAACATCTGTTTTGAGGTTAGAGCTGGCTGAATTATTCCTTGTCAATAAGTTATTTCTCACACAGTACAGTCTTCCTCGCTCTTTATGAATCACTGCCAAATCAATCCTGATTTACAAATATATGCTGAATAGCCCAGACGAGAGTGGTTCACCTCTTCCCCTGACCAGCAGCCTTGTTGCCTTGATGAAGAAAGCAGCATTTAAAAACTAATAGTGATGAAATGCCTCTTCATATCTTGCTGTGTGCTATTTGCTTGTCCCCATAATGCATCACCATAGCTAATGGGGAGAAAGGAGGTACTGTCCCATGGTTTTGGGGCAAAGGCACCTCAGATAGGTATGGACTGCTGTGATATAAAGAAGAAAACTGGTGTTGGACTCTGTCTGCCATCCCCCTTGCCCACAGTTTACTGTTTGGTGAAAGGTGTACCAGGCGACTGTTCAGGTCTGCTGCTGAACACTACACACTCTTCTGCCCAAGCCCACACTGCAGCTGCACCAGTTCTGCCAGAAATGCAGGGTCACACAAACTGGGCTAGGCAAACACATCTCAGTCTACTGAGAATGACTTTTTGGTGTTTGCCTTCTGACATGTTGTTCACATATTTCAAATTTCAGTATACTTTCATGAATTATCTACAAGAATTTGTTAAAATCCTTGCAGAGGAAGAAGATTATAACACCGTGAATATGAATGAAAGCGGAATCAGTAGGTTAAGTTAATGAAACTCACAGTGTACTATACCTTCAGGTCTGCCCAATATGCCAAGGAAGTCTTTGCTTGAGACACACTCTCGTAGCCCACCCTGGCTCTGGGCAGCTTTGCTTTCTCTCTGACCATCAGGTCTACTGTTTTATCAAAAGTACCTGGATGCAGTTCAGGGTGAACCAGGGGAAAAGCCATAAAAGAGAACGTGAGGAGCCTAAAGTGGAACTAGTTCTATCTAACCAAGAACTGCTGCAGGCTATTTTGTCAGTGGAAGAGAGCTGAATAACAAGCATAAACGAACCTATGAACACTGAATAATTTGCAGTAAGCTGTAGGCAGAACTAATGCTCCATCCTGAAGGACACAGATTGTAGAAACTAGCTCTTTTAAAAAGAAAAATACTAATTGTGAACATCCCTTCTAGTGACAACTCAGTGGTTACATTAGCACAGAGCAACATAATATGGCTAAAATAGTCTCACAGGCATTTCGTACCTGATTTAGACTCAAACATTATCTTTTGTTTAAAAACTTCTGAAAATTTGTATAGAGAAGGTTTCATTAATGCTTAAAATGAAGTCAGCTTTGGGCAAATTTTAGCATTTCTTTGTGTAGCTCAGACACTGCACTATTATACCCTTCATGACACTGGAAACAAAACAAGCAAGGAAAACAAACGAACCCACTGCCTAAGTCATATAAAAAGCAAGATCCTAAGTTTAATGAGAAATACATCTACTAGAGAGGATTCTTGCTTTCTTAATAATAAATTGAATCACTGTAACTGGTAAAACAGGCAAGAAAGTGTAAGCTTATGCAGGGATCTTGTGTAACCAGAACAGACATTAACCAACACCATTTCACTGACATCACACCTTTAGAGAGCATTCCTGATTTACAATTCACTAATACTCCTCTGGGAATTAATGACCTGAAGATATATGTAAAAGAAATCTGTTTTTATAAACAGTTGTGCATGGGAGTTGCTCTACTCCAGGGGAGCAACTTCAGAAGCAAATAAAGCCATAATCCTGATTTATAGGAGAAAATGTATAAAATATTCTGGGCCCTGCTATTCCTTGATGTTTGGGAGAAGCAGGGACATTAATAAAACCTTTCTCATTTGAGAACTTCTGATTAACAAAATTTTGATGCCAAACATTTTGTAAAGTGATTTCATGTTATACTTTCTTGGTGGTCTCTCTTTTTGCAGACACAATGTGAGTACCTTGGATGGTGAATTTCAAGAGACATTTAGGCTTCCCTCAGACAGGTTGTCAGGAAGATAAAGCACCCTCAAGTCCATACCAATGAGCACTTCTCAGTCATAGCAGTCATAGCAGATTGTACTTAGTGCACATATTTTATACCAGGCAATTAAATGCAGTTACCCAAATGAATTTAGAAGTCGGTTATATATTGTGCATCAATTATCACAGGCAATGAATGCCATGAGACAAAGAAATTAACACAACATAAAACTAATTCAATAACAGCAGATTGTGAAGTTAAAATCTTACCCTTTAGATATCCATAACACCACAATGAGTTACAACACGGAGTGAAGCTGATTAAATGCACCACTGTAACGAGGCTCTGTGGAGTGCCTGGGTCAGCAGCCAGCCCTGAGATGCAAGGAGGAGGCTCTCTGCCCAACTCTGACACTGACCTGCTGAGTGACCTTCAGTCATTTCAGCTCTTTGGCTAATTTTTGTGACCACTAAATCCTTCAAGGAAAAGACTGATGGCATCAACCTTTTGAAACCTGGGAGTACAAGTCACAAAGCCATTAAATGCTATTAAGTGCTGATTCTTGAGGAAACACAGATGGGAAGGAGCACTGTAGAATCTTGTGAACTGTTACAACTAGGAGAGTTTTCCAATTCTTAAAAGAATGGCAATTTCAAAGTGTTTGTTACTATTCACTGTGATTCATAGGACAGTGGTCATTAGGTTGGTCACACTCCACCTGACCTGCCAAAGTACAGGTCATTTATCAGGCTACCTCCAGCTGTCTTCTAAAATATATCAAGTATTTTGTACTGGTTCTTCCCAGTGTTTCTATTTCTCCAGCTGCATGCTGGACTCCCAGTAAAGAAGGGAGAAACAGAAAGGAAAGCTAGACAAGGATATGATGTAAGTCACCGTACATTTCTTTCTGACCATCTTGTGATGAAGAAGAAAGATAGTAGTAGCAACAATTAAAATTATATTTTTGTGCCATAGTCATCCCACCTGGGCTACATGAAAAAAAGAGCATCTCCAATGTGATTCCAAAGATGGCTTTTAAAAATATTTTTGATAGTATTGCATATGCAGTGTTACAAGAAGAGGCATTGTTTTGCATGGGTAATGATATGTTAACACCTACAAAACGTCACCTAAATTTGTAAATTCAAAACTAATTGAAGGAAAATGTTTCTTGCAACAATTTGCAAAAAGGCATTTACTACAGCAAGTAAAACATTACATCAGGTAAAGCTTTTTAGGAACAAAATCTTTTTTTTTTGGGAGGGGATCCTAACTTATGCATCTACTGTATACTTCACCTCCCTGCAGCTCTACTGCAAAGACCAGTTGGTTTCCAGCATCTCCAGAGTCACCCTGTTTATGTGGATTTTTCTGCCACATCTCCCTCTTACAGGAAGCCTTTGAAAGCAAAGATTAATTCTGCAGGAACCAGCACTTTCCCTAAGAAAACAGCTTCATTAGGCACAAACTAGGGAAGATATGCTCCCTTACAGCCTAAATAAGAGCTCCAGTTTTGTGTTCACTTACATACTCTTTCCAAACTTTTGTCTTATGAATGATTTAGAACACCTTTGTTCATTCTGTATTATGCCACTAAAAACCTACATTGTCATCTTATAAAATACGTGCTGGTGCATTAAGACCTTTCATTTTTAATGAGCAGACTGAATATGTGGGTTTTCCCATCACTTCAAGGGATCCTTTCCACCAATTTTCACTGAAAAAACAGTTAATGAGTAAATTACATAGTTAATGTTGATACGGATAGGACTAAGACTAAAACTTAGAGAAAAATCACAATATATTTACTATTTCCCTCTACATTCAACAAAGACAATTTTTACAGAATATATTTTCTGGAAGAACTCATTTGAGATGCTGCATTACTTAAATCTGCTGTCCCAGCACTTCTTGAAGATTACACATGGTACACATAAAGGCCAGAATTCCCTTGGAAAGCAGAACATTGCAAGATTTCAACAGAGAAAGAAAAATAAAACAAAGGTCTCCAAGATAAACAGGTATTCTCTGGTGATATTCTCTGAAAGGTCACTTGGTAATAATTCATGGTAAATCCCAGACTTCACTGGCATCTCATAGCAAAGCCTTAACAGGTTACAAATGTGCTTTTTGTTTTGCATGTATTTTAGCAGCTGCAGTCTGATTATGCTGAAGTCTATAAATAACAGAATCTGGAGGCACATTAAGCAAAGCATTATAGAAGTCCAGCTTACTTACTGAAAAAGCGTATGCAGTTCCAAAATCATCTGGAACAAGAAAAAAAAAAGCCATGTTGCTGGCTAGAAATGCAGCACAGCCTTGATAAAAACAGGTCTGATTATTCCTTGAACACAAAACACTGTTGTGAATTGATGATTGCATCTCTGTTTTTCACTGTGCCAAGATGGCTTGCAATTGTGACTCACTTGCTTCCCATTTAAAAAAACAGTGACTTACTGACTAAATTAGGACAATCCTTTCTCTAAATGCTACATTTTAACTCCATTTATATTTAACAACAACAAAATATTCTGAAATGTTTTAATTATTTACAGCAGTATTTTAATATCAGGTGTTTTATCACACTACTCTCTACTAAAGGCCAGTGATTATTTTAGAAACATGACATCCCACATCACTGTATTTCAGACAAAAGGGGAAGCATCTGAAGAAGATTCTGAACAAAGATACTTCAGCAACTTCATTGAAAGGCTGAATACTGAAATGGGAGGTGCTGGAACACCTTCTTGATGCCATAAAGTACCTGGGACGGTCATATGGGCTATCATGCTATTTCTTATCTTTTTGGGCTTCAGAGAATACCTATATAAATGCACCACATTTGTCAAGTATCTTCTCTCACTCACTGTACCACACACGCTGTTCTTGCTTCATGTTTACTAAACTTACATCAAGTAGCTGAAATAAAGAGGGTTGTTTGGTTGAGTGTTTTTAAAGAAAAACTAAGACAAAAGGGAAAAGAATGAGACCAAAGCAAGCTGGAACACATTTCAAGAAAGAGTATTTTAACTTCCTGGCTAACCTAAAGTGAAATCATTCCCATGTCACCTAAAAAAAATGAACAGTTTGACAGGTAAGCCCTGTCTGTGGCAGAGCCCCAGGGACTGCATCATACAGACCATCAGAGGCAGGGGTGCCTTGCTACTGAATTTCCAAATGAACACAGACTGCTGTCTCCTAGTCCCAGAAGACCAGGATACAGTTGAGTTTCACATGGTAACATTATGTATGGAAAGTCTATTTTAAGTAACTTTTTAGAAGTTTCTAAAATGCACTCATTATCATTTTTCTTCTCCTTCAAAGTCTGTATAATTGAACTGGAATTAAGGCAGCCTGTCTTTTCAGGCAGACATTCATCGGGGGATAAAACCCCAAACCTGTCAGTCAAACTATTTTCATATTTTTAAAATACACTTTTATCATTGGGTGAAATTATGGCAAGAGGTGACATCTAAGTGTCCTCGGTTAAGTGCTAGGGTGATCTGCAGAGCACTTTTTGCAGAATATTAAAGCAATCTAAAGTCATTTTGATCAAAATTTTATGCAATACCATCAAGTATTCTCTCAGTGATGGCTGTTCAGTGAAAATCTGGAAAAGAGATTTAGGCTTGTTTTGTTTGTTTTAATTCAAGGTTTCTGGTGATAAATTTTGCTAAAGAGAAAAACCCACTATCTCTTCTATCAGCTTACATCTGTCCTCACTCTGAAAGCTGCCATCCCCTTTTAGCACATCACACTCAGGATATTTTCTCCAGCTACAAGCTCTAAATTGCCAGGGTGCTCTCTGGGCTCGTTTATCTGGCAATCCCTCCTTCCCTCTTACATCTCCTGTACACCTCCTGTTCTCCATTTACATCATAATACTTTTTCTTGCTTTTCTTTGCATTATTTTGTTTCCATCCATTGACTCCACACTCCCCCTACATGTAGGCGCATTTCTTGCCTTAATCTGCCATGGGCCATTCTCTCACCCAAATATCTCTTCACAGCCAAGATGCTACTGTTTGTTACACACTGTCCTGTTGAATTAGGGAAGGGAAGGATTCACCTCACCTAAATTCTGCCAATGCAGACATCTATGCTTGAGCTTTCTTGCTGTTGTCATTGCCAGTGGGGAGAACCAGATACTTCCTTCAGCTTGTTTCAGACGCCTGCCTTGCCAGGCAGTGAAGCTCACCTTGGAGGTGCACATTTCACTCCCCTGGCTGGAAGTCTACACTGCAGTTTTGGATACGAACATCTGTTTTGTCAGACACCCATGGGATGAGATGAGCTGGGCTGAGCAAACTGTGCCTTGGGAGCTCAATTGTCACTCTGCTACCTGCATGCCATATGAATCCCAGCAAGACACTCAGTCCTGAGGGACTTGGCTCCCACTCCTGTCCTTTGCCTGATAACTCTGGCACAGTGAGCTGCAGGAGAACAGAAAGCACGACTCAGTTTGCAATAGCTCCTGAGAATGTCCCTAGATATAGATACATACAAATTAGAGAGAGAGATGTTTGTCTTTCTGATTATTTTTCTGCCCATCCCCAGTGAATATGCCAACATATTACTATTAGTGTTTGACAGCAGGAGCTGCCCACTCTAACACATTTCCAACAACTGTGATGCCCTATATCTGCCTTTTCTCTGGAGAGAAAATTCATCCTGGGCCTTTTCTTCCTACTTCCAAATGATGAATCCTATCTCCTCAGCCCCATTTCTCTACCAGACACTTAACTTTCTTGCTCCTTGTAATTCCCATTTTAAAGATCAGTGTAAATCACACACACCTCTTGGCTACCACAGTCCCCTGTTTCTGCCCACCAGCCTTGCCAAGGCTGCTTCTGGCTTTCTTCATCATTCCTGCCATATTTGGGGACAGCATCCATTTCTGAACCAGAAGTGAGGACAGCTACAGGGAGTTTCCCTCTGTCCTTTCTGATTTGCGAGGTAGTTTCCCTTAGATAAATGAGGGAAGCAATGAATATTTTCCACCTCCCACAGGATGAAGCAGAGCTTCCAGGGTCTTTGTGCTACTGCATACCCATTAGCTTTCCTCAGAGGCTGAATTAAGTTGCTAAGCAGAGCCAGGAATTTTGCCTGTTTTCTAAACAGTTGTTTATGGGATCACTAGCAAGTTACATAAATTTAGGATTATCACATACTCTGTGGGCACTGAGGGAGAAGCAATTCCACAGTTAACATGAGGTCAGATCAGGAAAACAGCAGCTACTATGTGTGCTTCAACTATGATCAGGCAACAAAAATTGTTTTGATGCTTCTGCCTTGTAACTAGCTGTCAGGGGGTCGGGATGGAGGAAGCCAGAGCTGCAGATCAGGGTGAATATAATGATATTAAAAGCCCTCCTTCCCTCCAGGTGGTCCTGCAGTACCTTTACCAAGGAAACAATCCTTCCACTCCCCTTTCCTTGTCTTCTTGTACGAGCATTTCTTCAGTTTCAGTCACAATTCTTCAGGGCAGAAAATCATGTGGATTTTCCCCCAGGCAGAGCTAAAGCCTACTGGAAACATGGCATTCCTTGTGTGGTAATTGGACTGATGCTGGCTTTAGCCAGGTGCCCTCCAGGCAAGGATATCAGCGAGGCAGCACTGCTCTAAGACACAGAGACAAGGCCACCCCCTTGGCAGGCTTCTGCATAGCCCCTTGTGCAGCCAGGCTTTCATCCCATTTGAGGCTTTTAAGGTGCCACTGTGTTGTAAAACTAGGAATAATGACAATCCTTCTCTCTCGTCATGCAGCCCTTCCACATCTTTCACGTAGGTAAATATCCTCTATCCACCATTTTCTGAAGTGTTGTACATTTGTTGGTCTTTTCTTATTTGAATTATAAGCTCTTCAGGGCAGAGAATTTGCCTTTATCTGTGTTGGTAAAGTACATTGTCAATTTACTGCACGATATAAATATTTCCTAATAATAAGGGCCATAACAAGAATAATGTATTTACTTTACTGTAATACAGTATTTCTAGCCTTCAAGATACAATCAGAAACAACCCAAAGTCAACAACAAGACCAAAAGATTTGCGGACCCTTTAACCATGAAGCGGAAGCCATGAAGCCACCTTGTGAAACTTTGGTAAATTAGTTACTTATATTCATAAATAGCAGTAAAGATCCGTGCAAATTGACCCTCTGGAAAATATAAAGCAGAGCCCAACCAGTGTAAACCAGCAGAGCACAGCTCCACATGTGTATTATAGGGGTCACAAATGGCCTCCTAGTTACTTTTTAAACAAATGCAATGTTAATACTTTCACTGCAACATTATGAATAAAGCATTTGGCCTGTAGCTACAAATATGGTATCTCATGGCTTTTGACTTGTTTGTTCATATTGTCATCCAGAAAATTTATGTACCATGCTCTCTTGGAGTCGATCTTGACTCAGCCCTTGAACATGCAGAGGACACAGCCCATGCAGAGGAGGGCTCTGGGGTGCAGCAGTTTCCATCAGTTCCCCCAGTGTAGCTTGATGGCACTGCTCACAGCCCTCCCTACAGCAGCACAGCGCTCCTCTGGCATGCAGGAGCAGAAAGGGGTGCCAGGATCAGTGTCCATCCCTCTTCGGCACCGTCTCTGCTCATGCTGTTAATGGTTTCTTTGTTCTTTAAACCTCTGAGGTATCAAATTAATCAAAATAATGGCGATGATGCAAGAGATTAAACTGACAGGAGTTTGAACTGCCCTTGTTTATCCAGGTGATTCTACAGGAAGTGCAAAGCAGATACATGTAGAGGACAAAGCCCTGTCCTTTGAATTTATGGTCTGAATGGAAAATGCTTTGTGAGACCACTATATTTCTGTCTAAAATATATGGTTTAATTTAGGAGTGCCTGAGTGACACTAGTGGCCTCTGATATATAAGTGGTCAGGTTAAATGACCTTTGTGTACTTTCTTGCCTGAAGCTCAGAGCAACAGCAAGTGGAGCATTTTGAATGGGTCCCGTTTGTTATTCTTTTAATTGCCTACTAATATTTCTTTTGGTGGGAAAGACTTAATAGAGCCCTTCTGCCTCCAAATGT
Organism: Acrocephalus scirpaceus scirpaceus; assembly: GCA_910950805.1. Lineage (NCBI taxonomy): Eukaryota > Metazoa > Chordata > Aves > Passeriformes > Sylviidae > Acrocephalus > Acrocephalus scirpaceus. The sequence continues at coordinate 56,452,298 of OU383774.1, read as the reverse complement.
CTTCCAAATGATCCAAACTGCAATTCAGCCAAAACAAAAACGGGTCTTCAGTTCTCTAGAAATGAAAAAGAAACTTGATGGGGATCCAGGACATTCCTGTTCCTCCTATAGCTCTGCAACACATCTTTGTCAAGTGTTTAAACCAATTTAAACCATCTCTACCTTGATCCCCCACCCATGAAATGGTGTGATTATACTTTCTTTATCCCAGACTTTATTAATCTTGCCTAGTCAGGCTGTTTTCTGCTTATGGGGTATGTCTAGCATCACAGGACCATGACCTGGGCCTGCAGATAACACAGGATTGCATTAGGTCAATGAGTATTCATTCCCCATAAAATTCAAAACGAAAGCAGAGTGGAATAAACAAAACAAACAAAAAAAAATCAATTATCATAATTTCCTACGGTATCACTGTTTATCTGAATGTGGAGAAAAGCGCAAGTTTCCTTTAAAAGCACTTGCAATGAAATTCACACTCTGTCAGGTGTAAATTACAGCCTGTATCTCATCTTGTTCTATCTACAGCTCCTTTCATAGTCATGCATACCACCAGCGTACAAAAATATTTCTTGCATGTGATCAAGCAAGTGTGGGCACATAAGATGCAGGCAAAATATGAGACTCAAAAAAAAATGTTTACTGGTATCTTAAAAGAAAACTAAAAGTTTGTAATCATGCCATTTCTCAATCAGATAAGGTGAGTTACAATTGTGCTTGGGAACATAATGCAAATAAATCTTAAGAAATATTTTCTTTAAGAAGTTGCAGAGTACTGAGGTAGCTAAAAATAAGTGATGGAAAGAAATAACAATCCCAGGAACACGTTATATTTTGCAATCACAAATACAGTACATCACTTAAATTAAGTCCTGATCATAATAGAGTTGCTCAGTAGAATAGCATGGGAAACAGGCTTTTCATCTTTTTTCCCCCACTGTTTTATGCAAGATCTTCTGACTGCATATGCTCTATGAGTAATAGATTACTTCAGACAAATATCTACACACCATATGAGCTCTGCAGAAACCTCGTTTCATCTATTTCATCTGTTTCATTCAGTGAACTCCTCCCTGAGTCCCGTGGATTGGTGATACTGCAAAGTGCATCACTGGCACACAGCGAAGCATTACTGAGTTTGGGAGGAGTCCCCAGATGGAGTTGTAGTGCACTGTCATGTTATTTCAGGGTCCATATTTCAGGGTCCAAACAAGATTTCAGCCTGGGTAGAAATTCAGTGTTATTAATCTTCTTCAGGACAACTGTGGCTAGGGGCAAGGAAGCGACGTATTTAGCAGCTGTAATTACACAGCCAGAAATGCCTGAGCTAGGAAATTCTCTCTTTTAAGTTGGCAATTTCCTTTCATTCAAAAAATAGTTAAAACATCTTAAATGTTAAGCTATCTATACAAAGAACCAGACCTCAGGTTTACTACTGATTAGATCTCCAAATGCTTATCAGTTGGTGAAGACTGGGTATCTGCCACAGCGCAGAGAGAGAAGCAATAATTTTCTAGACGACAAAACCTTTGTGGGGCACTAAAATTAAAAATTTGCTTGTTCAAACAGGGCCTGAACAAAACAGTTTTGTATGACTTCACAGTGAATGAAAAGAGATGCCATATCTGTTATTAATGGCTACAGAACTTCTGAAGGCTCTGCAGACAAGCCACCCAACTTTCCTGTCATGTCTGGCACAGGTTTTTGCACTTTACAGGACAAAGCAAACAAGCTTTGATCCGTAGCTTCCTCATAATCAACATTTGTGCTAGTAAATTCAGTTTAATTGGAATTCATTCATGTTTCTAAGGGGAGTTTAATGATGGAAAGATTCATGCTTCATCTCATCTCAGTGGTACTAAGATTCACGTATGCAGATCCATCACTGAGAATGGCCTGGCCTCTGCTATCATTAATTGAAGCATATTAAGAGACTTAGCAGAAAAAAAATATCTAAATATGAAATGTCAAGAGACAGATCCATCTAGTTTCATATCCTGTAGTTATAATATACCTTAATTACAGTTAATTAGGAGATATTGTTCCTGGTGGAAGATCATCTGACATAGTTTCTGTTGGTGATTAAACATAGAACAGAATTCAATACATTTGTTGAATGTGGGACTTGTTTATTGTGACTGTACAATCCTATCTAGAGTATCATTCCTGCTACATCACAAAACAAAAGAAAGTCACAGGTAAAAAATATTTCCCTTAACTCATGATGCTTTAATATTCCCTGCTGCCTTCTTAAATTTTCTGCTGCTGGTCCCTTAGGACTTTAGCACACGATGCAGCTCCCACTAAGGAAGGATACAGAGGCTTCTCCCTGGGCTTCAACTGAGCCACATCAGGTCCTAAATGAACAGCAGATATAGGAAAAGGCTGAGGGAAGACAAGTGCTACAGGAATTGACCTCTGTGGAAAAACAGTGAAGTTGGACAGATAATCAATGAAGGCTTCAGTGCCATTTGTGAAACAGTAATCTTTGATTTATTGGAAGAGTGCTATTAGCTGGAATCTCTTCCTCATATAGTGTAAAATACAAGAATTAGAAACTCAGGCTGAAGGCATGAGCTCAGCTTCTGCTAGTGTCAATATGGTTTGCTCACACTTATTGATCTATGGCTATATATGACCCTGAAATACGTTTTGCTGGGCTGCCTGAAATCTTCGCTCCTGATTAGAATAGAAATGACAGGATTGGTTTTATCACTGAGAAGTAACCAGTGCATATCTTCTGCCTGAAAAAAATCAAATTAACATTTGCGAAGCAATCTTTTTATCAGTTACAATAAAAAGCAGCATAATTGGCTAGATCACTTGTACTAGGAAAAGTCTTGGTTTTCACAAACTCTGTGCACACTGGTTTCCTAAATGTTTGTTTACTCTGAATTGCAACAATTGTGATAAATCATTTGCTATTTACTCTTCAGTGCTACTGTATGCTTTGGGCAAAGATTTTTTTCTGTTCATTATTTATTTATTTTGAAAAGCAAAACCACTCTTTTAACACATTTTTCCATTCCCAGTGATGGATTTTATCTTTGATATGTGATCCAGTTATTTAACTACCTCTCACTACATCTCCCATGAATTGTTTATACAGCAACTTGGCAGCGTAATTTGCATATCACAGGAAAGATCCCATTACATGTTCCCAGAGGTGCGGTTTCACTAGCTTTATCACTTTCTGCCACCTATGCACATCTCAGAAGCTGAGTGTCTGGTTAATCCAGAAAGGCACTTCTTGGCTGCCAATAGTAATTAAACATTAATGGTGCAGTTACCACATTTCTAGCCACTCAGAACTTATCTTCCCATTGTCTTAGACAAATATAATACACAAAAAGATATTTATCTTTTCATAAAAATTTTTCTTCCACAGGAAATTCACAGACCTTTACCTTTAATGCATTCTGTTCAGCTGTTGCAGGCTTGACCTAAAATAATTAGACAAGGAGCAAATGCACAAAGGAAAAAAGTCGGAAAGAAGAGAAACGTGCTTAGAAGCAGAGGAACTGAACATACCACGGAAGAGCCAGAGAAGATGTGGAGCTGGACACGGTATTTGCTCTCCAGACTCTTACTTGGTGACTGAATGGGACAATGGCTCTTATTGCAGGTTTCATGGTGATGAAAATCCCATGTTTGGGTGTATTCCAGATTATTCTTCACCCATTGTATGAAACATTAAAAAATGACAGCAGCGTAACTTTCACTGAGAGGAGCACTTACTCCAAGAGCACTCCAGCAACATCAAAGCATGCAGTCACTAGGGATCAGGGCACAGGAATTAAAGGGAAAGCAGAACCACAAGTCAAACACCAATGAATTTCCTTGCATAAAACACTGCTGCCTCCAGATGTTTTCCCAATAAGCAGACAAACAGTACTGTGCCTTCAAACAGTTTTCCAATGCACATTTGGGGAAAACAAACATTGAGGTTCCCAAATTTTGTTAACTTTGATTTTCCCTCTGCAAATCCACCTTGCAGTAAAAGACTGCTCACATGAAGTTTCAGAAATGCAAACTCTGGGTGAATTTGGAGTCTGAGATCTGGAGTAGAATTACTAACAAAAAGTGTCTTTTCAGAAAGCGCCTCATGCAAATCTAGTAACATCCCTCCAGTTGCATTCAGTGCAATAGCCCACCCAGCATCTTTCTCTCTAGCAATACAAAAAACCCCACAAACTCCTCAACACCACAAAAGGCTTGAAGAGAGAGAAACGGTTGACTCACTGTCAAAACTAATGGGCTGTTGAGTCAGTAGGCTTTGAGTCACAAAGTCAACCTGAGTGAACATTGAAACTGGTCATATCCCACAGACCAAGATTGCATTATATAGTGCAATAGCCAGCAGTGACAGAGCAAAAGGAAGATGAAGTACAGCTGTCCTCTCAAGTCCAAGTACAGCCTGATGGGCAGGAAGGAAAATCAGAGCTGTTCCTGCCTGTTTAAAAGAAAGCATTTAGTTTTTGAGCCTGTCAGCATGATTTTTTTTTGAACGCATTATGTTCACTGACATACCACCCTGACATTTTGTTTAGTAGTACAAAAAACCCAAAACCTAAAACAAGAGATAAGGTTATAAAATCAAATATGATGTTTTCTGCATGTTAAAAGAAGCATTGCTTCCACAGAGACCTGGTAGCTCAAACAGCTGCAGCTGAAAACCAAAAAATGGAACTGACCTGGGTTTCACGGTTCAAGCGTGCCGTGGCAGGGATCCCGGCACGACTTCCAAATTCAAAGCTTGAATAAACACAGTTGTAGTTTCTTGAAGTGGATGCTTTTAATGCAATCTGAAAAGGGTGAGAGAAAGGGCATACTCCTGAAACCTTTGTTTCTTAGGTAGAAATTCTGCCTGGAGAAGCCCAGCTCGTGACTGTTTGCTATTAAGACTGTACAGGAGAGAGGGAGCGTCTTAGAGTTCACATAGTTAATGCTCAGTGGTGTGTCTGCAGAGTGGCAGGAAATAAACAACAGTGAGGAGGGGTTAACCAGAGACCTGCTGGCTAAAACCTACATGCCTGGAAACAGAAGGGAGAGGGCTGCAAAGTCAGATATAGTTCAATTGTTTCTAATAGGGGGATCTGCCACAGAGCTACCAGGCACAAAGACACCAACCAAAGGCTGTACTCGTTTTCCATCTCCCCCTAAAGCCAAAATAGCAGTTGTGCATCAGGTCATTTCAGTTTTTCCAAACCAATCTAGAACAGCCTCCTAATTCCCAAATATAACATTGCTAGAAAGCTATAGAGTAAATAGAAGGAGAGGACAGCGAGATGAAATAAGTCACCTGTGCATGGGTCTCTATCACATCTAAAATTCCTAAATCACACCCTGAGATGTGTTCTCTAACTTATTTCCTAAGACAGCTGTGTGCCTTATGAAATAATGTCCCCATTCTGCCATAACTGCATCAAGAGAGCATCCGGACAGATGGTCAGATGCAAGTAAAAATGTCTCTGAGCCTGACAGGACATGGCAAAGGGAAAATCCCTTTACTTGGAGCTTATCTACCAAAATTTCACCACTGCACCAAGTCACAATTGACTCAGCAGGCAGGCAAGGAAAGTGCTTTGTGAAGCCACCAGCCAGGTATGCAGACAGAGGTATGGAGTTGGGCACAGAGCACAGCATGAGTCAGAGAGTCCAGATGTGGGGATGGCTTGAGAGGAAGAGGGACAGCAGCTGTGGACTACTTGCAGAAATGTGCAGAGGAAGAATGAGCTAAGCTATGCTTCCAAAGAGCTTCTTCTGCTGCAAGATGCAAAGGATGCAGCCCAGAAGATCTGTCACAAGCACTAATACTGGCAGAAATCAGATATGGTTGCAGATATTTCGCTTTAGATTTTTGCTAGCATTTTTTCTTAGAGAAAGAAACTGTTCTTAGAGAAAGACCTGGGATACTCCCTCCCCCCAAAAAACCCCAAAACCAAACCCAACTCTATTAACTGAATTGCTGTACAATGGTATTGAGGAAACACCCAGCAGCAATGGAGAAACATACTGTAAAGCATAAAGTAGTACTGTGGTTGCATGCATTTTTTGCGTAAAGCGTATTTATAGATGCTAACCCGGGCAATTTCATATCTCTAGATATTTACTCTACGCTTGTCAAATGAAATGGCATTTTTCATCCCATTTTGACTGGAAGAGAGAATATGTTTGGGTTATAAATTGTTCAGAATTACTTGTTAATGCTGTCGACTTTTCTGTATCTGCTTGTTGGAGGGACAGGAGGGAGAAAACAAATAATATGTTACACATAAAACCACAGTGGAGAAAAACAGAAAGCAAGCTCTGTTTTCAACACTTTTAAACTGTTCAGATGAGAAGAATCAGTTGCCGTGGAAGCAGATCTGCAGCTAAATGAAACCTTTCACCTGTCCAGCACATGAAATATTTATTATCTGAAGGTGACTAGAGATTAAATAAGCCAGACAGACAATGCAGAAGGCAGACTCTGGCTCATCACCTCCATGATTTTCACAGGTCATGTGGCAGCCAGATTAGATTTTGCCATGGAGAAAGGGAAGTGGGCTCAATTGCAGTATTGGGTGTCAGGAGAAATAAAACTAGAGGAAAGCAACTTCCCAAGTTTAATTTAACCAGGTTGGTGAAGCAAAATTATGATCTTCTGCTGTGTTTAGTAAGGCTGGAAAATGTTATCATTTCCAATTAGAGAGAAGAGCCCACTCTCTCTTTAGATAATTACTTTTCCAATAAATTATTCTTGGCCACTTGTTTCCCCATTAAAAAATGCCTGGTTTTTGCCTTGTAGAAGTTGTTGGGTTGTTTTCCCTTCCTCTTTACTTCCTTACTTTGTGTGGGTTTGACTTAATTTATTATGAGGCTGAAACTTGGCAGAGATCCAGACACAGCAATCTGAAAAATGTTCATACTAAAATTCAATGATGGGATTCCTTGTTCATTTTATCTCAGAGCCTCCCTGATAATTCAGTCCTGCAAAATCGAGCACAATTGATGCAAAAGTGGATATGTAATCCAGGTAATTTTATTTTTCAGAAAAATACTTCAGACATTTCTTTTGCTGTAGACACAACCCTGACTATGAACAAAATCCAAAGCCATTATTTAAGAAGGTGATAATTTTGCATAGCTGTTTTCAGTAGTGAATCACACTTGGAAATAACATTTTTGCCCTTTATCACATTCATTTCCCAGAAAATCTGGATTTCCAAGGCCTTTGGAATCCTTACTACAGCTAAACAGCTTTAATGTCTGTATTCTAAGATGCTGAAATTGTCTAATTAAGCTAAGGGGTAAAAATAAAGATGAAAATCCATTGTTATTAAATCATAAATGATACTATGATAAAGTATATTTCTGCTAAGTCTGGTGTGTGTGTGTGTGTGTGTGTGTGAAGTTACTGAAAAGTTGTAGAGTTAACACACAACACCAAAATACGATCACTTCTTTCAGTTTATGCCTGCTGCATTTGGCAATTGCATGAAGATTTTAGCAGTAAATATTGGATCGGGTAACATGATTTCAAGTCAGATTTACAGGCTCTTGGGTGCTGCACAGGACTGATCCTGCCCTAACAATTCAGATGGAACTGAGGTAAGAACAAGATGGTGAGGGGAGAAAGAACAGCAGAAGAAAAGAGGCAGCACGGTATCCAAGCAGTGTCACTGAATAAACTGTGCCATTACAAAACCAGTGCACGCACAGCAGAAACATAGGGATTCCTGGCTTCACAGTGGCAGATGACATTTATCTCTAGCCTCTTCCACAAGACAATAGACCTTAAAATATTAATCAGTCCTCTCTTCCAGTTATGCTCTTCTGGCACTACTCCTGTGCCTTAACAGACTGCACCTCTGATGGTGCAGGGCAGGAGTCCTTTCCCATACCTAGCATGTAATACTCAGTTACTCACTATGGCTTTTCCCAGTCTCAGCCTTCATTTTCATTGCTTCCGTGCAAATAACTTCCTCCACATCTGTTACAGTCCCTTTGCCCTCTCACAGAGTGTTGTGCTTATGCTTTCCCAAGTTTTCCAGAGATTGCTAGGCTCCAAGTGCACCAAAAAAGCACAGAACATGCCTTCTTTCTTGCCTTTCCATCTGCCTGGAATACCCTCCCTTCTTTCCCACCGTGGTACATCAAGTACCTTCCCTTTCTTTGAGAAAACTGAGAATCCATCTGTTCGGCAAGTTGCTCCATCTGCAACAACAGCAAGTCCAGTGATGTGCTGCCAATATTTCAACAAAGGGCTCCTCTAAATCCATTCCCCTGAGTCAGTAACACAGCCCACGTACCCAGGGTGGGGATGCTCACAGACAGGAGGCATGTGGAACTGGCAGGCTCTATTCATTTGGTTTTCCCATTTCCACAAAATGATTTCCCATATCCAAGGAAAGAGGCAGCACCATTTGGCAAATACATTTCTGTTACATGCCTCCTACCAGAAGTGTTAATACTTGGGTCCTGGGAAGAAAAAATAAACAAAAGAACCCACTTTGTTGAGACAGTTGCACAGTGTGCACCTGGACAAAACGCAGGGAATGACAATGGTAGGGAGAGATCTAAATCCCTTTAAGAGACTCCTCAGGACCATATCTGTGTCAAGGAAATTAGTGGAAGGGCCCCAGTTACACAGAAGGAAATAATGGCAAGTTTTCCTTTTAGCGTGAGCTAGTGAAGGGTTGAGCTTTGCAAACATGCCTGGTTAGTCTGAGGACAAGGCTGAGGTAAGAGGAGTAAACAGTTAAGGCAGACAGTTTTTCAGAAGGAAACAGTGCACCACTTTTGCCATTCATACTTCTGTATCAGGTGTGAATACATATCATACAGTTTGTAAATATATATATGCATGTATGTATAAACACACATGAAATAGACAGTTGCTTTTACAAACTTTAGCTGATGCTTTTGCTTGAAAAGCTGTCTTATCTCAGGCATTTTAGAAATCCAGGCTTGACAGTTTTCCATATGTGGTTATACAGAATACTCTGCATTGGAACACATGATCACGCCACCTCAAATCTACTATCTTGATTGCTTTTTAAATAAAGAAAAATTTAAAAAACCCCACCAAAACCCTAACAAAACGCGATAAAACAACCAAAAATTGGACTCAACAACTCAGTGTTGAGTTCAACAGATGACTTTTGTTGGGTTTGAAGAATAAAGAACACAAGATTAGCAGGAGTGGTTGCCATAATATAGTTTAGTTTGACAACATTAAAATATAATACATGTGCAAATTATAACACTAAATAATTCCTATTTATATGCCAGGAAACAATTTAAAAAGTAAGTTCTGCTTTTGTCTACTTTGGCTGCCACAGAAATGGCAAAGTGCCAAGCCCCTTTCCTAAAAATGCAGGCAAATGCTTGTGTGTCTGTCCTCTAATGAGTTCTTCCAGAAAGAAATCCTGATCCTTATCTAGCAAAGCACATCAGCACATTGTGGAGATCACCCATCTACAGCAAAACACTCTGGAACATGTTTATGTTTAAAGCATTTGCTGAACAGGCAGAGATTAGGCAGGTGCCCAGTCAGTCTGCTGAGCTGTGACCTGTTTTAGGCTCCCACAAGATGCTCTGCCATGCTCAGAGCTGCCCTGCACAGCCACCCCTGCTGGCTCCAGCACCCCGGGTCCTCCTCACAAGAGCTCTAAAGACCACGCCATATGAAAATAACAGAAGGCAAGTACGGCCCAAACCAAAACATCACTGGGAACCTTCCTCTCAAGCCAGGAAAGATAAGAACTTCTTAAGCAGAGGGCTGGTGTGGTCTGAGAGGGCTGGAGCACTGCTGACCCAGGGCACAGACATGCAAAGCCCCAAAAATCCCACCAGCTAAATCAGTAAGGCACGACAGCCTGGATGGAACATAAGGATCATTCTCTCCTTTTTGCAAACAACATGAATAAAATGAAGCGCAGACAAAAACCCCAAAAGTTAAAATCTGCTAAAAATCTCCTAAAGCAAGGCCATGACAGGAATTTGAAATTAATCCACCTCTGCTGAATTCTTCTCTGATTCTCCACCCATCAGACCAGCAACCCTCCTGGCTTTGAAAGAAGAATTCAAATCATAAGTAAAGCAATTTGTATTTCCATCATGTTAGCAATTGTCCAAGTTACGTGTCACAACAGAGACAAACTGAACCAGTTAAAGTGGGGCAGAGAGTTTGACACTCATAGAAGCATCTTCCTCTTCCAAACAAGTGCACGTTAATTGCCTTCTCATTTTTCTCTATTTTCTTCAAATCTCTTATAATCCCAGTAATGTGTCCGGCCCACTTTCACTTAGATTTGATCTTGGCAAAGTATCTCGTCAGTCTTCTCCCTAATCCGTGCTCCCAGAGAAATTGCACAGAAAGTCAGTTCATTTTCCCAGAGTGAGGTTTTTATAATCCATACAGCTCTCATCTGTTTAAATCATGTGAACAAGAATACAACATCCCATACAAAAAGCTCACTTTTCTTTTTGGGAAAAAATAGTTCCTGCCCTTACTAGTATATGAGTGAGCAGGAACACAAAGCCACCAGCCCTAACTTGAAACCAGAGGGGTTATGTTAGGCCATAAGGGGTCCAGTAAGTTTGTGAGTGGGATGGTTTATAATATACCATGACTTTGAAACATTCTGTATTTTCAGGTTTGTAAAGTGATACAAGCCAAGTTGGGAACTACATGAGAGAAACTAGGTGGGCTGTGTTTCCTCTAGCCTTCATACTTAATTCTCCTTTTCTACCTGTGTCTGCTACTGCGCCACTTCTTGGCCTCCATGCACCTTGTGTCCACCCTGTGGACCCTTATGGACCCTTCTCTCCATGGATGCCACAGCCCCCTGCAGGAATGAAACCTGATGATCTAGTCATGAGTTTCTACTGGGTTACCACTGCATCATCTTCCTTTGCAAATGCTGCTTTCAAAAAGGAGGGAAGATGACATGGAAATGCATGAGTGGAACTATCTTGTACTAAAATTCTGCAGTGATCATGTTAGTCTGACCCTTTAAGCTGACCACAAGCTTCCAAACTGAGAATATAAGTGCTGCTGACAGGAGCAAGTCAGTGACACAAGAGATATCCCTGAGTGAGCTCTGACAACTGAAGAATGTCAAACTTCTTCTCTCTTACTTTCCTCTCTGAGAAGAGACCTATTTCTCAAAGGACAGACTTGCTTCCAAAAGCACACATTAGCACTGAAGGTGGGCAACAACATTGCATGCCATTAAAGCATTGGCTGCAGCACAGTTTCATCTCTAACACACACCTGAAGGACCCGTCCTCTTCATTTTTTTTCCACAGCTCTTGATCATTCCAATGCAGTACCTTTCAGTCAAGCCTATATAAACTGCCTCTTAATAAATATGGGCATGTGTGTGCACACATGCAACCAACCAGGAAGCCAACATTGTATATTTATACTTAGCCTCCAACTTGCTCAGTAACCTATCTTAAATTATCTCTCCTCAAATATTTTCTTCACATTCCCTCAAACTTTTTTACTGCTTCAACTCTGCGTACAGCTGCTTCTTCATGAGGCAATTTTGTTGCTCAGTTAACTATCACATTAATCAGGTGAATGTGTCTCCCTAGTATATCTAACAATTGCTCATTAAATCAGGTCTCCAGTACTGTTGAAACATAATTAAAAACCTGTTTCCAATAAACAAGCTGTAAAGGCATTAAGGACAAAATAGTGCATAGGAAATGTATTAGAAACACAGGGAAAGAAAATTCTGACCAGGCACAGGCTAGGCAGATTTAGCTGAATATTGCTATAATTGCTCATAGTGTCAGACTAATAATAAAAAGAAAGTTATAAATATTCACTTCAAATTAACAGTGAATGTATTGTGGCTGAACACAAGCTCCTTTTTTGTTTGCTTCCTACAAAGAGTCATACAAAGCAAATTCAAAGCTTGTATGCTCCACTGTTTCCAGAATAGGAGGTATAATTGATATGGGATTTACACAGCTTGACAAAGCGAGGGAGGCCAGGCTCCCCAAACCTTTTGGATCCAGCACACAAAGTTAATTAAAAAAACCTAAAGGAACTGCACGGGTTCCCTTCAACTTCATCATTTAGCACGGTGCACAAAGATACCTAATTACAGTTTGTCAGCAACTGAGGTGATGAGAGAAACCTGCCATCAGGCAACTCAAACAAATATAAACTAGAGGTAATAATACTTCCATTGAAGGAACAAGAGACTAAATTTGTCAGGTAAGTGATTCACTTTGCCTTAATTGCTAGACACAAAGTGAAATGACACAGTAAGGTCCCACTGACCAGATAAAATATGTCATTTTCTCCCCACCCAGCGAACCATGCAGTGCTGAACAGATGAGTCACCTTTCCCTGCCTACATTAAAGGAGAACAACTGGAAAAGATTTAAAATTTAGTTTGTAAATTGAGCCATTTTAAATCAGCTTCACGTCAATCACCCCATCTCCAATCAGTCACTGACGGCAGAGGCAACTTAGCAAAAATGAGCATTTATACTTTGCAATTCTTCTATATGTGTTTAGTTAGGATTGTGATGGTTAATCTACTGTTCCACTTAATTAAATACTGTTAAAATTATACTTTAGGCTTTGTCTCATATCTTGCTAGCACAATTACAATCTAGAAGTCTCCATTTTACATCAATCACTAATTTGCTCTCCGGCAGTGTAATTTCTTGTTACAAAGCACTCATCTCTACCAAGTCAAGGTTTGCTGAGTGCTCCTATCACCACAGCAGCCACTTGCCATGGTGAAACTGTGGCCCCAGAATAAAGAATCAGTAGCTGTCTTCCTCCTGAAAGCCACAGTGTTGGACCCCAGAAGGAATTCCATCGCATGTGACAGAAGTCACATAAATACACTCTTGGCATATAGTTTTGGAAGGGTACTCCCGAACCATGGGTGTGCTAAAGGAGGTATGTGCTGAGAACACGCTGCCATCCTGCACTGCAGCTGAAGAACAAGCAGTAGAACCAATTTAACTCTATTTTACAAGAAGCATCTGCTTTCTAGAGGATGGGGGAAGTTAAGCTAGAAAGCAGATGCTTCTTGTAAAATAGCACAAAGAAATGGGAAAGGAGAACAGCCTGACAAGCAAAACAGGGATAGAAGTGAGATATTTATCTTGATTTTGTATCTGAGTGCTCTTCACACATTTCTGCAAGGTTTAGCTCTGCATTGCAAGCTTACTCAACACTTACTCGACAGAAATTTCCCAGCCACACTGTGCAGTAAATTAGATGGTGTTTTCCTAGGTATTGTTTTATGTCTGCACTTTATATGTAAAGATTCTCTCTTCTGACTTTTGTACAATGCTTGCCTCTTCAGGAGGCATACACATCTATATAAGCATTACTTGAACTCACACAGAACATTTGCTTATGTTGCACAAGTGCATCTCTTCTGAAGTTTGCTGTTCATTAAAATGGGGTAAAAACAGCCTTTCAAAGGGAATCTAAATCCACTGCTTTTGGAAATCAATTATGTCTTAATGAATAAGTGTCAATCATCATCTATCCTAACGGCAATATCTTGAGAATATTGTAATTCTCTGCAATGGTTTCTTGGAGATTAAAGCATTTAGATACTTAGGGTATTAGATATTTCTAAGCAAAATAATTATTATGCCTATTTTTTGCTCAACAAGTAGGCAGTGGAAAAACTTGAAAATGAAATACAATTTAAAGCAGTCCTTGCCCAAGAGTAACCTGTGTGCATAAAGCATCGATTCTTTTGTCATGAAAATGCTTCAGGAAACTTTCATGGAAGAAGACAAATTGTTTTGGTCTCTCAAAAATTACAGTCTTGGCTGCTTACCATTAAACTATACAATACATTTTGGTTTGTGAAGTCAAAGCTTTATTCCTCAAAACCTTTATTCAGTAGCCAAGAAAGCAAATGTTCAGAAAGTAAGAGTGAAACTTAACTGATTTGGTGACAACTATTTCGTTGTTTTTTATAAGCTTACAATGATCTGTATATTGTACTGATAAACAGCCCTTGCTGGCTAAGTAACTAATACTGATGAAATCCATCTGGTCTTCACTGTACACATTTCTTGCAAGAAACATAAGTTTTCACAGGATTTCTTTCCTTTTTCCCAAGAAGGCAGAACTGTGCAAGACCTGTCCCAAATGAAAAGGAAAAAAATACTAATTTTAAAGCCAGATGTTTCAACAATAACCACAAGATGATGTGGTAGGCAGAAAACCCCCATATACTGCATTTATGTAAATTATCTTGGTTCTGTGCTAGTTTCTACTCTGTTCTTCACAGAAGGACAGAAACATTTATTGAGATATAACTAGCTTTAGGAAAAATGTAAACTTTGCACTTTAAACTTAGCACCCTCATTCACTTCCCAGGTTGCTTCATATCTAATAGCAGTGTTCATGATTGCAACTCAGTCAGATCTACCAAATCAAGGAAGTTTTGTCCTTTTCTTATTTTCCTTCATGAGAGAGGTCTGTCCTGTTTCCAGACTTTTATTACAGAACAGATATATTGAAGTCCAGTGAGTTGATTTTGGCTGGGATAGAGTTAATTTTCTTCACAGTAGCTGGTAGGGGGATGTGTTGTGAATTTGTGCTGAGAACAGTGTTGATGGCAACACAGGGATGTGTTTGTTACAGCTGAGCAGTGCTGACACTGTGTCAGGGCCCTTTCTGCCTCTTACCCCAACAGAGAGTGGCTGGGAGTGTGCAAGGAGCCACGAGGGGACACAGCCAGGACAGCTGACCCCAACTGACCAAAGGGATATCCCATAACATATGGTGTCAAGCTCAGCATATAAAGCTGGGGGAAAGAGAAGGAAGCAGGGAATGTTTGGAGTGATGGCTTTTGTCTTCCCAAGTCACCACTACATGTGATGAAGTCCTGCTTGGGGATGGCTGAACACCTGCCTGCCCATGGGAAGTGGTGAACGGATCCCCTGTTCAGGTTTGCTTGTGTGCTCAGCTTTTGCTTTACCTGTTAAACTGCCATTATCTCAGCCCAGGATTTTCTCACTTTAACCTTTCTTATTCCGTCCTTCATCCCACCAGGAGAGGGAGTAAGGGGATGTTTGGGACTTAGCTGCTAGATGAATTAAAACACAGCATCCGTTTAAGACCTAGTGTTCATATTCTATATGTACATATTCCATAAACATATCCCATCCTTTGCTGCAATACACTATAAAATATATTGTGTGTTAAATAAGAGATCATTCTTCCAAGCTATAAGAAATTCTGACATACAAAGTCTGTTTAACCACCCTAAATCAAGCCAAGTTTATTGACCAGAATTTCAGCTCATAATACATTTCATGTTGCAGTGTTTTAAAAAGTTTACAAATTCTCTACTCAAAAATGGAAAAAAAAATTCAAGTAGAAATGTGTAACTTCTTAATTTGCAAAAGCACACTTGGGTTATTTCATTGAAAAATTGCTTAAAATAATTATATTTCAAAAAGAACCACTTTTAATTCTCAGTTTATGACGAGCTTTTAAAAGTCTTGACTTTAATAACTTCACAAGGAAAATATTCTGGGGCAAAAGTATTGCAAAAGCACACTGTGGAAAAGACATACTTTCACTGAGATGTAGATTATTAGAAACAGCAAGAAGAGATGCTTATATTTATATGGAAAAGCAGACCTATCAGTTGTAATAATTATATTTATTAGACTTGCTCTTATTTTCAGTACGAAAACAGGCAGGTTTTAATATTCCAAACAACCACAGAACACTTTTATTTGTTTTGTTCATTAAGAAGAAAAGAGAGAAAAACACTGCAAATAAATCTTATTCATAGATACAGATATCTCAGCTCATAAAATCAGTGAGCTCTCAGCACATGTTTTCTACTGGGTATTATAAACCAAATGTATAAAATGCATGGTTCCAGAGAGAAGTATATAGTTTTGCAGTTCACTGAATCCTTTCTTTAGCAACCTTTCCATTTCTCATCTGTGTAAGTAAATGAGAGCAAACCCAGTAGGTTCTGAAAACAGACAGAACATTTCTCCTTTATTTAAGAGTTAAATGGAAACAGCAAATTACATAAAAAGAACAGAATTCATAGATGCACACGACAACATAGGCTGGGGGGCATCTCTGGCAGTCACTTGGTGCAATCCCCTGCTCTAGGTGTGACCAAGTCAGATCTAGTTGCTCAAGACTGTCAGGTTTGAATATCTCCAAGTGCAACCTGCTCTAATACTTGACTACATTACTGTGATTTGGTTTTTTGGTTGTGTTTCTTTCCCCCCTAATATCCAAGTGGGATTTCCCACATCACAGTTCGTGTCCATTCCCTCTCCTATCACTTTCCCATTACAAGAAACACTGGTGGGGGCCTTCCTTATATCCCGAATTAGAGAGCTGAAGACAACATTTAGATCCTGAAGATAACATTCATGTCTTTCCTTGAAGTTCTTTTCCTCAAAAATCTTTTGTGGAAAAGCTATTGCAAAGGCATGCTGTGCAAAAGACATAGATATGTCTAATGTACAGAAGATAACAAACAACACCAAACAGGACCAGCTGTCTCAGTTCCACCGCACGTGTCATATGCTCTATCAACACTCAAGAAATGTCTAAAGCTTTTGTTACAAAGACAAAACATACAGGTGATGTCCAAGCAGTGTCCAAGCCAGCTGACAGATTATCATCTACTTCAAAGGGCTTTTGATCAAGTCCTTGTTTTACATGTGTACTTGAATGAACAGTAAGAAAGGCAGTAGGAGGGGAAAGATTAGGTATATCACAGAGCTGTTTACTTCAGGTATCTCTGCTTTCAGTTTAAAGATTTTTTCATAATTGGAATTTAAGCATCTCAGTCCTTATGATATCAGACATTATACACTGATGTCTTCAGAAATAAGTATCTAAATGTCCTGGTACATAATCTGGTTTAAGATGAAATGGTACATTACATCTATCTGTTCTACAGCAGGAGTGGAAATCTTTAGATTTAATTTGCCAAGTATTTTGTTCTTTCCTGGTTACTTCACCCAGTGACCAAAATACAGTGTGTACAAATAGCTGGTAAGTAGGAGAGCGCACATTGTCACATTGCTGGAAAAGCACTGATCACTGAATTCTTATTAAAGTTCTAATGTTTAGATACATCTTAACTTTCAGCTTTCAGCAATGGAATTCATCTATATCTTTATGTACCTTTATTCTCTGACATTTCATGATTTCCCTTGAGACTATAAGAAAAAAGAAGCTGTTTATACATACATCAGATCCAGAAATTGATTCACTTTCCAAACAGAAACATGAACTAATAGGATGGTGAGATTGTGAATCACATATTATGGGGCTTTAAGGCAAGCTGATAGTCATAAAATGAAGTTCCCTGGAGACACTGAAACCCAGCAGAGCATGTTAGAATATATTTTCTGAATAATTTGGTATTTTTTGTTCAATGGAATACATATTTTGAGTCAAACTTAGAATAATACGATTATTTCTGTCATCATCACATACTGAATTGACTGCATTTTTAAAAGTCAGCTACCAAATAGAGTATTTGCAAGTATTCCTTCAAAAATAACACAAAGCCTCCCACCACTAAGCCAACTCCAAGCTTCTCTGTTCCTATTCCTCTCAAGCAAGAAGTCAATTCACTAATTATTAGATATGCAGTGGCTGTAAGTCATTAGTATTTCACTTTTTCAAGGATCTTAGTTTTTCCCTGTGTTTTTAAGGGCAGTCAACCAGCAATATTTGCTGTATGTGACAGACATCTGCAAGAAATGCGAACCCATACAAAATTCCAGCTCTCAGACAACTCAAGCTAAATTACTAACCTGAAGTTTCAATATAAGCTTGCTGCTGTATGCAGCAAAAACTCAGCACAAATAAAGGTAATCCTCCATCCTAAAGATCATATCAGATGCAACCAAAACAAGCAGCTGTTCTTGAAAGAGGAAGTTCTCATCTGCTGATTTCTCTGCTTCTTTTACTAAATATTCTTTGAGTTTGTCGCACCTTCTGCAACACTATGATGGAGTGAAATTTTGACTAGTAATAGGATTTGAAAATCTCCTGGAAAAAGGAGGAGGTTCTTCTGTTATTTTGATACATTTAGATACAATGAAGGATAAAAAGTGGATTTATTTGAATTTTAGGAAACAGAGGGTCTGGCACTTCAGACATGGAGATGACAACAGAAAAGGTTCTTTGTGCTCTATAGTACTCTCTCTGGACTATGTGGATGAGAAGATCTATTAAATAGCCAGATCAAAAGGGAGATAACATCTTGAAAGTAAGATAAGTCTGTATTTGATTTCTCAGAATGAGAGCTTCCAATCAAAGAGGAAGTTTGCGGAAGGCTGAGAGACATAATTATAAAACTGGCATCTTTATTTGGCTTGAAATAACAGACATATTCTTAGCCCTCTAAAAGCTCTTAAGACCTTCCTTAGTTAAGGCCCCATGAGCTTGAAATTATTTTGAAATAAGTGTCTTTATGGCAAAGCTGACCTGGGAACTTGCCTGTAGCAGACTCTCTGCTCTTTGTGTAGACAGAAATTAAAAGCTGACACACCAAGGCAAGTCAGGGATGGGATTACACTCAGAAAGATTGCCTACCAGAGACAGAATGCAAACCAGAAACATGGCACTGGATGACAAAAGACAAACTAAGCAAGAAATAAATCTGTGAATTAAAACTGCAGAGATAAAGCAGATGCTTCACAAATAAATGAGGTTACTGATGCTGGAGGTATGGAGGGAGGTTCCCATGACTTGTGGGAGTTTGGCTGAAAGATGGAGTGGGAGGAGGAGAAATCCCAAATGAGATGTGAGAATGATGAGAGAAGGATACAAGAGCAAAAGCAAAGGGAGAAGAAAAGGTCAATAAGACTGAAGTAAAATTAAAGTGAGGTGCTTCTGAATATTCTTACAGTTATTATATAAATTACATACTTTATCCACCACTTAATTGTTTAAAGAAGAATTGTATTATTAAAATCAATATAAACCTGTCAAAGTGCTCCACACAAACACAACATTGGGTAATGTACCTGCCTTGCAACATTTACCATCAGTCTGAACTTGGTAAATCTCATCCATTCAATCATAAATAACTGCCCAAAACCTCTGCCGGATTGGCACTATTTCCAAATTTCAGCTATATTTACACACCCACAGTTAGCAGCTGACAAGTCATATATGAAGGAAATTGCCTCCCTCTAAAAAAGAGCTGCTGTCAGAGCTGCTCTGTTCCACATGGAAATAATTCAAAGGAGTTGTCATGAAAGAGCAGCTATACCCAGAATAGTTACCAAAACAGACATTTTTACTCAACACCTATTGCAGTATTTTTGCACTACTTTTGTTCAACTGCTGAGTTAAGTACCAAAGATAAGTTTTCTTTTTAAATTTTTTTAACTCCTCGTAACTTCATGAAGCTAGGAGGAAAAAAAAAAAAAAAAAAAATTTGAAAAGTCCAGGCAGTGTTTTTAAGGTAAAACTTCAAACACAGGCAGATAGACACTGCCCAGAGGTGGGCCCTGGGTACTTCATTAGTTCTTGATAAGCACTGTCAATGCTTGGAAAGGTATGGATGAGATAAGCAGTCTCACCCTATGTCTTGGTGCTGCAAATCTGGTGAAGAAGGGGAGGAAACTCCTTACATTTCAGAAGCTGCCACCTTCACACCTAATCCTGGCAATGCCTCCTCTGGAAGAACCCTCTGTATTTTCTTTTTCTAAATCTTTTTCTCCTTTCCCTCCTCCAGAGCACCAAGAAGGTGAGAAGGCATCATTGAAGATGAATGGAGAGGGCAGACTGCCTTTTATGAGCTAGAGTGATAATACAATGCTGGATGGTGACAAGCCTGCAAGCTCCAGGAAATGTGAGCTCAGAGACTCATATCCCAAAAAAAGGAGAATGCAGAGGAAGAGAGATTTTCTAGGGGGAAAAGAGCACTCCCTAAACACTTAGAACACTAATCATAGAATAGCTTGGGTTGGAAGGTACTTTAAAGAACACGTAGTTACAACCCTGCTGCCACAGGCAGTGACACCGTTCCCTAGACCAGGTTGCTCAAAACCCCACTGAACCTGGCCTTGAACACTTCCTGGGACAAGGAATTCACAGCTTCTTTGGGCAACCTGTTACAGTGCCTGCTACAGCCTCCTGCACCTTCCCCCCAGCCCTACTCTCTGCAGAGCTCCCCACTCCTTTTCCACAGCTGTTCTTAGAGAATTGATGGGGCAAGGTAACTTTTTCCACACACAACTGACTGACCCCTTGTCTGTCTAGGACATCTCCAGCAGCTAAGCTATTATCTCAAACCCCTTTCCCTTATTCTCTGCATCCTAAGCTCACCCTGCTACTGCAGAGCCTCAGGCTCTGTCTACAGAGGCAGAAAACCTTGCACTGGTCCCTCATAGAGTTGAGCATCTGAAAGGCACATGCATCCCTCTTGTGACATGTGTCACCTCTTCAGCTGGGCAAAGAGACAAAAGAAGGCAACATGCCCTCACATCCAGTTTTCAAGCCCTTGCAGTGAAATGCCACTGGGCATGGGGGATACTAAAATATAGTTCTACCACTCAAAACGACACTTTATACTTTTATTTTTTCAGAGTAAACCCTAAATGGAAATATCCATAATTTTTGCTATGAAAGTAATTTAAATAACTGCTTCGTTCCCTAGTTTAAGAAAAGGGAATACCATAAATGTCACAGTAATTTCAGTTACTTACAAAAACATTTGTAGAGATTTTAGTATCACATCCTATATGTGAGCAGTATTGCCCTAAGTAAGTGAATCCATAAAGAACAGGTTTTATTGTAAGGTAATATTAACCTTGGTGAAATAATCAGTACTTCTGAAATCTCTGGTTTGGTTGACATAGATACTTGTTCCAGATAAACCTAAGATAAAAAGATGATATGCAGCATTGAAGACAACTTGTGAATTTAGGATAGCTAGTGAATTTTGGATGCACTGAAAACATTACGATGAAATGAAATATAATACTTTCTTATGTGCCAAATATTCTGTCTGGTTTTGTTTGGTTCACATAACAACCCAAAATTCAGGTATCCATTCTTTCCAAAGCAGCATCTCACAATTTCAGATAGCAAGCATGAATAACTGATGTTATGCCTATATATATACATAGACATGCCAGCCTTTGGACTGTGCTGCGCCACAAGTTATCACAGCTGTGAAACAGGCTGGATAAACTTGAAAAGAAAATATGGACAGAAATCCTGCTTTGCTGAACAGCATGCCCAGTAATGATCTCAGCTCTCAACACAATGACAGAACTCTCAGGACCTGCAAAATTCCCACCCTGCTGTATCAAAGTAGATTTCCTTTTCCCTCTCAGAACTTTTTAGACTGGGGGCCATCACTCAATGGGTTTGAGGACTCACAGTTCATCTTCTTGTTACACAGTCAGGGTGGGAGAAAAGATGGGAGATCAACTTAGTTAATTTATCCTAGGCTGGCACCTCTCCTTCTGTAAAGCATCCAGTGCCTGCCTTGGCTCACTCTCACAGGTTTCCTAAACCGTGATAGAATGATATGGACGTAATCCTTGGCATTTTGTCACTGCTGTCCAAAATGTTCTCAGCAGCAACACTGGGTATTGTCCAACATAATCAGACATTGAGTAATGTGAAGATAAAACACGACAAAGGGACCAAGCAACAATAGCCAAGGCTCCCCTCCACAAATAGATCCAGTCCACAAACCAAACCAGATGTACAAAATGCTCTCACAACCAGCACCATGCATTAAATCCACACCCTCCTACCCAGGGCTCTGCTGTGCATTTGGCAGTCTCTCCCCAGATGTTTAGCTCCCTTGGTCATTTTCTCCTTCAAATGACTGCTAATAATGAGAAGCAAACATGCCCACAATCTGGGGACAGGAGTGGCTTTCAGAAGGAAGAGCATATCTTTATTTTTTTATGTATTTGATGCTCTAAAATATGCATTTCTCTGGATGTCTTGTTCTGATCAGACTTTACTCTTGGCCAAGAAGTAAGCCAAGTAACACTCTTCATAGGCTGCAATTAAAAAAACAAACCAGAAAGCATTGCTAGTACCTGGATAAACAGCCATTAATTATTTAGGTGTGCATGCCAGTACCAATCCATCTAATTCTGAAATGGAGCCTGGGCACATATTCTGGGAATGTTCAAGATGGGAAGCACTCAGTATTTTTACAGAAGGGTGATGAGTGCAAGTGCCTTAAATGCCAATATGGAAGGCTACACCAAAGTCTTTGTCAAGCTTTGAACACAGATCTGGTCCATAGCAAGAAAGTTTGATCCAGGTATTTTGGGGGGTAATAGATAAATACTGTGCATTACCCAACAAGGTACCAACCACTGAAAATCATAGCACAGTTTTATCCAAGACAGTTCTCCTCACTGCAAAGTGAATATAGTGAAAAAACCCGAGGTAAAGCCTGAAATACACTTGTTTGCATGTGGAAAATGGGAACAAACTATACACCCAAGCTCACAACTGCCCACCACCAGATGAGCTGTGAGATCAGATGAGCCATGAGACAGGAGATGTTTGCATCACTCAGGCCACTGCTTCATCATCTGTCGCATCACATCCCTGGATTTTTTTTTCAGAGACCAAGCACAGGCATGAAGCTACTGATCTAGTCCTATCAAGGCTGACCATTCTATATAGAGCAGCATAGAAAAGAAAATAATACAAGAAGTCAACAAGCATTTGCTTTTGAAACCTTTGTCACACCTTTTGGGGACTTTCCTCATCCCCCAAGCCTTTTTGTAACAAGGACTACTGCACATACTGAAGTTGTGCAGCTGCACTACAAAGGACCTCTGATTTCTGTGAACTTGAGAACCGCAAGCGAGGAAATAACTGTTATTTTGTATCTTTATCCCTTTTTTTGCCTTTATTATCTGCACCACATCTTTGTTGGAATTTCTCGATATACATTTTAAGTCTTGCAAGTATGATAAAGCAGCTAAGTTGCTTCGCTCACTTAGACATTACATCAGCATACCCTCTCCAGAAAGAATAAAATATTTATAATGATTAATACAAAAGACATTACAGACAGAGCATTTCAGGAACATCAGAACAGATTAAAATTTAAAACAATAACATACCTAATAGCTTTCTCTACTTTGGGTTCTGAAGGGCTGTACTGAGGGTCTTCTACCACTTCAGAAATAACATTGAAGACATTCTTGTACAATTTGCATTTAGGTCTGGTGTTAAGGTCCAGTGAAAAGGTCAAGTGAAAAGCACGCTAAATTCACATTATAGTCTTTTTAAACTCACCATGGGCAGGGAAAGTTGATGCCATGTTTAATATCAGCAAGCACCACCTGTGTAACCTGAAGCGTTGCTTATTTCATTGATGTAATGAGAAGCAATAACCCCTTGGGAATGATCAGCAGCCATTTTAGTCCTGCTTGATCAATGCCAGCTGAATGTGGCATAGATCAGCTGCAGCGTGGGATGGAGCTGTGAGATGCCTTGCTGGGACCCTCACCCCCACAGCTCAGCAGCTGTTTGTGCTCAGGCTTGTTCCTCACTCCCTGCCTACACCAGGTTGTAGCTGCGCTGTCTCTGGCCCCGTGTCTTCCTGGTCCCTGCCCCGGCCAGGAAGGGCACTGCTCCTGCTCCTGCACTGCCACCCTCATAGCTTCCCTGGCCCTTAGAAGCAGCCCGGACACAGGGATGTGTGGAGAGATCCAGTATTTCTCATATTATCCCATATACCCATAATTTCTTAGAAAGGTGTTCTACTCTTTTTTATGGAATCACAGAATCATTTGAGTTGGAAAAGACCTTCAAGATATTGAGTTCCATCATTAAACACTAACCCAGCACTGCCACCTTGATCAAGGCCAGAGCTGTATCAGCCTAACATTTCCTGTAAAACTGGCACTTCTTTTAAGTCTGAATTGTTCAGCCTGGAGGAGACTGAGAGGCCTCATTGTGGTCTTCAACTTCCTCGTGAGGGGAAGAGGAGGGGCAGGCACTGATCTTTTTTCTGTGGTGCCCAGTGGCAGGACCCAAGGGAATGAAGCTCTGAAACTCTGTCAGGGGAGGTTTGGGTTGGATATCAGATACCAGATAAGGTTCTTCACCCAGAGCATGGCTGGGCACCGGGCTCCCCAGGGAAGTGGTCACAACCCCAAGCCTGACAGAGTTCAAGGAGCATTTGGACAATGCTCTCAGGCCCATGGTGTGACACTTGGGGTGTGCTGCACAGGGCCAGAAGTTGGACTCAATGATCATTGGTGGTCCCTCCCAACTCAGAAGATTCTATGGTTCTACAAAGAATACCAGATCTCTTGAAATAAGTGGTTTTACACTCTGACCACAACTCAGTGGAATCTTTGGTTTCCTTTAATGGCAGAGCAATAAGGACAGGCTGCAGCTGAGGTCCTCAGGATGGAGAAGTGTTAGCTGGACAGAACAGCTGGATCTTCCCACAGCCCATCCTGGTGCGGTGGAGGGAGGCATTCAGAGGCTGGAATGCTTTTGAAAGTAAGGCTGTGCAAGAAAAGCAGGGTGATATCTGTTCCAGACCACAAATACACTGAGGAAAATGCTGACAAGGGATTCCTCAAGCATCTGTTTATACCGTGTAGGAGAGAAATCTGAGTTACCACACAGGACTTAGCAGCACATGCTGGAAGCTTTGTGCTGCCTTGAAATAAATAAAAAGATTTCAAAAATTCTACATAAGGATGTTTCTGAACTCAGTAAGAACTGCATTTATCTTGCAGGAATTTTATATTATACCTAATCTTGAATGATAACATAAAATTTACCACAGAACTAAAAATTAGCAGTTGCTTCTTTATGAATGTCACCTTTTGCTCATTATGTTTGTTAATCACAAACAGGATAACATGAAAACAAATATACCTGATGCGTTAAAAGGATTCATTTTGCAATCCTGAGAACAATTATGAGCAAATTCAGCTGGGAGAAACAGTTTATGTGGGAAAAAGATGAAAGCTGGGACCTGTTTAAGAACATTTTATCAGACACTAAAAAAAACCATTAACAAAGAAAAAACATGAATACTTGCCTGAATCATCACACTGGCCTAGTGAAGTAAAAATAGATATAAAAAATAATCCACATCAGGGAATATAGGGAAATGGATTGCAATTAATATACATTAGGTGATTAAAAAAAATGAAAGAAGGAAAAAAATCATTGTTATGTAGACTAAAGGACATCATCAACTTTCTAAATATGACAAGCAAAAGAGGATTCTCAGCAATGACACTAGTGCTTTTCTGGACAGAAATTATAGTAATGCCAATAAAGATGCAGGAAAGTTAAACATGCTCAATAAATAGATCACTTCTGCTTTTGCTGGTGAGAAGAAGCTTCTCTGAAGTTTACTCTTCTACACTAAGTGTGCCTCTGCCAAATGAACTTTTTAAATTCTAGTTTCATGCTGGTTCATTTGGATTTTCAAGTGTTTTGATGGTCAGTGTTTCCTTTTTCTATTGTCTTCTACAGTGCTTCCTTGGATTGAGCTTTTCTTCTCTGTGTCACCATTTGGTAAGTGAGCTGAAACGACTCTACAAAGAAGTGAAGTCTGTGACATTCTCAGGAGATGCCTGCAGTCCCTCCATCACTGTCTTCAACCCACCCCTGCCATGATACATAGACGCAGTTCACTTAGCCACTTTGATGTTTTAATTCACACTCAGCTATGATAAATACTTTCTTTGCTTGTAGAGTAGCTTGGAAGCATATTAAACAGCAGCTGTATCAGCACTTTTGTATAAAAAGCTAAATTAGGAGGTTTTGAACCACCAGCATTGATTTTTAATTTATCTTAGACAAACAGAGAAATTCCAGAGCAGTGGAAGAATTCTGAAACTATGTCAGTTTTGTAAAAGGTAAATAGGCTGACCAAGGTCTAAACAGACATATAAGCCCTTCATCAATCCCAAACAAAAAAACCCAGAGTGCTTGCTATCAGATTTCATGCCATAAAGCTATTGTTAATCTTGCCCAAATGAGCTTCACTGATGACAGGGGTTTCCTGAACAAGACCACAAAAAACCCCTAATGGATTTGGCTGAAGCAAAAAGCATCCTGGAACTTCGACCGATTTGAAAAAAAAAGGAGAAAACAGTCATCAAAAATTTAAAAAAAAAAGAAATTAGAAAAACCCACAGAGCATTAATCCTTACCAGTTGCCTTGTATGTCCCCCCAACTTTAAAGGGTTGTTTTCATTTACACTTAAGTAGACAAAAACAATAAAGAAGTTAAGCCAAATAATTACATAGCAAAAAGAAAAGTCCCATTTGATGTATCAGGGTATCTTCTAGAACACTATGTTTTTATGTTTAAACATTTCTGGATCCTTTATACATCTTTGGGTTGCCTATTTTTTTTTTTTTTTCAGATCAAGAAGTAAAATTTAAAAAACATGTGGAAAAAAACATGCTCTTTTTTCAACGTTAAGTCTTGATGAAGTCCAGAGCCTTTAAGTGTAGGTGCAGAAAATAACATCGATGTTTCTTGTGGATTGCTTTTATATGTTTTTTGTACATAGTTCATATTCATCTAAGGAGCTAAAGAAATATTTGTGCAATGACGGCAAACAGAAATGGTAAGCTTTCAAAAGGTTTTGCAGTTTCAAATGTTTTGAGGTCTATAATGCCATACTTCTTTGGTGATTTTTTTAAGAAAAAGCGAGACAATCACTGTTGCAAGAAAGGAAACTTCCTAAGAACAAATATTATTTTATTTATGGGGTGTCACTCACAGTTAAAATAAGCTTTTGCAACATATATGTAGGTTAAGATAGACCATAACACAATTAGCTAAGGTATGAATTAACTTTTGGCTTCCTATGTTGTAGTACCTTTAAGAATATTTTCTTTCCCAGAAGAAATAATCTGGCTTCTTTTTATCAGTCATTCAAAAATGGGACTCACGACACATCCAAAGGCTGTGTTGAGGAAGCATTATTTGCCCATAAGAGTCACAGATCACTAAGCAGATTTACAGGCTTGTACAAATGTTATCCTCGCTAATCTTTGCTTAAGAGTAAGTTGAGTCTGATACGACAGCCAAGCGGCTTTCAGTATTGTATTGAGTTATGCTTCGCTGCTCATGGTGTCTTCTTTTCCTGCTAAATGATCAATCTCAATTTAGGCATTGGGGGGAAAAGAAAGATGAAAGAGGATGGGGAGAAGTCAGTCCTAGTCTTCACTTGGCCCTCTGTAAAGCACAACAATTCCTGATCCACTGATGGTTTCTGTGTTGAACTGGGCCACAGGTAATTCCAAAAGCCTTGCATGAGGAGTGTTTGAATAGGGAGTGATTAACCATGTACATCACAGGCACTTGTAGGTAATAAAGCAATGCATTTATAATTAATACATTCAAAGCATCTAAGAGACTACCTCATGACTGTGAAAGTCACAAAAAATTTAGATTATTTATAACCAAATATTTTACCTTCTTTCTTTAATTATTCTTCATAACTTCTCTCTTACAGATAGGGAATATGAAGCATCAAATTCTACTTTCCTATCCCTAAGTATGTATAATTTGTATAAAGAGAAAAAATGTTTCAGCATTGACTGATCTACAAATTGAATTACTGTGATCCTCTTTGTCAGGTGAAGCTCAGTCTGTTACTCTTAGCAAGAAATTAAAAAAAAGGAAAAAGGTGTTAATTTATAATTTTTAAAAGAATCCTGCTCCTTATAAAAGAAAAGTCAGTAAACTAAATAATCTCTCTACCCATAGCTGCTTAGGCAAGAAGTAGAGGATATAGAAGAAGCCTTCATATCTGGGGCAAACCTGAGTGCTCTCAGGACAGTGAAGATGCAACTCTCAAAGCTGAAAATCCTCCCCACTAACCCCTTGTCTCCAGGCCTGAGAACTAGGACCAGCAAGAGTGCAACTGGAACTTTTGCAGTCTGTGCTAGTGTGCAGAGCTAGCTCTAAACTACATACAGCACCACATTTTCAGATCTCTGTGTATCACGTTCAGCCCTGGATTACACCTGGAAGATTATACAAAGCATGGGAAGCCAGTGTACCACATACCCTCCACGTGTTGCTACATAAACATTTCACCCTGCCAGCAGTCTGTAACAGCATCAGTCCTATCTCTGTCTGAGATAGGACTAATACAGACATGTCTACTAAAACAGAAGTGTGTCCCTCCAACACTCACTGATTGACTGCTCTGAGAAAATAAGAGGAAGAGTCTTGGCAATGCCATCTCAAACCTTGAAACCACCATATCAGACATTTTAATAGAAATATCATTCTTTTCATGATTATGTAACACAGGAAATTTACTCTGCGAAGTACAGCCATCAAACAAACATTCTAGCTGCACGTGTTCCTGCATCCCCAGCATCACAGTGGGCCTGCCAAAGTCCTGTCCTGCCACCTAGGATTTGACATGCTGTGAAAAGAGACCTTGAAATCAGAGCTGCTGTGCAGCTCTATTTGCTGATAACTGATCTATGAGATAGCATGACAAAATGTGAACAATGATGCTTGACATCCCACATGTTATCACATGCCAGAAATGTTTGGAGGGTGGAACAGAATGACATAGAAAGAAATTATGTGCAGCATGCTTTTCTTTCCACGCTAGTTAAGTGACATTGCTTTGGCAGCTCAGTCTGATGCAGTAACTACAGTATCCTATATGTTTTCTATTTTGAAGAGATACACTAATCTGACAGAGAAAAGATTTGACTTCCTTTTATTCCAGTTGAAGTTGCATATATTTAAATGCAAAGTACACATGATTTAGGCAACTGCTTGTAAGTAATCTCGTAGACTAAATCCCAGGCCATCATACTTGTTTCTCTAAACAAGGTAGAAGACTTCATTCTCTCCACCTGAATTTTCTCAACAGATTCAAAATAAACATATAATAAAGCAAGACTATATATAATTATGGGGTTTTTTTCATAAAAGTAACAGCTGATGGAACACAGAGCTTTTTCCAAATCAGCAATTCAGAGCATTTTGCAGCCTCTCAGAAAAACAACTGGCTAAAGCACAGACATTGTAAAGTTTCATCTGCCAGGGATCAATAGCTCTGGGATATAGCTTGTGCACAGAAAAAGCTTCGCTTCCCTCTCCATTAAGGGTCTGCCTACTCTGAAAACTAGACCACAGAAAAGAGTGGAGGGTAAGCAGGAAACAGTCTGCCTTGTCCCTAGAGAAAAAATGTACAGTTTTCCTTGGCAGAACTTTTCCCCCTTACACTTCCCAGGTTTTAATTGTTTGGGGTTTGTTTTGGTTTTGTTTGGGTTTTTTCCCCCACTTCTTTTCCAACTCTACCCTCAGTCTGAGAAAAATCTAGAATTCGACTCAAATGGCTACTTTCCTATTTAAACATACTAATGACTGCCTTTCTCACAACTTTTTTGTTTAATGTATTCCTCTCTCTGTTTTCCCGAGGAGTCCCTACTCCTCTTCGCACCTGGTAGGAAACACACGCTTCAAGATGCAGAACATCCTGAGGGCTCCTTCTCAGCTGATGCTGTCATTAAATGGATGGTGTGCCATCCCTAGCTGGGCTGTGATTTTATTAATTTTGCCTTTTCTCAGCAGAAACAACAGCCTTTGATCCCCTTGCCATGCACTTGCCTTTTTACCTGTGCAGTCCTACATCCAAACACCCCACTAATGACACTGCAATGGATGAGCTGCGTATGCACTAACTCAGGAAGTGATTTGGTAAAATTAACATTTAGAAGCAGGCACCAGTAGTTATTTCACACATTATTAACTTATATTACAATTCAAATAAGCTTACAGCTGGCAAAAAAAGTCTCTTCTGTAAAGTGATCTCAAACATAATAGGCTTAATCAGAGATAAATTAAATTAGTCAGTCATGCATACTACAGCATATTAGCACTGAGTAGTTATTAAATACATTTTCTGTTATCAGTTGTGCAGGCAGTATTGTAGCAAACAAAGTGCATGGGAAACCAGTAAATAAACTTTATGTTTGGGAGGCTATATGTGTGACGTTTCCTGGGTTTCATCAAATGTTACATGATCTTTACCACTATAACTGCCACCAGGTTAAGTCCCCATAAATGATTCAACTTCACTCCCAGGCAATTAGCCAAAAGCAGAGCAGACAGAACTAATGAATACCTAGACAGCAGATGTTCAGCATGGTTTTGTGTTTTGGAGGCGATTTCTTCCATGTCAGTTTTTGGAAAGAAAAAAGCATGCATGGATGAGTCATATCACACAATTGATAAAGAGGAGAGAGGCAACATTTATACTCCTTACAAAATTAATCTTTGTGTTTAGGGCTTTTCAAAATTTATTTTCTCCTTTGGTTTCACAACTACAGTTTGAAAGGGTCTTGTAATTGTGTGCAAATATTGAAAGGCATTGCTGTTGCCTTGCTGCTATTGTAACTTCCTTTTCTACTGCTGTTATAGCAGCCAGCAGCATCACCTTCATCTCCAGCTAAAAATTTGTGTGAAAAAGAATACAACACAAAGTCACATGCACTTTACACAAGGAAAAATTACTTTTGTGATAGGATCCTAAACCCATATTTTTGTTCTCTCATCAATCTTTCAGAAACCCATCAGTACAGTACTTGGAAATATCACAACTTGCTGAGCCTGACCCGCAGACTTGGGAGCATGTCTGACATTCTCTTACACTCTGCACATTTAAAACTCAATGTAAGGTGACAAGAACATTAAGCTGCCCACAGACCAAAATGTGAAACTAATCAGTATCTGTTCTGAGCCACAGGTACGATAATTGGAAAATTAAAGTGCCTGTGAACTGCTAAGGCTGGCTGCATCAAAAAGCAACACTTTGAAATGATTAATGAAGAAAAATGTATGCAACTATTTCTATTGACAACAAATTCAGACAATTGCAGAGTAAAAAAATAACACTGTAGTTCTCATCTATTTTCCCTAAAGCTTGCAGCTTCCAAGAATCACTTGCTAGGAAAGGTGTAGGCAGTCAATGGTTAAAAAGTATTTTAACTGGAAGCTCCTTTAACTTAGATGTGGAAAACATAGATTCTTTGCTCCAGCTCCCATAACTATTGTCTATGACAATTATGGTACAGAGGACATCGGTCATGACAGAGGCATTCAACATCACACCCTGCACCTGAAAATGTTAACATGACCTGTAAAAGTAAAATGCCTCAACTAATACGTGATGGCAGCTCTCAACGGGCCTCTTAAGAAAATCATTCACAGTAGTGTTGTTTCATAATGTACTTTTCTTCTTTACTGCTCCCATCAGATCCATCAGTGGCATGGCCAGTCCACTGGATGAACAGGATGTCCTAAGGTGCACCATCATGGATGGAGCTACTGCCGTGGCTCTGAACTGCACAAAGCAGGAGCTCCTTTCTTAGGTGTGAAAGGGGGAGTGACGCTAAATAAACTCTTCTTGAAAAGTAAATGGTATATACATACATACACATTTATACACACACATATATACATATATATAAAAATTAATGTGAGTTTTTTCAGTTTCCTCCTTCCCTTTAAAGTCCTGATAGTAAAAAAAAAAAAAAAAATTCCTTCAGTCCTCTGAGACACTGGAATTGAGTCCCAAGCAGAAAAAAATCAAACAGTATCTATTTTTAAATGGAACTTACTGAATCTTACTAAGAGAATTTGGACTCCCAGGATTTTCATAGAATTTCCTAAGTCAAAACATGTCACATGATTGGAAGCCACACTGGAATGAAAGGTTAGCACTACAGGCAATAAGTATCAGTTAAGTTTTGAAGAAGAAAGGCTTCACCACTTTGAAGGCAATCTAAAATACAAATGACCAGCCCTGCATTCAGAGTATGTTTTGACTATTCAATTATACATATATTCAGAAGCTTGGAAACACAACCAACTGTTACGTCTTTATCGGGCATGAACACGTGTATTTGTGCTACCCATGGAGCTGTATCCATTTCTGCTTTCTTCCCCCACACACTCCCCCCCCACCAATTCTTAGCAAGACAGTGCTCAATCTGTTTCAGACAAGTCTTCTTCGGGCCAGGCTTTTAAGAAAAGCAGTAAGAATAGTCTGCAGCAGACAAGCAGAATTTCCGCATGTCTGTTTATTTCCATTAGAATGGTGTTTTGGATGAAAATACCCTTGTGATGATGCAGCTGTCCAAAGGCAGGATGTTCTCACGCATTATGTTTTCTCTCCTTTTCAGTTACCCATGATGGAAAAATATAAAGTATTATTAAAAATTTATAGATGCATTTAAAGTACAGTTGTGAAAAAGAGACTGTGACAAAGAAAAGTCTCTGTGCAGATACAGGTCTGTATTCTAAATCTAGTCAGTAAAGGCAGCAGAGATAGGAAGTTTTTAACAGCTAAAATATAGGAAATATGGCTTTATTACGCAGCTCTTCCAAGAATTTACTGCATGACCTTGGACAATCTCTGAAGTAAAACAGACAAACCTCTTTGTGATTTTAGATACCATTTGATATGAGGAGAAACCTTGAGCCTCTGCGAGAAACCTTGCACAGGATTTCCAAGGATGCCAAGAACACAATTTATGAGCATGTAGTGGGCTGAAAATTGGCCAAATGGCTGGACCTAGAGAGCTGTGATCAGTGGCACAAAGTCCAGCTAGGGGCTGGTCCCTAGTGGTGATCGATACTAGGGTGAGTACTGCTCAGAATCTTCATGATGGGGCAGGGTGCATCCTCAGCATGTTTGCAGAAGATACAAAAGTGAGAGGAGTGACTCTTACACCAAAAGATTGTTCTGCCATTGAGGGGGACTTGGACTGGCTGGAGAAATGGGCTGACAGGAACCTTATGCAGTTCAGTTAAGGAAGATGTCAAGTCCTGCCCCTGGGGAGGAATAACCCCAAGTACCAGTGCATGCTGAG
This sequence comes from Acrocephalus scirpaceus scirpaceus, assembly GCA_910950805.1. Classification (NCBI taxonomy): domain Eukaryota; kingdom Metazoa; phylum Chordata; class Aves; order Passeriformes; family Sylviidae; genus Acrocephalus; species Acrocephalus scirpaceus. The sequence continues at coordinate 56,419,408 of OU383774.1, read as the reverse complement.
CCATAATATCTGGAAAGCAGCTTTACAGAAAAGGACATGGGGAATCCGTAGGACAGGTAGTGTCCCCTTGCAACAAATGATACCTTCAGTTTTAGCTTTCATGTTTATCAGATTCTGTGCTGCCTAGGGGTGTAATTCTGTGACTCATATTAAGTGTTACTAAGCTCTCATAGTAAGCTCTCATCACAGAATGGGTAGACAAAACAAATCCTTTTCCTGCTGAAGACCAAGGACAATGAGTACAACTTTTAGTCCCAAAAGCATAAACAATGGTGGACCAAAGAGAGAGACAAGAAGGATGGGACCTCATAACCTGAAGCTGTAATTGGACAATTAAACCCCAATATGCAAATGGACCAAAACTTATAAAAGTATAGGACCTCGTGACTGGTCACTCATTTTGTGACCATTTTGGGTCCACCTTGGGTGTAGCCTTCGTCAGGCTCTTTTCCTGCCCAAGGTGTACCCTAAGGGCCTTTCAGTAAATATCTACTTTATCCTCTAGCTCTGTTACGTCTCTGTTTCAGGTCAGCCTTCTCAAGGCATCACAAAGGCCAACAGCCTTCTGGACTGCACGAGGCAGAAAGTCACTAACAGGTCAAAGGAGGTCATTCTTTCCCTCTGTTAGCATTGGTGAGGCACAAATGAAGAACTGGGCCTGGTGTTGGGATCTCTAGTACAAGACAAGACATGGACACAATGGAATGAGTCCAGCAAAAGGCCATAAAGGTGCTGAAGGGTCTGGATTATCCTTGAGATAAGAAGGGGTTGAGAGAGTTGGGACTATTCAACCTGGAGGAAAGGAGGCCTAGGGAATCTTACTCATATATTTAACTATATAATGGGGTGGGAAACAAAGAAGATTGAACCAGATTCTTCCCAGTGGCACCCAGTGGCAGGACAAGACAAAAAAGACAAATTGAAATGCAATAAATTCCATGTAAATATTAGAATTTTTTTTTCTTTAAGCATAGTCAAGGACTGAGGTAGGCACAGAGAGGTTGTCGTATCTCCACCCTTGTATATCTTCCACACTCAAGAGGCCATGGTCCTGCACAATGTGCTGTAGCTGACCCTATTCTGAGCAAAGGATTGGACTTGGTGGTTTCTAGAGATTCCTGCCAGCCTTACCCTTTCTGTGATTCTGTAAGGATATGCAGACAGAAAACATTTATGGAAATGATGTCAAGTGTCGAAAGTGGAAGTACTAGACCTTTGAGATCATTGAGTCCAACTGTTAATCCAGTACTAAGGCCACAACTAAACCATGTCACTAAGCACTACATTTATGTGTATTTTGAATGCCTCCAGGGCAGGTGACCCAAACACTTCCCTGTGCAGCCTGTTCCCATACTTGACAACCCCTTCTGAGGGAGAACACTTAGCAGGCATCTCCCTTGCACATTTTGTGCAGATATTTACACAACATTATATATATATATATATATATATATATATAAAAAGCAAAAAAAGATTGAGTAATTTAGAGAAAACAGGAGAAAACTATGTGATGGAAGAAGGGTAAAACACAAAAATGAGGATGTAGTGAAGGTAGGTGTGAAGGGAACAACATGAAAAGAGTATACTCGAAAGTAAATCATGCAACCTGACATCTCTCACTCTTAAGACTGGACAGCTTTTATCACACTCTTTTCTGGAGCATTCACATACCAAAGAGTTAGCTATTCTGAGGTGCAATTTCATAAGGTCTGCCAAATGCACCAGATTCCCAAAATTATAATGTACAAAGTTTAAACTACAGGTTGATCCTTTTCAAAGCTCTGTAAAAAAGGGCATTTTCACAAGTACACAGTCACAACCTCAAAGCCATCAATGTCATGTGGTTTCCATTAGGAAAAATATGAATAAAAATCTAATGACAGAAAAGGAAAATTTCGTTCCTCAAAATGCATTCTGGAGCTCACATCCCATCATCACTACTGCTCTAATGTCCCAGTCAGAGCTGAATAACAAGTAATAGATTAAAAAGCTCTGAATATGTGCTTGATATTCTCCTCTTCCATTACTCTGCTGCACTCTCTGCTCTTTTCCTGTCCTTAGTATTGGATAAGACTTATAGAAAGAGATTCTTCTCCGACACAGCTATTGAAAACCCGATAGTCTGATTTCCATTATTCAGTTTGATTTCTGTCACCTCTCTGAATCCATTCTCACGGAAACATAGATTTTTTAACATCCATTACACAAATGTAACTTCCTCATTATTCACAAGCATAATACCAGCTTCATTTTGCACCTTTTTCTTGTCTCCTAGCTAAAACCTCTTTTAAAGAATATCTTCACTACTCATTTCTGAAATTTTTTCTTTACCCTAGAGCAGTATTTCTTCTTATTAGCTATGATAGATTTTTCAAAATCACCTGAAATACTCCTCAAAACCTATGCATTTCCTGTTTTATGTCTGACATGCCTCTACTTTCAGATTCAAGAATTATAGACTACCCTAGGGTTCAGATAAGAAGCATTCAGTGAAGTACTGTATGACCACTGCAGAATAAAAAAATCAACTTTATAAACAGAGCCTGGACAGTTCATCAAAAGTATAATAAACATACGTTCTCTTGCATAAGCAGTAAGTAAACTGCCTTATGCATACAGGTTTTATTGTCTGCTTCCAATGAGTTTATCTCATTTTCAGTATCAATAAAAAATATGGATTTGGGGAAGCATAAACTGAGTTTAAGGAAGAATTTTTAAAACTCTCATAAAATGATGGATCTACTAAGTAAATACATTGATTTTGAATGCAATGAAATAGTGAACATTACTCGTTGTTTGTGAACACATAGGCAGAGGTAATGTCAGGATTTCCCCTAATAGCCCTGTTTTTCAGTGGTTTCACAATTTGGCCTGCGGACTCTCACTGCAGACTACATTTGGCAAAGAACGCTTCAGCCTGGGAGTATTTTCTTGCCACAAATAATTTTCAAAACAAATTAAATCTGGGTCATTTTTATGTAGTTAGCAGTGCAAAGGACATTTTCTATGCTTGTTTGCGGTCTTGAAAAAAAAGCTTTTATTTTTAAAATTTGAAACTTGGCAAGTGATAAATCCATAGAACTGAGCAGTCAAATCACTTGGGGTATTCTGAAGGCAAACTCAGTTAAAAATAAACAAAGGGTTTGACTAATTAAATAAAATTAAATAAATAATAATAAATAAACCTAAGGGTTTGACTTCTAAATTTTGAACAGAATATTTACAGTTCTTTTTATATGTGAAGCTTTCCAAAGCTATTCCTGTTCTCCAAAAGAGATTTAAAGAATGTTTTAGTACTCTTTAGCACATAGTCCTTCAGCAATGCAGAGGTTGTAAAGGTGTATTGGAGAGATGACACCAGAGATAAATAGTCCTCATCATCTCAGCCATTGCTTTGCTAATCTGCATCGACAAAGCAGTTTCAACACATTTTTAATCCTAAGAAAGGGACACTTTAATGTCTGTGTTTATCTCACCCCTGCTGTCCACCAGTGACTTCATTTGAATTGTCTTATGTTAAATGCAGAAAAAATAGTGATAGAATTAATTCCCAGCTCTGACTAATCAGACTGGGATCTGAAAAGGAGATGGACATTCCTCTACCTGCATCTTCACTAGTATCAAAAGACTGGCAAACAACGTTAGGCCACTGTTTATGCTTCTGCTACCCTGCTGATTTCCAAACCTGTAGTCTCTTCCACAGCTGCGAAAACTTTGTGTCTTCAGGACATTTGCATAGGTGACAATCACTTAAATGTAAAGAATGACTTTGCTGCTATGGCAGTAAAAAGGAAAGAAAACCCAGTTTCCTCTCCTGTAGTTGCACTCTCCTATACACTCAGTAAGAACAAAAAGCCTGAATTTACTGTAGACGCTGAAGTGGAGTGGATGTGACTCTACAGAAACAGGGAAAGGACCTCTTGAAAAATATGCTGTTTCACTGTTTGACATGTAAAAACAAATAGATATCCACACCTCCAGCTCTTGCATGCAAAAGGTTGGTCAATTCCATATATATTAGTGCTGTTAACTGTCCCCTCTTCCTCCCTGGCTCTGCAGCAGAGGTAGCAGAAGGGGACATGCCTTTATTCCATTTACTCAATACCCATCCTACCCATAATATCACATAACCAGTTTGGTTCAAGCTAAAATGCTGACCACCATGTTGAGGCTTAGCAGGTATAAGCAGATGATCCCTCTTCTGCTACTCTTCACTTCTCAGGCAGTGACCTCAGAGAATTGTTCTTGAATTACCAAGCAAAAATTCAATATTTTTGCAAATACAAGAGCACAGCCTGTCTGCAAGCTGGAACTCTGGACCCTTTTGTATGGCTGACTTTTAACAAAGTGTAATAATTCTGCTGTGACAGAGAGAGCCTGCAGCTATGGAAAGAGTATCCAAGTGCACCCGTGTTTGCATTTAGGTAGATGGACGGGCATGTGCAAAGCTGATTATCATCAAGAGGAAAATGTGACACCAGAGAGGGCTCCAGCAGCTTGGAGAACCCACAACCACCACCAGATACCTGCAGTCCTTTAGATCAATCTGTTTGACTCTCTAGTGCAGGTGTTGGAAAGGTGGATGGATGGATGGATGGATGGATGGATGGATGGATGGATGGATGGATGGATGAGAGTTCTGTGAGTTTCTGGAACAGCTATTGGGTTCTAGGACAGCCTTGATGGCTAGAAGGACAGATGCACACGGTTAAAGGCAAACACCTTGCACAGAAGGCGTTCCCATGTCCTAGTGGATTCTCTGGTGGCTGGTAGGAGAATACCTACTTGATGCTTCTAAGGGTAAGAACTGTCTCTCAGTACAGAAGTGGGATGCCTGAGAAGTATTTTGGAAGAGCTGGTAGTCATGCACTTTGAAAGAGTCGAGGTTCTGAAAGGATGTCTGTAGCTGACTGCTTTTCAGTGTCACATGATGGATTAATCTCTCTGGGGAAGTTGGACTGGATTAGGTGGTTTGTTCAGGGTTGGCAAGAGTGTTTTTGCAACCAGTGCCAAGGCTGGAATAAACTGGAGCACAGCTATACTGAAATGAATTAAAATGCCCAGATGTACAGGAACTCCAAAAGCATTCTGAGGTTTGTTACTTCAGTAACAATTTTTCCAAGCTTTAGGAGAAACAGCTTTAAGAACAGATCTTTCTTAATATTCTGTATAAAATAACAGCATTTAAATATTACATTTTATAGCTAGACTGTATTGAGTTTTATGTAATACCTGTAGCAGAAGGGGCTCATCTGGGAATGTGTTCTTTTGTTATGAGAAATGGTACAGGCATAGGAGAAATCACATGCAATGCATGGAATTACAGAGATCTACATCTGAACAGTCAAACAAGGGCTCTTCACAGCCTTCAGAGACTACAATTTTTCCTATAGTTACTCTGTTTATAAAAAAAAATAATTCACACTAACATAGTGCTTCTGTCATTAATGTGTGATTTGGTGCAGGATTTTTACAGATGCATTAATTAGTGGGAATAATTGATCTAAGTTTGTAGAACAATAAGTTAGTAGCACAATCTTCAAAGAGGTGTCCATAACCTGCAAATCTCATAAACTTCAGTGCTGATATGTGGAAGTTAAATACCTGCAGAAGGCAGGAAATAGTGCTTTGGGCAGTTAGTTTTGGTGTTCATATATTCACATGAACTGTAAAATGAGAACAGACAACTAAAAATATCATAATAAGGCACAGTGCCAAAAACAATGAGACAGAAACATTTTTCTGATGAGATTACTCTGCAGTAATTTAAAAGGAATAGTTTAAAAAGTAGAAAGAAGCTAATGACTACAGGCAAGTTACGTTGCAAATGTGCTTTTCCTTAGCAAGCTGTCACTGTGTACAGAGGTGAAATATAAACCTGTGAGTAAAGAAAATACATGCCTATATTTTAAAATATTATGTTTATATTTTATTATGTCCTATTTTTCAAATGCTGTTAAAATTATCAAGCATAAAACTAATATTTATTCCTCTATTATAAGCACCAAGCTACACTGCAAACTCAGGACTTACAGCTATACAAACACATCTTATTTATGTACACAAGGAGAAATATGTCTCGTTGGGAATTCAGTCCAAGTGTGTGGTCATCAAGCTTTAAATCAGAGACTAACATGAAGATGTATGCAAAACATTTACTCTTCTATTATTACTATTATTATTTCTTATATTATTTTTCAGTAGCATTTTTTTCACTTTCAATATTTTGCCAAATATTTTGCACCTTGTAGAGGTGCACTGGTTTGTGCTCAATTATTTTTTAAAGTAAATAAATAAGTAAATAAAAGAAAACTCACTCCTGAAGTGGTGATTTTTTAGGGAAAGACAGAATATACCCAAGAGAACCAGACTGCAGAGTATTTGCCTCCTCTATAATGAAGCTTCAGATCCTAGGCATTTGCAATTACAGTCCCTTCCACAGCAGGAACTGCTGTTGTTATTGATACCTTTTATAGTCCATGTCATGTAGAGAGGCTCCCAGAAGGTTTGGTATTTTAAGGGCAAAGCAGGCTGGATTGGAAATGGAAGCAGGTTGAAAAGCCTGACATTTCTGCTAGTCTCCCCTTAGAAACAACTTCCAGTACATCGAGATATGAAGAATAGAGGAAAAGTAAGTTATGACACTGGCCCAGTTTAAACTGATAATAACAATCCCAACTGAAAATATGGATTGTATTCTTTCCCCTTGAATGGCAACGAAAGAAACTATACATAAAATATTCACCTTAAGCAACTTGAACAACATGCGAATTTTTGATTGAATAATCCTGTAGATCTGTAATTGTAGTTTAGAGCTTCAGCAGCCTTAAAGGCTGAAGTTTTCTATTTGAGATGTCTGCCTCAGGCTCTCCTCCCTCACCTTTCCTCTCCTGTCATCCTGCTCCCAGAAGATCAAAAATTAAGATCAACTCATGCTAGTTCTAAACAATTGGGTTGTTTCTGAGAACATGGTTAACACTGATATTCTTTCTCTGTATATATATACATTTAATGTTCTACTATTCCCAGGAAAACACACATATTGAGCAGGGTCAAGCAAGGCTTCATTTGAGAACACTATTCCAATTTATCTGCATAGACCTGTGATCTGCAAAATGGTTATTGCCTGTCCTCAGCAGAGAATTCACGCATCCTCATACATCCGACTTCTGGCAGAACCCAATTCTCCGTAGATGATGTCTGCACTGGAGTGTAGCCCAGCCCATGACACTCCAGTCCCCCAAGTGTACCTTCACAAATTAAACTGACCTAATTCCAGGACCACTCCAGTTGACCCTGAGCACTATCTCTAAGACTACAAAGAATCTTTTTCTTTGTGCCCACTCTCTCCCCTGAACTAATGTCCTGTTGCCATAGGAGGAGAAAGCTCCAGTGAGGATTCATCTACCCTACCTTTTGCCTCCTGGAAAAGAAGACACTAGGATCTGGAATAGATTGTTTAGAGTCAATGGAAAAAACAGGCTTTTCATGAGGGGAACTGATCTTAGACACTCTATTTTAGCTATATCTGATGTTACCTGTGTGTTTGATTATGGTAGGAGCTGTCCCTGGAAAGATTTGTTTCTCTGCAGAGGATACAGTGAAAGCTCTGAGAGGCTAGTTCAAAGGTCAATGTCTATGTTTCAGATGACTCAAAAAGGATAGACAAAACTTACTCATTCTGATTTTGTGCAGAGAAGTAAATAGTGAACAGAAAAGACACTAAGGTGAATAAAAGATGTAGGAAGAGACAGAAAGAAAAAATAGGAAAAAAAATAGGAGAGAGTGCAGGGAGAAAACATATGAGTGGCAGAATAACCATCCGCTTGGAAGGTATAAAAGTCAAACTAGTCTGTAAGTAATGGTTACGTCTCTCTTCAGAAGGTGGAATTGATCCAGAAAGCTTCATTTCTCACATTCCTCCGTTTTAACAAAATACCTCTGAAATTCACAAAGAAAATCACTGTCGTAGTCCTCCTTTAATTTCCGATGTCCACAGAGGGCAGACAGCTTATTATTACTGTCAGTTGTTCAACTAACTCAAATGGGAGAGGTATGAACTATGAATCCAGACATCTTAACCTGCAGTTAGCCTGTGAGTGGTAGCATGTAAGATACCATTTCTAGTTCCTTAGTTTTAAAAGAAGAGATACTATTGGACTCTTAAGTCAAACTCTCAGGAGGCAAGCAATATCCCAACGTAGGCATTTTTATTATATCCCCTTTAAATAGGATATAGATTAGGCATGGGACTCTACATTAATGTTTGCTTCATTCAGCAGTTCATTATTGGTTATTTTTATTGACTAGGTTTAGGGTGAAAAGTGAAGATGACTTTATTTCCTTGCAGGACGCACAGCTACTTAGTTGCAGAAGGCTGAAGATATTTCAGGAATAGAAGGTGGAATTACAGGAAAAAAAAAGACCATATATATAGAGGCAGTGGGATTTCAGTGGTGAGAGCCAGTTTCTTCATTTGCCAGTTATAAATTATTTTGGGGGTGCTGGATGAGCTATGCTAATCAGACAACTTCATTTTGGGATGGAGGTGACATGGCAGGAGCACAGCTATAGATTGAAATCATTATCCATTGTGTCTGGAACATATAAAATGCTATGAAATACCCTGAAAAATCAATATCCCAGCCTGGACATTAAAAAATAGGTCAATGTATTTGATAAAGCTCAACTGGGACAAATATCTCCTGGGAAATTCAGCTTTCCCATTAACTTCAGGGATGGTCAGTTTCCAGATGATTGAAACTGGTTTAACCTGTTAACCATGCCTCTACTTCCCACCCAAAAAAGATAAAATCTTGCCTTTGTTCCATTCTTTTTCTTCTGTCTGATCTGACAATGATTTTTTTAAAAGTAGGACCTTTATATCTCAACAGCAGTTAACATCTCTCCTATTGCGTAATATATTTTGCTAATTAATATCTGTGAGACAGTATGAGTGTGGTTCATCTTGCTGAACCACTGGACATTTGCAAAGCAGATATTTTACATTTGAGGCTGTTTTCACAGGCACAAGAGAGAAGTGGGTGAGTTTTGGCAGCTGGTTCATCTGATCTACTTTAGACATGCCTATTCCTCTTGTCTAGCTATACCACCTTCAGGCAAGTACCACCACTGTACACATCCACATTGGAGAGGTTCAAATGTCAGCAAAAACAAAATCCACTTGCCACTTAACCTTTCAAACAGAGAGGCCAGAATCACTAAAATTAAATGGGTTTACATAATAGTAAGTTTTTCTCAACATTTTCATACATCTTCCAGTTTTCTATTCCTTTTTCCTTGTTGTCCTTATCTTGGACAGATTTAGGATATTGAACATGCACAGATAAGACTCCATGACTACCTACTTTGACAGATACACAGATAAGAATGTACTGTTTAAGTGATTTAGCAAGGTTGAGGTATTTAGGAACAGCTTTAAGGGTGCTTCCAAAGTGGTTTAGTACTACAAAGGCATCATTAAAGCATTTATAGTTTTTTCTGCTTCTTAAGGGGGCCTGGAATGGAGAAGGAAGAAAGGAAAAAAGGAAGAAAGAAAGGTGATACAAGTATAAAACCTCAGCATTAACTCAATGCCAAAAATAACGGAAGAAGCACAGGAGTATCCCCAGGATGCTGTTTCAATTTGGCAGTTCCTCAATTTACTAAACTTCCAAGGACATACAAATGCTGAATGTTCCCAGTCTTTCACTTTACCTTCTGAATGGAAAAGGTATCTTACTTCTTTTTTCAGTCACTGTTATCTGCTGAGAGAGCTACAGGTGGGACACTTACGGAAAGACTCATGAAGGAGCTTTTCACCCAGCATTTAGTTTTGCATTGTACTTTTTACTGGGACTTACCATTTCAAGCAGAGAACTCTGTAAAACGCAAAACTGAAAAGAGACATTCCTTTGTTTCTGCTAAACGGCACCCTCATGGCTTCTCTTGCTGCAAATAGCTGCCATAAAGGATAGCCTGAAAACTGTGTACAGCTTACACACAGTAGGAGTATGTTTAGAGAGTGCTGGTCTGACTGATAGAAATTTTATTTCATCTATTCATTGTATGTTTTTAAGCTCTATGGCAGAAGTCTTTGCTCAGACAAGAAGTGAAAGAACTCTAGCAAACTGGAAATACTTTGAATTTTCTGATATAATGTCTTTAATTTTAGTTGACAGCAAATCTTCTGCTTAGCTGAAGACAAATCAGGTACTAAACACAACTACACACACAGCTACTGCTTGTGAACACCAAGGGTCTTTATTTTCTAAAGACACCTCCATCAGATTGTAGAAAATGCCTTTTTCCAGTTTAATATTATCTTTTAAATTCTGATATAAGCATCCAACTTGTATTCACTTAGAAACTGCTCTTATTTCTGTTCATGATAATTGAAGCAGTACCTGCAGCTCTCTGATACTCTGCAACATGTATATAAATTATTGTTACAAAGTTGCAGAAGTTCTAATCTAACCACTGTCAAATTCTGAACTACAAAAGACTCAACAAGATTCTGTAAAATCTTTCGGGATAAAAGCTGAAATACATTCAAAACTTTAAAAAATGCTAGTCCCTGTGGTGAGAAATAAATTTGAGTACCATAAGGCTTCACTGTGCAAATTTATGGCCGTGCAAACATGATGCACCTATATAAAAGATACCCACAGGAGAAAAGGATCTTCTGTGTCACTGAACATGTGTCACTGAACTATACTCACTATATGTGTGATATATGGTTAAGATTTTCGTATTTGCTCTGACACTAGTCTGACTAATCACATGGTGATGGAAGAGTCAACATTTATTTTTACAGGCTACCAGGAGTTGTACAGTGATGCATGAATAGAAATATATTTAGAATTTTTTTTTTTTTACCTTGAAAGTAGGGCAAAATTCTATTTTTTCTTTGATGATAGAAGGGAGTTATTAATTTTTTCTATAACATTGCACAAAAAAGGTACAGATACTGTCCATAAAAGTTTTATGAATACTCTTATTTACACTGTGCTTAAAAAGAAACAACATCTGTGACTGCTTTATAGTTTCTTTGTTTGCAGACAAAATTTATATGGTTTACAAGTTTCTTCTGAAAAGCAGCTGAAACATAAAATTGATCACAGCATTGTGTTCCACATTTGCCCTCTTGCTAATACACACCTTGTCAGGCTAGAACAACTGAAGAGCATCACAGCTCTTCAAAGCATGGAGGCAAGATTTAAAATGTAAGAAAACTGATTTCCTTAACGGAGCTGACAGTAAAATAAGTTACTAACTTGTTCAGTGGCTGCAATTCCCAAAGAAATACTGTGACTAACTCCTCAGTTACTGTGTCAGAGTCTCGGGACAAGCACTGCCCACTGCAGTGAAGTCCTTCATGCTTTTGTGTTTCTAAACTGGCAGTGCCCAAAGCTGGATTAACCACACCATCCCCACGAAATCTGAGCGTCATCCAGCTCCAGCTCAGCACAGAATAGAACCAAGAAGCCACAGAGGATACATATGCCCAGCACGGGTGACAGAACTTCACCTGCTCTGCAAGCAAGGCAGACTTCTGAATGTCTGTGCACGCACAGCCGTGCACATACACATACATATACACACACTAGGGCTCGCAGCTTCCCAGCAGCAATTCCCTGCTAGAAATGCTATTTGTGTCAGCACTGTAGTTGGGCCCCACTTCACTTCTCTCTCTGATTCAGTAACATACTAACAGGTTAATGGAACAACTCCACTTCAATGACTTTGTTACCACCAGGCACATTTCTGAGAGAAACTACTCAAGCAGGCTTAAACCTTATCAAAGTTCCTCCTTGATTCTGGGGTTGTACCAGCCGGCTTACAGCATATTTTGAATCATGAAAAAAGCCATTCTGTGTTATATTCTTCAGTTGCTGAATTTACCCATTTCGTGAGAGAGGTTGGGGACGTTGCAAAATTTCAAGGTGCCAGGAAAGCTTATGAAAAGGGAACCATCACATAATGACAGATGTATTTTCAAGAAAGATATGACATTCAGAGTAAAAGGGCAACACAGGTTGGGGAAGAGATAAACGTAAGATGGCAGAGCTCATCTTTGTATTTAGATGAGCAGTCAAATCTGATGCTTGGAAGCCATAGGGGATGAATGACATTAGGTCTGCTGCACTGTAAAAATGATAGTGAAACTTTTTATAGTTCTGGTGTATAATGTTTCTGCAAAAGAACTGGTGTATATCCATCCCCAGAAACCTGAAGGCTGCCCTGAGAGGAGTGAGATGTGTTTCAGTCACTCACTTCCATATCACTGAACAATCTGGAAGGCCAAAAATTGACAGATGTGCAATTCTTCAGGGGCTTCAGAGGAGTAAAGCCGAGAGGATCTGTGCATTGCAATGGATGTTGCTCAAGCCTCAGGCTGTGCTGCTGTGTTCCAGGATGCCCATAGGGATGTTCCAGCTACAAAGTGACCTTAGTGGCAAGGGACATGAACTTTTCTCTCAGTACTCAAGCAGTTTTTCAATGGATTTTGACAGGGAGTCCCAATTAATAAAATCATATTTCACCATTAAGCATGGTTCAATATCTTTATTTGAAGATTCCAGTGCAATTAGTTTTTTCCTGCCAACTGGCTTCAGTTCAGAATTCTCTTTACTTTTTCTATTGATCTTTCTTCCTGTTGAAGAAGCCTTTATTTGTCCCCATTAATGCAAGCTAAGTTAAAAACTTTTCATGCTTCTGTTATTACTGGTAGCATGTACCATGTTTTGATTAGGACAACATCCCTGGGCAATTCAGGAATTTGTGCAGCTGCATTTTGAAAATGGAATCATCTATCCTTGCCTGCCCCTATAAATCTTCACTTGCCTGGATATATGTAGTTCAGTCTGGCCTTATCAGGAGAGCTTTGGAACACGATGGGCTCTGCCTGGCCTCCAGGTCTCTGTAATGGAGCCAAAAGGCAGGACACGTATCTGAGTTCCTCGATTCTCCACCTCTTGTCCAGGAAATGTGGAAGTCCTGCTGGGGATATGGCACTATAGCCCCAACACCTGACAGAATTGATGTTCTCAGCTGGACTGAGGAGCACTACTCCTAATGATGCTCAAACTCCATGTCTTGTAGGTGAAATATTTCCAGTTCATAAAACTGGCATTTTCTAGATCGGCTGAAAAACTTCTGGAGGTTCTAACAGTAAACAGCAACTGTGTGAGTCCAGTTTGCCCACTGGTATCCTTTCCAGCCTTGTCCTTCACCCTGCCTTGGTTGCACAATGGCCACTGCATTGGCACACAACACCGGGGATGATTTGGGGTTTGTAAGCAGAACATTCAGAACCACCCTGTTGACAGGTGAAAAGGAATAGAGAGCTCATGTCTAGAGATGTTAACTCTGCTGTGCTAACACAAGGAAGATATAAGGGGGGGGGGGGTACCCTTTACTTTTATTGTTAGCATTTGAAGATAGCATTCTGAATACACTCTGGGATTAGATCTCCTGAGTCAAAAAGCACTGTATTTACCAACACTTTTTGGAGAAGAATGGCCTTTTAAGTGATGCTTAGCAACAGCATTCTCCATTTTATTCTATTAGTTTTAACACTTCCATGTTTATTTTTCATTTTGAGTGAAAAATACACAAGAATTTCATTCATGCTCTGAATGCCAGCATGTTCAGACAGATGGCACTAGGCATAGGAAGCCCTTCTGCAACCGACATTGCACTCAAAGTCTGTCTGAACCAAAACTCCAAGCCTCCCAAACCCACGACTGATGTCAGTCACCTTTATATGGATGTGATTTTCAGTCCTCTATTAGCTTACACTTTCCAGAAACTGTCAGACTGAAGGATGGGCAATCAGCTTGCAAAGACCAGGATGAACCACAGCCTATGAGAAGTTATGCATCCATGTAACACACAGAAGTAGACAGAGCTGTGCTGATCAAAGTCTCTTAGGAATGAACATGTGTGCACTAGACTGCAGAAACAGAACAAAGAACATGAAGTTTAATCTTGCAAAAAAGAGAAAGGTGTGTGGCTGAGGGGGCAGGAACAGGAAGTTATTCTGTGCCATTTCACATCAGTGCCAGGGTGGAAGTAAGGGATTCTCTGGCTTCCTGGAAGATGAGCAGGGGTTTCAGTGGAGGAAATGTGGCAGGAGAGGGAAAACATTCACCTTTGCTCATGGTCACCCAGGATCCACAGCAGGATTTTGCATGTATTTTGCATCCTTCTTTTTGTACACTTCTTTTATTAATATAGTTAAACAGTAATATAGCCATTACTGATCATTTTCTTATCTCATTGCTGTTTCCAGTAAACTTTTCTTATCTCAACCCATGAACTTCACGTTTGTACCTCCAGCTTTCAACTCTGGATCTGAACAGTAAAACCAAAATTCTTCCTCCCTTGCAGTTTCAAGTATTTTCATTTCTATTCCTCACTATATAACTGGGCTTGTGTTACTACAAATCACGTTTATTTGGACTGCCATGTGAGTTTGCTGTTTTAATACAATTCTCTACCAGATTAAAAAAAGAAAAAAAAAAAAATCAGCTACTTTGATCAGGACTAAACCATGAAATCAGAGTTCACATATAATACTTAACCTAAATAAAGAATTCATGGGAAACAGAATCTTGCTATCATAATATTTATTGGAAAGGTATACAGAAAGAAAAAATCCATACATGCTTCTCAGGAAAGCATAATTTCCCAATGGATACTGCTCTATTCGACTTGAATCTAAACTAACACTGTAGATTCTAATAGCACTTGGCAAGCTGCAGACACATCATTTTTTTAACTTAGGCTTACATTTGAATTACCTGGAACTCAGATTTCCAATGTGACCTTTTCAGGGCTTTGTTTAGGAACAAAAAGGGTTCTCACTGGAGAGAGAAAACACCTTTTAGAGAACAAGATATATCATTGAGGGTAGAGGCTAAAATAGGCCAGAGCTGCTGCTAGTCTACATTTAAATAAAACAATGACTACGTATGTAAGCTTTGTTGCTTTCAGATGACAAAAGGGAATATACTTTTTTACATTTAACCAAAAAATTTGTGATCTTCTGTGCTATGCTTTCAAGTACATATTTATTCACCCTGTGACTGAAGCTTATAAAACGCAGGAACATGGAGGTTTTTCTGCCTGAAATAATGGACAGACTGAAGATGTACATGACAAACAGAATGTTTTTATTTGTGTCTTCAGTTCTGCAAGGAGCTCTGCACCAAAGAACATACACAATAGAAGCCAAAACATTTCTCACCTCTAAAAACAGACCCTGCAGCCTTTAATGACCATCTAAAATTTCAGCATATTAGGATCATATTAGATTTTTATTTTTCTTTTCCTGTAGGTCTGCTGATAGGAAAAGTGCAGAAAATCTGACTTGCAAAGTGCAACTGTTCCGCTGTGTAACCACATTTATACTGGAGCTATAGACTGGTTTTGTTCCTCATTTCCTTTATCCTTCCTAAGCTGCACAGCCAGGCTTTTAAACTGCCTTTTTGCTGTTGAGTTTAGAAATATACAACAGGAAATTTCAACAGCATATTTACACAGAAAAAAGTAGAAAGCATGGGGGAGCCAAAAAGAGTTTTGAGTAGTTTGTGGCATGCTCAAAGACATAAGTGGAGAAGAAAGCCAAAATAGATATGCTATCTAATTGCTAAATATTTACTTAATGCAATCACCATTTATTGAGGAAGAACAAGAGTCCAAATATTTATGACAGATGATAGCATTAGTTACTATAGATGGGGTTTAACACTAATTTGGGGGAAGAAGACTGCTATGACAGATAAAGATTAGTTTACATTATTCGAACTGATTATGCCCTTAATTTTCCACAAAAATGCACTTCAAAATCCACCACAGAATTAAATGGCTCTTCCTCTGAGCTAGCCCTTTCCCTTTAGCCCTTCTGCCTGTTTCATTTATGGATGCAATGCCTGAGTGTGCAGTCCAACATTCAACACGTGCCATTCTGATGCAAATGACAGAAGACAGGGTAACACCTTCTCTCCTCTTCTCTACCATTAGAGTCATGCCAAAAGGGCAGAAAGAGTAACTTTGTTCAGTTTTATCCCTGCAACCACCTATAAGCCTGAAAACTACTCTGCACAGAGGCGGAACAAGTAGGAACAGTACTGGGAGAAGATATTTCTCATCTCTGTGCACCTGATGGGCTCCAGTCAGAAACCCATGCAGGCAATTAAACCATCATCTTCTGAAAGGAGTTGAATGATCCTTGATCTGAAAGGAGTTGAATGATCCATGGCTTTGGAATTATATTTTTTCAATCTATGCAGGTCTTGACTGGGAAGGGAAAATTGGAGTAGGTGGGCTACTCACAACACAAGGATACAATTACTACATACAACATGGAAAAACTTTGGACGATGAAGGAAAGCAACTAGCATCTGCTCAGAGTGGCTGCAGGAATTAGTGAACATGACAATTACTGGATGCCTAGAAAACATCACTTTTGTACCATTCAATGGATCTAATTTATATGAAGTGTGTTCAAAACATCACTTAAGGTTATTACCATGTCTCTGAAACAATTTCATTCAACTGACTAACTGAAACGCTTTATGTACCTTTTATTAATGCATAAACATGATTAACTTGCACTTTATCCATTTGAAATATTAAAATGTTAAAAGAAGCATAAAACCAGAAAATTACTGGACATTTCCTGGTTGTTGCTGAGTGAGACAGGCAGGTAGAATGAACCGTAACCAACCTGTGACCCTTCCCTTCAATACTAATGCCACTAATGAAACCCGATGTCAGTCAGGAACCCCCATCAAAACAGCGTGATCACTTGTCATCAGTCCCTTGGAGCAACGTAACAATCTGAAAACTGAATAGCAAGGAAGCGATTTGTTAAAGATTTTCTCGGCAAAGTGACTGCCTTTATATTCAGCTTATACAACTAATGCTGCATCTGCTTTTGGTTGACTACAGCCAGATTAAATTTAGAACTAACATGAGGTACATACTGCTATGCAGTCACCTCCAGCTGAGATTCCATGCAGTGTTGTTAGAAATACATTATTTTTTTCTAAGATGCAGTGTGAAAGCAATTTTGTAATGCTCTAATACAACCAAAACTTCTCTTTCCTTCCCCAATAATATTTTTCAACACTGTGGCAACGTGAATTACATAAAACCTCTCTGGGCCAGAAAAGAGTGCTTGAAAAAATAAGCAGTACAAACTCAAGAATTCTGCTTCAGATCATTAAAAGAAACAAAAAGATGGGTTTTTTTCTGAATAGCTTAACCGGGTAAAGAAAGACAAATGACCTGGCAGGAGAGAGGGAAAAATTTTTAAGTAAAAGAGATTACTTGAAATAATCTGAAGACAAATAAAATATATTAAATTGAAGTTTATACTAGTATTAATGGGGTCATGATAAGGCTTAAAGTAGGTCTGCACTGTCCCGTCTGGAGGGACTGTGTTTTCAGTTTCCACTTCTGTAGGGTTTTAACTGGCTCCTTGTTTGATTACATCGAATGATGTAATGATTATGATTTACTGTTGCTTCAGCTCTTGCATGGTTTTCATTACATGATATATCTATAAGAAAACTGTTCATAAGCAGATCACATGGATTTGTTAGTTGGCTACGTAAGTTCTTTTCTCATAAAATAAATATGTGTAAATTTTACACGCTACTTTTGTTGCTGTAGAACTGTTCAGACAGGACACAGATCCTTCCAGGTTGCTAGAAAGAGCACACCCTGTGGTGAACTGAGAGGGGAGCAGAGCAGACACAAACACTAAGTTTCCCCAGCCTCACTGAGCTAGGGCCGCCCGTCATGCAAGCAAAACAGGGTGTAAACAGACAAGTTCTCCCTTTGATACCTCTAGTAGTGGGGTAGATGTGGCAGTCACTTGAAGGCCTCAGAGAGTCAGTGCAGTCCTGTCTCAATCACTCAATTAATATCCACAAGAAGAGCCCAGAGAAAATCAGGTGACTAACCCTGTTTGCCTAGCAAGAGATGTGAGGGGAGAGTTTCTCCTGCCTGCTGACAGCATGCCTGAGATCCCCTTGCAGCACAGACTTTGCTTTAAAAGTCATCTTCTGGCACTCAATTTGCAGAATAGCTGGCTGTTTGGCACCCTCAGCACCAGATGTTATCTTGTAAACTCAATGAACAGATGCCTATTCCATTCGCACAATAAAAGAATAATCACAGTTACCACTTAATTCTGTGATTCGAAGTTAATGATATTTAAGGTTTATAAATATGCAGCAGAAGCATGTTAATTCTGTAAATGTACTAAAAAAAGGCACGTAGTTCAGGAATGAAACAAATATTTCATAAGTATGCCTAACAATAAGGATTTAATTTATTAGCAGTTTTGGCAGAACAACAACAAAGAAGACTGTGGTTTTGAAGCACGTTTGTCATTTGACAAAGGGGAGGCTGTTACTCAATATAATAACAATACTAGGTTTATTTTCTTTTAACTATTCAAAAAATTCCTGCCTGAAAAATTCTCCGGATCAGACTGTTTGCTTCTAATCTCAAGGTGGATTTCACACCATACTTAAGAGATCAGACACCAGAAGTATCTGTTATATTTATGAGACCACTTATGGCTTCACAGTAATCAGAAGTTTCACGGAAGAAGTTCTCAGACCCCTGTTTCATAGACGGATGACTAGGGTAATTCATATCCCTTTTTTGACTCCTCCACCATGGCTACTTCAATCCCAAGTGTGATAGATGGGAAAAACTAAACATCAAAACAGCAGAAGGTTAAATCAATCATAAATCATTGAACTCCATCAATTTATGCATTTATCCTACTCTGAGCATCTAAAGTTGAATGAAGTGCCTGGAGATTTTTGGTTGAGCAAACTGAGTAATGAAAACAATTTCCTAAATAAAATATAAGCATTGTCAAGAGGTCGTAAATAGAAGTCCAGCAAGATGAGTTTCCATCTCAAAAGGAACAAAAAATTGGTTCCTTCAGACCCACAATCAAATGCGCCAATAAGTGAAATTTTGCCTGTTGAAACAGAAAGACAGAGTACTGCAAAATGTGATAATCTTGCAAGTTAAAAAGAGTTTATATCATAATCACTGCTGTGACCACAAGGTTAGCGAGACAATTTATATAAACTACACCAGCTTGTTCATCATCCCTCAACAACCTATTCATTCAAGACCAGTTCCTGGTTTTGTTTCCCGTGAAATCAAATGTTGAAGATCAGTTATCAAGTATGCCAATTTTAAAGAATTTACCATTCCCTCAAACTCATGTAATTCCCTCCCTTACTTTTGGCAACTTCTCTTTCATTGAAAATAATAATCTAAAGGAGACAGGGAAATATTTACCCTGAGTATTAAAGTTCAGAGAACAATTACCAGAAACAGGGAAGACTTTTTAAAATTATTTTTTAATTAATTCATAAGAAAAATTCAAAGTATCAGGTACAGTAGTAGAAAAGAGCTGGTAACAAATGGTACATATAAGATCCAGAGGAAAAATGTATCCCTATTCAATGGTCTAACATCTTGAACCTAAACTGCATAATATTTGCCATTTTTTAACACCCATGTCAATGACACTGATTTGCTCTGGAAGGTAAAGATAAGGGCAAGTGGTGAAGTACTGCAGAAAGGCTTGAAGCCATGTTAAAAATAGGAAGAACCAAGGATCAACAGGAGCAGATGTGTACAGTGAAATAGTTGCTGATGAATACTTGCACATGATCCAAACTTCATAATTTTTTAATTTTTTTTTAAACTTGGACTTATTCCAGTCTACTTCCATGGGTTAATTGTCTGAGAATAGGATACCTAAGCTGAACTTCAGGAGCTTATCTTTTGGTTTACTTACATCTGAAAGGAATCAAATTCATCTGTGAGTACAAATACATGGTAAGTAGAGCAAATCTGGAGATTTGCTCCAAGAGCATCCTGTTGTTCCTTGGTTCTTCCTATTTCTTTTCTTCCTAGCTCAGAACACAAGCAATTAAATAGCAGGTAAAATTGAAAACATGTAATTTGAGAGTCCTGGATATGTGGAAAAAGCCAACAACCATGACTTTGAACACAGGGTGATGAAGTCTATGGCAGGCTATTATCAGGCACAAATGAGATTTCGGAGTCACAACAGTCAGCCTTTCAAACAGCTCAGCTCAGTGCTCATGAAGGTAAGTGTGCTGGGGTTTGCTGGGATAGAGTTAATTTTCTTCACTGGTAGCTGGTATGGGGCTGTATTTTGGATTTGTGACCAAAACAGTGTTGGTAACACAGGGATGTGTTTGTTACAGCTGAGCAGGGCTGACACTGAGTCAGGGCCCTTTCTGCCTCTCACCCCACCCCACCAGAGAGGGCTGGGGGTGCACAAAGAGCTGGGAGGGGACACAGCCCGGACAGCTGACCCCAGGAGACCCCAGCTGACCAAAGGGATAATCCAAACCACATGGCATCATGTTCAGCATATAAAGCTGGGGGAAGAAGGAGGAAGAGGAGGACATTCAGAGGTATAGCATTTGTTTTCCCAAGTCACTTTTTGTATGATTGAGCCCTGCTTTCCTGGAGATAACTGAACACCTGCCTGCCTGCCCATGGGAAGTGGTGAATGAAATCCTTGTTCTACTTTGCTTTTGTGTGTGGCTTTGACTTTACCTGTAAAAGTCAACCTGTGAGGTTTCCCATTTTACTCTTTCGATTCCTTTCCCATCCCACCAGGGGAAAGTGAGTAAGCAGCCATGTAGTGCCTAGGTGCAGTCTGGTGTTAAACCAGAACAATAAATCAAATTACTAGGAAAGGAAGGGAAAACAAACAGAAATATCATTCTCTCACTGCAAAAGTTCCATCTCCTGGTTTCTCTATCCGAAAAAGACATGGAAAAATTTAGCAGACCAATAGGAAGGTGGCAAGTACACTCAATGGCATGAAGCAGTTTTCAGGTGAAAATAACTACAGAGTTATTTTCAGCCTGGGAAAGCAATGATTAAGGATGGGATGTGACAGACATTCACAGAATCATCAGATGAATGAAGAGGATGGAAAGGAATCTGTTCATCCTGTCTGAAGATATAAAGAGCAGGGGCATATCACATGAAATTAGCCTGCTACAGAACCAGCAAAAAGATGGGGTTCTTCATACAGCTGTCATTAAACTGTGTCCAAGTCCTTGCCATGGGAAGCTGTAACTGCTAGAAGTTTACGTGCTCTGAAAAGCTGACTGGAGCCAGTCACAGGAATCATAGGAACCTGTCAAGGGCTATCACTTCTGGCTCAGGTAGTCTTTGAACAACAAAGTAAAAATTACAAAGTATTTATTAGAAATAGCTACACCTGCCTGTCCTCTTGTATTCTTTCCTAGCCTTTAATTTCAGAATTGAAGACCGAGTATTGAGTTAGAGCAACTTTTGATCTGACCCTGTGTGGCTACTCGTGCATTAGCCTTTCAGTCACTAGTCAATGGAATAATCTAATAAATCAAAACTCAGAAGTTGAGTCTGAACTGAAAAAAAAAAAAAAAAGCTGACTCAACAAATCTGATTTCTTTTTATTTATGCTGGAATATGATATTGGAGACTTAGATTTATAACCCAAATTTGTGCTGAGAAAAGAGTTTAGACATCACAGTCCTACATAAATATGATGGAAAACTGTAAATGTAACAGAAAGTCTAAAGTTGACTTTCAGCACCCAGAATTATTATTTCTCAATGTATTTATTCCTGGCCAATGAAATTTCCGAGCAAATGATCATGTTTTTAGCATGCTAAGACCAATTTGATTAAAATTTCTAATACCGGATGGAAAAAGAAATATGTCTGCAAAGAGTGCCAGTTATTAATGACAAACTCTAAATTATGGTAGGCTGAACACTCTCAGCAGGCTGGAGGATTTGATTGTAGTGTTTTGAGTCTTACAGAATTGCACATTTTGCAGCTTGGACAATATTTATTATACTTCAGAGAGCACAACCAAATACTTTTACTAAAGCAAACATTTAATAGTATTTACTCCATTTCCTTCCCTTCCCTCCCCTCCTCCCTTCCCTCCCCTCCTCCCTTCCTTCCTTCCTTCCTTCCTTCCTTCCTTCCTTCCTTCCTTCCTTCCTTCCTTCCTTCCTTCCTTCCTTCCTTCCTTCCTTCCTTCCTTCCTTCCTTTCCTTCCTTCCTTTCCTTCCTTCCTTTCCTTCCTTCCTTTCCTTCCTCCCTTCCTTTCCTTCCTCCCTTCCTTCCCTTCTTTCCTTTCCTTCCTTCCTTTCCTTCCTCCCTCCCTCCCCCCTCTCCCCCTCCCTCCCTCCCTCCCTCCCTCCCTCCCTCCCATCCCTTCCCTCCCTTCCCTTCCTTCCTTCCACCCTCCCTCCTGTCTCTCTTTGGGATGTTTCCCTTCTCCTTTCTCCTGTCAAAGGTGCATTTGAGAAGAGGTTGCGAAAGTCCTGTTTTTCTCCCACCTCTTGAAACCCACATGGTTATTATCCTAATGTGAAATTATCCAGTTTAGCAATGTGGTCATTTACAGCTTAAAAAAATATGACAGATGGATGAGTTATTATAAGAAAATTTGGTTCCTACATTTTGTGAACTGTGATTTTTTCCTATTTATAATGGAGCCCAAAACGCTGTATATGTTAGCTGAGTGTCACTAATGCTATAACTATTGCTCCCAGATGTTTGTTCTTTAAATACAGGATACAGTTGAAATAATATCTTGTATCTGCCACCACGGGGCTTCCTGGTTTTGAGGGGGAATCAGGCATGTCCTGATGAACTGTGACCCTGATTACTTCATTCAACAAGCCCCATACACAAACCAGCAACACACAATTTAAAATTGACAACTGCATCTTGATGAAAGTTGTTATTTCACGTAAACTGTGACCTCCTGGGAATTTCCCCCCACCTTCTTTAACCATTACCACTAACTAAAACTCTAGTTTCATAGAGGTGATACAAACAAGCAGTTAATAAGGCAGCTGTCTATGGCTTCAGCCACTCTATGGAAACTAAGATATCATTTTGAAAGCGATGACATAATTCACAAGGAAGCGATGATTAATCCATCACACAAACTAGGACACTTCAGACTATGAGTAAAAATGCACATTATTCATTTGATCCAATTATTGTTCCAGGTATTGTTCTACAGCAGAGACTTTAATTCTATTTTTTTAAATCTTGAATTTAATCTTTGTAGGAAGAGAAAAAAGAGTAAAATATGGGAAAAAAAAACCCAAACAAATCAGAGGTGCAGATAGACTTTAGTCTTGGATTATTGCTGGGCTATGAAATGCTGCTGTGGCAGAGGTTTCTGGCCCCAAAGGTGTCTTGTGCCACAATGAAGTCCCTTCCTTACTCCTTGAGACATTCCTTGAGCAGAACCTCTGGAGGGGAGGTCACTTGCCATGCTCATTGTAGCCTGCATATGAAAATTACTATTATTTTATCTTCAGCATCCCTCCTACAATTGACTCAGTGGAAAGATATGGTTTGGGTCCAAACAATCTTTACTGTATCAGTGACCTAGCTGCTTTTCACCTCAAAGCAAAAGCTAAGGTCTGTGGGTGCAAGGATCCCACTTCTCACTGGCCAAGAAGTAGCCAGCCATTCCTAACCCTAAGGACATGAAAGCTACAAATGGTGGTAAATTAAGCACAGGTTGGTTTGGGAGCTGTAATGAAATGCAAGCAGGTGGGAATAGAGTTTGGCGATCTGGGCTGACAAAGCCTCAGGAATATGCAGGGCTATACATACATATGTGTATGCACATATATATGTGCAGCACATACATAGATGCAGATAAAATGAGAGCACTTCAGAGATTTGTTTTAGCTCTCACATTACAGGATGGGTGCGCCTTATATAGGAGTGTCATTGCCATGACTTCATGAACTCTGCAATGAGACAGTCTTACATCCTAAACTTTGGTACGCCCCAACATATGCCAGCAAACTGGAAATCCCAGGTTACTCAGGCTCCCTTTGTCATCTGGGTTCCTCTACCAGGGTTACACTTTTCTATGAGACATTAAAAAGAGGCTCCTCAAGAAAGTAAACTAGAGGTCTGAACTGATCACCGTACAATTTTGGAACAATAAATCCTGTACTTACTTCAAGGCTGGGAATGGTATCTCAGGCACAATCAAGAGTAAAGTATTAAAACTGAAAGAACTCTTTCAACACAGACATTGCCCCAGCTTTTACTAAGCATCCAGATGCAGAGGGCTCATTGTTAGCACATATGCGTTCTAAAACATACTAGCTTTTTAAATTTCACAAAAAATGGATTTGGAGTTTTGTTCACATCAAAAGAATTATAACAAAGAAACAGGAGACTGAATTTATGATTAAGAGAAGCAGACACATTAATTTTCTTTTCCAAAGCAAAGCACCATAGGAAAACCAGACTATGGCTGCTGAAGGCATTCAGTGATGAAGAGTTTAGATTAGCATGCAAACAATAAAATGTTTGACTACATAAAAGATAACCTGAGTACCAGGACTATATTTTATGCAAAAACTAGTTATAAAACCCCTGCATAAACGACCCCCATAGGGATAATTTAGGGAAAAATAATCTGAGATATTTACGTACCTGACAAACACTCCAGACTCTGGGAGATTTTTCTGCTGTTTATATGCCAATCGTCTAAGCCTACAATGCTTGGCCATGATATCCAAAGTCAGGCTGACCATAAGTGCCAGCCTTGATGCTGGGAGCAGCCTGGCTATGTGAGAAGGTCTAATCAGCCCAGGTGGAATATCACGTTAAAGCAGCCTCCCAGTCCCGTGGCTGGTGTGTTCACAGGGCTCAGGTGTTACTGCAGCCTGACACAGAGACACGTCCTAGGGTGATAAAGCTAAAAGGACAGCTGGGCTCCAGACCAGTTGCATTAATATTTCATTTGAGCAATAGTCCCTAATCCCATTGCAAAATGGTTGGAGCCCAAAGGATGCATCCTCCTCACTTTTGCTTTTTGTGCCCTGCACCTCTCTAAAAATTATTGCTTCCACCTTATCAGCCTCCCCACTTTTGCACATCTCCCCAGTGAAATACCAGGTCCTACCTTGTTCCTGCACCCTTGGTCCAGAGCTCCTACCAACACAGTGGAATACACAGAAGAGCTGGAAGCTGCTTCTTTGTACGTGAAGCATCACGTGTACCAAAGTATTGTATATTGATCCTGTGCCCATTTATTCCATTGCCTTGCCTTGAAGCACTGGCAATAGACTTCTCTTGTATTTTGGGCAGCAGCACTAACACTGAATAATCAGAAAAAGAAACACGTTGTAAGAGGTCATGAGCCACATGCATTTTTCAAGCTGGAGTTTGGCCATCATCATCATCAAATTAAAATAGACCAGGTGCAGAAAATGTCTGCAAAAATCATTTTGGAGAGAGCTTTTTTTCCTTCAAGGGAGATTAGAGGAGCTTAGATTGTTTAGTCTAGCAAAGTGAAGTGAAACAGCTAAGGGGAAAGGTAAGAGAGGATGTGTTTGCTCTCTATTAAATATTAATTATTACCCTATTAATTATTAATAAAGAACTATTCAAGATGAAAGGTAATGGTGTCACAAAACAAATGGATAAAG
The DNA here is from genome assembly GCA_910950805.1 of Acrocephalus scirpaceus scirpaceus. Classification (NCBI taxonomy): domain Eukaryota; kingdom Metazoa; phylum Chordata; class Aves; order Passeriformes; family Sylviidae; genus Acrocephalus; species Acrocephalus scirpaceus. The sequence continues at coordinate 56,393,838 of OU383774.1, read as the reverse complement.
GTTGTTCGTGAATATATTTAGGCTCAGAATGCAAATAAAGTTCCTAGCCATTAACTGGGTTTGGAATCAGCCTTCCGATGGGAAAAGTGGAAGGAAAAGACCTCAAACACTTCTAAGATGATGCCTCTGTCAAGAGACTGTATGTTCCTGAACTTCATGTGCTAAGAGAGGGTTCAAACCCTTCAGCCCAAATCTGTTCCTTCATCTCACTTCTGAAAGAAGATGCTAAGACCTAGTTTCCAATCTCCTTTCCTAAATCTTAGGCAAAGAGAAAGTCAGTATTTTCTAAGTACAAGGGGAAAACCCCCATATCAGAGGGTTTTGGTAAGTGCTATTTGCATTTTACATAATGAAGTCCACTTACACTGTGAGGTGGAATGAAACCACTATGTGGTCATCTGCCCTGCTGCCAGATGTTTATGGCGCTTCACAGCTACCACCCTGGCCTGTCTTTAAACTAGAACACTCTGAAGTTCATCTTCAGTATCTATAACTGCACAGTTCTCCTAAGATCCACCTCAAATACATGGATCCGTCACCAGAACCATAAAAAGAGACATGATTACAGTGGCAGTGGAGGATGCTCCAAATGAAGTTTTCAAGGTAAAATTGCTTAAATCTCAACTGTAGTACTACACTGACAAGCTTGCCTATTGAAAGAGGTAGGCCAGTGTTCTCTCATAAACAGCTAATCTCTTTAACATGGAGGTGGCATTGGATATTTACACAAGACACATCCATTACAAAAAGTTATTTCCTGATATGAGTCATGCAGCAAGGAGTAAGGCTTTATTGTGAATGGTGGGTCAAATGCACCGGGGAACATCATCACATCAAAATATAAGCTTTTGCTTCAGTGCTTTGTTGGCGCAGCATTTAAATTCTCTGTGAAAAGCAAGAGAGTAAAAAAGTCAAAGACATTTGAAATAGAAGGGGACGTACACCAGAATGATCAAAAAAAGAGAGATCAATAAGAAAAGTCAAGGTTGTGCCAATAATTTCAAAGAAGAGTGTTAAGAAAATAAATGTGGGTATAGACACATGGGAAATGGACTGTGGTATTTTAAGGAATGTAAGGGAACTTTAAAGACTGAATCTTGGACTTAATCCCATTTAGAAAAAATATTTCTGTCTAATACCCATTTCATAAACCTCTTAGAAGTTTTAGTACAGTTCCTAGTGAGAAAAGGATCCACAGAATGAGCCAATATGTGGCATTTATGTAACAGCATTTTCAAAAGGCTCCTATAGTCAGGGAGAGCCCTGAAATCATGGCTACTCCATGCCCAGTAAGTGGTTCTTTCAAAGCAGGGTTGAGGTGCACAATTTCACAGTCAAGACTAATTTGCTCACATTCTCCTGCCCCTTCTTCTGCATTTGCTTTCTGCTCCAGCAAGTGACTACAGGTCATACATAAAATTTAAATACAAAAAAGAAACAAATCCCAGGTTACCCACATAAATTCCTTGTCTTCATTGCTATGACTTAAATTCTATGACTTACTATGTCTTAAACCCCACTTTCAAGGCACTCAAGTAGCCAAAAGAACTTCCGACTTTTTTTCCCCCACTAAAATATGTTCTTCCATATTTTCTTTGTTCTGTATGCCTGAAAAATAGTTATAGAGGGTCATCAGCCACGATTAGCATGATATTAGTCTTGTCTGTGGAAGCAGAATTGTCAGTCTCTCCATCTCCTGGGCACTGTGCCTGGTGACCAGCAACAGCTGTGACTGGAAGTTTTATGGGATAACCAATAAACAAAAGTAGATAAGAAAAACAAATTGAAAAAAAAAATCCAGGAAATCAAAACCCCACTATTTTCAATGCTAGAAAATGCAAAACCTACACAATTTTCACAATTTTTAGGAGGTTTTGTTTGTATGTTTGTTTACATTTATTATGTGTATAGGTCCTATAGGAGTATTACCTACTATAAATAAGGAAAATAACCCCTCTGCTTCTAAACCAGCATTTCAGTACTGGCATTTCTGACAAAAAAATATGATGGGTATACAAAATGAATACAGAAAATTACTAAACTCTGCTTACAAACCTGTTCCCTACAGGAACCACAGATGTGTATTGAGATGGGCAGATTCCGCAGGCAGGATAGGAATCCAGACTGTCTAGTGAAGCATATTAGAATAAATGCCTTAACCCTATCAATACTTGCCTCTTTTGAAGCCTGATTTCTGCCTACACAGAACAGGAGTTTTATTACCTTCTGAAGAAAAGTGGTGTGACGACAGCCACTACCAGGGAGTGTGCAACTGGTGCTGGAACCATCAATTGATTTTGTTTGTTCATTTTAATTATCATCCTTCTGGTGCCTGACGGTGATTTACTGTGAAGATACTCAGAAATTAATAAAATGGTCATGTCGTACCCTCACTAACGTAGTTACCATTACTGCAAATGGTAAAATGGTGAAAATGGTGAGAAATTAAAGAGAAAAGGGGAAAAGAAAGATAAAGGGAGCAGACCGAGATTTTCTGAGGAGTTGGGTACCTCGCAGGGCTGTGTGTGACAGACCAGGAGCAGAGGCAGCACACTGGATCAGCATCTACCAAAAACTGAAAAGAACAATTTAGTTACCTGCCAGATATTTCTGACAGCCTACAGAAGGAACATTCCTCTCTGTTATTGACAAAAAATAAGATAAACTGCAATACTGTATCCAGAAGCGTTTCCAGTCAGGAATGCATGTAATTGCAAACCGGCTACTGTTTGTTTTTAAATGACTAAAATACCGAAGTAATATCAGGAACCCCTTTAGAAAATGGGATTTATAATGAAAAATATTTGCTGAAAAAGCAAAAGTGAGAGTACAGTTTGCCTTCCCATTTGTCTTTTATGGTGCTTGACAAATTGACACACAATTGTTAATTATGGGCACCGAGTGCCACATGATTATGAATAAAATATTCCAGCTGATCGGAGCATAAGTCTAATAGCATTTCCAGGAAATTAAGTAGCATTCTTACAGATACTGAAGCCTACAAATTTCAAGTCATGACATAATTAAATTTCTCAAGCAGATATTCAAAATGTTCTTAATTTTTAGTTAGCATTTAACCATAACACAACCTGAGCGTGTTCTCTGGAGAAAGGTTTTGAATGCAGGCTTTGACAGCCGCAGTGTGACAAACCTGCTGGTCGCTGAAAATTATGAAAAAGAATGTCATCTTGGACATTTTTTGTGTAGGGCTTTTTCTGAATTTTTCTTTATAGTGGAGAAAAGAGAAAAGTCAGTTTTCACTTAAAGGTGTCAAAAAAAGAGAAAATACCTAACAGACTTGAGACGAGGCTACTGCAAAACACAGTAGGCAGAAGTGGAGAGGATGATAATGATAACACATTGACAATTTTTTCTCCTTACTAAAACCTGTGAGAATGTGTCCCTGACCTCCTCTTCCCCACCAGAGCTGGAATGGACTTGTGTCTTTTCCCTAGACAGGTCCAGTCCCTGTGCTGGCACCATCTGTTCGCAGGCAGGATCAGGATGGAGAGGGTCACCTACAGGCTTAGAGTCTAGTGAGGAGGGAGCTCACTGGCACCACGTTTTCCATCTCCACCTCCTCTGCAGTCTGCTCTATGTGTAAGGAGCAGCACAGGTTTAAAAGAGAGATCATATCCATTATATACACAAAGACATACATTTTTTTCACAAGTTGGGAACAAGCTTCAGAAGACAAACACTGTGGCATTACTGGGGGAGTATAATAGGCAAAGCACATCAAAAAGGAAAACAGTGATTGAACCCAAAGATACATCAAAAAATAAATTTTATATTGTAACCTTAAAGGAAAAGTGTCTTCTGAAGTGAAAATCCAATATTAAAAAAAAGAAGAAAAAATAGTGTAATCTTGTCAGAGATTTATTTCCTCCACTTGACATCTTGCTTGTGTCAAGTAATAGGAATACACACTGTGTTTTTATGTGTTAATTGTAAACTAAATATTTTATGATCTATGTAATTTTCTTATCTCCTGAAGGTCCCATTGTTTCCTTCAGCTTTGGAATGCCAGTCTGAACATATCAATTCAAAGGGTGAGCCGTATCTTACAATACAGACAAAGCAGTGCCATGGAATGTCTATGGCTTAGAAAGCCACTTGAAATTTTTTATTTCCTTAGTCAAGAATAGGGATAACTATGCCTGCCCAGTGCAGAAGGGGGCTGCACGCATTTGTCAGTGACTACTGGACCCTCTAGGTCTACAAAGTACAAACAAGGATCACCATTCCTTCAGTGGAGTGCACACTGGTTGCCTTGTCTGGTGGTACTCAGCTCTAAGAAGTGACTCCACTAACGAAATATTTTTGAATAGATCAAAAACAGGTAAGTTGTTCAGAGCAATCAAGGGTCTTCTATTCAGCACAGCAGATATTGCTAGTTCAGGCTGAAGATACAATTCAACAGTGTTACGATAAACTCCTGATCAGAGACAAATATTTCAATATTCAACTGTAGATAAAGCTCCTTGTGGGTCCTGAACTCACTTTGCCTTGAGACAGCTGCACAGGATCCTCATCAGGTTCCCCTTGCACTGAGAGCTGCTAACACAACAGCTATGGCCTCAATGGCTTGATCTTGCTGAAGCACAAAGATTGTCAGCGCACACCAAGAGATGCCAGGAGATGGTGAGATTGTTAGAATAACTGGAAATCCTTCAAAATAAACCAGAGAGCCACAAAGCTACCTCTACTCTATTCTTTTCTGCTTCCATGCAGGCTTCATCCCCATCAAAATATTGATAAAGCAATTCACTACTCAGCATCAAGTTCTCAGGTGTTCGGCGCCTCCAAAAAGGTTTTCAAAAAGATCGGTTCCTCTCTCTTTTTAATGTGGAAAATGCATTTTCCACATTAAAGCAGCATCTTTTAACACAGCAGAGCACCCCACAGCTCCCTCACCATTATTTATAGAGAGGATTTCTAGGTAGCTGAACCTTCTCTTTCACATCCTACTGAAACCTCCAGGTGTGTGCTCAGGGCTTGGGCTAGAATCCGAACCTTTCTGGACGACGCCTCCTGCCATGACCCCGGGCATATTTGAAAACAGGCAAATATTCAGGTATCTCCTCATCAAAGCAAATGAAACCACTGCCATCTACTCCAGTGGAGGTAAGATATGGAAGGAAAATGATTTTGACAGCTATCTGCAACCAGTTTTGACATACAGTGTAAAGCACTGTTTATATTATAGTCTATGCTGCTTAGTTTCTGTAACATCCTACTAACAGAGCTTGAGGAAATAGCTAATGCTTAGGAGGAGAACATCAGAAGGAGAATGTGCAAAATGGATACAAGCTAGGAGAAGGGGGAAGGAGCCTGTCAGAGGGGCTTGGCATAAAAAGGGGAGAAGGGAGGGAAAGAGAAAAGATGAATGAAAAGTGGGTGAAAACATATTACTAAAGATTGGAGCATGTGGTTTGGTCAATAGTTCAGAAAAATTATACAATGTCAATATTTTCAGGGTTTTTCCCCCCTGTTGTTGGAGAACCTGAATTACTGAAATAAACAGGCTTGTAAAAACACTTGTTCATCCTGCAGTCAGCTCAGCTCACTATATGGCTCACCCATCCAGGGTGACAAAGGCAAGTGTTAATGACCAGTTTGCAAAATACGGTGTCAACTTGTGAGCACGGGTTCAGAGGGCACCAGGCTCAAGAATGACATGGACACTGCATGAACAGCTGTCCAATGGGAAATTCCACTCTATCCTGTATAAAGAAGAATTTAATTCTTGTACATTTAATCCAATAAATTAACTTTTTTGGAGTAATATTTTCTAATTTTCAGATTTTTTTAAAGGCATCTACTCAGCTGACGGAATTCTCAGCATGAAATACAAATATTTATAAACAGAAGTCATGCTGTCTCCATGTTATAGTTCATTTTTCACTGTAATTTTTACGAACTGTGAGAAACATTTTATCTATATGTAGCAAACTCAGAATTTTTTTCTATAGCTACTTCAATATAACTCCATTTTCTGTCATCCTACAGTGCTGGATTAAAACAAAATCCATCACTTCTCCACCTGCTGCAAGAGTAAAGAAAAAGTTCTCCAAAAATCCGTAAATCTTCATCCCACTTCCAAAGAGAGTTCTGTGATTCTTGTCCAATATGAGTGATCTCTTGATTTGGAGTTTTCAGACCCCTTCTTCCCACAGCCATTAGCCTGCGCTTCTCAGTGCTAGCCTGCACAGCAGACCCTCAGGGTCTGAAGCCAAGGAGAAGCCTCCCTTTTAGCTAAGCCCTCCTGGTCCGTCATATGGACATGAGAGAAATAATTGTTCTGTGTACAGAGGAAATTCAGCAAACAAATGAAATAGCTGAAGTTCAGGGCTAAAAAAAAAAACAAAAAAACCTACCCAAAAAACCCCCAAATCTTTACAGAAAAGAATTTCAGTTTTCTCTCCAACCTACTGAGTAAAATATCTCTTAGTAAGTTTATTTTTACATTTCAGGCTGTTTCCCCCTAAGGTTAACTATGTCTTGCCCACATGAGATACTGCCTTGAAGTCTCACGTATCTGTTTTCTCCTATTGCAGCCCAGGCTGCCTCCAATGAACATCCATCACCACGGGATCCGTGTGCTTTTTGGTCTATCATGGGAAACGGCATTTATGAAAGACACTGTGGCTTTCTACCATGAAAATGTCTACAGCACTACATACAGTAGAATTATGACTTCTATAAAGAAGGGAAAAAAATAACCGAGACAGGATATGAGGAACATCTGTTTATACGAACACCCTTAGGATCAGCAGTCTGAGCATGAGAACCGTCAATATATAGCAGACAAAACGCACTCAGAGCGCACACGAAGAAATAAGACTTGAAAGGTAACACTTTAAAATAAATTGTTTCTTCTCAGATCTCAATTAAACCCAGATGATCATTTTAAGTTAATACAGCAACATCATGGAAAAGTGATTTATCCTTTAATTGCCATAATATTATCATTTACAAAAAGCACATATGATTGGCAAATCCGATTTTGTGTACATCCTGAACAAGTCAATTAGCACTGACACTATCTCTGCAATCACTCTCTAGCCAATTGCTTTCCATCACTTTTTTTTCATCAAAATCGTCTGTACTCATAGTCTGTAATGAAGCAGGTAACTAGTTTTGCATTTCAGTAATTCAGTTCCTTCAGCTAGAAAAGTTTACACATTTCAGTTCACCCAATCTTCTGCTGATTTACTTCCATGCACATCAAAATATAAATTTTACTAAACCATGCTTATTGCTACGAGAATAGGCACTTAATATGCACACCACATTTAGACATGAGTGAAAGTTGCAACACTGTTTACAGACAGTATCAATAAAGCCCTCTTGTTTTTAACTTTAAAACTGCTGTAAAGCAGTGATCATATCTGCTAAGATGGCTAAATCCCTTATAGAAATTGTCAAAATAACTTTCTTCACACATTTGTCTAAAGTGGGGAGATAAACATATTTTGACTGAGTTTATTTTATTTTGCTAATTTCTTTCCAGTCTGCTTCCCATTCCCCAAATTTTTAAAAAATAATTGTGTGTCTGGAATTCTAAAATTATTTGGCAGAAATCTTACAGAAAATACATTTTGATTTTTGCATATTAATTTATCCCAGAGGTCAGTAACTCCTATTGAGCTAGGAGACTGAAAACAGTACCACATATCCAATTAAAAGAGCAAAACCAATATGTTTGAATACCTAGCTGTATAAGCCATTAAAGTTCATGAGAAATTCAGTAGTCACATTTGTTTATTTATGTTTCCATGTGTCAAACTCTGAAAAACAAACAGCACTACTGAAATTATGTTCTATTCACAGATAAATGACAAAGAAGAAATTAGGCCAACCTAATAAATTATTTGTTCACTGCATACAATTGACCCTCTTCTGCCATGTCCTCAAGCAAATATCCCACTGCTTTCAGTCCACAGAACAGCTGTTGCATTGCCTCCTGGCTGTGTGCAGGAAGTTTGTTTAAATAAGGAGCAAGAATTAAGGACAAATTTCAAAACAAGAGGAAAAAAACTCACTACCCTACTCTTTAAAGAATTCTGGACTCATTTTATTAAACTAAAATATATCACTTTTTCTTTGCATGGTGAATCTTCCATTTATGAAGTGCTCCATTTTGCATTATTATGAAAATAGACTTCATGGCTTTTAATTGGTTTCCTTATCAGTCCCAGAAAAACAGTTTTTAATAAACTAGGAATGGACTAACTCATTCTTGCTAATTTCAAATCCATGCTCTGCAGAGTAGAACTCAGATATAATGTGACTTCTTTCAGCTTAGGCAGGAATGAGGGATAGAGAAGAGAGGACAAAAAAAAAAAAAAAGACACTAAAAGAAAAGGATTCTTACCAAAAATACAAACTCCTGCAGATAAAACTGCACCACCAGCTTCATCCAGAACAACCTCTCAGAGACATTTGGAATTGTGGCTGGATTCCTAGGGGATGCAAGACCACAGGCAGAGCTGGAGATCTGTGGGGAGCTCCTCACCTCTGGCGAAGTGTGTGTGGGGAAGCACAGTTTAAACCTGACTGAAAGGGACCAGCAGAGACAGGAGAGATGTTTGGGTTAGCTCAGCCCCTGCTATCAAGTCCTTGCACCAGCAAGGCAATGCCTCTGCCCTGGAATGTGCTAGAGAGGGAACTGCAACCGTTCATGCAGACTGGAACAACCTCGGGCAGGGATGGTGGTTTGCTCCTTGCAATTGTGTCACATTTACTTTGTGTCCTGCCCACACTGCTGTGTCAGTAAGGAGGCAAATGCAGCTCTTTGCTGTTTTTTCTTCCCAGACACAAGTAATTTCTGGAGAACACGACCTCTGTACTCACTATACTGGATCTTGTGTCTTCAATTACACACCTGCTCTCAGCATATTTGGGAGAACCACTGACTAAAACCACAAGAATTCCAGGCTTTGCTGAGTCTTGAATTGTGCGATTCAAGTCTGTCAGCAGGATCCGTGTCAGCATTCACGCTCAGTCTCTACGCAATCAGCTGCGTAATGGCCAAGTCCTGCTTTGAATGTCCCAGTGAATTATGTATTTATTACCTGTGCCTGAGCTCACAGGGTTTTGTCTGGGAGGACATGGCAGTGGGGAGCAGAGATTGCTGAGTGTGATTTTTTAAAGCCCTGCCACAGCTGTAGCACAGTGGCATGGTCCTGGCTCCAAGCACGCAGTGACCACCCTGGGTGGGTCTGGCACTCCGGAGCTCCAGTCCTGCAAACCCAAACCTTTATCATGTAACCCCCTATGCTGCCCAGGCACGACAATAAATGCATTTTTCTGATGCAATTATCCATCTCCTTTTTATTAATTCAAAAAAATCACACCAAAATGTAACAGATTTCTAAACACACAGGAAAGGTCCCACTCCATCAGCCCTGGCACCTCAAGGTGCCCCCCTAGGACTATATGGCTATATGGTTTTTATTAACTTAACAGTTTTACACAATAATTTCAAATCTGTTTTTAAAGTACGGAATGGAGGTTCCAGCCTATCCTTACCAAGGCATTAAACCAGTTTAAGACCTGACCATTTGATAAATCTGTGATGCTGCTATCTATTCCAGTAGACAAAAGCCCATGGTTATTAATAATAATAAATTTCTGGGCTCTATACTCTACAACATAATTGTCTGGCTCATGAGCATGGACTCAAAAGACAAGGACTTTTTTGCAATCTGGCAGTTTCCTGGGCTTGGCAGGTGTTTTTGGTTTTTTTGGGTGGGTGGTTTTTTTGTTTTTGTTTTTTGGTTTTTTTTGTTTAAGTCATGCTTGGCTTTTTATGTTTATATTTGTTTCTTTTAGCTTGGAAAACAGCCCTCAGCTAAGGACATCCTTCCACCTTTATTCAGACTGCCTGCACTGGGTTCACTTTTTTGAGAGATTGAGATTCCTCAGAAAAGTCACCTTTATTGTCCTTATTGGAGGACCGCAAAAGAGATGTAGACAGAAGGAAAAGAGATGTGAAAAACTGTTTGTTTCTTCAGAAGACACCTACATCAGATTCCTACTCCATTTCTTTAGACTAAGTAAAGGTTACAGGGTAATGCAATAGGGATACCCTTAGGAGAGACTGCTCACCAGAGGCTCTGAGGAGATTCCCACAGCAGTGGTGTCTGAGCTACAGCCAGATGGACACACCAAGCCCTGCTGGGTCTCCAGCTAGCAAAGAACAGGTGATGTACTGGCGTAATTTAAAAGATGCTTTTGGGCTCAGTTCCAGCAGATACAAATTAATTCCCCCAGAGCAACTCAAAACTGAGACAACACACCAGTTCCCAACTAGAACTAAGAGCTTTACCCACTCTTTCCATTTTTCCTTGTTAACAAAATATCAAACCCAATCAAAATATCAAAAGCAGTACAACAAACACACATTTTATCAAAAGCAGTACAGCAAATAAATGACATCATCTAGTCATCAAAATGTGTGCATGTGTAAGCCAACCATATACACTTGTTTTTGCTAGCTTGTTAAATGAAATGGCATGGGCCAAGCCTAGCAGAATGAAATTTAATTCTTCCTGTACATATAAAGCTGTCAGAGTTTAAGAAAAATAATCCCACAAAATGACATCTGACTTTTCTATTTGAAATAATACATTATAAAGAATTTATCAGACTTCATCCTGCATTTGGTTTAGGTTTCATTTTCTGTCTTTTTTTTTCTTTTTCTTTAAGACTTAGGACAAAGCCAAATGCTGCTGAGTCTTAGGTTTAAAAAATGAAAATGTCAGGGTTGAGAGTGAAGCCCACATCTATTGCAAAGGTGCAGAACTGCAGGGCAGAAAAGAAACATTAAAAAGCAACAAAAAACCAATATATTGAAGTAGAAACACCAAACATCTCCCTAAAACACTGCCCCACCAAAAGAGCAGGTGTCTCATTGTTTATAAAGCAGAAAGCTTGGCTACATGTGAATTTCATTACAATCCATTTATGTTATCGGCTGAAATTGCATAAGCCCTGCAGAATGCATAGCTCAGGGATTAGGAATGGGTTTAATTGTGTTCCTTATAGGGCAGATACTCTGGCAAGAATTAATGAGAAAATTTGATTGGTGTCCTCTATATAGTTATCACTGGCATGTATAATAGAAACAAGTCATGGATAAAGAATTGAACAACCAGGAGATCTGGTTATCACTGCATGTGAGAAGGAATTTCCCTGAACAAGAGTTTCACATGTTGCTGAGCACTAATGGAAAATACGTACTGCATCAGCCACACTGGATTAAAGCATACAAATGACAAACTATGCATTACCAGGATTTCTGTGCTTCAGTAAAAAATTCCCTGTCAGCATCATGAGAAGATGGTTCATCCAAGGCACTAGCCTTAAAATCAGATGCCATCCGTGATCCCACCCACCACTGCAAACATCCTCTCCCTTAAGTCACCAACAAATGTTACTAGTGTCACAGAAGATTAAATTGAGCTTAAATGTCACAGGCGACATTTCTCATGCTGCAGCATCCCTCTGCTCCAACTGAATTTTTTTTCCACTTGCTCCCTCTAAAAGGTATCAGAGCACAAGCTTTATTGCAGCTCCCTAGAAACTGTAGTTAAAGTACCAAGGTTAATTCCAAGTTTTTAGACTTCTTTGAAAAACAATGCATGGCAGATGTCACGAAGAATTTCTAAACTCTGATTTTCCCTATGAGTAATCCACTGTCTTAGTCATATGTCTCAAGCTTCTACCTTAGTAAGAATCCTCATGTTTAGCAGGTGCGTCACATATGTGCAGAACATAAAATAATTCCTATGTCACTGTAAACAAAAACAAGTATTAACCTTGATGCCGTATTTATGATCTTCTGTTGCTCCTTAAGAGAGGCAGCTTTTGCCTCTTAGAGGAGGATCATGATTTCAGCTGGCGTGGTGGGTAAAGCTCAGCCCTGTGCATCTTGAAGCCAAATGACTTAAAGTCATTTGCAGAGCTCGCGCTTCGATGCGGGCAGGCTTGTGCCTCCCCCTAAAGCACTGTGCTGCTCATACGAAAATGCCCCAAATGGGCCTTGGGAAAGAGCATGTGACAGATTTTAATGAGATAAGTGACTTGGAAAGAAGACTTGGAGCTAAATTAAAGCTACTGGGAAATAGTGCCTATGTTATATTGTGCATCCTCCCCCCACCCCCCGCCTTCCAGTCTAACATCCTGCAGGACTGAGATCAGTTTTTCCACCTTTGGCAATGTTTTTGGTTGATTTTTTTGTTTGCCTTGGGGAGATGAGGTTGTCTGGGCTTTGCTTTTTAATTTCCTGCATACAGTCATTAAACTGGCCAAATTCTGTCTTCTTCCAGAATTTGAAAACATTCTGGAAGATGATTTTGTCAGTGTTTTTACCAGTGTCATGCTAGGGACTTCAGTATCAAGAGGAAGAAAGGGGATGTGCAGGAAACAATGAGATGCAAGAAGCTGCCAAACCCCAGGAATTGGAAACTTCAAGTACTCATGTGCACAGGGGCCAAAGAGCTCAAGTTTAAAAAAAAAAAAATAGGAAAGGAACAATTTCTTAGAGCTTAGAAGCTTCCACCCGCAACAGGTGTGGAGCACATGAGTATAAGAGCAGTGAAATCCAGTGGCAGCCACAACTGAACTCATAACAGCCCGTTTGAGTACAGCCAGCCCACATCAAAGCTCACATCACCACACCTTCCTCTGCTGCTTCTGGTTGCTGAGCTGTCTGGAGGGAAACTTCTCCAGGCTGATCCCCACCAGCTGTAGTAGTGCAGTCAGAGCCCTGCCTGCTGTGTGGATGTACCAAAGGTTTTGCAGACTTCTTCCAATTAACATATCTCAGACGCACCTCTCACTCCCAGTCCTGCTGTTAAATTCTTATCTAGGCTCTCATCGCCTCATGTCTCAATTACTCCAACATCCTTTTCCTGGCCACTGACAAACTCATTCATGCCCTGATGGTGTATTGATCCACAATGCTGCTGCAGAGATCATTCCCCAGCCTGGCTCTCTTTTCACTCATCTTCTTGGCTCCTTTTCCTTTTCATATCAAACAATCAACTGGCCTTCTCTTTCAAGGACTCTTCCACCTTATTGCTCATTCTATTCGGCATCCAAAAGTCAACTCTCTCACCTGAACAGTCCCCAGTTCCTGCTTCTACTCATCACTTGCCAATTTTGTAGAGTCTCTTGAAACTCTTTGTCACATTTGTCAAAAGTCTCTGTAAAACACTACTTTTTGCAGCCCTGCAACCTGTCCTTAGAAATATCTTCTGGCCAAAAAAATATTTTGCCAACAGATATGCTTGAGCTGGGCTCTAATGACTGTCTGTGACGTCCTTTTGTTAAGGCTAATTTTAAAAGACAGGACATGTTCAACATCAGAAACTTAGAGAAACACCCCATGAAGTCTCTTCCCAAAGTAACCAGGAGCAGATTGAGATATGCTGGCCCACAACATTTAATCTGAAAATAGAGCTGTTTCAGATGGTTGCAAACCTTTCTTTGTCTCTTTGTGCAGCATCTACTGGCATCTTTTCCTTGTCTATGGCTGACATCCCACAGTAATGCAGCAGACAACCTCCAACAGGTCTCTGATGGGTTGTTACACAAGAAGCTAATACAGGAACTAATCAGCCATGAATGAATGAAGGATAATGTCATAGACAAAAAATGGGCAGGATACAGGAAAAAAGGAATAATGTTTAATTAATAGCTTCCATCTTGGAAAAAAATAATTAACAGTTCCTTTGAGATTTCCTCTTGTCTTATGACATTTCATAAATATATGACAGAAGAGAAAAGCATGTGTGTGGGGAGGACTGCAAGACAGTGAAAGCTGCAGATAACTTTTATTTATCATCTGGGAGTTTTGCAAAAAACTTTAGAGAGATCTAAACTAAGGTAGCATACTAAAAACAGAAATTTCAAGCAACATTTACTGGAGGACACAGTCCGTGCCAATACACATTATGTGGTCAAGCATTAAGTGGGTCAGCTTTCAGACCAAGGAAAGTGGTTGTTCCCCTCTATACAGCCCTCATGAGGCCACATCTGGGATGATGCGTCCAGCTTTGAGGCTCAAAGCGCAAGAAAGATATTGGCAGTGAGTGCAGTAGAAATCAACTATGACAGCAGGAGGTGGAGCACTTGGCACATAAGGAGTGACTAAAGGAGATGGGTTAGAGCAAGGGTGAAGCCACACCTTCCACAGTGAAAAGACAAAAGCCAGCAATCACAAGTTGTACCAAGGGAAATTACAGCTGGACACACAGAAAACTGTCTCTCTAATGAGAGAGATGCAGCACTGGCATAAGGGTGTAGAAGGGCTGTGGAATCACCATTCTTGGAGAGTTTCAGAATTCAATGGGACATTGCCCTGAGGGATCTAAACTAATTTTGAGGCTGTCTCTGCTTTACTGCAGCACTCAAGATGTATTTTCTCTCCACACCAGGCCAGATTGGTAAATGTAAACCACCCATCACACAGAATTAAGATGAAAAGATTAAAAAATGCTTTACATAGATAATTCTGAAGCATTCAACTGTTTTGTCTTTTGTGTATCTAACCATGTCCAGTTCTGGGCTCCCCAGAGACATGGACTCGCTGGAGTGTGTCCACAAAAAGGCCAAAAAGATGATGAAGGGAATGGAGCACCTAGCTTGTGAGGAGCGCTGGAACTCTTCAGTCTAGAAAAGAGTAGGCTCAAGGGGATCTTATATCCAGGTGTATATATCTGAGAAAGGTAAAGCAAACAGTGCCAGACTCTTGTAGTGGCACTCAAAAATAGGATAAGAAGCAAAGGGCACAGACTGAAACAAAGGAAATTCTGCTTGGGAAAACCCCCCCAAAATCCCCACCTTTTTACTGTATGAGTGGTTGAACACCGGCATAGGTAGCTCAGAGAAGTCATAAGTCTTCATCCTTGGAGATATTCAAAACCTGACTGGACACAGCCCTGTTATGAGCAGAGGGGCTGGACTACATGATCTCAGAGGTGCTTCCAGCCTCCATCAGATTCTGTGATTTTGTGACTGTATATATTAGATAATGAGACTGTGAAGATTATATGACTACAAGGTATTTTGAAACAGGATTATAAAAAGACCTTTGCAATGAAACCTAATGGGAAATGTCTTAATTCCTTTCTGATTTCCTTCACCCTTTCTCTCAGCTACTTTTACAGCCATTATAGAACCCAAGGACACCCAAATTATGTGTCAGTTCCTGCGTTCCTACAAAAGTCCTTTCCTTTTCCCCTCTCCACATAGTTGTGTGAGGTTGAGCCTGGGCAGGCAGACATCTGTGATTCAAAAAAATTTCCCACCAGCAGGATTCCCAAAGATGTGGACAACATAATAACAGAGAACCTTCCATGGCCCATTCACCGTCATGCAGCTTTCTGCCTCCCCCTTTCCTGTCACAGCAACCACTCACATGGAAAAACAGCATTCAAAGAATATAAGTTCAAATAAACATACAGTTGCAGATTCAAGGTCAGAACAGTGTTCTCTGCCACCTCTCCATCCTCTCCTATTATGTTCTTCATTCACCAGGAAAAAAAACATGGCAAGATTAAACACGTCTGAGTTAGTAGATTATGATAGGAAATGCTGTCTTATCTTCTGCTTTTCAGCAACACACATTACAAATTGTCTGGCAGCTATTCACTCATTCACTCTCTCTGTAAATAGCTATTCAGCAAAACTTGATGGAGCTGTACAAGTCACCAAATTCTTATTGAGATTTTCCGTACACAACCGCCCAGTTGGAAAATCAGAGACTCTCAAGGGCAAATTGCATGCGGGCAAGGAGAGGCTGGTGGGCCCTCTGAAACATCTGCTGAGTTTTGGCCAAGTAAAACTCACCTGCTTGCTTGGTGCATGTGTTTTCATTATTACTATGTCGCCTTAGGTGACTGGTGAATCTGCACTGCTGACACAGAAACCAGCTCTGCATCTCCTGCACCGCTGTGCGGCAGAACAGGTCAGGACCACGCCGAGGGAGGGATGTGCAGCTCCCCTCGTAAAACCCTGGCTCTGATCCAGTCCTGCAAAAGCTCCTTGACCATCGCTGGGAATGCTGACACCCCCGAGACTGACAGAAAAAACTCTGCATTTTGCTGGCTTTCATACAGAGGAGTAATTTGTCCCAAAGCCCAGAATGTGGAGCAATCTCTGGTGTATTTGGTTCGACTAGAGAATGTGTTAATTATGGTAATAATGCAACTAATATGGCTTAGAGAAGCAAGTAGTGCTTATGATTTCCTGCTTTTTCTTTGCATGCTGCCCAAACAGCAGGTTGATTAGAAATCAGCATAAATTTAGGTATTTAGGTATTTAATTTTTGTTAAGTGACCATTTACATTTCACATCTCTATAATTTTTTCTCTTTTGTGCAGATAAGCTTTTTGTACCTGGAAAAGGGGATAATAATCTGACACTCACAATTTTCTGTGTTTACTGAAGCTTTTCAGGCTGCACCATAGTTACATATATTTTCTAATTATGAAAACAAAATTTGAGAAAAGACCTCTTATAATAGGGTGGAAAAAACCTGGATGCCTAAAATTATCTGTCACTTTTTAAAAGAATAGAGTTGTTCCCTATTTCTTAAATCACTGTTCTGTGCTGCTGACCCAAAAGTGACATCTACTGTCTTTTCTGCCTGTGAATCTCACCTTCAAAAAATAATTTTTTTGTCAAGTTTTTTCTCACTTTTCCACTCTCATCTGCTTTTCTATGTAGCCAGAGGAAGAGGCGGAATTCAGTTATTATACTTACAACAGGGAGAAAGAAATTGCATGTGTATTCATTGCCAGCAAACACAAAGCCCCATTGTAGACAGAACAGGACCACGAAAAGATCTCATCCTAGAAAATGAGGCATTGTCATCATGATCCCTTGCATTTCCCTGTGAGGCTGGGACTTGGAAAATGTGCAATTGACACTATGTTTCCTGATGGTTGAAAGGGTAGGAATTGGCAAAAAAAACTACAGGAACTTCAAATTAATGTCCAGGTAATGCAAGGGTGCAAAACGATGGTAAGAATGAGAAAAAAGAGCAATCCAGACTCTCAGGAAAGGGTAACTTCCTCCGCAGAACAATATATTTCTTATGCACCATCCATTGGCTTACTCCTTTTTAGCCTATAAATCTTGCCAACCACCCTGACCCACTGAGACCTTTGATGGAAATACAGTAATTTAATTCCAATGTAATCCATTCTTTAATGATAGAGCACGCAGGAAAAGCTTACATGGGCTTGCCTGTACATGTAATTAGTAGATCAGAAGAATAAAACAATTAATTTGTCTCTGACCAGTTCAAGGAGATAAATGTTTATTTAATCCAAATTAAAATGTTTCTTATTTATTTATTACTTCTTCTAACCCAAACCCTGGTGTATGATTAGAGCTCGGCAAAAAGCAGTATTCACATCCCACAGAAGCATGCTAATTAGAAGAAAACCAAAGGAATCTGTATTGGGGTGAAAATACTGACTTCAATTGTTCACAATTTTTGCAAAGAACCCTTTGTTGAAATCTGCAACCTGTCAGTTGCCATTGCACATCTCAGGTGAATGGTGTGCACTTGAGTACAAATTAGCCGTATTTCCCACGAAAAACGCTCATGGGTTGTGACCAGAATTTCCACCCTGGATTAGACAGATCTTTCCACAATGGAAAGCAGCTGGTATGTTTTCCCACCTCTTTCTCCTTTCCTCTGAGGAAAACATCTGTTTCTAAAGAATTGAGAGGTGAATGAAGGTCCCATCTGGCTAAGAGGACTGGGCAGCTGCGATTATGTCAGGCACTGCAAGATTGTTCCCCTCACTGGGCAGTGCTGAATGGGAATGCAGAAGCAGACAAAGTCCTTCTGGAACATCACAGATACATGTCAAAAGTGATGGCAGTGAGGATTTTCTCTAATGAGAAACTTATTCCTCGCAATGACCAGCTCTAAAAGTCATCTCTAAATGCTAAGAGATAAAACTGTGCTGTTGGGAGTTACAGTCTCTTCACCTTGCATGAATACTAAATTTGTTCTTCTTCCAGGAAAAAGAAAAGAGGGAAAAAAAAAAAACCCTTACCATATCAGCAATTAAAGCATTATGCTGGGAATCTGTGCTAAACATTCCAGGAATTTTAGAATTGGTGTGAATGGCAGGC
Source organism: Acrocephalus scirpaceus scirpaceus (assembly GCA_910950805.1). Classification (NCBI taxonomy): domain Eukaryota; kingdom Metazoa; phylum Chordata; class Aves; order Passeriformes; family Sylviidae; genus Acrocephalus; species Acrocephalus scirpaceus. Next base: position 56,375,670 of record OU383774.1, on the reverse strand, counting down.
AAAGAAAAAAAGAGATAATGGTTGCAAAGGTAGAACATTGTTGGAAAAAATAAATTAATACATAGCATATCTGAATGCAAAAAGGCTTAGCCAATGCTTCACATGGAAACCCCGAGTGAAGGTGAAATGCAAAGAAATATCTTTTAGTCATTCTGGGCAGCTGTTGACAGGTAAGATTTCCTGTAAAAGGGATGACAACATTGACCTTTAGAAAATTATCACCAGATAGCAGAACAAAGCTTTCCTCTGTTTATCCTTGGGGGACTGGGAGCTGCACACAGACAGGATGCCAAAACAAGGCAAAAAACACTAGGTGTTTTTCAGTATGCTGGAGAGCTACATGCACCATGAGACAATCAAATTTGAAATAAAGCTTTAGGAACACAGGAATAACATGCTCATGAAATGTGCTGATTTTTACTAGCACCTTCACTCTGGGCAGAACCCTGCCTACAGAAAGGGCTCCATTAATTCCTGTTAATGGGGTTGCCTCTCTCCAAAGGTGATTTTCAGGTAGACTGAAAAATTGAAAGGGAGATTTGTCCCCTGACACCAGGAACCTTTGCTGACTGCACACAAAGAAACCAGGAGAGAAGTGTGCTAAAATTACACCCTGTGGCAACCTCTTTTAACAATAGGCAGGCAGGCAGATGGATTTCAGGAGAATTGTTTTAATTACTCGTATGGACTCTATGGATGAATTAACAATTTCCTGTTACACTCGCTGTAGCTCCAGCAATCCTCATGGCCTTTAAGACTCAGACTCTGAAGCAAGACAGCCAAGCACCCCCTACCAGCAGGGAATGGTGAAGTCCCAACTCAGATGGGGAGGGCACAAAGGACTTCCATCTTCTGACACCTGGCTACCCAACTACTGAAAGGAAGGAAATTCTTAAAAGCGTTCTCATTTAACTATCTTGACCCTTTTCTTTGTAAAGTACATAGAGTGTACTTCTAAAGAGTAAGAAGTCCCTTTCCCTTTTTATTCCATTTGATGAGAGGCTTGTCTAAACCTGCCTTTTACAGAAGCATGGCAGAAACTAGTTGCTGTGTGCACTGCTACCAGTGACCCCTTGTGGAAGCAGATTATCTTCTCCTGGTTCATAAATCTACCTGTCAACCCTACCTGGAGAGCGGACAACTCATCAGTATGGATTACCGAAACCACTTGCTGCAGAAGTAAAGCTACAGCAAGATAGATTAAAAAATAAAACAAAGATTCCCCTTGGGATGTGACAATTCCTTAACCTCAGCCTCAGAAAAAAATTCAACCTTGAAATGGAGAACAGTGATCTGTAGAACCAGATGCTTGGAAGAGAAACATAGAAAAATGGCAAAGGAGCTTCAGCAACAATGCTTGATACAATCTGGTTCAGAGCACAGGTTTGTTTTATGGCTCATATTTATCACAGCCAACAAAGCTGAAACTGTACATTCCAAGGTTGCATCTATATTTCAAATTACAAATCCCTATGGTTAGGGGATTTAAAATTCCACCATAAAATCTTGGTCAATGTGATCACAGGCCAAGGGCACTTTTCTTCCCTTAATATAATAATGAAATAGTTTACTTATGACATTGGTGACTTGTAAGTGGATTTAAAATAAGAACCTCAGAAAGAAGGAAAAAAAACCCAACTCAACAAACCGCTCAGGAGTGATTTCCAATGTCATCTACATATTCTAAGCAGCTTACCCAAATGTTTGTTAGAAAAAAAACCAACTTTGATGATATGGTGCAGTGACTGGCAACAAAGATTATTTATATCAGGTAAGAAGCTTTTTTAATTTAGCACTTCTTTTTCTTTGGTTCCTGCACAGTGAGTTTTCCACATTAGAATTCACAGCACATAGCTCTGTGATTCTGTAACGGAGAAATTCATCTGATCCTGTTCAGGTAGCAGGACAATGACCAATTAAAAAGCCAGCTCTTCTGGAAGAACAAGAGATTTATGAAGACAAATGTGGGTCCAGGTATGTGGTCTGGGCATGTCTAGTTGGCCCTGCCCGTCCACCTAAAGCAGTCAAGCAGAGAAGCTCAGCTCCTACCCTTCTTTTCAAATCACAGGGATGAATCCCTCTATGCCCAACATGACATTTCCCCAGAAGTACATGTCCAAAGGTACATAAAAATGAAATTTTAGAGTATTAATTAGCCAAGAATGGCTAAATATATAGCTCCAAGGCTGTCCATGCTATGTCAGCACAAATCCACTGCCTTCTATAGGCTCTATTAGCTCACCTGAGTCAGCATTACAGTCTGTATCATTACAGACAATCTCAAATTTCCTGACCTTTTCAGTTATGTGATAATGTTGATATAAACTTAAAGGAACTGTCATTTCTCTTTCTGAAACCTTTTTTCTCCTTGGATTGCAGGACCCTGAATCACAGGGAAGAGAAAGCGTATTTCTCAGTAGCCTAAGAGAAAATGACACCCGAGTCCAGCCTGATGCACGTAGGAACATCTTCTGTTACAGCCAACGGGAAGTATATTGCTCAGAAGGCTGATATATTTCAAGGTTAGCTTAATAAAACTAAAATGTTACTTTTTTTCTATACTCTTCCTCTTAAACTTTCAATAAAAGTTTTGCAAAGAGTTTCTCTTTTAAATATATATTGGTATGGTTTACACTGTTCTCAACATCGTGCAGTGTCATTGCAGGGATCTCCCCAACACCCGTAAATTAATGCCTGGATTAAGTCTGTTTTGTGGACAGTAATTGTTTGGCCTCGTTTTACAGAACTGGAGTAGACCAGGGTTAAACCCCTTACAAGGGACCACATGTCAAAACACTGAACTGAAAAATACAACCAAATGCTGCTATTAGCTCCACTTATCAGCATCTCTGCAAAAATCCTAAGCACACATACTCCTGAATGACAGTATTTAATGACTGGTGATCATACAGAGAGCTGGGACATAAATAAACCTCATTAGAGAAAGTTACAGTGAGAATCAGATATGCACTGGCTGCTGTGTTACCAGCCCAAAGTATGTTCCTTTCCCCAGTAAAGAAAAGCCAAAGCATTTCTCTGTTTTACTGAGGAACCAGCTACCCAAAGTGCTTTCATTTACTGGGGGGTGATGCTGTGCACAGATCATATTGTGTCTGTAGACATTTGCCTGTAGACATTTGTTTGCTGAATTTTCAGTAATGATTCCTGTTTGCCATTACAACAATGTAAGTGCCACCTTCCAGATAGTTTCCTTTTAAAAAATAAAAGTAATTGAAAAACTTTTAATTTCATCACCTTTGTTTAATCTCATTTTTAAGTGGCTGACCCTAAATTCAGATCAACCCCAAAATAAAAGGCTCTAGCAGAGATGTTTGTAATGCATTTCACACAAAAGAAGGAACATATAAGCCAACAATGACAAGAGTTCAACATGATACCCTTGTTTTGAAAATTTCACTGCTAATGCACACTGATGCACTTTTATCTCACTGTTTTTAAGGGATCCAATCTTAAAAAGCCTTCCTCTTGCACACAGCCTGACAAATTCATTGGAAAAGCCTCTGAATATAAAGATACCTTATGAGCAGAATTCTGGAAGATGGCATGTTTATATATTACATGCTCAAACTATAAGCACAGGGGTACTCATCTGATTTACCTTAATTCCTATGCCTACACTACCCAAACAGGACAACCAGGTATGTGATGGGAGGGACACCCACACATCTGCACATCTCACACTCAGACTTTCTCCCTCAGGGGCAACTCCTGGCCAGCTTTATTGGCACCCAGCAGTATTTTGCACCAACGTGAGCAAGGCATCCTGTGCATCGAGGAACACCACCACGTGAGCTCAGCTATGAGAAAGCCCCTCCACATGGGAATGCTGAGCACCTTAACTGAGATCTACACTACCAGGGATTAAGGTCAGTAAGCAATGCATTAAAGTCTGTGCTGCCAGCCCCATGGGCCAAATGTTCTGTCTAAAAGCCTTCATGGCTGCCTGAGTCCATTTAAAATAAAAGAAGTAAGCAAAGAAAAGCAACCATTTTTTCACTTACAAGGGAAACGAAGTAATCTCTCTATGTCAATTCTGAATGGCAGAGAATAAACTCATTTTACCCAAATGTGAACAGCACCTCCAGACTTCCCTACGGTTCTCTCCCCATTATTTACAGCATATAAAAAGGGCAATTTAACTGAAGGGGTTTATATTTAGGCCTTTTTTCAGCACTGTTTCCAGAAACTAGCAGATGTCGGTTAATGATCTTTAGACATTAGATCATAAACCACACTCATTTCAAACACTGCAATCCGAGTGATTATTTGTATATCATTAAGCAACGTTCTCAGAACAAGCTCAGTATATTTCCTTATTCTTGCATTTAAATATTCCTTATTATTTTACTTAAATACACAAACATTGGATAACTTTTATTTTATTTTTTTTTATTTACAGACTATGGGCAAGGTTCTTTCCTTCCTTTCATTCCCTCTTCTCAGCAAAGCAATATATAAACACAGTGTCATTACGAAGTGCAACATTTCTTCAGCTTCACAACACACTGACACAAAGCAAATGACATTTGTCCACACTAAAGCTCCGGATGAGCATTACAACTGAATCTTATGAGTTTCCTTCTTCACAGAGTTACAAAGCCACTGGTCCTCACAAGGGGAGTGCTTGTTTTAGACCAGAAATAGAATAAGATTGTTGATTTGAAAGTGAAGATAGATGGGCTTGAGTCAGACTAGCATGAGTATACCTGGGTGTGCATATATTTAGTAAATAGAGAAACTGTCTGTATTTTCAAACATACAGAATCTGCATGGCTATATAATTATAAATACAGATATATGTATGGAGACAGCAAGTCTTACATGCACCCATGCATGCATATATGCCCAGCTATGCATAGATATTTATAACATCATTATATAATGATGTGTTAAACCATTTAATACATATTAAGACATACACATATAAAAAGTAATATTCTCTTTCATAAAAAACTCAGACTCAGTTTTATCTAAATATCAACTTTAAATATTAGTTAGGCCTCTGATTCACTAGAACCACACTTTAAATATTAATTACATAATATATGCTGAAAAATGCCTAGATACATGACAGATAAATTAGTTTCATTCGAAAACGTGTAGTGTATGAAAGAAATTAATTTAATAAACATTGTGGCTCTCATCCTGCAAAAGCATATAGAAGCCCCAGTGAGTTCAGTTGTAATAACTGAAATTATTCATGGGCAAAAGAGTTTGCAGATCAAGGCTATATATGCGATTTGGTTGTTACATTATGTTAATTTTTGGATCTACTATTTCACCATAAAATCTGACAAGGCAGAGTCATTTATGAGACATAAATATAGAGAATTGAATTATAGGGAGTCCTCTACATACATAACAAGATCAATTATTAATTAGCACTCAGAGATGAAGACATGTTGCTGTAGAGAAATTACTTAAGGGTGTCTATTGACAATGCTGGGGTCATGGGCTGGGATCCTTTCCATTCCTTCCATATGGGCCAGGGTGATTTAAACACAGCACCTGGATACAACCTATCCCCCACACTTACTCCAAAGGGGAGTCCCCCTTCCCCTCTTGTCCCTCCCCCACCACTGTTACAGCCAGTTACTGTGGCTGGAACAAGGCCCAACCATAGATCACATTATCCTGCTTAAAGGAAGATAAAATCTCACCCTCTGACTGCTGCTGTAATTCAGGTGCAGAACTACCTTTCTGCTGATCAGATCCTGTGCTGGTACAGTCAGCAGAGCTCTGCTGGCAGTAATAGAGCTGTACAGATCTACACTTGTAAAAGATCCACCTCCTACATGCAAATTAGATCCAGACCAGCAGCAACCTGGCTGGACCTGCAGGATAGACCTCAGCTAATTTAGATAATCTAAAAAATTGGGACTGAGTTTGGGCATGCTACCCAGACTTTCTCAGCGACACATTCTTTCCTTTGGGGACTCACGGGGGTAACTCATCCCACGTACCACACCAGTATGGGTTCATCCACTGATCTGTGGACACCTCCCTCTGAGCTAGTCGTTCACAGCTCCCTTTACTGTTAACAGAGAAACACTTCTAGGGTGTGATGAATCTGACTTATTTTGCCTGTCTATTTAAAGCTGAGATGATTCTTGTCCTAGAAATGCCTGTTTGTCTCTACTGGCTATGCAGGGTGGCTAGCTCTCATGTGGGTGACAAAAGTCCCCTCACCTAAGTGACAGCTTCACTATCAACAGTGCTCACATGTAGCAAAATAAGACACAAGTACCAAATGTTAACTAAAAACAAATCTTGAACAGACTAATATATGCATATTTCAAGATACAGATCTTAATGCAAGGCAACAATACTCTTCTACTCTGTTCCTTCTGGCCAGAGTTTAAGGAGTACGTAATTGCACAGGAATAAGTGACATTTATGAACAGCAGCAAAACTTGCTTTGTGTTCTGTTTCCAGCACTCTTCACCGGAGGAAATTTTTTAAAGGACTACAAAAAACTGATTTCTCATAATCTTCCCCCCACAGGCAAAATCTTTCTGATCCTGAAATAGCCAGAAATTAGCTCTAACTGTGAAGCATAAAATTTAACGTGCCTCTACTAATGTGTTTTCACTAACTGTTATAAGTTTGCAACACAAGTTTACAGATGCCCCAACACGGCAAAGTAGGATAAAACAAGATGCCCCAATAAGATTAAATATAGGAAACTGTTTTTCATAATTCTATATCCACAACCTTAAGCAGCCTGTTGGAAGCACTAACCCACAGCTGATCAGGTCCCCTTCACCTCCATTTGGCTTCATTTTGCTGAACTCTCACAAGCCTTGTCCCATATTTTCTATGGAGCTGTCCCCTATTCCCTTTCAGCATTTGTAGTTACTACAGAAATAATGCATTTTCCTAGGTGGTTAATAAAAACTACAAAAGGAATCAGCTCCAGAAAGGTTACAAAATTGATGCCTTCCCCACCACCTTGCAGGCATTAACATTAGAAAGCTTTCTCATGAAAGAGGAGGTTAGAATAGATGGCAGAGAATACAGTGGAAAATACCAATGTAATGTAAGCATAAATGCCATTAATAAATCACAGGCCCAGCACATAACTCCACATAGCAATTCCCAGAAAGACTGTCCTAATCGATAATAAATACATAACTCCTCTGAATTTGCTAATTCGTTTTGAGCTGCATGGACCCACTCCCTAATTTCAAAGCACTGTCCTCTAACTCTTTGTTCTATGTAAAGTACACATTTGGACATGCTGAATTCTCTAATTAGTCTATAAATACTTGACTTTTACCCACTGCTTTGGTAAGTGTGATAATTGCTGGGGAAAGGCCAAAGCATTTATGGTCAATCAGATGATGAGGAAAGGAATATGGCCCTTTCACAGAATAAAATGTAAGGCATTCTGTGGCAAAGCAGAAGCTATTAGCAGGATCAATATTTCTCCTAGTACCTTAATAAATCATTATATCAAAGAACAGTTGCAGGATGAAGAAAACCTCATTCTACCAACAAGGATGCTTCCAAATCAACAAATAAAACATCATTTAAATTACAAAGACCTAATTGGTGTACAAAGGCAAGCGGCAAGCATAGAATACAGCCTCTGATGCTAGGCATGTAAACATTTTAAATCATTAGTGAAGGAAGAAAAGCAGAAAGACAAAGAAACAGCTATGCTAGGAGCTCTCCACGCATAATTTGCAAATCGGTAAATATGCATGAATCCACCACACCGTAGCTGACTGATGGCACCATGTTTGCTGTAGATATCATAGGTGGCAGAAACAGAAGAGCACCTGGAAAACAGGATGGCCTTTGATATCTTTATTACTGACTGAAAAGGAATCCCCTTGTTTTTATTTGCATTGAGGCTTTTTCCTCTTCCCCTCCTTAGCTAGCAAAGAATCAGCTAAGATTTGTAAACAGTAAAATGAGAGAAGGGAAGAAATATTCTAATGGCTACTTTCAAGTCATCTCCTCTCAGCTGGCATTGCTCATCACTGCTTACCTGATCCAGCCATCACCACTTGTACCCACAAAGCCCTCTTAGACACGTGACATAAATGAGAGTTTTTTCCAAAAAACGACTGGGGGACCATGTCCTGCGCAGTAGATAACCCTCCTGCACATATACATATATGTGTGTATATATATGTGTACACATACATGGCAGTGAGAAGATAAGGCTCACAGTGTTGCAAACCTACATGTTGCTATGGAGCACATTTCTGCACTGCTTGTGAGCTGCCACCAGCACCTTTTTTGGAAATGCCAACTCACAGCACTTTTGTTTTATAGCGTAACCTTTCAATCCAACAGAGAAATTATGTAACCTAGTGGGGAAAGAGCCACTAGAGTAATAACCCCTTGGGTTCCACCAGGAGAAAAATGTAATGTACTGCTGTAAGCAGCATTTGGGTTTACTCTTGTTTCAGTAATCTGGTTTTAGCTCTTTATTGAAGGAATATTACAGAAAAGCAAATGCTTCTCAGTTGTTCAATCACTACTTTCGATTCCTGTCACAGCTTTGAAAGCTTGTTCCTAATTTATTTGGAGGCAAAATTGTTGCTTTTGTGAAGAAGAATCATCTGTTGAAGGAATTTCATTGTGGAATTCAAAGTGGGTACTCTTTGTTTCTCCAGTTCATATTTCATAAGCTTCTAATTCCATAGATGTGATACTTTAGAAGGTCAACTGTCATGTGTCTGGAAAGCTGACAAGAAAGTAAACAATGCCAAACAGGAAGGGAGAAGGAGCATCCTGTTGCTATATGGTATCTCCTCACCCCACTTCAAACAGCTGACACCTTACCCATCTATCAAAATTCTCTGGAAAAGCAGAGTTTTGGCCATATGACAGTAGACCTTACAGGGTTCTGGCCATCTGCATTTCCACCATATGACTAGCTCTTTCAGTTAAATAAATATAAAAATGGACAGTGCCTAAACTTTTCATGCTCTGAACTCTCTATAGAGATGTATTTATTTTCTCAAACTGCAATTTATTCTGGAAAGAAAAATGGATCAGTCTCTCCATAAGTTACGCCTCAAATCAGTTTGTTGGCTGATCCTCCTGTTGTAGAAAACATATCAATCCTGCTTTACAGAGCATAATATGCAAACTTTAGTAGTAAGGAAATTGCTGTAGTTTATATACTTAACTGCCTACAGGCATCCCAAGAGTTCTTCCTCTTTTCCTGAGGAGATCATGTATTCCTCAACTCATCTCATGCCTACTAACATGCATCAACATAATTTCTCTGATAGCATCCCAGGACTATTTCAAAAAGCAATTGGAAATGGCCTTTTTGCCAACATCCCAACATACTACTTTTTGCTTGGCATATATCAGCTTTGTGGACTGTAAACCTCTTGAGGCAGGGACTACTTCTCTTTGTTTATGTCCTTAGTGGCTTGAAGGCATTATCAGCTTTATTCATCAAATTATCAGCAGCTGAGGGGATCACTGCGAGCACGACCCAAACTTCAGCGATCACGTCCAACGGGATCACAGGGGGAAGGCTAATGAAGTCCGCGTGCCCTTTCTATTCTATTATCATAAAAGTCTTTCTTTTTCCAGTACAGTAAAAAGATGGACTAGCTCTTCAAATAAATAACCAAGAGTGATTGGGATGGTAGTAAATGGATACAGCAAAGATTCAGGATTTTCTTATTCTAGTCAGCCTGAACAATTAACTAACAGCTTCCTTCTTTGTCATTAATTTTGTTGCCATAGTAGCCTCTGTAAGTGGTTTCTAACAAACAAGGAAGATTTATCTGTCACACTCTAAATCGATCAGAAAATGAATGATTTCACATTCATTTTTGTTTGATAATAATGGGTAAAGCACAGTGAATCATTACAACAGGGTATTCTGAGAAGTATAACGTGTCTGTTATCTTAAAAAGCAATCCTAAAGAACTGGCCCAGAGATTGAAAGTGAAGTGCCACTTCTATGTAAACAGAATACTGTCTCCATTAAGAAATTACAACAATTTATAAATAATAAATAGAAAAAAGTGTCTAAATTTTTTTTCCAACTCCAATTAAGAATATTTTGCTTGGATATAAACACTTCCATGCACTATTTTTTGCACCAAAATCACAGCTGGTGAGAAACTACGAAGAAAAACATTTTAAGAGAATTTCCTAAAGAACAAAGTTAAAATAATGAGTTTAAACAAAAGAATTTTCTTCTACTTTAGGTTGCTGGGATTGTAAAAAGAACAGCAATCCACAAGGGGGAAAGCAATGGGGGTAGGTACATGTCTGCAAAACTAAATTCAGACTAAGTTCTGGCTACATCATGTGCCAGGGGTTCAGACATGTTTAGAGAAGTACAAGCTGCAACCTGCAAATTGGATCAATATGTTTCTTGCCTGATAAATTCCAGGAGGGAGATAAGGGGCGCATTATTGGAAAAGATTGTTGTTGCCTTTCTTCTAGAGGACAAGGTGACAGATTCTCTTAAAGCGGTAACGGCTCTTTGCTCCTTCACCAAACAATGCTTTGAAAAGGAATGTCGTTTCAAATCATGTCCAGTCTATAACCTGTCTCAGCTGGAGTGGGGACCAGAGAAGAGTTGGCAACATAGTCAAATTACTCAGATTTCCTTGATTAAGAAGCTAGTAATAGTCCCAAAGGCAAAATGCTCCAGTCACATCAGCTGACAATTTCCATGAAGGAAATCAAAACAAACATGAAGGCAGTGGGAATTACGTTCCTCATTATACTTGTCATTTTCTACAGCCAAGATGAAGTGGCCTTGAATATTCTGTCATACTATTGATACCCAAAGTAATTGACTTAGCTACAGACCATAACACAGTTAAATCTTACTGAGATCAAACTTTTCTACTCTTTATCTCACCTTTTGGAAGACCTAACTTGAAAATTTTGGTCATCTCCCATATTGAACAAGGAATATGAACAACAATGTACTGGGGAGATTGTACAGTCATGAAAGCTTAGACACCACAAATACAGAAGAATATCAAGACAACAAGAACACACAAAATTTTCAATTTTCTAGTAAAAATGTTTCCATCAGTTTACAAATTCACTTTTTTATTGTTCAATTTCTCTCCTGGGACCCGTTCATATAAGCTACTGAATTGTGAAGACAAAATATGTAGAAGTAAGGGGACTAAGGAGCAGGGATTTGCTCTAGTAATAGCATTGCACTGCACTGCAGGATATCAAGTTCTCAACATTGCTGAGTAGCACAGGGCCTTGTTTCTGACCCATTCCCCCCTCCACCACATCCCCCCAGCTGCCTCAGTTCAATCATTTGCCTGGCCATACCCAAAACCATACTAAGGTCATTTAAAAAAAATCTTTTAAAAAAATGGTTCTTTTAACATGAATCATTTCTCAGTTCCCACTTACAAAGAATCTGCTGAGCCTTTAAGCTTTGCCAAAGGGAGGGCAGCCTCTGGTGATGAGTGTGGAAATGAGAGCTGGAAGGCAGTATGCTCCCAGATCAGATCTGTGTAATACAGTATCAAAATAATATAAAAATGCAGCCTAAGTGCAAAGAGCACATCTGATTCCTGTTCACTGCGGTTATTTTTAACTGAACCTCTGCCTGTCCATCTATTACACCTTTCCTGGCAGAACAGGGGCAGTAGCAAATTTGAACCCACTTTTGAGCCAGCATAAAAGTTGGAGAGAAGTCACAAGAGGTAATTTCATTACTGGAAGTTTAATGAAAACCAGCAGCCGGACAGTGAAGCTGCAGACAAATTACAGCCTAGGGAGAGGGAGGCAGGCAGAGCAGGCAGCGCCAGCGGTGCCTGGGGCAGCCGACGGGCAGGTGTGGGCAGCCCTGCCAGCTGGCACCGATGCGCCTGCATGACACGGCGGGGCCCGAGGGGCAGCCGGGACACTGAGGCAGGACTTTTAAGGGACAGGGGACATTATTCCATTGAAGGAGGCTTCTTCTCTGCTCACAGATTACTTTGCATCCAGGGCTCTGTGGTGCTTTAAATGTGCAAAGTCTAGCATGGCAGGTGCCTGCGTGGTGTGGGTGATGACACCAGCCCACTGAGTATTTGTTCTCTTCTGGGTTGGAGACAACTGTAAGCCACATAAACTCACCAGCAGTGCTGAGGCCAAGTTGACTGCACTGAGTCAGAGCTAATGAACACTGCCAATCATGGTAACTTATTAGCTTGTACTCAGCATCTTGCTAACTGTGCTACACAGCTTCTGGTTGGCTAGGAAAATGGACAGAGGAAACTCCTCCTCTGTGTGGATGTACACTCGTAGCTGTAGGCCTATGGACTCTAACTGAGCACCTGAATCCTGGTAGACTGAAATATGAACCAAGGATTTCAAGTCTAGGGGAAATTCTGAAGAGGGGAGTACAAGCAGAGAACTAAAGAAGTGAGGAAAAGCCTCTGAACGAGCCACAGGCTGCTAAGTTAAAACCCTCTACTTTGATTTAGGCTCCACAGTCTTAAGCATATCATGCGTTCAGTGGTGAGACTGTCAGCAGTCAAGTGAATCTTCAGAATATGCAGTGAAACACCTCCAAAGAAACAAAATGCTGTCATGAAGGGCATCCATGTTGACTTGTGGACTTTTTACTATTTTAAGACCTTAAAATACTATATTGCATTTACTTATCAAACATGGACTTTTTTTCTGAAAGCCCATCCTGTGGCATTGCAAGCTGCCTGCTGACTGTATGGCTCCTAGCCGAGACAAACTTCCTAGATAGAAATCCCAACTCACTTCAACCTATACAAAGAGCTAGAGAGGTGGAAAAATCAAAGATGCATTAATGGTGGAAGGATTGCAGGGGTGACCATTAAAAAATCTGGGGGCAAAGGCCTCTAGCATTAAAGGGGAATGTTCCTGGAAGGATTATAGAAAGATCAGAGGTTCAAAATGCTTCATGCCCCAGAACAAGAGAACAACCAGATCTCTCTGTGTATCTACACTTCATTGCGAACAGATAGGGTGTTTGATTGATCTCACTCATGTGTGACAGACACAAGAGCCTGACAGGAGCTGGCCTGCAGAACTTTGTCCAGGATTTCAGAAACATTACTGAATAGCTCACACAACCCTCAAAAAAACCCAAACCAAACCAAACCAAAAAAAACCCCAAAACCAACAACAAAACAAACAAACAACAACAAAAAAACCCAAATAAAAAGCCCCCCACCAAAACAAAACAGCAAAAAGAAAGGAATACTGGGCAATGGCATAAGAACTCAATGCAGAATAAACTGTCTTTAACCTGTTACTCCGTAATCATCTCCTCTCCCTTCTCTCCTTGTTTCCTTGTCACCTCAAAAGCGTAAAAAAGCTGGGTGAAAAGAGCAACACTCAGGATATTTTCATGGACTAACAGGAATACAGAACATCATGATTAAGTAAACTGAATTAGTGGCCCTAAAACATTAAAGAATTGCATTATGAAGCAATTAAGTCTCCTTTCAGCAAAACACATTATATCAGTCAATATTAAAACAGGGTGCCATATTGCAGAGTCAGCCCTCTCCTAGATTTATTCCATAACCTTTGCATTCAAGATCCTTGGTCCCTCTGGAATGTTTTCTTTTATTCTCTTTGGTGCTAATTCTTGTTTCAATTAGACCAGGTCAGGTTTTCTCTGAGACTGTAAGAATAGGGACATCTGTGTGCAACCTGGCAAGTACTGCAGTAACTACCTTCAACTGCTCTTGTAATTGTAGTGCCTCTGCAAAATCCCATATTATGAAAATTGTCTTTCAAAGTCCTTCATCTAGTCTGTGTAACATTTCTGTGTACTTTTGTTGGGGGCTGTAAAGGTAGGAAAATTTCCTAAGAAAACTACTAAGTGCAATAGTAAAAAACCACTATTAGCAAGAGGGAGAAGAGAGTTGGTTTGCCACACATAAGGAGGAAAAGCTATTTGTAGCATTAGTGGTGATCAGAGAACCACAAAAGTGAACACTGAAGACAAAGGAATTCAGTTCATAATAGGAAAAAATAGATTAGAAAGAACTGAGATAAGTTAATTTTTTTCAAATTGTCTAGGCCTTACAAATTTCACCCTAGAATACATATATCACTGACTGAGAACATCTTAGAGCTGCTGGCAATTAACTTTGAGAAGTGAGGTCAGAAATAGTTAACTTAGCAAACACTCAGTGGGAAATCACCAAATAGGCTTGTCTTGCTATGCAGGACCTGAGGTTAGCCAGCAGATCAAAAGCTTCAACAGCCACTGTCACATATGTATGAGTATCAGACTGGAAATATAAAGGAGAATGTTATCTACAAGACACAAGAGGGAATTCTCCTTTATTACTTTGTTTGGGAAAGAGTTCAACCATAAGCTTAGGGTGAAGTGTTGGATGCCACATTTTAAGGAGGATGTAACGGACTGACAGTGACTACTCTCAAAAGCATGAAAAAAATTGAAGGAATAATTTGTTGATTAATGCAAAGACGACAAAACTTGGGGAAACATGACAAAAAACACTGAAAATTTCAAATATGTTTGCAAGAACAAAGGGAATAACCTATTCCTCTTCATTGCAGGTAGGACAGAATTAACTCACACATGTTAAGAAAAGCAAAAAAAAGCATTTTTCTAATTGTAAGGAAAATTAGGCATTGGAAGGAATTGCTCAGAGAATCTCCATCAGTGGAGGCCCTCAGAAATGGGTCAGCCACAGCTCTAACAGGAAGTGTCAGTACAACTGATATAGCTGCAGGACCCTCAAGCTATTTCCTCATTTTCTAAGATAGTTCTAGGAAAAAAACCTGTGGCTACTTAGATGAAGAACTTTCTTTTTTAGTTCTAGGATATTTTGAGCAACAGTATGTATTACCTTTTCCTTGGTTAATTTTTAATAGTGTTCTGAAGGCTCAAAGTTAAAGAGTAGTTTGACCCAAGATATTCTTTCATCTTTCTACTTTCATTTTTGCTGCTTGAGCAAAGTTGGTCAAGATTCCTCAGATTCTCATAATACTTCTTGAACTCAATATTCAGTGGTCTTTTGGGTTTTTTTCTTAATGTGGTATATATGACATTAAGTAGGAACACATTCTTTCCTGAATGGTTGCCTACAGCCATTTTTGGGTCGTTTCTTTTATATAGTCAACCAACCATATTAAAGTTGACATGGTTTCCTTTAAGTTTTGCTTTTTGATTCTGGTTAGCTTTTTAATTTGTGGCATCTATTAGTTGTTTTCTCTGTATTTTCCTTTTTCTTAAGTGATAATTGAGCCTAGAAACCTGAGTCATTCTGGAGCAGTGTACCTTGGGACTCTCAAGCCTTACTATTACTTATGATATTGATTTCACATTGCTCAGCTTTGAGTTCTGAAGATGAACAAAGCTTGGTCCTAAATTAAGCTGATGTCGAAGAGTTTTTAACAAGGCTGACAAAAAGAAGTTGAATACTTTTCACAAGCAGTTTCTAATGCTGATAGCATTGTGAATATATTAGTTGCAGGACCAAACTTGCCATCATTCATAAATTATGTGGCCAGTAGCATTAGGGTAGTGACCATCCCCCTGCACTCAGCACTGTTGAGGCCACACTTCAAGTGCTGTGTTCAGTTCAGGACCCCTCAGGTGCTGGGACATGTCCAGAGAAGAGAACGGAGGACGGTGAAGGTTCTAGAGCACAAGTCTTATGAGGAGTGGCTGAGGGAGCTGGGGTTGTTTAGCCTAGAGGAGGTTCAGGGTGATCTTATTGCTCTCTACAACTGCCTGAAAGGAGGTTGTAATGAGGTGGGGTCAACATCTCCCAGATAATAAGTGACAGAACAAGAGAAAATGGCCTCAAGTTGTACCAGGGGAGATTTAGCTTGGATATTAGAGGAGAGTTCTTCATTAGAAGAGTTGCCAAGCACTGTGATAGGTTGCCCAGAGAAAACAGTGGAGTCAACATCCCTGGAGGTACTTAGAAGACTTGTAGATGTGGTACTTAGAAACATGGTTTAGTGGTGGACTCAGCAGTACTGGGGTAAAGGTTGGACTTTATGATCTTAAATGTCTTTTTCAACCTAACTGATTCTAAGATTCTATGATTTGCTCTCATGTAAACTAATTTAAAAAATCCTTTAATGTTTACTATTTGAACAGTGTCCTAGGTTACAGTGTAAAATTGTGCCCAAGGTTTGTATTCTATCCCCATGAGCCGTTGGAGCCAAGGTGGGGCAGTGTTTTCCTTATCTTCTGTTAATGAGCCTAACAATGCCTTGCCCATGACTCATAGATAACTCTCTCTGGGAGCTATCTCTGTTTAATGGGCCATCAAGGACCCACTGCATGACTCAGAATGAGATCATCCCCATTGTGAGATGCTCTGCCCAGGGGGAGGAGCCAAGCATTCCCACCTGGATATAATCCGGGGTTTGAGACAGCACAGGCAGCTTTTATCCACTGGACTTCCAGAGGAGACAAGAGCTGCCAGACGTTTCTACAGGAATCACTGCTTCGACAAGACCATCTCATCTGGACTGCCACTACCACCCTAACTAACGGGGTGTCAGGTTGTATTCTGACTCCGTCAGTGGCTTGTTTGGTTTTTTTTTTTTGTACTATTACTTTTATTTTATTTTACTTTCCTTTATTTTCTTTTCCTCTTATTAAATTGTGTTTCTGACTTGGAGTCCTTCACTGGTTTTGCTTTCAAACCAGCACAAACAGGTAGCCTTTTTTCATACTTTAGCTAAAAAGCAGAAGAAAAGGACATAACCCTGCCAACATTGTTCTGTGCTGTGGTGGTAAGAATAAAGGTTTGGTTTTTAACTGTTCATTTTGGTTGGTACTTGGCCATGTGAATGGTCCTTGTTTTTTAAATACTATCTCTTCAAGTTTCACTGCTGTTTCCGGAGATTTGAACAGTAGTGGTGACAGCGGGTTTCTCCTCTCAGCTGGAGAAGATGTTTTAACTGCTTTTCAGAAGCAAAATCAATTCATATCTTTCTGTATATGGCAACAGAGTCTCACTGGAGCTGTAGCTTATGACTTTTATCTTATTGTGACACCTGCCTCGGTCAAGGGGATTACTCCTCCTGCAAGGTGTCAATACTGATGGTGTTCAGTTGAACAGCTGTTGTCCCTCCTCTACTATTATTATTCATGATATGTGATTGATTCTTCTGAGGGCTGTAGGGATAGAAAACCTAGCAGTTCTTCGCTGTCTTTCTTTTAGAGGGACCTAATGGACAATTATTGTTCCTGAAATGTGCTAGGGCCACCATTTCACCTCATCTACTGTTCAGCTATCTCTGTGCAGGCAGAATGTGGGCAATGAAAAGGTGCAAGATGCGCCATTATCCATATGCTGAGAGCCATCAGTTGCACACTTAGTGCTTCTCCAAAAGCATCATTCATTACCCAGTATCACACTGAGAGAGTTTAACTGATGGAAGAGAGAGAGAAGGCACTAGCAGTGACTCCACTTACACACAGCTGAGGCATAATATGGATTGGGGTCATTTTAGCTGAGGGTGCAGCTCCATAATTAATTATTGAACTTTTAAATTCTGGGCTTATTTTGCACAATTTGTATTATCTGAAAGTCATATTGACTATATTCAGCTTCTTAATGCTGGCACTTGTATCAAGAATTTAGCAACACATGGAAGGATGAAGACAGTAAAAACTATTTGAAATGGGACCTACAAGATCTGCAAATGCTTATTCTGAAAAATAGATGAACAACTTAAATCAGCTGCAATGTAATTTTAAAGTCGTTTTCCCTTCTAATATTTTAAAGAGTACCATAAAGAAAGTTATGTTCAACTGTTCTCTAGCTTCACTATAAATAAGACACCAAATGGCTTCCTACAGAGCATGTAGAGCATAACATGGATTTCAGAAATACCTATGTGCTGTGTAGGTCTGGAAGAGACTACTTGGGTTGCACTGAAATATTCCTCACTGGAAGATTAGATAAACATCTCTCTCTGATTATTTAGACAACTCTGCTCTTGCTGGTAGTGAAGGCAAATGAGCCAAATTATCTTTGGTGTCCCTAAGGTGTTCTTAAGCATTGACACTAAAGATCTCTCTTCTTTTTATGTTATGCCTCAGGAATTAAGATCCGCAAAGACTATCATCAAAGTGCCACTTTGAAGCAGAAGATGATGGCACTGGAGTGAGGCAAGTAAAGAGCCTTATTCCTAATCTGAGTTTATGAAAACTTTGCTTCATTTGCAGGAGTGTCTCTCAACTGGTTTCCCATTCTTCTGGGAAGTAGCTATCATCAAACAACAGGGAAGTATTTAAGAATGTTTCTGGACTGTTCCTCCAGCAGAGGAGGTACTTGCAACCATTCCTAGAAATACCTTGAAAAGAACTCAAAACATAAAATCCAGCAGAAGGTCAATCTGCTGTCTGGGTTGATTGCTGGTTTGTTTTCCCTCCATACATATGAACTGCAGTCTCTTGCAGTTCCTCTGGCCACAGCTCTTACTCAGGTGAGCAAACTGCCATTCTAGGTTTTCTCATAATAACTTGTTCTGTGCCTTGCTGTGGGCAACAAAAAATCAGAGCATGATGGTAACAGACACTCTGAGCCACCATTCAAAAATGAAATAACAAATGCATATAAAATCATTGAATTGTTCAGGTTGGAAAAGATCTCCAAGATCATCAAGTCCAACTGTTAACCCAGCATGGCCATGTTTATCACTATGTCCCTAAGTGCCACATGCCCATGTTTTTTGGACACTTCCAGGAATGGTGACTCTGCCATCTCCCTGCACAGCCTGTTCCAGCGCTGGACAATCCTTTCCATGAAGAAATTTTCCTTAATATACAATCTAAACCTTCCCTGGTGCAACTTGAAGCTGTTCCCTCTCACCTGACCACTTTTTACATGGGAGACGAGATGAACTCCCTCCTCACTACAACCTCCTTTCAGGCAGTTGTAGAGAGTGCTAAGGTCTCCCCTAAGCCTCCTTTATTTCAGACTAAACAACCCCAGATCCCTCAGTCACTCCTTACAAAACTTGTGCTCAAGTCCTTGCACCAGCTCATTGTGTTTGTAATTAGCTTGTACATAAGACTCTTGATTTCGACACAAGAGTCTTTACAAAATCACAGTTTTGGTTGGATTTCTGTTCCAATAAAATACAACTCTCCCTCTATGGCAGCTTTGTGAGATTTGCTTCCCCCACCTTCCCATTTTATCTTCCCATATTTCCTTCAAGCATCTAGCTTACAGGTTTTCTCCAGCTACCAAACTACTTTGTTACCATCTTTTCAATAATTCAAATATATGCATCAAATGCACACATGGCATATTTCCAGGCAGTAACATCCCCTTTCCTTCCTTCCTTCCTTTTTGTAGCCAGGTAATTTACATATAAGATGCACAAAGATAACCATGCTCCTCCACAGTCCTGGTTTGTGCACCAGCTCCCTCTGCTTTCTCACTGCAACCCTCCATTGCAGCCTCTCGTGGGACAGCTGAGCCCTGAGCAAAGCCTGGTGGCACAGAGAGTTTGGCCTTTCTGGCAGCATGGCTTTAGGGTGTGGCTGCATTTTTACCCAGTGCAGCAGCAGGTCCATGTGAGCACTGGTATGGAGATCAAAGGTACAGCTGCCATGATTACATGCTAGGGTGGAAAAGTGTCCTCCCCAGACTCTTCTCCCTTTCCCTCCTACGTTTTTTAACAGATTGGTGTTTTGCCAGTTGTGATTTCTTCACTTGAGAAGCAGCAAGACAATGGAGCAGTGCTCCCCTCACCAAATTTCCCCAGGAGCCAGGCAGCACATGCTGACCATGTGCCCAGGAGGTTTTTACAGGAGGACAGGGAAGAGGAGCCCTGCCCTAAGAGTAGGAGACTTCTCATCCCATGTGGTGGCCATGAACTGTTTTCATCACTTTTGTTTTTCTCTGTACCCTGTAAAACCAAGATACTTGTTTCACCACAGAGGCGGTCAAGGGCAAAGGTTTGAGGACACTCCAAGAGGTATTTAGTGACCCCAGCCAAAAACTTTAGAAACTCAAGGAGTAAATTAATAAAACTCCAACAAAACAAGAACAAGTAATAAAGATCTCAGAAAAAAGAGGCCTCTCTGGAGGGATCATATGCAGGAAATAAACATGAGATTAAGAAAACAAGAGGAGGAGATTCTTAAAAATGACAAAAAAACCCCCTTGAAATTTGCAGTGAAAGACATGAGATAAATGGAAATATCTGACCGAGGTTAAACTAATTATTTAGCTAGATCACTATCCTGTTTCCATTCAACGTCAATACCAGACACTGCTGAGAAGTGGTACAAGAGATATCTAAACAGTTGCAGAAGAAGCTTCACCCACACCCCGGGCTGAGGATCGACAAGTGCAGTCTTCTGTCACTGCTGTGTAACCACTGTAACTTCTTTATAAAGGTATAATGGCATTCTTATTGATGTAAATATCTATTTCTGGAAATACCTTTCAATAATACCTAGGGGCAATACTTTCCAAGGGGAAATTACACCTTCTATCTCCTTTTCAGTAGAACTGTCTTGCCTTTTAATTTAATTGGTTTTCCTTTGTTTCTGCATTATAGTGAAAGTACAGCACACTCATACCCAACTACTTAATGCCACTTAATATACATACATCTAACATGTACATATATCAAATGAATATCACATTTATCCTCTTTTTAAATGTCACAATACTAATTTGTACGTACATCACAATTTTCCAAGAACTAGATTGCTGAACAAGGAAACTTTTAAAATGTGTTTTAGACAAATGACTTGCCTAAAACTTCTTCACGTGGCAGCTGTTGATTACATTTGTATCACATTATTAAGACACAGGTCCAACCTCACTTTGCTTTGGCAATTTTAGCAGTAACTCTTGGAAACCTTAGGTGAGCCATGATTCAAACAACACTCATAGACAGGTCTGGAAAGAAAGATTTCATAAAGCTGCTGCTGCTACTAGTAAAGTACGCAAATGCCAACACTGCAACTAGTTTTCTCCCATTATCCCAAATGTCTTCCAGTGTTTTGCACTTCTTCCTCCCCATCCCCTGTCTAAGAAAACCAGAAATTCTGCCTGAAGGGATATCATTAAAGAAAGAAGCAGTGCAGTTAAAGCCTTAGGATGATACAGATCATTCAACAGTTGTTCAATTACACTGAAAAGCCACTCATTTTTGAACACAGAGCTTTCACTCAACACAGGCCCAAGGCACCACTATCAGATTTGTATCTGCAGTATCTCAACCAGTCTGATGTAGGGCTTTTGCTCATTACAGAAGCTGTGTCCTTGTGTGAGGTTTACATCTAGGTTCAAAGAGTTTCTAAAGTGTCTTGGAGCTGTGTTGGCTTTAAAAGGTATTACCAAATCATAATCATTTCCAAGAATGAATTAAAAGTTGTTTTGGATACCTCTCATCTCCTAAACCCATCTGATTTTGTTTAAGGTTTACAGGCTACCTTCCCTGCAGAATTCCTACAGACGAATAAAACAGTATGTGGCTACAGACTCAACAAGGAAAGCAGTAACACACGAAGTACACCAAGGTAAACCAAGCAAATAAAATATAGCATATTTCAGAATGAACATTTTTGAAAATTATTATTTAGGGCATACAATTCCTACAGACTCCAAGTGTGACCGATAGCAGGGTATGATCCATGACCCAGATGCAAAATTTGATTCCCATAGGTTTTTCTTAGCAGATTTCTATAAAAATGCTGTTCAGTACTAGCTTTGAAAGCAGTAAGAAATCAATTTTTTCTCTGTTATATAGCTGCATAGAAAAACATATTTAAATGCAGGGGAGTGTTTTCTACCCTCTAAATCAGAGTGATTTCTGGCCACACTATCATTTCAGCTGACAAGGACACAGCATTAGCTACAGGCTTCTCACCACTTCTTGCCATGCTGACACTTCAGGAGTCAAGCCATTATTATTATGCTCTTTTTACACTCTCTTAAATATAAACTTTTTTTTCATTTTCGTAAACTTTCCATGAACCTGAGCTCCTCTTGACCCAAAAGCCTCAGTAATTCTGCTGATCCTCTGCTAAGTGTGCCTCTAAAAACATCCACAGCTGTAACTGTGGTCAGCTGCTCACATATGAGCAGCCTGGGTGGAAGCAATCGATTGCAGGGCCTTTTAGGGTAATGCAGCTCCAAAACAGACTGAAAGGCATAGCAGTGAGAAGAAAATGACATACAGGCCCAATTCCTTTCTGCAGTTCAACTCTATAAACTGCAATCATTCACTTAGAAGGAAAGATGAATGGGTTACTCTACACCTGTACAACAGTAACAGAATAGAGTTATGTCCTAAGCATCTGCCGAAAAACAAAAACAATTTCTCACAACACTTTCTCCAGCATAAAATTAGATTCGGCATTCAAGATAAAAAAGGTAATAAGTCAGCACAGGGGTGTACATGCTGAAATACTGTCCTGGTTCCAGCCAGGGCAGAGTTAATTTTTGCAGTAGCCAGGACGAGGTACAGCTAGGACTCAGAAGTTATCCTGTACCACCTCAGGTCATCTTCCAAGGACAGGGGGAAGGGCTCACCTCTGGATTGGAGTAGCATGGCACAGGCGGTGACCATGTATTATCAGAGGTTTCCATGGGGTTAGCAAGATTTCTTTCTCTTACACACTCCATCATTAGTATCATTGCTGTTACTGTTTGTTTTCTTATCTCACTGCTGTTTCCAGTAAATTGTTCCTATCTCAACCTGTGATCTTTATATTTTGTGACTCCCATTCTCCACACCAGTCCACCATGGGGGAGAGGAAGGGGGAGGGAAGGAGGGAGCAAGGCAGGGAGAGAAGAGGGGAGTGAGCTTGGAGTGGTTTCAGTGGGAACACTAAATTGGAGAATACCATTCCTAAACCATGACAAATAGTTAGAACACAATACAGTTTACAGACCTGTACACAGGAAAGTAACTTCTCAATGGCCCCATCACAGTATTTCCAAAGGAATGTTACAAATTCTCATGGCCAATCCTGCAAAAAGTGGAAAGAAGAATTAAAACTAGGAAGTTTCCAAAGTAAAAGCAAATAGGATCAGCTATCTCCTTGGATACAAAATGCTAAAAGTCAGAGTAGAATTGGTTTAGAGGATGTTAAACATTTTACACTACAAGAGCAGCTATATCATAACAATTATACAAATATAGCAAAGTCCAAGTTAAATAAAATGCAAAGTGGAAAGTTGTTTTTAAAGATATGTTTCAGGGTAAAAATGCAATGAATATATGGAACTGGATTAGAAGAAAAGAGAGAACACTGCACCAATTTATATTCCCTTTGAACTCTCTGTAATACAGACCTTAAAGTGCATTTTCAAACATATGGCATATCACAGAACCAGACATTTATTTCTAGCCATGGCACTTCTAGGCTTTTGGGAAAGGAAAGCAGAAAAAGTCTAGTGGAATTGCGCTGTGTGACAAAACATCTACTGATGGGTTCTGCCCAATATCAATAAAAAATTGGTTTTGCTTTAAATGAAGGAAAATATCAGCACTAAACAAACGTTTCACATCTTGCATGAATACTTCAACAGAATCAAAGCAAACCTGTCTTTTCACACCTCCAGCAAGTGTTATTCCAAGTCAAAATACAAGTCATAGCCTGAGATCTATCAGTTGCTAAGTTTTCAGTCACGACAACCATGATACCATGATACATAAGGGATGATGATACACAAGACATTAAAGCTTCCTGTGATACTAGCCCCCAGAATCCATACTCATTATTGTGAGGATAATTATCTGGGTATCCCTGAGACCAATTTTTGCACTTTTTGTATAAATATGACCTCTTGCATAAGACATGAAATTTAAAATCATCTCCTTCACGGATATCATTGAGTCATTCCATTACCTCTGGGACAGATATGAATTATGCATTCTTTGATTCTCTTTAAAATTTAGATGCACAAGGAGACACAGAAAAATCGAAATGGTACTAAAAATATAAAGCATTCAAGAAAGAAACAATGACTTGCGTGCTACTAACTGCTACAGTGCTCCGAAGGCTCCCTGCCTGGTCAAGAAAAGCACATAAAGCACTGAAACGTAACAGCAGGCCTCCATGCTAATGGCTGCTAGTGACAAGGGCTCATTGAATGTCACTGCTTCACATACTGTGTACTGTTCATTTCTCTTATCTGTGTGACCTCTCTTTTGAAATGACTGATGAAACTCGCCTGAATTAGCATCTTCACTTCTGGGCATTTGCCACCTAGAAGGCATTTAGGAACATCTCTACTAAATGCAAAAATAAAGCATAGGGGAAAAAAGATCATAATCTTAACAAAAAATAATCACTATGTCTGTTAAAGAATACTCAGTGTGTAATGCAAAAGGGCTGCTTCTCTGAAGCATCCCTGTTAGGTTATTTTTTTGCCTTGACACCATTTAGGAGTATTGGCTTGTCACAATGCATGCATTCACATTGCATACTTGGCTAACATTTTCATAATTGGTGTGAATAAAAAGAAATAGCTGTTACTGCAAGAAAAAAAAAAAAGAAATGCCTCTGTTCTGATGCCCTGCTGCTATGATGACCTATTTCACACTAGCATCTGTTCTCTTCTCATGAACCACTCCAGATGTAAGCTGGCAAAATAGCACTGCAAGTATGTTACCCAGACGTCCACTGAGTGCTGCAGATGTTTTCTTCCATGCTTCACATTTAATGTGTGCCTGATTAATTTTTTTCATTATTATCTCAACTACTTGGCCCACAGATTTTCCTATGAAGTTTGCAGAATCCAGGATCTAATTTGCAGCCATAAGGAGCAGCGCCCTTTGTGTAAACAGGTTCATTAATGTCTGGAATAACCAGTCAACAGAGCCTTGGTCTGAATTGCCAAAAGAAATGCAAACTTCAGTAATCTATTATGCCTTGATAATATTTGCCTGAGGATTTAACAATGTTCATTTCAATTTCAAAATTACAGATGTTTGCAATATTCAGATGCATCAGTCCAACCAAAAATATTATGCCCGTTCTCTGCCTCAAGCCCTTGACCTGAATGAGGTTAGTGACAGGGATATGAATGACTTGAGTGGAAAATGAAACACAAAAGTAGTTTTATCGTGAAGTACAATATTTCTTCTGTCACTTAACCATTTTTTCCCCCCTCAAAATTACAGGGTAGACTGCAAATCTTCAAGGCTAGCAGTCACAATGACAGTCTAAGTGCCATTTAAAAGAATAATAATTTATGAGGCGCCTTGGTAGAATAGCAAAGGTCACAGAGTACACTCTCCAGGGAGGACAGCATGACAAAGGTTACAAAGATGACTAAAGACTCGCCTACAGAAAGGAATTTTCTTGGAAGGAAGATGTTTTTTTGCAACAGCTTCATCTCACCTAACACACAGTTCCTCATCCAAATGAGCAGTTCACCTTTAAGTTAGCTAAAAGGCATTGCTTGCAAAATATGTTTCTGAAATTCATAGATTAGCAGCTTGGCCTCATGCCCACTGAAGCACAACTAAAGTGCTGGCAGGTGGAGGACACTGTGGGTCTGTCCCACAGGGCACAAGGGGGGATGCCTAATGACTGGTGTGATTCCACATGGGACATCCAGCTTGATAAAATCTCCTGAGTCTTTGCAAGGCACTCCCCAGATAAATGCTGCTTTTGTGGCAACTGGTACCATTTGCAGACCTCCAACAGACCACCACAAACTGGTGCAATTTCCCTTAGAGGCAGTGTGAGGAGTTGGAAGGTGAGGAGCCTAAGACACACAGTTGACACATTGCTCCTGGACAGTTGTAAATATGCACACCAGCCATTGCTGTACAAAGCAGTTTGGGCAACTTTTCCTTGCCTTATCTATAGCATTTCCCTTCTTCAGACTGCAAGCACAGAAAAAAAGGCAAGCACGAAGACAAGCAGGAACAACTCCTTTTGGCACAGCTCCACTTTCTGCCAAAACATCTCCGGGCTCATAAAATACACATGAACTGGTGGGAGAAACTGATGCTGCAAACCTGGGAGTAATCAGCGGTTTCTACAAAACATCAGAGTGATAAAAAATAGCTTAACCTGAAGCCAGCATGCAACACAAGACAGCTCGTCTCTTCAGAAATGTGTGGCCATAAACATTTCGAAAACTGACAGTTTCCAACTGTTCACGATCAGTTGTGGGAAGTTTCTGCAGCTGGATCAATGGCTGGCACTTGTGGAGGGGGTTGGCACAGCTCTGAAGGGTACAGATGTAACAGGTGCTGGTTAAGAAGAGGTTATTGAGTGCTTTGAGTATAAAGGATTGTATTTAATTTCTGTAGGATAACTGCAAGAGCCCATCTTGCTGGTATTTGACCTCCATGCCAGGCCTCCCAGTTCATAAAGACATACTCAAGAAGCAAATAATCATTAAGCCAGATTATCTAAGGAGTGTTTAGGACTAAACCCTGATCTATTTTCTATACTAAAATAAGGCAATTTTTTGAAGGGGGCGAATGCCACAGACATCCACAGTATCTACAGTCCCTTGCTCCAGCAGTCCCTGGTCCATCACAACAGCCCATGAAGCCTTTGGCTGGCTGCTCAGATCACACAACATTTTTACAGGCCCATAACTGCACACTGATGACAGCAGAGTGTGCCTTTGGGAGAGGGAAGGGCAGAAGGCAAGTGGAAGTCTTGCAGCTGAGCAAGACTCCAATTGAAACAGCGTCTTTTATCCTGCTCATCACCTGCAGGAAGGAGGGAATGTCACAGAAATGTTGCAAACATATCAAACAGCTCAGGTAGTGCCCACTCCTGAGTGACAAATCCACTGGGCATGCTGCCAGGCAGCCCTCCTGAACCTGCCCAAGAAAGGGAACCAGCATTCCCACCATGTGATTTGCCTCACGCTTAGAGCCGCTTACTCCAGCGCAGTGCCAAGCCTTGGCAGGCTTTGCGTGAGGGGTTTTATACTCTCCTGTGTTGGTTTTGTATGCCTTGTCTTCCTTTATTAATTTTAAACAGAATGGGGGGATGTAAATTCACCATTGGGGATATGTCAGTGTTTGCTCAACATGCTCTATATACCTTTATTAATTTTGTATTGAATGGTGGATGTGATTTCACTCCGGGGGGAAATCAGGGATAGCAAAAGGTCTTTCCCACAGCAGGACAGCAGTGGGGAAGGGGAGGTAATTTCTTCGTGGGTTTGAGTGATTTATGTGCTTCCATGGGTTTCTGAAGCTGAAGAATTTTGAGCTTTCATGAACAGGCAGTTTCAGTGCCATGACCCACTGGCCTAAAGATGTTTATTAGTTTAATGAAACATTTGTTAATCAAATTTCTGCTTAGAGTATATTTTAAAAGCAGCAGATGATGCCTTCTTATATTGCAAGAATAGTATGTAAAGAGGGAAATTTAAAAGATTTCAAAATTGAGACCTATTTCCAAATAAGACTTATTCTTTAACAGCCAAATGCATAAATGCCATATGAACTACAAAAGAGTTGTTATTTGACACAGGTTCACAAGGTTTAACTCTTGGCCACGAAGTTTAATTCTTATCTCACTGCAAAAATTGCCTGTATCTGTGAGAACAGCTTGGCAGCCTGTCATTTCCAACAGTGCAACTCCCGGCCCCCAAACAAGCCAACACTTGGCTTGGAGCATGCAGGGATACTCAGTGCCCTGGACTGATGGAGATGTTGCTTACTTGTAGACAGCTCTTTGCTGTTGACCTTTAATTCACATGGTTTGGCTACACTTCATTATAGCATATCCCTTTTTTTAGACTTGTGGTCCCAGTATATCTTAATTCACCAGCATCATGACCCCAAAGGGAATGTCCCCTTTCTGTCTGTCCTACTTACTTTTCTAGAAAAAGAGGTTTTCAGAGGAAAAAGAAAAAAACCTCCCGCCTCCCTCAATTTCCAGATTCCTAGGTTGCATCTTCTTCATACTCAGCTTTGGCAAATGCTATAAAACAGCAGTATCCTGATGGGTCTGGGCATTTCATGTTTGACAGTCAAAAAGCATGGAAACAACAGGTGCTGCTCATTGTTCAATTTTTCACTGAAACAAATTTCACCCTCATTTCACTCTATTTTTTCCTCTACATTTCTGTAATGCCAGGTACAGAGGCTGTTCCACTTTTGGAACCCTTGGAGAATGACAGCTGTCTTTTCTTCTACTGATTATCCAAGCACAAAGTCTGTGAGTTCATACCTCATCTCCAGCTCCACCAGCACCCAAAGAATGAAACCCAACCTCATGTTTACTGCACAGGGCAATTCAGGTGATTCCTCTGTACTGTTGAGTTCTCTGTGACTCCTCGGGTCAGGGACCTGTTGTGGGAAGGTGGCCATGGGGTGAAGCTATCAATGAACAGCAATTTGGGAAACATTTGCTTTGTGAGGGAGATGAATATTCTCACAGACGGTCTAATGCTTTTGTTTGTCCTTCCCCAGACAGCTGTAACGTTGGAGAAAGCTGACAAGCCAGCAAAATACCTGTTTCACTGACCAGAAGATGCCACAGCGAAACTTATAAAGACTTACTAGGATTTATGCTGCTGAACAATGCCTTATTGAGACTGCTTCTCACAACAAACTTCAAATGGTGAGCTGAATTAATTATTTGCTTGAGTAAAACATACTATATGCTTGAAAACTGAATTACAGACTAGCTGGCTTTCCCTGCACATGTACAAGTGACTCTTTTCCTAACCTGGTGCAGCTGGCACATGAACTCCTTGTGTGACTGATGGCAAGGGCAGAAAGTTTCTGCACCAGGAAGCACAGCTCCCATTCTGAGCACCAGAAAGAGCAGAACTGCTTCATTTGAAAAATCAGCGATGGAAACAGGAGAGAAAGGGAATAGGGGAGTGCAGCTGGCTGTCACAGGCTCTCTAGGTCAGCACTTTTATACCTGCTGAACACAGCTGGATTTTGAACTCATGGGAGGGAACGAGGAAGGGCAGGATTTGGAAACTGGCTCACATCCATCCAAGATGATACCATGCAATCCAGAGAAAAGGTAATAAATACCAGGCACATGTCACAGCACACAATGCTAACAGCCTTTACAAACAGCTAATGCAATGATACTCACCAACCTCCTTGCTGTGCTGCCAGTAGCCTAGGCGTTACCAAGGACTGAAGGCAGGCAAACAGGCAGTGTGGCAGGGAGAAAAGGAAGACAGGCCTAACTGTGAGCATCTTGTTCAGGATCCTGCTTACTGTCCCCATGTAGGGGTACAGGAGTCAGCTAGTGTTCCACATCATTTGTTCTGTTAGCTGTGTCCTTATCCTGGTTTCAGCTAGGATAGGGTTAATTTTCTTCCTAGTAGCCAGTAGAGCGCTGTGTTTTGGATGTAGTATGAGAATAAGGCTGATAATACACTGATGTTTTAATTGTTGCTGAGTAGTGCTTACACTGAGTCAAGGACCGTTCACATTCCTGTGCTCTGCCAGTCAAGGAGCTGAGAGGGAGCATGGCCAGGACAGATGATCCCAACTGATCAGTGGGATATTTCATACCATAGACGATCAGGCTCAGAAATAGGCAGGGCATTTGGTCAGTTGGTGGTGAGCAACTGTATTGTGCACCACTTGTTTTTCTGGGGTTTATTTCTCTCTTCTTTTTCATTACAATACCTACTGTTATCATCCTTAGCAGCATTATTATTGTTATCATTAATATTAAATTTTATTTTACTTCATTTATTAAACTGTTCTTATCTCAACTCACAACTTTTACTTTTTTTCCCAATTCTCCTCCCCACAGGGAGGGGTGTTGGGGGATGGGGTGAGTGAGTGGCTGCATGCTACTTCAGGATTAAACCACAGCAGTCCTGGACAAGCCGCAGGTCAGCAGTGGTATTCTGAGCCCGGTTCCTCTCCAAGACCTCCCAAAACAGAAGAGGAACTGGCTAGAGTTACTGTCTCTGTCCTTCATGTTCCTGCAAGCTGTCTTGCTCTCCTCTCTTTCAGTGGAACTGTTTATAAAACTTTGGATGAGAATTACATTCAGTCATTGCCTCTCTTCACCCTGGAGAAGAGAAGGCTCAGGGCACCTCATCACAGTATTCCAGAACTTAAAGGGCAGCTACTAAGAGAATGGAGGCTTTCTCTTCACAAGGAGACATAGGGAAAAGACAAAGGGCAATGGATAAAAGTTGTACCAAGAGAGGTTTCAGCTCAATATGAAAAATAAATTTTTACTCTGGGAACAATCAACCACTGGAACAACCTCCCAGGGGATGTGGTAGAATTTCCGTCTCTGGAGGTTTTCCAGATGCAATTGGACAGGGTGCTAGATAATCTCATCTATGCCTCTTTTCCCACAAAGTGTTGGACAGATGATCTTTTGAGGTCTCTTCCAATCCGGGAAGAGATTCTGTGATTCTGTGATTCTGTAGCTAGCTATTCCCCAAATCCTATTTCTCGGGAGACTGATTCTCAGAGCTTCCCATCCAGACCTTCAAAGCTGCCCATTTCATCTGCTCTCTCCCTCTGAGGTTAAGGTTGTCACAGAATAATTTATATTAGAAAGGACCACTGGGGGTCCTCTTGTGCTTAAAGGAGAATGCTCAGAATCTTCTCCAGTCAAGTCTTTTACAACTTTGAGGCTGGAGAATTCACAGCCTCTCTAGACAATTTGTGTCAGTCTTTGATCACATCTATGGTGGCTTTTTTCCCTCCAAATATATACAGTCAGAATTTCAAATGTTTCAAATTTTATCTGTTGTTTCTATTCCTATCATCGTGCACCTTTGAAAAAGTCTGACTTATGCATCCCCTCCCATTAGGTAGTCTTAGACAGAAATAAGATTCCCCAATGACCTTCCCTTGATCTGAATAGTCCCAGATCTCTCTACTTCTCATATATCCTCTGTTCCAGCTAACTGTACATCTTGGTGGTCCTCCAGGGCCTTGCTTCAATCTACCTATGCCTTTCTTGTACTGGGGAGCCCAAAATCAGATACAGTACTTCAGGTGTGGTCTCACATGTGCTGAATGAAGGACAATTACAACTTCCCACCAAGCTAGGTCCAGGTAAAAGTATCCAGGGGTCAGCAGAGCACAGAGCTAGAACAAAACACCCTGCAAATATGTGCCCAAATGTGAGCAAAATATACAGTTTTACTATGACTGGAGTAGCACTGAAAGAAAGATTAAAGTCAGCCACCCAAGCCCAGAGCAGCAGCAGGCTCACAGGTAAGGCAGCCGAGCCAATTGGGAGACACTGTACTGATACGAGGAGAGAAAGGTAGGGAACACCATAATATTTCAGAACACATACCCACTTAAATCAAAGCAGCTACAACTGAGCATAAATCACTGCTGATCCTAACAGGAATAAAAACAGCAGTAATTTCTCCATTACAATATAATGGAGAACTGTATCATGCAAACACAGATTTTCTTATTATCAGTTTAGCATGATTAGACATTGTACAGCACCATCATGAACAGATCATAAAATGGGCCAAAAGTGGTATTAACCCAATTGACTGTGGAGACATTTCTGCAACACAGAATATATACATAAAGATTGCAATCCATACAATCTTTGTGAAGAGATCACATATTTGCATCTGCTACCCAAATCAACGATATCCTGCAAATTAAAAAAAAAAGAAAAATCATTGCTTGGCAAAGCTTCATCTCCAATACACAACACCATAACCACCATATAACTTGAAATGAGACCACTAATAACAGGAGGGAAAAATTTCTAAGAGATACCAGAAAGAAAGCATATACACATGGGGGAGGAAAAATAGTGATGCGTCTACCACGTCTGTGAGTAACTCCCTCAGGAAAGAATCATTTTAGCACTAGGACCATGAAGTCTGCCTGAGATATAGTAGCATAGCAAGTCTAAAGAAAACAATAGCCAGGATGAGAATGCTTTTATCAGGCCGGCAAATGCTGTCCCTACTAATGAAAAAGGAACTTTGCATTGCCATGAGGGCTTTCTGCGGAGGCAACAGCAGCACGAGTTGAGTCCCTATCAAGAGCTGAGCGTAAGGAACAATCAAAAGCAAAATTCAGGTTTTTTCTTACTTTGTTACTGGAGGAAAAGAAAAGGAATGAAGGAGGCTCTTATGCCAGGAATAGTGTTCAAAGCACTGGAGCAAAGTTTCTGATCAGTTCAATGATTTGGGAAATCTACCCATGAAATAGAAAATCTTTAATAACGTTAAAGGAATTATTCAGTTAATCATCTGAATGCCTGAATGGATACTTTTCTGCCAACATAGATTTCCTATGTGGACAAGACGTTCCCCAAGTCCCTTCCAATGATCAGAAACATTGTCCACTTCTTCCACTTTCCTGGAAGGAAGGCATTAAAAATGTCAAGTTATTGAGTTATACAAACTTATTTTTCTGTCTTTCTTTTTTCTCCTTTTTTTTTTTTTAACTTTGCCCTCTGTCGAAAGAGGCATATTCTGATTTTTTTTTATTACTGGTTTGTTATAGAGAGTTACTTGAAATAAAGTCTTATCCTTGACTCAGCAAAATTTATGCAGTGATGGTATCAAACAGGTTTATACAAAGCAGAAGATGGTCTCTTGGACTGAACTGCCTCCTCTAAAACCAGAGTCCATGATTCTAGACACAAAATACTTCACTTGCCATGTTTGTATTTATTTTAAGTAATGGGATGAGACTAGGGCCACACAGTGACTTTTTGTGGTTGGGAGAGGTTAGCAGCACAACTGAGGTTGAAAACTGCTGTCTTAAACTACTCAGAGTAAAGCCACAATATGGAAATACATACAGACTAGAGGAATGAGCAGTACTGGTGGGGGTTCCACAAGACTACTTCTGGCTAGAAAAACTGCCTGGATGGACATTTGCTGGAGCTCCTTGCTGGCTTCCACTTTCACTCACAGTCATGTGTCACATAATTAAGCCTGGAGGGGATATATGTGTGTCTCATCATGCCCACACGAACACACAAAAAGGGTCTGCCTGAGCAGAGTGGAGGATTTCTGGATTTCTATCAGCAGGAATTAGTGAGGACACCTGAGGGATTCTGTGACACCACGTCATTGCAGTAACAAGCAGGCAGATGCCCTTGACAGAGTGAAAGGTCATTATTTTTCTGCATAGTTTTCCTACCCACATCACCAGCCAGTTCACTTCCATTTTGGCAAGCTGCTCTTTAAGCAGAAATCAGCCTGACAGAGACTTTAAGAAATGAAAGTATAATTAGGATCTGTTATATTTGGGATGTGTCTTTGCCACGTTACCGTTGACTTTGGAGCCTGCAATTACTGGCAGAAAGCTTTTAGCAAAGAAAAATTTGAATGAAATAAAAATAAACAACTCCTCCAAAAAACAGCAATCATGTGTCAACCAAGGGAGAATCTTAATGTTATCCTTCCACATCCCTATAGCCTTGCACATGGAAACATTCTGCAGAACTAGCCTGTGACCACTAAACACCACAGAGCAGAAGAATTCTACATTGGAATAAATTCTTCAAGCACTTATTCTTGAATTAATACTAAAATGGCAAAGTGTCTGCACTCCAACCACTATAGCTACATAAAGTAAGGTTGTTTGGAATAAAAAAGGTCCCTCCTGTGCCTGCAAATGACTTGTATGTGCATTTGCAATATGCCCATTGTTAAAGTATCTGTGTCATGAGCTGGTAAAGGAAATACTAATAGAATAATGGAAAAGCTGCATGCACAGGCAGTTCTTACAATGAAAACTAAGTACAAACAAAGGTCACCTCTGGAAAAGATGGAGATAGGGCCTCCAGCAGCCTAATCCTAAAAGCCATACTCTCAAAAGAACAGCAGCCCTTTGCACAGACGAACTTCTGTGTTTGCAAGTAGACGTGCATATTAAAAATCATAAAAGAAAGACATCTGTGAGGGATGAAAGCTCTTATAAATCATTTCCAAGACCAGGGACAGTCTGCAGATATGGCAGCATACAAGGTATTTTGCACCCTACAAACACAAGTGTGGCTCTTCTCCGAAATACAAGTTTCTACTTCAGTAAATGCTCTTCAGTTGGACTGAAATATTCCAATTCAATTTTTTAAGTTTTCAAACACAGAAACTGTTAAAAATTAGAAAGGGATTTTCATGGGGTGAAAGGGGATCACGATGAAAGCCTGAGCCCATTTTGACAACTGGTTCACAAAAGAAGTCCTTACACATACTCTGACCACAAGTTTGCAAAGACAATTCTCCAGATTTCTGCAAGGTCATTTCAGGTAAAGGTTTGAAAAGCATACTGTTTCTTTAGATATCTGGGTGTATATCCAGCAGGAATTAAAATAGCAAGAAAATCTGTTTTGTTTTGTCTGCCTGGAATCTGTCACCTTTTAAATCAACTTCTTAAAAACACTAGTTTCCATCTGCCAACAGCACCACAGTATATATATATAGTGCTTTAAGTGCACAAGAGGATATCAAGTCCCTCAGAAATCCCATGCTGTTCTGTTTAGGACATATTTTGATGATATTTCCTACAGGTTTCCAAGTGATGGCTGTGTCAGCAAGCTCTGGCACAGAGCAGCAGCCAGCTGGGTGTGGACTAGACAGCATGTGGACAGGAGTCAGGCTGAGGACAGCACTGGAGCCAGAACAGTTGTATCTGTACTGGAAATAAGGCTCTCATTTCTAAAGCATTTGCAGGATACACCCCCTCCAGGAAAAAAAAAAAAAAAATTAGAAACCAAAAAAGAAACGCTTGATTTTAAATTACAGTCTTTAAATCTACATTACTTAGAATTACGTTTTAAGAGGATTTATGACTAAGACGGGAAGAAAAAAAAAAGGCTTCTAAATTATTAGCTGCAATTTTGAGGAGGCTATCACAGAAATTATGTTTAAAAGTCTAATCCTGCCAGCTCACATACATGTAAGTTGTTCTGTACAGCTCAGTAGCACCCACTTGCTAGATAGAGAAAGGTGTGCAGGTTTGAACTGGTTGCATTATGGTTGGCATAAATTTACTCCAATTAGTCAGAGAGTTGGAAATGCCATGCTTCAAAAAAACCACAATAATAAGTTAATAGTTAATATATATTTGCAGATCAGCTTGGAAAATCTTATGAAAAAATGTTTTTAAAAATCTTTTTCTTCACTGAACAGCTCAGAGAAGTATGTCCCTGACAAAGGCCCATAAGGGGCAAAAACACTGGTTATTTGTTCTCTTTTGCTCTTTACAAATGAAGCAAACTACAGTTAATATATTATGCATGTCTTTCAGCATATTTTTATTTAGCCTGTTTTAGTTTGCTGTGCCTAGGGAACTTTCACTTTGTTTTGTTTTGCCTTGGGAACTTAGATTTGATTTTGTTTTTCTGGTTAATAACAAAAGTGAAGTATTAGGGCAGGACATCAACCAATCTACAGCATGTGAGACTTGTTTAAATTTCAATGAAACAGCCTCTCAACGTCTCTTTTCCACTCCCTTATCTTATCAGCCACCAAACCACTCTCAACAAGCTGGCTTGTCAGAGGAACAGCGCGGGCCAGTTGTTATTAGTCATTTCATTTCCCGTTAACACGATCTGTTGTTTCACCTGCAAGAATAAGACAGACTTTTCCAGTAACACATTCTAGGGTCTCAGTCCTGAGCAGTTTGGGTACAGAGTCCAATCTGTGCCTTATACCATTTGAATTACCATTAAAGTTGTGATTAAAATGGGTAAGAAAAGATAATCCTCTGTTGCAGGGAATTTACTCCTACTGCAGAACTGAAAGAGAAAGTGAACAGCAAAGCCTGTGGGAGAAAGAAGGGGAAGAGAGGACAATTGCCAGATTAGACAGTCACTACATTCACAACTCAGCAGTCCTTTTTAATTTTATTTGGGGATGGGGGGGTGTCTTGTAGCTTTTAGAAGCATACAGGAAAGCTGAGGAGAAAGAATGGATTAAGGAAAGCAGGACCAAAGAGATGGGAAAGAAGGTTGAGGGGTTTTGATGGGGCTGAAAATCATGTTCTGAGTAAATAACCAAGAGAGTGAGGCAGAGTGGGAAAAAAAAAAGTTAGAAATAATCTGCAAGGCTAGGAGTACAGAAATCTCTCCCCCAGCAGCATTTGTCTCTATCCTGCCCTACCCCACCAGCTGGAGGGCAGCATCTGTACACACTGCTACAATAAACTGGTATTCTTGGGTAGCTAATTTCCTCCTTTCTTTGCTTCCAAAAGGATATCCTCATTCAGTTCCTAACTTTCCTACAATCCCAGTCTGGGGCAAGGACAGAAGTGTGCTTACACGGACAGAATCCTGTCTGTGTAAGCACACTTCACTTTTTACTTTCTGAAGGATACACAGACATTGTCAGTCTGTTTGTATATGTCTAGACAGCAACATACACATGTGCTGCCCTCCTCCTAATAAAGCTGCAAGACAATTTGGACTGAACCAGCTCTGTTTCTTGCTTCTTCCAGGGCTTCAAGCTTGTTGAGGTAGCACAAGAAGTTATTCTGATACTCTGAGTGGAGAGACTGTCCCAGTCCTTCAAAGGTGTTGGAAGACGGTTTCAGGACGTCATCCTCCTCTGTCCTCTTGTTTGAGGACCAAATCAGTGGAATTCCTCTATGTGGACCACTCACAACCAAGTTTTCCTTCTTCCTACCACTGATTCTGTTTTTCTAGTAGTGGTTTTGATTTTTTTTTTTCATGTGCTAGGGGTTTTTTTCATTTATATATATGTATTTATTTATTTATTTGCCCTGGATCTGGTGGGACAGCAAAAAGGTGCAAACTCAGTTCTGAAGAGAAGCTCCTCAGATGCAAGTTGAAGGCACTGCCTGGCTGTCCAGGTAAAGGAGAAGGGAATTGTCTCACAATTAAACTGTCTAGTTCTGCCAGGTCCCCTTCACTCCCTGCACTCTCCTGAGCTGTACTTAGTTGTGCCATTGTACTGTTACCACGAGGCATCCCCTGGACACAGGTAAAATACCTGGCAATCCCACCCTGATAGGCTTGAATCAAGAAGGAACTTTCCTGGCTCACAACCTGGAAATGAGCTGAAAAGGGCTGGGAAGATGATTCCATAACCCTCAGTGGCAATTCCCACTGGCATCTTGGTATCCCTCCTTTGATAAAACTTCCCAGGGTACTTCATATAGCTCCTATAAATCCAGAGGAAATTTAAAAGACAGTTGCTAAAGATGGACTGAAACACAAGCTGCTGAAGTGCCTTTTTGGTGACATTACTTGTTCTTGGGCCTGACAGTTCTCGGCAGCAAGGACTGTAAATGCTGACAGCTGAGATCAGATTGGAAAACTCAGGTCTGAAAGACAGCTGGCACAATTGCTCAGGTTAACCCCAGGCTGCCCACCATGATGCATATCTTCAAGTGAGGATTGGATTGCAACTGTCTGTCAGACACAGAGCAATCAGTAAAACGAAAAAGAGAAAAAAAAAAAATAGGAAAAAAAAAGAGGGGAAAAAAAAAAGAGCCCCTGGGAGAAAATGCACCTTTTGGTTGGCCCTGAAAAGGTGCCTTTTGGCTGCTTTAGCCCCAAAACCTTGCTGGTAATGCAAGTGTATTGAGACCAGAAGGTATAAGCTGTCTGAGCAACAGCCCTGAAGATGACAGCACTGAAGCCAATATCAGGCTCAGCAGGCCACATGTGGCAGCATTATCTCTGAAAACAACTGCTTCTGCAGTAACTGCTGCATCAAAGCATGGGACAATCCTGCTAAGAGCTGGATCACCAAAATCTGACTTTTTGCTTTGAGGTGTTGGCTGCAAAATGAAAAATCTCAGGACGTTTTTCTGCCACTTCTCCTGCATTAAAAAAAGAATTTTTTTAACAAAGAAAAATATGGTGTTGTCAGTATTAGATTACTCATCGGGCCAAAAACCTATATCCAGATTTAGATGAGAGAAAGAGTTTCTCTTTTGTCTCAGCTTCACCTGTAACTTAAAAGAAGTTTTTCAAGGAAACAACCATCCCTTTTCCCTTTCCTCTGCTGAACTTAGCACATGGCATCTGAAAGGATTCCCTCTCCTCTTTGATGCTAGCTGGAATCCATTCTCATCTGTCCCCCTGTACAGGCTTTTGGAAGTGTAACTCCACCATACCCAAACGAAGCTTGCCACAGCCGAGGAGGCATGAGATACATCAACCACCTCAGTGTTTGTCACAGAGCCTCAGTATAAGCCCTCCTAACTCCAAATGAGCTGCCACAGTGACAGGGTGCAGTGTCATACTGGCTTAACTTGGGCCCTGAAAGTTGCCTATTTGCATCAGTGTACTGATGTGCTGCACCTGGTAGGATTAGATCTGTCTCTTAATAACAAGCTTAATGAGGCCAGAAACGGCAGCACTGGAGTGTCACACCCTGCCACAGAGACACTATTTCACACTGGAAAATAATCAGTGCAGTTGTGACTCCTCTTTACTCTGCTGCTATACTTGGGATACAGAAGCCCCAAGGTGAGACCAGAATAAACTGCTCTGGTTCTTCCATTCTTCCAGTTCCTCCCTTAACACTCAATGTGTAGCTGGTTTCCTTAGTAGAATAAAACCCAATCCAGCCTTTCCAGGCTGAAAAGGAGAACAGAAAACCTCTACAAGGAGAATAGAAGACCTTGCTAGAAAGTGATATTCCATGAAACACTTCCACCAGCTTTAACTTCATGCACTCAATACTTCTCAGCATCCTCTTTTCAAGCAAGTAACAGAGCCATCACACACTTATGCTAATAAAGCAAATGTAATATCCTCTTCCTCCCTGTTTTCCTTTCTCCCTGGGGTTCATATATTAAAAAAGGGATTCTCTAAATGATGTTTAGAAAAGCTTCCAACTATTTATTCGCTTTCCTTTATCACTGTGCTGAGGTTGCACCCAGCTGATACAGAGGTTTGAGTTTTCCAGCTGGGAATCAGACTGAGGCACAGCAATAGAAGCAGCAGTCAGATCCCACTGGCAAGACACAAATTTTCAAAGCTGTTGTGAGTATGAACTCATTTAAAAATCATTTAGGAGCCATTTAAATTAATTACAAAAAAAAAAAAAAAGTAAGAAAGCTTACCTTACTAACAGCTTTAGGGTCTGTACTACATCTCATCTCTCAGGCTGGATCCCAGATGGTCAGAGCACCAAATTGCTATTTGAGTTTTAATTATTCTTGTTATTATATTCAAGGTATGTCTGGAGACAAATTATGAAGCCTCTTATGAGTGGTCAGGAAGTAGGCACACATAAAGAGCATCAAAAGGCCCTGTCATACCTTGCACTCTGGCAAGGCTCAGGTCACAAACTGTCCCATGCAGATCTGCCATGATTAGAAAATCTACAGGCAAACACAGCATTTGAAAAGTCTTTGCCCAGCTAACATTCAGGCCCCATGTTCCCTATTGGAGATGCTTCTGGGACTTCTTGGGTTTGCTTGCAACACTTTTTGAACACTAGCAGAGGTTCCCAAGCTGGCCATCTATGGTCATGGGTAAAAATTACTACAGAGCTGACTTGAGTCTTGGTACCACTGTACCTCATCCATACTGAGTGAAGTGCAGAATGATGGCATATGAAACGCTGGCTTCCTGGCATTCCCCCACTCCCTGACCCTCATCCCACACTCAAATCCACACCATCATTGATACCACTCATGTACCAAGCTGGGTGTCCTAACTAGCTTCAGGATGCAACAAGGCCAGAAAAGAAAAGTCACCCTTGAGGAGAGAAACACTAGCTTGAACTCAGGTCTGAGGCAGAGGCAAGCAAGTGGGCAACAGGCACCCCCTTCAAAATCTTGTTTGGCTGGTACACGAAGGTATTCCAGTTGCCTTTGCCATGTTATTAATTCATGCCCTCTTCACACATCATTGCCCGACTTAGAGTTGCACAAAACCTAAACATGTATTCACTTCACTTAAAAACACTATCATTGCATAAGCAGCTCATTAAAATGGATTTTAAATGGAGACTGTAAAACTAAAATAAACAAATCTAAACCAAGGGTAGAATGCCCTTAAAATTGGAGATTTATGCTTGACTGGAGAAAGCAAATGAGAGACACTTCTCTCATTTCAGCCCTACAGATATGCCTACCCAACTGCATATCCTGTAACAACTTAAAAGGCAGATCCAACGTGATTCCTCTGTGGGCAAACACTAATCTCCTTGCTTTCACAGACAATGGGAAATAAACTTGAGTATTTGCTAGTTTGGTTAGATTATTCCAAATAGACTCTATTTTCTGTAATTCCTCAAAATAGATCCCTTTAAAGATATGTTTATGTGCTCAGCAGTTGTCCTGCGCTTCACCTGAGCTGCAAAGTATGAGCCAGAGGCTGCTCCACTTGATAAAAAAGACTGGTCTGATGCTTTGCTGTAAGACCATGCCCATGCTAAGAAACTCTGCCTTGAGGGAACCAATTTTTCTAACTCAGTGGGCATATTTCAAAGAACAGCTTGGGTTTGAAGGGATCTTACAGATCATCTAGTTCCAACCTCCCCAACATAAGCAGAGACACCTTCCACTTGACCAGGTTGCTTAAAGCCCCATCCCACGTGGCCTGGAACATTTCCAGGGATGGGGCTTCCACATCTTCCCTGAGCAACCTGTTCCATTGTCTAGCCAGCCTCACAGTAAAGAATTTCATCCTAGTATTTAATATAAACTTGCCCTCTTTCAGTTTAAGGTCATACTCCTTGTCCTGTTCACATGCCCTTGTGAAAGTTTCCTCTCTGGCTCTCTTGTAGGACCCCTTTAGTTGCTGCAAGGTTCTAAAAGGTCTCTCCAGAGCCTTCTCTTCTCCATACTGAAGAACCCCAAATCTCTCTGCCTGCCTTCATCAGAGAGGTGCTCTGATCATTTTTATGGCCCTCTTCTGGAACTACTCCAACAGGTCCATTTCCTTCTTATGCTGGGAGCCCCAGAGGTGGATACAGGATACAAAAATTACCAAAAATCCTCTGAGACTGTGTTTTAATGCAACTGAAGTCACCTGGATTTTACAGCAGTATTCACTTCAAAATGCACAGATGTAGAAGCATTTTGAAGTGTTCAGGATATCACAATAAGAAAAGAGATTGATCTTATCCTCTGCCCACTAGGTCTGAAAACACAGGATTTGACTTTCTGACAGTATTTTAAAAAAAACATTTGTAGCTAGACTTACAGATCACAATTAACAGATAAGCAAGCTAGCCAAAATAAAGATAGATCATTTAATGCAGCAAATTCAATACCACATTTAATGCTTTGGAAATCTTCCCTTCTATCTGGCTGCCAGGGTCAACATCTGCCTATTAATCTTTTTAGAACAATAAACATATCAGTGTGAGGCATCATATTATATGATTATGGAACTGGCTATAAGAAGGTATGTGTCAATGATAAAAACTCAAAAGTACTTACTGCTTAATATGCTTGAAATCCAGCACTTTGCAGCTTAATGCACTACTACTGGGAACACTAGTTACAATATCTAATTTCCAAGGGACATGAAATGTTCAAACCCAAGCAGGAAACAAAATTAACTAGTCCAAACCACAAGATTTTGAAGAGCAGTTTAAAATAGCAGGTTTTTCCATTATAAACATTTCATATTTAACATACAATACCATGATTCTGAAGCAAATTTCTGCATTTTGCCTTCTTTTTTCTTACTCATTATCCCACTTTGGAAAGGATGGCTCACGACAATCCTTTCTACGGTGTTTTAATAAATAAACAATTTTCAGACATCTTAATAGTGACACAATAAGAGCTAAATTTCCAGAGAAATAATAAGAGAAATTACCATTTGATTCCTCACATTAAAAATTCATTTTCACTTGGACCTTGAGCAAACCATAGTCCTTTCCACTCAGGGGTGAGACACCAAACATAACGAGAGGAGAGGGAATTTCCCAACTCTGTAGCTCTGGTGTGAATCACAAAGGAAATTTTGCACTTCCTTCCAAACAGATGTCATGGCAGAAGAAGCAGACACACCCTCTGCAGATGGATCTTCAAATGTCTCAATGCTGACAAAACATATTTCAATTGAATTTTACATCCAGAATGACCCACTTCCATTTCTCATGCTATTGTTGCAGCATCCCAGCAAAGGCTGTTCAACTTTTCCCCTGACTGTCATAAGCTTTCCAGAGTGGAGAAAGGCCTGTTAGGCTAAAAGGACCTCGAAAATGACCTACCAGCTCAGTGCTCTTTCCAGAAGAAATTCTTCAAATATTTCTACAGTAAAAAGGGATGTTTCACACTTGTGTGATGCTTAAAACTGAACTAAGTGTGTCAGATAACAGAGCAGTATCTGTTACTATGCTCAGCGCTATCAGTAGGGAGCCCACCACACCAAACATCACAGAATTTTTCTCCCAAATGGCGCCTTTTGGTTTAGTGGATTTTTCATGGAAAACCTAAATAAAACTACTCTCAGTTGGAGACTTTCTCAGAAATTTGCCACAAGTCTCCTGATGTCCTGTGGTACTCAGATGCCATAAAACTAACACGGCTCCTGCTAAAAAGGGGAGCTATCCTATTGATGTCAGTGGTGCTGGCATGTGGTGCAGACAACAAACAACAGCATTTATTTCCTGCCTTTATTTTCTTCACCTGTCGTGTACAGCCTCACACTTCAGCGCAGAAGTTTATCCACTTTGGAGGAGGTTGGTGTTTATAGTATTGTCATGGAAAAGCAACAACGATGGGTTAAGTGTGCTACAGTGTTTACTTCAACCCCTCACAAACCTCATCCACTGTAGCTACTGTCTTCAAAGGAGCTCAGAGTTCATGCTGCAGCTCACATGTAAAAATTTCATAAGGTTCTTTCAGTTAACAAAACAGCACTGCAAAAATTAGAATGCTTCTGGCTGCCTGTAGATATTTCAACAAAATGGAAAAGAATATCCTTCAACCCACCTGCAAGTGACCCGCATTCACTCTGTTGATAACAGCCCATGTTTCCTGCCACTCTTGCACAGCTTGAGAAGATTTGTACCACTCCTACTGCCTAAGCTCCTCTCGAAGAAAAACACTACTCAGGTGGCATGGGCTCAGAAACATGAACCTTAGGATAAACAAATCTACCTTTAGACAGACCACATATTTGGTAGCACAATGTTAAGTATGCTGAGCTAATTAGTGTGCTGAGCTGACAACTCTTCTCCACAGCTTCTATAAAGGGAAAATTCATATTCTACCAGATCAAGGTAACTAGTATGGGAGGGAGGAACAAAATAGACCAAAAATCCTGTGAGAACTGTAGTAGAAGTTTTTCAATAATTATGCTCTC
This sequence comes from Acrocephalus scirpaceus scirpaceus, assembly GCA_910950805.1. Taxonomy (NCBI): domain Eukaryota; kingdom Metazoa; phylum Chordata; class Aves; order Passeriformes; family Sylviidae; genus Acrocephalus; species Acrocephalus scirpaceus. The sequence continues at coordinate 56,332,502 of OU383774.1, read as the reverse complement.
TCTTTTTACAAAACCCCCAAATATCCAGGAAATCACAATCAATTCTACTTCATGAAATACATCTGCTGCATAATCTGCTGGCTAGGTCTTTGATGTTCTGAAAAACCCCCGTAACTGTCATAAATAAATCCTCTCTAGTTATTCAGCTGCATAGCTCAACTAGTATGTCACACAATACCACCAGTATGAAAGCCCACCAATTCTCTGACCCGCTGGTATAATTACTATGTTTGAAGGGAACTATGCCTGCAGTGTGGTGTATCACTGGGGCTTCCATCTTTCCCTTCATTAAGCAAAGAACTCTGCTGCACATTGCAAGGAGCATTTGTCTTTTGTGACAAAGCCATGTCTACGTTATGGCCCTGCATAGAAATCTTATACGATGTCAGGCATGTTCCCTTATGTCTGGGAAATACTTTGTCTGGACAGATAGAAACCATAAAGCAATGTGGAGAAACATTTCACCAAGAACAAATGACTTCTTGTGCATTTGTTTCTACTACTACTAATTATTTCCATGTTCTTTACTTCCATGGCCCCAAAAGAGGGTTTTAAATGATGTTATTAAGTTGATACATTTGTGCTTATAAGAAGGAAGTCAAAACCACTGTTTCAAATCTGCTGTTTTTCATTTTGTACTTTCCAACTCCAAGGTTTCTTGCTGACTGCACAGCACACAGCCCCTCCTGCTTTCTCTTCCCTTCCTCTTGACCAAATATAGGGAAAAAGCCAACCCACATTAAATCACACTTTTATTTATTTTATATATATTTTATATATATTTAACTTTTACTATCTTGCAAATACTCCTTAATATTTTGAAAGATTTATAAAAATTTCAAAATTTTGTATCTCTATTTGCTCTTTTCCAATAAGCCCTCCAAGACAATAGCTGAAACATACAGTTATTTTTTAAACAAGCCTCTGTTGCTCCTGGCAAATTTAAGCAATGTCTTTTGCCAGATTCTTTGCCAACATGAACTGCCTGGCTTCTTCCCATGGGGTTTACAGCCTTGAAAGTGTACTCACCCAGAAATCCTGGGAAAAAAAGGGAAATTAATGTAACTGGTAAGTTAAAAAGTAAATATGCGAGATCAATATTGCTTAAGGTATAGCCAGCATCCTTCAGCATGACTCACATTAATCCAATACAGAGTGCTTTCAGATGAAGAAGCTACAGCATCTTGAAGTCCTAACAACTTTTATAGCGTGTCCTTGAAGTGTCCTGTTCCTTTCATCACTGCTGAGAAAATATCACAATCCCTTTGCATTTTCTACCCATAATGATAGGGTGAGAAGTGCTGAGAAAAAAAAATGCAATCACAATAACAGAGGAAAAAACCCCATGATTCATAGGCATAGAAAGTAAATCACTAGGAAAGCCTGTCTTGTCCTCCTCTTTATTTTGCTCATAGGTCAAACAATCTTAATGAAGCCTCCTCCACACTCACTTTATTGTTTGCTCTCATATAGAGCACAGTCTTTTCAAACTCCTTAGTTATTTTTAAAAGCTGTGCTGAAAGTCCTGTGTGGGTTATACTGGATGTTTGCTGAAGATCTGCCACAACTGAAAGTATCAAAGCTGGAGGACAGCATCATGCTCTGCTCTGTGATTTACCTGCCAGTATCAGGTAAAGTTGCCAGTGGAAAACTATGCATGATGATTACTCCCTCCGGGTAATCCACATCAGAAAAGGAAAGGTGCTGCTATCTAACTGCCTAGCTTCCCTCTAACTTTCAACATACAAATGAAGGTTGTTAGCTGCCTGCAATTTTATCTCTTTACCTGAATAAAGGTGATAAATTACCCTATTACATTTTCATATGCAAATTTGAAGCTGGATTGATGTCAGATCAAGAATCTGCTTCAGCAAGTCGGCCTTGCTACATATTTTGTCAGGGACCTTTATCTGGTAGAAGAAGCAGAGAATAAAATGCCTTTGGGCAATGGGGAGCAAATGGTGGAAAGGAGGAGAGAACAAAGGTGCATTTGCAGCACTGAGACACTACTGCACTGCCTTAGTCTGTTTTTCCTGGTTGGTATGGGTTGTTACAACAAAGTAACACAGGTATCAGCATGGCAATATCCAAAATATTTTCTTAGGCTCCCTGAACAGCCAAGCTAAAGTCTTTGCCATTGAATCTTCATTGCTACCTGGAGAAAGCTGCCTTGAAGTGCTGAGTGCTTGGAAGGGGCTTTACCCCATTTCCTCTGGTGTATTTATCCTGCTCTTGGCAGACTCATTCCACCTATTCTCCCAACTTTGCTCCATGTTATGCTTTTCTACTCTTTCCCTTGATTTATTTTTCCCTTTGAGTGATCTCTCTCTCCACCTCTTCTGTTACCCTTCATGCACAGCATAATGATGATGAAGATGAAAAAATGGCTGCATCTGAACATCATTCAAACTCATTCCCTCCTTCACTCTAATGACAAGCCTAAAGTCCAGTTCCAGCCAGTTCCTGCCACTCCAAATACTTGTTCTTCTCCTTTTAGATAAAAAGTTCTCCCAGACACAGTCTGAAATTACTTAGACACTAGTATTGACTGGGGAACCCACTTAGAGACATATACAAACAGAACAGATCAGCAAAGAAATGTCAGATATTGAAATTTAAATTACTAGCACTAATCAAGTCAGCAATTTTTTCATACCACAGAAGAGATAGTTCAGAGATCTCAAAAATAAGAGGTCAGTATGCAAATCTAACCAAGAAGCAAATTTAGGTCAAATCCTATCCCAGAATAACCATACCCATTTCCCACTGAGTCACAGTGTCTAGATGAAAAAATAACTTGAGTTTTAACCTTGTTTAATACTCTGAGCAGGGGTAATCTAATAGCAGCAACCACAAGGACCTTATTGCCTGATGTCCAAAGCAAATGGGCAGAAGATTCTCTGCTAGGAACCCTGTCTTTGTTCAACATCTTCTCCAAGGATGTTGAAACTCCTGGGCTCCTGAAAGGGATGCAAAGGAAATAGCTTATACTAATTCAGAATATCTAAAAGGTGAATGGACTCATTAAAATCCTTAACAGCTGAAGGTGAATGACTTAAAAGTATTGATTTTATGCAGACCTGTGGTGGTGAAATCCCAATATAAGTTATAGTACTATTGTACTATTTTTTTTTTCTTTAATATCTTTTCCTGTTCATGGAACCATCTATTGATGATGGGCAGGCATAATCCATTATTTTTTTACTTTAGGGGTTTATTTTTAACTATATATTTATTGTAACAAAAAAAATCCCCTACTTCCGAATTTATCCAGCTGTTTTGAAAACTGCATGTGAAACTAAAAGGACAGCATGCCCTTCTATGGTATCTTCAGACATGCTTCTGGAGAACTGAGTTTCTTTTTATCTTTTCAATCCACTTCTTCCTGAACACCAGAAAGGAACGTGAAACAATCATGCCTTCCCCCACTCATTACTGAAAAAACCCCCACTAATTTCACATAGTTTCCTTTCAGACCAAAAGTCTTGCAACCATTTCAGGATATGCCAAGTACAGGAGTGACCTGATACAAATACATGACAGAACACTAATAACAGCGAGATATGGTGGCAGCTTCTCAGACACTATCACTTAATGTCAACAGGAACAAACTACTGTGGAAATCCTTCAGAATTCTGTTATAAGTTGTTTAAAGATATTTATTTAATGAAAACTAGAATACTTCTTTTATAAACCCTGTAAAATTTCCAACAGCAGTAGACAAGAAACAGATCTGTTTTCTTTGAACCTGTAAAAATCAGATGCCTTAAGGTAAATAATTGCACCTCTGTGTTGTTTGGGGTGGTTTTTTCACATCTTTCTGTAGTCTTGAGATTAAACGAATATCTGCTTCATACTTTCCTGCAACTACATTTCAAATAAATACTCAGTGACAATTCTTCCCAAGCCTCCCCACACTAGTGAGGATGCACTGAGTATTTCTGGACTTCTTTGGAAGAGAAAGATATGGGCAACACACCCATCATCACAGAGGGTTTGCATCATTGCTCTGAGCACATTTCCATCACTTCTGGAAAAGCTGTGCTTGTTTGTTGCTATTTCCTTATCTGTCAAGTCCTTGTTCCGTTCTTGGCAAGAGGAATTTTATAGCACAAGGCTTTTGCAGACAGAATTCTTCTTAAAACTTACTTTCTACTGTATTTCATTTTAGAGTTTAGCCATTTTTCCTGCCATCAGCAGCAACTGTGCTTTAACAATCAGTTGCAAAACAAGAATGTTTCCAGAAGCATGAAGCTTTGCCCAGAGTGTTACAGGCTCAACCTTTCTCAATCCTTGCTGAGATCTGCCACAATGCAATATGTCATTCCTTCTCAGCACTTCAGATTTCCATTGACAGAATAGAAGTTTTTTCAAGTCTTACAAAGATTTTAGCATTGCCTTTCCATTTTTCTTGTTTTTATTCTCCTTATGCAAAGTTAAGAAATTGTATTTGTTAGGTAGGCTGGGTCTAAGAAAACCTAGAAACTCAGCTTGCTTTCTAAAACTGCTTGCAGGCAGAGGGAATGGGTGCCAGTTGCATTTGGAAGTATTGCTGTAGGAAGCCGTAGGTTCAGAGAGACTGTCATCTGCATCCAGTCAAAGCAAAGGAAGCAGAAAGAATGTTTTTTTTCCATCCTCAGAAAGACTCTGGCTCTCTGGTCTCCTTGCTGCATAATGCTGCTCCTGCTGTTTCCGACAGCTCCAGGGTTCCTTTCACACCCTGTCCCACCCTCTTCCTTGAGATGTGGGTTCGGGATTTCATTTCAGTTTACTTGTGCTCTCTTCCTTAAAAGTATCATTAAAGAACCTATGTGGGAGAAGCCCTATTTAAATCCATCTAGGCTCAACAATGGCAATAAAAAATGATTGCATGGTTAAGCACACAGAACGCCAAGCACAAGACCTGGGCCAGTATTCTTTTAATCAAATAATTGCTATTCAGGCAAGACTTTCTATGCAACAATTATTTCTTTTTAAAAACCCCCAAAGTACTTGAATGAACTCAAGCACTTGAGTAACTTTATTTAATTCCCATCATAATACTGTATTATAAATACATTGGAATTTTTCTTAAGCTTTGTATATATTTTCTTTCCTAATCATACCACTAGAAAAATAATACCACACTCTGGGATAAAAGAAAAAACACTGTTATTGGGAAGAAGCTTCTTCTTCAGCTTGCCAAGCAGCTACCAGCCTTCCAAGCAGCAGAAATAGCATACAGTGGGGTTGCTATACAACACAGTCAGTGGGGTTTGGAGAGTTGCTTTGCTGTTTCCAAACGTATAATGACTGTTCTGAAACGACTGTGTTTTGCATGAGGAGGATTTGAAGGGAAGCAGGTGGTCACTAACAACAGTAAACATTGTGCTACTGTTAGGGATGGGGGAGGAGGAGGGGAAGAGCCTGATGGCAGAATATTTTGTTTCCCCACAACCATCTCAGAAAAGCACTTGCTTCACTGCTGTGATACATTTTCAGTCCACTGAAACTCTCCTCTCCAAAGGTTACCCTTTTTAAAATATGGTAATAACAATATAGCTAAATTGGTTTCTTGCTTTCTCTTTATGATTTCATCATCACAGTACTTTCACATTGAGTAGTGCTATGCATGAAGGGTCACCAAAGACTTTTGCATTGTTATAATACAGGCAATACAGAGGAAAGAAAAAGAGAGACAGAAGGGAAGGGGAAAAGACAGGCTTGGATTACTTTCCAAGTATAAAGAAATCCACCATACCATGTAGATATCACAGTGTCTGTGCTTCATCAAAATATTTTTAAACAGCAGCCTCTTTTATCTATAGCATGGTTTGAATTCTACTCACCATGAAATAATTTCAGAAAGATTTTCCACAAGAAGAATGATCTGAGACTCCACAAAATACGTTTTACCTGCTTTGCTCACATTTCAAATTACCCAGTCTAAATGCTATCAACAAAATCAAATACATATATACAAACATATATATATTTCCTTTGGGAAAAAATAATTGCAGCACTCCAGCTCTTTGAACTTAGAGGGTATTCCTTGGCCAAATCCCACTAATTATAATTCCAGCCACCAAAATCCTGCCTTCACCAAAGCGAAGGACTGCAGGGCTGGAATAATTTACAAAGAAAGTCAACCATGCCATTAGCAGGAGGTGAGCTGCATGCTCTCCCCTTCTACCAATGAGCCAGAGTGGTTCTTGTATTTAATTAATGTACACCTGCTGTCATTTTTCTGGGGACTGTGCCCATTTGTGCAGACCACCAAGATTACAGAATAGCACAAATGCATCCAACAAAGTACCCTTAACAGGCTCTTGCTTGCCAAAAGAGAACTATCTATATTCTTAGTGAGGGTTAGGAGCATTTGTGGTTAAATGGGAAAACATACTAATAGCTTCCCTGTTTCTTCTCCTCTGCAGGCTAATGTACTCCAGAAAATAGATTTTGTTTCAAAAGAGCAGGAATATGTCTGGAAGAGCTCCTTGTTAAACTACTGGCTACATACAGATAATACCATCCTGGGGACAATTTTTTCCAGCTACTTTTAATGTGAAGTAGCATTTTCAAAATCATTTTTTAGACAGCTCTTCCACACGTGAAGGGCTTGAATTTTGATGGCCCCGAAGTAACAGTAATACTGCCTTTACTGTAGAGCTAGCTCTGCAAGATACTAAATGTCCTTGACTTTCATTATTTAAAAGTGCACCTTTCCTGGTAGGATTTCACACTAAAAATAATCCTTTTAGGAATGCAGAGGACCCAGCTGGAATCCAAAAATAATAATAATAGTGATGTTAATAACAATTCTAATAATGAATAGTTTTGTTGATCCTAGCGGAATTTTACCTTACGAAAGGAGATGTTCCATATCTTAGTTTTTGTAGCACATATCAACATTTCAGCCCTGAAGAGGTCACGCAGTTCGACTGTTGTAGGTGCCTTCCTACCAAACTACTCTATTTTAGTACATGTGTCATCAGATAGAAACTGTCACACGTTGATATGAAGAGTTGGGTCAAGTGCATGTTTGCTCATCCCAGGGTAGGTAACTCTCCTCCTAAAGCAGTGTGAGAAACTTCACCTCTTTCACAAGCAGATGCCTACACTCCTTAAGAGGGCAACCAATATGGATCAGTGAAATTGTAGACGAAGATAAACATCTAAAGAGTCAGCCAGGACAGACAGCATCTCCTGCTTAAAAGCCAGTGTTGGTATTTTGGAAATAACAATTATTCTATCAACTGAGGCATGGTAAAGATTGGCAAACGAGGCAAGAGTTCACAATTACTTTTTCTTACACAATCAGATATGCTAATACAGTTAACTTACGTCATATTGCCTTTTAGCTTCTTGAACTGTTTTGTTACTCTTCTGTTTTTGTATGCTCCACTTGTGCATTGCATAAGTATCACTCAGTGAGGAGAAGGCAGGGGAGAGTGATGAACCTCCATTAAAATGGAAAACATGAGCCTAGAATATTTCATGTTAAGCATAGAGAGAAATTTGTTCCCTGATGAAAATAAAACAGACCCTTGAACTTAAAAGTCAATGACAGGGAAAAAAAAATACCAGGAAGATATGATTTATAGTAGTAAAAGAAAGTTATTCAGGAGTCAATAATTTTTCAAAAGGATTAACAGAGCATATGCAGCATTATCCATAATGAGATAGGGTAAGTATAGGAAGCTCAATTTGCACACTATTTGGATTCAACTGATATTTAAACTGTTGATATCTAAAGTGCTGTTGTTGTGACAGTAAAGGTAGAGGTCCTGTACAGCCTCTGAAAATTGATATAGTTCAGGGAGAATTGTAAAAATTGCAACCCTTTTCATATCTAGTGTGATTTAAACTATACAAGAAGGATGGTTTAGATGACTAAATTTCCTATTTTTATCATTAGGACACAGGCGCTGGCTAAAAGAAAGGCATCAGGGTAACTTTTTGAATTCAGATATGTCTGCCTCTGGGATTCAACTAGGAATTTAATGCCAAATGGAAAACAGTAGGTAAGCATGAAAGCAGAAGCAATTTATCACTGCTATCTTTTCAACAGATAAGCATTTCTTTGTTTGAACAAACACACATTACAGTACATGAAAAGAAAAATGTTTTGGACAGCACAGCTTCCATAGGGCTTCTACATAATGAAATTTCAGAAAACATTCAGTATAAAAGTTTTGGTGCACAAAGAAGATTATTAATTTTCCTTCTGCATGACAAATAGATAAATACCTCTATGTTAAACGCAATTTTAAAGCACCATACACTATTCGGGTTCATATTTTCAATGCTTCAGAAAGCACTAAGAAAGGGACTCAAATTATTAATTTCTTGGCATATAAAGTTAAAAAAGGCCCAAACAATTCAATTGAAAACCAGTTTAGTTGATAGACAATAACAACTGTTTTTCTCTAGACTGCCACTTACAAACTCAGCATTGAAACACCCTGATTTTTTCCATCTTGTCCATCAGTACCAGTCATAACGATTCTGCAGATCCTCTTGCTGCAACATCACTATCTTGTATTTCTTCTGTCAGCAGCAGGCATATCACCAATCTGTTTCACTTTTGGTCATCTCAGTGACTGATCGATCAGAATTTAGTGAATGGGCCTTTGGATAGTGCATGTCCCGTCCCAACTACTTTGGCTCAGCAAATCAAAGAGGAATAAAGAGCTGTACAGTCCTTTCTCCTCCCCAAATGCTTATGAGTGAAAAGCACAATTCCAAATTACATAGAAAATATAGCTACCATGAATAATAAGAAGTAGAATAAAGACGGTTGTATTTGTACTTATCAGGTAAAATGGAGGAGATTCTAATATGTAGTCAGATGGATTTGATAAGTGATAAAGACAACTGGAATCTGGAAGAATTAGTATTAGAGGAAATAAATTATTATTTTGACTTTCTATTGTTTCTTCCTCTATGTGATTAATGAAAGGCAGCCAGGTATCTATTGCATTTAGACTCTACTGCCAGATGTGACTGCTGATATACTGATCTTATCAAAATGGAGGGGGGAAAAAAAGCTTTAAGTAGAATTAGAGTTTATCGCAAACCATTGTACCAAATGTTTCCATCAACATAACCAATCTGCAGAGACAGAAAGGTTGCCCAATCAACCCCTTGCTTGCCATAGCTCATGGCTATAAGAGTAAATGCAAGCACATAAAATAAGAAAAAAAGAACTAGAAGACTGTCTGTAGACAGTCTATTGGGGAAGAAGAAAAGTGAACAGAAAGGATCCTAGAGGTTCTTCTCTGTGTCATTGAATCTTTCAGGAATTTATAAACTAACAAAGAAAACACCTTTTGGAGAAGAAAATACCTTTTTACAATGGGAAAGAAGCCAGATACAAATAAAGTTAAATCAGTGAGAGGAGAGAGAAGCTCTAGTATGCACAGTATCTTGTCCATTTTATTTCCATGTTCTCAAAAGCAATGTCAAAAGCCAGATAGTTTAAAAAAAAAGTAAAGATCTAGTCTAGGCTTGCAGACCTTGCATGTCTCATATGATGCTAACTTCCCTTTTGCCCTGGGTCTCCAAAAACACGCAGCCCTGGTATTCAAATTTGAGGGTAGAAGCAGATCTCTGAAGAAGACCATTCCTCTCCTACTCCTTTAAAGACTTCTTAACCAGAGAACATATTTTCTGCACACTTCAAAGCTTAAAAGGATTCATATTTGAGCTTTTAGCTTATGGCTCCCAGAAGAGGCCCAATTCAAGAAACTCAGCTGATGGATTTGTAAATTTGTCATCTGCTTCTTGAGATATTCACTACTTACAAATATGGTGAAGCTATGTACATTCTTCCATAGATGATAATCCCTTGCTCCTTTGGGAAAGACAGTGAAGGGACAGTTTTTGGCCCTGACACAATTCTGCATACCTGACCAGGCAAAGCCTGGCACAATCCCAAACCAGTCTGTAAAGAGGCCAGAAGAGTGCCATTAAGAAGCCTCCACCAAAGAGCAATCTAGGAATGAAAGGTGTATGTATGTATCAATGGATTATCCTGTAGCTAGGTCATACCCACACCAGAAGCAAGAATTTCTCAACGGTTTTTTCCTTTTCGGATTTTCAAAAGGACAATGTGAAAATTGATGTCTACTGAACTGGAGGCAAGGAGAAATTCAAGAAAGATGATGATGTGGCATAATGAGGTTACAAACAAGACAACAATAAGTCTGCAGTGTAAGAAAGTTATATAACCATTTTCTGAGTTGCCTGTACTTTCTGTACAACCCAGAAAAATACCTATACCAAGAGAGCATATTGCAGCAAGTCCCCTCACTGATTTAGGATGGTTGCATTTACCTTTCCTTATAAGCCATCAGAGAGACAACTGTATATTGTGTAAATACAGTTGGGACATGAATTAATTTCAAACCTATCACATAATCTGATGAGATTTCCCTGGAGATCTCCTAGCACTTTGCAGCACTGTGAGCCATTATTTCCATACTTATTGGAAATAACGTCTGAGCCCAGCCAAGGCACAATATTCCCACTGAGAGTTGTCATGATGAGAATGGAATTAATTAATATTGTCACTAGATATATCCAGGGTCTTTTTGGCATTACTACCATGTACCCCAAAACATATTTTAATCCATGACAGTAATACAGTATACCATATAACATAATTTGGGGGGTCCTAAATTTGGATATAGGTTCCCTTCTACATATAGAGACCGCAAGTCACATTTCCCTGTATTTACAGAAGCCTGATGCAGCTCCATCTTCAGTGGTCGAGCTCCTGGCTTTCACCCCGGTGGAATCAGAACTGCGTCTGTGACAAAACAGAAGCACTCAAGCTCCTTTTAGGATGCAATTTATTAGAGAGATAGATCTTAATCACAATGAGCTGTGATGCTGGCTGTCATATTTTAGAGGATGAGCAAGAAGCTATATATATTTTTTATTGCAGTTAAATTAATTCACACTTCTTATGAAGTTACTTATCTATTTTAAGCATTCTCCAGTTGGCTGCTGTTACCAGATGTGGACAGATTCCCTGGTGCTTCACTATAAAACCAGCCATGCTGGAATTTTTGGATAACTGAAGATTCACCTATGTTAAAAATCTCTTTTAGATTTCCAAGCCATTCTCCAGCAAACTTTCACCAAATATTTCTGGTTTATTTTTGCAAGCAAATTTTGTCCATTTATAGTTGATCTGTTTTTCTCACCTGATTCATACAAGCATGCTTGTAACACTGCAATTTGTCACCACGGAAACAACTGTTCGGTCACCATAGCTGATGTCACTGAATGAATCAAGTATGAAAATCATAGAAATTATTGTTTTAAAAAAAAAACCCAAAACATCAAGCAAACAGCTTTCTAAACAAATTCAGTAACAATTTGGAACTACACAGAAAGAAATTCAATTAAATGTGATGCTTTAGTTTTAGTTTTCAGAAATTTTCAGGGGTTTTTTAACTTTTTATGTTTCTCTGTGGGTAGCAGCCACTGAGTAAAATCCTGTAAAATCAGTTCTAGCAGGTCCATCTCATAGCCAGCACCACATCTCACAATGAGATTGCTGCAGCCTCAAACCCATCTCTCCCAAAACTTTCACATGAGGCTGAGACACAGCAGTCTTCTCCCTGAGGGTATGCTGAGACCTGACTTGTCCACTTAATTAGCCACTTAACCATTCTAGCAAAAGAGGCTGAACATGCAGCTGTCTGCAAAAAGCCTACCATTGCCCAGCAGCTTTAAATATTATATATCTATATCTTTATCTATCTCCATTTTCCTGACAGAAATAACCGCAGGCCAGAAATCTTTTCAGCTGCTGTGCCCTACCCATGTGGATGCTACAGTGATGTCTATTTTATGGATCAATGTTGATTTTCATCCAGGATTCTGTAAAGCTTTGAGGCAAAAACCTTGGAAAGGGAAAGAGGGATACCATTTCATAATCCAGGGCTGCCTTTTGGAGATTCACCCATAACACAAGTACAAATCCAGAATAACCACATTTTTATTTAAATTGTATATTTCTGTTTTCAATAGGAAAGTAGATAAACTCATTTATTGTTTTGATCAATTTACAGATTTCTTACAGCTACTGGTAACACAACAAAAAATGGCATTCCAAGGTTGTGGGAACCAAGGTCGGTCGGGATGGTGATGGGATGAATGGAGATGAGAGATCTCTGGAATCAAGCTTAGTTTTGGAGCATGCAGTTTATTGCATAGGGCGTGGGTGAAAGGGCCCTGCTATGAGCTGCCAGCTGCAGCTTGGAACAGGTCTGAGAGAGAGCAAAGAAGAAGAGGAGCAAGAGAAGAGGAAGAGAGAGAGAGCGAAGTTCCCCTTACAATACAAGTGAAATCTTCTTCTATACTGAATATTCTAATTTACACCAACCAATCTAGTACAAGATACAAATCCTATAGCATTTACATACAGCCTATAAGAACCACTACATTACCATACAGTATTATATTTTAGACCCTAAAAACTACTCTTTGGACCCTTCCTGCCGAGCTAGTAGGGTCTTTTTTGACTCTTAGAGTTTTGGTAAGGAAAAGGGCATCATTTCATCAACGATTTACCATCAGGGGGATTTACCATTGTTTTCCAGTTGTTCAGTAACTAAAGCTTGGCATCTTAGACATCGAAACTTGCCTTCAACTCTATTTCACTTATATGTTTCATATTCTCTAAAAATAAGCAGTCATATTTAGAAGGCTTTCCTGTTTCATCTTCCCCAACACAAGGTGATTCTAATTTTAGAAATAAATAAATCTTATAATTTTAGAAATAATAAATCTTATTTACTATACTAGTCTTAAAGTCCCATAATTTTGTCACATTTTGCATGAAAAGATAAGCTCAACTTTATTTCTCAAATTGTATCATTGATGCTGCCTTAGAAGCAGCCACTTCCATCACTATCACATGCAAAAATCTCTGGGGGATTAAACTTTAGGAAACATTTTCACAGAAAAAGAAGTGCCTTTAATTAAATGTAATTAATTTACTAGTGCCCTGGAATTGCAAGTATTTAAAAAAAAAAAAAATCCGTGCGCATTTTTGTTTTGCATGTGATAAATGTTACAATCACTTTTTTCAGTGAAAATACAGAGGAAATATTAGGTGGCAGCAAAGTTCATCGCAGCAGGTCAATTGAGATTGTCAGGATTCATTAGCATGTGTGTGACTGGTAAATAATTGAGTTAATTTTAGGCTGAATGACATATTTAGAAAACTATGAATCACCTTATTTTGTGAATTTAATCAACCTTTGCTCTTCCCTGGATAATTCAGTGTACATCTGTAATATTAAGTTGGAACTGACTCTTCACTCTGCTGCCCTCACAAATGCTGGTGGTTTGCAAAATTTCAAAACCATCAACTGTATTAAACACTAGCCTCCAACAAAGATTTCAACACAAATAAAGCACCATAACTACAAAGAAAACAAAAGTTTAAAAACAAACAAGGAAACAAACAAACAAACAAACAAAAAAACAGAAGCTGAAGAAGTTACTTTCTTCAACTGAAGTTTTAGCTAGATTTATGCTGAAATCTCCATCTGCTTTGTCTCTAACAATAAAAATGCTAAAGTCCACAAGAGAGCAAGGGAGAAAGATTATTTCTCTGGAAACTTTCCAAAAAAATAGCTTCTGTTTGAAAAATTTAGTCAATCCTCAAATGCTTCTTTATGACACTCTGTTAGCCCAATTATCTCACATTACAAAACAAGAATATTGCACTGCATTTGGATGTTCCAGCTTTGGCTCTGAAAAATGCTACTTTCAATAGCAGGAAACATCTTTTTTCAAAACTTAGCTTCATTTGGAAGTAGGTACCAATTCATAGCTTAAGTGAGCTATTCATTTACTTTTCATTGAATGTCTTCTGATCTGTTAGAGGGTCTCTCTTCATTTCTGGAAGACATTCTATTAGCACTAGATTTGATATTGAACATGACAATAACATGTGACAATGGCCTTTTCCATGTAAAATTTGAACTGTGAGATGCACTAGCAAAACGGGCAATTGCTCCTCAGTTTTGTATTTTGAATACGCAAACAAGTTGCTCGAAAATTACTGGCAGCTACAGCTTGGGCTCTGACACTTAACTGTTATTAATACACAAAGCAATTAATGTAATTATAAATATGGGGAAAATAGCAACACTATTTACACTAGTTAGTTATTAGGAGGTAAAATACTTTGTCAGCTGTAATACAATACAAATTGCTGCACAGCGTTCAATATGATTATAACACATATATTCAAAGTACTACAGCCTATATTCTAGGTCTCTCCTCCGGGGATCAATTTATGATACTCTGTGCTGGGTATTTTATCTTGACAAAATAAGGATACTTTGTTCACGTGCAGCTACATTTGCTACCACACACTTTCTGCAACAGGACAGGATTCCAGATCCAACCCTCGCACAGTGAATAGAGACACACATCAGGATGCACGGGGAGGCATCCTTGGTATCTACACAAAAAGCGCTACACAAGCGTGCACCTGCCTCTCCAATTTGGAAACATTTTCCTCAAGCAAAAGCATAACAGAACCAACAGCAGATTGTATCCATTTTCTTCACTGTTGGCATTGGTTTCTTGAGTGTTCAAGCTAAAAATCCCACTTGGACATTTACCATCTATGGCCCATGCATGCTGGGGATGTAGTGACAGGCAAGTGACTCTGCAGGGGAGGTTTGGGAGGTCTACTGAAATGATCCTTGCAGGTGACAGCCAGCTAGGTGAGCAATGTAAAATGGACAAAACACACACATAGGGGACTGCTGCTTTCTTCCATACTCAAACTCATTAATTCATTTAAGCAGAAAAAGTGCCTTCATTTTCCTTCATATTCTTGCACTGGAATTAAACTCCTGTTCAGAATTATTGTTGTTACAAACAGCAATCAATCTTAAACAAGACTATTTCAAAGTTCCTTATTAGTGCTTTATTTTTTAAGTCTGACAGTTGTGTCACCCATTATTGGCACCCTCAATTATTAACACCATGTGTTACTGGGTAGTATATGGCATGTTTAGCAGTGGGACTCGGCCATGACTGTTCCAGTGAATTAGGAAAAGTTGCTCCCAGGTACCGAAGTGGTGTCCTTGTAATCACCTATGGTAAACACACATTTTCCTAGCTCTGCCAAAGGAGACAAACAGTTGCAACACCACGCCAAGTCAGAAAAGCAAAACAACTTTGATTGATAAAAGGGACAACACAGTAGAAGTGCATATTACTAAAAACACAGTGTGCCTAGATGGGGAAGCAAATTAAAAATGATCAGGAAACTACTAAAAGCTGACACTTTCCCTAACCAAAGCAAATTGCTACTGCCCAGTTCATAATGGCTGATGCACAGTCCTGCTTTATTTCCCAGCTGCTCCATGAGACTGATTCAAGCTCACTGAAAACAATACAGTCCTTTTTGGATGCAGTCTCAAGTAAGAACAAGAACAGAAAAAATACCTCAGTCTAATTGATTAAACAGTTCTGCTTAATATCATTATCAATGGTCTGGATAAGGGGATCAAGTGCACCCTCAGTCTCCTTGTAGAGGACACTAGGTTGGGTGGGAATGTCGATCTGCTGGAGGGCAGGAAGGCTCTGCAGAGGGATCTGGGCAGGCTGGATTGATGGGCCAAGAACAATTGTATGAGGTTCAACAAGGCCAAGTCCTGGGTCCTGCTCTTGTGTCATAATAACCCCAGGCTACAGGCTTTGGGAAAAATGGTTTGGAAAGCTGCCTGGTGTAAAAGGACCTGGGGGTGCTGGTTGACAGCCAGCTGAACGTAAGCCAGCAATGTGTCCAGAGAAACTTTTCTATCAAATCATGGTCAGATAAGGGAGAAGTATGAGAAGTACTTCCCTACTGGTTACAGAATAGAAGATCCAAGCATTACTTTTTCCTGGTAACACTGCTAAGTAAAAAGTCAGTTTGAAAGTGGTTCCAAAGAGGTAAAATATTTGTGTTTGTAAGAAAGCTCAATGCAGAAATTAGACTATTTCCTGATGGTATCTGAACATTCTTTGTTTGATCAGAATGCTTTCTATTTCTTTAAAGACTAATTTGCTTTGTTGGTATAGAGTATATATTCAGTGTCTTCCTTCCAGGTGTCACATCTCAACATGGTGTAAGCCACTCTGAACCTCTGGAGGGGTCTTGTGAGTCATACACGCCTTCAAGACTACCAGCCACCCTCCTGGCCCTCCCCAGAAGGGAACAGCCAGCTGAGGGACTGCCTCCACAACGGGTGACCACTGCCTGCTGTCACCCAACAGCAACGCCAATGCAGCAGTGCTGAGGGGCTCCATTGTGCCAGGGCTTTGTTCCATGCACAGCCCTTCCAGATGAACTTCCCAGTTTCTGCCTGCTTGTCACATTTAATGTTACTTTCTGTGTTGAATGTTTCAGAGTTGTGTGAAGTCTAAAAAAAAAGAAAAGTTGGAGTGTGCCAGTTATTCCTCTGAGGTTTCAGAACACAAACTTTGCAGCTCTTCTGCTGTTTGGCACAGGCTGCCACAGATGGAAGACAGATATCTGTCCGCCATGGTTTAAAAAGGACCAGATTTTTTTGTTTAGAAATTTTTGCTGTTCAGCACTTACAGCCATACAATCAGCCAAACCAGCCCTTCCCTCCATAGCAAGTGCATTCACAAAATGAACAGGGGAGATCATCGCCTGCCCAGGATTCACACACCCAGAGATGCCTGGGGTGCATTGGGACTGCCTTGAGGGATAGTTTTGGAATGAAAGGGGCCAACTTTTTCTAACCTGGCTTGAAAAGCTCTGAAACTCACATACCCTTCTGCCACAAGGGAGCTCATTTACTGAAAAGGAAACAAAGTTGTCCAGTAGCCTTTTCAGCAACGCCAGCCAGGAAGGTTTGCTAATTCTGAGTTGTTCCAACCCAAATATCTGAGGGAAGCTGTTGAATTGCTGCATGCTCTTGCTAAATCAGCTGTGTTCCCTTGCCTGCTGATGGCTGCCAACTTAGACTGACCTCAAATACTCCAGCTTCCTCCCCTCAAGTGTTGCAGTCGCTCTCTGCTATCACACCTGATCTTTCACAAAAGTTTCTGCACCTTCCAGGCTTGTCACAACAGCCCTTAGAGCATAAGCCAACTTGACACAACAGATTTCCTTTTTCTCTTGGAGACATGCATATGCCACAGAGACTGCAGTTCACCACCAATGCACTTCAAGCACTCCTGAGCACGCCCAAGTGGGATAGCACTTTTGCAAACCAGGCAGCACTGCTACTTCCTTTTCTTCACTTTTTTTTTTCCCTTTTGAAGTAAAAAGTTGGTTAAAGCAAGTCTAAGTTCCTAATTTATGTTGTGAGCTGTCTTGTGCTGTGTCCAAAATTGGCACAGAAACATTGTCAATTTTTCCTGGAATCCCTATGCACAGCCTAGCAAATGAAGATTTCTCTTCTGCTCCAGCATCCCTGGAGCCTGAATACTTCAAGGCTTAAACATTTCTTGCTTATGCAGAAGGGTGGTGCCTGCATGACCATGTGCATGCAAGGAGAAGTTCTGAGGAGCAGCAGAAAGTAAGCTATGTCACGAAAGTTCAGCAATGCTCATTCCTTTCTTCCTTTCTGCATGACATCTTGGGGAAAATTCAGGGAGAAAATGAATGCTGAAAAGTGACAGGCACTGGTCAGTGTCTGGAGGAAAGCAGGTAAACTTGCTACCCCAGGGACAAGGGCATGGCTGGCAGGAGGAGAGAATCCAGACAGCTGGTTCGCTCCCAGCTGGGGATTAAGAAGTCACAGGTGAACCAAGGCCACGTGCCCTACTAATAGCAGCAGCCTTCTGCTCAAAATAAGAAGCAGGTTCACACATTTGTTCTCCAGTTGGGTTCAGACGTAAGCTGCAACACAGATGTTCACAGGGCACAAAGGGGACACCCAGCAGAGCTGGCTGCAAAAGAAAATTTACGGGAATGACAGCAAGTTGCCTTTTACAGCAGGCTCTCTAGAGAGGCAGTAAAAGGGAAGCTCATTCGCGATGATTTTTTTTTCCTGAAGCTCCTCCTTGTGTAAGGTCTCCCTACAGCTAATCTCCAGAGACTGCAAATGAATTAAGAAGAAGAGAAAACATGAGAAAGCAAAGTAAGAAAGCAAAGCAGAAAACAAAGCAGAATAAATGAAAGTGAAGAAATGCATCACAAAATGGAGAAGTAAGGGCACATCAACAGATATGAGAAAGATTAGGAAAATGTAAACATCAGAAACATTGATCTTTTGCACACATCTGAAAGGATGATTAGACATGGGATCCTCTGACAGTCCTGGACAAAGGTCTGAACATCCAGGAGCTCCAGTAGCAGGACATTAAGTGATCTAGGCAGGTACCGACCCTATACATAAACTGGAGACAATGGTTTTTCTCCAGCTTTTGCTAAATATCTTGGGACCTAGAGGTGAAGCACACTATGAAGATGTGTTGCATTCGAATTTCTAAAGAATAAGGAACTTAGTGCAAAAATCCATTTTTGTGAATTTCATGCATAAGCATTTAACCTCTCCCCATTTTCAAATCTCTTCAAAGTTTCTCACACAGATCAAGGTAAGTCCAACTGTTACATCCAGGTATTCAAGAAACCTTTCACTCCTTCAAACTGAACTGAATCTCAAAAAAATTGCCTACGTCTTTGAAACTCTTTGAAAAGAATAAGAACTTCTGTATCTTCTCTCATTTATCTTTCTCCATTGCTAGGAGTTCAGCAGAGCTTCAGGAACCATGAAGTGTGATCTGACTTTTAAAAAAGAAATCACCTGAAAATTGCTTTGTTATATGCAAGGATGTATTTCTGAAATTGCCTGAATATTTTCTGTAAATGATTGAAGTGAGATGTGAGCTTCACTGAAACATCTAAGAAAAAAATTTCCAGGAACTTCAGTGTACCCAAGTTTTCAACCTTTATGGTCATTTCCTTCCCATATTTAGTTATAATCATGCCTTTAGTACCTTCAACAGTTGCAAAAAAAAAAACCCCAAAGGAAATACAGGTGTAAAGTCAGATGAAGCACAGCCTCAAGCATGGAGGAATCAAGAGTAGAGCCACTTCTTCTCACTGATTTTACCTTCAAAACTTCTTACTTTCTTGCGGAGACTCACCTTTTTGTTCACTCTGAAGTTTGTGGGTTTGGCTAAACATTTATCTCTGAGCAACTGTGAATGTCACACCCTTCCAAATTTCTGTCCTACAATAACCACGTGTTATTGAAAATTCAGCCTGCAAAGATCCATCACACTGTCCCTTTCACAGCAACTGAGATTTATCAAGAGCTGTAAGAAGCTGTAAGAAGCTCGGCATTAAACTGTCAACAAAACTCACATGGTCCAAACCGTCCAACACAAAACATGAATGTATCCATTACACGTACCTTTTTATTGTAGATTCTTTCCCAGTTTCAAGAAGCATATAATCTTGAAGAACTGCTTCAAGTTCAAAATCCAAGATCTGACAAAAAAGATTATATATATTTAACGTCATTAAAAATATATGGCTTAAGCATATAAAATGAAATATATATATATATATTGTGCAAAATACTACTTAGAAATGAGTCTATGAGCTGGTCTTTCTGAAGCTGTGCACCACCTGAGAAATGTTGTGGGTGATAATGATGGTATGGTTATCTATAGCACATTACATTTAGGTATATAATACTGTACAGATTCTTAAGCAACTTCTACACGAGTTCAAAATTAGTAGAAAACAGGGGAAAAAATCCAAAAATTTTCAAATAGAAATTTTGCTACAATCATTTGCAATGAAAAACAAAGCCAACATATTGAGTATAAAAAACTGCCGGTGGCATATCAGAAAATATAAATGATTTAGGAAACCACAAGCATCCTTATGTACATTTAAGCATTTTGCTTGCAGCAAAACAGTGACATGAATAGGGAAACCACATGAAAAATCAAGGGTATTCTAAAGTGCATTTTTTCTTCACTGTCCTAAAATGCTGAACATGGCAGTTCTGTTACAGGTGTGAAATTCTGGATGTACGTTCTTGTAAGGATACATATACTACCTAGTCACATGTAGTCCCAGAGTCTCTGAAAATTTTTCTGGTGATTCTCAGTCACCCTGAGCATAATGCATTTGTTAAATTTGGTGTGCTTAACAAAGCAAAAAGGAAGAAGATGAAGCAGTAGAAAGAAACAGGCTCAGCAGACAAAAGAAAGATACAAAGAGAGAAAAAAAAAAAAAAAAAGAAAAACGAAGAAAGAGAAGAAATTCCAAATGCACTTGGTCTGATCTCTGTTCTGGACAATCACCATCCTTAGTGCATGCTCTATTGAACATTTCTGTGGCACTACTGGCAACTTGGCATTCTGCAACAAGAAACACCATTTCACACAGGACTGCCACACAGCCACAGCTCTTAAAGATAATTAAGAGCCTATATTAGAGAAAGTCTTGTCTCTTTTCTTTCCACAGAGCTTCTCCTGAGCTTTCCACACCAGCTGTGCTACTGGTACCCACCACGTGATTCCTAGTAAAGGTAAAGAGAATCAGCTATAGAATTGTCTATGCCCACCATGCATCAGTGGTCACCTGGCTGGGAGCACCTATGTGTCCCAGCTGAAAAGCAGACATTTGCTTCTCCAAAGGATCAGCCCACACAAGGAGTCCTGGACTCCCTCCGTTCCCTTATGTAAGCCGGAAATTTTCAAGCAGAGAGATGAAATGTAAATATCAGCATGGATAATTATGTCACTGCTCATTTTTTGCAAGATAATCAGACAGAAAGACTCACTCTAAGGAACAGAAGCAGTAGAATTTTTTTATCCAGCAACAGCATGAAAGATTCTGCCAATTCTTCTTACAAAAGCAACAGTTCGTTGATTTGTAGCTGCTGCCTACTTTCATGTGCAAGAACAACAGAAATCCCTCACTGGTCTTCTCTACATATTTTCAGGCAATCACTACAAACATGACAACTTCTAGGATTATTTATTCTATGCACTGTGTAACCATTCCTGCTGTTGATGTCAGCTGCAGACAAGCCAGGCTCAGAAGCTCAGATTCAATCACACAGGCAGGAGTAACTTCACTACATCCCCACCCTTTGCACCTCCTACTCAATTCCCCAAAAGAGATTTCCACAATAATGCATAATCACAAAGAGAATGTCATTAAAGTTAAAGTGAATCTCAACCAAATACCACCTCTAAAATGAGTGGGAGCTACTTACTAGATAATACCAATAAAAATCTGCATGCAAGATCAGAAGGTGGCCGAAGTTTACCCTTTATTTTGCTACAGTAATGTCCTTCCTTTTTTCTACTTCTTCATCAGTTAGCCTTGTAACAACTTTTTCCATATAGAATCACAGAAAATCTCCAGTTGGAAGGCACCCAAGAATCACTGAGTCCAGCTCTCTGCTCCTTGCAGGACTACCTAAAGCTAGGCCAAACAACTATGAGCATTGTCCGGACACTCTTTGGATTCTGACAAGCTTGGTGCCATGACTATTTCCTTGAGGAGCCTGCTCCAGTGACTGACCACCAACTCGGTGACGCACCTTTTCATAATGCTCAATCTGAACTTCCCTGCAACTTCATTCCATGTCCTTGTGTCCTGTCACTGGTCCCCACAGAAGGGAGATCAACACATCCACCTCTGCTGGCCTCTCTTGAGGCACTGCCTAAGCTATGTTTTCCTTCTTATTTATCACCTTCATTTCTTACCCAATTTATGACTGCCCATTTTACCTTCACTTGCAAGGCCTCTGCAGTTGACATCAAGCACTCACCACACCTTGACAGGAATTACCACCCATCAGATGTAGCATGTTAACCACCTAAATGCTGCTCCCTGGCTGAAACACCTTCAGCCAAGTGACCCTGACAATAGGTAGAGATTCCAGGGACTGAACCATCAGGTCCCGCAAAACTTATGTCATAAAGGTAACCTTCAAACTGACCAGGTGTAAAACCCCACTAATTCCATAATGCATGTAATTGTATTTCTCAAAGACACATTTCAGGGGACTGTTGACCTGCGAATTTCTTATGACATATTTACAGAGAAATGTTATGAATTATTGCATGGCTGAGACAGCTCTGTGACAGAACGTTTGCAACCAAAGATAAGAACAATTGTGTTTTAAGTACAAGCACACAATTTGCTGCGCATAATATTAGCAGTGTTTATTTTAGAATTGACCACCCACCTGACTGTTCCAAAAAACCTCCTGGAGTTGCTAAAAGATGCCAGAGAAAGTTTTCACTTGTAGCAGACTTTCTATCTTTAATAACACCAGCTGTCACTTTTACAAACACATTATGCCCTTCACAGTTATCCCATATTCTGCAAACACCAAAAAACCCCAAACTCTCCCACAGTTATTAACATCTGCTTCACTTACTGATTCTGACAAACTGAAGGACAAAGGCATGATTTAACAGATTGCTCCACATAAAGCAGCTATGCAGTCCACAGAAGGATTCATCAAATGCTCCTGTCAGAGAGCTTTAAAAAGCATAGCTTAATGAATATATGCAAATTGCTATAATATATAAAATGCTTGATATCACTTCAACAAGTAACATGCCTATGAAATCTATGGAGAATGGTAAGACAGATCAATCTAATTTGTCTTTGAAATAAAGTGATTTGGTTTCCTCCAGATAATTTAAATCTTTTTTTTTTTTCTTTAATGACTTGAAGCACACATTACATACAATGAACCACTACTTTAGGCAATGGAAGATGTGATTATTCAATAGAAAAAACATACAGCAAGAGACAAACTGGAAGCACGCTGGTAGTCTTCAATATTTTCCTTCAATGTTTTGACATGCTGGCACTTTTAAAAAATTGTTTTTTCCAAGCCTTGTTGCATTTAAACAGCGCCTATTTTTTTCTGCTGCTGCTGGATGTGAGGTTGAAGCCTGAGTGCAAGTAAGGCTGATATTTACAGCATGAGGAAATGCTTAGAGATATGAAAGCGCATCAGAAAAAAACATGCATCTAGGATGATCGCTGCTGTTGCTGTTTTCAACGTTATTGATCTAGAAATTTGATCTCTTTTTTTCCATCAAGATAAGGAAAGAACAGCTTATGAGCTAAAATGATTTTCGATGAAAAAAATCAACATTTTCTAGAGCTTTATCCCTTCTGAGAACTGAAAGTTCTTTTCACCAACTGACTTGGAAAAAGAAATAAAAATAACACTTGTGTTTTGTCAAAGAAGCTAAAACCCACAATCACCCTTTAAGAACTTTGTGGAAAAAGAATCAGAACTTCTCTAATTTTTTTACTTTGGAAAAAAAAAAAACCACATGAAAAAGAACATGGCACAGTATGTGCATCAGAAACTAGAAGGTGCAAAGTTCCTGGATCTTGGCTTTCCCACTTACATTTAAGGCCAGGCAGGTGTGAAAGAGAAAGAGGACTGTGAAGTACCATGATTATCTCTTTGTCTCTCATGCTGGGACCATAAAAGGAAAACCAACACTAGGTAACACTTTCTTGGGTGGCTCTTGCTTATGTTAGGTTAAGAGAATTCCCAGTGTAGTAGTCTAACAGATAAACAGTTTCAACTCTCATTTTATGTCACAGTATGATAGAATCACTTAGGTTGTAAAAAACCTCTGACTTCATTGAGTCCAACCATTAACTCAGCACTGTCAAGGCCACCACTGAATCATGTGCCTAAGCACCACATCTACATGACTTTTAAATACTCTCAGGGCTGGTGAACCAACCACTTCCCTGGGCAGCCTTGTTCCAATGCCTGACCATCCTTTCATCGAAGAAATTTTTCCTCATATCCAATCCAAACTTTCCCTGGCACAACTTGAGGCCACTTCCTCTTGTTTTATTGCTTGTAACCTGGGAGAGGAGATTAACTTACACCAGTTTGCAACTTCCTTTTAAGTAGAGAGGGATAAGGTCCTCCCAAGCCTCCTTTATTTAAGGCTAAACAACTTCAGTTTACTCAGCCACTCCTCACAAGACTTGTGCAGTAGGTCCTTTGTGCATTAGATGCTTCTTGTTAAAACAGAAGTAATTGCTGTTACTGTCAAAGCTAGACACAAGTTTTGCTCAGTGCCTTAGGCAAAATGACCAAGATGAGCAGTATTTGGTGCAGGATTCTCAAATCTCTCTATCATGGGACCACAGTTTCTGCACTAAGAATTAACTAAATTGTAAAATAAGAGTCCAAGTTGGAATACCATGTCAGAAATGTATTGGGATTTTCTCATTTTAAAGGCACTAACTTGTAAAATCCTTCCCATTCTGTTACACTAAATATTCAGGATGTGCCAGGCACTGTGGAAAAAGCTTTTATTTCCATGCAAATGAATATACATTAGAGTGAGTGTTTATAACATTTTTCTAGATTTGGGTTTACATAACTGACAATTAAGGGGTGATATCTTTAACACTATGTATCACTTCTAGATGCCAGTATCACTTCTAGATGACAGTTAGCAATATTTAACAAAGCAGGCAGTTCTCATTTTTACGTCCTTTGTTTTTGTATTCAGATTTTGTCCTCCAGCTTTACATTCAGTTGAACAGTAAAATCAGGGAATAAATGAACATGACAAGCCTTCCTTTATTGTACCTTATTTCTCAAAATAACTCTTTCAGCTTCCATCATTACCATCCCTATTTTAAATTTGTTCTTTTTAACATGAATCTACAAGTACAGAAAAATCTCTCCCCTTTTGACTGTGCATCAAGGCCAACAGATTCACAGTTGATATGGGCAATAAAGGCAAATTAAAGAAGTTCCATGTCACACCTCCCTTCTTATCTCCTGAACCTATATAAAATTATATGAATTATCATAAGTAAAATTAAACGTTCTAACTTTTCCCTGAAATAGAGAGAAAATTATTATTCTTGGGAGCCAATCTTCTTATAGCTCCCTTAAGATGTATCATCTAATAGATTTTAGGTTACAAAAAGAGCCTCTTATACAGATTCCAGATTCAGTATAAGAAAAGAGCTTCAATAAAGTATATTAACCTGTAGACCATCATTGACAAAATTACAGTCACACTGTGTGCAATGGAATGTGCTACATGATAATGCACAAAAGCATTTTTTTAACCTGTTACTTTGTGGTGGTTTGTTGTTTTTTTTTTTTTTCTTCTGGAACACCAGCATTTAAAATCAGGATGTACTGCTTTAACAAAACAGGTGGGAAGCAGAGCCAGTCCATCCAGTCTCACATCCCTACCCACTGACAGATTCCTGCCATCCATTGCAGTGAGGATATTAACCCATCACTGTTATGGACAAACTACCTATGCTGGACAGCAGCATCACCAGTAACACGAAATGGTTCTAGGACAATCCTGAACTGACAGTGAAGTAGATGAGAAAGGGCAATCTTTGCTCTGATAAGCTCCTTGGCAAGCTAGTACAAACTCATGTTCCTTGTTAAAAAAGGAAAAATGAGGGGGAAAAAAAGCTTGTTATATTGCAGACCTTTTTCTACTCAAAGAAAGCAGATTTCCAGTGGCTAAAAATGCCCTATTTCTGTGACCTGTGGGAAAATGCAAGAAAGGACTCACTGCTCTGAAGTCTGTCTCCAAAGTACCAACCTAGGTGCAAAGACTCTCAACCTCAAATACTTCTGTGGAAGTATTGAGCAACATTACTGTGGTAGACACTTCTGAAAGGAAGGGTCCCCACCTGCCTGGACTAAGGCAGGGGAGGCACACAACACAGCCACTGCTTTTGGTTTGACAATGCACAGCCTAAGCCACCTTCCTCCATTTCTACAGAGTGTCTGAGATACAAAGAAATGTGCTGCTGTCACTGCAGTCTAGAGGTTGAAAGAGAAGTGTTATAAGGAAATGCATACCTTTGGGGTTTTTTGTTTTAAAAGCAAGGTGGAAGCACTGCACTCTTCATCCCAGTGAAACACTGGCTAAACAGCTGAATGCAGTAGATGCAATAAATCTCTAACCCTTTACTTTTTCTAAGTAAAGTGACAACTCCTGGAAACCCTTGTTCAAATTGTCATAAGGAATGTAAAAAAGGGTGGCAGTCAGTTCAATGCAGGTAATATTTTTTACAAGACTTTTGAGGACAACATGAGTAAATTCAGTATGACCATGACATTCATTTGTCCTGGAAAGTCCTTGAACACTAGTACCCTAATATCTGAAGATTATGACACCCCATTAAAAGGAGGAATCACTCAGAAATATCCACCAGTAACACCCCATCTCAGAAACTACAGGTAAGTCAAAAAATCCACAGGAGAAACAAGACCATCAAGTCCTCCTTGAAATAGACATCTATTATAATGAAGGCCAGATGCAATTCACCAGTGTTTGCTTACTTTACTTGAAAGAAAGAAAAGGATAATATTCCCTTCTGTCACAGAAACAAACACGAAAGATGAAGCTGTGAAGAGGAGCAAGATCAAACAATTTGAGAGGAGTCTAGGAAGCCTTCCTTAGCAGTCAGTCATGCCTGCTGTTAGAAAAGGAGGCCAGGCACCAAGGCATCATTCTCTGAAAAGCCAGATCCAATGAGGAATAGCTTATCAAGATAAGAATTATTAGCAGACAGGCTAGTGGCAGAATTAGTTCACCACGGTGATGATAAAACAGTATTCGGGAAACCAGGGCAATTTTAAGAAAAGGCAGCCAGAAATACCTGCCTAACATACACTGCTCCAAGTCCTTCTCATCTCCAGTATGCTGATGCTTCAAAGTTAGCTGTCCCAACAGACAGTCCTGTACTCTGTCTGCCAATGTGACGATGACTTATAGCATGCTGTGGTAGGCTTGCAGTCTCTGAGGATTGCGTGTCTCTGTGAATGATGAGGATAGCTGCATTTTGTTCCAGTTACTGTGAATTAGGAGCAGAACCCACTGACTAGCAAGCTTTCAGCACAGGCTTCAGCTGGGAAAAGGCTGGGTACAGTGCTTGGGCTGCAGTATTGAAGGAATACACTTCTCAGAAGGATGAACTGGGTCTTGTCCAGGTTTCTGTTCCTACTTTGCCCAGGAGGACTGACAACACTGTCTTTTCCATAGAGACACATGCACTCCACACAAGCCCCTCCTAGCATCACTGACAAAACACCAAGACCAGAGTCCCATATGTTTTTCAGAAAGGGACCATCCCAAACTCCAAGGGTCTGGCAACAACAAGGAAATTCTTGTACTGACCTTGGACTGCAGCCTTCTGTCATCTGTTAATAACCAGCAGAAGATACTAACCACTGCATTTAACATGAAATAGGTGACACTGTAGATACAGGAGCAGTGGCCAGTCTCCTGTTTAGCCCTTTTGGTAACACTATGACTTCATATTGCATGCCTGGCTGGTTTTTTCCAACCCCTGTAAATGCTTATTCTCATAAAAACTTCCCTAGATTTACTAAATTCTCTCTTCAAGTTATTTTGTTTTTCTCTCAACTAGCGCACTTGGAGTTTATTCCAGAACTTCATCCTCTTGAGATGTTTGAAAAATTTCTGTTAATGTTCAGTCTAAATTCATTCAGGACTAATTAATAAACATATTATCTTGAGCAGTTATTATCCCTCAATTTCAACAGCTCTCCTCCTTCTCTGGTGTTTTCCCGCCAAAGGAATTTAGTACAAAGGTTTTATTTCCTGGACATTATATACAAGTTATTAGGAATGAAGGCTTAGCATATTTTGTCAGAAAGTCTGACAGAAGGTAACCAACCACTGAGAAAGTGTATTTATTTTTTTTTTTTTTTACTAACAAACAAAAGGCAGATGCTGATTCCTTCTCTTAGTTATTCCAGTAAAAGCCAGGAATGGTTGGACCTGTATGGAGAGCAATCCATAACCTATGGCTAGCGGTAAGAACTGCATCTGAGCAGATGTCTCCCCAGGGCTGCAGTGAGGATTGTGAGCACTAAGCTGTCAGCAGAGAAGAAATACCTGATAGAGAAGGAAAGAGTGATTGGCATCTGTCATGTAAGAGCCATTTTCTAGAGGCCTTTAAAAATGAAAGGCATTGATCATAGATTTCCTTCAGTCCAAAGAAACTTGAAAACCAATATATCTGGCCTCTAGACTCATGCTCTCTGGGTAAATGCTGTACCTGCTTCAGTTCAGATTGGACACAGAGAAGAAGTTCAGTGGGAGGGTGATTGGTCTCTGGAACAGGCTCCCCAGAGAAGTGGTTACAACACTGAACCTGTCAGAGCTCAAGTCACATCTGGCTGATGCTCTTAGTCATATGGTTTAGTTTGAGATTGTCCTGCAAGGAGCAGGGAGCTGGGCTCGATAATCCTATGGGATGCCTTTCAACTGGAGATATTCTGTGATTCTATGCCTATGCAAAAGGCAATTTCATCCACCCCATTATTCAACATAACCATCACATTTGTGTGTTGAATTCAATACCATTCAACTGTGTTAGGAATGGTTTCAGGACAAAAAATGCATCAAACCACTCTGCTGCTGTTTTGAAGCTGAGTTGGCACTGCCATGGCCAACACTGACTCTTCTCACTTCTTGAACCACAGTGTCCAAACATCCACACACCCTGTATTTAAATACCCAGGGAAGTCAGGTGCAGGACAGAGACCTTAGACAGAGAAAAAATACACACCTCTAGCACTCAATTCCTCTCATCCTAAATGTGGATACCTAAAACGGCTTAGATTAATTGCATGCAGCTATAGGGTCCAATGATCATAAAAGGAATCTAGGGAGAGTAGCTTTGATGTAGGCACTTATGCTGTAGATAAGAAAGTTGAGACAAATCTTATGACTGAAGTCTGCCTCAGGAGAGCTGGCATTCAGACAGATCTGAAGGCACAAACACTGGTTCAAAGGATGGGTTTTCAATGACATCATGATCTAATCTGTAAGTCTTTATTCAGTCCTGCCTTTTCTATTTGAATACTAAATAGAAGAATTAGAGATTTGGCTCAATGATAGCAATAAAAGTCATCAGGAAGGCTGATTTATAGGAAAATATTAAAATAACTAAATATATATAGCTTGACAAAAGCCACTGTTGAAAGGGAAATATGATAATTATCTACAAGCTCTGGAAGGATACACACACTAAGGATTTTTTTAATAGGGTTTTTCAGGAAAATATAGCTAAGAATAATGTGATTATACCAAGCAAAGTAAAGTTTAGGCTGACAGGGAAAAATTCTTATAATGAAGTGTATTCTATTGTAGAATAATCTTCTAAAGGAAATTGGCTGAAGTCCAATCACATCACAAAGCCTGTCCATGACTGGACAAAGATCTGGAGAGGACAATCCTGCTGCAAGACAGACTAGATGACTCAACAGCACTTTTTTACTTTTAAATTCCTATCATTCTACTGTATTAAATAATCCAATAAGTCAAAGGGAAGAGGGAAATAGGCTTAGCAACAATTGCACAGCTGTTTCTTCTTTGAGGTTTGCAGGCTGCAATCAGTGCAAGACACTGATTGCACAGAGGGAGGAAACATTTGTATGTGGTCAGAGCACTGTGTTAATTCACGGCTACAAAGTCACATGCCTGATGTCCCCTTTTCCCCCTCTTAATACAGTAACATCACCAGAAGAATCGACCCTGTGTTGTAAATGTATCAATCATGATTTTTGCTGCACCAGCTACTCATAATTGGTTTAAGCTTTCTTGATCTCAGATGCCAACTGGTGTTAAACAAAACACAAAGAATACATAGCCTGTGGGCACATATTTCCACTGAAATAATCTTGCCACATGTTGATCTACAAGTGGTGGGGCAACAATGTTTTCTTAAAGTTGTGATACTCATTTTTAAAGCTAGGCAATATTTTACTCATTAACTTTGAAGAGGCTTTGACATTTTATTACTAAAATACCTTGCTGAGAGTCTGTGCTAATACACAGTCTGTTTTCTGCTACAGTTAAGCCACAAGTAACAGAAGCCTTCTTAAGGAATGACTATTCAATTTAACTGTGGATTTGATTTCTCTCTCCAGAAAATATTAGATGGTCTTAACAGTATGTATGTATACATAAAAATATATTTTCTGAAGAAAGTGCTTACAAGTGTAAAATTAGCTTTCCACGACTGATTTCAACTCCAGTTTTCCCACAGCAGTCACACTCTGTGATGCTGACCAAACCCCTTTACCCACTTCATGGGAGAGGTCTGAGATTTCAGAGAATCTAGTTAGGATGTATAGCAGGAAACAACTTTTCTTAAAAAAAAAAAAAAATTATATAAACATCATCTGAAGAATAAATCTGCATACCATAGGGTCTCTCGTTATGTTTTGTTTTATTTTTTGTCATGAGGCTTTTTTTGCCTCAAGTGCTCAATTAAGCATACAACAGCAGAGACAGGATTTCTGTTTTTCAAAAGAAGGAATATTAATGGAAATCTATGTCAGCATAACAAAACAGTGATCAACAGCTCACAGTTTACACCACTCATTTGGAATTCACATTATATCTTCCTGATTTCTTTCCCTTTTCCAATGAACTTCCCAAATGAGAACCCAAATTAATATTTTCCTACTTTCTTTCCTTTGTCAAAGGAATTAGGAAAAAAGCAAATATTACAATTTTATCACATACAATCCTTCTAAATGCTTCTACATATAAGATTTTTTTCTTCTCTCATTTTAAGATAATACTCAACATAAAGTATGAACCTTTAACCAATGCAGCTGCTAATGCCTACTCCTGGAGACAGAGCTTATGGCAATAAGGTGGCAGCTGTGACCCCGCAGTCTGCCTGCACTTTGCCTCAGTGGAAGGAACCCACTGCCTTTAATGGGTCTGAACTTAGACTGAGAGAAAAACAGGCTGCAGCATTACAGTTCAAAGGGGTTGGACACACAGGTCTGCTGAATGGGGTTCTAGGAGCAGCCTGGGATGTGTAGATGATGGAAGATAATCAATGGGAAGGCACTGACGTCCAAGGACAGGTCTGGGGACTGCACGGGTGTGGGTACGTGACCAGGGCAGTGGGCAGGGGTAGGAAAAGGAGCAGACAGGGAATGGGCCTATACGAAGCAGCATTTTATCATCTCCAAATGACCACAAGGCAGAAGACACTGCCTACCAGAATACCCTGAGAACGTGATGAACTCATTTGATCCTGCAGCCTTCTGGGGAACCTGGGCAAAGCTCTGCATGTAAATCCAGCAACAAAGTCTCTGCTTCTGCCCTTGGGCTTGTTTTCTGCGTGATGTCTAAGCAAAGCAAAAACAAAAAACAAATAGCAAGACCTGAATATGATGAGACAGAGGAATGGAAAAGCTGATTAAAGCATTTTCCAAATGCCACACAGAGGAACAGATGAAGGAAGAAGTGGAATGACTCTAGTCTACTGTTATGCACTTACTCTAACACTCAGCATTAGGTACCAGACGTTTCTTAGCTCATTGATTCAGTGGGCTCACTTTTACGAAACCAAAGCTGATATGAAGTCCTGCCACAAGCTCAGATTATTATGTAAAAGGTAATGAAAAACAGATAAACTGAATGGAAAAAAAAAAAAAAGAAAAACTCACAACAATTCCCCCACCTCCAAAAAAATGCCATAAACAAAAAGAAAAGCCATAAAAAACCACTCTAGCAACCAACAAATACCTGCCACACCAAACTGTCGCTGTTAACCTCATTTCAGAGAAATGAGACACACTCTTTCAAGGAGCAAAAAAAGTTGAAGTTTATTGTATACATCCCTTTATATAGTTTTATAAACCCTCCTGTATCTATCCCCTATTGGTTAGTGACAAGCTGTCACCCTGTGGTAATTGGTCAGTCTTGGACAAGGTGGCTACGTGTAAAAAAGGGTTGTTTGTGAGATACTGTTTTCATTTTTGCCAAGACGGTTGGGATTGTCAAAACAGGTGCAAGAAGTTTGTAGAATCTGTAGAATTCTTTTGCTGAGAAACAAGTCGTTTTTCACCGTTGCAGGCTCCTGTTTCGATGAAGTGCTGTTAGCTTTCTCACAGCTATGTCGCTCTAACTCAGGATTCAGACTGTAAGGCCTACACAGGCCTACTGTCAGCCACCACACCAAACCACTTTTATTCAAATGAGAAGAGTAACTTGAAGGCTAGAAAAGCATTTGGAGGCTTGGGATTTTGTACGTTAATAGTCCTACTTCAGCAGGATATCTGGAGGACCAGGTGGTGAAATAGGAAGACAGAAATAAAAAGCCTGGAACAGTTGTCCTTGTTTTAGGGTAAGCAAAAGGAAACCATCTCAGCTGGAGAAAGTAGGGAAGGCTCCAAATCAAAGGTGCACTTTTCAACTTCAAATTACTTCCCACCCCCTCACACCCACAGTGAGAGAAGTCGTGGAAAATTAAACTGCATGAATGTTGAGGGGGAAAAGCTTTCCTTTTTCTTAAAATTTTCCCATTTTGGAGTCTGAATTCTGAGTTTTAGGATTAAATTGCAATCAATAACACCTCTCTTGTTTTGGTCTGAGATGTACATTTTAACCTTCTGTCTTAAGGACTCTTTCAAGGTTTTGTTTGGATGATTTTGAGTTTGGAGGCTAAAGGAGACAAAAGGGAGAACAAGGGGATAATCATCTTCGCAACATATTCACAAATATCTCTGCAGTGTGTCCCAGGAATTGTTAGGGACTACTTTAGCTCTGTGTGTGTAGTGGGTGACATTCAGATCCTTGTAAAGCCAAAATACTCCTGGGCTCCCCTCCACTTTGTAATATTGAGCAAATGTAACAATTACAGGGCATTTTCAAATTAGAAACATTTACAAAAGACTACCAAAATTGGCTTGGCATTCTGAATTAGAAGTAGATCACAAATGAGATTCTTAGATAACTACATACAGAAATCCAGTAAGTTTATATGCCTTGATTGTTGCCACAATGTTGAAGTGTCTGTAAGTGCAATTGCATTACCCAATTAAGGCCCAAATTGTAAAATTTATTCATGCAGTGCAGGCATATCATATTTTAAAATTGTTCCAATCAGTTAGATAACACTCCCTGTCTGCACAGGAAGCTATTCAACATTTTTAGGACAAAAATCTTTCCAGTATTTCTTTAGATCACAGAGTGGGTTGGATTTTTTCAGTTTAAGCCTTCCTAAGACAAAGAAAACTAAATATTGAAAGTACTGTGCAAATTTTGTAATTCAGGAAATAGGAGTTTAGAAGCACATGTCTCACAACTTCATCAATAGTGAAGGCCTAGATTCTTTAACCACCACAGGATCTTTAACCACCATCCCACATGCAATCTTAAAACATCATCTTAGGGTTCTCCTGCATTAGATCCCTCTATGGTTCAGGTAAAGGGAGAACAGTTGTCCAAAACCTGTGAATTTTAAGATACATGTAATTAATCATGATTAATAACAAATACAAAAGAGTAAAGAGTCCCATCTTTCACTTAGGGAAGACAGGCACACTCTGGCACACCAGCTTTTGAAAGATTTACAACCCAAGAATAGGATCCCAAGGTCTGCTGGCTACATAGTGTTTTCGCATGACTGAAAGAGATTTTCTTGCCACTAATAACACCAGTTTAAATTTTAATGGAGCTGTTCTGAAGAAAAATAATTAACGTATGGTTGACTTCCCATATATTAGAGAAAACAATAATAGCAACTAAATCAGTATCTTCTGTATAATTTCAGCTGTCTTGGTCATGATGAGTTGTGCATCTGACTCATCTCACAGACATGCATGACATAATGAGAACAAACACAAATCGTTTGCAATGTCAAGGATTAGATTTTACCTAAGACAGAGGAAATAGGGCTATATTATGAGGGACTACCTAGGAAGCAGCAGCCAGCCAACCATTACTTCTTTGAGTCACAGAAAATCCCTGACAGGTGGTTAATTGATAATAGTGTATCACAGAGCAATCTCTATGCTTTCAGCTTGATTGCTAGGCTTCAAGTGAGGGCACACAATCTTGGCTTTTCACGGTGCCTCAGTTTAAGGTGTCACTCTGAACATTTGGTTTACAAGCCCTCCATCCCTGCAGAGTTAATTTTTTTTAATAGGAAATTTTTATCTGCTACCAAGGGGGGTTCAAAGCAATCTCAAGCTGTGGCAGTGCCATAGAGGACTTCTTGGGATGTGATGTCCTACCAATTATGGCCACCAGCACAACACTAATAGTTGTCAAAGTGAAATCAGGACACTGATTTCCATCCACCAAACAAGCTCTTGTCAGGACCTGCTAGCTGATGTTTAGGGATGTTAGCTGTTATAAACAAAACAGGGAAATGATTAGTGGCATTGAGTCTGGCAGGCGGGTTCTTATCCTGGCAGACACTCGGCAGACTGTGGGTTTGACTTAGTCACAAAAGGAGGATGTGAAGAAGCCCAATCAGATAACAAAAATAGTCTGCAAAACACATGCTTCTACTTGGGATTGTATTTATTAACACAGCGATTCAAGCAGTCTTATTCTTAGAACAAGAACTAAAATAAATAGAACAATCCCAACTGTCAGAGTACCACCCCATCAATCATGAAAGTTTGCATTTGAAGAAAGACAGAGGCACCTAAAAGACCATCCACCCCTTGTCTAGGTCCCCCCAATTTCAGTGGGACAAAGCAAGGAGTATATGGCAACTGGAGTCCTGACTGAAATGGCTGGTGAAGGACCTAGAAGAGCATGGACTACATCCAAGCTGCGGCTGTATTACATTTCCACTCCATGTGGAGAGAGATCTGTAGTGCCAAAATGCAATGCCAAACCTATCTGGGCTTAATCACTCTCTGAAGCTGTCCTCTTAGCAGGGGAGAACAGGCCCCCTAACTAACATCTGTAGGATCACATCTGGATTCATCCCACCACCATCTTGGCACAGCGGACTCCATGAAAATTTTGCATGTCAAAGGATTAGTACACCCATCATTTAATTCAGATGTCCATAAAATGATTGCTGGGGTTCAGAAAATATGAGTGGCGTAGTAGACAAACTTCTGCTTCCATCAATCAGCTTTTCATTAACATCATTCATCCCATCCTCTATATTCTGAATAAAATCTGCTTTCTCTCTTTACCATGCAAATTCCTCTTACATAATAAATACCGCAACACAATAAATCCTTCAGTGTCCCTTTTCCTTCTAGGGAAACTGTCTCTGCACTGCTTTATACTGAAAAGGATTTTCAGACCTCAACACAGACATTAAGTGTGATATTTCCTTCCTGTGCAACATCCAAAGACCGTCTTTTTCATTTTCTCCCTGGTAAGGAAGGGTGTTGCCATCAAAGATCTTTGGCTTTACCCATCGGCCTGTGAATGACTGCATATGGATGAAAGCTCCTCCTAGGATTATCCTAGTTATGAGAAGCCTAACTTGGAGACCTTCCTCCAAAATGAATGAGGATTGAATGGTAGGCTCTTTTACAGGGTTTTTTGTTTCCTTGCTCACCTTTTTCATTCCCTGAAAGATTTTCAGACATCATCTAAAGAAAAAAAATCAGCAAACGAAAGCTCACCCTTAGGGGCTTTCAGCCATAGAAACAGCGCCTAAAAAAAAAAAAAAAAATAACCTTGAACTCTCTCCTTCTAGGAATGTTGGCACAGCCAGAAAATGTGATCTTCTCCTCATGGAAAATGGGTGAATTTAAGAAACAAAATCCAAGCTTGGACCCATCTCTAATTTTCATTCATCAATTCTCCATTTATCTATACAGTGTAGGAAACACTAAAAATCTCCGCGTGCATATGAAGGCAACCATCTGTAAGCAAAAGGACATTATCTGAATGTAAGAAAGAAAAGGCAACAGAAGGACCTGCTCCCGTAGTAATTGCTGTCTACTGTTACAGTGTCATTTTGAGTTGTCAAAACTTGAGACCTAAAATAAACCCCACCAAGTCTTCTTCAACGCTCTTCTGTGTCACACTACTTCTCCTCTGAACTGCCTTCATAAATTCGAATTCCTCAACAGCCTTGTTACTGACTTTCAGGGAAAATGCCAGAGACAGATTTAATATGCAGCTCCAAGACACTTCCTTACCCTGCATTATTACCTCCTCTACAGCAAGAACATTGCTTCTCCTGGGAAGAATTTGATTTCCTTACTTATCAACACCTTCCTCTGCACGTCAGCGTGTTTCCTCTCACTCTCCTTCAGTCACATAGCAAAAAAAACGTGGAAAAGGTGAAGTGTTGTATGTGTTAATGAAAGGCTGATTAGGAATTGACTGCTAATAGAATAGATGCTGCATCCCATATTGCTGTGGGATTTGCTACCAACTATCAAGCCAGAACACGTGTGCACAGGTAGCAAATATACCATGGAGAGGCACTTGTGCACCTCGCTATTAGCCTGAAACAGATTTTCCAGCATCGAGCAGTGACCCGTTAATAGCTTACATAATGGAAACCAGCACCAAAATGAGTCAGTGCGCTTGGCAAATTCAGATCATTAACCACAAGAAAGCACTTCCAAGTAGATCAAGGGAGAAACACATACCCCAGAGAACATTAAATAGAGAAGTCTTATTAGTGATGAGTAAACAGGTGCAATATCCCTCTAGATTTGGTAGGATGGACTCTCTCATTTCCCACAGAGAATTCCTGTCTGAAAGACTAGGTCCCACTTCTCACAACAGAGAACAAGCTGGACCCTTGACACCCCTTCCCAGGTACCCACTTGCCAAAAGGGAGCTCTGTAAGAAATAAGCAGGAAGATGAAGCACATGGCTCCTACAGCTGCAGACTCACCATTGTGCCGACACAGCAGGAGCACACAGAGATTAAGAGCAATCCATGCACAGATCCATACTGTACACAGTCAATAAGGAAAGACTGGGGCCCTCTGGGAGGCACTCCAATGATCTGCAGGCCAACTGAACTTCACTAGGTGCTGGCCATGGTGCTTTTCAGTAGGAAGTTGGACCAAAAGTAAAACAGATAAGTGAGGTTTTTTACCACCACGTCCCCCACCAAAAAAATCCCACCAAGACAAACCCCAAAAACTTAAGCCACAGACAGATCATTCCAGTTAACAATGTCACCAAAAAAAAAATTAAAAAAAAAAAAATTGAGATGAGATGATTTTATGCCAGGGCTGCAACTGTTCCACTTGAGCAGTGGTGACAACTCATGGCCAATATTTGCACATGGAGGAGTAATTGTATTGCAATGGCGGTCGTGTACCACCTTGAAATATCTGCAGAGACACTTGGAAAACCTGGTCTAAATGCTTTGACCATTTGAATCAGATATTCCAAACATTTTTAAATTTTTTTTTTAGATTTTGTTTTAAAAGATGAAGACAAAAATGCAGGTTTTCCTCTGACCCAAACTAGTGTTTATCATGTTCTACATGAAAATGCAAATCAAAGCATATTTCATGTTAACTCAAAATGTTGTTTTTTTTTTAAAGCATGGCTTAACTAGTTTTTTTAAAAACTTAATTGCCTGCACTGCAGCATAAAGAACACATGAAGAGCACACTTGGTTCTATGTCAAACTGCTTAAATCATAGAGTTTCCAGAGACACAGTTTCCAGGATATACTGAAGCTGAACTTATATTTCATACTTTCAGCAGTCCACAACTTCTGTTCAGGGTTCTCAGCCCTTGGCTTTATCCTAGAGATATGACATATATGTAGCACTTCTCCATATTTCATTTTTATGAAATTGAAGTGACTCCTTTGATACAAAATATGTAATTTCTTCTCATAAAAGGCCAATACAAGGGCCATTTCACAGGCCAGGATGTTGCACTACTGTTTGAGATGCCTATCGCGGCAAGCAAGTCTGGCACTACACACAATGCTCACTTGGCTTCATTTTCTTATCTATTTTATGTGCATGAACAGCTGGAGATGGACGTATAGAGGCTTTAACCTTCTGCAGCACATCTAAAAAAGTACACAACCAAAATCTATGCAGCTGTGAATGCCAGAAAGCCATCTGTATACAAGTTAATTGCCTTTGGTTTGAATAGTTTCCATTTTTATCCTGCCATCTACATTTGCACCTATTCAGTGGCTCAATTTGGACGCAGCACGGACATGAACCATGCTCCAAACCAGCTCTTCCATCTCCCAGGCCTCCTTCGCTGCAAGCCTTCCCTCACAATCTTTCCCTCCTTCGAGCATTTTCTTCCCTCTGTCTCAGAAATCAAGCAAACAAGCCTAAGGAATGCTATTTACACCAACACTTCTGTGGAGTGCATTACTAGACTGAGTGGATGACAGAAGCAAAGCACAGGCTTATTTTCTGGTTTCCCAACCCCACTTACTTTCCAGTGACAAAATTGAGCTGTTCAGATGCAACAAATTCAGCTCTGAGCAGAAGGAACCACAATGTCAGCCTATGAAGCACCTGATTGCTTTGAAAACCAACCAGCTGTTCCTTTTGTTCATTAAATCTGTATTTACGCATATGTATGCATGTACAGTAGATTAACAATGCAAATCTTATACAAAAAAAAAAATCTGACATCTACTTAAAATCTTGCTGCTAATTACAGATGTGGTTCAGATCAGTGATGTACTTCTAATTAGCAAAAATAAGCAGTCCTGTTTTCCTTGGAGGAAATGAGTATGGCCTAACTAGGGAAAATTAAACTAAAGCTAACACTAAACACTTTTGCTTTGTACCCTCTAAACAGTTTTCGTTAGCTCTGACAGATTTTTATTAATGACCCTATAAAAGCATCAATATTATCTAAGCAAATCCACTATTTTCTTCAAATATCTTCATCTGTACATCTCATCTCAGAATGTCGTCTGTCAGAGATTGAGTGCGGAGACAGAAGCTTGCATTATTTACTGGCAACAAAGCAAGTACATGGAAATGCTACTAAAGAAACACGCACAAGAACTTTTCTATATTTACAGAAAATGGTCTCAAAAAGAAATAGAGCCGTGTCATCCAAATCTGTCCCTTTATAAATACATAAGTCTTTTAAACATTGCTTGCTGGCTGTGGGAACAATAACAACAGCCTTGCTGTAAGTCACTGTGGCCTTCTAGGTGGTATAACTAAACTAAAACACTATTTATTGTGACCTTTCCCGTTTACTTTACAGTTACTGGTCAAAATACAGTGTCACCCTGCAGACACACATAATCAACTTTATTTTCCAATCTAATTGAGAAATGGAGCTGTTAATGTCAAGAAACATCAAGGAAAAGCTGCTCTGCTGAACCTGCTCTGTCTAGCTGCCTGGTGGTAGATCGTTGTGATAAAAAACTGCTCCGCATGCACCTAAAGGAGCACAGGGGATCATCAGCAAGGAGCACCCAAATAGTTTCCTGCCCCATGTCCTCCATCCCATCACTGGAGTCCTCCCATCTGCAGCGCATAGTGAGCCTGGAGGCACCGTGGCAGGTCAGGGAGCTCCAATAACCCCTTGGAGACATGCGCCGTGACCCAGCCCCACAAAGGCAGCTTTCACCTTGGGGACCAGAGGAGTTACCCATTACCAAAATTCCATGGGAGAGGCTATTTGGGTCACCCCATAGCCTGTCCCCATGGGCAAGACCACCAGAGGAGGTGGCTACCACAGGAACTAGGGGAGTCCCTGGCAGCTGGCCTTCCACGTGCCAATGTTCCAGTAGCTGGTACTGGATCCTCTTTCTCCACACGAGTCTATGCCCAGGTCCTCCAGTCCCTCCAGAAGCTGGCTGTAGTGTGCATGTGTGTCCATGTCTGTGTGTTCTGGAAGCTGGACCAAAACAGAGGCTTTGGCAGCTCATATATGCAGGTGCCAGCCCCAGCAGAGACAGGATATTTAGGCAACAGTGACTGTCCATACTGTACACACATACATATTATATATTCCTCTCTAAGAGGTGTAAGTCCCGGACATCCAGCAAGGGAAGCAGGATTTGGTCATTGCTGCTGTTCAAGCTTGCATGAGTACAAAGTGTATCTGTGGATCTGTGCAGCTGGCCATATATATAATGTATATAATATACATTGTATGTGTGTGTACCTACTAGCATGCTCCTGCAGGAATACAGCCTGGCCCTGCTGCTGCTGCTTGTACCCAGGGACATGCAGCTCTGGCATCCTCATCTTAACTTGAC
This sequence comes from Acrocephalus scirpaceus scirpaceus, assembly GCA_910950805.1. NCBI lineage: Eukaryota > Metazoa > Chordata > Aves > Passeriformes > Sylviidae > Acrocephalus > Acrocephalus scirpaceus. The sequence continues at coordinate 56,292,505 of OU383774.1, read as the reverse complement.
TGCTAGATTCAACTTTCCTGTAACACCTGGAAGTTCCCAATAAAGGTGCTATCCATCATGCATAAACTAACATTTATTTCAAAATAAAGGGATATAGCAGAACTGGCAATTTTCCAACATTCAATGTGATCATGATCCTCTCACAGTAGCTGTGACGTAAGACAAAGAGTCCAGACTGAAAGATGGTCGTGCAGTCTCCAAGGATCTTTTGTTTAGAACCAGTGATTTTTTTTTTTTTTTGTCAAAAAAGTACATTAATTGCCTAACATCTGCTCATGCTGTCTTCTGTCATTTCCTTGTCTACGCACAGCAGCACATTCTTCAAATCAGCACGAAAACAAAGAGTAAAGGAGCGGTTTCAGGTCAGACCACTGCACCACAGCACTGACTTGAGCTTTACTTACTGGCTCATTTAAAACTAAATTTCAGCATATACTAATAGGCAAGGAAACATGCTCTCCTATGTAAGAATAATGGACAATTTTAACACAATTTATGACCTATTCTGTTTCTCCTGTCTGCAGTCACAGGGAACTTCAAGAGCAACGAGTCATCAGAGTCTAATATTTAGGGATGACTCAAAGACAGATAATCTGATCTGCCTCACAACAGCCTTATGCTTCACCTACTTTAACAGAGCTACTTCTAATTTGTACCAAAACAAGATCAGCATCAGGTCCCTGGATTCCAGCAACAAAATGTCCCACAGCACCAAGACGATGTTATAAAGTATCATACACCACATATACTTCAGGTAAACAAAGCCCCTTGGCTAAGTAAACAGTAAATGACCAGAGAGGATTACAGCTTTTGGCTTCATTATTTCCACTATATGGAAAAAACATAATTTTTTGGAATACAGACAGTACCCAACACATTTCTCCCCTGCAGGACAGGAGGGGAGAAATTTCCACACCATGGAAAACAAAAGCACTGGCTGAATAAGGAGAGTCTACAAAGACATCATGAATTAGCAAAAAAGTACTTTGGAAAGATAAGATATTAAACATTTTCTGTGGGGAATAAGAACACTGGAGATTATTTACTTTGCTTTAATTACTTTGGCACACTGCTAGATTAGTTTTTGTACGTTACTAGATTTCCATACCACCATTTAAGAAATGCAAAGAAGCGAGTTCATGTTCTGAATATTTAAAGTTCACCCTATCCATATTATCTTGTCCTGTGCTGGAGTTTCTGCCATTCATTTCACAAATAATGAGGGCTACAGCTTCACTTTAAAAATTATTGTTACTACAGTGATATAAACAGCACCCTTAATTTCTGGGTATGCCTTTCTCACTTGCCTTGCATCTATCTAGATGCGTTTTGACAAGAATCCATTGTTAACATATACAATATCAAAGCAACGATAAACATCAAGTTTCACAGATGCTTTCGATCTAGATTGCATTAGGTCATCCTCCACTCTTCTGAACACTTCATTTTGATGGAAAACTGATAATAAGCCAATTTCCAGAAGGCTGTAACTTACAAAAACACAGTGTAATGTTTGTAAGAAGTTTCCTTGAAGGCTTTATGAAGTGTTTAATAGGCTTTATAGTTACCGACCATATTACTGAACAACGCTAATAAAATAGCAGTTTTAGACTCTCCAATAACTAGAGCACAGATGATATATAAAAAAAATATCACTAGTCCCACTGTTTTGATACTAATATGTGATTTATGAGAGCCTGTGCTGAAATAAAGATCCTGTCTTTTCCTTGGCTCTTTCTTATTGTAAACTGTTTAAAGAATGCCATTCACAAGAAATCCAAAATTTTCCTGCCTGGAGAAGAGCTGTCTGTACCTAAAACAACTGCAAACAATATCACTTCAGTGCATCTAAACAAACAACAGTCCATTCAAGAAACAAACAGAGGCTAGCAATAGGATGTTCACCTGAAATTTTCCCAAACTAATTTGCCACATTTTATTTCATATTGGGAGGTTTGGCCGTAAGTACTGTTAAAAAGCTTTGGACTTCCCTGCAGCACTGACAAAGCGGGGATTTTTCGTTTCTCTTCTTTATATGTGCAGTATCTAAGACTGTCTTCTCCACAAACATAAAAATTCAAAAAATAATGACTACCTAAGTTATAATAATAAAATGAAAACTGACCAAACAGTAAATACCCATGCAGCAATAAAAAATTCAAACGTTTGATGCCGGAAGGATTATTCCACACAACACGACAACAGAGTTAATTTAAAGCCAACTGGGAGAAATTAAAAGGCTCAGGTTAATTATTGCTCTACGGCTGAGCTGGAGGCATGAAAAACAGAGCAACTGAGAAGAGCGTAGAGATAAGCAACCAGGGTTTCAGCCTGTCTCCTCCCTAGTCCTCGTCTGCTCTCAGGCCGGGCACCACGACAGGGCTCTTCAGCAAGCAAAGAGGCCACTTCAGAAGTCCCTCTCTTCCAATAGCTCATCTCTCTGCTCTGCTCTTCGCTGCACACCCCCTGCTCGATTCCCAGCGTGCCCATCCTTCATGGCACAAGGCGGTCTCACCAAGTCAGCCACTGAGATCTTCCCTGCCACTGCTACCAAAGCACAGGGCAATGCAAAACTGGCAAAACTAGTAAAACTAGTAAACATTATAGAAGGAGCAATTTGTAAAGGAGATTTTGAGAAGGATGGTTCACTGTCGAGAGAAAGGAAAACAGCAAAGGTTCTGGGAGACAGGCATTTATAGGGTCCTTCATCAAAAATATGAGGTTTGCAGCACTCTGTGATAGAAACACGAAACCAAACAACAAATTTACTGGCTTATAGCAAGCAAAGAAGGAAAGAATGAGCCCAGAAAGATGGTAAACAAGTTTTTAACATATCCCTACATATTTGAGTATCAGGACTCTGAAAATACTAGTTACAGTTAACAGCTCACTACATATTACTAAGATAACGTTTGCTGTTAAAGTGAAAATATTTGTTTGAAACTAGTTTGAAACATGTAGAAGCAGATATCTTGCTAGATACATATTTAAATTTTTATGTAAGAGGAACCAAAATCTTCACATTGAAAGGTTGCACCTTTGGATACTATGACAGGTTATACTCTCCAGCAAAATTTAAGAACCTCAGGAGAGGATTAGGGATTAGACAGATTTTTTTTTTTTTTTAAATGAGAGCTGGAAGACAAAGAGTATCTAGTACATATAAAATTCCTTCCAAGTGGGAAAAAAAAAGTATCTGTAAATGACTAGGCTTCCTGAAGAAAACTGTAGATCAGATACCAAGATATTTCCTTGCTAAGAGAGTGAATAATTCAGTTACCAGTCATTGATCTCTGAAATGGCTATGATCCATCTGCTAAGATCAGGGAATTGCAAGTTTGTGTATTAACTCCTGGCTTTTTCATATTTGAGTAATAAAGCCTGTGCCAAAAATCAAGGACTTGCAAGAGGTTCAAGGACAGTATCAATTACTGTCTTCAGTAACAAGGCATCAGTTTGCAAGACTTTACAGAATGCAGCCTAAAGATTCTGAGTACCTGCAACTTCATTACCTAGAAAATAATATCATCTATGTTTAAGGTGAAATTTAAACCCTCAATTATCTTTAATTTTAATTTGCAAACCTGAATGCCCAAAGAGCTTCGTTTGATCTCTTCAGATTCCTTGGATGTGCACCTTAGCCAGAAGCTTCCTCACCTTTTTAGCAGAGCTGCATGATGCTGTAGTGGAGTGGTCTCCTGCCCACCATCAGGTCTGGTAGAATTTGGTGCATCTGTTGACAACAAATGCTCCAGAGCTGGGTAAGAGTTGCCAAGGCGAGCTCAGCAATTTTTCATTGTTAATCCCAACAGTAGCACTGACTCTGATTAGCTCTCAGGGGAATCCAGCTGAAGATCATTTCCTCCAAGCTGAACAGAAGAAATCATCAACAGGTGATGCATAATGTACTTCTGGTGAAATAAAGCCTAAAGGACAGGACTGCTTTTTCTCTCTCTCATGCCATTATAGATATATGGACAGATAGACAAAAAGCACTACTGTAGATTTCCATTTTATATTATTTTAATAACTATTCACAAAAAGAAAGATTTAAAATTCCAGTAGCATTAAGCATAACATTCTACACATTATCTACAGAAACTTCAAAAACATGCATTCACACATGTATGCTCTACAAAAAAAACCAAATGCACACAACAGTGACCTACAGTTCCCAACAAAATTGCTTCATAAAGGACACATCCTCAAAGTATATATATGTTACATTTGAAGATTTTTTTCTTTCATTTTTAAAAATAAAATAAATATCAAAAGTTGCATTATAATATACTTTTGTCTCAGAAACAAATTAAATTCTGGAGAAAATTACATTCAAGATGAAGCTGTGATACTCGGGGCTTTTTCAGCCTTTCGAAAATAATGCTAAGCAGAGATTTAACTCCTGTCTATAGCTACCTAAAAGGAGTGTATAGAAAAAAATAAAGACAAACTCTTCCCAAAGATTCAAGGTGGCAACAAATACACTTTATGATAAGGGACATTCTCGCTGAATACAAGGGGGTGGAAAAATTGCCAAAAGAAGGGTCATACAGTGGCAGAAATGCCTTCTGTACCCACAAAACTTGGGATATCCATCCTTGGAGAGGTTAAAAATCCAACTAAGGCTCTGAGTTACTTGATCTAGATGGCCCTGCTTTAAGAAGTAGTTGGACCACATGGACCTCAGAGATCCATTGAAGCCTCAAATAGTTCTGATTCCATGATTTTTGCGCAGAGTAAAATAAATCTGTAGGGAAAAGGCTGTTCAAAGAGCCTTATCTTTTGTGATACCTCAAAAAAATCATGTAACATTACAGCAGTTTACTGCTGCTAATATTGTTCTGCATCTAATATCATGGAAATGCACCTCTATTGCATAAATTATACATGACAGAGCATTAGGTCTTTAAATAACATAGTGAATATCAGAGATCACACAGGAAAGTCATTCTTCAGGCTCTCACTAATAGGAATCAAAACCACAGTGTGCATCTTCCCCCTAATTCCATTTTATTAGACATGTCATAAGCAGGCCCTTTGATCCATGAAAAGGGAACAGACCCCATTCTGACATCTCTTCCTAGAACTAGTGAATTAAAGCACGTCAATGAGAAAAATGACACCAGTTTTCACAACTTGAGACTCCCAAATGCTAGCCAACACTCAAGACTGAGATGGAGGCTGTGGAGCTAAAAGCTCGTGTGTTACAAATGAGCTAAAGGTCACAACTTTATACATAAAAGAACAAAGATAAAAGAGGTTTAAAGTTACTTGGGCATGAGGTCCAGAAAAGAACATGGAATATATATTCGCCCATAATTTACAATTTCAATTCTGCTTTATCCGGCTTTCAAGAAATGTACTCAACCTGAAGTATTTTGGCCCTGGACAAAGGGCCTGAATGCCGCAGAGCCTGGCTGTGCTCCCACCTTGCCAACATGGAGGTCCAAAGCTGAAGGCCTCACTCCCCCCCTTCAGATGGCCACACCAGAGAAGAAACTACAGCTGCTCTAAATGTTAGCATTGTTAACTGTTTCACTGCTGTTCAGGACGGCTACTGTAGGGTTTCACACGTCTGCTGGCAAGTCAAAGGACAACCACTGCCAAAACCACAAGGTTCAAAGCCTTCCAGCGCCATGGAATTTCTCTGGCACAACACTCGGTTCTCCTAAGATCAAGTAAACCTAAAGTCTGGCACCCTGACCTCATCAGAACAGTGCAAAATCAATTTATTTAAATGGAAAATAAATACTCAGAGATCAAGTAACTCCAAGTAGCTGTAACTCCACATCTTTTATTTAAGGAACCCTGGTATGATAAAATTCTAAAATGAGACACAATTCTTAATCTGCCACATCAAAAGCATGACTGCTTTCTAAACCCTTGACGAGGAAACCAGCTTGAGCACAAGAAGCCTGGGTTAAGAGTTACAAGGCTCTTATTTTTGCTGTCACAAGTGCTGACTGAAATTGTATGTGCTGAAATGAAACTACAAGATCAAAGAAGTAAGTTTCACAGTGAAATCTGAAAGACAGCATTCCAGGCCTGTGCAAGACACAAAGTGGCCGACAAATCTGCATCTCCAACACAAACGAGCTCCAGCTCAGGAGCACTAAGGAGAAGAAACACAGTGGATAGTGCTAACTTACCGTTTCAACTACCACAATCAGTGCCACCACCACAGCAACAGGGAAAGAACTTGCTAGACATAGAAACAAAAAGACTTTTAACTGATCCTATTCCTGATGAGACATTTTTCCATTTTAGACTCTGAAAATGCTGAGGATTTTGGCTTCCAGAGCAAGTGGGCAGCACTATGTAAGCAAATGGACAGGAATGGAGCTCGTATCATGAAAATGAGGAAAGCATCTTTACACTCTGATTTATTACATTAACTGAAAAATACTTTTAAGTCAGGATTGGTGTGGAAAAAAAAAACCAAAATCTTGTGGGGATCTTTGAAAAGGAATTCTGTTGGGGTCTGAAAGCTACTTGAAATAAATTAAAAGAACATAAAGAAAGAACAGTAAATGAGTCCACTGAAGTTCTAAGAGCCCACACTGTACAATCGGAAAGAAACTGGAGAAGCCAGATATCTAAAGAAACTATTATTTAATTGGAGTAACAGAGACCTGGCTAACACTTGTGGGAGTATAAAGAGGCACTGCTCTTTCAAAAGAATTGGTGCTGCATTGTAAATTAAGAACACACAGAATTGATGTAGTTTCAGGCCATAGGTAGATTCAGATCTTGGGGAAACTTCCATGTAATGATTGCAAAGTTAAGAGATGAAAAAACCAGAACACTCCCATGGTGGGGATCTGTTGCAAAGCACCAAACCAGGGCGATCAGGGAGGAAAGGTTTTTCAAAAGACTGCCAGAACCATCCAGAGTACAGGACTGGAATAGTATGTATTTTAACTACTCCCACATCTGGGAGTAGTTGAGAAAGAAATACATCAGGACATTTTGTTCTGCAAGAATTCAAAATAAACTGAAGTCAGCTTTTGACACAGAAGGTAAAGAGAGCAGTTTAATAAAGGGAGGAGGGGAATAGGATGGTTCTTCTAATGTCACTATAAAGTATAAGTTCATAATCCTGAGGATGCAAAGCCACAAAACAGCAAAGCATTTTTCAACAGCAGGCTTATTTTAAAGTACTAACATGGGTAAGTTAAAGAAACCCTCAGAAAACAATCGCTGAAATCACAATGGAGCAGCACACGGGGTTGTGTTTCAAGTCCAATGCCATTCAATCTTTGTATCTATGGCTTCAGCAGTGGAATAGAAGTTATGTTTATGAAATTCTCAGACGATACTGAGCTCTAAGAGACTGCAGGTATCTTTGAAGGCAGGATCAGAAATCAGAATGACATGGGTAAACTGGAGAGATGAAATGAGATCCCAGTCCAGATTGTAAACTAATTATTTTTACAGTTAATGGAGGACAAGTCAATACAGTTATTGGTGTTTGGGGACCTAAATGAGATTCTTCATCCGACCCTCAGTAAGGCATGTCCAATTGGCCAGGCTCCATTGACTAGATGGGGAATTTAGTGACACTGCTAACATATGACTTACATTTAGGCACCTACATTCAAGTGTTTATAATCTGATGCAGGGTCCAATCTACAGTTTAAGTGTGGCATAGGAGTTAATTAGTAGGAACACATGCAAGATACTTGGGTATCTTAATAATTAACAGTATAATTGAAGCGTATAAATGCAGGAGGAACCACTTTTTCAGTTGCATTTCTGTAGGAGAGGATTTCAAGCAATGAATACCTATCTTATTGTATATTGCATAAATATACAATACCATTAAAAAGCTACAGAATTAGTGAAGTAATCCTCTCTGAACAGAGTTGTCTTACATTCAGTTTGGGGCATCACACTCCAAGAAAGATGCAGAACAATTACAGAGACAGATTTCTAGAAAACATAACCTGTGAGGAAACATGGACAGAATGAGGATGTTTCATGTATGCAAAAAGACACCACGAAGGAGATCTGTAAGCTGCTATATACCAAACTGGCTGCTGAAAACAAGAAACATCCACAAAAGACAGAGTGATAAGCAATATGTTTAAACTGCAGCAAGAAAGATTTTTATTTTGTAACAGTAAGAACTATGCCACACTGGAAAAGAATGTTTTTAAGAACAAACCAGGGATCTGACAGAATATAACTGATCCTGCCTTGGGATACCAGGATAGCCTAAAAGATTTCTGAATTTCTTTTCCATGAGTGCTCTCAGGAGTTAACAAAATTCACAGCTACTCATCCCTAGGTCAGATGCACAATTGTGTGTGCCAATGATATTCAGCAATTCCCAGGGTCAGTTCACAGAGGAACAGCTGTCAGATTGATTTTTTTTTTTTTTCGCCTGGCACTTCATAAGGGCTGGAACTTGTGGCAGACATGAAATGATCACCACCTCTTCACACAGTACATCCTCTTGGTATCCCAACACAGACCTCCAGAACAATTAGCAGCAGCAAAGGAGCTCCACAGAGCTCCCTTCTGCCTTCTTGCAAAGGCAGAGAAGGAATGGGCACTGCTCAAGAATCGTACCTTTTCATCTTACTCATGAGTACCTCTGAAGTGAGACCATAACAATTGAGCAGGGAGATCCTGGACCACACACCCTGCTGATGCTTCCTTCACAAAAGCTACCATGATTGAATAATCTAGCTCCCCTTATCTTACAGCAGATTTTATTATTAATTCAGTGGTAGCAGTTACATCTCAGATATATTTTATTAGAGAGAAGCAAAGGAAAGACTGAAGTATCAAATCAAATTCAAATATTACACCAACGTACATTGTTTTACCATGATCTTCATAGTTCAGTATCATGCTCTGTTGTATTCAGGTGATGTATATGAGACAGGTGAGAGGTGAGAAAACCTTTCAGAGGTTTTATTGTCAGAGTTCTGACAATAAACACACCTTATTGACCAAAAATTGTCAAAAGACAAACTCTGCCTAAGTATTTTCATGATTACTAATTAACTTTAATTTTTTTTTTGTGGTATTCACTATATGAACTTCAAATTTTACTGCGTGTGTCCACATTATGCTAGCATGGGCAATAACATTTTCAGTAAGGAATCCAGTCCAACAACCTGAGTTGTTATATTTGCCAAATGCCTGCCCTGAAGTAAAACAGTAGGAAAAAACTCACCTATTTAATAGTAGAGAATGCAAATGTCACCATAAAAATTTTACCTATTCCTGTAGCCAAGGGCAATTCTGGAACAGGAAATAACATCTTTAATAATGTTTTCAAAAAATGGTATATTGTTCACAGACTGCTTCTGAGAAAAACATCCAAACAAATCTCATCGGGTCTTCATGAACCCTCTTAGATGCACTTTTAAGAATATTTTTAAAAATCAGGTAGATTTTCACACAAGGACAGATGACCATGTGTTTAAAGATCTTGACCAAAGAAAGTGGTGAGGTAACTGAACTTTCTTCACTGCAACAGCTTATAAAATGCAGGACCTAATAAATTACTCTCTTTTTTAGGTATAAGCCAAATCTCTAATGGTTCTTCAGAATTTACATTTCAGACTGGCAAACAGGGTCTTCTTCATTGACCTTATTTATTTTAAATTACTCACCCACTTCAAACACTCCAGGATATTCCTGTTAACGTTAAGTGGATGAAATTTGTACAGCCTCATATAAAGACATCAAAATGCCTCATAAACTCTTTTCCTGCTCAGGAACATTCTTTCCAACAGCTATATACGTACCTATACATATCTCTCTATCTATATATCGTCGAGGCTTTATTTTCAGTTTTCTTAGAATTAATTCAGCTCATTAACTTCTGAACACCTCACACAAGCTCCTGCAAGGCGCATTAAGTCCTTCCTTAGCCGGTTTGATGAATCTCATGCACTAAGGACACAGCAGGAGATCACTGTGTCCAGATGAATTTCCCTACCTTATCATAGTGGTCCTCGGCTGTAAAAATGTGAAGAAGCATTTCAATCTAAATCAGCTATGCACTTTAGTTCCTTCTTCTATCTCCAGTCCCATGCTTCCAGACACAAGATGCTGGATGATCTCAGATAAAGGTCCAGACAAAAGCACATCTTTGCAAACTGGCTTGCTACCCAGTGGAGAAAGCTTTTAAGCTAGGATCATGAAGGAAATGCAGAAGTAAATGAGGAAGCAGTGCAGATAAAGGGGAAGTACACGTTGGAGAAGGCCATGAAACAGAGGGCATTCAGGCTTCTCAAGCAGTGGTAGGTACACCACTGCACAGAGCTTGAGCAATGAACAAGTCGAACTGGAAGTTTGTGTATGATAGCAGAGCTGTGGCATAATCAGAATCCCAGGTCTGAGGCAGCACACATGACCAGAATATGGTCATAAATACAGGCTTTTTGGAAAGGAAAGGCAGACACAAAAAGAGCAAGGAACTATGTCTTCTGCAAAGATATGGTTCCTCATCTCCACAATGTTCCAGTGTATGAAACCAGCTCACCAATGTACGCCAATGAAAGCCTGGCTGATCTGAAGTGGTGTTAGCAGTAGTCCAGCTTTCAGCAGGAAATTTGAGTAAAAATACTCAGAGGTCCCCTACAGCTAACATTTCCATGAAGCTAAGGGGAAACTCAATCTGTTGATTTTGCCAGCTTTCTTCTACATGGATTTTAAGCTTTCTTCTACAGCTTTTCTGGGTTGGTGTTTTCTTCATTTGTTTGTTTTTGTGGTAGGTTGTTTGTTTTTGGGGGTGCTTTTTTTGTTTGTTTTGTTTGTTGTTGTGTTTTTGGGAGATTTTTGTATCTTTATTTCCCTATTTTTATATATTGTCTAACCCCTGAAAGCAGGACTACACCATTCTGCCTGTACTGCAAGTGAGTTCACTCAGTGGGGCAGAGAGAAGGAAAAACAGGACACTGAGCCACCTGGAGATACCTCCTTGTCCAATCCTGAGGTTAGTCAGACAGCAGGAAAGGTCTGGCAGAAAGCCAGAAATGCCAGTTTTAGCCCACTGATGGTCTCTTCCAGATGGTAAGCTTCCAGCTTTCCTTTCATGCCATATTCAAAGGGCCCTATCATACTGTTCTGCAATATTGACAAGGGTCTGGCCCTTCAAGGCAGCCACTAATAACTCAAAATCCCTGACAGAAAAAAATGAGACACAGCAAATACATATAAAATAAATGTTTATGTATGGAGTCAAAGATTCTAAATATTCAACTTTTTAATTTAAAAATTATACTACACTCACCAGCATACTATTAGGTCAGAACTTACAAAAACAAACAAAAGAATAGCTGCATAAAGAATGCAGAATCTTAGGTTCTTTATTAAAAGTCATAGATTTTTTTCCTATTCACTAATTCAAAAGTTACTTCCCACAAATTACTGAGATTTGGCATCAAGTCTGTTTTGGGTTTGGGGTTGTTCTTCAGAAGTCCTATACTTTGATTCTCTTTATTGGTAAACATTCTTTAAAAAGCATTTTGAAACATCACTTAGTATATTGTCAATTTTCTTCACTGCCATCTTACAAATTAGAGTATTGAACAGAATTCACTTCCTTAGTCTAGCCATAATCAAGTCTAGGATTTCAACAACTGGCTAATCTTCTGCCCCAAGTTATTACTGCATGTATTGGTTTTCAGATGTCACTTGGGACCTTCTATACACACACACAGAAAAATCTCCTAAAGTCTCACACAATGAAAGAAATTCTAGGAGCAACTGAAACAATAATTGGGTGGGGTTTTAACATAAATTCTGCTCCAAACACACTTTTTAACATGCATTGTCAGTTTCTCTAAATTATTCACTTCAACAACTTCGTGCCAGTTTACATGAATTAAAAATCTAGAACCCAGAAATAAGTGAAATCTAAAAAAACAAAGTGAATTTTAAAGTACTCCTTGTTTTCCTGAATAGAGATGAAATCCCAGGGGAGGTTGTGCTCTCTTTCCTATTCTTTGAAGTCTGCATCACAGGAATAACTGTTCAAAAGAGGAATGAACAAGTGCTCATCACCTCTAAATAAATATATACATATATATTTACTTAGCAACCAATATGATTTATGTAGAAATTCTCATCTATGGTTATTTGCAGTACAGGATAATCCAGAGAGAATTTTTTGTTGTTGTTCTCATTGGCTGTCTTCAAAAACAGCTTATTCTCATCTCAAGTATGGCACCCCAACAAGTGTGTAATCTTCTGATAGTTATCATTGTTCCCTAAAGCACATAACTATTACTCCAAATCAGTTTTCATCCATCTTTTAAATGTTTCCCTAGATCTAAAAGTTTCTGGCAATAAAATCAGCCGTCTTCAAAAATTATCTCAAAATATATTACATCCTACGGTCCTGAGTTGTAGATACATGATAAAATATACATAAAACTTCAACAGATGTTTTATCCTAAAAGTCCTTCTTAATCAAAGGAAAACCAAATTTCAGGTGGCTTCTTCCTCTGCCAGATTTCTATGGGGTACTCAAACTAGCTGTGTCCTTAATTTCGTCTCATCCATGCCTTATCTCTGAACATCAGCAAACAAAAATTCCCAGTGAACAAGCAATAAATCTACCATTTTTGCTCTTGGCTTGCCTTCCTTTCTACTGTTCCCATAAAACCCTGTTCCCTCAACACTAAAATCCCCCTTGTAGCCCTTCTCCCTCTTCCCTCCCCATGAAAAGTCTTGCCTAAGACCAGAATGAGTAAATAAAGCAGGTAACATTCTCCCCTCTCTCAGCTCTCCATACCCTCCTCTAATCACTTTGGACAACATCACTGTCTTATTTGTTATGCAAACCACACTATGGATGACATTTTCACTCAGATAGTCTCTCAAATCCCAATTATGTGTCAGTTCAGTGGATTTGTTCTACATAACCTCTCTATTATACAGCTTTTCCTATCCATTCACACAGCTTTCCTGCCCAAAAATCTTATCAGATCCATCATTACAGGTATCTTCTTCTCTATATCTGACACACAATATCTTGCCTGTTGCAAAGGTTGTTTTTCTTTGTCATTCACTTTAACCACATCATTCCTCTTTGCCTTTGTGCATCCAACATAACTTGTTCTCACTTCTAAAGATTCTTTACTGTAATCTCACACCTGACATATTTTCCCACTTTTTATGGTGATGTTAGTTTCCACTGTACCAGCTAAACATTTCCAAGCAGAATCCATTAAAATATGCTTTGTTGAGATGCCTCCAAATATATATAAATTTTTAATGTGCTAAACCCACCACTTACCACGTTGGTCAACACTATGTCACCACCTCCTTGTACTTCTCCAACCTGCCCATAGCCTTCTGTTCCCTCTTACCTCACTGCCCTTTGGCTGCATTCCTAAATGGCTTACATACATCTCTGTCTTGTGCCCTCACAAATGGAGGGCCCTTGTTTATGGCTCAGGTTCCTAAATACTAAGACCTGTAAATGCTATTGGTAGTCTATAAGAGTTCATAAATGGAAATACGGAGATGAGGGTTACTGTGTTTGAGACACCGAGATGCAATCAGGTGTCAAAATGCAAGGCTGGTTTTTTTGATACTCTTCTCAGAGTCAAGCAAATAGTTGTCTTGAAAAGAAACATAAGCCTACAATCAGGCCAGAGCAAGGAAGGTACATAACAGCTATACTTGAGATGCAAACAACATTATAAAATATATATACTGTACACATATACCCACATATATACATGTATTTTTCTGGCAAAATATACATATGTAATCTCAGAAAAACAAAACCTAATAGATACAAAGTATATTCCTGCTTTATACTTTAGCATATATCTCTTAAAGTTTGCGACTCATCTTCCAATACCAGAGAGTGCAAGCAAAATCATCTCTATATTTAGTATCATTTCAGACAAGCCCAGTTCCAGCTCAATAATAGACCAGCAGTGATTCACCTCTTATGAACCAGAAGAAACAGCAGGGAGGCAAAAGAAATTTATACCACAATTTCATACACGACTAATTTTAAAACATTCTTGGCTGGACTACATCCCATTAATTGCCAACTTGGTGGGTCTTTCTTAAGGCAAGTAATTTAATGACTGGTCAAGGACCTTGCAAGAGTTACCAGACCTGATTTTTACCTGCTTGCAAATGATGAGAAACAATATGATCTTTAACTTCACCTTACTACCTCAGTTTTAAAAATCCTGTCGTACACCTGTGTATATATATAGGTCTTCTTCCCTCACTGTCAAGCTGCACTGAACATGTCATAGTCTGAGCCCAGGTCACTAAGAGAGAGCAACAGAATCTACCAACATAAATTACTATTACCTCCATAAGGGCATGCATGCATAGTAAAAGACAGCATACACTTAACTGGCTGTGTAAGACAGCTTAACTCTTTGGTTCATGAAGGAAATTCTTCCCTCCGTGAGGTATTATGAGGAAGCCTTCCCATCTTCCCTTGTTCATTCCTTCTAAACCACTATCCTACATATAAAAGAAGGAGGAAGAAGAAGGCAAACAGGAAAGCTTTTAAGGGAAATGCAAACAGTCTGGAACAATAACTGAAATAAAAGACTGAGAATAGGAACAAAATCCTGGCAGGTTTGTGTCCTCCCCGAAGAACATGCAGAAAAGACCATGAGTATTTTAAAAACCAGGCTAAATCCTGCACTAAAAGCCTTTAATGTTGTAGAGGTTACAGGTCACCTTCTGCTGTGGTGTGCACTGCTTGCCCATATCTAACACACATATGCCCAAAAAACCCACTATGAAATATTTAAACACTGCTCCAAAAATACATAACCACCATGTTTAAGTACTCCTGGTCAGACACTTGCATCTTCAAACATGCAGGTAGTTGTTTCACTTCCCTGTGCTTTATGGGAATCCCAAGAGAATGCCAGAAGGCAAACAGCATTCAGGCACAAAGTGTTTCTTTTTGTTAAATCACTGCCATGTGCTAAGCATTGTTTTTTTGGTATAAAGTACATCAACCACATTTATAAACAGAGAACAGAGATCAACTATAGGTATTCTGAAAATTGTCTGATGGTATCAAAGTATCAATGCACAGGCATGGGAAGAATAACGACATTCCTTTTATTTTGAATTAAAATAATTTGCCAATCTCCAAAATTCATTTAGCAAAGTACTCTGCTCCACCAGGTATATATCTAGATATGGAGTAGTTAAACATAATGGAAAGCATGACATTTAAGATTACTGTCTGGTAAAAATATGACCTTTATGGAACAGTTACACAACAAATGTAGAGTTACTGAACAGGAAAAAAAAAATTAGCAATACTATAGCAAGGTAAGTAATAACATAATAACATAAGGTAATAACAATAATACTATGGCAAGGTGGGTAATTAATAACACACATTATCAGTACCCACAGAAGAGAAGGAAATACTTGAATTTAGTGTCACACACTGTTTTCTTTAAAGAATAATCAAAACTGGAGACAAACTGCATTTAATAAGAAACAGTTCTGCTGTTGAAAGTGACACAGAAATAAAGCATGCCAAGGAGAATTTTTGTAAAGAAATCTCACGAAATCAGAGAAAATTCTACATTCAAGTATAATAGTTCAACACAAATCCACAACATGAAATTAGGCAAGTGAAAGGTAATGACAAATGCTACATCTGACACTCTGTCCTCATCTAACCTTCTTGTGCCTAAGGACTATAGCATGCATAATATATAAGATCACACATTTTCTTGGACACTAATGTAAACACCAACAACAAAATGAGTTGAATAGTTTATTTTAAGACCCAATTTAAATCCTGCTTTCCATTTCCAAGCTTAGTCAAAGCTGTAATGTTGGTTATAACCACTTTTTCTGGCTACGTTTTTTAGCGAACAGAATAAAAGAAAGAAAGGTAGAGAAAAAACACACTGTACACAAGAAAAAGGAAAAATGTAAGTGTTGTGTTTGAATCAAATGTGAGTTTAGGGACTTCTAACTAATACCGAGCGTATTCACAACATATAAATATACAGAATAGAAAACAAGATCCAAAGATGGATGTATTTTGGAGTAAATTTCGGAAAGACACGCAAATCTACTTATCAGACATCTGGGAGCCAACAATTTCATTTTGAAATCCTCATTACTCCTTATTCTCCACTTAAAGCACAGAATTTTCTGTGCAGAGTATCATTTGGTATACAAAAGGACTGAAAGCCTACCAATGAGGAGTGAAGAAATCACATCCTAAGCAGGAAGAAATGTTCATAGCAGAGACTGGAACTGCCTCTGCCTATTCTCTTGCCCACACTCCTGCCACCTGGACTACAGAAGCATCTGTAGGGTCCTCTATTCAAGATCCTTGACAAATCTGCATCTGAGGCCTCATGAAAATAATCAGCTGCTGGCTGAAAAACCTTCTAAACTGCAACTTCACGTGAAGTTCATTCAGGCCAAAAGATGGCTTAAAGTTTCTAGAAGAACCTTATCAAATACACTGGAGATAGTTTGCAACCTGAAGTACATCAGTCATACACCTACATGTTTGCTGGACTGAGCCCCAAGCACACCAAGCCCACAAAGGAAAGCAGAAACATGATGTTATTAATCTTTGGAATACTCACAAAAGCAGGTTTGAGCTTTGGTCTTCCCAGAGACAACCAAAAAAAAAATTTTTAAAGCCCCTATCTTCTTTTTATACAGTTACATTTACTCCTGACACTTTATTACAAATCCCCTAGCAAGGAAATAACACACACAAGCCCTGAGAATCTCTGGTTCAGGAGGCCAGAAGCAAGAAACTGGGTTGGTCCTGGGTTTGTCTGCAAGTGAGGTCTGCTGGGCTTGCTCTCCTCTCATCTTCTTTCCCTCCTTCTCATACTCTAGTTATGGTAGAAGTATTTCTAAGTCACTTGATCCACATATATGGCTTTCAGCAGCATCCCACTGAATTCGCAATTATGACCCATATGGGTGCAACTAGGTAATTTCCCAGATTCCTTCCTAACATTTCATTGGCAGCTTTTATGTTCTCTTCGTGGATCATAGCAGTGTGATCCATAGTGTATCAGTATACCAGCTAACAGAAGAAATACTATATTCACCTCCACTGGCAGACAGTAACACATTACATTTACTAAAAGTCACAGAGCTGTGGAGAAACAAGAAGATCTTTTTTATCAAAGGAGCGCATGAAGAGGGTGAGATGAACTCTACCTGGCATAGCCTTTTTCAGGAGACTGCTGCTTCAAGGTTGAGGAAACATACGATGACCATTGCAAAACAAGAGTTTGCATTACATTTTTCCCCAGGCAGTACTGAGGCCAAAATTCATCTGGAACACTGAAAGGTAAACAATGGAGATGAGTGACACACCGCAGAAAAACTGTATCCAGGTATCCGTGAGGGTCTAATCTCAAAACTGTGGTGGGAGGGAGGAGATTGTCTTCCAACAGGCAGAAATGTGTTCCTTTAAAAGCTTTCTATTCTCCTCTCCAGCAGTCATGCCTGGCCAGTAGCTATCCAGGTTAGTGGAAACTATTCTCCCAAATGGATGATTTGCAGTAAAGAAAATGTCATAAGATTGCACCAAAATTGTAAAATTCTTACAGAATTGGTGGGGAGAAGACATGGAGAGGGTTCTGGGTTTCTGATTCTCCTGGGATCACTGACATGCCATGAGATGGTTCTTGTGAGCCTCACTGTGAATCACTGTTCTAAACAGAAGAAGTTTCTCAACAGCTGAATCACGAATCACTCCATGTGATTGAAGGGACCTTAAATACCATCTAGTTCCAGCTCCCTGCCATGGGCTGGGACACCTTCCACTAGACAAGTCCTCAAAACCGCCTTCAACCTGGCCTTGAATCCCACATATAAGGGATTCACAGCTTCTCTGGGCAAAATCACACCAGGTTCTCCTATTTTCACACCTCTCATGCTTTTATCATGACACCTGTATTCATAACCCTTCACCTTCAGAATACTTAAATTATGCTTCCAAATTTTAGTGGAACCATTGACTAGGCATTTGGATAGAAGAAAAAAGCAGCTTTGGATTCTGCTTGATATTCACATCTATCCCCAGGCAGCCATAAAATGAGAAATGAGAGCGTCTAGAAAGCTGAGAAGAAAATACTGCAGCACTGTAAAATTAGCAGCTGCTGACCCATAACTAATTTGCAATGGCAGTATTTTTCAACCTCTTTAATGAGGTAGGATCTAGAAATACAAAATACTGACCAGAAAAAAAAAAGGTTAAATACAGCAAAGGCAGCTTCCTAAGCAAATTATCTAGGCCCTGTTATGGATGGCCTGTCTAGAAACTTTGCAACAGACTGAAAAAACGGAAATGAAAACTTGTGTTATGAAGCCTGCTAGATTTTCATTACTTTCTGAGTACAGCCCTTCTGCAGTAACTTACTAAAAGAGCATTTTATTATAAGTTGATGGGTCATTTTGTGAAACTGTGGCACTTTAGTCAAAATAACTCACTAAAGAAACAGTATGAGTAATAGTGCCATTTACCACACAAATAAACATGTGCAGATTTTTCGCGTAGTAACTAACCACATCACAGAGTAGCCTAAAGTTTATTCCACATCTATATGGTATTTTCAGACATTATTCATGATTATGCTATTTGATAACAAGTATATGTAAGTGTGGGGTTTTTGCTTGCTCCTTCCTTAGAATGGTGAACAGTACTGTCAAGCACCATCATTATTAACTACACAAGTTTATGTCTCTGACAATCATTACTAGCTCTGAGCAGCAAATGTTGAAAATATTGCACATCTACTGAAACCTCTGAGCAGCCATTTACTTCTCATGGAAGTTGCTTTATAGAGACTGCAGGACATGGCTATAAAAGTGCTAGGTTGCACTCTCATACTCAGCACTAGCACTTTCTCTTTTTCTGCACAACTGCACAAGGTGCTTCTGTACACAGGTGCCTGTTTGGTACTGTTTCTTATATTTTCTGTCACTGCAAGGACAGCTTCTTTGTCCTTTTGTCTCTTCATGGAAAGCTTACTTTCCTTGCTGTTGTGGGCGTACCTGGTTTTGAGCAGACACTCCTCATAGATGACCTCATAGTGCTGTGCTTTGCACTTGTGTCTAGGAGGGTGTTGGTAGCACACCCATATGTTGCCTGCTGCTGAGCATCACCCACACAGCACCAAGGCTGTCTCTCCAACACTCCCACAGGTCAGGAGGCTGGGAGTGCACAAGAGGTTGGGAGGCGATTCAGCCAGGACAGCTGACCCCAGCCGACCAAAGGGACATCCCATACTGTACAGTGTAATACTCAGCAATAAAGTTAGGAGAAAGGCAAAGGAGAAGTGCATTCATTATTAAGGCACTTGTCTTCTAAAGTAGCTGCTATGTGTAGCAGGATTTCTGCTTCTCCCTGAGTGGCTGGACATCCCCTGCAGATGGAAATAGAGACCAAATTGTTTTGGTTTGCTTTCACAGGCAGCCTTCTCTTTTCCTCATTTGACTGTCTTGAACTCAACCTATACTTCACCCCATTTTCTCCCCCTCTTCAGCAAAAGAGGGGAAGTGAGAAAACAGCTGGGTGGCCATCTGCGTGCCAAAATTTTCCTTTCCTCTGTCTTTACACTGAAGTGTACAGGCCAGGAAAGCTCCTCCTATAATATCACCCAGAGATCACCAAACACTTCATCACTGGAACCTCTCCACTTGTCATTGGGATATGTCACACATTTTACAGTTGGTAAGATTCTGTCCCGTGTGTGCTCTGGATGTTAAATGTAAAGGCTGAGGAAAAGGGTAAAACAGCTGCTGTACTGATGCCTTTCTTTGTGGCAGCTCATTGCTTTGTCCTCCATGCTGCATAGACTTGGAGATCATCCCAAGACATGGCCTAACTTTGCTTTCCTTTCCAGCCCATTCTAACCCTGTTGTGATAAGCAGACAGGCTAGTATCTTGCGTATTTTCACGGCAGTCCTCAGGTAGTAAGTACATGCTACCAAGGAATGAGGAACTTGTTCAAACAATTTAACAAATATGTAAAGACCAGATATGTGCATCTACTGATTTACTTTGTCAGAAACTGTGGAAGTTTCAATGGCTGAATACAGGTTGCTTGGAGAATGAATAGCAGGCCTTACTCTCTCAGTGTATTTTTTTTAAAAAAACCCATCTGATTCTGGAAAATTTCCCCCACAAAATATAAAATTTGTTCTGCTTTTACCCCTTACTTGATGATTCTCAATAAAATAACATATTTGATTAACATAATCATGCTCCTTTTAAAGAAAAAATAGGCAACTGTGGTATCACCAGTCTGACCTTGTGAAACAGTACAGACAGGTATCTCAGCAGGAAGAGGGCTGCGATGCAAAACTAAAAGAGGAAGTTGCAATGGTTCTTTCCTGTAGAGTATCTGCAATTTAAAAGGAAACATTTGCCACTATGCCGAAATTCCCTGACACAAATGTGTCACTTAGAGAACACAGGCTGGGAAAAGCAGAAGGGCTGCACAAAACAAACAACAGAATTTTGTTCTTTCTGTACAAGAAGTCATCTGCCACTGGGTATTTAGAAGAAAATTTTGCAGTGTCTCCATAAAGTCCTACTACATTATCATGTAAAAGGACTTTACTTGCATAAATGCCCTTCATCACTTGCTGCTCTGTTGTGTTCTTGACGGGTATCAAGGTCCAACCTCCTCTAAGTGGAGCCAGAGGAACAATTGTTTTTTCCAATCTTCCTTTGTTTGATGATGCTTAGGGACCATTGCATCTTTAGTGGTTTTACAGTGTTAGGAACATACTAATCTTTACTAGTGCCTCTTTAGAAGAACATTTAAGTTCTTGCCAGCTTCCCCAAAGAAAGCAAATTATTGGAGAGCACAAAGCCTCTGCTCTTCTCAAGGTGGCTAATAGGATTCTACAACTATGCAGTTCCAAGTGCACCATTTGCATCTGTCTGGTGAAAGACACTTTTCAAGAAGTACATCCTCCCCTGCAGGAACATGGAATTCCTGAGCACAAAAGCTGTAGAAAAGAAAAAAGTCCTTGGCAAACTTTTTCAATTGTGAGAAAAGTTCACCCAAAAGAAGAGAAATGCCCACATTCCCACTACAATATGTAGGAAGTGTTGCTTTTGCAGAAAGTACCCAGGGCTCCTTGTATATCCTTGGTGAAGCACAGCAGTTTGCTTTTTTTGTTTTTGTTTCTTTCACTTCCTGCTTCATTGTGGCCTTCACCTCTTCTTCACCTTCATCTCCCATATGGGTATTTTTATTCCCTGAGCTCTATTCAGTCATCACCTTTATTTCCAATGTCCCTGTTTTGTTTCTTCTCCTTTCTTCTTAAACAATCCAATTCGTCTTTATTTTTTAATGTTTTGCTTCCAGAAACATCTAGAGATTCTACTAAAAGGTACTCCAACCTCCAACCTATTTGTAAAAAGGAAAAAACATCACTTGCAAGTCTCTGTTGAAATTAATAAAGCTTCCCTAGGGGCAAAAGGAGGTGGGGGTGGGGAATCACCTTTTCGGAAGAAAATTCTCAGTAATTACTAATGGAGTTTAACGGGCAATATTATAATTTAATAGTTACACCAGATAGCTATTAAAATATATTATCATATATTAAAACATCTTATTAGGTAGTGTGATTTACTAACCAAAAAAAAGCAGATCACTACGAATGAACCATGAAGTTTAAGAAGAAATATTTTGTTGCTCTGCTGCTGCTGTCAGCTGTGGATAAAAGGGGCATTAGCTGAAAAATGGACCCCACACAGCATCTTTCAAACTGTCACCTTCATGCCACCAGAAGACCTTGCTTCCCCCTAACGTTTTTCCTATTAGTCTGTTTAAACAAAAACAAAAACAAAAACACACCCCTACTATTAGTAAGCCACGCTCTGGAAAGAATGAATTTGAGAGTCAAGTGAAGGTCTGTGCACTTACTGCTCAGAAATTTCTATTCCTCTAACTTTGAAAACAGACTACAAAGTTTAGCAGAATTGCTACTGTGCTTAAAATATCTGTACATGTGTTAATAGACCTAAACTCTGTAGCACTTTCAAGATAATCAAAATTGATGTACAGCATATCTTTTCTGCATTTATGTAACATTCTGACTTTCCAGGAAAACTGCTAAATGAAATGACAAAGCCCAAACTCCAACAGGAACAAATTCACCACTAAAAAGTGATAAAAATGATAAAAATGAAACAGTTCAATTGAGGGTATATGAAGTAGAGAACATATAAAAATAATTGAGGAAAGAATTGCCCTGGAAACAAAGCTATTTCAATTACAGTGTATTTTGATCCCTTTATGATGAACATACATTTTAAATTAAAAAAATATCTTGTACCATGCCAGCTAAAGAAAGTTGTATCAAAGCATTTTTACCAAGTGACCAAACCCAAGTTTATCACACAGCACAGCTTGTGTTAAAAGAAAAGTTTCTTTAAATTTATAATATTCTAATTGCAGTTAGCTAGAGAATCTTTTGAAATATAAATTGAGTATCCAATAGTCTTCTACTGAACTATAAAAACCCGTGTAAGTATACCTTGTACACAAACCTGAAAGCCTACTTCAAGGTCCAGTTCATACTTATTTTCTAGTACTCAGAAATGTTAATTCTGTCTTGAATCTTAGATGGCAAGAGCTGTCAACTGGCATGCTGTAACTCAGTTTGTGGCACTTTAAATTGGATCCTGTGCCTCCTGGTGCACCTTCAAATTCGCACCTCTATGCTTGGACATCTCACTTTCAAGAAGTGGCCAGTAATAGCTTTTCTCCATTATTACCTAGCAGAATTTCATCTGCTCCACCCAAATGCAGACCTCACCACACCAATCCATCCCACTGTCACTTCCATAATGTCTCCTACTTACGGCTAACAATGGAAGCTACAGCTTGTAAATCATGCAGCCATATGTCCTCAAATTTGAGCTAGTGGATATGGAGTGAGTAAAAATACATGTATTATATAATTTATATATATATATATATAAATATATATAACACCTTTGTGTTTCATACTGAAAAATTCTTCTGTAACTAGTAGAGAATTTGGGTCTGACTGTCCTATAAGAAACTGTCTCCACACATCACTAAACCCAGTGTTGATCACACTGATATAACAGCTTAAAATACCTAACCTCAAGCTGTTGAGCTGGGGCACTGCTACTGAAGACAGACAGAAAATCTTGCAAAATTTCCCTCTTTAAGAAGCAACACGAGGTACTTGTTTGCCAAAACAGAAGCCACAAGCTCCTAAGTGGAAAGTTCATTTCTTTGCACAACTGATCTCTCTCAGTGAGGAAGCACAGTGACTTCTTCACAGGGAGAAGGGATCATGGCCCTGGAGGAGAGCTTGTGCACACACCATCTAGGCTAACGTGCTGAAGACATACATACCAACAGTCCTCATCTCCTACGGATGCACATAAGGATCTATCTGAACTCCTGCCATAAACCTCAAGTAAAGCCAAACTATTCTGCATAAAGCTCCTTGAATCCAAGCCAACCGAGAAAAGAAATCCAGAGCTTTTAACCACAGACATAAAAGTGTTCATGCCAGCCAGCCCAAATCAGTATCTGGCAGTCAACGGCCTGCAACAGCTGACATTTCTTCCTCTCTCTCAAGTGGCTTGCAAAGATATACTCATGGGTAAACCGCTGCAATGAGCCAGAACGTACCAAATGGAAACATGTACGATAGGAAGGCTCATCTTCTTAAGAAACACTTGTAATCACGAAGAAGAAAGACAGAAATGTGCATTTGTGACCAGTTATGGTGGTCTAAAACTAGATGGAAATTAAACTCCAGATAAGCCTTTCCCCTTCTCTCAGCCCCATTCCAGTGAGAGAGGAACAAAGGCAGAGACTATGGGTTGAGATTACAAGTTACTGAAAGCAAACAGCAATGGAGTAAGAAACACAGTGGCAGCAGCAATACTGATAACAAAGTATACAAAAGAAAGGTGCTATACACAGAAAAGGTGTTCACCATCACCTCAGCTCAGTTCTGTGTGGCTGCTGGGACAAACACAAGATGGCAGATGCTCCCCATAGTTAGCATTCCCCTTCCCCAAGCTTGACCAATGCGAAACAAGGAGGGACAAACATCCAAAATGCCAGATCGTCCACTCTGCGCCATGCGTCCTGCTTTTGGACTGCTCCATTCCTCTGGTTTGACTACACAGAGTGCTGTCCTCTTCCAGATTGCTGCGCTGGTGTGGCTCCATGTAGTGCCACTTGCTTTGGACCACTGCACCCGCCTCCGCTGGCCTTGGCTGTGGCTTGGTTTGTACTCAGCTCCTTTTGACTCGTTTCACACCACCACTCTGTCCCTCCACCTGCTTCTGGCACCGGTGCCACGGCACACGCACTCTGAGCTCAGCTGTGCTCACTGCTTGGAGCTGCATTCTTCCTGAGGGACGGGAAGGGATGGGCGGCAGCAGGAGAGGGACAGAGTCCGCAGCACTGGTCCCAGGAAGAAACAAGGAAGAAATGGAACAAAATGGTGCACTTCTGCAGCACATTCCTTTTTCTCCTGAAACCAACCCCCCAGTGATGATGTGGATAGTGTAGAACAGCAACTGCTCCCCTTGTGAGCAAACCTAGGACACCAGTGTCCATAAACACTTCAAAGAGCACCCACAAAATAAATACCCTTGAGGGGGAAAGCAGTGGGAAAGGATGAGGTGAGGCAGAAAGAAACTCCCTCTCCCTTTGCCAAGCCCTCTACTTGTTTTAACAAATGAACCATTAGCATCTCCAAATTATCTGGCCCAAGCTACAGCCAGCTCCCTTTTATCCAAGCCCAGGCTGCAGCCAAACATTAGGAAATTAGCAGCTGGATCCAGCACAAGGGCAGCAGGCCTGCATATCATCAGCACCGCGACATCAATGAGTCCCAAGCTGCACTCTCCTTCACCACTTTTGTCTATATATTAACTGCACGTGGCCATGGAAAGGAGCCTTACTTACCTGAACCATTCACTACAAAGCCTGAAGGCAAATTATTACCCATTGGGATTTCTCTGAAGGAACGGGGAAATGGGAAGAAATACAAGATTCTAGGTACCCTTACAAGAATTTGTATGAGGACATTTAAAGAGAGTTCTGCATTACCCCTTGAATTAGTGTGTATATTAGCCTAGTCTTTGCTAAGAGAAGTCCACAAAAAAGGCAAGAATGGTCTCCATGGTTACACTACACACAGGTGTGAACTTAACTATCAGAGAATAAAGAAACAAAACTTCCCAAATATTGACAAATCTCTCACTATCACTTCTGAATCTCTTTGTCCCAGTAAGTATAGACAGAGCAATTAACTCTAATGGTACGTTAATTTTCCCATTATCTAAATCATGGCAATAGCCAAGGCATATAATAAATTATTTTTCCAAAGACTAAAAAAACTGAATATTAAAGTAGATACTTTTGTTCTTCTTAAGCTTACTTTGGCAGCTTCTTAGTTAGACATCCTGGTAAGACCTCATAGACGTTAAATGTGGTGACTTCTTATATTTCAGGAGCATAATAGAAAAAAGGGACATATTCCTACACAGTGCAGTACTCCAAATGAAAGCCTCAGATTTTCTAACTTGAAAGTCAACATTACTTAGCTGTAAAGCAGTATACCTTTTATGACACTGCAGAGTATTTAAGACCCAGGGCAAAAGAAGTCCTCACATTAAAAACAATCAGATTAGCATAATAAGAGGAGAAAGAAAAGCTGCAGGAACATTTGGGGAGCTTTTAATTTTTTTTTTTTCTTTAAAGCATTTCAATTCCTCCAGCCAAAGTAAACACATTACATATTAGTTCTCAAAAGTGCTCTCAGCCAGGAAGAAAGTTACTGTAATTTGAAGAATGATGCTGGGAGCTAAGCTAAACTTTAAAAGCCTCCACAGCATATAGTAGATACAGAGGGCTCAGAACACAGACTGCATGTAAGCACATGTTAAAGTTTTCTGACCTAATAAAGACATTCAAAAGACAGTGAGCTACCTAGAACACCACTAATGCACAGTCCTTTTACTGTCATTGTGGAATTAAGAAAGCATGATGCTAGTTTTCACTCGTACCATTCCTTTAATAGAAAAGGGCCTCCATAAAACACACCCCCCCCTTGACTGCACTCAACTCCCCTTGTTGCTGAAATAACTTGGAAATGTGGCGTGTCAGTATCCAGGGATACTCACCACAGCCAGGCAGCATTCTGCCATCTGTGAATGATTAAAAAATTAAAAGCCTCAGACACTGAAAAAGAATATCTTCTTAACAAAAAGATTAATGGGAGGGGAAAACTGGAAAAAGCTTTCTCAAAATTCAGACAGAGTCAGAACCTGGGAACACAAGCTGCTTGGAATCTGTCTCAGGGAGGTTACCCAGGGACACTGGGCCCTACAAATATTACTAACTTTCATTTACACAACTTCCACTTTCCATACGTGATATTCCTTAGGATGAACAGAAAAATAGGCAAGCATGGAAGGTATGTGCTCTGATCACACACCTATGGTATTACGCTCAGGGAACTTAACGGATTAAAGCAATGCCTATTCTGTGTTTTATGCAATGATTGTAAGAATTAATTGTTAATCATATATGAGTACTGCCAGTGCATTTATAGTTAGAGAATAATGTTCTTCAATAAAATATTAGTACTTAAACGAAAGTGTAATTTGCTTAACTTATAATACAGTTGCTAATGAGCTTCTTTTAAAAAATCCCAACTCGACACAATATGAAATATATTAATAGTATTTATTACAGTTACACCCAAACTCTTAATTGTACACCCAGAAAAGGCACCCCTTTTTACTTCTTATATTCCCCTCAAAAGTGTACTCAAAAGGTAAGGGACTTCTTCGGATTGAAAGGTATCAGAAACACGTCTTTCCTTATTCTTCCTCAAAATGGAATCATCATGTCTTCTCGTGAATATAAGCAGACCTAAAGCACATTAACATAATCATACCACTCTTCAGCCCTCAAAGGCACCCTCCAAAGTTTTCTAGCAAGTTTATAGGGAAGTTGTTACTTCACTGATCATATCTCAGCTGTTTTTGGTGCTCTGTATCCTCAGAGAACATCAGAATGCATGAATTAGGTGTAGCAACTCTTCTTCCTTTCTTGCTTCTACTTGAAAGATGTGCTGGATGGTTAGCATTTCTTCTCAACTTCCACCTGTGTCAACACAGCTGAAGATCAATCACGAGCTATCTCAGCTGTATAGGTAGTCCATGTTTTTCTAAATTATTGCACAACAGTACATAGCTGGTAAAGAGAGGCTATAGAAAAGCTGCTGTCCACCACGCCCACAGTATCAGAGATTCCACCCACATGCTGTTCCCAGCTGGAGGACCTGAACTGAGTATGTAACAATCCTAGACTCTTTGGGCAATGCAAAGAAACAGGTATCCTTAGAAGATGTCAGCCATCCTAAGACCAAAGTCCACACCCACAGATACAGGTATCTATACCTAACAGACACCTATAAAGGTATCTGCTCCTCTCCACACAAAGGAAAGCTGGAAAGATGTATGTTTCTAGAATAGATGGCCTTGTTAAACACTTACTTTTAAAGTTACCTGGAATGAGTTATGGCTACTTTTTCCTCAAGATGAAAACTAACTCCTCATTTTCTTAGCAACATCAAAGGCATCAAAGAGTATCTAGGACACGTAACAGCATTGGTCATGTAGTTTACTAGACATCTTAGAGACTGATGCATATGACAGTTAAAAAACCCCAAAACAACTGAGAAAAACAAGAAGGCTGTGATGACATCCTCAAATACAGAGGTTCTCAATAAATACACTGCCTCTCTTGCTGCCTCTCTTAGTTCCAAGAAATGACAGTCTAGATTTTCATGCCCTGTTGGCTGTGCTGGATGCTGCAGAAATACAAGCAGATGATTGATGGGGTTTGCACTATGGAAGCCCTGGCTGCTGGCAAATGTACACTTGAAAAAGGATTCCAGATCTCTGAGCCACAGCAGGTACTAACAGAGTCTGTAAAACCATTTCTTTCAGATTTATATTTCGTGTCTGACAAATGCAACTCTCCTTCTATCTGCTTTTTGATTACAATAGCTTTGATTAACAGAAAGTATTTATACTAACTCTTGACAAAGCAAGTATTCAGAACTAGGCTATGCTTGGGAGGGAATCCATTGAAAGCTTTTATGGAGCATGAAGGAGCTAGCAAGTGCTGGGAGTTTTTCAAGAACAGTCTCCTGGAAGCACAGAGAGTCCATCCCCTTTAAAGGTAAAGGAAGCAGATGGAAGAAGAGATCCCTTTGGCATGATTGTGAGCCTCTGAGCCTGTTCAAAACCAAGAGGAGCATAGCAGAGATAGACAAGGGGACAAATACCAGTTGAGAACTATAGGGCCAGTGTCAGGAATCTGCTGTGGTTGCAGAAATGGTGTCAAAGATGCAAACAGAAAAGCAACAGCTCAACTCAAGTGGAAATAGGCCCAAGATGCAGAAAACGACAAGAAAGAGTTCTTCAAATATATAAACAAAAAGCAGGTACAAAATAAAAATACTGACCTGCTGTTAAACAGGAAAGGTGAATTAGTCACTAACAACAGTGACAAGGCATAGGTTCTCAAATCTTTCTTCACCTCTGTCATCACCAACAGTGTTGGGCCCCAAGCCTTGGAAACAAAAAGCCAGATAATGCAAACACGGAGCCACTGTCAGTGATGGAAGAGTTGGTTTGTGAACTCAAGCTTGACCCAACAAATCCATGGGCCCTGACAATATTCTCCTGAGGGTGTTAAGAGAGCTGGGTGATGTCAGTGGGAAGCTGTTCTTCGTAATTTTTGAGAAATGCAGTTTGGGGGACATCCCAGAAGACTGGAAGAAGGCTTATGTCATTCCCATCTTTGAGAAGGACTTAAAGGAGTATCCAAAAAATTAAAGGTTCATCAGTCGTACTTCATTCCCTTGGAAAGTTATGGAAAAAATCTTTCTGGGGACTATCACAAGTCAGATGAAGCACGTAATTGAGAAAGGTCAGCATGGGTTCACCAAGGGCAAGACGCGTTTGACAAATCTAAACACATTCTCTGGCAAAGGAACCTGCTCAGTTGATATGGATTAAGCAATGGATATTGTCTACCTGGATTTCTCCAAGACTATCAATACAGTTTCTCATGGCTTCCTCATTGAGAAACTGATGCATTGAGGTCTAAACAACTGGTCCATGAGGTGGGTGGGAAACTGGCTGACCACCAGCACTCAGAGGGTGATGGTAAAGAGCTCCTTTACAAGCTGGCAACCTGTGGGGTCTCCCAAGGATCAATACTGGGCATAGTGCTGTTTAATGTCCTCCTAAGTGATCTGGATGATGGGATCAAGTGCACCTGGATGAAATTTGCCGAAGATATCAAACTGAGCAGGGAAATGGGCACTTTATAAGGGAGAGCCATTCCACAGGAAGACCTGGATAGGCTGTAGGAGTAGGCTTACAAGAACCTTATGAAGTTCACCAAAGAGAAATGTGAAGACCTGCACCAGTGGAAGTATAATCCAGCAGTGCAGCACAGGTTGGGATCTCCCTGGCTGAGGAGCAGCACTGTCGAAAAAGAGCTGCGGGTTCTGGTGGACAAGCAGCTCAGTAGAAGTGAACAGTGTGCAGCTGCTGTGGCAAAAGAAGCCAACAGGATGCATCATCAAGGACATCCCCAGCAGAGATAAAGAAGGCATTGTGCCGATCTACTCAGTGCTTGTCAGGCCACACCTGGAATACTGTGCCCAGTTTTGGTCCTCACTAAGCAAAATAGATGTGGACAGGATGGAGAGGGCCCAGAGATGGGCCACAAAGGTGATGAAAGGACTGGGAAGCCTGGCAGAAGAAGAAAGGCAGTGCTCTCAGCCTTTCTGGAGGCTTTGTTGAGCCTTGTGGAAAGAAGGCTTAGGGGAGACCTTTTCACCATGCTCCAGTATCTAAGGGGTGGCTACAAAGGTGATGGAGATCCCTTTTACAGTGAGTCACATTGAAAAGACAAGGGTTAATGAGTACAAGTTACTCCTGGGGAGATTACAATATGACAGAAGAAGAAGGTTTTTCACAACAAAAACAACCATACACAGGAATAATTTCTTCAGGGAAGTGGTGGATTTCCCAGCATTAGACACTTCTAAGATTTGGCTGGACAGAGTGTTGGGCCATCTTGTTTAGAATGTGCTCTTGCCACTGGCTGGACCAGATGATCCTTATGTTTCCCCTGCTATTCTATAATTAATAAGAGCATAGATTCCCAATCAATTGGCAGTAAAACTCCGTATTTTTTTTCCTAAGGGAATTGATATGACTTGGACAGTACATTTTCACACATTTTCAAAGTTTGGATCATTTCTCAGATGACTGTATCCAGGTCCCAACACATCCAGCCATCCCTAAGCAGCCTATATTAGGCAGTCCTTGCTCTCTACCTGAACCATATGTAACATGCATTTTGGATAGCCTTCCCATCCTTTATTTCTTCAAAGAAATGTGATCTGGAAATGCAAAAATACCAAAACCAACATGCTAGATAAATCGCACTCTCTCCCAACTATGTTCTTATAGATACACAGGATTTATAGCTCAGAGCTAACACAGTTTTACCTTACTTAGACTTGTATTTCTTTGCTTCCCTTTCCTAAAGTACACTGAAACAAGACACCTAACAGGAATATGGGATCATTTTCCCCCCCATGACTCTACTGAATCACATCATGTTGCCCTATCACCCATATGGGACATTTCCTTCCCTCTAGGACAGACAGTCATGCAGAGCAAATTGCTTTCCTGAAGAAGTCAGCCTAGCTTCCTGGAGTTCAGCAAGTTCCCTAGGGTCTTATTTATAAACTTACTTTGTTCTGCTTCTGGAAAAATAATGAATGTTCCCACTGCTTTCCCTGCAGAGTAATTTGGCTGAAGACTTTTCCTAAGACTCCAGCACCAGCAGTTCCCACTTCAGTGGGCACCATCAAGGCTAATGGTCATCTATCTATCACTCCTGCTCCAGGCTCCAACCGGGTACTGCTTGAGGCATCCCATGATAAAGCAACTGAACCAGAATTCATAAACAGAATGCTGAGATTACATAAATACAACAGCTTCCAAACCAACTTGCTCAAGGAGTTTCTGAAAAAAATCAAGCCTTTTCAGAAAAAAAATTTCCCTGCACTGAGGCAAATAATCCTCCATGATATTTATATGACATAAAAGTTTGTACAGCCAAACAAATGAGATTAGAAATCAAACCTTAGTCAGAATGATACTCTTATCACAATATAGCAGCATTCTGAGGAAACAAACTATACATTTTCCTCCCCTTGGATGTGTTTTTCTATGAGCTTGAAAAGAGAACACAAACATTTTTGATGTAGAGAATATTGAAGATTCAGTCAAAACACTTAAAAACTGACAACAAAATTTTTAAATAGAATAAAGAAAAATAAGTACTATACTGCACACAGAGGAAACTAGTTGGACTACGAAGTTGTTATGAATGCTTTCCTCAGCTTTCACCAAGAGAAATGACCTCCTTCCCTTATCCAAAACTAGGGATGTAGAAGAGCAGAAATGGAGGGTTTGAAGCAGGAATTAAAGAGCTGAAGTCAGGAAAAGGATCAGGAAAAGGACTTGCCCTCTTCTTTCCTTCCTTCATTTTTAAGAACTGAAAATGCTTATGTGCAATTTTTTTTTAAATTATGTACTCTTGTTGTCACTTTTAGACCCTAGACACAAATCTATGGAAGATGAATAATCAAAGATATTTTGAACATAGTCTCTCCAAAATGATGAACAGCAATTAGCAACAACCTTTAAAGAGAGAAAGATCATAACAAACAACCACATATCATATCATTTAAGGGAATGACACCACACAGAGCCCACAGAAGTGAAGTTCCACCATACATCTTCTTTTCCGTGACTGTAATGACAATCCAGAGGAGTGTGTTGATCCTGTGAATGTTCTCATCTTGATCATCTTATCTCTGAAAACAGAAGCTCAAACATAGAAAAGGAAGAACATCTTCTAACACTAACTCCAATGCTATCATAATTTTAAACTTAAAAATATAAAAAATCTGTGGCATAGACAGAAAGAGAATAAACAAGGTTTCATAAACTAAATAGCAAAATTAAAGACAGCTTTTCTGTTCTACTATCCCTAGACAAGTTTCTTTGCAGGGAAAATGCTATCTATTCTAGAACCCGGGACTTTATTCTAAGTTAAATACACAAAAATAGCAGAAAGAAATGTTATCACACAAAATTAATACTTCCTATCTTGAAAACTGTAAATCTGTTTTGATTAGATGTGTACAATGAACATTTGAGAACCTTTTCTTTGGGACTATTTGGTGTAACCTGACTGGCTGACAGCTCTCAAAGATCAACCATTTCTGCAACCACAGCAGACCCATGCTCTGCCAGAAGTACAGGTTTGGCTTAAAGCAGCTTCATAGCTGTTCTGAATTTGATCCCTCTTTGCAAAGAACAGTGTTGGGAATCTGGGAATCAGATTCTGCTTCACCTTCAGCAGAGAAGTTCTTGCTACATCTTTTCTTATTATCCCAGATCTTGACCTAGTTTTTCTTGTTTCAAAACAGAACCAAAGCACGCCTAATGCTCTCTACAACAGAAATTCGCAGCAGTTGATCTATTTCAGGTCCTCTTACACTTCCCTTGGGTCAGGCTCTAGCTTAGGCAGGTTAAGTATACCATGTAGTATTTTGTGTATGAATGCTAATGTTTGTTAGGGGTACCAACACAAGATAGATTTAAAAAAGAATATATAACTATTCCAGATGCAGTAAAAGGCTTGATGGCATCCACTGTACAAAAACCAAATAAAGTAGCATTCAAAGTCGCTGCTTTGACAGAAAATTACACCTGAAAGTGAAGCTCGTTCCTGAAGAACAGAAGGAAGTGCTTGCACACGCATACACGAACCCTGCCTTTTCTTTTCCTCCCACCTGAGCCCCCATTGCTGCAAAGTGCCTAAGCAGCATTTGTAAGGATAATCCCTAACAAAGTCTCTCAGAATTGGTATGGCAATACACGTCTTTGCACAGAGAGGCCAGAGACCAAGAAATAAGCTTTCATAATTTCTCTTTTCAATTATAAATAGAGGTAGATATGATGACAAATACATGTTTCAGAAAGCTTGAATGTGCTGTTACATCAGAACAGTATGGGATATCAAACAATTCCCTTTCCACCTCAGATTACATAAAAATACCAATACTCAATTTCCCACGTAAATGGCCTGTTTCATTTTTAAAAGCTTGATTTTTTAAAAAAATTCTTTGTGTGGTTTTGTATTTTTTTTTATCTTAACTGTTTCCTCCCAGTGCTCTGTTTATGCTAGCATACACTGGGGGTCTTTTGGCCTTGAAGGAATGGTGCAAAGATTATCTCTTTGAACAACCCCTGACAGGGATTGTTCAGAGAGATAATCTTTGCAAAGGAGGATAAATTGTACCAAGGGAAAGTGGAAAGGGGACTTTAGAATGGACACACAACAGCTGACAGTTAAAAGACATAGGGCAAAATCCACACCCCTGCAGTGATGAATTTTCTTTTTTGACTCCTTATTTATGCACTAATATAGCAGCAATCACCCCCAACACATACCATGAGATAAGGACATATTAAAATCATTTCTGACTGGGGGAAACAAGATAAACGTTCTTACCGAGCCAAGTCAGGTAAGACTTTTTTTTTTTTTTTTTTTTTCCAAAAGGAATACCCTGAAAAGCCCTTCTGGTCACTGTGTAACAACTAGGCTTTCATTAGCAATTCTCACAAAGTACTTGCAGAGATAGTGAATTCATAGCTCACTCTGGTATGGGCATCCACTGAGTGCGTGTACCTGTGTGACAACTACAGACACTGCACACTTCAGGATCCTGTCATCACAGACCCAAACCAAAACTCATACATATGCTTTAAAATTTGAATTGTCTCTTCTTCACTATGGCAGTGATGATGCACTGGAACAGGCAGTGATGGCACACTGAAACAGGCTGGCCATGGAAACTGTGGATGTTCCATCCCTAGAAGTGTTCAAGCCTTTGGATGGGGTTCTGAGTAACCTGGTCTAGTGAGTGAGATCTATCGCAGGGAGATTTGAACTTGATGATCTTTAAGGTCCCTTCCAGCCCAAACCATTCTATGATTCCACGATTATAAGGAGCAAGTGTTTTATCTGCAATAACATTTTGAAAATTTGTTTTATGCAGTTAAATTTTTAGAGTTGAGGACCTTATATTCATCTTACAGAGATTTAAAAGTCATGCTCTATTACCTTCTGATAGGCAAAGAAAAAAAATGCCCAGCGATCTCCCCCAAGAAGATGCATTTATAAATTTCCAAAAACGCGTAGGTGATACATGGGAATTGATGATAACGTAGAAAGCAAGTTTCCATGCCAAAACTACAATTTCTACTACTGGGCAAAGCAAAGCAAGAAAATGCTTGTATAAATCTTCCTACCATGCTCATCACTCTGCTTCATTTACAGGCATCCTGGTCGTAACATTATTGAGATTTAGAATTAATGATCCACTGAGATTTATAGGGCCAGTTACACCTCTCAGCATTACCACTTTAGGGGCCTCCACAGCCTTGAACAGACATTAGAAGGTCACTCAGAAAAAAAATCACTAAGTTCAACAGAATTCAGATGAGGCCCTTTGCCTAATTAAAAAAGAAAAAACATTCTAAACAGGAGACGCTTTGAAAAAAACCCACATTAACCAGTTTTGGTGGGTTTTTCGTAAAACTCACTGTGCATTTTTTTTAGAGGAAACTGCTTAAAAGTATCTGCTATTTGAGTCTAGTTGGGTTTTTTTCCCATCTTTTCCAAAAAAAGATAGAAATACAACTGTATCAAGCACTGGTTATTATGCAGCAGAAAATTACAGAATAGTTAATGTATATTAATGCAAGTGTGACAGATACGACTATTGAGTGATGTCTAGAGGGATGGCTCAGTGTTCATGGAACTGTGAGGAACGTGGCAATGTTCCCTAGGAAGCAAGAAGTCCTTGTATTAATATTGCCCAGTTGCAGCGACTGAGGCAACTGAAACCATCTCTGCTTTCAGACATAACTGTGCACAGATTGCTCAACTTAGACAATTCCATATGTTCTGGTGTTTCTTTTCCCCTCTTTCACAGGCATGACTTTCTTTAAACAACTCACAGCGCTGAGTGATGCAAGTCACCAACCAGTTACCACACATGCTGCACAACAGAACAAAGTTTTGAAATTAAGGAAAAGCATAGCACTTTTGTAACAAATAGACTGGTAGATTAACCAATATTATCAAAGAAATTCAGAACTTTTCTTCACTTAGGGATTTTTAATGAAGGGAATAAAGACGAGTAAGTAAATAACTAGTCAGGCTTCTGCCTGGCATGAATGAAGTCTTCATGTACACACAATTTATAACAGAAACACCAACAAGCACCTTTAACTACAGCAGCATTGCCAAATGGCACCATAATTAGGCTAGAAAGGCTATTCTTTGAGTCATGACTAGGATGTGCTTGGCCTTGTTTTCTATATAGGATCATGCCATCCAAGCACAGGCAGGAGCATTTATTGAGAAATTCCCTGAAAGATAACAACAGATTATAAAAGGGGTTCATGTAAATTCAGTTAAGAACAACTTTAGACATTATTTTCAATTACTGAGATAAAATCATGGCTTCTCTCTGGAAGAAAAAGGGCAAGGTTTTTTTTCCCCTATACACTATAAAGAGCCTATGAAAGCCTCAAGAATAGCCTGTTTTAGCAAGCAGTACCAGCTGCCTACTAATAATACTCCTTAACTCTGCTTTTCCCTCCTTCAAGTCATTTTTCCTATTATTTTCAACATTTTGTTTGATTGATTAATAAAAAGCAGCTTTCCTGCTCTAGATAACAGGCCACAGAATTCCCTCTACATTGAATAGGTTTACCTGCTCTCAAGAACACTAACTGTTTTATTTTCTTTCACCAAATCTGCAGGGCTCTGGCCAAGCACTGACTTTTTCTGCACCACACTCCTCAGTGATTTCAGAGAGCAGGAGGATGACAGCAGGACACAGGCATGAAGTTCCAGTCCTTCTACATTTGCACAGGGATCTGTAGTAATTAACCAGAAAGTCTCTGTTAACATTCATTAAAAAGAAAAGAAAAAGCTTTTTGTCATCTTGGAAGGCTGCAGACCTGGAAAAAAAAAAAGGGGCCATCTTCAGCTCCACTAAATTCGCTATCAAACAGGTTAGCATCCTCATTTAACAAGCTACACATGCATCCCCATCTGATGCGAGGGAATACATCTACACGGTCTACTTTAGGCATGTAACTCTGCTATGACAGAACCTTGTAATTGCAGGGTTCCTGCACTCTGAGCAGATCCTCTCGACACCTGAGGCAGGCAGTTCAGAGCCCAAGGGGTTGCACTACACATACTGCATAAGCTGCTAGTTCTTGCAGTTATGTTACATGCCCAGAGCGAGTCCTTGTGCTCCCTCCACACATTTCAGCACCATTCAGCATGTGCATGAAGCACCATGCTTCATGCACATTGTTACACACGAATTTGCTGTTTCAGCCTTGCTGCCTCATTTCACTACCTGCACCTCCCAGAGTAAGAAAAAATAAATCTACATATGCATTATGCCTCTTTGGGCAATGGAAGACCTCAGGAGTTCACAAGCAGAATGCACACAGAAACAAATAAAGAAATTATATTCATTTTCTTCGGCACAGAGACCTGGAGACACGTCAAGGAGATTTATTAGCCCTCTTAAGATAACTACTCAAGATACTGATGGAGTTGACAGTGCAATCTTGTCACTCTCCCGTCAGACCACTGTCGGACTCGTGCACAGCAGAACTGCAGCTCCAAAGCAGTCTAGCCCTTCTAATACATCCCATTCCTCTCCCAGGGCACACTTTATTAGTCTAGGGAAAAAAATAAAATAATCTATATTCCAAACAGTAGAGGTAAAACAGGAAAGTATGTATGGCAGAATATTTAAGGCCTTACTAGACTGAGGAGAAAAACTCATCTTTGTTGAGAAAGTAGTAATCTGTATCCCTTTAAAGACAAAACCAGACGTTGCCTTGTCATAAGCCCTCACAAAATGATTGGCTGATCACCTGCTGTCTTGCTGTACACCAAGCTAATTTTCCAGCAAGATTTGTTCATTTTGATTGCCCAAATGGAAGTCTCTCTTAAAATAAAAAAAATATAGTCTGCTGCAAATAACTCCTTAATCTGCCATCCCTTCAACAGGACTGAAGTGCTCTTCACAGACATAGTACACAAGCATCTTGAATTAGCAGGGAACTATTTTTAAATACATGAAGGATAGGATACAAAATTAGTTTCATGG
Organism: Acrocephalus scirpaceus scirpaceus; assembly: GCA_910950805.1. Lineage (NCBI taxonomy): Eukaryota > Metazoa > Chordata > Aves > Passeriformes > Sylviidae > Acrocephalus > Acrocephalus scirpaceus. Next base: position 56,255,131 of record OU383774.1, on the reverse strand, counting down.
GGAATGAGAAGCTCAGAGATTATTTACTTTCCCTTAATTACTTTGACTCACCACTCACTGAGCTTTCCAATAGTACTACCTATTTCACACTCAAATTTTGATACTTAAGACATGTGAGAATATTTCTTCAACATTTAAGATTATGGACCTTAGCAGTACATAACCACACCTCTCAAACTGAAAAACTTTGAAAATAATTAAATACACTGTATGGCACAAATTTATCTTTCTTTGGAACAACTGCTTCAGATTAAGGATCCCCAATAAAAGCAAAGCATTCTTTGTGCAAAAACATGAACATTCTGACAAACTGTACAAAACTATTACATTTAAAGAGGTGTGGGTAGCCTCTTATACTACTGATCTTACATACTGCAAGGACCAAAACAGAGATTACTACTAGAAAATTACTTTTGAGAGCAAGGTGACAGGAAAGCCTACTCGAGTCCTGAACTCAAGAGACAAACTTGAGTTTCTAAGCCTTCGAACAAAAAGAAATTGAAGTGGCCATACAGCACTGCTGGGCTACATTCACTACCCATCTTTGCTTCATATGACATGGGCACATTTCTATCACTTGCACAGGATACAAAAAAGGAAATCTAGAGTAATCTACAATTCTATCCCTGTAGAAATAAATTAATTAGAATCTTTAGGACAGAGTCTCAAAATATAAAATGGTGAGGAAAGCAAGTAAAAGGGATGAGGAGAGCAAGGAAAACGAAAGCAATAGAGAAGACAGTGCATTAAACAAAAAATAACATCTGAAATATAAAAGAAATAGAGGTTGTGTAAAAAGACATGGGACAGACAGACATAAAGAAAAGGAGAAAGGAGGATTATAAAAATGAAAGGAGACAAAAAGTGATAGAGAGACAAGCATATGGAAGAGACCGCTTAAAATCTGAAAAAAAACCAAAATCAACCAATGAAGAAAAGTCCATACAAACCAACAAACCAAACAAACCCCAACAAACAACCACAGCTCTACATTCCTTCCCAAAAATTACTCTAGAAACCAGAGCTGGAACAAAAGTAAGTGAAATTAATATCATTGGCTAATGAAGTTTCATTTGATTTCATTTTATGGTTCAGCCCTGTCTGTTCAGCCCCATCAAGCAGTGGGATTTTTTTGCCAGAACCTCTCAGCTCCTGTGGGATTAAGGATGAGCTAAAGCAACGCCTGAATGATTTTCTGCACTGAGACACCTGAGATACTGCATACCATAGCATCAGCTCTGGATTTGTAAGGATGACTAGTCTTTACTAGGTAAGAGAATTAAGAGGTAGAAAACCCATCAAGGTACTACATATTACTGCCATCATGTATATGAAAGAATGACTTCTCTCCCTAAGCTGAGTTAGCAAGAAATTTATTATGCTATAAAGTACTAATAATTCCCCTATCAGCTGTCAAAGACCTACTCGTCACTTAAAAAATATAAATAAACTATGGGCTGGCAAAGAAATTAGCAAAGGAATCACCATGAAGTGGATTTTTGAAGGCTTTCTAGGAGAGATGGTAAGAAGCTTTGGGTTCCACTTCCCACCAGTGGTAACATTGCACTGTTCCAACAAAACAACCACTGGAATGGAGAGAAAAACATAGGAGAGACCCTCGAAAGAATGTATCACTTATTAGAATAAAATGAATATTAACAGAAGACAGTACAAATGCTCTTGAGAACTGAGTATTCCTGGGGTTTGGATCTCTTCTTCTGGGCTGTTAAGGTTGCTAGGGAATTTCACAGTTAATGGTGTTATTTCCATATGAATGTTTCAAGAAGGGGGAAGGGTTTGCAAAACTGAATCTTAAGCACGGAGTTTTCTTTGTGCTTTGGAGAGAAGAATCTGATGTTCTTGTTAAGCTGAAATAAGAAGCTTTCATATTTAATGACAGATTATCAAAAAATTTTAGTAGAAAAACATACACAGAAAATGCTTTATGAGGCACTGTGACAAAGAACTTGCTTCTCTTACTATGGTTAGTAACTGTGCATCAGATGTGCCATTACACACATGCTAAGGTCATCAAGGAGTCTGATACAAGAGCAGCTTTGTTTTGATTTAACAGATCAAAGCAACAAGTTTATTTTGTTTTAAACAGATTTTATGTCCATTTTTCATAAACCATTTAGAAAGCACATTGCTGTGGGCTTCCCAGTGACAAATACACTGAGGCACCAACAAGTGACAACACACTTTGTACTCTTTGACATGGATGAAAGAATTCAATTCAACTTTTCTTTTTTCTATCTGGAAAGAGAAACATCTGGGAGAAATACTTTTTAGCCCTACATCCTGATGATGTTCTGTCTGCAACTTCATCTGTTTCTCCTCCCTTTTCTTTGCTAACTTTGGGTGACACTGGTTACAAATGGCCAAAACTGAAAGAGGTCCCTTCATTTTAATGAAAATAAGTGGATGATTAGAGGACAAAAAAACCGAACATCCCATGGTTTAAATGGCAGGCACTCAACCTTATATCAGAAAATCCACAGAGCCATCGCCACTAAAGGAGAACCTGCAGAAAACAAGGCGAGGTTGGCTCCGTGCTCACAGCACCACCATTTATCTGGTTGTTTTCCCCATCCTTTAGTGTTCAAAATATCCCCACTCAAGCAACTCTTATTTATGCAAGCATTCAATAAATACAGACACGCTTCCATTGGCAACTGTTGTGACAGTTGATCTTCACACCACAGTATTATCTTAATAAACTGTGTCTCAGCCCCAGGGTCTTTGTTCTCGCATAAATGACCTACAGTTGGTCACCCTGGATCTTACACAAAGCATGACGAGCACAGGGGTTATATGAGCTAATTGCACAGTGACTGCAAAAATAGCATGCTTTCTTCTCTTCAGACACGTGTTCTTTCTCTACTGAAAACAATTCAAGTTAATGACAGAACTATATATCTGGATAACTCTATCATTAGTTAATGTTGCCACCACATGAGCTTGTCTGCATGGTATTTGACAAAGAAATTCAAGTTAAACAGCCTCCTCCAGAATGAAGACAATATTGGATTAATTATAGGACTTGCTACACATTTGAAAAATGAAGATGAATTTCCCTTTTATAACCTTATTAAAATCCTACAGAATAAGAACCAGATTGTAATCTGTTATTGAAGTATAACACATAAATATCTTTTGAATTACTCAAAATTTAAATCACTGGGGATCTGAATTTGGCCCCATACATCTTAAAAGAACAGTTGACTCATTACTCATGTAAACCTCCATGAACACATAATACACAGGAACTAATTTGTTTTCTAGGAGAGTTCAACATTCTCTGCCAAAAGAACTCATTCTGGTACTTCTAATATGCTATGTTATTTTTATTGGCCTACGTGCTACTTTTACTACTAGTTATGGAGTAAACATCTGGAGAAAAGCAGAAACTAGGGTCTAATGGACTCTTAGTCTTTTCCCCGCATGCTTCCCAGAACTCAGGCAACTTTCTTCCTCTGATTGAAGACAGCCACTGGAAACACTGCAAGAAGTCCACAAAGCATTTACTATTAAAAACACAAACCACAGACTACCAAACTAATTTTGTAACATGATTATTCCTCCAACATGGTCCAAAACTGAAAGCATAGAACTCAAAATACACAAAGACACCGTAGCTGAGTTGTAAGTCTCTAGACAGGAAGATCTACCATTCTTTTAGTTTATTTTCAGGGGTGCCTTAACAACTTGAGATATGGCTACATAAGCTTTTTGAAGACAGATTAATTTTCTCTCTAGCTATGCTTGCTTCATGATGTTTTTGTACCAGCCAGGTCTGAACTTCAAGTTGTGTTAGCATGGGATCATGCATGACAAAGTGAATTTATCATCAAAATATCTCAAGTCTAACTGTGCAACATGGAAAAACGTCCCACACTTAGCTGGACAGGGGAGAAAATTTTCAAGCCTGAACCATCCATGTTCAACTGCCAGCATCTCCTACAACTGAACTGCTATATATTCCACTGTTCTGACACAAACATGGGTAACAGACTGATCATCTGGATTTCAGTTTAAGTTAGGAAATCATGCTCCTTCTGACTGTCTCACTTCCTGTTATCCCACTCACTGTAGGGTTTGGTGAGAATCACAGACAAAAAAAGCTAGAAACAACCATGCAACAGGATCAACTGCATTCTTTTGAGGCAACTCAGTTATATCTATCAAGTTCTTAAAGACCCAAACTGATAAAGCCCTGCAGTGTTCACACAGCCCATGCTAGGATCCCTCTGCATCCTTACCACTAGAAAAAATTTTCTAAACTTTTTATTTTTTGCAACATATTCAGCCTATTACTTTTACTCTACTCACTATGGGCATTGTAGACCTTTTCCTTGTAGGTCAGACTTCTTCCTGTATTCCACCTTCACGTAAAAAATTTCATCTTGCAATTCAGTTTTTATAGCTACTGAGACCTCCTTCAATATTTTTCTCAAATATCTCATGCCAGTTATTTGCAAGTCAGATGAAGAAAGTTTCCATCTAAACTGAAGCATCATCAGGCTGTAGCTGCTGGAAATCCTTCTGAAACCATCATTATGTGCCTTCCTAAGATTTCCACTTCCCTGGGGAGTCTCTGGGGAATTTTTATATTTATATAAAAATATAGAAGAATTATACAATGCAGTATAAAAAGTCTTTACAGAAGTCACATTCAACTTCTGTTTAAACAAAGTTGCATTATTAAAGACCACAGAGAAGAGGCAAAAGTGAAAATAAGATCTTCTTCAAATGATGTCTATGAGTAACTGAAGGAAGGAAGAATAAAGACTCTTTTTCTGGCCAACTGCTAATCATACAGACGGTTCTCTCTCACCAAGATGAACTGAGCATCAGGACAAACCTATCTCAGAAGCTCTCATTTCAATTTGTTTCTGCCACTACTACACTTGCTCCTCAGGCACTTACAGAATGCCTCCTTGTTGTACAGCCATCCTGTGGCATCCCTTAGAGACATGGCTGGGAGCATTACAAAGGTCTGCATTTTGTCTTGCATGGATGCTTCTAGCCACCTTCTGAACACTTTTCATATTCACTAAACACTTTGCATTAACAGAAGTGCTGTTTCATTTAGGTTTGGGGTTTGAGTTTTGCATTGCTCTTTTCCTTCATTGGTTTAACAGCAAACTAGTGAATTTAAATGTCTTTGAAAGGGCAGTACATACAGGCTTAGCTCTCACTCACTCTCTGCTCATTTTGTATTAGGTTTCTCACCAATTCTGAAGTCTTCATTTTCCTCGTGTTTAACACGAGTGGCTCTTGCTCTTTGTTCCCCCGATAACAAAATTATTCCTCTACAACAAAATTACATTCAAGTGCCACTGAAACCCAGAACAGTGACTTCAGTGATCATCACAGTTGTACTTCAATGATGCAAAGGTTGTATCAAGCTTGACGCTATCAAGGTTGAAGCTGTAGTTCAATGATGAAAGGGATCTCATCTTCAGGATTATCAAATTCAACCTTCTGCTTTCAATTCAATATTCAGTTTCATCGGGTAGCCTGTCTGACACTGAAGAATCAAAAGAAATTTATTTTCTTCATCATTTCAAGATGACCAGTAGTCCTTTCTGCCCAGCTACTCATGCAGCATTTATAGTTGAGGTATAGAAGAATTGTTTAAATACAGTGAGTTGACTGACTCACTTCAAACTACTCCCTCGATTCTTGGGCAAGATGAGCCTGAAAATTATTACTTTGATAATTTCTGTTTTATTTGTAGTATATAACACTGAACAGAATCAACTTTGTTTAAGTGGAAAAGGTAAATATAGGTATTAGACCAGCAAGCTGGCCTTGTACAGATTTGCCCATCAGATGTGCTGCCTACTTTCAGTTTTGAACAAATGAAGCCTGGTCTGACTGCGCAGGTCTCCCTTCTCATCACTTTCCATGAAGAGTGGATTACATTACACAGCTACTCAGCTCTTTTATTATCAGCAAGGCTTATTTTTCCTTTTCCCCAGAGACTTCATGCGGTTATATAACCTCCCTTAGTATTTTCCAAGAAACTGAAAAAGAAATTCCAATTTTCCAGCCTCCTTTACATAAAAAAATGTTAATAGTTTCCTTCAGAGGGTGCATTTACAGCTCCCTTTCTCCTTTGTAAAGAAAACAATATAAACTACACATTACATCTGTTACGTAAAATGATACAAAAGTTAAGCAAACATATCACAAAAAATAAAACTGAGAAACCCAACTAATGACATACACACCATACCTTGTTTCACATGTTTTTACATAATAGTGTTAAGCTTACAGAATTGGCAAGAAATTGGGTAACTAAGTAGATTGGCAACAGCACACTGAGGCTCTTGATCAAGTTTCACCCAGGTCCCTCTAGAAACTGAAATGGCATGTTCCCTCACAGGCTGTCAATGAAATAAATGGTAATGGCTCTCTGGTTCATATGAAATGGGAGATTACACTGCAGAAAATGATTCATCAGCACAAATGGTATTTCCTCTTACTCTGAAGATATGAATAAATATGAACCAAAAAAATGGCCAAGGGTGCCCTCATTTGCTAAAATGATATTAGCCAGAGAGATGCTCATTTCAGGCAAACTAATGGAAAGACAACATATAGAAGATTCTAAATCAAATGTACTTTCCAGGATCTTTAAATCATCAGCTGTCTTATGGAACAGCCTGTCACCAGTACTTCCACTTATGCTCTGCCTAAAGACAGTAGAAGCCAGAAGGGCACATACATGGGAGGCACGAGGATGCATGAACGAACCACCCATTTACAGCCAGTAAATCCAGAGTGCTTGCTCACATCCTTATCTGCCAGCAGAGGACCACAGTCACACTCTGATGTGTAACCATGCTACCCTGTGCTGTGATCTCAGCAGATTTCATTGCTAAGCAAAGGTCCCACCTCCAAGAAAAACTCTAAACTAAGCAGATCACTTATTCAAAAAATGAAACTCTGCCTTCTGAGTCATGCCAACATCTATCAGAAGTCATCAGAAGAGATTAATCCATGGACCTCTAACACCAAAATTCCTCCACCACTGCAGAAGGAGAGGGAATGCTTCACTTAGTAGAAAATAGCAAGCTCTTATTCTATATACAGAGCAGCCACTGAATTAGGATATAACACAATTTCACAGAATGTCAGACCAGCAAAATATTAGGAAGCAATCTGCTGCTTTCAGATGAAACAAACTTATTTGTCATTGCTGAAATACTTCTTGTAAGGGCAGAGGAACCAGTGCTCGTTCTAAGAGCATGTTCTCATTCTGGTTATTGCAATCCACCTCCCTAAATTCACCCCACGCCTTTATCAGCTTCTTCTATTTCATTTCTTCTTTGCTTCCCTGACAAAATGTTTCCTAAAAGGAATGAATAAATCTAAACAGAATTGTTAAAAATACTATTAAATACCATTGCATTCCACCCCAGGCAGAGCTGTTATGTCCTGAAGCATTTTTACACTGTGTGTAGGGCACAGGTCCCTTTAAAACCTACACAGAGACAATCTGCCATACCAGAATAGTTGTTTATTATCCACTCTGGACATGGAGAAACTGTTCCTCCACCAGTATTGTTAAGATCCAGTATACCAAGCCCCACATCCTAAACGGTAACACTACGTTAAAAGTACCGGTATAAAAGCACTTTAAAGCCTCATTTACCTTAACTCTAAAAATAAAGATCTATTAAAAGACACAAGTTGTAATTAAGATTACTGTTGACCTAGCTTCCTCCTGCAAAGGGGAGATAATCTTACATTTACACAGTACCTTTCAGTCTAAACTATCCCATCCAACAAGCCTGATCTTAGACACACACAGAAGAGTGTTATTAACATACAATAACACAAATAATTCCAAGCAAACCAATCTACACAATTTGATTACCAGCAAGCTTGATTACCAAGCTTGATCCACCTGATCAATTGTACGGGTTCTATTTATTTGACATCCACCTACAACTACATTATCCATTCCCTAAAAAATTGTCCCTCTAGCAGAAGCAATGCATTAGCAATCAACCTCAGTCTTAATCCTTATGTTCTGCCTAAAAAACAAAACTTCCTTCAATTTCATTCCTTCAAAATGAACCTCTTCTCAGACCTCCATCACCAACCTATCCACCAACTCCCAGAAACAAGCACCAGCAAGGACTGAACTTGGATTACCTCTCAGAGGATTTCTATATAAACAAATACACCTGGAGTGTATTGGGAGTGTACTGGTTTTTAAAAGACATACCATTTTTTTTCCACTTTATACTGCACACAGAAGACCTAAACCAGTCTTCCTCTACTTCAAAACACTCCTTTGTTGCACTGTCAAGTACTTAGACCAAAGGTCAGTCTCACCAACCAGCTCTACCCCAGATCAGCCTTCCCCTGTATCTGATACTCCTGCAGGATTACTGTTTTAATCATTAACATGCTAAGACGGGTTATTCTGAATCACTTGTTTTTACCTTATGGTTACCAAAATAGGCCTTGTTTAAACAGTTGGCTGTCAGGTATCCATAAAGCACAGCAGAGGGAAATCCACCTCCTCCTCTGCAACTGGCATGGCAGTTGGAAAACATTCCCTGATGATATCAGTCTGCACAACATTTTTTTTTCCTGAGTGCTTGCTTCGAGTAACATGAATTGCAATAAACCAGTGTATTAACTTCATTCCAGGAAAAGGTTCCACAAGAAAGCTGTCATTATACCTTGGACCTGCACATTCTCTGGTTAAGTATTCTCCCAGTTTACCTGGATGATGGAGACATTTAAAGCAATGCACTCTTGGAAAGATCATCTCTATGTCTCTCCCCCTTTCTCAGCCTTTTCCAGAAAACACACCACGGGTGGCAGTGGTCACGAGGACTTGCACTGCTCACTGACTAGCCAGATCACAGGAGACAGCTTTGCTGAGATCAGGGCATCATGATGGGGGGACAGGAAGGAAGGAGCAGTACCTGCTATCCATCATTGCACCTCGTGGCAGTAAGTGTACTCAAATGACAAAAAAAAAAGCTGCAGAAACTGTCAAGAAAGAGGAAGCTGTCACCTCTGTGCCCTCTACACCAGCTGAGATGCTCATCGTTTCCAAAAGGGAAAACAAACAAATTAATAAGCCATAGCTGTTTACTAAAAAACCTACTGTAGGTAATCTTTGTACATCCACCATGATCACTGATTCAACCTGAGCCCATATGATGATCCTGTTCGGAATCCTGCATTATAAAGGCAAAAAATCCAACTCTCTCAGCACTGGAAACCAAGTCAAGGTTGGCTAGCCTGGGATCTGACCTCCTGTAACCTTCAGCTGAAACTAGAACAAAACAGAAGCCTGAAAAGGAGCTGTAAGATCTTATACTTCATCTCCTTGAAAATGCAGGATTGCCTTCTCCAGTACACCTGCCAAAAATTTGTCTGCTCTTATTTTAAACATCTAAGGAGTCGTGGGGGGCTTGCACTACACCCGTACTAATAGAGGCTACAATACATTTTTCTATTACTGAGTTTTGGCCCAGACTTCATCTTAAACTTTTATTTCCTCAATTTCTCCATTTAGTCCTAGGTATTCTTTCACATAAGGCAGGAAAAAAATCTGACTGCTTTGACTAAAATACATTTCAAACACAGACATGTAGTTAACCCATCTTCCCATATTCAGTCCCAGACTAGAGATGTCTATTTTTTAGAATTTCCCTTCAAGCTCATTCCTCCAGACTCCTGAGTATTTTGTTGCTCTTGAGCTTCAGTCGAATTGTCAATACCTCCCGTTAAGAAGATATTCAGTTTTCACATGTGTTCACAACAGATTCTTACAAAAAGGGAATCCCACTTCTTTGTTCGCCAAAATGGTACCTTTTCCTTGACAGCTCAAGAACAAACCTGTAATCAAATCCCATTCCAGACTCATTTATTAATTCTAAATCCCTTCAGCATCACTATCACCTACCAATAAATTCTTGATTTGATACCCCTTGCCCCAGGAACTTGCCTTTTCCCCCTACTTGTTCCCTTCACTCTACTATCCTGGAGGAATTGTCCTGAAGTTCTGTTTAGTACAAAGCAAAGACATTAGTTTCAACGGTTTTGCACTATTCAACAAAACATTTAATTACATGCCTAACTTTCACCACTTTCTTAACTCCAGTTGATCTCAGCAAGTAGAGATGAGCTTAAGCACACACATTACAAAAAAAAAAAAGTTATGTGTGCAAGTCAGTGTTCTGCTGAACCAAATCCTCAGTTTCTTTAATCACTTGGATGGTCTATTTTCTGTATTTGGCAAGAATTGACAGCTCAATGATTTAAGGTAACAGGATTTTAAAAACAAAGCCTCAAGAGTCAAAAACTGGCATCAAACCGCTTTTGTTCCTTTCTTAAAAGAAGAACAGAAGAAAATTAAATACCTAAGTAAAATCCCCCAGTACAGTAATCATGAAGCCTATAGGTTTAAACATGCAGTAAGTAACCCTATATTCTCATCGCTTCAGTACCGCTTTGAAAAATAATAATAAAACAAAGTTTTGTGAAAAATTTGGAAAGACTCATGTATCTCAGCAAGATATGCAGCACATTCCCTGGTAGCTCATTAGCCACGACCATCATTGCACATTTAAAGAGAGAGAACAAAGCTCTCCATTTCTTAATTCCTGCCCCCTAAACATCTTTAAATGGAAAGGACATAATTCACTGTTCCGCTTAACATGATCTTTAGTGGGGAGAAGGGAGAAGAAAGTCTTTGGTTTGGGTCATGGGTTGGCTGTCTCCATCAGCGGCCAACCCACATTACAGCAGATGAAAGCTTTACATTCACCACCAGCAACAAGTACAGTTGGCATAAAAAGGGTTTCGTGGAGAGTATTTAAAATCACTTCCAAATGACTTCCATTGTTTATACACAGAATACTTCATGACCTTTCTCTCCCCCCTGTTTTTTGTTTGTACTTTTTGTTTTCTTTGCCTTTTCTCATTCTGCTGCCTGGCAAATACAGGCAGAGGCGAAGTAGGGACTGCAATTAGGCAGCCATATCAAGCTTCATCTGTGGACTACCTAATTGTAAGATTCAAGTTTTGGGAGTAGTGCCATCTGAGAAGGAAACGGAGAAGAAAAATTGGAAAATGACTACTTCCTCTCAATCCATAAAGCCTTCCAAAATTCAATTAGCATGTTCTAAACTAAACCATCCACACATGCTATAGCACTAAAATGTGTGATTTCAAATATAGACAAGAAAGTAGCTGCTCACAGATATTTATCAGAATTAAAATACTCTCTGACCATTCCACTTCAACCCTTTTTATTCAAGTGGCATCTGCTGTAACCCTTTTGTACCTCAGTACTTGAGAAGAACCAGGAAAATACCTATAGGCAATATAAATAAATTGCCTGTAACTGCACATGGGATCTCTTAAATAATACTGTGAACCCCTAAGTCACTCAAAGAACACCCTTCCCATGCCTAGCACAAATACTGTTGTTTAATAATGCATACATGACTAAGTGTGCTGTCTTCTCCACAGCAAATTTTTCTTGTGATTTTACAGTTTCCCAGACTGGAATAATATTTTCCCTTTCACAGAATCACTGATGCAACCAACAGGAAAACTACCTCTGTTTCTATTTACTGTGTGATGTCTGTAAATACTACTGGATAGCGAAGACTTGTAGGTAAAACTCGGCAAACGCCTTTTTGCCATTTTCTCCTGTAAAAGAGAGACAAAAGCATAGAAACTTCTCTGCTGCATTGTACATACAACTACACATCTGCTTCTGCTCCAACACATCCTCCCTTTGTTACGGCAACTCAGCATCTCCGGCAGCTTCCAGAGCACAAACACCTGCACCCATCCCAGGTCAGATCTCCAGCTTGCACTAATGGATTTTTTCAGATAGATGGCAGTGCACAAAGTGCATCCCAGATTGATTCAGAGTATAGATGCCATTTCAGTGCTCAGGCACTTTAACTAAGGGAATTACTGCATTATCAAAAGCACTTTTAGAAAGGTGATGGCTTAGGACCCAATCCTGCTGCACGGTGACAGCACTGATTCCTTGGAAGGGCTGAACTGGGTGCCAAGAACGTAAACATGGCAAAGAGGCACTTAGGATTTTACTTTCCATTCCTAGGAGCCACAAAGGATTTTTCTTCCAATACATTCTAATAAACATAGTTTTAAAACACAAAGCTAAAGGATGACTAGCAACACAAAATCCAGAAAGATACTAGATGTTGGATACAGGAGATGATATATCTGATTTTCAAGGGTGCATAATAGCACAGATTTAGAAATAGTCCTGCAAGAAGAACAGACAACTCTAAATCATTCTTAATGGCAAAAAATTTCCTTAAATTTTTTGCCTTCTTCATTCTAACAGGCATTATTATTAAGAGACCAGGGTGAAATTTTAACAATTTAACTGCATTTACCCCAGCAAATGTTTCTGGCAAAAGGAAAATACTAACAAAGCAGCTGAAACAAACAGCAGTGAATCTCCCAGCACAATTAGTACTTCAGTATCTACTACTTGGGGATTTCAACATATAGCTATCATGATGTGGAAGCATCCACCACCGTTTTGTTTTCTGTTTGCAGTAGGGGGTTGCTAGGAAACAAAATACTATTGTCTGATTTCATGATCTATTGCCTGGTTTGCCTGGCAATAAAGTCTTCTAAATCTATTACCAAATTATTTTGTATTTTACAGTGAGATTAAGACTAACATTAAAACACATGCACACAGAGGAGAGCAGTAAAAAATGCCTCAAAATTCAGGGGAAAGTATGTATATATTCCAGGCTGAGGAAGACAAACTATACTGAGGAAAAATGAACTTAGACAATCTGGTGATATTTATATATGCACACACTCACACGTGTATCAGCGTTCCTTGACGGTATCTATAGTTTTGCTGACTTGTCAAAGACTCCCTCACTTCCAAGGATACAAAGCGTTCTCTTACTACTGGAGAGCTACTGTACACTGCAAGTTCTGTAAACACCACATGCTGCAGAATGCCTGGTGCGGGCAAGCACACATGCCACCATAATTTTTGTTCTTGGAATTCAGATCTAGGTTGTTTCAGTGCTTTAATTTCTTTACAAAGTCTTTTGGTTTTTTTGGGGGGTTTTTTTTGTACATTTGGACAGAGAGAAGAGTCAGAGACAATTCCCTACTCTCCCTCTATGGTTGTAACAAATAAATAAATAATCAAATAGAGAAATAAATAAAAGCATCAGGAAAAGTGATCTAAAATTGAAAGCCACAATAGTAAATTTCACGTACTTTTGACCGTGGCAAGTCTTTGCAAAATGAGAGAATAAAAACATGATAAGAACCTTGCAAATGTGGGTGCCTACCAATGCATTCCCACAACATGACAGGAGACCTCAACTGCAAAACACAATCAGACTTAAAAGCTGAGAGACCGATGAAGAGAGTTCAGCACAAAGTCATAGAGAAGGTTTAAAATAAAATCTGCAGAGGAGTTATTACTCTTTTATGTGTGTCTACAATTTCACACCATGCACAACATGCACTATTTCAAAGTCCTTTCAACTTATTAACACCTATGCATTTTATCATTCCATTTTAAATTTGAGAAAAAAAGATTAATAAGGTTCATTGCAAAAAAAATCAAAGCTTTTGAGACGTTACAGCAGAACTCCCAGTGACAAGAAAAAAAAAAGTAGTAACAACACACAGCATAGAAAATACACAGTTCATGGGAACGACCTGAAAGCTTCTTGCCTCTCCTGCTCAGATATGGATTTATTCAATCTCTATAGTTTCTGAGAGTTTCCTATCAGAAACTAGGAGCCCCCACCAAACCACATTTTGAATTAAAGAACAAAAGCGTGAAACGCAAGCGAGCTTCTTCTACTCCCAACAACAGCAAGCTACTTCTAGCAATTAGATGACAGCAGCGGAAGATGGACATGACCCACAGCCAATCCCTCTCCTCACCAGGGTCGAATACGGCTGCTCCCCAGCTGATAACCCGCTACATTAACACTGCTAGTTACAAAACGGAGCACAGCTCTCGGCGACACCGGGATCCTGTCACATACAGCTTCACTGAAACCTGTTTTAAAACACCCTCTCAAGGAACGAGGAGAAACAGGAGAGGGATGGGACAGTCTCCTCCCGAGCTGCCACCAAAAACTGTTCTGCCAACTGCAGGAGGGCTGCCGGCGACCTCGCAGCCGCAGCCACCCAGCTCTTAAAGGGAAGGGGGCAGCGGGAGGGACCCCGGCCCCTGCCGCCCTGGGTGCGCTGCCCGCCTGCCCACGCGTGTGCCCCGGGGGAGGCTGCCCAGCGAGCCGGGGGCAGGAGCCCCGTTCCACCCGCGCTGCAGCACTGACTGCAATTAAAAAAAGAAAAAAAAAAGGGGGGGGAAAAATAAAATAAATAAATAAATAGCCCGCTAGCGGGAATGGGAAAATAAAAGCCCAGCCTAAACAGGCGGACCCCAAACAACAACAAACACCGGGCGCCCAGGAGAGCAAACTTTCTGACTCACCGGGAAGAGCCGGAGCCCGGGGGGCGCCGGGCAGCGGCGGGGGCGGCGCGGGGCCCCGCGGGAGCGCAGCCGGAGCAGGAGCCGGGCGAGGCGAGCGCCGCCGGCGGGGCTGGGGCAGCGCGTCTCGCCCCGCTCCCGCCGCCCTCCCCTCCCGCCTTCCCTCCGTCCCTCCGTCCCCCCGTCCCTGCGCAGCGCCGGGAGCCGCCCGGGGCGGGCTGCCGCTGCGGGACCGCCGTACCTACCTACCGCTGCCGGTGCGGGGCCGTGGAGCAGCGGGAGCCGCCGCCGCCGCCCCCCTTCGGCGGCTGCCGGGCCCGGCGGCGCTGCAGCAGGCGGAGGACGCCCCGCGGCGGCGGGGAGCGCGGGGCCGGCGTGCGGAGAGGCGGCGGCCGCCGAGGCTCGGGCAGCGAGGTGCTTCTGCCCGTCCGGCGGTGTGAGCGAGCGTGTGTGTGCGTGTGTGTGCCGGGGAGGGATGCTGCCAGGGACCGAGGGAAAATTCTCCCCTCCTAGCAAAGCCGCCGACAAATGGCAAGGCAGGTGTGCAGGGGAGGCAAGGCTCCCGAAGGAGGAGGAGGAAGACGAGGAGGAGGAGGAAAGGGGAGAGGGGCGGTGAGAAGGGCGGGGAGCGCTCAGCCGTCACGGCGTCCCGGGGACAGCGGCCCCGCCGGGGAGGTGCCGGGCGCGGCCCCTGGGGCGGGCGCTGGGGCCGCACGGAGCGGGGAGCAGCCCCGCCGCAGCCGCGGGGAGCGCAGCCCGCTCCGCCGGAGGGGCGGGGAGCCGGCGGTGGGTGGGCGGCGGGGAGCGGGCCCTGCGGAGCCGCGGGGGCCGGCGGCGGGAGGGGTGCGAGCTCCGGGCACCCCGAGCTGAGCATCCTGCCTCAAGTTTTCCCCGAGGTCTCCCCCACCTCAAACGCCCCTTTGTGCTACGCAAAGCAGCCTGTGCAGCTTGATGAGCTGCACCCCATCCGATGGGATCAGTAGTTTCATGTCTTACCTACGAGGCTTCCACCTACGCCTTTAGCCGTGGCTTTGAACCAGCACCTTTTCGGGAATACCCTGAGCTAGAGGGTCTGTTTTTTTGCTTATTCATCTCCCGGGCAGGAGACAACCCTCAAGTG
Organism: Acrocephalus scirpaceus scirpaceus; assembly: GCA_910950805.1. NCBI lineage: Eukaryota > Metazoa > Chordata > Aves > Passeriformes > Sylviidae > Acrocephalus > Acrocephalus scirpaceus. The sequence continues at coordinate 56,239,496 of OU383774.1, read as the reverse complement.
TGGTAAGAGCATCTAACTTCACCTTTTCATCCTGCCATGGGGCAGGCGGCCGAGGACAGTTCTCCCCAGGACAAGACGCTGGGCCCAGGGGTGCTGGCAGCAACAAGTGCTTCCCCAGAGCCAAGTGCTGCTCCCAGAGAGGCCGCTGAACGCCTCGTCTGAGCAGAGAGTTAAGGAAGGCTTTTGCAGCTGCATTTCTGCTCCCAAGGACAGTGCTGGCTAATCTGAACCCTTCCTGCTACTTGAAAGGGAAAAACCTGCATCCTTCCTGGCCTGAATTACCATGCAGGGCTTCTGTAAGCAGTCCCTTTCCTCTGTAAGAGACGGTTGTGATTTAGTGCCGGAGAGAGCCTTTGTATGCTCATTTACAATGTGTTTCAGCACACTTCTAGGTGACGATTAGTTGGCAAGTGAAAAGTGGCTGTGGCTGAAAGATGGAAACTAACATCAGGTATTAAATATTGCACACGACAGCTATTTCTAGTGGTAGGAAGAAAGTCTGATAGAAAGATCTCCTGCCTATTATTTTCCACAGTACTTTTTTCACCAATGCAGTATGGAATTACATCCACAGGTGTTGGGCTAATTATGTATGCTTACCAGCCCATCAGTTTGGGTCTACCAGTGAGCACACTTATGCAACAGAAGCAATTTCCACGCGACTGGGCTCATCTGATTTAAACAATACTGGCTTGTGTTGCCTCTGTGTGTAGGTTTTTTCCCTTGGCTGGCAGGGTTAGTGTCACAGCTTTAGTTTGAGAAGTGACAACAAATAATACTGACACATATTATACCAAGCAACACAAGGACACGTGGAGAACAAAATAAGGAAATTAATGCACTGATTTAGGTAAGGAGCAAGAGCCACTCTTGATCCAGCTGTGCAGATGTGGATTACTTATTTACTAACTGGTTCTTGCTTTGCTTTTCAGTGGTAAAAATGTTGCTGACAGAATTTCTGTTAAATGTAGCCCTGATGAAAGTAAGACGTAATTATAGCTTGGGAATCCTCTTCTAAGTTATTTACAGTAAAACACATCTTTTCAGTCTTTTAAAGCCCAGGCCCTAAGCCCTAAGCAAGCACCTTTTGAAAAACACATAGAAATCCCGTGGGGAAATTCACGCACAACTTGTATTTCACCTGTAGTGTAAACCAGTTTGCAAAATCAAGGACTAGTTAAAAAAACCCACACAAACTTCAGGACCTGAATATATTTCTGAACTGTATTGCCTTTGGCTGTGTTAAATTTGCTTCTTCATCTCTTTCTCCTAACGCTGAATGCAATTGTACTTAGAAACACTCACAGATAACAACACAACAAGGTTTAACCACACTCCCCTTGTCAGTTGCATAAGCCTTGGTTGATATAAAACAGAGATAAAAGAAATATTTCTGCCAGTAGTGGCCTTGTTTAATGTAACTGAATGAAGCATGAACACACTTGTTAAAGTTATTTCATTATTGCAATTTAGGGTTGTCCCCTTCTTCCTTGCCACAGAACTGCGTGGACAAGTGCAGGTGCACAAACATGGATGCACAAATCTGCAGAAGAAAGTGTTACTGTCTTTACTGTATTTCACTAACACGTTCAGCACTTATTTTTTATTTGCAGGTTGGTACAGAGATGAGTTCCAGCCAAGACCTTACTTTGTTATGTTCTGAATAGCTCTTGGGAAGTTGCTGGCTTGACCCTGGAGACTCTACAGTCTAATTTTTTAATAACTGAAGGATTTTTTTTTTTTTAATTTAAAAAAGGACTCATTTTAGCTGTCGCATAAGCATGTATTATATCCCAAGACTTCAATCGGAGCTGCACAGACATATCTGAGAGCACAATTAGGCCCTCTGGACCTTTTAAAGCTTCAAAAATAGTCATGTGTAATTCCTTCTTCTGTGGATCCTGCAAGCTTTAAGAGAATTTTTGAAAGCTGTAAATTCCTATTTATCCACTAAGAGGCTCACGGGCAATCTTCCCCTAATGGAAGTAGAACTGTAAAGCTGAAGCATTAATATACACAATATGATACATTAGGCAGGGAGACTCGTCGGAGCCAACAAGAGGGCACAGGGGCCGTGCTGCGACGGAGCCACAACCAGCAGGTTCACTCTGCTTTTTTCCCTTCCTCCATGCGGGGTTCACTATCTGACTTCATAGCATTAGTACTGCACAGTTCTCTCTTAAAAAAAAAAAATAAAATAAATTTAAAAAAAAGAAATCTGACCTTTGAATCCCTCATCTGCATTGGCTGGCAGCGAATCAGAGGGCACAGTTTGGTCTAAATGCAAGACAGCTATTCTTCAGTAACTGCACTGTTAATATGCAAATCTCAGCCCTCCGCCAACTGTAATCTCCCGCCTCTGATTGGCTTCAGTGATGAAAAAGATCCAGGTTATTTGTTAGCAGGGAAAATATGCTCTCCAGGTTTCCCCTTAAGATGAAGCATTATAGAGCCTCGAGAACATGCAGGCTAGTGACAAACAACAACAAAGAAAGACAAAGAGAAGCCAAGAAAATGGGATTAGAAACACAGTAAAAGAGAAAACTGCATTTAAAAATTTTCGTGATTCCTTTTCTTCTTCCCTCGGGAGTTTTGCCAGTGACTGCAGATGGGCCATTTTTGTTATATATTTTTTTTCAACCCTTGCTTTCTACATATGATGTTGTACTCAAGAGCACAGCAGAAGACTTGAATTTGTTCTGAGAACATAATTTTTGTACTGGAAAGCATGCATGTGTCTGTCTTGCCTGAGTCAGCTTTGCTGGCTGGCAAACAAAATACTAGGAGACAATGTATCAACATGTATTGATAAATACCTTGATACCAAAAATGGAATGGAGCAATTGAGCAACAAGCAGCCCATGGTTCAACACTTCAAAAGTCATTGCAAAAAACAGCCACCAATATTGGTTTATTCTTCACAGAAGGCCAGATTTAGCTAACCTCTGAATTTAGCAGAATGTTTTCTGTAAGATATGAGCTGATGGGAATGCTCATGCCAACTAAGCTGTTGAGCTAAACAGTTCATTTTCCATCAGTGTCAGATACAGCATATAAGAGTAAGATGTCTTCTCCATTACATGGTATAAAAATTAAACAATTCTACCAACTCTGGTAGTGCAAAACTCTGAGGAACCTTTGCAGAGCTGGGTTGGGCTTAGGAGTCTCCAAAGCAGGTGTGCAGCCACTCTACTCCTCCACCTCTGGCTTTATTTTGTGAATTTTCCTTTATTCTTGCAATTCACTTTTCTTGAAACATAACATGGTGCATTGTATTCACTCCTGTACAGATGCAGCCAGCTCTCCTGCTTCCTGCTCCAAGGCTGGAGATGAGATCAAGTTGGTAATTTCTCAGATCGATGTAACTGGGCTGAAATAGTGTTCCCAGTAAAGGCAGTATTAATTTTATCATCTATTTTGTCACAACTGTGATTTTGCTTCTCAGGCCTGGCAGCAGAGTGTTTTTGTTTAAAATTGATTTTAATTTCCCAATAAGATGAAGAAGGCCAGGTGCTGTTAGTGTTCAGTGAATGACTCTTTTCTTTCCTCAGGCTTTTCACCAAGGGGGATCTAGGTAATTTTTCTGTGGGTGGACAATCCCTCTGACTAAAAAGAATCAGAGTTCTGAGAGGTGGGGTAATCTTGCCTGTTTCCCACAAAGCAGGTAAAGCAGCTCCTTGTACAAATTACTAGACAAAAAGTGAAGCACACGCACCTCTGGGGAACCTGCGGTGAGAGTGTGATAGGGTTACCTGACTGCAAGTCCTTGAATGGCTGGAAAGGATGGAGGGCTGATCTCAGAGAGGGCTTCACACAGGGCTTTTGATTAACTTGCCACAAAGAGAGATGCTGTAAAAAATAGAGAGCTATGCCACAAAGCCACTTTCCTTTTCTGTCTCACACATTTCAGATAGAAAAATAATGGGAACAGCGCAGGGAAATGCAGGCAGATATCTCAAACTAAAGGTTAGAAGGAAAAGATTTTGACAAGAAACACGTAGGCTTCCCACAGCAAAGGTCAAATAGTGACCTCCATGCAAATTAATGCCACTTCAGCTATTATAAAGGAACTTCGGTATTTCAGTTTCAGAAAAAGTCTGAAAAATGCATTATGCAATCCATATATTCTGTCGGGGATTTTTCCTATGTGATATGAGTATCTCTTTCAAATATATATAAGGATTCTTATTCAATATGTAATAATAAAGGTAGGAAATAATTAACTCTTAAATGTGTTCTCCCTGGTCTTGCTTTAGGGAAGAAGGAGAGAAAAAAACCTCTACATGCTTCAGCAGGCAGAGCTACAAGCACGTCCAACCAGATAATTGACACAGCCGTTGAGCCAGCACAGTGTTAACTCTGTTTTAAGCTTCCTCAAATCATCTAGCTTTAGAAACCATGTAATTTAATTGGATTGCTACAGACCTGACAGCTCCCTGTGTACCGTATGCTAACGGATTGCATCACTGCCGTATGATCGGGTACGTGAGCTAATGCTGCCAGTCCTGGGAACTGCCACTGGCCCTGAAGCTTGGTTTTCATCTTCCAATAACTATCAGAAAATGAAAACAACAGTGTTCCTCTCCTTAGTGTGAAAAATTAAATCTAGGAGAATTCAAAACCACATCATATGGGAATCAGGATATTTGGGCCAAAGCTCACATCATTGGTCACATAGGTGATTTTCCACCCTGTGGCCAGTTCCACTGAAACTCCAGTTACCTCAAAGAGGCTTCTCAGAATAATCACTCTGACTTAGATAAGGAAAAGTCTGCTGAACGAGGTTTTTATAATCCCACACAAAAAAAATATGAAGATGGTTCACAAGGCAACACTTCATAAGCCCAGTAAGCTCACAGTGTGTCAATACAAGCTAAATAGCAGACGGACAAATTCAAAAATGCAGTTTCAATTTCCTCGCTAATGAAGAAAAACTAAATATTTGTAAGCTGTAGATGTCCCCAAGGCACAAGTCACAGCTAGGTGCCAAATCATCATCAAAAGTCTGTGAGAATTAAGATACCTCTCTGCCTTTTGAGTCAGAACATACCTCTCTGGCTTCAGAGATTTTTCAAAAGAGAAGATTGGTATTTTGACCTTTATTCTGTCTCTTTGCTGCTGATCTCATGAATGCCTACTATACTTTATCACTGTCCTACTTATTTTGTGCTTTTTATTTAGAAATCACTCCAAGCAGGCATAATCCTTGTTCTTAATTCTTATCCAGGTATTACTGCCCCATCAGGGGGAAGGGGGTGTACTCAAAGCACAGACTTGTTCAATTTTTCTCATGTTAATGTCAATAAATACTAAGAAGGTACTAATTATTTTGTCGGAAAATAACTGTTTTTTCAACAACACCACGGGTAATTTTCAAAACAGAGAAAAGTAAACATTTTCCAAGATTCAATTTCAGTAGGCTAGTCCTGATTTTTGTTCTTGGGGGATAGGGAGGAAGGTTTGTTGTTGTTGTTTTATTTTTTCTTAAACTGTTCAGAGTGACATCTTTGCAGAAAATGATGTATAAAGTTACTGTGTCCAGTTACTATGACACTCTTCTCTGAGGGCACTATCACCATTTTTTCCTCAACTGTCCCTCTTCTTTTTGCCTTAGGTGGTAAGTAGTCCTTGGGCAATTCCATCAAATAGGCTGTTAAAAGATTATTTTTCCCAAACTTGACCATTCTTCAAGTCAAAGACTCAGCCTGACCTACCTTGCCTGCAAAGATCTCCTTAAGTGGGACTATAAAGTCCTTCCACTGTTCTTTGTCATAACCACATCACTATTCAAAGTTGCTACAAGCCATTAACTATCTTTACAATCCATCCACATTTTCCATGTATACTTCCATCAAATAATCCTTAATTCAAGCATCTCTCACCCCAACATTGAACTTTGATGTTGTAAACAGTCTAGATTCTTACTAAGAGGAGAGATTCTGATTTTTTTTCCTTAGTTCAGCCATCACTATAACACAACCACAGGTAGGGTGGCTCTTCAGCAGTATGCAGCAGTGCTCTGTAATGTGATGATCAGGAATGGAAAATAAAGGCTAATATATTCAGCTGAATTGGCAACTGAAATTATAATAGGCAGAATATAATTGTCTGGCATTCTGCCAGGACACTGGGGTAACATTATTACTCCTACAATACTCCTATTTAGGAGTAATATGGAAAAAAAGTAGCAACAGGATTTTTTAATTGAACCAGTGAGAACCCAACTACAATAGGTTGCAGTCCAATTAAAATTGACAACCCAGTGAAGCGGATACACATAACACAGAGATAAATATAGAAAATCCAAGTTGTTCTCTTTTTCTTTGTCTTCTCCTCTTGGTGTGTAGGGGTTTTTTTTCCTGCTGGATGTTTCATTTCATTTTCAGAATCTTTTGATGCCAGGAAACTATCATTGACTGGAAACACTTACTAGCTTTTTGCAGCCAGTTTTCATAACTTAAAATAAAGATGGAAAAATAGATCCTTTTAAATGTTTCAGCATTGCACTTCTTTCCTTTTCTACAGCACACAGTATTAAAATTACATTGGCTGTGCACAGGAGATTAGAAAGAGCAACAGCTTTTAACCTTTAATAGTAAATGATGCTGAAGTCACTAAATCTATCTTTGAAGCACACAAAGTGCATGCACTATCAATTGAAAACTTAGAGCTAACTTTCAAGCAAGCAGCCTGATCCCCCACCAAAAATGCTGCAGAGGCTAACTCCTGAAAGGTGGAACTACTTCCTTTTCTTTTTTGTTTGTTTGCTTGTTTTTTGGGAAAACTAAATACTTGAAATGGCTACAATAAAATACAATACAACAACAAAACTACAATAAAATATATTGCACTGTTTACTCCTGGTTCTGTATTCTTTACTCACATGAGTGTGTCTTTCTCAGACACATGGGACCATGCAAGCAGTCACGGAGGTCAGTGGGACTCCTGAGGAATTACTATTCCCTATCTGGCAGAGGTGTTGCAAGGCACACTTCATTAGTGTTCTGAAGCACTCTTGAGAGCCCTAGATAACAGCTGCTATATGTTGTAATAAAATACAACTATTCATTATTACAGAAGAGCTAAACCATGTTTGTAATTGACCATTGCTTGATTCTTTTCTGAAGTTACTGGGTTTGGAGCTACGCCTCAAAGTAAATCTGTTATTTAATAGAATGAAGAAAGTAAAGCAGCAATGGGGTGTGTTTTAAAAGCAAAACTGAAGAAAACTCCCCTGGGCTGTATCCTATTGACCTCTCGTTCCATTATTGTTTCTAAAATGTTTTTCCATTTAAGGCATTGCCACCGAGTCCCTCTCAGGAAACTCTGGGAAAGGATATAAAGTGAGGTCTCTACTAAGCGTGTAAGTAACATCTCTGAAAATGGAGGGTTGATTTATGTTTTACTGACAGCCAGGTTTAAGGGAGGAAAACCCTCCAAGCTTTAGTTGTGGATCTTCTATAATATAATAAATGGTGCCATCTACTGGTTCTCTTTTGCTTTTGATCAGTGTCACCGTTTGGTTGTGCAGTATAGCTACTGCAAGTGGCATTAAAACACCAAAGAAATCAAGCCAACGTGACTGTAGCTAGCATTCTTCTTGGATCTTGGAATGATTTACAGGAGTTTCTGTAAAGCAAACAAGTCTAAAATGAAATAAGAGTAGTAGGAGAAAGAAAAATTGCAAGATGAAAGCAAGGGAGAAAAGGCAGGATTCCAGCAGACATGTGAAACTGGATTAAGGGTTGATACTGAAGACAGATACAGCTAAGCTGAACCAGATGCAGCCATCCCAGAGGACAAATCAATGATGAGGCTCCTCAGAGAGAAGAAGAGAGCTTCTCCAATCCCTTCCAATTAATTTTCTGTTAGAAAAAGAATGGCCCAATCACGATGGGTTTGTCCCTTCCGCCCACTCCAGTTCCTACTATTAAACAAAGTAGAAAATGTAAACAGCCCTGACAGAAGAAGTATACAGACAGACAAAGATGTTACAGGCCAATTTCTTTCTTACAGTTCAATATTTTTCCTGATTAACATCAGGAGCAAGATTTGACTCTGGCTTATGCCTCAGAAAACCACACGAACCATGACCTGTTTTACTGTTAGGTACACAAAGCAGTCTTGGCATCTCCTCTGGGGTCAAACTGGACTTACTGTATAAAGGAACTGCCAGAGATATTATTTTTATTGTTGCTTTTAATGTATCTGGGTAATTTGCTTGAAAAAGCAAAATCGGCTGTAGAGCTATTTTAGTCTGATTTCCTAAGAAAAAGAGACTACTGCAATCACAGTATCTGGCAAAGGGGAAACAGTTGCAAAAATATACAATTATGTCAAGTGCTTCACAAAAAAGCAGAGTGGCTGTTAGTGCCCCTTTGGAGGAAAAAGCATGAACAAAAGATCTTCTGAGATATAACACAACTCCAACAGATGCAAATCCACATGAAGGTGTTCTCCTTCAGTTTGACTTGTCATAAAATATGTTTGTCATGATAGTTTTCACCCAGTAAGAAACAGATAAGCAGGAAAGGATGGGAATGCAGGTTATCAGGGCTTTTATTGCTACAAATGGAACCCACATCAGAGCAAGTTACAGCTTCTTGGGCTTCAGCTTTATCTCCTGCCAGTGAAAATTGTGTTTACCTGTGCCACATGGAGTGATTTTAGATTTTAAAAATACAAGAAGTTGGAAACCATCTCTTGACACAGATGTAGTTTTCACAGAATATTCTGAGTTGAAAGGGACCCACATGGACCAGCTCAAGTCCAATTCCTAAATGAGCAGCCCATATGGGGATCAAACCCACAACCTTGGCACTTTAGCACCATACTCTAATCAGCTGAGAATCAGAAGGGCAAAGATACTCAGACAACTCTCACTGCAGAGTCCCATCTCTACTCCTGGACCCCAAGGTAGGATTTTGATATAGTCCTCAGGAGTAGGAGTTTCAGCAACAGACACATACAAGAATTTCAGGCAATGCAACTCCATTTTGGAGTTGTGCTGGAAAGGACTGGGAACACTGGAGTTGCTGTGCAAGCTTTTCAGACAGTCCTTAAGATGAGAGGCTTCTGAAATGTAAAATCACAAAACACAGGTTAAGAACCCTATTGCCACATGTGTAATCATGACTTATAAAAGGGGGTAACAGGAGCCCACAAAGAAGCTTATGACAATAGAAGTGGTATACATTTTGTGATTAGCAGGCAAACCTGCTCTAGCAGACTCTGTTTACATGTCAATGCGAGCAAATATTTTCTCAGTTTAGTTTACCCAGTAGTTGGTGGCCCCAAAGTTTTAAGGATTTGGTACCCAGCTAGATACAGGATAAGGCTTTCATTAGTCTCCCTTTCCATTTTTCGTCAGTGTCAGATTACTGTAAGATTTTAACCTAATGAAGAGGATATTCAGCATATTGATTCATTCCACCACAGGGCAGTTTCTGTCCCAGTACAGATGTGCAAGAAGCTCTCTTTTTGCCACCAACTCCAATCCACTGTCTTAAATGGCCCCCAGCTAGTCCCTGGTGATCTCTTAAGAGAAAAGACCTAGCTCCTGTAAGAAAGGTGCTGGTAATACTTCCATTCTCCAGCTCCTGTAAGAATTTCTTTGGACAACATGTAGCATTGAAGAAATTGGCCACTTGCTGCTGTGCATAAAGGCCACAGCTTCCAGCTCAATTCCTGGCTCATGGAACAGGCTGGGAACAAGCACGAGCCTAAGCAGCAGATGGGAATGTTGCTAATTGGTCTGTTTTGATGCTGGGCCATCAGCTGACAGTCACTTCGCACTTCTCTCTCAGCAGGACTTGCCATGTCAAAGAGCTACAGATATGGGAACGGTAACAAAGGAAGTGGAAACAGCAATCATTTCAGTGCAGACAATCCGTTTTCCTCGACTGTGCTGACCAAATTTGCTGCTGTGAGGAAGCTTGGACTTGGCAGACACCTTGCAGACCAAAAGATGTAATTTGTGCTTCTTACAGTGTCAAGTGACAATGATTTTACGTGAGTGTTGTCATTTCTGATGCATTTTTACAGCTTTCTTAAAAAGCCTGGTGATAGTTATAAATGAAGGAAAGCAGAATGTGCAAAATAATATGACTGGTGAAAACTAGAGTGGCTCATAAACACAGGATTAGAGCTCGGTAAAGGCTGTGAGTGCAAGAGAAGTTTCGTTGCAAAAGCAGGTTTCGCAGCCAGGAGCAGGAGCAAAAGACTGCAGTTGAAACTGGACAAGAATTCAGGAGCATGCTGGAAACTTACATCAAACTTACATCAAATTACATCGAACTGTTCCAGTTTAAAAAATGGCACCAGATTACAGTCTTTATACTATGTAAGGCTTCAACTTTCACATTTTCTTCTTCTCCAGAGATTACTGACTATGAATTTTAGTAATTTTGCAGTAACAATTGTGGCTTTGTCTTCTGTAATGTCTCTGCCATATTTTGCAAGCTCTGGGACAGTAAATGACTGTGATTATACTGTTTTATGGGAGGTAAAATATCAGAGATTCTGTCTGCATTACACTTTTGTGCAAAGTTGCTAAGTTCTCTGTGTTTTTTAAAAATTTTCCTGTTTTTTCATTAAAATGAAAGAAAATTTCTCATAACAGATCAGCCATTTAACATGCAGTAAAACAAACAAAATGTTTATTGAATGGAATATAATGCCATAGGTACCTAACGAGGAATTTTACTGTCCATGTGGATCTGTTTAATTATTTCATATGGAAAAAATCAACCTCTAGAGGGCCAAGCTCTATTCTTTAATTTTTGATGGAGCTATATATTTCTAAATATAGGAGATTGTCACAGGAAATGCTGGCAGAACCATCTGTAGAGCACCTCAACAGAAAAGGTAATTTGAAATTCTAAAGCAACTGCTTGCCTTGACTTTTCTAAATGTCACCACCTCTGTCCCAAACACAGGAAGAAAGGACTTGCTGCGGCATCTCCAACACCACCAAAAAACTCTAGTGAAGGACGCCACTGCAGGGTGATTCTGCTTTCTTAGAGCAATTAATTTCACCAAGACACTTACTTGAGGAGAGGGTGAATCCTTCACTGCAGGTGATCTCTTGCCTTGCTGCCCTTTCCACTACGGAAAGTCTCTGCCGTGTGGGCGAGGGGGCTGGTCAGCTGACACAACATCCAGTGCAGGCTGTGGAGGGAGACGAATTACTTGGAATCCCGGCACTAAAGAACTACCCTGGTGTATCTGCTAAGGAGCGTCGTTCCCAGCTGGAGTTTACTAGGCACATCTGCAGAAGTAAGAGGTTTAATGGCTGTGAAACAGACCATTCGCTTTCATGACTGCTAAATCCCCACTGAAGGAGTACTCCCACTTGGCTATCGATTCAAAGTAACTGTCGGGTTAAACAAACTTGTCCCCAACTATGCCCCAAAGACAAGCGCCGTAAAGGAATGAGGAAGAAATAAAGTGGACACATATTTCACACTGGTAATTTGGTCTCAATAGCCAAAGTTTTCCTTTTGTTATCTCTCACAAGTATGCCTCGTTTTCCATTCAGGAGAGAAATGAAACTCAACCAATGTATTTCCAATCAAACACTTAATCAAAATTCTCGGCTTTTCTATTGCACATATTTAAATTTCTATTTTTAGTATACTAGCACATGTTTTCTATTAGCAGATCTTCTCTTTCTCATTTATACTTGACCTTCTATACATCATTAATTAAAAATGTTAGCATAACAATGTCAGCTCTTCTTGTGTTCTATTGCTTCTAAAAGCAAGATTGCATTGCTGTTTCTCTAATCAGCTGCTCTTTTATGCTTTTATGACAGCTTTTGTATTGTTTCCCAATGTACATTATTTTCCACATGCAAGTATTAAAAGCAAATAAAATTATACTAAATGGTATCAGAAAATTAAAGCATTTGGAAAGGACACTAAAGAAAGTTTAACACTCCCTTTGTATGAGAAAATGAGAAAATCTCAAAGGTCTAAGTAAACATGGTTAGGAATGTCTCTGGTGCTAATAACATAAAAAGTAGTCAAAATCCCTTCTACCATCATCTAGTAATAAAATGTAACATGAAGACAAAAGCAAAATAAAGTAAAAAAGCAAGTACTTAGGAGAGAAGCAGAGAATTCAAAGCCATTCAAATGGAAAGAAAGCCATCTGCAGCTTCTTGGGCAATAAGGAGGCAAAGTGAGTTAGATTAAGTTTTCAAAGTGACGGGGATAAACACCCTACAGGTGTAACTGCCAGCGTATGGTTCCTTTTCCCACTCCAGACTCCAAATTACTGAAGTGAGAGGGTTTAGATCACACAAAAGCTGCAGTGATTCAGCAACTGATCTATTAGATCCTACTTTCAACAGAAAAACAGAAGAGCTTTGAAATTCTTAATTACTACATTTCTTAAAATGGAATAAGCATCTTCTCTAGCTTCTTTTTAGGAAGGAAAAAAGTCGAATCCACCAAAAGACTGTGATTAAGAACTGAAGTGGTGTTATTGTAATGATTTACTTTTGTAATGAGTTACTTGTGATTTCACACTTTGATCCCCTTTTGAGTAGTGAGGTGTTTCTTTGTTGTTTTGTGAGTGCTAATTGCTTCAGTGCTGTGTTAAATCATTGTTATGCTGGTTTTCTTGAGCAGCAGAATGAATAATTGAGTAATTATAAAGGAGAAGTTCATTAAAATGGGTATGGCTATAGAAACAACATTTTCCAGTAATTCAGGGAGGGGTTGTGTACAGTTATGCAAACAACCTGTTGAAAAATGTTTTTTTTCCTATCTAGAAAAGAAAATCTTTCTTTCACACAGCTTCCCTCAGAAGCAGACCAGGGAATTACAACTGCACTGGGATGACTTTCCACGTGCTTCTGTGAGAAACATTACTCTGGGTGGGATTCCAATTTCAGCCGTAGAACTCTGCTGTTATTATAGTTAGCTCACCAAAACTCAAATTCTCAAATGAATGTAAAACCAGATCTCAAGGTTATTGGAGGTTTAGGAACTGCTATATACCACTGCAGAATAACAGAATACCTTACAGAATAACATAGAACATTAATAAGAAAATTCTCTTTCACTTGAGACTTTCAAGACATTTCTAGTGCAGACGACAGCAAAATGTGGGGTCCCATGGTGCTGAATACACTTGAGCCATTAGATCACAGAGTGAAGGAGTTGCTGCAGTGTTGAGCTGCAATGGGATCTAGGTGCTACCTCTCCAGCTGCTATATTTACTGCCTAAAGAAATATATGCTACTGCACCCTCTGAGGAAGCACTGGAAGCATCATGAAGAAGAGGAAGAAGTTCCATGGAAAATTGAGCATCAAACAAATAGCTTAGTTCAAAGAGCCAGTTAGAAAAAAAGAGTAACCTTGTGAGATTCTTCTGACACTCGTGGAGGTAACAACAGGATCAATCCTTCAGATCTTTTGCACAGGTCCCTGTCACATGAGTTAACAGACCCTGACAGTAACATGAACTGTTACTGTTCTCCAGCAGCTCGAGCAAGACAAGCTTATCTGCTGACCATTGAGGATTTTCAGATGTAGGAACCTCATGTTCCAGTACAGGCTCTTTAGTATAAAATGGACACAGGCCTATGTACTACTGTTTTCCCCAATTTCTATCACTTGTACTCATTGCGGCCTGTGTCTGTCTCCCAGTCACATTCCTCTGCTATACTTGTCAAAGTTTATTACTTTGTTTTCAACCGCTGCTCAAAGTTTTTCTGGTCATTTGGTACTAACTTTAAAAGTCCAGGAGGCAAAGAAGACTTTGGAAATTTTCACTGATGCAAGTATTATTAACAACTGGTGGGACAGTTCACATGACTGGAATGCTAAAGACCTTTAGATAAAATTTGTTTAGGGCAAGAGGTGAAGTAGCAAATGATGCAGTGATAGTACTACAAAGACACTGCTAGCCTGTCTGTATATCCTGATAATTCAGAAACTAATTGTAAATGTGCTAAAACATAGAAGACAAGAAGAGAATACAGCAGAGTGGGAAGGAGGGAAATTCTTTATAGACCATGAAACCATAGCTGAATTATTTCTTACAACTTGTCTGCAGTGAGAGGCAGACTGCGGGAGAGCAATTGTCTTGCCATGGGAGAATTCAATTTCAGAAATGTAGCATGGAGGTCACACAACTTATTAGAGTTTCTAAAATTATTCCTTGCTATCCTTTAACACAGAAAGTATTATTGCTCTCAGTGCAGAGTAACTCAATTATGCTCTCACTACGATGGATAGAGCTACATTAATTCCTGGCCTGGAGTCAGTCAGGGATAACTGGAGATAATAGATGGGATATATGTCATGTATTTTAAATATCTGCCATGAGTTTAGAACTATTTGCCCTGGACTCTTTCTTCAGGCAACAGAGGCAATGTGCTAGAAGGCAACATGCCAGCCATCTTAGAGCCCTAGGAAGTCTCATCTTACCTCATGTTAGCTATCCAAGAGGTAGATTTCTTCCCACCTAGATCCCCTCCATAGTCAATGCAAAGAGCAAGGCACCACCACAATGTGAGTTACTAAATTCTAAACAGGTGTCCGAAACAGGCAAGATGATTCCCCTGAACATTAGCTCATGCTGCAAAATGGCTATTTTTCCATAGTTGATGAAAACTGTGAGTCTGGAGAAAAGCAGATAGAAAAAACGCAAAAGAAAAGTGGGAGTTCTTTGAAAGAAACTGAAAAGATGCTTAAAAAGGAGAGTACTCCACCATGAATGTGAAAACCTTTAGCCAAAAGCCTGTTCTGGTTCACTGCAAATGGAAATGGCTGCTAAAGGCAGTCTCCCACTACTCCCCAGTGTAACATTCAGGAAAACATGACAACATCGAATTGTTACATTATTGAACATAAATATAAATGAGAAGCTTGCAGCCCAGGAAATCAATAGGGAAAGCCAGAAAATGCAATGGATAATATGGGGCCAGCAATAAGACAATAAAAAGCCTTGACTAATTGTGGTCCTGTGGCTCTGGTGGCTTAGGAATTCAGATGTTGGACACCTTTAGACATCAGAATATTTATACCCTTCACTCCCTTTACAGTCAACTGAGAGAAATGGGACTTTTTAGGGAGCAATCCCTGTCATCCTAAAGCAACTATATAAAGGTGTTCAGATGAAGCATATCCTACAAGTCTTTCTTTCCTGCCATGACGATAAAGGAAGAACCGTCAGATGTAACTGGGAGAAAACTTGAGATACCCAAGCCTCCTCTGCAAAAACACTTGCTTGCTTTCCCAACTGCACCAGTTAACCCCAAAAAATGCACTAGCAATTAAAGAAGTCTTAGCAACAATATGACCCCATAGCTTGAGAGATGGCAATAAATTTACTAGAGATGCACAAAAGGTAGATAATTTATTAGTACTGCACCTGAGGCAGGGCATTCCAATCCTTCAGTAAATATGACAGATACGACAAAGCCTAAGGATAAAATTTTAATCACGAGCCTCAGATAGCTTTTATCCAAGGGGATTGAGAAGACCACTGGTCTATTAGTGTAAATTTTATAGGAATGTTATAAAGTCAGGGTTCAATAGATTAGAATTCTGTGCCAATACTCAAAAGAGAAAAATTCTAAAAGTCAGTCATTATATGATTGTTATCCTGAACCTGTCCTCCTTCTCCCTTAAAATCCCCTGCCAAAGCTGTCATTTTCTCCACAGCATGCAGCCATAAAATAAACCTTTAAATATGTGTAAACAACAGACTGTCTGTGCTGTTTCTGGGCTTATATCACATGAAATAGGTATTTAATTGAGTCTTCTAATTTAAGGGCAGTTGCACTAGGATTCCTTTGAAGTGTCTGGGAAGAGCAAGACTCTGCCATAAGGCATGCAAGAGCTGAATCAGCTGCAGGATGACTTTCTCTTGTCAAGTATATTGGGAGCCTCAAGCACTGACATTCATACCTTATGTTCCAGCTTTCCAGAACACTGACCTTGAGACAAAACTGCAGTTTCAGGCCAAAAGATTCAGTCCAGGCAGAGTTATTTAAGAAGCCTGAAAACACAGGTTTACATAATGTGTTGTAAATCTGTAACTATCAACTGTCATCAGCTTTAGTCAACTGTGAGTCTAATCTGGTAATTCTGAAATATATTCCTCATCAAATAGTGGGAAGACAAGAATCTTAAACAAAATAGTTCTTACTAAGAAGATAGTGACCTAAGGAAAAATTTGTAGCAGACAAAACCAAATATTTTCAATTATTTTATTAGCAAAAATTGGCATGCCTTCTGTTTGTAATGGACCTTGCATTATAATTGATATTAAAACAGAAGATCTGAGAAAATTTGCCAAATTAACCCTCTTTAAAAAGCAGATCAAAAATTGAGAATGAATACATTGATTCCTCCAGTTGTTGTAAAAATTGGAATACGCAGCCTCTCCTTTTCATCCTGCATTTTTAGGAAAAAAATAGCATTTAGGATTATACATAGTGTTCTGTAGAAATGTTAACGCTTCTCACGGTAAGGATTCACCTTCAAAAGTGGAGAATGAAAGGCGCCTTTACCATGTAAGACGACGTTTCACCACTGGAGGGAACTATTGGACTTCAGTGCCAGTGCGGGGAAGCAGCAGCTGCGTTTCAAATGCCGGTGTTTGCTCCACCCCAGAAGTCTGCCCAACCTTGCCGAAATCACTGAAAGTGATAGATTGTGTTAATTAATACAACGTGCAGATGACAGAAAAGCATCGAAGATTTTATGTGACAGTCAATAAGTATTGAATATATGTTATATGACGTTTATAATAAAATGAGGGATTAAGAAGCTTGCTACTCTTGGAAAGATTTGAACTATTTTACTGAGTTCTGTACAAATATTGAACTATTTAAACTTAAAAAGCTACTGAAGAAGGTAGAAAGAACTCGTGTGATTTCCTAACAGGAGAAATCCCTGTTCAGCACAGAGCATTGTTCTTTGCTCATTATTGTAGCTACCATTTTCAACAAGAATTATATTTAGTGACATGGTAAAGTTGTCTCTTCTGTTTGCTTTCACAAAATTATAGAATGGTTTGGCAAAGAAGGGATTTTTTAAAGACTATCTAGTCCAACACCCCTGGAAGGAGCAGGGACATCTTCAACTAGATCAGGTTGCTCTAAGACCAGTCCAACCTGACCTAGAAAGATTTCAGGTGTAGAGCATCCACTATCTCTATGGGCAACCTGTGCAAGTGCCTCACCACACTTTTAAGGCTGTTCCTCAAAAGGTCACTGCCTATACGACTCAGCTACATGCTACAGCTACATTTTAACAAAGGATCTAATAATTACTTTGGTAACAACATATTAATGCATTTCAGAAAATCAGCCACGAGTTCTGAAATTTGGTTTTTTCCCCACCATCAGCAGCAGGATGTACCATCAGTGCATGATGTGGTCATGACTCCTCTGAAGCATCATGTAAGAACTATGATAGAATATCGTGCACTACTTACTGTCACACTCATGCACACAGCTCTGCAAGTGACTCTCCTGAGGACAAAGCAAACTGTTAGAGAAGCAAAGCAGGACAGCACCAGTGTATATCCCCAACCTTCCTTCCCTCCTTTTTTGTTTTGTTGTTTTGTTGATTATCTGATGCAGCCTTGATGAGAACAGTGGCTTTAGCAGGTATGTCTGCATTACCTGATACATTTCCTCTCCTTCCAGCACCTGAGGTTGTTGAGTCACATGAAAGGGTTTCCTGTGGAGCATGGGCTTACAGCATGGGGAAATACCTCCCTTTATCATACAGCAATACATTTGCTGCATGTCATGAGTGATTCAACAGCTGTATATTTTCCCTGTCAAGTGTGGAATTCCCCCAGTATTCTCCAACTCATTGACACTATATTGTTGGAAAAAATCCAGTTTCCTGTGCTTTAAAGTTTTCCTAGGTGGTGGGTAGGACTCGTTGGTTGGTAGGTTTTCCCACACTTAGTTATTTACATGCCCACTGGTCATTGCTGTTTTGCTGTTCAGTGGGCAGTCACTCCTCTTGCCATTCTCTGCAGAGCACTGAAGCCAGAAATGCTTCCCTTAGCCCCACATCCATCCTCTGAAATGACTGATATGGGTTTGGCAGCACAGTTCTCCAACAGGAGCTGGGAGAGTTTCATGTAATGAGAATACAAAGTTCATTCATGAAGTTATTTCCCAAAAATAATAAAGCATTCTCCTGTTGTCTGTGCTTGCTCGCTAAGGGGGGAAAAATGCCCTGAAATCAAATTGCTACTGTTCAATGTTATACCAAGACAAATATGCCTCAGCAGGTTGCCAGGATTTGTTGAAACTAGACATTGTGACAAAAAGCTACAGAATTTCTTTTTTTCCTTTGTTGTACAGAATGCTGATTAGTTTAGAGAAGGCAGCAATTTATATTTCCTTGTTTCAGCGGACATTTTTTGTCCAGATGAAGTTTTCTCCCAATTAACTGTAATTTCCTAGTAAAATGTTTATACCTTCCTTATATTAATTTTCTGTTGAACACTGAATGTTAAATGTGAGATGCTGCACCTGGGAAAATACATAAGTACTTTGCTATACAAAGTTCTGCTTAATGCAAGTGTGCAAAATGTGTTTGATCCTCTAAAATCTGGTGTTTAGCACGGAATACAGATTTCAGGTGTAGTCTGGCTAAAGTATAAGTCTGGTGGAAACTGAGGACAAAGCTTCCAAGGTTGAAAATTAATCAACTCATGTTTTAAGGCAGTTGAGTTAAACACACAAATGATGTATTTATGTGGGATGAGAGATTATAATTGTGGCATTTAACTAGGGCAGTGATGTGGGATGACAACAGCAATCTGTGTATGCATGCAATAAAACTTGTTCTTTCAATATACATATTTAAAAGGACTAAGTTGTGTCTCAAATACTCTGGTAGCTACTGGGGATTCCCTGGTAATAGCTGAACTCTGTACCAAAAAGATCCTTGTCCATTTGTGATTCCTTCCAATTCACATCCTGGTTTTACCAAGAAACTCATCTGTGCAGGCCAGAAAGGAGCTGTTGCATGGTTTAGCTGTGTCCCCATATGAATGGAGCAAGCTTTGGAAATTAAAGTACATCTCAGCTTCTCAGCTTTATTGCCACAAAATGTAGCTACAGTTCAAGTATGTATACTGAAAAAGCAAGTTTTACATTGAAGAAAAAGGAGAAGTACACTTTTGGCAGCTGAGATCCCATGAAGGGGTCAAGGGTCCCAGTAGGCAAAAACATGGGCTCTCTTGCAAAGAGCAAGAAGGAGTGTAAGACAACTTAGACCTTGGATGATAGGAAGTGTTTGTATAGAAGGGAACATTTCCTTCACATGTAGCAGTAACGGGAGTACTATACACAGCCCTTGTATGCAACCCTATTAAATTATATTAAACAATTTCAAAACATGTACAAAGAACCATAGAAGTAATTTGAGATAAGGGAAATTACTGAGATTTATGAAAAAGAACAAGGAAGATGTAAGTCCAAGGTATTTATTTGAGATGACTGAGTCACTCTGTACATGTGTTGATACGCAGAAAATGCCCTAATTCCCAGGGAAGTAATAATGAACATCATCATTGGTCAGAAAGAGAAACAAAGATGTGATATTGTTGTCACATTAGAAGATTTGGATTGTTTGTTATAGTTGTTTTCAACTGGTAATAAATCCAAGACTAAACTGTGATATTAGACCATGGTAACAGATGTCAAAGTGAACTTAGTTCGAGTAAGATACAAAACATATTTTGATGCATTAGTTGTTCTGGAGCAGAAATAATGAGAAACTAAAAATAAAAACAAGGTAAGATCAGTGGTAAAAGGCATACTTAATGGTACATCATCCTAAAACCCTGAAAATGTTGGATGTTGTACCACTTTGGGGGGATACATTAAGCTAGAGCTGTTGGTCAGATCTGACAATCAATAGCTTTAGAAGGCTTGAACTATTTAACCCATCAAGAAGACAGCACATCAGTATTTTTACTTGATCATTGCCCTTGATCTAAAGTACACTCATTTCACTTGATGGATGAATAAACTGAAACTAGGAATCATGCAAAATAAAAGAAGAACAGTTAATCGCTGAAACGAACAATAACACAGTAAATTCTCCAACTTTTCAGATCTGGACCCTTTCTAGAAGACACACATGCAAAAATGGATGCTATTTTTGCTCTGTGTAGGGATAAACAATTGTAATATTGCAGTTTTGCAATACATACTCAATAAGACTCAATATTCAGGACATACTACAGCATAGGATATTGAGGTTATTATTTCTACTTTATTGCTTTAATGAAAGCAGCCTGATTCATATTATTGCAAAGGAAAAAGACTGAGCAAAAAAAGTCTTGAGAGACTAACAATGTTGAGAGAGAGACTTAATGAATCAGGATATTGCTTAAAATAACTTTATATTAAAGTGAAATAACATATTAAGGGAAATGTAAATATACATGAATATATGAAGGTAATAATACTACTACATTTTAAGCTTTGCTTTTGTAAGATAATATTATATAAGCAGTTTAGCATTTTTCACAGTAAACAGTCATCTTCATTTTATATTCATGAGTAAAGGTAAATCTAAATTATTCAAGAAAACACCTTAAATAAAAAGCTACTTTCATAGAACAGATAAACATTACAAGTTATGTCCAAGCAGAACTACTGCCTTAAGTGTAAGAGTAGGGAAAGTACTGTAAATTCTTCAAATGCCAAGCAGTTTAAAAATAAAAAGAAAGTAAAGGAAAATGGCTACTGTTCACTACTATTTTAACAAGAATTTTTAATACATTGTCATTTATGTTGAGTCATCTTAGATCATTAAGCACTTAGATGGCTGATATTAGTTAAAATCCTCTAGACAATAAATTCCTCTATCATCAATCATCTATAATGCATTCTTGTTTCTTGAGGGTGAGTTGCTCCATTTTATAAGCTGTCCAGATGTGGTACCTACTCACTCCTCTTTGCTAATATCTATTAGACCAGTTGAAGTCAGATTATTTGAAGTCCAGTTCTGAGTGTACATGTTCCAAAGCCTTTTACAGCTGGACAGCTTTTGGCCCCTTTGTCCCCCATGCCAGGACACCCTGGCAGACAGTAACATTTTCTGTATGAGTTTCCCACAGAGCAAAATACAGGCCATCAACACTTTCAGAGTTCCTTAGCAATAAAAAGGGGTGTGGATAATGATAAAAGAACTTTGGTCTCTCAGGAGTGCAAATATATACCAATATTAATTTCTCTGTAGGAACAGCGGTGTATATTCCAACCTTCAGAGACCAAATGAAATATAAAGAAACTTCCCAAATCTTGTTTGGTTGACTTTCAAATAACTTTTTAGATAAAATTGACAAATATTTTGAAAACACCTGGAAGTGTAAGTAACTTTCTTCCTGAACAGCTAACTTATTCCTGAACAGCTAACTTATTATTGTGGCTATTAGTGTAGGCCACAAAATGAAAGAGAGAAAAACTTTAAATATAAGGAAATCACTGTGGCCTAACCCAGTTATCAGGCT
The DNA here is from genome assembly GCA_910950805.1 of Acrocephalus scirpaceus scirpaceus. Lineage (NCBI taxonomy): Eukaryota > Metazoa > Chordata > Aves > Passeriformes > Sylviidae > Acrocephalus > Acrocephalus scirpaceus. Next base: position 56,217,980 of record OU383774.1, on the reverse strand, counting down.
ATTTAGGATTTGTAGCATTTACAGAAAAAAATTCCCCTGCCTGGAAAAGATTATGTACATTCTAGCTTTGTTAAGTTTGTTACATGTTTTGTAACTCTGCTACTCCAAGACACTTTCTTAGTTCTGCAGCCTTCTTCTCCAACTGCTGAATGTTCCACTGCCATTGTCGTTTATTTGAATGGACTTTGTTCAGTTGGCAATGCAAACGTTTTAAAATAGCATCATACCTCTTATTCTGTACCTAAAAAAAAAAAAAAAATCACTTCAAAATTTCATTCAAGTAAAACTATTTACAGAGGTGAGTTCAGCTCACCTAATTCTGTCCAAGTGTATATTCTGACATTTGACCAAGTCATTCCACGTTTATTTTTAGCTACTGAAGAGACATCTAGAAAGCTATTCATCTGACTTGTTTTAGATGTCTGGTTTAGGACATGAATCATGCCTCATTTTCTCATTAAGGAAAGAAAAGCTCTGTCCTCCCCTAAGTGCAGAGTTCAGTGATATATGCTCTGTAGATGTCTAGAACTTAGCAAATTAAATACCACCTAAGGACTCAGCATGTCACAACTCTGGCAAGGCTTTGCATGTGTAAGAGGAACCAGAATGAGAGGTGAGAAAGAAGAAATTTTCATTCTTTGACAAGCATGTTTGAGTATAAACGGGAATACAAATGAGGTAACCTCGATGGCTGTAGTAGCACCTTTGTAGCTGCACTGCATTTAAAATGGCACATTTTTCTTAGACAGGCAATACTGCGGCAATGCAGACTGTCAATTCTGCTCTCATTGCAGCCTTATGTGGAGAAGAATGGCTGCTGCAGATAATCCTCTGAAATTTGCATTCTGAAGTGTTAAAAGAATGAAACATTCACTACAATAAAAATGGAAATAATGGGCATTCCCTTAATGAAATTTGGGCTTACTTACTCTAGTTTAAAAGGCATATGAGGGGTAGTGTATAATTACTCTTGTGTCTGCTTATTGAAGCATTATTACACTGTATTTCACATGCACATGATGATGTACAGCTGCACCAGAACCACAGCAGAGTCAGTGACTTCCTGCAAATCGCACTGCCTAAATTTCACAAATAACTAGGAAACTGCCTCACTGGTGATTTAAAAATTGCTGCCTTATTTTATTGGTGATGGCTTGTCTTCCTTCATGTTACCTCACTCTCCACTATAATTGTTTGCAACTTTTTGAGGGATGCCGTCAGATTCACTCATCTGAATTAGTGCTTGGGGCATCAGCATCACTAGGACTACGTTGTATGACACTGAAACATCTATGATCAATATTATCTGCTTTTTTTAGAAAAGCATCTCTAGCATCATTATTGGGAACAGTCTGGCATATTGGCTGAGGGAGGGAACACTAATATGCTTACTGGAGACAGTGAAGGGACAACATTGTGTCATTGTGTTTTTTATTGGATCTTGTGTACATGAAAGTCAAACACTAGAAAAAAATTGTCTGGGCACTTGGGGTATCTCCACCACCAGGGTCATTTGAGGACAGGATAGGCAAGCATCTGCCAAGAGTAATACAGTCATACACTGACATTGGGAAAGAGGGCAGCAGGGGAATAGACAGTCTCTTGGGTTGGGTTTTTTTCAACTACTTTTACATAACAACAAATTTTCTAGTATTTGTGGATATCTTGAATTATCCTTATGACTGAAGCCTTGACCCTACACAGCTAACTACCCTGATTTATTGCTGACAACCCTGTCCAAGACTCTGAACAGGATCTGCTTTTCAAGAAATGAGTAATGGAGCTGGTGCTCATGAAACAGAGTAAGAGAAGGTCCACAGGCTGCTTTAAGAGTCACAGAATCACAGAATATGCTGAGTTAGAAGGGCCCCATCTGGATCATCAAGTCCCACCCCTGTCCCTGCACAGGATATCCCCAAATGTCACACCCTGTGTCTTAGAGCATTGTCCAAATGTTTCTTGAACTCTATCAGGCTTGGTGTTGTGACCACTTCCCTGGAGACCCTATTCCAGTGACCAACGGGGTGAAGAACCTTGTCCTAATGTCCAACCTAAACCTCCCCTGACACAGCTTCAGGCCATTCCCTGGGGTCCTGTCACTGGTCAGTGCCTGCCCCTCCTCCTCCCCTCACAAGGGGGGAGTTGTAACTGCATTGGGATCTCTCCTCAGTCTCTTCTCCTCCAGGCTGAACAGACCAAGTGACCTCAGGTGCTCCTCATACAGCTTCCCCTCAAGGCCCATCTTAGCTGCACTCCTTTGGATGCTCCAAACAATTACATCAGGTGCCAGAAGTCTGTAGCTGAATGCCACCACTGCAGCTCAATAAAACCTCCTCCATGTGCCTAGTATCTCACTTTATTCCTTCTGCTTGACTTGAGTATTCTTTCCCAAGTTGTGCTGAGGACTGCCGGGTATAAATGTCTCTGTTTATCCACTGTCAGTTTTATATTAGAAATTGGACTGTTTTCAGGAGAGTTCTTAATAGAAAATATTACCCTGAAAGGCTTTGGGTCTGAATCTGTTTCCTTCTGAGACAAAAAGAACATATAATCCAAACAACTGAAGAACAAAAGTGAAGGTTAACCGTAACTATTTAATTAAATTGATTTTGATAGCGGAACAGAACATCAGTTTTAGGCTACCTAATTTAACTTTGGATTTAGAGAATTTTCTTAGGAGGATGTTGCCTTGATAATAAAGTATTTTCTCAAATGCTGACTAGCAGACCTGTTCTAAAGCAGCTGTCTTTTGCTTTTCAGGTTAAAAATTCTCTCTGTTCTCTGTCACATGAAAAAAGTGATTCTTTCTTCCTCCTACATTTTACAATTGTCAATAGACCTAACCTTAAATCAGTTAATCTTTATATTATTAAGCTTTGCTCAATAAATTTTGTGGCATTTATTTGAACTGTCAAGATAAATGGTATGAAATTTCCAAATTAAAAATTATCTAATCATACAGGGTATTTTAGTAAGAAACAAAATGAAAACTATAGTTCAATTATTTAAAAGAGAAGGTTTTAACTATTGATCAGAATTTTATCTTGTCAATTAATTTGGAGCTGCTGTATTATTCCAAATTTAATGTCACCTCAAATTAGGGAGATTTGTGGGAGGTCCATTTTCCTGGTCCATTTGATTCTTCCATTGATGAGTTATCAAGTCATCAAGTCAGCAGTGAAATGTAAAGTATTTCAGAAGTATTACAGAAATTTTAAAATGTTAATTTGCTTTACTACCATTCAGTGACCTCTTCTCTTTCCAGGAATCATTCCAGAAATTCATGGATGAACTCCTTCTCAAAAGACTTCAGAAAAAAAAGGTCTTCACAATTTAGCTCTGAATTTTAGAAAGACTATGAGTACCCAGAATTTAAGACAGCATCATCATGGCATATACTTGAACAATGTATAGCCAGCAATGGTGTATAAAGTACTTCAAACTTCATTTGCATTATCTACATTCCATCAAGAGAACTGCAATGAAATTTTATTCCACTGACTCACCTCAATTTCTTTTCTAAGCTTAGCATGCTTTTGTTTCTCTTCTTCCAGCAGATCTCTTTTTTTATTGATTAAATCCTTCAATGTTGTGATTTCACTTTTTAAAAGTGTGATTTCTTCCTGCAGATGTAAGTCAAGATAAAGAAATCCACTCCTTGAAAAGTTGCACGGTTCATCTAATCTACTTATTAAAATTGTCTTAACAGTTTCAGTTAATAGAGATGAGATAAAGGTCTATAATAAACAATTTCACAATAAACCTATTAATACTAATTAAAATTATAATAATTTAGGATGAGTAACTAAAAATTAACTATTAAATATTTTATCACATGGTTTTACACATGTATATCTGAAATATATAAACTATATAAACTGATCTGAAATATATAAACTACAACAATACAGGACTTTGAGATAATTTTGATGGTCTTTATTTAAAATGTAATTAACTGCAAAATGCAAAATATTTAATGTAATATTTGAGATATATTTGTCTTTCTCATAGGGAAATACAATGTTAATTAGCCTTCATTTATCAGTATTGAAAGATCTGTTGTACAAACAAATTTTCATCAATTTACATTTAAATTTAAATTAAATTTAAATTTTCAATAATGCAAGTTACATCAAAGTTGAAATCTGTGATTCCATTTCAACGTCATACTTGTGTTTGTCCATGTATTGGCAAAATTCTGTGGTGAAAAATTCCTATGTAGTTGTTATTAATAAAAATTTCAATTGGGTCAAGTAAAACCAACAGTATTAGATTAGAATACCAAACATATCTTTGCTCTCTTCTTATTTCTATCACCATCTCATCAAATCTACCTCATGTTGGCAAACAGTTCAAATTTATTTTGTTGACAGCAAAGTTTAAAGAATATTGTGTTCTTACCTGAAAAATGTAACAATATGGCAATCTTCCAAAGAATTCTGAAAAGCATCCATGTAAGTTTATCCAAAGATAAAGCTTAATTTACATCTCTGTAGTATTTTCATATTTGAGTTCATTCAATCACACAATATAAACCTATTTTTACAATATTACACAGATAACAATACTGATGTTTTTCACTGCATACAGAAGTAAAAATTTCTCCAATTAATGCAGCATTATGAATTACCTATATTCCCCTGTAATCAGTCCCTCATGAACCATAAATATATTAGACAAAATAATCATATTATATGAACTATGTCAAAATTATTTCACATAAAAGGAATGAATCAAAAAGCAAATATAGTACCTGCACTTGTTTTATAACAGATCCTTCTGGATTCTGGAGATCACATATTAACTCCTCTTTCTTTGCCTTTAATTCTTCCACAACAGCTTTCTTTTTAGCAAGTTCAATCATAACTGGCAATTTACTTTCCATCTCCCAAAATAGAAGTTTATGATCCTTTATTTTTTCCCGATATTCAGTATTTCTTGCAAGTATCATCTCCAACTCCTCTTGTACTGTTTCTGCATCACACCTCAATTTTAAATTTTCAGAATACAGGGCTCTGACTTGGGCTTCCAGATTTTCACACTGATATTTTGTCACTTCTATGGCATCATCTTGCAGATGTATTTCCCTTTCTGTTTTCTTTGTTTCTAACAGAACAGAATTCATTTCTTTTTCTAGTTCCTGACACTTTGCCTGTAAAATATTTCAGTGTTCCTTTAAGAATTTTTTTTTTGGAGGAAGATATGAAGTGTCTGGTTAAACGCTGTAATTTATATTTATTCAACATGATATTTCTTAATATCATCTTCTTAGAGGCACAATGTAAGAATAGTATCTTAGTCTTCTCCCCTTAGATTGAGTCTAAAATATTAAATAAGATAATTGAACTCACTTTTAAGTTCCTCACAGTTGCCAGATATATAGGACATGTCAGATCAAACCCAATTGTAATGTTTGCTTAGAGCTGGTGGAGTCCTAATTAGAATAATAACAACTAAACATGCCAAAAATCCCTTGCAAACCCACACAAACACATAGAGGGGTGTCAGGTGATGGAACTGATGGAGTTCAACTGAGGTTTTTAATCCGGACTTCATCACAGTAGTGGCTGAGAGTTGAATTAATCACAGCTATTTTCAACCCCTTAAGAAATATGTATCTAGTCCTAAAAAGGCCTCTGCATCATTTCACTGATGAGAAGTGAACAAAACTAGGAAGAAGTACCTCAAACCATCATAAGAAATCACAGAATCATCAAAGTTGGAATGGACCTGTAATTACCTAGGGCTTTAAAGTTCTGTGGGTCTTTTTTAAAACAGACACATGTTTTTAAATTGTATGATCACAAATTATTGTTGCAGCATCCTCAGACTATATTATGGGATGCAGGACAAAGCTTCTTGTAAAGTGTGGCCAGTCCACTGACATTCCTAAAATTACAAGATTTCACTGCTACTTCAGAAATGTTATCTTTATGCAAAATTTCAAATATCAATTATTTCAGTTGTAGAGCTACGCAGATGTTATAATTGGAACTCTACTATTTCTATTTCTATTCTTCTATGCTCAAAAGTATCGATTGGAATCATCTTTTCTCAGACTTAAAAGTAAGTATTTCAACAGAAATTTGATCCTGAAGGTTAAACAATAATTGAAAGCTTAATAAAAGACAAAAGAAATGATCACAGAGTCTTCACAAAAACTACTCATATCCAATGTTCTACAAAATAGTACTGAATAATACCAGTATTTAATGACTATTTAGGATACCCATTTCAAATATAAGCGGGGGGGGGGGGGGGGTGGGAACGTATTTTGTGTCAAGAAAGATGCTGAGAAAAAAAATTATATAGTGTGGTGAAAATCTAAAAAAAAAAAAAAAAAAAAAAAAAAGTCTTTAAAATACTTCCCCCACGATTTCTCAGGAAATGACAATTAAAACAAACAAACAAACAATCCTAAAGTTCTAACTTTGCATTTATTTGTTGTGGGTTTGCTTTGTGGGTTCAGCTCAGCATTTTTGTTTTGTGTTTTCCAAGTTACAAACCGATGTTCCACCTGCTGTAATGAAGACTTAGCTGTGCTGTGGCCTTACAAACAACAATAGACACCCACAGTTCTGGCCGAGCCTAAATGCCACACACAGGCACAGAATAGCTGCCTTACACTTGAATGCACTCGTCCATTAAGCACCATCAGCTTCTCTTGTTCAAGGCAATACTTCCTCATCTAACGAAAAATAATTGATTAAACTACTCTAAACAAGGTTTATTACCTGCAACTGGAGAAGAACTGTTTTGCTTTTTTCTATGTCTGACACCTGTGACTGCTGCTGCTCTGCAACTCGTTTTACAGCTTCAACTAGTGATGGGGAATTTTGCTTGGCCATTTCAGGTAGAAGTGAAGAACCGGAGGGATAAAAAAGAGGTGAATTGTTTTATCTTCTTTTCCTTTAGCTCTTCTGTGTAGACAAAACAATATTGAAGGCCGTCCCGTGGGATCGCAGATCGAAACATTTATTTCATTTGGTTCATTTTTAGTTAGCAAGAACAGGTTACTCAAAGCTAATCACTGACAATTAGAACACTTTCTTGCAGAATCTCATAAAATAAACTACTGCGATGTTCTTGCGGCTTCCCGGCAGAACAGACCCTTGGTTTGTGAGCACAGGCGTAACTTTTACAAGTACCCTCAGAGCACCTCGAATACCCGAGGCCGTGCTCTCGCCTTTCTCCCGCACGCCCCACGGCACCGGCAGCGCCCCCCGGGCCGCCGCCCCTCGGGCCGCCGCTCCCCGCCACCGCCCGGACAGCGCCCGCCCGGGGCCTGCGGCAGCCCAGGGCCACGGGGAACCGGGAGAGGGGCTGATCCCGCCGGGAGCGGGGCCGATCCCGCCGGCAGCCGGAGGGAACGCGGCGGGAGGGATCCCTTAGGAAAGGCGTGGTGGTGCCGCCAGGCTCGGCCGCGCCTGAGGCTATCCTGCTCCGCGCCCTTTGCTCCCAAGTTCCCCGAGTTACCGCATTCATTGCATTAGACTGCACTCGCTGCCATCATTTGTTGTGCAGAGAATATCAAGTTTTCCCGAGCACCACTGGGTTACGAGGAAGAGATGCGGCCCGGTTTCCTCTGGCCTATGCCGTGCCTGCTCTGTAGCCACGGACTTGCCTCTGGCTCGCTTGTACTCCTCTATGGAATCCTAGGGAATTTCAACCCTAAATCGCACTATTTTTATGATTCGACCTTTAAATTTACCTATTTTATATTTTTTATATTTTTATAACATATTTAACTTAAAAATATTTTATGCTCTATTATTAAGCAACCTAATTATATATATTGTATATAATACTAAGCAACTTACATAGAAAATAAATATAAAAATACTTATATATATATATTTGAACAAATATTTTATAAACTAATTGTTCATCTCTGCATATGACCTATTTATTTCATCCCTTTTCTGAAGTGGCATGAGCTGAATATAATACTTCATTCACGAGATACCAATTTGTCTTTTTTCAATATTGTTTTGTACCCTGAATATTTTCTGACCTTTTTCTTCTCAGCATTCTGCACCAAAAATAACACCAGTAATTAGTTTGACTTCCTTAGTCTGGCTAAGGAAAGAAAATGATTACATTGGTTTCTCTCCACCAAGTAGTTCTGCTGTTAATTTTTAATGACCTAGCTCAGTCACATTTGGCAGTGGGGTGAAAGGTCTCAGAGATGACCGATTTCTTCAAACTTCAGGGAAAGAGATGTCTGGGTGAGGAAGGACAAGGTCGACTCATCAGTTCCCTCTGGGAGAGAGAACCAGGGTTCGGCTCTTATCCCTCTGTGCAGCACATGAATGGAATAGCAGGAGGGGAAATGGCAGAGCACTCACCATGTGCGTTTTGAACCTGGCAAAAATGTAGGTCTACTGTGGCTGCAGGGAAAGGAGGAACAGGAAACAACAATTCACGGGAAATCAGACTTTATTACTTCTTCTGTCCATTAAAAAGTACTGTGCTTTCTTTCTTGTCCCTTTCTTCCATTGTCATATACTTAACAATCATGACTACGATTTTAACACAGCTGAGGAAATGCATTTATTATCATTTGATTTTTGCATAAGGCCTGATATAAATCCCTCATTTCCTTGCTTTCCTTTTAACCTTTGCATTGTCCTGTCAAAGGATTAAGAACTTTTCACCAAGCTGTGTGAAATTCCCGACTGCCGCAAGGAGAAATCGCCATCCTCATTTCAGGCCTGTGACCCTCAAAGCTGGCATTGTGTAACTGCTCTGTCTGGGTCTGGAATAACACTTTTTCGTCACTGGCTGCCAAATTCTTCAGTGGAACATGCAGCTACGGCTCAGAAAAGGAAACTCCTTCGCCCTGCACAAGTTTTCCTCTAACTTCTTTGTGGGGTGTCCTGTTTGGCTGCGCCGTGCTGTGCTGGGAGTTGGTTTGCGGTTGTGCAAGGCTGGTGCCGCAGAAGGTGTGATCACACACACACAGCTGGGTTAGCGCCGCTTCCGCGTTCAACCCTCCCCAGACACTTGTTAATCGTGTTGGTGCCTCGCAGCACAGTTTGTTCTTTCCGGTGCAACCAGCAGCAAAGCAGGGTCCCGTCAAAAAGAAGAAATACAGGTTCCCACTGCGGCCTTACACAGCGTAGGAATTTCCAGCTTGTACAAATCAGCTCCAAGGTTGAAAGAAGTGAGATATATAAAGCTGGAAATGTCTGTGTATTTTGTCAGATGGTACCTTTCGGAATTTGATAGGATTGTCCACCTGTGTAAGTAAACTCCTGTGTTTATGAAAACTGCTTGTGCTTCAGTATTTTCATTGTATATGATGATTTCTGTTTCCTCAACTTTGTCTAAAAAAACCTAGGTTCAAAGAGGAATAATGTTTTCTTTTAATCCAGTTTTAAAGGCTTAAATGTATTTCTTTTTCCTCCTGGTTTTTGGATTTTCTTTTTTGTGTTTGTTCTTGTTGGAATTTTACACGTGCTATTATCTCTGTTCATTTGGGCTGCTTCAATGACCTATTTTCTTTCTCAGGATGTCTCTCTCTGGCAGATGTTAAATATCTCCTGCAATTTTAATTTTCAAAAAATTATGTCTGCTCTCTCAGTTTCTCTACTAATATAAGATGACCAGCAGGATTCAAAGATGCAGGAAATTGTCAGCAATCTTGTCTTGGCCAACAGTGAACTTTTAGAATTAGATTTCTGGGGTTCTTGAAAATTGCTTTTTTGCATCTCTTTTCTATCCTGGGCTATCTCCTCTGCAGCTTGGTTTTATTTCCTTTATTCTTTTTCTGTATTCACTTTGCTCTTCTACTTTTTGCTCTTGTTACCTTCCTCACGTCACATATCATTATTGATTATTTTCTTTGATCTACTTTTCTTGATATCTGTGCAAGAAGATCTCATAACCCCCAAATGTTTGTACTATCAGCTTCAGGGAGTGAGAAAATAGCTAATGAGTGGCCTTGGCTTCAAGTTTGTGCAAGTATTTGTCTTGAATTTTGTACCAAAATGATCAGCTCCTTAATAAATGTACTTATTTTTTTGGATGTGGCTTCAGTGGAACACTGGGACTGTAGAGCATGTTCATTAAAACCCGAATAACCATGAACACATTCTCACATAAGCTAAAATTTTACTGTGCTTGGCAAGCATGTATTTTGAGAAGGGTTTTTTTGGAGTGACTTAGAAAGGAATCAGTTTTACTATGCTTGCAAGCAAATTTATTCTGACACCACTGTCCTCACTAGGACTCTGTGATGCAAAGCTGGAAGGATATGAGGGTGAATCAGCCCCATTGTTCCTATGTGTACATCTCAATAATTGCCCGTATGGAGGTTTTGCAGTGCATACACAACTTAATAGCAATGTATGCAATTACCTGTCCCTCATCAAACACTTTCCTTCCACCCTTTCTTTGGTGGTATTTTTCTGGGCAAGTACAAGAACAGCAATGAACTCTGTTTACCTTCCACTATTGACATATCTGAAGTGGAGCAATAATCTGTTTTTGCACTACACCCCTCTGTTGTACTGTCTTTCCTGGGACTATTAGCTGTACCTTGATTAGGATCGTGTCACACAGACAGGCCTCCCACAGAGAGTGTCAGGAAATACTCTGATTTCCCAAGTCATGGGCTTTGGCATGAGTCTGTTTCAGCACTGTTTTCTCAGCAAGCTCTTTCTTCTAAAGTCCATTATCTGCTGTGTGTAAATAATATTCTGAGCAAAATCAGGAGTCATAAATTCCTTGGCAGTTGCTTTTATCTACTATTACATTTTGATACTTTCAGCTCACCTGTTTTGATAGTCACTAATTAATCTTTGTAAGTGTTCAATTCGCAGAAAGGAAAACATCATTTTCAGTCAGGATTATTTTTCTTCCAGTCTGGGGGAAAGAACAATGAAGAAAATACAGAATGTTTTCTGTAAAACCTTCTCTAAATAAGCTGTCCTTTAAAATCACAAAGGTCTTTGACCTCTCATTTCAGTGGAGAAACTCCGGGAATCCACTGACAACCATAAAATACCAAGGAGTACATCACATCTACCATAATGATAGGCCCCAAGTACACACAGAAGTAGTATTTTTGCAGGATAATGAAGTGATGTGAAGCCAGAACATTCATGTGGTTACAGGAGGTCTTGGGGCAAGAAAATTGTGCCAGGCATTATTTGTTGTGGTTAGTTCTGGTAGTAGAGCATTGATTTCAAAGACTTAAAAGATTCTCAAGTTCTTTGTTCCTGCAAAGATATGAATTTTCCTACAAGTAAAATAATATGTATAGTTTGTTGCTGAGAAAAAAAAAAAAAAAGGAAAAAAAAGGTGGTGTTAAAAAATACTCTGAATTATTATGGGGTCTTACAACTGTTGGTAAAGGTACATACATTTCTCCTAGACCAAGCACAGTGCTTAGTCATGAAATTTAAATAGGTGCCTTTGAGGTTCCCAAAGCAGAGGGATCTAGCCTTTTGTTCCAGACCTCTGGATGCCTGCAATGGAAATGGAAAGATTATCAGAGAGAAAGAAAAGAAGGTATGACACTTCTGAAAGGATTTGTAAAATAGGCCCTCATAGCAACAGAGAAAGGTAAAGATGGATTGACAAGTTTCCACAGGTAGGCCTAGCTGGGCTTGGATCAACAAAGTCCAGAAAAGGGAAAAAACAACAAAACTGAAGTTACACCATGGGCCACAAGACAAAATGGATGATAGGATGATATTGGATAAGCTTAATGCATCTTGATTTCAGAGTAGAGTGCAGCTAGCGGAGAGAAAAAGCTGAGGCAGGAAGCTGTGCACAGTATTCTATTGCTTTGTTTAGTTTTAAGTACTTCTTTCATCACTAGGTAAAGTTTCAGTAACCTCTACTGAGTTCTTGTGCATGCTGAAAAGAAGAACTATCGTGGTCATGTGCCCCTTCACACAGAAGTCAGAAATTAGCAAGTCAATACTTTCGGAAATGCAAAAGGGAGAAGTAGAAATGCAACAGGTCTTGTGAAGGCCTGTGGGGAAAAAATGTCATTGCCCTCACAGCTCAGCACCCTACTGCCAGGAGGGGTAGCAGACATGAGCTCCACCTCAGCCATAAGTATGTTAAACCCCTTCAAAGAAATTGTTACAGAAACTCCTCCAATCCCAGGAAGTTAAGGGACCTCTGTATTTGTTTGCATCATGGAAGCTGGAGGATGGCCCATCAGTCATGTCAAGAAGATCCATTAGTCTAATGAGGGTTAATTGATTCAATAAATCTAATGTACCAACCTTTCATCATCCCTGAACTGGGAAAGACCTGAGGTAGGTGGGGCAGTAGGGAAATGCCAAAATGCTTAAATAAATACATAATTATTCCCATTTCCGCTAGTTTTCTTTTGTTGGAATTTTTTTTGATTCAGCTGGGAAAGCCTAAGTCAGTAATTAACTGCTATGTGCCTTCTCTACACAGTATCACTGAATTAAATGCCTTAACATGATTCTGTGTTCAGACTAACAGTGCTGTTCTTGACTTTTTGTTTGTTTTTCTATGTGTATGTATTTTCTACTTTCTCTCTTTGTATGTTTTGTTACTACTTGACAGTTGGAGAAACCTTTAAATATCCTGGAATATGTTGGAAGCAGTACTGATAGATCTGTTCAGCCTCCCAGCCAACTTGCAGAACAACATCCAGGGATTACTATGCAACACTCTGGAAGCTATTGAGAAATGCTCTGCCATCCATGCTCCATGTGTTTATGTCATGTGTTGCCAGAGGCAGGGGAGTGAAAGGAAAGGTGAACAAGAGTTCTTGCTTGCAGCTCTGAGAGGTTTTCAGAGTCTGAGGAGAAGACTGGAGCTGGTATGTGCTCAGACTACCGCTGCTGCTTTGTACAGCATCAAACAGAGACTGGATGAAAAAGACTTGAGCATCATTAAAGTTATTCTCCCTACCTTAAGAAAAGACTTAATGAAAGTATATATAGACCATCTCTTTACAGCAGTCTACCAGTTTGAATTTGAGGATTTACAGGTAATATCTGACAGTGAAAGCCTGCAGATATCTGAACATCAACATGAAGGGCAAATACTTCCTTCACAGGACGTGGCACTCATCCAAAGTGAGATTCAGATGTACTTGGAAAGCCTGCCAAGCCTGAAAGGGGAGCTCACCATCCTCAGATCTTCCCTGATCCCAGGTAGAGAGTTCCAGCTAATAGTTTTTACAGAGACTGTTACTGAGCATACTTCTTCAAGGGAATTGCAAAATGAATAAGATTTGGAAATGCCTTCAGGCATCAAATTAACTCTATATGATTTTGTAATGGTGTATAATGTGTATAAGAGGAAGAAGTGCCAGTAGAAATACAGAAAAAGACTGGCAAGACTATTCCAGGCCTGAGCATGATCCGAGGAAAGAGAGCCCTGTTCTAGTGAGGGCAGACCATAAAATCTCCTCCTGTCTGTGTGGGAATTACACACTTCAAGAGTTACCATCATAATTTGGATAGGCAGGATAAGAGTTTCTGCAGCCCCAGGTATGCCTGATGTCTCAGTGTCCCTGCTATGACATGATTATGAGCAAGAAAGAAATTAGGAATTCTTAAATTTAAATGCCACAGCTAAATCAAAGGTAAAGCAATACTCTACTTGATTGGCTGATTCCAGGTCTCTTCAGTATAAACCCATGTAATAGCTGGTTTGATCTTGTTTTGAAAGGAATTGTTTTTTGTGTTTTCTTGCCTTGCCAGCTGACACTTTCTTACATGGATTTACCACAAGGACAGGTGGGATCTCCTACATACCAACTCTAAGCTCCTGCAATCTCTTCAGCAGCTCCAAGCGGAGGGACCCACAAATTGTTGTTAAAGAAAATCTCCGCCGGCTAGCTAATGCTGCAGGATTTAACCCAGAAGCTTTTCACAGAGTCAAGGTATCTTATAGAACAATGGATTTAAGTAAATGGCTCAGATGTTCCTTCATGTATCACTGGCTAAATTGTAGGCATTATTCTTATCTTTGTCAGCAAGAACCTGTGATAAGCAGGACAGTTAAAACATTTATGCTGGAAGCTTATCTAGGGGAATAGCTATCCAAACTATCAGCCATTTGGCACAATATGGAGAAGCAGGACTGGTTCTTCCAAGTCTGTTCTAATATTTAACAAATAGAATAATCAGATAAATGATCAGAGCACTTTCTCCTAAAAGAAAAATACACCATTGCTTCTGTAGTGGCTTTCTACTGATACATCTTCATGGCATTTGAACAAGGGAGCACCTGATTTCCATGAGTAATCAGTTAGTGCAGAAGAGTGTTTCATGTCAAAGAAAAAACCTTGTACCAGTCAGAGCTGGTTTGTTTTGCAGCCATATCACTGTCCACATCGTGATTTTGTTTTGACAGGTTGATCACGCAAATGCTGTGTGTGTTATGGGAAAGACAGAGCCTGACAACTATGATGGAATAGTTACGGATCAGAAGGGTGTCACGCTGGCAGCTCCAGGTGCTGACTGCATACCCGTGCTGTTTGCTGATCCTGTCAGAAGAGCCTGTGGTGCTGCTCATTCAGGTATGAATTGCACTCCCTGTGCAATGCAAAGATTTCCTGGGACTCAAACTGAGATATGAGAACCCAAAGCTGGGCTTTCTTCTATCTATTCCAAACAATGCTCAGGTGCAAATTTGGCTTCTGTCCATTCCAAAATATATCTCTAGCTTGAGCCTGGTTTTGGTTTTGTTTTTTTTGTTTTGGTTTTTTTTTTTTTTTTTTTTTTTTTTTTTTTTTTTTTTTCCCTAAAACAACATTAAAACACTTTGACCATATTATAAATTATATTTCTGTTGTATTCCCACTTAAATGTTTCAAGCACAGAGGAGCTGTGAGTTATGCTCTAATTGCCCAAACCAGGACACTTGGGAAAAAGAATTCTGGAATTCTAATCTAAACACTTCTCTCTAGTTTCCATCTCCACAAAATTATATTAGAAAAATGATCACTGTTAATGTGTATGTTTGGGGGGAGCAGGTTCTAAGCAGATTTATTATTAGATATAATTATTTAATTATAGGTATAAATGCATCTCCTAATTTATACCTTTAATAATTGTATATATATTTTAGCTGCTTGAAGATTAAAAAGAAAATGTATACCAATTTTTTTTCAACCTCTCATTTCTCACAGGATGGAAAGGCACATTGTTAGGAGTGTCTGTGGCCACAGTGAATGCTATGGTATCTGAATATGGCTGTAACGTGAAAGATATCCTTGTGGTGCTGGGCCCATCCGTGGGACCTTGCTGCTATAAACTTCCTCATGAATCAGCAAAAGAATTTCACAAAATTGATCCAAAGTGTGTGAGACTATTTGACTCTGCAAATCCTTATATTGATATCAGAAGAGCAACGAGGTAAGCCTCCTGAGGGAACAAAAGACTAATTCCACATTCATTACCAATAATTATTTTGATACTGTATTATTCAGCACTAATGTACTCTCTGGTTCTTTGCAGATCAAGAAAGGATACTTTTGAATGAATGGTATTTGCTCACTTTTGCTGAATTTCAGCTATTATTTTATTGTTATATATTGTTAGTTTATGGATTATAGACAAAAGTTCAAATTTAATATGATTTTACAGGTTGCAGGAAAAGTAATTATTTTAGTCTAATACTGAAAGAAAGAAAAATAGCAAATGAAAGCCTCAATCACAATATTGGCATGGTTTGTTCAGTTGGTACTTGAGGTTCTGCCTTAATGATAGTGCCTTATGGAATGTGAGGATGTAAAAAAAAATAATATTTTCTGTTTCGCTTTCTTTTTTTTTAAGGATTCTTCTTGAGAGAGGTGGGATTCTTCCTGAGAACATCCAAGATGATTCTATCTCAGACCAGAACCAAAACATCACTTTCTGCACTGCATGCCACCCTGATAAATTTTACTCTCACTTTCGTGATGGCACTAACTTTGGGACACAGATTGGCTTCATATCAATCAAAGACTGAGACAGTATTTCTTACTCTAGAACAGCATTTAGGTAGGAAATCTACTGTATTGTCTGGCATTCTGCTCGCCTCATAGAAATTTTTCCTCCTTTCTTTCACAGACTTGCAGTAGGGAATCTATGGATCTTGAGATTCTCCTGCTTGTTCCTTTCCTTGCCCTTCTGAAGCAAGAGTAAGTAACTGTGGTGTGGGGACAACAGTTCTTATGTGAGACAGGGTGCAGAGGAAACAAGGACAACCCACACCAGTGGCAAAATCCTTCTACAAAACCCAGATACAAGCTTCAAGTTTATGGATCCTCCCTGACCAAATATTTTCCAGAAACCTCACTAACTTAACATGGTGGAAGCCCAAAAAACGCCAGTCTTCATTAGCTTCTGGTTGAGACTGCTGAATGACGCTAAGTATGACATTGCTAATAGAGGAAGGGAAGCCAGTATTGCACGTTACCTGTTTGAAACACCCAACTCTGATAGTTTCAGCTGAAGCCTTACAAAATTTTATGCATGGGATTATTTTTCTTCTTTGGATTAGTTTAAAGAACTCCAAAATATTTACAGATTTTTTCCTATGGAAAACAGCTTGAAAGTGAAAAACAAACAGGCTCCTTTGGAGCAGACATTGAAAATATATGAACTCTCACCATTCTGTAATTTGTGGTTGTAGGAAAAATAGGACTAAAACCCTTATAATGTGTATGTTCATGTCTCCTTAAGATTTTTTTTTTTTCTTGAAACATTGGTGCTTTGATAATGTCATTGACACAGTCTCAACAATGCCAAGTTACTCAATAAATATCTAAAAAGTTCTGTGAATTTATCCTGAGTTAATTTCACTGACCAGTAGTTGGACTTACATGTCTTACTAAGCAAATTCTAAGTGTGCACTGTTTACTTTTGGCCATTAAAAAAAATTTAAAAAGCCTCTAGATTTTACAATAGACATGATGTTTTCTGACACGCAGGCAGTGAGGGATTGCTCAAAGTAAAGCCGTGCTGATTGCGGCTTGCAGAGCTGCCAAGCACAAGCCTGGGGCCAGCGGCGCGCATGACGTACTTTCTATTTTGGACTCTGCGAGCTTTCCCCTGTTTGACTGCTCTGCCCACTAGAGGTCAGTGCTTGCTCGCGCTGCTCTTCCATCCTGGAGGCACGGATGGACGGACGGACGGACGGACGGATGGATGGACTTTGGGGGGGTCCAAACCATGCGGTTTGCAAAGCACCGCACAGCACACGCTGCCACTTTTGCCTCTACAGTCATCTGCCGAGCTATTCTAATGTCTGTGCTTAAGGAATAATCTGCTTTCATTTTGATTCGGAGCTGACTGAATTAGACTTTTCCCTATTTTCTGGAAGAACAGACATTTTTTTTTAAAACTTCCTTTTACCTGTGAGTGGTATTTCTCAGAGAAGAGCCTGGCTCTCAGTATGTTCTCAGACTGTAACTGTCTACAAAAAAATATGCTTCTGCCAACTATCTTACTTCTTCATAAATATTATTCTTCTGCTGCTCTAGCCCTGCAGTTACTGACAATTTTCAGTTACCTTTTTAAAATCCCTCCATTGCTTTCACCATTCAGCTGGCTTCAAACCAGAGGCTCAGGATCCAACAAGGGCAACACTCACACTACTCAGTTTAGAGTTGCCAAGCACACTGCTGCACACCAGCTAATGATGTGTATGGCGTGTATTATGTGTATTATTGACTTGTTCTAAATATAGGATAGTATAATTGTATGGACACTGACAGGCTTATCTTGCTGCACTAGTTAAAAACACCAACCCAACAGTCTACCTTTGCCTTTTAGTTCTGTCCCTCTGCCCTGATTTCTGTATCAGTTTATGGATACTGATTGATGTAGCAGTGAGATGGGTAAGGTATAGGGGCAGTAGCACTACATCATTTGCAGTCCCTGCACCTGAAGCTCAGCCAGAGCTTGCCTGTCAGTGGTGCCCTTCATCCTACCCTCTTCCCTTGTGGATTAAGGATGGGCCATCAAAAACAGCTGAGTTACTTGGTTCTTGACAGCTGAAGCATCATAGGGGCCCACGTGCCTGCTGTTATCCCATCTCACCTCAAAGATGGTTTTAAACTAATTCATTTGTCCTTGCAGTAAGTAGAAAGACCTTGCAGTCATGCTACTTACCACAGTTCAAATGCTCAACAGTATGTTAGGTCACGTTAACATGATACTGATAGTAAGCCCTGTCTTGTTCTTACCTGCTCAAGGATTACAGTAGAGATTTTATGTTTAGAAAAATACCATTTACAGGTCATGGTAGGGCTGTGCAAGCTGGAGAGAGTATCAGAATAAGCAGAAACACCAAAGGCTTCACCTTTTGGAGGACAAATCATTACCACAATTGCTCTTTTTTTTCTTTTACATTAATTACTTAGACTGTAAATCTTTCAAGACAGGAAACAGTCGTTTGCACATGGATGACTGAGGTGGAAAACTATGACTGATAAGAAAATATTGTAAGGTTCAGTCTCAAATCAGGGTAGGCTCTGAATCATAGCGTCTTTCAAAAGTCCTTGCTACAAAGGCATTGTAATCTTGGTATTAAAAAAAAGGTTTGGAGGAAGGGCACGATAATAAGGAGACTTGGCTGTTTCACATCTCTGCTTATTTACTTTTCATTCTTGTTGCTCACTGAAGGAGGCAAGCACATCACCCCTCATTCACCACCTATAGAGAAGCTCTTAAAATGCTTCATAAATTGTTCAGGCATTTCTAACTAATTATCAGATCCCATTTATTAACCTAATATCCATTGAATTTATAAGCTGCATTTGCCCTATGATTGTTATTAAATAACATTATTAATTATGATAATGGTGTGCCCTGAGGAGAGCACACTACATGATCACATTGAATATTGGTTTTGCTAATTGTTACTGGGCAATTAACATTTGTTACTATTGTAGATTCTCAATATGGGCCTCTTTATTTACATTATATACTTGATTGAAGTGTAGTGAAATATGTCTGAGAAAGGTTTTATTCACTATTCCAGTAGAAGAGGGCAGCTCTAGCAAAGCTGTTTGCCTGGGGAAGCAGTGTGCAAATTCAAAGGCATAGATCAAAACCTGAGATAATTAGTGAAATGTTTATCCAAACCATGACATTTATTGCCACAGATACGGCAAAGGTGAAAACTATTAAGGAAATTAGATGAAAAATGTTTTAAATGCATTTATAGAGGTCAGTTCCATCAGTGATTGCTGGAATCTGTCTACTGACAACCTGAGGAGACAGGATGAGGGCAAGGCAGTTTTGTATTTGACAGTTGCCTTTGTGGCTGGCTACAAATTCAGAAACCATGGGCCTGGACATTCAGCAAAGCATTTGGGCACATCTTGTCTCAGAGAAGGTATGTAATCCCTCCCAAATTACAAGCATTCATTTACAGGAAAGCATCTCTCTTCCCCAGCAGTATCATGGACTTGCAAAGTAGTCATCTTTGCTTGTGTTGTTTTCCTCACGCTTATCTCTTGTGCATGCTGTATTTCTGTCCAGCACCACTCACAATCACCCTGTGAGGACTGTGAATCTGGTCGCAGGGGCTTGGAAGACACAGATGCCATTCTGCTCAGAGCAGCACCAGCACTGCTTTCTTTTTTTTGTATGCTTGTGCTTTTTTTTCTTTTAGCAGCAGTGTGAAACTTCTTGTTCTCAGCACAGGGTCTTTATCACTATCCTTCAAACCATTCCCATTTTACAGGTTTCCAAAAGAGCTACCACTTTCCAGCTTACATGGCAAAGAAGTCAATATTCCTGGATTCCCTTGCTGCTGTCCTCATTTCCACTCCATGTTCAATTTGCTGCTGGGTGATGCAAAGAGGGAGATGAGCTGCATTCATTTGTTCCGAGGCCCAGAGGGGCTGTGCGTGTGCGCTCGCCTTGATGTCATGTGTGTGAAGCTTTTGTTCTCTGGGTACTGAAGTCCTTCCTGAACTCTGGCCTCTCGTGCAACAATATTAACAGGACAGTGCACTGACAGGAGTAGTAAATCCTATATGTGACAGAGGAAATAGTGTATTGACCTGCTGAGGGATTTACGTACCTCCGAAGACTGACAGCAAGCTCTGCCTGTGAGGCTGGCATGTTCTACTTTCCATTTCCAGCAGATACTATCCAGTGCTTACAGATGAATGACTTGGATAGATATGTATGTAGATTTAAAAACTGTCCTGGTTGAGTATATTCTTATATCTGGGATTCTACTAATCATTATCCAGTGTAACACCTTTTTATAAGACACGGAGATTTTGCTGTTGTGCTTGCTTTAAATACACAGTGCCTGTGGCTGTGCTGCTAAAAAGCATGATTATGTGTTTCCCAAAGGCATGCAGAGAAATAGGAAGCTGGCTTTTTTAAATGATCTCTCTGATCTTTCATTAGCAAGCATTTAATTTACAGTAGCATCTCACATTACAAATACTTGGCTGTCTGTCTTTGTCTGCAAGCTCTCAGGGCTGAGAGGAGACCCACAGAAGAATTTTGGGAGCATGGTCTCCAAAGGACAGCAGGACTGAGTTCTCTCTCTTATCCTTCTACGAATGCAGCATCATGTCTCCAGGGCAACCTGAATTCTGACAGCCATGGGAGCAAGGACATGGCATAGATTTCTATTTGATTCCTGCAACTGAAAGAGATCTGAGACAAAAATCAATATGTGACTAAACTAAGAGAATTCTTTTCTCAATTAATTTTATCTAAGGGTTCATTTTCTCTCTTCTTATGCAAATGTAATTCAGACCTACTAACTACTGTGTTTGTTTTCTTGATCTTTCTCCTTCTATATGTAGCAAAGGCCTAAATATCTGAAATAAATAGGTTGCAACATAAAAATGAGGGGTGAGCCTACCATAAAACTGTACATGCATTTTATAAGGGATCCTGAAAACAA
Source organism: Acrocephalus scirpaceus scirpaceus (assembly GCA_910950805.1). Taxonomy (NCBI): domain Eukaryota; kingdom Metazoa; phylum Chordata; class Aves; order Passeriformes; family Sylviidae; genus Acrocephalus; species Acrocephalus scirpaceus. Next base: position 56,197,106 of record OU383774.1, on the reverse strand, counting down.
TGTTTATATTTCAAGATGTATAATCTTTTGCAATATTTTTAAGCAGTGAATCATAGTTCCGGTCAGATGTTTCAATTGAAAGTGATTTTTCAAACAACAGCTGTCTGAAAGAAATACCTTAGCATTTCTCTTTGAGGCACTGAGCTCTATCCTAAAGCAATATTGAAGCATGTGTTGCAGTTAAAGGAAAACAGTTCTGTTCTGCTTTGGTTATCTTTCTTAGAAATGTGTGATCTTGATTTTCCTGCACAAGAATGAATCACAAAAAAACTCAGCTGTAAAAACAAAATTGTGACAGGTGACTCAAACACTTTCGGTTGGTTTTAATATGTGCTTTTAGTAAGTGCTTCATAAAACTATCATTAAAGAAAACTGGGTCATGCAGATGATTTTTTTTTTTTTGACTGCCTGCTTTCTTCTTTAAATCATCCCCATAAAAAGCTGCAGGACATCAAAGGTGAGTCAATAAAGAAACTCCTTAGAGAGGCTCCTTTAGTCTTGTGGATGTTTATTGCTGTATTTGATACTTAGATCTTCCTCAGTTCCCTCAGTTATCCTGCAACTTGGATCCACGAGTTCCCTCAGCACTGACACATCCTGACTCATATAAACTCCATGTTAGCCATGGCAGAAACACAGATGCAGAGTTGATACTGATATTTATGTTGTAGCTTTTGTTCCAACTATTTGTTACTGACATAAATGACATTGTGACAAAAGCATGGTGCCATGATGTGGAAATATTTTGAGAAAAATCTCCTGAGCAACCTGCATTCACTTAACATTTTAGGGGCTAGGTTAGTAGCAATTTTTTGCTTTTAATGAGACTGGGAAAGTTAAAGATAATTCTGCACTCTCCTTATCTAGTAGATGTGTTCATCAGAGCGACATAGTTTGGGTTTTAGAGTCTTGTCCCATGTACAATTATACTTCTCTAATTTCCTTTAATAATGGCTTCTTAAGAAGGGACTGACTGTGTGTATATTGGCTAGGAAGTGCAAACTTCAGCTGACCCGTCTTTATTAGTTTACATTACTATTTAACATAGAAGTCTGTTAGAAAATACAGGCACCACAAAATAGGAAAGTTCAACTGCTCAAACAGAAATGTTCTTTTAGGAGAAAGGGTAAAGATTTAGACAAAGCTAGCTTCAACATCTTCAGGATGACAGATTTCAATACAACTTTTGAAGCAATTCTTATTTCCCATTTGGAATATTAAGAGTAATCTGAAATAAACTTTAAAATTGAAGAAGTACCATTGCAAATGGTACAAAAATGGTACAAAATGGTACAAAAAACCAAATATTAACATCTTAATTTATGCTGAAAAGAGCCTGTCTTCCACAGAGCTCATCTTACTATTTATGTATATTTATCTGTATGAACCAGTCCTCTTATTTTTTCAGTAAATATTTCCTTCATAGATTGTAGATTGTTATATTCCCTTCAATAAATGTTTAGCTAAGTTTTACATACAACATTTAGCTCCATTAGTCTTTCCTAAGATGACCCTTCAGCTCTCTTAGTTCTGTAGAGTCTGCCTTATTAATGTCAATTAGGTGTTAATCAATTTTCACTTACATGCTCTTTTAGCAGGAGAGTGACGTTTGAACTTTGAACAGAGACTTGTTTTTGGTGTTTTGGTTTTTTTTTTCTGGTAGGCTTTCAAAGTGGTGCTCTTTGATACAAAAAAAAAAAAAGCTTGAAACAGCCTTAATTGAATGACCTTGGTTTCCCTCTTTTCCCTATTTTCCAAAAGAGTCATAACCTACTGCACTTCAATTAGGATTTATTTTAGGTTTCCCAGCTATAACTCATAATTCATCACATTGTTCCAGAAACAATCTTCATGAAGGAGGCTCAACCCAGAAAGTGAAAAATAGTTGTTATTTTTGAGGCTAACACAGAATTTATGGTAGGAGAGCATTTACAACTTAAGCAAAAACTTCTTAAGTATCAGAGGTTGGAAAGCTGATACTAGGAAACTAAAATAATATGGAAATAACTTCGCAGTTTTTGCACAGGGAGAAAAAATACGCATATGTGTGATGCTGAAAATTCATTCCTTGAATTATATTCACATCAGGACTGGATGCTTTTGTAAGTACTCATTTATCCCTAGCAAACTGAGCAGAGGCTAGAAGGAAAAAATGAGTTTGTTTGCCCACTATAATAAATTATAGGAGAGAAGAGGTATATAGCAGCATTCCTTTCAGCAAGTGAGTTAAAGAGTGCACAGGCTAATGATGAACCACCTTCTATGGAGCCAATATCTGAGACTGAAAAAGCAGCCAGTCATTCCTTGGCTCTGCAGCAGTCTTGGAGGCTGTTATACACAAACAGAAGCAGGGAGCAAAAATCTCATTTGGGATGCAACTGGGAAACAGATATCCATGGTGAGACACTTGGATACACGAGGCAGAAAAAGACAGCATCATGATGATGAAGACATTTCTACACCTGCCTATTAAACGTTTAGTGCAAGTAGAATTTATCCATGTGGAAATGTGGCCTCCTACCTTATTGTCTGAGCATAGAGTAGTTCTGCCAAGCATCTTCCTATGTGTAGCTATTTACCACAGTTGCTAAAGCTATGGAGGCTTCTTTGTGTGGTCAGGATTCTTCTCCAGAACCTAGAAGGGTTGGAGTATTGAATTCTTATGGACTTGTCTCAGTTCTCCTCTTTCTTCATCCTTAATTCAAGCCCTGCTACAGGTATACCATGCACTCACAGGCTTCCAATCCATGCAGGCAGGGAGAGGACCACAGTTAATTGTGGGAGGCAAATATTGGTAACTGTATGTATTACATGCATGCAGGACCCTGGGACCTTGCTGGGATCAGAATAATTGCAATGAAGGGCAAAGCTGCCCTTGCCCACTGCAGCTGTATTTCTGGACTGAAAATACAGAAGAGAAGCTGCTTTTTGAAATTTCACTCAGCTTGGCTAACAGCCCAATTCAGCAGACTTGGAAGATTTTCCATCATAATATTTCTCTGAAGTGAGCTGTAAGGATAAATGGCATAATGTAAGTTTGGCTCAAGAGGTGAGAGTCTAAATTCTGAAGAATCTTTTCTTGTTTGTTGTGGAACAAATCCCAAATTAATTGCTTAGAAGTCCAGGCACCCTACTGCTATGAGGCCCCATCTGAACATCATGAGTATAGGGGGCAAGTACTCTCCTGTGTGAATACTTGCTAACATTTCTAATCTCAGCTGTACTAATTACTGTGGCAGAAGTTATTTCACAATGGACAAGGCAGATCGACCTCCTGATCACCCCTAGAAGGGCAGAGAGGACAAGGGGGATAAATATCCTGAAACTACTCCTTACTTACGTGGCAGCCACCTAAGACTCCGGGCAAGACTCCAGTGCTGAGAAAAGGAAGATCATGAAGAGAAATAACCCAGTTTTCTTGGGTTCTGATAGAAACATGTGGAATGGGCAAGGTAGATTTTTTTGTACCCTTTCCACTGTATATTTTGCTCTAGTTTGTGCAGTATGAAATTACCAAGCATCTTGAGCACTACTGATTTTGAAGTAATAGACATTTCTGATATTCTTGATCCTGCCTAACTCAGCCATATTGGTAGTAGTAAATTCACAATTTTGAGTGGTCAGTTTAATATTTACTGCACACTTCTCATAAGAAAACAAGAAGAAGCTTGTAATCTGTGAATTTATGGTGGTTTTATTCTTCTTCCTGGGCAATGCCACTACCAGAGACAGCAATGCCAATAGCATGGCTCACAAGATGGGCAACTGCAGAAAATGCACAAAGATCTGAAGGGTTCAGATATTTAAGACTCTACAGACTAAGAGGCATGTAGGATTGTGCCACACTTCTGGGCCCTGAAAGCACCATCATGGCTCAAAATTTCTGAGCCATGAGACACATACCAGAGGCTCTCAAATCTGAGGAAGGAGAAGGGGAGATTTCTAGGAGATGCCCAAAGAATGGAAATCCCATGGCTTTTCCTACTATGGGTTTAGGAGGCATCTGCAGCAGAGTTTGCATTTGTCACAGAGCACCCCAAATGCACAGCATCTACAATGAAAAAACAATGCCTTTTCATGAATTTTGAGATACAGAGTTTGTTTTGGCGCTGTGCTGTAGAAGCTTGTGACCCTCATGCCTCTATCAAAAGTCATAACATCTACCTTTCGATGCTGTAATGCTCTTCCACAGTTTTAGACTCGTTATGGATGCTGTTAGAAGGCCCACTGGGTGAAAGTGAACGCTTTCCTAAGGGATAGGGATAGGGATATCAGAACTCAAATTCTGAATATGCAGGTTCTACAGACCAACTCAGGAAAATTTGAACTGTTTCCTGCTTCCTGCCTTGCCCATTGTGAGAAGCAGCATTTTAATTCTTACTTATTTTGTAGTGACCAGAGGTAACAACTTGAAATTGCTGTAGCATTTTTACCTTTGTTGGCAGATTGCAGATGTCATAGGTGTGTTTTGAGTTGAAGAGTACTTAAATGTTCAGCTTTGAGGACTGATCATGAGCAAACGTTTGTGGACGTTTTGGTTTGTGTTTTAAATTACTGATTAGCTGTGATTAATCTGATTAGTCCTTTGACTGGAGAAGTGTGAATTACCTTCCCCCAGGTATAGCTGCTTGGGAACTCGAAGTGTGTTTTATGGACACGTGTTCAAAGTCCTCATTGTGGGAGAACAAATGCCAGCAAAAAATGAATAAAAATTGTGAAAACAAGAATATGAACTGTAAAATCACTACCAAAGAGAGTGTGTTAAAATACTGAAGTGAACAATCCCAGATAGTTTGGAGTGGAAAATTTGCTTTGTTTATAGGGAGCACAACATCTCCAAAAAAACCAGAGGTAGGATGGAGTGTTGTTAGCCAAAAGCCAATCTGCCATGGTCTCTCTCTTATTTGTTTAATGATGTATATTGCAGTCTTCTTTCTCCATTACCTAGTATTAACTTCTAATTTTTTTCATCATATTGGATATAAACTGAGATGATACTATTTTCCAGTGGTGATGATGACAGTACTGTTCAAGCCTACCACACTGGGAACCAGACCTGGATTTTGAAGGATTCTCTGTGAGCTGAACCTGGAAAACCTATGGTTTCATCAGTCTGCAGGGGGACATCTTAAAGAGGCCAAACTCTACTCCATACTGATTAACAAAGCAATTACTGCTGAATGAAAACAAGCATGAGTGCTTTTGCGAAAGAATGTGGTGGTAAGATCAATATGTGAAAGTCTTACATGGAAAATATTTTGCCCATGATCACAGAATTATTGGCAGAACATGTGAAACATAGCAATGAAGTTGAAGGTCTCCAGTATCTCAGAAGAGATTGTTTTGTGCTTGAGAACATGCAGACAAGTCCAGGAAGAAAGATTCTTGGAATTTAGAGGAAATCATGACACATACAGTTTTCTCTGCTGTTTGAATAGAGGTGCCAGCTCATTTGAATGCATATGCTTCCATCCATATATTTATCACTTATTTGCATGCACAGGCACACACTTTCAGCTATGCATCTGTGTTTAAAAATGCACACAAGAGCCATGTATGACTCTGAGCATGTTTTTGTTAATATATATATATCATGCCAGCCAGCCAAATAGCAATAATATTTCTCCTGCTTGCTCATTCTTGGATGGATCATTTACATATTTATGCTGCTCCTATTTTCTTTGGAAAATAAAAATCTATGAAATGAGCTGCCTAGGCTTTCACAAGGACACAAATCACTCAGCTTCTGAGATTTTTATTAATTCTATCCACTTCATTTTTGCAATTCTAAACATTCCTGAAAGTGAGGCTATGCCATCATTCATTTGCTTTCAGCGAAAGCACAGTGGCTCCAGAATAAGCTCTTAATTGTGGTCAGCATTTATGTCAACACCATCCATAACAAAACAAAAATTGATGAATATCAGATTTTTTATATTTAAGTTGCAGAGCTGACTAACTGTACTATCATACTAAGTTACTTAACAGTAACAGAAATACATTAGGATGGATTTTGGATTGGTTTGATTTGTTTATTAATTTTGTTTGAAACAACAAGCAGGTCACTGCTAAAAGAAAAAGAAAAAAGAACTGTAACTAATCAAACCAGACTGCAACTTACAATCAAAGTACACTCACAGGATTCATTGCACAGTCACTGTCATGCAGTCGTGACCTATGTGCTCTTTCTAGCTGCTTTGTACTCAGCTACGCTGTGCTTTATATAGATTGAAAGACCTACAGGGAAAGAGTTATAGCCTGGATTGTGGAACAGCCTTTGTGCTATGCCTCCAAAGGCAAAATGCATGTTTGTACCAACATCAGATTATGCCAAGAGGTGTAAATCCAGCTCAGCTATCAAAGGAAGGATGAACCCAAAGTAGAAAATAAATTAGTGGCCTAGCATAAATCTTCCCACTTCAGCACTAGTGCTGGATATAAATTCTGATGGACAAAAAAGCTTTTCTGGGAAATCCCAGTATTTGAGCATGCACTCCTTAATCTGAAACATTTTGGGGTTTTCCTGTGTTTTGAAAGAATACATAGCTGATTGTTGCCCCGTGACTGGGGAACCAAGGATGGGATTTGCTAACACCTTTATAGCCCTCTTTAAAGGAGGATTTTAGAGAAAGTCAGAGCCACACTAACCCTGAATGAAAGGATCTCATGCTGCATAGTGATGGAAAAAGGAGCAGTTAGTAGCTATGTCAAGGGAAATTCTAATTGGATGGAAATTGGTTTTTTTCCTTCCCAGTAAAGGCATTACTGAGCAAGGCAATGATATCTGCAGCCATGGAAATTTAAAATCTCAGCTAGACAAGGACTTCAGCTTTTCAGATCTAACTTTGAAGTTAGCCCTGCTCTGAGTAGGGCTTTGGAGCTCCAAACTACATTAAATTGTTCATTAAATCATTCATTCAGACAGATGAAATACTCATATTTACACTTGATTTAGTCAACCAAGACCTCCTTTATAGTCAGGAGAGAAAAGCTGGGTGTGGTTCATTTTCATACTCTGTTATCTAGGTCTGACTGGTTGCAACACTGACTACAGTGTCAGTGTTATCTAGCTCAAGTTTGTGCACCTACATGGTATCTAGGTAAGACCAACACATATTTTATCTTTTGTGGAGATGCTTGGGCAATGCGGATCCAGAATTTACAGGCTGTTTGACCTCAGAGGAACTTGATGGGATGTGGGAACCATGGAAGCCTTCAGCAGATGCTTGATAAAACCCATATTCTCACTTATACATATGAAATGTTTTTATTTCTATATCATGATAGATCTTGAAGGGCTCTGCAATGGACCTTTTATTGAATGAATTCAACTAAAATAAATGTTTTAATAATTTGTGTGCGCTGGTGCATCCTTTGGGGAATTTCCAGTTTTATTCCAGTCTTATTCAAACAAAAGAAGTTTTAGAACAGAGTTCTCATGAAATTTTACTTTTTTTTTGAAAACTTGCAGGGCCCAGATAAGGCTGAAAACAGGTTTTTGAAGCTCTTTTATTCATATTGAATGAGAATATAACTATCCTAGTCCTGTTACAGGTCTGCAAGAAAGGGAAATCGAGAATAAGAAATATTTGCAAATCAGTCAGTTTGTGAGCCTGACTGATAAACTAATAGCTAGTGTATCAGGATCAGCCTGCATTGTGCTGGTTGAAAAAAAACACATTTAGAGATGAATTTAAGTGCAGTGGAAGAAAAAGTAGAGTGTACCTAACAAATCCCATGCTAAATCTCTGACCTACATCTGTGAGCTCTGGAAGCTCATCTAGAGGGGCTTTCTTACCAACATGGTTGTGAAAAGTAAAACTATTTTCTCAGCAAAGGGACACTCTGCCAAGAGGAGTCAGAGTCCTTTTGCTGCCTTTCCTCCAAACTCTGTTCTGACTCTGACAAATGGGGACTTGGCTTTTGCCAAAACAAGGACAGTAACAAGCATTTTTTGTCAGCACATGGGAGCAAAGCCATTAAGATTCCTTTTTGTTCTAGGAGGTACCAGTATGTCTCCCAAAACTGTACAGAGTTTTAATTAAGATGTGATGTTTACTACCATTTTTCTGAGCCAGAACAGATGTTGCGCTGCAGCAAAAGGCTCTTCCAAGATGACTGGAGAATTCAGTGACATATGGAAATTAATGGGATTTTTTTTGTGGTCAAATTTATCTCAGCATCACTTTCCACAAGGAGGTCTTGATCCCTGAGGGCAGCCTTTGGGGCTCTTTCACCACATAAGTCCGATGATATTGCTAAAAACAATAAAGCAATGACGAAGCAAATTCTTTCAAGGTGCTTAGAAACATTAATGACTATAAATAACAACCAAATAGTGAGAAAACATCTTTGTGCCAATAAGCAAACTCCCTTTCTTCTAAATGAAGAGATATTAACTTGCCCAAAGTGTGGGAACAATCTGGTAGGAGCGGTGAGAATAGTCTTGACTGGTATTTGGGTGTGGGTGGATGCCAAACCGTGACCTTCCCACTGATGGTTGGGCTGAGATCTCCGTGAGAGTTCAAGGCACCAAGCCGTGCCGGGCTCTGTAACTTTGCCGCCCTATATGGTGAGCCTGCACCAAAAGTGGGCTCAGCCTGGCAGCCTCTGTGTTGGTAGGACCAATGCCAGCTGTGATCTAAAAGCTGGGGATTGCTTCTGCCCAGTGCTGAGCCCCAGCTCCCCCATCCCAGTTGCCAGCAGGGCTCCCTGGTGTGCATTTGCCCTGGATATGTGGGTTGGGATGCTCCAGAGCACAGGAAACACTGGCACACATGCACAACATGCCATGTACCCATATCTTGGGAAGCCTGCTAAAATCAAGGAGAATTTGGCCTCTTTTCTGTATTGACTCCACACTGAAGAAGAAAACATTTTATGATACTAATAATAACACAGCTCAGTTCTTGGTCCTGAAGCAGACAAATGTCAAATGTGTACAACTAAAGGAGCACTTTGTTTTGAAGACAGATCAGCTGCAAAAAAGGAATTGGCTTTGCTTTTCAGATCCTCCTACGAGTCCCCAGAATACTTGGTGTGGTTTGCAGTTATGCCATCCTATTTCTGAGCATGTTTTCCTCTCTTTTGTACTGACAAAAAAAAAAAAGCTCTCTTCATCAAGAGAAACAAGAATCTTCATATGCTTCATGTGGGTAAAATCAAAAGGGGAGTATACGCAGGTATGACAGTTTTACAGATACATGCATCTCTGTCACAGGATAAAGAGGAGTTTTGTAAACAGCCTGGTGTTCCCGTGTTGACATTTCCTCTGCAGGCAGCGCTCCAGCTTTGTGCGGGCGCCTGGCACTTGCACACAGCTCTGCTCTGTTATGGAAAGCCAGGCATGCGTGAGCTGATCACTGGAGACAGGCAAGGAAAAGGGGGACCTCAGCAAAGATGAGTCAGTTGGGGACAGGGAACACTGCATCTTTTGTGGAGCAGTGTTAAGAGGGAGAGGCAGGTGAGAGTGATGCTTGCACGGCATCCCCATGCCCCCCCCTCCCCTCCCCAAACCAGTGTCGGAAAAAGGCGGAAAAAGGCAGACCTGCTGGAGCACATCAAAACCGTGCAGCAGGAAAATGAAAGCCTTGGGGGAGAAATATAACTCCCATGCATTTGTGGAATACAAGTCCCAGAGAGGAAGAGTGGGGGAAATCTCTCCGTTGCTGCTATGGAAACCAAATCCTCCCCATCACAGGGAGGAGATGTGCCAACGTCCTGGGCAGCCTGGCTGCTGCTCACATCATAAGCCAGACCCCCCCATTTCCTACCTCTCTGTTCTCTCCTAAGACCTTAATGATTCCGAGGCTTTGTGTAGAGAAATGAAGGGTTATGGAGCTGCAGCGGTGTTCAACCAACCGTCCTGGCAAAATATATTCAGGTCTTTCTCTGAGAAATGCCAGAGGCTTTCTTGTTATTATTTGCCATTACAGGAATGGGGTTTTTTGCTCCCCCTTGAATCAGATTGAAGGGAGGATAAAAAGGAGTTTAGAGGCATCACCTGTGATTCATGTCTGTCTCTGCGGCTTTTTACACTCTTGAGGCTGGATGAGAGATACCGGCTGGAGAATTAATTTTGGAGTGGGGCTCCTGGGTGCCAGTAATCTAGCAGAGGAAAACATGTTTCCTACCTGTGTTATTTCTGCTGAATCCATGTCTGGGGAAATGAGAGCAGAGTTTTGCCAGTGAAGGCATAGGGGAGTGAGGACCAAGGAAAAAGCAAAAGAAAAATTGTGATACGGACTGAGCAGGCCTCTCATTATCTTTTCTTGGTCTGTGCCCGTGCCAGGCTGCAGGGTATGAAGACTGATTGCTCTCCAAGCCCTGGATATAGAAATAGCTTGCTGTTTTACTTTTTTAAAGAGCAGCTGTGCTCATTACAATGTGTCTTCATGGCAGTTTTGTATTCATCAATTTTCTTATACCAGAGGTATGTTGCTCACTGGCAGATAGGAAAAGCTGGTAGTCATATATATACTGCATTATCCTTCCACAAGTCCTTTATTTCAGAGAAACCTCTTAAACAGGCTGATCTGCACATATAAGTGAAGTAGAGCCCATGGGACAAAATGATCATAGTTGAGACCCCTGCTTGGATGGAATTCTGGTACCTGCTGGGATGACAACAGATGTGTGTGCTGAATTTCACAGGAGAAGAACATTCCCTATAATAGAGCCAAAAAGTCAGATACTGTGCCAGTGGCGTAGGAAGTTACTGGAAACTGGGAAAATACATCAGAGAGGTATGTTGACTTTATTCTTTTATTATTCCCTTTGTATCCATAACTAGCTGCTGCTGGAAAGCCTGAGTGCAGATATTCTGGTAGTCTGACTCAGTTCCCCCTGTGAGGAATAGTCCCATTGAACCAAATAGAACCAGTTATTAGTATATTATTATGAATTACCAGGAAGAATTTACAGGGTTTTGACTTTATTGAGGCTTACAGGATTTCTGTGTTTTGTTGTAGCTCCTTGAATATCAGTGAAGATAAGCCATGTTCATTGTGAATGCCAGCATCAACCCTGTACCTGCTTGCTGCTACCGAAAGTTTCTGGGGGCACACCAGCCGGCTTGCAGTACGTGCTGTAAGGCTGCAGCATATTTTACCCATGACTAAAGGAAAATAAAAAAAAAAAAAAAAGAAAGAAAAAAAGGCATCTGAAGACAGAGGGACCTGGCTGAGTCCCAAGAGAAGGAGGAATTTCACTGGTCTAATGATCAGCATCTTCTTCAAAGACAGGAGCAAGAAGAATGTTAAGTATTTGTCCTATCTGCATTGTTCTGTGACAAGAGATTCACCCTCTGTTATGAGCCCGTTTTGGTTACAGTAGAACTCCTGCATGCCTCACTTCAATGATTTTCAGTGAAAGGTCAGAAGGAGGGGGGGCACTGGTGCAGCTAATTCAGCAATTGTGCAGTACCCACTCTTAGATTCCTGGGGTTTTATTCTGTATTAAAAATAAGACGCAGTTGTTTACTAGGGGATTACTGAATGGCCTCTGTTCCCATGATACCTAGAGAAGGCTGACAATTATTCTCCCTGGGTTCTCCCTGGAGCTATTTCTTTGCTGGCAGGGAGGAAATTGTTCATGTTTCATTTGCGGTACCGTTGTTCCAGCTGCCGGGGCAGGAATGTTTGCCTGCCAGCCTGCATTGGTGGCAGCGGCTCCTCTTCAGACCTGCCATCTGTTAGCGTTATTCCTGATGTCATCTGCGCGATGGCAGCTCCTAGATGCATGTCCCTCTGTCCCTCTGTGCTAGACACTGTTTCACTGTGTCAGGAACAGCAGAGGGGCGAAACACGGGCAGGTAGGGGCTGGAGAGGGGCTGTCTGTCCCAGTCCTCTTGGCAGGCTGGGAACAGGGACTTGAACTACATTTTCCTGTTTGTGGCTCCTCTTGGTCTCTTACTGAAATACCTCCTTAAGTATCCACTGTAAATAGCAGCTGCAGCACAACACAAGGGTCTGCAAGTCCCCGATTTACAAAACAAGGCTTCTTATAAACATCCCCATCCTGAATCCTTGCATGATCTGGACAGATTGGGAAAAAAAAAAAAAGAAAAGAAAGAAGAAAAAAAAAATAAAAACAAACAAGGAGGAATTTTCCCTTAATTTCACTTGGTTCTTAGCCAATCTGGATTGTCTGTAAGATGGGATCCTCGCTGCTAAGGAGAGTATTTTTTGCTGACTCTTTGGATCCCGCAGAGAACCCTTTTAAGGCTGAGCTTCAGCCCCATCACGCTGAGCGCCTGTTTTAAGAAGTGAGGCCCACTCCCGGCTGGCCAGCCCTCGGCAGCTTGGGCCACCGCGGTCAGAAACACGCGTGGAGCCCCGCCCCGAGATAACACCTGTCATTGCCCCCCAGCCTTCCCCTTCCCTTTGTCCGGAGCGGGGGAGGCTGCGGGGCGGCTGCGGCCCGCCGGGCCTGCAGTGCCGGCGCGGCACCACGGAGCGGCACCGTCCGCCCGGGCACCCGGGCCGCCGCCGCCCGGGGACGGCATCGCCGCCGCTGGGAACGGGAACCGCGGCCGCCCCGGAGCCGCACCGCGGCCTTACGAGAACAGCCGCAGGGCTGCTCCCAGCGGCAGGCAGCTGCCCCCCTGCCTCGGCTGGGCATGTACGCTACCAAAAATGAGCATTTCAGCGTCATCTCAGCCCCCAAATCTCGGGGTTACCCACGTAAGTCTGTCAGACACGAGTGCTGCCCTCACGGGTTTCTGTGAAGGGCGAGTTCGTAACTCAAAACTCTGCTAAACCATCCAGGGTTGCATCCAAACACAGCAAGGAGTTTTTCATCATTTACAGCATTTGGATTATCAGGAAGGGTTTGTTTGGTTTGGTTTTCCCCTCCTGTCTTGCTTTTGGTTTTGAGGTTACAGTTGTGCTTCCAGATGCTCAAGTGATTCAGTATTAAAAAGTTCCAAACAACGTTTTTCCTTTCTCCTTTCCTTTCCTTTCCTTTCCCCTTTCCTTTTTTTCCTTTCTCCTTTCCTTTCCTTTCCTTTCCCCTTTCCTTTTTTTCCTTTCTCCTTTCCTTTCCTTTCCTTTCCCCTTTCCTTTCCTTTCCTTTCCTTTCCTTTCCTTTCCTTTTTCCTTTTTCCTTTTTCCTTTTTCCTTTTTCCTTTTTCCTTTTTCCTTTTTCCTTTTTCCTTTTTCCTTTTTCCTTTTTCCTTTTTCCTTTTTCCTTTTTCCTTTTTCCTTTTTCCTTTTTCCTTTTTCCTTTTTCCTTTTTCCTCCTCTCCTCTCCTCTCCTCTCCTCTCCTCTCCTCTCCTCTCCTCTCCTCTCCTCTCCTCTCCTCTCCTCTCCTCTCCTCTCCTCTCCTCTCCTCTCCTCTCCTCTCCTCTCCTCTCCTCTCCTCTCCTCTCCTCTCCTCTCCTCTCCTCTCCTCTCCTCTCCTCTCCTCTCCTCTCCTCTCCTCTCCTCTCCTCTCCTCTCCTCTCCTCTCCTCTCCTCTCCTTTTTTCTCTTTTCTATGAGATGTAGCAGGAAAATTTTTCAATTCTAAATTAATCCATGCTATGAACAGTACTCCTAGCAAATGGCATTATGCAGGTCGATATCTAAATCATGTCTATTTTCACTTTCTGAAAATAATGGATTTTTTTTTTAACCTGGAATCTGGATATTTAATGATTAGATGTTATGTTTTTAAGCCAATTTAAAAACTCTTAAGAAGGATACAAAAATAAACAGGCTAAAAAAGAGAAACATTTCAAATCCTGTCAAACAGAAATCAGTTCTGCACTTTCCATTAATTCAGTTCCTTCAATTTTTGACCATGCATCATCCCAGTAGTTCTTCCAGTCCTTATTTGAGCACTGCTGTGGCTGCCTGGGGCTACATATCTGTCACAAGTCCCAGCCTCCACATCATACAGACTGGGGACACATTCAGGATGCCACATCTCCTTTCTGGAGGAGACTGAGGTGACAAGAATGACTTCAGGGGTGCTCTACCATCTCACCCTGGTCATGGTATCTGAGTCCTACTTCAGGAACTGGGAGTCTCCCACATTTACCAGTTTCTGTGTGGCCAGTCTGTCTGCTTTGCCTGGCAGAGCCACTTCCCTCCTTCATCTTTCCCAGCCCAGAACTGAAATTTCTGTCTTTATTTATCTATGTGTTTTGGAAGAGTCATTTGGACATGACTTTTTGCCATTCTGGAGAGCAGGCTTGCTCCTGCAGCCTGATGTTTTTGCTCACCACTAGTGCGTTTGGAAACAAAGGACTCTAGGAGCTTCAAACAAGACAAGAGTTTGCCAGCATTTTGGTAATGAAAATTGGTTTCATTTACATATGTTTAAAGGAGATGTTTCTATGATTGTCAGCCTGAGGAATGTTTAGTTTTTGTTTGTCAGATGACTTAATATATCACATACACACACACACGTGCACACACACTCACACATACAGAGCCAGTAATCAGTAGCCTTGAGTCAGACACCATGCCTAGAGGAAGGACTCTGCATCTGGGGAGACCCTCAAATTCACTTTCCCAAAGTTATATAGGGTACCTAAATCCCACTGAAGTCACTGTCCCTATGTTATCTATGTGGACCTTGCATGAAGTGCAATTGCAACATTTTTATTGTCTTTGCTCTCTGTTTCAGCAAGGTAGACTAGGCCAGGCTGGCCCCAGAAGTAAAGAGCCGAAAGGACACCCCATGGACATGTATGGGAGTCCATGTCTGCACATCCCTGCTGTATAATAATGTCTGTTGTTTTCTCTGTCTTTTGTATTTTAAGAAAAAACCCAAACAAACCCACACAAATGGAATGTAGCCTGCTTTCCCTCTCCTCTCAAGATCAGAGTCAAATTCTTGTAGTTCTGCCCTTCTGGTCTCAAAGGCCCTTTTCCGAAGACCGGTAGCACAACAAACAAAGCTTTTCTAAAGAAATACAGGCAGCAATGTGTCTTTTAGCCAGTCCCATCCTCTCACTGGCTTTGGATCCAGAAGGGCTACTCCCTGCCAAGCCTAAATGAGCTGTGTCAGCGTGGGTTTGGATGCTTGCCTTGGTCCCAGGCATTTTCTTCCACAGTAAACAAAGCACAGGTAAACAAAGCAGCTGCTGAGGGGAGCTGGTTGGCAGACCTGCAGAATGGCCCATCACCACTTTGCCGAGGCTGCAGAGCCAAGGCAGCCCAGGCTGGGGCGATGAGGGCTGCGTTTGCACCTGGAAGAAGAGGCAGCCTCTCCTCCCACGGACCTTCATGCCCCATGGAGCATGAAGGAGCAGCCATCCCCTACCTTCGCTTTCTGTGGCAGAAACAGACCCACCAGCTGCAGTCCACTGTCAGAAAAGCCAAATGCAGCCTTGTCTAACTTTTGATCAGCCTTGGGCTTGACATCTGAGTGGGGACAACCCCTGTGATCCATCACACTGTCTCTGAAACAGCACTGTGCCTATCAACAACACCCATCTGCTGTGAATTGCTGGGTGGAGAATGAAGGCAGAGAAAGAAAAGTCAAAAAGATCTGCTGAGCAGCATAGATACAGCCCCACAACACTTCTTTTAGGGGAACAGCTGCCTTTTCCCCTGTGTGGTCTGAGCCATAAAAACACAAGGACCAACACTGTTGCGTGCTATGGTGAGGGTATGAAAACAGCAACTGGCTGCAAAAGTTTCACTTTACTTGGATCCCAGTGCAAGAGTTGGGGAGGGACAGCCAACTATGTTCACCCCAAGGCTCCCTGCCCTTCTTGTGTTCCTGCTGTCTGCAGGGAAACTGAGGACTCAGCTCCCACAACCAAGCAGCTTTCTGTGAATTATGTTCGTCCCTTCTGCCCTTGTAGTCAGGATTTTAAGGGCTTCTTCCCAGATAAAAACACAGGGCAAGGGAATGACCTAGAGTCTGTCCAAAATTACTTGGGAGAGTAAAAGCCCTTTGTGTTTGTTTAGGATATCTTTGTGTTTCTATGATCACCGGAGGATCCTTTTGAGACTATATTAGGGACTGTGCCAGCACTTCATTAAAAAGTTGGATGTGTCCTGAGGACCCTCCCAGGAGGTAATGACAAGTGATGCAAAATGATGAGAGCCTAGACAGCATATCTAATAAAGCACACTGAAATGATCATCTTCTTTTTTGGCAGGAGTGTTATGTAAATAAAGTAAAACTTGGTTATTTCTGATTTCTGTGAAGTCATTTTTTATTTCAGATATCAATTTGAGAGGGGAGGAAAAGCTCATTTCTATCACTGTGGCAGAAACCCAGCTCTAATAGTAGAAATGGCTTTTCTGTCTTCTTAAATTTTCAGGTTAGGACTTGCTATCTTCTCAAAATACAGATGCAAGTCATTGGGCTCCTAGAATTTTAAAATTGTGATAATTTTGGCCGAAAGTGACCTCACCAGGTCATCTAGGCCTACCTGCTTCTCAAAGCAGCACCAAGCTACACCAGCTTCCTCAGAGCTGTGTCCAGTCAAGTTCTGAGTATCTCCAAATGTGATACCTTTGAAGACAGCTCCTCTGGAGCATCTATCCAATATTTTACCACCTGTGGAATGATTTTTTTTTTTTCTTGACACATAAGAAGAACTAGCATGTTACAGCATGTCTTTTTATCGGTTTTGTGCAGCTCTGAGAAGGAAGTCTTCTCTATACCTTTATCTTCAAGTAGTTGTAGTCAACTGTAGCAGTAATTTCCCCTCAACAAATCTGAGCCTTTTCTCATATGCTGAGTGCTCCAGCCCCCTGACCACACTGGTTGCCCTCCTCTGGGCTCCCCTTTGTATATCCCAAATTGGAGATACTATTGTAGGTGTAGTCTCGCCAGGTTGTGAGCAAAGGGTAGTGCTGCTGACCTGCTGGCTATGCTTTTGTTGACGGATCCCAGTATGTGGCCATCCCTCTTTTTAGAAATGGCCCACTGTTGGCTCATATTACACCTGCTCTCCACAGTATCACCCCAGTCCTTCCCTGCAAAGTTTCTTTCTATCCAGCTGACATCCAGCTCATACTGGGGAATGACTGTGTCCCAGATGCAGCACTTTGCCTTTTTTGAAGTTCATGGTTCTTGTCAGCTCATATCTCCAGCCTGCTGTTTTCCTTCCAAACAATACTTCAACCCTAGCTTATCAACTGTTCTCTCTAATTTGGTATCATCCATGAATTTGCTGAGAGTGAGTTCTGTCCTATTATCATTTAGGTCATGGATAAAGACATTGAACAGAGGGGCACCATTGCTCCACGGCCTGGATCCCACCTGGACTTCCTACTGCTCATAATAGGCCTTTGAACCCAAAGGTCCAGCCAAATTTTAGTTCAAATTACTATCCACTTATGCAGTCAATGCCTGTCCAATTTAGCTGTGAGGATACTCTGGGAGACTGCATCCAACTAACATCAAAATTAACATCATCTCTTCTGCCATTGTCCTCTGAGCTGATCATCTGATCATAGAGGAAAACCAGGTAAGTGAGACATGATCTGCCCTCAGAAAATCCATGCTGCCTGATTCAAATCCTATTGCCCTTTGCGTACCTGGAAATGTTCTCTATGACCTTTACAGGGACTGAAAGGTGAAAAGTATTGGCTTGTAGGGCAGAAGGTCTCACCTCTCAAGAAGGTCTCACCTCCTCAAGAAGGCTCCTTCTTGGTTTTCTTCAAGAACACATTTGTGACTTTTGCTTTTTTCCAATCTTTGGGAATCTTGACTGATTACCACAGCCTCTCAAGGATGACAGGGATTGCACTTGCAGTGACATTGACCACCTCTCTGAGCCCCATATTATTAATCACATCTTGTCCTATGGACTTACCCATGTCCAATTGATTTAGGTGATCACCTTTGTCAAAGGCTCTGCTGCCCCAACTTTGCCACATTTGTTAATGCCATAGAATAAAACCAGAAGCTGCTGTCTATCCACCCCAGACATTTTAGATCTCTAATCAGGAGCGAAAGTTTGATTGTAGAGAGTAGTTGAGATTGTTTGAATTTTTCCTTCCCAAAACTACTCTATGGCCCTGTCTTCATTTTTGTTAACTGGTGTTCCAACTTTTTTTTTTACCCCTGGCAAAACACAGAAAAAAGATTAAATGACTCAGAACATTGAACCTCTGTTTGAGTAAGGAGCCTCTTCGTCAGCTCCCCGCCTTTTGTTGTGACATTCAGATATTCTGTGGAAGTGCCCACAACCATCATTGTTCTTTCACCCTGAAGATCAAATAATTCTAATGACAGTAGGCTGGTTTCAAATTACCATATGATGATGACTGGTGACCAGGAGCAAATGGCTGCTAAAAGCAGAGGTATGCCTGGGAAAATAAATCAGTTGTGAGTTGTTAACAAACACACACACACACACACACAAGATCACTTTGAACATTCAAACGTATACATGTTACTTTCCTCAGAGTGCAAGTGAGATTGAACAGTTCTTAAACTCACAGAACAGGGCTCAGTAATACCATATGGTCTTGGTTAAAATTATTTTCTATTGTAACAAAAGCAAAACCATCCCATGGAAAGCAAACCTTGAGCCAGTTATGTGAGTGCTGCTGAGGGAGTGAGAAACCTGAACTTGATTTCCTGACCGACCATAGTGCAAGTCACTTTGTCAAGATAGCTTATCTGTAAACTTTAATAGCTTTGAGAATTTGGACTTTCATTTCTTCATCTGTAAAATTATGATGTCAATAATAGCACCTCTGTGTTGTGAACTACTTGGATACTGTGCTACTGGTGATCCTATCAATATCATAGCAGAAATTAAATAGAAACGGAGCTGCTTTACTCCAGACTGCTTTGCCGCTGTCTAAAGGCAACCCTTAAGATCAGCAGGTGTTTTTTGCTCATTTTTAATGTACTATTTCCTATTTTTAGGATGTATTTTCTTCTTCTTCCCATAAATATTGCCAGAAGTGTCACACCTTAGAACTGGTTTCTTTAACTTTTAAAAAAACAGGACTTATCCTGCCACTTCCTAATCTTTTTTCACTGTAAGAACTACTCTGAGACTATATCCATGTAGAATAATATAGCATTTTAACACATGCCAGTGAAATGTTATATTGCTTTATATCACAGCTCAATGTCCTGGCTATACTTTACTATCAGGAGCATAATTCTTTGTTTTGAAAATGAATTTCCAAAGTTATAGCTGCAGTACTGTTGCCCATAGTTGGCTATTAGCCATGGCCATTACTTGGCTTTTGAGCAGGGTGGGAAGTGTGCCAGGGAAGTAATTTTTCTGAGTAAAAATGAACTTGATTCTGTAAAAGAACAATTTCTATTGTAGAACTGCACCTATTATTTCTACCCTGCTGTAATCATGTATTGCAAAAGGGATGGTGTGGGATAGATGGAGTAGGGGACAGAGAAGTCAGAACATCTGGCCTCTCTCCCTGGGTGTGGTGTCCCTCTCTTCAGCTCTAGCATGGGCGATCACTGTTTGCTTGTCTCCTTGGAGAGATGGTTTTTGATTAGCTGTGGGTGATGTTCTTGCTGATCTGTGGAATCAGTGCTTGATAAAAAGGATAAAAAGCAGCCTTTTTTTTTCTCTACCTGGGGCCTGTTTCAATCTTTGCAAAACCAAAGATCTGTCCTGAAGCGTGATTTGTGTCCAAAAATGTTTGAACATTGCTTGATTAGACAAGTTGAAAAATTATTCCTGTTATTACAACGTGGTTCAGAAGCAACCCCCAAACCTAAATCCACTCCTAATATGGAGCTCTATGCTTCTGAGTGAAGAACACCAAGATTAATAAGGCATTCTGAAGTCTATTTTTTATTCTCCGTTATTACTTCAGTGTAAACAGATTGCAGTGCTTTGTATGGGGGAGGAGCATGAGCTTCAAGAGCTGCTGAGCCATCAGAGATGATAATTGGAGTTTCTGGCTGTGGACACACACACACACAAATCCCCACTGCAAACACAGTACAGCCTGAGCTGCAGTTATGAGAGCCATTGCTCCGTGCTCATTTTCATTTCTAGCCAGTAAAATAATTCACTATGTCAATAGTACATGGGAGGCATGGATGCTAATTTACATTCCTTTGTAAAGGGTTTCAGATGATTATACTTCCCTCACAGCCAATCCTATGCTAATGAGAACTCTCTGATTCCAAAACACTGCCAGGATTAATGTTCATGGACTCTGCACCAGGGTAAATGACCTGTGGCATAGCTTTAATTAAGGAAGACAGCCACGTAATTAGAATAACAACAGCTTACTATCAATTTCTGCAGCAAGTCCCGGCCTCCGGGTGATACGTCATTTGTGTGCACCGCCTGCATGTGGGTGGACTACTACATGAAAGGCCCAAAAAAGAAAGCTTTGTCATTTCTAAATGGATATTACATAAGCTGCATCCTTTGTAGAATCCCTGAAGCAGCAGTTGCAGCTTATTATTGCAAGAAGAGGAACAGAAACCAGCATTGCACAACAGAGACCTGAGGAGAGATTCGTATGAACTGATCCCAGCATCTCTGGCCTGCCTTTCTGAGCAGATAGAGTAAAAGATTTGGTGGTGTCTCAGTCTAGCACTTGGCAGCTCTCTGGAGAGAGGTCTCTATCTCACAATATCTGGGTGCTTGGCCCTGCTCCCCTCCTTCACACAGAGTGTGGCACATCTTGCAGAGACAGATCCTACCCTCAGGATTTTAGGCTGAGTTTTTGCTTGTGAACTGTGGTGAGCAGGGACCTGCTTAGAAAAAATAAGTCACCATTATCCACTAACCATTGTGCTTTGCAGATAAAGCTTTGTATGAGGCTGATTGGCTCTCAGCACAGTGGTGCTGCCAATTTTGTATGTGGACCCTTCTCTGGCAGTGACTATCTTATTTTCTTGTGTTTGCATGGCAGTATAGTCAGATATGCTTTTCAAACATCGCACGTGGACTCAAATTCTTTCACAACATAGATTCTTTAAAACTGCATTTTAGACACCCACAAGCCCCAAATCTGGTCCTAAAGAAAGCAACTCCTCTCCTGACGTGTCATGACTAAGCCTCCTGCCAGTGCCTGTCCTAGTGACCCTAAACAGCTCTACTGTTGTTCTGACCCTCACCCATCTAAGAATATGTCTACTTCTCTGCCTTGACAGCCTGCCCAGCTATCCCATACAGTCATAAAGCAGGAGGAGTCTTCAAGGGTCATCTAATCTTATCCCACAGCAGCGTGCATACTGATGGCAGATGTCTAACTTCCTTGAAGAAATATTACCTGCAGTCTTTTTAGAAAGTCTATTGCACTGCTTCACTGTCCTTGCAATTAGAGAGCTTATTCCTCATGTTTCAGAGAAATATTCATTGCTGCAGGTTAATTCCTGTCCTATCTAACAGAAATATTTGGAGGGAAGATTAATTCCTTTGTTGGGAACAATCTTTCATGTACTTTAAAAAGGTTACCCTGTCCCTTCACAGATGTTTGATCATTCTCATTGGTCTACTTGTTGGCTCTAGAATTGATTAACATATTTCCTAAAGCAGACTCGAGCTGCTTTTGTTACTTTTGACTTCACCTTCAAGTTTTCCTGGATTTTAGAACTTTTTTTTCCTGCCTATGCACACAGGAACCTATAGACCCTACAGAAATAAAATTTTGTTTTAGTTATATAACAGAAAAAAGGACAAAAATAATTATAGAGGCCTCTTAGCTATATAATGACACTTCAGTGAATAAGGTGATACAAAGATAAATGAAAGTAGTCAGCCTTTTCATATGATATTTAGATGAGTTGCCTCACTGTCAAGTCTTTGAACCTTAAAAAATAACATTTCAGAGATTTGGTTGCAGCATGACACAAGACTGACTGAAGTTCTAATTAGTCTGGTGGACAACAGACTTGTTCCTACAGAACAGGAAGCTAATTATTTTTGCTTATAATAAACTCTTCAGATTTCACTTGTAACATCTGCTCTTCAGCACTGGCACTAACACAACACACAGACAATGAATAATTATATTAACACCACAATGTTACCAGAAGCAGGGTTTTATTCTAAAGTGAGACTTCATTAGTCAACACTGTAATAAAGAACAGAGAGTTAAGTACAGTAAACTCAATTATGAGTTGTGTAACTGTGATTTCTTCATACAGGAATTCAGGGAGCCTGTAGTTGGTTTTCCTGATCCTCTGTGATTTGGATAGCGTTTCTGCATGAGTAGGACAGATGTTTACTACAGAGCCAGCCCAAACTCTCAATCTCTTCTTGTTTGTCTACCTACCATGTAGAAACCAAAACTTTGCTACAATGTAGTGATGTAGGCTGACAAGTCTTTCTAAACAACATATTATTGAGTACGAGCTGCCCAGTACTTACTACCTTGTGTCAGGGTGTGCCTCAGTTACTCCAAGGCACAATCAGCAATTTCTTGATCTCAGACAGTGTTGTGTGCAGTTATGGGTAAGAGAAAGCACCCAGAAGGGTACCACGGGTGACAGTGCCACCTCCTTGTTTGTACATATGTAATGGTAGTTAAGATTAACCTGCATGACTACGCATGGGTTAGAGACAGTTGAACTCACCTCACTTCAGATCACTTGGGTGGTGATAGTCCTGCTTGTTCTCTTGCACAAATGATAGTTTCTCCCATGATCACGTAGAGAGAACTCCTAGAGGAGTGGTTTTCAAAGGTTTGGACCAGCAGATTGCCAGTAACCTTCAAGCTTTCCATGGATCTGTGCCCCATACAATAAGAAAATTATTAATAGGTACTATTTCAATCTGCTCACTTTGTAAGCCATCACCTCTAACCTCTCAGGACAAAAGTCTGTGGGATGTGCCTCGTACACATAAGCACAAATACAAGAGCATTAAGGATAACAGAGCAAAGGCTGTTTGCCACAGCCAAGCTCACCCCTGCATCAGGCTGTATCAGATGTAAGCAGCTGCTCACCTGGTTAAGCAGAAGACAAAAACATGTCCACTGTTAATGTGGGGAAGAATGTAAATATGCCATTCATGGATATTCACTTGGACAAGCACTCAAGGTTGTGTGCTTCATCTAACACTAGAGAAAGCTGCCCTTTCCAAAATGAAGTTTGGGGTTTTCTTTACTGGAGTGTGTGTAGCTGCACCTCTCATGTCTTTGGGATTCCCCAGCTTTCATCTCTTTGTCTTCCTTGCTTTAGGCCATGTGCATGACTAACCTGTCCTTCCAGCTCAGAATTGTTAAACACAACTCCTCCCTGAAACAGTCAGCTGCAGTCCTCAGACCTGCTAGGTCCTGTGTGTTTTAGCATGAAGCTCCCACCTGGCTCCTGCACTATCCATCTTTGCTTAATGCATTTACAATGCAGAGATGTGGTGTCTCTGCCACCCCAGGATGTGCCACGCCAGTATTGCTACTCACAGCATCCTCTGATCTGCTGGCAGCTGGAGTAGGAAAGGCAGGTTGCCCAGGCACTGTGCAGTGTCCCC
Source organism: Acrocephalus scirpaceus scirpaceus (assembly GCA_910950805.1). Taxonomy (NCBI): domain Eukaryota; kingdom Metazoa; phylum Chordata; class Aves; order Passeriformes; family Sylviidae; genus Acrocephalus; species Acrocephalus scirpaceus. The sequence continues at coordinate 56,173,732 of OU383774.1, read as the reverse complement.
ATTGTTTCTTCTTCAAAGGAGCCCTCCTAGGGTGCATGTGATCTCAAAGAGCATTTGGAGCTCCTCATCATCCTGTGCTAGCAGGAGGAGATGGGCTGTGATACCTTCTCAGCTTTCTGGAATTCAAATATATGACAAGTCAGATTTTGGGGTGGGACGAGGTGGCAGGTTGATGGACAAGTACCTTTAGGCACTTTGGTAGGCAGAGTTCACTGCTCCTGCAGTGCTTCTGGACAGTGATAGCAATGTAGATGGGGGTTTGGGCAGCATATCCAAGTGTGAATCTCATTTATAAACACCTGACCCTGACAGCAGGCTCCTTTAGTGCTAATTTGTGGTGCAGGATAGGTGATGTTCAAGGGAGAATATAGAAAGTGCTGCTTAGTGAAAGAAGTTGTCTAATAAAGTAAAAAGTTACTTTTACTGGGATACTTCCAGCAGATTGTATTAATTGGAGGTTCGCTATGGGTCTTAACTGGAGGTTCACTATGGGTCTGTGATATGCCTCACTTTGTGAGGATTAAGACACTACAAGTTCAATTTGTCTCAGCCTGCAGAAGTCTTTTACAATAGATAAGGCGAACAATAGCTTGGAAATGCCTCTTTCCTTCCATTGACTATAATTTAGGAAGCAGAGTCTGTTTGGCTCACATATGTATGTCAGAAGTTAATAAGCTAAATCCCATACTAACAGCACAATAAGCAAACCTGAATCTAGGATATGGATGTTCCTGTGTCTCCAGCTGCTGAATGAAGTGATCCTTGTGTCCTGTAGTATGTCTATAAATACAGACACATTTTCCAACATTGTTTTTTCAATCTGCTCTGAAGTAGAGATCCATATCCCTTTATTTCTCCATCTCTGGATTCCCCAGGCTGCCAGGGAGCACTCTACCAGTGATCTGCTCCTCTTCCTTGTCTGTGATCTGTGAAAGCAGAAAGTCCCCACATGTGACAGTCACATTCCCCAAGCAAGTGACTTGCTCAGCCCCAAGCCAGCCAAGAAAAACTCTTGTTTTGCTCCGTTCCTCAGGAACTTGCTGTGGACAGGCAAAAGCAAAAGGAAATGCCACTAGGCTACTACTCCTGTGCCGCAGTGGAAAGTGCATCAGGGAATACAGGTTCATGGCACCTGTTTTAAAATACCCAAACTAAATGGAAAAGCCAAATGTCATAGAAATATTGGGGGTTTTGTATATCTCAGGGCCAGGACAGTGTCTATTTGAACACATGTGCCAAGGGTTTTCTGTTGGCCTCAGTTCTCAGGTCCCCATGAAGGCAATCCACTCATCCCAGCACAGACTGGTGTTAAATGTCACTGGATCACAGGGGGCATGTCTTAACCCCATTTTGTCCTGGGCTGGATGACTGCTACAGGTTGAGAGGGGAAGAAAAAGCCTCTTGAGCTTTTGCACTGCTCCTGCAGCTGTCTCTGCTCTCTGCCAGAGGAACAAAACACTGGACTATACCCATATAGACGAAGTGAAATTACTGACCTCCACCTCCATGAGACACTGCCGTGTTTCCCAAAGTTTGGCAAAATGCTGTTTACTTTGAATCAGGGAAAATTTTGACCAAGTATAACTGCTTCACAGGATGCAGCAACGCAGACAAGGAAAACACCTTCTCGAGGAGTGGGATAAGCTTTGCTGGTATAGATTGGATTGCCCTGATTTCACTGATTCACGACAGGATGAATTACCTATCACATCAGCAAGAAAATCACTTTCCCTTTTCCTGAAGAAGTCAATCTGATCCTATGGTATATGTGTATCAGGATCTGTGCTGAGATAGCACGGGAGAGGAATGTTGGACTTTGATTTGTGAATCAGCATTTGGTACCTAGTGCCTTTTTTAAAAGAGGCACTTTTTAGCTACATTTTCATCTACCCACAAAGAGGAAAAAAATAGAGGGAGAAAAAAAAGGATATGACAAAATTCATTGGTAGGAACATGCACAAAGAAAAATAGAAGCAGCTAGAATTAATCTTTGTACCTATTTCCTAAGCATAACTATTCTGCTATTTCTCAAAAGCATCATTTCAACCATCTAATCCAGAGAAATGTGGTGGGAAGAATATCAAGTTTTTTTCCCTCAAGGTTTGTGAAGCAGAGCCACTTGGGCAGGTGGTTCTCAGGAATAAAAGCCCCTGTGAAATGGCAGCCAGTGCAAGCTGATTTGAGGATGTGTACTCTTGCCCTGAGATGGGAAAAATTCCTACATCCTCAGAAGAAGGCTCCCTTTATCTCAGTTGAACTGGCAGTGATATAAATGATAAGGGAGTACCAAGCTGGAGATAAAGTGGATGGAGGCTTCCTTAGTTTCTGTAACTGCCAGGGTATGTGAACATCCTTTACCATGTGCTTTGTCTTGTAAAATAGTGTAAAGGACTCTGAAAACAGATAGGAGCTCTGTCAAGCCAGAATGATGATTCTTCTCTTTCATCCTTTCTGAAATCAGTCCATATAGCAACAGGGCAGCAAATCAGCAGTCCCACTTTTTAAATCTGTTACTTTCTTGATTTTACTGTCTCTTACAGCATTGCATGAGAAACAATTGTGCTGCCACTCGGGATGGTAAGAGTGCTGGTGGGATTAACCTTCAGTCTAGCACCCTCCTGGCTTTCCTCTTTCCTTGAGACAGCATACAGTGTCAAAATCATCTCTGTTTGCAGAACAAAGTACAGAGTGATAAGCAATTTATGTTACGAGTACTTTTGCAATGCTTTCTCATCCCAGTTCCCAACATCCCCACATGACTCATTCTGCCTTCTCGCTGTGAGTGCTACTGGTCCTACACGTGGAATTAAACTCTGGGAAGCATTTCACAGCAAGAGTGAAGCTCTTGGGTTCAAGCTCTGCCTTTTGTTAGGAGGCATGCGTTAATTGTTTAAAGGCTAACTGGTTTCACTTGCTAAACCTGCTCTTATTTATAAGCAAAGCTGCTCTTGCAAAATATGAATCATCAAAGCTCAGAGACTGAAAGGGTAGATGAGGTTACCCTCTCCACTCCTTTGCCAGGACAAGCTCATACACAGCTGTCTGTTCTGTGTCTGGGGTAGTAAACACTTGAAGATATAGGATATCCAGCACTTCTTTGGATATGTTTGGCTGAAGAAGCAAATCATGACTTCTGACACATTTCTCTTAATTTTTTTCAGATCCTGTAGCATCTGTATACACAAAACTTAATTTCATCCAAGAATAAATATGAAGATCACAAGGAGGAGAAAGCAAATGGCTCAAGCAGTGGCAAGTGCTGTGTTAGGTGTAATGAAATGACTGAAAAGGCTCTTTTTTCTGGAATCTACATTGACCCCTCATTCAATTAGCTCTGCTTCTCTCTGTTCCATCTGCATCATTCACTGTAGTTTGTTAAAATTAAATCAGGATTTTTGTTCCTGCAGTCTGTCCATGAATTTTTTTCTTTCTCCTAAATCAAATCTAACAGAGAACTCATTTTACTTGTACTCAGATCATGTTCTCTTTAAAAAAAGACTGTCCATTTTTCAGTACCACTAATGTGAGCTTCAATTTACTTTTGTCCTGCTCTGCTTTAGATGCACTGGATTCCCTCTCTTTCAGTACAGTTGATTTAATCTCTTCCCCTTCCCTGCTTGGGGCATCTGGGAGCAATTGGAGTGACTTTATACTCCTCTTTGGTTTCACGCTTTTGCCTCATTTTGTAATGTTGGCTAGACAGACGGAGAGTTTTGTATTTTATTTTCTAGAGATCTTAGCATGGCAACAGTTTCGTGCGTTGTTGGTGTGATTTATGATTTTTGTATTTCCCCCCCCCACTAGCCATCAGTGTCAATCTTTTCCCTGCGCCAGAAATGTTCCTTTCCTCCTATGACATTAGCTGTGATGTATGTCACCATTTGCATATTGTTTAGGACTGTGTCACAGCTTCATTCTGGCTTACTATGCAACCTCAGCACATTTTGCTCTACAACTTCATTGAGCCAAGCTCCTATGTGCAGATATAGATTTAAATACATGGTTCTATTTGGATAAAACAGTCTTCTAAGTGTGCAGGTAGAGAAGCTTTGCAAAATCAAGACTACACTGTAGTGGCAATAAATGATTTAAAACACAGGGCCACGAGCCTCATTTCTATTTTTGCTGATAGCAAAGCCCCTTCACAAGACAGGGTCACCATAAATTGAAACATGCAATCTCTCATTTTAGCTTGAGCATAATCAAAAGGCTCAGAACAATAAAACCAACCTCAGACTTCCCGGGCAATAAAGATGTACAAAGCAGCATTGGTGAGGCAACACCGGGTGGAGTTTATTAAACTGTGACTTCTTACTGAGCTCTGGAGAAATCAGGTGCTCTTAGCAGGTCGACAGAGCTGGAGGGTTTTCTTCAACTGATTTTTTTCTGATTATTAAATCATAAATCTACTGATCCCTACTGGGATCATAGAAAAGTGTACAGCTTTCACCACATTCATTGCATCTTTGCGTGCAAGGGAAGGTCACCAATGGGTCTCACATGGAGAATTGCATTGCACAGGAATATCTGTTAGTAAATGTAGGCTGAGAACATTTTAGAGCAATTTGCATTAAAAAAAAAACTGCCTACAGAAACATATATGCAGTAAATATATGCAAGCATATATACAAGTCTTATAATGCCTTGAGAGGGCCAGTCTGTATCCTTCTGTTCTGTTGATTTATGAGAAATGTAACTCATATTTTAAAAAAGGCTGATGTGTCCATTTTTGGCCATGCTGGATTCTAGAGCATGCTGCAGACATAGATGAATTAGTGTTTGATCTCATTCTGTTTTCTAGGTGGCAGTGGCAATGTGTGCTATAAATTCATGTGGTGCCTAGAGGGTCTCTTTCATTTCATTCGTGTTTCCCACTAGCAGTTCTGGTTCAAGCTACAAACCTGCAAAGCAAACTGATTTGTAACCTAGACAAATTGCAGAACTGACAACCCCCAAAAGGGTCCCAGGAGGTGGTGAATGTATTCTGAAACCCTGAAATTAAAAGAAGAGCAAAGAAATAAAATTTTAAAGCAAAAAATAGTATAAATGTTTAATTTATTTTAGTGCTATCTTAAAATGGAGCCATCCTACGGCTAAACCAAAACTGTTAGAATCAATTAGTTCCACAACAGGCTATACCATTTGTCTGCAACTTTTTAAGGTTTGAAACACTGCCTGTCTCCTTAAATGTACTGAAACAGAACCATGATATTAATTGGGAGATTGCGTATATAAATACACACACACCCCACATATGTACACACCTGGCCTGACCTACCAGGTCCTCCCTCTTCTACAGAAATAGCCAGGGGCTGAGGGAGCTGCCTCAGGGGCTGGGACCTGAACCAGCTGGCTGTGGTCACTTAGCTGTACCCAGCCCTTGTACAACTGCTTCAAGGGGTTTCTCATATCTGTTCCGGGGATCTGCCCTTTGCAGCTTGTCTATCCCCTCTTGACAAATACTTCAAATTGCTCAGGTCCACAGTGGCTGTAATGTAGTACATCCTCATCCAATCACCAGGACATATGTGAGTTTCAGCACCTCATTTGGCACTATATGTTGTGACAATTTAATGAAACAATGCTGTATTTCTTTTTTGTGCTTGTCGTAATGTAATGCTGAGCGTAACTGAGAGAACCAAGACGTGAACTCTAAGGAAAAGTTCAGAGGCTAAGAGCTGCTTCTAAGCCTTCAAAATGCTGAAATGGAAACAAAGCAGGAATTGTTAGACATGTAGGAAATAATTTCTGCTTCATATTCATTGAAGACATTGGAATTGTTCCAAAGAGGAGCTGGTCTATTAAACCTCCTAAGAGTCTCCGCAATGAGTCAAATCAAAAGCCCATCGAGACAGCATCATGTCTTTACCAGTTATTGGTAGCAGCTACTGAAAAAGAATAAAAGAAAGAGGTCAGGGAAAGGGGACCTACCAAACCTCTAATAAAATCCATGCATTTGGGACTTCTGGAGCTATTCTCCACCTTACCCTTTCAGGCCCAAAGCTCATGCTCTCTTTTATTGACCTGTTTGTACTTTTGGTATTCCGAAAGTTTATGGTGGTGAATTTATGGCAGTGAAAAATTTATGGCAGTGACTCTCCTTCCTGAATTATGTTTTATGTGAAAGAGTGTTCCCTTTAGTTTCCTTGAAATGTTCTGCCCGATCATTTAATTTAGTGTCCCCAGCTTCTCCCCTGCAGTGAGCAATTACACACGTTCTGACCTATCTGGAAAGCTGCAGGATTTTACATTCCATGTAATTTTCTTTTCCCTGCTGGAGAGTCCCATCCTATTTACTTTCCCCATATACAGGAGCTGATCACCCTTTGGTCTCTATCTATGCCTTTCCTCTAGTTCTACTGTAAGGCCCTCAAGAATATGAGAGAGTCCTGCCTCATCTGTACAAGGTGCCTTTCACATCAGTGCTGCCTTCTTCTCACATGGCTGACATTACAGACAGTCAGGAGGAAAGAACAAGCTGCAGAATTTTTGTAGATAGAATTTACGCAAAGGAGTACAGTTTCTGCATCGGGCACTGGAAAAGAGATAATGCCACTCCACCAGTTATATCATCTATTTCTAGTTACCACTGGCTATGCAGCAGCCTGGTGACATTGCATTGCCTGAGGTTGGACCAGGCAGGATTAACAGCAGGAGATACTTTAATGAAAACCAAGCACCAGGAAAGGACTGATGTGCTTGTATTTGTTTTATAGCCTAAGATGCAAAACAGGTAGGAATACCCTGGACCGATTCCAGCTATATTGCACAGTGGCGTCCAAAGATATCAGCACTAAAGAGCCCTTTTATTTTCCAAGCCATGCCTCAGTAGTCAGGAGAACTTGTTCAGTGGGCCTGCAGCCAAAGGGCCCAACCGTCTGACTTTCCAAAGCTGATGTTTACTGTCTCTTGTATCACAAAGCTGCTGCCTGGAGAGCAGCTGGCTCGAGGTGTCTGGAACAATCCCAGCCACCGTTTCATAAGAAACTCTTTCTACGTCTCTGCTTTCCCACAAAGGCTCATATTTTATGATTGCTGGTGGGCAGGAGGCTGATGAAATGCATAGCTGATCTGAAAACATGAAAAGGCAACAGGCAAGATCTAAAAAATACACTAGTCATGGTTAGGCCTGTGAAATCAGTAATACACATAGTCATTGTGCGAGGAAGAACAACAAACTCACTGCACCCTCCACCAGCTGGTTTCCTGTCTGTGGTGTAATGGGTGGGAGTCTGGGTGGTAAATTTACGCCTTTCTAAAGGCAGCTTATAAATTCATTGTCCTCTCCTTTCGTCCCCCTGTTCTACGTGCTCTCCAGAGCTAAGAGACAAATTGTACCAGTTTCATTTTAACTACATATTTATTTTTAGAAAGTCTCAAATATCACTTACTTGTGCCAGAGAACAAAGGGGGTTTTTGAAACAGAATCCCCCCTTGAATCAGAAATGGGGCGAAATGCAGTAGTGTCAGCTTTGATACCTTGGGAACTGTGAACTCTACTTCTCTCTTGGTGGTCCCTTTCAGTTTGGGTAGATGACTTCAGGAGTGAAATTAAATATGCCAGCACCTTCGTTCCTAGTCCCCATGCAGAAAAGCGGGATTTGAATCTCCCATGCTCTCCACCTGGCAGACAAACACCCTGCCAAAACCAAACTGAAAAACAATGAAAAGTGGTGAGTCAGTAATTAGTCATCCCTGTCAACATTACCCACATGCCTGCTACTGTCTCTATGTCACCTCCTTTGCCTCGAGGCCAGGGGTCAGGGAATGCCCCACGTTACAGATCGGCTGTGCAGCCCTTTCACATCTGCTGATGGTGCAACCACTGTAGGTGCTTCATAGTCCACCTTCACAGATCTGTCTGGGGATGAGTGCTGGGGCTGTCCCAATGTCCACAGCATGTTGCTAACATTGCTCAGAGGTCACAAGCGCTCAGGAGTATCTTGAGGCTGACCTGAAGGAAGGTAGATTACAAAGGCGGTTTCAAAAGTTGTGTTGTGAGTGAAAGACCAGGTCCTTTTCCCTTGACTCTCCTCTGATATTCACAGCCTATGCCAGCAAAAAACCAAAAAGTATTGCTTAGGACCTGAGTCCCAGATATACAAAAGCCAGTTTACCCCAATCAGTTAATTGAGGATGCTTCACCTTCCTATGGTTGGAATACCGAAATTCTCCCAAGTGATCAAGAGCCACAGATCACCACATACATTTCCTGAAGTGTATACAGGAAAGGAAAGGTAGATGTCCCATTTGCTTTTTGACACATTGGGGTTTTGCAGGTAGGACACAAAGATTCTGGATTTTCTGGCTCATTTTCTTGACCATGAGAGATGTAGAAGACCCAGTAGCCCAGTATCATCACAGGGTGGAGGTATTTATATGTAGCATGCTCAGCTCAGGAGGGAGGTCTGAGCTGCCTGTGAGCCACCCTCACCTGCTGGCCATCTTCTAGCAGATAAGAAATAGACTTTAGTCTAAACAAGACTTCATTGCAATTTTTCTAGCAGAATTTCCTCAATACTTTTCCAAATATGAGGAAATAGATCAAATAAAGAAAACACAAAGTTTTAGAAAAACTCCAACCGGGTGGGGCTACCTCAGCTACCTGAATATTGCTGTGCATTGCAATGGCAAGACAGCTGTCAACAGGGTTGTTCCTTAGAGACAGCTGTGGCAGTGTTTATTTTGTTGGTTTTGGGGTAACCTGTGTATACGATTCATGACAGATAAGCTTATCTACTGATAGCTTCTTTGAGAAGCTGGGAACTCATTCCAACTGGTACATTCACTAGTGATGATAAATGTAAAGGGAAACCAAGTGCACTATTTTTTTTTCCTTTTTGAGTAGTGTGTTTTTCACATAAAGAGACATGAAGATGCTGTTTTGTAACCTGCTCTCCTCCCGAGGTTAGAAAGAGAGTACGGTTGCTTTTAGTTGAGAAAAGCATTGTCACTGCACGGCCCAGAAGTCTCCAGCTACCCTGGCAAGCAGCCAGACAAAAATGATTGCTCCATTTTGAGTCTCAAGTGTCACTGAAGTGTGACATATTAGAAAGAGTGGACTTGGATGGAAAATATACCTTGACCTATGACTCAGCTAACTGGATAACAGAAACCTCTCACTCTGTCTTCTAATTCTCACAGTCTGGGAGAATCTCTGTTTCTGATAGCATGGACCTCATCTCAGCAGTGAAACTGCTCTCTGAGCAACCTTCCTAACTGCATCACATAGGGCCTTCTGCTCCCTTTCACTGACAATCATCCAAGCACCTTGTGGCTAACATGCAGATGCAGATTTTGCTTCTGTGGGAGGTGCCATTAAAGAAGTACTAACATACTTTGGCTTTCTGTTGTATAATGAGGGGTTTTATCGTCCTTTGTGTAAAGTTGATCACAGGCACCTGCTTTTATTTTGTATTTCATTCCAGCCCATTCCAACCCATCTGTTCTCCTTCTCTGCAGTGGAACTAAAGAAGTAGGTTGGCATCTGTGAAGCTAGGGCTTCACAGACAAGCACTGGCTCACCTCCAGTTCCAGGGTTCTTGATCCTGTACACAGCCTTCAGATGTGCCCAATGCAATGCTATGCTCTTTTCTGCTATGCTACACTAGATTATTCTATTCTATTCTATTCTATTCTATTCTATTCTATTCTATTCTATTCTATTCTATTCTATTCTATTCTATTCTATTCTATTCTATTCTATTCTATTCTATTCTATTCTATTCTATTCTATTCTATTCTAATTTTCTTGCCCTTGTCTGGATTCTAGGTCAGGTGATGCATACTTCAGATGCTCTACATCAGATATATCAGATGTCTGCAAGTCAGATATTCCATAAATGTGCTCACCATGGCAAAAAGCCTCCTATTCTTTCCCACCTCCTGACTAAGACCTCATCTGGAGTGCTCCATGCTACTATGGGGATGCAGGCTGAGTCTATTCCAGCTGGTGTGCTGCTGATTTGGTGATTACAGCAGCAGCACCCATTGCCAACTGTTTTGTGGATTAGATATGCAGGAATTGCCATGCCAGAACAGGCCACTGGTCCATCTAGTGGCTAATGTAAGATTTTTTAGAGAAAGACATAAAAGGCTTATAATGAATCCAATTAGTCGATATTATACCAGTGGGGGATATTTCTCCCTGACCTCAGCTGGTTATCAGATTATGTACCCTGAAGGATGAGAATTGATAGTACTTGTCATTTCAGTTCATCCGGAGTAGCTGCAGATGCTCTGCTTGTTTGTATTTGTTTAGGAACAAATTCAAGTCATATACAAGAATGTGCAACTCCTCTACTGTTTCAGTGGTGTCAAAATAGAAATGAATCAGATAAATTTATTGATTAAAGACATGTCTTTGAACATGGAAGAATAATGTCAAGCTTTGATTTTTTTTTCCTACATGCTAGGAAATAGATCAGTTCCTGCAGAAGAGTGTTGCTTTCACTGTGATATTCCTTAGCAGATTTTTTCAATGTGGGCACAGCAATTTCAAAGAAAACAACGAAACCAAACAGCTGGCGTTTACCAAGGCAGACTTTACACAGGAGCGAGATCAATCTAAGGAAAGTAAACCTCAAGTGCCTACTTTAATATTGATACGTACCTCAGATTTCAGTGGTTTTTAATGCATTTTTAATGAAGAAACGCTTTTTTGAAACACAGTATGGCACTTCAAAATATTGCCATGGTATTTTCTCCTGAATTCACTTGGCTCTAAAAGGTAACACAGTAGCACTGAAGGTAGGTATAAAACCCCCCAAATCCCAATATTTATTATGAATGTGACTTCCATTTGTGAGAAGGAAGCATGTATGTGAATGTCCATGTGTGTTCGTGCATTTATAGGTCTGACATCAACATGGTTTGCTGTTTACTGTAAGAGGTTGCTGAAAGCTGTACACAGGGACCAGTTTCTGATTAATTTAGCCAGTCCTCTTTGTGATGTTCTGAGTGATTCACTGACTGGTGTGGGGAACATAATTCATCCTGCAGATTTTGCCTAGTTTTTACTATGATTATTGCTTTGAGTATTCGCTGATTTACAAATTAATACCTTTACTCATCACCTAAGCCTCATGGTTACATATCTACTCCCTGCTGAGGACTCACCCAAGTCATCTAGGGGCTTTTGGGAGAAGCACATGTACAACAGGTGTTGCTATTTTGGAAGAATGTTCATTTTTATAAGTTGTGCATAGTATGGTTTTGGCATTACTGACATATTCATTTTTTTAAAGGTAGAGAGGCAACAGGAGACCTGCTGTATGAATCACAAGATGAAGTGCTTGCTAAAGAAATTACCTCTCATGCAAGTAATACTTATACATTTGTTAATATCTGGTGAACACATACTATTCCTAAAAATAACATTCGATTCCAGTTTCTCCAGGAGAAACATTAGAGAGCCATGCCTCTTTCCTATGATGTGGTACGTTTGAAAATAACACAAAAGCGTGGTGCTTGGAAGAATTCCAAAAGCTTTTCGAATGCATCATTTGCCCTTCTTTAGTGCCTCTGAGTTCATTCCCTGATTTGTCATTGTGTTGCAACGCTTTTCTGCAGCTGTCCTCCCCGCCTTCATGTAGGGTTTAAGCAACACATTGCATCCCAGGCCCCTTGCAGGGTTTCAGATGGCCAATTACACTTGTGCCAAGGGGATGCACAGAGGGAGTATTTGCATCACCTGCCATTAGCACATGTGATAATGTGCTCCTGCACAGTGTCCTCAGGATCCCCTTTTCCTGGGAGGAGGACCTGAGGCTATTCCAGAGACCAGAGCAGAGGCCAATCGTCCACTCCTGCGTGGGATTCAATTTGAGCCACCCACCTCCCTCACTGGGGACCTGTTCAGAGCAGGCTGTTCTCACTGCCTGGTTTGGGTTGCCTCTCTGTGGAAATCTGTGTGACAGAAAAGCTCAGAGTCTGGTGAGCACCTGGACTAGGACATGTATGGTGCATGCCTCCAGATAAGGAGCTTGGAATATTGCTCAGGTGCAGTAAGATAGGTACAACTGTAGAGTGTCTGAATTCAGCTCCCCTTCTGAATATCCATCTATGGGAAAGTCTCTCCTTCTGCACTGCAAATTAAGCTTAGAAGTTGGATACAAAAAATAGCAACCCACCACAAACTACTCATAGGGAGAAGTAGGGCATTTTGGCTTCCTGGAGGTTTGGACACACTTTCCATTGGTGTTATTCTGGGATAATAATCAATGTCTGGTTTGCCCTTCCAGACTATGACTCAGAAGCCTATCAATCTACTCTAAAATTTGGATGAACAATCAAAATCTAGACTGAAAATCAAAGATGATGCAGGATGGCATCTATCTCCTTTTCACAGCATGCATCTTTATATGTTCCCTGAATATTTCAAAGTGTTTTGGCACATATTATCCTGAAATGTTTATTTCAGCTCTGGCAGTTAATGAAAACTCATCAAATGCAGTATTACCCTGACATTTAGATGCATGCCTTCTCTATTAGTAGTTCTTCTCTATTCATTTCCATGAACATAAAAGTTGCGAAGTTGGGCCTTGGTTTCTGATTTATGTACTGCCTGTTCGTAGCACAAGGATTTTTGTAGAGGATGAACTGCAGCAAATGAATTCTGAGCAGAGTGCCAGAACAGCTACTGAAGTGACCCCAGACACAAATTTGTCCCACCATATCTACTTAGAATTTTTGACTATTTACAAAGGAGTTGGCTGAAAAAACCCTTTAGCTTGAGTATGTCTAAAGTTCAGTTTATTTTTTCGGACTCAGGTCCTGTAGGACTCCTAAGGATTCCAGGCACCAGACAGCTGTGTTTAGCCTTGCCTGTTACAGCAACGTCAAGGAAACCTATCATAACTGGCAAGCCTTCTAAACACGAGTGCTTATGGATTACAAAAAGAGAAAACAGGCAGATTAAAATAAACTGTTACCAGACAGAAAGACACCCACCCTCTTCCCCTATAATTTCTTTTAAAAAGCCCCGGGAATTTGCTTTGATCAGACTTTAAGGTGAGAGCAGATCTCCTGGAAGTTATCTTCAAGCTAACAAAATAGTGATAAGCAAGGGAGGAAATGGAGCCAAGATACGTCATGTTTGTTAAAAGACAAAAATCTGGCGATTGTGACAAACCTTGCTAAGATCTAGCAGAGAGGACATTGCAGAATGAGCCTCACTGGGGCCTGAACAGGATTTCCATTCTTGCACTGTTGGTATGTTTGCGTGGCTTTGGGATTTGAGCTTCTCTGAAGGACACACAGAAAGACTTGAAAATTCAGCCACCTCTGGCAGGCTTTCCCCTTGCTGGGGGGAAAGAATGCAAGTGAAAAACAAAGAAACAAGAAACAAACCCCAAACCAAACAAACAGAAAACAACCCCATCCAACAAAAACCCACTCAAACCTCTCCCTTACTATTGGTCTCCATTGAGGAGTTGAGTCACTGAGTGATTTCAAAGCCAACACATGCTCATGTCCAGACTTCTTGAGACATCAGGAGAATGAACTTCCTAAGGGAAAACTTTATGTTATTGTGGGAAAAAAAACAACTTGGTCCACTCAGTCAAAGCCACATTAGTATGCATCATTTTACCAGGCTGCTGTAAACCCTTCTTCACTAGCTGGTTTACAGAGGGCTTGTGTTGAGCAGCTGGAAGAGCCTTATGAAATTCAACCTTTAATTTTCATGGAGAACTTCCAGGCTTAAAATGGAGCGAGCGAGATGAGAATTTGCAGCAAAAGAGCATGGTTCCATCAGCCTTCAGCCAACGAGAGATGGAAAGTCTCTGTGCCACAGGAGGAGCAGCCAGGTCTGAAAATATCACTAAGATGAGAGTCACCAGCATCCTTAAAAAGGTGTCCAGGAAAGATGGGATGCATCCCCTTTGTAGAGTGCTTCCCTCTTTACACTAACTGCAAGAGAAGTAATGTTTTTGACCATTTGCTCAGTTTTATACCCCTAAAATCTGTGTCTGGTTGAACAACTCAAGGAAAATGGCTTATTGCCTCTGCAGATGCCAAGGCCATGGTGCAGATAAGCAGAGGACTCCACTGTGTTATTGGTCAGGACTCCTGCACCCAGCAATATTTAGAGTAAAGAAGCCCAACAGCACAAACAGGATTTGTGTGTGCAGTTATCTTGTTTGCCTGGATTTTTAATGGCAGCAAATTGCTTGACAGGACATTCAGAGGAAGGTGAAAACAAACAGTCTTCCATCTGGAGTTTCTCTGCTGGTACAGGGTTTTTAACCTGAGAGCCCAGAGCAACCTAAAGTCACATGGAGAAAAGGTCAGAAGTGGTTATAGTTCTGAAAGAAACTGACTCTGAAAGAAACTTGCAAGTTGCTCATCAGCAAGGACTCCTGCTTAGCACATGATTTCCACAGGGCAGTTTTGTTCCAGCTGTGTTAGATAAAATGCTTAGATAAGAACTACAAAACACAGACAGTAAAAGGACTTTCTATTCAAAGTTGTGGTGAACACGCAAAGGATATCTCAGGACTCACACTGGTGTATTCAGGGTGAAAAGGAGAGTAAATGCCAGGAAAAAGGAGTGTGCCTTGCACATCAACTCAGAACACTTGTATTTTATTTGCTCTTGGCCACTTCCTAACATTGTCCTGAAACCATTTAAATGGCAGGGAAACATTCCTGTAGGTAGTTTGCCATGTGTCGTGATACCCAGGAACCCTTTGGATATTACCTGGCCCTTTCAAAGCTTGCTGTTCACTAGGTCTTATACCCATCTGTAATTGTGAATTAATATACTATTAGTCACTGCCAGTCTTGCTTGAAAATATTTTCCTCAAATTCCATGCAATGTCTTGCAGCTTCTGGATCCTCAGATAAGGTACAGAGTTTTATGGCATTTAATGGTGTCATTTATGTACTCTTTGAATGTTACATCAGTCTTTGGCTTCATTTCCCCTGACTTGGCAGCAGGATTGTTTTGTTTTATTCTTGTTTTCTCCCAAGCCTTTACCAGGCACTGAGTCTAGGCTGTCAAGGAAGGTAGGAGAGGGAAGTTAGAGAGAATTGTCGTAGTCCTTAGCATGCTGCACCTTGGCTCCATCACCACTCCAGAGCAGGAGTAAAAAGGCAGCACAGGCAGCACATGCACCAGAGGAAGCAGTGGAACGGGGCCCATTGTTCAGCCGAGCACCACAGCTAAGTTAGACAACAAGAGCAGTGCTCACTTTCCTTCTCAGCCTGATGGCCTGCACAGACATCTCGCAGCTCTCGGTTTTCCAGTTTTACCTTCCTCCTCACGTTGCTACTTCCTTGCCCTTCAGACCCTCCTCCACCCCATCCCATCCCAACTCATCCCTGCCGAGCGGCCCCAGGCGACTCACACAAGAGGCTTGGGGCAGGCAGTCTCTCCCTGTCCAGGTGCAACGTGGCTGCTGTTCCCTCACCTTTCCTAGCCACCACATCCAGCTGCCGCTAAGCAATGCAGCACAAAGCCGGCAGATTTGCATACATCTGTGCAAACTTTCTGTGAGGTCTGAGTGGCTGTTTCACTTTGGGTTTCAGGATAATGTGGAGCCAGACAGTGGTGGGCATCAGCAAGAGTGCAGAAGGGATCTGTCTTGTCACTTCTGCTTGCCAGGTTGGGTATTCCACTGTTGGAAAATTCACTGCTTGTATTCAAAAGTTCCCTTTAGGTGAGACTAAAATTATTGTCAAGACTTTGCTGCTTTTGGCACTGGTACATGTGAGGGAAGTCTCTGGGATTGTTTAGTCTACAGAAAAAATACCAGTTTTGTACCAGTTTTCAAATAGAAGAAGTACCAGCTTTCGAATAGGATAAATATTGCAAGCTAGGAAAAGGGCATGCTCTCTACGTCCTTGGAGAATAAGACAAAATGGAAGGGGCCTAAATTATCAATACAGAAATTTTGCTTGGGTACTAGGGAAAGCTTTCTCATGGTAAAGATGACAGTGCAGCCACGGAACAGTTTATTAAGTAAAATTGTGTAGCCTACATCAAGCTGCCAGAGCAGGAGGTGGCAGAAGTCCAGCACGGATTAGATCAGTATCTGACTCTGCTGGAACAGGCAGATGGACCTGGTGACCTCTCAAGGTCTCTTCCAACCCTGTTTTCTCTGACTAGTTTTCAATAAGTAGTACCAAGGAACTGCAATCAGTGCAGTTTTGGAGGCTGTATTAAGATGGGTAAGAGAGCACCTCTGTCCTGGGGAACATAGAGAGTCAAGAGAGATGAGACAAAGTGTGCCTGGGGGAACAGGGAGGCAGAAAGAGGGAAGGCAGGTTTCCCAAATCTGCCTAGTGTCAAGGCAGTTGGGAGGAATCTTGCTTTTGGAGCAAACATCTACTGGCTGTCTGAGCAGAGATTGGTCAGAAACATTAAGCTTTTGTGTTGCCAGTGGGTTTGAAGTTTGGTGAATTTTATGTTGCTTTCAAATACTTTTAATATTCTGGAGTCTGTGTCAGAAGGCTACAAAACTACTCTGCCTTTCAGAGACCCTGAAATATTTCAATTTCCTTATCAAATTCCTTGTCAAACAAGGTTTTGCTCAGATAGTTCCAATGTGAGATTTCCAGGTGATAGTTTTCTGCGAGGAGCTGAGGCAGATGTCAATCTGATTTGATGAAACCACAGAATTCTCTCTGTCTTTCTTTCCTTTCCTCCATAGGAGATCAATTGGCTGCTCATCTGTGAGCTGAAATCCCACACTACTCAAGATATTGTCTCACTGTGAAGAGGCTGCTGAAGAATCAGGCTGCAGCAGCAGCTGCAGAGCAACTGAGGCTGCTCCTTCAGCTTCACCTGTGAAGATGAGAGCATTTAATAAATTAGGGCAGAATAATATTTATATTAATAATTTGATCTTGATCTTTTGGTGCTCCCCTCTTGCCATGTGAGGGACTTCCACAGACCCAGCTGGAGCTGTCACAAATGGCAGTTGAGTTTGGAGCAAAGAAAGCCTACACGTGTGCACAGACATGTGCTCAGAGGCAAACACACCTGTCCCTGGTCATTCCCTGTCAGCAGGAGCAGCAGCTCCCAGAGTGATGTTATCTCCTGGAGATGGGGAAGCTGCAGAGAGGGCTGGTAGGAAGTGTGAAGCAAGGCACCTGTCTTTGTTCTTTTAATTTCCACGTTTGCCAGACAAGCAGTGCCCACCCCTGAGCTCACAGGCAGGGAGTTTAAGGTAGGGCCACTTTTGGCCACACTGGAGAGCCTCAGCAGCGTGGGCAGTGGGAGGCTGAGGCACATCCACGCCAGTGGCTGCTCTGCTGGGTCGGCAGCAGGGGGATGCTGGCAGGTCTTGAGGCACTGCTGGCATGATACAACGAGCCCCCGCAGTCTGGCAGGTGGACAAGCTCTGCCAGATTGCCTGCGAGCCAGCAAACAAATCGAGCAGAGTCCGTGGTGTCTCCAGGCAGCTCAGCTCCTGCAGGTGTTGTTTTTATTTCCAACATCAGGGGAGCAACACTGAGGCTCTGCAGAGAGGCCGGAGAGAGGGCAGCTTGCCTTTGCTCCCTCTAATTTCTTGTGGAGACACCAGAAGAGCCTTTCCCAGAACTGGCTTCATTGCCTTCTGCAGTGCAAAATCTGCCTAATTTAGGAGGCATAAAAAAATAGATTTTTGTCCCATTTTTCTTTCTAGGAACTAATCTGACTCACTGTATTGTCATGCGCTGCTTACAGACCCGCTTATTTCTGTGTACCCTGTGCAGTGCACAGCCCTGCACTCTCTTCTGGCTGTGAAACCACAGCACCCAATTGGACCTTGGTGACTTCCCAATATCCCCATCCCTTCTTCACAGGCTCACTGCTAGGAGCCCACTGCTCTTGGTACTGTTGCTCTGCATTTGTGTGGGGAAGCCCAGGACAGCTGGAACTTGCTGTTTCCAGCAATGACTGATATTTCTGCTTTAGTGGGCAGTAGGCATCTCTGGGGAATATCACAGTCTGCAGGAGGGCAGGGTATCCTCCAGTCTAGCTGCTGTTTGACATTGGGTATTTATTAGTGGCAATTATTAACAGGGAGAACTAAGTCCATCCTCTCACCTGGGAGTCACTGGTGCTATTTAAAATAGCAGAACAACCAAAGCAAACCAGGAGAAGAATCTCAGGGATATCAACTCTCAAAAATACAACAACACAGCAATACTCAAGCTTTTCAAATAACCTCTAGTTTCATACATCAGCCTGGTTCGATGAAGAGCCACCCTTACAGAATTCCTCAAAGACCAAAAATCTCTGGTTACTTCCAGCACTAAAAGTTATCTCTGTACTAAGGGGAGCTTGTAGATAGAGCATCTTCAGGCTAAAAGTTAATCTAGTTGGAAAGCCTTTAACCCACCATGAAATGGTGGAAAAATTGGCTTCTGAGAAGATGACAATAGGCTGTGTCCTAGAAGCTTCCAAAAGTAACTCTGTGCAGTTGACTGAAATGAGTCACCACAAAAGCCCATGTGATTTGGAAATGGGAATTGCTATCTGTATAATAAAACCTACATGTTTTGTGTCAATCTACCACCTCTGCTGCTCTCCTAACCAAGGTCTTCACTTGAGTTCACTTCACAAACCCTGCCTACAACCCAGAGCCCATCGGATGTGGGCAGTCACGGCTACAGACGAAGCACTGAGCGCTTTGAATGGTTGCCACCTGAACACTGAGTGCAATGTGTGCAACAGCCTGTGGGGTGAAACTGTGCCCCATGGCAGCTCTCAACAAACAGGATATCAACCTGTACTTGCTTCAGACTGACCTGAGCAGTGGCAGGGATGTGCAGGGTAGCAGGGCTCCTACAGATAACCAGTGAGAGAGGGATGTTCATGTACAGCACCATCTGGTATAGCTGGAGCTGGCCCTAGCCATTTGTTACTCTGAAGAAAACCCTAGGAAAATGTGGATCCCTCTGTGTTTCAGTGATCTATCAGGAAAGAGATGAATTGACAAGCTAAGGGCATCTTGGCTAACAAAACAACAAAATAGCCTCTGGGTCAATGGTGGGACTGCTAAGGCCATTACTCTTGGATAGAACTTCAGAAAGGTGGGAGAGGGTTAAAGTGATTTAGGCAGCAATTCTATTTTATTTTATTATCCTTGTTGCATGAATCTGAGAAATCATCTAAGCTTTAGCAACACCAATTTACAGATCCAGGCATTAATGATAATTATGATAAAATGATAGGAAAATTGAAGTTGTTGGGATGTGATCCAAATTCAGGCCTCCATGTAAGGCACAATCCACATTAATTGAGTCTAATTAAAGATGTTTACTTGGCTACAGAAGAAAAAGAAATGATAAGATGATAGTATTGACACAGATACTTCTAGAAGAAGCAGGGGGTAGGAATAGTTTAAGCTGGCAATCATTGCAGAGAAGTATCTGTTCTATCTCAGCCTAAGTATCTGTCAGTGTTGAGCCAGTTACTGCAGTGGTAATTTGGTCTTCTTGAAGGGTGTAAACAGAAGTTATTAAAATATAAAATGAATATTTATAAATAACATTTTCATAAACAGGCACAACAGATGCACATGCAAAAACTTGTTTGGGTGAAAACAAAGAATAATTGCAGTTGCTGGTACACGTGAGTAGCTGCTGGAATTTACCTTGAACACAAAAATGTTAATTTGCATCGTTAAATGTTGGCTTCAAGCAAGCACCTGGATTTGATGCAATTAATGGATCTGGTGGGTGCTGTTCCAATCACCCAAACACCCATGAGACATACCTACAAAGTAAATGAAAAGACTTAGTAAAGGGTTTTGTTCCAAGTAAGTCTTATGGCTTTATTTACCATCTCATTTTCAAGCTTTGACAGCTTGTTTGGCCATTTATCTAGGTCTTCAATAACCCACCAAAGTTCTGGATTCTTATCTTTTTTGGTAATTAGAATTTGCAATTCTAATTCCATAGTAAACATTTATTTACAGGAACCAGGGTTTAAGGAGTGCTTGCTTCAGGGTCTAATGAGGATGGAGAGGGTCAGCAGCCACATCATGTCTTCACTTCTTTGGGAAACACTGGGATTAAGGCAAGGCAGGAGAGCCCCATCTTCCACTCTGATGCTGGCAGGAGACCTGACCAGCTGTTTATAAGTCTCAGGGTAGGAAGACAATGTCTGAACAGGGATTGTGCTTCATCCTAGCCCTTCCCAAGCATGGAGATAGTCAGAAATAAACGTAGGTTTCATTTTGGTGATTTAAAGTGATGACTGTATGTTTAGGCTTCAGCAACAGCCATGGAAGGAAAAATTCCCACCTCCTGGAAACCTGAGGCTCCTGCATGGGTAATACTTGAAAGTGTTGAGAGAGTCAAACACAGAAAACCTGCCTCAGCTGAAATTCTCAAGCCTGTAGAAATCACAGAAGTTGAAGGCAGAGCAAAATTCAATTCTCCCAAGACTCTGCTGACTTTTAGTTATGAGTCTGGAACTTAAATGCTACCCAGCCATAGGTGATGTTGATAAAAAGAAGCTGAATTCTGTCTTCCCAGAGTGGATGGGACAGACTTGGAAAACACACATGAGGCTTTCAGGAAGAACCTGGTGCTTCCTGCTACTTTGAGGCTCTGGAAGGTGCTAGTTGAAATTAGCTTCTGAAAAGCATGTTGTAGCACTGGATCCCCTCTTGCAGCATATGCAAACATTACTGCAGGTGGGCCTGTTAGCAGGTTATATTCTGTAATTGCATCTGAATGGAAACATGTCTGGGAAGCTCTTTAGGGTGCCTTTGACCATAGGGTCCATGGCCATGGGTACTGGGGTAAAGTGCTGAGGCTGAGTGTTTGAAAATAAATTGCTACTGCTGCATAATTATTGTCCCTTCATGGTTAAGACAGAGGTTCTCAGGCTCCACTTTGTGTCTGAGGAGAACACACTTCAGCACAGAGACAAATACCACCTGGAAATGTTGTCAAATCTATGTAGCTGCCTAGGAGCTCCAGCTTCTGTCCTGAATCTGTACGTAGCTGGACCTCAGCACTTCACAGGCTCATACAATGGCAGAATAATTCATACTGGAGGCTCAGAGCAGGCCAGACAGGCATTGTTCCCCAGCTTCACAGCTCTGTGCTGAAGGGCATCCAGCACTATCTCCTTGTATTCCTGCCAAGAAGTCTCCTGGTAGCAGCAGCCAGGAGCATTGGCAGCAGCCAAACAAGTATCAACAAGATCTTGGTTTTCTTAGTGTCTGTTTCAAGCCTAGATAACATTTTAACCCTTCAACTCATGTTGAAGTAATGTACATGTATGTGCAAGGGCTTTATGTGAGGTTTTGAAGGACACTAGAGCCTCCAGAGCAGTGGTGGAGGATGCTGAGAGGTTGAAGGAACTCCCTGTGGCACTGTTAACAACTGTTCTGTGGTCTCCAGATCACAGTGGGAACACTCTACTAGCCCACATTCAATTCACCCACTGTAATTTTTAATTCACTGTAGAATGTAGGTATGCAAAATAACACTCATAGGCATTGAAAGTGGCAGGGCAGTCTTTAATTTTACATTATAGAAATATCTTGTTAATGCCTAGCTCCTGCTGCACACAACCTCTGCATACAGACCTTTTTTACCAGGTGCCCCTTAGACATTCTGACCAAAATCAATGTGAGTACTCCTTTTGTCCACTCCTCTTCCCTCAGCACCGTCCGAGAGAAGTGTGGTTAACCTCTCACGCTTCTGTTTCTGGCTGTGCTATTGAGGATGTAACACTGCTGTAGCTTCCTTTGCACATCACAGTCCTTGCTGTCTCCAGGTGCAGAGATTTCTCTCTGCATGGCCATAGCAAGGGAGCCACGAAGCATGCTAGCTGCACGTTTCAAACATGATGACTCAGAACTGCAAGTGTGAAGAATAGACACCAGGAGAGTCTTCCCAGAGAAGTCAGGGAGTTGGCTAGAACCTACTGTTGTAGCCCAGCAAAAAAGCAAAGTTCATCAGCAAGTATTAACTTCTGCAAAGCCAGAGGATTTGAGGATATGATGGAGTTCCATCTCTGGGATAAGCATAGCTTTCTGTTTTTTTCATCTCTCTGTTATGATCCAGTAGATTCAGGTCTATTTTCTCCCCTCTTTCCCTCAAAAGAAATAAAGATTTGTTTTCTCTGCTCAATTATCTTCATTGCTCATCAGGCTTAATATTCCTATTTTGCCCCAGTCAGGAGACAAACAGTCTGGGAAATGACTCAGAAGCAGCACTGGGCTTTAACAGGTTGTTCCCTGGAACATGTACAAAAAGTTTTGAAGGACAAAAACTAGTAGTAGTAGTGGTAGTAGTAAAAAGAGATGAAAAATAGTAATAAGAAAAATCTCAGAGTCACAGAAATTGTTTTTAAAATTCTTAAAACAAAGGAACCTTCTGAAGCACAAGGGAGCCAAGAGCTGAAAATGGATTGACATTTCTGTGTTTCTTTTTTGACACTGCTAGGGTTGATTAAGTGATAATTAGGCCAGAGAGTGCACCAAGAATCACTGCTTCATCCTACTCCTTCACCCCCTCAGGACCTGTCACCACTGAATAAAGGGCAGAAATGATGTTAGAAATGCCTGCAGTTTTGAGAATGTGTAAATCAAGAAGCTTGTGCTTTTTTAAGCTCTATGGCTGATTTGAGGAAAATCACATTCCCAGACTGATTCCCACCCCCATCCCAAAATTAAAGGGGTTTGAGTTACTAGTAGGATCTAGAGTCCACAGAGCTGGTGTGTGGACTTCAGTTTACATTTCTGTAGACTTAATATGGAAGTTACACAAGTGTTGCCCACACACAGAATGCAAAGGACAAATATCTGTGTACGACACTAGCTCTTCCCAAAGACAGACACTGAATAATCCAACAATAACTATCACACAAAGTCTTTTTCAATCTCCTTCTCCACAGCTGAGATTTCCAGTCCTAGGGGAGAATGCACATTTTTACTTTTTTTTGTTCTGATTCAGTAAAATAAATCTTTTTTTTTTTGTAAATACATCACCAAAAAACCCCAACCCTAAAACATTAAAGACATACTCCTGACTGGAGAAGTATGTACTAAAGGAAAATTTTGAATATGCATTTGAGAATTCCCTAATCAATCGGCTGGATTGCCAAGTGAATTTAATTTTAACTTTTGTTACTTAATTTTAGATTCTTTCATAAGGTTTTTTTACATATTCTAATTTTGTGAAGTTTTTTTGTGTAAAACTAATTTTTATTTAGAACATAAATTATTTTGTAGTCAAAATATTATAAAATATTTAGAGTGTAAATAAACTATGACTGAATAAAACCCCTTACATTCTAGAAGTTAGTGTCTCCTGCTGATTTGCAAAGAACTTATTTGTTGCGTAGCTCAGGGAAAGATGAGCTCTGAGCACAACACCTACAGGGGTTTTAAGTTATTTAATTAGAATATGAGTTAGGTGCATGTATATGAATTATGTGAGTGTATCTTGTAGCAGCCGTTTCCAATTTCCTACCATTCAATTGCTACCACTACCCATACAGCTTAGATAATGTCACATGAGCCTAGGCAATTTTTATCCTGGCTTTTTTGGTTAAACTCTATGAAAAAAATTAAATTAGTTTTCTCTCTTTGGCTTCTGGGAGAGAAGAGCATGGGAATGGCAAACAAAACACAGTATGAGTGTGGCCTAACTACAGGCCTGATAAAATTTGAGCAAAAGTTGAATGGAATTGGCTAATGTACTTACCTGACTCTATTTATTCCCCATCTCTGGAAACATTCAAGGTCAGGTTGGATGGAGCTCTGAGCAACCTGGCCTGCTGGAAGAGTCTTATTGCAGGGGGGTTGGACTAGAAGACCTTTAAAAGGTCCCTTCCAACCAAAACCATTTTGTGATTCATTCTATTAGAAAGCATGGTAAATTCACCACTCATTAAATTGACTTTTTTTTATTTGTGGTTGATTACCAACCCTGTAGCACCTTGCATTCCAATACAGAGAGGTTAAGCTCATTTCCTACATCCCTTCTGAAATGACCATAGCCTAGCACTGAAGCCTTCCCATCTGTCTTGGGTTGCACGTGCAAATCATCCTCAGGAGGAAATAGAGTTAATGCAAACCATATTTACTTGCATACATACTTTTATGAGATCAAGCCAAAAATTGTGAAGAGCCTGACTCCTCTTTATCCCTGGCTTCCTACTAATTTTGAATCATCAGTTTTCAATGGCCAGCTTCAAACTGAGCTTTGTTTATGTATCTGTCTCATTGCCCATTAATAGCTGGAGTAGGACTTACCTCACATGACTTCTGGTGGCTGGGGCCACCAGTGAGTTTTCTGAGAGCTAATGGAGAAAAGCAGGTACATCTGCAGTGCTTTAGTTCATTGTCTCCTGCCTGCATTTCCATTCCCTTTCTCTTAATATGTTTTGTTCCCTGAATTACAGATGTAAAACACAGCAGGGCAGATGCTGTATGTGCCTTCCTTCCAACGCAGAGGAAATGAACAGTATGGCCCCAGCTACAAAGCCTTGGCTGCTGCCTGAAACTTTATTGTTTGGAGTCTTTTTCTTGAGAGGTTGTCTGATTCCATCTCTCATGCATCAGGCAGGACAAGAGCCTGTAATTGCCCTGAATCCTATTTGCTGCTAGATGGTGCCCCATCAGGCTAGCAGGGCTTCTCAGAGGCAAGGAGAGGCATGGCACCTTTGGAGCCTCCTAAGATTTTGTGCCTCTATCTACCAAATGGCATGCACAGCACCTGGTGCCACTGATTTCCTTGCTTAGTCATGGCAAGGACAGGGCTTGTAACACAGCAGACCATCAGGAGGCATTTTCATTTAATTCCCTAGCCCTTTTCAGTTGTGCATTTGAGTGTTCAGCTGTTGCCATGCTGAAATATGAAAAACTTAGCCAAAAGATACCTTTAGCTATTGTAGCTGTTGACTCACTCCTGGGAGAGGCAGGACTGCATAATTTATCTGATGTTTTCTTCCACGTAAGAAGAACATATTTTCAAAATCAAAACTCGAGATAGGTTTGTGGTAAGAGTGCTGAGATTCCTGAGATAGTTCTGTGCCAGTGCCCTGGCCTTCTGTCTGATAAACTGCTGAAATTGCTCTTGGCACTCTCCAACCAGCTGGCAAGTGGGTATATTCCTCTCAATAGAGCGATTTCCCAGTACCAGAGCTGAATTGGAAAGTGAACCTGGAGGCACAACTCAGTGGACTAGCACCTGTGGAATGTGAAAGGAATCCAGACACTTAATTCCCGGGTAGCCCTCTGGAAAATCCCTGCCTTGCTGCTCTCAGTAGTTTTAGCATGCAAGCCTGAGCAGCTGGCATTGCCAGTGGGCATGGGAACAGCTGGGAGAGGGCACACTCATGGGACATTTCTCTTTGCAAATGCTTTGTCCCACAGCAGAGAGGCTGTTTCAGGCACCAGCTATTTTCCTGGCAAACCTGTGATCAAGGCCATTTGCCTTAGTAATTATGAAACAATGATAATAAAAAAGGAGGAATATATCTGATTAAATCCTCTGTAAAGAAAATCCTGGACATTTTAGCAGGCATCAAACAGGCTGTGATCACTCCTGTTGGTACCCCACAAAGGAGGCAAAAGGCACACACCTCTGCGAGCATTTGTCCCTCTAACCTCGTCAAGTGAGACCCCTTCTTCAACTCACAGGGAATTCCCCAAAGGGCAGTGCACCCCACCTTATCACAGTGTCTAGGAGCAGCAGAGTGAACCATCCTTTACAGGGCCCTGTCTTAGGGAGGAATATGACATAGCCAACACCTGACTTGACATGACCACATTTCAGTGAGATGACCCCACCCTCCCTTGTACAGATACATTTAGCTCACATGGCTGAAGCATATGGACTGTTGTGTTTATAAGTCCAATACTCACTATACATCAAGTAAGGCAAGTCTACTTAAAATATACAGAGTAAAAAAGGGTTATTTTTCCTCGTGTCACCACCTCTCTCCAGCACCATGGCAAACACCACAAATATCACTACACACAAGTAGCTCAAGTGGCCCCAAGATGTCGTGGATTTACTCTCACCTCCAGCTAGAGTATTAAATCAGCAGCTGTGCCTCTGAAGTGAAGGTTAGCCATCACTCAGAAAGTTCCTGATGGGTTGTCATTGGCTTCTAAATCAACAGCTTCCCTAAAGAAAAAGAAACTCTTTTAGGAACAAACAACTCCCTTGTCAGCAGATGCTTGGCCAGCACACAGGCAGATGCTAATGACTTCCAACAGGGAGAAGGGTCAAACTCAAAAATCCCGTAAATT
Organism: Acrocephalus scirpaceus scirpaceus; assembly: GCA_910950805.1. Lineage (NCBI taxonomy): Eukaryota > Metazoa > Chordata > Aves > Passeriformes > Sylviidae > Acrocephalus > Acrocephalus scirpaceus. Next base: position 56,147,513 of record OU383774.1, on the reverse strand, counting down.
TCCTGACCTAGATGAGACCAGTCTAATCATGGTTGAGAATGGTATCACCATTAACACCCCAAAATAGTGATTATTGTCATGTTTAGCACTGGTAATGAGAAATATCTGTTGCATCTGTTTATACTTCCTTGTATAAAACATTCTTGTCAGCGTGTGTGTTGCAGGAAATTACTTACTCACTGAACAAATTGCAGTATGAGGTCGGAGTACGACTTCCCCAGGTGGGAAAGCATTTTACCGTAGCAAAGGTTAATGACTTCCTGACAGTTCAGTCGGGTCATTATTAGCGATATCGGGTTGCTGCCAAGCCTGGGGAAGGATGGTCCCTGCCCACAAAAAAAGCCATCAGCATCCTTAGACAGCTGAAGGCAGACACTAGCCTTGGGGCAGCAGTGTGGAAAATGTTTCCCGGATAAATTAATACCAATAATCCCGGGAGTGAGAAGTGACTTAAAGAGAAGCCTGGGGTCCCCAAGGAAGGGGAAGCAAAAGAAATGAGGTTTTCTGTCAGGAAAGAGATTAAAGACATGAATCTTAGGTAAAAAGTGGGTCCTTAGATACGGCTCATTAGGTGAGAGTGAAAGTTCTTGGACCTGATCAGCTGATAAGCAAATAAGTGCTTGTGCTTTTGTCTTCTTTGCCTGTCTATAGGTCCTTTCAGGCTGTTGTTTGCATTTAGGCTCTGTAAATAGGCACAAGTGTCTGCTATGTGTTAGACTGGTGTTAAGGATGAGGAGAATGTCTGAGGCACCTGGCAAACAGCAAAGCTATTCCCTGTTGCATGGCTGTTGCAACCCTCAACCTTAAACACACAGTGCCCCAGCTGTGTGCTGAATTCATTTCTGTGGGCATTTAGATGGAAAAAGAGGTGTTCTCCACACAAGTGCAGGGGCTGTATGTTTCGGAATAAAAAGGAGGAGGATCTGTCTGGACCTTTCCATGACCTGTGTTAGCTGGGGAAGGACATAACACTGCAGCAAAACAGTAGGAGAGTGTTCACACCCCCAGGGTTTTAGTAACAGGCACATGTTAGCATGTGTAATATTGCATTTCAAGTAACAAGACTGAAATGAGTAATCATGCAGAAGTTTAGGATTGGATGATTTTCTTTCCCTATAGGAATTTTACATACAAGAATCCTGCATGTTGCCATGGTTTAGCTCATCACATGTATGTCAACATCTTTAAGGCGGGCATGATTTCCTAAGTCTGTAAGGATGTCTTTAAATAAAAGGGCTCTCATTTGCATACATAATGAGTACATACAGCTCTCAGGGAAATGCCTCTGAAAAAATGCAGCTCTTTATACCTGTACTGTGAGTTTGTCCGTGCACACAGGATGGTATTACAGTGATCCCAGCCAGCCAAAACTTCAAACTAGTCCTAGTTCCTTTCCTCCTCTTTTGTCAGGGACACATCAGCACATATCAGATGAGGTTGTCCCACGTGATGTGACCACTGATACCCAGGTAGTGGCTCTGGCTGGGATGGGGTTAACACTCCTCTGGAAGTGCTGTGCTTTGCACTTGTATCTAGGAGGGTGCTGGTAACACACCACGTGTTGGCTGCTGTGAACAGCACCCACACAGCACCAAGGCTGTCTTTCCAACACCCCCACCGGCTGGTAGGAATTCCATGGAAATCTTCCTATGGAATATTCCATACCATATGGCGTTGTGCTCAGCAATAAAATGTAATGGAAAATGGGCTGGGGGGATGATTCATTACTGAAGCGTTTGTCTTCTGAAGCAGCCACTTTGCATACCGGAGCCCTGCTTCCCAGGAAGTATCTGGACATTGCCTGCTGATTGGAAGTAGAGCATACATCTCCTTTGCTTTTGCTTTGCTTCTGCAAATAATCTTGGCTTGCCTTTTTTTTTTTTTTTTTTCCCTTCTCATTTGACTGCCTTTATCTTGACCCATGAGTTTTTGCATCTTATTTTCTCCCAGTGTCCTGCTGAGGAGGGGGAATGAGAGAGAAGCTGGGTGTGCATTTGGCATCCAGGCAAGGTCTGCCAAATGTACTGCACCAGCCATGGTACATTTGGTCCCAGATGACCAAGTGTGGCTTTTTGTCATATTCCCAAATGAGTGACTGGGAGAAGTCTGTGTTCAGAAAGACAACTTACAGTTCATTAAAAATTAAAACAAATGTATGAGGGAGAGAGTATTTCCATCCTGTGTTCAGTGGAGCAAGTCTGTCTCTATAGGAATGGACTGACTTCTTCTCCTCACTCCTCATGACAAGAGGATGAGTAGCCACTTGTGCTAATAAGGCTGCCAGAGGAATGATGTGAGTGGGAGCCATCCTCTCCTGCAGACCTGTTCTTGTGACCCCCTGAGAATTCTCCAGCACCCACCTATGCCCATGTGTATTTGTCCTGACCAAAAATATGAAGAACATAATGGGATTCATGTTCAGCTCAGTTAAACTGAAGCAATGTAAATCTAGTACTGTCAGTGGCAGTATTTAATACAGTGACCTGAAATCCTAATCCAAATTCATCATTTTTTCACCTGTTGTTTTGGATCTCTTTCATTTTATAAATCAACTTCTTCAACCCAGATGACTTGTTATGTGATAAAGGGACCTGCTCAGAGATAAGAGATGAGAAATTTTCCAGCCCCATAGATTGATGTCCAATTAACTGAGTAATTTTAGCATCTTTGTGCTGGAGGTCTTTTATTTATAAGGGGATGGTATTTTCCCCTTCCTTCCGTGGAGGGAGTTACATAGAATGCAGCAAACACCTGTAATGATCTTCAATGATTTCAGCTGCTATAAAACCCACAGTATTATTGTAGCCTCAAAATTTTGTCCCAATGGAAGCAAGGACTTATTAAAAAATAACATTAAGGAGAGCATGTCCCAGGCTCCAAGATGTATTTAAGGCCTATATTAAAGACTGCATAAAAATCCTATTGATATTATTGGTGATTTTCCTTTTCACTCAGTGGGACTGACTCCATATGCCTCACACTCTTTCAGCTATTATCCCAGGCTGGAGGAGTTGCTGCTCTTTCCTCTTTGCCATAGATATGTAGCTGGAGCTTGTGAGGTCCTTGGCTGCCTGGCAGGCCTTCAAAATAAGGCAGGCAAACTGGAGAAGTGTAACTTCTTTCTCACTCTTCTTACGTAGCCTTTCCTGTTTAGATTCCCATGGCAGAGCCACTGGTGGTTACTGAGCAGTCCTAACAAACACTGAAAACCGCCAGCTGCCTCTGCCTGTGCATCTGCAGTGGTGAAACCCACTCGCCTCTTCCACTCCCTGGAGCTTTAGTGATTCATGGATGCTCATGGAGAGAAAAACACGAAATATAACAGCACTTTGAAGATATGGTTTCAAACTCATATCTCCAAAAAGTAACTGGCAGCAGAAGCACCAAGGAAATTCAGCTCTGAACTCACTCCTCAGGTCTCTGGCTTGCTGTGGTGCAATAGTCATTGTAACATGTACAGCCTTGGAGTAACTAAGTGGGTATGAGAGAGTCTGTGGCTCCTGGGCACCTGTTGGTTTCACTGTCAGAACCAGAGAAGGCTTATTGAAAGACATGATGTAGTCCATTTATTTTAGTCAGGGGTTTTCAGCCATGCTATTTGATTTGCCTGTGGGTGACAGGTTATACTGGACGGTTCCTTATTCAGCCTCAGTTTTCTAATGCTGGAGATCACAACCTTATCTTGCTGGTTCCAGAGCCCTCCTCCCAGTTCACCCTCCTACACCAGCATACAGTTGCTTTATTTTTAGATAATTAACCTTTTCTTTTGCCAGCAGTAGATAAAGTGCAGGGCTTCATAATTTATGTGCTGTTGTCTCTGACTTCTCCACATCCCTGTGGGGGCTTTCAGTCATTGTTAGACCTGGAGTCTCAGTTTGAATCCACAACACAGTGCTGTCTTATTATTTACCCCGAGTAGAAATGCAGCAGAGATCAATGAAATGAATGATTATTATTACCCAGAACTGACTGGAATTGAGATGCTGAATGATGCACCCAAAAGAAATTTTGAAAAGGCAGAGATGCACAGAGGCTGTGTAACACCAAGTATCACTCAAAAACACCGTTCTTGTTAAGAGGTGAACATCTGACTGCAACTGGATTTTCAATGCAGACAAATATGAGAGATTTTATTGGCTAAAAAATTTCTCAGGAGTCATATTTATAAAAGCAGCACCTAAATATTGAAATAAAAGGCAGTGCCCAAGTCTTCTAGTAGAGACAAGAAGATAAGCAATGTCCTAGGCAAGTCCTGTCCCACAAGCCTAATTTTAACAAGCAGGCCTTGGAAATCAGTTTATTGGATATTGGCTGAACAGAACATTTATCCTGGGGTGCAGGGGCTTTAAATCTTCAGATCATTGAGGGGTTTGCTTTTTATGAGAGCTGTAAATAGAACGTGATTCAGGACTACACATCACTATTTCCTTGTATTTGTGAACACTTGGAAAGTCAGCATGACCTGGGATTGCATCTGATTTTTCTAGGAAAACGGGATTCTGTACTATATCAGAGTATGACATAGCAGGTGTGATGTAATATAGTGTGCAGATATCATAAAATCTGCTTCTTGCTATGCTCCCTTAATTTGAGTTAATCTGCACTTTGATTAGAAGTAAGAATTATGTGCAGAAGAGAGAAAAGGAAATCCTTTACTGTCTTCAGCCCCAGACATAGAAATTCACAGGTTGTCTTCAGATTCCTTTCCAAAGCCATCATCATTCCCAGTCCCCTGGACAAATACATGATTTTACTGCAGTGGTCGGTACCTGTTTGGACTCACAAGCTCAGTTTACTGGAAAATGAAGGTGAGATTGTCAGAACAATTGCTTGATGCCCAAGAGACTTCAGTGCAGTCTTTGTTTCTGCTGTGAATGGTCATTCCCTAATGTAGGAAAGGGAGAGAAGACTCTTTTTATTGGGCTGACCCAATAATGCAGTTGAGCCCTCGCACCTCACCCCTAAAACTCAAATGTTCTTTACTCTTTGCCATGCCTCTGCAGAGCAGCAGCTGTGACCTGGTGAAGGTGTCAGGTGGGAGAGCAAGGAACTACGTGATCTGCTCTCCATCACCTCCGGGTTTCTCCATCTTTTACCCCCTCCCTGCATCAGCCCTGTATCAGCAACAACACACAAGGGCAGGAGCAACCATGCAAACAGGAAGGGAGACAGAGAGCCTTGCCCAGCCTTGCTCTGCACAGCCTGTCTGCACTTTTATTGAGCCATCCAGAAGCCTGCCTGCCCACACTGAGTAATTACATTTTGTTGTGGCTGTTATAAAATACATTGGAAACATGTGTGTCTAGAAGGGCACATTAAACTCCTGCATCTCAGTTAGTGTGCATTTTTTCTGCCGTTTTATTTCCATTCAACAGGACAAAGGAGACATTTCAATGAGGAGCTCTGCCTCTCTTGTATTTCTCTATTTTCTTCAATGGGCTTCAGGAATGTGTATCAGTGTCAGAGCAAACACAGGGCTTACAGGTTCAAAGGGACTATTTTGTTCTGCCTAAATCACCCCAAATGGCAACCCAGGGTAGCATCCCCTCCCTTTAAAACATTTCCAAGTGACTTGTGAAAAGGGGGTTCATCTCTAGGGGGGCATTTGATGTCAGGGCAATACCTAATGAGGAATATCTGTCTTTCTCAGCAGTGCTTTGTGGATATTCTATCTGTCAGAGTCACATTCCTATATCTACTCATGGGACAAGTTTTCTGCATTGCCCAGGGCTCCTGGCTACCTATCTGAATGGGTTATCTCTTGGTTATTGGCAGTGGCACTTAGAACCTGGTTCTATATAAAGCACTGAGGAGCTACCTGAGGTTCTGCAGGATCAGTATCTGGGTTTATGGGCAAGTCCCATTTTGCCTTTGTTTGGCTCCTCTTTGTGCAGCCCTGAAATCAGGAGATGATGAAGGAAAGAAGCCAGATGTGTCAGGTTTCATCATATCCTCAGTTCCTGATAAAGGATCAGGATCGAGCAGCCCAGTTCTCACAGTTTCCAGCTTTAGTCAGCCATTGTGCACAAAGCAGTGTTTAAAATGTTACTTACACTCTCCCCTGCAAATAAAAGAAGTCTGTGCCTCCAACAGAAGGTATAAAGTATTATGTTTATTCAGTGAAAGATAGTAATCATGAACATTAGGCTGGGTTTAAAAGCCTTAGACGTTATAAGGGAAATTGACTTCAGTTTAGTAGGAAAGAAGGGGAGAGGTGGAGCGAGTGAGAGGAACAAGAAGGAAGTTTCAAACAAAAATGTTCCAAAACCCAGTGAATAAGAGTTTAATTTTGCCTGTTAAGGTTAAACAACTTTCCATTAACATTCCTTATTGAGTACTGTAAATGGAAAAAGCAAATAAACATTAGTCTGTGGCCTGATGTGCCGTCAGTGATGCTGTTCATGATTTCTTTCCTCTGTCAATGAAAGGGAAGGTGCCAGCAGCACCACTGCTTGCCAGCCTGGTCAGACTCTGGGCTGCAACTCTGTGCAAAGCAGTCAAGACAAAAAGCCTTGTTTCACCTCCATGCTGCCAAGAATGGAGACTGATATGGGGGCTTATAAAATGCACCCCGATGGTTGCCAAAGGGAAGCCTTCTGCCATCACATCCTACATTACCTTCCCTGAGCTGGTCATGTTCTTTTGCAAAGTCAGTACGGTTTTCTGAAACCCACCATTTTCAGCTGCACAGCTGTAATAAGCAAGGACATGTCTTTAATTTCCAATCTGCATTTTATTCACTCACTTCTTCTTATGCCAGGATTCACTGTAGTAGTTCTGTTCTCTCTCATGTTTGGCCCTTCCTCTTCCTCACTGGTTTAGAACACATGAACATCAGTTATATCCCCTTTCAAGACTTCTCACTGAACTAGGTAAAGTCTTCTAGATCCTTTTTACAAAAGACATCTCATGGTTGCCCTCATGTCTGTATCATGACTCAGCAGACTCATATCACTAAGTACTTCACCCACTTTCTCATAAATACTTGTACTTTTCAACTCATCTGGGAATTTGTCCCACAACTGACATTGCTTTCTCTATTATTCTCTATTTCTCTATTATGCCTTGCTTTCTTTGCCATTGCTGTATCTCCCTTATCTCCCTTTGCTTTGCTTTCCTCTTGCAATCTGCACAAATTGATGAGTAGGAGAGACACTTTCAGACTTGCCCTTTCACCTTGTGGTTTAAATTTCTTCTTATCAGGCAAAAGAAACTTTCTTATGCAGAAAACACTTTTAGGAATATCCTGAACCTGTTTCCATCTTCTCCAGACTCCTGACATAAAACTGTAGGTGTATGAATGTATATGTCTTCATGAGCAAAATGTGACAAAGCTCTGTATATATCCAAGGAAAATCATTGGAAAGTCAGAGCTTAATTCGATTGCTTAAGTGTAGCTGTCTGATGCTATTTATGACACTAGAGGTCATCTAAGACATCTTCACTGTGCTTGTAGATATGACACAAGAGCACCACACCTTTCTGGAAAAGCACCTCCAACATAGGTGAGGTCCTCAGGGGCATCTGGGGGCCCATGCTTTGCTAGCAGAGTCAGAGCAAGGAGCACAGAGCTACTGAAGCCACCTGCACCTGTCTTCCAAAGAGCTCTGCAGACTCTGCTGGCAGTGCAGCCTGGTGTTAATGAGCCCCAGGAGCTGTTGGCAGGGGCAGGAGCTCTGACACACAGTTCCCATGTATGCATCCAAATACCTTGTCCCTTGGCTGAATGTCGGTGAATGTGCTTAGCTTTGCAGGGCTCTGAGGGGGCAGTTCACAGCATCTATTGACTGGGTAAGGAATTTCTGCTCTTGGAATCAGATGCTTCCAGTGAGATGGCATTTCTATGGAAGAGCAAATGACGAGAGGGAGAAGACAGTGAAAAAAACAGGAATGGAGGAGTCGTATGGATTCTTGGGTTATAAAACAGGTGCCCATGGCAAATATTTGTGGAGGGATGGATTATGAGTCACTTACCTTTCAGTTAAGTAAAGACAGTATAAGCAAAGAAAAATTGCTAAGTAAGATTTTTTTATGATTTATTTAAAAGGAGGAAGCCTTGACAGACTTAAAGAGCTTATTATCAAAGACAGCTAATCTGACAATTTGAATGTGTGTCTGTGAGTTTCAATCAACTGTAGAAAATACCTTAAACTTCTATTCCAAGAAAGAAGAGAGAAAAACCAGCAGAGAGGGACTGCAATCATAACTGGATGAATAATCCAAGATGAAGAATCCTAGAAACAAACAGGAAACAGAGAGAAAAAAATAGGAAAATGAAAGCAAGGAAATTCTCTCAAAAGTTATAGAGGTAAAAGCAAGATTTTGCAAACCCTGAGTGAACTTTAGACTTCAAAGGTGTGAGAAAGGATAACACCTTCACCTGGTTATACAAAAAATGGAGAAGTAAGAAAGTTGAGCATTATGGGGTGAACATTAAAGATATTGTAAGTTTGTTTCCAAAACCTAAGTAAATGTGTTGCCTGTTTTCAAGAGCTTGGGGAGAAAGGCAGTGGTTAATGCAAATGAGGTTAACCACATGGACCTCAGGTGTTTATGAATTCATGAATGGATAACCTCCATCACTGGACTTAGAAAGAACCAGCAAGCAACACCAGGTTTGGTAGGAAAGTTTTTAAATAAAATTCACAGTTTAGGGGTGATATTACAGAGATAGAGCACAGCAAAGGTAATATCTATGTTTTAGAAATGTAAAAAATGCGACATGGAAATACACAGGCTTGTTATTCTGATTTCAACCAACCTCAGGTCCTTAGAATGGAACAAAATGATTATATGGATAACAGGCAAATGAAGAAAAGCAGCACACTAGACTTAAGTAACCTTTCCTTGGTAGGACAACTAATTTTCTGAGACAAAAAAAAAATAGGTGAATTATGCCTGTCTATACTTAAGTGCAGCATTTGAAATGGGACTGTATAGGCAATTGTTAGGTGAACAGGAGAAGGGGATTAACAGAAGAAATATTGTAGAGAACTGGCTAAACTTGGGTCATAAATGGAGCTAGCAATGAAAGTCAAGGGAGGCACTCTGATGTGGCTGGTGATTTAAGAATTTCTTGCTAATGCACAGAGAAATCAGTGAATCTGAATAAAAAAGGATGTGATTCAAGATTCAATTAACAAAATATTTTGCTGTCAGCAGAGAGCTTTCCTGAAGAAAATGTCTGAAAGACCAGCTGACTAGAAGGCAACTGCAGCAAACAAGCCATGAGAAAGACAAATGTAATCTTAAAGATATCAGTATATCTTTATACAAAAACAAAAACAAGAAAGCAAGTATGGACTTTTAGAAAACGTTGGTGAAATTTTAGGTGCAATATCTCAATTAGGTACAACGAGGTTATATTAGGTTAGGGGTTTTTTAGGTTGTTTTTTTTTTAGCTTAGTTAGAGCAGGTGACCAGGGTGCTTTACTGCATGTTAGATTTGTTTATTCAGCCAACAGTAAATGCTCTCACTCCTCACTTTCTTCCTGTGACTCAGAGTCTCTCCTTCACATATCCCAGCAAGTCCTGCCTAGCAAAAGCCTGCCACCTTTGTCCCACCTCTGCTTTCTACATGATTTTATGTCCCAGATACCAACCATGACTTGTCTGGGAAATGGTAAATCATAACTCTGGACTGACACATCATATCTGTAACTGCAATTAAAGTTATTTTAAAAGCATCCCTGCCTCTCCTACGCATGGCATTTAGGGGGGAGTGGAGATTACAGTGCATCTGAGGCAGAGTAATGGCAATGGGCTGGGCTGGTTCCCACTCAGGATTTTTCTCTTCTGCTGGTGTCTTGCTCACCCACCATATCCTGATACAGCACTGCAGGAAAAAACGTCTGCTTTGGCTGGCTTTGCAGACTGTTTGACCTGATGATATGTGGTCATAAAACCTTTGCCACTCAAGGTATGAATTTGTGCTTGCTGTTCCTGAGCCACTTCACAGAAGAGAAAAACAAAGGATGTTTTCGGGTTTCAAACTTTAAATTGAGACTCTAGACATCAATTCAGAAATAGCTATGAAATCACTACAGATAAAAATTAATGGCTAGCGCAAGTTTTGGTGTAAATGCTAAATCACAGAAGATTTTTCTGCAGGCTCTTCTGATACATGAGGCTTCTTAAACCAAAAAGCATTAGAATAGAAGTCAAAAGCAAAGCACAGCAAAATTTACCTACAAAACCACAAGGCTCTACCTGAGAAACAGAGGACAGCCTTCTGGAAGCAGTGATGAGCTCTCATTGCAAGTGTTGGGTAAGAAGAGCTAAAAAGGTAATTCTTGCTTGTATGAGCAGGCAGGTAATAAGTAAGGAACATGGTTCACCCCTGTGAAAGCATATCTGGTGCTAGTAGACAACTTCAGCATCGGTTTCATAAGGGAGAAGACAATAAAGAAAGGCAATAAAAAATTACTCATGGGCTGGGAAAAATATCTGCAAATGTGAGGTCAAAATTTTAGCAAAGATGGGGCTGGGAAGTGACTGTACTAAAGTAGGTAATTATGTGGAATCAGTAAAAGATGCTTCTATCTAGTTGCAACATGAGATGGGAAGAGATATTTGAGAGAAGTGAAGATTCCTGACCTCATTGCCAACATATATGGGTGAACTGGTATGTATGGTGCACAGGTAGCACGATTACACAATCTAATGGTTCTTCTTAACCCTAAATTCTGTGAGTCTTTGAATCATAAAGCAAAGACCATTTCCCAGTCAGGATTCCCATCCAGGATTCTCATCACTCACCAGAGAACAGAGCAAAAGTCCTCTGGAAGGCTTTCCATTGGCTTCAGGGGCTGTGGGCCAAGGCCACAGCATAGCAGTGACATACTTCTCTTTAGAGAAATATCAAATAGCAATAGTGGCCTAAGATATAGCTGTGCTTCCAGGGAAGTGAAATTAAGATTTTGAAAGTCAGATCACTGCCTTCTTATATACCCACAAAGACTCAGAAAACCTCACCCGAACAACCCTTACAGATCCTGGGTGGCATACTGGGGTGCTGCTGACAAGACTCTGAGCATCTCTGAGGGAATTAGCTCTTCACATTAATTTTCTGGCAGGCAGCTTAGGACCAATCTCTTCTATATATTACCTTTGATCTGCAATTTTATTTCTTTCACCAGGGCTTAGCTCACTGCACTGCCATATCCTCAGGTAAAAACCATGTGAGCTCCGTTGTGCTGCACAGCTACAGAGATGAGCTTCTCCTCTCGACCCTTGCACAAAGCTCGAAGGTTAAAGCAGTTATGAGCTCCTCACTGGGACTGACTAGCTAATTATCAACTTCAATTTCATGCACTGTTTTGATCCATTTAGCTCCTAATGAAAGGCTTTGATGCTGCATTTAACAGAAAAATTCCAGTTCATGCTCACCAGCTTTTCAAATATCCTTTGCCACCAGAGGAGAGATGCACTTTTTTCAGGAGGCTGAGACCTCTCTGCTGAGCTGTTAAATTCAGTGTTAGGTGCTCTATCAGCAAGAGTACATTTTTTTTTTCACCATAAGGGCTTTAAACCAGCCAGGTTCTACTTACATATGTGCCACAGAAAAAGACAAGGATGGGGAAAGACCCAGGTGCAGATTTCTCTGTCCAAGTGCTGCTCTGTGGTGGCACATGAGAGATGGGCAAAGGAGCACAGTCCCTACTGTGGTCACTGGTGGGAGATTTCATTGGAGGTTGCTCTTCTGGAGGTCTCTCACTCTCCACAGCCATTGTAGTTTTAAATGGAATGCCAAATTTAGGCCATTGGATTAGGTGATAAAATTGGTAAACTATGCAAGGACAAGAACAGCGATTGGAGTCTGGTGCATTCTGACTCCATAAATCACACCTGAATTTAACCAGACTTGCTTCTTTGAAGATTGTCTTCTTAGGGCCATGTGTAGGACAGCACAGCATTGAACACATGTTTAATCCTAAATGCACAGTTCCCTGGGTGCATCAAGGGGAGGAAACTGATTTCCTGCAGTGCTCTGGTGGATGTGGCCAAGAAAGATTATGTGTAACCTCTGTCTGGCAGTGATCACTATCCAGGCTTGTGACCCTGATTTTCCTCAATTATGTCATCAGGATAATTATTTTTCCCCCATTCTGCCTGAAGACACATTTCAGTTCCAATCTCTCCCAGCTGAAACAGCTCAGCTTGGTCTGGCAAAGAGCAGCCTGAATATTTCATTACACTGGATGTTTAACTCTGACACTGAGTATCTGAATGAACCCTTTCTTTCTTTCTTTTTATGTCTTCAAACATAGTGGAACCTCCTAAATACCATCTTTCTCTACCTCCACAGCACTGCAGGAAGAGCTCTTGCATGCTACATCATCAGCTGATAGTGGGGAAAACGTCCATGTGATTTCATAAAAGCAGTATGAAGGGGCAGAGACTCTCCTGCTGTTCCCAGGAGAAGATCATGGGTGCATCTGGAGATGTCCAAATGGTAGAGTGGGATGAACTTAGGCTTGGAGAGGCTTGGAGCTAAATTATGTCTGCACATATGGCACAATGATCTCTTCTTTCTGGTGGGTGCTTCTTTACAGGGGGTTCCTCCCAAGGAAACTTCAAACAGAAAGCACTAACAGTTTGGGCCTTTTTTGTCCCTTGCTGCAGAAAACAAAACAGCCAAGCCTCAGTATCAAGGCCTCTGGGATTTCTTGGTTTTTTTAAACGAAATCACCAGACTTCAGTAAATCCTCCTATTTCATCATCATTTCAAAGCAAGAGTAAGAATACTAGGGTTTACCTATGACCTAACAGCTCAGAAGTGCAATTTTGCTTCCCTTAAAATTCAGGCTAAACAGTTGCAAGCCTCCAGAGAATTTACTTAAGCCTTGTCAGGTTCTGAAATCACTTTAAAAAAGGTAAATCTTCTCTACTAAAGTGACTGCCCATCCTGGAGAGGTGTTTACTAGGGTAAACCATCTAAAACCAGAGCCATAATAGCCTAGAGTAGTACTCCCTCGACACTCCATGGAGCCCCATTCCCCTCCCAGCTGACTAACACTATTTGAAAGTCCACTGCATCCTCATTTTCTGTGCATGCTACTGGGGAATAAAGGACAAAGGAGAGGCAAAGTGTGCTGAGAACTGCTCCTGAAGATGGCTGGAAAACTGCAGTCACTCTGTCACAGCCCACCTCCCATGCAGACCCACAGCGAGGGTGAACAAAATCGGAGTAAATCACAACACTCTTCTGGAGTGCCTGTGCTCTGCCATGCAGCAGCTGTGATTCGTTTGGGGAGGGGAAAGTTTGAAGCTTTAACTGCAACAAGAAAACCTTCCCTACAAAGAAAACACACAAGCAAAAAGAGAGAGCCTAAACTCTGACACCAGTGACTTTAAACCATGTCTCAATAAGGCAGGCAGATTGTCTGGCCAGCATGCTATTCAGACGTGATATCAAGTATTGATTTACTTCCAAGAAACCTTAATTATATTGTTCAAAGTCTTGGAAAAGAAAGAAGGTCTTGGAGTTATCAGCAATTTGACACCAGACAACTAATAACAAAACCCATCAGTGATTTTGAACGTTTTAATACACTTCTTGATATGTTTCTTAGAAAAAAAAAAAATAAACAACAGCAGAACAGAAGACAATCATCAACAGATATGCTCTTTTAATCTAACTAACCAGGGCAGTATGCTGGCAGAAGCTTTTTCCATTACCTCCTAACATTGCTGAGGCTTTATGCTTCACTTATCTGAACAGATGAGTAGACAACCTCTATTTCCAGAGCATCCTTTGGATTTTTTTGGTGTTTTGAATTAGTGATGCAAATCTAATTTTGCCAAAACAGGCCTAGACTTCATTACTGGGGGAGCACTTTCTATGTGGATTAACAAGGCTGCATTGTGTCACTGTCTGATGTAAGATGCAGAAATGCCCGATTTATCAGAATATTAAATGCAAGAGCCTGTTATGGCTTCTCTCTGGCCCACAGAGTGTACGTTTGCAATTCTGCAGCTGAATTCCCTTCATCAAACACCTCATTACCTTGGCAAAGTGAAGGGAAATAGCAACTTAAATACTTCAGGAATATGCTGCTTATACATTAACCCATGAGCTGTAACCATAGGAATCAGACAAGCACCACAGCATATCTTTTGTTTAATAGAAAATCAAACCAGAAAAAAATATATTCCTGTTGAGTCTGGGATGTCATTCCTGACAGAAGTGAGTGTGAGGGAGGAGGAATGATGTTGGTAAGGAATTCAGTCTATTTCTGTACTGGGGTACCTGAGAGCATGTTTGAGGTGTGTGCTCCCACTCTGTGCTGAAATAAAACATGGGTATGTGCCACCCACCCCCACCAGCCTCTGGTGTTCCCAGTGGGTGTGCGGGCTGGACAAAAGCTCTGACAGTTTGAAAAGACTCTCATCTGCACTTCCAAGGGAATATGATCGCACAGTATCCCCCATGCTATTCCACTGGCCACTTTAAACAAAGACCAGGGGGGCGGTTTCTGACTGAGTAAAATCTGAGTGACATTACTGGATCTTATGTAAATCAGTGTGGGTTACTTTTATCTATTCAGCAAAAGTATTTGTAATGGAAGAAACATTGGAAATTACAGATGAATACTCCAATAGAAGGAAGTACCTAGGAACACAGGAGCAATCTTCAGGGTCTTGCAAGCCAACATACCATTCCTTGTGACATTGTCCATTTGCAGTGAAATTGCCAAAGAAGAGAAAACTAAATTGCAAAACATCTCTGTGCAGTGGGAATAATGCATAATCCCTTTAGCACAGGGTCACTAAGAACAGGATATAGGTCTACTGAAGCTTCAGAAGTTATATTTTATCTCGAAAAGCCTCTGCCTCAGAGGAATCATTGCACAGAAATTCTGCCCCTCTCAAAACAGAAAATGCTCCCAAATTCATCTGGAATATCTTTGTCATTTTAGCTGTGACAAGCAGGGAATGGTTGCCAGCAATCAGCTGAGCCGCTGCCCTGCTAGATGAAAAAGCTGGATAGGATGGTGAGCTCTGATTTTGTGGCTCATGTACTGTAAAGCTCTGCTGTGCTCAGGACTGATATACCTGCCACAACGCATAGGAAATAACAGTGCCATGGGCTGCTGTGTGCAAACCCAGAGCTGTTATGCAAGACTTAATTTTCAGAGAGCTGTAAACTCCAGTGAACTGTGTACCTTCTCTGTCTGTTGTTGTTGATGTGCTATTGATTTATCCATCCATCCATCCGCCCAAAAGTAACTCAGAGCTGGAGACTTCTCAAATGCTGTACAAATGTTTCCATGTTCCTACTTCCATTGTCCCAGGAGTTATTTTTCTGGCAGTTCACAAAATTCTTTGTCAGTATTTATAAAGTAAAAATACTTAATTGTGCAGAAGTGGTAGTTATTTGCTGATGGAACTCTGTCTACTGGTTACAAAGATTGCCAAAAATCACTGGCATCTTGCTTTTGGGATAAAAATTGAAAAAGAAACTGTGGATTTTTTTATTACACTGGAACAAAAATTAGTACATTTTCAAAATGTACCTTCATTTGTATGTGCTGTTAATCACCCATTTAACCAAAGGGAATAGCTACTGCAGCAAACCATATGGGAGGTTGAACAACTGAAAGAATAGGGTCTTCTTATTACGGAAATAATGGGTGTAGGTATAGTTCAAGTTCTTTGTTCATTCTAGACTGCCCTACAGCAGCTTCTATAGGGATGCAAGGAACAGAGAGCACCCTCAAAGATACCTGAATCTCACTTTAAAGCCCCTTGAAGTTCCTTCCCAGTGCAGAACTATTTGAGCATCCCAGCAAGTCTTGTCTGTGCCAGTGAGCTTTGAAGACCTGACCTTGAGGGTCCTTGGCCCAGATTGGTAGACACATATAACTCTTACTGAAATGGGACTAAACAGGGGTTAGTGAGGTGATGAAGAGTCAGATCCTCATTTTCACTGTCTAACTCAAAAAGGTATGGGGACATAAAACTGGGGCACTATCAATTGCAAGTCATTATGTGAGATCAGCATTGAAGGCCAGATCTAAGGCAGGCAGATCTAATGACACATCACTCAAAGGGAGCAAGCAATAAAATGTTCTTGATCTTTGAAAATATTATATGCTCATATATTTGCATAAAAATTGTCATACAGGGGATGAAATTATTTTAATGATATCCCTAAGCTGGATCTGGGCAGGTACAAGTGGCAAGTTGTATTTCTGCAAGTGCTTCAGACCTTTCAAAATAATACATTATTGGAATTGGTGATTATACTGAGAACATTGGCTCAGCTGGCATCCTGAAGGATCAGGCCTGAGTGGAATAAAAAAGTGACTTTGGAGGTCAAACAAAGCAGTTAGCAATTTCTGCTTCAAGAAAGGAGCCCAAGGAAAGACAGAATGTCTTTTTTGGGGATTTGGATATTTCTTGTTGTGTGCTCTTTTGGGGGTTGTTGTGTGTGTGTGTGTGCTGGCTTGAAAACAAAACCAGTGAAAGACTCCAAGTCAGAAACACAATTTAATAAGAGGAAAAGAAAAGAAATAAGAGAAAGTAAAATAAAAGTAATAGTACAAAAAACCACTGACAGAGTCAGAATACCTGACACCCTGTTAGGGTGGTAGTAGCAGTCCAGATGAGATGATCTTGTTGAAGCAGTGATCCTGTAGAAAGGCCTGGTAGCTCTTGTCTCCTCTGGAAGTCCAGTGGATAAAAGCTGCCTGTGCTGTCCCAAACCCTGGATTTATCCAGGTGGGAATGCTTGGCTCCTCCCCCTGGGCGGAGCATCTCACAATGGGGATGATCTCATTCTATGAGTCATGCAGTGGGTCCTTGATGGCCCATTAAACAGAGATAACTCCCGGAGGAAATTATCTGAGTCATGTGGCAAGGCATTGTTAAGCTCATTAACAGAAGATAAGGGAAACACTGCCCCACCTTGGCTCCAACGACTCATGGGGATAGAATACATACCTTGGGCACAATATTTCATTGTAACCTAGGACAGTGTGTGTGTTTGTTTGCTTGCTTGTTTGTTTTGTGGTGGCTAAATTGCAATTGATCCTTATCCAGGTTTAATCTCTGTGTGTGATTTTCCTCAAGACAGTTTTGTATCATGCAGACCTGAGTAAGTGTGCCCTGGCTCCTCTTCTTTCTTGTACCTGGTGTGCATTCCATTTGTACCTATCCTGGGCAGAAGTACAAGATTACCCAAGCAGCAGTACAGCTTTTCTTCATTCAGCTAGTCTAAGTGTAAATGATTGAATGAAATTAAACATAATTAAACATAAAATTAAAGAAGAGTTAAGCTGCATATCACATTTTGTTCTCAGTCTTCAAGCTCTGAAAAATAAAAAGAAATTATGTTTTCTGAAACCATGACTCTTATCTCAATTGCCCAAGATTAATTTCTATGTTCCCTTCCTTCCTCCCCTGCAGCCTTTTGCAGGCCCAACTGCCTGAATTTTTTCTTATCTCTCTTCCTAAAATGGACCATATCTCCTTCCCGCCACCTCTTTCTCACAAGCATTTCTACAGCCATTCCTTTCCACGGCAGGAAGCCCTAGACGGGGCTGTTCTCATGATAATTGTCAGAAGAATAAAGTTGTTTAATTTCTGCTTTGAATTCACTGCTAACCCTGCTTTGACAGTCTCTTGAGGTTCCCCCAACCTGAGTAGTTCTCTGAGCCAAGCCCTGAGACCCTGACCCCAGGATCACCTCACCAATTGTCTGCAACTGTGCTCCAGCATTAACCAAAAATGCACATCAGAGCATCTCTCACAGAAAGTGCAGGCAGAGATACAGCTGCCTGAAGTCTTTGTGGAAAGGCAATAATGGCAGGCCTGAGAGAAATGTTGCCCAGCCCCTTGATCTTGTCAGTTCTCTACACACAGTGAGAGCTGCCTGCATTGCACATCTGGGAGAGCTGCAAGGTGAAAAGACAGACAGGACTTCTCTGAAGTCAGCTATGTGTGGGTTTTATTGCAATACGAAAATCTGGGAGTTGTACTGGGTGCTGCAGCATGTGCGCTAGAGAAGTCCACTTGTAAACACACTCACAATGCCCCTGCATCCAAAGCAGACAGGAACATGTGCACCCAAACCACTTATGCTGTGGAAAGGAAAGGAACACAAACAAACAGCCCCAGGGCTTGCTTGCGTATGGTCTAGAAGCAGACTTCCTGTGAGATAAAGAAAACTGCTGAGAGTTTATGGTTTGATCCTGACCTGCTCACAACTCCAGGTTCCCAGGAACTTTAGGAGTGATTTACAGAAAAGACTGAATTCTCTGCCATCACCCATCACAAATTTGTATTATGTTAATTACTGCATTTGGCACATCATCTCTTCTGCTGATGATATATATACTAAGTCAGAAGTGGGACGGTCCCAAATTAGCTAAGTGGTTCCCTTCATTTGAGGATGACCTATTATTCTCCCTCCTGTGAGAAAACACAGCATTCTATAGAAGACAGAGAAATAAGGTTCTATTAAGCCATATTTCTCAAATCCTTTTGGGCTCCTGTTAAGATTTGAAACTGAGAAACCCATTTAAAGTCATTCCTTTTCACCCATTGTTAATTTTATTTATGCTGAAATACTTTCAAATAATATTTAACCAGTGTGCAAGCAATAGATGTGCAGATGGTAGGTAGGTAGAAGGATAATTTATGGTCCAGAGAAAGCTGTAAGCCAGTTTTACTAGTTATAAATGATGCTTTTTGTGTTTCAGATCTTTGACACTTTACATCCTAGTCAACATAGATGATTATTTAGCCCATAAACCAATTCTGCCCCGAGACAATGCATTTCTTTGATTAAAGGGTTTCTTAAGGGAATATTTAATGTGTCATATAACAGTAAAACTCTTTTACTTAGCAAGTAATTCCAGATATCCATAGCTGCATCAAACCAAAGTTGCACTGGCAATTCCATATCTGCTTCATAGAAACCACATTTCTCCTTTTTACACTGGATTTTTAGAAAGTAATAATAAAGTATTGGAAATATTAAACGCTTTTCCAAGCATTTCTTGGAAAAATAAAAGGAGTTTATAAGTAGCTGGACATATTTTCAGGTATGTGGATGCATGCCATTATTTCACAGAAGTGGGGATGTGGAGCACTGGAAGGGATCTCAAGACATTTTCTGGCTTGAGTGTACCTAGACTGTGTGACATTTATCACTGAGGATATATAAAACCATTTCTAGGATGTTCATGAAGGCAGCTCATCTATTTCTTGAGATAAACCGATCCATGCAGATGGTTGCAAAAAATCCAGTAGACAATGCTGAAAAAAAAGGCAGCATGAGAGATGCCTGGAGTGTAGGAAAAGTGGTGAGAAACCAGAAAGAATGGCAGTGGGATCTTGGTGTGAATTAGGTGTGTGTATGTGATCAGAGGAGGATAAAACACCAGAGTAACTATCTTGCTCATGATACTACTGTGACACCAGCAAACTCACCCAAAAATCTCTTAGGAGAGATTTTTCTAAGAACTGGTCTGTAACCAGTTCTTAGAAAACCCAATGAAGCTGACCATTCTATTGCTTTAGCTGTTTTCTCTCCAATGCCTTTCCTGCTGATGCCTTATTTCTCAGCGTTGGATGTGGAAAAACATGAGGCTGGGATCTCAGACAGATTCCTCTACCAACTCCTCCTGGATTTCATCAATTTCCTGGCTGTGCTCATGCATCTGTGAGCCACTGAGTGCAGGTGGTTTGGTGGTTGTCTTTGCAGTGACAGAAACACAAGTCTCCTGTCCTGCCCATGTCAGGCTCTGTCCTGCTCTCCTTTGCAGGAGTTCTGCCTGTGGAGCAGGGACCAGGCCAAGTGACAAGCTCCATGAAGTCTTTGTCATAGGTGTGCCACAGTAGCAGCAACCCCAGGCCTCAGTGGGTGCTTCAGACAACTCCTGGCATGTCATCTTTGGTCTCAGAAAGGTGAGAGGTGATATATGTCCATGTGGACGGACAGAATGGATCACTGTAAAGACAGACACAGCAAGAGGTCAAACAAGAGACATTTTTTCCTAACCAGTATGTCTTCCTCATTCTGTTCCTGAATTTACAAACTTCTGATTTCCTCTTCTGTTATTTTAGTAACCATCTATGTCCATATTTACCTTAAGCACTTAATAGTGCCTTTTTTTTTTCCTGTATAGAAAACTGGATTGATATCCAACCCTAACTGAGGGGTTTTCCTTAATCTATTTTCTTTTAGTGACTTTAAATATAAGCCTCAGTCCCACTTCCCCCCTTGTATTCCCCTTTCAGTCTCCAACTCTGATGGTTTCAGTAATTCCTGGGGTTTTTTTCCCTCTTAACATTTTGAGTTGCATTTATGCATCTTGAACTGCAGTCCACTACCTTTTGCAGACTGTGTAGTACTAATTTATGATCCATAAGCTGGAAACTTCTGCTGTACCATCTTTTCTCTGTTCTAGTAACAGCAAAATTTGATGCATTTGCACCTGAGATTGTGCATGTTACAAAACACTGTGGGGGCAGAAGTTGTCAGAAATTGCCTGGGGAGCCCAGTAATCATATAGAACAGGCTTTTTTTAAAAAAGGAAGAAGGAAAAAGAGCTGTTTCTGATCAGTTTTGATGCTGTGAAGGTGTCCCCGAGTTTATGCTATGCACCCATCATTTCACTCAGACCCACGGGCTTTCAAAAAGCCCCATTCACAGAAATCTAGGGGTGGGAATGCAGAGGTCAGCACTGGTGCTCCTTGGGGTAGAGGTCGGCAGCAGCTCTCTCCGTGACTCAGCCTGCTGGAAATGACAGCCAGGCTCTTGCTTTGTCCTTCCCATGACACAGCAATCTCAGCAGCAATCTCGGATGAAAACTCAGCATCATTCAAAAGCCCATGTTCTCTGTGCCCATCCTCAAGTGGCTGGCAGAGATGCGATTTCTTGGCTCAGCAGCTGCCTATTTTTTCCTGCCAAGTGGAAATGGACCCAATCACATTCGTGCAGGCAGGCTTTACCTCGTCTACGTTCCTTTAAATCAAAGCGTTTGCAGTTCAGTAAGAGCAAAGTATAAGTACACAGGAGTTCTTTTCAATATGGAAATGTTTCCCAAAATGACTCAAATTAAATTTCATAAAAAGAAATCCATAGTACCATGAAATTTATAGATGCATTACAGACAAAGAAGTATATTGCAGGTTAGTTGATTTAGTGTTGATCCTTTGGGCAGCACTCAGCAGAGTAAAGGAGGAATGTGATTTGGAAATACACTGGAGGGGATTCAGGAGTGTGCTGGCAGCACCAAGTTTCATCCAATTTGAGGGGATTTTCACTCTGCTTGGATACGGTAACTAACTGGGTTTACTATCGAATTACATTTCTCTGGATCTCCTGTAAATCTGAGAACTAAGGAAAATAAATGCAAATTTAGTGACTTTTGCCTCACTGCGTTCCCATTAAGCCTTCAGCAATTCTGACATAATTTGTTTCTCTTTTACCATCTCTGTTTTTATGGGCTGTGCATGGAGACCAAAGCTTCCATACTGCGGGAGGCAGGACACACACGGAAACAGCCCATTGGGGAGCAATCCAAAAAGTGCCGCTGGGTGCATTACAAACCAAGCCTTTTGTCTGGGACCAGTTACTGGGTCTGTCAGGCTGACCTCAGCATTAGGGCTAAAGGAAGGCTCTGGGAGTTTTGAGTGTGTTGGGGCACTTGATCAACACCTGGCATTTGAAACCAGGACCTCCCCAAGCTTGGAGGTGCAAAAGGTTTGCATGTCCTGTCTGCTGGGCACAGCAGATAATGCTGGCACCAGCAGGTTACGTAGTAGGTGTTGCTGGCCCATGTAACATAAACTGGCAATAAAGATAAGGGACAGTCTGGGTGACTCTTCCTGCCCATTGTGGTGGATGCGATCAGGAAAAATAAAATAGAAAAAGCCATTTCTTATTCTCATGAGTTAGATGCCTTACCTTCCAATAGGCACCAGAAGGAGAGAGACAAAGGAGTCTAATCCTGGTGGTTGCACATAGCCAGGTTTGCTTAACGTAGCATGCAAAAACCTTGCAAAAACCCATCCTGAAGCCTGTGGCAGAGGTATCGGTAAGCAGACACTTCAAAAAGCTGGGTGCTTGTTAATGTTTAACAAGCATATCCTCATCTGACTCAGTGGCGCTGAGCTTTGTTTATCTAATCCCTAAATTCTCCAAGAGAAAAACACTCTTTTTATTAGCCTATGACAAATAAGTGAAGGACCTGGAAGAATCTCGCTGAATTTCCCGTGTTATAGTAAAGCAGCCTATTCTACACAGCCTTCCCTTTATGAGATGAAGCAATATTTTAGACTGATTTAAGCAAGTTTTATTCCCTCTAACATGATGGTGAAAGAGGCAATATTTGTCTGTCCTGGGGTTTGCAAATGGATTTCAAAATTGTCTTCAAATTACCATTTCTGCCAGACTCATCTGTAGTAGAACTCAGGAACAAGAGAGGAGGCTGTTTTGACTTACTTTAATTTTAGACAGGAACTCATCATTCAAATCTAAGGCCAAACCATGCCTAAATGGAATATAGCTGTGGGAAATGTGTAGGTTTTCTACCTACTTTTCAATGATTAGACTTCTATTCTATTCTATGGAAAATATAGGTTTATCCCTTCTCCTGAAAATAATCCTTGTGGAATTCTGTGGGTTCATTCTCCCATTTTAGGCATTAGGGCAAAGGTTCCTTCTATGGCGAATGACACCAAAATCCTGACTTGGCTGACCAAGGAGTTGCTTTCAAACAAAATTAGACAGTATGTCTCAACCAAGTCTACTGGAGTAGGATCCACCATCATATTAAGGGCCCAAATCTCAGGGTTTATTTAAATCTTTGTGGCTCAGGCAGAGCAAGTGTCACAGCTGCTCATAGCTCTGTTTCATAAAATCCATGTCAAAAGTGGGACCACAAGTGGTTTTGCTTGGAAGCAGTGTGGGCTGCAGGACACATTCCCCTGGAGCAACACTGCTCCAGTCAGAAGGAGAATCCCCCATTCCTGACATCTGCTCTAGCGGGGTTTATGAGAACCATAGCACTTGATGAAACTGTGAGTGCTATTTTTAGAGTATGGCACAAGTAATTCTGCCAGGTTTCTTTGATACAGTAATTTCCTTTAAAAGCCCATGCCTGGTTTTACAGTCTCACTGCCCATCCATGCTTCAGCCAGCGGTTTTGATTTTGTCTTCCTATTCTGACTTTCATCTTTTCTGGTTGCCATGGTGATAACAACACAAACATCTCCAAAGGATGAGCTACTTCCCTTGGAAGAAGATCATCTTACTGAGCACATCAGGACTGCAGAAATGTTTAATGCAATTTTGACCACATGGTAAACTAGTTTGGTGGGTCATAAAGCACAAATCACCATCTGGGTCCAAGGTCATGTCAGTTCCATCGAGGGAACATTTTATTTTATTCTTTTCCATTCTGAGGACTACATTTTGTTTCTCACTCAGGCTAAATCAGGGGTATAACTTATGAAGAGAATTTGGCAATCTAAAGAACTATTTATAGACAAAGTAGAATATTTACTGCCAAAAGCAGTTTCTCCCCAGATTCAGATCTAAATCAGCTTGATTATATGATTTCAGAAACATGTTTTAGCCCTTTATCCTCCAGTTCATGGTATTTTTCATGTTGGAGGTTGAACAAAACACCTCAGCCCCTCCACAGAGAACTTACAGTTGCCAGCACACACCACAAATGCAATTCCACGTCTGATGAAACTGGGGAGAAACTGTGCAAGTAACTTGATCAGAGTGTATGTAGGAGATCAGTGCTAGAACTCAGAGAGGGCCCATCCATGGACCGCATGGTACCTGCTCCTGTGCTCAGACTGCTTGAACACAATGCTACAGCAGATGTAGTGCTGGTCTCCAAAGCAGCTCTAACATGATCAACAGGGATCTTGCAATGTTCCTGTCTTGGAACAGTATCTCAGTACAGGATGATGTG
Source organism: Acrocephalus scirpaceus scirpaceus (assembly GCA_910950805.1). NCBI lineage: Eukaryota > Metazoa > Chordata > Aves > Passeriformes > Sylviidae > Acrocephalus > Acrocephalus scirpaceus. The sequence goes on along the minus strand of OU383774.1, from coordinate 56,123,568 downwards.
TAGCAACCTTCCCACCTCTGAGCCTTTGCAGGGTTAAAAAATCTCAAACAGTGCTTGGGGGTGGGCTTCTGCTGAGCTGCTGCATTACCTTCCTGTGGGAAGGAATTGTTGGACTACAGTCGGATCTGGAAAAAAAAGTTTATTGCAAATAAATGTTCAGGTTGGAGTCAGTAGAAAAATCCTTCCAACAAGAGGACGGGCAACCTCATCCGTTGTAATCTAGAGACAAACCCAGTATGGTATTCCTTCTCTTTTTCAGCATGCAAAGAGTTAAAGCAATATGCTTTCAAATGTCCCTAGCTTCAGGCTCACCTCCTCCCACTGCTGGTCCCTGCCCTATATTCTGGAACTGTAACTGGTAACGAAGACTGGAAGACTCGAAAGGGAAAATTGAAGGGCAATATTATTCACATTTGGAAAATGTAAGAATAAATGTTGTTCCCTTGGGGAATCACTTGAGTGACACAATGGAAAAAAGCCCTGGGGGCATGTCTTCCTGCACCATCTGCCTCCACACCCAGTGCAGAGGCCCCTGGGCTTCCAATGGAATGAAGTCTACATTTCATGTTGCACAAGCAGTACACATCTTGAAGAGATCTTTCTTAGCCATGAATATGTTCCAAATCAGCTGGTGCTGCTCAGCGTAGAGAGTTAAGCTTACACTGTGCCAAATTTTGCAGCTAATGTTCTTCATCTATCTTTACAATTCTGAGATGTATAATTTTATCATAAATTCTAAAAAAAAAAAAAAAAAAAAAACCCCACCAAAAAAAAAAAACCAACCAAAAAAAAACCCCTAATATGTCAAATATTTTTAAATATCATCTCAAAGATAGAAAACATTCTTGGATATATGTACATGCAACCATAATCTGTATATTACTATTATATTTACTATCTGTATTACTTTGAGGCACATATACGTGCTAAAATGTAACATGCTACTCAAAGGTTTTAAATATTTCGAAAATAACTCCAAGAAGGTTTCAGTTTGGTATTGAAGTGCTTGTAAGCTTCCTTATGTATTTGTGAAAATGGCGGTTAGAAGGCGGATTTTTTAAATTTACTTGGCAAAAATTCTAATAGCAGCAGCTGTCCAAACATTCTGCAAGACACCCTTACACAAATATACGACACCTACTGAGAGAACTGAACTTTTGGATTGGTATTTTATTTACAAGCAGTTGCTCTTGTACTTGCATCACATACTGCCTTTTACAGATGGTTGTGTGGGTTTTTTTGTTTTAAAGAGTTTTCGGGGTTCTTAACTCCTATGGTATCTAGATCTATTCAGGAGTTTTTGCATCTCTATGAGCCTTAGAGGACAGAGAAGATCTTTATTTAATTGGTACTTGAAAAAGATCTTGTGACATGCTGGATGTAAATGAGTTGTCACTTATATTCTGCTCTTCACACTGGTGCTGGGGCATATTGAAGCAAGTCAGATCATCACCATCTCAGGAGCACTGGAGAACCCAGGCTGGCTAGAAAGAGCTCCAGACTGCTCTGAGAATTTGGCTCTGAGAATCAGCTAGTTTTGACACATAGAGCTGATTAAAATAATTTCCTCTGTTATTCCTCTGATATTTCTGTCTCTCACACAAATGCTGGGTCTGACAGAATTTCTTTCAGGTCTGGAACTTTCATCTCAGTAAGGTGAATGAACCTGATGGGAACACTTTGCACCTGCTGGGGTACGCAATGGCTAACAACTGCCATACTACAAATAAGCACCATGCAAAATCCCTACTGCTCTGGTAGGGAGCAGTCTACCAGGCTCTGGTGCTGCTATTGACTCCTTAAATTCTTTCAACTTCTTTACTAACCAGTCACACCATACATAATCTTTACTTTTTATCTGGACCATGCAAAGCTTTTCTATTTAACCATATCATGCAATCTCTCTGTTGGTCTACTCCAGGCACTTTTTAATTGCTGTACTCAGGAATCTTTCAGAGCTGAGAAGTGCTGCAGACAAGACTGAGAGCCAGGTGGCTACCCTGGGAGTTTTATGGATCTTCTGGATAGAAAAGGCCAGAGTGAGTAAATGACTGTTTCCTTTCACAGATGAGGGCTCTTAGGTTTCCATGGTGTGACCCTTTGGCAGCAGCTCTCCAGCGATGTCTCTCTCATTTAGAAGTCCTTGTGACTGCCAGCTGGAAATGCTCTGTCTCTCACAGTCCCTTGTACAATGGCCTGGGGAGTCACACAAGTTCTTTTTTTAGGAGGTCTGACTGGTGAAAGCTACTCCTGTGCCTACAAAAAGAGTGCCCATGCTCAGGCATCTCCCAGGAAAATCATGGAGTGAGATGAGGCTGTAAAGAGACTCTGGTTCTTGGAAAATTGTAATATGGAAATAATCATTTTTTGAGGGGCTCTACTGAATCAGCAAAACCACATACAACTATTCCAATAAGCACTAAGAAGATAACTGCTTTAGGAATAACAGGAAAAAAAAATAAACAGGGAAAGAAGGAAATAGAAATACTTCAAGAAAAAGCAGGGAGAGAACAAAGCAGTGAACTCTGGAAAGAGAAGAGGAAACAAGTGAGCCAGAGTCATATAAACATCAGTTTTAGTCTGTTGCTGAGAAACTGACTACAATGAATGAGAATGCATCTGGTCTACTCCCACCAGATATAAGTGGTGGTTTTCCCAGAAGAAATGGAAGTGCAGAACGAAGTAGCATTAGGTTTAAAAGTAAATTCTTGGAAAGAATTAAAATTAAGGCATTGAAATTGTCTACCAAAAAGTATTTTGCCACCACTCCACTGCATTTTCCATTCTGTCATCCAATGTCTTTCTTATATGAAAGCAAGAGCTGTCTGAAGACCATCAAGTAGTCAGCTTCATGGCATATGAGCACGGACTTAATGTGAGCATTCCTCTACTTTTCTCATCTGTGGAGCTGAGGCTCAACATTTCTACAGAACTAAAAAGATACATAGACTAGACATCCACGTGTGTTCCCACTCATGTGGCCTGGTGTCCCCTCTCAGCCATGTATCAGCTCAGACTCAGAGAATGGCACAGAGGTAACCATAGTGATATGTGCTTTAAGATGGTTATATGCATGTTAGACTTAACAACTTAGAACAAACAGTTGCATAAGTCTGGCCCAATCCTAATGAAATCTTCCCAAGTCTGTCAACATAAAAATAGAAAGATTAAAAAGAAAAAAAAAAAAAGAAAAGAAAACCCCCATCCTCCTACTCAAAACTAGTTTTGCCTTAAAGAGAGAAGAATTTGTGCTTTGCAGTTAGATCTAAATTCCACCTCCCCAGGAGACAGGGCCTTTGTGTCACAAGTTCATTGTTATATTTTTAGACCCAGACACTGAAAGGTGGGGCTTGAATATAAACCTCATTGTACTTTGCCAGCAAACAGGAAACAAATGATACCTCATGGAGGTCAAGCTTGACTCAAGTTCTCTGGAAGCCTGGGGTCTGTTAGTTCATTTGTTTGTTTTGGTTTTCCCAGACACTATAGTTTTCTCATTACCTCCCTTCACAGGAAGTTTTTAGTAGCTCTTCATGTGCCTATTATGGTGGTCCCAGCGTAGAGGGTTTTAAAGGCTTCAAGTGACTTTCAGGAAGAACATCAACAGTGAGTTAAATAACCACTCTGTTGCTAATTTAACTTGGGTCTTCTACCACTGCAAGCCTGGAGTCATCTTTTGTGGGCCAAGATGTCAGTATCCACAGCTGCACTTAGCTTTGGAGAAAGGTGTTTGCACACCTGTCAGCACTTGCTGTTATAATAGGACAGAGTGGTACAGTGCAGAGACAAAAAGGAGAGATTATGCAAAAAGGAGAGATTCTGTCTGGATCTGGAGCTTGTGTGCAGGACTGGCTCCTCCCAAGCACATACTGGCAGTACATCCTTCTGGCTATCTAAGGAGCTGTGATTATGAAGAGATAGTGTGTTTTCCTGTGCTCTTAGGAACCCACCAGGCTCCACTCTTTCCACCTCCCAGCTCTATTTATATATTTCTTATGTCTGAGCATCCAAGAGGCCCTTCAACTTCCCACACGTGAAAAAAGCCATCATAATGAGGTGTTGATATGTTTGGAACGCTATCTGCTGCTATAATAGAAATTATTAAGAGTGATAGATCATTTTCCACATAGATAAGATAATAGCGTCTCTCTTGGGACAGCTGACAATCTAATTGTGGCAGAATGCAGGGAGGCCTGAAGCAAATTTCATTAGCAGTTATTGACTGGGCTAGTCCGTCTTGTCCTTCAGGGGGAAAAAAATTACAAAAAACACCTGACAGGAAAAAGGAAAAGCCTGTGCAGTACTTTTTAAAAATCAGCACAGACATAATTAAGGTTAACAATGCAGCAGCGAGTCAGTGCAGCCGGTCGGCATTCTCTTGTTCCACCCTGCACGACAACATATTTTCCCCAGGAGACACTTTGTGAGGTGCAAAAGTTCACCTGCAGTCTGGTAATTCACTTCGAGCTGGGACTGTGATCACTTAATGGATTCTTCTGTGCTGGCTGCTATGGTAACTGCTGCATCATGCTCTCTGTAGGCTTGTTTTCAGAGGACAGTGTAAACTGTGAGAGCAAATCTCAGATGGGTTTGTTACTGGAATCAAAATCCCAGGGCAGATTTGCAAGTCTACACACAGTCTTGGCCCACTGTGCTCTCCTTTTATGGGCATGTTTGCTCATTTGGCTTAATTATAAACCCAGTCCTTCAGCATTGTGTGCTCAAAAACACTTCTTAGAATCTAAGTCTTTTGGGTTTGGGCTGGATTGGAAGCCTGTGTGAGATGTGCTAAAAAAAAAAAAAAAGGCACAGAAAAATCCTAAAAGATGAGACAAATAGAGCAGTGATTGGGTTAAAACATTAAGCCCATGTCACCTGGTTGTCAAGCTCAAAGGCTGCAGAGGCAATGGCCTCTCCAAAAACAAGGAAAGAAATATCCTTAGGAGCTGGGAAAAGGAGCTAACTAGTGTTAACTGAATGTAACCAAAGCAGGAGTAAATATGCAAACAGTCTGGAGCAATGATTCAGAGACCTGGGAGTAGGTATTTCTGATCCATGTCCTTGGTACAAGTTTCACCACGAAAGGTGACATTTTCCATCCCCCTGCTGATCTGTTTGCAGAGAGGGGCAAGGCTGGGTGTCAGGTCCAGGACAGAATGGAGGATTGCAGTGAATTGGAAGAAGTGCAGCAGGAAAGAAAAGGAGAAAGGGACAAGAGAAAGATAAGTGGCAGCAAGCTGAAGTAGCTTCCAGTGATCTGCTAGAAGCTGGCAAATATGTTCCTGCAGAAGGATGAGCGAGTGTAGGCTGAGGTCAGGCTGTGGGTAGCACACAGGATAGAGGTAATAGCAGAACATGCGGGTTCATGTCTGGGCAGGAAGCTGACCTGGAGCTGGAAGGAACCTTAAGAAATCAAGGTTACTCCTCTGCCCACAGCAGGACCCTCCCTGTCAGGATCATTCCTCATAGATACATGCCTGACCAATTCTTAAAGGTCTCCAGCAGCAGATGCTCCAGGACTTTCCCAGATCTTGCAGAGTGTCACCCTCTTCATTAACATGTTTATCTCAGAGATAGTGTCTAACCTTCCCACTCTTTCCCAGATGGATGAGGAGGTGGGATTGATCATATCTTCTTTTCAGCAGTATTTGAAGACAATTTAGTCCATTTGTCTGCATTTTTCTCTAAGATTTCTTAAAGTATAATGCTGAAGTATTCCAGCTGATACCTTAACTGGGGAGCTTCAGAAGGATCTTCTCATGAATGCTATATTTGTCTCGTATTTCAGTGTCATACCATCTGTTTTTATAACAACATAAAGCTCTTGACCCACAGTCTGATTCTGATCTACCATTACATTCATACATTCCTCTCCGAAACTGCTACCAACTCATTTTCTGCCACTGTATAATCATAGAGTTGATTATTTTAGCCTGAGGACAGTACCTTTTGTACCTGCTGAATACCATTTGGATTTTTCCTTTCAGACCATTTCTTCAATTTGTTAAGGTAATTCTGAATGTTAACTCCTTCCTTGAAAGTATTTCCCATTACTTTGATCTCCAAATTCACTATGTGTCCCTTTTAGTCTCTTGTCTATTTTGTTAATGAAAGTACTCAACAGACATAATTCAAGACTGATTCTTACAAAGCCAAATTGACTCTTTTCACTTTAACGTTGGTCTTCTTCTTGTAAAAATGCAGCAGAAGAGATAGGCGAATAAAGAAGAAAGTGGAGTTAGGTCAATTAGGGTGAAAAATATTGGGGGGACATAAAGTTAAGTAATAGGGAAATGGTTTATTGAGATATTATTCCCTAAATCCATTAAGGTAACATACAGAAGTGAATAAAAGGACTAAACCAAACAAGCTGAAAATCAAGGCAGCCATAACTGAACTGGTGGGTTCCCAAAGCATTCTCTAAAATCAGTGCATCGAAACAATTTTTTTAAAAATGAATATGACAATCAACAAAATACAGAAATTATACATGGTGGTCGTGCAATGAGCCAAAAGGAAAACACTGTTTATGAGTAGGTAAAGAGGTGTTTGTGGGCTAGTGCTACAACCACATCAGCCAGTCTGGCAAGGGTAAAAGTGCTGGAGCAGCAGTTCATGCAGGACTGGATTGTACTGTTCTCTGGGGCGTGCACCTGCAAACCACTCCAGTCACATCTATGGGATAAGACAAGGAGAAAGGAACATGGTATGAGTAAATATCCAGTAAAACATAGAGCAGGAGACTGGATGACTGAAAGTCATCTGATATTAGCCATCAGCAAGAAAATGATGGAGAGCTGCTTATCTCCTTGCTGCTGCATTTGTGCAACATGCCAAGTGTAAAATCAAGGCTGTCGAAACAGGATCAATCTGCATAGCCCCGAGGAAGAGAGACAATGGAGAAAGAGGGAAGTATATCTCACACGCTGCCCCTTTTCAGCTGCAGCTGTCAGACACTGAGTCTGCTGTGGGTTTGCCAAGCTGCAGCATCTGGGATGCCCTGACTGCCTTCATCACGTGGCAGGAGCTATTTAGGCTGTGCAATGATGTCTGAGGTGGTAAGAGTAGCCCAGTGCCAGTGGGAGGGCTGGAGGGCTGGAAGGGATGGACCACCATGATGAGGTTTTCCTGGTGTGCATCACCACATCTGTCACTGTGAGGGGGTAATGACAGGTCATCAGTCAGGCATTAAGGTCACGGGTGGGGAAATGACCATTCCAGTGTTCCCAGTAACATGCACCTGCTCCTGACTGTCCCAGAATGTGCAATACCTCAGCAAGGACAAACCTCAGTCACTTGCAGTTGGCCCAAGGCAGGGTCACTGAGCTCCTCTTGCTCGTCATGCACGTGAGTCTTGATCTGATGTATATTACCCAAAATAGGAATTCCCCTTTAGCAACATGGTTTTCTCTGGAGTCATGTTTGAGCCTCACATAGCTCTGCTCCTGAGACAGCAGGTTCACACTCCTTGGAGATACAGAGCTCCTCTTCCTCAGCCTACAGACACTGCAAACACGCCAGGAAGCTTTGAGCCATGCAGAGCAGACAAGATGTGATGACACTCTCTTCCCATCTATTTTGCCAATTGGCAACTCTTCGCAGATGCCACCAGCAATGGTTTTGCTGCCATGTCATCCCTATGTGGAAGTTCTTCTGGTGAGGCACAGCGTGAAACATGCCTGAGCTTCATCTGCAGCTGCAGGAGAGTCTGTGCTCACATGAGTCATACTCAGGGAAGAGGCACAAAAAAATGACACTGAGCAGGCACTTCTGTGGCAGTGAAAGATATCACTGTAGCATTGCAGTCCTTCAGGGACTCTACTGCCTTACATCCTTCCAAATGAATGTATGGAAAGGGACCCCTCTGCTCTGGCAACTGCTTGTCACCAAAAAGAAACCATACACCTGTTATTTCAGAGACCTTGAACTTTTTATTATCCACTGTCCTCCAAAACAAGAGCATCTATAATTATGCAAACAAACAAGGTCTAGGCTTCTTCAGCCTCTGCTTTATGCTTTTATGCATGAATTATACCTCAAAGTACGCAAAAGAAACACAAATTAGTCTGAGGCATCTATTTTCCAAGGTACCTGAGCAGAGTTTTCTGTAAGAGAAATATGAGTCTGAAGCTGTCTGTTATTTCCTGTGAAATATCTCCCCTGTCTGACAGGGCTGACTGCTGCATTTCTTACTTCCTCTACACATGCAGTCAAAAAAAATGGCAGCTCATGGCCACCCGCACTTTCAGCTCTGTGTACTGATCTCCACAGTTTCCTCCTGAGCCCCTGCCAGAAAGGCAGTTAGCTGACTACAGGCAGTTCTCATTAATCTCCCCTATCTAAACAAGATGCAGAATGGAAAATTGCAAAGAAGGAAAGCCAGAAAATTGCACCAAAGCAACATTTTGGGAAACCTAAGCAAGAAATTGCTTATTGCAGCACACCCCCACTGATGAGCAGTTGTTTCTGAGGAGCTGCTTTTTACCAGTCTAAAGCACAGAAATTTGTATGCCTGTAAGGACATTTGGAACATCTCTGGAAGGGCGCTTCCTTCCTTCCGTGTACCCACTGCTTTTTGCTCGAGTTTCCACTTCATTCAGGACGTTAATTAGCTGACTGGGGGCATTGACCCTTCTTATTTCTGCCCTTTTGAAATTGTTTGTATTTCAGAGGAGCTGATAAAAGGCAACAGTGGCAATGCTGTAAGGGAAACTCTGGCACTGCTACCGCGCTTCCTAATGCCTCCTTTGGCTGCCCTTGTGTTTAAAAACACAGCAAGAGGGGCGGGAGGGCCTGTTTTCCTCTCCATTCCCCTTAGCCAGCACTGCTATGGGGAAAACCTCCATCTCCGCCGGCTGTTTGGCTGGTTCATTTCCCTGTTTGCATAGCTTATGGGTGAGATAACATAGGCAGAAGCATATTGCAGCTGCTGCACTGCACAGGCAGTCTGGAGAGCAGGCTGGGCTTCTGGCCTGGAGGAGGTGGAGGAGCAGGCAGACCCCTTGGCAGGTACTCCTGGTATGACCATCTTCTGTTGTGTCCCATGAAAAGGGGAAAACTTTATGGAAAGCAAAGCCATTTCATGGGATCACAGGGTAATAGGTGATGTTTACAAGAACCCCTGCTCAGAACAGCATCAACTATAGCAGGTTTCTCAGGGGTATGTCGAGTCAGATTTTGAGTATCTCCAAAGCTGGAAAGACCACAAGCCCTCTGTACAACCTCTGTCAGTTTTCAACCACCCTCGTAGTGAGGAAGTTTATTCACAAGAGTTTCCTGTATTTTGATTTGTGTTGATGCCTTGGGAAGGCTGACCTGAAACAGAAACTGGACAGAGCTAGAGAATAAAGTAGATGTTTACTGAAAGGCCCTTAGGGTACACTTTAGGCAGGACAAGAGCCTGACCAGGACTACACCCAAGGTGGATTATTAATGGTCACAAAATGGACTACTGGTTATGAGGTCTTACACTTTTATAACTTTTAGTCCATTTGCTTATTGGGGTTAATTGTCCAATTACAGCTTCAGATTGTGAGGTCCCCTCCTTCTTGTCTCTCTCTTCAGTCCACTGTTGGTTATGCTTTTGGGCCTGAAAGTTGTCCTTGGTCCTCAGTAGGAAAAGGATTTGTTTTGTCTACCTATTCTGTGAACAGAGCTTATTAACATTTAGTATGAGGCTCAGAACTACATCCCTAGGCAGCACAGATTCTGGAAAACATGAAAGCTAAAACTTAAGCCATCAATGTCCATTTCTTCTTGTCCTCTCACTGGGCAACAGTGAGAACAGGTTGCTCCTGTCTTCTTTACTCCACTATCAGATATTTATGCATATGGATATGACCCACCTTAGCCTTCTCTCCTTTGAGCTGAGCAGTCCTGGCTCTTTCAGCCTCTCCATTATGACAGATGCTCCAGTCCCTTCATCAACTTTGTGGCCCTTCATGAGACATTGCTGATGGAGATGCCTGTGACTGGCAGTTCAGAATTTTGTATTCTGTCTTCTCACCAGCTCCTCTTGTGCTGTAACCACTCTGTCAGGCTGGAGGAGCCCAGCTGAAAATTGTTCATATGCTGATGTCTGTATGAAAGATCTCCCAGGCCATGCACATGACGTCTCCCTGACAGCATGCCAGAGTCAGATTGCTCCACTTGCTTTTTGTTTTCCTTTCTCTGCCAAACTCGCAGACTCAGCAGCCACAGAAATACAGCCTCCAAGGCATGAAGTCAGGTTTTTGGTAAAGGCACAGAAATCAGCATTCATTTATTTTTTGTTTTGTTTTGGCAAGTGACATTGTCCATTGCTCATATCCCCTACTACCTGTCTCCACTGGCAGTATAACAAAATGGGAGCTGACTCTTTGACTCTCTGTGTGCCTAGAAACTCATTCCTTTTCTGAGCTTAAAAATTGCAATTGCAGAGACCCATGGGACATCTAGTCCTTGGACAGCTAGACTTGGAAACAAGTGGGCAATATTTCTATGCTTTATTTAAATAGCACTAACCCTGATTCTTTCTCTTTTTTTTTTTTTCCTTTTCTTTTTTAGATTGCAGTTTCTGCAGCACATTTGTCCTCTGCTCAGAGATAGCTTAAAAAAAAGAAAAATCTGTAGTTGTCTAACATTATGGGAAGCATACAATATATTGTAATTCTAGATAGATGGGTTGTGACGTACTTGCACACATGCATACATATATACACACACTATGAAGTCTAGAGGTTTTTTCCCCTGGAGATATTCCTGTTAGAGGCACCCAGAGCAACGTCTTCCTGATTTTCTTAAATGAAATTACCAAAACAGGTTTCTGAATTTCTTGCCTTTGCAGAATAATGGTCATGTACCAGGGGCAGCTTCAGGAACTTCCAGCTTTCCAAAAAGCCACATCTGCACTGGTTGCAACAGTATCCATAGGTACAGGTGTTCTGGGAAAGGGGTTGCATGAAAATACATGCTGCTGAAAATCCAAACAAAGGCAAGTCAGACTAATCTTCTAAGAGGATGTAATTTGGTGGCATTCACATTTCAAAGTTTTCAGGCAAAAAAGGGTTGGTAGTTTGGTAAATAGTGTTAAAGCCCTGTAAAACCCTGGCCAGTTTCCCCAAGCTTAGGAGAAAGAGGGAAACCAAAACAGTGAGTTCAAATAGAAAGTAAATCCCTTACTAGTCATTCTTTCTGGTGGGAAAGAAAATTATTGTATAGACCTGGCCAGGGACAAACACATATTCCATCAGGGCAATTTCTGTGGGCAGAGACCCACAAACCTACAGTGAGAAGGGGCAGATGAAGAGACCACCACGGCCGCTGGAAGGAGTACAGCCCACTGCTTTATAGCTGTATGCTGCTTTGCCAACTCAGCTGAAGTTACAGCATTTCCTAAATCCACGTAATGCACTGCAAAGTTATTAAGTCTGAGCAGACCAAACAGCAGTGGGTGTGACAGCTGTGTGGTAAGTGCTTGACTCAGATGTCTACCACAGAACTTTAGTTTCTCATATATTTCTGTCCTCAGTGAAGACAACAAGCAAGGCTGGAACTTATTGGTCAAGAGCTCAGCATGAGGATGTGTCAGGATGACTAAACATTTGTCCTGACTGTGGCACCAATCCCTGACTAATCTCTCTGTGCCTGAGGTTTTAGTCTTTCCAATTGCTTTGTTCTTGGGAATTGCTCACAGCAGGAGAAGAGTAATATTTTTTCTGGAATAATTCCCCTAGCCTTCAATTGATCCAAGATTCAGTTAAATGTGTTGTAAGCGATATAGCAATAAAAAAACATGAGGAAAAAAGGGAAGTTGGTTAAATTTGCTACAAACGACTATTGTCGGCAGCCTGTGTGCACTGACAGGATACAGCACAGTTTCTGGCAGGACAGATTGGATGTGTCCTCTCATTCTGCAGATCCAGGTCAATGAGTCTTGCAGCATAAAGTGGCACACATGTTTGGTTGTTTTCTGGAACTATATCTTAGCTGTGATACTGGGAATGCTCAGATGACTGTACTGTTTATATGTGGGGCCATGTAAACAAAGAACGTCAAGAAGTCCAAAGATCTTGGAGACAGAGTGAGGCATAGCACAAAACCACTCTTGGATGTCTTGTTGCTTATACACTGTGTCCATTCAAGCATGGCAAAAAATCTCTTTCTGGGACAACTGTTATTCTTTAAGCTCTCTGGTGTAACTTTCGTTCAATAATTAACTTCACTGATTGATATGGCTGTTTAGAGCAGTTTAAAATCTGGGGATTTTTTCAGACTCCTTTTGGTATAGCAGCTCCCTACTCAGTAAAGTGAAGGGTAGTTGGTAACTTCCAGCTAAACAGGCTCTGAGCTTTTACTGTCATTTAAGGAATGTTTTGCCATAGAAATCAGCAACAGAATTTGGTCCCCATTCTGCAGTGTGAAGACTTGTTGGCTGTTGCTACCAAAGCTGTGGCAGTAGGAAAAAATGCATAAATGCAAGCCTTGTTTTTCTGGTGTGTAGATATGTGTTCAATAAAGCGTGACCCAAATTTAGCTGTTAGAGTACACAAGCTAAGTACCCTAAAATAACTAAACCTCATTCTATTTCATACCAAATAAAAGGCTTTTGAGAAAAAAAAAAAAGTCTTTCCAAATGGAAATGGTCTTAAGAAAATATGTGATTGTTATCCATAAATATTGTTTGTCTGTGGTTTTGGATTATCACAGCTATAATAACTCTACTAATAAACTTTATTTTGTGTTGTAAACTCTGGTGTCAATCTGAAGCTTGAGATGCAGATTGTGCAGTGAGTGGAATGTTTGCTAACAGAGAATGTCTCATAATGAACAAATGCCTATTAGTAACAGCAGTTACTGATTTAACCACGTGATTAGCTGCCATCTGTGAGGAACTACCTTTCAATAAGTAACTAGAAGGAGGACTAAAGCCTTTGTCTGTGGTTTGTTTTGCTGTTATGCTCTAAAGGTTTTTGATTCTCCTCCTCCTTATAAACACCAGCTAAAACAAGTCTCACTCTGACACTTATTTCTTTGGAATGCCTTTCAGTACATAGTACCTCCAAGTGATGGGGTTAAAAAACCAGCAGTGGTTAGGGGGGAGCTGTTATGCTGACTTTGTTCTTAAGAATCCTTTGATATTCTTAATGAGATGTGAAAAAGTACTAAAATAAGAAACAAAATTCATCTGAATACATCTGCAGGTCCCCCTAGATTCTTCCTGTAATGTTGGAATGCAAAGAAGACACTGAGTCTGGGACATCAGACACCATTATCTTCCTCTGTTATGCAAGAAAATGGTTGCAGGGCATGTTCATCAGGAGACAGTCATTATACATCCTAAGTGAACCTAACCTGGTGTTTGGGAAATTTAAGCTGCCATTAGAGACTGAAGCCCAAGCCAGTATCAGGTTTCTGCAATCTTCTGACACAGGCCACAAAGGAAACTGTCGTGAATGAGTTTTGTCTGGATCTATATGCTAGGATATACAATAGGAATGATTCCTGGCATAGCACAGATGCAATGCCAATCATGTATCCAGGAAAAGAGTATCTCTGCAACACAAGAGATACTGCTACTTGAGCCTCCAGGCCTGTTCTAGCTACCTTTTCAGTAACTTGTAGCCTGAGCTGTGTCAGGCACAAGCAGAACTTCCCACATTCGCTCTTGCTTAAAACAAAGAACATTTCTGTCCAAAAACCAATCCAGTCTTGATTTTGAAATTGTCAGTGATGGAAGAATAAACCACAAGACTGGATAAATGTTTTCAATTGTTAATTATCTCTGTTGTTATAAAACATTCCTTACTTCTAGTCTGAATTTGCCCAGCTGCCACTTTCAACAACTGCATCTCATTATATTGTTATTAACAATGCTAAATAACCCATTTGCTCTTTTCTCCTATACATGTAGGCATTCACAGGCAGGATTCAATTTATTCATCTTTAGCTGTCAAGCCCTCAATCTATAATCTAAATTAATCTGGTAGGTCTCTTTGCACTCAGTGAAGTGAAATGAGTGCATCCCTTATCCTCACTCCTTGCTGCTAGCAGGCATGTCTATTTTATGTGACATAGCTGGGCATTCATTCACCTTCTCTCTGCTCCTATTTGACATTGCATGTTGCTCTTGTGCCCCTGTGTATGACTCTTGCTGTGACTCTTCTCTGTTTGGCCATGCAGAGAATAGAGGTTTTGTACAGGTGATGTCCCTGATGGAGCTTTTACCTCTCCAGGTTATTGTCTAGCCCCTTGAAATCCCAGGTATATTTGCCAGTGACCTGATTTCTGTGGTCTGTCCACTCAATAATTCATAGAACCATAAAATTATAGAACGGTTTGGGTTGGAAGGGACCTTAAAGATCACTCAGTTCCAATCACCCTGCCATGGGCAGGGACACCTTCCAGGTTGCTCCATCCAAAGCCCCATCAAACCTGGCCTTGAACACTGCTGGGGATGGGGCATCTGCAGCTTCTCTGTGCTGGTGTCTCACCATTCTCACAGTCGAGAATTTTTTCCTAATATCTAATCTAAACCTGCTGTCTTTCAGTTTGAAACCATTCCCCTCTGTCCTGTTACCACAGGCCCTTGTAAAAAGTTCCTCTCTGCCTTTCTTGTAGGCTGCCTTCAGGTACTGGGAGGCTCCAATTAGGTCCCCCTTAAGCCTTCTTTTCCAGGCTGAACAAATCCATTTCTCTCAGCCATGGAGACATGGTCCATCCCTCAAATCCCTGTGGTGGCCCTCCTCCTCTGGACTTGTTCCAAACAGGTGAATGTCTTTTCTATGCTGTGGACCCCAGAGCTGGCTGCTGTTCGATGAAGAAAGCTTACCTGCTAAATTTCAGAAAAGGTGGCTGAACTTCTTCCTCTTGAGGAAATAATGATTTTCTCTAGTAGGGTCTTCAGCCCCAAAGTTCCCCAAGACGCTCATTTTCCAAGAACATCAAGAGCTATTGGAAGAATTTCCTTCTCTTTCCATCTCACTCTGAACAGCTCAGCATCTAAGCAAACTCCACAGCCTGCTTCTCTTCTTAAGGAGATAGAAAGATATTTTTTGGACTTGACTACTTCCATCTTAAGATTTCTTACAGATCTGAGAGGGAAAGAGTGCTCTCTTTCCTTGACTCCATTAACAGGAATCATGCCGGTTTAGTATCACTCTGGCAGATCCAGAACAATGGAACTGAACCAAGTCACTAAGCCAGGGAACACCAACAATCAGGATCTGAATGACCAGGAACTAATGTATGAGTCTAGCTCAGAGTACCATATTTTTGCTTTTGCAAAAATTAAAGTTTAAAATCTGAAAACAACAAATGGAGTAATTCAGTGCTGAGAACTTGAACGTTTCCACCACCTATATTCTTAGACTGATACAAACTATTTGTACTTTTAGTGTCAGAGATATAGCAGACACTGGAGCAAAAAAAAAAAAAATCTTTATGTAGGGAAGAATCTCCAGCCCAGGAACATTTGAAAAGATTAGCTGTGGTTTAAGTCCTTGTGAGTAAACAGAGTGGGGTCTGGGAAACACTGGAGCAGTAACATCATGCCTCATCCAGTGCCTAATGGCAAGGAATTCTGCTGCAGTGGCAATGTGGCTGTGGAGACCACACTGGAAAAGTGCTTTTGTTTACAGAAAAATTCACCCTGAACCAGTGAGTGTGTCTGTGTTTATGTGTGTGTGATCACAGGCACAGCCCATGGTGGATATCACATTAACAGAGCACTTTCACCACTGCTCATAGAAGCACAGATGCGCCAAAAGCTGTGATCCAGAGGGAACACGTCAAAGTCTGAGTGAGAACACTTAATCCTTCACATTTATCCCATCTTTTCCACTGTAATTGCTGCAGGAATGCTGCCTATCACCAGCTGTGGCAGGGTGTGTAGGCGAAACTGAGCTGGGGGATCTCAGAGCACCACAAGTCCCTCCATGAAAGCTACTGCACCGTGATGGTAACACCCTGCAGCTGACATTAGTCCAGCCTGGATTTGCCTTGTAGTCAGATGCTGTGTTTAGATGGCATAATTTGTGACAAATCTGCATTCCTGTCCACCAAATGAGTGTCTTAGTGTCTGCTCCAATGCCCACAAGTGTAGTGTCCTCCTGGGTGGCATCATAGTGTGGTGGCAATTCCCTGACAGGGTTAAAATAGATCACTCATATTACTCTGAGGTATAAGACCATAAAGTCTAACAAAGCTGGGATTTAGGAAGATTTTGGGGGGAAAAGCTGAATATAACCTCAATTACTTGATCTTCACATTTTGATACTGAAAGGGCAGAGGGTTTCCTTCTTCACTCATAGAGATCTGAATTACAGGCCTGAACCCTTCTCACAAGGATATTTATGCTTTATATTTCTCTGGAACACCTTCACAACTTACAAATATTTGCACATGATGGAGCTGGAATAAGACTTTTAAAGATTTGTAAATAATTTAGGCAGATAACTCACATCCATTTAACGTAATTCTCTAGGAAGCATTCAAAAAATCCCAGTTGGGGTTTTAGGAGAAATTTCTTTCTGTGCTAGAAAATCTTTACACAGCTACTGCCAATACTACTGTGGAAATAACAACATTGTAAGATTTCAAAATCATGTTTATAAGCAGGAGCTGCTACCCAGTGATTCACCAGCACTTTTGTTATGGTTAATTTTCCTGGAAAAGTACATTATTGCAACAAGTTTTTTCTCTCTCTCTCTCTTTTTTTTTTTTTTTTTTTTTAAATCATCACAATCTTTGTTTCATTATCTGTTTGTTTTTACTGCTGGATCTTAGTTTGGCACAGAGATCCTTGTATCTAAAAAGGGTTTTAAAAACCATCAGGATTTTGAAACATATACAAATTGCCAAGGGATTTTATTTTTGGCTTTTTGAGTAATGTTGTGTTTTTGTACTTTTTAGCAGCAATGAGCAATCCACCCTCTCAAATAGCAGAGTTTTTAAGTGATGTTTCAACTTTTTGTGGCTGCGGTCCACTCTTTTATAATGTGGGAAATGCCCTGCCTCTGAACTGTCTAAGTGATACGTCACACTCTCCACAAGTCTGCTTTTCAACAGAAAGGAGTAAACAGCTCCGAGGTTCTGAGGACGTGTTTTTAAACTGTGTCCGGTGCTTGCAGAGATTGAGATAACAACAACTGAGGAGTCAGGAGAGAGAAAACATCAGGTCAGGAGAGAGCTGCTGAGGACAGGGCAAGAGGAGCAATTTGAAGTAATAGCATAAAATGGAGCAAAGGAAAATTACAGCTTAATTACCCAGAAGCTGCCAGAGTGCCAGCTGAGCCTCCTGGGGAAGATGGTGTGAGTCCCAGAGATTAAGCCATAAACATGGGCCTGGACAAAGCACTGAAAAATGTGCTGCCTGCTGGCAACCCTTCTGCTACATGATGGAAATAGGATAGGTGGCCTAAGATGTCTCAAAAGTCATCTGTGAAGCCTCTCCGAAGGCAGATCATGAGCTGGAGGTGGTGGCCAGTCCCTCCAGCCCTTCTTGTTACTGTAGCCTTCTCATCCTTTCCTGTCCCTCCTCCTGCTGCTCATTTCTCCATTCCCTTCCTGCTCTCCCACGTAAGACCCCTCTTTGTTGTGACTCTCTACAAGCAGTTAGATAGCGTGGTGACAGTCTGGGTTATCACAGTACACAAGAGGTATCAAGCTCACTCATATCACCATCACTCAACAATACTGGCTGTCACAGACCTCCATCACCTGCAGCTTGTAGAGATGGCCACAACTCAGCTTACAGTTTTCCTGAGAGAAAATGGGTATGGATGTTCACAGCAGGGCCTTGCCATCCTGGGATGGAGGAGACACGAGGGTGCAGCGTGCTCATGTGCTCCTCTCTGCATGCATGTGGATCTGTGCTCATGGAACACAGGCCAGAAATTTCAGTGCTGTGATGGATGTTTTCAGACATCCATCAGAAGGCTGGTCCCCACATGACAGGAACTCTAGGAGACCTTGAAATGAAGAAAAGTACAGGATAAACATCCTCCTTTTCCATAAAGAACAAGGAAGGAATGGATAGAAGCATTTTAAGAGTGGCCTCAAATTTTTCACGCCCAAAAACAATCTCTCTGGGTCAGATGTCTCTGAGCAGATTAAGACATCTACATTTAGGCATCCTGGGTGTCTCAGCATCTGTAGGAATAATAAGCACATCCAAAGGTGGGCTTCTCATCTGTAGGCAGACGTCTCAAATGTGCCATGTATTCCTTTGTGTTGACTCAACAGGGATCCAAATGATTAGCTCAGATGTAAATAGTTGTTTTATAGACATACAGCAGCAGGTGACATGGATGCTGCCTCCATGCCTTGACATGCCCTGCTTTCCCTCTTTACCAGGGCAATAGGCAGCAAAGCTTTACACCGCTCCCACCTTGATAGTTTGATTTCCCTTTGCCTTTCAGTCCATTTTTGATTCGTGCCTGGACTTTGTGTCTTCTTCCTTGACACTCACTATAGGCAGAGCACTCCTCCAGCTGAGGTTTGACAAACATCCTTATTCTTAAAACAGCCCAGCCCAGACCTGGGCACAGTTTGCTCAGCTGGCAGTGCGCTGCTGGCACTGCCAAGGGAGGATCTCCTCTTACTCCTATTTCACCAGATTCTGATTTCAAGGAGATGCTGGATCCCACAGACATTTTGATAAATTTGCCTCTCTAAAATTTGGAAGGTCAAGTCATTCCCCTGTACAGACTGGAAGATGGGGGAAAAGCAAAAGGAGACATGGGATCTGTCCCTTGACTGTCACCAGGTAAATGACTCCTGCCAAAATGGGGAAATAAATTGCTCGCTGTGGCCACTGAAGGTTGGAGGAGAAGCAATGTACTTAAATTACAAAAAGTTAGCTGTTAGGGAAAGATTTCTGAAGGAAAAGGTTGTGGAGATCTGCAGTACATTATCTAGATTGGAGATACCCTCTTACAGCTGATTTTAAGATCAAGTTTTTTTTTAAGATCATGTCATACTGCAGTCACAGCTAAAGAGCAGAGTCAGGGGTTACACGGCTGTTCATTACCTGTTTTGCAGAGCCAGATAAGTATCCCAATGTGATGAAACCACAGGGCAGGAATCTCAGCTCGTCTTGGGGCAGGACAGTGGCAGAGGGGGAAGGTTAGCAATTGGTGATGTGGTTTTGTAGCCCTGGGGAATGTTGTTGTTGGGGTCATGGCCCTGTTTGATTTTTCATGAAGTTGCCTAATTCTGCATAGCACACACAGAGAACTGCTGAGGTTAACAAGAGTTGAAGTTCAGGAGAGGGTACATAACTGGTAAAAAGGTAAAAAAACCCTTCAGATGTGGTTACTGCTTCTACTTATTGCTCCAAGGGATCTAGAAAATGCAGATCTAACTGGTGGTTTTCTCATTTGGAGAAGTTTTCTAAGTATTCTCTGTGTAGTTACGAGTTGCATCCCATTCCTATAGGACAAAGAGCTGCCATTTGAATAGGCTTGCATGTAGAGTGGAGAAATATATGGTTTGACCTGGGAAAACCAGGTTTAAGGTTAGCACAGGAGGTGAGAAGCTACCAGAGTTGCAGTAAAAGCTGCAGTGCTAAGGCAGAATGGTTCCCTGTGGAGAGAGTTGAAAGATAAGGTGAGTGCTGCCTCACAACCTGTTTCTAACTTCCAGCCCAAGAACCACTGCAAGCATCAGCTCTTCTCATGTTTTTTCCTGTTTCCTCAGCTTCATGCAAGTTCTTAGGTAGGTTCAAGTGCTCTGTCAGGCCCTGATATCCCTGCTGACCAAAGCCAAACATCAAAAACAAATTGTATTAGAGGAGTATAATATATATACTCCTCTAATGAGTTCTGCAGTCTACCCCAAACACCATATTGCAGTAGCTAAGAGGAAGCAGTACCAAAGCCAGGTGGATGCTATCAGATTTATCTCCATGGACTTCTGTTACAGCCATATGGATATAGATAGTCTTAACCTGGCCCCACACAATGCCCTCATCAGGTGTCTTCAATTTCTCCTGTGTCATTGTCCTTTCCCAAAGAAGATTTAATGAATTCTGTGACAGTAAGAATTTGATAACATAAAAAAAAAAATTATTTTCCATTCCCATTTTCCTCAGGGACCTCCAAGACCTGTTAGATGTCTAGCCTGTGGGACAGACACATAAGACACATCTCACACTCTGGTCCCCCACATCAAAACCAGGGGACCATGTCCCAATTCCCTTCTAACTCAGTTTCTTTTAATGGAAGCACCTCTGCTGAGTCACATCCTAATGATGAGCAGGGATTTGGCTAGGGGACACAACTGGAAACATGAGTAGAGAAACATGCAAGGACACTGACCCAGCAAGCATGCTTTAGCAGAGTCTACACTTGCTTTGGGTCCCTGTCAGGTGGTCATTATGCAGCATTTTGCTCTTTAGGTAGGTGTGCCCAACTTCATCCTGCTATAAGGTCCCATCTTGGCCTGTCCATTTCTACAACCCAAAGGCAGGATTCTGGCGCTGTTCCACAAGGGATGTCCTCTCTGGAGGCAAAGCTGTGCTGCTCATGTGTGTCTAATGATGTGTGATGCCCTTCATGTGCCCTCAGTGAATGGCTGGACAGGGAGTCAGACCGGAGTCAGACTGCCACATGCTGTAGCTGTCCCTGTGGTGCTGTGACAGCTGGCACAGACTGCACCAAACCATGCTGCCACCTCCTGAGCCTCAGAACGTGGCATGGGTGTACAAGTGATTGTGTTGTCCTGCCACAGTAACCACACTGTGAAGAGGAAGCTGTTGCACTGAGGAGGAAAAAAAAAATCTCAGGACTGGCTGGAATAATGGGGAGGGATACATGCTCCAGGTTGGATTGTTTATGTACCCTTTTGCATTTGGGCATAGGCATCACTGGATGGGTCCAGTCAAGCTCATCCATATAAAAAAATTCACACAGCCTCCTTAGGGGCTGTAAAGATGCCAGGGACACACTCCTTCACATCGTGTCTTCTTAGGTATCATCTCCTGCATGAAGGTCTGAAAGCAGATAAGTAGAAGTGGGATTTGTTTCTACCCTGTGCAGAGTCAAGCCCATCTTAGCCCAAACTCATGGACCTGGGAAGGTTCCAGCACTGCTGTAACTCTTCAGTCAGTCCTGCCAGGACTGGCAGCAGAAAATCCTCTGAGAAAGGGGTGTGAAGCAACCTCAGGAGAGGTGGAGAGAGGGAAGGACTAGCAAGGGAATTGGCTGAGCGAGGCAAGTCAGGCAAGGTAGTGAATGAATGTGTCAGTCCCTGAGCAACCACAAGACAACTTCCCGTGTGGTTGCCCTTCCCAGGCAGGAGTGTGTGCCCACACAATGCACGTGGATTACTGCTGGGGATGAATCCCCTCTCAGGACCCAGGGGATGAGTCATGGTTGACTCAGGTCTTCACAGTCCTCCTTGCTCCTTCCTCTATGGTACTGGATAGAGGAGGCAAAATATGAATGAAGCTTGTTAGGGGTTTTTTTTTGGGGGGGGTTTTTGGTGGGTTGGTTTTTTTGGGTTTGGTTTTTTTTTTTTTTTTGGTGGGTTTTTTTATTGGTTTGGGTTGGTTTTGGGTTTTTTGTTTGGTTTTTTGGGTTTGCTTTTATTTTTTTTTTTTTGTGAGTGCTAGTCTTGCTATACACTGTAAAAATTTCACAGGGTCATTTTTGTTTGGACAAACTTGCCTGCCGGTTGCACACGTCGAGCTGTAAATCCAGCCTTTCATAGGAAAAAACAGCATCTATTTATAAGCATCCCATTAGGCACGAGCATGCTTCATTATTTGTGGGGAAACCATTCTCCTGCCCAAATGTTGAGGTATCTTGGAAGCAGTAGGTAGGTCTTTGAGGACCTATTATTAATTTGAATTTATTAAGTGCTGGCAGACATGCGTGGTGATTTATAGTCACATAAGGGAACCCTTGTGGCTGCAATGTTTCAAGAGAAAACTCTCATGGAAAGGTGGAAGCCCTCTTGGCTTAAGGAGGTTGAAAGATTCTATTCTGGTTTTTGAAATGTTGGCCTCAGAAGCACTCTGCAAAAAAGTGCTGATAAACACCGACAGGAGTAAGCAGGGACTTTCTCCTCTGCGATGCTGATTCTGGTCTGCCTGAGCTACATCTGAGGAACACAAACACGCTGGGAACACAGAAATAAAATCTGGTTTGTTCTCGCCTATGTAACCATGAGAAGATTTTATATTCTCTTTCTGAAGCCAGTTCATAGATTTCATGTTTTCTTTGTTCTTCTCACTCTGTCCTGCCAAAGGGATGACAACTCCTGTATGTCTGTGGTTGCTAAAAAAAAGTGTAGTAATAAAGAAAAAGCATATTCCCAAAATATTTTATTTAAAATTATTCTTCTGTCACTCTGTTTCAGCAGGGATGAGTCAGGATTCAGTTAATGGATGGACACTTGATCATAAAATTTGGGGTCTAAGCCTGACACTACAGTGTAGTAAACCATACAGACTCACACAAAACAACGATTTTCTTCTGGAAAGCATAACTGAGTGTTCTACATGAGTAGATATGTTTTGGTTTCCTGGCTATCTATTTATGAGACATTTTAGGTACCTTCACAAAATAAAATCTCAACAAACTCTTTATCTCATGAAAAAGCCTTGAGGTACTTAAAATGGCTAAATTGTTGTAGAGGCAGAGAGCAAACAGGCAGGCTCCATTCTTGCAGTAGATGGGAGGAGGGGTGAGAGTCAGAAGGGCCCCCCCCCACACATGCTCTTTAGAACTACTGAGTCAACAACATGTGGGATGGAGTCTAGAAAACCATCTCGCTAACATTTTCCAGGTCCTGGAGCTTTCTGTGTGATGGTGAGGGCTATAATGATTAAAACAATAAGCTGTTATTTTTGGGGAGGTGACATGGCAAATATTGTAGTTGTTTCTTTCTTTCCCCTCCCACAGGTTAGATTACATTATAGAGAAAGAATTTACCCAAAGGCAGATAATGCTTAAACTATTTAGAAATAATTAATAGGCATTAGAGTCATTGCATACTACAGAAAACTGTGTCCTGAAAGACTACACAATAACTTGCTTTGTAAGAGTAAAGGATGTTTGTTTAGGCTTAGTTGGTGCTTCCGACTACCTAATTACCAAGAAATGAGGTAGCTGTGCTCTTAAGGACTTCAGAAACACAAACTGATGAATGCAACACAAGCCACAAAATTTTCAGAAAAACGTGCAAATATATTGGCAAATTAGTTTTGCAGATGGAAGCAGTGGGTCTGTTTACTTCTTTGAATGTCTTTAGTGTTTTCCAAAAGATCAATATAGCATTACGTTTCATCCACAGAATCAATTCCCTCTTTTGTTAACAACATGCACTAAAATACAACCTTAGAGATGGCTGATGCCTCTGCTCAGAATACACCAGAAGGCCTGGCCAGCAACAAGGTCCTCAACAGGTGCCTACCACTCATGGGTAAGCACCATTCCTCTTTGGGACTGTGGCAGCAAGAGGAAAGAATGGATTCTCTCCAAACACCAAGTCTCCAAGGCAGTCCCATAAAGCATAAAATGTCATGGAATCATAGAATCATTATGATTGGAAAACACCTCCAATATCATTGAGTTCAACCATTAACTCCACCATTCACCACTAAACCCTATCCCCAAGTGCCACATCCACACACCTTTTGAACACTTGTAGGGAAGGTGATTGCACCACTTCCTTGAGCAGCTTGACTATCCTTTCAGTGAAGAACTTTTTCCTACTATCCAATCTAAACCTTCCCTGATGCAACCTGAGGTCTTGTCCTCTCATCATGTCACTTGTTACCTGGGCAGAGATCAACCTCCACCTGGCTCCTCCATCCTTTCAGGCAGTAGCAGACAGTGGTAAGGTCCCACCTTGAGTCTCCTTTTCCCCAGGATAAACAACCCCAACTCCCTCAGCTGCTCCTCATACGATTTATGCTCCAGACCCTTTCTCAGCTTTGCAGCCTTTTAGACACGCTCCAGCACATCAGGGACTTCCTTGTAGTGAGGGGCCCAGAACTGAACACAGAATTTAAGGTGCAGTCTCACCCATGCCAAGCACAGGGGGAGAGCCCC
Organism: Acrocephalus scirpaceus scirpaceus; assembly: GCA_910950805.1. NCBI lineage: Eukaryota > Metazoa > Chordata > Aves > Passeriformes > Sylviidae > Acrocephalus > Acrocephalus scirpaceus. The sequence continues at coordinate 56,099,530 of OU383774.1, read as the reverse complement.
ATCTCCTCATCTTGGCTGTCCATTCTCCCAGGGCATGAGTAGTGCTGCTGCTTGGCTGCTGGAAACCCTCGCACCGCAGGGACAGTGCAGCTGGCAGAAAGAGAAGCTAAATGAGTCCCAGCTCCTTTGCTAGTTAAACAGCACCATGGAGGAGGAAGGGGATACATCCGCTCCTGAGGTTTTTGCAGAGGAGGTTGGGAAATGTCCCTTTTCCCCCTGAGATTCCTTGCAGCTGCAATCATATGTCCCAACCATGTCCCACACTGGCAGCACAGCACAGCCGAGCCTCTTTCTGTCAGTGCTGCTTCCTACCTCATGCTGCTCACAGCTCTGGCACACAGGGCTTGGCTTGGCTTGGAATGGGGAAGGTCTGTCCCACCGAGCTGGGATGTAAACAGGAGCTTAACCTTACAGCAGCTCTAAGCCAGCTTTCTGGATTTGCTCCTGTTGTTTGCCAAATACTCTCTATTCATGGGAAGATGATGAAAAACATTTAGGTGAGCTTGTGGCTGTCTAGCTCCTAGCAAGCCATAAATATTAGAAAAGGGAGGAAAACCCAACCCCAAACACAACCCTGGACAACTTACAAACCTTCTCTACAGCTTAAATAGAGGCTTGGTCTAATTCCTCTAGTTGGCTGGAGCAGAGCTTACCATTTCCCAGACAATCACTTAAGTGCATGTAGCCACTTTAACTGCTATGCCTGTTACTGTGCTGCGTTCCTTTCAGCCTAGTTGACATAGAGCAGTGAAATTACCCAGGTCTGACATTACAAACCCAGACACTGAAGCCAGAGAATGAATGTAAAAGGCAATAAATACCCTGCTAATCTCTCCAGCAACACAGAAGCAATAGCAGCAGCACTTTGCTCCAGAAAACTCAATATGGTGTTTATTAAGGCTTTTTTCATTCTCAGAGTTCAACTCATTATGGTTTTTGAATATATGCATTTATTTGTGTCCAAATGATTCATACTGCTAAAATAGGATCCCAGCTTTTCCCTGAAACCCCAGGACTGCATTTACCTGTGACTCTGACATGTCACTTAACATCTATCTGTTACTGAAGCCCCCACATGTGAAATAAGGTTGGCACACTGTACTCAATTCTCACCAATGGAGCCTCTCAGCACCTCTTCTTATTGAGTGGCTTTTAGGAATATAGCTGTGCTCAGATTGTTTTCATGGTGAGGGTTTCCGTCCATGTGGCTGAGGCCCAGGTCCTGCTCTTGTGCACTTGGAGCCCTCTGACATCCTCCTTTCTCATCCTTCTGCAGGGTAGGGCAGGAGCCTAGACTAACAACTTGCCTGGCCAAGGAAACAGCTGGGGTGTCCCTTGTCTGCTGCTCATCCAGAGCAGTCATGCATGTGTGTAACCCAATGTGGCCTCAGACTGCCTGCCACTCTGGCCCTCCCACACCAACATCTTTCTCTCCTACAGAGCTTTTGGAAATGTAAAAGAAAGGCTCATGCTGTCTGGAATCCACGCATGGGAGCACGGCAGGATGACGTCTATAAATATCAAAAAACTAATGGCATCACTTAGCTTTCAGGGGAAAGCTTATTTATCTCTGAAAAGATTATGCCAAGCTTTTCCATGCAGAGCAGAGCAATGGGGTAGATATAAAGTCTTGACAGGAAATTTTTTATTCACAAAATAAGATTGTAAATTTCTGGTTTAAAGCTATGGATTCCATCCATGAGACAGTGAGCTGGATGGTTCTGGTTTACATCCACTAGAGATTTGCCCTATACAGCCATTTGGAATTGCAATGCCTAATAAAACTGGTAAAAGAAAGTAAGGGAGAGCAGCATGCCTCATCCCCACAAGGACCAGTTGGTGTCAGGAGGCAAGGCAGGGGACCCCAGTCTGGCAGAGCCTGGCTTGTCATCCCAGGAGCTGCACCCATGACCAAGCACAGCACCTGACAGGAAGGAATGCTGGCTCTGTGTAGCCTGGCTGCACTGTGTGAACTGCTTTAGGGACTGCTGCTAGTCCTGGGTAGCTAAATAAAGAGCAGGATTAAGAAAAAGCCTAAATTCACTGAGCCTGAGGTTGGAGTTGGCACCCTGGTGTCTGCAGGCATGCCAGGCACCCAGAGGGCCATCAGCTCTGGACTGGAGAATGGTCTGGGCCATAACTAACTACTGGAGCAGATGCACCCTTGTCCCAGGAACAGTGATGGGTTCCAGGCAGATATTCCATGGAGATGCGTAAAGCTGGTGAATAACCTTCAGGACACAGAGCTTGATTCTCATCCCTCTTTCTACAGTCTGTTAACAGCAGGACATGACTCCTGGAAGCCCTATGACTTAGAGAGTGTCTGTGAAGAACCTGTCCCCACCCTACTTCTCCAACAGAATGATCCTGAATGTATGGCAGCAACCACTGGGTTTCTCAGACAGAGAGGGGGACCTTTGTCAGGAGAATATAAGAGGAATGTTAGGCCAGCTGCCTTAGTAAAAATTAAGCAGACAACGGATTGACCAGTACATACTGAAAATCCCCAGAAGCTGACTCCAAGAAGTTCATTGCAAGCGTCCCCTGCCCCCTTCTCTAATACCACTTCAATTTGCATGAAGTAGCTTGGGGTCAATGAACCAATCTCTGTGTTTGGGAACAAAACAAAACAAACCACAAATAAAACGAACAAACAAACAACAACAACAAAAAAAGCCCCAGCCCCCAAAGAAACCAGCCAAACCTCAAAACAAAACAACCAAAAAAATCCACACCAACCAAAAACCTAAACAAAACAAAAAGAAAAAGAAAGAAAAACAAAACCCAAACAATGATTTTCCATGGGGCAACAAAAGGGATGCGAGAAACATCATTACAGTTTTTGGATGCAGGTTGAGTTGGGTGAAGCTCTAGGTGTTTGTACTGAGCCATCCTGACATTGAGGGCTCTGCAGCAGGAGAGTAGATGTGCTCCAGCTGAGACAGCCTGGAGTCAGGGCAGGTGGATTCTCCATGATTTATTCATTGGGTAGGTAGAAGAGACAGTGAGACAAAGGCAGAGAGAAGAAGGGATCCTGCAGAGGTTAGCTAATCATATAAAGAAAGGACATGCTTTGGTCTCCTTTCCAAGATGTGTTCACTGCTGTTATTTAAGAAGAACCTGGAACCCAAGTACAGTGGACATTTACAGTTGTAGTGACACTCATAGGTCTACTTTGACTCAGAGCTGAACATACACACAAGCAGGTAATAAGACACATTTCCTGTCCTGAAGAAGTTTTGGTCCAGATGCACATGTCAGAGCATGGATGGGAAGAGAAATGAAGGTCAGGTGAGCCTTGTGCCCACTCAGCCCATGGAGGAGGTACAGTCAGGGAAGAAGGGATTCCTGTTGCTCTCCTGATGCTGGTGCACAGTTACAGCCCGCACCACTTTGATGGGAAAACTCTATGGGTGAAGTAATATCTGGCCTCTGAACTCTTTGGAAGCAGATGATGAGTCTGGAGTCACAACTTCATGGAGTTTTGTCTGGGTAATTTTAGTTATGTGTTTGCTGGGGAAAAAAATGGGTGTAGGTAAACTTGCTAACTGAGTGATTCTATCAAGTTAAAATTATACATCTATAGGCCACCATGGTCACCCATTGCTGCTGCACCCAACCAATACAAGTGACTTGAGGCTTACAAGGCCCCTTCAGTTTAGTGATGGTTTAGCAGCCCTGAGTTATACTGTGGAAAGCGAAGGACCAGAGGAAAAGTCAAACTTTGTAAAAGCCATACTAAGTAAAGTAGATTCCCTATCAATCTGTTCTGCAAGCTGGGCTAGCCCCCCAGGCCCTTGGTGCAATACTACCATCTCCTCCTACATGCCTTTTCCAGTGCAGGGCAAAAGTGAGATTTTCCCTCTTGCCCTCTGCTGCAGTTAAGCTCAGCTGAGATTAGTCACCACAACTCCTGCTTATGCAGGTGCAAGCCAGAGCAGTCACAGGGAAGTGCCTTGGGTCTTGGCAGTGCTGCAATTTGCTCCATTGTGCAAATGGGATCCCAGGACACAGCAGGCTTCCCATTCCTTATTCGGTCAGTGGCTTGTCCTGGACTGACCTGGATGCAGCAAGTGAGAAAAATACCGGATGGAGCCTCACTTAATCCTGGGTTCTCTTTTAACTACTCACCAAGCCGCCTCTGTACCAGCATGTTACATTGAGAGGATGTGGACAAATATATCTGTGCTGAGGAGTGGCAGAGGCTGCAGTCCACATTTAGAAATGCTGAGCAGTGTGTTTTTCTAAGCTGGCTAATTAGTATGGGCTTGAAACTAGCGGCTGTGTTTAACTGACAAGGCAATATGCCCTTCGCCCATCTCTTGAGATGTCAGGAGAATCGTTTCTTTCAAAAAGTGTGCCTGTTAACTCGTTCCTCTCTATCTGCTTTGATCTTTTCAATATAAGCCTTTCCCTCTGCACTTTGTTTCTCCCTGTGGAGGAGACCATGAAAGCAAATCATGCTGATTTGCAAATGGCTCTTCCTCCCTTGCCTGCTGGGCTGCATGGCTGTGTCTCCTGTGCCAGGGACCATGGTCTCATGTGAGGAGCTGGGGAAAAGACAGCGCTACAATCACAAAGTGTTATGACTGGTGCAACCCCAAAAAGGTGCTGTTAGAGAAACTGAACTGCTGCAGATGCCTCTGTCCTTCTCCAGTGCAGTGAGGAGATCAGGAAGAGACAATGATTCAGCAAGTCACAACTTTGCTCCCAGATTGTTCCACTGGGCTCTGGATAAAACTAAAAATTGATGACCTGGCCTTTAAATGGGAAGGAGGATAGAGTTTTCTGACAAACCTCGTTATGATCCAAGTATCATGCAACTCTAGTGTTATAAGCACTAATATATCCAGATACTTGTGATTTTCTTTCCCACACCAAGATCCTTGTTCTTACTTGATGAAACCAGGTCAGAGTCTAAAGGGAAATAGTGGGGAAGAAACAAAAAGAATAAAGTAATAAATATACACTGATGTTTAGGGCCAAATCTTGACCCCAATTTGAAGGGTTCTGTATAATAGTAGGAAATGCATGTGGATATCTGCAGTTGGCTATACACTGTAGAGTGTATATCCAAGAATTGAGAAGTTAATTGCCACATTGGCAAGTGCTGCACTTCTCAGTCTTGGTACCAGTAGTGAAAGTGGACTTGCACAGGAGTCAGGGGAGGTTTTCTCTGTTTAGGTTGCCCTTGAGATACAAGAGGCATAATTTTGTAAGATAAATGTTTGTCTTTTGCATTTCCAGAAATATGCTTGAAGAGACTCTCTTCCCTCCCACAAGGGTTTGTTTGGCACTTGAAGAGATTCACTAGCTTTGCATTTCCAAATACAGATGCCTCTATTTTGGCTTGCACATTCAGGGAATGGGCTAACAGTAGCTGTATTCCAGAAGTGCTGAACACTTCTCCACATTATTTGCAGTTACTGCAAGATGCAGATTTTTAGGTCTTCACAAGGTCAAGTCACCCGGACTTAAAACACCTCAGATGGAATTACAGTCCTATTTTTACAGCCACCAACATTTTTGTTAATTTTGTTTCAAGCCAGCAATTGCCTGCAGTATCATATCAAATTAAAAAACAACAACAACAAAAAAAGAGGCAGAAAAATGTAAGGGAGTTAAAGAGGTTTGGCTGTAAATAAAATTGCTAAACATTGTGCAGCAAAAGGAGGTGACTTCAGGGACAAATGACCCTTGTGACAGACTTCCCAAATCACAGGATGTCAATTTGTTTTTTGAAGGCACCTACTATGTATTGCAAAGAACTGATGTGAAAAAGTGCATGCTGTCCCTAGACTAAATAAGTGTCGCTCTGTTTCCAACTTAGAAAAGACAGAAAGAAGGACAGAAAGGAAGGGAGAGAGAGAGAGAAAGCATGTCACAGATGAAAGCACGTTCTCAAAGGTCAGGGCAAATTGTCCTTACTTCAGCAAATGCTCTGGCATAACTTCATAATGAAATAATCCTGCTATCTGATACTGCCTGAGAAATAAACAGTGTTTTTATAAAGTTCTTGCCTATTTCACAGCACTTCCCTGTGTCACTGTAATAAAGTAGGTTGCAGCAAGTATCCTGCATGCCATGCCTCCAAATGTACCAGTTAATTACTGAGCCCTTTAAACCTACTAACAAGACAAGCCTTGTTCTTTCAACCTATTGCTTTTTGCCAAAAAAGAAAAAAAAAAAAAAAAAAGAAAAAAAGTCATTGGGCAAATAAATCTTTCCAGAGAAAACAGATTTGTTTCCAAATCAGTCAACTGTGCTGAACTGGAAAGGAAGAAATGTTATTTTTTCCAGGATGAAAGCAAAACAAGATCTCTCCCTGTTTATCCTGTCTCACCCATTTCTAAAGAAGGTCAGTTTAATTTCTTCATTACTTTTTCCTGCTGTCTTATTTATCTTGAAGTCCTCTAGTCTTTTTCAATTTCGCTGTCAAAGCCCAGCCTAGTTGGTCCAACACAGGAGTGCACTGTGCTTTGCTCTTCACAGTTATGTGAAGATCCTGAATAGAGCTGGGTGAATTGTAATCATCCAGACATTCTCCTTTCTTACTTGCTTTCTCCATGCTCCTGAAAATACCCATAAATCTCAAGCGTTTATTGTTGAATTAGTTTCTTTTTAGCATCTTTTTCATTACGATGCTCCAAAGTCTGTGAAAACAATCACAAATTCAGTCTGCCCCAGCCCTATGTGTTGTGCTATGATGAAACACAAATCTTTGTACCATAAGCATCTTTTAATACTCGTGCCTGAGTCTGGAAGGAAGGAATGCCAGTACAAATATAAAATAATAATTTATGCCAGAGAAAAGAGCTTTGCTATCCTCAAAACAGGTAGTGTTTGATCTTTAACTCAGATGGAGCCTAGGGCAACTTTTTGGGGGGGTGACTACATTTCAACTCCAGTCAGCAGAGGCCATCATGTTTGCCTGTGCCAGCCCAGCTAGAATACAAGTGGTGTTCAAGTGGTGTTCTGCATGCCGCAGAGTCAAATGCAGAACTAGATGTACATTTGTTTTAATAGCCATGGTCTGTAGGAGGGGGTCATTAGATCAGTTGGTGTGATCTCCTAGATGACACCTTAAGGAAAGAAAAATGCATCCTGCTGAATTCTCCTCTAAGTGTTCTCATTGTGCTGGGTTCGTTACACCAGTTTAACCTCTTCTGCAGTCACGTACACTCCCCTGACTTTGGAGCATCAGCAAAACAGCCTGAAGGGAGGTATATGCCAGCTGCTGATATGCAGGTCTCGGAGTGAAAGGCTCCAACACAGGATCAAGTGTCCAAGCCTTATCTGCAGCCTCCTCCTGCCCCTGTTTCCTCACTGCTGCCTCGGGTGCCGCGCAAGCAGGCTCCACACCGGGAGCAGGGAGCTGCGAAGCGATGACTCAGGCACCGTACCCTGATCAGGTGCTGCGCCCCAAATGCGCCTGGGCAGGTCTAAAGGCAAACCAAGTTCGTGCAGTGCACACACTGAAGAAGCTGGGAGAGCCACCACAGCTAAAGGCTGTGAAACTCTCCAGTGATATGTTGAACCCGTAGCTGAATTCAGTTCTCAGCTTGGTCTCTACACAGCTCTGGTCACAGCCCTGTTGTACTAAGAGATGTGCTACTTTTAAAACCAGAAAATGTGATGTGATACATGGCAGTGTCTGCAGGATTCCATGGCTTTGCTAGCAAAATGAGCAGCAATTTCACATCTTTCATTACAATTTTAGTTCAAGTGCTAACATTAGGTTTGGCAGTCCTTTCAAAATAAACCAGCGCTCCTTCATGGCACCCTTTGGTCTCTAGTCAGATTTTACCCACTGTCCCAGAGCTGCCACTGTATTTATTTTACCAAGTTGTTCTTCATTTTCCCAGACACTAGAAGATTTAGTTAGGCATTTTGCTCTTTTCTGATTTTGGTGGCACAGGATGCAGACTATTTCATCAGAAATGCTCATGCTTACACCCACTGTTTCATCAGAAATGCTTTCCATCTTTCAGTGTTTGTTCCTTTTAGAGGTGATGCAGGGCTTTCAGAAGTTGCCTGGATGCTCCTGCTGGAGTGAGAACCTTTCAGGATGTGATCACCTGCTTATTTCCAAGGGAAATGTCATCCCAGGAAGCACAAACACTCTTTTTTGAAGTGCTGCATTTCCCAAGGTGCAACACCTCTGTCAGAGAGAGGCACATTTGTTTCTACACATCTCTGGCACATAGGTTTCTATTAAAAGTAATTGCCTAGGTGGTACTTTCTCTAAACTGTATTCTGTGATGAGAACAACTGATCCCATAATACCAAAGCCATTTAGAAAATGCTACCTAACTCATCTTAGCTCAGGCACCCACTGCTGGGATATACAGACTGTTTTCAAATGTCAACTGATCTGTCCTGCTGACTATCATGGGAATGTATCCACACTCTATTTCATGTTTTCAGTTCTCTGGCCCCCTCAGACCTCTGGGGGTTGTCATTTTGAATCATTGTTAATATTAAAGAAAGTATTTCCACAAAAGCAAATGGAGTGGCTGTGAAAATTGTCACACTCCCATTGAAGCCAACAGGAGTTACCTGAGTGGGAGCAGATGGGCACTTGCTTTTTCTTTATAACCAGTGTTTATTCATTCCCTCTAGGTTCCCCTAAAAACTTTACGCTGCCAACCTTTCTCTAGATAGATCTAGCCCAGCCTGCATGAAAGCAGCATTTGCCAGCTGGGCTTCCAAGAAATTACACTGCACAAATAATTACTCTAGAGGAGAACAGCCTTGGCAACAACTACCTAAGTACGGGAGAAATGCAAGTAGTCAAAGGGCAAGGCTTTGGAGAGCACTGCCGCAAACTATCTGGTGGAGCGTGTTAGAGAGACATTCAGCAAATGTGACTGAAGCCTCTGATTCTCTGCCAGCTGTCAGGTTTGGAATTACAGCCATAGCAATTAGCCATGATTACTTCCCGATGTTGGTAAGTACAGTGCAAAGATCACCAGTTGTAGTCGTTCCTTTTTGTGATATTTAAGTGCAGCGCCAAAGAGGAGTATCAGATCTCAGGTGTGAAGACTAGGATGCATTGGCAGGTGTGCTCAGGGAAGAGACAGGAGGACCAATATTTACTGTTTATGCTTAGCAGGTCCCCCTTCAGACATGCCCTGGCAATATCTGTTAAAATATTATTAAACAGGTAAACAAAGATAATAACCCTAAGCAGCACTGTAGAGGTTACAAGTCATCCCATGACTGTAGTAGTCCAGCCAGTTGCTCTGTAGTTTGATCATAAGCTATTCCCTTATCAAAAGCATGAAGAAAAGATCTATTTTGTTGCATAACCAAAAGCATTAAATGTTAATAAATTATTGGGCTTTACCTAGAATTTCTGTCCACCTTTGGAAGGTCACTGGTTTAGACGGCTAAGATCATAGACAAAATTGATGAGCAAGTGTCAGAACTGAATATCTGTATGAGCACCCTTCATACCAAGTAATCAAAAAAAAATGTTTCCAGCTGAGGTCCTCTGGAGATCATGTCAAAAATCAGGAGAGAACACCTCTCTAGGTAGCTTGGGCTACTGGTTGCTAATTACAACATCAATAGTAACCTATGCAAAGATGTTGTTATTTGAGCAAGGGCAAACAAAATATTCTAAGATCTCTACACCTTAATTTTGTATTTCAGGTTTAGAATTTCAGTGAGTATAGGATGAGGGCTGTTTCCTCTGAAGGGTAACCATCATAAACACTCTTTTCCCTCTTCATTTAAATACTCCCATACTCCTACCTCATATCCTCAAGCCTTTTCTGAAGATTTGGAGAGTGAAGATAGGGTCTGTGTGGAGAGATGAATCAGTCCAGCAGACCATGCTGGAAGACTTGCTTATCCCTGTTGACATCAAAACCTGTTGAAATGCCAAAGTGTTCACCTAGAGATGCCATGACTCCAGTCATGCCTAGTTTGCAAAGTCTAAAATTGAGATGTTTGAGCCCCAGCTATTGTGGTCTGTAAAAATATTCAATGTACACAGAATCTCTATTTTTAAGACCGAGGCAAATAATGTACCATCCGTAAAAAATCCAAAGCTTTCTTAAGTGCCTTGGCTGCTGGACACCTGCTAGCCAAGAGGTGTGACACCGAGCTGTTCAGTTTCAGTGATCACAGGAGGCAAAATCATTGTTTACCTTCCCCAACAGAACAGATGTGACTTACAATCAGACTTTGGTTAAACACTTAGGAAAGAGCATTTCTGCCAGATCAAATGAACGCCCATGGAAACCAACCGTGGCAGAAATTAATTTAGTTAAACATTTGAACTAATCCTCTCTGAAATTCTTTTGGTACTGTTTATTCAGCTTTAATTGTTTCATGAACACACAACAGTTTAAACAGGGCCTTAGGACCTATGTCAAGCCCATACAGTTCATTTGATACAATTTAATTTGACCACTTGAGAGGCATAAACATTCTTAGCATGTGAATTAAAGGTGTCCCTGGAAGGCATTCAGCTTTTTACTAAATGTTGTTAAGAAGTAGACAGAAGCCAAACAGAGGACTGTTGTACAGAGTCAGTAATCTGATATTCTGCTATCATGACCATGAAGCTCTTTTTCACAGTAAAAACACCTTAGACTTGAGATTCCAGGAAGAGGTGATTTTTTAAATATGAAAGAGTAGATGCTTTGTTCTTCCATAATTGATGGAAGAAAAGTCTTGCTGAAGTTTGCGTAAGTTTCAGTTACGCAAGATTTGGAGTTATACTGCTCCCTTACAGGACATTACCTCGTAAGTTATTGTTCCCAATGTTATTAAAAATTGTGTGGTAGTGTAAGGTTAGCAAGTACAGAGCAAACTGTTTGATCTTTTGTCTTCTCTGGAGACGGGAGGAATCAGTGAATAAAAAATATGGAAGATATTTTCTTAGCTCAAGTAGGAACATTTTAACTCTACACCAAGGTGAGGGCTCAAGTCTTCATTAAGTTAAATTGCAGAAAAAGGCTTCAAAGACTTGTCTGTGGCTGTATTGTTCAGGAAATGAAGATCATCCTATGACTGCCCAGCAAAGTTTGTTGTAATGGAAGTATGGGCATGCACAGCTCTGGGAAAAAACTTGTGCACACACTAGGAGGTACAGAAAAACCTTCACACAGACAACAATGCCTTCAGGTTCCTGATTTCCTCTTGGTCTGCCCCTGCTAACCAGCGTAGCTGGAGAGATACATCTGCTTCTGAAAATCGCAAAGTACCAAAAAGGACTGACACCTATAAGGCACAAAGGCCATTGTGGGCCAGCCTCATGGAGAGTTCTGGATCTGCCTAGGTGAAACAACTTGGAGGGTGAACAAAACGCACCCTATACATTTGGCCTCTGGTAGGTTTGGGTATGGGAAAAGTGAGACACATATACAGGGTGTTTCAGCCTAAGGCAAAGTGATTAGTGAGGGTATCAAAGGGCAATTAGACTCCTGGTTTAAAAGCCTCAGCACGGGCTGAAAGACAGGATGAATCTTGTTTCCAGAGTTCACAAAAATACCTAGGTAAGCCAGTGGTTACCACTTTGATTAATTATGCAAAGATGAAGAGAAAGGGGAAAAACAGGACAGAATAATGATCTGCCTTTGGAGCTACTTTAAATAAAAGTGAAAGGACGTTTGTCAGTCAGGCATTTGGAGAGCAAACTCAGCACAATGTTCAAAACTGGGAGACAAAAAAACTTAGGAAGTTATGTTCATCAATTTAGCTGCTCTTCTCTTCTTAAGAACCTTTTCTTGCCTGCTCTGGAGCAATTTGTGACTTACAGTTTGCTACCAATAAACACCAAGTGAGCGGTATCAGCACAGTTTGTCCACAGAAATGGCTGTGGGCATGCTCCAACATGGTCCAGATTTCCTAGAAGCTTATCTAAACAAACAACTATATCTTGATGTAGCACTTCTCATCCCCAGATTAGGGTCACCATTTTCTACCCAGACACATTCTATTTTTCTCTTGATCTGGATGAATGGATTTCTCTCCCTGGGTAGAGGAAAGATTAAGGGGAAATGTGTGCTTATCTACTTTGGCCAAGGGAAGAGCAGCAGTGAAGTCCTTCAAGGATAGGTACAGGGTGGACCGCATAGAGGAAGGACCTCAGAGAGCTGTACAATATATGATGGCTAACTTTGAGGGTCTGGGACAGCCAAGGTTGGAGGGGCAGGTAGGAAGAGTAGGAAGTGAATGGAAAAACAAAGTTACAGCGGTTTGGGAGGCAGTGATGCAGCAGAGGTAAGACTGAGCAAACTCTGAGATGAATGCTGAAGACACATTAGGAAGGGTAGGTGGGGATGAGAATGGCAAGTCAGGAAGTTGCAGGCTGCAGCTGGGACTGGAGGATAAGGAAGAGAAAAGCAAAGTGCTCTGGTCTCTCAGGGGGAATAGGCTGAGGACAAAGAAATCACAGGGTCATTCACTCCTCCCCCACCTTTAATAGGAATTATTTTTATGAGGAGAATGACATGAATGCATAGGATCTCTCTATCCACTCCAAACCCATGATAAAAATGCCCACCTACAGTCTCTTTTTACTTTGACCATTGTGTTAATTTAAATACTTTTAATTAAAGTACTTTAATTTTCAAAAGACTTTCAGGAGAGCAGTACTACCATTGGCCTATGGGAACAAGACGACTATCTAGAGGTATTTAACAATTCTTTAGGGTGGGCCTGCTCTACGGACTTGCAGGGAATATATAGTGCTTGCTGCTGTTAACTGCAAACTCACTCAGCAGCAAAAGCACAGAGCTCAGTTCAGGCTGCACAAACTCAGGTGGGATCTTGAGCAACTGGAACACCTTGCAGCACTGAGACACCGGGGACCTCATTCTTTAAACAGGGACTTGTAGTGCCATTTCAGATCCCTGGGGGTACCCAAGCGGTCTGGTCAACCTGACAAATACCACAGAGGTCTTAAATGCAACATATCCCTTTGGAAGAAAGAGGTGAAAGCCACACAGGATGTGTTTTGGCATCTCAGATAGCAGTAGATGCCTCTGCATGAGTAAGCTGTCCTCGTAGTTTCTATAAGACTCCATCTCTACTGCTCAAGAAAAGAAGCAGACTGCTGCCAAGGCCAAGCAGCACAAACTGACTCCTGCCCCTGCTGCTTAGGGCTTGTGCTCTCCTGTCGAGGCTCCTTGGTCTTGGATCTCATCTGAAAAACATGTAGTCTTCCTGTGATTCTGAGAGAGAAAGACTTCTTTCTGGTTTTTGTCTTTTTCAGTGGGAAGTGTGAGAAATACCCTGACAGCTGTACCTCACTCACCTAAGGGATGTTTTTCCAGAATGCCCACAAAGACACATCACAGCCTGGGGGTCTGCTATTAGAGCATGAGTGTAAGGACTCAAAGCCTCTTGGACCTGGTGGATGACTGTTTTGGGTAGAGGGGGCCAAACCTGGAGCATTCTGACCTACTCTGTGTTTGGGAGGGCTTCACAGGATTTTTTTTCAGAGCAATATATATGTGGGAGCAGCATGTGCATGACCTTTGGTCAGCTGATACAGACCACCACTAACATCAGATGACATTTTGGGTTTGAAATGAATCACTGCCATTGCTGTCCAGTTTTCTTACTGCAGCCAGTCTCACTGAACAAACACTCGGTTGTTTGGCTAATCGGGTAGCAAAAAATGAAAAAGGAAAGAAAAAGTGATTGCTTCAGAAGTACTGCTTTTTGAGGGCTTGGGATTTCCATTGCTTTTGCAGGTCAGCAGAAGCTGCTAAGCAGAACCAGGCGGCTGTGCCCCCCCGTGCACCGCTGTCGGTTTGGGTTGGAACGTGTTCCCTGGACATCCATAACCCAGCCATGAGAACGAGTCTCGCCGCCCTGCAAACCCCGCCGAGCCCGCTCTTCAGTGCTTAATGTAGTTCTTGGCCTGCTGTCATTTTGGCAGCACTTTGACTGCAGACCTCAGTTTAATGCAATTATTAAATCTAAGATGAATAGTGTGTAGGATACTGTCATCAAATCCTAGGCTACAGGTCTGGATCTCAAGAGGTGGTGTTGCCATTCCCCATGCCCAGACAGTCAAACATATCCCACGCTACCCCAAATGATGTTTATCCAACTTGTTCCTAAAACCATGAGTCCCAGAAGGAGCTCTGATAGCTCTGTAGGTCCCAGACCCACAGCAATGACACAGTGAGCCACAGTGCCCCTATGCTCACAAGCTGCTGCTCTGGGAATTAGGAGGACTAGGCATTGCTTCCCAATTCACTTGATGATCTACCTGGTGACCCTTACACATTTCTCAAACTTAGGAAAGAAGAAATGATGACATTGACTTTACCATGATAAGTCACTTGTAAGAAAAGCATTTTTGATAAAGATCTACAGACTAAAAAACTCCTAATATTATTAGCATCTAATAGTGTTAACACTTCAAAATAGTCATTATTATTAAAATCACATAATAACTCAATATCCTTGGAATACAAAGCCTCAGCTAACTATTTTCTAATTTTGTTTTTCTTTTCTTTTGTGGAGATGAAATTTTAGGGGACTGGTCCCCTTTCCCCAGCTTCTGTAACATTTTGGCTGCAAGTTTCTGCTCTTTAGAGTATTGTTTTTACTCCATCTCTATAGGACTTCAGCAGGAAAGCAAATGGCTCTTTCTCATAATCAGCCTGCTTAATTCCCTCTCTGATGGACAGTCTGTAGCAACCTGTCTCCAGGTAAGAACCAATGAGCATGGTGAGAGCACAGGGTCATCATACACAGTGTCCTTTGCCTTTCCAACCTGGAAGTTTTTCATGGCACTGGGGATCTTAAAGGTGTTTTTAGAAGAAAGGCTTCAAATGCATTCTTGACTTCTTTTTTTGAGAGAGAAAACCACAATTACATGGGCAGAGTATATAGTGAAGGTTTTTGACTGCCAGGTGCTGGAGAGAAGATCTTCAGGAACATCTGTGTTTGTCTGGCTTGGGTTGTTTAATCTGGAATGTCCTTTGACTCAACTGCCCTGTCCTCCTCTCCACCAGTGTGCACAGAAGAATGGGGCTCTTGGGGGACTTCCATTTCCCCCACACAAGAATTTTGCTTCTGACATGTATGAGGAGTAGGAACGGGACTGCAGCAATAAATAAATACCAGAGTGATTAAAAACAAATGTGTGAAGCATTATTAATGATACACTGGAGAGAATGGAAGCGTACTATGCCAGAAACACCATCAGGAACAGAACAGATATCAAGGGCGACACAGCCTGATGTTAAAACAGCAGAAGGGGACAAAGCAGTGATTTACTGTGCAACATCTGAGCCTGCAGCTGGATGGTTCAGGGCTGATTAGTGGAGTTGCTTTTTGAGCTAGCAGGGCAGGTCAGACTGAGGTCTATGCAGGTAACCTACTTCTGTCAACAGGAACCGCCATGTTTTGCCTTGTTCTCAATATTCAGCATAACCCCTGCCCTCCTTCCATCGTGTTTTCTATACTCACAGCTCTTGGAGAAGTTTTGACAACTTGCAGTCCATATGTTCTTGCTTTGAAAGCGATTCTGGAAAGACAGCTGGACTGTCTGGATGCCCAGCAAAGCCCTCTATTGTGCAAGAGCTTGGTGATACAGGGGGCTGTCCTTTCTGTCATTTTTCCCATTTTTCCACTGATATAATTGAAATGCAACTAACCACATATGCAGTGCTGCACTCCAGTAAGTAATTATGTGACAGCTCCTGTTCTGAGCACTCGTGCAACCGCATGCAGACAGAGAAGGAAACAAGTCATTTGCATACAGAGCAAATATTTTGTCATCACCTGCTGTTCATCCTAATGAGATTTTGCCAGACTCATTAGAATGATTCCACGCTTCTTAATACCCACTGGGATTGCTTTATTATGTGATGGAGTCAACAGTTGGCATATGCCACAGTGTCTCTGTATTCAGGTCCCTTGAAACCTCTGAAGGCAGCTAAACAAAGGCAGAGAATAACCAGTTTTGTTTCCTTCTTTCTCCCAGGATGTCTTAACACTGATATACCAGTGACTCATAAGTACCACGGTTAAAGGGATCTCTTTATCAGTCCACTCCCACTGGCTTCTGAAGACAGTAGGCATCTTTTCACTAGAGACTGGCTTGTCTCTGCATGGCTGAAAGCAAGGACCCTGACCCCTCCCTGCAGAGGACTTGTGGGGATTTCTGTTTTTCTGTTTCCCCTGCTGGTTTTAAAAATCTTTTTTTTTCAAAAATCACTGGTGGTGTTTTTTTTCTCTCCTCTTACTCTATCACAAATCTACCTAAACAACAGGAAGGAGACTTATTAAGAAATTACAGAAGATTTGGGCATGGCCCAAATCCACATGATCCTTTTTGTATGTAAGCTTTCCATACAAGTTGGTGATCATGGATTAGCTCAGTTGGTTAGAACTGTGCTATTAGAACATAGTGCTAATAATGCCAAGATTAAGGGTTCAGTCCCTGTATCAGACCACTCACTTAGGAGCTGGACTCAATGATCCTGGTAAATCCCTTCCAACCCAGAATATGAAATTAGTGTGCTAGGAATTGCAGTACAAACAACCCAAAAAATAGAGATTAATGCTTTTTCTCCATTCTCACAACTGTAATCTGAGGTGTTCCAATGGGATTAGTGGGATATAATTTGTTTGGGTGTTACTTATAACAACATGGAGTAAAACCAAAAAATCCTGAAGTGTGATATTGAAGTTGACAGTGTCACTTTAAACAAATTCATTCTAGATGATTTTTTGCTTTGGGAGTGTCCCTTTACAAACAAACTCCTGCCAGGAGCCAGAGTAAACACTATGTTAATCTTAGATCAGCCTTTAATTTTCCTACTTCCTTTCCCTTCTCCTTTCCTTTCTATTTCCTTCTAAGACAGCAGTATTATGGACAATTTAAATCAGACATATCCATAACTGAACAACAAAATCACCAACTGAGGACTATGAGAATAACAATAAACTCAACATAGTAATTATTTTCCTGTCACACAAGCAATTACAAGAGCCAAGAAAGAACGACTGAGTGCTCTTAACCTGATATTGATCATTTCATTTTCTCAAGCCGTGTAATATTAAGCAAGCTAATGCTCCTACAGGGAACCCTGGCAACAATTAAGCATAACTATGAAAAAGTTAGACTCGTTGCAGGCTTGAGCAAGGGGGATAACTCACTGTTCATGCCAATGGTAATAATTATGAGCAATGGAAATAGTGAAATGAAAGACAGATTAATACTTAGGCACAAGTTTACCATTTCAGTGATGTTTGTATCTGGCCAGGTTTGTGTTAGCATGACACACTCCGTTTACCTGGCATTCCAGCAAGGCCAACCTATTGGTTAGTGGTTGCCACAGGCTAACTGGGGGTGTAGCTTCTGCCTACAAGGTGAAGAGAGAACTTGGCAAAAGGTTCACTCGTGAGCATTGTGACGCACAAGCTCTCCATTCACGCTGTGTGCTGAGGCACCATCACAACTTAACACAGGAGGAGCCAAGTTGGAGCTTTTTGCTGTTGGTTCTAAACTTGAATCATCTGTTGTTCATTCCACAGATCACGAGCCTCTCTTTAGACCTGGAAATTTGCTTGCCAAAACGGAGTTTCTGGTTGGCTTGAGTATCCTACCTGGTTAATTGCTCCTCCTAGACACTATTAATAACCAGTAGTTTCAAATCATGTTTGCCAGACCGTGTGAATACTTGAAATTTGAGAGAACACCTTAAAAGAAAATTGATGCCTGTGTTTAGGCAACTGGTTTGCACCCCAGCATTTGGTTCCATGTGTAGCTTTTATGCTGCTGACTGCACTGACTGAGTTTCAGCTGCCTACACTGGGAGCTCAGGCACCTGGCTTATCTGGTAGGTAACACACACCAGGTGTGTTCTGTGTCTTCTGAAACACTGGCCACCGGAGCTGTCCTGCAATATTGTTGTTGGCTTCCAGCTGCCTCTCCAGGCAGACGTGTGCCTCCTGTAGATACTGTGCCATGTCTGTCAGAGCAGCCTGAGCACCTCAGCTGTCTCACTGCGTCTCAGGTGGCTCGTGGTACTGTCTGTGAGCAACTTCACTGACCTCATGGAGTTTCTCTCAACTGTTTCCAAACAGGGAAACCTTCCAGTGCTGCCCTTGAGATTTAAACCATGAACAAAGGGCAAGCCTGCTTAAGAGAGCAAACTCAGACTTGTGTTTAAGTTCGAGCGCAAATAAATCCCACAAAGAGTCACCATGGGAGGAGAAAGAATGGTGAACAGACAGTGTGGGGTGAGGTTTTCTTCTCCATGCTTTCAGGGTGGGTGCAGTAGCAGTTCCTCAGAAGCATTCTTTCTGTAAGGATCCTGTCAGATACAGAGGAAACACTGAATTGTAACCATATGTGGGGGCCTTGCACAATGCAATCCCATTCCAACTCCATTAATTTTAGTTTCTGTTATTTCATGTTGTACCACTTAAATGTCTCTGAGCAAATTATCATCAAAGTCCTACACAAATTAGCAAAACGTTGAATTTTTCCTTTCCTGATTTATGTCAAGGAGGAGAGTCCTGATTTAGACAGGTTAGGAAACTCCACCTCAAGCCCTCCACTACTTCTGCAGGACTTTAAAGAGAGCTCAAAATGTTTGAATGGGTGTGCTTTTGTTTCCATTTCCTGAGGGAAGCTGGAGTAATTGATGTTTGCAGTATTTCTGACCATCACCAATCCCTCTAGCCAATTGAGGGAAAGAGGGAGAGAAAGGATATGTCAGAGAAGTCAGATAATCAGACATTCCCTCTAGTAAAGGATCATTAGTGAAAGATAAATGGATTCTAATGGTTGGATGGTGTTGTAGGAAGCAAGCACAGAATATTCTGGCCCTTTATTTTTTTTATTACTCCTTTCATTTTTGTTTTATATTCCTTTTATTTTTCCTGACTTTCGTATATATCCCATCTTATAGAACTCCATGCTTTTCATGATAACCAAAAATCAAAGAAGCCAGAAGATTAAAAGTTTCCAGTGACATAAAACATGGGTAGACATAGAAAGCCATGCCCTCTTGAATTTCTTGCAAATGCATAATCTGCCTGCGGCAAGGAAAAAAAAGATGGGGGAAAAAAGGAGCACAAATTGAATTTTTTTCTTTAAATCAGGATTTGGCTTATTTTAAAAATGAGCCTATCTAAAGTTGTGATGAACACAAGTGAAAGCCTGAATTTACTACATTTAATCATACATTTTGAGTTATATTGAAAGAAAGTTATTTTGTACTAAGCACTCTAAGTTCACTTACCAATTTTGAGGAAAGGTAAAAAACTCTGAATTTGTGAAATTCATGGACTCAGCAGAATTTATGGGTCTACTCAACTAGGTTTTGAAACAAAATTTTCTGCTTTGTTTATTCAGCTCAAGTGTTCTCTATAGTATATGTGGTATTGCAATTAGGACTTTTTAAATAATAATAATAATAATAATAATAATAATAATAATAATAATAATAATAATAATAATAGTAAAAGCTGCTAGCCAGAGTCTGTCCTCTAGAAGAAGGCACACTCCAAAACATATGGCACCAGCCACTTGGGCAGCTGTGCAGGGAAACAGGCTGGGCCCCACAGAGTTTATGAGCTTAAGCTCACTTCTGTGCAAACACGACCATCCACCTCCTGAACCTTCCCTGACCTTCAAATCCTAATGCTGCCTTCACATGACACTGCACCTGAAGTGATCAGCCGTGCTGCACTCAGCCAGCTCGGGTCTCTGCACCCACAGCACAGCTAATCTGCATCCAGATAAACTCACTTGGGCATTGGACAGATGGGTAAAGCTCAGCCTGCCATCTTATTCACTTTAGGCGGAGAGTATATCTGAGACTTGGAGAACCAGGAGGACTTTTTTCCCACCTCTAGACTCTGTGGCTAGAGGATCAGCTATATTCATCTAAAATCTTGAAAATCCAAGGATCAGATCAATTCAATTGCACCATTTTTGCATATGCATCCTAGTAAAATAAGTGTATTTCACTTTTCATTTAATTCCACTTTCTGTGGGAGTAGAATCCAACATAAACAGAATAATAACAACAACAACAACAACAACAAAAAGATGAATGGATCATTTCCTGCTCTAAAAAACCCCCAATTAAAGCTATGTTTCCAAATAAGCATATACCAATTTAATCAGGGGCCTCCCATGCTGTGTATCCTCTAGGACCTCTTCTGTTCCTGGCTAACATTAACAAAAAGAACAGAAGTTCTTTTTGAAGAACAGTAGTTTAAAGCAACCACACCTTATTTAAGAGATGCAATTTAGTATTTAACAAGAAATAAGAATTCATTCTCCTTAAAGTAAACGAACAGATACTAATTCAAAACAAGATTAAAAATAGCTACCATAGACCAAGGTTCCTTGCTTAATGGTTTAAAACATGCTCACTTTTATATACCTTATCCTAAGCTATTCATTCTGAAAGCTATCCACATAGGTTCAGTCAAAGGATTCCTTAATTACACTCCCTGCCTTATTCTGAGCCATGGATAGTCTTGTCAGTCTTGAACATCTTTATTACCCATCCTTCTCAGCCTGCTCCTTGCAGGAAACTATTTCCATCCAATCTGACATTTCAGGAAAGAAGGCTCCTTACAGGCTCCTTATTGACCATCAAGTCAATACACTCTACCTCCCAATTCAACACCTTTTACACAACAGAAATAGAGAAAAGTCTAAATGGAAATCTCCATTGTCATTCTTACTTTCTGTATTTTCCAGGAGAAAAAAAAAAAAACAAGCCAAAGCATGAGGTCACCCATGCTTTCCTCCAGAAGAGACATTCAACCTCCACCTAAAGCTTATCATTATTTAATTGTTGCTTTATGCAAGCAAATTCTCTCAATATAACCCAGTATCTGATCTTGCTCTACCTTGAATATGATAAAAGCCCTTGAGAAGGGCTGGTCCTGTCTCCGTCTCAATCCTGCAAGATCCTGGACTTCTTCCAGTTTAGCATCTAACTGGCATGTGAAACAGAAACAGTGCCTAGTGACAGTGATGGATGGTCTGCTCTTGGCTGTTGCCTGCATTCACACTGCTGGATATCCCTACAGTATTTGATTGCATAAACCCTGAAATCCCTTTGTCCACATTAAGGATGTTTGGTCAGCACTACGAGATCTAAATAATAATCTCTAGAGAGGAAACTGGCAAACCTGTGTCCATTGTAAGCAGAGAGTATGCAGAGAAAGTCCACCTGTTGAATGAAACTCACAGCTCTCTCAGGACTATGGCAATCACATGTATGGAATTATTTGAAGTAAACTAGTGATTAAAAACTAAATAAAATTGTCCCTTTTTCTACCCCCTCCCACCATGCCACGGGGAAAGGAGAGCTCTTGAAGCAGAGATCTCCCTCAAAGTCTGTGCTGCATTTGCAAACCCATCTGAGGGATATCATCATGTGAGTCCACACCCTGACAGTTGCCTAAAGGCTGGGGAGATATTTTTTAGGAAAGGGGAAAAAAGAAACAAACAGAAAGGAACCCCTCCCCTTTCTGTGTGTAACACTTTTTTGCCTGCTTATCATCAATAGATTTTGGAGCCTCGAAAAGCAGCGTGAAAGAGACGGGTCCTTTCTGCATGTCAGCCTGCCTCTCTGTAGCACAAGCTGTGGGTCTGCCCTCACAGTCTCCCTGGCAGACAGGGCTATGCCCAAGTGAAGTCTGATGCGAGGACATCATCTTCCCTGAAAGGTCTGAAAAATACATCCTGACCTCTGCATGTCCCCTTGAAAATCAGGGTAGGGGCAGGAAGTAATGGTGAAATCAGAGCAGGAGAAGGAATCTGAGCTGAACTGCAGTTGGTGGTTTTTCATATCCAGCACATTTTGTTAGTTTGTCAGTAGCTTGAGGCAGCCACTTCAATAAAAAACTAGTCAAAGTTTAGGGAAGACATAGAGAAAGAGGTGCATGTGTGTGCATGCTTTTACCAATGCCATTGCTGACAAACCGAGGTTTGATAAAGTACATTTCTTGCTTGCGGGGGGATCTGACTGTACACCTTTTGCCACTGCAGAAAGAAAATGCAAAATATGTTTACAAAGCCACAACAAAAACATGCTAATGTGTCAAGGGGCCTTTTTTGGCACTTAAACCCTGAGAATCTACCTGCAAACCCCTTCAGTAACATCTGTGTTGAAGGTTCCCATATGAGTTACCCCAGTTAACATCGGAAGGGGTTAAGGAGGCAAAAATCCCAGCTGCAACCCCAGCTTAAACCTGCCTGTGTAAATTGGTCCTGGATTCCTGTGCAGGTGTGTCAGGTATTTTTTTGTGCTTCTGGGCTTGGACCAGCCAAACACCTCTGTTCTAGAAGTCATGTGCCTGCCTTTCTCACCCACTCCTCCACCACACCAATTTCTTTCATGATAATTTCTTCAGCCCATCTCTTCAGGGTGTTCTCAGTAGAGAGAGGGGAGTGAACATCTAACCCCTGGTTGTTGGGCCAGGTTTGTGGGAAGACCATTTTTTTCCAGGAGAAAATCAGGAAATCTGTGTTAGGCAAAACAGTTTGCTGTGATTAGAAAACAGGCAACAAAACAAGAAGGCAGAGGCTTTCTGGGCAAAGTTTCTCCAGGGAATTGCTGCAAGCCACAGTTCCACTATGAAGATGCTTTTCATTTACAATCATAGAATCATTCAGGTTGCCAAATCCACCAATAAGCAGTGTCCCCAAGTGCCACATCTACAGTTTCTCCAGGTACAAGTGTGTGTGCTTCTGCTCTGGATAGAGTAAACAATAATTAGGTTGTATTTTACTTCACCCACAACATATTCCTAGGGATTTTACTTGCCATTACAAGTGGCAGAAGTGCAAGGAGTGTACACACATCTCAGCACACATACAAGAAAGGTTCATCCAGCATCCCAGTCCTGGAGCTGCCTGGAGGCAGGAAATAGTCATCAGCACCAGAAACTCTAAATTTTCCTTCCCAGAGTAAAACCAGAAATATTGCTCCACTGACACGCTGTCCTTTCCTGCTTGTGCAGGCAACTTAAGGCTGGGGCTGGTAACTGCAGCCTGTGTGACAAAGCATCTTGATGGGTGATGCCGCTGGCAGGATTTGGATAGGATTCTTCCCCTCAAAAGCTGCAAAAACAAGACTGGTTTACTTTGGATCTTTAGTTCTGTTTTAGCATTTGATAAAACACATGGCATAATAGTCAGGAGAGCCTGCCTCTCCCCCTGAGATGCTGCCCAAGGAGTAGACAATAACAAGTAGCATTGATTTATTGCTGCAGAGGAGGTAGAGAAAGAGGAATGTAATAAATGCTGAGGAGATGAGAAATGCACCCATTCCCTCACCCCCTACACACTCACAGGCACTCTAGAGAGGGAGAGGAGGTTATCTGCCATGAACCAGCACATTGCTGAAATTCTAATGAAACAAGAGTCAAAGCAGGTAGGAGGTGGTAGAAATGCTGAGCTTGATGCCCATTTATCATCTTCAAATGCTGAACTCAAGTTGGAGAGGAATGTCAAGAGAAAGGCACTCTATTATTTGCAAAAATATTTTGTAGGGATAGAGCTAGATATTTCCTATGCATAATTGGAATAAAAAAGCTTTATTCCAAAACAAATCAAAACCCCTCTTTGAAGGAATACTAATAAGCTTGGCAGAAGAGGCACACAAATGTTAGAAAACACTAATTTAAAATTACCTTTGATACCTTAATGCGTCTCTCATGCATACAAGACTTATGCAGACATGCTTTGGATTGTCTGATCAGGCAGTGTTTTCCCACACAGCTCCTTCCTTCAGTACACAAATTAGACCCACTTTGTGGCTATGGCAGCATCTCTACTTCATGTTATTCTGAAAGCTAGAAGGGAATAAGGAACAGGACTATGGGACAGAGAAAGTACAAAATTACATCCTTGTATATAATCCTTTGTTCCAGAGAGCTGGGAAATAGTGTTCATCCAGGCTTCTCTTAGATGGGTTCTAATTGTGTCCTTTTACTTTCTAGGTGCCCGACCTCCAAGCCCTGTGGTTTGATGTGCAGAAATGCTGAGATCCCAGTCTCAGCTGAGACAGGCAGAGAGATGCTCCAGTGATTCACTCCCTCGTGTCATACAGTAAGAGCTCTGAGAAATCAAGTCCTGGTGGGTTCAGGCTTGGCAGCTGCAGTGCTGACTTGGATGCCCATTTGCCAAATGACAGTATCATGATAGCTCATCACAGAAAAGTTCTGCTGAAATGAACCAGCTAATGGCTGAGGAGCTCTTGTTCTGCAAGACTGGCAAGCACTATAGAAAATCCCATGAAGAAAACATTTCAGGATTCAGAGAGTGTGGCATAAATCAGGAATATACTGGAATACAACAGATTGAAATAGGTGCTTGCCAGCTGAGACATGTTTTTCTAGCACACAGTATGAGGCTGAAGGACTTTGAATACATGAAGAAACCCAATGTACGTGTGTGCAATTAAAGATAAAATTAAAGGGAGTTAAGTACTGTTGCATGACATCCACATGACTTATCAGCAGGGTAAACACCATGATGTTGAGATTTGCCAAGGCAGCTAAAAGACCACACCTGGGGTGAGAGCCGGCTCTTACAGTATGTGGGAGATAAAACATGCTGTCATCAGTGGTTTCACAAATAAACACTGATGGCAGTGGACTGGTGAAATTTAGGAACCAGTCCAGTCCAGGCTATGGACTAGTGTCCTCCCTTGGATGTAAAACTTTAAATGGTTACCCTTGTACCTTCTGCCTCACACCCTAGGACTTGGCCCCCTACAAACTTTCCCCAGCCTCAAAAATTCAGTCCAGTTCTGTAAAGTCTGGTGTTTGTTTGGCTCATTCTCCTGGTTTTAATCATGGTATGCTGCCTGTGTCAGTCCACCTCACCCAGACCCTCCATTCCTCTTCCCACAGTAACCATCAATTTGAGTTGTGCCCATAGAGTCCAATTCCTTGTCTGCTCTGTTTTCCTTTCTCTCATACAAATATCTTTTCATTCACAGAGCACTGGAGAGTTTCAAAGGGTAAGTCATATCATTTTTTTACAAACCAATCTTTTCCCTCAATCTAAGTCCTGGCTATGAGGAGCAACTATATGAAGTTTTCCTCTCCACCCTATCTGAAGTAATTCAGCCTCAGGCAAACACCTGGACTGGAAAACTTTACTCCCAGTGGTCAAATTTTGGCAACAATGTAAATGACTGGTAAATGAGAAATCTTAATAAAATACAAAACTGTCAGAGCCACCTGTAAAAACCTTCAGTTCTAGAAAGAGCTGAGCTGCTTTAGTATCCCCAGCCTCAGATGTCTGTCCTGGCCATGTGTTGTGTATTTTCAACTCAGAGCTGGGTATGCACAGCCACCCATTTATCTCTGTCACCCTTGTTTCCATCAAAAGGAAAGTTGCAGTGTGACCTGGATGACTGTAGGGCCAGGATCTCCTCAGTTCTGTTCCCTGAGTAGGGTAGATATGAACCCCAAGAGACGCTTCTGAACCCTTGAGAGATGTACTGACATGTCCGAGTGAAGATAGTGGTGGAGCCATGGACTTCTCATCCCCAGAGGCAGGCAGGAGATGGTCCCTTAATCCCTAGGGACCTGCTACCCTAACAGGTCCCCAGGGGTACATGGTGGTGACCAACATGCTCAGCAAGGTCTTGCTGTAGGGTGTGAAACCAGTGCCCATCCATTTTTGACAGTATGAACACCCAGCAGTGTTGTGCCTTCAGCACACCGTGTTACATGCTAATGTAACATTAAAAATTAACTGGAAATAAGTGAAGGTCTCCAGCTCTTCTTTCTGGCCTTGAGCAAAATGTTAAATTTTTCTGGGAACCAATTTCCTCAGTTAATAAAGTCTGTGGTTGGATGCAATGAAGATCGATTTATTAATGTTTGTACAGCATGGGAATGTCCTTGAGGGGAACGCTTAGGGGAGAGCAGCATTGTTACTCTTATCTCCTCCAAGTTAGTATCTAACACATCTGCTCAGGGTGATTCAGTCCCACGTCTAGCCTTTTGCTTATTAGAAAGTATAGCAGAGTTTCTATAGTACAATGAAGCATTGGAAATAAACCGAGACAGGGATTTATAGCTGCACTTTCTTGCAGTGTGTTATAATAGCCAGCATTATTTAATCACAGAAACATGATCTGGCCACAGCTAACTAGCTTTGCTCAGGTGTGCTTGTAAATTTAATTTGAGTTCTTCTACCTTGTGCAGAAGCTGAATGCAGGCTAATGTGTGTGCTGGAAAAATAACAAATTGTATTATGGTATAGAACAGGAAACCTTTCAGTTTCACAATAAAATAATACAACTCAATGCATGCAGTATTTATATAGCACCATTCAGAAATATATTTTAAATCTTTATACAAACCACTTGCATGCTATGCCACAGCCAACATGTCAAATCCTATTAAAGAGAAGAAAGCCATTGTAAAAACAAGTCCTCAATATACATTTAAACAAAGCATTCATTGGAAGAGAAGCCCACTAACAATTGGACCTATATAGCTATTATTAATACAGGTCCTGATAAGAAACTGAATCCATGGCATAAAATGTTTATCCATTATGTTCTCAACAGAAACACAAGTATAGTGTCTTTTATTTTAAAAACAGCGTCCTGAATGGCAGAATGGATGAGTCTGGATGTTATTTTCTACTCGCATTATACCAGCAAATGAAAAATTTAAAAAAGGAAGGAAAAAAAGTTGAAACAGAGGCGAAGTGTGTGACAAACTCAGATCCCCTGCCTCACTCTATCGCCTGTATTTTCTCCATGGTACCCAGCGTCTGCAATGCTTGCTGCTTACTCCATTATGCTCCCTCACCCACCTACTGACACATTGCCATTGATCGCCCACATAGGTTTAAGCATTTCTGCCCCCCTCCCTGCACTGAAAGCTTTTGCAAGGCAGCTGAGGTACCAACCACTGTAATAGGTCATATGGTAGAAGGAAGCAAGTTTTGGGCTATGCACATCCCTCCGCATCTGGGGAGCTCTGGGGTCTGAGAGACCCCTCACAGCCACCTAGGGGGGCAGGGGCCCTGCTCCTGGGAACAGAGGGGTGACTGCTGTTACGGGGCTTTGGCTTAGAGAGGCACAAGCTGCTCGGCTGCTGCATGATGTAGCTTCTACGCTTCTGCCTTGGCATTGCACCTGTGTTAGGAAACATGGTAGAAAAGCCAGAAAGAAACCACTATACTGGGGAATGTGCTGTTCGGTAGTACAAACACCTGTGAGGAGAAGAGAGGACAAAAAACTGCCCATGAAGTCTCATCCTGACTTGGTTGTAGGCAGCCTTGCTGCTGCCCTCAGAAATATTTTTGCAGTCCAAAATGACTAGAGAGTATCTGTGTTGGATTTATCATAAAAACACAATAGCATGTGAGAAAATTGTATTTCTGTTTTTCTGGAAACAGAAGTGACCTATCTTTTCATCAGCTAAGAAGTTGGGGGAATGGTACACAAATATTATTACTGACTTCTTTTCAGACGCACCTTATGAATAAAACTGGATGCTGGTTCACTTAGGTTCCTGGAAAACCTTATCTCTAGATTGTAATGCCAAATTAATACACTAAAGGAATTTATAACTTGTGTTTCTCAGTGGTTGTTTAACAGCTTGATCACTTGCCAGCAATGCTTTGTCATTCACTACTTCCCACTGGCATTACCTTAAAACTAATACCAACAGCCAGTTGTTCCAGAGAGCTTAACTGAAACATGCAATACTGGGAGACACAGCCAACACACCAGTTCCCACTTCATGTGCATTTATAATTACACAAGAAGTGGTGCTTGTTGTACAGTCAGCTCTGGTGCTCCCTGAGATGATTCACCTTCTCATGCTAACTTTTACATACATTGTCTATCAGCATGGATATCCAGACTCATCCTCTCTAACTCTGAGCTTTTTAGCTGGGATCCCTAAATTACAGCCTGTCTTTGCTTTAGGCTCTTCCTGTAGTCAGAGCAGGGAAACATGCACTTCATGAAGGCGGATCTGCTCCTTGGTGGGCTGAATCATTGCCGGAAGGCTGCACCCCCACCCCGTTGCTCCATTGACTGGGAAAGGAGCCCCAGGCAGGGCTGGCAAGCCTGCTGTGTTCCTGTCCCAACCAGCCCTCCCTGCTGCTGCCGGTGGGCTGAGAGGAGACCTTGGATGGTGTGAAAGCCTTACTGACGCTTGTTGGGGGTGACTCAACAGCTGGCTTGGGCAATTCAGTTAAATAAATAAATTTACACAGCCAAGCCCAAGATGACTTAGGTGGCAGCCCCACTCTGAGTAGGAGAGGTGCCCCACCAAGCCCTGGAAGCTGCAGTTAGGCTTTCCCAGCCTGCCGTGGCTGAACTTGCAGAGTCAGGGCAAGGCACACAGCCCCTGATCCTATGCAGAGCTCTCCCCAGGCTGTTTCCAGAGATAGCCCTCATTTCACCTCTCCTTCCATCACAGCGCTTTGCCTTTGCTTGTTTCCAGGGTTCATTCCCAAGAGCTTACCATCTCCCTGCTGCCTGTTTCCTCAGCTGCTGCCTCACACATGCTTCCTCCAGTGTTCTCTGGGTACACCCTCTCCCTCGAGCATTTCTCTCCTGCATTGCTGCTGTTCTTTCCCACCAAGCACGATTTCACCCCTGAGTTTCAGACAGCACTCCAGACATTCACCAGACTCCAATTCTCTGGGGTCATGTCCTGCAGAAAGCATCCAGTGTCTCCAGGGACCTCAAGTCCCTTCCTCAGTCATGGGGAAGATGAGAATTAATCATAGAGCTGCAGCACTGGCTTTTGGCTCAAGCCACAAACAAGTCTATGGTAGGAGAAAGAGACTGGAGCAGCCCAAGGGTGTTACAGATATTTTCATGGAGTAATGGTTCCCCAGTACTTTGATACATGGAGTTACCTTCTCTAAGCCTGCTAAACATCTGATCTACACTGTTCCCCCATCCTGTGTCTTTTGGGTGTGAGGTAGAAATCATTTTCCTTAACTTTAAATGTCTCTGAAATGAAATAACTTGTTAGGTGGAAGTCTCTGCTTGTTACTGTAAAGTTACAGACAGGAACTAAGGGGTTTCTTGTGTAGGTGTGCATTCTTCTTGACAGGAGGCATATGATCCTAAAATGCCAGCCAGATTGTGGAGTGACGTGGCAAGTGTGCTGGTCCACAAGGTGTAGGATACTGCAGGCACGTGACAGCCCAGTCCCCTCGACCTGGGGTGCAACAGATCCTTTCCACAGCAACAACAAACCAAACTATGTACTTTCCACCCCAATCTTTACTCCTCCTGTCTGCCATGAAGCCTAGAACAACTCAGATACTCTATAGGCAATCTCCTGTCCACATAAGGGCTAAGTTTATGGTCCCAGCATTATTTCCCCCTTCTGGTCTGGGCAGAAAATGAAGAGGAGGATTTCTGCCCCTTGTCTGAAGAGACTAGAGTCAGACTTCTCATCCTTGCTGAAGAGTCGACTACTGTAACTATGCACCACAAGGGGGTTATTGAAGTTACAGAGAAGGAACTCAAGGCTCAGCATTTGAGAAGCATTGCTCTTAGAACTACAAAGGGCTCTGCATGGCCTATTAATAGATTTGGTCATGGCCCAGTGCAGCTGTACACCCACTGAGCAGGACAGCATGTTCTAATGGTGTTTAGTTGGCTGATTACAACATCAACTCTTATTTTTTTACCCACATGTTACTACTTCGTTTCCCTCCTGCTGTTTCATGCTGCTGATTGATCCAGAGCTGTGAGTAGAGAAAAGAAATGTATTTATATTATAGCATAACTAGTCTATATTGCCAAGTTAAAGCTGTGTAATTGAGCAGGGCTGCAAATGGAGGGCAGGTGTCTTTCACAGCAGCTTCATCTCTGTCGTTTTGCTCCCATGAGGAGCAAAGCATTGTATGTGGGTGGGTTGGGGAGTGGGAAGGAGCAGGTCAAAGCACCGTTTGTGTGACATACCAATGACAGCCAGTCAACTCTTGCACCTGCGTGCCAGCCTCGGGCTGTCAGAAGCACCAGAGCCTGAAAGCGCCCCCCCAAATGTAACAATTTCTGCTCTAGTAGGGCATGCATGCGTGTGTAACAACACCTCAGCAGAGAAAAAGTTCCTTTCTGATCATGGATGAAGCTGGACCAGTGTGGTTACTAGTCTAAAATATAGCACAACATGGAAGATCCTCATTATCCTGATTTATCAGAAATATATATGTTGTCCTCCCTCACCTCCAAACCAGCTTTCCAGGCTTGGAAGGTCTCTCTATGCCTGAAAGGCCACCCTTGCCCAGCCCATGCAGAGTTGAAAACCCCAGTGTGACCATGTTGGGGTTGTGGAGCTCAGGCTGAGGTGGCTTGTTTGTTGGTGATAAAAATAGAGGGTAAGTCCAGTCTTGTGAGCAGTGTCGGGCACAAAATTCACTGACAAGGTAGGCCAATGGTTTGTGCTTTTCTGGGTCCACTCTCTCCACAAGCAGAGCCAAGAAATCAGAATCACAGAATCACAGAATAGCCTGAGTTGGAAGGGACCCAAAAGCATCATTGAGTCCAGCTCTTGGGGGAATGGTGCATACAGGGATCTAATATCCTGAACTGGGAATATGTCCCAGTTCAGAGGAGCACCCAGGGTCACAGAGAGTGGTGCTCTGTGAGCTGTGTCTGGCTCATGTTTGGTGGTGCAGGCTCTGTAACTTTCTGTGGTGCGTCAGAAGCCTTTTGTAAGAACCTCTGACTCGGCTATGAACCTTACTGTCAAAATCCTTGCATGACTTGTTATCCTTAGGAAAACAGAGGTTTAGTTTGATCCCAAAATGGGTATATTTGAATTCACACGCCTGGAGTCTTCTGACAGCAGCACCCATGGTGCAAAAAGCTGCAGAGCTGCAAGGTCCAGTAATTACCTTCTTAACCACTTCTTACCTGTGTTGAATAGCATCACAGCACCAGGGTGACATTTTGAAGAACAGCTCCAAGCTCCTTTTGCCTTTTCAGAGCTGAAGGAGTAGTTAGAGCAAGAGAGTCACGGAAGCCGCAGCAGCAGAAGTGGCTGGTGCTGCTGAGGTCCTGCAGTAGCAGAAGCACCAAGTGTCACAGCAAGCATCTGGCTCTGGCACACCACCATTAACAAAATGAGAAGGCACAGAGTAGAGCTCTGTGGCAAGTTCCTGGCCAGGGCAGCCAGGATGTGGTAACACCGTGAGTTAGCCCTGCTGTGATAACTCCACAGATGCATGCTCCTCCTCTAAGATAAACGTAAGTTTGTCAGTGCACATGGGATAAGCTGCCTCACATTTTCCATGGAGTAAGATTTCAGAGACTAGGCGGTCATGCTGGGAGCTGCTGCTGTTCTAGAAGGTCACACCCAAGTTTGCCACAAGGTCACTTTTTCACATTGCCAAGCCTACAGAGGGGAGAGCAGCCAACCCAAATCAACAGAAGAATGCAAACAGAGTGTCTCAGCCTGGGTGCCCTCGTAGTCACCTCAGCATAACACTGTGGGTGAAGAGTGGATGAAAAATGAAAAGCGAAAGGCAGAGAGAGAGAAAGTTCTGTGAAGTAGAAAGTGGAAGACTTTTGGGCTTTTTTCGGTTGTTGCATAGGGCTTTCTTTTTAAGATAATTATTTTTAAAATACAGCTCTGCAGCATGAGATAAATGTCCTGTTGTTTCTGTGGGATATTTAAAAGTGACTCATTAAATATTTCAATAGCAATGTATTGTTCCAAAGATGGAAGGCCTGACAGTGAAAGAGAGACTTCACTAAAAATTAGAAGCGGGCGGCAGTGTGTCTGAAAATTCTGCTCTACAGCCCACTAGGCATCTTGAAATTCAGCTGTATATCTGTTTTTAAAAGTTTGGCTTTATTTACTGGTGTAAGTTGGCTGTGGCCTCTTGATTTCCACTGAAGTAGACCGGTTGATACTGGAAGAAGGAATGAATTTCATTATGTGTGTTAAAAATATTTAAAAAAAAAAGAAAAAAGAAAAACCTGGAGGTTTTGATGTGGAAAATGTCTTCTCCCTGACGTTAAGAAATACTGTAACACTGCCCCTCCCTGTAATTCCTGTACCAAGACCACACTTTGTATTTCAGGTATAGCATGACGTCTGGAAAGATGAAGTTCAGAGACTTCAAGAAGTGACAAATTCATCATACCCCCTCAGGACTTATTTCAATGCTTAATTAATTGCTCTTAAGATGTGCACCTTATTGCTAGTTGAAACGTAGCTATCTTCAGCCTCCAGCCATGGGATCTTGTTATGTGTAGCCTGGTAGATTAAAGAGTCTCTGCAACAAAAATCTATGCAAAAAATTCACTTGTTACAGAATAAAAATTGGGTGAGGCATATCAAATTTCAGGTTTATAGGTCACAGTAAGGTTTTTGGATAATTTTGTGCTGATTGCTTGTAACAAATGCTGACACCACATTTAGAAAAGAATGATAGTTCTTCTCGGTAATTAGGGAAGCCTGAAGGGCCCGAATATGAGTATGGGTTCAGAAGGACTGTAAGCCTTAAATTTGGAGGATAGTTTCCAGCACTATATTTTTCTTCAATGGTTCTTCTGGGTTTCTTATCTTCTTTGCCAGGTGAGTCACTTCCAGTGAAAAGTACAATTGTTACAAAGAGCTCAAGAAGAATAAACAAAAGACATGGGATTGTTCTCCTCTCCCTAAAGTGAGCTAAAATCACAGCCTTTGCCTGGTCAGGGTTCGGACACATTTGGAACATATTCACTCCTCAGCTCTGCATTCTTCTTGCAAATGATACATAATTATGGAGATGTAGCCCCAAGTGGAAAAGGCTGTTTACACAAGCACACACAGCATACAGAAAATAATACTTTTTACATGCCTGCTTTAGAGATATTTAACAAGTTAATTTCTTTTTATTTCACTTGAGGTCTGTCCTAGCATGCTAGTAGCTGGGCTCTAAATTGCTGCCTTACAGGGATTTCCAAGAGCATTGTGCTTTTTATTATTGTTTTCTGAATCTCCTCCAGTTTACAGATGTCTCTTTTGTACTGAGGCACCCCTTTGTCAAACTGCCATGTTAGGAAAACCAGTAACAAGATAGTTGCTGTGCAGCATAACAGTTTTCAATTCCTGATGCAGGGAAAAAGAAAGCCAAAGAATAGAATGTGTGACAGTGAGTGCTGCGAAGCCTCCAACAGCCAGAAAACATCATACAATAGTAGAATGGTTTGGGTTGGAAGGGACCTTAAAGACCATCTGGCTCCAATCCCCCTGCCATGGGCAGGGACACCTTCCACTAGACCGGGTTGCCCAGGGCCCCATCCAGCCTGGCCTGGAACACTTCCAGGGATGGGGCATCCACAACTTTTCTGTGCAGCCTGTTCCAGTGTCTCACCATGCTCACAGTAAAGAATTGCTTCTTAATACATAATATAAACCTGCCCTCTTTTCAGTTTAAGGCAATTCCCCCTTGTCCTATCAGTACAAACTGTGGTAAGAAGTCCTTTTTCTGGAGCTCCCTTTAGGTACTGGAAAGTGCCATGAGGTGTCCCTGGTGCCTTTGCTTCTTCAGGCTGAACAACCCTGATCTTCTCAGCTTGCCTTCACAGGAGAGGTCCTCCAGCCCACTGATCCTATTCACAACCCTCTTCTGGGTTCACACCACCAGATCCACAACCAGTTAGGCCTCCACAGAGCTGGATGCAGCATTCCAGGTGGCATTTCACAAGACCAGAGCAGAGGGGCAGAATCTCATCCCTCACACTGCTTTGGATGCAGCCCAGGACATGGTTGGCCTGCTGGGCTGCAAGTGCACACTGCCAGGTCATGCCCAGATTTTCAGCCCCCAAGACTTTCTCCTTGAGGTTGCTCTCAAAGAAGAGGTACCTCATAGCCAACCTGTCCCCTTCAAATGGGGCACACAATGACTCTGACCACCACGTGGAGGAAACTGGGTTCTGCTCCCCCATCACTTCAGGAGCGTTTCCACAGTCTTCAGTGCAATCCTAAGCACCACAGTCTGAATTTGGGGCTGATGCCTTTCTGACATGCTCACTGACCTCCGTGCAAAAAGGCACGGCTCACAGAGCTGCCAAGAGAGACAGCAGGCAAGCCCAGGAAGTGACGATGCCATAGCAGGGGAGTCCCTGCCCTGGGAAAAGAGGAGTGCCAGGGCCGACTCATATATGTTGCATCATTAGGTAAAACAAATAAATAGTGTTTAAAGTAAGGAGGGGAGTTTGTTGGACTCAAGCAGCGGCATGTTGCCTCAGGTTTTCTGGATACACTGCAGGGCATTTTTGAACCTGAGCCTCTTCTTACCCTTAAAATGAGGACAAGGTACTTTTCTTGTATGTAGCAAAACAAGGCTCAAGTGGGAATACTTGCACTAAGTGCATGCAGCCCAGAAAGTGCCTAAAAGACGTTCCCAGTGGTAAAAAATCAAGCAAAAGGGGGAGGAGACCTGCATGGAGGAACAAGGAACTGCTGTCAAAACCCAGACATAAGCAGGAGATACATGAGGTGGAAGCAAGGACCACCCACCTGGGATGAATAGCGGGATGTTGTCAGAGTATGCAGAAATGCAAGTAGGAAGCCCAAGGCTCATTTGGAATTGAATCTTGCTAAACATGTCCAGGGTAATAAGGTCTTCTTCAAATACATCAATAACAAGAGGAATTCTAATGTGTGTTGTCTGCTGAAAGAAACAGGGGCCCTTGAAACATAGGTTGCAGAGTAGGCTGAGATACTGCACGTCTTTTTTGCTTCAGTCTTTGCTGCCAAGGTGGGCCTTCAGGAATCTCTGACCCAGTGGACCAGAGAGAAAATCTGGTCCCTTCCATCCTTATCTGTTCCATGATTCTGCTGAACTTCTGGCATTTGTTCAGGCAGGATGAGCTATTCTGCCCAGAAAGATCATTCCAGGTGACCACTATAAGATGTGCTCCATTGTTGGCTAATGGCCAGGTGACATTTTTGGTAGTCATGTCCTCAGATGCCTTATAGGTGATGCACTCTTGAAAAGAAAGTCTAATTAAATGTTAAAACCACCTGTTGGGTCTTTTGGCCTAGCAAAATTATCTCTTTGGCTGCATACTGATTTTCTACTGGAAGATACAAGAGCAAGGAAAAGAGAAGGCAATCCTGTGAGGGTCAGTGTGAGAAGAAGCTGATGCATGGACTAACCTGCAATGAATATCTTTGAGAAAACACTGTGATTTACATAGAATGTATTTGTCGAGCTGCTCACAATACTATGGACACCATCTGTAACATTTAAGGTCCCTATCACACACAACGAGACTCTGAAGACTACACTGCTGTTGTCTTTTCTCAATATTTTATTCTCTCAGAAATCATGTGTTAGCACATGAGGACTCTACTCCTCAACACAGAGGAAAGAGGACATGGTAACATACAATTTAAACTGAGTGCTGTTGTTAAAAGAGATTTGTGAAACCTGCATTGAGTTATGAAGGAACATTGAGCTCCCTCTGAGGGGGTCACTGCTTACTTAGAGTTGTTCAGGTTCATCCTCACCTGTCTTTAAACCCAGTTCATGAGCTCTGAACCTCCTGAGTTTGTGAAGCCAAGGCTGCAAATCCCAGGAGAATGGGCACTGCTAGTTTCCAAGCCAGGAGAGATTGCACAGGAACTGTAGCTTCTTGGGGTGCAGGTTAAACATGCATTCATCAGGGGCTTTGAGATCACCCACTGGTAATGGTCATATGAGGTGACAGAAACTCTGCAACCTCTCTCTCTTCCTCTCTTCCTCTTCCCACACAATGTACACATCTTTATTTGAAACTGAAAACACAGCAGGTACATGAGAAGGAGAATTCATCTTTTCTGAACATCACCACACGCATGACACCTGCCAGCCTCTTATATGAAAAAAAATCTCAGCCAAGATGGGAAACTATTCTCATGCTTGCCATTTTTAGTGAAGACACCAGGATCGGTACTCCATGCCTATGTGAAAAAAACCAGAAAATACTTTATTATCTGAGCCCTTTGCAGCCAGCCACATTTGGGAAGAAGAATGTATCAGTACAGTGGGGACTCTGCAATAGTGCCATGCCTGTTCTGTTGCATGGTCCATAATGTGCACACCTAACAGGTAGTGTTAGAATTTGGGCAGTGGACATACAAGGGAGGTGGTGTTAACCCTTTCAGTCTCTCCCATATGCACAGATGTCTATTAGCTCTGCCTCTGTTTAAAAAGAGAAGGCTCAATAAATGCAGAAACAGACAAATTGCTGCTGAAGAAAAACATGGAGAGACACCAGCAAGGGGCACGTAAAACATCTGAAGAATTACTCCCTCGGGAGAAGAAAACGTGGGATGACGCACTACTCAAGACTCCAGTCCAGGCTGTTTTTTAAGGCTTTTGAATTCCGTGCTCCCTCCCTGACCTTTTATGAACAGATCAGGGCCTTCTTTGCAAGTGCCATGGGAGGATGCGTGTATCCTCCTTGGCTTTCTGCTTGCAGCTTTTAGCAGCAGGCTTCTCACATTTGTCCTAAGTGGGATTTAATGATATGTCAACAAGTGTGCCCGATTAAAGGAGAAGATAACCCATTAAGTGGTGTTGTTTCAGAACAGATAACCTGCAATTTGCAAGCAATATGCTGCTTTAAAAACAGCGTATTTTGTTTACAAGTCATGTCAGGTAAATAAGGTTCTTGTCTCCTAAAAGACCAGGACATCCACAACAAACCTTACCTGGCTTATCTAATTTCTTTGCTATTGTGTCTGTGTAATTAGGCAGAGAAACAATCATACCAGGGGAAAGCATCCTGACTCATCTAACGTCATATATCCCTTTATTTCTTTTACCCTGAGAGTCTGTAGGATTTTGAAAGACACAGCAGTGCTTGAGTCACTGACATTCGTTTTCAGTGCTCAGGTCAGTTCATGATCTCCAACAGAAACTCCTAATGGATGGGATTGCCACAACTGCTCTGTGTTTGGTTTTCAGAGAAAAGGGGCAAGATGGGGTTATGACCTAGTGCTTCTCACATGTAAGAGAGTGAGCTCATTTTTCCCAGGAGAGAATAAGGGGCCACCAGTATATTTTCAGAGGAATTGTGAACTCCTGTTTGTTCCCTGCTTGTGCAGAGTTGATCATCCTATACTATGTCCTGCCAGCTGAGAGAGGTGTAACCTGAAGGGAATGCTGGTGGCATCCCTGTAGGTATGTGATAACCCAAGGTTATTAGCAAGCTTAAGATAACTGGAGCTCGAGCCCCATCCTGCTGAAGTATTAAGGAAAGCTTACTCATGACTCAATATGGAAAGTGGAAGCATAAGCTCTCCCTTAACCGTCACAAGATCAGAATCACTGTCAGCAGAATGAAAACTTATTGTTTAGGGCAACGTATTACACCAAAAGAAAGGGACAAATCAGGTGCAGGCAGAGGCTGAACCACTCCAACACTCTTCTTCCCTCCTTATTCATCTGGGCGTGTGCTCACGTAGACACAGGGCGGTGTGGGTGTGGACGCAGCAGGGAAAGTTGACACGCTGTTTATGGGATGGTGTTCCCAGGTCCATAAAGTAAATGTTGCTCTGCTCCCTGTGACGTTTCAACTGACCCAGACATCTCTGCTTCCACCACGTCCCCTGGGAGCTGCCCTTGCAGCCTGCTAGCATTACAAAGGCTATTCAGTTTATGTTTTGTTTTGTTCAATTTAATCTAATTGCTCTTAGCCATGAAAGTCCTTTAAACCACACTAAACAATTCCTCTTCCTCACTGGAGTTTACACCCATCAAATACTTGTAGATAGTTATCGTGCTTCCTTTAGTCATTGTTTAGCCAAGAAATACAAGTCTAATCCAACTTCTGCTGGTGTAACGCTGAGCATGGGAGGAATAAAGCCTGCCTAATGGAGAACATAAGGCAGGCTACTTCAGCATAAAGCTTTTTAAGAACTTCCCTCTGGCAGATAATTCACAGCTGGCCTCAAAAGAGGCATTACTAGCCAGGAGGAGGGCAAGTCAAGAGGAGCTAAAAGATGATCTGATTTAGGGCTTTGTCAGTCAGGTTTTAGTAGTTGGGATGATACAGGACAGATTCAAGTATTCCTCAAAGCTGAGTCCTCTCTAGTCCAGACCAATGTTGGGAGTGGGTTAACCATCTGCTAACCATGGTGATGCATTGCCTGTAAGAATGCAAGCTGGACTGTGTCTGCAATTGAATGGACACAGTATGAATGAGTGTGAGATAATGTCCAGGCCCGTGCCCTGACCATTTTCAGTTTACCAGTACACACACAGCCTCTGCCTGGTTTCAGCCCTGGCTGAGTAGAGGGCTCATAGAAGACCTGTGGTGGACACAACACTCAGTCCCTGCTCTTGGACACACTTGCCCCTGCAGGCTCTGGAGACTGGAATTTGGAGCACTGGTCTGGAGGACATAGTCTGCCCTCTGTCACTGAATTCATGCACCCATAGGACATCATACTATTTTTATTTCTTGCCCATGTTCTCACCTCACCTTCTGTCTCTATTTTTTTCTCTTTTTTTTCTTTTTTTTTTTTTTTTGTGTGTGTTAATTTCCAGCCCCTGCATTGCTCTTAATGGATTTTAAATGATCACTTTACGAATATTCAGGATTAATATTTGCAATACTATGAACAGCACAAAAAACTGCAGAAACAGGAGAGACACCATTAACTGGTTCCAAGACTATCTGGAGCAATGTAGAAGAATATATTT
The DNA here is from genome assembly GCA_910950805.1 of Acrocephalus scirpaceus scirpaceus. NCBI lineage: Eukaryota > Metazoa > Chordata > Aves > Passeriformes > Sylviidae > Acrocephalus > Acrocephalus scirpaceus. The sequence goes on along the minus strand of OU383774.1, from coordinate 56,060,868 downwards.
CACCAGGCTGCAGCAACCCTTCGGCCATGTGCATCAATGCTCTGGCATTTCTTGCTAGGAAAAATTAAGTCTAACTGGAACGGTCATATTTGAACTTCCCCACCCACTGAGGTACATGGTCATTGGGACACTCAAAGTAAGCACCTGCTCCCTTCCTACACAGCATACCTTTCTTCATTTGCCAGGCTACAGTGGGGACCAGTTTGTCCTGCTTTGCATAACACACTTTCTGGATGGGTGCACCAGTCAGCCCTGCACCACTCCTGGGCCATCTGTTCTGCTGGCAGCAACCAAGATCTACAGCACTACTGCCATTTCCAGCAGCAACAGATTTCTCCTCTGGTCTCCTGGACAGCACCACGAAAAGCAATGTTTCCAGCAGCAAACTAGAGCGTGAATATGCCAAATAGCTTCCTTGCAGTCTTTCTCGGCCACAGCTGAGCATGCCTTATGGACATAATGTCATATTTCAAGATGCACAGAGCGCTGGTTTAGTGCTGGAGGGCTTGGCCAGGCTTATTCTCTCATCCTAGTGCCTACTAGGAGCAAAGCCTTGAGTGAACTGTGCTCATAGCTGTACCTGAAGTTTATTTCAAAGGAAGCCAACTTGCTTTCCAAAGACAACCCCAGCTAAACTGTTAGTAGTACAAAGTGAATGACTGGAGGGACCCTGAGCAAGGGTGGTACTGAAGACAGCTTTCCCCAAACCAGTACATGTTTCCCTTGAGAAGCACCTGAAAACAAGAAAGTATTCACATGCTGAGATCTGTGGAATGCTACTGTGCTTCTTATCCCCTTTTCAGATAGCACTTCAATATTCAAGCATGGTGAGCTTCTCCAAGTAAGGAGAAATTCACTGTGCCTAGGGTAACTGTTCATGTAGGTTCCAGCTTTTATTTCTCCTGGAGACATCAGTCTTCCATGTCCATACCTTGTGGTGAGCCTCGAGAGCTGCTGCTTGGACTCTTGCATAAAGAGACCCTAACCCCAAACAAACTCATCAAGGGCGGATCCCCTGATCACACAGAAATCCTCTCTCATATGCCTCTTGCACAGCCAGGGAGGAAGATACCTAGACAGAGATGAAGTGAAATGACCAATTCTCTTCTATACCACTCTCCTCTCCAGCTACTGGCTTAGGGCACTGGTATCAGTTAGGCTTGGAAAGGCACAGGTGTGGCTCTAGATTTGTCCTGAGTGATCTTCACATCTCTCTGTGGGCCCGGGCTCTTCTAGCCACCACATTCCTTCCTTGGCTTGCTAGGGCAGCTCAGCCTCAAAAAGCCATCACTCATATTTGGCTTGCTTTAGCCCCTATAAATTCAAGCTGTTTATTACACATGACTTCATATTTGTCACAAATAGCTCCTTATTTGTCTGGATATTTTTTTCCCTTTGTGCTCCTTAATAGTTTCCCCAAACCTTTTCCTGACTTGTAGTTTTTGGGGGAATGGCTGTGTTAGGAATAGGAAGAAAAAGGAATAGTTTGTTCTGACTACAGATGTACCGGCTTATCCAGAACTAATTTTGGTAGGAGTCTGCCAACACAAGGTGTCTGAGCCAGCACTTTTCATGGTGTCTGCTGACTTTTCCCCGAAGAGTCATTTTTCTAGGCAGTGTGCTGGAAGTGCTTCCCCCACCCAGAGGGCACACACAGGTTTGCAGTATAAAGGGGAGACAGAAGGTACCTACACTGCACCAATCCTCATCCTGCAGGGTCAAGGAAGAGTCACTTTTTTTCTTGCTTTTATTCAGACAAATGTTCCTGAAAACTTTGGAGGCATTTGTCTTGGTCATAACCACATTGTACACACTGGAGAGTTCCTAATAATGTAAATCCATTAGGCTTAAATGATAAAAGCAGAAAAAAACATTGTAAGACAGAAATGAAAAAGAGACTGGCTATTATGGGTTAGATCTATATTTAGCACCTTGGACTCAAAAGCACTGTAGAATCATGGAAATTAAAAACAGACCAGAGCATCCACTCCATGCAAATGCAAGACCTCTGAGAGAAGGCAGAATTAATTGTTCTTGCTTTCTCCAGAATCTCTCAAACACAAAGGTAACCAGGGATGGGGGCAAGGGAATGGCAAGCAGTAAGTCCAAACTGAAGAGAGATCTTGAGAGGCAAAGATAGATCAAAGGTGGTCCATTCAGTTGTGAGTGCAGGGAGGGACACCTAGGATGTAGCAGCCCTGCTCACTGCTCTGTCTCCTAGGCATATGGCGAGTAAACGATATGTTATTAAAAACTCACAATAACCAGTCAGTTATCATCTGTTCATATCAAACAATGCTGAGGAAGGAACTGTACAAATTAAAAACACAATATTCTTTAATTACAATAATAATGATAATAATGTGAGGCCACTCTGCCTCCCTTACATAATATAACAGCCAAGGTAATACAAAGAACTCAGTCTGGTCAGTTCCTCATGTGTCATAACCTCCAGATGCCTCTACACAAAAGGTATGTAGAAAGGTATGTCAGAAACCTGCCTCCTTTTGCAGCATGGTAACACCTACAGCACCCCAGCCATGCACTCAGGACAGACCCAGGGGCTCTGCCAAGCCCACCTCTGAAGCAGCAGGAGCAGGCTCTCTGTGGTGTAGGTGGAGCTTCAGGGACACCCTGTCATTCTTGCCCACAAAGACAAGCTTTTTCTCTGTACCTGTTCAGCAACTGGTGAGCTGGAGCAATTGGATTCCACCAGTGACTGACTGGGAGGTTTCTCCACTGCATCAGTCCTGGATGCATCTCCCTCTCCACTGTGCTCAAAGGGCAACCTCTGGAGGCTCTTGTACAGGGTGCTGTTTTCACCCTGCCACAGGTGTCTTAGCTCTCCACTGACCAAAAACAAAGCAGTGACATCTTTGTAGAGGATGGTGTCCAAGATAATCAGAGCAGGCGAAACTATTTTAAATGAACATTTTTAAAGAGTTTGAAATCACCAAAGAGTCATGAATGACTAAATGAGACTTGGACAAAATGCAGAGAAGAGTCCAAGGCTGAGATGAAGCCCTGAGGTGTGTTTTTGCTAGTTTCCCTATGTAGGATAAATTCCACCAATTAATCAGTAGCCTTCTATTTCTCTATCTGACTTTAATGATGCTCCCTTTGCCTAAGACAAGCAAAGCCCTCTCCCTCCTCACTCTCCTTCTAGAAGGTATCCCAATAAGAACCACCACAGTCCAATGAAGTTATACCTACATAAAGGAAAACATCTGAACTTCTCTAAGAAATCTTACTTACCAGAAGTTCTTAAAGCCTGCACAAATGGAGAAGAGAGAGAGAGAGAAAGAGAGAAAGAGAGAAAGAGAGAGAGAGAGAAAGAGAGAGAAAGAGAGAGAAAAGGAAGGAAGGAAGGAAGGAAGGAAGGAAGGAAGGAAGGAAGGAAGGAAGGAAGGAAGGAAGGAAGGAAGGAAGGAAGGAAGGAAGGAAGGAAGGAAGGAAGGAAGGAAGGAAGGAAGGAAGGAAGGAAGGAAGGAAGGAAGGAAGGAAGGAAGGAAGGAAGGAAGGAAGGAAGGAAGGAAGGAAGGAAGAGAGAAAGAGAGAAAGAAAGAGAGAAAGAGAGAAAGAGAGAAAGAGAGAGAGAGAAAGAAAGAAAAAGAAAGAAAGAGAGAAAGAGAGAGAGAGAGAAAGAAAAAGAAAGAAAGAAAGAAAGAAAGAAAGAAAGAAAGAAAGAAAGAAAGAAAGAAAGAAAGAAAGAAAGAAAGAAAGAAAGAAAGAAAGAAAGAAAGGAAAGAAAGAAAGAAAAGAAAAGAAAGAAAAGAAAGAAAGAAAGAAAGAAAGAAAGAAAGAAAGAAAGAAAGAAAGAAAGAAAGAAAGAAAGAAAGAAAGAAAGAAAGAAAGAAAGAAAGAGAAAGAAAGAAAGATCTTGTGGGTGGCAATGCTGGGTATCCACATTCCTGTGCTTAAACTCAAGGGTGATCATTCTGTTTAGCTGTGCATTGTACTTTGCAAAGTTCTTTCACTCTTTCCCACTGGTTAATTAGAAAATTTTAAGTTTCAAGCAATTTGGGCTGCTCTATACTTAAGTCCAAAAATGACAAGGAAGTAAACATGCTTCTGGGATGACCTATTACTATTTAAAACAGGGGTGGGGATGGAAAGTGAAGTTTATATACCCTTGGGATGCAGACAAACATTGAGGGCAATAACAATGGCATCTGCTGATGGTTTGGGATCATGGGCTGTAAACTGCTTGTCTGTACAGAGAGAATTCCTAGCGGCAAGGCTTCATGTGCATCTCAGGATGGATTTCTTGGCAGAGAACATATGAAAAGGATGTTTGTGGCCATATTTGGCTTTCCCTGTGTTAATACATATGTATGTATATAAAATTACAGTTTGTTGAAGGAAAAACCCAAGCAAGTCTTCTCATCAGCTGATGAACCTGTGACACTGCCTGACAAGCACAACAGAGCCTGCATTGATCACCCTTCTCTGAATGGCTTGCACTTTCTTCATCACACAGGTTCATCTACTAAAAAGGTGGGTCTTAGATGGTTCCCACTGGTTTTCTCATTTAAAATACCATTTCTTCCAATACTTCCTTCATTCTTTCCCAAGCACTCATCACATCCTCTTTACCACTGCCTGACATCCCCCCAGTAGTCATTGCCCAATAGAGATTTTCCTGAGGTCACTTCTGCTGAAGCAGAGACTCAATAAAGTTTGGGGTCACCTCTCCCAGTGTGGTGTCTGACAGCAGACAGCTCATGGGACAGAGACCACAGCAACAGGATGAGATGAAGATTTTTCTTACTCTGTCACCTTTTCACCCCTCATCCTCCAGGGTTTTTTTTCACTGTCAGCTCTAATACCAGGCCCTAACACCAGGGCCAGACTGGAGAATTGATACAGATTAAAAAACAGGGTGAGGGGGAAGGGTTTTGGCAGATGTTCCTTAAGCCAGATCAGTTCCTCAGTTCAATTCAGCATTGTGCAAAGTGTGTCAGGGAGCTGGGGGACTGCAGTGCCGCTCATGGGGACAGGGGCAAGGACAGGTATTACGTGTCAGGAACACCTTTCAGTATGGATACTGGAGACTTTATCTCATGAAGTGGCATTATGTATTTAGGCACCAGGAAGGAGAGGTGACAGTAATTGCTTAGACATGCCTTTGGCTCCCATAAATTAGATTTAAACAATGTGGTTTGAAACAGGTAATTTAAAGCCACCTTGAAGAAAAACTGAAAGTACTGGAAGAGATTTGAGAAATACCAGCTGCATTGCAGGTATGCTGAGGCTGCAGTTGATTTTTTCCAGCCTTGTTTCTTTAGGAGAAAAATTCTTCAAATAGTACTTCTAGGAAAATAACCTGTAGAAAGGTCTGTGCTAGTTTTGGATGGGATAGAGTTAATTTTCTTCTAGTAGCTGCTGTGAGGCTATGGTTTGGATTTGTGACCAAAACAATGTTGATAACACAGAGATGTTTTTTGTTACAGGAGAGCAGTGCTGACAGTGAGTCAGGACCTTTTCTGCCTCCCACCCCACCACACAAGCAAGAGGGCTGGGGGTGCAAAGGAAATTGTGAGAGGGCACAGCAAGGGCAGCTCACCCTAACTGACCAAAGGAATATCCTAGACCATATGGCATCATGCTCAGCATATATAACTGGGGGAAGGAGAGAGGGAGGGATCTTTGGACTAATGGTGTTTGTCTTCCCAAGTCACCATTACACATGGTGGAGCCCTGCTTTCCTGGGGATGGCTGAACACCTGCCTGACCATGCGAAGTGATGAATTCCTTGTTCCTCTTTGCTTGTGTGTGGCTTTTGCTTTGCCTGTTAAACTATCTTTATTTCAACACACAACCTCTCTCACTTTGACTCTTCTGATTCTCTTTCCTATCCCACTGGGGAGAGAGTGAATGACTGGCTGTGTGGGGCTTATTTTCCGAGTTAAACCATAATGAAATCCTAGCAAGTACGCAGTGAGAAAAGGTAAAGATAAGAAAGTTTTGCTTTGAACTATCAACTACCTTTGATGGCACTGTTTCAGCTTTTTTTTTCCCCACCTGGAATGTAGTTTAAGCTGTGCCCTCAGCTGGCCTGCTTGTGTACCAATAATAAGGCACAATTCCAGTCACCCAATGCAATGGCTCCAACACAAATGAATTTTCATATCCATTCATCATACTGAAGAATATCTCAAGCCATGAGGTTTCTGGTTTTCATTATGCAGGCCATTTTTTTTTTTTTTTGTATTGTGCAACCAAGAAGGCAAAATTCAAAATCTGTAGGCAAGAAAATGTCACATTTTCATGGAAAAAGAAAGGATGATGTATGTATTTTATACAGTTCATTAACACCAGAGATCCAAAGAAACTGTTGAGTAAAAAAATATTCCATGTCTATGAATAAAAAATAGTAATGATTTAGAAACTCTCCCATCGTAGTTCTCATGTCCCACTCCTGCCCAAGGCACCATTCATGCCCAGGACTTTGCTTTGGTGGGGGAGATTGCAGCTGGGTCAGCTTTTCTGGGAGCCTGATGAACAGCTTTCTGCACAAAGCTGAATCACAGCTTTCTGTATTAAAAATGAAAGCAAAGGATAAAATCTCATCCAGTTTTTGAGGCAGCTGTTTGATAAGAGAATGGGTTCTGCCCTGATGCAGACAGAGCTCAGCAGCTCCACTGAAGGCACTGGCCAACAGCGCTGTCCCTCATTAAGTCTTGCTAATTATATTAGCTGCCTCTCAGCTGTTGCGTGGGCAGTAGCCAGGAAAGAGATAGTGACAGAAGTGATTCCCAAGAAGGACTCTCTAAATGCACTGACACATGTTAATCCTTTCTTGCCAAGGGGAAAAGACCAAGTGGCCTTTAGGGTCCTTTTCTCACATTTTGTAGCCCTGCCCAGACTCCCTGAGCCACCTAATGGAGATTGCAGCAGAAGTTGCTGCCAGTTCCAGATGGCAAAAGCCACCTTGCTGAGCTGTCACCAGCCGAGAGCAGGAGCCTGCCTGTGCTGAGCCAGAGACACAGTGCCCTGGGAGCACTTGGTACACATATCCCCAGGGGTACCTTCTCTTTAGTACCCTTGTGAGCCACAGCTGTCTTTGCATCTGACCTGCTTGGGGTTTGCTGGTGAGGCTGGCTCTGGACAGAGCGATGATGGTGTGGTTATTCTGAAGCTGGCCTGCTGACACAGGATGCACTACACAGCAACAGAGGCCAGGTGATCAGGGCTTCCTCTGGGCCAGCAGAAACCCCAACCCTCCAGGGAACCCACGTGTGCCAGCTCGGTCACCCTGGCAGGCGACCAGCCAGAGCCACGGTGTGATTCCTTGTACCAGCACTTGGCATCAGGCTGCAGTGTCCCTGCCTCTCCCCATGCCTGCAGAAAATGAAGCAGCTAATGGCAGGAGAGTGGAAAAAAGCCCCACATCAAAGGCATCCTGATAACAGGAGCTGAGACCCTCTCCCACCAAGTTCCTGCCATGACTGAGCCAGAGAAGGTCTTCCACATCTCAGGAAGGATTCCCTAATAGGGATTTGAGACATGAGTTGACCAGTCTGAGAACTATGGTCTGGGCTCAGGCTTAGCAGCAGAGACTGCTGCTTGAGCAGCAATGGGTGTCCAGACCTTTTCTCTGTGTGCTTGAAGAGCTAGCAAAATGCCCCCAAGAGCGCATGGCTGGAGTTTCCACTCAACATTATGGCAGGAAGAAATTTATTGGTGCACAAAGAGGGTCTAACTACTACACTAATTGAAAATGACTTTAGGGGAATATAGGTCAGCAGAGCATAACCTGTCCTGCAGTTTGGCCAGGATAATCTGTTGGTACCTTGGCCACAAACACAGCCAGGAAGGGTTCATGGATTGTGCATAGTTAAAATGGAGGATTGTGTTGCAGCCCAAAAACACAGGAGCAGTGCTAGCAGCCAGAGTTAATAGTCAAAGCCAGATGCTCGCCCACCTCCCACTCCTTCTTCCCAGAAAACAGGATGCCTTTCTTGTCTGCTACTCGCTGTTCCCAGCACCAGCTGATGAGGCGTCCCCTTCTCCCCCGGCTGGTACAAAATAGGCGTCCATCTTCCAGGAAAGGCACAAATCTTCTCTGACAAGCAGTGATATTAACAGGGATTAGGGAATGCAAGAGCCACTGCCAGAATTGAACAAAGGATGCAGCCCAGGCCGCCTGGCCCTGGAAGCTTTTTAATCAAGATTAAAGGTTACATTGAGGATAGGGCTGTATTTTCAACCCACCATGAAACTACCCATTCAGAACAAGGATTTCTGAGCAACTGGCAGCCTGTGATATGGGGGGCTCACACCAGCATGGATCCTAATCTCAGGAATGGGGTGCAGTGATGGAAAGGGAGCATTGTGGCTGACAAGGCAGCCAGTGAAGGCATCACTCCTACTGGCTTCTATTGCTTCCCAAGCTTAGATGGCATCATGGCACAAGATAGTCTCCTATCAGAGCTCCCTTGGTGTGGGGATGACAGGCAAGCCTTGCCTTCAAACCCCACGGAACCCTCTTTGTCAGGTTTTCCATTCTCTGACAAGCAGGGGGTTTGGTAACTCACAAATAACATCCACCCCTACCCTCCATCTCCACTCATATCCTCTTGCAGCAAGTCCCCACCGTGTACCCAAGGCAAGGTCTGGACCTGCACATGCAGTAAAAAAAAGCGCCTGCAAAAAATAAAATCCCATGCCAGTAGAATTTGTGGTTTCCAGGGTTTTACCAACATTATTTTCCAGACACATTCATTTTTTTTTCTTATATCTGATCTCTTTTACTTTTAAAACACCCTCAGGAACATTTGCCATTTGTTTGTGGGATGAGAAGTGATGGATTGAACTCTTTAGCAACAGCTGCTGTCTGAGTACCATGATCACACTTAGGGCTTGGACATACATTTGTGACACTTGATACTGAAGTTTCAACGTCTTGAAGTCATGTGTGCATTAACATAGCCACAAGATCGTATTCAAAGATTTGGAAAAAGCAAACTCTTTGCAAGGAGTAGAATAGTCACTCTGACTGACACCTAGCTCAGATAAACCCTTTAAAATAGCCAGTTTTCACAGCCATTTAGCTGTGGTAAAGTCTCAGCACAGGAAGCTGAGAGAACATTCAGGATGAGCTTTCTTCACCACAGCAGGGCTGCTGCTGGCACCATAGCCAAACTGGGTGCAGTGTAAAGTATGTGTACATTGATGGGTGTGTGTGTGCGTGCACACATTACTGCATGTGTGGCAGCAATACTCTGTATGTTTTAAAATGCCACCCCATCCATGTGATATGCTGAATGATGAAAACAGTAACACATGAAGTTACATGCTGACTCTTGTCTGGATTTGAAGCTGGTTACACCCAGCCTTTGGTTTCGTGCGGTTTTAAATGAAGGTTTTCTTCCTCATCCTTAGAAGCGCCTCTATAGTCAAACAGGAAAGAGGAGAGGAAAAGCAAACAGACAAAGCCAGGGATGATTCAAGGCACCCACCAAACGCAGCTGTCTCTGGTTACTAGGTGTCTGTTATCCTGTATCAGTCATATGTGGACAGCCATTAAGTACATGTGTAAATAATCACAACTGCTGAGCCCCTTATGGGTTTTAGCAAGAAAAATTGCCTTTGTGAAATTGCCACAGGATGTGCCTTATTCTCTGGTCTGTATTCATTATTCTCTTGTATAAAAATTTCATTTACGTAGTCAGAAACAATGCCATGAGATCTAGGCCAGCAACCGCACACCCTAACTAACCAGGAAGTAAAGCCAAAGCAAATATTCCCGGGCTCTGCAATGCACAGTACACACTGGATAATTACCCACCCAAAACATTCAGAGGATAACAAATACAGTATTAAAAAGAGCTAATGTCAGGGCTGGTCCATGAGGCAGTCAGATGCCAGATGCTGAAGTAACAAATTACGATTTTGAATCAGTTTCTCGCTGATGGGGGTCTGCTCAGTGCCTTGGGGCTGCGGGTCCTTCCCCACCACTGGTGCCCGCCCAAGGGCTGGGGGGTGCCAGAGCAGAACGCCCTTCCTGCCAGCTCTGAATAACCACCCTGCCCATTTCAGCACAGCCTGCAATGCAAAGAGCTCTCCAAAGCCAGCGCTGAGGACAGCAGCTGCCCTGAGAACCCCAGTCTGTCACCCTGCAAAGCAGCGCCTGGGCTTGTGCCAGCCACGTAGTGCTGGACCCACTCCCATATGTGTGTGGACTGACTTCCTTCAATGCAGTACATTTGGTCCCTCCTCAGGATGCTGAAATAAATAAGGTCACTTGCACAAACACACCCTGTTTATCTTCCTCGCTGCCACCAGCTCTCACCCTCTTCAAATATGATTGCTGTGTCCCCGCTCACGTACCCTGCCCTGACACCCTTACTCAGGTCTTCCTCCTGGCTAAACAATGCTGGTCTTGCATTGCAATCAAAATGAATCCCAAGAAGTGGTCCTGCAGCTGGTAAGAAATGAAATGTTATGATGACTTAAAGGCTTAGGAGAGGGCAAGGGTCAAGTGGATTATCCTCCTCATATAGCTCACAGGTTTTCTATTAGGAAAATCCCCCTCCAGTTGTCAAGAAGGCAAGTTGCAGAGATCACAAACACAGTTTCTTCTCAAGACAGCACCTCCCACCTCCTCCCTCTGTCCCCATTTCCCACTGACCTCCACCAGTTAAAACCTCTGGGAGGTTTACTTCAAAGCAGGTTGCAATTTCTAACTCCACTGCTCTCCCATGGACTCTGGGTAGTGGTTATGGTCTGAATGAATAAATCATGTAAGCAGACACAGCTAGTGCTGGATTACTTTTGAGAAAAGAGAGGTGCAAAGACATTTCCCGAAGATATACAAGAAGGTGAATGGAAAAGACACGATCTAGACTACAAACAAATCCACAAACAAACAAAACCCAGGAAAAAAAAAAGCACAAACAAAAAAACCCAAACCACAACAAACTCAAACCCAAATCATAGATCTTATTACTCCAATGCATCTCAGCATTGATATCTCAGCATCTCAATACAAAATTTTCACTGTCTATCCTTCCATTTTCAAATCATATTTCCTCCGATTTTGTGGCAAATTTTTCCTGAATTCTGCTGTGAAATCATGGATAGCTGTGCCAAAGCCACTGCCATTGAATGGAAGTTGCCTGTGGATAGGTGTGAGCTGATTTGGTCTCTGAAGCACATAATCTGCCCAATGTAGAGACCTTATCCAACAGAGCACTGTGATGATTTGTATTTAGCACTCCAGAATAGCCCATCAGGCATCCTGTAGCAATGAGAAAGGAGAATAAAAATTGACATGACAGCAAAAGATAATTTTTCTCCTGACATGAATCTAATATTGTACATCAATCAGGGGCTACTAACTGGCTACTAACTGGCCAGATCTGCACTCAGAATGTTTACACTGATGTAACTGAAGGAATCTTCCAGCTCAGCTTACTCTTATAATAGACCTGGCATGTGCAGCTTTTGTTTACCTACAAACTTTCTGTTGAGAAATATGTTGGGAAGAGGCTTTGTTTGCTGTGGTTTGCTTTTACAGTGCTCTGCTGGTATCTGTTTTGATAGTATACAGAGGAAAACTTCCTTGCAAACTGGCATGGCCCCATTTCTCAGTTTTCCTCTTCCAGCAGAAATTTTGAACTCAGCCAGTCCATGGTTATTCCCAATTTTCCCAGCTTACCTTGTTATTGCTCAGGGCTGCAGCTTGGCCCTAGTCTCTGAGAGAAACTCATGCCTTGAAACAGGAGTGTGGACTAGGATTCATCTATCTTCACCAAGGAAGATCTCTGGACGAAAAAAAGCAGGGTTAAGCAATAAGACGTCATCAAGAACCACCTTACTGAGACAGTTTCACTTCAGGTGAAATACCTCTGAAATGGGTGGAACTGCCCATGTTCAAAACTGGAATAATGCAGCTGGGTACTCATCTCCCAGTATCCCAGCTGAGCGCTGTCCATGCACACTCACCTTTGAATATCCACACAAGGAATGACAGATCACAGTGCTGCAACTCGCAGTAATAGGAGAAAACAACAGATCAAAGGTGGCCTCTTAATCTGTTTTGATCTGTGCTCCCCTATCTCAGCTCACGAGGCAGTACTTTGTGTGCATGGCTGGAGGGGACCATGCAGCCTTTGTGCTTTTATTGTCTAGGAGACTTACTCTCCAGCCTGAGTGTATTCCAGCACACATTTTACCATCTGCTCTATTTCCTATGTGCCTGTGAGATCATTTTTCTACACGTGAAATTATAACATGAAGATTCACATATGCTTACACAGCTTATATCTATTATTATTTGTTAAACACTGAGAAGTTCCTTGGCACAACACAGGGCCCAGCATGAAGACATATCAAGCCCTGAAGCCATGCTTCATGTGAAGTACACCCAAAATGCCTATTCTGGCTGAAAGAGCAGTGTTAGGAATTTCAAACCACTTCCCTTCCTTGGAGTTCTGAGCAGATTCATGACATTTCTGGCAATGCAGCTTAAAGAACCATTCACAGAAATTTGTGCTGCAGTCATCACAAAAGCTTTCTTTTTTTCCACTCATGCAAAACCTGTTTTTCAGTGCAAAATATACATTTCAGCAAGTTTAAGATAGTCCATAAAGATTTTGGAATGCAATTTTAGATCAAGATTATAATAATAAAACGTCTCTGTTCCTTTTTCAGTTGATCATTATAATAATGTTGGTTGTTCATGAAGAAGCTCACATCTCAGTGATGTGAAAACACACATTTTCCCATTTCTAATTTATTGTGTTATTCTCCTCAGCCTTCATCTCTCATATTGCTTGCAGGAGCATTTAATCAGAGCTGAAAGAACATGGCTGAAACGGAGCTCCCCGTTCTCTTTTCTCTCTCTCCCTTTTTTGGTTTCCATCCTCTCTTGTTCTGGTTCCTCATCTCTCCTGAAGACAAGGGCAGAGGGTGACTGGATGCTGTCCCAGATTCACAGGGTGCCATGTGGCCATCCATGTCCTCTCTCACAGTCCCACTCCACGTGCAAAGGAGGATTTGTCTCACCTCCCCTGACGTGTCTAAAATACAGATGTCTGTATCTAGGCTATGTGCCTGAAGCTCTCTCAGTACCAAGAAGAAGAAACAGGCATGGATAAAGTGTAATTTACCTCACCCTACATAGGGTAGTATCCAAAATAGGTCAGATGAATCATGGCTTCAAAGTGCCATGCTCTGCTGACCACAAAGAGAGCCTAGATGACTATATGCTTAGTGTTAGCTGAGACAAAGCCTATCCTCAAGCATCTTTCCTTTATGTCATTATGCTGTCTATTCCCCTGTTGCTCCCAACACGTTATCCTCCCGAACTGTCCATCTGGCTTTCCTTCTCATGAGTGGCAATGCCCAAAGAAATGGTAACTTTCCTCCAGCTGCTGCTCTGAAGCAATTTCCCAGCCTGGGCTTTCTTCTCATCTCTCTGAGCTCTCATCTTTCTTCTCAGATATCTCAGTGATGTGGCATTTCATGGAATGCCTTGCAAAAATCATTTGCAAAAGCTCCTAGCTTATATTTCACATCTAATTTCAGAACTCACCTCTACCACGATGCACACACCAGAGATTGCCTATTACTAGCAGCTAAGTAGGTGGTCTGTTTGGAATCATTAACATTCTTCCTCTTGTGCATTAACCCCTCCAAAAAAACTTTTAAGAGTGAAACCTGCTATTATCCTATCACCAATATTCTAGGGCTGGCAGAGCCATGGACTCGAGCCCCTCAAGTCTGCAGGGTTTACAATAGCTTTCTGATACTGTGTGAATGGCAGCATAAGTTACCATGCAGAAATAGATTAACAAGATAAAGTGGTTTTACTTCTTTAAATAGCCCTTACAGGCACCAGAGTTCCCCTACAGATTTAAAGGAGTCTTTTCTTCTTACTCTGCCACCTTCCTCATTTTAAGCAGGTAGCCATGAATGGAGTACACATTGTGAAATGCCATTGCCTCTTCATCAGGTTACAGCACTAGAGAAAATAAAATGAAAATCCAAGTGAAAATCACTTCTCTTTCCAGTCTCACTCTACCTCAGTGTTCCCCCTAATAGCTGAACAGGATTAAGATCTTAAACAACTTGATGACAAAACCACTGTACTATATAGAACCAGTTGGTAATATTGAGAGGAGATGTTCAGCTTTGTTTTTCTTCATGCTCCAAGAGGGTCTGACTAAAATCAACTATTCTTCTATCCCATAAATAAATGCAAAGCCTGATCCAGTTGCAGGAACTCCTTGCCCAGGGTTGAGGCTTCTAAGAGAATGATTTCTGGAAGCAGCTCTTCCCATGTGGGCACAGCGGGTGCTAGCAAATATCTTCTTTGGCAGGAAGAGAGCTTGTTAATCTGAAGTGTCAAATGCCCACACATCTCACGGAAATCCACGAGATCCCAAAATCCAAGAAAATGGGAGATGAGAAAGATCTTTGCCTTTGGGAGTAAGCCCATTAACAGCATGCTCCTGAAGAGGCTGAGCTCTCACAAAGAAGTTGCTTTCATCTTCTGCAAAATGTCAAAAATAAATGTCCAGTACTATGAGCATCATCCTATCACTGCAGCACCTACACATCCCAGCAGGCATTAGGACATAGCTGTAGCAGCTGGCAGGGATCCCAGATCAGAGTGAGCATGCAGGCGCAAGCATGAAGCTGAAATAGTGCTGAAACTAATAGGCAAGGAGGCAGGACAGCAAAAGCACAGAGATCTGTACTGCTGCCCCTGTATTCTAACATTGTGCAGACTCAAACAGAAGCAAGCCAACTCAATTTTGTATATAACAGAGGAAGCAAGTAATTATAGGAGAAGGATTAAACTTCTGCCTACCAGTCTTCAAGAGTAAAAAATACCTGTACAAGGCACTCAGAATATCCCTTAACATCAGCAGTTTTTGCTTAGCGCAACCTGGTGTAAAGTAATAAAGAAAAATCACTGAGTTGCTGCCTTCTGCTACAATTCGGAAGGCCAAGACCAGCTCCATGGCAGGATCAACAGAACAAGCCAAGGACCAGCATCCATTGCTCCTATTTGTAGCTAAAATTGGTGGTCTCCTTTGTACATGGGTGGTAGGAATCATCTGGTCCCACTTAGGCATTTATAGGAAACATGTCCAGGTCAGAGCAAGTAGTTTCCCAGATATTTTTCTACTTGAGAAGGGGGAAGAGGTACTTCCATAGAGAAAACCATGACATCCTAAGGTAAGCTCAGCTAAATGAACCTTGCTTTTCATGGATGGTAAAGAGAACCTCAGACTCATTGGATTGCCAATGAGTGGCATGATTGATCCTACACATAGTATCTAAGCCTTCTACACCTTTGCAACACCACTGCTGAACCTTTTAACTGCAATTGTGGTTTGGAAACTAGAACCCAAATAGACAAGATTCCCAACATCAGCATCTTCCACATATTAGCAGCCACACACGACCATGCTTAGGTCTGTTTCACGACAAAATCTTTATTTCTGCCTCAGCTTTGGAGGTCTGACTCCTCTGTATGGCTATCCTGGTGCACGTGCTGTCCTTAATAAAGAGGCACAACCCTGGCATTGAAAAGGAATGCTGTCCAGATGAGTGTTGCCCTCAGCCTGTATCTTTCTATACCTTCCTCTCCAATCTGACAGTCTGGTGGCTCCTATAGACAGCAATCATAAGGATCACTTTTCAGGATCCACCTGGCATGGTTTGGTGTGTGCCTTCAACCCTCACCCAGACCTCAAAGTACAGCCTTCAAAATGCATTGCAAACACACATCACCTGAGACTTCAAGCTGCTCTGGCTTGTGCCTCATTACGCTGTAGGGTGATAACAGCCAGTGATAATAACTGTGAAGTCCACAGCTGAAGCCAACTGGTTCTTGTGAGATGTACTTTTGCCACTGGCCTTATGCTGCCTGCAAAGAAACACTAGGTTAGAACAAACAGAAGAGCAAGAAAGCATCATTACCAGGCAGGCACTGAGCAGAGAGTGCCTTCTCCCTGCGGTAATTTACTCTATAGTTTTCAGATTTGCTAGTGTGTTTCGGGTCACGGTGTTTCAATGTCTTTTCCCCAAGAATAAATACAGCATGAAAAGTCTCCTAATGGACCCCTGTAGACAGTGTCTAACTCCAGGTCATAGAAGCAGCTGGCAAACATACTCACAAGCTGTAATATCCACATGACAAACCTCAATATTCACTCACGCCCCATTAGCTCCACCATCAGCATGAGCCCTGTGCTTCCAACAATATGGGTGAGGGACCCTGGGGAGCCAGGTGGAGATGTCCCAGCCGTGTGCCTGCATATACCCCACAGTGGGGACCAGGGCTGGGCAACAACATTCAAATGATGGTACTTCCCAACTCTGTACAGAGGCTAAATCCAGCACTGGATATTTAGAGTCATAGAATCCTTTAGCTGGGAAAGTACCATTGAGCTCAACCATTAGCCCAACACTCCCAAGGCCACCAATAACCACGTCCCTAAGTGCCATATCCTACAAATCCTTTAAATACATCCAGGGATGGGGACTCCACCACTTCCTTGCATAGCTTTTCCAATGTTTGATAACCTTTCCAGTGAATCATTTTTCCTAATATCCAATCTAAATCTTGCCTGACATATTTTGAGGCTGTTAACTTTTCTACTGCTTGTTACTTGAGGGAAGAGACCAAACCCCTCATTTTCTACAACCTCAGGTAGTCATAGAAAGTGATAAGGTCCCCTATAAGCCTCCTTTTCTCCAGGCTAAACAATCCCAGCTCCCTCAACTGCTTCTCATAAGACATGTACTCCAACCCATCTCTGGACTCACTCCAAGCCCTTCAATCTCTTTCTTGTAGTGAGGGGCCCAGAACAGGAGAGAGGATTTGAGGTGTGGCCTCACTACTGGGGGCAATCCCTGCCCTGGCCCTGCTGGCCACACTATTGCTGATCCAGGCCAGGATGCCATTGACATTTTTGGCCCCCTGGGCACAGCTGGTTCATGTTCAGCTGCTGTTGACCAGCACCCCCAGGTCCTTTTCCACCAGCCAGGTTTCCAGCCACTCTGCCCCCAGCCTGTAGCACTGCCTGGGGTTGTTGTGACCCAAGGGCAGGACTCGGCACAGACCTTGCTGTACTTCATACAACTGGTCTTGGCCCATCGATCCAGCTCACCAGATCCCTCTACAGAGCCTTCCTGCTCTCCAGCAGATCAACCTCTCACACAATTTGATGTCCTGTGTAAATTGACTGAGGGTGTGCTCAATCCCCTCACCCAGATTGTTGATAAAGAAATTAAACAGCACTGGCTCCAAAACTGAGCCCTGGGGACACCACTTGTGACCAGCCACCAGCTGGATTTAACTCTATCCACCACTCTCTGGGTCCAGTCATCCAACCAGCTTTTTATCCAGCAAACAGTGCACCCATCCAAGCCATGAGCCATCCTCCATGAGGATGGAGATTCTCCTTAGCCCTCGTTGTGTTGCTGATAAATTGATAGAAACATTTTTATTGCTTTTATTTCAGGAGCCAGATTAACTTCTAGCTTGGCTTTAGCCCTTCTAATTTTCTCCTTGCATAATCTCACAACAGCTTCGTATTCCTCCTGAATTGCCTGCCCCTTCTTCCAAAGGTCATAAACCCCCCATTTTTTCTGAGTTTCAGCCAAAGCTCCCTGCTCATCCATGCTTCTTCTTCTCCACTGGCTCATCCTTCAGCATACAGGGATGGCCTGCTCCTGCACTTGTAACATTTCATTCTTGAAGAATGTCCAGCCTTCCTGGCCCCTTTTCCCTTCAGAACTGCCTCCCAAGGGACTCTCTCAACCAGTGTCCTAAGCAGGCCAAACTTAGCCCTCCAGAAGTCCAGGGCTGCAGTTCTGCTGACCACCATCCTTACTTTCCTTACAGGAACCAAAACCTGTGCCATTTCATGGCCACTGTTTCCAAGGCTGCCTCACAGTGACCATCACATCACCTGCCAGCCCTTCTTTGTTCACAAAGAGCAGATCTCCTTGCTGGCTGCCTCACAGTGACCATCACATCACCTGCCAGCCCTTCTTTGTTCACAAAGAGCAGATCTCCTTGCTGGCTCCCTCACGAGCTCTGTCACCAAGTCATCTTCCATACTCCAGGAACATCCTGGACTGTTTTCTCTCTTCTGTGTTGTATTTCCAGCAGATGTCTGATAAGTTGAAGTCCTCCACAAGAACAAGGGCCAGAGATTGTGAGATTTCTCCCCGCTGCTTACAGAATATTTCATCTCCTCTTCACCCTTGTCAGGTGGTCTGTAAGAGACTCCCACCAGGATACCTGTCTTGTTGGCATTCCCCCCTGATTCTCACTCATGGGCACTCAACTCTCTCATCATCATCTTTAGACAGAGAAAGAAGACAAGCAGAGCCTGGGACTGATGCTGGTACAGTAAACTGCAGGAATAGGTCAAGCTGTCAGCTGTTATTAACCTTAGCAAAACCCATGTCTTCTAGTTCAGCCTCAATTAATTCATAGAGTGTTTGAGAGCCTTCCTGTTACACTGTGAAATTACTGGCCCTATCTCCAGCCTGGCTAACCTGCCTGTCTCTCCTACTGCACCATTTAAATGTCAGTTATATTTTTCTGGTTGAGTGGTTAGTGAAAGGATGAATGAATAAGTGTTTGTGCTAACTGATCTATACGAAGATGCCTCATTAAGCAGAAATGGACATGGTTTGATATGATTTTGATGTGGTCTTGGCTTACTTTCAGAAATTTATTTTCTGCTAGAGAAGTATTGAGAAACATGAGATGTTAAATATGATCCTGTTTTCCTCATTTTGAGCACCTTGCTCAAAGTGTATCAAAAAATGAAGCACTTTTAAAAGTCAGAGTTAAGGTACATTCAAAACAAAAAAAAATTGTCTGAATTCCTTTACTTAAGGTGATCAGCATGGTGCAAGCAACTTGTTCCATCTCGTTACTAAATGGCATCATATTTCTGATAAAAAAATCTATCCTCTTACTTCTTCAAGGGAAAGAGCACCCCATAACACAGATGCATTTGGGTGTAGAATTAACTAACACAGTACCAAGGCCAGACACCAAGAAACAAGCCCCCATGTCCATGCTAGCACTGCAATCCCATGCTCTTCCTCATCCCACTGCTGCCTAGAGAATTCTCAGTCCTCAGAACAGAAAACAGGCTACCCCTATACAAGGCCTGAGGGGAGCTGAGCCTGCCAGGTACATTCCTTGCCCTTCCAAGGACTAGGAAAGAGCAGAGGTCCTGGAATCCAGCAATATTCAGCTCCTAGCTCTGCTTCAGTCACTTCAGCCAACTCTCTCCAAACCAAATCTACTATGCTGGGGAACAGCACTGAACAACAGGGCTCCAAACCAGCCTGTCACTTGGGAGGCCAGGTTCAAGTCCTGACTGAGAAACAAAGAGACAGTCATCAAAATGCAGCTGGTTGGACTGAAACCACAAGGCTAGACCAAGAAAAGATCTTCCTTTGCTTGGGACCCTGCAAAGCGTGTGGGAGAAGTCCAGGCTCAAACTTTTGAGTTCAGTCAGAGTAGAGGCTTGACATGTCTCTGAAGTCTCCATTGGTCATTACAGAGCTGTGTGCTGTGGCTGGGGAGAATGGCTCCAAGTCTCTCATTTTGAAGTTGATTTTATATACATGATTAAATATTCATTGAAACAAAGAGGAAGATTGATCAACCGATCAAATATTTAGGAAACATTAATGAGAGATCGGGCTGGTTTACACTAGTGAAATATGAATCAAGATGTGCATTTAGACCCTAAGCCAGTCCTAAATTGAAAAAATTTCTAGCAGTAACCTGCCCTTTTTCCTGCCAATCTTAAAAGCAAAACCTGGGTCTTCAGGCCAGAGAACTGTCACTGCAGACTTTGGCCAGAGTCCTGCTGATGACAAATGGATTATCAGAATTTGGATGGATAATCATTTAGATCCACAGGTCAACATAGGAATTTCAGAAACAATAGTTCTCAGTAGCAGTTCAGTGCCAACAGGCACTGAGAGGACTCCTTTCTCTTCTCTCATTGTTGTGGGGTGTCTGTCTCAAACATCCTCTGAAAACAGGCCCAAACTGATGACTTTTGCAGCCCACACAAGTGACTACATTTCAGTTCTTTCAGGCCATGAAACTGAGAAAATTTGCAGGGTCTGGAACCTTCCTTCAAAAGGAAAAATAAGATATCTCCAATACTTCTGAAAAGAAAGAAATACTTCCATCCAGGCAAAGCGCACGTTAACTTGCATAAGAAGGAATGAGAAAAGCCTTCAGGAAATAGCTAACAGTTTCCAAGTCTTTCATTTTCACAGACTCTGGCTTTCTTCAGGGGGAAAAAGTGTCCTTTTTAAATGTGCCTGACCTTGGGCTCTGTTCCTACAAACATTGATTCAGGGAGGTACTTTGTTGTTATTTATTCTCAATTAATGACTGAACTGGCACAGCTCTGGAGAAAGGGTATATCAAAAGCCCAGTGCCCACAGGCTTGTTCCTGTTCTGTGCCCGAATTCTTCCTGCCCTTGGCTAACACTGAATTGCCACAAACCTCCATTTTGGCTTAGCTGGAGTAAAAGCAGCCCCAACATCTCTTCTTTCCATGCACTCCGAGGCAGCATGTACAAGTTTTCTCCCTTCATACACCTACTGAAATCCACACAGATTTGTAAGGCATTACCCCACTGTGTATTTCTGGGAAGTATGGCTGCCCATGTTTATACATATACACGGAGCCCTTTCTTCATTTGAGTGCACCTAGCACTTCTAGAACACTGAACATGCCCATGCACGTTGTCTGACACCAAAGCCATCCTGCACAGAAGGGCCTGTAGCACCTTCTTAAAGGCTTGCATGTCTCGGCACTGTTGGGGAGGGCAGTAATTCATGCAGCCTCCACCACTCCCTGGACCAGTCCAAGAGTTTTGCAGAATAGACAGTCACGCTCCAATGTTCAAAACAGTCCGAGGCTTTGTTTCATCTGCCAGTCTAGGGACAGCCTGCAAGATCCAAGTCACAACCGACTCCTAACTGAATTGAATCCAAAGCTCAACACAGCTGAAGGAGCCAAGAAAACTTTTCTCAAGAGACTGGTGCCATTTGCTAGAGTGGGAAATGTGGGTCCTCAGCTTTTTTGGATGATTTGGCTCAGTGCAGCCCACAGCAGAGCCTTATAGTTTTCATACTTGCAGCTCAACATGTGGCTGCCCATGTTTGTGGCTAAAAATGTGCTTTCTCCGTAATGAAACTGGAATCAATAACCAATCAAGGCAGTATGTGCTTCTGTGGAACAGCTTAAAATAGGCTTGCTTGCTTGCTTGCTTAGCAACTGCTCGCAGTGAACCCAACCTTTCATTTCTTCCACTGAGCTGAAAAGAGCTCTGCAATCACATCATTGCAGCACAAGGCAGTCACAAATATTCCACATCTTTGAAAGCCAGAGAAGTACAGGGAACTGAAAGGCAGCAAAACACTCTATACAATAGAAAAAAACCTGCTCTTGTGCCCACAGAGCAGCAGCAGAATTAGCAAGTTGAGCACTCCAGAAGTAAGGCATGTGTAAATTAAGGTTGCTGGTGTAATATCACTTCACTCCCCCACCCCCCTCTCTACATTTGCATCCTGAAACAGCCTTTAAATGTAAGAATTGCCTGCTACGTTGTACCACTGTACCTCGCTCACTCTGTTCCCAGCACTTGATTAATGAGCAGCTATTCAATATCTTGTTTTCTTCTCCAACACGTGGTCTCGTGCTTCATCTTTACTGCTCAACCCCTGCTCTGGAGTCAGAAGTCTCCATGAATCATCTAGGGGTGGATTTTTTTAATAGATATTTATTGCTCAGCCAAATTTGGCCTAAGGAAGGGAAAGAGGTCAGGCATACGACACAAGCTCGTTGAATCCAGTTCCCTGTTCCAGATTGTAATGGCACGAGCAGTCTTCAGGGAAAGACAGCAGTGGTTTTCCCTGAGGACAACACAACTTACTTTTCTTCTAAGATGTGTGTGAGATCATCCCAGGGGAGTCTCCTGGGAGGATCTGACCCTGATGGGTCAGGTAGAAACACTGGATCTGAAATGATACCCTAGGGTTTGCTCCCTGCCCTGGCTGAGCATGCCATCAGCTGGTAAGTTCACATCTAACTCCCACTGGGAAATGTGGTACAGGTGTGCTCACGACGGTTCTTCTTGGAAAACTGCCACACAGTCCTGCCTGCAGATGCAGGTTGTAACACTCCCAGCAGAGGAGGTAATGACATTTAAAAGAGCAGGAAAAATACATATTGAAATACAAATATGTTTAACAGCACTGCCTATTTTTAAAACTACCCCCCAAAAAATTTGCTTTCATTCTACTCAGGATCAAGGGCCTGTTTATAACTAGTTCCCTTCATTAAACCTTTGCTTTATAATATATGACTGTGTCAAATACCAACATTCAATAATGTTTTTTGTGAGAAGGGAGAAAAAAACCTCAGTCATACTGATCGGATGGACCATCAAATAACCACTTGATGGATGAAAAGGAGAAATGGAAATGCCATCTGCATTTCCAGTGCTCCCCAACCGATCAGCCCACTGGGAAATAACAAGGGAGGAGGATTCAATATTCTCTATGTGTCTGCAAATCACTATTGCACACCAAATTTTGCAGGAGATCAATACCCCTTTAACAATTCTGCCAGATGCCAGAGCTCATTAGTAGGATGTGAATAACTATGGAGGTTGAAAATCCTATTTTACTTGTCTGTCTGAAGGATTTTGGTTTCTTACCAGCTTAGCTGGGGATTTCATTAACAGATTTTACAGTCTATGTTGAGCTCTTACTCAGGTAAAATTTTCTTATCTAAAAGTGGAGTTTTGCCTCAGCCGACTGAGTCGGAGCCTCAGAGACCTTTCTTCATTAGTTGCTACCATTCCACTTGAATGAAATGCACAGGAGAGCACACCAACCTGACCAGAGCTACTGGTGGTACCATTCTGATCTGAGAACTGCTGCTTTCCATCACCCAGGATTTCTTCTTACCAAAGGCCTATCCTAATGAAAAAAAAAACCAAACAAAGAAACAAAACCCAACTCATAGTTGATATAGATCTTTAAAAAATAAAAATTAAGGAGTGAAACCAAATCCAACTTCTGCATTCTTGCCTTGATATTTGAACAATGATTTTTCTTTTTTTTATTATACACATTTCTCCCATCTCCCTCTTGCAAATGCAGATTCCACAGCAGTCATGTCATCCTGACTTGCATCCTTGATTCAGCTTTTAAGACAAAATATGTTTCAGAAGCCATTATGGTCCCAGAAGAGCTATGAATAAGATTTTTCTCAAATCTGGTAGTAAAATATGATACTTCCCCTTTCATTACAGGGCTCATCTGTCCTTTAGCTCTGGATTTTGAAGAAGATTTGAGAGGAATGCATAGGACACTCCAGTTGATGAGACCAATGAGTCAGTGCTGATCAGCTCACTTGCTGCAGCCAGGCTGCTCGGACAGGACCCTGCAGGATGCTGAGCTTCCTGCAGCACATCCCAAGCCAGACAGACACACGGGGCTTTGACAAAACCACCCAGGTCCACAAATCTTCCTTGGTGCCGAAATGCTGTGCCAGGGAGCAAAGCCTGGCTGGCAAGAGCTGCTGTGGAGCCGTGGTGCACAAAGGGCAGGAACAGGAACACCAACCCAGCCAAGGGACCTGCACAGGGCTGCAGCCATGCCATGGTTAATCCATTCCAGAGTATTGTTTAATCCCACTGCAGTGTTCCCAGTGCAACAGCTTGCAATGGAGGTGACTGGAGGACATTACTGACATGTACCCTCATTTTGCAATGGCTGGGAGCATTCACTCCTGCTGCCTGTGTTGCTCCCGGAGGAAGGGCCTTTCCCCATCACTGATTTTCAGAGCCTTTATCCATTTACAGGAGTTTTGCACAATGGAGTGAGGCTTCATTTTCCATGTCTGCAACGTTTTTCTGTCCCTGTAAATAACTGGCCGTTCCAGGCTCGTCCCCGGAAAACAGAGCACTCGGGATTTTGAAATGATGGTAAAATTACCCACCATTAGTTCCTCCAGAAATTCACACTGTGCACACATTTCTGCTCTGCAAACACACTTGATATGAATGGAAAGCATTTTAATGCAAAAAGCGGGGAGAGGAGAGGAGAGGAGAGGAGAGGAGAGGAGAGGAGAGGAGAGGAGAGGAGAGGAGAGGAGAGGAGAGGAGAGGAGAGGAGAGGAGAGGAGAGGAGAGGAGAGGAGAGGAGAGGAGAGGAGAGGAGAGGAGAGGAGAGGAGAGGAGAGGAGAGGAGAGGAGAGGAGAGGAGAGGAGAGGAGAGGAGAGGAGAGGAGAGGAGAGGAGAGGAGAGGAGAGGAGAGGAGAGGAGAGGAGAGGAGGAAAAAGGAAAAAGGAAAAAGGAAAAAGGAAAAAGGAAAAAGGAAAGGAAAGGAAAGGAAAGGAAAGGAAAGGAAAGGAAAGGAAAGGAAAGGAAAGGAAAGGAAAGGAAAGGAAAGGAAAGGAAAGGAAAGGAAAGGAAAGGAAAGGAAAGGAAAGGAAAGGAAAGGAAAGGAAAGGAAAGGAAAGGAAAGGAAAGGAAAGGAAAGGAAAGGAAAGGAAAGGAAAGGAAAGGAAAGGAAAGGAAAGGAAAGGAAAGGAAAGGAAAGGAAAGGAAAGGAAAGGAAAGGAAAGGAAAGGAAAGGAAAGGAAAGGAAAGGAAAGGAAAGGAAAGGAAAGGAAAGGAAAGGAAAGGAAAGGAAAGGAAAGGAAAGGAAAGGAAAGGAAAGGAAAGGAAAGGAAAGGAAAGGAAAGGAAAGGAAAGGAAAGGAAAGGAAAGGTTGAGAGACCTTTGATAAATCCATCCATACACATAACCAGAATGATCCAAAACATACGTTTTAGACAGTAAGCTATGCAAAACCTTCACTCAAATGTAAATATTTGCTTTATGTGAATGGGGTGTTTTAATCATGGAGGCCAGCAGACAATCTGAAATTACTTGGATTTTTGCTTGTATTAAAGGGAATGAGAAAGCATTGGAGGGTAGATTTTCAAAGATACATTGGCATTATTTGTGTAATTACTTTGAAATTTTCATCTAGATGCCTTTTAAAGTACTTCTGAATCCTGGCATAGACTCTGCAAGTCCTATAACTTAAAGTTTCTTCAGAATCCAAATTTCACTTTCCCAGTTTCATAAATTTAATGTTTTTAACTTGGCCAGGGAGTTTCAAATGCTTCTACGGAGGATCTAAGAGCACAAGTTCTAGGGAAAATCGAGAGGCTGTGTTAACCTAAAAGTCTTGCATGTTTGAATCTTTCCCAGCTAATCTATTTCACATGCTTAGAGGGTTTTGCCCATACCAGTGTGAATCTGCTCTTCTTGGACCTCAAAACCCTCAAGAGAATTTTATTTGATAAAAGAGTTTTGAAATTTGGTATATACTTGTCTAAAGTCCTGAAGAAGCGTGCTTTTACAAGTTCTGTGAGTGAAGGAGCATTTTGGCAGAAGTACTCCTGTCTCTGAGGCTGGGATTAATTTAATTTAATGAAGTTAGTTAGGTTGGCAGTCTCAGCTAATTACCAGAGCTCCTTTGTCTGGCTTCACTGGTTAGAAATAGGCACCTACTGCAGACACAGGATCAATTCCTTTCAGATATTCCCACCTGCCTCTTTTTCTTTTTTTTTTTTTTCTTACTTCATCCATTTTCTTACTTCATTAATAGGAAGAGTCCAACTGACTAACTTAACTGGATGCTCAGCTTTCATGCAGCCAATGTTAAGGCAGATCATCCCAACATGTTGTTATTTGTAAGGCACCAAGCACTATCCTGTGACTGGGCATCATCAAAATTTTTGAATAGGTTGGAAGTTCCCAGAAGTGCCCCATGAACAAAACTTTAGCTCAACGCCCACCATCTGAATTTGTTATCCACTCTGCAAAAAAGGGTATCAACACTTCCTTTTCAAGAACACCGTGCCTGTAGCTCCCAACTCATAAGGACTATTTTGTTCTCCATGTAAGCTGTTTCAGGAAGAAACTTGTCTGAACCAAAATCTGAGGCTCCACATAACATCTGCAGAGACATGAAGCTTAGTCTGGAACAAATTCTCGCTCTATCAGCAAATGTGCTCATCTGAACACCAAATGTGTATTAGAAAATATGAGAAACAGACAGGTTCTGCATTGACAAGTGTGTATTTGAAGGTCTAATACATTTAGTCGGATTCATCCAGGAATAAATTTTTCATTGTTGGGGCAGGACCAAACTAACTTAGGAGTTTTATCATATGTTCACCACATCTTTTATTTTCATCAGCTACAGTTTGGCTTGCCACAAATTAATGTGCTTATGCATTAGGTCAGGTTTCTTTTGTTCAGACTGTTTTAGCACCATCCAAAAAACCAAGGGTAAAAATAATTTTGGGAAAGAGAAAATCAGTATAAAATTTGTATTTATATTTGTGCTGGTGCAGCACATTCAAATCTCTCAGAAAAATCTTCAGCTGCCAAAACTGCAAAGAAAGATGCGTGACCTTCTGCTACATTTCCCATGTTTTTTTGTCTTAATTAAACTTGTCATGAGTCATGTTTACAACACCCAACTTACCGCAGTCCTAAACAAACAAAGGCATTCAACCTCTGATGTGCGTGTCCAAACTCACCAGGGATTACTGCTGCCGTTTTCATCACTTCCTGTACGCGGAAAATGCGAAGGCCAAATTTAGAAAGGGATCACAAGTCTCTGGACAGGTCGTTTCCAAGAAGGCCGATGAAATCTGCTTTCTTATTTAGCTTAAACCTGTCTTCCCAAGTATTATCTTCCTGGAGACTTTCAGACATGTTTCCATCCCCTAAGCTGTTAACTCCTGTGGTATTAGGACAAAAAGGAATGACTAACCTTTCTGAAGGGCTGAAAGAGAGATGGAGGATCAGAGCTGCCATTTTTTAACTTAGAACCTATGTGTGTGAAACCCAAGAGGGCTTCCTTTGTGTACTTAAATCTAGGAAAATTATATAAAGCAAGATATGCTTATTACTGTAATAATATTGAGCTTGAAAGAGTCACTACCCCTCACATCATGCATTTGTCCATCTTCCCTACTTAGTAGCTTCAAACTTAAAATCATTAATATGATTATATTGGGTCGAAGAGTTGGTTTGTTGGTTTGGTTTTTTTTAAGAGTTTAATTTTTCTTTCCATTTGGTCAAAAGACCATGGAGCTGCATTTGAGTTCTCCAACAGTCAATCCACACACATTTCAGATTACAAGGGCAACTACTTTTTAAAGACAGGCTTAACACCACTCTATATGAAGCAAATAAATGGGATGAAGTGCAAAAGAAGCACTCAAAAAAATCAAATATTATAGAGGAACAAGAACTGTCATTAGCTTGGGTATTGCTAAGATTAGCAAAGTCTGAAGAAAAGAAGGAATAAAAAGTTTGGGGAAGCACAAGGAGGGGAGGCTAATTCTTACTACTTTATTTGTATTTTTAAATCCTACTTTTAACTCTTCCTTATTGTAATGGTTATTTTATTATATATATTTAAAAATTAAATAAGTTATGTGTCTCCATCTTATTTTAAACTCCAGGTGTTGATATCCTTCTGGAAGAAGTTTTAGTGTCAGGCATTGCTATGCCCAACCAAGCCCAGATACCTGGTGGGCTGAAACCAGGACAGGGCAAGGGAGCACCTGATCCTGGCAGCCAGTCCCCCGGAGGACCTTGTTTTGATTTTGCTCCACCAGCTGCATCTTGCAGGGCTGCGTGTAAGCTGCAGGGCTCGGAGCCAGGCAGAGCCATATCCCGAGGATCCCCCGGGCATCTCCAGACCACGTCCACAGCCCACATAGGAAATCCCGGCGAGACCGGACCCTCCCTCACTTCCTCTGGGGGCCTGGCGCCGGTCACCAGCAAATCCTCTCACTTCTCAAGATCTTTATGTCAGGCTGCAGCTCCTATTTTTGAGCTGACGTTCCCCGGGTTTAATCCACTTAGCCTGTGACCACCTTCATCAGCTTCCCGCAAGCACAGCGCAAGGCGAGGCTGCGGGATCCTGCCTGCCGCGCTCGCCGTCCTCCCCCGCTGCCCCGCCGCCCCCTCGGGAACGTGTATTTATAAAGAGCTGGATTAGGAACATTACCAGGCAGGTCACTGGGTGTCAAGCTGCTCTTTCAAGGCTTAAAATCGGAGGCTCACTCAAGAGGGAGGGCTCGGTTCCTGTGAAAGCGGCAGGGATGATTGCTGCGATGTGCTTGCAATTTACTCTATTAGCAGCACTGGTGCTTCAGCCTGGAGCATTTAGAGACACAATTCCTGTAAACAAAGCAATCAGGATGTGTAAAAATGCTTTGCTTTAATTTTCCTTTTTTTTTTTCACTTGGGGAAAATAAAAGGAGTCTTTTTAAGTGCGATGAATGAAATTCATAAATAGTGCGAATCCACCTTGCAGTCAGTGAGCACGGGGTGATTTATCCCTGCCAAGGAGCCCGGACCGTCATCCCCTCAGAGCTGGGCACCCCAAGAGCAATTATGTTGGTTCTCATCGGGCGGGGGGAGAGAAGAGGGGTGCCCACAGAGAGGGGCCCACCTGCCAGGTCACAGGGTAAGCACAGCCCAACACCCGCCGGCTCCACAGTGACATCCCAGTGCCTGAGACCCTCGTATTAGACACCGTCTAAATAACGCGTTAGACACTGTCAAAACACGCAACACAGTAGACACCGTCAAAAACATGTCAGGCCAAGGTGTGGCTGCAGACCGCGGAGAGAACACTCCACCTCAGTGCAACATTCTTCCAAATCAGAAGCGGCCATTTCCCTTTGGTGTGCTGCAGGGATCCGCACGAAGGCAAATCCCAAGTGCTTCGTCATTCTGCTGAGCTCTAATCCCATCAGCATCTCTGGCCACTCCATCAATCGGATTAGAATGAGGCTGAAAGTCATAATACGGCCGGCCGGCCCACGGGGAGCAGGCCCTGCGTGGGCAGATGCAGCCGCGGCCTCCCGGCCCAGCCCAGCCCCGCGCTGCCTGCAAGCGCCCCAGGCTTGCCCCGCCGCAGCCATCTGGGGCGGCCAGAGCTGCAGATAGGCTCAGCACCACCACGGAGAGCTAGGGGCTCTGCCTCTAGCCTCCTGCTGCCCCTCCAGAGCCCCTGTGCTGTTAATGGATGAAATAACTGTAGCACGGCTGTCAGAGCCGTTCGTGTTCGTGCCGAAAGTTAGCCAAAAAATGTTCCGGCAGAGAATATTTTCCATGAGAAAATGCTGCTTTAACAGAATCTAACCCTCCTGGTGGAAACCTGTCAGCTGCTGTATCCTGTGGTAGAAACCAGATGGGTGTATAAATAAGGATCCTGCCTTCATCCTGGGACCACTTGCAGCAAAAATAAAGATCCATTCAAGGTCTCTCTCATACTTTCTCTGCATTTTCTCAACTACAAAAATAATTTCTTTTTTTTTTTTCATCTTTCTGTCCCATTTTTGAAAGTTTTAATTCCTCTGCCACCCTAGGAAAAGCACAGCATATGTGGGAACTGGATTCTGCCTCCAGCAGCTCATATCATGGTCCAGATGGGCACATCCTTTCCATCTCAGAGAGGAACCAGTCTATGATCTCACACCAGCTTCACCAGCGTGGCTCAAATGAGGACTGATGGGTTGGATTTGGCCCTAAAGCCAGTTCCAAGTGGTTAACTGCTTTTGCATGGCTTGGGAACATAAACATCATACCCAAAGACATAAAACAGCAGGTCCCCAGGGCTGCCACGTTGTGTGATGCACAAAGAGGGGCTTAATACCAGACTCAACTCCCATCATCCCAGAACACCAGCATGACCATCTCTACTTTAACTTTTCTTGAGGGTTTGGAACATCATCAGGGGTCAAAACTGATATCCCATCCCAAATGAATACAAAAACTGAGACCACCCCTATTTCATCTGCTCCCAAGGGGACACCATATGGAAATCTGTCAGCTCTCAGAAGCTCCAAGGATCTCCACAGCTAGGTCCCTGTCTGTCTTAAAAAGTTATCTTGAGACTTCATCTTCTCTGAGGGCACTTAGTGACAAGCAGAGTTGACCTTCATGGTGTTCACAGGGGATAGTCCTTGCTTTTGCACAAAAGCACATAAAGACAAGATTAGACAAACTACCACCTCTTAGCAGCTTACAGAAACCCTCACTTTTTCTTATTCTAAAATCACACTGTCTTGGCAATAGAAAAGAAGGAGTTTGCATCGCTTTTATATTTTCTAGATCTGTCTAAATTCAGCCTTACTGTTTTTTCCACTGTACTTTTCTCCAGAAATCAGCCCACACTTCCCACTCACCTATAGATTTTTCTTTCATTAATTTTCCCAGTAGGCAATTGCTCACCGAAACGATAGGAAATATAAAGCTAGGAGACTTCTCAAGATGTCATGTGAACCGTAGCTTTCTCCAAAAGTGTCCAGACTCTACCAATCTACATGCACTCATCACCTCTATACAAAGATAACAGGACTCTAGTGTCTCAAGGACTGGGCTGTCTGCATTGTATTTAGGTGACACCCTGGATGCTGGGAAAATCAGATACATCCCTCTTTTCCTACTTTTTAAAATGACAGTATAGAGAATTAAAGGCTGTAACTGAAAGGAGAGTTTTTCATAGACCTGTGAAAAAGCCTGCATAATTCACTTGCAGGGAGATAAATTCTACAAGAATTTATTCCACTAGGTTTATTCAAAATTATATTAAAGAGATGATCAAAGTGTGGTACAGATTATGAATCATTCTAGCCAGATTCCAGGTGTCATATTCTTCATTATCTCTAATTTGTCTGAAGTTTCCCCACCCCTTCTTCTCTCATTTAAGAGACCTTTTGCTGTGTGAAACACTCCTTTCCAGCTCTGCCCTGTAGGTAGAGGCGGTGATCCTCAACGCAGAGTGACAGGCCATGCAGCTGACCTGGCAAGCTCCCTGGCTAAGGTCTGCCCCTCAGGTCTCACCCCCAATGCAGCTGCCACCCAGTGTCTTGTATATCGGGGAGAACCAGCACAAATGTGTTTGATTTGTAACTTTACAAGGACTTTCACGTTGAGGTTTAAGTTTCTTTTATTAGTAGACCTAAAAGAAGGGTACCATTAACACATAACAAAGGAGGCAGAACTAAACTATTACCATTACAGCAGTGTTTTAAAAACCCCACTACTTAGAGGTTTATAAGGTTCCTTGGAAAGGTTGTTGCAGAAGCCACAAAATGGAAACAGAGGAGAGAGTTTCTCAGCTGCATTGTGCCTTCCCACATGCTTTTGGCCCTATACAGAGAGACCTTCCTGGTTAAAACACAACTGAAGACTCTCTTAAGCAACCTGCTCATCTTGGGGCCACCCAAGAACTTTCCCTGCACCAGAAGGATCTCCTGTCAAGATTTAAGAGCCCACTGTTCCATTGCTCCAGGAGAGCCTTAGCAGAAAAATGGAAGGGATAATTTAGCAGCTGAGACAGCCAGTGTTCTTCTCCCAACAGCCTTGTATCAAACAAGACCCTCTGTTCAATCCTTTTTTTCTGTTATACTTTTCACGTTGTACTTTCTAGGTATTTTGAATGGAGGGTATCCGGGCCCTGAAAATTCATCAAACAGAACATCACAGTGTTTCAACATGTCTAAATGAAAAGCTGTATCTTTTCAAACACTTTCATATTTTTTTTAATACCCTCCATCAGAAAAAGTATTCCCAACACTGTTTATCCAGTTCAAGGTCCACACACTCTTAGGCTGTCATAAAATAAAGACACCAACAAAAGCTGTATTATTTCAAGACATTTCCTTATAAAGCAATGACACTGTGTATTAGCAGCCTTTATTCTCTGCAAATCCCTGTCTCAGCTGCAGAGGAAGGAAAAGGCTGGCTGGTTCGGGAGAAGGGACCTGGCTGAGCCTCTGCTAACTCGTGCCAAAGCACATCCCCATGCCTGCACAGCCAGCACAGTGCCATCCTCACTGGGGATTTCCTCCCTCCCTTCCACTAGCCAGACAAATCTGGCACTGCCCCTGGGGCACTGAGCCAGGGTCCCCTCCCTGGCTGGCCCAGCTGTGCTGGAGATTTGGGGGGAATTGGAGATTGGAGAGGATGAGTAACCATCAAGCAGGCAGCAGCTGCCTGTCTCCTTCCCAGGAAGAGTCATTGCTCTGAGGTGGCATCCCTGCAGGCAAGCCAGATTTCCAGTCTATTAAACTGACTACTTCCCTCATCACCTGTATTTTCCCTAAGTTTTTTTAGGAGTTGCCTTAGCCTTTGTGCAGCATGACTTAATCCACTGCTTCTGATGATCTAATAGATTCCAATCCTCAGACCTCTCTCCATGATTTCGCTGCTCTGCTGTCTCCTCTTTGCCTGATCTCCATCTGACATGGAAAACATCCATTTCTCAGCCCTTCCTCCCTTGTCTTGTCTTCTGACCACCCCATGTCCCCAGACCTGTCCAACAGAAATCCCACCACGCGCTCCTTGCATATGTGGAGCCTTACCCCTCCTGGCCCCCCAGAACAGGGAAGGACCACAGCCCACACCTTCTGGCTGGCAAGAAGGCTGTCTGGAACGTGAGCTCATGTTTTCCTAAAATAAGCAGGAGCCCTGCACTTAAACTCGGCACCTGAGGCAGGGCGGGAGCGGCTGCTAACGCTGTGCAGCATCCAAAGCGCTCCTCGCACGTGGCGTGGCGTGGCACGGCGCGAGCCAGAGGCATGGAGCAGCCAGCAGCCTTCCAAGGGTGACTAATGCCTTGCTGCTAAAAACAGCTTCCAGGGGTTTTCCATGAGCAAATCCCACAACAGGTCGAGCATTGGCTTTTCACCTGCTAAATACAAGAACTTCACTGTAACGTCCACACTGATGGATTTTTTATTTTTTTTTACCGGTGCATAGTACAGCTGGCAAAGGAAACCTAAGTGATGGCAGCATTTGATCCTTGTTAACACTGCTCTTAAAAGCCAAAAATATCACCCTTTAAATAGATCATGTGAGAATGTAGAAACAAGGATGTGTGGTAGACATGCAAGAGAAGACTGGAACATAAAGTATAGTGCACGCATGGACAAGAATGTACAAGGGCCAAAGAGAAGGTATGGAAAATAACATCCTGGTATGGCTTCCCAGAGAAGCACAGGGGTACATCAAATAGGTCATCTTGTCAAAAACACATGATACTCAGCTACTTCACAAAAAGACCAAGCAAAATTCTTCAGAACCTTGCTTCAGAAAGAAACTCATAAGAAATGCCATAAGTCCTTTGGACTTAGCAGGGTCTGTGTCCCTTCTGACCTGCAGGGCTTCGCTGCTCCTCTCTCAGGATGCTGGGTTATTTCAGCTCTTCTGTGTGAATCAAAGCCACATCTCCAAGAAAACTGAATGAACACATGGCTCTGCTCACTGTGGGGACAGATGTATATACAGTGTGAATTTCTGGACTTATTTAATTAATGTCTTGCCTAAACAGGCTCCAGAGCTGTGTTTTCCTGCATATTTGAGGGTTTCAGTCAAGCAGCTGAATCGTGTAATCCACTATCTCAGACATGACATATTACTTGCCAGTTCTGACTGTTCCTGACAAGCTGGTTCATCTTATAAATCATTTGGGGCTTCCAAATGAAATATAGATTGATTTTATTTTGCTTACTTCATTTTAGGAGCAAGCAGCCCAGAGGTGGGTGTGTCAGAGTTCCTTCGCAATACTGCTCCTAGGAACAATAAAGCCCTCACACAAACATTAGTGGAAAGTAAAAGGCAAGTTGTGCAATTGCAATTGAAATCAGACTGCCTTGAGAGGTTGTCAAAATATCTGTGAATACATCGCTCCCATTAGCCATGTTATACCAGCTGCTGAATTTTGTGGGAAACACATATATGTATCTCCTTCTAGTCTAGAGGACCCACTTTCCCACCTTAGAACTTCCTATTGTGACTTCTGTTCAATATTAAACACCACCAGGGCCAATGTGAGCACAATGGCAAGGACCACAGATCTCCTAGGAGGCTTCATTTAGTTCATGCTGCTGTTAAGGTGATGAAGAAGAGGTACAAGATGTGGCATTTGACAGTGCAAGGGGCGCTGCAAGGTTGGCATGGGGCAGCTCACTGTGGCCCAGGTCCTTGAGAAGATGGACAAGCTTTGAAGACAATGTGTCTTCATCCTGAGGACTCTGCAGAATCCCAGTGTGAAAAGGATTGCTGTCATGGAATGGCCTTGTCCTGCTCTGAGTAGAGAGAGAACATAAATTTTCTAACACGGTTTTGACTCCAGAGAAGGGTCAACCAGCCCAGTGTGGCAGAGACAAGGTTTCAACACCTTGAAGCAATTAATTGTCGCATTCTCAAGGGGCAGGAGACTGCCTTCAACTTACTTCTAATTAATTTACAAATTAGCCTCCTGGCCCATAAAGAGCATCATGCACTTATTAAGCCCAGCTGCTTTATGGGAAGAGCTACAAGGAAATCTGTAGATTTCAGGTACCTAAAGGAAATGTCCTATCTGCAATTTATTCAACTAGCACTCATTGCTCCTGGAGGTTGTAAAAGCTGAGAACACATTCAGTCACAAAGAGTTAAGCATTTATATTAAATCCTGGGGATATCCACAGTTATAATCAAAAGGAGAAAGAGATAGCACCATCAGTGCCAGTGGCTGCCTAGGATTTGCATCTCACATTGATGGAGAGCCGTGATTGAAGCTTTTCCCACAGATGGAACACTTATAAGATGCTCTCCTGTGTGCTTTCTCTGGTTTCTAATGAGGTGTAAGCTCACCTTGAACTGGCATGATTACCTGTCTCTGCTCACTAGGGAGCAGCTTATATTCATGAAGCCTGTAGGAAATTAACTGTTTGTGAGACCTGCATCTCTCTGCTCCATGTGGCAGAGTTTGGACGTGTTCAGAGGTTGCTGGAGACAGGGGAGTAGACAGAGAGGGAGGGAGTCGGAGATTTGCACAGCCAGGCAGCACACTGGTTGCATAAGCCCTGTGTCTGTGGGAAATCAGACTAAAACCTTTTCAGAAGCAATACAAACATGTAGCCTTTTAGGACTAAA
This sequence comes from Acrocephalus scirpaceus scirpaceus, assembly GCA_910950805.1. Lineage (NCBI taxonomy): Eukaryota > Metazoa > Chordata > Aves > Passeriformes > Sylviidae > Acrocephalus > Acrocephalus scirpaceus. The sequence continues at coordinate 56,025,821 of OU383774.1, read as the reverse complement.
GTCATTTATGCAGAAATTTCCCCTATGGTCAGACTATTTCATAATTATCCACACTGGGATGTCTTGCATTTTGCTTTGAAGCATCTGGTTCTCGGCATGTCACCATTAGTTTGATCTAGCAGTTCCTATCTTATATAATAGCAAACCACTTCATGGCTATTTCACACAAAATGTCTCTCTTTTTGCCCACTAAATGACCTGGAACTAGAACACAAACATTCTGTTTGCACAGTTTTACATAACATTCACCAGAGTTTTCACACAACGCTATTAAAGACTAATTTGTTTCTGTTCCCAGGCTGATGGAAAGCAGTTCTTTTGGTAGCCTGATTGCGTCAGTGTTCTTTGAAAATGTAAATAAAGATACTGAGATAAGACCTGTCCAACTGCAGAGCTCTTTTTCTCTTTATGTTTACCAGATACTTCAAGCTAAATAAAATTACTCTTTGCACTTGTTCTGCCTAAGAACATGCTCAACAAATAGGTAATCAAATTTTCTTGGCTCTCACAAGCCCTCCCCGACATAGTGTGGTCACAGGCAGGATCTAAGAGGATCTACAATGGCACATTTCAAAAAGGCATTCTGAAAAATGGCTTGGGTTCCCAAATACACCATTTTGAAAAGCAACTTAACTCCCAAGGAATGAGATTTTCAGGGAGATTTAGATTCTTGAGCATTTTATGAGCAGCTAAGAAAGAGGAACCTCTACTCCACAGCATGTGAAAGGTGTTACCTTGCCAACTCCTATTGATCTTGACAGAAATGCATTACTGGTTGGCATCTGGCAATGCCACTGAGCACCCACCCTCATCTTCATTGGTACAAAACACCCCTGCAAAGCAATTGAAAGATGCTTTTCTAAATAGCTTCAAATATTATTTGCTGGGCAAAGAGCGGAAATGTTTTCTCTACCTGGTTTCTTTAGGTGTAGTGACTTGGAGGTCCATTTCCTTGGCAAGACTTCCTGAACTGCCTGAATTGTCAATATAGACAGATGATTTTGGAACAATATTTTGCAAAACTGACCTTAGTCTATTTTAAAAAGATGTTGACATGTCCCACCCAACATGTGAACTGCTCTCTAGAGATGCCCAATTTTGAAAGACACGGGAAATCAGTCAGCTGCATGTTAACTTCTGATGCTCCAGGTACAGGATGAATGCAGCCCTAGACCTCAGACATGTAACCTCAAAAGATGAAAACAAGCCTAACTGTACAGATTCATCAAATCAGCTCATCAGATGTTGGGGACATGGAGCAGGCGTGCTAAAAGGAAAAAGACACTGGCTTTCTCTGTCCTCATCTGTGTCCCTGCCTTCTTTGCCAGCTTCTTCCCTCCTGGATTTTATTTCACCGGATGCTGTGCATGGACGTTCTGGTCTCTGCAGCAGGGAAATCCTATTAGAATAATATGATGATATTACATTCATTTTGCCAGAGTTAATTTTAAACAATGGCTACAGGTTAAAGTCTTTTATGTAACATCCCCAAGAAAAAGCAATGCCAAGAATATCTTAGGACAAAAATAAGCGAGAAGAAAAGTAAAAAATTCAGGAGGCAGAAAATTATTCATTTTATTTTTTTTTTTTATAGCTGAACAGAAGGCATGTACCAGACAGTTATAGGAGTGAATTAGAAGGGCTCAGGTGCCCTTCAGAAGGGCACATGAGCTACCTGCTCTTTATAGTATGATATGAGACTGCAAACCCACACTGCAAAGGGAATATTATATAGAGCAATAGAACTTTACTTGCCCAGTCAGTCCTTCTTCTGATGTTTCTTGGGATTGTTTTTGTCTGTGTATTTTGAAAAGTCAGAAGAAATGTTTGCAATTGCTGCCTAACACCACACCCCAAGAATTATTATTTTTAAAAAAGATCAGTCAGAAAAGAAAGATTATTAGTCACTGATATTAGTCATTGATAGAGGAACAAGGTCACTTTAAAGGTCAGAATATTTCTGTAGCTACAGGAATTCTGCCAAAACTACTCAGCATTCCACCAAACATGACAAGAGGTTCTGGAGGCAGAATGGCCCAGAGAAGCATTTTGCTACCACCAGGTTTATGATGCTGCTTGAAGCAACACAGAGCCTGATGCTATTCCATGGCATCAGCTGTTGATGGAAATGTGTTTAGAGGAGCTGAGAGCCCACCAAAGCTTTCCCAGAGTACTGCCGCTTCAGTATGCAAAAAACCCCCAAGCTCTTAAAAACATTTTGATGCAGAACTGCCTCTGAAATCAGTGGCCTTTTTGAGGAGCTCAACACTGCCCAAGGCTCTCCAAGAGCTGCTCTGCCCTCCTCCTGCTTGGGAGGGGGAAACCCACATGTCCCATAGAGGCATGGATAGCTCAAGGGGACAACAAAGGCTTTTCCCTTTACACCTGTTTCCCTCCTGGGACAGCCTGGAAACGCCACCAAAGATCCAGTCACAGAAGTTATGCTGTGCCTTAGAAATCCCCACACCTTTTCCTGTTCTTTTCCTGCAAAGCAGCAGGCGAGAGCTGAGCCAGAACGTTCCCGCCACCCTCTGGGTCTCAGGCACCTTTTCCTGGCCACTTCTGTAGGCATCATTCCTCTTGCTGGGAAGCAAAGCACAGCACCAGGTCTGAAGCCTCTCCTGCTGGCACAGTGCCCCAGGCAGGCTGCGTCGGCAAGTGACAGTCCCCGCCACAGCCAGCTCAGCTTTATCTCCATACTGAATAAACAGCCAAACATCTGCTTTAGGATATCAGCTGGAACAAAAGCACTGGACATTTTGAGTGCAATTTAACAATGTCTATGACCTCAGACAATTTGTTGTTTCTTTAGCGCGTGCAGAGCCTGACCCCATTCACATCCTCTAAACCCTTTTGCTGTCTTCTTTTCCTGCCCTCAAAAAGGCCACAGGATGAAAACAAAAGAAAAAAATCCACGGAGAACTAGTATTAAATTTTAAGTAGCAACAACGAGGCACTTCATCAGCGTGAGCACGGTATTCATAAATCTTTATCATCAACAATTTTCTATATCTGGAATCCACTATCCTGCAAATTAGTCCCATTTGTCCTCTCAGTGCTAATGCCATTAAAATTGACCTCATTTGTCAAAGCATGTGAATCCAGAAATCCGTGGACTTGTTAATTTCTCCATTTGAAAACATAATCTTAATTCATAAACTAAATTTTATGGAAAGAAATCTCGTTGTATTTGGAAACTACACCCTTGTCACTCCAAGGAAAATTAAGCACAGACCACCCTTTGTTTGGGTTGGCACTGGAGGACACTTTAACACCTGTGTTATTTTCTTATAGCCCAAGAGCAGCCACTCATTCCTTTCCAATCCAACCCAATATTTTTCACCTCTGTCTCTGGCTGTGGTCACCACAGAAATTTCAGAATGTTTGAGGTGAGGTGACAACGATATATGTAATTTATCACAGCTTCCCAGAGACTATTCTGAAAAAATGGGATCCTTTTCTTTTTCACAGATGGGTAACTTTGGGTGTGGGCAAAGTATTCTGAAAACTTACCAATGCTTGGTGGGGAAAAAAAAACCACACAAAACCCCACAAAAAAACACCACTACCACAACAACAACAACAACCAAACATTTTCCTGAAGTTCATTATTTTTAATATTTATTATTTTCATTCCATATTTCTTTACTAATTCCACCATCTCTTAATGCAACCAGCTCTTTTGCAGTGAAATCTAACTTCTAGTTTCACTTTCCCTTTCTGAAGAAACTCATTAAAATTGGTCTTAGCTGACTAAACTGCTAAAATGTTCAGCTCTTCACCAATGGGCTGCCACAGGAAGAGATGAATACGAATCATGAAGAGAGAATGTGAGTGGGTATCAGTGGTGGTGCATAAGTGTGGGTGTGTATTTGTGAAACAGAGAAAGCAAAAATAGAGAATCATAGACTCATTCACCTTGGAAAAGACCTCCAAGATCATCAAGTCCAACCATTAACCCAGCACTGCCAGGTCCACTAAACCATGTCCCTAACCACATCTTTCAGCTATCCACACTGGAACTAAAGGAAAGACAAGACAAAGATAAACCAAACCAAAACAATGCACCAACTTCCCATCTACTCTGCATCTACTGCACCCTGTTTGGTGAAGGAAACTCTGCAGAGCAAGGCAAGAAGCCTTCAAATAGGTATTGATGACAGGTGCAGTAGAGCCAAAAGACAGAGCTTTAATAACAAAGTATTCCATAGCTTGCTGTTGCATTTAAAGAGGGTGTGCAGCCCCCACAGTTTGCTGAGGATGCAGCCAGGTGGGTGAGATGCATACAGTGCATGAGAACAGGCACAGATAGTGCAGGCAAGAAACAACTCTTGACAAACAAGCTCTTTTTGCTAGGGGCTCCTGGCAAGAACCAGGAGAAAGGGTTAAGACCCCACTGACCTTGGTAAGTCCGTATTTTCTTCCCTCTTTTGGGCATCTCTTAAGCAGTGACTTAGGTTTATGCAGTCACCAGCACTATCCTGATGTAGGTTCATACTGTAAACAGCACTGTCCTCCTACAGTTCAAGCCAAATGCCTGCAAAAATATTTGGCATCCCACTGAAGTGCTATTTGTCTTGATCAGAAATAAATTTGACTTGCTGCTCAGGGACTACCAGGTGCTGTGGAAGAGGGGAGGAAGACCCCAAGGACCACAGCTCACAGCCACAGCTCCAAAAATCTGCTTTAGGGGTGGCACATTGCCCATCCCCACTGCGGGAAGCTCACCATCCCACCAAACCTGAGCCAGCATTGCTCCCATTCTGCCTCCCACCCGTGGTGCCTTTGTGGGCAGCCTCAGCATCGAGAGCAGCTGGCAGACAGACAGGGCAGGAGGCTTCAAAGGAGCTGCCAGCCACTTCCCGGGTACAGCAGCACAGCCACAGCCCACCACAAGCGTCAAAAACCAATGGTCTTTCCTGGCCTCATCAGCATGTCCTCCTCCAGGTCCACTTCTTTTCCTGCCCCCCACCAGGGCAAATGGGATGAGGAGGCCCCACCAGGGCTCATTCCTCTGGGCAGTGTCATACAAAATACAGGACAGCAGAAGAACCAGCTGGCCCCAGACTGGGACATGGTGGGGGGTTGCAGAAGGAACGCATCCTCCTATGTGCAATTGCTCTTTGATGCACACAGACTGGGGAGCATGGAAATCAGGCCAGGACTGTGGAGATGTGAAGAGGAGAGAGCTATGTCCCATATGAAAGAAATCTGTTGGAGCTGGAGAGATGTCCCCACTAATGTCCAGGCAAGATGGAGGAGAGTTGTCCATCTGAGGAGCAAAACATGATGGATGGATGGATGGATGGATGGATGGATGGATGGATGGATGGATGGATGAAGGTTCAGCACGGTCCCATCCCCTTGCTGTGAGATCCAGGAGTTGTGATCCAGGGCAGCCTGAACCACGCATCATTGCTGCTTTTCCCCATAAGAACCCCAGCCCATGTACTGCTCAGCCCACCCACAAGCAGCTCCCATGCCAGCCAGGTCAGCAGGGCTGAGAGTCTGTGGGACAGCCTTGACCTGGCTGCTGCACTCAGCCCCCGTGCCTGCCGCTCCGAAGCCGCCTGCTTCACGTCACATTGCCCTGCTGTGCTCCAACAGCCATGCCTTTGGGAAGTATTTTTGCAGCAATAAAGCAGCATTTTCACTGGGCAAAGCTGCATTTTAATAGTAAGAGGAGAGGACTGTTAAAGGCTGCAGCAGGCCCCGTTTGGCGCCAGGCACTGCTTTTTTTCTCTCCTCCATATGTACCCCATATGCAAGTACAGCTGAGAAGCTGACATGGAAATTTTTTAAAAAGGAGAGAAATATCTGAAACTGCCCTGAGAAGGAGGTTCGGGCTTCTTAGCTCTGCTTTTCCAAGAGCTGTGAGGACCCCAGAGATCTCTTACCGCTGTATTTTCTAATTCCCTCCTTGCAGGTAATTAATAACACAGGTGACTGTGATGTGGGCATCGGGGTGAGAACTTTCCACTCTTTATGCCCTCTCCACAGCACAGCTGCTATTCAGTATTTTGGTCCTGTGCTGTGAGAACTCATCTATGGCTGACACGGCACAGGCAGAGGCTGTCTTAGTGATAGTAGCCCGCTACTTTGCCCATGTTTGGATGTGTGCCAGACCCATGCTGTGATGGGTCTCAGACAGGTCAGGTTGGTCTGTGATGGATGTCCTATCCCAGCCTGTCCTACAGGCCCTCCACTGTCCCGAGTCCAGGGTATCCAACGCTGCCTAATGCATCAATTTATTCTTGCCTCAAGAGTTCCTCCTGGCACAGACCACCAGGTCAACCATAACCAAAACCCTCTCCAGACGGTGTTTTCTGCTCTCAACAAGGAAGCCATGCTCACAAGCTCCTTCTTATTTTCAGCTGAGAAATTCACTGTCCATAGATTCATGTGGATGGGTTTGTCTGTGTCCTTTGTTCCCAGTGTGAGAGATGGAACTTTTAAGGGATAATGGCTCAAAATATTCCCCCTTTTGTGCAGGTGGCTGGGGTGCTTTGTTGAAAAGGAGGAGGTGAGCTTTTGGGTGTGTAATGGCCAACTTCTGCCCTGGTATTTCAGAGGGCTGTGAGTGAGACAGGAAGCAGATCCTGTGGAGACGTTGTGGTGCCTCTCCTCACCCGAGTTGCCCTCCCTTGCACAAACCTCGGGGTTGTGGGGCTTACCCTCCTCCACTGAGAACATACAGGATCATTGGTGTGAGGGTTGGGTTTTCATCTCTGCTGATGGGCCATAAATGGGCCATAATGGACTCAGCTGTGCTGGTGTGATGGCAGCTGTCTTGATTCAGAAGGTGTCAAGAACCCCCAAAGTGTCCCGTGATCCACAACAGTATATCTATCATCCAGTGTGAAGCTCCCACCCCAGAGGAGGTATGTGGGCCTTCCCACCTGAACCTGAGTGAATAGAAACCAAATAGATGTTGTGTTCTGTGGGTTGTCCAAAGGTTTTTCCTCCACCACTCTTTTGGATATCCCCCAGCACCCGATGGATCAAGTCTGCGACCACCATTTCAATCAAGGCTGCATGGCAATCCAGTCTCATCACAGGGCCTACAGGTGGTGAGATCTTCACACTCTTGTCTTTTCTCTTTCTTTCTTTTCCCTCCTGCATGTCCTTGGGTGATGTTATTGCACATGGATGTTGCAATGATTTCATGTTTTTATATTGCTATAGACAATAATAACCAAGATAGCTACATAGCTGTTTTCTTTTGCAACCAAAGTGTTCTGTAATAAACCCTACATGGGTATATTTACACACACCGATCATCCACTGTTGTTTCACTCTTATCCACCCCAAGCAATCTATTAACAAGAATCTGGTTACCCTTGTCTTCTGCAATGTGTCATAACACCCTGCTGCTCACTGCAACATTAAATATCTGCCCTTTTTCATATATACATGTGAAATATATCTTGAAATTTTTTTAAAATGACATAATCTCTCCACTAGAACAAGTATTCCTTGGTCTTCTTCCTTTCAGACCTTGAAGCACTCCCAGGATTCACTTCGGTTTCTAAACAAAAAAAAAATGATCTTTAATCAGGTAGCCTGAGAAATACAGAGATCTGGGGGGGAAATAAAACCTATATCATTACATTTCTTTGTTGTACTCTCATGCTGGAGAACTCTTTGGCATTAGGTAAGAGTCCCTGCAAGTATCCAGAATTCTACTTTTGAAAGTAGAATCTGTCTTGTTCATCACATCTCCAAATCTGACTCAGCCTAAGGCATCCTCATATGAAATAATTCCCTGTGCCCGCTGGTGATGGTTTTCCAGCTAATCCGGCTGCCCTGGCTGGGAATTGTTTCAAGTCTGGTTGGGCAGTGGCTAGCAGACCGGCCACTACCTCCTTGGTAGTTCAGAAGCCGCACGAGAGCTGTTAGTGAGGCTCGACGAAGGTAAGAAGGAGGAGGCCTCATGGCAAGATAGAGTTTATTGTCACATGCACCCCATGGTGCAGGCAGCCACGAGTCCCAGGAGAGAGAGAGCGAGAGCTGGGGGTGGGCTCATTGCTTATCAGGGACTAGAGGAAGGGGGTGGATACAAGAGGGAAAACCAATCAGGGGAACGGGGAGGGCACATAGACAGCAAATAGGAAACGAGGGGTGGGGCATTCCCAGCCTGCTCCAATCTGGGACCGAGCCCCTCTCCGAAGTCTCTGGAATGAGGGGGAGAGGCTTCCTGGAGGGGGGGCAGGCACTGGGAGGAGAGCGACAGATGATTGACTACATATTGCAACAGAGGGGAACAAAGGGGATATCCCAGGCAGGAGATTGTACCAAATGGGGAGAAGTACAGGGGGAACTTGGGAAAAACCATTACAGAACAAATGATTATTAACAATAAGTAAAAACCAGAAAACGCGCCACTACACTCATACAAAGGGGTTCCTCTGTTCATGCCTCTTCTCTTGTTGTTTCTTAATTTCATTGTGTATCCTCCACTGAGCAGACACATCATTGTCACGTGGTGGCTTGCCATGGTCTCAAGGACCTTTTGCTCTCCAAAGGCTGCCCTGTGTCAAGGCTTCTGATCCAATGTCCTTCCATGAGATTTGTTGGAGAGGAGATTGGTTCTTGCATGCATTTGAAGAAATGGAGGTTACATTTCCGAAACTAAATATATCAAGTTTGCCAGGAGCATTTAACATGTGGACAGATTCTATGACGCCATCAAAATTTTTAAAAAATATTTGTCAAATGTATGTTAGCATAGAGGTCTGCAACTAAGGCAGTCACAGTATTTCCCTGCCCATGTCCTAGACCCAGATTCCCACCCTTGTTTGTTGCATCCTTGAGCTTCTACAACTCCTCTGGGAAGTTATTTGGTATTACTTGTATTTCAGTTGTGTTCAGCACTATCATCGTGCCAGACACTGTCAAACTAGACAAATCAGATAAAAGAATGGCAGACATAAATTTTCTCCTTCTCAGTTTATACTTAGGTAAAGAGAAATTACAGGGACACCTTAGCATGCCACTTAAAAGGACCCAAACTGCAGCATGAAAAGTTCTTTGTAAGCTGCTCAGGCTCCTGGGTGGCCACAGTGCCTGTATTTCCCCCAGCAAATATTTGCTTTTTTGGAGTTCTTATCCTTGTTTCCTCATGGGCCGCAGGTTTGTGGCCCTTTCAACACCATGCACATGAAGAAGCAGGTATCCCCAGACTCCCTGCCACCCCTCTCAGCTGGCCCCTAACCAGAAATGATGTCTGCTTCCTCAGTCTCATTTCCCAATGCTCTGTGTCAGCAGCACCCAGCTCCCAACAGAGCCCTTGATGGGGCCACCTGAGAAGCAGTTGCTGCCCTTTCCCTCCTCACAAAAGCCATGCAGAACAACAACCACCTGCTGCCTTCTCTCTTCTGCAGTGCATTTTAAAACATCTAAAACATCCCTTCTCATGGCCCATCAGGTCCCCTAAGTCCCTCCCTGCTTGTTAAAACGTACCAGGAGGATGGAGATGAAGATGTGAGCCCCCTTGGCTTGCTTCTCAGCTAAGAGAAACTGGGGGCTGCTGTTCCCTGTGCTTCTCTGCCCGTGGGAAGAGGAGAAGGGCTACCAGGGACAGACAAGAAGGCCTTTTCTAGGACCAGCTCACTGGGGAGCATCACCGTCTTTCTGCAGTAAGATGGCAAAGAGAAGCTGACAAGAAAGGAGTGTGCACAGCAGGGAGTCAAGCTGAGGAGTGACAGACTTGGGAAGTCGACTGTGGCAGGGAAAGGTACTTTTTAGGTAATACAGGTTTCTGTATTACCTCCTCCAATATTACCTACTGAAGAAGATCATTTTGATCCTACTTTAACTGGTTTTTACACTTCAGTAGAGCAGACAATGATGCAGTATATGATTCTCTCACAAAGACTGAGTTTTCTGCACTGTAATAAACACTACATTGGTGGTACCTGGGTCACTTTTCTATGGGGAAAATCAGGAAAAATATGCAAAAACCTATGGCAGTATCTTTTCTGTAGCTTTGGGTAGTCAGCCTTGAACAGATACACAATTCCCTGGAATATCCGATAGGGTAGAAAAGGTAAGAACTGTTAACTTCCCATTAAAATCTTGAGGGCATTTTCTGTAAAAACTCTATAAAGCTATTAGCCTTTGGGAGATCTGAATGACTCTGAGTTTTGTTCTACCACTTGAAATGTTGTTTTAGAGCTACTTCAGCCCTTTAAATGTGTGTCTGCCAGATAATACATCTGATAAGAATTTGCCATTAATTGGAGAGTGGGGCATGTACCAGACTAAGTGATTTACTTTCAAAGTGCTGTTATTATGGTTGTAGACTGCATTTGGTTGCTTAGAAACCACCCTTATCGATGATTCAAGTTTTCTCCTGATAGCATGGTGAACAGATAGCACCTTTCTTTTTCCCTCAGTGATCATCAGGAGGAACTATTTTGTAAAAACCTCCGCCAAAGGCAGTATCTCTCCATGGACAGGCAATAGCATAGCTGGCGTGTTGGTTTTGGATCCTTATTCCAGAGGATCAAATAAGATTTTTAGAAAACAGCATTTGGCAACAAAATTCTTAGAGACCTATTGTTCAGCTGGGGGAAGAGGGAGAAAAAAACTTGCTCATCAAGTGGGAAGATTTATCTGACAAACAGCATATCTAACAAGCAAAAAATACTGAGATAAAGGTCTCTGTAATGTTTCATTAAGACCAGAGACACATTGCCAATGTGGACTTTTAGGCTGGAACTCATTAGTAAATGAATTCTATCTGTGACAGCCTTGTCAAACCCAAGCTTTAATGATTACATTTGGCTTTCAGGCAGTAATCCCCAGAGAAAATTATTTATTTCAGCACTTGATGAGTTACTTCATCGACAGCAGTGATAATGATATTATCTTGACTTAGGTTAGCATTTATAGGCCTCTTGGAAGGACTGAGTGCTCAAGGGGGATTTGAATGAAGACAGGTGGGAAGTCAAGCATGATGGTGCACGAATAGTTAGAGATGTTTGGAAAGCACAGCCCACCCGTAATAGCAAAAGGGTTCACCAAACTGGGCTGAAGCAGGGAATGCTAAGAGGAAATGAGCCCCAGGTTAGGCAGCGAGGCCACACTAGAGAGGGACTTCAGTCTGCCTGCCTCCCTCTTCCAGCCCAGTGCCCTGCCGGTGTACACGGGCTGGGCAATGCTGGCTTTGACTCCTGTCATCTCACAGCTAAACCTGGAGCTGCAGCAGGGAATGGAACCCCTCTGACAGCAAAGGCTTCCCAGATGTAATGAGAAAATGAAGCCGAATGGGCGATGACCAGCAGGTAATGATGTGCAAAATCAGAGAGGTGACAGACACAGGCAGAGCTGAGTCGGGAGGCTGTGAGGAGTAGAAACAGGCTGTTAAGGGATCAGGCCAATATAAACGTGCTTTCTTAGCAGTCAAAAAAGAGAGTAAGAGAAGAGGGATGGATCAGAGCTGCAGCAGCTCTGACTTCTCTTTAGACAATCCTTTCTTCCTTCCACTCTCCTTGGGTCATCAGGGTTACATTGGGATCCTTAAGATCAAAGGAATACCTCCTTGAACTTCAGGCATTAATGCTACCAAAGGAACTTACCTTCACACATCTGCTATGGCAATTCATACAATACAGATTTGGTGGCCCAAAATACCTGTCTTAACCGGCCAGGCATGGAACAAGAGCTCCAGGAGAAATCAGAGCTACCTTTGAGATATCTCTGATACAGGTACCACAGGTGAGATTGCACCACAAGATCCCAAGCTTTGCTAGTTTGAGCTATGAAGATATTTTCTGAAATGCAGGGACAAAACATGAGCCCAGGAACCAAAGCTGTCCCAGTGACAGCTGTTTGGAAACCCCTTACTTTGGGAAATCTTTTCCAGTTTAGAGGACATCAATCAGGGATTTGCAGAGGCTTAGCATACCCAAAGGGTGCTTGTTAAGGTTTCTGTTGTTATCCAGCTGGCCTAGTAAGCCTCCTTCTCTATGAGGAACTGCACAGCAAGCCACTCTGGGTGTGCCAGGGACATGAAATCAAAGCAGTAACACATTTGAGGATTGATGAATTCATAACCCCTAAGAGAACATTCTCCTGATCTGTTTGTAAGGAAACTTACTCTGTGGCAGGAGCAACTGTAGGCCTTGTGCAAATTCAGGAGAAGGTTTTATGTCTGCTGAAATTGTTCTGTCAATTTTCACTGGAGAATATGTCTCTCAAAGTGCAATGAGCACGTACCAAGTCATACTGATCCAGTATCACCCCAGCTGTAACAATGAAAGAAAGAGCAGCTTATCTTTCCCAGTAATTAGCTCTACTGTGAGAAGACATAGGTGAATAATTTTAAGAATAAAGGCTGTTACATCTCCAAGAAATGAAATTTGATCTGCCTTTTTTTTTCAGCTTCAGCTGGACCACAGTTGTTTCTGTTGGAAATTAGAAGTGTGATATGATTAAACAGCAAACCTATTACTGCTTTTAAGGCAATACTAATTTTTTAGTATCCTAAGCTTGAGACAGAAGCTGCAAAATTCAATTACAATCTCTGGAACAGAGTCTAAGCCATAGGGAGCAAATGGCTTGAGTTTAGGAAAACCTACTTTCTTATTTAGGGAAAAGGGGGCTAGGTGTTAGGCTAGTACATAGTCCCGAGATGCTGCTTCAAAACAAAAAATCTGCATATTAAGTCTTTCACTCAGTATCATACATATTGTCAAAGGAAAGGAGTGGACTTATTTGCTAAATGACCACGTTTATCATAAATTGCAATGAAACCTTCTCTGATGGAGTTTGTCAGTAAAGAGAAATTCTGCAGAAACTGCAGGAGAAGGAGAAAAAGTGAAGTTTCCTCCAGCACACCTGGTTATAACTGGTATTGAGGATGCCCTATGAGTAAAACCCTGAGGGGCACCACCTCCTAAATTCCCAGGAAAACAGTGTAGAGAACAGCTGAGCTTATAAAGCACTTGGAAGTGGTGTGTGCAATTTAAAATAAAAACTATAAGGCTAAATGAAGGGAATTGTTTAGCCATAAGCCTAAATTAACAAATAATGCAGAGGATAATACTTTTCACCATGTAGCCATATTAATTTCTATACACAACAGTGTATTTTGAAAGCAACATGGTTTAGAGCCACCAACAATACGTGGCTGCTGTGCTATTTCAAATGGCCTGTCTGTGCTGAGGACAATGCAAAATATGATTTTATTAATCTTTCATTCTAATTTCATGGCACTCAGCAGTGTTTTTGACTGTGCACAATGGCAGGCACCAATCCAGAGCCTGTACTGGCACAGGCTGGGTTTGTTCCATTGACCCCAGCAGAGCCATGCTGATTTACACCAGCTGAAATCTGGCCCATGATTTCTGCCTCAGAAGGATTAAACTTAATTAGTTCTTTCTGTTTGACCCACGGCATAGGGATATCCCAGCATCACAGACCCGAGGCTGTCCATCTCTGCCCTCAGCTGTAGCAAACACCCCCATTCAGGCCAACATCATGACAGCTGCCTGGCAAGAAGCAGAAACTCTGCTGGGCCACCAGGCCCACTGACTGGTTGGGATGGCCATGAGGAGTCACACAACAGGTTTTTTGGAGGTAGGAGGGCTGCATGGGGGTCCCAATTCCTGCCCTGAGAGTGGCAGCTTTCAAGACCAGTCCTACAGGACAGCATCCCCTGAAAACCAGATCCTGAGACTTTCTCCATAAGGAAGAGGGGTTTGACCCTTCCAAGGGATCCTCTTCATGCTTGGTCTGGATGTGCTCTTGGTCTGGTGGTGCTGGAGAAGGGCGAGTGTGGGGTCCTTGTCTACCTCACACCATGGCACCTGTGTTGTGCCACTCCATCGCATCACCCTCCTGCTGGCTGACTCTGCCTCCTTGTTTTTCTACTGCTAAATTACCCTTCTCGAAAGCTAATACAGAGTGGGCAGACTCACAACGAGCTTTGCAGTATTCTCTGAATGTTTCCAAATCTCTGACCAAAAGAGAAGCAGAGAGCACTTTGCAGGGGACGATTTAACACCCAGGTCCTGCCACCCAGACAGTGCCTCTGCTGCTTTGACCAAGACACTCAGTGCAGACCCTCTGAGGATATCAAGAGACAAATAATTTGGGATTTTAGAGGTTAAAACACAAGCACCTTAGCTTGACTTGCTGTGCCAGAACCCAGCAGCAGTCTGCCCAGTTCCCAGCATGAACCATCGCCCATGGGAGCCACTGCTGAATGGGGACACATTGCCACACTGTCCTGTGCTCACTGCAGTTTGACAAATGCTTATAAGGAGCAACTTACATAGAATCCATTGTAATGATCATGCCTTGGGGCTGTCTCCTTTCTTTCCAAGCAGAAGGAGCTGAAAGCATGTATGGAAACTATTTCTCACTGGGCACACTGGTGCAGAGAAATCCAAAGGCCTTTTTTCCCTGTGCTTCTCAGCCAGTACACCCTCACTCCCACTCCTCTCAGCCTCCTGGTTTATGAAACACAGAATCATTAAGGCTGGAGAAGATGTCTGAGGTCATCAAATCCAACCATTAACCAGCACCACTGTGCTCAATATGCAACTGTTATGCATAGGACAGCTTAGGGCACCTGCTGCTGAGCAATTTGCAGTTAAGGGATTATTTTCTGGTCCTCGGTTGAACAGGTTCCTTGGTGATGGGGCTACAGAGTGAACAGGAAGAATAATAAATGCAAAATTCATGGCATTCACCCTGCATGACCCAAGATGAGGTCACCAGGGAATGAGTACACGAGGGAAATCCTAACTCTGACAAAGTCAACGGACGCCTGCTCCTACTGCATTAAGATTATGCCTCTTTTTTTTTTTTTTTTTTTTTTCCCCTGTATGGAACTGAGTGATCTGCTATACCAGGAATGGTGGCTGGGTTTGTTTGGCAAAACATAGCTAGGAAATTCACAATACCTGCCTTCCATGTAGGCACAGACGGCTTCAGTATAATCATGTAAAAGTCTCCTGCTGCTAAGCTGTGCCTATATGGAGTTGATTTCACCGTGTCCCTTCACTTGAAGACTTGCTGAAATGCAGCTGTTAACCCTAAGGTATATCTCCTTACAGAACTGAAGAGCGTACACTGCTTCAGTAATTTTGTCACTTCATCTGGGAAAGATCAAGTCTGGAAACTCTTTTTTTTTTCCTCTGTTCTCTTTAACTTGGTAATTACACTGTCTGTGAGAAAACGGAGCAGAAAGGAAATTGCTTCTAAAGAACATGGTAATAAACATGTCACGTATATCACTTAGCTGGGTTGTGTTTATTATTAACTCAGAATGGAAGAAGACTCGAGCCGCGGCGCGGGAGCATGATGGACTGGTTGTCCCGAGAGTGCAATTCCAGATTGTGCTGATTATCCCACATTTGCACCAAGGGGACCCAGCCCATGCCGTGCACCTCATTAGCTGAGCAAGAGACCTGGGAATCCTATTTCTGCATACATGTCTCCACAGTTCAGCAGCAGAGAGTTCCCTAACATTTCCCTCTTTGATAATTTCCACTGACTGAGGATACGACTAATTTTAATTAAACCAATATGTACTGAGGATAACTCCTCTGACTTCACACTAATGCCAGCCAACAGAGATGAAAATCCTCTGTGGGGAGTTGTGGGGCTTCTCCTTGGGAGTTGTCAGCTTGATGAACTTCAGCTGTGAGGTTCAGCTATAGAGATGAACCTAAAGATGTTGGCTTGATGGTGAATTTCAGACAGGATTCACAGGGTAGTGAATGCAAACGCTCATAAATTTCACTGTAACCAAGACTGCCCCTTTATGTCTTAAAAATGTATGTATTCAGGATAGGTATGCTATGCTACTGCTTTAGATCAATCCCAAGCTGTAAAATAGAGATAAATGTGTTAAACACGTAGCTACTTTACTTGTGTTTCCCACTGCTTTGCATAAATGAAATGGCAAAAAGCAGCTTGGATGTGTAGTTGAATCTGGCCAGAGGTTGCCCAGAGTTTTTTGTTGGAATATAAATGCTCCTATATAGACAGACCATGGATGGGCAGCCAAGTAGCTTTTGGCTAACACTGGAGCCAGAGAATTGTATTGTGGACATCCTTAATTTTTAGCAAAACCTGAAATAGTCCTGCTCAGAGGTGTGAAAGTCAGGCAACTACACCAGAGCATGCAGAGCAGACACTCCTGGGCTTTGAAAATGGGGAAAGCCATCCCAAGACACTGAAATATCCCTCAGATTCAGGGAGGACTTTCAGGTCAGCTGGGTTTGGGTCACTTCAGGGAGGTGAGTGCAGGACCAGTGCTAGGTGAGGAAACATGCTCTGATGGGGGCTGGGTCACAGTGACAATCACATCAAATAGGGCCAGTTTAGTCTCTGTGGCCAGTCCTGGGGCAAATACTAGACACCATAAAAAAAAAAAAATAGACATATATCTGTAGCTCCTCCCTGGTCACACAAAGCACATCTCTCATGGCACGTATTTTGAAAGCTGTGTATTGGCCTTTTTTCCCTCCCAGGAAATTACAAAGGCGGCATCCATTCACAAAATCCCTTTCTGCCTGATTTAAGTTAATAATCTCCACCAAGACAGCAATTATTGTCCTGTTTGGCTGCTGCCTGTATCCATTCTGTATGTGTATATTATTGTTATTTATCAGCAATCTCCTTGGAGCTGTACAGTGACACAGGATTATGACATCTGCTGCTCCTAGAGCTCGCAACACCAATTACAAACAAATGATCAGCAACAACCAGAACTACAGAGCCTCTGATACAAGTCAGCCAACTTTTGAGCTGTGGTTAGGGATTCAAAGAATCAAACTGTGGCTTGTCAGATTATCAGGACCTTGAGTTTTTATATGATCCATCAGAAAAAGCCAGTACTTTGGCTAGAGCACATTTGATGCACATTCCTTTGAGGATGGTAGGAGGTTTTCCTTGTTTGGTTGAGTTTTTTCCCCACACATGGCATTGGTTTTAAGGCATTTAAGTGGTGATTATCCCTTATTTTCCTACTTTATTGGCAACAATGAATTGTGGGGATAAACAGAATACATGCAATGGTTAAAAAAAAATAAAAGCACATTTCTGAGCTAAGAAAATGAACTGTGGAGCAAAGACGACAGCGCAATTACACAAGCTTATTCACTGATAGAAGTAAGTGCTGTGGCAGGCAATTATTTCCAAATTCTACCATGCAAGAAAGGCAAACTGTTTGCTGGAGAGCATTCATGAGGGTCAGATGATGGAGGAAAAGGCCAGGAAGACAAGAAGGAAAGCTTTCACATCCCTTTTTCAAGCTGTCACATGAAAGAAATGCCTGTAGCAACATTCAGGGAATGTGAACAGGGAGATGTTTGCAAACTGCCAAAATGTCCCTCAGTGGGGCAGAGAAAGGAGGGAGAAGATTATCATTAAATAAAGCAATAGGAGAATTGTCATCATTTTGTGTTACTTTTGTCATACGGAGCTGTGGGAAGAGAAACAAACCATGCCTGTCCAGCATGTTCTACCCTGGTGCTGCTACAGCTACTGCACAGACTCCTCAGATGCTGCTGGTAAAGGACATCTCAATGTGACTGCTAGTGATAAACCTTGAGTGCTTGATGGCAACAGGGAGAAATGGAGAGAGCAGAGTTAACAAAGGTCTTAGACCTGGCTCACCACCACAGGAGATAAACAGGAGGTTTAAAAACATGTGCTCTGAGCCCCGTCCCAGCTGTAAAATCACCTGGGCTTGTTCAGAAACCACACTGGTCCTGGTAGCACGTGTGCATACACCAGATTAGCCACATGTTCTTATAGACTTCTGCTGAACTGAGACTGTTGCTATTTGCTGTTCAGCCAGCAAACTAAGTTGGTGGCTGCAGGACCCCCAGATGATGGCATCTGCCCTGGATGATGGGCAGAGACCAGTCCCTTGGAGGATCTGGGGTTGTTGCCCTGCATTGACTGCAGGGGGGACCCAAAACACGTACTTTTCTATCAAAGACACCAGGGTGGTGGGGTGTCTGTGCACCTGCTGGCAGATGTACCACCATCCCAAGGCTCAGGCAAGCTGGGACCAGCACACCATTCCTGTGGGCACAACAGCTCCTTTAGCCCAGGAAGCTGCTCGGGATTAAATGAGGCTGCAGAGAAAGCTTCTCAGGAAATGCAGCCACTCAGGCATAAGAAAGCAGGTCCTGCTATCTACAAATAATGGGCTGAAAAACAGGAAACGGAGGTCAGGAGAAGACAGCCAGTTCTCATATGGCAGCATGATAGCAGTGACCTTCCATTGGGGTCTGGGTCTGTGCAGTGACCTCGGCTGCTCAGTCCTTTGCAAATGGCCTGGAAAGGGGTGAGGAGGGAGGGGACAGAGTTGGCCACTGATAAGGAGCTGTCTGAGGACAAGGACAGGCTGTGAGAACTGCAGACGGTGAGGGGGCAAAGGGCAGATGAAATTCAACACATGCAACTGCAAAACTTGATATTTTGAGGAGGAAAAAGAGTCCTGGACTCACATTGGCTCAGCACAGACCACTGCTGGTCCAGAGCCGGGCCACCAAAGCACGAGCTCAGCCCTCGGCAGCAGTCAAGGAAGCAGGTCAAGCACTAGGGACCTGCAGGAAGTGAACAAAGGTCTCAGAGCCTGGCAGGAGAAGCATTACAAACCCTGTCCTCCCTCCTCCCAAAACATCTGGAGATGGATGCTGGGTTGGATGCGAAACCAGTCTAACCCACACAAGCTGGCCTTCTCCGCCAGCCACGCTGTCACCTCAGTGCACAGCCAGGGTGAGAGGTCTCTGCACCACACTGTCACAGACACAGCCTTTCTCTCTCCACACCCAGTAAAATGAGAAGGCGTGCAAATAATATGAAAAGGAGGCCCCTACACCTTTCTACAAAGACAGCTCTGTCCCAATCAATAACTGATTTTTTTTCCCAGCCCTTAACAACGGGATATGAAACATCAATTCCCAAAGCGAACACCAGCCTTGGGAAGGTCCCTCACATTCCTTGTTTGCCAGCCAAAAGTTGGCCTAAAAAGCATGTAGCAATAGGTTTATTGCTTTTTGGTTGTCAATAAGAATCTACATTAGTTACAGTAGAAGTCACCTGGCCATGGAGCTATGCCATGGGGCACCCTCTGTCTCCTGCCATCTTTACTCATACTTTCACAATACAGATCTCGTTGTAGGGCTACTGCAAGCAGCTGGACAGTTTGCCATGTGTTTTCTTGCTACAGCTTGAAATAATTCCTGAGGACGTGTTATATCCTGAAAGCTGAGACAGCCCCAGACCAAAGCAGCCAGTGAGCCGGCTGCACTCTCATTTCAGGAACTGGTTTGTGTGTCACAAGCAGGCAATTTACACCAAAACACTCAAGATTGTGCTCACGTGGGCTTGAAATAAGTAGGGCTTGTCACAAGAGGAAAGGGGTTTTTGCTTTCATCTTAGATGGTAGCCTTGCTTCTTCTCCCAAAATCAGGAAGTGACACCTCAGGGTTTGGTAGCACATTGTACCAAGCTGTCAACAGACTCTACTGCCCAGGGACAGCAAGGAATGGGGCAGCTGGGAAAGCTGGTGGGGAACACACAAGAAGGGGGCAAGGGACAGGCATGGAGCCATAATGGGACACGCATTGGGGACCACTGGGGACATGCAGGGGGTTTGGTGGGCTGTGTGAAGGGTGTGGGAAGCATGTGTGGCACATGGAGACGCTTAAGAAGGTGCAAAGGGACAGGTGGGATACAGGGGAGGCGCATGTGGGGGCACAGGAGACCCATGGGCATACATGGGAGCATGGCAGGACATGTAGGAAAACATGGAAGGACAGGTGTAAGAGGACAGCAGGACACACAAGGTGAAGTAGTGAGAGATAGGGGCACATGGGAGAACATGTGGAAACCTGTGGGAGATATAGGGGTTTGGGGGCCAGGCATGGCATGACACAAGTGGCAGGAGGAATGGGGGTCACAGAGTGGGGACACTGTGGGATCCAGAGGACTCACAAGACTTCTCTAAGCAAGTGTCCTCACCTTCCATGAGGCCCCCAATGTGTCCCACTGCCACAGCCTGTGGTGGGCAAGGGGACTCAGGGGGATATGCACACTTTGAGGGCCACAGGAACAAGCATCAACAGCCCCTTCTGCACCAGCCCTACACAGAAAAGGTGGGTGTGATAGAATAATACTAAAAAACCATAGATAACACATATATATGTAATTATTTGTGTATACATACTTACAATTAATTATATATATGTATATATGTATATATGAAATAAGAAAGCAATGATGGCCAACCAGCGGATATGGAAGGCAAGTGTGAATCACAGTGAAACACCCTCCCAGCAGAGAGGAAAGATAGCCCAGCCTGGTAAGGCAATGCTGAGGTGGTGTGGGAGGTGGTGGGGGAATTAGGGGAGCTCTCTGAGGGTCACTCAAGTATGCTCCCCTGCAGCCTGGAGAAGGCAGGGCTTTTTTTTCCCAGACATCCTCTTCAAAAGGGAGGAAAACCTCCTGCCTGTTCATTGCAAAGTGTATCTCTGACCCAGTGAAACCAGTAGAGGAAACGTCAAACCACACCCTGCAAAAAAACCCAAACCCGTGTGAATGTGTACATCTGTATCTATAGACAGTGGCTGAAGTGATCCAAATCCCCCTGTGGCCACAGAGGTTGTGCCCAGGCTCAGGCTCTGACCTGCTCCATGGGCTGAGAGCCCATCCAGCCACAAAGGCCCGCCAGCTCACCAGGACTTGGATGGCCCAAGCTGGCAACAGCCAAAAGCTGGCTTATGAAGGAGGGCTTTTAATTCCAGCCTAGTGTGCCTTGACTCAAAACTCATTTACAGTTCTTCCTTGGTGTAAATCCAATTGGTCTTTCTTGGTCTAAATCCACCAAGAATAGGAGATAGGTGGAAAGTGCACGAATGTACTCCTTTCCCTTCCCTCCATCCCAGCGGTGAAGTTTTCCCAAGGAAGGAAAGGAGATATTCTGGTGTCCCAAGGGGATGGAGGGAGACCCACAGCCAGATTTTTTGTGTGGCCAGGCAGAATGACCCACTATACCATGGTAAGTGGGACTGTTCCTCAAATGTGTTTGGCCACAGTCCAGCTTTACTGTTGAATCATCCTCACATCTCTGAAGATAAACTTTAGAAGAAGTATATTACAGCTCTTGGCATTTTCCAGTCCTTAGGAAAAACTTGTTGATTTGCTTTTCTTACAAAAAAAAATGCAACTCAAGATCACCTATTACAAGCTAATTTAACCCACAGCATTCCTACAGTCTGGTACCTTTCTGATAACACGGCATGAGGGTTTGGGTGGATTTGTTTTTCTCATGTTTACTTTAAATCAAGTCAGTCTGTTTTTCACTTCTGCTGCTTGTTGATGTGTGAGGCAGCATTTTTACTCAAAGTGCCCATGACTAAGAGCAGGAGCTACCCCTTACAGCATGAACAGCCTGGGATTCTCCTTCGCTGCCCCCACGTCTCCTCTGCCCACAGCCCCACGCAGCTCTGGGTCTCACCCCTTGGGGTTAAGGTGATGTTGCCTTGTGCTGGCTAGTGGGATTTAGCACTCCCTGCACCAAAATTGTGTTTGAAGCTCAATTTCCATGCTTGGCATCAAGCAGACACATTGTCCTTCGTGGGAGGGGCACCAATGTGTGACACCCCTCAGGCTGATTGCTCTGAACCTCCTTCCCTGGCTGCCTTGGGGAGGGGTTGGCTTTGGCAGCAGCCAGCAGGGACCTGCCTCCGTGGGGTGGGTACCCAGGGTGGGGGGAGAGGAAACAGAGGCTCTTGGAAGGCACCACTGAGGCTGAAACTAAAAATGGCAAGGAAAAGGAAGAAGAAAGGGAAGCCAAAGTAGAAATTCAGATACTCTCTGAAGCTGGAAGTCAATTACTCAGCCTTTACTGTAACGCTCTACCCACTAAACGAGTCCAATTAGTAATTATCAGTATATGCCAGCTGTTATTTCAGTCCTGCAACATCTGCATTTACAGAACATCTGTTTTTTCTGTGAAGCTGCAAGTGCTATAGTTAACATATTGGTATTTAATGGTTTTGGTTTGGTTTTTTTAATCTTCAACCTGTTCTGTAGTGCCATGCTAGCAGTACACATGAAAACGAAACTTAGCAGTTCAAAATTACTATAAATTATTGAACTTCTCCTTTCCACGTTTTTTCACAGCCTCAGAGCCCTGCTTTATGCTGCTTCATTGTACTCACTCAAAATAAACCCAATAGAAATTGCAACATCTTAGCACATTTCACATAAGGCTATTCCTGGCACATGCTGAAAAGCATCTATTTTAATGGGACTTGAGGGGGGTGGGTAAAGCATTTAGCCAGTTGTTGGGAGGAGGTGCCTGTATCAGTAGCAACTGAAGCATCTTTACAAACAAAAAAAAAAAGAAGAAACCTCCTGAGAGAGAGATGCTATTGAGTTTTTGAGGCTTTCAGATCTCAGGGCATCTTCTATTTTATTTATAGCTCCTCTGTGACTAAATATTATTTTTCAATTACTATATTGTGTTTTTTTTCAGTTGAGCTTCTTATCCTTTCTTTGAAGCAATGTGACCACATAGTAAACTGTTTTTTGAGGAGTGTTTGCTGTTTGAGGTTACAAGATGAAACCACAGAGTTCCTTATCTTGTCTTTCTGAATCTGTTTTTACATGAGCTAGCAGAGCAAAAGAGCAAAACAGTAACAACCGAAAACTCCTTTTTCCCCTCTCCCCACCCACATTTTTGAAGCCACAGAAGTCCCCTGCAGGATCCAGCTGCTGGCTCCCTTTGGTTTTTTTGTCTGCAGACCAAGGTATGAACATGCTTCTAAAGGGTGGGCAGCGAGGGAAAGCAAGAAGGTGGAAAGCAGTCAACAGCTTGGTTCCCTCTGAAACTTGTGTTTGTGCCTTAAGAAACAGCTCTGGAAATAGCAATAAAGTTTGTTTTGCTGCCTTTCCTCCCCAAAATTTCAGTGTTCAGTATTTAATGGCTACTAAGTCTTGATAGAAAACATGTCTGGACATGAAAGCTGGTGGGAGTTTTGCTCGGTATTTGGGATCCTGGGCAGCAGTGCAGGGGGTTTGGTGGGCTGTTCTCCTGAAGGTTGTTACCTGGTGTTGGGAGGGCAGGGACTATCACTGCTGCCATCTGGAATAACTTTAGTTACTCTCAAGGGAAGACTTTTGGGCCAGCCCTGGTGATAAAATCTGCTCCTGTATTTATAGTTTTAGGTTACAAGCTCATTAGAGACTTCAAATAGGGATGAACTGGGCCACCTTTTTAGCGGGGATGTGGGGTCCAGGGGGCTGGAGCATCTGGTCCCTGAGCTGTGCTGTGCTCTGCTGGTACCTAGAGGCCTTTCCAACCCACTCAAGCTTCCACAAACCTTGAATTGCTTTCAAAGGAATGTTTTACACTTCCAGTGATCACCCTGGATGTATCCCAACATAACGCTTCTATGCAAGTGTGCTGGAACAAATCACTGTGTAAGGCTATCTCCTTGCAAATGTTCAGCAAAGTCTGACCAAGCTGGGATTGGTGCTTAGTCCTGAGCTTTAAGAACAGTACTTGTGCTGTGGCTTTTTGATCCTGTGATGTTTAACTAAGAGGGAAATGATTAAAAAAACTTGTTATAAACAGCTTCATAGACATATGTCTTACCTTATCATTATCTCCAAACTCTTGCTCCATGTCACAATGAGGTGCCCAGCCACTTCAGGGATCCTTGGGCAGACAGCACAAAGCTGACTCCTGTGCTCTCTCCCTGCATGTTCATCACACTGAACCAGCCCTGTAGGAAAACAAATTCTGCTCCAGAGCACCTGGAGCGCTGGGATGCCAAGGAGGAGGAGGAGGCAGTGGAGGAAGCAGTGAGCACAGAAGCTCAAGCATGCTCTGACCGAGACCAAATCAACAGCGCATGTCTGACTAGGTGGTCTCCTCTCCTAAGCTCGTGGCTGGATTTGGGAGACAGCACAATTTTTCTAGCGGTAAATGACTTCCTCAATCAACAGATTGATTTCTGAGCAAAAACATTTGCAGTATCGAACTCTGAGGGACGCTCATTATTTGCCCACAGCCTCCAGCAAATCACACGGAAATTTTGCTTGAGAAACAGAATTAGTGTCATTATCTAGAGACCCATCTTGAAAACACAGCACTGATAGTGACATAGGTTTAGTGCTGTCTTTTGGAAACTCCAACTTTCTTCTTGAATAAGATGGCTGGGAGAGCTGGGTTTAGACAAATATTTCCTGCTGGCAGAAGCCATTTCTGAATCACTTGTCAAGCTCCATGTAAGTCCAGGAATCTTCACCCCAGTGGGTGACTTCTCACTGCTTAGCCTTTATCTCAAAGTCTAACCTGAGCCCTGCTCCTCCTTCAGCTTCAAGCCATTGCTCCTAATCTGCCACCTTCAAGAGCAGAGCAACAACATGCTTTTGTTTCTGTTGGTATATGTCACTGAAAGCTATTTCCCATCCCCTTCCTGCTCACTTCTTCCCAGGGAGGACCCTAAGTGTTCCCAGAGGTTACATGCACAGGCCTACATCTTTTATGTATTAGAGATGGTTCTTACAGGCCTTTTCTAAATACCTAAGGTGAAAAACACACACTGCATCTCAAGTTGGCTGCTACAGTTTCATTAACCTCGTGGCTTTTACCTATAAACCCTTTTTCATAGAATAATAGTGTGGTTTGGGTTGGAAGGGACTTCTAAAAATCACGTCATTCCAACCTCCCTGCCATGAGCAGGGACACCTTTCACCAGATCAGGTTCCTCAGAGCTGCATCCAACCTGGCCTTGAACACTTCCAGGGATGGGGCATCCACAGTTTCTCTGAGCAACCTGCGCCAGTGCCTCACTACTCTCACAGAAAATAATTTCTTCCTAATATCAAAAATAAACCCACCTCTCAGTTTAAAGCCTTTGCCCCTTGTCCTATCACTACATATCCTTGTAAAAAATTCCTCTCCAACTTTCTTGTAGCTTTCTTTTCCTGTGGGACCAGCCATCAGTTCTCTTCCCAGTTCTTTTTCCACAACACCATAGAATTCCACCTAACATCCTCTTCACTGGTAACTGCTCCCCATCCCCCTGGGGTTGGGTTCACAGCCCCAGGGTCCCATCCTGCAGGGGTTTGTTACACCCAGCCCCAAAAACTGAGGGTTACCCAGGTTCTTGCTCTCTTGGGGTGGATTAGAGTGAAAGGACATTGGATGATCAGTGTTTGTAAAGGTGTGTGTGTGTGTGTATATATATATATGTGTACACACACATAGAGTTTCTTTTAGAGCAATTTGGTAGCAATGGAAAGCAGGTATGTAGCCATCTTGGTTACTGTTATCTACAGTAATACGGATATATGAAAGCATCAAAATATCACTCACTTAAGAAAATGTGTAAGGGAAAAGAAGAAAGAAAGAAAAGAGAGAGAGAAAGAGAGAGAAAGGGAAGGAGGGAGGAAGGAAGGAAGGGAGGGAGGAAGGGAGGGAGGGAGGGAGGGAGGGAGGGAGGGAGGGAGGAAGGAAGGAAGGAAGGAAGGAAGGAAGGAAGGAAGGAAGGAAGGAAGGAAGGAAGGAAGGAAGGAAGGAAGGAAGGAAGGAAGGAAGGAAGGAAGGAAGGAAGGAAGGAAGGAAGGAAGGAAGGAAGGAAGGAAGGAAGGAAGGAAGGAAGGAAGGAAGGAAGGAAGGAAGGAAGGAACCACCCATGGATCTCACGGCAAGACTTGATTGTTGCAATTTAGTGTCCCTGGGTCAAAGTGATGATCAGAGTCTTGATCTGTTGGAGTGGAGAAAAAAGCCCGTAAACCATAAAGTCTGATGGGTTCAAATACACTCAGGCTCGGTGGGAATGTCTAGGTACCTCCCCTGTGGAGAGCTTTCAGTCCTTTGGGGGAAGGCCTCAGAAATGAGTCTGAGGGCACTTTGGGGATCTTTGATGGTTTGTGACACCTTCTAAGACATGACAGCTGCCTCTCACAGCAGCGCAGTTGAGCCAGGAATGCCCCATCAGGAGGGATGAAAACCCTCAGGACGTTTCCCAGGAGGAGGTGTGGGGGCAGTTTTACAGTGGAGTGACTTATGTAAGGGAGAGCAAGGGGCATGATGAAAACACCACCCCACCTCACAGGGTCTGCCCCTTATCGGCCTCAAAGCCCCGTGTAGCCTCTGGTGGTGATTGTTCAACCCCTCTGTCTTGTGCAGACAGAGGTTTGCCATCACACACCCAAAACCTCACCTCCTCCCCCTCGGGGGGTGCAAAGCATCCTGCCGCCTCCACGAATGGGTCATTGTTTTGAGTCATTAGCCATTAACATTTCAGTCTCTCGCAGGGCTGATGGTATTGCCTTCCTGATTGCAGGCTGATTGCAGGACCTGATGGTATTGCCTTCCTACCAGACATGAGTGGTAACCTTCCCCCGTGGATACCGCTGGCACACCCTGTCACACCTGAAAGGCATCCTCTTCATAACTACTTCATCTCCTACCCCGAGCGGCTTCTCTCTTTACTTTTTGTGTGTGTGTGTGTGTTCCCCCTAATTCACCTGTTGCGTGAAGGGAGGGATTGACAGGTCTTGCAGGAGGAAGACCAAGCTCACCCTTCTCCCTGCTTCACCCTGAGTGGTTGGGGGCAGAGCCGACAGAATTGCTTTCGCCAGTCCCAGGGGACATTTCCCCATCTAGCCCCATCCATATCCCTGCTGTACCTCTCCAAGGGCACCCAAAATCCGGTGCTGGCCATAGGCCCACGTGCAGAGGTGAGCTCAGTGCCCTGGCCTTGCCAGGTAGAAAGCATCCCTCTACGTGTCCTCTTTGCCTTGACCCATTTCACTCCCTTTCTCTGCTTTACTTCCTGTGACAAATTTGCTGTGCCGGGTCTGTGGAAAGCAGCTGGAAGAGTTTCATGCCAGCACTGTTTTTCTCCTTTATAACGCTCAGCAGGCTTGGATCCATTCAAATCTCCCTTTCTTTTCTTTACTTTTTTCATCTTTTCAGTGCAGCTTCCTACAATTTCAGCTTTTTGGCTGACTCGAGGCTTGAAATCTGTCTTTCCTCTTCCTTGTGCTTCCTCCTGCAGTAACCCTTCATGTGCCATGGCCTTGCTTTCCACAGGCATGTGGAGGTCTGGTATGAATACCAGAGTGGAAAGCTGCTGGCACCCAACAGAGACACATGTAAGGAATCTCACAGTGAAAAGTTCTCAGGACACACTGCACACCGTGCTGGCTCCATCCTGCAGACAGGTAAGGCAGGTAGATGCCCAGCATCTTAGCACACAGGAGGACTGTAGGCTCAGGCAGCCCTCAGGGACAGTCAGGAAACAGAACCATTCCATGTCACAGCTGCCTCTCCCGACAGCACAGCTGTGCCTCGGGCTTGGCTAGCCCCAGTTTTGACGGCACAAATGCAAACACATTTCTGGCCATCTCGTGTCTTCTGAGGACTTGCCACTGTCTGATGCAGGAAGGCCAGCAGTCAGCTGCTCTTCCATTTGGCAGATGCCTGTGCAGCTGGAGGCCTGTGGTAGGACACCGGTGGGATGTCCCACCAGCAGCCAGCCATGCTGCTGGCAGCTGCAAGCTCAGCTGTTGCTCTACAGCTGGGCTAGATGATCTTTTCCAGCCTAAATGATCCTATGGTCAGCTGTGATATTCACATTATTGGATAACAGTTAAGGCAGGGCAGGATGGGAATGGGAACTCTCACTGGGCTTCAGCCAACCTCCCTAACCAAGGGAGGACAGCAACAAAAAAAGACATTTGTGTTTTATACTGATTTTAACCATATTGGTAAGCCAGCCTGAAGCTGGTGTGATTTCACTCTGCTCTTGCCAGGGAGCATTTGTGTGATGACTGTGTGTGTTTATTTCTGGATACTGCCCACTGTGTGCACACTATCATATGATAGGAATAATAATGATGATGATAATAATAATAAATGCCTAGATGTGTGCTGTGATGCTGGCACCCAGTTCCCAAAGAGCTGGAGTCAAACGTGGAGCTCAGCACACTGATTCCTGGAACAGATCCCCAAGTACCACAGATAACTGTCTCAAGTTTATGCTCCATATTGGGCAGCTTTTTTGGATTTTATTTTTGTTTAAGAAACGTATTTGCCAAGAATAGGCATATTTGCTGATCTGGAATTTTTCTTGGACATTAAATGAGCCAACGGCAGCAATGCAGGAGTCATGCTTGTCACATGGGTCAACCTCATCTCTCTTTTTAAACAAGTTAGGCATCTCCAGCCTCACAGCCCTGCCAGATCCATTCCCCCATCCCAGCAGCAGAGTGCAGGGCAGACTCAGTGCCTGGCAAACCCAGCCTGGTCAAAAGCAAATGACAAAGGAAAATACCCTTACCAAAAAACGGTCACTTTCTCTTAAGAAATGATCTTTCTTGCTTTTTATCTGTGGTTAAGGAGTTTTTTCAATATGATTTCATGGCATCTCATCTGTCCTACATAGTACATAGGAAAACCTTGTTTTCTTATTCTGTTTCATTTAAAAACTATTAAAACCATCTGCCAGTTAGTAAATACTAACGTACTTTCTTTTCTAGATCAAAGTGTCTCCTGTCTGTGTTGTAATGGAAGTTTGACATTACTTTTTTTACAAGACAGGCAGGAGAGACTTTGATCAGGTGCCAAACTGTTTTACTACAACAAACAGGCAACACTCTGAGCTAGAAATGATAAGATGTTATTATGCGCCATGATGATTTCATGACATGTCAGCCATGATGTTAAAAAAACCCTACAGAACATATAACTTTAAAAATATCACTGTGAAATTCCAGGTTTTTTAAAATGAACAACATATGAATTGAAAGCATTCCTATTATATTTTCCCTTTACAGATCTATGACCATTTTGTAGCATCTTTGGCTTTTTTTTTTGGTAATAATTTTAATTTTGATCAGTATCTTCTGTCAAAAACACTCCATTGAAAAAATTCTGATGGTTCAACTTAAAAAGCTTTTTTAAAAAGTCTTTTAAAGACAAGATATTATTGTCCCTGTCAGAGAATGAAGGAACCACCATCCAGCTCTTTTGTCATTCCTAAATAAATAAATTGCTTGAGGATTATTTCATCCATGTTTCTCAAATGCACTGCTCCAACCAGCCCCCTCATACATGTTTGCCTTTTATCCTGGGATGCAGGATGACTCCACAGAGAGCTCCTTGTTTTCCAATAACATAAATACTGCAGCTACACATTGTGAAAAAACAAACAAACAAACAAAAACATGCACATTGTAATTTCTGTCTTAATTTGCATTCTGAAAATAAGATGAGCTCTTCCATAGCCACCTATGCCAAGCACATGGACAGCATAGACAGGCTGGGTCCCTCAACACAGGAGCTGCAGGTGGAGCAGGTAAAGTCAACCAGCCTCTCTTCCTCTTCCTAAAGGCAGGTTTTTTCCTGCTTTGGAAATAGCAGAAGCTATTCCAGCTTTCCATGTGGACAGTCACAGCTGAGGAAGGGTTGGTTATCTCTGATGGACACGGCAGCTGGAGGAGGTGTCTGCAACCTAGGATAGTAGAAGGGAAGCAGCATGCACAAGGTCTCACCAATGGGAAAAGATGGGCATTCCTCCTCATCTGCAACTTGTAAATTATTTCACCCCAAATGAGGTGAGAAACCTCACGGGCCAAGACAAAAGTTGCATCAAAAAAAGCCTGATTGGGTGTTAGGAAAAAAACCCAAACAACACCGGAAGAGTGTCCCCAGAAGGGTTGTGGATTTTTTGTCCTTGGAGGTTTCCAAAACTGAGGTGGACACAGTCCTGAGTGATCTGCTCCCATGCTGAAATTAGCCCTGCTTTGAGAAAGAAGTTGGAGCACATGACCTTCCCAGGTCCCTTAAAGGTTCAGTTATTCTACATCTATGCTACTATGTCCCTGCAATCATGTGGTGAATCCTAGGCCAGGAGATAACAAGTCTCAGGTTTGCCCAAGCATGATCCCACAGCAGGAATGGCATTTGCTGTGCTGGTGGCGCAGATCATCATCTCCCATTCCAGGCATGTGCCATCAGAGGCACAGCACCCAACCCTTCTTGGAGAAAGTCTTCAGCTTCCCAAATAACTGCATTTCAAGCATGCATTTGAACTAGTCTGGGGTTGAAGGACTCGTATCACACCACGCAAGGTCAGGCAGAGACCCAAGGCAGCACCAGTCTGGGGGCATTTTGTCATAGCGAGTTGTTTGTCCAACACAACCACATGCTGGTGCAGCATCAACACACAGAGCATGTCTGAGTGCAGCCCAGGCTGCTGCACACCGGGGTTCTGTGTCAGTATGTGCAGCACAAACAGGCACCAAGCACAGGTCACTTCATTTTTGGGTCTGCTTTCATCCCCTGATGCTTTGGGTCAGCAGGCGTCACAGCCTGGAAAATGACTTTCCAGCATCAGTGGAACAAAGGCTGCTCAAGAAACAATTAAGCCTTAGATCAGCCTCTCATCTTTTAAAAGCAAGTTGTTTAAAACCAAAAGCCATAGGATTGTGTACATTTGTCATTTCAACCCAGCAGTAAGTATTTTAATGTGCAATAAATCATTATTCACAGAATAGGCTACGGGAAGGGATCCCCAAGGATCATCAAGTTCAGCTCCTAGCCCTGCACAACATCATGCCCAAGAATTACACCATGTGCCTGAGAGCATTGTCCAAACACTTCTTGAACTCTGTCAGGCTTGGTGCTGTGACCACTTCCCTGGGGAGCCTGTTCCAGTGCTCAACCACCCTCAGGTAAAGAATCTTTTCCTGATATCCAACCTGAACCTCCCCAGACACAGCTTCAGGCCATTGCCTTGGGCCCTGTCACTGTCACCACAGAGAAGAGATCAGTGCCTGCCCCTCCTCTTCCCCTCATGGGGAACGTGGAGACTGCAATGGGGTCTTCCCTCAGTCTCCTCCAGGCTGAACAGGCCAAGTGACTTCAGCTGCCCCTCATATGGCTTCTCCTCCAGGCCCTTAAATCCAGAGCCTGGGAGGCCAGAGGTTTAGTTTGGGCATTGCAAACCAACCAGAAGCAGTGCTTTTATTCTGTGATTCCAGTTTTTCAAACAACTCTCCTGTCTTTTGCTATGCTCCTTGTGAATTTCTGAAAGGATGACATGTAGTAGACTGGAGATGGGACCATTACTGCCGCTGGTTATTTTTGCTGGAAATGGCTGATGCTATTTTTCAGTCTCGTTGACTTAGCCAGCAGTTTCTGGAAAACAGAAAAGTCAGTGCTTTCTCTTGAGCCTTCAAAACACAACCTAAGCTTTAGGAAACCTGTTGTTGGAGAGTCCTGGATCCACAGACCTGCCCCCACTGTTGGGGCCACTGAGAGAGCACCGCTGGCTGTAGGGTGACCGTGCCCCTGGGCACTGTAGGGCCACAGCCCTGGTGCCTGCAAGAGCTCCAGGGAAGCAATCTTCTATAAAACAGTTGGTGCCAAACACTTCCTAGGTTGTAGAGCTATAATAAAAGCCCTCCAGTTCTTTTGGGGTGAGTGAATGAACACCGCTGCCTCAGAACTAAATGCTACTTTGAAAAGGCTCAGTAGAGCTGTAGCATTCTATAACCCCAATCTGAACACTGTTTCTCCTCACCCGTCTGCACAGCTGAAAGACAGTGGCCCCTTGCCTTCCCCATTTTTGTAAACAAGGCTGCAACCTTTATTCCTGCCTTGAGAAACAGACTGAATTGCTTTTGATGATCCAGAACAATGTCATCCTTTATTCTCTCTTCAAAAGCAATTAGTATTTCAGCTTGATTATTTGCAGATAATATGAGTCACCAGATAAAACATACTGAATACAAAATACTCCTTGGGAGGGAAAGAGATAAATGGTATTTAAGGTTAAAAATCCAACATATGCTTAAATATCACAAAACTGTCACACATCAAGGGAAAAAAAAATCAGTCCCACTTTGTGAAACAGAAAGATTGATCCTGTCTTTGTTTAACCCCAAACCCTTAATTAATTTGTTTCAGGATCAGGGCACCATGACACCGAAGGCAGATTGTGTCACTGTCACAGCACAAGAACAAGTTTGGTCCAATTCAATCCAATGATTTCAGAGTTGTCAAACTATCCAAAATTTCAGGCCAAAAATGTCATTTAATATTAAAAAAACGGTTTTGGTCTTTTTTTGCTCTTATTTCTTTTCTGATTTCTAGCTTGGTGTATTGCAGCTCGTTGATATTTTCAGCTCTTTTACCCAGAAACCCAAGGCTAGAAGCTGACTCATTCTTAATACAAGGTACAAGTCTCACAGGAGCAGCATTATTTCAGGAACTCACATTTTAATGGGAACATCAAATCTATCTGGCATTATGATAAGGTCATCAGAAATTTGAAATACTGAAGGTTTATCCTGGGTTAGCTTCTAACATAGATGATAGGTGATATATCCTTTCTCTGTACTGATGTTGCCAAGGAGCTTCATATATCTAGAAATGGAGTTTTGTGAAAATTTAGACCAAAAATAGAGTTTGCTTTTCTTTTCTCTTTTTCTGAAAAGAAAATTAATATCTGAGAGTTTTCATATACAACATCTCAAAGGGGTGTGTTTTCATTTCAACCTTTCCCTAGATGGGTTGATCTTCCAGGAGCTGGAACAGTCATGAACTGCCAAGCTTTGCTGGAAGGATTCTTTCTTCCCCCTGGGATGTACATCCCTGTCTGCAGAACTGCTGTGGTCTTCTACAGAGTGTTTTATATTTACATTAGTTTTTTTAGCATTGATACAAGAATTTTTTTCCTCTCTAAATTACCAGCAACTGATACCTGTACTTTCACATCCCCAAAGGAAACTTTTTTAAATAAATGAGTGCTTACCACTGAAGCAGCATGGTGAAATGCAAAGAGAATTGTGGTACAAGTTAATTTTACCTCTAGATTGCCTATGAGCAGCCATGCTGAGATGAAATTAGAAAATCCATGGAAAGGGGAAGTGTTTTCCCCTGGGCTACAGGGTGCAGAGATACAGCCTCCTCTTCGCCCCACATGCCCCACCAGGGCTTCCACCTCCTGATCCAACAGGATTAGCATGGATGGCCTGGAGGGTCTAGGCACGTACATTGTTCTGCCAAAATCCAGACTGTCCAGGAGCAAGTTAAAACACTGCAGGCTTTGAGGATGCTCCAGTAGAAAAGCAGCCCCAGAACTCCTCACTGTCAACTCTTTAAAACAGAAAGGGACCCCTGCTCGACTTATTCCTTCCCCTGTAAGATTTCACTTGATTTATTAAAAATAAACCAAGAACAATATTGTAAAAGGCAGATGGAGAAGGCCCATGGCTGTGGCTTCTCACCAAGGCTTTGCTAAGCCCTATACTCAGGGGCACTGACAGGTACAGCACTCCAACCCATCTGCTACAGTCAGCTGCATTGTTCTGATCCCCATTCAATTTTCTCTTATCCCAAGTGAGTACTCAGTTTTCCTCTCTA
Organism: Acrocephalus scirpaceus scirpaceus; assembly: GCA_910950805.1. Taxonomy (NCBI): domain Eukaryota; kingdom Metazoa; phylum Chordata; class Aves; order Passeriformes; family Sylviidae; genus Acrocephalus; species Acrocephalus scirpaceus. The sequence continues at coordinate 55,992,391 of OU383774.1, read as the reverse complement.
CCAACTGGGGGCCACTTCCCTCTGAAGGGCAGGGGAGCTTGCAGTGAGCTGCAAAACAAATCCATTCTTCATGCTCACCTTCACTTTTCATTTCTCCTCACATCTGGGGTTTTCATCAAATATATCTTTTCTACAAAGAAGCCCTTCTGGCTTCTTCCACTTGTGATTTTGCAAGTCGTTATAATCAGTTCTTACAAATGCTTTAAGCAAGACCACTGAAGCACTTTGTAACATCCTTCTGGAGCATTTATAAGCAAGGTTGTGGTTCGTGTCAGGGACCAGCCTGACATCACTTAGAGACCAACATTTACCTCTAGGGTCATGGAAATATTTCCAAAGAGCTGTTCCTTGCAGGAGTTCAGTGGTCTGGCCTGCCCAGATGTTTGGTTCTCACCTCAGTCACCTCATAGGGTCACTGCAAGCAGGAATGGTGGCCCTGGAGCAGCTGGCACCAGGGAACACGCCACTTACAGCACCAGAGACTGAATTAAGTCAGAAAAAAAGTCCAACTTCTTTTGGTATGGGCATTCCTATAAATTCACCACGCTTTCATATCTATGCAAAAGATGCAAGAAGTTACCCCTGGAGCACCTTTGGAACTCCTTAATATCCTACCTCCCTTGACAGATAGATTCTACTCTGCAGCAGCCACCTTCAGTACATTATAAAGCAGGTTTCATGTCTCCACAGTGGTGCCAAGTTCCCAGCTTCTCTCTGGCTTTGCAAGGAAGAGGAAATGAGCTCCTACAAGCCTCCTGTGGGGAATGAATCCTCATTTCAAGCACCTGTAACCGGGGCCAGCAGGGCAGGAGGGGGATGAAGTGCAAAAGCACCGCGGGCTGCAGCCCCAGTGTGGCCATGGAGGGCACTCTGTTCTGGCAGCGGCTGGTTTCACAGAGATCATGAGTTTAAGCACAGATCTAATTGAATTGCAGATGTCTTTTCTGATGGCTATCTGCTAGCAAAGCTTCAATTAAAGCAGGAGCAACGAGGCAGAACGGGGAGGTTCTCAGTAATAAAACTAATGGAAGGAAGAGTGGCCATTTACAGCAGCCTCCACAGAGAGCACAATGCAGGTAGATCCTTTTAACAAGATTTTTTGGGGGGGTGTGGGGGGAGAGATCTGAAACCTCAGCACAGATACCCAGCTTCCAAATCCCAGAGATCCTGAGTGTAATGTTGGACTGAAATGCAGCTAACAGTAATTTAAATAATGCACAAATAAGCTCATCTATATTGCTTCCAGCACTCCCTGATGAACAACTTCATCTGCTTTCCATTCTGAAGGCCACTGAGGTTTGTTCTTCTTGACTTCGGTTTTAAAGGTTGAAAAGTTTTATTAACTGCTGTTTTGTTACTTCCAAGATTAAGGTGGATTTGCCCTGAGCTTGCACTTGCCAGATCAAAACCTTTAGTCATTTTACAGTGCCTTTAGAGCTCCAAAGAGGGAGAGCTTTACAGAGCTCTTAGTGAACCCAAACTACAAGACTATCAATTGGAGTGTTATGACTTTTTTTTTATTTTTGCCTGTAGCTACTTTCTCATGATGACTTGAACTGAATCCAGTGTGTATTACCACATACACATTGCTGAAGAACCACCCCCACCCAACGCAGCTGAAGAATCAAAATTAAGCTTTAAGATGGCCTGAGAATCTGGTTGAGCTCAGGAATAAGGTTTTTGAGAACTGTTTTCCCTTTCTTCAGCTGATTGTTACGCTGTACCCAAATTCCTGTTGTGCAACAGTTTGGAGACCTCTTGGCCATGTCCTACCCAAACTCTCTTGCTTCTTGGCACAGCACAACTCTCCGGGGGGCATCTCAATGGACAATCACCCCCTGGGATTCAGTTTCAAGGAAAATAATCAGAGTTTTGCTCATTTTCCCTTTTGAACTGCTGCCCTTTTCCGATATGTTTACAATGTAAGGAAGTCAGTTTATTCATGGTTTGGCTTTTAACTTCGTTGTTGAGCTTGGCTTTGCTCCTGTTGGAAATTGGACCCCAGGTTGAGGAGGGCAGTTGCCAGTGTCTGCTGGAAACTCCTTGCCTGGGATTTTCAAGCAGGCCCTTTGTTGACCTAGGTCAGCACATACTAAATAAATGCAGTCAGAAGAGTCTGCTTACTCATTGCAGGAAAAGGACTGGCCCAGTGGCAGGAGTTTTTCAGAATATTCCCAAACATTTCAAATGCCTAAGTTCACTCCAGACTTCTCAGGAGGTCCCTCCAGCAACCATCTTCCACTTAATTTCATACATCTGAAGTAACACTGAACAGCAAAGGTTGGAATTGGACTGATTTCCTTGAATTTCTAACTTCTTTCAGGTTTACTCCTGCAGAAAATTCACCAGGAAGTTAAAAAAAATAATCCTAAAGAGAGAGGAGAAAAGTGAGAAATAATGCATCATCTGTAAGATGTGACCTGTTACTAACATGTTCAGGATGCTTAACAAGAGGTTTTGCAAATGGCACATACTAAATAAAAAGAATGCCTTCAGCCAGCAAGCTGCTATTTCTCCCTGCAAGGAATAAATAATAATTAAAATTCTTTGTACTGAGATTTGTAGCTACAAAAAATCATGGGTGGTAATTCCCAAATGGCCTCATGGGGTTCTTTCTGCAGCTGAACCACAGGAAGCTGCCTCCCAGGCATTGATTTATTCCATAAGAATTAGGGAGAGGCATCTCTAAGGCACTGCATTTACTTCCCTGCTGCTGGGAGGTTTTGTCTGGGTGCTCTCTGGACAGTTTCCAAGCATGTTATTGAAGAATATTTCTCCCTCCTTCCACAACAGTCACTTGCTCACTCCCCACACTGGGGTGGAGATTTGGAGAAATGAGAAGACTTACGGGTTGATATCAAGACAGTTTAACAGATAAAGCAAAAGCGTGCACACAAGTGAAGCACAACAGGGAATCCATTCATCACTTCCCATGGGCAGGCAGGTGTTCAGCCATCCCCATGAAAGCAGGGCTCCACCACATGTAATGACTTGGGAAGATGAACTCCAGAATTCCAAACATCCCTTCCTTCTTCTTCCCCCAGCTTTATATGCTGAGTATGATGCTATATGGTCTGGGATATCCCTTTGGGGTCAGCTGTCCCCACTTCCAGCTCCTTGCACACACCCAGCCCTCTCAGTGTTGGGGTGGGGTGAGAGGCAGAAAGGGCCCTGACTCAGTGTCAGCCCTGCTCAGCTGTAATAAACACATCCTTGTGTTACCAACACTGTTCTCTGCACAAAACGAAACTATAGCCCCACACAGCTCCTATGATGACTCCTAGCTCTATCCCAGCCCAAACCAGGATATTCTCCATTCCTGATTCCATACCATTTACATCATGTCCAGGTCCCACACTATCCAGTACATCCTCATTACCCACCCTGACTGTCACCATCCTTTGATATGATACACAGGCAGCATTTCCTTAGTCTATGGATCACCCCTGCAAAATGTCTGCCAAGCATCCACAAACATCCAAAAAATGGATCTGAGTTCATCCTCTGAATTCATTTAGTCCATGACTTTGGTCAGGATAGGAGACCTGGTGTGCTGTGTGGAGTTACTGGGCCCCAAAGGCAGGTCAGGTCAGGCCACTGCTGCACTTGCACTGCTTACTGTAAGGCTTGTCCTCCACTGCTTTGGGTGATTCCTGCTGTGGTAATTCCTACAACGCGCAACTCAAATTCCACATTACAACAATTTCAAGATGCTTCTATTACAGTCTCCATGTCTGGTTCATTTGGAGCAGACCGTGGGATTTAAAACTGCAGTTAACTCTTCTACTTGCCCTGCTCTGGCTTGGACTTTTCCACAGACCGTAGTCCCTTAGGAGAGTACCAGCTGCAAGTGAAGCCTTATCTACGAACCACGGACTCTTCAGGGGTCCTCCTGCTGTGGCACAGACTTACTCACAGCCACAGTTGCTTTGAGGTAGACCAGTTTCAGCATGGTCTTTTCCATGGGCCACAACGCCTTCAGAGATGTTCCTGCTCCAGCACGGCCTCACCCACAGCCAGTCCCTTTGAAAGCAAACCTGCTCCAGCATGGCCTTACCCATGACTGCAGTCTCTCCAGCAGCGTATTTGCTCTCTCCCGGGCTTATCCACAGCCATACACTTTGGGGTACTCCTGCATGACCTTAAGCACAGGCGCTGATGTTTTTAAGTGTGCCTTCTCCAGCATGGACTTACCCTTGGGCCACAATCCCTTCAGAGGTCCAGCTGCTGTGGCACAGACATAATCACAGGCACAGATGCTGTGAGGGGTACCTGCTCTGGCATGGCCTGATCCACGGCCACAGATGCCTCAGGGTGTGCAGCTCCCACATGGACTCACCCACAGATCACAGGCCCTTCCACTCGAGTTCACACTGGGGTTCCAGCCTGCCCAGAACAGCAGCACAGCAGCAGCCTTGGCCATCTGCCAGCCCGACACATCACCATGGCTGTTATCGAAATGTTCCCAGGCTCCACAGAGTAAGGTGATAAGCAGCACAGCAGTGCAGTGAGCAGCCACTAATGAGCACTAGACTCAGGCAAGCAAGCCCTATGGCAAACAGGAGCCTGACAATTAATAGCAAAACAGCAATAATAGCTATAAAATCAATCGAGCACATTCCAATCACATCTGGTGGTACTTCAAGCCCCATAGGAGGCGACAAGAAGGACTGTTGTGGTTTAACCAGGCAGCTCCCAAGTGCCACAACAGCCACTTGCTCTTCTCTTTCCTTCCACAACAGTCACTTCCTTACTCCCCCATGGTGGGATAGGGGAGAGAATCAGAAAAGTGAGAAAACTCGTGTGCTCAGATAAAGACAGTTTAACAGAGAAGCAAAACAAGGAATCCATTCACCACTCCCCATGGGCAGACAGGTGTTCAGCCATCTCCAGGAAAGCAGGGCTCCACCACATGTAACAGTGATTGGGGAAGACAAACTCCATCATTTTGAACCTCCTCTCCTTCTCACCCCAGCTCTATACATCGAGCACAACACCGTATCGTATAGGATACCCCTGTGGTCATTTGGGATCAGTTGTCCCAGCTGTGTCCCCTCCCAGCTCTTTGTGCACCCCCAGCCCTCTCTGGTGGATTGGGGTGAGAGGCAGAAAGGACCCTGACTCAGTGTCAGCCCTGCTCAGCTGTAACAAACACATCCCTGCGTTACCAACACTGTTTTGGTCACAAATCCAACCCATGACCCCATACCAGCTACTCGGAGGAAAATTAGCTCTACCCCAGCTACAGCCAGCAGTCTCAAGTATTTTACAGAGAACTCAGAATCTGAACCACCTAGACTTACCTCAGAATTATTTGCCAAAAAATATTGGTTAAAAAAAAAAAAAGCTGTAAGAAAAAAAGACCAGTAACCTGGTCTCAGTGATGATTTACTTTGATCAGTTTATCATATTGCTGCTAAAAATAAAGCCAGTGCGCAGCTAATTGACAACAAGAAATCAAATGACAAACAGCTTGCAAATAGCCTGAAGAGTTACTGAATTGGAGATATGCAGACAATAAAAAAACTTGACATATAAAAGACAGGTTACATTTAATATGACTTTCAGTGCAGATGAAAACAGGAGCATCTCAGAGTTTGTAAAAAGAAAAATTTTGGTGGAAAAGAGACAACAGTCTTGACCACTGATAACATTTGATTTAGAGCTCTCTGAAAAATTATTTGTTCTAGAACAAAAGCAAAAATCAAAACAATTCATTCCAGAAGTATTACAACATAACTGACAAACATCTACTCTTTGACTGGATTTCAAGCACAATTTTAGTCAATTTGAATCCGTTTCATGAGAAGGCTGCAGTTTTGACAGAGCTATTGCTAAAATCATCTCAGCAACAAAACATTGCTTGGCCTCATTTTAGCAATTAATAAACAGCTCCAAGAACCAGCTCCACAGTTTAGAACTAATCAGTACATAAATGATCACATTTGCCACATTGATTTGCCACTGTTTAGTACAGTGTACTAAAATTATTAATGTATTACCTAACCAAAATCCTGAAGCCTTCCAAATCCTTTATTAAAAGTCTAAAAAAACCCGAATTTGAATTTAGAATATGTTGACGCTGTTCTTCAAAGAAGTAAACCCAGAGGTCAATTTCATTTTTAAACAAAAAAAGCCACCAAAAACCCGGAAGTTCTTCGCCAATTTTGATAACTGAAGCGGGTGAAAACGCTGACCTGTGTAAGTATATAAAAAAGTCAATTTTTGCAATGCTATGGCTTGGAAGCACTAGAGACAGTCAGAATATAAATGCAACTGGAGACAATTAAGCCCTTTAAAAAGCACCAAAATTAGCATTCCTTTTGTCGGATCCAAATAATTCAAGTGTTCTGCCACAAAGGCCATCAACAATTTCTAATTTTAGCTTACTCCATTAAAAAGAAAAATCCTGCATTTCTCTCTGGTGTTTCCTCGTTAAGAATGCTCCTAAACTGTACACTGAAATCTCAAGAACACCAGCTATGAATTCAAGTTCACGCTCCCATGAAGACACACTCACGCAAGCACTTTAATATGGCAATCCCAATAAAGGCAGTTCAACTACTTGTGATTCAGCTAAGCAGTGCCCGAACTGCTACACAGCAAGTATCCACCAAAAGCAAAAATTTAGCTATAAATTACACAAGAGTGACCTGTCATACCTTTGAACCCTCAGTTTTCTAGTTTCCTCTGCTATACCTGATTACTCTCACTAACAAGAAGCTCTACAAAAATAGTATCTCCTGATTTTCAGTACATGGAGTAAGCAGTCATATGACCCTATAAAAAACCCTTTGTAATTAACCCTTATATTTTAAGTCAAATTGATTTCTTGTATTCACATTTTAAGTCAGTGCTGTAAAACTGCAAATTCCTTTGCTCCCCTGGTTGCAGTGTATGGATCACACCTTCACTACTGATTCACCTAGAAACTCGTAAGCTTAGATTCAGTTTTAAGCAGTATTACTAAAGAAGCATTTTTTCCAAACTTACATACACAAAAAGTGGAAAATATTGTCAACATTTTTCAGAAGGCAGAATTAATACTGTAATACAGGATGACCTGGTGGGATAGCTGAAGTGCTTACTGCCTTTGTCACCCCGTGTTAAGGGTGGGAACTGTGCCAGCATGAGATGACTAGTGCACAGGCAGGGGCACAGTTTCCCACTAGAAAACAACTTATATATTCATATACAACAGATATCTGTGGCCCTACGGTCCTGACCATACAGGACTGGATTGAAACCAGCATTGTTCTTAGTCAGGGACCCTACTCCCTTCTCCTTTGTTTAATTTCAGTATCTGCTTGTTATAAAGAGCTGTGGAAAGCAGGAGCTGCATTTTTAGCTGAAATTAAAGATCTAAAGCCAACAGCCAGCACCAAGACCTAAGGCTTCCTGACCTCACCTCCCATGTAAAACTGCATTGCAACAGCCTAAAAGTGGCTGTGGTTAACGACAGTACAATATACAAACAGTGATTTATCAACATTGTATGCTTTATTGAAAGTTGACAAGTGCAACAGTTAAATACATTGACGTGTTACAACTGTAGAGAACATGCACAAAAACATATGCATACTACTATACAGATCATATGCAAAAATCCATACTGGGAAATCCCATTTTTTTCTTTAGTTCTTTGCTAGCAGGGCTTGATAATTTTTGGAGTGGTTTTTCCCATCTTGAACCAAACTACAATGAACAATGATTTACTTCAAGATAATCAGCAGCCAGGGAACTTCAGAAGTTACACAAATAGCAATAATTTGCCAAATTCTGAACAGTTGCGTAGGTGCATTCTTATTTATGTAGCGTAAAAAAAAAACCTTCAAACTTCTTCAGATCAGCCAATGAAACAACTAAACTTCAATCTGTACAACCTAAATAGTTACAGTTTTCTATTTTACAAAGTAATTACACTAAATACACAAATATACAGTAGGCAAATAACCTTCATTGTAATTATCCTATGACCCAACAACTGTATTGTCACCTACCTGTTTTCTATATATAATACAGCTTTATGCACCTGTCCACTGCTTCAGAAAACGGTGCAAATATTTGCACTTAAGGTTTCAGGTGACAATTAAGTGTTAAACACTGAGATTACCTTTCTCCCTCTTCCTCTTAGATCCTATGCACCAGTCCACACTTTGGAACCCCAATGCACTACAGGGGGTTGCGCCATCACTTTTTACTCCCGTCTATTTCTTCACGTTTCCAAGCTTGAAAAGCACTTGTATCAGCTGTAGCACTGGATGAGTGGAAGATCTAAAAACAAACCAAAAAAATTCAGGCATGCAGCTTCGTTTCTCAGCCATCTGCAGAAGCTGCTTGAGTCCCCAGTGTACTTGTGCTAATTCTCTGGAAGAAGTTTATTTTATTCAACCAACCTAAGAACATAAACTCCTTCAAGCCAAAAGGGTAAGGGAGGTAAGAGAAAGACAGATGAGTGTGTAATACAAGGGGGAGAAGCCTCTCCTGATGTGTGCAAGGCATGGAGTCCTCAGTCCGGGTTGCAATGTGCATTGAAATGGATGAAGGGTGGCTGTGGCGGATTCCCACTAGTCCTCCTCACTCTAGGCAGTCCAGAAGCCAGCAATCATGATGGCGATGACAACTTGAGCTATGCCGAAGGCCCTGAACCCTGTGATGCCGGCTGAGCAGGCTGCTGTGTTGTCCCTTGTGACTGGGAAGAGGAAGGTGGAGAACCAGTCTGCAGCTGCGCTTGGAACTGGGCAAGCTGCTCTGGGCTGGCAAGTGTTTTTAGCAGAGTGTTTTCTTGCTCCAGCTGCGAGTTCTTCTCTATCAGCTCTTTGATTTGCTCTTTGAGGACCTCCACCTCCTCCCTTACTGCGTACATCAAGTGACTCTTTACCAGATCCTGAAATGCAGAAGAGTGTGTGCATTAGGAAAGCAGCGCAGCGCCCGGCGGGGGCTGCCAGCCTGCCCCGCCGCAGAGGCAGCAGACCCCGCTAGGCAGAGGGCCGGTGTCGGCCCCAGGCAGCGCTGTCGCGGCCGTGCCGATCCGGGCCGGGCCGTCACGGCCACACTCACGTGCGGCCCGGGCTGCACCGCGGCCCCGCCCCGCGCCAGGCCCCGCCCCCGCGCGCGCCGGCTGCAGCCAGTTCTGGGCGCAGGTTGCCGCATTTCCCTCCCTCCCGCCGTCCGCGCGCGGCCGCGGGTGACGTCAGAGCGCGGCGCGGCCAATGGGCGGCCGAGTTATTTATAGCCGGGAGTTAAAGGCTCGGAGTTTGCCTAGCAACAGCCGGAGAGGCTCCCGGGAGAGCGGCTCCAGGCACCGCTCCAGTAACAAAGGGCGGCCGGGCCCCCGGCTCCGCGTCGGGCGGGGGCCGGGGCAGCGGCCGCGGCGGCCCCCGAGCTGAAGCCGCCGGCTCCGGGCACCGCGGCGCCCGTGCCGCCCGCGGGGAGAAGGGCGCAGCGCCGGGGGATGCCCCGGCTGCAGCCCGTGGGGGACGCGCTCGCTAGGCTTGCGCTCGGCGGCGCTTCGGGGAGAGTTAAAAAAATAAAACGGAAAGTACCCCGGAACGCCCCCTCTCCGGGACTGTAAAACCCCACAAATACGCTCCGCTTTCTGCCCAGCAGCGCCCCTCCGCCGCCGCACGGAGCCGGGATCAATCGTTTGGGGAGGCAGGAGCTAAGAGCAATGCCGTCATTCCCTCGCCGGCATCAATACACAAACGTGCGCATTCCTCCCCGCGGGAAGCATTCGATCAATTAAAAATAACAAATAAAAAAAACCTCCCGAAACCGACCCCGTGCATCCCCTTCTGTCCCCGGCTCCGCTACCGAAACGCGTCCCCGCACGGGTTAACCATCGCCGCCGCATCCCCATATTGTTTACTGCTTCAAACACGAACAAGGTTTTATGCCCCATCGGTACGTACCATCGCTTGCTCGATTTTGTTGTCGATAGCTACTACGCTTGCACCAGAGGAGCTGCAAGAGGAAAAGAAAGAGAAGAAAAAAAACATACATTAGCAGCGGCTGAATTATTTAAGAGACAAGAGACGCGAGCACTGGCAGCCAGTTGGCTGAGAAAGTCATCCTCACGCTGCCCTGCCGCCGCCTCACCAGGATGCTCTAATGCAGCAAAGCAACCTGTAAAGCCGCGCCGAGCCTCCCGCCCGCAGCCCGACCGAATATCCCAGCATTTTTCCCCCGACGGACCACAAAGATGGAGCTCAATGGCAGGCTGCGGCAGAGGCGCTGGGTGCCGGGGAGGGCAGCACCTCCGGGGGGAGAGGCGGGCGCCGGTGCCGCCGCTGCGGCTCCCCCGGACAAAGGAGGCAGCCCGGCGCTCACCTGCCCCGCTACCGCCGCACCAGCAGAGCCGCTCGGACACAACACTTATTTACCTACTGTCGAGCCTCAGAGACGAGTTGTCGGTGCCCAGCAAGGACGATAAGAACGAAATCGAGAAGTGTCTTAGTTGATAAACTCCTAGATCCATTGCCACCGGTCTACAACATTGGGCATTCATGCAACCGCGGCCAGAAACGCTCCCCGGAAAAAAAAAAAATCAGGTCTCGCTCCTCCCGGAGGCGTGCGTGCGTGCGGGGCCGCTCCGCCGGGCGAGGCGGGGCCGGGACCCTGCGGGACCCTGCGGGGCTGCGCTCGGCCGGCTCCGAGCGGGGAGAGCGCTCCGCCGCGCAGCACAAAACCCGGGCATCCCGGCCCCCCCCATCATTTATGCGCCGGCACCGCCTCCCATTGGCTGCGCTGCCCGGGCCCCGCCCCGCTCCGCGCATCTCATTAGCGCGCCGCCCCCTCCGCCGCGCGCGGCCGGGGTCGGCGGCGCCCACGCGGGACGGTCCGCACGCGCGGGGGAAGGGGGGCTGGGGGAGAAAGGCTCGGGCCCGCCGCGTCCGCGAGCCCCGGCACGCGCGGTGCCACAGCGCCGCTCGCGCTGCCGGCCCGCACCCGCAGGAACAGAGGGGGGTTTAAAATAAAAAATAAATTTAAAAAGCAGAGGAAAAAAAGAGAAAATAATAATAAGCGAGCCCGGGGAACGGCGGGGAAACCCCGCATGGCCCGGCGGGAGCGCGGGACGCGCCGAGGGGCCGCCCGTGGCCGCGCCGACACCGCCACCTATCGGCGCGCTGCAGCGGGAAAGTCCCGGTCCCGGCTCCCACGGCTTATCCAGCGAGCCGCACCTCCGCTTCGGCCCAAAATCCGCGTATTTCAGCCCCGCAAAGCGGAGCCCGTACCCGGCAGCTCTGCTCGCTTCGCCCATGCCAAGCAGGAAAAGTAGGATACCCACACACTGCCGATGAGACCCCTTCAGACACCTACGATCCCTATTTATCCCTTACACACACCTTACGAGCCCATAAAGCCATTTATGAAAGGAAACATTCAGCCACCGATCGTCTACAAAAGCACATATGGCACAAACCTGTGGATTTCTAGCAAGCCGGCTGGTACTATTCTACAGTGACAGGGAAAATGCCTATTCATTTATTTTTAGGTTGCACCGTAAAGCACTTAGTCTTAAAAGTTGCAGCACATGCATTAATAATTTAGGAAAAGATCCTACTCCCACCTAACTGTGGTGTTTTTCTCAACAAATGTTATGCTCTCATGTGTCATGGAACACAGCAACAACATTCAGTGCCCATCCAAGTGATCTTCTCTACCACTAATAGCTTCCAAAGAGAGCCAAGGCAGAACTAGACCACCATGAAATACTGTCACAAGAAACAGCCAGCCTCTACAACCATTCTTTTCAAGACCTACACTTTCAGCAGGCATTACATTACTTAAAGGTGCAAAAAAATAAAGTCCAAAACCTCTTCCATTCTGTATAGCAAACTTCTCCAAGAGCTACAAGTCACATATATCGCAGGTGCTGCTCTCAGAGAAGCAGGAAAGCCAGGAAGCACGGAATAATCATCTTAAAGCTAAATTTAGCATTTGCGTATCTACATCATCCTTCTTAGTTTATTTATATTGTCCTAGACTACTATTCTTTCATTCCATAATGCCAGCAGAGTAGTACAAGATAATCCTGTTCACAGAGAGGTCACATTTAAGAATAAGAATTCCCCACAGCCACTTTCCCGCTACCAGAGAGGGTTCACATCCCACAAGGGCACAGCTATCATCCCCCATTCCCTTTGGATATGTGGGGAATTTGCACGGGATAGCACCTAACAGGCTGAAAATTAAAGGAAGTTTCTTAGAAAAACCCTTCCCTGTAGTTGCAAACGCGTGACTGCAAGTAAACTGAAGCAAGGCATTCGAACATGTGCATCAGGCTCCAGCTTCCCCCGTCCTGAGGGACAAGCAGCGGGAACCAGTGCTGTGCGTACACCTCCCCACAGCCCTTTCTCCGCCGAGGTCACTCCCTACACGCGCCGGTGCTCATCGCCTTCAGCGATCAAGTGAGACGTTTAACACACGGTGCCAGCAGCACATCCTCTGTACTGGAATCTGTACCAACTCCTGTCCTTGACTTGATCTAAAGTAATGTTTTATGACAGGTTGGGCTTCAAAATCAGTAATGTCTCAAATGACTCCTCCCCATGGCAGTTACTCAGCACAATTAACAAAATTGCAGTTGGACAAAAGCTCTGGGACAAACTCTGTCCCTTGTAGTTCTTTATCAGAAAAAGGGTGGAGTAGGTGTAAAAACAGGTAAGTCCTATCACTGCTAATCAGGCTTGCATAAAAGAACTTGAAGATAGCAAATTCACAGGCCTGGACAGACATATCCTCAAAATTCCTGCTTTGCTGTTGCAGGATAGGCAGCAGACAACTGTGTATAGTTTCATTCATACATGTAGAAATAAAGTCATGGATGCATTTCAAGCTGGTTGTTGGTTCTGCCATAACGACAATTATCAAATGCCATTATTCCATTTACATCAGAAAAACTACACCATTCTCAAACTAAATTAACAACAACACTGCCATCTTTAATCTATATTAATCTTCACAAAGAAGAGATACCACATATGATCCTAAATCGAATTCCCACTAAACTCATTAACCATCTTCCATTAACTTCAGTGGGCCCTTAACAAAATCTGTCATTTATTTTTAGATGCCTACAAGCAGAGTTGTGATTCAACAGAAAGCTGTCAGCTGCGTAAGTAGGACTGCATATTAATATGCATGTTCTGCTTTGCCCACTCTATGAAAAAGCAAATCATAAGTGTCCCTTCATGGCTGAGAAAGTGGATCATCTAGGAAATAAAAAACCCCATGATATAAATTACTTTAATCTCCAAAATTGGGGTGAAGTATTTTGAGAGGTGGGGACAGCACCGTATCTCCGATGTTCTCATTTCAACACCCCATCATCTGCCTGACAAGGACAAACACTGAGCTCTAAGGGCTGGGGTTTTGCCGTTGCTTTTAACAAATATCCCGTTTATGAAATAAAAAAAAGTACACGGAAGATTTAAGGAAGGTAGTTCTCCACACTCAGTGTTCCTCTAGAAGGCCGTCAAGATTACTACTGTGTTCCTCAAAACCTTATAACCACCTCTTTTAACACCTCATTAACAGATAATAGACGATATTCGGCTCCTGAAAAAGCTTACATTCCTGGGAGTAGAGATGAGAAAGGCTGCAGAATTCCTCAGTTTGACTCTAGGTCTGCACTGGGTTGGTCAAATTCATGGCCCTGTTAGCATACGCTTTGGAAGCCTAGGTACCTATACAGAGTACCCCAGGCGTTCACAAACTGCATGAAGCAACAGAAAGAGACTTGAGATAGGCTCCTGAGAAATCAGCAGGGTAGAGTACAACACAGCAAACGAGTAGCTCACCAGCATATTTGATCCTCAAATAAGCTGACTTATTAAATTGAACATCTATACAGTAGTCAAAGACTTTTTAGCACGTGTCACCTTTTGTAATATTTCAGCTCTTAAACACTGTTCCTCCCACTAAATAATTTCCTCTTGTCTCAATTTATTCACGCTAAGCACTTGAAGAAAGTGCTTTTCATCTTAAGCACATAATGAGGTAAACTACAGCACAGAATCATTTTGCCTCTATGCAAGTCTGGTTTGTCATACTTCTCCATGTGAGTTAAAAAATTCTTTAACTTAAAACATTTATCTTTTAAGTACCTTGTCAGTGTATGCTCCCTTCAGATGACAACATTAAAAGCCCTCTATAAGCATCTTCTGAACATGAAATAAATCTCATCTTTTGATGATGTTACAAAGATACCACACCAGAAACCACATTAGAAAAACAGCAACTGCTGTCACAGCACACTTTCATCTTATGCTCAGACAGGCTCAGATCCTGTGAACTTCAACTACCGTTTTGAACTGCAGAAGTACTGAAAAGGTTAAAAATAAAATCTGCTATTTACTCAAGAGAACGCTACAGTAATTAGATGCTACCTGACATCTGACTGTGCATTCCACTTGTCATCTAAAAATGGTCAATAAATGGCAGAGTACTATTATACCTTAAAATTCATAGATTCAAAATTCTTTGTGTACTGACAGCAACCCCTCCCAGCATACAACTTATGCAAAATTACGCCAAGCTAATAACTGAGAAAGAGAGCTCTGGCTGTACTTGACATCAAGGACTAAAGGTTTATTTATTTCAATAGGCCATGATTTTTTTTCTTCATCTCAGTAAAGGTACATAACTGGAGAAGCTGTCCAACGAACTTTCTTTCCCACAGTAAATCATAAATATTTTTAACAGACTAAGGACCAAAAAAACAATCAAACAAAATAACCCCACCCACACAAGCCCCATCTTCAGATAGCCTAAATAAAGATCACAAAATCTCAGCCAACTTCCTTTTCCAGCTCCAAACCTTTAGCTAAGATCTTGATTTAAAGAAACCAAGCCACTAAGAACTTACTGCTCAGTTCCAAAAGACATGTATTTTATTTCTAGATTGAATTCTGCTATTTCAATTTATGTACTTCTGCCAAAATGAAAAAGCTCTTTCTGTAAGACAGTACCCTCTCAGTTTTCCTAAATGTGAGCTCTTCCTCCCCCACAGTAATGTTATTTGCATCTATAATTTAGTTTAATAGTTTGCTAGAAACTGGGGTTTAGTTCCATGAAAAACAGATAAAAGGAAAAGCCTTGCAAGATGCTAGTGAAATGAAGTGCTGTATTTGTAATTTTTTTTCTTTTTTCCAGATGTGCAAGCATAACTAAATAAATATTTAGTGGAAAGAATATGCACACCCTACTGGGGCTCTGGAAATAACCACTATTTCTGATTGCAGTGCATACACAGAAGTATCATGCTGTGAGCTCTGCACAAGAGACAGAAGGCTGCATTTAAAGCAAGAAGATAACCATGTAAGATCAAAAAGAAAAACAAGGAGAGGTTCTCACTGGTTCCTCTGAGGATATCCTCTTTCTCTTTGACAGGCAACTAATTGCTAAGTCAATCCCAGTTATTTTTAATGAGAATTATAATGATTCTACCCATTTTAATGCTGACAAAACAAAACATACTGTCTATGATCAAGTACCTGCATATAGCCAAACAGAGAGATGACCCAGTTGTTACCCATCAGAGAAAACTCTGCAGGGAAATATGAGCCATCTTAAAGCAATTTTGATGCTTGGGGAGGGATGTATGACATCCCCTTTCCCGATACCATCCATAGATCACCATCTAGCAATGCAGTTGAGATGGAAGGTCTGTATTCTGTACATATCCAACGAGTTTCAAAGTCCCCTTACACAGCCCGCTGAGGTCCATCATAACTCAAAACCTGAGATTACATCCAGATGCCACTCCACTTTAAATTTAAAGAAGTTATACATTTGCAGTAACATGCAGCTTGGGAATCACAGGCTTTCCTGATTTCAGAAACCTTTAAATGAGTAGTTGTGAAATATTTAACTTTACTACAGGTGCAAGCCTTTCTCCTCAGCATCCCATGAAGTGACCTTGACCAAGGACTGCAAAGGAAAGAATCCACCAACATGTTAGCATCCTGAAAGTTTTCAGTGAGGCATCTGAGCCAGGAATTGATTTCCTTTCCTCCAGAAAGCTGCACACAACATCACACTGCATGCTGACATTGTTCCCAGGATGGATGTGGGAAAGAAGTGTAGTGCTATAAAGCAGCATATATAGAAGAGTGATAAAATGTTACAACCTTTAAGTTTCACTACCCAAATTTATTTTTCCTTTATGTGAAATTTGGCTTCAATAATTTTGGATTTAATGCATAGGAAGAGTGTTCAATTCCCTGGTCTTCTGTGTACCTTTCAAGTGTAAATGCTTTTCTCAAAGGCAAGAACACCCCAAAGTAAAAACCACTTACACAAATATTTAATCCCACTTATTCTAATTGTACAACAGACTTTTCAACAACATACTCCAAAATTAAATGAAGTGGGGAGGAAAGAGTCACTGGAGCATTTTAAGTTACACTTAACATAACATACATGGCAAGTATAGGGAGTGTTTTGGCATACTGACATGACAAGCATTTGGAAAGAAGAAATTCTCTGTATTAAAAGGCATCTCTGACCCAGGGGACAAACAGCCCAGGAGGGACTACAGGACAATGGTTGACACCCACCCACCCCAGGTTACCTTCAATAGTACACAGTGGGTTTAGTAATCAAATTAAAACCCAGTCAAATTAACCTGTAACTAAGAAGGGTCATCTTCTATTATTTTTCAACTTGTACTATTTTCTGTTTCCTTAAGGCAGAAAAGCCACACCAGGTCTCATGAAATGGGAAAACTATATCTTACTGAGTACTGCTAATTGTGGAAGGGGGAGATGGAGGATCTTAAGGCCCTTCATTTCCCATCCTCAGCCCCTTTTAAAGTTTACACCCATTATGCCTTTTTTTTTTAACTCCTTAATCCATGCCTTCCTCTTTTCCCACCTTCTCCCCTGTTTTTATTGTTGCCCTTGAAACTATATTGAAAATCTTGGATCAGCTAATAATTTAATCATGCTTATTTAAAAAAGTATTTATATAGCCCTAACAGCTGGTCTACACTTCCCACTATATCATTTGCCCTTTCATGGCCGTTTTTTGGTGCAACACTTGAAATTAAGCCTGTATTTCCCACAGAAACCTATCACACCAGAAGCCAACGCAGCATTGCTAGGAACAAAGCCGAAACCTCTGCAGTTAACTGGAGTTATCCTAAGGTCTTCAGGAAGCTAGGAATGAAGTTCCCTACCCCAGCTTTTACAGAAATTATGAAGAACAGCTGATGAAAAGTACAGAAACAAAACGTAAAGCCCTCAGTGTGAAAAAGGGGCACCCGGGATGCAGAATCTGGTATGGCATGAATGAGGATGAAAGAGAAACCACTTCTCAGCTTTTGTGGTGGCAGATCCCTCGTTACCACCCTGCTGTGCAGAACCATTTTAAGGTCATCTGTTAAATAATAATAAACTCCCAACACTGCAACTTGTTTACACGTATAGAAAAATAAAGACAATAAAGCTCAGATCTCAATGCCACTTCTCCTCCTCAGCAAGTATGTTAAGACAATCGACCTCTATCCAGTTGTCCATTTACGCTCCCAGTTTCAGTCTCTGCAGTCGTTAGCAAATGGCTTCACACGTATCAACAGTATCAATAAACAAATAGGTAAATGACTTTCAGATTAACTCCCCTGACTCCAATGCATGCCTATTACAGAGATTTGAAATACTGTATTTCCTAATCTCCGAGTGGTCAAAATACTCTGCTCTAGTAATGCTACAACCCACAGTTTATCATAATTTGGTGACTTCCTAAGAAAATATAGGGAAAATTCAAGACCTTCTATACCATGTAAGAAGAACTGTACCTTAAAAGACTGAATTTACTGTAGCCTATTAAAAGGTGGTTTTCTACCTGAATGAAGACTTTCATTTATAGAAATCAAATCCCATGTACCTCCAACCAGTCAAGAAGCATGGGGAGAATTTCCACAAACAAATAAGAATGTGACCTGATTTACTGCAC
The DNA here is from genome assembly GCA_910950805.1 of Acrocephalus scirpaceus scirpaceus. Lineage (NCBI taxonomy): Eukaryota > Metazoa > Chordata > Aves > Passeriformes > Sylviidae > Acrocephalus > Acrocephalus scirpaceus. The sequence continues at coordinate 55,974,433 of OU383774.1, read as the reverse complement.
AGTGCAGTGTACCCCAAAATCTTACTTTCCTTTAACAGCCATTGAGTTGAGCATTTTGTGGGATAATTTCCTGCCTAATCTGTACCTTCTCCCTGTGACCTTCTCCCCATCTGTGAAAACAAGCACATGAGAGGAATTTGATGAATTTCCATTCTTCAAATCAGTACAGCATTGAGAAACAGGTACAACTCAACTCTGGAGTGGGAAAGCACTCCCAGGCTTCTTAATCCAGGCACAGCTTCAGTGATTTAAGACACAAATCCTGCTGACTCACAATGGCAAAAATCCCAACAGAGTATCTCCATTTACATTCTCCTTGCTGAAGGAATAAACTGCAAAGCAATACTGATTTAAAACAGAATACAAGATACCTGGAAAAGTATGTAAGACTATGAAATGAGATGTGCTTCAGAACTTGAAAATTACCTAAAGAACAGATTGATTGGAATTTTAATTTGACCCAACTGCCTTGTGGCTTTAGGGATGTATTACCTATTTTAGCACAACGCTTAGTTCTTGAAACCCTGCCACACTGCAAACCAAAGAGAACAGAACACAGATGTGCTGGCTCAGCATATTTTGAACATGTCCCTGGAGCACTTTCTAGGTCGGAGACTGCAAGCAGCTGGCATTGGTCCAGGTCATCTACAAAAGGCTGTATATCCTGAAGTCCTGGTTCTCCTTCAAATGGAATCTAGCCTCCCTCAGTACCCTACTGATCCTGTAAAGGAACCTCAGGCAGTAAGAAGCTCTAATTTTCCACAGGACAGCATCTTCTAGCTTAAAAGCAGGAAGCACCTCAAGACTGTTGGATCTGTGCTGGCCATGCAGGGCACACACCACTGACATTTAGCTGCCCTTGAGCTAGACATTCTGCAAACAGCAGAAGACGTTCTCTTTATCTTCTAATACACAACTTGCGAAGAAAAGATTACAGCATATCATTTCATACCTAATCAGTATCTGGGTAATCGTCTTTATGCAGTGATGGCTAAATTTACAAGTGGCACTCTGTTTATGAAGCATTCCTGTCCTGTCCCTAAAGCTGCTGATGCATGTTTTTTGGTGGATATCGACCTAAACCATTTAATTAGATGTCAAAGGGTCTTTTGTATATACAAGGTCCAAGGCTCATGTATATACTATGTCAGGCACCTAACACTTCTGAAAAACAATTACTTCATCTGCCCAGAAACCACTATCATTATAATGACACCCTGAACCTCTGTGGCTTAAAAAAATTCAAAACAAAACCCAATCCCCACAAAAACAAAACCGAAGCAACTGCAGTATCAGAAGTCTGACTAACCCACTTAATAATGCATGGGAGTCCAAAAGAGCTCCCAGGAATGTTTCCTCATTCTTACACAGGGTGTTAGCCCAGTAGGCACTCTTCTACAGCATCAACATGATAAGCTGCCACACTGCTCTCAATATACGGAAAGGAGAGAAAATCCCTACTGCAACACAGAATTAAAACCCCCTCTTCCAGCTCCAGTGACAGAGCCAAGGAGCCACTGCTGTCCACCAAGCACAGAGGACAGAAGGATCTCCTCTTAAACCCACACTAGGCAACCTCCCATCCAGGGAGGCATGCCTCCTCCATGCCTCCTCCCACACAAGTTACAGAACAGGGGAATTCCTCTCTGACTCTTCCCAGCTACTACTAATGATAGAGGTCCTCACCAGGTGGACAGTAACATCAATCAGTAGCTCAGGTACAAGCAATCACGACAACTATAAACAAAAATATTTGTAAGTGAATGTTTGAGTCACATAGTAGCACTGCTGCCACTCAGATAGGCAGCAGACTAGACTATAAACTTGAATTAGTTTGCCCAAACCTGTTTTTCAGCCCCATTTCTGAAGAACTCTGCATTTTAAAACAAGCTGTTAATAAACTGAAGCAGGTAGAAAAGAAACCTGATTCTGAGGCTGGGGGAATTTACTTATACTGATAGACTGAAAGATGTCAAGGTACTTGAAAAGATCCTTTAAATCCTTGGGAGGACTGAGATGTGACTTGAGTGAAAAATTACCCTTAAATTGAGAAAACACTAGGTTTAAGGGGCTATCAGACTTTTGTTTTATTTCTACATAGAGTACAACTGCCTAATGATGAATTAAAGCCTCTTTTTAAAAAAGAGTAAGAACATTAGCTCATAAATACAGTGGGTTTTCTATCCCTTGATATCACAGAATCATAGGATCATTTAGATTGGAAAAGACCTTTAAGATCATTGAGTTCAGCTGTAAAACCTAACATTGCGAAGTCCACCTGTCAGAGACTAGATGCCCATCACTCAGGTATGCTTTAAATAAATTTAAATTACTGATGTTCTGATAGGGATGACCTAAATATAACAGCAAGACACGTTTTCATGCCTGCCTTCAATATGCATGTATTTTAACCAACTACAGCCCACTTTACCCATCCTAAGAGTTAGCAGGTGTACCCAATGCTCCCTCCTTCCAGTTTATGCCATAACTGAAGGCTGAAGTTTATTTCCTGTGTTTATTTCCCCCCACCCTCCCCACTCACATCTGCACTTCCAACCAAGTTTCAAAAAGAAGTATGGAGGATGCCATGCTGCCATTCATTTGGTATGAATATGGAAAGATGGTGGTGTACATCCAAAGTGGGCACAGTCACCTGTCTGCAGTCTGCACTACACAAGAGGCTGGAGCTCCTGCACACCCATACAATCACTATTTCCAGCTGTCTACTGCTAGACAGCTCCCCAACAGTACGTAAACATTAGGGATTGTTTTTTGGAAACAACTTGGTGGAGATCCAGAGCATAAACTCTGAATCTTGGACTTCATTCTGGCAGCCAAAGAAAATATGCATGAAGTATTTAATTTTATTAAGAGTACAAGTCCTCCTCAGTATGCTGTAAACTGCCCTTGACCAAAGACTGCATGTAGGAAGGTTCACCAACTGCATCCATATCCTCTAAGTTTTAAATGAGATGCCTGACCCCAGAATTGCTTCTCTTTCCTGGAGAAAGCCACATACAACTGCACTCACTCTCAAATTCTGCATCTACACCAGAAAAAGCTAAATGCTTCTTTGTATTTGACCCATGCATAAAGCAGGGTCAGTTTTGGGAAAAAACATATAGTCACATGCAGTATGGCTGCCATTTGCAATCACCATTTACCATTTGCTATTTATGGTGACATGACAACCAGCCAACTTGAATTCACAGAACAACCAGGAGAAAACCAGCATCTCTGCGAGAAAAACTAGAGGAAACAAGGGCAAATTAAAATTAAATAGAAAGTAGCTTGCGGAGTAAGACTCCAGGAGGAACTGTCCATGTTTTCTGTATAATGCTAATGGATGCAGACTTTGGTTTATGACTAGGAGGTGCTACATCATGCTCTTGTGTGTATCAGTAAAACTCAGTCACAACAGAACCTTTGAATAATGCAAAAAGGTTAGAGAAAATTACATGTCTACTCCACCACACCTTTTTCATTACACATTCTGTGGAATAGCTTGGTTGATGGTAGGAAACAACCTCCTCAATACTACCTCCCTTGCTCAGTTATATATGATACCAGTCACTGCTGTATATATATGCTACTCACGCATAACAAGCCTGTTGCCATTATATATCAATTGCTATTATAGAATATTTCCATTATACTTATCCTTAAGCATTCAGATTAATTTACTACTATTTTACTGTTCATTTGAAAGTTCAACATGTTTTCAGAAACTGTCAATTATTGAAAAAAAATTGAGTTTTAAAAGAAAGTTTTCCAATGTAAAATTTTATATTCTTTAAAGTGACACCATTCACAGAGGAAAGCTGTTCTCCACAGGCAATACCACAAACATAACATGACAAAAATATGAAGTTAAATGTATTAGTTGATAAACATTTATATAAGATGAAGGGATTTAGATTTTAAGGGTGTGGCATAACAAAAGCACCAGTTCAGAGATCAGAAGTTAGGAACAAATTCCATGCTCTCTCCCACAGATGAGTATTTTCCTTCTACACACAGAAAAACAACTCTGCAACATGAAGAGTCAGGACATTTTCCCTGTCATGCATTTTTAACTCAGTAAAATAATTCTTCCACTTCACCAAGTTACTTGGTATTTATTTTAAACACTAGAAAGAACCACATCAAAACATGCAGTTCATATTTCACTGTTAATATGGAAAAAGAGGTTGCAGAAGACTAAGCTGTATTTCAATGCTCTCTAAACATTTAACAAGACTGATTACTAAACTTTTCTTTAATCATGTGACACTATAGAAGATAGTGCACATTATATATGAAAAGTATTTTAATGAATACAAACTTAATTGATAATGAGTTTCAAATCCTGTTTTTTCAAATTCTCTTTTTTGGTTTAATATTACATTACTTAAGATTTGTAATAACTGGAATAACATTTTTTGAAAAGAAGAAATAAAAGCACTAAGAGCAAATGTTTTATAATATGGATTATTTTAAATACTGAAGTAAAGATTTTTCAAGGCATGTAGATTTTCACTGAATAAGTAATCAACTCTGTATGACAGTACCCTCAACCAGCTTGAAATAGTTTTAACAAATGCCAAGCACCTTGATTTAGAAATACTAAATACTTGCTCAAACCAAATAAAGGAACCTCCCCCAAAATGTAAAACAAATAAATGAAACTTCTACATAGTAAAAATTTTACAAATACCTCTTCAGATGCTGTTCCAGTTCGAAGAATAACACTTTCATGATTATTTGGTCAGGCACTTGTTTCTGGAGAAGTGCCACTTTCATTGATGTATCTGTTTAGTACCTGCTGATTAGTTTCCCCCAGACAGAGGGTTGGAAGAAGTACCTCTCAGTCCTTGGTGGCGGTAAGATTAGCATTAGCATTCCACTCTTAACTATGGGTCCTGAATTCTTCAGGACTTTAAAGAATCGCAAAGCCTTGCCCGTTAAAGATTATCTACTTGCTTCAATTCAAAGTTTGCTGAGTTTAATACTGGTTGGTCATGATCAAGAAAAACAAGAAGGGCAAACAGTGACACCACAGATCCTCAGGTCACATGGTGTTCTGTTACATAAAGCATCAAAAGAGATTAAAATCTTCATGATTACGTTTTCAAATCTCAAACAAATGCATCTTCTCTCAGCAGTGCCAAATGCGCCAACTCTGAAGCTGATTCAGCCTGCTCCCACTTTTTGCGAAGCACTTGTTAATCACTACAGGTAGCTAATTCTGCTTAGAGGATGCCAGCTCAAGTTGTACTGTTTCTCAAATCAAAGTTCTAAGACTTAATGGCAATTCTAATTAGACACAAAAGTGACAGTAGCCTGTTTGCCAGAAAATATTTTACACAGACAAATCCTGTCCGTCACTGCTACTTTAAAAAGAACAAGTGATGAGAGTTGGAGACATGTATCTAGTTCGTCAGATAAAGATAGCAACTCATCATGTATCAAGCCAAAATTCAGTCAAATACTGCATATTCTTCCTCACAGAGACACAGACTGTCATAAAGATGTTCTGGTGCATTGTAGTAACTCTCTGCCATGTAACTATGACTCTATATGCTATAGATAGCATTATGCAACATTGCTTCAATAAGCATGTTCCTTCCTTGACCCTGTTGAATGCTTTTCAGTGGGAAGAGAAGTTGACTGCCCACAGTACACTGTCGAGAAGCAAAGAAGATTCATTTCATTACTCCACAGGCAAGCTGCAGAGTGAGAGAACCCCTCACCACGGAAACAGCCAGCTGCTTGCAGTATGTGTGCAGGAGCTCTCACCACACCAGAAAGCATGGGCACTGATTACAGTGGTTACACCCTCTCATCAGACCAAGACCACACAAATGCAGAGACAAAACCAGAAATCCAACCTAGCAAATGTAACTTGGGCTTACTGCTGCCTGCTAAAGTGATGTCAGATGTGTTTCCTCAAGTGGATTTGCCTTGCAAGAATACACTGGAAAGAAATCAAATGGAAGGGTTGAACAAGTTCTTAGAATCACAGAATGATTTGGGTTGGAAGGGACCTTTAAAGACCATCTGGTTCCAACCTCCCTGCCATGGACAGGGACACATTCCATGAGATCAGGTTGCGCAAAACCCCATCCAACCTGGCCTTGAACACTGCCAGGGATGGGGCATCCACAGCTTCTCTGCACCTCCTGTACCAGCGTGCATCCTCACAGTAAAGAATTTCTTCCTGTTATCCAATCTAAACCTGCCCTCTGTCAGCTGGCTCAGAGCATGGGCATACATTATTTACCTGCACTTCAGTTGTACCTTGCCAAGGAGGTGAAGAGGTGATTGACAGCAAGAGAAGTAGGTATTACACAAAAAAGAAAGAGGTCTGGCCTGGGTGAGGAAAGGAGAGTTCAAACCAGCTCTACTTAGAATGAAGAAGCCTACCATCACAGACAAATATTTTCTTTAGGAGGTAGTGAGGAAGTAAAGAAAGGAAAAAATGCAAATTGTTTCCCCTTGGAAATGAGGGGAGCAGTGGGATTAGTTCCCTATTCCCAAAGCCTAGAGGGAATTCAGATAATTTAAGTAGAGCTTCAGATGGACTGTGAAGGAGGGCAGAATATTTCTAAACAGTCTTCCCAGATCCTTCTACGCCTGTCTTACAAGGACAGAGCATAATGTTCCTTTTAAGGAACTCCACGGAGTTGAAGCTGACATGTTACACTTTACAATAAATGTTGCTCTTATTACATCAAGTCCATCTCTCTCAGCACAGAATGGGTAAGAGTCAAGGCTGATTTTAGCATTCTACTCTCACTCCCACTGAAAAGGCACAGAGGAGGGACCACTCAGATGGTGGAGCAGTTGTATTCCTGGATCTTGGTCCTTGGAGAAGAGGCAGACTGATATAAAAGAGGGATGTTTACTCTGAAAGCAGAGCTACTCTTGAAAGCTTCAAGTGGATACAACCACATATAATAGGAAGATGAATCAAAGTCAACAGGCTTCAATAGAAAATAAACAAGGAACAAAGGGAACAGCAATCACACCAATAAACAACTACTGAGAAAGTCTGACCCAGTATTATTCAGTAACTTCAGTATTCAAAATGAAATATTACTTATAGCATGGAATTTTGCTTAATTTTAAAGAGCTGAATCATCAAGCTGACTAGAAGAATGCTCAAAATCAATTCCAAAAAGCTGATCCAAACCAGAAATTTTACTTTGAGTGGCATCCTTATACAACCTTCCAGAGTTGGAGGCTTGGTACAGCAATAATTCCTAATGAATCCTGCTGGTTACACAATCTCATATATCAGAGATGCTACAACCTCAGTCGGACATTCTGCACAGCTAAACTGTGGCAGTCAGGCTCAGCTAAGTCTGTGTCCCACAGAACTGCACCAAGAGAGCTGATAGATTTTAAGCTGCCATTCCCCTAACACTGCTTAACATCCTTCTTGCCACCTCTGTTGCTTGTAAAGCCGCACAGTCAACACCAGGTAGGAGAACAATCCTTCTCCATTCCTACTGTGCATACAGTACCATGCACTGGTCACAGGTGTTTTCCAGGATGCCTGAGACTGTGAATACACACTGACATTTGCTGGAGTGGGAAAGGGATGAAAGCAGTGATGTTAACCTCTTAGAAAGTCTTTACTTTCTCCTTTCCTATTCCGAGAACAGGAGCTCAATCACACTAACAGCTGTGTCAAAGAGTTAAAATCAGGGTCCAGTAAGTTGTGCACATCTGACTAATACACCGCTCAGCTCCAAAGCTATTCTGACTCAAATCTGAGTTTCCCATATAGCCAGAAAGATCACAAAATGTTGGATTACATGGGGGCGGGGGAAGGAATTTCTTAAGAGACACAAGTCTAAGCACTGAATAAAATTTATGAAAGATTAATAACTGTACTATCAACTCACATCCACACACAAATAAAAAGATACTGCAAATAGTTCTTTACAGCATCCTTCTCATGAATTTCTGCTAAAATTCTTGTAATTTGCTCTGCTTATTAGAAGAAGCCACATCAGAGTCAGTTTGAAAGTGAAAAGCAAATATATACACACCTAAGCAGGTATGATGCAGGACTACAGCATATATGCAGCTGCTTCATTCTGCAAAGCAGCAAGTTCACTCACTGCTGGGCCCACAAAGAAAAGCCGCAGGTAGCTCCATCTCTGGTAACACCAATCACCTTTCCTCATGCTTCAGCCCCAGTTCTGGTGATGACTTTACAGTAAGGCAACACGCTTAGACTTCATTTGATGCTACTTCTTTAGCTACGTCATGGAAAATGGTTTCTATACCACTGATCTAAAAGCGCCTGATTCAAATTAAATCAACTTTTTATTTGGGAGGTGGTTGTGCCCCAGAGGAATCTTTATCAATTCCACTTCTCACCTTCATGAAAGACAGCAAAGGTTATGCTTTGTCAGTTACCAGACTGAAAATAAATTAAAGTGAAAACACAACTGCTCCAGAGGCAGGTATTCTGACAACTACGTAATTTTTCTCGTAAGCATTTCCCATACATTTGATTAAGTCACTTCCAGTGCATTCAAGTAATTAAAAGTATTACTCAGTCATGTGTAAGTCAACAACTTACAGGTAATAGAAACCACAAAGAAATTGTACACTAATTGGATTAACTAAGAGATTGAATATTTTTATTGCTTTGAAAAATAGCCTCTAGCTGCAACTGAAAAATGCCTGAAGTACAAGGATCTTCGTTCTTCTCCTGTCACATTCAAAAATTCAACATCAAGCTATGCTTTCTTTCCTTTGTCCTGAACTATCCTGGCTCTTATATAAAGTGACAGATTGTGCACAGATGAGTTATCACTCTGGGAACACGAGAATGTCAGATACAGGCAAATTTTAGCATTAATGAAACAAAAACCAGGAGATTTCATGCATGAGAGCATCAGGGTACCTAGGCTCTCCCCCACCCATAGTTCTTACGTCCAAAGGGGAGGAGGGAGTCTATTTCAAGATTCTTGATTTGTGGTACTCCTTGACAGTTTTGCTTTAAAAAAAAAAAATTAAAAAATACATCAGCCCAAGTTTAATTCTAACCTGTGAGTGAATCTGGCATTCATGCAGCAGAATTTACTGTTAATGTCAGTCTGAATGAAGTGTAGCACTTCAGCCCAAATTCCTCAGCATGTCACACATCACTGATTGAGCTGCCATACCTTCACAGGGTAAACATTTTGGTTCACTTTCAGGTTCTATAGAGGTCTTCAGACACTGTTTGAATAATGCAGACTTCAACATAAGACGAAGCAAAAGATAAAGCCAACCTTTAGACTACAGACATAAAGCTCCCTACGGTAACAAGCATCAATTTTGACATGATGCAACAAACTAAGAATATAAAATTTGGATGTGCCTATGTGTGCTTGAGAAGGCACAAAATATACCAGACATTCAAGGTCTTCCAGAAATTTTAAGGTTACAAATATGCAATCCTTAAGATATTTAGAGGTTAAAAAATACTTTACAAATACAGCAAAGAAACCTTTATATGAAGTTACAGTGTTTATTGTTATGGGAGATATCCCATACATCATTTGCATCCTAACATAGAGGATTTTTAATGTCCTGTTACCTAGCACCCTCCTATTTTAAATCAATCTTTATCGAGTGCTTTGGCAGTGTTTTGCAAGGCTGCTAGTCAGCAACAGCAGCACACAAAAACTAAAACTGACTTCAGAAAATATTAGAACCCATGAGTAAAGCAATGCATGCCAGATTATCAAAGGAAACAGTTTTGATGACAAGAAAAGGTAAGAAATAAACCTATAAAAAGACATCTGCACTGTAGTGAAAACCAAAGCATTGAAGTGAAAGACAAGAACACGGACAACAAACTGGGAAGTATCTCATTCCCAAATGCTAGCAGCAAAAATCACTGCTGTACTTTTGCTATCTTCATATTTTGAATGACTACAATGAAGTACAGTTAGAGAAGATAGCTTTCAGTCCATAATTAAGCAATTTTAAAAAAAGTCTTTAGCTATTAACATCCTAATTGAACATCTGAGGAATTTTCTTACACATTCCTCACAGTCATCACCAAGCAATAACAAAGGTATGGCTTTCAGTTACACAGAGATAAGCAATACAATCGCACACGTTTAGCCTGTTAGTTTACACGCAATTTTTATTTTCATCTTGCTACCCCTACATACACTGCTGAAAAGCAAATCCTCCCTGTGCAAGAGCAAGAAACACATAAGGGGAAGATCTCACTGGACTCAAACATCCATTTAGCCTGGGAGCCACTTCTAGGCACAGCCAGATACAGATATTTAGGTGAGAGCCCAAAAAGGCAAACAGATAAATGCAACTTTCCTACAGTATCCTCCGATCTGCCAGCAACCTGCAGCTTGAGGAGATCCTGCAGAAGAATAACTTAGATGGCAAGAGATTTTTTTTCTAAGAACTGGTCCATTTATTTTCCCTTCAAGAAATTACTTACATCACACAGTTCTGAAGTTTTCATAAAATTCTGGCTGGTTAATTTGGAGTTAATTACCCAGGGAAGAGACATTTTTTAAATTATCAACTATGAAGCATCAATCACCCTGGCTTCTAAAGAAATATGATTTTGAATCTCAAGAGCAGTCCTGATTTCAGAACATGTATTAGAAACACCTGGAAGCCAGCACAAGTATGAAGGAGCAGCTGCAGGAGTCAGTCTTCTCCAAGAACCACAGTGAGCCAGCTGCAAGTGAGGGCTTTACATTCCACCAGCTGAAAGTCACTGAACTTCTGGCATTTAATCATACAGAAGAGCAGATGTCATCAAAGCATATTCAAACTCTGGAACTGTTAGCATTGATACTGAACACATACTGCCAATTAGAATAGTTACTGGTTACTGCTTTTTGTACTGTGGAGATGAGTAAAATCAGTTTAAACCTACAGGGGACAAGCCCAGTATCATTTCCCCTTCTACAAGTAAGGCATCTCTCTACCCTGGCTATGCTTTGTTATCCTAATCTAAAGTGAGTGTTCCTTTCCTTTCCTGTAGCACCTGTGAAACACAAACCAGCAGAACATCTGATTAAAAAGAAGCCTGATGAACATGAACTGGCACAGCACCTAAAAGCAGCTCTGCATTTTTTGCTGAAAGGGATTGACAATTCATTTTGCATGTTACATCAGCTGAATACAGAATTAAAAATGAAGGATTTGCAGACATTCAGCCAGACTGTAGGGCAAGGAACCTCACCCCCAAAACATGTTGGCATTTAACTTAAGCATACAAGAGAGAACTTTAGAATACTATCAAGTTGTAGTTGCCAGTCATGCAATCCATGAAATTGAGCCTCACAGTTTCAATAGAGAAATGCACCATGAAGAAGACTTGGAGCTTCCTATTGGAAAAGGGCAATCCAAAACTTCCACAGGAAAATTGCAGACTAAATCTCTGTCCTGGCCAAACCTCCAAACTGAGACTCATTACTAGATGTGAGCTAACAGGAATCAGTTAAAGCTATGCTTATGATATTCTTCCTCAGTAATACTGGAGCTTTATGAAACTAAATTACAGCAGACATTCCTTGAGCATTTGTTGACATCCATATTAAATGAGTAAATTAAATTTAGAATAATGTAGTCCTAACCATTATCAAGACAGGAAAATCTAGGGGAGGACAGCTGTAGAGTTAAAAATTCTTCCTTTTTTTCAGATTTCAGAGAGCTAAGCAGCAGTTCAGGCCCAATAAGCTTTGGGAGCCATAAGGCTACCATCTTATTTTTAACAAGTCAACCTGTTTAAAAAAGGAGGCGAGTAGAACACCTCTGAGACACTACAAAGGCACCAATTCATACAGGAGTAACCAAGCCCTTTTGGTATCCTGAGCACAACAGTTTTAACATGACCCTCACTGCTCTAAGCAAGCTGCAGAGACCAGATGGACTAGGATTCTCTCTGCCATGCCAAGTATGTTCCCACGGAAGGAACAACACTTCATTATCCTGCCTCTCTTCTTCAATTAGCTCAGAAATTCTGCAAGGCAAGATTTAGCTAAAAAGTGATTCTCTGATGCTTAAACCAGAATAAAGCCCTCCATTAACACATTGCTTTCCAAGAGAAGGCCACTCCACCAGGCCCGAGAACATTTGGCTCTTGGACCACCCCAGGACCTCTCATGCGCAGCACAAGGCAAGTGCTGTGCATGCAGAAGAAAGAAGGGCGTAGCTTCCTGCTGAAACTGAAACTTCAGGGTCTGACATGTGTTCTGTGTGTTACCTGTTCTTGTACAAAAGACTTCCATCACGCTGTAAAACCTACTGAAATGCTGAAAGAGATTTGACAGGAAAACAGCATAAACACAGTAACACCGCAGGTCGCAAACTAAATACCTTGCCATTTTGAGACACTGATACCACACAGGTCTTTTCCTGTAAAGAATCCCATCAGTGGCCCACCAGGAATGATTAACCTACATTAGTTCAAGGGTCAACAACACCCTAACATTAAGCATTAGCTCCTTTAGCAGGCATTGGAAGACAGCACTAGTCCTATACTTGGTTATTTTTACTGTGAACATTTAACTCTTAACCTGTTTCTATTTCGGTATACTTAAAAACTGCCTTTGCCAATGTTTATTTCAGAAAAGACTGAAAGTCATCACCTTCAATTTTCTTATCTGTCTATGTAACAACATCCAGCAATTCTGAAATTAGCTGCTTCTGACAAAGCATTTTCTTTAGAGACCTGACAATATTTTAATTTCTTCTCTTATCAGTCAGAAGCACAGTATGTGTGACAACATTTTAGATGTACTGAAATGCCCCTCAAGCCAGAAACTGGGACTTCAGTTCCATAGTAATTGTAAGTGATTTTCTTGAATTGAATTGTTGTAATCAGGTGAGCAAAAAGCTATGAAGGTTATTTGGGAGACCAAAATAAGCACTTGGAAGAGTATCACTGCATCTCAGAGGAAGAGAGATTAGTTTTATATACACTACAACTGAGACTGATAATGAAATTAAATATTAAATTAGAATATTAGAACCACAGAAAAACCATCAAACTACAGATTTGGAAACTAGAAAAACATGTCACTGAACTAAAGAGAGATGTAACAGTAAGAAGCCAAGATTAGAAATAAAAAGGCAAGTGGAAGCAGGGAAGAAAGAGAAAGAAAAAGTAATCAGGGCAAGCAAAACAGGAGAGCAAAGCATTAAAGAGAGAAGGGTCAGGAACTGCATGAGGGAGCGAAGAGGATAAAGGAATTATTGGCTAAAAATACCCAAAAGAAAGGTAACAGCAGATGGGGTGGTTTTTTTGGTACATTTAATACAACATCTGAAAAGCAGAACGAGCACTTCTGGAAATGCCGTATTTTTCAAGGAGAAAAAAAAAGAAATATAGGAAGGCAAGAATCAAGAAACTACATCTACAGCAAGCAGCTGCCTGCAGTTTCTCTTGGCAGAACAGCACTACCACTGATAAACAATGCCATGGGATCACTGTCTTATGATGACAACTTTTAGAAAAGAGGAAGAAAAAAATAGAAAAAATTTAGAAGTTTCAGACTCTCAAGCTCCCTTTTCCACATAGATGAGCAAAAGCATCCAGCCTGTGAGGACTCTCTCCTTAGTTCATGCTCCGAATACAGTGTACTAGAGAAATACTTTAACCTACAGTACCAGAAGTAAACCAGTTACATTAGCCAAGACCCCTACATGGCTCATCCTACCCCTCTGGAAAGGGCAGAGGTGACAATGCTAGGGTAGCTCCTTCCAAAATGATGCATCCAGCCCTGATGATCCTGATGCTGCCTCCAGCACACAAGATGTCCTGCCAGGGGCACTGCAGCTCAGCCACGCACCAGCAGCCCCTGGTGTAGCCAGCACAGCAGCTGCCCTTCTGTGCAGGTTGGTTAAACGCCATTGAAAGCAAAAACCCAGCCTGCATCCATCTTTCCACAAGGACAACTGATTCGGTCACCACAGGCGTGAGGATTTTTTAGGAGAGCAGCATGCCCGTGTGAGCTCTGAACAATACACTGCTATTCTCACTCCTTTTTGGAGCACAGCCATTTTGAGTGGGAAGGGCAGATGGATGGATGCATCACTAGTTTATTGACCTATGTGCATTTCAGCTGTAGTTAGTAATAGCTAACACTTCATATTGTTCACTGACAAATGCACCAGAAGTGGCAAGGATGACGGGTTCTAAATGTATTCCAAAAACTCTCTGTACTTCTAGCTTCTGAATATCAATTTATCAAGTTAAAAGTAGCAATAGTTTTGTTTGCAAGGCTGCTGGGGGGAGACAAAAAAACCTCAAACAAATTAAAGTTTATTATTTTCCCCTTTGGTGAACAGTTCAATATCCCATTAAACCTTTGCAGTGATCCTTATCAGTACACACATACTGAGCTAAGCCTAAAGATCTAAGTAACCTGTTCAGCATTCATGGCAACAGACTTTCCATTGACAAAGGCTGAACTCTATGTGTTTTAATAAAGGGCACAAATGCAGCTAACAAGACAAGTTGAATAACATTCCTTTACTCTCACTCCATTACACATATTCCACTATTGTATTTCACAATGGGCTCCAACTAACTGCCATGAAAGGTTTGCCTACTTCATCCTGCCCACATGTTTTTGCCTTCTCCTTTTCACTGGATCCGAAGGAAGACCAAAAATCACCACCTGCTACTCCATGTGAATATAAAAGTGAAGGCAGAAATGAGTGACTGGCAGAGTGGGAAGAGTGAGACTGTATAAACATTCTTTTTTCTAGGCTGCTTTCCCCCTCCTTACACACACACCAACTCCATTACGAGCATAAGGCCTCCCGGGAAATACCACACAGGATATCCTACCACCAAAAATGAAATTTTGTTATTTTCTATCTGGATATTTTACTGTTGTTAAAGGTGGGGGAGTAATAAGAAAGCAGATAAGGAAACAAATATTCCTGGCTAATTATCTTTTCTAAAGAGGCACATCATAGCCATAGCATTTCCCTTTCCCAGCTTACAGCTGTGTGGCATGTCTGATGCAAGATTCATTGCACACTGCCAACAAAGGGCATGCTCAGTAAATACAGATACAAACAGACTGGTATTTACCTGTGTCAGAAGTTCATCAGAACAATTCCAATGAAGATAAACAGGCAGGCAGAAGTGACAGCAGAAAAGAGAAAAAAAATATCTCAGTTATAATTCAAGTCATCATATTAAGAGACACACAACAGCAAGTACGATTAGCATTAAATCTGTTATTTCAGGGTCACTCAAGAAGTGACTGAATCACTTGTGCTAGGAAGAGAGAGGTATTGACACAAATACAACATTATCCAATTATTTTATTCAAAAGTATTATTAGAGTCATGGATTTGTCACGTGTGACTGTGTGTGGACCATTCAAAGGCACCCTGCAAAGTAAGTGCATGGTTAAAAAAAGGCCTACTCGCAAGCTTAGTAAAAGTAATTCACATATTGGATATCAAGTGGTGTTTTTAAAGCTCACTTTAGCACAGACAAGGTTAGATGTCTAGAGGATAGCATCCAGGGTCACTACCTTTTCTCCTCTAATCACAGAAACAGCAGAATGAATATCCTGAACTAAGGTAAGCAGTTATAAATAGCCTTCCCTCCTATAAAGCAGACTTTTCAGTGGCCAGCATGCACCAAAAGGAAAGCTCATTTAAAAAAAAAAAAAAAACAAACCACAAACACAAGCACCCAAAACCCTCAAAATCATAAAATAATTCTGGTAGCTAAAATCTACTATCACAGCAACTACTGGTACTATGACTTTACAAGGCTACTCAAACAGACTCTTACTGGAAAAGATTTTAGTAGCACCTTTTGTGTTCCTGTGCTTTGTGTTGGCTTCTGAGCCCATCCATTTCTCCATTCCCACCTCTCCTGTACACTTCTCTATTGTTTCAGGTACTTTTCCCTTTGGTTTACTGAACTGGCACATAGTAAACCTTCCAGTTGTTCTCCTTTCCCCTATTCCCAGAAGACACAGTTGGCAATGAAGTTCCAAGCATGAGGGAAGCGTAAGAAGATGGGTAGAAGGGGAGGGCAATGGATACCAAGCATACATAATTAATCTGAGTTGCAGATGTCTTGGTAGAGAATGCAGAAAAGGTCTTGTAGCACCCCACACTATATGGGTGTGAGATCTACGGCACACACAAAAAAGTTGATCTGGCACCTTTAAGAAAGCCAGAGATAACAAGATTAGGAAAAAAAAACCAAACAAAACCAGAAACCCAAGGAAAATCATTATATATTATCCTAAGCTTCACAGACTAACCTTAAAATAATTTTAGGTTCAGATATTTTTACATTTATTTCAGCATCTCAAAAAGAGTGCTCAATATCTAGCAACGCTCACTGAACGTGAAAAAAAAATCATGTTTTTTTAAGATCTGAAGTTTTGCTCAATTACACAGCAAAAGGTACCTTAAGAAACTGGAACCTTATCTTATTACTGTTCTTGCATCTATCCCAATTATTTCATTGAAATCCTGAATTAAGAGAAAATTAGACAATTTTCAGTCTCGAATTTCCACTTGTGCATAAAAGAAAGTTTTTACTAGGATTAAAAATTATTCCAGATTTTGTTTTTAAAGTGAGTGGTTACTCAGACTGATTTGAAACTCCCTTCACCAGTTAGGTGCCTGCTTTTTTCTTCAAAGCCCCTATTATATAATAATTCAACTGCCTATAAAACACTCATTTCCATACAACAAGCATAAAAGACAAATAATCAATTTTTACAACAAACACTTCTGTTCTATTTTACTTTTGCAGCAACTTAGAGCAAGATGAAGCTGCCACTAATATCAGCACTGCAAGTAGGTATCTAAAATACAAATGTAGCTTAAAAACAAAACAAATATAAAAATAATAAAAAACCCAAATGAAATTCACCAAAACAACAAGAAGCCATCCTGTGACCATGTGCATAAAGTAATGCTTAGAGAAAAGAAAAAAGTCACAGATTCTTAAACTTCCCATACAGCATACTGTGCCCAAAAAGAGGAATTAAAAGTGCATATTGCTTGCTTGCATAACCAGAAATTCCTCACTCTCAGTGCATAAAGGCTCAATGCTATCACCACCAACCTTGCCCCCACAGGGCTCCTTATATGCGGAATTATCTGTAACAGTCATGCTAAGACAGAAAACCCTCCCTTGTTTATTACTGGGAACTCAGACAAGAAAGATATAAAGCGTAAATACAGGTCTAGACCATTCACTATTTTTCTCACAAGCTTCATCTAGTTTGGCAGTTATTCAACTATTGTAATAATTAAGGATACCTTGAGAATACCACACCTGACCAAAATTTATTCGAATATACCACACTGCTGACACTGCAGACTCAGCTGAACACCTCCCCACCCTGGCAACTTTAAAGCTTTTTCTGCCTTTCCTTCCCTCAATGCTTCCCTCCTTTTGGGGTCTGTGAGCTTGGAGAGGCAGACGCTTCCCTGGTCAGACACACAGCTGCCTTGCAGAGGTCAGGCAAGCCCCTACTGACAATTTTGCCCCAGAAGTCTAGCTCTAAACATTTTTTAAGTTAAAAGCTGAATCGAGGTGAAATTCAAATAGGAAATACCAGACCAGGTCTCTGCAGAATCAATCTGTAAGAAAGTGGAATAGTCACCATGATACATAAATGCAAAAAGCAAAAAGCAACCTTAATGCTATTAACTACTTCCATCAACCCCCTCCTCCCAAGAAACCCATATATAAGGTGAGTGGAAAGCTCTGCCTGGCTTAATGAGTGCCCTTCACAATTATCACGTACAAAGAGCATCTGCATTCTTGTGGGGTATCACTGTCCCTTACCCCGACCCACTCCCCACTAATCTTAACTACCGTTCGTAGTTTGGATTCAGCTTCACTTCCGACTCGCAGGCAGGAGTCGATTCCCCTGTGTACATTAACTCGGCACAGTTCGGAGCAGCAGAGCCCGCTCCCCGCCGCTGGGATCGGTCATTTCAGGACACGGCGGCCGCCCCGGCGCTGGGCAGGGATGGAGAGGAGGCGGAGGCGGCTCAGCCGCGCCACCTGCCGGCCGCGCCCGCCGCCAGCGGGACACGCCGCCGCACCGCGCTGCCACCGCCTCGCTCCGCCGTGCCCCGCGGGTTGGCCCTCCCGCCCACTCCGCACAGGGACGGGGCTGGGGAGGGAAACATCCCATCTCTCCCGGAGCCGCGGGCAGAGCCCGCACGGCCGCCGGGAAGGCGGCACCGCCCCGCCGCGGCCGCCAGGGAGCGCTGCGGGCCCGGGCGCCGCCGCCGCAGGGCCCCGGCCCAGGGCCCCTCCCCGTGCGGGCCCCAGGCGCGCTCGGCGCCACCGCACACCTGCTGCAGATAAATAACTGCACATAAACCGTGAGACACGCACATAGAGCGGCACGCAGCGGCCCAGGCTCCCCCTGCTCCTCCCTACAGAAAGCGGCTTTATCTCCCTGAAAACAGCCTGAGAACGGAGGCACAACGATTCCGCTATCTGGCCTTCACCCACAGCGATAACGGCCAAGCGCGCTGGCACAGGAATATCTCGGGTTTACACGCACACTGGGTATATAAATAAGCGCATCAGAGCGGACAAAACCCGACCGACAGTGAACGGCGGTTTTGTGGATGCCGGTGGGGCACGGCCGGATATGGGAAACCACGGCTTGCTGGGCACATCTGCCCCCAGCTACTGTGCATCACTCTAAGCCTGGTGCCACACACCCCCCACTGGTCTGTACATCCCCACCTAGCAGCCTTCTGTCGCTACACTCCCATTGCATAAAGAGAGTGCCAAGGGAAGAGCTCGCAGGGAGAGGCCTACCAAAGTTCTGAGAAAGGGAACCTTTACCCTGGGACATGTTCCCACCAGCAACTCACTTCACTGTCTGCCCTGAGACAGCAGGTGCCTCCAGCATGCTGTACCTATCCCACTAGCAGCCCCCTCCCCAAGGCATCCACCAGTCCCGCACTACACGTTCAGGTCTAAAAAGACCTTGAGGCCAAAACCTCTGTTGGTTTTTCTCTCTAACCAAATATTTAAGGCTGTGTGCATGGAGGAGAAGCCCAGAAAAATCTCCCTGGTGCTGCACGTACAGGAAGCCAGGACAGCTTTGATTGCTGGAGCCTGCTAGTGAATGGAGGAAGATACAGTGATCTGAATCAGACTGAGCACACCATGTTTTCCTGGGAGAGTAACCTGCAGAACGCCAAAGCAGACAGGCTGCAATACACCACGCTTGCCAATTCAAGTCAAGCTAATGCAACACACTCCCCTCCCCTCAGTCCTCTCATCAGCAAAAAAGCCACAGGCAAGGGTAGCAAGATACCAGTGTCACACCAGAAAATCCACACTTCATGAGAAAGGGGAGAAAAGGCATTTTCAATTTATGAAAGCACAATGTGTAAGAGATCTATTTTTTTGGTTTGTTTTCTTTTCCAAATATTGAATTGACAATATATTTAAGAAACCTTCCTTTTCCCCCACTGTAAAGCCATTGTCATTTCTCAGACTGAATCCTTGTATCAATTGGATTACCAGATTCCCTCTTAGGTTTTCCTGAAAGCTCCCCTAAATTTAGTCCTTTCTATTGCTAGGAGGTCATTAAAGACTCCACAACAAATGCATGCCCACAACATTGCAGCTTGGAGAAAGGACTCTTATTCTTTGGGCCAGCCTCATAGCATATGACAGGAAATAAAAACAACCCAGAAGTTGTTTTAGCAGAAGCTGCCAAAGGGTCATCACACTCTGATCTCCAACCTGGACCAACTCTGGCAGTTGGCAGTTACCTGTGAGCAAATACTAAATCAATGAGATGTTGTGCACTCAAATCCTGCCACTGTTCCCAGGGATACCACAAGAAACAAGCCCTTGCTGAACCTAGCTTAAGAAAATATACACAAGTGTGGCTATGTACACAGCATATACAAGTGAGGTTTTATGTCAGAACACAGATATTTTAGAGTTTTAATTTTCAAGACTTTTTACTGATAGAGTATACTTTTTAAAATTGGGTTTTATGAGGCTTTTTAAGCATTTCTTTATGAAAAATGTGAAGCTTAAAGAGAGTGTACTCCCCTGAGCAACCATTTGCAGCGCTGGTGAACATACATCTTAGTGTTTTTCCTTTTTATGAACACACAAACACTTGAAGGTATTGTTGTTTGGTTTTTTCCTTCCTTGTTTTTTTTCTGTTTGTTTGTTTTAACAGAGCATCAGCCAACATGGCACAGACTTGTTCTTCAACTGCCAAAAGCATCACTAGTATAAAAGTGATGTCAGCACTGTTTTGTTAGTAACACTGGCCTTCCCTCTGAACAGGCAGAACATACACATTGCCAGGTCAAGCATTAATGGAAACTATTGTTAGTTTTTTTAGCCAGGCAGTGTGAAAGCTTGCTAAGACAAAACAACATCATCAAAAAAGATCTAGATTCACCTCAAACAATCACTCCAACTTGCATGAGGATCTGTATGTTCAGAAACTCAAGAGACTGATTAAATGGCAAAGGTAATCACAAAAAAAGGGAATCAAGCCTTGAGGGTTTTTTGCCCTCCTTCACCTCACCTTCCCCCTCACTGACTTACCTACACCTGCACTGGAACACAGTATTTTGCAGAAAAGATGTGCCTGCAAAATCGTGAACTCAGTGAAAAACAGGTACTTTATGCAACCTACTCATCCAAATTTAGTATTGAATCAACTGTCATAACAGGATTTAATACAAGAGTCTGAATCTTTTGTTACTGTGCCAACCTGGAGTTTTGTCTGCTATGGTAGTTTCAATACAGCACGTAGACTCCACAAGTTATCTGATCAAACCCAAATGTATACTTTTAAATTATCAAAGCAAATGCTTTATTCAATTATTTCACTGAATCATCCTAGCTTTCTTGAAGTAGTCAAGTTCTTTCTACTCTCTACTTCACAAAAAAGTTAAGCAGGCAGTGAGTTTTCTTCATGAGAAAAACCTCTGAAAATGGACCTTTGCCAGGATGCACAGGGAAGAATACTGATGAGCAATTCTTAATAGACCAAATGTCTCTTAGACAAGTTAGCAGTTAAGAGAATTGAAAGTTTCTGCCTTCAACATATGGGAACAAATAATAACATGGCAAGTCCAATGAAAAGAAAAAAGGAATGAAAAGAAGTAGGTAAAATGTAATACTTCAAAACCACTTAGTTAAGTATAAGACAGGTGATACCAACTACAAAATAACAGAAAAAAATTAGACTAGAAGGGTCGTTTGGCTTCCATAAAGTCCAACCTCCTGCTCAAATGAAGGTGAGCTTCAAAATTACATGAGGCTGCCCTCTAAAGCAGTGGTACAAGAATAGACAGAGCCCAAACCTCAAGAGCACTACTACCCTGACAGATCACCACAAGTTGGAAGGTGCCATCCAAAAGACTCAGCTTTAGGAATGCTGAAGAGCAGTGAACAAAAATAGTGCAAACTTCATATGGACCTTGCAAAAGCTACACATTTGTGATCCCCCACCCTCAACTAAAACAGCACAAGTTATTTTCTGGAACAGCAGAAAGGAAAATAGAATAGAGTATCCAAAGAACCAGCAATCAATTCCCAAAATATTACAGCTCTAGGATATGAGAACCAGGAAAAACTGTATGGCTCATCAAAAGTACAGTTACAAAAAGTACAGCAGGTAACTCATCAGAAGATACTTTATATTAAGCTTTGTTTGAAAAATTACTTCAGCTATTTGGTTTCTGCACTCCTGGTTGGAGAGCAAACCAGAATCTCATCTCTCCACAAGCAGTAGCCTTTAGTATGTCATATTCATTTTCTTGTGGCAGTTTAAGTTAAGAGACCACACTAGCCTGAAAAATAAAAAGTATAACTCTCCTCCCTCGTGGATTTTTAAGGAGGAAGGAGGAAGGTCTCATGCCCTCAGACTTGTACTGGCAAAGGTGATCAAGGAAACAGCCAAAGACAGCAAGAAATTCACTACACAAAACCTTTTCATAAATGCCCCAATTGCATTTGAACTAGGGCAGGAGGGGTATCAAAGGGAGAAATGACAGTGAAAACACCACCAAATACATCAGTCACACAGAAGGCAATAGGTTTTGTAGTACTCCCAGACGAAACCCTGCTCTCTTGCCTTGCAAATGTAAACAGGACTAGGTCCT
Source organism: Acrocephalus scirpaceus scirpaceus (assembly GCA_910950805.1). Lineage (NCBI taxonomy): Eukaryota > Metazoa > Chordata > Aves > Passeriformes > Sylviidae > Acrocephalus > Acrocephalus scirpaceus. The sequence goes on along the minus strand of OU383774.1, from coordinate 55,952,287 downwards.
AGCTCCAAAGCACCCTGAAACCTCAAGAATTCAACAAAGTAACTCTATCAGTAGATTGTGCTAATTAGATCCAATTATATATTTAAAAACAACAGTCACAAACAATTATGTTGTAATTAGGTGTGATATCATGATTCAGGGTGCAGACGGCATTGTAAGAAGGCCACATCCAAACTGACAAGAGAGATGCTATCAAAAAAAGAACCCCAAGACGGATCCAAAACGTTCATGCCAAGAACAATTCATTTAAAAAACGCCACATCTGTAATACGTACATATACATAATATCACAAAAAACCCTTAAAATGCAGGCAAGAATTAGATACTTTGGTCTTAAGTTAAAAGCATGCCTATGAATCTGCACAAGTTTTACATGCTTTGGTGCTGTTCTGTGGTACTCGAATGACCACTTTCACAAAGCTCATCACCCGTGTAGCTTGGGACTGCTATCTAACTTATCACTCTGAACCACCGTTTCAGTCCAAGTGTTTAGATGAATGCTGCCTGAATTAAACCACTATTAGCAGTTTATTAAAGTTTAAAGATATATATTTAATTAGGAACTCAGTGGGTACAGCTCTGTACAGTCACAAGTCAAAAGCAGAAAATGAGAACAGAAACATCAGAGATCTGCACTCACTGCCAATACCAAACACACCTTTCTATACTATAGCTTCTAACAGTCAATGATTTCTGATGTTCCAAAAACCTGATGGTCACAAAGTTATGATGGAATTTTCCTTTTTTTTTTTTTTTTTTAGAAGTTGTACTCTAGACTGAGCTCTAACAGCAAGGTTAGACATGCTGGAAATGTTTGCAATACATGTTTGCTGAAGTTAAGAATAGCCCAAAGATAAGCTGTTGCCTAAACTTGGCAGTTACGAACTGGGACTCTACACGGGCACAAAACATTCTTCTGATGCTCAGACTCATTTGTTCTCAAACACTGACTGTCCTGGCTCCAAAGCCACACAAAAGTTTAATGAGGTGACAATCCCCTGCTGTCACAAAGTTTTGAGAGATTCAGGTCACAGAAAAAAAAAAAGTACCATGGGTAATTTGACACAACAGGAACTCACTGAAGAGAATTAGATAATAGGTGCTGGGACTTGGGTTTTTCCCATCATCAAGATAAAAATCTTATTTTCTTCCTAACACTAAATGAGAAGCTCACACTTGATATCAGAAAACGTGTGTATATTTGATCTCTGAATCTTGGGTAGAATCTAAAGAAAACCTCTGATAAAACACATTCTTTTCAGGGGAGTCACAGTAATTTCTTCCCAAAACTTTCAGAAACCTGAAACACCTTAAGGTAGACTTACCTTTATATGCATCCACATAAAACCAAACTTGACAGAATAGACTAGTGCAAAAAGGAGAGTTTTAGCAAGTCATGTAATATTATCCACGGCAATTAAGTCTGCCTTTCATCAGCAATACTGCCATATTAAATCTGCCTTCATTAACAGCATAGAATTTCCTGTATTTGTCAGAAATATAAATTTTGCAAATTTAGCATTATTTGATCTCACATGCATTCTGTACCATTTCTCCTGAAGCCACTGTCCTATACTGAAAAAATAAAGTCATAGCAGCAATAATTCTCCCAGCCCCTAAAACACATAAATCTTGTCATCTCGTCTACAGTGAAGCATATTTTTTAGTTTTGGGGCTTGTTTCTTTTAACATTTCACTTTGGAAAATAAATAATACTGAATGCTTTGTTTTATACCAGTAGAACCCATCAGAGTCATTATTTCTATTTAAAATTTGATGAAATAATACTCACAAACACCCTGAACTCAGATATTCTAACAGTAACTTAAGTAAGAGTAATTGTACCTGCCTCCTCTGGATTAATTTTATTTAACACCAGTTAGCATAACATGAAAGGGTCCACTAAGTTCAAATGTTTCCCTATTAGGAAGCTGCACTGAATCATTTTTCAGCCAACTTTAACTGAACAATACTTTTCCCTAGAACTGGCGATCAGTTTCTGAAAGCAGATAAGGCACAATTATGGACGTTCTTCATCTAAATTAGTCAAGACATTAAAAGACATTTCTTTTCATCATAGATTCTTACTAAGAAGTACCCAGGTTTCAATCCATTTTAAAAGCAAAACCAGAAACAATAGTATTTTGGTCTCTGAAAATGTAAGAGGTTTTCTGTATTCAGTAAAACAGTGCTGCTTCACAACAACATGCAGGACCATTGCAATGTCATTACATTTCACAGTCATTAAGAAAATGGAATTTCCAGATTAAAAAAAAAAAGGGAAGGCATAACAATCTGGGTATTTCCTCATCACATGTAATGGACAAAAATTATATGATAACAATTTAGACTCAAACTTTATGTCAGAAACTGTCCCCTTGTCTGTGCACATTCTTTTCTAAAATAGCTTTGTCCCAGAATTAGCTTCCAATGGAATGCTCCCCTATCTATTAAAGGATATTACCACTACCAATTACTTACTGGAAATAAAGTGTTAAATAAATTGTAAAGGCTTAATGGAAGACTTGTTTTCTTCCTCGGATTAACTCTCAAACTAGCCATAGTCAACAGTATGATCCTCAAATATTAGCTAATAAAAATATTATCAGAAACCATGAGAATTAAGAAAAAAATTACCAATCAGAAAAGCAGAATAAATACTCAAAATATACCAAAACACAGGAAAGCATCCTAAACACAAAATAATGAAAATTGTATGTATAGCTTGAAAGAATCTCAAAATATTTTTATTCCTTTCTTACCCTAAAGGACATGGAAAAAGAGAACTTCAGCTTCTCTCCCCTCCATATCATGGGAAGTTTTATGTTTTCATCTTCATAATTACTACTTTTATCTTTTGTGAACTACAGTCACAAAAGTCACTATTTCCAACTGAAACCAATGCATTTATTATTAATTTAAGCAAGGAGGATTTGGACTTCAAGTCATTAAGGATTTCAGAAATATAGGTTGGATGATCTATAATTAGCATTCCTGATGATTTAAACGTGGTTTGATGATTACTAAATTCATCATCTTTAAATAAATACTTCTGACTCAGCATCAGCAAAATAGAGACATTTTCATCAACTAATTTAGCCTAAGACTTTTTGGCAAACAAGAATAGGAAAGAACCAATAGCTTTATAAGATCAGTGAAGGCAGGAATAGACATGCAACTATGTTAACAAGTAGAAGGGAAAATATTATCATGAAACTGAATCCAGAATCACTGCAGACATTTGTTCCCATACCCCAGTGTTTTGCATTTTAAAGTGACTAATCAGAAAGCAGACACTACATAGACAAGAAAAAAGTCCTTATCTAAGTATTCAGGTAAGTAACCTACCCTTTTTTAATTATGATTAAATACTAACACACAATAGAAGTCAAGTTGTATCTTGCAGAAGCTCACAGAACATAAAATGGAAAATATTTATTTCAGTACTTAGTGGTCAAAGAGGATGAAGCTAATGACTTCTGAATTAAAGTTTCAATCCTATAATGGAGCCATAGCATTCAATTGCTAGTGATGAGCAGGTGACTTCTCAGGAAGTCACCTGCTAAGTGAGCCAGGAAAAACAAATTAAAAGCGCCATGTACCCATAGTGGGTGAAAGTACAGAAGCTGAAAGAACATGTGCCCATTATGATCCTCAGCAAACAAACAGAAACCAAAATCAGGCACCACAATTATTTCATCAGGTCATTGTTGTCCAGAACTCAGACCTTCCCACAGCTCTCAAAGATCTGACCCATATTTAACAGCCAGAGCCAAAACATTACAGGTCATCTGAACTTCAAAACCTTGTTTCCAATACTCTGGTTTCACACAAGGCTGACTGTCAGTCTTTCTAAAACTCTCACACAAGGATCTGTTCAAGGATAAATATAATCCTGTACATTAGATAACTGATAACGCACACATCCCCAATAATTAATTGCACTAGAACACAAATCATTCTGCGTATCAGATCTTAAACTGTTTTGCCTACAGACTCCTTAGAAACTTGGTTTGCCTAACATGTTCTTTCCGAAAGATTCCTCTGCTGAAATTAGTATCTGTTTGTTTGGCTTTTTAACTTAAAGATAAGGCACTTCTAGTTTTCAAAAAAATCATCTAAATTCTTCTATTTCAGTTTCAGCAAAGGACCCTTCCTTCCATCTTCACGATGCAGGCATTCCAACCTACGTATTTTGAATTAACTCATTCTTTCCAGATTCAGTAACCCCCTCAGCTTTTACATATTGCATTAACTTACTCCACATTAAGATATGAGACTTTTAACTCACTTTTCTACTATGTTACATCAGTCTTCAGCCACTGGGCTACATACTGTTCCCCAAACAGCACAAGCCATTCCAGTTTTCTACCAGTATGTACTTTGTATGAAGCAAACCATTCCTCATTTTCCCCCTACGTCAAGTGCTTTAAAATAGATGAGACATTAGGATGATTCCAAATGTCTAATATGAGCTTCTTCAGAGGTCTGACCTCATTTTGAAAGCAAAATACATAAGAAAGGGGATGAGTGTATCTGTACTGGGTACAAGAATATGGCTGAATATACTAGTAACCTATTTACACAGTGCCTGTGACATTTTTAGACAGCCTTGCAGCACCATATCTGAAGCTTCACAGAGCACAACAGCATCAAACATTTATTCCCATGATTGCTTCAAGTAGCTTTTCACTTTTCCTGGTTTTCTGTATTGAGGTTGCTAAGATTTTCTCTTTTTTTTGGCTGATAGCTATTTCCTCCAGCCAAACAGGTGGTTGAGAGAACTCACCAAAGTATTTTTTAAAAACTTGTCAACTTATGTAAGTTTAGACAGTCTTAGTAAGTAACAGTTTAAGAATCTAGAAGTTTTTATGAATGATGGCTTTTCTTCAGATGAAGCTTCTACATCATTCCACAGAAACTTATTACAGACTTAGTATGATTTTCAGCCTCCACTAAATCAAAATAGAGAACCATCCTAGAAAATGGAGACAAATATATGCCACTTGTATGGATTTTGCTTTAGGGTGCACATGCATGGAAAAGGTTTCAAGGTCAAATCTAGGACCCTGAATTTGCCTAAGTTGCCTCAAGACAAAGTGCAATACTAATAAATAAATGACAGTGTACTACCAAAAGATTTCATTAACAGTCTGAAAAAGGACTTTGTAGAGGTCTAGCAGGGGAACAGTGCTGTCCAACACCATATGCCATACTTAATAAATGTATTTTAGACCAGATTTTATATTCTAAATTGTATGTATGTTCTAAATTAGTTATAAATGGTGTACACTCAGACTTCTGAGTTTCTGTAAGCCCCAGCATCTGTAAGTCTTTACACTGAAATCATTTCCCATTATACTACAATTTCTCTTACATGTTTCACCAGCACAGTACATCTGAAAACTCGAATCAGTATCTACTGAAGTAAACTATCTCAGATATCATTTTGAGTTTTGCTAAGGGGAGATTTTTCCAAGAACCTCGGCACCTTTTCTCAGACCCACAGCCCTTTAGTAGTAGCTGCCGAATCCAGCAGCCCAACAGAGGCGCCACAGCCCCAGCTCCCCGCACCAAGGTCTGGCCTGGTAGCGAGGCTGAGCACGGTTCCCCACAGGCACACACAAAACACGTGCACAGCACACACACGTCTGGCAGCACAGGTCACTGCAAACTCAGCACTTCGGTAAATACAGCCGGCACCGACATCCTCTTCCCGCTCCTCACTGCTCGGGGTGAAAGTCCATCAGGGGAGAATGTACATATGTGCACACGCACTCACACCGATATAACCGGCCCTCTCAATGGCCTTGGGCTCGCTCGCAGTTTGCCCGCAGCTGGGGTCTGCCAGTTCAGCAGCACAGGGCACACCAGGCCCCGTGGCCCCACTCTGGGTGCTGGTAGACCCTTGCACAAATATGCAGACTCTCATTACAGAGCCCTCTGGGATGTGGCCTTGGAGCCTCTACCCAGCAGCCGGTCCCCAGAGCCTCCCGTTACTTCATGCACAAATACGCACACTAATGGGGGTCTCAGCCAGACCCCAGAGTCTCTGCAGCACTTGGCCTGGACTCCCAGCTCCTCCAGCTGTATCATACAGATGCACACAGGTTTCTTTCTGGACTTCATGGCCACTCCCAAGTCTCTTCTCCTACTCCCTCTCCTGCTTCACTTCCTCGCACCCCACGCACACCCCCTCACCTGACCCCGCCACGTGGGCCCTTGTGACCCATGGTCAGACTCAACCTGCTGGCACTGAGACCCCTATAGGCACACACAGTATTGAGCCCCTTACACAATAAAACAATGAGAGTTTAATGAGACTGCACTGATGAGGCCAGGACATGGCCCCACCAACGTCCTGACCAGCCACCCTTTTGCTCCTCTATTTTACCCATGACTCATTCCCCACAAAGTTGCCGATCCCTCCTTTACCCAACCTTGTCCCTTCCCCAAACATCCCATTCTGAGCTGTGTACAATTCCAAAATGTTCTCACCTGCATCTACCCCTTTCCCAGTCTGCAAGCTGACCTCTGTTAACTCGAGTGGCTGTCACCCAGGTCCCCAAGGGCTGATAATCTCCACTGACAGCCCTGGCAGGAGCCAGGGCATGGGGCTCATTTCTCTGATGAGGTTACCGGGTTCCCCTGCCCGCTGCTGTGCTTCAGGGCTTTGCTGTGCACACGGAGACAAGCATTTTAATCACATAACCTATCACCCTTAATATTGCCAGGCTGAACATCCAAAGCCATTATAAGAGTATTTATCAAAACCATGAAAACAACATTTCAAAGTTCAAAGCTAGTGTATTTGGAAAACCATCATGTTCACCACTTGTTTCAAGTTGTAAGGGTTTAGATTAAAAAACACAGGCATATAACTTATCAGATTTAGTTATTCAAGTTGTTGCTCTTAAGTGTCAGGTGCTGGCTCATGTGTAATCCTAATAAACGTTTTCCAACAGTTATCAGGCCACTTAAGTAATACAAAAAGCACCACATACCTTGTTGACCATATCATATTATATTTGCTTTATAAACACTCATGACTGTTAATGTTATTGCTAAGCAATTGGATGATCTACCATACAGTATTTGCATAGCACTGTCTATCAGCAAATAAATGACTTTGAACTCTTTTTTAGTTCACAATTCACAGAATTACACACCTAACTAACACTGAACAGGTTTTTTAAAACTTGATAAATTATCCAACTCACTGGATGACAAATTCATTCACCACTAGTATTTAAGAAATTTGACTGTAAAGAGATAAACACAGGAGGTTTGGGTTGTACAGGAGATAAGAGGAAAGCTGAAGTTTTAATTAGAAAGCAACTCAGCAAGGCAGAACTAGAACTGCAGACATTATCCAGAATTCATGAAACACCATTTTATGCTTGGAAGATGAGAGAACTCATCGCTCCTTACCTAGTGGCTACAGTAGCTGTAAAATGCAAATCTCTTCATGTACAGAAAAAGATTTAGTTAGAAGAGAAAGAATTAATTAGAAAATGGAAGAGGAACAGACAAAGAGGAAGCAGGGCTGGGTTTCTATGTTTCAAGTAAAAAGCTGTCCTCTTCTAGTGCCTCCTACATACTGCCTTCTCCAGTAAGTTTGTGCTCTCCTTCACCAGTACATGGGGTGATAGCTCTTTCAGATCCTTCTTCCTTTCCATTTTCTCTGAAAAGCAGAGGTTTTATTTGAATCAAAACCTCACTATTTCCAAACTATTTGATCACAATGACATAATGTACACCCTAGCAAAAGAGCTACTGTTACTGAATTACTTTTAACAACCCCCTTCCCATGTCTCCCTGTTAAATGGCTTGTGCAAAACATTCTACAGAAATTCATATTCTGAGGGAGCAATGAGCTTGGCTAGACAAGCTGAGGGAAGAAGCATAGCTGAGCAAGCCTGTTAAGGATGAGCAAAACAGGCTTTTGTATGGGAGCAAGTTTGTAAAGGCTGAACTTCGAATGAGAGGCTCTGACAATCTGACTTAATAAACAAAACACACTCTCAAAACTGCAATGATGAGCTGAAACCCTATCTGTCACTGTTATGGAAAGGTCAAACATACAGCAGGAGTCAGCATATAGTTTTAAATGCCCCATTCTTCCATGCGGAAGCATCACCTCACTTCAATGGTGTAAGCAGCCATACACCAGCTGAACAGCAGCAGGAGGAGCTCACATATTCCCATTTGTCAGGTCAAACCAGTGGGTAATTTTAGAACTACTCCACAAGAGACACATTAAAATAGCTAGATGAATGACAGGAATTTGGAGCGGTGGGTGTGACTACAAAAAATCTGATTACCAAGTGTCTGGAATTGAATGTTCTACTAGCTAGAGAATCATCCAAATATTAGTTAGGCAGGTTTTCTAAACATGGAGCTCCAAAAAGTCTATGGCCACCCACACAGCCATATGCTTAGGTTATACCAGACATTCCTAACAAATTGCTTTATTTTTTGGTTTGATCTTTCCCTCATGATTATTTATTTCCCACATGTACTATTACCAGGTAAGCTGTGGCATCACTGTTTGCAGCCTAAAGCTCAACACAGATGTAAGCGCAAAAAACCTCACCCAAGAGGATAACGGATTTAAGCTGCTTTTGCAAAAACATTGAACTCTTAGCATAGTTTGGGAAGGTCCTAGGACAGAGAATCTCTTTTCTATATTAAACATGAGGGAGGAAGTTTCAGTTTGCTTGCAAAGTCAACATTACAACAGCTGGGGCAGAGGGAGGAAGAAGTGGCAAGAACAATGTCCTACCCACCAAGTGGAAGTGGGCAGCCAAAAGAGAAGAATATTGCTACCCTTTTAAAAAAGAAAAAACTTCCAGGGCAATGCTCTTAAAGTTTTGGCTATCAGCAAGAATCAGAAGTAGAGAGAGTAAAGCTGCCTCTCCAGCCCTACAATGTCTAACATACACTTCACATTAGCAAAAACACATTCCAAGCAGAATAATAGCTTCTTTAGCTTAAAGAGTTTTATAAAACAATACACACTTAGTATGTACATAATGGCATTACCTGGCATCATACAGGTTATCATAGGCTTAAAGTCTCTGTGGATAATGGACTATACATCAATTCTGTCTCCAGGTTAAAATGTAAGATATTCAGGAGACTACATCTTTGAATTTTTCCAGGGAGAATCAAAAGGAAGTGATACAAGACAGACAGAAGCTTTTAAGTACATTATATATGCTTACTCAGATTAACAGTCATGGGTTTAAAATCCTATCATAAACCTACATTATATTTCAATGTAACAATAAAAGAGAATGGAAACAAAGCTTCCACCATCAGTGTCAATGGAGAACTACTCACATACTGATAGACTAGGATAACTTTAGAATTTGAATGTGATAGCATCAAATTTGTACCAGTTTAATGCCATTATCAAAATAACAAGTTGGACCAAAATTAATGCTAAGTCCTGACACATCCAATTATGCTAGAACTTGGATATCACCATTATAACATGAAGGCATAAAAAGAGGCCTTTCAAGAAATTATCTTTAGATGCGTGTAGTAGTTACGCATGGTCTAAAATCCTCAGAGGGAAATTTTACTGAAAAAAGAATGTTATCAATTTATGTGATGATGATCAGAGAAACACAATCTTTAAAATTCTCAAATTGTTGAGATTTCAGCACTCAAATTACAGAGGAAATGACTGACCACCAAGAGTCTGCTATATCAACATTATTTTAGTTACTCTTTGTGCAGACTCTCCTCCTTTCATGTAAAATCATGAGTGTGGTACTTGGTTCAAAGTATATGTATGATAGAAGGAAAAAAAAGTCTTTATGGCTCAGAGACCACTTCCTATACTGACTTACACTTTCAATCATATTTTAAGAGGCAGTCAGCAAGACAGCAGTGGATTTCTTCAGTAAATTATGTTTCCTTTGTTGTAACAACTAACCTGTTAAGAACCTTTGTTGGTCTACATAACAGCAAAATAAGCTTTAGGAAGAGGACTAGTCAAACCCCAGAACTCCAGCCCCAGATGTGTGCAAGCACAATTCAAAAGTTACAACCAAGCTGTGTAACATTGTCACGTATCTGCATAAGCAGAAATCATTTATTTCTGCATGTGAAGCACCATCTGCAAGCAATAAACTTCTCTATCTTATTCTGGCATCCAGAAACATGACTAATGGCCTTTCACACAAAAGATACACAGCTGGAGAGGGTGCCAAGATAAACCTGGAGTACTTGTGTTTATTGTACTAAGTCTTACACAACTGTTAAGAATTCCCAGGAACTCTTAGCCTCTCCTGAAGTCTGTGTCTTCCTTCTCCCTACACATGCCCCAACTACAACATCTATTCTAACATGCTGTAACAAATAGGTTTAGTATAATCCAAAACTTGTTAATATGCCCCAGATCTCCAGGTGAGATATTAGAACAGACCCAATTAACAGCACAAGCAGGACTGCTCAACATAGCATTTGGGGGGAAAGCATTGCCCTGTGTACTGTCATCCTTCCAAGCAACAGCAACTCTATTTAAGCACATGTTTAGAGCCAGAAGGTACCCCATAATTTGCAAGACATATAACAGGTGACTACATCAACCAGAAATACCAGCATGTATTTCAAGGGTACATCAACTCACAACAGCATAAACCAAAACAAGGAGTCCTAAGAGGTCAAGATGCTCCAAGTTGGTAAAAGTGTTGGATAGTACCTGTCTATCCATAAGCACCGCAACACCTCCACGAAAATTCAGCAGCCACCTCTCAAGGAGGCTGTCCTACAGTAACAGGTCTTCTGTTAAAGCCATACAGAATTCTTATGTCTTCCCCATGGAGCACTCAATGATCCTCATGGGTCACTTTCAACTTGGAATATTCTACAATTCTATGAAATAAGGAGTGGCATTAATGAATCCTCTCGAATTCTTAGATCTAAGAATCATTCTAATAATGTAAGATCTTTTTATGGAAAATCTTCTTTACAGATGGCCTCAGGACTAAAAAGCACCTTCTCAAAACAGGTATCTTTAGTTCTGTTAGCGTTTAGAAGAGTGATATGCTCTTCAGCATTTGAATCTACTTCTAAAGCATAAGGATTTAAAATTATTTTCCCCTCCAGTGGGATTTTTGGTCTTAATCTTGTACACCATTATGGTTGTAACTGAGAAATACTCGAAGTCCACCATATCTGAAGTCTAGAACGCATGGAAAAATTAGGTTGTAGGTCATGTTATTTCAGTACCATCTAGAGGACACGATTCCCACCTTCCTCAAGCCCTAACCCATTTTATTTCAAGTTTCACTGAACTAGCACTCAGGTATTAAGCCATAGGAGTGGCAAAGCCACCTCTTACTTAGTAAGTCCAGCGTTGTTTTATAAAATAAGAAAATCCCTCCTAAAAACCACATTTACAGAACAAGGCTTACACACTCAAACTCATTTAAAACCTTAATCTTTAAACAAGCTAGTAACATACCTGTTGTTCATTACTGCAACAGCTACCATGAGGCAAGCAGATTCAGCAACTTAATTCCTGTGAACTCCACAGTTTGAGGACTAAAACCACCAAAAACTCCAAATGGTTTAGAAATCCACACTGCTTACATAAGCCATCTCTAACTTGTAATGCACATCAGTGACCACCAAAACCACCTTAATACTTTATTTAAAAATGAAAGAATTAACTGACTTAATGCCTCGTTAATCAGTCTGTGCTCAGCATTTAAACCTCACTGCCCTTACAGGGCAAGAGCATTCAAGTCCAGTCAAAAAAGCAGCACATAGGAGTTAACAGATGGCAAAAAAAGCTTTGACTAGCCCTATCTAGTGACAGAGGAACACCACTGCTGCAGAGGCTGATCACAGCTCCTTGTGGGGACAAACTCCTTCGATTATACATAGTGCAGAATCATCAAAAACTAAATCACTGTAGTATAGTAACACTGTTTGAAAAGCTGGGGAGTTATTTTAAAGCCCTTACTAAATTATTAGAGACTGGGTTTGACAGTCTTTAAAGTCAAATGGAAGAAACAGAAGTTCTGAATTGCCAAAGCTGTTTACAAAATTTACATTCCCCATCAGCTTGCTCTATCTAGCTACAGAAATAGATAGAAATAGCTATGGATCTGTTTATCTACAGACATATAATCCCATTTCCACAGACAAAGTATATCCAGTACTCCAACTTATTCTTACGAGCTGCAGGAGCTTGGAGTTGACACAAATTCATTTTTTTAACTTACTAAGCAAAAAAGATATCTTAAAGGTAAAGGTATCTTAAAAAGATATCAAAAGTAATGGGTTTGAAGCTGAAGAAAACATCCTCTCTCACTGAATGACCTCACTTTAAAAGTAGTCATCTACATCCTTCAACCAACCTCCTTATGACCACTGGAATTGCTTCTCCCAGTATCCTCACAGAATTCATTATCTAAGCCTGGTTTTTCGCAGGCAGTCATGCTAGTTGCTTTATTATGCTATGTAAGTTTGAGCTTATTTGGGGTTTAGCTTTCATTTTAAAGGTAAGTATGAGCGCCTAGTGCCATGAAGAAGTTCTTTAATAAGGTATCTGTATTTAATTTACCACTTCTATATACAAGAGCCCAATGTCTATAAAAAAACCTTAAAAATATACACCTAGTTCCCAGATCTGTAAGAATGGTTTCATTTAGCAAAAGGCTAACAAACTCACAGCTGAAGCTGTCACTAACAGCACAGTAAAAAAACCCATATAAACATTCAAATATTTAATCAAAAAAATCTTTCTACTGTCTTTAGATGAAGAAGACACTACTACAAACACAGTCAAAAAAAAATAAGGTCAGTATGTTAAATAAGACAGCAACTAGGCAACAAGGGCAGAGGGCTTGTTAAAAATTTGTGGTCTTCACTACCAAAGCTTCACACCATTCACAGGTACAAATTATTCCTTTCTAAAACACCTCAGCTGTGAGGGAAAAAACCCACCAGGGTACAATCCCCAGTCTCTGAAGGTAATTATTTTAGTGTCATGTTAAGCAGAAATGTTGTATCACATATTACACCATACTTGATACTACAGACCCCAAAACTCTGCCTTAGGATGATTTCTGTCATAGCAAAAATCCTTGTATGAGAGACTATGTTTAAGTCAGAATTTTGAGGGAACAGTCATCAACTTTAGGTGCAAATGAGGAATTGACATTCATTTGGGGTGTAAATAAAATCCCTTGCCTTATAAAAATATTAGTTATGTTTTTATTGAAACATCATCCAATGGTCTCATGTAATAAGCAAAGTCTCCTTCTTGGCATAGAGAGAAAAAGGAGAAAATAATTACATCCTGAATTTTATACAGACTAAGCTGAAGTTCATATTTGAGGGGGTATGTGGAAACAGCATTTAGAGCACATTACAGTCACTGTAAGTTTAGGTTGAAAGGTAAATTCCTATATTTTGATACAGGATGATACTTCATTGATATTAATGTACTTTGTAAAGTAAGTAATGGATCATATTGAAAGCAATGAATTCTCCAGGCTTATCTAACCTGCACGGATTCTCCAAACGGTGGATGGAGTTTGTTAAGTAAATAAACATCTTAATTGTATCAGAAATTAATGAGCAAACACAGGAGCAAAGAAGGGGGGAACAAATACAGGGCTTTAGCAGTTTTATTGCATTTTCTTTCAGGTAGTGTAGAAAAAAATTCCTTCTGGCAACAAGAACACTTGCCTCCCAGAAAGCCAGTCACTATATAATTTATTCCAGTGAAGTCCACATAAAAACAAAGTTCCAAAAAGTAGCGACCTGAGAATAAGTGAATGTCACACATCAGTCAAACTGATGAGACTAGTCACAAAACCAAAGGATTACAAATGTCGTTCTCAAACATCTCCAATCTAATTCTGCATTCTGTGCTGAGAACCAAATAGGAACAGCTAGTCAAGCCATCACAAAGTCTTTCATATACTTTGGTATTTACAGAAAGACAGAAAGGAGAATTTCTTTAGAAAAAAAGTAAACAATAAAAAGCAAGCCAGATTTTGAAACTGCAGGTGCTTAAGGAAGGACACAAAACAGATGGCAGTTCAGGGTGACAAAATGTGGCAATACAAACCATTTACTGCTTAAGTGCAATGGCAAGTGAAGATCCGAGATTTATCTCGTCCATTCACACGTGGTACTAAAGCCCAAAGAAAAATGTTGAACTGGCAAATTCGTATAGAACGGGCAAGGAGCACAGATAGCCTTTTGTATCATTATTACATCAAATATTTGTCATGAAAATTACAGTTTTTAAAAAGTCTTTGAAGGAGGCAGAAAATTAATCTGAAACAGTAACTTGAGTTCAACTACAAGCAGGAATTTGGGTGTTAATGTTGCCTGGAGAGACAAGCAAAATGTCCTGTAGCTTCAGTACTGCCACACTGGAAGCACTGGTTTGACTGCTAGCAGTGGAGATAAAGTCAGGTCTTCCAAGTAGCGTGTATTCTTGGAGAATGATGTGAGGACTGACATGGGAACAGAAGTTTTTATTCTCTGAACAAATGTAGCATTACTGTTCATCATTCTCATTTGCAAAGCTGCTTTATTAAAAAATCCAACAGTTTTGAGCTAGTTAAAAAGGAAGTATCAAAGACCTGAGTAGTGTACTCATTCAAAAGGGAAAAATGGGAGGAATCTCCAGAGCAGATGCAAGTATAGGGAAGAAGAGCTAAAATTTTTTGATAAAATTTAGCACTAATACAAGGGAACAGATACTTGCAAGGGATCACCTGTACAAGTATAAAGAGAAAAAAGATACCAATTCAAAAATCACTTCTTGGAACATCCTCAGTATAATACATAACAGAAGAAAGTGCTGTTGTTCCCTAAACTCTAAGAAATTAGTTACTTTGCATGCTTACAATACTGCTTACAAAGTTCAGAAACCAATTAAGCAATTTATGAAAAACATTAGTTGTACTCTAGGATACTATAAAGGTAAAACTGAGCAGAGATTAACAGATGAAAAGCTAAAGAGTTTCATGAGAATGTGCTACAACAAATGTTTTAGCTCTTGATGTATAGCATATTCTTTTTTATCACCAGTCAATTTATTAGGAAAGAAACTAACCTAAGTTCTTTCTTTGAATGTCCTTACTCCTATGTTCTTATCAATTTTTTAACCTGTTTTTAATTTTGAACAGCTGCAAGTGTTGCAGCTGCAAAAGACAGACAAGGTCTTAGAAAGTTACGTAAGAATAAATGTACAAGTCCAGAAGCCCTTCTAACTTGTCCCTACTTTCTTCCCCTTAAAAAAAGCCACAGTGTTAACTCAGGTTTTAGACACCACTAGGTGATAAACACTAGTGTCCAAGGCATAATAAAGCTTCAAATCAGCACTTATACGCTATTATACACCAGAGAACCTAACCACACAAGCTATAAATCTATGAGTCCAGACTTTTCTATCATTTCTTATAGGGGGAAAAAAGGCATAGCTGCTTCAAGTCACATCTACTGCCTGTTAAGGGAGAGTTCCTACATTAGCTGGCTGCTTGTTAGTCCAGTTCCTGTGCTGTTCCAGTATCCAACTAAGCTGCAATTTCACTGTAATCCTGAAGTCACACAGGAACATTCCATCTGTACACAGCAGCTGTGCTGATGTCAGCTGTTCTTCATTTACTCTTACATACTTCAGTCTGATTTAATCTCTCCATTGTTTATATATGCACACAAAGATTTTGCAAATCAATTTTTCATGCTTTCTCATCTAATACAAAGTACTACCAGACATCAGGAAATCATTTTAAAAACTAGTTCAAATTTTACTATTTTGAGAAGTTCTAAACACATCAGCAGCAGGTACATGGAAATCCTTCTGAAACATTCATATGGATAAGGACACTTTAATGTGAGCTCTAAAGTAATTCCATCCAATGAAGAAACCTCAGTTCAAGTCAGGACAAAGTTACAGTTTTAGAAAATCTATATAAATCACATTTCTATCTTCAAAGGCCAATTATGATCTCATTAAATCCATTTATAACCATTTAAGTTATTATTTATTCAAAAGTTATTTTCTTCAGAATTACAGGTGATATCTTAACCTGAATCTGGCAAGAGGAGGTCAGATACTGGCATGGTTACAATTATTGACGTAGTTATCCAGAAGAAAACCACCAAAAGCCATATGCCTCCTTAACTGTGCAACCTCCTACAACCCTCTCTCAAGATAAAATATTATCTTGTCCCCATGAAAGTGACACCCATTTGTGCAGGGTACAATTTCTTCACTTACTGTTCTTTAACACCAGGCTAAAACCCACACATTTTTCTGACCTCCACTTCTTCAGTACACGGGAAAAACAAGAAAGGTCAGTTTCTACCAGGCAGAAAGCAAAACCACTCACGTGAGAGCAACCAAGGAAACGAAACAATCCAATACAGAACAGTTCATATATGCTTTTAAAAAATTAGTAAGTGATCAGGAAAGTGTCACTGTCATCAGCAAAAGAATCACAAACTTAATATGGTCTTTAAACTGACAACCCAACTTAAATAGCAAAATATAGCAATTCCTGCAATAAGCCACCAACTCACCTCATGTTGCTGACATCAACTTACGGACCTGTCCTAGGAGCCGTGCAGCCGCCAATTCTTCGCATAGTCCATGCAACAAACAAAACTGGAATGGTTCAACCATTTGTCACCACTGCCTTCAGAAAATGCCTTTTTCCAGCTTTCAGTTAAAACCACTTTTTCTAAACTTATCCCTAAATCACATTGATTCTTTCAAGACTCAGGGATGCTTTCATGTTTAATAAACCAAGGTATGAGCTGACTTTCCTCAATTAAAAAAAATCTGAAAAAATACTTTTGATACTGTTACCTGCTCAGTATCAGAATCCCCCTGTCCTGCAAACAGGAGTGAAAGACTGAAATCCAAGCACACCATTGCTGATGGAACAAGTCTGACTTTCAGAAAATCACAGAAAATTGTTCATGTTTTGCTACCCACCTCTTCAGTGTAAAGCAAAGGGATACAAACACCTCAGAACCTATGTTCTTTAGTCTCACTTTCTTGTTTATAAAATCAAAATAATTTTCTGGTTTACAAAAATAACACTTTTTGATACATCTCCCTTCCTGAAACTAAACTGACAAAGCATCTCTCACACAAATGACAAGTTTAGCTCTGGCTGAAGTAGCAACATCAGCAAGAATTTCCCCCAAATCTCCTGATCTTTACAGGGTATTTCCTCAAAGCATCCTGTAATAGAGAAAGAGCTGCAGCATAAGCCACAGAGGGTGGACAGAAGGTGAAAAGAAGAAAGCGAAACTTTCAAGTTAAACAAGATAGCTCTTCTGGGACAGGAAAAACAGTGTCAAAAGCCAGTATTCAACTGACCGGCTATGAAACAATTAGGAGGACCTGGTATCTTGTCAAGAAGACATTAAGGATTATATGAAGTGAGTTAGGTAGCTCAAATGCTCAAAGAAATCTTTAAGAGAATAGAAAGAGGAAAAATAGGAACATTATATGCCTGTTTTTCAAAATTCTGCTAGGACCAGGCATTAAAAACTTCTGAAGTCGTACAGTGTTTTTCCATGTTTCCTGGCATTCTGGAGTTTGTCAGAAGAGTCACTCGATACATACACTTATGGCAAGTACAATATAAACAAGAAGAAAATTGTTTCAGATATCTTTATTATTTAATAACACAAAGGCAGGAGTTATTGTTCTAAGGATGTATCAAGAACCCAGGATTCCAGCTGTAAAACTTAGAGCATGACAGAAACACGCTAACGCAATGGTGATAGACAAGTATCAAAATACTGACTGTAGAATTGCAACAGGCTTTTTAGTTTGGTTTTTGCTTTTGTTCTGGTGGTTTTGTTTCCTAACTGTGATGGGGAGGAGTAAAGCCATTTTAGGAACTGAGACAGTAACATAAACAGTTCTCAGTGCCTGTTTCGTAAGTATTTGACGGTCCTAAATTTACCTACTACAGAACAAAATGACCAAAAACTGTGGCTGAGGCAAGCATAAGTATTCCTATTAAGGCACAAAGCATATCAGACCTTAAATGGACTTAGAAATTTGAAAAATAGGTATTTTCAACTAAAAGCACTGCTGGCACAAAACTCTAGTCACAGATGTTAGAATTCATTTCTGAGACCAACAGATCTTCAGCTATTAATGTCTAGATTACTTCTGTTCAGTACACAATTCATATCTATACCTGTAACAACTAGTCATTAAGTCCATCACATACATATTTCCACATATTATAATAGGATTAAATTTGATACATTAAACTGATTTCTTTTTAAACTTCAAAGTTAACAAGTGTACTGTGCTTGCACAGTTTAACACAGGCATGTGACTATCAGTTCTCTAAAAATACCAGGTTATAAATTCAGCACTTTACTCAATAACCACAGAAGTAGCAAGACAAACAAGTTTGATAATGACAGCAAAACAAGGTATTAAAAAGTCATCCAACAGAAAGCCAATTTCAGAAAGTCCAGCGAAAATGGCCCACTACGTAAATAGGTACTTGAACAGCACCATCTGAACCATTATTTTTAGAATGTACTAGGACTGCAATGCATTCCAGAATAGTAAGAAGTCACAACTGCCATGAAGCAGTAGCCTCAGGGCTATGTTAAGACTGTTGAATATTTTAAATAAGCTGGTGAATTTAACAAAAGATCTAGGCATTAGTTAAAAAAAATGTTTTGTGGTAACTGATTTAAGAAATTAATTGGATTCAAGAACAAGCATCTGGCTAGTTTACTCCAACTGCCAGAAGCAGAAAACAGAAAAACAAAAGTGCTCTTCACCTACTGCCAGAGGGTCAGCTACACCCTCCTGCCTCCTATTCTCACACTCAGCTTCAGAACAAAACTTTTCCCTTTCCAAATCTGAACATTAGAAGTAAGTCCCATTCTTCAAAACCAGTTTCCCATAGTGAGAACAACACAAGTACACAGGCATGTGTGTGTTGCTCACTACCGCCAAACATAAGGTTTTTATTTGAGATCTTGCAAGACATTTAATTAAGTTTGACTACAGAATCCCTTAGGGGGAAAACAATTAAAAGCTTTCTGCTTTCTAACAAACAACTTCTCACTCTTAAAGAAAAATCTAAGATTTCCACTTTTACAGCTCTCAACAGTTCCAACATACTTTTTGGTGACACAAAGCCACAGGAAACCTCAAAAGATGCAGTACTTCCCATATTGCCCATTATGACATTTTGGCTCCAATTTATTTTTAAGTAAACCCGGCAAGGTTGAAGTCTAAATACCATTTTCACAAGAACCTTTATTATTTCTAATAATTTTAATATAAGTAGAAAAGGCTTTACAAATATAACAGACTGAACCACAGTAGAACCCTGTTTCATAGATTCATGTGGCATCTCCTATGCAAGGGACAGCAAGACCCGACCATATTATTAAACCTGTTAACTCTTAATCTTGGATTTACTGACTTCAGATAGGAAGATGCCAGGTTTAGATTTTATAAAGGATAGCTATATGACATGGTAAAAAAAGGACCGTGGGAAGCCAAACACATTTCCTAAAGAACAATGCATTAGAAGTAATTTTCTGCCTAGGCCTCCATTTCTAGGGTGGTTCTGTGTGATGGAAAAAGGAGTAATTTCTTTCCCAATCCCATTTTTTGCCAGGAGATCCTGCTTAGGGAAGGCCAAGATCCAAGCCCAGTCATCTTCCAGCAACATAAGATCTTCTGCTGAAGGCTTGTGATGCAGTATAAAGGTTAGAAGGTGTCCTGAAGCAATTTGGAGGGAATGAAGAGGGAGAGAGAGTCACAAGATGCACCAAAGTAATAATGCATGTAACATAGTTCCAAATGACTTCAACTCAGCATGAACGAGGAACTGGTAAAATCTCCTTAGAATTTCAATGCCAGTTTTCAAGTGATTTCTTTTGCTAAAAATCAAAAAGGAATTTAGAATAAACTTCCCACGCCAGTAATGACATAGCTGGAAAAAGAAAGGTCTGACTGTGGGCTACCGATGTTTGCAAGGAAGAGGCTGTTGCTCTGCACAGCATGAAGCGAGAAAGGCAGAATTTACCTGAGCTGATTCCCTTTCTCTGGGCCTGAGGGATTGCTGATCATGTGGGTTAGCAGCACATCCCCTTAATCAGAGTATTTCAGTCTATTTCCTTCACATGGACAAAAGAACAGGACTTTACAAACCCACCAGTCACAGGCTCCTCTAAAGGAAGAAATGTATTTACATGTTTAGAACTGGGGAACTTTTTCAGTGCTGGGAATCAAGTCAGATTTCAAACCCATTTGATGGATCTCCACCTTACTGCACATTCAAACCTAGCACTAGTGTAAAGAGACAGGGAGGAGATGAAAACTGTGTGGCTATGGACCATACAAAATCACGGGCCTTATCTTGGCTCCAGCCACCAGTTTCTGCTCTTGACTTAGTTTCCTGTCTAGAGAAGGGTCACACCAAGAATGTCATTAGTGCTTCACAGAACTGAAGTACAAGTATGACCCATGGACAGGAAGCTTACACAGAAGCATTCTTTCCAAGTGCCCAGAACATTTTTCTCCTCTCTCTCTCCCCAACACTTTTTCTTTACAATGTTCACACTCTTTCCCTCTCTCAGTCTAGAGAAGTGGAAGACAACATCAACAAAAAAAAAAAGCATAGAAAAACAGCATAAAGTCATCCTTCACACCTGAGCGGATGGCAGTTCAAAGGGGCCCTACCTACCTGCAACCCTGTTGTTTGCTTCAAGAACTGTTTGCCCAAGGAAAAAGAGACGAGCAAATCCTGGAAGCAGATCCTTCCCCAAAGGAAGTTTCTTTCTGAGTCTGCAACCTGGAGCTTTTGCTTGAGACTCAGTCCTCTGAGCGGATTCTTTCTTCAAACTCTCACACTGGTTCTTTACTTTTGTGGGCAGCTGGAAAAAGAATGAAGCCGTAGGCTGAGGCAGGGACTCCATACTTCCAGGATAGGGAGGCAGAAAGACTGGAGGGGAAGGAAAAGTGCTAGTTGGTAACTTCTTGAATAATGATCTGTATTCCCTCATTTTCTGCCACACAGAGACATACACATAGTCACTGCAATAGGGGAGGATGACAAGAGATGAGTACTAGACATGCAGTTTTTTCATGCTCTGATGCCAAAAAAAACCAACCCCAAAGTGCTGAACCGTGAACTTTCAAGACTGTTAAGACATCTAGCAACAGATGAGATCAATCATAAGATGTTTTGTCCAGAAAGTTCTCTCAGTTTGCTACAAGTAGATGTAGGTAGGGGGGAGGGGGGAATTTAAGCACTCATTTCTTGGAAAAATAATCCAAATGTCTCCTCTGTTCACTTTTTCTCAACTGAATTAAAAATGGCAACTATTACAATGCAGTGAACGTCTCCCCATAATCTCTTTTAAGAAACGGTCATACTTACCTGAATGTTTCCCTCACAAATGACTTCCTAACACCACTCACCACTCTGTAAAGGACTTAGTCCAATCTCAAGTCTTCTACTTTATTTGCCAAAATCAGACCGATTGAATACAGCAGCTTAATGCTGTTGTGACAACCTTTGATTTAACCTAGGCAGACTGTGATTGCTGTGGAAGCTAAGAACCTACTCAAATTCCTGCATCATGTTTCTGGATTTCTAAAATACTCCTCTTTATTCCTGAAAACCCAAATGCCCTAGAAGTTGTCATTACACGAACAACAAACAAAAATAACGTGTAAGAGAGCTGAAATTTTTTTCTTCACAAATCCTGAAAGCTGGTTAAGACTCCTGTGAAATTTAATCAGTAGCATGGAGCCCACATCCAACAAAACAGAACCAGAAGTCACTGGGCTTCCAACAGCTACAGGGATAGCTGCTCACATATGCATTTACTGGTTATTATCTACTGCAGTTCCTTCTGCACAACAACAGTGTCAGGCATTTGCATGTGGGGCAGTCATTGGGCTGAGGTCATTTTACCAGGAGGGCTCTTCTTTGCTCTTAAGACTTCAGATAAAGCATGATCCAACAGTTAACTAAGAAGGTACATTACTCATTATGTTTGAAGAATTGCACTTAATTAATTTTGGGGCAATTGTTGGTGTTTCTTCATCCTCTCCTCTAGAGCACACACCTAAGCAAAATAGCTTCATATGGTTAGATACCTCACATGTTCTTCACATAGAAGCTTTGCCCTGCTCAAAAAAAAAGCTTTCATTCTTTCATTGTGCTCAAAATAATACAAGAAAATAGGAGGGTGAGGAAGGTTTTGTCATTAAAGCCACAGCAATTTTGCAGTTAGAGTAGCATACAGGAAACATTTTTGTTTTTTAAGCAAGTGACAGATAAAGTCATCAAGGACAAACTCTGATACTCTAAAGTAATTAAAAAAGAAAAATCAGCAAGTTCTTTCCAGAGAAACTGCTGGAGCAGGCAGAAGGATACTCTGCTTCTTTGTTCCTGAATATGGTTACAGTATCTCAAGCTACATCTCAAGCTACGGTAAGAGGTTGTCTAAATAGAGTGGTTCAAAAAAATAAAGTTCTTTTTTATTGTAATTTCATGACTTTTCATCAACTTAAGATCAAGATATGTTCCTATGCCTTTCAACTGGACAAAACGTTGTCTTTCTTGTTATTTCAGACCAACTTTCAAAGATTAGAGAGTGAGGCTCAGTCTTTTCATCCCACATGCACGTCCTTGTGAAAGGAGGCCTTCCCATTCAGAAAGAGTAAGTGATGAACACAAATATAAATGCACTTGTCTCCAGCTGTCTCCAGGCTGATGTTTGTACTCTCCTCTTCCAGTAAAGAAGACAGAAGAAAAATAAAAGAAGATAAAATACAATAAACAGAATGCGTTCAATGCAAGTTACTAATGCTCTGTACCTGCTGGCTAAGAAAAATATTCTAAAAGGACAGTAGCAGTTGAAAGCATTATTTATTCTTAAAGACTGCCTTGTGAATAGAAGGTTCTTTTTAGCCAGATAATTTGATAAGTTCCTGAGATTCAAGGCATTGCAAGTTGTTCTAATACTAGTTATCAATCATAACTACAATGCCATACACAGTACTACAGGCCTCATTTCAGGTGATGCATTGAAGCCTACAAACACTACTGACTTCCAAAGTCAATATTCTTTTCCAGAAACAGAAGGTATCCAGATATTCAAAACAACAGAAGGTGTCAGCCCAGACAAAGCAGCATGACCCAGCTTATTGCAGGTTCCTTTCAAGAAGGAATCTGTCTAGGGCCTCTGTAAGAAACAGTCTTTCACGTGGAAGACCCTATTCAATGGGAAAAACTCTAAATCACTTTCAATACACTAAACAGTCTGACATCATCTATTACAGCTTCAGTAGTGTAGGAGAGGAGTACTTGGTCTTGTTTGATTTATGTCTCTTCTTCAGCAGAAGACACAAAGATCCAAAGTGAAATTTAAGGGGAAAATAAAAGGCATTATGAGCATTTTGTCCATTGTTGTTCTCACGGAAACAGCTGAAGAGTTTCTGGAAGATCAGTCTGAAGCAAGCTGTTGGGAATGATGTTTTTAAATTCTTTTTCTTACATCAAGATCATGGTGTGTCTCCTTTTACAACCAAAGAAGAACTATTTTTATCCTTTCATACATAATTCTTCCCCTGAGCAGACTTCTCTTGAACTGTAAAGAATAAATGAGGTTGGTAATTTTTGTGTTCTAGCTATCAAAAACCCTAGCCTGATTGATTCCTACACAGAGATATGTATTTCAGGCTGAAACAACTAAATCTTTCTGCATTCTGAGATGAGAAATCTTAATGAATACTCCACTACCCTTATGAAGATTCAAATGAATGAAAAAAGTCTAAAAAAGACCATCCAAAGTACCTGAATCCCTCTTAGAGGAATTTTGGGAAAAGTTCTTTTGTTGCCTCACATGCATCACCAGAAGTGATTTGTACTACCTAGACGGGATGTTAAGTCAGCTTAAGCAGCAGAGTATCCAACAGCTTTTCTCAGTCACTGTACTGTAGGTTTGCTGATTTACCTCAAGGGCGGGCTCTGATGGGATCCTTCGGGCTGAAGCAGAAAGAAATTATGGCCGTGATGACACAAGGAAAACATGCTGGTGATCTACAGATACAGATGAAGTCAGTCAGGAAAGCACCAGTACCTCCATTTCTGAGCATATGTAAGATGGCAAGGAATCCTATAATCAGTACCCTCATCTTCTCTGGGCAAAGAGGGATCCCTGCAATGCCTTTCCACAATGCCCTGCCTGTTGATAAATATACCAGGAGGAAAACTCCCTTTAGTGCTTTCTTCATTCTCTATAGGGCATGTTCCACAGCCAATTCATGAGTCAGTGAGGAGTGGTCTCCATTTTTCTGCATCAATGAACAGAAGCTCAATAGCCAAGAAATTGAAAGTTTAAACAATTGTGAGTAAACTGTACAGGACACCATCTGCAAAATAAGCAAAAAATTGAATCTCCGTATTTGGTTAATGGTATAGAATATAAGCAACAATAATTTTCATATTTCTAATACTGCAGCTCCAACAACTGCAGGATCCAAGTGCAAGAACACAGAAAACAGGACAAATTGCCATGTCTGATTCAAGTTACCTGCAGTGAGGTCAAATACTAGTCAACTCTCCAACTGAAATTTTAAAGCAATATGCAATTATTTTAGATGCAAGGTGCCACTACCCCTGCAGAGTATTTGCAGATCCTATAGTTGTTGTCCTGCTGAAATTAATTACACATCTAGAAGTACGTGCAGGCTGTAAACCCACCACAGGATCTACACACCAGCATCCAGTTGAACTGTTATTCAAAATAAACATTACAAGAATAGCAAATTTTAGTAAAAGGTATTTTTCCCAGAAACTAGCACCAACATGGCATGTGTATGAAAGTATCAATAGGAGTGATATAAGCTGTTTAAATTCCTGCAAAACTTTCTGGTTTAGGGCTTTTTCAGAGGGGAACAGGAGGAGGAGACTTGATTGGAGAGAAGGGTAGAAGTCATTGAATATTAGCTACATCAGATCATGTTATTTGGTCCCAAGACAGAGGGAAAAGGCAGCAAAAACCTTGGTCAAAGTCTTAATTTTAAGATTATCACACAACTTGTCATTAAAAGATAAATATGCCAACAAATAGAATGGTAACAATCCTGGCACTTTAAATTTCAGAGAATGTTTTAAAAGCATTTGGCCTCTCTCTAGAAATGTTTTGTGCTCAACTTCTTTAAAGGCCTACTAAAACCCAGAGGGTCATAGTATTGTCTAGATTATCAGACAAGGCATCAGACAATACCTGCTTAAGACTGGTGTAGGTGCCAAACCCTGAAACACCTTCCATACATTCCTAGTTTGGGAGTGGCAAAAAGCCCTGGCTTTTCTGAACTCAGCATGACATAGAATTCCAAAATTATATATAGCTATCACAACACCACGCATTTGAAAAGCACAGCCAATATTTCTTGGCACATACACTACAACAGGAAAACACTAGAGGTATAAAATTGAATGATTGGTTGATTATAGAAAATACTACCTTGTAAAAACAATTCCCATTAATAGATGCATCAATTTTATACAGTTAAAAAATAGGTATTTGCTAAACAATGATGTAATTATTTTTTCCTTTTCAAAAACTGTTTGCATTGCAAGAATATTTTTAAATGTCTTCATTAACATGCTTTTTATTTCTTGTCAGCTTTTATGCCAAGTACAGTTGAGAGCAAACCTTTTTTGGCCTAACTAAACCACATTTTAATCAGATTAACAGTCTTTATTGGCACTAACATACATTTCTGTCATAAAAGCAGGCCTTCTTGCAGTCTTATGGAAATTCTATGCTGATGAGCAGAGTGCATGAGCCAGTATTAAAAAAAAAATCCCAAAATGTGGGTTTTTTTAAGACATCATATGATGACTATTTGCTTCTTTTCTGCTTAAGAAAGCCAACTACAGAAATAAAGGTTACAGTATTTCTGTATACCTTGAACTTACTTGAAAAAATGACATAAAACCTGTAGTTTCTTACAGTGTTACCAGTGGTTTTTGTACTTTGCTTTGCAGCTCTTGATATATGGCTTGCTTAAAATAATTTGATTCTGTTTACATACAATTAGGTAACAAATTTCTTACACAGTTATTTTAAAAGCACCATTTCTCTTACTGAGTTTTCAATCTTCACAAAATTCCTACACTTCTCTGGTCAGAGTCTTCTAGACTGGCTATCTGTGGAATCTGGAAGCTGAAATACCACACACAAGGAATGTTAGGAGGAGTGACTTCAGTGCTGTTCCAACAGCCACATCAGACTGGATGCTTTGATTCTGTAGGGGTTTGGGTGGGTTTTCTGGTGGGATTTTTGGAGGTAGTGTGAGGTCTTATCTGAATTTCCAGATGAGAATACCTCAAGACTTTTCTCTGTAAATTTTGACACTTCATCACTTCCCTCTGGTGTCTGGATCTCTGGAGAACTCAAACACAGCAAAGAAATGCCCTTTCATGCAATATTTACTCCAATACAAACATTTAATAGAATAATGTTAGGAAAGGGCCATATGGACACTGATAAATAAAAGCTTAACAAGTTACCTGGGTTTTTATAAATCATCAGCTTCACAAAGTTTTATTTTGGAAAGTGCTCAAAATTTATATTTCATATTTGAGCACTTAGGTTACTTTCCATATCAAATCCTGATTTCTACAAAGGGTTTCCTTGCTCTTAGAGTTTATAAATTTAGCATGCAGTCAGAGCAGCAGGCGTGATCCCATCTTCATTTTCAGAAGCAGTAAGAACTCTACAGCCAAAACTGGACTGAATTTTCTAGTAGCTGTTACTACTCAAACGCAAAGCGATGTCAAATGCTATTGTAAGCTGTCTTAGTTCTTCAACATTAATAGGTCTGTGATGCAACAGAGGCTTATTATTGTCTAACATGAGTAGTTGACAGTGGAGACAAACTGATTCAGTCATGGCTTGCAAATGACGTGCAAGCACACCGTGATACCTCTGTAACACAGTCTGACTCTCAGGTTCAAGATACAAGTTTAAAAAGTCTCATGTGCAGTCAGTGATGTTTTAAACCAGAATTACATTTTTATATTTTTACCTACTATGTGTTAACAGTACATGAAAAAAACATTCTAAATTGTCTTGAACTGCTACCACCATACAAAATATGCTATCTTTAATTAGCTAATTAAATGTTTTCTAAAGATCTGCTGATTTAACTGTCCTTATTGGACTAGTGCCTCAGTTCACCCACATTTCAGTATTAAATTAAAATTGTGTCATTTTTTCCAAACTGCTTGGAATAAGACCATCACAAGTTTTATTATAAAAATGTTTCAGTCAGCTGAGGTAAAGGTCATTTGAAATGTGTAATTTTATTCTGCTTATGTAAAACTATTTGCACTGAATTGTCCCCTTATCTTCTCTCCATATAAGCACCTTCACACCTACCTGCTTTGACCAGCCAGAACTCCAAGCTTTTGCACTAGACACAATTAACTTTGGCAGTGCCTCTTCACAGGCATACCAGTGTGTAGTGTTTGACTGTCATTCTGTATCTGTTGAAATATTAGCACTTGGTTTAGGTTGTATACAAGAAAAAAAACAATAACCAGTCACACATAAAAGAATACATACAAAAAACACTGAGATCTATTTCTAGGCTAGGCATACTGTCTTCACAAAAATTATTCAGAACAGGGAAAAAGACCAACATCAAATAACTGTACCAAAATAGCAACTTACCCCACTGACTGATCTGGGCTGGAGAGTGTTTAACCATACACTGAATCTCACAGGACCCTCTTTTCCTTCCAGTTGAGATTTCATTGATAAAAATATCCACAATTCAGGTCAGATAAAAAAGAGCTTCCCATGCACTCAGGCAAACACACAAGATGGTATCACAGAATCATTATGGTTGGAAAACTTATGAACCTTCTTGAAAACAACACTACCTTTTGAATCATTACCCAGCATTTCTGTGTATGATTAATATCTACAACACACATAGCTTATTTTGAAGCAAGTCTGACAATAACGTACAACGAAGATATTCTTGACATGACTCTTTCAGCATGAAAGAGTTGCCTGATCTCTGATTTCTGTACCAAATATATGTAAAGGTCAGTGTTTCCTCAGGAAGAGTTGTTATATTTAATAAAATGCTTTTGCCTAATTTTAAGATTTAGGCAGATCCTAAGAACAATTTTATGGAAGTCCAACATTTCTCCTGCCCTTCCATTTTCTTTTTAAGGCAAGTTTCTAAGACAGGTTTGCAGCAGGACTGAAAAGCAATCTGCATTTAAAGTTACCAGGGTTTAGCTGCATACTATACACAAAGTACAGTATTTTCTACTCAATAGCTTTTTAGCCACCTAAAAGAACCCTCCCGAGCATTCCATGCTGCTGTTACTTCTACATATTCTTAAATTAAGTCAAACTCCATCTTCTAGTTTACCAATATGTATCAACAGCAAAGCACAGTTCACGTGCCAAAGCCTGGCATAGCCAAAATAAAGAAAACTGCAGAGATCCCTAAGGAAGTGGAAGCCCCTAACTGTTGGCATGTGTTCAAAAGCTGTTCTCTAGAGGATGCGGTTAAGCATTACATTCTACAAAATGCAACCAAGAATGAGTCTGTATTTAAGTGTAGTTATTCTTCCAAACAGCTATTTCACCAAGTTTCAAATTATTCTTAATTCATAGTTTAATATCTGCATAACTGAAATCCCCATCAGCATTTTGCAAACTAGACCAGAGTTTAATACTGCATAACTGCTTTTTTCCTCCTCTTTTTTTTGATGGCCAAGCATTATGTTATTACTTTACATTTTACATGTAAACATCAAGGAATTTCTATTCTTTTATTTCTTAACTGTTTTTATTGTAGACTTCAATCCAACAGGAAGACAACTGCCAACTTCTGTAACAGTCTAGCTGGCCCATCTTTGAACGGCATTTTTCCAAATCAGAGAATTTCTATTTACCAGCCAATTTCTTTCATTTTATTTTTTAAAATAAAGCATATATATATATATATATGTATCAGTATCCTGACAGAAGAACCATATATGCTACCCAAAAATATGCATTCTAACAGTACTTGCATAGGCAAATGCACAAATTTGTTAAAGAGAAGCTATAGGAAGTATTTGGGCGAGCTCACATCACACTGCAATACAGTATTAAACTTTTTTCCCCAGATGAACTGAACGCAGGTTTCAGAAATATGGCATATTCATCCTATACTAAAAGCCTGCTTTTTCAGCAATTTATCATGATATCATGGCTCAATATTTTCATTTTCTCTCTCGTACATGTAAAATACACAGACAGAAAAAAGGGGTGCCACAGAAAAACCAAAAAGCACTAAAATACCAAGTCACTCACAACCACAATCAAGTAATAATTTGCTTTCACACTTACTACAGTTCATTACAATAATGTGCAATAAAATATATTCTGCATTAAAAAAGTTACTTGGAAGATGCTTCCCATCTCCAAAGCTGGGACATAGAGCTCTGGGGCAGGGGAGGACACAGGGAAGGATATAATTCCACAACTCCAGTGGAATCACTGGATCACCTGTTAGGAGCATGTGGCAGACTGTTCTCGAAGAGCTAATAATTTCCCCATGATAACCTTGGCCTTTAAGGAAATGAATCATTAACTGGATAGCACAGATTTTTGAACTCCACTATATCTACAGTTCTTTAACTGCAGCAAAACAATACCGAGTCCAGACTAAAAAAAAAGTATGCAAATATATGACAGGCATTGGAATTATCTTTAAGGTCCCTTGCAACACAAACCATTCCTTAGTTCTATGGATCTAACTGCAACTTAGTAACAGTGGTAAAAGGTACTATTGACAAAGCTAAAGTATTTTAAAGGGAAAGTTAAGAGACAAAATGTAAGCATTAACATTCTTCTTACACACTACCAATCCATCTTTTTTCTCCACTCCATTCCCCAGTATGTATTAACACATCTTCTTTCCTCTTCATCACTTACATCTGAGTACATAATAATAATGTACTAAATAATAATGTAAAAAAATTATGTCTGTGCAGTAGGTGGCAATCAGAAAAGCCACCTATCATCTGATTATCCTGTTCTTCAATTATCATAAAGCAGATTCAAACTACCACTACACATTTATTTGCAGCATGAATATGTAGTGAATCAAAAGTTACAGTGATGTAAAAACATGATACCATGGACAAGAACATAGGTAATCCATCTCCCCGTGGCCCAGGCAAAGTACACAATTCAAAGAGAGGAACCAGAGTTACTATAAGGAAGCCAAATTCAAACAAGCTTAGCAATCTGTTTCAGAATTGGAGCTAGCATTAAACACAGAAATGTACAAGTTATAGGAAAAGCTAGTGTATAGGCTCATAGCTAGTGTAACAATGAACTCATCTCCGTGTTTGATTAGAATCATTAATTTTGTTCAGAAATTGATAAAGTTAATAGAAATTTATTTAGTTTATACAGTTTGTAACTTCATGGACTTGCAAATTTCTAGTTATTGCATTTAAATAGTTTGCAACCATAAACCTCTCATACTCAACAATATTACTGCCCACTACACACAGTTCAATCACAATTCTGACTGGGTCTTCAAAAGCAAAACATACCCAAAATAAAAAAAGAAAACAAGTATTTCTGCTGCACATTGCCCACAAAACTACTTTTGAAGCCACTGTTAATTTTATATCCAGTGTCTTACCTCAAAGAACAGAAGAATGGATAAATGGAGTAGATGAGCATAGCCCTATTTTTGCCTCCACAAGTACAAGGCGAGGAACATCAAGAGGCATCCCCAGCATGACTCATCCTGGTGGACAACCACCAGCTATCTCTCCCAAGTGGAGAGAGCAGCTGCAGCCCAGCCTGGGTTTCTTTTCAGACAGTCAGCAAGCCAAAATACACAAAACAAAAAGGAAACTACGATGGGGAACATGGGAAAGAGATAATTGAAGAACTGAAATACTGAGGGCAATGGGAAGAGCAGCATGGCAATAGAAAAAGCATAACTGCAGTGCCATAGTCAAGGGGACTTTTGACAGAAACCCCTGAAAGTCACGCACACAGTTTTTTTTAAAACTCCAGTACTCATGGATCTTTTTGTTTGTTTCTCAAATATTAAACAAAAATACCCAGAGGGGCAAACATATTTGAAAATAAAATCTTTCAAGGCTGGTTCCCACATCCTACACTAACCCTGTAGCAGAACCACTGACTGGACTGAACTCCACTGAATTCAATGCTCCTGAAGCATTAACTTAATTCATTTATGAAGCCACTGGGTGCACTAGAGTCAGTTATGGGTATAACACTTAGTCTTCAACATTAGCCTGACTACCGCATCAGCCACACAATTTTAATGTACAATTCAGCTTCTTTCATGATCTGAGGGAAGTCTATTTGGTTTTTATTTTTTTTTAAACACTGTTCCAATGCAAGTTGCTCAATGCCATCTTATTTGCCAAGTATTTAAGAACCTAATATCTAATATCACATAACAGTATCTACTGGTGAGAATATTTATTAATAGAAGTGACTCCTATGCTTGACAAGAGAGCTAATATTAAAATCTCTCCTTCTAAGTAACACAAAGCAGGCAAAACATTTTTTGTTGTTACTTCCATGTTACTACTTTAGGCTGAATGGAGTATAGTATAAAAACATCTGGCATCACTGTGCAAAAAAACTTAAAAAGCATCACAGGTACCCTGCAACCAAAACTTTTCTGATAGGCACACAATAAAACAAAAAGAGGCCCAAGAATTTACAGTGGACACTTGAAAAATCAGACTGTATCAAGGTTTAAACAAGCAAAGCAGGCGGATTCTCAAGAAGACAGCTTTCAGTCTTTAAAATTTCCAACCAGCACACATCTATTTGTGTTGTATTTCAAAGAGCCTGATCAGCTGAATTTACAGCTCATAATTTTAATGTATTTTTAATTCTGAATTTCTACATGCACTTTTTTGGATGATCAGTGACCACATTAGCATTTACCAGAGCTGGCAATCAAGTACTTGAAGAAATGAGGCCCTGTCATAAATATTTTGCAATAGATGTAATTGTTCTTTCTCACATTTGTTTTAATTGCTCATATTGGGAGTTAAGTTCCCAGTTTTTATGTACCCAACATTTTAGAAATCTCTTCCTCCATGAACCAAAGCAGGGAGAAATGTTTTGAATGTCTTTTCCAACTGCAAATGGTTTTGAGTGAAGAATCCTTGTCCCAGTTTCAGGAGCATTCTTCTTTTGAGACCACCAGTACAAGTGCACTTAAGAAAAATATTAAGTGAGACTAGTCTGCGCTAGCATAAGTATCATCCAAGAGACAGCATGAAAATGAGAATCAACTATAACTCAAGCAGTTTTATTAGAAAAACAAATCTGTAAAAAAAAAAAAAAGAATGCAATAGTTAAGTCAAAAGTACAACACAACTACACATGACCATATTGTTGTTTCACCTAACACAAAACAAAGTATTTCTAAAGAAGCAAAATCACACTTACAAAACATTTATGAAAGGTAGTGCCATACCCTCTCAGAAAGAGGTCAACATTAAAAACATGCACCTAAAAGGCTAGTTGAAAAGAGGAATTCTAAGAAATCTAAGACTGTAGCAGAAAGGCAACAGAATCCTTTAGTCAGTTTTGCTGAGCCTTCCCCTGTTCCTATGATGTGTACCTGAAGTGCCTTCTGACAATTTTCAGATAGTTTACAACCTCAGAAAACATTTTAGAGTCTGATTTTTCAGGTAATTTACTCAATTAGGAAGTGAGAATATTGGTTTGTTTCTCATGCTGACTTGATCCTTAGACTTGCTTTCCTTTTCATCAAGGCACATTCAGGATGATATTTGAAACACTAGCAGTTTGTCATCCATAATGCGAATATCTTAAAAACACACCATGGGAAAATACGTTCAGGATTTGTAAAACTACTGTTGTCATGATGAAATCCAAAACACAGAACCCAGCAAAGGGAAGAGAGACTTCCAGATACCTCCCTCTCCTGTTTCTTTTAATTCTCAACAACCAAGCTTTTTGAAAAAGTTTCACAGAAGTTCATGAAAAGAATCAACTGGCTCAGGACAGGGTGTCTGAAGAGAGACATGCAGCTGCCAATTCCTCCACCTTTGTTTTCCCTCAAGTTATCTACCAAAGCCATTTAGTAATTCAGCAAACAGGAAAAAGAAGAGTCGGCATAAACCTAAACAATGGTTCAAAAGCATATTATATTTCCTTAGCTCAAATGCACTCACTCTGGTCTGCTTACTGGCCAAAGCAAACCCACATGAAGAACTAACAAGTTCTGAATTACTGGTCTAACAATAGTCTGAGCATGTTATTTTCACTCCATCATGCATTTATACCACACTGTCTACCAGATCAGAAGACACAAAATGAGAAAGTGATGAACAGAAACTTTCCAGTTCTAGAATATCAAAACCTACAAATCTGAAGTACCTCAATTAGGCCTAGTGAACCCTTGAGAGTTATAGATACATACAAGTACAATGGATGCCTCTCCCCTTGTGTGACAAACCTGCCTATCCAACTGCTGCTTCCTCTGGAAGGAGTATTGGACTACACAGGTTGTCAGCTGTCCAGAAGCTTGTAGGCTGCAGCCCAAAGCAATGGGTTAACAATGTACCACAAAAAGTGGAACTGTGGACAGACAGCAGCAAGTTCTCTGCCACACTCTGTCAAACTTTACAATTCCAAAGAATTCAAGTTTCTGTTCCCTTCTACAAACACCAGTGAAAAGGAATTCAAACAGGGGAACAAAACCAAGACTCTCATTCCTTAGGTATCTCCTCAAAAATATGAGTAACAAAATTTAAAATCCTTCAGTCCCAAAAGTTTAAGCTCCTAAGAGCTTTGCCAACAACACTGTAGATTCCAAGTCTGTCGGAGCCAGAAAAGGGGACATGATATGGCTATAACCAAACTAAGGGTAAAGCAGGCAAGCACTTGTTACAGATTGCAGAAGGAACAGTAAGTTTTTTCATGGTCCTTCCAGAAACTTTAAAGAAAGTTAGATGTTCTCTCTCAAACTACAGTGTAAATTATATTAATTAAAAATGTATGTTCACCATCATAACACAGTTTTATATACTGATGGCAAATATTTATTTTTATGATTTGTGTTACATAAAACAAATTTTATCACTTCCTAAAACTTGTTATTTTTAAGTTAAACTTAAAATTGTAAAATGTATTAGAATAAACTAAATATGGATAATAAACAGTGCCACAACCATGGGCTTAAGAGAGACAAAATACTACAGTGAATTCACCATATCATCTTTCCAAAACATCCCATCTGAAGCCTTTAAATAAAGCAAACAAAGAGGTCGGGGAGAAAGGCAAAGCTACAGACAGCAGAGAAAGGTAAAGGGACCCTAGGAAGGAAGCAATCTGTTTGAAACAAGGCAGTCACTGGAATTTACAGCAGTATCTATATAAAGTTTCATGAAAAATGTTCCTAGGGGAAAAAAATCAAAATAAAATACAGGTTTGTGTCAGGAGTAAGTTAAAGGTGTTCTAGAGAATTAATATTTAACTGCAAGCTTAAGAGGATTAATAAAATTCTGGCTTGCAGTCTATACATCAACCTAAGACACTTAAGGTTTCTGGTTTCAGTTCTGTGATTGAGGAAGAACATTATCTGTTTTGGTGAAGCATCACCTTCAGTTCTAGTTTTACAATCATTGGTCCCAATTTCTATGTTCATTTCTTTAAAAAATATAAAATAGAATCACCAAACAAATATCTTATTTCCATGCTTTGCAAGTAATAGAGCTTAAAAGAAAATTTTATGGAAGTGTACTGAATTTCTCACAGGATCACCAACTAGCTGAGGCTGGAAGGGACCTCAGGAGATCACCAAGTCCAAACCCTAATGCTCACAGCAGGGTCAGCTAGCAGAAAGCAGTAAGAACCTACAAAAGAAGAATACACTGCAAGGTGTCCCAGTGTGCCAACTTCCGGCATGCAGGAACAAACAGGGCTAGCAACTAACACACCACCTTCCTCTCTTCCTGCCCATTTTTTAAAAGAGTGTAATAATGGTACTTCCTTATAAGAAACAGAAGCTTCATTTTAGAGTCCTGTGTACTACTTTTTGGAAAAACAGGCCTTTTCTTTACAGGAATTATCAAAAATTCAGTGATGCACAACATGCCACCAGCCCACAAGGTAACTATATTTAATATATCATTCTGACACCTAATTATCAAATCAGTAAACTTTCCCGTTTACATGTGTCACAATTTGATATTTCTCAATTTAGGGGAAGCCTTTCTCTGTTTGTCAACAATTTCTTCCATATGGCCATATACCATGGCTGCACTGTCAAAGATTATCTATAATTGATTTGTTAACTGAAGACTTACATACAGGAGAATTAGGGTATCACATTAAATGCTTGCTTTCAAGAGTGTAAAACATCTAGTGAAGATGTTAAATTCTTTCCCAACTGATAGAGTCCAATAACTATATTTTTTATTTATAACTACTTGTTTTGAAACTGAAGAGCAAAGAGACAGCTACAGCAAATGAGTGGATTTTCTTCTATCTATCTGCAAGACCTAGGAAACACCAAAAGACATGAAAAAACAAAGTCTGATCAGACAGAGAAGCTTCAAAGAGCAAGTTCCAAAAAGTGCAAAGACAGCAAGTTATGTTCAGGGACACTATTTTGATTGACTTAGAGATTTGCATCAGGATGCTTTGGGACACACAGGTTTGAAGAGAGTACGTGGCAAGACTATAAAATAAACCAAAAAAGCAAGAAAGCAAGTAACATAAACACTCTGGAAGCATGATTATTAGCACAACAGATCTTTTTGGTTGGTTGAATTTGTTTGTTATTACAGCATATGAGTGTTGAGTTGTATTAAATCCATAAGAAGAATTAAGGAGATAAAATTGCTCCTCCCTAGTTGTCAAGTACACACTGACAGTTACTTGGGATCCACTAAAGACAACGATTTAATTAAACTGGACGTAAGACTGAAACTGTCATAGGCATTCCATATTACACTATTTTATAATACATAATATAGAAAAGTTTTAAAGTTTTCATAAACTAATGGCCACATTAATGATAAAAACCACACAATACCGCAAACACACTAGGAGAGACGTAACACAGCAATCCAAGTGACTTCAATAAAATCTCTTGAAGTACATACGTATTTTCAACTGAAGTTACATTACTAAAAATCTTTAAATATATAAATAGCTTCAAAAGCTACTTAAATGTCAAAGTTATGAGAAATTAAAGTCTTCAAGGAATGCATCCAGATTCCTATTTTTGAGTTTCATTGTTACAAGAGATAGATGAAGTTCAAAGAACTAATATAATCAGCTCTGTGTCAAAACCACAGCGATTCACATTTCCCTCTGTCTTGGTAATGTTCCTTAGTGAACCATTCTGACAAAAAAACCCAAAAACAACAAAACACTGATAAGCAGTTGTAATACAAAATCCCAATGAATTTTTAGACAGCTATGAGTAAATTCCAAGAGAAAATTCTTCCCTGGATACATCACTCTTCCTCCAGGGAAAAATGGGCTCCAAGTATCTAGGAATAATAGGCGTTTGTCAAAGGCTTTGAAATTTGTGCTGCCTAGATACAGCACAGAAATAACTAATCACATACAAATATCTTAAGAATGCTTTTCCTAGATCTATCCAGGACTGGAAGAATTATTAAGTAACAATTAAAAAGTTAAGGAAAGTATTTGCTCATCTCCCTTCAGTTGGACTTCCATGCATTAAACCTGAGGTTTAATGGGATTTTATTAATTTCTAAGTATGCTTCTTTTTACCTAGCTAATTATTTGAACTGATTACAGTAACATTTAAAGAACAAAAATTACTAATACAAATAAAATAATTTAACAGTTTGTTTTGATGCTGGAATGCAATGTAAAGTTCATTTGTGCAACATCTGAAAACCTTAAATTACATGGAGGATCATCCAAACCGGAACAGAAAATCAGTATTACACAAATATCTGAATCAGGTCCCACAGCCCTTACAACTGGTCACATATTCCATATGAATTTCAAACAATGCAAAAATACTTGCTTTTCAGTCTCATATTCCACAAATAATACATTAATTGATAAACACAGTCACTGAATTTCTACATCTATTCTATTCCATCTGATAACTCCTTAAGCTGCTGGATTTTAGCAGCTTATATTTTTTTCAAGAGACATACTAGAATTAATTACAAGCTTTACAGTCAAGATCTACATAACACACAAGCTTTTCTATTCCCTTTTGCATTTTTTAAGGGCAATGACATCAGCAGTCACCAATTTCAAAGCAATTTACATAGCATAAATTATGCACTGAGCTGCTCTGGCTTATTTTTTCCTCTGAGTTTTGTATTCATCCTTACTCTACTTACATGATTTCTTTTTTTAGCTAAGAAAACTTCGGTACCATCTTGTTACACAGTTTTTAAAACCATTTAATCCACATCAATTAACCAAACCTAACTATCTAAACTTGGCAATACCAGAAACACGGCAATCCTTTCATAATTTTCCTCCATTAGTCTCAAACCCCTAATTACAAGAGCATGAATGTTTCCAAAGCACAAATAGCAGTGACAATTCTTTTCAAAGGCAAAACAGAGCCACTACAATTCTTGGTTCTAAGGAATTAAAAGGAAGAGTATCAGGAGCACCTTAGCTTAAAGTCCTCATCCAGCAGAAATAAAATTCCATCCATCTCCAATGCCTATTAACCAATATTGCATACTTCAAACACTTATGCTGAAATCCAAACTGATTGCATAATAGGTTTTGCAAAAGGCACCTAATGAAATTTCTGGCACTAAATTATTAGACTAATTAGATTTATAAACTTATCCAACCCAGCAGCCACTGTTCTATGGAATTACATGGTCAGTTCAGAGCAGTTTAGTCTCTTACACTGTTGAACTGTTCATCACAAGCATTTGTTGTGATGTTGCATCCAGGAAGCAGCACATACACAGACAATTCTTATATGTGCATCTTAAACATCATACAGCACTATAAATATGGAAAACAAAAAGACAAGATTAACATTTGCAAGTTCAGCACAATGCTCTAGTCAATGACAGTATGGAAAATGTTTCTGAAATATGCTAGCCAGTCTGATTACATATCCCTAAACATACTCAGTACAGCAGCTTAAAATAACAAGCTAAGACAGCACATACTGTTAGGGAGCAGTATCTGGAGGAAGAGAATATACTTACAGCCTTGGCTTCATCTTCCTACCTGCCCCTTCTCACCCACCAGTGTTTATAAACATTCCCCACAGGAAGATGTCTTTCTATAGAACATACTCCCTTTAGCCTCGATTATCATCACCCCTTCTTTATCCTGTATGGGTACTTAACCACCTTCATGAGCACAGCCTTCCCCTGCAGTCAAGCTTCTACTCCTGATCTTCAGAAGCCATGTGTTGCTCAGCCATATACAAATTGCTGTCTCTTTTGTGATACAGAAGAAGTCTAAAAATCACAGATCAATAGTCACAACTTCCTCAGACCCCTTTCTCTTAGGATGCTTTACAGAGATATCAACAAAGCTACATTAGAGAGGATCAGGTACATTTTCTTAAGAGTAAAGCTACACGAGTAGTTTACACATGTAATTGTGCCACCCTCCTCAACCTTAAGCAGTTTTTCTTCCAAGAATGTGAAATGCTCATGTCTGTGCCTCTTCCAGTAGACATGAGCAAGATGGGGCACATGGCAAGGGCTAAGGTAGTAAGAATTTTAGTCATTATTCCTTTAGGGATACCTTTATGGGTATTTTATTCTGCTTTCATTAATTCTGCACCTATTTTCTGAAAAGTTTAATATATTCAAAACCTACTGAACAAGTAATCCATCACCTTAGTGCTCCCAACAAACACAGTATATTATAGTATCACCCAAACAATAATCTGATATAAATGACTACCCAGCATGAGGAAGAAAAATTTCCTGAACAGTAGTTAAAGTATAAATAAAATACTTGGCTAATCCTATTTTAGACCTGGTATTATTCAGCATATTCTAATTTCATATGCAAGACACTTCACTAAGGCTGTGGAAAGATACTATAGATCAACTTACTAGCTAAAACAGGTTATAGAAGAAAGAAATGGATGAAGAACAGAAATTCATGCCAAGACACTAACATTAAGCAAAACCACATTTGCTAACTGGCCTCATACATTAGCTATATGCCATGCAAAGACCTGGAGTATACTACACTGGGTTTTGAATTTTTTTATTTTCAAAGTAATTCCCTCCAATGCTGCAATGTGGCAGCAAACAATATTTGAAGTAACATTTTCTATACACTAAATATATAGTAGGGCTATTTACTGGCTTTAATAACTGCAATCAATTTTTACAAAAAAGCTTAAGTTTTGCCAAAGTTTTTGTATTTAACAGAAGATCAACAGACTTCCTGCATTTCTAAATTTATTACTCTTTTTATTGTTAACTTGTAACATCATGCATTATTTCTATATAATCCACAGTACACTCCACTTTAAAACCTAATCAAACATTCTCTCCAAACACCAAGTATTACCCCTGGAAAGTCTGTAGACTCCTCAGCCTCTGAAGTAGGGGTCTAGAACAGGTGGTGTAGATCAAACACAATACTAACATTTAGCCAGAGAGAAATGGCAGATCCGGTACCTGAGCTTTGCCTTAACCCAAGTTTTGACCCAAGTCCTTCCCACAATGGTACCTTTTGTGGGATCATATTCAGGTCTTGTCTAAGCACAACACTCGTTTCCACACAGGGGACAAGATACAAACATCCTCCTCTGCTGTTGGATAGATTAAAACAAAAATACAGCACAATGAAAAGAAAGCTATTTTCAACATATTTCAAACTAGAAGTTATAAATAAAGTCAGAAAAAAATCCCAAACGCCTAAGTAGATTACTTGTCTCCTTTAGGGTTTAGTGACCTCTGACGTGCTTCCTGATCTGCAGAGAATCAGATATGCCAGCAACTCTGAAGTACTGGAAAACATGCCCCAGTATTTATTAGCAGCATAAAGTCAAACTTCTCCTCTATGCTAATTACTTAAAACATTTAAAAAGGAGCACTGTGATGAGGGCATATTTTTAAAACTTATGCCAGATCTCAGAGCCCTGGTAACTAATTTTTAAAAAGTAACTCCTAGTGTCCTGGTTGCAAACATGACTACAAAGAGATTAATCAACTTAAAATGTCTGATTCTCTTTTTTTGGTTGTTTTTGTTTGTTTTTTTACTGTGAAGACAGTTCACA
This sequence comes from Acrocephalus scirpaceus scirpaceus, assembly GCA_910950805.1. Taxonomy (NCBI): domain Eukaryota; kingdom Metazoa; phylum Chordata; class Aves; order Passeriformes; family Sylviidae; genus Acrocephalus; species Acrocephalus scirpaceus. Next base: position 55,911,933 of record OU383774.1, on the reverse strand, counting down.
GCAACTTTGGTAACAGCATATACCCAATACAATTACTCATGGAAGCACAGGAAGCATTTACCATCTTTTATCACAAGTCCTTTCCACACAGCAATAAAATTGAGATCCTGGTAATATTAAACACTTGCTTTTTGCCTATTTATTCATTATCAACAGCTAGGACTTATCCATAGGCACTCTAAGAGGGGTTTTTACAATGGGAAGCATCTTTCCTACCCCAAGGCAGGATGTAACTACCAAGAGTAGGGAAAAGCAGAGAAGGAGGCTGCTAAAGGCCACCCCTCCCTCTGGTACCAGCAGTGTCCTGCAAAAGGACAAACACACCTCAATTGCATCAGGTAACCACTAAATCTACTTGTATGTTTAGAAAGAAGAACTGACTTCGAAAGGCCTACACTGTAAACTGACAGGTAACTAACAATTTGAAAAATACACAAGCAAGGAGAACAGAAAAATCCAGCTACTGGAATTATTTCTTTTTATCTCACTGGTACAGTGACCACTTGACTCTGTACAGTTTGAGTAATTCTTTGCAGCTACCTACCTACAGGCACTCCTATAATCAACATAATTCTTTTGTGCTGCAAATAAGAATTCTTGCCATCTAGTATGTTTTCACAAGATTTTAACCTCACTCTCAAATATTGACGAAATAGGCATATAATTGGAAAAGTTTAGAAAATTTAAACTTAAACAGAAATGAAAATTTAAATTAAATTTAAACAGAAGCTTTTGAAGCTTTAACATTTAAGGCATTTTCTTTTTTTACAGGCCTCTTGAATGTTTGCCAGTGAGGCTCTAATGCCAGGGCTATAGCATCCAAAATGCTATTTTGAGCCATTGATGTGCTGACCATTACATTTTTCAAGCACAAGAACAGCTTCCTGAAAAATAATAATTGTGAATAAGTGTTTTTGTTCTTAATGAAACCTCAAGTATCTTGCTTCTACTTACACAACATCTTGATTTCAGGGACAGAGTAAGGCAGTTTAAAGGTGCAACAACCTCTAAACATTTTTTTTCCCGCCGTAGTCTCCACAGAATCCTGGGGCAATGAGCTCCACAGGCAAAATCTTAATATTAACCAAGGAAATTTTAGCCATGGCCTCTTGTTCCCAAATTGTTTGAGGGCACACAGGCACATACAGTCTAGATCATGATCTAAGCTAGTCCTCATTTATAATTTAAAGCGCAAAAAAGTGAATATGCTATCATAGCTTTAAGGCTCCCTATGAGTCAATGTCTCAATCAGAAGTCTGATGTAGGTTTATCATTCAGCTTTAGAGATTTACTTCTTGGTTTAGGTATTACCTGGCTGTTTCATTTTGAATTCCTTCTAATCCCTGTAGATTATCTTTTGTCATTTAAGAAAAATACACAACTCAATTCTGAGATGTTGTAGGACAGGCCTCAGCAACAGCAGCTTTTTGCTTTCAAAGAACTAAGCTGAAGTACCTTCTTAATTTACAAGATGGACATTCTGTGCTTTGTATCTGTCCACATCAAAACTAAATGACCCTTCTGGCACATTTGGCAAGAGATTTGAACTCTCAAACATATTAATTCACCACAGTAATAGTGGGTGAGAGTGAAAAATCCTCAGAAAGGCAAAAATGACTGGGGTAAAACACTCCATTGTACTTGGAGAATATATGGGAGACATAAGAGGAAAGGAAAGCCAGTGACCCTGACATTGGCTCCACTTCCTACAGACGCCAAATATTTGGAGCAAGTAAACCTAGTCTACAAGGACTATACAAAGGCCTTCTGGTTCAGTAAGAATGACTTTCTGAGAATACAAAGAAGGGAAAATAATACAAATGGAGGTCTTCTCACCATCTGACGAGGAATTAGCAGCACACCAACTTTAGTTAATCGCTCATACCATTCCTTTCCTTACTCCCTTTTACTGCTTCTACTCTTCAGACTCACCAACAGAAGGGTTGCTTTCCTGAACCCAAGTATTTACCATTCATCAGGAGTCCTCAAGCAAAGAACAACACATGCTGAACCAAACTGGACAAATGGAAAAAGCACAGGAAACAAAGCTGAAGCAGAAGAAGCCCAAGACATCATTCCAGGCTTAGAAACAGGATGCATTAGTGCATGCAGCATAACCTAGCTTGGCAAGTGTTGCATTTTGCCAACATTATCAAGAAAGAAGCAGAACAAAATTCTGAAGCCTGTACTTCAGCATGTAAGCAGAGCAATATAATGAAGCTAAAATACAAACAGTTCACACCAAGCAAAGAAAATACACTATGAATTCTTGAAATGCAATTTGTACACACATAAAACATGCTAACCTAGGAAACCTACAATTAACATCAAACAATTGCTCCTATTGCTTATAAATCTGGATGGTCTTGGCCTCAACAGTTAAGCATTGATTAAAACAGTCACTTTCAAGGACATATGGCATCCCCGCAACACTCAGTCATACCAGACAGACTCCACAAAACCCACTCCAGCTGGCCAAATGCTTCTGCACTAGCCACTTCTCCCTATGGCAGCGGGCCTCCGGCCATGAACCATTAAGAGAATAAACTTCCACCTCCTCCAAAGAAATTATACTGAAGGTAACAGACATACATGCATTACTAGATGCCTTTCTTCTAGGTAAAGGTTCAAAAGGTTCTAGTAGGTAAAGGTTTGGAATCCATACAGCAAAGTGTTCCAAAAGGCAAACCTCAATACAGGATTTCCAAGTTCTTCCCCTCATAGGGCTCCTATTGAGCCTTCCCTTCAGCATCTCTTTTTTCTATTACTGTTATCAGTTACTCAGGTGAATTAACTTGATCATCCTTCAAGAAAATCAGTCTGCCACATCAACAGTAGCCACACTGACATTTCAGGTGTTCACTGCCATGTTTCAAACACACTTTCTATTCAGTTTTAATTTTCAAAACAACCAGAAGCAAAAACTTCTAACTTTCATGTTTCCTGTCTGTGCCATCTTCATAAAATCCACCACATCAATACTTAAGAGAAAAAATTGCTTACTGCACCAGAAAAAATGCACATCTCTTCAGACACAGTATTTAAAACCATTTCTCACCAGTTTGAGATTAAAAACAATCCTTGTTTACCACTTAAGAACAATCTCACAGAAACTAGTCACATTCACTGACAGACACTGTAATTAAATAGTATTCAGACATGGCTGAATCTTCTTTCATGAACAAAACGCCTACTTTTCCCAGCAATTATTTTTGGTACATTTTTCTTGTGGTCACATTAGGAAGATGAGACTACCAATGATAGTTACTTCTTTTAACTCTTATTTCTGAAACCAAATGCAAATCTTTCCAGCAATCTCATGATTCCTGAAATGGCTTTTTTTCTAAATCTTGCCTCTTCATCATAAGCAGACAACATAAATCAGTGATGAAAAATATGCAACAGATGAGAGGAAAAAAAAATTTAAGAGAAGGGTTACCCATACGCTTGAACAATTCTGCAATAGAACAAACCAAACATTTTAATAGCATCATTTTAAATGCATACATTGGATTAGAGTATATAATTTAGGACATAAAATGCTACAGAAAATATGTTTCATTTAATGATTTTTCATATTATAATTAATTTTTTTAAGAATGGTATCTAAGAAAACTGAAGTTTTAGTAGAAAACACATTGTTTAAGAACTTCTAGCATATAATTTACAGAAACTCTACATATACATATTACAATCTGCTACAGACAACCCAAACTTCTACTTGACCAACTGTGAGCACAGACCTCACATTGCCAAGCTGCCTATGCCAAGTTGTGCAGTGCTACATGGCAAATCATTTGATGAATACAATATGTGTGACTCTAGTGATCACAGTAACAAAAGCATGAGAAGTTTTGTCTGCATTCACAGAGGGTACAGACCTAATCCAGAGCAACCTGACAGCAACTTCAAGAAAGTATTTTTAAAGGGTACCTGTAAATTCACAAAATCATGGGATTTTAAAGCCAAACTAGAAGGATGGATGTCTGGGATTTAGGTAACTGCATGGATCTTATATTGATCTGACTTATCTTCTGGCTAACATAGTACGTAAAAGCCATCATTTAACCAAAAGGCATCCCAGGGCTTGTGTGCGTTTTTGTTCTTTATTGTTTTTCTTGCAATATAAAAACAACTAGAACATTTTAGATCGTTATAAAATGTACATGTTTCTTAGTCTGTCATGTTCAGAGGTTGAAATAGGAGGAAACTTTTAAAAAATAAAATTAAAGAAAACCAACAACAACCCTGAACAGGTTTCCTTAAATATCGCCCCAGATAAAAAGTATTAAGAGGGAAGATTACATGGTTTGCTTAAATACTTAAATATCTAAGTATCAAGACAAGCCTCTATTTGAAAATATGTATGAACACTTCATACAATTTCAATTGTCCTTTACAAAATTCTTTGGAGAACTTTTTCAGAGAAAATATTTTTATTCAATAACTTCACAGAAATTAAAAAAAAAACCTGTTCTAAATATTTAAGAATCTAGACAGTAAACATACAAAATAAAGATTCCACATTGGATTCTGATGGTCAGACAAATGCAGAAAGTGAAGATAACTACACCTGTCTGCTATAACATGCTAATAACTTCTTTTTCTCCTCCCACAGATCACAATGCTCTAGAAGCTGAAGGTATCTTGATGCAAAGCATTATCTTCCATTTACACGGTAAATTCCAGTGAAATAACTGCTCAGTTTCTTCTCCACCTCCAACACTAAGCAGCACTACAGACCTACGTACCCCAAGGGCAGTCGGTGAGACCTCCTGAAGAGGCTGACCCACGCCTTCCTGGTGAAATGGCAGCTCCAGCCATTTTCAGTGCAGTGCTGTTCAGGATATGATGCACTTCATTATTAACAGGGTACAACTCCACAAGAACACAGAAAATACTAATCCTGCTTTGCTGCTCTGTTTTTCCATAAACCACTGAAAACATTTAGGATTTTGCCTGCTTTAAAGCATTACTGTCTTAAAATCACTTCAGAAGTTATATGGACGTCAGACACCAAGTCCTTCAACATTATCTTTTCTGCCCTTGGTTATAAAGCAGCCAGTAAAACAGAGCACCAATTCACAACAACGCCTTTTAGCTACTAACCCATAAATAGGAAGCAGCTGTATTGCCAACAACTGCATATACTTGACTGACACACTGCACGCCTGACAGTATCTCAAAAATTCAAATCCCTTTCCCCACCAGAAAGAAGAAAACCAAAACCAGCATCATGAACATTTCTTTCACACCTTCTACCCTCCCTCCTGTCTCTCCAATCAAATACAGGCTCAGAAACTCCTCTTTTTCCACAAGCAATTACAGAACTGGAAGGAGTCTCATACACTTGGAAAGAAAAAAAAAAATAACACGGAGGCACATCCTACACCAATCCCCGAACATTTATGAGCAATTCGACATTTCACCCAATTTGGGATATTAGGCCTAGTAAAGAAACACTTGGCAGTGCAATATGCTGATCCATTCTTAACATAATAACCTCATTCAGCAGATTAAAGAGGTACATTTATACCTTGAATTCATTTGGGTGCTACAGTAAATTATTTAACAAGTACTTAAAGTACGTAATCATTAACTCATGGTTCCTTTTATTTTATTTTCACTTGGTCTTATTTTGTGAGACTCCAAGAAATGAGACTGTAAAAGCAGGAATTGCTTATTCTTTCACCAGTAGGTTTGTTTTGGGTTGTTTTATTAAAAAAAAATTATTTATATATTCTCATATGTGTACGTACAGATAAGGAACATTAAGCATTTCAGATTAAGGGATTTCAAAAACAAATTAATCAAGATGTTTAGGAGACATTTCAAATTAGGGCCAGGTCAAGGTTCTTCACTGAACAGCTTATAACAAAAACAAACCATAATGCTAAATATAAACATTATATTATTACTATATTATAAACTATATACTATAAACAATTATTACTATAAAATCCTTCCTTGACAGATTTCAGGGATGCCTATAATCTGAGAATCCTCTACTGAGAGTGACATCAAGGGACAATGACAATTAATACCGTGTACAAGTTGACACACACACACAATAATCATGAAAAATCTTATGTTGTTCTCCTTCCCCTTATATTCCTTTCTATATGGCAGGCATTACAGCATGAACCCTCATGAAATCCTAAAGGGAAAGAAAAGCATTCCACTTCTGTCAGGCTCAATCTGGAAGTACAAATTAAAATGCTGTTTATAGTCCACAGACAGACTTCCTCAGGAAAATATGGAATCTTTCATATGGTACAAAAACACATTATGATATTTCAACACACATACATCCAGCAAAATTATGAAGCTTAAAATAATCTTCCAGGAAATCTACAGAAGCCTTTTTTTCCCTTTGCTTATCCCAGCTCAGTGGCAATATATGCCAAACAAGTCACTCATTATTCAGATTCTGTCTGAGAAATTTTTGCTTGCTTTTCTTTAAAAAGAAAAGTATTTCAAAACTGCAGTCACAACAGACATCAAAGCAATCATACATGAATTACTGGGTTAATTTTTAATCACAGTCTTCCTTAATATCTATAAAAGCACTAAATATATAGAAACACAAAATTAGTATGGTTACATTCTGACTTTTTGATTTCTACAGTTTCTCATGTCTCACCATGATTTCTACAGTCATCATCTCTGTCATCTATCCATGACTGTGATAGAACTGGGTGAAATGAAGGTCAGTGGAAGCTTAAGAGGCATTTCAGTTTTCTCTCATCTTGACAGGGATTTCATCCCTCTACATCGCACAGACTTCAAAGTCACTGGAGAAACATTAAGAGCTACTTCTATAGCTTGTATTTGTTTACAAGGATTTAAAGGAAAACACCATTTATAAACCAGCATAAGCAACACTTAAAGGATACCCAATTCAGAACTTTACACTTCAGGCAACTAAAAGGACTACTGACTAGATATGTAAGCACCAAAGACAATTAACACTCAATTATCAATAACTAGGACCCACAAGACAGTGGATTACACATAAAAGACTGACAATATCTGGAAAAAGATGGTGTAACTTACATTTGATCCACACCTTGTGATCTTATAGGGGGAACGAACCAAGTGTAACACTGAGGATAAAGAATCAACTATACAGTAATAGCACTGCATGCTGAAATTATGTTACCTGTGTAACTCATCATTAAGAGCTACACTGCAGTACCGTAAGAAAAAAGAACCCTATTATTAAATGCATTAAGATGCTAAGACTATTGTTGAATGTGTATCCACATTTTCAGCAGCTTTCAGTACTATCCCTAGCACTTAGCACAGTACTTTGACACTGTTGCTTAAACAGCTGCTGGAAAAGTTCAAAACTCAGTAACACACCATGAAATCAGAGTCCTGAAAACTTCCTGCTGATATCCATGCTAATTAAAACAACCAAACACACAGAAACAAAAAATCAAACAAAACCAAAAACAAAACAAGACCAAAAAAAGGAAAAGAGGCAAGACAAGACACACAAACAAGAAGGCTGGAAAAACACTTAAATCACACAGAAGCTCAAGCAATATGCCTGGCCGAGTAATTTAACAAACTTCAGCAGAAGGCTATAAAACACTCTACAACCAACTTCCAGCTGCTATCAAATCTATATCTCACTAGAAGTACTGCCTGTATTTTTTAACAGACTGTGGTTGCATTCACCTAGTAGTAAGTTCATCTCTAAGTCTGAACTTAGAGAAGATCCTCTGCTGTCTGTTTTAGCAATTTATAAAATGGTACTTCACCATTACACTCAAAAGAATTGGATTATTCCAAAGTACGTAAACAGATGAATAAGACACACCTTAAATTTAATTAAAACAGCTATAAAGCCATTTTTCTGAGAATCATTTTGAGGAAAAAAAAGCATCAGTGGTAGGTGCATTTGTTGTTCTTTGAGGATTACAGTAAGCTCCGAAACTGTGTTAAATTTCCAAGCCATAATGATAAACAAACCCCCCCCAACTACTTTACTTCTTACTCTGTTCCTCTGGTGTATTTTCAAAATTCTATACCCATTTCAGTCTGTACAATACCTACAAACCCCAGCAAGGAAGGCTAATTATAAAGAGTAGTTTGCTTCATTAGCCATTCTCTGTTGAACAAAGAAAAATTACTTTTACTGTTCTGGACCATCACTAACTCTGGCACTGCAAGAAGAAACAGAAATTGGGATAGGAACTTCAAGCCTGAATACCTACGATTCTTAAATTTACATCTCGATTTTCAAAGGTCATCAATATAGGAAGCCTCACCAACACCTCAAAACAGCATAATAAATCATTAAACATGAGGGACAAACATTTAACAAAACCCAGTGGAGAAGAGTAGAAAAAAACTCAGGAGTCATTTCTGGTACACAATAATGCAAAAATAGTTTAAAGGAGGCATAATCAAAGTAACTGTTTGCTCAAAGAAAACAGTGAAAAAGTATACTGTGACTCTTCTGTTTTACCGAAAGACGTTAAAGATCTTACTTTTGCAAGTACAAAAAATGTCATGAAATTGAACAAGTTCCTGTTATTAAAGCATGTTTTGAACATGATGAGTATCATTCTGCATCTATGCACAGCACCAAAATCAGAAGTCCTCATTTAGTAGGTACTAGCAAGTCACTTAGTCCATAAGGTAACCAGCAATGACAGAACACCTAAACTACCCCAGGCTCTACCACTAGCATGTATGGCATCTTTACAATCCCTGCCTGCCAAACATTTATAACCTCTAAATATCTCTCTCAGGAAAGTCAATTCAGCTTCAGTGGAAGATGGAGATTTTTGCATATAACTGCAACCACAAACCAAATCCTGCTTCCAACACTGACAATGCACAATAGGTGTTTGGAGGCTTGCACAAAATGAGCTGATAAGGATTTCTACACCACTGACTGTAGCACAATTACTATCTTTGTTAGCAAATTCCAAAGGCAGACAAAGAGTTAAAGCACTCCCAGACATTAAAGCCAGAAGGATGATCAGGTGCTTCAATTTGATACCATAATTATGCTACACTTCCATCATGCAATTCCTAAGTCTGAATGCTTTAGAACAGGCTAAAATAAATAAAGTGCTGTATCTCCAGTCACTCAGGAACTCTTTCCATCTTAGCTTTAGGCTATGGTTTCCTATATAACCATGCTGAGAATAAACTAGTTTCTTATTCACAGTGACCATTACCATGAAATAATTTACTGAATAATCTTACCCTTAGTCCATCTTAATAGCACTGCTTTTGGTGGCATAAATGCAGTAAATGAAAGGTATAGGCCCACCTTAAGAAGTTTTCAATCATTTGTTAAAGTATAATGCGTATTACACACAGTACATTTTAGTCTCATAAATTAATCAAAAGAATAGAAAAAGAACCAGTGCATTCAATCAATGAGAACAAAGACACACTATTCTTTTCTAGTCATTTTTATGTTTCACCTACATCACACTGCAAACTCAGATCACAAATTATTCCCAGAAAGGTCATACCAAGAATACACTTGCTATAATAGCACTGATATTCAGGCGTGTGCAGTTTTTTGTTTAAAAGACCATACTAGCAACACTATGGTTTACAATCTGAGGTACTTCCTAAGCTGTTAAGAGACAAGTCTGAAAAGGCTTATTTACTTTATTACCATCTGTAAGATGAATAGGTTATAAGGGGGTCTTTTTGTAGCATAGGTGTGCTAACCATACGCCTCTTTATTTATGCCTAAGCAAGATACATTAACATATTGGGGGTTGCTAGGTTGGGCTGGGGTTGTTTGTTTGTTTAGGATATTTTGGAGGGGATGGTGGTGTGTTTTTTAATTATTTTCCCCTCCCACTCTGCTAACTTTTCTAGCTTACCACTGACTGATACAGTCATTACTTTGTTCCCCATTATCTAGATCACAGTAAGTTGTAAAGGCTGAAACACTTCACTACCAATCCATTTGTCAGCGGGTTTAATTCTAATTTTCAGATTAGCCTGTAAAGAATGCAAATCCTGAGACAGTAACAAAGACTGTTTTTCAACATTAAATACTTTAAAATCTGTTTGCTCATTTTCACATACACATACATAGATGGTTTCGTATTTATGCACTGCTCCAATGAGCAACAAAAACCACAGTGCTAAGGAATGGTTTCTGGAAATCAGTAGAAGAGATGAATTTCTCAAGTGCTAAATTACTGCTTTTACAACCCCCTGGTATCTGTTGGTTCTTCCCGTCTCAAAAGACAATGCGGTATCAAGCACTGTAACAACCCTTAGTTCAAAGTGTATCATGGCATGCAAAAAATTTATCTATAAATGACGCTAGGAAAAGCTCCATCAAAAAAGATATTGCCACCTATAGCTGGTCAGCAGACATACAAGGTGCAGACCCCAAATTCCTCATTGTGCTTTACTTACAGCAGAACTAACAAAGTCAATTCCACCAATAACAGATATTTTACTTCATCAGACAAAGAGAGAAACTGGACTTGTCAGCATGACACAACAGCAAGCACATTTTCTTCAAAGTTTCTACTCACTTGACTTGCCATTAGTGAGGTTAATAATTTTTTAAAGTTCCACAGAAAGCTCAGTTGAAGATATGAACAGATTTTTTTAACAGTTCATCCCCTAGAACTCAAATCATGTGGTTTTCAAAATGGCGGCAAGACTATGAAACAAGTTTAAAATCTGCAAGACAGAAAATAACACCAGTGCCCCTAAAGATGCAACTAAAAAAAGAACCCACTATTAATCTATGTCAATCCACCAGAAATCATTTGTTATAAAGTATCTATTCCCTTTCTCACCAAATATAGAGCAGCAAAACTTCCAGCAAACAAAAAAGCCCATATAAACTCTAAAACAATTTACAAAATCAAAGTAAGTATGCAAAACAGTTACAGCACTAAAAATATAATTGAAGCTTTCAGTTCTACCTTACTTACTTCATTCACTACTGCTTACTAAAATCTTAAAAAAGTATTGAATTACATCTCTAAAAATCTCACTTGTACCTGGTCAGCCTTTCCACTACCCAGCTGCATACATGAACATCAATCCAGCTTCCTGACTGTACTTCACTTTACAATCTAGTACTAGTTACTACTGCTAGAGATTTCTCAAAGGCTGCTCACAAGTCTTTTCATTCTCATTTTCAGCTTTAATCTTCCAGCCCCTCTACAAACTTAGCAACAAGCCAAAACACATATCCCACACAAAAAAAAATTCTGTAGGGATCTTTCAGTAAAAATTTCTCTTAAAAAATAATGACATCATCAGATAATAAAAAATATTTTAAATCTCTATGCCGGTTTTGTGTTTACCATCATCTTTTCCTCCTTCCTCTTCAGATTCATCGGATAACATGCACAAACAGGTGAACACAACTTGCACCAGCCTAAAGAATGCGAACAATTCTACAGGAAACATTTTCAAGGACAGGGAGGCAGTTACTAGTTCTCTTATCCTTCATTCACAAAATATGCTTTTGAGTAATGGCAAACAACATTTCAGATTAAGTTATTTTTGAATTCACTTATAGCAGCCTTTATAAATGCTGTAAAACACATTAAGTTTTAGAGTCTTCACTTTACACTTGAGTTTTTAAGTCTTCACTTAAAAATAATGTAAGTCCATACACAATCTTACTGCAAGGATGCACAGCAAAACACCGTCAATGAAGATGTAAAACCAATTTTGCAACACTAAGTATAAATACACAAAAAGATTCACTGCGATATAAACATGCTTTCTTCCATGCTTAAATATTAAACACGTGAAAATAAAAGCAATCCTGCTCTACAGTTCTAAGGATGAAATACTAAACTCAAAAGACAATGTCTAAAATTAGCAAGATTTAATAACTGCAGTGAATAAATCGAGGTTACCACTCCAAATCCAAGAAACTATGTAAGAACTATGCACTGAGTCCAAAGCATGGTTCAAGCTAAGGAGAAGGAAAAAAAGTATTTAATAATCAAAACATGGCCTGCATTTTTGTAGACCAAAAAATTAAGAGATGATGAATCTACCAACACACAAACATCCACGGCACACACAACAGGCTTAAGAAAGACTAGTCAGAAGAACTACAGGTGTTTGGCGATTTTGTTGGAGTTTTGGGGTTTTTTGTTCCGCAGTTTGTTATTTTTTTAATACAGTGAGTACAGAGAGTATTATTTGTATCCTCTCTTTATTTATTAACATTTTCAAATTAATTTTCCATATGGCATTCTGCCAAGCAGCTCATTTTTAATATCTAATCTTCACTATGACTTGAAATAAAAGTCATTCATACTGGAGAAATAAAGGTTACGGTTCTCAAAGCAGATACACTCCACACTGTCTATATTTAAAAGGCCATGTCCTGATAACAGGCATAGGAGAGCAGCAAATGGTGTTCTAAAAACTGAACAGACTTAAAGATACTGGCATGGCCTTAAATGCAGTTATATACAGGTTTAAGGAAAGCTGGGAGTTAATCTATACAAGGTATTACATGGGTCAGATGTTTTTTCAAAGGCACGCTAAATGGAATTTTACAGCTTCTTCGCTGGCCCAATTATGTCATCATGCACTTCTTTTCTCCTACCTTTTCCTCTGCCAGGTTTAGAATCACTTGGGATGTATTGACAGAAATCTTCAGTGATATATGCGTGTGCAGATAAGACCGAGAAATGGGGATTTCAAACACACATATTTACAATATGTGTAAGGAACCTGAAATGCTTACGGTCCTTTTACAATACACTACCCTTTACCTCCTGTCTAACAAGCCAGCAAAAAAATTAACTAGAGAGATCCCATGGCCAGAAAAGTGGGGAGCCAAGCTGAGTAACAACGTATCTTGCACTGCCTTCAGTGAGTAACAAACTCTAAGCTGCAGCCCAAAATTTCATTGAAGATGACAATAGAACTACCATGCCCTGAGATTCCCTGGAAGCGGAAACAGAAGCAATCTCACTAGGTTTTTAATGTCTCATACAAATATACAGGGAGATGTGCTGCTGTAAATTGTCTGACTGCACACAAAAGTGATGGCCACTACTGCCATACAAAAAAACCCCAATTATTTTTGGTCTCCATTTAATAGAGTCATATCCTGCTCTGTGTAACGAATATAAATGGTTTTCCAACTGCAGCTAAACAAAAGTGTACTCTACCTGGAGATGACAGATTGAACAAAGACGCAACGTGCATGGGAGAAGAAAGGATATGATCTTTGGCTAGCCAAACAACAGAGGAAGAAGGTATTTCTGGCTATTGTTACCCTGAGGGATTTAAACATTCTGGAAAAACTACCAATCGTGTCAAACTGTTAACATATGGTCTTAAAATCAGGGTACAGACATATTCTAGATGCCGTTTTCCAAAATACTGAGTATCATTAAGCTGATGATTCTCCTACTCAGCTAGGATCCCCTGAAAGCTTAGGGGGATTTTTTGGTTGATGGAAGAAAACAAAATCAAAAAACAACAACAAGAACAAATAACACCACCAAACACCAGTGGGACCCGTGAAAAGAAGAATTATTGCCTTGGTTTACAAAATTCAAATGAAAGAAAACCAAAAAACATTTCTGAAAAATTGCTAGTAACATAATGGCGACATTGTTGGGTTTAACACTTCAGTCTGTCTTCTACTACCTTCATGTACTTATTGACTAAAAAAACATGATCAGAATGCAACAGTGTTGGAACTTGTCTTCTAGCACTCCTGGAAGACAAGCTGCTACTCATTATAGTTCTCTGGCATCTTAGAAAGATGTGATGAAAGCCACTACCGCAGTCAACACCTTATGATCAACATAATCAGAGACTGCTGATAGAGTTAGGATTTTCAATATTAAGAAAATAATCCAGCCTCTCCCAGCAACCCCTTTTATTTAAAAAAAATAAAATTAATAAAGTCTGGCCACTGGTATTACTCCTGATTTAAGTTATGGCACCAAGAAGGTATTTAAAAAACTGCTTCACCTCCCATTGCTATGGCATTTTTCCCACCTTGTGTTTAGTGCCTTATTTTGTCTCCTCACCCTAGTCTCAGTTTTTCTAGTATTTTCTGTCCTGCTCTACATTCCCAAGGCAAGTTATTTATCTTAAAAGTTACTTCTCCCATCAATGTAACTTCTTAGATGGGAAGTTCTTTGGAAGAAGCATGAGTCTTCCTGGCCACTTGCAAGCCTGTATCACAAGAGGTCCTCAAGACATTGAGGACTTTCCACACATAATTAATATCAAACCATCACACTTAAAAATTGATGTTTCAATCAATTCAGCCTGCACACACAATGGTCTCAACTTCTCTGCACACTGTCACAGTACACTGTCAAAGAAATGAGAATATTCACATGCGTGTACTATTAGGACCAGGCAGTGGTCATTTGCCTGAAAAGGTGAAGGTGAGAGAATACATTTAGTTGGAACTGGTGAAAATGGGAAAAAAAAAATCAGTTTTCTTACTCTAATTGCACAGAATTAGTAGTATTGGTAGTGCACCATTACTAGTATTGGTAGTGCACCAGATTCAAAGGTTGACCACCCTTCGGCAGGCCTGAATGGATCTCACCACGCATTAATGCTTTGAAGGAAAGCCATCAAGCCCAAAAGTACCCCAGGTTCAATTCAAAGAGCCACAACAATGTTGCTGAATATCCCTTATCCCACCATACTCATTTGCCTAAAGCGTCGCTTGGCTGTCAAAGAGGATTTAAATACACCACAGAATCACAACTGGTTCAACCTTAGTGAAGTCAACACTTAAAAAAGAGAATCTAAGGCAGGATGAAGTCTAGGCTTGTGGAAAAAAATTATACACCTAAGAATAAATATTAGCTATTTCCATATAATAAATAGTCTAAACTGCAATCACCCCTAGTATACCCATACTCTACAGTATTCTTGTCTTCCTCAACACAATGGAAATATACACACTGAACAGACTGTTAAGCACAATTTACCCACACAGTAGTTTCAAAGCATAATCAATACAACCCACCCTCTCAAGAGAAAAACAAGTTCTTTAATACGACATCTGCATGTGCTGAGACCTGCGAAATAGTATTTTAATTAGACAGAAACATCACACTGCTTCATTTCACAGAATGGCTGTAACAAGACCTGCAAGTTAGCGCAAATCGAACTATCAGAGTCCATCTTTTAATAAAGTTACAGGCAGTCTTACCTCTCATCCTCACCATCTACAAGAGGCGTCGTCAACGGCAGCACCTTCAATGGGAAGAGGGACGCCGAGGAAGGCATGTTGCTGCTACCACCATCTGAAGCAGCCGATGCTCCACCACCGCTCTCAACGCCGGCAGCTTGAGGTAAACCCACCAAGGAAGGTTCTGTAGGGCGTCTGCCATCTTCGATTTGGCTTGCAATGGACTGAGCTAGTGATTGTGCAGGGAACTGGGTAGAGCTTAGTGGTATCTGCTGTGGCACACTCTGTGCCACTGGCATACCTATACTTGTTGATATCAAGGGAGGCTGACTAACACTTTGAGCCAAATTGCCATTCTGCACAGCCGAAGCCTGGGCTATATTCTGTGGCTGTCCCAAACCTACAGAAGCAGAAGGTATGCCAGGAGGCACAGCTGAACCAGCTTGACTTGGTGCAGGAACAGTACTAGCAGAGGGTATAGGGCTTACCGCAGGCAGCTGCTGGCCAGTCATCCCCTGGACTACAGATTCCACTCCTTGTGCCTGTGGCTGTACAGGTAACAAGGTGTTTTGCTGAGCAATGACCATTTGTTGAGGAAGGCCTGTAGCACTAGCCTGTAATCCCTGCTGCATTATTCCTGTCTGCACAGGCTGCACTACTTGGGAAGATGGAGGAGCAGCCGTTGATGGCATAACTGGAGGTGGAATTTGGTTTGTAGCAGATGGTGGTTGCACCACAGCAGCTACACTTCCTTGCTGCCCAACATTTAGTATTTGACCACTAGCAGCTACACCTGGTATTGCTGCTGGAGCATGTGCAACAGGCTGAGCTGGGGCAGCAGCTGGATGTGCTTGCACTGAAGGCTGCATGCCCTGTGCCTGGGCAACAGGAACCGGCTGCCCAGTTCCTACTCCTGTAGAACTTGGCTGCATGGCAGGGGCTGGAGTCTGAAGGATCTGCTGATGTTGGACGTAGTCTGGCATAGCCCCTGCGACAGAGTTTTGGTTCAACGGCTTAACGTGACCCGCGGCCATCTGCGTAGGAACCGGCTGCTGTTGCTGCTGCTGCTGCTGTCCGTACTGCAACTGCTGCTGCTGCACCACTGGCAAAGTCTGCACAGGCTGAGCCGGCTGCGAATACGGCAGCTGCTGTTGAGCCATACTCTGAAGGGCAGGTTGCTGGTGGCCCAGAGATGGGGATACACCTAGTATGTTAACTGGGGCTGGCTGAACCCCAGTAACAGTGGTTAGACTGGCCTGTGCAGGAGGTTGGACCCCTGGCTTCTGCTGTGGATAGTTTACTTCTTGAGAATGCAGCTGGACTTGTGCAAGCTGTGATTGAGAAACACTCTGTGGTATACTAGATGCTGGAATTGCAGGAGGAGCAGCACTGCTAAAATCCATCTGCTGCGGACCCACACCTTGAAATGCTTGCTGCTGTACCACAGTAGGTGCTCCCATTTCTCCACTTCCCACACTTTCTGTATAGTGACTCAGTGTGCTTACATTGCTGCTAACAGAACTCCCACTGGTGCTCTCCCTTTCAGAAGTCACTTCAAGCGGGTTTTGTTTTATCGTCTCTACTGCTTTGTTTACTGCTACTCCCTCTGAAACTGCAACAGTGTTTTCTTTATCATAGAATTCAGTGCATGTCCATCTACCTTTTTTGAAAGGTTCAGAACTAGAATCTAATTTTACAACCCTAAACCTTGATGTGCCAGATGCAGGCTGCTGCTGGCTTGATCCCACTGCCATTCCTGCAGTTGGATTAGTAACATTGTTAATGACACTAGAGGAAGCACTCGTACCATTGCCAACACCACTCAAGATATTCACATTAGCATTGCTGCTAGCTCCAGACAAAGCATTTACATTACCAGTACTCATGATGTTGCTTAAATTTATAGTACCAAGCACACTGCTTGCCACACTAGAACTACCACCACCAATATTATTCAAGGTACTAGTTCCAGCAGCAGGATTTATACCTAAATTGCCAGGAGTACTTGTAGTGCGGATATTAGACACAGCAGATGCCGGGGAACCAGTGGATGATGCAGCAGAAACTGGTGCAATTGATATAACATTGTCAGAGCTTCCAGCTGTTGATAGTTTTCTAAAGGATGGACTGGGCGGTGGTCCTCCAGAAACTGGGGCACTACCCACCCCAGGATGCGATGGATGATGGTGTCCATGATGGTGGTGGTGAAGATGGTGGTGATGATGAACATGATGGGGATGAACACTTCCATTGATCACAACACTCTGCTGTGGGTGATGAGGCAGAGGAGCATGCTGCTGAGGAAGATGAGGCTGGTTTGGAGAAACAGCCCCAGGAGTCTCTGCCTCTTGGAAGTTATTTAGAGTCTCTTCAGAAGAACTCCTCTCAGGTTCTCCCAAGTCAGTGGCTCTGGATAAAGACACATCCAAGATTTCTGAAGATGACAGGTCTTCAGTGTGAGATTCATCGAGGTCATCGTAGCTTTCTGTATCCTCAGCTATGCTGTTATTAGAGCTCATACTAGCTGATATTTGAGCAGGGGTCACACTGGTAATTTGAAAGCCACTTTTCTTTTTCATTTGAGCTCCAGTCTGTGCAAGGGGCTGTGGCTGGAGCTGAGACTGCGAGAGGAGGTTCAGGCTTTGTGGATGAGGGGGTGTCGGCTGTGGACCCGCTGTTGAAGCTGCTGCAGGAGATGGAGGCGGCGGCTGGACCAGCAAAGGCGGCTGATAATCCTCGGCAGAGAGGGCAGCGCTCCCAACGCTGGTACCTGGTGCAGTGGGAGCAGTAACGCAGCTGCTGCCGCTGCTACTGCTGCTGCCCCTTCTAGGAAACATCGCCGGGTGCGCCATCTTCCTAGCACTAATGTCTGCGGCTGAGTCAGGCTGGTGCATTGTATTGGGTGTATTTAAAGAGTGCAATCCCCCGGTATGGAAAGAGACAGACAGACACACACACACACACAGTTAGCTAGCTGTGTGCTCAGGGCAGGGCAGACACCACCACGCACAACCCCCCCCCGACTCCCGCAGCGCACGGGCTGAGGCGGCTCGGCACCGCCGCTCACCACCAACCCCCTCCCCTCCCCTCCTCCTCCCCTCCGAGACAGGGAGGGGGCGAGCACCGGTCCTCCGCCGCCTCTGAATGTGACACTTTCAATCCTCCGCCATTCACTTTCTTTCTCCCCACCACCCTCCCCCCCGCCTCCCTTTGATTTCTACCACCATGTCCCTGCCCGGCCGCCCCCCCCACCCCCTTCCCCAGCCCCCCGGCTGCGCCTCTCCCGGGAGGGCAGCCAGCCGGCCGCCCCGGGGGCGAGCCCCTTCCTCCTCCCCGCGGAGGCTCCGCCGGGCGCCGCGGCTCGCCGGCAGCCGGCAGCACCGCCTTCCCTCCCTCCCCGCCTCGGCGGGGCGAGGGCAGCCGGCGGGCCCGCAGGGCAGCCCGGCGAGGCGGCCGGCGCTCCTCGCCATCACCGCTCTCAGTAGTAGGAGGAGGAGGAAGGCGCGGATACGTACAGGACTGGCGCACAGCAGGGCGGCAGCGGCAGGCTGAGCCGGGCAGGGACATCCCCGTCAGTGGCAGCCATGGAGCTGAATCATTTTGGGTATTAGAGAGACGGAATAAGGACGGAAGAAAAGCAGCTGCAGCAACCCGACAAGAGAGTCCATGAAAAGGAGAGAGAGAGAGGAAGGGAGGAAGGGGGAGCCAGCCAGGCAGCCTCTCTCTCCTCCCTGTGTCTGGCTGTCTCTGGAGGAGGCTCCGCTCCGCACGCTCTTCCTTCCCCCTCCGCCGCCTCCTCCCCCTTTATAACAGGCGGCACCCGCTCGTCCTCCGCAGAACCGCGCCTGGAATCCGTCCTCCTCCCGCGTGTGCGTCCGCCCCGTCCTTTCTTCCCTCAGGGTCTACTCCCGGCTTCCCCGCCGCCGCGGGTCTCTCCCTCCCCGTGCCTGCCCCGTCTCCTCACGGAGCGCTGGAGGAGGCGCCGCGGGGGGGAGGAGGGGAGCGCTCGCCAAAGGGGAGGGCGGGCGAGAGACAACGTAAGATGGCGGCGGCCGCCGCGCACGCGCGCCCCGCCGGCAGACATAAAGCCCGTCTGGCCGGGGCCGGCGGAAATAGGGCTCGGCTCGCGTGGCGGAAATGGCCGAGCGGCGCCGAGCCCGCGGCGGGCGGGGGGGTCCCGGCTGGGGAGGGGGCGAGGCTACGGCCATGGCGGGCGGCCGCCCTCCTCCTCCCCGACCGCGTCGTGTACCCGCCGGGTGCCCCTTCTCTGCCCGCAGCATGACTGTGCCTCACATGACCTGCCGCCGCCGCCTCCCTCCCCCTCTCCTCAGCTCCGCTGCAGATTAATTCAAGTTATTCATCACCTTCTCTCTTTCCTCCCCTCCCTCGGTCCAGAATATTCCTGCCCGCTCCTTCCCCCGCGCATGGGGAGGAAAGCGGAGTGTGCGCGCATCCCTCTGGCTCGGGGCCGCCTTTCCCTTTGTGCCGGGGGCGGGCGGCTCGCCCCGGTGCCCCGCTCCATCCCAGCCCCGGCGGGGGTCGCCGCCCACCCTGCGGGCGCCCTCGGCACCGCCGGTGCCGGGGCAGCGGTGCC
This sequence comes from Acrocephalus scirpaceus scirpaceus, assembly GCA_910950805.1. Lineage (NCBI taxonomy): Eukaryota > Metazoa > Chordata > Aves > Passeriformes > Sylviidae > Acrocephalus > Acrocephalus scirpaceus. The sequence continues at coordinate 55,892,179 of OU383774.1, read as the reverse complement.
CGGAGGTCAGGTGGAATCGTTCATCTGCATCCACATGCGGCGCCTCTGTGTGTGTGTGTGTGTGTGTGTGTGTGTGTGTGTGTGTGTGTGTGTGTGTGGAGGAGCTTCTCATGAAAGCTCCAGACGAACCGCACCAAAACACTGATAGATTAAAAAAAAAAAAATTTCTACACGGGATCGAGGTGAAATCAACCGACCTTCCTTCACTGTTCCAGTGCCGGCATCCTCAGAGCCGGGCGGCAAAGCTCAACACGCCCACCACAGTGAGGCTACTCCCATCCCGTTCCATCCCATCCCGTTCCATCCCATTCCGAACAGTGAGCAAGAACCACCTAATCTCCGGAGACATTCGATGCACACGTATCTGCCAGGAGATTTTCCTTTGCATCTTTGTGCCTGTTGGCTTACACAGAGCTGCCTGGAAGGATCTCATGGCCCCACCATGATCAATGGATCCCCCACCATTGGCATTGTTCCATCTCTCCTGGCAGCAGAACCCTCTCCAGCCGGACTTTCAGAGCTCGATAGGTGGGGTGTCCTCTATTCATACAGAGATGGGGACAAGTTCACACCCTCTGCCCTGTTTCTCTAGCAGCCTGGTGGTACAGAGGGTGTGCACCATGTCTGGAGAGCTGCTCGTATTCCCAACTCTTGGCAGCATGGCCTTGTCTCCAAACAGAGGCATCCGTGAGCAGGCAGGAGGTGTCTCAAGTCACTGCTTTGAAATTGGTCTGGCTTGCCTGGAATGGTGAAGTGTTTGCAGGACTTGAAGGGCTCAGGCTAATGTTGTAACCTGACTGTGGAGCCCACTGGTCAGGACAGTCAACAGGGCATAGAGAAAAAACAGGGCTTGGCTCTTGCTGCAGCGAAAATTTAAGCATATAAGGAAGAGTAGTAGAGCTTTAATGGGAAAAAAAGTTGTGAGAGTCCAAGGTATTATATCATATAGCTGAGTCATTAGAGAGTTCTTATGGGAGATGTAAATGTTAGTTCCTTCAGGCAGAGAGGAGATTTGAGTCTCCCATGTTTAGTATGTGACGTTTAATCACCGAGGAACTAAAATCCTGCTTTTCTTGCTCCATTTTGTGAAAATGTCAAGGATTCAAGGTCACACACAATGAGAGCTTTTGCTGCCTGTTCCTGAATTTCGCCCTTCTATCTTTCCTCTCCCTGGTAACCTGACTTATCTAACTCTCGTTTGGTGTGGGGATAGGGGTGGCTTTTGAGAAAACCTTGCCTTTTGCAGTTTAATTCCTTTTATCTGGAATGCAGGCATTCAGCTCAGGTCTCCAGGTACCTAAAAGGTAGACTTGCAACCCTTGCTCCCTCTCCATGGCTGTACTGCCTTTATGCAGACACTAAAGAACAGTTGACACATACTTAAATAAGATTCTTCTTTTTCTGAGGGCAAGACAATATTATTTTTTTTAAACTGATAATCAGATAGAAGACCATACTTAATGACCATGCTACCTGAAAGTGAGCTGCCTACATGTAACCTTCACAGATTTCTGGACAGCATCACAAAGGTGCCCACAATCTGTTTACATATTGATCTTTGGTGCGACACTGAAATCTTAGATTGTCTTTAATGAGGTATTCACATCTTATTTTTGAGATGAGAGCTCAACGCTGCGAGTCAACTGCCAGTAAAAATCCCTGTTCTGTCTGCTTACAACTTTCTCAGAACAATTTCCTTTGACGACTTGAGTCCTCTATGATGAGTCGCAGCTCCAAGATGATTTTTTGAATGTTTGAACAAAGTCCAACAATTTTAAAGCATGTAGGCTATGAATACAGGTGAGTTGATTTCTAGACTTAAAAAATTGTGTAAAAGCAGCCTAAAAAGCATTAAACTGTAAAGTTTGTATGCACTTAATCAATATCAGCAAGGCTGAAAAAGAATTAAAAGAGCAATACTGTTATTGACTAAATGTTTGCTTTGCCCATGCTAATTAACTTATATTCATTTTTAGTAGGTGGGCTGCTTCATAGTACAGTGTGTGAAATGGGGATTTTTTAAAATTGGGTCCATGTAGTTCTCTTCTTATAAAGAGAAACTGAAGAAAAAATGAAATTTAGATAACAATGTTAACTTATCTGCATAATGTGGTCACCGATCTGTTAACAATCAAAATAATGGTCTAGACTAGACAAAGCACATTGGAAGTGGCGTGTTTGAAAATATGAACGTTTTCATGTTATACCCTTTTTCTTTCCTTATCTATTTTTTTCAGGTATAAGCTGATTTCTCTTTCTTTCTTTTTTTTTTGGTAAGCATTAGTCTAAGCATAAAAATGGGATTCTCAGATAAACAATTTTAATTTCTTTTCATATCTATTAGTCTATATGAAATTAAAATTAAACCACTGAAATTTATAATTGTTTTAGATTGTGTTCTTCAAGGTGGGAAAAGAAATTTCATCATATACCTAATTTATGAAACACCAGATATTTAAAAATTCAGCAACCACACAACCAAACGTGTAGAAAATAAGTGAAATTACCCAGTAGTTACTCCGAACAGGTCTACCTGCTATTTTTTAATTAACTGAATTGATCAGCCAGCTGGAACCAGACTTACTTGTGTCATCACTGGATGGATTCAGCAGCTTGTTGACCATGGTCACTGCTCATGACTACTGGGCAGACAGTCCTGCAGTCCCATCATTACCTCAGCTGCAGACCAAAGACTGCTGGAGGGTTGCCAGGATAGAGGAATCCCTTTGGATTGCATCTCCTACATACACGCTTCCCAAATGAACAAGCACAGATGAGCTTGATTCAGTCCTCGCTGCCAGCCATGGAGGGTGAGTGTCTGGAATAACCCTTATTTCAACTTTAAAACCTTCTGATTCAGGCTAATGCAAGAGAACAAGATCTTCACAGTGTAAATATTTAGAGATCTGTCTCCCGTATATGTAATGTTTCTTCAGACAGGAAACAACAAGCCTTGTTACCACCACAGATTCTCCAAGGATACCAAAAGAAGCAGTATTTTAATATTTTCTTTCTTTGGCTCCTTTGCTGTTTGACACAGTTGTGTGCATTCTTCCTAGCATATGCAGTCGTTTATGTCTTTGTACTGAGTAATTTTAAAGCCAACAAGCAGGAATACTATGGGGTTTTTACTCAAAACAGTCAGAATCATGACAAATCAGTCTGATGCGTGCTTTAAATCCTGTGTGACTGCTTCATAAATAATTTTTGTAAAAAATTAATGAAAAGATTTTTTTTCTTATGAAGCTGCCATTGTTGGTTTAGACAGAAAACTTCTCTCTGTTCATTAATATTGCTGACTCTAGTCTCTAAGTTGATTTGCAAAGATGTATGCAATTTTTTCTTCCTTCTAAGAGAAGTAGTCATAAGAAAATTCTCATCTTTCAGCCCTGAAAAAAGTGGTAATTCTGCTTCTGCATTTTCTCAGAAAGTTCAAGTCAAGTCTTGATCTTCCTTTCTTGTTTTGTTTTTAGTTGGCTGGTTAGTTGGTTGATTGAGTTTACTGATTCCAAAACGCCTACTGAGACATTTTTCATCCCTTATTTTAATTCTTATTAAATAGTGTTGAACATTCGGGAAAGGGAAGTTTTCTCACAAGTTTTTATTAAATAAATGCTTGCAGAAATCCACAATTCTAGCAGTCTTGGAAAAAAAGTCAGTTCTCTTTAGACTAGTAAGGTATATTCCAATGCCAATATACACAAAATCTTATCTTTGTAGATCACCTGGAAAAGTTGTTTTAAAATATTCATTATACCTGCACTTGGGGAATGTGTCCAAGTAGGTAGTCTTTTTTTTAATGGGGATTGCATTCAAATTCAGATTTAATGAAAGATGTTTAGGAGCTTTATCATCACTTTAAACTTTATAGGTGTGTAGACTACATACAGGACTATATAGACTGTATTGTTGGAGCAAGGGTTAAAAGTAAATCCTCCACCAGCCTATGACTAATGAATTAACAGCCAAAAGATCACCGCAATTTTATCACTGTATTCATCTTGCTGTCTTTTATTCCTCCATTTTCTCTTGAATTTGTAGTCAACTGATGAACTTGCATCTTATAGAAGTGCCAAGTTATGGAAAGTATTTCCCAGATACCTCAACATGCAACTGTAATGAATGCAGTACCACTGTAGTGTGAGATCATTTATTTAATTAAGTGTTTGTAGAGTACAGGTCTTAGATTGCTAACTGTTTGATCTTTGATTAGTCAGCTAAATGGTATATATAATTAAGCTGAAGATTAAATAAAATAGACGATCAAATCAATGGAAAATGGTCCAACAGTTAAATAGAGCCTTCATCCCCTCCCCCCCCGCCTTTTTTTTTTTTGGTCTGGTAAATCAATGAGCAAAGTAGCAAGTCAACCATTTTTTTAGATTAGTTTTAGTTTTTATGAATTAAACATAAACATTTGCATAGGGCTGCTTAAAAATGATGAAAATGTGAGCTCTTAGTTTGTAGTTCTCAGTTACAAAGATTGTGTGGAACTGTTTTCTTTTGACTGATCCTAACCATGATAGAGGAAAGCACTTAGGAAAATGCTTTGTTTAGGAACATACTTTGTGATCTCTCACTACACTGGGAATTTTGTGATGTCTAAAAGTTTTGTGATTTATGTGTGATTTTCTTGAATGGTCAGGAGTGAATGTGTCTGTTGTGATAAGGCACAAATCTCAGCCTAGAATTAAATTTTGTTTTTCCCCTGAAGAGATGGGTTTCTTCGATGCTGAATTCTTTGGAAAAGTAGAATGTATAGTTAGTTAGTATTTAGTACAGCCACACAATTTTTGTCATATTATCACACAGTAACTGGAGACAGATAGGATGTCCTGATTGTGAAGGATAAGGGTAAATTCTTCTTGAATTTATTTAATTGTCTGAAGCTTGTGTATCTAATTTTCATCTCCCTTTTGGCTGTGTCAACAGTGTTTCTGGCCATTTAAAACATAATCTGTGGAAGCAAGTATTTGTTTGCAGAAATCCAGAATTTTCTATGGGACAGTACTTGAGCAAACTTCAGCTTTGTTTTTTATATGCATTCGTTGCAGTGTAACTGAACTGACTGAACTGCTTACTGAAAGCAAGCACAGACTGGTCATGGGCTCAGCAGAAGTAAACACAATTTTTATCAATAGTCACTTGGTATGTTTCCTGATAACTCCAATAATAAAATGTATATATACTACACTATTTCTCTGCTAAAGAATTTACAAACTTATTCACAATAACATTAAATTTAATTCTTCTACATCTGTGAGGTCTTTGGTTTGTTTCCCTAGTTATGATTTTTCAGGCATCTTGTCTTCGATTATCTCTGCATTTTAAATACTGTATGTGTCACTTTTGCTTCTGCACACATACTCTGACAAGCCTTGCAAGTCATATTAAGAATGCCCTTGTGACAAAATTCAGTGGGAAACAGGTTTAGGACTTCCAACTCAAGCACAAGAAAAAAATTTGCCTTTATCGCTTTCAGTAGAACAAAAGATATGCAAAGTCCTGACAGTTCAAACACATAGTCAGAGGCTTAACTTCAGTCATGTGAATAGTCTCTTTGACTATTAACTTTGGTCACCAGCCCCCTAAAAACTTACCATTAAATGTGTAAATATTTGTAGGCTCAGAAGACAAAAAGATGAGGTATGTGCTAAGGTGTGGCCTTATGGAGATTCAGGATTTTGTTTACCTTTAGTTGGTAACAATGTAGAGTCCCTACCAAGAAGAAGGTTACTCCTTATGCTGCCAATATTTTTTTGAAAGATGCTGACGTTATGTCTGATGGAGGTTTGTGTCTTAACTTAAAAGCCAGCCCTGCAATATTTCATAGCTTTAGGATCAAGCCACATTACCTCGTTTCCAGTTTAACCTGTTATTAAGGCATTTTATCTGTTGTTCATAAGAAATTGGAAAATTCCCTATTTTAAATAGGTCATCAAATAAAAATGCATGCTGCTATTGATTGGAAAGTGCTTTATTCCTGCTCAGTCTTAATACCTTTATTAGTAGTTTCAGCATGCAAGCACTGATGAGAGTTTAAAACCCACTGGGGCTACTTGCCACACCTCACTGCTGAATGAATTCTTAGGTAACACATGAGGAAAGGCAGAAATAGTGTCAAAACACACCTCAGCCTGTGCTGATGGAGCCCATCCTACTTAAATAAAGGGCAGTATGTCAGTGTGTCTGCCCTGTGAGACAATATATGGCAGCATTGTAAGCGAGGGAATTGCTTCCTGCAGCAAACAGCCCCTGCCCAGTGTCTCCCAGTTGTCTCTTTTAAACCATCTGTGGGAAGCAAAAGACAAATCCTGGTCAGCACACATGCTAAATCAAGCTCAGTAACATGCAGAACACTTGCTCTCAAATTGGCAGGTGCCTCCTCAGCAGCCTAGCGGGGATAGTCAAAGGGGAATCCTTGGTGAGAGGACTTCTAACAACTCCCTCGTGGCGTGGGCTGCAGGAGATGGTACTTTTTTCTTGGTGCATAAAGGAGGAAGTTAATGGGATAGAAATGAAATTCGTAGACGTGAAGATGAGAGGTGGTGTGTCAATCACACAGGTCCAGGAAATAACATGCCGGCTTAGTATTTCCAGAAGTATGTTTGCTCAGTTCACACACTTAGTAAACGCAAAATTAGATCTGATTTTTGAATATAAAATGGATGCAAAGTAACATTTTTAATGTTTGGTGACATTTGTGAAGATGGTGTTGCTGGTATGCCCTGTGAATTGTAATTATTTTAGAACACTGGGGTACTAGAAGTATATTGGAGAACAGGAAATAGCCCAGAAAAATGCAGCAAAAAAAGGATGTTGGAAAAAGCAGGAGTTTCAGTCATAATGCGTGTTTGTTTGTGAGTGTCCTCACGTTGAGGCATTAAATCACAAGATAATCATCTGTGACTATTTAAAGGGGAGGGGTAGTATTTCAAAATCCAAATTCAGCTCACCCCCAGTGAGGTACCTGAATTAGAAGTGTTGCTGTAGCATTGCTCATACAGAGCAGGAACATTCACCTACAAACTCTGCATCCTCTGGAGCTGTCTCCACTGACTGCTAGGAGAATCCAGGGTAATTAGATGTCTAGCATGTGTCTATCAGTAGGGACCTTGGGTAAAGTGGGAGGTATGCGAGCCCATGGCATCAGAAAAAGAATATTTAGACTGAACATCAGAACAAACAATTTGGAAGGTACACTGGACACGAACAGTGAAAGACAGCCCATGAGAAAAGGGTAGAAAATCTATTACAGTGACACTCAAATTTAGCCAAGATAAATTAATAAAGAATTGCCTGTACAGAGTAATCCTATGCTTACCAAGAGAGGGTTCATACAATCTGTAAGATTATTCCTACCATTAATATATACAATACTCTTATCTGGCAAAGGGCAACAATCAATAATTGAAGGCTCTTACCTGATACCAGGATTAAAGTGACAAGTGATTATCCAGAGCAGGAAAGAATGTGATTTTATTCTTTAACATTATGCTGGGGAATAAAATCACATTATTTGTATGGATAAATCTATGCATGTATATAAACATGTAAATATGTATGTGAATATTTTTATCTGTGGTTTTATATGTGAAAATATACATTGTATTATTTTATATGTATAATCTTAATATATGTTTCCTAACTGAAGCTTGGTGATACTCTCATTGTCTGCTAATTGACACGTCCTCCTCCTCCTGCTGTCATGTGCTGTTAGCCAAGGGTGCTCTGGGCTTGGTTTGGCCTGGCCTGTGCAGCTGAGAGCTCCTTCCCGTGTTTCTTGTCTTCCTTCTTCCCAAACTGGACGTCTCTCTACAGTCCATGTGAACATGACCTCCCAAACCTAACACTGGCAGGTAGATAAAAGCAGATTTGTGGGTTCAGCCCTGGCTTCATGTTACTGATGTTGTCGTCTTTGCTCTACTCTGGCATCCACTGTGTTTGGAGGCAGTGATGCTTCATGTTGATTTAAAAAGTGTTTAAGAGCACCAAATCTGTATTGTACAAATTTCTTCACTGTACAGCTTCTAACAACTATCCGGACATACCTTTAACCCGTCATTTAAATTATACACCATGTTCCTTAGCACAATTAAATGCATTTGTTAAGGTGCTGATTCTGCGGGGGGTTTTCTTCATTTGTCTTCCATCCTACTTTTCATTTTCTTTCTGTGACTCTCTTTCCTTTCTGATGCTTAGAGTATTTTTGTTCTCTGCAAAACTTCCCCTTAGTTTCAATCCTAAAACAGCTACACATAGCTGCCACCACTTTCAAAATACTGCTTTCAGGCTTCCAGTTAGACCAGCTTCTTCTCGGGTAGGGTCACACAGAGGTTATGCTGCTTCTCAACTAATCCTCTGAGGCCTAGAAACAGGTTTTTCAAGAAGAATAAATAACTCTGCTGAGCCATTACACTCATTGCAAAGTGTTAAATAGCTGATTTCAGTGTTTTTGTAGACAATGATGAGTGAATACTGCATTTTGTTTCTTTTTTTAGCCTGCTTTCCTAAGGAAACAAAGCTTACACAACTGTTCTGCCTGGCTGTCTGTCTGCTTGTCTGTCAGCCCCTTTTTAATAACTCTGAACCTGTTGGTTGATTTCAGACTGGAATAGAGATCCCAAAGGTATGCTAACACTGAAGATCCTTCACTTCTACAGCCTAGGAAAGGATGAGGTCCGAACACAGGTTCTGGGGAACAACAGGCACCCCCACTGCCATTTGGGATGGCAGCAGCCACAGCACCACAGTTCAGCTGGCAAGGTCTGGCCACCACACAGCCCTCTCTGGGGGCAAAAAAAGTTTGAAGAGGGGCAATGTTGTGGTGAGGAGAAAAATGTTGATGAATTGGGAAGGATGGAGGCCTGCTCTGTAGCACAGCAAAAGTCTGTAGCAAGCAAGCATTGTTATTGCTGTTATTCATGGAACAAGTGCATTTAGGAGAAAGAAAGATGCATGCAAAAAGGGTTTCCTTCTCTGGAGTCTTTCTCTTCATGTGTATGCACATCACGGACTCATGGTGCATGTGTATTCATTTTTCAGTTGGTTGGCTTAGTCTTGGATTTGGGTCACTAGGTGCCACTGAAATACAAACAGATGTTAATAATATTGCAGCAGGAATGTGAGATTTCATTCTCTTGTACCCAAGAGATGGAGCCTACAGCTTGCAATTTTCAGAGTCCTCATGGGCATTCAAGTTTCCTGCTCCTCCAAGTCTTAAATCTTCTCAGCATTGCTGCAATTTCCAGCTGTTTATCCTTGCAGGAGGCTGTTCTTCAGATATCCAGTGTGTAGCTAGCTACTTGATATTTGTCCTCTGTCTCTCTTTGTGCCGTGGAAGATGAGACTTTGCAGCTGCTGGTTAGCAGACTTCATACTCGGAGACTTTAACATCTTCATGCTTTACCCATGGAGGCACGGTCTGAATTCTCAGTTGCCTCTGATAGCAAATAAGAGAAATCATCTGATTCGCATGTTAAGCAATAAAGGTGCACATAATTACAGTGTCTTAAAAAACAATCATGGTGGCAGCTTCTACAAACAAACTAGAGAACAAAATCTGAACAGCTAAATGAATACTAAAAAAGAATACTCATGCATCTGGCATCCAGGACTGAGAGTTTCTGTATCATATCTGAAATGACTTGCTAGTGGGAGTGAATTCTAAATAAGGTGCCATCAGCTAAACAAGTCATTCTGTCAGAAACAGATTTAATGAGGCCTATTTCCTGGAGGTTTGTACTTCATACTTGGATTCTGCCTTGTCTACTACAGTAGTGACCTCGATCCAAGCTTTTCTTGTGGATGGGACATTCTTAAACCCTTCTCTTTCAAGTTTCTCTGCCAGTGGCTGTACAAACAGTCCCAGGGAACAGTTCTGGCCACCCGTATTCAATGCTCTGTACTGTCAAATAGTCCAATCAGTGCTTGGTGTGGTGCAGACCTGTGTCTGTAACAATCTCCCAAATGGATCTGGAACACAGTGTGGGAGTGAGCTTTGGCCAATGCCATTTCCATCAAGTAGCTAGCCACCCTCTTTTGGAGGGCAAGAGCATTTAGTAGTATGTGGCATGGGCTGTTCACAGCCTGCTGCCCTTAGTAGCAGAAAATGGTCCTGGAAAATTAATGTAGGCATATAGACATACACTATAGTGCAGTCCTTTTCCTTTCGACTACTGATATGCTACCAGTGCTTTTGTCCATTAAATAACTGAATATTTATACAGACGCATAGAAAATAAGCATGTTAGAAATCTCTACTCTGCTGCCAGATTTGGCTGGAAGTGACTGAGAGCTTCAACATTACTAGTGGGTGATGGACAGTGATGAGAAGGGGAATTCATAGACATGCAAATGTACACACACATTTATGCATGTAAGTGCCCTTGCATGAAGGCTGCAATCACAAACCTTTTCTAAGGAAAGGTTCTTCAAACTTTTCTAAGGAAAACAGGCTAGAAATGTCATGGCCAAACACAAACTGGTCAATCTGGTGGAGTGTGCTCTGTCAGCAGTCTCGGCAGTTTCGATGGGACTTAGGTAAAGTAAGCTGTAACCTGTGAACCTGCCCTTTTGGAGCTCTACATTTGCTCAGGCCCCTGAAATTACTTCAGCTGAACTGAATTTTATGTTGAAAAAGGCTGCTGAGAATTGACACACAGTTTTTGAACACATTTGACTACGTTGCTTAGCAAGCAGTCTACGACTGCAGGTGTGCAGAGACGTGCATGAGCCACCATTAAGCCATCTTGGAGTCTCCATCAGTGTAGCAATCCGAAGCTTGACACAAGTAGTAGAAGCCACTTGAGGAATGGGGTGTATTCTTAGCTTGCCCTGAGCTACTGCACATGTTAGCATATGCAAGGTGGCTCATACAAGGTTGGGTCAAGGACAGTGCAGTGTGTCAGAATGGACTACCCAGACAGTGCCAGCACTTGGCATAGTCTAGAACTTGAGTGCTGTTGCTGTTAAGTTCCAGTCTGAAGAACCCTCCTGCCCTTTGAAGTTGCAAAGAAAACTTTGAAAGCATGATCTGCTATAAACTCAGGTAGCAAACCCTCCTGAGTCTGCAAGCAGCTGAACCAAAGGTTGCAAGTGGCAAAAAAATAGCTTGTACCTTCTGTAGCATGCCATCTTCAAGGGAAGGGTTTAAGAGGTCGACGTTGGCAGGTTACGTCTCGTCTTTTCCGTAGGTATAGTTTACATTCACAGCCCAAACCTGCTGCTCACGCTTCCCTTGATATACTATCCCTCCCTTCATCCTGCTTCCCCCCAATGCTGGAATGTGAAATTGTTGATACTCTACCAGCTGGAGGTGGTTTATTAATCCTGCACAAGGGAAAGACATTTGCACGTTGTTTTTTCACCCGCTTTCTGAGGAATTTCCAAACAATCTGTGCTGAAAAAGAAAAGTTTCCTCATGGACTTCCACAAGAACTTGTGAAAACCCAGGTTCTTCATGATTTGGATGGTGATTATTAATTTTATATTAATAAATAATTAATTAATATTATCAGGTTTTATAATAATTAATATTATTAATTTTCGTCTCTTATCAGCAATCAACAGATCAAAATGACAGCCTTCAAGACAGGGTGGTGTAGCTGGCTGGGGTACAAGACATTACAGGCTGTCAACATGGTATTGTTCAGGGCTGTCAAAATTAAAGGCAATTTATACACTGTAAGGGCAAGCTAAAATCAAGGACTTGCAACTGCAGAAGAACCTAAACATTGTAGTAGTTCAGCTTCTAGAAATATTTCATTGACTGAATGTTAATGTGTCTGTGGGATTTTCAGGAGTGCTCATTGAGGGCAGCAGAAAATGGAATGGAGTTTAATCTGGAAAGAGACAAGAAAATGATGTCTTTCCCTGTTAGAATCAAAGCCAAAGAGAATTTGGACACTTTCCATTACTTAGAACTGAGTAAGCCTCTCTTTTGAATTTAGTGTAGTGTCTATTGCAGAGATGCCAGCAAAGCTATCCATCAAAAGCTGGGAGGGAAAAAACACAGGTGCTCTCCTGACCCAGCTATTTATAGGGAAGGCTGGCAATTGCATGTGATACAAATGCCCTGGTTGTGTTTTCACATTTCAGAGCTCTAAATCCAGCTCTTTGGCCGAAAACACAGCTCAAAAATGATAATTGGCTAACAGTTGCTGCTGTTTAGCAAAGTTGAAAAAACAGGAATTAAATTTAGCTACCAGAGACTGAGAAAGGAGAAGAAAAATTGGGAATCTTTGTAGAAAACATTCTGGTTTGAAACAAAGATAAAAGGGTACCAAAGAATTTGCATGGTATATTAGTGTAAGTATAATAACATTTTATCAAAACCCATGCATCCAGTCATATGCGTATTTAAGATGCAGAAAGTGCTATGGCTTCTAGATGCAGGCCAGGATTTGAATTGGCAGATATTTCACTAAACTTCTCAGAAATTTTCTCCTGCTATTTGAGGAAATCCCAGGTAAACTATTTTTTTCTGAGATGATGATTGTTGCCATAGGTTTCTAAAAGTTCTCATAATTTGTTAATTCTTAAGGCTAAAAATTATAATAAATATGAGAAACATCTGGGATAAAATCAGAAACGTTTGCAGCCTACTAAAGGAATCATTTAGAGCTTTGCATAATGACACGAGCATGTTGCTTCCTTTCTCAACATGACTGCTATTGTCTCAGTTCCCATAAAAATTGTTTCACTATATTTTAACCACTTTTTAAAGTAAGTCTTAGCAGATTGCAAAGCCAGCAACAAATAAAGCAGTTTCAGATTTTTACCTCTCTCAGGAATCTTCCAGCAGTTCTGCTAAAACTGATGTGCGAATACATTTGACCTACTTTGGTAGAGATTTCCACAAGTCTTACAGGACTTAGAGTTCTCTTCTCTATTATTATTTCTTTCTATATGCTTTAAGCAAGGGATTTGTTAGAAAGTTCACATAATCAGCAGCATAAATTGCTGCTGGACAAAAGAAGAAGTGCATATTTATGAAACAAATAAATTTTAAAAACCCCAAACCGACTCCTTTTCTGTATTGTGAAAAGGGTTCTGCTTGTTCAAAGGCAGCAGACTCTATGCAGACTACCAGCTCACCTGATAAGTTAGTGGAAAAGACAGCATAAGCAGTGGGTGTGGACAACAAATCCAAGGATATTCAGTTTTGTGGGAATACCAGAAATCACAGAAAGCTTTTAAATGAAAGGAGTGTAGATTTGGATTTGATATTAGGAGGAATTTCTTTACTGTGAGTGGTGAGACACTGGCACAGGTTGCCCAGAGAAGGTGTGGATGCCCCATCCCTGGAAGTGTTCAAGGCCAGGTTAGATGGGGCTTTGAACAACCTGGTCTAGTGGAGGGTGTCCCTGCCCGTGGTAGCAGGGTTGGAACAAAATGATCTTAAAAGTTCCTTCCAACTCAAACCATTCTATGGTTCTGTGAAATCATATCCCAGCTGCACTCCATTCTGCCTTGTGCACCATCTTTCATAAAAGCACTTGAATACATTCAGGGAACTAAAAAGGTGACTCTAACTATACCCAGATTTTGGTCACAACATGCCATGGACAGAATTTAAACCTGTGCCTCTGGATTCTGGTGTGGCCAGTATCTAGAAACATTACTGTAGGGCAGCAATGGTGACTGGCATCCTACTCATGAAAGGCTTTTTCTACAGAGCAGAAGGGCCCCTGCCAGCAGGATGTCCAGGAGCACTGCCTTAGCACCATTTCTATAAATAGTGTGCTGTGACCGTTTTACTCATCTTGTTGAGCAGCATGGTAGAAAGTGAAAGCCCTACATCTCTTGTAGTATTTTTTTATCCTACTTTCCAAAAGATTCAAAATATTTGTGAGTGCATATTTTTCCCATTTTTTTCTCCACACTCCAGCAAGTACATGTATTTCCGAACAATATAGGAATTTTGATGTATTTGATAGAAAGATAGAGGTCCCAAACACCTTTAGTTTGCAGAAGCTTAATGAAGTAGAGGAGAAAGGTTGTAGTGTAACTTTTACTCCTGACATGACACAAGGATGGAAGAAGTGTGTAAAAAAGAGAGAGAAGCTCTAGTGCGTAAAAGACATTGTGTAAAAGCCCTATAGCCATAGCTCTCCTGAGTTCCACAGACACAGAGCTGCAGGGAGCCAGTCTCTCCTAGCCCTGCTGCAGACCAGCTTGCCACCCTGAGCAGCAGCAGCTGCAGAGGGAGGTTCTGTAGCCATTACTAATTCAATAGTGTATGTGATGATGATTTTATAATACTGACGTAAGGCAGGTGGGGAGGTGACACACCAAGCCCCACACCTGCCCCAACACCATAACGTCTCTGTGGAAAGCCAGTGCTAGTCACTCACAACCCCAGAGGCTGTCCAAATGCTCTGAATGTAATTCTCTGTGTGATAAGCAATGTGTACATTGTTATGACAATATCGAAAGTTCCCCGTGTAAGTCATGCCACCTGGGAAGGGCAGTCCCATTCTGGGAGGTAAGCCTGGCACTGGCTGTACGTCCCACATCCAGACCATTTTTAAAATATGCTTAAATGCTTGCAAAAATAGTTCAGGGTTCCTTAGTAGCTTAGTAGAGGAAAGAGTCCTGTGAACTCTATAGTTTGTTGACACACAGTGAAACCCTGATACTGTGGAGTGCAATAGCAATCTGGGAAGGTCAGGGTACCAAACAGAAAAGCATCTCAGAAAGCAGCTGCTCACCAGTTCTGGCCTGGACTCCTGTGGTTAACATCATGCTTCAAAGAAAGTTTAAGCGACAGCTTGGGCATAGGCAGCTATCAAATCCACTTAAAAGTTCCTGGGTGGGTTTTTGTTCATTGTTTTGTTGGGTTTTTTGAGGTTTTTTTTAATGCTTTACTGCCATAGCAATATTTCCAATTAATGATCAAAGGTGAAAACCTTTCCTTAGCAATAGCAAAACTACTTTTATTTGGAGTGTCGAAAGCATCTGAAACGGATGTGAGTGCATCTGTTGGGGTGTGGCACCATTTTTTTTCCTCTGGTGGAACCAAGCCAAACAAAGAGGTATTTTTAGGCAGAGCCTGTGGGTACCTTCAAGCCCTGAGCAGTTCATCAATCTCAAGATCCATCTCCAATCAGAAAAGTCAGTTTAAGAGCTGGTCTTGTTTTACACTGGGGAGAGGTACACGGAAGCCTTTTGTCTGTTTTATCTAGCATGTCTCTATGAGGGGCAAGCAGTAAAATGACATCCTAAAACTCTGAGAAATATATAGCATTACACTTCATGCTCACAGTGTTTATGATGAATCACTTGAAATACACAGACCAAGAAATGCGGGATTTGAAAAAAAATGAAAAACTAATATTAGTTTCTTAGAGTGCTGAAATAGCAGAAGATAAGCTTATCAAACGAAAGCCTAGCTCCACTGAAATCAGTAGGAGTTTTGTTTGGGCTTTCAAGAAAACGATAACTTCACTTTGAGCTAGTTTATGACTTTCACTAGGTAGGAACTACAAAGTGAAACTATATCCTTATACAGTAGACAGGTATTTGCCAATCATGTTTGGTTTGGGATTAGGAAGAAATAAAATTTGCTGTGTTCTTTCTTTTTGGTCCTGTAATTAATTTGTGCTTAGTTCTGCATTGTCTTCTTCTGCTGCAAAGAGCAGACATTGAATTGGGATTCTGTGTGTTGACAGTCCTGGCTTGAGCCTTCCCGCGGGTTGGCTGAGATTTCACAATACATTTTTTCCCATGGTGTTTTCTGTCACATATTTTTTTAAACAAACACAATTCTGTCAGCTATAGAGGACACAAAGGAAAGATGTGCTGTAGAACAGCAAGCAAAAGGCAATTTCAGCTTTAGCATTTGCAAGGTTATTTAATGGTATTAGCAACTCTCCTTTTCTGTAATCTCTTTATAAAATGTATATTCTATTTATTAAACACACTATTCAAAGGAATAAAGGAAATTAAGGAACATTTCATCTAAAAGAATGACGCAATTTACCTTTGTCCACAGAAGCATAAACTCTACTGACATTACAGAGTCACTGCCAACAGATCTGGACTTTGGCTTCAATCTAGAGGAAGCAGACACCTGAAAATGAGCCCGGCTGAGCATCGCTTGCTGCCACATTAGCTGTGAAAACTATGACAGACATGCAGACCCACATGAAGTCAAATGGCAAATATATATATATATATATGGCAAATATTTGGTGCCATTACATGTACTGTGGTTTTTTGCAAGAATTTTTCCAAGGTAATTTTTCTAAGAGAATAGCCTTACGATGTAGTTGGTATTGACATCATTGGTATGAGCTTGTCCCCTTTGAGATCACTGATTTCTGTTGTCTTGGACAGAAGCAGTATGGGGCCAGGAAGCCATAGAGATAAAACACCACACACTACTTTGAAAGTTAAGGAAGTGTTAAGGTCAGAATAATAACTTTCATTAAGTATGACAAAAATCAATGCTATTTGCACTGTCCAGCTATTCAACTTTGTACATGCAGATTATCTGCATATGGTTATCACACTTCCTAATCCCAGCCTGGCACTGATTGAAAAAATGCTTTACAAAACATACAGCCCAGGGCAGAAGACTCTATAAAGTCAATGTTTTTACTGCTTTTCTTACTGATGTAACAACCCTCCTGTAATGGCTTTTTTTTCCTTTTTTTTTTCTTTTTTTTTTTGAGACGGAAAAATAGATGATATAAGATGATAGCATAAAATTGATCCAAAATTTGGAACACAGCCAAGAAAGCTGCTGAGAAGACAGATCCTTTGTATCGTGTGCTGAAGGTCAGCATGGGACCCATTGCAGAGCTTGTCTGTGGACTCTGGTTCCATCTCTGTAGGCACCAGAGTCTCCCTGTAGAAGAATCACTATATTAGACACCAGGAATCAGTACTGTCAGCTTTTAGGTGGGAGAAAGGTACTTGCAATTAAAAACTGAAGAGAGGTATGTGTTAAAAAATAAAAAAGAGATGAGGTAGAGGATGGAAGAACCATCCAGAAAGAAATACTTGTATTTCTGCCACCTGAAAGACCTACTGTAATGAATAAAAAATTGAGAATAGGAATTGAGCTGAATCAAGTTCTACTCCAACCGGTCTCTCTGTTGTGGTGGTAGCAGTGCATCTCTTTCTGCTGGTCCCTTAGCTGGCACACTGCTGTGGTTACTGGTGGCACTAACATTTATTTTGGCATGATGTGCATGCAGGGAGGAGGGAGGGGTGATTTTGCTCACGGCAGCTTGCCCAGACCCTCTGGGTCTTGATATTCCTGTACTGCAATCCATTACTTCCAGAAAAAACATTGGACAATCATTTGCTCTTGGGCTTGCAGGTTGAAGAAGGATTGCAAGGATTCCTTGCCTTTGGAAGGCCTGTTTGTTAAGAGGAAAGTGGCACTGTGCCTGCAGTGGACTGGCCACACATGCTGCAGTGATGCAGCTGCCACTGAGTTGCAGAGGACAGACTGGCCAGGATGGAGCTGGCCCCCCCAGCAGCAGCAGCTGTCCCTGCAGCTCCCATTGCTGTTTGCATGGCAGCAACCACACTCTCACCTCATCTTTCTCCTTCCCACCTGCAGCATCCCAGGCTTCACCCCCAGGGCTGATGAGGAGGAGGTGAAGGCTTGCTAGGGGTGAGGGGGGAGAGGGACAAGCAGCTCCAGATACAGATTGCAGAGGAAGAGGATGCACTACAGTGTGGGGGTGAACAATCCCAAATCCCAGGTCCAGATGGCTTTTGA
This sequence comes from Acrocephalus scirpaceus scirpaceus, assembly GCA_910950805.1. Taxonomy (NCBI): domain Eukaryota; kingdom Metazoa; phylum Chordata; class Aves; order Passeriformes; family Sylviidae; genus Acrocephalus; species Acrocephalus scirpaceus. The sequence goes on along the minus strand of OU383774.1, from coordinate 55,874,439 downwards.
AGTCAGACTCCTTCCTACACAGGAAGGTCAGCAATGTACAGCATTGTTCAAACTACAGTGACAGAAACCTAGTTAAACAGAAGTCATGAGAAAAGCCTGGTGGAACGAGGCCGGAAGGAGGAACAAACTCCTTAAACTTACTGGGCAAAGCCTGACTAGCAGCTTCCCTGCTTGACCCAGAGAAAAGGGAAAAGGTGCAGTATGTGCATCTGAACTCTCCTTCCAGGGGTCACATACTGAAATAGCCTGTTGAAAGGATTTACACAAGCTGAACAGCCATATTTTATCTCTCGAATAGTGCCAGTATTTGTAACCAACTGGCACAAAACCTGTAGTATAAAATACTGTGGCACACCGCTGAAGGTTCCTCACAGCAATGAGCGTCCACAAGAGCTGGTTGCGTTCTTATGTGCCAGGAACCCACTTTCTGTAGGAGGTATTAAGTTGCAGTGAGCATAATGAAATGCTGTAATGTATGAGCCTGGATGGATGGGGCATTTCCAAGCAGACATCCCATCAGCAGCAAGGTTCACGCTGCTAAGAGGCACTATGTCACGGGGCTCTCCTGAGCCTTTGGGTAAAGTAGCATTTTAATTGCTTCTTCCCCAGGCACAGCAGAAAGTCCTTAGTGGTTATGTCTCTTAGTTGAATTAGGTTGGTACCTGGCCAACCTTGGTCACAGAATTTTTCTGAAGAAACCTCGTGCTGTTGGCTGCAATGAGTGCTTCACAAGTGGGTGATCGTTGCTGACATGCATTAGGTAATAGAGGAATTATCGTTCAAACACTATGCTCAACAAATTTGACTAAATGGGCACGGCTACAACATTGGCCAAAGTATAAAAAACTATCTCTTGCAAGTTTCTCTTTTTCTAGTGTTATAAAATACGAGATTGAGTGTAACATTAATTTTACAGACCAGAAGAAAGATAGTTTAAATGGTAGTATTCATTATTTAAAAAAAAATAGTTTTAATTCTTTTAAAAAACCAAAACCTGTTATTTATTACAGCATTACATACTGTCTGACCATGCAGCACACCTTGCCTGTGACTGCTAGGTTCTAAGAAAGGTTTTCTTAGGAGATGGAAAATCCCTTTGGACCCCAATCTAGAGGAGTCCAAGCCCACAGTGTCCACATCCCAGGAGAGAACAGTTCCATAGGTAGTCCAGTCTCTGTTCTTGCTGACTATAAACCTCCCCAGAACACAGGTACGTGGAAGCAAGATGGTAGAACTAGCTGAGAGCAACTTTAAAGGCTCAGGATTTAGGAACAGAGAATGCTAGGACTCTTTTTTAGCTTTACCCAAAATTAAATGCAGATGCTGCCTGCCCTGGGATCAAGGACCTGAACCTCAGGCTCTCCTTTCCTATGCAAGTTCTTTGCTTACTGCTGTTATTGAGAAGATACCTCCATGGGTTATGCCATTTCTTATGTAATCAGCAGTAACAGACTATCGTTTCAAGGCCATTATTTGCAGTCAAGCTCAAACACTCAATGTTTTTTGGGGGACATGCTTATGTAATCTGGAAGCAGTATTTATTGAATTACACCTCTCCAAATTGTGGCTCCTAGAAAGTGAACATTAATTTCTGAATTTGAGGAAATTAACAGCTTGGTATCCTAACTACAAGCCAAAGTTTTATCCATAATGTTGACCAGAGTATTTTCCATTTGTGTTGGCAAAAAACCCAGCACTGTTTAGTTAAGATGCAGTGATCTACAACAGAGGTTGCTTTACAATTTTAACCAATATCTGTCTCCATCCCAGTATTCCACACTTCTGAACAAATGTTACTGAAACAGTTCTGCAGAAGACTGAATATCCTCCCTTCCAGCTGAAGGTCCATCCCACCTCCCACTGCAGTCTCTAGGAAGTTTTCCATGGCTTTAGGATGCACTGGAGCTGGCTCGGAGTCTGTTCCTTTAAAGCAGCAAACTGGTTTAGCTAGCACAACCAGCGCTTTGCAGACAACTCAGCAATTACAGGATCATGTAACTACAGTAAGAGGCTGAGCTGCAAATTACTGTAATTATGAATATTTCTGTTGCAAGGCAAATTTGCAGCCAGATATGTCACATCAAAATTGTTTTATTTTATGGGTAATTCTAATTTTGCAATACATTTCTAGAACTTCATTTTCCTGTTAAACAGCATTTTAATTTGAAGAGCCTACTACAGTGGTTGTGGTGGATTATTTTAGAATCCAGAGGCAGTTTATGAAATGCTGGCATGCTAAATCCTGATCTGGAACTGAATAGCACAGTTGGGAATGGTGATTAATATCATTATAAAGGTATTGGACAGTGTCTCAGAAGAGGGTGAGGTGTCTCCAGTGCCTCCCATGTACCCAGATGAAGCTCCACCTGCCATAAAAGGGAAAACACAAGCACCTCCAGAAAACTCAGATTCTGGGGGTGTTAATCTCAGAAAAGAGAAGGAATGTGGGGTGAGACTGCTCTCATGTGTACCTGGTTTGAATACCAAAAGCAAGGCAGTGAGTCTTTTGTGTGACCTTGACTAAGCCACTTTATTTCCCAGCGCCTGTTTTAATTTAGTTCTTCACCTGTACAGAGGTAAACACAGAGGATTGGGGAGGATATATTCACTGATGGCATTTGGGTTCCCAGAAACTTTGCAAAATGGTCTTGCTCATTAATAAGTTGACAACTTCCCAATCTTTTTTTTATTATAACATAATGTCAGGTGATCTGCATCACTGCTACCATCTGTGACCCTGGCTCCAGGATGCTGAAAGCAGTATAGGCTGCAAAGTGGTGATTTCCATGGATCATCATTGTGGAACATACCCAGATTCCAGCCATAGTACCATTTTTTAAGTAGGCCTCCATGTTTCTAAAACATCAGCCTCCTTAAGGGGGCTTAAGGCCTCCAAAGCTTAAGGCACAGCTCAAATGTTACTGAAGGTGATGTGCAGCACAGCACACCCAGTCTTCTGGCTGCTGATGTTCTCAACATGAACATGGCCTTTCCCTGCCCCATCCCTGACTGACATTGGGCAAGTGCAGCAGCTTCACCCAGCTCCCTCGGCACAAGACTGTGACCCAGCAGCGCCAGTGGATAGAGCTGTGACCTGGGGCCACCAAAAGCAGGAATGACCTGCTCACCTTTGGCTTCTTATTTAGTTACGTTAGGCTCCCTCTCAGGAGGAAGCCAAAAAACCAATCACCTCTCTTGCCAGCTTGTTCATTAGCACTTAATGGGACAGGCTTGACCCGGCTTCCCCCGCAGCTGCCCCCACTGTTGATTGCAGGGGGCTTGAGGCATGCATGGCATGCAGGGCCAGGCTGGGGGCATGCTCTTGTCCAGTCCCAGGTGGAACCAATGGCCTGGATTGCTTCTTTCAAGGAACAGCTGCAGGCTGGGGCTGGGAGTCGGCTGCAGCAGCACGCTGTGCTCCAAGGACTTGCACTGCTGAGATACGTAAAGCAAGAGGTGCTACAATCTTTCAGCCCCCTGATACGGTGATAGAGGGTACTTTTGCTCTGTGTCCCTAGAAGGTCTCAGCAGTCATCACTGTGATATTCTGGAGCTTTCAGGTCTAATAGCCTGTCCCTGAGATATAAAGGCTTTGTTATGTCTCCCTGTTGCAGAGACAGCTGATAAAGACATGGCACAGATTTACTTCCACCTGAGTCTGTTTTTCTGCTGTCTCCGGTGTCTGGCAAAATCTCTCTTCTAAATTTTAGGCGCATGCAGACAGATCCAGAGTATGGGAGTATAAAATCAGACCAAGATATGCAGCCATGTCGTAGAGTAGCCTCACTCACTGCCTTCCTGGTTCACAGCTATTCCCTGCAGTTTTTGTTGTACTCCCTGATTATTTTCACATCCTTCATCCAGACTCGAAGTCGAGTGGCCATGCACTGACTCTGACCAAATGGTTTGCAATGGGGTGTTCTCTTGTGTTTGTCCCCAGGCCAATACAAATGAAACCTTTGGTCGCAGCCTTTCCTGCCGATGGCTGTACAGCCAGTTTTCCCACCCAAAGTCATGTCCTTATGTACAAACTGGTGGGCAACACTGAATCATCCTGTTTCTGAGGTGCCGTTGGCACGATCCTGACCCTGAGCCTTTGTTTTAAAAAATAATTTTAGTATTTTCATTCCCAGATGCAGAAACATCCAAGAAGCTTTGCAGTGGAAATAGCCTGTGCAGCCTCTCTCTTGCCTACACGTTTTTTAGAGAGCTGTTTTGCTCTAGCAGGAATGTCATGACACCCTTGTGACCAGGCTGCTGGGGTCAGAGGGCTCCAACAGCTGCAGTGGTGACTGGAAAGAAATTACTTTTCAGACACTGGAAGGATTTAATGAAGAGCAGAGAGTAAAATGGTATAACAAAATACTGACATGTCGTTAACTTCTGCATTATGTCACAGCCAAATTGCTTATCAACAGTATTGCCTATGGTCTGGCCTTGCAAACATCCCCTCCAATGAGGCTAATTCCCATCAGCTTGACGGCTGAGACGTGATAGTCCCCCTGGTGAGGTATCAATTATTTATTCTGTGCACTCCAAAAGTCAGTGGGTCCCTTTGATATGCAATATGACTGTTAAATTAGCTGCTGAAGGACTGCCGCTGCTTTTCAAGCTTCAGCCTCAGCGAGAGACATTTCCAGCTCATTGCTCCTTATCTCGTTCATTTCCTCATGCAGCAAAGCCCATTTAAGTGATTACTGCCCCGGGTGCGCCTTTCCACCTCCACTGCAATTCACTGCCCCGCACTTGTGCCGGTGGAATTACTTTGTGTGGGCAAGAAGTAAATCTGATGTATTAGTGCTCCTCCATGGGATGCTGTCAATTATTTCATCCGGGAGCTGACTGTCCCAACATTTCCTTCTGATGTTCCTCTGCACAGGCAACTTGTCAGAGGTGTCCTTCTGCAAGCAAGGAGGCCCATTGAACCACCAGGCAGGACACACCTCCTGCATAACTGCTGTCCTTCTTGCTCATACATGGCAAACTAGATTAAATTCCTCACGAAATTCACTAGCAATTTAGCTCAGAATTAATGTAAATAGCCAATTTAAAATATGCCCAAGAGGAGATATTTAAATACACACTTACTGGTCATTTATATTCTCTTACACTACATTAGGCTGGAATAGCCATCTGTTATTTGGCTTGCCCAAGACTTTTCACTAAATAAAATTGCAACAGTTGTTATCATGCAGAATATGTTAATGCTGATTAATAGCCAAATATTTTATTACCTTTAAGAGTAAAGATAGAAAAATAAGTGTGTGGTCTCTTGTGCAAGAAATATTCCCTCTATTTCCTTTGAAAATGTGAGGTGAATACCGATACATTTTTCAAATTTTAGAACAGTAAATGAAGTCAGTCGTCTTGGTTTTGTCTCACATTTGCACTGGGCTACTTTGAATAGACTGAGGGATAGGTATCGTGGTAGCTCTTTCAGCTGTATAAAAGTTATTAATCTAGGGATGTGTCTACAACAGGGTTTGTCCTGAGAAGTATTTCTGAAATGCATCCCCTAGCCACTTCCACTTTCCCTGCTAGGGTTCACATCACGGAGTAGTCTCAGAGACACCAGCTGGATCCCTTGCTGATAAAACTCAACAAAAAAGCGTTCCCTAGGGACACATCTGGTGTGCTAAAATGGGATGAGACTAGAATCAGACCAATATATATTGTGTAAAAGTTTCCAGCATCTGATCCTGTTGCACTGAACTATTTGCTTAATTGTCCATGGCCTACATCAGTAGCAATCCTCAGAGCTCACCTTCCATTGTGGAGATGTCTGGATACATCCTAGGTAACAAACTTAGGAAACTCAGTCCTTTGCAGTTCAGTTTGGAGAAGATGACTCCACCAGAGGCTTGTATCTGTCTCCAGTTCCACCAAACTACCTACCAGTTTAGGACCGTGCCTGTGGAGGCAGCTTGACCTGCTTTCAGGCTCCAAAAAGTGCTTTTGCAAAACATGTATCTGCAAGTAAGAATCTCTGCTTTCTAAACTGGAGTCTCAGCTTACAAGTGCTCTTACATCCCGGGAATGCCCAGAAACCTGCTTCCTGGCATGGTGTGGCGTGGCATGTTGGCTCAAAAAGTAGCTAGGACCCAGGACTTGAGCAGAAACACCTCCTAATGATACCGTGTGCCCCAGAAAGTAGTTTCTGGAACCCAAACTATGTAAGTAATGTAATGTCTTCTACTGACCTCTCTCTCCCCTCTCAGCTCCCAACCTTATAAATAACTCTTACTTCCACCTTAAGGATTTTTCCTGAGCCCTGCTGAGGCTTTTGGTCTTCCTATTTTTAGCTTTGCATTTATTGACAGTGGTTTCCTCCTTCTCTGCCTATTCAGACTGCAACCTAGAAAACACAAAGGTTATTTGATTCCCAAACTTGCTTTCTGTGAACAGATCTGTAAAATTTCTGAAGACAAAAAGAGAGGTCATGGTTTCTTTCCATCACAGCTGGCATATACAACCTTTGCAAGTCACCAGGGGAGCCATGTGCTGTGTGCCTTCCCAAACTTCCTGAGGCCCAGGAACACACTCTCTGATACCCAGATGCAATCAACCATCTCTGTGGAAGCCAGCAGTGAAGACTGTCATGCACATTACTAGGAGTAGGAGGGCAAGATGCAGTTTAGATAACTCCAGCCAAAAAATGTTGTCCCTAAATGCATAGGAAAACTTCTAGATTTTAATAATACAGGTAATTTTTCCCATTTTTCAGCAGGCATTATTAAATCACTAATCTTGATCTGTGCACATGCACATTCAGCGGTTTCGGTATATACTAGAACTAGGTATAAACTAGATATGAACTAGATATAAAATTGGCTATTTGGACAAATTTCTTGCCATGTGTTTGGATGTAGTGCGTGATAGGCTTTGTGGGATCATGCCGATTTAGGGTGTTTGTGATTTGCAAACAAACTTGTGGAGCTGAATGGTATGCCCATACAATTTATGAAGTTCAAGGGAAGACATGAGAGTAAATACATCCTGTCAAATGTGGCTTTTCCTGATGTCCTGTTTTATTCTCATTAACCAAAAAGAGGAAAAAACCCTCAGACTGTGGGTAGTTTTAGGAGCAGAATTTTATACTTTACAGGGGTAGTCCTTTCTTGTCGTGTAATAATCCAGAAAAAAATGGAAAACAGTGGTAATATCACTTAAAGCCATAGGAAGATAACTGTTTGACAAACGTAATCATTTATAGGAACTTGTATGTTTCCTTGATGTTCTGCTTCAAGCACAGAATTCCAGATAAATCCAGCAAGAGAGCTCAAATGACAGAAAAAGCCACAAATTGCGACAAAAATTGATTTTTCAGAGGTATGTGACATAAGACTCGATTTTCAGAGACGTGCCTAAAGTGGGACACATGATTAAAGAACTTGCTGAATCAGAGATTCTGTGTACAAAAGAGCAGTTATGCAGCTAGCGGGCTGTGCAAAGAGGCTGGGTGATGCCCTCGTGCAGTTGCAGCTACATACGGAGGAGCTGCGTGTTCATTGCTGCTGCAGCTTACATGAACGCTACCCGGGAAAATACAGCTCACAGTATGGCAGCAGGTCCACAGATTTTCAACTGTGAATTGAATTTTGACTTCTGCCTTGTCTCCACAGGTAAGATCTGCCTTGAAAAGCCAGCAGGTTAGATGTGGTCTGTGGTAGATTGATCCTCCGGGACTTGAAGTGACTCAGACACTTGATCTGAGGGAGTAATTGATAGTAGCGATAGGTTGCCATCCAATCTTTGGACCAGTGAGAAGATGAGGGTGATAGCACAGTTTGTGGGTGAGTTTCAAGGCTGTTTCTTGCCAACGGAGGAGTGCCAGGGTGGCTTTTGTCCAAGACCATGGTGGAAAACATGCTCCAGCCTCTCCCAGCCTCTGCTGTTTCTTTTCTCATCCATGCCTCCTTCTCCTGGTCTCCTAACCATTCTGACCCCATTTGCCAGCCTTTGAGCTGTTTATCCTTCATCCAGCCTTCTCTGCTAGTCTGTGGTTCAGTCTCTGCAGCACCATAGGGGACAGAGCCAGTGGCCTTACTTCAGTCATATTCTTCATTCCTCTTTCCCTTGCTCACCTTGCAAGGCTCCTAGTTCTCAGATGTTTTCATCATGACCTCCCAAATTTGTGCTGCCGCTTGTCTTCTCTGCCTCTGAGGTGGGCACCTCCTTCTCCAGGCAGCCTGGGCATCAGGCAGGGGAATGTCAAAAATCCAGGAGACACAGGCACCATGCCCTCAGTTTGTACACTGAGAGCCACGCTGGCCACCAACAGCAAAAAGGTTTGCTATAAGAGGTGAAACATACTCAAAGCTGGTGAGACCCCAGGAGAATGTAACAACCACAGTCAGGCAAGATGAAGACATAACCACCATCTCCCCCACAAACAAGTCTGTGAGAATAAATTAATTAATAACTGCATTGCAGAGATGAGTGACACAGAAGGGACCATGAGGAAAGGAGCAAATCTGCCTCTGAGAAAGGCTGGGATAACGTGTGGTCAGTGGGCCATGCACTGGATAATGAGAAACAGAACACAGAACAGCTGTTCACCTGGTGGACACCATCCTTTCTGTGCCACTCATCACAGTGACTGGAGGATGTCACGGTAATCTGACTTGAAGGCAATTTAGAGGAAGAGGTTAAGAAATTTGGTTGGTAGGGACAGGTTGTGTCCATGTAGCCTAAGATAGGAGGTGTAAATATTCCTTCACCCTATATGTAATGAAGTCCAGAGGCTTCTTGCAACACTTTCAAACTAGGAGTTTTGCCTCACTTTGCCTCACTTTAGCATAGTTCTGTCTGCATGCACAGCATTGTATAGATTCAATGCAGCACCTCCCACCACACCCTCAAATGAATAGCTGGGGCAGACGACAAGGCAGATGTGTTAGACATTTGTGGTATGAAATGCTACTGAATAAGCAGGCAGCTGTATACTTATCTAGCTTCTTTTTCCAGATGGTCGCAGCGAGCAGCATCCTGCAGGGAGCATTATAATGGTCAAGTCCTGAGCTGACAAAGGCTGAGTAAGTGTAATAATATCTGCGACTTGAAAGAAAGGATTGTACAATTCTTGCCAAGAACAGATGGCAAGATAGTGTTCTTAGCCACAACTGATACCGACCTACTAGCAGGAACCACAGATCTTTATTGCAAATATATCTTATAACAATTGATGCAATCCCTTAATCAAAGAGCATCGACTGTTCGTCTAGTTAATTCCCCCATCCAGTCGGCATTACCGAGCAGTGTCTGGTATAAGGCTTAGCCACATAAGCCGCTCCTAGATTCCTATCTCGTGAAGATGCTGGCTCGTATCATGCATTACATCAGCCCAGTCAGATTAGATAGAGAAAGGGGCTTTATTCAGGCTGCCTATCAGCAGTGCCTCACGTAGATTCTGTGACTCTTAAAGGATCAAAGGACTGATGAGTGATCCAAAACCCAGACGTCACAGCATCAAGAGACGTACTTGTGGCACAAAACTTAGGCAGATCTTCTGCTGAAAATGCCAACCAGGGCCACAGCAACTACTCGTTTTGTACATCTTAGCATAAACTGTGACTCAGATTTTGCACAAGGGTCCCCTTTGGGAAATTATGTGAATTCAGTGTCATGGTGAGTTCAGAGTAGATGTGCAACCAGTACTACAGGTCAGCTGATGAGGGAAACTCAATCAGCTACTACAACTGCTTGCAGTCATGGACCTGTGACCTTAATCTAGACAAGGGAAACTATTTTAGTACAGATTAGCCAGCTAGAGCAAAGTTATCTCCTCATTAGCCTTCATTTCAGTCTGAGCTGTACCTTCAAATATGTGATAATATAAAAATAAAAGAAAATAAAATATATTCTTTAATATTAATGTTAAGAGATAGCAGTTAGAACACACTAGCTAATGTATTTTTCAATAATTCCTTTTGTCCTAAACTAAGCAAGTACTCACTTGCCATAAGGAAATCACCTCTGGTGTTTCATTCTTCTTTCATCGTAGCTTTCCTTTTTGCTACAGATGCATTCTACCTTCCTTTCCCATGAGAACTTCCATATTTAGACTTGCTTCAGAAAGCTGTTGCTCTCCAGCCTACCATACATAATACCAAGACTGTGAAATCGGGTTTGCCCTTGACCATTCTTTGCTGACTCTGAAGCCAGCAAAGAAGGAGATGGGAAAGGTGAAGAGAGAAGGGAAGAAGTACTTTTAAAAGAGATACACCAGTGCTGTTTTAAAATCCACCCTTTACACGCTGTTTTTAATGGTTAGGGGAATGGTGAGGACATGAAGATGCACCCTTGAAATGGAGTTGGGAGAAATGGTCCTCTCCAAGGGGAAAAGAGGATTCCCATGCAGAGGGAATGGCAGACCCAGGCTGTTGCAGTGGGCAGCTCCTTGAGGTGTGGACAGACAAGGGAATTGTGGAGCGGTTTGAACTGGTACTCTATAAATATGTCTCAGCCAATTTCCAAGCATCCCCACTATATCCCAGCATGTTAGAAGACTTCTGGTGACCTCAAGGGGAGCCCAGGGCCCATGTTGGGTTTGGAGGTCAGCTGTGGGTGCCCGGAGCGATGCCAGGTTGAACATATACCTCCTTTGGGCAGGGCTTGTTCCTCACTCAGCTCCTCTGCACACCACCAAACCTGCCCACTCAGCACAAGTCATCTCTTGTTACATCAACTGAAGTGCATTCTTCTCAAAAACCCACAGATTAAAAGCAAAAGCAGCCTCTGAAATGCCCATTGCATTTCATTGGGATGCCTTTTCTTCTTCTATCTGTATTGCTTTTCATCTTTACTGATGCACATTTATACAAACCATCAGGGCTGGGGGCTGTACTGTCATTGCTGTTTTCTTTTCAAACAGATGAAAAACTTTATCTTTGCAGATCAGGTGTAAGCTCAAATGCTCTCTGTGCCACCAGAGTCTGAATTCACCTTTGTGTCTGTGGGCAGAGTGTTTGCCTTCCCTTTTCTTAGCTCAGAGGTTCCTACAAACCCAAGTAGATGTTTTTGATACTCTGGTTTATTAAGATACCAGACATTACTGTTGCAAACACCAGTGGGGGCAGATGGAGCCTTAACATACCAAAAATTAAATAACAAAGTGACAGTCACTGAGAAAATGAAACATAATATATCTAGGGGAAAACCAGATTAAAGGCAGATGTTCAAGGGGATGAGAAACCTAGAAAGGCAGAGCTTTGGATCTGATCTGGGGCTGGCAGAATGTGAAGAATGAGCTTTGCAGGGACACATGAAAGGAAATGCTAGGGATGATTGTGACCCGATGTTACATGACCCCGTGGGCAGACAGGCCAGTGCCAGTGGAACGTGCTGGAGCTGCTGCCCAGTCACTCACACAAGGTGCCAGACCCTACAGCTGAAGGCACAGCAGGGTGAGGCATCCCCGTGCTGGAGCCAGGCTGCAATTTGCTTTCCCCTGACGCTTTTCAGCATTATACACCTACTCTCCAGAAGTCCAAGTAATCCTGTCTTCACCCGGGTGTCTTCCCACCTGCCCATCACTGGCAACTCTCCCAGCACTGACAGCAGCAGAAGTTCAACCAGACGAGTCCTCAGACTGGCCAGATCTGCAGAGGCTCCTTTGTGCCTTCTGTTGCAACAAGAGAAATTCACCCAAGCAATAAACAGGAGGTGTAATTTCTAAATGTTGATATGCTGCAATGCAGTTTCAGGCATCAAAAGAAATTTGCCCATCTATACAGCCGCAGATGGAAAGGCTAAGATACAAGAGTAAGATTTATATAGCTCATAGTGCCATTACTTTAGGTTAACCTTTTGCTATCTCCCTTGTGCTTCTTGAAAGTGTTGGAAAGTACACTTCAAAGGGGCATTGATTTCAGTGGGACTCAGAGCAAAGCATGTACTCAGGGAGTGGGCTGAGGCAGGACCTGTAACTTCTTTGAAGAGTAGGTCTGGCATGTTGTATTTCAGGTGAACTTTGAGTGCCAACATATTTACCATTCCTTAGGATCTGCTCTGCACAGGGACACATTCCCTTCAGCCTTCTCAAATGGAGCAAAGACAACTTTGCTGGTCAAAATCAGCTGGGGAAGTATTGGCCTCACACAAGCTGACATCTTCCTCTGTCACCTCCTTCTCTTTCCTACACAACAAAGAAACCCAAACTGTGTGCATGAGGTCAGCAGAGAGGCTCTTACACACTCCTTTTTCAGAATCTAGGACATTAGAACCTTTTGGTGAAATCAGGCCAATGATGAACCACTGTGACACCTGTGGAATTTAGAAAACTCCAGTGAATCTTGGCCTCAAGGAGCTGTTGGCAGGTTACCTTTGCTTCCATCACGACATCTGGGCTCCACACAGAAGGTAAAGTACCCTCATTTCCCAGGCTTATTGTAGCCTGTTAAATAAGAGCACTTCGTGACATGAGAGGAACAAAAAAGGAAAAAGCATACTAAAAGCTAAGTCACATGCATATTCTGTCCCATATTACACCCAAAACGTAATATAAAATGAATAAGAGGTTTTAGATTAGGATTCTTTTCATTTCTCTTTGCCAGAAGCTCAGCACAATTCTCCTTCTGCTTCGTCTGCCCTTATTGATTCCCTCTATTCACAGCTGAAGTTCTGATGTGACACAAGCAACTCCCTGTGTCCAGATGTTTGGACATCTTCCTCAACATCTTTAACTTGCAAGGACTTTACAACATCTTCCCTTACAGCCCTGAATCTACATCTGAACCTCTTTCTGTGCATTTTCTCATCCTCATGTTGGTATTCCTAAAGCTACATTGCTCATTTTAAAGACGTTTTTGAATCATTTCCAATGCTAATCTACTTTCAAAAGCAGAACACATGGAAGATGTTATGTATAAACATGGTTCAAGGCAGTTGGTTCATCTACCTTTGATCTTATCTTTTTTCATACTTTCCTAGAGGAGTCTTGATAAGGATGTCTTTCTGGTGGATGTTTTCTGAGATCTTTCAGTTTTCTCTTACATGATTTTATTTTCCAGATAAAGATGGAACCCATTTTTTTTTCAAATCATTTTGATTTGCAGACATCTATCCTGTAACTCTGAAATAAAGAGTTCAAGTCCACTAAAGGCTCATTAGTCTTCACTGCTTTTTATTAACTCCTTCGCTGATATCCAGGAAAGCCTTGGGTTGAACCATGTTTTGAAAAAATCTGAAGATGATTCCATGCTGATAAACATTCGGTCCCAAGATGTTTGAAGGAACAATGTCCTCTTTCTTATTCCCACTATGGTTAGCATTCGAGTGGCTGTGTGGGGGTCTGAACATCCCCATGGCCCAGATTCCTTTCCTGACTTGCAATTGTTTTGCTGCGTGACCTATCTTTGTCATCAGCCCCCACAGCCCTCATTGCTGTCACACTCCAGTCCTGGGAAAGGCACTTAACCTCTGTGAGATTCAGCCCTGACCTCTGCAAAAGACGGAGTGCTCTGGAAACTGGAAATGAGCTGGGTTTGCTCATTAATGGGAGCTCAAAGGAGTTAAAATGCAGGAGTTAAAATGGCCTACAGTCTCAATAATTCTTCCCATTTTCTGAATCATTCCAAAGTACCAAGGAATGGTGCCTGCTACCTGACATGCATCTTTTCTGACACCTAATGAAGAATCTGGTGGAGCCACACATTCCCCTGCCAGAGCATTCCCTGCTCACAAGGCATTTCAGCTTTTTGCCTTGTGTTGTCCAACATCCAAATGTTGATGGGGAAAATACTGAACGTTTTCATATGTTTTCCTTTGTACTGAGACTTTGCTGGACAAGCTAAGATCTTCCCAGCTGTTCTGGTGGAACAGCATCTTCTGGTGTGCTGTTTCATAACATGGATTAAACCCCAATGGCCTACTCTTAAAATTTCACAATTTCTGCATGAAACCCTCCCTACCACAGAAGACATTATCTCTTCTATTTGAGGACCATAGCACACTGATGTAGGTTTCATGTTAAAATGTCTCTTTCCTCTTCACAACTCTTCACATTCTCTGAGACTCATCTCTTCGTCCAGGCAAACAAGGCGGATTTACTCATCACAGATTTGAACATATGGTTAATAACAACTCATTCATCTCCAAGGAGCAGACTGAATGCAAGCAGCAATTACTCTAAAATAATTTTCTATCAATAGTCTCAGTTTCTGTGTTTTACTGTGCCAGAAGTGCTTCTGTTTCCCCATTGAAGATTGAGGTGAATCAGCTGAGGGAGGGGAAGCACATGTTTAATTTTAACTCCTAAGTATATTTTGAAATGAGACACAAATATTTTTATTGTGACTTTTCAATACAGGGTATGATCTATTCACTGTGCAGGGGGTCTTCCACAATGTGAGTATATGGTGATCCCTGACACAGACAGAATATTCCTTGAAAATTTTTTACATTATCACACACTTTTAACTTCCTCTTTTCAAAGAATTTATAAATTATGCCATTAAGAAACTCATTTCTTCTTGATGACCACTTACAGTAACAAGATGATGTTTTCTATTTTGCTGGATGCCAAAATAAATATAGAGAATAATTTAGCTTTCCTTGCATCCCTTCTGTGTGAATTGTAAGTGAATGAGGCCACTGAATCTGTGAGAGTGCCAGCATATTTTTGCTATTCAAGCAAAAACAAAAAAGAGCAATAATTATTTTAAGTGTCCATTGAGCCACAACACATCAAAATGAGAGTGAAATCTCAAACAGAGAAGCAGTTTTGGGGGAACATAAATTAACTGCCACATATATGCAGACTTTTCTATTTCTATTGTCTTTCTCTTATTCTTCACTACTTTATTATCCAACTTCAAGTGGATATCAAGGAAGCAGTCAGCCCCATCACGAAGGCTAATATTGTATTAGATGAAAGGTACCCACAAAGATGCAACATCCAGGGGAAAAAAACACTATGAAAAATAAAATCCCACAACAAATAGATTTTCTTCCCACTTGAAATACAATGAAAGTGTTGCATTAGTAAATAATCCAGTGGCTTATAAAGATGTGCCTGTTATAATTAAGAGGTAGAAAAAAAACCCCTGTGTAAACCAGCTTGAGGTCAATAAAGTATTACTTTACAGCTGGATGAAATTAAATCTCAGGATCATAGTTTTTATATTATGGAGCTTCTAATAAAAGTTACTGGGTTTTTAAAAATTATATTGCCTATTATATTTCTAGGAAGGGAAAATTCAACTTTTGGAGCATCTCATTTCAGCTTGCAATCTGCATATTCTGTGCTTTTCCATTTTCCTCCTGATTTTGGATAGTGTCTTTGAAAAGATAATTAAAATGTATGAATTAGCTGAGGGTGAGCATTATGACCAGTGAGCTCACCAAGAGGAAGATCTTTAAACCCACAAGATGGATGAGAAGCAGTATGTACACATGATAGCATTATTATTCGTTCCATTAGGCCATTTACTGCTCTTGATGTCTGACAGAACTTCCACTGATGTCAAATGAAGTCGTATGCATTGATCCAGAGGGAAGAAAATGCTCTTGTCGGAGGAAGATTTCTTTTCCTCGCTCCCTGTGTGACAGAGAATTGATCCAAGGATAAGTGTTTTAGCTGAGGAGTTTGGCATGGCAAAATCAAGTCCTGATTGCAAAGGGGCACTTGGGAACCTCCTGGGTGGGAGATGTGATACCCAACACTTGAGTGGCTACCTACCAGCTGTCTCTGATGGCCCAAGTTAGCCTTACCCACAGCATGTTTAGGCATGGATTCAGTGCCTACAGCTATGCTGATGAGCCCAGGGAACAGCCTTGGGATTGTCCACAGGTAGAGGAAGGTGAGGTGAAAGAGTTCAGGCAGAAGGATGGAAATTGTGTGTGCCATCAGTTTTCAGCAGCCCCTTCTTCCTGCCGGTACAAATGGCACCCGCTGATGCACAGGCCGTGGTCCTGCACCTGGTGGGGCTAAAAGATCTCTCCAAAAGGCTCCAGCCCTTTTGGTGGTGACACTGTCAGTGGTGGGAGCCAACAGCCAAGGGACAACTCACTCCCCAGGGTGAGGGCATTGAAGTCACAACTCCTCAGGAGAGGAAATCTCTACAATTTTCCTCTGCAAACAGGGCCATTAATGGAAAGGGAGATGTGAGATATGGGGCACCAGAAGGGAAGACAGCTAAAATTTATGGGCACTCAGGAGGTCCCTATTCTCAGGAGTGTCTCTGTATTTAACCTCTACCATCCTTTACTTGTCTCAGTGAGAAGAAGTGTGGACAACACAGCAGTGGCTGACTGAAGCCACTGAGGTTGGGACAGGAGTACTCAGGGTCCTCATGTGGCCCTCAGGAGGCTTCAAGGATGGGAGCTCTCTCAGGAGGTGCTGTAGCAGCTGCTGTCTGGAAGGAAAAGCTTTCAACATCAAAACATCAAGCTTTGGGATGCAACAGTAAGGAACACAGACCACATGATACAAAAAACCACCCTATATCCTGATCCCTTTAAAGACCAGCCCTGAAAGCGTGGTTGATCTCTAAGCCTGGCACTATGTAGAACTGGAAGTGGTCAAACCAGAGGGGAAACAGAGTGCAGCAGCACAGCCACACCCCCTCACAACACTGCTTGGGCTCCAGAGATTTTCAGGCACAGCAAATTCCGTTAAACCCCTTTGCCCTTTGAGTCATCTCTGATTTATACTCATCCCCCACATATAAAACATTTGTTTATTTCTGTAATATATTAAAATACAGTAACATTCCATACTTGGGGGGGCGCTTAGAGGGAGGGTAATTACTTACATATGTACTATGCTACGCTGGATTTTTTCCAGTATCATAAATAAGAGGGAAAGCAAGATTTTACAGCTCAACCATTAATAAGAACGGTCCACTATCACATATGGAAAAACACTTTAGTCAGTAAAAGCTGACACAACACTGATGGCATTTAGCTGTCCAGTATGAGTCATCATCATAGAATAAATTCCAAGAGAAAATATTATATCATTAGTTTACTTGTAACCTTATTGCAGGCAGCTGCAAATAAATATTTGCTTTGGTCTGCTCTAACAGAGGATAGCACAGTTCCAGAAATAAATTAATTAAACTATGGATATAGGACAAACTCACCCTCTCAAGGGTTAAGCCTTGCAGGCATTCCTTTACATTACCTACAGGTAACTCTTTTTGTGCCTTTTTTTCCTCCTCTCCACGCTAGGTGGTTTGAAGAAAGGAAAACTGAACACATGATACATGAGAGTCAGTGCTCTTTTAAGAAATGGGCATAAGCTTCTTCATAGCATAAAAATCCCCAGCATCCTTGGGGAGACACTCAAACACTGGAATGGAATAATCCAAAAGGCAGAAAGGTTCAACAACCGTCCAGCTCTCAGGTCTGGGTTGGAAATCATAGAACAGTTACATCAATGTCTCTATTCCCCACTTCTGGAGGGTAAAGCACCATCTTTCTTTCCCGTTTCTGCTGCTAACAGAAGTGCTCTTCAATCTCTCCCACAAAGTTCCTCTCTGAGCTTGTTTACGGACCATACCTGTTATCTTCCTTTGCAGTCATATGAAGCACAAAAGCTGCACTTGCTGCTCCCGGGCACCTGTGGCAGGGGAGCCCATTTGAGGTAGGCTTCCTGCATGAAGATGTGTTGCTCTGAGGGGTGGCTCAAGTCTGAATCACCCTGAAAACACTGATGTTGTCTTGCTGACTTGGGTGACTAAGCTCCATGAACCTTTATAGCATGCCTGGTGTTAGGTGGGGAGGATCTGGCTGCCAGTGCCTATGTGGAGGTAAGAACCTAAGCACAAATATGGATCCCAGCCCTTTGGCCTTCCCTAAAAAGGTAGCTGAGCTTCGTCCCTGCCTGTGCGTGCAGCGCTGTCAATAAAATAAGAGCTCAGAGTCATTGACACCTTCTGTAGCTCATCATTAACACTGCTTGCATGCATTTACCCATGCCTTGGGAGAATCATAGGACAAGTTTTGCATAAACGTATTAGCAGAACCATCATCAGTAAACAGCTGATTTTGTTAGCACTCAGTGCTTGCCTTTAAACATCCTCCAGGTTGTGCCACTCTGAGACAGCACTCTCATTTGTGTGCAGTTGCTTGCACCACCATAAGTGTATGCAAAGTTCTAGTCTGAGATAAGACTACACCTGGGGCTCAGTCTTTTCTCACTAATTTATTCTTATAAATAAGACTATTTCCTCTTCTTAAACTAAGCAAGAGGGGGAAAAAAATCATTTTAGGAAGCTGCATGCTGTTAAATGCTTGTACTGATAAATAGCAAATAGGTTTTAAAAGCTGGTAGACCTGAAATCTTGTCTGAACTTCCAGAAGCAGCTGATCATGCGCACAGGGAGCACTGATCTTCAGCCTGCAGCAAACAGCAGAGCAGGCAATATGCTCATCACCCCTGTTACGTGCGTTTTGGTGATACCTCGGCACTCTGGGCCCAAATCTTTCGTTCCATTGAGCTTGAAGAATGAGTGAATTCAACTGTCCATGATCCAGGGTAACAAGGGAGCTGGGCTCGCCAAACAAAAAAAATTGCAGAAAATAGGGGTGGAGCGAGAGAGTCTGCCGGGAGGTTTGAGCTTTATGTAGCACAAAAGCAATTCTCAGATATGAGGTGACCTTGAAAGTCATTCAGCTCATGTTCACATCAGCTAATTAGCCTAACTGGCTCCTGCATGGGAAGGAGCTCGTGCCTCTGTGTGTCTAACCTGCACCTTGGATAAAACAACAGGAAATATTAACTCTCTTCCCAAGAGCTAGATCTGTGAGGAGCAGCAATATCTGGGGGAAGAAGAAAAAAGGAAGGGTTGTAACAATAAAAACACAGCTATTTCCTCATGGTGATACTCCACCTCAGCTTTTGTGCTGGCTGCAGCAGATTAGGACAAGGGCTGTCCTGCTGTGGGCTCTCAAATGGCTCTTGCTGCAAATAGTCACTATTAGAGCAGCAGAAGCACTGCAAAAAAGCCAAGCCAAGCATCACTAAGAGACCATGGTAATCATGGGAGCAGAGCTGTCTCTGGAGTGCTATGTAGGTGACAAAAACAGGAACAGAAAGGTTAGGAATATAGACAAAAGTAAACAGGCCAGTCTCTTGGGCCAAGCCATCTAATATGGTGGCAAACTCATTTGAACCCAGGCCAAGAGACTCTTGTCTAGCAAACTTGATTTATCAGTGAGGACCGTCATAATCTCAATCACTACCCAAAAAAAGAGTAAAAAAAAAATCCCAAATAGCTGCTTTTGGTAAATAGAAGGGTTATAATGCCCTCCTAACCCTACCACACTAGCACTGGGAATTTCATCAGCACAGACACTGTAGAGTATTTTGGGCATCTGAAGCCTCTCTGTTCCTTTTAAGTTCACAGCTTTGCTCTGCAATATCTTACTAAGAAGCATGTAGCAATACCTTTGCTTGGATATATAATTACATTCTGACAAGGTTTCCATATAAGGGCATATTATTGATTAAATTAACAAAATCATTTTTCTCTACAATCATGTCTATATGTTATGCCAGACCTCAGATTTATTTTGGATACTGCCAGAAGGAAACTTTGTTAATGAAATAGAAAAGGGAATTGTATAAATTCTTAGATTACACTAAAGAAAAGATTCCTGAGATTTGCATCCAAATCATAATGGATTTTTGGTAGATTTCAGCACTTAACATCTCTTTGTTCCTTATCAACGTATAGTAGAAAGGAACAAATTAGCTTCCCAGAAATTGCCTGATGGTTCTAATACCACTGACGCCAGAGGAAATGTCAAGCAAATCAGTCACCATATTCCAGAGGAATTACTGCCTGTGAAGCAGGCTATTAGACACTCAGCCTTCCCTCACTCCATTTTGCAAGAATATAGGGGCTGTTTGGCGATTGACAGGAATACATCAGTTTTTCACCCAGACATTTTCCTCACAAACATTTCCTAGCTAATTCATGGGATAATTCCTTCTCCTCCCTAACACTCAATTTGTTAGGTGCCTGAATGCTCTTCTTCTTTGATTAAGAGTGCAAACTTTCAGCGACAAAAACAATATTCCCTTTGTCTTTGTGCAGCACCACACACAAGAATAGGTCTTGATAGGTAATTAGAATAATGACCGTAATGGCTTAGCAAACAGAATGAACTCTTGACTGCAATTGCAGAGGATCTCTTGCCTTAGCTATTAAGAGGGTGCTATGGAATCGAGGTCGTTGTCTCTGCAGGTGATCAGCAATTTAACAAGAGTGCATTGCACATGGTTTTCGTCTCAGAGATAGCCAAGCATGCAGTATATTCTTTATGAATCTAATTGGAACAACTACAAATCTCTCTTTCAGATCATTCAGATAAACAGAGATGTCTGGGTGTATCAGGAATATTGTCTTTCCTTTGGCCAAGTAATAAGTGAGGTGATACCAAGGATGGGTTCAGGGCTTTTGATCTGTAATTCATTAAATAAAATTTATTCCTCCTCACTAGTGAGAAGTATTGTTACAGCCAAATAGATTGTTCCTGTGATGTTTGTGATGACATTTGCTGTTTCTCATGGGATCAGCAGTTTGAATCATTTTGCATGTCTAGATAGCAGTGGAGAAGAGGGATGACTCTCTTTCAAACAGGGATAGCTGCATTCAAAAGCAAAAGCAGATACATTTTCAATTCCTAACCATGGTGGCTTCGTCTGTAAAGTTAATGCTTGACAAGGCACGCCCTAATTATTGTGATTTGAATATAAGGTGAATGGAAAGTTGGCTGTATTACCAGAGTGGTGAACAGCGGTTCAGAGTCCAGCTGGAGGAGTTTGTCAGATTTTGATTCAGGAACGTGACCTAACAGGACAGCTTGCCTCATCAGTGAGGTCACCAGTGGTACTAAGTCGTGCACAGGGATGTAAGGAGGCTGGAGAAGTGGTCCAACAGGAACATTATGAAGTCAAGCAGGGGAAATGCAATGCCCTGCCCCTAGGGGAATAACCCTGTGCACCAGTGGAGGCTGGGAGCAGCCAGGTGGAAAGCAGATCTAGAAGGAAGGGTCTGGCTGTCCTGGTGACCAACAAGGTGACCGTGAGCCAGCTGCACCTTATGGCAGCAGAGGGGATGAGGCTCACCCTGGGCTGCATGAGCAGGAGCACAGCTAGCCCTCTTTTGCTCCCTGTGCTCTGTGCTGGATTTGTAGTCCTGCTGTCCACGGCTGCTCTGCATACCCAAGCATGTTGCATATTTACACAATGCAGCAGGTGCCCTGTGCATGGCCATTTCCTTTTGGTTTCAGCAGGTGCAGTCGCTGCTCGGGTTGCGATACTCCTCGCCTCATCCCAGGGGGTAATGAGGAGAGAGAGCTGTGCAGCAGGCTGCGCTCGCTCAGCCTGCAGATTCCTTTTGCACGAGCTAAGTTTGGGCACAGAGCTCTTAAATAAGCTCGTGAACTTTCCATTCCCTTTTTGGGCTAGATTATCCCAGAGACTGAGGCAAATAACTACCTGGCTCCTCTCAATCAGTGGGGGACGTTCAGCATCTTGCAGACTCAGTCCTTCGGATACACAATCACAGAATCACGGAGTGGGTCGGGTTGGAAGGGACCACAGTGGGTCATCTGCTCCAAGCTGCCTGCTTAAGCAGGGTCATCCTAGAGCACGTGGCACAGGACTGTGTCCAGACAGTTCTTGAATATCTTTGGTGAGGGAGACTTCACAACCTCCCTGGGCAATCTGTTCCACAGATTACACATCTCTGGTGTGGAGAGCAGGCCTGGTTTTGGCTGACACGGGAATTTGTGCCTATTGCTCATGTGTGAGACAGGAAAAAACTCTCTATTCATATCTACTGCCAATGGGATGTCACAAGGAATATCAGACTAATGAGGCACTTTATAACAAAACCCAGTTGAGACTTTTGTTATGGCCAAATCAGTCTCAATGTTAACAATTCCCTGTGGCTTGTACATGCTCGTGATTATCGTGAATATGAGTGCGGTCACTGACTCCAAACACTGCCGTCCGCTTGCATCCCCCAGCTTGGAGGCATTCAGTCATAACCCCCGGATCTGCTGAGGATCTGCAAATGGGAGAGAGTGAGTTCTCACGTGCAAAAGCAGGGAAGTGGAAAGCATTCAAACCCGCTTGGGTATGCTTGCATAAACCTTTTATGGCACACACTGACAGTTTGCAATTAAGCAAAAGGAGGAGAATCGAGACTGGCCCCATGATTCAATAGCAATGGTATTTTATGGAGTAAAGGGGGTCTTCAAAACTGACCTCAAGAGGTGGGTGAGAAAGTCATTCACTTTTGTGCACACACCAGAGCACTCTTGGTAAGATCCAGTCTGGCCAATTTAAGCACTTAGTTTGTACATAGGGGTAAGATGCACAGCTTTGTCTGCTTGAATGAGCACTGTGGCTGCCTATGTCTGACATTGCCTGGACTCATAGAGGAGAGCAATGAGGTATTTTAAGGTACGGCTGCCCTTTACTAAGAGGGTTGTGTTAAACAGATCATGAGAATGGCTTCCTAAAGTGCCTATCCCTGCCCATTGACTAAGAAGTGTGACTAGGTCTGACCAGATGACCCACCCTGAAGCAGATTTTATTAGATGAGGAGAGACAAATCATACCATAGTCCCTTGAGTGTTCTATAGTGTCTGTCCTTAAAAGGTTCCAGCCCACATCCCAGCACAGTGGCCTACACTCAGGTGAAATGTCTCTCTGGATTGTGCTTGCTGTGGGTCTTCTTCTGTTGACTTTGGAGGGCTGCTTCTGTGAGTGCCTGCAATATCAGCACCAGCTAAGGGTCTGAAGGAGGCAGGCTGCTTCCCAGCCACTGCCAGTCAAAAATCAAGCTAAAAGGAGAGTTTTATCAGCCATTCACAGTCATAATTGTATAAGGGATATGATCCATCAAGACAAATTAAGAACCAGAATAAGTCAGAATTATCACTGGAGTTATTGGAAAAAACCCTCTGTCCACTGATAACCCAGTCCTTTAGAGCTTTTGCCACATATGCAGCCCCTTATTCAAGGGATTACGTGGTTTCTTTGGCAGTGCACACAGGACAGGGTTAGCTGGATTGCATCTCTTCTCGTAGAAAGACTGTGCTCAGCAGTTCATTATGGCATCCTCTTGAGTGCAAGTCATACAGTAAAAGTTGCAAAAGTAGTTTCTATTATAAAGCCTCGCTTTCACGGCATGCCAAAAATGTTGCCTTTTCAGATTGGGCGTTCCAAGGTTGATTGCAATCCAAAGGTCACTGCTGAAAAGTCGGAGCAAAAGGATTCGCTTAGTTGTGAGCTGTGATTGTCCCTGTACGTGCAAGGAACTCACTTATTTTCAACATCCTCTACTGTCCTTTGAAGCACATACCACAGACCAGTGTGCTAGAGCCCTGATATGGGATGACATGAACCACCAGGATGAGCTGATGGATCGATCATTGTGTTCTCAAAACCCTGTCACATTTATAAGCACTGTTGTGAACCTGGGACCAAACCTGAAATGCCAGGGAAATTAAAGTCTAGACATTTTTCAAATCTTTCCTGATAAGGCTGCATATGAGACACCAGCTTGTCTGACAGCATGAACTTTAAGGTGACATCGCGTACAAAGTGTCTTTCAACGTTACATCCTCCCCATGGTATCTGCAGTCATTCTAAAAAGATTTAAAAATGGCTTAAATGCTTTAAGCACCTAGAAGACTTAATAAGGATTTAAGTTGGCTCTAATGCCTACATTGTGCTACCTTAAAGATTTAAGGCAGCTTAAATGCTTATGTGCCTTAAGAAGTTAGAGTAACAATCACTTTGTCTTCACAAAGCTCAAATAATCAGGATTTATTTGGTGAAACACTTCAGGGAGGTCTTCAAATCACCTCTTTTCTGAGGCTACTGGAGACTTCTTCAGAAAGGGTGACCTGGCACCACCTGCTTAGACTACCTAAACATCCACCACTTTTGCCTAGCACCAGCACCTCACTGGTTAAGGTTTATCCCATCCTAGAATGCACAATGCTGTGGGCCTGAGAAAAGCTCTTACCTCCCTCTTGTTCCTGTGGGAAACTGAGGCACTGTTAGGCAGGATTTGCCCAAGATGGCATAGGAAGCCTGATGCAATGAAGAAACTTGAACCTGGCTCTCCCACCCACCGTGTCCCTGGGTGCTGGGTCTCCCTCTAACCATAACAGCTGTACTGTCTTCCCAACACTGGTTTATTTTCTTTTAAAGTACTGCTCTTAACTCAGCTCCATAGGCAAGAATGAAACTACACTGATGGGAGTTTGTACTATTATTGTTCTAACTTGGGGCAGCCCCCCTTCTTTGGTATCCATCTATTTCTTTGTGGCCAAAACCGATTTCCACTTAAACCCCAGTCTCCCCATCCAGCTTTCTGCTTTATCCTACAGAAGCCATGAAGGCATCTTTTGCTGTCTGTGTGGAACATCTGAGAATTTCTCTTCTTCCCTCTGAGAAGCCAGCTAGCCTCAGGAACTTTTCCTGCTGCTGGAGTTTGGGACTGCAGTCTGGACATGGACCTGGGCAACCAGCCCTGTTTCAGCAGGGGGTTTGAACTAGATGATCCCCAGAAATCCTGCCCGACCACAACCATCCTCTTATGCTGTGTCCCACATGCCTCAACATCTGGTCCTCTGAGTATTCTGGAGTAATTATAGAGGAAGCTCATTTCTAGGGCCTAGTTTTACTAGTTGACAGTGAAATCCCACAATATCTGTTGGATAATGATTGCAGTCAGCCCGGAGAGAAGAACAAACATCACGGGATGGGAATGTGGTGGGTTCAGGAGGCACAACTCTGGGAGTAATCACTGGCAGCCATCCCTGTTTGCATGCACTTATTTGGAGTTACAAAGTCACTTCTCCCCCTTCTCTGACACATTCTCTGGCTTGCTCTTCTCAGAATTATCTTTTATATAAAACAATAAATGCAGCCTCACAGAGCAAGGCCAGCTGAAGACACAGATGAAGTGGATGGATATCTGCAGGGGAGGGCTGTCTTGAAGCAGGGTGGAGGAAAGGGACTAGCTCAAGGTCTGGGACCCTGCGCCTCATTTTGGCAGTGTCAGAGCCCTGGAAACCAAAGACATTCCTACTGATGTTGCTGGAGGAGGGGTTGGGATGTAGCAATGAGCAGGCGTGCAGCCTTCCATGGCAGCAGGATCTTCTCTGCTCGGCACTCGTGCCCTATGGGCAGATGTAACAATCTCAGCTCTCCATCTAGACTCCTTATTGATTTTTAACCCTTGTCACTGCGTTCAGCCTTGGCCTGGCCTCTGTCCCTGATCCTTGGAGTAACAACATTCAACTTTACAGTAGTGCTGCACAGCTTAACCTGCTTCTGCCTCAGACTGAAATCACAGGGCCAAATTCAGCTCTGGTGCTTCAGTGCTTTGCTCCTCGCGTCGTTCCTCTGCAGCATTTCTGCCCGAGGCCAGCAGAGCTGTGGCACTCCAGCCAGGGGCACATTCAGTGCGCTGAAGTCCATTCATTAGAAGTTTGTTCTTCACCCTTGCCTGTTCAAAGGCAGGGGAACAGGGAAACGCTTGGGTCTGCACAACCAATTTGCTGTTGCCTGGCTGGCTGCTGAAACAGCACAGTGCAGAAAACTTCCCATGGGATTAGCCATTCATTCAGTGTGCTGGGAGTTCTCACAGTTTTAGGATGGGGAAAGCATCCTTACAGCCAGTGGGACATTCACAGAGCCCAGCCAGAGTGCCCCAGCAAGGACATGACTTGCTCTCCGTGGACAGCACAAGCAAGGATTTGTCAACATTGCTCGGGCCAGATTTCATTTGTGCTGAATTTGTTTTGCAAATGTTGCTTTGAATATGCAACCAATAAATGGCCCTTTTCTGGCTTTTCTCCAGTGCCTGGGACACATCCCGTTTCCCAAGCAGGCCACGAATGGAGAGTTACGTGGAAAGCATTGGCACCATGAATAGCCACAGCACAAATTCCTCGTGTCAGGTCTTCTGTAACTTATGTCCCCTTCGTGCCAAATGGCACCAGGAGCTACTTTTCTTCTGACGGGAGGCTTCAAGCATAAGACAACCTCTTGGATATGTAAATAGGGTGTTTACAAACTTTCCAGATTTAATTTTAGTTAATATTTAATAATAACCAGTAACTATAATAAAATGTCTTCATCTTTACTGTTAGGTCTTCACTTTAAAGTTACCTACCACTCTGATATGACTTTTTCTGTCTTTTTTTTTTTTTTTTTTAAATAAGCAGCTTTGGAGAAGCAAGAAAGTAGTGAGCACAGATGTTTATCATAATGACCTTATTTTCTGTGTTGTAACATACAGGATAGACATCCACTGTGTGGGCTGGGAGCAGGTGATACACATTCAAGTAAATATATACACACTGAAGAGGAATGTGGAAACTCTTCTAGGGTTTATTTAACATGGTACAGAGCTATGAGGGTACTACCCACCCAGAAAAACTAGAGAAACTAGCTCCAATCCTTTAGAAAAGAACAGATGAATGGGGCTTTGAGTGTTTTAAAAAATAATGGTGGGAAGTGAGGGCTCTAAATAAGTTATCATCTTCAAACATTGCTGCTAAGCTGCATGGTTTGAGAACCAGTTTTGTTTTGAATAGTGTCTTTCATGCAAATCACATTTCTGTGTGCTTCAAGGCTCTAATTAGAGTGTTATGACCAAAAGAAAAAGTGAAATCGGAGATATGAGCAACTGTGGGTTTAGATAAGCTTTGAGTAAGATGGGAGAGGCAGTGAAGTGGAGAGCTAATGTCATCTCCCAGTAGGGGTCAAGAATTTAAGCTCAGGGTATGCAGGATGGGTGGGCCCAAAAGGAATGCCAAATGATTTAAAACAGCAGAAGGAGCTAATGTACAGGATGAGCTGCCATGGGGGAGAACACATGCAGCTGGTAGAACAAGATTTTTTGCCATCTTTTGTTTAAATGAGTTGCAAAAAGCAGGGAAAAATACTCAGGGGCGAATGCAGAGGGGACAGACTTGTGCAGACTTCTTAATGCGGTTGTTAGATGGGCTGTCTTCTGAAGCATGCTGCTGTGTGATTAGTTCTTGAATTAATTAGAAAAATAACAAGTGGTCCATCCTCTCTGTGGTCAGTGCTCTGAACCTCATTAGCACCAGTGCACAGCCCATTAGCAGAGGACTTGCAACATCAAACCTCCAAAGGCTTGCTGGGGAGCAGGATGAGACCTGGGAGCCCTTAGCAAGCCCAAGAGCCACAGGCATCCCAGGGGATAAACACTTAGGCCTGCAAGGATCAGGCAGTATGGTATACAGGAAGGAATTCATGGACTATCTAGGCCAGTGGACAATTCCAACAAATTTCAGCAAGCTTGCTTTTTTAATCACACTGAAGAGCATTGGCATTGCTTCCAACTGCCTGGTGCTCATAGTCTCGGGATGTGCTGTTTCCCAAGGGCCAACAAGAGGGAACTTGTAAACTGCTGATAGCCAGGCAAAAAAAAAAGCATGCAGTAATGTTTGGCTTTGCAGCTTATTTTCTAATGAAGGTGGTTTGGGGTTATATTTTCCCCTCGAATTTTCACACATAACTACATTAGTGTAACGAGTCATGTCTGTGTATTTACAAAGAAACAGATCCCAAAGGAGTTTACGGATTTGTCATCCCAGTGCTGAATCTCTGAGAAGGATCCTTCAGATCATAATGAGATACTGTATCCGCTCATGGAGACAAAGCTTGCTCAGCTTTTCCAAAGGAGTGAATAAGAGTCATGTGTATGTAACCCTTCTGCAGGACTTGATGGGCAGTAGCCAGGGCTGCGTTCAAATGTGCGGGCGTCACTGCGAACACTCCAGCTTGAGCTCAGAACCAGCAACCTGGGAAATGCCAGGTTATGCTGCCTGAGGGGCAGTCACTCTTAAAACTTGCCCAAACTGGAGTCAAGTGGGTAACAAACAATGCACTTATTAAAGGGCAAAAGAGGAAATTTGAATGAGGTAGGTGAACAGCATTGTAAGAAGAGATGTCTAAACTCTGACACTTTCACTTTCTCTTACTTTGGGATATAACTGCTTGGCAACTTTCCCACTCGTATGTAACCTTCCCTGGTGGTTTCAGAGTTAGTCTTGCAGGGTAGCAAGGACTTACTCAGCTGGGAGTCTCTGCTCTGCCCTGTGGCTGTGGCTGCTGGCTGCTCTCTCAAAGGTGCTGCAGTGTCCTCCCTTTACAGCTCAGATGCTGAAAGCAGTGGGGTTGGGCTGGGTTGAGGGACCAACTCTGCCACTCTGGCCACTGAGCTTCTCATTTCTCCCAAGGAAAACAGAGCTCCTCTGGGTTTGGGTCTGTTGGCTTGTGGGAATATTAGGGGTTCCAGGGGGGTACAGGGAGGGAAGGCTTTCACTGCAGTCTCATCCATCAGGTTTGCATGTATTTTCACTGTCCTAAGAGAAGCTATATAAAATGGGATTTCATTTAGCTTCCTGTAGCATATGCTGTCCTAGGTTACAGTGTAAGTTGTGCCCAAAGTATGTATTCTATCCCCATCTCCATGACCTGTTGAAGCCAGGTGGGGCAGTGTTTCCTTTATCTTCTGTTCATGGGCCCATCAATGCCTTGCCACATGACTCACAGATAACTCCCTCCAGGAGCTATCTCTGTTTAATGGACCATCAAGGACCCACTGCATGACTCATAGAATGAGATCATCCCATTGTGAGATGCTCTGCCCAGGGGGAGGAGCCAAGCATTCCCACCTGGATAAATCCAGGGTTTGGGACAGCACAGGCAGCTTTTTATCCACTGGACTCCGAGAGGAGACAAGAGCTACCAGACCTTTCTACAGGAATCACTGCTTCGACAAGATCATCTCATCTGGACTGCCACTACCACCCTAACAGAGTGTCAGGTGATATTCTGACTCTGTCAGTGGTTTTTTTGTACTGCATTTATTTTATTTTACTTTATTTTACTTCTTTCCTTTTCCTCTTGTTAAATTATATTTCTGACTTGGAGTGTCTCACTGGTTTCACTTTCAAACCAGCACACATGCACTGCATTCCACCTGACTGCAGGTGTTGCTAAGGACATAGGTCCCAGCCTGCTAATTAACTCAGTTGATGTATTTGCTTCCTGAAATGTTTGGTGCTCAAAGAAAGTGAAAGGATCCTAGAATCAGGTATATTTGGAGTACACAATTCATGAGAATTTTTTCCTGCTAATCATAGGCAATTACTGGTTGTATCACACCTCAAAGTAGGGTGGCTTTTAGAGCATTTTTTCTCTTGACATACCTGCTGGGCCTACTAGTCATGTAAATGCAATGTTCCTGAAATTCAGATGGATTATCTCTTTTAACACTATTTTATGAAGACCATTCCCATGCATGAACCATTTTCTGTTAGTGTTTTGAGACAAAAATGAAGTCACACACCAATGGGCATTGCCCTGTATTTAGGCAGAACGAAAAAAGCCCACCTGTTTAGTTATGGCAGTGGAAGTGCATGTTCTGAAAAGCAGTGTTTCTTTTTTGGATGTTTATACCCATCATCTTTCATTTTCATCTGATGTCACTTTTCTCTTGTGTTAAATAAAAGGAAATACTGTGTTCAGCTGAAATTCTCTGTGTTACTTCAGCTGACATATTCTATATTATCTCAAGTCATTCTGTCAGGTTCCTTCATATCAACCATCACTCTCACCTGAGCCTTTTCATCTTTCAGTCTCTTCCGCTCCTCAAATCTTTTTATTGCTCTTTCTAGGCTGCTTCAGACTACTTTGACCTCATCTCTGAAGTGCCTCCCAGGTTTTTTTAGTTTCAATTAACCTGGACAAATTGATGTCTTCAGCATATTTCCTTTTCTCTTCCCCTCCTCCTGCTTTGCCCATCAGGATGCCAGTAGCCATGTGCAGCCTTTGCCACATTGCAAGTGAACTCCAGCTTTACACTCTCACTGGAAATTTTTATCCATGACTGCATTTTACCCAAGTGCCTATCCAGTTATCTGAGGACCATTTTTTAAAATGCTACTAAGAATGTAAGTCTGGCTTTGAATCAGTTCTTCTCTTTACTGCGGGGGAGCTAATAGGTGATGGGAGAGGCACAGCCACAGCCCACCCTTGCCAAAGCGTTGCTGGCCTGCTGTGTTCACCAGGTTGTTTTAAAGCAACATCTCAGTTATCAGTTCAGCCAATGCTTCCTGTTCCTGACTCAAGACTTTAGGTCCACAGCTTTTATTTTCCAGACTGTTGCAACCACTGTGCTTTGGAGGGCCTTAGCAGTCCAGAAAAATATCCCAAATTCCTTTAGGACTTAGTGGGGATGTTTTTACTGGCAACTCAGTATTGTATTGGTTCCAGTCCTTGGTTCTCTGATATGTGGTGCAGGAAGGAGGAAAGAAGAGGC
This sequence comes from Acrocephalus scirpaceus scirpaceus, assembly GCA_910950805.1. Lineage (NCBI taxonomy): Eukaryota > Metazoa > Chordata > Aves > Passeriformes > Sylviidae > Acrocephalus > Acrocephalus scirpaceus. The sequence continues at coordinate 55,844,098 of OU383774.1, read as the reverse complement.
CTGAGAGTGCCAAAGTGTTTGGGCTTTCAGGCTAGAAAATTATGTCTGTGATCCTGCCTCACAAGTCACCCCCAGGGAGCTTGGGGTTGTGATGGAGAGTGCTTCTGGAGGATGGAGAGTGCTTCTGGAGGAAGAAGCAGCTGCCCAGAAGGCTCCTGGTGATCAGAGTGCTTGGCTCCACCTGGGACCAGTGAGGACATGGGCCACCAAAGAGGTGAGAAAAGGACTGACAGGTGTCACCAGGCTTTGCTGCAAAGAGGGGCCCCATTTTCTTCAACCAATGCATCCCATCCACCATGGTCAATGACAAACTCTTACCAATTCCTCTTGTACTGCTTTTATCAGCCTACCAGTTTTAGCTGTTTCTCCTGATGATTTCAAACATATTGAACTGGGTAGGGGATATACCAGAAACAGTGGAAAAATCACGGCTGGAAAAACCCTGCATCATGGTTTCTCAGTGGATGCACACAAAGGGCACAACTTCACAAGGAAGGGGGCTCTTCGGCGTGGTTTGTGGCTGTGTACATGGGAACAAGAGGCACGAGCTAGAACTTCTATGTGGTACCTGGGATTCACCAACCAGAGATTCTCACACAGGGCAGTTGATCCTGTGAAAACAGAACACAGCAGAAGCCATCCAAAGACACTCCTGCTCTAATTTTATCATTTCTGTTAATACAAAAGTCAGACAGAGAGCATTGAAACAATCCCTTCACAGTGAGGTTGCCTATGGGTGTATGCAGGTGGCATGACTGCCCTTGCCCTGGGATAATGATGGACAATTTAGCCCTCATTTGTGAGCTGTTGTTAAAACCTAGACCCATGGACACCTCCTGGTTGTGTGGTTGTTGCAGCACAGGATTGTTTTTCACTGTAAGAAAGAAATTGAATTCAGTCTGTCTAGTGGACAGTTTCTACAGAGGATTGGGACAATGCATGCTAACTCTTCATTGTAGTATCCAAAGGTTTTGGCTTTGCTGCATGTCAATAAATAACTGAAATGTCCCATCAGTCCAGGGTGAGAACAATGTACGACCAGATAATTAAATGTCTTGTCTTTAAACAAGAAACAAAGTAGTTTTCAATAGAGGCTGCTAAACCAGGAACCCTTGCTCTTCTGACATGATTTTCGGGCTGTGCTTGGTATTCTGTGATGAGTGATTGTGTGGAGATTTTGGTGGATGTAAACAGTGAAAAAAAGTTGTTTGTTCTACCGTTCTGGCTTACTCATCCCAGATATGACTTCTCCAGTCCTCTTGAGACCTCAGAGGCCTCAGAGCCCTGCCCTGGGTCAGCATGAAGAAGAAAAACCACACAAGGAGCCTCTTGGAGGCAGAGGTGTTTGTGTTCCACAAAGGAGGGAAGGAGAGGAACCATTCTCTGCCTCCTCTAGAGAAAAAAGTGTTGTAGGCAACAGAGAAGCACCCCCTTGCCTGGCTTCACCCTACAGATCCTCCACATGACCACTCTGAATTGCTCAAGAACAACCTCCACCAACAAATGCAGGAATTTGAGAACGAACTGCATACAAAAATTAAATTTCCTCAAGTGATCTTTTACATTAAGACCTACATGGTATCAGGCATTTTATTTCATTTCATTTTATATATTTATTTCATTTTTATTTATGTTGTGCAGCAAAATTGGCCAAACCACTAACTTAAGTAATTAACCTCAGGAAGATAAATAGGATACAGAAAGAAAACAGCCAATTGTAAAGGACAGTTGTGTCTTACTAATCTACTATAATTCTTTGCACATCTCAACAAATAAAAGCAGATATATCATTTTGTATTGGATATTTGTAAATGAAGAGTACAAAACACAAACTCCATAGAAGGGTTAAGTAGTGAGATAACAAAAATTGCTAATTATGCTTTACTTCCAGATGAGTGAAGGCTGTAGGGAATTATGTGGGGACTTAACAACTCATAGTCACCAGGGCAGCATAATACCATATGAAGTCCCCAGATGCCAAAGGCAGCCTGATGCCTGCTGAGAGGAATGCCAGGAATACTCAGACTTATCTCACACAGGGTTTGACGTGCATCAAACCCAGTCTGAAAACAAAAGCAAAGGAACTCTCCTATTTTTCTTTCATGCTGCCTCAAAGCTTCCCAACAGCCACACAGCTGCCTCCTAGAAACTGCTCCTGAAAATATCTTTTGATTAACACAATTTTTTTCAAAGGTAGCAGAGAATAGCCTGCTCACACTGCTCTCCTCTGTCTGACTTTGCTTGTTTTATACCACGAGCTGGTGGGTTTGCTCTATACAACTGCAAAACCTAGCTGCATCCAGTCCTGCTCCACTGGCCATGACTCCTGGCCAGCACAGTGATTAAGAATAAAGTTGCATAAAATTAAAAGACAACAACTTGAAATGAGATTTGAGGAATTTTTTAAAATGTATTACAGAATTATCTGATCATCTTGAATCGCCATGCCCATAAGAAATCTGAGACAGATGGCTCTTAATAAGGATGAAGGGTTCAGAAATCAAAATCTGATATCCTTTCTTTCTTACAAAGTAAATTTTTATCTCATTTTTCCGATGTCACAAACCAGTTGTGAAGAGGGAAGGGAGCATCACCTGCATTGTCCGTTCAAATGTCTCTTGCATTTGCCTTGGAAGTATTTGTCTCCAATTACACTCAGCAATTGGACAGGAGAGTAAATGAATCCTGGCTCCACGTGAGGTGGCAATTTCCCTGATTCCCAGCAAAACTCGTTTGGCTGCATTCGCTGCTTACACCAGATACTTTATGATCCCCCTAAATTCCAAATTATTGAGCTGTTTTCCAGCGATTTGGGGCTGTTACACCACGGCGTTACCAGCGAAGCGCCGGGTTCCGAGCACAGCCACACCTGGAGCCGTCCAGCAGCCGTGGCCGGGAGTTTGCTTCCGAGCTCCCATCTTCTTTCCGGCTCCTCTGCAGCCTTATAAGCAGAGAGGGGAAAAAATCTGCGCTGGGATGCCGGGCTCTCTGTCGGGCTGCCGGGCGTAATCCCGCGCACATGGCGGTGCCAGATCGGAGATCGCATGCGATCCCCGGCAGCCGCAGCATCTCCCGCCAGCTGCCTCCACGGGCAGAAGTGAGAATGTTAATAAACACCCGAATGAAAGGAAGTTGTTGGGTTGTAATTAACATATGCCATTAGTATCTGTCGCTTCGGCCAGCCGCAGCAGACGGGCTGAACCCGTACATACAAATGAGTGTCTGCCTGAGCGGCGGGGAGGGCAGGGAGAGATGATTTCATTGTGAGCGTCTGGGGCTGTCAGCAGCTTTAAATCACACGGGTACTTACCAACAAAAACAGGAACGGCCTTTGTGTCCCGGGACGATAATGCGGCTTTTAAAACCTTGTTTTATTCAATAAACAGTTCTAAATGTTTGCTCGCCCTCCTCTTTTCACCAGAGCTGCTTCATTTAAGCGATATTCCAAGGGGGGAAAATGAAGGTGTGGCCCACCAAAGGTGTTTCCGAGGCGGCTGATGGGCACCTCTGGCCCTTTGGCAGCGCTCCCTTCCCTGGCGCTGCTGCCAGCGGGACAGGTGATGGCGGCAGCCCCGTGGGAATCGCATCCCCCCACTCCTGATGAACCGAGGGGTTCTGGAAGGTCCATAGCGAGCCCAGAGCCTCCAGAGCTGGCTGGGATCGTTTCGCTGGAGCCGTGGTTGTGCTGATCTGTTTTCATTACCAATAATTACCTTCGCTGGGCTGTGCCTACCTCACCAATTCCTCTCTCTTAGGCGGCTCAAAGATTAAAATGCACGGAAAACCCATGTCCATTGGCACTGCCAGAGACCTCCCTGTTAATTGCTATCGCTCTCTCCTTGCTCCAAAGAGATGTGTCAGGAACTGAAGACTTAGCAGGTTTTATCCTCTCTAAAAATAAAGCCTCTGTGAATTCAATAAAGAATGATAATTTCTAACCTCTAGATATATTGCTGGAAGTTAATAGTAATTTTTTTTTTTTTTTCAACTGTCTTAGTCTTCCTTGTCTATGTTTTAAAATGTTTATTTACATAAGCAATTCGTTCAAGGACCACCACTACCAAAACCAGTAGATCTAGGACTGCAAATGTGATTCTGCTGAATTGCTAAACTGCTGCAAAAAACAACAAAGTCAGAAACATCTGGGCTGTGCTCCAAGACATGGGATTTATATGATCAAACTCTGCATCTTGGTTCAGTCTGACAGAATATTTTCCTACTTTCTGTGCTACAAGAGCTTTAAAGGTCTCTGCAGGAGTTTCTCTTTGGAGGCATTTGAGATGGCAGATGATAATTAGATATTTCTATAGTGCAGAAATTATTTTCTTTTCATTTCCCAGTTTGCAGGCAGAGCTGTGGTCAGCAATGCTGTCTGACTCAGCCTCTCATCTTCCTGCCTTTAAAACCCCACAGTTCTCTCATTTATTGACATATTTTATGAAAAAGTTTTACTGCCTCTGAAAAAATCCCATTCTGTTGTCCTTGCTTCCAGCTTTCTGCAGCAAAGCTATTGCTGTTTTCAGTGGAATTAATGTCCAAGCAGGCACTGAAAAGGACCTATAGAATTCATCCCTGGTCAACAATACCAGTGGGATGCAGCTGATGCTCTCTGAAATGGCTTGGGAAAAGCTGTAGGACCATCCCTTTCAGACAGCCCTGTTCCAGGGGAAAAGACAAAGTCCGGATAGATGAGAGAGCTGGCAAAGCAACTGCTCCATTTGGTGGTTTTCCTGATCTTCATTATGAAATCCTTAGATGTGGCTGTGGCAATACATGCTCCCTTGCATACAGGGATGGACCAACCAGCTTTGATGTGCCCAGCGTCACAGTGGAGTTCCAAAGTGGGGTTTTTTTCCGCCTTTAGACCTTTCATTTTATCCCTGCATGTAATTCTCCCATTTTCCCTCTGCTTTGCATCACGTGGGCAAGAGGCCAGAGCAGCCACCCTGCATCACTGGGACCATGGCATGGTTGTCCTTGCACCCTTTACCCTACCTTCATCAGTCAGTGCCATCTACTGGAAACCAGAGCCAAGCTGACACCCAGAATTCTTCAAGGACCCACCACCGGCTCTGGCCCTGCCTGGGGCTAGAGAGAAGTGTGGGGGTGACACCACACCTCAGAGGGGACCAGAGGGCTGCAGCCTGGATAGACAGCCTTGCTTTGGTGACCCTGCACCACCACACTGCTGGATGGCACAGAATGGTGTCTTCAGATGGGGACCTCAATATGCTGTCAGGTTTTGAGGTGGGGAAATATCTCTGTTGCACCACGTCATGAAGCTGCTGCCTCTTGTCAGAAGACTTCAACAGCATTTTATTCTACATCTGAAAGCAGGTTGGGAAAAAGTACTGGATTGGGCCCCTGCAGCTAGAGCCCAATTCTAAAGTCTTCAGCCAGACTGAGAATAGAATTCAATAGCATTTTGTAACATCAAGGAAAAGGACATAGTCTTGTACTGTGGCTATTTTCCCTCCATGAAGTCCACCACTTGTAACAGGATTGCCAGAGAGAAAATAAGATATAAGCAGGAGATACATGAGGTAAAAGCAGGGACAGGCCACTTGGGAAGATTATAGGAATAATTTCAGAGTATGCAGAAATTCAGTGACAAATGCCAAGGCCCATTTGGAATTAAATCTGCTAAGGTTGTCAAGGATAATAAGACAAATAACAACAAAATTATTAGTAGGGAAAATGTAGGCCCACTACTGAATGAAAAAGGGATTATTGCAACATAGGTGGTAGAAAAGGCTGAGATATTGCATGTCTCCTTGCTTCAATCTTCACTGCCAAGGCCGGCCCTCAGGAATCTCTGACCCAGGAGACCAGGGAGAAGGTCCGAACAAAGGAAGATTTCGCCTTGGTTGAGAAGGATTGGGTTAGAGACCATTTCGTCAAACTCAATATCCCCAAGTCCATGGGTCCTGACAGGATTCATCCATGAATGCTGAGGGAGCTGGCAGATGTCATTGCTAGGCCACTCTCAGTCACTCTTGGAGGGTCATGGCAATCAAGAGAAATGCCTGGGCACTGGAAGAAAGCAAATATCACTCTGGTACTCAAAAAGGGCAAGAAGGAGAACCTAGGGAACTACTGACTAGTCAGACTCATGTCAGTTCCTGGGAAGGTGACGTAACAGCTCATCCTGTACTCTGAATAAATGGATGGATGGATGGATGGATGGATGGATGGATGGATGGATGGATGGATGGATGGACGGACCAACTAAGGATGTTCTATGAAGCCATCCATGAGCCAGCATTGTGCCATTGGAGCCAAGAAGATGAATGGTATCCTGGGTTACATTGGGAAGAGCACTGCCAGCAGAACAAGGGAGGCGGTCCTTCTCCTCAGCCCTGCTGAGGTACATCTGGAATGCTGTGTCCAGTTCTGGGCTCCTCAGCACAAGAGAGACAGGGAGCTCCTAGATCAGGTCCAGTGGAGGGCTGCAGAGGTGAATAAGGGGCTGGAGCATCTCTCCTATGAGAAAAGGCTGAGGGAGCTGGGCCTGTTCATCTTCAAGAGATGACTGAGAGGGACCTCATCAGTGTCTCTAAGTGTCTGAAGGGAGGTTGCCAAGAGGATGGAGACAGGCTCTTCTCAGTGGTGCTGAGCAATAGGATGAGAGGCAATGGGAAATAACTGGAAACAGGAATTTCCACCTGATCAGGAGCAAGAACCTCTTTACTGTGAGGGTGTGTGAGCACTAAAGCAGATTGCCCAGAGAGGTGGTGGAATCTTCTTCTCTGGAAGTACTCAAAGATCACCTGGGCACACTCCTGAATAATGTGGTCTAGGGGACCCTGCTGATCAGGGAGTTTGGATCAGATGACCTCCAGTGGTCCCTTCTAATCATACCCATTCAGTGGTTCTGTGAAAAGTCATCCATTTTAAACCAATTTCTCAGATCAAAAGTTAAATCTGAGGGAGCTTTATGTTTTCATTGGTTTTACCCATACAAAAAAACCCCAAAACACTTTCTGGATGTTGTGAATTTTCTTCAATCTTTTGATGTCATTATTTTGACTTGGGAAGCTGTTTTCACCCAGCAGCAGTTGTTCAGATACATGGAGTTCAAAGGCCCAATAAGAAAAGCTTGCCAGTGAAAAGTTCCATTAGGAAGTAGATTTAATCTTAAAATATGTATATTCATCATTGCTTAATGTATTTAGTGCAATGCCCAGGGCAATCCATTATGTAGGTGGGGATATAGCTCCAGCCCCATGCATTTTGCTTTCCATTGCATGAAACTTCCAGCAGTTTGAGCCAGGGCTGCCTCAGCCCTGCTTCCCCCTCCATCCCCTGGCTCCCATCTCCTCCATGGACCAGCACCAGTGTGTGCCTGGGCCCTTCAACCCTTCCACCACCAAGGAACATCCCTGCAAGTAATGGGTAGTGGCTTTCTGCTAGTCTGGTTCAGTGGCTAAAGAGGCATGGAGCCACACCTTGGGCTTTGCATGGAGCTCCTGTGTGATGCCCTTGGCTCCTGTAAGCTTCTCTCATGCTCCAAGTCAAGCAATCTGGAATGTGAGATTTGTAGAATCAGCCCCTACATTTCCACCCTGTGATTTCCCCATATACTGTTTCTTCAGGTTTTTGGGGAGCAGTTTGGCCATGCTGAATGCAGCACCAGGGAGCAAGCAGCTCTGTTAGCTTCAGAAAGAGTTCAGTGTTTACTTTTCCTTTATTTTGCATATTTTAGAGTATCTCAATGTATTTCTCAATCCAAATTTTTGGCATAGCTGAACATATACATTTATAATTCCAAAGGTAATGAGTGATAAGCTCTAACAGAGTGGAAACTTAAACAATCACACTTTTTCCCTTAATACCAACCATCTGCCAGAACCAGATGACAAGAAGGCATGTACCAATTTCCTTGAACTGATGCACCTTCACAAGAAAATGCAAAGAGAGGCTCATTTGCTAATCTGGAGATACAAGCTTCATCTCCTGTGTTTGGCACCTTTGTAATACGGAAAATCCCATCTCTCTACTCTGGGGAGCTGCCCCCTGGAGCCTTGCTGGACACCCTTTCATGGGCAGTGTTGACACCCCAACACTGGAAATGTCAAGGTAGAGCATCTTCCTCTACTGCCCCAACAAAAGCTGTTGATATGGCAGGCAGAGCTCCAAACAAGGCCAGACCTTTTGTCTCAAGGAACTGATTTTGTTGTTGCTGTTCTTGTTTTAATGTTTTTTACACAGCAAAAGGGGACTTCTGGAAGGAGGATAGAAAGGTGCCCCTCATGCTTTTTAATTTCATTAGGGGAAACTAGAAGGCTACTGAGTGTGGTATAAGAAGCAAAGCAAGACAAAAGACAGCATTTTTAGTATTAACATCTTTTCTTTATCAAGCTCTTTATTGCTGTGAAGAAAAATTGAGGGTCTTTGTGATTTGTTTGCGTTTCTGTAAGATAATTGTGTATCCAGTTTCCAGTCTCTAAGACTCACAAATTAAGTGCAAGTATTGCTTGATGGATCCCATAAGGCATCATTGTCTGTAATCACAGGGTTGCATGAAAATATTACATTTGGGTTTTTTAAGAAAAAATTAAATTTTAAAAATTACTTTAAAATTTTTTATTTTCCTTCTAATGCTGTGATTCCCATATATACAAAATGAAAAGTAAGTTCTCAACAGGTTTGGATTTTTTTTTCCTTGAAAAAATGGGTACTTTTTAAAGTTCATTTCCTAATTTCAAAGGGACATGACTCATGCTTTCTTGCATGCCTGGGTGTGACAATACAGCATGGTAGCACACAGACAAAAATGTGGCAGCTGAAAACCCCAGCTCATGTAAGAGAAAATCAGTTTTAACAGATTTTTTTCATCTCTATGATGTGGCCAGCTGCTGTGTGAGATATCTGGACACGTATGAGGTATGTGAGTGTGTATTTTTAAAGGTGGCACAAACTTCTTCCAGTGACCATTAATCAATCTCTGCACGTACAATGGCCCTATAGCTCAAGTGGATCCCATATTTCTCCCATGAAAAGTGTGTTATGAGTAATTTCTTCCAATGGAAAAGGTGAATTCTGTACTCAGTCTGAAATTTATTTAGATTTTTTTGGTGGAAAGTCTTCATTTCTGGCTGCCACACTGAAGAAACTTCCGATTACTTGGCTTCTTCCACAGCTTGCTTGTTGCTTTCAGAAACCTCACCTCCTTCTAGGACGTCACTGGCCAAGTGACGGAAATTGCTGGTCACCTTTGAAAATGTGGCTCTTCTGCATTGTCTGTGTGTGGGGATGACCAGGAAGACAGCAAGCTGAGGCCTGGCCCTGAGTGGCTGAATAAAGGAGGTTCATGGTAGTTGTAGTGCTCCTGTGCTGCTGGAAGTCCTTCCTCAGTTGAGTCTTCCTGGGAAAGAAAAGGAAATTTAAATTTCTAGTGTAGCAAAACCAGCAAGGAATCAAAAATAAGTCTACTTTTGAAGACCCCTTTTTATACCTCATTAAAAAACTGAAAGAGACTCAAGTGAGGTCTCACTGCTCAGTCCCTCTAATCTCCTTAACTCTGTGAGTTTGTTTGGGTTTTTTCCCCCAGCTTCTGATGGTGACAAGTCCTGACAGCCATGAGACAACATTTCTGAGTCCCTGGCTTTGCCATCAGCAATAAGGGCTGAAGAGCAGGAGGTGCTCCTCCCTTCAGGTTTGCCTGGTGGAAGACTGACTTTCTGCTCTGTGCAGTTATCCATGTATTCAGATGAGATTGTTATTTTTCCATGTGATCTCCAACACAGCCTGGGATCTCCATCTCAAGTGGCTGCTGTCTCATTTCTCAACAAGAACAGACAAGTTCCTGGTGGCCAAACAGGAGAAGAGCTATAAATGTCATAGGTTGGCCACAATAATGTTAAAGAGCCATGCTCTCCCACAGCCTTTTAAAGTATATATAATTCAAAATTTATTTGAGCTTTCTGGCTGATTTTTTTATATGTAGATCCTGTTTGACAGTTGCTGTTCCCTCACATTTTTGAATGCTTTGGCACCGCAAAAGTGCATTTCTACTCAGCCACCAGATGTGTCCTCCCAATAACAATTACATAGCACAGAGGAAAAAACCTGTTGTTTAGCCCAGTAAATCAAACTGTTTAACCAAAGAAGCCAGGTTGTTATTTCTTCGCTGCACATTTATAATGCTTTGTTTGACTTCCAATCTGTTCGTGCGTATATACGTACAGAGACAAATGCATAAGTTTCGATGCTGGCTCCACAAGCAAAGTGGAGCCCCCATGTTGATGAGAAGCTGCAGATCCATCAGAAAAGTGTCCTCTGAGCACACCAGTCCCAGGGCTGACTCCCGCTAAGCCGGGATCCCCAGGGATGCCAGCTGGAGCTCTGGCAGCACCTCCCCATCTCCCTGGCAGGAGCAGCACTTCCCCTGCCATGTGCCACAGCTCAGGGGACACGTGTGCTGGTGCTCCAAGCCATAGCTGCAAAGTAGAGAAATGCAGGTGTTACACAGGTAGGAGAGGAGTTCAAAGGGTGTCCTGGCCCCCAGCTGAGACAGCTGGAAAGGTGGATGACCAGCTGTCACTGGACTTGGCGGGAAGCTTGGAGCAGCCAAAAAACCAATTCATAAACATAAAATGTTTATTAGCAGCCGGCATTGTTTTCCCACTAAAGGTGGCAACCAGGCAAGAGATGTAAAGCTGCTTTTCTGATGCTCCTCACAGTGACCTGTTCCTCCTTCCCCAAAGCACGATGGTAACCACTGAAAATTAAAAAAAACATTCCTCTCCCTTACCTGAGGTGCCCCCACTGCCTCCAGCATGCAGTTCCCCCAGGCTCTCTCCCCAGCCCCACAGCTTTCCAGATGGGTCAGGTGAGCAGGGAAATGTGGGTGCTGCCAACTCACCCAGGCTTCCTGGTGCTGCTGCAACATCCTCTGTTTTGTGGTGTGCCTGTGGAAGCACCCCCTGCCACTCGCTCCCATATGAGAAAACCTATCATCCCCATTAAATGCATTTCTATAGGATTACCTCTCTCTGAGATTCTCCTGGATGGACAACTCCTCATCTCATAGGCTTCCAAAACCAATTTAGCTCAGCTAAGCCTTTCCCTGTGTCAATAGACTGTTGGAAGATAAAATATGCAGAGGCTGTGTCCTGCCAATAAATCCTAGTTTCTGCTCTGAATATTCACCTAACCCTTCAGCAATTCTTCTTCCAGCCGTGCTTTTGCAGAACAGCCTTCATTCTCACCTCAAAGATGCCTGTTGCAATTTTATGATATTCTGTGGGAATAGGACATATCTAGTTCTTCCTCTGGGACTCAGAAGTGCAGAAAGCTTTTTCTCTCTGTTTTCTGGCTCCCTTTAATGCTACCTGACAGTAGGCAAGTACCATTTGATATGCCATTCCTTGTCTGTGCCTGACTACTGAAATTCTCATTTTCACCCACTATAATCTTTTTTTCTGGAGTGAGCTGCACAGATGAACTCACATCAGGCTCAGACAGCCTGCACTGAAAATAATTAAGGTTTTGGGTACACAGTTTTTTACTAAAAGTTAGTTCAGGCCATTTCCCTAACAAAACTTCAGGCCTAAAGTCATTGCAGTTTCCGCACTGCAGCCAGCTGCATTAAGTCATATAAAAAATCTGATGAGCTCTTCCAAGATGCAGCCACCAAAGCTTCTTTGCGTCAGCTTGGCTGTCCTTTGCCCTGGAGATAGGCAGTCCCAGAGACCGAAAGAGTGTGTTAGGTTACTGCCAAAAAGGAGAGAGCACTAAGAGTCAAGAGATTCAGGCTTGTTTCCCAGATTGGAAACAGTTGTCCTTTATGGCCTTGTGCAAAAACACTTTTTCTCTGCTTCCTCTGGGTCCTTATCAGGAAGGCTGGAACAGCATTTCCTTACTCCCAACCTGTTCTGGCCACCGGAGGGTAAAGTTTTACAGTGAAGGAGCTGAGTCTTGCTTCAAATGGATACAGCACAACCAGGTCCTGCCCTGGGAGGAGTGGGGGATGGCAGGATCATTTTCTGAATGCAGAGAGGCATAACCCAGCTGGATGTTTCTTTAAACTCCCTGATACACCATCAGAGGTTAGAAACAGCTACAGTTTCCTCAAGATCAACAGGGATCATATTCCCCACTGAAAAGCCTCCCTGGGGTCACCAGAAGTCACAGCCCTCCAACCTTAAGATGCTTTGCCTTCTCTGGTGAGGCCATGATTTTTTGGGAATAGTGTTTTTGGGAGGATGGCTTTCACCTGGCAAGGCTTACACAATTTTGCATACACAATTTCGCACAATCTGTTTTGCTCGTCAGTACTACGCCTTTCAAACCCTTGAGGGGAACCTCTTTTGTTTCCCAAATATTTTTGCTTTCTGCAACGCCTGTCAAGAAATTGTAATTGTAAATTCCACCAGGTGATTTTCTTGTACACTGCCTTCTGAGGTTTCAGCACCTGAATGAGTTTGGCCTTGTGCTGGGAAATGTGCAGCTCTTACACCAGGTTGCACACTGAGCAGAAACATTGCCATGGGATGAGGAGGTTTTCTTTTTACCGAGGCATTAATTTCAAGGGATCCTTTCTTAAACCAGGCTTTGACTGGAGATTTTTGGAGGAAGTGACTGACCTGCATACTGCCAGCCTGTGCTGGCATTTCACTCCAAAAATCGTCCATCTCTGTGTGTCCGATGTCTCCACCACCAGTGAGCTGCAAGGTGCAAACTTCTGCTAGGACCCAGCAGAGTCACAGCACAAACTGCCCGGAAAAGCAGCACTTTAATTTCAAGGAGTCTCTTGGATGACAGTGTTTTGCATGTCCCCAGTGAGAGACAAAACCATTCATGCTGATGTGCCAGTCAGGGCTGCAGCCAAGTGGACTGGAGAGTAGGAACAGCTGGATTTCAGTGGACTATTAAAGTGTTGCAGCCGAAAGCCATCATTGTGGACCTGCTCGCATACCACAGACCTCTGGAGAGGATCATCTGCATAATTACAAGGATCACAGATCTTGCACTTCCCCTGTCAATGAACATTTTCCTTTTGGGTACAGTACGTTCCTGCAGATTCCAATGATAAACTGCTCTAATGGTCTTTGCAGTCATCTGATTTAGCAACAGAAAAAACGTCCTAGAGCTGAGCTGGAAATACAGCTCCCTGCCGCATGAATCTGCATGGGAACAGGGTGTGTGCAGCACGTTCCATCCACAGACAAGCTAATCCTTTCTGCAGATAAAAACTGTCTGCAAAACGTAGCCTGAAAAAGTAGTTACTGAGGTTGTTGTTTATTTTTTTTTAAGGATGGATAAAATTTCCGAGAGATAAAATAATTTCCTTGAAATACTTTCATTCAAATTATTTGCTTCCTTTTGCAAGGCTTAATTTTTCCTTTGTTGAACTTTTAGATATAAATATATATATATATAAGCTCCTAAGTGCTGTGAGCAGCTACAAGACTGTGTTTTGTGATGGGGGAGCACGTGCCATGCCAGCTGGAGCTGCCGTGCATGGAGGGGGGACGGCTCTCACCCCACGGCCCCTCCAGTAAATGTCGCATTGTGCTGGTAAATGTCTCATTGTGCTAACTCGCGGGAGTCCTGCAGACAACGACAATGAAAATTGTTGTGTAATGCCATGGCTCAGGCTGCGTCCCTGGCTTGGATCAGGTTGTGGGGGCTACACCTTGCAGGGATGGAGCCGCCGAGAGGTGCAGGCGGGGCTCCGTGTGCGTGCTGTGGCCAGCTCAAAGTTTCAGACTCAGGGATGGTGCTGGGGATTTATTCTACAGTGAGGGATGAGCTTCTTTGATTAAGCACATGTAAGTTCAGGCAAAGCACCAAATAGCGCAAGATTTTCTATAAAGCCACTGAAAAGTTGGCAGCACTGGGGAAGTGCTGAAAAATGAATTGTTTTTACAAAGTCGCATAATTACTTTAGTAAGGTTGGGAGCCAAAGCCTGGAAAACTCTACAGAGCAAAAAATCAAAGCCACTGGAGAAAAAAAAAAGGTCACATCTCTGGCTTAAGTGCTACCTAGACTTCATAGGGCATTCTCTACCCCTCACTGTGCAGTGCAAGCTGTCTCCTGGAAAGCAGATTTGCAAACAGGAGGATTTACTCTGATGGCTGTGGAAACCAGTGAAGAGCCATGGGATCCAGCAGGGAGTCCAGCACTGGTGGGACTGTGCCTGCCTGTGATCTGAGAGCACAGTGCTCTGAGGCTGTCCTGCTACTGACCCAGCAGAGAACAATAAAGGGAAGCACAACATGTTACTCATAAAATAGGTCAAAAGAAAGAGAAATGGGTGAACCTTCAGCCTGGGCTGCCTGACACACACTGCTGCCTGCAGCAAGTGAGGACATTGCATCCAGGTGTCCTTGGCCATCAAACTCCTCACTTGGCTTGGTGGGCAGTGCCTTTCAGTGGGCACTTTAACTGACCCCTCTGCAGAGGGACAGGGCAGAAGAACAGAGTGTTCATCTCCTAAACAACAGCAAAGAAGGAGCAATTAGTCATCACCTTTGCTTTATAAGGATTTTGTAGGTTTACCTGGTGAAATATTTCTGTGAATGGGAGTTTATATTAAAGCCTGGCATAGATTTAACAGAGGACAAAAAGAGAAAGGGGGTTTAATGCCTCCTCTGCCCCTCCCGGTTAGACACCAGATATCAACACCTGTCCCTGCTTCTCTCTCAAGTAAAAGAAATGGACATGTTATATATTCCTTCCCAACCCCTTCAGATGAGCTGAAGCTGCTTACATCTATTTTTGGGTTGTCTGCTAGCTCATTTCTTGGTACTCCCAGAGCACCCAACAAGCAGAGCACTATACAGATCTGTAAGATGAAGAGACATGAAAAACAGCTGAGGAAGCTGAATTACAGCAAAAGTAACTTAACAGGATTTGGTGAAGCTGTCATCAGATTAATTTTCCACCAGTGTAATTCCAGTGATGCAAACAGCAACTAATTCACATGGGAAAAGATGCTGATTGAAGCTGGGTCCATTGCTGGAAGGTGGTGGAAGGAAGGCACCTCCAGAAGCTGGGCAATTTGCATGTTTCCTGGAGAAAACTTCAATACAGAAGGAGAAGCAAACAAACCAGATCTAAAGTAAATAGAAACGCAAACGTATCTGGGCAGGGACTGATCTGAGACCAAATGAGAAAATCAAAGTGCACCACCTGGGGCTCCCGGAGGGCCTGGTGAGAGGCACTTATCCTGTATCCCACAGAGAGGACAGCAAGGTAATTCCTGAAAAACAGGGTTTTTCCTTGGAGTGAATGTGTTCTTGCAGCTTGGACGCTCTAAGGATGTAAATGAGGAAAAGCCTACGGGGAGAGATAATACCTGTCAGTAGATCAGCTGAATATCATTGAGGGAAAGAAAGCAGCACATAAGCCTCCTGTGGGTACATTCTCCATCAAGCACTCACTGTGTAATATAAATTGGCTTAATATAAATTATATTAGGAGAAATAAGTGTAAGTGCCTGACAGGATGATGGCAGACAATTGGCTCTGTGCAAAGGCAACAGCAGTGAATTGGTTATAGCACTGGAGGTCTAAAGACATGAGCCAGGAAAGGGTACAGGGAGAGGTAATGTACAATCTATATATATAACTCCACTGTGAAGCCAGAGACAGGGTTTCTGGTCTATGATCTCTTGGGACAGAACCATGTAAAGGTTTGTTTCTGTTCCAAGACCTTTTAGAATAAATTGCTCTAGAAATGAAAAATGAAATCAATAAAAACACAAATGTGTGGCTACAGTTAATGTGGTTCCTATCTCAATTTTTCATCTCTGGTAGCCTTTTAACAAAACTTAACATCAACTGTTCCAAGCACACTAAAATAGGTACTAATCAATTTTCTGAACACTCCAGAAGAACAAGGTAAGTTGCCTCATGTGTTTTAGCAGATGAAAAATACTAAACCAAAAGGGGATAAGGTTGTCCAGAGGCTCAGGGCAAGATTGTGGTGGAGCCCAAAACTACATCTTTGACTTCTTAACATCCCACCTGCTATTTGGCCACCTCTCTCTCTCCTCCAGTGACACTAATATAGGAGCTAGGGTTCAAGTCTCTCAGAGCACTTAAAATTTGCACAAGCATTTTGTTATATGAAAACACAAGTGAAAATTCTCCTTCCATATTTCTGAAACTTGGAGCTCTGCATCTGAGAGGAGAGATAATTAAACTAGTCCAGGATGTGGGAAATCTCTCCTCTCTGGCTTCTGATGTGACCTGAGTGAGTGTAAGCCTTAGTCTTGCTAACTTCAGCTTCCCACCACTATATCACTATAAAATCAAGAAATATGAATTTTGTAGAAGAAATCCAATGGTTTATACTTCATACACATGCATAATGTATATACAATGAATATACTTTATATGATGATGTTACCTCAGCAGATAATGAGGAGATCCTTGCACCAAAACCCAATAAAAAGGGATAAGGTCTCCTTCTTAGGTTTTTGTAATTTTGGGGGGTTTTTTGTGTGTGTGTCATCATCATCTCATTCATTTAGGTTTCTCTCTTCCTTTCTTTTCCCAGTGTTTACCTTCCACCAGCTCGGCTTGTTTGCCTGTCTGCCATTAGCTGTAGTGTTTGCACATCAGTAGCTGCCTTTGGATTTACTACTTGCTTCAGTAATGTGGAGAAAATGCAACTTTGTGGCCTGCAATGACAAAAAAGGAAAAAATTCCAGAAGCCTCTGGATTTAATAAAAAAGCCCACAAAAGTCCTTCCCAGAACTCAAAGCATTTTCTTCTGATGGAGATTTAAACAAACAAACAAATAAACAACCAACCCCCCCCACAAAACAAAACAAAACCCCAGAAAAACTCCCCCCCAAACCCCAACCAACTCCCATGCCTGCTGTAGAGCAGATTAGCAGATTCTCTGTTCACAGAGCTAGAAACCAGAATTCCTACCTGGTCATCCCAGTCACAGCTGTGTAAAGGCGCTGCTGCTGAGCAGGGTCACAGCCCTCTCGGTTTCCAGCTCACCTGTGCAGGTGACAGCTTGAGAAGAAGGGTCAGTTTCAGGGGAAGAGCTGACTGCCCTCCAGAACAACAGCATTAGATGCTTTTGACATGAAAGATCTGATGTTCTTTGTCACTGGGACTGAATTATTTCTCTTCTCTCACAAGTCCATCATGAGCCAGAGATGATAGCACAGTTGAGGAAGCCCACCTGCACGAGCTGCTGCAGTCTTTAAGCAAAGGGCCAGAGCTCTGCTCACCAAATAGTTCTAACCTGCTGCCTGTGTTTGAGACATGTCTTCTTTGAGCTCTGAGAAAGCTAATGAGCCCTTTTCCCTCAGGTAAAGCAAAGGAAAGGCAGGAAGAAAATGGTAAACACACTCCTGAACTAGATAATCTACCCTTGGCAGTGGGCAGTGTCCTTTGTTTGACAGAGGATGGAGAGTACTTTGTCTCAGGAAAGGAAAACATGAAAACTTCGTTTGCAATGGGGGAATTGCATGTCTGCTTCTTGAAGCCATTGAACACAGAGCTTTCTGCCCAGCTTTATCCTCGCTGAAGGCAAAAGAAAGCTTCAGGGAAACCCCTGGAAGCCACCTCAGCCTCAGGCAGAAGCTGACAAAGCAGCAGTGACTCCCAGAGTAATGACAATGAGGAGGAGTATAGCAAAGCTTTTGAAAATGAGGACTAGAGCAGAGAGAGTAACCAGTAAACAAACAAATGAACAAGAATTAGCTAAATCCCAATAAAACAGAAATTAAATAAAATCCCAAACAAATCCTGCTCACCCTCACAGCTAACTCCTGCTATCCTGTCCAGGTGATTGGGTGTAGTGCTCTGGGAAATGAATTCTTCCTTGGGCTTTGAGAACCCAAATGCTGAAAAATAAGGGAGTATTTATTATTAATCAGAAAAAGATCTGCTCATTATTAGAAGTCAGCTTAATGGATTCCAACGAGAAGAGGCAAGCAGCATTTCCTTCGCTCCAGGAGGGCACAAGGGAAAATTATTGTTGCTTCAGATTTCTCCATAGGAGGGGGTTCCCCCCCAAGAGGGGAACCAGCATCCTGGGGCACTACAACACAAACACAGAAGCCAAGGGAGACCTCAACCAGGCAATTTTAGGTGCATGCTTAAGCTCAAGACACAAGAAGCCAAATAGATCCTCAACAGTGCAAGAAGAAAAGGGACAGAGACATTAGTTTATGCAACTTTTATGTACATTATTCCTTACCTTATTAGGTCTGATTTTATATTGTGTAATTATATTAAAATGTCCCACATTTCCCCTCTACCTTTAGCTTGCCTGTAGTGCAAACCCCAGAGCAGAGACTACTCTAAATCTGATTTGGAGATCCCCAAACCTTCTATGATGTGCTCTTTGAAGAATAACTTGGATAGTCCCCAAAAGCAGGAGGCAAGTGTACAAGGCAGGCCTTGTCACCAGTGCAGGACTAAAAGCACTTCCCACTGCACTGGAAATTCAGGGACCTGAGGGAGGAAAGTTGAGACAACATCATACACAGTGTTAGCTGAAAAGTGGGAGACCACGATTCACAGGACAGTCCTTGCAGGGCAGACTAACCAAACCTTTGTCATGTTTGAGCTCTTTTGAGACAATTTTTTCTATCTGTATCTACACCATTCTCAGTCAGACTGGATCAAAGAACTTGAATTCATGACTGAGTGGCCAGGGTGGCTTCTGGAGAACTACATGAGCAGGATTTCAAAGCTGGATACAGCTGCAGAGGGGCAGCTGCAGAGCTTCACATGTCATCCTGTGACACCACCCATGTGCTGGTTGGTGTTAATGGAGAGGAATGACAAAGGCTCACTTAATCCTCACCAGTAAATCTGCTCCTGTAATGCTGCCAAGCCGAGGTCTCAGGCCAAATGTTCACTGCAGCAGTTCTGCCTTGTGCAGAAATAGCCTCAGTGGGGTCACAGCCAGATTGGGCTGCCTCCCCATTTCTCTGTGCAGCATCTCCAGAGAGGTAGGAAAGAGATGCTCACCTTGCTGTGCAGTGGCCATCCCCAGGCTCGAGGGAGATGTGAAAACCACCAGCACTGCAGGCAGGCCAGCTATTTACTTCCAGAGGCCCCTCCAAGCAGTTCTTTGCCTGCCATCAGCAGAAGCATGGCAAAGCTTGCAGACACCCACCGCTGTAGCAAGCCAACTCCACACACTAAGCACATTTGACATGGTAAGTTAAAAAAAACCCAAACACTTAAACAAGTGATGTTATGAACCTTAATGAGGCTCAGAGCCCCACTCAGTAGCCTGTTGTCGGTGACAGAAAAAAAAAGGTGAGGTATTGCTCTGTAAGGCACTCAGAAAACATTTTGTTTTGTGGGGAGCAAAGAGCAAAGAAACACTGGCTATGAGAGAAGTAAAAGTAAAATATGGTGTTCACCAGAAGGATTTAGGAAGTGACAGCCCTAATGGAACAACTGACACACCTGAAAATCCACAGATGAGTGATAATACAATATCAAGACAAACAATCATTTTCGAGCAGCACCTGCTGCACAAAAGACCCTCACAGCACTTGAAGCAACATGGGGAACTGAGCATGCTTAAACAAAAAGAGATGCCCAGTCTGGTTGAAGGTAAGAACAGCTATAAATAACACCAGCAGCAAGAGAGCCGTATCAAACAGGATTTTGATCGTGCAGAGAGCAACAGCAGCCAGTTGAACAGCTGAAAGACAAAGAGGGCCAAAGACTGATGCTCAGTGACAGGGACTCTCTGGGGAAGCAAGGAGACGAGTTATCTTTGGGGATTTAAACAACCTGCCGTCTGTGCTGCGCTGGTTCCCTGTGTGACCTTGAAGAGGTCACCCAGCATGTTTCAGTGCCCTGACACAAAATAGTTTTTCTGAGAGTGTATCTGGGAAGGTTTGTAGAGCACTTTGTGATACCCAGATAGAAAGAGGCACTTGCTTGTTGGGGCTGAGTGTTGGTTGGCATCTGAGGGTATTTATGACCATCTGTATTTATAACCACCCTCCAGAAAGGAAAGCTGCAGCTTTCAGAGCTCAGTCTGCAGTGGAACAATGCTGGGAACAAACAGTGTGGCTCTCACTTGTTGCTGTCCCACCTTAGAAGCCAAACTAAAATTCAGTTTTAAATGAACATAGCAGTAACCCTCATACCGAAGCTTGCAACCAAGCACCTACAGCAGCTGCCAACATGCACAGATGACTGAGAAGTTTATCCTCAAGTCTTGCCTTTCTCAATGCTTCTTGTGTCTGAGTGTCTGATCCTTTATCTGAAAAATCTTTTGGGGATCTCTCCGAGGCTGTGCAGCCAAACCCCCTTTGCTCCTTTGTCTCTGATCCTGCATGGCTTAGTGGAGGTGTGGACTGCCTGTGTGCAGATAATTTTAAGTACCTACAGAGCTCCTTAGAGTCTCTTCAGCCGCCATCAGAAGCCACCATCCTGCATTGTAGGGCATGGACAATCCCACCTCCACTCCTCGTCACCAGGAGCAAAGCCTCTTAGGGAAGAGATAAATGGGTCCTTTTGATTCCCTGAGACAGCCCAAAAATGAGGCACAGACCAGTCCCCCAGCAACCTAAACATTTTTGTCTGGAAAGAACCAAAGGTGAGCCAAAGGTTTGAGCTTGAGCCTTCTTTCTTTATTGTGCTGCCTCTGTACAGCTATTCCTCACCACATCAGAGACATGCCTGCTCTTGGTGTAACCCCATTTCCTAATTGATCTGGATCCCAGCTGCAGATATTCCCATTTTTAGTTAATCCTTTTCGTTTATAGCCGGTGATAGGCATGATGCGGTTGGGATAAAAAGCACTGGATTTCCTCCTGTGTGTAATGCTCTCACAGGGGTGGTGGCATCCCTTGCCAGAGGAATCTCGAGCTGGGACATTACAGTAATCTGATCAGAAGAAGATAAGGGACTGGATGAGCTTTGCAGTGTCTGATATGGATAAATACCAGACCAAAGCTTGTAAGCATTCACAAGAGAATAAGCTAAAGTATTTGGATAGCAGCAAAAAATTATTTTTCAAATGATAAGTACTATTAAAATGAGGTGTAATTGCACCTCACATTTTAAAAGCAAATTCAAACTCATTTCATCCGTATCTCTGTACTTGCCCACTTCCTTTGGCTAGAGAAGAGAAGCTTGAGTTCGATGAGCTGACTTGACTGCACACAACTCTGAGCTGAGAGAACACTTCTCAGGAACTAATTTATACCACAAATATATTATTTTTCTGCTCACAAAATACCCACAAACACATTGCAGTTTCCGTACATATTTTGCTTTGAATTTTTTTGGCACATTTTCATGAATTGTTTGTGAGTTCACTGTTTGCAGTGTTTAATGCCTGGGATCCAAGCGGTTGGTCAGGGGCAGTTGGTCACGTACATCACATGCTATTATTTCTGCTGGTCTCTGGCAGAGACAGTCCTTCATGGGGTCCAATTCAATGTCCTTTGATGTCAATGAGAATCCCTCTCTGACTTCAGTGCACTTGGGTGCAGCCCTTTGTTAGAGAACTCAAAGAAGCCACTGGGCTTTCAGTCTCCCAAGCTGGGCTCAGATTTATTTAGGAACTCAGCAAACATTCATTCCTTCCCACACAGGCCTTTCTCAGTTCCAGTGCTAAGAAAAACTTAAGTTTTCAAACATCTGTTGGAGCCAACATCTTCTTTCCTTGCAACTTGCATGGTTGTTCAGACCAGTGAAAAACAGTCATAAAATGGTGCCCTGCTGAACTTCACACTCCACACTGGTGCAATCAGCAAATATCAGATCAGTGGAGGATGAAGGTCATTGCCCGAACCCGGGGTTTGCCAATTTAATTTCAGTTTTGTAAAATGAAAATCCTGTGTCACCCCAGGAAATTCACAATTTAAAAGTTTAGAACCCTTCTTTCTCGCCAGGAGGCACAGTCCACCGTTCTCCCTTTATTTCTACCTGGCCATCTCCCTGGGATTATTGGCACCTGCCTTCAGGCTTCTCCAAACCTGTGTCTCAACAATGCCAGGCAATGACCTGCCCCAAGAGGACTGTTGAAAGGAGCAGACAAGCCTGTGTATCTTGAGATGCCTGTTTTGATCTCCAGCAGTCATGGTGCTGAGAGGCAGCAGAAGAACCAGAAGGACTGACACAGAGATTTTTCTTCTCCTACTCCTCCAGGGCAGTGCTGTACTGGCAGCTCATTTAATTTTAAGACTGTCTGCATGTAAAAATATAAATTGTCTTCCCTTCAAAATCTCGTTTAAAAATAGCACTATTTGAGGAGTATATAAATAAGTAATCATTTGGAACACAATATTAAAGCTCCCTTCTTTAATTAAATGGTTGCTTGATGCATTTCAAAGCTCTGTTCTGACTCAGTCTTCCTGCATATCTGTACTTTTCCTGTTATGAACAAACCTCAGCTAACTGCACCATGAATTTTAAAGCAAACTGGATGGCTCAGAGTAATAGGACTATTAATATCCTAATTGATGGGTTGTGTTTGGGACTAGCCCATTCTCGGGCAGACAAAGGAAGAAACAACATCTCAGACACACTGTTAAGCAGGAATGGCTTCAGCGGCCATCACTGTCTCCTTTTGACATCCGCCTCACAAGAGAACACAGAAAAAATATTCGAGTGAGAGAGCACATATATATATATATATATATTTTTTTTTTTCTCTCTCAATCCACATAGCATTTGCTAGACACAGCCAGGAATGTAATCCTGACTATTCAGACCAACCCCTCTTCTGATCCCAAATGCCACTGGAGGGTGAGTAGAAAGGCCATGCATTTCCCTTTGTTGGAGCACATTCTTTGTGTAATCCCTGGATTGGGTCAGACTTTTTTTAGTATCCCAGAAGTGGGGAATGGAAAACACATATGACATGAGGCCAACAGTTCACCCTATCCCCAAGCAGGATTATTGACTCTGCTTTATTTATTAACTCTGCTTCATCTTCATGGTTTTTGCCTCACCCAGTTTTAAATTTTTGAAGTCTCACACCTTTTGCTCTTCTCCCAGGGTGCTACTAGGAAGTATATTCTAGTAAAAGGTCCCTGATTTCTAGGTCTGTGGCTTCCCTTCCTTAATTTCACCCAGCTACCCATGCTGTCTACTTAAAGGATAAAAAATGCTCACCTTGGTGTTTTAGGGGACCATTGGTGACTGTTTCGCTCTTCTGTACATATTCAGCAATTCTTTTTTTGCTTGCAGGTCCTTGTCATGCTGGGAATCAGATTTCCCCAGCACATCGCTCTTTACTTCTCATGTAAGCTTGTGAGCAGCTGCCAAACAACCAGAGCCAGTACTTTTTTTTCCCTGAATGACATGAGGGAAAGGACAGGAGGTCTTAGCTAGAAGAACACAAGGAAAATCACAGCCATTGCCTCTGGCTGGCTTGCTTAGACACTTGCTTTTTGGGAGGGAGAAAAGGAAAATAAATTATGTCTGAAGATGACCATTTTTCATCTGACATGAATGGACCTAGAAATTCCCTGGAGTCTTTCCCCCAGAGGGCAACTCACACTATGTGTGACATGGTATGGGGTCCACACAATGGTTTTAAAGGCCTGTTTGATGTCCAAAGCAGCACTGGGAGGCCATAGTCACATGATGAAGCTGGGAAGGAGACAGGGCATCTTCATGGGAACTTTCTCAGTGCAATGTCTTATTTGCCAGGGTATTGTACCCAGGGCAGCACAACCTCATAAGCCCTTTGCTGCCTCTCACCCTTCATTGCTCCACCTTAACTGAGCAAATGCTTCTTCCTTCTCTCCCACCAGAGATCAATGCCCACCTGCTAGAGCTCTAAGCCAGGAGCTCAGCCCACCACCTCAGCCTCAGAGGGATGGGCTGGTGCTCACCCTGCACATTCATCCTCAAGGCTTCCACAGCAGTGTTTGATCAGAGCTCATGTGGGACCAGCCCTACTCAGAGTATGTTGCACAGATGACCCTGACACAATCCTGCAAGAGGCTTTGGGGCTCTGCAGCTGGGAGCTTAGGAACTCCTGAAAATTCTAGTTAGTGTGGTTTGTGTTAAGATTTGTTCAGATATCCCACAGAGATGAGCTGCTTTTAAATCCCAAGTTTAAATCCCCTCTGGATTTACAGAGGACTGTTTTGAGACACCAGGCACCTTCTTTTCACCCTCTAAGATACAACCTCTGCATCAGGAGGACACTCACACATTGCACAAGTGTGCCGCTCCTTTTCACGTGTTTTCTTTCAAATTCCTTCTGAATATGCAGTGATACTCAACAGAGGACCTGATGTTCAGAGTGAAATATGTGGACATTTCTAAATACACCTTGTAAATCCACCTTGAGTTTTTCATGATCTCAACTGATTTGCTTGGCTGCTTTTGCTGTTACAAACATGAATCAGCCTGGATGCCAGGTTCAGGTCATGAACGAGCATTAGATGGAAAGCTGCTGTGGGAGGGAGAGCAGGGCTGCTTTTGAATTTTCTCCTGCTCTTTTGAGCTTGGGAGGGTAGGAGTGACTGACCAGGCAGGAGTGATGTAGTATCAAAGCACACCATGGGTCTGTGACAGAACTGGGAAAGAGCTCAGGCACATAAGAGATGCCTGGATGAAAGGAAATTTTCAGAAGAAAAATAAAGTGGAGCCATCCAAAAGCTTTTTTTTTTTTTTTTTCCAATTAATAAGAGGAAAGAGAGATACTGCTTTTTCTAAATTCAATTTTTTTTTCAATTAAAAAGAGGAAGGAGACATACTGCTTCGCTCACTTTGTTCCTTATTTTTAAGCACTTGAAATGGAGGAACATCATAGGAATATTTTCAACATCCAGAAGTGGCTCCTCTCGATTACACAGGATCTGTTAAGTTGCTTGAGGCTTGTGTGGTAATGACATTATTCAAAATAGCAGTGGTCAGTCCTTTATCAATTAGGAGAACAATGGTAGAATCGTCTTTCACTAATCCCTAATCCTCTCCACAACTGCTTGAGATCCCCATTCACAGGATCTTTGTTTTATTTACATGTTTGTTGAGATGGCAGCTGTGGTATTGAATCAAATAACTTTCAGATTCTGGGACATTTTGAGCTTCACAATGAGAGTAAATAACAAACTTCAAGAAGAAATGTTTAGAGAACAATACAAAAAAAGTTCTGTTTAAACTTAGACATTTTAAAATTGTAGTACTTATGAGATAACCATAAATGGGGTGCCAGCCATGCTTCCCATGTGTATGATTATAAGGACTCATGGGATTTATGCCTCTGTCCAAAATGGGCAATGGGAGTTTTGTCATTGCCACCTCAGGTTTCCAGACTGGGAGTAAGGACTTTGATTGTCTAACAGGAAAGCACAATCATGCAAGCATTGAAATCTATGGGCACTTCTAAATATCACAGGCGGAGTTTAGATACAAGGCTTAGAGCCAACTGCCAAATTTCTGTTTCTCTCCGGTTGCAAGTATCCCCTTCCACACAATGTCACACTAAGGTGCTATCTGGAATTCTGTGTGGGCACTGTCCCCAGGATTGATGATCATTTTTGCACAGAGACCAAAGAATGATGGGCAAAGGCATCTCCTGAGTGCAGTTTGGGACAGTCTTTTTCCTTTACTGGTCATAACCAATTCTGCAGGTTGGATAGTTTGGAAACAAAGTCATCAAATATGGTCTTAGCATTGCTTCTTAGCAGCATTTTAAGAGTTTACTCAGAGAGGCTCTTTTCAGATATTCATTTACACCCTGACTGTTTTTCCAGACAGATTCCTGCTGAGCTGATGTGGTTACACAGTAAACACCACTAGAAGCAGGCCAACATATGGTATCATTTAGGAACAGAGCAGTCCGAGCACTATTGCAAAGGTGTTTCAGTATCTCTGGCTCCTTGTCCAAGCCAAATCAGCCCATTTAAACTCAAAATTAGGGAGAGCAGGGGAACAAGTTGTTAAAGAAACTTTTATGACCCATGAAAGGTGTTTTCATCTGATACCATGCTTCATGCCTTCAAGAGAAAGAGACCTAAGGTCAGGAGGAGAACAGTGCCCAAAAAGCAGTCGGCTCCGTAGTCATCTGATTGCTCTGCTACAGGCTAGATCAGTGAGATGTCAAATAAAAATAGCTTTGAAGTCTTTACAATTAGGCTTCTGCACAACCTTACCCAGCTCTGCTGACCTGACATAAGAAATGTGAGCCACTGCAGATTCAAACAAATTCAGCAAATATGAGCCACTGGAATCTAATGGAAAACCACTAGTCCCACTGTCACCACTTCTTAATGCTGCAAGCAGCCACTGAAAGTACAACTGCAGGCAATGCAGCTGGAATCAGATGTGTAAGGGAAGGAAATTCTGGTTTTCAGCAAAAGTGAATTACTTGGGAACTTGTCAAGGCATCTTGTCTGCCTGCAGGACTGGAGCAGTGTAAAGTTGCTGAAGACTCCACAGGGAATCCAGATGTTTGGCAGAGGAATTTGATGAAAGCCTCCAAGCCTCCCAGAAAGTGCAAGGAGGCTGCACTGGTGAGGAGTGTCTGGGTTTGTGGCAGCAAAAGAAGAGTGAGGCAGACTGCCCATACCAGCGTGGGGTGGCAGGGCAGGAGTGGTGTCTGTGTGAAGGGCAGGGGGAGGGTGTTATTTTGTCTTCTGGGGAGCATTGCTGCGTTAAGCAACCCTCTATAAACCTACTCTCTTCCTACCAAGCTGCTTCTACTCAGCATAATACACCAGGAGCCTCAAGCTATCTGCAAACCTCTAGTGTATTCCTGGCAAAGAGGGGCTCTGAGCTGTGGGGAAGTTTGAGGGGGCAGGTCTGATCCTCTGGGTCAGATGGGAACCTGAGGTGCCAGCTCTCAGGCTGATGTTCCTATGCAGAAGGGGCCTCAGGGCCCTGGTGACACGGGAAGGGTAGCACAGGGATTATGGTTTGGGTTTGGTTCCAGCTGAAGCCTTAGGGAAGGCACAGGCTGTGGCTGTTGCACCTCCTCCCAGCAGTGGGATACAAAGCCAAGGTAAGGCTTTTGGCCTCATTCATGACAGCAGTAGATACGGCCCCTCACCAAAATGAGTGTGTGGAAAATGTGTAATAACATGCAAGGTACACCACACAGAAAGAAGAACATACCTAAAGTACAGAGAAAAAAGAAATCAAAGGTTGCTCTTGCACTGTAGTGGTTCAGATGAGCACCGGCGGGAAGAAAATCCTTTCAAATTTTTTTTTAGAAGATCTAAATTTCCTTCAATAGGAAATTTAAAGGTATTCAAAGAACTCAAAGTCTCTCAATCTCAGCAGTGTGCTGTTCACATTTGCCCCTGCACAGGCTGGCTGAGGTATCACACACCAGATTTTCAGTTGTGGCTAAGATATAGAAATGTATCTATATTTGGATCATAAATGAGGCACCTCACACCTACTAAGCAGTACAGACTCCTCTTTCCTGCAAATTAAGCCATTTGTCTGCTTTAGGAGCATCAGCTTCCAACACCCATGATTAAACTGTGAGGCCTCTAAGGTTTGTTAGACATCCTTACACAGGGAGGCCATCACAGCAAAATTCAACAGGCCGCCTCCTCTACAAGAGGAGGACAACTTTGTCATTAGTGATGATAATGTGTTACCTTGCATTTCTCCAAATCAGTTATTATCTTGATCTTTTCTGGGTCTGTAACTTGAAGCAATTTGAAGAAATTTCTGTCTTCCCAAGATAGGTGTTCAACACCTTAAAAAAACCCCAACCTTTTCTTAAGTTGAAAAGGACCTTATATTGGATGACCAAAACTGGCTACCATAAGGGAATGGTCTTACTCATTTTCTCACTGGAGTGCCCCTGCAATGACTCAGTCCTCAGCAATGAGATGCTGGCACTAAATACATATAAGAGAGATAAGATGATCTCAAGTGAGATAGAAATATTGTAGGTTAACTTGCTACTGAGATATTTACTGTGCAAGTGTTTTCTTAAAAAACCTTCAGCACCTAAAGATAAAAATCAGCTCCTGAAGGCTTTTAAGAGACCACATGAAGACTGGAAACCATGTTCACACCACCTGAAGGGTTATTGGTGGAGCTCCAGATCAAGTGCAAAAACAGCTGCTGTGGACTTGTTGGGGGAAAAACAAAGGGACTCCAGCTTGCTTAGGGAGGTGCATGAAGATAGTCCTGTTGGAGGCATCTTCAGGAGGGTGCCACAGACAATGAGGCCCGGTTTTGCCAACCTTTCTTTCTCTAAAAGCCCTGTTCATACTGTAGAGGGAAAAGTGCTGACATTGTCACTTTGTCGATTGGTACACAGATGCAAAAAAGGAAGGAAGGGCAGGTAGCAAAGCAGAGGGGAGACATAGCCCAGGGCTACAAAAAAAAAAAAAAAAAAAAAAAAAAAAAAAAAAAAAAAAAAAAAAAAAAAAAAAAAAGAAAATTAGACTAATTTTTAACAAGCAGTTCTATTTCTGTGTTACACAAGAGCTGCACAAGTCATGCTGAGCCTTCTATGATTGGTATGCATATGTTTAGACTAGTGTTTCAGGAGAGGGCAAGAGAGAGTCCCAGGACTGTGGGAGACCTTCTACTTATAGTAATGAATTAATTCTAATTAGCCCTGGAAATGGGTCTCTCCGGCTCTTTGTTCTCTGAAATTGTGCTTTTCAGATGCCGCTTCTCAATTAGCAGCTAATTATGATGGTCTTGCCTCCTTGAGGCTAGACGGGGTATAAAAACCGCACACACCCCCGACAGCTGTTGGAGTTTTGCCTTCAGCTTGAGCAGCAGAATTATTGATACCAATTTCAAGGGTCTTTCACTCTTGTCCAAAATCCCTCAAAGAGCTGAAACATTGCTATTTGTGACACTACTGAGAATTATTTGATGCTGTGGGAAATACATAACAGCTCCAACTCTCACCAAATGTAGTGAAAACAAAAATAGGCAATATGTGCGTCCAATGATCTGTCACTCCTCTCCTTTCCTGGAGCAGAGGATATGAGGAATCCAGGTGCAAACCTCAGCAGGTTTTGAGGAATAACTAAGTGTTCCTAGGCTGTTTTGCTATCACCAACCTTCCTCTAGAACTGTTGTTGGACAAGGGTGGTAGAGGTCTAGCCTGGATACGGATCTAGTTTCCCTTATGCCAAGGACCCCAATTATTAATTTCCCCATAAGCTAGTTCCAGTTTTGCAGAACAATGAAAGCTCAGCTCAGCAAAGAGCCCTTTTACCCTTGTGATAGTGGGTTTGGCTCTGGAGTCACAGCCAGGGCAGATAGGATGGGGAGGAGAGGCATATGAGTCTCAAACTCTTGCTGCTGGAGCAAGATCAATGGCCCACCTTACCCCACACCCTGCCTCAGTTGATGGTGGCAGGACATGCTGCACAGGAGTTGAGTGAGTATGACCCTGCTTTTTCCCTTTGTGGACCTATTGTCCATGAATTTATCCAACAGCTTCTTGAACTGGCTGGTAGTACCAGTACCCACCGCCCTCTGCATTAATAAATCCCAGAAGTCCACAGCTCATTGTGTAAGAAATAGACTTTCTTTCATCTGTTTTAAGATGACCTCCTAGTTCAAGCATCATTTTTCCACCGACACCCCTGATTTTAAGCAGCACGTGTTTTCTTCTACGTGCAGGGGAGAAAATGTTTCACTTGTTCTTTAATCTCTCTTTGTACAAGGGTCTGTGCAAAATGTATCTGCTGAAGGACGTGACAGGATCATAGAAGCATCACAATTTTCAGCTACTTGTGGATGCACAGTTGTTCTCAGATAACAGGAAATACAGTCTGCTCAGCAGTTCTCACGTTCTTCTTGCATGACGATTTCACTTCAGATTTCCATGAATAGTTATGGTCTGATATTTCCTTGGTAATACCAAGGGGGACTAGCAGTACTGAAGAGACTCTGCAAAAGTAATTTTTTTTTGAGGTAAAATTTCTTTGCAGTAAAACTAGAGATAAGACGAACCTCATCTCAAACTGGTCACAGGCTTTCCACATCTGGGTAGGAACTTCATGCAGATGCTAATTATCTGTACTACAGAAGACAGGCTCCTCAGACCTGGACTCAATTTCAGCTCCAACCAAATCTCACATCCTCAGCCTAGAGCCTGTCTCTGGGAAAGGAAGAAATCCTTACACCAATAGCTACATAATATCCCTCCTTATACACATATAAAACACAGCTATGAAAAATTGTTTCCTTGTTGCAGGCATTAAAGAAATGCAGTGTATGCATTACTACTGTAATAGTTCTTGGTTGTTGTGTTTTTCTCTCAGTGCAAAAATCTGTCTCCTGAAGTGAAAACAATCATGTTTAGATTAAATTATATTGCAGAACAGTTATGTTATCAAATAATCTCAATGAAGATTTCTAGCATTTCTCTTTCCTACAGAAAATTGAAAGGATCACAGCAGCAAATTAATGTAGTTTGGCTGGTTTAGGCTTAATTGTGTGTTAACTTGTCCTCAGCTATGTATTTCGGATCAGATGGAGTGATCAAATGCAGGAAAGTACTGAGAAAGGTTGTCCAGGGAGCTGGGAGTTTGCAGCAATGCAGGGCTTCAAAAACAAGTCAAGCAAACATCAGCCAAAAAGGTCAGGGATGTATTTGATCCTGCCCTGAGCACAGAAAGGAACCAGATAACTTCCTCAGGTCCCCTTCTGGGAAATTTGTGTGATGATGTAAAATAGCAAAAAATGAACAAAGCAGAAGTCTCTGCTTCCATTTCAGGTAGCACTTGTCAAATGTGTCTTGTCTATGAAGCAAACTTGCCAAGTCTGTTGCCTGCCTAGATGGCATGCTGGAAGCAAAAAGAGAAGTTGCTTCAATGGGACAACACAGACAGAAGCATTGCTGTGAACAAAAAACTTCCCAACGATTGCAACATCCAAATGTTGATCCTCAGCCACTTAATTCAAACTGTGATAACAGTGGAAAAGCAACCAGAAAGGAGAAAAAGGAGAAAGGGAAGGAGGAAGATGGCAAGGAAGGCAGGGAAAGCAGGCACCTGGAGCACACCCCACACTTAGAACCAGGAAGGCTCCACTCCAACAGCAACTACTTATCAGAGTAAGAGGAACAAGGCAGCTCATTGAATGCAGAAACTATAACAGCCATTACTGATGGCAAAGAGCAACAATTGGAGAGGACTGTGTGGATGTGAGCCAAAAAGAATAATTTATTGTAAAACACTAAAAAAGAGAGATACTCTTAAAACGTGTGTGCAGTTGTAAGAGAAATGGGTGCAGTGCTCTGTAGAGTTCTTAATACTGTATTTTTAAAGTCACAATATCACAAGCCTTCCCAAAAAAAAAACCCACTGAGATCTTTTATAAAATTCGGTGTTATTACATTTCCAATACAGTTGTATAGAGCCCCTTTCTGTTGACATAATCCTGTGAACATATTTATGCATTAGTCTGTTTTCTGCTCCCTCCTCCCTTGTCAGCCCCATTTTATTATTTCCTGATATAACAGTGTCAGTGTTATTGTTGAGCACTAGAGAACAAGTTTCCATCCCCTAGAAGTCACCCCTCCATCAGCTGAACTGTAATCATTGACCCTACAGAGGCGTTTGGGCTGCCTCCTGCAAAATAAAACCCAAGTATTTAAGCGAGGCCATTTCATCTGGCAATTGAGGCAGGCTGAGCACATACATGGTTAATTAGTATGGTTCAGCCAGCAGGCAATAACTCATTAAGCTACAGTAACTCAACTGTGTTTGATCATGTGCTTTATGCCCCAAGGCACTTCATAAGTAAAGCAGTAAAGTCAACTTATCTACCATCTCAATTCCTCTCTCCCTCTCTCTT
The DNA here is from genome assembly GCA_910950805.1 of Acrocephalus scirpaceus scirpaceus. Taxonomy (NCBI): domain Eukaryota; kingdom Metazoa; phylum Chordata; class Aves; order Passeriformes; family Sylviidae; genus Acrocephalus; species Acrocephalus scirpaceus. The sequence continues at coordinate 55,812,385 of OU383774.1, read as the reverse complement.
TTTTTCTAACCACAGAAAACCGTGGTTAAACCACAGAGGATAATTTCTGGACACGGAACAGCTCACCACCTTCCTCTTTTTGGCAGAGAGACTGCTCATGAAGACTGTTATTGTGTCTCCTTTCAGCTTTGCTTACCCTAGGCTAAAAACAAAGCCTTTCACTCTTCTCTCTGGAGCTTTGCTCTCCTTGGGACTTGCAGTCACGCCTTTCCCAAGGTGTAATGCCAGAAACCACTCCCGGTGATCCAGCTGAAAGGCTTATCCCTGGCATCTAAGGTGCGACATCCCCATCTGTCCAACCCAGCCCAGTGGTCCTTCCTTCCACAGCTGAGTCATTGCTCCATCAGAACCTCCTTTGCAGCAGAGCTTTATCTGGCTACTCTCTCCCACCATGTGCCTGTGGAGCTGATTATTTCAACACAGGTACAGATTTGAGCTTGTCTTCACTAAATTGCATCCTGCTTCTTTCCAGACCATTCCTCTAATTACTGAGATCTCCCAAGCACTAATCCCCTCCTCCCTGGTGTCTCTTGCTCTTAGCTGAAATTCTAACAAAAAGGCTCTCTATCCCTTGGTCCAAATTATTAATGAAAATACTGAATAGGCCTGAACCCAGGCCTAGGGATATCCCACGGGATACAGCTTAATAAATCTTTCCCATTTGACAGTGTTCACCTGGTAACTGCTCTCTGAATACTCTGTCATTTCATCTAAACTTTCTCTCTTTGATTTTTGTATAAGAATGCTGCATTTCTAAAAGCAAGATATTGTAGCTACACCTTCTCCCTATTATATGGGCAGTAAGAAAATTTTTATTTTTAATGGTTAATGCTAAGAAAACATGCAGAAGGGAAACTAACATCCATGTGTCAGAGCTGATTCATCTGGCTGTTGGAGGATTAGGATGTGACCAAATGTCCCAGCCTGCCAGTTGCAAACCCATTCCAGCATTCACCAAAAGCATCTGCTGGTGATCTCCTCTGCACTAAATAGGATGATGGACTAAATGGATTTGGGAATAATATAGTGTAACAGTTGCTAAACCGTGGGCTTCCTAATTTCCGTGAGCTTTGGATCAGGCCTGTATGAGTCCAAATTCACTTTCCAGAATCCAGTATAAGGGATTCTACCAGTAATCTCCATTCCCACACAGGTAAAAATTACTGAGCTTCAAACTCCACATCAGAATGGAATGTTTCTTTCATACAAGGGGGAAGGAAGCCACCTAATTTATTCCCTTGTGCTCCAGTAATTTTGTGATTTGCATAATGAAACCTAGGAAGATACGGTAACAAAGCCAGATATACAAAGAACTTCTTGGTTTTGCTTTTCACATCCTACTGGAGAACAGAAGCATGCAAGAAGGCAAAATAAAACCTTAAACACCTATAACACTGTATGGCATGGTAATAAAATATTGCTTGCTAAAGCAAGAGCCTTTGAACTGCTTATTAGAGAAGCCCTTCCCTCTCCACTGGTTTTTAGAGGCAGCCTAGGGAGATTATGTGCTTAAGTTAGTCATTTAAATTTAGATACCCAGAACAAACATTGCAGACTCCCCTCCTCCCTCCCCAGAGCAAACTCTTCATGACGACACAAGAACCATTCTCTTTTTAAAAAGGAACTGGTACTACAACAAAAAAGTTGATGAGAAAAGAAGAAGTATTTCACTCGCTCTTCAATGTGGAGGTTGTTTGTTTGTTCTTCTCATGTCAATTGTGCCTAATAACTGGACGGGAAGCGATGCAAATTAAGCAAGGGCATTTCTGATCGCTGGCTGAGCATTCACTTAGTGCTAACAAGAAACTGAAGTGTAAAATCAAGTCAAAATATTTTTTTTGTCATTCTCAGTGGAAGTCAAAGCTAACACACATTTGTACTTCCGCTTGCTCTGCAGGCCCCTTGGCCCCCGTTTCACTGACATTGAGTCCTGCCAGAAAAGCCCATCAGGTCTTTCAGGTTCCCACTGGCAGGAAAAGTGCCCCTGTCATTGCACCAACATTTGGAAAACAGAGAATGTGCTGAGTCTCAATGTCCTTCAAGCCTCCATAAATCACTCATAGAAAAGAACAGAGATTAGTTGGGCAGCAATTTGTATGCCCAAAAACCAGAGCTGAAGTAGGACCTCCAGAGTCGCTATAGAGAGATTTCATCACGAGGGAGAGAGGCTGAGCAAACAGCGAGGATGCCTTGTCACAACAACATCCTGTCCTTGCAAAAAGGAGAAAGGCTTTTGAGGGAATAACAGAGCTTTGGATCTCAGCTCCCTGAGGCAAGTTCAGGCAAGTTCAGACTCATTACTTTCATGCAATGGATGGTTTGGGTTTATTATTAGATCGAACTCAAAAGAGCCTTGCCAAGTTTGAAAGTTCATGATGTTTCAAGTGAAAAAAGGAAATGTCTTTACCTCGTAGAGAGGCTAGTTTCTCCATTGTGGAACAGGCCAGGAGTTACTTAGCTCTCATTCCAAAAGATGAATGGAAGATGACTGAAGAACAATCTGCTGAAACCCAGAGGCAGTTCTGCCCTTCAAAGCTTGTGAGTGAGGGCACTGCAGCGTTCTGACTACGACTGAAATTCCCATTTCCCAGGTTTGCATTTTCTGCTGTGAATGAGATAAACATTGATATAGCGCAGAGCAAACAGAGTCTGCTGTGAGGCTCACCAAGGGATTGCTGGCTACTCAAACAGAAGAAGATAGGGAGGGAATTAAATGTGTAACTTCAAGTCTTGCCCCTTTGCTTACAGTTCTTTCTCACCCTCCTCAAAATCCATCTTCAAGACAGCTAGGCATTTGCTTCTTTCTAAAGGCTGAGGCTGTCCAAGAGCCTTGGTGCTCTCAAGCTGGAGACATCCTCTCATTTCCAGCCTTAGCTAACAGCAGACACTTCAGTCACATTTGGTTTTGGGTTGACCATCTACCCAGCTTAAATAATTTGTATCCTTCCTTTGGGGTTATCTGCATTATTTCAATAGACAGCAACCGTAACTATTCACAGGCCCATTTTGCCAAGGAAAACAAGACAAATGTTTTATTTACCTTTCATCAATTAGGTAATTTTTTCCCATTAGCCCAGTTTTATATCCTTATCTGTACTTGATTTCAGTAAATATCTCTCCTACAAGTGAGTTGTGTAAATCAAGACTTGCCAGCACCTTTGTTATGGCTCATTGTGTCCTTCCTCCATGCTAGCTTTTGTACTTATTAGGCCTGCTTTGCATTTTCTCAGCAACCTTGCGTTTGTTCTCCACAGTCAAGTCCAGTGCTCAGGTCTCTCCAGGCCAGATGCCTTTCAAGGGACAAATTTCCCAGAGCATAGCACAAAATTTCCTTTGTGCATCATTTTGCAGTTCTGTGTTACCCTGTCTCACCCTGCACATACTAACCTGCTCTGCACACTCAGATTGTTCTTCACTGAAATTGCCCAGATCCTGCTCTGGCATGACAATGCAATAAGGAAGGGTTCATCAGGGTGCTCCCTCTTTTCTGTGCCAAAAGCAATCCTGTAAGTATTTCAGAAAAGCAAATCCAGGACCAAGGCGTAAGGAATGCCACTGGTAGGTTCCTTCCAGCTTGATGCTCCCCTAAAACACAAAAGCTGTTTCTCACTGTGAGCCATACCTTTACCTATCTCATAATTTTCATGCTAATGCCCATCTTCTTTAGCTTCCCTGATAATTTTCCAGGCATCTACACATCAAAATAATCTCTTGAAATTCAGCTGTATTGGATCTATTTAATCTGTATAGAAAATAAATTATCTATCAATTATCTACCCTTCTATTGTTTATCATTCAGACTAGTCTGGCTTGAGCTACCCCGGCTAAACGTAGCCTGAATTTCATGGGTGGAGGTTTTTTTCACTGTGAACACCCTCTTAATTTTTATTTGCTATTCAAATTTTGTTCTGGGCCTTTCCTAACACCCAGGCCATGGTGGCCAAATATCTAGGAACAATTTCCATTTTTCTAAATCTGGGTTAGCACCTCTGACTGAGTAGGTTTAAAGAAAAGAATAGTTAAAAGTAGTGAAATGTAGTAGTTCAATTAAAGATTTCATGCAAACTCATGAATGAGGGGTTAGGGGTTCTGGCAGGGAGCTGATCTTATCTCTCTAGTAAGGTGCACTGACTGGCTTTGGTTATACAGCAGTGTCACCTCTTGAATTTTCAGGTCCTAATTCCTAAGAGCTTCCCTGCTTTTACCCCAGGTATTTAACATATGCTTATAGAAAACCGAATGACGATGGGTTTTTAACTTGATGCACTATCTGAACATCTCCTGCCTCTTTCCTCACTGCCTCATTGCTCACCTCTTGTCTGCTCTCTGTTTATACCACAGAAAGAACTTAGCTTCTTGTTGCGCTTGCAGGGTCTAACTCAACTTGATTTACAGCAACTTCCTTTTTAAATCAACCCATGGAGATTCCTTTGGTTTTCCCAATTTGTTTTTGGTCCTTCTTCTTCACCACTGTCCCTCTGTTGCTTGTCCTGGTAGGTGTGAAGTCTTCCCTTGCAAAGTCCATTCCAGTTGAAAACTGGAATGTGTGACACACAGCTTTTGGCATGTCCTGTTTTACAAAAAGCAGTGACAACATCAATCCCAGACCAGGGGTGGAGGGAGGGTCCTAGAGGCTGAGCACTTGGCCTCTCCCCAGATGGGGAGGTGCCACCTCCTCCTGAGCAGCTTTGTGACACCTGTCCTAGCATGAGAACAGCCTGCATCCCTGTGCTCCCCCAAATTTCTGGCTTTTCTGGCTCATCTTAACTGCAGAGCAGCCCCCAAGCAGGCATTAAAGTGTGGAATGTATCCCCCTGCTCAACACTTCCAGGTTTACTTGCTCAACAAGGTGCATCCTTCACTGGAGTGGCTCTTCATTCCCACAGCTCCCAAACTTGGCTGAAGAAAAGGGGAGCATGTATGTGTGTCCACAGCACAGGGAAGTGAAAGTTGCTTTTCCTTGTTGTTTTGACAGCACTTACCAGTGGCAGCATAACTCCAAGAGAGGTGGCTTGGAACAAGGGTCAGCTAGAGAAGATTGAAGAAGTTGAATACTCCTGTTGCAAATTGAGTTGCTCAGAACAGCCAACAGAGCCTGACACAAGGCTGTGCCGTACATTTTGGGGAGATTTTTCTCATCTTCTGTGCATAGGAAGCTCAGACCTAATGTGCCTACTGAATGAATGAGGCCTGACTCAAATAATGCAAGATTTTACATAGGAAAACTTGTGCCATTGCCATCAGCCCTCTTCTATGTCAGCTGCAGATGTCTCCCCCTTTTTTTCAGTGGCTGCTCCTGCAATTTGCAAAGGTTTGGTTTTCCATATTTTTTCCTAAGGACCTCTTTCCATCTGCTGCCCTGGATCTGGGGAGCATTCCTGCTTGGAGCATCCTTTCCAGTGGTGCTGTATCTCCAGCACTGTCCCACAACAGTGTCCTGTTCTAGGGGGGGCTGAGCAGCAGTTGGGTCTCTGCTGGTGTCTCCTTTCCGGCATGCTAACTCTGAATAATGATGTGGCAACAGCGCTGATGTTACATGCCAGACCAAATGAATGGGAAAGAAATATTTTCATTATTTTGAAATGCCAGATTGATTTCACATCCAGCTGGCACTACTTATATATCCTCCTTTCTCCCCCACCTCCTTTTTTTCTTTTTTTTTTTTTTTTAAATACTGCCCTGATTTCCCAGGCAGTGATTGTTTCTTCAGCCCCTTCTCAGGCCAGAGCTTTTGAGAGAAAAAAGAAAACAAACATGCTTTGGGTTTTTTCCTACGCTGACATCATTAGCTGCCCATCACTTTCACAATGAATGTGCTAGTGCTGTCATAAGGCATATGCTGTCAGTGGGGTTTTCTTCCCACCCCTGCTCTTTAAACACAGCAGAAGTTCCCTTTTTTCTGTAATGAGAAGCTGAAAAAAAACCAGCCAGGACTGGCAGCAGCACAGGCACCAGATACATCCCCACTCGATAAGAAGCAAACAAGCAGGCTCAGATAAGCCCAAACCCTTGGAAATCAGACCCTGGCTGTCCTTATTTGGTGCATCCGCCTGTCCCATGTCCAAAACCGGGTTGATTTTGGGTTTATTAGGTGGTTATCTTGGCCCCGGTTCCTTCCTGTGAAATGCAGTGGGCGCCCTGCCAGGCTCTTGCCTGTGTGTCCCCTGGGAACAGGAGGGGCTGAAGGCAATGCAGAAGTGCTGGGAAGGGAAGCAGAGCACCGGACACCAGCCTGGGGCCCTCAGACCCTCACCTTCCTCCCGTGCACCCCGCTGCCAACACTGTACTTCAGGAGAGTTTATCTCATCTTGCCTTGAAGACATCTCCTGTTTGAATCATAATTACCTCGCTAGGCAGAGTGCCCTGTTATCTGATGTCCTTCTGGTGGGCATTTTTCCCATGCAATGTGAAGTCAGTTGGGCTTCAGTTATTTATTCCTCTTTCTGCTTGTGGTATCCAGCATCAGCAGTCGCTTTTGTCTTCCACTCAAGCGTTGCCCACCCAGTAGCTGTTCTGATCCACCCCAGTGTATCAATGTGAGGGGGAAAACTCACATTGATTTTCTAACTGAATTTTTACAGGCTTTTGCAGCTGCATGTCTTTTATTCACACAAGAAACTCCCAAATTTCAAAACTATAGGAAGGACTGTGTATGAAAATGGAGTTAACACTTTCAAATCTGTGAAGGCAGGAGATTTTGGATATGCAGATGACAGCCTTTAAAATAAAGTGCACTCACATACTTTCAGAAACTATTCAACACCCATGCCAAGGTTACACAAGCTGAAATGTCAGAAAAAAATGACTAGAGGAAAACAGAATGAGAACACAAAATATCTCTTCTCTCTTATATAATTTCTGAGGTTTCAAGATAATGCTGTTAGAGCCCTCAAAAGTAAGCAGGAATGCCCTAAAATTAATAGGAAATTTTATGACCAACCAATGAAGAGATTTCAAAGCCAAAGTAATCTAATTAAACTATCTGAATCCAGCTGGCATCCTCCCATATCACTCTGTATCAGCTGCAATTCTTTAATAGCGTAAGCTATGAGGTACAAAAATAATGCACCACAATGGCATACAGTTCTCTGAAATACAATTAAACTTTCATTAGTCAAATTATCCCATAAGAATAATAACTTTTGGATGAACCCAGTCATATTCCTTAGTGTTTTTAATAAGTCTGATCTAAAATGTCTTACATGGTAAAAAAAAAATAGCAAAAGAGTAAGAAAACCCCCAAGTACAGTGGTTATGAAGATCAGACTTTTCTTGAGGATGTGAGAAGGGGAAGGGAAATTACCTATAAAGTGTGGAAATTCAGCACCTTGGCTTCAGATTGAGTGGTTTAAGCAATCATAGAAGCAAAATTGTGGGTCACTTGCCTTTCTTTTTTCCTCCCCTTTTCTTTTTTTTCTTTTTAATTTTTTTTTAAATTTTGATAAAAACCTGCTCTGTTTAAAGGGAATGAGTGCTCCTACATAGTGGTGTACTGGAACCTCTGAGATGAGAACAGAACTGTTTTCATAGTTCATGTGTGATCTCTCCACGTCCCCCAGATCCTAACCAGCAGGTGTATGCTGAGGACCTTGCCTGGCTTGTCAGAACCTGGCATTTGGCACAGCAGAAACCAGATCTTCCTCTGAAATCACCAGCCACAGGGTTCCCACTGCAGGAAGCAGCTCCCTTTGTGCTCGTGTGGGAAGGGCAGAGCTCAGTGCATCCTGCCACAAGACAGGAGCCGGGTGGGGGTTCAGCTCCAGCCAGCCTGCTCCTCTTTCACGGCTTTAACAGATCCCAGTGAACTAGATTTGCCCTGGAACTTGGAAGTTTTACTTATTTTTGGATGCCTTACGTAGTTTCAGCAGCAGCTGAAGGCACCTGTCATGGCTGGATTGCACAAACCCTTTCATGGTATTGATGCAGTGATCCTCCAAGGAAAATATATAGGAACTAACACATGCTATAGAATAAAATTTTTTGAAAAGTAAGGGTGTCTAGGCTTGGTGAGGGAAGACATCAGGAATGAAAAGCTGAACTACACTGGGTGTTTATGAGTGCTGTAGAAGGAGCAACATGCTCATCAGAGCTGGGGAGCAATTTATTCATTCAGGGTATTTCCTGCCACATTTAAGGACCTGAAACAGATTCTTAGGCCAGCAATAAGGAAAATAGTGGAGGTCGTACATATGGGAGGACTATCTTTTTTCCAGGCCAAGCTGTTGGGGCGAACTTGAGATGCCCCTCAGGGCATCCAGCTGTGCCATGAGATTCCTCCTTGTCTACACACCTGAAACAATGCATGGATCCTCCAGTTGCAACAATTATTCAGACATAAAGGGTTTTTTTCTCTCTCAAGGCCATATCTGCCCTCCTTTTTTGTGAACAACTGCAGTCCCTTAGGAGAACATGACAACTGTGTGCAAGGTAGGCAAGAAATGGTCTGAGCCTGACCCCAGACCCATGGCCCTGGACACCCAGAATCCATCAGACTGAACAAAAACTTTCAGTTGCTGTCTAACCCACAGAGCACCCAACATGCCCCTGTTTGCCTTCCAATAAGCCTGGCATCCCATTCCTCTCACATGTGACTCCAAGGAGCCCCACTGTGGGCAAGTCAGGGCTTAGTTCCACCTAAGCAGGAGGTGAGTTCAGCTTTGCCACAGCTTCTAGGGCTGCTCTAGCATTTCCTATTGAACACTCCTATTCTGCCTGCAAAATACTTATGGCACTTTTCTCCATGGATAGGAAAGATTCTTGTTTTAATTAAATATCAAAGATCCTATTATTTTGCAATGCACAGAAAATTCAAAATATCCAGGACCTAAAACGTGTCTTTGCCCATAGCACCCTGACAGAGGCAGGGTACCATGGACTTCAGGACTCCAGAATTAACTCTGGTAGCTAACAGCTGCTCTGTGTCACTTCCATAAACCCTCCTGGAACAAATCACACACAGTTTTGTAAATGCTTGGGAGAAAACAAGGAGATTATTAACAGCCAGCATGCATCAAACAGAGCTAATTGTATTGAGTTCTGTCAGACCAATCTAAATGTGTTTTTCATGACAAGTTAGTGGGAGAATCAGTAAATGTCACATATCTTAACTTTTCACATTTGGGAAAGTATTGTGTAGATTAAATTGTTTGGGGTGGTTGCAACAATGTCTGGGAAATCGTAGCTGGAGAGCAGTTCTCAGTGCCATAGTCTCATCCCACAGGCTGTAAGGATGCTCAGGCAGTGGTCTGTGGTCTGTGCCAAGTCTGATAGCACTTCACATTTTCAGTAACAATCTGGGAAATAGAGAAGAAGGGATTTTTGCTGGTGACATGTGAAGCTAGAAGATGTTGCATGTAGGTTAATGCATAGACTAAGAATTAAAAAAAAAGTAACAATTTAAGAAATATCCTGACTCACATTTAACTGGTCAAATACAAAATTCTGCATTGCACAGCAGAAAACACCTTTGCACAGTCACACCAGGGAATTATCAGGTCAGCATGCATTTTGGGGAAGTGGGCTACAGGCTGAGCACAACTCAAGAACATCTTGTTGCTGTAAAAAAGGTAAGTCTTGTACAGGATGTATGAACATGTGTCCCAGTGGAAACACAAGGTAATTGTGCACTGGTTCTCTTGATGATCTTCTCTCAAAGCCATCAGTGGGCAAGAACTGCACCATGTGGGCAAGAGTCCTGCAAAGATAAGCTGTAAGATGGATGGACCCAAAGGGCAGTCAGAAAAGGGTAGTCAGGTCTAATAGGAAATTGTTTAATAGTAAAAGTGAGAAATTAGACCAAAGGGAATGGAAGGCTTTTAAAAGTGAATGTAAGCAAACACTGGAGAAGACCAAGAAAGCTGTGGTTTCTCCATCACTGAAGGTCCCCACCAACGACAGGGGGCAAGACACCTGCTAGGAATGATGTTGCCCTTGTGCAGAAGATGGACCAAGGACCCTTCCCCTGCAGAGCAGGTGCATGTCCTGGGAAAGGCAGCATTTCAGAGAGGTCACTGCATGAAGCAACAGTCTGGGTTCAAGGGAACCAGAATGCCAGTCTTAAAAATGTGGTAGAAGAGCTCCCTCCCTCCCTTCAGATGTGCTGCAGATGCAGCTCGCTGCAGCTGTGTGCTCGATAGATAGCAGATGGATGACCTCCAGAAGATAACTGCTGATGGAGAGGAAGGGCTGTCAGCAGGACAAAGAAGAGCAGTGGGTAATCTCCAGGGAAGCAGAAAATTTGTTCACTTCCCCTGGAATGTAAAGTTGGGGAGGATTGTAATGTCCCATAGAGCTGTGTCAACAGTGAGTCTGAAGTTCTTGCCTGCCACCACAAAGGTTGGCTGATTCAACTACAGACCAGATGCACCAAGACTGGTGATGCCAAAGTTGACAGTTCAGAGTAGGGCTGAGGCTCCCCTGCCAGGGATAAAACAAGGCTTGACATCTCTCCAACTCATCCTTTTGGGCAATGATTTTTGCCATTACAAGGTTTTTATTCTGCAGCGAATCACCGCATTTCATCATTTCTCAGCACACATCCAGGGGTGATGTCTGCAGGCCAGTGAAGATGGGATTGGCTCTACATCTGGATTGGGGATGGTCACCTGCAGCCGCCTCTGTGCTCAGACAACATGGCTCTTGTCTCAGAGCCCGTCCACCTCCATCCCTCCTGTTAGGCAGACACATTTTTTGGCTCAGATTTCAGACCATGTACCCCTTGTTCCAAAGTAGTCTTTGAGGGTCACTTGTCACATGAGGTGGTGGTGGCCCAGTAGAGCTCCTGCCCTTGCAGTGAGCTCTGGTGAGACTTCCTAAAAATAATGTGCATCATTCTGGTCTTTGCAATTCAAGCCACAAGAAGTGCAGAGGATGCAGGTGGGAAGAGATGGACAGAAACATTTTTTTAGCCTTCTTTAGCAAACACATTATGAAAGATGCAGAGAAACCCAAATGCCTGCATCCAAATAATTTTTTCACCCTTAAGGAAAAAAAAATTGAACTGGTTCCAGTTTGGAAGGTGAAAACCATGTGGTAACTAGTTGAAGAGCACATGTTAATAATTTACCCCGGCTATTTAGGAACTGAAGCCTTCACACAGGTGATAGCAGGGAGGAGTGAAAAGGAGCCATGCAAGCTACACTGGGACACACAGATAATGCTTTGCCTAGGTCAGAGGGGGAAATGATTTACAGCTCTTTAAAGCTGGAATGCCAAGTTTGGAAGGAGTGTCAAACCTTGCTAACTACCATCATTCATTTCTCCTGTCTCTTGCATTAGTCTCTAATTTTAAAAGTCAGTTTATTTTAAGAGCTATCATTAGCTTTTCAATCTCCAAACCTTTCAGCTTCTCTGGAGAAACAAACAAGGAAAGAAACTCCAGCTTTTCAGAGCTCATGAGCAAAGGATGGGTTTAGTGTGATCATTTCCTTCTAGGAGTGAGTTGCTAAAGGATTTCCAAGAACAGACTCAAATCACTGTGTGCTTTGTGTTCAGCAGTATTGCTGAAGAATTTACACACCTGTCACCCAATTGCCACTTCCTTTGTAAAACAGAAATGACAAGCTCAAGTCACTTACTTTTATTGTAGGGTTGGTTTTTTTTCTTCATAGCTAAGTGCTCGACACCCTTTTGAAAAGAAACAGCAGATTTCCTCCATGATTTGGAGGAAAACTGCAGCACAGGCTGCACTTTTCAAGATGTAAGTAGAGTGAGTTTCCTTTGGTATCAGACGGTGCAATGTATTATTAAAATCCAATTTAAACTTCCTAGACTCAGCTGCCAGATGGCCAAACTATGTTTGCAGTCCTGGAGGAAATACCTGGGATGGGCCTCTCACATGCCTCTGCCATTGTCACATCTATCTAAACAGAAATTTCTAATGTTACTTTGGTTTTTAAATAGTTGGAAGCCTGTTGGTCATTTTAGCTTTACCACATACAAATACTTTATGAGTCTCCATCGCAGTGCACAAACATTCCTGAGATTGTAGAGGTCCTGCTGACTTCTTGCAAAACTGAGGTTGTCCTTAGTCAAATGGAGGCACCATTAATATTTCTATATTAGTATTCATTTGTATATTGCACTGGACCTTAATATTGTATCTTGCTCCACTGCAAAGCCATGAGAAAACAGAGACTCAACATACAAAAAGAAACTACATTTCCAAGGTCAGAGCAGCTTGAGACCAAACATGAGGGTGGGGATGGCTCTTTAAACAATAAAGAGAGAGAGAAGTCAAGGAGACTTATATTTCTTATACCTCCAGTGTATAAGAAAAACCAAAAGGTTTCTCCCAGGAATGTTTTCTTATTTTTTTCATCTGAGTGTATTTCTCACTGATATTTTCTATGCTCCATTACATTGCTCATTGTTTTGTAATTGAGATTTTTAGAAGACAAGACAACTTTTGAGCTGGCAGGGTAACAAGGACTAGATAATTGTATAAGACATGGCTTGGATGGAATTTAGCCTAATGACATCCTGGCTGCATTACAACCCCTTCCAAAAAAGAAAAAAAAGGCGTCCAGATCACATCGAGCAGGGCATCCTCTCTGGAGAACTGTCCTGTGGTTGTCCCTGGGACAAATGGGATGAGGCAGATGCAGCTGCAATGTGATTACAGGGGAGGTGGGCACGGACTCTCAGTCCCTACGGCTGGAGTTCCTTGGCTGTGCTCAGCTGTACTCCTGTCTCCTCTGGGGAGGGGTGCTCTGCTGCCTTGGGCCCATAAAGAGCACACAGGCTCTTCACCACTGAAGGCTCCATTGCCTCTGAGTAGCATCTGCATCTTCCCCAGAGAAAGGGGTCAAAAAATTCTGCCCTGTGAGGATGTTTCATGAAGCCTGCTGCAGGTTTGCTCCATGTATTTCCTTCAGAAAAAATCCCACAGTTCAAACTGGAGTTCTCATCTGTAGTTGGGGGAAAGGCAATCCCTCATGGGAAGGAGGAATAAGGAGAACTGCAATCTTACAGAGGGATCATCGTATGAGATTGGGAAGCACTCAAACTGTTTGGAGGCACAATCTGCCCCTCTCACAGCTAGCTCAGTGTGTTCAGTAGCATGACAACACAACCGAGTCAGCCCTCTTGAAGCTAATACCACATGGGGGGATTAACTGCGAGCAAGCAAGCAAAATAATGGGCTCATTGAAATTCAAGGAGAGCTCCGTTTGAACCACACTAAAATACTCCTTCTCCATTTGGAGCTTCTCTCCTCACTGCAGGAGTAGGTGCCTTGCCTGCGTGGCACAGATCAGAGCCCCCCTTATGTGCCTGTTGTCACCTGCACCGTTCCTGCACAGCACGCTGCCACACAAGAGGAGCCACAAAGTGATGTGAGGCAGTGGGACAATGGCAGGGGAGTCCCCAGGCCATCACAAAGTTGGGGCAGGAAAAGGAGAGCAGGGAGGAAGTGTGAAACTGGCAGCAGGTGGCAAACCGGGATGCAATTCCCAGCAGAGTAGAGTCTGACGGACACAGTGCGGAGAGGGGATTTATCCCCTCCTCCTCCTCCTCCCTGCAGGCCCCAGAATAAGTTAAACAAGGCGTCAGATGTTTCTATTTTAAGAATAACCAGGAAGGCTGGCAACTACAAAAGGAAAAGGAGGGGAGGGCAGAAGTTGTCTAGTAAAATTAGCAACACGTTTTCCTGCCTGCCTTCCAGAGAGCGTGCCCCCTTCCAGCAAGCCAGGGTCTGCACAGTATAAATTATTGCAGTCTAAATTTGAGCCTGTGCTGTTGTTTCTGCCAAGTGTTTACTCCTGAATGCTATATTTTTTCAGCCGCAGATGACACTGGGTGACACGTGTCATCACGGTACGTGCCCCTGAAAAATAAGCACTGTGAAATTGCTCTGACATTCTCCAAGACAGGCTGCTCACATGTGCAGAGACAGGAGTCAGAAGGTCTTGGTGAAGAGACAAGTCTGTCCCACTCTGGCAAACCTGGACAGTGAGCTGGGGAAGATTCCTGCTGCACGTGGCACCGAGTTTGTGGGTCATCGCTGAACTCTACTTGTACAGATAAGACTTCTGGGCACCTTCTGCTTCAGATAGCTCTGCCCTGCTGCTTCCCCCATGAATGAGACCTGTCCTCCTCATGGCAGTGAGTAAAGCCACAACTTCATCATCTGTCACAGGTTGCATAATAACCAGAAGCTACATCAGGCACAGCACAGTGATGGTGCACCACTAGCAGTGGCTGCAAGGACGAAAGAGATGCTGGATAAATATTTGACAGTTATTTTCATTCTCCCAAAACCATGTTACCTTTAATTCTTTTTGACCACATGTCACCTACCAGCAGCAAGTCCAGAGCTCTTCGAACAGATTGGATGATCCCTTTTTGGTGGTATTCACACTGCTGAAAGCTCAGATCTGTGCAGTGTGATTGACAAACCAAGCCAGTCGACTAGTCTGTTGTGTCAGGCAATAGACTTTTATGGCTGTGGATGCAGTGGCTGTATTCTGCCGTTGAAACAAAGAGCTCCAGGCTTGGCATGCTCACCTGGCTCCTAATCAGCTTTGGCCTTCACTTACTCACAGGTTTCTGTTCAACCTAAAGCACACAAATTAAAATAAACTACACATTTAAAGAGAAAGCTTTATAACCCCAATTAGGGAAAAATGTTATACATTGGTATCTTAAGCCCTGGCATGTCAAGGTTAGAAATGTTCTTGTTTCATTGCTCTGACAACATATGGCCAAAGTCAACAAGAGGCTGATGTGAGCATTTGATATATGGCAGCCCAGCATGATCTCATCCTTGGCAGGTCATGGGATCAGAGCATAAAACAGTCAGATACGATCAACATTAGGTACTATATCAGCGTGAAGATGTACGGGTCTGTCGCTGTGATTATGGATAGAAAGCCAAAGCTGGATGAAGGTCAGGCTGTTTGGACAGCCAAAACCTGTGACATCCTTCCCTCTGTGGTGCCACTGGTAGAGGAAAGCCACTTGTCCCAAAATGCCTCTCACTGCCATCAGCGTTATTGTTCTTCGCAGCTCAGGTTCACCCAGCACACCTGTCTGCTCTGAGAGCACACAGCAAATGGAGCAGGACATCTGTGCCAGGGAATTGGCTTCTGCCATCCTCTGCTATTTTTACATGGTGGCTGTGAAAGCTTCCAACACGAGACGCATTGCCACAATTAAACTGAACGCGTTTAATAGCAAACTCTATCGCAAATTGCAGAGTGAAGCCACTTCATATTTCCATGGGGCTTGCTAGAAAAATAACTCCAATTAATGAGGCACATTGTAGACTTGTTTATATTCAGCTGACTCTGTTCAAGCACCAAATTATCTGTGTGTGATTATGAGGCCAAATTCACCCTGTAATTTTTCATTTAGCATTATTTTACTGCCTGCTCTGCTGAGCTGAGGAGTTACTCATGGAGCAATATCTCCCTGTCCTCACTCCCAAGCTTCAGGGGACTTTACAGGTGTTGCACAAAGTCACAACCTCCTCTAAATAGCCACCACTTGGTAGTATCATCTTCCAGGCTCAGAGTTAGCAGGCAGAGGGCTGGGTCACCCTCCTGGTTTGATTTGCCTCTCCCTGGATTCCCTAACCAGGAACTAAGCAGTGAGGATATTCTGGAGTCAGCTTGGATTGGTAAAATTAATTTCACAAGCATGAAGCAGCTTCAGGCAGGATCTGGGCATTGATATTTGGAGGGAAAGGGCCTGATCTGCTTTATGACCTGCCCCATGGTATTCATGGTGCAACACATTCCCAGTATGCCCAGGCCATCCAGGTCCCACTGCTGTAAGTGAAACCACCATGCCATGAAAAGCAGCAGAGGCTACATTTCACCCTTAGTCTGGCAGTTTTGCTCACAGCAACAAGTAGCATTTCCAGTGAGAGAGGCACAGGCAAATTTTTTTGTGCCCTTTGTGCAGCCACATGGGAGGAGCCCTGGGCTGAAGCTTGTCCAGTCTTGAGTATTTTGGGGAAATTCAGGCCTTGTGATGATGTTTCACTTTTTAGAACAGGCCATGTCCTAGCCACACATTGCCATGGGCACACTGGGATTTCTGTGCAAGCCATGAAGGAGCAAGGATGAAGAGAGACAGAGTAGTCCTGTATTGCAATTCCAAATTAGGACAAATGTCTCCTGCCCTGATATAGTGCCTTGACTTATGTCACACAAGCAGCACCAACCTCAAAGCATCAAGCTTCTCTTTTCCCCCCTCTAAGCTGCTGGAAGGCAGAGCCCAGCAGCAAAGCCCTCTATAACAGCACCAGCATCCAGTGCATACCACAGGTCCTGAGCACATGGACAATGGACCCCTCATTTCCACAGTTAAAATTGTACAGGCTACATATTAACAGCATCCCACAAATGTTCTGAAGAGGAAAAGATCACATAAAAGTGCCAACCACAGGCTGCATCTGTGTGACTCCACTTGTTGCTCAGATGCCTTTTATTTTTGGTGCCTGTCCTAGCAAGCAATCTCCCCCTATCCTATTTCTATCCCAACCCTTCAGGCACAAACTGTGTGGACAGAGTCAGCAGGCCATGAGTACAAACAAGCCTGTACTTATAATCTGAGATGTGAGTGAGGCCAGGTCACTGGAGCAGGCTATGCTTTCCTGAAAAACTAAAAGATACTTCAGTGGTCCCTGGGACAATCAGGAATTGCCAATACAGTCCTGCAGAGCCGGGTCTGCAGGTTTGCAGCTCACACAAGGGCTGGGTGGGGAGATACGTGGCCTCACTGCCACTGGGCACACCTCACCTCCTCCTCAGGCAAGCCTGGGCCTCTCAGCAGGGCTCAGCAGGGGACAGGCAACACTGCCCAGTGCTAAATTCAGGTCAGGTCTGGAGTCTTTGCTGTTTTGATTTTAGTGGAAATAGCCCCATTTTGTTATGGTGGTGAAATCACGTCAGATAACATTCATCGTTGCTATGTCCACAGAATTAAAGCATGGGTACTTTTTGTTATTTAAGATTTTTCCCTGTATTACAATTTGTATAGTTTATCCATTTCTCTTCAGCAATAAAGTAAAACACAGTTTAGCAAGACATACCAGGAGCAAACTTACTCAGGAGCATTTCTGCAGGCAAAGCACACCCAAGTGCCTCCTTTTTTTTTAAGTAAATGTATCTTAGAGACATTTTAATGTGTGGTGAAAAAATCCACCTCTTAACCTATTAGGTTCCACAGGTTCTGTCCATTTCTCACTTGGAGCCATAATCCTTTCCAGTGGCAACTAGTTGGGATGTTAGAAATAAAGGATTATACCTTCAGGTGAGGCAGAGCTTCTTATGAGCTTACTGCTTAGCTATTATAGATCCTGTTCTCATGCAGAAATTACACGCACATAAGGACGTGTGCATTATTTAAGATGGAGCAGCAAGACTGCAGATGGATGGCTCTTCTAGCTCAGGAAATTCTAATTATTGTTCCTCCTGTGTAGCCATCCAGTGCTATGGTGGGGGAAATGATGCATGGGGCATTAGACAGTCTCACAGACACACTTCTAAAACACACTGTTCAGCAGGGAAGTAGAAGTTATTACCAGGATGTGTCTCTCGTAGTCAAGTGACCAATGCTGGATTTAGGTTGATGTTTTGACAGGTTGCAGCTGTTAACCCCGCAGTCAGGTTATTCCATTTGGATATTTCTGGCATGTTGCAAGATTTCAAGAAGAAAGTGCACTTACATTTTTAATGCACATCCTGCTGACACCCCACCCTTCCCTGTGGGAGAAGCAGTGCTTGAGGAGGGAAGACTAAGAAAGAAGGTAAGTAATTCCTCTCAGTTGGATAACTCATTGATTACATGTGTCCAAAGTTAAAAAAAAAAAAATTGAAGTCATTGTTGTAATGTGTTCATTATTTCAATGAGTAGCAAAATGCCCTTCTAAAAATAATATCAATTTACCATGGGAAGCCACATCATTTTTATCAGGATAATTGATAAATCAGACCTCTATCTAATGCTTCCCCTCATAGAAAATTATAGCCTTGGAGAAGAACATTTATTGCAGAGAAAGAGCGCACACTGAAGAGCTGACAGCCCAGGCTGGAGACAGAGATCACTTTTCATGGACAAAACAATGTTTTACCAGCACTAAAGTGATTTGGACAGTATGAAAATCAAAGTAACAACATCTACAGAACTCAATCTGCCCTACAACCCAAAGAGTTACAAGAAGATTGCCCTTTCACTGCACTTATCATTGAAACATGTAATATATAAAAAAAACATTAACTTAGAGGAAGTCTTCAATAATCCCTTGTTTTCCATCCTCTCTCCCCTGGATAAGAAGGATCTGTCACTCTGACACCAGATGAAGCCATTCCTGGCTCTTGTTTTCTTGCATCACCTGGGCAGAGAGCCCACTGTGGCTGGTCTGCAACTGCTTCCAACAGCCTTGGTCACGGCTCCTGTTTTCCATTTCCTCCCTGCAAAAGGGAAGACAGGCAGCTGTTTAGGGAGCCTTGAAAAAAATCTTGTGCAAGAATTTAAAAAAAGAAGGACATGCTGTGAGAGTGTGATTTTCTCTGTGTGTGTGTGTTTGTGTGTGTGTGTATCCAGGTGTTGGCCCGTCATCTCCAGAGGGCTGATGGTATGGCACTCACTTTCTTCTTTGTTTCAAAGATGCAGCAACAACTGTAAAAACCCCAAAACCTAAATAGTGCATTAATGGCTTGATTAATTTAACTTTTGTTCATGTATTCCAGTACATGTGCAGCCCCAGAGATGTCTCACTGTGTAACTCTAAATAAAGGAGTTCTGTAACTGTGGAAGAGGACAGAAGCCTTGGTGTGAGTTCACAACAGCGAATAACACTCTGCTCTTCTAGATCTACAGCTTGTAAAAAAAAAAATAGATAGAGACATTTCATTTCAGGGAGAATTAAGTGTTCTCTGGTTTTTTGTGGGTTTTTTTGGTTTTTTGGTTTTGTTTTTTTTTTTTCTGAGTGCCTGAGAGCAAAATAAAATGCAAACAAGCATTTCCAGGAACACCTGAGAAAATGAGTATATGCTGCCTTGGATTCCCAAGCACACTCCTGTTTCTTCACAGCCTTGGATGCTGCACAATAGAAGAAGAGATGGATTTATACTGTTCCTGTTGATCTGAGGATGGCCAATCTGAAGGCCAGGACAGCTTTTGAGAAACTATTTTCTTGAGAAGCTAGTCCCAAGGAAGGCAGTAGGGAGTAGTTTTTGTTTTGCTCCATTGCTTAGCTGAATTCTGGTTAATATTTAAAAAGATCAATCCAGAATCACTCAAAATTAATGTCACTGTTCAGCTCTTCATAAGGCAGCATGAATGTTGCATCTTGTCCTTGACCTGTCACTTTGTAAATTCCCCATAAATCTACAAAACTAAACTAAATTTAATTCAGTTGAGGCCTTAGCTCTGTGTCCAGCAGAGCACTTAGAAGCATGCACATGGCATTTTCAGTGACACAAGAAGCCACTACCACAACAGTAATAGGCACCACAGGCAAATATCTTTCAATGATGCTTTTATTTCTCCTGCTTGCAAATGATCACTTCTCATGGTGCATTCCCCAAATCTTATCCTCATATCCTGTCAGCAAGCTGCAAGAAGTCGTCTGTCCTCTTTCAGGAGAAGTCTGCAAAGAAAGACAGACAACCTAAATCCTGACTCTGGTCCTCCCACAGAGATTGGCTGTGTTAGAGAAGCGTGGTTTGACATAGCCTACCATCCAGCTGTATTTTGTGCTTTGCTGGCCTTATTGGTAGTGAAATGTCCGTGCAAAGCTAAAACACCCTCCCAAGCACCTTATTTGCTTTGCTGGGAGTTTTTTATTCTGCAGAAGACCAAATGCAGAGCAACGCTAGATAAGCTACTCAGTCTTTCTCAAGACACATTCCTAGCACTTTCAGAGTCTGCAAGAGCAGCATGATGCCCTTGCCTTTTAATTAGTTTAAGCCAGAGGGAGCAAAGATCTGAGGTCTGGGGCTATACCAGAGAGAATGAGAGCTGAAGAGCTGAGGCAGAGCTGCTGCCACCTGCCATAACCCTTCCTCACCATCAAGTCCCCATCAGTATGAAAATCAATGTGTTTACTTCCCATCAGTGTGTGAAATCAGAACCCTCATGCAATTTCTATCAACAGCTACTTGATCACCCTATTTTTGTACAGGTCTAGTGATTGTAGTGCTGTTAGGGGACAGGTGAGAAGCTGGAAGGGATCAACCTATCTCTTAAAAACAGAGTGCAACAGCTAGAATAACTGCATTTTTGCAGAGCTTTTTAATTCACAGACTAAAATTGTTTCACATTAAACAAGCTAGGCTAATAGAAGTGGCAAATTAAATGCTAAGTCAAGCCTGCCTTGACCCGCCACTGCAGCTGTGAATCTGATTTTTGCAGCCACCAGCTTGCTGGGCAATATGAACACAGTTTGCTGGATGCTCTCATGGCTGGTGGTGCAATGTAAGCACAACACTTGGAATACAATCCACCAGTGTCTCCACGCCAGATCCCAAAACCTACTTCCTAGGCCAGCTGCCAGTGTTGTGCTATAAGTCACAAAGAGAAACAAACACAAGGAATGTCAAATTAAATAGGACGCAACGCTTTCGCAGGATTTAAAAGCGGAGCAGTTGTGCTGTGGAGTACAAACCTCCCTGGACTCCTCTTGGACTGCTTCTCATCTTGGTAATAAGAAACATCCCTTTAATTAGTTCCATCTAATGAAATTCATAAGTCAGGGAGTGGGAGTTTTGCTCCTGGGTAGAAACCGAAAACTTCTCTTCACTTGATCTGCCCATTTTCTGCAGCAGTCATTAGCAAATTTTATCAAATCTCTGCATTAAACAGTAACAACTATTGTTCACTCAGAACACAAGTCCATTTATGAGCTGCAATATGACACATCTTGGAAACCCCAGACTGAAAGGCACTTCTGAAAAAAAAAGATTAGGACTGGCAAGAAAAAGTAGTTTCAAATTGTCAAGAAGAAACAATAGAGAAACTTCTACCTGATCTTTCTGGCTGCTGAGATCAGAGAAGTTCCTTTACCTTTCTGGGTTTGGGTAAAATAATTTACAAAATTTATTTGTCTTTCCTTACATTTAAGGGGTACCCATTACCTCTCCAGCTGAACCTCTGGGTGCTTCACTCTTCTTGCACTGGGGACAAGAAAAATAATACTAGGAAGCCTCAAGCTGTGAATTTGCTCCTATGGAAATATTGACCCACAAACATCTGTTTAAATTCATTTTGGTTATGTGTCTCTCAAGACAAAGCGATATCCATGACAACAAACAATTTCACTGCAGAAGAGGGAGCACATCCAGAAGAAGCGTGTAATTGCCCTGTTTATCAATGACTAAAAGCCTAAAAGCACAAAGTTTGGGATCTCAGGCACAACACCAGTACTCTGCAGCAGACCTGGGCCTTTATCAGGACACTTTTGCAAATGTCTGTCATAGAGCACAGAGAGGGAAACTGAAGCCTTGCCCTGTGGTTTCATTTTCCAACTTTTTTTGCGAAGAGACATGGCTCACTGTGCAGTTGTTGTTGCAATTTCCCTTTGAGAAGTTTTACAGAGGAGGATGGGACAGAGGAAGATGATGCTCTCTTACATTTGGAGACGGCAAAAGCAAAAATCACCACTAAGAAAACTGTTCAGACAGTCTGGATTTTGGTACAAACTGTTTTCAGCACCTACGGGGGGCCCTGGGTGCATCTGCATGTTTCCCTGCAAGTGGCTGCTGACCAATACATTCATCCTGTTACTCCACACTGGGCCCCATAATTACAGAGCTGATTTGCAGGGTTGGTTACAGCTGCTATTACGGGAAGGTACAATGTTGGACACAACTGCAGTGCTGATGGGGGAAGGAAGGAGGAAGGTGGCACGTGGCAGCTCTTGCATGAATGCTTCCTGCACTGGAAAGTGTTGGCAGAGGAAAAGGAGCAGGAAGCCACAGCCCTCCTAGGGTCTTCCCAAGAATCCTTCCCACTTACAAAGCTATCTTTGATTTGGGCTTCATGGAGTAATTTTCTAATTTAACACTCAGGGGCAATAGCTTGAACCACTTCGGCTCTCAGGGCCTGCTAGAGAAAGGTTTTGGTGCAGAGTGCACCTTGCTATGGCCCTGCAGGAGCTAATGGACTGCTTTGCAGGCTTGGTGCATTCTAACTCAGGAGTGTCATTCACTGCCCTGAATCCCTTCCCCTCCAAACCTGGCTGCCTGATAGCATTCTCTGTTCTCCAGTCTCCACAATCTTGAGACAAAAATCTCCCACCAGCATTGACCAAGGCCTTTGAGATGATTTCCTGAGCTTTTGGGATCCTGCTACCTGCAAACCAGACCCAGCACTCAGTTTTAGCCTTAAAAATCTGTGGTGTGTGGTATGAGCTTGCCTGACACTTCTGGGGAGACACCCAGAAAGAGACCCAAGATAGATTTTTCAAGCAATGTCTCGGTGCCATAACCCATGTAAATGCTACACAGCCACTTGCAAATTATGTGATTGATTACAAATTACATCAACACCATCCCATCAGACCTTCTTGCCTACAGTGGTGCTGACAGAGCACTCACCAGCTTAATTTCTGAGAACCCATAAATGCAAGAGCTCTAAGGTCGTAACATAGGCAAAAGAAGGAACTCTTGTTTTTAGTGCCAAAGTAGCTCTGTTAGGAATTCAAGGTCAAGGTACTCAAAGGAGCACACACTGTCCTCTGAAGGTGTATCTGAGTTGAGCATACCTCCCATGGAAAACACAAAATGTGACATTTGATTTGTCAGGGGGAAAGAACCAGGTTTCTTTCAGGGAGCTGGCATCTTACACTGGGGTTTCCTGTCCCAAAGAGAAACAGGTCCTACTTCTGGAGGCCAAACCTCATCCATTGAGGGCAGGAAACTATTTGAAGTTCAGTACTGAATTTAGTGTCTCTAGCTGAGATCAGGAGGCAATTTTAGGGATTAGCTTCACCTGAGTGAAAAAAGTGCAGAGACACTGCCTCCCTCATCCATGCACTTGCAAGTACCCACAACTCACCCTCCCGTATCTAACTCCCCCCACCACCATCCCTGCAGGGGTTTCCATTTCAGCTGCAATAGAGTGTGGCCTCTCTCTCTGCAGCAGTGGTGATGAATTACCCGCCCAGGTACTGACCAGGCTCCACGCAGCAGCTTATCTGCCAAGGTCTGCTTCCATGACCCTTTGTCCCTGCTTGCCTGCTGAATTTATGCTCCTCCTCTGATGTACTGCTACATGTAGCTGAAGCAGTGATGAAGGGGGTGCAGCTAAAACCGTGGAGAAAAAAAGCAAAACTTTCTCACTTTACCAAGATCAGGTGGGATGCAACCTTCCTCTCTTTTTTGGAATGCAGCAAATATCAGTTGATCAAAATGGCTTCAGGTACAGAATTTTGAACACAAATTTGAAACAGTTATAAGAAAACATCCACACTGTCTTGGGAGGATGCTGGTCTGAATTTAAAAAGACCTCCAAGTGAAATGAATTCAACTACGTGGGCCAGAGCAAAACTCTCTCCTTCAGTGACTCTCAGTGGAAAGATGCAGTGCCAAGCTAGGGTGTTAATATAGTTAACCCTTTTGGTGCTTACTGCTGGATTCAGGTGCATATTTAGAGGCTTCTGGTGTAAACAGCATCTTCTTCAGTCCAGAAACTGATGGCTGGTTGCACAACAGTCTCTTGGGTCCTTTCTCCCAAAACACAGTGGGTATTTTTATAAGTCATCGCTCTTTCATTCACTTGCCCTTAATAGGGCAACGCATTCCCAAAGCCAAGCATCAGAGTTGGGCTGGCTCTGGAGACTGGGCCATCTCCTTATCTTCCCTCTCCTCCTCTTCCACATCATGCCCTCTAATGCTTCTCTTAGTGGTGGCCAAGATGCTGCTGAAGATGACTGAATTTCAGACTACTCAGCAATCCCAGCTCCCAGAGGAGCACGAGATGCAGGATGAAGAAGCCTTTTCTGTCGTTACTTCCTGGAGCTGTTAACAGCCAAGGAGTGTTTTTGCTGGATTTCAGCTCCTCTCCAATTACATCCCCACCACCCGTGACCCTAAGCAGAAATCCCAGGCTTATAAAATTAAACAGGCCTTTCCCATGAGTCACCCTGGGACTCCATGCTTGGATGGGATCAGGGAAAAGAGCAGAGATACATCTGCTCTGGGATCAGTGCAGCAAAAGCAGTGTACAAATACAGGCTCCAAGATTCCCCAATCCCAGTTTTTCTCATAGCTGAGAGTCAGACTGGACACAGATATAGCACAGTAACCTATTGAACCAGATCTTGTTAGCTAACTACAGAGAAGTCTAGCAGACCATAAAAATTAAACTAAATATAGGCACACATCAAAAAAACAGTGACTCTAAAGCTCTGTGCTTAATTCATCAGGGAGCAGAAAATCCCAACACAGGGGATGTTCTTCAGATGATGCAACTGCAGCTCTAGTGAGACAGGAAGCTTTAACCAGATCTCCTCAGAACCACAGGGAGGATGCTGTGCCTCTGCTTTTCTGCCAAGAGGACCCAGCTTCCTGAATGCCTGGTTATTTTCCACACTCAGACATGTGCAAGTTCCCACAGCATCCTAGGGATGTGCTACCCTTTCCACCCTCTGGAGTCTCACTCCTGCTTTCACAGGTGGCTTGGCAGCCCAAAGGACAGAACAGTTCATTTCCCTCGAGACCAGGTGTGTTGGTGGCAGGACAGTGATGAGCAGGACAGGCAGCCAGGGACAGGTTTTGAACAGCTGATGTCACCAGGACAACCTGCTGGTCTAACCTTGTGAAGCCACTGAGGTCACTCCTGCTTTTGGCTCTCACTAAGGCAGTAAGGACACCTGATTAACAGAGCAAAGAAGGCATCTTTTAACTGAGAGAGTGTTGTGCAGTGGCCTAAGCACAGGGCTTGGCAGCAAGAGCTGTCCCCACCTACAGCCTTCAGCTTTTATCAGGCTCTCATGAGGACAGAATGAAGGAAAGAAACTGAGGAGAGACTCTACCAGAAATAAAACAGAACCTTCACAGTGGTCCCACGAGGTTAAATTAGCTTGTGTGCAGACTTTGGAATCACAAATAATCTCCTGGTTCAAATCCCCAACATTACATGAGACGCGGTGCTTTGACAAAGGCTGAATTACTCCAGGAAACTTCAAAGCCATCAAAGAACTTGAGCTTGGTGACATTTGTGTGCAGTGCTGTGAGTGAGTTTTCTCTGCTTTCCCCAGTCACCACGCAACAGTCAATTAAAAGCACTGCTCTCTTTGTAGCCTTCACTGCAGTACCAGGTTTATTGTCCTATTTATCACCATTGAACTGCCTCGGGCTGAATTATTTATAGCACTGGAGAAGATGAATTAAGTGGTAAATCCAAAGTGGGTCAGAGGGATGTTGACTTGGCCTTGAGACACAGACGGGTCAGTGGGCTGATGTCTTGGCCTGCTTTGCTTAATGGGATGGAGCATCATCATCTGCACTCCCACTAAAACCTTGAGCTGCCTGCAGAGAGTGCTCCCGTCCCTCTGCACCAGAGAGGCTGGAGGCAGGTACCAGTAGCCTGCATTTTCCTCCACAGATGACTTGCCCTCACTTGTTTTATCTGTGCATGCTGTGACATTTCAATTAAGAACACCATTGCAGCACCCTCATCAAGAAACTCCAGTATAGTGCTGCATTTTTAGCACTTGATGTGGCACGTCAGTACATCACACTGCCATTGATGTAGCTCAGGGTGAGCCAAAACACCCCAAAAATTCAGAAAGTGGCCCACTAGCTCGAGGTTTTCAGGTTTTTACAGTAGCAACAAAACAGCTACTCGAACACAGGGCTTTTAGAAGGAAATCCTGCATGTATTTCCGTCCATAAATCCCAACAGAATCTTGTAATCCTCCACCAAGAACAGCCTGTGCTCCACATTGCCTCTAGCCTTAATGATGACAATGAATCAGTTGTTTCCCAAAGAAGAGACTCACTTTGCAGATTACTGCTGTTTTTATGCCACATCTGACTGCATAGCAGAGGCTCCAGCAAGATGCTTATGCCAGGGTTCCCCCAATATTTTCTATGACAGGAGCACTTCCACAGGCAAAGAGGATGGGGATTCCTGCCTGGCATGGCCCTGGAATCACCAATAGGAGGATATTAATCTCATAAAAGTTGCAAATTTACATTATTTTACCAATATCTATATTCAAATACAATACCCAAACACTATTTATATCCACTTTAAAAATAAATACGTACAAGAAGCTAAATGCTGCTCCCTCTACACACCCTTATTCTTGGAGAGCACCAGACATTGATTCTGGTCATCCTGGGGTTTTCTCAGGAGGTGTCACAGAAGCTCAGACACCAGCTCTGAGCTCTCATATGTGGATGGAAGTCACTGGCTCACAGACACCAAGTTCTCTGAAAGGGTCATCTGAAACTGAGATGGAAATTGTGCTCCTGGCCATGAAACCGAAGGACATTAAAAGAAGACTCTTTTTCCTGTATTATTTTTTCTTCATGGTGCAGGGGCAGAAAAATTTCATTCTCTCTTGTAAGAGAATATCTAACAGTATCACCTTATAACACAAAAGACCAGACAGGCACCTAAATTCAGAATGAATTTTAGAAGGGTGGGGAGAACGGCTCTGCTTTTGGAAATCTGCAATAACATTTTTCCACTATATGATGCAATCAGCTTCCCTCCAGTGTTGCTTGGTACAATACTGACATCTTGCCCTTGAAAGTCAAAATCTGTTTGCTAAGGGACCAAAAGAAAATAAAGAGGGTTTAGATTTAAGCACAGCAGAATTAAGAGTGTTACAAACCGTGAACTTGCTGAGGAATGTGGTTTTAGGTAATCCCACTGCTATTTTCCAATTCAGGTTGGGTTTACTTAGTAGCTCCAGCAAATGAGAGAGACCGTGGACTACATTCTCCATCCCTGGCAGAGGAGCAGGAGGAGGAGGAGGAGGACGTGAAGGAAGCAGACAGCTTTGATTAACAAGAAAATTAACAAAAGTACTTGCTCAGGAGATGGGCATCCCAATGACATGAAGCCTCCATGTGTCCCTGACCAGGAATACTCCAACCATCACCTTGTCTCTCTCTAGCATCCTCTGGCTTTGGTTTTGTAAAATTCCATTTTGCAGAGGTCTAGCCTCCCAGGTGAGAGATGCAGCCCCTCAGCAAAGCAGCCTGGTTCTCTCTCCATCAGAAGACAAACATTCTGGGCCAAGTGGAACCACGGAGAGGCAGGAGATGGGATCAGCCAGCCCTGCATGCTCCAAGAGGGCTGCTCCAAGCAGCCCTGTCTTGGGAGCCCGGGAGTGGGGAGTCACCTCCCATGCTGAGGAGGATCTGCTCTGGTTTCCTCATTTCTGTTTTAACAGAAACAAAATGCTTTTGTCCCAAGTGAAATGAAAGTTTTCACCAACCTAAAACCAATGTTCCACAAATGTTATATTCTGGACAAACATAAGAAAGAAATCTCTTCTGAAATCATTACAAACAGGTGTACTTTGGCATGTTTCAGGCCATTTCTGGAACTGAAAAAATATCCCTTTTGCCCAGATCCATCCATAAGTCAGCCCAGTGGGAAATCTGTTATTTCACTGCAACTGTTTGCCAAGGAAACAGAGTTCAAAAGGCACCCAGCTCTGAACAGATATCCAATAGTCAAGAGAGCGTGGATCAGTATAGACAAATATTGGTGCAATTTTCTTCCAGCTTCCCCAAAGCCAGTGATATACTTCCACCATTCAAGCACATCAGCCCATGTTTAGAAAGCAAGTTGGTGATACTGGAGTGGGGGAAGCAGGTTTAACAACTCAGTACATGGCTTGCTGTGACAAATAGAAAACAAACTTGTTTCCCTCCAACTACACATTGCATTTGTTCCAATTTCTTGTTTCTTTTTCCCCAACAAGTACCCATATCAGTGTTGTCATTAAGACTTCAGTCAACCTGAAAGAAAGTTATATCCACACTGGATTTCCTGTCACCCAAAACAACTGCTCCTATGACCACTTAGGGGTTTTGATGTGTCAAATACTCTTCAGCACAAGTTTTATTTTACTGAGCTGGTATTGCTTTCATACAAGAGCCCATGCTCATACATAGTCTATACAGTTTCCTTTATGTATACAAAAAAGATGGAAAAATTATGCCCTGCCAAGAAAGCTGTCTTGCCAAACAAGAGCCACCCCCTGAAGGGTATATTTAGAAATCACAGGACAATTTAGGAAGAGAGTCACACAACATAAGCCAGAAGAGTAATGAAAACTAGGGAGAGTGGGAGTTTCTTTCAGGTATTGAGCACTCCCAGACTATACCAGTGAATACCCAGACCGGCAAGACTCTTTTTCACCTCACCAAGTAACAGCAAAAGCCAACACTTACACAGCATTTTTCATTCATCCATCTCAAATTGCGCTGCAAGCAGAGTTAAAGTGTTGGATTTAGCATCCCTCTCTGCAAATTGATGCACAGAGCTGAAGTTCAAGGTTGCACAAGGGCAAACGCTAGGGACAAATGTAGGTCATGGAGTTGTGTCAGCTGTCATGGGTGTTGAGTTTGGACCTTCTCTTCAACACTTAATGCAGTCCATCAGCCTTGTGCAGGCAGGGCAGCCCATGGGGTCTGTCTGCTCTGCCATTTCACTAGGGACAGTACCTTCACAGCAAGTGTTTTGCACCAACAAGCAAATCTGAGCAGCACATCCACGTCAGCCTGCAGAGTCTCAGTGCAGCTGGGGCTGGTGAGCACCTCTGGAGCTCATCCCTCCCAACTCCCACTCACAGCAGCCTGCTCCAGATTGCATCCTGGCAGGTTTTGAATATCCACAAGGATGGACATTCTACAACATGTCAGGGCAATCTGTGTCTGTGTTTGACCCCTCTCACAGTAAAAACATTTCTTCAGATATTTAAAAGAAATTTCCTGTGTTTCCATTAGGGATGCTTTTCTCAAGTCTTGTCCATGGGCGCTACTGAGGAAATCCTGTCTATGCCTTTACCTGCCCCATCAGGTGTCTATCCACATGGATTAAAGTCCCCTGAACCTTCTCTTCTCCGGGCACTCTCAGCTTCTCCCTGTAACAAAGGTGCTCCAATCCCTTCATCACCTTTGTGGCCCTGCACTGCACTTGCAGTATGTCCATGTCTCTCCTACACTGCACAGCCCAGCACTGGACCCAGCACTCCAGACGGACATCACCAGTACTGAACAGAGAGAAAGGATCACTTCTTTCAACCTGCTGTGACTGATCACAACCCTTTGAGCGTGGCACTTCACCAAGTGTTCAATCTACCTCATCATCCACCTACCCAGCCCATACCTCACCAATAAGGATTTTATTGGACACAACATCTAAAGGCTTGTCAAATCTACAGTGAACAATATCCACTGCCCTCTCTTCAGCCAATCAAACAAGTAATCTCTCTGTAAAAGACTAGCCAATTGATAAAGCATTCCTCCTTCATAAAACACTGCTGACTAAACCCAAATGCCTTCTTATGTGTTAGATAGTAGGAAGAAATTCCTTACTGTGAGGGTGATGTGAATTAGAATAGTTTGCACAGAAGAGCTGTGGATGCTTCCTCCCTGGAAATGCTCAAAGCCAGGTTGGATGGTGCTTTGAGCAGCCTGGTCTAGTTGAAGGTGCCCCTGCCCATGGCAGGGGATTGGAACCAGATGATCTTTAAGGCTCCTTCCAACCCAAATCATTCTATGGTTCTATTACTGTCTTTACTATGTCTGGAAATAGTTTCTAGGCTCATCTGTTCCACCTTCTGTGGGTCAAGGTGAAGCTGATGAGCCTGTAGGGCCTGAGTTCCTCCTGAACTGATACTTGTTTCCTTTCCAGTCCTCATGGACTTTCTCTAATTGTCTTGTGCTTTCACAGATAGCACAGTGATGCAGTATGCCTGATAGACAGCTTGGGGAATGCAGCATTCCAGTGTAGACTTCTGCCTTTGGCAGAACAACCAGCCCTAAGATCCTCTATTTATTCCTCAACATTTTTCAAACATCTAAGATCTGCTAGGACTGCATGACTGTCATTCTGAATAATGACCGCACCACATGACTTGGATTAGCAGTCACAGGAACAAGGGGAGACACGAGGGACACCCAGTTGTGACAGAGGACCAGAGTGCTGGCAGCAGGGACAGCACCTCCCTTTGGTGCAGGGCTAATCAAACCACCCCCTCTCCTGTGCTTTCAGTGTAAGGACTGCAACATCAACATGTAAAATCAGTTGCAAAATCCCTCACTGACCAAGGAGTCACACAGATTTAGAAATGCATGCCATTTGTTTCCCTTACCCTCCCAAGAGCAGCTGTGCTGTAGCACAAATGATTTTTTTCACAGACAAGCCTAAATTGCCTAAGCTGCACCTCCACAAATGAGTAGTCTTGATTTTTTTCTTCCCTCTCTCAACTCCTCTAGCTCAGTAGGTGAGATGGGTTTAAAACAAACAAAAAACCAGCAAAACCCAAGGGAACTGAATTTAAACTAGACGCCTACAACTACATTTTCAGTAGCTAAGTTATAAAAGAAGAAAGATAAAAAAATTTCAGAAGTGCGAAGGTTGTCACTGGAATATTTTTATCTAAACTGAGTCAGAAAGATTGAGCAGTAGGATTCTTTTTTTTTCTTAATAACGCTGCAAAAAAAAATTTTAAGAAACTACCACCCCAAGTCAAGACAATGAGAAAGCTAAAAGCTACACAAAGCTTACTAAAGGCACTGGCTCGAGCAGCATGCCAGAAACAACAGGCTCTTCTTACAGACACAGAGAGGTATTTTATTCGAGTGAACAAAACCCACCTCTGCTAACCCAGAGCAGATAAACTGCAAGGACCAGAAAAGCCTGCAGGCATTTGACAGTACCAGAGGAGGTCATTATGACACCTTTCCTATACAAAGGCTGAATCCAATGTACTAAGAAAGCACATCCTTGATGAGCAGGAAGGGGTTTGTTCTGGAAGAACAGGAAAGGAAAAGTCAGGGAGAGAAAGGGGCAGAGACCTCCTACCATTGACCAAGACTGTAATTCAGCGTTTGACATCACTGCAGTGTCTGTCTCCACATGGCTGCTGTATGAGTTGACAGAAATGGCTTATTATGAGATGTTATGAGAAAAACAGCAGCTCTTCATGTATGCAACAAGCCCCAGGTTAAAACTTCTGTTTTATGCCATGTACAGATCTCTCTATAAAGAAACCTACTTCTTTCTATCTATATGAAACAGGCTTTTAAAAAGTTTTTTTTCTGACAAAGTTTTTGGTTTTGTGTGAAAGTTTAATATTCTTAAGTCATAATGACAACAGTATAAAGAAATCATGGTAAAGGTTCTGTCTTTTTAAACACAAGGTCAAAGGGTATAGTCAAAGAAAGCTCTGCCATCACCTTGATAGGACACAGGGTTGTTTAAAGTGCAATTTAATAACAAATTTAGGACATTCCATTTCTTTTCCTGCAGCTGTTACTTATGCTTTCAACAGCACTGGTACCACTCCACTCTGAAACCAGGTTCTGCTCAAGTGCCAGATCTCTGTGGTTCTTCATCAGTATTTTCATTGCAGTAAAACTGTAAGAGCCAGAGGCAAGTCAGTGAGATTGAGATGGCTCGTGAGATCATCATGGGAAGAATGAATCATCTGCCTTGGAAATATAAATGTTTATGATCACTGCTTCTATTCTGCACATATATCCTTGAGACACACAACTTTTACAAGGGTGTTGGTATTTATATAATTCCATAAATTTAGACAGTGCATTACAAACACTATATGCAGTTGTAGTTATAAATAGCGGAGCAGCAGGATAGAATTTCCAACTACTTCTTGCTTCCTATACTCCACAAATGAGATGTGTGGCACAAGTTAAGGAATTAAAGAAAAGAAAATACAGCTACTAGGCAATAAAAAAACCCCACGTGAATCTCCCTATTTCAGATGGTGGAATGAAAGGCTAGACTTTTACCAAAGAAAAAGAAAATAAAGCCAGTCCCTGAGAGGTAACTGCAACATTTAACCATGGCTAAAAGACAAAGAGCAGATTCTGAAGCAGACGCTTTGAGAACAGATTATTTTTGTGACGTGTTTTCAGTGTCAATGTGACAAACTAACACCTGCCCTTAACAAGAAGCACTCTGGCAAACAAATGTACAATATAATCAAAAGACTAAATTTGTTTCTAAACATTGGCTGATGCTTCTTTTTTTAGTACTCACAACACTAGGGATGTATGCACAAACCCATGAAAAAAACCAATCGCTGGGTCCTGTAAGAGCACTGTAACAGTACCAAGGCATTCTTCCAGAAGGCCAACTAATAAATTCCCAACATACATGCAAAAGGCAACCAGTAACTCTTGGTAAGCTTTCTAAACTTTGTTAAAGATATTAGGGGTTTGCTTCAGCAGTTAATTTGTTAGGCAATAACTGTAACAGCAGTCAAAGCTCAATATTGGGTACCTGAGGTCAACCAGCAATCCAGCACTGATGCAGCTATAGTATCTTTATTTTTTTTTTTTAATAAATAAAACCTGCACCCTTGTTTCCATTTCTCTGCTCAATTAACAACTTAATTTAGGAAGGAAGAGGCTCCTGGCACAAGCAGTACTTTTTGAGCCAGATCAGCTACATCTTCCATATTTTACGCTGGATATATTAGATTTATACTGGATATATCTTATACAGCTGAATGAAAACAATGTGTGCACTGAATTGCCATTTTGAAACTACACTGAAATACTTCTGGATGCTCAAGATACTCCGCACACACTGGACCATGAGGTCCACAAGGAAGATCCAATCCCACTTGGCTCTGGGGATGGACTCAAACACATTTCATAAGAAGGTAAGACACTCAGAACTCTAAAGGTCTAGAGCAGAGATCAGCACCTACTCTAGGGTAAGTCATACTCTGTGCCTCTGCTGCCTTTGTGTCATGTGGAAATGGAATTACTTGACATGTTTTCCAAGGGAATGGCCACCTAGGGCAGAACAGATCAGAAAAGTGGTTTTAACAGCTCTCTGTATGTACTTTAATGACTTTTTGTTACACTGATGTCTTTCAAAAAACATCAGTTGGGTAGAAAATGTGAGCCTTTGCCTTACTGTCCATAATAGACATTCTCTACGGTGCTCCTTCACACTGAATTGATGGGGTTTCCCACGTGTCCTCATCTGCCAACTGAGCAGTCAGTGAAGTCTGATCCACAGGTTCTTTCTCACCCTGGGCTATTAATAATGCATCTTCTTGCCCTCCTTCTAACTGAAGGTCAGAGCTACAAGAACAATTAGATTCATCGGGTTTGTCCATGGAAGGCTCTGCTGTAGGTGCAGGGGACTGCTCAGTTTCTGCTTCAGCCTGTGGTTCTGTTTTAAGATGAAGTCCAAACATGTTATTTCTGACGAGGTATCGGACACACTGCAAAATCACATTCCGTTCGTGTCGGATGTCCTGGGCCAGTAACTGGAAATCAAAAAAAAGAGAAGATGACGCACGTTTCCCTCTATTGCTCTGTAGCTGATACATGTATAGCAGGATATACTGATCTACTCAGTAATTTCCAACATCTTTCAAGTTAAACAGCTGGCGCTCTCACACAGGTCCTGGACACATGGGGCTGGAGACTGCCATACCAGAGACAAGGATGTTCTCATATCATGGACTGTAATACCAGGCCATGCATTCCAGTACATCAGGGTAGCAGGTCTACTATAATTTTTCACACTTTCTGAGTTATACTGTATCTGCAATTTAATATCCCATGCATTTTTAATTTAAACCCCCTATGAGTAGAAGACAAACACAAGGAAAGGGCATCTTTCATCAGGTACCAGACCATGTATTTAAATAGCAGTAACTGGTTTGGGCTATAATACATACACCAATCTAATTCTAGTAGCTTAATCAAAGTGCTAGAGGCCTTCCTCATCGACTTTAACCTCATTGAAGTTCACTTTGGTAGTAGGAAAAAGAAACCGATCAGCCAGAGAGCTGAATGAACCTTTTTCATTGTGAGTGTCAGCAGAACTAGTAGTATGAACAAACACAAAATCTGAGCCAAGTGGCTAAATTTTTAACTACCTGATCATTTGCAGGAGAGCTGTATTACACATTGCAGGAGATTTGGCTAAGTTTGTCTTGTAATGTCACCGAGAAGCTTTTTTTGTTGTTACAAGGTTCAACAGTGGTTTAACTGGCCACTTTTTAGTCTGAATATTTCTACTAAGATCAGGGCTAAGAGGTGTTACAAGCAGCTGACACCTAAAATGAGCCTTCAGGAACCTTCCATCTGAACTAAGTGATGTACTTCAGCACGGACAAGGGCCAGCATAGTGATGTTCTCTTTGTTTGACTGGGAGAAACTAGTGAACTCCCAAATGGTCAATTTAGGGCCCAGTTGGGCTGCAGCAGTCACCCTATCGAAGACTATATCTTGGCATTTCATTTTTTAATGCAGTATCAGTGGAGTAACAGTACACAAGCTTTTGATTTCTTCAGCATAGAGAATGACTAAATACACATTAGTGTTTGCATGTCTACAATAAACATGTTTTAGTAGTGCCCAAGCTCGCTGCTGAACACTGCCAAGAGATACATGCAGCTGTTCTCCTATCTCTCTTTTTTAAACAAAGTATCATTTCATTGATACAACCACCTTTTTTTTTTAGCATTCTAATGCACTTTCTGGATCCATTTTGCAAAATTTCAACCTTGCTCCCTCTCAAGGTTTTTACACACTGACCATTTCTCATGACAGTGGAAGCCTACCTGCAAACCTCAGGCCCTCCCCTGTGATTCAAAGCCACAGTAGACATTCTTTAAAAACAACTCTGAGCAATTTGAAAAGGCAAAAAAACCTCACTAAAATGCAATTTTAAAAATGGACCATACTGGCAAGCTTTAACTCAGGTTTCCTATGTACTGCCAGCTTCTCTCAGCATGTGGGACTTCATCTGACTTTCTTCCAGAGTCTTCACTGCTTTGATCACCAACAACTTTGAAGAGCAAGTGATAAAGGCAACTGCATGCTTAGGGAGCTACACAAAGGACAAACACTTCCTTTTCCATCAGTAGGGACCTTAATTCTTGGCAGCAATGGTACTATGTGCTAAAAAGACTACTGAGGGATTTCTCCCACATCTGCAGCTTGGGATGTACCTTATCAGGTATCTCTTGCTGAAACATCCTGTGCTATTTCAGAGCTCTGATGTCAGCGGCACCCGGCTTTCTCCTGTGTTTTGCCCTCTGCAAGTTTTCCCTTGGTGGAGGAGCTTTATGCTATTTGTAGAATCACAAGGGTAGTACTGCTTTTGAGTAATAAATACAAGAAAGCTCCGAGGTTCTGTCGGAGCTTTCTAAAGAAAGACACCAAGCTTTCTTTAGATATAATAGGTTGCTTCGCAGTGCTACTGGGAATACCTTGGACTCACCCCTACAAACCTCTTTCTACCTTCTGAGACACCAATCTGCTGCTCTTCAAGGTGGTGTCCCTTCCTCAGATTGATCTAAACATGCCTAGAGAAGAAACCCTTCTGCAAGCAGGTTGCAGCTCAACACCACTCTGTAGTTTAAGACACCAACACACTTCTCAACGAGATTTCTTTGCAAAGGAATCTGTGTGCTCCTCCAGCAGAAGAAGGTGACTGAACAGCAAAGCTGGGAGCAAAAAGATCAGATCATGGCTGCTGGGATTACACACAAACAAAACCTACTGGATACTGCCACAGGGAAGGGAAGAGAGGGGAACAAAGGGTTTGTTCCTTGTGCAGCTCACTTCAGACACATGATTCATTTGTCACCTCTTGCTTACCAAAGTCAGTCATTGCCTGAATGCATGGCAGGGTATTTTTTATTTGTCTATTAAAGCACCTTCACCTTCTCCAAGTGAAATGCTCACTTTACTGATCTTAGGCCCTGTGCTAACAGACTGTTTTAACTTCCCGCAGGGAAGGGGAGAAACACTCACAAATAGTTCTCCTCTTGCACAGAAGGCATTATTTTATCCCCTTACCATTTCCAGCAGGGTTGGACGGCGCTTGGGAAGGCGAGGCAATGTTTTCCTGCCCCGCTTATCCGGCCCTCTGGGGGGACGCGCATTTGAATTCGAGCTCCGTAACGTCGTGCCTGCGCATTCTGGGCCGTTCTGATTTGGCTTCCGACTCTGAGGAGCAGGAGTAGTTTGAGGAGTATTTCTGAGCACAGCCTGGTTTCTCTCAGCTTTTGTGGCAGCCTTGACAGAGATTTCTTAAAGAAAAAGAACACACTTTCATCTCAAACTTAAAAGCCTCTTCAACATGCTCATATACCCAAGCACTGGCAGTTCGTTAATATTATTCTTGCTCACACAACCTGATGTGAAGATGTTCAAGGTTTACTTGGAGGAAGGGAGGGTTTTGTTTGGCTTGGGTTTTCTTTTTAAATACAAAGAATAATCTCTAAATATTCACAGAAAGGAAAACAAGGTATTTCAATTCTACAGCACAAAAAGAAAAATAAAAGAAATAAGACCTGATTGAGATTTTCAAATCTCTACCTGCTTATCACTTAAGAAGTACATTGCTTCACATTACAGCTTGCTGCAAATTTGGCTGCTGAGAAAATCATGATACAGTTAGGGCAGAGGATGCCCAAGTTCAATTCACTGCTAGATGCTCTCTAACTTTGGGTAGGCCACCCAGAGCAAGTAAGGCATAGTAAACATTCACAAAAACAAGCAGCAGCAGTAACTCCTCACCACATACTGATGCATACACTCAGAGAAGCACAAAATCCAAGTAACAGAGAGCTCAAATCCTACTGCAACACCCAGCAGCCTTCTACAGAAAAAGCCCTTAAGGATGTGAAAATTAGTTCACAGAGTGACAATAACAGCTTTTTCCTGGCACTATTCAAACACAATTTGAAGCAAGACTGAAAACAGGTCCCTGATTTTCCCCCAACTAAGGGAGAAAAGGCTTGGGAAATTTGATGACACACAACCTAATCAAAGACATTTTATGCCTCCTCTCTCAACCCAGGACATGCTGCTGAGAAAAGGACAGCAAAAAAAGCCACAGTCCTGCTTGCAGTCCCCAGCACCACAGTGTGACATAGGGTAGAAGGGGAGAGGAGAAGGGCAGAGGTTGTTTCTACACACCTTCGGGCTCGCTGTCAGATGCGCTGCCATAATTGACCGACAGTGCGCTAAGGGCTGATGTCACCTGCCTGGGGACAACTGTCATTCCCAGTCTCCCATCTTCCTCTGCTGCCTCATCCTTGTCAGATTCTGCAGGGAAAGAAAAGCCAAGAGGGATTTTTCCCAACAATCCTGCCAACAGCCAGCCTTGCTGCTAAATCCCCATCTCAGCACCACACACACCTGATGCTGGGCACCACTGCTCAGTGCTGTGGGCTGACAGAAAACTCTCCACATTTGCCTACCCTCTACAGAGAGGTGGTGCCTCCACTGGTTTATAGTCCTGCCAGAAATGTTACTGAAACAAAAAGTGTCCTGAACGCAAGCTTGAGCTTTCTGCTTCCTTCTTTGCATACTAAATATAATTATAGGTTTTGTTATCAAGTGTAAGTAAAGAGAGAGAGAGAGAATTTCCTAATATGTTTTGAAGACTTGCTGGATTTAGTTCTGAGATGGAGGAGAAGGATTTAGAAGCCAATCAGGGGGAATTTAAAAAAAAAAAAAAAAAAAAAAGATGTACCTATACAGTAAAATCATGGATTTGGGCTGTATTATTTTTTTTTTAAATTCTACTTAGTTACACTGTGTTATTTTTTGTTCTGGCTATATTTGTCAATTGTATAAAAAGTTGCAACTAGCTTTAATAATGTGTAATAAGCAAGTACCACATTCCTGGCCTACCTACTATAACAGAGGTCACTAGCTGTACTTTGGCATAATTAGACCTTTTATCATTAAGTAAAACACAGATGCTGCAGGGAAACACAGATATATTCAAGCATACTTAAATTTCCCAACATGCAAAGATTAATGGAATAAACAAATTGCATAGGGATGCTGAGTTCTTGTTCTGACTAATTGAAGATTATGTTTTCAGGAGGAAAAACTCAGCATCAGACATCTTTCCAGGGAATGTATTTTACCCTTGTTGCTAAAAATAGCCAGAGTTATATATAAGTCAGCTTACATGCCATATTCTAGGAGTACTGCATCACTGCTGACTATAATATAAATAGTTAGATCTGAAGAATTTATACTGCTGGCAGCATGAGGAAAAAAGACATGCCCACAAAAAAAAACCACAACAAAAAAAACAAACAAAAAAAACCTAAGCAGCAATACTTCGGAGAACACACACATACGGAGAATGTCAAGAGTAATAATACAGCAAAGAACTGAACTGGAAGTAAAATACTGACATTTTAAGTAATTCACTTAACTCATACAAGGAAATCCATTTGTTTTCACTTTCTAAATACTGTTATTTTCAAAACCACAAAGGGATATTTAACAGTCTTTAAAAATAATTTGGCTGTTGAAGTACTTCATTCTTCTTCTGGTTTTATAAATATTTTCTTATCTCACATGCCAATTTAGCAACCCAAGTAGGTGCTGTATGGCCTTTAGACTACTGTACAATATTTACATCAGAACATGTAACACTGCACACAAACTTTATGTCAGACTTCCAAAATGGTGACTAGGAAGCACAAAGTCTCAGCATCTAAACTTAAAACAACTATTTAAAATAAAACTTCTCCAACTTAAAACAACTATTTAAAATAAAACTTCTCCAAGTTCCTTCATCTTACCAACATCACCGTTTGCCAGAAGACCAAGAGGGTCCACATCTTTTTCATATGCTTGGCCTGCCAAAGCATTTTGCTTTTCATTTTCCTTTTGACATGTGCTGTTTTCTGGTCCATTGGCCTCATTTTGAGTTCTATGTTCATGATTATCATTGCCATTTTTCCTAAATTTCTTCCAGAACGGGCGCCATTGTCTTTTCCTGTGTCTTCGTTGATGCCCAAGAGCCTCTCCATTCTCTGGAGGTTTCCACATCCCCTTCATTTTGCTGGAGAATAGAAACAGAAAGCTCATACAGATGATAAGCTATGAGAATAAAAAAAACCTGATGTAACCAAATGGTTTGGGCCCTTGTTTAAGCTTCAGCAACACAGAACAGCACCAGGACTTACACCAGCTCAGCTAACATGAGGTGACAGACCATAAAATCAGTCACACCTCATCTCAGGCAGGGCAATGAGACAAAACTAGAACCTGAATGAACAGTTCATGACTTTTAGTTTTCAACAAGGCCAAGGGTACATGGGCTAAGAAAGTTTCTTGATAACCTGCAGTGTGAGGACATGGCGTTTTTATTTCAGATAACAAAGTCAACAAATAATCTCTTGATTTAAGCATGAAAGTCATTCAAAACAGTGGCAACATGAAGTTAAAAAGAAAGCATCTACTATAAACATTTGTTCACCGCTGAGGCCTCTTTTTTCTAGTTACATCTCTGAGAAGCATCTTGCTGCACCAAATCCATTCAGCCATCTGACACCATCAGCTGCAATGACTACCTACTCCCACCTGCAACTAACATGCCATTCATCTTTTCCATTCCAAGGAAAAGGAAAAAAAAATGTCCATCAGGATAACACATTTTTTTAAACCTGAAACAAAATAACAAGTCCTGAAATACAGGAAGAGCACAGCACACTGGTTCTACTCATCTTTTGTGGCTCCATTATCTTCCAGGTTATCCTATGAACACATGTTGATAGGAAGATACCTGGAAAGCTTAACAAACTCAGGTCGAATTCTATAGATACAAGAATAAATGTGACCAAGAGAGAAAAGCAAATATAGAAGGGACAACTGAAGCTTCTTGAAAATACTTATTTCCAAGCAATAGAAACTTGATTCAGCAAACCAAGACTGTAACTAATTATCTGTACATTACAACAGCAAAAACTACACAAGATCTCCTGTGCTGAATGGGCCCTATGGTTGGTTCTGATCAGTCCTCCCTGCCTCAGCCTCACCTACAGCATGGCTGAAAACCTATTATCCCTAGTTAACCACATGCCTCACGATGTGGGATGCTGTGTTCATGTGTGGCAACCCTGAAATCTTGCAGCAAGGTGTTAACATTTTGTGACAAAGGACTTTTTGTTTCCCCTCCTTCTGAGGTCTAAACAAGTCATTTAGCGCCCCATCCTTCTTGAGTTACAAGAAACAGTGTATAATCCCACTTTATTCACCTCTTCCACCTATGCAATTTTTCTAAGGCTCCATCACACAGCCCTTTCAAGCCACCCACTACTTTGCTTGTTCAGAAATGTTCCCGTTACCAGCGTTTCTCTCTTCCATGCTTTTCTGGCCTCATCACGTCCTTCTTGAGAAGAGAGCAACGTCTGTCATAGCACTCAAAATGACTTTATATTGCAACAAAACACATTTAATTTCATTCTCCAATCATTTCACTAGTGTCCAACACTGATTGCTCATCCCTGATGGCATCACCCACCACAATGTTCCTGTGGCACAAGTGGCAAGCCACTGCCTTCCTGTGCATCAGTCCCTCACCCACAAAAGAAGGCTAATATTATTTCCTATGATTCAACTCCAACAAGAGAGAAAACTGCACTTCTGAATTTGTACAACCACGCTCTAAATTCAGCACGTAATTCAAATTGTACAAGGGTTAAAAACCACTTTCCAAATTCTCTTGGGCCTCAAATATCCAGAAAGAAACCTTAAGGTCAAAACCATGTTGCAACAAACATCAGCCTGGCATCTGCCTTCTGCAGTTCCCTCATGGAAGATATCCTGCTCTTCACTCTCCATTCAGAGGGCATGGAGAGCTGTGCACTATTACTGAGGTGTTGTGAGACACCAGACAGGCTTCCAAAGCGGTCCTTCTGCATCTCTGATCTCACACATATCTGTGTGTGAGATGCTGAGACTTAGGAGCTGCAAAGCACTTCAGAGAACCATGAATGGAAAGCACCATGGAAGTGTTAAGATCTAATCCTTTCTAAATATTACTTAGTTATTTGCTTTAATAGCACAGCTTGCAGGGAACAAGCTGTATTCTATTTTTCCCTCACACATCAGTAATTCGCCAGATAAGCTCCAATTCCAGAATTGTTACTGCTGAGATACAAAGCAGAAATGACAGCTTATGGACAGTTCATCAAGTCTAGAGTGCTACTAGCTCAGGGGAGGGAGGGGAGAAAAAGAAGAGATTTCTAGAATCAACTAGAATAAAAAGTTGCTATGCAGAAGTAAACAATCTGCAATTTTGAGGGCTTTTTTTTTCCAAACCGTTTTCCAGATATAAAGCTACTAACAACAGCATGTAACAGCATGGAATTGCTGATGGCCATTTAAGACTACTTGATGCACCTGACTCACAGCCACAAAAGTTAACAAGTAAAACCTGTAGAGGTCAAACAGTTTGTTACTGTGACAAAGAAAATCCACCCTTGCTCCTAAGAAACTCCAACCATAATACACGTTTGCAACTTTAGTTTCAATCCTCAGGTTTAGTTCCTCGGGTGCAAAGCACTCCTGCAACTTTATATCCTTTGAAGGAAGTTTTACTTCAGTCTTCTATAAATACTTCCTTTCAGTCATGAAAGGCAACTAGTTGGGCGGGGGCAGCTGAGTGCTGGGTCTTCTGAACCACATGCTGCAACAAGGTAATTTGCACTGTACACATTTAAAAAATTACACTAACTTCTTATTCTGCACTAGCTCAAACATTTTACCATGGTGCAAGTTTTGTTTTGCTTGCTGTCATCCCCTATACAAAAAAGTAGGCAAACCCCAGCTTCACTTCCATGCAGCAGAAAATGGCATTTAGCAAGAACCCCTTAGGACTGAGTCTGCTTCCGTCTTCCAGCTCAGTCATTCTAGTTTAAACAAGTGATATTTTAGGAGTGTGGCTCATTAAAACATTTTTTTTTAAAAAAACCAATCTTCCCACAGGTCCTAAAGCAGAGCTAATGAAGTTAGCTGGTTCCACCTAGCTAGATGTGGAACTGAGAGAGAAGAACAAAACCATGCTGGAAAATAATTTATAAGGCAGAGAACAGATAAAAATCCAGTATGAGTAAGTACCAGCCCAGAACAATGGTAGCAGAGAGATTTAACTTTATTTTCATATAGTTTTCGTTACAACTTAAGTAGTGCTGCTTCGTTTCTCTACCCTCCATCACCTTTATCTTTTTCTCCTATTCACTTGACTATTGATTTATCATCAGAAGGGAGAGAGAGTAAGAAATCTCTGTTGGCCATTTTCAGGCAATAAAGGATTACACCATGTGTTGTCCTCCTTATTACTTTTTCAGAGACCAAGGTTATGCTGATCTAATGAATGAAACCACTAGAAAGTGGTTTTCTCAAACAAGCCAGAATATCAGATTTTTAATGTAGTTATTGTTTCATTTAACTGAAGCGGACTTTGGAGCACTGTGAAGTAAACAAAAGAATATTACATCAGCAGTTTGTCAAATGGCCTGTCCCCTCTTAAAGGGCAGCCAGATTCTGTACACAGTGGAAGCAGCAAGTGCTGGGAGACCACAGTAAGAGAGCATACTTTTGAACTCAGTGGGAGGAAAGCAACAGGCTTGGTTCAAAACACTTACCCAAACTGCTGGGTAGTCAGCACTTCTCCCCTTTCCTCCTTCTGCATCTGCATTTCCTTCTTCCTTTCAATATTTGCCAAAGTAGGAAAATTTCTAGAAGAAAAAAAATTGTTTCACTGGTTCTTCAAGGATTCTCTGTAGTTTCCCAATTCCCCCTTTACCAAAGCAGCTTCCTCTATACACATGACAGATTTTTCAAAAATTTCAAGGAAGTTTAACAGACTGTTCCTTTCTTAAAAAGGCATTAGTGAGGAAAAGAAATCAGTTCACCAAGTGTGTGTCTCTGCTGCATAAATCATATTCTTCATCACATACTGTACTGGGGGATCAGCATTTTTATGACCAAAACCAACAGCCTGGGGTTCCTGTGTCTTTATCACCAACTGTACTCTATGAAGTACAAAGCTGCAAAGTTTACTTGACAGTTTGAAGCCAGAGTAATTTATGAGTGCATTTATGCTTACATACCCAAGTGCAATGAACAAAACAAAACAAATTAAAAAAATCTATCACATCAGCATTCTTAGATTTACCTAACTATCAAGCAAGGTACAGACAGTCTGGATATAGTCATGGACCCTCTCTTTGCCCCAACAGCATGATTTAGTCCTCCTATGGAGGACTTTATTTTGGACTTTATTTCTATGGAGCTTTTAACTGGACTATTTGAATGACATGCCTTTAGCAAACTAACTGCTGAGTTCTTGTAAACTTAAAAAAAAAA
Source organism: Acrocephalus scirpaceus scirpaceus (assembly GCA_910950805.1). Taxonomy (NCBI): domain Eukaryota; kingdom Metazoa; phylum Chordata; class Aves; order Passeriformes; family Sylviidae; genus Acrocephalus; species Acrocephalus scirpaceus. The sequence goes on along the minus strand of OU383774.1, from coordinate 55,769,054 downwards.
AAAAAAAGGTTATATGAACAGCTTCTGGGCGCACAAGATTCCTTTAATGTGACGGAAAAGCACAAAAGTTCATTCTCGATCAATATTCAGCAATGTGCTTGCACACTGACCTCAAGTTCACCAGAATTACTGCCCCTTTCTAATTCCAGGTTCAAGAAAAATTGCCAAATCATGCAGATGAAAAGAAATCTACTGTTACAACCATCTCCCAAACCACCCAGCCTCTGCCATTCCCCACCTCCCTTAACATCCTTCCCTCCAGACAAATGCCTCGCTGGTTCTAACACGCAGAGCCTGGGCAGCAGGCTTTTTACCAGCAAAACCCAAAAATGGCTACACTACTTGCTCTGCAAACATTAGCAAGCTAAATGCCAGTGCTTTGAGATAAAGGTGGTAAATCAGAAACACATGCACAGGCTCCCCCAGCTTCTGGATAGAAACACAAAGTATAAATATTTGATGTCTATTAAAATGGAGTAAAGAAAAACATATAACAGCTTCTCACTAAAAACAGCTATCAAAAAAGACATGTATCTTTCTTTAAATATTTAATCTTATCACATGCATTTCCCCCATATTACAGCATGAATGCCAAGTGTCAGATTGATTCAAGACAGCTTCAACCACATACCAAGGGAAAAGAGAAGCATTTTCTACAAGACAAACCTAAACACAGTACAGAACTTGTCTCCTTTAAGAGGATTTGAACATGAGCTGTCAACATATATTTTCTTTGGATTTCTCCCAGAAATCTGCCATACAGCTCAAGTGAGCATAGGGATATGATCCCTGCTCTTCCCTGTTAGTTAGATTTGTTCGTTCATGTTACAACACTCCCAGCACACAGTAAACGTGCAATGAAGTCTTTAATCTCAAAAGCTTCACATTGACAAAGACCCCTGTGCTCTGCAGTTTTAGGAGAAGGTGCTTTACTTCAAACACAAAGGCTTCCAGGAGGACAGCAAACTATAAAACAAGTAGTTATGCTCAAAAAATCCCCAAGCTTATTGTAGAGATTGGGTGGGGGAGGAGGGGGTGGTGGTGTTTTAAATATAAGGGAAGACCCTAAATACTAGAGCAAAGGAGTCTTCAAATGCTCCAGCACTTATGCTGATTAAAAACATATTCAGACACGCTCTCACAACACGATTTGAGACATGAATGCCTCCCACTTTCATTCCTGTGAGTTACCACTCCCTCCACGAGCCACTGTAATGGACTGTACCAACACTTTCAGTTCCATTTACTGCCAAGACTGACAGATTTCTCCTAAACCACCCTTCCAGCTGACACAGGCAGTAACTGACAGCTGGCGAGAGCTCAAGTCACAAGTCCCAGTATGCCTGCAGAAGCACATCTGAAGGCATCTGTAGTGGTCGTGTTTATTTTCTCCAGCTCTTCTCAAATGTTAAACGGCATTTTACACACTGCCTTTACCTCATGCCTTTACTGACTGAGTCTCTCTCCACATAAAAGGCCATATGCTTAAATCCCAAGACCTGACTTGGGTTTGCACCCTTCTAAGATGACAAGCCCTCTTCCTCTCCTTATAAGATAATGATGTTCTTAAAATGTTACCTACAAACACCATTGAAGCAGAAGTACCCCAGCACTTATGCCTTGCAAACAACTTGTCACAGCTTGAATCCAAACAGCTTCATCAGTCCCCACAGGGCTTTACAAACCTAAGCAACTTATTGTAAAAGGAAGAGTTAAACCAGGATGTGATGGTTTGGCACAGCAGACTTCACGAAGCCAGTACAGCCTGAGAAGGCAGCCCTCTTTCATACCAGCTGCAGTTCCCAACTGTACATACTCCTACAATCCAAAGTTTTTCAAAATAAATTGATAATCTCAGAAAACTGCTTTTCAGGCTAAGATGAGTATATTAAATATATCCCAACAAAGTGAGACATGCAGGTAAAGGATACCCTAAAGCTTCTAGAGACAGGGAACAGTGACACTGAGCATAATCAATAACACATGTGTCTTAGTGAATAGATTTTTTTTCCCATAAATGAGCACACTAGCCAGAGCCATGTATTTTTTTATAGGCCAGCATACTTCATCTTGCTCTCATAAACATTGGAGTAAGCAGCTCTTAGCGAGCAGTGAAGAAACGGAGCTTTGCCAACATCTAACAGAAAAGAGACCTGTTTCTGTAGCAGTTTACACAACGGATTCCAGAGTCAAGGGCTATACAAGTTCATCATTTTAATAGGAACAGCACTGTGAGAAAAATGCCTCAATAATTTCTTGAGCTGGTCTTAATTGCATATGCACAGCCAACAGCAAAGGAGACATGGATAGCCCAAAGGGAACAAAAATGACCCAACAGACTTGATAAAATCTTGGCTTAACTTTCCCACATCTGATTTAACCATAAGTTAGCTGAAGCAGTTTTACTGCTAATCTATCCCAGCAGATCAGAGTAAACTTTATTGTATCTATGTTTACCTTGATCTACCAACACATCCATTCTACTTTGCTTTGTCTTCTCTACTTTTACCAAGCTATAAGGAATTATTTTCCATATCACATACTATGAACGCAACACCAGGGAGGATTCCAAACTACCCTAGGATTATCACTATGGTTAACAGTACTGGACTTCAAGCACTAAGCACATGCTCAGCCTGTGAGACTTATTGCAAGGAAATACAACAGACAATTCCTATCTGAACAAACCAATGCCAAGAGAGTAAAGAAAGCAAGGCAAAAAGGGGAGAATTTACAAGCAACACACAAGCTCAAGAAAATCCCCCAATGTTACATTAGGAGCTAAGCAAAAGTAAGAGTAATGATTTGCTTTAACACTAAAGCAGCCTTGCCACATTCTTACTAATAACCATTGCTCAAGAAATGTTGGTGAGAAACAGATGGGCTGGCAGGACCCAGATCTCACTTGAGGAGTAGGGAAGACAGCGATACCTCATTCTGACACATTAAGGAAATGCATTGCAGATAATTCTCTCTAAGCTCATGTTGAAAAAAAAATGCTGAAGACAGCACATTTCTCAACACTCGGAAGGGACAGGACAAATCAAAACAAGAAAAGTTGATGTCAGACTTCACAACCATCTGTCTGCAAAACAGGGAAACCCTGAGATCCCATGGAACTTCATCTCTATTGCTCTTTGCTAATTAGATTTCTTGGCTCAGCAGGTTCAACAGGAAAACAGCATTCCAACCCAGCATGCTTCATCCAGAGATACCCCTTACCAGTTCTCCTCCTCCTCTTTCCTCTATGAGTAAGGCTACATGCTAAACACAAGCTCTTTCTTGAAGATTTTAAGCAGGATACACAACTGAACAACACAGAAGCTAATTAAGAAGAAAAATCTCAACTCTGCAAGTAATTATTTATAACGGCTGAAAGAACAAGCAAGACAGGATGCAGCATGGAAACACATATTAAATCACTGCAACCTAATTAGAAACAAACTATTAATGACCTAAAAAGATTCATTCTTAGCTCTGATTGGAGCTTCTAGAAAGAAAAAGGTTTCTTCCTGTCACCATAAACCAAAACTGCTTAATAGCTCAGACTCCCTCTGGTGTCCCTTTTTTCTGTACAATGCAATGTTTACTGTGAGTCAACAACAGACCTTCAGTACTAAACTGATTCTTTGCTGGTGACCCAATTAATGCTGCACAAAAGTTCCAGCTGGCTTTCTCTCTCTGACAGCCTCCCACCCCCTTTTTCTTTTTTAATTAAGAAAAGAAGGATGCTTATAGAGCTTCTTTACTGTACAAAGTGTAACAAAAGCCACCCAGGTAGTCATTCTACACCCATCCATCATGGCTAAATACGATGCCCACAGAAGGCCTGAGGTACCAAGATAAGGCACTACTCCATCTAGTGGCGCTGGCTCAGACAGTCCTAATCCCATTTCGCCTTTTCTGGTTGGTGGCTGTGACCACGCAACTTTATTTCCTTTGATTTTACTGTGCTGCAGTGAGCAACATGAGATCCTTCAGAAGCTCAGAAAAACCATCTCAGGCAGAGCATCACCCTTACAATTAAGTGTAGATAAAGGCTGCTGTGATTTGCAGCACCCACTCCCCACACAAACAGTATCTTAACCATAATTTTACATTCAGTTCCCACCTCCCTAACGTTCCAGTAGAGCACATGCTGACATAAACACCTTAAATGTCATTTCAACACTTAATCCTCAGCATCAGCTGCTAGACAGGAACTCTCCTGAACACCTCCCAAAATAGAGAAGTGTATGAAAAGTTGAAAATGAGTAGCAAAGACTCTCTCAGAGACTGCATACGAATATGATCTTCTTCCTTGGAGCTATCATTAGAAAATCAGTCACCAAAAAACCACAACAGCAATATGTAGACTGAAAGCAAATAAAAACCAAACCATCAAGCATCTTTTGAATAAAAGGAAACCTTGGAACGAAAACTAATCTAGCACCAAAACTTGCCTAATCTAACATCAAATTTATATTTGCACAGATCACAACCAATTTTTGCCTGGTTGATGACAGCATTTTAAAACTGGGAGAAAATAATCTCTTGTTTCTGTATTAAAAAAAAAGGTTTGGTTTTTTTTTAAGAACCTGTGGATTATTTTAATTTGTAAAAAATGAACAGCAGGTGCAACAGTTGACTGCTGTGATGTGCTGACACAGTGGTAAGATTTCCCTTTGCCTTTCTGAAATTTGTAGGAAAAGCTGAAACCATGTCCAAAGAAGAATTAAAACCTTCAAGAATCAACTTACATGGGGAGAAATTTTGCTTCTCCATACAGGAAAAAATGGATGGGACAGTTAAAAAAATTCTACAATAAATTCCATTCATTTTTCTTTTTCAACAGAAACAGTAAAAACACTTATTAAGGAAAGTGAAGTTCAAATGCATTAACATTGCCTTCTGACACAGATGCAAGGTGCATACATCAGTAAGATTCCATCAGACCAATGGGTTTATTTTCACTAAAAATCCTCCATGTGATTAGTACACTGCCCTAGCTCATCACCACTGATCTCAAAATTAAATTTATATCACTTCTCATTCTGCATATAGAACTCTTGTTCATGGAAACAAAACTCATGCACTGATCACTTGCAAGACTATATTCTAAATTATGAATAGAAGTGAGGAAAGCCTGCAGAATCTTTCTCCTGCTGGGAAAGTGAAGATTTCAATCCGTTGAACTCTGAAGGAAAAAAATAAATCTGGGGGATATATACTTCAATCCCAGTCCACATGAAAAAGTTTTACCCTGTTACATTGCAGGATAAGAAATAGTTAGAAATACTGCTTATAGGAGAATTTTACCTTGCACCCTGCATACAACAGAAGTTAGACTGCCTGAGAACATATCATTCATGGTTTCTGTTCTCTTTCACTAGAAAAGCATCAAGCAACACAGAAAGCCCTTAAAAATTAAGAAAACTCGCTGGTGTGGTCTACTGGGACAACTTAAGCTGGGGAAATATGCACACAGTATTACAATCATAGTCAATACAACCGTTTGGTATTTTTAAGCTATTAAAAACCCAGACAAACATTTCTGACCTAAAACATGATCAGTGATCAGCATAAAAAGAATGAGACATTCACCTAACCTGGGATACCACATCAAACATCTGGGAAAGCTGTTTCCTTTCTCAGCTGATACCTTGCCTGCTATTATAATCTTCTAAATTATTATAGTCTCTGCAGCTCACATTCTCCTGGCTCAGGCATTCTGACACCGATCACTGCTGCAGGAGTTTTGCATGGTCAATGGAACAGCAGAAACAACAAATTATGTGCTGCTCCTGCCCTTCAGCTAATGTCATCCAATGCTCCCAACAGAGAAAACACAGTAAAATAAATCCATAGGCCACAAGTCTTACCTTTTTCTTTCTTCTCTCCATTTAGCAATCTCTTCTGGACTATCTAATTTTATCCTTTTAGCACCAGGTGCATGTGCCTAAGGAAAAAGTAGGTGTTTAAAAGAGGAAGGAAAAAAAACCCACATGTTAAAAAAGAAAACATCATTATGTCAGCTATAGTGGTATCACACTGTTTTCATCTCCAAAACTGGTGAGACTGTACACAGAGATAATAAAATGAATACATTCAGAAAACTCCATAGCATTTAATATATTTTCATCTACAATACTGTCTTGAAACAGATTCTCCTCAGAGGTGATACATTTTCTTTCCAGATGAATGAAAGGAAACCACTGAAGAATGAGAAAAATGAGAAAAGAGGCTATGGTAAAGATGGCACAGACTTCTATTTTGGGCCCAGAGGGTTACCTACGTTCTTCCAGTGTATCTGAACGATCTTCTCATGTGCACTGAAATTGCAACCTTCTTCTGAGCACTGCAAGATAAGAGGGTGAACTTAAAACATACCAATTTACACAAACTATAAACAAGCTTTTGAGCACACTTCGAATAAACTCAGTGCTAGTTGCCTGTACAGTTTGTTGCATAGGCTATGTAAGCTACCCAGTTTGCTAACAAAGGTGACTGTAAAAACAGCAAGCAGGGATAATGTACTTTTTAATTTAATCTGGTTTTAGAATAACCAGTGTAGGCAATCTATCCAATAACTGAAGACAAAGTGAAGTTTACCTAAGATAAAAATCTGCAAGACTCTTCAGTTTTAAATTTTGATAGTTCCAAATTTTGATAATTTTCAATAAAGGAAATTTCTTAAATGTTTCCACACAAAACTGTACATGCTACAGTGGTGTCAATGAATTAATTCCTATGACTTAGCAATACCTTGCAAGAAAAACAATTTAAAAGGCTTCAGTAATAAAACCAAAAATACAACTGAAGCTTCCCCTACATACAGCATTCAGAAAAAAATCCCCCACTAATACTTGACATAGCTCTGGAATCACTTTCCTATGTCTTCTGTTCAAAGAGTGACTACAGCTAACTGCTTGCCAGGCACAAAGGAAAAAATCAAAGTGTGAATAAAAGAAGTCAAATTCATTAACCTGTTTATGCTGTGAAATGTGTTCATCATACTTCTCCTGGTTTTTATAGCCACGGTCACAGGTATCACAGTAATGAGTGAAAACTGGTTCTTTCTTCTTTTTGGCCTGAAAAACAGAAAAAAAAAAGAATAAATAATCTCAGGATTGCAGTTACAAGATATCCCTGTATTTAGTTAGTCATGAAACACTATGAGTATTTTTGTTAATAAAGCAGTTATGTATTTGAAAAGTTTCAAAGATAAGCTAACATAATACATAAGTTCAAATTACATACCTTCTAAACAATGTGCCCTGCACTCAGCTCTTCCCACTACCACCTTTTAATCAATTATTGCTTCTGCAAACACACCAGCCTGCCGGCACAGACTTCACAAGGGCTGTGAGATTTAGGCTAAAGCCTCATGTCTCTTCCCTACCAAGACAAACCACGACTGTTCTCCCATGATACGTACAAGTTCAGAGGGCAGCACAGACCCTGCCTTCTCTCACTACACACATCAGTGTCATCTGGCTGGCTGGTCTTGACCATGTAACAGAGCACTAATGTAATTTAGGCAGCTGGGCATCACCACAGGAAGGTGACATAAACCTGTGTAAGAATTTGGTTGACATGTATCTTTGAAGAGTTACAGACTGTCACCTATTTGCTCTCTTCTAAGGGCAAGCACGGGAGACGGAGAACGGGATCTATGTAGTGCCTTGGGACAAGTCCCATAAGACTGACATCTCACAGAATGGTTTAGGTGGGAAGGGACTTCCAAGATCATCTGGTTCCAACCCTCCCACCACAGGCAGGGACAATCCATGACCAGATCAGGCTGCTCAAAGCCCCATTCAATCTGGCCTTCAACACTTCCAGGGATGGGCCAGTCACAGCTTCTCTGGGCAATCTGTGCCAGTATCTCATGCCTTTCATAGTAAAAAAAGTCTTCCTTATGCCCAACCTAAATCTACTCTGCTTCAGTCTAAAACCATTACTCCTTGGTTTTAGGAGTAATGGTTTTAGACTGAATGGTTTTAGAGTAATGGTTTAGAGTAATGGTTTTAGCCTATCACTACAGGCTGTACTATAAATAAAGCCTGTCCTCATCTTTTTCCTAAGTTCCCTTAAAGTACTGAAAGGGTGCTGCAGAGTTCTACCTGAAGCCTCCTCCAGGCTGAACAATTCCAGCTCTCTCAGGCTTAACAAGAGAGGTGCCCCCCTATACCTCCCTGATCATTTTCGTGGTCTTTACCTGGACCCACTCCAACATGTACATGTCCCCCTTGCACTAGGGACCCCACTCCATACCTTTGGCTTGTTATTTTCTTCTGGACAATGTTTACTAAACGCAGGCACTTGCTTCCCCTGCCACTTCTGGGAGAAATTACCATTTCCACCTTCAGAACAGAGGAAAAAAAAAAAAAAAAAGAGATGAGCCATTCACACATACTGCTGGTAAAACAGCCCCCTCCTACTTCGGTGGGCAACAGAGAAGGATCTAGGAAGGAGATAAGAGGGTTACATGACCAACATGCTGGAGGAGAGTCCTGCAGCCCCAAGGGTTCAGGACAGCCCCGAGGTCTCTGCCTGCCTGGGATGGGAAGGAGCCCCTGGGCCCCAGAGACGGCGTCTCCCCCTCCCCTCACCAGCGTGCGGGCCCTGCGGTCGCGCTCCGTAGGCCGGCGGGAACCAGGCGGCAGGCGAGGTGTAGCCGTGAGGGGGAAGGAAGTTCTCGGGCTGCGGGTAGCCCTCGGAGGGCTGGGGGTAGCCCTCGGGCTGCGAGTAGTTCTGGGCAGGCTGGGAGTAGCTCTCGGCGGGAGGGATGCTCTGGGCGGGATCCGAGTAGCTCGCAGCGGGCGGGTAGCTGTCGGCGGGCTGCGAGTAGGACTCCGCGGGCTGCGAGTAGCTCTTGGGCTGCGAGTAGGTGTCGGCGGACGCGTAGGGGCTGTCGGGCGGCGGGTAGCGGCCGGGCGGGGGGTAGGGCACGGGGGCAGCCCAGAAGTTCGAGTCCCAGGAGGGCGGCGGGCAGAAGAAGGGTGGCGGGATGCCCGGCGGCGGCAGCCCCGGCGGGGGCGGCGGGTACCAGGCGAAGGGGTTCATGCCGTGCCCGGAGAGGCTGCTCGGCTGCAGACCCCGCTCCGCGGCGCGCTCGCACCACCACGTGGGGCCCCTCGGCGGCGGCCGCTGAAGGCGTCACGTCCGGGCTGAGCTGGGAGAGCCCTCCCTCCTTCCCTCCCTGCCTCCTTCCCGGCGAGCGTGGCGTCATCCGGGAGCGCCGCAGGGGCGGGAGCAGGGAAGTGGAGCGCGCCGGGGAGAGCGGCCGGGCTGCCCCCGGAGCCCGCTGCGCCATGGCCCGCCAGCTCATCGGCCCCGCGCTGCCGCCCGGCTTCCCGCGCCGCGCCGAGGCCGAGCCGGGCGAGGACTTCAGCCAGGGTGAGAGCGCAGGGACGCGCCGGCCGTGGGATGGCGGGGCTCCGCGGCCTTATGCCACAGCGCGGCATGCTCCGTGGGTGGGAGAGCGGGGCTGCCGGCGGTGTTCCATAGCGGGAGAGGCTCTGTGGGTGGGACGGAGCGGCTCTGCAGCCCGTGTTCCACAGCGCGGGATGCTCCGTGGGTGGGAGAGCGGGGCTGCCGGCGGTGTTCCATAGCGGGAGAGGCTCTGTGGGTGGGACGGAGCGGCTCTGCAGCCCGTGTTCCACAGCGCGGGATGCTCCGTGCCTGGGAGAACGGAGCTCCTCCGCAGCCCAGTGTGTCACAGCGCCAGTGCGGCACCTGGAGGGAGCTCAATTTCCCGGGAGGGTTATTACACTGACTTTTGCAGAAAAAAAAAAAAAAAAAGGCGCCATATGCGATGGAATGCTGCAGATATGAAACGCTCTAAACGTCGTTTTAGAAAAACACCGCTTTGAGTCGCTTACTTTTGTCCCGCTCAAGTCTTTCGTGCGCTTTGAAGCCTGTGCTCTCCAGCAGCTCCAGGTGTGCAATTCGTGGGTAGAAAAGGAGGAGGCTGGGCCTGTGCAGCGTGCTTTCCTTTGCCAAGCCAAACCGCTTCATCAGCTGTGGATTTCCAGGCAGTGTACCTCAGGATGTGGGGCTCACTGCCGGTCAGAGGGGCTGTGGTACCCCGCCTGCCAGGGTCTCATGTTGAGAGCCGTCACATCAGAAGTGGGATCCCACCGAGACCGGCTGACTGCCAGGCTGGCTTCTCTGCAGTGGAGCTCAGTCCTCCCACTAAAATTCTTGCATGTTCTCTGTCAGTGCTATCTCTGGGAGCAGTGCTTTGAGCGTTTGCACTCCTTGCCTTTAATCCAGGTTTAAGGCACTAGTACATATATTCAGTTTCTAGCAGTGTGTCACTGACCATTTGGTTACTCCAAAGAAAGCAGCTCTGATGGGAAAGGTTTGTTGTGCTTGTCGGCTCTCTAATTTTTTAATCCAGAAGAGGGAGCAATAGCAAGAGGGACAAAGCTAATGCATTAGCTGACACCATGGCAACATCAAGCTCTGGGTCCGGATCTCGGCTTTGTGCAGAAGCCCCGACTACACGAGCTGGTGCTGCCTTTCCTGGCCGTGTCTGTCTTAATGGCTTATTCACTTTCCATCAACACACTGATGCATGCTGCGAGTATCTGTATCGTGTATGAACAAAACAAGTTAAACTTATCCTTAGGACATGGGTTTGTGACATCGGGTGTTTCGGTAGTGTCTAGTCTAGGTTACTCAGCTGAATTTGCCCCCTCTTTGTCCCAGCGTAAATTCACTTCCATGGTATTACAGTTGCACTGGCAACCGATCCAAGATCTGCTCCGAAATTTCTGTGTCAAGTGGGTAAAGGAATTTATTTGCCTTTGAAAACAAACAAACAAAACCCCCAAACTTCAGCTACTGACAGGTTGTTTGTTTTTATAATTTTCACAAACTTTTCCTGACTTTGACTTACAGCAGCTAAGTGTCTCTGCTCACCCCATGAGGCAGACTGCTGCAGTGCAGAGGAAGAAAGGAGAGCAAGTACTTTGGCATAACACTTTGCTGTACAGAGCTACAGCTCCATCTGGAGCCCTGCACCTGGAGTGACAAAAATCACAAGGTGGGGCTGCCACAGCACCTTCTGTGCTGCAACACTTGCTGGGTCTTGAGTCAAATGGGCCTAGAATTTGTTCTGTAACAATTTCCCCTGTGTTTTCTAACTATTTTAAGAGATGCTTCACCTTTTAAAGCTGAACAGCTTTGCCAATATTTTTCCTGTTGTAGAGGTCTCATTGATATTTGAGCTGCTCATTGCTTTTCTTGAAGAGCACTTGTTTTTTTAGTCTACTTTCATAGTTTCTGTCTCCCAACAGCAACAAAATAGGACTTTGAGCAGCCTGTGGCAGAGAAGACTCTTAGGCACAAGAGAAGGCTCTCAGACAGACACAAGGAATAGAAGAGTGATTATGTATGATTATGATTAGATTTATTGCTAATACTTTGCTTCTGGAGGCAATCCACCTGGGAGCTGTCTGTAGCCTTGGGAGACTAGTTGGCCCGGTTTCCATCAGCATATGGTGCCCTTGTGCAGGCTGATGTGCACCACAGTCAGTAGCAAATATCTCAGCCCCTTTGAGCCCCACTCCTACCACCCCTTTGGACACGAGCATCCAGACATTTTCTCCTGCAATACCCACTGGTGTTCTTACCGTGGGACAAACCACATTGCCCATGGACTACCTCTGGTGTCAGAGAAGTGATGATAATAATACTTCTGTGACCCTTAGTCAAGAACAGGATGGAAGCACATGGTAGGTAGCTGGACAGACCCAAAAGCTCATCCCTGATAAATCCTTTACCTTCTTCAGCTTGTCCAACCCATGGGATGCACTCATTTTCTGATTCTTCACTTCATGACAGTGCTTTGAAGCTGGACTTACTGTGCTCCTGATGGAAGAATCGCACTTCCTTTGGCCCATTTGTCCCTGCCTCTGGGCTATCCTTGTATCAGCAGGAGAGAAGTGCTAGGGAATGGCTAAAAATAACCAGAGATGCAGAAGGAAGTTTTGTCTTGTTTCGGCATTGAGGCCACATTTGTTAAAATATTGTTAAAGTATGTTGATATGTCTGGGTTGATCTACCACTATGCTGGAGCTGAAAGGCCTTGTCTGTCCTTGAGAGCTTCCCAGTATATGTCTGATGGTGTGGTAGATTGCTTAGAATCCCGAACTAGAGCAGAAATAACCCTAGCAAAAAAGCAGCTTTTAATTTGGTTTCTGAATTGAATTGACTTAATTTTCAGGCAGATAGTCACCAGAGCCAGCTCATTAGTAGGATGGTCGCTTCTAGTAGCTGTGAAACATTCACTTCACTCTCACTTGGTCCTGTTTCTCTCCACACTATCCCCAAAATTTTCTTCTCATACTTTTTCATCCCATTATCCTGCTCTGAATTGTTTCAAGCTATGGTTACTTTGTCACTTTCCTGTTGCTCTGCCATTGCTACATCAATTTATCCTCCTCACCTCATTAGGTTTGGTTTCCTCACTCTGAGCTCTCCACTGTTCCTCCTTTTGTCTGTATTTTTCCGTGGCTTTTGGTGAATTTCACAGACTTCTGATTAGATCTTGGTCTCCCTCCTCACCCTTTTCTTTGTTTGCTCCCAGAATTTACGCTTAGCAATTTCCATTCCTACCTTTCTGCTCTTTCTTGTGGCTCCCCAAACTATCCTGATCCATAGCTGTATCTTTGCCTGTGCTGATTGTCAGTCTCAGTCAGTACCATGATCATATTAATTTTTAATCCCAAGTCTCTTTCCCCTCCATTTCTTTTCACCATGTCCAATGACTTTTTCTCCCTCAGGCTTTAAATGCCATTTTCCCTTCATTAGTCAGTCTCTATCTCTAATTTCTGGTTGTCCTGCTTAGGCTGCAATTCCAAGAACAAACAGTTCTTTCAGGGGAGGGCTGTGGTTTGCAGTGCTATTTTTATGCCTTTTAAGTTCCCTGATCCAGCTTATTGCATAGCCCATGCAAACAGTTTTGCCAACATAACAGAGAAGAATTGTGATAAAAGTATGTGTGTTAGCCCTGGTGTTGAACAACATGCCAGTGGGACCAGTCTCCTTCCTTAAATAGTTTTGGTTTTACTAGTTCTGTGCAGCTCACAAAACTACTCCTAATTTCTCTCTTCCTCTCCTTTATCAGACTCATCAAATTGTGTCTGAGTTTCTTCCTTCCACTTCAAGTCTTTTCTTTTGCATTTAAAGCAAATTAAGTCTGCTTGCATGATGTCAGGGTACCAGGTGTCTGGAAAAAGCAGTTGTGCAGGTTTTATCTGGGTTTTAAGTGCTTTTATTCAAGTGGTGCTTTTTGTACTGAAACACGAGACTTCTTGATAGCCATTTTTATTCCTACTTATCATTCATCTGATTGTTTCCTTTCATCTTGAGCTTATTTTACTTTTATAGGCTAGGATGTTTGTCTTTGGGTATTTTTGGGGCAAGAGAAGTGGTTTGTTGGTTGGTTTTTTTTCCTTCCTAGTGCTGAAATGGATTTGTATCTCCCAATTAAAGCCTTTTCCATTAAAACAGGAAAAAAGGAAGTGGCAGATCTGCCTGGATTTTTTGTAACTAGTGGATTGTCCTTGTGTCTTCTGCTAAAGATGATTAAAAGCTTTGTGAAGCTCCTTCAAAGGACTTGATTTCTGCCTAGTCTTTGTCAGCTAACAATGGAACCATAATATGCATCAGATTGTATTTTGTACTATCAAAAAGTTGTAGTTCTTCAACTGGAGATCTAATTTCCTGGTACCATTTATCTTTTCATCTGACCCTTGACTATTCATAAAGGGAACAATATCTTTTCCTCACCAAAACACCTCTCTGTCCTGCAAGTCTTGTACTCAGTGCTTGAGATATTAAGAGGAGGAATGGTGTCTGTGTCTCAGGATGCTAAATCATCAGTAGAATCAAATCTCCATTGCATGGGAATGTGGGCTGTTTGTACTGTGTTTATGTAAATGGGTGCCTTGCCCTGGATTGGGAAGGCTTCTTACCTTTGGACCATTGCTGGTTTTTGCTTGCCCCTTGTTGATGGAGCCTGTGAGGGTATCTGTGTTAAGGATCTTGTTTGGGGGGCATTTGCTGTTAGGATCAATGGCTAAGCTGCTTCTGGACCCCCTGCACACGGTAGTATTGCCAAATAAATGTAGAAAGATCATTGTCTGGTGGTGGGCACAGTGCCAGAAACAGCTCAGGCCCGTTAGCAGTGTTAGTGTCTGAGTTTTAATTTTGCTGAGATATTACCCCAGAGGGTGAAGGTTTGAGTGGAGCTTGAGAGCGCCATCCAATACCCTGGCCTTCTGACTGCAACAATTCTTTGAATTCATTCTCTGAATGCCTAAATCATCCCTTTTTCAGCGGAGCACTTCAGTCTGTCCCTGCTGTTCACATTTAGCTGAACTGGAAATAACTTTAATCATTAAACCATTCCTAAAGCAGGCTGGCAATTAATTTAATACTTTATGGTCACAAATGCTCCCATTTAAGAATTTATGGTCTCCCAAGCTGTGTATGTACAGTTGATATGTTTCTTCACTACTAAGCTTCAAATGCTTTATTAAAGATGGTAGTTTCTTTTAAATATACTGTTTTATGCTACATCCATTGTACATCAGTTGTTTTATAAAACAGGGCTTTCTAGTCCTGTTCCAGAAGATGCTCATGTAATAGTGGATTGGTAATGTCCTAAGTCTGAACAGTTCAGGTTGTTGATGGAAATACAGTGCTGAAAGAAGTAACTTCTAGAAGTTTGTTTAGATATCTTCTCTAAATGCTAGAGAGAGCAGTGATTGAATAAACTTAATTCCAAGTAAATATGCATTTTGGAAACGCTGTCATAGATCATACTCATTTGAAACATTTACTAGGTATCCTTATTAAACCTGGTCTAGTAGAAGGTTCCCTGCCCATGGCAGGGAGGTTGGAACTAGATAATCTTTAAGGTCCTTTCCTATCCAAACCATTCTGTGATTTTATGATCCCAAATAACTCTGGATGTTCAGTTGCAGGACCAGCACTGCCTCCAGACTACAAAAGCAGCTGTAGCTCAGAAGCTCCTGACAGTGATGACGACTCAGAATCTCTACCTCTACCCAGAGACACAAACAGAGATTCTGAAGAGGAGACAGAAGGAGATCCAGCACCCAAGTGAGCATGCTTTTGTGTTATTTGTATACTTACAAATTGTATTGCAAATGTAATGTGTCTAACTTACAAAAAAGGGACAATGTTGTATAAAAAAAGGTAAACTCGGTACCTGCATAAAACTTTGTATTATATGTTCTGCATGTACTTCATGGCCAAGAATGTTCATTCAGCTGACCTGTGTGACACCTTATGATGGAATTAAGTTATTTGGGGCAGTCAGATCTCTGCACTTCTATGTTTTATTTTAGTTCTGCAAATTTGCATGTTTATGCAAAGGACAGGCACCACTTACCACTTATATAAGTATTTGGTACTTGAGTTTTGCCCTGGTTTTGGTATCCTAGCTCTCTTTGAGAGGCCATAAGACCTGTTTATGGACCTGAATTTATGCATTCAATTTAGTCAACTCTAATGAAAAAAACCTGAATTGTTTAGCGAGTAACAGGAGGCTGCACATACTCTCCTTTCTTGGGTTGATTACTCACAATTACTGTGTTAAGAATTTGTGTGTTTGCTCTGAGCCTTGTATAAGATACTTGAAGGCCATTATGCCATCTTAATGAGTGCTAGAATAATTATTATTCAATTTTTTTTCTTGTTTTCTTAGTCAATAGTTTTTCAGCTAATTAGAGTTGAGCAGGAAAAATACTACTCAAAATGCAGACAGTGTATAAAAATGGAGAAAGAAGTGTACTGAATTTTAAATTACTTTGTGACTGGAAAATGGGATTTCAACATTATACTAAACTTCTTTCTACAGCAAAAGCATTCTTAATGTTGTTTTTTAAGGTTTTTTCTTTTTTTTTAAATGTCAGAACATTTTTGAAGTGAATCTTATACTCCCAATTTTTTAATTGCTTCAAATAATTTTTGGATCCTTTTGCACTGTTTCCTTGGTAACAGCAGGATATTTAGTACAGAAGACCCTATGAAATAATTTTATGTGGTTTTTTTCCTTTCTAAAATGTAGGTAATTGCTATGCATGTCAAGGTAATTATTAAGTGAAATCTGTATTTGCAGAAAGCCAAAAAGAATTCATGAAGATGATGATGATGATGGCTTTTTTGGGCCAGCTCTTCCTCCTGGATTTAAAAAACAGGATGATTCTCCAGAGAGGTAATTAAAATGGAATTACATTCAGATTCTTTTCCTTAAAACACAATTATTTTAGATTAAATATTTTGTCTTGCTATTACAAAACATTTCAGTTGTGCACTTGAGATTCAGATGATTAGAGGTAATCCTTCCTCCATGTTCTGAGAAAAAGAACATTCCATTGAAACAGAGCACACAGCCCTCCTAGACCACATTGGAAGGAGAGTAAAAGAACTAATGTAAATTTTCTCAGATGTATTTTAGATGTCAAATTTCCTCAATTTCTTTTGATATGTCTCAGATCAGTGGAGGAAAAATAAATTACATGAGGACCCATAGTTCTGTAGTTCATTCTGGTCTTTGAGGGACTGGGGCAGTTACCTTGTGTGTGGTGCAATACCATGTCCTTTGCTAATGCATGAAGGGTAATTGTTTATATGTCTCCAGGTACAAAACTACTCTGAACACTGTAGGTTTATAGAAAAGAGGCTGTCAGGTCTACAGAAGTAAGCATTATTTATGGTCTCTCTCTCAGGAAGCTTTCTGTTTGATTGCTTACAGTTATAAAATACTTCCCCCCCCAAATATTGTATGGATTTTCTATACAGAACTCAACCGTGTCTCACAGCCTTTTAGTCTTTACATCAATCTGTGCACTTCTTTCTATAATTTGAAATTATAGACCATAGTGAAATTGGTGCTTCCAAGGGGATACTTCCTGATGAGAAGTACAAGAGTCCCTTGATCACTTTTATCTTCCCCAGAGCAATAGGGAGTTGGTAGATAAAATAGTACTTGCCTGTCAGGTATGGGTTTTCAGTTCCAGGAAAGTGACTCAATTTACTGTTGTGTTGTGTGTGTAATATACCATCTCAAAAGAAATTTCAAAGTTAATATATTTTTATAGTTTGCATAAATTTTTATGATGCTTGGCAGCATAAAATTTGTGTAACTAAGCAAGAATTTATGTAACTAAGGTTATTTGGAAGTATCTTTCTCATGTACGTTTGGTTACACTTTGCTATAATCAAAAAACTCTTTTGTAGTTGTGAGTATCATGCTCAGTGGGATCATTTGGTGCTTTGATGGTCCCACAAACAAGGGGTTTTTTCCCTTTTTCTTATGTTCTGTATGCACAAAATATTATTTTAATTATAAAATTAAGCAGGTTGTTAAAAATAATGTATTCTCTATTAAAAAAAATAAATGCTTGTAACTTCTAATATCAGCAGCGGTAGCCTTCTTGCTTTCTTGATTTTTGACATGAATACTTGTGGTAAAATGGAAGAGGAAGGGGCCATTCACTCAAGAGTTGGACTTGATGGGTCCCTTCTAACTCAGAATATTCTGTGATTCTGTGACATTGAGGCAAGAGTCTGCTCTGTGTCTGTGATAAATTAAAGCAATAGAAGGCACTTGGCACTCGCTCTGTTGTTTTTTCCTACCTCACCATACAATTCCTCCTAGCACGCCCTGAGAAAGCAGATTGAGGAGAGCTGTTTTGCACCCAGCCTGATTCCCTGAATAGGTGGGAACGATGTGATGTGTGGGAAGAGCCTTGTCTGTCTTCCACCCCCGCACACCTGGGAGTCTGGGAGGCGTGTAAGCTGTGCAGGGCACAGACACGATGCTGTGTCTGCCTGCTGCATTACCCTTAAGCCTTGAGCAGATTGCCAGCTGCCAACTGAGCCATGAATAATTGAAACAAATGCAGGTCGTTTGTTTCAGTGTATGGACAGGCTGTTTATCAGTTCTGTGTGACATACTCATTCTTTTATAAAGCTTTTGTTCTCTTACATCTTTTCCAGACTTGTCAAAGCAACATGTTCATGATTAGGGGCAGCTCGTGTGGCAATCTGCAGCTTGTTGAAAATGGTTTGAATCATTCCAGCATAAAATATATATGTGAAAAGGTTTCCTTCAATTTTGAAGATTATATTACTGTTTATCACTGTTAGACAGGAGTGCAGCCCTCATAAATGTTTCTGAAGTATTCACACATCAAGGTAAAGAGCGAAGGTGATCTTAAAAAAATTTATGTTATACATCAGAAGAATGCCAAAACACCCATCTTGAAAGGTGCATTAGCAAGGACTTCCAAGTACAAAACCAGGAGAATGTTCTTTGCCATATATGAAATGCAGTAGTCCTTAAATTAAAGCTTAGTCCATAGATTTGGGGGCTGTTTTTGAACACATATAGGTACTGGAGTTGCCTACGGCAGTAAAATGTGCTTACCAGTTTTTTATTAGTAGTTAATATATTATTAGAGTCAATATATTATCAGAGTTAAAATATTACTAGTATTTAGATTCAATTCACCTGTTCAGAGACCCTTTGGACATCCAGGAAACTGTTAAGGATCATGTCACCTGTGTACTGCTGAGGAAAGACCAAAGAGATGTTCATGTGGGGCAGAAAAAAAGCATAAGAAGTGGAAAGCATGGGAAGGATGAATATGAGAACTATTTTTCTATTCCCTAAAGAGCCTTTGAGCTGTGGCAGAATCAAGACAGAGCATTTGAGATTGGTTCTTTTTCACAGGTTGCACAGATACAGCCCATAACAGAGATGTTTGTATATATTTTAGCTTTTTTTATAGTTTGATTAATCTGTCTCTCCATGCAGAGTAAAGGTACTCATATACTAAAACAAAAGATGGTTTTTTGGCTGCATCTGTGTAAGTTTAAACTCTTTAAATTATATTAGGAATTTAAAACACAGACTTAAGAAGAAAGTAGTCAGGAGGGAAGGAATATAAGACTGCAGCAGCTAGGTGGGGGTGGAACTTCAAAATTAACCCAGACTTCTTGCCTGCGTTTAAAATCTCACCAGTGGCCTTGTCCTGGTCTGAGGTCATATATTTGTTGTCCATGTATGTATATCTGTGGTTGGTTCTTCAGTGAAAATTTGTGTCTTTTATTTTCCCTCTTTAAAGCCTGACAATAATGTCACTACAGCAGGGCTGTACTTGATTACATTACCTGGAATTGAGTAAAGGCCATAATTAGCAAATTCAATTCAGGTATTGATACTTTTGATAACCTAAAGCTCACAACTGAAGGTCATAATAAATAAAGTCTGCTGTTAAGTTGGAAGGATACTATCACTTGGTTATGTCTTCAAGTGACAGCTGTTTGGGTTTTTAATTAGTTTTTATTAGCTTTAAAGAGTATTGTGGTGGATTATTAAGAGGCACCTGCATTCAAAAGACTTTACAATATAGCAAGCACTGTGTCTTTGAGCACAGTTTGTAGTATTCTTTTCACCACTGAAAAGAGATTCTCACCTTTCTGTGTTTGTGGAGACAACTGAATTACATTGCTTGCAGAACTGCTGCTTAAAAACAAATCAGTGAAGTTACCCAGACTCACAAAACTTTTCTTCTCTCTTTCCCACTCCAAGGTAAAATAAAATCAGAGCAGTTGACTGTTTCTGCTTATCAAAGAACAGTGAAACTGAGGTGCAAAACAAGAAGAGCAAAATTGGTTTGTTGATTGAGGAGGAGTGTATATTTGTCTTATCACGTTTCATTGCTCTTGAATCTGGTGAAGGAAGCTAGGGAAGAAAAAAGTGGATTTCCTTGACTAAATGCTGCAACTTTCCTGGCTTTTTTGCACCAGAACCCGTCCTCATGGAAAATGGAGACACTCTTAGTTCTTTCTACAGTATGTGTGCACAGGGGCACACTTGGTGTGGGGAAGGAAAATCATACTTCTCATCAATGTTTGAGTTTTATTTTTATATTGATCTGTTATATTTTTCCCCCTCAACTGAAAAAACAAGATTTTTTTTTCCTCTGCTGTCAAGGCCCATTATAGGTCCTGCATTACCACCTGGCTTTAGGAAACCTTCAGAGGACACCAGGAGTAGCAGATGTTTGATAGGACCGTCTGTTTCATCAGAATCCCGTCCCCAGGTTTGTGAAAAGAGAAGCCTTTTGTTTTAGTACAAGCTATCTGAAATGGTTAAATAAGTTGCAGCCTGAAAGAGACTACTAGACGTACTTCTCAGGATGACAGTTTAATTTTGGACCAAAAAGTGTCTGGCATATTTTTGCTGGAGTCAAATACTGAAGCATAAATAAGCCTTAAAAAAAAAAAAAAGAAACCAAAAAGACTGGTCTGGTTTGTTGTGCTTTTGCTGTCAAATAGATGGTGCACTCACTGAACACAAACAATCTAACAATCTTGGCATCCTAAAATGCAGGCAGAAAACACATTTTCACCTCCTTAAAGATGTTTACTAATGGCTACAACCTTTAAATAAGTTTATC
The DNA here is from genome assembly GCA_910950805.1 of Acrocephalus scirpaceus scirpaceus. Lineage (NCBI taxonomy): Eukaryota > Metazoa > Chordata > Aves > Passeriformes > Sylviidae > Acrocephalus > Acrocephalus scirpaceus. The sequence continues at coordinate 55,748,559 of OU383774.1, read as the reverse complement.
CAAAAGAATACAATCAAGAATGGCATTACAGTGTCACTATATTGTTCTTAGCAATTGCAGGACGATACCTGTAACTGGGAGTGAGGTGCAGGACAATGACACTGACACACCTTTTTGGTTCATGTTTTTTGACTTTTCTGGGCATGTTAGGTAAAAAATAGGGAGAAGTTCTGTAGTCTGCCATCCCTGGTTGCAAAATAATGCATGTGCTACTAAAGAACGTTCAGGAACAAGACATATGATAAAATACAGCTATGAGGAAGATTGAATTCCGTAAACATGGGCTTCCAGTACCATTCTGAGGGGTCCAAGAGAGGGTCTGGCAGGTGGGGAGTAGCACTTTTAGAGAAGGTCATCCTCTTCTTGAGCAGCACCTCCTAAGCCAGGCAGGTGACCCTAAGACACCAAAAATGGTCCTGGATACCAGTGCTTAGGCAAATGAATCTCTCTCATGCTATGATAAACTGAATATTAATTCCTTGTGAGAATTAATGGTTATTCTGTTTATTTTTACATTTAACTCCCAGACACTATGGGAAATGCTAGACACCCTAGGAAGGAAGGATGCAAAGGGTGCTCTGAAACTTCCCTTTCTAGTTAGTAGTTGCAAAGCATGTAATTCTCCAGCCTCCTACAGTGAGTGGTGTTGTAATTCATCGTGCAGAAAGATTATCTGACATTTCTGAGATACTCATCGTCTTATAACTCCAAATAACGATTAAGCAATTTATCATAGTGACAAATCTCTTGAGGCAGAGATGTCAAACCTGGTCTGCTTTTATATTTTGCAAACAAAAAAGTCTCTTTTCTCATAAATACATTTTCTATCATCAGCTTTTCTACAGGTATTACAGAACTTACCTCTTTTCTCTTCCTAATAATTATCTCTTTATTACATCTTCCTAATAATACTCTTTCTTATTTTTGAATATGAGTAATTTCTTGTTGGCTTTTTAAAAAAATTATTTAATTATTTTGTATTCAAGTACATCTTTAGAGGCATGCTGACTCTTCACTTTCCTTTAGTAAATCTAATGACTCACCACCTTGTGTGTTCTCAAGTAATGCTTTGTGCTTCCTGGCTACACAGCCTTGTCATCCTACTCCCATTGCTTTATCACGCACAGTCAGACTGTAGCCAAATCTCTGCACTTTTGTAGGTATTGGGCACCTTAGCCTTGCTCCCTAGGCACTGTGTCATCACCATTTTCTGTCTAGTTTTGCTTCCATCCACATCTGTACTGTTTTTACTTGGAGGGAGGCACCAGTGAGCTTTCTGTACAACCCCTGGCTGCTAGGAAGATATTTTTTGGCATCTAGTCCCTAACAAACTTATTTTTTAGCCCTTCTCCAAAAGATTGCATAGAATTCGATGTCAGAGTCAAGACTTCCAGTATCATTGAGTCCAGCCTTTGACCCATCACCACCTTGTCAACTGGGCCCTGGCACTAAGGGCCACACCCAGTCATTTTCTGCACACTTCCAGGAATGGTGACTCCACCACCTCCTTGGCAGCCTGCTCCAATGCTTGATAACCTTTGCAGTGGAGAAATTCTTCCTGAAGGGATCCATGAGGGATCAAAGAAGTGAGTGACAGAGCCAAGGCATTAGTTGGAGATGCTGCACACGCAGGGGCGTAATACCATGCATTCCACTGGTACCCTACCTCACACTTTAATCTTTTGGGCATCCTTACAAAGTCTGAGCTCAAGACAGTTCTTGCAGTGTGAAACTGTGATCCTTATTAGGGAAATGCATCCAAATGTTGCTAGTGATGGCAAAGCCCAAAATACGGAAGTTGTATGCTTGCGTGTTACCAATTTACCCACGGCCACAGAGGCTGCATGGCTGCGTGCAGAGCAATGTAAAGTAGCAGGGCTTTGTGTGCTGCCACTGCCTTTACCAGCAGTCTTGTCTCAGACAAGAGATGCTGCTTTTGGCAAAATGCAGATGAGGTATCCATGTTCAAGTGCTAGAACAGGTCTAATCTTGAGTTCTAATCCAGGTTTTTGTTGTCTGGAAGATGCGTTGCATTAGGTTTATGTGCTCTTCTAGACAAAGTCATTCTAATTCTATAAAGCTTAAGTGCTTCTTGATGCTCTTAACACTCTGTTTGAAGGAAGTGTTTTATTTTTTGAAGCTGACAGATAGTAGCGAGGACGAAGACAATTTTATAGGCCCAATGCCTGCAAAAGGACCAGTGGAGTCTGATGTGGCTAAGGAGTTTGAACGCAGAGCTCAGAGAATGAAAGAAAAGCTTACTTCAGCAGACAGTGTAAGTTGGATTTCTTAATTTCTAGTATTCTGTTGCTGGAGTGTATTTGTCTTTCTCTTTGCCTGTTTCTGTGTAAACCTGGTTGCAGTTCTACTTGTGATGCTATGCGTTTGCAAGTGTTAACACAAAGAAAAAAGGTCTACGATTTCTTCTGGAAGCCGAGAGATTCAGACAGTAATTTTTAATTATGCTTTTTTCACTCTTCCCTCCAACCCTACTTCTTTTGCAAAGGATGAACCCAAACAAGTTACCAGGGAATCATGGATGACAGAGCTTCCACCTGAGTTGAAAAGCTTTGGATTTGGCCCAAGAACATTCAAGAGACGAACTGATGACAAATCAGGTGATAGATCTATTTGGACAGATACTCCAGCTGACAGAGAGAGAAAAGCCAAGGTGAGCATTTATTTATTGGTTCATATACACTTGCAGGCAGTAGATGTTACTGAAGTTCTGTGAAAACAAAGTAAAGGTACTGTGGGTTGTTCAGTGAAATTTTCTTTCCCAGATTTTTCTTTGTTATCAAAATTGACTAATTCAGGCTTAAAGGCAATGAAGTAACAACATGAAATATTGTCGATATGCATTTATTTCTGCTCCCTTTTTGCAGTAGTCAGATATTCTGTATCAGCTCATTGACTTTCCAATTAGTATGCCCGTTTCTTCTTCTATCAAGCTGAGCAGAAAATATCTGATGACCTCTATCATGGCCTTTACCCTCCGGATTTAATTAAAGTAGATATAGATTTGCTTGCTTTTTACTTTAGACATTCTGATTGCTATACATGTGATTTTCTTCTACTCATCAGGAAAGAGAAGAGGCAAAAAAGTCAAGCAGTAAGGATAATGAAGAAATGGTATTATCTGAGAGAGACAAGAGGCTTACTGAGCAGGTGACTTCATACAATGTAAGTGTAATCACCAAATAGTTCCTCTATTTCCTTTAGTTTTTCATTCTTCTGGTTCTCATTTCTAGTGCTGCTAGTTTCCATGGTGATGCCACTACAGTTTTCCCTTTTAGTGCCCAAACCTACTGCTGTTTTAAGATATTAGAATACTTGGCATTAATGTCAACAGTAGCAGGATTGGGTCCTCTCCAAAATGGCAGAATTTGGGTTTGTGTATATTGCCTCAGTTTTAGATGGTGCTTTCCTTCAATCATCCTCGTGTCAGGACATGGTTGCTGGGACCTTAATTCAAATTATTAGCTTGCTTCACCCAATTACTGGCATCCCAAGAATAAAACAATAGTGGAGGTTTAACTTTTAGGCCAACATATGCACTAACCTAAAAAAAGCTTGATGGGCTAAGTAGGTCACCGCATTAATTACCCTCTGTCATTAATTACATTAACTACTCATTACAGTAACTTCATTACATGTAGTTTTTCTCAATATCTTCAGGAGCAGATTGTGTTCACAGACAGATGTTGATTACTAGAAATCTGAATTCCATGTCAAATTCCCTCTCACTTTTCTCTCTGTCAGAGTGTGTAGACCACTGCCTGCCTTACAGCTGTTACTTCCAGTTCTTCCTGATGTATGGCCTGAACTCCTCTGGAAGGCAGTCTTGTCTCTTGAGAGAACAATTAACTTGAGAATCACATCTTTGGCTTATTTTACATGTTTATCTGGCACTACTGATGATTTATTTGTAGTTCATTAAATCATATGTTTCTCCCGACTTAGAGACTTGCAAATCCAGAGCCATTAGCATTCTGTCTTAAGGTTCTTTAGTGTCTATTTCTACTGTCACTATGAATATAGTAGAATAATTTTCCTGTAAAACTATGGGTTTTGTTCTCTGCCATTGCTGGAATAAAACAGACACAGACCTTTGCTGTTTCTAAGATTCATGGAGTTGTCTCAGAGTTTAAGAACAATGTTTCTTGCGTTGTTTTGTTGTTTGTTTTTTCTTTTTGTTAAATCAGCTCTTTTCTGATTTTCAGGTGGTTGTTGTGGGCATTTTTCTTTTAAAGATTTTCCTCTATTCTTTCCTATTTCTTTCTTCACTGACATTTACCAAGGATACTTCACCAGAACAGATTTCATTCTTAAAGTAGTTTCTTCTTTTGATGCTGATGCAACATACATTCTCTGGTGCAATTTTGTCAACACTGACACAGTTACATCATGAATAAGTATTGTCTATTTTCCATGAGAATCTTTTCTTAACTCATGCATAAGCTATTATTTGCATGTGTGATGCAGTAACTGTTTGTACAGGAAGTGAAGCAAAATCATGAGAAAACAGAGCTGCTCAACTTTTGCACTTTTTGATGAGAGAATTGGTTTAGGTACACAAATGCACTGTATCTGAGTAAATGAGGGGCCTCATGGTCTTGTGAGAGCTGATACTGCTCCTGTGTGAAATCAGCAGAAGTTTTATGTTGTGTTTGAGCTGGATCATGCTCTCTAAGAAATGCAGCTAAAGCCCTTGAGTTGGCAAAACACATGCTCCAGCTCAAACCTGTGACTTCGTCCTGGGGGCTTTCAACAGATGATCCAAAGTTAGGAGCACAAGTTAAAAAACCCATTGCAGTGCATGAAGGATTAAAAGTGTGTCTAGGGATGTTCCTGCCCCTAGCAGAGACCAAATCCAGGTGCTATGGGGATGTGTGTAGGAAACTAGGCCTGTACTTTGAGATATTTCTTTTGACATGGTGTCTTCATTCTGCCAATAATGTCAGAGCAACTTCTATATTTCTTTTGCATTATGTTTGTAATTTATCTGCATTGTCTGCAGAGATTCAACAACATCATGGCTTTCTACAACAGTGAATTATTACTATTTTAGCCTAGACAAGATTGCTCAGACTTTCTACTCCTTGTATGCTAAATTTATCATTCTGTATCCAGTTACTAAGTTGTCTTCTTTTTCTGGAATCTTTAGCCTTCCTGACTTCAATCTTTCCATTTGGATTTTCTGTATGTTGCTGTTGATATTCTTTAATACTTTACTTCCTCTTCCTCCTCATTTTTTCCAGGAGTCAAAGAGGTCAGAGTCTCTCATGGACATCCACCAGAAAAAGCTGAAGAGCAAAGCATCTGAAGAAAAGAGCAAACCTCAGGAAAAAAGGCCGTTTGACCGAGAGCAGGATCTCAAAGTCAATCGCTTTGATGAAGCACAAAAGAAAGCTCTCATAAGAAAATCCAGAGATCTGAATAGTAAATTTGAGCACAGTAAAGGCAACATGTTTTTATAAGATGAAGGCATTAAGCTTTTTTGAAGTGAAGTCAGTTAAAATTTGAATACTTAATTTTTTGTAAGTATTTTTCTGTAAATATTTGTATGCAAAATAAATATCCTGCTGTTTAACTATTTTTCCTTGTCTGTAAATACTCTCTTAGGGAAGATCATCTGTACTAAAACTAAACTAGTAAAGGAAAGTCCTGGTATAAAAGAAAGAAATAAATTACTACTTTAAAACTTTGATACACGTATTTTTTTGTTGTTAGCATAAAAATAAATAATTAAAATAGATGGGTTTTTAAGGAGCTCTAGATTTAATCTTGCAACGGAGTTGACAGTTTTCCCTTTTGTCCTGCCATGCCTAAGATACCCTTTCTGAGCCTGGCCTGAAGGCCATGGAAAAATTGCCTTTACATTTGTGTGCAGAAAATTGTTTGACTGGAATTCCTGCTGGGGAGTATAAACTCAAATGGCAGCTTTTACATTTGCCTAGTGCTTTTATTTCTGTGATTCCGTGTCTGTACATGAATACAGGTTTGTATGTATGCAGTATAGTTTCTGTACTATAGCAGGAAGAGCTAGGGGTAGCAGAACTAGTAAAACCTCAAGGTTTTCAGAGTTAGTTGTAAAATGGTACTATATGAGAAGATAAAATCTAATTTCCACTTCAATCTGTAGGGATTGTCATTAGAAATCCATATTGTTTTAAGCACATACAATGTGAAAATCAAAATAAGGCTTATTTTGTCCATTCATTTGCAGACCAGGACACTCTTCTGTAAGGAAGGAAATAAATCTGACATTTTTAAAAGTCTACATTCATGTTTAGAGTTCTTTACCTCTTCTGTGGGTTAGCAGCAGAAGGGGTCGTTAAACCTTACAATGGGCTGCTCAGGGAGGTGGTGGAGTCAGCATCTCTGAAGGTGTTCAAGAAACAATTGGATATGACCCTCGATGCCTTGGTCATCAGTCCAAGGTTGGACTGAATGATTGAGAAGTCCTTTCCAACCTGAATGGTTCTCTGTTAATTATTTAAAATTAGACCTATGCTTTCACCTTTGTCTCAAACATTTAGGATCCTTCTTAAGCAATTACTGAAAGTACCTATACATGAAAACAATTTTATATATGAGATGCTGGTAATTTGTTTGGAAGCATAAATACTGTATATATTATAGATAAATACCTGTAATTTGAAAAACAAATTCCTGTAATTTGGAAAAAGGCTACCCTGAGAGATGGTGTCTTGGTTACTTCATGTTCAATGGAGCAGTGACCTAACAAGCTCCAGAACTGAATAGCTAAAAACTTGGTCTTAATTCATTGCATTTGTGTGTGGAGACACAAGCTTCATGTGCTGAGAAGTCTTGGAGAGTTTCCAGTGTTGCAAATGAGTGCTTAGGTGGAATGTATTTAGATACCACTTTTTATTTTAATGGACAATTTATTTTGCCAGCTGAAAAATCTGCTACCTTCACGAGAAAGAGAGACTGATTTTGTATTATGTTCGCTTTTGATCAGTTTTCAGTTTCTGAGCCTTCTGTTTTGAAGTGAGAGGAGGGTTTAAATAAGAGCTATTTATTTTTCTTCCCTTAATACAGACTTCTCTTGCCTCATGCTTTTTAACTCAGCAAGCAAAGCCTCATTAAGATTCTACTTTCTGAGCAAATGTAGATTTCTTTATTGGAAAAGCAGTATTAGAAATGTCTGGGATTTTTTAGGCAACTAAAGTGATGACAGGGTGAGCATGGCATGACTAGCTAAATCTTCACAGCTGAGAAAAAAAATTACTTGATGAGTGCATCGTGCAGTCTTTGCTCATTCAAAGTCTGGAGCAAGGATGAGGGCTGCTTGTATAAAAATTTTGTTGTTGTTCCGTGCTCTGTTTTGATTTTTGTTCTGTGGCCCCTCCTCCTCCAAACTGAGGACCGGTCATCAGATGTCACAGGTGGCCTGATCCAGTTGGCTCCCTGCTGTTTGCTCTGCCCTGCCTGGCCCCATCACGGTCTCCTGCCCTGTCCAAGGCCACATTTGAGAGGAGGCTCTGCAGTGTTGCTGGAGAGGAGAGCTCTCATGACAGGAGTGCAGCAGCCGCTTTGCCATCGTGCACTTCTCTTCCATCTGTGGGACACATGGTTCCAATTAATGAAGCCTTGGTGTGAGCTGGGAACTTGGTTTTGACTCTTTTTTTCCCCCCACTCTGTGGCAGCTTCTTAAAGACTTGATGGTGTCAGTGTATTGAACTTGTGAGGGAAAGTGGAGTTGTTGAGAGTTCAAGTTAAGCTTTTCGTGACTTTGCGTAAATTGTATGAACCTTTGAACTGAATTAATACACAAACTCATCTCTTACTCATGTCAGGCCATTCCCTCAAATAGTCATTAGAACAAGCAGTAACTCAGTAAATTACAAGTTCTCTAAGCTTTTATGGGAAAAGATGAGATCTTCTACAATTTAGACAAGTCGTAAAGCGTTTCTGCTGAAATGTTGGGGTGTTTTTTTCAGGATCTCATTTGAAAAAACAGAATCTATTTCACAGAGAATCTTCACCATAATTACTATGCAATGTTTCTGGTAACCAGCTCCCAACACAGATTTAATGTGTGCTGTTGCTATTCTGCAGTGCCAGCCCATGTCACAGCATACTGACTCCAGGCATATCAGGAAATCCTGTTTTGTAAAAAAAATAAAGGTCAGGAACATTTTCCTGGATGTGAGAAGTCTACCAGCCTAGATTTTATTGTGCTTGCCTTTGATTTGTGCTGGCATAGACGTCCTTTATTTATACTGATGTTGAACATTATTGCTCAAGAGTGAGGTTTCCCTCCTGAAATGTTAAAACAGGTATGTAATCCAAAGTATAGCCAATAAAAAGAAGGCTTTTGTGGTAGGTGTATGATAAATTGGGTGCTTAAAAGGAATTGTAAGGAACATTATATGTTAATAACAAAAAAGAAAGGGAAAGGAACCAAACAAAAACAATTGTTGAGTTTGCTGTTACCACGGAACAATTAAAAGCAATAAAGACATTTCAAGAAAACTTGCTGATTGCTTTGTATGTGTCTTCAGGACAAATATATTGAGCTACCATGTTGTCTGAGATGGAAAATTTTGTTAGAATATTATACAGTAATACCTGAGTAAAATCTCTGTCTATGCTCTTCCAATGTAAACACCTATTTGTGGAGTTATTTTTTGCTTTTGCTGTTGCAGAATGGATACGGGTGGTTGCCCTGTGCATGTTGGCTTTCCTGCGATGAACTGCATTTCCCAAATAATCAACAGCAGTAGAAATGTGCTTTATTTAGGGCTTTGATGGCATCATATTGATAGCACCAAAATGGCATTGTAGAAATATTTTTCTTCTAGAAAGAAACATTGAGATGAAATGTTGATATATTTCTGTCCAATAGGAAAGGAGACATAAAAGAAAATTTAAACTTCTGCACAAAAAAAAGATCTTAAATGCTCCAGAAGATTCTGAGAGTCCAGGGCTAATTGAGCTTGGGGACTTGTATTGTTTCTGAAATGTAAATTTGTTGTTATTTCTGTCCAGCCAATTACAAATCACATGTTGATTTAAGAGTCATATAGCACTAAAAATCAGAATCTGAAAACTTTCTGTGCATGCATCCTCAACTCCTGCCGCCCACCTTGCATACAGTGCATATAGTTTCTAATTGCATAATTACCTAATTCTCAAATAAAACACATGCATGTGTTTTCCTGCCCCTATGAATTGAGTGCAGTGGTTTATATGCTGGGGGGGATAAAACCCAAATGTTATGCAATGCCTTTCAGACAACCTCTTCAGATTTTTCTCACGTGCTCACAAAGACAGTTGAGGAACAAAATTGTGGCTCCCTGTTGTGCACCTCTGAAATTCTGATGCTTCCAGCTCTGGCAAATGTATGGGGAGTGGTGACCCACAACAGTATCTCACACAAATGTGGCATTTTGGTTCTTTTCAAACATGGCATGAAGACTGAGGCATTACCCAGGCAGAGATGATTTTTTCATAGCAGCCACTTCTGGATCCTCCCAAGGTGGCTGTCACTGCAACAACCACTGGTTCAGTTCATCTGTTTTCTTACATTGCTCCTTAAACCAGTAATAAGTCCCACTGCTCTTTGAAATTACACCCATTTTGAATCAGCATGGAAATGAAGCCTTAAAGTTTTAAAAAACAAGGTCTTTCTCTCAGAGTGGGAATTTAAGGTCTCTAGGAGACAGCATACAAACTGTCACTTCAGCAGGAGCAGATGCAGCTGTGACTTCTTCCAAATAATTATTCCAAACATAAATATTCAAAAACAATTCTTATAAACAGATTTAGAGGAAAGGGGAAAAAAAGAGGAGGCTGACCCAGGCTCTCAGCTGCTTAACATTGCCACCACTTGCTTCACTTCATAGGGCTGTAGCCACTTGTCGTTTCACATGTGATGCTTGGCCAGGAGTTTGACAGCTTGGGGCAAATTACTTCTTCTCTTTGTCCTTACCTGACTGTCTCAGAGAGCCTTGCTGGTACCTGGACATGCAAGCCCCCATCTCTCAGCCCTGCTGCAGCTGCACCACTCAGCCCTCTTCTGCTGCTCGCCAACCAGTCCAGCATCACATTCACTGTGCTCACACACACCCACTCAGATCAGAAAGAACACTCTGGTTTAAACCAGATAAAAATAGGTTTTAATGAGAATACAGAACAGATTGGAGTGATCAAGTGCAGGCAGGACTCGGGCAAACACACTGACCTGCCCTTTTTATGCTCCTTTTTGTTCCCACACTTGCTCCTTCCCAATCCACCTCAATTCCTTCCTTTCCCCACTTCTAATCCATCCCCAACATCCTGAGCTAAGTCTTGTACATTCCCATGGCCCTTGGAAAACATCCCAAAACAACTTGTAGACAATCCCAAAAATGTTTTCATCGTTCCCACACCACCACATCCCTCAATGATCCTTATACCCATCATCTTATTGTAAATACCTCTAAGTGTTTCTTCATGACACAGAAGAGGGTCATGTGTCTGCTCTGAAGGGCCTCACACACCATTGGCACTGAGGCCATAGAAGCCTAATGATCCTTTCCATTGCTTGGAGTTCCCTTTTTTCTGTTCAGCTGCTTCGTACCTCTCCTGTCAGGGCAATGAAGGGTTGGCCTGACCTAGAGGGACATCTGAGCTGTGTGCAAGCAAGCAAGCCAAGCTCCTACTGCTGCTTCCCAGTGCAGCACCACTCCCCATTTGATGTCCCAGAGCACCACAAGATGGTAAATCAAAGTGGTCAGTTCCCATCGAGGGAGAAAAGGCACAATGGAAGAACAGCAACTTCAAGAAAAGGAGACCAGCTGCCTGCTGGTGTGTACAAAGCCTGTAGCCAGGGGGAGGCTGTCTAGAAGCCATGAAGGTGTTCCTGTTGTTTCCAAGGTAACTTCCATCTTCTGCCACCCAGGTGCGGCTCAGCCTTTATCATCATGTGAGCAGAATACAAATAATGAGTCTGATGTGGAAAACAATGCACACACAAAACACCACAAAACCCTAGCTGCTCTGCTAGTGGTTTCTCACCTTCTACCCTTCCACATTAGCCTACTGAGGCAAAGTGGCAGGAACAAGGAATTAATCCACTGTAGCTGAACCTTCCTTGCTCACTGCCAGATGGAAGTCAGCTAATTCAAGATTATCACAGGTGGCTTTCCAGCTGGAGTTATGACTCAAGAGCCCAGGAACCTCATCAGTGCACAGCTCTTTGGTGCCCACACCACATGGATCTGACCTTCCCTGCATGCTCATCTGAGAGGAGCCGTGAGTTCCCCAGCTTGCATTGGCACAAGCTATGCTTGGCTGTTGCCTCAAAGCCGTCCTGGGATCTTCTAGGGAAACAAAGGAGTGAAGGCTTCTCAGACTTCATCTCTGTGGCAGCCATGAGAGAGCTGGGCTGTTGTCACTGAACCAAGTGGCACCTCTTGTACGGAGTCACATGGGTCAGGTGCTATTGACCTCTGCACCACCTGTGACTAAAGTCACTCAATTTTAACTGCCTCTTCAAAACCAGCACAAGGGAGGAAAAGAGGAGTGAGAGGATGTGCCCACAGTCATGTACTGAGTGCGATACTTTAATCCTTTGATGTACACATTATTGTCCACAAAGGGAGTTTGCAAGAGCAAAGAAACTTAAGGCCATCACTGAAGACTTTGTGCAGTTCTTCCTGTCATTATTATGCTGTGCACTGGCAGGGAGCCCACACCAAAAACACCAGCCTTCCACAGAGCCCTCCCACACACACTCCCAAATCGTGGCCCTGCTGCTGCCCCTGGTCCAACATCTTCTCTCCAACACCTTCTCAGAACAGACACCTCAATGGGGAGAGGGACACAAGCACCAGGCTGAGCTGTTAGGGCAGAATCTAGCACAAGACCAGCACCACAGTGCTGAGGGTTATGGGGAGATAGTCCTGAGGAGGTTTCTTGAGGAGTTATCAGTATTGATACTCTAGCAGGACTAATGCATGACCAGGAACCAGAAGGGGATCTGAAATGATACTAAATGCAAACATTATCTGAAAAACTTGGCAGCAGGAGGCCCTCCTTTCCAGGTATTTGCAGCTTCCCTGGAAGCTGGCATTATCTGTTCCAGGTGTCAGCTCTGACTCACCATAAGACCCTGTGTCACAAAATGTCACATCAATGGATGTTTTAAGAGTATTTCAGAGCACAAACCCCAGCACTGGCAATATTGAAGAGTTTCTAGCACTGTATGCTAAAAAGCTCTGGAATATGGACTTATATTTGGGAGAGGCAAATTTGGGACTCTTGCTAGCATAAGGAGTATTTTAAATTTTTTTTTTGCCAAATATACCCCCAACTAGAAGCCTTCGACCCTTTCAGGTCACAAATGCTGAGAAGAAATGTGTTGGTGACTAAGAAGCAGCCCCCCAAGACATGCTCTGGCAATGCTGTACCCCAGGAAAGGAGGCTGGCTGAGGTCTACTTCCCCATGCAGGGGCTACAGCAATGCCAGGATGAGTGGATCTGTGATCAGGGAACCTGTCCACCCCAGAGGATCAGACTTCTCCATCTGTGTGGCTGAGCTGACCAGTAGGAATCTTGTGGCCTGTTTCTTGAAGGATGTGGAGAGATCCACTTTGCCTTGTCAGCTTCTGGGGTGAAATGATGTATCATAACCATCAGCTAAGGCAACCAGTGAAATTTCTGTCCCATACCTCTTTGTCAAATCCTGCTCATCAGGGCCCTGGAAAACTGAGTGTGGAAGGAGCTGCCTGGTCACCCACCAGTTGGTGGTGATTTTCTCTAGCACTCAGAGATGGGCACAACCCAACAAATTGATACCTCCTGGGACATGGACAAGTGAACTTGTAACTTCTCATCTGGGTTTAAGCACACAGAAAAAGCTGGGATCTAGACTAACATCCAAATAGCGATATCAAGTGAGATGATATAGGCACCTGAGGCATCACCCTATTTTGACTGCTGTACCCCCTCAATTAGCAATTGAGTAGTCTTGGTTACAAAGTCATATTAAAAACTCTTCACCAGGAGGAATTCTTGGTTTAGCAGCTAATATGAGACAGTGAAAACCTGCCAAATGCTTGGGAATTTGAAATGCACTAGGCATAACTTTGCAAAGGTAAAAGAAAATTTCTTTCTCAGCCTGTCAAAAGATACAGTCTTCAACTCTTCAAAAGAGTCAGCTGGGATGAAGTGCTTCCAACAGGCAACATATCTTACAGTGTACTTGTTCCATTTCTGATCTTCCAGACCTGATTCTCAAAGAAAATCCTGCAATATCTTTGTGAGGTAAATCTGGGAACTGTATCTCATTACTTTCCTGAATACTAATGTTTTAGAACACATTACCATTCTCCTCTCTGCACCTTTCCCAATTATCAATCTCCCAGTGCTCTACATCATGCTACTATTATTCTACAAATCACCTGCATCTCTTTTCTCCCTAGGATATAACCACCAATATAGTCTTTATATTCCACAGGTGCTGTCAGATGTCTAGCTCAGACACAGGTCTAATTAAACCCAGAACAATTGTTCCCAAGATGCAGTTAGGTTTGAAATTCATCTTATCTTTCCTCAGAAGCCTACATGCCCCAAAACTCATCTGCTTTCTTCAGTTATACTAGCTGGCTTCAGAAAGGCTATTACACCTACATAAAAATCTTTATCTTGAAACCTTAGGCTCTTACAATATCGGCATGCCAAAAGGCTTCATAGACGGCAAATAGGAGAGGCAGAATGTATCTGGGTCTGGTTTCTAAAAAATAGAGGTGTGACATTATGACATGCTTCACAGAAGATCTTCAATTCTGTTTCAAAGGACATAGTGGAGTTTGAGCACTAATTTAAAATAGGTGCTCACTTCCGAGTAGCAACAATGTTCTATAGCTACAAACTCCTGCCAAGCTTAGACTCCCTTTCACTCCTTCAGCCCCTGCCTGGAAGAAACACCTCTGCATCCCTTCAGGAGACTCCTCTCCATAAGGGAAGCAGCATCTGAGCTGCCCTTTCACTGAGCCTCATGTTCCCATCTGTAGAATAAGGAAGAGGACAGGCTCAGGTTTAGCCACTCCAGGCTGCCATCTCCCCCACTGCTAATCCATCGCTGCTTGTGTTTGCTCCTGACCGTGGCCAGGCTCTCTCCAGACAGCCACCTGCACTGCTCTGCCCCAGGGGTTTGTGCATTCACTGTCTACTTACTGCATGAGAGGGACAGTGTGTTCTCCCAATATCTCCCAGGGCAGCTGTATAATAATTCTAGTGTACACTTCCATAGTGGGAGAGGACTTGAATCTCTTCTCCTTGAAGCCAGGCATCCTGACTGAGACCTTCAGAGATGGCTTGGAGAAGGAGCACTGCTTGTGGAAGACAACAAGCAGAGCAGAGGATGAGCAAATCCCCACAGTGTGGGCCAAACCAATGCTGCAGCAATGCCCCCATGGGTGGTGCTGACAGTATGGGACTGAGCTGTACAGAAGAGCAAGTAGCTCTGGGACCAGCAGGAACCCAGCCTGCAGGGTGACCCTTTGAAGGAGAATCACCACAATACATATTTATCCCATTTAGAGAACAGAGGAGGCAAACTTTCACTGTGGCCAAGGTTCTAATAAAACATGAGACCAGCTGAGACCTTTCTCATACCTGTAGTATTTTAAGCATTCTCCTCCCTCAGGTGGCTCTGTTAGCTCTTAAGGGCTGGGTTTACACTGCCCTTGCTCTCTGCTACTCTAGCAGCATCTCTTTCCTCAATTAGATCTCTAATTTCCATAGATTTATGACAATATAGTACATTTAGGCTTTGGTTGAAACTGATGGATGGTTTCAAAAGTTTCAAAAGTTAGGGACAGAGCCATTATGAAGCAGACACCTCCAGAGACAACATGACTACAAGGGCTTCCTTCCCATAGAAAAACAAGCTAAATGATATGTAGTCATGACATTCAAGGCTCTATTATAATGCAGAAACATAGAGGAACAGAAATAATGGGGTGTAAGCAGCCTAAACTTTGGCCTTCTTTAATGTTTGGCTACTTGACTTTGCAATTTTAATGACTCTTTCAAGGAATCAGTTTTATATTCAATGCAGTACTTTGTGCAGTGGCATGTTAACTTTGATGGACTCTGTTTAAGTGGGGGAAGATGCCTTGTAATTTTCTTTTGATTTTCACCCTTTTTGCCTTTTTCCCTCACACACTCACCCACTGAGAGTAGATTCACAAACCTGTGCAGAAATATGCAGAGGATCAGCAATGCAAAAGCCATCCACATCCTTGTCCCCATGCCATGGATGATGGGAGGCCAATGAGTCTGATCCTTGACCCTTGCACAGACAGGCTTGTTGAACTTGACAGCCCCACTTGTGTGCAGGGAGATGACTCACTTGAGCAGGGGGTTGTGGAACTTGCCCTGACTTGTTGAGCCACTTTCTTCATAGCAGATACTGGCTGTTCAAACAACACTCACGTTTCTATTTTCAGTCACTGTTTACAAGTACAGACTAACAACAGTGAGGGAATGGAAATCTGCTACCAGCCAGCACTATCCTGGCACTCTCAAAAGCAGTTTACAGAAACTACATTATTGGAGAGAATCAGAATGGACAATACAGAATGGACAATTGCTCTAAATATATTAAAAAGGTGTTATTATCTGCCAGAGACTTCACATTTCCTAAGAGGAAGGTGAATATCTGGCACTTTCTCCAGCAGGCTAGAGGAGTAATTACTAGTGCAGTGACTTAGACTCTTATCTTTGACAAGTTGTCAAGAATTTCTGAGACTAGTGAAGTATCACAATGTTTTCAAAATATCAGAAAATTTTCTAGTGAAGAGCTGTATGGTTATGGGTACTTGACTGAAGCACCTCTTAATGGCTGTCAGAAGTAATTTGCACTGTTCCTCAGCAGAGGCAACGGATGGTTTAATACCCAGGCCTTTTGCTCTGCACAGGCATGTCAGCTAAGTACATATTGTACCCAAAGGAAATTGCTACCCATTCTTTGTACATTTGCTTCTCTTTGTGCAAAGTCACCTGCTACTCAACAGGCCAGTTCAAAGTCCCTCATCAAAACCATAACTGTGGTTCAATCAACAGTATTTTACAAGAGGGAAAATGACTTCAAGTGCTCAAATGGATGTCATGCCAAACTTACAACCCATCAAGGTGCGAGGACACTTCACATGACCTGCCTTGATTTTCAAAAGCTGAGTTTTATTGAGCAGTTATCTCAACAATTTTGTGTTGTTCTCCTTTCCAATATAGCAGTGGGCTCCTTTCTGCGAAGGATTCTGTATGCCTTGAGTGTCCATGATGAGCTGGCAGGCACAAGTGACCTCTTATGTCTGGGTTTTCTTTGGCAGAAGCATGGTTGATATGCCACTGAGATCAGAACAAAAGGTCAGGGAAAGCAAAACAAAGAAATTTAATCTTGACTGTGCTACACATCTCTCCACATGCTGAGAAAACCCTTATGTATTTCCCTTTTTCAGTTTCAGCCTTCTACATGTTGAAAAGTATTAAACATCTGTATTAACATAGTATTAAAACCTAAGATTAATAATGAGGGGAAAGCCTATCTCAGCCAAAACAAGGACTCAAAGTCAGTCAAATGAGATTCCAGTGGAACAGAAATCAGACTTCATTATTCCTTCATTATTCCTTATTATAGCATTGTTAGAAAGATACCTTCTCTTTCACCCCAGAAGTTCTCTATGTGAACAAAGAAAGTTCAGGTAATTTAATGAAGAGGTTAGCATTCAGCTTTGTTAGAAAAAGCTTCAATGACTCATCCTCAAGATTATATGAAATGAAGGGTTGACCTGATCGTGTGGGGACTCTAGAAATGACAAGTGTGTGTGAAACACGGAGTGAGCTTCAGGAGGGAGGTGGATGTATCCTGAAAGCTTCCAGGGCTGATTTGAGGGCTGCTGCTGCCAGATGCTCAGTCTCCAGAAGAAAGCGTTCTCAGAGGTAAGTCTGTAGTTTTCAAAAAGAAGCAGGCTATTAAGAAATGGCCTCTCATAACAAATAATCCTAGAATCATTGTATTTCCTCCCCCCAGCCCCATGTGTTATTTGCCAGAAGATAGAATGAAACAGCATGAGGCCATCAGGGCTAGCTGTGATCTCTGCCCCTTTCACCATTTGGCCCCCACATTCTCATTGGATCATCTTAATCTCATTGGTTTTATTTTCCTCCCACTGTTTGAAATGTTGTTTCTGTTCTTTTTTACACATTTAAGGCATAACAATTAACTATAAGGCAAAATTTCAGACCTTATTTAACCTCACCCATCAATAGAAATCCAGTAAAATGTGATCCAATTGCAGGTCTGTAATACTTTCTAATCATTCCAGTTTATTTATTTCAGTTTGGTGGGAAAGCTATTCTTCGTGGGAAAGAGAATGTATTTTGCACTGGTCTGTAATAGAATTGTTAGCTTATGCTGAAAGGAGACAAACCACTCTTGCATAGTCATGTTTATTAGATCATTAGCAGTGTTTTAGAGAAGTGCCAACAAGCAGTACATAGGGAAAAAAGCAAGTTATCAGCAAAGGCCAATGGGTGGAAAAACTTTGGAGGGATCCTGCAGGCAGCACATAGCAGTAATGAAGCAGATACCTCTGATGTCTCCAGTTAATTATCTCAGGGAGAGTTTGTTGTGAGGCGCTGCTGTGGCTGAGCTGCAACTAGGCACAAGGGTGGGACACGAAGTTAGATGTAAGTGCTTGTGGTTCGTTTCCTTTAGTGACAGCACCAGAGCGATCACTTCTGAAGCAGTGATACCCACAAACTAGATGCCTTTACATGTACACACATCCTCATAATTATATACACCTACCTATGCTTTCAAGCTGGCAGGCTTCCCAACAGAAGTGTCCTGTTTTTCTTTAGAAGCCCTGTAGATTTGTTCTTCTGGTCACTAATGTTGTTTTTGCTCAGTTTAGTCACACAGCCTTCTCTTAGTCTCATTGGGAAGCTCCTTCTGCAAAACAGTAGTTCATTAGATATAATTTATGCATCAATAACATACCTTGGTGACTGTGCATTGTCTATACCTACAAAATAAGGGGAATATCAGTGGCATACAATCAAGTTTGTTAAATTATAACACAAGGGAAATAAATCCATTGAAAACAATTTTTGGTAGCTGAACAGAAAATGCCTTGCTCTTCACCAACTCATTAGTGGAAAGTCCAGGAGATGAGTGACTGTAGATGCTGCTGACCTTTTGTGCTGAGGTAGTACATTACCAGAAAAGAGGATCAAAAAAATGTCAAGGAGTGCAGGAGAACAGGTAAAAACTCAGTTCTATGTAACATTTTCTATACACCTACAATGAAAAGGCACTTCAGAAAGCAACAAGTTGCTGAGACCTCACATTACCTTTGTACTATTACTAGGTTGAAAATGTTGCATGCTTAAAGCTCCTTCTTGAGAGACACTGGTGAAAAAGGCTAGATAATACTTTTTTATGCCTGAGAGGCACAAAACGTACTTTGAGTTAAAGAGATAATGCCAATTTTATGGTCATTTTAAAAGAAATTATTTTAAATTAGTTTCAAACCAAGTATCTGAAATCTGCTGACAAGTGTTTTCTTCCTTCGGAAAAAAATAATTTGCAGTTGTGTCTTTCAATTCTCTCTCTTCCCTCACTCCCACTCCTTCCTTGATATGGTGAGAATCCTAATTAGCAAGAGTCCAGGCTGCCTTCCATCACATTTATTGCACACTCTTAGTATGATGGAAGACATGGTATGGGTTGGAACTGCAAGCAGAGATGAAGTGCCATTACAGTGAAAACTGTTTTCCAATACATAGCATAGATAATATGTGTGGCTGTAAATATATAAAAAGAACTAAAAATTATTAATTAATGAATGAAGGCTGCCCTCTGTTCAGAATTGACTTTTTGTGTTGTGTTTTGCAGCAGAAGTGCCATGTTGAAGATTTCATACTGCCTAGGATTGTAGTGAAATAGGAGCTTAGCTCTGTGCTTGATGTTTTCCAACTCTCTGCCACAGAACAGCTTGGAGTAAACAAGTCTGTTATTAACACGTTGCTCAAAAGCAGTCTGAAAACACAAAAGCTCCAACATATATTTTTGTCTTAAAAAGACACACTGAGTTTTCTTTGCTGCCTCAGGAAATAGCTTGATGGGCCATGCCCTCTTTTGGGAATAAGTTACACAGAATTTCTTTTCTCTTATTCCAAAATAAATGATTATGATCTGCCCAGATGTTCTTTTTGTCTTTGCAGATTTTTTCTTCTCTTTTTTCCAGTTTGCTCAGACCAACTGCACCACAAACAAGAGAATGATGCACTACAGTTGAAGATGGCAAAAGTTTGCCTTCCTCTTACTCAAGCAGTTTAAGCAATAATGGTAGTTTTGAGATTTCCTTCTTGCATCCTTGTAAGTCCATGAGGTCTTTGCTGGCTGAAAATTCAGGTATTCAGAATACAGGAGTGATCCTTGCTGGCCGGCAGAGCTCTGCAGATGCTGTGCTGTACTTGTTACAGAGTAGAACAAGCAACCTTGTAACAATCTCCCTCCATTAGCTTTCCTCTTCCAACATGAGCACTTTAATTTGTTGATGAGCAGGTTGGCTGGCAGGAATGAGTGAAGTTAGAGCTCCAGCTGTTGGTGGAATAGTCTTCCTGGCTCAATGCTCCCAAAGCAGAATCAGCTTCTGCAGGATATTCCCCCTGCCCCTAGCAGTGGATCTCAGCTCTGGCTCCAGACCCAAATATTTTGACCCCATGGAGGCCCAGCACAGCTCTGGTGTACAGAGCTGAACTCAGGGACTGTCCAGATTTGGGCAGCACTCAGCTCCTCCAGCACATGGAAACCTCTCTGATGGTGTCCATCACGGATACCTTGTGGGACCACCAGCTCCCAGGAGCACACCTTCTCTAGTTCTTGCTGGGCTTTGAGAAAAGCACATGAGTTCCTAAATGCAGAACTCCCATCAGCTTCAACAGGGCAGCATCAGGCCTTTTGTATCTTCTGCTGCACTGGTTTTCACCCAGCACCACCAGGCTGCATCAATTAGCCTGTTCCTAAACCAGATGAAGGGAAATTTTGTGTGGCTGCTGATGACACTGCCGACTCTTCATCTCACCTAGTTGGACAAGGGGAAAATAAAGAGAGAAATGCTGTGCAAGTCTGAATTTGGCCATGTCTTGTCTCAGACACATCTGTCTCCATGAAAGCAAGAGGAAAATGGGTGACTAACACACAGCTCTGCAGCTCAGCAGCTGGCCCCTGGATCCTCCTCCATGGCACTAAATGAGTCCCTGGCAAACACAAGGTTGAGATTTTAAATGAGGAATTAATGAAAATGCACTCTTTTTCCTGCTTGTTGTCCCTTTAAATTCAGTTTCCATGGAAACAGGTATGGAAAGGCTGCCTGGAGGAAGCCAGGAGAGATCTCTGCTGGGCTGCCTTCCCCTCTGGGTTGCCAGCTGAGCCACCTCAATTGTCAGGCTTTTACAGAGGTTTTTGCTATTGTCATTTCCACTCAGAATATGAGTGATGACTCCTCATGGATTCCCTCTCTAAGGAGTGGGTCAGCCATGCTCCTGTTGCCTGCTGCTGGACTCTCTGCAAGTGGAGCTCCTCTCCTTCCATTCAGTGGAGCACAGGCTCATCTGAACTCCCGTGATGCTGCTTTGCTGCAAATGTCACCCCTGTTAGAGACATCCGTTCCACTGCTTTTTTCTTTTTGAAACGTGCTGGTGCATGTGATCTGAGTACACAGACTGAACTGGGAGCAGTGGCAGAGGGACAACTTTGTTGTTAATTCAGTGTTTATCCTGGGGGAGCATTTTAGATCCCTCCTGGAGGATTGCATCCAGCCCTGGGGTTCCCAGTGCAAGGCAGACACAGACCAATTGGATAAGGTCCAGAGGAAAGAAAGTAGAATGGTTAGGGGGCTGGAGAACCTCTCCTATGAAGACAGGCTGAGAGATTTTCGCGTGTTTCTGCTTTTTCAGAAGCCCCAGTGAGACCTTTTTGCAGTCTTTTAGTACCTTGAAGGGGCTTACAAGAAAGAAAGAGAGACACTTTTTATTCAGGGCCTGTAGTGAAAGGATAAAGTGCAATGGTTTTAAAGAGGGTAGGTTTAGATTGGACATGAGAAAGAAATGTTTCTAAATGAGGGTAGTGAAACATTGGAACAAATTGTCCAGAGAAATTGTGGGCACCTTATGCCTAGAAGTGTTCAAGGCCACATTGGATGGAACCCTGAGCAACCTGATCTAGTGGAAAGTGTTTGGAACTAGATGTTCTTTAAGGTCCCTTTCAACCCAAACTGCTTTATGATCGTATGAGCAGGATCCAAAGCAGACTGTAAAGCTATGTTGTTTGTCTGTGTAGATCCACTCTTTTCCAGGTGAACAAAACCAAAAGGTCTTAGACCTACAATATTTGGGGGTGACACTGTCCCAGAAAATGGGGCTGGTCTTACAACTGTTGAGATGCATCCACTTCCATTTTTATTAGCATTTGAGGAGCCTCTAGTGTGTCTGTGTAAGGCTGTCTTAAAGAAAACTGAATTTTCAGTGGAAGTTGACTAACAATATAAGAACTACCCACCCTCCCAGCTGAGTTCTGCAGACAGACGCTGTTCCAATGTAAAAACAAAAGCAAGTTTTAAATGTAATGAATTTTAAATGTAACTAATCCTAATGATCCTAATAGTTCAGTTCAGCTGTTATTGTTTCGGATACATATAAAAACATTGTCCCTCTTGGTTACCTAGATGCTTGCCTATAATTAGAAAGGGAGACTATCATATCTGAGATCATACTATCAGACTATCATACTGAGATCATTTTTTCTGAGCCAGATGAGCAATTTCTTGAATATTGTACCAGAAAAAAACCCTCTGCTTGCTGCTGATACAATCTCAGATGGAGTATAACCTTCACTGTTGAGCAATCAGACTTCAAAGAGGATGTAAACTTGTACTGGGGGGAATTCAGAGAGGAATGGACATAAGCAGAGGTCTAGAAAATAGACCTAAGAGACAGAATTGAACAAACTGAAGTTATTTAGTATGAGAGGAGGCAAATCAAAGGGCTACATCTCCGTAAAAGGAGTGGTTTGGATTGGAAAGGACCTTAAAGATCATCTAGTTCAAACCCCCTGCAGTGGAGAGGGACACCTTCCATTACACCATGTTGCTCAGAGTCCTGGCCAACCTGGCCTTGAACACTGCCAGGGATGGGGCATCCACAACTTCTCTGGGCAACCTGTGCCAGTGTTTCCAGCATGTCCATATCTTTCTTGTGCCCATATTGGATAGAAGGGAGATAACAAGGTTAAGCTGCAAAGGGGGGAAACCTCCCCAGGGATAGAGACAGTCATAAAATAAGAACTCAGGTTTTTCTAAGCCAAATACCCCCATCTCAGAGTAGGATGGGCAGTCGCTTTCTCTCTCCTAACATAGGACATTTTCAGTGTCTGAGATACCCTCCAATCTTTGGACAGCCTGTTCCAACACTTCCTCCTGAGTTCCCTTTCTAGGAAGCTAAGATTCTTTACTTTTTATTCCCAGTAAACAATTCATCAGCTGTGTTTCCCTCACTTTCGTGGCCTTTGAGCACGCCATGATGCTCTGATCCCTTTCACAGGAACTGCTCCTCTAGCCACCATTTCTCTCCCACACAGAAGGGCTCTGTCATGGTAGTGCCTCCTCCCTCCAGGCCGCTCCTCCAGTTCCCCTAGATCATTTGCATGCTGCCGTCTTTCTTCAGCGTGCTGGGATATCTCTTCTGGTACAAGGAGGGAACAACTGTCTGCTCTGCTTTGTGCTGGTGGTGCCTCACATCAAGTCCTGTGCGCAGGTTTGGGTGCCACAATATAAAAAAGACATTAAGCTGTCAGAGAGGGACCTAAGGAGGGCAATGAAGATGGTGAAGGGCCTTGAGGGGAGGCTGTATGAGGATCAGCTGAGGGCACTTGGTCTGTTCAGCCTGCAGGAGACTGAAGGGAGACATCATTGCAGTTACAACTTCCTCCTGACAGGACCCCAGGGAATGGCCTGGTGTCAGGTGAGGTTCAGGTTGGATATCAGGACAAGGTTCTTCACTCATAGGGTGGTTGGGCACTGGAACAGGCTCCCCACGGGAGCGGTCACAGCACCAAGCCTAATAGAGTTCAAGAAGCATTTGAACAATGCTCTCAGGCAAATGGTGTGACACTTGGGGATATCCTGTGCAAGGCCGGGAGTTGGACCCGATGATCCTTACGGGTGCCTTCGAACCCAGGATATTCTGTAATACTGGAGCTTTCTGCGGCCACCACCAATTCCCGCCCTTCCCGCGGCCCCGCCAGGGCGGGGACCCGAACCCGCGGCCCTGACTGAGCGAGGGCCCGCCCCGCCGAGCAATGTGAGCGGAGGAGGTTTGTCCCTCACGGGCCGCCGTATGCCGGGTACGCTTCGCTGCCGCGCTCGCCGCTTTCTCTTCTCGTCCGCCGCTCGGCCTGGCCCGGCCGCTGCCTCGCCATGAGCGACAAGGGCGAGCTGGACCTCACCGGCGCCAAGCAGAACACGGGCATGTGGCTGGTGAAGGTGAGGAGCCGCCGCCGCGGCCCCGGGCCCGGCCCAGCGCGGCCTGTGGCAGCCGGGCCCCTCCGTTCGTCCCCGCCCCGCCGTGCCCGGGGTGGGCGCCGTGAGGCCGGGATTGCCCGCGTCAGGCTCGCCCTGTGGCCCGGGACAGCCACTGTGCCTGTTCCCCTTCTCGGGGGCAGCGCGGGGTTGGGCCCGGGTGCCTGCTGAGTAAAGGAGACACCGCAGGGAAAGTTGGGCTGCCGGGCAACTATCACAGAATGTTGAGGGGTTGGAATGAACCTTAAAGATCATGGAGTGCCAGCCCTCCTTGCGGTGGGCAGGGACATCTCCCACTAGACCAGGTGGCTCAAGGCCTTATGCGGCCTGTCGTTGAACATTTCCAGGAATGGGACATCCACAGCTTCTCTGGGCAACCTGTGCCAGTGTCTCGCCACCCTCAGAGTAAAACATCTCTTCCTTGTGCTTGCTAGTAGTTTGTGACAAACATGGCAGTATAACTGTTATTTCCCCAAAACTTTGAGAGTTGGAAAAAGTTTTGAGTGTGCCGAGATTCACGTCCTGATTAAAAAACTGTCATCCAAGAAGGAAAACAAACGCCAGTGTATTGTAATTACAGCTCCCTTTGGTGCTAGTAAAATACAGCTGCAGTGGAGGGGCTGTGAAAAGGTAGCGAGGGTGTCAAATCAAACCTGTTTGATGCACACTCCAGTCTGGTGCCATCACTAACAGGCTGGCACTGCTCCGTTCCCTGGAGTGACTATTTTGCCGTCAAAGACATTTTGCCGCCAATACCAAGCATTGTTTCAGAAAGAGGAACTTGAAGCTGGTGGGGGAGTGTGTACCCTGCCTGCTTCGAGTCCCCTCTGGGCGTGCTCCCCTTTTTCTAGAAGTATATTTATTCTGTCTTGGGAGAAACAGTTCCTTCCTCCCCATCCTCCTTTAGGAATAGGTTCAGAGCATCAACTTGGAAGAACCTGTGGGGACTGGGTGGTACCCAAATACTAGTCCTGGGTGGTGAGGGGAGTGTAACACCATCATATTTCAGCTACCAGAACTTCTCACTGTGGCCCTTAAAAATGGTTGGGGATTTCAGACTTGCTTTGCTGTGCAGAATTTTTGGTGGGCAGGTTGCTGCATCTGGCTTCCTCTTCTGTGCTGACACCTGAGTGCGTGGTGTCACAAAGCCACAATGGACACTGTGCAAGTGCTCTAATTGCAGTAGCTTTTCCTGGGCACTGTCAGTGACTGCTGGCAGCAGAAAGCTGCAGAAGTAGATCATGACATGCTGAGTGACAGGATGATAAAATGGCAGATGAAATTAGGAGTTGAAAGATCTAATCTGGTGTGCATAGAGAAAAACTATCCTAATTATATGTATGCAGCAGCTGGGTTTCTGCTGGTTGTTGTCATTTAGGAGGAGTGTTTTTCTGTACATGGGGATAACACTATAAGAACATGTCAAATGAGCAGAGTCAACATTGGACACGATTACAAAAGACACAGAAAAGAAAAGAGAAAATATTATTGTACCATCATGTTGCTTTGATCTGAAATGCTCTCTTTAGCTGTGGTCTCACTGCCCTGCTGTGGAAGGTGTACAGTGGACCTGGGAGCAGTAGAGAGGAGAGCACCAGGTCTGGTCTTGGCAACAAGGAATGATGGCTGTGGAGGGAACTCCTAAACAGGTTGTTACCTTTTAGGCTGGCAAGAGGATTGATTTGGAAATCTGGTAGATATCTGAAGCAATGAGTAATGTCATGGGTAGATAAGGAAGAAGTGAATAGGCAAAGGTGGACAGGAAAGAATCTGTTCAAACACAATTATGGGTGCATCAGATTAATTCATTGATGGCACTCTGCACAAGCAAAGGAGGTTTTGCACAATGTGTAATTAAATTTTGGAACTTCTTGCAGTTAGAAGTTCTGAATGTCAAAACTTCCCAGAAGCTCAAACACAGTCATATTCAGGCAAGAAAACTGAATTGAGGGATTAAAAAGTAATATGCTGCCAAACCCTATGTCCGCTAAAACACCCTACTAATTAGAAGAGCATGCTGGGGAAATATTTTCTTTGTATGTTCCTCCCAAAGTAACTGCCATTGGCTGCATTTGGAGACAGGACACTGAACTTGCTTGTCCTTTAGTCTGACACAGTTTGATGTTTCCTGAAGCAAGGAATCTTCAGGCACATGTGTGCTTACAATTGGTGCCACTCTGTTTAATGAGAAAACAGTACTGAAAGGAAAGCTGGAGTATTACTCTTGCAAGCAAATGTTGATGTACTCCTTCATGCATGTGTTCTGAACTTACGTCTGTCTTCTTGTATATTAATGATAGTAAAAAATATTGAAAAGATGCTAACACTGATAGACTATAACATGGGATATGCAGGATTTTATAGTTTGATTTCCTTCGGACTTGAACATGGGAACAACCACATCTATTAGTAGGACTTACAACTCAGAGGCAAAACAGTGCATAGTACCTGTACTTTTTACCTTCACTAGCTAGGACAACGAGGCTAAATTTATCCTTCCTTTGAGGGAGAGAGCATTCAGTTCTGATGGAATAAAAAACCTGGCTTATTTGATTTCCTTTTATCATGCATTGTGCTAGCACAGGAAGTGTTCCAGAGAGACTACTTAACGGGCAATAAAAAAATGTAGTGATGAGTATTTTAGAAGCATGAACAGTGAAAGGAGGTATCATAAAGAGAGTGAGTTGCTTTAGTACAAACCCAGAAAGCAACAAGATTTTTATTCCTGTGTTTTCAGTGAAGGCTAAGGTGGAGAAATTGTAAGAATATTTGGTTATGTACTTGTGGTAAAGTAAAACCCATTTAGTGTTAGTCATTAGAATGTTAATTTCTTGTTCACTGAGTGTGTTGGTCAGATTTTATAATTTAATCTGCTGCATTGTTCTATAGCTAGAAAGGTGATATCTTTAATTATTCTTAGTATGTTCAAAGAAAAATTAAAACATAGAGTCTGACATCAACCTTAGTTTCTGATGTATGCACTGCGTATGGATTGCTACGTAGAGAAAGAGCTAATTTAAGTTTTTGCAGAAAAGTGGAAGTAGTTACAGATAGGGCTGCTTGTGTGTTTCCTTCTAAAGGGGGGTAGGAAGCTGTGCCCAAGCTGAAAGATGAGTGGAGCAAGGGCCTTAGTGTCCTGCACTGCCTGCAGTGTGCCTCGTGTACTGCAGCCTGGGCACTTGTGTGATATGAGTAGCAAGAGGACAGCAGCGGGAAGAGGTCATGAAGTGATGCTCCTTGGTACATCAGATTTGTTCAAGTGATGAAACTGTATTTTTTCTTTTTTGGAGAGAAGAGTGTTCTTACTTACAAATCCCAGAATAAAGGCCACTTGTCCTGAAAGGCTACATTCAGTAGCTTTTCAGTTGGGCAGGCACTAAGTCCACAGGTCACTCTTTCTTGTGAGTATGTATTTTTCAAAATCCTGCTGTGGGATCTGTGAAAATTCTGCCCTGTAAAAACCAGGCTGCTCTTGTTTTCTGTGTGTTCTTTCAAGGATTGTTAAGACTTTGAAACCTGACTCTTTACTATAATTATTATGTTAAAGTTAAAAGAAAGGTGCATAATGAGATGTCTACGACATTTAAGACTTTATTTAGTCTTTCCTGACTGTTTACATCATTAGCATGTGGGTTTGTGAGTAGGACCCGGTTTTATCTGAAGTACCTGTGGATAGCTGGAAGTAATCCTTTGATCACAGCCCTTCATAACCCTTTGTCTTTCTCTGTATAGCCCTTGACTGCAGGTAGACCAGCAGAAAGATGATTAAATGCACTCTGAGACTTTCCCATTTGAGACTAGCTGAAATGAGGATGATTGATCTGCAACCTCTTAATCTGATTAAATTCCCAGTCTAAATGTATTATACAGCAAGTCAGTGATTTTAACACCATGAGAGCCCTTCAATCCTTGTCCACTCATACTGAATGTGCGTCTACCTTATTAGCTGGCAGTATAAACAGAGATTAGGTGCAAGCACATAGTAATACTGCTGTTGAGTCAGCTGGAGCATGTCATAGCATTTATCTTGACTTTAGAAAGAAAACTGTATCTGATATGGAATGGAATCTGCTGTAGAAAGTTACCACTTTGAAAACTGAAAAAATATGTATCAATAGATCGTGCCAATTCATAGCTTTTTGTTCTGCTTTTGTGGTATTTTTGACCAAAGTTGTCTGAACTTTATGGGAACCTGGACTGCCATTTAGTTTGTCTGAGCACTTGGAGGCGTCTGGATTTTGTAGTTACTCCACATGTACTTCATGGGGTGCTGTGAGTCTAAAGGTAAGTGCTAACCAAGCACCAGTTCCAAGATATCTTCTGGAGTTCTTGAAGAACTGATAAATGCAAAGTTAGTGTTAGTTTAATTTGAGCTGTAGGAATCTAGGAGGTTTTTCTTTGTCAGCAAGTTATTGGAACAGACTCTTTTTCTCCCCAGCTTGGCTTAGTTTTACTCTATGCAAGACAAAAATTAGGCTTCAAAGTGCTTCTTTGCTTCTTGAAACAGAAAGTGCCCCAGGCATAGCTTAGTGCATTTCTCTTTCTTAATGGCTGTGCCTCAATCGTTTTTCCATGTGGGCACAGATGTTTTCAGTAGCTGTGGACTGTGTGAGTCAGGACAAACTTTGCTGTGCCAGTAAAGAACATGGCTGTAAAGTTCTGAGGAGTGTGCTGCTTGCCAGAGGCCTTTATTTCGAGCCCAGGTCACCCGATGCTGCAGATACCACAACCTTTGCAACTGAAGGAATTAGTGTGTAGGTGAGGTAGCAGCAGTGCAGCAGCTTTTAATCTTCAGTTTATGCAGGTCGTGTTCCTGTCCCTGGACTAATCACTACTTTGTGCAGCTGTTCTGGAAAATGGGTTGGGGAGCTGTGTTGGTTGTTCCACCTGCTAAACACAAAATCAGCACAGCTAAAACGTAGAAGTCACCCACTCCTCCTAGCTAGAGCAATCTTCTCTTTCCATATACTGACCAGCTGCAGAAAGACTTTGCCTAATGCAGCAAAGAGCTGGGAATGAGTGATGGGAGGCAGATTTGCCTGGGGTGGTTCTGCTGTTGGAGGAGTGGCAGTAGGCTGTGGCCTGCTGCTCAAAGTGTCTGAGGTCCCCAGACTCTAAGCCTTCCCTTCACAGCAGAAATTGCCTAACTTCTCATCACTGTGATTGGTTGGTTGATTTTTTTTTTCCCCAT
Source organism: Acrocephalus scirpaceus scirpaceus (assembly GCA_910950805.1). Taxonomy (NCBI): domain Eukaryota; kingdom Metazoa; phylum Chordata; class Aves; order Passeriformes; family Sylviidae; genus Acrocephalus; species Acrocephalus scirpaceus. Next base: position 55,719,762 of record OU383774.1, on the reverse strand, counting down.
AGAGATGATAATTTCTAATGAATATTTAGAAGTATAATTTTACTCGATAAAGTATTGAGACTCCTTAGTTTAAGAATATGATGTTGATCTTTTTCTGCCTTTTGTGATTGGATAGTGGTATTTGAGATTGAAGTTACTAAGATTTTTCTCTCATTTGAGACTCTATGCTGGTGTTATTTTTGTGCTACATTTTTCTCTTTGCTCTCTAACAGAATATAAATACACATATATATCTGTATGTATGTATATGTGCATGTATATGTATATAACAGCTTGAGAAGTGGGCTTGCTTGAGTTTCATAAAGTTCAACAAGCACAAGGTCCTGCGCTTGGGTTGGGGCAACCCCCAGTATCAATGCAAGGTGAGGGAGGAAAGGACTGAGAGCAGCTCTGAGGAAAAGGACTTGGGGACGCTGGTAGATGAGAGGCTGCACATGACCTGGCAATGTGCACTTGCAGCCCAGAAGGGTAATTCTGTCCAGGGCTGCAATAAAAGCAGCATGGGCAGTATGTCCCATGCTGGGGAGGGGATTCTGCCCCTCTGCTCTGCTCTGCTCTGCTCTGGTGAGATCCTCCCAGGATTGCTGTGTCCTGCTCTGGGGCTCCCTGCATAAGAAGGATGTGGACTTGCTGCAGCAGGTGCAAAGGAGGCCACAAAGATGATCAGAGCACTGGAGCACCTCTTCTGTGAAGACAGATCAAGAGAGCTGGGTCTGCTCAGCCTGGAGAGGAAAAGGTCCAGGGAGACCTTACAGATGCCTTCCAGTGCCTCAAGGGGCCTGATGAGAAAGATGGGGACAGACTTTTTAGTAGTGCCTATAGCAGTTGGACAAGGAGTAATGGTTTTAAGTGAAAAGAGGGTGGATTTAGACTAGTTGTAAGGAAGAAATATTTTATGATGAGGGTAGTGAGGCACTGGCACAAGTTGCCCAGACAAGTTGTGGATGTGGCATCCCTGGAAGCATTCAAGGTCAGGTTGGATGGAGCTCTGAGCAAACCGATCTAGTTGCAGATGTCCTTGCTCATTGCAGGGGGTTTGGACTAGCTGTCCATTAAGGCCCCTGCAACCAAAACCATCTATGGGTCTCTATTGTCTACTGTATTTAGCTCATACTTTATTCTGAAGTGGTCAGGGTAAAAGCATTTAAAGTATTTACACATACACAATTTGTATAGAGTTTAAAAATCTGCTTTTCTTGAAAAATCTGTTGTCTTTTCTTAGGTCCCCAAATACTTGTCACAACAGTGGAGTAAAGCTTCAGGAAGAGGTGAAGTGGGAAAACTAAGGATTGTCAAGTAAGCCTTTACTCTACATTTACTGGTTGCGTTTCTTAGAAATTACGTGCGTAAAATAGGTATATATTGCACCTGTTCTAAGACATAATCCTGTTTCTTGCCAACAGTGTGCATATTTCTCTGATCCATGAACAGTATTTGCTTGTGTAGTGATTAGGAATATAAACTGTACAGAATTACACTGAGGAGTCACTCTGTTGCATTACATGAGGTTTGATTTCCTATGTTTAAGGAAACCTAACTGTGGAATTTGCTTTTATTTATATGTTTTATTTTGCCGCTTCCGTTCTCATATGCTGACTTTTCCCATTTATTCTTGGGCGTCAGCATAACAAAAAATTGAACAGCTCAGGACTGAAGATGAATAACAGAATTAGAATTTTAATTTGCTTTTTTATCAGGAAAGCTAAACTTGAGGAATTAGGTTATGGAAATGTTGTTAAATATTTTTTAATATTTATATATTTATTAAATATTAAATATTTTCTTTTTCAGAAATCAAGGAAGAACGGAAGTAAGTAATTGCCAAAGTTTATATTTTGAATTCTAAAAACTGTTTAGAATGTGCTGGTTTCTAATGTCACTTTTTTTTTTGTCATACCTCTAGCGAAGCATTGTACCACAGAATCAGGAGGAGGGAATTCTGTTAGTAGCTCTGCCCATAGATGCCTGTGGGCCTTGCATCAGGTCTCTCTATTCCCCCACTTTGATTATCTTCTCTTCAACATTTTGAGATGTGTTAGTACAAAAGGCTAAGGAGGATGCACAGGAAAAGCACGTGGTGCTGGTGTGAAGTATCCCTCTTCAAGTTCCTGGCTGTGGTCTGTGTCTAGGGATTCTGGTTATCCAGTCCCCTCTTCCTTAGCTTCTGTATTGAGCATACAATGTGAACATGGCAGAGGAGCTGTGTTTAAACCTTGTCTGGGCTATATGCAGTTCAAGAGTCCTAGGCTAGTGACACTTGTGGTACTTCAGCATTTTTCCTGCCCTCACCTGGCTGTGTGAAACATTTTTCAGCACTCATACTGAATAATGGCTGAAAACCTGTTATGCCATATATTTTAATAAGTAAAATCAAATTGTTCTCCGACTTCAGGAGGAAGTAATTTACAACTTTCTGAAACCTGAACAAATTTTATTAAATACATGAAAGCTTTGAATTCTGTATTTCAACAAGAGATTAGTGTGGAAGGATTCTTATATTACCCTTAATTTTTGAAATAGAAATGTGCTATACTACTTGTGTTTTCTCTCTTTTTGTTTCCCCATAACTTGTGAAACAGTGTAATTGAGTCTGTTTAGTAACACTGGCAATTGTGACTATTAGGTGTCATTTACTTTGAATGAAGAGCTTGCAAGCATCAATGATATTGGAGGGAAGCCTGCTTCAGTCAGTGCACCAAGGGAACATCCATTTGTTCTACAAAGTGTGGGAGGACAGACCTTAACAGTGTTCACGGAAACTTCAGTAGGTAAGTTAGGATGAAAGTTGTTATGATTCCTGTATTTCTGCTTTCAATTAACTCAGTGCTGTAAAAGGCAGAAGACTTGGAAGTCAGATTTTGGCTGTTGTTTTCTGCGTAGATAAAAGTGGTGTAATTTTTTTATGCCCGTCTATTACTTGGTGTGATTGAGCGACTGATTTAAGTTCTCTGGGGTTATCATGTACATTTCAGCTCTGAGTCTGCTGGAGAGAGCAGAGGGAATGTGGAATGCAGTACATTGTGTACATTCTCTATTAGAGTTTTCACTGGAAAAAAAATGCTTTTGTGTTCCCATGTATTTTTTGTATGTACTAGTATTTGGTTTTTTGTCCTTGAATTGGTCTCTGCTGAGAATGCTGATTTTCCCTCTATCCATTTTTTTTGTTTAATCAATTAAAAATTTTACATTTCCTAGCAACTAGAAAAAGTTGTTTGTATTTACTGGGTAGAAGTTATTGTACTGACTGGGAGCAAAGGGTACATGAGAAATGATTGGGATGAAGCACTGAATAAGCATAGACCCTGTCAAATTGTTTTTGTTTGATATTAGCAAGCATAAATGCAGTCAGTGAGTATTCCTGAAACTGATTTAAATGCAAAATGGCTTAAATCTTTTGCTGTTGCGTTTAAGTTGATACGGTGACAGTACAATCAAAAATATACTTTATTGTGCTTTTCTTGCCTATTTTTTGCTTTTAAAAATGAACGTGACACAAATATTCCAAACTCCAGTCAGATTCCTTACAGGCACCATGTTTCTGAAGCTACACTCATGTGCTTAAATGTGTAGGCATGTTTTGAGCTCCATGTCCATTTTCAACAAATTTCAAAGTCAATTATGGCTAGTGAGAAAACAGGTGTCTGAAGAGTGGACTGTACAGATGTCCCAACTGAAAGAAAGGCTGCTACTACATTGGATGCCAGAAAATCCCTGTGGAAAACCCCACTATATTAACCATGGAAAAACACTCTATAAAAACTTACATATCTTTGCACATCAGTCAGTCCACAGTAAGGCAGTAATAGGAAATTGAAATTCATTCATTTCTGGGTTCACAGACCAGTATTAGTCTTCATATTATAATTAGCATATTTTTTTCTGAAAAGCATCTTGTTCCTTTTCTTTTTTTAAACTGCACCATGTAACACAAGCAATATGTCAGTTTGAACTGTGGGCCAAAGATTAAGCTGGTATGGAATTGCAGATGTCATCTAGAAGAGTGCAATTGAGGAATTAGGCAAGTGAAATATTGATAAAAAAGTGTTTCATGCACTATTACTCTCAGTCAATACCCTTATTGAGGGCTGACTTAAATCAACCAGAGCAAAAGGCGTAAAGCAGTTGAGGGTTTTTGTACAGGTGGGGTTTTTTTTTGATTGTGGGTTTGTGATTTGTTCCCCCCTCTAACCTTTTTTTGAGCACATTGAATGTCCTAAGTTCTCTGTTTAGTCTGTTAACCCTGGAATCCTTATGTTGTAGTGACTGTCTTTTTTATGACTTTTCTGAAATATGCTGTGGTCTTGGAAGATGCTGTAGGCAGTTTTTATATTCTGGATAATTCAGCACTTCACATTGACTCATCAAGTCATTTAGAGCAAGCAAAAAAGATCAAATTTGACAAGTAATTTAATATTTTCTGCATGATGTAATTTCTAGTCTTCTGAATGGATTTTCTGTGGGTTTTGTTTTGCTTTGTCTTAACTGAACTTGCTTCTCCTACTTGTAGTGTTGGAAGAAATCCTTTGGTTCTTTCACTGTAAATGTCTGCATCTCTGGTGGTCCCATATTTGTTAATGGACAGCAGTAGGCTCTCCTAAGGTGCAATTTATTGTGTCCAAAATGTAATGAATTGTAGTTTCTTGCTCTTCTGCAGTGTCTATCTGAGCTAATAGGAAGCTTGGCAAAGCACCTCCCATCCCAGATACTGTTAAAAATCTGGCCTGTGCTGGCTTTCACATGTGCTGCATCTTCTCTTTGGATTAGCCCTGGGATTTCTCCCATTTATTTTCTTTTCCTTTTTCTGTATTTTGAAATAGCCCGAGTGAACAATACCAAGTACTCTGAAGGTGGTAGTTGCAAAGTATCTCCCTAGTTCCTCTGCAAGGCTGTGTAGACATTCGTGTTGGCTTCATCACAGGGCAGATCACAAGAGGCCTGTGGTGGCGTTCCTGAGTGTGAGTGTAGCAAAGCTGGTGGGAAGCATGGCTTCCGTCACGTCTGCAGAGGGATCCAGAGCACACTTGTCTCTTGCTGTCTAGGTCTTGCTGTCTAGGCTGCTTTTGGTATTATTTCTGCATTAAATATGAACTACATTCTGTTCCATAAACATCACCATATGTACATCAACAGTTGCTATGCAACAATGCTATTTGTGCTTCCAGTCATTTTATCTTATCTTTTTGTCATCAGCTATCATAGCTGTGGTTTTTTGGCGGGTGAAAAGCAGAAGATTTTGCATATATTTCATGTGTCTTACTGAACAAAATAATTCTTCTTACGTGCATATAGCTAGAAACTATCTAGGGGCAATTCATGAGCCTGATGCATAGGGTATATTTGGTTAAAATTGTTTTCTGAGCTTCCCACTGGCAGACAACCTAGCATAATATAGTGCTAGGTTGTAATTTAAGTGTTTCTTTCTTGGTTGAAGGAACAGGAAGACACTTTTGTTAAACATTTAACTGCAAACTTTTCTGATTATGCTGTACATTACTTCCCTTACTGCTTTAATTGCCTGATGCTTAATTTTTCTGCCAGCATGTAGTTTAGGTTTAGGTAGGCTGGATCCTAATATAAATAAAATTTCAGCTTTGTTAGAGATAATGATAAAAGTTTCTTATTGAACTGGTTTTTGGAAAAATGTGCTACTAATATGACTTGTGAAAACACAGACCTTGGCAGGCAATTTCATCCCAGACTGTAAAGGAGTGATGGGTGGAGGAGAAGATTTTACACTGTAGACACAAATAAAGTATAAGATATTTCTGTAAAGTTGGATGAGATGATTCATTTTATTTAAATTTTGAATATATCTTCACAACTCCCCCTTCATAAGTGGGATAGCCGTTATGCCTATTTTTGCATCTTTAAATTCTTTCATGCTCTTTCCATCTTACTGAAAGTAAAAAGTGTTCAGAGAATTCCATTGACAGAACACATACCAGAGCTTTGTTTCTGAGCAGCATTCATGCATGGATTGTCTCACTGTTTCATGCTTCACAGAACATTGCTGGCTTTTAATATTTTGTTTTTCTTCAGTTTCCTGAGCCTTCTCTCCTTCAGAAATTCAGTTAATGATGCTCAATTATTTTTTGTGTTCTTGTTCAACAATACACGTAACTCTGCCTATATACCCAAGAACAGCTCCTTTTATTCCTACATTCCTTGAAAATTCTCTCATTGTTTTGAATTGTTGGGGTTTGTTTCCTTTATACATCTTCTCATATATGAAAGAACCTTTTCTGAGTGTGTACATGAATTACACCTACCATATAACATACAATGTGCAATTGTATTCCAGTGAAAAAGAATATTCAGAGGTTTTTATTCTGTATTTTATATATATGTATTTTTAAATATCAACCATATCCAGCCATTAAAGAGATGTGAAGGGAACAAACCCTAATAAAAACCTTTCATTAAAGCAGTTACTTCTTTAATTACATTTAATTATTCTCAATAAAATACAGTGTGCTCAGAATCTTGATGCCTTGTAATACTGTTTCCAATTCTGTTAGATAAGTGCATGAATTCTGAAATTCCTCATCAAACTGTTATTTAGGAAATAAACACCCTCACTGTTCTGCCATCTTAGTGCAGCCTGGTGAGAAGCTTTGATGTGTACCTGTCTACATTAACAGTACTTTCCAATTGTTTCTGTTCAGGCTGTCACTTAACCACATATTCCAATCTCCAGGAGATTTTGGGATCTAACCTAATGCTTCTTTATTCTATTCTGTACTTCAGTCTTTTCTGGACTCTTAGCAGAAGCAGAAAACCTATCAGCAGCCTCATGATCAAAAGAAATAGAAGCAACAGCAGCCTTTCAAATCTATGGCATTTAGGCAAATTTCCAAATATTTTTGAGAATCATAAAGATGAAACCCTGATCAGAAAAAGAGAATTTTTGGCTCAAGCTAGTTTAATTACTGACATCATTTTGATGGCTCAAAATTTTATGTGTATTAATTGAGACATACTGTCAATTTAGAAAACAATTGCAGTTGCTTACATCATACCCCTTCTCCATCTCAAAAAACCAGAAATTGTATTTATTTAATTACTTCATACGCTTGTTGGAGGGTTAAAAAAAGTACTGTAAAGCAGGTTCACCTGGCTGGCAGGGATAAGCTAATTTTATTTTAATTTCTGTTACTAAAACTATAGACTGTTAATTCCTGTAGAAATTTAAGCAATTGAGGATATAACACAAAATATATGGTCTGTTAGAATGGGCCAAGTGCAATGGGAATAGTCTTTTTGCATACTTCATTGATTTAAAATACCTTTTGTTTTCAGTCTCACTGATGTACGTGTAAAAAGCCAACACACTACCACCACCCACTAACACAATGACAGCAAAAAACCCACTAACAACAAAAAACCCCAACTAAAGATCTGTTGATGTTTATCGGTGATGTTTATCAACTCTTGCATGTTGTAGAGGAGGCTGAACAGCTGTAGTCTGCATTAATGAAATACTTTAAGTAGACATAGTACAACTTCCTTTACCTTCTTCATTATATTAATGCTGAGAAGATTTTTAAAGCAGAACTCGTGACCTAATCATAACAAAACTGAATTGTCTAATGATGAGGAAGAAAAATGCCGCTTTTTTTCAAGACTTGAATTTTTTGTGGTTTTTTGTATCTGCTGTTGAGGGCAGATACAAACACAGTTTCCCTGTAGACATGAGGTACATTTATTGCTGTTTGAATCAGAGATGCTCTTAGCAATGTTCAAGTGTGATGTCTTTGGCAATAGTTTCAGTGAGGTAGCTCTGGTCTTCTGTTGAAACTGAGTTGAAACAGAACAGCTTCAAGTCCGGTCGCATCTCACTCCTCACTTCAGACAGGTGTTCCTATCTTTGTATGTTAGTATGTTCTTCATTTAATCCTCTCTGCTTCTTGTGTGTGTACTGAATGTTTCCTTCATTAAGCTGCAATTGAGTTAGGGTATTGGTTGGGCATTTGTTTTATGTCACACTGTAAATGTGCCAAATATGCAAAAAATATGACAAAAAATAATGTCAACAAGAAAATACCTGGTTTTCTGCAAACAGGCTATCCTGAATGTATGTCTGAAAGTTGGCAGGGATCTTTACTCACTTTGTGAATACTCATGGCTGGGAAGGGGCCATACAATGATTGTCATAGAGGAAGCAGGTGCCTTCAGCTGCTAAGACTACTGACTGACACCTGGTGTAAAGAGAAGGGGCTGTAAGATCTGGTTTTTATGTTTGTATTTAGTCCTCAGGCCCTCAAGCCATCTCAATGAGAAAAGAGGGACAGAAGCCTTCAAAGGCAGCAAGGATCAGTGGCAAGAAAAAGATTTTCTAAAATATTTCATGTTTTCTCTTTTAATACCCAACCTGTAAGTGGCAGAAATTATCAACCTAACTGAACTCGAAAATTGCTTTGCATTAGAGCAGTAATTCACTCTTGCCTGTAAGTAAATAGCCTGTAATGACAGCTGTAACATGCCTGAGTTGAAAGCAAAGGACAAATATGTTTTACCATTTCTAACTGTGTTTCAGGGAAGTGAAAATGTTCTTTTTGTTCTCTGCATCAGAGGATGCATAAAAAGGAGAAATATAGGAGGAACAGTCAAATATAATACTGACAAATTAATGGAGGGGTTTACTCTTTTAGGATTTGGTAGGGGTTATAGCTCAGGTTACCACTACTTCTACTGGCAGCCATTTCTTGAAATTAGGGATTGGAATTTCTTGCAGAAAGCTATTTCTGAATCTGACTGCCATTCACCAGAGTGATAATTTTTTTAGCAAATCATTTTGCAACACTGTGTCTGTTTCATACATACTTATGATTCTCTGCTACATGGAACAGGAGATGTTTCTGATTATATGTATTGTACTTGGCAAGTACAAATACCTGACAAAAAATACCAATGGACTATAGTACCATTTGAGGACAAATAATCAGAGAAGAAAAATCATGAAGAAAGAAATTCTTCCATGGCCTGTAGAAAGGGTAGAGAAGAGGTTGATCAAGGTCAAAAATTTACCTAATGTCAATTAAGAACATTGTTTTGCAGAACCCTGATTATTTGTGTAATACACAAAAATATTTGTTTGTCTAGACTGACCAGTGAGATAAATGAATAATGTACATTACTTGAGCATAATCCCTCTACTGATTTTGTATAAATGTCTAACTTTGTTCTTGCAGAGTTCAGTCAGCGGTGCAACAGAGTTCTCTCATTTAACAGTTTCTTTTTAATAGTTTCTCCCATTTGTGAATTTGGGCACTAAAGGACTATTTTTTTGTTGCTTCTGGTAGCAAATTATTCCTCAGAAGGTATAGTTATAAACATTAATCAAATGCAGTGTTTTCATTTTATCATGATTTATCATTCTTTACTTTGCAACCCAGTTGTTAGATGTAATTTCAAGTAATCAACACAGAAACATAATGATTACTTTTCTGTTTATTTTTTTTCCAGAAAACCAATCAGAAGAGAAGTCAGAAAGTGGCAGTGCTGGTGAGTACAGACATTTTCTTTGAAACACTTAAGAAATTACTTACTACTGCAGATTTTGAGTTTTGCTTCTTAAGAAATAGGTAGATTAAAAAAACCCTGTCTTTTTTGTTATATTTTGTAGAATATCATAACATTAAAAAATAACTTCATGAACTGTTTACCTGCTGTGCCCAAAAGTTTAAATTATTAATATTTTTTATTTAAAAGAAGGGGAATAAAATGATGAGGAGAGGTTTAGAAACATAATGTTCTTTGCAATGTTGTTTTAGATTTTTTATTTGTTTCTTAACCTTTTTTTTTGTTTTGATTTATTGTTTAAATAAATTTAGTTTAGTTTGAATTCTTTTCTTTTGGTTGAAAAGTTTGTAACACATTTCCAGATCTTTTGTTATTTGCTTTTGTATAAACTAAGCAGTTGTAAAAATAGTCCATAAAAAGCAGGATTATCGCTGATGCACATGGATTAAATAGTACTGGGACTGGAGTGGCGCTTGTTGAGTGATAATGGCACGGATTGGAGGTGGCTCCCGTGAAAGATGTGAAAGAGTTTCAAAATCCTACTCTTCTTAAAAGCATTTCTTAAACATAAGTCTAATGCTAGTGGGTGTTTTAAATGTCTTCTTGAAAGTACTTTTTGGACACTTAAACACGGAGACATCCGCTTTTTCTAATATCTGACTTCGTTGAATTGCATTTCAGCATCAAATATTGTCAAAAGTGTATAGTTTGTGTTTGGCTAGAAGTAGGGTTTGGATTTTGTTTTCTGTAGCAGGGAATTTTTTGTAAAATGGAGATTCCTTCTATTACACATGCCTAAGCATGTCAGAAGACTGGTATTAGGAATGTTATAGTCTGCAGACTTGTACTGAATCCAAGGTGTGTTTTATAGCTTGCAGTTCTTCTCAGTTAATTGATAAAACCTTTTCACTCTGATTCTGTGTGAATTGTGGTGCAATTTTAAGATTAGAAGGGCTGTTTCCTAGAGATTGGTATTTTTTACCACTTGAGAACTGAGATTCACTGCTGTGTAGTGTCTTGTGTAAATCAGATATTGAGATTTTAACTGCTAAAATGAATCAGAATCTTGATACTTCCATTTAGTTGTTTTTTTTGGTTGTAAGGATGCACTCTTGGTTTTGCTTGGCTTTTGTGGTTGTTTCGGTTTGTGTTTGAATGGTTGAATTGTCTGCCCTTCACTCGTGGTGCCTCTCCCTTGTTCTGTGAATGTTGTGTAAGATGGCCACGTGATTAGTTGTTTGTATTTTTGTTTTGGCCAGAAGAATGAATTACTGTATGGTGTGAGCTGTTTAAATATGCTGACAAGATGAGTTCTAAACCCATTTTGATGGAATCAAACTGGTTATGGATTCACTCTCTGAGTGGTGGTAGTTGGTTACCCTGGGACATATGAAGGAGGACTCTCGGCCATCAGTTACACTATTTGCTTATTCACTTTTTTCTTAAAATCATTGTGGAACTCATATGAGCTTTTCCAAACTGCCTCTCAAGTAATTCAGGTTATTTAGTATGCATTTTTTCTGTTAATCTACTGTTTCTTGGCCTACCTCAAGTACTTTTGAGGCAAATATGATGTCTTTTATGTATTTATTTAGCATGTTAGCGTAACAATATCTTCTTGGGTATTACTGTAATAAAAATATGTAAGGTTTATTCATAGTAAGTAAAGAAAGTAAATGAGATATGACATTCAGAAACCATTTGATTTACATCCTTAAAACATTTTTACATTGGTAAGGTGCGGTCAAACTTTAGAATTTATGTCGTAAATCCTTAGTATTATGTATGACATTTTTAATCACATTTGTTGTTGGGATAGTTCTAAACCACCTAGAAAAGCCATGACAGTGTTCCTACTCTACATAATGCTGTTTGAGAGAGACTGCGAGTGATACTGGATCAGACCAAAGGTCATCTGGCTGGTGTCCTGTGCTCAGTGGTGGTCAGCAGCAGATACCTTGAGATGAGTGTAAGAACAGTGTAGAAGCACAATGGTACCTCCCCAAGATACTTCTTACAGGATTGTAGAACAGTTTGATTTGAAAGGGACCTTTAAAGCTCACCTAGTCCAATACCCCTGCAATGAGCAGGGCATCTTCAACTGAAACAGACCCCTGTCCAACCTAACCTTGAATGTTTCCAGAGATGAGCATCTGCCTCCTCTCTGGGCATCCTGCTCCAGCTTCTTCCAGCCTTTAATGGTTCACAGCTCAGGGAATTTGAGAACCACAAGTGATGGTGTTTTACTTAACAGGACCTCATGGAATTTTCTTCTATGAAGTGTCCCTGTTGGTTGAGCCCATATAAAATCTTTAGTATCCATAATACCTCAAATGATGTTTGCAGTCAAAATATTCAGAAATCAAGACGTATGTGAGACAAATTTCCTTAAACTAAGTTTGAGTTCCTTTTGCATTTTATAATTTTAGATCAGTCTTTCCATACAGAGATCCTATTTGTTTAGAGCTTGTGATAAACAGTGCTTGGTGATTCAACTAGTGTTGTTTAGTGCCTGAAGGCTGGTTTATGCTAAAAGTGAAAGGAGCATAGCAAATGACACAGTAAGCTAAAGGAAAAGAGAAATGAGGATTGGCTTTGCTTGGTCCTATATGAGGATGAGCAAGCAATTTAAATCCAGATATGTGTATGTGGCTCTTGTTTGTTTATGGCATTGCTTGCACCTACCTGAAAGTGCTGTCAGTGGTGACAGAAGCTGTGAAAACCAAGCATTTGTGTCAGTATAAAGTGTTACCTGCTCCCCCCCAATAAAAATATGCAGAAGCTGCTGCTCTGAGCCTGTGTAGTCTGCTGAGAATGATACAGTAGAGAAATGCATTCTCATGTAAGAGCAAATGCAATTAGGTGCTGTCGTTGTGGAAGTGCATTATATGGAAGCTGCATGGGCAGCAACTGAGTATATAATGTTGCCCAAGCTTTGAGCATGTAGACAGACAATATAGGGTGAATTTAGTATTAAAATTTTACCAATTGTGAGTGTATGAATGTGGCTGCAGACACAAATATACAACACTCAAACTGTTTGTAGATAACACTGCCTCAATTTCTTGATATTGTAGTAAAAAAGGATTCACATGTTGATTATACATATGTTGGAATATTTGAAATTCATTGTAAGCGTGATGATAACCACTGAACTCCATGTGATAAAATCAGCAAGTTTTGGTAAAGACAGAGGCTTCTTACAGTATAACATGGGATGGTATAAAGCTGCTAAATGCACATTTGATCTTATCCTCTTTCAAGCAGTTAACATATATTAATTAAACTTTAAAAGCCAAACTCTAACTGAAAATGATTGTCAGGAGGAATAAAACAGTAACTTTTAATTTAAATACTGGCTTGCAAGTCGATGTTGAAAATAATTTAGATGTGGATGCTGCCATTTTCAAGACATAGAAGCAGTTTTTGTCTTGAAAGTATAACTGCGTTTGTTGGCAGATAAATACAACACAACTTAAAACAAGCTTCCCAGTAGCTTTCCAGGAGCCATAATCAGTGTGAGACTCCATTGGTAGCTGTTGAAATACACAAAGAATCAGTGATTCCTGCTTTATATGTATTCAAGGCCTACAGTACTGGTTATAGTAAATATTGAAGAACAGGGAAGGTGCAGTGGTAGAATAGCAAAAGTATATGGAATTAATGTAGGTCAGCACTAACTGGAATTTTTTTTTTTGAGAATTTGTGTAAATGTCCTTGGAGTCCTTAGAGTCTGGCTATTTATTTTAGTTTATTGTATGAATAGTCTAACATGTATGTCTGAGCAAACTAAAGTTCTTATTGTCATACAGTTTCTCTCCTGAGAACAGAACCTGTTACAAAACAATGGGAGTTAATCCCATGACCGTATTTTGTCCTTCTATGATGTCCATGTCCACCTTGTAGTGATGCCTTAAGTTTTAGCTTTCTTGTTTTTCAGATTCTGCACTGCCTAGGGATGTAGTTCTGAGCCTCATATTAAGTGCTATAAGCTCTCTTCAAAGAGTAGGTAGACAAAACAAATCCTTTTCCAGATGGAGACCAAGGACAACTGTTACAAGTTTTCTGGCCCAAGAGCATAACCTATGGTGGACTGAGGAGAGAAAACAAGAAGGAAGGGACCTCACAATCTGAAGCTGTAATTGGACAATTAACCCCAATAAGCAAATGGACTAAAATTTGTAAAAGTGTAGGACCTCATAACCAGTAGTCCATTTTGTGACCATTTTGGATCCACCTTGGCTGTAGCCCTGGTCAGGCTCTTGTCCTGCCCAAGGTGTACCCTAAAGGCCTTTTAATAAATACCTACTTTATCCTCTAGCTCTGTCCAGTCTCTGTTTCAGGTCAGCCTTCCCAAGGCATCAGTAGAAGTACTGAACTAAACAGAAGTGTGGTTTTGGCTTGTACCACAGTTCTTTGTTTTCCTTATGACTCTTGAGGAATCCCAGGAATCTTAGCCATGCCGGGCACTGCAGATCCTAACTTCACAAATTGTATTTGTCTTCTGTGAGGTATTTTGCTAATTATTGCAGTTCACCCACCTACCAGCATGATCACATTTGATAGATTCAGACTTCTGGAGTATTGCAAATTCAGAGCTTTGAATGATGGATCAAAGGGGCAGAGGAAAATCAAATGTTTTCTGTCTTGGCCAGTACAAGACTGACATGTAACAGATGTAAGGCTTGCAGGAGTCAGTTTCAAAGTAAATAAAACGAGGTGGTTCTGCAATCAGAATGTAATTGAATTCCTTGACAGAAGATGTGGACATAGAGGTGGTATTTGCTAAAGGCTGACACAACCTTGGAGGAGACCAAAGGGATATGAAAGATCATAGAATGATAGAATAGTTTGGATTGCCTTAAAGACTGTAAAGATCATCTGGTTCCAATCCCCCTGCTATGGACAGGGACACCTTCCACTAAAGCGGGTTGCTCAGGGTTCCATCTAGCCTGGCCTGGAACACTTCCAGGGATGGGACATCCACAGCTTTTCTGTGCAGCCTGTTCCAGCATCTCACCATCATCTCAATAAAGAATTTCTTCCTAATATATAATCTGAATCTGCCCTTTTTCCCTTTTGAGAAGCCTTTGTCCCTTGTCCTATCAGGACATAACCTTGTCAAAAGTCTCTCTCCTGCAACCCCCTTTAGGTACTGGAAGGTGCTATAAGGTCACCCTGGAGCTTTCTTTTCTCCTGGCTGAACAACCCTAACTCCCTCAGCCTGTGCTCATAGGAGAGGTGCTCCAGCCCTTTGATCACCTTTGTGGCCCTTCTCTGGACCTGTCCAACAGGACTGTTTCCTTCTTATGCTGGAGACTCCAGAGGTCTCCAGAGGAAGCAATATTCCGCATGGGGTTTCAAGAGGGTGGAGATCACCTCCCTTGACCTGCTGGCCATTCCTCTTTTGATGCAGCTCAGGATACGATTGACCTTCTGGGCTGTGAGCTCACATTTTTGAGTTCTGTTGAGCTTCTCATCAGCCAAAATCCACCTCAGGGGACTAAGATTGAGGGGACATCTGATTTGAGAGACCCCAAGCCACAAAAGCCAGGTGGACAGTGGGATGCATACCCAGTAGGAGAATCATACATGTCTGCACTGTCCTTAGTTTTCTTCACAGATGTCCACTTGTGACCACTTTACTGGAGTCATGAGGCTGAGCAAAGCAGACCTTTAGTCTGATCCAGTACTGTTACACTCAGGCTTTATTTCCCTCTTTCTTCCGCCTGCCTTTTTTTTCTCCCGGTTCTATACTCTTGTTGCACAGCTTCCACCAGGGATATTTAGTTAAAAGTTTCTTCTTTTTAACTATGGCAATAACTTTTTTAAGGGAAGGCAATTAAAACAAAGGTGAGATCAGCTCTTCCAAGACTATGGGTAGTCATTTATCTTTGCCTTTGGTAACTGCAGCTGCAAGAACACTGGAGGCAATAGTGCAGTTGGAGGACCTGAGCTTTCTGTATGCTTGAGTCTGGAAACAGTCTAGCAAGGCTCATTTTGTGCTCTTCCTGAGCTGTCAGGCTTTTCCAGCCCCAGCATCTTGCCAATAGCTGTGGTGATGCAGGAGCAGTGTGTAGCTGTGCTACAGCATGTTGTCCTACTAATGCAGGTTGTCTGAAGGAACTCTGTGGGCAAACCCAGAAATCATAATCTTGGCATGGCAGAAAAGTTATAGAAGAGGACTTTTATCATCATATGGGAAGGCATAAGATAGCCTACATGTTAGATTTCTGCCCTATTGGGAAAGAACTTTATTTTCTGTTCATTTTAGAAAATGTGTTGGAAATGTCACAAGACCTGGCAGTGCTGCAGGCCTTAGATAATGTTAGTATTGATAAGACTTCTAACCTCAAGAGTACCTTTTGCTCTCTTTAGCTGATTCTTATCAACCTGGCTGGCAGGACCTTTAATTTGTCTCCTCTGAGATTACCAGTTTCAGCACTGAGAAAATGTATTGCTTTGTCCCTAGTACTTGCCAAAGGCCTTATTTAAGTAGTAGAGAAGCAATAAATGACTGGATTTGGTGTTACAGTTGCTTGGTCTTTTTACATCTTTTCATGCTTAGCCTGTTCATTGCTAGTTTGTTTGCTTATTTTTTCTTCCTAATTGAGAGAGTCTGTATCCACCTCTGACCTGTTCTTTTTTTTTGTCTTTTCCACTTCATCTGTTCACTAAAGTATAAAATCAGGAACCTCCTAGGAGCTAACAAATAGATTTCTGTGGAGCTGCAGCAGGAGATTTAAAGCTTGAAGTTTTCTATTAACAATTTTTTTTAAAAAGTTAATTCATGTGATTTTGGCTACAATAAAGAAATTTTTTTCTTTGAACCTGGCATATGAAAAGCAAAAAGAGAATTTTGTAAGATTTTTTTCCCCCATTATTTATTTATTAATTTCAGGATTATTAGACATTACTTGTATTGTGTAACTTCAGTGTTCCATTGTGTGAGCATCTGTCTTCATCACAAAACCAAGACCCTCAGCTGACACTGAGTGACACCGAGTCCCTTTCTCTCCATCTCATAGTGCTCATAGGCTCTCTCACCACACTTCTCCCTCTTCATTCTCACAGCTGGGGGAGTCCAGCACTGCGGACTTTCCTGAGCATCAGACTCCAGACTCTAGGAAACCCCTTGGAACTTCATCTTCCTGGGGCGTTTACCCAGCAAGCAGCCTTGGGCTTTTAAATCCGAATTCTCGTCTCCTTGATGTGTTTCTATGGCTGGTAAAGTGCCACCCCCTTACACAGGATGCCAAATTTCTCTTCAGGAGCTGTGAGCAAGAAGACCTTGTGCTTCAGTTAGAGCAGGCTTTCCATACCTATGGAAAACAAAGCTGCCCCTGAAAGTTTAGTGGTGTTAAAGGAAAAAAAAAAGATGTGTCCCAGAAGATGTAGAGATGTAGCTTTTCACAAAACTGAAATAATGTTTGGGGTGCAACTAGTGGAATCCTCCTTTAATGCCCAGAAAGATGATGGCTTTCGTGAACTGTGTGTAAACCGGTTATGTCGCCCAAAGTCATCAGTGAACAAGGCAATATTGTGGTAATTTTTAGCATTATCAGGAGAAGCTTACAGACATTCAGAATGACTCAGTTTATAGGAGTCATCTTCTAACGACTTGGTTTTGAAATCCTAGCATGTTGAGCCTGCATACCATCATGTCGTAATACTGTTTTAAATGAGTAGCTACTGTTTACAGCTATAATTATTGTACCAGCTTTGAACAGCACAGATAGAAACAACTTCTTGGGAGACTGTTGCATTAGCTGTGTGTGGTACTCCTACTATGAACATTTTTGGGAAAAGAAATCAACTGTCTAGTTCTACAGAATATTACGCAATTTCAGAAAGAGAGGCAACCACGGTTTCTTTTTCGGAGTGCTTGCTCATCTGCGTTCCTCAGGTGTCATCATACATCTTCCTCCTACCTTCTCCAGTCCTTGCCATGCTGCTTGTTTTCTGGCATTTTATTGGGAATGATGATGATTTACAGAGGCAGTGTTTTGAGACAATGTTCTCTGTGATATACCAATACATAGGAGTTACAGAATGTCTATTTCAAATGTAAATAAAACCCAAAATGTTATTGTTTCTGATCTAAATTTCTTGTGCTTTTTACTTATTGATTTTGTTTCAACACAGTAAATTGTGCAAGCCTCTCTCTTTGTTAAGGATTCCTTCATTTTTTAAACTAGTAGTCACTTTCCTGTCAATCTACCCTGTGTTGCAGGGCAGCAGACAACGTTAGGTTTATGTAATAGTTATTTAGCAAAGATGATCCAGCCTAGGAAAATAGTATTTATTTTGTCACAGACCCAAGTGAACTTGTGCTCTTCATCCCCAATCCTGATTTATCAGTCAGCAGCATTAGGGCAACATGACCCTTCTACACAAATAAATGAATGGATTAGACACTGCTCTTATTGAATTTTATTATTCGTTGCCTGCCCTTATTCTGCTTGTATACTAATGAGGAGCGGAGGAAGAAGATCATTTTCTTAACCTCTTCTCGTCTTACTGAGTGGAAACCTTGTAATGCTTTTAAGAGGCAAAAATAACAATGCCACCGATCTTTCTGCAAATGATGATGTAATTTTTACCTACTGTAGAAAAGAAGTGACCTGTTGTCACTTAAACAGTTGTAGTGGGTACAAATGCAAAAAAAAAAGACATGAGTGTTTGAAAATATCAATAGTGCAATTATGAGGCTGTGAAACACTGGTCAGTGGGTGAGTCAGTACTGAAGGTACAGAATTGGAGCTGCAATTTGTTATGCAGTCTCTGTATTTCATACCATCAAGACTACCTCCAGAAACCACATCAGACTGTAGAAGTCATTGAGCAGTAAGTGGTTAGAGAAATACTTTGGGCAGGCATTGTATATGTTTTTCCCAGTATTTGTTCTTTCCTAGGCATCCCTGACAAAGCCCCACAACTGGCCTGGTGAAAGGAAGGGATATGGTGAAACAAAAATGAAAAATGGAAAATAGTTTTATTTAGGAGAGAGAACAAGATAAGGGGAAGAATGTGAGGGTCAAAGGATCAAAAATGGGGATTCTTCCAGACATGTGAAGTCTCTGGGTTTGGAAACAGTTCCCATTCACCAGGGAAAACTGGGATAAAACAGGCCTTAGTCTGTCATGGTGCAGCCACGTGTAGGTTTT
This sequence comes from Acrocephalus scirpaceus scirpaceus, assembly GCA_910950805.1. Classification (NCBI taxonomy): domain Eukaryota; kingdom Metazoa; phylum Chordata; class Aves; order Passeriformes; family Sylviidae; genus Acrocephalus; species Acrocephalus scirpaceus. Next base: position 55,701,073 of record OU383774.1, on the reverse strand, counting down.
GTTCTCATATAGAAATCCATATAGTTGGTACCTATGCCAGTGTACTGCCAAGTGTGCTAGAGTCCTTGGCTTCTCCTCCACCATTGGGGAAGGATGGGCATCTACATGTCAGTATTTTGTTCAGTTTGGCAGCTATTTATATTTTTCCATGAGTAGTCATTCAAGAAATTAGTATGGGCAAGGACATTTTTTGTAGTCTATGGAAATTAGTCCTGCCTTCAGTTGCCTTTGTTGTTTTTGCTTGGTGACCCCTTTTCTCACCTGACAAAACAGGCAGAGAGGGAAGCAGAGCTGACCAAGCCTGGGAGCAGGTTAAGTGCCTCCCTGGGGAAATGGGAGGAAGTTCCTTCTTGCTCCTACTGGAGCAGTTAAAGGTCATCAGAGAAGTTATGGTAATTGTCATTCCTTCCTGATGCTTGAAGGACAGTTCTGGTAAGTTTGTTGTGATCCAAGTCTTAATGAGAGGAAGGAGAATAGAAGTATTTTGCGTGCACATCATGCACTAAGTAATGTTAATGTTGTTAGAACAACTGTGGGTATTTCTGACTTGACCACTTGATTTTGCAGCTTTCATATTGCCATAGTAGTTATTCAATATGAAATTCCCAACTTTAACGGAAAGACAGAAAAGGTAGCTAATGCATAACTTGGTACTTTTTCTGGCTCATCCTACTGTGATGGAACTCAAGTATCCACCTAACTGACTGAACATATTCAAAATATATTTATGTTATATTTAGTATGTTTATGGAGCACAAAGGAAACATTATTCACAGTATTGAGGTTTTATGTCGTCTTTTTGTTCATCTACAAACAAGACGCTCCCACCCTGAAAAATTGCTCAAGTTTATATCTAGTTTGAAGTGTCTAATTGTAGCTAATATGGCATGATTCAAAACAGTTGTGGGTTTGTTTAGTCTGAATAGAGAAGGGAATTAAATTTTTTACTTCCATGTTCCTTTCTGCTGTTTAATTCGAAGAGCTGAGTGAGATGCCCTTGATCAGCATGTAAGAATTTCAGACCCTGACACTTGCAGAAATGCATCACTGCTCATGAAAAAGGGAAAAGAAACAAGACTGAAGTTAGTGTTGCAGCAGATGACTTTACATGTGTGCCATAGATGTCAGTTTTACTTACACAGAAATGTACGAAAAATCCAGTTAAAATTATATAAGGTAATGAATCATTGAATTTTAAACAAACAAACCAACCCGCAATAAACCAACCAAAAAACACAGGTATTTATTTTAATAATGATTAGAGAGGTACATTTTTCACTTAAAAACCCCATTTTTTTCAAGTTCTCTTTCATAGGTTGAGAAGGCAGTAGATACTCTAGACCAAAAGCCTGGCAAATTAATCTTTTTATGAATAGCTACAGAATATTCTTAGAAGATGCTTCAGATGGTTTCCATGTTACCTGTGATTATCAGATTATGAATAACTTACATTGTGAAGTATTTTCTACAATAAATGCAGACCCATCAAATTCTTTACTGGTTTTCCATGAGCAAAAATCATGCTCCAATAAAACATTTGTGATGCCTTCTGATAGGGAAGTGCTAACAATTGATTCCTTGGTGTTTGGCATCCTAAGAGCCCAACTGAAAGGCGAGTAACCATGATGTATTTTAGTTAACATATATTAATTGTTTGAAATAAAAATTGGTTTTCTCTTTCCTTCTTTTCAGTGGCAATTACATTTTAAATCTCAGTCAAAGACCCAGGACAAATGAAGGTTATAATCAAAAGCGTTTAAGTGCAAATGGATGATTTGACATCCCAGGAGCAACAGCCTCCTCCAGACTTTGTGCTGATGCAGGCTGTGTATTTGACAGCACTGTGAGCATGCTGCTTTAAAATTTGTGGATTCATTATGGAGCTTTTTTAGATTGTCTTGTCACTTTATCTTGCTCATGTAGAGAATTGTGTCTACAAAGGGCTTTTCATGTAATTGTTCTGTGTGATTGTGTTTCTAGTTCTTGTCCTAGAAGATCAACAGGGTTTTGTATTTCTTTTAGGGAAGGTTTCACATTTGCTTTTCACAGAAGTCCTACAGATTCTTAGAAGCATAAGATTAGTGGTTAATGAGGATTTTTTTAATACATCAATTTGAAAATAGCTTGGAGGGGGAGGAAAGAAGATGACACATGCTGGTGGCATATGTAAACAATAGTATTTTACTGTGTATCTTTTGTGTGTATATAATTAATGCATTTGGATAAATTCAGAGAAGTTTTGGGATACATGGATAGTTCTTCATCTTGGATGCCTCAAATGTAAAGTGATTTGATTTTTAAACATTAGAGTCTAGAAAAGTTCCACTTAAAACCATATCTTTTATAGAACCACATTTTTTATGAACTGTAAGTCTGTAACATGAGGACTAGATAGAAAACATCATTTCTAGACAGTGGATTCATTCGAATGGAGTATCCTGGAGAGGTTGAATTCTCCCATTTGATAAAATCATATTGGACTATGTTTCAGTCACTGCTGCCTGGCCTGGAGATGTAGCATCGCTGTATTAATTCATTTCTAGCAAGGGACCTAGTTAACAACACCTATTCTATGTTAAAAGTGAAAAAGAGTTTCATGTTGAGGAATAAGTGGACCTTGCATTTGTATTCCCAGCCCTTGATACTAAGGATTGATTTGTTCCCCTTAAAATCCAAACTACAATTGTTCTCAGCCTGTCTTGTGTTGGCTGTTTTCCTTGGTTGTCCCTTCTAGTATGGACAGTACTGCCTTTTATTGACATTATTTTTTTCCTGTACAAAATCTATGTTTTGGGAGAACTGCTTAGCTGTTTTTCTTCTTTCTTTATAAGCATTTTACTTGAATTTTGGGTTCATGTGAGCTGTGAATGATGATTGGTTTCAATGACAAGCAAAACTTAAGAGTTAGTGCTGCTTCTACTTGCCTTTTGTGATAATTTTTCAGTTTGCCTTTTTGAAGTGACTGGTTTGTAATACTTATATTTAAATTAGTTACAGTTGTTCTCTAGAAACTATTAAAACTTTGTTTAAAATATAAATGAAAAGATTTGGTAAGTAGTGGAGATGAGGAGAATGAAGGTATTTATTCCATTACTTACAGTGAATTGTCTTTAATGCCAGCAGGTGGTCTGTTCAGAACTGATAGTACTCATTGCATTTAGTAAGCCACTGTGCAGAGCAAGGGCTTTGTTCGTTGCCTCTCCTTATGAGCACAAATGATTGCTAGGAAATACTGACTGGCATTGTAGGATGCCATTACTGGAAATATGCTAAACTTAATGCCAAATACTATTGTTAGCTATTTGATATGTATGTCTGATTAGAAAATGTAACATTCTGTGCAGATTGGATCCAATTCCTATAATAAAATTCATCTCCCCCAGCATTATTTTGTTGGTTTACATGTTTCTGGCAATTGCTATTAGTGTAGCAATATGGTGTAAATTTGGGGTTAAGTGAGTTGAGAAACCATTTAACTTAAAAATTAAGTTGGTTATTTTAAACTCTCTTGCAATCTTGTTTTTTATAAATTCAGTACAATAGATTACCATAAACACTAATGAACAGTCAAAATCATTTATTCCAGTTAAAATCCATTCTGAATTTGTTATTAGCAAACATACTTTAAGCCTGCTTATTATATGAAAATACTGCTGTTCAGCAGAGCAGTTAGTATATGCACATTCATCACACAGGTACACAAAAATTCAGCTAGACTCTCTGGTTGAAAGACAGCATTGAGAAAACATATTACAAAGAGCATAAAGCATTCCATCTGTGTTTACAATGTTAGCAGACAATTCTTGTTAAATTCAGGCATAGAATTTTCATTCAGCTTAAGTAAGCCAGAGATAGATGTCATTATGAGATTTACATACCATTAGCTCACATCAGTTGATTAGCAGCTGAGCTCTGTGGTACAGGGCTAGTTAGATGCATTATTTGTGATGCCAGAAGGCTGCAGCTCAAGGAGCTTTACTGGCTGCGTGCTCGTTTCCTTTGCCTTTGTGATTACTTGATAAAATGCAGTGCATCACTGTGAACAATCGACCCTCTTGAACAATCCAGACTGGTCAGCAGTCTAAATCCACATTTTAAAGCCGTCATTATAGCCTCAAATTTAAGAGTTTCCAGGGTGCAGACAAAGGTGTTGTCCTCCTTCAGTACCAATCGTGTACCGTTTTCAGACTTTATGAAGTACTTGAATTGAATAATATTTGAAGATACTGAAAACTCCTCTGGAAATCCATCCAGCCTGCTTTTGGACACCAGTACAATTCTGGATTTTATTTTTGCAATGAATTCAGGAGCATTACAAAAGATTCTAAGTCCTTGTGAACGATCGTGGCTGTCAGTTATTTCCAGGAAAGTAGTCTCTCGAGACGCTAGCTGTTCCTTCTCCCACCTTGATTTCACTGCCTCTGAGAGTACCTTAAGCTGGAAAAATTCGGCTTCTTGTGCCAAAAGTTGATTTTCTCGAAACCCCTCTGGGAGAAGAAGTTCTCCGTTCCGTAGGAAGTTGAGGATGTGTCTGAAAAGGAGTCCATCTCTGTCTATGAAGTAATGACCATCAGCATCAAAGGGGCACATTATTCTTCCATTTATGATCCCCTCCAGAAAAGAGTCTGGATACTTGGTTAGTGTCTGTTTTTGTGTGATATATAGATAACCACCGACATTCAGAGTAATCAGAGATGTTTTATAGTCCTTGTCTAGCTCGGAGCTTTCAGAGTTGCTGTTTTTTTCTTCGCATTCGTTTTCTCTCCTGCTTCCTTTTCTCTCCATTATTGAAGCTAGGACAACAATACAGCTATCCTGCTTTGCTCTTGTTAGCTTGCAAAGAGGATGTTTCTTATAGAAAGCACCTTTATTCAGCTCCAGCTCGATGTGGGAATGGAAATGCTGCTCTCATTGCTCCGACTGTCAGCTTGGGTTTGCAGTAGGTGGCGTATCAGCTGTGTGTGCAGGGAGATAGCAGGAATATGACTGTAAGAGAGAATTTGCATTTAACTGTGTAAGGGAAGAAGTGTATAACAACTGTTTGTTTTGTTTCTTTCCTTTAAGTCTAAGTAGTTTGCATGGCTTAGGGATTCTGCACAGAAATACATACTGCTATACTAAATGGCAACTTATTTTTAATACTTGAAGATGTATTTGTAGTGTCAGCTGGCCAAATCATATTTTGTGCTTATGGTGTTAAACAGCTTCATTTGTGTTTCAAGGATTTTTATTTTCACAAAGCCTGTTTTTTCACATTGTTGTTCAGTACTGATTACAGTACCTGATGCATACAACACAGAAAAAAAAGGTGTCCCTGTGTGTATAAGGGGGGTTTCATCTGTGGAATGTGTGCACATGTATGTCACTCATTTATCAGGCGCGTGTGCAGCAGTAAGATATTTCCACAGAAGATACCTTGGAAGTGGTCCTAAGGACTTGTTGGTCTGACTGTTTTAAGTTTGTGGCAAAAGCTTTTATTTGCAGTCAAAGGGACGATCCTCACTACCACAAGAACAGCAGCCTGATTAGGTTTTGATTTTTGCCTTCCTGTATCCCATAGACAAAAACAAGTTTTACAAGGAGGATTTACCATTTATATTGGTGATGAGTTTTTGAGTCACCAAGACTGTCTAGCATGTTTGTTCTTTCTCGATAGAAAAACTCAGCTGCCCTGTGGAACAAAGGGCTTGTGTGCCTACAGATAGCTTTGAGCATCACGTAACACCATAGCTTAGCAACACTGGGGTACAGGGAGGCAGAAACATCGGCACAGCACACTGAAATCAAATGCTTATCTTCTCTCCTGTACTTTGAGCCTCCCAGTTGCCTCTCAGGAAAAGATTTCCCCTTTAAACATTTGCAGTTTGGAGCAGGAAAGGAAAAGCTCTCCACACGTCTCTATGGGCGTTTCCTTGGGGAGTGGACAGATGGGAGCCACTGCATGCATTCCCCAGCACAGGTGGGAGCAAAGGCTTTCCTTGATTAGACGTGGCGAGGAGGAGGTTCTATCTTTTTCAAGATGTATTTTTCACTTTACAGGTACATGTGTTCCCCTTTGTCTGACTAACCGTGGAAAGGCAGATTATTTTTCTGTAAACTCTTCTGCTTTAAGTATCTTATTCCTACTGTTCCCACTGTCTGTAAGGAGGCTTATTGATACCACAGAGTAATCACTATAATATTTTATTATTTGGTAACTTACTCTAGTGGAAATAAATGTTTCTCTCTCACTCTTTTCCTTGCCAAGGTATTCTATCCCTAGTGTTGATACACTAATTTTTTCTGCTCCTGTGTGTGATATATTAAGCAGGTATTATTACTGAGGTTTGATTTACCAGGAATTAATAATGGTTTTGTTTTTAACTCTTTGATTCCATGGATATGTTTAACATAACTTCAGTCAAAGATATTTCAATCAGTTTCTAATTTTTAAACATTTGGACTTTTTTTCAAGATTAACTCCTTTCACTAATTACTAAGTTATTCCAGTTCAAGTTACTGAATTAGTAATTGAGAAAATGAAAAAGCCAATTAGTTTCAAGTAAGATTTTTTTTTCCATTACAGGAGACATCCATTCAAATTTATTTTGTTGTCAAGTGATGGAAAATTCATGTAATGTGCCTAGATTGTGCATAGCTAAAATATTGAACCATCTTATTGTCTGTTCAGCCTTAAGAGAATGATTGGTGAGGCTTTCATCTCACACAGTATTCAAAAATATTTTGAAGCTGACCTAGGAGCATCCAAGTGAGTAGGGATTTCCAAGGAGAGAAGAGATTTGTAAAAGATAAGAAATTTTCCATGTCCAGTTAAGCTGTTTGCATTTTAATAGACAGAATTTACAGTGTGAGTTCTCTTTTCATCATCTTCTCAATGTTCTAACACTTGCAGTTGATATTTTCCACTTTTGTGAACAAGTAAGTATTTGAAAGATCATGCAAAATCATTTTAGTGGTTTGTATGATAAAATATTCAAAATGGATTTGGTGTGGAAAATATACTCTCTGGAGTTCATGAATATTTACACTTAAACCTTTGAGACTTGGAAAATTTAGAGCTGCTGTAAAAATTTCATCCCTGTAAACCTATGTAGCTTTATTTCACTGCAGGTGACAATTATCTGTAACACAAAATTAAAGCCTGACATTTCTCAGCAAAAGTTTTCCACTTTCTGTGCCATACTACAAGACTATCCCAAAAAGTCCTCATTCTTTCTGTGCACTTGGTGATACATATGGTGTTGTAGTGCATGTAATTTTAGTTGGGTTATTTCATATCACTTACTGGTTTTTGAAGGTGTGGCTGTGCTGGATTTCCTTTTTTCTGTCCTTTTGTCCATGCACTGAAAGATCATCCAAAAGTTCATTTTGGCAAAGATAAGGAATTTCTTGCAATCAAGTTAGAGACTTCGACCATTTTTATACTCTGAGAGTCTTTTGTGTTGTCTACCAGTGTGTGATAGCTGAGCATCTGATATCTTCTTGCTTCCCACTTGGATTGAAATAGAGTAACTTGCTGTTTCTGCCCTATCCAGCTGAAGTATCCTGCTTGCCAGTGAGGGATAGCAATCCTGAAGTGACTGTCACTTCACAAATGGTTAGTGTCACCTGTATGCTGGGATTGCCATTGAAGTAGGGAATAGTGCTGGAATCCAGCAGTTGAAGGGATATTGTTTTGGTTTCAGAACGGAGCACACTTGTACACACTTAGGATGAGTGTTATAGTAGTAGAACTCCCTTCCCAAGTTGCTTACACTTTGGATTGCACCAGAAGGGCAATCCACAGAGATTTCGGTTCTTGCTCAGACAAGGTGTCCTGGAGACAGTGAAAGTTCAGTGCTGGTGTCTAGCAGCTACACAGGAAAACAAAACCTAGGAGGAGGGGGGCGAGGCATCTGCCCCTCCTTCTGTGCTACATGTTTCCTTTTGGAAAATAAACTCACTCCCGCTCAACTTCCATGCTTTTCCTGAAGCTCCTGGTCTGTAAGCTTGAGCATGCCATAGAGCTGAGGATTCAGGACCAGAACACACCATGGAAAAGTTGCTGCTTTACCAGTGCTTCAACTTTCTTGGCCATCCAAAGAACACCAGCTTTACTGACAGTCTGCTGTCAGTGAAAATAATCTGGGTTAGAGAAACCAGCTATATTTTTATTAGAGTACAAAAGAATATGAAAAAAATTATCAACTATAAGAGGGAGAGAAATTTAGAAGTGTATTAGGAAGCCATGCTGTCGGGCAATTGAAGAGACGGGGTCTCCATGGTTTGCATCATGAAGCCAATTTTATTGAACACACTGCTGCTTTATGTACCTTTGAAGCATAACAACCATATCTGTGTTTCTTAGTAACATTGCTTAACATTGAACATTGCTTGCACAGACCTGTACTGTCTTGCACACAAACATACATACATACATCTTGATCTCTTCCTCTCTCAGGGTCTTACCTCATCTTGCCCAGGCTTGTAGCCGTCTAGCACATCTACTTCTGTAATGAGTTCATCAGTACTTCAAGTCCTGCTTCCAAGCTGTATTCCCACACCATGCTAATGCAATCTGTTAGGGTTATTGAGGCAGTTTGCTAGTCATTTAACATTGTAACACAGAACATTGGCCAGGCTGTTGGACAATTAGACCATTCAGTAGCTCCTGTCTCACAGTGTAGCATAGAAATTCTCATTTCAGTAATATCTCCAGATGTTGATTAGCAGCTATTGAAGACAAGCTCTACATAGTAATTAAAATTAAAGATTTTCAAATCAGCAAGTCTGAACAATTTGCAGTCAAGAGTTTCTGAAGGGCTGTCTAAAAAACCTGTCAACATTTCTGTTAATATTTTTAATAATTTTTGGGCACTGCAATTCTACAAGACTGGAAAAGCAACTGCTGTGCCAATATCTGAAAGATGAATTGGTTGAGCCAGGTATTTAAATATGAAAAGGTGTTGTATGAAAAATGATAAAATATCTGACTTGGAAATCAATCAGTTAAAAATTAAGGAAGAGTAATATAATACTAATCAATGTGGGTGGAGAGAAAATGGGTGGTGCCAATTTTTTTTGCCCTTTTTTATTTTAATTAGAATTTGTTCAGCAAAGCAGGTGATGCTTTTTTCTCCCAAATCCTTCACTGTGTTTCATTTGTCATTTTGTAGTAGAATATATGCCACATTAGCTTCCCTATCATTTAGCTATACAGAACTTAACCTGCAGGCTTCAAACTGGCAAATGTTAAGCTGAAAATTGTCACTCAGATGTTGCTGTGATTTGGTTCTTGGTCCAATTTTTTTCTAGTGAGTGATCAAGAAGGTAGTTGCTGATGGTTTTGGAGATGATACGCATGAGAGGACAGTCAATACCTTGCTGATGCAGAACCATTTGGATAGTTGGTTTGGATAACATTTTATTATCACCAAATACAAAGTTTATATGCCCAGGAATACACTGTAGACAGGGCTTGCAGTACTTATGTTTGCAGGAGAGTTAGGACAGAGGCTCTGATCTATGTATAATACGTCATTGACAACTGAGCATGAGGTCACTGTTCTGTGCAGTGGTCAGTAAAACAAACACAGAATGTATCACTGGATGACTAAATAAGGGAATGCTAAGTGAAAACCTGGAGATCCTGTTCCTTAGTTGCATAACTACCAGGGAAGGATGGTCTGAGGGCACTAGCTTTGAGGCAAGAGAGGTGCCACAAAATGCCTTTGGTCTGTAAGAGCATCTCAGTTCTTGTTTCTGTGGGCTGATAACCCCCGAGATGTTTGTTAAAAGTCCTTCTCCCAAGCCTCGTGCCAGAAGGGAGAGTCGGGATGCGTCGGTTTAGGTTCTCAAGGTTGTTTATTGTTTCTTATCTGGTACATTTTGTTCTCACCCGGCTTGGGTGCTAGATACAGTGCTGTTCATGGCTGACTGCCCACTGACCAGGGTGGTCTTAACTCTTTATACTACATACTATGTGTTCCATGTTTACAGATAAATATCAATACCTATCACCTATGTTAGACAGTGCACTTCTATGCTAAACCAATCCAAAAGTGCCACCACCACAGCAGAAGATGGAGGGAAAGAAGAAGCAGTAGAAGGGCAGAGACACGCCCAGATTCCTCCATCTTGCCTCCTTGAACCCCCATTAAACCCCAACATTCTACATCTACACCTCGTGATAAATTAACACTATTCTAATCAAGCTCTCGTGGCTTGTCTCTGGACCCCTTGCCAGGGTCTCAGATCACCCAGGGCAGCCTGGGTGATGTCCAGAGGGATGTCCTGGGTTATGACAGAGCAGAGCTGAGGTCTAGTGAAGAAAGGGGCTATCCCTTGTCCAGCCAACACACACAAAAGCCTGGGAAGCTGCACAGCTGTTTAAGTGAGCAGTGTGAGCTTACCAGGACTTCTGACTTGGATGTTGGTGTGCTGCTTTTGGCTGGGGTAGAGTTAACTTTCTTCTCAGTGGCTGGTATGGGGCTGTGTTTTGGATTTGTGCTGAACACAGGGTTGATAATACAGAGATGGTTTTGTTATTGCTTAGCTGGGATTACACAGAGCCAAGGCCTTTTCTACTTTTTGTACTGACACACTGGTGAGAAAGTTAGGGGTGCATGGGAGGTTGGGAGGAGACACAACCAGGACAGGTGACCCAAACTGACCAAGTGTTCCAGACCACATGACACCATGCACAGTATATTAAGTGGGGGAAAAAGGAGGAAGAGGGAGGACATTTGGGAGTGGTGGCATTTGTCTTTCTGAGTAACTGTTATATATGATGTGGCCCTGTCTTTATCCCAGCTCATGAGTTTTCCAGCTTTACCCTTCTGATCCTCTCCCTGATCCTGCAGTGAGTGGCTGCATGGGGCTTGGTTGCTGGCTGGGGTTAAACAATGACAGCTGGGAAAAACCAGCCTGTCTTCTATCAGCTGAGGAGCTGGAGGCACATGTGCCCACAGCCTGTCCTTACTGCTCTTCTGTCTCCTTTTTCCTGCTGCCCGGGAACCATGCATCCTGAGTGTGGTCGTCTTCTCCCTTTTTCCTTGGCACTGCTTACAAGGCAGAGTAAGCTCCAAAACCTGTCACGTGTACTATCAAGTTGGGCTGTGAGGGACAACATCTCAGGAGAGACATACATGGACTGGACTTTCTCAGGCCAATAAGAATGATTAAGAAGCTGAAGAGTTGGCATAATGGAAGGGTTGAGTAAACATGCTTTATTTTGATAAGGCTTGATAAAGGTGGAGACTACCTAAGTGCTTGGATGGGTGAAATGCTTTCCTAGCTGGCTCTTCAGCTTAGCAATCAATAGTCCAACAAGGCAGTGGCTGGAAATCAAAGTCTAGTCTGAGTGCAGTCAGACTAGAAGATTAATACATTAAAATTTCCAAGCCAGTCCATCTCTCTCTCTCTCTAAAAGTCACAACAATCCAACCCCTATCAGACCACCTACTGCACAATTCCAGTAAACTTCTCTCCTGCCTGTTTATTAACATTGGCTTAAATGGTTCTACCATATTCTGTTCTTTGGTAATGATTGTCAGCAGGATTCCAAGCTGGAATCTGTGTCTCCCCAGCATATCTATCATCTCACTGAAACAATAGTTGAAATTACTTTATGAATTGACACCAGGGCATTTGGGTAGGGAGGTCAGGGTGAGCATGCTTTTGGCAGCTAATGATGAACCTATGGATTCTGTGGAGGAGCCTATCTGGAGCTGCACTAAGAGGGTACTTTGTACCTGCCATCACATGTCAGGCAACTGAGAGTGAAATGGGAAAATGTCATATTTTCCCTTCTCATCACTGATCTTAGCTAGTCTTTTGGACCTATTTATTTATTTTGTACTATGTACTTTGAGTAGGTGTTTTTAACAGGGAACTACCACTTTCATGCCTTATTCATTCATTCCAGGCTGATGTGACTATGGAAACATCAAGACAGATGTGTAGCATTTTGGATATATTTTCATTGCATCTCTGGTCCTGCAACAGTTGAAGACAGACCCAAGTCTCTGAATTTGAGTTTGGTGAATGAGGTCTAACTAGGCTGCAAAGGGAATAAAAACTGTGGTCTTTCACTACAGTCTTGCATCCAGAGGTTTGTGTGTGTGTTTGTGTATTCTGCTAGACTCTAAGGTTGTGTTAAAATCCCTAAGAGGGTCCAGGGAAAGTGGGACATAAGCCTTGGTTTTTGGACTGTGGATGTTCTTAGCAGACAAGCTTAGCTGCAAGGCGGTGTTTGGGAGACCATGCACAGCCTTGTACATGAAGTGATTGGAACATTTTGTCTGGATTTGACTGCAAAAGTCAAAAAATTTGAGATTTCATTCATTTTGAGACTGAACAAGATGCATATCAAGATTGAACAAGATGCAAATAAGAAACCCCAGACTGATTTAAAGATGGCAAAAATGTCTTGTGATGAGATAATGCAAGAATTTAAATTGGTTTATTTATTGAAAAGATGATTGAGAAGCAACTTGATTACAATTTATAAGTACTTTCAAAGGGAGAAAACACCAGGTACTGAAAGGCTCTTTCCATAATATAGAAAGTCATAAGAAGAACCAACTGCTAGAAGCTGAAGCCAAATTCTTATTAGAAATTAAGCAGCAATATTAGTACCACTTTAGCCACAGATAAATTATTAGGTTCTGTAAAGAAGAAAGACCTTAAAATTTTTCTGTCTGTGATACATAGGAAGTCAGGCAAATTTGCCAAGTTGTCTCTTTTGACCATTAACCTGGGAATCCACAAAATCAGAAGTGTTTTAAAACAATTTTTCTCTGTTTCGTTCAAACTGATCTGAAAAAATATGGCATTCTTACTGCTGTCAAAGATTTTCTTTGAATCAATCCAAGAAGTTTTAGATTAAATAATTTTAAAATACATGATGTCTAAGTAATTGCTTTTGGCATTATTCAGGGAGAGCAGACTTAGATGTGCAGATGTAGTAATACTTCAGTCTGTAAGGTGATGGGAAACTCAGCGGTGTCTCAGAGTGCCTTGGGTTACTTGGCTATCAGTATTTCCAAGCATTTCTGTCATCTTCTGTGACATTGACAGCAGAAGGTGACAATGACAGTGTAGTGCCCTTGGAAGGACATTTTAATACTGATAGTTAATCAGGCCTTTAAAACTCATCCTTTCTTGTAATGCAAGGCTCTTCCAGAGGTGTTTGTTGAACACATGTGGCACTGACTATGCCCAAAAGAGATGGATAAATTGACATGGACTCCTCCCACATCTACACATTATGCATTAGAACATTGTAACAGAAGTGAAGCAGTTTGCCCACCATCGATTCGCTCTTCATTTCTGCATTAAGTTGCTTTTAATTTTTGGGTTTACCTACCTTTATGGTGTAGGCTGGTACTTCCTTCCTCTGTTAGTTATCATTGCTTTAGGCAAAAGGTGGTCATGCAGGATAACAAAGTGACTGTGTCACGGAGGCGAGTGTACAGAGAGGAGTATTACCTAAACACGTGTATGTGGTGTCCTAGATTACTAAATGAAAGCTTTTACTTTTTTTCCCTGTTACCATATACTGTACTATTGCTTCTTTGTATTGTGCTCCTTTAGAGTACTTTTTAAAAAAAACGTAACAAGAGGATAATGTGGTGCTCTTTTCCTGAGAATAAGAATAAAATTGGCTTTTGTTTTATCTTTCACTAATTTTGGATCGTTTGATTATCGGGTTCTCTTTGTAGATTATTTTTTTCGTAGTCACTGATTGTATTAATTGCCCATTTACAGAAAACAACTCCTAGATAATAATCTGAGTGCAACATCTAGAAAAAGGAGTTGCAATAGCTTATTTAAAATTTGAGCTCTGTGATTCAGTCTTAATATGTAAAATATCTGAAGGCAAAACAAGGAAGTCTAGGGTATACCAGCTAAGCAAACTTTTTTTTCCTGCTTATTTCTTTGGTGTTTAAATAGCAGAGATTTTAGAACTTAATTTGAGAACTTTGAATTATGTTATATTTAGTAAATTCTTAATTAGTGAAAAATAATACAAATGTTGACCATCTTAGTGGATCTTATTTTAATGTCCAGTTTTACTTCGTTTTCTTTTCATTCTAGATAAACTTGCGTTGGAAGGAATAGTGGTGCAACGTGCTGAATGCAGACCTGCAGCTAGTGAAAATTATATGAAGCTGAAAAGGTAGAAGTCCCTCATGACTAATGATAAGTGATATCTGACTTTGGTGCTTTTGTTACTGCCTTACTAGGGAAGGGTGATTTCAGTATTATCATGGTCTTACACCAGATTTACACAGAATCAGAACTGATCTTGCTTTTGGGGTGGATTTACTGTAGGGAGGGAATGAAGGCTGCTGTGGAGTTGTATCTCCCTCTGGTTTTGTCTGGTGGGATGATGCAGACTTCGGAATCCCATCATATGCAGATCTCTTACTAGAGCACATGTACCTTTTCATATCTGAAGATATGATTGTATTCAAATGTGATTGAAGCTGAATTTCCTGAGGACTTAAGGGATTACATTAGTCTGCGTGGGACACACTTTCTGAGTATGGGTTTCTGTGGATCACCCAAGTTTAATTCCACCTTACACTGTGCTGTGCTAAACAAAATGGATCTCTGAAAAGACATTTAAAATGTCCAAAATAGGAAAGAGTTTTTGGAGAAGTGCTGGACCTAAACTGGCATGCTTCTTAGAAAAGGTAGTGACTGAAAATACCAGAAGTAGCATGGAAACCACAACACACACATTTAACAGCATCATTTAGCAAAAATTTAAGCAAATACCTCTAGAATTTATCATGTGATTTATATACCTTATGGGTAATTAACTTGTTAATGTTCCCTAGTAATCAGACTTGGGATTGAATTGTGCCTTATATTAAGTGCATCTTGATATATTTTAAGCATGTGGGTTTTCATTAAATCACCTTTTTATACTGTTAGTTTGTTGTAAATAGAGGAATTCAAAGCAGGAAATTTCAGGAAGAGAATCATCTGTGACTGGTTTTAGAATTGTCAGAAGAAACACAGAAAATGCAAAGAGCTGTTTTTCTCCAATTCTTGATCTGATTTCTATGTTTCATATACGTTTTCAGTATCTTGTATTTTATTAACCTTCTCTGTCATCTAAATTGCTCCAGTATTTCCTTAGTGAGTTCATTCAGCTTTGACATTTTATGTTCTAGCTGTTGGCAAATTAGTACCATAAGTTTGTTCCTGTACAGTGAACTACTTCATTTCAGATGGAGCTCTGTGATTGCTGTCATGGCTTTTGTTGTCAGTAGGAAATGGAGTCTGAGGCAAATGTAATGTTATAGAAAAGGACTCATTTCAATCTGGCAATTTTAAATATACATGAATATAGAATATAAGATGTATTTGCTTCATAATTGTCCTAATCACAGGTTTCCTGATCCAAGTGCTTTTTTTGCTTTTTTACATAGTTGATCAGATAAGCTTCTTCTGGTAAGGCCACAGAAGGAGACCAAAACAGAAGTGATAGCTTTAATTAAGTATTACCCAAACTTTGAATTTTTCAGTGTTCTACTTTCTGTCACACATGCATGGATGCAGCCTCTCCTGGTCTTCAATTTTGTCATGTTCTACTCCTATAGGAGCAACAGAAATCCAAACATAAAAGCAGATTTTGTCTCTGAAAATACTGACAGGTGAAAACAATGGCACCATTGTTTCTTCCTTCCTCTAGAAAAATTGTCAGGCTGTGTATGCCTCTTTCTAACTTTACATGTTGTTAAAGATTTTTTGCCTTCTACCAAGAAGTTAAAAAAATAGTCTGATCTGTTGAGAATCAGCATGAGATTTAGCACATCTAGCAGTCACAGCCTCAGAAGGAATTGGTTTATATCCAAATACTGTGTCTGGTATTTGAGCAGTAGGATCTAACTTTTCACTCCCTTTATGCTCTCCCACCCTCAACATGCTACAGTCTATGCATAAAAAAAGGTGACAGCATTAAAGATAAAACACATACATTATAGAACTGTGTTATATTAAACCACTTTGTTCATTTTTCTATTTACTGTTGTGCTTTATATGAGAGAGTCTCTTCAAATGTGGAATTTATAATATAAAACAGCAAGTCTATTGTGTAGGCTTTGAGTGCTGTACTACCAAGTTGAGTTGGGAAGGAAATAAAATTAGAAGATAAACGCAGTTGCTTCAAAAGTTTAAGATCTAGAAAATGAAGCTGCACACTCTCAAAACCTGTAATCACTTTTTTCTGAGAGCTGGCAGTAACCAAAAAGGATTATATACTTCCTGGTATTAAATGCAGACATGGATCCTGACTATTTTGCTGTCTGCATCTGGGTCAAGGAGATCAGCTGATGGATGCTGGCGTGGCATCATTGGTTTCTGTGCTGCTCTGTAGAGTTTCAGTGTGAGGGTGAAGCGATGGTCTTGTGATGGGCTTGCCAACAGTTAAGAGGGAGATAAGTGTGACGTGTGGGTTTAAGGATGGATGATGAAACTACAGAAACTGGTCATGTGTAAGTGAAAGTGTTAACAAATGTAGTAGTTGGGAGGGTTTTTTCCCCCAGCTTTTGATTTGATTACAGAAAGGGTGGAGATGGCTGATGTTCACAACATGTTGAATACAAGGTACAGACGTGTGCCTGGGGATAACTACTCCCTAACTGAGGTACAGAGGTTGTATGACCTTCACTTGGTATTCCACTTTGCAAGTTTTGTTGTTGGCAGATTTATTTAAAATTTTCAGTTTTCCTGAACTTCACATTCTAGAAGAGGGACAAATACCATGAAACTCCCACTATCCTGCACTTGTAAAGCTTTGTGCTATTGAACTTCCTACAAAATTTTTATTAGCAATGTATTTCTTCTTCACAGCACCTTAATGATTGGTTTTACATTTGCAGATATTGAGGCTAGCTGGAAAATAATATGTGGTTTCCAAGCACCTGTCATGATTTCTGTCTTGTGGGAGTGGATCTCATGATCCCATTTAAAAATATTTGGACTGTGTGGGGAAAAAAGTAGGCAGACCATTCCTAACGGCAAACAGCTTTGCTGTGCAGCGTCACAGAAAATACTGTGCCTACACTACTCTATAATAGTTTCCTTCTTGCCCCATGTAGCCTGCCAGACAGTGGGGGCACATGTGAGCTGTGGTAGCAGTGTGTGTGTCACAGGTGGGGTCGCACACATGCCTCACTGTGCAGCACGCTCTGTATTTGAACCAGGCTTGCGCCCCCACCATCCGTGTCATCCACGTAGGTTGCCTTTCCCTTCTCTCAGGCTGCCTTAGGCAGGCTCCACATCCTCCCTAGCCAGTCCCATATGAAGCAGACTATTTTCTTACTGTAGTCAGCTTTCCACCATGAAGATGCACTATCTGTGCATCTTTAATTTTGTCTTTCTGAGGCTTAAGAGATTTTAAGTTCTTGATCCCAATGTTTAACCACCTTGGATTAATGACAACCCCAAAGAGAGAGATCTTTCAAGCAGTTTGTCTGCGCTGGGAAACATGGGGCACAGGAGGAGAGGAGTTCCCCAGACATTCAGGATGCCTTCAGGCTCCGGATGACTTGAGAGGAGATGAAGATTTTGATACTCCTAAGAGATGTTTGCTATTCACAAAAGAGGGAAAATGGAATGCAAGGGTTGTGCAGGGGGGGAAAAAAGAGGTATAAGACATTCCTTTCTTCTTTTTTTTTTTAATATACTTTCTGGCATATGAATTATATTGGTTATGGAAACTGATACTTTCTTAAATTTTGGGAGAGATCATTGATATGATCACTGGATCTCATTTCCTTTTTTTTTTGTAAAAGCCTGGAGACAGAGGATAAAAAAGTAGGCCTTGCTGGCTGACTTACTATTCTCCTTTTGTTTTACCTTAAAATGGCTTCATTAGAGCATGGCATGAAATTTGCCTTCTTTCTGTATATTAAATATCATCATGCCCGCTGTAGCCATCTCAGATTCTTTCTGCCACATTACCTGTTTCCATCCTTGCACTGGTCCTCACATCCATTCTCTTCATCTGTCTGATCATAGCAAACTCTCTTCTTCCCCAGTTCTTTCTCAGTCCCCATTTCCCATCTCTGCTTCTCCATTTCCTCACAGAAAAAAAATCAAAAGTATTTGGAACACAGTATCTTATACATTTCAGTTTAAGGTAAAGTTAAGAAAAAGAAAAAAAATATCTGAGAGAGACTTCTGCAAAGCTCCAATTCAGACTGACATTGTCAAGTTGAGAAGCTACAGAAAGGTCTCCAGGACTGCTCAAGTCCTATGCACTGGGCTGGCTGGGCACCAGGCTTGCAGTTTTCAGAGGAGGTTTTGAAGGCAGGTGTGAAGTGCAGCTCAAGCAGTTGATGAATTGTGTGAAGTGTTTGTTAGCACTTCTGCAACAGTGGAGAATGGCAGGCAGAAAAGGATGAATTCAGTAGCTTTGTTTCATTCTCAAATGTGATGCTGAAATGCTGGTCACCTTTCACAAAGGCTTTTGAAATACTTTGGTTTGACTATACCTAATCTGAATTACTGAAGTCTCACAAACCATACACCAAGTGAAGATAAAAAAGGAATCCTTGGATTACCAAAAGTCTAGAAGAGCCAACATTTAACACTGCAGCAGGGCTGGTAATCCCTATAGCTTTCTTAAGTAATTTATAAATAAGTCTTGAAGTGTCATTAGTGAAAATAGTGATTGCCAGTATGACAGTAACAAGGCTGTAAGAATTTTATGTATCTTCTTGCTTTATCTTATAAGAGTTTTTCTACAGAGAGGTATAATGAAAATCCTTAGAAAAAGCTGTTGGAAGAAACATGCATAATAGACTTTTAGGAGTAATGGGTTGTAAAACATTCTAGAATAATTAATGAACTTCCACATTTGAAAAGTCACATTTCTTTACAACCATATTATGGAGGCCTCTAGAAGTCCTGAATCTTGGTGGTGTTCTAGGTCAAGCAAGTGAAATTAAATTAGTGCAGATGAGTTGCTCACCTTTTCTAAAGTACTGAGAGGGTATTGACTGACTGACAGTTCAGTGTATTGCTGAAAATGAGCATTATGCCAGGAGTTTGGTGGGGTTTTTTTTGGTTGGGGTTGTTTTGGGTTTTTTCCCTTTTTTCCCCCCACAAATACTTCCTACTAGCAGAAGAAAACGAATCATTTGACCACCACGCCCCTTCCTATTCTTGTAAATATGCTTAGTTGGCTATGAATTTCTTTCCAAAATACATATGTATGCATACATCTGTGCATTTTCCACAAAGGCTGACGTGCTGCACAAATGCTGCTCAGTTTGTTGGAGGTGGGAAGCCATTTTTATGCAGGGCTGAGATTGCCTCTGCCTGTCAGTCAACGCGACCTGGATTTTTCAAGTATCGAACATTAGTTTCTCTGGCTTGAAGTGATATTCAGCATAGTTCAGAAACACATTCATGGGATGTTTTGAGTTACTCATCAAGTGCAAAAGTATATCTTTTTTCATGTGCTAGAGTATTTCCAATCACAGTTTTTCCTGAAGAGTTATGTGCAGTTTGTAGAAAATTAATGTTAATCATGTTCATATAGGCTAAGTTGTACTGTTAATATATGTATTTTATATTATTCTTGTGTTCCTGGACACCCACCAGTTCTTAACAAATCAAGCAAATAACACTCTAATTGTGAACAATTGGACTGTAAAATGTCAGACACACGAGTACTTCCAGTATCTGTGTCCATTTTTGATTCATTTTTCACATTTTTTAACAGAGTAGTGGAGAGAAGCAGGTAAGGAAAAACAAGGTTTAAGTGAGATGAGCTCAGCAGCACAGAGAAGTGGTTATTCCCCATTGCAGAGATCAGGAGTGTTGCTTTTGTTTGTTTGCTACATATTTTCTTGTGATCATAGACTCTTTTCACTGTCCCTTGTCCTTTTCATTTTGTCTGTCGTTTTTTGTTGTTCTCACAAGTGGTGTTCTGAGACTGGATTTTAGTAGGTCTTTTATATTACCATGCTTTTTTGTTCAGTGATATGAAAAAGGTTGTCATTTTGGTCACTGCTTCCAGCCATTATAATGATCCTAATAAATAAGGCATAGCCTACTGTTGGTAATGCAGCAGGTATTTTATTGTGTTTCTCTTAAATCTGCAGCTGGATGCAGAAGGTTAATATGTTCTTTTTACCCCATTGTTGTCTTCACCTTCTAGTAGCCAGGTGTATACAGGCTTATCTGAGTGGGCTGTGGGGGGGAGTAAGAGGCATAAGACATTCATTTCTTCTTTTTTTAATACACTTTCTAGTGTATGAATTATATTGGTTGTGCAAACTGATACTTCCCAAATTTTGGGAGAGACCATTGATCTGATCACTTGATCTCAGTTTCCTTTTTTTTTTTTTTTTTTGTAAAAGCCTGGAGACAGAAGATTAAAAAAGTAGGCTTTGCTGGCTGACTTACTATCTTCTTTTTGTTTTACCTTAAAATAGCTTCATTACAGCATGGCATGAAATCTGCCTTCTTTCTGTTTTAAATATCATCATTTCCAGGTGAGAGTCACAGAATCACAGAATGGCTGAGGTGGGAAGGGACCTGTGGAAATCATCTGGTCCAAACACCCCTGCTCAAATCAGGGCCACCTAGAGCTGGTTGCCCAAGACTGTGTACAGATGCCTCTGCATTTCTCTGGAACTGTAATAACTTCTGAATAGAGAGCATAATGAATATGTTCTGTGTCTTTTTAGAAAGGTATGTTTTTGATAGAAGTCTAGCATGAAGGTCATTTTCAGAAAGAAGAGAGATGCTTTGGGATGAATATTTAAGAAGAGTTTATGGCAAATACTCCATGAATTTTTCCTTATACATTGGGGAAGGAAATCTACAGTTGTAATTGGAGAGTTCTCATTGTCCTGGTTTTTTTTTTGACATGGCGTTCATGAAACAGAGGCTTTGCATTTAAGAAAATATCTAGTTTGCCTTTATGGTGATTAGCAAAATAGCATCCATTTCCTTTCTATCTGCTGAAAGCAGTGAGGCTAAAAATAGTCACCCTGGAGTATGTTCAGGCTTCAGTTGTAGCCAGCTTCTTGAGGCTGGAAAAAAGCTTCACTCAGTACAAGTGCTCAGCACCAGAAGTTCTGGATATTTATAATTCTAGTAAACCTTAATGTGAGTGGCACTGTCTCATGAAACCATAGTCCTTGGTGTTGTACAATGCTGGAGGTCTTTTAACCTTACTGTTTACCAGGGCAACAATAATTACAAAGATGTCTCTGCTGCTAAGGTGCTTTCCAGATTTCAGTGAGGGGCTTGTTTAGTATGTAGGAACATCTTTCCTCTTCCCAGGGTAGCACATTCCTTTTCATCCTCTTTTCCATCTGTAATATGAAAGTCACACTATAGTGGGTGAAAATCGGAGAGTTCAGTTTTAACTGCCATGACTGATCTGTCATGTGTTACTGATCTAAATAAAAAAGCTCATTTCTTCCTCGGTGTCAGCATTTTCTGTTGCAGAGCTCACTGAAGCTCGTGAATCTTTTACTAGCCACCATTCCAAATGCTGTAGTCATGTTGAGTACTGCCAGTATTCTGGGTTCTGCAAAGCTGCTTTGGCAACTACCAGCCTGACAAGCTCAAATTTTCACAATATGTAGAATGTCAGCACCATACCACATCTTCTATTTTTAAGCCACTTTGTTCACATACTGCTGATGATATTTGGAATTGTAGCAGATCAGGAGACAGGTATCATCCAACAGTTCCCTTCTGCAAAGGAGCTCCAAAAATTCTATATAATTGAGTACTAAAAGTTACCTGGTGCAGAATCAAAGATTAGAATCATCAGGTGGCAAGTTCTGTTGCTGAGGTATTGTTTTCCTGGCTTTTCAAAACATTTCTGAAATTTATGAAGCTACAGGAAGGCACAGAAACAATGGTATGAAAGGTGGCAGGGTCCACATGTGTCCTTCCGAATAGCACCTGATACTTGGGATGTCACCAAGTTCAAGGAATTTCATAGATGATAAACCGTTCATCCTGTTTCTGGTTCTTTTTTGAGGGAATGTCTGTCTGTAGGATTCCAATGCTTATCAATCTGGGTTTCCCTGTGATCAGTGGGTGATTTAATTCCTGAAGGCATGGCAAAATTCCAGCGGGAGCTTAAGTCCCAGAGTGCCATAGGACCAGCTACACCATGTGGGAAAGCAGTGGAGGTATCTCCTGTGCTCCTCAAAGGCTCTGGGGGTGGAAAAGATGCTGGCTTTAGAAATTATTCACAGCATTGCATTTTATGGAAGACTTTAATTCTCTAAATGCCTCAGATATGAATACAAGATACTGAAGCCCTGCAACAGTCAGTAAGTACTCAGGCACAATCCTGGAATGTTTTCCAAAAGAGAGGATTATGTGCAGCCACCTGCTAATGCTTGAGTTTGGGATGTTTTTAAAAAGGCTTAGGAGTTAAATTCAAATTATTGCCATAAAATGGAAAAGAACAGTAAATCGCTTTCTTTTGCTTTAAAGGAGAGATATAATGTAAAGTTCTCTGAAGTTCACTCATCTAGTCTACTTAAACTCACTTTTTTTCTCTTGAGTCATCTGGATAGAAAAAATGGGATTGCCAGTATCAAAGGCCAAATTGTACTTAAGCTGCAAATACAGTGAAGGGACTTTAAAATCGTAGGAGATTTATTTACACTTCAAATCAAGTGCAAATCATTTTCAGTAATATTTTTTTCACAAAAGCTCCTCTACAGAGTTACTTCCCACAGTTTGAAAGAAGCAGAAATTAATACAAAGGACTACTGTCTGAAATATTTCTTATGTACATTCATGTGCATACACAAATTTAACAATTTCATATAAAAACAATGGCTCTTAAATTCTTTGTTCTTTCCATGCCTTCATTTAAGTACAGATGGGTCTGCTTACAGCTTTAAGAAAAACATATGCTGCTATTTTAATTCAGTTACCATTGCAAGACTGACATGACTGTGAGAGAATGAGGTGGTTTCTCTTTGAAAAGGTATTTTATCAACAGAATATGGCTTAAATGTCATTTCTAGTGATGTGTAAATCCTGAAAGTATTCCTTCCTTTCAAGTCTACATTGAGTTTGAAATTTGCAAGCTGCTTTGTGCTTTTTAATGAAATACATTTTTTAACTAAAGCTTGTATACAATAATTGCATGATTCCTGAAGTCTGTTATGATATTTTTGCTAGACTGTTGCCTCCTTTGTTGTCAGTCACTAGATTTGCCTGGGATTTAATCGCTGTCATTTTGATATCTGTGATACTTTACTGAAAATTTTGCACTATACACTAAGCCAGTACCACCATTAGGACTAAACACAAATGCCTCCACTTTGCGTAGAAAGAGTATTACAACTCAAATCTGGCTGTATGTTTGTTGAATAGTACAGTGAAACTGGTTTAGGGCTGACGTGCTTTATCCGTACCTGAGACTGAAATTAGAAATTTTTTCTGACCTAACCTTGTACCTTGAATGCTGTGATGACCCCAAGAGGAAGACATGAGTGCTTGTGGACTCTGCTGCTTAGTTCTTCCCCTGCTGGCCCTGGCAGAAAGGTGGAACTGAGGCAGCTTTGTGACAGCTACCAGTGATCATTAAGGTTTAGGGTCAGTGTTACTTTAACTTATACTTTTGTATAAGTCTGTTCTGTAGTATGTCTTCTGTAGAATAAATAAATGTATGATAATATGCAAGGTCCTGCACCTGAGGCAGGGCAGTCCCCAGTATCAGTGTAAACCAGGTGATTGAGAGCAGTCTGCTAGAGAAGGACTCGAGAATACTGGTAGATGAAAAATTTGACATGAGCTGGCAATGTGGGCTCACAGCCCAGAAAGCCTCTCACACAGGAGTTGTAAAGATCTGTTTTACCTTGGAGTGCCATGTTCCAGGTGACTGCTCTGTGCTTTCCCAGTGTCTCACAAGAAGACTGAAATGTTCAAACCCAAAGTTAAAATGAATAGTGCATCACCTGAGAGTTGTCAGCTTCTCCTGTTTCATGCGCTTGCAAGCCATAATTTTAAAGCAAGGTATAGCATAAAGTAGTGAAACTTTGAGAGATCATATGCTGCTACTTGAAATTAAAGTTTCCAACAGAGTGTAATTAATATAGCAAAGCCACTAAATGGAAATTATTTAAAAAATGCTCTCATCTTCACTCGTGTTTCTGACACAGCTCAAGGCTGATAATGTTCTGCACCAAAAGTGACTATGTATGCCTGAATTAGTATCCTATTGATTTCCAAGTGTATTGTGTTGGTAGGTATTGATATATGTTACCAGCTCTATCAAAATTACTTAATTTTCTTTTCTTTGGGATCCATTGTCTCTACTAGGATGTTGTAACATAAGCTATCTAAAGCCATTTCTAGCTGAGCCATCTCTGAACAGTTTAGAAACCGCTGTGTGCACAGACCAGAACTTAGAAGGTGGAGAAGGGCAATAGTGAAACCTCTAGCAGCAGATTGATGGGATTTAGAGTGTTTTGGAGGACAGACTGACTTTTTTTATCAGCTGATCACTCTATGTGTCCTCTTTTTCCCCTACCTTCCCTTCCCTCATCCAGGGTACTTTTCTCACTCAAACTTTAGGTGTGCTGGATATTTCTGGTGTTGTCAAGCACTCAAATACTTGCTGGTAGAAGTTTCGGGTGGTCCTTTCTGACGAAGGTGAAAGTTGCAAGTTTATCCAGGAGTTATCTTCAGCAGCAGTTTCAAAATATAAAGAAATTCAAATCTGTGCTCAACGCATACAGTGTCTTCTATTGATAATTTATGTTTGATTTTCCAAATGCCAAAGATTGCAAACCTCCTGCCTTATTAACGTATTGGTCCATCCTGACAGACAGTTCTGAGAATTACTTCTGCAATTCCAAAATTACCTGCAAGAAATTAACAGGTACAGCACCATCTTGCAGGTCTTGGACACACTGAAACAGTAACTGAGAAAAGTATGAACAGATCAGGTCCTATCCAAAGTTAACAGCAATGAAATCTCTATGTTAGGTCTTTGAACAGGTCCATATTTTTTCAGGAATATCTGACTAACCCCCTTCTTAATGATAGTGGCAGAATCAGGAGGAACTGTTCCCTGCAACTCATAATATAAATTTGAATTACTGCCTAGCTGTTCCCTCGGATTGTGTGTGTGTTCTTGATTGGTGACTGAGACCTTGCCAAGGAAGAAGATAAAAAAGAAACAGTAATGAATTAGACAAAG
Source organism: Acrocephalus scirpaceus scirpaceus (assembly GCA_910950805.1). Classification (NCBI taxonomy): domain Eukaryota; kingdom Metazoa; phylum Chordata; class Aves; order Passeriformes; family Sylviidae; genus Acrocephalus; species Acrocephalus scirpaceus. Next base: position 55,675,872 of record OU383774.1, on the reverse strand, counting down.
AAACGGCTCACCAAAGAGTTTTCCTCTGTTCCTTCTGCTCTTGGTTGTATTCAGTTCTGGGGCTTTGTGCTGCATTCCCAACAACAGGCATGGGGAAATTGGGGATTTTACAGGGTTCATTTCTGTTTATACCATAAGGTTCTGACTTCATGATTCCAGTCTGCAGATGGTGGAGACACACAGGCTTCTGTCCTCCTTCAGAACTGGTGGAACAGTGTTAACTCTGGTTAACAGGTCAGGAATGGATTAGGGTCAGTCATGAATGTTACAGCACCTTTAAGGTGAAGAATCTAAGTGTAAAAAAACAGTTTAACACGAGTCCTTATCTTCCCATGAACTCAGGCACTTGTTAACCCTTAGACCATCATGACTGTGACAATGCCACCACTTCAGATCTAAAACTAGAAGGAGGTTAAAAAAATGAATTTCAAAATGGTTCAGATTTTTAAAAAAGGTGTTTAATTTGGTCTAGAAGTAATGGGACACACATTCTGCCTGCTAAGCTTATTTTTTAAAGTTCCTGTGTCATATCTGAAAAGATCCTAACTCTCCAGCAGTGTTAACTGTAGCTCTTTCTGAGGTTAAAGAAAGCCCTGTGTTCAAAACATGTGTTCAAGGTTGAATATCTGTATCATAGTTCACTCCAGGTTTTTTTTTCTAACTGAAAAACAGACAGGAGAAACAGGAGCACAAAAAATATTCGTGGCCAGATTTCTTTTTTGTGGAAAAGAGAAGAAAATCCCTGCATTCTGGGATATATTCTGAATTGTGAAGTCATCTTGAAAGAGAAATTTCACTGTATGTGAGTGTAGGAGGGAGTAGAAAAATATGTGATAAAAATAGCAGGCTAGGTGGAAATCAACACCAATATGTGGATGCATACCTGAAGATGTTAAATGATAATATCTGAGAGAGAATTACGCTTTAGGTCTCTATTTATTTAATACATTTTAACCCAAAATTTTAAAAAAAGCAAACCAAACCACCTGTATATCATTTTGAAATGACATTTCAAATAATTTCTTTATTTTGAATTTGAATTTCAACTCAGACATTGGCTTCTGTTATGACTTTGGGAACTGCTTAAAAAAATGAAGATCATTTTAACGATTCTGCAGTTGGTGGCTCATATCGACGAAGAACTTTTCAACAAAGTCTATGAAAACTAAGTACTCTTTCTCTGAAATGAAATTCAGGGAATAAGTACTACATCTTGAAAGTATAAAGCTATGATCAAAATGCTTAGAGCATTAAGAAATCACTATATTGCAGAAAAGACTCAGTTAATAAGAGGTTAATTGATCAAAACTATGATTTTCAAAACAAGAGAATGTTTTCGTAGGCTCTCATGAAGCACATCTATGGGTACAGCAGGCAGAATTTTTTCATTTGCCCTCTTTATGGTATTGGAAGTAAAATATTTACTTTGTAGATTCACAAAACAGAACTTCATGAGGTTAATTTGAACTGTATAAAATAAACTGCCTTCTAAGTCAATATGGTAAAGCAACTGGGAAAAACACTGATATATTGAGCACTGTTTTTTTTATTCTCTTACTGAACCTAATGTTGTCAGAAAACCACTCTTCAGATGTACTCTCAAGTGTCAGTTGGTCTTTGTTATTATCAGCAGGAAGCAGGAGCAGCATATGTCTATGGGAATGCAATTTATGATAAAATACACCTAATTAAATCTCTTGAGGATTTATATTCACACATGCTGTGAAACTGAATCATATGAATATTTCCTAATAAATTGTAGCAGAATTAAAGCATCTGTTTTAAATTTCTAACTGTGCACCTAAACCTGATTTCCTGGTCTTTGTACCACAAATTTAAGCTAACATGAAATGCACTTTATTTCTGCAATATTGACCATGAGAGGTACTCAGGGCACCTTGGAGAGAAACACCTACAGCATAGTTATGCTGCCACATATTAGAGTAGGAGTAATGGTGTAGGTTTTTTAAATTGATGCCTAAATCACCCAACTGGAGTAGATTATTAAAGCTGTTTTTATTGCTGTTTCTTCTTTTAACTCTTTTTAGCCCATTTTCATATTAGAAGACAAGTACCCAGTGTAGTATCCACTCTAGGGGTAAAAAGTGCTTCTCACAATTTGTGCGATCTTAGCAAGGACAATGCTAGCAAACAGATCTGCCAGATTTAAGACATTTCATTGCAGTCCTACACACTATTTTTTCCCTCTTCTCTATCCTGTTCTCTTAGATTTGCATGGTCTAGTACAGAAAGAATTATCAATTAATACATCCTTTTGCTGCTTTAAAAAAAAAAAAAACTAACTTTGAATGTCACTTGGATATTAATTTGTTCTCTGTGGAGGTGGTTTATTATATAGCATTTAGATTTTTTTAATGATTTCATAAAGCTGTATGTAAGTGAAATGCTAGGTGAGTAAATGATAGATGTTAGCCACAGTGAGCATATAGGTTTTTGTTCCTGACATGCCTAAGAGCCAGTGCTTCTGGAAAGTGAGCTATTGCTTTGGGTATTCAGTGCAGCAAGATTAGCTGCTGCATAGTTATTATGAAATTTCGCAGAACATAGATTGGAATATGGCAGGTTTTTGTTTAATTGTCTTATAAGCTCTTAAAATTCTAAGTTGTTTTGTATTACACTCTACTTCATGTTTATAAGTGTGCATAGTACAGCTGAAAGAAATATTTCACATGCTTCAATTACCTAAGCATAGCATTTGTGGAAGTCTGGAAACTGGCTAAACAGAGGACAATAAATAGTATTGTACTTTTGTCTTCTGTGTATATAATGAGACTTCAGCTGTGTGAAGAAAAGTAAGACTTGTGAAAGCCACTTGAAAAGCAGCTGCTTGGTCTAAACAGACACAATCTTTCATCTAAATTGATGAGAAAAGAGCAAACTAATGATAAACTGATCTATTGTTACTATTTTCCAACAAAGATTTCAAACTGTATTTTCTTTTAATATAATTTTTAAAAAATACTTCAAAGTGATATGTAAGGAATCACAAGTAAAGCATTACCAGCTTTAGTGAATCCAAGCTGTCATATTTTAGCTGTAGATACACAAGATAGGAAATAAAATGGCAGACATACTTTATTTGTGGTTTTATTTCTCTGAAAGGGTCAGTAAATTCAAATGAGTTTATACACTTCAGGGACTTTCTGGTCCCTGAACATCTGGGTATAAGCCTGGAACGTGGCCCTTGAAAACCATAACCGCACTTGTAGAGAAATAGAACCAAATGAAACGCATGTAATTAGTGGTGTGTTCCAATCTGTACATGGGCAGCTGTATGATTGGTGCTGTGTAAATACTGCAGTGATGAACATGAGTAATGAAAATCAGGAATTGCCTGATTTTGCATGAAGTAATTTGGAGATTATGAGCAGATCCATTTCAGAAACTGATGAGTGAAGCATAAGTGTCCTAAGTATCATCCAAAGAAGATGAAGAAGAGTTATAAGCATATTTGCCCATATGTTACATGTGCCATGATTTTAATAAAAGAATAAACACAGAATTCAAGTCTGGGATTTAGGAAATCTGGTGAATGCAAAATAGAAGTAATACTTGGTATATATATCTGAAACTTGCTAAAAACAAGTGCACAAGCTCTTACTAACTTCAGAAAGACCTGTGTCCTTTTTGGAACCAATGGAAGCATCGTGTTACATGGTCAGCTTTGATGTTTATCGGAGTCTTTTGATGTATTTCTGTGTCTGTATAAGAAGTGAGTGATGCACAAGGCATTTATTTAGCAAAATTTAAAAGGCAGAAATAGATCAATATTGTGAAATCATGTGATGCTGCACTAACCAATTAGTTATTAGGAGCTTGCAGGGCCTGATCCCAAAATCCTATCAAATCAATGAAGACTTCCATCAGGTGCAGCAGCTATTATATCACCTCATTAATGATGGTGTGGAATCCCATGTGTTAGCTATATTTTGTGATCATATAGTATTTGGTTTGCTTTTTCAATTCTTTTTTAATTTTCTCATGGGTCTGCTCCTACTGTGTAAGCAAAGATGATACTGCCATAATAGGGAGGGATTTTTCCCTGAAATAAAATGCAGTGTGGAGGCCACCCATTCTGCTACTCTGCTTTCAGAATGATTAAGTGTTGTTCTGTCTCCCAGGTGCTCTTCAGATAACCTGGCTTCTCACACTGGCTTGGCAGTTGCATCTCTTCTCTTTATTAATCACTATGAACACAAGCAAGTGCCCTGGACTAAGTTAATGTCAGATTAAAATAAATTGAACCTGGCTTTCACTTCAGTTTTGTGTGTGAATTGAAAGTCCCCTGTGAAAGGAATTGAGGCTAAAAAGAGTCATCTGCTCTGAGCTCTCAGGGACCAGGCAATTTGTGCATCCTGCCTTTTTGCCTTCTATTAAGGTAAATCAGTAGCTTCATTCAGAGTATAAGCATCTTCCTTACTTTTTAAAACATAATATTTTGCTTTGGGTTTGTTTAGAATTTTTCTGAAGTTAAAGAAGAAGATAATTGAAGTTTTGGCAGCATGGAAAGTACTTTCAGTTCATTGCAATATTAATAAAGAAGGGAAAGAAAAATCAGTTTTCAAGGATTTAAAATCTAGATTTTAAATCTAGACAAAATGATTCTTGTTCAGATACAGCTTCTTGCTGCAGCAAATAGGAGCCTTTTAGAAACAACTCTGTCAAAGTGACTCAAACCAAGCAGCAAGTAGCCCATCTTCAAGGAAGATAGAGCTCTAGACATTAAAAAAATCAACAAAAACCCATAAAGCAACCCTCAAATTACAAGAAAGAGAACTTGAATCTGTCCACAGCTTCTATTCCTCATTGAATTATCCTTGAGGATGATGCCCTATTTTGATTTCTGGATGGAGATTAAGAGTGTAATAGTAGTTGCACTATGTCCACATACAAATGAATGTGTTTATCTAAGAACCCCCAGTAGACAAAACTCTATCTGATGTCCCTCTCCTAAGTGAAGTACAGAAAATTAATAATCTTAGGAAGTCTGTTCAGGGGCCTCTCCTTTTTATTTGTTGGTTACTTTTTTTCCCCTCCCTGTTGTGCCTTTATTTCTTTTTGAAGATGTCCTTTTTTATTTATGTAATTGTGACTTCTTGATGATTCAAAAAACTCTTCCAAAACCCTTCCAATTATCTGTCATGTGTTTCTGTCTACATTTTCATTCTTCATTTTCTCTAGCTTTAGGAGGTGGGCCTATCTGAATGTCTGTATGGATGCATAGGGTTCCCTGCTTGAGACTATCCTCATCAAGTCATGACTATGTTACTTAATTCTAAATAATACACTAACTCACAAATTTTTCTTTTTTAACTCTATTTTTATTCTGGTAATTCTTTTCTATCATGCATATAAATATCCAGCTTTGTCATGTATGTCCATCTTGAAGAAATAATTTAATTTCTCTGCAGTTTCATTGGCCAGCAGGAATGAATGTTACACTCTTTTCCTCTTCTGACTGGTTTTGGCTTAACTGTTTAGCTTGCACTTTATTCCAAAGTGGTACCTCTGTATTTATTCACATGGTCATGGCATGGCCCACTGCAGTTTCTTAATACTGTCTGTAATATGCCCGTACCCAAGGGTCATAAAAGGCTTTGCGCTTTGCGTGGTTGATTTTATGCTGTTGATTTAGTGTGGGGAAATAGAGGTATGAAGAAGTTACTAGTACTGCTCTGGCAAGTGAACTGATGGTGCCCTTCTGCATGTCTTGACAGAAATTCTGTGGCATGGTCACTTCCCAGTTACAGGCAAAGACCAGGTTCATCTTATTTGCCTTTGTCTATATAGGTCATATAAGATGCTTCTTCCCCTGCAAGACTCTGAAGTCAGAAGCCTTGATTTTGAAATAATACATACTCATAAAGTCTTTGTTTCAGTTTTCTTCTGTGTCTTAGACTTACTTCCACCAATAGGGTTGCAGCAATATAATGCCTTTGTGTCCTTGTATTGGATCCCATCCTTCTCTTAAGAGGTACCTTTGAGCAGAAGCTAATTAAATGTACACACATTAAGTGTGACATTAAATTTTTTTTCCTTATCTGCAGCAGCTGTTTATGAAATATGATTACTATCCCAGTAATTAATATTTCTCATGACTGTGAGAAAAAATATCACAACAGTGTTTGATGTGTTTTTCTTTCTGGAGTCTCAGTTTTACTGAGCTGGAATGAGTGCTTGGCACATCCTAATCTTCAGACCTGCGTGGAGCTGTGCTTAGTGACACAGAGCAGGCTGTGACTGCTCACTTTTGGCAGGGGGGCATGGCTCAGTGCCTCACTCTGCTTGAGGGAAGGAGGGAGGGCTTGTCTTCTCAGTTTTCCTGCTAAATCCAGCACACTCTGCTTGTCCTGTGATACACATATCTCAAGAACTGCTGGGTTGTCCTGGTGTTTAGTGGTCATCAATAAAGTTACTTTTTGGGAACCCATATGCACTTTTAGCATTCATAATACTCTGCATCAAGAAGTTCTGCCATTTATTTACAAGTTGTGTGAAGAACTGTTTGCTGTGGATTTTCCTGTGGTTTAATGCCCGCTTCTTCTGGTATTCACATCATACAGTTTTTCCATGTTCCTGGGCTGAATGAATACATACACTTCAGTCATACCTTCGTATCTCATTTTTTTATTTTTTGGCCCCAAAGAGTTCTACTCTGTTTTTTTCTTAGAACTTGTTACATTCCTCTGTGCATTTATAGTGGGTAAAATTAGTGCCCCAATAGTTCTTGTTTCTTTTATTGTCCTTTCAAAGAGGCAACCACAATTTATCATTAAATACTGTTTCATTAATTGCAATTGATATCTTCACTCTCCTGGAAATAACCATCCTTGCTACTGAGGATACATATAATAATAATGGTGAGATCTCACCCTGGCTTCTCAAGCATTTTCCTCAGGTTCATTTTTAGGTTGCTATTGTATCAGTATGCCACAAAATGTCACACCAATGTGTCAGCCTGACTTTTCAGGCACTTATAGGAAGGGCTCTTGTGTGTGAGATGTCAGTGGCCACAAAGTCGCCTGGCTGGCTGTATGGACCGTGGGTGGTGTGGGGATCTGGCTGGCCTGGGAGTGCAGGGCTCTGGCATTCTGAGCAACTCACATGGCTGCACTGTCAGAGAGAAGGTCCTGCAGGTGCTTCAGTACTCCCTGAGCTGGAGTCTGAGGTAGATTTTGTCATTCTTGTCACCACAGCAAGCCATAAAAATGGCAGTTGTGAAATGAAAGGAATTGCATTAATTTCAGTCAGCAGCTGCTGAGGATCCTGGGAAAGCATATTTTGTTTTGGGAACATCACATTTGGATTTCCAAAACAAAATTTTGCAGGATTTCTGTTCCATAAAAATTTCAAATGTTGGCTTACCTCCTGATTCAAATCTGAGATTTTTTTTCTTGTAAGCACAAAAAAACATGTAATAAAAATTCAGATTTCCAGACAGCCCTGCTTAGGCTTCAGTTTATTTCTCTTTTTTTTCCTACATGTTATTAGTAAGAAACTTTATTACGTCTACACTTTTTGCATTTGTATTTCTCTCATCACTGCAATGACTGTTAGTGTTCCAGTGTGCTGCTTAAATTTTCTTTTGCCTAATTTAGTTTCATTACTTCATTGCACAGCCTTCAATAACCTAAGTGCTTCTTTGTTTACACCCTTGACATTTTCAAATGATGATGCTTTTCAGCCATTCTGTAGCTGAGCTATACCTATTTGTCTTGTAGGCTTCTGATTACAGAGTAAATATGCAGCTATGGAAAATACACATTCTCTAATGTATATTAGTAGAAGCAGATGGTGCAATCTGTTCATTGATGGAATTCAGTTTCTAAAACTGATTTAATCTGGTTTGCAGCAAATACCATTCCAGTACCGTCTGTCATGGAACATGAGCAAAGGGAGATGTCCCATTTCAGGTTGTTTGTATTTCATTGCAATAAAGTGTTTACTTCATGTGTTACATGGGCTATGGCATAACAGAACACCTCTTGTAAGGGCACCTTGTTTCAATGCACAATACTATGTTGTTCTTTATTTGGTATTTTTATATGTTATTATTTTTCATTGCCCCTTTTGTATTACAAAACAGCGTGCTGCTGGTCCCCTTTGCAAACCTAGTTTTCATGCAGCCATTAATAGAGTTTGCCATTGAGAAGAAACAATGGACAGTTATTTTCTTCATTTATCAAGTGGAGAGGAATTTTAAATTAATTATAACTACATTTTGTGTAATTTGGCATTTTTCCCATTGTGAAGAAGAAGTTTCCTTATTTCTTCAGAATGGAGGATTTTCCAAAATTATGAAGACCAGATAAACTGTGTTCAGCTTCTGCTAAGCCAATTGCAGAAGAGAATACAGCGTGTAGTACCTGTTTTCTTTAGCTCAGAGATCCTGTAGTCTCTAGAGCAGGAGGTACTTGGCCTGAAGTGCTGACTTGTCATAGAAGTCTTGAGGCTCTGTATAGCTGGAGAAGCAGGCTTGCAGAGGCAGTTCTCTTCTCCCCACTTAGCACAAAATGTTTGCAGCTATAGCAATAAAGAAAGGAAAGTGGTAGGTAATTTATGTTTCATTTCCTGCTGCACTGAAGGATGTGTGAATCCTCCAAAACCTTGTGGAGTTATTAAATTAAAGGATGTGGTGGAGTAGAGCAAGTAGTCCAAAAAGTATTGCAGAAATAACATGATATAAAAGCATCTGTTTGGAAAAAAAACTGTTGGGCTTCTTACCTTTCTGAGTATTTGCTTGACTGTTCTCTACATTTTAAAAATTAAATATTTGCTACAGCTATTTTGAGGGGGGGGATTTTTAAGTGAAACTGTTTTCCAGTTCCTTTCTCTAGAATGTTTTCATCTCCTTCAGACTTAGAGCTAGAATTTAGAAATTGATCTCCCATGGAATTTAAACCAGCTCCAAAGAGCTTTCACAACTTTCACAAAAGATGGTTTCTGGTTTCCCCTAGAGATGCTTATAACTTTGTTTTTGTACAAAGCCAATAAATAATAACAGCAAAAATTAATGTCTTTCAAGATGATTATGTAAACCAAAAAGAACTTAATCAGAGACATGTCAGTAGAAAAAGGAACCCTTCCTTTTTCATCTAATCAAAGAATGACTTGGGTTGGAAGGAGCCTTAAGGATCAAGCGGTTCCAAACCCCTGCCATAAGCAGGGACACGTTCCACTAGAAGATGTAGTGAAACATTAAGTATATGTGATATCTCATGATTGTTCCTGGAGGTATACCATGTATGCCACTGAAGAAAGAGCAGATATCCAGCAGTTCACATCGTTTTGAGCTGACCTATATTGACTGTTGTGTGTTCTCTGCCAACAGCAGTGTTTGTATTGTTGAGTCCAGAGAACTTCTGCCATTGATGTTAAGTGCTTTTAAAGCATTTACAGCTCTAAATATCTCTAATACTGAGGTGACATTTTATAAAATTACAATTTTTTTTGGCATTTTTAAGTGTGGTGGGTTAACCTTGGCTGGCTGCCAGATGCCTACCCAGCTGCTCTCTCACACTCCGTCCTCATCAGGGCAGTGGAAAAAATACTATGGAAAATATCATAGGTCAAGTTAAAGGCAGTTTAATGAAAGAAAGCAGAGGTTGTGCATGGAAGCAAATCAAAAATATAGATTTAATCTCTACTTCCATCAGTAGGCAATGTCCAGCCACTTTGTGGGAAGCTGGGCCCCATTAAACATAGCAGCTGCTTCAGAAGAGAATGCCTTTCTAAGGAATGTCATCCTCCTCCTTTCTCTTAACTTTTATTGCTGAGAATGACACCAGGTGGTACAGGATATCCCTTTGGTCAGCTGGGGTCAGCTGTTCTGGCTGCATCCCTTCCCAACCTCTTGCTGACTCCCAGCCTCCCAACCCCTGAGTGTGTTAGTGCTATGTGGGTGCTGCTCAGGCACTTCAGGGGCTGCTGTGGGGAAGGCTCAGCCCATCCCTGTCAGATTCAGCTTACTGATACACGCTGTTTTACACTGCCGTTTGAGAAATATATGCACACTGAATTAAAAACTATAGGAGTTTTTGGAAAACTTGATACTTTTCTCAGTAATAATGGTTTCACAGTTTATTAGCACAGTATTAATGGTTTCATGTTACATTTCATGTTTGGATTACTGACTAACAAATTCAACTAACAATTTGACTAACAAAAGTTCAGGACAAACCAGTGAAATTTTTGTGGAGCATTTCTTCTTGTATGTATGCATTTTTAACATTGCAACCTTAAGTTTAATTAAGGAACACCATGCAAAGCAAGTTTTAAAATACAATGGTCCTGAAACTTCTCTCATTACTCTTTTTTTTTTCCTCCCTTTCCATGTGGAAGACATGCTCAACCAAATTACACATGAATGGAGTCTGCTTTCACACAGATCTTATGGAAAACCCAATTATCCAGCTTCCTGTTGGGGAAGCTAGACAATGTTTGTGCTTCAGCCACTAACTGTTTTTGGAATTTGTCATGCCAGACAAATCTATAATCAAATCTTTGGAGTTTTTTATTTAATAACAGAATAGGTATGGCTTCACAAAGTCTGGGTGAGTTTCTTTGTGCTCACAAATAAGATGCACTCTTCTGAAAATCTCTAATTAAGAGAATACTAATGTAGCAGACCTCAAAGTGCATGGAGTTGAGTTTATTTCTTAACAAGTAAGCTCTCTAGGGAGTGTTCCTAAGATGATGTTCTGAACTGCTAAGCTTATGTTGGTTTCTTCTTCAAAACAAAGGCAGAGTTATTTTTAAAGTTATATTTTTCAAATGCAAAATGAAGTCTTAAGCTTTCTGGACTCAGTTGCCTTAAAACCTAGTCATGTCCTTGTTGTGCCTTGTGGTTATCAGTGTGCTTTTTAAAGAAAGATATTTTGAAGTAACTTTTAGAATTGTTGGTTTAAAGCTATAGCAGAGCTTGAAGCTGAGTCTTGAGCCAGTCTCCTGATCCTGAAGGTATTTTCACTTTACTGAGAGCTTTTATCAGGGCTAATGGTGATACAGATATGGTTTTGATAAGCACCACCCGGAAGATGATGCACAGAAGCCAAGTTAAGGTTTTTAAAGAAAATAACATCCAAGTTTGCCCTCTGCAGCAGCATTTCAAAGACCAGACTTTGAGGAAGGTGACTCAAACCAAATTGAATGATGCAGAGTGGAGTGCTGTGGCAGGTGACTGTTTGGTGGCTCTTTTTCCCCATTGCTATCACCTCCCAGCTGCAGAGCAGCCCTGCAGCTCCCAGCCCTGTTCCTGCTTGCTGGGTTCCCTCCACACAGCTGGTTTCTGCCTCTGGCTTTGCTGCAGCTCAGTATCCTCTTGCTCTGCTTGTGGGAGCACAGTTCCCACTTGAATAGGTGGGGTTATCCAGCAGTGATTTTTCCAGTGGAAATCCAGGTGGGCAGGTATGTAATATATTGGGAGAGGGAGCTGGGGGACCACTTGTTTTGCAAAATAGGAGGAGGCAAAATGTAATTAAACCACTAGAGCAAATACAGCAGAGCAGTAGTTCTGTACAATTGGCAAAGGAAATACAATTGGCTCAAAGAATGATGATCAAAGTTTTAAAAAGTCTCCAGTTTTCTGGTTTATTGCAAGAGAAACTGGTAAATTTTCCACTTGAGGGATGAGCAAGATTGCTTTTCTTGCATGGACTGAGGAGAAAGACAGGTTTCTTTCCTGCATTTGCTTTGGTTTTTATAGCATAGGGTTTCTAGGGTTGCTGAACCTACCCAGCTCTTCTTTTAAACTTGATGCTGATTTTGTTTAGATTAAGCATGATTTCAGAGTTCAGTTAAAACTAATTTCATTCTCTTTGCTTGCAGGAAAGAGTGTTGGGTGGGTTAATTCGGCAGTTCAGTGTGAGCTAATTCTGCAGTTCAGTGCAACCATATGTTTAAACCATTGAACCACAGCTGAACTGTGCAAGACTGCTCTCCAAACTATCAAAGGCAGTGTATAGTGATTACATGCACATGGGCATGTGCAGTACATTCTCCCAGCAGCTGCCTTTCAGTGCCCTTTGCAGCAGTTCCTTGATGGTTGTTTCCAAGTGTATTTTAACTGAAGGGAGGGGTGGGTCCTCAAAAAGGTGTTCTTGCTATCCAGCATTTTAGGGTCTGGAGGCTGAGGAAGGAAGAGACAGAGAAAAACCTTGAGGATTTGAGCCAGCTAGGTTTCCTAGGGAAGGAGTCCAAATGTTTTCCGGATTGTCACAAACTGTTAAATTGTTTACAGTAAATTTTAACTGGAAGATCCCCAATTGAGCCAGATGCCATGGCTGTTTGCAGAACAATCAGGAGAGTGGTGAAGTATATGAGAATTGGAGTTTTAGAGACAGCAGCATGTAGTTGGAGGCAGAATGCTGGCAGCTGTAACTTGATAAAGACATTTTGCAGAAGAGGAGGAGAGGTTCGGATTGAAGTGATGTAGCTGAGGTACTGTAGGGTTGTTGTTTTTTCTTTTTCATTTGAGGACTTGTAGCCAAGAGTCTGCCTCTTTCTTTCTACTTCCTTAGCTGTGAGCAGTTTCGTTGTGGAGTGAATTGACTGAGCTTGTAAATCATCCACCCTTTTACCAGTAATTCAAGACCTAGGCCTTTCAGGATATGGTAAAGATGTACCTTTTCTGTCTAACAAACTACTTTGTAAAATTATCTTTTTTTGTCCCCTTTAGCAAAGTGTATATGATTTCTGCATCTGCAGACTGACAAGAACTATTTAGCTTTTTGTTGCCTGGACCTAAAAATCCCTGTTACTTCTACCATTGGTTTCAAAACAGCTCTAAGCACACCAGATGAGTTTTGGCAGGAAAACAAAGATTATGTAATTTTGAGACAAGTCTAGTTGTTTTGCTTTTAAAAATAATAATAGTTCAGAATTTGGAATTCCTTTTCTAAAATCTAAATTGAAATAGTATCTAGCATACTTGCTAGTAAATCCATTTGTTGTGGAGAAATTTGAGGACTGAGAAAAATAGGAGCAGGAAGGGAAATTGCATCTTTGAAAATGGAAGTGAGAAAGGAGACTTTATCTGGCTTTAATTCAGGAGATAATATTCATGTTAAAATTAAAGGGCTGGGCTTTTTCTGTCTTGCTTAGTTTGCTAATGAGTCACTTTTCCTAGATCGCCTTCTCTAGTATTAGTAATGGGCTTGTGAGGCTGCTAGTGCTTCCCCCGGAGCCAGGAACCGCTCCGTGGTTACTCATTCCTACGGTATTTCAGATGCTGGCATCTGCATGTGCTGTATAGACTGCAGTGTCCAAGGGTGGGCTCAGAGGCAGAGGCCTGTGGATCATCACCTTCGTGTCTTAGCTGAACAAACCCCAAGGCTTTTCAACCTACTTTTTCCTCTTTCTTGCTGTTTTTCAGGAGTATGTGCACCAGACTCCTGCCTATCCAGCCATTCCTATTGTGTTGTCCTTCTCCTACAGCCTCTGTGTTGCCTTCCTCCCTTTTTCCATGTGGGACTGATGTGTGTCACGTACATTTGCATGGTTCTTTACAGCTCTCTCCCCAAAATCTCACCTACATTCCCATTTTTCCTGGCATGTTGCCTAATTTTTTGTTTAAGGTGTACCTTTTGATAAGATGTATCTTATCACTCTGCCAGTCTCAAACCTTGTCTCATGCCTGTGATCAAGGCACCCTTACATGCTCTGGACAACACAAATGGTTTTACTTCACCCTAGTTTTAGACCTTTCTGTCACTGGAATAAGCCACAAGTATAAGCACCCTGGTATAAAAACCTACTGTGTTTTATCCACTTAAAAATTAAGATGAAGTGCCCCATATAGAGCAACAGCATGTAACTGAGCATGCATGGATGCACTTTTACCCTGACTTAGTCCTCAGGGAAGACCATCCCCTTTAGCTCTGCTCTTGCTTGTCCTCGAACTTGATCTTATCACTTGTGTTGGGCAGGAAACTGGGCAGAACAAAGATGTTTGTGGCATGTGTATTAATAAGAAAATATTGGAAGTATGGCAGGAACCAATAACGGAGAGTTCTTTTCCTTTGGGGCACTAATTGATTGACTACGATGACCATATGTTGGAAAGGAATGCAAAATCCTGATGTTTTTAGCCACTGCAAAGCTGCAAACTTTTCTACTCTTCCAGACTACATGAATTGTAATAAGGAAGTGTTCATTTCTTTGCAATTAACAGTAGGACAAGAGGAAACAACTTCAAGCTATACCAGGGGAGGTTTAGATTGGACTTAAGAAAACATTTTTTCACTGAAGTGGATGTTAAGCATTGGAACAGGCTGACAAGGGTAGTGATTGAGTCACCATCCCTGGAGACATTTAAAAGGCCTGTAGGGAGACTTTGGGACATGGTTTAGTGGTGGATTTGGCAGTGCTGGGTTAATGGTTGAAATTGATTACCTTTTCCTACCAAAATGATCCTCTGATTCTGTGGTTGGTTGTATGATTTTCTATCAATCAACAGCCTAAACAGTGCTGAAAGGGTGTTTTCACCTGGGGGGCAAGGAGGTGATGTTGTGACCCAAGTCCTGACCTAAGTCCTCCTGAAAGGACAAGGAGAGTGCAGAGGCTGCCTTGCCTCACAAGGGTGAATGGGAATCTTTGCCCCTTAAGGATATCTGGTCATGGCCCCTTTTCACTGTAAAAGGGGGAGGCAACAAACGAAACATAGAGACCCAGACCTGGACAGACAAGCCTAATGGAGGCAGTGACAAGAAACAAACTTTGTCAGCCACACTAATGGATAGGCTACTTACAATCTCATTTAATGTAGAAGATAGAATATAGTCATAGAAGATACCTCTGAGGTATGATTCCTATTTGAACTTAGCCTCAGATAGAACTCTTCCACCTTGTCCTTAGTGTGGACCAGGCAATGCCAGAGCCTGACTTCATCAGCGTCAGAATGCTTCCATGGAAGTATCTGTAGACACACGTGAGCTTGATTAAAAAATATCTTTGATGTCAAGCAGATGTTACAATTTTCTTTGTGCTAATTGCATTAGTGCATCACTTAATATATTTAAAGTTGTGCGTCAGACAAATAGAGAAAACGATTCAATTATATCCCTCCTAGAATGTTAAAATAGGTCTGATTTTATCTTTACATTATTTGTTCACACAAACTTAGCTGAGAAGGTTTTACTCATTTGCAGTACTAAACTCAGAGAGGAAAACTGGGATTGGTTTTAATCAATTATTCACTTCTTGTCAATCCAGAAAATAAAATGCATAAGAAATTGTTACTTATTGTTGAAATGCCATTTATATCATCTGATGTTCTGTACTGGAGGAAGATATGATATGTAGGATTGGAGTCTTCAGCTATGGCTGTGGTGCCTGAGTATTAGACATGAGGTTATCATATATGCATATGATTCATTGCTTATCCTTGAACATATACAGTTGAAGATGTCAACTGCAGAAAAATCTAATATTTAACATAATAATTGCAACACTTTTCTTGAAATGCCAGGGTTTTAGGACTTAAAATTAGTTATAAATTATATCCTGTATTAATAATCTGAAACATTTCATTATTTAATGCTGGCAAATGCACTTCTTAATGCCATTTTCATTCAGCTCATGCTCTTCTCTGTCTGCCTGTCTAGTCTTCATAAATGGGGACAGACTCACTTTGCTTTGACTGTGCTGGAGTAACACTGAGTGTCTGAAGAACAGTGGATTCATCCGTGCAATGGAGGCGGTCGTCCGCCTCCATGGAACGTGAGGCAGTAGGGCTCCTTGCAGTGAGACACAACGTGCAGGATATGCGTGTTCTGATCTTTGAGAATATATGACAGATTGTTTGGTGTAGCAACAGACTGTCATTTTTATTATTTGATGCTGTGTGTTTTTACTGGTGTGGCCGTTCTGGTAATTTCCTATGTTGTTTGTGCTTGAGCACTGCCATGGGTTTGTTTTAGCAGAAGGTGCACTGCAGGGTGCTGAAGTCTCTTAGTTCTCACAGAATTACAAAAACTTTTGAGTTTCAGTATCTTATAAGAATGTTCATCTCTTGTTGATCATCTGCTTGCTTCTTACGTTACTGCTATTCTTGCTTGGAAGGAAAGTCAAAAGAGATGCTACCTGAACCTCAGCAAGGTGCAGAAGTCTAAATGAACACGAGAGGAGAAGGTGTGAGGCAATACTGTTACATTTATTTTATGAGTTTGTTTTGGATTAGATTTTTCAGGATATACCTACTTCTGTCATGTTTGGGATGCTTAGGAAAATAAGGAAGGAAAGAAAAAGCTTTGTGGCCCATACCAGGTACCGTGAAACTTCATGTAATGCAGCTGTCAATGTCTGTTCTAGTACAGAATTACTGAAAAAGGGATGATGAGAGCATTAGCCCTTGGCTTTCAGTTCCCTAGTATTGGACTGAGAACTCCTGTGAACAATCAGGAAAAGCTACAAAACTGCGAAGATGGAGAGTTTGTGTTTCTTACCCTCCAAAGCTTTGGGCAGTGGGCCTGCTCTCTTCCAGCTCTGCTGGATGATACTGCAGAGAGAGAAGAAACACAACTTTTCCTTTTTTGCAACAGTAAGGTTGACTCTTTACTTACTACATTGTTACTTACCCTGTGTATATATAACCAAGCACAAAAAGGTATATAAACTTTCCTCTCTCATCTGTAAAATAATTTCTTTAGAAATGCAAAGAATTCAAGCCCTAGCAAGTTTTCTGATTAATACCTGCTTCACATCTTTGAAACATTTGTTTTATGACGAAATATTAATCATAGTAGATTAACAGTTCTAAAAGTCTTTGGTTTATTTTTTGTTGCTGAAGATTTCATGTATTTAAAAAAAACAATGAATATCTCTTCCTAGGAATGAACATACTGTCTTTATCTGTCTCCTTGTATGAGCTTGCTACATGTTGCCAAGTCCTAAGGAATTATTTTCAGTGTGTTTGAATGGTTTTTTTCCCTTATTCGACTGTAAGCACAATGTCAAATCAAGCCGCTGTATGAAATGTGTTTTGCTGGGAAATGACCATGATGAATTTGATGCCATACCGTTTACTTGCTGTATTTCAGGGTGGAAGAGCTATATTTGATCTTGGGGGTGGAAGAGAAAACCACAGTGTGCAGGCTGGTGGCTGCTCTGTTGCTAATTCATTGGCAGTTTTGGGGGAAAAGTATCTGCATTTTTAATTTTTTGAGGCCAGATATTAGCAAGAATTATGACTCTAGCTATTTCAACAAGAATTCAGTGTAAAATTTAATTCCTTGGAGATTTGTGTATCGTTCAGAGCCATAACTAAGTCTTTTAACTCCTGCAAATTATAGTAAAGAGTAATAGGTAAAAAGCCACTGCTTCTTTAAATCAGTGTCACCAGTGACTCAGGATATCTATTGATTTTTTTCTTTATTCCTACCAGCAGTTTCAATTAAGATTCAGCAGGTCCACTCTGAGAAAATTCTGCATAAAGCACTGCCTGATATTTGTGGTTAATACTGCTTTTTAAACTCTGTTTAAAGAAATGAACATTTTAAAGTAATTATGTCTGTAACATTTTAAAACTTCTATCTAAAAGGCTAGTATAATTCCCAATTTATAGCTTTTGTTACGTATTTTTGAGTGTATAGTTAGTGGAATGTATGCATTTATATATTTCATCTATTTTTTTCAGACAATAGCTATGCAAATTTAAAAAGTCAATTATATTCCCCCAGACATACTACTTTCTGAATATAACAGAATTGCAGCATGATTTTGAAAAAAACACGAACAACCATGCAGTATTTTGCCTGCAGATAGCGTCTATATCAACAAATCATCTGGACAAAATTATTATGGGCTGTTTGTCTTTACCCTTTGTAATGCACTAAGCAAATTTCAGTGCTTCATTCCCACGTGAACCATTTTCTAATTTGGCGTTTATACCATGTTTGTCAGTCCCTTTGTGCATTTTTGGGAGGCCAACTCCAGATGTGCATCAGCTATTATTCCACATAGGATTGTGTGACAATGTTCCACCTGGAAGCCCGGTGGAAGGAAGGTAAAGGAAGGTAACCTGAGGCTCTGTGAAATCATGAAAGCTGCAGAAAAATAAATGGGAAGGTCAACCATTAGGGAGAAGAGCAAGATGCATGTGTAGAATAAAAGCTATTAATAAAAAGGTTTGCCTCCTGAGTCACCATGCTTCTCATATAAATTTCCATATTGGCATGTGGCCACTGCTGTAATTGTTTGCATTAAAACGTAGTATCGGGAATGTAGTGTATTTTTAGCTCTCACTACAGCAGTAGAAACAAACAAAAAAAAGGTTAACATTTTACTGTAAGCCAGTTTTCTAAAGACCATCTGAGATCTGTAAGATCTGTGGTTGTAATTTGGAAAGCTTTGGGAGGAAATACCAAAGTACCACACAAATATCTCTGAAATTTCAGAGACATACATTTGTAGCTGATATATTTGTTACTTGCTATGTATAGATTTTTCTGAAGTCTTCTGCTATTTCACTAACAAACTTAGATGGTCCCTTTCCATTTTCACTTGGTTGGCTTACATTCTGTTTCCTAAGCAGGCAGTACGTTTTTCTTTGTTTTCAAGATTGTGTGCTGCAGAACTTTACTTGTTACATGTACCTTCACTTCCATCAACCTTTGGAAAGAGGTCTCTGAGAAGTGTATTAGCTCTCTTGCACATTTAGTTTTCTACTGGTTTGGAAATTGCCAGGTTAACATAAAAGAGTTGAAATGCATATCTTGCGTGATGAGCGAAAAATGTTAAGAAACAAATTGTTGGTGTGCTTTTGTGCAAAGAAGAATTAATTTAAGGAAACTGCACTGAATGGGGGTTGAAATTTCCTCTATTGTAATTTTAAAATGCCAGATCAGGAAGAGGCCTTGAAACATGAGTGGTGTCTCAAGTCTGTGGCTGACAATTCATCATTGA
Source organism: Acrocephalus scirpaceus scirpaceus (assembly GCA_910950805.1). Classification (NCBI taxonomy): domain Eukaryota; kingdom Metazoa; phylum Chordata; class Aves; order Passeriformes; family Sylviidae; genus Acrocephalus; species Acrocephalus scirpaceus. The sequence continues at coordinate 55,656,951 of OU383774.1, read as the reverse complement.
AAAACTAATGTTCTTTGGCTGTTTACCTGAAGAAAAGGAGGACATTGTAAATTTACATTGTAAGGAGTAATGAATATAAAGCGCAGTGCAAGGGGGATTAATCATGAAGAAATGCCACTGTTGAGTGCCTGGCACTCCCTGAAAATGTGACACCATCTGATGTATTTAAGTATTGTTAGGACCCTGTGCTATAGCCATTATGAGAAGGACTCTGGGGCAACATTGCAAATCAAATAACTTAATCTGAGGCACATGGTTGGTGCAGTGGCCTTGGAGGGGAAGAGAGTGACAAGAATTCCCAGTTTGTCTCAAGGAGCCCATCTCATGAACAGAAGCAGTATCAGTAAATGGGTTGAGCAGGAAATCTTTATGAAAATGAAAAATGGTGGGAGAAGTGAGATGAAAAATAGCTAGAATACAGGACAAGGAGGACTGGAAAACTCCCCAGATCAAACCAGTAGGAAACATGATTAACTGGAAAAAAAATTAAAGAATTAAAGCCAAACTATTTAAAAAATTAAAAAGTTATTGATACCAAAAAAGAAAAATATTAAGCAATAAAGAGGTAGAGAAAAAGAGAGATTTATAGAAAAGATTGTGATTTAGTTTTGACCTATGCCTCTTTGTGAAACAAGAGTTTAGAAGACCTTTGGTAACCAGATCAAGAAAATCTTTAAAATAATTTAATTAGATTGAAGGCCAAAAGATAAACTCTTGTGATAAGCAAAAAATGTTCACTGTTCATTTACCTTCCAATTGATTTTCCTTCAAGCTAGGAAAGAAACATGCTACATTTGGACAGAAGGCAGCATTGATATAAAAATGTATATGAGGCAACAGTTGCTTAAGAGTAGTTAAAACTACAGAAAAAAAATTACAAGTCTGCAAAGATTCGAGAGGAAGCAAGTTTGTTTATGTATGAGAAAAAACTGCCCCCACCTACTGTCCAGCAATCCCAGCTATGAGGGATGATTTTCTTTCTTTCAAGTTGCTACAACTAGAGAATTTATTTCTTAATTTAATACTTCCTTCAGATGTAATTTATTTAGTGTTCAGGTGTTAAATCAGAAACACGCTGAATTTGAATTTTATCTTTTTGAGTGTCAATGATATCTTTACAAAAATAAATCAGTGATTTCAAACATTTACAGTTGTTTTTAAAGAACTGTCAGTTTTATCATTTTTATGTTTTACACTTGTAAACGTGCAGTTATTATTTGCATTTATGTCACCATACTAACTTTGGTTTGGAAAGAAGCAAGCATCACTGTGCATTTATTGGGCTATGTTGTACTGTGTTTAGTGGAAACCGATTCTTCTTCATACAAGATACACCGTTGGAAACAAAACAGCTTCACTGATAATTAACATGTTAACCAGATGTGCCATAAAGCCATTGTGTCTGAAGGGCCATTGTCCTGTGCTTTTCTAGAGCTTGGTTTCTTGCCTCTTTATTTCAAGTAGAAATTCTTGAGTGCTAAATCTGAATTAAATGGAACGCTCCCTCTACATCAACCTACAGAAGCTTTAAATCACATAGAGATGAGCTTGACAAGATGTCCTCAACCTCTGACCTTCTAAGAGTCTTTCCCAAAGAGGACTGAATGTGTGTGACAGATACTTGATTGCACGTTGATTTGAAGCTGGGTGGATTTTTCTGTCTTCATGTCTGTAATGCTCTTAAAATGGTTATTTGCAGTCTCTTACTGTACTGTAATGCCAAAAGAAAGGTCACAGAAATTTATGTTTTTACATTTCAGTATGTAAGAGAAGGTCATAGGTTAGCAGAGGTGGATGAAAAGCTTTTTCATCCCTCAGCTGAGTAAGATGTGAGATTTCGCATTAATTTAGATTGGGTTTGATCTTTTTTAAGAGCAAGGGCTTTTTTTCAATCTGAGCATTAGGCTTTTGCAGTGAAATTTGTGTTCCAACTTTGTTTTTACTATCTTCAGTTGCTTGATTTTCAGCATTTCAATATCTTCTGTAGCATATAGCACCCTAATAGTTCAGTGTCCTTAAGCAAAAATAGAGTAGGAACTTAATCCAGAAGAGTGCATCTGTTTTGCCTTAGGGATTGTTTGCAACTGACCTTTGATAATGGCTGGTTCATAATTGCAGATTATTAGAAATCACTTTAAGTAGTGTGCTTGTCTGAACTTTTTATTCTTGTTTGCTTTTTTGTAGATTACAGATAGAAGAATCTTCTAAACCTGTAAGGTTATCACAGCAGCTGGACAAAGCTGTAACCACAAACTATAAACCAGTGGCTAATCATCAGTATAATGTAAGTAGCTTTTAGTATTTTCCCTTCTTTTCTTCAGGAGGAATTTGGCTTGGGACTCCAGGACTGCTCTGCTGCTGTCCAGCAGCTCTTTGGCTCACAGTTTGCCACTGTCTGTGGCAATGCTCTGTGTCATCTGGTTTCTCCTTGATTTTGTCTTCTGAGGATCTTCTTTCTGTTTCAAGACCAATATCACCCTTGGGGCTAAGGTTTGCTGGTTGTAACTGTCTTGTGTTATCTAATGGAGGGCAGACCACCTTCACCCAACCATTTTTAGTGGCTTTATTACATTCTTCCTCTAATATTTTTTTAATGTAATTTTGACATTTGTAGATGAAAGGCAGTTCTGGCTTTGTGCTATGAAATGTGGAAGCACTTTTGAGCCAAATAACTTACCATCTGCAGGAGGGTAAAAGACTTGAAAAGAATCATTAGTTTCCAGTCCCTTGGAGGAATTGGCAACAAGTAGAAAAGAGTAGCAGCTGATAATTTTTCTCAGTTTCATACCTTCACAGTACATGTTATTGGCATCATTGGCTTTGTCAATATTACACCCACACTGCTCTTCCAGATAAGTTGATGTACACATAAACTATAATGTCCTTATCCTATAAGATCCTCTTTGAGTATGTTGAATCTGAGGAACATTAAGTCATACTGAAAATGAATCATTCTGTTATTCATTTAAACTTTTACACTTTTTATTAAGATTTTATTTACATAAAACAAGTGACAATATACTGGATGATATTTAAGTGTTATTATGAGCGTCAGTCTATTGCCACAGAACCAGAAATAATCATTTCTCTCTCATGGGACTGTTTTGTAGTAGTTACTGTTCAAAGTCTGCTCTGTACATGGATGATCATACCAATAGAACAATTGCAGCTGTGGGAATGCCATTTAACCAAAACAGTCATGCTGATGTGTCCTACTATGCAGATGCAGTTTTACATGAGTATGTTGTTTTATGATGCTGCTGGTGTTCTCGTTCTTTAATTCTGGAGTAAGCTTTGGTGGGGTACAGCTTCTCTTTTCAGTGGGATGCTGTTCCATTTCCCTGACCACGAGCATAATTACAGCAGTATGACTTCAACCTGGAGATGATCTTTGTATCTTTATTCCAGCTGCAAACTGCAGGTCATCATATCATCATGGAAATTTAAATCTTGCATGAGATTGAGGGGGCATAACCAGGCCTGTTAAAAGTGATGATGCTCTCTGTCCTAATTGTAATGTTTGTATTGATTACATAGTTGTCCGTGGTCATGGAAATATATCAGCAGTGTGTTTAGTTTTCACATCTACCTTGAAGGTATTCTGATGGGAAAAATCTTGTAAGACATACTTGTGCTTGGATCACCTTGACCTTGCCTTAGCTCTAAAGGCTGAGGCATGACTACTTTCTACAAAATCTTTCTTTTCGTTAAGTCTTTTATTAAGGTTCAGGCTAGATGGCTGAAAGGATATATAACCGGAAGGAAAAGTCCATGAACTTCTAAAATCTCTTGGTTGAATTTTTCTGTTGTTTTCAACCAGTAACTGCGTTCTTAGAACCTGCTCCATTGCATGTAATCATATGGGTGCTGTGTTGGGAACAGGACTTTCACAAGAAAGAAATAAAAATGTACAAACTGTCGTATATGCTGATACAGTCATCATCTGGGCAGTTTCTGGGTGAAAAATGAGTATCTACTAAGTGAGACAGAAAGGGTTAACATTTGAAGGAAAGAATATAAAATGGGGCTTAAGTGTGGCTGCTCCATGTACCTATAAATGAACGTACAGCAGGAAGGAGAAGGGAAATAAATTACATGTGGATGGGGAATAGCCATAGTTTGTTTGAATTCAAGGACTGGGAAAGTGATTAGGTTATTTTGGCAATAAATTATATTAACCATACATTTTTATTTGAAGAAATTGCAATTTCATTACAATATATGCTAAGATTGTAACTTAGCTTTTCTTCTCTGGGAAAGAGACCTCCATTATATCTATAAATATTAAATGTGTTTACAAAGTTGCAAGGTTAATATTCTGGCAGCTGGAACCTTTCTGTGACTTAATTATTTTTCATAATACAGCAGAAAAGTTCTTCAGTGATTCTGGCTAACTCTTCAGAGTCTTCTTTTAGTGGTTTCTTTGTGGTCCTCTCTTCCCAGTATCCTGTACTGTACTGTAGAGGTTGGTACCCAAGTTCCAGGAGAAAAGAAAACCTTTAGGACTAAAGCATCTTTAAAAAGCATCTTGAGAGGAAACTTTGGATTTATTCTGACTTCTCCATCAGCTTTTTATTTGCTGTCTACCAAAGCAGTTACATCAGCTTCAGTATTAATGATACTTTCAAGAAGGCAATTTTGGCAGCTTTTCAGCAAGCTTAGCAACATCCTGTGAAGGTAAATAAAGAGAAATTGATTTCAGCATAAAGTCTTCTGGGGATAAACTCACAGCTTCTATGCTAAACAGCTTATTCTAAAATGGTCCTTCCTTGAAATCAAATAGAATTTGAATGTTTTTTAAATTAAAAAACCACACAACTTTAAAGAAATCTAATTAGTTTACAGTGTAGGTGCATTCTATTACATGACTATTAAAAGGTGCTTTAAGCCTACTGCTTAAAAGATGCTGTTTGCAAAGAAAACAGGAAGGAAAATAGTGAAAGGCTGCATTGTAACTTGCTATGAGCAGTGTATTCACAAGACCAAAAAGAAGAAATCAGCAACAGAAGACACCAGGCTTATTTTTTTCTTTTTGGTTTTTTCTAGAACTTCTCATTGTGCTCTGGTTTTAGACAACAGTGGAAATTGTTGCTGAAGTTAGAGGGAAATGCTAAAATGCTCCTAATTAGAGAGTGGGCAACTGGGGCACCAGCTGCCAATAACTTTTCAATATAGGGAGGGTTTGATATTCAGTTTTCTATGTGAGTTGATTTTATACATTAATGAATTAAGAATATTAGATAATTCACATGGAATTTTAATAATAATTGTCTATTGGACTTCCAGAAGAAGCAAATACTTTGACATGCTATTGTTTAATGGAAGGCCAGTGTCCTAGGTTTTTGTTCTTCCTCATGTCTGTGGTGCTGTGGATTATGGCAACCAAGATGATGTACTCTCAAGCTGGTTTGCTTGATGTTACAGTTTGCTGTGTTGCACAGCTATTACTGTTTTGAAGATTTATTCTTCTTTAAATGCAGTGGCTAAAGAGTTAAATAATTACACTAAATTGTGTTACTGGATGAAAATCCATTGCATGATGGGTTTGTGTGGTTAGATTGTAGCTTTTATAATACTACATGGAGTTAGAAAAGCAGGCAAGTATTTAGTTGTGCATGTCCATTTTAGGTTTAAAGCAGAAGTAAGAGAGTTCAAGCTACAGGCTGGGAGAAATTTCTCTGTGCCCAGTTTAATGATGTACATCCATTTCAGAATGTGAAGGAGGTAGTTGGCTGGCTGGAGACCTGGGAGCTACGGCAAAGGTGGCAATAGTGTTTAGCCACTTTGGGACAGCTACCCAGAGATAGGCTATTTTCACTCTGAGAGTAGGAGGGAGTTAGCTGGCAAGGATACATAGGAAAAAATAAATTGTGCCATAAAACCAATCTTTCTTCTTAAAAATAAGACCTTTAGTATCCAGTAGATCTCTGCATTTTCCTTTCTAGGCTTTTCTGAAAGTCTTCCTTTTGAGAGTCAGATTTGAGCCATCAGAAGCAGAGTGACTGCCATACAGAATTATCCCATTTACAGCCAGGCGTGTCCCTTATTGATCACATGCATCTTTTCTGCTGTACATTGTGCCGCTATGGATTCACCCACGCAGTTTGCCTGAAAGCATTTGATGATTGCATGACTTACACTACCTTCTGGATCACTTTTGTTGGTTCCAAGGAGCTGGATGGTTTTCTGTTTGAGGGTGGTATTGGGGGTGGATGGGGTGATGTGCTGGCAGGTGTCGCAGTTGGTGCTCTCTGGTGATTGGGGTTTGTTTGGGGTGTGCTGGTCTGTGCTTCTGATGATGAATCAGAGGAAGTATTTTTGGAGGTGTTAAAAGTTTCTGTGAAAATATATAGTCATATGGTGCAGATTATAATGGTTAAGTAATTTTTAATATACAGTTTGAAGTAGGATGATGTGTGGTAACAAGGAGCCTCTGCCTGCTTAGAAGGTTTGGTGTTTTGGGAAGTGTAACTTCATGTATGTTACTCTGGTTTCTCCTGAAGAGAAATCATCCAGATCCTCAAAGCTGGTTGTATATTGATGGAGTTGATGCCTTGAGTGCTGTTTCTGGAGAAAATGAGGCAGTGTCCAAGGGCTGTTGGGAACATCCTTTGGGCAGGTGCTTGTTATGATTGTGGATGTAGCCATGTTGGTCTGTGGATTTTCCTAAGCATGGCAGTTTGGAGGTTGTTTGACATTTGTCATTGTACCTCTGAAGCTAATACCAACACAGGTGGAGTGAGAATACCGTCTGAGTTTGGATTCCTGTGCTATTATTAATTCTCTTTCCAGGTTTGGGCACCTGCAGGCTCTGTTTCTGCTTTTTTTTTTCCTGGTTAAAGCAGATACACGCATCTGAGAAGCTTGTTGTGCTGACGACAAAATGCTTAGCTTATGTTCATAAAAAGAGTATTTGAATATTCAAAAAAAAACTTTCCAGATGAAAAGCACTGAGTCACTAAAGAGTGTTTTATTAAATAGAAGAGGTTTTTTGTAGCTTAATGTTTAGCACTGAGAATTATACAGCATTACATATGAATGTATTTAAAACATGTTTTGTAACAGATTGAATATGAGAAAAAGAAGAAAGAAGATGGAAAACGAGCTCGGGCTGATAAACAACAAGTGTTGGACATGCTTTTTTCAGCTTTTGAGAAACATCAGTATTACAACATTAAAGACCTGGTGGACATAACCAAACAGCCAGTGGTATGTACTGAAAGTCTTGTAAATACAACTATTTTGAGTAGTTACTGCTGTGTGTATTTCACATATCCAGAAAATAGTTTAATATATAGTATATGCCTTAAAAACTCCTCTCTAAATACGTTTTACAACAAACTGAAACCACCAAGTTTTAAGTTCAGCATTGTAGGACAATGTAGGATACAAACATTGCAACAAGTGTGCTTTTTCTTGACAGAGATGGTTTAAATAACCTAAATGGTCTCTTTTTTATTTAGGTTTGCTTTGTACTAGGAACCAAATTCTGTAATGCTCTCATGTCTCCCGTTCTACTCCTGTCCTCACTGAAGCCTAGTTCTCTTGGCAGTAGCGAGTTTGTGTTAGTCTGTGGTTGGCCCTTCCCTCACCTTCTGAACTTTATTTTGGCACAGAAACAGGGGTTGCTCTTTTTCTGTATGTCATGGAATTTGTTTTAAATGCAGGGATTATCTATGTTAGGAGCTAAGGCATCATGACAATGCCTCCAAAATCACTGGATTTCCTTTACAAATCGGGTAATTTTTAAGAGTTAAGAGTTTAGGTGGTTGATACTTAGGATTTATTTGGGATGTTCTTTTAAACAGTGTTTTGTTTGATACACAGACAAGAAAAACACCAAGCATCTGCATATGTGATGGTTTTGTTGCCTTGCAGTATCTGTTAGCCTGTTCGTGTATGAACCATAACTTTCCAGTTCTTTCCCTTCTTTCCGTGTTCAAGCTTTCCTTGAGCAGACCAGGCAAGAGTGGGAGGGAGACAGAGACATGCAAAGGACCTTCGGTGTTTTTGATGTTTTTCTCTGCCAACTTCAATATCTATGCTCAGCCCAGCTTCAGATTTCAGAAGACTTAAGAGGACTTAATTATGTTTGAGTCTAAATGGAGCAACAATGTCAGAACTTGTTAGAGCTAAGGCAGAAGAAAGAACAGTAGCAGCTGGATTATGGAAAAAATACTCTGAAAAAAAAGGGGGCAGAAATGAAGATGCTTACGAGTTTTGCTCACTTCACACTTAAAATGAAGTGTATCTCAGAGAATTTGTATAAGTGAATAATCTGTTTGGTTAGAAGCTGCATGAAAATGTTACCCAAGTGAAATCCATGTAGGTTCTCTGTGTTCTAGTGCCTTGAAAAAAACTTGGAAGTTGAGTAATATATCCATGTCTTCCATTCATTTCTCTCGTGAGTCATCTCTGTATCTCTGTGGCAGAGGTGTGTGGGTCATTGGAGCTGAGAAGGAGGAAGGAATAGAAGGAAGATATGGAGGAATTGGCAAGAAAATTTTAAGTGGGTTTTTTTTTTGGTAAGAGAAGTGTGGCAGTCACTATCTCGATGACTTTGAATGCAAGTCAGTACAGATTTCTCTCATCTACCATGACATCAGCTTGCAGTAGTCACCCACAACTCCCACTTAAGCCACTGGAGAACTTGAAGTTACAAATAAATAAAGGTATTTTTCTTACATATTAGTAAATGTAAATAGTAAATTAAACCCTTGCTACAGAATATGTGGCATGTTACACAAGAAGTTGCTGCCATCTTTATTTGTGTCATGAAATCAGAAAACACGTCTTTCCTGAATGTAATTACTGCTATATTAGGGAAACCTGGATTTATTTGTTTTTCATTCTAATGCAAAATAACAATTTGCAGTAGTAGGCAAATCTTTTGCCACCTACCCAGATGTAAGTACTGAATGCTCCCTGGAAATACTGCAGTAATTCCAGACTTCGGCTTCATGGCTGAGAACATAATACACCTCTCTGTGAGGAATCAAATATTTGTGAAGAATGGAACCAGGATGGAGCCAGTGGTCTAAGATGAACTGTATTTTTTTTTTAATTGAGTAGATTGTTTGGATTTTTTGTTCTCTTTTAGCTTTAGGTAATGGTTATCCTAATACAATGGGGTTTGTTTCCCCCTCAAAGTTTCACTAGGATTTTCAGAGCTTGTAAGTTAAGTCCACAGAAATTTTTATCCCATAATTCCGGGAAAACATTTCACTTTGTATGGAAAAAATCATGAGGGAAGGTAAAACAGAGTAGAGGATGCTTAAAATATATGAACAGATCACATACAAATGAGCTTCTGTGCTAGAATTATATGTACATAAACACACTGGATCCCTTTCTGAGAAAAAATTGTGACGCCCTGATTAGCAATCGCTAGGCTCTAAAATTCAGTATTTGGCATCACTGGGAGTAGTATGGGGGTTCTCTCCATGGTAAAATATCAGAGCACTATGCTTCAAGATGTATAGGCCAGCCTGACGCAGTGCAGACCCAGGTGGGGAGTCTTGGTTTCTAGAAGGAGAACTGATCCTGCAGGAAAAATCATAGCATCCCCTGAACTCATCTCTTCAAGCTACTTGCTCTCAGGTACGGTACAGCACAGTAGGATTATCCATGTTTCATAATTGTCTAAAAACTCCAGCAGTTCAATGCTGTCTGTGCACACACAGTGATGTTTTGAGGTGAATGGTCTCAGCTGCCCTCCTTAACACCTCTGCTGCCTGGTTGTTTTGTTCCATTTCATTACACTCTTGGAAGTTTTGCCCTGAGAGAAGCAGAACTGCCTGGGTAATTAGGTCTGAAAAGTAGTTGAAATAAAAAATAGCCTTCAGATAGCTGGGTGGGTGGGTTTGGGTGGATGCTGTGAAAAGTTCAGCCATAGTGGTTTCACTCTGCCTAAGCCCAGCAGCAGCATCACACCTTGTGACCCAGCTTCCCAGGCAGACTAGATCTGCCAGCTTGGGAACTGCACATGAATGTACCTCATGGCACTGAGTGTAATTATGGGGGATTTTTTCCAGTTGTCTGTCCACGTGATCTAGAGCAGAATTTAAACCTTGCAGCCAGGTGTTTCTCCTACCCACTCTGCCATGCTTTGAAGTGTCTCAGTGACACTGCCTCGTGTGCAGGGATTGCAAAGCAGGCAGTGGATATGCAGGTGTGCACATCTGCACACACCCATGCAGAAATGGCTGTTTCACCTGCTCCCAGCACCTTCTACAGCGTGCGTGGTGCATCGCTGTTGTAGCGAGCGTGTGTGTGTCCTGGGTACCTGACGGGAATAATGACGGCATCTCTGCAACAGACGAGGTGTGCGAGGGGACGTCGGTGATCTCCTGCTGCCACCTGCTGGGGTTTGCATCCGGCGCCCCCGGAGGCTGAGGAGCTCTCCCTGCACAGTGAACTCCCTGCTCCTGTGCCCAGCTGCTCTGCTCAAAGGAAACACCCTAAAAAGACCTAAGAAGCGGGCTCACATGCACATCTGTGACGGTCACCTTTCTTACATGTTGGGCTGCTTTGTGTACTTCTGATGTATACCTGGAGAGGGAGAGTAAGGATAAGTTCCCCTAAAATACACTGCTTTTACTGACTATTTCCTAGCTTTTCCTTAGCAAAGGGGAGAAGAGTATAAGGAACAGACCTTAGACAATCAGCTTTTCTTATTTTCCTGTGTCTTCAACATGTATTTGTTGGTTTTAATGGCTTGGAGTATGTTGATATTTGTGCTTAGTGGAACTGTAGATGCAGAAAATAGAAGCATTCCAACAACTCCAGTTCAATATAAGCACTCCAACAGGATTAAATTGCTCAAACTCGAGCAATTATGAATTTAATGTGGGGATTCTTAAACTGTGGTCTGTGGTTGCCATGACAATCCACTCATCTCAGTCCCAGTTAATAATTAAACAAACAAGCAGGCTCTTGTGACTCTTAAGAAAATTACTGGTGTTTATTAAAAAGAGTGAAGGAGGGCACTATCAATGAGTGGTGTTTTGTCAAAGATTATACTACTGGTACAATAGCTCTACTTGTCCTGGTTTTTTTTCTTTCTCTTCCAAGCCTTAATATTTTAAGGTGTTAGAAAATTCTCAGACATATACTCATCTTTCCTCTAAAAATGAGGCCATAATAAAATTCCTAAAGCTTTGCAAAATGGCGTGAAAACCAACAGCTTGAGGCTTTGACAAAGTCTGAATAAAGCAAGGATTTTCAAGATAATCCTAGCCTAAGCAAGAAGAAAGGTCAAGAGCTTTTAGCTCAGTTGGAAGAATTCCAGCAGGAGGAGGATGTGTGAGATAATAGTTCCCAAGAGGTGCTGGTAACTTCATTTCAGCAGCCCCTGGAGTACTTGCCTCTCAGAGGGACTGCCTGGGAGCCATCACCCTTGGGGCTCAGGTGCTCCCTGCTGCATCCCTGGGGCTTGCACTAATCCCTGCTGGTGCCTGAGGGTTGAAGTCTATCCCAGATCAGTTAGTGCCCATCAGCCAGCCAGGCTGTCTGCCCCTTAGGAACTGAGTCCATGCCATTGAGCAGGTGTGTAGGAATTGACTGCCTGTTTAACTGGAACTTTTGTTTCCTTTCAGATATACTTGAAAGAAATTTTGAGAGAAATAGGCATCTACAATGTGAAGGGGACCCACAAAAACACATGGGAGCTGAAGCCAGAATACAGACATTACCAAGGAGAAGAAAAGAGTGATTAACAAAAACATTTATGATGTAAGAGTGATTGCACTGAGGGAATTGTGGTGTTTAGAGAGAGGACTGAGCACAGTGCAATTCTGCAAGGATGAAGATAAATTAAAGCAGCTGACATTTGTAATTTTCTGTAGTTTTTTCCCCCGAGGAATATTTCTTGTATGTTTCTATATATGCTTTGTCTTTTGACAGGAAAAGTTTATAGAATAAACTTGTATTAGATTTATCTTTATTAGAAATCTTTTGAGTTCTCCTCTTACTTTTTCTGCATAGCTTTGTGTCTTTTCCAGGCCTCGATAACTTTGATGGAAAATGTATCTTAGAGGAACCCATAACTTTGTGGGTTTGCATTCCAGCATAACCAGGTTGATGACCTCAACTCTGCTGGAATCTGTCAGGGCTTTGTGTGGAAGCCTGCAAATGTGCACAACCCTCTGTGCAGTGTTTGTGTGGAATGGACATGATGCTGCTCTTGGTATCAGACTTTAGGAAAAACAGCCACAACCATGGTGCTCATCACAATCCTTAGACTCCCTGGGAACAAACCAATGCAGTTAAAAACCCACAAAGTCAGTGGGAAGATGTCAGTCCATGTGATTACTGAGAAAAAAATGAAATGTCTGTTAGGTACAGCAAGGAATAGTTTTATCTTTTGTTTGGTTTTTATGCTGATACCTATGTTTTGTTTAAGCATATCAATAAAAGCATTATTTTAATTTGTACCACACAGTGTTCTACATTATTCACTGAACACGTTGTGATTTAGGTGGTATAAGTCCGAAGTGTTTTTTCAAAGCATGTTTTTATTGCTGGCTTTGCCACTGCGTTCCTCTGTGGTTTGGGAAAGATTGCTGAATGTGTCTGTCCCTCTGTTCCCCTGTTTTTGAAATGCACGCTGGAAGGATTGTCCCTTCAACATCCTTTTTAGGAGGGAGCAGGTAGGAGACTATTTAATTATATTCTCAAAGCTTTTGTGTTAAAGAAAGAGCAAAGAACACAGAGTGGGATAATCTCATTATTATACCTGTAAATGAAGCAGAAGATAAGGTTTGATAGCTCAGCTTTCACATTCTCTCATGTCCTTCAGGTGTACGCATCATTTGTACTCACCCTAATGACACAGGAGGTCTGTGTGAGAAGCAAACATCCCATTATTGGTCCACTTGGAAGCAGTGAAAGGCTCGGGGAATGGTCAAATGCTTTCAGAGGTTTGTAAAACAACTCTTATACATAACTCACACAATTTTGCTCAATTCATTTTTTTCTAGAGTTGTTTGTGTAGGTATCTCTCTACAGCTCACTTTGGGCAGGTGCTCAGCATCCTGTGGCATTAAGTGCCCAGTTCCCAGAAGAGGAACTGCTGAGACTTTTGAAGAGCAGGTCACATTCCAGGGATGCGTGCTTTCATAAATACTGCCACTGACTCATGTCTCCTTGGGCCCTACAGCAGGACCCAGCTTGCAGATGGCTGCAGGAGCCATCTGAGGATGTCAGCCTTTGTGTCTTGCTGTGGAACATGATGTGCTCCCAGACAGTAGCCAGGGCCTGCTCACACTGCTGTCCTCATCGTACTGCTCGAGTCCTCTGTGGACTTGTGTCCAGGGATGTGTAGGATGAGAGCTCTTGCCTTTCATGAGCTGGGCTCCTCTGTGGGATCCCTGTCCTGTTTCAGCAGCTGAAGCTGAAGCACCCAGCAAGTCTAGGTCAGCTTCTCCCTTGTGTTGCTCCTCACATGGCCCTCTAAAACCCATGCCAGGGGGATGCCATGCAATCGTGATTAAGTAGTGGTGTAATTCTTTACCACAGGTAAAAATGGCTGTGCCATTTCAGAGGGAAATGGTTACCTTGAGTGGGATCCCCAGCAGGATTAGTTTAGCAGGAAAGTTTTGGATCTGCTTGTATTTCTGGTTTTATGTGAGCTGCTTCACAGTTTGTCTTCAGTCGAGAGGGGCATAATCAGTCAGCATGAAATGCCTGAACATGTAAGTAAAGGAGGTATTTTATTGATCTGCAGAGTGCCTTTGGACAGGGTAAATAAGCTCTGCTCGGAAGTAATGGAAAATGTGCAGAGCACTCAGTTTTTTGTGGGGTTTATGGTCTTTGCAAAGGGCTGATTTATTATGGGTATCATTAAAAACATGTAGAGTGCTAGAAGTAAACAGAAAAAAGAAGTGGAGTTTTCAACCAGCTAGCAGCCAGAAAGGCTGAGGAATGCCAAGGTGTACTGGTTTGCTTGCAGCCTTCTGTGGAGTAGCACAAGTTATAAATAATGAGGAGCAAGACAGTGAGGAAACACAATTTCAAAAATGGAACTAGGAAATGCTATATTAAACTAAGAAAAGATAACCAGTGGAGAGTCCAGAAGCCAGGCAGCTTGTGAACTACTTTTTTTATCTGCTTCCTGCATGATTTTAAAGTTTTTCGAGCATGTTAGTGTGCAATTGGAATTTTAGCCTCAAAAGCTGCCACAAAATCCAAGTGGCATGAGAGAAGGGAACAAGGAGCCCACAAAGATGTTGATCCGGAGCGTAAAAGATGCTCTCCTGTGCTGGCAGCAGGATGCTCTGCTGGCTCCTGCCTGGTGGGAGCACATGGTAAAGATGAAGGTGGAGTTTTTAAGTGCCCTTGGCAGGTCATCATCCAGCCTGCAAGCTAAGCCATGGGATCTTGCAGTACAACCCATCGTAGAGACAGAAGCAGCAAGATAAGCATGCTGCTCTGGGCCCCATATTCTACCTCCTGCAGTAACCCAGGGCACTGCAGGACTAGTCTAAATTTGTGCAAGGCTGGGATAATGATTTGAGCATTTGGGGCAACCTCATTTGGATCCATCGCTTAATAACTAGCAAAACCTCTCCAGCTCTGCTGCACTTGTTCTGCACGAGGCCCTTATGCAAGTGCTGTTGGCAGGATTTCCATCTGCTAGAAGAGAGGAGGCTTGGAGGCGTTCAGGTCTGATTCCCTGGCCCCCACATTTGGATTAATTTAAACTCTGGACTCTCAGCAGTGATGAACAATTCCCTGCTGGTCTTCCCATGTGCTGCTGTCTCTGCTTGACGCTGAGCTCTGCTCATGGAGATGTTCTTGAATATTAGTGGTCGAAACGCTGCTTGGCGCACGGGTCCCACAGGCATGAGCAGAAGTTTCTGTGTGCTAAATGCCATTAAATGAGATTAAAAGTGTGTCCTACTCTCCAGCATTGCTTGTCCAGAATGACCGGTTTGAGTCATTGGAAATTTCATACTCGGTAAGCTCAGGCAGTACCATCAGGGACCTGAGCAGACACGAGGTGACAGCCACCCCTTTAGAGATCCCCTGCTCACTTGACCTCCCTTCTCTTTCCCCCCACCCCAGGGAAATGAGGAGAATCCAAGTAAAACTTGTATGTTGAGAAAGAGCAGTTTAATAATTGAAAATTAGTAAAATATAGTCGTAATGGTAAAAAGTCATAAAAATGGTAATAGAAAGGGAAAAACAAGTGATGGACAATACAAGTGCACACCACCCTCTGACTGATGGCAGACCCCCCTTCCTGAACCCAGGTCGCCCCCCACTTATGGATAAGTCTCCCCAGTTTATATACTGGGCATGGCATTGTGTGATGTGGAATATCCCTGGTGAGCCCAGGTCATCTGGCCCAGCTGTGCTTTCTCCCCCCCCTCCCCCCCAGCTTCTTTTGGATCCCTCCTCGCCGGCAGAGCATGAGACAATAGAAAAACGTCCTTGACTTAGGGTAAACACGACTTAGCAGAAAAACTAAACATCGGTGTTATCAACACTGCTCGGATTCCGAATCCAAAACACAGCACTGTAACAGCTACGGAGAAGAAATTAACTCAGAAATGAGCACGGCTGAAAATCAGGACACAGGGGGACTGGGATGGCAGGTGCTGCTGGGGGTGGCTGTGGGCTGGGGCAGCTGCAGCCAGTGGGTGAAGGGCAGAATTGACTCCCTGAAACACCTTTTTTTGTCAGCAGCGTGAGGAAGCACCTGCAGCTGCAGGCAGTTCTGTGGCTGCAGCAACCACTCAGCTGCAGGGGCAGTGAAATCATCCCTCCCTGATGCCACAGGAGGGGCCAAGGGCCCCCAGCTCGTGTGCAGACACAGCTGTAGGTAGAGCAGCTAAACCTCAGCCCTTGAACCAGACTACTCCAGTAGCAACAGTGGGGTTTTGTTAGCTGAGGTCCATTATGAGGAGGGCGGGAGTACCCACCTTAACATGGCCATTTTTCTACTACTCTGTTACAAAGAATTTGGGAACCTAATCTCTAAAAAACTTTCTGGACATCTACATTCATGGACATTCCCTACTAAAAAAAAAATCAAACAGCTGGACTGCTTTGTGCCAGCACTCATGCACCTTGCTGAGGATAGGAAGAAAGAGGCTTGCTCTCTGGAATGCCAGCAGCGCTTCTTTCCTGTTGCTGGTGGTTACAGATGGGGAGGTGAATCCCAGCTGTTAGCTCCCAGGATAAAGTGTGGGCTGCAGAGAAACAATGGTTCAGCATTTTTATCAGTGTGTCCAGCTGCTGCCACATTGGGAACATTGGCATCACACAACCAAAATGGTCTTTAAAAGGTCAAGGGTATTTGGCTCCTTTCTACCTGAAGTGGAAGGTGATGAATGCAGCTCTAGTGGATTAAAATGCCCATTAGCCATGTGCATCCTCAACAACATCCCACCCACTCCTACAGAACATACTTGCAGGGTTGCCAGCATTTGCTGGCACCCAAAAAATCTCCCTCAAGCCACCAGCCCTAGCCACAGGCACTTGGCTGTGATCTTTGCATAACAGCTTCCAGCTGCAGCTTCAACCAAAAGGCAGCCAAGACAGAGAGACTGCAAACCAACAAGATTGTGCTCTTGGGAATAGATTTGGTCCTGTTTAGGGCAAAAACTTCCCGGCTTGGCTAGGGATTTTTCCTCCTACCAAGATATTTATCCCTGAGCTAATAAACACGGTGTTTAACTGTCGCTCTCCCACTGTTGGCTACAGTGACACAGAGATGTCCTTGTACAGAGCAAAACATCCCAGCTTACAGTAGCAGCAACACCCTAGAGAAATGGCTCCAGACCTAAGCCTAGATGGAGGTTCACAGGAGCAAAGGGAGGCATCCTATCTGCTCCAAGCCAGCAACAGTGTGAGAAAGCAGAAGTATCTTGATGTAGATACTATTGCTCTTTAATGAAAGCATCCTCCCTGAACGGCTTCACTGAAAACACTGCCAGGATTGCAGTGGGCTGACCTGTGCCAGCTCAACAGCCAGAGACTTGCTAAGGGAAGAAAACAAATTGCAGTTTTCCCATTTTTTTCCACATTTGAAAAAAAAAAACCAGTCCTATATTTGACAACAGCCATGTTCTAAGCTTATTGTAACTGCCTCTTAGCTGTGAGCTTAACTGAGTTAAAAAATAAATTCACAAAAAAAGCCCACAACACCAATCAAACCCAACTGTTTCCTACATACTTTTATTTAGAATCTTCCCTCTGCAGGTTCTCCCTCCCTCCCTCCAAAGCTGAAGGCTGCACAAGGCTCCAAGACCATCACCCACTTGGGCTCTGGCATCCACCCCTAGCCCATACTCAGTGGGTAAAGCTAAGGGCTGGGCACCCCAGAGGGACAGTGGGGACACCAGTGCCTCTCTCAGCACACCGGATGTTACCTGCACTGCATCAACATCCCCAGATCTGCACCCTTTCTACTCAAAGCAGATGGCCAAGCAGCAAAACGCTGCTGTAGCAGCATTTGGACATTAACATCAGTCACTGGCACATGGAAAGTGTTTGGGGTTTTTTGTTTGCTTCCAGAGGGCAAAAATAGAGTGGATTTGTCGGTGGGGTAGCAAAACTGTAAGACAAAAAGCAGACATTGAGGGGGAACAGTGGGGTGGGAGGGCAAAAGGTCAAAGGGACCATAGGACATGTGGCCAGCACAGCAGCTGCTTTCCTCAGCCCCAAACCACAGAAGCATGAAACTAAAAAGGCAGATCAGCCTTTCTTCCGCTGTCAGCATCCAGCCTGTAAGTGGGTGCAGGAGCAGCCTCCTGGCCCCACAGAGCCTGGGACCCGAGCCAGCGTAAGGAAGGTTTCTACCCAGCAGCTTAACCTGCTCCATGAGGCTCAGGGAAAATGCAGTTTGGATCCTTCCCAAATATACTGAAAGTATCTTTCCAGGAATGCAAGATGAAAGCCTGATAAGCACATTTTAAAATAAGATGGGGCTAAGTTTCAAAGCTGTCCTTCAGTTCCAGGTGTATTTTAGGCAGCACCAGGGTAATTTGTTGTCATGGGGGAATTTATCAATTTAGTAACTCCACAAGTGTTGTCTGAAGTATGAAGACTTTCTTTTCCAAATCACTTCAGCTTTTCAGGGCCAGGAAAGAAAAAGCTGCTTGAGATGAAGATGGGCCAGAAGAAGAGGAATTGCGCTATGAGGAAATACGCTGACTTCCTTCCCAAGGACAAGTGCATTTACCAGCACGGGCCTCCCCCTTCAGTGACTCCCACCTCTCCCTCACCCTGACTCCACAGCAGTGCAGCTGCGACAACTGCTTGTCACTGCCGCAGTCCTTCCCTGCCACACCCTCCCTGCTGCATCTGACAGACTTGATGCTGCAGAGCAGCAAGACTTATCCTCTTCCCTGAGAAATTGAAGGCAGCAATGCATTTTTGGGGAGTGCAGCGAGTGCAGCAAGAACACTTCCCTTGCAGCTCACTGAAGAAACAAAAATATCTGGCATCTCCAGAGCCTTTGAACTTTCTTACAGCAGGCTGAAAGGAGCCCTCCCAGCAGAGGCTGTGCCGTGCAGAAAAAGCACACCTGCTTGAAGCAAAGAACTCCTTACTTAGGAATGTTTGCACACAGCAATTAAATACCCCAGTGAGCCTGGAGTACCGACAGGATGGCACACAATTTGCCATTCAACCAAGCAGCAAGGGCTGTGCTCATCATCGTGCTTTGAAGCACCTGCTTTTCAAAGCAGCACGGCATCTGTACACAGGTGCTACGTGGCAATTTGCTCCAGGCTGCTGCCCAGGGCTCCCAGCCTCGGCAGGAGCAGTGATGCAGGGGGAGGAGTCATTTCCACGCCCACATATCAGCTCCACGGAGTTTTCAACTTTGACTCACAGCAAGTGGGAGCCAGGGCTATGAAGGGTAGCACAGCCATACCAGCACTACCCTGCCCACAATAACTTTACTCAACTGAGAAGTCTCAACTAAGTGTTTCCTTTCCCTCTCCTTTAATGCTCCCATTTTCAATGAAGATGCAACAGAAAGGGAAGATAACGTCCCTGGCCCCGTTAAACACATCCTCTGCAAGAAAAGCAAGAGTTGCCTCAGTAACTACCTAGGCTTTGAACCTGTCTCCCTGCCTTTCAGTCCCACTTGGTGAAGCAGATTACAACAAAATTGTGCCTCATCCAGAAGCTCAGCTAACCCAAAATCTTTTCGTGAAGAAGTTTTAAAAGAACACTTAAAACCCCCCATATATCTACAAAGTTCTCACAGAACTAAAATAGGGTGTATTTATCCAGAGGAACCTGAGATAACTAGGGCACACTCTACTCCCTCCTCCACAGTCTCTCACTCCTCCCAGCCTGCTGCCACATCTATCTCACCCCTGCAGAACCCCCCCTCCACCTCCACCCTACAGCACCGGGGGCCAAAAACTGACAGGAGACAGCAGAGGCAAAAGCTTTGAAGGAGATAGAACAGTTGCAAGTGGGACATGCCCTCCCCTTTCAGGCACCTTAACCTCCTATGCCTCTGCCATCACTGCCGCAGGAAAAGTTAATGATTAGCAGTCCAAGGCAACATCCCTGGTCAGGAACAGAGTAAGCAGCAACAGATACCCCCTTGCTCCAGGTGGGGCTCTGAGGGAATTTGTGTTCCTTTATTCAATCCAAACTGCCACGGGGTCAGACAGGCAGAAAGCGCAAGGAACCTGTTACTGTTGCATCTCAAGAGAGAACCTGAGAAGCAACAGAGTTTGCTCCAGGTCTGTCAAACAGATGCATTCCCTAACAAGGAAAACAGCAGGAACTTAAGTTAAAAACAGGTAAATTTCAAGTATAGGCATTCACCTGGTTTGGAGGAAGTCTAGGGCAGGGCTAGGACATTCCAACATCTCTCTCCAAGAGGCTAAGTACAGAAAAACCCCAAATCCTGCAACTTGATTGAATTCTAGCTCATATGCTCCCCAATAGCTGTCAAATAGAGTACCACAGGCACGTTGTGTTGGAAAACGGTCTTTTCGCCTCTCCCCCTGGTATTCCCATTCAGCCTCCTGCCTTGATCTTGGAGACATACTATAGCCCAGGAGAGGCTCAAGTACTCTTGTCTTACAAAGCAGCTCAGCCAGCACTCCGTTGGAGTAGCACATATTCCATTCTGGGATGCTTTTATTATTCTTATCTCTTCCAGAGATAAGTCTCTGCACAATCATAAAAGATGAAGGTGGTCCACTCCATTATGACATTTCTTGGACTTTGCCGTACTGACCTCAACCTGCTTTTGCACTCCAGTGCCGCAGGCAAACTGTGAAATCTGTCTGGAAACAGTCCAGTTGTAGCGTGCCTGCACCAGCTGTGCTACTGACAGCACCCTATCCATGGTGCAACTTTCTCCTTCCAGTAACCTTGAGACACATCAGACCAAAAGACATCACCTGAAATGGGTTTAAATGAGTTTTATTTAGACAACCTACATGATAGATGTTTTTTCGTTTTTTAAAACAATGCCTCCACTCCAAATCAGGGTCAAAATAAGTGAATAAAGCTCAAGATGACATCAGTCCAGTTGTTAGACATTGCCAATTCCTGGTGTTGTGCCGATGAAGAAGAAACAGCAGCCAGCTATGAAGACAAGTGATCCAAAACCATACTGTTTGATTTGTTACTGAAACAAGAGTAATAAGCGTTAGTTGAAGATCATGACAGTAACAGCAAGCTTCTGTAACTTGTTTTTGTATTCCCTATTTCAATCTGGGCTGCCACAGTCAGGCAGGCAGAAAGCGCAAGGAAGTTATTTTTGCATCGTAGTGCAAACCAGGGAGCAACAGGAAAAGTGCTCGTGGTCTATCAGAGGATGCTGATCATTTCAACAATTGTACAGAGCAACTGGCACCCGCCAGCTGCTGGGCAAGCCAGGTGGAACACTCATTCACACCCTTCCTGCTTGACACAACAAAGTTCAGATTTCCTCTCCAGCCAGAGCACATCCTAAACAAGTAGCAGAGCTTACAATGTACCTGCTTCTCTGGAAACAGCAGCACCGAGAAGCCAAAGCAGGTTTTACTGTACATGGGAACACCCTGCTACTGTTCTTTTACTCCACCTTGATGGAGTTATCCAAACAACACATCCAAAAGGTGTTCCCCCCGTAGAGGAGATGAACAGAAACTTTCATTCCCAGGAAGTACATTCCAGGTGTCACCTGTTCCAGGGCCAGGACAGACATCCCCCCTCCATCAGGCTGTGGCAGGTGCTGTGTCTGTCTGGCCAATTCAAGTATTCCTTTAATTGGGATACTGCTCCACACCAGAATCTGTCTCAACTTGACATGACTTGCATACCAGAAAGCCTGTGAGAGGCTTCACAGTTAAATTTAGCTGTCTATATACAGACTTCACAAGTCCACAATGACTGGGCACAGCAACTGGTGCTCCCACAGGGCAGTGAATTCCAGAGGTCTCCAAGTAAGCCAAAAATCCACAAGTGTTGGGATCCAAATACTGTCTTGTGGCAACCACATTCCAATACAGAGCAGTTAAAGCAGACCACAGGAGCTGTCCTGAGCTCAGGTATTCTATTTGGAGATTCCAAATAGAATAAGGTTAAGTGCCTGGTCAAGTATTACTGCGTTCCCAAATTTAGGGCAATATTTAACTGACAGTTCTTGCGTAAGGGCATCAGATTAAGTGAAAGAAGATGGAACATGACCATGCAAGGTACTTCACAATTAACCCCCAGAAAAGGGATCCAAAGTACAAGTGCTTCATTTCAGAGGACCTGCTCTTTAATCTAATGATTTAAACCCATTCCCAATTACACATATCTCACTGGGGCCATCCCTTCTGCATTCCTTAGCCATTAAGTCACCATGAGTCACTGCAGTGACAGTACAACCCCTTTTAGGGGTTATTTTAGGGTTATTCAGTACAACTGAATAGTATTCAAACAAAGTTTCAGGCACTTTGTATAATATGGAGGTACCAATCACGCTGTACTTCCACAAAATTTCAAGTTTTCAAACTGGCAGCAACTGTTTAACAAGGATACAGGAGAACAAGAGATGAAAGAGCTCACCATGTAGTTGGGCACATTCACCCACTTCAGTACTTACACATTTCTCGATTTCCAAGCCGTCCTTAAAGAAAATCATATATGGGGTCACACCGTCCTCACGGAAATCCAGGAGAGCCACCATTCCATCTGGATTCATGTTCTCCCCTACAAAGAACTTCAGAGGAATGTGTCACTAAGACATTTATTTGGCTAATGCCAGCAGAAAATTTTATATACACAAACAATGGATCATCACCTAGCTCAGTTTAAAAGTCTCCCTGACCAGCCACAGGGATTTTCCTTCTCTGCAGCCTGTCCATCTTAGTGCTACCATGGTTGACACACCAGAAGAAAGAGATGCTATCCAGAGGGACCTTGACAGGCTGGAGAGGTGGGTCCATGGGAACCTTGTGAAGGTCAACAGGCCAAATGCCATGCCCTACACCTGGGTCAGGGCAACCCAAAGCACAAATACAGGCTGGGCTTGAGAACAGATCAACAGGACAAAGACTTGGGAGTCCAATAACTCCACGTAAGCCAGCACTGTGAGCTTGCAGCCCAGAAACCCAAACGTATCAAAGGAGGAGTGACCAGCAGGTCAAGGGAAGTGATTTTGTTCCTCTGCTCTGCTGACACCTCACCTGGAGTGCTGCATCCAGCTCTGGAGCTGGGATCCCAAAACAAGAAGGACACAGACCTGCTGGACCAAGCCCAGGTCAGCCACTAACATGGTCAGAAGCCTGGAGCACCTCTCCTGTGAGGACAGACTGAGAGAGCTGGGGCTGTTCACCCCTAGAGGCTCAAGGGAGACCTTACAGCACCTTCCAGTACCTAAAGGGGACTACAAAAAGTCTGGAGAGGAACTTTTGACAGGGGTACATTGCAGTAGGACAACAGGGAATGGCTTTGAAACTCAAAAGAGAATAGATTTAAATTATATATTAGGAAGAAATTATTTACAGTGGTAGTGGTGGTGAGGCACTGGCACAGGCTGACCAGAGAAGCTGTGGATACTCCATCCCTGAAAGTGTTCGAGGCCAGGCTGGATGGAGCTCTGAGCAACTGGTCTAGTGGAAGGTGTCCCTGCCCATGGCAGGGGACTGGAACTCAATGATGCTTTTCAACCCAAAATGTTCTGTAATTCAATAATTTTGCCATGCTGCTATGAACAGAGAGAAAGCAACAGCCAAAGTGATCCACCTTCTAAGTCTAACTGCACAGTCCCTGAATCACCATAACAACAAATGCAGCTAACTACAAACATTACCAGCTGAAATGAGATCCCCAAACAGCTAACAGTCTTTGACTGTTTCTCCTCCCTGACTCTCAGGGCCCCTAATACTCTCAGAGAAGGGCAGGCTAGCATCCTTACAACAGAAGCCCTCAAAATTCTCAACAAACTGTTCAGCAGATGAACTAATCACACCTTAGCGATACTGCTGTAAGGAGACATAACTTACCTGGTAGTTTTTGAAGTTGGCAAGGATGTGTTTGATTTGTTCTGCAGCCCCAGTCATGAAAGGCTTTACTCTCTCTGGCTTGTGTTCCTCAAGTCTGGCTTTGATTCTGGAAGAAGAAAGAAAAATGCTCTGGAAACACGTTCTAGCTTAATAACTTCACTGTCTGGCAGGAAAGAGTTGCTACATGCCTTGTATTTTGCTGCCTTTCCCCCCGCTCCCTCTCAAAGCCCCCAAATTTTAATTTAATTTTGCAAGTGAAATGACAGAACACTACCTGCCACTCCTACTATGGTCATTTTACAGCCAGGCTACTGACAGGCAAAAATCAGCAAGCCTTTTCTTCAGCAGCAAGAATATCACCCATCCATGTCACAAAGCTTTTTCACTTTCAGTATTAACCCCACTGAACACCAACCAACAGAAATTACACCATGAACTAGCAAAAAGGCCCATTTGCACATGGTTTTTAGCAGTTTACATTATCATGCTGGAAAAGCTTCAGAAGCTTTTCTTTACCACCTCGGTCCCTTCCACATGAAGGTTTGGCATGAAGAAATACAAAAGAAAACAGCAAGGTTACAAGTAAACCAAAGCACATGATCAGGTCCTCTACCTTAGCCAAGATAAACATAAGATATTCCAGCACCCATTCTTTAGGGCTCCAGTGCTGCCAAACATCAAGACATGACTGAAGTTCATAGCCAGTTTCACACCTGTTTCAGAACTAACACCAACTAGGTATAAATCCAATGCTGATTTTATAATCTTAAGCACATAAAACCAGTGCAATCCAACTGAAAGGAAAAGCCTACTAACACTTACGCTTTCATGTAATCCTTGATGTACTTCTTGTAGGATTCTTTTGTGAAGCTGGTCTCCTGAAGGTGGTGGTTAATTACTATGTCAACACCAGTTATGACCGTGGCTTCTGTTCCATCTCCCTCAGGACCTTCAGCAGAGGCATTGCCACCAATTAGAGAGTCATCAATTTGACCCTCTGTCCTGGTGACCATCTAGATTTAGAGACATCAAAAAACTTAACGGCTCTGCAAAAAACCTTAACGCTATTGCTCTTACACACCTATGACCTGACAGCAGGGCACAACTCCAGAGACACAGTTCAGTGCAAGGAACCTGGCTGCAGCTTGAGCACTAAGTTCCCAGTGACAAGAGAAGGGGGAATGGGTTTAAATCGAAAGACAGTAGGTTCAGATTAGATATCAAGAAGAAATTCTTTAAGTGGGAGGCACTGGCAGAGGTTGCTCAGAGAACCTGCGGATGCCCCATCTCCGGAAGTGTTCAAGGCCAGGCTCGACAGGGCTTTGAGCAGCCTGGTCTAGTGGAAGGTGTCCTTGCCCATGGCAGGGACGTTGGAACTAGATGATCTTCAAGTTCCATTCCAACCCAAAGCATTCTATGATTCTATGACTCTCAAGCACGACTTCCCCCACAGTACCTAACCCAAACTCCATTACACTCCAGCTTGGCTGACCTGGGCTCTCACGGGCACCACCCACGGCAGCACCAGGCACTGGGCCGAGGTGGGCCTTCCCTTCTCTCCCTCCCTCCTCGCCTTTCGCAGGGACGCCACCCCCTCCCCACCGGCCGTGAGTCACCGCGGCAACCCTTACTCCCTCCCTCCTTCGGGGCGGGCGGGCACTCACCTTCCCCTCCACTTCCAGGCACAGGCCGTCCGCCACCTCCCGGATCTTGTAGATGTCCGAGAACATCTCATCCTCTGCGGGGGGACAGACAAACACACATACAGACCGAGGCGCGTCAGCCTCCGCCTTCCGGCACCCACCACTTGCCTCCCATCGCTCCCGCCCCCGGGCCCGGCGCCCCCCCTCCGCCCCGGCCCAGCCCCGCACATGCGCGGCGGCACCACCGGGCCCAGCGCCCGGGCCCGGGCCGCGCTTCCCCCCCCGCTCCGAGCGCCAGTCCGGCCGCCCCTCCCGGCCGCGCCGCGCCCCCCCCCCCCCCCCCCGCGGTCTTACGGCTGATGCAGTCCCGGTAGATGATCATGGCGGCGGCGGGGGGGCGGCGGGGGCGCGGGGTCTCGGCGCAGCGACCCGGGCGCGGGGCGGGAGCGGGGCGGAAAGGGCCGAGTCAGCGCCTGCCGGGGCTCATATAGCGGGCACGGCCCCGCGCGTCACCGCGCACGCGCACTGCGCGCCGCCCCGCCCCTCCGCCAGCGGCGCCCCCGCGCGGCCGCGCCCGGGACCGCCGCGCGAGGGGGGCGCGAGCGCGGGGCTCCCGCAGCGGGGGCCGGGGCAGCGCCACAGCGGCCGCCGGCACCGGCGGCGACAGCACGGAGGCCTCCCCTCTGGCTCCTCCGGCGTGAACACACCAAGTGACCTCATACGGCTTCCCCTCGAGCCCTTCACCATCGTCATTGCCCTCCTTTGGACGCTCTAATAGCTCCATGTCTGTCTTATATTGTGGCCCCCAAACCAGCCCCCAGCACTGGAGGTGAGGCCGCCCCAGCTCAGAGCAGAGCGGGACAATCCCCTCCCTTGCCTGGCTGGTGATGCTGGGCCTGGTGCAGCCCAGGTGGCCCTCCTGGCTGCCAGGGCACTGCTCAAATTCAGCCTGCAAAACGGGGAGCAGGGTTTCACCCTTCCCGAGTCAGAGGGGGTCAGGGCTGTCAGGGAGCTCTGGAGAGAAACCAGTCCTGCCCCGTGCCAGGGTAGGGCTGGTGTCACTGCCTCATTGCCTGTGGCTGCATTTCATGGGTTTCAACACCAATTTTCCTCTTTCTTCTAAACTTTTAAGCTCTCAGTAACAGTTTTCTTTTTGTCTAACTTCTTATGAGGTGTCTGGGATGTGCGATCACTGGCTCTTTCCTCATTACTCAGAGTCACTGAGCTCATTTTCACTTTCTTTTTGCCAGTTGGTGCAAGATGGTACAAGTTTTGGGCACATCTATGCAACCTTTCTTTTTCCTCAATTTTTTTTTCAGGGAGGCAATTATGTATATCCACTCTCTTTTCCTTGTGTTGTATTAGGAACCATCTTTGCACCCATATTTTCCAATATTTAACACAGGCAGCCTTGTAAACCCACACACTGACTTTCCAAGGAGAAGTGCTCCCAGCTGTTCCCAGGCACCCCGGGGAAGCACTGCTGCCCATGTCCCACCACCGCTAGGGTGTCCCCTCTGGGCAGCCTGACAGGTGTGTCTGTGTGAGCTGTCCTGACCACTTCCAGCTGCTGCCTCCTCACCGTGATCCCCACACACTGCTGAGGGGCTCTGGACTTTGCAAGGGCTGTGACACGGGGACACAGAGAGTCATTTGCCCTACTGGGTGTACATGGACATACATTTGCTCTGCTGGGCACTGCACCTCCTCCAAATAAGTGATGTTTTCAAAACAGGGAAATAATTAGGAAGCTGTTGGACTCTTCCTGTTTTTAATCCCTCAGGGAAATTGAATTGGGTATGTTCAGAGACACCGTTTATACACTTGCAAAAGGGGGGCTGGGGCAGGTATATTTTTCTAAGGATAAGTGAGATTTAGTCATCAGGGTCAAGATGAAAGATGGAAGCACAGTTATGCCTAGACCTCTTTTTCCCCCCTCTGGACATACTTTTTGGCAGCAGCCTGTCACAGCTGAAACAAATCTAGACCTCACTTGAACTCTGATTCTTAAGAGACATTGATAAAATACCTTCAAAAGACATCATGGGACCTGAAACACTTAATGCTGCTAATGATCCTGGACTTTGCAGAGACATCAGGGCACAGGACACAATTCCCTGTCCCTCACCTTCCTTAGGCAGTAAATTGCTCTTTGCTTTCTTTGTGTGTGCCAGTGGAGCTCCCTTTTTATCTCCTCCTCCCCTGCTCTTCCTTCCTTTGCTCCAGATATCAGTGCCCTTTTTTTTTTCTTCAGATGGTCTAGCTGCTTACATAAATCTAATTAAATTTATAAGTCATTCTCTGCTGGTTTTCACCTTCAAGAATACTGGTGCTATTTCAGGCCTGAAGAAGGGGCTTCTGCCCAAAAGCTTATCCTGTTGGTTTTTTTTTTTCCTCACTGGCAGCTGGCCTGATGAAAGATAGCCCCTCTTTTTACAAACCGCAGTAGGAAAAGAGCAACTTACATCTTTAGCAGTGTGTTGAGTGACAGGGGAACATTTGGCTCCTTCTACATAGTGTAATATGCAGCTAAAAACATTCAGTTAGTAGGTGTGCTTCAATTTAGGTTTATTTTCAAGAGACTGTTCTAGAAAAATGGATATTTCTGCAGTAGTCCAGAAACCTCTTACAAATTCATCAGTTGACTCAATCAGATGGACCTTCAGGTTGCTTTGCCTTGCCTGTAGGTCTGTATTAAGATTGCAGGTGTAAAATGTGAGATGTCATTTAAAAATGCGTCTGTTAAGTGGGTCAAGGCTCCTGTGTGAGCACCAGTTTGATGTGGAGTTAAGTTAAATCAGTATCAAGCTGAAGTTAGCAGTGTTTTAATTGGCATAGGCTTCACTGAGGTACCAGTGCTGAAATTTTCCTGTGATCTCATATAAACAGAGAATTATGTCATGTGCTGATACTTTTTGAAATAGATTTGAAAATGCTCTTTCCCCCCTTTTTTCAGAAAACAGTGACATTTGAGTAAACCTTAGTGTTCCTCACCTGCTTTCTGTCCAGGCAGCTCTCTTCAAGCACTTCTCACAGAGTTGGATTCACATTTCAGAGTGATAGGTTAAAAATGTGGTCCCTCCCTCCACCTTTTTAACTGCCGATTGACAGCCAAAATGATGTGACAGGTTTTCCTGATAGTGCACCTTACATTTCGTGTTGTGTAAATCCCGGACTGATGGGAATCCTGTGTGTTTATAGATGAGTCTTCTAATAGTATCTGAGGAGGATTTTCTAGGCAGGTGTCTGCAGAGTCTCACAAGAAGCCCTTCTCATGGAAAGCCACACCTCAGACAGTTGTGAATTACTGCGGTATTATTTCCATCAAGTATTAGCATCTGGATATGGCTGTGCTCAACTAATTGTGTCTTGGATTAAAGTGCCAGATGACAGCTGATACTACACCATTATTTCCCTAAGTAAACAGTACATTTTCAGCCCGTTGTGGCAACTGCCATTGAGCTGTAAGGAAAGGGAGGAGATCCTGCCTTCAGCTATGTCTCCTGCAGGGTGCAATCAGTGGAAGTAAGGCAGAGGTGAGACTGGAGGGAGAGGAGATACTGGGCTATGACATAAGGGATGGCACCAGTGTGTTCTTCTAACCTTTATAAAAGGCTGTGAAAATCACAAAATAGTGGTGATGTTTTATATCATTTATTGGGCGAGGAGGAGAGGATCGTGTGTATATATATATATGTATACGCACAGACACATATATATATATGCTGGTAGAAAGAAACTGGAAAAATGAAGATTAAAGGACTGACCAAGCCCTGGCACTGCAGAGAGGCTGGCAGGACAGTCTGTGCCCAGTGCGCAGTGTCCCCTTGCCCAGTGCATCTCCCAACACAAAGGCTTTGGGAGAGAGGATTCACGTGATCAGCTCACGTCTTCACAAATCTGTCTGGAATTTAGGACTGAAACAAAGAACTGTGACTTTGTAGCCCCTCTTTCAACAGACACAAATGGAAATTGTAGCTTTTAACTGGTTTCCTTCAAGTTCTTTCCTTGGGGCATTTCCAGGCAGTAAAGATTTGATCACTATTATTAATTGGGAATTGATCTTACAAAGCCAGACCATCAGTTTGATTCTTTCAGGTGAGTTTATGTTATGACTATAGTCAGCCTTCTAGTGCTTAGCAGTTCTTTGACTGTTTTGGATCTCGAGCCAAAATTCATAATTTAGATTTACATTGGCAGTGTACTAAGCCAGAATCCCAGATCCCAAGATTAGTATTTGAAAGAGCTTTGATCATTAGTGTAGCTTATCAGCTCAGATCTATTCACAAATGATAGACCATGTTAGACTAGCCTAGATAAATGAAGGTATCCCAGACAAAGGCATCACTTTTTAGAATAAAAGGAAACTCTTCTGTTGAGCAACAACCCCTTTCACACTCAGAACAAATGCAGGTGTTCTCACCTTGGCATTTTCAGTATTTACAGTTCCTCTGGCTGCAGCCGGGACCCTGAGAGCTCCATGTTTCTCGCTGGCTGCTGCACTTCTGCGAACAGACACAGAGGTCACTGCGCAGCCACAAACCCCTTTTATCTGTGGCACTGCTTGCACCAGGCCAGCTCACCCAAACCCTGCACTGCAACTGCCGCCTTTTTAGGAAAAACAGGGCTGTGATTCCCAAGGTGCTGCCCACCTGCAATTTTATACTTACTAACCTTCTAAACATCCAGGTGACTGAAAGGGCTATGGTGGAAAGGCTTGCACCTGATCCTCGGATCTGCTGCCAATGTGTCCCACTGATGTGCTGAATGATGGAATAGAGGGTGCATTCATTAAAGTGGCAGTAACATTGTGTTGGGAAGGACCACAAGTGTATTGGAGATTAAGATTAGAATTAAAAAGTGATCTTGACACATTGGACAAGTGCCTTGAATTGTTAGAAGGCATTTGGACAAGACCAGCAGGTCAATGAGCAGTCAAACATTTACTAAAAGGAAAACCTACCAACGGCTTTTGAACACAAAGATGCAGTATAACATTCAAACAAGCTCTGAGCCACACATTACTAGAAATTGAAAGAGTGCATAGGGGAGGCGCTGCCTAATCCTGATCCTGACCCTCTGCTCTTTTGTAGGCTGCTGCTGCTGGCAAATGCCAGGGAATGCTGCGATGATGATGTGCTCCATATGGGTGCTCTGATGTCGTGCTTGCGAGTGCAGAGCAGAAATGATCAGCCACAGACACAGGACAGAGAGCTGGGCAGCAGTTCTACAGAACAGATCTGGGATACTGGTGGATCCAAAGCTGAACCAGAATCAGAGAGTCATAGAAACATTTAATTTGAAAAAGGCCTCTGAGATCATTGAGTCCAATCATTAACCCAGCACTGCCAAGCCCACCACTAAACCATGTCCCTGAGCACCACATCTACTTGTCTTTTAAATACTTCCAGGGATGGTGACTCAACTACATCCCTTGGCAGCCTGTTCTGATGCTTAACCAGCCTTTCAGTGGAAAAAAAATATATCCTAATGTCTATTTCACCTGTTCTGAGAAAAGCCCATACCATATTGAAGTAGGTAAGTGGTGATGTTATGTGTAAGAAATCTGTGCTGTCGTAGATATGAGGGGCTGAGCTCTGTTTGGTGGTGCTGGTATTTCCTGGAGCACTGACTCCAGCTTTAGCAACACACTTTGGAAAAGGTATGGACTGATCAGCAAGGGTTCACAGGAGCAGAGGGAATGAGTAGAAGGAATATGAGTTAGTTTGTTTTGCTGTGAGGAAGGTTTAGATTAGCCATTGGAAATGCTTTCCAGTACAGCCAATAGAGAAGCAAAGAATAATAGGCTGTCTACCTAGTTCCCTGTCCTGGCAGGTTTTTGAGAATAATCTAGAAACCTGCTCATGGGAGATCAGAAAGCATGGTAGATCTGTTATTATTGACACAAATAATGGTTGATTCTGCTCCACAGCAGAGGGACAGGCTGCCTCTAGGTCCTTTTTAACTCTATTCATCAGCAAGTGATTCTTAGATGAACTATGTGCTGTCATTTATACCTGTTTAGAGCGGTTACACAATTAGGATAAAAATAATATCCTCAAATCCCTATTCAGAATGAACAAGAGGGTTTGGAAAAGGGATGTTATGAGAGAGGAATATTGCCCTGCTTGGCAAGATGGGTCTGCATGGAAATCATATGTACACAGAAGGAGAACCATTCAGGTTCTGCAGTGCCCAGAGCTTTAATCCTAGTGAGTCCGTATTTTAGTCCATATTTAAATACAATGTGGTACAGTCCTTTGACTCAGATTAGAGATATGCTGCAGAAAAGGCTCCTTCCATGCCAAACCTAAGGCAAAGGTGAGCAGAGATCTAACTTCTTGTGTTGAGTGGGACCCTCCTTACTCTGTGGGCAGTAAACCTGGATGTCTCTCCGCAGAGATCTATTCTTACAGCAGAGTGGAGATTTTAAAAAGTCATCCACCAAAAAAAAAAAAAAAATTATCAGTGCATGCCTGGCTGGTTCAATTATTTTGCAAAGAATGGGAATGGAATTTATCCTATTTAACCTCCACAGCAGAGATAGCTCACAAGTAGATCCCTTTGTTAAGAGAGCTCAAGCTGACTTCTCATGGAACTGCCAGGCCAGCTACATAAGGGAAGGGGAGCTGGGACTGCAGGCAGGGGAAGTGTCCTCCCCAGCAAGGGCTCAGTCCCAGGGCGGGACCAATGTCCAAAGCCACGCCAGGAATGGCATGAGCCAGACATGGGGCCGGACACAGCGTGGCTGCAGCACAGCACTGGTGGGGAGTGCGGGACGGGCCTGAGCACAAACAGCTGCCGAGCCCTGGCGAAGAGGGTCCCAGCAGGGCAGCTCACGGCTCCATCCATGGAGCTGGTTTTACTGCAACATGAGCCAAAGTTACAATTTCTATCCACAGGCACCACTTCAAAGTTACCCAGTGCTTCTAAGGCAAACCTTTCTGCCCAGTTCTTCACCCTGAAGACATCTTCAGTTAAGTTAGAGATCCCTGTTGAGAAGACTCAAAGAAGACATCCTCCCACGAGCTCTCTATTTTCGTGCCAGACTTAAGGCTTTCTGAACGCCTGTGCCATTGGAGACACCCCACTAGATGGCGGGACAGGAGCCGGTGGATGGCAAGCAGGGCTCTGCTCACCTTGGTAGGAGGCCAGAGCTTTTTCCACTGCTGTTGGTACCGTTCCCATGTCACCTGAAATGCCCCAGGACCAGCGCAAGTGAAATTCGATCTTGGGCCTGTAACTGATGCGCCGCTCTGGGCTCCTGGCCAGCTGGATGCTGCTCACAGATACCATTTACTGCAGATAATTAGCATCAACTCGTGATGAGCTGGGGTCTGTTGAGATCTTAACCATTACAGGGGCTAATCCTGCCATGCTAAACTCACTCAGCTGCCATTTTTCAAATGGCATTTGCTTCAGAAATCTTATGAAGCCTGAAATTAAGTTCTGCCATTTCAATCCACCCCTGTGTGCTTTTTAGGTCATTGTTAACACAGCGTGAGCTCTCAGTCTTGTCAGTAGGGAAACAATCATCAGAGCACTCAGCATGTTAATGGTGTTACCCCTAAAATTCTGACACTACCAGCAGGTAACACATTTGGAAAGCAAACTTTGCTGCAGATGCTCCAGGAAAATGGCATGATTCAATACCCATTATAAGGAAATAGGTAGATGAACCTTTTGGTCTCTCAAAGCATCACTTTAAAATACTGTAGGGAACAGCAGGCAAGAGGACTAAAAGATTCCATTTTGGAAAACAGCATCTCAAACGGCAATCTAGTAACTTGAGGTCGTAACACATGTCAGCTGGAAATAAAAAGCTGCTGTCATTTTCAAAGGTCTCAAGACAGATATTTATTATTTTCTGATAAGAATTTTATGTCCACTACATTCCTCCCTTCTGTGAAAATCAAAAAGTTATCTGGGTGACAAAGGATATGTTGGACATTTAGGAGGTATCTCCCAGTTTCTGAGTGATTTTGAATTGCTTTATTGTTCCAGAAAGGTACGGCAGCACTGTAGGAGCTTTTCAAAAAGGGGAATTTTAAGAGAAGGATGAGAGAAGAAGGTGTTTGCAGCTTCTATCCACAAATACGCTTTGGGGAAATAGGGACCGATCTGTTTATCTATCAGTGACATGGCAGATAATCTGAGGCACTTCAAGATAAAGGCAGAAAAGGACTTTGAGAGTTCAGTCAGCCAGTCTTCTTCAGTCTTCATCAGGGAGATTAGTTAGACATGCACTTCTCTGGGGAGATGTTTGCTTACCTTGTTTTTCAGATTTTCTGATGCTGGAGGTTTCCATCGTCCTCTGCAGAACAAATGCTTACTGAAAAGGGGGCTGGGCCCTACCATTACCTTATGAGTGTTGCACATATAGGATGGCTCATAATCTGTATTAATGTGGATTTAGAGGTCTGTCTAATGCTCAGATCCTTATGGAGCTCAGTGTGCCCCATTCTACACAGACAGTTGGCTACACAATTTCTGTATTTGTTTAAAAAACCCAACTATATTATTTGTGAGTACTTTCACACAGGATGAGCCAGGGTGCTCCTCACTGTTTGGTTCCTTCACTGGGTCAGTGGGCACATGGAAGTCTCTTTCCACAGCCGTGATACTGTAGGTGGAGAGGAAAAATGGAAGAACCAGCTCATCTCATGTATTTCTTCAGGAGCTTTACATTAAAAAATAAAACAGTTTAGCTAATGAAGACAATTCAAGGCAGAGCTTCCTGAAGTGATAATAGATAATTCCGTGAAAACATAAGAGTATCTCTCAGTGCTGATCACAAGACTAAACTGTTAATTTTAAGAAGAAATTAGAGAATAAAACCAGAAACATCCCTACCATATGTCTGTATACATGCACACAGAGTAAATACACACACACACACACATATTTTGTACATAATTTGTTGTATGCCCAAATGTCAAGTGCCATGTGCAGGCCTGGCTTCCCAGTGCCAAAAAGGTATGATAAAAGTGGGACCAGTACCAAGAAGAGAAGCAAGGAGCAAAATATTAATCTGGAATAGAACACACCAACTTTAGAGGGAGGTATCTGGAGTGGTGGGTGTGATGGAAATCTTTGAAATCAGCAGCAGAGCTGAGAAAATTAAAAGAGACCAACTACTCACCATCTATCAGCAGATGGGGAACATCAAGAAAATGATGAGGTGACAAGTTTAGAAGGGTCAAAAGAAGGCTCCTTTTAATACCCTGTTTACAGTTACCCTGTGAAACTTACTGCTTGAGGATGCTGTGGATGCCAACAATTTAGATTATTGCAAAAGTAATTTAAAAAATTGCAAAAAGGGCTACTAAGCACTTCTGGCTCAGGAAGAAGCCCTGCAGCAGAGGACTGCTGGAGGTCAGGAAATTTAACACTGAGATGTTGTCTTCCTCTGCATAGATTTGTATCTTTTCCAGGAAGGAGTTTGGAAGCTATCTCTGTATCCTTAAATGCCCTTTATTAACTTGTCAATGCAGCCTTAGAGGAGAACATTTCTAGGAACACTGAGGGGGAGAAAAAGTAATAAGGAGGATAGGGAATCATCTCTGTCTGTTTCTCTGCCCTGAAATAACCCTTGGCAAATTGTGGGGCCATGCTGAGGTGAGGGAGGACTGCTGCCCATTCTGCCTCACCAGCTCCCAGCTATGCCAATTACATTAGCTGTTGTCCTGAGGATTTCTCCTCATCTGATTCTGCTGACTTACAGTTCTGACCTGGTTTTGACATTTGAAAGAGCAAGCAAAACCTTCCTCCCATGTGACAGGTGGTTTAGCTGCCACCAGCTTCCTTACTGTTTAATGACTGTGCTCAAATGCCCAGCCAAGGCAGTGTTGGATATCTCTGAGTAAGCAAGGATTACAGAGGTGCTGTGAGGTCAGGCTGCCTTGTTTCAGCAGTGCCAAGAAATCACATCCACCCTCTGCACCTTTTTGTAAAACCACAGGCCCCCTCTGTGTGTCTCATTTTTAAGTTGTTCTGCAATGTGGTCTAGTGTTCCTGTGTTCCTCCAGCTGAGGCTCAGGCATTAATTCACAGCAAATTTCCTGTCTGAGACAGCCTGTCACACGTGAATACCTCAATCCACAAACATGTGCATGTGTACAAGCAAAGTGCATCAGGACGTAGAAAAGACATTTATGCACATCCAAAGTTGAGCACACATTATTCTGCTGTAAATAACGATCACTGTGGCCGTGGTACATACAGTGCCTGTTAAGGTTGGGCTTGTTTTTCCTAAAAGGTCATGCTATCCTTTAGTTTTGAGAAGCTCAAGAGCATGGTTGGGAGCACAGTGCATACCTGTGAGGGAACAGAGAAATTCCTGTGTGTCAAAACTGGTACTTAGAGCCCCTCCTCTCTGCGACGGCAATCTGTGCATAACCCTCCTGTCTCAGATTCTCCATGCATGAAATGAGGCCAGTAATGTTTATCCATCTTCTGCAGGGCTTCACAGAACAAATCATTACTACTCTGTAGGGATAGGAAACCAGGAAGAAATCCCATTGAAAAAATTATTACATATAGGAGCAAGTGAATGTGGAGAAATGAGGGAGGCGTGGGGGCGTAACTCTTATAGCACAAAGCAAATTATTCTCCTCTGAGAACAGCATGAATATGGAAACCATGCAACAGATGCACTATGCTGAACATCAAATATATGCAAATTATTCTGATCATCTTTTTCGTGCATTTTCTCACCATTCATGAATGGTTTTGTGCTGAACATCCTAGAGAGAAGCTGCTTTTGGGGAAAGTGGATGTTGCAGACACAGGGTGAGAGCGTGCAGGGTGTGATGTGCTTGTGGTGCCCAGAGCTGTGCTGGGCCCCTAGACAGCAGGATAGAAATTGGCTCTGCTTCAGAATCCTGGGGGGCAAGGCAAAGGGTTGAGCTCTATCCAGGCACATAAGAGCAATGCCATGAAAATGGGGATAGTTTTTCTTTCTCTCTGTTAATCTGAGTTTACTATCCACTGCTTTGGATTTCTGCTGGTGGCCAGTGCTATTTAAAGACTTGGCTTTCATCCAAAGCCCTCAGTCACATGCTTCACACAAGAAATACAGACAGAAAAATAGCAATTTCTCCATTAGTTTATTGAACAAGTCTGCTGCTGCTGAACACGAAAGGCACAATTTCAGTTTCTGCAGGCAGTCCCGTTTATAAGGAAGCTGCTTCCCTGAGGGTCAGCTTTTTCAGAGGAACAACCTGATCATTTGTGGGTATCTTTACTACCTGGAGTCTGACCTAGGCAGACAAAGGCTCAGGGCATGATTTTTTTTTTTTTTTTTTGAGCATTTCACATGAAAAGTGCAAACATAAAGGCTGAATCTTCTGATTTTTGTAGCCCACTGAAAATTAAGGACCAGGAAAATTCTTTTTCATAATTTCCTTGATTTCTGATCATATTCTCCGTTCCCAAACACAGTCATGATGGTTGAGAGTTACATTGACCAAATGTGTTTCTTCATTCATAGCTTCTCTTCTGGTGTAATGCAGTCGTAACAAATTATTGCTTATTTCCATAGGTAGGGAAGCAAAACTGTGGAGATCATGGGTACAGCTCAGAAGTGCAGTCTATGGGATGAGATCTCTTTAAGGCCTCGAGGAAGAAGACTATTACAAAGCATGTAAGAATTCCACCCTCTTGTTTAAGCTCTGTTGCAGAGATGTGAACAGCATTAGGCACTGTTACAGCCTTTTTCCACAGACAGTGCAATTTCAGTTCATATTCAGAGTTCTGAAGTCCTTTATTTCGTTTTTTATATCATTGATGTGAAGGACCTACTAGTTTAAAAACTGTAGCTAAGAATAGCTATGAATTTACCAGAAAGGCACAAAGAGGAGAAAGACAGATTTGTATTATCACCACAACATTTAAAAAATATATTATCATCTATGTATCTATCTCAAAGATTATAAATTATATAAAAATGCACGCAATGTTAACTACTGTTAGCTTATATTAAAAAAAAAGTGAAAAATATGAAAGCTACAGACTGTATATACTGCACACCTAGACTTGCATATTGAACTCATGGAGAAAGTATTTTAGTCTTTTAATACAAATGTCCACTAGACATCTGAGAGCTAAAGATTGTTGAATACATGAGTTCTGGTTTTGCCTAGTGTGTGATACAGTACTAATATTGAGCTGGCTGTAGTTGTTATATTTTTAATCATGTAGTTTGCAAGACAAGAGCTCTGATTTTCAATGCAATGTTTTATTTTCCATGCTCTGGCAAGTGACATCATGGCTTTGTTTTGACTTAGTTCAAACACCAATTCTTATGTTAATAGTGTGTAGTCAGAGGAAATGAAAGATTTATATAATTGCAGAAGTGAAAGGCAAAAAAGAAAATAATCATTTTTTAATACATGGTCACAGAGTGACCCCACAATAAGGTCACACTGCCTGCTCTGGCTCCTGTCTGGGGTCAGGAAAGGTCTCTGGGAGCTGATTTTGGAACCTGGCACAAACTGGCTCTGTCATGTGCTTCTTGGGGAAAAGTTCAGACATTCAAATCTGGGCTTAAAAACAGAGGTAGTGAGAACTAAGATGCAGTTCTGACAGAGGAGATTTATTATAATCTTTTTACTTGTCCCACAGAGCTCCTAACTGCCCTTTTGGCTGTACTTTTTAAGGTTAATGTTTGCAAGAACTTCTTCAAGTATGAAGTAAGGTTGGGAGTGGGTTGGAGTCTCTATTTGTGTGTGTGTTCTATGATGGAAATGGAAAACATTTCAGTCTATGCTCCAGAAGACTTTAAAATTGAGATGTACTTGAGCCAAGCTAGACCAATCTTTAAGTATGAATAAAACCAGTGAATCTCAGTCAAAAATGCAGAGTGACTACAACTGTGCTTTGCACCATTGACTCCTCACCCCAATGGCCACAGTCAACTCGAATTGGCAGAGCCTCTGAGAGCTCAGAGCACTGTTGGAACACACATCTCTGTATTTACAGTGCAATACTGACTGCCAGTGTCACAGGATGTCTCTAGGTGCAATGTAGACTAGACAGGATCATCTGCTTCAAAAATTCAGCCGCATCTTTTGCAGCAGCACCTTAAGTGCTGGTGCATATGGAGTATTTTGACATTACTGTGTCTCGCCTAATATTGGAAGATCAGACCCCTGGTTCAGGATGAGCAATTGGTCTCCTTACAAGAATATTTTGCTTTTGATTTTCATTCAAGGCTTTTTACCCCATTTTTACTACACTAAAAGTTATGGTCTGAGAACATTACAAAATAGTAATTGGCCTCCCACCACCACCCTCTGAAACTAAACCAGCTTTTCAAGAATTTTCACAGTACATTGCTCACAAAGCTGAGAGAAATCAGCTAAAACTTGGAGGCAAACCCAGGTCCGATTAATGAGCCTGTAATTGATTAACATTTATATGGCCATTTGTTTCAGTGCATTTGAAGTAAACAAAACAGGGAAAATAAAGGAGAAACAACTGAATATCAGTGAGAAACTCCAGGGCCTGATGCCATTGCCACTTGTCAGCAAATTGCAAATACCTCCAAGCCTTGCAAATGCACTCTGGTATTACTGGAACTGTTGAGAGAGTGGATAGGAGCAAGAATGCTGTGGCCTGCCTGAACATTTTTTTTCCAGAGAACTGATGTATTTTGCAGTGGATTTAGAAGATTTAATAGGAAAAAACCAAAAAGCTAATCAGTTTAGCTTTCTGGGTAAACTGATTTTGACCAAGAATGTTAATTAATGAAAATGCAAAAATGTTCCTCATTGTTTCTAACACAAAACAGCAAAACAAAACATCTGCAGCACTGGCAGAACAGCTTGATCATAAGAGTCCTGATTCTGATTTTCTTGCTGCAAGAAGTTCTGCACTTCCGACAGCACACCAAGAATTCATTCCTAATGCTGTCCTCCTGCAGCATGTAAAGGAAGTTTTGAAGGTCTCACTGCTGCTGCAGCTCTGTCTCCTGTCACAATTGTTAGGGGATTACGGCACAATGCAGAATTTAAGAAAATACTTAGAACTGTTTCTGGGCTGGTATCCAGAAGCCTGTGCGTTGCTAAGTTTAGAAGGCTTTTGGAACAGAATTAATCCAATATTTGAAACCTGTGAAGTCAAGTATGTTAACCTTTACATGGAAAAGACAGATACATAACTATGTGCTAACATGGTCAGATGAGCTCAGTTTGGGAGCTAATTCCTTCTGCACTGGTGACGTGGGCAGTGGTTAAACTATGATCTTTTTTGCTGATTAGAGACTTGCTGAGTTAATTGAATGAGCTCTGTTCAGATAAACCAGATGGAGCTGCAGGAGTCTGCATACCACTGTTATTTTCCCCACCTAGTCTTTAACCACACCATTTAAATGCCTCTACTATGTACTGGATTGTATGGAGTGAGTAAAATCATCTATACTGTACATTTGATTGCTCACACTTTCACCTCTTCCATTCCTTTCAGATGCTGTATACTTACTGATCAAAAGCCATTTTCTGGGGTTCCCATATTTCTGGAACTGCTTTTGTACTTCAAGGTTTTGGAAATAGAGAACAGCCTGTTTATAATCTCCAAAATTCAATGTTACAATGGAGTCTGCAGTGAAAATCAACATAAGAAAAAAGTGCTGTCATTTACATATTGCTGAGATACATTTGGAACAAAAGTAGTGTAGCTTCTATAGTTACCTCATTTTCATACACATACAATTACCTCCATTACAGAAGCCTTTCAGGTAGGCAGTGTCATTTAAGATACAAAAATAATAGAAACTGTGGATCTTTGGAATCACATAAAATCCAGGATACAAGAGCTGGGCTACTTTCCTATAAAATTTACAGATATTACAAATCCATAAAGTGTAACTCCATCCTGGGGAAGTATATACTCTATTGCTAAGTGCTGTGCTCCAAGAAGCCTGGAAGGATGGCCATGCTGGGTATCCTGAGGTGTGACTGCATAGTGCTATGACCTTCCAGGATCCTTCAACACCTCCTCCAGGAAATGGAGACAATCACTCAATTCCCAGACACCTTCCTTAGAACATTTCTTCTCTCAGAATCCTGAAAGTGTAAGAAGTAGCTTTTACCTGTAGTACTTTCCCCTGGAACAAGCTACCTAGATGTCTTAGTCCTCATGGCAACTATCACCGAACTGGCAAACCATCTATTTTCAAAGCATCACTTATTCTTTTCACTTACAAAACCCCCTCTTGTCATTTCAGACAGTCTAGTACCAGTAAAACCTTCTGCACCATTTATACAGGCCTGTTCTCCTCATATCTTTTGTCTCAACGTTCATTTGCACTATCTTCTCTTGTTCATCTTTGTTACTCTTAATTGGTTTTTTTGTCTCTCTTCTTGCTGCCTTTGCATTTGAAATGAAAAGTAAGGAAGTTTGTAGGCTGGTTCTTTGATTAGGCAGGACTGGATTCCCCACGGCCTTAGAGCTGAAACAAGGCCAACCCATCTTTGGCATGAATTAGACTCTGCATTTTTAGCAGAGTGTTGTAGGAGGCCATCCAAAGTTCTTCAACGAGGTTTTACACATGATCCAGCTGGCAGCCTGCAGGCTGCAAGGTGGCTCTGCGTTGTCTCTGTTCTCTGGCCTTGAAGGTCAGAAAAAGTTGTTAGCACACTGTGTGAAGTCTGGGCATTAATGCCACCTCCTGTTCTCACTCGCATGCCAGACAGAAGGCCAGAGGTATTAGGATGGGGTGTTAAAGGCAGGATGCATACTGCAACTCCTCAAGAGTTTTTGCTCTGCCAGGTACTTGTGGCTAAGTCCTGTGAGATGTTGAGACAGTCTAATATTTCAATGCTCCCACCAGGATGAACCCACTTCAAGTCAAGCACTGCTGCTTCTTCTGTTGCACTGGTGCTGCTGCCAGTGTGAAGCCAGTTCAGCTGCATCAGCTGGCAGAAGCCTGGGGTTTGATGGGTGCATTCTGTAATCAGTGAGTTGAACCCACTCATGAGTCAAATGAGAGCAATCACCAGCCTGAGCAAAGGGCCAGAACTGTGTCTAGGAATGGGAGGGAAATACAGGAAGGTAAGGGAGTATCTGCCTTTTTGGCAGTGAGCTGCTACATCAGTGCTGATTGCAGAACAAAGACCCTTTTTATAGGTGTGAGGCACATCATTCTGCTCCCTGGTGCTGCCTCCTAAGGCATGAGTGTGTCCAAAAGCTGGCATCCACTGAACCAAGGGAAGGATAACTGTGGGAAACAGAGGGATATGAGCATGTCAGCTGCCATGTTTCATGGAAACCCAAGATGTCTATCACTGTAATCTGCGCTTCTTCAGCCTCTGGAAGACAATTGTTTTCCCACTCTGCCAGGCTTTGTCACTAGGAGCAGTGGAGATTTGAGTTCCTACCCATGACTTCTGCTTTGCAGCATCAGCAAGGAATCTCACTGCACATAAAAGGTCCTGAGTGACTTGTTCAGGATGTGGTTTTTGTGACAGACAACTACCACAAGGACAAAATCCTGCAGCTGTTTTTCCCTGCTGTGCAGATTAACCTGTCTTGCTCAAGGTTAACAGCAATCAGCTCATCTCAGCCAAACATTGTGTTAGTTCTGGTGTTGTCATCCTGTGGATCAGCAGGCCTGCAAAGCAGGTGAATACTTCTTCAGAAAGTGTCCAGCCTTTTCAGAATTTTTTATTTTTTAAAAAAAGATGTTACTAATGCTTCATTTGACAAAATTTTATAAAGTACATTTTTAAATTTAGAAGGAAGGAAATGGTATTCAAGATGCTGATAACGAAAGCTAGGTTACCCAAAGCCAGACCAGAAGAAAAGCTGTATTATTTGGGTAATGATTTAGTGCAAGGCATTCTGTGAACACTAGAGGAAAACCATCAAAACTTGAGAATCGGGAAAGAGAATAGTAAAGCTCCTTTAAGAAGTAATAGCACTGAAAGCTTGAAACTTTCC
The DNA here is from genome assembly GCA_910950805.1 of Acrocephalus scirpaceus scirpaceus. Classification (NCBI taxonomy): domain Eukaryota; kingdom Metazoa; phylum Chordata; class Aves; order Passeriformes; family Sylviidae; genus Acrocephalus; species Acrocephalus scirpaceus. The sequence continues at coordinate 55,614,905 of OU383774.1, read as the reverse complement.
TACACAGGCAGTTCTGTATCAACCTAAATCCTGCACTGTGAAGGACAGGGCTTGGGGTCACCTGCCAGCACATCTCCCTGACCATTGTCTTGTTTGAGTCACATTTCTTTTACTGTAGAACTATTTCCACTGCAACTCTGCTTCCACAGGATACTCTAGTGCAAGTATGTATTTCCCCCAGCAGATGCTTCCACAAATACATGTTTTCCCCAACAGATGCTCCCTACTATCCCTGGATATTGAGTACTGCCAGCAAGGGGTGTACTGAAAGTGGCAGAAAACACACCATATGTAAGATGTTATTTGGTGCCACGTCAACCTCTCTGTCATTCATTCAGTGTTGAATCATCTCCCATGTGGGAAAGGTTAGGCTGTATCTTACACCATATTCTGTCTGGTTTTTAGTAGGACATAAAAAAGTTTGCTTTTCTTTGTGTTGCATCTACCAGCATTTAAATTGGCATTGTTTCTCCCAGTTGCTACTTGTTTAGTGCAGTGCAATGTTGGACAAAAGCCTCTGTGAAGCAACTGTGACTGATCTTTATTTAGCAAGGATCTGGAGGATCACCTGTTGAGTTTGGAAAATATTTTGTAGTGGCAAAAATCCTCCTATAGTGCCTTCCTATCTGAGCAACTTCAGCAGCTTTTCATTTGCTCATTCAAATAACATCAAGCCCAACACTGTGACGTACATAGGAGTTATTATCTCTGTATGGAGTCTCAGAAAAGAAGACAAATCAATTTCCCATGACCTGCTGCAAGATTGCAACACTTTCAAAAATTTTTGTTTGGTTTACAAGTTTACATTTACTAGAATTGCCTTGCTGGGACCTTACTCTGTGTGACTCTCGTCCACTCAAAGCCTGGAACTGCCCTCTGTTCCTTCACCCTTTACCCATTAAAAGCAAATAACACGACCCTTTTATATCCACAAAACAATGACACAGTAAAGACCTTTGGCTCCTGCCAATGCCAGAGCCCAAATCAGATTGTAAAAAATATTTATTAAAAAAAGACTACAAAATAACATTTACTTCTGATTTCACTTTCCTTTCTACTTGACCTCTGCACAGTAGATTCTGTCACTAAGTTAGAAACTTCAGTTGTCTTGTCATTGTACATAACAAATGCTAGCAGCTGGAGGACGAAATGTCATTGAACAATTACAGAAAAAAAAGGGCTTGAAAGATCCTTGACAGTCCATCCCAATGCTTGGGCTAGGTAATCCAGATTGTAATTATGTCTCAAAAACAGTTGCTTAACAGTTTTTAAAAGTCTTTGATGATAAAAGTACTGCAAACTCCACAGCCAGTCTCATCTAGCACTGTCCACACCCTTAGAAAGTCTGTCCCATGTCTAATATAAGTGGTGAACAAGTAATTAGGTTCCTCTCTATGGATAGCTCTCAGTCCTGAAGATTATGTTATCCTAATCTTTTTAAAAGATTATTTCTTTCAATTTTTCCTTACAGATTGTGTTTTGTATTCCTAGCTTTATTTTCCTAGCTCTTCTCTACATCCCACCTGAAATGCACCACATATAGCTGGATGGGTGCTCTGGGCTGAGGCTTTGCCCCTGGCAGACACAATGGAAGTACTATTTATTAGGTCTTACATTTGTATACATGCCAATAACACACTGAGTGTCTATTTTTCCAACAAAGACATCTGTTGTATGATTGAGGGTCAGATGAAATGCTCTTCAGAGAGAAAGTGCAAACAACTGAAGGTGAGGAGGCAGGGAGCCAAGGCAGGGAGCTCTTGACTCCCATATGCTAGACTTGCTTTCAGCACGCAGCCAATGGAACACAAAAAAATGCAAATCAATTATGTAACTAATAATTATGGACGTTTCCAAGGCAAAAAGGTAACAAAACGACAAGGCAGTTTGAACAATACCTGTACCCATCTATGTCTCTCCACTAACCATTCATTTAAGCATTAGAGACTTGGCAAAACTGTCTTCACCACTGCAGAGACGAGAAGTGAAATGCTTTTCCATTTTAAGCAGCAGTGGAAATAACTGAAACAGGAATGAATGCACAAAAAGCAGAGCTTCCTGGTAAAATGGTTTGAGGGCTGTCCTCTTTTGCTTAAAAAAAAATACAAAAAATGTGTGAGGAAATTTAGGAGCAGTAAGTTTAGGGTCTGGGAACTAACTAATTAAACTGCAGCCCTACACAGCCCATTGGGAAAGAACTGGCACTTGGATAAAGCTGTTGTAAGACTGTGTAATCAGTGGCACATGTGGAAAGATGCTGAGCACCTAAGTCAATGCTGGTATGACGCAGATGCCAGGCTCAAGGCAGCTTGCCAACAGTAGTCCACTGTCTGATGCCCAAAACCTTTACGTACCTCATACGTAGTATGAACTGGGTTGAGCATAAACCAGAAGATGTTATTCAGAGGACCCATCAAAAGTCACTAGTGGTAACAAAATTAACCTGAATTCTTCTGTGTTCAGAAGTACACAGCTGAGAACTAGCAACTAGGTACGTAAGAAATATGATTGGGTGCAAGATATAACATGTGAGCAGGAACTGATTTTTATCAGAGGTAATAAAACCCATCTGACTGCAGAAGGAGCTGCTCAACTCAAGATCAGAGTGGAACTAAAGTCCTTCTTAAAAGGAGGAAGAAATTTGGGAAGTCAGAAAACCAAAGCAGCTGCACCAAAATGCAAAATTACTCAATGTTAGAATCAGTCTAAATGGTCTCTGTGCAAAAAGAAAGGAGCTGTTCAAAGTTTATCTCAAGTAAGATCATACTACTACTCGCCGTAGATATAAAACCTGTAAAATACTAGCCAGTTACTAGGAGTTTCAGGAGGGTGTTAGAACATGAACACCAGTTCTGAGGTGGGAGTTTGTAGCTACGTTCTGTGAGGCTCACCTGCAAAGACAACTTTGCAACACAAAGATTAGAGCATGAACCTCTGTAGGCTACCCATCCTTTAACAACTGAAATGTAAAATTTGTGGGAAGTCTGTAACAGACTTGGATTGCTTCAGAGAACTATTTTCATTGTAAGAAGCACTGGCAGCATTCTGGAACCCAGATTTTGGATTCCTTATGCTTTATCGAGGATTGCATGCAAAGTCACATCCAGCTTCTTAGTGAGAACTGAGCGGGTGTTACCCCCTTTCTCCATCAGCCAGTGAGCTTAAATAAAGGTTCCCAGCCTCCAGCCTTGCCCTGAGATTGGCGCGGGGAGGAATCCCGCAGGATGTTTTGCCCTTTCCGGGGGTAAGGCATGCCACTGGCCTGCAAGGCAGCGGACTGACAGAGGCAGCAGGGCTGCACCGTGGGGGTAGGTCCCTACAAGCACTCCTGGCACCTCTGCAGTCAGAAACAGAAAGCACCGACTTGCCAGAACGCTCTGCCTTTAGGGGCAGCAAAAGAGCTGATTCCAACTATTTCACATGGAGCCCTGGACTCTGGAAGTTCTGGTTGTCATCCAGTCTTCACGGACTGGTTCACTGCCACCTGTACAGCGGCTGAGACTTGCCCTCATGGATAGGCCCTTTCCTTCCGGACAGGAGCTGGATATGTATCAACACAGCAATCTGAAGCTTATGTACTGAATCCATAATTTCTGCCCTGGTAATGCAATGAAACATAGTTAGAATGGCACAGAACCGTGTCATATTACTACTACTGCTGAATCATCTGTGTAACCGTTCTGCCAAAAATATTCAAGAGGGTATTTTAAAGAGCAAAGTGGCTATTTAAGCCCACCTGCTGCTTTCTGTTCCTCCACACAGCAGGTAGATAAAGGTTCCTCTGCCGCCTCAGGAAAGCTCAGCCCGGGTACTGCTGAGTTGTCGCCGGCGGCACAGACGTCCATATGACCATAAAGGGGCAAAATTAATGTCCTCAACATTAAAGGACATTAGGAGAAACCCTGCGGGGCGAGTGACCTGCTCGTTAACTGGGGAGCGCGGAAACACCCGAGACAGCCGCTCCGTTCTCCTGGGCAGGAATGCTAATGAAAAATGGCAGCCTGCCCCGCCAGCCCAGCAGCCTCCCAAAGCCAGCGGCGAGGGGAGACCTCTGACTGCAAGGTCAGCATGGTTAATCTTTCCCCCAGATAATTACAGCCGGCTCGGCGGGCCCTTCAAACCAACTGCGGCTTTGCTCCCGCCCCTTCCACACCCCGCTCCTGGCTCGGCCCCTCGGGCCATCCCGCCCCGGGGCGGAGCCCCGCGTTCCCCAAAAGCTGCCGCGGCCGCGGGGAGCGGCGCTGGGATTTGGGAGCGGCGGGATCGGTACAGCAGGACGGGGAGCTCGGGCAGGGCTCGGTGGTGAGTGGGAGGTGGCGGCTGCTGCCCTCAGGTCTTGGAGGATGGGAGACCATTTTAAGTGTGTAGTTTATAGAGTCGTTGTTGCCTTCCTAGACCCGAATCCGTTTTAAATAGTTAAAACTACTATAAGCTCGAGTATACTGTGTGCTAGCGATGTTTTCAACCGATGTGTGACTTTTCAAACCTGTTCCCCGTCGGGGTAATACCGAGCTATTTAAGTGATTTGTTCTCTTACGAAGCTCGGGCTTTTGGGTTTAGTCCAGTCACGCTGTGGTTGAAAAGAAAGAAGATTCTCTTCTGACCTCTGCAGAAAGTGCGTGATGAATCTGTATTAATTCAACCCAAGGTCCTTTAGGGTCGAGTATCCCCTCTATCATCATTGATGTTTAGGGTATGACAATGTATATTTTATAAAAGCAGTATCTTTCTAGTAAAAGTGGAGACCTTTATTTTTTTCTATAATGATGGCTGGATTCTTTTTTTAACGACTTTGCCACTCAGCTGATACAGAATTCTTCTGAGGAGACACTTACTATTTTTATTGATATAGGGAAGAAGTTCTGACTAAGAAGCAAACCAAGAATTTGGAATATAAGCGGGAAGTCAGACACCTGAGGTCATGGGGCGAAATTACTGGCTGGTGTGTCTTTTTGATTTTTTTTTCCTGAGAAAAACTCTCCCTCTTTGCTCTATTTTTTTCTTCTTCATACTTCTTCCTAAAGTATGGAAATCTAGAAGAAAGAGGCTGGAGGTTAGAAGTTGAAAGATTGGTATGGTTAGTTTAACATACTGGCAGGAGATGAGACTTCAAAGCCTTTCAGATGTAGACCTTGACCTTCACCTTGGGATCTGTCAAAGGAATTTTTGCATTGGGATATCCTATTTATATATTGAAACTTCAACTAGTATTTATAAATCTGTGTGCAAATTGAGAACATTATTTGACTGTGCTGAGAGTTATATAGAAAAAGTGAGTAGCCTTCATTGCCTAGGCAGAGTAAAACATGAAGCAAACAGAAAAAGGATCCATTTTAGTTTTATTAGTGTTACGTTATTTGTGATAGCTGAAAACTTGTTTTAATATAACGTGGGGGGGCTTAATTATCAGGTTTTTTGATGTGTTTCTCAGGAGTAAAGATCAGGTGTGTAGTGGATAGTGGACAAACTGTACTTGTCTTTGTCTCTGTTAATTAAATGATCTTCCATTAATCATGGCAGAAAAGGATTATGAGGAACTTGGCTCTGGAACTGGCTTCCCTCTGATACAGTGTCATATTCATGTGGCTCTGCCTCCTTCGTATTGAAAGGCCTGTGTGTCCAGACCTCTGTACTGCACTCTTTTTGGCAGTATAGTGTGATGACCTTAGCTGCCTTCTCTTGTTTGTTTCTTGGTTTTTTTTCCTCCATTAATGGCGTTCTTTGCTGAAGTCTAAAGACTAAGATGGATTTCTGTGCATGTAGGTGTTGAGTATGTGAGATTGTGTTTTTGCTTCTTTTTCTCATGTGTCAGAAGACCTAGGTAACTCATCATGAAGTAAAATTGATTAAAAGAAAGTTAGAGCTGCATAGAATGTTCAGGCCTGCTGAGTGTCTGCAATTCTGAAAATTCATTTAGGTGCTGGGCTATTGGCATTTCTAGAAGAAGTGACTAAAAAGGTTTAGCTGTATAAAAGGCAGGGCTCAGTAACTGATATTTTCCAGTTGGGCACTACGGGTCATTAAGCAGGGGAGAATAATAGGGAGTGTAAGTGCCAAGGGAAGTATTTTCAAGTACAATTTTTCCATAAAATTAATTGGCAAAAATAACTGTAGAATGCAATGTTTAGGGGGATATTATAGAAAATGGGGAATGAAAACTATTTGTATTCTGAGGAAGGGAACAAATAAGATGTTGAGAGACCTTCTTGCTTTTGGGAAGGGCAGTCTTATATTGGCTGAATTAGTTTGGTTCTGAAGTTCTTATCTCTTTTCTAATATGATTGGATTGCTTTAACATCTTGCAAAGCATATGCTATAGTTAACGACAAAGTGTGGTCACTTTGTCAAATTCACTTAAGTGACATAATTTTCAGGTAACATACACAAGAATGAATATTATGAAGACTGGTTGGAGAAATAGGTCTGAATGGAAGCAAAAAGGAGTATGCACCCTTGTTTTCTGTCCAAGTGTACTGGCTTAGCTCATGCTAAATAATGTTGGTAACTGGAAAAAAGAAGTTTTGTAATGACTGCAGGATGTAGTCAAACTAGTTCAGCTTGGTAAAAATCCTTGGAGGCTATTCACTGCAGTGCTCCTTACCATTGTGCCCGGGAGACAAACTGCTTTAACCTTTCATGGTGAGGAGAGTGGTGGCCCAAACACATAGCAGACACTGATTTGAACCCAGATGCCTTTCTATGGTATTCCTGTCTTTCTTCTGATTGTCAAAGGTATTAAATATTTGGGGTTTTTTTTCCACTCTTATGATTTTATTACTCTTTACTCATGTTTGAAAGGCCCATTTTAAATGGACCAGGCACAAAGTTTTTACTAAGTGTTAGCACGTATATTTATGACATGTACTTACAATAGTGTTAAATCTTCCTCTTTCACAGAAAGAGGAACCAATAATGCCAGCACTGAACTGGAAGCCCTTTATCTATGGAGGTTTAGCATCAATCACTGCAGAATGTGGTAAGCATTTGCTTTAACTGTTGACATGATTTTCTTTACTTGGATAGTCTCTATGCAAAACAAGTTTGGTTCCATGCTGCCAGTGACACAGTAGTATGTGGTGGTCTGCAGCATAGAGTTTTTTGCTTAATGCTGACTGAAGAGTAGCTATGAGCTCTGTTGCAAGTCAGAACACTTGTGTCTGTAAGCTCTCATCCCTGGTGAGTCTTTTTTATACATGTTTTGCCTCTGTGTTTTATTATTTGGTGTTTGTTTGATCTGTTCCTAGACAGTGGTCATAAGTAGATACAGCTTCTGCTTTGCTGCAGTAAACAAGTTACATCCTTAACTTGTAAATTCTTCTCTTAGCTTTACTGAGTATCTATGTTGCAGTTTAAATTCTTTTCTTGAATGTCAGTTGCTGCTTAGATTTGAACAGTTACATTCAATAGTGAGCAACACAGAATAATTGCTGCTGTGAGACAGTGCATCTGTTTTAGGCCTACTCTAAAGGCAAACCTAAAATACCAACATATTTTAAAAGAAGTATCTGAAATACATGTACATGAAAATAAAGGAATTCTGGATTTTCATTGTAGCAGGACATGGTTGGGCATGTGGTGGGCTTGCATGCAAGGTCTGTCAAGTAAAGTACATGCAGTATAAAATTACACTTAAAACTATTTTGTTTTCATAGAGGACTTTGGGTTGGAAAATCATCTGGTCCAACTCCCCTGCTTTGAGCAGGGACATCTTCAATTAGGTCAGGTTGCTCAAAGCCTTGTCCAGTCTGACTTTGAATGATTCCAGGGATGGGAAGGATTTCTACTTAGGAAATTTGTGCAAACTTGAGTTTGAAACCTGTCATTATTTGACTAGACTGAATATGGCCAATAATTCCAAAAGCTTTTAAGGAAGACAATTAATGAAAGCTTTGCTTGTCTGGTAAGCCTCATTTGAACAGATGTGTTTAATTCTGACTCCTACTGGTGCTTAGGTAAGAATGGAATGTTAAGGTGATCTTTTTCCAGGATGGATATGGTTTCTGAATCCTTTCATAAGGGGAGCATGGAGAATATGATGTGAACATAACATAGCAATAGGCTACAGGAAAGCAGTAACAGAAATAGGTACTGCTGCTATTGCTTTTTCAGATACCTGGCCAGAATCTGTAAAGCATGTCCTACGGAACTTGCCTTCAGTGATGTCCTTTTCAAGATGTTGGTTGAATACATGTGCAAACTCAGTGCTTGATTGGGATTGCAGGGTCCTGTTCAGTGTGGCTGCTTACAACTAGGCAATCTGTGTTGCCTGAAAATATAGTGAATGTGGAATGTAAACACAGGAAGTAGGCAGGGCCTCTGACAGGCCTTTAGGAGAAACAAGGTGATAGAATGTGAATCACTTTTTAAAAAGAAAGGCTTCTTTCCCATGGGAGTAGTTTTATGTGTTATGATATATAATAAATGTTGCTGTTTCTTCTATGATGTTCTCTGTTGTCTTGGGTTAGGTAGGTACTGCATTCATTTTCTCACTGATTTTCCTTTAAGGTACTTTCCCCATTGATCTGACCAAAACACGTCTCCAGGTTCAAGGTCAAGTTAATGATGCCAAATATAAAGAGATCCGCTACCGTGGAATGGTGCATGCACTGGTCAGAATATGCAGAGAAGAAGGACTGAAAGCCTTATACTCTGGGTAAGATTAACTGAGTTGCAGCAATGGCTTATGAACAGTCTACTGATAAAAGTATAAGCCCATTGTATATGAATTTTTGGGTTTTAGAATTACAAGGTATTTGGCAAGCCTTAATCTGGAAGTTGGAAGACACGGCTTTGATACGTTCAGTGCTGCACACTGCCATAGCATTTCATGTTTTAAAAAAAACAACTTCAAACAACAAAACCTACATGGAACAAAATAGCTAAGCATAAGGTTATTCTCTGCAGTGCTGCTATGGTTGTTCCACCTCTCAGAATTAAAATTGAATTTACCTTTGTCTATGTATGAGCATGCTTTTCTTCAAGACATGGGGGAACTACATTTCAGACATGACTGCCAGCTATTTTATAGATGACAAGCTGAAGCATGGTCTAATACTAACAGTCCCTTCACAGTTCATTCATGTCCTTGCAGGCTCTATTTAAAAAAAACCACCAAAACCTGAAAAGCTTCAAAGCTTGTTTTGTTTATAGTGAGTTTAAATTGTTGATTTAAATGAACAAATCTTTGTCTGTGCAGTAGGAAGAATTTTCTGATGAGTTTTTGAGATCTTGAGCATAAACATTATTGCTGCTTGTTTTAACAGGATTGCACCTGCAATGCTACGGCAGGCTTCATATGGAACTATAAAAATAGGCACTTACCAGACCTTAAAAAGAATGTTTGTTGAGCATCCAGAAGGTGAGTGGTTATTTTCTATTTAATTGAGGACTGATTTTCTTGAAGCTGATTGTTTCCATCTGATATCTTACTGTAGCATTTGAACAAATCTACCAAGAAGACATTCCTTATACCAGTTACAACAAAGTTAGTCAGCAAGGGTAACTTGTCTGAGCAGGTTTTATGGCTTCTGTAACTGGCACTCTCTGGTTAAATGAGGGGAGGCATCATCCTGTCCTAATGCATCTTCAGCTTTGTAAATCTGAAACTAAACTCTCTGTCTGTGAAACAGATGAAACCCTCATGATGAATGTTCTGTGTGGCATTCTTTCGGGAGTAATCTCATCATCTATTGCCAACCCTACAGATGTCTTAAAGGTAATTATGTAGAGCTTGTCTTTTTGATTTTTGTTCTCTCCTGAAGTAAAAACAGTCTCCTGATGAATATAGGATTTGGTTTGTAACCCTATTTATTCTCATGTCCTTTAACTTCTGAAAAATCCATAACATCCTGAATTCTTGGAAACTCCTTCTGGTCCATACTAATCATTTGGAAGGTAAAGGCTGGGGAGCTAGTTAGATCCACATTTTTCTGAGTGTCTGGGGGAGAATAAGTTTGCTGTAGTGTTTGTGTGGAAGTCACACTGCATATTTTATCTGTACTTCTTGGATGTTTCTAGAGCTCAAAATAGGTGAAGATCAATTCAGAGGCAAGAGTTCCAGTGAATGCTACTTGTACTGTATGATTCCTTAAGGCAAACCTGTGCTCCAAGGAAATGGTGTCCCAGCATCAGTCAAAGTGAATTAGTGAAACAACCACCTCTTTAAGAATCTGTTAGCTCAATCATAGTCACTTACTTGAAAAAGTTGATGGTATTTATCTTATAAAACTGGAGCTTGTGACTTACGCAGCTGCTCCTAATGAAAAGGAAGACAAAACTCTCTATGTTCATCTGAAATTACTAAAAAGCTTAATCCTTCATAGTGCTAGTGTGGTTATGTAGTGGTATTTCAAACATAAGCTTGTATTTCAAGTGTGGCTCCAATTAGTTATTTCCTAAATTATGTCCACTTACCAAGTCACTTGTTGACAACTTGTTTTTGGAAGTTACCTTGGCAGGTTCCTAAGGATGTTCTTATAAATCTAAAGGGTTGGAGACCATGGTTCTCAGTGGCTGAAACATTAATCTTTTTAACCTTTCATTTCAACATGTTCCTGTGAGAACACTGTAAAGGACATCCTGCAGAACCCATCTGCCAGTCTTATCTAAATGGAGCAGTGTACCCATACAGAAATAGAAGTGACTTAATGCAGCTAAGAATTCTGCCACATACTTGTTCAAAATTAGCAGCTGAGTTTAGATAGTTAAGGCAAAAGATTGCACTATAGTTGTGATAGTGTCAGCTCTTGCTTTTATAGTCAGAGAGAAATCGACTTTACTATTTGCAATTGTAACTTAATAATTTAATCTAGTTTTATTATTTTATTGGTTGTATTTATCTTTTAATTGTATCTTCAAATGAATCTCAGATCAGAATGCAAGCTCAAGGCAGAATGATTCAAGGAGGAATGATGGGCAACTTCATAGAGATCTACCAAAAGGAAGGCACTAAAGGATTATGGAAGGCAAGTTTTTTTGAACTGTATCGTACACTTCAACTACACTTCCTTGCTCAGTTGAATGTCATGCATTCCTACAGTGTTCTCAGCTGAAATATGGAGGATGTAATGTCTGTCTCTTGTCATGACTGCTTCACTGCTGGTGTCTCAGTGCTTTTTGGTGAAGGGTTACAGCCAGCCTTGTGCGTGGAGATTAGCTGCCACTTAGGAGAGGGAAGACAAATGTAGGATTCAATTAAGGTGACTGGCTCTAGGAATAGTTCAACAACCTTTTGCATGACACCTCTCAATCTGTATGCTCTGTCTGTTTTAAAACATATGCTAAAGAACATTTGGAAGCAAAGGAGCTACTGATCATCCCCTCTAGCTCAGGAATTCTTGTGCTTAGTCTTACAGGTTGTCTCTTGGGCCAATTATAGTCAATGACTGTATAACTAAAGAGCCAAAATGGGCAATTGTTTTGAAACAGCTGGAAAATAAGAATGTTTTTCTATTAGTGTGCTTTTCTCACAAAGTTTCTTGATCTCCAGTTTTCTGTTCATCTTCCTTACTTTGTCAGTTTTTCAGCTAGCAGCAAAGGAATTCTGGTTTTGAGGTTTTAGCTGACTGTTGATGCAAAAATTGAAATGTTAAGCAGGGATAGAAAATAACTGAAAGGACCTGAAGTTGCCATTCTGTGTAGAGAAGTGATTTAGCTGTTATTTTAAATTTGTGGGTTTGGAGCTCATACATCTAAGACTTGTACTAATTAGCCTTATTTGAATTTGCAATGTACTTAAGGCATTTGTGGTGTATTGCTTTTTATTACAAGAGCTTGGCTTTTCCAACAGTGCACAAAGGTTGACTTTAAACTTCAGCTATATCCTTTCTTTTGCCAGGGAGTATCATTGACAGCACAGAGAGCTGCTATTGTTGTTGGAGTGGAGCTGCCAGTGTATGACCTTACCAAGAAGCACATAATTATGTCTGGATATATGGGAGATACAGTATATACTCACTTCCTGTAAGTTTGTGTAACTGGTTGTATAGCTCATGATTGGTTAGTTCTTGCTACAGGGGAGAGATGAGTCTTTTGAATTTTCTACCATCTGTCTAGATGTAAATATACTTCAGATGTGTGCATAACTTTTAATGTAATAGCATCTCAAATGGTAGCATGTAGCATGGAAGCTAATTTTATTTAGCATTTGGATTTAGCTTTCTTTTGAAATATGGAAATTTGTTTTGTGGATGATCTGAATCGACTGTGCAAATTGAGGTTAGAAGAAATTTACAGTCAAATATTATTCCCTGGTGCACAAACATCTTTTCAAACATACCATATGTAAGGGCTGTATAGCAAATCTTCAAAACGACAGTTTTATAGTAAATGAAAAGTAACTTTTCACATCCATTAGCTGATTTAATTTTTAACTAAAAACATTAAACAGTCATTATTATTGTGTGTTTTGTGGGAAGGGGGAATTCTTGTACATCTGTGTGGTAGAGCAGATTTTATTAAACCCTTCTTTTACTAGTTCCAGTTTTCTTTGTGGGTTAGCTGGAGCCCTTGCATCCAACCCAGTTGATGTTGTAAGAACACGCATGATGAATCAGAAGAGCCAAAAACATGGGGGACACTCAGCCTACAGGGGCACTTTGGATTGCTTGTTACAGGTAAGTAGCTCATGTATCATCATAAATAGAAACTGCTGCCATCAAGCAATAATTTTGTTGTAGAGCTCAAAATTGTTCTGTGTTCCCTAATAACTTATATATGCCTTTTGCCATAATGCTTAGAAGGCAATGCTGTCAGTAATGCATTCAAGTGTGAAAGGTATCTACTGTCTTGACAGAAAGGCAGGAAGAAAGTTAGTGTCTGCTGCAGAACCTTACTTCCTTTGGGTGCTTGGATGAGGAGAGGAAGGCTCTCAGCAGCACCCTCTTCCTCAGCTTTATACTGTCAGGCTGACAGGAAATGATCATTTCATAGGTCAGTCCTTCCATGCAGTCCTTGAAGATCTTCTGGAGCAGATGGTTTTCTATGTTGCTTACTGCATAATGGAAAGCCTAATACCCAGAGAGGCAAGGTCAGCCTCTGATTTTGATTACTTTGATTTGGTTTCTTAAGTCTAACTTTGGTGTGAGGTGGGACCATGATGACCTTTTACATGGAGAAGAATGGATAGTAAACTGTTGCTGTCCCAACTGTTGACTGAACAGTCCAAGTCACATTGTCCAGTGAATTTTTTGAAGTCCATAAAGCAAACTGAAATATTTCAAGGGACTGCCAAATGTTAGGTACAGGTTTACATGCAGCAAATTTCAAGGGGCTGCCAAATGTGAACTGCAAGTTTACATCTAATTAAATGTATTTCTTTGTCCTGTCAGACAATAAATTTAAATTAAGTTTACAGGAGTAAGCCACCCCCTTGTCTGGTGCAGTCTTATTAGCTGAGATGCTGTCTGGATTTTTCAGTAAGAAAGAATTACATAAGTGTGTTCTTGTTATGTGCTTTTTTTTTTTTTCTAGACATGGAAGAATGAAGGCTTTTTTGCTCTGTATAAGGGATTTTGGCCAAACTGGTTAAGACTTGGTCCTTGGAATATCATTGTATCCTTTCCACAGGTGTGCAAAACTACTAAGTTAGTTATGCAACAGCAACTATTGTTTTTTACAGAATTACTCTGTGTGGGAATTACTCTGTGTGATCTGTCATATCAGCACAGATACTCCCTTTTTTTATGAATTGAAAATTGTGCAGTTGATAGGTTTTTTAGTCAACTGCTTCCAGTCAGATTGAATGTGTGGTTCACACAGAGTCAATACTAAAATATGATCTAACGAAATAATTTGCTGTTCTTCCAATTTCATACCTGTCAATTTCCTTTGTTATGAGCCTAGTTTTGATCAGAGTTCACCAGTGAATTAGGAATAGGGGCTATTTCCAGAACTGGGGAAACTGTTGGCAGTTACTGATGCAGTCTTCTTTTGTGTATCTTAGTCTCACAATTCTGGCTTTGTTTCAAGAGCCAGCTGATCAGAGCCCTGGGGAGTGGTTTGGTGGAAATGTTTTTTACAATAAACAAACCTTCTTTAGCACGTCAAAGCTAAGTGAGTAAAGACTCTTAAGGGCTTTTGCAGTCTTGTCCTGCCTCCTCAGTCATGGGTTTAAGATCCTGAGGAAGAGGGATGTAAAAGTAAGTAATTTGTACCACCAGCCTTAAAGCAAGTTCTGCCTAGTATTGTATAAAAAGTGGCCAACCTTCAGCATGGCATAGGAAGGAACAAGGAGTGGAACACAGCTGCACGCAGATGCAGCTGACCTTCAGTAGTGAAGTTTTCACTGCATGAAGAGGAGACAGTTTTCCTTAATCAGCTGTGCCAGTTCTTTCTGACATATGAACAGTTGAAGAAATTGGATGCCTGACATACTGAGCTGTGTACAGAATTCTGTTAATGTGCTCTCAGAGTTTAGAGCAATGTGCAAGTTGTCTTGAGTGTTTGGTCTTTATTGCCTGAGCTGCTGGAAGGAAGAGGTCACTGCGAGACTGAGTGAGAAGAACCTGGAAGTGACTTTAAGGCAAACTGGCTCCTGTAACCATGGTTTGTGCACGTGATTCAGTGGAGATGTGCACTGTTTCTCAGGCTGAGCCAAACATGATGGAATACCTTCTGTCAACTGTTTCAATGTTCTTGAATGTAAAGATCTGCAATGCAACTTCATGCATCTGCGTCTCAAAGCATAGTGTTTTATAAGAGTTGAAGAACAGGTGTTTTCTTCCTTATTTCCATAAAGGAAGGAAAAGAAAAATATTTCTGTAAAGGAAAAAAGTATTTCTGTAAGGGAAGATAAGCAGAACCAAGGAGCTGGGCTTTTCCTGCTTTCAGAAATGTATACAATTTGATTGTAATAGCTTAAAGTTTCCAGTTAACTGGAAGTGTCACAAGACATCTTTGCTGGCTTTCAGGTTGGCAAAATAACTACTGCAGTATAAAATCTGTTTCTGGTTTTGACGCTTTCCTGTGTTCTAAGTCCTGAGATGCCTGCATAATTTTCTGGGAATAACCCAGCTTCATTAGCAAGTGTGGTTGCCACAGTTGACGGTTTTGCATAGCTTGAAGAAAGTTTTTTTTTTTTTCTTCCAATGTATAATTCTTGATTTCAGCATAAGTGATTCTTCAACATATTCATATGGAAATTGCAAGTAGGAATGAAGTTCAAACAAGTTCATGCCCATCTGCTGATCTTGCAGAGAAACTTTCCATGCCTCTTCCATCCTTGGGAAGAGCTATTGTACTGGCTGTTTTACACTGAGCAGTCAGGCTCTGTCCTGTGGGTGCCTATGGGACAAGAACCAACCCTTCCAAAATCTACTATAAAGACTGCTTTCCTTCTTTAAAAAGACACCCAAGTCCAGAACTAGTGAACACTTTCATATACCAAAGAGGCTCAAGTTACTGTTACATGCAAGAAAACACTTGATGTAGAAATCAATACAGCTTCTATAAACATTACCTTTAGGCTTAAAGGTATATCAAAATTTCAGGGCCATTAACTCAACAGTTACATCAGGCTTCTTAAGTGCTGTTGTTGAATCCCAGGAAAAAGGAGTATGTGAGATGCAAGTCGTAGGATGGATCTTCTGTGTTTACAGAGGGCAGCAAAGCAGGATCCATAGCTTTGGATTTTTGTGGTCTTGTGTTAATCTTTTACGCATTTTTCATAGAATCATGCATTCCACTTAAAGAAGTTTCATTGTGATATCAGAATTTCTATACTCACTTAAAATTACTAATTTTGAATTCACAAACAGATTTTTAAAATGCACAAGGCACTTTCTTTCCTAAGGTAAAACATTTTCTATATATAGGGGTATGCTGATGTGCAGTGTTTTTCCTTACAACTGTTTCTGTGCTTTAATAAAAAAATTGTAAATATTTTTGTATGCTATGTAAGCAAAGTATATGTTTTACATTTTCAAGCCTATTAAAAGCATTAAAATGTAAAGTGTGATGACTTGGAACTGCTTTCAGTTTTGAAGTTTCAAATATTTCAAGGTGTTTAACAAAGGAAAGCTGTTACTGGCATTGAACTGTTCCATGTTATTGGTTATTTAGCCAAGGCATACTAAAGTTGCTTATAGTTAAAATCTTGTGTTCCTGTGACTTGTGGCTGAATGACGTTCACTGACCACAAGTTTTTGCTGTTCTTTGGTATGTCTTAAACAGCAAGACCCTTTCCCCCTGTTAAAGAAACTGCTTGGTCTTAAACAGATCAATCAGCTTAGTTTTGTGTATAAACAGAGTAAGTTTATCACACTTGTAAGCAGAGTGGATTTTTTTGAGATTGTGTGTGGTAGGACAAATGTCATGGACTAACTGAGGGGGATGAGGAATCTGCCAGTTTGGAGTGACAATTGCTGCACTGTACCAGTTAATCTGTGGGGAAGCTGCAGAGGGCTAGCTGGGCAAAATGGACTGGAATTGACTACTAAGCCCCAAAGGCAACGAAACAGTAGTCCAGGATCTCAGCTGAGACTATGAGCCAGAGTGTGCCCAGGTGGCCGAGAAGGCCAATGGCATCCTGGCCTGTATCAGCAATAGTGTGGCCAGTAGGAGCAGGGCAGGGATTGTGAAGCTGCATTTCAAGTGCTCTGTCCAGTTCTGGGCCCCACAGCTGGGGAAGGATATTGAGGTGCTGGAGTGTGTCCAGGAAAGGGCAGTGGATCTGGTGAAGGGTCTGGAGCACAAGTCCTGTGAGGAGGGGCTGGGAGAGCTGGGGGTGTCAAGCCTGGAGAAAAGGAGGCTCAGGGAGGACATCACTTCTAGAACTGCCTGAAAGGAGCCTGAGGCCAAGTGGGCTCGGTCTCTTCTCCTTGGAAACCAGTGACAGGATAAGAGGACAAAGCCTCAGGCTGCACCAGGGGAAGTTTAGGCTGGACATCGGGGGAATTTCTTCTCAGAAAGGCTCATTGGAATGGATGCTGTGGAATCACCATCCCGGAGGTGTTTAAGGAATGACTGGACATGGCACTCAGTGCCACGGCTAGCTGACATGGCGACGTTCGGTCACAGCTTGGCCTGGACGATGCGAGGTGTTTTCCGTGCGAGTCTGTGGTCCTGTGGATACACCTGGGGACGCGGGGGTGCCGCCGCCGCCGCCCGCGCTCCTCCCAGGCGCCAGGGGGCGACATGCCGGCCGGCCGCCCCCCATGACGCACTTCTCTGCCCCGCGCCCATGACGCCGCTGCCACGCGACGCGGCGCGGCGCGCTCCGAGCCTCCCCCGGAAGCGCCGCCCCGCTCCCGGCGTTCCGCCGCGCTCCCGGCGCCGCTCCCGGCCCGCGCCGGCCCGGCCGCCCGTCCCGTCGCCGGCAGCATGCTGGAGCCGCCGCCCGCGGAGCCGCCGCCCGCGGGCAGGGACGTGCGGGACCGCCTCAGTCTCTGGGACCGCCGCCCGCAGCCCACCGCGCCGCTCAGCGACCGCCAGACCGACTCGGTGCTGGAGCTGAAGGCGGCGGCCGAGAACCTGCCGGTGCCTGCCGAGGTGAGGCGGCGGCGCTCCCGGCCCGGAGGGGAGGAAGGCGGGAGCGAGGGCGGGAGCGGCCGCGGTGCCACGTCGCCAGGCGGGCGGGGGTGACGGCCCGGGGCGGCCGGGCCTGCGGGGCCGCGGCTGCTCCCGGGCTTTAGGGGGCTCGGCGGCGTTCTGCGTTCTGAGTGGCGCCGACAGCCGCGTCCCCAGCCTCCCCCGATCCCTCCGGAGGGCTCGCTCTTCCGGGAGCCTTCCCGAGGAGCCTCATGCCGCCCGCCCGCCCTGGCTGGCAGGGGTTTGTAGGCAGCCGTGGGAGCTTTCCCCTGGGAATCCACGGGCTTTCTCTGCCTGCCCTCGCCGCTTCCCTCAGTCAGCCAGCATTTGTCCTCTTGAAGTTGGGAGCTTTAGTCGTGGAGTTCATTCTTTTAGTCCTCTTAAATTGATCCTTACCACTGCACAGCTGCTGGCGCCAACGTTATTTCCTGGTACTATCTGTTTTCCTCGAACGAACTGAGGAAAGCCAGGAATAGTGGTTAAAAAGTTTAATAATTTGTCAGCACCATAGAGGTCATGGTCTGCCACTGTATAAAATTCCAAACTCTGACAAGGTGATTATTTATGAACACTTCCTTGTCTGCAAAGGAAGGTGGAACAGAATGTTTGCATTCCTAACTGCGCTTTTCAGGAGAGGGATTGTATTTAAACAGGATCGTAGTGCAAGATACAGTGCCATAAAATCAACAAAGCTTGCTCTCAGCAAGTGTCTGAAAGCTCAGAACTGCAAAAGGGAGAGAGTAAAGCAGTTCCTTCTTCAAACGCACCTGTTTCATTTAATCCTTCCGGGTTTCTTTTTTTTTTTTGTGTAAGCAGCATGGAAAAAGTAAATATTGGCAGGCATTCAAAGTGATTGTAGGAGGATGTCCTGCTATCAGAGGATGTTCTTAAGGATCTAAACCTGCTTTGCAACAAGGCTTGTACTCTATTTGCCAGTGAGGAAAACAGGAAAGCCAAGACATTGAGTTCTTCAGGGAATTGGGACATTGGTGTCTCAGCTGTCCTGAAACAGCAGGCTCTGATGGATTCTTCTTTCCATCTGTATTAGACACAAGAGAAACCCTGGCTCTCCTGCTGGGGTCAGCCCTGTTTTGGGAGGCAGGGCAGAGAGGTGTGTGGAAGTTGGCCAATGTATGGCCATTTGTTTTTTCTCAAATAGTTGAATTTTTCTCAAATAGTTGATGGCTCATTTTTGTTAGACTAATATTACCAGGCAGGGAATATTTTACTAAGCGAGATGTTTTCTAGAGAGATACCAATTTGTAGTTGAGCAATGTTTTCTGGTTTTACCCTACTGATGTTGTCAGAAAACATACAATTCATCATCATGGAATTAAAGGGGGTATTATATTAGTTAAGTGTATGTAACAGTCTTTTTCTTCTTGGATTAATTTCTTCCATATAGGCTAATTAATAGTGTATGGTCATACTTAAATACAATTTATCTAAAGTTAATTTTTTCCATGTTTACCTTGCTTAAACAAGTTAATTGTGGCTAAAAAATAATTCCTGTTCAGCAGAGCTATTCTTTGTCTTCTGAATAAATTATGGCAGCAGCTTTGAATTTTCCTTGAATGTCTGGCAGAAAAACCTGACAGTTCCTGTTTAGTGTTTCTAAATGTATGGATGTTGTAGTTGGTGTAATGGTTGGACTCAATGATCTCAGAGGTTTTTTCTAAACGTAATGATTCTGTGATTATCACATTGATAGATAAAATGCCCTTTGCATTTTCTTCTTCAAAAGCAGATGCCTGTAATTTTCTCATCTTACTGCTTTGGATTGCTCTGTAGTTGCGCTGCACATGCGAGTTCTCAGTGAGTTGTTATCTGACCAAAGTTTGTGGTGTTTGGTGAGCAGCTTCCCATTGAGGACTTGTGCAGCCTGACATCCCAGTCAATGCCTGTTCTGCTGACAGCTGCGGTGCCAGACTCCACAGAAGATGTCCTTTTGAAGGGATTTGCAACACTAGGGATGGAGGATGAAAGAATTGAAACGGCACAGCAGGTAAGTGAATGACCTCTAAGATGCAGTAATCTTCA
This sequence comes from Acrocephalus scirpaceus scirpaceus, assembly GCA_910950805.1. Lineage (NCBI taxonomy): Eukaryota > Metazoa > Chordata > Aves > Passeriformes > Sylviidae > Acrocephalus > Acrocephalus scirpaceus. The sequence continues at coordinate 55,595,339 of OU383774.1, read as the reverse complement.
GAGAATTCTGTTAGTTTCTTCGTGTCTTGCCTAGCTTTTGGTGGGTTTTTGGGCTAAAGCTTTTGGGCTGTTTTCAAGATGCATAAGGGAGAACTTGGGGGGAAAACATCACTGAAGTCTTAGCTCTGAAGTGACAGGTATTTTTTTTGCGTTTGGAGTGGAATCTAATGTCAGAGTAAGGCACCCCTTCAGTAAAGTGGTGTTGCTCTTAAAAGTAGAAGAATCCCTACCATCTAATGTGATACCCTTGTTGTTGTGCAAATAAAGCCAGATGAAATTCAGTCTTTCCCATTTTAACTCAGTGAAGGAGTAGAATGGAGTATTTCAGTTGGAAGGAACCCACAGTGAGGAATTTGTTTCCTAGATTAATAACTGAATTCTGAAACAGCTCTGTTTTTAACAAAAGCTCATCTTCATTTCATAGATCACAGATATGATTTTTTTAAATTGACTGCATGTGATATCTATATTGTTCACACCATAAAATCTCTTCTAGTTCTTCTCCTGGTTTGCTCAGGTGCAAACACAGATGGATCAAGATGAAGGTGCCAAGTATAGGTACGTGCTCTTCCTCAGTTCTTTTCAGTATAAGCAGTTCCACCCTTGAAGGACTTCATCTTGTCCATTCATGTTAGTACGTATTCACATTCAGCTGGTGGGGAATGGGGAAATGTGTTGGAACAGCTGAAGCTTTCCAAGGCTGTGTGCTTCACTCCCAAAGGCCATTGCCCAGAGCAGTTAAAAGGGATGCAGATTTCCTTCCAAACTGCCCAGTATATTTAGACAGATGGAAATTAGTTTTATTTTACAGACAGGGCTGTAGACAAAGGCAATCCAAGAGCTTTCCTATGATTTTTTCAATTGCTGCTGCTATTGGAATGACATCCTCTGAGGGTGAGACTGTAAGCAGATGTGGCTGGTGGTCATTTCTGTTCTCAGCATTTGACTCACCAGTGACTAGGCTGTCATTCTGTATCTGCATTCCCTGACACTTTACTCAACTCCAGTTTTGAATCTTGCCATTCTCATCTGTTTTTGTATAACTGAATTTCCCATCAGGCTCAGAAGAACCTCTTCCCACTGAGTTTGACAGTTACTCCTTGGGAGCCTAAAGCACAGCTGAATGGCTTAGCTACATCTGCTGGTGGCTTTTATGGAACCTGGCTTCTGTCTTGAGAATTCACAAACTTGCCCTTGGCCACAAAGAGATGCTGCTGTATTCCCTCTTCTGTTTTTCCTCTGCTATTTTTTGGGCTGTTTCTTTCTCTTTTAAAAGCTCTGATATTTGAGGACGTGACTTTTCTTAAAAGCAGAGGGTGAGGCATATACTGATCCCATGATCTGATCATTGAAAACCTAAAAGGAGCAGCAGGTTTGCACTTTGTCATTGACATGTTCATAATGGTGCACACAGGTGCTCAAGTGTGCCATGATGCACAGTGGTTTGTAGGATGGTTGTATGCTACTGTCTGCAGGAGGAAAATAAATGAGTGCTTTGGCTGTTGCACATGGATACAGGGAATTGTTTTACTTGCAGCTTTGTAAGTGATAAAGTAGAACTTGGAAGTTTTAGCTGACATCAATGAGTAATTAATTTTTAATATGCTTAGATAAGCTGAATGCTTGACATAACATGTAGTTAACATTTAGAGTTTTTGTCTGCATTGAGCCTTAGACAAATCTGGTGACATTAGACACCGGATCTATTTCACCTAAGCCTATTTCAATCCTCGCAGTAAGTTTTGAATCCTCTAGATAATTTCAGCTGCTTCAGGAAAGAAAAAGTAATTTCTAATTGGAAACTGAAAGTTACATAGGAAAGACCCAAATTAACACCCCTCTTGGGAGCAAAGCAGGTAGAGTTTGGCTACTTGCAGAAGTCACTGTGTTTGTGGTGCCCATTTAGACACTATTCACGTGCTCCAGACCTGCTGTGGTGCAAACTGCTGCTTTCTAGGTAGGCTTGCTATAAGGAATGTCAGGGAAATGGAGTGGCTATTCCAGACCCTTCAACTTATTTCTGAGGCGATTAAACATCTGCCTATGGTGCAGTCTTGCTTGATGCAAGTGATCTCTTACTCCTAGAGAGAGAAAAGTGGTGGCAGTGTCCCTGCAGGCAGCTGGATTTGCAAATACAGAAAGGGAAGTTTTACTTCTGTTATCTGTTGATTCTCTTTTTTCTAGACAGATGAGGGATTACTTGTCTGGCTTTCAGGAGCAGTGTGATGCTATCTTGAATGATGTGAATAGTGCCCTTCAGCACCTGGAGTCACTGCAAAAACAGTATCTTTTTGTGTCCACAAAGACAGGAACGCTGCATGAGGCCTGTGAACAGCTTTTGAAAGAGCAGGTAATCTTTGATGGAAGGATTACTGGGAACTGCTAAGACATCTTAAAAGAAAGTTTATTTTTCTTGGTCTGGGAAAACATGTGAGCTGTGCTAGCAATCCCTCCATTTGCTTTGGACCTAATTTTTTGGGTGTGTTTCACCTGCAACTGGGGTGTCCAGCTCTTCAGTAAAATGTTCAGTATGTGGCAGTATATGCTTTAATGAAAAGCTAGCTGAGGGCAGCCTTTGTAACTGATGCCTGACAAGTGCAGACTGTATTGGAATTAATAATTCATATCACTTGCAGAAGTATTTTGAGCTGGTTACTGCAAGGTCCTTAAAGCTGGGAGCTTATTTCCCAGATACTTTATTTTTCTTGATGAGCTGCTGCAACAGTGATTCAACGAACATTTTTTTTATAGTTGGATTGGATAAGAGAGAACTTTTTAAGACTCCAATCCTAAGATACAGGATTTCTACAATTCTCTGTAATACTGATGGCAGCACTTCTGTTCGTATGCAGCATTGTCATCACGTAACTAAAGAGGGTATTATATTAGTTAAGTGTATGTAACAGTATTTTTCTTCTTGAATTAATTTCTCCCATGTAGGCTAATAGGGATACTGACAAACCTGTAGTATATATTATTTTAAATACACTACTGAAAATAATGTGTCAGTCTCTGGTAAGAGAGCAAGAGAGCACTGATGTATTCTGCATCTTTTATTCTACTTAATTAGTTGCAAGTTATTTGGAGCTATTTAACAATGATGTGTGCTGAGAGCTGAAAGGAAGGTTTAATAATTTTATACACAAGTGTGTGTGTATATATATATATATTAAAGCTACATGTTAGGTTGATGATTTTCTTATATTTATTGTTTGTTTAATAGTCAGAACTTGTTGACCTGGCTGAAAACATCCAGCAGAAGCTTTCTTACTTTAATGAGCTGGAAAACATCAACACTGTAAGTAATAGTCTTAGAAAATGAAAGTGTACCGGTCTTTTGAACTTAGTCACCAACAGTAATGCACTTAGGTTCCTTACAATGATGCTTTGTCTTGTTTTCCAAAGAAATTGAATTCCCCTACGCTGTCCGTGAACAGTGAAGGATTCATTCCAATGCTGGCTAAGCTTGATGATTGTATTGCATATATTTCATCACATGTAAGTCAGTCATTCTGTATTAATTATAGTTAAATTGTTGCAGCTATGTATTCATGCTTTTTAAATGTTTTTTTCTTATAGAAAGTTTGCTCTGCCAAATGCAGGAAGAAGTTGGTGCTTTATAAACTTAGGAAATTTTTATTGAAGATACTTACTATTCTGCTTAATTTTTGTAAAATACTGCCTTTAGTTTGTACAAGCTAGCTAGTTATGTGAGTATTTTAAGTTTTGGTAAATTTTTGACTCATACTATTTTTATTTGAAATGGATTTTTTTTTTCTTTCTTTATTTCAGCCAAATTTTAAAGACTATCCTGTATATTTGACTAAGTTTAAACAATGCCTTTCTAAAGCTATGCACCTTATCAAGACATACACTGTGAATACACTACAGAACCTCACAACCCAGTTAATGAAAAGGGTAAGGTGAATCAGTAAGTGGGAAGTGGAGCTGTACTGAAATGTCTATTATAACATCAAACAGTTCTCTTTTTATTTTTTTGAGGGTGGGATGTGTCAGCAGTTTTTTGTGAAAATAGGTCAGTGCTATGGTGTTTGTGTAGGTTGTCCAATACTCAGCCAAATATGACAGAGACCTAGTGATCCAAAAAATTTGAAAGTAATAATTAAAAATGATGGAAATCGAAGAAGGTGACATCAGTGAATTGAAGTAGGTGAGCAGCACAAGGTAGTGAAGGCCAGGGATGGATGAAGGACTGTGTTAAGAGACACCAGACAGGTTGCTTTCCTGAACCAGAGTGTGCACTGGGGCTCTGAGCTGGTCTGTTGCCAAATGGGGAAGGTACACAAAGGAAATAGAGGTGCTGTGGTGTTTTGTTTTGGACATGGATTGCCTTGGAGACAGAGAGAGATTGACGGGAGTACTTGAGAAAAGTATACAGAAGCTGGGTGTTACAGGATGGTAACTGTAAAGCACAACTCTGAGTTCATGCTGTGATCATTTCAGTATTATGGTCCAGTAAATATTCCTGGGTGCTCTTGGTCAGGTAAATGTTCATTTATTCTGCAGTGGTTTGTGTAGCTGCAGGTAACAACTGTGCCAGGCTCCTATTAGTTTTGCCAGTATTCTTTCATTTTAAAATGTTGACAGTGATGCTAGAGTGTCCCAGGGAAGAAACACCCTGTCCCAGGTGTTTACTCCCCCTCACTCCAGTGAGATTTAGGCATAAGCAGGGAGGTTTTTTGGTCTCATTAAATGTTGATAGTCTCATGCTGCAATATTCTGGCAAAGCAGAAGGGAGAGGGAAATGTCTCTTCCTACTCACTTTGATTCTTTCTCCAAATAATTGTTGTGTACCTTGTGCTCAGTTCTGTTACAGGCAAACTTGGTGTCCTGAGGGATAATCAGTGAAACTAAAAGATGCTAGAATTGAGAACTGGCACACCTAAAAGAAGGGAATTTTAGGCAGTGTTCACGAAAACTTGTGGAAGTGTACTCCTGGAGTGAAGAGCTTGGTTAAGTGGCATTGAACATTTTTTGTGTTCGGTACAAAACAAGATTTTATTTAAAAAAAAAAGGTATCATAGCTTGGTTTGATGCCAATGGATTGCCCTGACTGAGCTGAATTTAAGCAAAATTGAACATCTCAGATAATAAGCATGTCTACAGAAAGAAGTGTGTAACCTAATTTCTGGATTTGAATTGCTGCTTAGGAGTTTTAAGTCAGGAAGGATACGTTTTTTAAGAGTTGGGTGACCTTTTCCTTCCCATGTTCATGGGGGTTTTGTGGATATTTTGTATAATTTGAAAAATCAAATGGCTCCCTCTGCTGGAAGTGCAGTACTGGACCAGTATTTTTTAGTTGTGATCAAGTTTTGAGTTTTCCTATTGTAACAGAACAAGACTGTCAGGACTAGAAAGGGACTGAGATCTGGATGTTCTTAGGTGATGCACACATATGAGTGGAGATTTGGAAGTATGTTTGTAGAAGGATGATGAGGTTTCTCACAGGGATGAAAATAGGAGATGGGGATGGTGGATTTCCTGTCCCCATCATGTTTCTAAAGAAGATCATCTCTCTTGCTTCAGCCGGGATAAGGAAAAGAAAGCTTGGTGTGTAAATTGGGTCTCTGCTCTGCTTTGTAAGTGCTAGCATTTGTCTAAGTTCAAGCTGTCTGCCCTGCTGGGCTGGGGAGCTGTGGGGGGAGCTGCCTCAAGACTTGCCATTCTGGTTGGAGCCTGAATACAAGCTGAAACTTAGCTTCTCTGCCTTGGGACTGACAGATAAAAGGGAAATTTGTTCCATTTTAGTACTGTGTATTAAGGACCAACAATCAGTACTACTCTAGTAGGTCCAGAGAAAATTAACTCTAATGGAGAATGTCATAATTACTGAAAATGTTCCTTTTCCTGTAGAGGTTGTTGGATGAAACTTTTGGGTTGGGTTTTGTTCTTCCATCTGACTTTGGGTTCTGAAACCAGCGCGCCTTTGTTGGTGGGAAGTGGCAAAGAGCTGTTCCACTGGAACCAATACCCTGTTTAAGAGCCTAATTATCTCAGCCATTATATACTAGAAGCCAAAGATAGTATTTTGCTTTTTAACCAATTACTCATCTCTTCTTTCAGGATCCTTCAGCTGTGCCAAATTCTGACAATGCCTTCACGCTGTTTTATGTGAAATTCAGAGCAGCTGCTCCCAAAGTCAGAGTAAGTAGCTGGTAACTAACCTTTAAAAAGGAAGTTATGAAAATGAGGCTTGAATTTATTAGTGTGAATGCAAGGATTGCATATTGTGCAAGTGTGAATGTCCAAAAATTGCATATTGTATCCATGGAAAAATACAACAAACTCTTTCCCAATTACTCAAAAAAGTCATTTACTGATAATACTTCTTTCTCTTTTTTTTTTTTTTTTGAGTAGACTCTAATTGAACAAGTAGAGCAAAGATCTGAAAAAATGCCAGAGTGAGTATGTCTACATAATTTAACAGTTTTAAGTTTTGAAAATATTTACTTTTGTTTAAGTACTGTTAAACACATTATTTGTTTTAAAAGAAAGTTTTAAAAATTGAAATTACATACACCTAAAGAGGGTGTTAGAATGCATTTTATGTGTGCCAGAAAATGGTCTTCAGGATGCAGTTACTGTTCTAATTTCTTGGCTAGGTATCAGCAAGTTCTCAATGAAATCCATCAATGTTACCTCGACCAGCGGGAGCTTTTGCTTGGTCCAAGTATCGCTAGCACTGTTACAGAATTAACCAGTCAGAATAACAGAGATCATTGTGCTCTGGTAGGTAAAGTAGTCACGTGTTGTGTGGGTTTTGTTATGTTTTAATCCCCTCTCCCCCAGGTAAAATGAACTTACTTAATTCAGTCATTTACATGCAGAATTGTTACTGTTGTCTGTGAGTTTGAATCATTAATGTTCCACTAATATTTTCAAGCTGTACATTTTTTGTTTCTGTAAAAACTCCACCCTATTACCTCACAGAGGGGAGAGGATAAAAAAGAAGCATAAAATATGGTTACTTAAATTTCAGAAACAAAAAAGGGACAGAAGTTGTACAGTGATCTTTTATTTGGATAGTAACATCTTTTCAGCCCATAGTCTTAGAGTTCATCTCATTACTTTTGAATTTTACAAAGCTTCAGTTTAATCATAGCTGTAATAATCACAACACAATATATAATATTTAGTAATAGTACCTGTAATATCTCTTGTGATATTGATGCAAGGAAAAGGATTAAATAATCAAATATTTGTATTTCTGTGAATACAGGTACGAAGTGGCTGTGCCTTTATGGTCCATGTATGCCAGGATGAACACCAGCTTTACAATGAGTTCTTCACAAAACCAACAGCAAAACTGGAGTAGGTGGTACATGCTGGTTTTGTTTTACTGAATGTTGTATTTAGTGTGTTGTGATGTAGCAGACAATATTATGTGGCAAACAGGACTGTGTTCAAGTGGCTTGGGAAGAATTAGCAAGATAAAAAAACAGCTTAATCACTTTAAGCATCAGAATTTGCTGTTCTTGTGTTTTCTTTTTTCTTCAAGCAAAGCTAATTGTTCCCATTCTCCATAAATAATCTTTACAAATGCTCTGTAGGTAGGCTGAAAGTTACTCAGGTTCTTTGAAAACAGCTGTAGAAGTCTACAGCTCTCAGCTGTTTTTGTACAGCCTCTTTTGCACAGCCTATTGCACAAATGCTTTAATTTGCTTCGGTCTGAAATTAGGCTGATGAACTCCAGCTACTTCTCCGAAAGGATTTAATGAGCTGCCCTTACTGTCAAGGAATATTTGCATGTTGCCTGTATTTGGGCTGAACAGAAAGCAGGGTAGTGGATGCCTGATGAGAACAGTGTCCCAATCTCCTTTGCCTAAACCTAAAAGAGGGACAGACTGTTGCTTCACACAGTAATTGAATTGCAAAAATACTGTTTTTTACAACAGACCTGTAATAGTAAAGCAATTGAATAGATTATGCCCCTCCTCCAGTTTTCAGGTAGGTTTTAGTAATTATATTTGATTTTGAAATTTGGGTAGGTCATGTTTCCTTGCTTCCTTCCATGTTTTCCTTCCTTTAGTCCCTAACTAAAGTGTATTGCTATTAATATAACTGAGACACTGATTTTGAGCGTTGCAATGTCTTAAATTGAGTGCAGCTTGAGTTGAACAAGTGTGTAACCTGAAAAAAAACCTGCCTGCTACCCTCCCCATCCTTCAAAGCTAAAGGAAAACCAAAACTGCATAAAGCCTCACTAGAGATAAACCACAGTGCCTGAATAGGCCCAGTCTTTTCTGAAGAATTGTGGCCTCGTGTGGGGCATGCTCAGAATTTGAGGTGACCAAAATAGATTTGCTTAAGAATCAGTTTAGCTATCTCAGTCCAAATCCTGGAGTAAACATCCCTAATTGAAATCAGTGTAAAATGTTGTTCAGCCAGAAATTTTGTCACTAGTGCTCTTCACACCAAGAATGAGAATAGACTTCTGATTTTTTTTATTCTGATGGAATGTAATTATCTCATTTCCTAAGAACTTGCTTCCCTTTTGTTTTGCCTACATCTAAATAAAATATTTTAAGAAAAATGTTTCAAATAGTACCTACTTTATTAGGTTTCTCTTAGCATAATACATAGCCTCTTTTCGCTGTGCTAAGGTGCTCTGAAGACATTACAGCCAGGTGTCTATGTAGAGATAAGAGTTTACCCAAATTCTACCCTAGAGTAGAGATCTGAGATTGAGTATTGTATTTAATAATAAGGCTGGTGAAACTTTCTCTTTTGTTCCTGCTTTTAACATGGAGGATTACTGTATCAAGTTGCTTATAGTGCTATATGATGCAAAGGAAGAGACATTCAAAATGTTTCTTGTGAGTATTCTTTCATGAGGATTTTTGTTCCCTGTCTGAGGAACTGAAGTGTCCTTGCCTTATTGATAGACATTCTTTGTGAATTAGAAAAAACAAGTGGTGCAATAAACTCAGTATCTTTATCACACTGTGATTACTTCAATGTTCTTGATGTTTATATTTCCAACTCTAACTTGGAAATTACTTGAATTTTCAGCTACTGGCAATAGCATAAGTGCCTAGTATGTGATTAGCGAAGGGAGCATTAAGAACGGCAAAAATATCTGGAGTCAGTGCTGTTGGTGTTGTAATCAAGATATGCATCACTTTGAACATGAAAGAAAAACATAAATGGAAGTGGGATTTCTAACTTCAGTTAGATTGGAAGGTGTTTTCTGAGATGTTGGTAGCTATTACAGAAAACATTACTAAGCTTCTTCTCCTGCGTCCCTTTTTGTGTGGTCCTGGTTCTAGTACACTGTTGAGTACTTGGACAGATGAGCCTTTTCTCAAGAGAAAATTTGGGTTATGCTTCTGAGCTCAGCAGGAGCATTTTTTTACACAGAAGCCAAGTAAACCAGTTAGCAGTGTCTTCCCTTTGTGACAGATTAAGTTGTTGGTTGGCGTGTGTAGTTTTTTGTTTGGTTTATTTGGGTTTTTAAAATTTTATTTTAAAATTAATTAGAAGCTGTAACACCATTTTTAAGCAGCTGGTATGCCACATCTTTTAAAAGGAAAACTTTTCCTACTTTGTAGTAAATAGTGGGTTTATGTTTTAAACAGTCTTGTCTAAAGTCTTCTATGGCATTTGTTTTCTCACCCTCCTTTCAAATATCTTTGCCACAAAATTATGTATGTTTGTGATAAAATTTTCTTTTGGGGGATCCTGAAGGTGTTTTGCTCTGTTTTATTTTTTCCTTCATAGTGAACTCTTGGAGAAGTTGTGTCTTTCATTGTATGATGTCCTGAGGCCAATGATCATCCATGTCATTCACTTAGAGACACTTTCTGAGCTCTGCGGGATTCTCAAAAACGAGATGCTTGAGGATCATGTACAAAACAATGGTAACTCATATACTGAAAATGATTGTTTTAAGTGTCTTCTGAACTGAAAAAAAATTATTTAATTGCATAGTCAGAAATTCTAGATGCTTCTTTCTTTCTAGTGGATCTTAACCCAACCTCATCTATGACATGTTTGTGTAAAATAATTTATGGTTTTTCATTTATAGTGAAGGTGGTCTGTATCTTTGGGTCTTTGCATAGCATCATTTAAAGTAATGTACTGATGTTAGTTATGTTTTCTCTAGATTGTACAAATGCTAGCAAGCATCCACCCAGTGCATATGCATGCACCAGGGTTGGTTTAAATTAACTTTTCAAATGAGTGAATTGCTTCACTTGGCCCTGCCTACATCATCCATGTAGAGCTTTCTGCATAATGATGATAAAGGAATACAAACTGAGTTTGCTTTTCCAATTATCGTTAATGTCATGTTTCCCAGACTAGAAATTGTAACTTCAGCAGAGGACTTAAGTAGCACTGTAGATTTTGGAGTTTTGTAAGTATTCAGAGCTCGAAGTCTCATAGGAGTGAGCTGACCTGGTATCTCTTTTCATAGTATGACCAGTGCATAATGGAATCTTTTCACAGTCTTTATTGCACCAGGCAATAAACAGAAACCATCCTTGGTAGCTGGTATATCACCCAGTGTAGCTCTTTGTCGCTGAAGCTGTGCCAATAATCATGAGGAATTGTTCACTTTCTAGAAGTATAATTGTAGCACTGTTGGGAATGAGCAAAAACTTGCTGACTTAATCTTTTGGCTTATCATAAAAAGAGTCTTCCTACTACTTAAATTTGGGCTGATACAATAATTCTTAAGTTTGATGTGAGCTGCTTTGGTTCGTCTGTTTTTATCAACTCCCAACAGTCACACCACGGGTATTGGCTGTGATAGAACCAAAGGCACCTTGCTTTGTTGTTCCCACCAAAATTCCACTTAATCTACCCAGGTCTGAAATAATTAGAACCCTTAATTCTGACAAGGCATCTGATGTCATCAGTGTGAGGTTGCATTTTCATAGCCTAGTGAAAATCTGGGGAGCCAAAGCAACTGCAGCATGGAGTTCAGTAAATTCCTTGTTTGTCACAAGTTTGTCTGCATGCTGCTGTTGCAAAAATAACCTGCCTCTATCTGCAGTGAGCCAGGCTTTTATGGTCCTGTATGTGATGCTTCAAACTTGTGTTTCTGTAAGCTTGTTTTTAATTAACAAGTCTGTGCCTTTTCTTACCTTTGTCAGCTGAACAACTGGGTGCATTTGCAGCTGGTGTCAAGCAGATGTTGGAAGACGTACAAGAGCGCCTTGTCTATAGGACACATATTTACATTCAGACTGACATCACCGGCTACAAGCCTGCGCCGGGCGATCTCGCCTATCCTGACAAGCTGGAAATGATGGAGGTACAGCCTCAGCTTTTTCACTGTCCTTGACTTTGTACATGCAGTGTATGCATTTGTGCAGTACGGTGCTTTGCAGCTTGGGTTTTCCCGTTCTTAGATGTATTTAGTGTTACTGGCATTTTTAAGTTGACACATGCTGATTCAATTATGACCCTAAACTAGATATCAACATTTTATGTCAAACTTAGTGACAGTGGCAATAATTCTCACAGTTAACAGCTTTATCAAAACTTGAAGGTTCTGAATTTTTATTTACATTCATAAGACCCAGTGTATTTTCTATTGAGCTGGAATTGAAGAGATCCTTTAGACAGCCCCAGTTAGCTGCAAGTTTGTTTTCAGCATTACTGAAACATGCTTTTGGTAGGCATGTTTGTACCCTGTGCACAGGCAGTGTGAGAGGAGACTTGGCTTTAGATAATTTAACATGTTAGCAATGGCTTCCAGAAGCTTTTTCAAGTTCTTATCAGTATTAGCCATTTTTTTAGTCATTCCAGGCCCTTTGAGTCAATGTTCCTTTTGAAATGGATCAAACTAATTTTACTTACTTTAAAAGGTTAATACTATATTGAAGAAAGTTTCAGAATGAAATAACTCTCAGAAATAAACAAATAAGTGCCCAATGAGAAACCCTTAAGGAGTTTTTGACTAGAACAAGCTGCAACTGCATGCAGACTGTGTGGAAGCAGTAAAGCATAGTGAAGATCCCCCTCCAAATAACTATTGCCATTCACTTTATAATGGGAGGCCCAAGTTGTCAGAGGACTGAGGTGATTGACAATGGCCTTTCCAACGTGGACTGACAAGATCCAAATTCTGTTGCTTTATTCTGCTTTCCAGCTTGCTGCCAGAATAGCTGGTGGTGCCTAGAAAATTGCAGGACTTAGTTCCAGTGGACCAGTTGGTAGAGAAGCTGCTGTTTGACTTCAGAATCAGAACATTACTTATAAAAAATACAGAATCTATCTATCTATCTATCTATCTATCTATCTATCTATCTATCTATCTATCTATCTAATCTCTCTCTCTCTTCCCTCTACCTACATACCTACCTACCTAAAATATATGTATTTTGCTGTGAGCAGAAAGAAATTAAGAGTGTGTAACTGTACCTTCCTGTGCTCAATTCTTGCCTGCAAATAGACAAAGCACTATGAGAAAATTTTCAGTAGTGAACTCATGTTGCTATGATATTGTCTTTATACACATCTAAGCTTTTATCGTGCTACAGTTTGTACTTTGGCAATTTTGTGGGATATCCATAGGGTTTTAAACCGTGAAGCTAGTGAGTTTGTTGAGTACATGCTCTTTGTACTGAAAGTTTAAGAACTAATAGGTATCTTTAGACAAGTGATTCTGATGTTTGGTCTGTATGAGGCCTTATTTTCTAACAAAGGTCCTATGGCCCTTCAGTTAAGGAAGAGAAAGTTCATTCCAAATTGAGAAATTATGCTGCTCTTCATATGTCCTCGTAAGACTTCAGTTTTTGCCTGGTTTGAGATTCATTTTGCTACTTGATTGCTTTTAAACCTCAAAACCTTGCTATTTAGAGAGACCTTCTGTCTTAGTAAATGAATTATTAAAATGTTAAAAGCACAGGGCAGAAGTGTTTCTTGTACTGTTCTGCTCAAATATTAATGCAGTTCTTTGCCCATTCTTGCTGCCTCTTGTTGCTTTGAAGCAGACGAAGTAGTAGAAAAGGTTGAAGTGTGGAAATGTTGAGTAATGTTAGGGGAAAGCTTTTGGTTGAACTCCTGCAGGGAATAAACTAGAGAGTACTTTTGGGCCATCTGCACATATCATTTATGGAAATAAAGCCATGAAAAAATTATCAGTTTAAAATCCAAGTAAGTGTTGAACTGGGTTACCCTATTTTGAACTTTCCTTTCTAAATGGCTTTATAGGTCATTATTTATAGGTCATTCATATCTAAGTGGCTTTATAGGTCATCATTGAGAGATCAGTAAAACAGAAAAAATGGAAAGAACAGTGCTTTACACATTTGTGTATTTGTGAATATCATATTGCAATATTTCTGCTACTGTTTTGGAAACATCTGCCTAGTTCTTCTAAATGTCTTTGAAAAACTGAAAGCTGAGTGTAGCTGATTTCCTTTGCCATTCAGTATGCTTTTATCTGTTGTAACCAAAGCAGTGTTATGTGATATTAAAATATTATTGTGTATCTTTCTTTGCAGCAAATTGCACAGAGTTTGAAAGAGGAACAGAAGAAGCTGCCATCTGAAGCTTCATTTTCAGATGTCCGGCTAGAAGATCCTGAGTCCTCCAGCTTAGTTAAATCTGGTATGAAATACATCTCATATTGTCAAATTAATGCATAAAGCTCATGGAATGTGAGCATTAACTTGAACCATCTGTGAGAAACTTGCATGTATCTTAGAGGGTTATTTTCCTAGATAAATTCAGAATAAGCGATTTTGAGAGGTGAACTTTGTCTCAAAGTTTTAGTTTTGTATTTTTTATGAGAAACAGCCTAATCTTGTTCTTTTGGTGCCATTTCTTTGTGCTTCCAGTGCAGTCCATTATGTGAAGCAGCTACTTTTGCAGCCAGCAGCATCTATTGTATTTTGTATAAACCTGAGCTTTTGTATTCTCCACTGAAAAGTATCCCTGCCATCAAGATGTGTACTTGAGGATGCTTTTGTTTGTTAGGTGTGCTTAGATGAGAAAGGTGATTTGGTGTGTCAGGCACGTTTCTTAAATTGTAGGTATTTACAATAATTCAGAATTTAGTCCTTGACATTTTAAACATGTGACCCATGTGTCTGTAAATTATAGCAAACTGGACTAAAATTTCAGAAAATATGGCTGCTATGATGCAAATCATTTGAGTGTTACAAATTTTTAAATTACTGTCAGAGATCCATGAAGAATTTCTCCTTTTATTTTATCATTGTTCAGAGTGGTACAGTGCTATTTCCCCAGCAGCATCTTTCTCAGCTCTTTATCACTTGTTTCTTGTATTCCTTTTGATTACATGGTAATTTCTTGCTTTTTGGCTTGGAAAGTCTGCAGAGTTGTTTCTAGCTGGTCTCCACAAATCCTATTGAGAATGGAGTTCATCATACTTCACCCCAGGTGTATGGAATTTGCAAGTCCTGTAAATCTCACCTGCACTCAGGAAATGGAAGTAACCTGTATGGTATAATTTGAAGATACATGTCTGAGATAATTGGGATTATTTGCCCTTCAGATGTGCCTCTCTCCCATTTCAGTACCTCCAGGAGTAGCTGAAGTGACTAATAAACAGCCTAGGAACCTCAAACTGATAGCATAAGGTTTTACAGGCTTTCTAATTACTGTGACAATAAATTTATAGTTGCAAAAGGTAGAAAGATATTACTGGATTATTTCAATGATTTCTGCACTGATCACATAAACACAAGTGCATTTTCCATCAGTAGGTGAAACTACAAAAATTTTACTTTTTTTAAATGGTTGGTATTTGGAATCAGAGTTCTGATTCAGAGTTCTGACTCAGCTGTTTCCCAGCTTGATTTAAGGACAAAGTGAAAACAGACTTCTGTCTGTCAGGTGTTGTGGAAATCCATTTTGAGCATACAGAATTATTACGAAGGTTACCCAAGAGGAGCACTTTTTTATGTTTGCAACAACCTCATGACAAAATTGTTTTTTCTGTTTTTACAGTTATTAAAATTATGTTTAAACCCTGTATTTTCTGCAACTGTTTAGTCCATACAGGATTATCCCCAGCAGAAAGGAAAGCTTGAAGAAATAAAATAGAATGTTTTTTTTTTCCTTTTTTTTCCGTAAGATTTCCTCTAATTCCGTGATCTCAAACCATTTCATTTTCCTCTTTTCTCCTGTGCAATTGTTTTTTTTTTTCAGTAACTGTTTGATCATTTCAGCTGTTTAGCTGAATGGGAAAGTCATTGGAGACGTGCCTGTAAAACTAGCTCATTAAGAACGGTCGAGCTGGGCCACCCCTGAAAGCAAATTCATGTCTCTCACAGGCTTATTGACCTGCTCAGAAGGAAAAAAAAAATTAAACTGTTTGGGTGAAATAAATGTCATATTTCTGTCTAGAGAGTATAAAATGCAGTCAATATTACAGTTTCCTTTGGTTGAAAGGACAGACGGGCAAGTTTTTCATGTGTGTATTTTGCTTTTCAACAGGTTCAGCTGAATCCCTTAATCCCAGGCATCAGAGCACGATTTCACCTGCAGATCTGCATGGAATGTGGTATCCTACTGTCAGAAGGACTCTAGTGTGTCTCTCCAAACTGTACAGATGTATAGATGTATGCAAAAATTTATTTACCTAATTTTTTAGGTGAAGTTATAAGGTGTGTAGGGCACCATGTCTAAATATTTTAATATAAACTAGGAATGGACAATTACTGGCCTTTAATCTCTTTGTCTTTCTGCTGCTGTCTTTATGTTAAACAAGTGAACTGACAAATTTAGGTCATCATTTCCAAGTCAGTTTTATATTTGTAGAATTAGTAAATTGGCACTGATTTGTACATCTATTGCTTTTGCTGTTACAGAAATAATTTAATGTCTGATGGTCAAGATACTAGCCTCACCAAAGCAGAGGAGTGAATAAGACAAGAACAAATAGAAAGTTCTGAGTCAATTACAGGGAATGATTTTATTCCTGAAATTACTGGAAGAATGTGTTTGTGTGATGTCTCTGGTCTTAAAAATGGTGACTTTACTGCTTCTACATTTTGAAAACGTTCCGAATTTTTTTTTTGTGGCATCTCTCTCTCTTCATGCTGCAAAACCTAGGAACACATTTCCAAAGTTTAAGACAGTGGAAGTCTTCATGTCTAGCAGAAACAGAAGCAGTGTTTACTTAACACATATTTTAAGACTTTCCCATTAGAATCTGTTTTGTGTTGCTCACTTAATAGCATATATGGCTGATAAATCTCTGAGGAAACTAATGCAAGGGTTTTTGCTTTTCTGCATATGTTGTATCTTAATAAGGTACATTTAATGGATATCAAAATATCTTTGATGGGTATTACATGAAACTCCTGCCAAGATGCTATTGCTTAAAAAGAAGCTGGAAAATATTAACGCTTTATTGCTTAAAATATCAACCCCACTAAAGATAGATGAATATTTGCCCTTGTTTTCAGCTAGACCTTTGTTAATGAGGTGATTTCTGCTTTGTTTACAAGGCTCGTTTACAGTGTGTCTGCACAGAGGTTAATTTAGTTTTCCCCTGAGATGGTGTAGCAGAACTGGCATCCCTTGCCTGCTCCCTGTAGATAGGAAAGACATGAATGAAGTGGTGCTGGCAAGTCTGGGGCAGTCAGGGCTCTCCTGTGCTCTGTTTCAGTGCTGGTAGGGGCGAGCTGTGTTCCTACATGGCTGGCTCAGCCGTAGGATCGTATTGCTGTCACTTAAGGACTTGTTCCGTGTCCCCTGGGCCACGGCAGCTGTCATGTTTGTTTACTAAGCTGTCACCAATGTGAGGTAATTTGAGTCTGCCTGAGGTTAAGCTCACTGGAGTGATCTCCTGTCTGTTGCAGATGTAGCTTGCACGCACAGGTAGTTGCCCTGACACGAAGAAGTGTCTGGTCAGGTTACCCAGCACACACCATTCATGCTGTTGGCTCTGCATGCGTGAGGTGGCACTGACCATGTCGCTACCCAGGTGCCAATTCAGAGGTGCAGGGTGAGCAGGGTGTGCTTGTGTGGGTACCTGCATCCAGCCTGAGTGCTTGTAAGCAAGCTTTTGTATATGAGTGCTCCATCCTGTGTCACTGCATTTAGCCAACGTGCTTGTAGCTAGTTAATCTGGAGTTTTGTAAGCTGGTAAACACATTGCTCACAAAGTGGAACTCTTAGAATTCTGCCTAAGCTTTGCTAACACCTCTTTTGTTGGTCTGATTTCCTCTTCCCTGCAGAGGGCAGTGTTTCAGGGATTATCGCAAGAGGCCTTATCTGCCTGCATCCAGTCGCTGCTGGGAGCTGCTGATTCCATTAGCAAAAACAAGGTCAGAATCTATGCTTTGGGTATGATTTCTACAGCCCCCAGCCCCTTGTATATCTAAAGTCACAAAGCAGCCGTTCAGAATTCTGTTAAAATCTGAGTCAAAGCATGTTGCTCTGCCCCCAGAGACTTGATGGATTTGCCAGTTCTTAGTTATGGTAATGTATTGCAGGGCAAAGATAATGATTCACGTGCTAGCCTGTCTGAAAAGGTGGAATACAGATCATAGCAATTGTGTTTACAGGCTGCTCTAACTCATGGGAATTCAGTAAAGTGATGCCTAAAGAGAAATTTCTGCTAGAGTACTTGGCTTTCTGTATTTATTTTCACTGCCTGTTACTCTTTTCTCTTTTTCTCTGCCTCCATTGTTTGAATTTTCAAAAAGCTTTCTGACTTATGTTCACTGGGAAGAAGTTTCAAGTATTCTCTGCTCAGAACTTTATTATCAAAAGGTTTGATCTCATGTGTTGCTCAGCATTCAATGCAGATTCGTCAAGTCATTTAAACTTTATTGTGTTTAAGTAGTTGGAGTAAATTTTCCTGTCACAGTTTCTTTAAATCCTGTAGTAATTAGCTAATTCCTAACAGCCAGGAAGTGAATTAAAAAAAACCCCAAGTCTTAGTAGGCTAAAATTTTTGGATTTTTAGAAGCAATAAATATTTAGTAATGAAAAAGGTTTTACTTCTGATTGGAAGTACCTGTTTTAAAGTATCTCTTTTGAGTGTCCTTTGAAAAATATCTGTTAAACATCGTATCTTTAAAAAGAAATTCAGGCTACACTTCCCTTTAGCTTGAGCAGAGAACTATTTCCTGTGTAACTGATTCAGAATTTTGCAGTTAAATACCAATTCCAGCACTGTGTACCTGGCCAACATTAACTTAAAAGTATTGCAGAGAATGAAACTTGCCCTGCAATAAACCCTAAATAGGTTGGCCTGGAACTAGGATCTCTACCACTTTGTTCTTGATGCATGTTAATTTAATGTTACCTGGTGAAATGATGCATGTAAGAATTAAAAATTAAAAGGCAAACCCAAACAACCCAAGAAGCCCTTTCCACCAGTCACTTATAGTGAAATTTCTATTTGTTGAAACTGCAGATTTAAATCTGATTTCTTCTTTTCTGTTTTATTTAACATTATATCAAAGAAAGTTCTCCTCCAGCTTGCAAAAGCAAATTTGAATTCTAGAGTCGTCCTCCTTTTACCTCAATGAGCCATGAACTGTAAAGATTAAAACCAGCATGCAGTATGAAGCATGTAGCTAAAATAACAAGCAGTCCAAAACTGATCATTTTGATGATGTGAACTTGGCTTTCTTTTACTGTTCGTATCTTTGCTGTACTGTTTAGAAATTAACTAAGCTTTGTGTTTAATGACATGGGAAAATGCATTGTAAAACCTTTGCAGAACAGCACAGTTAATCAAGGTTATTACAGGAACATTAACTTTTTTTAGTCATTGTAATGATGAAAACAAATTTACAACCTCATGTTTTTCAACTATAAATTATATGAATTACATGAAATAATTCCTCTCTCTGAAGAAGAATAAAATTGTGTCTTTCAAATAATGGATACCTTTACTTAATGAGAACATTTAGTAATATGGCTGTGTAATCTAATTCTTCTAAGAAAGGCGAATAAAGTCTGCTTCTGTAGTGCAGTTTATTAGGAATAGTACAGAAGTGGGATTTGTTGATTCCAGAGTGTAGTTAATGATACTACAGACTAATGGAAAAAGCTTGTTAACTAATAAAAGTGGAAATGTTGAAACTTTGCTCTTCATTTAATTGTTGGGTTTTTCTTTTTACATGTAATGCATGTTCTTTCTCTTGTGCTGTAGACCCAAGTTGATGGACAGCTTTTCTTAATAAAACACCTTCTGATTCTTCGTGAACAAATTGCACCTTTCCACACTGATTTCACCATTAAGGAAATTTCCCTGGACCTTAAGAAAACTAGAGGTACTAAACAGTTGCTGGCTACAGAATGGGATGGAATTGTCCTCCCTTTGTGCCAGCAAAAATTTTGGGTTTATTTTATGTTCATTTGCAATGACCTGTATGCTTTTTCTAATCTCTTGCTTTGTTCCTAGCTTCTCTGAAAAAAACCAAAACCATTCTCCTAGTCAGGGCAATTAAAGATGTATCTAATAAATTCTTTATTTTTGTATGAGATGCATTTGCCTGCTTTCTCTGCTGACCTAACTCATTTATCCAGTCTTCTTTAAGAACAGCTAAGTAATCTACATTTCTATTACACAGAGATGTCCTTCCCCTTTTCTGACCTGTTAAAGGAATATCTTTCCTTACTGCTGCTAAGTAGTATTGAATTTAACAATATGTGGTCAACTTAGGAAGAGCAAATTAAGATCTCCTGGACTTTCCTGTGAGATTTTTGTTTTAGAAGGATTTCTTACTTTGCAAGTTCAGTAAACACTATTGGTATTATGGTATTACATAGCAAGCATGTCTCTTGTAGGAAAATAGAAATAGTGGCCATAGTCATGGTTTTTGAAATTGTACTATTGTTCCCTTGTAAAATTCAGGGAAAAAACCTCTCAATACAAAATTGAACTGTCGTGTACTTTCCAAGTTGTAAGGATAATGGGAAAAATTATTGGAAGCATGTCAAGTTTCTCTCCTTCCATTCCAGAAGAGAAAGCTGAAGAAATAACTTCTCTTTCCTGCTAATATGCTGCAGTCTTAACTCTGAAGCAAGCATTTCTTACACTAACCATTTCACTTGTTGCATTTGAACATCAATGAAACCTCCTACCTGTTGAGTGGTTTCTAGTTGACTGGAGGTTAAAGGGCAAATACATCCTTTTGGTGTCTTTCCCTGGCTGACATACAAGTTTGTTCTCTGTCTTCATTTAATGGAATAAATTTTTGTGCCAGCCAGTGCTTTGCAGGTGGTAGTGGTAAGTAATGGAAAACATGTTCTTTGTGTCGGGTGGTGGTGGCAGTGGTGTTGAAAAGATGTCTGTTGTGCTTCTTACTGTGGTGTAGCTTAGGCCAGTAGGGCTTTTATATTTGGGATGAGTTGTAGCAGAAAAATAACATGGCTAATAGTTTTATTGTGTTCTAGTCAAACTTCCTGCACACAGGCTTAAGATTTAATTTGGTATTTACAGACTAAGCGGTACTGCTTACTGTAAAAGTCACGCTATTGCCCAATTTCTTTGAAGTAGTATAATGTTAAGGTTCATGTAACTGAAATATTTGGTGGGAAAAAGGACTAGCTTATAGTCTTCTAATCAAGAATTTGGAAAATCTTTGGAATTTCTCAAATTGCTGGTAAAAAATCCAGAGGACGAAACCAATCTTTTTTCTGTGTTCACCTTTCTCTGCATAGGAGTGCAGATTCTTAGTTCAGTACAAAACCTACAAACCTATATATTTGGTATTCTCTCTTTATTTGATGCCTCAGAGAGCACTTCTTTAACTCTTATGTCTTTTTTCCCTCCCCCTGTTTTATACAGAGTGCAGAATTCCTTTTGAAATGAAAAAGAAAAAAAAAGCAGATGGATAAGTAGGGTGATAAATGGCTGACAGTAGGGTAAAAAGCTATATTGCAACTAATAATTTTCTTTTTCCCAGTTTGACTACATTTTACCTTGACAGCATCCTGTTACTACTATAGGTGTAATTTCAGTATCTTGTGTTAATTACAGACATTGTTGCTTTTCCTTCTTGAGACTTTTGTAGAGAACATAAACATGAGTGTTTATCAGCCTTGATGTTTTGTTGTTTAGTTCTAACTACAACAGCTAAGCACAGAGGAAAAAAGTGCCAATTTGAAGTTATTTCATGCAACTGTAATTGGCTTTCCCAGGCAATGTGTGCAAAATTTTGCATATTGTTTGTAAATGCTTAAATAGCTTATGTGAAAGTCTTCCACTTGGAGATACAGTAACAAGAAGAGGCAAGCTCACACAGTTTTCATGCTCATAGTGCTGCAATTAATATCAGCAACTTGTTAGTTTCTTGTAATGTATTTATCTGTTTAGACTGTGTAACTGTTAGGTACAGGTGTACCATAGGTGCCATTGAAAAGTAGTGAATTAAGCCTTGTGTGCTTCTGTGTTTGTGCACTTGTGCAT
Source organism: Acrocephalus scirpaceus scirpaceus (assembly GCA_910950805.1). Taxonomy (NCBI): domain Eukaryota; kingdom Metazoa; phylum Chordata; class Aves; order Passeriformes; family Sylviidae; genus Acrocephalus; species Acrocephalus scirpaceus. Next base: position 55,573,960 of record OU383774.1, on the reverse strand, counting down.
CCACTCTGAGCAATGCTAGAATCATTAATGTTACAGTCCTAATCATTCATGCTGAGCCATTTTTTATGCATAAATGTGTGATTAGAGTTTGTAGTTCCTGGAGCTGTGTGGCATTGACTTACAATGTGAGTGACTTTCTGATTCACAGATGCAGCATTTAAAATCCTGAATCCTAAGGCAGTTTCAAGATTTTTTAGACTAAACAGCAACAACGCCTTGATACAGTTCTTACTGGAGGTAATGCAGAGTCTTACTGGATTTAGAAAAATTGGTTCATTTAAGGGTGTGGTGATCTCTGGCAAGTAAAAAGAAGAGAATTGTCGTTCTCTATTCAAGGGTACTCCAGAAATCAGAGAACATTATATCGACTCCAAGAAAGATGTAGATCGTCATCTGAAGTCAGCTTGTGAGCAGTTTATTCAGCAGCAAACCAAACAGTTTATAGAACAGCTGGAGGAGTTCATGGCAAAGGTACATATGTGTTGTATGTTTGTTAACCTAACTGAAGTACTGGTAGGATAAGGGAATTGGTATTTAAATTGGGTATATGACAAGCTGCTAGTGCTGTGTGATTAGCTGAAGATAATGTGCTTTCCTTTAAGTTCCAACAGCAATTTTCCAGGCATTTTTGAGCTAATTGGGTTAAAAGAACATGTTGTAGTTTGTTTTTAAAAGCAACCCTTGTGTTCTTTGATCAAGAAGCTTTAATTTTTCCTTGAATTGTAACAGGTGTGTGAAGGTTGGCAGGAGCTTTTCTTTTTGTAGGAACTACTTTGACTGCATTTGACTTCAAAAACAGTCTTGGGTCATGTGTGTTCTTGAGGGAGGTCTTGGAGTATTACATGTCTTGTTACAATGCATTTCTTTCTAGAACCTGCTCTAGAGGTAAGGATTTCTAGGTATCTTGAGAAAACCTTGCAACAGGATCTATTTTGAACCTTAGGTTCTGAAAATAAGTGACATGACCTCTCAGAAGCTGGGGCTACAGCATTGCATGGACTGCAGATATCCCAGCTGCTGATTTTTTGAGAATTTAGAAGATTACAGTATTAAATGTACTCATGCCTGTCATGCTGGGATAGGGGTCGGTGGCATGCCTAAAATATAGATGGTAACTGGTGAGATTGATAGCTTGTCTGAGTGATCTCAATGATTCATTAGGAATCTGGGGAGTTTGACTAAGCTGCTTAAGGATAAGTCTCTTTTGAGGTTTTATATCCTAAGGTGCCTAAGCATCTTTGTAAATTTAATCCCATTTTGAATTTTACTTTCAAGAATTGATCACGGTTGTAATTTTGAATTGCATTTCTGTCAAGCTGCTTCCCCTGTGTGTTCTTAAGTCAGGTTGTAGAAGAGCAGAGCAGTGGAGATTCTGTACACTGAGGTATCTTAGAGAGTTGTGTAATTTTTACTTGGTCATTTTGTTGTGAACTCAACTGAAAGAAACATCATTTTGTTGATTTTACTTTTTTTAGGTAGCTGCTTTAAAAACAATGGCCACTCAAGGAGGTCCCAATTACAGCCTTTCACAGCAACCTTGGGCACAGCCAGGTATTTACTTTGATTTAGATTCATGTTACTGTTAGGAATCTGAAGAGGTGGTCAGAATAAGTTGGACTGAGAGACTGTGATTGATTTTGAAAAATTCTGCATATAATAAGTGGCTTTTTCTTGCAAATCCTAGCTTACATTTTAGCCTCTGTGCTATTTGAAATGTCTTAAGTCAGCTCTAAAAACCTGACAAACTTCAGAATATGTATTTAATTGGTGCAATAGATGAATGCCTTGAGTATTTCTCAAGCTGTGATTGTTCTTGCATGTAAACAGCATTTCTGCAACTGCATTCAGAATGTGCTAAGGAATTAATTAGTTAAGTATTGATAAAGCTATTGCTTTTGTAGGAAAGAATGAGTCCCCATTGATGCCCTTATGGTCTGTACGTTTGGTATTTACTTTGTTTTCAGTTTTCCTGTCACTATGAAAAATGGAATCTGGGTTTGTTTCCCTCTTTTTTAAAAATTCAAAAGTGAACGCTTCATAGGAACATTTGGAGCAGTTTTAGATGCTCCTTGGTTGTTCTGCTCCTCACATTACAAAGCTGTGCTTCTGGGTGAAAAAATCTGATTATTCCAAATCATACATTGGAACCTTCTGTTGTATCATATTTTTAAGATGCAAAGCTAGCCTTGTTCATACATAATTCAGTGCTGCTCCATGGGTCAGACACTCTCAAGGGCTAACTCAAGCTTCTACTTAACATCTCCCGCTTCTTCAGGAGTATTTTTAATGTTTGTTTGGAGATAATTATGTGTGTAGAAGCAGATCGAAGCAGAGCTTCTGCTGTTTCCTGGAGTCATTTGTCTAGGAAGTGGGACTAGGCAGAAAATTTAGATGTGGCAGACGTTGAAGTTGTGGGGAGGGAAAACCCACATAGGATATTAACTTCAGTACTTTAAAACTACAAAATATATTTTCCCCTGGCCTTTAAGCAATGATCTTGTAAAATCATTAAAATTCCTAGCAATAAAGAAAGAAGGTCTTGTCTGACAAAGAGTTCCTCTCTGGTTAATTCAAAATCCAGATTTCTGCAGACATGCAGACATGGCCTATGATCAGTAAGGAGAATTTATGATATTCTGTTCTCTTTACTAGCACTGTTGCCTAGCAGTTTCTTTTCCAGGTAAGTTTTCTGGGAGGGAGCCTTTGTAGAACTTCATTGCTATTAGAGGGCTGCCGTTTCAGAAATCTCAGGAGGATGTGGTGGCTTTCAGAAATGGGGTGGGTGCGTTTTCTGCAGGGAAAGGAAGCAGTGTCTGGCAGGCTGTGGTCCTGTGAGATGGGTTTGACACTGCACAGCCCAGCGCCCCCTCTCTCCCTTCCACTCAAACCTGTGGTAATGATCTGCCCCAGGAGAGTGGAGGTGATTTTCTGGAGCACAGGTTTCAGCGAGCAGAACTCCATTTTAGCCTATTAAACATATTTTCTTTTACTTTCAGCAAAGATCAACGATCTGGTCTCTTCCACTTACAAGACAATAAAAACGAAGTTGCCATCAACTTTACGAAGCATGTCCTTATACTTGTCCAATAAAGATACAGAATTAATTCTGTTTAAGCCAGTCAGGGTGAGTATTGCTGCCATGTTTTCCTGTAGTTGTTTCTTGGTGATTTCTTCAGCTTAAAAATGCCAAATCCAAACATATGTATTGCTCTCGGTTGTACTACGCAATACACACGTCTTAAAGGGAAGTAACTGCTGCTCTTTATCATATACATCTTCCACTTGGCACCAAATGAGCTACCATAAGGAAAATTAACTCTGCCCCACACCAAACCAGTCAATTTTGGTCAGTTATGCATGGGCAAGAGCACCAGAGGCAGAGAGGATGATACAGATTCAGTGGAAAACATGCTGTAAACCACCAGAAGAGGCAAGCTTGAGTTTTAAGCTTCCAGGTTGAGTCTTTAGGACTCAGTGTTTCACTTAAGTACATCTTAGCTGAAGTTTTTATCTCACGACTAATGTGGATTCCTTGTAGATGCTTTGGGGCTTGTTTTAGAAAAGTTCTTGAAACTTGAGTGCTTCTCCCTACCTGATCACTTCAGTAGCTATTCCACATACATTGTGTTTGTTCTAGTTCATGTTTAAGATGGATGTTGTGTTTTTTAATATTGATTTCTTCTTCTTTCTTTTAAAAGAATAATATTCAGCAAATGTTCCAGAAACTCCATGCTCTGTTAAAGGAAGAATTTAGTAATGAAGACCTCCAGATCATAGCTTGTCCTTCAATGGAACAGGTATATATTGAAGCTCCCTATTTTATCAGTTGCTCTTTCATGTGACTGGCTTTTATAAACATTGATTTTTTTCATTTTTCATACTTCCAGTGTTCAGAATCATCATTTATTTCTTATCCCCCTTAATCCTGGATGATTAAACTTTGAGCTTTATCTGATCTTAAGACTCTCGGCTAGAAGAGGACTTTGTTTGGTTGGGTTTTTTTAATGAATGTTTGATAGATTTTCTTAAACCAAGGTGGTGATTGATGTTGCTGGAGATTGAGCTGTACAGCATTGTAGAAGAGTTTTGCCATTTCTTGGCATTGTCTTCTTGGAAAGGTATTGAAGCCAGTGAATATGCCTTTAAAAAGCCTGTGCGTTTGAAGGCAGCCTTTCTTTTGACAAATACAGAAAGCAGCAACTTTTACATTTAGGAAGCATGAAAATGACTTACTAAAGTGCATTTAAAGTGAATTGTATTGAAAAAATATGCAGATGTTTATGGAACTGTAACCCTACATGGTCTTTAGTCTCAGAGATAATTTGGGTTAAGAATTCCATGTATTAGGATTCTCTGTCAGAAACCAAGTAGGCTTTTAAAAATGTCACTTTGACCTTAGTAGTCTGGAGAATGTTGGTAGAATCTTGATTATTGCAGGATGCCAATATTTAAACAGGTAAATGTCTAGTTTATGGATTAGAGGATGTTGCCTGCAGTTAATGTGGCTGCAGGAATGTGTGATAACTGTCCTGGAGCACTGAGTGGGAATGATGCACCATAAGGAAGTGGGATTATCCTGGAGGAGATGGCTTCCTCTAATTGTTTATCTGATGAACCTTAGGATCACTGATCCTACAAACTGAAGTGTGTGGGAAACCATATTGTAATCTATGGGAAACAAGTACTGTAGTTCCCAAATATGTTTCAGATATTAGAGGTGAATGGTAACCATTTTTTGCCAGTGTGCCTGTTTTTTGGAATTTCTTGACAGCACATGAAGTTATCCTAGGAAGTTTATCACAGTAGTTTGTGGCTGCTGAAGTGAGCGGTCAGCATGGTCAACAGTTGCATTTTAAAAAGCCTGTGAATTGGCATTTGACTGGAAATTTTGGGTGTTGTTTTGTAACTGTCTTGTGATTAATGTGCTTCCTAGGAATCTTGTTTAAACGTTAAAATATGACATATCAATTCTGAAACTTGACTGCTCTGTCTAATGTAGGCTTTCATTTTGTCTTTCAGGTGAACTTACTGTTGTCGATGTCCAAGTAGCCCAGCAGTGAGGCTGCTTGGAATAAGCTTCAGCCAAATGCCAGGCAGTGAAGGGAATGCAGAGACATTTGCTTGAAGTAAACGAAGGATCCACTGTGCAGTCCAGTCTGCATCAAAACTATTCAGGCTGCTTAACCCTATTTTAGGGAAAAAACCCAAAATGAACAGGTTTGTTGATTTGGTAAAGGTCTTCCTGTTCATTGGCTTGAGCAGTGGGCAGAAGAAAAAGAAACAAAAACTCCTTTACTGAGCACTCTTAGGGAAGCTTGATTACTGCCTTTTCCAGGTATTTTCAAAATTGAAAACCCTTTTTGTTCATTTTTTTAATATAAAAACCATTCTTGCTTTCCCTTAATGAACCGATATATGCGATGGAAAGTGACACTTCCAAAGAGATGCTGGAAATACAGTGCAGGGAATCAAATGAGAGAAGGAATAGATATTTGTGAGACTTGGGAGATGACCACATTGGTATGACAATTTGACTTAAGCAGGCATGCTCTGAGTTTTTCTTTAACTTCCCTGAAAATCCTGGTAATCCACCACATGCCTGAAAGTAGTTCAGAGATTCTTGTTTGGGAAAACTTAATTTCCAACATGTGAAGTGTTTCTTGGAACACTGGATGGGCTGTCTTTCTTGCACTCTTGAGATGGGGACCTGTGAGATCTGACCTGAAGTGTCACACTTGAGCCTTTCTCCATGTGAAGAGTCTCAGATCCTTGGGATTTGCAATGGAAAGCTGTGCAACATAATTTCTGTTGTTTGTGAGGGAACTGCGTATTTTCAGATGCTTTACAGCAGTGCTTAGCATTGAGGTTTTCAGCTACCTAATTTTAGGGCAGAGTTGGTTTTTTTGCCTTTCCCAAGATCAGATGGTGGTGTCACATTGTTTAAAGTGCGAACGGGGTCTAGAACTTGCACAGCCTTTGTGCAGTGGAGAAAGTGCTAATTAGGGGATGTGGGGACACCTGAAACTCCTGAAACTCGATGTGCAAGGCTGTCAAATCTGCATTGTAAAGGGAGGATAACTACTCGGTTACTGGTAAACAGCGTTGTTGAGTGAGCATTAATTAGACGTTAGTGTGGAAGGCTGGATGCTAAATGCCTCACCCTTAATGGAACGAACACTTCGGGGTGTCTCATTGTGTAAATCTTCATTGTGCAACACTGCAAAATGAAAGTGTAGTGGGTGATGTGACAGATTTTTAACTTGTTTATAAAGCCTGTTCTGTACTTTTGAGTATGAAGAAATTTCCTTGCACATCGGTGGTATTTTGATTTAATAATTGCCCTGTTATAAATAGCAAGACTGGAGTATAAAATGGTAGGATTGAAAGCTACCACAAGAAGTGTTACAGCAGTGGTGCTGAGATATATAAATGGTACTTATAGGACCTTACATGACTCCTTAAAAATTAAGTAAAGGAACTAACAAGGAGAAAAACTTGCCCTCGCCCTTTACTTATGTAGAAATACAGGCTGTAAAATAATGTCCAGTGCATTGTAATATATGTATATTTGTTTTTTATAAAGTTTTTCAGAAGGACTGCATGGTCACTGTACAGAGTTATGACTGACTTAATACAGGCATTGTACAGAAGAGATGTGAAGGGTAAACCATGGCAGTAGTTGCTCTTGTGCTTGGGATCTTTTTCTCTCTTAGAGGACCCAGACAGCTCTAGGACAGCTGGTGGAAGGATTAGAAGAGCAATCAGTTTATACAGCCTGTTTGCTAAATGAACATTTGTTTAAACATGTACAGTTTCAGATAGTTACGTTTACAAATAGTGCAAATACTTTCAAAAGATTAATTTAAGATGCTTTATATTATCTGACTAGAAACTTGCTGTTTTTAATTTTTTAAATAAAAATGTTGCCTCCTATTTTGGTCCAAGAGTAAAGCTTTATTCTGTATCCTGAGGCTTGTCTGTCAAGATAACTGTAATACAGAGACAATAAACATCCTGTAAGCACAGGTTGTGCATTGCTGAGAAGTGTTCTTTTTTTAACAGTAAGAGAAGAGAGTTTATTTGGCACAGATATATATCTGAGTGCTGGATGTACAGCTAATCGTTAAATTAATGCCTCTTTATGGTTATAATAAAAGTAAATTTGTATTTTCTTTACTTACAAGCAGTCTTGTGTGACTAAATGGTCTCCTTCCTTGCAGTTTTGTTAGGAGGAAGAAACCACAACTGTGAACCACAACTGTAATACAAGAACATATTTAACTAAGTTGGCTTTTACTAAGAGCTTGGGAGCTGGTGACAGAAAACACAAGTATTACTGTGTTTGATGACTGTTCTTGCCTGGTTACTCACAGATTCATCTACCCACAGCTTCTCATTACCCTGTAGTGCTCCTCTGGGCTTTGTTGGTGTAAAACACATCATGCAGAAGTTTGTGGTTTGTCCCCTGTAATGTCTGCATGAAGCTTCCCTTCACCCTCTGGCTTTCACAATGTCATTTGAATGAGCTATCAAAGTAAAAGCTCTCCTTCCCTGTGGAATTTGGCTTCTGTCTGAGAGGTATGGGGCAGTGATGTGGGGCTAGAGCTTCCTGGTCACTTGGAGCCTCCTCTAGAGGCCTGGCCCTTTGGATTACATCTTGTAAATGAGGTGAATGCCTGGTCAGCTTTTGGACAACAGTGATGCCTGCAGCAAAACCTTACACTGTGCCATGTGTTTTCCAAGCAAAACTAAATAGTGCTGTTCTCAAACTGTGTATTTGGTATTGACAAAGTGATGTGGTTGTGAAAAGGGGGAAAAGTCTTTGCTGCTGAAACAAATCCTGGTGACTGCAGGTGGATCCAGCTCTGTCCACAAATGTTTTCTCCTACTCTTGTGCATTTTCATCCTCACTGAGCCCTAAACCCAAGCCAATATGTGCAGCAAGTCAGGTCTTTGATATAAAGACCTCTAAGTAGAGCAAAAGGAAAAAAGAATTAGTTGGTCCCTTTCAGTGGTGGCCAACCATGCTACTAAGCCACGGATATTGCCATCAGCTGGAGCCTGGAAACCCAAGAGACTCCTTGTGTTCCCTCTCTTGGATTGCCCCTGGTCCCTGTGCCCAGGGTGCTCTTTGCCATCCCATCTGCACCAGCCCAGGTGTCTCTGGCTGACAGCCAAAGCAAGCTGGTTGGTGACACTTGGCACAATCATTTCCCAAATTTCCAGTTCCTCAGCTGCAGTATGGAAGCCATGTGTTTCAAGGCACCTTGTGTTTGATGTGCAACCCTGCTGGTCAGACTGGGATCCATCACTTGCTGTCAGCTGAGGCAAACCTGCTTACAAGGACCTGGTGTACAGATGGGCATTGTGAGCTTGAAAGGAGCTTTGTTTTTATTGCAAAATGACTGTTAACCACCCTGATAAGGGAAAAGTTGGTCTGAAATGCTGATGTGACTGCTTGCTGTGAGCACTGATTTCTTGTGTTTCAGTATTTCATGCAGGTAGAAGGTAACAAAATGCAAAGAGTGATATCAGCGAGAAAGAGATTGCCAAAAGTATTGCAACACTGGTTATTGGAGACCAGGCTCATGAGCTGGATGTTTTTAGACTGAAGGAGGAGCTCCTCTTCGCTTTCTGGCCGCCTAAGTGGGTGGCTTTTCTCTGTGTCTTTCAGCTGCAAAGGAGAGCAGGGTGCAGGGTGAAGGATGTCAATGCTAAACTCTCCAAGAGGGGGCCAAGTGGGAGAGCATCCTGCATCTCTTGTGAGCCAACCTTTCACCTTGCAATGTGCCATGGGTGCCCTTTCCCTTCATGCCCATGGAGCACACTAACCCTACAGCTTCCCCTGGGAGCTGATCCTCTTCCAGCACTGGGGGAGGGGGACTGAGGAGCAAAGAACTAAACTCATGACTTGAGCCAGCTTGGATGGGAGCGGGCTGCTCAGAAGTAGTGGGACAAGGAAGATGACTTCCTTATCTAACAGAGCAGATGGTCCTGAGAAGAAGTCTGAATTTTGTGGGTCAAAGAGCAGTAGCCAGAACATTATGGTTCTGCACACCTGGGGCCTTGGCTCACTGCCACCCTCCTGAACAGCCACTGCAGAAGTTGTTTCCATTAGCGATGTGCCTGTGACCACGTACAGAGCATTGCTGTAAGGGCTGGCAACATTTGGTCTGTGCCTGCGCCAGGGAAGACAACTTGAATGCTTCCCTGTGAGGCCTCAGCCCCCAACCAAGCATGGGCAATACATGATTTCAGTGCTGACCAGTTGTGTTTGCCTCTAGTAAGGGACAGGGTTACACACCAGTAGGCTGGGACAGTCACACTGGCACCAAACAGGGCTCAACCCTGGCCAGAGCAGCATTTCCACCTCTAAGGGTCAGAGGGAAACCTGAGTGGGTGACAGCAAATGCCAAAGGATTTTGGTGTTCTTCTCCCCACACGTTTGTTTTATGTTAAGTGAAATGCTGTTTAGATAAAATCAGAAGCTTTGCACTTATACTGACATTTAATATTAATACTTAGGAAAGAAACAATCTTTCAAAATGGGTTTGAGTCTCACCTTTCAGCAACAGCATTTCAACTGCTCTTAATGCTTTCCTGGGAGAGAATTTCATTAGGAGTCACACAGGCAGGAAATTAGGTTTTGAATGATACAGTGATTTTTCTACATGAAAATTTGTGACCAGTGCCATGTAGCAGTCCAGGTTTATCTCCACTGGGGCGTTTCCTTGCTGCTCTCCAAGGAGCTGGTAGGCAGGAGCCAGCCAGGTAGGGATATCACAGCAAGTGCTCACCAGGAGCTGGGACCCCACATTGAAACAGACAGGATTGTTGTACCTGAGGAACAGTAAGTCAATTTGATCGTAAATCTGGGATTTAATGGTGATGTTGCCTTTCTGTTCCATGGTGATGGACTGGAAAAGTGGGCTTTGAGAGTGCTGGCTGAAGTCAGGCCAGATCAGCACTTCTGGTGGCCCCTTCCTGCCCCAAGTAGATCCTAGTACATGGGTCCAGGGTGGCCCTGGGGAGAAATACACAGCTGGGTGAATTTAGACCCAACAGTTTCCTGGTCCCAGGCATCACATTTTGTCTGCAATTGGACCAAACTTCCATTTTTCCATTCAAGAGCTGCTTCTGGGGCCTGATGCATCAAGTGAGGGGATTTTTTTGGTAAGTTTTTGTCCTTTGGTAAGTGCATGCTACAGAAATTGGATGTCCCCTTGGAGAGCCATGAGTCCCTGAAGGGCAAAAAAACCCCTTGGGTGGAGTATGGGCTCTGTGTGTGTGTAAGTTCCTGTCACGTGAAAAGGGGAGATTAACTCAAACCCTTTGTGTTTGTCTGCCATCACCCCAAGAAAACTAGGACCCATGTGATGGGGATGTGCCAGTCCAAGGAGAGTGATTTCACCACAGTTGCTTGTTCAACAGCAGACCATCTTCCTTTATCTCCCTTAGTTTTCAGCTGCTGTGGGGTTTATCAGCTGGAAAGTACCACTGAGTTCCCCCCTCTGTAAGGGCTTCAACCGAGCCTGGCTGTGGTGTCTTCTCTCCAGCCTCCCTTTAGTCCCCCTCAGGTTGTGCTGTGGTGTGTCTGGGAGGTTGGGTATGCTGATCGTGTTCCATCCAGGGAGTAGCAGCTGTATTTTCCACAGCAACTCCCACACCATTATCTTTCTTACCCTGGTCATCTTTCCACAGTCCCTCTCTTCTATTGCACGTCTACAGGAGAAGGTCCCCATGAGGAGGTCTCCCAAGCATGTGTGTCTGGTTGTGTGTGTGGCTAGATATGGGAAATGGCCCTGCCAAACTACAGAGGGGAGGGAAAGGCAGCCTGTGAGGGAATACAGCCTGTATTTACACATAAAAATTGATGCTCCCCATCTCATGACAGCCTGAGGAGATGGCTCCGGGTGCTGGAGCATCCCCTAGCTGTGGCACACAGGGAGTTTTATCATTCACAGCATGTGTTGCATTGAGTTTTTCCTGCCCAAGCATGAAGAAGTTGATTCTCACCAGGCTGCAAGAGTGGCTCCCTCACTCTTACCTTGTGCTCCAGCTTGGAAAACAACAACAGGAGAAAAAAAATCTAACTTTGCATCTGTGATGTGTTACAGCACTGGCCATGGGCAAGCCTGAGCCCGTCTGTAAGGAGGACAAGCTGCTTTAAATTTCCTCCCATCAAAGCGATCACAGTCTATTCACAAATATCAGTGGTCACTTAGCACTGCCCTTGATTTGCAGGTGCTGGGTGAGGCTGGGTGTGAGCCCAGCCCCAGCTCGGGGGTGAGCCGGCAGCCGGCCCGTGGCTGGCACAGATGGGAAGCGTGCGGTCCTGCGAGGTCGGGAGAGACTGGTGGCACGCCAGCGATGCTTTAGTGCTGCTCAGGATCTCCTCGGTGTCAGGCTGTAAAACCTGGCTGCTGTGTGATGGATGGAACACCGACATGTCTGCAGGCAAACGGCAGGACTGCGGGAGGCTGATGGAAGCGTTATTGCAAAACCTATTTAAAATGATTTGTAATAGCTGGTTAGACATTTAAGATGTCCATTAATTAGCCTCAGCACAGGGAGGACTTGTAAAATTGAGATGGGATTTAGTGATTCCCCCAGATATGAGCTTTCTGGAGGGAAACTTTGGAGACTGGGAATGGGATGTCAAAAATTATTATTTGATGGCTCAGATGCTTGCAGCTTTTACTAAAGTCATCACTCACCTCATATAACAACTTAGACTGCAAGAAATTGGTCACCTAGTTCATTCTTTAGTGAGGAACACTCACTGGAGATGAGAAACAATCCAGCAGCAATGTTGACCTAAAGCTAACCAGCACTATTGGAGCTTCCCCTCACAGGTGCAGGCAACAAGCCCACATTTTTCCATTGTGGTCAGCTGGGGCTCCACGTGGAAGTGTGGTGGGGATGCCTGCCTGGACAGAGGGGATGGGAATGTGATGCCTCAGGCCTTCTTCTGCCCTCCACTGGTATCAGCCCCAGAGCTCTGCCAGACCATCACACTCTGTGCTTCCCACCTCGCCTTGGGTATTTTTGCTTGTTTGCTTACTGTTTAATTAAACCCTTCCAAATAACTGAGGAAAACTCATCCTTCACTTCTGTGTTTTCACATTCCTTATACAAAGATAACTGTTCTTACTCTATATTATTAGCTGCTCTCTGATGATATAATTTGCTAAGGACCCTCTTTTCATCAGACACAAAAGTAATTTATCCTGCATGGTACTGACAAGGAACACAGAAACATTTCTTTGCTAAGGGCTTAGCTCCCAGCATTACCAGGGAGCAGGGTTTAATACTTTCTAATAGAAATAAGCAGCACTACCACCTGCTTCTCTGGGAAGAATGGGGAGCACCTAGGAGAGGGGGAAGCAGCGAGATCATTGTTAATGCAGCAGCCAATTCTCACTTGCAGAAAGGGGCTGTGTCTGTGGCAGGGATTTGAAGGACTCATCCACAGCAGCTCCCAGGTAGAGGCATTTTGTATGCTTGAAGTGGGTGACTCCAGCCATAGCTTTGGCACCAATTTAATAACCTGAAGGTGCAGGCTTTGGCTCTGCAGAATAGCTAAGAATTCCTTCCTGCTTGTAAGGGATGGAGAGGAACAAAAAAGCAACAAACTGACGATTTTGTTCCTGCTTTCATTTTTCAGGCTTTTTATGAGGCTAAAAAGACAGACAGTACCAGGCAGGCAGATTTGCTACCCCTATATTTCAGTGTGGGAGAGCAGTATAATGTGCTTCTATGTCCAAAATAAAAAAGCCAACAAAATCATTGATTGTGTGATAAATCACAGGTAATTTTCTTGCGTGCTGGCAGAAACTGCAATGCTGTCTGGCTGGGGAAGGGAGAGGAGAAGCAGGCAGGGAGGAGAGGAGCCATGCTGCAGGGGCCTGAGCTCTCAGGGAGATCCCTTCCAGCCCCTGGCTCACAGGGCAGAACTCCAGTCCTTACTTGCCCTTCCAGGGTCACAGAAACTGGGACAACAGGGCCTGGGGCGCTGCTCTCCTGGCAGTTGGGTTGGAGGGGGTGTCCCAGGATACCCCATGCCTTGCTGGACTCAGTGGTGATGTCCTTACTCATGAATTCAAGGCTGCCTGAACCCTGTAAAGCTTTTGTTGGCCTGGGACCAGGAGCATTTCTTGTGATTCCTAGCTGAGGAGCCTGGATCTGACCCCTCTGGGTAGTTTGAATGGAGCAGCCTTGTTTGGAGGGTGAGAGAGGTGAATGGTATGGAAGTGGGTAGAGTCTGTTTCCCTGACACTGCCAAGGGATGGTCACTCTCCCTTTTAGCCAAGAGGAAGCTTATGCTACAGCCATGCTCACACGGTATGGGTAGACCCACATTCTCCTGGGGCTGTTCCTTCTGATCAACCACTCTAGATCTAGACTGTTCTCATAAAGGCATATATATATATAATGTCAGGAAATGTAGGTTATGTGTAATTATCTGTGCTCCCACATATACACAGCTGGCATGTTTATACTTTCTTCTTAAGAGCTCAATGGAAAGTTGTAGTTGTTTTTCATATGAAAATGTGGATAACTTGGGAATTTGGCCTTCTTTTAACATCCTGTGAAGCACTGAGAAAGTAAAAAAAAAAAAAAAAAAAAAAAAAAAAAGATTTTATGCCTTTTTAAAAGGCTTAAAACTTTAAAAACAATTTTTAAAAAAGCAGTTCCTGTCTCTTCTTTAAAAAGAAAACCCCAAGAAACTACATTAGAAGTCAAGACACACTCAGTTTTAAAGACAACATTAATATGAAGAATCTTCAAGGGAAATTAGAAAATTTGCATTTTGGAAAGTAAAATAGCCTGCACTTGCAAAGCATTTGCAATGGAAACATTCTTGGTCAGCTCTCCTCCTTCCTGACTGGGGATTTCCCAAGCAGAGAATGGATTGTGAGCAGCCCTAAGGAGAAGGACCTGGGGGTATTGGTTGCCAAGAAGCTCGACATGGCCCAGCAATGTGCACTTGCTGCCCAGAAAGCGAAATGTGTCCTGGGCTGCATCAAAAGCAGTGCGGGCAGCAGGATGAGGGAGGAGATTCTGCCCCTCTGCTCTGCTCTGCTCTGCTCTGCTCTGCTCACACCCCAGCTGGAGTGCTGCACCCAGCTCTGGGGTCCTCAGAGCAGGAAAGACATGGACCTGTTCCAGAGAAGGGCCACAAAGATGGTTAGAGGGCTGGAGCACTTCTCCTATAAAGACAGGCTGAGAGAGCCTGTCATTCAGCCTGGGGAACAGAAGGCTCCAGAGACACCTATAGAACCTTCCTGTACCTAAAGGGGGCTCAGGAGAGCTGAAAAGGAACTTTTGACAAAGGCATGTAGTGATATGACAAGGGAGAATGACTTTAGACTGTCAGAGAGTGAATTCAGATTGGGTAGTAGGAAGCAATTCTTTATTGTGAGGATGATTAGGCACTTGGAACAGGTTGCCCAGAGAAGCTGTGGATGCTCCATCACCGGAAGTGTTGAAGGCCAGGCTGGATGGGGCCCTGAGCAACCTGGTCCAGTGGGAGGCGTTCCTGCCCATGGTGAAGGGATTGGAACCAGATGATTGGAAGTACATGAACCTTATGTCCCTTCCAACCCAAACCATGCTGCCATTCTGTGATTATATGATAATGCTCAAAAGCAATGAGGGCCTTTTTCCTGTCTATAGTATTTATAGTAGCCATTCCAGTGCCTTCTACTGTGATCAGTCCTGTCACCTAAACCCAGCCCATCTTTCCCCAGGATTCTTTCCACATGTGTTTTCTTTATCTGTCAGCCAGCTGTGGTCCCGGGCTGGGTGGGCTGGCTGACAGCACAAACCCTGGTGCCACCAGGACCAGTGAATGGCGCCTGTGCATTTTGCATCTTGCTCCAGCTTTATGTGCAGGCATTGTGGGTTTGTGCTGGCTGAGTTACACTGGCTGCTGCCACTGCTGCTTATACAAAAGCTGTGCTTGGCATATGATCCACATCTGACTTTCTGGGGTTGAGAAGAGTTGTTATTTATTATTCATTCCTCCCCAAAACTTCCCATCGAGAGAGGCAGGCAAAGACCCCCCCAGTTCTGACCTGAATGAAGTGCAAAGTTGGTAACAGGAACAAAAGGGGCTGATTTTATACCCATTGTCGTGCAGCAGGGCTGTGCAGATGCGTGAGCCATGTTGGTGTGGTTCACTAGCACTGGGCTGGCACTGGGCACACCACACAGTTCCCACCCCAAACCTTACATTTAAACATGAGGTGAAGGCACTGCTGAAATCCTCACCCACTCTGGAGTAGCCCTGGTTGCTTGCTGCTCCTCAGCTTCAGTCCCCGGAGCGGGCAGAGGCACGGCCAGAGCTGAAAGGCTGGGATGGAAACAACGATTTCTGCCTTGGCAGCTGAGCACCCTCCCCACTCAGATGAGCAGGGGTTGATGGCTGCAACATCAGTGGGTCTGCCACTGGCTTTCTCCTGAATTTCTGCTTCCCTCCTTGGATCTGTGAAACCAGTCGGTCTTTTTTTTTTTATGTGCACACACATCTTTTTGCCAGGAGACAAAGGTGTTCCCACAGCTCAAGAAACACTTTGTGCTTGAGTCACTGATGCCTGCTCTTTTCTTAAGTTATCAAAAGGGTTCTGGTTTTCTGATGGTCAAGCTTAAGTCTTTTAAAAGGGGAGAGCCTCTGCCCTTTGAAGCAGTTTTTGCTCTATCATCAGAGAAGGGAGACTTTCTTTTTCCCCTTGCAGGTGCAGGAGCATCAAATCACTTCCACAGAGCATTTTTCTGAAAGCCATGTGCCTTTTCTGAAAGGCATCTCACCATAGAGCTGGCAAATCCTGCACTGCCTGGCTCTAGAGGAGGCAACATGAATTTACTAGGACCAGAGAGCAGAAGGAAACATATTCCGTGTGACCCTGTGGTTCTGAGAAGTGTCACTGGACTGGGATGAGGAACCTTCTTCTGTTTTTTTTCCTCTGGGTGAATTAATTTCCTGCTCCCCTGTGGTGCTGGAGAGATGCTCAGGCTGTCTCCTTTTGCCTACAAATGGCAGTGGCAGCTGTCCAGCCTCTTCCCCCAAACAAGGAAGAGCTCCTGTTGTTGCTACCCAACACTGATCCCCTGCCAGGCACTGCTGCAAGGTGCTGCTTCCCAGGGAATATACACCACTGGGAAAATGCTCCTCACTGATCATTTCAGGTTTTTTCTCAGCCAACCAGAGCTGGGTCCCACCTTGCCTGGGCAGAGGGCAGTGATTGCTCCATTATCCTTGTGTTCTCCTCCCATGGAGAGAGGTTCCTCGTCTGACTCTGGCCTTGAACTTCCTTGGCCAAGCTTGACAGGCTCCCAGATTGCTTTTTGTGAGGTAGAGTTCCCAGTTAGCTCCTGTTTGTTCAACACAACTTTGTGTGCAGAGGTTTTCTCAGGGAAAGGTTTTGCCATCCATTGCTTTCCCTCTGCGCCCTTTCCTGGGACCCCAGGGCTTCTGCTCACCTCCTTGGGCTTGGGCCCATCTTAGGCTGGTTTGGTTCAGGGCAGACAGGCATCCCAGCAAGTGCCATCACCCCCATCCTATCTGTGCAAGGGGAGAGGTAGAAGTGCTGCTTAGGCACAATGCCATTTATCCCCAGCTGCTCTCCAGTGACACCCCAAGAACATGGAAAGTGGCATTTCTCCCTCTCCCTGGGAGCTGGTACTTCAAATTTGAGAGGAAACTGTTAAATTAGCCAAAACATTAGCCCACGCTTTCAAAATATTCAGAAATAATCTCTAAATAGCAGCAAGTAGGGAGAGGAGAAGTTTGCTGATGATATTAAAGGTGGTTGAGGCAAAGGGCTGACTGTGAATAGTTTCAGAAAGACCCTCGTGGCATTGAATGAAAGGGTAATAAAATCACGGATAAAATCTGATGTAGATAAATGTAAAGTGATGTGCATGGGAAAAGACAATCCTAGCTTTACATACAAAATAATGGGCTCCAAGCTGGCTATTTCCACTTGGGAGCAAAATCCTCAGGTTATAATAGATAACTATATGCAAATGTCAGCTCAAGACTCAGTAGCAATCAAAAAAGCAAACAGAAAAACTAGGAATTATTAGGAAAGGAGGAGAGAGCAAAACAGGGGAAATCATTATGCTGCTGTGTAAATCCATGGACTCCCTTCTCTTGAATGCCATTGTGCAGTCCTGATTCAGTGATCTCAAATATGATACAGAAGAAATAGAAAAGTTACAGAGGAAGGCAATTGAAGATGATCAAAAGCACAAAAGGGCCTCCATTCAGGGAATGACTGAATAGATTAAGACTTTTTATCTTGGAGGAAAAAATGACTGAAGAAGAAAATATGACTGAGTTTTGTGAAAGGAAGAGCGATGTGACTGGGGAACAGCTGTTCATATTATTCAGTGCTCTTCAAAGGAAGAGAATGAACATCAAAGAAAGCTATCAAGTGACAAGTTCAAAATAAACAAAGGAGATTTTTAGCTGTGGCACTCCTTGCCATAGGGTACAATGGATGTTTAAAGTTTGTGTTGGTTCAATAGGGTGTAAGCTGATCGATAGAAGAGGAATCCATCAAGGGCTATTAAATGCAGAGATGGCATCAACAGTTCAGGAGGTTCCTGAGTCACAGACCACTGGGGAAATGGAAAGTATTCTGGAAAGTAAAAACAAATATTTGCTCTATTTTTATATTACTTCCTGAACATCTGCTGGGTCTCATCCAAGGCAGAATGCAGGTGTATTTTGGGGGCTGACCATTTTCAGTCATCCCTCTGTCCTGCATTTCACACCAGGCCATGTATCCCACTAAGGGGAATGGCTGAAATGAAGCCTGAGGTGTCTGGTGCTCTTGCCTGTCACTGTCCCCACATCAGGCACAATTTTCACCTTAAAAAGTCTTCCACCAAGACCCACAGGTGGGTGCATCCCATTTTCCTTTAGCTCCCAAAGAAGAAGTCTTCACCTGCATAGATAAGGCTTCTCAGCTGGAGGCCAAGTTGTTCTGGAATGCAACAAGTAACCAAGGGATGCAGCATTGCTCTCCATGCAGATCTCTCATGTGCATCTCACTTTGTCTGGCCTGGGTCACCCTGGGTTTATTGTTCCAAGGCACCATTGAAAGAGAATGCCTGGGTACGAGCAACAAGAGATGGAGGGAAAAAAAACAGTACAGCAGTATCTCCTAATAGTCAATCCAAATCTGAGTGATTTGCTAATTTTTCCCCCAGTAAATTAAAAACAAACACTTGGACACTGCACTGACACAATATGCAAGTGACCCTTCTGGCTGGAATCTCAGTGTCTTAATGACAGAGACATTTGTGTTCCTGTGCACTTTGCCAAGGTTGCCTTAAAAGCCACGCCTTGGCAGTTTACAAGCTGGGGGACACAAACCCGTACACTCACTCTGAACCTCCTTCCCAGCTAGAAATGAGGATGAGGGATAGTGGCCATTACAAGATAATCACACCAAGGGAGAAATTCCTGAGCTCAAGTACCTCTGTTCCCCAGATCAGGGTAATCTCATTGCACTTGGCTAGCCACTGGCAAAGTTTATCAAGCCAGGCTGGCTTGACACTCTCAGATTTTAGGAGCCTGCCCTATTTCTGGAGGCTGCTGCATCACCCAAGCAGCCTTGTCACATGCTCAGTACTGTGAGACATGTACTGACATCACACGCTCAGTAATACGAAGGTGAGGCTTATTTTTTGAAAACCCACCATTTTCACCTATAAAGCCTAAATGAAAGTAAATGAAAGTCCGAATTATATTTTTATTGACACCTGTGCTATTTTGCAGCAGCTCCAAAGCGGTAATGATGATATACATTGGAACAGGAGGACAATCAGACATGTGTCCTGTTGATTGATTTGCAGGAGAGGGAACACAAAAAGGTCCATTACACACATTGAAGCAACTACTCTGATAATGACTGTTATGGGAAAAAAAATCCCCACCCACATTTCTTGCCCCAAGACTTCTATTAGGAAGAAGACCCTGCTCTGTTTGGTTCTGGATGGAAGTCTTGGATTTCGGTGTGAACTGCAAATGGGCAAGGGTAGGAAATCCCAGATCTTGACTATAACCTGGAGAAATCAGGTAGCTTCCTTTCCTCCTTCCCTTCTTCTCTGGTTGTTTACCTTCTCCCCTAATCCTCCTCTTCAGATCTCCCCATGGATCACTGTTGGGGGTCCTGCCACCCCTGGGGTGCCCCCTGGCACCAGAGCCAAGCCAATGATCTGGAGCAAGCCCCAGCCCAGTTCCCATCACAAAGGCTGGCACTGTCCTGCCTGTGCTGGAGGGAGTTTTTAGCCCCAGAAAGGCTGAGCCCTGGCATCTGGTGTGGCATCTCTGACTCCTGTGGCTCCTCTGACAGCCTTATTTTAATACATTTGTGCTGAGTATAACACATTTCCTGTGAAGAAAGGTGGGTATTTCTGTGTGAGGGAACTTGGCATCTCTGAATACTGAGCAGCCGTTTCCTCAAAGCTGTAGCATCCCACCCGGTGATCAACCCTATTAGCACTAAAAGGAACTGTCTAAATGCCAGGTTCAATAAATAAGCACTAACACATTTAGAAATGGCTTAGAAAGGAGAATTAAAAGTTTTGCTGCTAATTACGCTTCTTATTTTAGATTTTCTGTCAGTTCTAGCTCTTCCATTCAAATGAGACAATCATTTGCTGCCAAGATGAAGGAAATGAGATGACCTGAAAATGGGAAAAGCTGTTCATCCGTAATAGGACGCTAACAGGGATTTTAGTTCCTCCTGCAAGCCTCTGGAAACACTATGAGGATGGCGTCAGCAGACCCCTAAGAAAAGATGCCTCCCAGCCTCCTGTTGCAGTGAGTCCCAGATCTGCTGATACCCCGTGATCCCGCCAGAGCCAGGAAAACCCAGGAGGCAAGAGGAGAGGTGGGCAGGCTCCTCTGACCAGCTGAAGGTGTGCAGCCCAGGTGGCAGGCAGGCAGAAGAAGGGAGCACAGCTTGCTGGAGGCACATTTTCTAAACAGCTTCAAAATCTGTGTCGGGTTTAACAACCAACCCTGCTCCTGGAGACCCAGCTGCTTTCCGCTGGATGGGAGCGGGCTGGTGCTTTGATGTGGTAATGACATATAACTGATACTGATGGCAAAGGCTAATCCACTCTGCCCTGTAATGTTCCCAGTCAATCACGCAATATTCTGTTATTGGAAAAACTCATTTTTGCCCCTCTGATGGTAATCAGTGTATGCCCTGAAGCACGAGCCTTGATAGCCTGTGTAATTTGCAACCTAGCTAACTGTAACTGTGGATGTTAATCCTATTTATACAAATGCCTGGCAAGCAAAAGTAGGGTTGCTGGGACAAGCTGCAGGGCAGGGCAAGGCATAGAGCCAGATTTCCAGGAATTCTCCCTCTGCAGATTTCAAGCTGCTGCACCCCAGTGATGGGAGACTGAGAGGTTTTGGGTGGGCACGGAGAAGTGGCACAGGCAGTGACTCTACAGCTGCATCACTCCTGCTTCCTGGTGTTTATTCTGGAATATGCTGGAGCAGACTTCAGCACAGTGCACATCCTTTGCTGTGGACAACCCTTTCTACCTGACAAATGCCATCCAGAGGGACCTTGACAGCCTTGAGAAGTGGGTCCATGTGAACCTCATGAGGTTCAACAAGGCCAGTGCAAGGTGCCACACATGGGTCAGGGCAGCCCTAAGCACAAACAAGGCTGGGCAGAGTGTGGACTGACAGCAGCCCTGAGGAGAAGGACTTGGGATGTTGGTTAAGAGGAGAAGCTCAACACGACCCAGCAATGTGACGTCACAGCCCAGAAAGACAAATGCATCCCGTGTGAGCTGAACCAGGGCCCAAGGTCACCCTAAGTGAAGCCTAACCTGAATTGGGAGCCTAATACTGTCAACAGCAAGGAACAAACTCCAGCAAGCGAGCTGGAGTAGGAGGCACACAGTCTGGGGGGAAGGAGTTGTGGACACAGTTTCTAGTTACCCACCCTAAAAGGGCAGCAGAAGACATTTCCTCACCTCAACTGGGTGCAGTGAGACCTAGACATGTTAAATGGCATATTCTGAGGGGACCAAGCCCTGAAGTGGTGCTCAGCTTCTCTACTTGGCTGCTCAGTACTGAAAACACCCTCCTAACTGTCTGGTGTGAGACTAAACTGGGAGTTGAGGTTATGTATTTAGAGAGGGACCAAATCTGCTCTCATCACAGGTGGGTGCTCAGAACAGACTTGCACTGGTGATGGGTACCCGTGCCTGCGATCGCTCACCTCCACCTATTTCACCAAGGACAGGGAGGAAGGGAGGTCATCCCTTTCCAACTGCAGGAAAACCCCAATTCCCAGGAATTCATGGCTTCAGGTGAAAAATCACCAAAGAAGGCTCTCAGGCCTCAAGGAAGAGAAAGGTATAATGCTACTGAGCCTTGCAGGAGCTATTACCTGCCAATGACAATGGTTCCATCAGTGCAGGTGGGACCCAGTGGCACAGGGACCCAGGCATCCAGCAGCATTTCCAGACCTGGATTTCCCTGGGCTTATCCCCTTCCCAACAGCCCTGCAACATCCAGCACCTGCACCCTGATGTGTGCTGACACCATCCCTTGTCCTGCAGGATTAAAGAAATAGAAGCATTTCCCTTGTCTTATTCCATGTTTAGCTAACATAACTGAAACCCAAAACCTCCCCAAATCCAAGCAAAGGAAAGCTGAGCTTCATGACTATTTCATTAAAATGATACCTCTGGAAATCATAAACTACACTGAGTTTGCTGTACCTTCTTTTCCTGCTGTTCTTCTCTAGGAATGTCTCCTACTTGGGCAAGACACATCAGACACATGAAGAGCACACACTTGTGGGTGCGTGCAGCACTAACCACAACCACACCAACACATCTCCTCTGTTTTGTGACACCCATCTGCTTTGCTTTTTAAGCAAGGCTGTGACAGCTTGGCCCTGTCACACATTTCTATAGCTGCAAGGACCCCAATGGTGCCCAATCCCACTTGTGGTTCCAGCTGCAGGGTCTAAGGTCAGCAGCAAGGATAGGCTGGCAGAGGATGGAAATATATTTAATTGTATCCATTAATATAGATGGAAAAGAACAGATGCATGTTTAGGCGTATTTGTTTTCTTCCAGACCTGAGAAAGAGTTGGTACAGCCAAGAACACATTTTCCTACCCTACAGCACACTACAATTGGTCTAATAAAAATGTATTTCATTTGCCTACAAAAATCACTCTTCTGGGCACATTACAGCCATAAAGGATGCTGTTTTCTATTCCTGGCTTCTTTTTAAAGGCCAAGCCTTGCTGCTGTATTATTGAATTCACCAGACACACGGTACAGCCCAGTGAGCACTGCTGTAGGAGTTGTCACATTATAGTTCTCTAGGCTTGATCCTTCACGCACATAAATGGATTTTACACTCATGGTGCTCCTGGGACACCCAGGCAGCTGCTTCAGGTTTTTGCCAGTTTAAGTAAGATCATTATCGGGCCCAAGAGCTTATGTGCCCTGCAACAGCCCACGTGTTGCGGGCACTTCTACCTCAGTGAGCTCGTATCTGTGACAAAGGGTAGGAGTGGGATGCACAACTGGGATGATGTGTGCAATACTGATGGTTTACCATGGGCATGGATATCAAATATAGATGAAAACAGGCAGAACTGGTCCAGGAGATTTGGTTGTGAGGCACACGCCAGCAACTAGCTTCTGGTCCTTCTGACATGCCTGACATCACGTGAAGAGGATGGTTTGGTCAAAACAATGTATTAAAACAAGAACCTCATATGCCCTCCCTTGGTATTATGTGGGCTTAAGGCTGCTGCTGCCACCCACTGCACTGCCTCTGAGCTCTTATTCTCCTGTGCTATTACTGAAACAGCCTAAACATCATGTTTTAGTTATAAAGTGAGTTTAGTGGATGGAAGGGCGGGAGGCAAGGGGGATTAAATTTACTGCTTCAGTGACTACAGATCTGAAATAAATCTCCAATTCAATGATAGATCAATAACATCAAGATTGGGTTTAAATTATTAATAAACTATGAGAAACAAGGATAATTATTCTATGAGTCACAGCTCTCTAATGCACTGCACATTTTTTCCCTGAGACATCTGCATTGAAGCACAACCTGCCTATCT
The DNA here is from genome assembly GCA_910950805.1 of Acrocephalus scirpaceus scirpaceus. Classification (NCBI taxonomy): domain Eukaryota; kingdom Metazoa; phylum Chordata; class Aves; order Passeriformes; family Sylviidae; genus Acrocephalus; species Acrocephalus scirpaceus. The sequence continues at coordinate 55,550,819 of OU383774.1, read as the reverse complement.
TTTGGCAGAAAGCAGTAGCCAAGAAGTTAATGCTTTTTGTTTTGCCAGCTAAGCATTTCATAAGCCCTTGTGGGCTGAGACAGCCTGGTGACAATGTTGTGCTTCACTCATGGAGAAGCCCTTATGCCAGGAACCCCTAAAACACTGAGGTGTCTAATGAGCCCCTGGAAATCAATGTGATTGATTTGAATCACATTTGTGAATGGTTCAGAAGGCCCTCAAATGTCCTTTGAAACCTGGATGTCTGCAGATGGAGGAGTTGTGCTAGCCTAAAAGGAGATGCTGGCCTTGAAGCCCACCTTACTGGTGGCGAGGAGGAGGCACAACCTGAGGGCTGCATAAGGCAGGGAGGAGAGGAAGAGTTTTTGCACAAAGATGGTAGGCTGACAGCACCATTGAACTGCTGGTGAATTTCAAGAATTTCAAGAATTAACTTCTACTTTTCAGGCAAAAAGTGAGGGAACCATCAGGCTGAGGAGGCCTGTGAAAATCAAGAAACTGAAGATTGGAATATTCCTTCATTCTGAGTCCTGACCATCTCTGCTGGCTGAGACAGCCCACGCTGACACACTGAGGCTGGAGATGCTGAGCACCTCTGGGCATCCTCCCACCTCAGCAGGTGTCATCCCTCAGCTGTGGTGTCATGGCTTAGGGTGCTGATGGAGAGCAGCCTTCCAGAGGCATCTCACAGCAAAACCAGCTAATCCCTGCTCTTTGACAGTGGGCTGGGGTCACATTTCCTCAGAGCACTCTTGATGATGCTCTTCAGCTGATGGGCTATCAGGTGAGGGGCTTGGCATTGCCCTGGCTTACCAGGAGGGTGCCCTGCTTGAGAAGAGAGGAACAGAACTCAGGATACAGGTCATGAAAGGCACTTATCCTTGTGAAATTAGCTCTGCAGCAAGCAGAGGAGACTATTGCCCTCACAATTGCCCTCACAAAGCTGAGGACAGCACAGAGGAGAAGGGTAACAGCCAGCACACCAGAGTGAACAAGGAGTATTGGTAGCAGCTGTGCAGACTCTTCTTTGGTCTTACTGCTTTCCTTGCCACTGGACAAAACAAGGTTTTCTCAATCCTAAAATCACCCTCCTGCTGACCTCAGCTTACACAGTTCTGCAAATGGCAGTAGGTGACCCCCATTCTGCTGACAATTTGGAATCCCTCTGCAAGCACTTGGACTGGGACCCTGCTGGGACACCCCTCTTTTACCACAGCATGTCCAGCAGCAACTGAGGCTTTCCATAGACCCTTCCACTTTCTCCTTTCACCTCAAGTTGCCAGTCAGGGTACAAGATCATTCTGAGCCTACAACGCAGAACTGTCAAGGTGTCCAGCCACTACTATCTGTGTAATGTAGGGATAATGTTTTTGCAGTCCCTGTGATATACTAATTTAAAGATACCTGTGGCCTTGGCAAATGAAAAAAAAAACAACCACAAAATCATGAAAATAAGATACTGAACAAACTGTGTTTAGGGCTTGACTGTGCTCTGATTCAAGGTAAGGAGTGAAGGGTGTTTTAAATTTTTTAAAATTTATTTATATCCATTAGTAATTCAACAAGGCCTTTACACATCACTGCTTTCTTATTAGTTATCTATGAATTGTAAAGGATTCTGGGTGAAGCACACTCAAATTAATGCATCTGTGGATGAAAACTTAGGAGTAATAGGGGGAGTAGTGGTTCTCTGGTGTCTCCATTGTGTATTTGCTCTACCAGCTCTCCTGAGGCAGGAAGATGCCATCATCTCTGCCTTGCACATGAGGAGTAGAGCCCAGTAAAGGACTATGTACAGGTTAACTGCGACCAGTATCAAACCCAAATCTCTTGGAAACCCTTGTTCCTGGGACCAGGGTGACTTGGGGTGCTCCCTGGGTCAAGCTGGTGTTTGCTTGAGAATGAGCTGTGGTCAGACTGAGCCACCTGCCTGCAGCCTCAGCAATGCATGGGCAGCTCTGCATTCACCCCAAATCACAGCTCAGGCCAGCCCTGTGGGCAGCTGGACTATGGGGGTGCCCTCTCACAAACCTTCAGATGGGGGGAAATCTCTTTTTTTTTGCATTTGTGTAGTGACTTTAGCCAGGAAACTTTTAAGACTGATTTCCCTTGATTTGCCATCAGAAGTTTTACTTCAGTCCATAACATTTTTAAAATTTGGGGAAGAAATAGAGTCTGCACTCTATCAGGGCGGAAGTTATGAATTTAGAACAGTTATCTATATAAATGTTGGACAATTAAATTTATTAAAAAACGATAACATATTTACAATTTATATGAATGTAATTTATAAAATATAATCCATAAAACACTTCACAGTGTGTTCATGTAACAATGTAACAGCTTTCCCTAAAACAGCTGCTTATATCTGTTTCCCTTGGTGCCAAGAGAAGAAAGAAGTTAAAAAAAAATCATCTGGATATTCCTATAAATATTGTTAATAATGAACGGAGTGCTGTTTCAAGTTACTGAAAAAGAATTTGGTCTTTGTTTTCCTCTTAACAAGAGTGTCTGCTCAATTTCCTTTCTCTGCCTTCTCTCTGCAAGGAAGATTAGATATATCTATATGTTTACATCAGGCAGATGGGAGGAGGGAACCACGGTTCTCCAGATGGTGTAAATCCGTGTTGCTGCAGCAGCATCGGTGGTGGGAAAGGTGGTATTATGTTGATTTACTGTGGCTGGGGAATCAGACCTATTTTTTTCCCTCAGCTGGAAGAGCAGCCTGTAAAATAAAAATCACACATCTCAGTTGATTTGAGAGATGCTGTGTGGGATTTATCTGTCTAACAAAATAAAATAAAAAATTTTAAAAACCCTCTGCAGAGGATGGCAGCATCCCTTTTAATACAGCTGATGTTGAGGGGCCCAAAGACAACCCCTCAGACAGACATAACTTCCAGTTTATTAATAACAAGGGCACAGCTGAGGCTGCCAGGTTGTGAGTGTCTCAGGCACACTGTAAATTTCCAGTTGCTCAGTGTTCCTCCTGTGTATGGCATAAATACAGCCTAACGTGACTGAATTATATAGAAAAATGTTACCAATTACTCTGCTTACCTGGATTTCTTTGGCACAGGTCCTGTGGGCTGAGCTGACGGAGAATGTGTTGCTGGTGCTGGAGGGGAGAGAAGAGCTTTCTTTAAAAATAAAAAAAAGATCCTCTTTTTGTGCAGAACAGCGGGTTGGTTGGATTTTTCCCTGCCTTGAGATTTCTTGCCATTTCATTATTTTGTATTTCAGATAAAACCTTCTCACCTTAACGAGGAACATTTTTCCCCACTGGTTTTAATGGTATAATAAATTGAGGGAGAGCAAAGAAAAAGCTGCTGAAAATGAACTGTAAAAAAAGTTGCTGGAGACTGAGGGCAGGCTTTACAGAGGAAGAGGCAAGAGTAACAGCCTAATTTACTTTGCCTTTCTGTTCAGGTTTCATCAGTAAACAGCTTGGGTCTCCTTGTTTTAGAGACTCTTTGGAAGGGCATATTCCCATTGGTATTTTACCCTCCCTGTAGCCACAGGGGCACTGGGGAGAAGAGCGCTGGGGGTGCCCCTGTGTGAGAAAGCCATGATGCTACAAAAATGGGGAATGAACTCAAAATAGTGATTTTGGCCCAAACACGTCATACAACCAGGTGCAGTGCCGTGAGGGATTTGCTGCCAGAAAAGCCCCTTTCTCCCCCAAGTTTGCCTTAATTCAGTGGCCACAGGCTGCTACAACTCTTTGTGCTAAGCACCACAGAGCTGGTGTCTGTCACAGCCCACACCTCCTGGCTCAGTTGTATATCTTGACTTGTCTCACATGCTCTGTCAGGTCATACAGCTCCTACACAACCTACCTCAGCGTCTCCATACAAAGTGGTCTTATTTCCCAAAAATCAGAGAGGGCAGAGGGAAGAGATTTAGGGCAGGGATATGCAGAAGGAGGTGGGAGAGGTGCCTGTGGACATGCAGAGGTCTGGGGAAAGAGAGTGGACAAGGGCATCTGGGAAGGGCAGTAGGCTGGCAGGGGAGATGGTAGAAAGGAAAATGTAGAAGAGTAAGAACACATGGTAAAAAGGAGAGGTATAGATAGCTATGACAGGGAGCCAGAAAAAGCATCAAAATGCAGGTTACTGCTCAGATTACATAAGCCACTCTTATGAAAGACAAAAAGCGATCAAAAAGAGATCAAAAGAAGACAAGAAAGACCCGTGAACCTCTGTAGTGTGCAAATTCTTGAAGACATATTAAATGTTGACACTGGGTCCCTAATGAGGCATTCCCATATTTGATTTTCCTTGGTAAATCTTCCTGTGTCTACATACTAGCTCTCTACTGAGACGAACTTCATATATCACCTGAATTTTAATTGTGATGTGCAAATCCAAGAAATTACTGTCTAGGATAGCACTGAGAGAGGTTTCTACATGCATTTGCTTCTTGTCTCTTGTCTGTCTCTGCTGTACCTTACCAGGCTCTCACAGCTCAAAGTTTTTTGCCCAAAACATGGTACAAACCAGTCGAGCAGTTGCACAAATGCAGCCCTCACTTGCAGGCAGGGAAGGGCAGGCATGTGTTGCTTCTCACAATCCATCACCATGGTAGGTGTCCAGGTACTCATATTTCACCATGTGATGGGAAGACTGACTGAGGCCTTTGACTCAGATAACATTCTTCTCTCTAATTTGGAGAAACATGGATTTGGAGGGTGAACTGTTCAGTGGATAAGGAATTGGCTATGTGGATGCAGCCAGAGTTGTGGTAAATGGCACTAAGTCCAGATGGAGACTGTGACAAGTGGTGTCCCTCAGGCCTCTGTCTGGGGACTGCTGGTCTTTAATATCAATGACACAGTGAGGTGGAATGCAGTCTCAGTAAGTTTGTAGATGGAAACAAAGCTGAGCAATGCCGCTGACACAACAGAAAGGTGGGATACCATCCAGAGGAACCCAGACAAACTAGAGAAGTGGGCCCATGAGAGCTTCCTAAAGTTCATGTCCAAGTGCAAGGTGATCCAACTGGGTTGGGGCAATCCCAGTCATGAGCACAGACTGGGGGAGGAACTCACTGGGAGCAGCCCACATGGAGGAGAACTTGGAGGTTCTGGTGGATGCAAAGCTAGACACAACCTGGTGATGTACTCCTGCTGCCCAGAAAGCCCAACTCATCCTGGGCTGCACCAAAAGACGTGGGACCAGTAGGCTGAGGGAGCTGATCCTGACCCTCTGTCCTTGTGAGACCCCACCTGGAGCTCTGTGTCCAGCTCTGGGGACCTTAACACAAGAAAGACATGGATCTGCTGGATTGAGGCCAGAGGAGGGCCATGAAGATGGTCAGAATGGTGGAGCACCTCTTCTGTGAAGACAGGCTGAGAGAGCTGGGGTTGTTCAGTATGGAAAAGAGAAGGCACCAGGGAGACTTCGCTAGAGGCCTTTCAGTACTTGAAGGAGGTTTACAAAAAAGCAGGAGAATGACTTTTTAAATGGTCACATAGTGACAGGACAAGGGGAAATGGTCTTAAATTGAAAGAGGGGAGATTTATTTTAGGAGGAAATTCTTTACTGTGAGAGTGGTGAGACACTGGCACAGGTTGTCCAGAGAAGTTGTTGATGCCCATCCTTGGAATTGTTCAAGGCCAAGTTGGATGGAGCTCTGAGCAACCTGGTCTAGTGGAAGGTGTCCCTGCCCATGGCAGGGAGGTTGGAATGAGATGATCTTTAAGGTCTCTTCCAACCCAACCCATTCTATGATGGTTCATTCTATGATTCTGTGATATGCAGAGAGAAATGTAGGAAAGCTCCAGAACAGCTGACTTATTTTCTCTCCTTCCCTGTAACAGATTACTAAAAAATACCTGTCAATATATCTTCTTCCTTCAGAGGTCTTTCAGGAAACTCGATTGCAATTTTTCCTTGTTTTGCAGGAGGGGATGAGTAGGTTCCTTCAGGCTCTGCATCAAAGACAAAATCTCTGCTGGTTCCCCTAGCTGTCTCTTTGTTGAAGAGAACAAGATTAGTCTGGTCAATATAATCTTGCATTCTCTGCATTTTGAAGGCTTCTTTAAAAGCCGCATATTCCTCTTCCAGCCTTTTCAAGTTTTCCACTGTGAGAGTAGAACTGGGATATGGTGACAGAATCCGAAGGAGAAATATTTTTGGTTTGGTTTGGTTACTGCAAGACCCTGACAGCTCGTGTCCATTAAACATATCTGCAATGCATTAAGGAGATGAGAATCTTTAGCAACAGGCAAAGTCAATTCATCATTCTTGTAACAAAGAAAGAAAGAAAAGAGAAATCCCATTAGTCATTTACTCCTGATGGGCATATTGATTGATGTAGTTAAAATGTTCACACTAAGATAACCTTATTAGATTGAAAATCACTTTCTTTTCAAGAGGATCTACTAGGCTCCAATTCAACAAAGCACTTAAACAAATACCTGATATTAAGGTCATGCTCAGGTCCTATTGGTGGGATTTTCTGAAATTGTTCCCACCTAACACTTAAGGCCAAAGCTTAAGATAGCTACAAAGGATGACATAATGCCTATCTGTGTTTCAAATACGCCCAAAGTTGAGCAATCAAATATCTCATATCATAACACACTATGTTACCCTCTTCCCCACTAAGTCTGTACTAAAGATTGCATCAGTGATTTCATTATTAACCCAGTTTGCTTTGGCTATAAAATGCTGTACAGCTGAAACTTACTGTGTGCAGGCTGGAATAGAGTGCACTTTATATTCATTACTAGTACTCAGACAAATTATTTTGGACAGTTTTTGCTACTCACTGACGGAGAAAAAAATAAAAATGTACAGTGGAATCTATTGAATCTGTTTAATTGGACCTGCTGGTGGCCATCCGACCATGCCAATTAAATAAAGACAAACAAAAGCAGGTCTCAGAGGACCTGCAGTGAATAAACCCAGGGTAAAACTGCATGGTTTTTCTTATTGCATTATTCTGTATAGTTGTGTGTCTGAAACATAAACTAGCCAGAAAAAGCAACTCACCCTCCCATTTGCAGTATCTGCTTAATTGTGTCTGCATCTTCCGTTCACCCACTCAGTCTGTTTAATGTCAAAAGATAAAGGAGGGAAAAATAATAAGGTTAGTTTGGCAGAACTAGTGCCTTGCAACCTCCTCTTTCCTGGCCTGCCCCTCACTGTCAATTGCCATTGGGCACAATGCTCCTCTGCTCTGTCTGACTGCAAACGGAGATGGTTGTTTCCAGGTGTTTTATCAATGCAGAATACCCCAAACCTTCCACTGCCCTGGGCAGAGGGGTCTCTGCCAGGACTGTGGGAGCACACAGACACACATTCTCACTCAGGCATAGCAGGTGCCCTTGGGATGGCTCAGTGGGACATGCTCCTCACCCCTCGGCTGGGCTTCCCCAGTGGAGCAATCTCTGAGAAGGGAGTAGGCAAGAGCCAAGTAGGACCAGCACAGCACTGTCCAAGGTGAAGATGCTTCCCAGGCAAGGTCCCAGCCGGAGCTGTTTCTGAGGTGCTCTGGCAGTGGTCCTCTGTTACCTTTTCTTGCACTCTGAAGACCATAAGTCTGAGGCATGGTGTTTAGTGTGTTTGAATCCACAAGGCTACACTGGTTTACCTGTGTGGTAAAAGTGCCTGACACAATAAACTCGAGTGCTACAGAGAAGCACATGTATGGAGTATCAGTATTTTCACCTTTGTCAATCAAACTTATACAATATCTCATTAGAAGAAATCACTGAGTTAGTTGGTCTGGCAAAAGTCATATTCCCTAACTCTGCATTGAATTTACGTTAAGGGATGACCTTTAATCCTCTTTTTATCCTTCTCTTGGGATAATTTTCTTTTCAGTTTTCTGGAACTTTCCTTCTCATCCAGGTAATGGTGAAAACTAATTGCAAATGACCCAGAAAGACCCTCAAAGGTTTCTCTTGCTACTCTTTGGTCTAGTTTAGCTGCCAACATCTGATTGTAAAGGACCTAGCTTTAGACTGCATGCTTCATTGCTGGGACATAAAGCATCTTATTATCATGTAATCTAATTATGTTGGTTAATTTTAATCTCTTTAGGGAGCTAGCTTTGGAAAAGTCTGTCATTTCTGCCTTTCATGAACAATTCTGCTATTTCTCTCGTAACAGACTTTTAAGATACCTTTGTTTCTTAATCATACTTTAAGATACCTCTGTCGTTAGCTCTGCTGATCTTTGTACTGCTGTCATTCTACTTTCCCTGTCAAGATTTTGTGGTGACAGAGCTGTGGAACAAGCAGGGCTAGAAGGTGCTTCCAGAGGTCACCAAGGTCCAGGATTCTCCTCAAAGAAAGTCTACTAGATCACAGTCCTTGAGTTTTTGCCTTGGCAAATTTTAGATATTTCCAGAAGCTAAGATTCTACAACCTTTCCAACTCCAATATTTAACCATCCTTATGCTGAAAATATTTTTGCTGATATTTAATTGGAATTTCCCATATTCCAGTGTGTACCTGTTGCCCCTTATCCCACCACAGCGCAGCTCTGAGAAGTCTGTTTTGTCCTCATCCTCTCATTTGTCAGCTTCAGGCAGCAATGAGAGGTACTTTAGTACTTTCTCCTCCAAGGTGAACAGACCCATTTCTCTCAACCTCCTCTTGTGCACATAAGCTCCAGGCTCTACATGTCTTGGTGACCTTTTGCTCTGGTACATTGTGCCTCACACTGGGGAGCCCCAGACAAGATACAGCCTTCTAGATGTGCCTCACCAGTGCCAAGCAGAGGGTGATAATCATGTTTCTGCACCGTGTGTTTGGATCTAACCTGGCTGTTTTGGGCGTGTCTTCCTTCAACTCAGGACTGCCTGCGTCCCTGCTGCAATGCCCTGTAATTGCCATTTGCCTGGTATTGCAGTGCGTGGATCTGGGCAAGCTCAGAGTCTGTTCTAGGGCAAGCTGGTGCCACTTTCACAATGTCTGTGTGGCAAGGCTGTCCTGGCCTTGTGTCTGTGCACTGTGTTCCACCCACGTGTGTCCCTGCACACCACCATCACTTAACACTGACTGCTCTCCTTGAACTCTTCCTCTTCATCCTTTAAAGGATGTTGTTTTATAATGTATTATTAGGAAGGATTTTAAAATATTTTCTCTTGCAACCTTGAAAAGGGGGAACTGGAATAAACAAAACCACAACGGAGCTTAGCATTTCTGAAACCCAGTGGAAGAGCACAAGCCGTGAACCTGAGGGTTCAGCCTGGCCCCACGCAGCAGCAGCAGTGCCCAAGGGCAGGATCTCATCCTTCATATACGGCTTGTCTATGTTGCCTTGTCACCTTTCCTATCCTGATTTTCTCCAAAACAAAAGAGAAAAATCACCTCATACAAGAAGTGTGGAGAACTACTCTTCCTGTGGTGGAAGAATGCTTTGAATGGATTATCCCATTCTCTCTGTGTCATTCCACTCAAAAACATATACCTGACCCTATGGGAATCACAGATCAGGAGGGTAAAGCCCTCAGGACAAACAATTTCTGTCTCTATTCTTGTACTATACCTGCCAGACTGAGGTTTCATGCCCATCAGGATGATCTCAGTGAATAATCTGAGTTACAGCAGCTTTTAGAGTACCCTCTCTTGGCACTTGGCACATGAAAGCTGCACAACTCCTGGATCAGCAGTTTCCGCACTGTTTGAAGGAATGCAGCACTTGAGCGTTCATGCTGAACTTTTCAAAGAAACTGAAGAGGATCAGATGAAGTATTTTATTGAATTCTAAATATGGAGTGGGTTTTTTTTTTGTTGTTGTTTGTATGCTTCTTTTCATCAGAAGAAATGTTTGAAGCAAAAAGCCCATGGCAAATTAGAGGGCTAGAATGCCACATTTTGAAAATGCCAAAATTAAATATTCCTAGCTTTGGAAGTTTGCCTCACCCTATCCATCATGAGCCATTTTGGGATTTTGATATCAAACTGTCACATTTTGCACTTGGCCTGATGCATACTTTTTGTTACAAAGTCCAATATTTTTGCAAAATGCAAATAGAACATTTTGCTGATCTGGCCAGATAGGATTGGCACACAAAGAAGAGTGCTCTTGGTTTTGTAAACTCATAGTTCATGGGGACTAGCATTAAATAGAAGAATCAGTTACATCAAAATGGCAGGCTTAAAAATCTCATAGATGATGGTAAGTTGCCCTCTGCAATGTCACAGGAAATTGTCACTAAGTATTCACAAACACATCTGCAGCACTGCAACACATCTTCTCCAAAGCCATATCTGTCCCTGACATCAGAGTTTGCCATAAAAAGCAAGAGAATTCAAAGCAACATTTAGTGGCTATTTCCTCTGTGAAGCTTCACTTTCTCTATAGCTCTTCTGTTCTCATAATAATATGCTGAAATCTACTCAGAATATTTGAATCTTAGAGAAACAAAACACAGCTGAAGTAGCTGGAAGGCGAAGGGCTCGGGAGGCAATTTCCTCTGATTCATCAGGAGACAAAGGAAGAGCGATGGCTGTGTTTGTGTTAATAACAGTGGAATTGCCTCCCTGGTGCCGTTGCCCTGATATTTCTTTAGCTCTTGTTGTCATGCCTCATCTCACAGCCCCCCAATCCTGTGCTTTCAGACACAGCCAGGCTGGATATGTCCAGGAGAGGCCACAGCAGCACCTCCTGCCATCCCCATCCTGTGGCACTTCCCTGAGCAAAGTGAGGCTGGCAAATTGGGCTGCCCAGCCCCACTTGGGTATTTTCCCATCACATCTGCCAGCTCCACCATCAAAGTCTTGTTTTCCTTACTCTGAGCTCTCCCATCATCCCCCATTAAGAATCAAGCTGACCTGACCCTTACTATGACCACATCCCTTGGGCTGTGGTCCCCCATTGGGGGGAAGGATGGCCAGGAAAACATTGTCAAACTCTTTCACTGACTGCACCTGGTGGGATCCAGTATCCCAGGCACTCTGCAGGGTGCTGCAAAAGAGATGACGCCTTCCCTGTAGGATCATCTCAGGGAAATGGTTTTATTTGCACATCTGTAACTCCCCAGGCAGAGGCAGAAGTCAGAGAGTGCAATGCCATCAAATGAGAATTAAACTCGGTGTTGTACTGCAAAATGTCAGCTAAATTAATTCCAATTGTAAGACCCCTGCACATATCTCAAAAGGTAGTGGAGTGCTGTGTACACACAAGACTAGAGAGACATCCATACACAGACATTGCAGTGGAATTTCTGCACTACAGCAGGTCTGGAGAGAGTACTATGTAAATAAGAGTTTAGTCAGCCTCTGCTTTCCATCTCAGTCTTCAAGATATCTGTGCTTGTAGAGGGAATCTTTCCCTCTAAGCAATGCCTGCTTGATCCTGTGGGATTTATAATCTCCTAGTTTATAATCCACTGCAATGATGGGCATCTGATGGTGCCTCAACTTTGTTTAGATGAGACTTTCTGTCAGGACTTTCCAGTGCAATAGTTGCTGTCAGGAGCTGTCAGACCCACAGTCCAGCAGGGACTGGGGTCTCCAGTAAAGCATCACTGTGGTCTCCCCATTTTGTTGGGACAGAGGGACCTTCTGGCTGTGATGCTCAGAGCTACAGCTTAACACCACCCACCAAGGGCAGGCTGGGGTGGTGGACTCCACGCTTCCTTAAATGCTAGAGAGGCAGATATGTTCGTGTATGGATACATATAGGTATGCATATATTTACAGACTCAGAGTAGTGTGCACATTATACACATAGTACTGACACATTATATATATTCATCTATATAACATAATGCAATAGAATATATACCTCTCTAAAAAATCCCAACACATTTAGGGACTTTAATTGCCAAACAAGCCTATTAAAAGCAAGCAGGTTGTTTCATCTATTTCGGCCATTGCAGCTGTGTCCAGAGTAGCTCTCCGAATTCTGAGTTATAACCACAGCTCTTGTAGAGAAAACAATGTCCCAAAATAATTCTGTTTCTGTACTTTGCACTTTGAAAGATGTTTGGAAAGCAATTGGTCACTGTAAATCACATGGAAGGCTCTTGGTCTCCTGTTGTGCAGCCCTTGTGCCTGTTGCATCCGACCAGTCCCATAAGCACTGGCAGAGCCAGCAGTACTCGTCTCAGCAGTGTCTTTCCTTTTGAAGGGCTGCATCCAAGAGCCTGGATCTCACCACAGAAGTGACATTGGCTCCAGCTAAGTGGCTGATTGCCTTTCTGTAACATGCAGTGGCCATTAGTAGGCTTATATAAATATAGAAATATATGGCAATATGTGATGATCCAGGCTCCAGCGAATTCACTCGGCCTCAAGGCTTTAAAGACCATGCCAGTCCTGCAGGTGCAGGGATGAGAACCAGCTGCTTCTGCTTGCAACCAGTAACACCCACAACTGAGAAAGGAATTCATTTATTCTGGTAAGTCAGAAAAAATTACATCTGTAACATATTTGCCTAAACAGCTTAAGAGGGGTATGCAGAATCTGACTACCAATCTCTGCTGCTGGGATTTAAAACCTGACTTTGGCAGATGCCGGTGCCTGGGCCACAGAGCAGACAGGACACACAGCTGAGGAGCTAGAGTCCATGAATGCTCTTCAGAAAGCCTGGCACTTCAAGAGCACAGCAATTACACTACACAGTAAAGCAAAGCAGCTTTACTTGTATCATAAATCAGGGCTGTTAGTGTGTGTACTGGGACTTGTGGCATGAGACACAAGAAGTGGTCTGAAGTTAGACTGTCTGACAGCACAGAAATCCCCTATTAACTGCCAGTAGTTCCATCTCTTTCATGCTCTGGAAGAGTAAAGGACTCTTCTGACAGCAATGCCAGGGATTTATTGAGTTTGGCTCTGGGTAACACAGAGCTGATGTTACTGCTGGCTGTGGTTTTGATTTCTAACACTGCAGCGAACTGCAGGTAGAAACATTTTTCCCCATTTTGGCTCATAGGACCTGATCCTCTCATCCACACAAAGGACTTTTGGCGGGACAGTCTCCCCTGCCTCATGTCCTGCAGTGCAAAAGGGGAGCCCCAACTCCACTGCCTTTTGTCCTGCCCTCTGCAGCTGCCAAATATTTTAGTAGAGATGAGAACAGCATTTCTAAGAGGAGGCAAATAATGCGTGACTAATCCATTGGGGCCTAAACGTAGAGCTAAAGGTCATAGTCACAAGGCACCCAGTCAAACACCAGTGGGGTAAATTTGCAGGTGATACTGAGTACCTGCAACAGCTGTAGGTTTAGAGCAGAAAAAAATCACAGTTATACTGAGGCAGTTGTACTGAGAGAGAGCTGAGAAGGTCTCTGGTGTCTCCTCCTTACCCTGACAGAATGAACTATCCTTATGCTATTCAACAGAGCCTCTTATTTATGCTGCACATCCAGGTATCTTAGTGTTATGTTAAGTCAAAGGTAAAAATACATCTATACACAGAACTGTCTATTAAAACAACAAGTTCTGAAGTAGAAATTTATGACGAAGAAAATAAAGGAATGTGGATATTGTTCATGAAGAGAACATGGAGAATGAGAAAGACGCCAATGGACAGTGCTGTCAGCACTGACCCTGCTGAGGCACAGTCCTAGCAGATGCCTTAGAACCCTCTTGCCTGTGCCCTGTCCATAGGCACCTTGGCAAGAAGCTACCTGTCAGGATGTGTTGTCCCCAAGTGCCATTTCCAGGGCCTGCCAGCCTAAGGGTCTGTGGCAGTACCTGCTGTCAGAGAGGAGTGGGCAGAGGGTGCACTGACTCCAACCCTCCCAAGGATTGGATCAACATGTATTTGAGAATGTTGTTCTTAATTTTCCCTTTCTATTGCTAATTTTTATTAAGGTATGTTATAGTGTGATCTGGTCAACCATTGCTCCTACATTTCAGGAAAGTCTGATCTCAGGGATGGTTGGGGTGCTGAGGGAGGAGATTGGTTCTGTATCTCTCCACTTCCCATTACCCACTCTTGTGTCTCTACCCCTGCTTGCTGCCAGGAAGTGATGGTTCTTGGGGCATCCTGCAGCTTCCTCCTTCTCCTTTCTTCCTAACTCCCATACAGGATGGGTTTTTTTCCATCAGGGGTTTGGGTTTCATCTCCCAGGTGAAAGGGAAACCAGGAAAGCAGAACAGCAAATTTGGGTTCAGCAAGGATACATGGGGGATAAATCATACAGCAGCATCTGATAGCCCCAAAAAATGATTTGTCCCCATCAAACCCTGCACAGGTGTCACAGAACAGGCTTACCTCTTTGGGCAGGAATATCCAGGAGACTCCTTGCCACAAGGACCAGGCAGAGATCTGCTGGGCAGATCTGCTGGTGCCTGGGGCACCCTCTGCGTCCTCAGTGTCCCTGGGTGTTGATGGGACTCTTCTTCTCACTGTTTTTCTGGGCTGTTGGCCCCCCACATTCCACTGGGGATTCATTTGGGTTCTGTTGCAGTTCTATTGGGATTCTATGGGGATTCTGTTGCCATAGTTCCCACATTGCCATGCCACATTTCTCAGTCAAGGAGGTGGGGGCTCCTGCCAGCTTGCAGCCCTTCCTGGGTATTTTGGTGGGACTGTGGGAGATTGACCAGGGCTGGGGGATGAAGGGACAGGGACTTGCAGTGGTGGAGGATGTGTGAGATCACATCTAGAGATGTCACACCTGCCTGGCGTGCTGGAAGTGGGACACCAGCCTGTGAGCTTGTCTGGAGGAAGAACCATACTGCCAGCACCTGAGACACCCTGCCCCTGGCAAGCCCTGAGGGGAGGTGGGTGAACTGCCTCTCTGTATTTTTCCAAATGGAAAGCCTGAGAATCTCAGGATCTAAGTCACGGTGGGCAGGTTCCACCCAAGTGTTCCTTGCTGTTCTTTTTGGCTGTGTGCTGCATCTTGAGCCTTCTCTGGCATGAGCTGCCCCCATGGGCCACAGCACACCAACATCCTCACCCCATCCATCTGCTGGTGCTGGAGCATGGAGTGTGTCAGTAACCCCTGCTGTCCTCAAGAAGGGCTCTCCAGCTTGTTGGGTTTTGGTCTTTTGTATATGTGCCTTTTTTTTCTATCATTCAGAGGTGAAATAAGGTTGCTGCTTATTCTGGCAGCTGAATGTCTGAGATGAAAGGGCCTGGGGAAGTCGCAAAGGCTCATGACTTGCACAAAACCTGCTTCTAGATTTCTTCCAGAGAGGAGAGGAGAGGAGAGGAGAGGAGAGGAGAGGAGAGGAGAGGAGAGGAGAGGAGAGGAGAGGAGAGGAGAGGAGAGGAGAGGAGAGGAGAGGAGAGGAGAGGAGAGGAGAGGAGAGGAGAGGAGAGGAGAGGAGAGGAGAGGAGAGGAGAGGAGAGGAGAGGAGAGGAGAGGAGAGGAGAGGAGAGGAGAGGAGAGGAGAGGAGAGGAGAGGAGGAAAAGGGAAAGGGAAAGGGAAAGGGAAAGGGAAAGGGAAAGGGAAAGGGAAAGGGAAAGGGAAAGGGAAAGGAAAGGAAAGGAAAGGAAAGGAAAGGAAAGGAAAGGAAAGGAAAGGAAAGTTAAGTTTAAAGGGAATACTTGCCTGAGTCCAGCTATGAGAGGTACTGGTGCTGTCAGGAAGTTGTGGCTCCATCTCTGCTTCCCCCAGCCACGCTTTAGCCTCTGCAGTCAGTTCCTTTAAGTCCCTCCACAGAAGCTGTGGGTTATTTTCCACTCTAGCAACTATGTTCATTGTGGACCCAGGGGTTGGTCTCACAAGACTCAGAGAGAAGGATTTGCCTTGTGCTCAGCAGTCTTTTGGTGTTTTTAAAAACATTTTAAGGAAAGAAAAAATGGGTGAAACAAAACCCCACATGACCAGGTCAGCAATCACACAGCTGGGCTGCCTGCTGAGCCCTCTGCTTTCTGTGTCCTTCAGCTTAATGCCACAGCCCGATTTTCCTCATCATGGCACAAGCCATAAAAATGGAACCAAAATGCCAGTGTGCTTGATGTGTGATCCTAGAAGTAACAATTGATCTGGTGGGACTGGAGTTTTCCTCCTCCTGGATCCTGCTGCAAAGGGTGGAGAGAAAACACCAGATGGTGGTCAAAGATGATATCTGGGGTCAGGAGCAGTGCTCACCTCCTACTCAGAGAGTTGTGATGTCAACTTTCACCTTGTGTTCCAAATATTTCCTTAAGGGCATGGAAGTTTCTTATGCAATGGTACTGTCATATGTGGGCTGGGGCACAGATTCCCATCGCAAAACAAGGAGTGGTTTTGTGGAGGCAGGGGATGTTCCCTAATATACAGTTACTTAAATCAAAATCATTTATTTTACAGAACATACCTCTAATACACTATAGATTTTATAATTCACTTTAATTTCTCACCAGGAAAAAGTCAATTCCTGCATGGCAGGGAAGCCAGAGGTAAGAATACTTTAGTCTGCTCAGCAAACCGGGACCTATTTTTAATCCAAAGGCCCTCTGCTTGGCTCTTGCCTATTTAGTGTAAAAACAGGATTTACTACAGGTACAACTTAATCCCCTTTTTATATTTGCATAGGGATCCTGCAGCATGTGTATGAACAGTTTTTGAGATAAGAGAGGGAAGGCCTTGGGAGTCAAAGTCATTGTTTTTGCATGAAGTATTTAATGCTAAACATAAATATTGAGAGGACTGAATTCCCGTGCACTTGCAGACTTCACTCTTGTGCTCCTGAGGATTTTCACTTTCTATCCAATTATTAAGAGCCTGGTTGCAAGTGAATGCATTAAAAATACAGGAAGCCTTTACAGACACTTACTGGGCTTCATTCTCCTGTTAAAAGGAGAGACAGGTTACAGACAAAACAAGCAAAGGTGGTGTAGTTCTCATCTCCCTCACTAGACTGTGGCTAAGGAGGGAATGTGCCAGGCAGTAGAAATCAAGCCCTAGGGAAGGGACTTTCTCCAGCGGTGACCTCGAAGGGGATTGAAGTTGGAGTTCCTGTGGCGCACATTCATCAACTCCGCTCATTGTAATTCGCATGATTTACATTCTCACAATCATGATTAGGTGGTGAAAAAAAATGATCTACATGCAGGTTGACTTCAGAAAGTGACATTCTTTGTCCAAATCCAATCAAGCCCCACAGCATGCAGTCCTTTGGATTTAGCATTAATTTTAATATGTGTGTCCCTGAAAATAACCCTCCTGGCTTTGGAAACCTCAGAGATGAAGAGACTCTCGGGCAAGTACTGGGCAGAGAAAATTATGTCTGAGAGCTGTCATTCCTTTCTCCAAAGGCAGTTTTGCTGGAGTGAAGAACGGGATGCACTGGCATTAAATTAATTTCTAAAATGTAGTCAGAGACGACTTGGTGGGCAAATTTACTTTTCCAGACATTAAATGGGGTCCAGAGGAACTCCACCAGAATGGCTTATGGAGTTGCTGTGATCTCAACAGCGCAATGCAGTGAGCAGCAGACTTTTGCCTTACTGTTGGCAGTGTAATCAGATTAATTTTCTCTCTTTTGCTTCTAATGGCTGTGATAAGACTGGCAAAACATCTCTAACTTTGGATGTAAAATCCCTCACGCATTTGATGTTGTTGTGACTTCAACTGGCCAATGTTTTACACTGAAACTTCCTCATTGCTGCCTCTCAAAGCTTTCCGAGATAGTCAAATAACAGTCTGATTTTTGCCTGCTGACATGCTTGGGCTCTTCTTTTCAAGTCAAAGAACAGAAACCAGCAAACTGCATGGGCAAAATAGAAAAAACAGAGTAAAATAGGAGGGTAAATCCCAAGGTAGCATCTCTCCATCATGCCTTTCTTCATCATCTTACTGTATCAAACTTCAAAAGCAAATCTTGCCTAATGAGCAGGAACAGTCTGTGGCCAGTCATCCAGGCAAATGGCTCATGGGTACAGGGGAGGAGGAAATCAGAAGAAATCTGTTACTTAACGACTGGAATCTGAGAAAATGAGCTCACACCCAAAACTTGTGTGGGTTCAATCAGACAGACAAATCAACAAGAACATTTTTATTAGCATGGTACATACCTAATAACGTTTTTGAAGCCATTAGCCAGCCACATACGACCAGTGACGTCTTTCCTATGCTCTTGAGTGTTTCTCTCACCCTACAATTTTTCTCCTATGAACAGAAAGCTGTAGTGCTGATTGCAAGGGACAGATACCTAATTATAGGGCTTGTTATTAGCAGAGTCTGGAAAATCAAAAGTCTGCAGTTCATATGATGTAGAAAATGATCGAGCAGCTCAAATCATTAATGTGATTCAAAGTAGGGTCTCAGAATCTGCACGTTTATTTTCCCCATTAAATCTGTGGGAAAGACTATTTGCAGCAAGATTTGGAAGGCTTTCCAATTCTTTTTTTTTTTTTTACTTTTGCCAAAAGTAAATTTTGAATGTTTTCCTGACATGTTTATCCCATCAGTCTGTCAGTCAGTCTCATGATGTCCTTCATGCAAACCTTTCAGGGCACTCTATAATCTAGCATTTAATAAATGTCTTGGAGGAAAACAATGTTTGACAACACCTCAAAGACTTGAAATCCTGCTGTATGCAAGCACAACCCAGCAAGCTGTGGAATGCTGTCTCTTTGCTACCCATGGAGCACGTTCTTGGCTGATCACAGCACTGCAGGCTTGTTATCCTCAGGTGTGGCTGCTGGGAACGACCTTGGGAAAGGATGGGAGCAGAGCCGTTTCCAGTTGGCACGCACCTCTGTCCCTGCTAAGAGTCTGCTTTATAGTCACACTCAAACCAGATATATTGTTTAGATTAAATAGGAGAGAGAGAGACAGAGAGAAAAGAAAGCATTCAACAGTAAAGATGTGAAGTGAGGGAAAACAGGCACTTCTTACTGTGTTGCTGAAAGCTTCTTATAGCTAACAAGCCATTAAATTTTATGACCAAGTTCTTGGAGTAGTACTGTTTCGTTGTTTTTATGCTGCTGTCACCTGCACAAGTTTTGGACTGTTTCTGACCTCTCTCCCTTCCTGCATTTTCATCCCTTCCCCCTGCTCAGTTTTGTGAGATATTTGGTCTTTTGAATAAATCACATCTCTTCATTTTTCATGGGCTGGTTGTCAAGTCCAGTGTCTTTCTCTTAAAGACAGTCCATCAGGTGGAGCTGATCTCATTTAGTGATGGTGTAAAGCACATCTGAGCTTTTATCTTTCCAATCTTATCAACAGGGTCTGTTGCTAGAAATTTCCTGTTCTGGTACTCAGTAAGTTAGTGAGTGTTGTGTCTTCATGGCTTAAAATACTGGACTCTGAAATCCCTGTTTTCTTACATGTGGTATACATGGAGACAAAACATAGTATTTCTTCCTGACTTTCATCTGAGGGAAAAATATAGAAGAAAGGGTCATTTCTAATTCCAGGGTTCTAAATTTTCACAAGAAAAAATACAGATCCTCCAACCCTTCTTGCTTCTCACATCCTCTTTTGGGACTAATGTATCTTAGACTAGTTCTAAACATTGAACAAACCCCAGAGGAGGCACAGCTTGTAACCAACAGTCAGACATAAAGTCATTAAGTACAAAAAAAAAAAAAAAAAAAGACCATGGAGAAAAAAGAATAACAGTACATTTTTGAAATTTCATGGAAGAAACTAGATAGTGATGTACAAATGCATGAAGGAATACCAGAGCAACTTAATTTAGAAGAATGTGGTCATTGAACCTACCTAAATATTGTGAAACTTATCCTTGTAAGTTTTGGGGGGAACCCAAGGCAGGCACTCAGAGGATGAATAATGTGATCTTGATGTTGCTGGTGACTGTGGAATTCTGAAGCAGCTGCAAATGATATAGAGAGTTTACCAGAAAAATTTAATACGGGAAGAAAGCTGTGAGCAGAGAGGGAGAGTGCTATAAAATTATGTTTCAAGGATTCTGGTTCTCTTTGATATAATATGTCAAAAGCTGGAAATATCCAATCATGGGCTGTAAACAGCTTTGACAATCTGATTGATGTGTGCATTAACTGAACTCATGACATAAAATATATGATCCTTCAAGTGCTTATTTTTCCCCATGAAAATGATTACCAGGAGCACTTTGCATGGTGACATGTATGTGAACTTGTACCCCTGATTTCTCAGCCACAGTACAAAAGATGTCAGTATAAGGACAAGCTGCTATCACTATCACTTATTTTAAATGCGTTTGCAAATGACAAGACATTTAAAAGAACTATCTTTTTAATAAACTTCTTGTTCCAACCATATTTTTGTTCTTCTGTTAACCACATCTGCTTTTCTTTATTTAGGAAGTTTTGCAGTGATTCTCATGTTTGGGAAAAAAAAAGGTTGTGGGATGTCACTTTTCAGGTATTGATGTTTCATATGCATAATATGGAAAGAATGTTGCTATAGATTTCTGCTAGTGCCTGTGCTTCCAGTTCTATGTTTCTCTCATGAAGAACACAGGCATTACACACAATGATAATAGTTTTGCTTGGCATTACCATTCACCTAAATCTCAGAAGCAGTTTCTTTAGCAGGCCTCCCAGGAGATCTGCAGCTCAGCCCTTGCCATCACCCAGGTATGGCTGTGCATTGCTGGCAGCTGTGATGGGTTTCAACAATGAGGCAAGCAATTTCTGATCTCAGTTGTTCAAGTGCGTTTATTGCATCTGAATTTTTGCCTTTAAACAGTACTGCCTGGGCTTTCCCCAGAGGAGGAAATATGGGGGATATGTGTAGATGTAAATGGAGATGACTGGCTATGGTTTCTAAACCATTGGTGGGGTGGAGCTGATGCAAAGAGAAGGAAAAAACAAAGACAAATAATTAGGCAGATGTCTCATTATTTGCAAGAGATCATCCACTGTCATCAGAAAGAAAGTAATTTCTCTGAGGACTTGGAAGGAAATTTGACCTCTAGAGAGTTCCAAAATCCAGTCAAAAAAAGAAAGCATTTTTCTTTTTTTTTTTTAAACTTTATTTTTAGCAAGCTTTATGATCGTTGAAGGCTAGAAGTTAGTAAGGCTGAACCTAGTCAATGAGATTGCAGAGTATAGCAGATAATGGTATCTTTGATCAATCAGGCAAAGCAGATAAAGATGCACTGCAAAACCTGGCCTGTGAGTCACAGAAATATCTCTTTTTCTGTCATTCAGCAGTTCTTGGGATGAGACTTGGAGAAATTAATCAGCACTGAGGTGGAAGGTGAGGGAGATACAGGCTGATGGCGTGTACCTCGTCTGTAAGATGATGGCAGGCTTCGGTTTAGTCATTTCAGATGAGGCTTCCCAGGTCACTGGAGTACCCCTTTCTGCCTCAAAAAATGGTGTTGGGATGCTGTCTTCTTATTAGTAGATGCTGTCTTCTTATTTCAGGTAGAAATCTTTGCTAGAAATAGAAGGACGGTCTCGAGGTACCTTGTTAGATACTGAAGATGTGACAATCCCAGCAGCAAATAATACAAAGCATTTCATGGCTCTGGAAAGACTTGGCTGTCTCATAAAAGGAGGGCTGACAGAGATTTGGCAGCTAGAACAACTGCACTTTTCTGTGCAGTTCAAACTTGTGAATAAACATGCAATCAGGCACACTTTTAGAGGAGCAATTGTGCAGCTTTCTACAAGCTACTAATGGCAACTTGGCTTTAGACAGAAACTAATTGCATTTTGCTGTCTTTCTGTTATAAATACAAGAACCAGTGTCCTTGGCGTTTGTCCACTCAGCAATGATACCTGGTCTGTGATCACCTGCAATGCACTGACAAGCAAAACCAGTAAATCATATTCCTGACATCCTGTCTATGCAGAAAGTGACTTTGGTAAGATAGGAAGGGTAACACAAGCATGATGTGTAACATCAGTGTTTGTGTTATGCAAAACAGCACTTTAGTTAATGGGCTGGCTGCCATATACTGTATGTTTATGCTGTACAGACAGCTCAGATGGATTATGGTTTCTGCCAAAATGCTCAGGTTAAATACCATGCAAAATATTTTAATGGGCATTGCATATATCTGCCACCTCATCCCTGCATACAGGTGGAGAGGGAAGAGTTGTCCTTTCCCTAAGCAGAACAGGCTTAGCTTTGCTTCTTGTACAGCCAACTCTGCTCAGACCAGGAGTGCTCAGACCTGGTGGTGTCTGCTCAGACAGGGCTGGCAGCTCAGCCACAGAACATGAACTAGGCTGTAAGAGACACTCTGCAGAAGAGACAGTGATCTTCACACTGTAAATCAGAGATACAAAGATTATGTATATGTAAGTGACCTCACTGGACACCATACCAGAAGCCTTTCACAAGGGGTGGCTGCATTGCTTGAGGGCACAGAGGAAGAGATGGTCCTAAAGGGACCCTGGAGGAGAGCCAAGGGCCTGTGAAAGCTGGTGGCACCCAGGTGATGTGCAGCAGCACGGTCACAGTGCCTTACACCTGACTGCAGAGGAAGGGTCACCTTCACCTTCGCTCTTCCCATCAGCAGTCTGGCTGCAGCTCACATTTACCAATGCAGAGCATGGTTACAGCTTTTTTTGGGGAGTGTCTCTGCCCATGTCATCACACGACTTACCACACCTAAGCCTTTTTCTTGGACTTTGCTCACTGAATCATTACATTACCGTAATATGAACATCTTTGTGGAATTCGTGCCTTTACCTAGGTGGGATCTGTGCTTTGACTGAGATGTGTGGGTTTCTTTCCTTCTGGATGGTTAAGAGTGAAAGCTCTATAACAAGTAAGGAACTACAATAGTAATAAAAAACAGTGTAATACTTTTAAAGCCAAATAACTCTGCACTTGCTCCTGCTGAGATACACCTTACTATGAAGCTTATGTCACTAATGGGACTGTTCATTTCAGTGAGGCAAAGCAGCAGGGACATTATAATTAATAATGCTTAACAGGAAACAAGTATTGTGCTTGGGGCAGAAGGGCAAAAACTGTTCTCTATTATTTTTTGAAGAGTTAATTGGTAGTAGGCAAAGATGTGCTGTGTTGAGCCAGCAGGTGCTGCCTTATGACTACATTAATGTTAATGATATCCTCTGGACACATGGGAAGACAGGTTAACCTATTTCTTTCTCATTGCATTTCTCTGGGTGGATGTGTGTTC
Organism: Acrocephalus scirpaceus scirpaceus; assembly: GCA_910950805.1. Taxonomy (NCBI): domain Eukaryota; kingdom Metazoa; phylum Chordata; class Aves; order Passeriformes; family Sylviidae; genus Acrocephalus; species Acrocephalus scirpaceus. The sequence goes on along the minus strand of OU383774.1, from coordinate 55,527,853 downwards.
TGGTTCCAGCTATTTTTCGAGTGCCACTGCAGAGCACTTGGACAGACAGTAACTCTAAATTTACACAGAGGCTTGGAGGCAATTTTGGAAAACCAGGTAACATTTGTAACCTCCATTCACCTCAGGATAGGCTTTGCAGGTTTAAAGTTGAGGGAAATGGGTAAATGGGGCTGCTTTTCTGGCATAAAATCATACCTAAGGGCTACATAACATTTCTAAAATTGCACGTTTAATTGTTCCTAGGTGTGCTTAACAATAGTACCTGGGTTCTAACTGTTTATTCTCTTATTTCATTGCTGAAACCTCTCTTCTTCTGGCATACAATTAAAAGAGTACTCTGGCACCAATTTAAACCCTGGGATGAGCAGATGCTAAAATTGTGTTCCTCTAAGCAAAGTGTGCCATGGCCCATCAAAGCATGATATGTGCTGGAAAAGGTAAACCAGTGCTCCACAGAGCTTGAAATGATCTCGTTTCAGTATTGCTCCACATTTAAGTTTAGTTATGAGCCTATATTATCTTTTTTTAATGTGCTTTTTGCATTTCTAGTTTGGCAAAATTACGCTGTCTAGCACTAAGCTTCAGACATCCTTCAAGATATTTATACCTTTCATAAGATGCTTGCTTTGCACAAGCCCATCAGCTCCAGTAAAAATCTGTGTGCCACTGTAAAAGGCAAAAATGTTGTGTAAGGATAGTCCTGGGAGCTGAGTGCAGAGCTCTTTGCAAAAACCAGGTGACAGTGCTACCATTTGAGACACTCACTGGGAAAAGATTGGTTCTGAAAGCCAAATCTGATTTTTAATAAGAAGATTAACAGATGGGTCCTGTGCCTTGTTAGAAGTCTGCTCCTGCAGATCTAGATAAAAAAAAAAAAAAAAAAAAAAAGAGAGAACAAATCTTGCATGCCTGTAAGGACTGGGAGAGATGTACTCAGCAGTGTTTGCCCATTAGAACGTGGGTACAACTCTGAGTAAACGATTTCAAAATTTCTTGGGAGATGATGCTTAAGTAATCAGAAAGGGCAGAAGGGTAAGAGTCCATATAAAATTTTAGGATGGTTACAGCACTGGTGCAACAGCCAGAGGTTCAACCACTTAGATCATGGGACTGTCTTTGAGAAACCTCATTCCTGGGAGCTGATGGGGCTCATCTGCCAGAGAAGGGGAAGAGCGTCTTTGCCCATAGACTTGCCAGGCTGGTGAAGAGGGCTTTAAACTAATGCCGCCAGGGGAGGGAAACCTCAATCCATCCCCCTCCTTCCAGTGTGATGCCAGTGCCAGCCAGAGATGCTCAGAGCCTGGAGAGGGGTCACAGGTCAGCAACAGAGCACCTGAAGGGCAGCACAGTGTGATTCCAGCCACTCCAGACAGTAAGTTGGCTTAATGGGGGGGCCCATCTTAAATGTCTCTATCATATGTGAGCAGAATGAGGAATAAACCAGAGGAATTAGAGAACTGTGCATGCCTGCAGAGCTGTGATGGGTAAGTTCTGTGATTGGAGAGTTGGAATGAAGGAATACAGCCTCTCTAGGAAGGACAGTGTGTGGAGACAAGGAGGAAGTGTCACCCTCCATGTCAACTACCAGCAGGAATGCATGAAGCTCTGCCTGGAGATGGAGTTTGTGGATCTGGATTAAAAAGAGAGCAGGGACAAGTGACATTACAGTAGGGGTCTGCTATGGGCTGCCTGATCAGGAAGTGGCTTAGTTTCTTTGTAGACAGCTAGGAGTGATCTCATGTTCACAAGCCCTGGTCCTTATAGGGAACTTCAACCACCCTGGTATCTCCTGGGGGAGCAACACAACAGGGCATAAACAACCCAGGACATTCCTGGAATGCACTGATAATGACCTCCTTCTCCAAGTGATAGAGAAGCCAATGAGGAGAGGTGCTAATGCTGGACCTTTTTTTCACCAGCAAGAGTATCTGGTGAGAAATGGGAAGCTCAAGGGCAGCCTTGGCCGTAGTGACCATAAAATTATGGAGTTAGAACACTTAGAACATTGAGGAGAGCACACAACAAACTTGTCTGGACTTTGGGAAAGTGGACTTTGATCTCTTCAGGGATCCGCTTGGTAGAATACCCTGAACACATGATGGGCCCAGAAAAACTGGTTATTAATCAGGGATCACCTCCTCCAAGCTCAGGAGTAATGCACCCCAACAAAGAAAAAGTCAAGCAAAAATGCTGGAAGGCCTGTGTGCATGAACAAAGAGCTCCTGGACAAACTGAAACACACAAGATTTCCAGGTTCCTTGATAGTTCCTTGGATTTTTTACATTGGTTTTGTGATTCTTCATGTAGTGTTGTTTACAGTAAAGGGTCTAGAAAATCCAAATGGAATACTATTTTTTTGCTTCCTCTTCTGTAGAGCTTTCAAAATAAAATGAAATGGTTAGACTCCAGTTAAACAGATCCTTATTAAAGTAGGAGCTAGTCTGATAATGACTTAAATTGGTGCTACGTGGCCATCACATGTTATTTGATAAGCATTCCATTATAATTAAGAGGTGGCTAATAGACAATTAATATACAGGATTACACACTTAGCTAATTAGATGATTTAAATTTTTTTTTGTTAGATTAAAATGTACAGGACCCCATAAATCACTATTAGAGATTGTTTAATAGGCCTGAACCCTTAATTTTCTCCCTGTCAATCAGGAATGGAGCCACTGACTTTTCCTCTCACCCAGAGAGACTTGTCACATGGAAGAGCTGCTTTGTGTTCAAAATGAGCTGAAACACCCCCAACTCCCAAACATTGCACCTGTTTGCAGGACCTCAGAGCTCAAGTGCAGTCAGCAGATACCTAATCAGAGCACTGGTGAGGGCTGAAGCATCACTGGGCTGACAAGTCACTGGGGGCTTGAGTCTGTCTCCTGAACACTGGTGCCTATTGCAGTTTGGAGTTTGTGGACATCAGAGATCAGGGCCAGGGTGTCCAGCACAGCCTGCTGGCAGGCCTGCCTCTCAGGGTGTCCCAGGGAGGCCATGTGGGATACCCCATGCTCATACATGGCACACTGAGGTGACTGTATGCCTCCAAACTGTCCCTGTGTACAGGAAGGCCAGAGAGCTCCCCCAGGGACAATGCCAGCTCTGCCCCTCTGCCCTCAGAACAGAAACAAGTGCACCAGTGATTGTTTCTTCTGGTATTTACTCAACAGAGAACCACGGGCTGTTTCAGCAGCATGGAGTGCTCTGTAAACTTTGATCTGCTCAGACAGAACTAGGAGAGAGACATGGTAACTGGGCTGGTTTTTGTTGGCAAGGTTCACAGAGGCACAGCACACAGGAACAGCATCGACAGGAAACGGCTTAGAGTTGTCCAAGAGGCTGCACATGGGTTTTGATGGGTTTTTTTTGAATATTCATAGCTAAAGTACAAAGCAAGCAATGTGAGAATGAGATCTAAAGTGGAACAACACAAAGCCTGACATGTCTGTAAGATGTCACTTACTAGCAATAGTAAAACGTTTTGCTTCACCCTGTAAACCAGGTGTGTATTACAATCAGGAGCATAAATAAGAGTGGTGTGTAGGGCTTCTTTGCTGTCATGCTTTCATGTTCAAGGCACTTTACAAGGAAGAACTAAATTCTCTTGACAGCTTGCATCAGAAAGTCAGCATTCCAAACTCATTGTGAACCTGAGGAAATGATGACTTACCCAATGCCTAAAATAAAATTAGGATCAGAAGGAAGGTATGAAAGTAGATATTTCCACCTTTCATTTCAGCTCTCAGCTGTCCCAGTGCTGACAGGAGAATGCAGGGATGGTGATTTGCACAACATTGTATGTTGTGAGGGTTACACTGAGGCACACTGGCAGCAGCACTGTGATACTGTCCCTGGAAGAACAATCAGCCCAAATAGATGATGACATAGGTGTGTCACTCGAGCCATTTATCTGCCTGAAAAAAACCTGATCTGGAGTTTTTCATTACTGATTTTCACACTGCTGACCGTCTCTTCCTGGGCAGAATACAATGCTGAGATATCACCACCTCTCCCTTCAGACACTTCACTGCCTCAGAAACTGAGAAAACATCATTTGTACTCCCTACCGAGTTATTGAGGTCAGGAGATGATTCAAGAGCACTCAGATATGTAAAAGTCTTTTTAGTGACTAGGTGGGATCCACATCCAGGCTTAAGGTCCTGGAGAACAGTGGATGAGTGTGTGGTGAGACCAGCCTGCACTGAGATGAACAGAGGCTGGCATTGCAAAAGCACAGATGTATTTGGCATGGTAGAAGGTGGCAGGGGACACTTTTGGTTTTATCAAAAAAAGATTTGGGAATATAGTATGCCTTTTGCTAAAAAACCCACACAAAGATTATTTTGACTTCAGACACTTTACCAGATCTTCTATCCCAAAAGCAAAGGATGGAAAGGGCTGGCATTTACTGCAGGTACACGCCACTGTCTAATAGAAAGGAGGCTGGCATGGGGTCTTCAGGGTCCTTCTTGCAAAATCTTCATGGCAGTAGTTCATACCTTGCTCTTCCCCCTGGCTTTCAACCCGTCACTGGATGGTGACCCCTTGCAGCCCAGCATGGAGCATGGAGCATATTATATGAGTGTGTCTGGGATCACACGCTCCTTCCCACTGGATCCTTTCTAGAACCAGACAATCTCCAAGAAGAGGGACAGCAAAGTCAGCCGAGCAGCCTGGCATAAAGTGTGCAGGTAAGATGGGGAAAAAGGCTTTGGTTCCAGTTAATATTTAATTCTTTGTATAGTGAAACACTTTTGAGAAATTGAGCAGTCTGAAGCCGTGGACAAAGCACTCAGCTGGCAAGTTAGTTCAAACCCTTCTTACAGAGCAGAGGTTACTTGTGTCTTGGCAGGGAGTGAAACACACTCAGCATTATTTCTGCCTTTGTAATCTTGTGAATGACACCTCAGTTCTTTTGAGAGTCTAGCTCAGAATTCAGTGTAGCTGCTATTAAAAATTCTGCTCTGAGCTCTTGCAGCATTTCCAATTCTGATGCGTGCGTAAATACATCTGATAATACTCAGTAAATTTGATCCAAATGTATTGGCATTTGAATTCATAATTTTCAGCAAAAAAAAAGACTTGGCAGAAGAACTTTACAAAGCTTTAAGTAAAACACTGCGTAAGAAAAGCAAAGGTACACTCACTACCAGTTTAGTTTGCCATGGCTCTGGATTAAGCAGGCTTTGCCTGCTGTTCAGTCCTGTGCTGCACTTCTCTCTATTAAATCAATTTCTAGTCAGTTCTTAGCCCTTAAAATGTTCATCAAAGGTCACTTTCAGTGTCCATAGCCCCAGTTCTGCAGAAGTTCAGATTGGACATTTCAGTCACCTCTCCTGAAAAATGTCTGCCCTGGGTAGCACCCTTAAAGTCCCATCTGATGGCAGGCCAAGCACAAGCATCCCATGATAAAACCTTTTCTCTTTTGAGGGCACTTTTCTATCTTCCTGTACAGGATCCTGGAGCTCAAATAAAGAAGGATGCTCCCTGGGGAGTTGCCATAGTAACCTGTGATGTCTTTTTGTTGTCTAAGATTAAACATAAGCAAGGGAGCAATTAAGGAGAAGGATTTTATACCTGAGTTTATAATTTTCATATAACACCAAAGCTGAACTGTATCTCCAAGTTCCTAAAGCAATAGCAGTCACCTTGAGGCTGATGTCAACTTGGTAATTTTCACTGGAAAAGAAATTAAATGCTGTATTTATTATTCAAGAACCTTGATTAGGAAAAAAAAATACTTCTGAAAGATGTAGCAAATAAGAAAGACTTCATTAGAAATGTAAGGATGTGGAAGTTAAAATGGCTGCTACAAATAATATCTAAATCTGCAATGTGTGAATGTCTTATATATTCTATTTTCTTCTTCACAGAGTTCAGCTATAGTCTGCTCTTAAACTTTCAGTCAAAGAACTTCGTGTTGTCCTCGGACAATAACTTCAACTCTCACAGCTCATACAAGGAAGGGATTTTTGAACATATCAGAATCAGTTCCACAACAAACAGAATTTGAAAATTCAGAATACAAGCACAATTTGTTTTAAGAGGGTGTGATGGAGAAAGAATCCATCCAAACTGTCCTCAGTTATAAGCATCAAAGGGAGATCGGGAAGTCTGGGTTCAAGAAAGGGCATGGGAGCCGAGCTAGCAGAAAGGTCATTTCCATGAGAAATAACCCAGAAGAGCAGTGCTGGGAAAGTCAAAGCCAGTCTGGTGAGGACAGCGGGGAAGGAGCGCAGAAGTGAGCAGTGCAAGGAGGGTGTGCAGGAGCTCCCAGCCCCTGGAGGGTCGGGGCAGGTGGCTGCTTCTGGGGTAAAGTCCCTGCCGGCGCTCACATCGGAGTCAGTGCCCTGTCCCCTGTCCCCTGCTGCGCATCCCGCCACCTCTGGACACCCCGGCAGCAGCGAGACCTCAGCCCAGCTCTGGGGAGAGGGAACAGCGCTGGCCTCGCTGAGAAGGTGGGTGATGCTGTGCCCCCAAAATGCCCAGCTTGTCTTGATTTGCTGTGGCTTCCCCGCAGCTGGCTGCCTTGCTCGGCCACCCAGCTGCCAAGCGTTTCCTGGGATTTTTCAGAGATGGGGGAAAAATTATATGGGAGGTGTTGAAAACTTGTAGTATCTTTCTAAAACTTGGGTCAATGTCTCCCTGGCAGCGCAAAAGTGCTGACAGAGCCACTGTCAAGTTTAATTGTCCCCGAGATAATGTCCTTCAAAGTCGTATATATTATATGTTTCTGTTTATGGTGAAAATGTGCAATCTAAACACTTTATCTGTAAGTGACTTTAAGAACTGTGGCTGCTTGTCCATGATAGGCACGTGGGTCTGGGCTTCTGATGCTGGGTATGTTCTGCATCTTCCCTGGATAATTAGGGGTCTGTTCCCTACGTGGCTGATTTGCTCTCTGCCCCTTCATGCCTCATCACACCCCCCGTTTGGGGTTTTTGGGAGAAAAAGTGGGACTGGGCACCCCAACGGAATGGGATGGGTTGGAAAGGCTGCAGGGGAAAGAGTGTAAGAGAGGGAGCAGTGCGTGGCTCTGGACATAGTGTAAGTGGAAAAAAAAATGTCCAAAACAGAGTTTTTGGGGAATACTTTTTTAGCAGAAGAATGATATGAAAACACAAGTCTGACATGAGATAAAGCAGCAGATGACGTGGAAGACAGCCCTGAAATTCAGACAGTAAACAGGCTGCAATAATATCTAATGCTATTGCAAACAGACCTATATTGCAATAGCCCTCTCCTAAATGAAGGAATTTTGGATTTTAAATGAGGCAGTAATTTTATGAGTGTTTGGACAAGCTTGGGAAGGGTGTGCAGGATGCATCTATGAATGCTGGCCTCAGAAGTAACTTGGAGGAGCAGGGACATGCAGTGCTGTTTAGTGGAAATGACAGAGAAAGGGAAGAGCACAGGTTTTGAAAAGGAAAGGGCAACAAAACAGATGACAGAACTGGAGGCTGTGAGGAGCTTGTGTGTGGTGGTCACCCTCTGCTTAATACTTGGGGTAGAGATATGAGGGCAAAATTCATGAAGGCAAAACTCTCCTCACAGACAGAAAGGTAGAACTGGGCTTTCCAAGGAACAACAGGGAAGCTGGGAGACCTCAGCAGCGGGAGAGGAATACATCTGAGTGAAACTTGACAAGTAACTTTTTTTTTTTTTTTTTTTTTAAGTAGAAAAAGGCACATTTCTGCTGTTAGAAACTCTGTGCAGAAACCCTGAGAATTCCAATAATTTGGTTATAAAAAATAATTCAACCTCAGATCAAATAACTTCATCATGAAAATCACATAAATTTAATTTTGGTTAAAGCTGCAGGAAACAAGCTTTTTTTTGGCACAATATAATAATTTTTGATTGTCTGGTTGGTCTCTTTTTCTTTTTTTCCATGTAAGACTGAAATCCTTCATTTGCCCCAGTTCACTCATGGTTAGAAGGTGATTTAAACTGTAATATTTTGGGTAGAGGAAAGGAGGGGAGAGTGTTCAACAGATAAGTCTGAGATTTCTGTGTCTGAAATGAGAAGCATTAGAGGTTTGGCCCTGCAGTATGGATTTTAGAGATGAATTTTCTGATGATGTGAAAAAGAGGCAGATGGACTGTAGGAAAAAGATAAGCAATCACTATTGCAGGGCTAGAAAGCAAGAAAAATAACAGACCTATCAAAGGATATAAAGAGGAAGAGTGATGGGAGAAATGAGAATGAAAGGTGGAGAATTATCTATGGTTTGTGACAGTTTTTGGACCATGGTGATGGGAGCTTGTCAAAAAACCACGCAGAGCAACAAAGCTGTCTCGGTCCTGATGTCCCAAAGCTTTGGTTTGGAGTTTCAAGTGATCTATGCATATTGTGGATTTTAAGATCAAAAAGCAAAACTGCCACTGCATTTTTGTGGCATCCTGTTAACACAGGCTGCTCAGCATCAGCAAGAAAAACCTGCTGTCAAGGCCAGATTTTTTCTATGAACCTTTAAAAATGCTTTATTTTGAAAAGTTTGGTTTCAGCCTCATAACAATTTTTAATGTGTTTGTGCATCAGTCATTTGGGAGCAGGCTATTCTGAGGCAGAAAATATTCTTGCATTTTACTCCCTTACAGGTTTGTAAAAATGAGGCAGAGAGATAAAGGGAAAGTCCAGGTTTTTATAAGAAAGCTTTTAGTCCTGCTGTAGTGCTGCTTTACCTACCAATGCCAATTTTCTCAGCTTCTATCCACTAGGTATCTGGTGGATTCCTTACCTTTCAGCATCAAAGGGGCAACATGGTTAACTGTGAGAACTGATTTATTTGCTTGTTCCTGTCATTAATGTAATTTAATTCTAATTTGGAATTTTGGCAGTAAACCTGCACATTTATGTTCCCTGTTCTTTCAGTCCTAGTCAAGCTTCTCCAGCCCCACTGTGTCAGCTACTCCTTGACAGTGGTCAGTGGCCTCTTGTAGAAGCCCTGGAGGAAGCCTTTTCCCACAGTCCTCCTCAATTTGCTAAAGAAGGGCCATGTCTGCCTTTGATCAGAGGACCCAGAGCACGCAGCACACTGAGCCTGAGACAGACTGCATCACTCCTTGGGTGAAGCCAAGGGCTGAGATGTTTGTCTTTATTGATGGGAAATGGGTGAAGGACATCTACTGCCAGCCACCCTTCCCTTCCCGCCAGAAACTCTTTAGCAAGAGGGCGCAGAATGAGTGGAGCATCTGGGAGGAGAACAGAGCACTCTGGCAGGAAAACCAAGTCCTCTGGATCAAAAACAGGATGCTCTGGGAAGAAAACAAGGCCCTACAATATCTCCAGTCACAGAGCAAACCTGTCCAGGTAACTTACACAGATGCTATTCAGCAAAGCCTCAAGAACAAAAATCAGCCATTTCCACTCTTCCAAGACAAGAACACAGGCTTTCGGTTCAGCCTTCACAACAAAGCTCTTCAGGCAGTCCAGCAGAAGTATAAAACCTTTCAGGATTTCCAGCAGGAGAATAAAGCACTCCCTGTTACCTGGAAAGACCAAAAAGCCATCACAGTCCATGAAGAGAGCAAAGATGCCAGCTCAGATCTTCAGAAGAACACTGACACCACTGCAGCTGTGGAAAAGGGCAACCCTGGCCCGATCCCCCAGCAGAAACATGAAGGTAAAAGGAAGAGCACTACTCCAACTCAGGATAAGATCGAGTCTGCCCCAAGTGTGCCAGGAGAGCATGAAATCCTCCAGGTTCTCCAGGACTTATATGAGCTCCTCCACACCTTCCTGAAAATGAACCATCCTCCTGGGGAGAAACAGTGCTGTCACAATCTCTATGATGTGAACAGATCCTTCCAAGAAGATTACAACAAACTGAAGCTGCAGCTGAATGCTGTGAAAAACACTGTGTCAGACATTACAGCTCAAATGGATATGCTGGAAAAGGAGATCATTGCCATCACTTCCCCAATGTATGAAGAAGCAGGGCAGAAGCTGGAAACTGAGCATCAGCTTGGAGACATGTGAAGCTTGAGGCTGAGAACTGCTAGTTCAGTTCCCAGAAAGCTTCTCTCCTTTTTTCAGGAAACCTAATAAAATCCCAATAGAGCCTGAAGACATCGGGGGAACATTGTGTCTCTCTGAAACTTTCTTGAACTACTTAGATAGATTTCACCTTCTGGTTATATGGTGTGAATTTGCCTAGTGTCAGGGATCATGTTTTTCAGCATTTTTTTCAAAGTTTCTGATAATAAGGCCTAGATTTTCAGAAGCTAATTGCTTGAGGATTTCAACTCTGATTACAGTGTGCCAGCTTGTAGTCCAAGGACATACTGTCTCTGCTAAAAAAGTGTTGATTAATGAAGGAGAATCCCTCCTCCCAGACATCATGGTGGGGGGCACAGGAGAGAAGGGAGCAGGCAGCAGGACTTCTGCACAGAGAAGTGAGGTCCCTCTTGATTTCTTGGTTAGTCAGATAAAGCAGGTTTTTAGCTGCCCCAGAGCAAGAAAGTAGGTTGCCAAACCCAGTATTTTGATGGCTGTTCCATGGCTTAAGCCAGTATTTAAAAAGGCATCTACTCACACTATAATGGACAAGCCAGTCTCCAGTGATCTGCTAACACAGCAGATGAAAGCCTTTTGATCTGCTCAGGTTTGAAATTCTGGTCTAGTCTCAACTGTGTGGCCAGAGTGGCTGGAAATGCATTTCCTCTGTCTTGGACAGTCTGGATGCAGTGCACTTTGTCACAATCTTTCAGGCAGAATATGGGAGTCTTTAAGTAATCTGACAAGACAGATTCAGGGAGACTTTTGCAGAGCAATTGTAGGAGCATTACTGTAAAGCAAAGGAGAGGTTACAGTGAGATTTATCTGTTGCAACAGGACCCCCAAAGCAGGTTTTCACTCTAGTTTAAAACTCTCTAAGTGATTTGGCACTGAATTACCTAAAGCATGAATTATCTTTCACCTTGTATTTCACTCAGACAACACCATGCCAAGCACAAGTGGTGATTGTTTACTTCAGAGGCTTAAAACAACAGGTATTTTCTTCTGCTGTTCTGGCTTTAGGATGCTGAGGAAAATCTCTCATGCATGCAGTTAAATGGCTATCTCTCAGTGGTGCAGGTAGGGCTGCATCTGTAAAGATCAGAGGAGAAGAGGAACAATGCTCATTAATAGATGGATGTGCAGACAGCAAGTTGCTCCTGCTTAATGACAGGGTCACAGCTATTAATAGATAAATACCTCAGCACTGTGCTGGGGAATGCATTCATGTTCTATGCTTTCAGACATGCTGCTTTTCTCTTTGCCATCTCCCTCACCAGGTTTGAACATAGTGTTTAGTAAGAGGGAGAAACAGGACTATGAAGACCCTAATACAGAGGTTCAGAGGAGGGTAGCAGTAGTAAAAATCTCTGATCATGTGTTCATATCTTAACAAACTAATTTGTGTCCTATTAGAAGAAATAAACTGCTCTTTTGCCAGTGGTCAGAATGCTGACTACTACCGTGTCCCTATACATGGGCAAGAAAGACACTTGGGAGTGCATCTTTCCACCAGGTGTTTGGGAGCAATCATCTCATGTAATGTTGGGTGTCCATCCAGGACAAGACATCCAGATCTCAGCTAGTCTCCCTGGGTTTCCTTTTGATCCTAGGAAGGATCCTAGGATTTGATGTAGGAAGGAATGGGCACATTCAGGCTGTGATTAATCTGGCTCCTATTAGACTAAAAGTAGGCTGTGTCACCAGCTGGAGTCCCTTGTTTCTCTCTGTTGCCTCTATAATAACTTCGAGGACAATTAACTCCAACTTAGACATTTGCTTTGGAGCTTTCTGAGTGAGAAATTTGGCAGATCCAGACAGAGGAGATGCTTCCTCGAGTGGTGAAGTGGCACAAGCTTGGGAGCGTGTCCCAGTCCCTGGCTTTGCTTTCTGTGAGATGCCTTCATTAAGCAGCTGACTCAGAGCTCTCTATTGTGTGGAGAAATTATTACTTTGTGAATAAAATTTAGTTAGTTTGGGCAGAGCTTAAATATCATGCACACATGTAGGATCCTGAGGGGAACATACTACTTCTCCTGAATGCTAATGATGTTTCTGGAGGGGATTTAGTTTTGTGAGTCCTTTGCATTTTGATCATTCTTTGGATCTTTAATCTTCCAGGTTATAAAAAAGTCTATACCTGGTATATATTTTTTGGCATCTCTCACAGACAAGTTGAATTTCTCATTCCTTCAAGTTCTCTCAAGTCTGTCAAGTGAGATGACAATGTCCATAAAGGACTGCCCAGCACTTAATCTTGCAGAAGACTCTGTGCTGTCCAAACTCTCTGTCCTGGTTTAGAGCAAATTTGAGAGAAAACCTCCAAAGGGTTCCCTCTAGAAAGTAAATTCAAGCAGCCCTCCCTTCCCCCACTGGTTCAGGAGACATAAATCTCCTTTGAGAAAAGTGGAAAAACCTGTTTATCTAACAAGCAAAATACAAACGAGCAAAAATTAATAATATTAAACAAAGGAACCTCTCTTTGTTCTGAAGAGGTTCCAAATTCAGAGAGAGAGTCCTTGTTGTGGGATGTAGCTCGGCTCACTGTCTCTTGTCAGTCCCTCCTGCACTGGAAAATGCCACATCCTGGGCCCCGTGGGCCACACGTGTGAGCTCCCGGTGTTTTTCTGGGTTTGCAGCTCAGAGCAGGGCTGAACAGCTCCAAAAGAAAGAAAAAACCCGTAGTCTGGGGAACTTCTCTGCCTCGGCTAGCTAAAAACTAACTAAAAGCAAAGGAGAGCTCTCTCCCGCTGTACATGCTGCAGACAACAGAAGGAATGCAGGGGAACGAGTGCAGTGTCTGCAAACAAACTGCATGCTTCTTTCCTCCCTTCTCTCTTGGAACCAGCCTTAAAGGTTCAGAAGTTCATATCCAGCATAAACAGAACGGACAGCTGGGGATATAAGCATCATAAGTCCCCCTGGGACACTCTCCTAATCCCAGAAGGTACCAAATCTCCAGTCTGTGCTGACTTGGTTACAAACCAGAGCGAGCTGGTGACAACAGTGTAGGATCATTTCTGGGTGGTGCTGGAAAGGCAGATGATCAGAGTATTGCTCAATCTGTTAATGCTGAGGGCACAGATGGTGACATCTGACTGAGTGCCCTGCAGAGTGCCACAGGACTGCATGGGGAGAGTGCTAAGCACTGCTCATTTTCTGCATTGTCCCATGTCCCCAGCCAGCACCGTTTACCAGTTCAGTGGGGGCCATCCTACAGGTCTCCATCTCCAGACTGTGTGCTGGTGAGAATGGTTGGACTGACAGCTTTTGCATACCTTTTCAGGTACAAATGGAGGAAAAGTGCAACAGCAGGCATTTACAGGAAGAACTTATTATTTTGTCATAAAATTCAGGCAGGTTGGGGAAAATATGAGTCAATTTAATACATTTAATACAATACATTTTTCTAGTCTGCTCACTGGTTTACAAGTCCCTGGAAACTTGTAGCTATTCTGGCTTGATATGGATGGATGTCATTCTTATAGTGCATAATTTACCTTTTGCAGAGAGACAAACTTTCTGTCTCTTTATTGTTGCTGATTAGGTCCTTATTTTTACTCCTCATTTATCAGTCCTATTTTTGGAAAGCTGGATTTTTGGCAAAGTCACCATCAGCTTCTTACTTCCCTGTAAATTGGATTATTGCCTCTAGCTGGGCTCTGTGGAAATGCTGACTTTCTTGTTCTCATTTCTTACTAGACAGTCTAATACATCTGGGTTTGTACTGTCTTCATAGAACACCCACCCTGGCCTTTTGTGCTCATCTCAGCAGCCTCACCACATCCTCTCATTCCTAAATTGTAATTCTGGAATTTCTTCAACATGTTATGAGCTTCCTTGAGCCCTGGCTTGCTCCTGTTCACTGCTGAAGACCATTTTCCTGGACTTTTGCTTGTGATTTCATCTGAAGTTGAGGAGGTGCTACAAAAGCTGTTGTGCTGGCCAAAAGCCATGCTCCCATAGTGGTGCAGACTGTTCATTGGTGTTCTCAGCAGCCCAGTTTGTTCCTTCCCAGCCAGTTCTCAGCCAGTTCCAGTTTAGCTCAGAATTAGACATAAGTGTACATTTAAATGCAGGATATAGTGGAACTCTTTCACTCAACTTTTGTGCTGAACCTGGACTAGTCATCTTCTTTTTTTGACATCTAATTTGAGCACATTCTACTAAAAATATTCTTGCAGTGAGGTTCAAAGAAGACAGGGAGTAACTTCTTTATGAAACTTCTCAGGTAAGTTTCATAAAGAAATTCTTTCTTACAGTGGCTGTTGGCTGGTTTTAAAGCAGAAAGCTTTAAAACTTTACTACATTTTCCAAAGCGGTATTCATCTCATCTAGGTGGAGACACTTAAATGAAAGCAGTAACTGAGACCCATGGCTACCTGATGTCACTTCTGCAGCTGGTGGAGGTGGGCAGAATTGCCAGAGAGGACAGGTCTTTCCCTGCCAACTGCAGAGAGCCTGGAGTGGCCAAGGTTAGGTGGGGAGAGTCGAGGCCTTGTCACATCTTGATGAATGGCTGACAGAGAGCTTTGGATGGAGCTAAGTGAAAAAAGAAAAAAAAGTAAGTTCATATAGTAAGTTTAATAAGGGACAGGCAGTTTAGGAGGAACACCGGGATGTTGTGAGGTTATACAGGGATAAAATTAAAAGGGTCAAATCCCAAATAAAATTTAATCTGGTTACTGTTGTAAAAGGTGTTTCTATAAATTGGTCAGCAGGAAAAGGAAGGTTGAAGAGGATCTTGACCCTTAAGTGGGGGGAAACTTTGTGACAAAGGATGAAGAAAATACTTCAGGTACTTAATGCCTTCTTTGCCTCAGGCTTTAGCAGTAAGCTCAGTTGTTCTCAGGGTACCCAGCCCTCTGAGGAAGACAGGAGCTGGGAGCAGAATGAAGCCCCCATCGTCTGAGGGTGGATGGTCAGTGACCTGTCTCATCACTTCGACACACACAGGCATACGAGGCCACCCAAGGATACTGAGGAAGCTGGTGGAAGTGCTGACCAAGGCACTCCCCATCATTTACCAGCAGTCCTAGCTAACTGTGAGCCAACTCTCTAACCTCCAGTCAATGGGAAGTCTGGGGAACTACAGGCTTGTTAACCTGACTGCAGTACTGGAAAAGGTTATGGAGCAGATCCTCTTGAGTGTCATCACGTGACATATGCAGAACAACCAGGGAATCGGGCCCAGCCAGGACAGGTTTGTGAAAAGCACGTCCTGCTTGACCAGCCTGATCTCCTGTGACAAGATGACCAGCTTAATAGCTGAGGGAAAGGCTCTTGTCTATGTTGACTTTAGTAAAGCCTTTGACACAGATTTTCACAACACTATCCTGGAGAAACTGGCTGTTCATAGCTTGGATGGATGCTAGGTTATAAACTGGCTGGGTGGCCAGGCCCAGAGAGTTGTGGGGAATGAGGTACATCCAGCTGGTGGCCAGTCACTAGTGATGTCCCCAGGGCTCAGTATTGGGGCTGGTCCTGTTTAATATCTTCACTGATGATCTGGATGAGGCAACAGAGTGCACCCTCAGTCATTTTGCAGATGATACCAAGCTGAGTGGGAGTGTTGATCTGCTGGAAGGCAGGAAGGCTCTGCAGAAGGATCTGAACAGGCTGCATCAATGGGCTGAGAGGCCAATGGTGTGAGGTCCAACAAGGAAAAATCCTGGGTCCCGCACTTGGGTCAGAACAACCCCATGCAGCCCTGCAGCCATTCATGCAGCCTCAGTGTTAGGGATTAGGCACTGAGCAAGTTCTTAGTGTTGCATCTGAGGCTTCTGTCCTGTGCACTTGAAGCCTGTGCCAAAACTCCAGCTGAGCTGCGCGCCAGCAAGGCAGAGGGTTGTAGGCAGATTGCACAAATACTACAAGCAAATATCTCCTAATTGGTTGCAAATACATACCTTTTGGTTTTTCAGCTTTTCTGTGCCTCTGATTTCATAGAATTTTTTATGCTTTTGGTGCAAAAGGTAAAGTCACAAAGCTTTCAAATCATCAGAAAAATGTATTTGGCAGAAATGTTTTCTAAATGTAAATTGAACATCTTCCTTTTGATCATGGGCTATGCCAAAGCTCTAACATACATCTTTGATCTTATGGCAGTGTCTGGAGAAATTATGGGATTCTAATATGGAATAATAGATTCCCATCAAGACTTCTAGCTTTAGGAAATTGTTTAATCTCCATTCTCAGTGGCTGTTTCTTTGATGCAGCTGTGACTGAAGAGTCCCAAGTGCTGGAAAAACAGCTCACCAGCTCAGAACAAAGCTGATTATGTAAATTGTGCATTAAGATTCAGTTTCGATTTAATTTTATTCTGTAAATAAATATCCCATTAACATCCATCTGTTAAAAGTCAGGTAAAACATTTTCAAAATCTCCATTGCTATGGCAGATGTGACTGTACCATAAATAGCAATGGTGTGGTGGTATGATGATGTCAAAGTATAAACTGTGAAGCACGTTTTAAGAAGTAATGAAGGTGATAACATTTAATTATAACAAAAGAGACCTTGTCTGATTGAGACAGACAGGGCTTCCATTTGTGTTGTTCTGTTTGCATTATGCAAAATGCTTTCTCTGATCACCACCTCCAAGATCACTAATAATTATAGTTCCTTAATTCACTTAAAACACAAAAACATTTCAGCTGATGAAGGTCATTACTGAATTATGTCCAAGCCTTTTGCTTAATATCTTTTTATTTCAACAGCTTACTTGAGAGCAGTCATTTTCCCTTGGTCTAGCTGGTACTTCACCGCCAGTGCTGGTAATAGATTGTACTGATCAGGAACAGAATGATGAACCCTGTCAGGTTCCTAAATTAGTCTTTAAAGAGTATGAGAAGGTTCAAGCGCTCTTAACCCACAGCTATTTTTAACTATTTTAAAAGTCAGGGATTTCTTATGCACTGCAAAAGAGCACTCAACAAGGAAGCAACCAGGGAAATGGAGCAAATTTCACTTATACTGGAAGAATAAAACTCTGTGTGTGTGTCACCTGGAGATCAGAAACAGGTTCCTTATATATTCTTAAACATCATGAAGGAGGAATTGTAGCAGTGTTAATTTAATTCCATAAAGAGAATGGAAATTTATTTTCTATATCACATGCTGTAGGGAATGTTTAGTGCATTGCTGTACCAAAATGGAACCAGTAAGGAGAAATTACAATACTTTATGCTGCAAGCAAGCTTGAGCACTATCCTCTTCCAGTGCTCTGCTATTCTACTGAAGCTCCTTGTTTATGGAAATCTGCACCATATGTGCAAATCCTCTCTGCTTGGCAGAAGCTGGCCTTAGGCATAAAATGACATGCCTGTAAATACCTAATTGTTGATACAACAAAATGCCGTATGCCACTCTAAAGCTGGCAGTCTAATTCCTGGTAAAACCAGTACCATGTTGAAACCTTTTTTTCAGAGCAAATAAAAGCAGAGTCTAGTACCAAGTCTCAAGAATTATTTACTGCTGTTTTAGTTTAAGTGTGTTTGCAAATCCAAGACAGCTCAGTGGTCCTCCAGGTATCAGACATCATGAGGCATGTCCTCATTCCTATCCAATATCCCAAAGAAATTGTGAAATCATGGGGACTGTAGATGCAGCTGAAGAATATGGCTGATATCACAGGTTCTTCTCATGCACCAGTACACAGAAATTCTGTTTTGACTGTACATTTTTCCAGCTATCAAAGACTTTTATCATCAACTGGATTTTACGGTGGTGTGAGTGTTGGTCAAGGAGCGGAGGGCCTTGCAGGTTTAATCACCTCCCACAGGTGGAGTTGGATTAGAAAAGGGAGATTATTCCATCCCACCAGGCCAGAGCTAGAGCTCTGGCTGGGCATAAAGACCTCTAAACAGCCCCGAGATTTGCTGTATTTCAGCAGTTCAGGAAGTTGTTGGATAAGGGCAGTGAACCATAGAATCATTTGGGCTGGAAAGGACTTCTAATGTCATTGAGTCCAATCAAAGCCAGTATGGATCTCTCTTGAATATCCACCCATCTCTGCCCTTCTCCACTACACCTGTAGGCATGTCTTGGACAGAAACAGCTTCTCCATCATATGTCCTATAAGACTCCCAGGCTGCAAAGATACTGGAAGTCTGGAGAAACGGGACTGTAATAAGGGAAGGTACTTTGAACACCATCACTGCCAGCAAAGCTTTGCTCAGGTATGGTCTGAGACACCCTGAGGGGCTTCTTGGCTCTAATATCTGTGTGAAATACAACACACAAACACAATCCTGCTCAAGAAGGTTTGACACTCCATTTATGACATTGTTCAGGCTGATGTGCTCTGCTAAGATGGCAGTGGGGGAAGCAGTGACACTGCTAAAGAACACCTCCAGAGCTTTACCATTATCCTGACCAAGACTGCCCAAGGAAAGTACTCTTTTTCTGGCACTGACATTAACTATTCTGTAAGTGGAAAGAGCTCGGACTCTTCAAGGGAGTATAAAAAAAAGAGAGTATGGATGCACACGGTCCATGAAGCTGCTCCAGGCAAATATATAGTCACAGACAAAGCATTTGTTGCACAATCTGTACTCTTTTACAACATATCATCTGGCCTGGTTTTCAAGATTCAGACACAAAACTTAACTTGTCTTAAAGAAAGAGAAAAACACTTCTTTCCTCTTACTCTTGACAGCCCATGTCACAGCTTGGCTCTGCCCCTCTGCTTATGATATGATACAGTGGTTATCCATTTTCTCCTCATATTCCTAATCTCTACTCAAATCCTTGTCCACTCTCATTCCTTAAATCTCAAAAGCCTTACCTGGAACAAGTTACCCTAAGTCATGTAACACACATGTTGAAATTGACTTTTCTGAAGAATGAGGTTCCTGGGGACTCTTGGATATGTCACTGCCATTGCTGGTATTTGAAACTGGGCTTGGATTTCACATAATTTCAGGAAGATAGTTGAATACAAAAGTGATCAGGGCTATGTCTGTTATATTTATTTCTTTTTGGCAGGGAATAAAAAACTTGCTGTAGCTGATGGGTTTTCCATCTTGTGGCAGGCAGAGAGCATTCAGAGTTCTGGGGCTGGGTGGGCTTGCTGAATGCCCCCCTTCACCCCACACTCCCAAAGGGACATTTCCAATGCATTACATATTCCCTATCCAGAATGAAAATCTTTTTAAAAGAGGATTTTTAGAAGACACATGTTATTCTAATCAGATGCCTCTGTGAACTCTGCAGCAGAGAGGCCAAGGACTGTTGGCAAGCTTTATTGAGTATGACTTAAATGCATTAGATTAGAAAGCACTCAATTTAGCTGGTTGTTTTTCCTGATTTGCTTGGCTACTCCATCTTCCCCTCCCTCTCCTTTATTGTGATGGAGATGCCACGAGGCTGGCATGCAGAAAAGGCTTCATGTCAGCATATTCAGGGTCCTAAAGGCAAGATGCATCTATGATTGCATAGCACAATGATGAACAGTATTCCAGAGCTTCCTAATTAACCTATCTAATTTATCTTCCCTCCGTGTGGTAAATCGCTAGTTAAATACAAGAGAGGGGTAACTCAAGGCCTCATTTTCAGAAGGTCAGCCTTGCAATTTGCAGGGACTCTTTCCACTTGGGATTGAAAAGCAAGCTCAAATAAAACTGTTGCCACCTTCAGCTATTTGCTGGGATAAATGGGAGTGGGGAGAGGTGCAAGTACACTGAGAAGTATTCTGCAAGTGGAAACTTGGAGATACGAATTTTACAGGCAAAAGGGAGAGCCAGGCCTTGCCCTGTTTGAAATGTTTCCCCGTAATAATCTAGCTTTGAGATTTCTACCACTGCAACTTGTGGCAAATCTGCAGGGTGAGTGCAGCCACAGAGCTGTCACTCCAACATAGTGGAACTTGATGCAGATGTAGCTCAGAAGTGCATAGGTGTAGAGGGCTGTGCTATGCTAATAACACCTGCCACCTTCTTTTAAACTTCCTTAGCTCCCAGCAGGACAGACTTGCTCAGACATGGAGCTGTACTAATTTTTCTGAATAGAAAAGGCAGCCAGGTATGGCTGAAGTCCCTTTTGTTTGCCTGCACCCAGCCGAGTTCTCCATGAAAAGGGAGACATCATGTTAGAAAAGTTGCTATCTTTCTAGTGATCATAGATCACTAGATCTATCTTGTCATTCACTATGGGTTGCAAAGAGTCTTTCCCCCTGAAGACAAAAGGCATACTAGTTCTGGCCTTGCAAGAAGTGATTTGCAGGCTGTATGAGGGAGGCATGGATTTAGGCAAAGGAACCGATGACAAGCCCCTTTCCCAGGATTTGCACCCTCCTGGCATGTCAGCTCTCGGATTTCAAAACTTTACTTCAGCCACTTTCTCCTTTGAGACCCTGACTGTCCCGTCGCAGCAGCACCAGGTAACAGCTTTGTGCTGCTCCACTACTTTGCTGGACAGGAGCACACATGGTTTTCAGGAGAGAAAGAATGCAAAGGGAGGGAGAGGGGCAGGGAGGGAACTGAGGGCCCTCCCTAAGGCTTGCTTCTATCTCGATGGCTATGACAGAGGGACAGTCTTTGGGAGAGATGGGGCGAAGGCAGAGACCAAAAGGCAGCTGCCTGGTGAACTTTTTTTTTTTACAATGCTTTAATAAAAGTTTTCCCCAGTAACAGTCTACAGGAAAGGGATTTAAACACATGCAAAACAGTCTGAAGACCTATCTGTTTTACCTTAGGGCTTGACATGCCCTGGAAGACAGCCAAGCTCCTTGACAACTTCTTGGTCTGCAGAAAGGGACTTAGCTGCCTGCTGCATTCAGCCCTGGGAAATGACTCTTGAGGCTTGAGCTGCAGCACTGCAGCCTCTCAGAACTTGAGCGTTGCTTGGGATGACCTTCTTTGCTGGGGGATTGCTCATCTGCAGCCATAGCTTTCCTTTCTGCCTGGCCTCTGACCCTCCTGTTAATAAGCTAACCAATATATGTGCCACATAAATACCCCAGGAAATACTATGGTTGGGGTGTTCCCTGTCATTTGAACTCTCTTGCTTCCTCAGCACCTCACATCCCACATCTATTTTGTGTTGGCACTAATGCAGGCAGCAAGAGCAGAAATAAGGCACTCATGCAAATACATGTATCAGAGGTAAAATGAAGGTGAAGAGGCACAATCCATGCTTTGTTAATTATTTTTCTCGATCATCCATTTCAAACATAATTCCAACTTATTACACATAAATATATAAAATATATATAACCCCTATACACATATGTGTATGCACACATGCACATACACACGCACACACACACACACATATATGTATGGAATTCAATATAATTAATTTCCACATCCTTTAAAGGTGTCCAGGGATAAACAAACAAATAAATAAATAGTATCTGCACAAGATGGGGGGAGGTTGATATTTATAAAGTGTAACTATGGGCCCAAGCATGCAGCAAAAAGACTGGTAACAGATAGTCTTGAAAACACAGTCCCAATAATACTTACATGGCACTTTGAAGCTTCACAGTGAGCTGAAAACACAGATAAATGCTACCAACTGAACAGCTTGGTAGCACTACCTGCCTCTTTCCATGTATTACAAAGGAAGAAATGCCTCCACTGTCAACAAACCAGCTTCGTTTTTTTCACTGAAGAAAGAAATCAATGAGCTCAAAGCTGGAAACACATGCTTCTCAAGTTTTAAGGAAAAGATTGGCTTACCCTTAAGGAAGGCTGTGGCACCCATCATGACTCTGGTCTCCTGCATGCAGGTGACCTGCTGGTACCACTACCTACAGTGGGGACCTGCAGCAGAGCTCCCCGAGTGCTTATTTCCTTGGATATAAAGGAAGCCACAGCAATTGCCTTAGACATAAACATCCACATTTTAAACTATAAAGCTGGATGAAAGTTCTCTGATTCCTCAAGCTAAAACATTTGCTGCTGAAAAGTCCACCTCTCTGCATTAAAAAAAAAAGCTGACAAAAGCAAAAAATTGAAGATGTTCACCACCACTACACATTACCATTAGTTTCCCTTCTCTATAGGAAGAGATAGCTTTAGCACAGACACAGTTTTCAATCCTGAAAGTGTTTACAAGAGATTCTACTAATATCCCATTGAATAATAAATGCATGTTTGTGTCCTCTGCTGATACAGGATTTGAAGCAAACAAATTCAGTCCACAGAAAACTCAGCGAATGAAATCAAAGTGAAAACAAAAAGGTGACTATTTTTGTATTGTCTGTGACAAGGACTAAAACAAAAGTCTGTGGGATGACATTTCACTAATATAATACTTGCAGGAGAGTTAGCAAGAAAATGGTCATGAGACAGTGACACACATTGCTTCATCCCTTTTGGGTCCATGTGCATGGAGAGGCAAGAGTTCTGCACAGCCCCACAGTTCCCTGGTGCTTCTGGGACTAATACCTCTGCTGATGCTGAAAAAACCCTTTGCTGAATTTTTCACTTCTTCTTTAGCACCTTAAATAAATTTTAATATTTCTTGCACTCCTTTCTCCTCAGAGTAGATATTTAATTTTAAATTTCATGGTATGTTGGAAAGGAAAAAATCCAAAAAAAAAGAGACAGAATAAATCCACTGGGAAAAAATAAAATCATGGATGGTTCCTTCAGTGACTTCTGGATGTTAGAGGTGTCCACTTGATTTCATGGGTAATACAGTTTTGAAACGGTCAGAGCTACCTTGCTGTATTACAGTCACTGAAGTTCAGGCACGAGGGTTTGGCTCTGAGTTTTCTCTTTAATCCTTTTAAATACGGAAAAAAACCCAACCAACCAACCAAAAAAAAAAAAAAAAAAAAAAAGAAAAAGAAGAAAAGCTCAGGTAATAATATTTCCTAGACTTTAACCTGTCAAAGCACACAGCTCCCACACTGGAGGCTCAGACACTGTTCGTCTGAGTGAGCAGTAAAAGTGGAGGCAGAACACTGAGCATAAAATTAACAAATCATTTCAGTCTGACAGGGCTGAAGTTTTCTTTTTATGCAAAGTGTGACCAGTACTCAGAAAGAGGTCACCATAAGTGACAATCCTCTTGGATTGTCAGTCTTGTTTTCTCACTGGTGACCTTGGAAAGCAATTGGATGTTCTCCTAAAGGGCGTGCCACAGCTCAGCAAGGAGTTTTGAGCTCAGGGTCAGAGTACAGAGTGAAATCAAATGGACCTTAATTTTGTCACGGGGCTCATACCAGGAGATTTGTTCCTTCCTTTCCCAAAAATTTATGAATTTTGGACCAGTAGTGGCTGGCACCAACAGTTTTAAGTCTTTGTCACAGGGAGTTTCTTCCCTGTCTAACTACCATGATCCAGCTCTTTATGGGGGACCAGAGACAACATGCCTTATAGAAGAAGTTATCTCTCTATAATTAGTGCAGAGCTAGAGAGGGGTGAGAGGATAATCTAGATGTCAGGAATAGTACTGAGTGTCTCTTTCAGGCTATGTCCTTTGAGATGCACACAGATTTAACCATGCTACTCACATGATTTTTCAATCATGTGAGGTTAGCGAGATGTGTTCCAAGCAGAGGATCATGATGATTCTGTCTCTGTGGGCCAAGGGAGACATTTTCCTGCCTGATCCCCTGTAACACAGGGTGTTACAAGGCAGGATCAAGCTTGGAGCTGTAGGATAGAAACCATCATGATCTGTCCCTGAAAAGCCATCTCTCTTGCTCTTTCCTGTGGCCCCTGGGCATTCCTGGTGCCATCAGCAGAGAAGACTGATATAGATCTAAACACCAGCTTCACTACAGGAAACTCTTGGGAGGACTGACCAAATCTGTCTGGATTAAAACGGGAAGGTTCCTCTGGAGGTTGCAGACTCAGATATGATCAGTGGTATCTCCAGTGAAGGCAAAAAGGCATCTTCAAGTTGCAAGGCCTCTCCTAGCCCAGAGATGCAAAGGCAGTCAGGTGGGACAGATGCTAATTACACTTGTTTCTCCCTACAAACAGTTAAAGTGAGTCAAAAGAGATGACTGCTCTGTTGGCACCCCAAGGTAAGGTGAAACAAATCCCTGGCCCTTTTAGCCTGATTAGCACCACGCAATCCCTCCAGATCAGCTTCACTGATGGACACTGATGTTAGCAAGCCCCAGAGGGGGTCGAAAGCTCTGGTCACTTCCTAGCAAAGAGAAAAACTCTGTCAGGTGGGCATGAGTATGTGTGTCCATGTAGTGATAAAATCCTGTGTATTACTGGGTTTATACTGAGTGCATAATTAGGAGCACATGCTGCTGGAGGGCAGGGTGCACTACCTATGCCAAGAGCCTCAGCTCCAGCTCCAAAGGAGGAGGGTAGGTGACTCCAAGTATTGAAATAACTGAATTGTGATATGATGTGTTAGCGTTAATTAAATAAATATTACTGTTAGCAGCCAATGGACAAAGCAGATCTGAGATCCCTTCCTTTCTCTTTGTTGGAAAGGGGGTGGAAAGGTCAGGCTCTAGCCTTTCATCCAGGCAGACAATCTTCTGTACATCAAACCATGTTTCTTTCCCAGGACAGTCACAGCTGTGGCCTGCAATGCATCATTCACTGCCCTCATGTGCACACCTTGCAAGTGCATCATACCAAAGACAAAGCTATTCAGGGTAGTCAAATCAAGGAAATAATCATTACCTGTAAAATTACTGCAAGCCGATTTTCTCATTAAAATTTCATTAATGCCTTTGATTTTCTCCCTGACTGTGCTAAATCCCATACTTTTAAAAGCATCTTATTCCATTATATTTCCATTAACGCCAGCCATGTGCTGCTAATGAGCATTGCCCTCCTCTTCTCAAAACACAGTTACACTGTGAAAAATAAATATTACTGCTAATGCTTTGTAGTTCTCCCGTGGACATGTTTTAAAGACATCAGCAGGGTTTCCAGTTGATCACAAAGATCTCATCTGTGTTTGGTGTGGAAACCAAGACACAGAGACTTATTATTGTCACTATTTGAGCACAGTCACAGCTGAGCTAACAAAAAGAAGTGTCACATCAATGCAGGCTGCTACTCTGTCATCTTCTCCAGGCTTTGTGAAGGGTTTGTTCACAGGCAGAGCCTCATTCTGGTGCCCCTCAGCAGGCCTTGCTGACCCCTACAGTGGCAGTCCCCTGCCCTGTGGTGACTGCACTTCTCCAGGTGGGTTTCTCTGCTCCACCTTATACTCCAAAACTGGCCTTTTCCTGCTGAAACCTAGCAGCCCCATATGGAGGCACTGATGAGCACAGTGACTTGAAAAACTGAGTGAAGGAGATCTGTCAAGGATGTGCCATACTGTGAGGAGGAAGTGCTGACACCAGTGGGAGCTGGAAAAATCCCCTCTGCTCTGTATGGTCCTTCCCTGTTAGTCACCTTGCGTGCCTGCCTCTGTTCTTGCCAAGGTGTCAGCCAGGACAGAATGCTTGGGGCTCTCACTGGGCCTAAGGATGGCAGAGGACACCAGAGAGGGGAGGATTTCACCATACCAGCACTGAGCCTCTTCTGAACGCTCACCCCACTGGCTGCCAGCTGTGTTGTGGGGCTGCCTCTGTCCCTGTCCCCACAGGACATTGGCCATTTCGGGCTCTGCCATGGGCTGTGAGCTCTTTAGTGCAGAACACATAACTGCATCCCTTCAGAGGGCTGCTGCTGAGAAAGCTGCCTTCACAGCCTGCCCTGCTGACATTAAAGGCAGCTTTCAGGGATGTTAAGATTTGGCTGAATTGGGAGCCTCAGAGACATCAGGACCACCCCTGGTTATGCAGACCATGCAGAATGTAATCCCATTGAAAAATTGCTCCTAATGACTAGAGAACTAAGGAGGCAGAGGGGCTGAAGTTCCCGGCATGCTGGCATTCTCCCTGACATCATTGTCCAGTTGCTGATAAGTCACACCTGTGTACATGGAAACAGAAGTTTATGGATTGCTTCAGTGTCCTAGAAAACACCACATAGCCCCCGAGGGCTGGAAAAAGATGTTTATGGTTGGCCTCCCTGGCAGTGTTGGTAGTCTTGGGGTGCTAATGAAGCAATCAGAGAGCAGAGAGCTCTGCTATGACAGTCACTGTGCAAGCAGCAGTGTTTACTCTCTTACGGTTTTCTAATTAGAGGGATAGAAAAAGCAATATCCATGCCCGTGGTCTCCTGAGAGAAGATTGAATTCTAACATGTAACTTAAGGAAAAGATAGAATTATCTTTTTTGGAGACCCAGACTAATCTCCCCTTTCCACAGGAGAGGATTAGGGTTAGGGTGTTAGGATTTGCAGTTTTAATCAGAGGAGACTTGACAACTTTCATTGTCTGCTCCAGATTACTCTGGCGTCTCCATATCCTCCCATGCCTTTGAATAATGAGGAGCCATGGACTGAATCCTATCTTAGTGATACTGCTGGACTTTTATGGCTTTGTGAAAATTGGCAGTAACTTAGGCTGCTGCCTCTCCTTTCAGAGAAAAATGAGGGTTTTGTTGGCATTGAGCTCTTGCCCTGCTCCTGTCAGTGACCAAAATGATCTGGAAAACTTAATAAACCTTCTTCTGCTGGTGGTGAGAACAGCAGGTCCAGTCCTGCCTGATTTGATGGATGATTGATAGAGAGGAGAGGAGAGGAGAGGAGAGGAGAGGAGAGGAGAGGAGAGGAGAGGAGAGGAGAGGAGAGGAGAGGAGAGGAGAGGAGAGGAGAGGAGAGGAGAGGAGAGGAGAGGAGAGGAGAGGAGAGGAGAGGAGAGGAGAGGAGAGGAGAGGAGAGGAGAGGAGAGGAGAGGAGAGGAGAGGAGAGGAGAGGAGAGGAGAGGAGAGGAGAGGAGAGGAGAGGAGAGGAGAGGAGAGGAGAGGAGAGGAGAGGAGAGGAGAGGAGCTCTCACCAGTGGAGTCTGTCTCTCTGACCTCACAATGGGTTTAAGCCCACACCCTCAGGAAGCCCAAAGGTTTAGAGGGAAAAAATGTTAATATTCTTCAGGATTGAATGATTCGAGAAATTGATGAATTATTATAAATGCTTTGTTTTGTTCTATGTGCAATAGTAATGTTGTTAGTATAGGCCAATGTGTTTTGACGAACAGCTATTTATTTACGCAAAATGAAAATGAAATCTCATTCCCCTCATTGAAATAGAAACAAACATACCTGGCCTTTTCTTTCCTCAGAAATCCATTCTGCTGGGTTCTGTGACCAAACCCAATCTCATCTCTGTCTTTGCGTGGCCAGTCTGCTCCTGCTCTACTGACTTCACTGCTTCCAGCGCCCTCACAGGGCAAATCTAAGGGATCAGCTCTTCACTGTGCAATCAGAAAACCCAATGACCTATACTGCCCAGCAGTGACCAGACCTTGAGATGAAGATAATTGTCTTGGTTGAGGAGCTAACATAGTGTCCATCTACCTGACAACAGAAAGAAGCCTGATTTTTCTTTCAGCTGGGATGGCTGGGAAAATACATTTAGGCTAGTGGCAGAGATTTTTTTTCTTTTTAATCAAAAAAATGTATTTTTTACTAGCTTCTATTATTTTTTTTTTCCTGAAGAAGACATTTTGTGATCATGTATTGATTTTGACTGTGTTTTCCCATTCTGTTTTAGTGAAGTTTGAGGTGGACCGTCTGTTTAAATCCTTGAGGGAGGGAAACAAAGGGGGAGAAATACAGAGAGACCTGAAAACCTTGACCTTTTCAATCTTCTAAGGGACATTTCAATCTCCTTTGACATAATCCTCTGCTGTGAAAACCATCAGAAGCTATGGGATTTCTTCTAATGGGGAAATTAAAGCAGATTTCAGAACTTCAAAAGTTATCCTGACACCAAAGTGCATCGCCACCCTCCAGCCCCCTGTGCCTTGCCCAGCCAGGTGCTTTAACCTGACCTTCAGCTGGCCTTGAGCCCTAACTCCCCTCTGCTGGCCACCACTTCGCCTCCCCTTACTCAAGAGCACTTCAGCTCACATGTGGCAGGTCTGTCCCAAAGATGCCAATAAGCATATCCAGAAGAGGATTGGAGAAGGGAGATCTCTCTGTGTGGAGAGTGTGTGTGGGGAAGAGCCTGCCTTTAGGCTCTTGGAGGCGAGACATGTGCAGCAAGGACCCAGAAGCTGAGGGAGCTCATGGCTCCAGTTGTCTAGATCATGGCACAGTGAATAAAAGACACTTTCACTTTGAGCCGGGTGTGAGGGCATCTGATGTATCACATGAAAACCTCCTACTTGCCGGGGAAAATAACCCTGAACAATTTCTCAGGAGCAGCAGTGATCCAGAAAGGGAGAAAGCACATGCATAGTAAAAAGAAAATAATTACTCCCTCAGCATTGATATGTTTATATGGATTACACACAGATGTGCTTATGTTTGAGATTGGATACTCTTGGCCTAGGGATACAAAAATCTCCATCCACTGGTGCGTGGCAGCTGCACTGTATTCCCTGAAATGTCTTGATATGGCCCAAAATGGCCCTAAATCTGGTATTGTACTTCCTGTGAGAAAACACCAAAATTTGCACAAGATTCTTTTGTAATTGTTTTGGATTAATCTCAGTCATGTCAGTGATCCTGCTGGCACGATAATTGACCTTTTTCTTATTTCACCTCTACTTTTTGATGTAGGAGTGATCAGCTTTCAGTCAAAGCTGGTATTTTTATAAACAAATCTGAAAGCAAATTGAGTTTGCATTCAGTCTCCTTGTCTATAATGTAGTTTTCATTGATGAAATAGGTTTGCAGAATTAATTTCTGCTGAGAGTCTTTATTTGTTAACAAGAGCAAGTCTATTCCAGTGAAGCATTCCTACTACAGTATTTTAAATAAAGAGACGTTTTCATCTCTCAGATGCTCTCATTACACTTAGTGGCTTAAAATACGTGACTCCATCTGGGCAGTTGCGAGCATAAAGAATCTAGCATTTGTTAAAAACCACTCATATCCTTCCTGAATCCACCCTTGGTTTGCCTGTAGCTCTGGGAAAACCAATCTTTTTTTTTTTTTTTTTTACAGATGTCTGCAGCCTCCTGCATTACCCTGTCACTTCCAGAAAATAGGATTTCTCACCTACAGATGGTGAGGAGAGAGGAGGGTAGCCGTGAACATTAGGTTGAAATTACTTGTCAGATTTGATCAATTCACAGAAAGACAAAAATCCCTTTTGAAAAGGCACAGTTGATTTTTGAAGATTAGTGGCGGTATCCTTGCAGCTCCTTTGTTTGGGTAAATTATACAAGGGTGCAGTTTATTACCTAAATGAAGGATACATTTACATGTAGATGGTACATAAATTATTTAATTCCATGCCGGACAGTGCAATAAACAAACCCTCTCCTACACACACACACACACAAATACACACACGTTCAGCTACCCAGGACTTATGGTACAGGGGGTGGTTCTTTACTTTGTGTTTTCTTCTCCCTTTTATTGCCTTGTAAGTATTATTATTTGACAAAGCACTAGGGAAGGAGTACATGAATCTATTAAAGATAACAAAGCTCCATTGTGACACAAAACTCATGAAAGCAGACAAATAAATCTTCCATAATGTGGAATAGCTGGTCCCTAGTTCTTCAAAGAATGAAGAAGCAGTTGATCTTGAAATGAACACTAATCTGAATCCTGCTGTTCTGGGGTGACTTCTTGTTGCAGCAATTTCTCCTTACAATTTAGCCATACTATGATGTATTAATTACCATCTGTGTGCTCTGTTTAATGGGAGCATTAAGAGACAATACCTGTTTTGCTCCCTCCCAGAGTAGCAATTATTCCCCTAAATAAGGGAGATGAGTGAGTGTGTGAGATGAGTGTGCCTGTGCCAGAAAGCACAGAAAACAGTTCCTGATCTGCTGCATGCTTTTGTGGTCCACCAGCATAAACTGCTAACAGGCAGGTAGTTGGCTCTCTCTGACAGGACGAAAAAAAATAAGATGCTTCCTGAGCACTTATCTTCCTGCTGTGATTTTCAGCCTGGTTTCCTTCAGAGGTGTAGTTTACACAGGCCTGCATCATTCAATGTCCTTATCATGCCTAAACCTTTGGGCAATTTTGCCTGGGAGCATCATCCCAGACTGGATTTGGGTTCTGCTGTGCCTGTACTCCTAACAGACATCAGCAAGTCCTTCCCTCTGCCTTGTCTCCCTCCCTGGATAGTAGGATGTGCATCCCCCGGGAAAGTCTGTGTGTGAGCCAAAGGGGTAGACAAGGAGTCAGTGGTGTGTCACAAAAGCAAGTGTCCCAGGCTAGCCTGCAGCTACCAGGTAGGTTTTGGGTGTAGAGGTGATCAAGCTGAAGACAGGGAGCTCCCAGTGGTGCCTGCAACAGAGGCAACAAATTGGGAAAAAGAGTTGAAGCCCTTCTTTGTAAAAAATATCCTTAACCCCCATCTTGGGCTGTGTGGAAATCCACTTGAAGTGTTATGAAAGCTTGCTCTGACCCACTTTGTTTGCTGATCACACGTGAGCAGACTCAGGAAAAATAAAGCAGCTCTTGCTTTTAGTTGTTTTCTTCTTTGTCCATTACAATTTCATTTTTCTAAGATTAAGGAGAAAACAATTGAAGACCCAAACAGCCTCATGTTTCTTAACATTTTGCAGCAGCAGAAAGAAACAAAATGAAACAACCCCTTAAATTATTGCATTTTCAAAAAGAATCATCATCTCATTGTGCAGATGGTGTGCGCCAGGCCCTCATTAGCATCTTGCTCTATTTTTAGTCCCTCTTCTTGCTGCAGATGAAATCTGGCTGTATTAAAGAAGTTACTGCAATGCCTTCCCCAAACATCATTTGGGTCTGCAAAAGGCACTCTGCCCCTCCTGCCTGGGGTTTTAAGGCACAGCTGACTTCTCTGCAAATCAGTGTCTGCTCTGTAAACACCAGTGTGTTTGTTCATGGGTAAAGGAGGAAAATCACCTCTCACATCTCCTTCCTCCATCATCAGCAATTTTTTGTGTGTCTGTTGTGAAGTAAGTTGCTAATCATGAAAGCGGTGGAGCTCTCCTGTTTGAACTTTGATGAAAGGAAGGCTAGGATTGCTCTGGCAGGCCAGAGAAATGAGGACAATGAAAATCAGATTCTCTGTTTGCTGCTGAACTGGAGCCCAGTGCTAACCAGGAGCCCACCTCAGGATGCTCCTTTGGTGACCTTTTGTTATTGCCAGGTGGTAAATGAACGACCTTCCTTGGTAATTTTAACATATTGGAGGAGTGCAAGCATAAAGTACTCTTTGCTCCTAGCCTGTGGTGCTTGGGATAGGTTTCAGTCTGGTTTTCCTGGAGATTTGAGCCCCCAAAAGAGGGGAGGTTGATGTGAGCAATGTAAGGATTTTATTCCCTGCCTCCCAAAGTTGATGTCTAAATACCTGAAATGTATCACATCCTCAAAGTGCCCTACCCCCAACCTCCACAAAAGAAACTATAGGTCACCTGAGTAAATGCAGACACTTAGCTTCCACTTTTCTAAAATCAAAGAGGGTAACACCTATGTTTCATGTTCAACGGGAGAAACTGGTTCTTGTAGTGCCTTCAAGTCCACTTCCATTTGCAGATACAGCAGGAAATTTCAGGTGCCTCCACTCTGGGTCAGATACCATTCTCTTTCACTTTTTTTCTGAATTATTTAACATGAGCTCGATGTCCCTTGCAGCTAAGTTCCAGAGGAATGAATGGTAATGAGGCAGTAATTTGTATGAGAGACAACAGGTCAGCTGAAGGTATCCTGCTCTGAGAAGAGGGTGGAGGTTGCTTCAATAAACCATGAATATTCATCTTGCGCGTCTGGTCAGTTTTGATCACTCAGCTGAATTTTCAAGGCAATTCCTATCAAGCTTCATGAGTGCCTGAAACAGGTTTTGGCAATAAGAAGGCAAAGAAAAAAAAATGATGTTAAAAAGAATTGACAGGCAATAGGGTTAGAGATCCTGCCCAAATCTGATCTTGCAAATAACCAACCTGAAATTAAGTAATTAATCTGTGAAGGTCTTTGATAACTTATGTGGTAATAGGAAAGTATATTCCCCATTAATTGTCCAGAAGAAAAAAACCCAAACAGACAAAAATTAATGCCCAAAGCCTGCAAAAAATAAGGAGCAGATTCATGTTGTTTCTATTTAATGAAATGACAGAAAGATTAGAAAATGCCAAAAGCCCCTTTCTTTGTTTCCCCACAGGACCAGCTTTGGGCTAGACACAGGTCCAAAACTCTGATTCCTACGTGGATTTTCAAGTTCCTGCCACAAATTGCAGGTGGTGCTAAATCCAGCTCATGAGCGATGGTCCAAGCAGGAGTACAGGGACCTCTGTTTTGCCTTTGGTGATGGTGACACTTTTCTCTTCAAACCAGTTGTGACTGTAGAAGATTAAATGTAGCAAACAAATTGTAAGACAAGCTTTAGCAGGCAGAGCATTTTGGCAATTTTATTTTCTCCCTGGTGTTTCATTTCAACTGTCTCATGATGCACCACCCTCTTCATAATAGTAGCCCTCCAATGCAAGCAGACGATACAAGCTGAGAATGTCAAATAGGATTTGCATGGCACACATTGTGAAATGTTTTACAGATACCCATAGAAAAGTTTATTGCTGTTCTTTCACATAATACAGCATCATAAGGATTTCTAGAAGATTATATACATTGGTTCAGATTAAGAAATTCTCTCAGAGGTATGATTGCATGTTAAATTAGAGCACTTCATGCAATGTAACACGTTAAGTCAAAGTCAAATATTTGGGTAGACAGTGGCATATGAATGAAAATAAATACAAATGTATGTCAAAACATGTATGGAGAAAAACACCACTTAGGATTTGTACAGTAAATGATCTACTCCTGTGCTACTTTCTTTACTTAAATTCCAATCTGGCATACCTTACCTGAGTTCAGGCAGGTTATTCATTCTTGTCTTCAAATCTGTGCTTGACCAGTGGCATCCTGGCCTGGAACAGCAATAATGTGGCCAGCAAGATCAGGGCAGTGATTGTTCCTCTGCTCTTGGCACTGGCGAGGCCATACCTTGAATCCTGTGTTCAGTTCTGAGCCCCTCACAATAAGAAGGACTCTCAGGTGCTGGAGCATGTCCAGAGAAGGGCAATGGAGCTGGGGAAAGGTTTGGAGCCCAACTCTGATGAGGAATGGCCAAGGCAGTCGGGGTTTTTTAGCCTGGAGAAAAGGAGGTTTGAGGAGGCTGCCTGAAAGGAGGGTGCAGCCAGGTGGGCTCGGTCTCTCCTCACAGGCAATCAGTGACAGGATGAGAGGACAAAGCCTCAAGCTGCTCCAGGGGATGTGCAGGTTGCACATCAGGAAGAATTTCTTCATGGAAAGGGTGGTGAAACATTGGAACAGGCTGCTCTTTGGAAGTGATTGAGTCCCGATCCCTGGAAGTATTTAAAAGATTTGAGATGTGGCACTGAGGCACATGGTTTAGAGACTGCCTTGGCAATGCTGTGTTAATGGTAGGACTCTTAGACACTTTTTCCAACCTAGATAATTCTATGATTCTGTAAGGATCAGCCTTGCACTGTCTATCCAAAAAAAGAACAGTTTCAATTTCTCAAAGGATTCATTTTCTTGACATAGTAGCACAGTGATACTGCTTGAATTTTAAGAGGAAAAGGGCTTTTGCAATTCTGTCATTGATGCTCACAGATGGACACACCTCAGAGTCTCAGAGGATAATCTAAGCATTTGGATTAAGTGACCCGAACCGTCATTAATAATGCAGTAGTCATCTTCCAGAAAACCCTCTCCTCCACAGTCCTCTGCCAAGTTCCAGGGGTGCTCACCTTGCCAGTCCAGCTCCAAGCACTCCTTAGTGCACTCCCTGATGCCTCTTTCTAACTTGCTAGAACTGGAAGGATGTGTCTCAGCCTCTTGCTGGTTTTCTGATTGCTGCACAATTTGGGATGCCTTGCGCTTGTTTGCTTCAGGGTTCAGTGTGTCTGAAATGACACTGTGTTATGACACGTGGCACCTAACACCAGGCTGAAGAGAAGCCCAGGATCACTCAACCCTCTGGGGGTATGAATACTTCTGCAATTATGTTGACATAATACAAAGGTGGTTTGGGTTCGCTTTTTCAGCTGGAAAATGTTCATTTCAAAGGAATTAAAGAGACGGACTTTAAACATTGGAAGGAGATCAGATTGCTACCTGTAGAGGAATAAGGACAGTTTTGTAGGGTGTTTGGGCTGGGGGCAAGGCTGCTTGCCAGGGAAGAAGCATGGGTGGGTTAATGAGAAGATGACCAGCTCTTCTTATGGGTGGTGACCCCATACCCCATGACACAAAGCTGGAGCTGCAGCCTGAAGCATGTGGTCTGAGGGACTGAGGATCATGCCTGGGGTCATGTATCTCCATGAACACAATCAAAATCTCCCCTAGATGAAGTGAATTGAATGTTGTTATCACCATTGGATGAGAGGAGAGTAGTAAGCCATAGGGATTTTAGTGATAATTATGCTTCTCAGCATCACCACTGTTATTCCTTCCTTTCTCCAGAGAGCCTGAAGCCAAAAATTTTTGAAGCTCTCCTGATCACAGCCTTACATGGGAGCTAGCCAAAAGCAGTCTTTAACTACACAGCCCTTTTCTGACACACTCCCACTTGATTACAAATAAGTCCCCAGTCCAGTTCGATTAGTGCTTCTCTGAGCAGAGACCCCCATCGAGCCTTTTAACATGCAATTATACTTTGAAAGGTCGCTCTGGGAAAACTGCGCCATGAGGGTCCATGTTTATTGACTTCCTTCCCTGAGCAATTTGCTCAGTTTACATGTAATGAATAAAAGCTGTTCTTGGCTGCTGCCCAACCTGACTGGTCTAAAAGCCAAGCTGTGTCAGCCTTCTGCCAGGGCATTAACACCAAAACTAAAGGTTGCTCCAGAAAAACCTCTTGACCTAGGTGTGTCTTTTTCCTGTCACTTTTGCATTTGGACATGTTACCATAATCCCCATTTACCATAATCAGTATTAGCATTTCCCATTTTCCATTCTTTGAGCTGCTGGTGAAGTCCAATAATCTTTGCACCCGAATTAAATTTTGCTATCATTTGTCCCGCTGTCAATTTTCACCTGCACATTAGCTCCTAACGTAATTGTGATGGTTCAGAACTGGCTGTTGCATCTGCTCAAGGGAAACAGGAGAGGAGAATGGGGTTTGTTTTGTTAGACAGTATATCAGCCTTTTAAGTGGGTGTAAAGTGAAGGGTTAATTTAACTCCAGGATGGGCAGCTGACCCACCATGGCTGAGCAAGTGTCTTAACCTGACAAAGCAGTGGGACTGTTATGGCAGGATGGCTTCTGATGCTTGTGCTGGCTTGTGCTGTAGCCAGGTCACAGACCTTCCAGCAAATGTGAATGTAACAGCTTTACAGGTCTGAGGCTGGGAAGGATCATTCTGATCTCGTGGCCAGATAGTGCAGAGGGGGTTTCTGCAGCAAGTCTGCACCTAGGGGAGTATCACTAAGTCTGGAGAAGAGCTACACACTGCCTGTAGAGGAAAGTCATGTCACTGAGGAGCTGAGAGCCCATCTCACCTGCCAGCCTTCGAGGCCAAAGGGGAAGTGCAACCACCACTGCATATGGAAACTTCCTAAGTCACAACAGGGCTTTCACTTGGGTTGCAGTTTGGGTGAAGAAGAGTGTGTTTTGCAGAAATAAATCCTCTGATGTATGGAAACGTGACGTTATGGCTCATACACCAAGATTTCTCCATATTTGAGTCAGTGCTCTGTGCACAGCCATGGGCCCTCCAGGGTGAATACCTGTGGTGTTCCTTGCAGGCCTCAGTGCCTGGAGATCTCCATGATGATCAGCTGATGATTCAGCTCTGGTTCATCCAGGTTACCAGCAGAGAGAAGAGCAATCAGGAGGCATGGGTGAGGTGTGACCCAGCACAGACAATATGATTACGTGCTTGCCCTCAGTACACTAAGGACATATCTCATGCAGAAATACTTTTTCAACATGACTTCTCAGTGCATACACACCCACCAACACATGCCAGTCCTGAGTGACAGCCTGTAAGGCAAATGAGTTTGCCATAATCCACAGCCTGGCTGTTAGCATCAGCCAGTGCAGACATACACTGCTGGAGGGCCCAGGTTTAATCTTCACTGGTTTTCAGCGTGGGAGTTTATCACACACAGTCACTGTACAATTGCAACAACAATTTACAGTCTGCCAGGAATCCAGCCAGTTCTCCTCATACCTGGGGCTGTCCCTGTCTTCTGCCAATCCAGCAGAGGAGCTGCATGGAGGCTTACCCAGAGGAAGCTGCATAAATCTCCTTGGCAGCTCTCACATTGGTCACACCATCCAGTGGATATTTATACTTTTTTTTTTTTTTTCAGTCCTGATTAAGTATTCCTTAGCGAAAACTCTGGAAGTGACAATACAGTAGCTGTGACGTGCTGAAGTTCAACCCTCTCCACCTACTGGAATTCCTTTTCCAAGGACACATGTCATAAGAAACTGCTGCCCAGAGGCAACAGCAATATATTTCTGTTTCACTCAGGACTCTTGTAGCTGATTCTTTTTCATTCAGCATTTCTTTGAGTAGTCAGGGTAGTCCTGAGACTGTCACTCTTCTGGATATCTCCCTCCACATCTCAGTTAGGCAAAAACATAGGCGTCTCCTGAAGCTCACTTAAAGTAATGACCCCTTTCAGTATCAGCTGCTACTTTTAAAGATGTTATCAACCCCCACTGTGTTATTATTTTATGTTAGCATATGACACAATTATTCATTTGTGTTACTGTATTTCCCAGAGATCTCTCTTTGGATCAGAACTGTACTGTGGAAGTTGCAGTAGCACCCAGCCATGTTTTGCAGTCTACTGTCATTGTCAGAAGCCAGAGAGGAACCTGTATCCTGAAATAGGAAACATCTGATGGTGATAAGAATGGGCCTAATGTTTCTGATCTGCCAGATCATGTTTTAATTCTCAGAGCTAAGGGGGGAGCTCACATTGATTTTGGCTGCTGTAAACTGAGCCACTCTAGAATGGTAGCATCCAGTTTTGCAACCCAGATATTTGCCACAGTTTGCTAGGAAAGACCCAGACTGATCTTGTGGGTGTATCTAGTGGTCCTGCTGTGAAAGGCAGAGGCAGAGATGTAAGGCTTGCCTGCATCCCTTCCATGCACTGGAGCCTTGCAGAGCCTCTGTGGAGTCTTGCTGTCTCGTGCCCTGAAATCATCTCAGCCTAAAAGTCAATATTAGTAGATATTTAGAGAACAGTCTCAGAGAAATCAAAGTCTTCAAGCCAGCTGCTTGGCAGCTGTTACCTTCAGTGGCTGAAGCAGAGATTGTAATATGAATAAAATTTCTATATAGACTGTGCTTGCCAGTCTGGATTCACCTTGAACAGGTGGGAGATGTAGAGCTTTCCCCACAGTCTGCTCACCAGACAGTCTGATTGGAAAGCAAAGATTGTTCTGTTTCCAGACTTTCCAGACTCGTTTCACACATTACAGTGTTTGCTTTACTTTTTTAAGTGGTCTCACTTAGCAGAGAAACAAAGAATATCTGAATTTTTCCTGAACTCAAGCCAATAGGACCTGGCTGGCAGTGAAATATCTCTTGCTATGCAGACATTGAGTCTCAGCAATAAGAAAAGTGCTTTTAAGATCACCTGGAAACTCTGCCCTAAATCTCACATTTGCATTTGAATAAGTTTATTTCTTTGTCTAAAAGCTCTGATTTTTCAGTCTGTACCGCATGGATGTTGAAGCACTTCATCACTGTTGCTATGAAAGTTCAAAGCCATTTATTTTCAATAAGGTTACTTGATGCAATTTCTAACAGGAAGAACCTCTCTGTCCTGGAGCTTTCTACAAGATTAAGTGATGTATTCAGATAGGCAATGTCTCAGGAGGATTTTCCCTACCTGGAAGACATAAAGCTCGTTCTGGTTGAAGGACAGCAGGCTTTGCAATTGGTGTTTCCCATTTGCCTTCCACTACAGTTTGTTAGTTTCTTCCTCGGGGCCTGGCATTGTTTTGTGAAAATACTGTGAGAAGAGCCATTTTTGCAATGAAAGTTAGTCCTCGTTCTTCCCTTGAAGATGATCACTGCCTCCTTGTCTTTCACATGTATTTTCTGGAGTGGCAGATGCCAAAGGGAGATAAGGAAGCTATGCATTACTCTATTACCTGTGTAGAGAGAGAAGGAATGAGTGCTTGTAGTCCTAGCCAGGGGTATGAGGTAGAGGGTTAATGTGATGTTCTGCCAAAGATTTTTTGTGTGGTTTTCAGCAAGTAGTTTACTGTCCTGGTGGGAGCTATGCGGGTGAAAGACAGCAAAATCAATCAAAATGTCAGGACCTGGAGGAATCATTAGCAGCTGCAGGTAGCTGGGTACCCACTAAACCTAAAGGAGCTGGGCAGGACTGGGGCTGGGTGTTTGCACTCATGATGCAGCATCCTTGTGCAGGACCATTCACGTGCAAACCCAGCTGATCACCTGCACTGCTCCAGAGACAAAGTTCCCAGGAGAGGAGAGACCCTGTAGCCAGGTGGAAGGTGCTGATCAGAAGAGAAACGCCTCTACACAGAGCCCTAACTCCTGCTCTTTGCTATTTTCAGGAGGTCTGATGGCTTTCCTGGCAGCCCTGCTGTGACTGCACTCCGAGGAGTTCCTGTTGAGTAGTTTCTGTCTGGAGGATGAGCTCTGCCCTCAGCTCTATGTGCACGCCTCTGGAGCCTGCAGGTGCTGCCCTGTGCTACCCTGCTGTGAAACCCTCTCTGTTTCTGCAGGCTCATCTCTGCAGAAAATGAATCATATTTATGTGTGAAGAGTTCTGGTGATGACACATGGCAATCTTTGTTTTCCACCCTTCACTCTGATGGTGTGAGCAGACTGAGTTTATTGAAAAAAAATTAGAAACTTGTGCTTGTGTCTGAACAGTTCAAAATCTGCAGCTCTTCCATGTGAGAAAGTGTTTCTGATTCAATTGCAGAAGAAACACATCTGAGTCTGTTCTGACAGACTCTTCCCCAATCAGAGTGTTTTTCAGGTGTGTGCTGGGTTAGAAAAACAGATAAATCACCTATACTACAGTGCTGTCAATTGGATTTAGTTCCTCTGATGCACTAAAGAGAGATCCATGCAGTAGCATCCAGCAGTTTATTGTAAGGGACTCATTTTGCTACAACTCTAACTTGTCCAGAATTTACCACCTCTTGTTCCTTCAGTAGTTTACTGGCCTGTATTCATAAGGATGGTATGAAACAAAGGGTGTGATATCAAGTCCAGTGAGGACTACTGCCCTACTTCTCAACAAGCCCTACAGCCAGCACTGGCACTGCAAGATCCTTTGTTATCTTCAAGATGATGAGACACAAGATGCTTCAGCTGATTTAAAGGGAATCATGGATACATGATGTGAGCTTAATTCGTAATGGGATTTAGCTGAAAGCACCAATGCTGTTTTACTGCAGATCTGACATTTACATTCACACGGTGTCTGATGGATAGTGCAGAAGAATCAAAGTAGGTTTTCTAGTGAGTCTGGTAGCAATCCATCTGTCTCAGCCTGATGAAATTATTGTTGCAATTTACTAAACTAAGCACAAGAAAATCCATCTGTGAAGAGAGATATATAAAAATCTTAAAAATAAAACCACAAACCCAAAGCAAATACTTTGTCTATGTAAAAAAACAAAAAACAACTGAAACCCCACCAAAACAAAGAGAGAACATGACTCTCAGGTAGGTAGGAAAACAGAATTTTGCAACAGCTTCATAGTAATTTTGAAAGATCTCATTTTCTCCTGCACCACATGAAGGGTACTTCCTTACTTCAAAAAGATGTAAGGCTTCACAGGAAGGCAGGGATTCAGATTTAAGACATTATAAAGATGAAAAATATTAGAGTACAAAATTAGTTTTAGAAACCCTGATTTCAGATCAAATTTAGGAAGCCTCTGCTGCCTTTCAACCATAAGCAGAGCTGTAAAAAGTGTTATACCATGAGCACTGAAAGAATGCTTGCAAACTGAATTTCATTGTTGATCCTACTTGCCAGTATTTTAGGATTTATGTCTTACCATGTGGAATATTTGCTTCCTCTTTGCTTTATGGCAATATAAGGTTGTTCATAGGCTTTGAATTATGACAGAATTAGGATGTCTTCTATGGCAGAAAGTCCTTAAATATACGTTAAAACACTTGCACTTCATGTTGAGATGCTTATGGAAGTGTGATTTAGGCAACCATATTTCATTTCTCCCCAAAATATGTCTTCATCTTCTTTACTGGGAGCCTTACTGGACAGATTTTCATCACTACTCCAATGTATCGGAATTTCTGAAATCTCTGCCAGAGCTGGGTCTTTGCAGATGTGGAGAAAACTGATAAAGTAGGTTGCTTGGTTGGCTTCAGAAAGCAGTGAGAATGATTTAAACAATGGCATCCAACAGGTACAAATGTGAGAAAGCAAGAAGTGCCATGGGCTCTGCAAGTCAAAGGGTGAAACCACAGGTTTGAGGGCTTGAGAATGGGCTGAGAAAGGCAGCTGTCAGATGAGGGGAGAAGACTGAAAACAAAATGGAAAAGCTGAAGTGTCGGTGGGGTCACAAGAAAGCTCTGGGAGAAGAACACATGGGGTGTGTGGAAGGTTATCTTGGGGAGGTCACATTTCCACTATGCCTCCTTCAAAACTAGGGTGCTGGCAAGAGGTGGAGATACCCATTCCAGAGAGCTGATACTGTCACTCATCCTACCAGAAATACACTGGTCTTTTGGCAAGGACCATGCCCCAAAATACCTGCATTTCAGTGGATATTTCAATAAAAAATGGTGCTAACTAACAAGAAGTAAATAGACTGAAAAAATTAATAACTGAGGATTATACCTCCCCCTAGAACTTGTGGTCAGGCAGCAAAAGCATCATTACGTTTGGTCTCTACCCCAGTGTGCAAAGAGCTCAGGAAGTTTAAACTAGAGGAACTAGTTTTATTGAGGTCTTATTGCTCTTGCTTTGTTTTAATTCAGCAGCAGAATAATTGTTAGAGGAGGTAGAGAAGCCAGTTTGAGTCCACAAAAACACCAATGATTTATTTATTGCTATCATTTAGGGAAAGGGCAGCATTTGCTGGTCCTGAATATTTAACATTGCAGGGAAAAAGCCAGCAACTCTGAAGCCTGCCTGTTCCAGTGAGGCATTGCAATCAGTATGCCACCCTTGGGTCCCTAAATTCAGAGGTGGGAGAGCTGGGAAGCTATGCTCCAGTGCCTTCTTACGGTGATTGGACTTCCTCAGACCTCAGCTTGTGTGGTCATGAGCAGCCTGTGGAAGAGACCCTCACCCTTCCCTGACGTGCTGTGAAAGTCCAGGTGAGGAGGCGAGGTGCATCTATGCCTCAGAAGACATTTACCTGTATGGCATTCATCTCAGGAAAACTGCAATTCATTTTACTTCATGCATCATTTATAATAATCCTCAGGAGAGCAACAGGTGGGAAAGATCAGCATTGCTGTTTTTGCCCACCCAAAGCTAGAGTGAGATGCATTTTGAAACACTGAAGGACTGTTCTTAGCTTGTTTCCAGCCTTTCCTTGGTTTTCCAAGGGGCTCCAGCTATGAACCTCTACAGTTCATAAAGTTAGTCTGTGTAGCTACTAACTGACCCAACCCACCAGATGTTTCTTGAAAAAGCATTCGGGAGCAGCCAGACCACAGCCACACACAGGCAGAAGGGAAAACAGGAAAAGACAGTTTCTCATGCTTCTCATGTGTCACACTATCTGTTGAGCCCCCTCCTTCAACACGTCACCTACTGCAGTGGGATTTCACTGCTGCTGTTGGCTGAGGAGGAAACAGGCTTGACTGCAGATGGGAATGAGTGACAGGATATGGCCAGCACCTGCCTCCAGCTCTCCCCCAAGGAACCATCCAAGAGAGAAGCTCCTACAGAAGCCTGTGCCTTTTTGTGACCATCATTGTTCATGAAACACTCTCCGGAGAAGAAAGTGTCAGTCATCCCTCACCACCGCCCCCCAAAATGTATGCAAGGGAAAAAACATTGAGGTTTTTTTTCCAAAGGAGTTCATGTCAAATCTCGAAGCCAATTTGTAAATGGCTGTCCTGTCTACATTGCTGTAAATCAATATTTAGCAGCACAAACTGAGGGTCTAACTGGTGCAGAATTCTGTAGCAAGATCAGTACCCAGCTTAGGACCCTTCTTATGCTTTAGTTTCTGAAAATCTCTTTTTGAATGCTTAAGGAAACAGCAGCTAAAAAGATGAATGCCCCAATAGCTGGGTATGGTTATATCCATCCTGTGGCCAGACCATCTAGCAAACTGTCCCTGCTGTTTATGATACAAGAGTGAGATTTAGCCATGCTCACCGTGACCACCCACTAGCTGTCATTCCCAATTTAATGCAGGAGGAGGCTTCTCAGCCCTCTGCTCAGCAGAGGGGGTGACTTTTTCTTCTAAGCTTTCACTGTTTGGGTGAGAAAGTTGTTTCCTCAGAAGCTGAAGAGAGCTCTGAAACTGCCAGCCCCACAGAGCTTGGCTGTGCCCAAAATATAGGAGCTAAATCACTATTGCTAATATGGAAACCTGGGTGCTCTTGCCCCATAGTGGAATACTTGGCCTTTCATCAGGCACAGGGGCCTCGGGTCCATTAGACAGGCAATGAAGGAAATGTATTTGCATAGCATGGTCAGACCAAAGGTTTCTGCCAGTCACCCTGGGTGCACTTTCCATCAGCAAGTGCTGTTTCCAGTGCTGCTGGAGGGCAACAATAAATTGATAAACCTCTTTAAAATTTCTCATAAAATTGTATTAGCAAAACAGTAAATACATGAGACAGGGACCATAACCACAGGATGTTTACATAATGCCCACTGTGGACAAGTACTAAATACCATAAAAGACCTGAGACCCCCCCCCAAAAAAAGTCCACGAGTTCTGGCTCTCGGAAGGCAGCTAGAGCACCATTGTTGTTACTGTTGTTCCTCCTCCTCTTCCTCCTCCCCCTTACATTTCAGCTTCGGAGCTGTGAACTTTGCTGGTGGTTATTGCAATTCCTATCGCTAGGCTTCCATTGTCAGAAAAGAGTTGAGCCAGGGAAGTGTTCAGCACAAGGCAATCCCCGTCCGAAATGACAGAGTCAACACACTCCAGTATCGACCTGGGCGTCGCCTCCCACTTGAGGCGCCTCTGGTTCCTGTTGAGCTCCAGCCGGTAGGTGAAGTTATTGGCTTGGGTGGGCGTGCCAATCAGCATCATCGTGGCAAAGAACTGGGGGTGGCCCTCATACTTCTCCTGCTTCCTGAGGACCAGCAAAAACTGGTGGCCAAGGCAAGAGTGCATGATGATCCAGTCCGTAGGTGCGGGCAGGTGCATGTCCGTGGCCAGGAAGACAATCTCCGCGCCCTGAAGGATGTTGATGCGGTGGGTCTGCCTCAGGTGGGACACCACCACCTCCAGGTGCCCTTCCCACGGGCAGGAGAAGAGTGGGCACGTGCAGGGGACCAGCTGGGGGTCGTGCACCGCTTCGTGGTGATGGCAGGCAGGAAGGATGCCTTGCTCTGTGGATGCCTGCGCAGCTGCACAGCGGGTCGGTGCATACTACGGGAAGAGAGAAGTTAAATGTGAGAGCAAGTGGACCAGAAATCAGAGCAGATATGCAAGGTGCAGACCCCACAGACATCAGCCACCCATACTCCACCTAATGCAGCACCAGTGGGGCTGCAGAGAACTCAGCACACTGGGGATCAGAGGCAGTCCTGACCTGGATCTGCACAGCACAAGGAGGTGGCTGTTGCCTTGTTTTCCAGGAGAACAGACAAAGTGTTTGAGTCATGATGTCACTTCAAATGAAAATGATGTATGTGTTTAAAGAGCAGTTTCATTAGTTCAGGGTAAAAAATCTGATTAAAAGGAAAAAACAACCCAACAAGGCAAGGACAGCATGGGGCATTTTATATAGTTAAGACTCTTGCTGCTCAGAACAAGGGAATGAAATATGTATGGCATTATTATTCTTTAATGAAACATACGGGCAAATACAGGCATTTTTCCTGAAACAATAGGCTTTATTACATCCATAATTCGTGAAATAAATGTCAGGTTTTATTGTAT
The DNA here is from genome assembly GCA_910950805.1 of Acrocephalus scirpaceus scirpaceus. NCBI lineage: Eukaryota > Metazoa > Chordata > Aves > Passeriformes > Sylviidae > Acrocephalus > Acrocephalus scirpaceus. The sequence continues at coordinate 55,483,832 of OU383774.1, read as the reverse complement.
ATGATACTGTCACTATTTTTTTGTCAATGTATTTGTGCCTAATTGATGCCCTTATCAGCATAAATCTTAAATTGCTTTCAAAGGTGATTGGATGGCAGATTTAGGGCATTTCTATACTAAAGTAAAATTGAATTAAGATAGGGCAACTCACTAAAAAGGCAGCAGCTCTTGCAGAAGAATTCCATGTGAAGACTAAAAAGCTAACTGCTCTGCCTCTCTCAAGTGGATGTTATTGAAGAGAAACAAGCCTTACTCAGCCAAAAGTGTATTCACATGTAATGTTATTCAGGAAGAGTAATGTCTCTCCACAGTAACTGTGTGCATAGACAAACCCTAAGACACAGGCATGTCTCATCTTACCCAATTTTAAACATTTGTTTTACCCACCCAAGATGGAAACCTGGTTACCTGGGACTGCCTCTGCAGCCTGTATAGTGAGGCAGCCCTTAGAGTGCAGGATTCAGATCTTAGTTGGAGTAGTCCAGCTTCTGAAGGTGACACCAGCTGATGCCAGAGACTGAGATCCGGTCTGCCCAGTTGTGCCTAAATTTTAGCTGTTTAAACAGCTTTTCTCTCTGAATTCCTCTTATAAAGGTACAGCTCTTACATCCATTAATGTCCCTTATAGGAGTATGTACATATGTTGGTATATTTTGCTTTAACATATGTCCTTGGAAGACAATTGTAATTCCCTAAATAGTGTCCCACATCCCTTTATTTTAATATATGTACCCAAAATGACATGAACTGCATTATAATTCTAACACTTAACAGTTGTTCTCCTCCATGCCATATTCAACTCATAGTAAATTTGGGATTTTTGAGCAGAGGTTTGTTTTGCCCAGGGGCAAGCACAACCCCATATAATGGGCGGTAGATTTGCTGCAAAGGGTGCATTGTCTTGTTTTGTTATGGATACCATGAAAGCCCTCATTACAGCCTTGCTGTAAGCAATTTTTCCCACCAGAACTCGCAGTTTTCTTTACGGGATGTTTTGGAAGGCAATCTCTTGGGAAAACTGTCCTAACTCTCAGAGGACCAGGGCTTCCTTGCCAGCCAGGATGACAACTCCATCTGTTCTCATCGTGTCAGTAGCTGCCAAAGGTTGTGATGGATAGAGCAGGGTTGTGATTGCTGTTGCTGTGAAATTCATGGCCCTTCCCAAGGCACTGGATGCCAAAGGGAGCGGTTTCTTCTTCCTCTGACATTTGATATGAAGAATAATTGACAAGTTAAGCCTCACTATTGAAATTAGCAGCTTTTTCTTTTGGCAATTATTACTTCAGTAGTACTGTCCCACTTTTCCCTTCCTCATATTTTATTTGTTTTGCTATATAAAATTCAAGAATATAAACTTTCCTAGAAGATAATGAATTGAGGACAGATAAATGACTATCATTGTCTGGGAAATAAAACAGGTCATTATAAACTAATCAAGGTTTGTGGCTTTAGCTGCCTGCTTATCGCAGTGGGATTACTGGTTCACACTTAATTCTACATTAATTTTTGCATCCCATTAAGATAGAAGTTATGGTTAATTTAAACTCTTTTTGGTGAAGAAGGCCACTGCAATGGCAGATCGTAAAAGCCTTAAAAAAAAAAAATCCCTGAAATGCTAATTGCCTCATAAAATGAATTCTAATCTCCCAATCTAATACAGTGGGTGTGAGCAATTACTTTCTCTCACCAAACTGTTAATGTAACATTAGTGATTATACTAATTAAAACTAATGAACTCGTACTCACATGCTGATAAACCTCTCAACCACTCGACAAGCTCCAGCCTTCTATCAGTTTTATTTAACTCCCCTTTTGGAAGATGAATCTTAAATTAACCTCTTGACTAACATTCCAAATTAGGTTTTGAAATTTGAAGCTTTATAGACTGTGTATAATTCTTCTCCAAAGATTACCAGAGTCAGAGAAACCATTTCCACTGAGGATGAAATTGAATTTATAAATGCTTTCTCCTAATTTGAGAAACATGGAGAACAATGGTAGCTCATACATCTATACTGCATCCAAGGTAAGAAAATACAAAGATCTTCAAAAATCATTTTATGACAAACGTGTTTCTATGGCTTGGGAACTGGAAAAATAAATTACAATGAGCAACTTATACAATATATCTTCCTTCTTTCCTAAACTTGTGAATTTTTGTGTGTGTGCGCATAATTATGAATTCCCTTTCACAACTCACATTTCTGAAATATTTCCATTAATCACTTCAACAAAGGATTTCTAGTCTAACTTTGTTCATTTCAGGTTTATTGAAAACTCTGGAAACTCAGCACAAACCACAAATGACGTGATCTATTTTTATTCTTTGACTTGGTAAGATCCATCTTCAAAATCTGGCTTCTGAATTGTTTGACATTCCTGTTTCAAAATTCTAAATTTGTAGTATTTTGAAAGAAATGCTTAATAATTCCCTGTCACTTTTTAAAAAGTATCTCAGGGAAAATTATATGTGAATTAAAATGCTAAAATTTAAATGCAAAACAGGCAAAAAATGGTCACCTTGAGTGTATTTAATGCTTGAATAAATATTTATGAGCAGTTTTTCCATGTTTAATCTGCTCCAGTATTTACTTTCTACCATTTATTGCCCAATAACTTAATAAAATTAGGTTTATTATATTGTTGTGTCAGTCCAGTATTATTCTCAATTATCTCTTAGCCTGTTGGCCAATTTCAGTCAAATTGAACTGTGGGATGGAACTCTCAAATGCTTTAATTTTCAATGATTTCTGAGAGAAGAGGCATCAGGGTAGAGCAGAATGACCCTTTCATGTCTCCAGGGAGGAACAGCTGGCCACGTGGGCAGTATTACACTGACAGATAGGAGAGAACCTGAACAATGGCAGTTTGATCCCAAATGGATTATAGATACCAGAGAATTCACAGGAGACAGTGTCTTTATGAACAGGAGAAAAGGCTTCAGCCAGAGTGCTCCTCATTAGATGCAACATAATCCCACCATGAGGCACCAAAACCACAGGAAACCAGGCTCTGCTGCTCACAGAAAAAATTTCTTTTTAATGATGCAGCTTATTACAGAGCAGTTCTTTTTAAGAACAAGTAATTTGGCAAAGAGCAATTTATAAACACGTGGTGCTTTTCTTATGGAAAAATCCCCCAACAAAACCATGACTAGATTTGGACTGAGACACGGGTTTTCTGCTAAAAATTGCAGCAAATTGCTTTGGATGTGACACGTTTGTTCTACCTTTGATGTCTGAGGGGTAGGCCCCTAACTCTGAAGACTGCCCCTTTTACAGCCCATGAAGAGTGCTGAAGTGAAATTCACTTGATTCCAAGAGGTGCTGAAGGAGCATCCTGCTGGACACCCTCTCAACATGCAGACAGGACCAAACCCATCCTCAGCACAGACCCACAGAGGTTTTTACTGGTTTCTAGAGAAGAAACAGAAGCACAACCCTATTTCAGTCAGGAAGGTGCTGCACCACTATGGGCTTCTCCTACGGCACTGGAGACAAGGCAGCCCATGGAGAGAGAAAGGGATGCCTGTTCACATGAGGGTGTAAATCTGTGGCTCCCTACCATCGTTACAACTCCAATGACTTGATAGAAAATTCAGGGGAAGGATTAAGGGTAGATCCAAGAGTTAAAGACCTCCAAGAGGTAAAGAATGCACAAACACATCTGTGAGTCTGCAGCTGAAAGCTGAGGCATTCACTCAGGAGAAGGGCTTTGCTATTTCTCCTCATGCTCTGAGGGACCTTTTGTATTTGAACTAGTGAATTCTTTAGATCAGCTACGGTGAAAATAGCGGAAAAAGAGGCAGCAACCCACACTGCACCTTTGCTGGCTGAGCTCGTGGCCCTGTGGGGTGCAGGCAATGGATACACCATGTCCCTCAAGCCTTGCTTCTCTGCTGCACACTGGCACAGCTTCAACAGGGAGAGCAAGTGCAGCTGCTGCCCTCAGCAGCTAAATGTCCTGTTGTTGAAGTTGTGACTTAAAAATGGTGCATTTACTCAAGATAAACCTCACAGGGTGAGGGAGAGTTGAAAACAGTGCTCCTATCCCATGGAAGAGGGCCTGGACACTGATAACCTGGAGTATAAGGAGAGCAAGTAACACCACGACATTGTAGAAGAATAAACACTGCTCAGGTCTTCAGAGTAAAGGTGAAGTGTCACCTTTCAGCACTTTGCAATGTTCCTCAGTTTTATACTGGAAACTGGGATGCTTCATTCATACTTTTATTTACTGTAATGCACATAATGTGCAAAAATCAGCCTTCCTCCTCCCTGTGAGCAGTGCCAATGCATGCTGAGAACATCCCAAGGAGGGAGGACAGGGACTGGTTCATTGCCCAGTAAATAAGTGCTTCCGAGAGGAAAGCAGGTGCTGCAAATAATCATCCTTTTCCAGATACTTCACACCCATGCAACTGCATTTTCTCCAGTGGTCACACACACTTTGCAAACACTCATCAATTCACCCATTTGCTGGGCTCTCTGCTTGGGGCAGTCAGTGGTGTGGCCTGAAGGCCATCATGGTGGGGCTTCTGTGCAGGGTCACACAGAAAACTGCAAGGATGAAAACAAAGCCACCAGGCATGCCAGCCAGCCCAAACCAGAGGACAGTGCTCCCTCTCTACCCCAGTGAACCTTAGCACACCCTGAGACATTGCAAACTAATCCCCCTCCCAAGAGGAAACTACTCCTTCCATGTACCCAAACCCTTTTCATCCACAGCTTTCTTGGCTGGATTACAGGAGAGCTGGTAGGAGCTGTACATGTTCATGGCAGCTCAAACTTTGGTGGGAGTCAGGGATTGAGAGGAGCTGTGCTCACACCACGTTGTTACAATTCCACCAACCTGCCTGTGACAAGCAACAACAAGAGATGCAGTCACCCTGTAGGCAGGTAAGCAACTGGAAATGAGCCATGAAAACTCGGTGGATTTTTGATGGTGACCTAAAGATTTCTGCAGACAAGGAGGGACCTGGGCCTGCAGCTCTGAGATTGCTTTGAGTGAGCAACTTCCATGGTTTTCAGCAACTTTTGGCTACTTTTAGGGTTTCTGCTGAAACAAATTGGCATTTTCTTTGCCAGTGAAATATGCCATTTATTCAGTTTTCTTACTGTCTTCCTCCTATTTCTTGGCTTCTCAGGGACTGACTTCTTCTCATCTGTGTAGAAACTGCCTCCAATAATTTTCTAATCCTCAGCTTCTTTCTGCCTCACAAAAGCTTTGCCACCCACTAACATCCACCTCCATGTTACTTACACCCACCTCACAGGGACATAAGCTCAAAAGAACTATAAAGGTGGCATGAGGAAAGTGGTGAGTCTTTTAATCCTGGTCTTCATTTAATTTATCTCCTGCTCTTTTTTAATATGCTAATGAGATTTTTTTAGAGTCTTTCAGATGAAAGAAAAGAGAAGAAAAAAACCCCAACCCCCTCAACCTATTTTGTCAAAAGCTGTACTTTCATATCTGAAATTAAGAAATCCAAGCCAGGGCTCATGTTGGGGATTTATTTAAAATTTTAATTACACAAAATCCTGTTCATTATGAATGCATCAGTTGAATTTCTTAAGTACTGAATATTAGTTGCAGCTTTGGCAGTGGAAGGATTTGTTTTCCCTACTATCAAATGGCCATGAGAGGACAACTTCAAGCTCATTTTACTAATCTCACTTTGCAACATAATCAGGCGTGACTTGGTGACACAGCACAGGGATGTGTTAATGGCTGTCCTCATGCTAATTACACACCTCTGACTATGCAGAGAAAATGCAGCTTTAGTATATGTCCATGCTGTACCACACACTTCTCTCTGTCAGATGACCTCGAATTTTAGATTAATCCACATATATATAGAGGCATTTTGGAAAAAACCCATTGGTTTTGTGTTAGATCTAGCAAGTCTATGACTATTTTAAATGTATCCCAGGTGAAAAGAGAGATGCTATTCTCAAATTAAATACCCTTGCTTTCTTTTCGAAAATAATTTTATTCAGCATTAACTGTCATGCACTCTTGAAATACAAGCAAAAAACTTCAAGAAACTCAACCTTCTTTAATATATTGAGAACAATGTAATTATAATGAAATAGAAACAGGATCCACACTAAAATATTTCAGTCCATAGATGCTCTCTGAGACAGACCCATGTGGACGCTGGTAGGATGGAGCAAGGTCATGCTCTCCAGCTCTCCTACTTCAAACCTAAGTTTGATGAACCCTTTCAAGCCCAGATGGACACCAAAATTCCCGTGTTTCAAACTGAAGGGAGATGCACCACCTTGCTGACCCTCAGCCAAAGCTGCAACAGGGTCATGGATGCCTGGGAAAACAATCCTGATTTAGCTGCTGTGTTTGATGGATCTAACCAGAGATCGCTTTCCGTGCTCTCTTTGAGAAATAAAATACACCAAGTAGATACAAGCAAAACCGTGTGCATGGGAAATTCCTGTGGAGCATCTGGCAGTTATTTGATAGTCAAAATATAAAGCTAGGCTGGAGGGTGGGACATACCCTTGGAAGCTGATTTGCAACTTGTATTCTCTCTGCTGCATTTTAGGACTGGGGCAGTGCAGCGACAACAAACCACGGCAAAGTGTATCTGATACTGCTGATGCACTGGGGAGTGCAGACATTTACCATCTTTTCTTTGGAGCAGAAGATTTTACGTCTTGACTTAAACAAGGGTGATGCCTCTAAATGCCATCCCCTTTGCCCACACAAGGCAAGTATCAGAAGCCAAGGCACACCCTATCAGCTCTTTCTCCACAAGGGTAGGGTGCAATCATTTTTTATCAACAGCTTGCTCATGAGACACTGCTGATCCTGGCTCTGGGTGAGAGAGTGAACAACCTGCATATGTACAATAGAGATAATCAAGAATGCTGAGTTATCTGAAGATTTGCTTCATCCTTTATCCACTTTGTAGTTTGGATAAAGCTGGTTCACAAAATGCAAAACCATTGTAGACTTTAATTAAAAGCAAAGTGATAAAGCGCTTCCAAGCTGCATCTGCTCTGTCTGATAGGGAAGGCAGAGTTCACAAGAGCCCTATATCTGACCTGTTGATTTTGTGGTTTACATTCACACTGAAAAAGAAATTAAAATGGAAAATAATCCAAAAAAAAAAAAAAGAAGAAGAAAGAAGAAATGATTGCCCACTGTGCTCATAAACTTAGCAGTTCAGACTGCCTCTAAATAACTCATCATCTGATATTCATTTACAAGTTACTACAGTAACAGCGTGTCTCCAGAAGAAGCAGATTTGCTGGTGTCATCTGAGATAATTAGACCAAATCCATCCTGAGACAATTGAATTTCTCCCCTTCCATCAGACAATTTCCAGCTATCACAATTATATGACATGTAAATCCATTAATTGCTCTTTCAGAGATGCACACCAGGAGTGCCAAAGGATTGCACAAACATTACTGGTCTGCTGGAAGGAGAGAAGGGATGAGGTGGTGGTTGTTGAACGAGCCCACAGCCTCTCTTGCTGGGACCAGTGTCTCCAATCTCATCTATGCACTCCTCCTGGCCAAGGATTTGCTCTGTGGGCTATGTCTCATTGCTCTGTCAACTGTCACATGGCAATGTGCAGCTAAGCCTGTGCCAGACTGGTCACAGTGGAGTGCAGACAGTAGGCTGGGGCCAGGTAGGCATAGTGAGGAGGGAGCACAGGACTCTCATTGCTGCCAACCCTGTCTCCCTGTCCTGCCTCATAGGCTCTGCCTGTGCCTACACCTCTGTAGCAGTCACTGAGCAATGTATGAGCCATAAAACACTCCACATTTTAGTTAAGGCTTTCTCTGAGAGTTGTTTCTGAGGAGATGCAAGGGTGTCCTAAAGCCATGCCTGTCTCCCTCTTGCTGAGGCATTGCTGCTACCAGCAAGCAATGGGCATCCCAAACCCACCCAAAATGGCCTGGTGTGGTGGGGGCCATGCTCAGGTTATAGAAAAGGGGAACATAAATTGTTTCTGTCTCAGAGTAACTCTCTGTTCCCCTGCACATCTCTGCCACTTCTCCACTAGTGACTTTCAGCTTGCCCTTGCTCTGGGTACCTTGCAGCGTACGTGTGGCACTAAAAGAAAAGTGTCCCTGTTACAAGACAACCCAAAATTTATCCTTACTCCACTGTCAGATGAAAGTGTGTCTTGAGTTTGTGTAGTCAGGCTTAAGAACAGGGAAAAAAATTCCACAAAACAATGGAATTTGTGGAAAATCCATGTGAAATATTAGCTTCGGGCATGAAAAACAAATGGCAAGTCTGGGTAAATTAATTTAGTTTGTGTAATGTATGCAAATGCTTCATTGACATATTCTTTCCAGTAAGGAAAGGGGGCATTTCTCCAGGAACATTTGTCTTGTGTCTCAAACATTCTTTTAATTCTGTGCAAATCATAGCCTGTTCCTTCTTCATCCTCCCCCTCAAATTCTCAAAGAATAGTTCTTCTGGAAGTTTTCTTCACGAGGGGAGGATGCAGGTAGAAAGAAAGAACAGAAAGAGAGGCTCAGCTTAGCCTGAGAAGACAATGTTCCATTGCTATAATTAGACTGAAAATTTAAAAGGTTTTGTTAAAAAAAAAAAAAAACAACAAGAAACTGAAAACCAAAATTCACAACAATCCTCTAAGTTAACATTCCTGCTTACAGAAAGCTACTGTCTGTCGTATCCAGGAGAGGCTGAGTCAGTCAGTCTCCATGCTGTGCCTCCTGCAGCTCTGCTGTTTTGGGAGAGAATCCCCTGGATCCTTTAGCCTGCTGGCACCTGCCTTCTGACCTCGTGTGCCAACAGCAAGAGGAAGTGTAGGAACACCGAGTCACGGAAGATTTGAGGTAGAAGGGACTTCTGACGATCATCTAGTTCCAATGCAGTGTCACTCTGCAGTGTCACTGTCCCATGGACAGTGACATCTACCACCAGGCCAGGTTTCTCAAAGTCCCATCCAAACTGGCCATCAGTAATTCCACCCACAGCTTCTCTGGGCAACCTGTTCCCCTGCCTCACTATTCTCACATTAAAAAATTTCTTCATTATGTTTAATCAAAACTTGCCCTCCTTCAATTTAAAACTGTTACTTGTCCTGTTGCTACAGGCCCTGGTAAAAAATGTCTTTCCATCTCTTTTATCAGCCCCCTTTATAAACTGAAAAGCTGCAATCAGATGTCCTTGGAGCATTCTCTTCTCCAACCCCATCTCTTTCAACCTGTCTTCACAGGAGAATTGCTCCAGCCCTCTGATGACCTTCATGGCCCTTCTTTGGATCTGCTCTAACTGGTTCACATCCCTCTTGCGCTGGGATCCCCAGAGCTGGATGTGGTATTCTGGGTAGGGTCTCACAGGAGTGGAGAAGACAGGCAGAATCACCTCTTCTGACCCACTAGACATGTATGTTTGTACACACCAGGATGTGGTTGGCTTGCCAGGCTGCAAGTGCATATTGAGGAGTCATATCTGATTTTATGTGGACAACCCCCACATCCTTTTCCACGGGACTGCTCCAAACCCATCCATCACTCAGCCTGTATTGATACCCAGGATTGAGCTGACCCAGATGCAGGGCCTTGCACCCGAATTTCATGAGATTCACAAGGCCCTGCTCCTCAAGCCTGTCACAGTCCCTTTGGATAACATCCCTTCCCTCGAGTGAATCAGCTGCAGCACTCAGCTTGATGTCACCTGCAAACTTGCTGAGGGTGCACTGATCCTACTGCCTATATCACTGATGAAGATATTAAATAGTATTGGTCCCAGTATGGGACCCCTGTGGGACACACCAGCCGTTAATGGTTTTCACTTGGATATTGAGAATTGGTTTTTACTTTTTGGATGCTGCCATCCAGTCAATTCCTTATTCATCTAACAGTCCATCTGTCAAACTCATATCTCCCTCCAACTTAAAGGTAAGGATATCGTGGGGGATTGTATCAAAACCCTTAGAGAAGTTAAAGTAGATAGCAACCGTAGCTCTTCCCTTGCCTGCTGATGCAGTCAGGCCATTGAAGAAAGCTACCAAAATAGTCAGGCATGATTTGTCTTCGCTGAAGCCATGTAGGCATTCTCTAATCACATCCCTGTCTTCTACATGTTTTGACATATTCCAGGAGGATCTGCTCCATGATTTTACCAGGTGTGGAGGTGAGGCTGACTGCTTGGGTATCACCAGGGAATGGCGAGGTTGTTCATGGGGAAAACAGACACAATCAGAGGTTAGAGACCCATTACCCAGCAGAGCTGCAGTCCCTAGAGTCTAGTTATTTTTAAAGTCAGAAATCCATTAGCATAGGCTATGCAGCTCTGGCTACAGCACCACAAGCTCTTTCTATCAGCTCTGGTCTCTCTGGTTCTCCATTCTAAAATTTCCTATTTCAATGCAAGTGGAGCACCAGGAAAAGGGGGCAGAGGACCACATTTCTTATTCAAAGCAATTCTCACTCTTTAATGTCCCTTCTCACACTCTCACTTGTCTTGTGGCAAGGTTTTATGTGTTAACTTCAGCCAGGTCCTCCCCATGCTGGTAGTTTAATACATGTTCTTATAAACTTGTCTGGCTGTACAATACTCTATAACTTGCACATCATAAAAGTGAATAATTTTACAACTATTCCGATACACTTACAGGTTTTGAGGATTTGACAGTGAGGTAGATTTTTAAGATTTATTTTCAGCTTTCTATAGAGAGCTTCTTAGAGAGCTTTCTGTGTGACACGTTATTGAACAAGATGACAGACCACTCATTTCATCACATCGAAGGTGTTTCAGCCTTTCTTTCCCAGGACAACCTTCTCTCTTTCTTCCCAAAGGGCTGCACAGAGGAAGGGTGGTTTTGCAGGAATGGGACTGAGTGAACGTCTGGTCCCCATCTCTCACACTTCTTAGCTGCCTACCCGCCCTCAGTGCCCTCTGAGGATGCCCTCAGGCCACTGGGATGCCTGCTGCAATCCCTGCTGTCTGTTGGGATGTGACCCTGCAGTGAACAGCATGGCTTTGCTACAAGGAGCTGCACCAGTCGGGGTGAGCAATATATCCCCCGCTGGTCTCCGATAGGGCTGGGAGAGCTCCGGGCAGCCCCCCGGGATCAGGCTTAACAAGCAGCAATGGCTGTGTGGTGTTCTGTGCAGTCTGTCTCGCCAAAAGCATGAATAATGTGTGAAGTGACTGCTAGAGGGACACCCACACTCCCAGGAGGAACCACTCAAGTGTTTCTACAACTTCACCACCAGCTACTCATTCAGTGAAGGCTGTTAGGCACCTTCATGCCCCTGTCAACAGAGCTTCCATCTGTTTTTAAACCCTTTCATTTCCCTCTTTTGCACCCTGTAAGTGTGTAGAGATTGCTTACTCTATAATTTCCAAATCCACAGCAGGTCCACGCTAATTCAGAATAACATCTTTTAGACCCACAGGGTTTGCAAAGACTTCAAGGATAAAGATAATATTTAGCTGGAGAACCACTATGACAAACGAATTGCTACATTTTGGGCGGGATTTGTCTCATCTAAATGTATATGTCAAAAAGATCAACATGTTCAAATCTGACCTGCTCATCTGAAGCTCCCTTAATAACAGAGATAAGATGTACCTTCACAGAGAAATTCATCATCCCTGTCTTGAACATGTCCATCTTCATGAAAGATGAAATTACCATAAGCACCTGCAGGAGCTGTTCACTTCTCTTCCTAAGCTAGAAGTGGAGCTGGGGTCCCTGGCCCAGAAGTGGGCACCAGGCTTGCAAAGTTTCACCAGATTCAGTATATCAGCAGTCACTCAGACTCTGAGTAGCAAGGGTGCCAGGACACAGCTACTGTGACTCTTTAATGGGTGATTATGAGCTGCCTATTTGCCTAATGCAGAAAATCCCTTGAGCTGACACATTTTCTTCCCAGCTAAGGGCTGGTCATCCAATTTTTCAGGCATCTAGATTTAACAGTGAAATAAAACTAATTTACAGCTCTTGCCATTAGGAGGACAAATTTTCATCTCTGTTCTTCGGGTGAGAGGCACTATAACAAATGAATGATTGCTGACCCATGATACCTATTAGAGATTGCAGTTGGGTCATCTCATTTGTTGTTTTAACACAAGAAATTAAGAGCCTAGCAGGGCTATGACAAAAATTGAATTGATAATGAGATGAACACTGCCTTTACCAGAGGCTCTTTCTAGAATTATATGTGGGAAAAGCTCAGTGACATCAGGACCTTGAGCTGTAGGCCAAAACTTTTTGAGCTTAGTGGGACTTTCCTCTTGCCCAGGCTTCCTCCCATTGCTACCTGGAAGTGCAATCCAGCTGCCACATGCTGGAGATCATGGAGAAAAAGGAGCAGTTAGCCATGTACTTGCTTGGCTATTTTCCCTCTGTCATTGTCTACAGCTAAACTCCACCGAAAAGAGGTTTTTAATCAAAAGGAGGTAAGTGTATAGGACAGTTTGCTCCCAACAGCAGCCACCCTGACAGATTCCTGTGTTCTTAGTCTGATGTTGGCTGAAGACCAGTCCTTGCTGTCAAGTAACAAAGTTGGTCTCCTTCAAAAGCATCCTCAGTGCAGGGAAACCAATAGCTTCCAAATTTTAGGGGAAATATCGAAAAATGTCATGGATAACCTGACTCTGAGCTGTGTGAAGGCAAAATTAAACTCTAGAATTCTGCATAGCCTCAAACTCAAGACACACATGTTTGGCTTCTTCTCTGCCCTTCCTGCCCCTGGACAGATTGTGGGGCCATCACACCCTAGTGGCTCAGCACCACAGCACCCATGCTGGCCTGAGCCTGTGCTCCAGTGGCACCCTGGGTCAGCCTCCCCTGATCTAGCAACATTGCTCTCCTCCCTGCAACCTACCCTGACTCCCTAGCCCTTCCCAACTGCATGACACAGTGCCCTGACCTTGTCTCATGTACTGAAGGGAAAAAAAATTCCAATAATTGCTTGCCACCTAATCAACTAATAGTTAGTCTTTAGTTGACTTGTTCTCTTTTGTTCCTGTCCTAAGATGGAAAACTGTCCCATTGTCTTTCACTCCTAGAGGTCTGTCCATGCTCTGTCACAGGGTAAATCTGCAGACACAGAAAGTACCATCTCTACTTTGCTTTCCACATGAGCTTTCTCCCTATTTATTCCTGGTGCCTGTTTTACGTGAAGATCTGCTTTAGCTTTTGGGCTTGCTCCAGCACCATTCGCTAAAATTATATCAAGTATTGATTGGTAACAGATATATTACAGGGAAATGCTAGTGAGGATACATTAAGTAAATAGAGGAGCAGGCCCATGCTGCTTTCTTCCTTTTACCAGAATGGCAATCAGCAGCAGCAGAGCTGTACAGGGTCTGCAACAGCTGTGGCTTGAACCAGCCAGAGATCATCCAAATTAATAGACTGTGGAGAAGACTTAGTGCTGTGTTAAATGCTGTGGGCCTGGTAGTGCCCTTGGGTACAGAGTACATAGATGGTCTTGTGAAATGAGAATGGTTTAAGGAAAAAAAAACCCTTGTAATTCAAGGCCCCCGAGCATTCCATGATCTACCATTCTGATTCATGTTTCATTTTCACTTATTACTGCTCAATATTTAATTTCCTTTGTACTTAGAAAAGTGCCAAGCCCAGGTGACAGTGATGGCTGGCTACTATTTTTCAAGTCCTGTAACTCAGGCAGTGAAGTAGAAAGGACAGTACGAGAGAGAACAGCAAAGGGGAGGCATAGTCACAACTCCAGGTGGTAGACATTAAGGTGACACTGGTAGAAGATGAGAGGAGGGTGAATGTTTCAGGATGAAAAACGGAGGTTAAAAAGAGTTTTAAGAAGAATTCTTTGCATTACAGCAGGGAGCAAGGCAATCTACGTCTCCTTTGTAACAGTCACATGTGAAAATGAACATTGGTGACCATAGTATCAGCCCAAACTGACTTGAAAATGCCCTTTTGCTGGAGTTCCTTGCTACTGACCATACACAAGTGACTCCAGTTAAAGGAATGCAGGTGGAAAATTTAGAAAAGGCTGCATTAAATAGCATGAGGATTGAGCTGAACCACCTGTAGCCATAGAGTGTCAGAGTTACAGTTAAACTTACTTCCAGTTTGGTCTGGCATTGCCCTGATCCTGGTTTCACTTGGCTATTTCTCTCCACTACCTGTAAGGGTAGTTGAGGGTGACTAAGCTGTGCTCAGATTTCATTGGGTTTTCAGTCCTTACACTAAGGTGAGATGAATCCCACTTTGCTCCTGCCCCCTAGCCCCCTGGTAACCTTCAAGCCCTTTGAGTCTTTCTCTTCCTGATCCATCTATCTGGCCCCACACTGGCTCATTCCTAATTTATCAGCAGAAACTGCCTTTATATAGGTGAATAAAACAAATCAGGGGTCATTTCCTGGCCCTGAGATCAAATGGAACATCTTTTGTCCATGTGGTTTAATTTACCTCTCACACAGAGTGGCCTCTGCATTGTGTCTGGTGGAAACAGTTCCTGGTCTCTCCAAGGCAGTTAAGGAGAATGCTTGCTGGTATGTGCCAAATCCAGGGATAATGCTGCCCATCATGTTGCATGGATAATTGCAAGCTGGTGTTGTGGCCTTGGCCTGCTGTGGTTTGGTAGATAGAGCCACATCTGAATTTCCCACATCCAGAGGTGGCTCAGCACGTGCAGGCGAGAGGTAAAAATCCACATCAGAGGAGTTCGTGTCCTACTTCCCAAGCACTTGAAGGTTAATGGCTGCACAGAGACTGACAGCCTTCAGGGACTTCTTTTGACACCTTTCCTAAGCACTTGGTCATTTGAAAGTGAAAATAATAAGCACTTTCCTGCGAAAGGCTTTTTCTTCTGGCCTCTTATGTCAAGATGCAGTTACATGTCAGGTACGTGTTTGTTTTCATAAGGCACTGTGTAAAAAGCCTCTCTTCCTTCAAGTGCACATTTTGTCAGCAGCTTTTGGACTGATTTCAACTCCTCAGCCGTACTGCAGCCCTTCTATGTCTAGAAGAGGGCATTCAGGTTTTACCTTCCCTGTCAGCTGCAGAGTCACACCATTTTGCAAACTGCCCTTGAAATCAATGCGGTTGCTGTATTAGAAATACTTAGCACATAAATTGTAGGACATGAGGCAGTGCGTGTAACAAGGCATGATAACCATGCACCAAACCTGCTGTACAAGCTCATTTCAAAGTCTAGCTCCGACTCCTCGCTCTTCCACTTGCTTGGTTCAGAGCTTTAAGGAAGGGCATGCTTGTGAGCATGCATTGCTAGCCACGTCCAAACTCCAGTCAGTCAGAAATGGGGCTGAGATTTCTCACACATTGTATTTTTTAATGCTGATATGCCCACACTGCAGGCTTGATGTTAAAATGAGCTTTCCCACCTCATTTGTTCACCTTCCCCTGAATCTGAGTATGTTACTGGGTAGGCAGTGGTTAAAGAACAAATAAAATGGGAATGGAGGTGTCTTACCTCCATTTCAGTAGGTGCCTCTGCAGGGCTTGATGGCATGCACAGTGATAAACAATTACAAATGGACATCTTACCTTGCAGTAGTGGGACAGGGAGGGAAAGAATGGGAATTAGCTGTGCAAGTTTACATATGCCCAGGCATTTGACCACAGAAAGGATATATCCAGAAGATGTTTTGGTTTCCAAACCTACAAAGGAAGGCTACATCTATGCATGTAACTATTATAGGTTTATCTTCTATTTCACAAAGCTGAACCTATAAAAAGACAAACTCATTTAGAAGGGAAAGACTTTCTATGCAAAAAACCTAAAGGCTCCTTAGACATGCCAAATTGATTTCTTCGTCTTCAGGCACGAATATCAATTAAGCAGAGGTTATGTCCTAGCTTAAAAGCAGAGTGAGATTTATGTGAACAACCAGTTTCAGTTACAAGGAATTAATTTTAAGTGTATACTGTAGTCATAGGAGTGCATTATTTCATGTCATGTCATTTGTGTCCTGAAACTGGCACTCTGGAGCAGGGGTATCTCAAGTAAACTTGGCTTCTCGTTATGCATCTGAATCCCATCCACACAACTGCAGACACCAGGCAAGGGGTCACATTCAGTTGAACATGCTCAGCTGTGGGCAGGTGACATCATGATTCAGTGGAGGCACCTCAAGGTTTTGTAGGCATCACTGGTAGCAGAGCTTGCGGCTCCAGGGAGAAGAGCAGGTGCTGAGTGGCCAGAATGAGTCTCGTTTGCACTGGAGTGGTACATTTCTCACTTGGCTGCTTTACTGCTGTGCCACCCTCATTATTTCTGCCATTGCTTTTTCTCCAGCACGGAGCATTACAGGCACCTTGAGAAAACGCTGTACAGAGAGGGTGAACCACTGTAAACCCAAATTCTCAGCTGAACAAAGCCAGGACAGCTCCATTGCAGCCATTCCACAGAGCTGAGCTGCTAGGAGCAGGAAGACATGGGGACAGCAGAGGCTTTCACAGTTTGTGTGCTGACGTGAAGGAAGATAAATTTAGGACTGAGCCCTAGTTTCTGTGGATTGTTTTCTACAGGAGAGAGAAAAACCAGGCTGTGGCTCACTGTTTCCATAAGAAACATAGGTATTGAATCATATTTTTTCTGTACCAAGATGCTTGTGTTTTTGCCTGCATGATGACCTCGCTTCAACGGAAAGAGTGGAAAGTGATCCCTGCTTCAATCTGTTCTACCACTAGGGCACTCCTGTGGGAAGCAGCAGATGCAGCTCCCTCCCTTTTGGGAGAGACTTCTTACTTGTCAAGTTGCTCTGTAAGCAATGGATGAAACATAGACTGAAAGCTGCTGCTAGGGATCTGTGTCTTTTCCTGTCCTCTAGACTGTCAGTCTGTGTTGGGTATCCACAGATTAAGCACAGGATCTAGTCCATTGGGACTACCTGATTTTGCACCCAGGGAGGTACACATGGGAGATGCAGAGCTGAGCAAGATGGTCTGAGGACATCAGCTCTGGGCAAAGAGGCATACTGGGTACATTTACACATTTTCAGTGGCAGCTTTGGTGTACAGGGACTCCTATTGTTTCTAAATGATCGGGTGAGTCGTTTGGAGTCAGAGAACAAATAACATCTAATTGTACTTCAGGAGCTAGATCCTGCCCTGAGTCCCCAGCAGGTCATGTCCGTGAAGAGGTAAAGGAAATAGCACAATTTCCTCCCACACTGGCTAAGCCAGCATCCCTCATGGGAGCTTCTCCATCCCCTGTTTACTGGGGGACCACTGAAACCTGGGGTATCTCAGTCTATTGACTTCCTTATGACTGCTTTAAGTTTTTGTCTGGTTCTGTGTAACACAAAATGCTTTGGAGCTCTGGCAACAAAACCTATTGTGCCAACACTTCTGCAGCTTGCTCTTGGTTCTTTGGGTTTCTTGTGGTCCTCCACAGCACTGAGGTGAAGCTGTGATAAATCAGATGTGATGGGTGCAGCCTCAGTGACCAGGTTTGGGAGCCTCTTTTTGTATAAAGTGCACTTGTGGAAATGTGGCAGCCCATTGCTTCCAGATAAATGCAGATAAATAAGGAAAGACTAAAGTGGGTTGCCCTCCCCTGCCTGAGGATGTGATGAAGGACATGGCATTAACAAGTCTGCTCACCGCCACGATAACATTTCTGAGCACAGAGGCAGCACTGGCACCCTCAATGTCTCTTTTCCCTACCTCCTCGGAGACAAATTGACCCTGCCTAAGTAAGAAAGGACTCACCTAATCACATTAGGATCAGTTTAGATGGCAGAGAGGGTAACAAAATTAGAGCTTTTAAACCATTATCTCTTCTTAATGAACATCTGCGTTGATACAAGCCCGCAGAGAGTTAAGGAAAGCTGAGCTATGTCTGATCTCATTACAGCTTTAAAAAACAAAATATGTGATGGAGAGCTGGTTCATGGCTGTAAGAAAACCATCAGTCTTTTTATAAGTGGCAAGAAAGGGCTCTTCTCAAGCCCAGAGAGGCTATATTCTGATTCTTGATTTAAAAAATAAAATGAGCTTTGGTGTTGCAAGCCTTTTCCTAGGTCCCATATGCAAACTCATATAATACCTAGTCAAGTAATGTGTCTATAATTTCATATTATATGTGTCATGCCGTAGTGTTTTAATCCTGTTGTCTGCATATTGTTTGATGCAATAATCGTTGTAATATTTTACATAATCAGAATTAATATGTTGTATGGAGATGCCAGGGAGAGTGTCTGATCTGCTTGCTACAACAGCAATAACTGAAGTGATATTGTTATTGTACTCAGAGGGAAACATGAACTCTGCAGAAAAACTGGACTGGATGAAGTAGAAAATAGGACTGGATTTTGGCTAATGTCACATAGACACCTGTATGGCAGGTCATACAGTGATCAGAAGTTTTACTGTCCAACATGTTTTTCTTAAAAACAGTAGATGGGAACTGTTCACATATTTATTTGACTCACAGGATTGTTTAAATTGGAAAAGAAAAGACTTTTGAGTCCAACCGTCAGCCCAGCACCGTCAAGACCACCACAAAATCACATCCCTAAACACCACATCTACTTCTTTTTTAAACACCTACAGAGACTGTGACCCAATGACTTCCCTGGGCAGCCTGTTCCAATGCTTGACTACTTTTTTAGGGCAGAAATCCTTCTTGCTATCCAATCTAAACCTCCCCTGGCAGAACTTGAAGCCATTTCTTCTTGTTACCTGGGAGAAGAGACTGACCCCCACCTGGCTCCAATTTCCCTTCAGGGGGTTGTAGAAAGTGGTAAGGTCTCCCCTGAGCCCCCTTTTCTCCAGGCTGAACACCCTCAGCTCCTTCAGACACTCCTCATAAGCCTTGTGGTCCAGACCCCTCCCCAGCTCCACTGCCCTTCTCTGGACTTGCTCCAGCCCCTCAGTGTCCTTCTTATACTGAGAGGCCCAGAACTGAACACAGGATTTGAGGTGCAGCTTTACCAGTGCTAAGTACATGGGTATGATCATGTTTAAAGAAAATAGGACTTCCTGTTGGCTTATCGAAGTATAATTTCCTGTTAAAAACCACCATCCTTTTATGCATGTATGTACATATGAAAATAAAACTCCTGATCATCTGTAGCATTGCAGTAATTTTTTATAATCATCCACACATCTGAGCAATCAGCTCACTGCCTGGTTCTCTTTGCACCACCCTAGCTACGTCTCTCCAAGATGAAACTGATGTGGCAAGAGCTAACTCTAACCAGCTGAAGAAGTCATCTGTATTAACTCCAGGAAAAAGGTTACTTCCCCCCCTCTTTTATTTATACATAACCCACCAGTCTTAGATGTTGACACTGTGCAAACATCACTTCTGCAACACATTTATGTTGATGTGTGTAAGGGCATATGTGCTGCACACACACACACACACACACACACACACACATCTCCTTTTTTCCTCCAATTTGGCAGAAACCTAAGTCTAATTTTGAAATGTCACACCTCACATATAATCCCCCAAAAGAGTTTGCAATGCAGATCCCTTCAGCAATCTGGTTCGCAGCACATCCCTAAAGCCAGTAATACTGGTAACAGCCTGAGATGGGAGAGCAAAATGTTTTTAAGCCAGCCTCACCACTGAAGTCTTTTATGAAACTACTCTCTCCATCTACAGACATTTAATTGCTACCTAGCTTTTGGCCTCATTAAATTCCAGATAATTAATCCCCAAGTACTAGATATTCACTCTGCCCCAAGACATTTCGACAGGTTTTCTTAGCAGTGGCCCTGAAATGATTATTTCCTGCTCTCAGTGCTGAACATGCTGTCTCAAGCAGTTTGATGCATGTCCATTAACAGCACACCACTTGGCTGTACTAAGAGCAAGAAAAAGACAGGAGAAAAGTACAAGCCTTGCACTATCATCAACCTTTCTGTGAATTCGGGTGAATAATGCAGATTTGTCTACTTCCAGGACAATTACCCTGTTGCTCTCCAGGGAGCTCAGTTTGCAGAATGGCCAGAGAGCCAGGCTGAGCTTCAGAGCTGCTGCCATGCACTGTTCATGCCTTGGAATTGTTACCTGCCCATCCATAGGGGAGAGAACAAACCCCAGTCCTTACATTTTGGCATGAAACCATCTCCCACTCGGACCGTTCATTCTCCAGTTCTGGTTCAAAGGTGGATAAAACCTCTAGCAAATCTGCACAACATTCTCTAATGTTCAAAAGGAACATTAAACTTAGCTGCAATTTAATCCTAAATAAATTCTGCCACAGACTCAATTCAATCAAAACTTCTCTCTTCTTCTTAATCAGCAGAAGGCATTTGCTGTAAGTCTCCCCTGCATGACCAGCAGCAGCAGAGGCACAGCTGGAAGGGAGCATCCCACAGGCACTGCCCAAGCACTGCCCTTGAGGACAAACAGAGGCATCTTGCATGAAATTTGCACTTTTGCCCTCAGGCACTCAACAGTGTCTTAATTTTTTTCCTATTTTGTATAACAAGTTTAGGACAATCTTGAGATGATGCAGCACAGACTTGAAAGTTACTTTCTTAATTAATTTTCTAGATTGTTTGGGCTAGCAAAACAACCCTGACAGGAGTTGGGATGTTCTCACAAAGCTCATGGACTTTGGAGTGAGGTAAGGAATAGTGTTTGTCCTTCAAAGGACACCTTTTCCTCACTATAAATGCTATCAGCTTACATTTACTTTTCTTCTTTTTTTTTTTTTTTTTTTTTTTAGCGTTGTATTGCTGTTTGTTGTATGAACAGGTGCCTGGACTGATTATCTCCAAAACCAGAATAATTAATGGCTTTCTGTAACTTCAACATCAAATGTATTTTGATCAGCTTCAAAAAAACCCCCTTCTTTCAGCTAATGGGAGGTGTGAACCTCTAAGTGCTGAGCCTGTGAGAGTTTCTCTGACTTCAGAAGAGGTTTCATCTTTCATTCCACAAAATTACTGAGCACATCTTAATGAAAAGAGACTGGAGTCTCTTTTTTGTGTTGCAGATCTTGCCTTAACTTCAGAAAGGCCTTGGTTTTTCCAGCTCTAAAATGCAGGTGACAATATTTATAAGCCAACTGGGAGTTTCTACCTGAGGGACATTTTATGGAAGCCTAGCTATTTGCCAAAGACAAGCGCAATATTTTCCAGATCAATGAGCCATGGACTCTATACTGCAGGTTAAAAAAAAAAAAAGAAAAAAAAGAAAGAAAAAGTACAAGAATATTTAGTACCAGTCCCCTGAAACAGGAGTTTCAATACTTAATTAGAGCAGAAGTAGCATTAAGGCATTTTAATTCTGCCAGGCTGGTAAGGCCAGGGAGAAGGGAGCAGAAAGCCCACAGCTGATCCCCATGATATAGGGTGACCAGGGCTGCTTCAGGAACCTGCAGGAACAGATGCTCTGCAGGGAGAGTGCTCTCTGCCCTCTCCTGGATGGGGAAGCCAGCTGGATGGGTCAGGAGGTGACTGGGGAAAAGCAAAGGAGCAATCCAGCAAAGTGGGGCAGGATGCTGCAGCTACCTGTGGGAAAGCAGTGGGGAGAGCTGGGACTGCTGTGGGGTAAGTGGTGTGCGCAGACATTTTTTACAGGGTTTTACAGAGTGCTGAAGCATCAGTCAGGAGGTTTGCAAGCTGGGGTGACTTTCACAAAGCCTCAGAGGGCAGAAAGTGCTGATCCAGCAGCCAAGGTAAGCTGTAACTGCACCTGCAAAAGCTGGAAGGGAGAAGAGTACAGGGAAAAGGGGCTGCGGAGGGAGCAGGCTGAGGTACTAAACAGCGAGGGAATGTAAGCCGGCTGCAAAGCTATACCAAATTGATACAAACTTTGCTGCTATTTTGTTAACACTCAGGAAGAAGAAAACACTGAACCATGCCTTCCCAGCTTTGCCAAAGCCTTCCAAGGTAATCAAATGTAGCCTTTTTTTTTTTTCTGCTGACAGTACCATTTCTAAAAATATCATATTTTGCCCATAGACATGTGATCTCTATTGACTAAAGTCATTGTGTCCAAACCAGAGGACTTTCTAAAAGACATCTGGGAACTGAAGTTATGGCCTTGAGCTCCTGAAGGAGGATCTTGGTTTTCGATTTGTGCAGCCAGCCTGGTTAGGTTGCCGTAAGAGCCTCTTCTAGCTTTAAGGATGTGAATTTATGTCTGCAAGACAAGAAAAACCAAACCCTCACCATGCCCTCACCAAAGCTTCACCCTGTGTTATGTCAGTGAAATTTCAAATAGGAACAGAAATGGAAGAGCCATTTAACTTGTGCGATTTCCATCTCATCCAGGGAGTTATAGCAGAGGGAACACTAGAGGGAGCACGCTGTTGCTAGGTCCTGATGGGTGCAAATTCCCTTCCTAATTAATATTTGCTACTGTGTATGTATTATTTGACCCAGGTCTGAAACCCAGAAATATGCTGTTCATGGTAACCATCTCCTCTCCTCTGATCATGATGGGCCAGGAGCTGTATGAAAGCTTTTGGTACCTGCTCTGTCTACAGAAGAATTGATTTATGGTTCGCTTAATGAACATTCTTCTATTACATATTGATTTTCTGCATGTTGAATAGTTTAACTTTGAAATTATGTGAAGGCCATAACTACATTAAGCCCAAACAAACAGCAAAACGCCCTGACATAATAAAGCAAAAATTGTTGCTGACCTGCAGCTGGAGCATTCTCCCTCTGAGAGCCTGCCTAAGCATCATAGCCAGCATGTTCTCTCAAACAATATTTCTCAGAGGTGAGCTCATAAGTAAGTTAATTAAATACCAAATTGGTTATTGTGAGTGCATTTACTGGGCATGAAAAAATAATGCATCTCTGACATTTCCCTCTGTAAATATGTTTTAAATCATTTGTTGGTAGTTAATTACCATAATTACCATATGGCAAAATTAAGGCAAATAGATATATTTTGGATGCTATAAGACAACTGCTTTGTGGTAATTAAATAACACCAATAGATTATGCTTAGATAAAAATTCTGGAAAGCCAGGAGCATCACATAAAGGTATGGCATTTATTGGTTCCCTGGGCATAGCTCCTGGATTAGTGTAGGCACAGAAGATATACCCACATTAGTGACAAGGGGAGCATAGAGCAGGAGGGAGGGGGCTGACCTGTAGCAAGCTGTTACATTTTGAAGATAACCTGTCCCCACTCCCTGTTCCCTGGCCATGATGCTTGGGGTGGTTGCCAATACAGCAGAACACCACAGGTCACTTACCACCATGGGTAGCACCCATGTGTGAGCCACAGAGCACAGACGCAGGCTTGAGACATCAAAGGGCTCTGCACCCCTGCTGGTTTTGTCCAGAGATGGATTTACCCCTTGAACACATGAATTTATTTCCTTCTTCACCTTAGGGACAGGGTGTAAGGGTAGGCCCATTAAAGCAAAAGGCTTCCTGCTCTTGCTACTCTCTTTGCTTTACAGCTAGGGCAACCACCTCCTGTTTGGAGATTTGGCCATGACACTGTATTGCATCCCAGTCAGCCTTAGCCTTACCTTTCACACTGAAAGTGAAGATAATGCATGAAAAGAAATATCATATGGAACTCTGACAGCCTCACTACTCATTTTCTATGGTAAAAGGTAACAGGAAAATTAAGTTCCCTGGCAAGACAAAGGAAGACCTTGCCTCTGACTGTGTAGTACATGTAGTTTGCCTGATTTGCCCCTCCACTCTTGTTCGGTCCTGTCCTAAGGCAGTGCACAGTACACCCTGGAAATTTCTGCCAGTTAAGAACTTCCTGAAGATCACTGACCTGACCAGTTTTTTTTTGTGGTTTTTTTTTAATTTTCCATTTTATATTTGGACATATTGTACGAGAATTAACACCCCTTCCCATAATTAAAGCCCAGAGACTGGGTGGCTGCACTGCAGACACAAACTTCTTCTTCAGGTCTGGCAACTTGTGATACTTGGGACAGAACGAGACAGTCTTATCACAATTGTGCACAGGGAACCACCAGGAAAACCCAATGTGATGAAGGCCATTTTTGTTTATTGGTGAAGATAAGGCTGGCAAATACTTCCACACACATATTTTTTTATCAAGTCATTAGTGTGGTGAAATCTAGATGATTTATGATTGAGCTCCCCAGGGTCTTGCCTTTGCAAGGAATAAACACAGAGGTTGTTGCACTGACACTTTGTCAAAGTACAACCTTCACCTGTGATCTAGGTGAATTTTACTCAGTTTGGAAGCAGAAAGAAAAAGGTGCCAATTTTGCTGGTTTTGTTAGGGTAAAAAGCCAAGTTGTCGGCACAAATCTGCCCACAGGCCTCAATGCACGACGACAAGGGAGGTTAGGGAGCTGTGAGTGCCTTGTGGCATCTACTTCAGACGCTCATTTTCTGTCCACCTCTGCCTGCTCCTGCAGTGCCAGGGTGAGGGGGCATCCTCTGCCTCCCTCCTGAAGCCGGGTGGCGATGGCACACTGCGCAATGCTGAGCTGGCATGATTGCTTCTTTCCTTCTCAGTGGTGGCTGCACATTAACCGAGGATTAATGAGCCCTCTAAGTATTACTTACTGCTCCAAAAATGCTTTATATTTTCTACTTACATTGTAATCATCATTAAGGGATTAAGGTAAAAAAAAAATTATAAGCTTAGATGGCTACAGTTAAGCTTCAGCATCTTCATTTTGTTTCTTACCTATTTACAGAAGTGAGATCAGTAGAGCATATCCTTTGGCCTTAGTGACACCAAAAAGATCGGCAGCTTCACAGTATTTATGGCAATGGCATCAGTTGTGCAGATGGGTCCTTTGCACACACACGGAAGGTTGACCTAAACAGGTGATTTAACTATTTTGGCCTCCGCCCCAAATCACTTAACTGATGTCAGGCAATATTGTCCCTCACTAATTTATGGAGAGACAAACCAAAGACACAGATTCCTGCAGAGCATTCCAGCTAGGTGATGTCTCCCGCAGCTCCAGCAGCACAATGGAGTGCAGCAGCACATGGATAGGCCCGTCAGGTTTGGAGGCAGATAGACCACAAGGCCTTGGCAGGATGCTGTGTTGAACAGATCCTGTCTCCTGCAGGGCTTATTAGTTCAGGCACAGTGCCTGCCTGATGCATCTATTTAAGCTCAGCCTGGCTCGTATCCAGCCTCTGCTGCATCTCTGCTCCATCTATTCTTTCACCCCAGCTCCAAGACCTATAGAGGCAGGAGACAGACAGCCTGCCAGGACTGTTGGTGTGCCCAAAGGCTCTGTTTGTACATGGAGGGAAAGGCAGGTTTGGGTACAGAGGAAAGCACAGCAAACTCTCTGTCAGCGTTCCCTGTAACCTCGACTCAGACTAGTCAGTCATCCCTGAGGGCTCTCTAGGGAGGTCAGGCTGATTTTGCCCATGAACTCAGGAACAGATGGATTGGTCTTGGGGAAATCTTGGTGATGCACACCAAGATGTAGGGTTGCTCCCCACCAGAGAAACACATAACCCACAAAAACCAGACCTAATTTATAGGACTTCTTGGCTGCAGAAGGGTAGGTTTTTGCTCAACTCTTAACACTCAGCTATTTGCAAATACCAGGTGGCACAGGTCTTCTTGGAGCACCTGAGCTGTAATTATGGGTCATCCAGGACTGAAGGAGGCTGCAACCCACTGTGTGACTTGCCTGCAGAGAGCCTCAAGGTCTTTTTCCACAAAAAATAACTCAGAAGCTAATTGATCTGCAAGTTTCTTCTAAAAGCCA
Source organism: Acrocephalus scirpaceus scirpaceus (assembly GCA_910950805.1). NCBI lineage: Eukaryota > Metazoa > Chordata > Aves > Passeriformes > Sylviidae > Acrocephalus > Acrocephalus scirpaceus. The sequence goes on along the minus strand of OU383774.1, from coordinate 55,458,192 downwards.
AGAAGCAAAAAAGCAAAAAGTTACTATTACAAAAAACGCTGAAAGGCTGCTTTTGGCAGATTTTCCCTATGAGTGAGTAATGAAAAGGTTTTCCCTTTCCCAACATCTGCTTCATCAGACTGAGTTCTCTTGCTACAGGCTGTTCATTGGCCACTGGCAAATTGAAGTTGCTTTAGTTAAAGCAGCAAAAACCCAAAATATCCAGACACAGCCTGGATTTATCTGTGAACTGGAATGTTCTTTTCTAATCACTGGTTTATTATTAAAAAATCATTAAAAGCTTAAAAATTATTAAGAGATACCTCACCAGTAAGCTCATGTTTAGCTGCAAGTATAAATTATCTCCAATTGCCTTGTGAAGCTTCTGCAGATTAAGTTGCTTTCAGATCTGTTTTCTGATAGTGCCTTCATCTTTTACCAACAGCCTGAAACAAAATTCAGTCTTTATAATCAGTTATTTACAAATCAGTGGTTATGTTTGTGCAACCATTTATGACCTTAATATTTTTGAGTCTCTTTTTTGAAATATTCACTATGGCAGAAAAAGCTCAGTAAAAGTTTAGTTTTCTTTTAAAGCTGTATCATTTCCCATATGATTTAGACTCTTGAGATTTCAGGCAGGTACCGTAATTGGACAAAGGGTTCCAGTTCGGCTGTATGGGGGGAACCAGAAGAAGCAATGGTGAATTACTGCAAGCATTTGCATCTGTGTTTTCCTGACACAACTTAAATCTTGACCTGGGCATAGCCATGAATAGTCTGCAGGTAGACATGTACCTATTTATAAGGAGTGTGCTCCTGCTGCACTGCTGCGTTCTTTGAGTTTGCACTCTGCTGAGGCTGGTGTGTGGCTGTGAAAAACTTGTATTTTCAGCCACTCCCTGAAGTACAAATAATGAGAAATTTAAGCCTGAGTTGATGTCTTGAGGGAAATATTTGTATGGGACACTGCTTGGCTCAACAGGGGTAAAGACATCCCCCAAAAGCGTTTGCCAGAATGATGACAGAGAGGAAACTGGATGAGCCAGACAATACCATGACCACATCAGAACTATTTTGTAGGAACGTGAGGACATAAAATAAGATGTGAACCTATCTCCCAAGCAAACAAACCTGAAACAAAACATTTTTGAAGGAGCTGTGTCTTCGGCTCCTGTCAGATACCTTATGGTGAAGCTTGCTATGGTGGCCTAGGACATTCCTGTTTCCAGGACCAACACAGCTGCTGCCAAGGCAGCAAAGAAGAACCTGTACTTCTATTTCAGCTGTCTCTCTAGTCTGACATACAAATACAAACTATTGTAATAAACCCACAAAAGCCTGTGAAATGGGTTGGGGGTGCCCTGAGGACCAAACTTTGTTTCCCGCCCTGCTGCTGCTGCAGCTCCGGGGCTATGACAGCTTTTAAGGAATCAACAAAGTCATGGGGAATGGCAGTATTTTACTCCAACAAAGCCCCCCAATAAAACACAAGTCACCCACAGACTACCATACCACAAAACATGAGCCAGCCTAAAAAGGCTGGGAAAGTCAGCATTTCCTCATCTCTAGTGATGCTATCTCATCCTAAGTCACTAAAATCTGCACTACACCTCTGGCTTTCAGTGATCAAAGAAAAACAGAACCTGACTCCATTGAGCCTGTGAGCAGACCCAGAATCCAATTCCAGGCAGAGAACAGAAATGACACTACCTTAGTAAACTCTCTACTTTGTGCCTCTTTGCACAGTGAATTAACACAGCTTGCACATCCAAAAGCGTGTTTAAAGCATCAGGGATTCTGCCATAGGGGGAAAGTAATCATGAAGCAGTTAATTGAACAAGCCCAGGAAATTTTTTTTCTGCTGGAAGCCATCCCATAAGGAGAATGAGAGGAAGATTTGTCCAAGTGGATTGTTTTCTCTGTGTGATTTGCTCTGTATTATTTTCTCCACTCTGCTCTCTTAAGGAACATGTTTACACTTGTGCCATGGTGCAAAGTCTTTTCTGGTAGATTTTGAACAATCTGTCTTCTCATTGTCAGAATTTATTTAGTATTGTTTGTAATAACAAATAAGGGTGCTTGTCCCAAAGCATATTTTGGAGTACTTACTCTCTTTTGCTATCCCTCATCTGCCATAGTGCCCTCCTTTCCAGTCCAGACTGATTTAATTAGCTGATGATGTCTCTGGGCTTTGGACCACCATGAGGATTTGCATTTCTAATGAGTTTAAATTACCAGATACTTGTGTAACTGGCATAGCTCCAAACTTTTTCTCTGGTGTCAGTCTCCTGTGCTGAACCTCGGATTCCCAAGTGCATCCCACATGACTTTCTGTCTACCTTCTTTGTTCTTTTCAGATACATTTTTATGATATGACCTTGGTTTGGTCATTGTTGAGGCAAATGTTCAAAGATTGCTCTCGACACCCTTATACAGCTGCATCTCCTTGTTCACACCAAGTTCTGTTTTTATAGAGTATTACAGGGCCAGAATGATTCAGGTGGGAAAGGAATTCTGTGCAGTTCTGGATACAATCTCAGAAACTGGGCTGCAGCTGGTTTACAGTCCTGGTAACACAGCTCAGGATGAGGCTGGTCTTTGCTCCAAGGGTACAAAGCTGGCTCATGGTCAGCTTATATACCAGGTAGGTGCCCTTGGTCCCTCTTACCTGGCAAAGATAATAAAATCCACGCTTTATTCATTCATTTTGCCTGAAATTCTCTGTCGTCAGCTAGTGCAAAAAGTAATTCTCTACTTTTTTCCTGGTGATGAGTTCCTTCTAGTAGAAGTAAATTGAAAGCTCTCAGCATGCAGTTATGTTGCCAGACCTTTTTTTTTGCTGTATCTGAAATCTCCCTAAAAGCTTTCTTTTCTAGAGTGGAAAGAAAACTGTCTTACCTGAACCTCTGTTAAACAACAAAAATAATATTTGGTGTTACTGTGCCCAAACTTTTGGATTTGCCTGAAGGAGACAATTATCCTGCTTGGTTTTTCTTTTGCATGAGTCAAAGAAATTGTGGAGTATCAGTGGGGTCCATTTAACTTAACTTCAGCTAGACAAAAATGACATATCCCTTCCAAGCTAGTCTTCCAGCTTCTTTGATTGTTGGTGGCAAGAAAAATAGCCTTTTTTGAGAACAAAGAATCTCACTGATCCTAGACTCCTGAGGATGTTACACCATAGAGAGAACCTCAGCTCTCAGGCAGAAAAAGCAGGGAACTCACAGTACTGCCCTCCTTTTACAAGTAAGCCCGGACTTCCCTGGCCTGTGGTGTGCCTTTTCATAAAGGGGAGTCCAACCAGCACAGACAGCACACCCCTGTGTGCAACCAGGTGTCCTCAGCAGAGCAGACATTGCAATGCAGCACTCAGACATCCCTACTGAGGAAGAGAACGTCTTCAGTCTACCCTGCACCCTTCAAAAGAGGTGGGTAAGTCTGCTGAACTCCAGCAGGTTTTTCATATAGTCCTTTGCTGGATTGAGTTTGATAACTTTCAGAATAAGCATGTCTGAGTAAGTGTCTGATCCTGCAAAACATCCATATTTTTCCATCTGTGCATGTGCTTGACACTGAGCCCCTGAGTGCTCCTGCTGAGGCTGGGGTACTGCCATGATCACCCCACTTGTCACCATTCTGCTGTTCCCATTTCAGCCTCTCATTTGCACAAAGCCTGAAGGTGACCCTAACCATCCCCTTACCCCAGCTGCCCTATGTAATCCCTGTGTGGTGGTCATTTACTTCATTTTTACGCTTATTACTTTGCTTATTTTCCACATGGCAGTTCCCAGGAGTGGAAGAACATTTTCATCCTCTGCTGATGTGGTTTTCTGCTCTGTAGCATCCGCCTCCTTGCTCATCTATAGCATTTGTGTTCTGCACAAGGAGATGTTACCAATTTAATATTTTTTCTATCTTATTTATGCTCCATTTCTCTGTTTCTCTTTACATTTCAGCTGGCATTTGATGTGAAAGAGTGTGTGATCTTGTTTAAAATATTCACAAGGACCTGTGTCTCTTCTCAGCTATGCATTTACTAGGAGCTGATGGGCACTCTGAACCCTTCATCAGCTACTCTGAACCCTAATATTTCCATGTGTGAAATATTAAAGCTGTTCAAATGATTTTTTTTTTTAACTGAGGAGGCCAATCTGGAAATGAAAAAGGGTTTCAGTTTGGATCAGTTCAGAATGAAATTGATCTGGAAGAAAACACTAAGCACTGCATCTGGTATGGAAATAGGTGGTTAATTTCTTCCCAAAGTTATTTCAAACATTTCTGTCTTTTAAAAAGAGAACACCAAAATAAACATACAAAGTACTCAGAGGTCCCTGCTGTTCTCCTCCAGTGATGCTTTCATGGTATTGCTGAGATGAAAGAGGAGAACTAAAGATAAATCCATTAATGTTATATAAGATGCTTAGAAATGCCTCTAAATAAATAAAAGTACTTCAAATTGTACACTGCACATGTGTCAGGAAATCTATTGGCAGCGCCAAGATGCTCTTCCCTCTTTGGAGAATGCTATGCAAGAAGAGCTGAGCAGGAGCACTGCAGGTGGTTATTAGCAGCAGGTCACCCAGAGCAATATTCAGGAAGTCTCCATGCACAAGGGAAATTTTTCCATTCATCACAGCTCTCAGTAATCCCAAGGGGTAAGAGCTTTGTGTGGGTTCTGAAAAACAGCTGAGCCACTGCCCTGCCCAGCTGCTTGCCCTTGCAGCATGGAAGCAGAAGGGACGTGTGTCTCCTTCGGCAGTGCACACATGAACCCACCAGCTTAAATCGCTGCTGAAAGTGGATTTGCTTTGCCACACCAAAGCAGAGGGCAGACATTCTCTTTTGAGAGCTGGTGGAATCATTTCCATGTCTCACTATGCTAGGTGCACAACAAGGGCTGTGGCTCCTTCAGCTGAACCTGTTTGCTCCAGCTCCAGCCCGGTACAGGATGGAAATTAAGTTTTGCAGGCTGGTAAAGCCCTTGACTTCCTTGCCAGCTGCAATCACGGCTGGTGTCACAATGTTTCACTGCTTTTTGAAGCTCTCCTGGTCTTGCCCCTGATGGTGTTAAACTTCATCTGTCAATAGTGAAATTGATGGCATCAGGGATTGAATGATAGTGATTTCTTCTGAAACAGCTTGGAGGAAAACAAGACATCCAAAGTTGCAGTGAAGTTAGTGATGCTTTCCTTTCAGCAGGAGCAAGAAAAGCCCCAAACTGGGTTTTTGAAGGACAGATGAGGAGAATCTTTTGCTTTAAGATTGGCACAGCAGGGAATGGGAAGCATGAAAAATAGCAAGAGCAGAGAAGAAAAGATACTTAACAAAAAGAGGGAAGCTATGGAAAGAAAGGAAAAGAATGCACTCTGATAAGGTGTTTAATGACTGAACATCCGTGCTTTGTATTTCCATATACAGCACATGCATAGAGAGTTTGGCTGGGAAGTGGATGTGACATTCAGCTAGACCCAAGTGGCTTCCCCTAGGTTCATCAGAAGTTGGAGTGGCTTAGCTCTGCTCAGTTCTGCTGCAAAAATCACAGCAAAAGCAGGCCCAGTGTATTGCCTAAACCTCGTTCAGCTCTCCAAAGGAATTCCCTCCTTTTTGGTGGCTCATGTGGTGCCTGACACCCACCTCCAGGGGCTCCAAAGAGATCCATGGCTCTGTACCATTCTGTGCCATGCCGTGTGTGCCAGTGCCAATGCCATAAGAGGTGCCAAGGGCAGATCAACATGGTCTTTGCTCCCATGGTCACCACGCCAGGGGAGCAGCAGGCCTCAACACCCCAGCCCCATGCAGCCAGGAGAGCAGAGCTGTGTCCTCCCTTGCTCCTCACTTCCTCACTCAGTTCCCAGTAAAGCTGCACAAAGACTGTCTTCCCCCCACTGCCACCCTGTGAAATTATTAAAGGATTCCATTTTTCTCCTGTGCACTCAGTTGAGGGATGCCAATTTCCTGTTGTGAGGGGAAGACTTTGACACGAAGTCTCAACTCTGAGCCAGGCAGAACAAGAATTATGGGCTTTTAAACAGCATAGGAAGGACCAAAGTCCCAGGAAGGCAGAGCACAGACACAGCAGCTCCTCTCCTTCATTTTACCAGAGCTCTTGGGATCCTATGTGCTACCTTTAAACTCAATTTCTTGCATTACTTAAGAACCTCTGATTGTTTCTGAGAAAAAAAAAATGAAGCTTTTAAATGTCACCCAGCTACATATGCTGGGAGCTCTTTGCTACCAGATGAGAATCTTAATGGTTAAACAAAAAATTATAGTCTCTATAAATTCTAACTCTGAGGCAAAATTCACGGTGTCTGGGAACCTGACTGAGGACATTTTAGCACCTGGGACTTGCAGGACCATATTCAGTGTGACTTTGATCTGATAGGAAGCAGACTTGCCACTGGTTTCATGTAATCAAGCCTTGTATCAGAACACCCCTTTTTCCTCTGCACCCTCTGTGTTAGCCACAGCAATTCCTTTGGGACAGTATTTCTCCCAAGAGAGTAACCTGGGCTACTATGTCTAACCCAAAGGGCTGCACTCAGAAATTCCTGATATACCGAGCCATATCAGAGTGGGTGGTGGATTACAAAGTAATATGTGGCGTACAATGCCACAGTAATATGTAATACTCCTCACCCTGCTGTCAAACACCCTGTCAAGGGGAAGAGATGTTTCTCTAATATTAAAATAACAGCACTGTCTTCCATTGATAACATCTGACCTCAAATGTCCTGATACCAGGTCAGATTTAATATAGAATCAGAGAATCCTAGAATAGTTTGAGTTGGAAGGGACGTTTTACAGGCATCTACTTCAGTCCCACCGCAATGAGTAGGGACATGTTCAACGAGAATAGGCTGCTGAGAGCCCTGCCCATTCTGACCTTGAATGTTTCCAGGTACAGGACATCAACCACTTCTCTGGGAAAACTGCCAGTGTTTCACCACCCTTATAAAAAAAACCTTCTTCATTATATCTAATTTAAATCAATCCTCCTTCAGTTTAAAACCATTACCCCTTGTGCTATTGCCTCAAATTCACTCTCAAAATCAAATGTGGGTAGGAAAGGACTCAGCACTTGCCTGCTCTACCCCACCTCCAGAGCTGTAGCATAACACACAGGACCAGTTAAGAGTGGTAATTAACTTTCCACAGTGGGTGTGGGCTGGGAGGTGAGGAGAAGGAAGCCAGAGCCTATTACACAGAAAAACTTCTGAGGCGGGGGCTCTTTCCCTCTCTCTCCCAAGGAGACATCCTAGTTGTTATCCTGTGAGAGCACGCTGAAGCTCGGAGCTGTCCTGCTTTGCAGCACTCTTGGAGTGAAGCCCGTGCTGCCCTTTGCCCATGGTCGTGCAGGTGAATGGATCTGCAGGCTTAAGGCTCATGGTTTCCTGGGAAGAGGGGTTCCTGGGGCCAGCAAGCAGCAGCGAATGGAGAGCCCCCGGGGAGAGCTGCCTGAGCGTGCTGTGCCTCCCCTCTGCAGGGCACCCTCAAAGTCACATCTCAGGACAGACTGAGGCTCCTGGGGTGCTCAGGGTCAACTGGAATCCCTTCAAATAGAGGCAGGGCTGAAGGAAGGTGACAAAGCCCTGCCTGCTGCTATCCACATCCCTACAAAAGGATTTGAAATCTGAGGTGCCCAGTGCTCACACATCCCTAGCCCACAAGTGGGGTGGGAAACAGGCACCTTGCCAGGAGCCCGGGTTCGCAGGTAGCAGAGCATTTTACAGATCCTCTCACCACAGCTGTCGCAATCCTGGTGGACTCTGGGGCCAAACGCCACTTTGTCTCCAAATCACAGCCCTGCATAGGAGACTTGAGGCTGTCTGGGCTGAGACAGTGGCATCTGGGGTTGTTAGCAGCAGTTTCAGAGTCGCTCTCCTCCCTTGCACCAAATAAATAGATCTCATGGGGCTGTAATGCAACCTAGCACTTTAATCCTCCTGGGGATAAAGTGGATTACAATGCTATTTGGCTGCCACTGGATGCAGAGCCAAACTGTTATAACAGGATTCAAACCCCTTCCTTAAGTCAGAGCAGATTTGCTTTTGCTTTAAAAACTAGCTGAAAAGACAGCTTGGACCCGTAAACCATGTTACAACCTTTTTAGAATATAAGATTGAACTATTTATGACTTGTTTGAATATTCTTTTTTTGTAAATCAAGAAGTTTCTTGAAGTCCTACAGAGGTGGAGATTAGTGTTTTTTACAAGAATATTGTGAACTCACTTTTTTATTATTTAAATGAACAATTTTCACACTCCCCAAAGAGTTAAAAATTGTGTGTAAAAACCTAGTAACTCCTTGAATGAAGGAGATCTGTTTTACCCAGCCATATGCAGCATCTCATGAAGCATCAGCACCTGTCTGGAATGTGACTGCTCTGCTGTCCCTGCCCTGTGAGGCTGGCTATCAGGACAGGGACTGCTGTTGAGTGAGAATACCCCCAAACTTCACCTTCTTTCCAGTTTGCAATTCTGGGGAGAATTGTTTTTGACAGGGGACAAATGTACAGGAATTCACTGAGCCTCACCCCTGCAGGATCAGAAAACCCTGTCCATTTCTTCCATGCAAATCGAGGACCTTTAAACTTCCCCTGCATGCTGGGACCTGCAGCCAACAGCGTAAGTGTTGCTCCTTTAATCAGCATGGCTTTGGAGGGAGCAGTCACTTGGCTAGAGAGCTCTGTTGCCCGGCTGTACCTCTCCAAGGGAGGATGTCAGGTTGGCCACATGCTTGAAAGAAGGTTACAAAGGAATGGATATAATATGATTAAGGACAAAGGTGACCTATAGAAGTGTGGTAAGTAAATGGTTTTCTCTGCTTGGCAAGTGAATTTTGATCCCAGCATAGCACTGTGCTGTGAGACGCTGCTATGTCTGGGAAAGCTTTGTAGGAGGACAAAGAGCAGAAAACGGCAAGAAGGACAAAGGCTCCAAAACAAACACCCCCTCCCATTCATACTCCTGCCAAACCAACAAAACAGAGGGGGACAGTTGCAAAATTGTCTTTCCCTCTTAGAGTCACCCATGTTAGCCTGTCAAGTGCAGGGAAAATTGCAGCAGATCAATAGAGGTGTCTGCACTAGCACTTTTGCCATCTTGCCCTTTAAGAAACAGAAATGTTCATCAGCCTTCCCAATTAATGAGCCTTTCAGGGGGAAGAAATACATGGGTTTCTCCCTAAGTGTGTTCTGCTCTACCAGCCTCTGGATCTCTCCTAAAAGAAGAGGTAAGTGACGGGCTCTGGTCATTGTCAGAGGTCCAGGCTGTGATGATGATGACAGCATTCTGGCATAAATTTACAGGAGTGGCTGTGAGTCTGGCTGTGAGTCTGTGACAGCAGAAGCTGGTGAAACCTTCCCGGGAGGGTAACAGGTCTCCCCTGTCCTCTGCTGCTCACCGGGTGCCTTCTGTGATGCCACATCTCTGACACACATACATGATCACCAGCCATGGATCCTCTGGTGTGGGCTGAATCCCACTACCATCCCTGTGCACTCCCTTGGGTGGAAGGAGTGAAAATGGAGGTCCTGCAGCAATTGACTTTAATGAAGTTATGTGCATTGGCACTGATTGAAGACCTGACCCGTGTGAAGGATGTCAACATGCATAATCACACCAGAGTGTGATGCCTGTCACTTATCATTTGCACCAATCAGCCAGGAGTCCTCTTGCACCTCCATATCTTGTGGAGATATGGAATAAAGTAATCCCTTTGCAAAGGGTTTATAATTTTGGAGTAAGCACAGACCTTTAAGCCTTGAAGAAAAGGGAGAGGAATGGCATTGCTCCTAGCCCTTGTTTCCTAGCAGGTTTGTATTTATCGACCTCAAACCTTAATACAGTTTTCACTCCACTTGTCAATTGTTAAGATAGATTTGGGGGCTGTCAACAAAATGTTACAGTTGAAAAGACCCAGCTAGAAATAATAGACTAAGAAACATCAAAGTAGTCATAATACTGTAAAACACCACAGAGGAATAACTTAGGCCCTTTCACATTTCATAGTCCCTTAATGCCTTTTGAGAGCAACAACAGCCTCCCTGTGCATTCCTGGGGGAGAAATGGGCACCCTGAGAAGCAGGTTCACCTGGCTTGACTCTGATGTCAGGTTTTGGACAAGGTGCCTTCCTTGCTTGGAGCCAGCAGGCTCTAGCTGTCCCACAGGCTGCTGTGGGTGAACATGTTTGTGTCATGCTGGGCTCAAAGGGACCTGATCCCCACATCTCCTCTGGGTGCAGTCACAAAGTGGTGATGTGTTTTTTCCTTATGCAGCTGGAGGGAAGTTGAACACCAGAGGAGTGCGTCAGAACTGAAGCCCACCATACTGATGTGGCCAGTTGTGAGCTGGGTAACCTGGGAGCACTGGCACAGCACGTTTCACTCCGCAGTCAGAGGGGTTTATCAGAGCAGAGGGTTTGTCATCAGTTTGTTTGAATGGTTTCTCAGCAGGCTCCTGTGGAGAGATCTGTGTCATTGGGCTCCCAATGCAGCCTTATCAGGGGAGCAATTCCCACCCAGGACAAGACAATTCTTGCTGGGGCTTCACTGACACACCAGACCTTTTCCTAGAGGGTCTTGTGTGTTTCCAAGACAGTTTTTCTTCCAATGCCTACATTCAAAGGCTGCCAAGGCAGTACTGAGATTGTCTTTCTGCTGAGCTTTCAGTCTGAGCAGAGACAAGCTTGGCCATGGGGGAATTTAGCAAAATGAAATGCCCTGTGTGTTTAACACAGTTGCAGCTCCTGCAATAGCAAACCCACAACTCAGCAGGACATGAAATTATAAACTTGGATCTAGTCTTAAGTAACAGTGGAGCAGTAGTCACTCCCCTGTGTGCTTATGGAACCTTATCAGACAGTTCCACTGGCACTGAAATTGTGTTGGGACCTGTTGTGTGTTGACAGACTTTTTTCTGCTCTTTTTTGTTTTTTTTATATATATCATGAAAATTATAGATGAAAGTAGCAGGAAACAGTCACATAAAAGGGTTGAGAACAGAGGAATTCACTTACAAAATCTCCCCGTGCACTCAGGAATGCAGCTATTTCTTTTATCCATTCAGACAACCAGACCCTTTCAGATAATGACGGGGCTGTGTGTTTTTAATTTGTCTTGTGAGGACAGTGGTGCCGGGAGAGGCGAGTCTGCACCCAGGTGGTTCATCCCCTGGGAGTGCCTGCCCCAGCCGGCAGTGCTCAGAGCACAGCCTTGAGGGAAAATCCTCCCGGAGCCGGAGCCGGCACCCTGCTAGAAAGCCATCTCTTCCTGCCTAAGCACAGCCTGAGACGGGAAAGGTAACTGTGGGAAACATGCCCTTTTTTTGTGAGGTGATGCTGTTCTGAAGAGGGATTTATCCCATCAATGGAAGTCCCAGGGATCAGAAGCTCAGGAAAGATGCTTCCTGCAACCCCTCCAAGTACCTCATAGGGACTCTTGCAGAGCCAAAAATAAGTTGTTCTGAATTAAATTAATTTCTAAGCTTGCACCAAGATAGCGGAGCTACCTCTCAAGTCAGGTCAGCAAGGACTTCTCACAAAACAGAAGCCACTTCATTAAAGTTGGTCATTCACTAGTGTGATAAAGTAATTAAAGCCTCCTGATTGCTCTTTCCCCCTGCTGCTCCTTCTCTACTACAAACATGAAGGCTCTAGTATAGATGGAGCTGTTGACACTTTGTCAGTGAAAATTCAGAACTCTGCAAGTAAAAGAAATGTTTTTATGGGGACTATAAATAGTTTTGCATTAAAGCAAGTGTATTCTCTCTCCTAAAATAGATTCACCTTGCAAAAAGCTTAAGGACAGTTTCAGCGCCAGAGGAATGCGTTCAACTCCCCCCAGGAGACAGAAACAGCCGCTTTTCCCCTGAAAGAGAAAACGACAGCAGAGGAGATCCCTCTACTGCCACCCCCCTCTTCCTGCTCCCCACTGCCTGGCAGCATCCCTCTGTGCTGGGGTGTCAGCCCGGGAGACCACACAGCATCCTTCTACTAGAAAGGAATGTTAATTTATCCAACTAACTTTTCCAATCATTTTTACTAAACGCTTGCAACATGCATGCTCATTATGTGGGTGAAAAAGATGAGGAAACTTTGGGGAGGGGGAGCCGCGACTTCCCACGATCGCTCGGAGCCGTGGGTTGCTTCTCCTTTCCTCCAAAGGGAATCATGCGTTCAGACAATGCAAACATCCTCTCTGCCAGGACTGCAATGTGTTAACAGCACTCTCCCCTTGCTGCCACAGCGTAATTTCATTCCCTGTGGAGAATCACGGGTGGCGGTGGTGGGGAAGACGAGGAGATGTTAAAAGAGAAAAAAAATATTTTTAACTCACCTTGAGGCTGTGTGTTGGGTTGACGACACAGACAAGTTGCCCGGCAGCTGAGAAAACCCTCTTTGCCTTGTAGTGCTGAAACCGCAGGTGAATAAGATCTAACACAGCCCCAAAGCACTGGGTGAAGAAAAGCATCACAACTTTTGGCGTTGCTACTGCTGCTGCTTCTGCTGCTGCTGCTGCTGTTGCTGCTGCTGCTGCTGCTGGCAGTGGGCAGGGGAAGCAGCCGGGGAGCTCTGGAGTCCTTGAGCTCGGGGTGGGAGTGTATTCGGCGAGAGCTACTCTCCGGCACAGCTTAGCATGCCTTCATATTCATCATCAAAATAAGACGGGAAGAGGCTTGCAGCAGCGGGGTGGCCAATGGAAAGGACAGGAATGTTATCCTTGAGGTCCGGAGACAGCCAATAACAAATGCCTCCCCTCCAGAAACTCCCTGATGAATTGAGCCTGGTGTAGAATGTATTATTGAACATTACCATACATCAGCACATTGCATTTATCTTGTGATTACAGCCAGTCATACGTAAGGCTGTGGAGATATGCAGCCAAAATTGATTGCTTAACATCTCCATTTATTAATTGCCTTAATTAACAAAGGAGCGCTCAGATAGAAAAGCTACATGTAAGACGTAAGGAAGAATCCCTCCAGTGAAACTGGTGGAAAGTAGCAAAAATAGGTTAAGCAGACTATGTTTTACTGAGGGAGAAAAATCAAATATGCAAAGAGAGTTACAGTTCCTTGCAGGGGTTAAGCAGAAGTAGAGCTTGCTACATAAATAGATTCTCGTCTGTGCATTCACAGGCTTCAATTTGGATTTTCATTGCTCTGAAGTTTTCTAAATTTTATATCCCGCTACTTCACAAGAGTCCCAGCACACAAATAACATTTTCCCCATCATTGAAAATAGGAGAGGTCAGGGCTCAGGTCTGGTGTAACTTGGAATAACTCCATTTAGAGACAGCAATGTTTTCCTGATTTACACTTGCTGGTGGATCAGGTCTGTTGGACACAAAACATGGTAATTACTAGATGCTGGAACTATGGGAGCATAAAAAGGCACAGAGCATGCTTCTAAAAATAATGAAATACGTGATGCATGAGAGCACACACACACAGAGAAACTTGCACTGAGGGAAAAGTGGCTTTTAAATCAACAGAATAATTAAACATGCAGAAGGCTTTTGCTTGTCATTCATCTGGATATCGGTGAGCAGGAAATTATGAATTAGCCATTAGATAGTCCTAGGCATTAAAAAGGAATTAGGGAAGTGCAACGAAAATAAACATGCTTTTAGGTATTATTACCAGTGCGTATCTCTGTTGGTGGGCAGGGATCCTTTTCGAGCCATTGAGTCTCATTAAACTTGAGTCCCTGTAACAGGGTTTTCTGGGAGGTGACTGCACTGAAGCTGCTAAGGGAATCAGAAAGCACATTCATTTCATGGGACAGTCCTGTGTGATATGTTGCTCTGCTTGTTAATAAATCAAAGAGAGTTAATTTAATTAGCTCTCTGCCAGAACTTCCTATCAGGGTGCTATTTAGGCTTGCTAGCTAAGTACTCAGATGGCTTATTTAGCCTTGGTAATCCTTTTTCCCTTCAAAGCAGAACAGAGAAAAGTAGCTTTTCTTTCATTTTTTTTTCTTCATTTTAAAAGTGAGCCCCATGCTGGGGGTGAGGCTGCTGCTACAGACAGAGCAGCCCCCGTACAGCACAGGAATTAGCCTGGGACTGTATTGTCACAACTGCCTCTTCCAAAATCAATACTGCAAGCCTGGCTCTGCCAGACTGCAGAGAGGCTGTGCATAAAAAAAAAAAAAAAAAAAAAAGAAAAAAAGAAAAAAAAAAAAAAAAAAGGCCTGAGTAGATAAATAAGTGAAAATTGTGAATGCTGGAGCAGCTGATTACACAACCCTCAAAAAAACGTTCAGGATGGGAGGAATATGTATCCCTCAGTTCTTAACACTTGGTTGTAAATGAGAACAGGAGAAAATTTTTGCAGTGCTGAGTGACACTTTGAGAATATTTTCAGGCAGATTTGAGGACAAGTGAGTGAATCGTTTTGCTTAAACGTATTCTTTCTCTCTCTGTTCCCAAAGTAACTGTGAGCCTGCAGCAATTTATTATTTGTTTTTTTCCTGATTTGTAGTTAGTAGCTGCACAAATCTTGATACCGGGAAATTTCAGTCTGCAAGTTACCAGTGCAAGTATTCTGCCATCAAAGCCATGAATGAGCTAAAGGTCCTTGTTATTTACACTGGTTATTGCCAGTTGAATCCCTGGAGATCACTTCTGTTTGACTATTGACTAAATGCCTAGACTTGGGGAGCACCACCATATCCATGGGCAGCAGAGATGGAACCCCCCATCCGTGCAATCCTACTAACCTCAGGGCTCTGGTAATTCTGAGATCCCCCCCACCTTGAGACCCAGCTGCCTTCCAGGGTTGGCAGGAGAGGTATCCCTGATCCCACAGGCACACAGGATCATCTTCAACCTGAAAATGTGTTCATGCCTCTGGTCTGGTATACAAAAAGGGTTGTCATTCTCCAAAAAAAAGACCATGTTCAAGGATGGGTGAGGGACCTTTGCAGTGCCCAAATCCCTGTGCGTATGTGTGCCCATCATACTGCATGTGACCTTCTGAGGAGCATCTGTCTGCCACCAGTATCTACGGGGAAGGATGAAAACGAGCATTCAGCGCATGTGAAGGCAACTTGTGCTCAGTTCATTAGCTCACATTCATGGTGGCACATCTGGAAAATATTTTACTGCCCATATTTTATGCCCATACTGCCCAGAGACCCCCACACAGCAGCTGCTTTCTGCATTTCAACACGGGACTTTTAGCACCTGCTTGATGAGGGACCCTGGACCCACCAAGACACAACAGCTGGCTGTGCATGCAATTTTTCTTGCAAACAAAGGATCAGCAGCAGCATCTGACACATGGGTGTGGATCCAGTTCTTTATTCTGCTGTTGCACACAGAGGATCTGGACGAGCATAGCTCTATTAATTTGAGTTCATGGTGGTCTCATCCAGGCTTGGGAATTCAAGGTCTGCTGGCCCACCTGGCCTCACACCATGGAGAGGGTCCTTAATGTCATTATTTAGCTGTATGGATGCAGCCAGAGAGAGGAGAGACAAGTTCACCTGCAAGGGGCGCTTGGTGAATCCCATTTCGCTGCTGGTTGCAAATTTCTGGTGACTGCAGCTGTTATTTCCAAGATGGTTAATTCTGTAGCAGACAAGTGGGAAGTGGCAGAAGTCCATGAGCTAAATCTCCGTTAGGATCCAGATTTTGCCAAATTAGCAGCTCAAGTGGCTTCACTGTAACACGCATGGGATTATAATGCTCTAACCGCTGAGCTGCTGCTGCTGCGGCTGCATCAGGTTTGCATGGTAATAGGATCAGCCAGACACAAAAACCAGCTGCAGCAGCAATAGCTTTCCAGTTTTTCTGCTCAAGCTGCCAAGGTGAAAGGAGAACGCTCGTGGGAAGCCTCAGGTGTCCAGGCACTGTGTGACTTGGCAGGATGATAGCCTGGGAGATGCATTGCTGCATTCAAACCCAACATGAGATTTTGGGTTTCAACCAGATTTGCTTGTCTTTCTGACTGGGCACTTTTGGGAGTGACCTTCCTACATGCTGCTTTCTCTCTTCAACAGCCATAGGGGGAACCTAACCTGCCATGGACCACATCAGCACTAGTCTTTATCCCAAGAACAGGAGATCAGATGCTGCTCAGGGTATCACAAGTGTCCATTCAGGCCCCTTACCAGCCTGCCCATGTTTCTGAGTGCTGGCAGGATTTCTGGCAAGGCTGGCTGATGCAGGATGTCCTCTGGTTCCATTATTTATATTTTCCTGAGAACGGAACCAGGCCAATCTAACCTGGCACCTGGCTGGGACATCAGGCAGTTTTCTGCATCCTTTGGATACAAACAATGTACAAAGTTTCATGTGCTCTCCTGGCTCTCACAGCAGGTTTTGAGGAGAGGAGTTTGCACTGTTATTATTTTCCTGTGTTGTATTTTCAGCAAGAAGATATGAAAAGTCTCACTAGCTCAGTGCAATGACCCCTCCAGCCCAGCACCCTGTCCCCTGCAGTGACTACAGCAGATGGCATTTTGAGTTGACTCATAGATGGGCATCACCACCTGCTGTCCATTCTCCTGGCATTCCCTAAGCACCTACAGCTGTCATCTCAGGGCATTGGAGGGCACATCCATAGGGAATCAGAGCCTTTTAATCAGAGCTGCCTTTTAGAAGCAGCAATAACTTTTACCACTGGAACAAGAGTAGCAGCCCTCCAGCCTGGCCCCTGTAAAGCATGTGTCACTTCACACTGGCTGCTTTGTGCTTTGATTGGAGCCCATTCTTTCCAAAACCCCTGGCTTTGAAGGTTCCAATGAAGGAGACCAGTGGCATCTCCTGCTAAGTTCTTCCAAAGATTATTATCTTCACCACAAGCATTTTAATCATATTTTCAGTCTGAATTATTTTCCTGCATGAGCTTCTGACTTCAGAAAGTCATTGTGCTTTCCCTCACTAAGGTGGGGCATTCTCTACCATCAGACTTTCTCCATGTGAAGACCCAGTTTTGGCCCGAAACCTCCTCCACCAAACCCAATAGACAGGTAGTGTTTCCTTCGCAAAGCCCCTTTCTTGCCCAAGGTCCGGTCACTCTTGCAGTTTCTCTGTGCATTTTCTCTACCTTTGCCTCCCCCTCCTCCTCCCCCTCCTCCTCCTCCTTCTCCTCCTGCTCTCTTCTTGAACCTGATCTGCTTCTCACCATCAATGAGTACAGAAGCAAAGAGACACCATGGTGCTCTTCTTGCAAGCACCTGTAAGCACCTGTAAGCACCTGTAAGCACCTTACCTGTCCACTCCTTTGGGTCTCCATTCCACACCTCCACTTTGCTTGCAGGGCAGATTTGACACCAGTGCAGCTACAGGGAATCCAGAGCTGCCTGTGGGCATGGAGGAGAACCACAGATCTCCCTGAAAAATGCAGGGAGGTACTCATCCTCTCATCTTCTTGGGCAACTACAGAGATGGGAGGTGAGAATATAAGCAGATTTTTTTTCTCTTTTTTAATAATCATCTTTTTTGAAAAGCAAAGAATTGTCAGAAGTTGTTTGCTTTACCAAAGTTCTTTATCTGTGGTGAATTATTTTGCCAAATAAGTTTTCAGAAATCCATTTTGACTCCATTCATTGATATAAGCAATAGCTGCCCTGGAACTGTACGCATGCTTTAAGCAGAAACTGATTCTAAATGTCTCAAGAGTTTTTATTTTCTCAGAAGAGCAGCTTTCATTGGGCAAGAACTATCAAAAGCAGCCTTTTAAGCAGTTAAATAACACACCAATTAAGGTATCAGTGATAAATGCCACAGACAATCTTACAAAACTTGGGAGAAACAGAATTTGCTGAACTGTAACCAGTTTTGAAATTCTGAGGTTCTTCCCAGTGTTTCCTGAGTGCTGTCTTTCTGCTCCTTCTGGGCAGCTTACCTTCAACTGTGCATGGTCATTGCCCTCAGGGCTGCTTTGCAGTGCTGCAATCCAGCACCATCATTGGAATAACTGGGGATGCATGCTGCCATTTTTTTACACACTTGGGCCACATCTCCCCCATCTGTCACAGAGCAAAAGTCGTTTCTACACCCCCTGGCCACCTGCAGAGCCTCGTCACTGCACAGCTGCTGAGCTGGTCTCTTCCCTGTTAATCTTCCCTTTGGCAGAGACTTAAATTCCTCACTGGTATTGGAGGGCACTGATGTGACAGGATGTGTTTTTCTTTTATTCCTTTCAAAGCCATCCTTCCTATATTAATATTAGCACTACATGAGTTTTCTAGTTGTTGGGTCAAGAGGGAAATTCTTCATTTCTCCTTGGGGTACATCTGCTGCCGAGGGAAAAATGTTGCTGCTTCTAGCGTCTTAATTTTGTCCTTTCACAGGGCTGCATTAGGTATTCTCTGCCTTCCTCTGCTCGCTTATTAACGGAGGAGTTTATGGCGATATCTCATGCCACTTCTCTGCAAATGTTATACCCGAGAGAGCATCTCCTTTAACTCTCACCAGCAAGCCAGCAGCTCAATAAAGGCACTTCACATTTTCATGCTGTTACTAGATAAAGTAACTGCCATCATTTCCTATTCATAGTGGTTGCCTGGTGCCCAAATTACCATAAAGACCTATTGCTTTCAATTGCCAGCCTAACAGTGCCCACCGGAGATTTCTGCTGCCCCAGGCCGTACTGGCTGGGTGGATGGACCGTGTCTGTCTCAGTGGCCTTGCATTGGAGGGAAAAGGCTCCCGGAGCCAGAAGTGATGGATAGGGGAGGCTCCTTCTCCTGCCCACAGCAAGAGCAGCGGCTTGCTCAGAGGTAGCCTCTAACTCTGAGGATGTTTTAAGGGATGAGGAGCTTTTCCATGGCTGAGAGACCTGCCTGAGAGGCTGTCTCTGTCCCTCTCTTTGCTCCCAGAGCTGTGCTGAGCTGGGGGAAGTGGCTGTGGCAACGCAGGCTGGTGGCAGCACAGCTGACACCTTTTAATCTCCTCAGTGTGCTCTCAGTTCCAGTGCTGGTGTGTGATCAGGGTGCTGGGGGCCAACCTAGGAGCCTGCCAGAGTCTCAGTGGGCTTTGTTCACTCCAACTGCTTTAAAAGAAATGCAGAGGTACATGCACGGGGATGTGCAAAGGATGGACAGGTAGAGGGAAGGAGACAGACTTGCTGTGCTCATGCCAAAGGATGAGAAGATTTTGGGGGCTGCAGAGGAACCCTGATGACCCAGGTACTGCTGCTCCCATCTCCCCCACCAAGGAGAAGGACACGTAGAAAAAGAGGTGGAGGTCTGTATCCAAACGACTCAGCAAGACAGAATGCTAAGTCCCTGCTCTTCTGGGTCACGTGTATGATGAATTATTCAGGCTGGGAATGGTTGGACAAGTGCCTAAATTTCAGACCCCTTTTCTAAATTTCAAACCACTTTTTATGGGCCTCTAGGACAGATTACAGCAGACCTTTGTGGTCTCTCCTCAGACCCTTGTGGTCCTGAGGAGACCAAGGGCCACTTTCACTATCAGAGAGTCTCACCAGCTCCTACCATCTAAAGGCTCACAGATCCCACAGATGACCACTGGCCAAGAGGCACACGTAGCCTTTCCAAATCCGTATTTGAAAAACGTGCCTGCCAAAACCAGTGTTTCCGAGGCTTTGCTGCAAAGCTCAATTAGCTAATGGCAGAGAGACTGGGGAGCAATGAGGATGAGAGGCAGTATTCAGTGCCAAGTGCTGTTAAGATGATTACCATGTCCCAGCATGTCACCAGAGGCGCCCATCCTGCATGAGCTGTACCCAGGAACAGCTTGCTTGGAATGTGTCCTTTCACATCTGCACAAGTACCAAAGGCATCTTGGCAGCTGGTGGCATTTTTCCAGATAGCTTAGGTTGAACCCACAGAGGTCAGAGATAGTGCAGAGACTCATCTGCCCAGAAACTGTACACAAAAAAAAACTGAAGAAGAAGGGCCTCACCTGAAGGACCAGATCCTCTCCCTGTGCTCACGTGGTGCTCCCACGACACCAGTGGCATTTGTAGACAGGTATCTGATGGCAAAATTCCACTCTTAGACTATTTATTTCACCCTCAGGATATTCTCAGGAAGAAAAAACTGAGGTGGCTCCCCTCTGTTTCAGTCCTCACTGAAAAAAATTCTGGGGCTGTCCTTCAGCTCAATATACCCTTGTGATTATGCTGAATGAAGTGGAGATGGAGCAGACCAATGATTGCCATTGCCAGGTGCCCAGGGCAGTGAAAGCCACCCAGCTCCCTCTGGGCTACATTCTGCAGGGACTGTGCCTCCCTGTGCTCCTGGATTAGCATCTCACAAGTCAGATCCAGGCTGAGGTGTACAGATCCACATTACACAGCCCATCTGGCCTTGGATAACATGGCAAATACCACAGCAAGAAATGCTGGAGAGGATTTTCCAAATATGACCTCTTTTTACTTCTTCTTTGCATCCCAGGTGGAAGAGTGATGCTGTGCCATGCTTTAGGCATGGCTGGAGTCATGGACAGGGCAAAAGATGCTGGTAAAGCAGTGGAGAGGAGCAGAAGGTGAGAGCTAGGGGGGCAGGAGTTCTGCCTATAAATAATTCACTTTCCTTGTGTGGAAGAAGGAGATATATCTGGAGTTATTAACCTTGGTTATAAACACTTAATTCACTATTTCCGTGGAGCAAGACAGCGCAACCTCCCTTTGTGCTGGTGGACATGTCACCCAGAGTCCCTCTGGGCAGGTAATTCCTCACCATTATAGGCTTTCAACAGTGCTTGAAGTAAATTTAAAATATGTAGCACTGGAAATGACAACAACCAAATGAATACTTGCAGCCACACCACATTCTTGGTTTCCCTGGGGAGAGCAGTTTCAATACTGACAGCGTTGCCTGTTTTGGGGCACAGTCGCATGACAGACCTTATTGCTTTTCTTCCTGTGTTTGTAAATTTAACTAAATTAATTTGATTTATATAGTCAATAAACAGGTGCTTCTGCCCCATGCTC
Source organism: Acrocephalus scirpaceus scirpaceus (assembly GCA_910950805.1). NCBI lineage: Eukaryota > Metazoa > Chordata > Aves > Passeriformes > Sylviidae > Acrocephalus > Acrocephalus scirpaceus. The sequence continues at coordinate 55,437,291 of OU383774.1, read as the reverse complement.
TCAGACACGATTGTTAAGTGGACTGCTCCTGCAGCCACTTCTCCACCTATAATAACAGCATCTTTTAGTGGAAAATAATAATTTTAAGGGCCAATGGTCCTAATTGCATAATGTCTTGATGGTGGCTCTGTTTTCCAGAGAACAACTAATGTTTTTCGCAATGAGATCAGTTATCATCCCTGGGGATACAGCCACCTCCTTCCTGGAATGCTTTTCATGCTGGAGGACGCTCATTGAAACCAAGAGCAATATTGTCAGCACAAATCCCAGCTGACACCACGCGTTCCTGGCTGTGATACAGCCAACTCCCGAGGGGCGAGCAGAGCCTGACCTTGGGCAGCCAGCAGAGACCAAGGCTGAAAGCTTCCGGCCTGGGATATAACTCTGCTGCTTTATGCTGGAGGGAAAATTCCCAGAGCCTGCTCTCCAAGGTTTTTCCAGCAAAGCGACTACTTCGAGTGAAACGTCTGGATGTGCAAACATCCCTCTGCTGGCAGCAATAGCTGAGGGAGCCTTCCCAGTGTGATTTGTGTGCAGTAGCACTGGGACTAAAACTCTGTGTGCTGATCCTCGTGGCACACCACTCTCAGGCAGTAATTCAAAGCCTGATTTCCTTTCTTTGGGGGCTCAGTGTTTCAGCTGCTTTTTGACATTTCTTCCCAGGAGTCTAAGCCCTCAGTAAAACAGCATCCAGATGGCTCAACACAAAACCCTAAAGCAAGTTCTCAAGACTATCCTGACTATGTCTTGACCTATTACTAGAAACTAAACAGCTCCTGCAGATCTCTGGCCAGTAATTAGCCGGCGGACACCAAACTGCTCCTCCTCCTCAAACCCTTCCACCACTGCCACTTTCCCAGCGAGCCCCCGCCCTCAATCAAGGAAAGCCCCAGAGAGCAGATGAGCCCTGACCTCCGGCCTCGAGGCCACCATGCTCCGGCTCAGGGGGTCTCAGGAGGTTTCCTTCCAGAATGCACATTGGTTTACATTTTAAATGGTAATTTAAAAACCATGATACAGCTAACACTGAAAACAAGACTTGTTTGAAAGCAATCCCTGTCACACAGCATAACAATGGCATGCCCCAGGGTTTGACTTGGTTTTTTTTTAATGTAAAGATATCAAATGATCAGCTGACTCTCACGGTGTTATTTCACCTCTCCATATGAAGCAAGCCCATCAGACACACTTTTCTTAATTACTCAGCAATCCCACTGAGATTCATTTATCTCCAAGGTTAAAATATGCCAGGCATTTAAAGTACGAACCAAATGATTATATTAAAAGTTTGCCAGAAAGAGTATCAGCCTTTTACGGGTGTAAACTTCCCTGTTTGAACAATTCAGAAAGGTGGCTGTGATATATTTGGTTTAATTATTTCCTTCAATGGCTTTATAAATGTCTTCTCTACTATCTACAAGCAGTGTACATCTCATTTATATATGACATGTTTGTTTTTAACCAAAAGCAAATCAATAAAGGGACTCCACTTTTTATTTAATGTTACTGTTGGATGGCTGCACACAACAAAAAACCCCACGAACATAAGTTGAATCATAAAAATCCGAACAGCTACTCAACAAAGCATAAAAAATAGATGCCAAGCCTTTGTGTTTTGGAATTAGGTTATAAACCATGCCCCTGCATCTGAAATGCAAAGTAGCAGAACTGGAGGATAAGGCATGAAGCAGCATCTTCCCGGCATGGTGGCATTGAATCAAAGTCCAAGAGGAGTCATCCTGCCTCAAAGAAAACCTACCAGCCATCCCAGCCCATGGCCCATCATAAGAAAGGAGGAGCTGAGACAAATTGCAGTATCAAAGCTGAGAGTAGGACCTTTTTTCCTCAATTTTTTATTTTTCAAGATTTTTTTTAATCCAAATATCATGCAGCCCCTGATCCAGTGTGCAACCTGGGGGTTACCACCTTGTCTGCATTTCTGCTGTGCCTGCTGAGAGTGAGATGTTCCAGTGCACAAGCACAAAGTCATGAGGGAGGGCCTCAACCCTCTGGTGATCTTGGCTCCTGAATGCATTTCCATTTAGCAAAGAAAATAAGCACACTTTTGTTCCTCCAAAACACCACTGGAGGAGGCTTGGCCCCCCTGTGTCTCTTGGCCCTGTGGTGCCTGCCCTGACCCTGCCTGGGGCTGAAGCCCTTTAGCAGGAGGGCCGAGGTGTGGGCTTGGGAACAGCATGGTCACATCCCTATGGCAAGGTTTGGCACAGAGAGAGTCTGGGTGCTCCAGAGTGAGGCAGGGGTGGGAGGCACCCGTGGCACCCTAATCTCACCTGCGGGGGCGCTCAGACCGCACATGGGTGTCCTCAAGCGCCCTGGGGAATCCAACCTTTCCCAGCCTGTGCGTTTTTCACTATCACAGTCCCGTTCATCTCCTACTGCCAGTCTTGCAGTGGTGATTTCTTGCCTCCTGTCGCTTGTCTGGGTGTGGCCACATCCAAAGGCCAGGGCAAGGAAAGTGGGGGAGGAGGAACACAGCACCCGGATTAATTCACACGTAGCAGCTGTTGCTGGTATTTCTAGTTTTCATCATGAGAAAGGTGAGCAAAGAAAAGAACTTCAATGGCTTTTGCTTCTTGTTCATCTGATTTTTCCACTGTTCCCAGATCCCATCAATTAACTTCTCCCGAAGAAGAGAAATTCCTTATAAATGGTTTTCCAAGGCTTTGTGATTAATATAATCAGAGCCCTGATGGGTGTTGATCTGTGTTAGAATGTCAGTCTCATTTGCAGGTAACCTGGGACAGACCCGCTCCACTTTTCCGGGCTGTAGCACAGTCAGATCTGTTCGAGATACACTTTGTTACCGGTAGAGGTGCCCTGAGGGCACTACATCAATTTGCAAGTACTTAGTCACTGCTGCCTCTTAACCCTCTGACCACCAGGATATTTGCATGTTGTAAGTTAAATAAACTATATTCGGTGGCTGACTGGGGTAAATAGCAATTTCTTCAGCTAGTGGATCCTAATTAACCAGGTCTGAGTAAGGCAGATGAACATATCCTGGTCATATTGTCATTGCACATTGATATTTCAGCTGAGGACCTCAGGGATCTTTATGCCACAGTGCAGGGGACAGGGCAGGGGGATGGGCCGCCAGTGAGTGTGTCCCTTTGTGGATGGACACAGGGGTAGAGTGACCCATTGCTGCCCATAGCAGAAGCCTGGGCAGGGCCTGGAAGTTTCCCCGATTTTGGTGCTCTACTCCCGTTTCCAGCTGCAGCCTTCTCCTGCTTCCCAGAGTCAGAAGTAAAGTAATCTATCTGTTAGCTCCTTTCTCCAAGAGCACCACGAAATCCCACTGGTGTCCAGGATATTTAAATGATATTTAAATGATGCTGGCAGCCCTCTGCAGGGGCTGAGCCAGGCAGCGCTGACCCTTTGACCACGCACTGGCCCTTCGAACACAGCACCAGCCCTGTCACTGGCAGAGAGCGAGGGGGCACTTGGGCAAAAGGAGGCGAAACAAGTGGAAATGAAACAGGATAAGAAAGGAGCTAAGGCTTATGTGTGACTAGATCTGCCAGACTGGTAAAGAAAATTGTCCCTGATGTTTTCCAGTGAAAAACAGCTTTTGCACTCAATACATGTTTTCAAGTACATGATTATTTTAATGATTTTTCATGATCTGAAAAGTTTTGATTGCCAAGAAACTCCCAAATGTTTCTGTTTTGTAACCTATGGGTTTCTCAGAGAAACTTGAAAATCAGCACAGACAAAGAAGTCCCTAATTCCATGGGGAAAAAAGATCCTCATCAGCTCTGGTTGCAGCCTAGAATGAACCCTGAAGATAGTACCCAAGAACAGTCTCCCATCCTATTAGATCAATTCAGTGTCAAGGAGAACTTTTTCCTCGTTTAGGGCTGCAGACCAGGCTTCCTCACAGGAGGGAGTAGCTGTTACATCACATGGCAAAGGGAAGAGGCAATGACACCATGTGTTGTGCCAAAGTCAGCTTTTTTCTAGACTCTTACAGAAAATATTGAGAGAGACGTAGACCCTTCTTGCATCAGCTTTCAACCCATTTTTCTACTTGAATCACATTTCAATGAAAGTTGGGTCAGGAAAAGCCCAGAAGAGAGGGGCAGTAAAACTGGGATTGTAGCAAATGCTAGCAAGAGAGAGTAATTAGAGGGTTTAAATGGGCAGCTTATTCTCAAAGTGTTTTAAATCCGGTGGTAAACGACAACTATGTTCCTTTGTGCCTTATTATTAAATCGTGTTGGATTAATTTGACATTAAGTGGTATTTCTGTCCCTCTCTGCTGTCACATGGACACATCATTCCCGTGAAACACTGTGTTTCACTTGTGCCTCAACCAGCAGAGTGGGACCACCTTCTGTTTGCAGAGGTAAGAAGTGGTTTCCTCTTCCCTACTGCTCTCACTGACTGTTTTCTTAGATACTATATGGGAAAAAAGAAGTCTGGAAAATGGGGATATTGACTGTTCAGATTCAGCTTGGCTGCTTCTGTTATTCCTAATCAAAATCTCACTATCTTGGATAAATTTTCTTCTTGTGAAGATTGCAGCATGCTGTTACCAGACAGAATTGTGATGTTCCACCATGAAGAACACAACAATGAAGAGATAGCTCTTCTGGACACATTTTCTCAGGTGCTCTGGGATGTCTTGGTATATAAAGAATGATTTGCCTTAGCTGCACACAGAAACAAATATCCCTTAAGGAAGTTCACTTTTATTACAGCCACAATGAAGAGTGAAAGGGACAGCCCTGAGAGCTGTGTTGCTCCTTTGAAAGTGGCCCTAGGACTGTAAACCAAAAGTCATGGGTTCTCTGCAAGATTTTCCACTGATATCAGTCATTTGGACAACTTTCAATTATTCTGTTCTAGACCTCAAAGCTGGACTAAAAATGATAATAATAAAAAAGAAAATTAAAATAGCAGCAATTCCTGGAAATTCTCCTGAGCTTTCTGGTACGGTCCTAGTTACATGTATCAGGAAGCAGAGAACGACTGCATAAAGCATTTGACATTGATTGAATATATGGATTGGTGGTGTCTCAACCCCTGTTTTAATCTTTCCATTACCTATGATATTTTTTTACAGAGAAAGTCTTATTATTTAGAAAACAATTTCTTGCAGCCTTCAAATAGACGAGAAGCTGCAGCATCTAAATGGAAGGCAAATTACTGGTGCTTTCACAGCCAGAGCCTCTCCCTGGACTGATGGAAATGTTAACCATTTAGCACCTCCTCTCCATGAACACGAATCTGGCAGAATTTGTCACAGTGTATTTCATAGTGGGAAAATCTTCTCCACACTTGCTGTGAGGGATAGTTATTTCATGCCAAAGGGGACTAAATTTTTAGCAGTGGGGAAATCCCATTTGGGGAGAGCATCTGGTAGGGCAACAACTTGCGGGGAGCCAATGGCCTCAGGGGCTGCCACCCCTGGTTGCCAGATGATCATGCAAATTCAGGTGGTTTTCCCCCACCTTCCTGCCCCAAAGCAAATGAGCAATCACACTTGAGTGCCAAAATCAGGTTCCAGCCGAGGTGTCTAGGTGGGAAAGGCAATTCCTTTAATCCACTAAGCTACTTTAGTTCCCAGTCTTTATCTGAAACTCACAGACAGAAAGTGTCACTGGGAACTTGATGGACTGAACTACTTAATGCAATCAGCATTTCAGGGTGCAAGTTGGGGTTTCTTGGTTACCTTGTTTAAAAGGGAAACAGCCAAAAAAAGATAAAAACGTTTTATTACAACACTCTATTGGATGTTGGAGGCAGAATTTTGAAACCAAATCCTCATCAGACCTTTGTGAAGGTCAAAAAAGCATCTCAGCATAGGATGGGAAGGATAGAGTGGTATGGGGTGTTTAGTCTGAAAATGGCTGCAAGCCTGAAAGTCTGTCTGTTTTTAAAAGCCAAGCAAATTCAACACAAATGCTAAAAAACATGGAGCTGGTTAAATCCAGCAGAGTGCCAGCAGACATGGTGTGACATGTTGATTTTCCTGTCTCTCCCTGTTATTTGGTAAACCACAGAGGCATCCCACACCTCCACCCTGAATCCAGCTGTCACAAATCCAATTTTGGGAGTGCACTGACATCGCAGCACTTGGATGACGGCAAGAAGCGCGATGCATAATGAAAGTCGTTTTTGGCATCAGGCTGTTAAAGCTCCCCCCAGCTCTTATTGTTCTTAGATTTTGGCATGAGGGAACTCCTCTGACAAGAGAGAATGCTAAAACTCACCTCTAGCTCTTCCTGTGGGTGGGCAGCAGGTGTGAGGCTCAGGTGATGCCTCCTTCTGTCCTGTGCCCTTGTGCTGCCTCAGCCCAAAATATCCACATGAAAGTCACAGAGGGACTAAGGAGAATTTGGGAAGGGATGAGCTGGCATTGAATGGGGCAGGGGGCTCTCAGCTGAAACTGCTGCAGCAGCACCCTGACCCCAGGGCTGAGCTTTGGGGTGTCACATTCCCACCCCAGGCCCCTGGTCGAAGACATCTCAAAGCCTTGACCCAATGTCCCAAAGCCCCCCTTTCCCACCCTCACCACACCAGTCAGCTTGACACAAAACTTAAAATGCTTCATTACCCTTCATGAGGTTATTAAAGGCAATAAAGTGGGGAACTCTGGGAGGGGAAGGTTACTTCCAGTGCCACTAAAGCAGGGAGGAGTGTAACAGCAGAACACTGTGCGCTCATAAGGCTTTGAAAGTCAAAGTCAGGGGCACCAGGAAGATTTGTTGTTATATTTGCCTTTGTAATCCATTCAGCCATTTTGTTCCATAAAGAGTCCATTCTGCATTTTGCTCTGACACCCTGACCATGTGCCAGGGCTCCCCATTTGTCCTTTTCACTCATGGGATCAGGAGATGGCTGCTCTTTGGTAGCTTCACCCTTGACTGTGTTTTACGGAGGAACAGCATTCTGCCCCAATATCCATCAAGTCTATTTCCAAACAGTGGTCATTACCCAGAGTTTCCCTTCATCCATCTCTCCTTCCTTCTTTTGCCATACACATGCAATCCTGGGGCTTTTGTCCTGCTATATTTTCCCTCTGATTCCTTTTTCCTCTGGAAACTGACATTCCTGCAGTTTCTGGCTCTTCTGGCACCTTCAGGTCAGATTTTTATTCTTCCCTGGGCAACAGTTGCCAGTCTGGGACACAGTGGTGCCCTGGAGAAGAGACCACGATCACTTGGAGGACTATTTCCTATTTGCTCAGACCTGAGTCTGGCTCCAGACCCGAGGACAGCATAGCTCTCCCTGTGCTTCTCTCATCATCCTTACAGGGGTCTCCACCTGTTTCCTAACCTCATAGCTGTTGCAATCATCCCCCCAAAACTGAGATGTACCACAGTTTAGAGGGAGTTCATTCCACAGCCCTTCCCAGGGGATGCAGGGTGACTGATGGTTAATGGCAACAGCCACATGGGCAAGAACCAGGAGTAAATTGAAGGCCCCCTTGAAAACAGAGGAAACAGATGTTCGGAAGGCTCACACTCCTCATCATTAATTTCAGAATGTAAATGCCTGATAATTCCTCATTTTATTGCCCAGCCTCACACTTAGTGTCAGGGGATCATGCAGGGATGCTCCATACGTCAGTTCTGAAGGTCACAGCAGTGGTGGGAACATACCCAAACAGGAGAGGGAAAAGGGATGAGGGGACTGCTGTTGCAGTGGTTGGGCTGTGGTTGGAAACAAAAGAGTTTCCAGAGCAACTGAGAAAATGAAATATCAGGGTCTGAAAGCAAAGAGGAAAAGGGGGAGACCTGTCCTGCACCTACAGGACTACTGGAGTTCAAGTTTATCCTTAGCTGGATTCCTGATCGTGGTGTTCAGATTTTTATCAGCAAAAAGACACAGCATTTTTTTACTTAAAAAGAATCTTGTAAAAAACAAGACCCTGAATCCAACAAAACTTTGTTGGGAACTAGGTCTGTCCTGGGAAGTTAATTGTTTTTCTCTGTGTAGATTTCTACTACCTGATGAATAGAAATTTCACAATATCTGCTCCATAATTTTCTAACTCCTGCACTTCTTTTTTCAGACATTTGTCTGTACTCTTGTCACTTGCTTTTCCTTTTCATCTTTCCTTTCCTCTCTTCCTTGTCACTGTTCAGACACAGCTGACAATGGTTAGGATCACAGGTTAGGATGTGAGCTCGAAGGGGATGAGGTTTTGCACTCTCCAACCTTGTCACTTAGACCCCCACACTGAAGCTCACACCCACGTGGAACCTAACTAGTTTTTGTACAGAAAGAATCTTGCAAGAATAACATTGATAAGGAGATTTTACTGAGGACAACATGTGGACAATTTTGTGATGTTGAGTCAGAAGGTTCTTGCACTTACTGCAGCAGCTCAGCTGACCTCTGCTGTAGAAAGAGAGACCTGGTATTGCGCATGGAAGAAGGTGCAATGGAAAGCAAGAGCCTGGAAGACACAGGACGTGGAATGGGTCCCACAGCCCACAACATGAAGGAGTGGCTTACTGGACCTTGATGCACAGCAGGATGCAGCACTGCTGATAATATTAAAGCTGGATTTACAATGCAAAGGCTTAACTAGTGAGCTATATTTCCATGCAAATGGATTTCTATGAATGCATGTATGGAAAAACAGCAGCATGGATGACTGGAGCGGAGCTGAGGCAGGCAGGCGCGTCCAGCACGAGCAATTTACGATGTTAGCTGGGAGACCAGTGGAAACTCCTCTCATGTTCTCTTAATGTCTAGAGTTTTGCCTAATAAGCATAGAAAACATGCATATTTATTTTAACCTTTAGCAGTGCTTTCTGAGGATAGGTCATATATGTCTTTGAAGACAGCGTGACCACAGCAGTATTCCTGCAGGATCTGAGTAATACAAAGGCACCTCTAAGTTTTCCACTTAACAGACCCCTGTATATCATCATGGACATTTGTCCACACTTGAAATGTGGCCTTTTAATAACCATGAAGCAACTGGAAATAATAAATGAGAAAATGTCTGACTAGAGCAACATTAATTATTTGTAACAAAACCAATGTTTGCATTGCAGCCAATATGATGTTGTACGTGTAACATTAGCTTCGGTTACTGCATTAAAAGGTCAGCATGAAATGAGGGGTAGGAAAACATCTCTGGTTTGTGAACATGTGCTGTAGACAGTCAGGAATGAGTTATTACAGCCCCCATCCTGATGTTTAAAAAAGCACAGGGGTATGTTGTTCTAATCACTCACCATTTATGAATTTCAGCTCATACTGACCAAACAGAAATCATATACACATGTACAGACTACTTTTGATTAGCAGCTAAGACCCATTCCCAAAAGGACCACAGGCACAGAGAGACTCTGCAGCTGTGCCTACAACCAGGATAACTTCTTGGCTGGGAACAAACCTCCATTATCCTTGAGGAATAAAATATGCACAGTAATCAGGCAAGGGAGATGTCCAATGTACAGTTAATTTTGGTGAGACTTATTGATCATTTTGCAGTAGTAATGAAGTGAGGCAATATTTAGAGGTCTCCAAGGGTTTGCTAATCAAGAGGGTTTTGCCTTGGTGCTTCAATGTGATGCATTAGAGACAACATAGACAACACAGAGAAACCAGTCCATGGACCACTAAGCCAGGATCTCTGCTATGACCACATTCCCGAAGTGCAAGACTCTTATCAGCACTCACGTGTGCCTAGCAAAAGACCATGAAAGAAACCTGTGAGATGTCAAAGGCTGGTCACAGAGGAGTCAGGCACACAAGGATTTCATCTCACCTAGACACGCCCAGGCTTTGCCAAGGGGATGTGTGCAGTATATTAAACATGAAGACAGCAAGAATTCAGGCAAGATAAAACCCAAACATCAAAAATACAGGTATACATGAATGCATTTTTGTCATGTTGTCACTTTCATGTTATAAATTCTCTGCCTAGTCCTTTTTGAGATAATTTCATACAAAACAAATGTAATCACACATTGAGTGTGATATTTGGATGATAGGATGCAGGCACACACAGAGTCAACACCTCTGAGCTGGGTGTAAGGATGGAAGTTGGTCTCACGAGGGACAGGGACTGCTGGGGAAGTGACTCTAGTGACAGACTGATATCCTTTCTGAATTATTAACATCAGACATTCAAGGACAAATTATTCCTTTCTAACCTTTCTTTTTATGGAATCTTTCTCTTCTCCCAAAAGATGTAATGTGTGTGTTAAAAGGGAGCTCAAGGCAGTAGGCAACTTCTCGTGCAGGGAATTATAATGCCTTCCAAAACAAATGTTTAATATTGAGCATGGGCACCTTGCTCCATGCCTAAAACCTGAGCACTCACTGCTAAAAATGCTGTGAAGCACAAGGGCAATCTGGTCACACTGCCTTTTACTGTGGCATCAAATTGTATCAAGCAGAGGGTTTGTCCAGCTCATTAATATGAAGAGATTTTTGATCTTGTTTGTCTTTTTAGGATAAGCAGATGACATTAGAGTTTGCGTCAGTTTCTGCCTTCCTGATCAGCGGAACCTGCCTCCTTCAGATAAGTGTGACAAGTTTAATTTATGCCACAACAGAACAGTGATGAAAAACACTGAATCTAAATAAGATTTTTGACAAGGCTTTCTTACCAGAAGAGGAAAGAGCACAGTAACTCATACACGCACGTACACTCAGTCATCCATACACAGCCACTGAATCTTACGGCATTATTAATGGAGATGTTTGGCTTCATTATTTGTAATGCCTAAAATATCTTCTTTGTTGGATGGCTAACTTTAATGTCATATTGGCCTCAGATTCCCCCCCCCGAGGGAACTTGCAATCTGTACTAACAACCCAGTTCAAGAGAGAGGCCCATTTAACACTCTTATTAGCTCAGTACAAAGATTAATTAAGCAATGATCTCTTCCAAACATCTCCTCATCAGTGGTTAATAACATGTTTGTTAGTTAAATTCCTAAGGCTAGATCTATGATGCTGGTTAACTGTTTTAGCAATTCTTAGAGGTTTTATTGTCAATGTAAATTGTACTTCAGGATTTGTAAGAGGAAAAGTGTTCATAAATTTTTATCTGGAAAAAAACCCCAAAAGTAAATTTAACCATGTAGATAGAAAGCCAGTCATTTAACCAGTGGGGGTCTAAGACTCAATTAGAAGGAAAGCCATATTGAAGATAACTATATCTCTAAAATGGTCTTTGCAATATTCTTAGCAATGTCTTTTAAGACATGCCTAAGACTTCTGCTGGCTTTTTGAATGTTTTTGTTTACAATAGCTTTCTATTGCTATCTAATAACCCTTCCATGTCTCCTTTTCCAGCAAGCTTCTGTGCAGCTGCCAGCCCACAAAGAGCAGCACATGCCAGCACTAGAGGGATGGAGCAGGCCAGTGGTGACAGCTAAGAAATAATTGGGGTCTGGCTATATTTTGCTCTGTCCACCATTAATCCAGGTCAAAAGCTGCATGAAATTTAATTTTGTAAGCCTGGAAAGAAACTTTCCCAGCTCTTGATCACTGAATCACAAAACTACCCTAGTCTTGAAAAAGGAAGAGGAAAAAAACCCCAACAATTCAAATTAATTTAGGGTTACATTGATTTCTCATCCATCCCTTTATGGGACCGTGTCAGCATTTATCAGATTAATGTCTGCAGATAAAATATTTCTTTTGTAGCTGCAGACCTTGTGCTTTTGTCCCATGCTTAAAACCAGTGACATCACGTAAATCCTCCTAAGGATGCTGATTGCAAACATGTTTAGGATGCCTCTGCCCACAGGCAGCTTGAGGTGTGGCAGCCCCTTGGGCCATGGCCAGCATGTTGGTGTTTCTTATTGGAGCTGTGCATGGCCAGGAGCAGCACACTGAGCCCATGGCCCCTCCATGGCACCAAGACCACCACAGGGGCACCCCACAGGCTCAAGCATGATGGCAATAACTCCACCATCTGTGTCCCATGGCCAGATCAGACAAATTACCCTCTGGAAACTGTGGTAAAAAAACATATATGTATTCCAGTAACAGTCAGTGACAAAAGCCAAGAGAGCTCCTGCTCTTTAACTAATATTCCCTTTTGATACAGAAATCAATACTGCAGTGATTAGGTACTTTCAGAGCAACACAAAATACTTCTAAAGAAAAAAATAACCCCACGTGATAAATTCTCCTCTGCTGTTCTCGGGTGAAGAGCTGAAAACCAATTTCTACGGTTCAGAAGCAAGCAGGGAAGGAAAACATCTTTCTAGATATTGGATTTATCACTTCAGTAGTACATCAATTTTATCATGTCATTCTCTTCACACTTCACATTGGTTTATACAGGTGAAAATTAGAGTTGAATCTCCCGTACATAAATGTGATATTTCCTTTCTATCCAGATGTGCATGGTTAAGCTGAGCCTAGAACTGATATATGACTTTGCCAGAAAAAAAGTCTGACTCTCAAACTCTGTCCAGTTGCCTTATTTATTAACTACCCAATATATTCTTCTATAAGCTCCAGCAATTTAAGCAAAAGAAGGCTGATTTATTCTCTTACTGAATTTGAACAGGATTAAATTGCTTTTCCTAAAATGATGCTGAAGCGGGATCCTAATTTGAGTATTTCCTTATGAACAAGTCTTGTGGTTATGTACCCTGCCCATGATGACATCTCAGTGTAAATGGTGATGCCATTGGTCCTATGTTCCAGCAAAAGGCTCATGTGTCCATTCAAACCTGTACAACAAACAGAACAGCAGAACAACTCTGGTTTTCACAGATTTAGAAATGTTTTAAAAGCACTGTTTATCCCTCTTTTTTGTTGTTGTTGTTGTTTTAAGCTTCAGATCTGCTAAGGTTCCATGCTTCCACTTTGGCCAGAGGGTGCCATGATTTACACCAAGCTGTCATCAGGCAGCACTCCCATTTTTTATGTATAGTTATGAATGCAGTATTAACTAGACCAAACAACAAGACAGGATTGTGCATCACACACCGCATGCACTTTAGACTCTGCTGATGAATAGGCAAGGCCATATTCATAATTTGTGCACTAAGAAAGAAAAAAAAAGTGGGTGAGATTATAGCAATAAAAATGGAAATTAAAGGCATGAATACAGCAAATAGATTATGCTATCATTCCAGAGCAGACAGCAGAGAAGTCACAGTTGCCCATTTATGTTTTGACAGTTCATGCATCAGATGAGATTTTCAAAGAGGGATACCACTGTTTGGGGAAGTGGAGAACAGAATAGTTGCTGCTAAGAGTGGATTTAACAGTGCATTTATTATTTGTACAACTTGCTTTTGGATAAGCTAGCAAAAAAAGCCAGTTCCCAAAAGAAAAAAAAAATAGAAATTCAGATCATGCAGGAAAAATGTCACAGTCGGACATGTTATCTGTCAATTTATCTCTCTTACCATGGTCCTAACCAGAAACCTAAAGGGAAATTCAAAAGCCATCAGACAGAGTCTCCTGTTTTATACCAGAGCTAGAGACAGGCTGACATAGCCTGCTCAGCAGCTCTTACAGGCTGTTTAAGCCCCCACATATGACACCCTGGAAGATTCAAACATGCCCGCGATGGTTCCCAAGTGCGGGAATGTGTCTGAGTCTGAATGACTGTGAGGTGGAACCTGGCTCACCCCAACATGAATTTTTCCAAACCAAATGCCCTATGTGATTTGGCAGCTGGGTCAGGGACTTTTCCCCACAGGCAGCTATCCCATCTCAGGAGTTAGGACAGCTTGCTCACACAGAAACAAACTGCTGGATACCAGGAGCTCACAATGCCTGACAGTCTTCCCCACTATGCAAAAGTTCATGTAATAGAAGCTGGTTTAGACAAAGTCTTTGTTTACCTCCCAGAAACATCTGTATATGCTCACAGCAAGCTTAAACCTTTTGAAAATTTTGGTAAGTTTTAGTTTCTTTCGCGTCCTACAGCTTGAACTCTAAACCTAATTGGGCACTTGTGGAAAACAAGGTTTTCTGTTTCATTATTCAGTTCTGCCAGTCTTCAATTTTACTGAATATCAACTGAGCTTTGTCATTAGGAGCAGAAAAAAAGTATCTTCCATGCTTCTTTTTCTGGACCACTACTTCACCAAATAGTACCTACTATTACTCCTTTCCTGTCTAAGGGCACAGCCCCAAGAATTTTAATATCCTTGATATAAGATCTTATGTGCCTCCCCAAAGTTCTTACCTGCTTTGCAATAAACTTTTGTTTACAAAACTTTTGTTTACAAACACTTATTGTACAGTTCTACGTCTGCATACACAATTTTTTCTGTATATTCTTCTATTTTTGGCTTTACAGATATCTCTCTACATCAGATTAAAGTTTTCTGTGAACTTCAGGTTTACTTCTGGTACTGATACCACAAACTTATGGCACTACAAGGTAGAGACATTGATTAAATTTTCTGCATCAGTGTTATGTCAATATGGTGGGTTGACCCTGGCTGGACACCAAGTGCCCACCAAAGCCACTTGATTCACTTCTCTCACCTGGGCAGGGGAGAGGAAATATAATGAAAGGTTTGTGGGACAAGATGAGGACAGAGAGAAATCACTCGCCTATTACTGTCAAGGGCAACACAGACTCAAGTTGGGAAAATTTTATTTAACTTATTATCAGAATTGAGTAATGAGAAACAAAACCCAAGCCTTAGAACACCTTTCCTCACTTTTCAAGAGTAAAGTTAAGCCCTTCTTCCTGGGCTTAACTTTACTCTTGAATTCTCTATCTCTCCCACCTCAGAGGCATGGATGAGTGGGGAATGGGGGCTGTGCTCAGTTCATCACTCATTGTCTCTGCTGCTTCTTCCTCCTGTTCAGGACTCACACTCTTCCCCTGCTCCACTCTGAGGTCCTCCTATGGACAACACTCCTCTATGAATTTCTCCCTGAGATCTTCCCATGGGCTGTAGTTCTTCAAGAACTGCTCCAGTGTGGGTCCCCACAGGGTCACAAGCCCTGTGAGCAAGCCTGTTCCAGTGTGGGCTCCTCTCTGCCCAGGACCACAGATGCTGCCAGGAGGCTGCTCCGGCATGGACTTCCCACAAGATCACAGCCTCCTTTGGGCATCCCTTGGCTCTTGAGGGATGGGCTCTTCCACAGGCTGTAAGTGGATCTCTGCTTCCCCAAGGACACCCATGTGTTTCCCTGGTTTTCGAAGCCCTCTGATGTTTACATTCTTCGAGGCAAGAGTTCCCACACTTTTTACCAAAACACTGTGTGTTTTTGCATTCGTTCTTGGAGGAAGAGAAAATTGACAGACTGTTCACCTGGCCAGTGTGATTCAGAGGAGGGATGTCATCCTCCAATCCACTCTCAATTTAGAGAATCTATAAATTCTGGAAAACTGTAAATAAAGTTCTCTTTTTTACCTTGGGCGACTGAGCTTGTGGTGCATGCTTATTTCATGTCTCAGCGTGACACCCATGGGCTGCAGGGGCACAGCTGCCTGCCCATGGGCTGCACCAGGGGCTGCACCAGGGGCTGCAGGGGAATCTCAGCTCTGGTACCTGGGGCACCTCCTGCCCCTCCTTCTCCACTGAACTTGGTGTCTGCAGGGCTGTTTCTCTCATGTATTCTCAGTCCTCTCTCCATCCACAATGGTACAGGCTTTTTCCTTCTTTTTCCTAACTCTGTTATCCCAGAGGTGCTACCACTGCCACTGCTGGGCTCAGCCTTGCCCAGAGGAGGGTCTGTCCTGGAGCCAGCTGGAATTGGATCTGCTGGATATGGGAGAAGCTTCTGGCTGCTTCTCACAAAACCCATCCCTGTAGAACCCTGTGACCAAACCCATGCCAAGAAAACCAAATAAAGTCACTTTTGAACATCTTGAAGCTGATTGGCAGAAGGACTTGAAGTGAGCTAAATGAATGGCCCTGTGGCAGCAAACACACCTCTTTGGGTTTCCCTCCAGTTGTAACTGTGATTTGCAAATTTTCTCATTTTGCTTCTCAGTCAGCTCCTTCCCAAATCACAAATGTACAGGGAGGTCACCCACTGTGATGAGACGTGATCAGTTAATCCTCTATTTTACCTTCTGTTTCCTCGTTAATTTTAAATTCATGTCATTTCTTTATTCTTCACTCACTACAGCTTAATTTTTTCCCATTAACCTTGTGTGAGACGTTTCAGAAGTCCTCTGAAACCTCTCGCTAGCACATTTTCTGTGAGCATGCAAGGCACAGATGCAGGCATGATGTCTAAGACAGAGCCAACTGTGTCTTTTGTGCTGGTACAAAGCACCTTTGCAACTCAGAGAAAAGGTAAATCTTGTGTGCACCTATTCAGATCTCAGTAGCCATCTTAAAAGTACATATGAGTAGCATAGGCTCCGACCTGTTCTTTCTCTGACCTTCAGTTTTTATTCCCCTTTTCTCACTTTCTCAGTTTTTCAGAAGACAGAATTCATATTCCATGCTTCTCCTAATTTTCAGGGCTCTTTCATTCTGTAGGTTGAATCCAGCTTTTGAAAGCACAGGGAAGCAGACCAGGGCAGACCAGGTGGGAATCTGCAGGTACTACAGAGAGCAGTAAAACGACTCCTCTCCCTGCTGGAAACACCCATCTGGAACCATGTTACAGCCACACAGCCTGTGTGAAACCAGCTGTTTCACCAGTGCTTCATGTACTCACTTAGCACACCCAGATCCTTCTTCCTCCATCATTCTCGTAAGCGAGCTCCCAGCTTCTCGGAGTGTGAAGCCACACTCCCAGGCTGAAAACTACAACCTATGCTACTCAAATTGTGCCCCATTTCTGTTACTCCCTTCCTCAAGTACTTTCCAGGCAGGGCCCCAACCACTCCTCATACCCATAATATATCCAAACAACAAATTGAATCATTTAGTTGATGAGAAAGAACATTTCTATTCCAGCCAAAGCTGCGAGCTTTCTTAAAATCCTCATTCCAAAACCCGTTGCTTCAGTCTTCCCTTGCTTAGGAACCACATGCTTGCCACCTTCACAGCCCTTTCACACATGAACATACACTTAAAATCTGGCAGCACATTGCTTTGTGCCTCAGCAGTTTGTACCAACACGTATTCTGACACTTCAGTCTTTATAGGTAATACCTCAACTTCATCACTAATGAAAGAAAGCAAGCCCGAGTTAGATGCATGGCCAGCAGAGAAAGCAAATATTGAGAAATTAAGCTTTCCCAGAAAAAGTTTATCTTCCCCCTTTCAATGATTGATCCCTGCTGATAGGGCAGAGGCAATAATACTGGCTGTTCAATGCAAACACAGTCTTCTTCCATAAAACTCTGGGCATTTGGCCACTAAATACTCTTTTAGCACTTGTCTCTCCCACATGATTAGTCTCCTTTAGAGAGTTTGATAGGACAAATTTTCAATTTTTCTGGAGGCTAGTTGTTGAAGAAACTCCTCACATCTTAATATTTGGTCACAATGCTTTACTTTGGAGTTTAGGGCTTTGTTAAAGCTTTTTAGTACTATTTTAACAATTCATTTGCCATTCTCAATTGTATCCAAATCCAAATTGCATCCAAAACCACCTTGGACACTCACGTTGCCCACAACCCCTTACTCACTTTACAATGTGTGCAATGAGACCAAGCATTTGGTACCATATCTTTGGGCCTCCAACTGGCATTAATACAAAGACTTTTACAGTAAAAACAGCTGCTTTGTAAAAGGACTCTTTGAAAAACAGACTTTGACTTCTGCAAAATGAGGTTCCTGAACTCTTCTAGCAGGTAGCAAATTTTGGAATTGAACACGCAGGCTGTGTCCAGCTCCTGCCAGCCTGTTCCCTGCTGAAGGGCATCCCTACAGCAGGAAAAGGAACAGCAACTGTGTCAAGGCAATTCAAATAAAAGCCTTAATCTAGCAAAATTGTTTAAACTCTGCCTTTGAGTACACTGTGCAGATGGCCCACTGTCAAAATCCCTATCTCCCCCCACTAGCCGAAGCAGCATTAGCCCTAAAGTACTGTTTGGGATAATGAATGTGCCACTACCCCAAGATACAGGTCAGTCCCGTTTGTGTCCCGAGGCTCTAAAAATCTGCTCTGCCTGTGAATCCGTTCTGGCTGCAGGAACTGGGCCCCGTGTTTCACTGGGAGAAAAGCTTGGTTCGTCCACCAGCACAGGCACAGCTCATTGTTCTGCAGTGCCACGTGCCAGTGGCACCTCAGGGATGCTTAAAACTAATTTATCATCCAACTAGGCACAGCATGGGCTTAGCAGCAGAGAGGGCAGACGTCTCTAATCTGGTTCAGGGACTGCTTTAAAGTCATTGCCACAGCTTAAAAGGAGAAAGTGAGTAGGGAGAGATGCTTCTCCATGTTTTCAGACTTGAAGCCAGAGCACAAAAGGGCACCCAAGGCACACATTTAGCCCCACTGCCGGAAATATTAAAGGCTCTTGTGTATCCTCCTGAAGCCTTGCAAAATGTGAAATGGACTGAAACTCTTCCACCCATTCTTTTTCCACACAAAATCAAGCTAGGAGAGAAATGGGAAGGAAGGAAGAGATGCAAGAAGACCCATCACAGAAATGATGATCAACACAGGGAAGGTGTGGAGGGTCTAAAGATGGGATGTTGTAAAGAAAGCTCTGCAATTCAGACAAGTTTCATGCCTTTTCTGAATTTGGGATATGGTCAATTCTCCTTTTCTTAAAGTTGTTGCAAAACTGCCTAATGACAGTTTTTAACTTACATTCCCTGCAAACTAAACATTATTTTTAGTTAAAATGATGGAGACCAAAATACTCATAACACAGGAACTTCTCACTTACTGGGGTCTACCTGTACAGTAATTCCTGCCAGGTGAACGGAAATGCTTGAATGTTAACTACTTCCCACAGGAACATATATGTTTTCTGCCAGTACTGTAACATACTTCTGCAGTCATAAATGCTGCAAATTGAATTAAATCAAAGGTGTGTAAGAGGTGATTTCAGCAATGTCCTTTGTATAATCCCAAGAAATGATGGTACAGGTCAGCACTGGCTTTGACAGGACACTACCACTTCAGGAGATAATTGTATTAGCCCAACAGACCTACTTTATTTTGCATTTCCTAGGGTAATGTGAAATATTCTTCTCCAAACTAAGTGTATATATACACCTTGACTGTTTTACAGGAAGACAGTTTAAAGCACAATGTAATTAAATGCCACACCATTAATCTATTTTGTGTACTGTGGTCTTAGATAAGGCTGTTTCTAGCCATCAAACATTTTTATGTCTTTTAGAGACAGAGGTTAAAATAGGCTTTAACATAACTGGTAGCAATGATCTAATACTTTCAGCTTAAAGGCAGCATTATTGTAGCTATAAAACAGGTGAGAACACATTTAAATGCTGAATAGAATTAGTTTGTTAACTCTTGCTCAGGTGCTACAGTGTTTAAGATGTTATTTTTTAAAAGTGTATAAAAAATCATCAATGACATCACAAATAATAGTTAGCAAGCTAAAAATGTCCAGCAAGTGAAAAATATAAAATGAAGTTTTGCCTGAGTCATATAGTTTAAAAAGAATTTTAAAAATGGCAGCGATTTCTCACATCATTTATATTTGATAGAAGTACTATACACTGCTGTGTGGTTATTTAAAAAATAGAACTAAAACCAGAAATAACAACTTCTTCATGTCTTCTTCAAAAATTCTTTAAATGTAGTGTAAGAACATTTCACTGAACCCTTAGGTACTAGGTGTTACAGAAAGCACTGTAGTAAGAAGTCTCTGTATTTGAACTGCATTGCTGCTCATAGGTCTTTGCCTGAAGCCAATTCAACTGTCAGCAATCACAAGATGTGAGACAGACCTGCTGTTAGCACACTCAACATCCCACCACAGTGTGCTGGTTCCAAGTGGAGAAAAAGGATAAGAGACTGATATAAACTAACTTGTCAAAAAATTTAGTGGTTCATAACTCATTTTCAACTTGAGTGAGAACAACAAAAGCAAGTTGCTCTGCAGCAACTCAGTATCAAGTTATAGCTATGGATTTTTTGTGATCCTCCATGAGCAGAATTCAAAGAAACAGTTCAAGTTTAAAGCCAGGAAAAGTATAGAGGTGTATACAGAGACTTAGTCTGAAGTTTTAGAAGTCTTGGTTTCATATGGAGGACAACACAGACTACCTAAAGATACTTTACTGGTATGATCCAAAGATCCCTCACTGATTTTGAAATAAAACAATTCTCACAAAATTGAGCCCAGGCTTGCCAAGTCCCTAACACGCCTCTGAAATCTTAATAACCAGCAAAAACATCAGTGGTCACTGCCTCAACAAGTAACATACAAAACCTCCTGAAACTCAGCAACTGTGAAACACCCTCAGGCTGCTGCATGGGATTGATCTGCCCTGATAATTAACAGAATGTAAAATTAACCACAGAACATTTTGAGTTGGAAGGGACCCACAGGAATCACCAAAGTTGGACTCCTGGCTGTGCAGAGAACACCCCAGGAATAGCACCGTATGTCTGAAAGCCTTGTCCAAATGCTTCTTTCTTCTGTCAGGCTTGGTGCTGTGACCACTTCCCTGGAGAGCCTGTTCCAGTGCCCAGCCACCCTCTGGCTGAATAACCTTTTCCTGATATCCAGTCTAAACCTCCCATCTCAGCTTCATGCTGTTTCCTCTGGTCCTTTCACTGGCCACCAGAGAGATCAGTGCCTGCCCCTCCTCTTCCCCTTTGGAGGATGCTGAAGACCACAATGAGATCTCCGCACTCCTCCAGGCTGAACGGACCAAGTGACCTCAGCTGCTCCTCCTATGGCATTCCCACAAGGCCCTCCACTATCCTCATTGCCCTCCTTTTGGACACTCCCTAATAGTTAAATGTCTTGTTTATATTGTGGCACCCCAAATTGCACACAGCACTCAAGGTGTGTGCCCTAGTGCAGAGCAGAGCCGGACAATCCCCTCCCTTGCCTGGCTGGCGATGCTGTGCCTGGTGAACTCCAGGACAGGGTTGTCCCTCCTGACTGCCAGGGCACTCCTGACCTGCCATCAACCAGGACCTACAGGTCCCTTTCCATGGGGCTCCTTTTCAACCTCTCACTCACCCGTCTGTCCATAGATCCAGGGTTGTCCCATCCCAGGTGCAGAACCCAGCACCTGCCCTCGTTGAACCTCATATGGGTGGTGATTGCCCATCTTTAATTTATCGAGGTCTCTCTTCAGGGCTCTCTGCCTTCCAGGGAATCAAGAGTTCCTCCTAATTTAGTATCGCTGGCAAGCTTACTTAGCCCTTAATGAAGATGATGAAGTGCACTGGGCTGAGGATGGAGCCCTGAGGAACCCCACTAGTGACAGGTCACTAGTCTGATGTCACTCCATTCACTACAACCCTGTGTACCTGACCCATGGGCCAGCTGCTCACCTATCGCATGATGTGCTTCTCCAGCTGTGTGCTGGATATCCTTTTTGTCCAGAACGATATTTGAGAGACAGTATCAAAAACTTTACTGAAATCCAATTTCAGATTACATCAATTGGCTTCCCTTGATCAAGCAGGTGGGTTACCTCGTTGTAAAAGGAAATCAGGTTTGAAAAGCAAGTTCCCACACAAAGCCCTGCTGGCTGTAATCAATGACTGTGCTGTTCTTCAGGTGTTTTTCGACATGCACTAGTTAGTCCTTTTTGAAAGCAGCCAGCATGTCCAAAATGCAGTTAGTCTCATAAAAACAGACACCTAAAACTGGTCATAAATAATTTCTAGAAGTGTTTCTTTTTTTGTTTTGTTTAAATTTTCTCTTTAATCAACAAGAAAGGGAGCCTTAACTGACTGGACCAGGTTTTTGTGTCCAGAAATCACATTAAAGAAAATTTAGGTTAAAGATGGAAAAGAGCTAGAGTTTGATCCAAATCCACACCAGAGGCTACTGTGATAAGAAAGGGATTTGGAAAAAAGAAGGCAAACAGACTCACAGCTATTTAACAAATTTCAGAAGTGTGCTGAGGGACCAAGGTAGTGGTGGAAATACCCATTCATAACAAGGAAAAAGATACACAAATAGTTTTCCTCAGTTTAATATCAGTTGATGTAATAAACTGCTAAACCCAGACATCTTCACATTATTACACTTGATGCACCATAAAACAGGTTTATGTTACAGTGTAAGGTTCAATATTACAAAAGTTGCAGAGACCTCCACACAGAAGTCCTAATTTTTCACTCCTATTCACATCTAAACCCAATATTCTTAAGTGTGTACAAATGGAGTATTTCCTTTCATCTTCTAGAACTGCTTTACAACCACCAGTTCTAAACAGCAACACCAACACTAGTAAGTGAGAAATCAACTCAAAATCAAGGAAGTGCCACTGCAGCCATTTCCTCAAGTCACGCACACTTCCTGCTGGAGAGCTGGCTGTGGAATTTTGCTGTCCTCTGTCTTTTCCTGCCCAGGAACTTGGCACACAGTCTTTCGTTTGAATAACCGTAGACTCAACCGTAACAAGTCGCTGTCCATTGCTGCGGAATTTGTGTAAGTTTGTTTTGTTGCACCCTGTTGAAATTGGAAATGGAATTTTAAAAAAGGAAGAACTAAAAACAATGTCTTTTAACATGCAAGCTGGGAAATTAACCTCAAGTACTCTCAGTAATTAGAGGTTTAATCATACCAATCATACCACTAGAAAAGACTTGGAGAATTAATGATTTTTCTACTAAACTAGCATACAAAATCATAAAACCTACTGCAGAAGTTTTAATTTTAACTTGGATTATTCCAATTCTTATAAAAGCACATGGAATCTTAAGCAGGAAGTTATTCAACAGTTACCTTTGAAATAATATTTACCTTATTATTTTTATTATGTATTCTCTAAATACAGAAAATGTGTCTCCAGAATTTAAAGCCCAAAATGATAAGAAAGAGGACCTATCTCTAGTCCCAAACACAATCTCTCATTCTATATAAAAAATAAACACCCTACAGCCTCTCTAAATAAAAGTCAGTTTATTATTTAAAGGACCAGATCTGTTTCAGAACAACAAACACAAAAATTATCTCCCAAGAGAAAAGCTCTCCTCAGGGACACCTCTGTCCCCACACTTTGGCCCAGCACTTGCCTTTTCATTCTTCATGAGCTGCTTACGAATTGCAGAGTCCCTGCGGAAGCACAGCGCTTTGCAGCAAGGACCCAGATTGCTGAGAAGACCTGCTCTCTCTTCCTTTCGCCGAAGTGCAGCCATGTTCAGTGCTCCCAGTTCGTGTTCAAAAAGGTTTTCTGCATCTAGAAAGAATTGAGATTTACAGAGATCAATAATATAAACATGGTATTTTTGAACAGCAACATACAGTCATATTAATTTTCTTAATGTTTTAGTATTTCTATTTCTGCCTTCTAAACAATTTAAAGGTTTGGAAAAAAAAGAGCACTTGAGTTTATAAAATAACATGAATAAATTCTTCACCATTCAAAGGGAAGGATGGATACCCTTGTATTCAGTTTCAGCACTAGAAAGCAATATTGAGACAGCAATCACTGGGAAGCCTAAAAATGAAGTGACAGCTTTGAACAGAAGACAGGGCATGATTTATGGTCAGATGTGTGATAGACCAAAGGTGTTTGTTTACCACTTGCATTAATCATAAAGTAGACCAAGTTTCACTTCTCTGCAAGACATCAGGTAACTGTGCCAGTGACAACACTCTTTTTGTATGGCTATGCAGAAGTGAAATACAACTATCTAGAACAATTTTTTCGTTTCTGGGGGATGAACCTGGAGATCAAGTCAGCAGCTTCCAATGGACTACCCCTTCCTACTGGCTCACCTAAGGCATTTAACAGACCACAAGGTGACAGGACCTTTTACCAGGTAAGAACACTTTTACCAGAGGAAACTGTGTGCAGAAAGAACACTTTTGAAAAGCTGGATCCTGAGGTGAATCTTGTTCTGCAACAAGTCTGTTTCTGTGAAATGCAAGGCAAAAAGAGCACGCAGGGCTGGACAAGAGCTCATTGATTTACAGCCCTTTTACAATAAATAGGAAGACTATCATGTAACAGAAAAAAAGCTGGAAAGGTATGTGGCTGAGTCCAGTCCAGCTGCCTCTATCTAGTAAAGCTGGGTGTTCAAATTTAACACCTCACTCAAGATGTGAAGAACCCTGGGGAAAATACAGCATTTAAAAGCAATGACTGCTCCAGCAGTTTGGCAGTATGACCACAGAAGAGGACAAAGATGCATTTTTTAAACCACTCAGTGTGGTTGTCGAGACGGACATTGCACTCAAAAGTGCTTCAGTAAAAACATCAGAAGGCGTCAAGCATCAGCTCCTTGTTACTTGAAAGTCTCTTGTACCTCTTCTCTTTAGCAATCCTATGGGGCAGCTCCACACAGCCCCGGCTCTTTCTCTACAGTCTTCTCTCTTCTTTCTGCTGTTCCAGCTCTCTCCTTTCTGTTCCTATCACAGCTGCCTAACCCTGTTTGTCTTATGTACAGCATCTTACCCTTTCTGTCTCTTGCACAACTTCTTGTCTCTTCTTCACAGCACACTAGCAGACTCTAACTGAAACTGAAACTCTTAACTCCAACTGAACTCCCTCCCAGCTAACTCACTCTTTACTACACCTATAGCTGGGAGGGCAAGGCTGTTCCTACTCTTAGATAATTAACACAGCTGCAATATACCAAGGATAAGATTGCCTTTAGCACTATCTTTCTGTCTCTCTACAATCTGTTTCCTTACAACTCAGAACCTGGATGAAACTCAGTACTGTTTTTAAACAAGTTTTTAAACTTGGTGAAAAGAAACAAGAAAGTTACGTGAAATGAAGGGCAGGTTAAAGAGAACTGCACTGAAGTCAAAGACAACCTCAATGGACAATCAAAAAATGGAAATAAGTGACAAGACACAAAAAGGCCACTTCAAAGGTAACATGGACAGCTTGCAGCGTCTTCTCAGGTGCCAGATGCTTGCTGAGCATATCTGGCAAGTAAGCACGTCCATATCCTTAGAGAAACAATTGCATATAATAGAGGGCAAGTCAGCTAAAAATCTCAATACTATCATATACTACAGATTTTTGTTTACAAAGAAAAAATATTTTAAAAAGCACACCTTGAAACAAGGTATCATTTCCATACTTTCTGCATTTAATAGTATTACCAGAAGTATTTCTATTTGTTCCTCAACAAAGATGGGAACACCAACTTCATGAATAAGACAGGGAGACAAATTATACCACCATGAAGTCCAGAGTAAAAATGCTACTTTTTCACTGTTACACACACTGAGCACATCTAGCTCCGATTCATTCAGTTTTCAGGGCAGCATATTTGTGCCTTTCTTTAGAATGTATGTGCTGTGGCTGTGTAATCTCCACACAGAAAACATTCACCTGGCAGATTGTAGAGGAAGTGCATATACTTGAAAGCCTACTGGCAGTCTAGGAACTCTGATGTGTGAGAGATTGCACACACACCAAAGAGAAATCACGAGTCACTTCAAATCCCCCATCCTCTCCAGAGCAAGTTTCTGCTGAATCCAAGTATACTTAAGACAGTCCAGACGCAGTGCTGGAGAGTCTCCTATTATCACTAAGGACTTTACTTCTAGGGAAGCATGCAAGGATTGCTGAGATTATTTCAGGTATCATTTTAAGCAGCCAGGTGGAATGATCCTGCAGTGCAGCTGCTGTTGCAAGGAATCTCTGGTAAGAACTGCTGAAGTATACAGCAAAATTAAAGCTTACATTAAAGCTGAAGAGAGAGACACAGTTCATACCTTACTATATCAGTTTGTATACTCAGGAAGACTCAATATTTTACTTGGCTCAAAAAAAAAAGTAGGAGCAGTAGTAACAGCTCATGATTAATACAGTTGTATGATTTAAATGGCTCAAGCCAACAGTGACATTGATGGAGATTAGCACAGTTAAAAGAAGTTTTGGATTTTTTTTTCCTTTACTTATCTGAGAATGTGAGGTTAACAAGACAACTGCATAAACAATAATGTAAAGTGAAAGCTATTGTTTCAAATTAAGAACTAAAACTTACAGAGTAAAAAACCCATGAGTTTCCCAGATACTATTATTTATAAGCCACAGTTTTCTAACATTTACATCCTGCAATAATTTGTGTAGAGGTCTTACAGAAAGCAAATGTTTCATAGTCCCAAAAGAACCATTCTACCATGCAAGTTGTTGCAAGCAGCTCAACTGGTTCCTGGGGTATGAAAGAGAAAAATTAGTATTTTTTCCCATGGAAAAGCCCTGCTAATACTCAGAAATGTAGTAAACAGCACTAGTAAAATTGATGCCTATCCCATTTATCATGCATGTCTTACGACATACACTTTGTCCAAATTCCAAACCTGTAAATTACTGAATTTCCCACTTTTAGTAGAGGTATAATATACATATTTCACTTAGTGCCTTCATTCTGATTCAAAACCCCTATCTATGAATTCTAGAAAGGATCCTTAGAATGAAAATAAGAAATCTTACTTCTTTCTTGAAATACTGCCACTAGTTCATTGGAAAAGATATTTAGCTCTCTAAGAAACTGCTCACACACTTTAGGCCAGGAAAGCATGAATGGTCTCACAAAAAGATTATTCCAATAAGACAAAAGCAATTTTGTTTTGTTTATTAGTCTAGACCTCCTCACCATTGTTGGAATCAAAACACTAATCTGACTAACATGCTGCTGTATTACATTTTTGTAATTTTCACACAATACTCATTATACGCTTCCTGTGGTCTTTGAAACCTAAAATAATGAACTATATGTACATTTCATAAGGACTTTTTCAATACACACAAAAGACAGTTTAATCCCTGCAGAAGTTACCTTTAGGTTTTTCTAACACTCTCTGGCATGTCTCTTTTATTTTGGTGAAGAGCTCTGGTCCTGCCAATCGCTTGGAAATGCCAACTCTCAACATAACAGCACCTGGTGTGAATTTTAAGAGCGCAGCCCCAGGCTCACGTGGTTCTTTTGGCTGCTTTGGCATAAGACTGGACCAGTCTACATCTATAACATCCACTGGATCTGCAAAAACATTGACAGAGAATGAGTTATCACACCACCACCTCTTACCACAGCTGATTAACTTCACATGCTGTGCACACGGCTGTCTCCTGAAAGCAATATATATATTAGATGAACATTGTTCTGCAGTCCTCTTGGACCCTTCACTTAGGAATATCAAAACTCACTTGGATGGGTGGAAAACAGGAGAAATGCAAAAAGAAATAGAAATAAAAAGCTACATGGATTAAAAAACCCCAACCCATGCCTAATATCTGCTTTATTTTTATTGCAATCCCTTTGTGAAACGTTGCTCAGATCCTGCTTAGCCAGCAGGTTTGGACATATTACTTATGCATTGAGAAAAGTCACAGTACAACTGAACGTGCTAAGATGGATTCAAATTAAATGCTCAGAAAGCTAGTTCACACAGCCCAGATTACCCAACTGAACTTAGGACGATTACACAATTCCATTCTTCCCAATGCACTTGGAAGGCATTCAAGCACAGAGAGAATCTGCTCACAGACTGCATTCCTAATTCAGAAATACTGTCAACATCACAACAGCATTATATGCACACTGCTATAATCTAATTTGAATAATTTATATTCAAATAATCACAAACAGGGGTTGATATACTTTTACCAGGCATCTTCTCATCCTCCTGTTGATCCTCACGCTTTTCAGCATCACCTGCCAGAATTTCATCCAGTTCATCATCACTGATTGGTTCGTATTCTCCAGCACCAGACCCCAGTGACTGCACATCATTAGTCTTTGTTTCGTCCTCTCCTCCTACAGAGACACATATATACTGTAGCTTTAAAGCATGCTGTACACTGCCTGAAGACAAAAAGGTTTAGCAAACTAAACTGTTAGCTTTTAGGAACAACTATATCCAACACAAAAATTGGTATTAACCCACAGCAACAGGAAAATTATTCCTACTGCACACAATGTGGCAGTTTGAATTTTACATACACTGGTCAATTTTTTGGTGCAGTATTAGTCGAACTGCTCAGAGAAGGCCATTTTCACAACATACATGTTGATTAGCTGATATCTAACATGTAGTTTATAATAATAAATAGTTTATAAAAATCTAAGTTAGTGCCACAAAGTTCAGATGCTTCAGCACATTAATCTAAAATCAGGATTCAGTCCAAAGGTCCTAAAATAAGTAACAAAACTCCAAAATATGAAAAGGTAACAGGTGAATGAAACAATTATGTACAGAAATTTAGACTCTTTGTAGCAGGCACAGGAAGAGCTTTTAGAAAACCATGCCAAACTTCTTTCCATCCACGTACTATCTGCATACACAAATACATGTGCTGTATGTGGAAACATATTCCTTAGGACTGGTGAACACAAGGCACTCAAACACTGAATTTTGCAGTTCACAAAAGGGACATCCTCTCACTTCCAAGACTGAAAGAGCATTTAAAAATTCAATTCCTCTAAATTCAGGCTTTACTATAGTTCTCCGCCATGGGTACTAGCAATGAGTTGTGCCACACAAACTGGACAGAATTTACAGAGATCCTCCTCTGTGGATGACTATTCTGACATCTTCCAGCTCCCTTAGGCAGAGTGAAACTGCTTCCATTTTAAGTTTTCCCTCTATTCTTTGGGTTTTGGGGGTTTTTTTTGGCTTGCCTTTGCGGGGGAAGAAAAAGTAGTCACCTCAATTAACCTAAAAATCATCAAGGAAAAAGCAAGTAAAAGACAAGCAAGTAGAGCATAAACAAACTACTCAGACCATCTGGCAATGCTTTGGAGGAAGCATATAGCATCTTAGGCATTATTTAAGCCCATTCCTAAAGCAAACACATCAGGTTCAAAACATTAAGATAAGTTAGTAATACCCTGATATATTTTGTTAAGACAATATACAACAGTAATTTCCCCAAGTAAATACCAGATACCTCCCCCTAACATCACCACATCTGGAAATTGTACTTAGTTTTCTAACAAGTTTTTTCCTTTTTAGAAAGGAGAATGAGGTGATCTGCACTAGATTTCATTTTGTGTCTTACAACTTTAAATATTCACTGCCTGTAAGATCCATCTGCTGCATCCACACTGATGTACCAGATACACTAGTTCACTAGTACTACATGCATGGACCCATCAAAAATTTACTGTATTAAGAAATTTAAAATAATAAAATTCATAGTTCTCAATACATAATTTTAAAAAAATACTTTATATTTTGATTTCAAGTAAAAGTTTGATATTTTCTAGACTATCTTCTACCACTCTTATGTGGAAGTGTACTTTTATATTAATTCTGCATAAAAAACTCAGCACACTCATCAGTGGAATGGAGCAATGTAAAGAGGAGTTACAAAGCAATGAAAGACAATGAAGTATACTAAACCTTAGAAAATCATAACCATGCTATATAGAGTATACTTTAATAAAATGGAATGCCATCTAACATTTTACAAAATGGATTTTCCTAAAAAAATAAGAAATCCTAAATATACCATAACTCCCAACAGATGACAACCTGTAGAGAATTTAGAATACAATCTTTGAAAAACAGACAAAAGAATACACATTAAAATAAGTATG
The DNA here is from genome assembly GCA_910950805.1 of Acrocephalus scirpaceus scirpaceus. Lineage (NCBI taxonomy): Eukaryota > Metazoa > Chordata > Aves > Passeriformes > Sylviidae > Acrocephalus > Acrocephalus scirpaceus. Next base: position 55,407,771 of record OU383774.1, on the reverse strand, counting down.
CTGAAAGGCTATACCCAAGAACACATTTAACATGCACAGCCTATGTGGTTAAAGATGCCCCCCTGGAAGCAGATCATGTACCCAAAAATGGCCTTTCATTATCTCTTTTCCCAAGTTACCACATGGTACTCTTAGATTTATTGCACCATGCTTTTCCTCCAGTTTAAAAACAGTTAATTCTGTCTACTGCAGCAAGTAGACTTTTCCAGGCTCCCTTCAAATACTATCTTTTTCTGTCAAATGCTTCCACTCCACAGATAATCTCCTTAAATGAAACTTTCACAACACGATCTCTCAACTCCAAAGATGACTTTTTGAGTAATCAGGTAGGACACCTAAGTACTAAACATTCCTCATCACCCTCTTGAGACAGCATTTGATTTAACTGCCCAAATTAACAATGAGTACTACAGGTAATTCTTACTAAGAATGGCAAACATGATGAGCATAACCATAACATACACCAGTTACTCTGGATTTAGACTTTTAGATTTTGTTTCTTTTATATTGTTCATATAAAAGCCAATTCCCTATTCTTGCAAAGCTCAAGCTTCTAATCCATGTGACAAACTGTCAGGAGGAGTTTGTTAGTGTTTACCCCTTACTGACTTTATCAATTCTAAGCATGCTTCCCCCAGTACCATTAGCGCCAGCAAAATGAAACCGCATTTTCAGCTGATATTACTGAGATCACCTCAGATAAGGATCAGGAAAGATCTGTAAGATTATCTCAGATAAGCTAATTTTGGACTACTGTGGCAAGCCATACATATGTTTCACCTACTAATCAGACAAACAGTTCTATGATAATTGGGCTCTGGCTGAAAAAAAAAACAAGAAACAATTCCAAGTCCACACTCTTCTTTTTTTTTTCACTCATTACCTGTCACTCTCAAAATAAGAAATAGATCTTACAATGATATAACAAGGCAATCAAATATTGGTATTATCTTTTAGTAAACTGCCTGTTCAGAAACATTACATTTTGGTGAAATTATCTCAGATAAGTTATGCTTCTTCGCCTCAAGACTTCTCCAGAAATTAAGAAACAGCACTAACACAATTAACAATAAGGAAGATGCTCATCAGATTTCTCTCATTGTTTGCTTCCACAGCAGAGAAGCTGAAGCCAATAAGCCTTTCAGTAGAAAATTATTGCAACATAGTTCAGTTCAGCACTATGCTAAAAGAGAAAGAATAAAATATTTGTTAATCCAGGATTTTTCCCAGAATAGCTCACCTTCTAAACTCTCCACCTTTTCGGCCTCATTTCCGTCTTCAAAGCCTTGTAAAGGTCCTAAATCTTTGTCTGTTTTCTCCTTCTCTGAAGCCGCTGAGTCCCGGCAAATACCATCAAACTCCTTTTCGTGATCTCTGTCCAATTTTGTTTCACTGTGCTTTGTTGATTCCTTTTGAGAGGAGATGTCAAGAGTTCTCTCTCTCTCTCTTTCAGCAGTATCAGGCAGCTGTCGGTCTCTCTCTCTCTCCAGCTCCCGTCTTTTCTCCCTATCCCTCTCTCGCTCCCTGAGTCTCTCTCGCTCCCGGCTCCTTGGCCAGTCTTTGTCCACATCTCGATCCCAGTCTCTCTGTCTCCCCTCTCTCCTGTCTCTCTCTCGTTCTCGATCATGTTCATGTCGATCTCGCTCCTGAAGCCTTTCCCTGCTATCAAAGGACCCGGATCGGGAATGAACCTGACGATCTGACTCAGGGGAACTTCTTCTTGAACTGTGGCTTCTTGAATCTTGACGATCTGGATAAAAGATTATTTACGTAAGCATGACTATGACACATAAATGTAATATCATTTTACTAGACCAAAGCATTTTAAAGATTCAGGTATGAAAATACACTTTTCAAAAGCATCATCTTCAAATTAATAATGCTTTCAGATTGCCTTAGAAGATTTAACCTTATTTAAAAACATGAGGTAATTTTTCCCACTTCCAAAAAAGAACTTTAGTGGCTACTTTCTACTATGAGAGAAACCAACTGAACGTATACAATTATATACACACTTAACTCAGAAATTTAGGCATGGGGGGGAAAGGAAAGAGAATCACCTCAAAATTCAAATTTTTTATAACATGTCTTCTAAAAGTTAGGAACGCCCTAGTTAACAAATTATGAATTCAGAAAAGTAATTTCAGGCATGTAACCATGAGGAGAACAGAGAGCCAAAATGCTTTTGGAAGAAAGTATTTTTGTATTGATGCCGTCTCAGTTTTAAAGTATTTTAACTATTGTTTTTTTCACAGCAACTACACACCAAAAAATGTGACTATTTTGATTTGCAATGAAGATGATTCCATGTGCATTAAAAGTACGCCTAACAGGAACCATTAAAAATTTACCTCATTTTGCATAATTTCAGGAATTTCCATACCATACCAAAATTAATGCTAATAATGAATTTAAGAACATTATTTAGATTATAAAACAACCACAGTGTTCTGTTAGCACAAGCATTTTCTCTATGAGGTTTTTCTGTCCTACAAATTACTTTATTTCCCAGACAGCATGAAACAAATCCAACTGAATGATTTGGTGTAAACAAAACGGTAATCCTGCCCATTGAAAATCAGCTTTTCAAATATGTTAACACTTGCAGGAATCTTAATTCATTCTAGTTTTACAGTGAAAGGCAGACAGCACCTCCCTCTCCTGTCACACTAATTAGAGCCATGAAGAACAATTTGGGACTTGTACACAGAATGATAGGTCAGTCTCACTAAAATACATCTTATTACCTGAAGATGTGCTGCGACTGGGTTCTCCTCGTTTCAACTGATCAATTCGGGACTTCCTCTCAGTGATTTCTAAGCTTTTCTTCTCCCTGTCCCTGTCCCTATCCCTGTCCCTGTCTCTAGAGCTACTGTGCAGGATCCTCTTCCGTCCAGTCTGATCGTCTCCGCTGCGATGCGCTGACTCATTGGAGGGGGATCTAAGCCTGCTGGAGGCATGGCTCCGATTGCTACCGAGGCTGCTGCTGCGCTTCTGGTCCACAGGCTTACGGTGTGGTCCATCCTCTATAGTAACATGAGGGGCTTCCACCTTTTCTGCCCTTGTCCTGTGACTTTTTCTATGAGAATCCTCAGTGGTTCTTTCTGGAACAACAATGTCACCACGTTCAGGAACATCTTCATCTGACCAGTCACTAAATGTTGTATCTTCTCTTTTTGTCGGGACTTCTGCCACTGCTTTCTCAGGGGGTGCTTCAACCAATTCTTCTTTATTTACAGGAGGGGTTCTTGGGCCTTTCTTCTTTTTATGATGTGGAACAATTTCTTCATCAGAAACTTCAGAATCACCCTTGGATCTCTTTCGCTTTTTCTCCACATTTTTCCTTTTTTGACCTTTTTTAGGGGAAAAGACCTGGCTTTCCTCAGTTGCTGGTTCATTAGTGTACCTTTCCACCCCACTGTCATCATCTTTCTTCTTCTTTGTGGCCTTTTTCTGTATCTTAGACTTCTTCTTGCTGTCATCATGCATTCTATCAGAAGCATCTCTTTCTTCAGAAGGACGGTGTCCAAGATTTTCCTGAACCCTGGACCGGGAACCTTCTGAAGCATCTGGTTGCTCTCTCTGCTTATCTGTTGAAGAAACTCTCTCTTTAAACTCTGGTTCTTCATAGCGGCGGGAACTTTCCTTTCTGTCCGATTTTCGCTCTTCTTCTTTCCAGCGGCTCTGCCGCTCCTCCGTGACGTGAGAGGGGCTCAATGACCGGGATTCCTGCGGCCGCACTACCTGGCTCAGGAGTCTGTGCTTTTCATCTGCAAAATGCGAAAAAGAATGTGCCTTTACTGTGTAGGAAGGAGAACGTGAGCATTTGCTCTCTTCTGCATGCCAAGTAAGTGTCCATTAAAACACATCACCCATTACATCAGTCAGATTTCTTAGGTTTTTCTACTGCTGCAGCAGCAAAAGACAATTTCCAGTTTGTAAACATGCATCTTAAACAGGAGCTGCGGAAGTCACTTTCACCTGGCAGACATAATACATAGCGACAAAACGAAGATAAACGACAAATAAAGATGAAGAAAAATAGCGGTGTTCATAAAAATATGGGGAACACTTACAAAATTTTCCCCATGTTTTTTCTATTTAAAATTGCAAGGTATTTTCTACAGACAGAAGATAACCTGGGTCCAGCTGCAGAGAGAGCCCACTCCCACTTACTTTTATCATCTCCACTGTTGTAAGCATCACTATCAGGAGAATGATCACGGCGACGTTTGGGTGACTGACGGGGACTTGGACTGCTTTCATTTCTGTGACGCTTCCTGCAAAAGGAACATGCACCATCAAATTTCTTCAGGATGCTTTGAGTTTATCATCAATAAAATCCCTGAAATCTAAGCACCTCATACAGAAGACATTTAAAGATGTCATCTAGTTCTGTAGTTTTCTAAGTTGCCATTCCAAGTAACAGCTATGCACTTAAAGGAAGCACAACACATATACTGAGGATATTTTTTACGCCTTCACCGGTAGTTTTCTGGTGGTGGAAATTTGGTAGTGCAAAGGGCAATGCATGTTCCAAAGAAATTTAATTAACAAAGTCACAAACCCTGACCTAGACAGCTGCTATTTGAATTTCAGACTTCATAATGTACCACAGTTTTCTACTATGTTTCCATTAATGACTGTATTATTAAAGGAAAGACAATTCAAGCATGCATAAAAGGGAAAATTACATCGTCCGACTCAACTCTTTAACACATATGTAGTTCCATGATTCAGCACTAACAAAGCACTGGAATAACTTCACCAGTACCAGTTTGGGGGCTACCAGCATGTGCCACACAGATGCAGGGGAGTCAGCTCTAGATCAAGACTATGCATAAACAGGATGTCTTCTTCCTTAAGATACTCCCCTGTCTACTAACTTACCAAATTCAACAGTAAAAGACAGCCTTTTTTTTTCTTTGACTGAAGTAACATTTAGATCCACTCACTTGGATTTTCTTTCCTCATGGACATCTCTTGAGCCTCTTTCTTCTCGAATATCTTCTCTCTTATCCCTGCGGTCCTCCCTTCCTTTATCTTTGTCATCCCAGTCTCTCTGGCGGTCTCTTTCTTTGTCTCTGTCTCGACCTCTCTCCCTTTCACGTTCCCGCTCCCGATCTCTCTCTCGTTCTCGCTCCCTTTCTCGTTCCTCCCGCTCTCGTTCTCGCTCCCGCTCCTTCTCCCTCTCCCTCTCTCGTTCCCTTTCCCTGTCATGGTCTCTGTCTCGGTCCCGCTCACGGTCTCTCTCTTTGTCTCGCTCTCTGTCCCTCTCCCGTTCCCGAGCACGATCTCGTTCCAACTCTCTTTCTTTCTCCCTCTCTCTTTCCCGGTCTCTTTCTCTTTCTCTCTCTCTGTCCCTCTCTCTTTCCCGCTCCCTCTCCCGGGCCCTTTCATCTCTCCTGTCGTCAGACCGATCCACCCTTCGCTCCTCTCTCCTCTCATCCCGCTCGAGATCATCACTCCGTCCTTGGTGTCGTACCGGTGAGCTTGCTCTCTGATCTGCAAACAGAAGCAGGTTTGATTACCAAGTGCTAAACAGATACACACTACTTCCACTACATTAATAAAACAAAGAGCCTTTGTCTTGACAATCTAGATCTTGGTTCGCATAAAATGAAAAGCAACTCCCTGCAGAAACTTGAATATTCCCTTTTGGGAGGAAGGAAGACAAAAAGCAGAACTTATTTTCAAAGAATTTTTCAACATTTAGAAAGCGGGCTTTGCTTACTTAACCAAAAGTTGCCAAAAAAATTTTTAATTTTCTACCAGACTTTTCTGAATGGCTTCAAAAGACAAATGTATGCCTCACAATGTAGCTGTTACAACTGCATTACCCAATGATTCCAAATCTGGTATAAGAGCTTAAAAAGCTGGGAATGACATGCATAGGAAATGTTAAGACTTCTGTACAAAGATTTTACTTCCTATATCTATTAAGAGTCAAGTGCTTTACAAGGACTCAAGCTATTTACAACACAGAGTAAAAGTTTCTGTAAAATTAGAAAGACTGGCCTGTCTCATCACAGAAGAGATCCCTGCAGAGAAACACACAACCAAATCTACAAGACAGGGAGAGGCAAGGATGAGATAGGGGAAGCAAAGCTGCCAGAAGTTTTCACTTGTATTCACTGCAGAGACTTATAGTTCAGAATCTGAGTTTGTTGTTCAGACAGTGGAGTAGAGTCAGAGGGAAAACTAAATATGTAGAAAATGACTGATCCTGAAGGACAGTGAAATCTGATTTATCAAATAATATTTACTTTCCACAGACTTATCTACATATTCTTCATTGTATTTTGGGGTTTTTTGAGTATTTCTGTAAGTTTTGACTACTTATAGCAATTTCTATGCTCAAGTTAGTGGTATTTGAGCCACAACAAATCAATAAAACTATTTTCCTACAACATACATAAAGAAAACTATACAAAAGAGGAAAAAAATGGCATGAACAGAAGCTGGTATTTCTCGCTCCATTACTCTGAGGCTGAGTGCACTTTGCTGTGAATTGAGGCAATGTCCACTAGGTGAGAGCAGGCATAGTTTGGACAGAACTAAATCAATAAAACGTGAATTTCCATCAGTTTAATTAATTTTCATCTCTGAGTGAATTAACAATGATTTAGCATTCCCCTGTTACCATGTAAAATTAAAAGCAAAGCTGAGTGACATTTCTGCCTTTTTAAAAAGGTAAGCCATCAATCCATGCAATCAGTTCCGTGAACAGCTTTCACATTCTTCTAATGGGGCCTACAACACTGTAAAATGATTTACTGTGCATACCAATATTAGATTTTATAAAGTTCTGTAATTCCTATTTGTTACATCAGTTTTGGTGACAAAACACCCCCATGAAAGTCTTCTGTGAATCAAATACTGCAAGTGCATTAGACAATTAAATGCAGATAGTCAGCACTTCTTACATGACTTCATTTTTTGAACTACTGTTCCAGTGGTTGTTTGGAAAACTCCCATATTTGCCTTAGTTGAATAAAGACAGCTCAAATTTGCAAGCTTGCATTTTAAAATCACACTCCTTGCATATCACAGAACCAAAATCTATCTCAATTTTTCTCAGAATGACAGATATTAAAACTGTAGTCTAATTAGGGAAACTGTCTTGAATTATAACTCTGAGGATTTACTATTACAAAAAGTGATCTAAATTTTTAAGGAAGGAGACAATAAATTTTGAATGCATGCTCTATATTTTTCCCCAAAGGGAAACACAACTCATTCAAAGCAACTTCTCTACTAGATATTTATTTCGTTGTGATTACATGCTTTTATTTCCAAGGTTTCTTCTGTTGGCTTGGGGTTTTGCTTTGATTTTTTGGGGGTGGATGTTTGTTTTTCTTAATAAATTAAGAAGTTGCTAGGATATGAAGGGCACAAAATTATATTATATACATGTAGGATTTATTTGGGCTGAGAAGGTAAAAGAGCTAAAAGCTAGACTGCAAAAGCCAACCCGCAGGACACATTCAGTCTTCAGGATTTTTCAGCTGACATGAAAAAGGAAGCCTGGAGTTTAGGTCTGTTGAAATCTTGCCTTGAGGATGAGAGAGAAACTGAAGTGGATCCTTTCAGAAGAACAAGCAACAACAGCTCTGCTTCAATAGGCTAAAAAAGTATCTTTTGAAGTGGTACACAAAATGTCTCTTTGAAAAACTGAAATTACACAGCAGCTAGAATGTATCTGTAAACCAAAACTCAAGACAGAAAATAACCAACTGTAATTTTATATTTAGTCTTCACAGCTCCTCTTTTAATTTTTACACTATTTTCATTTCCCTGACTCCTCTTGTTCTCTTAATTGGTGAGCAATACAAATATATTCCAGAGTGTAAGCTGGTACTAAGTTCCTTCAAGCCAACACAGTACAGTTTCTGCTACAGAAGTCTGACATCTTGCATACTATGTCAAAGACTACCGTAAGTCTCGCATGCCGTTTTCATGATCACTGGTATCTGTATCAATGCCTACTAGCTAATTGTTATTGACAACAGCAAAGCAATCATCACTATTAAACTCCCCAAACAATAAATTTTTGAATTAAGCATAAATTTAAATCGTCACTTACTTCAGTAGCAAGTAGTCCATAATTGTCAGTCTAGTTTAGGCCTTCCCCAAAACACACTCAAGCAATTTACAGTACAAAAGCATGTTTCTATACAGACAAACAGAACCAGTAACGAAGCGCAGTCAAGACTGACTCTAAGCTTACATGGACTCTAAGCTTAACATGCTTATGTTACATGAAGTGGAGAGGAGGAGGCAAAAACATTTTACAGTGAAGTTGTACAATGAAATTCCTTGAAGCTTAGTTTGTTTAAACACTAGTTAGATGAATAAACACAGAAGATACCAATATCAAGCCATAGGGTTGGAGAAAGGTGACAGCATTTGTTCATACAATGCCAATGGATGACCTTAAAAAAGAAGTCATCTTCTATCAAGGATAAGAGTACTGTCAGTGTGTGGTGTCAGATGAGCTATTTATGAATCGGTGGGGGCAGAACAAGGTAGAAAAAGGAGGGAAACACATTCATACACGTACATTTGACTACAAATGTATGAGTAAAAATAGACATTAAAATACCTCTATCTCTGTTGTCACGCCTATCCCGTTCACCATGTCTTCTTTCAAAGGAGGAATCCCTTGCTTGATCCCGACTGTCATAGCGATCCCGATCAGCGTAGCTACTCCTTGATTCCCAGCTGTCGTGGTAGTTCCCACTACTGCTGTGACCATCAACCTGGGATCCTCTAGTCCCCCGACTTCCTAATGGAGAGGTAGCAACACAAAACATGAGCTTCCACACGTATGGAAATCCTATGATATTTTATAACAACTGATGTATTAACATCGAATAAATTTGAATTAGCTGTTCATGGACTTGAGACTGTAACATCAAATTCTACTTAACCAACTCAAATTTCATGTTTTAACTGTAAAGTTATTATTTGCAAACTGCAAAATCAAGACTTTCTAAATCCTTATCCCCTGGTCATAGTATGAGGTCTTCTGACTAGAAATATCAGTCCAAAAACGAGTTCACAATTGTTCTGAGTAGGCTGTAAGCTAATAGACAGTGCAGCAAGAATAGGCAGAGAAAGCAGAGATCATTCTCCTTGTAAAAACTGTATGTAATTTCCCTAATGAAAATGTTGCAATAAGCCTGAAAAAGCCAAAAAATTACAGATAATTAGGTTGTTATTATTTATTATCATCATCATCATTATTAATGCATCAGACTTCAGAAACCATTTTAAAGTCACGCTTTTTGGAAATTGGATGGAGCAGGTTGGTGAGGCAGGGAGAGGTGGGTGTGTATGAAAGATGGTTTTCAGGCACCTAAGACATGCAGTTGTTTTTGAAAGAGTGTAAGAAACTTCCTGCCCAGTGCTTTGAGATGCACTACACCCTATGAATTTTCCACTACACAGCTTCTTACTGTGTTTGTAGCCAATGGAAAATCCTAGGGTGGCAGAAACATTAAATAGAGTAATGTAAGGGGTAAGGCTTTGTTTTAAAATGGGATGGCAGAATACCAATGTTATGCCACTTAAATGAATGGAGAACACAGAAGTGCTATAAATTTCAACAACAGTTTTAATTTAATGACAAAAGAATTGAACACAGCTTTAAAAGCATGAACTATTTGGCAATACTTGCATATCAAATATCTAACAAGGCAGTATGAATGCAAATATTCAATCTTCAATGATAGGGATACATGAATTTTTTAAATTACGCAATACCTTTGTCAGATAATTCTGGACCTCTGCCTCGACTTCTGCCAGTCCTATCACTTCTGCTCTCATTTCTGGAGTCACTTCTGGAGTCATTCCTTGTTTCAGCCCGAGAGCTCTCCTCTCTGCCATGGGATCTTCCATAGCTGCGCAAGTCGTCTTGATACTGGTCATCCTTTTTATGGGCATCACGACTCTCTCTGTCCCGGTAGTCATGGGAGTCTCGCGTGGAGCGCGAGTCTCTCTGGTCACGACTGTCTTTGGTATCTCTGCTATAATCCCGGGTGTCTCTGGAGTCTCGAGTATCTCTGGATTCCCGTGGCTCCCGCCGATCTCTGGTGTCTCTCGTGTCCCTCCGATCTCTTCCATCACGAGACTCTCTGTCATCCCTATGGTCCCTGGAGGTACTCTGCTCTTGGTCATAATCACGATCATCTCTTGTTTCTCTTTCTTTCTCTCTCTTGCCTCTTGTTTCTGTAAAATGTTCAAAAGAATATTATATACCTAGCTTAATCAGAGCAAGCAAACATTTAGCACACAACACTAAAATAACATACTCAAAATACACTTAGTGAAACAAAATTAATACATAATTGGGACAACACTGTGTTGGGTTATCTATCTATACATTTAGTACGTTTTAAAGGTCTTATTCTGAATATGAATCTCTACAGTTATTCACCTGTTCAAAACACAGTAAGTGTAATAAAAATAAATGTCAAACATACTAAAGAGTAAGTGCACTTCAATAATTTTAAGGTAGGGTTACTCCTCCAACCATAGATTCCTCTTATTTTCTCCACACATACAAACACACACATACACACTTCCAAAACGTTTGTGCTATATTTAGACCACTTGTAAGGCCTCAATACCCTGCTAAAATCTGTTGGTTTGAGTTTGGGGGTCTGATTTGTTTCAGGTTTCTTCTATTACATATTTATAATACTACTGCTACAGGAAGCTAAGTTTACAGCCAGTCTAAAATAGAGCTGACATATGTACTCTTTTAATCTGTCTCTCGAGGCAAACAGCATGTTTGCTCATCCCATATTGCCCAGAGGGAATGACTGCTTCTTTGCACACACCTCACTTAATGTCAGTTACAAAGACAATAGACAGCAATCAGTGGGGACTGGATTTGGGCACCTCTCAGAAAAGAGGAATAGTTACTTACCCTGCCGTGAAAATCACTTTCCTACTGACACCACCATTGCATTACACAAGGAACACCTACACAGATACCTACAAGCGCCTTCACAATCAGTTGAGCCTACATAAGCAGTTCTGCCAGTGCTACTCTAATAGACAGTAACTGCAACCAGCACAGGCAGAGTAAACACAGACAGTATTTTCTTCACCCCCTTGCCACTGGGATGGGTGCACACAACGCCACAATTTGAAAATCAAGTTTCAAAATGCAATTTGCAACCAAATAAAAACGATTCTGAAGCACTATTTTCATTCATACCGTCCCGCCTGTCGTGGCGCCTGTCATGAGACTGTGAAGTGCGATCACGATCGTGTCTTCCCTTGTCTCTTGCAGGAGATCGGTGTCTCGAAGGACTTCGCTTCCTCTGGGGTGGAGAGGAAGAGTGTGGGGGATAGGGGGAAGATGACCGCCTCGCAGGCGGAGAAGCTGTCCTTTGATAGGATGGAGAAGGAGTTCTTTTGCGGTGTGGGGAAGGAGAATGTCTTTGAACAGAGGAGCCTGACTGTGAGGACGAGGAGTGATGTCTGGAGGATATGGGGGAATGATGCTGACCTGATGGAGAAGCAGACCTGAAAGGAGGAGTTAAAACAGGTACATGTGTAATAATTTGACTTGAAAGGTTCTTAACATACCATACAAAAAAAGCAATTAAAATAATTTTTGTATTCTCTACCCTCTGACTGCTGAAAATATGTGCTGCTTCTAAACACATCAAACTTGACTTCCTTCCAGGGTGCCAAGTATATGTTTTCAAAATACGCTTATCTTTAAATTATTATTATTTATTTAATGCCCAGGAAAATTTTGTCCAATCAAAATTGTATTACATAGCTATCAGAATGCAGGGGAAGGGAAGGAGGAGTCAGAAAAAGCATCATTATCTTCTTTCCCATCCCAAATGAGAACCATTGTTTTCTTCAATATAAAATAATTTTTGGAGTTCATAATAAAATTACACAGATAATTTTTACAAGGTGTAACTAAGATTTTTTATTTACAACAGTATTGAATTATTTTACAAAGCAACAGTGTCTCCTTCTTATTCACTTTTAACACCCTTTATTTTACGGATTGATCTTTAAACAATTCTTAGATCCAGAAAAAGCATACACATACCTATTTAAAATGTTAGCAAATGTTAATGTTTACACAAACATGGAAAACTCACATCTGCTAGAATAAGAAAATTTATACCAAATATTTCTGATCTTTGAAATTCCGTCACCAACTAAAGATAATTCACACAACAGTAAAAAATTTCCTCATAATATGACTAAGGTGGACAAAAACACACTTCAAGTCTTTAGACTCAGTAGTGGGGTATTTTTCCCCTTATCAGCATCAAAGTAACTTGCAAGTATCTTTTCTCATTAAATATATACTGTCCTTAACTCCCAACTCTCTTCTACTTCACAAAACTCCAGAGATGACAAGGAGAAGAGTGGGAGTTAAAAAGCGACAGTTGGACAGCATATCTTCAAAAATCTCACTGTTCCTGAGGAAAAAAGCATCCCGCATGCCTCTAAGATGATAATTTATACACAAATGAAAGAGATGACCTGGAATTAGTAGTAAAATTTCCAAAGCAGTCAACATAAAATTCTGTCAGGGCTAGCTAGATATGACTGACAGAATCCAAAAGACTTTAATGATTTCTGTCATTAAACTAAGACTACATTTGTTTTTCCCTGTGAAACCATTACTTTGAAACACAGGGTTACCAATATTGGCTTGCATGGAAGGCTTTCAATGGTATGGAGACAAAGTATTTCAAATATGCTTCCCTGCTTCTAGCAGAAGGCCCATTTATCTTCCCTGCTTAACATTCCCTTGCACAATACTTGATACAAGTAGGCAATGATGAGCAAAATACTAGATGTCATGTTTAACCCCAGCCAGCAACTAAGTACCACACAGCTGCTCGCTCACTCCCCTGCCCGTCCCCAGCAGAATGGGGAGGAGGATGAGAAAAAGGTAAAGCCTGTGGGTTGAGATAAGAACAGTTTAAAAACTGAAATAAAGTAAAATATAATCATGATGGTAACATTGATAGCAATAAGAAGGGAGATAAGAGAGAGAAGAAGAAGAAAACCAAGAGAAACGGTGATGCACAACATATTTGCTCACCTCAACTGATGCCCAGTCTGTCCCTGAGCAGCAGTTGGCAGCTCCTGGCCAACCCCCCTGCAGTTTATACACTGAACATGATGTTCTGTGGTATGGAACATCTTTTTGGCCACTTCAGGTCAGCTGTCCTGGCCATGCTCCCTCCCAGCATTTTGTGCACCTGCTCACTGGCAGGGTGTGATAAACTGTGGTAAACATTACTTAGCAACAACTAAACAGCTGTGTGCTATCAATATTATTCTCATGCTAAATCCAAAACACAGCAATGCAGTAGCTACTAGGAAGAAAATTAACTCTATCCCAGCTGAAACCAGGACACTGGAATAAGTTAAAAAATGGGGAAAAGAGTACAGAAGAGATATTTTACAGACTCCTACTGCTGCTCCAGTACTACGGCTCCAGGAGGAACTCTCTTCCCTATGAAAAATCCAATATAGAAAAATGTCCATCAGTGGCACTCCCCATAAAATAATCTAATGTTGTTCCGACTGAACCGAGTCACCACAGAAACCAAACAGTTTGCTTACAACTCTTTGGATTGCTGAATGGATGGGTTTTATTCCACTTGTTTTATCAGCATGTAGAAATAGGTATGACATCTGGAGCTTCCCTCACCCTTCAACAGAGATGCAGAAAATAAAAACGCCTTGCTTTTCATTATACAAACATGGGACTACAGTAGTATTTAGCACTGCTATTCTAAACCTGTGCTCACACTCCTTCAGGCCAAAATAAGGAGCCTACTCCATTTTTAAGGTGTGGTAAAACATTTTTTTCAAAGCCCCAAGAATTAACAGATATGATACCTTCCCCAAAACTTCCTGCAAGAAGCTTTGTACAGCATTGTTTAGCCAGTTGTGCCTGCTTCTCATGAAAGACCTGCAGAACCAGGACCTGTGCATCACTTTACCCACTCTAGAACGGAGAAATTCTGTGCATTTCCCATCTCAAAAGATTTTTCCAAGTTCCACTTTTTTAAAAAGAGGAAGGTTAGGGAGAAAGAAAGTTCCCGAAGGCTCACAGACTGACTACATCTCATATCAGGCTTCTGAAGTTCTACCTCAAGGCAAAACATTTGAGAGGAACTGATAAATGGAAACTTTCACCGCGACTTGTGTTCTTGACATCACAGGTACCCTCAATGTAGTAACTTGTCAAGAAAAAAAAAGAGCTCAAGTGTTTGAGGCACAAACATATTCACAACAGACACACAAACAAGTAGTCAAATCAGGAGAGGAAGTTCCCAAACCAGAACTATTAAAGGAAATAAAATCCACAGAATTGACGTCCCACCTGCGAGAGGGTGAGAAGTTGTGTTTGTGAGTGGTTGACTTGGCTGGAGCTCGGGAGGTTTGCCTTCGCCTTGCAGCAGGTGGTGAGTACTCTCTGGAAGGGGAAGAATTACTGCCAGAGTGATCTGCAGGACTAGGAGAACGTTTCTGTCTACGGGAGCTTTCTGACGGATCCCTGGGAAACATAAACAGCAGCTTTTTTAACAGGGCTAAGATGGCATTAGCACATTTCTAGGAAACTACAAACACCTCCAAGACAGAACCTGTGATGACCATATCAAGCTATGTTATGCAATCATTTGTTCCACCTATGATCTCACATATGAAATTACCTTAAGCTAGCAAAACTCAAGAATGCAAGATATGCACTAAATTTCTTGCTACACTGGACTGTAAAAACTAGAACATGATAAAACCAGAAAACCCTTCTTGTAATTTTACCTAACATTTAATGCGGTGGTAAAACAGAATTCTTACCAATGGAGAAATATTTTGCTACCTTATTAAAAAACTTCTGTAATATTAGAACTTTTTTTAAGCTTCAAGCTCAGACACATTTTTAAAGGCTAACCCCAGCAGCAAGTGAATGAAAGTAATCTGTCAAAACCTTCATCTATTTCACGGACTGCGCCTCATACAGATTTGACATTACAACTTCATTTTTATTATTCAGGGGAAAAAAAAAACCAAAAATTCAGCAGTGAAATATAAGACTGTAGTCACCACAGCAATACCTGGTTATAGTACAATGATAAGACAAGTACTGTCTTCATCTTTTCAGCACTACCTAAATTGTTCTTTTCTATTGCTTGTGACTTCCTTCCAGTAATGGAGTGTGCAATCATGAGGGAAATAAAATATTTTCAAGTATGGTGGAATTTATTTAATCAATTAAAAATACATGATTCACTGCTCTTCCAATCCTTAGTCTGCTATGCCAGTTACAAAGTAAGACTTAAGAACATGTACCCTTACTTTCATCAAGAAAATATAGGACATAAAAATGCAGATCGTGTATCTTTCAGCTTAAGTGCACATGTGTGCTCCAGGAAATAATGGAACAGTCATAGTAGTCCTCCATTTTTAAAAATATATAGATATGTATATATGCAAAAGTGAAGGGATTGTAAAATGTCAGTAGTCTTTGACTACTTCAAAAATACTTTAACCTACTGAAGATTAGGGAGAGTTTAAATGTACACTGCACAACTTATAAAGATATTAGTCCTCCTAAGATTTCAGAAAAACCATGCAATCAGACCAGTGAATGACTTCAATAAACTTCAACAAAGATTTTGGCAAACAACCTGTTCCACTGGTGAAGATCCAAATTCTCGAGAAGTAATGAATCTTTCAAAGGGGCATTTTACAAACTTACTAAGTTATGTAATTAAAACCTACCAATCTGTTAGTTATAGTCTATCAACCCATCTATAAAACACACTGAAAATACTTCATTGTGTACCAAAAAGATTGTTGGCAAAGTAGGTAATACCACCCTTATTATTCAGTGTTCTATAGAAGATAACTTTAAAAGCAAGGTTATATCACAGTTAAAAGTTAATAATGCAACATAACTTACCTCTGCTTCTCTTTTTTCTCCTTGTGCCTTTCAAAGTCACGCCCTCTCTCTTTCACCTCCCTTGCCTTTTCTTCTGCACGTTCTTTTGCTTTATGTTTTTCTTTGTGTTTTTTCCCCAGGGAACTTTCCTCTTGAACTGGAGGAGGAGGGCTAGGGGTACGAGGACCTTTCTTTTTACTCTGGTTACTTTTAGAACTCCTAGAAAGAAATTAACAGGGCAGGGGGGTATAAAAATGAAGATCTGACAACTATTTCAAACAGTAATTTCTCAGATGTTGACAGGAAAGTTATAACATAAAAGGCCTGGAAGCTTTTAGGACAGGGTTTACCAACTCCCTTCGCATGCACCGTTCAATAGCAGAACTTGACAGAAAGGTGAGTAGAGATGGTAAAAATTTATGTTGAGCTCTTCGATTTATAGCTTTTTTTTTGGAAGGAAGTGAACAAAAATAGGAATTGCTCTTGTTCAGACAGAACCAGTTTCCAAAGATAAAATGCCCTTACATGAACTGCATACATCAGAAGACAAAAACCCTACAGCACCTTGTCTATTTAGACTTCCATTTCTGCAATGCAATACTCCAATCATATACATAAAATTACTTGAACTACTCCTGTTTTCAATTTAATATTAACTACTTGACAGGATGAAGCATCTAAACATTCTTGAATATGCATCTCACTATATGAAATAGTGTGTATTTTCCACATAATTTACCACTAAGACAAATCCTATCAACTAGGTATCACTGCATGTGTCAGTAGCATACCAGCACGTGCTATACCATTCCTGTAGCAGAAACATCATTCTGCCCCTATTTTAAAGGGGATTTTAACAATTATGTTAAATAGGGGATTTCAGCAAACACATGTGTCTGGTTACACTGCTGCAGTAATTTCTTTCCTATCTAAAAGCTGCAAACAACAATTCAAAATGTCTTATGGCCAGTGAGAGCTTTAGAAGCAGGTTTTGGAGATTGGCTTTGGTGGCACAGTACCCAGTTAAAATCCTCTGATTTTTACATATTTTATCCTCAATTCTTCCCTGTCCCCCCACATCCCTCACTTCTTATCCTCTCCTGAATTCTGAGAAATTCCCTGCCTTGAAAGTCACATATTTTATCTTACACAGTAATATGCAATACCAACAGAATGTGCAGTTGGTCAAATTTTAAACACTTCAGTTTAGAAAGACTGCTTCACAGGCCACAGCATTTCAAACAAAAGTGTTTTCCACTTTTCAATGGTTTATATTCTTTCATCACTTCACAAAGATTCTGGAGATTCAAAGAGAAAAGATGTGCTTGTAAACCATAAAAATAATCAACAGACAACTACATCCATATAAAAATTTTCTGCATAAGATGATTCACAATGCACAATTTAGAGATCTTCTCCTAAATTTATATAATCAAGGGCACTAAAAGGAAGGAAAAGGGAAAATACTATTTATAAAAACTCCAGTAATAAATGTAAGTGTGGCTCTGTTCTCACTCTCTTGCAAGATGCACCTACATACTGACCTCTGCTGCTCCACAAGTGGTGAAGAGACAGTAGATGCTTTCTTGTCTTTCTTACTAGCTGAAGATGATGATTTGGGACTGGATCTTCGTTTTGGAGATTTGCTAGACTTTCGTGGTGATGGCGATGGTGATAATTTAGATCTAACCACCTCTGGAGAAATCTTGAGGGAAAGAATATAATTAACCATTAAGATATTGATGATCAAAAGCGTAACTGTATGCCAATATGTGTGTCAAATATGTAAATTCAGCAAGTGAGAGAGTATGAGAACCATCTCTATTTCAACCTCATCAGACTTTTTAGTGTTTGCAAAGAACACTATAAAGGAAGAACACATAAAAGGAAGACAACAAATAAAGCATAGCGGAAGAGAAGATGATGCACTCTGCAATACATTACAAAAACTGTAACTTAAAGTTTAAAATCAGTATGCTCACAACTAACACTCTCATTCGTCTGAAAAAGGAAAGACATCCTTAGAGGATTTTTTTTTTTAATCTTCCCCAAAATTTTAGAGTTTCTAACACTTACAGCTTTGCCTTTGTCACTCTACTCTGTTACTATAAGGCAAGCTGGAAAACGAGATTGGGAAATGCCATGTGTTTTCTTTTACATATCTTCTCTGTTACAGATCTTCCTGGTTTTGTATCACAAAAATGCATAAAATCCTACCTATTTAAAGGAGAAAACTTGGTTACTGTGCTGAATGACTGATCGGATACTCACTTCTAGCACTCAAGTCTCATACTAATTATATAGGTAGGTGCCAGTTATTTACTAGTATGTAACACAATAGTGCATTTGTAGCCCAAAAAACTTTAAGTCTTGTGAAACTATTAGCAGGCTATGAAATGGCTGATGACTTGTCTTTTTTATTTCACATTTACAAAATACAAACCTCTTTTTTAATTACTATTTCCTCTCGTTTCTCCATGTTTTCCTGTTCCAATTTCATGAGTTCTCTCTGAATCTTTTGGCGCTTCATTTCCAAAGACAGCTCATGATCATAATCATAATTAACATCTCCATTATCAGAGTCTTTGTTTGAAGAAAAAAAAAAGTAAATAGATTAGTAGACAATTTCTTATGAAAAATATAACAATAACATTTACCATACTAGATGCCAACCATAAATATTTCCATGACTTTTAAGCACTGCATGAATGGACCAAGGAATGAATGCCAAATTTTTTTTCCAATTATGTGTGCGAACCTGAAGTAATTCCAGTTAATTCCATACAACCTGAAGTTCAACTCTTAACTTCATTAAAAAGAACACCTTCTTTCATGGACATTCATCTGAGGTAGCAAGGGAAACACAGTAAACCACTTATTTATATCTAAATAACAGAAAAAATTAAAATTGTGTGTCTTCACAAGGAGAGAAAGTACGTTGCATGCTTAACTGGGAACTCACGAAACAGATATATATAGTGATGCACAATACTAGAGGGATTTATTTAATACAGTGTCTTACAAATCAATTGATACACTTAATTACATGTAAACATTGATCTTTTAATAAGAGAAGAGTTCTGTATGAACCTTTTCCTTGGATAAACATACACTTCCAAGAGTTTACATCTGGTTTTACATTATCACTGTTTGGTTTTCACATTAGAAAAAGTGCTATTTCTCTCACTTTTTCATTAAGTCATGGACAGTTAATATCTTAAGCTTCCAACCTGGCAGCTGAAACCTTACTGATGAAAATTGAATTTACTCATTCTGTTTATATTAATTTTGTTTATGGCTATTTAAGTCTAATACTCAAAAAGCACTTTGGGAAAATATCTCTCAGAGAAAAGATGACTTCATTAAAAAGTCACTAGCTTTCATTCCCTTCCTACATACAGGAACTATATAAAAGGTTTTGCAATCACTAAACTCAGTCTACAAATTACCTTCCTGTGTCATGAATGCATGGGAACAGTTCAGAGAAAGGTGCAGTTCCTAACAGTATAGATTCTTCCCCAGTCTATCCATCTACTTATATAGCACTCAGCAGAAATTAACAGATAGTAATTCTCCTTCATCCATATACTGATAATTGACACTATTTTGAAAAAATAGCTGAATTTTCAAGATGAAACTCTCAGCATCTAAGACATTCATACACCTGTTTATATAGACCTTGCGGTTTCTATGTTCCAAACTTTTTGAGTCAGGTTTTATTTCCATGTATACATGTCATAGATCAATTTTTCTTAAAAGTGTGTAAAATATTATATGAAGGAGTGAATATATATAAGGGCTACTTTTCCATTCCACAATACATGGAATGTATTGTGCTTAAGACACAGCAAAACAGGACCTGCAACACTTTTAGCACACAGTATTGAAAAGCTCCCTAGTTACTGACATTTCCAAGGAGCTCCATCCTACAACTTGCAGTAAACTTCATTGCAAAGACATTCATTATATCTGAATTCCTTCAGACAGGATCAGAATTGCCATTTTTTTCGTGCTATGTTGTAGCTACTTCTGAAACACTTAGAAAACTTAGAAAACTACAAGACCACCACAGTTCAGTAGAAGCTTCTGTAACATCACTGTCAGGTGCACTAAGACTCTAACAAAAGTGAAACTTAGGAGAGAAGAAAACTGCCCACAGCAACAATGAAACCACCTAAAACCTCCAAACCCAAAAACTCCCACCCACCAACTCATACAAAAGAGACTACAGAAGGTAATGCAAGACACTTAGCATTCTTCAAGTATTTTTAGAACAGAAATATTTCACCAATGTCCACCTTCAACTGTTGCTATACTCATTCTAATGGAGACCTTGTTAATGACAGTTACACCATTACAAATTATGCAACAAAAACAGCTGACTTTTGAATTCAAAGGAGTTACTTTCTTCTCAGACTGACAAGTTCCAAAACTACTTTAGATGCAACTTGGTCTCATCGAGTGACCTTAATGTGAAAGATTGACCATGGTGTAGACTATACCTAAGTTCCTTGCTGCCTGAGTAGTCAAAAGAGAAAAAAAAAAAGCCTGTGTTTTTAAAGCTAGTTGGTTTAACCACTGTAGCAGTCCAACTCAGGTAACTTGTTAGTTCTCTTCAGAAGAACAAAATAATGGCTACTTGTTCTGGTTTGGTATGAAAGTATTCTGTTTAGAAACCAGATCTTGAAGCATTCCACTTGACACACAGCCCAGAAATCTCGCAGTTCTTTGAGGCATCAGAGGACTGCCAGTTCAATACCTTATACATACCTTCTCTATTTGTTTCCCAATCCCCATTTTCCTCTTCACTTTCTGGTGTTCGCTCCTTTGTAATTTTGATATCCTCCTTTTCTCTATGTCTTCCTCGTGAAGACTCTTTCTATAAAGGGAAAAGTGCCGCATTAGAGTAAACAACTTTATTTTAAAAGAAGCCTGAAGAAGCAGGTGTATTTTACATGGTATTTTGGCTGGGGTTTTCTCATGTTCAAAAAGCATTTTCCCCTTTAGCCTGTTGAACCATACCTTCCTAAACAAGCAGAGACTCCACAGGCTACATGTTCTAATGCAATTTCATATAATCAGAATTCAAATAGTAGATGAGGAAAACAGAAGAAAGGATTCATAAAATAAGAAGGCTTAAAGGCAGGGCAAGAGTCAAGCACACATCAGAGAATAAAGTTTAAAATAGGCACTGAAAGAAGAGAGTAAGTTCTAAAGACCAGAAGTTCAATGAACATTTAAAGAGTATAATTTTAACAGCTTGAGAAAGAATTCTCAACTGTACATAAGAATGTTTATATGCAAGGCAGATGAGTCTCAGAAGTGGAACCTTCAGAGGATAAAGAATGTGGAGGGGGAGGAGATAATAAAATAAATAAACCCAGAGACCCTTGGCTGGCAGAAGGGGAAAAAATTCTAAAGCAACACAATCGAATCAAGTTACATTGATAGCTCTGTGTTTGACATTCACTGTCTCCAGGACAAGTCTAACTAACAAGTAGCACCCATTTCTCATGTGGCAGATAGTCCTGAGAACACCTAAGAAAGCCAGAGACTACCCTTACAAGAAAAAAGACGATTTCACGTCAACTGATGCTGTGCTGCTCTTGTGCCCCTGCTAAAGCCCAGCATAAAGCTACTTTGTTGCACCTCTCCATCTGCTGAAGCAACATTCTCTAAATTATCTACCTGGGCTCAAGTGGAATACAGGACAAAGTTTCTTCTTGCTACTAGCACAAAAAAGAAAATTCAAGCTTAGAAGTATCTCAGGTTAATTTATTAAATAGGAAACCAGAACAGCAAAGTCTGTCCCATAACCCTGTTCTCACCTCACATCCCTCTTGTTTTTCTGGGGATTCTTTCAGTTGGTATGTGGGAGAAACACAAAGAAAAGGAGATGCCTGAGAATTTCACTAGCTATTCCTTATTGGGACTTAGATCTTGATTTAATTTAAAACCTAAACACCACCTTAGAAACACATTAAGGAAACAACATAAAATTGCAGACAGTCACTCAAAAATGAGTAAAATTCAACTATTCCTTTTCATTCAGTAACAATGTTAAAAACTTCTCTTTAGTTTAATGATGTAAATCTCTTAAATGATGCAGAAGGTCATAACTTACTGAGTCATGTTGGTTGCTGACATCAACTGCAGACAAATCTACATCCACTAAGCCATCATCTCAGCATGTACTAAAGGCATTCAGTCTAAGGGCCAGAATTGTACTATGCCCCAAAGCAAATTAGTTTAAAAGAAAATTACTCTGATGAGATCTAAAAATCTCTGAGTATAACAAACCTTTCCTGCAACCATTCTTTTCTTTTGTAAGACCATTCTTATTTTTCTAGCCCATCTTCCAGGAAGGCCACATCTATTCTATTGAACTATTCTACAGTGTATTTCTGCTATATACTTCAACTAAAACCTAACAAAACCATAATTTCTTAAATATGAATACTAGTTTCTATTAATTCAACACCACCTTTTACTAGCAAACAAATAAGAACACTTAGGACAACCCCTCTATGCCAATTTAAAAAAACCTCTCAAAGAAAATTCATCAAATAACTTGTCATCAAAGAACGTGATGCAAGTCAATGCTTCAAGTTCAATTCAATAACCCACGTTAAAAATACTACACAACCTGTATGCATCATGCCTACCTCCTCAAACTTACAAGCCAATACAAGCATGTTACAAGAGCCTGTATTTTCTCCTTTCAGTGGAAAAATTAGGTAGTGGCACAATCATATTTCTACAGAAGAACTGAAGACAAAAACAGCTATCAAACTAAAATACTGATTATAGGGGAAGCACAGTATTTTACACTAATGTTGTTTAGTTGTCAAGAAAAAAGATTTTGACAACATTGCATCTTGAAAAACGAATATCAGTTTAGAAATTGAGTGTATTTTT
The DNA here is from genome assembly GCA_910950805.1 of Acrocephalus scirpaceus scirpaceus. Taxonomy (NCBI): domain Eukaryota; kingdom Metazoa; phylum Chordata; class Aves; order Passeriformes; family Sylviidae; genus Acrocephalus; species Acrocephalus scirpaceus. Next base: position 55,384,901 of record OU383774.1, on the reverse strand, counting down.
TCCGTGGCATGCAAATCAAGAATTTAAATTATGATAGTTTAGAACACATACTTAATTTTTCTCAGTGAAAAATCTTCAACATATTCCTTTTATTTTACTTGTTACACTTGTAACACATTTGATTCCCTCATACTGTGGGAATGAAATATTTCCTTTATATCCTTACAGATCTTTTTCGTCTCTCCCTTAACATGCCAAGAATAAAGTAAGTTAAGTTCCTAAATGCCAATAGCATGTCTTTCACTTGTACTTGAAGATGCTGTATATCCACTTCAGTCACTCTTAACTATTTCTCTGCAGACTCTGAAAAAATGCCACTTACTAGATGAGAAACATTGCACTTATACAATTATGTATCTCCTTACTAAAAAAAATATTGTAGCTTGTCCTAAGAGGAAACAACGATTTAGAAGACTTTGCCTGTGCTGCTTTCGGGTATATGCTCACAGATAAACATAACAGGTGTTGGATAGATGTTTACAGTTTCATGTTGATGTTCACGAGAGATGCCACATAAGAAAGGGAAAAACGGATGACCTTATGGCTGACTTCTGTGATATTTTATTTAATTTAATGTCTGTTCAAGTCGAAGTTCTACATCCCATGTGATCAGCACTCAAGTAGACTTGATGTCTACTTGAATAAATTTCCCACTACTGCCAGAAAAGCCTGGCCAAGCACAGAAGGACTCACCCAATCTGTAAAACATGCCTCTAGCCAAGAAGTGTTATTTTGCCAACACTGATGGAAAAAGAATAGAAGACTCATACAAGCTACAATTCTTGCATTGCAGAAATCTCAGTTTCAACCTTACCAGGTTGGACACGTACACGCAGCAGCAAAATAAACTCATTCCAAAGCACAGATTCCTTTAAACCTACAGTAAGCTACGCATATTACAGCTACAACCTTTCGGGCAAGCACAGTACTACTTTGCTTTAGGTATAGTATCTTTATAGTGTAAACTACTACCAAGATACAGAAACACATAAGAAAAGTAATCTGAAGTTCCCCTGACATTAGGAGGTATTTGATCCCATTTCAGAGAGGGAAGACAATGCTGAGTCCTATTTCCAGTGGAAATAGTTAAAAGCTCCAGTGACAAAACCCACAGATATGAAACAAGTGATACAGATTCTTTACGAAAACCCTCCTAAATGTACATTAAGTTCCTCCCACTGTTTCTCCCAAATCACACACACCTTTCAGGTTAAGACTTTAGATAAGACTTCATACACACCAATGTCTTCTCATAACATGGTGAAAAGTTTAAAATAAAAATTTCCAACTGAATACGGTAACAGCAGGAGCCTCATCTAATTATTTGTATAATAATTCATACACTAACATACAGTGCTGAAGGAACTCCAAACACAAATCCAAGAAATAGAAAGTCAACTGAGTTCAATGGAGGTGTCCAGATAACACAGCATATTGTCTCTGCAAATAATAGTACAAAGCATGAAGAAATAAAAGGGATATAGTCTATAATAAACTGCCCATATAGGTAGTTTCTTCCTAAATACATACAGATTGTACTAGTTATCTTATGTCTCCAAAGAATACAAAATCTCTTCTGAAAAGATTTTGTACTAGTTATACTGTCTTAGCTTCTTGTGGAACCTATTCAGCTTTGTGTGTCTATCTTCTGGGAACTGGGTAGAAGAGTTGTTATACATAACATAAATAGCATTTCCCCTTGTCATTTTCAAATTTGCCACTCTTTCTACTGGGATAAAGTATGAATATGACGCATCTAACTTATATTTTCTCAAACATACATATTTGCATTCGTCCCATGTCCTTTCTGCTCTCCAGTTTATTTCTCAACTCTTTGCCCACCTCAAGAAGACCTTTGACTGCATTTTCTTGCATATAGGTGATGACAACCAAACAGCATTTCAAATAAAACTGGACCATGAATTTCTGCAGCATGTTATCAATCATTTTCTATTCCATTTTTATATACCTGAATGTTTGCTTCTACAACTGTGACCTCACTTTGAACAAATGGTTTCATTGAGCTGTCCACAATAACTTATTTTTCTACTGTGTACTTTCAGTTACTTTTAAAAAATTAATTCATTTTTTATTTTAAATACTTTCTTCATTGTGCATTACCTTGCCCTTGCCAACATCAAGTTTCATCAGCCATTGTACTGCCAAAAACTATCTTTCCCAACCCCCTTGGCATTCCTCCGACTTCAGTAATCTCAAGTACTGTTCTCAAATCTTCTGCAAAGTTTGACATTTGGGATGTCCAACATTTTTTCTACTTCCTTTGAAGTTATAGTTCTTTAAATTAATTATGATAGCATTCAGTGTAATTAAAATATTCCCTTTAGCTGGCTTGTAAACCTAAAATATACCTGCTACTCTTTGACTATTTATACATATGCCTCCAAAGCCTTGTTTCAAACCAGATTTGACCTATGTCAGGCAGTTCTCTCTTAACGACTACTCTCCATCGAAGTTTCAGTCTAGTAGTCTGGTGAAGCACAGATTTTGTCTGCAGGAATGTTTCTGATCAGTCTCTCTTTTTTTGTTTTTAATCAAAATTATGAAACTTCTTATGGAACAAGCTACCTTTCATTATTTCAGAGTTTCCTTATCGAGCTCTGCTGTTGCTCCAAAAGCTTTAATAAAAATACAGAAACATCACATATTAGATCTCCACCATAACAGCAGCTCTACCAATGGAGCAAGATTTTTCTTAGCAGTTCAGTCACTTGAGTCTTCTGTCCTTTTAGATATCCTGGTTCTTTGCAAAGCAACTCTTGACGACTGTCCCTCTTCATTTATTTGTTCCAGAATATTTTCTTTGATATCCTGTATTTTGAGTGTTGCCTCCACGGAACTAAAACAAAAGTTCGGCTGTTTCCTCTATCTTCCATTTTATGAGAATGAAGCAGAGCATGTTTTACTCTGCCGTGTGCTCAATCTATAAATAATTCTTTGATACTTTAACACTAATTCTCCAATTCCTTTAGATGCTTGCTTCCAGTTCATTTTCACTTGGGTTTTAGTTGTTTAAGAGTATTTTTATTATTACATTAAGAGAACGCTATAAAAAGCAAGGTTAACTAACCAAAAGTAAGAATTACATCAAAATTAGAGTTGCACCAGGACAGAAGTTACAGCAAATTTTTAATGACGGTTGGAAAAAAAAATTTTCCCACCAACCATGTACTCAATAACTGAACAGTTTATTCAAACTATTAGAAAATAAAAGAAACACATTTCAGTAAAAAGATTGAGAGTTTACACAAATTTACAGCAACTGAAAACATGATTGGAAGGTAAGCCATTCTGTTAAATTTAATGATAGCAGCTGCTGCTGATTTATTTACAGCTGACATAAAAAATTCATTTTACACAGCAAGTAGGAACAGACCAAGAGGAAATGATAGAACATTGTTAATACCTGCAGAAGCAAAACTGATGTTTTACAAAAAAAAAAAAACTTTTAAAAATTATTCATATGAAGATGGTCTTAAACGTGGTGCAGGAACACAGTGGTGCTATTGCGACGAAGTACAGGGTCACACTATGAATTCTATCCCTATTTGTTTGTAACATCAAAAACGGATAACACAATTTAAAAATAATTAAATTTTGATATTTGAGGGCCACAGGGTTGCAGAAAGATGTTTACAAAATAAGAACAATGAATTTTTTGCAAAATCCATCAAGTTAGCAGTTGGGGTAATGAGTATGTGAGAAGGGAGGCAAAATGAACCAGCACAATAGTAACTGCATGGTTTCATCAAAAGCAGATTTGGGGTGAACAACTTAAGCCAGGATGTATGTATACAAGGGATATGAATAAGTGTTGGGGGAAAAAAGTGGACGACTGAAACAATGGTTAATATACTTTCTTGGTAATAATGGAAAAGTCTGCACTGTTATTAAATACCTGTTTATCAGTATTTATAACACATTTTAAGTCTGTGGGATTCATAAAATCTTTGGGAACCAAAAGACCAGAAAGTACTATAAAATTGCAAAACAGTACAATTGTTAAGGCACTTCATAACAAAAAATGTGATATGCTATGTACAAAATGATCAGGTCCTTAAAACATTTTCAATGTTACAAGTCACAGCGGTAAGGTTTCTAGGACACACTGCCCAATTGCTACTGAGGGATTCTGGAGTTCTGCAAACTCCACTCTTACCCTAACAGGAGAGGATGATTCCTCTGTACTTCGTTTCTGTGGCTCTGTCTCAACATCTTGACGTTTGTTCTTCATTCTTTCCCGAAGATCTCCAGTGGGTCTTTCTGGTGACCTGTATTATAGAGAAACATAATATAACCAGTTCTATGGGATTATTTTTAAAAGAATATTATCTGTCTTTTAATTATTATTTTATTAGTGTATCCAGATATATCTAAACCTCCCACCCAGAGGCAAGGTGGATGAGTAAGAAAATACTCCCTTCTAAAGGACTCAAGCATTATAAAAACCCCAATCCTTTTAGAAAGTCAAGGAAGACTTGACTCTAAGAAGAAAAATCACTTGTATGTATATATGGCATGACTCAGTTACTACTCAAGATCAGCTTCAGGTGATCCCATCCCAACCTTTTTCTGACCATCATACAAATGTTTAAACAATCACTCTTACCAAATATTTCAAGATTAATCCTTCTCCATAATCTAAACTGCAATTTTTATATATATTACATAAATATAAGTGTCTCTCTCTATACATTACATATATATATTTAAAACCACAATTAATGCAGAATCAAACTACTACAGACTGGCAATGACAGAGTCACAGAGAAGCACAACTCTGAATGTAGATGAAGTCTGCAAGCAGAGATAACATAACCTAAGCAACATCTTCCCATGGTCTAGGTGAAGCTGCCACACAGGAAAACACTGCTGCAAGACCATGAACCAGAAATTAACTCTCGGAGGCCTCTTCCATTTTCCATCTTGCAGTAATATAATTATTTCATTATTGATTACAAAATACTGAATGAACTCTACTAATCATGCATGTTTATGACATAGTTTCTCTAAAAGATATTGCTGTGATGTGGAATGGGAGGAGGAAAATCCTACACTAGTATAATTTTGTCACCTCTTAGTATGGATTCATGAGTTCATTCACCCCTTATGGGTTAAGAGAACCTTGCATTAGTGGGGCACTGGCACAGGTTGCCCAGAAAAGCTGTGCATGCCCCATCCCTGGCAGTGTTCCAGGCCCTGAGCAACGTGCTCTACTGGAAGGTGTCTCTGCCCATGGCAGGGGGGTTGGAACTTGGTGATCTTTAAGGTCCCTTCCAACCCAAACCATTCTGTGATTCTATGATTCAAACAAATTCCTAAGCTAAGGGACTGTAGGTGCTGTTTCAGATGATCTTTCTGTTCAAGAAAACAAATTTTTTCTTCATAAATGTTTGGTTTGATACTGAGTTTAGTGGTTCTGTGATGGCTGTTAGCTGTAATTACAGACTCTTCCATGAAATGGTTGTATACAAATACTACATCTGTGCCTATCAGTTGACACTAAAGAATCATAAAGAGATACTAATACTGTCTTTTGATTAGAAAACTTATACATAATATATGAATAATGAAATTGGTATTTTTTTTTCAGACTGAATCAGTTTCCATTGAGAAAGTAATTTCTCCCACTCTTCCTGTCACATTGTACATAAAGGGTAAACTTTCACAGGCAATGCATACAAAAATTTAAGTTAATAACATTCCATTTTCAATCTGCACATAATTGAAAAAGTCATTTTTTCCATTTCCTCCTCTGCACTGTTTCCTATATTTAATTCTTTAAATGGCATCATAGGGTTAAATGTATGAGGACCTACAGAGACAAAGACCCAGTGACTGCTCTCATTTTTTTAATGTATTTAATTCTCCATGAAATTTTAAGTACAGGTCAATCTAGATCAGAGGAAAAGTACAGAAGAGTAGAGCTCTGCTTTTTTCATCACTAAGGATCAAATAATAGCCAGCATACAAATATAAATAAATTATCTTTTTTGCATGCATGACTATATGATCTCTAAAGTGTCTGGATTTAGTAAAGGTTATGATTCAAAGTATTTTTCCCCTCCCCCCTTATTAAATAGGTAATACTTTGCATTACCAAAACTCTGAAGCATTCCAACCGTCAGCTACCTCAACAAATAAACTGTCTTTCAGTATTAAAGTGCAATTCAACACCTTAATTTTTAATAATATTTAAGCTACAAATACAAAGGATTTGGATTAGTGAAACTGAAAATTAAATAAAAGGCAGAAGGATTATCAATAATGTATTTGTAATACTGTTCCTCGAGAGGAATACCTTCAGGAAAAAATCCCATTAAGCTGAAGGAGAAAGCAAGAGAACTTGCACTGAATGCAGTTCATGTACCTTATGGAGTGACATCTGATATTTGAATACCTTTTTTTTTTTTAAGTTACAGGCGGGAGTAAAAACCAAGATATCCAAATTATTTTACCCTCAACTCATAAATTTTTTCTTCTCTCCCATGCTGAAAAAAGGTATTGAGCTAAAGCATTATTCAAATCTACTTAAGTATTATAAAAGTTACGAAAAAAACCCACAGAAATTTAAACAGTACACATTCAGGGCTGGGGTTTGTTAGTCAATTTTTTGTTTGGTTTTGCTGTTACTGGGTCAGCTATTCTCAGCTTTAGGAGAACACCAAAGCAAAGTCATTGTAATCACCCTATCTCTCCTTCCCCAAAAACATCATAACCCTCCAAAAATTCTAATAAAATAAGACTGACAATTCGACAAATTTTAAGAAATAATTACTCAGGAAGCCATGACTGTTTTCAGATGCTTTGGCTAAATGCACAGAAAAACAAGCTGGTCTACTAGCTGATTTTTCTTTTATGTGTACCACAGCTTCATTTTTACATAACTTTCCCCCAGCCCACTCCAAAAGGGATTTTTGGTTATTCCAGGTCATGGTCACTGCTGAACTTCAACAGATCATGAAAATTTATCTCTGTAATTTAAGATGATGTGGCTAGACTGCAACTGCCAGAACGTTCCACACAAAAGGCATTATGCAATTTCTCTTTAATATTTTGAGCTGGGCCCATCTTTTAAGTAAGGCCTAAAATGCAGAATTTACTAATTTCAAATTCTAAGGCAGTTAAGTGATTTTAAACAGCATTACTTCCTGCAACAGTTCAGTTCTCCATGTTCAATAACATTTAGAAAATGCACGTTCCTAACAGTGCCTTCATTTGCTCCTGTACTTCTTACAGTATCAGAAACAAGTATCCAGCAACAGGCACACCTTGCAATACACCTACCTGAGGACAGCTCTGTGTACCTGTGTGAGAGCACATGTGTGCATACAGGCAGATGAACAATATTTACTGTCATTAATTACATATGTATTATGTATATCTCATATACATATTGTATTGTATTATATCTCATATACATATTGTATTGTATTATGTCAATATGACATAGGTATTATGTACATATTATAACTGCTTAAGAAACACTATCCCATCTTCCAGTTTCCCATACTACAATATTTGAAACTTTCAAAATCCATACATTCTTTCCTAATATGACTGCTGGTTTGGTTTTTAAATGCAATGTGATGATCCCAAATAAATAGGATCAGTCAGGCTAAGAAAAGGGCCCAGCAATGGCATAGATCCTGACAATTGCATGAAGGAGCCAACCAGGAAGCTGCCAAGCAACTAACCAATAATCTACAAGTACAGAAAGAGCAAAATTCCTTGTGGGATAGCATGTTTACACACAGCTCTTAGTTAGCTTCTCCTTAATGCTGATGTAGGGAAAACTGGCAGGTCTAATACTGAAATCTTAATAATATCATCAGGTAAGCTTCATGTAAAAACACATTAGGTTTTATTTTTATAGCAAGATTAAAATTCATGCTGTGAGAGGCAACATTAGTGCTAAAATGGAACAATCTTTTTCATACTTTAGAGTCAAGCTTTCCTGCTGTCTGGTGATGTTTTGAACTATGGGAGGCATTACGGTCAGATAAAACCATTAAAAACCGGATTTATCACAGACAGATTTGGAACTTGAAGGTATGAAGACAGAAAGGTAGAAAGATATGCTTTGTTCTACCCAGCTCCTTGCAAAGCAGATGAGACTTCCCTGGCAGGTGTGGCTAACACATGCAGACACACTGCCATTTTGTTATCCCAGATACTCGAACAAGAGTATTGCTTTAACTGAACTGATGCAGAAGCAGCATTAGTTTGGCTTGCCTGAAGCCAATAAAATTGCATTTGAAGTGCCTGAATAGCATTTGTGAAAATCTCTCTAATGTTAAATGGCATGAAAATGCCAACATTTTAATATGTACATATTATGTACCAGCTTTTTCAATGCCTGGCCAAGAGCTATTAGTGGAAACTTTTGAAAACAGGCACAATTCTTTCATTTGTCTGATTTCGGGGGTGTGTGGGAGTGGTGGGCTTCCTCCCCCTTTTTACTTTTAAGAACACCTTTATTAAATGCTGAATGTGCCAAGCAAACAAGCAAGAAGATTTGTCCTTTGACTTTTCATATAGTCCTAGGAAAAAAAGTTAGCAATAAGAAGAAGGAAATCAACATTTTTTTAAATGTCAGTGGTGACAGTGAAGCAGAAACACAGCTTTAATCATTAAAAGAAATGTCACTTTTCTTCAAATGACCAAGCACAAATATGCACTGAGTGTTCCAAGCACTGAAAGCAAGAAGAAAGTGCCATTATAACAGTTTTAAAATTTAATCCCTACCAGTAAATCACTCACTTTATTCATTTTGAGCATTCAGTGCAGAACAGAGTAAAATCTTTTACACAGCAAAAGAAACATTAAACTCAGTGATGTATTTTGTATCCCAGCTGCTACCACCTTAGAAACAATGGAAGATCAAACAAGCAAAGTCAAGATCATCCTAAGAGCATGCCACAGGAATAGGAAAAAGAACCAGACAAAGAACCTCATGCCAACCTTCCTGTTGTTGCATTACTCTTTCATGCTTCAGTGTGCCCATTCATAATATATAGGTAGTATTGGCACTATGAAAGACAGCTGTTTGCAAATTGTTAAGCCTTCACAGAAAGAGATACTATGCTAAAACCATACATCTTGTCCCTTACAGCAAGAATACTACAAGCTTACTGCCATACTTGGTTTCAATTAAGTGTTACGCTACATGGAGGACAGTTGAAAAAAACCTCCTTATTTTAGTAACATATGTAGAGACATATAATAAAAAATATTCTCTTTCGAAAAATGAGGTAACTTTTTGGATCTCCTCCTACAATACAGGACATTTTTCTATACCTGATAAAGTTGCAAAGCCATGTTTTGAAGAGAAGTGTTTTCTCACGAGAGAGAAAGGATAGACATTCATCACGCAACATAGCAAAGGCAGAAGGGCTGTGAGCATGAGCACTGCTGTAACTAATTGCAAACCAGCATTTTAGTACAGGACAGAAAAGAATACCAGAAAGCTGCAGTGACACTATGCCAAAACAAAAAAGTACTAAGGTACTTGAACTTCCCATTTCAAGTATTATATAGTTAATCCAGTTGACTTATTCGTTTTTTTAAAGCTGTATACACACAAAAATCCTGCAAATTGCCAAAATAATTGTTTTAGGCAGCTTCATAAGGGAATTGGTTATTGATATAACATACAATCAGGCACACCACAGCATTTCACTTAAAAAAAAAAAACAACAAAACAAAAGACAGAGTTGCAAAAGCTATTTTCCTACAGCATGTGAAGAATTCAAAGTGAGTTCTTGATTTACCTTCTATAACTGCTGCTATAGCCTTTACCTCGTGGTGAAGGGCCATGTACGAATCTACATGTGTTCCCATAGAGGCAGTTGCCAGTCTTCAGCCAGTTACGGCACTGTGTCTAAGAGACAGACATTACTGGGTGAATTTCACACTCCTTTCTGGAAATACCATTGGTGTGAGTGTGGCAGAACAAACAAATGACTCCACATTAAGTCCCATTTATCTGTAATTTCTGTCCACCAGTAATATAATTGATTAAAAAAAAAAATCAACAAAGAGCATTAGGTCTGGCAAAGAAAAATTTAGGATGGTGGAAATATTATTAATATGCACAGTACTACTGCTCCATCCAGAAGCTGGCACAACACACGGTATTTGAAAATTTTAGTATTAGCATGTTGAACATCCATGCGTTAAGTTCTTTTCACCTTTACTTAACCTCAGTAACATCTGAGCATTTGGTGCTTGTGAGCGACTCTTTCCCACCACATAAATCCTGGAAAAGAAGATGCTGGGGTGGAGAGGAAAAGAAGAACGCTTTTACAACTCACCTCTGCAGTACTTCCAGTGCTGGGTCCAAGCCTTTCAAACACACTGGGTCTTCGGGATGTGCTATCGGATATGGTCTTGGTATTTTCCACTGTGACCTTCCTTCTAATTTTTGACATTTTGTACTACTTCAACCAAAAAAAAAAGCAAAACTGTAAAATCCTTCAGTTTGGGGCTATTGACACTGAACTCACATGAATAAAATAGTATAATATACGTTGCAAGAGTTGCTGCAGAGGTGATGAAGAAAGAAAAAGAAGTCATAAATGAATGAAATGTATCTAATAACAAGGAATGCTTCTGACTTAAACTAGTCAGCTGAACACCAGTAATGATAATTTTTCATTTTATTTCATGACCTGCATTGGATTCTTCAGCTTCCCCTCGGGAAAGATCATATGACACGTTATTCATTTAGGCAGCAAACAACACACAGGACAGATGCTTTCTTTCATCATGTATTTTTGGTGCATGAACTCAAGTGACTTAAAGTGAACAGAATGTTATTTAATGTTATTTCACCAACCTCTCAGAAACCAGTTCCAACCACTAAAATCGACTCCCACTTTTGAAACAAATTTCAAAATGAGAGTTTTATTTTTTTCCCCTTTGTTGTGTATAACAACCTACTGAAAACCATTTTGATATCATCCGCAGCTTGTGTTTGTTATCAGTCTGATTCCTACAACTATTTGGAATTACATGAGTTTAGGGAAAAAAAACCCAAAACAATTCCATAATGATGATGTGCTTCTTAAACTGCTCAAAAAGTAGCCCCTTCTCGTTAAGAAAAACAGATTTTAAAGGAAATACAGCATAACTTTGATAAACAAGAAGCCACAATTTATCTTACCTGAGAAAGGAAGGAGTTACAGGAAAAAAACCCCCATATTTAAAGAAAAAAAGGAACATATATCTTCAGCACTACAGACAGATTGTACAAAAAGGGCAAAATGGGCCTCAAAAACTATTGTCCATTCTTTACATTCTACTTGATCTACACAAAAATAAAATCAAATTGGAAACACCTGCCAGATGCTCAACAATTTATATACAGCTCAAAAAACCACTACTTTGTTGTACTGCAATGTGCCATCACCCTCATTAATCAGTAGATAATGATTAGCCAAACACTAATCTCCTACCCTTCTGCTGCTGTCTCTTCTGCTCCTAAGCACGTGTCACCGCATTTAGAACACACACACACTTAAACTACCTCATACACCAACAGGTTACAAATGACAAAGTTCATCCATAAAGCCAAAATAATACACATTTAAACTAACATCCACCAGAGAAGATTAATACACATTTTCACCATATGATCAGCAATATGTTCTCATAGTATCTGTTTGGAAAGGTTACATTTCATAGAAACAAAATATTATAATGTATAAATGCAGACACTTCATTATCTGAACCCTACAGTTATTTCCATGAAAAGACTTCCCCTAGGAGTGTGACACCTGTGCATTTTCTACAAACAAAATGCTGTGCTGAGGCTCTTGTGAAGTACTTTAGCTCCTTTATAAACAACAGAAGAAAGAAAGCTTACACTGTGTATTTGAGATTTCTCAATAGACCTCTACTCTACCAACTCCTTCTCCAAGCCTCTGATTATCTGAAGAATTTTATCTCATGAATAAGGTTCAGATAATCAAGACATTAACCAAGATGTTCAGGGAGGGTAGAAGTTAACCATATGGTGTACATCAAACATTAAAAACAATGGTTAACATCAATTAGTGGAAGCAGATAGTCAAACATTAGAATTTCCAGTAGTATGAAATTATTTGGGTTAGTAAGAACTGTGGAGAATAGAGTTCCAGAAAGATCTAATTGAGTTAGAGAACTGAGTAATACAACAGCAGATGAAATGCAAATAAATATAATGCAATGCACATAAGGAGAAATGATTTTGTCTAAATATTTGATGAGACCAAATTAGTCCAGTCTTCTGAGAAAAATAATTAGGAGTCATTGTGGACAGCTCAATGTGCAGCAATAGTTAAGTCTGACAGGATAAACCTTTAAAGTTAGAAAGCAAAACAATACCACATCTCACCTAGCTGAGCACCCTTCCATTTCAGGATTCTCAGAGTTTCAGAAAAAAATTACTAAATTTTTACAGTTTCACACAGTCACACTCTTTTAATAGAAGATATAAAAATCAACTAACACATACAAAAGCATTTTAAATAAGACAATCATATAACAAATGCCTAATTTGGATTAAATATTTACAGTTAAAAGAGCCATATCTGAAATAAAAAAAAGTTAGATAAAGAACACTGGCAACGGCTTAGGGAGAGGGTTCAACACATGAAGGACAGATGAGCCTATCTAATACACAAGTACAGCACACACTGACATCATAGCAGCATACAGAAAAATCACATTCATTTTGCCTCAATTCCAATGTACTTTTATTTTCAAAGAAAGAGAGGCAAAACTTTTATTTTAAATGTTAATTTTTACCCAACATTTAGGATCTTCTAGGAATTAACTTCTATAGGAAGTTATGATGATGACTAGACTTAAAAGGATAGTTATAAACATGGAGAGGATGAAGAGGGCAACATCATCATAACTGAACAGATAATTTAATTCCAGATGCCTTTTTCCCTGTATTTTGGCATAAGGAAATTAAGAAGACTACCGTTCAACCCTGAATCTTCTAAGGTTTGTAAAATTCCCTATATAAAAAAACCCAAGGCAACAACTTAAAATGAGAAACAAAAACCTGCACTATTTCTGGTAGCAATCCGTCAACTCTATCCTCGTAATCTGGCCCATATCTACCAGTTTGCAATTAACAACAGATCCTTTATTAACAGAAGAGGTATTTCATGATAGACTACTCTACGGAAACAAACCCAGCACGCTGTGAGTGCACAGCATATTACTTTCTGTATGCACATATCATCACATAAGGGCCTCGCTCATCTAACAAAAACTGCGAGACATTCCACTGTTAAGTGAATATAGATGTTATCAAAGGCTACAGGACTAGAGTCCAGACACATTATTCTGAGGCCAATTGAGGAATTTCACTTTGTCAAACATTGCATTTGAGAGACTGTGTTTGCAAATGCAGTCAGTCTCATTTTCATTCTTTGAGGACCAAGCGAGTTGGAAAAATAAAAAGACCATTAAAACAGTATTGAAAATCTCAGATGGATAATGGACAGGTTTTGTGTTTCTGAGAAGGTTCCTTGCTCATAAACAAGTACTGTAAGGGGAAAAAAAAATGTGTTTAATTTCCAAATTTCTCAGACTGCACATTAATGGAGAACCAAGAAGAACTTAAATGGAACATCCCATAAAGATTCCCCTTCTCAAACATTTTCACCTTCTCCTGTTTTACCACTGATAATCACAGTCCAGCTATCAATCCCACGCTGATGGTCAGTGCAGTGACTTTCTATCAGATGTCTGTGCCTCTGAATTACCATCTCCTTATCAAACACTAATGTGGGATTAGACAGTTGGGAGTACCAGTATGGACTGAGCCTTAAGCACTCTCAATGTTTCAACTAATTACCACCAGCATTAAAAAAAAAAAAAAATTAAGTAGAATATTATGCACTTCTCTATTTCAGGTACATGATGTTGCATTGCTGACTCTATTTCGGGGCACTGAACTTTCTGCTACTTCTGAAACAGAATGAAGTTTCTGAAACTAAGCAAAGTTAACTTTATCCTCCTGAAATACATTCTATATCTAAAATTTTAACTGTAAATTATCACTTTTCCATGCATAAATAAGATCCATGACAACCTTTACAATAAATTAGAAATATTATAACACTAGGATAACTCATTCACAGATACATCTATGTTATTCTTTAAATGAAGTAACTTTCCTAGGGTGACAGACAATCTGTTAATGACATTAATTACACTACCATCAAGAGAACAGGAGAACATATCACAGAGTGTTATTTACATGAATTATCTAAAATGTGACAGACTTGAGAGAAGTGAGTGCACCTAGTGGGCACTGATCAATGAACTGAAATCAATGAGACATGATATGATTGACACAGCATTCACTGAAAATCTGTATTTTTTTATTACCAGTCTTCCTATATTTTGGTCTCAAGCATGCTTAACATTTTTCTTCAAAATCAGTGCGATACTATGTAAGTTATAATCAAGAGATATCTGAAACCCCTGGTTTTCTGTTAGAAAAACCTAATCCAGCCCCTTGAAAAAATGAATCCTGAAGGATTCTCCAAGAAAACTTGAAACAGATGTAACAGAACAAAAGCAAGGTTCAAAAACAAAACATTTAAGGAGATAAAAATCCCTTTAGGAAGTCCAAGACATCACTCATAAGCATGTCAATGCGCATGCACACCACACCACACACAAGCTAAGCATAACATCACTTCAGAAAATCCTACCTGTGAAGAGATAAATAATATGCCATTTCAAATAACAAGCGAAATTACTTCAAAGTCCTACAGAAGTTCAGACACAAACTCATTATAAATACTCCTCGATAAACGAAATGCATATTGAAATCTAAATAACAGCTTTGATAATGGTTCCCTGCACTTTTTAAAATGAAGAGCTTTTACCTGAAAATATTTCGGGTCCTATTACAATGTTAACACTTCCATGTCACATCGCTAATAAAATAGCGATATTTGAAGAAGCTCCATGGGTTTACTACCTAAAAATATTACTAAAAATGGTAAAATGCAGTCATAACGAACCTTCCAAAAGAGCAGTCAAATACTCACACAGAGAAGTCTGTTTGACACAAAACTAGAAATCAATCAAAATTTAAAAACTCCTTTGTAACCCATCATCATAGTAACCTGAACCTATCCCTCTAATTGCACACATGATATTTCTCCTTTAGTTGCAATAAGCAACTGCTAATTATGTTTGCACAGATATAAAATCATGGTTGGCTTTCTACAGATGAATAAAAACACCAGGCCCCAGTACGATATCAGGAAGTAGAGAGTATTTCATGCCTTGTCTAACAAAGTCTTCATACTCAGAGAAGATATTTCTCCAGACTAAGGGACAGTCTGTGCAGACTGGCGTGGACAGGTCCAAGTTCACTCTGCCTTAGTATCCAGCTTGCTGGATACACGTACTGCAATCCGTGAGCTGGATTAGCACATTAGCGTGCTGCCACTCTCAGCAAACACGCTGAGAAGCAGGGGGTATTATCTCGGGCACAGCCACATAAAGCCACAATTCTTCAGTGTTCAGGTACATCGGCTGAGTCTGTCCACTCCCGTCTGCACAGAGGAACCGTGAGTGTTTCATCACCAGCCCAAGATCCCTCAAAGCGCTGGTTGCTAACCCACTGAGAGCCAAACACCTGATCTTCAAACAGTCTCGCAGAAGGTTGACAAGAAATCAACGGTGGAGTGAGAATCCATGGAGAAGCCAAAGGCGAGGCCCTAAGTAGACCATCCATAAGTAACACACTAACCCAACGTGCCCGGCTACAAGTTCTGGAAGGGATGGGAGTTAGCTTGTAGCCACTGCCTGAAGGAACGGTGATGAGTGAATTTATACAAGCGAAATTAGCAGTCCCTCTTGCGCGCATAAAGCAGAAACTATTTTACTGCCAGAAAGTGGGAGAAGAGCACTACCAAAGTGTGAGGGGAAAAAAAAAAAAAACCCAAACAAAACCAAAATCCAACCAAAGAAACCCCACGAGCAGGGAATATCCGAGTACACGGGAAGCAGGTTCAGCACGACCACCGACTGCCGGAACGGCACCCCCGGCACACGGCGGGATGGCGCCTCCGGGCGTTCACCCCACCCCTCCTCGGGCCTCCCCCGTGCGCCCCCGGCCGCGCACCGAGCGGGGCGGGAGCGCGGCCCTTCCGCACCGCTGCGCTCCGCAGGCCCAGCGCACCCGAGGCCCGGCGGCCCCCGGCCAGGGCCGGGGCCAGGCCGGGGGAAGGGAACGCGCGGGCCCGCCCCGCCTCTCCGCCCCACCCTCAGCGCCCGCGGCCGCCCCGCCGCACTCACCTGCTCCTTGCGCTGCCGCGCCGCTCCCCGCCGCCTCCTCCGCCGCCGCCCGGGGCGGAGAGGGTGGGAGGGGGCGAGGGGGGGGTCCGTCCTCCCGGGCCTGAGCGCGGAGCGGCGCGGGCAGGAG
Source organism: Acrocephalus scirpaceus scirpaceus (assembly GCA_910950805.1). Taxonomy (NCBI): domain Eukaryota; kingdom Metazoa; phylum Chordata; class Aves; order Passeriformes; family Sylviidae; genus Acrocephalus; species Acrocephalus scirpaceus. Next base: position 55,368,433 of record OU383774.1, on the reverse strand, counting down.
GGGGAGGAGCGCGCGGAGCGGCGCGCGCCCCCGCGGACCCGCCGCTCCCGCCCCGCGCGCCGGGACAGCCGTCGTGGGAGCGCCGCCGCCGCCACCGCCTCCGCGCGCCCTTCCCGGCGGCCCTCGCGCCGCCCGCGCCGCCGCCGATGATGACGACGATGACGGCGGCGGTGACGTCGCAGCTGGGAGGGCGGCGGCGAGAAGGTCGGAAGCGGCAGCGCCGCCATCTTGGGGAGGGCGGGGTAGGCGCCCGGCTCCGCCTCCCGGGAGTGGAAATGGGGCTGGCGGAGGCCCTGGAGCAGAAATTCGGCGAGGGATGGCTGACGGAGCTGCTGGTGTTCAGCCTGGAGGAGGCTCAGGGGTGAACTTTATCGCTCCCTACAATCACCTGAAAGGAGATTTAGCCAGGTGGGGGCGGTCTCTTCTCCCTGGCAACAAGTAACGGAACGAGAAGGCCTAGTATTAAGCCGAACCAATGGAGGTTCAAGTTGAACGTGAGGAAAAAATTCTTCACAGAAAGGATGATTAAACATTGGAATGGATGTAGAGAGGTGGTGGAATCGCTGTAGCTGGAGGTGTTTAAGGAAATACTGTACATGACACTCAGTGCCCTGGTCTAATTGACAGGATTGTAATTGTTGGATTGTAGCTTGGACTTAATGATCTCAGAGGTCTTTGCCAACTTCAATGACTCTGTGTTTCCGTGATCTTCGACTAGAACAGGCTGCTCAGAGCCCCGTCTAACCTGTCCATAAATGTTTCCGGGGTGGGGTATCCATCGTCTCTCTGGGTAACCTGTGCCAATGCCTTACCACCCTTATTGTAAAAAAAATTTCTTTCTTAAACTAAACCTGCCCAATTTTGGTGCTGTGCTGCAACAAACACTTGGCTTCAGGGTGAATGGACTTGGTTAATTGTAGTGGAGCAGCTTCTGGGCAGCTCCCGCTTGATGGTTTGGCCACTTGTGTGTCCTCACCTTGCTGTGAACACCCCTTCTGTTTCACAGTGGACATGATAAGTAGGGTTTGTTCTCTTGTGACAAAATCCTACTATAACACAAATGACTTACGTGGGGGAATTTCTTCTGTGGATGGAGTCTGCCCCGTGTGCCCTGTGTCAGTCAGAGACCCTTTCACCTGGAGTCCCCACCATCTGATGGGACATGTGTGCTCTTTTCCCCCTATACTGTGCTCTCTCTATTATACTTGTGGTGCAGTGAGCTACCATTATAGATACAGGTATATAAGTATGGCTGAAAAAACAATGTGTTCTAAAATACAGGGGGTGCAGTCATTCTGGGGATTTGCCTATGTAGAAAGAATTTCAATAAAGGACAGGCTTTATTTTTTTTAATTGCATTTTTATAAGTAACTAAGTGCAATCATGCTGGAATAAATTATATTCAACATCACAAATTTTGTAGAACGTGTCGAGCTATCTCTTTGATAGCAGAAAGTGCTTCTAAGCAAGTTGGCTTGATTTCTCGAGAAGGAAGCAAAAATCCATAAGTTCCTGTGTCACGAAGCTCAAAAGTAAAAGAATATTTAATGCCAAGATCATAAGCCCAGTCGTCAGACCCTCCAGGAGCTAAATCTGTGTGAGGAAGGGAAAATAGAAAAGGAAGGGAAAATACCTGAAACCAGAACCTTTTCTGTTCAAAAGCTGTCTTCTGATTCTAGCAAGGATGTACTGTCATGCCTTTCGTTGCAGTAAAGTCATACTTACAGATTGTTTGTGCACCAGCACCAGGTCTATAAGTTTTCCAAGTTGTCCTCTTTATAGCTTTAGCTGCTTTCTGTGCCAGACTTTCCTGAAATTAAACAAAACATTATTAACTTTAGGGCCTTGTGATAATAGATAATATGTACACAGAATTTACTTACTGTGTGCTCAGGATTTCACATTAGTTAAATAATCATATAAAAGCTTCTAGAAAACCCACTGAATGTGGTAAAAGTTTTCAGCGTATGCCCATGCTACAGATTGCATTTCTGCTGTAGAATAGATAAAAAGTGTAGATGGAACCTTATCCACACTTCTGGCAGAAAACTGTTGTCAAACCATTTGTTCTCATTCATCCCATATTTTTTCTGCCACAGTATTTAAGTCACTATTTAAGTAATATTGACAAATATGACGGGAAAATATTTTAATTCAGAGAACCCTACTCTTAAGCCATGAAGAAGTCTGAAATGCGCAGAATTGGTGCAGCCCTCTGCAGAAGAGTTTTCTGTTTTGAACTCTGCTGTTTTCAGTGAGAGTTTGTACTGTGCCATTTGGGGCTCAAGAAAGTAAAATTCTACAGATGCAGGATATACTTTCCATCCTTCCACTAAGACAATTTTAAATAAGTATCTCTAGAAGGAGCTTTAATAAAAGTAGCAAGTGTCCACCAAAATACCTCATTGCTTAGGTAGGTAAAGGGTGTTTTCAAGACTCACACACCAATTAATTTCAGCGTTTATATAAACCATAAAACATAATGAATAATTTGCACATATCTGTCTTTCCAAGATGTCCAGAACAACAGGACTCGGCTCTTTTAGCAGCAGCTTCAACATATTAGGTGGTGCTGATCTATAATCAATCTGGAACAAACACTTTCATTTTTCTGTAGCCTTCAGAAGCACCTTACTGACTTACACACTACTAGACCAGTCTGGACTTTTTAAAGTTGTTAAGAACATCAAGACAAATGTAATTTCCTTATTCTTGATCCTCAGAGCACAATGACTCTCTCATTACAAGACTAACCAAGCTGGGTGGATAGTTCCGAAATAAGTGTGAAACTTCAGGAGGTGGGAAGACTTACCAGCTCCTCATGGTCTTTGCTTTTGTTCATAGTGTAAGAATATGGAAACAACACCAACTGGGAGTAGGAGTGCATGGTTATGTAGGCTTTAATGGTGTCTTTGTGGTCTCTGACAAAGCGAGCCACCGCTTTCACTTCAGGCTCAGACTCTGGGTAGGGTCCACAGTACGTCTCCTGGCATTCAGAGTGAGATGCTCCTGTACCTTTAACCAAAAAAAAAGTGCCTAGTTTTACTCCCTTACTTCTTCCCGTCTGCATTTCTGTTCATGGAAAATGCAAGAGTATGAAATGAAAGAGCAGAGTATGATGCTAATAGACAAATCATGGATTCCACCATGCTATGGAAAGAACTCACATGCTTGTAGAAATCTCTTCAAACCGACCAGGATTTCTCACCTATAATGCTCTTAAAACAATCAAGGAGAAGATGTAGAAAAAAAGAACTCAAAGACCAGATAAAAAAACCTTAGAGGAGAGGATGAATATGCTTCATTTAAAAAATCACATGATTGTGAGATCACATCTTAAAATCTAGAAGTACTACAGGAAAAAGGCTATTCTACATGGTTATTTAATCTTGTGGGAAGGCAAACTCCCAATGGGAAGCTGAGGAAACAAATCAAAATGAAGATTTTTAAGAAAAATTGGCAGTGGAACAAATTATCAAGAAGACAAACAGGATTCACCACTTCTGCCTTCAGAATAAGACAAAGTAACTTGCTGGAAGCAGTCAGGATCTTTAGTGTTCAGGGGGAAAAAAAGCATGTTTTTCTTGATATAACAGCCGTGGGTGGTTTAGCAATGGGCTAGAATGACTGAAATCCATATAGGACTTTAGTGTCAGCACTGAGTGAAGTCAGATCTGATCTATAGAGTAATATTTTAAGGCAGCTATTCTGCAGACTATGAAAAAACTTGTCAAGTACTAAAGTGCCTGCAGTAATTAAATATGATGTCATTTTCATAAGAATCACTAAGGGCCAAAAAATCTTGGTCAGCCTAGCATTATGGAAGGATGATGGAGCTGATCTGTTTGTACAACACAGTGGAGCATCTACTCAGCTGGATAGGGCAACAGGCCTTGGGTGACATGGCAAGGGCCACCTCTTCCCTCTTTCTTTCTTCCCACTAACAGCCTCCTCCAGGTGTGTCATGGTGTGATGCAAGGGGCTCTGTTGTGCTGGGAAGGGGTTATTCCGTGGTGTGTTATCTGGGGATGAAAAATCCTGAGTCCCAAAAAAAGTTATCTAAAGCTGGGAAAGTTTTCACTGGTTCATAACAGATACTCAGCTGCATTTGTCTTTGTATTAACTTTGCGGAATGGTAGATGAAAATGCTTTCCAAAAAATAAAAAATAAAAATGCCAAAGGTGAGGCAAGGGTACAATAGGAAGAAAATTATGACCTACCACACCAGTGTGCATCAAAATTCCTGTTCATGTCAGTACCAATGCACTTGCTGTTACTGTGCGAAGAGCGGCTTTTTCTCCATAGCCGATTCTATGGAAAGAGACACATAAGCCACGTTGAGGGAAAAACACTGAAAAAGTCAATGCCCCACCTCACTGGTTAGTTAAATGTGACTTCCCACTTTCCCACTTGTGCCTCTACAGTCCTATGCTAGTGAAGACCAAGGAAGATTCTAAAACCACAATCTGCTTGCCAGCAAGGCTGGGTGATAAAAGGAAATGTTGAGTAGGATCAGAAGTGTTCACATTCTGATTTCAGTGGAATTTGGACTGTGGAAGGAGGGCACAAGACATATGATTTGGCCAAGTATGTGAGTTTAGGAGCACAAATCCAACTTTCTGTGGGCAAAGATGCAGAAATTCTAAGCACAGAATAAGAGTTCGGGATGTGCAGTTCCAGGATGAAAGCTATGCCCTAGCCATGCACAATGATAATACCCATAAATAGCAAATCAGTACCTTGCACAACCTGTCAAAAAAGGTCTACATACAGAGGGGTGGCTCCATGTATACTCATAGCCATCCACGTTTATCACAGGCATGATGTAGAAATCAAAGTGCTCCAGAAGGGTTGTCATGGTCCGATCTTTCTCACGCACATGGATTGCCTATAAAGAACATGGGAAACATTAAAAGCATTTATAATTGTTATTTTTCTTACCTTCCCACAAGGGTACCTGGTGGCAATTGTCAGAGCAGTCTACCTGAGTCTGATAAGGCTCATCACCTCAGGGAAATGGTTAAATAGCAAAGTAGCTCTCTACTTAGAAGTGCCAGGGGGAGAAATTGATACAGTCAGTCAGGTACACTGCAGTCTTTTAGTGTTAGTGGGTGGTCATGAGACAGAAATGAAGCCTATTAATAGGAAAGTTTGAGCCTTTGCTACCTGTGTAAGTAATAGAAACCCACTTCCCTGCCCAAAACACAGCAAGCTCCAAAATAACAAGTAATATTTCAAATGGCTGTTGTACATGACATTATTTATTATGGTTACGTTGTGAGTTTAATTCAACTGTATGACAAGAGTCAGTAAGATCTGCATTGCTAATTTTGCCTCACAGCTTATTTTGAAGGCTTTAGTGATACCAAACCTGGTTGTTGGTCCATGACAAAGAAATAAATTTTAATCTACATAAGTGGGTTTGTTACTATTAGAATACACTAAGTCCTTCATCATCCTTTTTGGGGTTTTTTTATGCCTTACTTAGATCACCTTCTTTCATTTTAAATCCTTCCTAGTTATCCTCAGGCAATGGACTACCTTTGACTAAATGAGAAATGTCAATCTTTCTACAATCTTAACGACAAAATTAAATTATAAAAAGTGGGTCCATTATAAAGAATGCCTAGGATTTGCTAGGGAGAACTGATGATTTTAGTGCCTGTGTGTGGATGTGTATTAATGTCAGATTTAAAAATGTTGCTTCATGAAGAGATATAGAAACAAAATTTGAATTTAAACCACATAAATTAGATCAAAGGAATGGAGAACCTAAATGTTCAGCTTGTTACTTCTGAAAAATGCTGCAGGGACATGTCACTGGCAAAATGACAGCACAGCTGGTAATTATTTGGAGCAGCATGAAAAGGGCAAATGCATTTCCATCCAGTGGAACCTTGAAAGCTGGGATTATCAGTGTGTCACAAGGTACATTCAGCTGTATCTGTCCCTAACTCCTGCAATATACTTTCAAATGTTTTAGGCATTGAGATCTTATAGTTGTGACTGATGACAAAAATAAATACTTTTTTTTTAAATTGTTATTATTATCATCATCATTATCATCCACATTATTTAGTTCCATCATGGCCAAATCATATTCATGTTTCAAGGACTCATCTCTGTTGTTTCTCTGACTACAGCACTGATGACTGAAGTCTCAGTGTCATCTAGTTTATTTTTACTGTGAACTTTGCTTTTGTGAAAAAGTAACAATAAATAATATCTCAGAACATTAACTGAACAAGATGGGCAACCTTGTCTGGGCTAGAAAGACCTCAGAAGTCTTTTTCTGGTCCATACCAGGGACTGGGTTAGAAGCTCAGCATAAGGAGTTGAGCAGAGATGCCTTAAATTCAAAAAGACCAAGGCAACGTATTTTAAAATCCAATTGTAATTTGTGGATGTTGTTTCTTTTGATGCACCTTTGTTCCTTCTCTTGAGCAGTATAGACAATAAAGATACTAAAAATAGATGTGTCTATTTGTCTGTGGCTACACATTAAGGTTGGTTAGTCTAAGCCCATCCCATCAGTGATTAATCTACAGGCTCAATCCATCAGTGATTTTCTAGTTTCCATGAACTGGTACTACAGCTGGATGTTGTTGGTCATGTTCTGGAGGTCTGACATGAGGGTGTCACTAGCAGGGATAATAACCCTCGGCAGAAGGTGGCTTATGTGGCTTTATTCTCTGCAGATCCAGAAAAAAGCAAGAGCACAAATGAAAAACATGGAGTCAGGAGGAGCAGTAGCAATAGACTAAGGAGAAGGTGATGCATCACAGCCAGTGGATTGCTGGTGTGGAGCTGTGCCATGTCTGGAGCAGGCAAGCATGGGATACCTATTGCTCCAAGAGGGCATGTAGGGAAGAGCCAAGGGTTGTAGGACAGCTTGATCTCACCCTGTGTGTCTTCTGATCTGCTCCAGGCAGTGCCAGTTGCTGTCATATGGACACAAGTCACCATGTGCTGTGTGACTCAGAGCCAAGACCACTCCTGGAATCCACGTGGCAGTACAGACATGGCCCTAGTAGATTACCAAATGTGTTTTTTCTGGCATGCCCTCTCTATCCCTGACCATTCATAACAATAAATGTCTCTGTTGAATTTGCTGCACTTACTTTGAGGTTTCTTTCATACTGAATAATACATTTGAGCTCCTTTGCATCCACTCCCAATGACTTTCTGTTTCTCTCATACACACGTACCCTTATCTACTGACATGCACACAACACACACACTGCTATGCTTGTAGCTTAGACACAAATATCATGTGTTAGTGTTGTGGGAGTAAATGGATTAAGGCTTTATGGATCCTGGAATGCAATTGGACAGAGGTAAATGGCATCAAGATATTTTTGCTTTGCTTTGAAAACAGTAATTTGATGTGATTATGTACTCACATGACCTATGAACCACAGGCAAAAAGCAGGAGAAATCCATTCTCTAGCATGGATACCACAGTCAATCCATATGGCATTTTTTGAGTTTTCCTTGCTTTTAGAAATCTGACAAAAGAGAGGTTACATTCAAATGTCACCATTCTAAGAGTACCACATGAAAGGGGAAGTGAAAAGGCAACCGAGAAGGAGGAGGAAGCATCTGTTTTGTAAGGAGAGCTCAGACTATCCTGGCCCAGGATGCAGCCATTGGTTAGGTTTGCATGCAGTCAGGCAGCCACATCCAGGCTGCTTGCACAATCCTAGCACAGGCATCAAGACTACAGCAAGACCTGAGGTCAGGTGAGTCTGCCATCAGCTATGCAGAGCAACAGATTAGACTGGCTTCATCAGCAGCAGAGGAGGGTATCCACTGTGCCAGTATTTCATGCCTTTGCATGATGGCCTTGATGTGGTAACTCTCATGTGACCCAGAAAGGAACCTAATCTGGTCAAATGCATTTGCAACAGTAATGCATCTTACTAGAGCAACCTAGGAAAATTCTATAAAACACAAAAAATGTGAAGGTAGGTATAGATTCAAGGAAATGTCCTGGCCAAACCCCATCATTTGCTTACAGTAGTACTTTGAAAGTTTTTGCAGTAAGCCACAGGTGTACCTTCAGAACATACAGGGGTCGCTTTTCATAGGATGATCCAATATATATTTTCTGGAGGAGATCAGAGTGGACTTTCACTACTTCCTCCATCCAACGATATATCTGCAAGGGAGAAGCTAGTAAGTGGATCTTAGAAGTGAAAGTGATATAGACTTAAATTCATTCTACCTCCCATAATTTTTATCTGATGGTAAAGAAAAACTAATAATTCAACCCACTTACCACTTGCCTGACTCTAATTTTTGTTAAAACAGTAAGATACAGTCACTACACTGTCCAAATGTAGCCCTGAAATTCCTGCTTAGTTCTATTTGTTTAAATTGTTATTGATTTCATGTTTTAAATATTTACGTTTGTTTTGTGACTTCATTTTGCTTCTGTATTTACTGTCTTTGAATGACAGTTTGAGGCAATACATGTATGAGAGATTTTGTCTGGTGCTTCTTTCTTCCCCTATAAAAGCATTACAATAAATAGAACTCCTAATTGTTGAGCAGTACAGTGGTAATTATTAACTGCTGATGATTTCTTTCCTTCTATCTCCATTCTTAACCATGAGACAAATTTCACCCTTTGCACCTACAGATATTCACAACAAAAACAGCTTACTTCTTTCATTGAATGGTAGTTTTCATAGTATGAGGAAGATCCACGAACATTGACTGTGTCATTGACAGTCTGTTTTTCAATAATTTCTTGAACATCTCCCATCAAGACTCTGAATAACAAAGGAAGAGCACAACCTCCTGTTAAATAAATGACAAACAACTTTACAGAATCATTCATGACAACAAATAAAAAATACATACTTGTGTTGGATGGTCAGTTGCCTTAACTGAGCTTTTATGCTATTTATGTTGGATGCCCTGACATAGAAATGGACTTCTCTGTCCTTCTTGATGTTTTCAACAACAACAGGTTGCCAGAGAATGACCTACAAAGTTTCCAAAAACATTTTAATTTTTTTTACTGAGGAAAGAATAATATTCTTACTAACATTTAATAAGCATTTTGGAAATAATCAAAGCATATGTTTTCAATTTAAGAGACGGCTCGTAACAAGCAGTTTAATGTTCCTTGTGATATGTAGCATTCTGCTACTTCTGGAAATGAAATGTGTGTATTTAAGAAAGGTTTATAATGACTTCTGCACAGAAATTCATAAATCAAGCACAAAGACAAGAACATAACCTTTTCTGAGATAGTATTTCTAGTATAATAGATATGTTTAGCTGGTTATTATGTTACATCTTTTCAAGTCTGCTGAGAGTTATTTTCCCTGAGGGTATTTGGAGAATTAATGAAGATCAGACCTGTCTTTGTAGTTATTGTATTTTCTGATGACTTTGATCAGGGAGGAAATAAATGCCAGAAGGGGTTTGAATATAAGTCAAGTTGAAGAAGCAATACAGAGATTAGAAATTGGAGAAAAGTAAGAAAATGAGATTGTTCTTGGTAAAATTAAATATTTTACAATAATAAAATCGGAAGACAGTATATTCAATAAAAGACTGAAACTTCAGAATCAGTAATACGAAAAGATATAAAGGCCACAGTTAGCAGTAAATCAGGCATAAATTTAGAGTGTGAAAAAAGTCAGCATAATTCTTGGATGCATTTTTAGGGCATCATACAACACGAAGTCATCAGACAATAGGGTTTACTTTTTTCCTTTTTGGTTCTATTGCACAAGGAATATTGTTCGAACAATAAATGGTAACCATTACAATTGGCTAGGAGGTACTGTTTGTGTCTACCCTTCCCCTTTCCCTTTCCTTTTGCCATACCCATTCTGTTTCTTTCTTATAGCTTGCCCAATTTATAGTCATGGAAACAAATTGTCCAGTTTATAACCCACGAAAAATATTTGGTTTGCATATTGCCATAAATGACTTGGAAGAAAGTCACATTAAACATGCGTTGAATGTGCTGCAGTTCCTCTTCCTGACTTCTTGGGGCTTCTGTGTACAAGAAAGCGAAGAGTCACAGTAGTAAAAAAAAAGATGGAGGAGCGAAGATTTATATTGGTACAGAAAAAGAGACTTATATGTGACTTAACTTGTGAAGGTGGAAAAGAGCAAGGAAAGTTATCAAAATGTTTCTGAGAACTTAAGGGAAGGATTAGAAGATGCTAGTAGGGACAGCAGAAGGATTTTGGGGTGGGCATAAAATGAACAGGAGCCAAGAAAGACAGAGAAAGACTGGGCATGGATGCCTCTAAAAGCTCTCAGTCATATGAAACCCATCCTCAATCATCTTGTAAATTATATTGATTGAGGGAACGGTTACACTTTTGTTGCAGTGTTGACTTCAAACTGGGAGGGTGTGATTGGGCAAGTGAAGAGGAAGAGATGTCTCAATTTAATTAAATACTCCTTTATCTCATGAAAGATAGAAGTAATAATAATACAAAAGTATTATTTAAGAATTTTTTTCTTCTAGATGCTACCTTTAAAAAAATACCACAAAAATCCAGTCCTGATCTTCAAAGGTGTGCAGGCCATATAGGTCAAGATCACACTGGTCAAAAGTGCTGAGGTTCCCTAGCAAATGTACTTCTACTTACTGCATGTTGGTGTTTTGCCAGTTTTACAGTGCCTTAATACACAAAATCAACTGCAGAAATACGAGCTCCAATATAATTCATTACTGAAACATTATGAAGAGGTCTCCTCATAGAAATCAGAAGGTAGTGAGAAATAAGAACCAAGCATTTCCTGAGCTGATGTATTAGAATAAATGAATGGAAGTGGCTAGACCTTCCTTGGGAGGGAGAAGCATTATTAGGGCACTTGGGGGAAAATTTGGCCCAGAGTTCAGAGAGACAGAATAATCTGTACCTCAGTGGTGTTCAGTAAATCCTGAAGAGCTTCAACTTGTTCATCGGTTTGTGGGAGAGCCCACAACACTTCATCCCTGAAAAACAAGGGTATTTAGGTAAAGCACAAGTGCTTGGAACAGCTCCAGTTCATGCAGAGGTGGAGAAGCAGGCTTGGCCTCTCTCATCTTCCCTGGTTTGACTGCTGTGCACCCAAAGATGGTCCAAAAGATTGTGAAGGTGCTGAATCTAGTTCCAGCCTCTGCATCTGCCAATCAGTAAAATCCATGAAAAAGTTGGTGCAGGGCTTTGGTAGCCAATATTTACTGTAGAACACTGAGATTGCTCCTGAGAGCTGGCACCAGCACCACAACCACCAGCCCCAGCTAATCCACAGTGCACCAGCAGTGGTTGAAAACTAGCTGAGAATGGGAAAATTGTCCCCTGAGTTTCTCAGTCACTGTTCAGCAGACATCAGCCCTCCCAGTCTGCCAAAAGCCAAACATGATGTTCTGTAGATGTGCATTCCTACTTCAGTCAAGCTTTTCTGGTCTCCTCATTTCTGTCCCTCTACTGGTATTGTTTCAGATGGTCTGCACCACTGTCCTCCTCATCTTTGCCCAGTAACTTATATCCCCCTTCTATTTGAAAACCATGGTCCAGACATTCTGTACATGATATGGTGCTTCCCAGCTACTCCATGCCTGACCCCACTGTTTGTGACAGAAGTGAAATTCACTTTCTGGAAAGCAAAAAAATAGCACTCTGCATTGAGCCCTGATCATCACTGCCCTGCAAGTCATGTAGTTAAAAGTTACATTGAATAGATAATGAAAATAATTTGTGTGTGTAGAAGAGGGAGACTCAGGGGAATGTCAGACCCATCTTTCTATTTCCTGGGCTGGGGTGGCTCTCTAATCACATGGAACCAGTGGCACCATAAAAAACAGGCACGATCAAAGTCCCTGCCAGCCCTGTCTGCAAAGACTGTCCTGAAAAGAAAACAGGCAGGGCTCTCAAAACTAGAGTTTTCAAGCAGCATAACATGATTGTCACAGCTTGTTGCTGTGACTGATTTCAAGCAGAAACCTGACAGCATCTGGCAACCAGGTGATTCATCTTTACTTTTAGCCAGGCTCCAAACAATCACTTGTTTCTCATGCAGAACCAACAACATGCCAACCCTATTTTTGCCTCCACCATCATTTGACAGAACATCAAAAAACAGTCAGGGATAGGCAAGGTGGGCAGTTTGCCTATTTTTTTAAGTGAGTGCACTCTGAAGTGTGTGTTTGAGGGTACTTTAAAAATAAATGTCTTCTCATAGCTGAGGGAGCCTTTTCACACTGGAGCCAAGAAAAGGCCTGCTGCATCTGGTTTCATTTCATGATTCCCACAGCCTGAGAGCACCATAATGAAGAAGCTGATGTGCACTTGTACCCCACCGTTGGTTGCATAAATATTTCACCTGAGTGTGGTAAGTACTGAACAGGTGTTACGATTCCTCTCTAGGTCTTGTGATAAGACCTGAATACTCTGAATAAGCTGATCAAAATCCTGCCCCTGCACTTCAGTGTGGCAAGTATTGACAGCCAAAACTAGTTGTTGCCCTTCTCAGTTCCCCTGCTTTGATTTGGCATTATACCCTCTTTCATCTGTGTTCTTCCCCACTCTTTGTAGAAAACACCCAGACAAAAGCTTTAATTATTACCCTTATACCAAGCTCAGGAACAGTCCTCTACTCCCAGTTCCTCACCCTGCCTGCTGCCCCTGTACAGCTGGACCTGGTCCTCTTAAACACACCTCTTTTCTTTCTGTTCTCATGCCCTCCTTCCCTGATTGCTTTCAGTTTATCCTTGAAAAGATCCTTCTCATGCCCTTCTTCCTACGTTCTGCCAGAGTCTCACTGGGCTCTGTCCCTGTTTCCCATATGTTTTTCTTTCCCTTTTATCTCTTGGTAGAAGTCCAGCTGCCATCCCCATGCTACAATACTCAGATCTTACCCTGTAAATCAGTAAGTTACATTTCAGCTAATTTTAGATGGGTTTGATATCTTCATCTGAGCTAGGCACTGTCTTAATAAAGAAACAGGCACTTTAGAGGTCGGGTTAACCTGAGCTAATATAGATGTGTATGCTAACCTGAAATGAATTGCCTTTTAATACACATATTTTTCCCCACTAGCTGTTCAGAAAGGTGAAGGGGACTTGTTCCTACACAAAGCTCTGTAAAAATTCTGTCTAGTCAGGTGGATCTTATTATTTTAGCCATTTTTGTAGCCGTGGCTGGGGGGTTAAGCTCCTGCTTTCCAGTGGGAAATACCATATTCTTCTTTAAGAGTCAGATATTCTGTGTTCTATTTAAACATGAAATAAACAAATCTTTAAGTAGCACAGAGCAATATTGTTCCACTGAATTCACCTAAACCCATGTTTGTTTCCCCCTACTTTAACCCTCCCACCTCCATAGCAATCCACAACAAAATATGATTGCAACACAAAAGGAGAGGAAAGTGCTTCTTTTTGAGGCATGAACTCAACTGTGTTTACCTCTCAAAGGTCTGCAGAGTGGTGCAAAATCACAGAAGGTATATGAGAAATGGTTCACATTTTATTTGTGTAGGTATTTTGGTTTGGGAGCAGGTTGTATTTAATCCTAGGTTGTTCAGCTTTGCTTAAAATCACGACATGAAGAACTTATCCTTTTAGTTCTACTTATTAAAACATTTCAAGTTTTCAAACCAGTGGTACATGCAGAAAATAAAAGCACTTTGCCTGTCTTCATCTTTGACATATGTTCTCGTTTTAAGAAAGCATTTGGTTTCAGGGCATTTCTGAAGTTTATCGATAGGTAACAATAAAGCTGCTTCTGAAACATTGTACAAATACCAGATGGTTATTCAAAAATGATTTATGCCTGGAAAAACCATCATAAAAGCTGCTTTGGAAAGAAAACAGATTGTTAGCACTTTCTAAAATGGTTTCTCTTTCTACCTCAAGAAGTAATTCATTTAAGATCTTGTTTTAAGGCAAATGAAGCAAATTATTTTGTCCCATTAAGTTTCAAAATGCCCTTTATTGGCATTCAAAAGTACTGAATGAACAGAATTGATTTGCACTTAGACTGAAAAAAGTAGTCTTAATATGATTAAAAACATAGGATTTATGGATGCAAAGAGGACTTAAAATAATTTCATTTCTCCCACTATCTTTATGTTAAATTGAACCGCGTATCCAATTACAAGGGCAATAAATATATGTCAGCCTTTGACAAATGTTTTCTTATGCGACTCAGAATTATTTTGCGTCAATACTTTCCCTGTCCCACACACCACACACTAGAACACCCAGTAGCATCAGTAGATATCTACCTTGAAATAGCGAAGACATGCTTCTCTGGAACCAAGATAAAAAGTGTAAAAAAGAGCAGGTAAAACTTCATTTTCGTGGCATCCATAACAAAACCAAATGCAATAGGAAAGCCGAGCGTTCAGGACCCACATTATTGATTTTTAAAATGTTATTTAAAGAGTAGTTAAAATTTAATACTGCCTCTCACTTCAACCCCAACTCCTGGTGGCTAAGTCAATATGACAGAACTCCCTGGGGAGGTGCTGCTCATATCGGTGTCATCCATGTACAAGAGGATAAAATACATTTTGGACATTTTCATATTGACAAATCACTTTGTCATCTCAGCCTTTTATTTTATTGCAGCTACATAAGAAAGAATACCAAGCACAAAGATTTTGTAATCTAATATTTGTGGAGGTGCAGCAGCATGCTGGGCATTCAGCTCTAAGACATCACAGCCAAACACGAATCTCATTCAAAGCAGTGGGAATGAGGTTAAGTCCTAACAGAAAAATTCTGAACAAGAAAGCTTCTTTTCCTGGCATCTTCCTGGCTAGCAGAGAAAACAAGGAGCAAGTGAGACATAAGGTTTTGTGGTGCTTTGACATCCATGTATTTTCCTTATGGATGTCATAAGGGTCACTTTTCAAGAAAAAGTACAAGTGACTCTTCATCCCATTATTATTAATCTTTGCATGCCCCAAGATTTGCTTCCCATATCTCTATCCACAGATATCCCTACAGGGCATGCTGAAAATCTGTGTGAATTTGGCATGTCCAGAATAGATGATCTCCATCTCTGTTCCGTGCTTGAACAGCAAATCCAAACTTGACTAAGACACAGCTTATTATCCTGGTTTAAGTTCTCTTTCAGAGGGAATTCATTCCAGAAGAGGACTGAGGAGTGAATCAATATGTACATAATGGGGACACCAGGGATCCAAGACCTGGATGTGAATGAGGGAACAAAATTATTTGATGGTCTAGGTGTAACTTAAGGTTATAGCCCTACCCTGGGTGAAAAATGCCTGGGAACGAGCCCTGGAGCTAAGGTTAAGCAATGCAGACTAGATTGCATCCGTGAACATCCTCTAGAATAGATCTGGAGTGGCCCAGATCAGAGCCAATTCTCTACCTAAGCAGGCAGCCAGGCCTTTGGAAGCCAAAGGAAGGCTTTGGAAGCCACAGCCCTGGGAGGGTTTTTTTTTTGTTTTAATTGCTTCAGAAGGGCAGCCCTGTCCTAAGAAGCCAGACAGCTGAGTTTTAGGTGACTGAAGTCAACAGAGGTGAATCATGCCCCCCAGTGAGTATGCTGGGGTTAATGTCTGTGTGAAAATATACCAACACTGAAAATCCCCAAACTGGAGTTGAGCACAAACCAGACACCAAAAGGAAAGACAAAGAAATGCTCATGGGAAGTGAAGCCAAAGGCCTTACCTAGACCTTTTAGTTCTTATTTTATCTTTTCTAGACATTGCTCAAACAAATAGGAAGTTCTGATAAGGTACAGAGGCCATTCCCAGCAAGGGCAGCACTCTGCCAGAAGGGTTGATTTTTAAACCAGTGGTTCAGAAGCTCTTTCCTCACAGAGGCAAAAGGAAGCTGTCAAATAAAAATAAAATACAGGAGACAAAACCTGCTCATCCAGACACTCTTTCATGTGGAAATGCTTCATGCTCAAATATGAAGAAAAATTTGATCTGCTGAGCTAGTTTTAACAGAAGAGATGGAGTTGGGTTGCTCTTATTGAAGGAAAGGAAGGAATCTTATCTCTACATGTCTTAGGGTGTTAATTAAGTTGGAAAAGGGAACACTTTCTGCTGTCTACCCAAGAAGAAAGTTTTATACAAACTGTAGTTGTAAGACATTTTTTGTGTTGATTGCTTTTCCAGTAGATTCTCCAGATTATTGCAAAGAAACTGTTCACACAGTGTTTGAAAGCTACTGATTCTCTACATGCTTTTTGGTTTCTGGAATGTAAATCTTTTAATAACTTTCAAGGACTTTGGAGAACCTGGGAAGTATTTCCCAGATTATTTGGGAAGAAAAGCGCAGTCTTAAAAAACATTATGAAGGGCAACTATAAAAATAATTCAGTTAATAAAACTATTTCATTTTGAGAATTTTAACTGTTGATTGATTTTTTCTAAGCTGTTTTAATTATTTTATTGAAAATTAACTTGCATTTCTACAGTCTGTTTTTGAAACCTGGAGGAAATAAGATTGAATTTTAAAACTGTTGCAAGGTGAGGTTTTAGTTGAATTTGAGGAGATTTGAAATCCTCCTTTCTTGAACAAATTTGTTTTTCTCTAGTTAGGAAATTCATCAAAACCTATCATTTCCAGCAAACCTTTTTGCTTCTGTGAGTCAGCATTCCCTGGTGAAGAGCTGCTTGGTCAAAAATTCTGTCAGAGTGCAAAGATTTTGCTGCATTTAGATTAATTATTCCTTCTCCACTGGGTAGTCTATGGGCTATGCTGACCTGATATTTGCAAATGTTGCCATAGCAAATATGACCAGAGGCCTTGTACTAATGGGGGACAATTTCAGTTGTGTTAACTTTTAGGGTAGCTTTGGGAGATGCACAGGCTCTCATTTTAAGAGGGATGACCAGGTCTTTGTTTTCAGAGCAGATAATTAACAAAGTATCCTCTTGATTTCTTTGTTGAAAATTATGCCTCTGGGAATTAGGACTGGCAATATATATATATATGCCTCTTGATGCCATTATTATATTGCTTATAAAAATATAATCACACTTTACAGGCAGTTCTAAGGAGATGTCTCCACCCTTTTGGCTGAATGCTGTCTCTCCCCTCCCTCTGCACATTCACGAGTAGTTACACCATTGTCCCCTGAACAGAGACTGGGTGTTGTATCTCAGCCAGACCAGGCTCTGGCACATCTTTGTGTGGTGCTTTAAGATGCCAGTGTCTGAAACGGTGGTAGCAGAAGAGACCAGCACTTGTCCCTGCAAAGTCAGGGTATCTGTCATTGCTCAAAACCCCGCTGCACATGCTGAGATGCTGGGCTCCTGCAAGCTACTCTTTTTGGTGAGAGCCAGACCCTGGAAGCTGTCAGATAAAACAAATCAAAGGAGAGACTTCTTGAATTGCTGCAGCCAGATGGTCTCGAGCAGCTGCAGCAGTGCCACTGAGTTATCTCCAATGACTCCCATAAGTGTCACCCCTGGTTTTCAGCAACCCAAGTGTCATGAGATTTCCTTTATACTCAACTGTGACCTAAGTGTGGCTGTCCTCTTTGATCCTAGGGCTTGCACAGTATCCAGCAGCAGGATTTTAAATAACAAGTCTCATCAAGATTCTCAGATCTGAGTCTGTGTTTCAGTGTGCACTAAAGCCCACGTGAGGCTGGTGCTGTCTGTTGGTAGCAGTAAACCTGTTAACAAGCACTCAGAAGGGGCAGGAGGAGCAGAGGTCACCTGTTATCAGCAGCCACATCCCTCAGATCCTTTTCCTTGTTTGAGATTAGCATAGTCTGTTATGGTTTTGATCCTCCAGAATCCTCTTGTTTCCAATTAATCAGGGAGTCCCTCCAGGATGGGTAATCATGCTGATGCATCCATGTGACTGAAGTGGAACATAAAAGCCAAGTGAGCCTGTGCTGTCCTTACTGGTTCTTTAAATTCAGATTCAAATGCAAAATAATCTCATGAAAATTGCTGATAGGCTCTTGCCGTTCTTTTTTTTTGTGCATTATCGCTACTGATGAGGCCAAAGGTAACCAGTGAGCGTCCTTCCCACATGAGGCAGAAGATGACTAAAATCTAACTAAACTCTGATCTCTGTTGCTCCCTGTGCGATGCAGCTGAGTGCTGTTGCTCATGAGCCACACAAGGATGCAATTAGTGTAACAGCTCTTTATTTTGTATGTGGCAGAACAGAATTAGAACTCAATTTACAAGTCCCCCTTTCAAACCCATTCAGCCGTTAAGGCTGCATCATCTTTCAGTTTTCCAAGGCATATAATTGATAAATGATTTCTCCCTGCACACCTCAGCTCCTCATCTTTATTCATGAACCAATTAATCTCTGTAGGACACTCTGATCATTTGCATACATGGCCAATGTCACCAACCTCTGTTATTTCATTCAGGAAACAATTTTGCAGCCCGTGAAACCACCAGGAGGGGAAAATCTGGATTATGTAGAAATTTCTGTGGTTCTGGCATTTCTCCCTCACATCATTCTCAAATATAAAAATCAGATGCTGCTTGTGCTAGAAAATGATGGATTAACCTGGGAGGAGACAGACCACAGCAGTATGTTTCAGTCATGGCTGATAGCTATGAGCAGAGCCTGAAAATTCCTGTTTCCTTGGCATTTTTGAGGACTTGGTTGTGCCAACCTATTTTATTTATTATTTCTTCTATTTTACTCTCTTTGCTAGTCCACTCTCCTGGGTTGGCAGAGAGAAAGCTACTATAGTGTATGCATGGTTTGGGGTAAGTGGGGAGGTGTCTGTACTGTTAAACATTTCCTTCATGAGCTCTGCTTCCTGAAGGTCTGTTACAAACTACCACCCAAACAACACTTGTCCAAGTGACTCACGTTTCCTTATTTGCCAATGTCTTAACCATGAGCACTTGCAAGGCAAGGTTTATTTTGGTAAACAAAGGATATCAAAGAGAGTCTCAGAAATACTCCAAGGAGAACTTTCTGAGCACTTGAGGAAGGTGTCCAAGTGCCATCTACAGAGAGCACACTTTGGCCAAGTTGCACGTGAATGGATGCACACCTGTCTCCCTCTCTGTATAAAAAGGTTATGTGTGCACATATCCAGAATGCAATTAGCCCTGGAGCTAATTGCTAAATGTGTCCTGCCTGTCTCTGGCTGGATCAACAGAATTTTCTTTCTTCATTGCACTCCTTGCACTTGCTCACATTTCTTAAATGGCATTTGGCAGACATTAGAAGACTGGACCCTTCCTTTGGGCTTTTGGAGACTGCTGGGACCTGTTTGAAAGAGATGCCAGGGCTGGTTTGAGGATGCTGGTAAAGAGAAACCTCATAGAGCAAAGGTTCTGCCCTCCTTCATTCACCCCTCTCAGCTGGTGTGGTCCCCACCACCATCAGTCTGTGCAAGCAGACCCACACTGCAGAGACACCCATCACTGCTCTAGAATCTGGCTCCAACCACAAATCTGGGAAGTTTCTACAAATATGGAGCATTTCTAGGGGCATTTGACTGGTATACAAGGTCTGATCACTGCATGGACAGCATCACCCCAGGTAGGTCTGAGAAGCATTATGGGACACTGAGGCCACATTTCCCTAATGCCAATTGTGATTTGACAGTGCAGCAAGCAGTGGATGTAGGACTGGCAGGCAGAGCCTGCATCCTTCCATAGAAATCTCTATTTTTCCCTGCTGTGCCTGACTGAGCCTTTCATTACTCAACCACACGATGGTTTCACTGACACCCAAGCAAACACAGGCCTCCAGGAGAAGGCATGGCAAGGCTGATGCTCCTAAGTCTTGTCCATCACATCTCAAACATGTGGGGTGTTCTGCTCCAGGGCTGCAAAATCAAGGGAGGGCACTTTGCTGAGGAGTTGGTCAGAGAGTCTCCCCACCTCAGTGACAAATGGATGTGTGCTCTGAGGTGTTTTCAGTTTGCTTGTCTGCAGTGAAGAATGAGGACAACTTCATAGGCTGCCAGAAGTGCCTGGCAATAGGACATTGCTTTTCTGCCTGTATGAATCAAAGCAGCACCACACATATGAAGTATCTGCTAGGAGATTTCTGGAGTGGATGTGTGGTGCTCCTCTCTGTTCTTTATGCATTTACAGATATTCATTGCTGTATTTCGTTAGATCCTTAACAAAGGCACTAAATGAGTGCCTGTCCTGAGGAAGTTCAGTGTATCCACATGGGATTTGTTATGAAGCTTTCTGTTCTTTTCACAAATTTCAGACATAGCATTACCTGTGAGTGCATGGCCTGTGTGAATTCTGGCCTTTCTCAGCTTTGGACAATTTATCATGGATCTGGAATAGCAATAGCAGTTTGCACTCTGGGAACAAATTAGGTTTTTCATAAAGCATGGATGCCTTTGAGAAGTTATCAGGGCACAAAAAGTAACTAAGGTGCAATGAAAACAGTTTTTTATAAATACAATAATTTTACTGGGTGAGAACTAAGAGCTGTATGTTACTTTCAGAACAGCAAAGGAATTGTCAAGGGAATGACACAGTTTTCCTGGTGGCAGAAGAGAACCACCACCAAGCACTGACTGACAATTATAAAAAAAATATTGAGAGCATTATAATGTGAGCTTGGCCCTAATTCACAGTTTTCTCACATTAAGCAGTATGAAGTCCATAGATGCCACCTTACCAGTACACAGTGCTCTTCTGATTCATGTCCTGCTTAATGAACAGCTTCTTAGGTTTGTGGCTAGATTTTAGCTTCAAAGTGGCTCACCACAGGCAATGAGAGTTAAGCATTTAGTGGTGCTACTCTCTGCTGCTTGCCTTCTTTGCTTGCCTGAACACTACTGGGCTTAAGTGGCTGAGCAGCCTAAAGGAAAATGCTCCCTAATTCTTGGCAAGTCTGTTCTTCATATGGTGGAGGAGGCTGCCAGAAGTGGGAGAAGGCAGAGAGCTGGCTCTGAGCAGCTCAGCGTATGGATTTGCAAGATTGGAAGCTCCAGGATCCGTTTCTCCATCAAGCTGAAAACAGCACTCGCTGGGTCTGGCTGTAGGACCAGCACTCCTCGTGTGCTTTTTGCAGCCAGCTGACAGAGACAGCAAAAAAATAGGTTTTTCCTATTTTCCAAGCAGAAGCCAGATCAAAGCTGCTGCTCATTTAGGCAGAAGTGGACACCAAGAGCTGACATTTGTGATTAGGCTCATTACAGAATTAAGGCTGCGCTTAGAAGGATGAGTGATGTCAGGTTGGGGTTTTGGTTCAGTCCCAGTTTTGGAGGAAATAGAATCAACCTTATTTCTACAAAAGTATAGCAGCCAGCCATACTGCTTGCTGCCCCCTTTCTAAAACTAGAACAAATGATTTCTAGCTAAGGTAGATGATTTACAGGAAGGTGTAAAATTCTCATCATACACCTAATTATGCTTTACTACTCTGTGGGGGGACATTTCCTTCTAAGTCCATCTGGTGATCAGACTGTACCCTGAGGCATGTGGATTGATTGTCCTCGTAGTTTTTTCTCCTAGTTAGTCTAAATGCTGATGCTTTATTTTTATTCGTGTGAATGTCTAAGCCTTTTTGAAACATTGAAAATTATGATTAATTGTGCAATGAAAATCAATAATGGAAGTGCTTACAAAGCCAGCTTGATTTGAGAGTGAATCCCAAAGACAGCTGCTTTCTCTAAGAGGGATGGGAAAAGTTCGAGGAAAGCAACAGCAAAAAATTCCAGATCCTGGTTGGTATTTTTGGTGGTATTTGTCATAGGCTTAACCCCTTCAACATCTGCTGAGAGAGACCTTTATTACAGGCTGCTATTACCAGTTCATGAAAGCAAAACCTCAAGTCCATCAAATAAGTAAGAATACTCGATTAAACAGAAATGCACTGAAAAGTGAAAATATTTATACTCCTGTACCAGAATGAAGCTATTCCCACACCTTCAGGACCGAGACAGATTCGATTTTTAAGTGAGATTCCAGAGCCAGGGCTGAATATCCGGTAGATATTTACTGTAGTAGCATCCCTGCCAACAGCGCTTACTCCCTTTTGCGCACTGGCGAGCGCTGGATTCGTGCCGAGAGCTCGGTATCCTATTTTTTCTCCCTTTCTCAGAGGCTCGCAGTGCTGGCTCAGATGTGGGGAACTCCGGGTGCAGTGAGTGCCATCTGGTGGTTCGCTGTCCCTGCTGCAGGGCTGCGGGCTGGCGGTGTTCCCGGGAGCAGCGGGCGGGCGGAGCTCTGGCAGCGGGGGGAGCTGCGCCCCAGGGTGCCCGGCTCCGGCGCTGCGATGCCGAGCAGGAGGAAAAGCAGCCCCTTTCGCAAAACGTGATTCAAATAACACCGTACATCACCTGGCCCCTCTCCAGAGCCTGAGGCAGAGGCAGTTTTCAGTCTCCAGAGCCCCCGAAGTCCTACATCTTGCTTCTAGTGGAAATCCATGATGTATGGAAGCCTCCTCTCTCTGCCGATCTCAGCAGGCTCCTCTAAAAATCCTACCCCTGTGCAAAAAGCTGAGTTGCTAAGAGCTGGAGAATGGAAAATGCCTGAAAATCCCTTCTACTCTCTGGAGATGGGAAATGCCTGCATTCATTCAGGGTCAAAGGAAAAGCCATCCTTCTCACTCTGGTTCTGCTGCCATTTCCAATCTGTCATCTACTTCATCCTTCATGACTGCCCCTGGGTTTGGGGTGAGACCATCTCCCTGAAACAAGACCATATCCCTGAAGCAGAGATTACGCAGTCCTTTCAGATCTACACCATTTATCCAATAAAAAATGGCCCCTTCATTTTGCAAATACACACATATGCATGTGACTCACATAATACATTGTCATCCCAGCTGAGAGAAGCTCTTCAGCCACAGTTTCCTCTCTCTGGTTTACCTCTGAAGGACTCCCAAGGGGAGAGGAGCTGCCTTTTCAGTGCCACTGCTCTTCTCTGGCAACAGCAGGTCCTACACCTGAAAAGAGGAAGAGTGGTGTAGGGGCCATGGTCTCATAACTCCCCCTTCCTGGGCAATATGCTGGGGTGACATCTCCTTTGTATAACACTTGGGATGTTCCCCTCCTCTGCCAGCACTGGGAAATGCTGGGACCAGACAGAATGGGGTTTAGGATGCTGTACTTTTTCCAACCTGCATTAAATTCTTAAGAGGAACAGGGCAGACAGACCTGATCAGGAACAGGATCTGGCCATTCCTGCAGAAACAAAGCAGCATGTTGCATTGAAGAATGCTTAAAGAAGCAAAATTTATGGGTACCTTGGACAAAGGAAGAGGATGTTGGGCAGAGCACCAAATGGGGAAATCATACTGGAAGTCTGGCCAGAACAATGTCCCATCTCTGGCAGTGTCTCAGAGTGGCATTTTCAGAAATGGCCTAGGAAATAATTCTTTCAATTCTTTTCAACCTGTGGTTTCAATGACAATACAAAAGACACATTCTCAGTGAGCCCACAGATTATTTTTACCTCTGTCCCCATTTCAGCTCTATGGCACACACCAACTATCACATCCACTACTAAGAGCAAAGACTACACATTTGGCTTTATAGAACATTTTATTTGGAGAAATTTCTCATGTAATGGAATATTGGTTCTTTGTTAAGGCAATTCTGAAGGGCTGGAGGAAAGGGAGGGGGAGAGGGAGAGAACTGAGTCTTTGTCAACGGGATTGCATTAAGGCAAAATTCCCTTCTTCTGCATTTCACCACAGTAAAATTCTTGTAAAGGCCAGTAAATGTCTCATGCCAAGGAAGAGATTCAGTGCAAATATATCCCACTGACTATCCATAGACAGGGCTAGGTCCTCAACTGAGGCAAATTCACAGTGCCTTGTTAGCTGCAAAGCAAAGCTGATTTAGCTCTGTTGAGTATCCCAGCAGGGATGTTCAGGGGAGCATTTGAGTATGTGTTTCTTATGCTAGCACAGGTATAAATGCTCTCCTGAATCAGAGCCACAGCCCCTTGAGTGCAAGTCTGTGAAGCTAACAGAGTTGAATTTTTATTGTCTACATAAATATGTCGTTCTGCATCCCTTCGTTCACTTCTCATCATATTGCTACTGAATGAGTACATTCCCTTAGTTTCTTTTAACATGGTTTTCATTTCTATCATGCTTTTCAATCTTTTTAAAGTGTATTATGACATAAAAATGAATTATCCCTTGGAGAATGTTTGTTGCAAAGGTTCCAGAGTTCAGGTGTTCTTGGAGGACCAGGCTGCAGTGTGGTTTTTTTGGTAAGCAATAATGTAATCTGTGAGTAATGCCATGGATGGCAGAGGCATAACTCACAGGGAAAAGTACTGCTCAGTTTACATACCAGCAACACATCACAGACACCAAACACTGCTTTCTTTCCATGAGATTTTCCTCAGAGGATCCTACCGTTCCAAAAATACAGTCACTACTACTTGCATTGGCTTGGGGAAACCTGTTTTGTTATCCCAGGTGCAAACTGAAGGTAAGTATGGCAGAAATGCTATGAAAAGCACGACCACGTTTTCAGGCATAAGAAGAGTATAACATTTCATAGTCCTAAAAGCTGTCTGCCACAGAAAACCCTGGTATCCGTTAATGAAAGGATATGCTTAGGCCTCAGTGTCAAAAACTTGTTTAGGAATATGAAATGGCCATCGCTAGGAAAGTGGAAAATAAGGCAAAGAGATCAAGCACAAACAAAGTATTTCCTGTATACATGTGAACTTCCAGGACTTCTGTATGACCTGGAACTATGTAAAACGTTCGTGCCTTAAAAGCATGGACACCCTGCATATTTCTTTGATACACAGAAGAGCATTCATTTTGAAGGTATCTAAAGGGCATAAGAGGCATCAGTGCAAGTCTTTTGTGCTTTAAACTTTCTTCATGCCTTTTCCCATAAGGCAGGCAAACACCGTCATGACCATTTTGGGTTTTACTTCAACCAGGTCTTCTGGGAGGGCATAGACTCTTGCTCCAATTTTTCTTGCCATAGAGATGGCGTATCTGCATTGCAGGGGTGGAAAAAAAGAAAAAAAGGAAAATTAAAGACAGAAATTAGTGCAGTAGCATTATTTTTCCTCCTGTTAAGTGTTTTACATGATGGATACCAGAATGGTTTTCACAGATTCACCAAACTTAAAATTTTCTATAAGAATGTATGAGACAGGTTCATAAAGAACTACATCTCTAATAAAAGGCAGAGTATATTTCCTGGTGTTTGCAGCACTGCAGGATGGGAGACTGCATGTCAGATCCTGGTACAAAACATTTAATCTTCCACGCCCTGAAAGATTATCCTCATAACCAGCCATTCTGGTCTTGCTCCCCCTCAGCCTCTGAGACGCAGACTTTGCACAGAAACAAACTTGCAAGGATGGAAGCAGAAGGCTGATGTCAGTGGAGATCAGTGTTGTTGGAAATCAACATTTGAGGATTTGTTTCAGTCATACCCAGAATGTGCAAGTTGACATTCCCATTTCCCTGCTCAGGGCCACTGGCTGTTCTCTAGTGGGTTTGTCTCCTCTCTATTTTTTCACTAAAAAAGAGTTAGAAAATCGCAGGTTCTTCCCACTTCAGAGCACACACATTTGTGAAGTTTCCCCCAAAATGCAGAGAAACATTGGAAGCATGGGAGAATGGGGGTGGGAAATGAGGGAAAGAACAGAGGAATGAAGAAATAAAGTACAGAGAAAAGCACAGATAGGATTGCAAGAAAAGAAAGAGAACAGATGGTAGGAAATGGAAGGGGGAAAAGAACAGTGGGAAAAGTCTTTACAAAAATAATGTCAGCTCTGATTGCTTTACAGTCATCTTTTTCTCCTTTGTAGTTACTGCATAAGGAAAGGAGAAGCTAAACTGCTGATCAGAGCAGGAGGTGATCTGTGTAACTCTGAAAGGAGAGGGAGATGCCCCCAGAATTGACTCTGCTAGGAAATGGTTTGCATTCAGGGGAAAAAAAAATCAATATCCACATCTACAGAAACAGTTTTTCAGGCATGAATCCTGACCTCCCCTTTCTCTCTTAAATATGCTTGTGCTCCACCTGTAGGTGACTAAAGAGCTATCATGACCTCTAATCCCTGTTTTCCATAGCTCACTATTGTTGGCATTGTTCCCTGATCTCTGAAAGAATTTTAAATTTAATATGAGAAAATAGGAGCTTGTGAAACCAAGTGGTTTCAGCCCTTTCAAGGGATTTATAAAGCAGGAACTACAGCATTACACACTCCATTTCCATTGATAGTCTTTTTACTACCTAACTCCCAGCCTTCATGCTTCTAACTCGGGTGGTATTTCTCACATGAGCCTGTGCCAGATGAGAATGACAGCAGAGCAGTTTTTAATGACAGAGTTAGGCAAGCCTGACCAGGTAACTCATGCTAAGTGCCACTTGGCAGAAACATACTTAGCATTATTTAGTTTCTCCTCATCATTCAGGTCCTCTGTTTTCAAGAGATCATACTTGATTGACCCTGGTTGAATGGCATCAATAAGATCCAGGACTGGCATGCTGGTGCTGATTTTGCTATCCTGCATAGATGAAAATAAAATGAAATGTAAGAACAGGATGACAGAACTCCCACAAAGCCAGAGTCTAAACTCAAGAGCAATGGACAGTTCTGTCAAATACCATTTAGATCTTCACAAAGGGCTGCTTAGAATATTTTTTTATCTAAGGCAGACTAAGAACTCTTTCAAGGATTTTTATTTTACCCAACGGATGAAACATCATATAATCATTTAAGTTAGAAAAGATTTTTATGATCAAGTCCATCCTTAATCTAGCACTTCCTAGTCCACCACTAAATCATGTCCCTAAACACCACATCTACACATTTTTTAAATCCTCCAGTAATGGTGACTCACTTTGCTAGAAGCCCATTTCAGGGCTTAACAACCCTTTGAGGGAAGAAACCTCCCCTAATATCCAATCTAAAGCTTCCCTGGCCATTTCCAGACTGAAGACCATTTCCTCCTATCCTGTCACTTGTTACCTGGGAGAAGAGACTGACCCCCACCTGGCTACACCCTCACTTCAGGCAGTTGTAGAGAGTGTGTCTCTCCTGAGCCAGCTTTCCTTGAGGCTAAACAACCCCAGCTCTCTCAGCTGTTCCTCAAAGAATTTATGCTCCAGAGCCTTTCTCAGCTTTGTTGCCTTTCAGACACGCTCCAGCACCTCAGTGTCTTTCTTGTAGTGAGGGGCCCAGAACTGGTCACAGGATTGATTCAAGGTGTGGCCAAGCACAGGGGGACAATCACTGCCCTGGCCCTGCTGGCCACACCATTGCTGATACAGGCCAGGATGCCATTAGCCTTCTTGGCTACTTGGGCACATGGTGGCCCATGTTCAGCCTCTGTTGACCAGCACCTCCAGGTCCGTTCTTGCTGGGCAGCTTTCCAGCCACTCTTCTCCAAGCCTGTAGTATTGCAGGGGTTGTTGTGACACAAGTGCAGGACCTAGCACTTGGCCTCATTGAACCTCACCTTGGCCCATCAATCCAGCCTGTCCAGATCCCTCTGCAGAGCCTTCCTGCCTTTCAGTAGATTGACATTCCCACCCAGCTTGGTGTCCTCTGCAAACTGACTGAGCATGCACTTGATCCACTTGTCCAGACCATCAATAAAGATGTTAAATGTCCCCAAAACTGAGCTCTGGGGACATCACTGATGACAGGCTGCCAGCTGGATGTAACTGTTCCCCACCACCCTCTGGGCCTCGCCATTCAGTTTTTACCCGGCAAACAGTGCACATATCCAAGTCATGTGCAGCCAGTTTCTCTGAGAGAATGTTGTGGTAAACAATGTCAAAGGCTTCACTAAAATCTGGGTAGACAACATCCACAGCATTTCCCACATCCATAAAGCAGGTCACTTTGTCATAGGCTACAATGCCATTAAAGCAAAAGATGGGGTGCAGGGCTAATGCATTTTCTTCCTGTGGGGAGATGACACTGATAGACATCTACTGATGGGAAGTGTGAGGGGGACCAGCTGTGTGATTCCTAAGCTCATTACATGAAGTTTGATGGATCTGTTCTCGCCTGGTGCAAACTGCTGATTTATATCCACTGAGTGCTCCCTAACTTGGGAAGTGTCATAGATACGTTAGCAGAATTGCAGTGCTCTAGAACTGGTCCATCTCTGTGTTTGTATGGTACCGTGCAAAATAGGGCAAGGTACCCCTGGATGGTGCTATACCAGGTTACAAATGTATTGCTATTGTTCATTCCAATACTGCCATTTCTACTTGCTGTTGACTCATAACCAGCAGCACAGCAGTTCTTTCTTAGTTCCAATCATCATTTCTGTCTCCATCCTTTGAATTCCCATGCCAAACTGGAATTCAAGGTGTTTCCTGTACTGTTCATGTCATATTTCTATTACTTTTTCACAATAAAGTCCCTTGAATAAAATCTGTGTATTTGAACAAGCTTTTAAAAGGGAATGAAAAATAATCAAGCTATGTAGTGAGTTATATCATAATGTAGAGTGTGTGTGTATGTCCATACACACATCTATATATCACACACACTAAGCACACTGAATAAGAGACTCTTGAGCAGAGACTTCTGAAAAAGCCTGTACCTTGAAACTGGAGATGGTTGAATCCTTCCCAGCCGCAGTGAGTGTTTCATTGACCCAGCTGACAATGATTTCGTCATTGACCTTCTCTCCACCACCAATGTCTTCAAGGATATTCAGGGTGTACCTGAAGAGGAAAGCCAGGATATTTGTTCAAAGTCTGTTGTAGCCTCAGAACTTTGCACAGCTTGTCTGGGATCATCCCAATGATCCAATATTCCTTTGCCTTGTACACACTCACAGTGCATATGATTTAAATTATAATACAATAATTAACCTAAAAAGTTTAATTCATCCACAATTCCTTAATCACTATTTTGGGGATATTAAAAGTTTTGGTTACTTAAAATTCCTGGAAGGTCCCTCTTAATGTATCTCATTGCAAATTACTCATTCTTATAGTGCTTAAAACATAATCAGTGATTTTAGAGATAGAAGGGAATCCTTCTGCTCACCAAAGACTGACCTTCTGCACAAAAACAGGCCTGGGGCATTTTGCTTATATGTCAGCATACAGCTTGGAAAGATATCCCAAACTGATGGTAAGCAATCACCTCATCACTATTTTAACTACCTTACTGATAAACCTATACCTTTCTGTATAGTCTGAATTTAGTCTGTATTCAGTTCCTAATTACTGAGGCTCTTTACTCTCAGTTGTGGTGCTCTTAAACACAGAAACATGCACACACAGAGAATTACATTAAAATGGGGTGAGGTACTGAGTTGTGCCCAGTTCAGAAAGCAGCTTACAAACTTCTGCATCAATTCCTTGTTTCTGGGACATTGTCCCCATTCTCTGATACAGACACCTTTTAACTTCTTCTTCTCTCTTCTATGCAATAAACATTGGTTCTTGCTGTGCAGAGAGTGACAATAATAATCTTCTGCATGAGCTGACTGTAATGGCCTTGCCCACAAGATGTGCTCTGATCACGTGCTTAACTAGGAGCGAGCAGAAGGCCACCCTGCCTTGGCACTGAAGGGCAAACAAGAGGAGTGAGAAGGCTGTAACATGTAGAGCCCTCTCAGTGAGAGCATCAGGAGACCACTGCAATGCAAACTGAGCATACCAAAATGCTCTGAAGCTCGTGGCTGGCTGACCTACCTTCTCATCAACTGCCAGATTAAGGCCAGCGTGAGCGTTCGGTTTCCTTCATTCAGATCTTGCCCAGCAATGCCAACAAGGGAAAATTTGGCTTGATTCTTTCCCAGTTCCACTGCATAGTTGCAGTTTTCAAGCTGTTAATGGCAGGGTCAATTGATGCAGTTCGAAAATATAGGAAAAAAAAAAAAGAAGACAAGACACTGTTACTTTAAATTCTTTGGATCACTCAGCCCAGATCCTCCTGGGGTTCCAGAAATTTTGGGGCTCTGTGATAAAACAGCTAATTGACTACCAGCAGGCAGATCCATCCCAAAAATACCATTCAAAACATTTAACATAGAAGAAAATGCTATACTTCATCAGGGCCTGAAAAGCAGATTACCCTGGAAAATAAAGGTGTATGGCTCATGGGTACCTTCAGCATCATGGCATTGCACTGAGACAAAGGATTAGTGTCCCAGCCAATATTTTAGATGGGTTGATCTCTCTGATCTAACTGGATGCAATTACTCATCCAGATAGTTGGGAGAAAGCTTTGTATTCAGCAGCAGCTGTGTGATTGGTTCTTGATGCATCTGATCAAGAATGCTTATCATCACTGTCTTCATTTGATGTGGAGGGCAGTGATCCAGACAGCTGCAATTAAGCTGGTGCCATGCATCTCATGGTCCAGATGTATTACAATCAGTGCCTAAAGCAGTAGCAAAAGGGATCTGCAGATGCAGTTTCTAAATGCTGATACAAAAGTTGCCAAGTCTTTTTACTTAACAAATATTTTTCACCTGTCAAAAGAGCATTTCTTTTTCAGAATGAAAAGTTATCCACTGACTAAGCAAAAAAATCATTTAAGGTGCTGTCCCTGGGACTGGAGAGCAACATGAGTGCCCACATTGCTGTTTGAAATGATATAGACATTCACTGAGGATAAGGCATCACAACTGGAGCTATTCTAGCTTTTTGTACCTTCTTCATGTTGCCACCCAGTTTAGGATATGGTGGTTTGTTCACCCTGTTCCAGTCTACTGGCACTTTGATCTTTTCATAGAGTTGGAAGATAACCAAGGCATCTGACAGGTCACTGAAAACAAAAAAAGGATATATCGTTGTCCACAGAACAGAGGAAAGAAACACAACTTTTAGCACAGGTAAACTTAGTTTCCTGGGAAACACAAAGCAGTGTATATTCTTATAGGGCTCAAAAGTTTTTATGTTCTTACAAACAACTTGCTGGCTGTATTTATCATCTGAAGAAAGTATAATACCTCATCTTACCTATACAAGTGATTTACGCGTGGGTTAACGCCAAGGGAGTTCATCCAGTTCCTAAATGTCCTTTCTTCCCTTGTCTCACCTAAAACAACACACACATCAATCAAAGGCCTGCAGAACAGCACAACTGTTCCGGTGTAAGCGTTTTGGGAAGAAACCCTAACTGAATTTACAGCACACTGAACCATGAACAGAAGGAGACACATGGGAAATATCACGGCGCACCGTGCAATATTTGCACTTTCCTGACCTTCGATGGAGCTCCAGTCGATGTCCTGGTTCTCTGGCTTGTGCAGGGCAGGGTATTTGTTGAACAAGTTGGCGATGAAGGCCAGGTTGAGCTTGGGGTTCCCGCGGACGACGTCGGTGGCGGTGACGAACTGGCGGCAGCCGAGGCGCTCGGCCTGCTGCAGCATGCACTCGGCTCGCTGCACGTCATCCTTCTCCTGCCCGGCACAAACGGGACATCAGCCTCACCCCCACTCTGCACCCACACACTTGGCTCTCCCTGTGGGGATCTAGCTGCTAAAGCAGCTGCTAGACGGATTTGAAGGTATTCCCATTCCCACTTATACTAATGGCGAGTCTGTGTTTTCAGATGGGCTTTGCCTACGATTCAACCACCTCACCACATTGCTTTTACAGCCATATTCTATATAAAGTGTGGTGGTTTGATGAAATTCACAGATAAGTGTAATTAAATACACTTGTTACATGCTAGTAGTTTATCAGTGTGATTAAATGGTTGCTGAAGTTTCAGAGTCATTATCAAACAGAAATCCAAACACATAATTTAATTCTTTAGAAGCTTTGATTTCTGAAATACAAGATCATGTTGCAATGCAAGGAGGCATTTGCTGGTTCTGACATCCCAGTGCAGCCCTGTGTTGGCCAGCAATGCAAGTTACGGACAGAAAATATCGGCATTTACTCTAAACTTATCTCATCTTACCCTTAATCCTGACATGTCAATAGTAATAGCCGGAATGCCTTCTTCATCTCCCTTGGGGGCGACTTGGTTCAGCAAATGGTAATAAGCTCTTGAGTCCTGTGACAGACAGAGAAATTAAAGGGAAGAAAAATTACATCTAAAGCTCAGCCTTTACATGCCAGTGCTCCCCTGAACCATGTGCCTGCATGCTTCATTTTTATTACATCGATCATTGGGCTACATAATTAAATTAATTAAGCTGGAAGCACTTAGCAATTCCTACTTTATGCTGTGTTTGCCAGATCTATTTCTTCCCTGAGCCAATGTATATGTGCTGCAGAATGCCCAGTACATGAGACAAAAGTGCTGAACTTACAGAGAGGACAGCAACAACAAAAAGATACCAGAATGTACTTAATCTGAACATAAAATTAGAGATAAGAAAATGCATACCTTTATAATGCTGTAGAAGTCAGGCTGTTGAGCATTTAAAAAAAGAAAATGCAGAAGGAGAAAGCAGATGTTTAAAGTGGATTTCAAAGCAAGGCTGGAACAGTTGTGGAAGAGAAAGCATAGTTTTCAAGGACAGAAGTTAACATTGACAGCAATATCAGCATTTTTCAGGCAAAAGGGCAGGAACAAGACAATGATTTAACATGATGTGTCTTTAATCTTTTGTGAAATACAATGCTGCTTCTATATGTGGAAAATATTAACTCACTTCAAAAATAGCTCAAAGAACTGAAAATAAAGCTACATGTTAATGTCTAGGGACTTGACTAACTAACTCAACTGATGCTCTTCAAAATATAAAGCAGACTACCTGAATTATTTTAAATATTTTACATCTGCATTACTACACACCATATCTAGGAAGTGGTTATTTACAACAAAAGTGAGGTGGGGAGACAGACTTAGTTAGAGAATGTCTGTAAACACTGAAATCTTGTAAATGTGTGCCTTATTTTCCAACTGTAAACACTGGAATTGTGATTTAGCTTTCAGGTGTAGATAGGATTTCATCAGTTGCACCATTGTCTTTTTAGTCAGCACACAGAAGAATGGGAAAGACTTCATTCCCTTCCCTTTTCATGGATATTCTCTAATCACTTCCACCCAGTCAACCAAAAATCTGTTACAATAAAAATTGTATTACCAAATGCGACTCACTACCTCTCCTGTTGCCTTCCCTGGTGTTTTGTTTTTTTTTTTTTTTTTTCTGTATTTCAGTTAAATGCTTGTGCTTATGCTTCAGGCTTAGTGAAGCCTATGACCAGGTACTTCTGGAGCTGGATTTTTCTCATGCTTTTCTGGGAGCAGGCAAGTCAGGTTGTGGCTGGTGAGGTTGGTGTGCTGGCCAGCCCCTGGCTTTCTTGTAAGCCAGCTCAGATACCCTCCCTTATACACCCTCTACAGCTCTAGGATGCTGTCTGGGCCTCACACTGGGTTTTAGTGTCTGAAATTCATCAGTGGGCACCACTAAGGTTCAGATATATCTGTCTGGGAACAACGAAGGTCCTACAGGGAAAGCTCTGCTGAAATCTGCACCCACAAGCTCAAGAGGTCCTGAGAATATGAAATAATGCTGCCCAGACTCCACACCCACCCTTGTAAGTGTCTCCCAGTCTAGCTGTAGTATTTTCAATAGTCTCAGTGAATTAAAATTCACAGATAACTGCATTCAGTGCTATAGCAAATGTTGGGACAGAGGAACACATAGCCCAGGTGAAAAAAAGCTCTAGTGGGGGAACTGGAAATGCCCAATCATCTTTCTCTACATGTTTGAGTAAGGTCCAGGCTTTTCCAAGCAAAAGTCAGGTCAAGAGACCATACTCCTTATTTAAGGAGATTTGGAAAGGAGGAGAGCAATAGAAGCAAGGAACTGAAAATACAGTGTCCATATGCCCTGTCCATGGCCAGCAGCCATTCCTTTCCCAGGCATATGATGTGTAGCAGTTGGCAGTGATGACTGGGAGGTCAGGAGGAAGAGGAGGAATACTACTGAGTGCCAAGTTAAACCCCAGTGAAAGCATTTTATGTACCCAGCTCCATGTGCTTTACAGAGCAGTCTCAGCTGCTTGGAGTGTTTCAGTGCACAATCCCTGTGTGGAGGGCAGGAATTTGGGCTTAGAGCTGCTATTTTGTTTTTGTTGGTCAATATTTCTCATACCTTGATGTCTGAGCTGAAGTTGTTGACTTTGTTGCATCCTGCATTTTCCAGGTGATAGTTTGCCCATCTCAGCAGCAAGTCCTCTGGAGACAATTTCATCAGATCCTCCAGGCTCTCTCCTTCTCTCAGAAGAGCAATCAAGGCTAAGCAGGAAAAAAAAAAATTAAAAATAATGATGTGAATACTTGTTCAGGAAAATGTATAACTGTTTTCTCTCTTTTACATTTTCTTACCCCAGTTTCTAAATGTGAGATGCCAAAATGTTGCCAAAATTCAAGTTGGGGTAGCATGACAGAGGATTAAACAGAAAAACGGTCTCAGCAATAAAATGAGTACAAAGTTGTAATTTGTATATCTAGTAGTGGATCATAATCAGGTGTAAGACAATTTCAGTGTGGTCTAAGAACTGCCCACGAGCTATAAGGGTTTGGTCAACTCTCCCTGCAATGAGCAGGGACATCTTCAACTAAATCAGTTTGCTCACAGCCCCATTTGACATGACTTTGAATGGTTCCAGGAATGGGGCATATACCACCTCTCTGGGCAACCTCTGCCACTGTTTCACCACCTTCACTGCAAAAAATTCCTTCTTCATATCAGTCTGAATCCACCCTCTTTCGTTTAAAACCATTACCCCTTTTGCTATTGCAACTGGCCCTGCTGAAAAGTTTATTGTCAACTTTCTCATAAGCCCCTTCAGGTACTTGAAGACTGCAATAAGGTTTCCCTGGAACCTTCTCTTCTCCAGGCTGAACAATCTCAGCTCTCTCAGCCTGTCTTCATGGGAGTGCCCCAGCACTCTGAGCCTTTCTGTGGCCTTCCTCTGGACCCACTCCAACAGGTCCAAGTCTTTCCTGTGCTGAGAAGTGCAGAGCTGGATGCAGTGATGCTGAGCACAGGGGCAAGCTTGGAATAAAAATATGAACAGAGACTTTTTGCAGCTTAGATGAAAGAAATCTCAGTGACCTTCACACTGAAACTGGATTCTCACAGGCATTCTGGAATATTTGCACATGATCTCATGGGCTTGTGGGCCAGTAGGGCTAACTCATCTGTCAATTGAGGAGACACCCTATTTATATAGAAAAATTTGCATTATGTTCCTAAGAAGAGGAACAGGCAAGATGGCAGGATTGACCCTTGAAAATGCAGTGTGTTCAGCTAATCTTTGAACTAGTTCTGAAAAGAAGAACTAACATGGAAACTAATTATTAACGTAGTAAAAAGGGAGAGTGTGTTATGTTGCTCTGATTTTCTTCCGGTATCTTCTGTCAGTCCTTGAAAGAATTATGGATTGGTTACGTAAAGGAAACAATGGAGATATACCATAACTGGAGTTACACAGATAATTTGATATAGGGTGCAGTGGGGTTAAACTGGACCAGAAGGGGGTAATAGAAGCATTAGAAAGTAGACAGGATTTTATTAAGAGAACAGTGTGGATACTGAGAAAAGGCTGGAAGAAGGATTCTTGTGGAGTTGATTGTGGATTGATTTTTGGATTAATGTTTTCTCCTTTTTTTTTTTTGCATCAATTATCTTGGCATAAATACTTGCAACGTGCTAAAAATGTGAAGATGATAGTGACTAGGTGGCAGAGTCAATACAGAGGATGATCAGGAAATCAGACAGAATGAGCTAGATGACAGTAATAAAAATGGAATGCAATTTAATAGTGCCATGTTCAAAGACATTCACTGGGGAATTAATATGAATAACTGCTATTAGCTAAAAGCTTCTGTGAAGGAAGGAGGAGAACTTTAGTGTATTAGATGCCTTCCAAGCTACTCTGAAACACCATTTGATATGACATGGGAAAAATCCAACATGATATTAAGTGCATCCCAAATAATTCCCAGAGATGTCTGGATGTATTACTGCCTTGATATCATGTGCTCATGAAAGCTCATTGGAAATATAGGATCCCATGTTCAAGAAAGGGGAGTTTTACCTGGAACTGCTGCAGAGAAGGGCTATGAGGGAAAGAGAGAACCTGAAAAGAAATCATAATCTTTTTGGCTTGTCTAGTCTTAGATGAAGTCTTAGATGAGAAGTGAAGGAGACAATAGTGGAAAGGAAAAAAATAGCAAATACGCAGAGCAAGGCTACCTACAAAGGAATGGGAACTGGTGGCCCTGGCAATGAAAGGGACAGAAATGTAAAAAGGGTGAGGCAATGAATGTAACACCTGCACAGAAACTGGAGGAAAGCAGTGCCACTGTTGGGTGAGGGACTATCCAGAGGCACAGGAACAAGGCAGCGAGATGAGGTGCTGTGTGGACTGCAGGTACACCCACAGCCTTCATGATGAAGCTGCTTCATGGAGAATTTTGGCATTGGTGAGACACACCTGGAATACTGCATCCAGTTTCTTGCTCCCCAGTACAAAAGAGACATTGACAAACTGAAGTGAGTTTAGTGGAAGGACATGAAAATGTTTGGATGGAAGTTTGTGATATAAGGGAAGAGGATGAGAAATCTGGGATTATTTAGCCTGGAAAGAGGTTTGAGAGGGGAGTAAGTATTGTCTTCAACCATTATAGAGGGACCAGACCTGCATTTTTCCAGTATGCTCAGGAAAAGGATGAGAAGCTGTGGACACAAGGTGCCGGAAGGGAAATTCCAACCAGATTCCAACTAGAAAAAAAAAATCAGAGTAAGAGTAGTTGGGCTCTGGAACATGCTGCCCAGAAAACACTGGAAAAGACCCTGAGCAACCTCATCTGACCTTAAGATGTTATACTTAAGTTGTTGTACTGCTGAAAGCAGGTAGCTGGATGGTTGGGTCAGATCTCCAAGGTGCACCTCCACAGGTTCCTTCCAGCCTAAATTATTCTATGACTCTATAATTATGATTTCACAAAGAAAGAAGAGGTGTTTGGCAATCAAGAGCAAGAAAGAGCCAAGCTTCCTGAATGCAGATTTTCTTATCCCAGATTTAGTGCCAAAACACCGATACACTTGGATGTAGACCACCATTCCTGACCCAATGAACATGAAAAGTCTCTGAACACGCAGCTCTGCAGAAAGCCTTGGAATTTTGAGTGCTGAAACTTGTGAAAAGCAAGGAAAAATAGATCAGTCAAGAAAACAGACAACAAACATTTGAAGAAAAAAAAATGAAAATCAAGATTTTTTTTTTTTTAGAGAGCTTTATCCTAAAGACTCTGCAGTGATAACAGTGGAGCACTGAAAGGAAGAGCCATACATACACACATACATACATACGTACATACCTTCATTCCTGCTGATCTCTATGTCAGCAAAGAGTCCAATTTTGATGACTTGCCATAAAAGACCCAGAACCAGGTAAGGTTTCCCTTCTTTTAAGTCTTCAGCTCCAATGTTAACAACATGGCACCCAATGGCTGAAGCAGAGTTCAGGGCCAGGTTCAGATTTTCCTAGGAAAAGATGAGAACTTTTGAATGAGGCAGAACTTGAGAGTTGAGGCTACAGGAAGGGAGCACAGCCAAAACACATTTAAGTACACAGAACCACGTCTTTCCTGAGGCAGCGCTCCTGGTGAGTGCTCACCAGAGTGGAATACAAGGACAGAACCACCTCTCTTGACCTGCTGGCCACAGTTCTTTTGATGCAGCCCAGGATACATGTCTGGCCACAGGGGGCAGGGGAATGCAGACTCTCCTGGGGATTACAGGCAGATTCTGGGTCCCAACAACAAGACAGAAAGGATCTCTTTTTAGCAGAAGTGGCAAATGTCATGTCACAAGGCACTGGAGCTCAGGGCATATATCTACATTCACAGTGATGTCCTGGCTCTGTCCTGGTTACCAAGGCCAGGCTCTCCCTAGAGCTAATGCTTGAGCTCATGCTCAAGTTCAGACATAGCTTCAGCATGGGGCAAACTCTCCTCTGCTCAGCCCTGCACACATGGAGGAAGAAAGGAGCTAGGACCCTGGCAGATATTCCAGGCTCGCCTCTCCCTAAGCACTCTGCAAAAGCCCTGAGCCCTAAGATACAAGTAGGTTGCTAGCTGGCAGTGTTTGCAAAGAGCACACTGTTCCAGGAAGGAATCAGTATGAATAAACCTGATGGGTTTTTAGCCTTGCAGTTCAGCCAAGGTCAGAACTGGTAATATCTGGACATTTTCTTTTTGAACTTTGGAGCATGGACTCCTGGTTTGGGAGTGTGCAGAGGAAGCTGAGGGATTCAGTGATTCACAGTGACAGGCAGAAATAAAAGTGATATTTCAGGAACATTATGTTCCTTTGCCATTTCCTGTCCATTTAAAATAAAGGGAATAAGAAAAGCTGATCCTCAGGTCTACCCTATGCAAAAAGGTGGCTTTGTAAACAGAGGTCAAGTAAGTCAGGAAAAGAAGCCTGGAAAATATAATTTATCACACAGATTTGCAATTTTTCACATGAGTTTCAGCACTGCTGTCATGACAGGGAGATCTGATTAGATACAAAATGCAGAGACATAGCGTAAATTCTCATAAGCTAGAAAAAGTGGACCATTTCAAATTAATTACCTTTTCTCCAGCAGACAGCTGTAAAAGGGTTAAGTTAAAGTGGAAGCTATATTGATCAAATCATGTCTACATGTGACAGGGATTGATCTGAGCTGCATCATTAAGTTATGCTGCTGACCAAAACGATTAGAACTGAAAAATGAGGTATACAGCATAAAAATCCAATTTAATGGCTTCTGAGCTTACTTGAGTCTGGCTAATGTTCCATCAAATCAGAGTAGCTGAGGGCTAAACTGGGTTAGGTTCACATCTATTCCACATATCTATTTATACTCTGTACCAGGTACATAGATGTTGTTCATATAAAAATATCTCTCTACGTACTGCTGTGTGAGAAACACAATAAATTTTAAGCAGTGAAAATTAACACCCTTTTTGTCCACTTTAAAAAACATATATATATATATGCCTATAATAGAAATAAAGGAGGGATTCAATATTCAAGGTGAAATACTGGCTCGTAAAAGGCATGCAAAGCAATGGTCCAATTTCAGGCACATTGCACTGGTACCTCCAGGGTCACAGTTAATATTTTGGTGAGGACATCAGACTGCAACAACAGCAGTTGTGAGTTCAAGTCCATTGTCATGCCATAAAAGAGAGATTCAGCTTCAAGTTGCAATTGGTCATTGTATTATCTCTGTGCTCTTGCTTTCATGTGGCATCTACCACAAAAGTATCTAAAGCTCTGATCTGGTGAACGCTATTCATTGTGTTTGGTTAGCCAGGTTGCTCATATGTTTGGAAAAAAATGTAAATGTAAGTCTTTGTGTTTTTATGACATGGACCTGAGATCTCACCGTGCCGACTTTGCCTGACTGCATTGAGCAGAACCAGCCTTTCCACTAACTGATTACACAAAAGCATCCTAAGGGGAAAAGCAAAGAATTTTGTTATGTTTTAATACCTGTATCGTGAAGGGCGTGAGTTTCTTTTTGTTGATTGTTCTCTCATCAATGGTATCTGGCACTGAAAAGTTGATCATCTTACTGGCAATAAAAGAAAAAAAACCCAAGAAATACACTAAGCTATGTGTGAACAAATAGAGATATAGCTTTTGTCTCTACATTGCAGGACAAGTTTAAAAGCTGGAGAGTTACTTAACAAAAATAGACAATCACCCTCTGCCTCAACATATATACACAGAGACACACACTCAATACTTAAGCAATTATTTTGGGCTACATACAGATTGCACTATAGGTGTGAGGCCAAGAATGCCACAAGGTGAAGTTGTGTGAGAAGTTTGTTGTGCAGAAAATGTCTGTGGAAGCACTCACTATTTTGTGCCGCCTTGTGTGAAACACCAAAAGTCCTTGAGCAAAAATAAAACCAAGCAGCTCCTCAAATTTCACTGACTTCATCTAATTGTAAGTCTTTCCTTGTCTAGAGGCAAGGAAAATTTCTCATTAAGCATGAAATATGCTTTATGTTTTTGAAGGTAAAAGAAGCACAAACCCCCTAGTATTATCAAGGCCCTGAGTCTGCAAACGCTCCTGAGTTTAATGTAAATTCAGCAGGTTCTGTTTAAACAGAAATGTGAGTTTTTGCAGACTCATGGTTCCTGTTTGTGAGAAAGAAAGGTATTATTTACCAAAGCACTATGCCATCACCGACTGCCTGGAAGAGGTCATCTGTTTCTGGATTCATTGGCACCACGTGCTTGCAGTCAGGGTCCTTCTCAAGGGCTTTGTTAATCCAGTTGACAAAAGCATATTTTTCTTCCTCTGTGGACACAACGTCAAATCCATCAGCTTGCTGTGCAGTACCTCTACCATCATTTTACTTACAAAGGCAGAACTCCTGGGGGATTCTTTCCCACCAGTAAGACTGATCAACAAAACCCTGCGTGGAAGAGGCTCTCAGGAGACAAGCAAATGAGCTGATGACAGCAATGGGCTTGGGCTGGTTAATGCTCCTTCAATACCCCTTCCCAAATACTGGGGTTGCCTGGGTCATGAGAGCAGGCATATTACAGAGATTGGTAATGAAGTCCACGTGGTTCAAATGTGCAGTGCAGATGTTAAGCTCTGCAAGGAGTAATTTGTGCTTTCACCATAATTTAAATGCATTTTTGTACCACTCTGCTAAATAGGAATCCCACATAACTTCAAGAGGGCATCCAACAATTCTGTATTGTACAATACACCCCCTTCATGTGGACTATCTAGAAAAGCCTGGCCAGGATTGGGCTCTGACAAAGAGCATTCAGAGGGTAATAGGCAGCTGTGCCTGTAGTTCAACAGGGCTGAAGCACAGCTATCCTGCACCAGCAGCAGCTCACATGGCTCCCCATAATTCAGAGGAAGTGCCCCCCGGGATGAAGGTGGATGGAGACCTTGGGAGAATCTTCTGTTCTCCCTTCCCCAGAGAGAGTCAGTCCCCCACTCTTGCCCCTGCAGAAGATAGCCAGGGATGGGACATCCTCCCCATGAGACTGCTTCAGAGTGGGCTGTGCCCAGGAGGTAACAAAAACAACCAACTTTCAGCTTGGAGAAACAGGCTGGGAGAAAAACCCTGATGGGGTTGTGCCCTCCATGGGAAAAAGTCAGGAACTATCTTGTTGCAAGGGGAGTTTACAGAATGAGTGCCTGGTAAAACATACAGGGAAATGGGTTATCAGCAGCAGGGAACCTGTGCCTTGCCTCCCTGGTGAGCAGGGACAGCAGTGGGCAGGTGTTTGTGCTGCTGCAGCCGTGGCTCACTTGCTGCCATCAGTGTGGGACAGCTGCACCTACCTGAGTAGGAGTGTTGGGTGCCAGCACTGGACTGCTCTGATGTCCCACCAATGGCACAGATCCCCTCCTTCTTGTTGATTTGCTTCCGGAATGACTTAGCAACATCATCGCTCTTCAGGTCTTGGAAAATCTTTCAAGCAAGAGAGAGGATTTGAGAATTTTGGAGAATTAAACCAAGCTAAAACAGGGAGTTCTTGGGCCAGGAGACACATTCTCTCTGCTTTACAAATAGAGAAGGGCAGCTTGAGTATATTCAGGGTTTCTGTGTACAATCTGTGTATCTGCTGAGGTACAATGGGATTATACTCAGCTTTTATGCTTTCAAATCAGGGAACAAAGATCAGCTAAGTAACAAAAATGTTACTTTGGAGCAGAGCAGTTTGGGTTTGAAGTAAGAGCAAGTAAAAATCTACTTCTCCATCCTGAGGGAAATTCCTAAATTTTAGCATTTGCTTTTGACCCAGTTCAGACCAGAAAAAGAAGTTGTTCTTGGATTAAAAAACACCCCATGAAGTTTTCAGTTTTGATCTGCTTACACTTTTTGTAATCATCTAGCCAGAACATCATCCCTTCGCAGTGTATAACTGAAAAACGTTTTCTTGCTGCATCAACCAAACTGAAAGATATGACATCTATGCAATGAGCAGCTGTATTCACATAACTTGTCCCAGTTAATTGCGGAATTTCTAGTTTGGTTACCTTCTGCTTTCAACTTTTCTGGTGAGGAGACTCATTGGATTAATGAGGTGCTCATGAGACCCTGTTCTTGTGCCTCTGCTGTGCCCTGGGGACCACCTTGAGTGACTGAAATAAATAACATCTCACTTACTGAAATAAATTCATCAAAACTGATCCTGCCATTCCCCGTGGTTGTCAGACTCTGAATGAGCTCTCTGGCTTTATATCCTGGGAGAGGGA
This sequence comes from Acrocephalus scirpaceus scirpaceus, assembly GCA_910950805.1. Classification (NCBI taxonomy): domain Eukaryota; kingdom Metazoa; phylum Chordata; class Aves; order Passeriformes; family Sylviidae; genus Acrocephalus; species Acrocephalus scirpaceus. The sequence goes on along the minus strand of OU383774.1, from coordinate 55,326,335 downwards.
GATTGGCAGCCTTCAACACCTCTGTTAAATCATTGGCATCAATGAAGCCATTCCCGCTGATATCTGCAAAGATTAAAGAAAACTTTAAAATTCTACATCAGCCCAAGGACACTTTCTGCACATAAAGGCTGTTTTTATTTTACCCAAGGAAAGGTACATTATATACAAAGATCTGTTGTCTCAAAATCTGGTATTTTCAATTGCTTTTGTGTTATTCACACCCAAGAAAGTATTACAATTGCTTTTTAACAAACAAAAATTCACAGTGATGAATTTATATTTTCAGACATAATAATATCTTAACAAAGTTACATTTAAATGGATATAATTACTATTCCAAGGCTTACACACTGACAAATGTGATCTACAGAGGAAGAATCCTATCTACAGAACAGCTAAAGAAAATCAAGTTGACACAATACACTTATCCATAGAAATAATTTGTTATTTTGGCCTGTTTTCTGCATCTAATAACATCAGAAGTAAGCTGGAACTGCATATGGTCATCCTCAAAATAAGAACTTCTGTGTTTTCTCTGTGATGGTGCTAACATGAATATTCCTGCTGAGCTTCCTGGAAGATCCTGGGTAGTATTTGATGAGAAGATCGCCAATACTGGTTCATAGTCCTTTATTCTCCACTTAGTGAAAAACTCCACAGATAAAAAAGCAAACTTAGTTTATCACGTGGAGAGTTTCTGTTAAAACACTACCGTTATGACAAAGATAAATGTATATATGGTTGTATGTGGTTATCTATATTTGGCTTTCAAATGTCTTTCTGCGGGCTCCTTTTCCCCTTCCTGGAGGCTGAGGTGATTTCAAAGCAGTGTGTGCTGGTTTCCTGCATAGCAAGTTGCAATTTGAGTCACTTGTTGCGTGCTGCAAAAAGACACTCAGCTCTCAGCAGCAGTGGCACGGATTAATACAGACTGCAAAGAGCATCCTATCCATTTCACCATGGCATACAACAAAAGGATCTGGACTTGGAGAGGGAAGTGTCTGGGAAAGGAATGAGAGCTTCCTTCCAGAATTTGGGGGAGCAACCAGATTTAGTGGAAGGTATCCCTGCCATGGCAGTGGGGTAGGAACTAGACAATCTTTAATGTCCCCTCCCAGTGAAACCATGCTAGGATTCTGTGATTTGCCTTGTCAGTGCATTGGGTGTAGGGGACACTCACAGGGATCAGATTTTTAAGATTGCCAGCCTAGACTATTGTGTGCTCAGAAATCAACCGACCACCACCTGAACCAGCAAGGACAACAGATGAGTGCATAATCCAGGGAGGCTGATTGATCTGCTGATAAAAGTTAAATGAGCTGTGGGAGGCACGAGGACCTTTTCTTAGAATTTGGGTAGAAAGCAATGCGTCTGTGTGACTTGAAAGGAGACAAATCAGATAAGATGTTTAAAGGTTTGGAAAGAAAACACAACGTAGAAATATGGGGCTTGAAAGGCCATTGTGAAGGGATTTTTAATCCATTTGCACATTTGTCCTTTCCACACTATTCCTTCCCATAGGGAATACTCAATTTACATTAAAATAAAACCTTTTTGCCTTCCAAATAATTTGTCATGAATAAACAATATTCTTGGGAAAACACTTGACAACATTTCCAACATGGTTTGCTGTACAGCTCCTGAATCCTTTTCATAAACTCTGCTGGAACCCCAACACCTCCTCTTTAAGAGGCCAGTGCTCTGCAGTGAGCTGGTGTGGTTTCATCTGGGAGGCCAGCAGTGGTGGGAAAAGAGTTTTCTGTGGTTGCTGTCACACAACCGATCAGTGCTGGTGCAAACTCCATTTCTTCACAACTGGTCAGTCAGACTATGAGAAAAGAGCTTGTCACAGTTCACACTTCAGCAGTGCCTTTGCTGTTGGCTGCACTCACCAACTTTGCTGAAAGCCTCCCGGAGCTCTGTCATCTCCTCCTCGGAGAAGTGTGCTGTTGATGCCATTTCCCGCTTCTGTGAGTGGCAGTTCTGCAAGGAGAAGACACTTGTTTTCATTTGGTGCTTTTTGGGGTTGTAACTATGATGAAACACAGAGAGGTTTTTACTTGGGTTTTCAAAGTTCTGGAGCAGCTTGCCATAGCTAAAAACTCAGCTCTTCTCTGTATCCTGAAATCAAGTGAAGGGATAAAATTCTGTGTAGATGAGATACAATTCCATGTCCTTTCTGTCGTTTTGCCAGGCCCTGCTCAAAATTACAACAGTTTCATTTATATTAATTTAACTGGAATTAAATCCTCCCTCTGCTGACTTTTGTTTCTCATGGAGAAAATGGACTAAATTGTGCTGGTTCTTGTTACTCCCCCTTGGAAATACAATTCACCAGTCATTTCTTCAGAACACTGGCAGAGAAGCAGCCCTGGGTGCCTCCAAGAGCTCTGGGCTGGAGCCAGAGCCTCAAGGGACATTTGCACCACTTACCTTTAGGTACCTAATGATGAGGCTGCTCACCCTTACCAGGTTGAGAGATTGAGAGAAGCTCCTTCACAAGGTGCTCAGAGCACCAAGTCTGTCTTCCCCAAAGTTAGCTACTTCTCTCCCTGCACATGTGGGGAGTTTAAGGATTTTCCTCCCAAAGTGTCTAAGTTAGTGCCTGAGGTTGGGTGGCTTTAGGAATGTGTGGCCAGAAGGAGTTTTCCTGCCTTTCCTCTCATCAAAGATGTAAAACAGAAGCAAGGATTAGGCTTTCACTTTACAGGCACTTTTCTTAATAACAGTAAAGGAAAGCTCACTTTCTTTTATGGCATCATTAAAAACACTGCCAGAAGATGCACATTATCCCCATCTGCTTTTTCATGCACCTACTGTCCCTTGCATCTATTCATGAGGAAACTGCTCAGGAGACAGACTATCTATTATTCTATATTTGTGAGGATGACTATAGTGTCCTATGTCTCTTTAAGTATTAATTAACCAAACAACTATTTAAATAGAATGGAATGGAAACCTGAGTTGATCCTGGGAAGTGGTTGCTGTAGCTACAGTAATCAAATGAAGGAAAAAAATCAGAAATATGCCATTCCCAAACTAAAATTCACACTGCATAATTTTAAAAAACCCTAGATTTGCTATAGCCCTCTGTAAAAGTACAGAGTTATGTACAGCCTATCGGGTTTCAGATTCAACGCTCTGCTGAACTCACACATTGATTCCTTGTGTCTGTGAAAACCACTATGGATATGGCTTTGAAATAGCCCAAAAGCAATCTCGTGGTTAACTTCTTGTCTGCTGTCTCCCAGTAGTATCATGCACCCTTTTTCTGCCTAATCACTGTGGTTTTAGGATGAGGACAGCAATAAAAAAATCTGTTCATTCACTCCAACCTTCATAAATAGAGAAGTGCATCAGAATCCAGAATGCTATTGCTCTTGCAGTTGGTTCTAAGCACTGCACTTTCAAGGATTACCTTTAAAAACCCTTATGATCCAGTAGCAATGTGGGTTATGTATGTTAGGGTAAAATTAGGTCCATAGCCTTCCCTCAGTCTGTCCTGGTATCTTTCCTGCCTCTGATTCCTCACTGCAAAATTTTTTCTCTTGCCTGCTGTGTGTTTTGACAAATTGTAGGTTAATTAAAATGTACCTGGACACATGAAAATTTTACACTATCAGCCAGAAAATCCATATTCCACTGCAGGATCATTCCTTCTAGTCCACTCACTTGATCAAGCAATATAATTTGCAACACACCTTTTAATAGCATGAAGACTGTTCTAGGCTCAAGAGGTAGGAAACACTACAGGTTTTTGCCTATAACATTACTTTTGCAAAGTAACCTTGAGAAAAAATTATCACCAACATAAAATGCCCTCTTCCAGATTGCATAAGAAGTTATGACATAGGATATGTAATTAAGTAATCTGTTAAAATACAGAGAATACTGTTAGTAGCACATATGTTTGCATATGTGGACATTTATACTAGTATAGGATGAAGGACTTTGCTGTAATGACCCCTTTTGACTTTTTTACGTCAGTATTATCTACTGTTGTGAAGGTAACTACACTTAGCTGAGCAATCAGATCCATCTCAGGTGCCCACCAAGAATGAGGACTGGTCCTCCATCACCTGGGGGGTGGCTGTCCTCAGGTGACAGAAGGATGGTCACTGCCTGCTCCAACACACAGCTGAGTTTCTCCTAACAGTTTCACCCTCATAGCACCTCTTGATTTCAGCCTCTCAGTTCCAGTATCTAAATCCACCATCGGGTGTTGTTGATTAACACCCCACTGTGGTTTCATAAGTGAGATTCAGAAAGGCACCAGAATTTTCAGATTAAAGGCTTCAGAGTTATTCCCAAAGACAAATCAGTCATTTTTTTTAATTGTTCAAGTAGGAAAAACAAAACGTAAAGAAATCAAGGGCGTAAAAGTCCAAAGCTTTAGCAACACATGCAAAAAAAGGAGAAAATCCCCTTTCAAAAAGCCACCTTTCAGTAGTTAAAATTCTTATTTTGCTTAGATCATTAAATTATAATATTTAGGCACACAGAGGTGTAAAATGCTTCTGGATAGTAGTGGGAGAGGTCAGGCCCAATATTTTCTTCTGATTTAATCATCCAAGAAGAGAGCCATTTGCTTCTAGGCTTCAACCACTTTCAGCACTTCACTATCCTCAGTGCAAACTGAAAATACTTCGGGCATCCCATCAAGAGGGCATCCAACAGTCCTGGGTGAATAGTCCAATTACTGATAACTCACAAGGCATTGTAAGCACACTGTGCACTGCTCTTCTCCAAACTGTTTGCAAAATGAGTATGACCAGGCAGATGCTGAGAAAAAATTGCAGAGGATGATATAAGAGCAAAGGAGAATATGTGGATGAGCAATGATGATGAGCAATGTGAACAAGTTGAAAGAGCTCCTTTGGAGGGAACATTTGTTGAGGAGCTAACTGAGGGAGGAGCAAAGGGAAAACCAGCTGGTCTGGAGAACCAGGCAATGTCTTTGAACAAAGTGATGTATGGCCAGAAGCAAAGAGAAAAGCTGTGCAGAGGAAAGGTTTGGCAAGACAGAGGGGAGTTTGGTATAGACTGAACACAAACAGCCAAACTGTCAGCACAAATGAGATATTGAAGATCAGGAGCAGCTGGGAGGAAAGATCTTGAACTTGGTTTGATGGAAGATCAGTGATAGAACTGAAGTGTCTTAGGGAGAATGAGGTGAAAGTCAGCACGTGCTTATATGCTGAGACAGGATGCTGAGGAGGGGAAGACAGCTCCCTGGGTCAGAGCAAGAAAGGCAGTGGAACTGCCAGCAAGAAATAAATGGAAGGTAATAAACATTCAGGAGGAAAATAGAAAACTCCCTGAGACAGTCTGAGATTCAGATGGCCTCAGGACATCCGGATTACGACATTGCCTGGAAGCACTTCATTCTTGTTTGGCAAGCAGCATAAACCCACTATTGCAAAAGCAAATCACAAAGTTGTGCAAATACACTCTTTCCTCAGAAGACTGCTGAGTTAAAAAAGGGAAGAGGTTCTCACTTAAGATGCTGAGAATACAAGCAAACAGGTACCAAAAGAGCATCTAACAAAGCACTCCCTTCCCTGCCATCATTTCCAAACCAATATGTCACAGCCACACCCTAAAGCCTCCTTTTACTTGACCTTATCCCCAGAAGAACCTATGACCACACTGATATTTTAAGAGATCTAATAACAAACTATTTTTAGACTAGAATATAAAGGAAGAACTAAAATAATCTTAAACCTGAACATAATTGCTAAATTGAAACAGTGATATTGATGTTCTTTCATTTTCTTTTCGATTTTGAAGCCATAGTCAGAGGAGCTGCCTGGTTATGCATTGCTTGGCAAAGTGTACACCCACCATGCACTATAAATAATAAATGGCAAAGCCATTAAAACCTCAAGGTTTCCAAGACGTGTTAAATGGTTACCTTGTTTGACACTTTTCTCCATTGCTGTGGTGTTTAAGCTTTGTTGCAAGTGAGGCAATGAAAACCTTGAAGATGTGAAAAGGCATTTTATAGATAGACATAAAGTTGTACCTTTTCTCAAAACAAAAAAAGTACATTTCATGGACAATATTACCTTTCACAAACATATTTAGTCAGGAACAACTTAACTGCAAATTTGGTGTCAAGAAAGTCAAAGAAACTACTAAAATTTACTCACTTTCTACCATCAGGGCTTTGCTTTGTTAATGCACTGGTACTTTACAAATTATATGATAACTTGTCTACCTGTTGGAGAGTGACATGACACATGTTCCCTGGCATATATAAAATTGCTGCTATCATCTCTTTAAACTTATTTTTTCTGAAAGTGATGAAATAAGAGGCACTCGCTGTTGCAAAACACAGCTGTCAGAGTTTCACAGGGCAGTGTGAGACTGTCCCCCTGCACACACAAAACTCTGCCTTTTACTTTACCAGAGCTCATAGCTCTAGCTCCTTTTCTCTTTCTTATCTCACTCACAAATTCAGTTTCCAAAGTCCAGCTTTCTGTAAGGGCTGGGGAATACTTCCCCAGCTTTCTTCTGCATTAGTTTCCCTCCCAGCTGGCATCAGAGGCACTCCCAGCAATCCTCCCCCATGGCACAGCCTGACCTGGGTCATGCCACCAGCAGGGAGGATTGAGAGAAGAGGCCTTAGAACAGTGCAGAAATTCTTGTGATGGACGTGAAGCATCTTGAAGGCCAGAAAAGTACAAGGGAAAACAAGAATATCTCGGCCATATTCAATCTTTGTCCCATATTTATTGCACCTTTGCATACCTGCTATTCCTGGTCACTCATGAGAATATCCCTGACAGGATATTCCTCCCCAGAAATATTTCCCTCTACCTGTCTCTCATAAGATCTCACAGTTAGTCCATATATCCATATGCATTTCTGTTCAAATGATTCATCTCAGCTGATTTCCTACAGTGTGGAAGGGCTGAGGAGGAGACAAGAGAAGAAGATTTTTGAGTTAAGTTTTGATAATTTCCTTCTGGAGACAAGTTTTTGCCATTTTCATTGTCACTAAAGGGTGGGGAAAAGATAAACTATACGGTAGATCTCATGCTGAAAGAAGAATCAATGCTACAAAACTACAGCAGCATGGTCTAGGAGCTCCTCAATTTGAAAATTTCATCCTGTGCTCATCAGCAAAACCCTTCAACTAAAATGTAGTAGGCAAAGCCATCTTGTTGATGATCAGCCAAACATGTTCTTTTGCATAATCCAGAATAGTTTATCTCTCAATTAAACTTCAGTCTCAGCATATTTGCTACTATCATGCTTTTCTCCTATATATTTATTATTAGCTGTTATTTCTCTTACAGTTCTGATCAAAATAATGTACTTATATCCCTGCATCAGCAGGGTGATCCATACTGCACCCACAGCAAAATGGGATAGTAGCTTCAATGCTAAATTAAAGTGAGCTGCCAGTGATCATTTGCAGTGATAGCTCTGGGGTATCCAGCCACCTTAGACAAACAAACAATCCCATCAATGCCCTTTATTCTTGTTTGGTGTCACAGCTTCCAGGAAGACTGAGTGGACATTTTTTGGTGACAGCTTTTTTCTGGTCCTGATGTAAGATAAAAACTAGAGTCCATATCTCTCTTCCATGCTGGTGAGTTGCTCAGACAGCTGCTCACCATGGCTGACAATACCAGCAAACACAAACACGCCAATTAGACACATTTCTTACACCAAAAGGACTTTGAAAATCATTTAAGAAGCACAAACTGCAACATTTTCAAACACATGAGGTGTGTCATTAAAAAAAAGTTAGTTTTTCATGTTGTGGATGTTGGGCTATGACACTTTCCCTACTTAAATAACTACAGACGAACAAGAGTATTTTTTTAAATTTCTTCAAAGATGCTGAGCTAAATTTTAAATCCTAAAGTAGAGAGAAACATACTTGGCTCTGTTAGCAATGGGTAACTTGGACCACAGTACCTCCAGTCTGTGTGGGATCTTGCTGTTTAAATTGGCATTCAAGAAGCCGAGAGGAGTCTTTCTGAAAATGTGGCAAATACTTCCTCCCTAGTACATTACAAAGATTCATGATTTAGCCCACAATAAATGACAATCTTTGCCTCAAAGATTTTTTAAAATACTGGTGCCTGCAACAGCAGATCTTACCATGTATGTAGGCACTGGGATTATTAAGATGTTGCACTTTATCTGTTTTTTTCTTATACAATTTGAAAAAAAATACAGAGAAAAGACATTTATCACTGTTCAGACAGAACACAGCAATGCCCATGAGTTATTTGTTAACGTTCCATTTTATAAAGGACCTTATTTGTCAATGTGATGCCTGAATCCTAAATCAAATACTGATCAACAGGGCTTAGGAAGGGAAAATCCACAGGGCCTGGAAACAGATGGAGATCTCTTACCAATATACCACTCAGTGTCAGGAAGGGCTAATCCTTCAAGGAAATTAAGACATTGAAAAAGCAGACCTCTGAATCTATATATACTCTCTTTACGTGTCCTGTATATGTCAGATACTACCTACTAGGGAGACAGCATATAGGTGCATATTATTTTTCAATTAGAATCTGTAGATTTTTCCTTAAAAAAAAGAAAAATTGATCCAGTACACTACATGTCTTGTTGGGTCACTTATCTTTCTCATCTCTTTATCAACACAGGCTTTAAAGTGGAAAAATTTTTCCGTAGATAAAGGAACATTTTGATTCTCAAACTGACAAAAAGCTTCAGTCATCCAACAGGTGTTCCATTTGCATGGAAAGCCATGTCCCATCCAGTTCCATCTTCTCTAACAAAGGTGGGGGAAGAGAAGAGCATCTGCAGGGTCTGCTTTGGATATAGGTATGAGAATCTATCCCAGCTCTGCCCCATCACAACTGGGGTGACAGATAGGCATAAAACCCTGGACAGACAGATAAAATCTTCTCTTCCTATTCCTGTGTACTTCAGCCTGACAGCAAGAGGTCAGGTCACAAAGTACTGACCCAAATGTGCTGTGGAAGCCTGGTAACTAATGCAAGAAAAGGAGAAGACAGCCTTTTCTAAAGGAATTTATTTCCCATTCTACAGCTTTCCCCTTGGATAACTGCACAGTGTCCAACAGAATCTCCTGTACTCCATCCTGCAGCACTTAAATACCACTTCAGAATTTTTTCTTAAATATTTTTCATTGTGATAAATATTTTACATTTTATATCAGTATTTGACTGGAGTCTGCTGCTTTGCATGAAGGGGCTGAGTATGAAAATGAGCTGCATTTCTGAATGCACTGTTGTACTCCCTTGGTCTCCCCCATCTTCCTCCTTCCCCTTTACTCAATCTCTTCCAAGTTCTTGCATGCTTTATAAAAAATATATGATTATGACTTTCACAGTAGGTTCTCTACCAAGATAACTCTGCCCCAAGCTGCACAGCTGTGTTTTAAGCTGCTCATAACTGAAATCAGAAAGAAACAGGGTCAAAAATTTGATAGCAAAATACAAGACAGTGGAGTGTGTGGCAGGTTCTGTGAGGAAGAGAAGAAGAGCAACACCTCTAGATTTGTTTAAGTTCAAACATTTTATAACCATACTAATGTTTTCAGTCCAAATAGTCACTCCAGTTCAGTTGAGGAAGCAGATTCAAACCCAGTAATATAATACATCCCTTTTTTGACCTACAGAGTGAACACTGTCTTCAGCTTCTGAGCTAAGTAAATCTGGACCTTATGGTCAGGACGGAAACAGAAACCCCCACTCACATTATCAGCAAGCAGGCAGGTACTTCCCAGTCCCTCCTGGCTCTAGCATCACTTCTCAGTGGAGTTTCCCAACATAGAGGGGGTTTCCACATGTCCTGTCTACTCATGAGGACGTCCCCAGCTCAGCTTGCCTGTGGGCAGGCAAGAGGGGAGGAAGGTGAAACATGCTGGAGTTTCTCTACAGGAGGGATTCCAGGGTGTGATCTGCTTTTAGCAAGATGATCAAACCCCATGTGCTGAGCAGCCAGCTGCATTTGCTAGAGATCATCTTCTCCTGACACCTGTAGCAGTACGAGATCAGTCAGCCAGCCTGGTCTGTGACTTTGATGGTGATAACAAAGACCTAAGGTTCCATTGGGTCAGTGTTCAAACCAAATCCATGTGCCAAGGAAATCACTATATGACAAAACCAGCAAGGCTACTGCTCTTACAAGAAGACAGTTAAGCCTGGAGGCTCCTGTTCACAGTACTACCACCGAATATATCTGTAGATATTCACAACTCACAATTCATCTAGAGCCTCAGCTGAAATCCCAAAGAAGACACGGGAGACAAGCCTGACCTGATTCATCAGTCAAGATCTTAAAAGACAAATATAACTTTAGGACCACTCCATGTCACTATTTTTAAAGCAGAAGTCCCTACTGCAATTGGGCTCCATCATGAATCAGTTTTATTTATCCACTGGAAAGTAAAATTACATTTCTAAAAATCTGATATAAATGTCCTAACAGCCACCAGATTACATCGTAAGCACTACAAGCCAAAATACGTTATACTTATGAATCAATGTTTTTCATCACTGAAATTGAAATTATCTTCTTACATGGACGCAGTCTGCAATCTAAATAATGGCTTCTTACTTTATCATGGCCTTCCAAGCCAATGCCAACTCTGACACTACCATTCAACTCAGCCAAAAACCACTCTGCCAAATTAAACCCATCAAACACTTTCCGGAAGGTCAGTAGAGATGCTGTGCACAAGACTACTGAAAAATGCTTCACACTAATACAGAACCTGCCCTATTCTTTCATGACGACCACAATTTCCTGTGCAGTTAAACTGCTGGTGTCCTCAGTGAGAGCAGCTTGCCAAAAACCACCAGATGCTGTGATCTTACCTCCCGGGCTCGATCAGTGGGTCCAAACTGTCAGAGCACAAACAGCTCAGCAGCTGCAAATCCAACGGAAAGGGCAGAACTTCTTAAATAAACCAAGTGCCTTGTAGGGTAGAGGAACCGCAAAGCAGTTGTGACTGCTTTGAAGGAAACTTCTTTTTCTGCAGTGCAGCTAGGCAAGCCCAAGGGTGTGATCCACGACTGAACACAGAGGAAGTGAGAAGTGGCAAAACCCCCTAGCGCAACAGATTTTTATCTTTATAAGGAAATATGGTATCTACGCCTTCACCTCAGTTCTCCAATAAGGGCCGCTGCTCTGCACACTTCTCTCACTACCGTTCTTGCTCACGGAACACACACACACAAAACACTTCCTCTCTTCTGGTAAGGAAAGCCATATTTGAGGCATGGAACAGCAAGGTCTGCAGTGACGCCTCATCCACCAGGCAGCCAAGCCAGGCTGGGGCAGAGTCACCAGGCATGGAAACTCCTCAGCATCGCCACGCAACCTCTGCCAGTGTTTTACTGCCCTCCCTGTGAAAACCTTTTCCATGCAAGTGGTTGGAATTTCCTTTGATGCAACTTGTGACCTTTTCATTATCATTGTTCACTGCTGACAAAAGGCTGGCTCCATCTTCTCTATAAGCTCTGATTTGGTTGGTGTAGACACCAAGATCGCCCTCTGAGCCTTCTCCTCTCCAGGCTGATCAAGTTGAGCCCTCTCTCCCTGTTCTCTGATCTGTTCTGCTCCATCCCAGTATCATCCTGCTGCCTCCCTACAGTTTGTCCAAGTCTTTAATGAACAGGGAAGCCTGAGAAAGGACACAGTGCTCCTCATACCACCTCACAACTGACACAGATTTCAAGGACACATTTCCCAATGCACCGAGGGTCACATGTAAAAGTGCTTGATGGATGCAAATATAAACTATCTTTCAAGCCCTGACGATGCAGCATTGCAGAAGCCTTAGATCTGAAAACACAACATTAAGAGAGAAAAGTTATTAATCAGTCCCACAGGGATTTTAAGAAAGGTCCTGCCTTAAGGGCAAGATTCTTGCCACTTGCCACAGGCTGAAGAATTATCCTTCAGCTTTTTCAACAACTTCTGTTCTGACTTTTACCTCTGAAAACATGCAGGTGAAAAAATTACCAAACTGTATGTCTTTAATGAAAAAGCTGTCATTCACCAGACCAGCTGGACCATGAGCTACATGCTGTTGTAAAAAAATTCAAGGAAGTCCTCTCATGAAAAAAATCTCCATAATTAAGATCCACCCTTGAATCAACATACATTTGCTCTATTCAGAAGTACGTTGAAACACGTTCCAGGCATTTTTGATTACTCACTTCTATTTAAAAAACACTTCCTCTATGGTATTTGATCATTTGATAGGCTGTGCCACAGCTCCTCTTCTTTGCTTTCTAGGATATTTTACACCAGCCTGATGTTTGTCTCAGCTTTTTTCTTACAGACCTTTTCCAAATCCCTAATTACTTTTGTTGGTCTCCATGACATCCCATCAAATGTTGCAATGTCTTTTCTGAGATAAGGAAGAGGGCACCAAAGGGATGTGTGCTCTAAATCTAACATCTTACTTGCACACTTGTGCAGGAAAACCAGGGTGGGTGTTTCCTTCATCACTGAAATTGAAATTACCTTCTTACATGGATGCAGTCTGCATCCATCCCAGTATCATCCTGCTGCCTCCCTACAGTTTGTCCAAGTCTTTAATGAACAGGGAAGCCTGTTTGCTTAACATTCTTAGCACTCTCTCTTGAGTTGTTATGCAGAAGGTAGGAGGGCAACTCAGAGTTTCCACCATGCCATATGTTATTTTATATTCATGTGAATGTGAATTTGACATCACTACACTAGACTGAGCTCAACATTGTGTCCTCAGTACTGATTCAATACCAGCACATCCCATAGGCACCAGCTGTGTTAAAGAAGTGTTCAAACAAGCTTGGAAATACAAGGACAGCAAGGGTGAGATTTAAAGTATGATGGATTTATGAGGCAGACATAAACAAAACATGTATTTGCCATGTGGACCATGAATCCCTTTTTCTGCATCATTTCAGAACCTGCTGGATTGTCACTGTATAGGTAATAATGTTGTCTCACCAAATATTATTAAACTTAAGTTGTCTTTAGATACAACCCCAGCTGAAGCCCTGTCATGACACACTATTTAAACCCTGCACTGTGCATCCTTGAAGCATCACACAAATAACAATTTTACTGGACAGCACTGGAACACATTCAAGTGGGATGGTGCAATAGTTATCTCCTACCTGTACCTGGTTAACTTGTACCTCTGTGGTGGATGTTTGTGTTATTGCTGACAATGTAGGATTCCATGAGAACGATGTCTCCAAAGTAACTTCTTAAACAGTGCAGGATACTGCAGGCTATTGCTATAGAAGGGTGTTGGATTGTAACTCTACAATATAAATAGCTTGTATTTTGCCACTAAGTATGCTTATGGCTAGGAGCAGGCCAGCTGGTGTCAGGACAGACTGTACTGTGGGACTGAGTTAAATGTCCATTACTGTCCCGCCTCAGAAAAACAATACGCTTGACCTACAGCTTCAGTCTTAGGCATTGACATTTATGTGCATGAAAAGTAAAAAAGTTAAAGGAGAGGTGGTCCTCCAATTACAGGAAAAGACATTAGGAAATGCCAAAGATGATTGTCTATAAATTAAGTACCATAAATTAGCATGCACTGTGCTCAATCACTTGCAGAGGGAGGACCATAACAGTTAACAGACCATGCCTCTGAGACAGAGCTGAACAGAACAAAACCAATCTTTTCACCTCTGTTGTCATCACTACAACTCTTCAAAAGTCGTGCCCCTTATTGTCCCTGTGCCTGAAGGACTTTTCTTCCCAAGTACCTTTTGCAGTGCTGACACTCCCATCCTGCTGCCTGTGTAATGCAGTCACACTTCACTGCAGATCAGCCAGACTGCGTCACCACAGGTTTCAAACCCTTCCACAACTCTCCTCCTCCTCGCCTCTGCCCCTGAGTCAGCCCCACAGCTCTGAGTGACAGAGCACTTTCACTTCAACCTCCTCACCAGCCAGCGGGCTCTCACCTTCCTCCCCTTCACCCCCAGGTGCCATGGGGAGCCTTGGGAAGGGCAGAAACTGCCTATGTTCAGCCACAAGGCTTGGATGTTTCTTAGCAAGGTAAGTGACAACCCAAAAGGTGTGCAGAAACCAGTAATCTCACTTCTACCAATGAATAGGAATTACATTTGAAGGATCTGGGGCATCTGCCTAAGAAGAGGTCCAGCAGCTCCATCTGACTTGGCAGTGCTGTGTTCTGGAAGCCAGGAGGGGGTTTGCAGGGATCCCCAGCTGAGGGGGGAGCTGAGGTCTGCTGTAGGTCAGTAGTTTCCTTATGAGCATTAGGGAAGTGTATTTCCATGGTGGCCTTTCTGGGCACACCCACCTCTTGGTTCTCACATTTTTAACTGCCCGCTGCAATCTCCCAAGACCTTTGCCTTCCTGTGGGCCGCTTCTGCTTCAGGAAATTGCTTCCTCCAAAAGCCATTACTTTGCAAAATCACATTCATATAATGCAATGTCTTCCTTGTCACAGCTGATAGGGTCACAGGTTGTAGACCACGCTCTGGGATGGGAACATCGTGATAGGGAGCAGAGTGGGGACTGCAGCACAGATCTTCCAAGCTGAGTGAAAGTTCTTGTGGACCTTGCAAAGTGTCTTTGACTTAATGACAGCACAATTTTAAATGAACCCTTTGAGGGGAACATCCTGGTCCATGAAGAACTAGGGCAAATCAAAATAATGGAAATTATTTTAAAATTATCTCCTTTTAACAAGTAATATCTTGCTGATATAAAAATACAGAGGACCTGATCTAATTCCCACTACAGTTTGATGCTATCTGAATTGCACCTTTACTTTGTATGACTCTGTCCTTGTTCCTATGAAAGTCAGTGACACTTCCTGTAACCACTAGTGATTTAGACACTGAACTGCCTCTGAATATGGACCCTGAGAACTTCAGTGCAGTTGAAAGGTAAATGAGTCTTTGTGAAGCAGGAGTCATTACTCTGATGGCATGTGCTCAGGTGCAAGTTGGTAATTTGACCCACTGCTGGGTCTGTGTTAGCAGTGTACCCTGAAATGCCACCTGTGATCTCTGCAGGAGAGAGAATACTACAGACTGGGGCTTTGCAGAATGCATGTGAAGCTCAGAATTTTTGTATTTTTTGTATTCTTCCTGCATCATATATGCCAGAAAAAGCCTTGAGAATGCAAAGCGATACTGGGTGATCCCACTGAACCTGTCACAACATGGATACTGGGGTCTGTTGGGGGTGGAATCATGATATCACGAAACAAGAGCATCTCATTCCTTGTCTAAATCTGCTCATGCAGGAAGGAGTGGGGCAGAAACCTGGTCTCTGACCCTCATTCAGCCACCACTCTCCATGGCAGGACTCACCAACCCCTGTGGGCCTCTTGTGTGGGCATTCCCAGTAGCACACTGCATGGCTGCTGTGTGGAGAAGAGAGGCAGGTAGGGTGGAAGGTGATGGCCCTTGCCATGCACATAGGTGCCACACAGCAAATACGACAGCCTCAAGTGCCCATCAGCAACAAGACATTTATGCTTGGTCAGGGAGACACACCCAGGCTTGCACCCTGGCAAGGCAGGAGAAAGAGGAATGTAGAAAGAGGTTCTGTCATACTGTAAAAGCATGATTTTGGTAGAGTAATTCTCAGATCAGCATCTCTCCAAGCCTCACCCTTTCCCCTGGATCTGGGCACAGGAATGACCAGGAGGATAAAGGCCTGTTAAAGCTAGGCTGGGAAGCTGGTTTATCATTTCACATGCTTGTGCAGCTTTTAGTTTCCAAGCCCTGAACTCTGAAACCTGTCTTACAGTCTTCTAAGGAAATCTTTATTTCAGTTTCACTACGATCTGTCTTATTTGTGAATTAAGATGAACCACAAAAATCAAATAAGCTATGGGTAGACTGTTTTCACAAAACAAAGCAAAAGTCCACTTCTAACTAGGTTATACAACCTGCAACCAGCCCAGGGAGATTTACACTCCCCAAAACCTGTGTGCAGGATGGTTCCAACAGGACAGCCCCTACTGGCAAAGGAGGGGACAGGGCAAGGACAGATTGCTGGTCTTGGAGCAGGTTGTTCCCTCAGTAGAAGTAGCCAAATATCCCTGTGAAACAAAAAGCAGACAGCTCTGAGGCCACAAATGAGCTTTGAGCAGTTAGATTTGTTACCAAACTTCCCAAGTCATTTGCTTCAAAGAGATCTCCTGCACTGAAGTGACTGAGTGGGTCTGAAAGTTTTCCTTGTGGCTCAGTCTCAGGCCCTCAAGGAGATCTCAGTCTTACTTAAAAGTCATAAGGCACAAGATTAATTTCCTCCAAGCAGTCTGAACTTTGAAGGAGAGGCATTTAAGCAAGTGAAAAATGAAATAGTTGGGAAAAAAAACCCACCCTGTAAAATAAAAGCAATGATAAATAAATAATAGGAAAGCGTACACCCCACTTCAAATTTAATAGGCTACGCCCAACCATGAATTATTGATCAAAACCATCCATTTGCTGCAAAGGGGAACACTAGTGAAATATTAATAACAGTGCATGGGCTAATCTTAGGTTTTACTTGGTGAGAGAGTGACAAGAAGAGGTTGGAGAAGCCTGGCCACTGTCAGCTCCCAGGTCTGGCTGCAGTGGGAGAAGGGCACACCTCCAAGGCTCCCCCAGGAAAGCGTGCAAGTCCCACATTACCAGCAGAGACTGGCACTGACTCTTCCAGCTGATAAACCCATTCCCAGATGGGTATGGGTCTAGAAGTGCCATTCATGGAGGCTGTTGCAACAATAGTGTCTATCCTGTTTTGGTAGTCCTACAAAAGAAAACCAGTGTCTTGGTTAGACCCTAACTCGGTCCAATGTGTTTCCTAGTTTTCCTGGGTTTCTTGCTGGAAATAATTCTACTTTGTGATGGAAGGAAATACATGAAAATGTGACTTTGGTGGGTCAGCTGGCCAGAGGCTTACAGGAGCAAAAAGCATGAGAAACGGATGGGGAAAAAAAATTATTTTTCACTTCATTTGTTATACCAGGTTTTTTTTGCAAAACTGTGAGCAAACAAAGCAGTGATTTTTGAGAATATGATCCAGCAGAAGCTGACTCATGGTTAACCAACCTTCTCATGTGCTTTCAGCCTCAATCTCATTCAGTTTTTGGTGAGTGAACAGTCAGCTTTGACACAGTAGCAGAAAGGGCTTCCCAGGGCCCCTGCCCTGCAAAGGGTGGCTGTCACAGCCAAGATAAAGCTGTTCTGCTGCACTCAGGCACTGCCAACTCACTGCCAGAATTTCAAGTACCTGTCTTCTGCTGCAAACCATGGCAGGAGAAAAAAGCCCCATGATTGTAAATTACTCTGCTCTCCTGAACATCAGGCAGCTTTTTGCCAAGAAAAGATCAATTTCCTTTGGATCCAGATGAAAATTTGCGTACAAATACATGTAGGACTGAACAAAATGTCATGTGCACATTGGTTCACTCACATACGTGTCTCCTTGAACACTCTCATTATGT
The DNA here is from genome assembly GCA_910950805.1 of Acrocephalus scirpaceus scirpaceus. Lineage (NCBI taxonomy): Eukaryota > Metazoa > Chordata > Aves > Passeriformes > Sylviidae > Acrocephalus > Acrocephalus scirpaceus. The sequence continues at coordinate 55,308,886 of OU383774.1, read as the reverse complement.
TCTGATTTTATAGATTTTCAAATGTTAGAAATTTTACATCCTAGGCTGTCTGATCTGTGTTTTTCTTAGTTTTCATCTTTTTCTTCTCAGCTTTTTAAAAAGCTATATTCTTGTATATTTTCCTCTTTCTTTGGCATGTTTCCCTTTACTGTCTCATTTTTCCTTTGCACATTTTTTCCCCACTTTTCCATCTACCTTTTGTCATTTCCTCACTCCTACCCTGGCAGTCTCTGCTTGCTTGCTCTCAAGCTTTGAAGCCAGCATTCCTCATAAAATTTGTAACTCTGTTCAGATCAGAATCTCCACTTCTTGTTTGCAGCCTCTCACATGCAAGCCTGGGGCCCAAGTTTTGCACTGAAACACTTACAAGCAGTTATTAGTTCCCTGTCAGGATGGGAAATTTTGCATAACACAGAAGGAACTTGCTGGGTTTCTACAGAACATCCAAAAAAAAAAAAAAAGTATTTCCCCCTGCACTGCCAAACTGAAGGGGTTTTTTTTCCAGCCTTGCCATAGTTGTGTTTGCAGAGCCAGTCCTGCTTCTGGAGCTGCATCAGGGGGACCTGTCATCCTCCTGCAGGTGAAGGGTGAAAGCCAGCACTAGGTTGTCTACGCCCTGTGCTGGGTGTCAACCTTTTGCTCAGAAGGAAAACATCCTGCATCTGCTGAAGCTGCAGGAAGACAAAAAAAGATCGCTTTTTTTTGCAGAAAAAGAGGGTTTTCTTTGGTGGAGGCATCATACAGAAATCAAGCACAGGAGGGATCTCTCTACAACTGTATGAAAGGAGGTTGTAGCCAGGCTGGGGTCAATCTCTTCTCCCAATTAACAAGTGACAGGATAAGAGTAAGTGGCCTCAGGTTGTGCCAGGGGAGGTTAAATTGGATATTAGGAAAAATTTCTTCTGTAGGCAGGAACAGGCTGCCTAGGGAAGTGGCTGAGTCACCATCCCTGGAGGAATTTAAAAGATGTGTAGATGTGGCACTCAGGGACATGGTTTAGTGGTGGACTTGACAGTGCTTGGTTTGCCATCGAATTTAATGTTATCTTAAGGGTGTTTTCCAATCTGTGATTCTATTATTCTGTTATTCTGTGATCTGAGGTCAGGCTTTTCACAAAGGTCCTGAATCCAATAAACTCTTACCTGTTGCGTCTCTATTTTTGTAAAGGAATGTGAACAAATCTCCTAACGTTTTTACATAGTGATTAACTAGACTTCTGAGTCAGAGCTTGTATTTAGGATTAATCTCTTCCATGAAACATATAAACTAAAAATACGAGAGGAGAAAGCTTTGGAAGGGGGAAACATTGCCCCCTCTAGCAATGACAAACACTGATTATAACTGGCACCACAAAAAACCAGTTATGATTCCTTCATTTTCCAGTATTAGTGTTGCTTATCTCAAGTAAGCAAAAAGAAGCTTTTCCTTGATGTTTTGGTTGTTTGGGTTTTTTAAAATCCATCTTGCTGGTCAAACACCTTCCTCTCCTACTGGTCAGCATTGATATTTCTTGGAAGATCCGCTGAGCTAAGGTTAGAAGAACACAAAATCCCTGCAAGGCAACTGAAGGATGTGCACCCAAAGGCATGCTCCTATTCTCAAAGTCTCTCTCTCTAGAGCAGTAGCCAGGCTTTGACAGTAATGGTGGCCAAGACACACCTGACCAAAAATTTGAGGCAGCCTGAACAAGTTTCAGCAAACAACATATTTAGCATATAAGAAAATAGCACTAAGAATATAGTCAGGAAGACCCTTGATATTGGGATAGTTGTTAAGTTAAAAATCCTACAGAAGTCACATGTTAGAAAAGAGAAGACCAGACTTTAATTTTGCTCACTGCTAGTAGTGAAAGATTTTTGAGGGAGCACAGAGAGATGAGAGACCCACCACTCAAAAGCAAGTACCATGGTGAAGTGTCAGACGCGTGTCAGGTGGCGTGAGTTTGATCCCAGAGATGCTGCTTGTGTTGCTCCCTGTGGGTATCATCCAGGAGCTGCCTGCACCACGAGGGAAAGGGCTGAGCACATCCACAGACAAGCAGAAGAGCTCCTCGTTTCTGGATCCTCATTTAGCTGCTCCATTTTCTGTGCTGCTGTGACCAATGCACACAGAAAGATAATGAGGCAAAGAGATCAGGTATGTTTTCAAATGTCAGAAGACTCAAAAGAGCCCCTAAAGGCCTGTTCTTGAAAAAGAGAACAAAACTTTGGCTGGAGTTTTATCTAAAAGACAAACTTGAAACAGACATTAATTGCTCTTTTGACAAAGCGTTCAAGAGGCACAGGGGAAACTGAAATGTTAAACAATTCAGTAGCAAACAAAAACTCCAAACTGCATTGATCTTGTGTGTGGATGTGGGTGGTGTCAGGAATTTAGAAACCAAGGCCTTCCAGGAGAAAAGACCTGTGCTATCCAAGCAACACACACAGTGGTCACTTTGCCCTCTTTGGTGTCACAAAGCATGGAAAAAACCCAAACTGTTCAAGATAGCTGCCCAAAAATCCCCTGTATACACAACAAAAGAAGCAAGGCACAAGGAGCAAGTGTTTGGACCTATTCATCCCTGTGTCCCACTAAATAAATGCACAGACCACAGCATCTCTGCAGGTCACCCTCAAGCCATCAATGAGGTCCCTTTTCTCAGGCAGTCACTGACCAGTAGGGAACAGGTGCACACAACCCCTCCCCTAAACCAAAACCTGAGAAGGGACAGTGTCACTAGTCCCACTTGGCTTTGCTGCCCAGTGTCCATTCCTCATTGTACAGCTGAGCGAGTGAGCAGTATGGCTTTGGAGAGGAGCTCAAGCAGATCTGTTTAGCCCCTTCCTGGATACTTATAAGTGCCTCATGCAATGAATGTCAAACTCCATCAACTCTGAGCTCAGCTGTTCCCAAACAGCAGAGATTTAGACTCCTGGACACACTGAAGATGAAGGAAATCTCTGCAGATGATACCACTGGCCAATGTGACCTGTAGGTCGTGACCTGTAAGTGGACAACTGGCCTGTATGGATGACTGAGGCACGGCCACCATCCCTGCCCCTGGCCAGGCAGCTGGAGCTGTGCCAAGGACAAGACATGGGCATGCAGGGAGCCTGGGGCTGGGACTGCCCCAGTCCCATTCTGCTGGCCACATTCCCACTGAAGCGCCTGGCAAGTGCTGCCACGGGCAATAGGCACAGACTAGCTGAGGAGCCCACCCCAAAACTTGGGACCAGGTTCAGGAAGCCACATTGCTGCTTGAGGGTAAAAATGCCTCAGCCACTGTAAAGTGCTGGCCATTCTTCTTGGCACATCAAACATAGAGGAATGTGTAATGCAGCTGAGAATTTTTTTCCAGAATGCTCCTGGGTGCTCAGCTTTTCCTTCACATCTTTCTGTCTTCTCTTTTCCTATAGCCGATTTCTACAAAAGATCCTGGAGACTCCAGCCACTGTTGTTCCAGGAGCTGAAAAAAGATAGAGGAGAAAGATAGATTTCCCAAAGGTCTTGCACTCTGCCAGATGACAGAGAGAGGCAGGTGAGAGAAACCAGACATAACAGACAGACAGAAGAATGGTTTGCTCTACCACTGTCATTCAGAGAGTTGCAAAGCATGGGGGAAAAAGGAGCATCCTTAGCTTTTATTTCAATCCGCTTTGCTAGCCAGGGCTAAAGGTCTGGCACAGAGGAGGAGTGAACTGAGATAAAAGATTAGCACAAATCGTCAAATAGCTCAAGAGAAAGAGGGTTCAGTGTCAAGAGTGGTGGGAGCAGTCTGCCTGCTGGTTAAACTTGCTTTTTCTTGTTTAATGCTCCTTCAGGCATCTCTGTGTCTTTGGCCACCTGGCGATTTATGAGCTTCACATGAGCACCAATGCATTTCTGACAGGACAGGAACTCTAAATCCTTTTCTAAGCATTACTCTGGAAAGTACCTAAGGTTTAGGTTTAACTAGGAATGTTCTTCAGCTCTTCACAGCATTATATATTACATGACTGAGTAGCTGTGTAATGAAATATCCATTTTAGCTGCCAGAAATACTGGACAGAAACACTGAACTATAGCAGAGCCAGGCAAAGGTCTCATACTGAAGAAAATCCCATCAATTTGCCTGGTTCCCCTCTCTCACATGGGCTGCTCCTGCAACTGCAACAGGAAGAGGAAGAAAAACTGGGGTCTGGCTCTGATGGCTTACAACAATCCCCCACACACCCATCTCTTTCTGACACCTTTCTCAGAGAAGTAAGACCTAGCTCTCCCCTGGCCAGCACACTGGCACTGTAACTCATACAGGGCACACTCTGGCTTGCAAATCACATTTAAACAAGAGGGTTTGCAGATGCCTTTGCAAAGACTAGATTTAGGTTTTGTTTACATTTCCACAGTAGTCTCAGCTGTATGTTGTGACCTCTGTTTCCTCCATTGCTGCAGAGCTGTTGTCTTTAATTGTAAAAGTAAGTGTACTTCCATATCCCAGTGGAATTCCAGCACCATGGGCTTTCTCTGCTTAAAGCCCAGGGACACCTTTGCCAAGTTAATTTCTGGCCACAGCAGGCACGAGAACCATGATGCTACAGCTACTCTATGCCCAAGGGTATGTTCCTCCAGTGAGTGCCAGAGATGTAGACTCCTGAATGAGAAAGAAATTATTGTGCATTTACTAGGATCCCATGCACTGGCTGCTCTGCAGCCTTGCATCAAAACTTCATGGCCTCCCTTCCCACCACACAGGTACCTGCATTCTCAAACCCTAGCTTTTACCCAAGGACATATTTTCAGCAAGTCTTCCTACCTGCCCTTGCAAAATAAGTCGGTATTTAAGCAAAGGCTGTGTGCTTGTGGTTTGTATCAAAAGAAGCATCAAGGGAAGTGATACTTCCCCTCTTCCCCACTGTTATGAGACCCCTACCTGTACTGCTTCAGCTCTGTGTCACTGTTGGACACGAAAGAAAGACAAAGGACTCCAATACTTCATAAGGCAAAGAAGATAAAAGCTTTATTGTCCAATTCTCCCTACCATTTTATAAGTTGTTCCGATACAGACTTAACATGACTGGTGAATAGGAATGACACCTCTCTAATTCCATTGGTTAAACTGGAGAAATAGAAAAACACCACCTGGGGAAGATTGTTTTGAGAAAGAATAGTCGATCTCACAAGATTGTTTTGAGAAGGAAACCTTGTTAAGTTTTCCCTTGGGAAAGAGCTAGCAACTGTTAACAGGCTAAAAATTTTCTCAGACTCAGAAATACCAGGCCCACAGCTCTGGAGCTGGGACCCCTACATTAGGACATGAACCTGCAGGAACAAATCCTGAGGAGGGTGACATAGAAGATCAGAGGGCTGGAGCACCTCTTCTATGAAGACAGGCTGAAGAAACTGGAGTTGTTCAGCCTAGAGAAGGCTCCAGGGAGACTTTCTAGCAGCCTCCCAGCACTTAAAGGGGCCTACAAGACAGCTGGAGAAGGAACTTTCACAAGGGCATGCTTTAAGGTGAAAGAGGATGTGTTTAGAGTAGATATTAGGAAGCGAGTAATTACTGTGACGGTGGTGTGGCGCCGGCACAAGGTGCCCAGAGAAGCTGTAGATGTCTCCTCCCTGGAAGCTTTCAGGGCCAGGTTGGGTGAGGTTTTGAGCAACCTGGTCTAGTAAAAGGTGTCCCTGCCCATGGCAGGGGGAGTTGGAATGAGATGAGGTTTAAATGTCTATTCCAACCCAAACTATTCCATTATTCTGTCCAAAATTTCTGGGACAATGCCACTGCATAGATTCTGTGCAGTTGGGCCAATAAAAGAGACCCAACACAAGAAAGCCTACACATCCCACCACAAGAAAGTCTCTGAGAGGAAGGATAAGAGGATAAATACATGGCAGATACATGGTGGTCAGCTACTAGGATTTCTGGTTACCATTGGCTGCAAAAACCCATTTAAATATGTGTATATAGATAATGAAGGCATGGTAGCGCAGAAAAAAATATAAAGAAGAAAAAAAAGGTGACAGACATATTTCTAAAACATTTGCCCAAAAGAGACCTCTCTCACTGTTTGAAATAGTGGCCTAACTATTGATTGGTTGTTCCTCTTCTGACCTTCTGCTTGGTACGTAATTCTGAAAGTGGATGTTGACAAAGTCTGGACATTGAGATTTAGACAAGAACTGCATACACAGGCAAATACTTTGGCACTCACAACTTTGCAGCAAGCAGAGGTTATCTGAAAACCAGTGTAAAATGGCAGCCTTCATCTAAGAGCTGCTTTTGAATTTGCTTGAAAAATTTATTTCTCAGCTATGTGTGTAGCATTCACACAAAATTACTGGGGCTCATTGGTATAGCACAACATTAAGACTGCACTGCCTTTTTAACTGAATGCCCAAAATGAAAAGAGGGAAGGAGAATGATGCTATTTGTTTTTAAAATGTGATTAATATTTACAAATATTTTGATTCCTTCTGATAGTAGAAACCAGAAATAAAAAGTGTCATCTATCCTGTATCCAATACAGGAGACTGAAGGTAGGTCTAAGGGATCTCTGGTAAGGACATTTTCTCTCTCTAAATGACTATAAATCTCTTCCTCATTTTCTGGAAAGTATCTGTCCTTTGGTATCTCTTTTATGACCTAGCAATTTCTCTGAGGCAGACAATATAAGAACTGTGTTTGCAATATAAGAATAAAGAAACTGATTACTGCCTCATCGTGTAGAACACTTAACATTATCAAGAAGCAAACTGTGCAAAATAGTATTTTTCTCTTGCAGAATTTTTAAAATTATTTGTCCCAAATGCCCTGTGCATATTGACACCTCCAATACTACCCAACCCCTTGGCTTCCTACTGACACACATTTTCAAAGAGAGTTTCTTTTTAAAGAAAAGCTATTTAAAGGTTGATGATGGTTCTGAGACACTCTTTCATGAGCATGGGAGACCATCAGTGGCCGTCAGCCTCTCCTCATCAGGAAGGGAGCAGCATGGTGCTTCTTTTTCTGTCCCATTTCCCTCGGCATCAACTGTCCATGTGATTCCATGTTATTACTGCAACACTTCCTAGGCAGCAGATGCCCCCCAGGATTATCAATTGATGGCACCTCAGGTATCTCCCACCAGGTACAGGGGAGCCTGTTCCCACAGTCAGAGATGATTTCTTTGGAGGGACAACAACACCAGACACCTGGACAAGGCATTTGGCTTTGGGTACCTGGTGAGTGGGATACTTTCCTCTGATTCTTCTTCTTCTTGGCAAGAGGAGCCAGGACTTATTCTGCCTAGCCTTACAACAGAGCAGTCAGGACTCCTCCTGATGAGCTGGGTCCAAGATAAGAGCTGTAGAGGAAACTAGGGATTTGTCGGGGTTTTTTTAAGAACTCATAAACTACTTCATTTTAATTCATAAGCAAAAAAATGAACTGTTGTCCCTGCTCACACTTACTGCATTAATCACAGTCCTGACTAACTTTGCTCATTAGAGCCAAGTTGATCAAGTCACTAACATGCAAACGGCCTCACTGTGCCTGAAAAAAGCAATCCAAGCTATTTCCACTTATGCTGCATTCCTTTGCTGAGATTCTAGAATGCCTGGATGTCTTAAACCAGGTAATCTGAAATCTAAGTTTTACTTTGAAAACTCTAACCTGGATACACAGATGAAGAAATGGACGAGTGAACTCATGACACCCACCTGTACAAAAAACCAGCACACGTATGGGGAGGGGAAGAAGAGAAAAATCGTCCCTTTACGGAATGTCATGTAAACAAAGACTGGATAGAAAACAACAGGGCAAAAATGCTAGAAGAGTTTGCTGATGCTTAATACAGATGCTTCTGAATTTAAGAGCTGGGTAAAAGATGTCTAGTTTTTTGACTCTTGACTAGTCAAGAGATTTGACTTATGACATAATTTTTTTTTTTTTTGTAAATGCAAATAAGAATTTGTCTGTAATATACACTGAAATCTCATCTTTGGAGTTCTTCCCATAAACAAAAGAAAAATTACACTGCCTACTTCTTAAAGTCAATCATTCAGCACGTTTTCTATATGAAAATCAGAGAATGTTCTCATGTTTCTTCACATAATCATGAAACAAAGAAGTTGCTTCTAAAGATACTATTTTAAGATACGTTTTCAGTGGTTCAACTTGAACTTCTGCTTAAGAGCAGACACTGAGTTTTGTTTCCTTGTTACCTAAAATGATGACCATATAAAACTATTAAAACAACAACAAAAAATACACTAACTGGCTTATTTTTCTTTTTTTTTTTTTCCTGCTCAGTTCCTCTTTTACCCAGCACACTACCTCTCTTTTACCAGTACACACAAGAAAATGAAACTTTTTGGGGTTTTTTTATCTGCCCTGAGAGGGATAGGAAATTCAATCCCAACGTGGCAATGAGCATTTGTAAAAAGTTAACAAAACTGCTTTCATTTCAAGGTTAGGCAACATAACAGCATGGTGACAGGAACCATAATGAGGAAAGAAATTCCACTATTATAAGAAATATGTCTATTCCTGTCTAAAGGAACAAACACATTTTGTAAAGTACTCAGGTCTCGGAAACAAATATTTTTACCACTGCATTTACAGTGCTTTATCTTTGGGAAAATCAATTCCAGAGTGATGCTGACCTCCTTTTCCAAAAGCTTTTGGACTTGCTGATTAAAATGTGATGTAAATGTGCTGCCACACAATTCTTCCCAAATATTTTGACACTAGAGTTTTAACCATGCTTTTCCATCTTGTGGTACACAGTTTAAATACACTGAGAAGAAAAGATGGTGTATATGTAGGTGGGATGGAAACTGGAGTTCATGTACCCAAACCTCATACTCAGTGGGTCACATTAAAATTCAATGTTACGAGGAAGGAAACTTTTCTGATGTAAATGCATGCTTACTTAGCTCATTCCTGTTAGTGTTCTCAGTTAAAATGGTCCACTTTCTGCAGGAAAGGGCTTGCAAGAGCAAAATGAGATGTGTTGACCTTCTTCTGAGACTCTCTTTAAAGAGAAAGCCCTGCAAACAACTTCAGTGGCTTCCTGAAATAGCAGTAGTCAAGGGCATACAGTCACAATCTGATAAAGGAGTACTAGTGCTAAAATGTCACAACAGGAAAGGAAGAGCAAATATTGAAGGTTCAATAATGAAAACCAACAAAGACACATCAATTTTAAACTAGGGAAATAAGTTAAATATTGATTCAGAGTAAAACCTTAGGGGAAAAATGTATAAGGATATTCACAATAGAAATATATTAAATATGACTGAAGCAGATTAAAATACAAACTAGGATTTATTTAAAATGCTGATTAAGTGGGCTGCTTTCTTCCCATAAGAAATAAATGGACTAAAGGTCTTCTTGTAAGTGAGAAGGAAATGAATGCACTGCAAATACTCAGGGACACCAGGTTACAAGGTTAAGGGAGAAAGGAAAAGAGGAAGCCTACAGGCTGCAGATGTGTATATGAGGACTATTTCCCATTCCACTCAGACTTTAAAGCCTGCATGCAGTGCGACCCACATCAGGGCTCTGCCTACAGGCCGCACAAGGAGAGCCTGAAAAAAGCAAAATACTGAGAGAAAAGAAGTATATTTTCTTTGCAGAGTCCACAACAAATTTAGAAATCCATATCTTGAGTCCAACTTGTAATGCTATTACCTATTTGTGAATCTTCCAGTCAAGCGCTCCCTATGTTGCCAATGCTAAAGGTCAGCAGGAAGGCTAGCAGCATGGTCCTAGCTTTTGGGTAAAATTCATTCCAGTTTGGTAACCCACACTGTTACAATTGGTACTTATTTCATCCACCCCTCAAAACTGAAACAAGGAGGAGACTATAGTTTTGGATGAATGATTGTATTTTCCTGAGAAAAAACTTGCTGGTTATCCATAAAATAACTAACTAAATAAGTAAATCTGATTATTTAGCAGTAGGACAGGTTACACATGTGCCTGTGGAGAAACAAAAGACATTTTTTGTCTCTGAGTTTCTCCCTTTGATCTCCAAGCATGTGTTCCCAACAAAACCCTGTCCATGTTCCCTGTCAGACCACTGCTTCTTTCTCTGAATTTGAATGGATGATGAGAGGGCAAGCGCTCTCTCATCAGAGACTTATTTTTTATCAAGGGCTACCTGAAGTGTGCGTTGCACGTGGGGAAATTCAGGAATTGCAGGTCCAACATGGAGATGGTGATGGGCTGTGAGAGAGAAAGCATTAATGGCCAGGGAGCCCTGCATGTCACAGTAGTGTGGTAAAGGAAGTCTCATCCGAGTTCCCTCTTGTCTAACTCAGGAGTAACATGGACAGCACACTCTGCTGCTGGACTGCCTACTGATCTTCTCATTCATAGTTACTACATCTTAACAATTGTTAGAGAAATACAGGGAGGCACTTGGGAAGCAGCTGATGGCAGCAGCAGCATCCCACCAGTCACCCAAGACTGATCTCCAGGGAAGATCAACAACAGAGGCTGCTGGGGAGCAGGCCACAGACCCTCCACATGTCTTGTCACACCACACTCCTGCTGAGATGGCAGTGCAATCATCCAGTTGCTGTCATGGCCCCTGCCATCACTGTGGGAAGGTTCCGGAAGTGAAAGTGGAAAAGGGCCCCTTTCCCACCAGGGAAAACTACACACAAACCTTTGAGGGAGATGGTGGTTTAAGCACAGCTCTTGTAATTGTCTTTTATGCTGAAATAAAAAAAGACGGGCTTTGGTCTTGCAAACACAAAGGCCACCTTATTCTTCTCATCTGAAAAGAGCAAAAACCCAATCCCACAGCAGCCCAGAAATCCCTATAAGAGCAAAATTTCATCCTCCTTGTAAAATGCAGAAGGCAAAAGTTCCTCAGGAAAGGAAGCCTAAGTCACACTCCTGACTTTGAGTCTACATTTACTTCCAGGGGGAGTCTGCAACCCAGTATTTCACCGTCAGTGTCAGGAAGAACACACAAAATGTTTCAGTAGGAGGATCCTGGTATCCTTTGGGTATCCTCCTAGCCCTCCTGAGGGCATCTTCAGGGCATCTGACCAGGGCACTCAGGAGTGCCTGGGATCCCAGGTTTGGATGAGCTCCCAGGCTCAGTCTACTGTACCCTAACTCCAAACCCAAGGGCAGACAGGAACACCTCTATTCCACCTCCCAGAAACAGGGGTGTCAGGGTGGGCAGTGAACTGTCCCACTAGCCCCAAGCACCACGCAGGGGAGGGCAGACACAACCATTGCTACTCCTGCCCAAAAGAGCTCACAGCCCAGCAGGGGAGAGCCCATGGTTCCACATGGCACACACATAATGTGTTGTATTTGTTTGTGGTGACGTTTTCCTTTCAACCTCGCACCGCTAAGCACAAAAGCCGATGATGAAATAAATCACTCGGGCACTGTATTGATCCTTGAATGGTGATTACATAAAGAAAAATGTAAATGCTCTGGTGTATTAAATAATCCCTCTCTGGCACCTATTATGCATGTTGCAGCCATGCCTTTAATTTCATTTACTCAGCTTCTTTTGTGGAAAAACATCCAAATTTTCCCCTCAGCCTATTCCACTCACTTTACACAGTGGAATACGTGCAAAGGAAGGAGAGAAGCAGAGGAAAGCGGGAAATTGATTGCTGCCAGCCTGGTAGGGAAACGCTAACCTTGCAGGCAGGAGACAAACAGCAGAGTCATCTGCAACATGCAAACCAGCTTCTTCATTTCCATAGTGAGGCACAGGAAGTGCCCTTCAGAAATTTTCAAAACTATTACAGCTGTTATGAAGTTGTCTTTAGTGGGACCCTGTAGACAAAAGCGAATTCAAAAAATAAATACAAAGATTAAATGTATGAGCCAAGCATTTTTTGTCAGAGAGAACTATGGTGGATGGTCACTGTTCGCAGAACACAGATGCAGACTACTCATCAGCCCCTAAATGCAACCTCAAGAGAACATTTTCAGTCATCAGAGATGCTAAAACTCCTCTACTTCAGTATCCCACTCTCACCCCTGCCCCCTCCTGTCTCTCTCTCTGCCCTATCCCGCATTTGTAAGTCACTCTCAAAAGACTTTGTACCCAGCTAAAATTCCTATCACACTGTATCAAATGGGACTTGCTTGAATAGGTGCCGGGCCTATTTCTCAAAGTAATTATACAGCCGAGATTAATTTGAAAAGGTTTGGCTCAGCTCGACCTGGTTTCCACAAAGAAGCACCAGCTTTACACCTGCTACCCCATCCAGCACAGTCACCAGCACTGCTGTGCTCGGGCAGAGTGTGACCCCGACAGCAGAACCCCGCTCCCCGGGCACGGCTCCGCACCGCGCCCGCCGCCTCAGCCACTCCCGCACCGCTCCCTGCAGCCGGAGGGGTCATCCCGGTATTCCCGCACCGCTCCCCGCAGCCGCCGGGGTCATCCCGGTATTCCCGCACCGCTCCCCGCAGCCGCCGGGGTCATCCCGGTATTCCCGCACCGCTCCCCGCAGCCGCCGGGGTCATCCCGGTATTCCCGCACCGCTCCCCGCAGCCGGAGGGGTCATCCCAGGATGTCCGCTCCGCTCCCCGCAGCCGGCAGCGTCATCCCGGGATGCCCGCACCGCTCCCCGCAGCCGGCGGGGTCATCCAGGTATTCCCGCACCACTCCCTGCAGCCGGCGGGGTCATCCCGGTGTTCCCGCACCGCTCCCCGCAGCCGGCAGCGTCATCCCGGGATGCCCGCACCGCTTCCCCGGTCCGCACCGCCCCGCCCCGCCGGCCGCTGCCCGGGGAGAGCGGTAAGTGCTCCCGGAGGAGTCCGCTTCAGAGTAACTTTAATTTTAATCCTTTTTTTCGTGACCACCGAGGGGGAAATAATAATAATAATAGCAATAATAACAATAAAGGATAAATAGTAAGGACCACCATCACCACCTCCTCCATCGAGAAGCGCAATTACAGAAGATAGTTACCAGCGAGGAGCGGCGCAGCAACAGGCGATGCCGGGCCGGGGGCCGGGCGCGCTCCCGCAGCCGCAGCCCCTCCGCCCGCTCCCGCCGGCGCCGCCGCCCGTGCCCCGCCCCGCCCTGCGGACACGCCCCGGACACGCCCCTTCGCCGGGATCATCCCCAAGGCCAGCGCGGGGTGTGACACCGGGCAGTCACCGCAGTGCTCGGTGAAATAGGCTGTTAAAGGGCGCTCCTCTGAGAGGAGTTCTGCTCTGAGGTGATACACAGAGCGGGTGCTTTCTCCTCATCAGTGCTAGCCCGGTTTTCACACTGTGCAGCAGAAAGTTCCCGGTGCTTGTGCATGGTTAGAGTAGAATACAGCTGTATCCCGGTTTCTCTTGATCCACGTATGTTTGTTGGGGATTAGTTTTCCTCCTTCTTCAGACCCTGACTTTGCTCTTCTCCCACAGTAAGGGGCAACCTGGCAGGGTTCATGACGGATACATCCTTCCTTTGCTCCTGCATCCTTCACCATGCTCCATTTCCTCACGACCAGTTTTCTGTTCTCCCTTCTGCAGCGCTGATGAGTCTTGGTGGCTCAACTGCCCGGTGCCTTGAACTAAATTGCACCTACAGCAGTAATTACAGACGTTTTTGTGGCACCAAGGTAAATCCCTATATGGGCCCCTTCCAAATCAGAATATTTTGTGATTCTCTTCTGATTTCATTTTGATTTTTACCTCAAATCTCACCAAACATAATGGTTCATTTTATCTCATGAGAAGATCATGTTCCCTCTTCCTCTGAGGTGCTTTTAACCTTTCTGTCTCTAGTAGCTTGAACACCTCTACTTTTCTTCCCTGCCAGAAGCACTTGGGTTTCCTGTCTACTTTGCATTTCCTCCACTCCCCTCACTGAGCCTCCTGTTTTCTTCTCATCAACCTCTGTAACTTCAGGTTTCCTCTTGTGTTTTCACCTCCTTCCCTGTCTCTGAGCTGTGCTGTGTGCACTCACTCACTTCAAGAATTCTTCCACTCGACTCCCATCCTGGGCCCTCATATCTTTACAGTCTGTTCTTCCTCCTGGAATTTTGCAGGCAGTGTTCCTCTGGGCATTGATAACCAATTCCGCAACCATTTCTCACATCCTTGATCTGTCAGCCAGTTTCAACAGAGGTTATCTATAAATGAGAGAAAACAAGCACACTTAGATGTGTGCCCAAGCTGGGTGTGCACTCTGTGTCTTGGTTTTTGTCAGTGTTGGAAGGCCCAGAGGTTGCCCTGAAAGTTGTGGGGTCTCCATCCTTGTGTACAGATCTGAGTAATCTGCTCAGAGCTCGAAGTTCAACCCTGCTGTGAGCAGGAGCTTGGACTAGAGACCTCCTGAGGTATCTTCCAAGCTGAATTACTCCCTGTGCAATATCCGTGTGGCAGGTGCCAGAAGTGTTATCCTGAAGAGGAAAAGACTGGAATGCCAAGCTGGAGTGTATCAAGTACAAACACGATTACAGAGTGTTTTGTTCCTGTTCCTCAAATTCTACTTCTTTGGCTCTTTAAGAGGTCTTGCATTGCAGGAGGAAGGAGAGTTATTGTTTTTATTGGGTTGTTTGGTGTTTGTTGGTTTGTTTTTTGTTTTTATATTACATATTCTTCCTCCGGTGCCTGCAGTCTATTGCAAGGGTACTGTCCCCAGCCTCTGGTTAACATCAGGAACCATTTTTGTGTCGTTGTACAATATTGTACAATGTTGTAATAATATTTGTCCGTTTATTCAAACTCAGCAGGGCTATAATTGAACTCCAGGCTTCCTTTTTAAACTTCCCCCATTTCTTCCTTTCTTCAGCTCCTTGTTTAAGTGCCATCCAAGCCCGGTAGCTTAGTGTCAAGTCTGAACTCATTATTCACTCCGGCACTGTCTTTTTTCTTTTCATCGCAGTATTTGTTTTTCTTTCCATCACAGTTTTATATCATGCTGCACTTAATTTAAATTAATCTTGTCCACGTGCAAAATTGCACTGAAGTCTCAAGTTTATCTACTTTCAAATCAAATTACTGGGGGAAAAGAATTGCCTAGGGGTATCCTTGCTAGGTTTATGTGACAGTTTTCTTAATATTTGTAAATCTTTCTGTAAGCCATTAGCTTCCTGATGGCACTTTCACTTTCTCTTCAAAGTCACCTTCATCAGTGCTCTCCCTTCGGTGTTTTCCTTCTGATTTCCAGTTCTTTAGGGCTGAGTCTTTATACTGTACAATGCCTAAGATGCTTTCAGCCCTACAGGAAAAAAAAATATATATAATCAACACACTCTGCAATTTAGGATATAGATAATCTTGAAAATTACAGTGACTCAGAGATTTGCTAAAATTGGCTACTAATAAGTGGATTTCTGAAACCAAATTACAGATTCTTTGATTGAAATCAGTGTCATTGTATGCATTCATAAACTAATAGGAAACTAGAAAGAAGCATAAAATTACTACTTGCGGATTCGGCCTTTTCCCAGGGTTAATAGTTGCTCTTATTAAATCTGTTTATCCAGCTGAAAACTGTTTCTGGGAGCTTTCACAATGGCTGGCATGGGGCATTTCTCTGTTTTACTGTTCCTCCTTTGGCTCAGACATTAAAAACTCTACTTGCCTCACCTTTTGTGACAGAGGTCATAGAACTATAGAATTATAAATCATAGAATTATAGAATGTCCTGAGTTGGAAGGGACACACATGGATCATCAAAGTCCAACTCATGGCCCTGCACAGGACCACCCCAAGTGCTGAATAACATTCTTTAATGCAAGCATTTGAAGTTAATATAATAGGTTTGGGGTGGGTTGGTGTTTTTTTGGTTTTGTTGTTTTTTTTTTTTTTTAATTAGTGCCACTGATTTATTTCCTGAAACACTAATGATAACTAGAAAAACTGTTAAATATGTCACTAAGAGAACAACTGCCCCTTTTGGCCACTTCTCATGTGTTATGACTATTTTATCACCTGTTTTATCTAAGCAGACATTCATAGCCCAGCACTTCAAACTAGAGGTGATTATTTCTTTTGTTTTGTGTTGTGGAATTTTTCTGATTTTTGAAATATCTTCATTTATCTGTCAGGAACAAAGGCTAAGCAGGAAACTTGGAAACCAAAACTGCTCCCTAGACCTCTGCCTCCTAAGCTGCTGTCTAAACTGTCTACACCAAGGGAGAATGTTGACAAAGGTAAACTGCACAGACAGTTTCTGTGGTGCACAGTTACAAATGCCATGTGTTCCCTAAAATTAACACAGAAGAAAATAGATTGGCACTTCATCTACTAGTGCAAAGCAGTGTGAATGAGACTGCAGTATGACCCATCTGACCTGCATTTCTTTGGGAGGCTCTTCATGTAAACTGGGGAAGAGTCCTCTTGGCAGGTCTTGGAAGTTGAGCCTTCCACCTATCAGATTTGAATACTACCCACTGGATATTAGAGGCATTCTCCTTAGCTCATCAGAAAATATGAGACATAACATGAAAAACTGCTGGTGTCAAGAAAAATAAAATTGGATCACACGGAGTCAGACCATAGGGGAAGTGAGAAACAGCTTGGATTCAGATAAAATGGAAAAAAATTACATTTTGGGGGATGGTCATGCTCTTCTCAGAATATACAATCCTGTGAAAAGAAATACCTTGGCTTATATTATTTTACAGGCATCAGGGATTTCTAATTAAAACAAAAGACTTGCCGTGCAATATGCTTCAGAAATAACCAGGCATTTTGTGTGCTTCTTATATATGTGAATAAAAAGCTGTTTCCAGTTTATATAAAGTAGCTATTGATTAAATATTTAGGGACTAGCCTTTAAAAATAAATGTGAAAAACAATAACATGGTCTCTAATTATAACATTTTTAACCTAAGTAATATATAAATGAGATGGAAACTAGGCACCATTCCTGAAAACAGATCTGTAGAGAAGAACCCTGGCATCTGTGCAGGTTCTCTGACGTCTGTCAACACCCTCAGGCTCCAGGAGCCGCTGTAAAAGAAGAGAGTGTAGAAATTTTACAATTTTTTTTACAGATCAGCACAGCAGAATAAAGTTGTAGTATGGAAAAACATTGCTGTGCCTATGACTGAGATAAAGAGACCAAGTCAAGTTTGGAGGTTTTTCCCTCTAGCTTCTGTAACTCTGTAGGAGTATCTAAATAGCTAAAACTCCTCAATCTTCACATAGTAAATGAAGCAGGCAAAGAGAAAGAAAATAAATCAAAATAGTTTTTATGATGTTTAAGAGAAATGGCAAGTAATTTGAATATTCATTTTGTTACAATACTGTCATACTGTACTTATCCTCATTATGTAATATTAAATTAAAAGGAGTAACAATAACATATTAAAAGTACTACCTTTCTAACGGTATGAAAAATAGTAAATAAAACTCAGTTAAAGAAGTAAGGTTGAAAAGTCAGATAATATAATATCCCTTGGTATTATTAATGCTGAATATCATTTTGAAAGTCTGGCAAAATCTGTTTAGGTACGATACAGTTCCAGTCTGGCGCTGCCCAAACAGAGATAAATATTTCTGGCTCACTACCAGAGCTGTGATTCAATGATCTAAACCATTTAAAAAATGATAGAAAAACATTTTGTCTGGAATCAAAGTCCTGCTGTGCTGGCTCTCATTCCTAGTAGTACGTATTACTGATGAATGCTATTTGGAGATGGTGTATTTATATAGTAAACATGACAGGAATCTAAGAGTAAAGTTTGTTCAAGGATCATTTCTCCAAATGTAATTATCATACCTGAAAGATATTTATACAGCAACACGTCCATTGATCAGCAAGCAACTCTTCAGCAATGGTACTTCCATCATCTTAGTGGAATGAATTGGTTTTTGCTTCATGAAGCGTGAGACTGAGACTGAGGAGCAGAAGCCCTGGGCTGGAAAAAAAAGCCAGTATTTTATGGTGTCACTGTCTTTTCCCTTGCAGAGGAGCATAGAAAGTAGGGCTGTAACAAAATGAGGTTGTTGATTGAAAAAGCAGCAGAAATGTCATGGAGGGTGGACTGTGCCCACCTGAGAGCTGGAAGCTGTCAGGCACTGTGGCCAAGGGCAGAAGTCAGGAAGAAAAACAAATGGTCTCAGCTTTCTTTGGGAGCTAAGCTGTAGCAGAGAGATATAAAGAGTGATTTCTCCCTCAGCAGGCCCCAAGAAATGAGCCTCCTCATTAAGGGAACAGAGCACCAACATTGTGAAGCTAAAGAGACTGAGTGAAGGATAATTTACAAATATTTCTTTGTTGATAAAAATGTTGACAACTAAATTACTGCTGTCTGCAGTGCTGTCCAGAAACCAGGGAGTAGCTCAGGACCCAATGGTCCTCAAAAATTAGGACTTTGGAGATAGCCCTGGTGGCAAAGCCCTGAGCACAGTTGAAGCGTGAGGTGTATGAAATGAACCTTTGACACAGGGTTTATACGTGGTTTCCATGGCACAGTTTTGGTAGTGAGGGGGCTAAAGGTGTGACTTCCATGAGAAGCTGCCAGAAGCTTCCCCCATGTCTGACAGATCAAATGCCAGCCAGCTCCAGGGGGGACCCACTGCTGGCCAAGGCCGAGCCCTTCAGCGATTGTGGTAGCGCCTGACCACAGGCCCCATTCCCTGTCCTGCTGCACCACTGAGGGGAAGAAGGTAGAAAAATCAAGAGTGAAGTTAAGCCCAGGAAGAAAGGAGGGATTGGGAGAAGATGCTTTAAGATTTTGAGTTTTTTCTTATTACTCTGCCCTGGTTCAATTGGTAATAAATTCAGTTCCTTTCCCCAAGTCAAATTTTGCCCATGATGGTAACTGGTGAGCCATGTCTCCCTGTCCTTACTTTGACCCACAAACCTTTTATTATATTTTCTCCCCCCTGCCCAGCTGAAGGGAATGACAGAGTGGCTTTGGTGGGTCCCTGGCATCCAGCCAGGGTCAACCCACCTCAGTGTGGGACGCTGGGGCTCAGTGCCAACTGTTGCATTAAGGATATAGAAATTTGGCAAGAAATTAAGCCCCTTGCACTTCAGATGGTCCTCAGAGATCAGAGGGGTTGGGTGTGGCTGGGTTTAATTTCTGATTATAGCCAATTTGGCACTATCAGCCTCATAAAATTCAGTAAGAACTTGTACAATCCAGGTTCAAAACCAGTGCAGTTTATTGGAGCAACAGGAAAGCAGACTCACAATTTCTGATAAATGCATTGGTGATAAATGCACTAACCACAGAGTGTTAGTGAGTGTATGTCACTACCAAATGCAGTGACATACCTTTGTCTATCTGTCAATGACGTATATATATTATATCTATATAATGTATCTGCTCCAATGTAGTTAAAGGTGAAAAGCTCACCTAAGCATCCCTTCAGGGGCAGAGGAGAGACACAGACTTGACCAATCCGAAGCAGGCAGAGGTTGTTTCCCCCCCTCTCCCAATATTTTTTTTCTTTTTCTTCTGGTCCTGGAACTCCCCTTGCCTACACTATAACTTTTAGCCCTTCCCAATGAGGTGGAAGAATCACACATTATAGGTGGGGTTTTGGTAACTGTGGTCATAAATATAAGGCATATTCACTTTTTTCTTCATTTGCATTCTTAGGGGGAAACAAGTGTATATGCAAATAGGGCTTAATGAGGGTGTTTGTTACTTCCAGTCAGAATTTACTGTTGCCACCAGAGGTAGAAAGAACACTTCAGTCATCCTCCACCTGCTGAGGCAGCTGTAAAGGCTGTCTGACCTCTGTCACTCCAGGCATTGTTTCATTGTCAGCCCTTGCTTGAGCCAGGCTCTAGGTAAGCAAGGGGCCCAGCTTAAGTTTGTCTCAACCAGCTTCATCAGTTGTTCATAGACTTAAAGCATGTCTGTCAATTTAATGCATTATCCACCTCGTGACCACAGTCATGCAAACAACACCTACAAAAAGCATAAGAAATTCCATGAAGCTGCCTGTGACTGAAGTTCTGTAAAGCGTCTGATCCTACAGTCACTGTTGAGACAATTTCTAGAAGCTGATTCCCTTGTTCCTTTCCCAATTCCCTGTTCCTTAGCCATGACTGACCTCACTTTTGCCATCACACTTTAAACATGTCCCTTTCATGGTGCTTTTTTCATTTGGTATTTGCCTGATTTGCCTTTCCATTCAGTAGGATTTGCATGAGGTTTAGGCGATACATGGACCACTGTGGAACATAAGGGGAGGGGAACACCCACCAAAGGAGCCCCATCTACTCAGGTGAAAGATCTCATTGCATTGGCACATGGCACCTTACAAATTGATTTAGGATCCCTAAATAGGGACTTGTCAGTGATACAAATGGCCATGTTCCACACACGGGAACAAAAACTGCTCATTCATTCTTCATCAAACTCACAAGGTACCTCTGAAAACCTTTTCTGCCCTGCTTCTGAGCCAGCTCTTCTGCTGGATACAACACATCATCCAGTACTGTGTAGGAGAACTCCACTTGTGTTGAAAAAAAAGACTAACATATTTTGTGCTTGGTCTTAATTGTTGCTGCATTTTCTCTGAACAAGAAAAATGCATATAGGGCATAG
The DNA here is from genome assembly GCA_910950805.1 of Acrocephalus scirpaceus scirpaceus. Lineage (NCBI taxonomy): Eukaryota > Metazoa > Chordata > Aves > Passeriformes > Sylviidae > Acrocephalus > Acrocephalus scirpaceus. Next base: position 55,288,438 of record OU383774.1, on the reverse strand, counting down.
AGAATTTGTCACATGATCTTTCCATCACAAAGGATGCCAGAAGATCCCTCATTACAAATTCTTTTTTTCTCTGGTCTTCAGCAAGAAGGTTTTTTTGACAAATATCCAGCTAGAGCAGTAAAGAGTACATATAATGAAAATGGAAAAAGTCTGGCAGTGCTCAACGGCTAGTCAGGTGAACAGACACTTCCCTCAGCAATGAGCACATATTCCACAGTCCCTTCAAAATCCAATGTAAAGATACAGCCCAGACCGTTCATCAGATTTTCTGTGGTCAAGTGAAAATCCAACTCAAAGGACCCCTTCTTCAGACCCAGCTGGGGCCTGGCAATGCACAGCCTGTCTGACCACATTTGTTCTCGCCTTATATGCTTCCAGCAGAGATACACCTATCTCCTTAGCCAAGATAATATCCATGGGCAAACACCTGCAGCCCAGAACTACAGGTTTGCATGAATTAACGAGAGGTTTGATTCCCTCCAAAGCAAGTTTCCCAACAGAGCAGAATGATGATAGGTACTCCCCAGACCTTGTTCATAAGAATAATAATCCTGAAGGTTGGTCTTTGCCAGGCATAGCTGCAAGTATTCCTATCTACTCAGGCACCAAAACGCCAAACCAACTACTTTGAACGGTGCTGACATAACTTGGGTTGAATCACAATTTTACAATAGGTGCAGTGCTGAGCAAGTGCCATGAAAATTATGCAGGATGCATCAGAAAGAAGATGAGACACAGTAAAGGTACAGAGGAAATGGCAAAAGAGGGTGAGACAAAAGGAAGAAGAAATAAACAATGGAAAATTTAAGGCAAGGGTAGTACAGAAAAAACCATGTTAATCAGTTCTCCTCACAGCTACTCTAATATTAAGTCTTAAATCACTAATATTTAGTTCTATATCATTCTAAGCACGTCATTTTCATGCAGTGGTAAAGTAAGAAATACAAGATCACTTTTCTGTCAATGAGGTTACAATTCCGAAAGATACTTTAAATGAAAGCTGCTATTGACTCTTGAACACAGCAAAATGAGCAATGCATCTTTAAGGAATATACCCTGAAGGCTAAAAGCAATTTTCTGCTACAAGAAGCAACACAACACATGGGACTTAGACATCCGTTTTTCCTCAAACTGTCTTGTTCATTCTACATCTCTTGAATGTTTCACAGCTACCAGTGAGAATGTTTGAACTGGATTTTCATTTTTGCTGGAAATGTTTTTCAGCTTTACAATCATATGTTGTAGATTTTTGTTTACACAAAGAAGGATTTTCATTTGGGTTTTTAATTTTAATGAAATACAGACAATGCTTTCTTCCTCTGACTATAGTTATCTGTTACTATCTGTTACTACCCTGAGAAATCTTCAGCACTGGAGCATTGTTTTCCTTGCAAAGCAGATGCCAGGGATCTAAGAAAATTCTGAACTCCAATGCAGGATATAACTTCTCTTTCATTATAACAATCTTCATTATTTACACTCATCTATGTATTTATTATAACCCTTAGATTTTGTCATATTTATTGGAACCCTTAGATTTATATTTGATAATACTTCAGGAATTAACAGGTAGTGTACGTTGCATAGATACACTTTATTGTGTATCTATGTATCTGTTGTATCTGTTGTGAAAATGATTAAGTTCTGGTTTCTATGGAACTAGATGACAAATTATATATATATTAAAGTGTATTTGAAATTATATAAGGCAATACTTAAATATTATCTCAGGATCTGTGTAGTTTGAGACAGTGTATGTAACAATAAGAAGAAGAATGCAGAATCAGTGCTTTCCTATCAGAGTTTGTATAAAACCTCCTAGGTTAGAAATGAAAGAAAGAATTTGATAAAAGGGTGACAAGCTGCAGAAGAGTTTCTCTGCCTGGGCTCTGGAGATGTTTTGGATTACATGTTTGAATGGTTTGGATCCTCTCTAAAGGATTAGTACAGTCAAGAACTCGACTAGGCTTCTTGAGTGAATATATCTAGTATGCCTCAGGGAGGTTACAGAGGGAAGTCTAACACAGTAGAACAACATGGGAGAGCATTACTTTATGAAGCTGATTCAATTTATATGTCTCTTTTGGGCCTACTTTTTGTTTCACCTTCCAGACTGGTTACCTTCATCTGCCTTAATCTCTCATTCAATAACTTACTCTTCTTTCTTATACAAGTACATGCTGCTTATTTTCCATAACTTTACTAAAGTGATGTAAAGCTAAAATTTTACAGTTTAGTTATAGACTTAGATATAAAGCATTTGCCTAGGCAAAGACTGACTTTGGACAACAGAATTGTAGATGGAGGTTGTAGATGGAAGGGGGCTCTGGCCAAACCCTGCTCAGAACAGCACCAGTTTAGACCTTCAGACATCTCCCTCAGGAGCACAGGACTCTTGACCTAAAGAAATAATCCAGTATTTTCCCAAACTTTTTAAAAATGTGATCCTCACCCTCCCTGCTTTTCTGACTCATCATGTGTATACAGCCAATTATATAAGACCATAAAATGCCAGATAAGAGACTTAAATTAAGGTACTTCAAGCAGTCTGACCTCTCTTTTGAAAACTTCCACTACTCCTTTTGTGAGCTGCAGAGTAGGACAAGGTGAGTTCCAGAGGTCCCCTTCAGCCTGTATTTTTCTGACTCCATGATTCTAATTCATCATTCTATTTTATTTCTTTGTAGGTTGTTTTTATTAGAAGATCTCTAGTATTTGGATGTTGCCCATGATGATATCAACTTTATTCCTAATGACATCAAGAACCTCAGATACATAAACAAATTATGATCTGTACATCATAATGCTCTGGACCATACTTGGATATTAATTGTGCCACTGAATGCATTTGAAAGATTCACTGCCCCCTCTCCCTCTTCTTAATCCTGTCCTATGGGAAAGTCTCATTGAAACAAAACCAGTAAATGATAATTGCATGCCAGAAACACCTGTGGGTAGTGTAGACCCAGCCACTGTTTGTAAGAATCTTGATGGTAGCCGAAAGTCAAATATTCCTATGCAAAATATGATCATTCCCTCAACTGACCGTACCATATGTGTTCACATACTCTTGATTTATACAATAAGGAAAGAGAAGATGTATTTCTAAACCATGTACAGTTGTTATTAAGCAGTGTGAAGTGTTGGTGAGATAAAAATTAAAATGGGGACCCACCCAATAGAACCAGTAGAAAAAAAATATATTCATACGAGACTTGTTCTTTGCTGACCTTAATGTTGATGTTATCTGTATATACATGTCTAATACATTCAGATGCTCACATTCCTGTTTTTCCTGCTAACCCAGGTATTTAAACTATCATTGGAAAAGTACTGTACATGCAATTCTGTCTAGAACATGAAGTGCATTATGAGAAACTATGAGAAACACATAGCATTTTTTATGTACATACCAGCTTGGTTTGTTAATTCACCAAATAGGAGTTAGGACAACAATAATGTGGTCAAGGTTGGATATGGTATGAAGAGCTTATAAGTGCCTAGTGATCCCTTAAGTTACTTAAAAATCAAGTGTTTGAACACTGAAGAGAACCAGCTCTCTGCTTTGCCACCTGGGATTTTGAATCTTCCACTAAAATTCCTCTGAACAAAAAATAACTTCATACACACCTTTTTCTGGAATAACAATATTCAGAATCAGCCTGAGAAGCTCACTCCTGCAGCTGCCATTTGCTTTTCCAGAAAGAACCCAAAGGAAAAATGACTAGACATTAAAGACAGAAAACAAAAAAAATATAGGATGAGTAATACAGAAATATTTCCCATTATTTCCTTGCCTCCTCCAAGGAGTATTGTGAGCAAGAAATATGCAGAGATCACCCCCAATCAGTTATTGTGCAAGTATTAGGAGAGTGGAAGTTCATAAGTGGTCTATTTTTTCCCAGGAAATTAATGTTGATCAGAGGCAGCCATTACATAATATGGGGTACGTCATGGTTTGCTCAAATCCAGGTATCAAGTGTAACTGAATGAATGGGAAACCACTTTTAAGGGAGATCTATCGGGCATGCAAATACTTCCTTGTATCTGAGGTTGCTAGGATTTTACACTGCCAGCTGTCCTCCAGACAAATGAGCCTTGCAGTTTCATGTTGTGGCCGTGTGTCAAGCCAGTCTGTTCAGAAGGGGGATGGACTTGAAGCTCACAGCTGAAATAAAATTATGTCAGCTCCATTTCTGAGAATTGCAGAATCATTTTTGCCCCTCTCTCTCCACCTCACTCCACTGTACGACACATCTTTCTATTTTTGGTGTGCCTGCCTCCTTCCCCATGGGATCCGTGCAGACTGTGCATTAAGGCCAGAGTAATTACCTCTCTGCAGTGGTGTGGGCCTGTGCTGAAGTGGAGACAGAAAGTTTAAGCACCTTCTCTAGTGATGAACAACAGCCATTTTTAGGCCAGATAATATCTTTAGTCTGCATTTGTGAGTGAGTAGGTTGAGCTGCTGTGGGTGTGTGCACATAATTTTAGAAGAATGATGCAAAGTTTTTGACCCAGTTTCTTCTCCAGCAATGTTTTACAATGTGTGATTGCTGCAGTGGACCTTGGTATGGCAAAGGACTTTTGTTCATCGTTACAGGAACATACTTAGATTTGGAAGACTTCCCTTTTGTTTCCATGCTTGCTCATCATACTACTACAGAAACCTCATGTCTCAGACTGAGTCTTGTCTCCTGTACCTTGTAAAAAGTGATCTGGATTGCAGCAGAGGAACTGTGAATGGAATAAAATAGTTAAGAAATAGGAGATCTCATGTTACATTATTCTGTTGTACAACTTGGGATTCAGCTGCAGCAGTGATGGTATCAGTGCTTTCAGCTCTGGAAGGTCTTTTTTCTATCAATGTATATATAGTTGAATCAAAATGAAAAGCAGACTCAGCCCTATGTAAAATCAATGAAGTTATATGCTGACCCTGTGTTTCCTCCTGTGATAGTTGGAGAGGGATCAGATTTTTTTCTCTCTGCTAGCACTATGTCATTTTACATCATAAGGCTTGTCATTGCTTAAAAAAAAAAAACAACAAAACCAAAAAAACAACAACAACAAAAAAACAACCAAACTCTTAATTCCTGGACCACAAATTACACATAGGACCTATTTGTCAAAACTGCAATGTTTTTGCAAGCTATAGAAGGTCTTGAAAATAAATCTTGGTATTTCTTGTAAATACATTTTGTTTACTATAGGAAGAAAACTTGTATTTTTAATGAGTTGCAGTCTCCAAATCTGAAATGTCTAATGTTTTTCTACACACTAAGACCTCAAACAAACAAAAGCACATTGCCTAAGTGCCTTGATGATGAAGACAGCCCCCAACAGAACATGGATCAGAGCTCCAGCTTCTGACTTGCTATCCCTTAACCACCGTAGTGCTCAGTAAGGGCTTAGTTGGTTCTTCCTGTTGTTTCTCACATAGTATCTGTACCAGTGATACAACACACAAACATAGTGAAACTCAAATGCTTTTTTAATTTAAAAAAAAATCAACCCCCTCTGATTTTATTACTATTCACTTAACAAGACAGATGATTATTAAGTGTGACAGATTATCCTCTCTTTGGTTAAATTACAAAATTCAGAATTTTTTCACAGCTACAGTTGAAGGGGTTTGTTCTGGTCTCTGTAACAAATGTTGTGCTTTTGCCTATTCCAAGGCAAACATTTTCTCTATTGAAGGATTTATACCATGGGTCTGTAACAGACTTTGGGCACTGATGCACTGAATCCAGTGCCTGAGTTTTCCTTGACCATAGAACACCCACAGCTACAACCTGGACTGAATAAGAGAAAGGGACTTCCCAGTATGGCCCTATGGGACTTGCCCAAACCTGGTGTTTTCATAACCTTCAGCTGGGAGTGCCTTGGTTTTGTTGTGTATCTTGATTGTCAATAATGTAAATTGTCTTAAAAGTCAATATTATTTGACTTGAGGCTGGAAAGCCTGGAAATGTTTTTTCACAGATGCTGAATACACAGCACTATAAAGGCAGGCAGGGCTCTGAGAGAAGAGGGAAATGCTAAGGGAGAGATGAAAAACTGATGACACAGGTCTTTGTATCCAAGCACTCCTATGCAGATGTACATCTCTGTCCCAGGGATGGGAACAGAGTATTTGTCCCAAAATAGTTGCTGGATAGATTGCATCAGTAACATCAAGGACAGAGCTCTACACATGGGCCTCCTGCTTGTGTAAGAATTGGGCCACAAAAGCAGGTGCCTTCTGCTGACCTCTCTCTCTGGCCCCACAAATCTTGCATGCCTGATGATGGCTGTGTAACCATAGTAGCCCCCATTTCTCTCCCCTCCACCCCTTCTGCTTTTCACCACCTATCACTTCATTCTTACTGACCTGTGGCCGGTGACCACTGCTCCTCTACAGTTACATGGAGCAAAACCACCTCAGCTTCAGCTGAAGAAGGAATGCTTTTCCCTTCCTGGTGAGTGCTCCAATCTCCACTCAGCTGTGCAGACACTGTTTCCCTTCTCCCCTCCTCCTTAATCTCGAGTGAACTCAGTGTTGTCCTTGTGTGGTTCCCACAGAACAGTGACCCACAGTGTGAAGCAATGAGTCTTCAAGTGCCTTGAGGACCAAGGACAATTTAGGTGCCTGTGGACAAAGGCCAAGCCAAGGATGTTGCAAGGCTTCACCCTGTTAACACACCTGAAATCTTGTTTCTGTGGAGCTGAAGGATGGAAGTAACTTTGTGACTCTTCACTTGCTGTACTAATCATAGTAAAAAAACCTCGACTGCTTGTTTCTGCTGGGATTTTCACTGGAGTCATTAATCTCAGTACAAGTACCCAGCTACAGGCTGCCAGAAATAGAGATAGACAGCAGCAGGGACTGGGAGTGAAATTAGAGACATTTAAATGCAGAATCAGAAAATAATGTAGCAGAAAGAGAACTGCAAGAGGGAATTCAGAGTTTTAATAGAACTCATGGGCATTAGAGTGAAGAGAGAAAATCTGAGGGAGTTTTTGCAAATGATAATAAGGATTATTCAAACACAGAAAACAGGGAAATGTGTCACTTGCAAGAAGATTGCCATTGGCTAAGTGTTAAAGCTTCACATACAGAGGAGAATGCTTAGTGTTGAAACTCCACAGCAGTTTGAATGCCTACCATGGAACAAGTAGTCTGAACAGCCACTCCATGATTCTGAGAGGAACAGGAAAGGAAAAGCTCCATGGTACAAAAAGAAGAGAGAATTTTCTTTTCCTTTAAAGTTACTTGGGATTGATGTCATTCCAGAAGATTTGTGCATGCTGAGGAACCCTTGGCTGAAATTCAAAATAATCCAGAAACTAGCAAGATGCTCAGTAAAATTAACAGCAACCTTTGGCTTTGTCTCACCTGTTGCTGGCTGCTCATGGTGAGGAAAATGAACTCAGCACTGCAGAGTACAGTTCAGAGCACAGAGTACAGCAGGTGCTTCTGCGAAGGGGCATGCAGGCAGAGATAAACACAGCAGTGTGTGACCTTCTGTGCTCTGGGCTTGGAGCTGGCTGGCAGAGAGGGGGTGTGAGCTGCAGTGACGTTGTCTTACATGCTACTGTAGTAGTAGTAATAGTAGCAGAGTAGGAGTAGTAGGAGTAGTAGTAGGAGTAGGAGTAGTAAAAGTATCTCAAGTGCAGCACTGCTTCACTCTCTGGCTTCTACGTGAGAGCTTGGGCTGTGCCAGGCGCAGGGAGGAACCACCCTGTGTCAGATCCTGCCTGAGCAGACACGCCTTTAAGGAACCATAGTCCTGAATCTTCCAAAGAAAAAAAGTTTGCTAACACTGAGCTGCTCTAGGGATAACTTTAAAAATATTCTTCCTTTATTTTAGGAATGGCTGTAAAGCTTTCCAGGATTAATTAATAGGGAGTGTCTCCAGACTGAAAGAGCTCCAAATGCATTCAGGATTTCTGGCCCAGGCTCCCGGCCTCTGTGCCAGGCTCCAGGGGCAGAGGGATGTACTCTGCATTGCTAACGTGGCAGCAGCAGAGAGCTGACATTCAGTGTGCCTTTCACAAAACGTGAATAATGCAAGGAGTTAAGGGAATATAGGAACAGAAGTGGGCAAGCTTGGAGAAATGAGAAGGTGCCAAGCTGGGTGTGCAGACACGGTGCAGCTGTGTCCTGCAGCCGCCAGAGCTGCTGGGGGTAGTGGGCATCGCTTCCTCGGGATGAGCCTTCGCTCGTCTCCAGCTTGGTGTGTCTCTGCAGACCCACCTTAGGAACACAGAGCAGCACGAACACAGCAGTACAGCCCTGCTGAGGGCAGCAGTCTGGGTTCTGCCCTGGTTCTGGGCAGGATTTGCAGTTTGTGTGGCTCCAGCTACACGGAGGCGTGTTTGTAGGATCTCGTTTGTTTCTTTGTCCCCGCCGTCCCTGTGCCCCGTCCCGCAGCGCAGGAACCCACGGCAGCTGTGTACAACCATCTCCCTCTAGTGGCACTTGTACCGTCAGGTTCGGGTGCTTTTTGAGACTGGACTCGGTTTTCTATATAATTTTTAATTTTATACTACCTTACATAGCATGGTGTGACGAGATAGTGACACAGAATCGCAGATTCAGAGAGATTTAAGCTGCTTGACTCGCCTACAGTCTCTCTTACCTTGGATAGAGCAAGCCATCTTCAGAAGTTTCTGTGGTGGAGGGAAATGAAAATCATGATCACGCTATTGCTTGGGAATACACAGCTCGTCACCACCAGCGCTTCTCCCAACCTCCTCTGTGAAAGCCTTCAAACCTCATTTGCCTTCCTCTTCATCCAGGCCAGTCCCCAACTCCCCCATTTACACCTTTTAATGTAAAGCTAGTGTTAGACAAGATCCATCCCCTGAAACGACATTTGAGCATTTTACTAGCAGTATTTATTGCAGTGTAACTTAAGGCATCTGACCCCTATGCTGGACCATAAGCATCATATTTTTTCATGTGATGGCCTACATGCAGAGCTCATGCTTATACAGTTCCTCAAACAGAAGATTGGAAAAGATTAAAATTACAGCCAGTTTGTGCTAGGGACCTAAGTTTTATCTTCCCACTAACTCAAGATTTTGAAATTGCATACTGTGGAGGCAGAGGATCAAGTTTTGGTGAGGATAAAAGGTTTTTTTCTTTTCTTGTTTTATCAGGAGATCACTAAAAATATAAGTCTGACTTTCACATCATGTTTAGGTAGTGCAGAAACTACTTACTACTGGGTGATAAATACACAGCATTCTTGCTTCTCAGATATGGCCTGATTTAAGACAAAATATAATTTAGTCAAAGGTAAAATTGGCATTTCTTGATTGTATTGCACTGGGCCCTACTCCTTTAAACGTGTCCCGCTGTGTGCATCTGTGTGTGCATGCATGTAAAAGCTGATGTGTGCACATACCTGCACAGGCAGGCAAGGCAAGAGGGGAAGGAAGCTTTTTATTGCAAATCCTTTCTCAATTCACAGCTCTGGTCAGCTGAAAGGAGCTGTAAGTGTGCAGGTAATAAGAATGGTGAAGCAAGACACCCCGAGACCTCTTGCCTTTGCATGTTGAGGGAAAGGTAGATGTCGGTGACACACCCATGCACTGATTTTGCACAGCCAGTGGGGAGAATTTGGGCCACAGCTAATAACTGCAGCATGTCCTCTCCCATAGCTTTCAGAGGAAAATCCAACGACTGAGGGACTGTGTACTGCATTCCTTGGTTGTGTGGCTATACCCACAGCATTTTGTACCTGTAAAGTACAGACCATGCTCACTGGACCAGCTGGAGCATGCAGTGTGATTTCCTGGTCCATTCTGGAGTGTGTCCTCTTCCCAGGAAAGAACCATTTGCTGCAGCCCAGTTATGTGTTGGGCAAGCACAGGAAAGTCGTCAGTGTTGGGGGAATGAAGTGGAGCTTACGACAGAAAAAATTGCAACCATCAGCATGCAACAGCACCGGGCTGTTGCCCCATCGCATTTACAAAATTCCCAACAGACTTGCTCCTGCTGTTCTGCATGTTTGCTTTTCACTCTTATCTGCTCCCTGTTCTGTCTTCTCACTGAGCTCAGCACACTTGGCTGTTTCTGTCACCTGCAATAGCCCCATCTCCTGTGCCATCTATAGTGTCCTTCAGAGTCCAGCTGAGGAAGAATCTTCCAGCTGTCACGATGACAGGAAGGCTGAGGTTTCTGCTTCACTGACTGACACTGGTGGGCAGGAAGGTGAACAGATACAAGTCATTGCTTTCCTCATTCTTCCTGCCTGTGAAACTGTGCCAAATAATTTGGCGGTTAAGGCACATTTTTCTGATCCACATATGAAACACACACCTCTTCATTCCTTTCTTGGCCCTCATCTTGGCTTAGGGCACAGTCCGAGGGCACTGCACAGGGTATAAAATTTATGTAATGTCTTATTTTTCAGTGTAGAGTTGCCTGTGACTGAGAAGCCCAGAACCAGGCACAAGGACATATCTTCAGGCACATAGCTGACCATTAAATACCGGACCTGGGGTTTCTACAAGCAATTTATAACCCTCACACATAACTAGAAGCTCAAGCTGATGTACAAAATTCCACTATTTCCAGGAGCCCTGGTGCATGAACTACACACAAAGCCTCTTGCTCAAGTGGGATCCTCAGCCCTAACTTTCTGCTGGATGCTCTTTCTCACTCTGTGACTCACAGGTGTCAAATGTCACAGCACTGTGTGTCACAGTACAAATACAGGGGATTAATCAACTCCACCTCCTTGCTTCATTCTGATGCCTGCTTAGCAGAGAGGAGGGAGGGGGAACCTTTTGTGGTTTTTTTTGCAAAAATAAGGAAATTCTTAGGTCATCTCTTATTTCATTGGAGTAGAAACAGAAATGATCCAGTGTCAGCAACTTCCATCTTCTTCCTTCCCCTGACTCAGGCAGAACTCTGAAAAGAAGTCCTGTGTAGCCATGAGCCATCTCTTCTTTGGGCAGGGTTTTGCACTTGGTCAGACAGTACAAGTTAGTAGTAAACAGTAAATACCAGCTACCTCTACCCCTGCATAAGCTGTGCATGAAATCCTCTATAGCACAGCAAAGTGACAGGACCAGCAGGTAGGTTTTATGCCATCTGTTGTCAAATGTGGATGGTAGGTCTTGTTTGAGAAATCTGCCCTTAGGCACTGGCATGGTTTCAGTATTTGTTTTCCTGGTAAGATGCAGTGCATACAAAAGACTGACAACACCTATGGATGTATTGATTTGGCAAACAGCACCCTAAGGACAGTCTGATACTGCGGTACATGTGATCATAGCCCAGCTTTGAAGACAAAAGAAGTGTTGTTTTTTCATGATGCATGGTAAATCACATTTGTAAATCTAGAGTGCTTGTGACCTCCTGGATCATGAAGTCAGAGGATTTACAATCAGGTTTTTCTTCACTCAGATGAAAGCATGTGCTTGTGCTCTATCATCAACATGAAGTGGAAAAAAAAGTGTGAGCTCGATCTTAAAGCATCACAAAATGTTTTTCTCCTCTAAGCTTCATTTCTGAATTCCTTGGACTGGGAAGCTATGTAGGTGAGCAAGGGTCATTGGGAAAGAGAGTCATGGTTTTGTTGTTGACATGTGTTTCAGGCTTCACTGGCAGGTCGAGTTGGAAGAAAGGATGAGTGGTGAAAATGTACCCAGGAGACAGCGGTGTGGATTTCAGTCCTGAAGAAAGTAAAGGCTCTTAGTAATAATCAAAGGCTAATTCACATGATATGTGCTGGAAAATCTGCGTTCTTCAAGCTGCTCCCCTGGAGTTGGAACAAGGAGAGAGAGCAGGAGAGTACTTGGGCCTGAGATGAGTGCCCGGAGGAGACAGTGGCTGGAAGCAATAAGCTGCAGGGACCAGGGTGCACCTTCTTGGCAGGCAAGGTGAGAAGGCAGGATTGCTGACAGCTCCAGACAATCACTGGTGGCAGATGCCAGAAGAAGAGGAAGAAAATGCTAGGGAGAAAAGGTGTGGCTGTGGGAGCTAGGAAGCCCTGGAAGGTAGGAGTGAATGAGGTGTGCATAGAAACCTAGAGATGAAAGGATAGGGTAGGATGGCCTGGAGAATTTCCCCGTGGAAAGGAGGTCTGGAAAGATGAACATGTAAGGAAAATTGCTGGGAAAATATGGGAATAATGTCATCATGTTCCTTTGGTGAGCACTCAGCACAGTGCTGAGACAAGACTGCCATGGAGACAGGCCCTGGACCCAGCATCAAAGGCCCGATCAGGATCAAGTAGATAGGCTGTTTGTGGATTTCCCCATCTCCTGGCTGGAATAACTGGAAGATTGACACAGGAAAACATCTTGGCCATCAGCAGCCAGCACCTGCTGGAGCAGCAGTTGTGCACATTTGCTGTGTGAAAGGGGAAGCACATAACATATGTTAAGTAGCCAGAATGCAATTTTGAAATAGGAAGTGTGTGGGATATGGTGGTAGCTATTTCTGCTTTCCCATCAGTCTGACAGATGCAAAAAACCTGGGGATTTGGTTTAGGGGAATCCAGCCTGTCCAGCTCTGGCACTGGCCTTGTGCCTGACTGCTGGGACCTAGGGAAGGAGCCCTAGAGTGGACGCAGTGCTATTCAACCAGGAGAGTGAGCCAGGTGTCTTTGAAGGCGCTTCAGGGGAGGCTGGGGCAACCAGAGCTCTTTGTTGAGCAGACTCTTGAGAGGGACAGTTGATGAGTGGTTCTGCTAACATGCTGCTTAATACACTGATAAAATATAATCCAATTTTTCTTCACTATAGGGAAGAGACAGGGTCTCTTCAGCCTTCTCTGTGCCTTTCATCCTTTCTGAGAAAGTCTGTCTCCATCACTGTTGTCTCTCACAGTTAGAGATGCTCCTCTGCTCAGTCTGCTGGTCTGCATCTGGGATGTGCTTCCATTTGAACCATCACCTTCCTCAGGGCTGTTTAAGCCTCAGCTGGATTGCATTTTGCTATCCACACTTCACTCTAATTACATGTGATCTCATCCCATCATATTTTTCCACTTCAGTCACTTCTAAATCTTTTGCAACACTTCTAAGCGGCCCTGTGGCTCTGTTTCAGCCATAGACCACAATATTTTTCCTAGTGTGACACAGCACAACATGCTGGCCATGTTAATGCTATGCTAACCCAGGAAAATGCTGTGCCAAAGTATTTTCCTGTGAGGAATTGCAGCTAGATGTTACTACAGTCCAAATTAGCTTTTAGGAAATCTTCTGTTATAAAAGCATGGATATATCATCTGCGCTAAGACAAAAATTAATACTCACATTCTTTTGCCTCATCCATGAAATGGGTAGGAGGACTAAAAATATAACCTATTCCCGTAAAACCGTTCCACCTTTTAGTTTCACCTTCTGAGAACTCAGGGAGGGGGAGCTTGATTCACAGCAACTCTTGGACAGAGATGAGAGCACAGTAAAATGGCTCCCAGGTGAGGCACATAAATTCTCCTTTCTCACATCATGCTCCTTGATGCACAACAGCAGCATTTTGGCAGTCACTGACCTGCTTTGAAGTGACCACAACACCATATTATTGCTGATTTATGCAAGGCACTTTGATCCCTTTCTTGTAGGAAATGCTTCTTTGTGTAGGCAGCAGGCAGGTCTTCCTAAGGACCTCCCAGCACTTTTTCATCTCTTCAAGCTGACAATACTTCAACAGATTTGCTTCTCTCTATTTTTTTTCCTCCCCAAACATCTTCCTTATTATCATCCTTAGCTTATGTAATAGCAAAAGTATTTTATTACATTATTTGTTTTAGCATAAAGACATTCATCTGGGCTGTAAGGAGGCAAAAATGGTTTAAAAAGTGAATAAAACAAGCAGGCCTAGGAGAAGAGGGGCTGGTAATATTGGGGATTTATCTCTGTTTCATTTTGCCTCTATGGACAACTGCCTTGACTAAAATAACAGAGAAATGAATCCAAGAGGAACTGCTGCTGCTGCTGCTTGGGGAAGTAAAGCGTGTCAGGTAATTTCAGATAAATGACACAGGGACAGGGGGAGCAGCTGTCAAAAATCAATCCAGCTCAACTCCTGCAACTGTCCAAACAGCTCCATAAGCATCCAGACACTGCACTGTTCACAGCATCAGCAACACAGTGCTGGGACAAAACAGCCACTTGAATAAAATTATGTTGCCAGCTAAAATCTGACATTGAAACATGCTCCACAAGCATTTTGCTCTGTTCTCTGGGCTCTCTTGAGCAAGCATCTGTCCATCATTCAAGCTGACTTCACTGTTTCTTAATCACAGGCAGATGCTGGCAGGAAACTGGAATCAAGATGCTCTGACTAGGGCAATTCTCAGCCTGAGGAAAAGACCTCCAGGCAATGAAAAAATTTTCACTGGAAAGGACCATTGAAGTAAAGCCTTCAGAAGACTGCATTTTTTCTTACTCAGTTCCTCCTAAATGTTCAGCACTTTTTATTGGATCCTGGCCACTGATGGGTGTGACAGACATCCCTGGAATTATACGGACCCATAAAATTTCTTAAGTACTTGACATACTTGCTTACTGTTGCAACAAGTCCTGTATTTGTGAGACCATACTACACCTGATAATTAGCATTATTCTGTTGTTTACAGTAATAGCTGTATGATGCATCATGAAAAATCCTGTCTTCAATGCACTGCACAAAGCCTTAGCAAAGCATTTCCACCTCCAGAAAACTCACAATTGAAACTAAGACAGAAAATACGACAAATCAGTATAAACAAATGACTATTGGAGAAGGGGGCAAAATTGCTAACTTGAAGAGTGGGATGTTGGTATTGTATTCCTTTGAAACCTTGTGCCTACAGAAATTAGTAATAATACTGTCTTTAAGTGAATTCTGCCTCTGAAGTGAGATGGGCAGTTATCTAGGAGTAGGTTTCTCTGCCACCCTGGGAGTGCTCTTCCAGTAGTGTCCTCAGCAGTGCTTCTGTTGTATCCACATGGCAACATAAAAACTCACAGTACAAAATGAGCTTTGGTCATCGCTGCTCACGCAAACAGACAAGTGTGACAGTTCACTTTCTTCAATAGCTGAAGAATCAGGTCTCTCATAACTGTCCTCTGTGAAACATGTTCAGCTTTCTAGCTAGTAGGCAGCTTATTTTGAATGGGCCCAACTCCTTAGTAAGTTTTCCTAACCCTTTTATGTCCCCTCCTTTCAAAAAATTTAGAGCTTACACATATAAGGACTGCAGGATTTTACTTCCTGCAAAGAAGTTCACTGTAGCCATATAGCTTTTGTTTCTTAAATTCTTGTCCTGGATATGCCTTATCATCTGGTCCAGCCTCAGAAATGACCAAACTCAGTACCTACCCAAAGAGATATGCTCAGGAAGAACATGGGATTGATCGGAGAAGCTTAATGAGTCTAAAAACTGGATTCAAAGAACTTGGCTACACCCCAAAGACATTCAGAGGGTTTGTACACGGAAGTCATCCCTTTCTGTCCAAGCCACTTTACCACCTAACACAGAAAGCAGTTTCATGATGGTTGCTTTGTGCTATCCTAGGATAGCAGCTGATAAAAAACGCTCTCAACTCAGCAACGCTGAGAACACCTTGTGTCTACAGGTCTAGTCACCTGTGCCTTGCTTCTCACCAGAGAAGACATTCAGGGTGTTCCTGTGCTATCCTGTGCTGACACCAGCACACAAGAATGTGGATTTGGCATGACCCTGCTCCAGACCCAACAGTCAAATGCAGTATTCCTTCAAATGCAGAACAGAGTTACTCCTTCCAACTCACGACCAACCCACTGGCATCTCACAACTTAGTCCTTCTTACTTTAGCTTCAGCAGCAGAACATTTTAACCAGTTTTACTTGGCCTATAAAGCATGTTGATTCTCTCAGGCCTTTCGCTTTCCAGCTTTACCAGCTCATCAAGGATCTGCTCCTGCTACAACCTGTGTTGTGGTACATAGCAATAATCAGTGAGAAAAAGCTCTACCGGCTCTGTGGAGACCTGGACTGAACTGAGCGGATGTGAAGGATCAACACTTGATGCATAGAATTTGTTGTCCAACACTCCCCCTTCCTGTGCACTGCTACTGCTTAGTAAGACTTGAACATTCATAAAAAGCACAGCCAGAAACCAGATCAGCTCTTCTAAATTAATGAATAGTGAAATAGACATACTCAGCTGCCCTGCAGGTTATCCCACAGAAGGATCATTCATGTCTACGCCTTCATAAGCACAAAATCCCTGCAAGCAAGGCCTTTCATGTGATTCAGTTAGTTGTGCACCCAACTTAAATGAGAATTTACTCTTACATAATATTAAATACAGTCAGCTGCAAAAACAGGCTCTTTCTCACTACATCTTACCCTGCATTGGTGATCTTGTGTAAGAGACACTAATCTTGCTTCAGAGCAGTAAGTAGGTAAAGCTGTTTTTGATCACAGGAAAAATAGATTAGTGGAAGTGTTAGTGAGCTTAGTAGCACTGTAAACGTTAATGTGGAGGCTAACTCATGCAGTCCCAAGTAGCAGATCCTTTCCTTGCTAAAAGGTGGAGCAATCAGATGAGGAGAGCAAGAAAAAATGCACAAAACGAGAACAAAAAATTCAAAATACTAACAGCACTCCACTGGAGAGATCAGAACACTGATTTGTACTTTCAGGTCCTGGGCCTTCTCTGTTCATTGGTACTTTATAGCATTAACAGAAAAATGGTTTTACAGGTTTGAGCAGCTGCTCTACCTTTCTGAAGGCAAGGGCTTCATTAGAAGTAACCAACCAGACAGGGAAAGAAAGCTGCTTTCAATTTCTTGCACTTCACCTTCAGGCAAGGACTCCATCTGCAAGTGTGAGGGTGGATTTAAACAGGAGATCTCTCCTGATCACTCACTGTCTCTCCTCACATTTCTAAGTGCTCTGGAAGGAAACTTTTAGAGTGGAGGAGCTGGTGGAGGTGGCAAGATGTTGGCACGGGGTGACTGCATGGTGGCCTGTGCATAAAGAGGCCAGGACTGCCCCATGCCAGATACAGCTGCCTGCAGCCAGCTCCGATGGACACACTGCACAGCAGGGCTGAGCACTTCAGCCAAGATGTGATACTGCTAAGAAAATGTATTTAAGAAAGAGCATGAGAAACAGCAGCAAAAACACCAAGGTCAGTGAAAAAAGAGGAAGAAGAGGTGCTTTAAGCATCAGAGCACAGATTCCCCTGCAGTGCATGGGAAGGACCTCATTGAAGCACATGAATATTTTCTGAAGTAACTACATCTTCCTGGAGAGCCTGTATAGGAGCAGGTTTATCCTGAAAGACTGCAGCCCATGGGAAGGATTCACAGTGGAGAAAGGAGAAAGTGTGAGGAGGCAGGAGTAGAAGAAAGAAGCAGTTATGGACTGACAGCAACCCCAATTCCCCATCTGCCTTTCACCACTTAGGGCAGGCTATAAGGTAGAAAAATTGGGAATGAAGATGCAAAGTTCAGCCTGGAAATTGGGTGGGTGAGGTAAGGGAAAATTATTGGTTTAGTCTTTGCTTTTCACCACCCTATTCAATTTTTAATTTACCATACATTTAATTTTCTCCAATTCAGGGTTTTATTTACCCATGGCAGTAGCTAGCAAGTGATCTCCCTGTCTGTATCTCAACCTGTGAGCACTTACATCTTATTTTCTCCCTCTGTCCTCTTGAGGAATGAGGTGAGAGAGCAGCTGGGTGAAGTGTGAAGAGCACCCAGCAGCAGGCCAAGTTAACTCACCACAGGCTGTTGCAAAGATGTTTTTAAAAGAAACTTAAAATTCACTGGTTTACAATAAGCATTTGCCATAAAAATTTCAGGTTAGCATCTGCCTAAAACTTGCAGGCAAGTCTTTTTTATTTATTGTAGAGCTTTTCAGAGAACGATTTTGTACTTCACCACTTTTCCTGTTTCCAAAATCGAACACAGGCAAAGACTTCCAACACTCACTTACTATCTATATGTTATCTGCAGAATTACAGAGATGAATCATTTTTACATGAAAAAATATAGTATTAAAAATCTCACATACAAGGACAAAACACGGCAACAAAAGGCAGCCCAAAAAATTAACATCCGGTCTGTCACCAGTTAAGATGAAACTCCTTTAGGGTGAGTTTTCAATGACAATAATAAAGTTGACTTTTTTGTTTGTTTGTTTTTCTGGTTTTTTTTATTTTACCCTCCATAAAGGAGACATGCATTAAAAACAGTAATGTCTAAAACAACATTATTTAATGCTTAGTCATGCACCTGAAGATGTGGCTTTGAGCATTGTCTGAAGCCAGCAGTCAGAAGAACCCAGTTTCACTGAGGCACCAGTGATGGAGTTTCTGAAAGAGTCCTCCGAGCTGAGATCCGCAGACACTTGGGGCAGCCTCCAGATTTGAAGCACGCTTTGTGAAAGCATGTTTTGCACTCTGTTTATACATACAGAGTGGCATTCAGAGGGGGAAAAAAAAAAAAGAATTAAAAAAACGAGTCAATAGCCATGTTCCTTGAATGAAGTTCTATCACATACATCTCAGGACAAAAGTATACAGAAGCAGTGCAAGGCCAGGACAACAACCACCACTGTAACAATTTACACTGAATGCTGGCAAGATTGATAAAACAGCTCTCTCATGCCTAGACCCAAAAAATAGCCTCCCCCTGCAAGCATAACCATGGTCAGGCAAATCCCTGGTTTTGCTCTCTGAATTCACTGATACAAAACAGCAGCCACAGGCTGGTTTTCAAAGATACATGCTGTCCATGGTTTCCAAATGCACATGCAGATTTTCAAATATGCATGCTTTCACTGAAGCTAGTTCTCAATGTTTAAAATAAGTCTAAACAGTTTTATACACCAAAATTCCCCCAAGGAAGAAAAAAAACCATTCAGTCTGGAACATACCTGGGCACCTTTTACATTTGGCAGTCTGATATGGAAAGAGCAGGTCTGCACTCTGGCAGAATTCACAGATAAACCCCTTTGCTTGACAGAGCTACAACAACAACAAAAGACGCTGAATTATGTTGAATTTAAATCTAAGAAAAAAATTATGTGGGAACGGCAACAGGGATATTTCCTTACAGTAGCAGCTGCAAGGACACTAAAAGCCCTGTTTTTCCCTTACCTCACAGCCATCTACATGAGAGCTGGAGCTCTTCAGAATATCTTTAAGAAGGGGCAGTAACTGCCCGCGTTTGATCTTCACCAGATCATCCAGTGAGAAGAGATGCAGCTCCTCTGTCAGATGGCTGGGGACCTGTTCAAATTCTTTCAGCACACTGCAAAGAGAAATAAAACCCAATCAAAATTACAAAAAAGTTGTTTTGAGTGTATTTCCAGAATAAGCCTCTCTCACCTCTCTAGTCACACGGGGATTATACAAGGCAAGTTCCTGCTATCTACCTCCCCTCCCAATTTGAGATCACTTTAATAAAAATTGGAAGGTTTGGGATTTAGAATAAACTATCTGCTTTAGACATGCATTCCTCAGTCTTTTGAGTTGCCATACACAGTTACCCCAGCAATCCTTAGATAATGTGTAAAGAGCTCTCTCCTACCTCAGGAACAGTAGGTAAAATCTCATGTAGTATCTAATATAATAAGCCAGGATTATTATTTGCTTTGCAAAGAGGACTTTGAAGGGTTTTATCCTGCACAGGTCACTACTGCGTGAAACTATGCTTGTGCTGAGCAGGTGAACACTGGAAATAGAGCTATTGCTTTTAAAATATCACTGATGCAGATAGAAGGTACAGTGACTACTCCTATACTTATTTCAGTAATGGAATCACAGGGAGTTGAACAAAAGAGAGACAAAAACACATTTCTGTTTGATTTTGGTGAACAACATGTAGCTGATGCATAAAGAAGAGGTCTATGTCAAAGAGAAAACAGAACCTACTTTTAAATCTTATTTTGCTTATACCTGATCTTTAAAAAATCAGCAATTCTGCACTGATAGTCTTATTATTCACATGTTTATGTATTAGTTATGCCTACAGTTTGGGAAGGCGAACAGCAGAAATCTTTCACTTCTAGCAACAAGCAAGGTCATGTTTTGGTCTTTATCACTTTTGCTTACAACTACTTTCATTTGAATATTTTTATAAAAAAAACACTGAAGTGAGCATTATGACAGATTTCTGGAAGAAGTCTCCAAATGCTCAATGAACACACTTGTTAATTAAAAAAAGTCAACATATTTTTAAAGACAAATATTCTCAGAGGGATAAGTATCTTTGACCTTTTAAGAATGAGTGAGAACCTAAGAGAAACACAACAGGAAAAAATACACATCCAACTAAAATCATTCAACATTTAAAACCAAACTATATTACAAGAAACAGCTACCACATGAAACTTGTATTTCACTCAACATCTGCAGTGCAATAGAAGGCGGTTTTGTTATTAGAGTTCTCTAATGGTAATATCAACTTATTTAAAACTGCACCCAAATGTCTCTAGAGAAGAAGGCTCTAAAAAGCACATCATGCACATTTTACTAAGCTATTTTTCATGCATAATCACAGTCCATACCTTTCAGCAAACCTGCATGTTTTCAAAAGCTTTTTTAAATGAAAAAGCTGTTCTTGCACCTCCTAAAAGATGGAGGAGAAAAACAGTCATTTTTAAATCAAAAGCATTGCTTTTATATATTCCTAAGTGAGGAACATCACTATTTGAGTCAGCAACCTTTTCAAGTACATAAAACCACACCTAAAAAAGGAACTTTACACTTAGCCCAGTATTAAACAAATGGATTTTCAAATGCATCAAAGCCCAAAGCAGGTAAAGGCTATTTTTATTGCCTGACAAGTGAAGCAAGTCCTAATGCCAAAGACAGCGGCAGGTCTCGATGCATGCCAGACCCACACCTGTGTAAGAACAGGTAAGTGTCTCCTCAGCCAAGAAGGGAACACATGCCTACTCATAGTCTTCAGCAGAACACTCTTCCTGAAGCTGTAGAAGGTACAGCTCTTACATAAGCCAAGGGTGTTTCCCCTTAATGGCCCACAAAATTAAGGAGTCATTCAAAAATTACAGAACTTTCCAACAGCCAAAAGCCAGGAAGATGTAAATATTTACTGCAGGAGATCAACTCCCTTACATGCACTAAAACTGGAAACCACTAAGAAAACATCTCCCAAAGACAACAGGGCTAAGGAGATCTCTGGCATAGGTTGGAAATGCATCTCTTTGCTCCCTTCACCTAAGGGAAAAGAGGGTAAGTCCCAGAAGTGGTGATGGGATAAGTCAGAAAAAAACAACCCTCCTCCTTACCACATACACACACACACAGGACATCCCAACCTAAGGACTTCTTCCTGAAAGTATCAGACTCAGAAATTCCTAATAAAAAAAGCCACACTTACCCTGACCCTGTCCATTTCTTTACTTTTTGTGTAGAGGGTTTTGTTTATACACGACACATTGAAAATGGGGTGCTGCCATATGCTGTCCAGTAGGTGTTTGGAGAAGTTGCACACGTAGTATTTTTTGAAATCCCACTTTGAAAGTATTCGGGCAGGAATAGAAGACTGGGCATAGCTGTGGCAGCAGTCACAGAAGTACTTCCCCAGGTAGTCACAATAGCGGAGTCTCCTGATATACTCTGCAGGCAGACAGCAATGAAATTCTGAATATTTTAAAAATTTATGGGACATAACTCTTGTCTGTATGCCTAGTCTGTGTAAATAACTCAAATCTAATGGAATGAAAGGAAACAGATTTTTTTTGTTTTATTTTTTTAAGCAGGGGGTTTTATTATTGTAGTGAACACATGTACAAGGTTTGTACTTGGCATTAGAACAGAAAGCTTTCCTCATTTCCATATTTGTTCAACTGATTATAATTATCAACATAAGATCTTAGAAAAACCCCTGCTGCTTTAACCACAAAAGAAACGCTAGGTAAAATACACAACAAAAATACTTCCACCAGTTTTGGAGTCATGTTTGTACAATACTTTTTCACATCAAGAGGTTTGTGGGGTTTTTCTCTGCTATTATAGCATCTCCAATTTGCTGGACTTAACATGCCATCATAGATTGTTGGTACTTTACAGGACACCACAAATGTTGCTCTTGTGAGCTGACCCAGACGAGACTTAAGCACCGCTTCAAAGATTTCTTAGGTAAGGTCTGTTTGTCAGTTCTGTAAATCATTGTACTTTCAAGCAGTTCTCACAAAGTATCAGGAATTAAACAAAAAAACCAAGAAAGATTTTGTGATCAAGATCTAAAGAAGCAAAAAGTTTTAAAAAGGCATCCCAAAGAACAAAATCACAGATTCCATAATCTTGCATACAGTCTCTAAAAAGGAATTTTGGGAATGTCTAAATTGGCACAGGGAAAGAATTATTAAAAGAAATAACTGGACTATGCAAAACCAGCACTTTCCAGCTTGGAAGCTTGATAACTTTTTTGTATCCTTTTTTTTTTCTGTTTTGTGATTGACTGCTATAAATTTTTACTGTGTATGAGAAGGACATCTATCGAGTATTGTATTCTGTATTCTATGAAAAATTCCAGACACTGGAAAGATCCCACTGTCTGTTAAACTGTTGCAGGCACATCCAACAATTAGATTTTCCTTCTAGCTCAGATAATTTAAAAACTGTGGTACATCTGTGTTGCTGAGGATTATAGTCTGATTACAGTACTGATTGCAGTACAAGTACTACACTTATTAGGAGTTTTTTGGCAGTTTTGGTAATACTTACTGCTTTCTATTGGGGTTCCACAACCAACACATGTAAAGTTTTGAGCAGCCACCACCGCATCTCTCCTGTATACAGAGGCAGATAGTTAGACCATTCAGCACCCAAAAGACAGTTCTAGTTAACATTCTTCCAAAGTGCAGAAGAGCTACACTGGCACCAGGAGACTGTCCACCTCAGGAGCTGACTCCTCCATATGAAGAAGGGAGATTCTGTAATGCTTGTTGAAAGAACTAAATTATTTTGTATTTCTTAAGGTGGCATCAGTATCATAGGGTTTGGAGAGGGAAAATCCACATTTGCAATTGAAAAAGCAACTGTACCTGCAGCAACACAGTTTGCTTACTGTCTGCACTTAACAGCATTTGACACAGGGTGAGACAGCCATTTCCTCACACATGACCTGCTGCCTCCCCACACTTTCTGAAAACCAGCTACCCATAAAATAGTACCAGGACAGCAGGGAAAGACAAGAGTATTCTCCAGGTAGTGTCACAAAATGAAATTTTCAGGAGCTAAGTACACTGCCACCATAACACCAAAGAGCACGCATATATCACATGGAAAATTGCACGTGCTGTGTTAATCACGACATGCCAAGAGAAGGACAAAGATGCCATCTGTTTTCTAGTGAGGCTGGTGACAGACACTGCAGAAGGCTGTGCCAGGCACCAGCTCTAGACCTGTCCACAGATCATCTGCACATGCACTAGATCTGTTAATCACCCAAGCTCCTTTCATTAGCTTTCCCCATGCTATACTAAATAACAATGCCCAGATCCCTCAAAACTTACTTGACTGAAGGATGAATATTAAATATAATCTGTGATCTTGGTGGGGACCAGCCAGAAGATCCCCTCAACTTGGAAATGATCTTTATTTCTTCAGCCAGGTTCAAACTGGACTCAAGCTCTCTTGGAATCTCTTCTTTCAGCACAGACTATTGGGAAAGACAAGCTCATTAAGATAACCAGCCCATCACCTGGACATACGTTAAATGCTATGGAGATGTTTATCTCCCTTTATACTCTGGTATTTTAAAGTTCAGTTTTCACCTGCTGTAGTCTCCCCTCAAACTCCCTCATATCAGTCCCAGGAGAAAGCACATCCTGATTGTTTACAACTACATGTTTTAAATGTGTTGAAAATTGCTGGAGAGAGCATTTTCTAAAAATTTGGATAAAGTGAACAAATAAACTGTAAGTACTCATTTGTATTTGTTTTCTTTTTTTTTTTTATGTAGCTTCCTCCTTTTCCTAGCAGTGAAGCAGCTGCAGTGAGACCCTGATTATTTGGGGAACTGAATAAAGAGCTCGTTGTTTTCAGATCAGACTCACTCTCTGCTTAGATGAGCTCAGGCAACCAGACAGCTGAACTGCAGAGTCTGTCTGCAACCAGTATTTTCTGAAAGCTCTACACAACTCCTGGGCTGTTGCTTCAGCAGAATTGCTGCCTGGTTCAAAAGATGATCTGAAAGGTAAGGAATACTGTCAGTGAAAAATAGCAGCGTGTCATCAGCATCTCCACTGCCTTTTCTGCATCCCTGAAAAGTTTTCTCCCATTCCTTCATTCCTACCCTCTTTCTTTGATACACCCAAGCCCTCGAAGAGCCACAGACACCACCCTCCAGCAAGACTAAGAGACCAGAGAAACACTGCTAAGCCAAGCACCAGGAGACATTTGCTGTCAAGCAGCATTCCTTCCCCTTGCTTGAGAGGGCCCAATTTATCACTCCCACAACTTTCCCTGCCCCAAGCCAGAAGAACCACCAGAAAGCTGCTCCAGCAGAAAAGGTAGAGCCACGGGGCTATTATAGTAAAGATACACACCTTTTATCAGGGGCAACAGACAGATTTTCAAGGTCTTCAAGTTCTGCAGTAAAAGAGAAAATTTTATCAAGCCATATAAGAAACAAAGTGTCTGTTACTCAGCACTATTTTAAAAATTCATTCTGTGTTACTACAGTGTCAGTTTCAAATATATTCATCTTTCCAACACCTTTCCTGGATGTGGGAAATAACCTCAGCCCAAGCTGTAAAACAGGCATATCTGGCATGATGAAGAATATTCCCTAATACCTTTGCATCCTATCATCATCATCAGCCTGCCTTCAAGAGCTGAAATGGTAGGGAGACACAAAGTGCCTGCTGGTCAAGGTCCAGATGGAAGTCACTCAACATAAATAATAATGTAGAGAGCCAAGAGAGGCCATATCAGGTTTTTTGGACACTGACAAATGTTTGGAGACACCAATCACAAACATACCAGTTAATGCTATAAACATGTTAGTAACAGGTGAGATGAATGCAATTAAAGGACACACTTCATTATGTTTACATAGATACAATATGCTTATGCCAACAAGGTGTCCTCATTGGTAGTGTTAGTTTTGACCACGCTTATTGCTCTCAAGACAAATGTTTCCCCATTTATACATCTCAAAGTAACTCTTGCTACTAGGAATGCAGTCTTTTGGAAGCTTGTTCTTCATTTGTAGATCAGGGAAAGACGAGAGGAAAAATGAAGCTATAAAACCAAAGAGAAAAACAAAAATCCACGTGTTATCAGGAAAAGATAAAACAAAGGTTAAAAGTTGCACAGGCCACTTCTAAGGGTTTCTACTTCTGTATGTGTAAAAACCAGAAGCAAACCAAATGAAACTCAGGATGTCTTAAAGAGAAGCAAATGTCTCTCTTCTCTTATATGACTATAAGAGAAGAGAGACATTCTGCTCTAGTCCTGAAGAAGAGGGAGATGCTGCCTAAAAACTGAGTCAATCCGTTTCATTAGGAAATTATCATGTCCTAAATTCTCTCAACCAATGCTGCTATAGCAGACTGAGGTTGTGCCAGTTTCACACTCCCTTCATGCACATTCCTTTGGTTTAATCCTTGGTCATAATTTCAGTCCCTCTGTTGGGTTTGCGTGGCAAGATTTTGGCAGCAAGAGGGGCTACAGGGGTGGCTTCTGTGAGAATCTGCCAGAAGCTTCTCCCATGTCTGAGAGAGCCAGAATGCCAGACAGCTCCAGAATGGACACACCACGGGCCAGGGCTGAGCCCGTAGCCATGGTGGTAGCGCCAGTAGGATAACAGAGTCAAAATGGGAGGAAAAAACTCCTGCACAGTTGCAGCTGGAGAGAGCATGAGAATATGTATGAGGAACAGCCCTGCAGTCACTGAGGTCAGTGGAGAGAGAGGGACAGGAGGTGCTCCAGAGCTGAGATTCCCCTGCAGCTCCTCAGGTAACCATGGTGAGGCAGCTGTGTCCCTGCAGCCCATGGGGATTAATGGGGGGGCAGAGATCCCCCTGAAGCCTGTGCAAGAGCTCAGGCTGGGGCAAGAAGATGCCTGAAAGAGGCTGTGACCTAGAGGGAAGAAGCCCATGCTGCAGCAAGCTCCTGACAGGATGTGTGGTAAGCCCCAGAAGGTAGAAAAATTGGAAGTGAAGTTTAGCCCAGGAAGAAGGGAGAGCTGGGGGCAGGGGAGGTGCTTTAAAATTTAACTTCTCATTACCCTACTCTGATTTGATTGGCAATAAATTAATTTCCCCTGGATGACTCTTTCTTCTGTGACAGTTTTTGGTGAATGATGTCTCCCTGTCCTCATCCAACCCACAAGCCTTTTATGTTTTCTCTCCAGTGGAGAAAGGAAGTGACAGAGTGGTTTGGCAGTCACTTGGTGTCCAGTCAGGGTCCACTCATCACACTCTCAAACCAGCAAAGATATACTTTCCTAGAAAGGAAATCCTGCAGCAGTCTGGTTTTTCTTCATGTGTTCTAATAAGGAGCTACACATACATAATTGTTTCCATTTTTCATGTTATTTCTCCTACAATAACATCTACTAAATCAAGAGAACTCCCAAACAATGGAATTGAACAATATATCTGTTTCTGCAGTTACAATTTTAAGTCTTACCAATAATTACATATTCATCCTCTGAGTCACTGTGGCAACGAAATCTGGTAACCTCATGATGTGATGGTAGATGTGATGGTGAGCTGACAGGCAGCAAAGCACAGCCTGTCCAAGACAAGGACAAGATCAGTTAAACTTTTCCAGCATTTATAGGTAGCTGCAATTATGTTTACATTTTTCACCACTCACCAAAACTTTAGCACACAGAGTGCATTTATAGAGGAATTTTAATTGTTTTTATACATACACAGAGCAGGCCAGTTCTTGGGAGTCTGTCATACAGACTGGTTCTTAGCCAGAATCTTTACTGATAAACCCAAATCTTTTATATTGCCGGTGGTCTCTTCCCTTCTCATGCCCAAGAATACCATTCATTTTTCCACAGAAGTTATGTCATTTAGACTTTAGACTTACGATTCATCACTAAGATCTGTACTACTCAAGAGACTAAAATCTACTTAAAAATGCATGTGCTGACTCAAGCATAATAATGCCAGGAGTATTTATCATGTTGCCTTAAACAATATGTGAATGAATACATCCCCATTTGAATGGGACTCTCATTCAAACCGATTGCATGGCTTCATCTGCATACTGCACAAGCAAACACAGAAGCAAAGAGCCAAGCTGCAAATATTACCAAAAAAAATATTAAGCAGAGAGAAAAAAAGCCAGCTACAGGCATGCTCTGTGGATTCATGCTTGGCTTGTGGTATTTAAATCCTACATTTTCAATTTAATGTAAAAAATAATTATAATTAATGAAACATAGCTGTGAACATCCAAAAAGAAAGTATGTGATCCACAGGGAAAACACCTGTGGCATAATGATCCTCAACGGACCCAGCTCTCCAGAGACTCAAAGAAGATAACAGAGGATGTGGGTCCAAGCAATGCCCCAATTTGCTTAGTATTTTCTTGCATAGAAACAAATAGCAAAGACTTGCAGACAAGGTTACATTCTAGATTAAGTAACTTGCCTTCATAACCACTGTCTGAAGAGGTAACAGAAGAATCAGACTTCTTCACTCCAGGGAAAGAAGATAATTCTGAGTCAGTGTGATAGCTGCCATCTGATCCACTTGTTTCCTCCACACCCCAGGACTCTGCTTGTTGTTGGCTTAGGATATTACATTTCATTTTTTCTAGTGATGCTATTATCATATCTGCGACAAAAAAGTGTGCATTTTCCTGGACACAAGATTGGAACACTCATTAGTACACAACATATTTGATATTTAGTAAAGATGAAGTGAAATGTGTCATTTTCCCCCCATTACTTTTTCAACTCTATAAATAAAAATGTAAACCTGTCTGACCTTTTATTTAAACTCAAAAAAAACTATCCCAAGGGCAATTCATGAACAATACGCAAAAGGCAATTGCCCAGATAATTGTCTCACCCTTGATTATAACACACAATCTACTCTTATCTTACCAAATATTAGATGAAAATGACTATCTGATGTATATGTATGCATTTCAGAGATGAAGTCTTCTAGTTATGCTGCATTATTTAGTACGCAAGCATGCACCCAAGTAACCTATTTAACATGATTTAATTTCAAGTCAATGTATACAAGCAGTTTTGCACACATGCTGGCTGGAGGGGACCAGAAGTGGCAAGTTTTGAATGGAGGGTAGATCTTCAGGTGGTGCGAAGTACAGGAGCTACTAAAATGTTTTCATGTGTTAAGAGTAAGGGCAGTGAAGTAGGGAGTATGCAGTGAGATAGCTTACATGGCCAATTCAATGCTACTTAGAAAATCTGTGATAAGAGCAGGTGGGAACCCGGCTTCCCTGGGCTTCCCACTGCCTTAAATAAAAGGTAGCTGTTCCAAAGCCTCACTGTAGCATTTCCAAACCAGGTAACACTTCCTTGTGATGTCCCCTGCCATCTCGCCTGCCCTGGTCACCCATTCTCTCTAGGAAAACGGACCACTGAGACATACACACACACCTGGGGCTCCTTTCCAAATATCACTGCTGTATCCCTTGCTTTCTGGGGTCTAACAGAGCATCCCACCAGCTACTGCTGGTGGTCTGGGACAGGTCCCACACTAGTCTCAGCTCAAAAGTAGATACGTCGTGGAGAGAAGGTTGTACTCAGGCGCCTGGGTGGAAACCCAGAGATACCCAGGATACTCTCTCCCCTCAACTGCCATGTGCCAACCTAAACTTGCATCTAAAAAGCTAAGGCAGTATCCAGGGTAGAGATTGTTGAGTGCAGGATAGTTAAGCCTTATAAAAACGGCTTATATTCAGAAAATTGTACCACTCGACATCAGTATTCATGACATCCCCTCAACTTGTACAGGAGACATGAAGAAAGACGTCAGTGTTTAGGAACAGCTAAATATTAAGGAGCACAACAGACAGCACAGCTTTCTTACTGCTCACAGACAAATACACATAGACAAGATTAATCTCAGCATTAGAAAGCACCCAAGTCCCTGTGGGTGTTTGGAGAGAGTTATCTTATTCCCAACACTAATTAGTATTACTTGCTTGGTGCCATTTTCCCCAGAGACAACTTTCTGTGATCTTTAGGAGTCCAGGAGTTTGCTATCTTTCCATTAGCAATGGAAATAATTTAAAAGCCTTTTTTCCTTTTGGGAGATATCTCCTACTTTAAAGAGACAAAAAGTCTCAAGTAAGTGGCAGAGCACAGCCTGCCAGCATGCCCTGCTGATAAAAGCAATTATGAGTGTATCTGAGAGAGATGCGTTGCAAAAACATGAAACAGAACACACAGACTCCTGCACCCAGCATGACTATCAGCTGTCAGCTCTGCCTACTGATAGCTCCCTCACACTGTGAAGCAGTCCCCACTCAGCTGTGACACACCAACCTTCTCACTTCCGTCCTCTCCCACTAACACCAGTGGAAAGCCCCTTTGAGATTATCTGACCCATTTCCTTCCTGGTCCACAACTACAACTCCAGGACCTGCAGACACCACGTGTACCTTAACTTTCAGTCCTAATGTTCAAAGAGATTATTTCACAAGCTAAAAGTATTTGAAGTTTTGTGGGGGTCTTTTTGTTCTTTGTGGTTTTTTTTAAAGGCAGCCTTGCTCATAATGGACTGAGCTCTTGCTATCTTTTAACTTGTAATCACATCAGCCCCCAATCTCTTCACAGCAGTAGTAGCTGATAAGATCTTGCCTCACTCAACACTCAGATTGTGATTTCTAATCCAAATAACTGCTCACTGGTCTCCTGGTGTCTGAAAACAAGTTACTTTTGTTTTAGGTCCCACATTACAGATGGAGAATCATCATCTTTCTGAAACACCTTTCATAAAAAGCAACATAAAAAGCTAGTTCAAGTTCATTGAGTTTTGGTGTGTGATTAATTGAGTGGGTTTTGTTGTTTGAAATGCACCGTATGGATGTTGAGAGCTTCAACCCAAAGGCAGAACTTGCTACTCCAGTAAAACCAGTGTTGTGCACAAAGATGAGGAACACCTCTTGGGCCCAGGACATGGGACCACATGCACACAGTCCAGTAAAAAAATCTTCTTTTCTAGGCACATTTTTAAAGCTCTTTTATACTAAATCCTACTCATTGCAATCCATTAACCCCTTTTTTCCCACTGTTGGAAAAGATTAACATTTAGCACACAGAGTTATGTGTGACTGCTTTAGTTCCTCATCTTTAGCTCTGTTTATAGGCTTGAGTGGACTGCCTATCTGGCAACACACCTAAGACTGTTTGGGGCCCTTATTAGAAACCATGAGAAACTGCTTGAATTACTGCAGTGTTATTGTGCTTGTTATTCATACTGTAATTCTTTGACAGTAAATCTCACATGGTCATCATCAGCACACACAAAAAAACCTCATCCTCTCCCCATCTTCTGATAGTAAAAGCATGAGGTAAATCTCATACATAGGCATATAGCTGCAACAACTTCTATGTAACATATTCTAATATAACTTTAAAGTTACTAACGTTAAAGTCTGCTTTTAAGGAATATGTGGGGAAATGATGGAATGAAAAGCAGAAACATAAAATGTTCCTGTATATATTTCCATTATTTAAAAATAATTCAAATATTTAATTAATGGGCCAAGAGTAGAAAAATTATGAAATAGGCATTTTATGTTTGTAGGTTCACCCATAGAGGGCAAGAAGAGGGAAAATAGAGTAACTGTAAATATTAGAACATCAGGAAGTTCTTTTATTGAGAAACACCCCTCGTCATTTGGTTTTGCCACAGTAAAATGTAAAAACCATTATGATGATAGTGTTACGTTGTCCTCACCTTTTCCACGTCCTCTGGAAGCATGCAGACGTCCTGCAGTGAACGATTCAAGGGTATAGCACTTATATTCAAAGGAGAAGTAGAACCTGTGGGTATAACAAGAACTTTCATTAGTTACTTCTTTCTCTGTAGCTCCCATGATGCACACAGAAACTTCCAGAAAGCAAAGCAAACTTTTTTCCCCAAAACTGAACACCACTGAGGCTGGAGGCTGTGGTAGAACCTAGCGGGGAAAAAATGTGAGAAACACACAGGCATTTCAACTGTTCTGGCAACCTGAAGCATGAGTATCAACTACCAAAGAAGAACAGTTTAAGTACTGTGCTGTGACAGCAGCACTGCACTCCCACACCAGTTCTCTCCAAGCTACAGTCTGAGCTGCTGGGGACAACCACAAACAGAACCTGAGACTGGATTTGCAGCAATGCTCTGCAGTTGGTGACGCAGCCAGCTGACACTGCACCCTGCTCATTCACAGCTGCCAGAAGAAACACAAATCTCACTGCTGCTTGGGCATGCAGAAAGATGCACCAGCCTTAAACGTTTCCCCATATCACTGCTGGCATTGTGTTTGGATGTCTTAGGTTTGGAAAACATTTTGCCATTATGTTTCCATACCCCAAGGAAATCTTCCTCCTTCTTCCAAATGCAACCCATACTCAATTGTAGTACGTCCAACTGTGGCATTAGCCATAGCATTCCTTGCTTCCCAGAATGGCAGTTCTGTTCTCCTGGTATTTCACATACTTATCAGTGGTAAGTATGTGAAATAATTTTTATCTCTTTTTCCCCAATAAGAACTTCTCACTGTACAGTAGAGCAAACATCAGATTTTTACTGGTGTTTACTACTTCTTCTTGGACTTTGAGATCATGCAGTTTCTGTTTCACTGTCATGATGTTTACAGGATAAAACAGACTATATGTGGTGGAAAACGGCCACCACACAGACACCATTTAGAGCCTTTGCAAATAACACAGTTTAGTCAATGGCTTTTTATTTTTTAAAAAATGCCTTTCCTAAATTTGTTTAAAAATCACAGGCTAAAGAGCTCCCACAAAATATGACCATAATTCATGTAAAACTTTTCTCCAACTAAGGGACATCAGCTCTCAGGCCTAGCTTGGATTGTTTATATTGCCATGCTGCCCTGAGCATCGATGACATCAGGCTGTAAAGTCAATACTGTGCTTGAGCGTAGTGACACAGATGGAGAGGTTTTGGTACGGAATTATTAATACCTCCATTGTGTATACCATGACAGAAAAACGGAAAGCCTGACAACATGACTTTTCAAAACACATTTAATGGCCTAATTAAGTTATTTTCATACCTACCTGATGATTCATCTTACTAGGTAAGCTCTATAGCTTGATAATAGACTACATTCTCACCAGTTAAGATAACAAATATTACTCTCGAAACTAAAAATAATAAGCAGAAATAAGGAAATGGGAAAATTAGTCCTTTCCCTTTAAAACATAAGATGCAATTCATCTTAAATATAATTTTGAAATCTAATGGGAGCTCTCTCCTTTGCTTACCTCTTGCATCCAAATTGCATCTTTAAGCAAAGAGAATGTAAAGAGAGCACAGGGAAGAAGCCCAACACATCCAGCAATGGGATGTAACTCTGGGTCTGATGCAGAAAAGTTATCTGGTTGCCTTTCTGCTCCTGAACACTGTCACCTGGAGGCTGCTGGGGCTGGAGAAAAAGCCCTAAGAGCCAGAGAAGGAAGTGACCTTGATGTACACAGAGGTTAAAAGCAAGAACAAGCCTGTGAACTTAGTGACACACCAGCCACAATAAAGCCCCCAGAAAACACTAAACTCAGTCACAAACTCCTCATTCAGTGACAGAGCCTTTTCAAAAGGTTGAATAAGGGCCATCCTCTGGTGGCCTCAAACACATGAATAAGGCATAGAAGGAATTTCAGGGGACCAGCAGAAAATCCCACTAAACAAAAATTAAATTCCACTGAAAAAAAAAATTATTCTGATTTAAGTGATATTACATAGTTTTCTTGTATCCTGTGCACCCCTCAGCAATCCTCCTGTGAGGAACCACCATCTCTGAGATAGCAATAGGAAGAATAGCAAGTCAGGAAATCCTATTGTGTAATTCCTGCCCTCAAATTAGGCATTATATTTCTTCTTTTTCATTTTGCTATTCACTTTTCATATCCTCATAGTATTGGACAGTGCAGAAGAGAATGAGACCTCATCACCCAAGCTACCCAGTGGTGCGTTAATGGTTAAAATCAACAAGGAATGAAGAAATGCAGAAGTTTTCACTTTGTACAGAAAAGGCCTAAGGCAGACAGAACATACCACATTGCAAAGTGTCTAACAGGATCCTGCCTCCCATGAGGATATTTTTTAGTAAAATCAAGGATGCTCTCCTTCAGCCACTTGGCTGCGACATTCCATGCTCCCTTTGTTTTCTTGAGAGCCAGCAGCACTGCTACCTCAACACAAGCTTGTGACACATCCGACTCGTGCCAGAAGGTCGAGTCACATGCGATGTATTTGTTCTTCTGCACGTGCCTCACAGTCCCCGCTGACCCCGAGAGCCTGGGCTGTGTTTTCCAGACCCAGCTCCCCAAACACGTGTGACTGGCCTCAGCCAGCCCCAACTGCTGGGTGCGGTTTCCTTCTCCCTGACGGGCACTTCTCGAAGGCAGGGAGCCAACGCAACACCCAGCAGAAGGAAACAGCCATAATCGTCACATATTAACTGATGACAGCAGCCTGTCCCAGAGGACAGAGGGGTCATTAAGAGCACACAGTCCTGCAGTGGCTCGTGCCTGTTTGAGACCTTGCTGCCAGCTTGGACCTTGGAGGAGTTCTGGGTGAATAGCTAGAAAGGATCAGAAACTGGAAGTGGAGGTTGGTGGAGTGTCACCACTAGGACTACTATTGACCAAAGGGAGAAGAAAAAACCCAAATTGAAACAAACCAACAAAACCTAGACTTTGTATTATTCTTTTATAATACAAAGGCAGGATGAACACTCCCTGCCTTTATTCCAGTAGAAAAATCAGACCTCAGCTGCAATATTTTTCTGAAGAAATCTATCATCATAGAGGGGTCTTAAATATCACCTTGTTCCAAACTCCTTGCCATGGGTAGGGATACCTTCCACTACACCAGATTGCTCAAAGATCACTCACTAGACCAGATTGGTCAGGACCCCATCCTACCTGGCCTTGAACACTTAAAGGGATGGAGCATCCACAACTTCCCTGAGCAAACTGTGCAGTGCCTCAGCACCCTCATAGTAAAAGATTTCTTCCTAAGATCTGATTGCCCTTCCTATTTTTTATAAGACCCCCCCTCTAAGTACTGGAGGGCTGCTACAAGGTCTCCCTGGAGCCTTCTCCAAGTTGAACAACCCTAGCTCTGTCTGTCTTCATAAGAGAGGTGCCCCATTCATCTAAAGATCTTTGTGGCCATAAATTAAGTCCTTAGATGCCACTAACACCCTTCATAAACAAAACCAAAATGCTTCATCTCACTATACCAAAGGCTGCTCCTGTCAATATTAGGTGTTAAACAGGAGGGGACTGTTCTGCTGCCTCAGCCAAAGGGCAGGGACCCCAGCCTGCAGCCCAGGAAGGCTGGCACATCTCATGGAGGCACGCACAGCCCCAAGGCAAGGCCAGCTCTCCAGCTATCTCAGGGACACGTGCTGAACTCTCCCACTGAACAGCTCCCCACCTACAGGCCTACACTGTCCAGAGCCCCCTGACACTGCAGGGACAGAAGGAACCTTGCTCAAAGGGCACCCTCTGCTAGCATCCCTCAGCCAGTCCTCTTCACAGACAACACACGGGATTATCCATATGGCTGTAAACTGGTGAAAGGTATAAAGAACCTGTTCTACATCAGATGGGGGTTTGTGTCTCCAAGACTTCTTGGAGGGAAAGGGGAAAAGAAAAAACAGTCCCACTCCAGAATAAGCCAATTCAGTCATAATAAACTGGATAATGCCCTGCCTCCAAAACCCCAGAATCCAAGGACTCCCTCTCCTCCAGCTCCTGCCAAATACAACATGACCCCACACACACCAATGAAGCACTGCCCAATGCCTAGATCCATGCTATCTGCTGTTGGGAAAAGGGTAACAGTGAAGACAAGATAAAGCTGGTAGAAAACTCATCCAGTGGATGTTCTACATTTCTCACAGCTCTGCAACTTTTACATTTTATCAACAGTTGTATATTACAGAAGCATTTCTGCATCCTGAGAGATGCCTACTACAAAAGTGTGAGCATCTCCCATTTTACCAAGTCCACTCCTCTGGTTCTCCTTGGTTTTTAAGCTCTCTCTCCTATTTCAAATGACAGCATCTGTCTTATTTGCAATCACCATAAATAAGGCCCGCTTCAATTGCAGTTCTTTCCAGAGATCTTACAACAAAAATACAGCTGTCAAGTTACCTGTTGGATTGACTGGCTCTGCCTGGGAAAGGCCACTGAGAGAATCGCTGTTGCTGAGAGGTGCAGGCTCTGCAGTGTAAGGGTATTTCACTAGATCTGCTTTACCAACAGTTGGATCTGAATGCAGCCCTGGGAAAGCCAAGTCTCTTTCAGGGGAGGTATAAGATTCTTTTCCAGAATGCACAACAGCGGATGTGACGGTGCCTCCTGTTAACGTCACCTGGGTAAAGCAGTCACGCTTCAGAGGGGACACGCTTGAAAGAGTGAAATCATTCAAGGAGGAAGCAGTAGGATCTCCACCGGTATAACGGGGACAAGGGAAAGTATCCAGCGAAGTTTTGGGGGAATCACAGTCTGTGTTGTCCCAACACGCCCGGGCCCTTGTAAACCGAATGTCTGTTTGTGTACAGGCAGCGTTGTGATGTGCAGAATCACTGTCACTGTCATCATGGCTGTCCCCAGTGCTGCTTTCTTCCCACTGTTCCACATCACTGTCTGGATGCTCAGCTCCCTGCATTGTGCTCTGCTCCAACACCAAAGAGGGCTTCAAACCAGATGCATTTAAAACAGACACGAGAATGTCTTTGATAGCTTCAGCACTGCCTGGGTATGATCCAAAACTTCCAGCATGTCCAATCACTGCTGGCCTTGAAGATTCATCTGCTCAAAAAATAGAAGAAAACAAGAGGTTAGGAAACAATACTAAGAAAAGGTTAATACACAACATGAATAAAATACATAGTATTTTTTACACAGATGAGAAGACAGGAAACAGCTGAATTCACTCACCACTCGCTGCTGCCTCTTCCTGCAAGAAAGCTCTTGCTTTCTGCACTCAGGAAGCAAATCTGTCATTGACAAAGGCTAGGTAATAAACCACAGTAAAGTATGCTGCTGCTATCCAAACACAATTAACTAAGATTTTAATGGTGACTGATTGTCAGTGTGCTTAAAAACATCACTGCTCCTCAAAACAGGATCACAAAAGTATTACTGATACAGGTACTAATCCTATTGCCAATAGAAGAGAAGATTACATTATAGTAAGTCATATGGATGATCAATAGAGCAGAAAGAGTAACAAAAAATACACTCAGTAATACAAGGTCAACGTGCTTGTGTGTTTCAGTTCAGTCAGAGTGGAAATGGCTAAAGTAAACTTCAGTCCTTTATTAACGGAGTGGCAACACTTAGCCAAAACCATAACAAACTTAGCTCTGTCACAGCAAGATCATTATAATGCCTCTGAACGAATGAAAAGCACTGCCAAGGTCCTATGTGATCTACTGCAAAACTGTAGTTTGACAGAAGAAGGAAAAACTGCTTTTAGTGGCAGACATAGCCACATTAGCAGGACACAGAAGTGTGCAGTACAACCGGTAGCTTTTGAAGAATAAACTGAAGTCCTATACCTTGAACAAAACAAACAAAAGAACCCATAACAAACAAATAAAAAAGCCTCAGAGGAACTGCCATAATCCAAGTAATTGAGAGATTAGACACAAAGTCTATGCTCAAGAAAAACCATCAACCACATCAACACAATGAAGTTAACAACTGTCTCCTTTGGGGAAGATAAGTCGGTTGTAAAATTCTAAGAATAGATACAATCAAGAAGAATAATTTCCAGGACAAAGAACTCCTAGTTAGGACCATGAGGATTGTTAAACACTTCTGGTGAAAAAAGCAGCAAGTCTTGCAGACTCCAGACTTTGCTCAAAGGTTGCTCTCCTTGGACATGTCTCATTGGAAAACAGTAAACTTCTCCATAAATGTCTCACTTGGAAGCCTGCATGCATGCAAACAACATGATAAGAAAGTTTACTAATGAAGGGATTAAAACCAAAACAAAAAGCCTCATGTATTTTAGAACAGCAAGTCCATATGAAGACCAGTGCTCATCAAGAAAAAGCTGAAAAAAAGTGAGAACATCACATATAACAGAAACTGCAAGAGCTGCTAGCAAAGCTATCCTAGTAAAGCCAGGTCAAAATCAGTCAGAGTATGTCAGTAATAGGGATCAGTCACCTGCCACTTACCAGGACAAAGCTCTTGCAGAAATAGCAGCAAAACTGCACATTTTACTGGCTGCACTTGCAAACAAACATCTTGCCAATGTAGCCAGCCATGGCAATATAAGGATAGGAATAGGAAAATTAAAACTAGCTGACTTTCAAACAAATATATTTCAAAATTTCAGGGAAAAAAGGGTATTTTTGTAACTACTGATATTTCAGTTGCACAGGAATACCTCAGTTTGGGCTGCAAACATCATCTTCTCTGTTCAAAACATTTTGCGTTATAATCAAAAAATCGTAAAATTTTATGGGCTGAAAGGGGCCTGAAAGATCATCTATTTCCAACCTCTCTGCTGTAGGTGGGGACACCTAGTACACCAGGTTGCTCAGAGTCCCACTAGAACACTTGGAGGGATGGGGCATCCACAACTTTTCTGGGCAACCTGATCCACCCTCACACACAAATGTCAGCATTAACTAAAACAGCCAAACTACCATTAAAAGGCAAAAAACTTGCAAATCGTATAATGTATTCTGATACATTGTTGTGCCACCCTCAAAGCCAATAAGCAAGGAACCCTCTCCAAACAAATAGACTTGTTCAGTACACACAAACACCAATAGCTTTTGCTAGCACTACAGGCACCAGCAAAACTCCCCAGACGGAGGCAACTTGGAATGAACTGGCATTACCTGAGAGAACAGAGATTTGAGGTGTCGGAGCAAGGCAGCTAATCCTCACTGAGGGATTGGAAGAACACGCTGAGTCGGTGAACGCCACCTTTAGGCTTTCGTGGTTTAACTACAACAAGAACAGAGAGGCAGACAATTTGGTTATAAGATAACAGCACTCTGCTAATGATACCCTCAGTCTCACAGTCGTCCCAGCAGGAAGAACACTTTTCTGAGGCCTGCCAACAGTCACCTAACCACTGCCTACATTTCTGCCTGAAAATCTCCCCAGAAGCATCTACTGTCTGGAGAACACTGGAATCTCAGCTCTGCATCTCTCATTTCGCTCCAGAAGGCAAGTGACCAAAAGAAACTTTCCACAGCAGAATGATTAAACTTGTGCATAAGGCACAAATGAGACAAAATGCTGAATAGGATGCCTGTGTATCTACCAAAACAACAGCAATGGAGTGGAAAAGAATTCAAGGAACCACGAATTGGTATCTGGAAGCATGGATGTATTTAGATGTACACAAGCTATAAGGTAAATTTATGAGGATCCAACTCCACAAATATCTGATCAATGTACTGCTTGATCTCCCAGCTCTAACAACTGGGAGCAGGTGTGGTCACGTCACCTAATTTGATAGAACACAGTACATGTGGTTCATATCAGCAACGTGACTGACTCAGCATAATGCAGGAGGTGACACAGATAGATAATACTCAACCTGGCATAGGAGTCTGTCAGTATAAGAGGATCAAAATTTTGAATGCATTTGAACTGCCTGAGCAGGTTTATACCAGATCAGCACTTCACTTTTTGCAGTCATGATGCTTCCAATTCAGTATTTCTACCCTCAAAACAGGATATACCATACTGTCAAATCAGTGTAAACTGAACCAGGGCAGCAATTTAGCGCAGATACTCAGGGGCTAATTCCAACACGAGACTATGATACACTCAGGACAGCAAAGCAACAGGTATCCTCCCTAAGCTCGTAAATTCCTTGTGAGGACCTAAAATTTGTTCCCCCACCTCCAGTACATCATGGACCTGCAGAGCACATCACAGAAACCAAGGAAATGAAAGGGATGCGCTGCTCCCACAAGCACATCGTTAAAAGGCACTTAACCAAGGCGTTGTGCCTTCCCCCAACATGAGTGAAAATGTCTGCACGCTGAAGCACAACCAGGACTCCTCTCACCCTCCCCTGAACTCTGTGATCCCACACAAGGAGAAGGGAGTTAAATGTGTACTGTCCTCGGCCACCCCGAGTTGTTGACCTCTACTTCTACGTGGAAGAGTGAGGTGACTCAGAGTACAGCTCTTGTCCAGATACCCTTCAGACTCACGGAAAGCAGAAGAAATTAAATCCCACAGAGAATTTCTCTTTTAACTGAAGAATAACACTTCAAGCCAAAAATAGTATGTTTAATTAAAAATATTTAACATTTGATTATGCCAGTGCTTAAAAAAATACTCTTTTCAGTATCTATTAGTGTTTTCTATTTTTTCCCTCTCTGCACTTCTTTAGAGAAACTGGCATGTAGGCAGGCACTATACATACAAATATCATTTGGTCAATATCAGTGGATAAAGTAGGAACTATTTTTAAATTATTTTATTAAAATTTAAAATTGTTTGCAATACAATTAACAAACTCTCAGCAATTAACAGATTCTACCTCTTAGTATGCAAGTATCCCAACTGCCCAGCAAGATAAATACAAGTACTTTATCAGTAAGCACAGCTATTAAGGGTGCTGAGGTTTAAGACTTGTATCTTCTTTTTAAACAATGCTCCCATCTCTCGGTTCTTATCAGAATGGTCTGAGAATTCAGGTACGATTTCCATTTACTTTCAAGATGCTACGGTTTCAACTACATCACAGGGGGGAAAAAAGGGTCACATAACTGTCCCCTCCAACAACAACAACAAAAAAGCGATTAAAGAGCAGTGATAAGGAAATACAACAGAAGCACATGGAAAGCACAACAAACTGCCATAACAAAAAAAAACAACAACAACAAAAAAAAAAAAAACCAAAAAACAAAAAACAACAAAAAAAACCCACCACTGACAATTTGACATCTTCCCACTATAAAAGAAGTCTGCCTTTTCCTTCCCCACCTCCAATATTGGGACTATGTTTCCCAAGTTAACTCCACCAGCATTTAAAAATAATTTAATACGTCCACTGACAAAGCCGGGTTTTAAATCAAGACCCCCTCCCCAGGCTAACGAGCACACTGAGCCACCATTCAGAGTTCTCCCTTGCCTC
This sequence comes from Acrocephalus scirpaceus scirpaceus, assembly GCA_910950805.1. Classification (NCBI taxonomy): domain Eukaryota; kingdom Metazoa; phylum Chordata; class Aves; order Passeriformes; family Sylviidae; genus Acrocephalus; species Acrocephalus scirpaceus. The sequence continues at coordinate 55,248,157 of OU383774.1, read as the reverse complement.
ACCTTCTCAGAGCAGGGGTGCTTGAAAACTTCTGTTCTGCTGAAGCTGGCGAGCGCTACTGCATGGAGAGACATGATGGGAAAGCTTTCATTTTTTGGTGTTAAGTACCTGGAAGCAAAAGAGAGAGAATTACAGTCACCACCACGTTATCCGCGCTTCTCCATCTGTTTTGCAGACTCTACAGTTAATATTCTGAACTGTTTTCCGTCCCCACTTGGCATGCTTATAGAAGCTTACCGAAAAGCACAGCTCAGCAGCAATGGAAATGTGCTTTAAAAAAGCGCCTAACTCAGAGACGGGGAGGGGTGTTCATTCGCCTGTTTGTTTTTTAAAGTAACACAACAGGAACGCCTTCCACGTGCATACGAGGAAGATTATTGATCTGTGGTACTTCACCGTTTGCCGTAAAAGGAGGAAGAGAGGGAGCGGGGCGGGCAGCAGCGAAGCCCCCGTGCTCCGGCTCTGCAGCGGAGGCTGCTCCCCCCACGAGAGGCGCCGGGCAGGGGCAGGCAGCGGCGATGGCAAACGCCGCCGACGGCCCCGGGACGCCGCGAATCCCTGCTCGCCGCAGGGCTCTGCTGCCATCACGGCTCGGCAAGCGCTGAACCTGGAGGGAGACCCCGGCACCTCCCGCCGCCCCAGCCCGGCGCGCCTTGCTCCCCGCCGCGCTCCCACCGCTCTCCCGCCGTGCTCCCCGCCGGGCACCCACCGCTCTCCCGCCCGGCCGCGGAGCCCCGCTCTCACCTGCGGCCGCCCCGGCGCTCCTGCCCGCCCCGCCGCCGCGCCGAGGATACTGATGCCGCCTCCTGCCCGCTCCACGTCCCGCCCTCTCTCGCTCTCGGCCCGCCTACCCTCCCTCCCGAGGCGGAGCCCAAACCGAACGACGCCGAGCAAACCTAAACAACAAAAAGGTAATGCCGAGGATAGCGCGGGGGTCCGCGCTTGTCTGGTTTGGAGAAAAGGAGGCTGAGGGCCGGCGACCTCGTTGCTCTTTGCGGCTTCCTGAGGAGGGGAAGACGAGAGGGAGAGGTTGAGCTCTTCTCTCTGGTACCCTGCGACAGGACGTGTGGGAATGGTTCAAAGCTGCTCCATAAATTTGCGCTGGACACTGGGAACCGTTTGTTTGCCGAGAGGAACGGCGTTCCCCAAGGCCCATTTGGACAACGACCTTATCAACATGCTTTAACTTGGTCAGTTACTCAGGAAGTTGGACTAGGTGATCATCGTAGGTCCCTTCCGAATGGAAGAGTCTATCCTACAACCAAACAAACCCAAGAGGAGTCAATTGGGAGTGAATGGAAGGTGTTCTGCCTCCTCACACCATCTCGCTGCGAGCTGGGGTGGGGTACACGGAGGCTTCCAGGCAGCAAATGCGGACACAACTCAAGAATCATCTGTATCCGAGCACTTGCTATCAACTGGCTGATTAGAAATGATAGGTCCATTCTCACTGAGCTTTTGGAAAATAATTGAGCCATCTGCCAGGCTGATCTACGAGTCAGCTGCCCTAGCAGGCTCAAAACTATGAGGCTGTAGTTCCTAGTAGCCAGTCTGAGCTAAAAATAGGGTGAAGGAATGCTGAGCTGTATTTGTGAAGCTAAAAAATTGCTGATTGTCCATAAAATGCAAAAATTATGTGCAGGAACTTAGCAACTTGCAAATGATGAGGAAGTAGGAAGAAGATAGAGTCCAGATGGTACCATGCAGAAATAAGTAGAAGCAGTAAATAGAATGCAAAACAGAGCTGCAGCTGAAAATGTGGCTTTCAGATGTTCTGGAGTAATTGTCTCCTTTTTAAGCACAAATGATGACTTAGCCGGTAAATAGGACAGTGGAAATGGGCTGTGGAAACTTAGGAAGAGCTGCTGGCCACACTGCACTGTTGCCTGAATTTAGTCTGGATGGGGCTCTAAGCAACCCTGATCTCACTGAAGATTATTCCAGGGGGGTTGGACTAGATGTCCTTTAAATGTCCCTTGTAACACAAGCTATTCTATGATTCTGTTATCCTATGACGTGAGTTTCAAAGTCCCAGATATAATGGTGATTTAACATTATTATTTGTAAAAATAAATTCTACTTTTGTGACATATGTCAGGAAGGGCAGGTAGTAAGATGGAAAGGCTATAGATTTGTTTGTAGATTTTACTAAAGCCTGGCAAAAGATGTGGTAGGGAATTTGTGTTTTATTCCCATAAAGTTTTCCAAAATCTTTACAGGAAAAGAATTATACAAATGAAAGACACTAAGTATGTCTGAAAGCAACACAACACGCAAAAGAATTGTGGTTGCATTTTCACATCCATTTAGTGCTTTTTACCCCCTCCTTGCTGCACTCATTGTACTTATGTGTGTGTGTGTATTGCCAGGAACTCTTGTATTGTATCAGACCCCTTGTTTAGGATATGATTAAAAGCACTTTTTGCAGATGTCACCAACAGAAATATTAGAAAACTGGACAAATGCAAAATCACAAGGAAAAAGGGGAAGAAAATGTCAGACTGTTTTTAAAGTTGATTAGGTGGAAACTCAACAAAGCTAGAGTGTACCAAACTGGCATCTCACGCCAAGTATCACCCACACTGGCTTAGGAAGAGGCAAACCCAATCTATTTTATCTGCTGTACATGCCAAAACAAAAAGCATCAGCAAAAATGTGTCCCAAACCTTACAGCAGAATGTCAAAACCCAGAGGCTGGGAGCAGAGACAGCAGATTAAAAGCCCATCAATGGACTTCTGTGGAGGAATCTTCCAACTCTCCATATCTTGGGCATGGAAGTACATGTCCTGTATACTTCAGGGTATATATCACTGAGATCTTTGAGGTATAAAAGGATACTGGGGATAACTAAAGCAGATTTACCTGGTGTTTCTAATGTAGTTTATTTATTTTATGTTAAAGGCATTGTTCCTGACAGGGACCCAAGAAAGTCCTGACTTTGTAATGTTTGCATCAAACTGCCTGAAAGTAATAAGGAAGAGGAAGATTTTTAATCACACCTAAAATAGCTCAAAGTTGGCAATTATTTGGAAGACTTCTACAGAGAGGCCGCAAAGGCTTGCTATTTTTTTTTTTCTTAATTTTAAGGCTAATGTTGCAGAATGACCCAACTTTACCTTTTGAAAAGACTCACTATTCCTAATTCTCTGGAAAAGAGCTACGAGGAATAGCCCTAAAGTTAAACATGTAAGCAATATAAAAGGAGGAAGTGTACAAGTAATTGCATGTAAAACCAAAATAATTACAAGGATAGGAGAACTATTCCAAGCCAAAGGTACATCCAGGAAATTGGTGGTCAGCTGACCTTCTAAAGTATTCCAAACATGCTGATTTACAGGCATCCACTCAAAATACAAAGTATGTCTGAGGGTGTTGGTCCCCTGGCAGAGGATGACAGCCTGAGACAGTGTCTTCAGCTTCCCACCCAAGCTGGGTGCCTGGCCACACTGCTCCTGAGCGAGCTACCAGAGCCTCAGTGTGCTAGTAGACCTCACAGTGCTGTGGCACATCTCCATCAGAACAATGCACATCCTGCTTTTTTGCCCTTTTTTTCTTTTTTGGTAGATACTTAGTTACAAATATGTAGTAAATTCTAATGCAGCCAAAGACCATAATTTCTGTGTCAATGTCATTAAATTCTAGTAGTTTAATAGATGTTAATGAGTGGCTTGGCCACCCAAGTCAGAAGGTCAAGGAGACCAAAGGCACTTTAGTTGTTCCTGTTCAAAAATTCTGACTCTGTATTAATGGTACTGTGCAACTACCATAATTTACACATTTTCATATTTTAGATGAGTTTAAGCCTTTTTAAAAACCCTGTAATGAGCTAAATGGTTCTCAGTAGAAGACAGAATCAAGTGTCCTTCTACGCATCCTTTTAAACATTGAAAATGGAGCAGAGAAAACGATAGAGAGGAGCTGCTTTCAGGAGGAATAGAGCTGGATTCTGAAGGTTGAGGAAAGAAAAAAGGAAAAGACCTTTCAGTTTTCCATTAAAATCAGTCTGTAAAGGTTTTCCAGTGTTGTTCATTTCAAGGCATATGGGAAAACTTGTCATCTTGGGAAAAGGCTAATCCTTACAGCTATGAACTGAACATCAGAAACAGCTGAAAAAAACATCACTTTTGGATGTTTTTAAATAGTAAACTCTGCACCAGTACAACTGCTGAGGCAAGGATTATACAGGGTATTTAAAGTCAGAAAGATACCATATGTACAGTCATATTTCAGTAACTTCTGTTTTTAACCTCTCGTTTAGCTGAGGATGCAACTGTTCCTTATGAGTACAACTTTAAAAAACCCTCAGTAATGCAGGAACACAATTTGCATAGCAATTTCTGAAGTGAAGTGTGTGTGGAAGGGTGGATCATGGAGAAAAAGGGAGAAGAGTGAATCACAGGTTAAAGACAGAGGAAATAGAAACATTTGAGACCTGTCTCTCTGCTGTGATAGGTTTACTTGAGCTGGAGAGTCAAGTTCACACAATGCTTACCAATGATGATGGGGTTTTTTGGCATAAATGTGTGACAGAGAGAACAGGTACTGTTGCAGTGGATCATACTTATCCATATCCCATCTGAGTAGAGACATCAGATATTTTCTAGGATAGCAAATGTGGCTTAAATAGCTCTTGTCCTTACTGCCAGGTATCTTGTCTCATAGCTCTGAGTTCCCACATCTGGTCTGCAGTGCATTGCTCCTTCAGTTGCCAGTGCCACTGTAATTTCGACTATACATTACAAGGAAGAAAGCTAACAGGAATTATGGTTTATTATTAAATTTAATTATTTGCCAATCCAATGTACAGCACAGCTCCACAGGACTGATACAGATGAGAGCATGTATATGAGAAGAAAACACAAATGAGAGCAAAATATGAGGCTGATTGCTAGTTAAACCAGTTTTTTTTTTAATAAAATAGAATGGATCAAGGGGTTATAGCTATATCTCTAGACCAGTTACCTGTAAAGAGATGGTTTTTCCTTTTGCATTTTGCTCATCACAGATGCTGAGTGGTTTACTATGAGGGAAAAATTGGTTCAGAAGAACTCACAAAACTTCAGTAGCAAGTCATTTCACCTGCATTAAATAATTCAGAAAAGCACCCAAAATAAAATGCTGAGAACCATAGATGCAAAGAGGGAAGGTGAAAGAACAAGCATGATTAGTCACTGAAAGCCACTGAAGTAGGCATGCCTGATAGGCTTCTTTTCCTCCAGTCTTTGCTGAGAAAACTGTGAAACAAATGAAAATGTGAAGTTGATGCATCAAATTTACATTAAGGTCTCTCTTTCATTTAAACAGAGCAAAAGCATGGCCATGGCTCTTTTTGATTCAAATGTTTAGTACTCAACAGAAAAGTGATAGATATTTCCTTCACAGAATCATAAGTTTGACTTCTGACATCTGAGTTGTGTAACCACTGTAGTGGAGAGCTGCACCATGAGGAAATGATGCTTCATCTGTTCTAGCAAGGTGCAGTTCCAGGCTGTGTGCTGGAAGAACTGAGTATTGTCACAGGATGTCTCACACTGAGAAATGTTAGAGGGTCCATTTGTCAGAGACAGACCCTCCAAAGCTTTCATACTGTAATGCTGAAGAGCATGCTGTAGTGTCTTCTCATGGCACTTCCTTAGCCTGAAGGGCTGCTGCTTAGATCGATTTCTAAGATAAGTTCTGGTGACATCTGCTGTTTGTTGTGAAAATAAAATGTATGAAAACACCACGGAAAAAAAATGACTGCTGAGTGATTGAGCAGCAGAACCAAGAAAAATTATATCAGACTGCATAATATTTTCAGTTGCTTCAAGATATTTTGCTCTTGCCTCTGTCATCAAGCTTCTAGGTCATTATCTACATAGAAAAATACACAAAATGTGTACCACTTCAACAAAAATGTTATTTTTTCCTCCAAGCATTCTGTGTTCACAAATGATGGCAAAATACTTAAAGTGGGTACATTTTATTGTCCACATTTTAACACTGTTGATGGAAATGCAGATGTTTGCAGTTCAGCATCTTTGAAACAGATGACTACTCATTCACTTACTTCTGCCTTCCAATTTTAAACAGGAGTTCTGCTATTTAGACATCCCACGTCCTTTCAATTGTAACATGAACCAATCCATGTGCAAGGTTATTTTATGAACTTCTGCTTTTCAGTATTTGCCACACTAATTTCATTTTAAATAAACAAATCTTGCAAAAGCAGTTCAACTTTTCTCTCCAGGACAATCGTGCATTCATTTAATTAGGCTGATTTACAAACAGGTATGGTGTTTGTATTGCAGGCAGAGCCAGAAGTCTCATTTTTGAAGCAGCATCATGCTCACAGGGTTCTCTGGAAATCTTGAGGAGCATAAGGAGGCACAGCTCTCCACCTAGACAAATATAGTGGGAGCAATCCAGTTGAAGGCTCCTTCCTGAGGAAGTTTTCTTGTTGTGATAGAATCTCATTTGTATAATGGATATTTTCTGCTCACATACTATTCTGGTGATGGAGAGAATACAGAAATGTCATGTCACAGTGGGGAACTTTTGAACTATCAAGTGGTTACAAGTGAGAAGCAATGCCTACAGTGAGAAGTAATATCTTTTATTAGACCAGATGATGCAGTGGTGAAGAACAGGCTGGCTTTCATGAACACAAAAAGCCCTTCATCTTATTGAGGGTGGGGGCCCAGTTCATGGAGTCTGAACAATGGAACCATCCAAGGCCATGGTTCCACATGATGAAAGGCTGGGCCCTAGGGAACAAAATACAGGATGAAAACCACTGCAGTTACTTGACACACAGCCATACAAACTCATGATGCCAGCTGAAGTGTAATACATATTTTGCAGAGATAATTTTATCCAAGCATATTTTACAGTGGATCAGGTATCATCTGCAAAAACCCAGGGACCACAGCATGGGTGTAAACACTATGTCCTGTGCTTTAACATAGTACAGAAGTGGTATTGTGGGCTGGCACTTCATATGGATGAAATTTTTACTCTTAGGTGATGCTGTAGCACAGATCTAGTATCAATGAGTCAAAAAACCCCAGTCTAAACCAAAAGTGCTTGTTTTAAATTACTTTGTACTTATGAAAGGTTTTCTGTTGTAAACACAGATGAAATGGGCATATCTACATACTGAAATCCTTTGATACTTCTTGATGAACTGCTGGTTTAAAAACAAATTAATAAAATGCTTAAACTTTGTAGTTCTAACTAGGCATGGAAAAACTGTCTTCTGACCATCACCAAATTTAGTAATGATGGAGAAAATTAGGGTTTGATGTGAGACAAAAGAAACACATTTAGTGAAGTTCACATCTTACACTGATATTTTCCTACATGTGGAAGTACATCAGAACATTCAACCAGGCCTAAAATACACTTTTCAAATATGGGTGAGTGGTGTAAAGTAGAAAAGTATTGTTACAGAGCTAAATTCCTGCCACACAGACACTTTTATATGATCTAGGATAATTGATATGTGCCTGCCAGGAATCACTATGAAATGCTGCTGGAGGAAGAGTAGAAAAAAATTCAGAATTGTCAAGGAATTCAGAATTCCAAAAGGATTGTTTCAGAGATAAACTGCATGAATATACCGGCATTAAAGTTTTTCAGCCTTACTTCCATTCCAGGCTGTATTTTTGCCAGTGGGACAAGGGTAGGATTTGCTAGTTCCCACCACAGGGAAAAACTGCTCCACCCATGTAGTTTTAATCACAACGATTCATTAATAATTGGTCACTAATTTATTAATGTCACATAATCACACAGTCAGTGTGCTACACGTATGGAATCCGTACTAGTATTACAACAGATAAATCAGAATGTTAACATACACTGACAAATGCTTGAACACCCTTCTATGAGAACTCCCCAAAATTTCAACCCCCTCCCAGGTGCACAGAGCTGCAGGCACCCATAACTCACATACCCCATGACATGATGCCTCACGTTGTCAGGCCAGGTTTCTCTTCCCTCAAAGCGAAGTTTAATGCTTTGTTTAGACTTCTTTTGAATCTGACTTCTTTTTTGTTTTACTTGAGAAGTCTCTCGGTAATTTCCTGGTTACTGTTTAATCCAGCTGATGGCCATCTCCTAAGCAAACTTCATTATTGTTATTTTCCTGACCTGCTTTGGGGCAAATGCCTTTGCAGGTGTATTTGGTGATTCTGTTCGTTCACACTTTTCTCAGTTGCATGTTGTCACATCAGCAGCTGTTACCCACCCCATGGCACTGAGGTGGGGGCCCTGCACATTGACTGTATCTCCCTGGTGAGGAGCCACAGGTTACACCCAGCACCTCCATCTCTGCCTCTGAGCCAACTGTACTCAGCCAGGCTGGCCCTTATGCACATTTAGGATGAGACTCAGTTCCTCCTAAGAGGAAACAGCCAGAAAAGATCATAAACCTGCCCTGTAGGCACCTAAATAAGGGTCCAAACTCCAGACTTCAAAGAGTGTATACTCTGTTTAAAACATTTTACTAATTGCTAAACTAGAAGTCAGGCTGGCCTGGCTTGTCATGCACAGATGAAGCTAATTGCAAGCCACATGTGAGATACATAATTTATGCTGTTTCTCCCCTTACCAAGGCATATCATGAGAATTTCCCTTCCTGGAATCTCTTACATGGTGACCTAACTTCACTGAGTTTGGTTACAGCTCTGATTTCCTCCCACTTTTCTTTGTGTGGACTCAGAACTTCTGTAACAGATATGAGGGATTTAGGGTTTGGCCTAAAGTGTCCTGCACAAGGGCGAGTCTGTGCCAAGGGTTTGTAAGCCAGCACTTGTTTGCACACTATTGTGGCTCCCTTCATTTCTTTGCAACACATACAGTGGCAGACCATGGTTTCACATTTGGTGGTAATGCTGCCTAAGATGCTTAATGAGCTTAGTTCCTGCTGCTGTGCTTATGGCTTCTTGTTCCCATTGCCTCCCCAAAACACAGCCAACTTGCACAGTGAGGTTGTGAACGAAGTGGTGAAACGGGGACAGCTTGGGATGATTCAGAAAAAAATAGGTTGTTTTCCAGCCAGATCAGTCTACTTTGCAGCTGCACACACACACACTCACACACACACACACACGCAACCCCCCTGATTTGGCTCAGTAAAGGGATAACACAGGCCTGAGAATTTGCAAGGGGAATGGGAGCTCCATGGGGCACTATTGCCATTCAAAACAATGCCTATGTAACCATGTCCTCCAAGGACATAAATTACCTCAAATGAATGAGAAAATCTTGCTAGGAATATCTCTCAGGTGCTGCATACCTGTTACTGAAGCTCCAGCCATGCCTGCAGGATGAACGGCAGGATATTTTTCAACTGCCCAGGATTTGGAAGGGATGCTGGAGAAATCTGGCCCTGCACTCCTCTTGAAATTCTTAGTCCTGCTGCTCTCAGTAGGAGCTGAGATTTTGCAATACTTCATGGATGTGACTTCCTTCTCAGGGCTCAGATACTAAAGTCAGTCTTGGCAGGGCATTGCCATCAGGTAGCACGTTGCAAACCTTGTTCATGTGCTCTGGAAAAGAAAAGATCTAGTGGGGTATAGCAAACAGCTTTTGCAGCAGCCACACTTGTGTTAAGAATTGCAGTGCCTGAGCTCTTGTTGCTTAACTGCTTCTTCCAAGACATAGTTTATGACTGTCACCTTAGTGTTTACTCTTGTTTAACCCCAGTAGATCCATTGGAAAGCTGAAATGTAACTCAAAATTGTCACATCCCCTGTAAAAACTACATCACTCTTTGTGTATCACAGACACTTTCTTTTAAATTCAAAGCTAAATATGACTGGATAAATATTTACCAACCGTAGGCTTCTGCTTTCCTTCCTTAAATATGTATACAATCTGCCCTTAAATATAGATATAATTTTGTTGCTAATTTGAGCAGGTCAGAGTGATTTTCCATATGTATTATATCCTCTCAGAAGAGTCCTCTGTTGAAACAAAAACATTTCCATGAAATCATGGCACTTCTGCTTGCAAATTAGTTGGTTTTTTTGTTGAAGGAAAAGGAATGACAGGGAAATTAAAAATTTTAATTTAATATTATTGAGCGAGCATATTAGGTACTACTGTACATAGTAGCACATCAAATTATTTTTTCTTTTCCTGCATAAATGAGAATATCAGCTGTTTCTAATTTCACTGGATGAGGCTACATTACTTCTCCAAAATATTAAAACCAGCTGGTTTTCAGGTCAGGTTTGTAGCTGTAAAAATTTGCTGAAATGTTACTGAAAAATATTCCCTACTGTGTGTGCAGCTTATACCAACAAAATGAAATCTCAGCATATACCACCTATTTCAAACCCTAAAAATTACAGAATTGTTTAACTACTGACCTAGAACAAACTCAACTGAAGAACTTAAAGAAATAAGGTTTCATGCTAGCCTGCCCTAGTGTGTTAAATGATGTGAGTCTTGTTAGACATCACTGTAATATCTCCCACCATTCTTCATGGCTGTTTTGAGGCACTTTTCTGGGCAGCTTTTCAAAACCACCAGCAGAAACCTGTGCTAGCAGGACTTCAGCTGGCAAAATCCTTTAGTCCAGATAAAATCTACAGTGCCTTTAAGATGTAGTGCAACTGGTTATGAGAAAGGCAGTTTCTTCTTTCACAACACAGAAAAGAGAATCTAGGTGTCTGCTTAGTTATTTGTCAATTAGACACCAATTTGTAAATCCACAGTGGGCGGTGTGTGGCAGAATTCAGAAGAATAAAATACTGGGTGTGCCTAGGTTGCCAGATGAGTTTGAGTTTGAAGTTGTTTTCAAGTACAGACTTGTTACCGAGCTTCACTGTGTGCACAAACTACAGAGTTTATCCTGGCTCTGGAGTCTGCTGAAAACAGAATTTAAATGGATCCAAACTCTCATTAATAATATCTATGCAAATGGCCAAAAGCCAAACCAAATCATCTCTTAATTTCACAGCATCACCCAGCAGTCAGACTTGGGATGAGTTTCATCTTACGTGGGCTGGGCAACATGTGCAAAAAAAAAAAAACGTTAAGGAGTAGCTGATACTTATTCAAAATATTTCTCTTGCAGTCTGGGTCTCTCCTTAGTGACACCAGCTCGACACATGTACGGATACATTGAGAAAAGCACTACAAAACTACATGGGAAAAAAGGCTTTGTGAACAAGGACAAGTTGTGTTATTTCAAGAGCATTTAACGTGTAGAGTGTGTGAATTATGTTGGAGCTTCAGCTACTCGTAACATTTCATAGAATCGCAGAATGACAGAATGGTTGAGGTCAGAAGCTTTAAAGATGATTTAGTCTAACTTCCTTAACATGAGCAGGGACAATTTCCACGAGATCAGGTTGTTCAGACCCCCATCCAATCTGGTCTTGAACACAGAGATGGGACATTCACAGTTTTTCTGGGCAATTTGTGCTGGTGCCTCAACACCCTCAAATTAAAGAATTTCTTCTTAATATCTAATCTAAACCTGCCCTCTTTCAGTTTGAAGCCATTTCCCCTTGTCTGATCACTGCATGTCCTTGTAAAAAGTCCCTCACCAGCCTTTCTGTAGCCCTCTTTAGGAGCTGGAAGGTGCTCTAAGGTCTTCCCTGTGCCTTCTCTTCTCAAGGCTGAACAACCACAATTCTCTCAGCCTTCATAGGAGAGGTTCCCCAGCCCTTTAAGTTTCTTTGTGTCCCTCCTCTGGACCCACTCTAACAGGTCCGTGTCTTTCTTGTTCTAAGGATCCCAAAGCTGGGATGCAGCACTCTAGGTGATGTTTCACCAGAGTGGAGAAGAGGGGCTGAATCCCCTCCCTTGCCCTGCTGGCCACATTGCTTTTGTTGCAGCCCAGAATACAGATGGCTTTCTGGGCTGTGAGTGCACATTGCCAAGTCATGTCCAATTTTTCATCTGCCAGCTGCTTCAAGTCCTTCTCCTCAGGGCTGCTCTCAGTCCATCCATCCCCCAGTCTGTGTTGGTACTAGGGCTTGTCCTGACCAAGCACTTGGACCTTGCACTTGGCCTTGTTTAACTATATGAGGTTTATAAGGAGTCACTCCTTGCTCCTGCCTTTGTCATCCATCTAGTTTACCGAAGTTTTCACGTGATTCTTGAAAATCACTTCATAATGAATGTAAATTACTGCACGAGATAATAGGAGCTATTTAGCAGGAAGGGAGAGGACAGGGCACCACCTCACTCTGTAGGGTGTGATTATCTTTGACACCTAACAATGTATGATACTAATACAATGGTCTGTTAGCAGCTACCAAGAACTTCACATTTTGGAAGAGGCAAGGTTGAAGGGAGGGGCAACTTTCCTGGATCGTTGGTAGGACTGGCATTAGCTGTATGAAAACAGACAAACTGTTGCATTTGCAGTCTTTTATCAGTTCCCATAAATCTACTGCAACTAACTTACTGAATACATTAACCATAAGTGGGTTTGTGTCAGTACCTGCAGCCTTTGAACAAATTCCCAGCTAACTGACACATGGGCAAGACTATTTGAAAGAATCCTTTTATTTCACTGCCCATCTGAACAGCTGAAAACCCAGGAGCAACAGTCATACCTTTTTTGTCCAATTAATAAATGTTAATAATTCAGTTTTGCTCCTTTTTTTTTGCCTTTTTTCTTTTTGCCTTTTTCTTTTTTCTTTTTTTTCCCCTTCTGGGATTTGCTGAAAACACTAACTTACAGTTTCTGGGAAGCAAAGAGCTAGGCTCTCAGAAAGGTGCTGACTGAGGTTCTGACTGAGAAGACTGTGGGTTTAGTGGGTGCAGTTGCTTCCTCCTTGTGAGAGGTCTCACACGCTTGTGCTTAGTGTCTTCAGCATTAGGGTTTGGGTTGCTGTGACCTGCAAGTGCTCAGTCTCCTTCTCAATAAAGATGTAATGTGAAACAAGAATCCATTGGAAACCCCAAAGCCCAACAATTTGAGCGTGTAGCTTTGCTGTCAGGGCATTCACAAAAAGGAGGGGATATTGGGAAGGAGACCTTGCTTTGAACATACACAGTGTAAACTACTTTTGCCAGGAAATCCTCTGTCAGTGATGCACTAACCTCTGCTGTATTAATGACTGAACAGGGAAGAGGCAGCAGGCATCCTCGATTACCTGTGGCAGCATTAATCTGGCACTGAAGGTTCTAACATTAGCAATGAATTTGGTGAAATCCAGTGGTAGAACCTGCTTGGTTATATCTTTCTGCTCTGTCTTCTTTATAATGCTGACCTGTTAGGACAGATGTCTCTCTCCACATTACATCTTCCCCTCTCTGTCTTGTTCCAGTTCTGGGTTTTAGCATTTTTTTCCTGATTATGTCTGCAGTGCTTTTGAACTGTTCTGATGTGCAGGCATCCTACACTTCTTTCAAAGGAGGAGTACATTTCTGTGGTGAATGGAAGCCTGTTGTCCATATCCTTGCTTTTCTTAGTTACCTTTCAAGGCTAAAATAGTCCACAGACTCCTCAAAAAAAAAAAAATCAGTGAGCTACTTTGAATGCTGAGATCTTAATATTCGTGAATGAGACTAAAGACTTAACTTAGCTGTAAAGAGAGAAGTTACTGAGTTTTGTTATGACCATTTAAGTCCTTGAAACTGGATGAAGCCTTGGCAGATGAGTGGTAGTGAATTTTCAGTATGGAAGGATTATTTCAAATGGAAAACACAGGTATCCTTTTTTGCAAACTCACAGGCTTCAAGCCAAGGTATGATTCTGCTCTCAATGAAATCAGTGGAATTTTTTGTTTCTCTAATTAAATACCACTAATAAATGCAGGGTTTGTTTTTCAGGCATTCAGTGTTTGTTACATCCTCTTCCAGCTATTTTTTTTTTCTATTCACTTTCTATTCTCTATTTAAATGATTTATATTGTTTTGTTTTTTCCTTTCCTTGATATTCTGATTCCTTTTTATAAAAGCTAATGACATATGGGAGCATACAAAAGAGTCATGTCACTCTGCCTTCATGGCATTTAAGCCCTGGGTTAGGAATCTGGCTGTGCTGAATGAAATAATGTTTTGTGGGGCGCTGCCGAGGCCAGTGCTGAGAGATGGTTTGGTGACCCCACTCTGGGCCATGGCTTCCTGTTATTTTGGCACTTCTGCATGGTGATCCAGCCACAGCAGACCAAGATTTCAGGGAATGAAGCTGGTGTATATTGAGATAAAAGAGACCAACTTGGCTGCATTGCCTGTGAAAATGTCACCTCATATTCCTACCTCATAGCCTGTGGAAAACCCCAGTTTATAAGGCTCTGTGACAGGCACCTCAGGCCACCTTGAGACCTGTCAGTGTATCCCTGTCAGCTGATGGCCAAACACAGAAAGTCTCACAGGCTCCCTGGGAACAAAATCCATGCTGCAGTACCAAATGGTTCACATTGTCTACTGAGATCCTGAACAAAGCAAATAATTGGGAATAATTAGTAACAGAGGCACTGGCAGCAACGTGGGCTTCTTCCTATGGACTGCAGAGTTCCCCTATCCATTCTCAGCATTGCTTAGCAGCCGTGAGATACCTGTTAATAGCTGAGAAAGAATGCGCTAGATTTAAAACGCTGATAATTAAAGCATTTAGGCACTTATAGCAATGAAAGGAGGAATTAATCTTTGGATATGAAACTGAACCAGTTATCTGTTTAAAATAGAATTTCCAATTACTGCTTTCCCAGAAAAAAAGGTAATGTACTCCCCCAAAAGGCTTTCTGTTCTGGTTTTGACAAGACCAAATTTGTACAGGTCAATTGACTTGGGTGATCTAATAGATTTGTGCAGTAAAATGCCCTGGGATCCTGAGAGCAGAAAGTGTGCCAGTGTTACTGATTTTATTTATGAGAAGTACTAACCTAATCAGAAAGCTCATAAAGGGAGCACTATGCAAGGAATTAATTGTAGTTGCAAATAAGCTGGTTGTAGCTGCAGAATGTTTGGTGCTCATAGGATTAGTCTGAGATAATTAGACAGTGCCTATAAAAGAAAAAGAAACCAAACATAGAAATAACTTGCACAAGAGCATTATCAAAATATCACTGAGGTTTTCTTTAAAATTTTTATGTCTTGAGGAAGGGATCCCATTTGCTTTTAACATGCTGCTGGGTAGCTCCCAGTGGAATCTAATTAGCAAGAAATAGATTTTCTGGCTCCTGGAAGAAAAACAGGTGATTAATGCTAAAAGCACAATTGCTGGATGTCATAGAATGCTTCTGCTTTTGTTGTCACTACCCAATGTAATAGGCTATTTGGAATAACTTCAGTCTGTTCTTGAATGGCGGGGGATGAGGTATATATAGGTATGTGTATATATAGTATAATGGGTATATATAGTATAGTATAATAGGTATATGTATATATAGTATAAATAGGCAGCCCAAAGGCTATTCCAGGGCCATCTCTAAACTAAACTGAAATCAGACTCCTCAAATTCAGCTGGAGGACAGATGTCAGCTTCTGAGAGGGGAGGGAAGGAAAAGAGGGAGGTGACTATAGTAGCCTCAGATCAGACAGATTTAAGCAGTTGCTTTTTATTTCACATTGTGTTCATTTGCTTTGGTGGGTGTGTGGTTGAGAGTGCATGGCTGTGGAATCTGGCCTCATGTCATGCCTGTACACAGACTTCCCAAAATTGGAGTTTTGAGGTTGAGAAAAGGGAAAAGTCTATGGAGGAATCCTCACACAGACATCCTTGTTTATAGGATACTAAATAGTAGCAAATGCTTTTAATTCCAGCAGCAGACACATTCTGCAAATATGACTCTTTGGTACTTCATGGTATTTTTTTACAGATTCACAGATCCACATATTCTGAGTTATTATATTCTGTAATATTCTGAGTTGGAAGGGATCCACAAGTACAAGTTGTTCTACATTTCACACCTTCCATTTTAAGAGGATAACTTTTGTTTTGATAAAAGATACTGGTCTCTGCTTTTTCAGAAATGGACATTGGATACTCATTTCCCCTGGAGTGGCTGTGGGAGTTAAGATCCTGATGGTACTTGTGTTGGTATTGTGTAGCTACCTGTGCCTGGTGAGTACTTGGATGAACTTGTGTGGGGTGGGATGCTGGAGAATGCAGTTCTGCCTTTGGTTTAGGCCACATTTGGTTAAAGAAGAATCAAAGGCTGTACAATGACCTGTGCCATTGAAAAAACCTGGCTAGTACTGTTCTCAAGTGATTATGGCATAACTGTGTATGGTAGAAATGAGTAGATTTGGGTCAAGGTTCGTCCCTGTACTCAGCACTGGAGGGGCCACACCTCAGACCCTGTGTTCCTCACTACAAGGAAGACATTGAGGGCCTGAGGCAAATCCAGAGACGAGAAACAGAGCTGGGGAAGGGTCTGGAGCACAAGTTCATTAAGAAGCGGCTGAGGGAGCTGGGGGTGTTTAACCTGGAGAAAAGAAGGCTCAGCATATTTCCTCCCTACAAGTGCCCGAAAGGAAGGTGGAGCCTGGTGGGGGTCAGTCTCTTCTCTCAAGCAAGAACTGAGACAACAAGAGGGCCTCAAGTCACACCAGGGAAGTTTAGATTGGGTATTTTGAAAAACTTCAGTATAGAAAGGATGGCCATGCATTAGAACAGGCTGCCCAGGCAAGTGTTTAAGTCCCTAGAGGTGTTTAGAAGATGTGTAGATGTGGCACTGAGGGACATGGTTTAAGCGGTGGCCTTGACAGTGCCGGGTTAACAGTGGGATGATCTTGGACGTCTTTTGCAACACAAACGATTCCATGATCCTCTGAGGTCTGCACGTGTCTCCCACACTGGGTAGCCGGAGAGGTGCGCTGGAAGCTTTAGCAGGCCCCTGAAGGAAGGCGGGGGACGAGGGCGCCGCGGCCGTGAGGCGGCCGTGAGGCGGCCGTGAGGCGGCCGTGAGGCGGCCGTGAGGCGGCCGTGAGGCGGCCGTGAGGCGGCCGTGAGGCGGCCGTGAGGCGGCCGTGAGGCGGCCGTGAGGCGGCCGTGAGGCGGCCGTGAGGCGGCCGTGAGGAGGCCATGGCGGGCAGTGCCCGGCAGGGGGCGGCAGAGCCCGCCAGCAGCGCCCACGGCGCGGGGCCTCCTCCCGCCAGCGCCCGGTGCCGGCGTTCCTGACCGGCCTTCCTGCCCGGTATTCCTGCCCGGCATTCCTGCCCGGTATTCCTGCGTTCCCTGCCCTCGCACCCGCGCGAGGGAAGCCTGCGGATCGCCCCAGGGCTGGCGATGGTCCCTCAGGCCCCGCACGCCACTCGTCAGAGTGCGAGGCTGGAGAAGAAAAGGGAGACTCATAATTCTCATTCTTCTTAAAGGCCAGCTTATATAGTCTTTGTCCACTTCAGAAAAGAAGAGGGGGTACAAATAGAGATTCAGTACTAATATTGTTCGACAGGGGAAGGGTGAATATACAAATCCCCATAAATAAGCAGAGAAATAATGAGCCATTGAGCTGATACTACTGGCAGGTGGGAAAGAAATGAGGTCAGCTCTCTCTTAACCTCACCTCACCTGGCACAGCTTGTTGGCATGGTTGTCTGTTCTCAGCTAAAGCTGCCATTCACATATAGAAGTGGGGTGGTTGCCGGAAATGTTGATTCCTCCAAAGTTAGTCTGTTTATCTAGCCAAAATGTGTGGGAAATTCTGTTTTGGTCACAAGGATGTTAAACTACATCATGATGTCAGCCTTATCAATACTGGGTTTCAGGGGGAAAAAGATCAAGCAAAATTCAGATGGACTAAAGAGGAACATCCTTAGGTAAATAACAGATAAATACTTTTCTGAGTTGACCATGGTGTAATTAGGAAAAAAGCCCCACCCAACTTGCAAAGTAGGAATAGTATTTCCCTGTCTTATGGAGAGTTATAAGGACAAACTCAACAAGCAACACTCAGATCTTCCAAATCTGATGCCTTCATTATGCTCAAGGCTTAAAAATACTGTACTTGGCCCCAGCAGGGAAAACCCTAATTCCTTATCTGGATTTCTAGTATCCCTTTTACTATTAATGGTGGTATCTCTGAAGCAATACAACGTCTAGAATGCTCATATGCAGAGAGGACCCAAAGGAAAGAAGGCATAGCTGGTAGGAAACACTCATCTTTCTGCAGTGTAATTATCTACGTCTTGATGTCCCTTTGGGGAAGTGTTTCCCTTTAAAAAAAAAAAGTTGACTAAATGGAGAAATGCAGTTGGTGGCTGAGGCTGTTGTCTGACATGTCAATGTGTAAACATCCATTTTAATGAGTTCCTTTCCTCTTTAAATGCAGTGCCCAGAGTTTTCTGGTAATGTTCATCTTTTTGCTATTGTCCAACTCAAAAGAGTAAATCAACCAAGCTCAATACCCTCTGCTGAAAAAAGGCAGAAAAAATTTGGGTTCAGGTCAGTAGCAACTTAGGTACTGCTTAGACACATCTCAGCCACTTGCTTGGGTTGGATGGAACCATGGCTAATATAGCCCACTCCCCTTAAGGTAGCCACAAGTTCCAGTAGAAATGCAGTTCAAGCATCTGCCCTGGGGCAGTGTCATTTAACTTTCTCAAGGTAAGCCACAGCTTGAGTCAAAATAATTAAAGTCGGTATAAAAACTATGGTGGTGAAGGTTGTACTGTAGATGCAGCGTATCAATTTGCCTTGGCTCAGACAATGCCAAGACCATGGCTACAGTGACATTTCCAGGTCAAGCAGAAAATGGCTATCCTGTGGTTGATGTCTGTGGTCTTATACATATGAACAAGTTAACTGAGCTGAATAAAGTATTTCATAAGATCAGTTATGTTGTGACTGGTAAAAAAGGTGCTTTATTTTATATATTCTGTGGGAAATAAATCCATTAATCATTTTCAGATTCATGGAGAGTAGACAGGGATGAAGAGCAGTATCTCTGTGCCTGTCTCACCTGTGAAAAATTATTTCCTGTGCTGTAGTTTGATTATTCAATCCAATCTTTCTAGAATATAGGAAATGCAGGATATATCTCATGAAAGATTGTGCAGAATCCAGCACTTCTTTCTGTTTTTAATGTAAATTTTTTCATTCGTTAGTTTCACTTCTTTGCTTTGAGTTACACCTGTTTTCATCACTGAGAAATCCAAAAACTGTAGGGCCTCCTTCAAACATGCTAGGACTCTTTTTCGAAATATGGGCTTGATTTACATGCCAAATTCTACTTACTGAACTTAATTCCAGATAATTGGGAGCGTGGACGAGGTAACTTTGTCTTTGCAGTCTCTGCAGGAAAGATACTGCTTTGCTTCCCACAAGATAAGGTCAACATAAATATTTAAAGATTAAACAGTCCATGGTGCATTATTTCCTAAATTCAGATCAATGGTGTGTCCATGTTTCATTGGGCATAAATTTCTACTGCTGCCTGACCAAGTAGTGTACAGCTCAGTATTAATGACCAAGGAGCTCCATATAAAATGGAATATCCAGGTCACACTATAGGAACCTGATGGGAGAACAGGGCTGTACTACAATGAAGGAGTTCCTCAGCCACAGTTTTGCTTCCCAGCACTGTGTCTCTGTCCCCTTCACTAAGCAATGCAACAGCTTCTGTGACTGGACTGCAGAGTGGATTAATGACATAATTTAAGCTAAAGAATAATAGGAAAAAAAAGGTTTATTTTTAAACTGAGATAGTCAAAGCAATCCTGTTTGCAGCAGTCCCCAAAGCAGCTGCCTTGGCACAACTGAAGGGAGCATGAGCTGCAGCATGTGGGTGGAAAGGAAGGGGCTGAAATGGAGAGAGGAGCAGTTTTTCTAACCCATTTCCCACTGGCAGAGACGGCTTTCCAAATCAAGAGCCTCAGCTTCTTAAGGTGCCTACTGTTTGCTCTGCACTGACACCTCTAAAGTCTTCCCCACAACCTTGATTATGGTGAATTTGAGGAGACTTGCTGAAGGGTGTGGCACTACCAGAACAAACCATGGCTTTCCTTTCTGGAAGAGTATTTTGAAGCAGGGATGAGAGAAAGGTGACCTGAGCTGCTGCATTCCTTTTATTCTCAGCTGTTGCAATGCCCTTGAGGGGGCTGCCAGCGGGGGCAGGGATGCGGCAGCTCCCTGCAGCTGAACAGAAGTCATTGGAGAGCTGAGATTGTAGCTTGTGCACTGGAGGCAGTCCAAGGGAGGAGAAAAAGGCCAAAGCCCTGTCTGTTCCTTGCCTCCTGTTCCCTGCTTGACACAATTGATTTTAAAAACTGGACAGGCCCAGGAAGCCTTTTGTTCACATTCTTAACTTCAGGAAAAGCAACTCTGCTGTAATTGCACCACATGCTATCCTTCAGCCTGGCCTTTCAGAGCTTCAAGATGCTCTCACAGCATTGAAGGGAAATGCCTGAACAGGGAATTACAAATAAAGAGGATCAAGCTATGTGCTCTAAATCCTGAATGCTAACGCTAAACACATTTTTCTTTAAATGGATCTCATCTG
Source organism: Acrocephalus scirpaceus scirpaceus (assembly GCA_910950805.1). Taxonomy (NCBI): domain Eukaryota; kingdom Metazoa; phylum Chordata; class Aves; order Passeriformes; family Sylviidae; genus Acrocephalus; species Acrocephalus scirpaceus. The sequence goes on along the minus strand of OU383774.1, from coordinate 55,227,760 downwards.
ACTGCTGCCTGCAGGCATAGCTCCGAGGGTGAAATTAAGATATTAGGCAAAGCCTAGGATGCAACAATAAACTTTTCATTCCTATTAGTGGGAATCATGTGGTTAAGCCACCCTCCAAAGTCACCCGTGGTAATTAAGAAACATACTTAGCCCGTAATGGAGAGTTAATGGATTAAAGTGATGCCTTATTGCACAGTGGTTCGACTTTACACGGCCGCTTTCATCCTAAAACTCTTGAAAATCCCAGAGCTCAGGCTTGTTGTTATTGCAATCAGTGCTGAAATTATGACTGACTGTCCGTCAGCCTTGCAGAGAGAGCTCACAATGCCCAGCAGTTCCAAAGGGACCTCCCTTTAGGAATCCTCACTCCCCCACCCCCATCAGAGCTCATGCCTGCATAAAGAGGGGTGCTTTCATGTCAGTTCTTGTTCCGTAGGCAGGTTACCTGTTTTGCATTCATTGGCATAAAACAGCCCTTGAGGAAGATATTAAACCAGTTTTCTTCCCTTCTGGGTGAATCCCTTAATCCTTGGACTATAGCTATGCTCAGTTACTGTGCCCTTCGATCTTTTAGTCCGTGCTGCAAAGTAGGACAGCTTCTCAGGGAAAAGCAGGGTCTTCCCACGTGGTGGTTGAAGAGATGTGGGTCTGAACCTTCTGGCTCTGCTCCTGAAGATCAGAGGACCATTGCTGTCTGGGTTGTAAGGGCTTTGGCATCCCCATCTTTTGTCTTCTCTGAATGAATCCCTGAAGCATGTAGTGGCACAGCAGCCCATTTCATCCGATGAAGAATGAAGCTGATTCTGCTTCAAGCTATAGTTTAAAAAAAATCTGCATAAAAATTGGGCCTTTTTGTGGATTAAAAAAGAAAGACAAAGCACAGATCAACTGATTTTTTTTTTTTAGGCTAATAAATCTAGATGTTTCAACCTTATCTGCAGCTGAGCAAGTCTGTAAGAGGAAGAACTAATGTGCCAGTGTATTAAAACAGGCAAACACTTGTTCTGTATTTACTATTTGGTCTATCTGTAATATTCATCTATATATTCATTTTATAAAGCTCTGGGTTAATAACAAGTTTGAAATTCTGCAATACTCACTGAAGCCCTGAACCTATTCTAAAAATGAGAGTAAATGAAACTTGATGGCTCATTTATCCTCACAATTATCTACCCATTTTGATTTAGACTTAATGTGTAGACAATGGAACTATACATTAAAGGGTTGCACAGGATGCTCCATGATCTTGCTTGGATAGGTCACCAAGCCCTTGCATAGTGATATGATCACAATAATAGCCAGAATTCATTAATAATGGAATTTGGTAAAGCTGAAATGGAACAGCTAGGTCTCTTCCTGATTTTATTAGTCATCCAATAAATTTCTTAATCAGTTATTTTATGCATTATCAGTTGCATCCCTTGAAGTCCATTAATCACAAATAGACATACTGTATGTCCTCATCTACCAGTTTAAGGAAGTGGTATTCCTGAATCCTAGTTTTAAAGTGTCTCTTACTTTCCTTGTAGGAGAAATAGGGTTCTCAGAAGGGATTTGAAAGCAGCTCTACAGATCTTTGTAATATTCCTTTCACCTTGTCTTTCATAATGGATTCGAGAAATATCACATCTCTAGGGAAGAGGGTAATTTTGAACTTTAACAGATTGGTGCTGCCGCCATTCATGAAAAATTACACTCTGATGCATGGATGATACCACTGAATTCAATGGAGCCGATGATTGTGAGCAGCAAGATACTCCAGGGGAGTGTGGCACACTTTACCCAGGGATTGTTGCTGCTTCAGGACAGAGACAGTGTTTAACTAGACAACACATACAGTCTCCATCTGAACTGGCTACTCCAGGCACTGCTGTAATACATATTAATAGCAGTTTTGTTGAAAGGCCTTATTGTAATATTTGATTTGCTTTGGCCCAGCCACATGAAAGGGCATCCAAGTAAGAACAAAGAGAACACACCATGGCCAGGGACAGAGTCAGCTAGTTAGGAGCAATCTGGGGCCAAGAGCTAAGGGTCCAGTTAACAAGTCTGGCATCTGATTTGCATGGCTCATTTGAAACAGACTGATAAAAATTAGAGAGAGAGGCCCAGAGAAGTTGCAAAGAACTGAAAAAACCCAAAAAATCTGAAATAAGGAAAACAGAAGACTTCTTTCTTTTTAGCATCTCAAAAAGAAAATTAAGACACCAGAACATGTGCTGCTTAGGTACCTTGATTGAGAGAAAATGCAGAAGTCTTTAGAATAGCAAGGCTCAACAGAAACGCTGTAATTTGACTCATTTAAACCAACAAGTAAAGTTTAAACATGGGGCAGGGATTTTTACATGAGGGGCTCCCACTTAAGCAACAAGACATGAAGGAAAGAGGTGAATGCCTCTTCAGTGGCATCTTCAAGTGAAGTCTAAAGTGTGAATTGTTTGTATTTTGTGGCACCCAGAAGTTTTTCCATTATGGCAAACTTTTGTTGGTGTACTAAATGACACCTTGATGTATCACACTGGGTTATATCCAACAGCCTGACTGTTCCTAATTTGCTTGATTTAAGTTCGAAGTTCCTGCTGATTTTCGAGAGCACAGTTGTAGAACATCAGCTCAAGCTTTCTGCTTTCCTTCATGAAGAATTTGATTTGGAAAGAACATGTAGTATTTTGATAACCTTTCTGAGATACAAAAAAAAAAAAAGGCTTTTCTTCAGAGATACAGTATGGAAGGAGGATGTTAAGAGGCAGAAAGGTGATAAATTTTGTTGGAAGAGGTATTGAGCAATGTCCACAAAAGGAATATGGATTTTCAAGGCTGCATAAGCTGTACTGTTGGGAGATGACTCAAACTGCAGTAACCCATCAGCTTGCTGTGGTCTCGAAGATGGGCCATTTCCCGTAGGATCTAAATAATTAGCCCTGCTCCATAGCTTCTCTGCAGAGATCATAAGGATTCCCACCAGCCCCTGACCTCTAAAGTCATGCAGGAGCCAAGCTCCAACAATCACAGAGCAAGGAGTCTAACTAAATGTCCAGCTAAAAATATACCAGAAACCATGGGGACTAAGCAACTGAACTGTAATGCTGTGAATAAAAAGCCTGATACATGTATGCAGAGCATACACTTAAAGCAACATTATGTAGGAGCAGGGAGATCACTTTCCTGTGAACTGATCCTGCTAGGATCATTACTCTGCATTAAGATCCAAGAAAGGTTGGAGCAGGGCAGCTCCAGATGCACAGTCGCAGGTCTGGGAATATGAAACAAGAACCAAATCTGGCAACATCATGCCATTCAGAAGAAATGGTCACAGTGGTCATTGCTGCTGGGTGTCAATAACTTGTGTTTTCTGTGGGTGTTACCAGAATACCTCTTCCTGCACATCTGTGGGGTTTCTCTGGCTAAAGGTGGTGCTGCAGCACTACCCTGCTCTTTGCAGGCATCTTCCAAGACCACAGTCCCACCCTCATCTCTGTAGTGGTGAAGCCATCTAACACTGCCCAGCTAAGGAAAAACCAAAGCATGTTGTCATGCACACACTGCTACAAACCATAACAACAGGCTGTAGATTACGAAGGCTATTAAAAATAAAAAGCAAAAGGAAATTGTAAATCATACTAGTTCTACTTAAATCAATCCAAGTAATTTTAGCAAGTGGAGAAACACGATGAGGATGATGTCAGAAGTGTAATATATTTGCCTTCCCTGGCTGAGGGGAAGCAACACACATAAAACATGTCTAATAGGTGGCTTGACAAAAATAAATCTTAGACACAAATCATGTTAATTGAGTTCCTTAGTGCAGAGCAGCCTTTCTGGCAGACATATTGATAGAATTTATCTGCAATCATGAGGTTTCCCCCAGGCAACCTCTAAGTGCTTTGTACCTTTTGTCACTGTATTTTACAATAGTAGCAGCTTCTGGAGCTCCAGTCACTTCAGTGCACAAAATTCAGTATTTCTGTATTTAGAGTAATGTAATCGCTGTCTATTCAAATAGCTTTCATTCTATTCAAATAGCTATTTCATTCATAGCTTTCAAAAAGCTCCAATCCTTTTGCTGGACTGAAATATAGAATTGAGTACATGGCTGATGATAAAATTATTTCAGTTAGAGGTGCTTATAATTTACAAAAGCTGTTTGTCTTTCAGCTTGTATATGTTTTGTGCCAGGGCTATACTTATCATTGATTATACCAGCATAATTGCACAGTCACAAATAGGCAAGACAGTAAGTGTTCTAGTTCACATCAATATCCACAACCACAGAAAAGGCTGTGAAAGGTGTCAGCTGCATCTGGATTGATCTAGGACTCCAACAGAAACTGAATTTTCTGTGCATTTTAATTCTCTTTTTCACTCAGGTGTTTTACTTGTAGCTTATAATACTAAAGCAGACATGCCAGCATTAGAAGGATTTACATCTCCTTTGATTTTCATAACATGCTGGCAATGTTGATCATGTCATATGAGGAAAACTGAGAAAAATTGCAAAGAAGACCACATCCTGATATTACAGAATTACAACAAGAAATATCATTATTATAAATGAAATGAGATGAGGGGGCAGTGGGTACAGTATCAGTGAAAGGTGGACTTTTATTAGATCTGGACTCTGAGCATTTAACCTGCCCAAGCCAAAGGGCATTTATAAACATATGGGCAGGCATTAGCCGTGAGGTGGAGGAATGCTTTTCTTGTACAGCACCACCATAAACATCAGGTTGACAGATCTATTTACCATTGTGCCCAAAGGGGAAACGAGTTTCTTCTGGTTTGACTCACTTCAGATGGGCTTATTTCAGCCCTCAGTTTATGTAGTCATAACTCTGCTGGAGGAAACACAACTGCATAAATGTACCTTGAGGACAGACCACAGATCATCATAAAAATGACCTGGTGAGATCACCTGGTCTGCAGAGCCATGCAGGGCAGCCGAAAGCACACACAGAATCGTCTTCCTCACAGCCTTCAAGACAGGACTGCCACTCTAAGGGGAGAGTCCCTGCAATAAGAAATTGCTTTCTGTTCTTATTGGCATTTTCTTTTCCTTTCCTGTAAAACAGGTTTGTGGCTTCTTCCCTAAGTGTTGCTTGTGTATAATTCAACATTTTCTTGCTACTGCTGCTTTGTCTCTGAACACAACAGGCCTAGCCCAAAGACAGGGCTGGCATTACCCCTTCATGTGGCTAGTCCTATGGTCCCAGGAAGGCAGCACACTGCTTGGACAGCAAGCCCTTGCATACAAGTCCATGTAACTGGTGAATCAAAAATGTCCCTCTTTGTGTGGGAATCCATGTGGTGGATAGCCAGGTCACATTGCAGCTCTGAGAACACTTTCCTCTAATTTGTCTGTCCCAGCCTAGTGCCTGGTTTGTTCACAGAATGGACCCAGTCCTCCTGCCCCTTTCCATTGTATGGCTTGTGATTTCAGAGGATCTTGTATCTCTACCCTCGGGGTTTGCCAAGCCCCCTCTCCAGACAGCACACATCTGGCTGGAGGTGCACATCTGGGTAGAGCCTACACTGTGCTTGTAGCCATCAGAGGACATCCTGGCACCTCTGAGGGAAGCTGAGTAGCTGTGGACATCCCAGGTGAGCATCCATCGAGCAAGAGACCAAAACAAATTCCATTCACATGCTTCTCCTGTCAAAACAGTGTGCAGGGTTGAGCTTTAAGTCATGGTGTCAAGATACTTTTTTATAAAATGTCCTGGAGATGTCAAGATTGGCATCTCAGCAGGGCTCCTGGAAACAATTATCCAGCTTCAGCAGTGGATGACTGGATGTGCTGCACCAGAGGCTCTGTGATATTAAAGTAGTCACTGGAAGAACAAAGCTCCCTGATAATCTCAGCATGGGAAAGCAAGTGATTGCCTCTGAGTTCAGGTCAAGGCTTGGGTAAGGATTTTGTAGGTGAACTGAGATGGGAAAACCCTCCAAAAAGCCAAAGTGGGTATGCCCACAGTTCTGTTGTTTGCAGAAGGAAAAACATGGCCTAGAATTACCTAGAGTTATCTCTGCTGGACGCTTCTTCATTTTCCCCAAACTCTCTTGTTGTAGCTCCATGCATTTTTACTCTAATTTACGTTCATGTTAAAGAATTATTTGTAAAATCAAAGGGTCCTGTTTCTTTCCAGTCTTCATAGAGAAGCAATTTTAAGCAATGTACAAGTGTAAAAATATCAAGTTTAAATACATTTCAAGGAATGATAGAATCATTCATAGAATCACTTAGGTTGGAAAAAAACCTCTCAGATCATTGAGTCCAACTAAAGTTTTAGCTTACTTGAAAGGGTAATTAATCTAAGATTACCTTCCATACATTTCCTTTTATTATCTAAAAATAATTTGTCCTACGCAGTTACTAGGGGATAAATGCTGCGCTGAATTAGGCACAGTACATGGTATTGCTCTGATATGCATAGTGTATAAAGAAGATAAAGTGTTTTTTTGCCAGAAGGAAGACTAAGAGCAAGAAGAGCTGATCACAAGAGGAATTATTAATGAAATTTTTGAATTATTTGGTTTGTTGCTAACAGAGAGGTGTCTGCTGCTGCTGCTGCTACAGCAGTATTACCCATAGTTAAACATGCAGATCGCTCTTTCTTGACTGTAACTTAAATAACATTGGTCCTAAGATTAGCCAGGAGCTGATACTATACATTTTGGTAGGTTGAAAGTTTTCTGTATTGTCCTCAAGTGTGACCTTTTTTTCCAACTGAGAAAATGTTGGAGATGTGGTTGAATACATCTTATTTTTTAATCTCTTCTTTCAACTAAAAATGTCAAATGGTTTTCGGTGGTAGTTCATTATTGCACAGATATGAAAGGGGAGTAATCAATCATGGTTTTTTAATTAATTTCAAGATGGTCCTAAAACTACACAACAAATATCTGAAAGTGTAGAAAGTTAACTGAGTTCAAGTGATTTGAACTTTCACAGCGTCATCAATAGCTTTCAATAATGCAAAGTGCTAACTTTGGAAGATACCTCCCTAGCTGAAAAAAGGTACTTTCTTCTAGCTGATCAAACCTCTCATATACAGCAAAGCAATTTGATTTTAAAAGCAGTTTAGCAACACTTACAACTACTTTCTCAATTCCAAGAGTTTTATAGTTGCAGGAGAGATCTCACTTTTGCTAACTTTAGACACATGAAAAGATCTAGCTATATCTTCTGATGATGGTTATCTCCTAGAGTTGCATTAAAAGGAATTAAAAATATCTTTTCTAGCTCTTAAAAAAAACCCTAAAATTCCTTCTTTATCTCTTTCATTGTTAGATAACGATTTTCCACTTGCACTTTAAAATTCTTAAATAATCACTTAGATGCAGTTGACAAAGGGATATTATCAAAAGTTTAACATTTCTTTCACAATGTGTCACAAGATTTTTTTTAATATGATAACATTAAAATTGAATGACCTAATGATGCATGTGCTGAAATTAACTATATCATGCATTCATGAGAGGTAAGTCACAAGACAGAATTAGTTGTTCCTCAGTAATAAGTACAGTTTTTATCTAAAACACTTCTTAGTTAACAAAAAAAAAAAGATTTTTGTCACATACCCAAATACTTGACTTCACATTTTAGTTTTACTCTCAATCTGACTGAGATGATTTCAGGGCACTGTAAGTTCTCCTGAGTGACTTCAATCTGATAGAAAGCTGGATACAACATATTTTCATAAGACTACTTATATACTGGGAGTCTCAGCAGAGCAGCTTTAACATGTTTCAGAAATCTTTTATTAAGAAATAGGCTAAATCCTCCTCCTTTGATGATCTTAAACCCCCTAGAACTCCTGATGCCATTCCTACTTCAGGTGCAGAGAAAATGTTGAATATTTTTCACAAGTGAACCTGTTAAAAACTGAATTATGTAGGGCTTCAAACTAAAGTAATTTCAGTCTTTCTAGGGAGAATTGCATTATCTGATTTCAAGACATGCAGGATGCATTAAAATGTCTTAAGACATGTTATTGGTTGTAAATGGTGCCCTGGAACTCAGTAAATTGATTGGCCACTGAAGGTATTTGAAATGAATGTTTGAAAGACCCATCCACAATTAAAAGGAAAATCTCATCCCCATAAAATATCCCGTAGCAGTCATGACTCTCTTACAAGAGGTGATCACCTGTGCCATGAATACCTGCACTCATCCACCCTCCCAGTGAGCCCTGCCCCAAATGGATACCTGGGTGTCTTGCTCCACCTTGGTTCTCTTCCCCTCTCCTGACTCCTGACCTCGAAGTCTCCTAATTCCTGCTCTCTGCTTCCTTTCATGGCAGTTTCTCATCAAAAGCATTAAAGGAGGTTGCAGCAGGAGTTGGTTGAACCTCTTTGGCAGGATGTGGGTGACCCAAAGCCACCGGATGCTGATGTGGGACCTCAAAGTGGCTGGCAGGAGTGCTTGCTTACCCCCTGTGCTGTGCTGCTCCCTGAGCTGCAGCAATTAAACTCCCTTATCACTCCAGACCAGACCCTAAAATAAAAAGAGAAGTGAGCACTTTTAATATGCTTAAGCAGTCTAGGGTGGCACTTGTTATGCAGCCAGGTGCTGCATGCAGTCAGCTTCTGCCCTGGGTGAGCATGTTTTTCTCATAGGGGAGAAAAAAAAAGTTGTCAGTAAAATGCTATTTCTAAACAAAGCTTGGCAGGGAATTCAGGATAAGGTACACTGCTGCACTTAATCTTTTTTCCAAAAGAATGGATTTGAAGTTAATGACCTCTGAAGCACATTTATTGGCTTTGTGGTAACAACCAAAACATCCTTATTTTTTTTCTTTATTTGGAGACAAGAAGGAAGGTTTGCAGCACCAATTACTTCTACTTGGCTACTTGAAAGGCAATTCTGTGTTTCATAGGAGAATATTTGCAAGATATTCCTGACTTAGGAAATATACTTGGGACTGCAGGGGCAGGAAATTACTGCAGATATTTTAGTAGAGTCTGTGGGTTGTTGGCATTGCTGCAAGCACAGGTCTGTCTAGAGGCGAGGGCTGTGCAGTTTTCAGTATGACTTTGTCTTGATGCTGACATGTGACCTGCCCGACGAAGCCAAAGCATGATAAGACTCGCAACGTGATTTAGCAGTGCAGGAAGAGGGAAAACAATGATTGTTTTTGAGAGCGTCAGGAAAAGAAATCCCATTCCACTCAACTTTTTTTTTTTTTTAATTGTTTTCCAGAGTAATGAAATCTTTAAAAAAAAAAAGCGCGAGCAAGAGAGAGAGAGAGAGAGCGCTTGTTCTCAGTGTGAATTTTTCCTGTGGGTAATGGTCTGGACAAACATAAAACTGGGTCAATGGTTCCCACCCTTTCCAAGCCATGTTTGCGATTGCTGGATTTCTGCCAAACTTATCAACTTGCCTTGAAGTTGAAGAACTGTGGCAGATCAGACCTCCAAAGCCGTGTCACTCCCAGCAGCAGTCACGCTGCAAACACAACTGTCTTGGCAACTACTCAGATACTTTTTACTGATCTACAGTTGCTGAGACATAGCTGAAAGCGAGGCCTCCAGTCTCTGCATCTGTCAGGGTGATTTAAAAATATACATAGTCGGAACCATGAACACTGAATTATGGGTACTTACAGAACCCAGTGAGTAGTCAGAACAAAACTTATGTCTCTGTGTGCTGACAGATCTTGTCACTCAATGATCTTGGAGTGCACTGATGAAATATTTTGAAGCTTCTGGAGTGATGCATTCCACTACAGTTTAGTGACATCTTCCTAATATATGCTTGAACACAAAACATAGTTTTTCTACCCAACAGTGGTCGTACTTGTTGCCAGCTGAGCTGTTTGGGCTCATGACCCCAGGAGAGATGGGCAACATCCACAAGAAAAAGCACTTGACAAAGACTAAGCTCAGCAACAGTGTTATGTCACAAACAGTTCATAAGGGTGTGTGTCTAGATGTATGTATGTATGTATGTATGTCTAATGAGAGACATCTATAACTGCTCAAAGCACTGGAGGATAACAGCAGGTATTTCACAGCCTATACAGCTGAACTTTGTAAGAATTTCCTCTGACAAAGACCAGTGTCATTTTAGGGCTAAAGGAAAGCAGTTTGGAAAAATGTATGTTCTACCCCAGCATTTAGATCAGTTCTGTCAGTGGTATGTGAATCCCCCATGTGCCTTCTGTTCTGCTCATTCAGTGAGGTTACCCAAATAAAATGGTGCACACATCTTATATCATCTGAAATGTGAAACAGCCTTGGAAAGACAAAGAAAAGTTGCCTTTATACAACCTCCCTGCTGGCCTTTTCCCAGCTCTAGCAATCTGCACAAACTCCCTTGCAGAGCACCTTATCTTGAGTGTGTCATGGACTTCATATACAGGGCAAAGCCGGGTTCCCATTGCTCTCCAACACAAAACATTGTTCTTGTCCCAGTATTGAATTCATCAGTCTTCAAACAAACATAGAGCATCCTATAAATCTTTGAAGTCATGATTTGAAATACAATGCTGGCAGCAAAAGCCACGATATGGGACGCAGAACTGAGGGACAGACACCCAGCTCTTCTGTTTAACAAATAGCTCACTTCCTATTAGCAGTAGAGTACCTCTTGCAAGCAAAGCCATAAATCATGCTGCCCAGCAGCCACCAAGTTAAGAAAGCCACCTCTGAATTTAGAAATTGAGTGTCAAGTTATACTACCTATTGCTCTCTGACCTATTCATTATGCTTGAATCTGTGGAATTTGCTGTGTTTTACCCCAGCTCATAAAAATAATGTCCTGGATGATCAAAGGTGTACTTTGATCTACAGACCTCTTTCTTTGTCTTGAGGCACCAGCCTCAAACACTTCAAGGACATCTGCTAATGAGACTGAAATGAGTCTGCTGTGCTGAGCAGAGCTACGTGGATGACAACAAGCAACCCTCAAGCCAGTTTGTGCAGTAACACTCAGACAGTTTTTCACTTGTCCTAACCACAGTGAGGGCTCTTAGGTTTTGAAAGACATCTCCACCTGGCCTATCTGAAGAGAATATTTTGTCTCAGGATTTCATAAGCTGTCTTCTGTTCAGTCCTGATTCAAAACTCCAGTCACTCTGATAGGAAACGACTCTCCAGCAAATCTTGGAAAACCATCTTCCCTGGGGACAGACTCACCTCAGGCTGTTCTCATTCCCAAGAAAGACCTTGGTGGCAGTGAAGCACAGATTTCTGCTGATTTTCAGCTTGGTCTGATGGAGAAAGCTTGAACTTTGGCAAACCCTTAACACGGACCAGAGTGTGCAGATGCTCTGTGAATTCTCTGCCTTAGCTACTCCTATTGGTGTCCTGGTAGCCTTTCACATGGTGATGGGAAAGATATGATCTTTCTAGTAAGCATCCTGACATTGCCTGCCAGGGATAACTAGGATTTGTAGATACCTTGATACGAGCCCTCCTTTGCATGTGAGTGCTTGCTGCTAAGCCTGATGCACACAAAGAGTGTGCTTGCACTAGATGTGAGGAAGCACACCAGGTTTTTCTGGCTTGGCCAGCTCAACTAGAGTTCAGGTTTGCCAAAAACATACTGGGCTTTGCTGCAACTTGTCACAAGTGCAGTGTCTCCCTATGATGGCCTGAAGAGTACCTGGTCCTCAGGAAGAGCTGAGTTGGGGACCTGTTAAAGAGAGGGGGCTTGCTCTATGGAAACAGTGAAGGAAAGAACCCAAAATATGTGAGATTCTCACAGTATTTAATTCTGCAAGTATTAGTGAGACTTGCGTAGCTGTGCAGGGCAAGAGCAGGGAGGTGGAGAGTTGCATGACCAGTAAGTTCCCAGAGGTACAACATTAATGTTTCACTTTTGAGAACTTGAATTAGGAAATAAGACCGAAGCTCAGAAGAAAACAAGAAGTAGAATTCATTTTCAGTAATTTGGTTTGGGTTTTTTGTTGTTGTTGGGTTTTTTGGTTGGGTTTTGGGTTGGTTTTTTGTGCACAAGCTAAAAAGAAAGTGCCATCTGGGATCTCACAGACTGAAATATCCTGAACATTCACAGGGAGGGAATGCATGGTGTTATGGAAGGGTATCCACACCTAAGCATGTGGCATCAGTGTGGTAGCAAATCAGTAGGGCACATAGGTCACATAAAGAGGTGAATATCAGGGAAATTCCATATCATCTGGAGTTTGCAAAGAGATCACAGTCAAGACAGTAAGTGGAAAAGATCAAGGTCAAGATCAAACAGCACATTGTTTTGGTGCAGAGATAGTTACAGACATTGAAGTGCACAGTAGAGAAACAACTACAGAGTAGTACAGATCAGTCACCAAATCTGATGTTGTTATTTGTTATTTGCTCCCTCTGTATAAGGTTTGCTGAATACCAGTGAGTGGTGCTTTAGACACAAGGATGTGTAGCATTTAGGCACAAATATCTGTAGTATATTATCAGGTCTCTTTCACTAAGGTTTACGTCACTTTCTGACTTTGTCCCAGATGTTAGAGGCAAGTTTTGCTGTGAAGGAAAACTTGGAGTTAAGTGTCAAGTTTGGCAGGCCAACCGAGGAACAAGAGAGGCTGCTGCTAGGTGTAAAGTAGTTTACTACATGGTTAGATGAGTCTCACAAAGGCAGAGTGTTACAGTCTGCCATCATGCAAAAGCTTTCTAGCATAGAGTCCCCATGTCCCAAGCAGAAGCAGCAGCAGCAGCACCCCTGATATGATGCATTATATTCATAAATCATCCAATCAGCTACCAACACGATGCTATTACTGGCATTTTACACCTATCCTGGTCTAAAACAGTTGTGCGACAATGGTCTTCATTTCTTATTCAAGGACTACACATATAACCTATCTGTTCTGTCTAGCAATGTTAGAGATCCTGTGCTCTGTTTATGTTATATCTAGGACTCAGTTAACTTTGTAAAAGGTAATGCTACTGAACTTTAAATTGGACTTTAGGGCTTTTCTATTAACTAATACAGTCTCTTATTTGCTTAAGGCATATTTTTACTTACTTAAACCTAAAATTTACATTCCCACTTCATGTCTATGTGACTTTATGTATCTCAGTTTCTCCAAAGGTTTCAAACCAACTGTCTTTTCTGCCTCTAAGCCTGTGTGCATGGGGTCCTGCGAGATTTCTATCTGGTTACCAACAGTTAAGCCCAGGCTAACCACATGACTTGGATATGCACAGTACTCCTGTTAGGTTTACAAACAATCTATTTGACTCTTTCATGGATTAAATAAAATGTTTTTAACCAGCCAGTGTGGCAATCCATTAATTTAATCCTATTAGTTTTGGTATGAGCATATCTGTATGCATGCTTTTACACTTCACTGAGCAGTGACTTGGTTGTGGTTTAACCCCAGCCAGGCTAAGCCCCACACAGCCACTTGCTCACTCCCTCACCAGTGGCATCAGGGGGAGAATAGGAAGGGTAAAAGCTGGAAAACTCATGGGTTGAGATAAAGACCTTTTAATGGGGAAAGCAAAAGCTGCACACAAAAGTAAAACAAAGCGAGGAATTAGTTCACTGCTTCCCCTGGGCAGGCAGGTGTTCAGCCATCTCTGGGAGAGCAGCACCCCATCATGTGTAAAGGATACTTGGGAAGAAAAGCACCATCACTTCAAATGTCCTCCCCTTCCTCCTTCTTCCCTCACTTTATATACTGAGCATGATGTTGCATGGTCTGGAACCTCCCTTTGGTCAGTTTGGGTCACCTGTCCTGGCTGTGTCTCCTCCCGTGCACCCTGAGCCTCCTTGCCAGCATGGCAGTACAAAAAGCAGAAAAGGCCTTGGCTCTGTGTAATCCCTGCTCAGCAATAACAAAAACATCTCTTTATTATTAACCCCGTGTTCAGCACAGATCCAAAACACAGCCTCATACTAGCCACTGTGAACAAAATTCTCTCTACCCCAGCCAAAATCAGCACAGACTTGAACTCCTGCTGAATCCTTGTTACTTGAGTGGCACTGGTTCACATACAGATGTCAAGTCCAAGACTGAGTGCTGGAATGCAACAATTTAATATTTGAGCAGTTAGATGGTATTGAGAAAGAGGTAAAAGGCCCAATGGATATAGACATGCTTTCTCTAATGACATATGCTCAGAGGGGAAATTATCATAACATTTGAGATACCTGAATCTGATGAATAAAACAACATCGGAGCAGCTTATATACATACACACATATATAGACACATATACACAGAGGTCCTATGTTGTTGTGGGTTTATATATGCGTACATAAGTGTATGTCTCTACAGGTGTATGTGTACACATGTATGCAGAGTGTCTGTGTATTTGCTCTGCTGATGCAGTTAGGACTCATGAGCAAGCACAGCTACTGCATTGCCCCACCCTTGCTGGACTGGAAAGGGCTGGTGGAGTGCCCCACAAAGGGAGTTGGACCCCTCTGCCCTGATACTCCACTGGCACAATTTCCACCCCATGTTAGAGTGAAATAACTCATTCTCTAAAAACACGTGAATCTTGACACTGAATAAATGGGAAATAAGGTTACCTAGGTCAAGCAGTAAGTACTTATGTTTACTTTGGATTTGTCTGCATTTAATCAGATGACAGAGAAGTTTGTGGTATTCCCTAAACCACCACTGCCTTTCTGCAGAGATGTGTCTCGAGAGAACAGCTGGAGCAGAGCATTATTGTTTGGGGGTGCACAACAGATAAAGCTGCCCTGACCATTTCATCTCCGCATCCACAGAATTACATAATTTTAGCGAGAAATGAAATATTTTATGTTTGATTTTATTCTTCTTTCATATACATAATCCACTGGTAGGCAGACTCTTCTAATCCTCTTGCCAGTGAGGGCTTTGTAGGGTTTATGTTCTCTAAGATTATATATCCTAGCAACATCAGAATTAAACTAGCTGCAGTAAAAGAGGGAAGCTGCAGGAGTCTCCAAGTTATTGGGTATTCAGCATCATTTGATTAATACAGCTGCTTGTAGTGATGTTTCCAACAGCTCAGTGGCCCAAAGTGGCATCAGTCAGTGGCATCCTGACAGTGGCACAAAGTATAGGCTATTTCTTACAGTCATGTTCTCAGAGCCCCAAAATCCTCTTTGATGTTATGCTTCTTGGTAGAGGCACTGTAGCACGGTTATGCAGGTAGCTCTCAAAGCTGGAGGGACAGAAAGCGAGTACCTCATGCAGAGAAATGGCACTGCTTCTGTGTCTCTAAAGGTAAGGGGAGGCTTCATTCTCCCATGCTGGCTGCTGGATATCTCTTGGCATGTGAGCTCAAAGAGGAAGTTTTTATTTTAATAACAGCACTTTCCTCCATTTTTTTGTTTTTCCTGATCTGTTTTTTTAATTGATGGAAAATTGTCTGAAAAGAGAAAACCAGAGTCTCACTACAAGAGCCATATCTGATACGATGCAGCAGCTGGGGCACCACTTTGATCTACAACATCCCTGGATTAGCATCTGCATATGTTCCTGTGTGATACTGGAAGACATCAGTGAAGAACAAAGTGCCTAAAAATCTCCCTCTTTTTAAACAAATAAACAAACAACAACGAGAAAACCCACCAGAGAAGGTTTCTTCTCACTGATGTTCAAGACTCCCTGTTGGACTGCAGCTTGGATGGACAGTTCCTTTCCCAGTGCCTCTTAGCACTACGCTGTATTTTGCCTTTATGTCCTGAACTTTTGTGAGGAAAAGCTTTCATGCTACCATAAATGATTTAAATCTTCTTTCACCCTCCAGCCCAAGCTTATTCATCTCACTCAATTTGCAAACAGACTGAAACTCAGCTGCCTCCTTTAATGCCAACCCAGTTTTAGTGTGTCATACTTACTGGTGTGACATTTGGTCCTGTTTACTGCTAACCCCCAGGCACCACTCTAAAAATTTGTGTCATACTCCTGGTTTCCTGTGCATCCTTTCTTTTGGGTGTTGCCAGCCTTCCCTCACCCCCAGGGCAGTGCAGGAGGGAGTTTCCCCTCCCTTACCCAAAGGATTTCAATGTGCTCCAGTTTGCCCTCCTGTTCTAGCCATCCTCTCATTAATGCTGGTGGCTCCACTGGCCTTTCTCCCACTGTCTTTCCTTCCCTGCTCCCTGACATTATTTTTAATTCATTTGTAGTCTGTAAAAATGATGCTGACATCAACTGGGGCTGTATCCAGGGCTGAGATAAGTCAGAAGCATCTGTCTGCTGGGAGGCAATAACTCCACTACTCATGAGTTGCTTTGAAGTTGATAATTAAGGTCAGTGGGTATCATGTCACACAACATTAGTCCCCTACTCCTTCTAGCTCTCTGATTCCTCCCTAAATCAATGGGCTGTGCCCGTGGTTGCCTTTAAGACACCACAAAATTCTGGAACTGGCTGACTTCTTCAGCATCTTCAAAAGGCTGCACTGGAGAAGACACTTGTCCTCTGGCTGAACGAAAAGGTTTGCTTTGCTATGTGGGGAAAAAAGAGTTTCAGCTGAAAAATAAAACAAAAATTCAAACCATTGAAGAATGGTTACTTGCTTATCAAAAGATAGTTCCCAGAGGTCTGTAAGATATGCAGGCTGAGTTTGCACAATATTCCCTATACAAATACTCCAATCTGATACCTTCTTATCGGGATTCTCAAGGAGAGAACAAATTAAATTTAAAATAAATAGAAATATAAATAAAGTAATTTAAAGGAAAAGGCCATATGACAAGTTCACCAGATTACTGGAATTCTACTTCAGCATATGATTAACACCCAAATTTCAAAATGCCAAGGGTCTGTGCATACATTAATATAGTCAGGCCACACTTAGGGCACATAAAAAGAACATGCAATGGCATTTTGGTCAACAGCATATAAAAAATGATTGCTGTAATCAGTCTGTTAATTACTTGCTCTTTATCAGAAAATTCTTATTAAATTTAGCTGCTAATTTATCATGACCATAACAATATTCGGCATTTTACCATTACTTGGAATTTGATTCTGGGAAAATCCGAGCTTTTATTAAAAAAGATAATTTTAAAAGGCTTGAACTATTGCATAAGATGACATGAATATGCAAATTAAATAGGCCCTAAAGGCTGAATCCAGGAGGCAAATTGAAAGAACCTACCATTTATTAAAATAAAGTAAAATGAAAAACCAAACAAAGAAAAACCTTTTATGATTTTCAAGGCATTTTCCTACTGCTCAAGGATCTGATAAATGTGGTTTAAAACCCTGATCCAGACAATGTTGCTAAAATCAAAAAATTTCTCAGAAGTAGAAACCTGCTGATGTACTCTTTAATTCATCTGGGCAACATGTTTTGTCCAGAAGTGTCCCAACTCCTTGTGATTTCATTATGCTTTTCTCATTTCCTCCCCTCTTGCTCCCTTCTCTTTTCTGGTGGAGTGAGATACTGAGTGCTTGCACTGCTCCTAAGCCCTTCCCATTTGCTTTGCACTTGCTCTTTTTTTTTCTACTGTTGTTTGCTTGGACTTCTCCCTAGGTTGTAGGTGCAAAGAAACAGCCAGTTGCAGATTTATGCTAAGGCAGCTGAAAAGGGGAAGGCATGTCACCAGCCCAGAGACTCGGGGAGCTGTTGTGGCATTGCGGCAATCCCCGGTGCCTTCACCAGCTTCTCCTTCCCTGCTATAGCAGACGACTCATCCTCTTCTTCAGCTCTTTGCACTATTAGCTGCCCCTCTGGGCCCCAGGAACAGCTGGGCAGTCCCCACCTGGCCCCATCAGGCTGCTGGAGGGGTTGGAGTGTCAGGGAGAAGGGCTAGGGCATTGAAGACCCCTGGCATGCGGCACTAGGGCAGCTGTCTTTCTCATGCTGCTGTTTCTGCATCCGCGCTTGTTAGAGTTTACATCCCATCTCTTCAACACAGCCACGGCTGCTTTCCCGTGCCCAGCCCCTTGCCCCTCCAGCGGGAAGTGCCACCTCCCTGGAAGTGCCATCAGCCTTTCATGGCTGACTCATGTTCAACAGCAGTACTAAAGGCAGATGCTTAGATGGATAGAAAGATATTTGTAGGCAACTAATACAACACACTTGTAAGTATTTGTCTTAGCTTTCTAAAGAAGTGACTTTGGCCATATCAAGCTCTCTTTCAACCCATCAAACTGCACCAGCAAAATAATGTTTGGAGAGGTGGGGAGAGGTGCTGGCTCTGTGCGACAAGCTCCCTCACCACCAGTGCTGCTGGAATTATAATTTGATAGATGCTGTGAATCTAATTGCTATGACACTGGCTTCTTAAAGTCTTTGTTGCAAGTTTTATAGCAGTGTTCCTGCCAGCATATGCTTATCACCAAAATGTTGCTTTCCTCTGATTTTCTGCCTCTCAAAGGAGGGTAAGAATGTCCTGCTGTGTGTGGGAGCAGGCATGAAAAGCCCCAGATTACTTCCTGAAATGAGTTTTGAAGACAAAACCAGATCTGACTACTCATTATGATGGAGATTTCCACAACTAAGCACACAAGAGGGTGTTCTGTAAGCCAAGGTGAAGGTAGTCTTAGGGCGAGACTGTTTAAAAGCATATCCCAACTGCTCCAAAGTCTTCAGTTCAAATAAATTGCACTAATGCAATGGTCAACAATAAGGGCATTTTTAAATGCATGTTCATCTTCTAGGCATATAAAAGTCCAATGCTATTTCAATTTCAGCATTTGAAAAACATCTGAATTACTCGCTGACATATCCAGTGAGGGACACTGGAGATCTGAAAAAAAAGACATTTGTTAAATGCTTCCATGCTCATTACCCATAAAGGTAAAAAATGTTTGATCATCTCTACGAACCCCTACCTGAGTTGTTGTACTCTGCTCCTGTGCCCTCAGCTCAGCCCCCACTGTCTCTCTGCTGCAGCTGCCAACATTGAGCAACCCTGCCTGTTTAACCCAGACGTGGAAGACCTTTTATATTTCTACTCTAATTCACCTGTACTGTGCTAGTTTTTCTTTCCCATGTCAGGCTTAGCCAATGATCCCCACACCAGGAGGAGCCTCCCTTCAGTGGTGGGAAGTTTTCTGCCTGGATATTCAGCAGAGCACTTTGAAATCTCTGGGAGTTTAAGGCACCAACCAACTACAGTGTTATTTTCTAACTCGAATGCATGAAAGGAACTAAAATATCATCTCTCTCTGCACTGCAGATCTATTTAATATTCCTCCCTTATCTGCAAGCAGAAGTTCTACTGACATTAATTGGAGCTTTATATTCAAAATACAGTAAATAGCAAAGTCCTCAATGCAAACAGACTAGGGAAACAAAAACATATCAAACACGAGAAGAAAAACTTGGATGCTGGGCATCCAGCATCAGGGGTCATCACTAAAAAATTTGGATGTGATCTTTCTATGCATTGTTTCCTTCCTATGACTAGGGTTTGCAGTGCCATATGGATAAATTCCTTATGGTTAATTTGAATGTCTTGTTTATCTAGACATAACAAAGCATCACATAATGGCTTGTGAATACACACATGAGCTTATCCTAATATAATATCCCCGTAGATGAATGCATACCTGACACTCAAAAGAGCAGCCTGTGTGATTTTTCCTGAATTGACCCAAGGTCTAGTCAAATATGCACATATGTGAGGAAGGATGTCAGGTCATGTTAGTGTGCATCATGCACCCCAGCACACAACCAGGATGACTGTTGTGTGTAAAAATAGCAGGAAAACATGAATTTGATTGTGAATCAGGAGCTGTGAGGGGGTTGGGGAAGAAGCCATGCCAGTGTGCTGTGTAGGGACTGCTTTGGAGATCTGCAGCTCCTCTGGAGGAGGGTCTTTGAGGCACTGTTGGGTTCCTGGAGGCTGTGGAGCACTTCTGGTATGTTGAAGCAAACTCCTCTGCACAAAATGCAGATGGGCTCTGTGTGAGTCTTAGCAAAATATGATAAGAGGTGTTCTGGTAGATTGATCAGCAGGAACACAAAAACCCCTCCCTTAAATGGCAATCTTGGCCTCCTCTGTCACCCTGAGCTGGAAGGAGCAAGGTGTTTATATGTGCTGGGTAGGGTGAGGAGGAATTATATTTACTGTGCTAAGAGATTGCCACAGAGCCATTTGCTCTCTCTGTTCATCCCCAACTCTCAGACTTCACCCTTGAAATCCAGCAGCCATTCATGTCAGGCTACATCATGAAGAACTACCACTTCATTGTACAGATGCAGCCTGCACACACTGGAGCTATTTTTGAGATGTCATGTCCTTCCCTGGGATGGAGAAATCATGGGAATGCATCT
This sequence comes from Acrocephalus scirpaceus scirpaceus, assembly GCA_910950805.1. NCBI lineage: Eukaryota > Metazoa > Chordata > Aves > Passeriformes > Sylviidae > Acrocephalus > Acrocephalus scirpaceus. The sequence continues at coordinate 55,207,570 of OU383774.1, read as the reverse complement.
CCAGCCATTTTCAATACATGTTTCAATGCATTGTAGGCAATTTTTACCTTCATCCTTTCGGTGAAGGACCTACACTGTGATTCTTGTAGGATGACACTTGCAGAGCTGATCTTTTCTGACAAATGAGCAGTGCTGCAGTCACGCTGGGTTTTTCTCCAAGAAAATTGCTTGGAAACCTTCCAGTACCTCCTAATCCTTCCTTCTATCCCAGCAGCCAGTACAGCCCTAATCTGATCAGGTTCTGCAACTATAGGGTAATGATGACATGCTTGGGGTGCTTGTGTTCTTGTCCAGAAAACTCCATGATTGCTAACAAGTCCATCCTTCTTTATTTCAAAAACAAAAAGAAAAACAAACAACAAAAAAAGAGAGTGAAGAGGGAGAGAAAGACCTTTCTTTTTCTCTGTTAGTTTCATAAGATTGCTCCCATGCCGCCAGGGGTGAAGGAAGAATCTTTTTTTCTGGGATAAGAAGGTATGCAGGAATTTTCTTTAGAGGGACATGAAGAGTCAAGGTTTCCCTAACCTGACTAGTCTGATTCAGCCTGGGCTAGATAAATGTTTGCTTTGAAATGGGTGGAAAGTTATGGAAAAATCCCATTCTCTACAGGGAAAACTCCCATCAACTTCAGACGGAGTTTTGCTTAAATGTAGCCACCAGGATATGGTCCAAAGAAGATGAAAGCTGTATGCAAAGGAATTGCATAGCAGTGGTGAGACCCAGAGTGGCTTTCTCTACCCTGTGAGAGACAGATGCAGCCTCTGCCCAGCAGGATGTGAGGATCCACAGTTTGCCGACCCATGTGACAGATCTGCTACAGCACCTGCTGCGATTATTGTGCTTCTGATGGGAATGTGGCAAAACTGGAGGAGCCAGATCAAAATCTGCCAGCGCCAGGGAGTTATGAGCCTCTGGGAGCATGCAGCACAGAAGAAGCAGCTCAGCAGGGAGTGTACAGTTGATGGAGGATAAGGGCAGGGAGAGCAGGGAGCCTTTATTTCAGTGATGCTTCATGGCCTCTGTGATGCTCAAAGTGTCAGCTCTGAGCTGCACAAGCTCAGGACAACTGCATGGAGGAGTTTGCTGTGGCAAAGGACTGATAGGGTGCTCAGGACACTGGCATCAGCCCACTAAGTCAGTGCCCTGCCCCTGTGAGATGGAGCACATCTGGAAGGCTGGCTCTGAAAAGTTTCTGGGGAGGACTGCATCCCCACCCTTGCCACCAGAAAGCTGTACTGTGAGTACGTGCAAGCCACACACCATCGCCTCAGTAAAGACCTCAGCTTTTCCTATCATTTCACAGTTATTTCTGTAAAAGGCACCTTTTCTGCCTGATCCAAGACCACATGGTGCCAGTGTTCACTAGAAGAGAAGAGAAAATGTTCAAATAGCTCTAAGGATCACTTAATATTGAATACCTTTTTCTCCTTCTCAGGAAAGGTCTCTCCACAGCTTCCCACCACCGTGCTCTCTTTCTTGGCTGGCTCTGGTGGGGAAGGAAGTGCTGTTCCCCAAGATTTGCCTTGAGGATGGAGAACAGAAACCCACTGGAAACCCAAAGAAATCTTTCTCCCTGTCCTGTCATTTTTGGTCCTCACTACTCCTCTTCCCCTTCATTACCTCATTTGGGAAGAAGGAGAGGAGCTGAAAACACTTCTTAGATGCTTTCCTCAGCTTGCAAGGAGGAGCAACAAGCTATGACACCGTGGTTGCCCTCTTCTCCCCTCACCACCTGTGGGGCAGAGAGTACAGAGCCATAAGAGCTGTGGGTATGGGCTGGGTGTGCAGGATTGACAAGATGTAGGGTTCTTGTTGGGGTAAAAATATTGCAGAGTTGATGAGCGTGTTGGTTCCCCCACTGGGGCTGGGGCTTGGGGAGGGTTTGTAGAGCAGAGCAGATATTGAGACAAGTGTATCAGGTGACAAGAAAATCAGGCTCTTTTTGAGCTTTATGAGCTCCCTAATGGGCTCTTAAAATTAATTAGCAGGTGGAAGAGTGAACCAAAATAGGGACAGCAATATACCAAACCCTTAATATATGTGCACACATCCATTTTTCCAAGCCATTTTAGGAACAGCCTGGCAGTGCTTGGGTTTTCAGACCCATCTCATTTCTCTTCTCATTTCTTATTTACAAGTGACCCTGAATAAATATGTTCAACCTAACAGGCAAAGGCAAGATGTTTACTTGCAATTTCATCAATCCACTTCTCAAGATAGGCAATATAAAGGGGGGGTGGGGGGCATAATCTGGAAAGGGAACAACAACAGACACCGTTGAAAGATGAAATCCAGGTTGTGAGCAACTGTTGAAAACAGAACTGGTTCTCACTAGACATCAGTAGGTGCTGAAAAGGCAGAATCCAGCAAGATAAAAAACTGCAGAGGGTGAAGGGATGGTGAGGTGGGATAGGTGGAAGCTATCAATAAATACTTGGACCTTTCTGATGGGCAGCAGATATAAGGAAGCTGTTTCAGGATGTATTTCATGTTCTTTCCCTGGTCAATATTGTGCCCTATGTGCAAGCAGGGAAAATGTGAAGCTCTGGCTACCCTGCTAGGCAGAGCTAAAGGGATGGTGAGAGACAGACAATTGGGATGAAGCAGATGGTAGCATATAAAATGATATCATCTGTGTCTTAGAAATGTTTTATTTTCTCCTTTGCTTACAGAGATGCCATTTCAGATATAGACATCTCTCCTGAAAGATGTCATGTTAGATGGCATTGATTTGCCCCCAGTCTGTCACATACTCCCAGGGGAAGAGGTATATGTGGCCCTAGTTTTGCAACAAAGAGCCATCAAAGGCTTCTGCCTTGCTTTTGGTGTAAACAGAGACTTCTGTCTGTTTCTGTGTCTCTGCCATGTCCCTGCCATCTCTCGACAGATGGTTTGTTTGCTTGTACATTCATTCCCAATCAATCCTCTTTCAGATGAAGTGTGTCAGGCTTTAATAGCAAAGGCCTATTTATGATATTTTTTAAGCTACTGAAGATAGTTTTGTCTGAATTGTGTTAGAGAACAATCTTATAGGCAGTTTATCTGTCTGGCATATGCACCAGGCTGAGAAAGTGGAGAGCAAGTGCAGTGAGGAGAATGGTCACTCAGAGTCCAGTTCAATGAAGGAGCTGAAGTACTCTGCCAAGCTTTAATGAAATCAGCATCTCATTACATTTAGCATGGAAGGCTGCCCTGCAAGCTCATGCCAGCAACAGTGAAAGGAGAACTTCCCAACCCAGCTGCTCACAGGGCTCGGAAGACATCCCTACTCCAGGATGGTGGGTATTCTCCAGCACCTGTTCAGCACAGCCAAAATGCATTGGTGCTGCTGCTGATGTAGAGATGCAGCATTTCAGTCAGCCAAGGAAGTTCTGACATTGCAGACAGCCTCTTTTATAGGCTGGGATCCTCCCAGGATGAGTTGGAATTGGCCAGTTGTCTCCAGCATTGCCACTCTGGGTTTGGGTAATGAGGGCCAGTTTTACACATCTGTGACTCCTCTGGATCTGTCACTTGGATATATAGTGATACAACATGAGATAGCCCATGTTTTGTGTATGGTATCTAGTCTCTATCAGTGGCCCAATTTCTACTTTCTATGGGCTTGCTAAGAAGACACAGTTTCCACAGTAGCTTGCAAAAATTAGGGGGTTTCAACAAGCAGATCTTTATTTGCTAAGATTAGATATTAGATCTGTGTTGTTTTGCCACTGATGAATATAAATAAAGACCCAAATCTTTGAGCTATAGCCCATATGCACCTAACAGAAGGGAACAAAGAAAGAGAGCTCTTGAGGAGTGAAGTTCAGGAATATTTTATTACAAAAGAAGCCAGTCTCTAAGTAAAGCACCATGATTTAAAAGGAGTTGGAATTTATATTTTTTGATCTTGCATTTCTTTATATAATTTTTCACTGTGTCTTGTAGACTGGAGTATGTTCTCAGTGGCCTCTCAGCTTGCCCATTTCAGTGATGGAGTTTTAGAGGGTGAAGAAATAATGATGAACAATGCAGGCAGTCAGAAAAGCAGCTTTCCGTGGTTGATCTGGGACATGACCTGTTGTGGCCAACAGATCCCTCTGCCTACAATGATTTTAAGATCCAGTTTAGTTTACATCTGTGGTAATGTAAATTCATGGAGATCAGTGGAGTTCACTTAGTGAGAGTGAAGGGAGGCCTTTAGGTTTCTGCATCTGGGTAGTCCATTTCATAGAGGTGTAATAATATCATGGCACATTCTCACTTTGTATGTGTTTGTTGAGCAGACAATGATACATTCCTATAGCAGCCTGCAAAATTTAGGTGTGAACCCTTGATTCAGCTCTAGCTGTGGCTGAAATTGTTTCGACATGGGCTTATAATGATTTAATAAGCAGATAGTACATCTCAGCTTGTTGAATTAGCTTGTGGCTGGCTTAAAGAGGGCAAAGGGCAAGGAAAAGGCAAAATTATCTGTCATACCACAACATTCTTCACTGAACCATGACTTTAAACCAATATATAGATATTGTTTTTCAGTCCTGTTTCCATTGCTTGTTCAAAAAAGACTTGATAAAAAAAGAAAATAAATCAAGTTCAAAATGCAGCTTGAGAAAAATTGAGGAGCTTTTTTAATCATAGAATTGTTTTGATTGAAAAAGGCCTCTAAGACAATTGAGTCGAACTATTTTGATCCAGGTACAGCTCAAGTTTCTCAGTTCTGAGTCTTTACTGCAATGGAATATATAAATTATATATAAACATATTGTAACATATATATATCTATGTATGCAAAATATACAGTGCAAGAAGTATGTACCCTCTTTTTGCCACTGCCAAGGAACTGCCACAGGAATCACCTTTAATTTCCCAGCTAATCATTGCCTACAAGGGACAACTTGCTGCTGGAAGTGATCTAGATGCTTGGAGCTGGGAACATGCTGAAGCCTGGCAACAAATCTTCTAGAAGGAGACCCCTGAGGCTGAAGTGTAGCCATGACACCAGGCATCACTGCTCACCCCCTCCAGCCCACTGTGCGCTGTGGGAGCTCCTGCAGGGCTGCTCCTGCCACAGGCACAAGGCCCTGGGGGAAAGCTAGAGTTGCTGGCTGCCAGTAGCTCTCATGTGTACTTGTAAGTCTACTAGAGTTCAGAAATATTTCAATGAAACAAAGCAGCAGGTTCTCTTTTGTTACTTACTACATTTTTAAAAAAAAACAAAGCAGGTGAAGGGTGAACAAATTTCAGAAAGCCTTTCATGGTCTGTCTTCAGCATTCATGCTGCAAGGGAGGTGATGCTTTCCTCCTGCATGCTAGCAAATGTTTGCAGGGCAATGTTCAGGCAGAGGCAGCCTTTAGCCAAAACTCAGCCAGCTGAAGCTACTCTAAGGACGGTCATTTCTATTTGAAAATAAAAACTGGAAATTGCTTGGGAAATTGATGCCAAAGAGAAGACTAAGGATTAGATACACTTGAGGTGATGGTCAGGAATACAAATAGGTTACAAAGGGTTAAGATAAACTACACAAGTTATTTCCTTATGGCACAAGTGTACACTGCAAACCAAGAAAATTCAGGGTAAAGAATAAATGTACCAGAAAACAACCTAAACAAAATATGGCGCCATATGGAAACTTACAGCAAAGGCACATAATTAATCTCACCTCTGTCCTCGTAGTGGGACTTGGCACTCCCTGTGCTTATGAATTATAAATGCAGCAATGTTTGCTACAGATCAATGCCTTTGGTCAAAGAAATATCAAATTAGTTGTTAATCAAAACAGACTGCTCCTCTCCTTCTTTGTGTCCTGTATGTATAATGTTAAGATTATGCAGTTTAACCACTCACTTGGAGATTTTAATGTGCTATAAAAATCCAGATTAAAAAAAATTTCCAAACTCTGAAGATAAAATGAATCTATTAGAGGAGCTACTAGGTATTCTAGCCAGCAATGCTGATCTCTCATGTGGCATTGACACATGTGGAAGTGTTAAGCCAGCAGCTGCCCTCTCACTCAGCCTGCTATCTCTTTGTTCTTCCCTAAAAAAATTTTCCTATCTTCTTGTCCAGTCCAAACACCCAGTCTGACTTCCTCATCTCAAAAACAAAAAATAAAAAAGCCCCAAACTATAAAATCCAATCCATTTCCCTGAGTGGCTCACTGCATGGCTGCATAGATAACTCCGGGGGGAAATCAGAATAAATAGGATTTAGTAAGCTGTCACTGACACTGTAAGGAGCTGCTCTTCAAGTCACTCTGTCATTGTAATGGCTCTTTTCAGCACTGCAGCTAAAAGCAAACATTAGAGGCTTTTAAGGCTGGAAAGTTACTAGAATTCTCCTGTCCCTCCGTAATGTTTGCTGTGACTTGTATTTAATACAGGAGCAGATCATATCGTGCTATGTCTACCTAAGGGTTGGTTTGATTCTCTTCCTCCTCATGAGCTATCAAATGAGCCTTGAGAAGCTGTAGATGAGGAATCATTACCTGGGGTAATGATTTTGGAAAACATCATTAAACTCCAGCCACCCCCAGTATGAATAGAATCCTACGATTGTTGCTGTAAAGCTGAAGGTGGACAGGCCCTTTCCTCCCAAGAACACCTTATTCGCTTCTCAGTCTTATAGCTCCTGCCTTGAGAGCTGTCCTGAGCACCCTAACCCCCAGGGGATAAGATGTGCACCATGGATTACGCTCAGCTCTGCAGAGGGCAGAGTGTCCTGTTTTCCTTAGAGCTGGCCTGCCTTACAGCACTCCAAAGGTAATAAAACACCAATCTGTTGCAGCATGTTGGAGACATGCAAAGCTGGCACAGGTATTGGTGCAAGAAGATAAGGATTTAGAGAGCTGTATGAAACTGCAAGGTGTAGGAAAGCAGAAGGGCTTGAAGCTGCTCTGGTCCTTTCTGGCAATATTTGATTCGTGTGGTGTGTGGCAAATTCTCCATAGATGCATTGCATTGTAGTGGAATCTCACAAAAAATTCTACTTCTTACCTAAGCCCTTTAGTTCTCTTTGAATTATAACTTCCTTCCTTAAAGCTTGCATCTGATCCTAGTGCAGAGGTATTTTATGTACCATGAATATTTGCTACACTTAAGATTTCAATGATCCATGAACTACAGAGACCATTTCTTCTGGAATGCCTTTAGCTTGTATTTTAGGTTAATATTTTTATGCAACATGGAGATCATCACAAAAAGCAAGTTTATGGCTGTCTTGGACCTAGAAAAATTTTCTATAATGAAAATAACCCTTTTATGGCCTTTTCCCATACTACTGGCAGCTGGGCAAAAAAATAAAGGAATTAAATTCTTTATTAGTGAGGTTTATTGAACCATAGTTGTACAGAGAGGAATACGGAAATGATGTTCTAGGTCTCAAACCTGGAAGTAATATTGTTGATTCTGGCCAACAGCAGCATGAACATTGTTTCTTTTGTCTATTTCTTACTTGTGCTAACCCATAGCTCCATTGGAGGCAAACAAAAATTGGATATTTTTCTCAAAGTATCTGACACCTTTTATTTTAAGGAAAGTTTTATCAGTAGCAATGTGTAAAGAAGAGCTCAAACAGACACATCTTATAATTTTACAATAAGAGCACTAATTTAACATATGTAGATACATATCTATATACACAAGCATTCAAAGGATGATAGAAGATGATTGCTTTTAAATTGACAAATTTCTGCCATAGTTTTCAAATTCTAATGCATTCAGCTGTATCAAACCACAAACATAAGCCAGCTTTTGCAAGGTACTGAATGTTGGAACACCTATTTCTATTACATCTTTTAAGGTTCCATGCTGGAAACAAACAGGCTCTGAGTCATTTTCATTGAGGAATTAAATGCTGTTGTTCCTGTGCTACTTAAAAAGTAACAAGAGATTATCAGTACCCAGGCACACATTTCTATTGTTCTGAATCTATCTTATTCATCACCTACATTACTGTTAAAAGGCCCAGACAGTGGAATTATATACTATGGAAATAGGAGTGTTAAGCATTTTTTCCATGTGTTTTGGCAGTAATGACTCAGAGCTAAAGTGGTGTCTCTAAATGTCTCCCTCTTGTATGTTATAAACTGTGCCCTGCAGTTCTGTTGTGTTAAAAGCCCACCTCTCTGGCCTCTCTTTTCTGCAGAAGGTGTTCAGCTCACAGACGTCCACGCTGCTGGCACAGGTGGGACGTCACCTGCCTTGGGAGTTCTGACGGTGGAAGTGCAGTGAGAAAGGAATTGTCCTTGCAGGGAGGGATGTTGTGGACTCCCACATCTTTGTGTCACTGGGGTAGCCAGGTAGTGGATGAGCAGCACCTGACACTTGGGCTTGTCTTGCAATCCAGGTAAGCAGCAGATCTGCTGGGGTCTGATCTGTAGAGACATGTTCAGCAAAACTGAGTATCACCACAGACTCGTCCCTTGTTAGTATTACTTTTTTTTTTTTTTTTTCAAATTGGGCACTTGACCTTTGCTAATAGCTGCCCATTGAATGGTTTCCTAAAGTTTTATCAAAAAATAATTACACTGGGACTAGGTAAAGTACAAATCTCTTTGAATTAGTATTGCACAGTCTACTTAAAGATTCTTATTTTAAGAGTCAGAGTGCACTGAGAGTCTTAGTGCAACAGATTAGATCCTGAGCATAATTGCTGTATGATTTAGCTTTCATCATCTTGAAAGCTATGACCCACTTTCTGAGCATATGCCTATGCTGCATTTGGAGCTATAAGTGCAATGCAGATGCACTGAACTGACCTTGAATAGAAGTGCTGAAGTGCCAAAAACAGCTGAGGTGCCTGTAATCACCCGGCTGCAGCAGCAGCCATCCTAGGCCAAATGACTTTGATCCTTGGGTGAGTCTGAACTGCAAATTTTCTTGCCATGCTCCTTTCTTTTCTTTTCAACTGAGAAGATTTTGGTTTTGATGAATCAACACTCTCATGAGAGATTTCTTCCCAAATATTCTTCAGACTGAAGCTGAACAGTCTCAAACACTGTCATTCAATGTGGAAATGCAGTGTCAGGATGCCACTGACTGCCTATGCTTTAAGGGAAGATGGTTGCTACAACCTTAGGGTAGGACATTCCACACTTGGATTCTGCCCCTTATTCTGTGTCTTTGGGCAAGTAATTTCAGGTCAGAGGGAACAAAACACAGAAATGATTGCCTAATTCCTGCTTAAGGCCTCCTACTGCAGTATCTTGGTCTTGCTCTTCCACATTCCTGTCTATTAAATGAGATTTTCCAACCTCACTGTGCTGATATCAAGAACTCATGTATTATGGTGTAAGGCAAATGGCAAAAGGTAGCTGAATTTCTAAGACAGATAAATATAGTAACCAAAATGAGAACAAGAGTAACCTAAGTTTGCACAACATGAGAAGAAGGCTGCACTTGGCCATGCCTGGTGCAATTCTCAGTCGGCTGAAATCCCAGCTCTGATGCACCTGAGCACTCAAGAGAACTGTATCAGTGCACATTTGCTGTCTTAATGCTCTTATTATTTAGTGGGCTTTCCATCCCTTCTCTTCTCACTGCTGTCTGTCCACCTGCATAATTGATATAAATCTTAGGGTACAATGCATGGTCCCAAGTTGACAATTTCTTCAAGTTTCTCTTATCTTCTATTCCCTGTTTATATTTTTGTTGATAACTTCATAGTATTCTCATTGTTGCTTGTTTTCTTATATGCAGTCAAAATAGATTCTTGGTTACGACAGTGGGGAAGGACACAAACTCAATCAATAGATACTGAGGCTTTACTTCCCTTAGCCTTCTAGACACATTTTTGCTCTTTCCCTGCCACTTCCTTCCCCCACCCTGCCCCTAGTATTTTTTAACCAGTAGGTCCAATTTCATAATATGCTATTTGTTCTTATAAAGCTGCCTCCAAAATCTCCTCAACTTGTATCCATCTCAGCAGTTGGTTTACACTTTCTTGGTGCTATGAGCTCTCATTGATTCCCCAGAGGTTTCAGTCAAATGTTCATGTAATTGCAGTGAAGAATAGTATATCAAATTCTTTGCATACCTAATGAAGATTTTATAGGAAATCTAAAAATAAAAATATTTGTATTAATAGTGGCACCATCTATTGTTCAATGCTTTCCATGATGAGCTCCTGTTCCCTATGCTTATAACTTTGCCAAATGGTAACAATAGGGAATAAAAGTTTCCCTGCTGGGCATCTGCTCATTTAGCTGAAATTTAAGAGCATAAATAAAACAGTTCAGTCCCTTCCAAGAATGTGGCTAGAAAATATGTGTTATTTTATGATGCTAATTTCTGTCTTTCATTTGGAGACTCCAGTTGGTCCCTATGCTTATAGGAGGAACATGAAACTAACTATAGATGAGTTTTGTATACTTTGTATCTCCAGAAAAATGAACCCAAATATGGCCAAGTTGTAGACATTTTAGGGCAGAAAAAAATGCAGCTAGCACACTTTGTAAATCTCTGCTGCAGCTGTGTGCTAAATACCTTGAAAAGTCTGTCTGAGCTGGACATGATTCCTTCTGGACTGTGTAATTGCAGCTCTGAGCTGTCATGGCCTTGGGTTCTGTTTTTCCTGGCCTCCTAATGTCCCTCTTTTTCTGGCAGGTGGTCATAAGAAGAGACAAGGTTGGTTTAAATATATGAAAAATCTGAACTAGAGCTTGGATGCATGTGAGCAATTTCAGATAAGGATAGAGCAAGGACAGAATGGGTTAATGAGGGGAGATTTGGACTGAGTGAGAAAATGTAGGAGGCTGGGACTGCGAATGAGAATGGGAAAAGATGAGTTGGAAGGGCTGGAAGCAAAAGAGGTCAAATTTGAGAGGGACTGGGAGGAAAACATGTGGCTGCTTATATGGGATTCCTGCAAAGCCAAGGGGAAATCCATGAGGGGTCCATAGACTTTAATTAATCCACAGAGAGATTCCACCCTTGCCTGTTCTCTTGGGGACAGGGCCATTGAGAAGACAATCACCTGCAAAACACTTTGTAGTGTCCTACAATCCTCTGGCACTTGCTGAGCCAGTCAACTCCAGCCCTGGTGCTGACCATTCCACTGAAGGCAAAATCAGAAGGTGAGGAATCAGTATTTTCAGGTGTTTTAAAAAAGGGAAGAATAGACAAAAATTTTCTCTGCATTCCTACCTTCTCCCCATAGCATTATTTTAGAAGAACATGCAGATTTGTTGTAAAAACCAAATATTCAAAATGTAGGAACTCCTGGAATTCATAGAGTCTCTATGACTTTAATTTAGCTGTTGGCTCAGGATTTGCATTACAGTCTCTGTTCATAAAAAAGAATTAATGGCTACCATGGAAAGCTTTGGTTGCCTCAGGGTCACTGACCATGATCTGACTATGTTTAATATGGGCAAGAGCTGCACACAAGCTACCTGTAGTGTATGTGTACTGGTTATCCTGAAAATTAAATTCCTGACATAGGATAAATTAAGAAAAAAGTGTATGGGAAATGAAATAGAAAACTAAAAATAGAAATTTATTTTGGTGACGTTTATTCAGATAGAAAAGTGTCACATTTTCCCCTTTGTCAATGAAGGACTAAATTCAGTTATGATTCAGTGGCAGAAGGAAATCAGTTGTTGAAAAGACAATTCCTATAGTGAAAAAAAGAACAATCCATAAAAGTAAGAAGTCGTCATGTGATGAAAATAAGTAAATAAAAATCTGAAAATGACAGCCAAGGATAATATGAAATCAATCCAATTACTAGGAACAATGATAATGGTTTAGGCCCATCACTAGGAAAAACAGAAAAAAACAATATCAGTGATGCACAACAGGCAGAAATATTTCAGAAAAGTATTCTTCAGAATAGAGCAGGGTGTGTTTGTATTCTGGCAGAATCATACATGACTTTCAACACATCAGCAGTTAAAGATGTTCAGAAAACACCTTGGAATCAGAAAATTCCGGAAGACTGGGAAAATACTGAGTCCATGCCAGAATTCAGAGGGTGTGACGAGCCACTAATTATAGGCTTGTTAGCTTACATCAGTTGTAGGCAAAATGACAGAAAAATGACATAGGGCTTCAAAGGAACTGACATATACAAATATAATTATTGCCATCAATCTGGTTTAGTGAAAATGAGTTATTGTAAAGCAAGCCTGATTTCACACTTGAGGAATTTATATAGTTAGCTGATAAAAGCACTGTAATATATTTAGATTTATTAAGGCTTTTGACTTAATACTGGGTGGTGTTCTGTTAAAAACATGAATGCTGGCCAATTTTCGGAGGTTTTATTGGAGATATGTTGCAAATATGAGGTGCACCTGGTAATTAGGATTTAAATACATGCTTGTCTTGATATCAGTCTTCTTCACTTCTCTAGTTAAATATCTATGACCTGACAAAAGTCAGGTGATTTGGAGACGCTGTCTGTGAATGAAAGATGCAGTGTTGTTGTGAATAAGTGCCTAGGATATGTACCTCCAACAGAGCATAGGAAAGACATTTTGAGTTTCATATGAATGTGAGTATCCCGAATCCTAGTTTTAACAAACTGCAGTGTCCAAAATTTGGCACACTTGGCATAAATATCGATGCAGGCTGTTTGAGGAGGTCCTACAGGCATTTAGAAGTTTGCTCTGAATAAGCCAAACTCACGCAAGGACTGGACCAAAAGTTCCCCATGCTCCAGCGCTGGTGGGCAGTGTTTGCTGAGAGAGATGTGGAGCCCTGTGACTTGTCCTGTAAGAGATGCTGCTGCAGAAGGACTCACTGGCCTGAAGAACAAGGAAATGGCCATAGATGAAAGATGTGAGGAGTTTGCTGCTGGTTTGTGTGAACTTGAACTGTGTTGTATGTACAAAAAGAAAGGCAATTTATAAGATCAGAATAAAACTTCTGAAATTGTTTATGAAACATGCCTCACTTTTGTGGCCTGTAATTACAGAGAATGGTATCTCATCAGAGCACAAGATATTAAGTAGCATTGTAAAAGCTTCTACAATATAGAAGCATTATAGTAGCAATCATCCTAATAATTTGCAAGCTTAATATCTTTGAAAAATCAATTGTTCCCTTGCAAGGATGGAGAATCAAGAATTTTTTTGTGAAAAAAAATCAAACCACAACAAACACCAACCAATAAACCAATCAGTAATGCACTGGTCTCAACATCTAGTTCTTATTTCCATTCTTTTTCTATAAAAATAATCCCTATCCCCTACCCCTACCTGTCACGGAAAGCCTTGAATGGATGTTTTCCCTGACTAGCACTTTCCTTCTTACTTTTATTTTTCTTCAGAGTACTAAGAACATTTGTTTTGCTTTGTTAGCTATTTTCATTCTTTCTAAACAGCTGTCTAGGCTCTCATGAATCAGATAAAGGATATAACCTTGCCCAAATATATGCCTAAATGAGTTCAGGGAAAGGCAGCAAGATCCCTGAGAGGTTTGGGTTTTTTTTCAGGGAATTCAGCTATTTCTCTTTCATTTGTTAGAATCACAGAAGACCAGTAATCTGCATTACTGCTTGGGTGTTGTAGTAATAGCAGTGTTTCACTGCCATAGGCAACACATGGAAAAAACATCCCTACTTAAACTGCTACATGTAGTGTAGGCTATACAGGCTGCTCTGTGTTTTACATATTAACAGAGATGTACAGATCACAGATGGGGGGATAGGTGTAGAATTGCTTTTCCTTCCCCTTCTCTCTACATACATTTCACTTAGCTCTGCTGTTTCAATATTCAGCTCCCAATGTTAAAAATAGAGTGTGAGACATTAAGAAACCACTTGAAGGCACTTGAAGGCACTTGAAGGTAAAGGAGATGGCTCAAACAAAACTGGGAGAGAACAGAAAAGGACATTCATGTAGTTTTCCTTAAATGGGTGCACATTGAGAATGTAAGGATGTCCCTTACAGACAGATTCTGCAGGAAGGTGAGCACCCTTCACTCCCATCAGCTTCTGCAGCATAGGAGGATATTCTGGCATCTCCCTGGAGCCAGACCACTGGGAGAAAGCAGCCAGAGCACCACCCATACCTGGGCACTTTCCTGGCCTTCATTACACACAGGATATGGGTTGCCTTTATTTTTCCATGTCCAAGAGCAAGGTGTAACTTCACCTGCCAGCGAGAAGGAAAGTTATTCCGCTGCCTGTGCATTGCCCAGTCTGACAGCGTGTCTGGAAAGAAGAGGAGGTAAAAGGAGAGTTGTTGTCTGCCCAGCACTGCAAGAACCTGGACGTACTCCATGTGAACCATTTTTGAGCTCTTTTGCAGACAGTCTTACTAGAAACACTGCATACTATTTCTTCCCAAGAGGAATCTACTATTTCCATCGAGATCCCTGATATTATGCCCTTACTTAATGGTATGCACTCAGTCACTAAACATGCAGGTTTGTATCTATGAAACACAATTTGATTCTTATAATGCAAGAAATTCTGGCCAGTAATTGTCTTCTTGAACTTCTAAAATAAAAATAAGAGGAACTTCCCCATAACAAGGATCCATCACTTAGTATCATCTTTGGCAAAGACTGAGATGCTCTCACAGAATGGTGTGATTTGAAAAGTGACAGGGACAAGGGACAAGTTACATGGAATTTGGAGGGAGACTGCAGTGGAGAGTGCTACCTCTCTAGCATGGTCCATCTGAGCACTGGTCCTGCTTGAGGTTCCCACCCAGCTCCTACTGTGTCTGGTCACTCACTCAACCTAGCACACGAGATTTTGGAGTGGTGGAAGGTTCACATCTCTGTACTGTGATTGCAAGGTCCAGACTTCACTGGAAGGCACCAAGGCACCAGGGTCTGCTGTGTGAGGATTCTGCTCCCCTCACAGATGCTGCAAGCTTGTGATGCAGTGCTGATGCAAGTGTAGCAGCAAAGTCATACCTAGAAAAGCTGTCTCACCTCCTCAGGTCCCTGCCTCTGCATTTCCACTGCACCCTAGCTCAGCCCATGTTGGTCTCCAGTGATCCAGCTCACAAGCTGGGAACTAATGTCCAGTGACTACTGGTTGGAGGCTTTGTTATGTGCTGGAAGAATTTAAGACTGCTCAAAACTAAGTGATGTGTTCTGCAACTAACTGTGAATAGAATGCCTCTAAAATATTGTTTACAAACTTATTTGGTATAGGGTTATTACAGTTATTTTAGATATGTTAGAGAGTTATGAGGAAACAGGATAACTTGCTGGTTTTCTGTCAAAGAAACCAGGAAATTATATATTTCTTGCTAGTTATGCAAAATTATTGGTTTTGGGACATTTAATATGAATTGCTGAATGCCTTGATCTTTATGGAAGGGATGAGGATATAAATTTTGATAAATGGTAAACTTTGATCTTTATTCTTTGCCACTAATTTTCAAGACTTGTACCATGGTACTTGCAGCATAGCAAACGTGGATTTAAGTTACTTTTGATCACCTGCAAGACACTATCAGCTGCTTTGGCATCATATATGAAATAAAACAGAATGAAAGTTGCTCCAAGACATGCATTTTCTCTGTAGCCATGTAGTCACAGTTCTTGAAATACAAAGTATACTGAGCATCCCCTCCTAGGCCAGCACTTCCCATGGCTATGAAGCAAGGCAACATTCCCATATGGGCCAGAATCTGTCTATAAAACACATATAACTTCACTTCCATGGAAAGTGATTTAAACCAAGTGATTAAACCTGAGAGCACATGACTTACTCTCCATAAAATATTGTATCTTGCCATCCTTACTGATATTTAGGGGCTAGCAGGACAACCAAGGAGGAGATTATGCTTTGCTAGGAAAAGTCTCATTCTGATGGTGCTGTTATGGCAAATAAGTCTTGTTTCAGTGGCCCTGAACACATATGTGGAAAACAAAGATACCTCTTGGGGGGGAACACTTTCTGTACAGAGAGATGCTGGTGGTCGCAATGGACCCATATTTGTGCACATTATCGAAGCATATCTGGCTTCTAACAGGTTTTTGGACACAATTCCTCATTCAAGAACTGCACACATGCTGTATTTTTTTTCCCAGTGGCAGGTACCCTCTTTGCAATTTCAGCTCCAAATTTACTGCTGCTAGTTGACCGGTATCAGCAACATGGCTGTAATGAGTGAGGACGAGTCCTAAACACAGTGCTGGTCAACTGAAATCACTTCCCTGACTTACCTGAGTGGTTTGCAACCACTAGGTTTGTGTTGGTTCACAGCTCTTACTGAGTTCCCAGGTGTCTCAAGAACTTTTTTATACCAGAGATGGTCTGTGTGGTTTGCAGGGAATATATTTGGGCTTGTATGTAGGGTTGAGTTGTTCTTTCATTTCCACTGTTGCTTTTGGCTTTTAGGCCTTCAAGCTTTCACTTTCCCCTTCTATATCACAATGGTTTACCAAGCAGTAATTCTCTTTGGTCTTAATGTTTTTGCTGCTCTTTGAAGGGATATGAAGCATTCTACCTGCTATCTTTCTCATAATCATTAACACCAGTCTTACAAAGTGCTCCACCTAAAATCCTAAGTACAGCTGGCTGGCTGATGTCTTCTATCTCCTTGCATTTTCTGAATTTTGCAATAGACTGAGGACTCGCTATTTCTATTTTCATTTCATGTGTCTGTGCTAATAGTCTGATGTGGGTAGGAAATCAGGTTTGCGTAGTTATTTTGCAACAGACATATAAACTGTTTTATTTCAACAGCATACACTGGAGGTATTGTGAGGCTGCCAGCAATGTGTCTATATAGATGTTGTCTCATTGCTATTGACAATAACCAATTGCCTTCTCCCTTTTTGTTAGAAGACAGATTATATGTCACTCTGATGGCTTCTTCCCCTACCAGACGCTGTTTCAAATTTTCATAAAGGCAAACTCCTGGAAGACAATCCTTTCCCAGCTTAGGTATATCTTTGTTTTGCTCTCCATAGTTCAAACAACTATCAGCTCTTCCTGTTTCAAGAGCAAGGTTCCCATCACAGTTACAATCCCCCAAACTTCTGCTGAAGTTGATACAAGGTAAGAATGGCTATCACGTTATCACATTGCATATTTCAAAGTTGTCTGAAAAACTTAAAAGAAACTCTGCCAGTTTACAACTAACAATGTGAGCTAAATTAGTATTTCAAGTATGGACATGTAAATGCATTGCCTTTAACTCTTTAGTCATTTCCAGTGTTTCAATGATACTAAGATTCATTTTAGTTTGCATTTATGTCTATTTTCATGACCTCTCATGAAAACTGAGCTTGTGGTCATGATCTCTTGTAGCTTTTGTCTTCTTGCTTCAGTGTCTGTACAGAGCATCACTACCATGACTGTGGCAGTGAACCTTGCCAATTTGCCCAGTGTACATGGTGGTGTTTGAGATCCATCCTGTGGCAATGGAGTCCCACCAACCATCACTCAGGGTGTGTTTTGAGCCTGCCCACCTGCTATGTCTCAGGACACAGTGAGGGAGAGGCTTTCCTGAGCTCCCAATGCTTGTCACAATCAGTGGCAGGCTCCAAGAAGTGCTTCTTTTTCTTTAGCAATTAAATAATTCTGTTCCCTTATATAGTGAGCTTGCTTGAGTCTATGTAAGGATGAACCTTGTTTGTCTTCTGAGCAGTGACTATCCTGCTTATCTACTTTCTGAGCTCCTGCTTTATATATAAGCTCCCCTTGATCTCTTGTCTCCTACCAATTACCTGTTCTCTCCTTTCCCTCACCCTTTTTTTTCTTTCCTGAGTATTCTGAGAGGTAGGTGTTCTGTAGATGGATTTTTCTGAGCTATTTCCTGATATAGCTTCCTTGCCTTTCAAACTCCTTTCACCAGCTTGGCTGCAAGGAAGCTCCAGTGCATTGTCTGCTCTGCGTAGGCTACTCATTCTCCTGGTGTGTCTGTTCTGTGTAGGCTACTAATCCTTCTGGTGTGTCTGCTATGAACTGCTTGTCCCTGCTGTGAGCAGGGTAGGGAGTCTGTGCTCTAATTGAAAGGAGCATCTTTCATTCTGTGCTACCTGATGCTTCAATATGCATACTTTTTCTCTTGGGATCCCTCTAGTAATTTTCTGTGTCCTGGTGCTGTTTGTCAAGCTACCAAGGATGTATAACGTGTCCTGAGTTGTAGCTGCTGTTTTGTGTGGCACCAAACAGAAGCAGCCTTGCAGGTTGAGTGCCACACACTTTCTGTTTGACATTTTACTTAATGTGTGTGTTGTTTCTGTCTCCAGACCAGACAGCTTGTCCACCTGCAATATTCATGTGAAGAAAGCATTGGTGTACCCTGACTGTGACTGAGCTACTTCACACAATTCCTTCTTCAGCATTATCTTAGAGCACATGGAGCATGAGGTGAACATCTTCACAAGCCACATGGGCCTTGCCATTTGCCTTTTTTCTGCCAATTTAGAGTTATAGAAATTCACTCCTAAACTCTAAAGCTCATATCTCCCTTAGCTGTGGTACTTTCTGTGCATCTCTGATATGAGTTTTCTTGTCACTACCATCATGCATGACCCAACAGGCAGAACAGTCACTTCTCTTCTGATACCATCCATAAGACTTTCTTCTGCATTCTTCTTTCCTCTGCTACACTTATCAGCTTGCTGAAGAGTATCCACTGTTTTTTACTTAGAGCTGCTCCTAGCAGCCCCTTTTAAGCTGTTCTAGGTCTTACTGAAGAGTCAAACAACTGCAAGTACTGTCACATAGGAACTGGTGGGGGCAAGGAATGGAAGGGCTGCTTGCAGTGACAGCTTGCCACTTAGTTTAGCTACTGTGCCAGCATGTGCCCACTTAGTGATCTGACCAAAGTCAATATATAGAGCACAACCTTCCAAATGCATCTGCATAGACAGGAAACTGGTGCTGATCTTTTTGTTTTCTGTAGAGCTTTCGTTTCTATTCTTTTGTATCTATAGGAACAGAGTTAGACCTGGTGCAGTGCTCAGGCAGAGAGGAGAGAAAGTGAAGGCAAAGTACAGCCTCAGTGCTATGCAGGGTTTTTTTGGTTTTGTGATTTTTTTTTTTCTTTCCACAATCTTGGAAACATGGACAATTTTCACAGTGTTACTTTCAGAAGTTTCAACTCAATGTCTGATAAGCACAGGTCATGTCTGCATTGCATCTCAGCTGCTCAGATCAAAAAGCAGTTTAAATCAGTCTTGATCCCTAATGATTGGTGTGTGCCCTTGCACTGCTATAAAATAAAACTGACATCTTTAACCCCTGCTAGGCCAAGTGCCTGTGTAGCCCCAGCCTTTCTGTAAACTTAGCTGTCCTGGTGTTGCATATCTTAAGAGGGAAAGCTGTGCTGACATGTCTGCCTTTGCCAGCCACAGGTCCTTCATGGGAGCCCAGCAGGGCAGCCAAGGAGGGCACACGGTGTCTGCCTGCAAGCAGGGTAACCTGGTGGCTCCTCTGGGCTTTGGGTACCTCCTGCAAAGGAGGACAAGTTGTCCTTCAAATAAGGTCGAGAAAGGTATAGCTGCTACTCTCCCTTCAGCAAGATGCTGTGAATCAATTTCCAGGATTAGTGTTATGGTGGGAGGTCAATGAAGAGAAAAATAAAACTTTTTTTAAAATAAAAATCAGCGTTAGAAATAATTTTGTCTTACCAGAAGTGGGGGAGGAAGGGACATGGTGTTCCATTGGTGAGAAAACTTCACAAACCTCACCAGAAGACAGGCCTGATTCCTGACTGTAAAGACCTGATGGTGGAAGAGGAATTTTTCATCTATGCTGCCTAGCATGAATGTTTAGTTCTATATTTAAAATTTCCAAATAAAATTTCATTAAGTTGAGTAATCTAATACACAGGAAATCTCCCATGCAAAGTCATTTACTGCATTATAAAACATACAGTATTTCACATTTCTTTAAATTTTTAAGAATATAGTACTTAGTTCATTAAACTTGCATTTAAGAAATTGCATTTAAAAATATAGGGGGAGCCTAGCAGTTAGTTCTTATTCATAGTTTATTCAACTTGAATAATGTTTTTATTACTTTTTGTGTATTAACAATTTTCTTTAAATTGCTGAGAACATGTAGCTATTTATCTATTTCTTTATGCTTTCCAGCAGCAATGCAAAGATTGCATGCAAACTGGAATTAAGCATTTTAACAAAACCAAAACATGCTGTGACTAGTGGAAATTTGTGGGTAATATGATCTTCATAACTCACCAACAAGCTTTGTCAAAAGCAATGTGATATCTGGGCACAAATGTTGTGGTAACTGCTAGTTAACTTCAGCTAGGGGCTGTTCCAAGGAATGCTGTCAAGATTTACTCTCTGGTGCATCCAAAATTTTCTTGAACTGGTAGTACACTGACTTAGTCACGCCAAAAGCAAAGATCTCTGCATCAAATGTGAAGAACTGGCAGCAGTAGGTATGAGGGGAATTTGCAATGGAGGTTAAGCTCAGGGGTCGTGTTTTAGGTGTAGGGTAAGTGTAATTACAGCAAAATAACCCCGTCCTACCCATTGACCTTACAGCTCTTCCCTTAATGTAAGGCATCTCTTTAAAAACACTGCTGTGCTGCTTGCTGTTACTTTTGCAGGGGTACAATGCATATAAAACATAAATGAAAAACGCTGATATTGAGAACATATCTTAAAGAACAAGTTTTTAATGGATGCTATGATATTTTATGTGAAAAAGTCCACCTCTAACACTCTTCCTCACATTTTCTTCACACTTTTTTTTCTCCGGTGCTCCTTCTGGTTGTGACTGCTAAACTCACTCTGGTGTTCTTCAGAAACTTGGGGTTATTTCCTTGTGCCAGTTAGGTCTTCCTTGTCCCTGTAGCACGCAGCAGTTGAACTTCCTGGAGCTGGGAAGGCTTTGGTTTAATGTCAGCCATTGATCACAGCTCAGGGTGAGTGAAATGTCTGCAAAGCACAGGTCAGGGGTGATGGAGTACAAGTCCTGTTTTATCTTTGAACTCTGTAACCCCTGTGGGAACACTCGGCCTTACTCCTCTCCATCTCCTGGGCTCAGCTTTGCCAAGATGCAGAGAGGAAGGGGAAAATTACCCAAACCCAGCACCCTCACACGCTCGGAAAGGTCATCCCACAGGAAACTGAACGGATGGTGATTCCTTGGTTGGTCACTACAAATCCTTCGAGGGTCTCTCCGGGGCAGGCTGTGCCCAGGAGCCGCAGGCAGGTGTGAACCGGCGCCTGCAGGAGAAGCACGGCACAGAAAGCCCTTCTGCAGGTCATATCTTGCTCCCCAAGGCCTCGATCAGTGGCAACAGCCGCCGCAACCTTTAACTTCGCCATGAGGAAAGCCGAGCCCGCACACGCTGCTGCCGGCACACCTGCAGGCCCGCGCCGCCCCGCCGCCCATCGCCACCCACCCAGCCCCGGGCCCTGCTGCGGGACAGCTCCGCCGGGTGCCGGCAGAACGGGCCCAAGTAGGCGGCGGGCAGGCCTCCCGGGCCGGCTTTACAAGGAATGCTGTGGCAAGGAAACAATGGAGAGCCGCCCCCCCCTCCGCCTTCCCACCGGCACTTCCAGCACCGGGAGCAGGGCGCCGCCGCTAGGTGGCGCCGCGGCGGGGAGCGGTGCCGGGAGGGGCGGAGCATGCGCAGAGGGCGCGCCTCGCCCGGGCCGCGCGCCTCCGCCCCCTGCCCGCGCCGCCGCCGCCGCGAGCGGGAGGAGGAGGAGGAGGAAAGAGGCAGAGAAGAAGGGAGGGAGGGAGGCAGGTCCGGCGGCCCTCTCGGGTACCCCCAGCGGCGAGGGAAAGATGGCGACGCTGGGAGGCGAGTCGCAGCCCTTCCCCTCTGCTGCTCTGGCGGCGGCGGCCGGGGTGGGCGGCGGCGGCGGCGGCGGGGCGCTGGGTCTGCAGGCGCCGCTGAACCGCGGGCTGGAGCGGGCGCTGGAGGAGGCGGCGCACTCCGGGGGGCTCAACCTGAGCGGCAGGAAGCTGAAGGAGTTCCCGCGCAGCGCTGCCGCCCACAGCCACGACCTCTCCGACACGGTGCGGGCAGGTGAGCCCGGGCGAGGGGCCGGGGGCGCGCAGGGAGGGGGCGGCCGGGGAGCGGGGCTTGTCGGACCGCCCGGGACCCCTCCTCGCCCCCTCAGGCACACTGGTGCCCTCCAACCTCCCTGCGAGGCGAACACCCACTCCCCACCCTTTCGTTCGCCTTCTCCCGGGGCCTGTCCCCGCACGGAAGCCGAGCCCACCCCCATCCCTCCGTGGACCCAGTGCTTTCTTTATTTCCCCCGCCTTGGTGTATGAGGTAGGTGTTTGCTTCCATATGGCTGGATCTGTGCACGCTCCCCTCCATCCCCCCGCTCGGCGTTTGGTGAGGCAGAGCTGCCTCTCCCGTGGTACACTGGGGGAATGTGTGGGGAATTCTTGCTCGCACCTGTCCTCTTCTCCCTCTGGGGAATGTTCCTCTCTCTGCTACCCTTCCCTGACTGCTGAGGCTTGCGGTGGCAGCCAGCCCACCTTTGATTCAGCCGCGGGAGGAATGCACACACGGTGCCAGGGTGGATAGCTGCTGCTTCTGTCCTGCTGCTCGTGGGTGAGCCCACCTGGCACGGAGGGGATGCAAGTCAGTATGTAACCACACTGACATACTCATGTGCCTCTGTACGTGTGCATGCCATAGGTGGACGCATGTCCATAGGAAGACTGTTTGCTGTGCAGGTGCCACAGGGAGCATGCTGCCTCTCACAAATGCCACTTAATCAGCACTGGGGTTGACATCCCCCCTTAGTGTCCTTACAGTCATGTAGCCACAAGTGCCAGCTCTATGCAATGCTATCTTCCAGAGCAAATGTAGAGAGAAATCCCTGTCTTCACAGGCACCGTATGTATTTTACAGTGGGGGACACCATCATTACATAAATCTGTGGAGGGGACAGGCCTGACAACCCTGCAGACAGGAGTGGTGAGGGGACAGGTATTCAGTCTGTGTTAACTTGCCCTCACACCTTTCTTCCAACATGAAAAAGGCACACTTATTTCTCACCTAGGGAGACAGACCCTCCTCAAAGGGTCATACCGGTTTTCCTGACCCTATTTATCCCACGTGATGGAACCTAATCCCTTCTTTACATGGTGTCACTAGGTAGAATGGTGCAAACCCACATTAGAGGAATATATTAGTGTATTGCTAAGGTCTTCAGTGTACGGCCTCCGCATGCCCTTGTGTCCCCATTTGCCTGCTGGAGATAGTTGTGTTGTGGCAGCAGAGCAGGAGACGTGTAGTCACTTGTTCTTGTCCCACAGAACAGCAGGTGCTATACCTGCATGCAGACATGTGATAACATGAATCTAAATTCTCAGCTACTCCTGCACATGAGGACATTTATGCTTCCTGTATCTGGAGACACATGTGCTGCCTGCTTATTGTCTCTGTCCCAGAGTTAGTGCCTCAGATGTGTGGTAGGTGTCATGTGTTATTGTTGTTTAACTTTGGCTGTTGCTGAGTGGATTTCACATTGGTCTGTGTGAGCACCTATATCATCATATCAATTAAAAAAAAAAGCAAAGGGAGCTTGATGAATGAAACTACCATGAATTGATAGCATGAATTACCATACTAACCATTAGCTGACTCAGTAGCAGACATGAAAGGGATAGGCATGGTAGGGGAACTGTATGTGGTTAGAAGAATGGCTTTCAGCTTGTCATCCCAAGAAAGACATTTTTTATCCCATTTATTTTTTAAAGCTGAAGTCTAGCAGACATGCTACAACACAAGATAAATAGTTTGGAAATCCAAAAATTGCACTTGTTTAGTTTGACCTAGTATTGAACCAAACTGTTGGAAAACCAAATTGTATACTGAGGAGATTATACTGGGAAGAAAATTGTTTGATTGGTAGTGATTGCATGTTAGTATTTGTGTATTGTGTAAGTATGTGCTCTACAGGCATGAGCTGTGTGTAGTGCGTATAGGTAGCACCTGCTTGTTACATGCTTGCTTGTTCTACTGCTTTTTTTAGGAAAAAAGTAGTCTTTATCTTCAAGCATTATTGTGCTTTTGTCAGAGTTTACATGGAAAGCATTCAATATGAAATTGAATGTAGAATTGTGCTTTCATTCCATTTTTGTTTGATATAAACAGAAGTGTAGATCAACCCATGTCTTAATCTTGTGACAACAGCAGCCCTTTTATCATTGTCTCTTTTTAGAAGAACACTCTGTTAATCTATAGTTGCTTTAAGGTTTTGTTTGTAACAGCTTATTGTATCTGTTTAATGGGAACTGCCTTGAAAGTTGTGTGTTGATATATTTCAAAAAAGGCGATTTTTAAAATTTGTTACATTACATAACAAATATATAAACAGAAGAGGTGCTTGGCTTAAGGCCAGATTTCTGAAACTCTTGGGGCAAACTCTTGATGGGAATTTTCTTTCCTGCTTCCTCTCCATAAATGTGCATAGTATAAAACTTCCTTGTACTACTTGGAATAGATCCTTGAAATGAGTGACTTATAGTTTTGGATGTGATGTGCTGACATGTCTCTGAAGTCCTGAAACATTGGTTATTGGGATAGGGGTAGCCTTTCACTGTTTTTTTAAGGGGAGAAGGGGATTTCCAGTCTCACAGAAAAATGAAGATACTTCTTGATGTAGAAGTGATTAGTGAGGGGGGTTGAGTTTAGAGGTCTGAGGAACAGGAAATTTCCAAAAAACTGAAACCAGGTCTGCACATGACAGTATTTTGGTATTACAGACTGAAAATATTTTTTGATTCAGAAAGTGATAATCCACAGCTACTCTCAAATAAAATGTTATTAGACTTGTTTTCTAGAAAAGTTCTGAGTGCTTTTTGTAGGTCTGAGGAAGAAAAGGGTGATCAACTTTAAGTTCTCTGTTCATGCATTTATTTTTTTTCCTGATGTTAAAAGTCAGATTTTATATAGCAATTGATGCACTTATGAAAGGGATGTGGCTTGTTTGCCTTTAGCAGCTGGGATGGGATAGTTTGATTTTTCTAGTTCTTACTGCAGTTACATTCTGTAATAACTACAGAGGCTGAACTGTACTTGTCACTTCCTATTCCTGTGGCTTCTTGTTTCTTCTGTGACCTTTCTTTGCATTAAATACATCATGGTTATAGAAATATGATGAAACATTTCTTCCTCAGTCTTTGAAAGTTCTGCTCAAGTGCTGAGTGATCTGGTCAGATGGAACTTTCAGGCAGTATCTCTGCACACAGAATGGAGTTTTCATGGTGTTTAGTACTGTGAGAAGAAAATAAAACCTCTATGTAAAGTGTCTTGAGTTTAGTCAGGCGTTTTAAACCACATCATTGTGGATGCAATGCAAAAACCATTTCAAAAATAATAAATGCTATTCTTATCACTTTTATTACAGGCTGGGTTATGCAGAAGGCAGTGGCACAGTAATCACATAGTTCTTAAGTAATAGCATGCAATTATATTCCTCCAAACCACTGGGAATGCTGGAAGCATGTTACTTTATAAAAGAGCAAGCAGAGGCCCCAAAGATGTAACCATGGCTGCCTACTGTATTACTTCAGCCTCTTTCTGTGGGCTTTGATTGTGATTCTGAAGGCAGATCCTCTGAACCTTTTCTAGTGAATACCCCCTTCATCCATTTCTACTGGGTGAGTTAGGCATATGAGGAGGGACTACTTGCCACTGCTGGCAGAGAAGAAAATAATCTAGCATGTAATTTAAAGAATTTATTAGAAAATAATTACAAATTGAAGAATTTGATTGCTACTTTGGACAGTATGAAATTTTGGAAGGAATGTGGGGGGGTTTTTTTGGGTTTTTTTTTGGTTTTTTGATGGTTTTTTTTTTTTTTTTTTTTTTTTTTTTTTTTTTTTTTGGTTTGTTTTTTTTTTTTGTGCAAGAGAATGTTCTCTTGATAGACGAACTCCTACCTGCTGTTTTTCAAAGTGCTTCTAAGTGGACTGTACTTGTCAGACAATGCAGTGTTGAAGACACCTTTGCCTGGCAGCATCTTTGAAATAGTTGTTTCAACTGTATAACTATGGATTTGCTTTCAAGATGGTTGAAAAAAATCACAGTATCACTGTGAGCATTGATGCTGGTTTGGGTGAAATATGTTCCTTTCATTCCTCTTTACTGGTAACAACAACAGTAGTATTTCTTGTTTCCTCCCCCTTTTTAAACATTACATATGTTGTGCATGGGGCTCAGAGCAACCTTATCTAGTCAAAGATGTTGCTGCTCCATGCAGGGGAGTTGAATTAGATGACATTTAAAGATTCAATCCAGCCTAGACCATTCTATGATTCTGTGTACATTAGATTGCCATAATTTATTCTTGCTTATTTTCTCCACCTGCTTTATTAATGTAATTCTTCCTTCACGTCTGAGAATTCTCCTAATTACAGCAGTAGATGTGCAGTTGGTTCCAGCTGTTCTAAGTGCAGGTTGTACTGGGTAGGATGTCATACATCCAGACAGTTTGTGCTACTGCACACTTCCAGATATCAAGTATGATCACTATATGGACTCTGGTTTAGAATTTGATTGTTATTTGGCCACTAGAGAAAAAGATATTTGATATGCTCCTCTCCTTTTATGAATTCTCTCTGATAATTACCTTGAATAATTCATAATTCTGAATTCATTCTTTAATTAAATTGTGGGGTTTTTTGGATAATACTGAGAGCCTTTCATTTTACTCATTTTATCTAAACTCATATCAATAAATAATGTCTTTATAAGGCTAAAAAAAGAATTGAACTCTGTTTCTTTTTAATTTCAAAAGTCAGTCCCTACAGCCGCCTTCTTATTTAAAGATTTCTAACCTTACTTACTGTTTGTTTTACATAAATAATATCTTAAGTATATTAGGACAGGGAGAGAGAATAAGTATATTTGCTTATTATCACCAATGAATTTAATGTTACCCTGCAGTCAAAACTTAGGAGATGTAATTCTCATGGCTAAAAAATGAAGATAAATCAATTTTGTATTCATTATTATGTATCCAGCAGTATATGTAACATTGTTATGTATTTAACAGTTTCTGATACCACCTGATCCTGTGGTCTGTCTGGACATCTCTGTGCCAACATATTCTAACTTCTGTTTTTACTCATAAGCAATGCTTTGGGAAAGAGCTTTATCAAACTAAAAGAGTTCTTTTAGAAATATTGATGTGCATAGCAACTTACAACTGCAGAATACCATTTAAACCCTCTTGGCCCTTTTATTCTTCCTGATGCCTGACTATATCCTTGCTTGTGGATCTTATAAACATCAAGGCTATTGACTTCTATTGAAAAGAGTCTATTAGTTCTCTTGCTGTACAGTCCAGTCAGTGGTGCTTTTGAAAGCTACCTCTTTTGTCTGGAAATTTATGCCCCCATAGCTGAAATGTAGCCAGTGATTTTGCAGGTGCTGTTAGACTCTTCTCAGCACAAAATAAACTGAATTAGCTTAGACTGTCTTTGTTTTGCATGGAACACATTGAGTACACAATTGCCTGGTTACTGTTTCAGAATGTGGCTTGAGCAGATTAATGGCTTTCTACCACTGACCCTGTGTGTGAGTGTGTCTCTCCCTTGTGTTTGTTTGTTTTTTTCTTTCTGACTTGCTTGCTTTGTACAGAGGCTTCAAAACTAGTGCATGGGCTAAGAGGTAGGAGAGATGCCAGCCTAAAAACCATCGGGTGGGAAGAAATTTCAGCAGGAGTAGGCTCTGCTGTGGATTGAACCTTTGCCCCCAAAGTGAACTCCCCCTTTAGGGTGGCAGTTTTTTAAATGACTCTGCCTGCAATTGCCATTTGGACATGCTGTGCATGTAAATGAATAAAAGCTGAAGGCTTTTGTAGGAATATTGTCACTTTGTGCATCCTTGGCCATTCTGCTTGGAGAAGACTTACTCAGAGCTCCAGAAGTGCTGTTATGAAAATCAAGGTACAACAGGTTCCCTGTCAAATATTTTTAGACAAGCAGTTTTGCAGATCCATTCGCCTGTGATCACTGGCCTGGTGGGAGGTAGAAGCCAAATATCCCTACATAGTTTGTGAGCCTCCTTTTACTCTTTCCCTGGTCTGTTTCTATTGTGTCTTCAGCAAAAAAGGCATCTTGGTTTAGACATCTCTTAAACAGGAAGGGCTATGAATCTTAGCACAGTTACTATACACAGAGTTTTGAAAACACTGAATACTTCTGTGAGGGGAAGAGCCTGAAGCAGAATCAGCTATGCCAAAGTAGAATGAATATTTGCACAGTAGAGCTGTGGCTTGGAAGGGGGCATAGGCCAATGCAATAT
Organism: Acrocephalus scirpaceus scirpaceus; assembly: GCA_910950805.1. Taxonomy (NCBI): domain Eukaryota; kingdom Metazoa; phylum Chordata; class Aves; order Passeriformes; family Sylviidae; genus Acrocephalus; species Acrocephalus scirpaceus. The sequence goes on along the minus strand of OU383774.1, from coordinate 55,179,407 downwards.
AGGTTTGAACAAGGAAATAGATAAAAAGAAGATACTATTAAAGGCAGAAGTGCCATAGAAAACTTATGAACTATTGAAAGAAAATATACAAATTCAAAGAGGGGAAATGCATGTAATGGCTTAGGATAATTCTTTGAAATCTGTAAAACTGAGGAAAAATGCCAGTTATGTTCATAATGATTAGAATTGTGTGCAAAGAGAATCAGATAAAAACATGGAGAGAATTGTTTGGCTCTAAGATACATGACATTTACAGACTTTATGCTACAAATAATAGTTTCAAATTCATACTTTAAAATATTAACAGTTGAATTTAAGTTTGGGAAGCTTAGCATACATTTGTCTGCTTAAGAGCCCAGTGATTTTGCTGCTTGCAGAGTTACAAGATCAACCAAGATGGAGAGACTGGTGTTTTGTGTATCAGAATGACCATTCTAGGAAGGATGAGTAACTTTTCTGGGCCACAGGCTGACTGCTCATCATTCTGCCTGCTGTGTTCTTGCTGACTGGTAGTAAGCATTTACTAGGTTTGTGAACATTCCCAAGCTGGTTAGATTGCTAATTCACAGTTAAAATAAATAGGATTTAAATAATTGAAATGGCACTTCCTAAACCAGAGATATCTTAAACTTGTTCTGCTGAGACCAGAATTATGAAAAGTGTACCCATTTCTTGTCCTCCGACGTGTACAACTGAAAGAGCCAGAAATGTTATCCCTGTCAAAATTAGGAATGCGTGTTACATCTCCTGACTGTTCTCTGCTGAGCATGTTGTGCAAGGTATTATATGCACATCAAGGCAGTTCTTTGGAATGGTACTGAGGAGTTAAGCTTTTGGAGGAATAATTCCTTTCTGCTAAATTTGTGCATAGATGTGTCTTTGTGGGAGGAGTTCATTTATGAAATTCTAACGCTTTCTCCCGAGTGTCTTTCTCTAAGGGTGCCTTGCTGGCCAGCTTTTTATTCTTTTTTTCCTTGTATGGTGCAGAACACCCTAATGCCTGTAAACCTCCTAACTATTTAAAAATAGAAATAACAATAACAGTCTTTTGTCCTCCTATCCCAGGCTGTAGGAGAAATATTCTTAAAGGAAAAAACAAAAAGTCAAAACTTGGGAGATGATGATTGTAGCAGAGCCAAGTGGGGGTTAGTTTTGCACTTAATTTGGAGCCTGAGGTTTGCACTTGCTTTTGAAGCTGCATGAAGTGTTTCATGTTCAGCTGAGCTTGTGTGGATTTAGTTAAAAGCTAACTGATAAGTTCATGATGATTATGAGGTAATTCTTCTAGGAATGGTTAGAGAAATTACTGGAAGAAGCTGGAAGTTTTAAATATCAGAATAGAGTTCTTGGTCTTTATGAGAAGCAGAACAAGGGCAAAATAGCTGAGCACCATGTTAGCAGTGACCTGTGCTGCTGAATGGATAAGTTTTTTATGTTGATTTTCTGGAGATGGATGATTTTATTCCTTGGTGTGAAGTGCAGTAGTTGTAATATTTTTATTTCCTTTCAGGACCATTGTACTTTAAAATACTAGATTAGTAACAGATTTAATTTCTAGGTTTTGGATTTAACTGTATAAACTAGGTGTTTTTTACTACTGTAGCCTGATAAATACTTATTTCTGGTAGGAGGTGACATTGCTGGAGCAGCTGGCATTAATATGTGTGTGGAGGATTTAAGGCAAATAATTTTTTGAATTGAAAAGATAAAATTCAGCAAAGTACATTTTGGGAGTATATTTAAACATAGCATGTGACTTGACTTCTTTATACTGTAAAGAATACTAAAATACTACTGTAACAGTAATTTATATTCTAAAGTAGTGTTTCAAAAGTAGCAAAGTGACTGCAAATGACACTTTCACTTCAATTTACCGTTTGTGAACAGACATGAGGTTTTTTAGCATGTCAAGTCTGCATCTTTGATTGTGCCATTTGAAGGGACATCTCAACCTCTCCCTTGTAGCAGTACATTAGAAAGGCAAAAAGAAAAAATCAAAAATAAACAAGATGGAGGAAAAAAACCCACCACATTTGACTGTGAAGAGAAAAACATGAGCAAGGAGCTGGATCTGTTGTCTGGTGAACAGAAAGAAACAGGTTCATAAAATGTGTGTGCAAAGATAAATCACTGAAACTGATGAAGAAGTTTTGTAAAATGGGAAAGAAATGGGGTAAGAAAAGAAAATTGCATCAGAAGTTCAGCCAAGGAAAGAAGTGGAGACGAATACACCCTTGGATAACCTTTACAGTGTAAGGGAAGATACCTAATGTGCAACTGCAATAGTTTATGTATAGTAAGAAACTTATGTCAGATTTTAAAGACAGTGAAATTTTTATCATGGCCAGCAAAGCTTTTATTATTAAAATGACTTTTCGTACTATTTGAACTTTTAACTATTTAAAAACTTAATGACAGGAGAAATAGGGATTATTGAACTATAGACAGGTAGTACTGTTGCTGCTGTTACATTACTGTATTTTGAGAATAGTGAGGCTTAGCTGAATTGGTTCAATTCAGTCTTTTTAATGCAGGGCAAGGCTCTTAACAACAAAGCTGTCTGTCTATTCAGCGGGGAAGGAGGAAGAACATAGTGCCATTCATATGTTATATAATTTAAAAATGCAGATAGTTGTGAAGATTTCTGGAATGGGTGTCTGGTCAAAGCTGAAAGGAGCTTTCTCAGCAGCTGGGCAGAACAAGGATGCTCTGGTTACTAAATACAGCTGTGATTGATCAGAGGAAACAACTTAACCCGGGGTTTCCCATGCTCATTTTATGTTGTGTTGCTAGGGCTTCTTGTTTGCTTGTTTTGTTGTTGTTTCTTGAGTTCATCCCAGTTCAAGAAAACCGTCCTTTTGCCTTCCACTTTGCACAGTGTGGTTTCCCTGTTCAGTAAGTTTTGTCTGTGATCCCCTTTTGAAGGTTTGAATTCCAGTCTGGATGAATGCCTATTCCTTGCTTGTGTTCCACTTAGCAGCCGTTCATATTGCTTTGTGTTACTGACTTGGCTTTTTCCTCACTCACACATGTCCTGTCACTTGCAAGGTTTGCTAGACATGGTATTTTTATTTCCCCCACTTACTAGTGTGTTTGAAGGAAGATATATGACCAAGTGCCATCCATCTGAAATGTTTCCGTACTTTATCTTATTTTGAGACCCATCAGGACCAGTTCCTTCTAGTTTCTATACAGCATCAATATGATGATGTAGCTTCTTAGTCATAATGTGCAGAAATTAAGGCTGGTTTACTGAATTGTAGCCATGTTATAATGGATGTTTCCATTCACTCTATGAACTTTCAAATGTGATGGAGAACTATTATGTTAATTTGGCAATGTGTAGTTTTATATGTTATTTTTTTGAGGTTTTATTTGGGAGGACAAAAAAGGCTGCACAGTCTAAAATTGTTTTTCATTTAAAAAAATTGGCAAGTTTCTCCCCAATCTTCAGAACTGCTTTCTTTTTTTTTTTTTTTCCATGTGCTGTCTCAAATTCACCATAAAAAGTGAAGATAATTTGTCAGACTCTCCACAAAAAATCTTTCATGCAAGTGGTGTGGATCTTATGATTTGAAAGAAAATATGAACTAATTTGAAATAACCAGCAACGTCAGTTTGCTAACATTTTTGTAAGGGAATTTAGAGATAAGACAGACACTGTCATGGTGTAGACCATGAGATGCTTTTGTATCATGGTATTGCTGCTATTGCTGCTCTGCTGAAGTGTGCTGTGTGTGACTTTGACATTCAGCCAATCAGTCAGGGACTTTTAAGTGTAGAGAAAGTAGTCTTTTGAATTTCTTGTAATTTGAAAGCCTTTTATGTAATTATATTGATTGTTAATGTAATGACTTTAAGAGCTTAAGTCTTTAGGTCATTAATGTAATGACTTTAAGATTTCTACTTTTAGTTGTTCCCAGCACAGATCTTGCTATACGTTTACCTTAAAAAATTACCGTGCAGACTTTACTCAGTGAGTTATTTCATTGTTCTATAATGATGCAGATTATCCTGGGTTGTATAGATTGGAAAAATTGAGAAGCAGGAATTTTGAATGACTTAATCCAGATCTCAGAACAGATCAGAGGCAAAACCGTGAGTGAAATCCCAACTTTGGTTCTCTGGTATTTTTTGGGATTTTTTTTTTTTTTTAACTGTCAGTGTACGATATCTTGAAGAATGGATGTTGAGGCATTTGAATTAATTTTGTTCTGAAAGATGCTGGGATAGCAGTAAAGCTTCCATTAAGGTCTTAAATCCTGGGAGTGGTTTTAAATGTATTAACACAAAGCAGAAACTCACTGCATCTGGCACAGACATACAACTCAGAAATAGTCTTGAAAAGAATATCACTATAGATTTGCAATCAGTTAAGAATCAGGTAATATGAAAGAGTAGTAACTTTACACAATAAAAAAAAAAAATCAGTATTTTGGCAAGAAGTGCTGTACTCCTTCTGCCAGTTCTCATATCTTTGTACATTTGGCTTCCTAGAGAACTGAAAAGGTTATTTTTGGCCTAGTGCCCTGGGCTAAAAATGGCTTCTGGAATCTCATAGCTCCGTTTGGTGTTGAGCAGTTCTGTGTGGTAGTAACAGAACTGCAGTAATTGGTAGTCTCACTGAAGCATTTTAGTTATGCACTTAAATGTTAAGCTGTGGGAGATGTGGCTCTGGGATCCCTCCAGCATCTCATTTATCAGAAAAATTTAAGCCATGTTTAGCTATGAAGCATTGGTAGCCTGAAGAAAAAGAGGCTTTTTTACAAGTACTTGTTAAAGGGACGTAAGAGACAGTGTAAGGTTTAGCCTCTATGGGGAAAGGCTTTAAAATGAAGAAATAAATCAGGGTATTGCTGTGGGAACAGTGAAACTCAAGCATTGCAGTTGAGACTGTACATGTAGGCAATAGAAAGAGTCTGTGAAGTTTCCTTGTGTTTCTATCCGGTATTGCAGGGTTTACCTTTAAAAGGGAAAAAAAATCCACCCCAAACCTAACACTGCCCTCCCCCAAGAAACAAATATACTGGTTACTAGATGTGAATGTGTGTTTATTATAAATGTAAGTTTTTGAATGATTTCTACGTATTTTGGATGGAGTTTTAAACCAAGAGTTTGAAATAGTCAGGAGAATAGTGAACAGGCTAGTTAAATCTGAAAAATCTTATACCAATAAAGGGTCTGAAAACTTGCAAAAAAAGCTGGAGGTTGTTTCCCTCTATGTACCTCACAAATCCCTTAGCTTTTAGGAATAATGCATGGTGCTGCAGGAAAGTAAAGTTTTCAGGAATAGAATTCATTGAAAAAAGCACTTTTTTTTTCATCTTGTGTGTGAGGTCAATATGGAAAAATTCTGCATGAGAATCAGTTTTTCTAGACATAGCTCGTAAACATCCTTAGAACCCTCATTTTAAAATCATCCTAGAAAACAATATTTTGTGGGGTTTTTGTGTTCTAACTTTGCAGTGTAAGGCTTTGTTAACGCAGTAATCTGGAAATATGGCCAAAGTAAAATGAGTTTTGATCAAATTTGTGATTACACAAATTTGAGATGGTCTGTCTAGTGAATGGCTATTCAAAGACAGTTATCAGATTTCGTCATTGGTACTAAGGCTCTAAAATGAAGAAATAAATCATAGTATTGATAGGGGGTAGTGAAGCACGAGCATCTCAGAGAGCTATCTACTTCCAAAATTACAGTTTCTGAATTACAAATCCTCTTGTTCGAAACAATTTATGAAAAAGACTAATTCCAGATCATATAATACTTGTGCTCAGTCTGCAGAAAGCTTGAATTTTGTTTACTGGACTAAGCAGAAACCTTGCCAGTTTTCCTAAATACAGGTGTTCCTGTAAAACAGAATCTTTTGTTTTGTTTTTTGATGGCTATGTAGTATATGCTGGATATATTGCTTGCTTGTAGCCTCTAGCCAAATAATTTTATAGAATGTTTGCTATTTTTAAAACTTATTTTTGTTAAGGTACTTACTGAAGATACATCACATTCTTGGTTAACAGTATTTGAAGGAATTAGTCTGTGTCTAAATTTTTTTCTTCTTTGTCTCCTAACAAAACCATCTTGTTTTTCAGTGTTCTCATCATAGAAATAAAAATATTTGCAGTCAGGAGGTATTCTGCTTGTAATCGATTCAGCTTGGAATAAAAGCAATTGCTTGTACTCAGTGCATTTACATTGTGTCATTGTGTGTGTTAAATATATTGAGTGTATTATATATATAAAAATATTTCACCTGCTCCTCTTTATGCATAACAGAGTTCTACTTTTTCATATGTTTCTAAACCCTTCCTTGGTGCATGAAAGTGATAGCATGAGGATAACCCAATGAATATGTGTGAAAAAACCAGAACATAGGGAGAAATATATTACTTTATTGGTAATTGTTATGATTAAGTTATTAAATTAAGGTTATGTGAACATAACTTTGCTTTTCCTGTGGAACAGTGTAAACAAATCATTGGGAAGCAGTCTTGCAAAAAAAGAAAATGGTAGTGGGTAGTAGAGCTGCCAGGGATTTTTGCTTTATTAATAGAAGCTGCTTGCTTTTAGAGGAATTTCTCTAATACTCAAAGAGTATTTAGTCAGTCTTGTTGTTCTTTACCAGATGTCTCACCTTATTTTGTGCTGCTGTTTACGTTCTGATGCTAGTGGACTATCCTTGCTGAAACATGTTGAAGCAATTGATTTGTCTTAGTAAAAGAGACTTTTATGTTGATACAGTTTGTCCCTCTGCCTAATGCTGGCCATCAATTTCCTTGAGTCTGTGTATCTAGATCAGAAATCTATGGCTCGTATGTACTGTCTCAATTTTAAAGTATGCCAGTGATAATAGTATGATTGATTATATATTTCCTTTGGAAACCAGAAAAGGAGATTACAGAGCAATTTTGTATTTTAGTTTCAGCTTCTGGTCATTCTTTTTTCTTCACTAGATCGGCTAATCCACTGTAGCAGACATTTACTCTTCTGCAGTTGTTTATATAGTAATTTTTAATTTTGTATTTAATGAACTTCGGTATTTGATTAATGAGGGATAATTCCTATTACAGTAATTTAGGATGCCACTGCAATTGTCCATCTAGCTTCCTGCTGAGATCTAGTGCCCATGTAAATAGGGTGACCACCTAAATGATGATGATGGTGGATTTAAACTACTAGTACAGGCTTGGAATTGTGGTGTTAAGGAGCTGGCATGTGATTTTGCCTGCTGTGCCTTTTCTTGTGGGGAAAACCACCCTCAGAGCACTGGGTACTCCTGTCTTGCATTGCTGTACTAAATGTTGCAAGGGCTTGTGAGACAATCCTAAACAGATGAACCTTTGGTGTTCTGTGAAGTATGATCTCAGATGCCAAATCTTACAGTTTCATGAAACCTTACAGGTTTTTGGATGCTTTAACAGTTTTATTGTCTTTTATTTCATTATCAGTAACTGGACATAGCAACTTGTGAGTTGCTTTGTAAATAACTTCCTTGGGGTAACGTGTGTTCAGCTTATTTCTCAGTAGTCACTGTCAATGCACCCAACTTTCACTTTAGTAATTTGCACTGCAGACTTGGTGGGAGCTCATGATTGTCATTGTTCCAGGCTTATGCTATCACTTGCCAAGACTGTGAGTCTGAGATTGCTTTCTTGTTGTATTTTTACATTTTCATATGACAGAGTTATGGTCTTGATTGTGTCTAACCAACCATGTGCTCCAGGTCCCTGTGTATCTATAACTTGGCCTTGCCCAGCACCATTACCATCAATCACTCACAGATTTTATCAGTAGTGGCTTTGTATTCTAGGGAGCAAAGTCTTGAAAATCCTGACTGATGCTGGGTTGTGAAGAAATAAAACTAATTTCTTGTATGAGACACTTAATGATTTCCTTGAGAGTATTGTTCATTTTCTCTGAGTAGATGTTGGATTAACGTTGTACAAACACATCAAAATAGCTGATGTTCAGGTGTGAACAAATAAAAAATCTCTTCTAGTAGATAGTATAATAGTATATTCATGAGGTTGTAGAATATGATTTGTTTGAATAGTGTAAAAATCCTAGTTTATGACCATGTCTTTTTAAAGATATCAAAGTGGACTTTTCTCCTTGTGATAATTTTTCACTTGCATCTCCTTTTCTGTTTTGCTGTATGAATTAGGAACATAAAAATGAAAGTTATGTTGAGGAAGGTTTTAAATCAAATACAGGTAGAACCTTTATAATTAAGAATTCCTCCCTGGGTATTTGTCCTAGAATGGATTGCTTGACAATTCCATTTATAGAAACAGGATGTTTTGGTTTTATGAATGTGGATTTCTTGGGAACTCATTTTGAGAAAGTGTTTGTCTGCCTCCACCCTTGGTGGAATGCAGATGACGTCAGAATTTTTTATGTACTGGTGCTATGGATACAGAAAGACCAGCTTTAGAAGTGTCAGTGACATAAAAGGAATTGCGTTTTAAGCAGTCCTACTATTTAAGGTGAATTGATGGTACAGATGTCCAGGTGATCAAATCTAAGGCAATAAGGATAGAGTAATAGGTGGTTTGGATTTCTACCTATTCCATTTAAAATACTATAAATAGTTGCAGTGTAGATTCCAGGTCATTTTGTGATCCAAAACATAATCTTTCAACTGCCTTTCTTGTATGGCAGAGCTGTGTTATTCACTTGTTTTGGATCTCTTATATGTGTTTTTCTCTCACTTGTGGTAGTTTTGGTTCCACTGGCATTTGAAACCTTTTAAAACCTTTTGGTTGAGATCTAATTACAACTTCACAAAAACAGCTTCTTCAGGAGAATATTTGTAAATAAATGGTAAGTATCGGTCAAAATATGGAGTTAATTTAATAAAAACTTTATTCTGACTTTGTATCTAAATTTTATAGGATCACAGGATAACTGTGAAGGGACCCGCTGAGTCAAGTCTAAACTTGTTCCATCTGTTCTTGAACACTAAAGCATATTTCATTTAGCTGAGGCATTCCCAAGTATCTTGAAGTCCCAGGTATTCCTTCTGTTATGAATTCCCAGCATTTTTGTGGCTGAAGGAATACCCAGGATGATTAGATTTGTTTTACAACCTTGCTTTGCAGCTATGCAAAATACACTGTTCAGACACCTTTGTTTGCTGACATATTTATCCAAAGACCTACTTGTAGAGTTCTGCTTCAGTTGTGTATTGACATAAATTCTGACACATTTTGCGTCTATATTACCAACTATAGATTCTTAATGTTAGTTTGTTAAGGAAATACTGAAGAGAGGACCTAGGTTAATGCATTTTGGAAATGCTTTTACAACATTTAAAAGAGAGTGTGATGCGGTCTTAGTTTTAAGTCCTGTTCTGTTACATTGGGGTTTCTCCATTAGAAGGATGTTCATCAGGAGCTTGTAGCACTCAAGATTGGAGTTCTCAGTAAAAATACTCAGAGAGACAGACTTGCTTATGTTGAGATAGTGTGTGGTGGTTTTTTTGCCTTTGAGTTCTGATGGCAGCTGTGGAATGCCTGTGCTTAGAATTACTAAACTGTTTGAAGTTGTATGGCAGTAAATTTTACTTATTTGTACTGGGTTAAGCCCAGTAGGCAGCTGAGACCCACACAGCTGCTCACTCCCACATGTGGAATGGAGAAGTGAGTCAGAAGGGTTAAAAGTGTGGGTTGAGATAGTGAGTTTAATAGGTAAAGGAAAAGCTGCACATGCAAACAAAGCAAAATAAGTTGTGGGTGGGTTTGTTTTGAAAATTTGATATGCAAATGCAGATAGCACGAAACGTGGGCATGAGTGAAGTTACTGGCAAAATCCCTTCTGACTGATGTATGTGGGACTTTCCCTGTTCTAATGTTCTAAAACAAATGATACTTTGGACTAGGTTATAGCAATGTAAGGAAGTTTACCAGTCTTCTTTCATCTGCATAAACCTCACCACAGGCTTGTTCAACCTACTTTATGGGCAAGGTCTTCTGTCATGCTGCTGTACTTCGCCTGCTCTCAGCATCTGAGGTTGGTTAGTTCAGCAGGAGTTTAAGTATATCTCTGTCATCATGACTGTAATAGTCTGTAAATAATGAGACTATAATGCAGTTAGAGCTGTTGAAATATGGTTATTCTTGTTCACCAGATAGTGTGCATGGTCTTGCATGTTATGCCTTGGTTTTCATTCTTTCTGACTGTCTTGGAGAATCCACAACAGCAGGAATGTAAACAATAAAATATTAGGAGAATTTGTTCTTATATTCCAGGATCTGAATGTCAGAAAATTATTCCTGATATTTATGTTAACTGCCAATATATTATTATGTGCAGTGTGTCTGCTATATAACTTCATTAAATATGGTTTTAAAATGTGAAAATTTTCCTCCCACGAAGATGGAGGAACAGAATTTATGATACATGACAGAAACCTGTTTCTCTTTGGTTTCTTCTCTTTGGTTTCTTCTCTTTGGTTTCTTCTCTTTGGTTTCTTCTCTTTGGTTTCTTCTCTTTGGTTTCTTCTCTTTGGTTTCTTCTCTTTGGTTTCTTCTCTTTGGTTTCTTCTCTTTGGTTTCTTCTCTTTGGTTTCTTCTCTTTGGTTTCTTCTCTTTGGTTTCTTCTCTTTGGTTTCTTCTCTTTGGTTTCTTCTCTTTGGTTTCTTCTCTTTGGTTTCTTCTCTTTGGTTTCTTCTCTTTGGTTTCTTCTCTTTGGTTTCTTCTCTTTGGTTTCTTCAACAAATCTCCAGAAACTGTAGTTGTTAAAAGGAAGCTGTTTCCTGTATTTAATCAGATGAAAATCTGCAGGAGCTCATCTGTGGCAAGATGATACCAGGTTACTTTCATGATTCAGCCATGTATTAGTGTGTAATGAAATGCACTGAGGACTGTTCTATTCAGCATCACTATTGTTACGCTGGATTTTGTTGTTTGGTTTTTTGGGGTTATTTTTTGTTCAATATTTTCTTGAAGAACAGTAACGTTTAATCAAATGATTTCTTAGAATGTTATTCTCACAAAACTCTCTTCCATTAATTAAATTTTCTGCTTTGTAACATGGTTACCAATATGTTTCTTCCTCGTAAAACATTAAGGCAGCATTTAATAGTATTTATGAGTTGTTTTTTTTAATTTATTCCCATAACAACCATCAAGGACTATAAACCTTCAGAACAGTAGATTTCAACTAGTGAGAATTTCCCTGTTATAACTGGAAAAGTTGATGAGGAATGGAGCAGGCAGCAGGTGGATTGGGAAGTGACAAATTTCTAAATAATGTTTAAATATTAGCTCTCTGAATGCCTTCTTTTTTGTTTGGTTGTTGCTTGAGATTTTGTGCTTTGTTAGCTTTTATAGCTAAAGGTAAAGAAACAAGGAGTAACTATTAGGCAAAATAATAGCAAATAGAGTTATGGTTTTATTGTCTTAGGTGCACTGAACGTTTTTGAACTCGAGTGTGATTAAATCTGAAACTGTCTCTTGTATTATTCTCATAAATGTAGTAAGCTGTAAGTTTTGAAGAAAAAGGAAGTACAGTGAGTATAATAACTGAGCTTTTATCCCACTATGCTGAATTTGTACAGTTCAATAGCATGTATGTTTTTTCTTTGGGGGATTGGTTTGTGTTCTTAAGTTTTCATTTATGATGTTTGTCAGTCAGTGTACGTGGCAGTAAATTAACTGGAGGAAGTTGGTGTTTAATATTGTTTGACTATTTAATCCATAAATTTTTAGGGACTTTCCACTGGATTTCTACTGTGGTCAAAGGTAAATTTTTAGACTGCAGCTTTTTTGTTGTTGCTGTTGTTAAAGAAGCTTTGACTTCTGGTCTCATAAAACTACTATGTAAACACTGAGCTACATTTACACTTCTAGTCATTTTCATGCAGTTTCCTAGTTTGGAAAATTTATGAATTATGTTATTAGTTTATTGTTTTGCACAGTGTTTTAGTAGCTAATTTGGAGTAGCAGAATGAATAGAGCTGTACTGTATATGAGAGTAGGATGGCAGTTCTGGATTTTAGAATATAATACTTGGAATTTTTTTTCTCCCCTCTTATGCTTTAACCTCATTTTACTGTGATGAAACCAGTTTGTTCACTGAAAAGTTGAGCTTTGCTGCAAGTGCTGTCTGGCCTCCCTTTGACACCAGGGGAAAATGAAGGAACAGAAGATTGAGCCCACTTTCTCTTTTTGGAGAAAAACAAAGTCTGAAGTGTAACAGCTTGAAATCGGCATCCTCTAAGAACTTCACTTTCCTTTTTAGTAGTGCTTCGTCAGGTATAGGCCTCTCTCAGCCTTGGTAGCATAGGTAATATACCTTGGTTGATATCTTTCTTTGCCAGAGGAAACTACAGTTAAGCCAGGAGAATGTATTTCCTTAAAACTACTCACATAAAGACACAACTGTTTAGAGTTTCATAAGTATATGCAGGCAAAATATTTCAAATCATACTGGCTCTTGAAATTACTGCTAACCAGGGTTTTGTATGATGCAGTTTGTCAAGCAAGGTTGGATTTGAATAAAGAACTGCTCTAGTCTTTGTGCATTGTATCCTCTCATTTGCAGCTATGTACAAGCCCATGTCTGTAGACATGTGGAATATGATGTAAACATATACACACTTCAGGCAAATGGACTGACAACTTGGGCTTTCATTTTCTTGTAGCTGGAAGAAAAGAAAAAGGCGCATTTTTATATTCATAATTTTAAAATCAGAGGTAATTAGAGTAATCAGTGGAGCTTTTCAGGATTGGTTTTAAGTTTTTGTGATTTATGCAGAATTTATTCAAAGAAACAGTATATATATTCTGATTTTGGTTGCTACTCACAATACAAACTATGTTATTTTTATAGTAATTTCTTCATGTCTAACCACTTTACTGTGTTTAGGTAATAATCTAGCATTAACTACTTGTTATGTAACTATATAATATTGTGTAGTAATCTTATGTAAAGGATGCAGCTGATTATTGGTTTGGTACCTGTTCTGTTTTTACAGGTAAAGTAAGTAGTAGAAGAGTGTTAGCTCCTTTTAATTCTATCATACTCTTTTAAATTTTGTCTGTGCCCTTGTGCAATTGTTTTTCTAAGTATGTCTGGCTACAACTTAGCAAGGAAAAAAAAAAATTACCCTTCTGTTCACTCATGATTTTATGATTTCTGTGGGTATGTCCATATAAGTTTAAGCCATTATTTCCAAGATTGCACAGGGTGTGAGAAGAGTGATATAATGCTGATACAGGTGTGTAACTAACTATGGTGGCAGTAAATGCCTAAAGTCTCTTTAGACAGTCCTGCTATGGATGCTTTGGAGCTGCAGAAATGGGGACCACTGTAGCAGCCAGGGCATCCCTGTGTCTTTGTCAAATCAACATGTATGATGTATGTAGACTTGAAAGAATAGATTAAGGTAGGAAAAGTATTTAACAATGTTATCAGATATGTAACATTCAAGTATGTGTAAAAATTCATTCAGATGTTACTTATAATTTCTTACTGAAACAAAGGAATGGAAAACTTTTCCCTTTGAGCTTGTGTTGCTGAAGATTCCATGTCAGGGAGACTTTCTGTAAGTGTTTTTGATCTGTTGGAATTGGAGATGGAAGAGATTTTTGGATGGAGATGTTCTGATTTTTCACTGCAGAAGATGTCTTGTACTGATTTCTCACTTTGGACAGTTTCTCTAGAACAGTGGTTTCCAAATCAAAAAACATTGATTACCTAAAAGCTTGAAAGTGGCATCCTATTAAAACTATTTGCAGACCCTCGACGTGAAACCTGAGGATTTTCTGAGAATGTCCTCTTTTCCTTATGACTGCTGAAAATATGAGCAATAACCAGAAATAAAACAGAATTCTCTATGTTAAGCAGTTCTCTAAAGGAGAGCTAAGCAACCTAGTCCAGAGATTCTAAAAAGGAAATGTTTTTGATGTAACAACTTCAACTCTGGGTTATTTTTTTTTGCACTTTATATGAATATTCTAGACTCAGAAAAGATCCTTGACTTAAATATCTGGTTTATATTAAAGTTCAGAACTATTCTGTGTTAATTTAAAAATATAGTATATTTTTACAATATACTTAGAAATATTCCAGATTATTTTTTTATTTGCGAACTAGAAATAAGTTTAAAATCCTCTTCTGGCTTGTATTTGTTATGTTGCCTTATTAGAGTTCTTCTATGCCTTTATAGTTGAGGTGCTTAATTTGCAAGTCTTTGAATGAAAGAGTGGTAGGAAAGAATACAGGTTCTTAAGGGTTATGCTGATGTCCCTGACACTGGCAGTGCTTGTGTGTTCTTTGCAGAATTGTCTGAAATGAGTCTGAATGAAGATGTGAATATTGGGCAAAGGGGGAAAAGCAAATAAAGCCATACAATAAAAAAAAAGATAAGAAAACCTATAAATAGCTTAGCAAATTAGTAGCCTGTGGTTAGCCATAATTAAATAGACTGACCACAGAATAGACACAGTTTCTGGATGATGTTGATAGTAAATCCTAACATAAAGCCATTTTTTGACATGCAATTACTGAGTGATATCTAAATTCTCAGTAGAACTGAGCCTTTTTATTATTGAATATAGTTTCTATGTAAGAGCACACCAGAGAGGCAGAGAAGAAAGCATTGGCTATTTAAATGAATGCCTAGCCTTTGATTCTATATAAAGCACTGCAAATCACTTTTTAATTCTGAAAGAAATAGTGCCTTATTTAAAAATGGTGTGAAAATGTTGAAACCAATTTTAAAATTGTAGGATTTTATTCTATTGTCTTATAGGATCATAGGTAAAAAGACCTTTAAGGTCATGTATCATTAGACATGCCAAAAGTATCTTCTCTATTGCTACTAGCTTATGGTCTGCACTCTTACTGTTAGTCCACTGGCACCAGCACAATCCAGGAATCTGAACTTTGCCAATGTAGGCATATTTGCTGAATCTTAACATTTACATTTAGTAAATGCTGGGCAATGGAACTCTTCAGTCTTCAGCAAAAACAAAAATAAACTGAAAGTGTCTGGGATTCTTCAGGCAAAAGCTGGCTTCCTCTCCTGGTTTTTAGAGCTGTGTGTGGTAAAGATGGAGAGTCCCTCTCTTTTTCTCCCTTTCTCTGTTGCTTTCACCAATATTACTGTGGATTTTTTCCTCCTCTGAATCCTTTTACAGTCTCTGTGCCTGATCATTTTCCCTTAGGAAAATGTCATCTTAGAACATACATCTAGGGTAAGATGTATGTTCTAAGATGTGTTATCCAGACAAATCTGGCTTTTCTCTATTAGTCTGGCTTTACTGGCTTGTGTTACTTATTAAATATGGATAATACAGCTCCCACTGCAGTTGAAGCAAGTGATGTGTGGTGTCTTTGAAAAGCTAATTTCAAAGAAGTCACTGTGTCTCTAATTCCTTGTAAAATAGATGTAGCAGCAATTTTTATGTACTAGAAGTATGAGAGCAAGTGTAATAAAGAGGGAACCAATATCTCAGGACTCATTAAAATGTGTCAGCAAGATACAAGAACAAGTGAGGGAATGAATAGAGAAAGATGAACAAAAGTTTGGAACTGGGAGTGGGGGAAAGATGGGTTGTACTATAGTAGGAAAGAGTAGCCTTGTCCTCACCTGCAGCTGTTTCAAGAGTTTGGTATAATTTGCAGCTACATTAAGCTGTCATCAAGTTTTCCTTCTGGCCTTTTGTTTTTCAATTACTACAGTATACTGAAAATATGTGTTTAATCATGCTTATTTGTTAAATTATGTTTAAATGTTTTTAAATAAAAACAGAGCATGGTAATACAATAATAAACTAAAATGTTGGTGAAATAGTAACTAAGTTGTCTCAAAAGCTTGTTGCCTTTTGAGATATGTGTAATGATATCTGATTACTGGCTATTCAGATAGTCAGATAATGACCAGAGGAATAGTCCTAAGGTGGAAAACTGAGCCACTTAATCTCTTAAGCTGCTCCTAAAACCAGAAAAGATGACCAGTGAAGCCATTATCGCTGTTGCAAAACCTTCTGAGGTGATTCACTGGAAGAAACTCTTTGGAATGCCAGGCAAATTGGAGAGGGGTAGTTGTTGAAAAAGGTGCATAAGATGGTTTAGAGTGACACTGGGGACAGGGTAAAATAATTTTGAGATTGTACAGGTCTGATATGGGTTTTTTAAGGCAAGAAACAGAAGTGGAAAAGGATCAAAGTGAAGTGGAGAGGAAGGAGTGTGGGAAAAGGAGAGAAAGAAGGGATAAAATGGGACAGTTACATTTTAAAGCAGGCTAATACATTTGCCTGCTGAAGCCCGGTTGCCTATTACCATGACTTAACCTATGAAACTCTATTTTAGATTCTTTTCCAATTTCCTTGCCTTGTGAATGTCTGTGGGATGTGTGCATGATCTACCCAGCTTCAGGCTGGCTAGCCAGCAAGTAGAATGAGTGAGAGGCAATGGAGGGACAAAAGCTAGTGGAGACAATAATGAAGGGTTTTTATCTCTTAGTATTGATCCTTAGGAACAGGATGGATCTGTCTGTGGTGTCTGTGTTTGTGTAGATGTTCAGTGCAGTACTGCTCCCTTCTATTCATTTGTGTGTTTGTGGTGAGATGTGTTATCCAAAATGTGTCTCTGTCCTTTGGAATTACTGCTCCAGCTCCACCTTCTTATTCACCCCGGCAGGAGAGGAGCACTTCTGTGAGTCCCTCAGTATGCCTTATTTGCCTGCCCCTCACAAATAAGCTTTTTGCTTCAACTGTTAGTTTTCTGTGAGGGATCCTTTGCAAGATTTGATGCTGCCTTCAAGGCGAGTTTTCTGTATCAGGATTGCATCCAACAGTGCAGAACAAAATTTTCAGTGTTGGAAGCCTGGTATTCAAAAAATGGTTAACACCCTGAACTCTTCTGGAATTTGATATGTCCTTTGGGTGATTATCACCTCTGAAAGTTAGGATACTTTCACTTTTGGATTTTAATGCATGCAGAGTCTTAACAACTTTCTTTCCATAACAGTGAATAAACACTGTTACTAATTTATATGTACAGTCTATTTTTTAGCACATCTGCTAAGTATTCTGGTTTGGTTTTTTAAGTAGTCCTCTGTTATTGCTGTAAAATTATTTAATAGAAACAAGTAGAAAGTAATGGTGGGAGAGAGAGATTGAATGACTTTAATGCAAAAGCATATGAGAAACTATGCAAAATTGTTCTAACACCAACACTGTTAAAGGTGTAAACATGAGTAGTGAAGTGTGTTTTAGGATTACTCCCATTCCTAACCCTTATTTTCCAATGTTTCCTGAGGTGCTATTAATAAGATTTGGTTTCCAGTGTAAACTTCAGGAAATAAATTTTCTGTTGGGTATGCCTGTCTTCCATGCAATCCCAGTTCAGTTGTCCCTGTTACCACAAGGAAGCCAATTACCTGTGATTAACTTGGCCATCCAAAGGACTGACCTGCTATATAGCTGATTTATGAAGCACCATTTATGTCAGGGGAAAGAAAATCTACAAGATATATTTGGAGGCGAGTTTTCCTAATGGTGTTCATGGCTTTATAATTGGATTTTTCAGGGACAACTCTAAATATTGGTTTGAAGAGGAACAAGCAGCAGTTGTATAATTTCATTTATTTGTCAACATAACTGAAAACAGGGGACACTGCTTGTATGAGAGAAGCTTGCCTCCATACTATAGGGTGTGATTAGAAATAGTGTAGTGGGTGCTTCAGAAAGCTTTGCTGCTTAAAATGTTCTTGGTTTTATTTTAACAAAAGCTGCCTGGTAGATTTGTGGTCAGTTGTGTTAATAAACACAATGACTGAAGTAGAGAGCTTCTATAATATGATTTTAATCTTAGAAGACTGAACAGTTTGTTTTATGCCAGCTTTATGCCAACCAGCATTCTTAGAAAGCTGGTTCTGAATTCCTAGAATACTTAGTCATCTGCTCCTTCTCCAGCTTGAAATGTAAGGCTGTCCTGCTTCACTTTACTGTTTACTTTCCTTTAGATGACTGAGTGTTGTGTCCTCATGGAGTTTAACTCGTTTGTCATCTCCAGTTCATTTACTGAATACTGTGACAGGATTATATATGTGGCATCAGGGTGCTCCCTCTAGTTTTAGGTGCTGTGTAATAAACAAAGTATTACAACTTTGCCAAGTACTGTTGCAAGACATGTGAGTTTTACCAGCTCTAGTTAAGACATAAAACATTGTTATGGATTTGACAGAGAGTAACTGTGGTCTAGAAACATTGTAGAAATATCTGACTGCCAAGATACATAATGTCTTCCTTGCATCCTACTTATTTAAGGCAACTCCTTCGAGCAGGGATGGCAAGTTTTAGAGGAATTTGCCATTTGCAGTTTAAAGCAAAGAATTTGAAATTATCAGTGTTCCTGCCATTCTGTATGGGGTGTAACTTCATTGTTTGGGTACATTTTACCAACAAGAAGCGTGATCATTTACCTAGGTTTGTATTGCATACTGTCCTGCTTCCTGGGTGAGGGGGATTTACTCCCCAGTGCTAGTAATGGCTTTGAAAGACTGTGTGACTCCAGGTAACAAAAACCAACAAAAAAGTGAGGGAATTGTATCACCTATCACTTTTTTTCAGTTGTTAAAATACTGTTTGATATTGTTAGGTTGAGAAGTTCAACCACTCTCTCTTGCTTTATAAAGAGTGTGAAAATTTACTAGTAGTAAAAGATACCGCATTCTTAGGACTTAAAAAGACCAAGGCCGTAGGCTCAGTAATAAAGCAGTAGGCGCAGTGATTGTTGTAGGCACCCAAAACATAATCCTTACATTAGGAAATGGCCAATGGGAGACAAGCTGTGGTATTGCCATGAAAGTGGCTGCCATCCGGCCAGCTGGCTGGAAAAATGAGGGTCCAAAAAGACAATGAGGAAATAAAAATGTAGGTCAAGCTGGCACTGTTGCTATATTTAAAACAAAACCAAACCAAAACAAAAAAACCCAAACCAAAACAAAAAAGCCTCCCAAAAAACCACCCCACAACAAAAATCCGAAAACCATGCAACCCAGCTTCTTAGAAATATGAATTTGACTTTTGACCAGGTTCTTGCACAGCTGTATTAGTTATGGCACTGACAGCCATGAACAATTCGAGCTGTTCCTTTTCATTTCCTAAAGGATGCACTCACCAGAGCATGCTTTTACCTGAGACTGCAATTTTGCCTTCCTGTAGTTTATGCAATCACATGTCCCTCATGGACTCTGCTTCATGGGCATGCAGCTCATGAGTTACAGCCTTACATTATATTTTCCCCTCTGGAATTTCTCATCTTTTAACAGGTATGTAAGCCCAAGGTCTGATCTCATTTCTGAGTAGGATGGGTGACCCTTTGTTTTGAGAACAGTAGTATTTAACACTCAGGTGTTATAATAGGTCATCCTTTTTCAGATATTAGGTAATCTTGATATTCAGTTGCCTGTTGGAATTGCAGCCAACAAAATTAAAATAATACAGGCACATCAGAAGCATGATATGTGGTTTTGCTTTAAAGGAGGACACTGTTTTTATTTATTATGTGGCGCCACTTTTCCAGCCAAGAAGGACTGGAAGTTTTTCAAAACTAAGTTTTCTCTAGTAATGCTCTCTCCTATTTTGTGCTATCAATCTTTAGTTAGGGTTTGTTTTTTTTTTTTTGCAAATCCGCGGCATTGCAATACTAACATTGCCATAAAACCCTGTCAAGATCTTCCAAATTTTTTTAATAAATGTAGAACAGAAAAAGAAGTCCCTAAAGCATAAAGTGTGAGATTTTATGAGATGGAAGAAGATACAAAGTGAACATGGGGTGCAAAATTTGTGTATCCTTTGAGTTAAGTATGTTGCTTATATTATGAGGTTATTGAATAACTTAATACAACTAAAACTGGATGTAATGAATGTGAACTAGTGTAGAGAGGCAACCCTGTTGTTGTAATCAAGGGAGTGTGATTGATGGGCTTACTTATCCAGCCTGTCTTTCTGACTTGATAGTATGTTTGCAGAGAGAGTTGCAAAATTCCAAGAATTAGGCAATTTGTCTCCCATCGGTATTTCCTGTGGGTATGTTGCATTTTATTGCATTTTATTTGGTATATTCAATCTCTTCAGCATGTTTTCTTTATGGAATACTTAGTGAAGACAATCAATAATAGAACAAACAACAGTATTGACCTCTTAGAAATTAATGATGTGGTTAGCTTGTAGCTTGTTCTGAAAACACTTCAAATTCTGATGAATGGGTGACTGTAGTTTTCCTGTCTCAGCGATCCATTATATAACATTTCCCATGTGTTTGGAATAGTCATATTGTTATCATGTTATCTTTTTTACTTAGCAAAAGCGAAGTCTATTGGCTCAGATGGAATTTCAGAATTTACTGGCACAAAAATCTAAGTTTTATTTTGCCATAATACAGTTGGTTTTTCTTTATGTGCCAGAATTCTAAAAGCATAATTGAATTTGATCAAAAGTCACATTTTCATTAAAAGTAAAAAAAAATAAAATCCATCATCTACAGCCTCTAGAAACTGATTTTTGGGTATGTAAATTGTACATTTCAGTGGCATACCACAGATTCTTTGACGTGTCTCTATAATGGGGCAATAAAACAGGGAATTTTGAAGGAATTGCGAAAAATTATTTTTCCAAATAGCTACTGATCATTTCAGATTTTTAAGAAATTAATTTTAATGAGCTCTGTTCATAACAATAAAATACATTTGTTTTGCCATGTATAATGATTGTTAGGAATTCCCTTACAGTAAGTCATTCTTTTTGTTTCTGCTTTTCAGTGGGATTTTTTTTCCTCCATTGAAAACTGTTAGCATCTGCAACTGGCAGGAGCAGTTTTTCTCTAAGTTTCAGGGCTGAAAATGCAAATTGCTAATGAATTTGATTCTTGTTTAATATTTAATATCCTTCTATTTCTAACAGTTTTTAAAATACTGATGAATCATTATGGTACTATGTTTACTTTGTAAAAACCATTTATTCAGTTTTGTTTATAGTTCTTTTAACTGAAGTTGTTCTACTGTGGTACAAGAATTCCACAACTTAATTACATTCCTCAGGAAATGAGAGTCTTACACTTGGAATAGTGTCAAACACAAAAAAACTAAATCATGATTTTCATCAACCTCTTACCTCACACAAATCCTAGAATTTCAAAGCCTTTAGTAGTTTGTATTTTTGTTGTACAACTATATTTGACCATGAAGAAATGGGTTTTGTTTGGCTGGGGTTTTTTAGCTAGCACTGGCATTGAGACTGTTTGGTGAACGTTCATAAAAAGTTTGCTGGGAGCCAGTTGCACTAGTTGGAAAGAGCTGAAGGAAAAAGATTTGTAGGTGTACAATTCATACCCCAACTGTAAATCATAAAAAACTGCATCTATGTTTTAATGGATTTTACACCTAGATTTTATCTGCTTCTTATGGATTTACAAAGTGGTTATGTATATCGTGAAATACTGCACTTTTTGTGCAGTATACAAGACTTTCTGCGGGATTTTTCCAGCTAATTCTTTACTCCAGTCATTCTCTCAAAATACAAATGTGTAAACTATTAGTAGCTTATGGTAGCTGCTCACTTTCTTTTTGTTTCTTTAGTTTAATCAGTCTGATGTAAAACTTGGAAATACCTCCTTACATCTGCCTTGAATGACTTTGTCCCCCCGCCCTTTCATCTTCTTGTTAGAAATTCAGATGTAGCTTTTTCTAGAAGGATTTTGAAACAGCTGGGTTTGTAGGATTGTAATGTTAGAAGTGCAAAAAGGAAATTCAGAAGGGAGATGGGTTGTTTTTCAAGTCTCAGCCATTTAAAATTTTTGCATCAGAGAAAATATCAGCCAGCTTTTTGTTGAAAGTTGTGTATTTCAAAGAAACTTCCTGACTGAATGTTGGATGGGGTTGAGCACTGTGCTTGTACTAGAAGATACAAAGCCAATTTAAATTTGGTCTTATTTATTCTTCTGCTGCTTTAGTTTTGTTTATAGGATAGACCACACAGGACTAACTACCAAAAATATTGATGACTTCTGTAACTACATGGTTACCTGCTATCTCTTTCTTTAGATCAGGATTTCTTCCTGTGAGTCATGATTAATTTTTTTTTTTCATATAGTTTTAAACTCACTCTGTTCCTGCCAGGCACTTGAGGTAGATGATTGTGAGAAGCAAAGCCTTGTGTGATCTGGGAGGTGTGGGTTGAGCATCAATCTGTCTTGCTTACAATGCCTAGCTTCCATTTGTGAAAGTGATAATTGGGTAAAGGTGTTGTTAAGTATCATATGTCATTCTTCTACAAGCAGAAATTTTTCCATGTTCTATTCTCTTCTGATATTATGTGTATAATGAAGTAGTTCTTTAGGGCAGGGACATTTTGATTCAGGAGACCCAAAGCCATCTGGCCAGACTGAGGCTTCACTTTCACAGTTAAAAGAGAAAAATAGTAGTGGGAGTGGCATGGGTTCAAATTTTTTTAACCATGGTAACTGTGTGTGGGCAGTGCTGGCAAAATAATGAAGACTAGTATTTCTGTTTTGCTGAGGTAAACTTGCTGAGGCAAGACCTGTATTTCAGAGACTGACCTTGTGTTTAGTTCCCTAGAGGTAAAAATTTTTCTACCTTACTCAGCAGTGTTGAACAAACCTGAAAACTTGAGGCTGTAAAACCAGCTTGGAATTAAGTTGTTAAAATGCAAGTGGTTTCAACTGTGCCTGTTTATTTGTTTGTTTGTTTGTACATGAGCTGTTACTCTGCAGTGTGAAGTTTCATGGTGGCTGTCTAGTCATTTTCAACGTATTTTTCCTTTCCTTTTAGAACTCTTTTTAACTAACATGCATATGTATGAGATTTCTGATTATGCTGGATGTAATGTCATGCTGTGAAAACAGGCTAGCATAAGATTTTAAAAGACTCAACTGATGGAGAGGTCCACCTTGAATTTCATCAGAGGTGAAGGAATTTGGAGAGTTCAGAAAGGTACTGAATGCCTCTTTTGTGTTGTATTCCTCAGTCTAAGTCTAGTTGAAAGATGAATCTTGTTAAGTTAAATGGATGCAGCTGAATAATGAATCATCACTGAGGAAATGTTTGGGTTTTTCTTTTTTCCCGCAAAAAAGCATGTTTGGTCTGTATTATCTATGCACAGCTGCTAAGAAACAATAGAAATTAATGTAAAGATTTATATATCCAAAGACACATTGCTGACCATTGCAGGGAAAAAATGCTCAGATCATGTGGTTAAAACTACAAAAAGGAGTTTACTGATCTATTAATACAATGTAAACAGCAATCACAAAACTGTATACTTGGGATTGATATGAAGAATACAACAGAAAACCAGAGTGTCAGACCATTAGAAAAATTAGTAAACATCTACAAATCTTAGCACTTTCATAGCTTTTCATGAAAAGTTCTAATCCCCTTATTGGCACACAGGCTCCATGGGCAGTGTGGTTTACAAGCAGCACTTGTTCTTCTAGGAACGTGGGTTCACATAATTGCACATACCTCTTCCTGGCAGTATGGATGCTCCAGTTTTATAGCAGGGCCAACCAATCTGCTAAGCTGTAGGCTGGCAGTAAATTGTGTTCCCTATCCCAAGTCACACAGCCCACCCAAGCCATGGGCTCCCCCACTTCCTGCCCTCCCAGCTGCCACCCTGCTGATTGGAGTGTGGCTGCCCATGTCACTCTGCGGGGAGGCTGCTCCCCAAGGCATTGAGCAGGGTATGATGCATTGGGAAGGATGTGGGGTGATTTCTGCGTCAGGCTCTTGTGATTCTCTCTTGTCACTATGAGGTTGTTCCTCTCCCCCATTATAAACAAAGCACAAATGTTTGTCCTTTTCAAGATGACCTTTTGTTTTCAGCACTTACCTTGTGGTTATTTTATATCCAAGATTTTCAATAGTGTAAAATCTGGGGCATGGTTCTGACTCTGTTAAAATGGTTTAGTCCACTTTGCTCTTCTAGAAATGCTTTTACAGCAAACTGATTTGAGAAAGTCTTAAGCATGCTGCTTTTGTGGCCTTTTGATGTTGTAGTTTGGTAATGAATTACTGAAGTAATCTAATGGGGTTTCTCTTCCCCTGTGCCTTAATATGCAGAGTTTTCTAACATGCTGAGTTAAATTGAGTTTCCTCTGATTTGAAAGTCTTTTGGACTGTTATTTATATGGTAATTGCTTACATATGTAGGTGGACTTTTTCAAAGCACCAGCTTTTGTAGTGATTTTAGACTTTGAAATCACTGAAGGTGGAATTTGGTCTCCTAAAGTATCTAGGCACATATCTTTAAATGTTTTGACATTTATTAAAATCAGTCTTTATACGTGACATACATTCTTTCTGCATCTCTTAGGCAACATCATGTGTTTTTTGGGTAAAAAGTCACTTGACATCTAGTTTGCGCTTATTTTTTTCCAGGTTGATCAAGTTTCATTACAGGTAGAATTAGTTCTACTCTCAGCCTGCATTAAAGTAATTCTATGTAAAAATTAATATCATAGGTACAAGCTAGGCAACATTTTACATAAAAATAGATTTTACAACAATTGAATTTAAATTATTTCAGATCTTGTCACTAGGTAACCTTGCTGAAACCTGTTCCTGGTTTTAATTGAAATTTTTACCAACCCTGTTTTCTTGAAAAGCTTTACAGAAATTCATCACCCTTCATAGATCCATTGTGGAGTTTGTGGTTTTGTCACCTGCTGCTGAAAAAAAAAATTGTTGCAGGGGATTGATTGATTTTGCCCAAAATTACCAAGCAACTGTTTTTCTGTCTAACCAGTTTAATTTTATTTAGGTCATGATTTTCTTAGACAGAAGAGCATAGTGTGACTAAATTTTCATAATGTTCAAGCCAAAGGGGAAAGCAAATGGGAATAGTTACACTTGAACTCTCTCATGTTTGCAGAAAGGTGAATATATTATTAATGTGGTTGCTATGAAATACTGTAATTGAGAGTCAATTATTTGGCATAATAAGTTCAATGTATCTTTGGTTCTTCATAGGAATCCAGTTTCCTGTGTTAAGCTCACTGTCACCATTGTGCTTGTAAACCAGAGCTTAGGCTCTCATCAGGCGTTAGATGCAGGTTCAGGTTCATCACCTTCTTAGGTGTAATTGCTGGATTAATTGAATAAAGCATGTTTTGCTTTATTGCTTATAATTTATGGAGAGTTTTGGAGAAAGCATCTCAACCGGTCAACCAGAGATTCAAGCAATGTGGGGTTTTTTGTCTCAACTTTGCTCCTATTCTGAAATCTCACAAAGATGGGAATTTCAGCATATAACTTCATGAGCCTTACAAAGAGCAGCTGGGGGTGTTCAGCCTGGAGAAGAGGAGGCTCAGAAGGGACTTTATCACTCCCTACAAATGCCTGAAAGGAGGCTGCAGCCAAGTTGGCCTCTTCTCTCTGGCAACCAGACAGGACAAGAGGACACAGTCTCCCCAGCTGTGCCAGGGGAGGTTTAGGTTGGACATCAGAAGGACCTTCTTGGAAAAGATGATGAGATATTGGAATGGATGCTCTGGGAGGTGATGAAGACATCCCTGGATGTGTCCTTAGTGCCATGGTCTAGTTGACAAGGTGATGTTTGGTCATAGGTTGGACTTGATGATCTCAGTGTTTTTTTCCAACCTCACTGATGCTGTGGTTCATGTATTTTCACATATGATATCCTATCAGAAAGGTGTCTTATTTAGCACATTTTGTTGCCTGCCCTTTATCTGTTGGTAAAAATAATTCTAACAGGGATCTGCCAGTTTTTAGGAAGGAAGGCAGGTGGGTTACAGTTCCTTTATTTGTTGTGTTTCTAGTTGTCTGCTAGTAAAACCAATGTTGTGTAATTTAGTAACAATCTTAATGAAATGCTGTATGGTGTGGATGATTATTATTGGAAAGCATAGTTCATACGGAACTTATGCCAGATCTACTGGCAACTTTTCCTGTAATCTTATGCGTGTTACACATCTTCCGTGTGTAGCTGTCCACGTCTAGATTTAATAACTTTTCAGAAAGGAGAGGATTTTGTTCTTTGTATAACACATGCTTGTTATTTATATAAAGTTAACAACTCTTCTATAGAGGTTGTAGGGTTTTTTATACTGCTGTGCCCCTGAAACAATAGTATTCATTATCTTATTAAATGAGTATATTGCTGGGATGTGAAGAAGCTCTTTTCCAGTCTGTTTTTAGGAGAGTGCATATATATTCCATTCAAACTCGTAAGCCATCATTACAGTGACAGAGGGGCTTGCAACCATTTTCCCTTAAAAGTCTTATTTTCATTTGTCTGTCATCTTAAAATATTGAGTAGTCATGCATACAGAAGTTAGGGTTGAAAGTTGTGAGGTATATTAAATGTCTACTTTATCCTTATAATAACTGATATTGAAGTAAAAAGTGTTATATAGCAGGTTTGCAGGGCAGATAACAGTGAAATGACAAAAGTATGATTTGGGCAATAAAACAGAGACTAATAGTTTTGCTGTCCATTGTTGTGTAGCAAAAGGCCTACAGTAAATCAGTGAACTGGAGTCATTAATCATGATGTATGACTGTCAATTGACAGTTTTAAAAAAGCCATTTCTCTGAATTTTTGCTTTAACTTCATCTGAGCTTTTTATATGCTGATGAAGGAGAAGAGCTTGGAGCAGTAGTTATTGCTTAGCCCAGGAGCCCATCTAAGTGGCCCACCATGTACAGTGCCTGGAGAAGGGAACTGATCAGCCAGGCTGTGTTCTTACTTCCCAGAACATATGGCCTATTTTCAAAAATTTGCAACTGAGGGACTTCTTGGGGCGGAAGTGTCACCTTCCTTGGTGGCTATTTATTTCAGAAAGTTTGTGTTGTTCCTTTTTGAATTCCAGTAGACTGTTGTAAAGAGTTCCATGCCTTGTTTTATTTTGGTTTTTTCTTGTATTACAGAGACAGAGAGGTGATTGAATTGCCATTCCCTGCTGACTAAGTTGGTTCCATTCCTAACTTTGACTCTCATATTTCTTCCACCAGGTTGTCTTCATCTTAAACAATCTTAAACAACTCAGTCTTTTTTTTCATGGAAATTGTTCTGACACTTTGATTGTTTTTTTCTCTTCTTTGGCCTTTTTCTTTTGGCCATACTCTTTTGATACAAAGTCTGCTAGAACCATATACAATCTTCAAAGTAGATCCATAGCGCTGTGGATTTATTTGGTGACATAGTCGTTTGCATTTAGTCTGTTTATGCATTGTTCCTTGCTTGCTTTTCCATGTTTTAATTACTTTTACAATTCATAATGAGCACTGCTGAGTGCTGCTCTTTGATAATCCTATTTATCTTGAAATCTCTATCCTCGAAGTAACATACAATGAAGAAAAAGGGGGCACAAGTGTCATCCAGCTTTGCTTACTGAATGCCTCTCTCTAGGATTTGGAAAAGTATCAAACACACCTCCAACACTGCAAATCTTCTGGGGAAGATTTTGGGGAGCTTTGTATGTCACTCTAATATGCTGCACTGGATGAAGATTTTGTTTTCCCATGCCTTAAGTCCCATTATTTGATGTGTTAAATCAGCTTTCCACCCCCCATATGCATTATTTCTATGCTTCATTCATCTTCCCGTGTAGCACTGGTTGTGCAGTGTTCGTGTCATTTGACAACACTTCATTTGACTTCTGTCTTTACAGGTGTGAAAAGTGTAGTATTATCACCTGCAAGGTTGGAATGGTTAACGAGGTCATGATCTGGCAGGCCACTGTTTGACCAACAGAATGCAAGCAGCGTTATTGACTTACCAAGAATATAGAGTAATATATGTGTATATATACTTGAACAGCTGCTCTCAATTTCTCCTGTAGTCAGGGTAGAATTACTTTACAGCTTGCAAGATAAATTTTAAAAGCTGAGCTCATTTAGAAAGATAAAAGCTTATAAAACTGCTTTGATCTGACCCTGATAACTTTATCATACCTTCTTCATATTGCTTCCCTTAATGTCCTTTTTTCATCTTGTAGCTCTAGAGGAATAAAGCCAAAGGCCTTGTGGTCTGCTCTTTTACTGGCTTGCATGTATCGACACAAGAGCCTCTTACCAATTTGAATGATTTCAAATAAGGGAAATGTTGGGGCAGTCCTAACTTTTAAAAATTCTGGAACTAAATTCATGGAGGATAAACAACCTTTTTAATACAGTGGTATAAGGCATTGCTGAAAATTATGTAGGTGAGGACTTTTCAATTGTAAGATCAGACTGAGATGGAACAGTAAGAGAAAGCAATACATGTGGTTTCTTCTCATAACATTATTTTAAAGTCTATTTTCTTTCTTAATTTAGATTCTTAAACTTCTGCACAGAAATTTGTATTAGTTTGCTGTGATGTTAATTTCAGTTCTGTTTAAGTTTGTTTTACATAGACATTTATAGTAACTCAGACATTCTTTATGCAACTTCTAGTTAAAGCAGTTTAGATGGTTGGACTTGTTTGATGTCAGTGTAATGTGAATTCATTCAGCTGGATTTAGCTGTAGTGAATATTATATCTAAACAATTTCTCACCTCCTGACAGCAAGGATAGGGACACTGAAGTTTGTTTTCTGTAGGGAATACAATACATTTCTGTAGGGAGTACATTAGAGTTTTTAAGAAGTTCTGTTCAGTGTAGAGTAAAATGCAGTATGTTTTGGATGTACATAGTACACTTTACTAAATTAATTGTAGTACTGTGTAAACAACAGTATAAAACAAAGCTAAACTTCTGTTGTATCTTATTAAGTTCCAGATGTGGTGGTGGTTCTTTTTTTTTTTTTTACTTTGTCTCTACTGAATTCAAGCAGTTATCAGGAACTTTTGTTTTCTTTACGTGCACTGAGTTGTTGATTTGCCATGAGTATTTGCTACAGTTCATATGCTTAAGCATTCAAAACAACATCTGAGATAGTTCAGTTGTCTGGGAATAAATGTATTTGTAGTATTATTAATAATAGCGCAGTCAACACTTCTCCCTCATAAACTCACAACTTTGAATAGATTTGGACAATAACTTCAGAAGTTTAAGTTGAAAACTACATATAACGGTCTTGTTTTCATTCCTCTCTACTGGTAGTCACAAGCTACTGATTGTGATCTACAGTGAAGATGTTTGAACTCCTGAATTTTGTACATTGTGTTCATATGGACAGCCACTTTGATCTGCCTGTGATTTAGCTGTTCCTGGAGCCATAAAATAGCATTTTTCTGAAGCTTTATTTTTACTGGTAAAAGCTGGAAGAAAAGATGCTGGTTATTTGTTCTTGAATTTTTTATTTTGGGCGAATGTTCTGGTTTTCAGACTTAGAGTAGTTTGCAGTGTTCTAGGAAAATATTCATGGACTATATTGCTCTGTTGAAGATATCTGAGTAATCATTGATGAGTTAAAAAACTGTCTTGAAGAGGAATTAGAACAGTGCTAGTATTAAATAGAAAATGGAGTGCTGTAATTGGCTGTCACATGTATTTCAAAATGTAGATTTTGTGTAGACCAAGAGAATGATGAATCCTATGAATTTTTGCTCTCATATGTGTGTCCTTGAATGTCAGGGGCATACCAGAGTTCCAGACCAAATTATGAAGTAATTACGAAAAATAAATCCTGTGAGCCATACACATTGAGTTTGAAGAGGATACCTTAATCTTTACAGTTCCTTGGCCTTTCCAAACCACCTCAGTCATTTGGTGCTTTTTTTTTTTAAATACTGCACATGTCTAAAACTTCTGGTAAGAAAATAAAAATTAAATAATTCTTCAAATAATTCAATAAAGAAAAATGTTAAAATACTATTTTCCTTGTTGATAGGATGGGTAATTCTCTGTAGAAAATAGGCCAGAAGCTGTGTGAGAAATTAAAATGGAATTAATTCATTGTATTAATAATGGTTCGGGTAGCTGGTAGGAAAATCTTTCGGAATCAAAGTGTCTGGCTTGTGTATTTGGGAATTTGCCATGGCAGGATAGTATTAGGGGTCATATAACCTCGGTCAAGAGGGTTCAGCCAAGGAATGTAGCCAAAGCAAACTGGAGAGGATTTGTGTAGAAATTTGGATGAGAAATACTGTGGATGGTTTAACTGAATTTAAGCAACTTTTTTAATTCTGAAAGGCAATGTGAAATCATGATGTTTTATTTCTGACTGAAGTGTACTAGATTGCTGATCAGAATGTTTTTTATCTCATCCATTTCCTCCAAAGAGGATGATCACCAGCTTATCTCTATCATGCTGTAAGGGCAGAGTCTAAAATCAGGAGTATTTTCTCTGTTGCTTCATGAATTTTTGATTGAATTAATAATCTGAGTACTGTGTGGGTTACCTGTCAGTCTGTGTGATCCTTCTCACATTTACAGTACCCAGAAAGTGATTTGGTTAACTTCTTAGTGAACTTTATGGTTCATTGATCATTGCAGTGGAGTTAGGGGAACTTTAGAGCTTACTGAACTTAGAACTCTGAAAAATTATGATTTATAATCAGTATATAAATTATTTGAACACTATATTCCTAAGTCAGTGCAAGATTAGTCATGTTTCAAAGTCAACATTGGAAAGCCACGTGAAAGCAAAGAATATATAGTTCTTTGTACAGCTGGATTTTCTTGGAAGTACTTAAGACTTAAGAAAAAGTACTTGAAAACTTCTAGGAACAACTGAAAAATTTGTATGAGGGTCTGGAAATAAATTTTGAAGAGCTCTGATAAACTTTCACCAGCTGCTTTTGTAGTGCAGTCTTATGTACAGAAACTGGAGTTCATTTATTAGATATAAGTTTTTTGTTGTAAGACTTATTAAAATCAGTATGTGACTTACTGAAAATATATGAAGGACTCATGGAAGTCTCAAAAGGCACTTTACACTACTGCTTAATTAGTTTTAAGCAAACTTTGAGGTCTAAAAGGGGCTTTTAAAAAGCCTATCAGAATAGGGCAGTGAAAGCTGCTAAAGCACAATGAATGAAAGCTACTGAGTTGTTTGCTTTGGCTGTTAAGGAAAGGTTATGTTTCTTGTTTGTTGTACATTTTAATGACTGAGAGAGAGGTTTTGCATGTTTGGTTGTGGTTTTTGGAGGATACTGTTGCTCAGTGGCCAAGTTTCAATAAGCCGTATGGAAAGTTGTATGTTGGTGCAAAGCAGTAAGGACCAAAGAGCAGCTGGATATGACATGAGTCTACCACATGCAAATAATTTGACAATCTGTATACAGAGAATGCAGAAACAATTTAAAAAATGTAGACTGCTCCTTCTGGCAATAAATTCCCCTGTCTACATCTAGAAGCAGCTTGAGGCATCTCAGTGATACGTTTTTTATCAGTTGCTTTATGTTCATATGCCAAAAGAAAAGAAATTAAATATGTATTAAGAGACTTCAAGTAATTACTTCTGTGCTTAAGGAGATTTTTTTTCATGCCATCACTTAAATACATATAATATTACATGTATAATAATAATACTTAGACTGTTAAAGTCTAAAGAGTTAGTATGTTAGTGACATTTGTGCTTTTGAGAGGGTTTTTTTATCCATGCTTATTTATGAGTGTAGCATATGCAAGGATTGAAATTTCCTCCTCCCCTATTTTCTTGTTCCAGTCAATGACAAACTGTTCTTGTAACAGTCATGCAATGTCTGAATTGAAATTTACTTCCTTTTAAAGAAATCCAAAACTATTTGGGTACATTTAGGCTATGATAATGTCTACTGAGGAACAAGTATGGTAATTACAATGATTAAAAAAAACACCTGCGCCTTAGACCAACCAATTTTTTTTATTTCCTTAAAATAATGCAGTCTTATTTGTAGAAGGATTTTATTTCCTCTAAAGCATGTATCTGTGTTGGAATCTTAATTTGTTCAGGTTTTATCTAAACCAGATCCATTTTACACGGTGATCCTAGACTATCCTATTACTAATTAATTATCCTAGAAGGAAAACTCTGCTTTCAGCTTTGACATTGTCTTTAAGCATTCAAGAGCTGATAAATGGATGGCAGTGACCAATCTTTGTTTTTCCTCTTCACTATCAGTAGCATGAAATAATACAGGAGGATAAACTCTTAACCTACTTGTAGCAGAAGCGAGTAGTCTGTATGCATTTCTCGTCTGAAGTAGAACTGCAGTTAGAGGAGAAAATGCTCCTTCTCTGTTATTACCTTTTAACTTTTACATTTGAAAAAATTGGAAAAAAATCATCTCTGCTTTTATGTGCTTGGAAAAACAAAGGGAAGTGAGTTGTTGAGTACAGTCTACATTGGCCATTCACCTGCTGAAAGAAAGGCAGCAGAACTCTGGCTCTGCCTTCCTTTCTGTCAAAGGCAATGATCTCATGGATCTGTTAATAACTGAGTCATTCTTTGATTTGTGGCCCTGAAATGTTTTTAGGTATTGTGTCCTACATGGTGCTGAGGATCACTTGCTCACTGGAGCTAAGCAAATAAGAGTTTTCCATCTTGGGTGCTGTTTATCCCCTCTTCCTTCTTGGGGAAGAGGTAATATGTATACAATGTATACAAACAGTACTCCAGTAGCACTAGGCTGTATTTTTTGTTATAATGTTGCCTGATGAAGGGGATGCTGGTCCAGGTCCCTACCAGCTTCTCCCTACTCCTGCCAATGTCCTCTTCCACAGTGGCTGTGTTTGGTCATGGAACTGCTGGTGTGCACACATTGCCCAGTTTTGTGCCACAGTTGCTAATGACATTTGCTCATCATGCCCGAAGGAAAGGCTAAGTTCCCGCCTTCCTCTGTGCATGCTAGTATATGTTTTCCTCTTTGAAAAATATTTCCACATAAATCCAGTGCATATATAGTTAATAAATAATGTTCTTGGAATTTGCCTACAATGTCCAGACTTGTAAGTTACCTTGCCTCCTTGAAGCCTTTTTTTCTTGTTTTTCAGTAAAAATGAATTGTGGGATAACAGATGAGGCTTCCCTGATGGGAGTTGCTGAGGTTGTTTGCATGGGTTCTGTGACATTGGAAAACATGCAACATGAAATGGAAATGCTAGTGCATACCTCTCGGTTGTTGGTGGGGAGTTACTGATGCCATTTCACATCATCAGACTGACCCATGAATGTGTTATACTATATTAATTTATAAAGTGTATTTATAAATTATATGTGCTTTATATAAATGAAATATTTCCTAATAGCATATGCATACTTTATTAAAGTAAGTTTAATCTGCTCATACTTGGTTCAAGCAATTTTTATGTTGTGAAAGAGATTTGTTTTAATAAACATTGCTTTAGATCTTTATTAACCTCTAAAACAAACCTTAAGGTAAGCCTAAATAAATTTTTCTTCTTTTTTAGAGGTTTATTTAACCTCTGAAATGGGATTTGCTCGTGGAAAATGTCAAGAACATGTTTTTTGTTTCATGATTAAGATGTGGCTGATGTATTGGTGGGGAGGAAGCACATGGGCAAGATTCTCTTCAGATATTTGGGAAAAGTAGACCTGGGTAAACTTAGTAACAAGTGGCAATACACATGTTTTCAAATAATCTACTGATAAACCACTGGTTTGTCTATTGGCATAGTTTACTAAAGGATCATGGTTTTTGTCTTTGGAATTACAACTGAGATTTGTAATGCCAGATATGCTTGCAGATACTTGCCTAACAACTTCGTTGTTACAAACTTGTAGCAGAAAATGCTGTGGTTTACAGCCTACCCGTGAGCAAACTGTTGATGGTATTTTTTCCTGTCTTTATTTTTATGGTGTTGGTTGTTTCTGTTTTCTGTAATTTCAGCTGACGTAGGTAACTTGGTTCTGTGACCTGAAACTTTGTTATAGAAACAAAGTATTTTCTGGTGTCAGGGTTTGG
This sequence comes from Acrocephalus scirpaceus scirpaceus, assembly GCA_910950805.1. NCBI lineage: Eukaryota > Metazoa > Chordata > Aves > Passeriformes > Sylviidae > Acrocephalus > Acrocephalus scirpaceus. Next base: position 55,145,580 of record OU383774.1, on the reverse strand, counting down.
GGCTTTTTCCTTTTTGAAGAAAATTTAAAGGATCACAAAGTGAAGTGGCTGTTCTAAGTTATGATTACATCACTGATAATTAGTAAAGGAAGAAAGCCGGGATATGATACTTGTAAAGATGGTCATAAGCCACCAGTATGACAAATTGTAACCATCTGATTTTGTCTTGAGTCTTTATCAGAAGATGTGTTGCAATGCAGATTAGAAATTCTTAATGATTTTAAGCATGGCAATAGTGTAATATAAAACTTCTGTTGTGATTTCTGTCCCATTCACGTTCAAGGAAGATGACTTGAGACTGGAACAGGTGCAGAAAAGGATTCAGATAGTCAGGAAAACTGCAGCAAGAGGAAACTAGAAAAGCCAGCTTGCTTATTAGTCTTTTAGAAGAATAACTGGGAGAAAATAATGTTCTCATGAATATCACTGGGAAAAAGTGGAGGGAGGAATTGTTAAAAGGACAGTCTTTGTCCTTAGCGTTACGTATCCATGTGGGTGGTTGTGTAGCAAGTGAGCTATAGAATCAAGAAAAAAGCTTCCCGCATGTCAGGCATTGGAAAAAGCTGCAGGAGAATTTGTTATTCACAAATGCTTCTGGCAAAAGATTTCAGATGATATAGAAGACCTTCACAGAATATATCTTAAGCTTCCTGGCATTTTAAAACCTTGAGGTCCTTGATTTGAAAGCATAAATTAACCTTTTAACAAAGTTTTAGAACCTTTTAACCTTTTCCCGTGTTACAAGAGCATGGTATAAAATAGATATTTCTGTCCTCAATTAAGGGTTAAAATTAGCTTTCTGTGAAATCAAATCCTGTTGTGTATAGAGAACAGAGCAACTGACAGTTTATAGCACAACAGTTGTTTCCTATCTTGCACAGAGTATATAACTCTGGAATAATAATCTTGAATAACACCTTCAGTATATCTGCAGGTGTGCTGGCAGAGAGCTCAGCACAAGCCACATTAGAAGCTTTTTGTGTTAGAGTTGATTTTCTGCTATCTGCTAATCTGGAATAAACAAACTTCAGAGATGAGACTTCCATTAAGTAAGCATAGGAAACACATGGGGGTATGTGATATTGTCATCTCTGCAGAGAAAAAAGTGCTGGTTGAAATGATTCATAATTTCTGCATAATCAGAGCCTTTTTTCTGAAGGAAAATGCATTTATAATTGTACATTTGCTGCTGAATTTCTTTAGAAGTTCTTCCCCAAATAATGAATTTCCTATCTAAATGTTTTGATAATGCAGAGGGAGAGGGGATGTAAGCTGAGGAGAGTATGTTTCAATCACAAGTATTACACAGTTTTGGAATAAGTCCAAATAAAAATTTTAGACCCTGTAGCCCTTTTTTTTTTTTTTTCCCCCCCTGGGTAAAAAGAGGCTGAATTGAGAGTGAGTTAGATAAAAATGTGAGACTGTTGTTTTATGAATGCAGAAAAGAAATTGTAATGTGAGAATGCCAGGCAATTTTTTGATTAAAGCCGCAGTTTTCTCGATAGCTGAACCTCTTCTTCCTAAGCATGACTGAACTGCTTGATGTTGAGATATTGAGTCCTGTGAATGGATTTGCTAAGGCTCAAAGTCCTGAAAGGATGGCTTTTAGTGTTGTCTGAAAGTCACAAAATTGTCTAAATCGCCAGTGAATCTCTTTACTTGTATATTAGTGAATTTGTTGGGGGTACATTTGAAATATCAGTCATTATTGAGTCAGAATGTCTAGAGAGTACAGTTAAAGTATGTTATTGAATCAGTGAGTTTTGCAGTGCATTAGTGATTTAAAAATTGAATTAAGGCAAAATTGCACATTTGGAATTAATGATATCAATAGGAGTTTAGCCATTGAGTAATAGTAGTGGTAGTATAAGGTTAGCAGGTTCAGCATTCTGAAAAACCAGGGTCAGCACCTCCTCTGGTGGAAAACTTAAAAATGAGCAGTTCATCTCATAGTAAAGATGTTAAAATGTGTATGCTGGATAAATAAATCAAGACAAGAAGTTATTAACCTTCCCCCCTCAAAATCTTTTCTGCTGCCACAGTTTAAGGTGTATTCCCCAAATCTTCCACCTTCTAGGCCTGAAGCTTTTAGCCTTTTTCTATTTTTGGCAAAACCTAACCTGGATTTGTAGCAGCATATGTATCACACAATATTTGCCACTGATTTGAGCAGGTTCACAGCTTGTACAATGAGGACATTTTTCTTCTGACAAGGGTAATTTAACCCCAACTGTTTCATTAAAGTATTATTGTATTTTATCACCAGGAAGGAAGCAGATTGAGTAAGAAGTTGGGGTGTTTTTTTTGGTTTTGTGGTTTTTTGGGTTTTTTTTAATATAACAACAGTGTTATAACAGTGTAGTTACTGGACTTCTTAAATCTAAGATCTGTTAAATCTTGCTTAGACTTCGTGCCTACCCATCAGGCTACGATAACTAAAGGGAAATAATGCTGTCCATCAGCTTTTCACAGGACTCCTCATTACCGACCTGCAGGGGTTTCATTTGGGCATAGAAAAACGAGCTGTTTTAGCGTCTTCAGGATAAGATCTCCAAGTCTGTAGTTCATTACATTTTGTTTTAATTATTGATAGGGATGGCATTGTGAATTAACACTTTGCTGTCCCTTCCCTGCTTTCTATGCAACCTGTTCTTTGTCTGTGATAACCCAGTGTTACCACAGTGAGAGCACATGAGCCATCAAACTAAGAAGAATATGCGGGGTAAGATACAAATAAAAGCAAAAGCACAACAGAATTCATTCAGAAAGAGTACTCAGCCCAAAATCAGTCTTACAGAAAAATATCATGATAATAGATAGTCTGTAAGATGTAACTTTGACCTCATGAAAGGTAGTTTAAAAGGAAAATGAATAAGGAAGTATAAATGAATCTACACCAGAAGCAGAAATTGTAGGCCAGGCTTAGTAGGCTATACTGACGAGCACTAAATTATTTTATGCATTTCAGAAGACTGTTTGTGAAGTGTACCCCCCCCACAAAAACCACCAAATGGAAGAAATTAGACCAGAAGGAGACTTCCTTCTATCTCTTCAAAATACACGTTGCCCTGCAGTTGTTACACACCTATAGCACTGATACTTACCTGTGGTTGCAGGCTGCTCACAAGTGCCATTGGTGCCTGCTGACTTATTCCCACTTGTATCCCCCAGCAAGAATTCTGGCAAACCCGGTGACATATTGTGGTGGTTTCTGCCTGCCCAGTCACAGGCACTGGGTTGTTTATAAGAAGAGGTCATGAATGTATGTGAATTTTACTTCCCCCTCCCAAGTCTTTTTGGAGTCTGTGTATCTGATGTGTCTCATCTTGTAAAGATGTTAGACTAAAATCCTGTTGTAAACTATGACTTGTTAAAACAAGTTAAAAAAAGAAGTTGCACATGTTACCCATCCAACCCCTCCCTGACCGACAAGCAGCATACTGGGTATCTGTTTTGGTTTTGTTTTCCCCAAAGAAGGCAAGGTTCTGTCATTATGAGGGAAAGAAAAATTAGAAGGTTGAGAAACATTGTCTTAAACTAGAGAAAGAGCCATGGGAACAGTTACATAGGATAGAGATCTTAGTACAAAAATTACAGGTCTGTAGTTCTGGTGGTTCCAGCTACGTGGTTTTCAGTTTATTTGATAAAATATGTACTGTGCTCATTTTGCTTCAGTTCAAGGAAGTATTTTTATTATTTTTCCATTTTTTCCTCTGTCTAGGAATAACCATCTGATTTTTGATTATTTATTACAACTTAATTTGTTTATTCCAGGGTTTTTCTTTCTTGGTACCTTACTTTTTGATAATGATTTCATGGATTTCTGTTCTGTTTAGAAGTCTGAAATATTTCTCAGCCATTCTTTCAGATGTATCTCCTGTGTAACAGCCATATAATTACTTCATTGTTTAAGATTGTGCTCAATAGTGTAAGTCAGCTTTCATGGTACAAAACAGATTTTTGTTGATAAGTGGTTACAATTATGCTGTGCTGACTTCAAGAACCATTGCTGGAGAAGGACATGAATGATGTAGATAAGGGAGATTAACCCTGACATATGTGGGAGATGGGCAGACAGAAAGGGAAGTGATTAGATGAGTAATGCTCTGCTTTCCGTGCCACAGTAAATTAGCATCAGGTAGCTCTCTCATGTCTTTGCCCTCATCCTTTGATAGACCCAAATATCAAATAATTTTTGTTCATTTCCATGATTGTAGCAAATTTTCTTACAGAACAGTGAGACTGTTCCTGTGTAAAATTAATTTAAAATAAGCAAATGTAGTATTTAAGTCTGTCAGGTTTGAAAAATAATCATCCTCAAAGTGCAGGCAAGTGAGCTACTTCACAGAAATTGGTTTATGTGCTACTTATACCAGATGATAAGTGTGAGGTAACTTCTCTTAGAGCAGGTCACTGAGGCAGATAATGCATATCATAAACAATGTCCTCTCTTCACAGCTTGAAAAGAAAAAATATATAATAGCTATCAAAAGAGAGAATGTAGTGAAAAACAAACCTGGAGATTGCATTCAGCTTGTTTCCTCTTAGTAGTGCTGTCTGTGGGCTGGAAAATGTTCTAGGCCATTAGGTTGCATCCTGCTGGTTTTGAGAACATCATGTGGAATTCCCCCATAGAGGTGGAAAGTGTTGACTTCCAAAGTAGATAACTTTAAGAAAGAAGATCTTTGTGGCTGAAACAAGAGGTTTGTACTAGAAGGTATTGGAAGAGTGTGTCTGTGCAGGGATCCACTGCCTTCTTTGGGATAGAATGGAATTTCTGGTTTTATTTCACATCTTTCCTGGTTCTCCAATAGGTTGAAGTTGTTTGAATGAAATAAACTTGTGTGCCTGCACATTTATATACATGCATATGAAATTTACGTATTTTTTAACTTTTCCTTTGTATTTGAGGAAAGTAATGGTCACTGTTCTTCTTTCAGAAAAGAATTTCATAATCCAAGTCTTAGTTCCGTTAGACATCTCTTATATACCTGGAATTCCCCTTATACTCCATAGTTTTACCTGATCTCTCATCATTCTGCTAAAATTGAAGTGTATCTGTGGTGGCCAAAGCCAGTCTTGAGGACTTTTCAGTATCAAGATATACTTTTTCTTTCCACAGAGAAGGCCGGGAAAGCCATGCCCTTATTTGTGGGTATTCACAGTGAATTTTTCTTCTGTGTGTCAGTAGGAACAATTCAAATGACAGAAATGTAGTTCCATACTGTCAAGAGATTCAGCTGGATAGTCTATGATGTAAACACTTCAGTTATTTTCTTCAGTGCTCTGAATCAACCTACTATAAAGGCTAAAAATGGGAGATAGATGGGAGTTCTTAAAGTTTATAGAGCTGGATAAATTTGGATGAAGGTTTCTTTTTACTGCTGCTGTGTCTGAGAAAACACCTGAAATATTTGTCGTGCTCAGACTGATGCATACAATACTAGCATGATATGATCCATTGATCCTTCTTAGAGCTGGTTGCTTATTGAGGAGTGAAAATTAATGACTTGTGTCGTCCCTCTTGTGCAGAAGGCGTGGGAGAAGAAGGAATTCTTCATGGGCCATGAACTGGTTTCCATGCCACATATCATTAAAGGTCGTTGTTTTGATGGAACGTGTTTGCTGCCAGATACTTTTTTCCATCTCATGGTACAAATGTTTGGGTGCCTAGATGGGGTTCACATGGCAAGAGGACCCACACGGGAGCAGTTGTTGAAGTACTACAGCCTGTGGGAAGGACCTGTGTTGGAGAAGTTAAAGAAGGACTGTAACACATGTGGTGAACCTGTCCTGGAGTAGGGGAAGAGTGAGAGGAGGAAGGAGTGGCAGAAACGAAGTGTTTATGGACTGACCACAACTCCCATTTCCTGCTCCCCTGCACCTCTGAGGGACATGGAGGCTGGGAAAAAAATAGAAGAATCATTAAGAGAAGTTTAGTCTGGAAAATGGGTATAAAGGAAAGGTGATTTTAGTTGTCATTGTTTCTCATTACCCAACTCTCTTATTAACTGGCAATAAATCAAATTCCTCAAGCTGAGTCTGTTTTTTTGCCCATGATAATGATTGATGAGTGATCTCTCCTGTCCTTGTCTCGATCTATGAGGTTGTGCTTTGTGTTTTCTCTCTGTCCTGCTGAGAATGGGAGTGGTAGAGCCACTGGGTGGGCATAGGTGGCCAGCTAGGGTCAATCCACTACAGTCCACATCTGTTTGTATCCACATGGAGGTCTGCAGGAATAATCCTGTTGTTTTACTGTATGTTTTTAGGGAGTGTTATGCACTTTCACACCAGATTCATCTCCCAACAGTTTTTATTTTCTGATAATCTTAACCCCAAACCATTGATGTCCTAAAGAGGAAGAAATAGATGATAAAGGAGAAATTTAAATTTTATGTGTTGTTACCTAAAAGCTGGTACAATAATGAAGCAGACTACTATTGTAACCTTCATTTTTTTATTCCATCAGACTTGTGATACTCTTTTGAACATGTTTCTTGAAGAGAAATTTCCTTTTGTGTCCTTGGAGCTGGGACGTGCCATGGAGATAATAATGAGAATATGCTAGCCCTCTGCTCCTTCCTTCCCCTCTTATTTCACACAAAGGAAACGAAAAACCCTAAAGTGATGTTTCCACCAAATTTTGGGATCACTGGGAGAGCTAATTTATGCTGCTGGATTGCTCCAGGCTAGTTAGTGCACTACCTGAGAAAAAATGTAGAACTCAACGTTTCCTACGTTTGGCCATACTTTATTGCAGGTCACTGTGGCAAAGTAAGCTGTGTATTCCATTGTGGAGTGATGGATGGAATAGAGTAAATAAGGATTGCTGAGGTGGAATGCAGGCAGGGTCTTTGTCAAATGTATCATCATTTTGGCCAAACGTTGCTATTGCTGTACTACAGAGGGTTCAAGAATGCTTTATATTCTCACATCGTCTGAATGAAGTTTGGGGAGAAGTACTTGAATGTGACTATTTCAGAATAGACTTTGTTTTTAAGGGCTTAGCCCTGTTGGAAATCAGTGTGTAATATGTGTTTGCTTCCTGCAGTAATGGTTGCAACTGAGCAGCCACACTTGTAATCTTTTGAAAACTGTGATGGGCGACAGGTTCACAGGAGTACCCGGGGTGGTTTTAAAGTGAACCTTCCTGTTTCTGCCCCCTTCATCCGCTAGGAAAGGGCTTTGGAAGAAGCAAAAGGAGAAACACCCTTGCAAGGGTGTTGGCCGAGTCTGTGAGATCGGGGCCCCCTCTTGTGGTGACATCTCTGTCAGGCTCTACGATTTGCTGCTCTCAGCCTGTTTTTACTCAGTCGGGTTTTTTCCCTTCCTCTAAATCCCGTATTTAGTTCCTCTCTGTATTAGCCCTTTAACTTGCCCACGTATTATACACAGTGGTAAGGAAGAAACTTTTGATGTGTTAAATCTAGTGATTAAAAGAAAAGTGGATACAAAAGTATATATATGATCACTTTCGAATTTCCTACCTCTCCAGTGTAATCTTAATTTGACTGTGGCTTTGAGGTGGATGTTGGTTCTTAAATTGATGAATAGGAGACAGATGGAAATGGACAGCATGCTGACAGTGCTCAAAAGTAGTGCTTACTACAAGTGTATGAGATGGCAGAGTTGCTTCATAATCTCTTCAAAATACTTGTCTTGCAAGGTGTGTATGTTTTTGTCTTTCTGCCTGAGACAGATGCACTTTCTACATATTTTGAGTCAGCAGCTGTACATCTGGGCTCAATGTTGATCAATGTTCAGATGCTATTGTTGCATACTATGGGATCAGTAATGATGATTTTGCTAGGAATCAACATTAGAGCTATCCTTTTTTCAATCTGATACAAGTTGTATTTTCAGAAGGAAAAGCTTTGAGCCTATGCATTACTATGTAATTTTTTCTAATAGGGAAGCAGAGTTGTTTTTACTGGATGTTCTTTGTCTTCTGTTATTTGTTATTCTGTTTGCTAAATAACTGAAACAGAAATGTCTTTTAGTGAAGAAATGCCATGCATTTTTTTGGCATAATTGTCATGAGTAAAGCAGAATGCATTTGATGCCAGAGGCAGTGGAGGTCTTCTCTGCCTCTTTTTTCACTGGTGCAGCATCACTGTCCTAGAAGTTGCTGACTGCAGTAAAAGCTGGTGGTACACCAAGGATATTATTCATAAATTCTGGCAGAGGAAGAGGACGAGTAGATATCCTGCCATGAATATGGAGATAATGACAACTTGTAGGGCATGTCTTAAAAGTGTGTAGCACTTCATAGTTCTGTAAGTGTTTTCATGACTAATGGGGATTGCATTTGTCTGTAGAATGGTAGCTTTTCCTACCATTTAGGGGAAGGTCTAGAACGAAGTAATTGCTTCATTGGAGAGCATTGACACTTGATTGACTCTCATAGGTGCAATTACACTGATCAGAGATGGCTTGCCTTCTTTGCCAAAGTGGGGGACAGCATTGCCAAAGATCTGAAGTGCACTTTAAGTAGATATTCCAAAAGGTGTCCAAGATACGGTGCCATCATTTGTGATTTCAGTTCCCAATGAAGATGTACCTTGCTAATGAGGAAATACAGGCTTCCTCAAAGCCTGTTAAAACTTTGGAGAGCTTACAGTGTAAAAGGAAGAGCTTCATGTGGTTATGCCTTTATAGACTTCTTTATGTATTTTCTAACGTTCTTATTTGCATTATGAAATTAGGGTTGAACTTCCTATTTTTTTAAGCCTTTACAATGAATTGTTTGAATTCCTTGTCAAATGAATTTCAGACATCTCATTTGAGTACCTTGAATGGTAGCTTAGTGCAAATGCAAATAGCTTCTTTAAAATGATTCCCGTCTTTTATTCAGTAAGTACTGAATCCTACAGAAAAAAAGGGAAGTTAGTGAGCTGGAATTAAGGTTGTTTGGGTGACATTTTTCCCTTGTAATTTCTTCATTTCAGAACTTCATAGAAAATATGGATATTTCATATATAGTGATAGATTTTTTTTTTTTCCTGTTCAGTGGTGGATAGATGCTTATAGCACGATTTCAGTTTTTGTCTATTTCAGGTTTGTGTGCTAGAAACATAAACTTATAGTGAATTGTGTAACATCTGAAATGTGTAAATCACTTCTTTTTAGTAAACTGTTTTCTTCAAAGTTCTTTGTCAAGACTTATGATGTAGTGGTGCAGATGCATATTTGTTTAAGGAATTACTTTTACAATTTAAAGTCTTAAGTTCTTTAGCTCTCCCATGAATAGTGTGCAATTTTAATTTAATAATGTACTAATAACTGATATTTAATAATATATTAATCATTGGAAAGTAGTAAAATTGGAGCACTTCAGTAGCTTTAGTGAAAGAAATGTAACTATCTCACTTCTAATATTATTTTGGATATTTTGACAAAACCATTTTGGTTTCTGCAGAGCAGTTTTTTATACCATACATATATAGTATATATATGTATAGTGGCACTTGGTTGTCTGGCTGTAAATTGTGAAGTCAGGAAGGTCCTACTAAGTGGTGGCACTTCATTGTGGTGGAAGTTGTCAGAGCTGTAGGAATGAAAAGGTTTTGCTGCAGGGATGGGGGCCAGTAATTAGTGCTGTAATGGCTGTGTGGTTCCTGGCTGTGCAGTGTACCAGTCACCAAACAAGGCTTGGAGTCTTCTGTTAAATACTTACTTACCAGTGTTAACTTTTTTGCTTTTTATTGTTCACTCCCAGCTAAGGAAGTGCTTATTTTATGTAGTTCCTGTCTGGCTTCCAACATAGTAACATTTCTCATACAAAAGCCATGTCATTGTGCCAGAATTCTGCTGACTCTTTTAAAGATCAAGATTCCGTCTAATATTTTTCTAAACTGGCTTGCTTATTTTTTTATGTTCTGTTACTTTGTTTTGGAGTTTTAACAAATTTGTTCTTGGCAGGGAAAGATGAAGTAAAGCCAGATGTAATTTGAAAATGTCTTGGTGTCACAAATAATGAATGAATGGTGTATTTCATTTAAAACAGGAAGCTCACTCCATTGCATGGACTCCCCCTACCCCATTGTTTTGTATTTGTGCCACCTATTTCATAATGGAAGTTAAAGGAGATAGTGACCTCAGGTAAAACCTACCTGTACTGTCTTGGCAACCGTGAAATGTTCTTCTGCTATCATAGATTCATTATTTTATTAGATCTCCTTTGTGTTGCATAGTCTAAGCAAGTTGTTCAAAATTCTTTTTAAAACCAGCAAATTCCAGCCCTCTGTTAATTTTCTTTTCTGTAGCAAAAGCCAGTCTGTCCAGTAACTTCATTATTAGTAATTATCATGAAGTGTTTTTCTTCATGTTAGTGATGTAAGGAGTATGTGTAGCGCAGCAATTTGGGAAGTGTAGAGTTAAAGTATTGCAGGAAGAAATAAAAGGTTTGCCAAGTAGTTGTTTCTGTACTTTAAAAGTATTGTCACAAGTTGTTTAAAGGTGTAGTTTTCTGCATTCTTACTTTTCCCTAAATAACCCAAGAATGCCATAGCAAAATATTTTTCAGAAAGTTATGCATGGTGACAAAACTGAGATACATGCATACTGTTTTTCTCAGTATGCTCAAATGGTTCTGCAGTTTCCTAAAGTCTTAACCCTTGTGTTTTATTCTAGAACTTGTATTTCAGGTTAGCTCTGAGTTTTACAGACTTACTTTAAGATGCAGAAATTTGAGGCAAAAGTACCTTCATATAAAGTAGTGTCAAAATAATTATGTAAACTTCAGAGGTTTCTCTACATGTTTGTATGGGCTTATAAGGTACAGTATAAAACTGTTATGCAGGCTGTTTTCCTTTTTGTTTCTTAAAACATGTGCTTTCATGTGTGGAATTTTCAGAAAGCTGCTAAGCTTTCTTCACATCTGCATCATGTTCAGAGGCTCACATTCTATCTAGGATTGTATAAAAGCAATCTGTTTTCTTCTTTAACTTCTATATGATCAGGGAGATCTATTTTTTGGCAAAAGTTATACAACTAGTTAAAAATGTGATGGGTATTCTGTATGTCAGATTCCGTTTCAGTATTGTGTTCCACAAAGACATTCAGATTTCCTATTAATGATACTTTCTATCAGTAAATTATAGTGACAAACTTCTGCTTTTTCTATTAAGTTATGTTACAACAGTGTAAATAAAATATGCAGTTTTTATTCCTCTGCCTTATACTGTGAATAGATTGGATTTTTAAAAATAATTTTTATTGTCATCATAATCATTATTTAGGAAGCAACAGTAGATACAAGTGTTGAAATTATCTTACTGTGATAACTAGACAGCAACAAATAATTGACTTCCTTTGTTGTGCGTGTGGTGTGTCCTATAACCCATGATCCTGTGGATGACAGGAAGGGGTTTGTCTGTCATGATCTGTGTGGTTTTTATTTTTCTTTCATCAGTTTAACACAGTTAAAACCTTGAGAACAAAAGATAGCAATAAATAATGAAAAAAATTATAGGCATTTAGCTGTGTTAGTAATGTCTGTTTTAGAAGTGGGGTCAATCTAGTTGCTATTTTGCTTTTTTGAGATAGTAGAATTTTTCAAGAGTGAGTCATATTGTGGCAACAGTCTTTTATTTGATGTGAAGATAAATGAGAACAGGCATGAAGAGGGAGTTAAGGTGGCAGGCCACAGTTTTAGGAGCTTGAGAAGAAGTAACATTTTAGTTACATCTGTGTATCACTGGAGAGGGATCAGGTGAAGGATGGGTTGTTACTCTCCATCTAGTGTCATACAGGTTGTTTTCACCCTAGATGGAGAATTCACTTCACTGATCTGGATTTTGTTGCTCCTTCCACTTTAAAGGAGAAAGTGAGCAGGATGTTCCTGGCAATGTCACCACAGAAAAGCATGATTTAAAAAAAGCAAGGTTTTCTTTGCAATTGAATTATAAAATACAAATAGCCCCAGCATGATTCAAAAAGTTGCAGCATGGCAGTCTTCTGCTAATATCTGGTAATAAACATAGCTAGAAAGGCAGCAGAATTCTTTTGGAATGCTGTGCTGGTAAACAAGGGCTCTCAGGATAAATAGAAAACTGTAGAGAATTAAAGCACTAAACCAGGGCAACAATGAAAAGCTTTCTCCTGCTTTGAAACAGTAGTAAGAGTCTCTCAACAGGGAATGCTTTAGTTTGATGTCAGAAACAAAGGGAAGAGAAGCTGAGGTAATGCTGCATCTAACCAGCATCAAAGCCTGGTAAGAGAAAGCAGAGCAGTTAGAGTTGCTGTTGTGTAGTAACTTAAAAGTGAGTAATTTTGGTTGAGGTGCTCAATTCAATCATGCTACCATTAAGATCAGCAGAGCTGCTCTGATCTCAGTTACTGGGCCTGTAGGCCATCACAATTGTCTTCGTAGGGGGTGGAATAATGAAACCAACTTCTTGTGGGAAGCAATAAGATTAAACAAAGGGGAGGCTGACAAGCATAGAATGTGCTGAATTTCAACTTCCATTGCAGGAGACAAGAACAAAACTAATAAATTCTGACTGGTGATAGGTTTGAATTCAAACTGTGCTTCTGCACAGCAAACTTCAAAGAAAGTTAAAAAATTCTTCAGACTTCTACCTGTTCGTTTACAAAAAGCAAAAATATGATTTATGGCCCTAAAGACAGAAAACAGATCATCAGGGCTGTGGAAATAATCCATGCTTTGGCTGCTTTTTTCTTTTAGTTTAAGTAAGCTTTGGCCTAAAATAGCAGCAGTGAAGTGAGGAGATCATTAAGTTCTATTGTTTCCTTACGATCAGACATTTCACTTTTTGCATTGGGACATTCCTGTTCCACTTGTAACAGGTGACCATTCTTCAGGTCAGGTTATCAGGCTGGTCACATGGGTAGGAAGCATTTATGTAGTTTCTGAGGATATTTGTTCTGTAACACTATTTAAACAATGATTTGAACCCAGTTATTCAGTTGAATGCTGGTATGCATTATTATTATATGACTTGAGCTCACATCAGTACTATGGTACCTCATTCTTCATACAGCGGTAGTTAAGCAACAAAGCTCAGTAACATGTTTTCCTCCTTATTTTCCTTTTTGTTTGTCTGCTTAGAATGGGAAATGAAGAATTAATAACTGATAAAAAGTCAAAAGCTTTTGTTCTGGGGGTACAAGCAGTATCTTGGAGGATCGTAATCCGTCACTGTTGTCTTGTATGTACTTACATAAAATCCATTCTTGAAGACTACCACTGTTTCTTTGGGTAGCATTCATTTATAAATGGTTTAGACCCAGGAAATACAGGTCAGTTTGAAGAACTACCTGGATTATTTATTTATCTATTTAAAGAAATTAAAGATGTAATCCTGGTTGCATTTTAAGATGTAATCCTTGTTTTCTCTCAATGCTATCATTATTTGCAAATGTCTAACTGTGTATTGGCTAGAACTTTGGGTATGTTATATGAGCTTTGGAATCTGTTTGAAACTATTTCCTCAGCATATTGAGTCCTGCAAATAATTACTTTTTATTAGACCAAATAAATCCTAATTGAATGTTTGCTCTTTTATATGCAGCCTGTTCCATTTCAAAATTGTAAAAGTTTGCACTAGATTTACATTGCATAATAAAGATACTGATCTAATTTGCCGTCTCCCTGTAAATTATATTTATTCACTTTAATAAAGTGCAGCTTTTCAAAGTACATCTTTATAATGGTTCAAAAAATGTGCCTTCTCTCTTTTTCCTCTTTTCAGATTTATCCAAGAATAGGTTAACTGAAGTTCCTACGGAGTTATGCCATTTTGTGTCACTGGAAACACTAAATCTGTACCACAATTGTATCAAAGTTATACCAGATGCCATAGTAAACTTGCAAATGCTAACTTACTTAAATTTGAGGTAAGTTTATTTTTGCCACACTTTTTTGTTTATTTGCAAATATATAGCACTTTATAAGGTTCTGGAACAACTGATAACATTTTTTCATGTTACTGAAAAGGGTAATGCAAAAGCTCATTGGCTGCAGAGACAGCTCTTTATGAGGGCATTGTAAATGCCAAAATGTAAAAATAATTATTAAAAGAAAACCAAGCAATATTAATCCAGTTCTGTCCCTCAATCTTCTAACAAATCCAGAATGCTAATCACATCCACACAGTTATATTCTTTAAATTCACTTCTGATTACAAATTTTGTAAAGTTTGACATACATTTTGCAGTTAAAAAGATGAAGGGACAGAGACGGAGGATTTATATTTTTCACCATAGGGAATGGAATGGAGGAGTGTGATACTATATCACTAGCATACTCGTGTTATGAAAGAAATATAGCTACTGCCTTTTTTAGGAGAAAGTGGCAAAGAATTAGACATCTTCGCCTCCTTTCCATGAAAAGTCTGTGTGAATACTAATCATCACAGGGAATTACTGTTAGCTCAAGTGCAGGTGAATGCACATGTGCTCTTGATGGAGGGCAGGTGAGCCCTTTTTCAGTTGGAGAACTGAGTTTTCTTTGCAGTTAACTGTGTTAAAACTGTAATATTGAAGATGTAACAGTCTGGTCTTTGCGAGAATGAGGTCTGAGTAGAGTATGAAGTGGCTCTTGGTCTTTTAAATTCAGGGAATGAAGGTTTGATCATCAGTTTTGTCAACACTGAGGATCTTTCTCAAGTCTGTTTTATTACTGTACTGCAGTTTTGCCACTGTGAAACACTATTTTGGCTCTAAAAATTGAAGTGGAATAGTGTGCCCTGAGTATCCGCACACATACAAGAAATAGGACTTGAGGTTTTGAATTAGTGTTTGTTAGATATACATAAAGATTTTGAAAACTGGATTAAGGTATTAAATATACATAAAATGTCTTGGTAAATTTAGGAATCAGAATTAACTTGGTTAGAACTTAATGTCATTAAACTGTGAATTGGAACTCTGTGTAGTGATAGAATTTGTGAGAGTCATCATAAAACTAAAATAGATTCTGTATCACATATGAGAGTAAATTGGACAAAATAAAAGGATTTTTTTTCATTCGATTAAGTAACTGACTTTTCCTCAGTTTAAAATCCTCTCTTCACTTGAATGTGCCCTTGCCTGTTAGTTGAACATAGTGAAGAGTCTGAACGAGGAAATATATTCTTGACTTTCTAACCAAGTTGTTTCTTGGCAAGAAATACATAAGAGATTTAAAATGCATATCTTTCTGCCTGTTTCCAGCAGGGCTCATATGTTGAATAGCATTAGAAAGTGATGCCAAGAGATCTAAATATAGTCTTTGGGCCCTGGTTGGTACTGTTTATGTCGTATTTAAAGAAATTCCTTTAAAACTAATAATGATTTATTACTCACTTGCCCGGGTTATCTTCTGTTCCTTATCTCTTTTTGGGTTGCTTCTGAGTTCTGTGAAACTTTAAAATTGTTTTTACTTATTTTTTATTTGTGTCTGATCTGCGGGCTTGGGTTACTGTTTTAGAGTCTAAGGTTCCTTGATTTGAGTTCTTTAGAACTTGAAAAATATTTCCAAGTAATTTTTTAAAAAAGTTGTGTCTTGGTCTTCTCTAAGAACACTAGAATTAGAAACCTGGCTCCACAATAAGCACTGAAACTTTTTTCAGCTGCTGCTGGTTAGTAGTTGGATTTCTAATTTTTATTTTCTTTGGGATATTGATATCTGTCTGTATCCTGGTGTACGCAACAGAGATATGATGGTAGTTTGCTTTGTACAACATTTTGAGACTGTTGTGTGGAGCATGAATATTCACTGCTATATGCAGTTTTGTAGCACACTCCTGGATTGGCAGTTGAAAAAATGCTTTGCAACTTGTGGAATTTTTGTTTGTTTTTGTTTCACCTCGATATTGCAACTCCTACTGAAATTACACAGGACAATTTTTGCCATGAGTTTCCAGAGTTCAGTCATCTGTCTTTGCTTTCTGAAGCAAAGTAGGCATGTAGGCAGGAGCTAATAAAACCAGTTTATACTGGGGTGCCACTTTAAATTACTGTTCATTGTTTTACTACAGGTTAGTGATCATAAGAAAGAAAATATTATATTTTTAGAAAACTTCTAAATATTCTAGGAGAGTTATTACTACATTATTCTGATGAGCATAAAGTTTCTTCTGGGAATTGAGCCACAAATTACTATTTTTAATCTTCTGGACATCACAAAGGGTCATGACATTTATCATCTTTAAACTCTAACTTAGGAGTCTTGGAAGGAAATGAACCATTGATAGTCCCAGAAATTTTTGCTGTATTTACCTGGGTTAATAGCACAGAACCATAGAACAAGATGCACCAAGTAGTCTTCAGCTGTAAATGTGCTTTAAATTAATTGACAAAATAACCATTTTGTCTGTAATTTCTATATTTTGTCTTTCAGCTGTAACAAAAGGCATCCATTTTAATGGCACATAAAACCACAGGAATGTTTAAATACTTGCAAAATACTGTTTCAGTTGACTTTCCTGTATTTATTAGGAAGAGAAACAGCTGTTCTTTGTGACAAACAAATTTGTTACAATGTCGTTAAACTGATACAGTGCATTTTTTTCCATAGTGGTAAATTCCTCAGTATTGTTAGTCAATAATCAGGTATTTGTGATGTGCAAGTGTCTTCTTAATGATTGCCATTTGAAAATTTCAATTTTATCTGTATAAAATATGACCTACAAAAGTGAAGAAATTTTGCAACTCTCAAGAGTTTATGTGAGTATACAGTAGAACATCACTGATGGTTTTAATATTTTTGTTTTGTTTTGTTGCAGTCGAAATCAGCTTTCTTCTTTGCCAGCTTGCCTGTGTGGTCTTCCTCTAAAAGTCTTAATTGCAAGTAACAATAAGCTAGGTTCCCTTCCAGAAGAGATAGGTCAGCTAAAACAGTTAATGGAATTGGTATGTTACTGATTTTTTTTTTCACTTTTTATTTTGACTTCTTTTGAGTTTAAACAGAAACAGTAAAATTCACTTTTAACATATAATTGAACAGGTGCTTAACAGTATAATGTAGTTTGCAAAACTTAAGTTTTTAACTTCTCAGGTGTGTTGGATAGTAACAAATAAGAGTTTCCTTTATGTTCTTCAGGACTCTTTTAAACAACATCACTGCTCTCGGTTCATTCAAAGCTCAGTTTCAAAATTCCTCATCTTCACCATTTTTGCTCACTGCCTGCCCTGGCTCCCTGTTTCACTGTATCAAGTTCATAAGTTCTGGCATCAGGCTCTGCAATGTTGTATCCCCCTGTAGCACCCTCCCCTCTTGCTTCCTTTCTGTGTTGTTACTATCTACTTACCACACTTGCATTCCACTCATGATACTGGTCTTATCAGTCTATTTTCATTTTATTTCATTACATTTGTCATGCAACCTTCCTTGCCTGGAACACCCATCTAAACAGATCTACAAAATAATTATACTCCTTTTGTTTTCAAAGCTGTCCACATAAATACTGTTTCTACAAGCAGTAGATCATTTAGAGTATATTGTCCAGTCAATGACAATTTTTGCTGAAAAAGCAAAATTTATTTGGTACTATAGCATAAAATTAATTTATTTGCACATTTGTGGAAAATATATATAAGAGAATGCTTCCGTTTCTCTCCCTTTATCTTCCTCTGCTGTGTGGAAGAGTCTATATATACATATATACATATACAATATATATATTGTAGGCTGAGACTCTGAATGCTTTATGATATATGTGTTCTGGTTATTTCTATTCATTTTGACCTTTTGAGATACATATTGACAAGCTACATTTTGACACTGCTAATTTATGCATAGTAAAACAACCTGATCTGAACTTCCTTCCAGCTGCTGGTATCTCCATTGACAGCAGTTACCTTGCACATCTTTTCTGTACCTAAAATTGCCTTATTATCATGTTCTTGTCTTTATAATAGTATTTCCTCCAGTAAATTACATTACAGAAATTAATAACCTTGCTTGAAGCCTCAGCCCTGCTATGGATTCTTCATAGGTGGTATGAAGTGGCAGCTGTGGGGCTTTTTCCTTCTGGTATTCTTGAGCAGCATTCTGTTGTATCAGGCTTCTGTTACATATTACAATTGATATGGCTGTTGATGAGGATGGTGGGGGTAGTTACCATTTCCTTTCTGAGTTATGACTGAGTTCAAGACTACCAAGTTTGTTTTGTTTGGTGAGCATTATTAATTTATCTTATCAAATATTTAAAATTCTTGTGCATGAGTGATGGGTTTAGTGAGATTTATACAGATGGTTCTGATTTAATTATTCTTAAAAATATGTTAGGTTATAGCACTGTTTTTGTTGTGCTTAAAATAGACACAATAAAAAGTGATTGTTCCAGTTTTATAAATATTTTAAGTTAAATTTAGTAAATAGTTTAGTGAAAACTAAAAGCTTGAAATCATTGTTGATTATACCCAAAGCAGATTGGGCTTGTTTAGTTCAAGCATATCACATGTTAAAATTCTGGAATTCTGGATTTTCATATTGCTTTCCAGTTACAGTATAGTTTCAGTGTTACTGTTTGTCGTGGAGAACAAGACAATTCTTGCTCTAAAAGTATTTCATATGAGAGGCTCTAGCTACATGTCACTTTGGAAGCCTAGAAGATAAATGAGAACTGAAAAAGTTCTAATACTTGTTCTTTGTTATTTAGAAGGCACTGGGGGAGGTGGGGGGGCCTGAATGAAGAACAAGTTTTTGTTAAATTGAGCATGAGTCTTTTCAGATGACCTGATTACACAGTTTGATGCCACCGTGTGTGTTTGGTACATTTCTAGTGAAATGAGTTGCACTATTTAACTGGAAATGACATAACTGTGATGTGTTGGGAGAAGCAAATAGTGGTAGGATTGAGAGTGGGAATCTGTGTTGGCATGTATAATATAAAGCAGTTTAGATAATAAGGTGATCATTGTTCTAAAATGAGTAAAAGAAACAAACAAAAACATTAAGTCATATTGCAGTTGGTGCACAAAAAATTCAGCTGTGTGAGAGCAATGCCAGCCTGAATAGCATAAAATTCAAGCAGAAGCATCATCCAGCCCTCTGGCAGGGAGTGCTGTTGTTTTGGTGTGTACACAGTGCTGGTGCTGGCCTGGGCCAGAGGATAGACCCTGGGATGCTGCCTGGCTCTGTGCAGTTCTTGTATCAATAGGACATTTCTGAGCAACCTCAGGTTCCCCCAAATGTTTCACAAGCTGCATGCAGTGAGATCTGGGTGTGCATGGGAAAGAGTTCTTTTTATCTACCTTTTTAATACAAAATTTACCCCTGTAGTCACTGTAGAATGATAGAAGCATAATTTGCTGCAAATTAGATCTTTCTAATAAACTCTGCATTTTCCCTTCTATCTTCCAAATGGGGTAGGTAATGGTTTTCCTATTACACATATTTTTATGAATTTCATACCTGTAACACAGAATAGCTTTGATATTACATGCAGGAAACTTTCAGGTATTCTTCTTAAATTTGGGGTTCTGACAGCTAACTTACTTCGGTGCTTGTAACATAAATTTTTCTCCCTGCAAAATACATTGCCATTATTTGGCAAAAAAATTGGCTGCGAAATTTATTTGCTGCAAAAAAATCTTTAACTCAATCATGCCTCTACTGTCAGCCAGGAGAGTGCAAAATTAGTCTGAAGATAATCTGAAAATTACCTTCTGCCAAGGAAAAGTAACTAGGCAGAGATGGCTCTGTAATTGTACCCAAACTATCAGATGTAAAGTAAAATTCTATTCTCCATCCTATCAGGCAGTATTGCACTTCTGCCTTCTTCAGGTAACAGCCCTCTCCATCTTCTGGGATGCTCCTATCTCATGTTGGAAGCCTTCAAATTTCTCTGGAATTTATGTCCTTTACTTCATTCATCTAATCAGAGACAGCAGCCTGACCATGTGAGACTTACTGCCTGCTGTTTGCTGAAAGGGTTCATGTGCTCATGTACTGTGTAACTTCTTTTCACTCTTCAGTATGCCTTCTATGTCACAAGCTCTGACTGAGCCATGTGCTTTTTAGGAATAATGGCTCAGTCAGGAGTCCTGAGTTTAAAGTTATGTAATGAGGAAGTTTGCCTCAATTTGAATGGTTTGGATAAACTTCCCTGTGTGTTTGAATAAATATGTTAATATGGAGTCAGAGTACCTTATTGGTTTTTTTGTTTTATCTTGCTGAAAGTATGTGCTGAGTTTGATTAGTTTAAGGCCATTAAATGTTACCATAAACAAAGGGAAACAGTTGATGATTTTGCTTTCATGCCACTGAGCTTCATGCCACAGAAACGAATGTTAAATTTCCTTAATTTAATAAATGTTAAATAAAAACCTTATATTTCTCTAATTTTGATAAATTGCCTTGTCATGACAGGACATGGCCTATCTGGTGAGAACAAAATAGAATTAACACAAGAAGTCTGATTTCAGCAAATTCTGGTTCCCCGTGGAACTTGAGTGTTTGCACTTCAGTTACCTGCAAGTGTCCCTGAAGCAGAGTTCCAAACTGCTGGTTGCATGATTTCTTAAAAAATTGCTAGCTTGGAAACCATAGGTGTTCAATAGTATTGCTTCCATTACTGCCAAAGTAATGAGAAAGTTTAACAGTGTCTCTGTCACATATACACTCATGAAGTGTAATAATAGTCAAGAGCATAACTACAAATAAATGTTACAAGTCTTTGTTTTCCATGGCTATTCAAACAAAGTAATTAAAAAAAATCAAGTTGGATTTCGGTGTTTAGTAGGATAAAGGATGTTGCTGTCTCTAGAGATCTTGTGAATGCTGACATGCTGTCACAACAGATCAGTCTTACTGAGGATGTTTTGAAAGGCTGTAAGTGGAAGTTGACTATTTTTTTTTTAAGGTTATACACTGTTGGCTTTCTTTTTCTTTTTTTGATGCTTCCTCTAGAATTCTCTGTCTCTTTCCCTGACTTGTTCTGGTGTGTGTGCCTAAGTACACTTTGTCTAAAATTTCTTTGCCACAAGGTGACTTTAAATTCTGTGCTCTAAAAATCAAGTGTCTAATTATGAAGTAATTTAAAGATTGTAAATTAAAAATAGGACAGTAAAGCTTTAAAAATAAATGATCAGGGAACAGTGCAATTAACCAAACTTTGTGACAACTTGGACAAAAATGAACTCATTAGCTGAGATTTTTAATTTCCTTGTCTAAAAGCTCCAGTAATTTCCTGTGTTTTGAGAAGGGAAGGAAGTCTTGGCGGCAATAAGATTCTATTACAAGAGGAAGCTTGTTGGATACAGGGAATAGCATTGCCAGATCACATTTTGGTTTTACTGTCATTATTTTATTAACTAGATTTTAGCCTTAAAGATAAGGAGTTAATACAATGCTTTTGGTATTAAAGCAAGCATCTCCAAATACATGACTTGGAAATCTGGCTTCTCAAACTTCTGTAGAGCTCCCAGATACTTTATGAATCCACTTGAAACAGTTGAGAGAGTAGGAGTATTCTGTTGGCTTTTCAGGATAATTAGGCATAGCCCTGTTTAGCTTTCATACTGTGAAATACTGTTTCATTCTTTTAGTGCAGAAATGACAGCATAATTGGGACACTACTCAAATTCGCAGGTTACCTGGGATTTAAGCAGAGGTTTCAATGTCCATTTGGCAGCAAAAATGATAGCTAGTATTTAACAGTTGTCTCATTGCAGACTGACTTAATCCAAGAAGCTGATCTTTCATGCACATTCATAGCAGTTTCTTGCTTGAAATAGTTAGCAATGTTAAAAAAGCTCTGTGTTATGCTGATCAAATATATGCCTTTACTGAGCATTACAGAATGCTACTGCTGTATTGCTATTATTATTATCATTTTATTGTGCTTAAATGTTCCATCTTGAAGAACAAGGACCTTTTTAAAACTCAGATCCACGCACTTGGATTTTTACATTTCATCCTGACATATTTGGTTATATAATCACTATACTGAATTCTTCATATGAGGAAAAGAGCAAAAAATCAGAACTTCTTAAGTAAGTAGTTTTGAATATTTCGATAGAAATTAACTTTCAAAATTAACTTGTTCTTCAAATAAGAATTTGGTCTGTTTTTAAGTAATATGTGAACATTTTCCAATGCATCTTTTTATTTGTTGTGACTGCAGGACACAGATTGTTTCATTTTTTTCAGGTTAATAAAATGTCACAATGATAATAGCAAATTAGCTGTGTTTGTATTATGGAACTTGCAGCAACTGAAAGTTCATTATTATTTGTTATTACTGTTTTACTGTAGGATGTCAGCTGTAATGAAATCACAGCTTTACCACAGCAGATAGGCCAGCTGAAATCTTTAAAAGAGCTGAATGTGAGAAGAAATTACCTCGAAGTTTTACCCCAAGGTAAAAGCAAATGAATGACAAAAATATCTTTGCAGTAGCAGTTCTTACTATAATTTTGAAAGTATTTTGAATTAAATAAATAGATACAATTAAAAAGTAGCTATTACCTTTTGTTTAAATTTATTCCATTTGGGTCTGCAGAATATAACATTCAATGGTATCCATTGAAGAACAGTGTGTGAGATTTCTTCAATGTATCTTTATGATTCTAGGCAGTTTTTAAGCTGAACAAGTGTCTGAATGCAGTTTGGGAATGGTTAGCTGAGTTTCAGGAAAAAAAAACATTTCAAAGTATTTGTTTTAGAATTTATTGTCACATGTATAACAACAACACTCTTTTATTTCCCAGTATAAAATGGAGTAAATGTTGATCTTATTCCTCCCTGAGTTTGTATTTTTTCCTGAATGCAAAAGAAGGGTTATACAGAAATATTTTATTATTTTATGCCATAATAAAAACAGATATAACACCTTCTCTCCTTTTTATTACTTTTAGAACTAGTACAGCTTCCCTTGGTAAAGTTTGACTTTTCCTGCAATAAAGTGCTTGTGATTCCAATTTGTTTTAGAAAGATGGTGCAGTTACAAGTATTACTGCTTGAGAATAATCCTTTGCAATCTCCACCAGCACAAGTAAGTAACAGCTATAATTTAAGTTGTACCTTAATATTGGATGGTTCCTAACACATTTTAGACTATTTAGCAATTGCAGGCTTCTGAATTTCAGTCATCATGGACTATTGATAGTTTTTGATATCTAAGTAAGACATAGGATGCATGTAAATAAGACATTAAAAATTTCCTCTGTTCTCAATATGAAATTGTACAACACTTAAACCAACACACACATCTAGAAGATGTCCATTCTGTTAGCTGTTTATTTTTGTCATTTCTATCTGCATTTAGAAGTTAACCTTGGAATATGTATATAATTTTGAAAAACAATAGTGATAAACTTCCTGGGTAATTTTTCTTTGTTAAAAAGAATCCAGTTCTAGAATTTCAGTGATTTGCTAACTAACTTAAAAAATATACAGATGGTCTAAAACACAATCCATGTGAAATTTGTTTCACTTTATAGTGTAAGTTTATAGATTGTGATACACAAAGAAATAAAACTCCTCTTTGGAATTATAGGCCACTCTGAGTAATAAAGATAAATGAATGCAACCTGTGTTTTCTGCTTAAGGACAATTTTGTTGTTAACTTACTGGACAGTAGATTCAAACTGCATCTCTGAAATCTATAATTGTTCTGTATCAGCAGCTGTTGAAATACTCAAGAATTTTATTACATTGAAGAAACTTTTCATAATCAATAGTGATGCTGCCTTTAAACTAAAAAGATACAAAGCAAGAGGTGTACACTTAAACTTCTAAAATGAAGGTGAATTGCATCATAAGTGTGCTTGGGTACTACTAAAAACAATGTGACCAAGAATATAACGAGCACACTGATTAATTAAATGTCATTATACACTAATTTTAAAAAATAATTAATTATTCAATTTATAGTTAGTAATAGGCCATACCATATATTTTAATGGGGTTTTTTTTGAGTTAGAAACTCATTTGGACTTTTTAAAAGTAGAATACCTGATTTTCTTGTTTTCTGTCTTAGTCTCTGAGGGTATTTATAGTAGTACACGCAAATAGTTGAGTATATAATTGAAATACTTATTAATTAAAAAAAATAAAATCTATTTTCCTTTGAGTGAAATTTATAATATTTCAGGGAGGCTTACACCAAATGACACTTGGAATAAATAACTTTTTTATTCTAGTTTTAGAATAAAACTAATTTTTTCCTTGTCCCACAGATTTGTACAAAGGGTAAGGTGCATATATTCAAATATCTGACTGTACAAGCCTGTCAGATTAAAACAGCAGACTCGCTGTATCTTAATGCCATAGAACCACAGCATTTGCCACAGCCTGTGGAAGAGAGGTATGTATGAAAGTCTCATTTGGTTTTTTCATGTAACACTTACAAACAATAAAATAGTATTTACCTTTAGGTTCCACAGTTTTATTTCTTTAGATGCTATTCAGAGTATACTTTTTTGCACAGAGATTTCATTTGCTTTTATTGTAATGAAATCTCTGTAAGAGTTTAGAAAATTAAAAATCAATTCTGATTAAAATTAGCAGCACATTAATTAAAAGTTTAAAAGTGAACCTTAGTTTAAATCTAAGTTCTTTCTAGTGGACTCCTGGAATACATTGAATATAATCAGATGGTAGTTACATTAGGTGTTGGCTTGATCTATCTATCTATCTGCACATTAAATAAGTTTTAATTTCATGTGTTGTTTTGTGATTTATGCTTTGTAATTTATATGTGATTTGTATGTTTACACATTCGTGACATCTTAATATTTTTTAATTCATCCAAAGTCATCTGCCAAACAAAGAGAACTGTGTGAATGTTGAGATGCTTTTAAAATTGTGTGCTGATTTGTTAGCAAAATGAGGCAAAATCCTCTGTGTCTTGCATCAGACTTGTAGGAAATGACATGCAGTACCATGGTTTAAGGACAGGAACCAGATGCAAAGCAGCTCCTTTCTATGAGAATCTCCATAGCTAGTTGGAAATCAGCTTTTAGCCCAGTCTTTCTTTGCTAACAAGGGCAATGTAATATAACCATTAGAGAAAGTATGATATCTTTGAAGAGAAGTATTCAATGAAAACAAAGTGTTGATATAAGTAACAGTAGGGATGTTACTGCTAAAACCCTGGGAGAAAAAAACCAGAGAGCTGTTATGGAATCCCCATTTCAGTCATCTCAATAAGGTTTGAATCAAATTGTTTTCCTCTGTGTACCTTTGGAGATCCCTTTGTGAATTTCTATCAGATAAATGTCAAAGGTGAGAAGAATCCAGGATGAAGAGTACATGTTCCATTTGGGAAACACCCACTGGTTTTCTGTTTTGTTCTTTTAGTATACAAGAAAATTGACAGGTGTGTCATGTCTGGTATTTTGGTTGTATTGAAGAATATACATTAGGGTAAGGGGATGGTACAGAGTAGATTTCCAAAGGCAGTTTCTGCAAAACAGTCTTCAGTGTTTACTGATAAAAGGTAATTTAAGATTAGGATTAATGAATCAGATACTTTTTTCATGTGAAAACTGAAAAAGCTCCTTTCTTAAGTTGCTGTGTCAATCTGATTTCAGTATCACAGCTTTCAGGAGAGCAAATAAAGGGGATAATAAGGTATCTTTTTTTAAAAAAATAGGTGATGAGAGTATTGCATCTAATAGTGCATTTCAAAATGAGTAAAGGTCATATTGGGTAATGAAACCAGTATAGAGAGCATTTGTCATTTTTACAGTAATTTTCTCAAAAACCTAAATTCCAAAGTCTATTTTAAGGCACCAAAAGGAGGTTTCTGTGTTAATAATTACTTCAAGCCTGAGGGAGATATGAGCTCTGTTTTAATAGATCAATGGTTACAATTAAATCAGTTGACGGCACTTTGAGTTTTACTATTTTGGTTTCTTCTCCCATGGCTAAATTGCTTTAGTCCTGTGCTGCTTACCTAGTAACTAAATAGTTTTTCCTATGGTATAGACAAAAGCACGCTGATAGCAGATGATTTCTGTTGTTTCATTAATCCTTAGGCTAACTAGCTATTCAGTCTGATCTATTTTATCATCACCAGATTGTAAATGTTTAGTGTTTTACTGTATTAGGCTATTTCACCTTTACTATTAAGAATAGTTTGAAATTTACTGAGTTAAGTGAAACCAGAACAGAATTTGAATGCTGATAGCTTTTTACTGATTTTTAATTTTTTTTTATTCACATCTAGCATTGATGACATCTACCCAAGTAAAAAGGACTCAGATTCAGGTGTTGGTAGTGATAATGGTGATAAACGTTTGTCAGCAACAGAGGTAAGTTACCTGCCTTTTGTGTCAAACTCCTCTCCCAGCACTCGTATTTTGACTGTGTTTTAAGTTGAGAAATTGTAATAATGTGAAAAGATTTTTAGATTTAAAAACTCAGCAACCATATCCTTGACATGAATTTTACACTAAGAAATGGCTAAAACAAAGATAAAAGGAGACTGGGGGTTTTTTAGTTGTTTTTGTCTGGACACTGTTTGGAGTGGGCAGTAAGACACTTGCTTCCAAATGGTTACAGACTTGCCAGTAGTGAAAATTCTCTACAGTTTTCTGGCAGTTTACATAATTTAGAGAATGAGAAACAAACCAGAATTCATGTCTGCTGTTTTCAAAAAAGTTAATATGCTAACAGGTTACAAGCTGATGACTTCTCACATATTTTTCTCTTTGCCTAATTACTCTTTCCTGTTGGGAATTTACAGTGCCAGCCCCGGTATGTTCTGTGATGTGGTTATGGCAGATTGCTATAGTGTAGAAACTTTAGAAACTTTGCAGATTTTAATGTGTTTAAATGTTCTGGCAGCTAGGTAATGCTGAAAATAAAGCTTCAGATCTTTTCCTGAACTTTGCTGCCTGACTGAGCAAAGAGAAGGAATAGCTTTGTGGGACTAGTGTTGTCCTAAGCTGTTAGAACTGATTCACAGAGGTTTTTTTCAGAGGCACTGCTTAGCTGAGCAGGGCACTAAATTGATGTGGAGTTGAACTGAATAGATAATGATAAATAAGTAAATAATTACCAGTATAAATCAGTGATGATGATCTTTCTGAAATGTACAGTAATGGAATTTGTGGTCTGACCTAATGGGAAATGTTTCACAATAAAAGGATGACCTTGCTGCTTAAAATAATTTTACTCTGATTCTTTAGTGTTTTTCTCCTCCTTTGAGGAAAAGGGATTTTGTTTCTTTCGAAACAAATGTATGAAGAATCAAGTTTAGGTACTGAATTTATAGTTACTCAAAAGCAAATTGAACATGAATCCACTTTGTCACTGGTCTTTTAAATACAATAGTACTTGGAAAAAAAAAAAACCACATGAATTTCCAAGTGTTTGGGGAAGTGTCTTGGTAGATGGAAGTGAAGCAGAATTGTTATGATTTCTAGCCAAATCTCTAATGGTTTACTTCTTGCTATAAGAGCATTCAGTCTGTTTGGAGACACTTAAAAACTGTTTTGCCAGTCTTACACTTCCTGAAGGTCAGTTGGCTTGTTAATGAAACTGTTATCCCAGAATTTCCTCTTTAGCTATAAATATCACCTTTAGAAAATAGATCATGTTACCTGTAATCAAAATATAGCAATTGAAATGCTGCAAAAAATATTTTGAAGACTGCCAGCAGTGAACCAATACATTTTTAATACACAAAGCTTTTTTTATATGAGAACAACTTACTCATTCTATTCCCACCTGACTGTTGCTCTACTTTTAAGGGGAAATAGATGCTGAGATCAGAAATCCCAAATACATTTGGTAGTAAATTTGCTGCTCACTTTTGTTCTGGTATGACCTTTAATACCTATGTAACACATAGGAATTGTGCAAGAAATATTAGCATGCTGCAAATACAGGTTGCATACCAAACACTGGATAGGCATTAAATGATCAGTCATAAAACAATCATTAAAACATGTTTCTGAGGTGGTTTTTTATGACCATAAACTACTGTTTAGTCTGGAGAGTAGTGGCTATTGAGTTTCTATTCTTTTACAGAAAATTCTGCTGTGTCATTTTTCGTGTGTAACTTAATAACAGAAATTAATCGCTTGTTTGAACACTAATGTGGGTTTCAGGAAGCTTGCTAATTGACTTTTTTGCTAATTACTGGGTGAATAGAGAGGAGGGAGTACTTGTTGAAATTAATGGTTTATGTATCTCTCTCAGACTTGGTAGGGCACTTACAGCATCAGTTTTCCCAGCTATAGCCATTTGGGCATTTCAAGTGAAAGATACATTATAGGATTACTGTAAAATTGATCATTGCAACTTGAAGGCAAATTCTGCCTTAAGGCAATGTATCATCTACCTCATCTTTTAGGAAAAATGCAGCATTTTGATTAATTTTCCCCGTTCATTTGGCCTTATTTTTCCTTTTGTTAAAATTCACTAGAATGAGATTAGAATGGTGTCAGTGCTTTATTACCAGTTAGAGTGATGCATTAGTACCAGCAGGAATACATGTGAAGAATCTTTCAAAGTGCATCATCTCAATTCTATATTAGAATAATGCTATGTATTTTTGATTCTTATATGTCTATTGTCTTCTATTGCTGTCTGAATAAAAAAATAAAACTGTGGAAGAAGGAAGTTGGATACAATACCTGTGAAAGAGTGATACTTTTTTGTTATCCAAGGCTTCTTTGGATAGTTTTTGTTTTGTAGTATAGTGGCAGGAAACACCTGGAAAATTAATTGCAGAATTCTGTAGATTCTGAAAGTGAGACATAGCCTGTTAAAGGAATATTTTCTTGTTTCCAAATTGAATGGTCTGTTCCTTTTTTTAATACCAACACTCTGAAATATTTTCCTCAAAGTGTGTATTACTCTGGTGAGGAAAAAAAAAATTGTACCTATTTTGGATCTAAAACTTCTAATAATGTGTGTAGGAACATTTTACTGTACTATTTTCAAAGGAGATTTGAAAATCTAAAAAAACCTAAAAAAAATCTAAAAAATTGTGAAAAATTAACACAACATGAACTTTGATCTAGAATAATTAAATCTAGTACTTAAATGTCATATGAGATACAGCCTGAAAGAGAAAGAACTTTGCTGTAACCTTGGTTGTCTGAATGAATTTATATTGTACCTGTCCTTTTTTTTTTTTCCTTAAGCTGTTGATTTGTCACTGCTTCAGATCTAAAAGACTTTTGTACTTAGGGTACTTGGAGTGTAATTTATTTTCTGTTGAAAATACTAATTGGTTTCATTTTAAATTTAAAATTTATTTTGAAAAGGCTTTATGAAGCCCCTGAACACCCTTTTGATTTTTTTTCTCCTTAAGCTGAAGAAAACAGCCAGTGAATTCATAGAATTAATAACATGCAGTTTATTCATCAGAAAGAACATTGATCATGGTCCACATTTACAACTTGTTTTGAGTCCAAGGTATTCTTGGAAAATAGGAATAACCACATGTATCTTTGATAGAGTTTTTAAGAGCAAGGTGGATTTGCTCCATCCTTTATCACAAACTTTAGCTTCAGGAGTTAGAAAAAATACTTTCTACATAGATTATGAACATATGAAAGTAGCAAGAATGGCAAACTTCTACTAGAAGCTAGCTATAATTAAATAACTGATTATATGTAAAACATTTCATTGCAGATCTTTTTTGTTACAGTGGTCTGAACTGATGAAATGGAGAATATAATTTCCTTAAAAATATATTTTTCAGGGATATGGAACCAAGTGCTATATGTATTATAGCAGTTATAATTACAGAATACGTGTATGGAAAATGTATGCACAGAGTAGCAATTTACAGAAACACAGAGCATTTAAAGAATAAGCAACACCCATGGGTTTACTGGAAAATATATTTGCAAAGTTCTGAGACTGTTGTAAGTTCTCTGTCTCAGGGGAGAAAGAATAAAAACTTGGCCTCTTCTGCAAACTGTGGTTTCGTTCTAGCTCACCTCCGGTGGAGATGTGAGCAGGTTCCAGCTGAGCAGGTCACTGCTGGCCCTGCAGAGAAACAGAACCACAGTGCTCTGGGACAGAATTGTGTCTGTGCTTCCTTGTGCAGCTGCAATCTGTAAAGTCATAGACAGGGTAGTCTTGTAGTTACAAGTCATGTGTTTGGGTATGCCAGCTAATATGGCTGAAAAAATGGGTGAGCTTTTAAGTCAGAAAAAGCTAGTGTACTTGAGAGTCTATGCTTTTTTTTTTCAGCTCTGTCAGTTAATATAATTAAAGATGTTGCCTTGCTTGTTGTTGATCTTGCTTGCTGTAGCCATTTAGTTCAGAAGCTGCATGGTAAAGCAGGTAAGAAGAGTTGTGGAGGGAAAGAAAAAATGGGCTGTGATATGAGGCTCAGTGTTTCTACAGACTTTGGTGGCTACAAGGAGGTCCTGTTTTCAACTGCCCCAGGGAAGCACAGAGAGCATCACAGTGCAGTGGTGTCAGTGCAAGGAGAGGACTAGTGCAGTGAGTAAGACAGGAAAAGAGGACATGAATTGTTCTACTTGGCAAACCTCCTGTGAGGATGTATTCAGTGTGACTACAACTTCTTACAACAGGATGTGGTCATGTTAGATGCTCTGGTATCCTCTCCCATGTTAATTTGCAGCTCTTTAGTGAGCACTCTTGTTAACGTGTACATTTTTATCATGCTTGGTTTGAGCTGGGACTAGTGTTTCTCTTATTTTTTCCTAGCCATCTGATGAAGATACTATCAGCTTTAATGTTCCAATGTCGGACATTGTGGAAGAAGATCATATTATAAAGGATGATTCAGGTCACCATGCTAACTCAAGAAAAGGTTGGAATGTAAAAACATGGATGTTAAATACAGGGAAATTCTGTTGTTGATTCCATGCCTGCCGACTTACCCAGAAGCCTTTGGGCATGCATATGTAGTTGTGTAAAAATGAGATAAGTATGCTACTTAGAAAATTTTTACTATACTGAATTGACTCTGTCTAGTAATTTTCCATAGCAATTCCAAAAAACTTGCTGCACCTTGTCTCAAGAGTTAGTAAGATCTGATTCTGACTGGGGGAAGAAAATGTTTGAGCCATGCTATCCAATGACCAATATCCATGTCAGTAATTTAGCAAAGTGCAATAACGGAGTCTATTTCTATAGCTGGACTTAGTGTGTATATAAAGATTTTTTAGTCAGTCAGCATCACCTCTGGAAATGAACAGATCTCTTTGTATTTTGTGAGAGGTCTAATTTTATCCAATTTTTTTAAAGTAACATATTTTTCTGAGTTACACTACATACTGATGAACAATTATTCTCAAAGTTCTGCACATACCAATAATAAATGGCAGGATGACGTCAGCAAGTTGCATATGGAAACCACATAAATAGGGGATGGCATATCCTCAGAGTTACTTTATTGCACTTCTGTTGAGATCCTTATCAGAATTTGGTAGAATATGAAGAGACATAACAGGGTTATATCCTACAGTGTTTCGTAACAAACTGGAGACCGTAAATCGTAGGATCATATCCTTGGAAATAGTATATGTAGGCAAGAGATTGGGACAGGCTCTGAATAATTTTGCTGGGTGTTTGATAGTTTGTTACAGCAAGGTAACTCTGAAATTGCGTTCAATTGCAAGTCACTGCCTAAGACATCTGAATGTCTTCAAACACTGCACAGTTGTCCAGCTGTGCTCTTGTATTGGTACTGGCAAGACAGACTTGGTGTAGTTCAAAAGTGGCTCCATCAATGCCTGTTGTGGTGCTTCTGATACACAGCTGTGTATGCCCAGGGAATGGATTTATTACAACTTAGAAATGAATTGGCATCACTGTTTATAATGAAAGGATCTTAACCTGTTTGAAATTTTTAATGTGAAATTAAACTTCATTTTTGAAATCATTCCTCTTTTTTTTTTTCATTGCTGTTCCTAGTGGAATTCCATCAAGGACCTTCACATGTGTTTGTCAATGATAAGTCACAAGAAACAGGAGACCAGTTTGATGAATCTCTTACTACTGAATTTATGAGCTACATTAAGGCAAGTTTGTGACAATGTTAAGTGGGGGAAAATATTTCCATTAGTTTTATAAGTGCAGAATAAATAGGAATGATAAACAGCAGATATTTTAAGGAATTAGAGACTGCAGCTGATATTCATTGTTTAAAAAATATACAGAAAGCAAAAATAAGCAGGTAGGTTTAAAATTATTACAATTGATCTAGGACAATTTATCCATAACTCTCTTTAGGATATGTGAGAGTTATCCTTTAACTAGTTTAAGGCATTAGGAAAAATGGCAGGTTTATTCTGTGCTATTTGCTTCATATTTTGAATTGTGCAATTTATTGTGTTTGTTACATTGCTAAAATGTGAGATGACTTTGTGCTAGCTGTGGTGGCTAAAGTTTTAAGTAATGTTATGGTAGTAAAATACATTTTCTTAATTTTTTAAACATTATAGTAGCAGTTGAGAGATCCTTAAAAGACAAATTGTATCAAATCATCTTCTAGATGCATTTTTGTTGTTTTATGGTATGTACCCTGGAAAACATCATGGTCTTTATTCCTGTAACGTAAAGAAAGATGAAAAAGAATGGCTTTATTCATTCTATTAGGGCTTGTCTCTGGGAAATGAGCCATCATTGGAGAGCGTTAGAGAAGTTGGTACACTCTTCAGTGTCACATACAGCAGAATTGAGTAGAATTTATTGGTACAGGATGATGCAACTGATGTGTCTAACACATGACACAAAAGAGGATAAGCCTCTGTTTTCTGCTGTTCCATCTCTACAAGTACAAATACACATTCATTTAGAGAGCTTCTGTCTTTACTGGCAGCTGAACTACCTCAGTGCTTCTGCATGTCTGAGATGAAAGAGTTGCCAAACACCAAGTGGAAGCCTAAAAGAGATTAAAGTTTTCAAATAAGTAGCACTTCATATTTATAGGTGTGGGGGATCCGATGACTACATTGAACCCAAAATAACTGGCTGACTGATATGAATTCCTGGATGCAACTTTTGTCCCAATTTGTTCCTTTTAAAAAAGAAATGATTCAGGGCTGTCAAAATTGTCAAATATGAATCCTGTTAATAATTATGCATGAAGTACATAATTGCTACTGTTTGCATGTTTGGAATTTCCTTCTTTGTAAACAAATCTGGCTGCAGTAGGAGAGCAAGTAGGAGGAGAGCTGGGATCATGGTTAATTGAAGCATTGTTTCTAGATGCCAGAAAGTCACAAATGGAATCTGGGACATAGAACAAAGAATTCTTATGCTGCTTGACTTTCTTTTTACAGTTAAAGGAGGGTAAAGGCTGTTGACCTCAATAAAATCTTCTGAATAGAAGGTCTTGTAATCAGTATCTTAAAAGGGGGTAGAGGGAGGAATGGAGTAGAAGTGTTGGATTGCTTCAACTAGCCAACGTGAAATGTTACATAAATTAGGTCATGCTGAGTTGGAAAGCAAAATTTATCTTCCCACTTAATTGCAAAGTTCAGTTCTCATTATCACGTTTGTCTGCGTGCAGAGCAGAGCAGCAGAGTGCGATGAATTACTGAGAATAGAAGAGGACACGCAATGGCAAGCAGACGATATGTGAGTATTTTTTATGTGTCTATTAATAATTAGCTATGTCATTTAATTAGTTTGACCAGGACTGGTATGACTTTACTGTTTAATAGTTTTGTAGATTTGGAGGCATGACAGTAGCATAACCTTGCACTTTGTGTATGCTCAGTGTTTTACATTTTATTACTGAATAGAGTGGCTGTTATATTACAAGTAATTAATTTCTATGCCCCAATAATTTTTTTGCAATCTTTTTTAATTAGGTGCTTTGATATTTTGTTTATTAAAGGCATTGCTGAAAAAATATCACCAGAACTTCTAAGATCTAAATTAATTGTACATTTAAAAAATCAATTTAATTAGAAAACATATATTTTTTCTTACTTATCATAATTCTAACCTTGAAGCAATCATTAGTTTATAGATATTAATTCCAGAGTAGAACAAATGGACATGAGTTGCTGTGATAAGTGCATAAGGAAAGGCAATTCAACATGACTGTACTGTGAAGTTGTCACTCATCAGAACAGTGTAGTCCTATATGGTATTAAAAAAAACCCCAAACCTGAAGGGAGGAAAGAATAAGTACTTTTTGACAGACCCTTACTGGCAAAACTAATGGTAGTTGTATTATTGCTTCCCAAAAAGAATTAAAAATGTTGAAAAGCAAAAGAAAGCAAGCTGGCCCTTATAAAACTTCATTGTATTTATTATTTGTACTGAAAGAATGCATGGGATGATTGCCTTTAAGAGTCAGATATTGGTCAATAAATTTTCAATTTTAGAAGTCATTCTGTTTAATTGAATGCTAGAAGTTTTACTTCATCACATTTATTTGTGTACGTATTAGGCTGAGAGGCTTTTTTAAAGATGAACTGTTGGAGAGTTCTTTTCAGAAGAAGCTCTTTCCATAAATTCAGCACATCCCAGTGTGCAGAGAGGCTGTTTTTCCCCCTGTAGTGTTTGCATGCCAGTTGGAAGGTGAAGCTCACATATTGAAATTCAGACTACCCTTGATAATTGCTGTTGTACTTTTTTTAAGTGTTTTTGTTTTCTGTTATAGAATAAATTTATCAGAAGAACAAACTATTGATATAGCAATGATAGAACAACTAAGAGAAGCAGTAGATTTATTAGAAGATTCCAACAGGTATGCTTACAATAGCTGATATAATAATATAATAGTATTTATTTTATATTATATTAATATAATAATAAAAATTTATAATAATAATATATTTTAAAGTTTTTTGTGAATTAGGTTAGAGTTCTCTTTTAACTGACAGCTGAAAGCTCTTTGGAGTTACCTAGTGCTTTGTTAGCATACCAGCATGTGCAAGGTAGTTTAGCAGGAAACTCACATTAGTTCTTGAGTATCTGGACAAAATTCCCAGTAAATTAAGAAGGTTTAAAAGAAACCTAAAATCAGAGGTGGGGACACCCCTTTACCATTCATCATCTCATGTAATCACTAATGTGATTATCTGAAGTTTTGTCTAGGATTGTCAGATTTCTTTTAGAGACCATAAATTTTCCTCTTACTCATGCTTGGTATATGTTGTTGGAATGAGAAGGGCTTCTGCCCTGTCTTCATGCCAATTCAATGAAGCACATAAAGGAGGTGCCTGATTTAATGCTGGAGTTTCTTTAGTTTTCTGAAATTCAAAGGAGAAAGAAAAGGCAAAGAAAGTTACTTAGATTTCCCCTGACTACAGAAGGCAAGCTTTTATCATTTAGATGCCCATTTTAAGAGGCCAGAGTCACATAGAATGGCTCTGGAACTGTGACTAAACAAAAGAATAAGTATTCAAAAGAAATGCTTGCCCTACTGGAAAAGTATGAAAATAGGGTGCCTGTAGTTCTGTCTGTCCAGATGCTTGCTATTGCTTTTCTTAGTGTAATCACCTTCAGAAATTAAGTTAATGTCAAAACTCATTTTAATTCTTACTACTATGAAGTAGCTGGTTTACAGCTTCATTTCTCTGAAGATTAGAAACCTCCTTGTCACTTCAGCCTTAAGTATACTTGGTTCTCTTTCCTCCCTTGATAGCTGCTTGCTTTTGTGACTACACTGTTCTTTACTTTAAATGGCTATTTTGATCTGCTTTTTCACCTAGCAGACTTCTATACTTTTAGGACAGAAATTGATTCCTGTTAGTATTTCTAGAGAAATAGTTAGCTGGCTTTATTTTGCATCATGTAAAGAATACTTGAATTCTTGAATCATACACTAAATACTTGAATCAAAAATATTTTTACTTGATAAAATGTTGTAAAATTAGGAAATAGATAATTAGGAAATATCTTTATTTCCTTTAGCTTCCTAGTACCATTGCTTCTGCAGCTCATATGAGGCTTATTACTTAGTAAGAAGAGTATTGCAGTTAAAAAAGGAAAATGTTTGTTTTGGAAAAAACACCAGCAAAAATATTTTAGTTGTTTGCCTGATAAATTTTGTCACTTAGTTTTCTTGTTTCCAGACATTGCCCTAATATTTCCTACATGCTTAGGTACTTCTATTAAGTTAAGAAGGTCAATAAAATACCGAAAATCTGGTTTTTGTTTACACACAGATATACTTTCATTAGTAACACTACAGTAAATTT
This sequence comes from Acrocephalus scirpaceus scirpaceus, assembly GCA_910950805.1. NCBI lineage: Eukaryota > Metazoa > Chordata > Aves > Passeriformes > Sylviidae > Acrocephalus > Acrocephalus scirpaceus. The sequence continues at coordinate 55,109,523 of OU383774.1, read as the reverse complement.
CAAAAATTACTTTTAGAGGTGGCTAATCATGTCATTTATGTCTGTATTTCTCTACTGTTGTTTTTAGACATGTTGAGGGGTTTGTGGCTGCACTTTCTTTTTCTAACCTTAAAATAGGAGCATTTATATTTAATTTCTGAGTGCCACATAGACTTTTCAATATACTTCTCCTGTATATTAGCATCCAGACCTAAGCAGCAAGACACATCTTAGTGCCCAATACTTGTCAAATGATGTTACAGACTTTCAGTCCTCTGGGCCATGGGTTCTTCATAACTTTTTTTTTATAATTACTGGATTTTATGGCATTTTTTAATATACTTGCTTTATATAAAACAATGGGAGATTTTTTTTTTTGATACTCCAGAGGTTTTGTGTTTATCCAGCTCCAGAAAGGAATTCAAATACTTCTGTTGCTCCTTAGTTTAAGATGCACAAAACTGGCATTTGCTTTTAACTTAAACCTAGAGCATGTCAAACATTATAACTTTTTCCAGTTTCCATATAACTCTGGCCTAGTCAAGGTAACCTAGTTGAAATAACTAACTCTATCCAGGACCATCCTTATCTCAAGCTAAAGGCTTTTTAGGAGAAAATACTGCAGAGGCTGAAGTAGTTGGTGATGCTGATACACCTATTGTGCACTGACTGGGATTCTTTCAAGCTATTTTTGCTAGTGAGTGTGATTATTAAACTTGTAAAATGATTGTCCAGTTACTGTTGGTTGAGTGTTCTACAGAATTGAAAATCTGCATACCCTATTGCACATAGACAGCATTTTGTTTCTGGGAAAAGAGATTTCAGATTCAACCTTTTTCAGTATTTTCTATGTTTGCATTGTATTTCTATATTTGCTCTCCTATATTTCCTGCTTTCTTTCATTTTCTGTTTCACTGCTTTATTTTCAGCCACTGTAAATTAAGTGGAAATATCTAGGCAGGGCTGTGGCTTCTGTTTGAACACTGGGTTCTAGAGGTTATATACAGAAATCTGCAGGCTTCTGGATAACAACATGGTTGTTGGTAGTAAACAGGTCCTTTTGTTTTGATACAAGCCATTGCTCAGGTATTTCGCAGGTCAAACCATGAATGATGCTTCAGACTGAACTGAAGTATCAAGAGGCATTTCCAAAAGCTCTTAACAGATGACATTGAAGAGGTTAAAATGATAACTATAGAAGTATTTAATGTATATATTTGTTTGAAATTAAATATTGAACAGAGTGGTTACCAAAGCTATAGCCCAGTGCAGTGTTTTTAGTTCAAACCTTGCAGATTAAGCACGGATATTTCAGAGAGCAGTGCTGTGAATCTGTATCCCATAGAATCAGCAACAGTTTTAGAATTTCAGAAGTCTACAGAAAGTGTGTTTACATACCTTCTTTAGAAAAAAAATAATCTGTTAGATGCATCATGTTCAACTTGCTACACAATGAATTACATATTTGCCTTTGTCTTTATATATAGTGGTCAAATACAGATGGACGTGTCTTCTTTTGGTCAGGTATGTTAATTTTGTATAATTACAAAATATTCTGGGAGGGAAAGGACAGAAAATGAGCCTACAGTTTCATCAGTTAGCAATCTGCCAAGTAGGGAAGATAAAAAGTAAGTAGGCTGAAAGGCAAAACTGATTATTCTTTAACATATTTATGGGATTGTTGTATTGTTTGTTTGATTGTTTGTTTTTGTCTGTGGATGTCTGTATATATAAAATTTTCTGTGTTTATCTGTTACTTTTTCATTTTGGTTTCCCCACCCTGTCCCTGTATGCCAGTTCAGCTATGCATCATCATCTACCATTTGACTTCCCCATCTCCATCTTTTGGTGTAGGAAAACAGTATATTCACTAAGGATAAACCCAAAATACTTGATAAAATAAAAATTAGTATTTTTACAGAGAGTATAGTTAAAGTTTGGGGTTTGAGTCTTACAGTGTGATACATGTTTCTTATTATCTGTTCTGTATCCTGTCTGATGAATTGATGTTTATTATGAAGTAAAATTTACATTATCCATCTGTTTGTGCTGGAACTGCACTTATATAGTATCTACTTATTTATCTATGTGTTTTTCATCACACTATTTGTAAGAAATACTTCAAGGTAATGTTATGCAAAAGAAAAAAGTTCTATTTCCAGTAGTACAGACAAAAGAGTTATTTATCTTACAGAGAGAAAATGCTGAAGAGGAACTGGAATTCCAGAGGAGGAGGGAGTTGATTATGGAGAAAACAAAGCCTGAAGTGAGAACTTGTGAACAGGGTGAAAAATGGTCACTGAGCCAGGTACAGAGGTGTCCAGATGCAATAAATGTGGAAACATTTGGAATGGATCGTTGCATTCCGTCAATTCGTGTGTGGGGATAATGGATTTAGGCCCAGTGTGGGGATTGGGCTTTTTTTTGCCTTAGCATGAATCTCAAGGTTTGACTGTAAATGGAAAGTTGATTAAGGCTGATCCCTTCAGAAAGAAATTATATAATTCATATATCCAATAAAGTGGTAGTAGTTGCATGGGTTGCATTGCCCTGGAAAAAATGTCATCTCAAAGTTAGATCTTCAAGAAAATGAAGTACCCGACTCCTTTTCTCCCCTTACTCCAAATATTCTTGTAGTTATATAAGTTTTTAAGTTCATGTTAACAGCAGGTTTTTTATTGTACTTAATGTTGCAAGCAGACTGTATATAGGTTGAGATGACAGTTTATAAAGTTTCAAAAATATTTTAAGATTTGTACACTTTAATGATCCAGAAATGTAGGACTACAAAAAAAATATATTTGGGGCATATGTTATTAGTTCAGAAATCGCTGTACAGGGATTTTTTGACTGCACTTTGCAAGCAGATTGTGAGCACAAAATTACAGAAGGTGCTGTCTATATTGGTAGTACCTTAATATTGTCTGTTCTATCCAGAAATAGGGGGCGTTTTTGTTTATCTTGATGCGTTTCAAATATTTTTATGTATAATCATCATAATACAAAACACTCCTGTGATAAAATTGTGACTTTGTTAATCCTAATTTTGTCTTTCCTTTAAAACATAAAAAAATGGAATTGGTTAATTTCCTTTGTTATATTATTGTACATTGGATTTACTACACTTTATTTGGAGCAGCTCTTACTTTTTTTGTTGAGATTAACAGATAAGGCTAATTCAGTGTCAAACTGGTCTGTGTATTTTCATGAACTGTTTAGCAAAGATATACCACTAATTCACCTCTCTAAAAGAAGCAAAATCTTCCTAAACTCTTGTGGGAGTCTGATCTGGATTGTCCTATGGAGGTGAAAATCCTAGGTACACTCTGTGAAACGGAAACATGTCCTGCAAGAGCAAGTTTTTAGTCATGTTGTGTTCTGTGTAGTATAGTAAGCACTTGTGTTGCTGCTTGTGTTGCTAAATGAATTCAATTCAGCATAAATTCAAAATTCTGACTAGAAAAAGCCTAGAAGTGCTCAAGCACAAAAGTCCCCATGTTGAACTGGGTGGAATCAGATCAGTAAGATTTCTCTTGGTTTATTCTAGGTAGTACAATGGTTGAGCTATTATTATGAAAGATGTCTAAGGCTGAAGAATTTTTTAAATCTTGAAAAGTGGCCAAGAAAGGTCATGAAGCAAAATGGGTGTGTAATCTTCCTTCCCATCTTGCTAACTTTTGGAAAGCTCTGTGACTTTTGGGACCTAGTGTTCCAAGTCCTCTCTTTTGTTTCCATTTTTTGTCAATTAAAAAAAAATGCCCTAGGGAAATTGTTTAGGATTGAATTATAATTTACTTTTATTTATGTCAGTTATCTTTCTGCTGAGTTATGATTGCTGCTGAATTAATGATTTTATTTCATATTTATCAGTGTGGTATACATGTTTCCAATGTAACTAGAACAGAAATGGTAACAAAAGGTATGTTATGTTGTAATTATAAATTTAATTGTTTACAGAATACTTCTCTCTTCAAATCTGTATTGAAAATCTATATTTCCAAAGGAAACCTTTGTGATAGTTTAATTAAGAAAATATGCTGCATTTTAACCAGCAAACATTAAAATCTTATAAATGCAATTATAATCCCTTGGTGTTGAAGCAAAAAAGTTAATGACAAATCTGTGAATAGTTTCCACGTGCTTTTTTAAAAATGTTCTTCAGCTAGCAATAGAAGTATTTATGATTCATAAAAAAATTGTTTCAGTGAAAAAAAAATTAAATATGAATGTGTATCTGACTATAATTAGTAAATTGTTCCATTGCAGTGTATCACTAATATAGGTTCTGAAATGTTTTTTGTCTTTTCTTCTTTTTTTTTTTTTTTTCTTTTTACTTTCCAAACATGCAGAATGATCTAATTGTTTGGAACAGAAGTGGGCAAAGCTCTCACAATGAGGTAGGTAAGATGTAATTTGTTTGTCTCTTGTATGTTTTATGTGAATGTTTCATAGACTAAATGAAGCATAACTGAATTCTACATATGACTGAGATTTTCATCTGAAATGATTATGTGGTTTGCTTGGCGTGTGGTTTCATCTCAGGTTTACTACGGTATAAAAATACATTTTCTGATCAGCTTGTGTCAGAGTTAGGCAGTTTACTATAAAACATTTAATTTTTTTAGATTTTCTCCATTCAGACACGCTTTTTAAAATTTTCTTTTTTTAATTCTTCCTTGTTCAACAAGATTTTCTATTGATTTCAGTGCAATTTTTTTTGCACAGTTGTGTCATGTCCTTGATTAGTTTTCAGAGAGGAATCTGATTTTATTGATCCTGTAGCTTTCTAGTGCAAATCTCATTGGAAGATCAAAAACGTAAAAACCGTATGGATCTCCTTATTCTGTTGTTGTTGTTGTGCAGAAATAGGGCTTCTCTCTCTGAGTTGCATTGGGCATAAGCATCTTGCAAATTCATGAGCACCCTGCCACCATCTACTAGTCTTGGTGATGGGACTTCCGTAGTTCCCAGCCCCAGTGGAATCACTTTTTAAATGGGATTCCCATTATGGAGTTTGGTCATAGGACTCTTTCTGTGTTGCCATTGGTGGTATGATGATTATACCTCCCCCTCTCCTGTATGTTGCTTCTCCGTTCTTCCTGCTGCAACTCTTAGCCTAGCTCAGGGTCAGGGGCAATCCTGCTCTGATGCATAAGCTTACTTTCCTCTTTTCTGCTTTTAATGCAGAAATTCAGTGTTGCATGGAAAATACCATGCAGAATAGTAATTAATTCTGTGAAAGAAACAAACTTGTCTAAGGGAAAAAATGCCTTTGCTTTGTGTTTTAAAATGTACTCTGCCTCAAAATGTATGTTTGATGGAACCAAGTGATGACATGGGAGAAAACTGAAAAATAATAGAGTTTATTTATAACTAGGGGGAATACCTTGCTGTCTTTTGTCAGAAACTCATCTTTTCTATCAGATAAATAGGGTGCAATGGAAAAGGGTGATTATTATAGGTTTGGAACCATATTGTGATCAGATTATGGTGGAATAGTTATAGCATGCAGTATTGTTAATTTTTGCATTTTGCATGGTCAGATATGCTGAGATATATTCTGGGTGTTATTCTAACTCTAATGTATGTCCTTGAATTACACAGAGTAAGGATAAAAGTCCAACAATGTCTCCTACTACAAACACCACAATCCCTTTTGGCCTGAAGCCACGATCAGGTAATGTGGAAGACCAGTTTGTGTGTACTGGTTTGGGGTTTTTTACATCTGTTACTATTAGATATCTCTATTTTTCCCCCTTAAGAAGTAAGTAATGTAACGTTTTCTGTACAATAGTTAGAAGAGGCTTAGAACATTTTAAGGTTCTCTAGTTTTGAATCAAGATTGAATTTGTAAGAAATATTTATTTGGCACATTATATATGGATCAATTTTCATCCATTACTAGTGGGTGTTATATAAATTTATAGGTACATTAAAAATATGTGTTTGGATATAACTACATATACTTTATATGCATATGCATATTTATCATCTGTGCTGACATACTCATTGAAATAAAATTTTTGGCTTGATGGGTATGTGGTGATACAGTTTAGATTTTGTTGAGTAATATATGTGAATAATTAGGCTATTTTGAAAAACACTTGTGTTACTCTGAAAATTTTTCACTTCAATGAGTCTGTCAGTAGTTACACTTGAGTAAAGATCAAGCATTCTGGAAAAGTTACATCTTTACTTCAGCCAGCAACTGAGTTTAATGAATTTGCAGTGCACTGTATCTGCATAACCACCAGTCTTTTAACAAGCAGCAGTTTATTTGAAAACAAACAAACAAACTAAATCTAAAAGCATCAACAAAAGTAACAACAAAAAACCTCCCAAACTTAGAGATGTATTTGAGGGCATGGATAACAGCTTCCTTTAAAAACTGGATTAGCTACACGATTTAATTCAGTTTTTGTCTTCTCTGTGCTGAGTAAGTCAGCACATTAAGTCATGCCATGCCATCTCTAATGAGTAGCTGTAGGTTTTCAGTATGTTTCAGCATACTAAGACCATAGTTCTGATTTTTCTCATTCACCACAAATGCTTTTAATCAAGTGATGGTAAACCCCTACAAGCTTGTAGTTTCCATAACAAAATACTTGGTGATAATGACGGCAGTTTGTGAAACTGCTGGTGAAACATTGCAAAAATGTTTATGAAATTGTACCCATAGATTAAGTTGGTTTTTGTTGGGTTTTTTTTAAAGTGTTAGAAAGCTGTTTTTATGAAGGAAGATACTTTAAGTTTTTCATGTAGTTGTGATATACCGTTAGATTTGTTCAATAACATTTCTTTGGTTTTTGGAATGTTAAACATTGTCTCTGTCTTGTTCTTGATGATTTAGAAATCTTTATTTCTACATAAATTTAAAATATCGGTTAAATGATGAGCAAGTGGGTCCTTTCAGGATTTGTTGAAAATAAAACATTGAGTAATATTGTATAGTCCAGTGGCAATATTGCAATATCACTGTCAGGAGAAAGATGTGTGAAAGCAAAGGGGCCCAGGCCATGTTGCTGCTTTCACAGGATGTGGGCTGTGTTCTGAGCCTGCAGTGAAATCTGCTGCTGAGGACTGGAAGCTGCTTTGTGGAAGAATATGCAAGACTGACTTCTTGTTCAAGTGTTGGCTTAACATGCACTTCTGAATCTTGGCATACTGTGACCGAGTTTCTTATACCTAATGACTAGAATAGGTGCAAGCAAAATAGCCTAGTGACTCTTTTTTGAGAGAATTTCTAGAAAGACTGAATTGCAATGTTTGCAGTTCTTTGCAACAAAACCTCCAAGTCACATGATTCAAGGCCAGATGTGCACAAGTCCTACAGTTCATCCCCTGATTATATTGCAGCTGTGGGTAGCCTCATTAAATACCAAAGTCAGTTGGTTAGAACGTGCTGATTTTCTGCACTATACTAATTGAAGTTCATATATTCTAAAAGCTTGGAGCATGTCAATACTGTAGCGTCTTTTGGTCACATTATGGTTGCATTAAATTTGATAATGATAATGATATTTTCTTTTCCATATGAGACACTACAGGCACTAAAACCCATTACTGCAGAGTTTCTCTCCTGATCGTGTCTGGTTTCAGTCATCTTACCTTAAATTTATACCATGGTAAGATAGGGGAACTTGGCAATAGTACAATTTTACATTCAGTTTCAGATAAAAATACAGTATATTAGTTGTGTAGCACGATGTAGCAAAATGAAACCTTGCAAAGACATAGTAAAGCTGCATATTGTTTCATCTTCTGATGTTTTGCTAATACATAAGTAATATTTACAGATAGAAGTAGTACATGACTGAAAATACTGACATGTTTGTGAAGTCTGCATGTTTTTCCTTTTAAAGCTGGTTTGCTTGGCAGGTCTGTAGAGTCTTTGTTGCTTTTCCTTTAAAACCTTGTACAAGTTTTGTGCATTTGAACCATTCTATCACTGGTTGGAATTAGTATTTGTTAATTATATACTTCTTTATTGTCATGTACCTGAGCTAGTGCAGAGGTCCAGCATTTCTGTGACCCAGAAAAATTTTTCAGCCTAGTTTGTAGTGTATTTTAATAGGTTTTTTCATTTCAGTTCTTAATGGCCCTAGGGGAAATGTTAAAACTTATGGGAAATGTAAGCTCTAATGAAGTTAAATAGTCTTAATGACTTGTAACAATTTAACTCTGTTAGAGCTTACGTTTGAATTAGATGATTCTATAAATCTCTTAAATCCAAGTGCAGCATCAAAAGAACATTGGAATGTTCTAACTAAAATGTGTCCATCATGCTTTGTGGAAAAATAGTGGCAAATTTTCAATGAAAATATATGCAACCATATTTTTTTCTGAAATTTGAGAGTTTATTTTCACTGTGTTTATTTTCATCTATTTAAAATGAATGTTGCTTTCTATTTGATTTTCTGTCCTCCTCGTCATTTCATAATGGTTTATGTCTCTTGGAAAGGTGAAAGTAAATTGTTCTAGACTTCTGGTAAAGATTCCAGTGTTGTGAAGTACACACATAAATCTAAATGCTTCCAGAGGATAAACCACAGTGGCTTAAACTTCTGTGTTAGTACATACTGATGTGTGTTCAGGACTGAAGGTCCTTTTATACTTTCATTTTTAAGCTAGGCAAAACATTGGAAAAATTCATATCTGATGTCTGACAGAAAGAACCCAAAGTACCCAAAGAAAATGTTTTGAAAGGTAATTAATGTGTTTACATTTCTTGAAAGATTTTTTCCAAGAGTCAGAAGTTTACTTTGAATGTAAAAAGATGGAGGATTTTTAAATTTTTCACATTATTTCCTTCTGCATTTTAAATATTTTCAGAGAGTATGGACTTTTGAAATTCACATTAATTTTGAAAACCTTAAAAAAATACCCTTGAACAGAAACAATTTTCTTAGATCTGGAATTTTCCTCTTGGGAAGTGCATTAGCTCTCTGAAAAGAAATCATTCAAAATAGAAAATAAATTTAAATTCTCCCTCCTTCATCCATGAATTGATTAAAACATTCCAAGTGGTGCTAATTGTTGAAATTAAGAGTTGCCAAGGTCTTGTGGTATTTTTAATGTGCCAGACCTTCAAGTCTGAACGGCTTTTAATACATCTTAAAATCAAGAGTTGTTTCTCATTTTGTGTTGTGCTATTTCTAGGTCACTATGTTTCTTAGTTTCTGCTGAACAAAGTGACAGCAACACACACAAAAAAAATTTCTACTGTCAGAGGCTGAAGCAAGCACTGATGAAACTCAAAGTCACAAAACACTTTGAATTCCAAAGTGACAAGTTGTTTGTTCCCTTGCAACTGTTCACATAGCATAACATTACTTGTGAATCTAGGGCCTTCAGTTTGGATGACTTGTAGAGAGCTTGAAGCACAATGTTAGGATCTGTGGTAGACATGCTTGTATTTCAAGTTAGTTGGAACATATAATGATCATTGAAACTTGACAGTATTTTTCTCTCATTTGAGTGCTCATTACTGTTTTTCTAACTCTGCATATTTATTCCTTCAGTTTGTTTTCTTCTCTAACTGCATTATCTGTATACTTTGGAAAATAGTTAGTTGAGAATCCCAATTGCTACCAGAATCACACTGTTTATCTTTTGCCATAAATCTGTGTTCTGTTACCCAGTGTTGACTCTACTCAGAGTTTAAATTTTGCGGAGTCTTGAGTTCAGCTGATCTGGTGTCCCAATAGCCAGAAACAGTGACCCAGCCTTGGGAAAGTTGAAAGAGAGAGAGCTGTGGAACTCTGAAAAGAAGTTTAAGGTGAAGTTTTGTGTGACACTGTCTGAATTATTATATTAATACAGATTTCAAAATTGTGGGAAGGAGAAATCCTACATGATTAAGTTTCTTCTGATTATTCATTTTGAATGGTAGAAAAGAGGGACTTTCTGTGCTTACTAAAATTTTGCTTTGGACTTTCTTTTACGTGGTCTTCTTTAAGTGGTTTAGTTGCTTTTAGATCTACACAGCAATCTTAAATTGGTTTGTGTTCATAGTTGAGCATTTAGAGCAGAGGTAGTTAATAATCTCTAGGTTGGTCTGAGGAATGTGAATGTTGCTTGTGTGTAGGATTCAGTAGATAAATGTGGAGATACATGTAGAAAAACAAGAAATGAGTAAATTAATTTTTTTTGCAGAAGTGGTAGGGAACATTGTGGTCAGATACAGGAAGAGTTCATTAAGGAGCAACATCACTGTAAAAGGCAGAAAAGAGATTTAAATCTCTATCAGAAAATAGGAAACCAGTGTGAAGCTTTGAAAGAACAGGCGATATGCTGAAGAGATTCAGGAACGAGATATTTTAAGAGTGTCAGTAGCCAGTTCTGAAACACTGTAGAATGGAGGTTTGAGGAAAGCTTGGGCAGAAATCCTTGCTACAATCAAGACAAGAGACAGAAGCGCAGAGTAGATGTGGTGGGGAAGGAATAAAAATTTCCGCAGAGGGATCTGAGGATCGGTAAGAGGTGGTGTTGCGACTAGTTAAAGGAGACAAAGCAGAATGGATAGGGAGAACAGGGGCTCTATTGCTGCCCCAATTTATCTCCATAATGAGTTCATGGGTGGTCATGTACTATAGACATGGCATGCTTCTACTGTCATCTGGTAAATAGTCTGCAGATTGTTGCAGCTTCTGTGGAAATGTAGTTTTGTGTACTTCAGGGACCTCAGGCAAATAATTAATAATGTTGCATTTGGTAGAAGACTGTGGTGCAAGTTTGCCAAAGCTTGTTGCACAAACTCAGGATCAGCCTTTGGGGATATTCTAAGCCTGTTCTTAGCCCTGGGAAACCTGTAAAAGCTGTGGAGAACTAGTACTTACATAGCATGGTGGACCCATTGTAGATTTGAATTTATTGCTGAGGGAGTTAGCAAGAAAAAAAAAAGTAGCACTTCATTTATTATTAAGTGAATTAAAACGAAGGGAAAACATCTGTGGTACATGTACTTACTCAACATCCTTTAACAGAATGAGAATCCAAGTGATAATGTAGTTGCTACTTCCAAAATCAGCTGGGAAATTGTAAAATTATTTTCATATGGATGTGTACATTTTCTTTGTGAGAAGTGTTCTTATTACATAGTTACACAAATATATAAAAATTCTTATTCTGTGAAAGTTTTCTTCTTGAAACTTCACAGCTGGTATATTTACCTTCTGATTCAGAGTCAAGGTTTTCATCAGGCTATAATGTAAAATCTATGGGTACTTTTTCTTAAAACTTGTTATAATCAAGTTGTGCAAAGTGCTATGGTTACAATGATCTTGCTAAGCTTAACAGCCTTAACTGCACATAAAATGTATGATTTGCAAGTACTAACATTTAACTTTTCATTCTTTTTATTCTGCACCATCTTTCATTCTTTTCTCAAAATTTATGCATTTTGTATTAATCACCTTTGAATTACATCTTTGCCATTACCATACAATCCTAATGCCATATATGAAATGCTGCTGCCCACTTTTATCCCCACTCCGGTCCTTATTACCACCATGGTTGGACTGGTTATCACTCCCCACCAGCAGACCCATCCCTCAGTTTTCCTCCTATCTCCTTCAACACACTTACACAGGCACAAACATGGGACAGCTTTAGCTACAGTATCCCATCTGAAGGAGACAGTGACAATGGTAGGTGTTCCATATATAATTTATTTAATTTTGTGTTTTCAGAAAAATGAGTATGTGGTGAATGCCCCATGTGGCTAGGGACAAAAGAGAATACTCTCCAGGGGGTGTTTATAAGACTTAATTCCTCAGAGGATGCACTTCCATTTGCTCTGGAATGTGTAGTGTCAAAAGTCAATGAGTGAAGTTTCACTCTTTTCTACTCTGGCAAAACAACTTTTCCCATTATATTAATTCCAAGAATATTTTCAGTGTAGGTTTATTTACTTGCTTATTTTCAAGAGTTGTAAAAGTTGTACTCAAACAGCATTTAATTTTGCTGCTCTCTCTTCTGCATTTTTTAATTTATTATTTTTTGAAAGTTACTGGCTATTAAAAGTTACTGCTTCTATCTGCATTTATTGGTGCAGGTGCCTAACTAGCATAATAGAAGAATCCATAAAGAAACAAAGCTGAAACAATCAGCTAAGCAAAAATAGTGATTTCTGCCTAATAGAAACTGTTAATAAGCTGTTCACAGTGAAGGTCAGGTACATTAGTGGACTTTTGTTATTGCTACTTTTGTTTTTCTCCAGGGTTTTATTGTCATAATGCGCGGAGGTACAGCACTAATATGCAAACTGTGCCATGTTTGCCAGTTGCCCTAAAGTAGAAAGGTGTTTAGCTATTAAAAGGCAGTGAAACTGTCAAAAGCATCAGATTGAAACTAAGACCACAAATATTGAATGATAAATGCAAACATTTAGCTTACTGTTAAGGAAACTTTCCTGTCTGGCTGTTCAGATGCCACTCTGGAGGTCACACTTGTACCACCCAAGAATTCAGGACTAAAAACCTTTCACAGCGGGCATTTCATTCTTAGTTCAGTTCTTTAGTTGAGGGTATTTCCTATTTGCCTCAGTGTTCTTGATTATAAAACCATAAAAGCATACATAGGGAATCAGTTCCACAAGGGAAATGAGTGTGGAATATAAAAATTCTGATACTGGTAAGCTGAAAAAAATGAACTTGGTTCATGATGGTGTGAAACTAAGTTAACATTTCACTGATGAATATTGTAACAGAGAAACCTAGAGATGCTTCTTCTGTCAGTGCAGAATTTGATCTGTTAACCTATATTTCTTAGCGTTTTAATCTTCTAAATGAAAGGAGTGACACAGACTAGCTGGCTCATTTGGAACAGATGGAAGCCTCCTGTCACTCAGATCTTAAGCCAAATGCAGATGTTCCTGTTTGTTATCTTGGATTGGTACAGCAGAAACTGCTTTTACAACTGCAATTTTTTTTAACTTGTACTTTTGTTACTTAAATTTAGACTGAATATGTCAATCAGATAGAAATGTAACTATAAACTTTTGGCCTGACTTCATCTCTGCCTGTCCTAGTCCAACCTTCTTTTTGTCTGTTATTTTTAGAGTCAGGTTAAATCATTTTGTGGTTTGCCTGAAGTCTGATGTTGTCAGACTAAGTACTCAGTACACTGAATTCCTTGATAATAGTGCACAAATGTGCACTGAAATTCAGAGCAGAAATAAATATTTTCACCAGGAAATTTGTCCTTGACAGTGGTATGTTGAGTACATACTATGTTATTCACTGTTCCTCATCTAACTTGTTGACACTGATGCAAAATACTTCTTAAAAAAATTATTGGAACAAGTACTACCTAATAACCTAGCTTGAGCATGGATTCAAAAAGCAGAAACTGACTCTTCAAAAGAGTGAAAAACACATTCAGGTGTGTGTGAGGTATGGGCTCCCCTTGCTGGAGATTTTGTGTAATGCTGAGAAGCAAGCAACACTTAGGACTGCCAAAACTTCCTCTATGAGAACACTTTTTAAAACAATTCAGTACATAACCAAAAGTTATGTAGTTAATGCTTTAGAGTGTGGAGGGTTTTTAATTCTGTTTTTTAATCAGTTAAACTTATTTTATTGAAAAGCTTCTAATTATAGTTTCTCATTGCCTGAGATTAGCCTGCCTTTTTCCTGTGGTGGAATTGACAAAGTAATGCTGATACCTTTCAGTAAAAGGGATATTTGTAGTCTGAAATTGGAAGGAAGTGAATGTTGGAACTTTGACTTCACAAAGGCCTAAAAAAGGATAGCTGTGGCCAAACTGAATGAAGACCATAATAATACTCTAATTCTATGAAAATTGAACATAATTCTGTACTATTGTTTTTGTAGATAATTATTGGAAGTGTTGCTACTGCTAATAAAGCTACAGTGGCTTTTAAGTACCATTTAAACCATGATTTTACTCTTCAAGAAGGATTTTTATCTAGGTATTTCTTCAGTGAGGCAGCAAAGCTCAGTTATTAGACTTATACAATGAACTAGAAAATCTTAGTAATTGCAGCTACTGTTTTTAATTAATGTGAGATTATTTCACCTCTTAAAAATTTAGAAAGTTTCCAGTAAATTATTGCAGAGTTGCTAATGCAGAAATTTTAATACAGTACAGTTCTTTAGAAGTAGTAGAAGTCCTTGATAAGGGTTTCTGCTCTTGAAAAACTTGGGATTTGATTTTTTTTATTGTTGCAGCCATCTTAAATGATATTATTTATAAATAATTTTTTAGATATTTTTCACCATATATGAGTGTTCTAACAGCCTCTGTGTTTTTGGGCATATACAGTCATAGTCATGTGTGACCTTTCTACAAGATGTTATGAAGCCTGGATCTGTTTATACACTTTACTTTGGATATAGGATTCAATTCCAGATGTCCAGTTTGCCTTCTACAAAGTGAAAGATTAAATATCAGTAAAACTGTGGGCCTTTTGCATCTGGAGGCATGGCTCTGCTACTCTTATGCATTGTGTGGCAGGTCAGCATGAAGAATGTTTTTATTTATGATGTGTGCATCTCTGTGTAGATCCTTCTGAATGGTGACACTGATGAAGATGTGGTTTCCACCAGGAGAAGGGAACTGAGCTGCAGTCATTCTCTGTAGTTCTCAGTCCTGCACATCCTCTACAGGATGCTCTCCCAGTCTGCCCCTGGGATTTCTGACAGAATAGAGTTTACCAGTATAGAACTGTAATATTAGGTGTTCTATTTAAAAACAGTTCTGTTTAACAAATAGGATTAATATGGCATTCCAGAAATTACTGATTTAGCAGCAATGTAGCAAATTTCAGTTCCCTGAGAAAAGTTAAATTGGGACTGTATGAGTCAAGTAGTGGAAGGAAGCAAGTTTGGTAACTGGCTGTGGTTTATTCTGTCTTGATGCCTCAGATGAATAGCCTAAAGATATTCAAGGAGTTTATTGCCTTAAGTTTTTTGTATTAACTAAGGGAAAGAACTCTGCCTTTCAACTGAAGTGCCATAGGTGCTGTCTGTCTATCCCTTTGGCTAGAGAAGTAACTTAGATCAATCATCTCATTACTTAAACAGCCTGCACACAGTTGGGTGAGATTCCTCGTGACTACACTTGTGTGAGATGGCAAAGTCACAAAAAGGGACAGTTGCATTTAGGCTGTACATCTTCTTGTTCTTCCAAATCATTCAAAGCAGTCACTGATCACAGAAATAGAAGGGTAGAGGTGCATGTTTGCGGAAATGTCATGTAATGATTTCAAGGAACTGTATTGTGAGCAAAGTGATAGAGTCGACAGGACTGGTGGGAAGGAGAACTGCCAAGAGTTTGTGCAATGCTACATTTGCAATACGACTTTTTAGTGTAGGCACTTACTGATGGCTGAGTCTTCCTACATTCGTCTTTGTTTCATGGGTTTGTTGGGGCTTTTTTAGCATAACCTTACCTAGTGAGCATTTTGGTCTGTGTAGGAGGCTTGTCACAGGTTTTTACGCAATTCAGCATCTTCTTAGGAGAGAGTTCTACTTGAGAGTGAGAGGTGTTTCCTGCCATGTTAAATACAAAGCGTTGTACAGATCAGACTCTCTAAGGGACACTGCTGGCGCTTAATCATCTGCCCAAACTTGCCTGTTGAGATTAGGATTTGGATGATAAATTATCCGTGCCATTGATGCCTCAGGACACTGTCCAGAGCAATGTCCAAAAAGCAGCCGTTCATAATTGTAATCCAAGATCAGATTTTTCTGTCCTCCTGAGGACAAAAAAATTTTCTGTTCTTGCTGGAGGCAGAGCCTAAGGATTTTGCTTAATTTAGAGATAAATAAATCAGTGTTGTTCTTAAACTAAAATCTCTCTTTTTAAAAATCAGTGTTCTTAAGACCACAAAGAAATTTGGAATCAATAGATCCGCAGTTCACAATTCGAAGGAAGATGGAGCAGATGAGAGAAGAGAGAGAGCTTGTGGAACAGCTACGTGAGGTATGTGAGTGTTGGTAGAATTAATTTATGCTGATGGAATGTCTTTTTAGTTTTTCTTTGGGAAAGTTGCCTAAGGAGGAAAGTATAAGAAAGGTTAAATGAGGCAATATTACTTCTGCAAATCACATTGATGAGACTATTGCTGAAGTTCTTTATCACAATCAGATGTCTGTACTTCAGGAAAGATTTTGTAAAAATGAGAAATAATAATGGGAGTTACCTGAATGATATCCACTTAATCAGCATGCCTTGCACTGGTGGAATTAATGATTTATTTAATTTAATCAGAAAGGATGAAGTGAGCACTTAAGAGAGAGGTTTAGGAACTATTTCCAAACAGCTGGAGAAATCTTCAGTTTTGCATGTAAAAGGCATAGTGAAATGTATTAGTTAAAGCTGAAAGTAGATAACTAATGCTTGAAACAGCTTTCTTAGAATTAAATCAATATTTCTCCAGTGAAAAATCTGAATACAGAAGGTAGTTTCCTGATACATTGTCTTGAATGTAAAAACTAGAGCCTGATGGAAAAATTGGTGCATAAGATTTGTGTTACACAATTAATACCTCAGTAGCAATGTTTGCTTGACACCTGGTTGTGCTTAAAAAGGAAAGAGATGACACCCTTTGCTGCAAG
Source organism: Acrocephalus scirpaceus scirpaceus (assembly GCA_910950805.1). Classification (NCBI taxonomy): domain Eukaryota; kingdom Metazoa; phylum Chordata; class Aves; order Passeriformes; family Sylviidae; genus Acrocephalus; species Acrocephalus scirpaceus. The sequence goes on along the minus strand of OU383774.1, from coordinate 55,092,961 downwards.
GAATGTCACAAGCCTGAACCTATCAAGGTTTCCAGACATCAATTACCAGAACAGAGGCTATCACTGCAAATACTGGAAGTATTAGGTGATTTTCACTTCACAGCTGAATTACAAGATTTGTTCTTATCTCATTAGCTTCATGGAATGGCTAATTGAAAAATTATCAATTTGTTTTAAATAACATATCTTCTATTATTTAATTTCAAAGGAATAGGGTTCACCTTTTTCTCTTTACCAAAAAGAGTTTAAAAGGTAGGATTTTTAATGTAGAACTATGCAGACTTCTAGATTTGCATTGTCTTACCTCAGGCCCTCACCTATTCTAAGCATAAATTAACCTAACTTTGCCCTGCTAATTTTTTTTTTAATGGAACAGGTCTTGTTGAAGATTTAACATAGTTGATAGAATGTAGTATATTATCAATTCTAAACCTGAATGATGCCAAAAGGACAAGATGCAGGAATTAGATGAGACAGACTTACTGGTAATTGGGAAGAAAACGTGGTAATTGGGAAGTAACAGTAATAAACAGTAATAAAATTCAAGCTACAATAAAAAGTAGCTTGTAGTTATTCTGAGCCTAGTCTGTTCAGCAGCATCAAAGCAGTTTTTGAACATTCCTTTGAAGAGTTACCACAACTATGTAGCAAGTCCCCAAGTTCCTTAAGATAATAATAGATAATAATAGATAATTTCCACAAGATTCCTGCCTTGTGCTTTAGTTCAGTTAATCCTCACACTGAAAAGTAGAACAAGGTTCTTCACCATGTCAAGCATGATTGTGGAGAAGTAATAAGGATGTCTCTATGCAGTATTAGGTATTTCCAGTAACACTGGTTTAATGTTACTGATCTTCAGCTCCATGCACAATCTTTCTTTGCTCTCATCCTGAAAAACCATGTCCTGGAATGAAAATTGTTTTGTTTCTTGTGAGAAGTTTCATTACGAATCAATGAGCTTAGAAGACTGACCATGTTTGAAAACACAAAGTGAGATTTTTCAAATTAATAAAACTTATTTAGATATACTGGGCCCTTTAGTGACATTAGTAACCACCAGAGCATTTGATTATGTACTGCACAAGAAAATAGCCCAGAACATATAAGTAATTAAGTTTGTACTTTATTTAATAAATATATATTAGTGAATTTTGCTTTTGAATTCTTTAATGGTAAGTTAGCATTTAGTGAGATTCCACAGAGCCATGAACTCCAGCATGAAATGGCATTGAGTATTGGTATTGTAGATGCACTATGCTCCTATAAAAAGTGTACCCTGATCTATACTGAATAGTCTCCCAATAGACAAATTAGTGTTCTAACAAATAAATTTTTAATTTATTAATTTATATAAATATTTTTGTAACAGGTTTTGGAAACAACAGTCTCAAAGTGTATTGTTTTATGTGCTTGTATACCAAAAATGTTTCCTGATTTATGAATTAAACCAAGGTGAAAATGAAACATTTTATTATTGAACATGATGCACTCCCCTGTTTGCCACTTGTGAGACCTACATGCAAGTACTTGAGTAGTGTATCTAGTAAACGAAAAAATGAGAAAACATAATGAAACCCCAGAGTGCTTCAGTGAAGGCTATTTCATGGTGAGGCCACCCAAATAAAGGATGTATGAGAAAGAAGTGAAGAGCTGGATTTCTTTAGATTGGTTTTCTTGCTTTAGAATGCTAAGAGTATCATATGACTGTCCTCAGCTGCCTGAAGGGTAATAAAAGAGAGGATGTAAAGCCAGGCTTTTCAAAGATTAACTGTGAACCCATGAAGAACAGTTGCACAAATTGCAGAGGAAGACATTTCAAGTAGTTATAAGGAGAAAATTCTTTGCTGTAAGGACAGTGAAACACTTAAGAAAGTTGCATGGAGACTTTGAGGGCTCTCTGTTCTTGCAGATATCCAAAACTTAACTAACCAGGGCTCTGGTGTCACTTCAAATTTGTTAGACTGTGACCTTCAAAAATCCCTTCCAACCTATTTCTTTTATTCTAAAAAGAATTATCTATTCATAGATATTCATATTCAACCAGTGTAGGTTGAGGTAACATACTAATAGAGGGTAATGATATTAAGAGGTTCAACTAAGAAATATCTATTTAAAGATAATGGGAGTAATTATCTCTGTGTAGAGTTGGGATGTTTTCAAGATTGGAGCACAATTCAGGAAACTCATCATATATAACAATCTACTGGGTTTGGGGTTTTTTAATTCTTAAATATTTTCAAAAGTATTTTATTTTGCAATATCAAATTCTGTTCATTGAGACTTCTGTTTTTCTTAACAGGTATCCAGAATTTCTCTTTTACATCTGAATGTTTTGCCTTTCTTTACTTATTTTTCTGATCACTCTAATGCTTCCTTAGTAATTTTTAGGCTACTAGGGAAAGATTGCCTTTTATTCTCTGCTTGTACAATCATTAACACAATGTAGTTGTTTCAATGTGTTGCTGATAAAGAAAATTTAAGATGAATATGTGGAAGACGTGGGGGAATGGTGAAAGGAAGGAGCCATGTGCAGTTCAGTCACATGACTAATTGCATGCAGATGTGTTTTCATACCTCTATATAAAAACAGATGCATATTGTGGCAGCAGCGTTGCAGCATTGAGTTCTTTTATGTAAGTTTATATAGTTCAGTGACCAGCATAAAGGAGGTTGTGGTTTAGTTCCTAAAGAATTAGTTATATGAAGGAACTGTGGCTTTTTGTAATGAAAACTCCAAAACTGGCTGTGTGCCTACAGCATAGGAGATGAGGGTACTTATTCCCTTTTTGTCCCATTCATCCATTTCTATATCAAAATGTTCTTGCATTCTTCCTTTGCAGAACATAGAAACAAGGCTAAAGATTTGTTTGCCTGAAGACCTGGGCTCAGCCCTGATGGATGGTGTCGTTCTGTGCCATTTGGTCAATCACGTTCGCCCTCGGTCTGTCGGGAGTATTCATGTACCCTCACCAGCAGTAGTAAGTTGCATGTTTCTTGCTGCACTGAAACGTTTTATTCAGTACTGTTTCATTCCCAAATGATATTTGGGTAAATAAACCATGTTACTGTTTCCAATGAATGATCTTTGCTGTTAAGGGCAACATTTACATGATTGCAAATTCAAATGTCCATTAACTTTTATATACGATACAGTTGTATAGATCGTCTAGGTTTATGTGTATATGTATACAAGCACATCTGTAAATGAACAAAATTATCCTGCTGTGTCCCTGATCTAGCAACAAGATCATGTATTTTCATAATGGCATTTCTGTTCAGAACAGTGTGAAATACTTTGATTACAAGTTTTTATTTTTAGTACGCCCTTAAAAAAGAAAACTAGCCCCACCTTTGCTGATTGAAAAATGTGAGGTTGGCTTCAGCAGTGTGTGGCTTGGCAGATGTCATGTTACTAAAGCACTTAAGACACTTATTAGTATATTTGTCCTATGGAGTGAAATGTAGAGGTGATTCCTTTTGCCTCCAGACACAACAGAAACTTGCACTGTAGTAATTTAATATTGGCTTGCCTAAATCTAAGGACCTGAAGATTTCAGGACATAAACTCCATGTGCACTTTTTGAAACTTTCATAAACACTGTTGTATTTTCTTTGCTTGTTTATGTCTATTTCTTGAATAGATCATTGTTGCAGATTTCTGGTAACAGTCTGGTTCTGAAGAGGTTCTGTGTGTTTTCAGACTATTTGTCTTTTTTCTTTTTAATGTACATTTTGGGAAAAATTTGCCATGTACACCCTGATACTTGATTCTGAGAATATCCATGAGGATTTTGGAGGCAATCTGTAAGAACTTTCAAGAAGACAGATTTAAGAAAAAATTATTTTCTTAGATATTCTAGTGGAATTTCTTTTGCTGTTCCTTGACTTAAAATAATTTCTATCTTTGGTAAAAATATGACATTGCCAAAATATGCAAACTTCAATTTCTGGAGTAAAAGCTTCTCATGCTGATTTTTTAAACTAAATATCTTGTGGTGTTTTCTGTAACAAAATACACATAATTTTTTTCCCCAAATTTTATATTGATGTTCTCTTCCTTGAAACAGCCTTCAAATTACTTTAGCCTGGAAAATTAGTTCTTTGAATTCCTTGCTACTATAGTGAATTCCTGGTTTAACTGGATATTCAGGAATTACTATTTTTTCACATCTGATATTGAAAAACTAAAATAGTGAGGAGTTTGAGATTTGGTTTTTCTTTTTAGTAACATGATACTTCTGTAAGTATTTGGTGAATAGTCCTGAGTGAGACAAATTATAGAGGTGTTTGAGATTCTAAAGTAATAGAACATTGATTCTTCAGGGACATTAATATTGTGTATAGGTACTATAAATTTGTGAGTACATAAAAATTTTGAAGGAGTGAGGCTGTTAATTACAGTTAAGTCTGTTCTTCATTACTTCTTTTGCTATAGACGATTTTTTTTTTCCTCTTCTACAGCCTAAACTTAGCATGGCCAAATGCAGGAGAAACGTGGAAAACTTTTTGGATGCATGTAGAAAACTGGGGATACCAGAGGTAATTTAATTAAGTCTGTCATTCCTAGATGTTCAAAAATGAAAACACATTAATTACGTGAAAGCTGAAGAATAACTTTTTGAACTACAGGTTTCTAGCAATAAAGACACAGAATTTAAAAATGGAGCTAAATAATGTGGTTCAATACTCCTTTAGTGCATTTAAATGGCTTATTTCATAGCATTTAAAAATCACAAATGTTATCTGAAAGGAGTAATTCACTATCATCTCTAATACCTCTTTCTTTGCCATGGAAAATAAATAAGGAATTATGATAATATATTATGTAGCTAACCAAAAGCTTGCTAATTCTATTCATTGCACAACATAACTGCATTTTTACCTCATGCTTTTAGAATATAAATTTCATTCTTTTTAATTTTTTCTTTTTTTTGCAATATTTCCTTTTTTTATAACACTAAGTGCATTGGTGACTAATAACAGACTCATCTCTTGTATTCAAACATTTCTGCAGTGATTTGAAGAAAAGCATTGTATGTTAAGTATGGAAAGCATGTATATGTAAGATTCATTCTATAATGTGGTTATAAGTGTTTCAGTAGTTGAAAATAGGGAAGTTGCAGTGCTTGGTGTTTTGTGATTTTCATTTAAGAATGGTATCACTCATCATATAATTTATTCTCATCATAACTAATGTAATGAATACAGGAGTTGCATTTGGATTATTTCAAAGACTCCCTTGTGGTTTTGAAGAACCTATTAAGAAAAAGTTAAATTTCAAATATGTGACCCTCAAAAGAAGGTAAAGTGTTGTATAAGGTCATTTTAAACTGAACACAGGAAAATTGCGTTCTGTATTTTCACTGGTGCCTACATATGACAGTATAATGAAGGCTGAGGTTTTTTTAGTGTGTTTCAAGAATGCTGAAATGAAAAGATATTTTGTATGATTTCCACCACCATCCCCTTGGGGAGCAGATGGTAATGCAAGATTTCACATTGAGAAAGAATTCTAGTTTCAATTCTTTGTTTTATCTATATTTTAGCACTTGATTTGGAGAACAGCAAAAGTGACAGATCATTTTTGCTATTTGTAGGAATTTTGAGGGGGAGACTTTCTTACAGTTTCAATGAATCTTGGCTGATTCTCTTAAGTTATAATGGTTCATTTAGTTCCTGTAGTTATGCAATTTATTATGTTAGAATGATTTCATATTAAAGGTAAAATCTCACTTGATAGAAGATGAAAATCTCATTGTTGTGGGCTTCTAGACATGGACTATTTGTTAAGCTGCCCCAAAATTCTTCTGATGCATCATAAATTATCAGTGAATAGAATACAGGTCAGATTTTCCTGGCTGTAGCCTTTTGGGAAAGAAAAGGCTAAGATCTGTTTTCATTGCTGTTATGAGATCTTTCAGAAATCTTGCCTTCTTTTTGATTTTGGATTTCTATAAGTAAGCTCACTGGAGAAATATCTTTTTGGTATTTTGTGAATAGCCATTTCTATATATATTTATTACCCCTCCTTTTTAATCCTTTCATCAAAATTACTGTTGAATCCTTTAGGATTTTAAAAAATTTTATTAAAGTTAATTTGTTGAAGAGCTGCATGGAGGCTTGGACACAAAGCCACATCTTACCAGTCTGATTTGTAAACTAACCATCTTTATGTATCTAAATAAGCATTAACTTCTCTTGAAGGGAAAAACTCATTCACCTGAACATTAAATGAATTACTTGCAATTGTAAACTTACAATAGGTTTTAAGTACTCTGAGGATATTCTGTTTGATTAGCTGTCGGTAATTTGCAAATGTATATTTGCTGTATTTTGTGAAAACACATCATGTTGTGGAACTAGCTGGTAGATGCTAGAACTTTGCTGTGTGTTGCAGGGACACGGATTAGGAATGCAAAGTTGTGTAATAGCGAGTATGACAGTCAGCTGTCAAAGTTTTTAAAGAACTACAGATGGCGTGCTCATGCTGCTTCAGATTGATGAGTTGTGCAGCGCCCAACTATCTCTGGAGAAACCAGGAAAAGAAGTACAGTGAATGACTTTTTTTTTAAAACAAGCACCTTCTGTGGGAAAGTGATGGGTTCTACTTTTTGGGTCCTTACACCTGTAGATGCTGGGCATTTCTGTGGTACTTATGCCCATGCCTAGTTCCTGAGAATTGGCTTGAAATTCTGCTGCATGGGTTTGAAAAGGATTTAAAATGGTCATAATTTGGTTTCTTCTCAGTTATTTAGGAATAGAGTACGTCCTGTTTCTTGAACTCCACAGGTTTGGAATAATTTTGTGTTTAATCATGTAAAATGAAAATAAGAAAATAGTTAAGTAGTTGCTGTGTTGTGCTGATGTGCATGGTCTCTTACTTCTGTGGTTTTCAGCATTGAATTCTTGGATCAAAATTACTTTCCCAGAATGATCCTGGGAAATTTCATACAAATGTAGAACAATGCAGCTGCTATCTCAATGTGTCACAAATACAAAAATACAGGAACAAAATTCAGGAACATCAGTGTCTCTTTATAATGACTGGTATGTAGATGACTCTGAAAGCCATTACCTGCCAGGTGAGAATTCCAGTACAGTGGGGGACACATTGAAGTCAATTTCTGTTAGCAGCCACATGATGCTCCTGATTGCATGCAGAAGAAATGTGCTGGATCACATGCAAAAGGGAGGTTTGAAGTCCGACCCTTAATAAGAAACTAAATAGCAATGTTCTGACTGCACCAGGAGACTGTCAAAAGTGTGAGAATTGTAGGACAATCAAGTTGTGTCCAGTTTTGCCACTAGTCTTTGCTGTAGCACCTTATCAGAGAACCTCTTAGATCACTACTTGAGACAAAAAAACATTTTTGTTTGATGTGAGAAAGGAATATTGTCAGGTAAATATCTGAAAGTATGAAGATGCAGAAAATGTCTGCTGTGCACCTCAGGAGTTGTATGACAAAAAGATGCAATCTTTGTCTCTTAGAAAATTGCTAAAGAATACTTTATTTTACATTGTTAACTAAACCCCATCAAGTTACCTAATTTCCTCTATAGTAGCAACACTGACAAACATTCCTACTTTTTGGCTGATACAGATTGAAATAAGCAAGTGGCAGTAGATGTGTGGCAAGCAGGATTGAGGTCCTGCTATATTTTTTCAGTTACATGCAGTACTTGGATGGTGCCATTCACTGGACTTACATTATTAATGTCACATGAACCCTGTTATTATGAAATAATACCACCCTCACTGCTTACTCTGTTCATCCATGTTGCACCCACCCTCTCATACTTTGTGGGTTTAAAAAATAAAGCTGGAGTTTTTACTTCTCTCTTGCATGGAAGTGTGGCCCCCAAAGTGTCAAATGCACTATTGCAGTTTTGTCTTCCTAGTGACATCTCATCCCAGAGATATCAAAAGTTGTCAGAAGAATGAATTATCATCACATTATCTTGTATGTGAAGTTATGGAAGTATTTTGTTTACAACTGCTCTTTCTTAAAGCCAGTAACAATATACGTAAATAAAGGCAAAAATGTTCATGCAGATTTCTTCAACTTGTCATTGCCAAATCAGTATTCATACTAGGAGCAAGGATGTTGACTTTCCTATTTTAACCTGCAAATTAATAACTTAATTAAACTTGAGATTTTAGTCTTGGTAGCTGTTATTCCTGGTAACCCATATTACAGGGTATTATGCAATTTCAGTAGTGTTAACCAATACTCCTTCCAAAAGCTAAAAATAATTGATTTGTGGTGGGTTGAATGATACTTTACTACAAGTAAGATTTAGACCAAAACAAAGCTGTACATACAATATGTTTGAAAGACAAAAGTTACAAGTTTTGGTCTGCATTTTTTCTGGTTTTCAGTTATGAAAAAAAAGGGGTATCAGAAGCAGGATCTTCTAAACATTTTTTGAAAAAGAAAATGAAGTATTTTCAATGTCTGTGAAATTAGCTTTTACAAAGACAGGAATGAATTTTTATGCTATGCAGCTTACACTAATGTAATATCTTAACAGCAGGCACTTGAGCATATTTTGACCCTTTACAGGATCATTTCAGAGAAGTATGATTTATCTTTTTAAAAAGGAAAGAAAGACTTGCCCCACATAACATACTATGTCAATCTTCATACTGTTTAAAAAAAAGATACGCTGAAGTTATCATGATTAGTACTAGAATACTAGTATTCTAGTATTCTATTTATAAAAAGTAGTGATAAAATGAAATCTTTCATAGCCAAATGTTCCAGCAGATTTACTGTCTGTGTTCCAGCACATCAGCAGTGATGCAGCATGATTTAATGGGACAAATCATATCTTTGAATGAGAGACTTCTGCCACGTCTCTTCAATTTTCAGTCATTTACATTGTATAAACATACTGAACAGAAAAGAGGGTGATGATAGGGAATGGCTTTTTGGATCTCAAGTCATCGTACGAAGATGCAGACTATGAAAGGTTTAGCTGTGCCCCTTCTGAGTGACTTTCAAATCCTGCAAATGGGACCTAATTCTGTGTTTCAACCTCTCCTCTGATAATGAGATCCACTATGTGGTAATGTCAGACAGAATTATTTTAAGAAGCAGTGTGACTTGAGTTAGTGTAGGAATTGCAAATTAAGTAAAACAATAATAAAGAAAAACAAAACAGGAAGCTTTTGTATTCTAAAAGTAGCAAAACTAAGTAAAGGAGGCAGCCAGGTAGTGACTGTACAGTGTTTTACCTTCTATCCACCTGTTAGTTGTTCAACTGGTAATCATCTTCTTCAGTTTGATGCAAGGCGTATTATCATTGCCACTTATGCTTGTTTTCTAATCGCTTCACATAATCAGTTACTTCTCCATAGTTTCATCATGAGACATCCATGAAGTTGCAGTAAGTTTTATCAGGTATGACTTCTCCACCTTTTCCCTCTGGACTCAGTAATGGACACTCGCTTATGGTATGGAGTTAAGTTCAATACACTCTCAATTACAGTTCTGAAAGTAGAGTTCTGAGGTTCCTTTAATTTGTGGTTTGAGTATAGTGTATATGCACTTCGAATTTCTTTAATGCACTTCTGCAAATTTACTCTTGATTTTTTTCACCAAAGTGTAAATCCAAGGAGGTCAGTTCTGAAATGCTGTCTGTTCTCAGTCACTGCAGGGGCATGCAGAATGAGGGTGGTTTGTGCACACAAAGAGCTGGTTATGCTTTTGCTGTCCCATTTCTGTCTTACTGTGTTTATTCTGTGTGCATGATTGACAGCTGTATGATTTAATCATACAGCTTCATAGACGTAAAATGTCAGTCCATGAATGTAATGATTAAATAGGTGTATCTTTGTAGCTCTTACTAGCAATAATTTCAGTCCCCTAAATGAGGGGGCAGTGTTTGTCATAGATGGGTGGATGGGTATTATCTTTAAGACTTTGTGTGGGGGTCATATGCTTTTTCACAATTTCATGATGTTATGTTTTAGTTTTGTATTTTTATTGCACAATATCAGTGCAATAAGTGGAAATACTTCTACCATTACAGAAGAGCTATATATTTTTCATCTACAGTTACGTTACAGAAATTTAAAATACACAAAAGATAAATATTTTACATTATAAGGTGTGAATATAATATCAAATTATCCATTATCAGAGAACACACAAAAATAGACATTCCTAAGACTTCCACAAGTGTCACTGAATTTAACTAAAACACATCATGGCAGTTTCTGTAGAAAGTTTCTTCTGCATGTGTTGGCTGTTTTTGTATGCTTTGGCTTCTCCTTATGCTGCTTAGGATGTTAATCTTGGGTTAGCAACTTCATCAGTATCTGTAAAAAGTCAACCTATAACAGCTCTTAGTCTCTAAACTCTGAAATTACTCCCTTCTCCATTTGACTGCGGTAGGGACCATTGGCATTGTTTTGGGGGTTTTTTGGACAAAAATTTTGAAAAGTCCTTGTTATAAAGTTCTGGCATTTTCTTTTTAAAATATAAGTTGAATGTATCTTAGATATTTACTTTTGGTATGTATTTGCAACAAGTAGGAATTGAGTCTTGGATGTTGTTCCAAAATTAATCCAGTATTTACTGGGTTTATTGGTGTCTTTTGTAGAAATGCAATATATTATGTAGTTGGTAGTCACAAATAGTTTACACTAAAACTTTTTTCTGTGGTAAGCAGCTTGTGGATGTAGATGTTCTCAAATATAGAACTAGTTCTATAACAAGAACAAAATGAGCATGTTTTGTGCTGTCTGTGAGGTTTTCATACTCTAAAAAATAACAGAATTGCATTGAAGTTTATCACCACGTTAGAGTTTTGAGTTTAAAAATTCTGAAAAATGGCAGCAAAAAAAGTGTTGTTGCTAGGCAGGTTGGTTCTCTGCTCTGTGTCTACTGGCCTGTGTAACAAAGTTTTGCAGCTTTTGACTCCTGGTAAACCTAGAACCAGTCATGGTAAGCAAAAAGAAAAAAAAGTGTCACTGTTTTATTTGTGTATGAATGACAGTTTTGACTTCTAGTTTCACTGGCCGCTTTTCAGGATAGAAAGACATTTTAAATATTTTAAAGTTTAATTTATTTCAAACTGGATCTTGAAACTTTGCACAACAGAAAACAGACATTGAACTTCCATGTCTGGGTTTATTTGGTGTACTGTCAGTTCATTAAGGAAGTGAGGCTGAAAAACTTCCACAGGAATAGTGTTCTCTCAAACTCTTACTACATGTAATTTTTTCAGTAAGTATTAATTATCTTGGTAAGGCCTTATTTGCAATGTAAAACGGTGTATCTTAGATTGCATTTCGAAAGTACTAGTGTTGCTTGGTTTGATTTAAATGTTAAATATTGTGTGAACATATGGATATTATTACATATCACACTTCATATTGAATAACTAGTCTAGACTAAGTTGCCACATCAAGTCATTGAGACTTTCCAAAAAAGCTATGGGAATCTAATCTGCTAATAATTTAAAAAATGCTTTGTAAGGAATTTAGTGCCCAATTTTTCAGTTTAGAAACTCTATTAAAATTAAGTATAGTTAGTACTACAATGACTTTTTAAGTTTCTATCCCAGGGTATCATTTGAGGTGATATTTGAATACCAAGTTTTAGATTATTATATTAGAGAATTTTGCATACTTCTAATGATTTCTGTAAGTACTTTTTCTTGAGACTTCATATTACTGTTGCTTGTGCTTTTAACAGCTTTCTAACCCACTGTTTGCTATTTTGTAAGTTAGTTTTTTCAGCTGGTTCCTTTTAAGCATTTGAATAAGGTCCAAATGGACAAAGGTGTGTAGACCTCATTGGAATGAGCAGATCACACAAGCTTCCTCACCCTTTTGAATTTGAGCATAATTTTGGAAGGATCAGAAGGCCTGAGCTCTTCTGTCTTAACATTCAGATGTTATATGATAGCTTCAGTATTTAGAGAAGATAAAAGAAAGCTGGGATGTCTAGTGACTAAGGCAATACTAGGAAGAAACTACTCCTACATGTCTATGCTAGAATATTGTGATAATTTATTTATCAATATCTTTCTATTTTTGTATTTTTAATTTTTTGCACTCTTTTTCTGTTCTAATGGCTGCCCTTCGGGATAGGCTGACCTCTGCTCTCCGTATGACATCCTGCAGTCGGATATTCATCACATTCGAAAGACTGTTGACACTCTGCTCGCCCTCGGGGAGAAACCCCCACAATCAACTTCTACTTTTCGCTCCTGGGATCTAATAGGCTTTTGTCTTTTCCATATACTTTTTATAGTCTTGATGTATATAACTTATCACTGGAATTTGCTAACAGCATAACCTGTTCGCATGTGCGCACAAACTTTCTGCTTTGTCTCTGACAAATTACAGGTACTTAATTTCCTTCCTTTGCCTTACAAGCTTCTCCCTTTCCCTTGCTTCCCTTCCTTGTAATATCTTTATTAATCTCTTGAAATAGGAGAGAGGAGTAGCATCTTGAAGGCAAGTCCCATGTCTTCTATCCCCTCCAGCTGTAGTTTAAGAACTTATGTACCTCTTTATTTATAGTTTTTCTTTCATGTTGCCTAGACTACTCACTGAATGTGTTAAAGCAGTGAGGCTCCTCTTGTTCCACATTTGGGTGTAGGCTAGATGAGTATCAAGCTAAATGCAACTGAGCCTCTTACTTGTGAAAATCCAAGAATGCTGCAGATATTGAAGCATTTTCAGGTGGCACTTCCTGCAGGTGATAGTATTTTCAGAGTGGGTGCCAATTATCTCTGCACATACTGTGTTAAGAGCACTTAGAGAACTATGTTTCAAATTTCTGTGATTTTTTAAATTCTTATATATTAACAAGAGTACTGTAACTTTAAAGATTATTGTTCATCTCTACTGTTCTGATTAAATTCCATACTGGAGTAGTTATGTTTTCCTATGGTAGAATAATCTTTTTCTTCTGTTACACAGAACAGTGTTGAACTCCTTTTAAACACTTGCTACGTTAGACTCCAAAGGTGACTGTGAATTAGCAGAGGGTGTGAGCAAGCCATAGAATCCAAGGGACTTTAGAATGTTTCCGGATAAAGATCATGCAGTACAGTGAGACAGTTTGGGAATAAGCTGTTAGATTCCTTTACCTATCATTCTTTTGTGTGGCGTCAAGCAAGTCCCATCATTATCTTCTCTGTTTCATCACCTGTGAAAATGCAGTTTGTTTGTTTGTTTGTTTGTTTAACCAATGGAGCAAAGACTATGTAACTAGGGAAACAGATCCTCTGGGAAGACTCTAGCTTTTCTGTCCTAGGAGGTTTTAGAGAGCAGCTTAGACATACATTAGCCAGGAGCTATTTTGGTATGTTTGAACTCTGCCTATGGTTAGACTGCTGGACTGATGACCTCCATTTCCCTTCCAGTTCTGTGTTTGTTCATCTGCTCTAAAAATAAGACAATTTTTGAGTTTTCTCCTTGTTGACATGAAATATACAAATGAAAATTGATTGAAAAATACAAATCCTCGAGTATAAACCCATATTGGCAATGCAATGTTGGCCTAAATGTTGTTGCCTAAATTTGTAACTTAGTCTCAGGCTAGCTAACCAAAGGACCTCAGTTTTGTGTCTTGGAAATACATGCATTAATTTTCCTCTGTCTAGTATACAATAAAATTAGCTATAAACTTTTAGAGTATAACTAGGATAAGAATTTGTATGTTACTGATTATTCTGGCCATACAGTTATTATTTAATGCTGCTCTATAAATATCCCCAGTCCACAGATACTTGTAAAATTTTATTTAAAAACTTTTAAATGCGGTTCTATTCCTGGTTTCTGTGGCTTAAATATATAGATATACATAAATAAATATATAGAGACAGATATAGATAAAAAGTAGTAAATGTATTATTAGATACATATTTTACAATGGAAAAATTAATTTCAGATGATGGATAAATCAAAATTTTTAAAGGGTTTGGTGTCTGGCAGCTTCCAGTGCATACATATAACAACTTTATTGTAAAGAGTGTCATCTGTGACCAGGCGAGAGTTCAGTGAGTGCTTCAAAGCTTTTTATTTGGTATGTAGCTATAGACTTGTGACCTCATCCTGCATAGGCCTGTCTTCTAACTCTGTGCCTAATTTCAGCAATTCCAAACCTGTTTACTCAGTCACAGCTTGACATTTAAGCTTCCACTTTGAGCAGGTATTTGTTTTGATTTTTGTTGTCTTGTTCTAATTATTTTGCTTTTCTGATGAAACTGAGTGACATATGGCTTGGATCAGTTCATAATCTCTTAATAAGTTTCTCTATAATCCAGTGTTGGCATTTGAGACAGAAGTGATGTCTTCTGTAGGGCTGGGATTTTGCTATTACTCCCAAAACTGGTGAACAGGTCTCCTGTCAGTGCTTCGTGTTGTGCCCTCCTTATATAGTGCTGAACTACATGTATATCTTTCCAAACTAGAAAATCATGTGGAGAAAGGTTATGGTACCATCCTATAACACATGTCTGTCTCATTGTCTCATAGCACGTCTGATTATCCACTGTATCCAAAAGTTTGGAAGGTGGTAAGAGGAGTAATCAGTGTGTTTTGCATTTTCAGTGTGCAGAAATGGAAGTTCATGTCTTCAGTGGTTTTGAATGCTTTGTCAAATAGACACTGGGCTAGAAACTGAAGTACTGTTGTGCCAGTGTAGACCAAGTGAACGTCCCCCAGTCACAGTGACACTTAACTCTCAGACTTGTCTGAAGTCCTAACTTTGTATACGCTTACCATGCAAACAGAGTCATCACTTAGTCATTTTCTGTGTGTTCTCAGCTATGACAATATCCGATATCTAAAGTGTACCATTACGTGCAGTTTCTGTTTGTTAGAGATGGTGAAGCTGTCTTGAAACAGATGGTGAAAAACACCAAATATACTTGGTTCATGACCAGCACAGCTGTGCTACCATACCTGAAGCTTATCCAGTTTGGTATTTTTGGGGGTTGTTATTGATTACACTTCCAAATATCTATAAATCTTAAAGGGAAAGAAGTAGTGAAATTACTCTTACATTTTCTAAGTCTGAATATAATGAAGTTTCTCAAAATATATTTCAAACATAATACACATATGGAAAATATCTCTTTCCATCTCTGAAGTCAGTAATTCTTACACTTAATGGGGAACTGGAAACTAAAACATCATTAATCTACTCTAATAGGTTCTTTGCTAAATTCAGAGTCCTGTTTCTGTGCTGCTGTTCTGTGGTTTTAGTACTTGTGAACTGAACTGTTCAACTCTTTGATGGTTCCTCACCTTTGAGGAGATGTCAATATTCAGATATCCAGTTAGATATAATTGGTGCTTACTGCTCATAGCCAGTCACATAATTAAGTTGATCGCCTTGAGTTAAAAAAAAAAATAGTGCTGTAGTTCACCCCTATATTCATTAACAACACTAATTATATTTGCTCCTCTGTTTCTTTTCCCATTCATTTTTTTTCCATTGCAGTGATCATCAGAGATTTCCTAATAAATTGGTTTCCAATCTGTACTGTGCCCATCATATTAATTACTCTTATGTCCTGTGGAGGTCATCTCACCCATACTGCAATAAAATAATAAATACAGCTTGTAGTGGATATTCTTGCAGGCAAATTGTGTTTGCACTGGATCACAAGTGGTATTTTGTGAGGATTTGGCTTTCTTTTTCCTTGATCCAGAAAAAAGAAGGATTTTCACGTACAGTGTAATGCAGTGTATATAGTCCTTCAAATGCTTCTTGTACATTAACAAGTTTTTATAGCTGAAAGCTGTATATAGATCCTATTATGCTCCTAGTAAGTGTTCTGAAAGTTGAACTTTATGTGAATGGGGATTGAATTAGATCTGAGCAAATATTCAGTACAGTTTTCTACTCAGTATAGATTAATAAGTTACCAAAGAGTTGCCATGTCATTGTTTTTCACAAAAAATCTTCTCCTGTTACAAAAAAACCCCAAAAAACCCAGTCATACATGCAGGTTGATAAAAAAAAGGGTACAGCTGGTTTTGAGAGTCTTTGCCATTTCCTTCATTTCTAGAATACAAGCTGTATTATGCAGAAAAAGCAGTAGAAAAATACTGTAAGGTAATGACCTATTCTGCTTTGATGATACAAAACACTCATCACTTTCTCAGAATTTAATATGTAAGTTTATGGTATAATTGGTATTTCCCTTGTAAGATTCTGTTTTCTCTTAATGTTTCATGTGTGTCTTGTCTTTATTAAGATTTTTGTTCCTTTAAGTTTCAGATCACTGTTTTCTAAGCATGTGAGAATAAAACTGTGAGGGATTTTATAAAATACGTGGTCTATTTTTAAATTTCATGGCTCAAGATCATAATGTATTGAAGAATCCAAAGCCCATCATCAGCAATTATAATTTTGCAAATACTTCCAACTTATTGAATGTGCAGATGATGTCTAACTGGCTGTCTAGATGTCTAACTGGCTATGACTCCAAATATATTATTTTGCAGCTGCAGTATAGCCTGAATTACTGTGCTTTTTTTATATCTCTTTTCATTTGTACTTGAAATGGTAGTTCAGGGCATCTGGGCATGTATAAACATCAAGAGTAATAGTGGAAAAGGAAAAAATATATAAAAGGACATAATTTTAAATTGCCTTAGATATGTGAAAAAGTAAATATTTGCTATAGCTTTCTTTTCCAACTCTTTAAAAAGAAAATTGGCCTTGACCTAAAAAAATGTAAAGATTGAATGTATTGCACATAAGCTTGCTTAAGTGTATTGCCCTGAAGTTTCTTTTATTGACTTCCCACTTCAAAATAGTTGGCTTTGAACATGAAATGATGGGCATTACATGGACTTAGATTTTTTAATTTGTGCTTTGAGAAATTGCACATTCCAGTATTCATTTTTTTAATTAATATTTTTCTCCATAGATCTGGAAACTCATATTCTACAAATTCAAGGAAGAAAGGCTCTGGCCGAATCATGGGATTCCATTTCTCTGTATTTTTACTAACAAATACAGACAGTTAGGCCCTGCTCTTATCATGACGTGGTCATTTTACCACCTACCAGTCTGATATTATAGCAGCGATGTCTTTTTTATAAATACTTACTGTATCTGAATTGCCAAGCCGCTTGCCCTGCCATAAAATAATTCAGTCATCTTGACTTTGAAGACATCCAGTGTCAAAAAAATAGATATTTTTGTGTTACATATTCTTGAGGGTTTAGTGTCATTGTGTATTTTTGGCTTTCTTCTATCCTAAATCAGACATTTTGTTCCAGGATTCAAAACTTGCTTTGGCAAGCACATGCACACGTGTATGTTTGTGGGTACACCTGTGGTATTGTCTCTTTGTGCTGCTTTATGATTCAGCCTCCTGCTGCTGCCTCCTTTTTGTGCACTTTTTAATGGTTTTTTTCCTTCGGGAGGAGTTTGTTCTGCTTCATGATAAGTTTGAAAACATCTTTATCCATTCAAAATGGCTGTGTGTCTGTAGAAGGTGGTTCTGTTCTTTTGGGGTTTCTTCAGTGATGGTTTCAACAGGCATGTCTCTAGAGAGAGAATTCACACTTCTATACAGAAGTGTTATGCATTTGAAACTATTGTAATTGGGACAGAAATTTTATTAAATGTGGGGAGAAGTGGGTGAAGTTGAGTCTTCTCAGAGTCAGGGGCAAGTTCTCCTCTTGGTTGGTCAGGCATTTGCTTCAAAATCCTAGGCTTTAAGGAAAGCTTTGAAATCTCCATGGCATGCAGCTTCACAGCTCTGCTGTCAGTGGCTTCCAGAGAGCAGTTGTATCTGGTGAGGGAATGAGGCAAGGCATGAAAAAGCAGATACGGCAGCGGAACTTAAGTATGGAGACACCTGGGATGTTACTGCTGTTATGGAAGGCTGTTGTTTGTGCTTTGGATTCCATCCTTGGCAAGGTTTGACTTTTCTTAGTCTGAGAAGTAAATATGTGACTCAAAAACTCTGATTTGAAAAGTATGTGACACAGGGTTGATGAAAGCCATTTACAAAGCTTTAAAGATAGTGTTTAGGGCTTACATATCAGAACTGATTTGTGACACAGTAGGAGAAGTTTGTCATTTTTAGGAGATGACATCGGTCTCATTGTCAGGTTTGGAAAGTTTGTTGTAGCTATGTGTTTCACTGCAGAATTATAAGATATTAGCCAAGTTCATAAGAGAAGGCTGTCAAGTGTGTATGTTTTGAGCACTAACATAGAATGATACATAAAAAAGTTACGTGGTGGGAAACTTTTCACTCCTACAACACAGTTGTATGGTCCTATTTTTTCTACGGACCTCCTAGAAAAGCTTTTCTCATTGGAGTATGCATCTTGTAAATACAGCAGGTGGAGAGAGGTTGCTTCATACAAACTAAATTACTATGCTGTATTTAAATTATTAGATAATGCTTGCCTTTAAAAACAGAAAACATATCGGATGGGTTTTTTATAGGAAATGGGGCATGCATTCCCTTATGCTTTAATGCAAATGTGCTTATAAACAACTGCAAAAATCCTAGCAAGAGAACATGACAGAACAGCTCAGTGAGTGCTACAAGGTGCCACAAAAATGGTGGGTTTGAAATTGAAATTTTTCCAAAGTAAACATCCTTGACTATGGTGGTTTAAGCAAATCTGACTTCAATAGCAAAATGTAGAATATTTTCAAAAATTAATATCTAGCAAGGTAGGTTTTCTTAGGGCTGGGTTTTTGGGTTCAGTCCATACCCTTCAGCCGTGTAATTCCAGTCCCTTAGTTTTCAGATACTGGATTCAGCAGGCCTTCTTATTAAATATCTTTTGTCTAGCATGGAAGAATAATAAAATACTGCCATGCTAAGAGCCACCAAATCTGTGAAACAAGATCCTGCTGTGCAAGGACACTGGAAAGAATTAGAAGAGTGTGGAAAGAATAACATTTCACTTCAGGTGTCTGATTTGTATTCTCAAATAAGATTAATATAACTATTAAAAAAAAAAATCAAAA
Source organism: Acrocephalus scirpaceus scirpaceus (assembly GCA_910950805.1). Taxonomy (NCBI): domain Eukaryota; kingdom Metazoa; phylum Chordata; class Aves; order Passeriformes; family Sylviidae; genus Acrocephalus; species Acrocephalus scirpaceus. The sequence continues at coordinate 55,073,981 of OU383774.1, read as the reverse complement.
TCAGAGCATTATGGATTTTTAGATGAATTGGCTCCCAGGACAGTAGATTGGCAAAATGTCTAGTAGAAATCACGCCTTTGAAGTAGAAGAATATTGGGTTTAGTTTTTCCCCTTTTATTTGATATCACTGTATCTGCCTTCTTATGTAGCTACTCCAGTGCTAATCGGTATGAGTTTAGAAATTTGCATCCTAAACTATAGGATTTTCTGGAAATGACACTTTTCAGAGGAATAAAAGTTGGAGGGCACCATCTCTGAAAGCTTGCAGGGCAATATTTCAGTCAGAAGAACAACCAAGAATGAACTGCAGAACTCAGCATCTTAACTTAAATGATCAGTTTATGGTAGGTAGGTTTGGAATGGAAATGTGGCTGATGACCTGGAATAGCTGCAAGATGGGGCTAGTTCCTTGGCCTGACTGGACAAGTAGCTGCAGCAGAGAGGTGCAGAGTGGCCAACAGGAACAGGAGGCAGTTGCCACAATAGTTTGGTCAACATGAATCAGAATCCATAAACTCAGTGGAAGTAGTAATTCGGCATTAGCAAGAATATTACTAAATATACTATCTTCCATGTGGGGAAATGTGTGTTGTCCATCTCCTGCAGACCTACTCAGCCAAGCTCCTTGAAAATTATCTGTTAGAAGTTGTTTCTGGGTCTTAAAAAAAAATCTTTAAAATATAATAAATACTAAAACAACTTCAGTAGTAAATATAAAATGTAAACAAAAGACAGATAAATTACAGTTACCAGCATCAGATGCTGTGATTGTGAATGAAGTTTGGCTCTTACTTTCAGGTTTACTAGTTAACAGGTATGTTTTGCAGTTTTTCCTCTCATTGAGGCTGGAGTGGGGTGTGAGGAACTTCACAAGAAATTTAAACAAGCTAAATGTTGGTTGTGCGTAAGGGAAATAATCATTAACAAAAGAAAGTCATAAACATCAGAAGTAGTGAAACAGCTGTTTAGGACTGATACTTTTCTGGAGCTGATGCCCAGTGGAGGAGGTCTCCTGAGCAAGGACTGGACAAGAGTGGAAGGAGACAAAACCAATTAAACATAGATGCATAATGTAATAAAGACTGTATAAATTGTTCTTGTGTGTACCAGTTCCATTATATTGAGTTGTAAGGGTCCACAGGAGTCAAGGAAGGGACTAGAACTGAAAAAAAGTGTCATGAGAAGAGAGGTTGAATTAGTTGATCAGTGAGGTTTAAATTGAAGAAGTAATCAATATGAGGAAGTGTGGAAAAGGACCATGATTTGTATTAAGATAAAATAAGGGACCCTTAGTTAACAACATTACAGATGCAGGAGGAATATTCAGTAGAGGACAGGCAGTTAATTAAAACTGAATCTCAAATGCATCAGTAGTTTTAAAAGCTGAAAGTTTATTGAATAACTAAGATCATCAATAGTGAGAATATCAAAACCAAAGAATCACTATTTCCAAAGATCAGTATTCCAAGTCTGCTGATGGTCATGTATAGATGCATAGGAAAGGAATGGGTTAGATCACACAGATGATGCCTTTTTCATGCCTAATGCGATGACATATAGCTTAAGGACTTCCTGAGCCAGACACTGTTTCCACGTGTTTGTGTTTAAGCAGCATTGTTTGGATTTTTCTCTTACCTGTATATTTTTGTCATCCCACTTACGCTTTTGGCTTCCGTGTTGTGGCAGTGAGTCTCACAGTTGTAATGATGATTTATGTGATGTAGTCTGGCTTTTCCATTTATTTATTATAGACCTGCTGCCCGATTTCATCATTCATTGATTTCTTAACAAGAATACCCTGTTACATTGAGAAAAACTTCCTAAAGAGAGGGCCAGTCATGACACAAGGCTGCCCCTCCGAGGCTTTCTCTAATTATTCATGGGTGGGTGTCTTGCTCTCCCTGTAGGAGATACAGTATTTACTCCTTGACTGTCTTCTGCTCTAACAGCTTCTGTGGACGGCTAGTGAGTTCCATCCTGGCCATGACTGATGTGTCCTTATGGTGAATAAAGTTGATTCCTGGGTGTTTCAAATAAGGTGGAAATACTCAGAACAACATGGTTTGCCCACTGAATGCACAACATCGCACACACTTCCCTGTATGTGCTAGTGTGTAGTTATCAAGGTGCATATCCTGGGACCTGTCTAGAGCTTAGTGGGAGAATGGGGTTTTTTGGTTTGCTTTTTTTTAAAAAGTCAGCCTTCCATCCCCCATCTCACACATACATCATAGCAGGGCAAATGCCATGTTATCCTGCTTTGTAGATGAAAGTTTGGTGTGTGCTTGCTGGCCCTCACTCTTAGCTGTTTACATGCTGTAATGACCACAGAACAGCTTGGTTTCTGGGGCCCAGAATATGAACAGATCTCTCACTAATGCTTAGGTGTAGTGGGAGCAAATCAGAGACTTTCTGTCAAAATCACAGGAAGTTCTTTTTAATTAAAAGTAGGAAACTATTCCTGCTTGCTGGGCTTTGTGTTCCAAACATGATATTGTGAAGTGAGGTTCTTCAGTGAATATTGAATATTCTAATTTTTAATCCTTTTTTTGTCTTTTTCTAGGAGAAGCTCTGCCTACCACATCACATCCTAGAAGAAAAGGGCTTGGTAAAAGTGAGCATAACAGTTCAAGCATTGCTAGATGTAACCACAGTGAAACAAGCTTTATTCACATGAAACTACTCTCTCTGCTGTTACCAGCTACACTGTGCCATGAAAGAATCAAAAAACTGCCCATTTTTTCAGACTGCATTGAAAACAACCCCAGTACTCCGAGAGTATTGTTATGATTTTAAACCCATGTTTCAGACTGTACATATGTGTCAAACTACAAAGCAGAAAATGAACAGAAACATTTTCTAGGGGAAGTTGGCACTTCACTGCTTTTATAGCTCACTTTGTACAGTACTTACTAAAACAACCACCTCTCTGCCACTTAAAATCGTGTGGAGTACACAGCTGTCTTGCAGCAAGATACCTTTGTATTACTAAACTAAGAATCACTGTAATCACCTGGGGGAGGGAGAAGGGAGAGTAAATCAGACTGCTACCACCTTAGGTTTTTCTGCAGTTGCTTCGGGCTATTGCCTTTTAAAATATCCAGACATAAAATATTTATATAAATATTATTTATTAGTGAGTTGTTATTCATCCTTTGGATGCAAAATGTAAATTAGGAAACTGTATTTTATTACTGCTTTTTTTGTGGTTAAACACTTTATTTTAATATAAATACTTAGTTATTTTTTATTCTACTTGGTGTGCAGTAGCTCTAGATCTCCGTAAATTGTATTTTCTAATATGTAAGATAAAAAGCAAACAAAATAGGTGCTTCTATTAAAAGAACAGCTAGCTGGAATGGCATTCTTTATTTCTTGAATCTGTGGAACATTGATAAAAAATTGTCTGCATTCCATTGAGTTTCCTACATTCCAGTAACACCTCTCTCCTCACTAGACTAAATTGGCTGAAAGTGAGAGCACACCCATTTTATTTGTATATAGATGTTTAAAACAAAAAACAAAAGGAAATATGTAAACTTGAAAAATAAATGTGAACAAATATTTTTGATTGCTTATTTTACTATGCACAAGACATTTAACTTTTGCCACAACAAAATTAATTATGTGCATTAGGATCATGTGTCTTGAAATGTAATTTTGCACTGTAACTTGATTTCTTTTAAAGAGTACAGCACTACAGAACAAATAGTAAAAAATAGCACAAGAACATTAACAAGATTCACCAGGCAGCCAAAAAACTAACTTGTTTTCTTCAGTAATTCTTTCAAGAGGAGGTAAAATGATTGAAATTGCCAAAGGCAGTCTCAAAGACCCAATCTTCCACATCCAACCTGCCTGGTTACAGTGCTTCTCTTTAAAAGTATCCGCAGAATTAAGCACAAAGTTCTGTAGTGCATATTTGCAGCACCAGACCTCTACTTCCATGTCAGCAATAGGAAATAAAAGTTCTTCTCCTTATCACCACTTTCCATTGTTCAAAGAGATTTTTAAAGGCATAATTTATTACTAAGACATCGAAAAGTTCCAGCACAGTGATTCTTCTACTATCTGGAACATCCCATTTTCATTCACACAAGAAGCCAGTGATGGGATTTGGGCAAGCAGGACAGGGCAGCTGCATGTGGTGAAAAGGGAAGCTGGCTGGGGACATATGAGCAGGGAGTTTGAAATGTAGAGTGGCAAAAAAAAAAGAGGCACGGCAGTGGGAGGACTAAAATATTTAAGCAAGAAGATGAGGAGAGAACTATTGTATGAAGGCTTTTGGGCAGAGTGATGCATACTTGTCACTACCCCCTCTGGAGGCAGCTGCGCGCACGTTCACGGGCACTGCCTTTAAACCACGCTCCGTAGCAGATCCGTTGTGCTTCTGCCGGTGTCTGAACGCAGAGCGCGCACTTCAGCACCACACCTTGCTAATGGGCTGGGAGGTAGTGACAGCAGCGTGTGAGGAGGAGCAAAGTGGGCTCGCAGACAATGAGACAGACAGTATGCATGGAATATCCAGTTACTTCAACCAAAGCAAAAACATTTATTTTATAGAGGGAACATTGCCTGAAATTGTAATTTGATCGGCAGCTAGCATATTGTTTCCTATAAAATGTACTGTGCACTTTAACACTAAATGAAAATGTATTTTAATATTTTACAGAGCTGCACAAATATCTGTTTTGTCAAAAAGCACGAGCAATGTAAAGAAAATAAGTTTTCAAGTCAGAGTTTATCAAATTTTAAAAGCATTCAAGGATCAACTATAAAAATAGGAATATTGATTTCTGTGTCTTGAGGGATAAAATGCAGGTTTCCTGAGTATTTTTTTACAATGTATATATGGCAACATGAAGCTTTGTAATTATTATTATTTTGACAAATCTTGTTTTTTCATAATTAAAATTTTGTTTTTCTCCTGACAGTGTCTTTCAGTATTTGCTTGAAGTTGGCTGTAAATAAACAGCTCTCTAAGTATTTTGTAATACAGCTTTTTTTATGCAGTCTTAACCTGTACGGCTAAAAAGAGAATCTTCATGATCCTTTGTACAATATTTATATGTGCAATAAAACATGCATGGCAAATCTCTAATATCCTCTGCAGTGGACATAATGTATATAGAAAATCTTTACTGTAGCTACAATTAAATTATATTATTTGCAGAAACCCTTTAACGGCTATGCCTGTGACTGATGATTTCTTGTAAAAGGGATGGTAGTTGGAGAGCTTAACACTGGAAATAATGGGTTTAGGGACGGGGGAAGATGATGATGTGATGCAAATAAAGGAATTTTGCAGCTAAAGTAGGCATGAGATCCATCTGGTGGCTGTTGGTGCCTGTAATGTTCTCCCTCCAGCTTTGCTGCTCCTGTTGTGAAGGCCCCCTGCCAGTCCTTCAGTGGCAGTGAATTATCTGCCCTCTGCTGCCAGGGCTGGGCTGGGCTCAGGGAGGTGGGGGACACCCCCTCCTTCAGTCTGCTCCTGCTCAGATTGGTGTACGAGAGTTGTTCATTTTACTGCTGGCACAGGGCAGCCTTTTCTCCTCCTGAAATGCTGAGATTGCTCTGCAGCCTTCTGCTTCAGCAAACAAAACCTGAAGATTGCTTGATAGTACTGAATCCAAGCAGTAAACACAGTAAAGCCTTCAGCCCTGGGGATAACCCGGTGTGCCAGGGCTGTGCTCAGCTGCTTTGCTCTGCCCCTGGCTGCAGAAACAAGGAGCAGGTCACAGCATCCAGCCTTCTCTTGCCCATGCAGGTTTCTGAAGTCATCCAAGTACAGATTCTCCTACATTCCATTTTCTCTAATGTAGTGTCTTCACCTTAGTGAACAAATGACTTTATGGGCTGTACTTTTTCACATTTGATAGGGGATTTTGGAAGCTTTCCACAATAATTTCCTTTTGGAGAGCTCTTGCAATGCACACAGTTGTATCTTCCCAGCGTCCACAGCTTACTTCATAAATAAGTAGATGGAAGATTGATAAAAGTCAATGCATAATTTAAGGCTGTCACCAGCTTCCCTGTAACCTAGAATCTAGCAGGAGCCATAGACACAGGAGAGCATTCAGCACTGCTTAGAAAAGGAAACCCATCCTACATCTCTTGGAGTATTTCCTCTGGCAAGAGCAAGTCAAGGTTTGAGCAACAATTCAGGTCCAGCTGAACTCTGAGAAAGCTGAGTTTACAAGTGATTACTTGCAGCTTACTGGAACAATCTGTGTTCTTGTCCAAGGTAGCTGGCAGAATTATACCACCAAGAACTATTTTAGATCTACAACTGTCAGGCCTAAATTCTGCCATCCTTTGTAAAATAAGCATACTTGATTTCAGCAATGAGATATTAGATCATCTAGATAGCAATTGCTTTTTTTAGATCCATTTAGCAGTCTCCTCTCAGACCTGTCAAATCTAAGATACACATTACAAGTCTTTCACACTCTAAGAATCAAAGGCAAGTGGAGGAAAAAAATCTTTTTTACTATGGACTGCTTCCTTCACAAGTTTTTTGAGAGGTCTTTTCTATAAGTATCATCCATGAAATTACTCCAGTTGCTTGATAATGCACAGGACAGTAAACTACTGTGCACAGCAGGCTTTTGTCTGCATTCTCCACCAGACTTGGTCCTTGGAAGGTATTTAGACAGGCCAAGGAAAAACATCCCTACCACTTCAGATTAATTAAGTAGCTTGATTAGCTGTGCCACTAACAACTTCCTTCACCATTAAAGGATGAAGTAAACCCCAGTAATTAATTAGCTGAATGGGCACACTGTTGTTAATCACAGTCTTTGCACAGTTGCACTAGAAGCTGTCTGCAGGTGCCATGTCCACACCCACACTCATGGTCTGAAAGTCACCCATCTGCTGGCTTACATTTTGACCCAAAATGCAGCAGATGTAACTTCATGGCATCAAGAATTTTCCAAGCATGCAAGAACATTCCCAGTACTTACTCTAAAGCACACACATCAAATTAAGTGGGACTTTTATTATTCTTAGAAGTACAATCAGAAGAGTTCCATTTTACAAACATTACTTCAATGATTTTTGTTTAGTTCACCACTATCTCTTGATTCCTATTGGCCAGGCAGCACTCGCATCCAAATGGTTCAAGCATTGAGGTACTTTGCATGGTGTTTGATGTGGTCATTAATAAATGAAGCAATGAAAAAATAGCTGTGATCGTAACCCTAGAAAAGAGCAACAATTAAGAAATCAGCAGAGAACGTACAGCTCGTGATAAAGCAATCATGCTAAGCTCTCTTAAAGGAAATGTAATGACTCTCCTGGTTTTATCCATTTTAAGAAATACCTGAAATATATATAAAAATGGCAAGGGGTACGTAACAGGCTAAGTATAGATGAGCACTAAGAAGCTAAACAAATAAAGTCCCTCAACAGTCCCTCATGAGCACTGTTCTGGTAAAACATGGGGGCAGAAGGAGAACACAGCCCAGGTCTGAGTTACTGCTCCATCACTGTGCTGAAATGTCACCCTCTGGCCCACGGCCCTTCATCAGCACTAACTCTATCTTTAGGTGCAAGGTTTATAATAAACCAGAGAGAACAATCCTTCACGCTCCCCAACTGGGCTCCTCACTGGGTCTGGGTGGAAGTTGCCAGGTTTAAAAAGACTCCAGTGCTCTCAAAACAGTCTTGTGCTGGGTCCCTGCACTACAGGTAAGAGCAATCCTTCCACCTGTGTCTTTACATGAATCTAGGATGTCAAGCAGTTCATCCCTTTCTAATTTACACAAACAAATACAAACTAAATCACAAAGTTTTATGGTAAACACGAAACCCACAGCACAGATAAGGGATGCAGCAGAAGGCCACGTGTCGCTCTGGCTGTACAGTGACTGCGATGCTCATTAAAAATGATTAATGCTGTGTCTTCAGCCGAGCACCGGCAGCCCGAGTCCCCACGCAGGGATCAGCCTGTCCAAGCTGGAAGCACGACGGCACCTAGTGGTGAAGCGCTGCTGAATCGGGCCGGTGAAGCACACCGCGATGGCCCATGCAACCGGAAAGTGTCACTTCTCACCCTCCTCCTCAGGCGGTCAGGGACAGACCCACAGTGACAGCACGCCTGCCCCCTTACAAACACTCTTCTCTGCCTGCCGTATAGAACCAAAAATCACAAACACGAATCCAACAACCAAGGACTTCAGAAGCAACTTGCCTGCTGCAGTCTGAAGACTACAGGGATTTTCCTCTCGGTGCAGGCAGCAATGAAGTTATCAGGCAGTAACTGGCCCGCGGACAGGAACTGGTCATCTTTGCCTTGGTCAATCAAGATGTCAAGGCGAGGGCCCGAGTAGGACTTCACAAGCTGAGTAGCATCATATGCCTGCAGAAGTAAGAGAAATGACAGTCAGTTACATTTGTTCAACTGGTTTCAGTTTGTCAACTGCAGGAAAAGAATGGCACAGAGAGAGTCCCGAGCAGCGTTGTTCGGGACACCAAGTTGCACTTTGGAAGAACAAAAAACCAGGAGAATTCCAGGCAACTGAAAAGTAATAACCATTGCTTTAAAAAGGGCACATGTATGAGCTAGGTAATTACCAAGTCAGCAGTTTCACCAAACAGCACACCCAACCCAGGGCTGAATTCCCACAGAATGGAAGAACAGCAATATAGTCAGTACTAATTCACACCCTTGTGCAAAAACTAGATTCTGCTGAAGAAACTTGTGTGTCTTGGTGTAATTATTCTGGCAGCTAGAAGTCAAACACCAGTGTAACACAACTATGCTCATGGGAAGGCATTTAACCTGCAGGTTACCGGATCATTTGCCCAAGAAAATTTGGTTTGACTGAGAAACAAAATTAAAAACTCTAAACATACATGAATCAAAATGTAATTGTGGTGGGGAATATGTTACCCATGGGGTCCTGTGCTTATTACATGCTCAAAATAAATAACTTCTTTAAAAAGACAGCAAAGTGTGTTTAAGGCTGTGGAGAAGACCAATCCAAAGCAAAATCCAAAGTTCTACACCAAGGCATCAGAGCCATCCTTCCAGGATGCCACCAGATCCAGAAGTGACCCTACAATGGAAATGGGAGCTTGGGCTCAGCCCAGCACTGTGGTATCAGATTATCCTGAACATATTTACATGGCAATTTTAAACTAAAATAGAGAGATCAGAGGTTGTATATCTGTGCCAAAGGCAGATCCAAGTCTGTTCCTGATGATTGCTGTTATCTATTGGACTAGGCTTGCAGAAGCACTCCAAAGCAAGTTAAGGGGACAGAAAATAGGGTTTTGGGCAGCTGTTTTGTTTCACAACAAATCCATTACATTAAGTCTAAGCAAGTTTAACTGGTGCTTTCTAAATACACAAAGTACTCTTTTAACAATTAGAAAAGCAGAGAACACTCTCCAATCCTGTAAAGTTTAATGAGACCTGGAAGTCTTCCTAAGACATACTTTAATCCAATTTACAAGGGAATGAACTACAGCTTGTGCTTATTTACAAGGAAATCTGAGTACATGGTCACAACGACCCCTTCTAATTTAATTACAGAAATACAGTGCAATGTTAAAGTTGAGACTAAAAATACTGAAGGGCTGCCCAAATAATGCAGCAACCATGCAGACAAACATTTTTGTACCTTAGCCATTCATATACAACTCCTGATAGCTCAAAATTAAAGCCCTGGAGCTAAAACCTAACTTTGTCTAGTTTAATGCTGTTCTGCAGGATACCAGCTTCCAAGTATCCAACAGACTCCTCTTGGAGGCCTCCCACAGGCTGCCCCTGCAAGATGTCATGAGGCTCATCAGTCTCAACAGTTTGCAGCAGTCTCTCTCTTCAGACTACTACAAAAATACACTGCTCATAACTGTTCTCAGCCCAGACTTCTAAATCTTCATAAAACTGAGACAAATGTAGTTGATTTGATGATGGGCCTGCATCTCATTACGTTTTCATAAGCACCATAAGACAACAGGAAGTCACTCCTGCCAGAAACAAACAATGCTTTTCTGTGCTTAGGGGTGTAGTAAAACAACAGTACCAGCTCATGGGCACTCCAGAGTTTTTTCCCAGGCTCCTGCTGTGATGTATTTACAGATCACTCGTTCATCTGTCATGAAAGAACTGTGGCTGCAACACATACCTCCCATTTGCTTGCATCTGGTCCCAGGTATCCACCAAGGGCTTTCTTCCCCCACTGACACTGAACTGGGTTGCAGATAGGAGCAAATGCTGACACAGACTGTTCAGAAAGACAGCAGCAAAAAACACAAAACTATGTAACAATGAACTGCAGCAAATGAAACTATTTATACATTTAATGCCCTCAAAGAACTCAGTATTATGTTTTCTTCCATCACATGTACAGAAATCTATGTAGGCATTAGTATTCCTCATATAAGCTATACTTCGTCTTACTTTGTACTTCCCAGGATTCTTCAGAGCAAGGATAAGAGCTCCATGACCTCCCATGGAATGCCCAAAAATAGACATCCGCTCAGGGTCAGCTGGAAAATTGGCATTTATTAGTTTGGGCAACTGTAAAGGAAACAAAAGCATAATAAAAATGTTCAAGCAACTTGAGTATGTTTAAGAAAAAAGCACACAACTAACCAACTTTTAACACCACTGAAACCAAAGGCACATCTCTGGTTCTAGCCTGACTTTTGATAATGGCCTGAAAGCAACTTGAAGGGGAGTGTGAAATCAAAAGGAAACAGTTCAGCCAATAAGTAACTCAAAGTATCTCCATAGAAACATCCCATAACCTTGTAACACAAGATGTGGGAATTTCCTATGACTGAGCCACACCCCTTTATCACCCAGCAACACCAGGAGAACTCAGCAGCAAAGTTACCTCATCCTTTATGTAGGAATACATCCTGTAGTTTGTTTTCCAAGGATCTTCAGTGGCATCCACATAAAAACCAGCACCAGTGCCAAAATCCCAGCTTTCATCTTCTCCTTCAATATTGCAGCCACCTAGCATGAAAAATCTTTCCTTTATTATATGTTCAGAATTGCAGAACCTGCCATACAAATCAGACTTGGGACACAAGTTTCTTAATCACATCTCTACCCCATCAACTTATAAGACAATTCCGATTTTAATGCATTAGTACAATGCTAAAAAGGGTTACCTCAACACTTTCAAAATGACACTTACATAACACCTACAGATATATCCAATTTATAAATAGTGTCAGTATCTCTTCATAAATAAATATAGCATATGTATATCTCTTGAATTAGTTCTGTAAAGCTTTGTCCAATTTACCCAGGAACTTAATCAAAAAGTTGGCACTTGTTAATTGGTACTATCAGCTTATTTTAGTCATTAGACTTCATCCTATCAAGTACAAGAAACTGTGTGGGAAACAGAAGAAAATTTCCTTCTCCCCAGAATGACAGAACTATGTATCACCAAATGGTGTGTCCAAGCCAATTTATGTAATTATAAATTATTAAATATAAATAATGCCTGCTACACCTCCTCTTTTAAGATTCTCCAGAAGAATAATTCACTGTTCCTATAATTTCACAAGTCGATACCTCTACCTCTTCTGCAATTCATTTCACTGTTCCCACCTGTAATTTCTATGAAACTTAAATAATTTCTTCTTTCAATAACTGCAGGACTGTATCCTCTTTTCCAAGGCTATACTTTCAAACTAAACTTGTAGATGTGTTCCTGAAAGTCAGTACATCCCATCCAGTCCTCCCTTTGATTAGTCTGTGATTTACCAGCCTGGTTTGCAGAACAGAATGTAGTATTTCAGGGTATATCTGATAGGAATGTTTTGGAGAAAGAGAGGCTATTATTGGCTAATCCAAAGTTACATGGGCTTTTACCACTGTCAGATTACACTTCAAACCCACATGTAACTCAACAGTCTCTCAGAATTTGTGCAGAGATGGCTGCCACCCTGCCACAGTCTGAAATCAGATTTGTACAAGGATCAAAGTTGACTCTGCTCCAGTGACATGCCCTTGAACACTGAGTGATTCTTGAACTTAACAGTCCAGCAATCACAGGGATTGGGGTGCTTGAACAACGTGTTGGATGTAAAAAGTCTATCTTCAGTACCTTGGAGATAGAGAAGAACTCAGAAAGCCCTTGGCATAATGCTCATTATGCTAAAAAAACCCCAACTTTCAGGAAGCCTTGAAAAAAAGAAATTTGAAAAGAAATTTGCATTATACTGCTCAGTATACCTGTCTGGAAAAACAAAGCCCCTCAAAGTAGGAAAAGTAAAGTCTACCAAGGCCTGACAGAGGGTCTGTAATGACAAGTACTTAGTGATTTCATGCAGTCTTTTTCCCCATCCAGATACATCTCCTGGCTCCTGGAAGGTAATTCTCATGCACTACACAATTAAATTGCATATGTAAGCATTTTCAATACCTCTCAGCTCATGATTATATTTGAATTGCTTTTCACTTGTTTCTCCAGACAGCTCAAACAGATTTAAAAAGCTCATACCAAAACTCATTTAAATAGTAGAGCAATCCTTATTAGGCTAAAAGGCAAGAGAGAAGCTGCCATGAGGGACTTAAAAGAAAAAGGACAAAGCAATGACCTATGCAAAGGCAGTTACACATTGATAGAGACAATTTACTACCAAAAACAAGTTGCAGTACAACTACCCAATGTGACTAATGCAAAGTTTAGTTGCCCATCTCCAGCCTGCAGCAAATAGCAACAATAAAATGTGAAGTTCATTCATTCACAAGTTTTGCTCTTCTGTCCCTCTTCTTCCTTAGAAACATGTATATACATTCTTTGACTTGACACAACTTCAAAACCTAGAGGTAAAAAATCCTTTATGGAAAGAAGATCGCTTTTTTCCAATATTGCCTGTAGTCAGCTGTAACCCACTAAAGCTTGGGAAATATTAGAAGGCTGACACCTTTGTTAACAGCACTCATGAGATTGTGGCAGAATCCAACAAATTCGAAACATAAAACAGTGAATCCCCAGTATTTCCAATAACGGCAACTCCACCTTTTCAGATTTCCCATAACATAAGCTCGGCCTTATACAAATAACAGCACATAATTTAAAAACTCAGTTCATCAGTAATCTGTTGTAGCTGCAGGGGAGAAGGGTTTCTAGTTTGCTTTTCAAGTACTGTAATCCTTTGAAGGCATTTATTTAATTTGCTTTAGAAGACAGAATACAATTAAGAGCAAGCATTGCATTTTTGTGTGGCAACACAGTTCTGCAGATTTTATAGGGTCTCAGCAAGGCACACAAAATGTCAGCAAGAATTCTAATAGCAGACATCTCTTGTTTCACTTTTCTTCGCTCTCCTCATCTGTGCTGAACTCTGGAGCCCCTTTGTTCCAGTTTTAGTGCCACAACAATAAGAGTTTCAAATGTCAAACCCTCACTACCCCGTTATTAAGAACACACACAGTGTAATCTAGTGAACAGTGCAAGATGCAGAGGTGAGGTCAAATTCTGACTCAGGTGAGCAACACACTTTCCAGCACACTGCAGCACCCCATTCTCTGCGGGCAGAGAGTGCACTTTGGTGCAATGACTGTTACTGTGTCTCTTGCTGCACTTACGTGGGCTCGTGTCTGGTGCCACTACAATCAGGCCGTGCTCAGCTGCCGCCTGTTGGAACCCAGCTTTAGTTATAAAATTCTGTTCTGTGCAGGTCAGCCCTGGGGAAACAAAAATATCCTGGGTCGCACATTGCTCGTGGCATACTGGTTTCAAAACTCTTTTTGGCAGAAAAGGTTTTGAAAAACAAGGAATAAACATGGAAAATGTTTTCATTAGGCTCAACAATCCTTAACAATCCACAGAAACGCAGTTGCGCTGGTAAATTCTGACATCTAATCCTGCAACTACATTTTTCTTTGTACTTCCATCTCAGCCGTTTGCATCACAGAATCACACATGTGGTCTGACAAATTCTACATACTTTAGACAGGATAAAGGGCCTGTAAGCACCCTGGCTCCAAAACCCACAGCAATACGTGCCTTTTGTACAGCAGCAGGTCCAGACAAAGTCCAATTACAAATAAATTACATTTCACACTAATATTTCAATTTTTCTTCACTATACAATTTGAGAGAAGTTAATGATTCTAGTTTCCTCAGAGGACAAGTTGCCAGTAACCTAATTTGATTGATATATTGCCCAAGACAATACAGTTTACATTCAGTAAAATAAATGTGTTGCACGGCTTAGAGCTCTTCAGACAATTTTGATGTTCCTAACTTCAAGTATAAACATTTTTACCCAGTCCACTGTCATAACACAAACCAGCCCCACCAGCTTTTTTGCGAAATGAATATATACAAGGAACACAAGTCTCCACACTAACAGTCTGGTCTCCAACTTTCTAAACAAAAGTCTCAATAAAGCAACTCCTTGAATTACAGCACAGAGTTTCTGCTTTTTTATTTTGAATAAAAGAAAAAAAAAATTTAATTAATTCATTTTTGACAAGACAGCTTCACTCCTGCTGCACAAGCCTCTTCAGCCCCTTGTCCTTTCTGATCCCATAGGTTTACTTCACACTAGACATGCCTGTGCTAAGGCAGCTGACAGCACCTCTCTTTTCAAGTTCACCAGTTGCTTCCTGCAAAGTTGTACTTGGAATAAGTTAAGAGTCCACAGGACAAATGTGCTGGCTTCCACAGGGTCTTTTCACATCCCTACTCTGTTAGCTGAAGCAGTTTTTAAAAAGAAAGGAAAGCAGAAGGTGTCCCAATGGGAAGACCTTACATGAGAACCTTTACATAAATACTTTGGAACAAAAAGTATGAACATTTTAGAACAAAAGGGTGAAGACTTTGAACACTTACAGCATTTTAGAACATAATCTGGTAGGCTAGCTGCTCCCCAAGCTGCATCCTGATTTATCACAGCACACTCAAACTTAAGTGTGCCTTCCAGAAGATGAGTTTCTGTAAAATCCAAGAGCTGCCACTGCAGTACCTCTATACTAAGTTTTCAGTAACTGTAGTGCAGTAATTTAAAAATGTTTAAGATTGTATTTTTTAAGTTACTAAAACTCATGTTACTTACCTGAGAGCCAATACAGCACAGGACATTTCCCAGTTTCTGCTTTTGGAGGCAAGTAGATTCCAAATTTCATTTTGCATTTTAGCTCTGCACTGTAGTAATAAAATACTTCTTGTTATCACCACTACTTAATTAACAAGGTTAATTATCACCACTAACATTAATAAAAGGAATCATTGGATCAGTGCACTTCATTTAAAGGGAGATCTGGTCAGTGAATTGCAACAACTAAGTTAAAGGAAGGGAAGAAAAATCAATTTTTAAACTCAGCCTTAGACTCTAGATTTGGCAACAGCTAACTTTTCAACCTTGTTCTGAATATACTTAAAATAGAGACTTACAAATAAGCCACATTTTCACAGTGCTGCTAACCAAGAACAGGTTGAAAATTGAATTTTGAATCCCAGCAATATTTAGCTTGAGCTTTGGTTATGAAATTAAAAGTAATTTTTACTGAAGAATACATGACTTGCACAGCATGTGCCAGAAAAGGAGATTTTCAATCTACGAAGTCTACAGACCAATTAGTTGCTCAATTAATGCTAAAGCCTAAAACTATCAATAAACTCCTATCTAAGCACAACTGATGATTTCATTTTTATTTGGCTGATTTTTTTTAAAAAAGCTTGGTTTTTTGTACACCTTCATCACTGAGTCACTGGTCACAGCACTTTTCCAGAATGCACAAAAGTAAGATATCCAGTAGTGAGTGGAGCTTTGCACACACAGTGGTTCTCTGTGCTGCAAACAGGACAACCCAAAGTAATGAAGCTTCATTTTCAAAGGTAAAAATACTAGCTTCCCACCTCAACTCTGCAGCACTAAGTATACTAGATTATGTTAAACATTAACACAGAAATTCAAGAGCACAGCCAAAGCAGCACTAGACACTATTCCTGACTTAAATACGGATATTAGTGAGCATGCTTTTTCCTGCAGACTGAAAGCACTGACAGCAATGGATTCACTGCCCCAAGCTAAACATCTTGACAGCTTTAGTGGTGTTTACCTGTCATGTTCAAACACCTTCTGGAAACCTTCAAAGCATTTGTTGCTGGAAACCTGTTTCAGTGCCATGATTTTAACTGGGGAAAAAAAAAAAAAACAACACAGAGAAAGTTAAATTTGAAAATAAAACAATCCTGGTCTTAGACTTTTTGAGAACAGAAGAGTTGAATACAACTTGTAGTATCTTTGCTTCATGTTATTGTTTCTCAGAAGAACTTCCTGCGCACGCTTTCTGATCTTCCATTAACTTTCTATTTCCCCACAAAAAAGGGACAGGGGAGGCTGAACTCTTGTGAGCAGAATGGGCAAAGCCTAACTACTTTCCTACAGACTCACATCTCCAATGACCTTTACCTCAGCACTGACTGTGGCTTGCTCTTTGGCCACCAAACAAACATTCCCACGTGCTGTGGTTAGCCTGGAGCTCCCTCTGCCAGGCTGTTACCTCCACAATTACCACGCATGAGAAAAATCTGTCCCGCTTTTCCTTCTCTTGTGTGTGACAGTATACAGCCACTAACTACCACAATACTGAGCCTTATTCTCATCTTTGGTGGAAGTTAATTACCACATTCTAACAGTCTGTTGGACAGCAGGAACAGAGGAGCAGAAAGCTTATTGCCATGGCAAACAGTATGAAAAATACAAGCAAAGGGGAGTCATGGAAGTTTTAGAACAGCTGGTAGTGCAAGTGTGCTAAGGAAACTCTGGAATCCAGGCTGATACAAAAGTGGACGCTGTCAGCTTGCATAGGGACAGTAAAGCCAAGCAGGCAGCTGAAAGGTGAACAGACTGCAGGGTCACAGAATATTCTGAGTCGGAAGGGATGCCCAAGGA
Source organism: Acrocephalus scirpaceus scirpaceus (assembly GCA_910950805.1). Lineage (NCBI taxonomy): Eukaryota > Metazoa > Chordata > Aves > Passeriformes > Sylviidae > Acrocephalus > Acrocephalus scirpaceus. The sequence continues at coordinate 55,057,097 of OU383774.1, read as the reverse complement.
TCAACAAGTCCAACTCCTGGCCCTGCACAGAACTATTCTCAAAAGTCACACCAGGTGCCTGAGAGCATTGTGGAAACGCTTCTTGAGCTCTGTCAGGCCGCTGCTGTGACCACTTCCCCGGGAGCACAGTGCCCAACCACTGTGGGTGAAGAGCCTTTTCCTGATATCCAGCCTGAACCTCCCCTGACACAACTTCAGGCCATTCCCTCGGGTCTCGTCACCGGCACACAAGAAAATCCCGAGGACAACGCAGCTAACCTCAGACCAGCTAAAACACGTCAAAACGAGAGCGTTCCATCCCTCACACCTGCGCGCTCCTACACGGCACCGGGCAAGAAGCAGCCCGCACCACGGAGCGCCCTCAGGGCTGCCCGCCGCCCAGCAGCGCGGTACCGCCGCGGCACGGCAGCGCCCCGCCGGGGCAGCAACAAGGCCCGGCCCGGCTCGGGGCGCCCCTTTGCACACCGCCACTCCTGCCCGCTGCGCCGCAGCGCTCTCCTGTGCCTCCATTTCCACCCTCCCCTGCGGCCAGGCCTGCACGGTCCAGCCGCTGCCGCCTCCCGCCGTTCCCGGCCCGTTCCCGCAGCCGTTCCCGCGGCCTTACCGCGGCGGAGCGGCGGGAAGGGGCGGCCCCTGCGCGGAGGCGGCTCCTCCTCCCGGCCCGGGGCCGGCCCGCACCGCCCCCGCCCGCCATGGCGCCGCGGGCCCGGCCGGCGCCCCGGGACACCGGCGTGTGCTGCCGCCGCGGGGCTGCAAAAGTCAGATGTGTAAACACTGTCTTAAAAAAGGGTTGCTCTGTGATGTTTGGTCTTTATGCGCTTTGAAGCCTAATCAAGAAAGGAGACTTAATCCGTGAAACAGCAGCGAACGAACTCTAATTGATGGCCAGGTGCTAGAAAGACAAATTGCTTGTCGGTAGAATTGCCTTGTTAAATTTTATGCCTTGACATGTTTCAGTGGTCTCAGACCTAGGAGGAAATTAGCAAAGCTTGGGGACAGGGATGTGCTGCTGATAGTGGGCACAAAGAATGCAGAATTCACGGGCCGCAAGGATTTCTGGCAGAACTCCTAGGACAGGGAAGAAAATAGCAAAGAAAACTCATTAACTGTGCTGAAATCAGCTTTAATTGGTTAAAAGATAATTCTGATGGGGAGAGTGTGACCATTGACTCGCAACCCACTGACTCAAGAAACCCACCAGAAAACCCATAATAGTGAACTATTCAAAGCAGCATTTCTGTTCATGTCGTGGTCTCTTGACCACTTCTAGGGGGAAAAAAGTTGCTGAAGTGGCCTGAGCTGGGACCACTGCATCGTTGCATTCTAAATGTTTTACTTCCCCACAGGATTACAGAGTTCTTCATAGCAGGTGCCACCAGACAAACTGCTGATTTTATAACGAATCCAAATTCTAGTGTGGGTATTTTATACCTCACCTGCAAGATCACTAAGTAACAAAGATGCTTGGCAGTGCTTCCATTTTATTCATAACCCAAATTATCCCACTTTGTGCAGGGCTTTTATTATTTCTTTCTTTATTTAGCAATTTGCAGTTAAACATGCCTATCAGTTGCCAAAAAAAAGTCCTCAGCAAAGTTCCCTCCTACCTTTTGGTCTTGTACCATGCATTGACAATAACTATTTTTGCCTATAACATTTTGCAGTCTTGACTTTTCCAATTCCTTTTATATTTTTGAACCCTAATGCTAGCAATGCAAAGTACTGACAATTTTGTCTCCCCATTACTTTCTATTCTTCCCCAGCAGGTCCATTTGGACCGCAGCTGCTGGACCCCAGACCTGGGCCTTGCATCCTGTCTTCCAGAGCAGCTTTCCTATCTTGCCTCTGTACTCGCACGTAGTTGGTACAAATAGTCTCTCTCTGAGCTGTTTAAACTTCCTTGTCTCAACTCTTTTCAAGCTGTGTTTAAGTTGCCATCAATCAAATTAAATTATGTTTCTTCACTACTCAAGTACTCTTCAGGTTGTTCCGTCCATCTCTATGTGTGCATTTTGTAGCTCCCTAAATGTCTCTCACTAGCAAGATAAAGCCCAGTTAGTTGTTTGAACTGAACTGTAGCCAGTCTGTTTTCTCTCATATATATAGACAGCTGTTGTTACACACATCTCATTTTCCTAGTATCTGCAATTGTTTTTATCTATTTATCTATTGTCAGTATGAAATCTGCCTGACTCAGGCAGTGATACTGATAAGATTTTGGTGTATTCATGCTCTTCCTATCCAAGTCCATTAGATAACCTCTGCCCTATTTACTCCCATTTCAAAGTGATATACTCAGAAGGATTCACCTGAGAGCCTGCTGATGAGTTTACCTGGCCTCCCCACATCTCCATGTCAAGACGTATGCATTATTTTTATGTCTTTTCAGTCAAAAATGACTAAACATACATGCATAGGTAAATTGTGTGAGGACTGTGTCTCAGCCCTTCAGAAAGCTGTTTTCATGGCACAGAGCTGACACACCAGGATAGTGTTAAGAACAGTGTTAAGGCAGAGGGAGCCAAGCTGGTGCAGTCTCTTCTGTGCTGTGGTATAGATCTTTCTAATATCTTTGGTTATGCACATTTGTTTAACCTTAATTCCATTTCTGAATCCTTTCAGACAGCGTTTGCAGTTCTCACCTGTGAATTCATTCTGTTTGCATTCTGCCTATGATTCCAGATTCTCTAAAAAATACCAGAAGTGAAACAGGCTTCCTTTCCTTCATCATTAAAAGGCTTTTCATATGGTACAGCAGGGCAACCAGTAGAAATGAGGACATTAAAAGAAAAGAATGACAGATACTCACTTTGGAAAATTTTTTGGCATATGTACTCTTGCTTAATATACTATTTTATTATATTCCAGTACAGCACATACTATTCCAACATACTTTCTCTATGTTCCTCATACACAAACGATGCTTTCTACCATTTTACCACTGATCTCATCCAATGGTGAAATATGATTTCACATCATCTACCTAGAATTTCTCTTATGATCAGTAAGAAAATCTTTGCATTCTGTCAGAAAGGTTTTTGCCTTTTCACCATCTTTTTTGTACTTGGGGAAACATTATCTTCAACACTCTCAGACGCATTTTCTGTAAAGCTTCCAGCAAGAAACTTCCAGCAAGAAACTTCCACATTGTAGTCAAACAACCTGTATGTCTTAAGCTTATGACACCAAATTTTTCCTTTCCCATTTTCTTTGCAGTAAGTACAGTCCTTCCCTCAGCCATGCATCTGGGTACGCACTTTTCTAATATTCCAATACTTTTTGCGGTAGTCTGAATTAAGAGTGGTGGTTACTAACTTCCTCCTGCCTGCTTTTCAGTCATTTTTTCTCAGCTTTTTATATGTGATCTCATCATCACTTTGGTTATTCAGAGCTCTGAATTCACACTTCTCTATTGACTTTGCCAAGAGATTATTTGTATGCTGTTCTTTTCTATAAAGAACTTCTCCAGTGCTCTTTATAGCAATTGATTATAATTAAGTCTTTTAGAATGATAATGTGATATTTATCTAAATTATCCCAAAATGTCTTATGCCATACTATCAGTCATTTTCAAGAAATATATATGCTGCCAACAGTATCATCCCTCAGTATATTTCATGCTGGCTGTATTGGCACAACCTATTTCAAGTTTTTACCTTTTCAAGGCAGAAAGTTTGCACAGGGAAAGGGAGAATTTTCTGTCCAACTGTATTGTTATTGATTATCTTTATCACTCCCCTTCCTTCTACATCCATCTATCTTACCTTTTATTCCTAAATGGAAGTTAGATCTGAGTTTCTTTTCTTTTCTTTCTTTCTTGCACACACTCACTTTCTTTATCTGTGTACACTGAGGGCTTTTTTTCTGCTTTGTTCTATTTCTTGATTTCATTATTTCCTTTCTGTTAATTGATGAGTCATTTGAGTCCCTAGGCCATTTAGGGACACAGCATTGTCCTTTGGTCTTGCTTGCACTGTAATCCCGGTTACATAGCTCCCCTGGCTCCTCTTTCATTTGGCTTTATCATCTTGGATTGGTGCTCCTGCAGCACTGCACTGAGGGTCAGGAATGGCCTCAATAGCTCTGAGCTGCCATGAGCCTGAGCATGTTCATAAATCCTCTTTGCAGAGGCTGTGGAAAATGTATACACAGAAGATTTGCAGTTGCAGAAACAAGTCATTTGTGATAAGAAAATAGAAGAAGTAATATTTTTTGAAAAATTCTTTGTCCCTAGAGCAGTTAAAGCACTTACAACTTTTCCAAGGGAAAAAATACCCAATCATGCTTCTTTTGTTATAGTAATGTAAGAAATATTAGTAATATTTTCTTATCACTTCAGAAAAATGGAAAATTAAGCACATTACAACTGATAATAAATCCAGTGAGGAATATGCTCCTGATAATTCTGACAGAAAGTATTTTCCTCTTAATGTGTTACAATTAAAAATGAAGAAGTCTTGTTTTTTATAGTAAATTAATTGCACATATTTGTATTATGTCTTTTGTTTTCTATTTCTTTCTAGTACAGATTAATTTTGAACCTGTGAAGAGTCTGCTTGTTTGAGAAAATTTTCCACATACGGTTTTAAATTTCTCATGTATTTACTGAGCCCTTGAGGCTGGTTTTTTGAATTCAGATATTCAAGTAAACTTTGATGTATAATTGCAGCTAAGGAAAAATATTGGCTGACAGGAATGTAATAGTGAAAATCTGATTTAGCAAATGCCAAAGGACAAATTTAAATTCAATTTAAGCCAATAAATAATACAGTAGAACATTAGGACTTGTCTTATTAATGGGAACTGCAAGGAGAGGTGGAGACGTAAATGCCATTTGTTTAGGCTTGTGGTTGTCTTTCCAAGGGAGACAGGCTTTTCTTTAGGTCTTATGGAATAAATTAAGATCAGCAACACCAGCTGGCATGCCTTGATCCCTACATGATCCTTGAAGTAATACATGTACAGTAGACTTCCTTTCTTGGTCTTGGTGGAGAGTTCAGGCCACAGAATTGAAGTCATTTATCAAAATTAGGGTCGAAGTAGCAGAAGGAACTTTCACGTGTATCATAAATTCTTTCTGTGAAGATTATTTAAATTGTTATCTATAATGAGGTAAGGCAAAGAGTCATGCAAAATTACAATAAAATATTACTTTAAAGAGCATGGCTTTTAGAAAAGCTGAGGAAAAGGCAGTAATTTATTGCTGTCAAAGATGAGTATAGTAACATTCTCAAAGCCTACATGGCTTTTGGAACAACCAGCATGATCCCCAGTAGAAAGAATATTTTTTTCATTAATATATATGACTCCTAGAGGAAGTACAAGCAATGAAAGGGTCAGAAGATTCCAAAGATCATCTAAGATGAAAAAATAAAAATAGATGGTTATATTGCCAAAGACAATTGACAGAAAACTTGATTAAATCTGAATTTTAAGAAAAGATAAGTCTTTTGAAATTTAAAAAAATAATAAGCCCTGAAGGCAACAAGTTTTCAGTCACTAATACAGGGATTATTTAGTCATAATTAGTGTCTAAAAGTGCATAAATTAGTGTCTAAAAGATCAAGAAAACTAAAGGCAGGTCAGCCTTACCACCACTCCCAGGAAAGTAATGGGACAGATCCTCCTAGGAGGATTTCTAGGTATACAAAGAAAAAGAAGGTGGGTAGGAGTAGCCAAGATGGATTTACTGAGAGCACAGCACACCTGACCAGTCTAATTACCTTCTGAAGAGAATTTTCCTTCAACAGACAAAGCAGGAGCAGTGGAAGTTGTATGCATTAGCAAGAGCTTTGAAAGAACTTCTAATAGTCTCCTTGTCTCCTTTAACAAGATTGGAGAAATATGAGCTCGATTAGTTGATAATAAGGTGGGTGGAAAATTGGCTTCATTGCTGGGCTCAGGGAGTATTGATCAGCAGTGCAGAGTCCAGCTGTCAGGGTGACACCCCTCAGGGATCGATACGAGGGACAGGACTCTTTAGTGTCTTTATTAGTGACCTGGGTGATGAGATGGAGTGCAGTCTGAGAGACGTAGGTAAGAAAAAGCCAGTTTATATTACTCCCTGCAGTAACAAAGATAAAGAGAAAAGGATAATAGATCTTTGGTAAAAGAAGAGACTTCAGTTCAGAAAGATATTCTGGAGTTCTGGAAAAAAAAATCGAAGTTGCAGTAAGCAAGTGACTATTGATAATACAGATCACTATTGATGATACAGCTCAGTGAAAAAAAAGGAAAGAGCTTATTTCTACTGACAGTGACCAGGTCCACAGTGCAAAGCACTGTAGAAAAACCTGTTGAAGCAAATCTTTTCACTTGAAGAGTTCACTGTCTACAAGACGGGAAGGGAGCAAAAATAATTTCTATACTTCTCATGTGGAGAACAGAAATGTTGACTTCCAGAGTGCAGCCATGACGATTATGCTCCTGTGGAAACTTCATCCTTTATTTTATGCATAGCTATAGGCATCAATTCCAAATATTTTGGTGGAGTAACTGTTGGACTAGTCTGCTCCTAAATCCTGAGATTTTCTGCCTTTGTTTGACCCTGAATAGTTCCATCTTTTTCAAAAAATTTCCTAAGTAAGTATCCTGCCTTGGATGAATTTTCAGGTCCTGTGTACTGCTTCCAAATGGCTGTCATTTTTTTTTTTTCTCGTGAGAAGTATCAAAGAGGAATTTTAGGATAATCTGTCTTTTTGGGTCTTTCAGGGTCTCACAACTGCTGTACTTCATCTCAGGAAGTGCCTTTGTAAACTACTTTTGATCCATATTTTTACTGGTTCTACAAACCTAAAGTAAGTAAACCTGACTCATTTCAAACACGTAAATCTCAATTGCAATAAATGTGCATTGCTAGAATTTTGTTTTCATCAGTCAATAAGAACTGCAGATTTCCAGATATGCTTTTGAAGTCTGTTTCACCAGCACTGGAAAGTAGAGGTTTACAGGAAGGGGACCTTCATCCATGTCTTTTGAGTTCTGGGTTCTGTTCCTAGCTCACTCACTAGTGGCTTTTTTTGCTGATTTTATCTCACTGTACCTCAGTTGCCTGTCAGCAATAAGTTCCCAATAACAGTTGTCTCTTCCTGAAAACAGTTGTAAGAATAAATAAAAATGAATGGAGTCTGACAATGCAGTAATCTGTTTAACATGCTTCTTTCCCCATTTTTATCCTTAGATGTAGATCTGTAAGGTGAAACCTCAGTTAATATGTCACAGTGTGTTCCTCTTTCATCAGCCACTGGCTTCTTGGGCAGATCAGAAGATGGCACAGTTCAATCTTTTCACCTTCTCCCTGGTGGTTGTTCCTCAAAAGACCCATTCAGCAAAGAAGTTGGTTTCCCTCAAGGATCTCCAATGTGACTGTTAATAGTCTGCTTACAGGGGGAAAAATATTCCCTATACCTATCTCCAGGCTTAGCCTTAACCCCATAAGCTCCAAGTATTTCGTTTTGAAAAGTGAAGTTATGTGGCCACATTACATCTGCTGTTAGTTGGGAATGGAGATATTTTATACTTGTGGGATTTATAGACTGGGATTTTCCAAAGGGTAATTCTTTCTACTTGCTTAAAATACTAATTTTAGTCTGCCTCTTTTCCTCTATTGCCTCTAGGAGCTGGCTCAACTGGCTTAGGCCTGGACATTTAACTAGGAGTCACCAGCAGTTCCCAGTCTAAATGACTCCATGAAAAAACAAGTTTTTCAACTTGCACTCTTGTTGCTTTTTCTGCAAAGAGACATGAATCACCCAAACATCTTTGTCATTTCAGATTATTCAGCAGCAGAGACTTTACAAAACAAGCATGTTGTAAATTTGCTTGGAAACTCAGCAACCATCATTTTAACTACTGATATCTTTGCTTCCATTTCCTGCAGCAGTTATGTGGCTGCAGAAATATAATTTTTACTGCTGGGTTCCTGAGAGCTGTGAAGAAGTGTTTAAGGATTCTGAGACTCTTAATCTGCTACAGAGCGCTTACCATGTAACAGAGAGAATAAAAGTGAACTCACAAAATACTAATATTTGTATTGTCAGTGAATTGTGAGCTAAGAATTCACAAATAAACTCTTTGAGATTTTTTTTGTCAATTGCAAATGCACTTGCAGAAATATTTATGGAAGAGCAGGTGTCCTGCCTTCATGGTGACAACTGATGATAATGACAGGAAACTGTCCTAACTTCTGGGGGTTTTTTAACCTTTCATAAGGGACTATGTTGATGCATATGTAATGCTGACTCCCTTCAGAGAATACATCTGTAGATGGAACTTAGTGTCTTCTTTTACAAACATCTTTGCTTTTTTGTCTTGAAGTGCCATATTGATAAACTAAATGCATTCTCTTTCAAAGATCAGTGCAAATTACATAGAAACAGGTAAATCTTGCAGGAGTTTTCCAAAGAACATAAAAAATTATGGTACACTGGAGCCTACATACGGAGGTATAGTAGTACTGAGGTAAAACTGAGTGGATTTGCAGTTCGGGTATCTCATCTGGTACATTTCACCCTAACACCATATGTGGTACGTCACATATTTGCAGCTAAAACAATTAGATTCCCTATGTCTGATAGCTTCTGAAAAATCCAGCTTTGTATGCTTTTTTCTACACATTATAAAGCTCAATGAAACCTTAAGGTTTTGAAGGGATTACTTATTAACGGTTGTATTACTTTGATATGCATTGCCATTGCAAATAAGAGCTTGTATGCTGTTAAGATCAGTTGGAGGAATAAATTTGTTTTGTTTTTAAGACAGGGAAAATGAAAACTATTAAAATCCACTTGGGATTCTTATTTCAATGCTCTTTGTGAAAGAAAATAGCGACAATAGATGGCACTGTGGTTCTGTGACCCGGGAATTGTTTCTGTCTGAAGCGGTGCCACGCCGTTTGTGCTGCTCTGGCGGTGGGGCTGACCCGGACTGGACACCAGATGCCCACCAAACTCCCCCTCTCCTCAACCAGGCAGGGCAGAGGAAGCACAAGGAAAAGTTCTTGGGTAGAGATAAGGGGAGGAAGAGATCACTCACCAATTACTGTTGGGCAAAACAGATTTGGCTTAGGGAAATTAGTTTAATTTATTGCCAATCAAATCAGAGTAGTCTAATGAGATATAAAAGCTAAATCTTAAAACAGCTTCACCCCTCCACCCCTCTCCCTTCTTCCAGGGCTTAACTTCATTCCTGATTTTCTCTAGTTCTTCCCCCACAGTGGCACAGAGGGATGGGGAACGGGAGCTGTGATCAGTCATTACACGTGGTTTCTGCTGTTCCTTCCTCCTCAGAGAGAGGACTCCTCACACACTTCCCCTGCTCCAGCTTGAGCTCTCTCCCTCTGGGGACAGTCCTCTATGAACTTCAACATGCATTCTTCCCTCGAGCTGCAGTTCTTCATGAACTGCTCCATTGTGGGTCCCTAGTGGTGCCAGCAAACCTGCTCCGGAGGGGCTCCTCTCTCCACTGACTTCCCACAGATGCCGCCAGGAGCCTGCTCCAGCACGGGCTTCCCACGGGGTCACAGCCTCCTTTGGCATTCACCTGCTCCAGCGTGGAGTTCTCCACGGGTTGCAGGGGGACACGTGCTCCCCTATGGAGCTCCCTGGGCTGCAGGGGCACAGCTGCCTCCCCATGGTCTGTACCAGGGGCTGCCAGGGAATCTCTGCTCCAGCACCCAGAGCACCTCCTGCCCCTCCTTCTCCACTGACCTTGGTGTCTGCAGAGTTGTTCCTCTCACATATTCACACTCCTCTCTCTGGCTGCTGTGGTGCAGCTTTCCCCCACTTCTTAAATCTATTATCCCACTGGGACCATAGTGGCGGCTGCTGGGCTTGGCTTTGGCCAGAGGTTCGTCCATCCTGGAGCTGGCTGGCATTGGATCTGTCAGATATGGGCAAAACTTCTGGAAGCATCTCACAGAACCCACTCCTGTAGATTCCTCACTTCTGAAACCTTACCATGCAAACCAATACACGTTATTAATTTTAATCTTATAGATTTACTTCTTAGTTAAGTTAATTTAATTTGCTTTCTACTGTTGCAAATACACTGTTTCTGACACTGAAAATTATTAAGTTATATGTACTTACCGAAAGAGTACCTCTTCAGTAGAAGGATGACTGTTCTTAGAAAAAGAATGATTACAATGGCTCATTTTGGACCAGTTTACTGAGATAGTTAAATTCTGCAACATGTTCTTTCTTTTTGTCCAGCAAAATATTAAAATTACTTTAGCCTTCAGCAGACATTGTACTGAATATTTATGGGAGAAATAAAACCAAACCAAATTAGCTATTTAAGACAAAGCTCCAGTTTATAAAACAACTGATGACATTTGAATATTTTAATCTGCTTTTCTAGCAGTGCGATCAGACAGAACAGTAAAGCATTGGAACACCATTTTACATTAACATTACAAAATACAGCAAAATTTTTTCTCAATGTATTTACATAAGCAAACATATAGGTATTCAAAATAGAATGCATCTCACCGTCTGGCAATAATTACATAAGTACAGTGCATGGTTGACTGGATGGGATAGATACATAGGAATTTTTTACCCTGAAGTGTAAAAAAGATGCACACCAGCTTAGGAGATACATGGTGAGCTTCATGTCTTTGGACATTTTTCAGATACAGTCTTAACAGTAACAAAATGTCAATCTACTTGAAAAATTGATGCTGAAAAGTTTTTTCAGATGAAGTGTTTTTTTGGACGCAGATATGACAGACTGACTCAGCATGCTTTTCCTGTGAAGTAGGGGAGACCCTAACCTCTGAACCAGTCTGTATGAATGTCTTCTCTTTTTTTTTTAACCTGAAAAATTACAAAAAATTCCATTCCAGTCTGATACATAATGAAAACAGTTTTTTGGAAGCTGGAAATGTTGCTCTGGAGCTGGTCATATTAAAACCATGGTGTTCATTCCAAACATGGGCCAAGTGCTGTAAATCCTAGTTTAAAACAGCTGAACTTTGTCATCTGTCTGCAGTATAATGAGCCCATTAATTGCTATCTACTGATGAACAACCTCTAGCAGATTTGGCATGGTGGCTAGAACAAATTCATATCCTGACTCTGTCATCCTCACTAAGGCAAACTGCACAAAAATCTATTAATATTTTGATGCAGGGTGGCAGAATCAGGCCTTTATAAGCTGTCAAAAATATCCATAAAGAGCTAGAGATATTGGTCTTTATCTGCTGTGCATTCTTGGCCTTGAGAGGCTTCTTAGGCAAAAGCTGCTGATCACTCAATAAAACCATCTCTCTGAGTGCTCCAGAATCAAAATGTCAGACATCAGTTTTCTCTGCTTCTAAGCAAAAAACTAAGTGTTATATTCTCTCCAGTTGTCAATTAAGGAAATGCCGTAAAGTCTCTTATGTCCAAAACATAGGTTTTATTTTAATAAACTGGAAAAAAATGATTGTTCAGAGTCATTTTGTAATGAAACTTCAAGCCAGTAGTTGAAACCCTCTGTGACTGTAGCAAAACATTCCCTGTCAGTATTTGCAACCTGAGCAATTTGACATTGTGAACGAGGAACTGAAGGTGAATTGAAAGAGAAAGAGAGGGCTGATCTGCTCTGCCTCATGGGCAAAATGCAGATGGCAAGTGGAGAGTGTAAGCACTGAATGTGAAATGTTCAGTAACAGTTTATCAGCTGCAAGCTGGTGAAGGAGACTGTGCAGAGCAGCAACCGGACCCTCAGGAGATTTGGGAAGAATTGAGCTCTGGAGAAGTGCAGGATGCCATATACATTATACAGGGTGGGCCCTGCTCCCCGGCACAAATGGGCAGTAAGACCCAAACTGTCTGTCCCACCTACTTCTTTCTCTTGCAAGGCCAGAGAAACTTGCATCAGGTCAGGCATAAATGACAAAAACACGTGGCGATTTCCTCCACTGGTGGAAGCATCTTTGTTTCCTTTCCCCTCACATGCAGGTTTAGAGACCTTCAGTTCCTGTCAATATTCATCATATGAAGGCAATCTGGTTTGGTGGCAGATCTAGAGCCTCAGACTTCTTCTCACAAAACACCTTTGCTTTTATTACGTCCTGCTTATTCCCTGAGATACCTGTTTCCAAGGGCAAATCCTCAAAACCCTCACCCCCATTGTGTAGTGGAGACATCTGGCCTGTGGGATACAAGATGGGCATTGTCCTTAGTTCAAAGTAACAAATTTAGGGTCAATACCATACTTGACAGGAAGGAGTGGGAAGTCACTGGTCCCACCTACTACTATTATGGTAGTCTTCATACTCAGCTGCATTTATCAGATTCCCTCTGGAATCCCTTCTTTGCCAGCGTGACACCCCTCACACAGTGCTGTGTAGGAGCGGGATGTGCGCATAGGGAGGTAGGAGCAGTGAGTCCATTTTTGCTTCTGCTGAAGCTGTTCAGTTTAACTGTGGTGATCAAATGTACCCAGAGACAGAGAGAGCATATAAAGCACCTGGAGAGCACAGCAGTTTTTCTACCTGATTTATCAGTCCACCTTAAATGACCAGTTTTCTGGGGAAAACCATGAATGTCTGTGAGGTGATAGATGACATGCATGGCATCATTATTGCAAGTGGGGCTAGAGCATGACACTTTGTCCCAGACATGGAGACTGAGGTGAGTCAGTGTCATCATGTGCATGCAGAGCTTCTGTGTGGCCAGTGCACAGTGGCTCCTTCCTATCCCATGTCAGAGGAAAGGGCTCATAAAACTAGCAGATTTAGTTATACAATATATATGACAATAAATCAATTTCTTGGAAATCAAATACCCAGCCAATTTTTAAGTCCTTGTCTGTCATAGATCAGTATCTTAAGCTAAAGACCTTCTTCTTCCAAAGACTTCCACCTGGTAGGGTAGAATAAGGTTCAGTTTGTCTCTGTCTCTCTCCTTCTTTGACTTAGTGGAAATTTAACTGCTCTCTAAAAACTGAACAACTTCAATAGAAGGACGGATGAAGGCATTGGAGTTTTGCTTCTGGATGGGCAGTGTTTTTTCCAGAGAAACTGGAATACATCCTGGTTCTGATGAGATTATAGCTGCAAAATTCATGGAATGAATTGAATTACTGGACTTATGCTTTGCACGTGAATGCAGCATTTATATTTCTTCTCTTCAGCAAAGTCCCACTGGCCTTAGTGACATTGGCTATGATGCCTGAAAGAAAAGAGTTTCATGACTAGCCATGTCTGTCAAACAATGTATCTTATGTTCTTTATGCAATGTATTCTGCCCTTGGATCTCTGCAGGTGAAATGCAATGTTGTTTATGGGTCCTGTTATTTTTCAAGTGAGCCCCATTTGCCCGTACATATTTCATTAAGGCTGAGTCCTAGTAGTGCAATCATCTGACCATTCCTGAGCAATCTGTCTTAACAGCATTACACTGAAACAAGGGAAAATGATTTTTAGCAGCTAACACTTTTCTAATAATTCTGGCTTTACAACCCCTAAACCAAAACCAGAACATTCTTCATAATGGGCTTTTTTTAACCAAAGAGAAATTGTGAGAGAGGAACTGCTTCAACCTTTTATTGAAGGCTTTACTCATGCAAAGCTTCCCCTGACATTACTTAAATCAGACTTTGTTGGAATTGAACAGTCATGAATCTGGAAATGGTGCTGAAATTATTTAGCAGTGTTGTGCCTGGTTTTCCACTGTTCTCTCACTTCACCTCTATGTCAACACCAGTGGGAGGGAGCAGGGGATTAACACCAATAATTTTGAAAACTGAAGATTACTTTCAATTTTTTAAGCCGAACACACAAAATTTTTGAATGCAAATAAACTATAAGTTCTGAAATAAAGATTACAAGTGGTGGTGGAAATGCAGGATTATTCAAGTATAATTTACCTTTGAAGGTTGCTTATTTGAAATACAGAACAAATGGCAGAAAAGCCCAGGGACATTTCAGGATGGTTACTGAGGAAGAAAAAATGGCATAAAAACAATTAACAAGATGTCCATATAATTATTCTATAGCAGTTTTAATAGATTTTGTTTAATACTTTAAGATTTATTTTAAATATATATTAGCAAATTAACCATAATTTTATTTAAAATTCCCTAAAGTGCTCATTCAGTTAATGATAACAAAACTCAGTTGTAGCAAGACAAACTAGCTGGAGCCTACTCTGCAAGAACATCAAAGGACAGCTTAGCTTTCATTTGCAAAGAGAAAAGAAATGCGTAGGTTTCTTTGCAGCCTATATTATAATACCAGAAATTGCATTTTTTTTCTTTAAGAAATATATCCTTTAGAATATTAAAAAAATAAGTTTAATAAAGCCTGTGCTTAAAACAGACAAAGTACTGTATGAAAAAAAATTGCACATTTGATACCCTTTCAACCCTGCTTTTCATCCACAGGATAATGTGAGGAGTATATGATGCTGTTGGAAGGTCTCTTGAACACAGCTGATTTTCCTATCAGAGCTTCTCACAGCAGGTGAAATTTTCAGTGCACGCACAGTGGTTGTCATGGCAGCTGCTGACCATCACACACCACTAACCTTTTCATTCCCTGGGCCAATACTTCCCTTGGAGGTACCATCTAAATGATGTGTTCCTATCGTGACAGTCGAGTAGTCCTTAGCCATCATTTTCGCCTCTTTTTTCAAACTCTTCATTTGTGCTAGCTGGAGCTGTCTGGAGTCATATGCAAGTGCTGGGATAGTGTTCACTAAAATCAGCTGGAAAGGTTTCTTCTCCTCCTTGTAGCGACACTGGATGTAGCGAGAGAAAGCTGAGCGGTAGGTTTTGTTGAACAATGTATATACGAGTGGGTTGACAGCCGAAGAAAGGTAGCCAATCCAAACAAATACGTTAAGAAGTCCTCCAATGACCTCTTCTTTGCATGACTCCTTGCAAATAACAGCCATCACATTGGTGATGAAAAACGGGCACCACATCACAACAAACAGAAAGAAGACAATGCCAAGGACCTTGGAAGCCTTCTGCTCATTGCTGATGGATTGCATGGTTCTCCTCCCTGAAGTCCCTGTATCTCTGTTCAAGGAGCGCTGAAAGAGTTTCTCTGAGGACAGGGAACTCTGAGGGAGGAAGCTGAATGAAGCAAACTTGGTCTTAGGGCCAGGGTCATTCACGCACAGCATAGCTTCCTTCTGCAGCGACTTGATAGTTAAAAAGTAAGTGACTACCATGATGGTTAGAGGGATGAAGAATGCCACAAAAGACCCTACTAGTACAAAATTTTCATCTGCAAGTAAGCAGATGTCTTTCTTAAAAATGTCCTTCTTAAATACTTTGGAGTCATCTTGTAGTCCAAAGACGGGTACAGGCATGGAGATACCTGAAGGTGGATGAGAGAAAGAAGAGGTTAAAAACAATAATGGAAACCACTTCTAGCCTCCAAGAACAAACAAACATCTACCTGTGTTCTAGCTGTGGCTAAGTTGGTTGTAGCTGTACACATTACCTCAGCCATAGGTAGAAAACATTTGCTTCCTTCCAACTGTCTTATGACACCTGGTAGCCAGAAAAGCATGGTTTTGGATCATGAGCCCCTTGTAATGATCTCCAGACTTGCTCCTTTGTCCCTATCACCTTGGCAAAGGATTTTATGAACTATGACCAAGATGTCACTATGTATTTCTTTTCTGGAGTGGCATAAGAATTATCTTGTTTTTCATTAGAGGATTAAAAGTGTTCTGGGTTCTAAATAGACTGGGAAATACTGATTTTAGGAGGAAAGATAATTTTTTGTCATAGGTCTAAGAGTAATTTTTCATCGTGTCTTTCTCTTTTCTTGCTGTAATCTCCATATAGTCAACACAGGCTAAATGCTAACAAAACCCAACTTTCCATGTGGCAATGGCCAGATGAACAACAGGAACAAATTAAGCACTGAAAGGCACTGAGATGCCTGAGATGAGGCAGCCTGAGATGTAGTTTATCCTGCAGAACTGCAAAAATGCTTTCACTGTATTTCCAGCTGCTAGAGGTTGCCTTCTCTTTGCACAGCCATGCAAAATTTGTCTTCCCCTGGAGCATGCATCCTTGGCTTGTCATGAATGGCAAGACAAGGTGACAAAGTCCATTCCCCTTGGACTGCTCTGTCTGTTTCAAGCCTACTCAGCCATTTCCTCAGGGATTTCTGCAAATGCTGCTAGAGTCTGGGTAAAATCAAACACCTGCTGTTTCTTTGGTTGTTGGTTTTGGGTTTTTTTCAGCATTTGTCCCTTCCCCTCCAAATGGATGCTGTCTTTCCAAGAGAGGCGATGTCCAGACAATAAAAGAGATGATGTGCTATGAAGATAGCAAAAGTGGAATGAAGCAGGGGGTGATAATGCAGCCCTGTTTGGATAAAAGCAGGGAGGGGTTTGAGTCCTGTGGAAAGTTAGCATAATCAGGGAGCTTCAGTTTCATTTGCATATTGGAACAGAAATCCCAGTTGCTGTATTTGACTTATGAGAAATAAAAACAGAGAAGAATTTCCTATGATGTGAGGATGCTGTGCCCTACTTTGTTCAGTGGATGCTCAGGAGTGTCCTTACTGGTTCACTGACGAGTCCTGAAACATCTGCATTTCAATGGTATCTTCCCCTATCTCTATTTCTTTCCCTTCTTCCCACTCTGCTGCTTAAACTGGGAGCCCTTTAAAAGCATAGCCTGTCTCTTAATTTCACACATATCCAGTGCCCAGCATAACAGCTCCAGTCCTAGAGGAAGGTCCTCTAGGACTGGAGGAAGGCTGTGGAGTACAGGCTCACATAATATCACAGTAATAATAATATTAGATTATTATTGGGTTCAAGTGCTTCATTCTTTTTGTTCTTCTGGACCTTCTACAAAGATCTTTTTTTTTTCTACGAACACTGTAGCTTATTTTGTCTTTTCAACTTTGAACTGAGTCATGGCATTGCCTCAGGCCACTTTCGAAAAGTGCTGTTCTTATCGGTCCAGGGCAGAAGCTGGTGGAGAGCCTGCGGTATTACCCTTTCAGCTCCTCCTGCACAGGCTCTAAATGCTTGAACTTGGGTTAGGAGAAGCCAGTGAGTGAGATGCAAACTCATGCAGTGTGTCGCAACTCCTGAGCTCCTGAGCTGACAGGAACCTCCAGTGTTTTTAATTACTGGCTTTAAAGGTCTGCATCCATTTCTCTGGAAGCACGGAGGAAGAGGTCACCATCAGAAGCCAGACTGTCCAGCCACGGCTGAGTAATCTCAACAACTCCAGGGAAATGAGGAATGCTTTGAAGTTAATTTTCTTTTTTTGGATGAGTTGGAGGGGTGCTGAAGGCATCCAGCACCTCCTAGCATCATACTCCAGCTGCATGAAGACACAGCATTAGTCAGAGCAATACCAGAAGTTTCCTGTCTGCTTCTGCCCTGTGCTGATAACAGCGAGGCTGTTTTTTCATTTAATTCAAAGACCTAGTGTGAGCTGCAGAGATAAAATAAACAATGGTATTGACAGAGTAAAAAGATGCTTTTCATTACTGCCTTATGTTTCAGCTGCCTGAGGAGGCATGGGAGCAGAGGCAGCAGCATTAGAAAGAGGAAAATGCTAGCATAATTTGCACACTTTTTCAAGTAAAAGGCCAAAGTCTGTTACAACTTCTCACCTGAAACAAGAGGAGCAATTCCCCAACTGTTTTGTTTTGTTCTTAGCAGCTTCTGGAGGGTGACTTCTAAATCAAATTTTCTGGCTTTAAAAAATGGAAATGGGCTTCAGCCAGTGTAGCAGAAGTTCCTACATTTCTTTGACATTCCTTTAACAAGCACAGAAGTGCTGTACCAGCAGAGCTGTAGCAGGCACTGCTAGCCATGTAAGTTCTTCTGAGTGACCATTCAAGGCATCATTCCCCTACAGCCACAAGGAAGTGGCCTGTATTCAGTTTGAAAACAGCAGAGATACCACGCTTTGGTGGGGCAAAGAACTCTGACAGCTGTAAACTGCTTTTTGTGTAAGCCCAGTTAAGTTGATGCAGGACATCCCCCAAATGATATTGTGGCATTCCTGCATGGAAAAAGTTAATGTCTAGCCCAGTTTTCTCTTTTGATATCTCTATAGGGACTAAATTTACTGTTTCCCTCCTGAAAGGAACAGGGTTTGTCCCCTCTCAACAGTTGGCTTCTGTGACATAAGTATGGCAAATTCCATGAGCACACAGGGATCAAATTCAAAGGCAATAATATTTAAATTGTCAGTAAAGGAGCTTCCATGAACAACTCACATCCACTATTTTGATGAGATTTTTAGGAATCATCACATATGGCCAAGAATATCTCCCACATGTCACATTTGGTCAAGATCGTTTGTTCTGTAAACCCACAATGAAATGACCTGGACTAAAGTTGCATTAGCATTATTGCAACTGACTGAATTAATTCTTTAAAAGTTGAATATGAATGATCTATTTCACCTGGATGATTCAGATGTATACTCGCTGGTTTACTTGTCCTTGCTTTCCAGCTCCCTGCTCTTGGTGACTGGAGGTTTAAGAAGACACAGATGGGGCCTGTGCATTCAAATGTCATAAGAAGAAAATCAGCTTCACAAGGAAGGATCATGCAGAGCTACCAGGTAGGGACAAGCAGGTGTTTGGGAAGTGAAGCATTTGCCAACAGCAGATCTGGAGGAAAAAACCTGGAAGAGCTGTAACAGAACAGCTATTCCACACCCTGCCCATTCCACGCTCCTGGTAGCTCAAAGTCAGTCTTGAAAAAAATCTTGGTATCCCCTGAGGGATTTTTTATGGTTTATCTTCCTTGGTTTTCAAAAGAACTAAACTGAGGCACAAGGAAGCATTCAGCACAGAACAGGAGCATCCATTCAAGCACTGAAGGTACATAAGCCAGTCCATTTCCAGTTGACATTCCCACTTAGAACATTTTCCCATGTGAACAAGCCCTAAATATTATGTTCCTCTGGTACAAGGTGGTTTATTTATATGGTTTGAGTTATACACATGTGGCTGTTTCAAACTGTGGATTTTAATAAACTGCACAACAGATCCCAAACAATAAAGATGAGTAATAAATTCTGCATTAAACCTCAAGAATTTGGGCACAGTTTCAGAACGACAAAAGGCTCTTGAAAACACCTAAAATTAGGAAGTAAAGCAACGGCATCCTTTTTGCCTCAAGAAGCCTGGTGAAATTGACAAAGGTTGATATAGTAGTACACATTGTTGGCTTCAGAGGTATACAACAGCTATAAAACCACTTTAACTGGACAGGTAAACTGGGTTTGCGGCTGCCTTGAGCTGCTGAGGCTATCAATAAATCAAAGCCATAATTTACAATGTGCGTGTAGGGTGGCACACTGGGGTTACTTGGGGTGAAGACAAGGAGGAGGAAGTGAATTGATAAGGTCAAGGTTCCTTCAGTGAAGTCTCCTTTAAGCAGAAACTGTCAGTCACATGCTTTCACCTCGTATATATCCATTTCAATTTTGTTTAGTACAGATGAGCATTGTTCTGTGCCTTAATAAATGTCCAAAGATTAGGAACTACCTTTTTAAAATGTCATTACAGTTTCTCAAAAATTTTGGCACCTTTGTTCACCTTCTCATGAGAAACAAAAAACTCTCCCCATTTTAGGTTTTAGCAGTCACATTGATTCAGACATATCCAGTCATGGGCCAGCTCACGGGCCATTGCACAAAGATGTGCTGTGACACTTGGGACCCCTGAAAGGATTGCTGCTTGAGGAGGCCAGTGTCTCCTTCAAGCAGCTCAATCTGGCCATATTGTCTAGTTCTTTTAGATAAGCCCATGCTGGTATCTGGTGCCTATTTGTACTCAGAAAATATCCTCTGTTGATATATCTACACATTCAAACAGCAGACGTCCATGTATAACTCACCTCCTACATCCCAAGGCATGCAATGCATACTCTCAGTTTCATGTTGTATAAAAGTCTCCTTTTTGCACACTGCCATCACATTATTTTCAATATTTTTTTACTTAATTTACCACACAAAAGAATATTTATTCTTTGTGGGCTACCATGGTACCCTGTGTGGATGTTTGTTTGCTCAAGGAACACAAGCCACAGCGAGCCACTTGTGGCAGGGGACCATGGACCATGTCCTCCTCTGAGTATCAAGGATGACAGTGTGTCTGGATCTTATATGAGGAGCTGGGGTTTATTGACAGTTACTTCCACTTAAACATCTGCAGAGGAGCTGCTCAGTCTGGCTTGGCATTTGACACTCACCATTATGGTTGTTATGGCTCTACATTTCATTGTCTTGTGATTACATCATGATTTCCCCAGACCTGCAAACATTTAGCTGCTCTCTGCATGCACCTGAAAATGTTATTCTCCCATTGACTCCTTTCCAGTCATGACAAACCCTTCACTGTAATAATCTTGTTGCTGCCAGAGTAGTGCTAGCCAGCCATATTTCCAATGCATGCAGGTTGCTGAAGGGTGGCATTGCAAAAACAGAAATTTCTGCCTGGGAAGAGGGAATGTTGACAACCTCTGTGTGGATTGGGAATCACCATCTGAGGCTGCATCTAGTTAGCATGAATGTTAAAAAGCTTCCACCTTCCCTAGTCAGACTGACAGTGTCCCCAGAGTCCTGGGCTAGAATTTCTCCTCACATGTACCACCAGCATAGAATTCTTCCCTGGTGGTAGGTACATGTGATGGCAGAGGCATAAGCAGACGAGGTGCTTTCTCTCACAAATCCCCACATAATATTTGTTTTCAGATGGATTTCCTCAAGAGCTAAGTGAGTCACTGTGCTGGGGGAGCATCGTCTCCTTTCTGCATCCCAAGAGGCTGTACTCACAGGAATGGAATCAGAGTGGGCCCAGGCATTTTCCTTGTAACTGCTGGTAGACCAAATTTAGTTTTTTATTCAAGAGCAACACATGGAGCTGGTTTTCTGTATCTTTCCCTTTGAACACTTTATTTGGTCACACATGTTCTATTTAATGTAAGTGAAAGGAAAACAAATTTAATGTCACATAGAGGGGGTGCCAGGTAACAGTTGGATTATTCTATTAATTTTGAAATGGCTTTGTTCTTGACAGCTCAGAAAATCTCTAAGGAAACATATTATTTAGCCTAGCAGGAGATACATTCAATTCTTTTTATGTGAGAAAAGTATGGTAAATGAAAATTTATACCATAAATTATCTATTTCACTTTAGAAAAACAAAATCAGAGAAGTCTGTGTTTCCTAATATGTTTCTCATTTATGTGCTCAGTCCTGAAGCCTATTTCTTAACAAGAACAGAGATATATGTCTCCAAATAATTTGTAGAACTGTGATAATAAAATAACTATTAACAGGATTAGAGGAGAATTACAGGGAAGACAGTGC
The DNA here is from genome assembly GCA_910950805.1 of Acrocephalus scirpaceus scirpaceus. Taxonomy (NCBI): domain Eukaryota; kingdom Metazoa; phylum Chordata; class Aves; order Passeriformes; family Sylviidae; genus Acrocephalus; species Acrocephalus scirpaceus. Next base: position 55,035,788 of record OU383774.1, on the reverse strand, counting down.
AAGAAATGAAGGACAGGTGTCCCTTTTTGACCCATCTCTTTAGAAACCCTAGGCTTCAGAGTGAGCTGAGTTATGAGAGAGGAAGCCACTGATGGAGTCGCTTTCTGCTTTGATATAATCCTCAAAATGTGCTCACAGCCCTATTGCCTAAAGGCAGCCAGAATCCAACTGGAGGAAACAGTTTCTTTGCTTTTGGCTTTAAGTGCTTTTCCTGCCTATGCACTCCTCAAATTCTCTTTGTTGGTTATGCTGCAGGACTTGTTTACACTCTGGTTCATCTAATTTTCTTGCTGGATTTTTCAGGCCTTCTGAGTATTTGAGGAAGATACAACCTTTTGCATAGCAGTTTCCACTGGAGCCTATTCCCCAATACAGTCTTTGCTGTTCAGCTAGTGATGTTATTTTTGATTTGGACAGATGCTTCTTCCAAGGTGTTTTTTGGCTTCTCACAGAGATCTCCATCTGAGAGAAGTTGTTATCTCTCTGTCTAAGATGGTTGCCCAGCCACTAAAGGGCGTATAGAAGTCTACAGTTATCAAACAGCTAGAAATAAAGAAAGAAAGGTAGGGAAGCAACTTGCCTGGGGGATGCTGGCTGAGTAGAGCCCAAGTCCAAGGTGAGAAGCAGCTACAATTCTGCTGCCATTTGGGAGCTGGAAGGGAGCTGGGCTTGATGTGCTCCTTCAGGGGACATAGGCTAATGACAACTGTATAACTTCTTCATCCATGGTGATTAGAAGTGATGAAAAGTGACTGGACTTACAATAAAGAGCTTAATATTTAGTCTGAAAATTTGCAAGGGGTTCCACAGGTCTCCAGCCTATCTCTGCACAAAGTGACAAGATTCTCCTCCTATTTAAGGCTGCTGTTTCTATAGCTCAGCAAAATGCAGCAGAGCAGTTCAAACACCCTTTTTCTTTCTGTGTACTCAATTAATGTTGTTTATACTGCACTGGTGTTTTTAAGCTCCCGGTAGCAAGGGTTTAATTTCTACCCAAAAGAAGCTACAAATTTATGGTTGGCACGGCCTAGGTAAATATGTCAATTTGCAAAGGAAAAGAGCCTTGTATAGGATCAACTCTGGCCCCCTGTGATACACCCTCTGTTTAGCATATGACCTTTCTGTATTCCATGTCAGATGGCCTCGCAGTGTTCACTGTTCAGGCCCCTAGGAGAGCAGATCTGGGGATAACAGTGCTTTGAGAAGCAAGAAATACCATACCTATTTTACAAGATCTTCCTAGATCAGATGTTATCAGTTTGTCTTTTTAGCTGTGAAGCTCCTAAAGGATCCTCAGGGCTAATTTATTATGTGTTATACATGCTACATACACAGTAATGCTTAAAAAAATACTTATAGCAGCAATGAGCTAGAAATTATGGAAAGACGTCAGATATTCCACTACATGAGCAAATAATGTGATACTTCCTAGAGCAGTCTAAGTGACAAGATCCCCTAATATCCCAGTTTTTATATCTCTGTCTTTTAATTATTAGATGGTGTGATTTGTTGAATGCTGATAATTTACTTAACTCTGCCCTAATCTTCCACTGAATTGAATAGAGATTTATCTGTTAGTATCTTTGAGATTTCTTCAGCAGTGCTACTTGCCTCATTGTGTAGTTTAAAAGGAGACTGACTGTAGCTATCAGATAAATTTTAAATTTATTTTTTACAATAATTTCACACTCCATCTGAAGGGCACAGATAACAAAAACTGTAATTCTTCTGGATTTTCTAGACCTCAGACCATGTCCCAGTTGTTTTTCCAGGCCTCCTTTTGCGATTGCTTGCAGAAGCTGCGTAATAAGAAAATTGTCAGCTTCTTACTAGTTATACAAGGAGACTGCAGCAGTGGCTGGACAGTTATTGGGATAGATGTCCCGATGTGATGGATAATTTGGAAGGAAAAACAGAATGAGAAGCAGCTTAGAGACCGGCACAGGTCTGAAGATGATGAGTCAGGATCCTGTGCTTTATGCTTCACTGTCCACCCTGCAGCTAATGCCCTTCACCCTGACTGAACTCTGTTAGACCTGTCAGTGCCCTGGTCACATTTACAAGATAACAGGGTTGAAGAAGAGAGAAAAAGGGAGTGTATCTGAAGGGATTGTATCTGCCTGTATTCCCCCTCTACTGGTGTCTATGTGGGTGCTACAACATGATCCCTAGGCTTATCTTTCTGTTAAATGTCACAAAGCACCTTGGAATTGAAAAGTACATTAACTGTTCTTGCAGCAAGAAACGCAGGAGTGACCTCATGTCCTGCAGTAGTATGCAAGGCAGGGCTGGATTTAACTGGGGGACTTTCAGTCTAAAACTTCTGAATACTTCTGTGCTTGTAAGGGGAAATTTACACTGCTCACTCAGTGCACCTGGGACCTAAAATCACACAGTTTTTCTCTCAGGATACTCACAGTTCAGCTCAGTCTATGATCCTGGCAATAGCGGTCAATTTGACATTTCAAAACTCAGATCAAATACAAGAAGTCGTAACAAGGGCTATGTTCTGCCAAAAGGAAAAAAGTCTTCCCAGTGGGTGTGATTTATTTCCAAAATAAAGGCAGGATTGAATGCTGTGAAATACACAGATTCCAATTTTGATCAGGCAGAAAAGAAAGCCTTTATCATGACACTACAGCCTGTTTTCAGGATATCACAGGAGCTCAACATGCTATTTTCCATCAATGACCCTGGAGGACATCATAAGCAAAATCACCTGACAGGTGTTTCTAAATTTGTCTCAGGTAATTAGGAATATGTTGTTGCAGTTCTGACAAAACCCTTGCCTTTTATTAGCTGGGTTTCTGCTTAGGAGGGATGCCAATGGCAAAGGCCAGGTAATTTATGGGGAAAGTTAACTGCAGCCTGAGTGTTCAATAGTTTGCAATGTTTCTGCTGATAAACGTAAGTGTAAGGCTTTAATTTTAAAAATTCTGTGATGCATGAACCTTTCTTAACGTCATAAAACACAACATCTGGCTTAAGTCAAATATAATCAATAAAGGAACCTGTAAAATTTTTCTGCATAATTGTAAAATGAATGAAATTTTCTCTTTTCTTGACATTTTCTTTTATGCAACACAGTGCTACTTTAGTAGTGCCATTTTTAATGTAGAAGGTGATTAAATGCAGTCACAACGTACAGACGATAAAATTGTTGAATCCAAATGTAATTCCTTGTACACTTCTTTTGTTGTCATTTGTGTTGCATGTGCCATTTTCTATGCAGAAATCCAGCTCCTCTGACTAGAGATGCTGCCTTTTTTCTTAAAATATTCCATTTACTCTGATGTACCCTACAAAGAGAGACTGCCTGATTACAGGTCATATTGGCACGCACCAACAGTTACTTATTCATTCAAAAAACCCTCATAATAGGACAGGTGTGGTGCAAATGAACTTGATGCTTCTTTGCTGGTAGCTTCAAGAGGAAGACGAACATGGTCCTTATGGTCTTCAAAACAAAGAAAAGTTTTTTTAAAAAGAGACAACTAATTCTTTCATCAGCATCTTGACTAAGCAGGTTCTTTTCCATTAAAAAAACAGCTCCACTGTTTATAACTTGCCTTTTAGATTAAAAACAAAGCAGAGAGAAATGCCACACAATAACGTCATGACCACCCTTCATTCCTTTTTTCACCTGAAAGGCAGATTGTTTCTTGCAAAAGGGGTGCTCACAAAATAGTGTGTGCCTTTTTCATGGGCAAAACCCTTCATCTCGACGTAATTACACAAAGAACATGGTAAAGAACATGGTAAATATATACATAATAATTATTCTTCCTTTCATGATACGTATTTACTGTTATCATATATTCCCCCCCATCCATAGGTTGCTGGGTTGCTCAGTGTCTTTGGCTTGCAAATGTGTCCCCTATGGACACATGTCTGTGTCTTATTTCTTTATCGCTGTATTTCCAAATTTTGAGAATTTAGAAAGCAGTTCAATCATTAACATTCCTTTAAGAATTTTTTTTTCCATAAAGAAAAGTGTAATGTTAGTAACATCTCCTTGTCAGATGAGCAAACATATATAAGTTCAAAATGCAAGGTTTTTAAACCTTCACAGTTATAGGAGGGAGATATGTGTGGTAAGCTGATGGTCTGGTTGATGTGTTCACTCTTCTGGGAAGAGCAAATCAAGCAAAGGGTTCTGTTACATGGGAAATATGGGAATAATTTACATCAAAGTAAATAGGATATTTATGTGTCTTTCTCAGAACCATCTTAAGTAACACCTCATGACCAGAATACACGTGTTAGTCAACCCAGAAAAGTGCACCACAGCACTGAATGTCCCTCTTCAATGGAACTGAACCTTCCCCCAGACAGCCTGTGCACAAAGGGCTTGCTGTCATTAGTTGTCACTACTGTAGGAGTCTTTGGTGTGGCAATGAACTTTCTACTGACGTAAGTGTTGCTGACTACTGGGCCTCATACATTGTGTCTCTGTGAAGAAATACAAGGAAGATTCTATTTCTGAGATGGTTCTGAAGCTCTAATACTTTATCAATAAAATTTCATGCCAACACCCTTCATTGTAATGGGTGCAAATTTCTCTATATGTCATGCAACAATCTTTTACAACTTCATTTTATTTTTATGGCATCATCTACATCCACAAATGGTAAAGGTCCCAGGGTTTCCCAAACACAAAATCTACAATGTTTGCCCCTGAGGTCCTGCAGCTGGAGTGAGCAAACAGTATGTTCGCTCTCTGAGAGATGGTTTCATGAGTATGATAAAAATAAGAGAAATGTTCCCTAGGGAAATGATTGTAAAAAACTGCTAAGAATGCGAAGTCAAGTCTTCAAAAGAAGAAATGGAAGCAGAGTGAATGACTAGATGGGAAAGAGGGTAGTGTAGTAGATATTTTAAGTTTAGCTCCAGGACTTCCAAATTTAGGTGCTAAGCTTTAAATCTATATTGCCAGAGTACAGTTTGGTGCGTAAGTCTTTGCAATTTTATATATTTTGGCAATGTATTCCATATTTTAACAAATTATCTTTTCCTATGCCAAGGCACCTGTAAATTTGACTTGATTGAAATGGCAGATTATGTCACCTGGAGGAAATGGATGTGTAGTAGATTCAGGACAGGGACTCCCACCCAGCAGTGTATTAGCTGTTTGTGCCTTTTGAAAACTGTAAAGGGATTTTCAAATGAAAGCTGCCCTTGACAGGAAGAAGACTGAGCCTAAGGAGGCCAAAGCTGTCAGCAAAACACAATCCAGAGGCAGCGGTGGTTGAACTCTCCCAATCCCTGCTGCTTCCCTGGCCCTCCATATGCTGTAAGGCAGCAAGAAATCATGCAGAGAAAATGCAGGCTGCCTGTGAAGGAGGTGCAAGCCTCTGTGTCAGCATAAAATGTCACGCTGCCAAATTAGCTGGGGGCTCAGTTGCACTGGGAATTTGTACACCTGGAGCTAACTTCACTCTGCACTTTGGAGAACGTTGCTTCATGTGCTACAGTATTTCTCATTTTCAAAGCCTCAAAATTTTAGAGTTATGTGGTGGGAGGTATTTTACCAGCTTCATCTAGATCCATGTTGGGCCTTTTTTTTTCCTGCATGAAAAGTACTGAATAAATCTAAGTTGTTAGTGACTGGGGAGTGCAGAGACTGCCTGAAGGCAGTGAACAGATGTGTAGGCTGAGTGAGAAATGATAAGAGAAAACTCAGCTTAGAGTGCTTGGGCTTCATCAGACTTCACATTTCTTAGACCATTAACAGAGGAATAGAGATAAATAAGAGCTGAGGGACGGTATATATAAGGACTTTACATTCATGCCTGTAATTCTTTTATGCTACCCTTTCAAGGAGAGAATGATACACTGTTGACCTCTTGCAGAGCAATGTTTGTTAGGCCCGTTTAGGACTCAAAGGTATTTTACATGTGTTTTTCAGTATAGGCTCTTCACAATTCTATAGATCCCAGCTCTACTCGAAATTCTATTTTTTTCCAGCAGGGAGAAATACTTTGGCTTTTTACACCTGTTCTCAATAATGACCTTTGTGCTTTAAAACAAATGGAATAATTTTCAGTGTTTAATGAGCTTTTGCCTTCAACAGCTACAAATAATCTAATTATCTAGCCACGGTGCATACTGGATGATTTAAGAATTAAAGACACGATTAGAGTCTGTTACAGTAATTAGAATCTATTTTAAACCAATTGCCTGTGGCATTACATGGTCTAGTGAAACAAAGGCTTCTGGCTAAATGCTCTTCTTCCACTAAATGCAAAAACAAATGTTAGCACAATTTATTTTTTTTTTTAACTGAGAAAATCAAGATTTCAGAAGTCAAGTAAATTAAACTACTTGTGGTTTTTTTCCTGCTGTTGTTTAAATGCTTCATATGTCACTGAAGCCAATGGAAGGAAGATCATTGATTGCCTTTGGTTAAAATTGACTGAATATATTTGTGTATTTAGTGAATAAAAGGAAAATTACAAATTTAGTGAACAAAAGTGTAATTAATTTGGTATACTAGAAGTTATAATCTAAGTGTGTTGGGAAGCACTAGAAGAACTTCTTCAGGCCCCACAAATGAGCTAGAAGTATTTGCAGGAGTCAGTGAGCAGGTGGATAAGGGTAATCCATCTGATATAATGTTTCTGGATTTCCAGAAATCCCTGACAATACCTTTTGTCAAAGGCTGTCAGTGAAATTAAATTCTAATGGCAATAGAAGAAAGATCCTCTTGTAGAAAAAAATGGGTTGAAAGACAGAAGGATGAAAGACAAGTGATAGGATTAAGCAGTTTGTTTCCATATTGAGGGTGGTAGAAGGCAGCACCTGACAGCCCTGTATGTTCATCAGTGCTGTTTAGTTCAGCCTGAGCTGTTTGCATGGTCAGTGGAACTGATTAAATGTGCTGCCAACACACAACTGTTGGTTGTTTCCCCCTCTTCCTCTGTTAAAATGGACGTCTGCACAGGGGAACAAAACATCTTTCATTTCTTTCTCTTGCTTTTTACTCTCCATCTCATACTTCATGAGAGTTCACAGGTCATCAGCTCAGCTGCAAACTGTAGGCACATGGGGAAGTCAAAGGGTATTCATCTGAGGCTGGAGAGCAAAACCTTGGATCTGAATCTGTAAGTGAGATGGTAGCCACACCAGGTGCTGTGGAGGGTGTGTTGTGCCCAACATCAGCTCTGCCTGTGCCAGATATCATAGAATGGTTTGGGTTGGAAAGGACCTTCAAGATAATCTCATTCCAACTGCCCTGCCACAGGTAGGGACACCTTCCAATAGACCAGGTTTTTCAGAGCCCCATCCAACCTTGAGCACTTTCAGGATGGAGCATCCACAGCTTTTCTGGGCAATTTATGCCAGTGTCTCACCATCCTCACCTCACTCATCCCAGTGAGAGTTCTCAGCCATAGGCATGTGAAAATGCAAAGAGTTAAATCATTTATAGCCCTGTCACTCTAAGTAGCAGTGAGAGCCTGGTAAATGATACATGGAGCACCTCTTTGTCCAGAAAGCATTTCCTGTTAGTAAGTGATATAGAAAGCACCTTCAGAAACCCATTTTCTACATATTCTTAGCTGGATGGTGGCAGATCAGGAGGATAAGGGCTGATGACTGACAGCAGGTTGCATGGGTGATCTGGGACCTGTCAAGAGTCCTTATAATACTGGCATTTTTCTTTATTCTATTAATATGGCAATATGGCACAGTGCAAACTTAGTCCAGCCTGGCAGCGACTGGCTCATCAGTTTCTTATAGCTTCTTCCTATGTGTTTGCTTTCTTATCTATCCTCTGGAGCACATTCCATTTGCCCTAGCTTGTTGCAGGCTGGAAACCGACCAGTCTTCCTTCAGCTGGTCTCCCCATACCAATTGCTTCCATGAGACTAGAAACCAGCTGAGCACCTCTTCATTCCTGCCCACCTAAGTGTGCTTGCCTACATTAATTTGTACCTATTTAACTTTCTCACTGTTTTGGTGACACAAACTGTGTGAATGAGATGGAGTTATCCTATACCCCTTCCTATTTTCCTGACATCTACTGTTCCCTTACATGTCCTAATCCAGCTTTACTAAAGCAGGACTCTGTCGTCTTCACTCATGCCACACCTGAGTGGTTTCCAATAAAATAAAAGTCGTATTTTTCAGTTATATAAATAGGGACCACATTGTTATCACTTGTCATAATAATAACAACAAGTAACATCTGTGACTCATCTCATCACTGTTAGAAGACAGTTTCTCTAGAGAGCAGAAAAGGTGTTTTTACAATGGATATGTTACTAGTTATTACTACAAAGAAAAGCCATAACTTTTGAAACAAAATATCAAGCTATCAAAGAAATAAACCCTCGTGCTACAAGACATAAACCATGTCTAACTAATAGGGCTAAAAGAACACTTTTTTTCTGGATTCCTTTTAATAGTGAGCTAATTCAGATACTCTGTCAATAAGCCCCTGTCTGAAAAAAGGTGCTGAATAGAGTAGACCACTGGTTTGCCCCTGGACTGGTCATTCTGATCATTCTGTGAATTTGTGTTTAACCAGGGAGGTAATTTCACACACATGAAGCACAAGGCACCACACATGAGTGCAAACAAACACAGTATGCACAATTTTAAGGAATGCTTGACTTATTTATGCTATATAGAGAAGTGCACTGAAAATACTTGCACTTAACAGTTTCAAAAATTGGAAAAACTGGACAGAGTAGGTAATATGTTTTCTACTGGATTAAAAAAATTGTGACTGTAGAATAGACAAGATATGATTCATCTAATCTAAATGAAGACATCTACATCTGAATTGCTATAGGCTTTCTTTATTGTTGAGAGCTAGGTATTTTTAGGGTGGAGTTCACCTGGGCTGTGCTAGACATCTAAATCTGATCAGCTCAATGCACCCCAGAACCAGATGCTGTTGAACCTCAGAGAATGCAGAACTGTCCTGTTGAGTGCAGACTCCCATGATTTCTTGCTGTGCAGCTATTTTAAATCCTAACAATCCTAGACTGCTTTTTCTCAGACTGTGGGCCAGGATCAAGAGGGAGGTCAGGAGACAATTTAGAGTGCCAGGCTGGCAGTGTGTTAGGCGTCATCTCCTTTCCCTCCTCTGGGAAGAGTGGTAAGGGACCACAGTTACCACTTGCAATAATTTGTAATAGCCAGGGAAGGAGCTAATTACCTTTGATTGCTGACAGCTCACATCTCTTCCAGGGCAAAAGAGCGAATTTTTCCTGCCTCTGAATAAATGAGCTGCCAATGCTCAAGGGTCTACAAAACCACAAGCACTGAAAGTGAACTGTGTTTTCAAAACATTTGAGAACCTCCACTCCAGGTGTGTGAGGAAATCCCGGATGGCAACAGACACCAAACTCTTCCAACTCCCATGCCATAAGACTTCTCTGGACATGCTGCCACCATGGGAATGAAAGATCAGTGTTCCCCTGACTAGTTTTGAGGCTCTAGGTTTTGCCAGTGCACGAAGAGATTTGTGTACTGGGTCATTCAGAACACCCATTTTAGACCGTAACTCTGAACTGTCCTCTGGAGAGGCTCCTCTCATTCTCACTGTACACAGTATCTGTTGTCTCCTAAATAGGATGTATAAATTCCTCACCATACACGCAGAGAAAGGCAGAGAAGATCTGCCCACAAGAAAAATCTCTAAGCAAATTACCCAAATAAGAAATTGGGAACAACTGACTTACATAAAACAGGGAAATTTTTTTTCAGTTGACTTTTTTTTTTCTTTTTTTTTTTTCTTTTTAGATGTTTAGGTAGTGATGGATCATCAATATGGGAAATCAAGACATCTTTAAAATAAACTTGAATGCTGTCATGCTATCACTGATGTATATTCTTTCAGTGCTGCTCAGTTCTCCTCCATTTCCTATTGTCATTGATTTCCATTGCATAATTACTACATTACAGTACTTCTTAGACTGTGGGAAGCAAAATACTGCAGGCAGAGAATAAAGTTTTAGACTGCAGTATGTATGTCAAATCCTCTCAAAAGCTGGAAATCTGCAATTACATGCTGAAATATTGCCTCACTTACCAACTGATATGGTCCAAACAGCAATTATTTTGGCAAAAGCCTTAGTTCTTGAGTTAAAGCGGCTGTGGTGGATGGGGTTTCGGATGGCGATGTAGCGATCCAGTGAGATGGCACAGAGGTGCATGATGGATGCCGTGGAGAAGAGCACGTCCAGGTAGATCCAAATGGCACAGAGCTTCCTAGGGAGAGGCCATTCGTATCCTGCACAAGAGAAAGGTGGCATCAGCTAAAGATATGGCATGCATCTTTTGTTGTGACACGTCTTAGTGCATATATCCTTCTAGGAGGATAGTAGTATTAAGTACTTTAGTGATACATTTAGAAGCTGCCTGACACTGTTGTAAGAAAATATTTTTATTTGTTTGCAGCCTTCTAACTGTAGGTTTTAGGGTTAAACTCTGCTTCTTTCCAAGGCTACAGGCAGCATATGTTTTTTCTTTTTAATTCTATTTGCATAATGCTGTGCTTGGTGCTATGATTAAACATTTTTGGCAGCAAATCTATGAAAAGAGAAGCAATTTTGTCATTGTAAATCTGCAAGTTCTCAATTTTGCTTTAGGACTTTTTATCCACATAATTACTGCATTATCAACACCTGCTGATATGCAAAGCTGCCTTAACTCTGAAAGTAAAACTTTGGATTTAATGGAAGCTAAAGAAGAAAAATTATTTTGTTGTATACCAGTGATATTTATCTCACCTGTCTTTAGGCGTCTACCACATACCTAAATAAGGATATTCCCTCTGTCGATGAATATTGATAGGCTTCTCTGGGGAATGCAATCCAAAGCAGATGCATCAGTGTTTACCAATATCCAACCTACAGCTTCTTAGCTGCATATTAAGCCCTCACTTTTTCTTTGTTCTTTCCACTACCTATGAAGATTAATTGATTCCTTCCCTTTCTCAAAACTCTTGGGAGATGGCTATTATGGCTTGCCTAGTATTGAGGTGTTTGTTGTGGTTTTTTTGTCTTCCAAAAAAAGCTATGAAAAGCCTAGTACTTTATCTTTTTCTTACAGGTCATGCTTTTAAAAATTTTTTCCTTCTTCTTTTTTTCTGCCCTGGAATCTGTTTAATTTATCTGCATCTTGTATATCATTCCGTGATATACAGGATTCAGTACTCTTGCAGAGGCCTCCTAATTGCTAAGTGAAATACAAGATTTCTTCATGGATCTTGAAGGAAATGTCTTTACTTATACAATCTGGAATGGTAAGTGCCTTTTGTATGAAAAGATCATGCTAATGAAGCACATTTAGCTAATGATACATTTTGACAGCCAGATCTTGTTCTTGAAGTCTGGACAAATTTCACCAGCAGAAGTTGGTTTGCTTCTTTACCTTTGCACTTATCCTCACTGAATGTTATTTTTTGGTTTCAGACTTTCTCTTCAGGGCTCTCTTCAAATTCTTGTTGATGATTCCCATCCTGTCCCTCTGAGTGCTTGTAACCTCTCTCAGCTTGGTGCTTTTGGAAAGTTGTGTAAGCTCTCACTCCATGCACTATATGTGTTGTTCAGAACAGCACTGAGCAGACCCAGGCTAAGCAGAGCCCTGCAGGACCCTCATTCAAAAGCCTTTCTATTCCTGCAGAGAACCACTAATAGCTCTCCTTGGAGAAAGTTCTGCCGTTATCAGGGTCCTTATCTTGTAGTGATTTAATTTAGAGCATATTACCCAAGCTGCCCATGATAGTGGGGCATGGGGCAATGCCAAAGCTCATATTGTGAGAATATGTTAGTATTTTGGGGAGTGCCTGTCTCCTTTGGAGATCCAGTACAAGATTTGCAACAGCAGGAATGGAAGGAAAGGTGGAGGAGGTAGGTCTGTGCCTAATTACATTTAGTCTCAGTGAGTACTGAGGAGACCTTTTTCTTTGTGTTCTTGGATTGCTGTAATACAAGCTGACCCTGACAACCCATACAGCATTTATGGATGTATTTTATCATGTTTTCTGGTCTTCTGTGGGGAAATCTGGTCCCTGGAGTGTGTTATGTGATGGCTGGCTTTCAGGGGCATGACTTCCCAGTAGCATCTCTCTGCCAGGCCAGGCCAATTTACACAGGGAAAACCATTAAAGTATTTTTACACCTGACAACATACATCTGTTCTCTTGCTTCAGTAACCTTTGGGAACACATGTGTCATATCCTTCTAGACTTCTTGTCTTTGCAATAAACCAGGATGGGGCAAGGATAAAACAGCATCTCCCAGATAAACTTCCTTAAAGACTACAGATTGATGAAAGGGGAAGGTATATGAGAGGAGAAAACTCTGGATGCAATAAGGTGCACTCTTAGTAAGGCTGTAGATAACATCCTCCAGGAAGTTTTCTGCTCTGTATACATGTCCACCTCAGTAGGACTTAATGGGTGCTGCCTTTTCCAGCAGAGTCTGGGGCTGCTGGGTGGATGGAGAACCCTGCCCAGCCCAATGGGTGCAGACTGGCACAGGCACATGGCTGGGCATCCAAATCAGAATTGCCCACAGTAGCTATAAAGCTCTGCAGAAAATCATGTCTCTTTTGAGCAAAGCAATCACCATATCCTTTCAAGGGGCTGCAGAAGGGCTGGTGGAGCACTCTTGTTCCACAGCCCTGGAGGTGTCCTGGCTGAGCAGGTGAGCGCAAAGGCCTCCAGTTTGAGCTCAAGACTCTCAACATAGGTGAGGTTGAGCAGCTGCAGCCAAGAAAATGCTCCTGTGGAAGGGGAGGTGTCCCTCCATGCCATCACTGATCATCCTGGAGGCTGATGGTGCACCACACCAAGATGGTTCTCTTGGTACCAGCGTGTGCCACCAGATGATTTTTCACCCCAAGTTATGCTGCTTCCCTGGTCTTGCAAGGGAAGAAGCAGTGGGAGAGGAGGCAAAGCCAACAGAGCCCCTCCCCTACGTCTTCGGGTGCCCTGCGGATCCCGTGCCCCGGCTGCGGCCAAGGAGGGCGGCGCAGCCTTTCCCCGGGCCAGGGGCTCCGGCTTCCCGCCGTGCGGGAAAGGCATCCAGCGCCCCAACCCCCAAATCCCTCCTGAGACACGGATTTCGGGCGTCTCTTCCCTCGGCAGCGGAGCCTGGCCAGCAGGAGTCCCTGTTGCTTGTCTCAGGGAATCACGCACGACTTAAATCTCACCCATCGGACAATTTCTGTTTCAGGCTGTTTCTCCCGCCAAAGATAATCACACGCTAATACGGTGAATCACAGTGTTGCACCATCGCTGATGCCAAATGCAGTTTGCAAATGCTACTGGGGGCGACCTGTATAGAGATACTGAAAATGGAAAATAAACTTTCCACTTTCTGGATTAAATCTCTCTTAAGTCACAGGCTCATGCTTGGACTTAAAGTCCTAAAATAGTGAAGTAATAGAAATCTTTCCAAACAATCTCACTTTCCTCCTGACAATGTCTAGCTTCTCTTTGAACTGTAGCAATTCAGTTGTAGCACTGGAAGACTCATTTCTGAAGTTTAGGGCAGTAACAGCCTAACAAAATTGGTGTTGAACACATAGGGTGCTGCTTGTTCCTGCGCCAGCTGTGCTGCAAATTATTTTGGTGAAAATGAGAAGAAAGATCTGCTATTAATCACCTGCAAGGGCATGAACTGTGAGTCGTTATTAACTTAAAAAACTTCTCTTAAGAAGTGATTGTTTTGCATTTGTAAATGTTCCTAAACAGGCAGAATTAATGCCCATCCATTTCTTAACTCCCACAATATTTATTCCAGCATTTGCTAGTAAGTAAATGTCTAAGCAGGGTACTGGTGATAAGAAAATTATTTACATTTGTATTACTTCACTAAAAATAATTGAGGGGGCTGCCTACTTTGAATCTAAGGGTAGTCATTAGTGTTTCAGTGCATATTTGCAGAGCAAAGTAACTGGCAGGACCCCACATTCTCACTGGGAATATGAAAATTTTGAGCCAGGGAAAAAACCGAAAGCAATAGAAAGAATAAAGCATCTTCATATACACTTTGAGACAATTCATCTGACAACTGAGTAATAAACTGATGTTATGGACTGTGTTTAAAATGCCTGTAACTGGAAATGTGAAGTAGGAAAAGATTCAAGTGCATCACCTGTTCCATCCATTAACCAGTGACATATATTTCAACTTATACGGAGCGATGACAATTTTCTGTGATAAGAGAATGAAATCATAATACAACAAGATGTTATTGCATGCAATATTTAAGGCTTGTCAATTCATGCAATAGGTTACACAGCTAATACTCACCATACAGTATGGTTAACATGGACACAGGCATGACAAGGAAACCCAGCAGCATATCAGCTATTGCAAGTGACATTAGAAAATAATTAGTGGCATTCTGTAGTTTTTTCTCCAGTGAAACAGCCATGATGACAAGAATATTTCCAGCAATGGTTAAAACAATCACTATCACTGTCAGCAAAGCTGGCCAGTTTTTCTGTGAAGGGCAGCACGGTGGGCTCATGTTACTTTCACATGAAAGATTGGTTAGGTTGTCAGAGTTCACAGTCAAGTTGCAGAGTTGTGATATATTAATTTCTCCAGCTCCATAAACATTTCTGTAGAATCTTCTCTCATGATTTATTTGTATGAAGGAGTTTGCAGTTGGGTTCACAGAGCTCTCTCCATCACAAAGAATATCCATTGCTAAGTCCAAAACCACAGAGATAAGTTGTGAAAACCAGGAAATTATCACCCTTTGTCACCATTGGGCATTATATTCCTCAGCTCTCCATGCCAGAAGTTGAGGGAACATAATCTTTTGTAGACGGTACTTTTGCAACTAGTGTGATGTAGAAAAACATACCAGAATTACTCCAAAAGCTGAAATGTTTTGTTTTCAGTTCCATAGAAGTCCAGTGTTGGCACATGGAAAATCCAGCTGAAAAGTAAAACCGGGCTGTAGGATAGAGAAGGTGGGCTTGAGGCTTCAGAGAGCAAAAATGTTGGAGAAATAAAAGATATAAAACTTTTGCAACCACTAGGACTCCCCTCTGGAGCTACATCTTATTGCTATTGGTAACTGTAATCACACCATTTTAAACACAGCAGTATTAAAATAGCTTGCCATATTAAACAGCAAAGCTCTTGCTTCTCTATTAAGAAAGTTGATTAATGATTCCATCCAGCATCTTTCTCTTGAAATAATTAAATATGCTCTTATTTATAGTGCATCTTCCATAATATGGCTGATAGTGTCTGTATTCTGTTGTATTTCAGAATCATTTTCAGCCTCATATCAGAGACTACACATTCTGCTCCATGCTGATTTTTGTAGCTAATTGTACCTTTTGGCCCAGCATGGCTTCGGAATGGAAATTAAACAGCTAGATACTGTTATAAAAGAATACAATTTAAGGAAGACTTACATTGCACTTCAGAGCCCACTTTCAAACTGCAAATAGATGCACTTTGCACCTTGGTTTACCATATTCTTCGCTGTGTTTAGCCAGTTCCGTGCCTTTTTTCTTCAGCCTCCTCCACAACGGTGGTATTTCAAATAGTTTTTTTACTTCTAAACTGCACACTTGAGTGAAGCCAGTTCCTGTGCTGCGAGGCTTGCTCTTTTCTTCTGAGAGATAGGCTGCTCGCCGGCTCTTTCCTTTTGCATTTCCCCGCCCCAGGGCAAGCTATATTTAAAGTAATAATAATATCAGAGCCCTTCTTGAAGTGACACAAAAGAAAGCGCGCACACACACTCACGAGAAAGCAGCCTCCACGGAGGAATTACTGACTGCAACAGGAATGGAATTTCTTCCTTGCTGCCTTGTTCGGATTGTCAGACCTCCCACTCTCTGGATGTCATAAACTGCAAGGTAGCGACAGCAGAGGAGGGCAGGGGAGGGCAGAGCAGAGAGGGTCTTTTTGGTAAACCAGCAGCTTTTTCAGTGCTTATTTTAGAGGTTCTCTGCTTGGGGGCTTTTTCAATGCACGCTTTCAATTGGCAGCGGATGGCTCACAAACAGCTGCATGCAATTACAGGGATTTACAGGATACAGGCTTGTGAGAGGCAAAACCTAAGACTTGCGATGGTAGATACTACTTAAATATGTAAGTGAGAAGTTTTTTCCATAAAGGGAAATTCCACCAGCCTTAAAAGGCAGGCATAATATTCAGTCCCCTTCAGTTTTAACTCCAGGTCTGTGCAGACATGTGAATCAAATTGGCAATAGATATTTATAAAAAATTGAAGTCACTCTTGACTCATTTGTCAAGAGATGGATGTAACAGCTAACTCCAGCAGCCTGTCCCAAGCAGGCATCCCAAGTGAAGTAGTTCTGTACAGCAAAGTGTGTAAAGAGCAAAGGGGAAACAAAACAGCCTGACGCTGTACAGCTTCTGTCTTGTACCTCTGCTGCCAGGACACACATGAAGAAATAGCCAGCTCTTCAGTTTGCCACCTAAAAAAAAAACCAGTTCCTACACTTTCTGAGGCTTACAGTTGTCAAAATTTTGGCTGAGTGGGTCTGCTGCTCACCTGTGCATCTTGAAATATCTTGCAGACTTCCCTCATGCTAAGGGCAATGGCTTTAAACAGGCAGGCTCAGGCAGTTTACAGTGAGAGTGAGAGCTCAGAGAGGTGCCAGTGTCACTGGGCACCCGTGGGTCCTGGCTGGCCCTTGGAACCTGCAGGCTTCTCCCATAACTCAGCTCTGTCTGCAGCAATGTTAACCCTGCTACAGACATCCCAGGGAGCTTCAAACACATGGAGCAGTACTACAGCTCAGCTGACAGCTGTGCTAATCTTTTCATGGACCCAAACCGTACCAAAGTGAGTCTCAGAGCACACACGGAAGACCATTCAGATCAGTGGGACTCAGTCACAAAAAGCCTTTCACAAGTAAAGTTCTTTGGAGCCAGTTTTACTCATAGATGAACCCAGCAAGACTGGGCAGATAAGGCAGTAGCTCCCACTAATGCCCATGTGGGACTTGGAAATGTGTCGTCACAATACTAAAGTTTCCCAGTCCCATAGGTGAGGCCAGAAGACTATCAGACAACACAAACTAGTAAAAAAAGGTGATAATGCTGAGTTTTGCAAGAAAGGTTTCAGCCCTGGCAGTTTCACCCAGAAACCAGAAGAGGAACTTTGCTCTCTCATACAATAACCAAATGGGTGTTCACCAAGTGAATTTGGCATCCATGCTCCAGAGGATTTCGCAGCCATCCCCATGAACATGAGAGTGCATATTTGATGCAGAGGGTGGGCTCCACTTCTGCTGAATGCAGCTACTGTGCAGAACAGGGCACAGGATCCCCCAGCTAGGGCTACATACAAGCTTTGTGAGCAACCCAGGTGTTCTGCTGTTTTCTTAGAAGGCTGGCTCTGGGCTCTGACAGCTGTAGCGTAGCAGTCATGGGTGTGTCATGGATGTCACTCCTAAGAAAGAAGTAGCAATATGTTTCTTGATATAACCCAGAGATTTTGCCAAACTTCATGGTAAACGTGAGAAGGGTTTGATAAGATCTGATTACAAGGTGCACTTGACTATTTATGGCATTGGGGACAGTGTCAGACAAAACAGGCAGGGAGAGAGACTCTCTTGTTGAGCCATGAGGTTCAGAAAAGACCTCCTTGTGTTCTAAGCTCCTTCTCGGGAGGGAGTTTATGTGAGCCTAATTCCAAACGTAGTCCCAGACTTAGTCAACGATTTATGTCTCGAGGATTATATGTGTACAATCAATCCCTTGTGTCCCTTAGATAAGATTTCAGAGTTTAGCATGCTATTGATCATTTACTGAGAACCTCTTGAGTCAAGGAATCTCTCAACTCCAAGGAGTAACCTTGAGAGCTACAACTGAAAGCAAAGACCCTGGCAAACATTCCACTTCCCTGCAGGAGAGATCAATGAGCCCTGGCTGTTCACTATTTATGAAGTAAGATAATTGATTTACAGTCATATTTGCATACCAGCCACAGAAGTTAATTTCTTCCAAATTTGGCCTCAGTTGGACCTTGACAAACACTATGGTTGGGGGTGTACAATGACTCATTTAAAACTGCAGCTCTACCCTGGACATCAAGAACATAAAAGTGAAGTGCTAGCCAACTGAACGCTGCCTTGCCTAAGACCTTTGCAGCTACAGTTATGACCTCTTCATTTAAGGACTGCACTGTTTACTTTGGTGTAGCTGTAGCCACATGAGTATCTATCACAAGGTCTGAGTGCCTTCTGAAAACTTAGCTATCCTCGCAGAAAGCAATTTGGCATACGTGAAACTGAGGCACAGGCATATTAAAATTTTTTTAAGGTTTGCACGTGAAGCATGGATAAATCAGATACCAGTTTTGTGTGAGTTGATATATCAGAAACAAATCTATGTCTTCTAATGAAGTGTGTTGGACATGGAACTGATCATGAGATTATTGTATTATTTATCTCAGGATTTTTATCTTATTTTGACTGCAAAAGTAATTCATCTCACCTCCTCCCAAGAACCTGAAAATTGTTTTCCTTCCATATAGTATCACTGCGGGTATCAAGCAAAAGTGTCCGATCTTTGTTTGCAGAGCCCAACAAAAAGAAGGTACCAGGGCACTCATCTATCTGCAAAACCAAGCGTGAACTCTACCTGAGAATTCATTGTAGAACAACTCCTGAGTGATCTGTCATGTCCCAACCAGCCTTGACCATTGCTTTCCTAAAGGTGGGAAGCTCTGGAAAACTGTATGTCCCGTGATCTTCCATTTTAAAGAAACGAGCTTGCAAGTCAATAGCAGCCGAGCCTCTCACACTGCGACCTGCAATCCCAGGCAGCGCGTCTGCGCTAAGAGCAGATGGCTGCATGCTGTCCCAGCCTATGTAAATTAAGTGAAATCTTAGCTTAAAATGGCAGTAATGTGGTCTGTGGTAGACAGAAAGCAGTCTCTAGAAACACAGCTGGCATGGGAACAGGCTGCATGTTGCTTTTTAATTTCTGGAAGGCACCAATGTAATGAATTCATGACGGCCCCTCCCCTAGCTCTGCATGGAAATTTTTTGTAGGACATTATTCTGTTCTCTTGGGCAGGGTTTTTATGCTTGGAATGGTGCATATAAACATTTCCTAGAAATGCTGCTTTTCAATAATTTTCATCTGAAAGAGGAGAAGTTAAAAACCTAGTTTGCATAATTCAAATTTGGTGTTCTCAGGATTGTTTCAGGTGTAAAATTCCCCAGTTTCTGAGTTTGCCATTGCTCTCTCGTATTCTGAATAGATTTTGTAATCAGTAAATGTAGTAGTAACTGCAGATGTTAATCAATCACTCTGATATCTAAAAGTGAGGCAAGTGGAATGTGAATAATTTGTGTTGTGGTCGAGACTAGTACGGTCTGGTGTCTCTGTTTGCATTCATTAGGGGCTGTTGGATGTGAATCAGAGGCTAGCCATTACAAACCAGAACTAATAACTAAAAACTCTCCTCTCTTTTTGATGCAGTTGAGCTCATTCTGGACCTCTCAGCCCGCTAGACCCGTGGCGTTCCTGTGAGGTGAGAAAAGCTTGACATGAGCCTTCTGAAAATCATGCTAGAACAGCATCCCTCAACCTTCCTGTTCATAGGCTATGATCCTGAGCAAGCTGGGTGTTGCAGCACCAGAGCCCTGGGTCCTGATGACTGCAAACCTGAGGTGAGTAACTGGCATGGTGTTCTAGGGGTCTTTGTTGTGAAACTGGATGCCTGTATTAATTTGCTCTGGATTGCTTTTGAATGACAACTGAATACTAGAAGTTGAGGCTGGAAAACTGGAAAGTTGAAGAGAAAGCTGGAACAACTCCGTTTAATTATAATTTCTAAGTAATAAGAAAATATACATATATATATGTATATAACTGAAGCTCTCTAAATTTTCATGTCTACCCCACACACTACTGCTAGTTTCAATCTCTGTTCAATTCTAGCTGAAGCTGAATTCATAGCTTGCTTTTAAAAACCTAATTGTCTCATTCATCCATGAATGTTGGAAAGATGTGCCATATTCCTGAGGATTTGTAGGGTGTCATCTTTTCTGACTACATTATTATTTCAGGATCTACAAGTTCCTGTGCATGCTTACAGTGCCAAGGGGAAGTTATATGTGAGAGAGAACCCAGATCACCTTAAGACAGATCTTTTATCTGCCTAAACCCATGCACTGAGGTCAGATTGGAAACACTGTACCTTCAACTCCGTTAGGTTGTGTCATTCCAGTGGAGCTCAATGGAATTACTGTGGCATAAAACTGATGGAATGAATAGTTGACTGGAAATGAGAGTCAGAATTATTTATTTTTCTCATGTGCGATTTTACCTGCTTAAACATTTCTTTCCCTGTATCAAAATTTTTTATTGAGAGGAAAAGTTATGAAGGACTTTGGTTCGGAAGTATCTAAACATATTGCTTCAGTCTTGTTGTTCTAAATATGATACTTTAATATTGTTGAATTAATAATATTTTCTTATGAGCCAGCTAACTGGCTGAGATGCAAATTGTCTTATTCCCAGATTCTCCTGGGCAATTTATATCCACCATGACAGCACACCCAGAGGCAGTTTCGAGTTGAACTGAGTTGAAATAAAATATTCCTGTTCAGCTAAAAAATAAAGTGAAACATTTGTTTTGGGTCAAGCCCATGTAGTGAAGAAAATATTTTGTTTTGATTTTCCCAAAGGAAACCTGAATGCTGTGGGCAAAATTGATTTGATTTTTTTCCTTGAATAGAAAGTTGATTTTATGGAAACTTTATTTCCCACCAGAGGCTGAACTATTGGGGAATGTCCCTAAGGTTTTGTGCTGAAGCAATGCAAGGCCTCTGATGCTTTAAGGAGGAACTCTGCAGCCTTATTTAAAGAAACCTCTGTAAAAATCTATGCTTTATTTTAGTGAAACCTGAAGGGAAAGGTTCTTCTCCATGTCTTGCTCTTAGCTGCAAATATTAACTATTTATGTACCTGACAATGACCTATTATATCACAAGAGGCATCTGCAGACCTTTGACTTACTAAAACTTGTTTTGCTTTGAATATTTTTGTTTCAGCTTCACTAGCTGATAGGTTGGCTTGCTCTGAGACAATATTATGTTGCATTATGGTCAGCTGAGTTACAATTTGGCTGGCTTTTCTGTAGGTAAAATTTTATTGCATCCTGACACACATCACTGCAAATTCCATTATATAAAGCTCCATATTCCATGCAGCAATATCTGAATCTCTTCCTCTATCTTTTTCCTCAGTTTAAACTTCCAAGCAGCAGTGAGTCTTTTCCACTCAATTTGCTTCAGCTGACTGCTTAAAGATGCACTTCCTGCCCACAATTAACATTGGGCATCACCCAAAGCCTGTGTCCCATCAGCTGTTACCCAGTGAAATAGCATCCTTTTAATGGGGTGACCAAAACCAACACACCATATTGCAAAGGTGGCTTTGTGGGAACTTTCTGCCAAGACAGCATCATCTCTGGGGAATCTTACAGTTTAAAAGCCTTTTATCCGGTGGTAAACACTGCAGAAGATGCTGGGGGCACTTCATCCTTTCTTTCTTTCCCCTCTTCAAAAAACTTACATCATTTTGATGACCAGAACAGAGGAAATGGAAAACAAAATGAAGACAAAAGCAATTTCAATTTCTTTTTTATGTTCCAATCTACGATTTGCCCATATTTCTCTGGGCTACTTTTTTACTCTTAGTTCTTGAGTATCATGTAAACAGAAATGCAAGAGTAAAATGAATCAATAAGGGCTTTCCTACATTTATGCTTGGGCATTGATGGATGGAGAAGCATTTAGGAGAAAAAGAATCAATTTTGAATCCAAAGATGTGGGTCATCTCTTCTGGATTTGCAGCATTGCGTGGTGGTGGGGATTAACTCAAATATATTTGTACTTTCTAGAGGCTCATGGGTTCACCAGTGTATGGCAGACAGTATCACAGAGTTGTGGAATAGGTGAGTGCCACAAGAGTGATGATTAAAATATTTTTATTTTCCATACATCTGGCAGAATCAAACAGCTGCAGCCCCGAAGTTTTACATATATGAAAATATATATACATAAATAAATATGTAGCTGCTATTTGTAACAACTCTCTCTTACGTCTGGCAGGTAACTGCTGTTATGTTTTTCCTCTCTTATTCCTGGGATAGCACATTTTTCCAAGTTATTAAGTTACAGTGTGCAAGTTATAACCATCAAAGTGGAAAACATTATGCAGTGCATGAATTAGCATGAATTGAATTGTCTATTATTGAATATGTGCTATATTTCTAGAAATATGTAATTATTCCTCATTGGCAGGCTTAAGATTTTTCCTATCAGGTTTTGTTTAGTTATATTTAACTGATTAGAAAATCTTTAATGGATGCAAGGATTCTGTAAAAGACATTGTCCAGTAGGTCTAATTTTGTGTGAAATAAGCAAAATTGTTTTCTTCATGCTTAATAGTCCAGCATTAAACCAAGGTTGTTTGGGTAATGTGGACTGGCAAGGACGTGCAAACAAGTAACACAGACACACTGGTTGATGGAACCTTTAAATATCAGTCATGATATTGTGACTATGGCTTGCCAGGAGTGTTGGTTGGCATTACATGCTGGGATCCAGTTCGCCTGCTTAAGATAGATGTGCACCTTAATTGTAGGTGCATAGAGAAACAGCTCCCTCCATGGAAAGGTGATTGCTTCCACTGATGCTGTGGCAGTGAATTTAGGGCCAGTCTTTCAGTGGGCTGCTGAGCTGGATCCCACCCTCTACTCATGTCATGTAAGGTGGCAATTCATGTGTTCACCTATTGATTGTACCTTCACAGTAGTGTCTGGTTCTTAAAACAGTGGAAGCCAGGACAGATCCACAAAATGCAGTATAAGAATTGTGTTACCTCCAGCTATGTAAATTGTCTTTTACATCTAGACCCTGTGGTGTCTGAACTAGTTGACTCCAACAACTGTGCTGATTTTTTGCTGTAACTTCCATTATCTTAAATACTGTGTTTCTCACAGAATTGTTTTACTTATAATTTAAGGTGTTCTGGGGGAACTGTAGTGACCTTTTCGCTTAGTGATGGAGCTAATTCCCACCTTCTTTTTGAGATGCAATAAGTATCATGTATCATGAACAGGTACTTTCTTCAGAGCCCGCAGAATTCTGCTGTGAAGGTCCTAGAGAGATTACAAAGCCCAACTGCTTGATTTGTAAAAGGAACTGTTATTATTTTCCTAGTTTAGTGGACACTGCTTTATCTCAGTTCTGGTTCCTAAATATCACTGGAATCTAAATGGTTTTCTTTAGAACAATTAAGGTAATCAAAATTATTTACTTAAAGCACTGAATCACTTAAAGAAACAAGTGGAATACTACTAAAATACAAAATATTTTTCCAGTGAAGTGTGATGTCTCTGTAAACATTTTAGAGGTAATTTTCTGCTGACTCATTTTTGAGTCTGCTGAGGATCCAAATATCAAGTTTACCATCAATTTCCACCTGGGAAGCAAGTACTGTAAATTGGACTACAAGTGAAGAACTGATTGCTTTATGTAATTTAATTTATATCATCCTAAACTTGTCAGAGCACCACTGTATTGTGGAGTGTAATAAAAGGCTGACTTATGTTAAGAATCTTTTAGAAAAATCCATGCTCACTGGGCATCTCCAGATCTTACACATCCATGTTGTGCAAACTTGGGCTACAGCTGAGTATTAGAGCCATGCAGGGCAGGCACAAGAATCCCTGAGGGCACCTCTGATCTGAATGTTAAATTAGCTTTATTGAAATATGTCTTTTAAATGAACTGAGCCTGATGTCTTTCTTGTACTGGAATATGCCATCTTAATGATGCTTCCTTGAGAGCTGCTGATGAGAGAAAGGAATGAGGGAACAGTCATTACCATTAGGAGCATGAAAGTGCTGAATGGTGAAAGTTATTCCCTCTCTTCCAGCCACAAGTTTTTACAGCATCTATTAATACATTATAGGGCACTGTAGCTTTCTGTGGTACATGCAGGGTCGCTGAGCTAATGCACACCAATAAATCCCAGTTAGCTGCTGCTCTTCCCTGGTCATCTGTGAGAAAGTCTTAAGAGATGTGCTGGCACAACCCAGAGCAAGGAATATATGTCTGGGCACAGCACTAGGACTAATGTGAATCAGAGTACTTCCCAAAACATGCAGATTCCTAATGAGGATGGCTGCTAGTGCACTGTGTAGCCCTGGCAGCTATCCCTTGTGAGGTACCACCAAGGAAAGATTTCATCAAGGTTGCCAGTTCCATGGCTGCAAGGGCAGGGAGGATGCATGAGCACACTTGGGCTGCCCACAGGAAGGGCGGGAGGCAGCCTGGAAAGCCCAGACAGCAGTTCTTGGGACATGTGGGCAGAGACCAACGGGACCTGTGCCACAGCTCTCATATGGTAAGAAAGAGATGGGCAAAAAAGGAAGGCACTTCAAAATGCATATGTGAAATGCAGATGTTCCATTTGATAAGATGAAGAAATACCAGGAGCAAGGACTGCTGAAAAGTGGCGGGACCTGCAAAACAGAAAGTGAAGGGTATATAGGAAGCTAAAGAAGGATTTGGTGTTCGATGGATGAATGAAAGAAAGGGGAGGGAAGGAAGATCTATCGTGATCTGATGTGCAGATTCATGAGTCAGCTATCAACCATGCAGAGTCAGATGAGTCTTTGACAAAAACTCCCTTATAAGCCCAGGAATGACCCTTTCCCACATCCGTGGTTTGAAGTTTGTTACTTCAACTGAAAAAACCTGCAAAAAAACCAAAACTCCTAAAGAGTCTTCATGATTCATGGTCCTCTTTAAAATTTTAATGTGTTCTTGGCTTTCATACTCTATCAAGTACTAATTTTAATGCCCATTTATTCTTCAGGATTTCTTAGACTGTTTTGTTTCCATATGTTTGCCAGGCATGCTGTAGAAGAACTGTTCCAACTCGGTGGAAGAGCCATGTCCCTGTTTGTACTAAGAAAAGAAGATCTTGGCAAGGGAGCATAGTGTCCTTCAAACCCCTGGTAAATCAATGTAAATGGAAAATTTCCTGTGTTCACTCCAGCATGTTTTCAGGAGGAAAACAGGTTGTCTTTGCCAGGTCCAGAGTCTGGTCCTTGGTGATCTTCTTACTGCCATTTCCTGAGGCACTGTGCCAGTATACTCTTCTGACTGAGACTGACTTTCAATACCTGGAACAATGGAAATCCCATGACAGTCTGGGACAAAACAGTGAAGAACCTGTCTTTGTAAAGGAATACTTGGAATGGACATGTGTGGTTTCAGTAGAAGCCTATGTGTGGGCAAGAAGTCATAATTAGTTGTACAGGTTAAAATGAGGAGAAAATTCCTAACAAGGATTCATGATCTTTGGGTTGCAGAGGCAGGCTCTGGGTGCCACTGAAAGTCTCATCATGGACTGCTTGTCAGAGGTTGGAGCCTGTATGTTTATATGTGTCTGGTTTTATTTATAGGGCGTTTTGGGATTGCACAATCCAAGGGAGAAAAGGCAGTGGGAAAAATGTATCTCCTTTCCTGGTTGCCTCATAGAGTTATTATCAACACAACTCACTTCTTAGCAACATACTGTTTACTGAAGTCAGGAGCTGTGTGAAGGACATCTTGGGAGTGAAAATGACCGAAGTGCCTAAAGCACGTTGACTTTGAAGAGATACTTTTGCTGTAAGGTGAACACTTCTGCCATTTGTGCTTTATAACTTGTGCCCAAGAAGCCCACCATAAGGGGAACAGAAATCAAAATGTTCTGTGGTGTTGGAAAATTTCAAAGCAATGAGACATACCTGGCACATGGTAGGTAGAATCAGTTCATCACAAGAGAGCTGAATTTCTTCCTTGATGTTCTCTGTAGTGTTTCATTTAGTGGCATTAAATGGCATGGCATTAAAATGCAAGATTCAAGCCAAAAATTTGCCTCTGAAAATAAATCGGGCATCCACCCAAATGCTTGACAGGAGATGAGCCTTGTATTGCGGCCCTGTATAATGGCTGAAACCCCTGGGCTCTGCCAGCCTGGCAGAGTCCTAATCTTGAGGCAAGAGCTGCTCAGGGAATACCTTTTTCCTGTAAATATCAGGCTGCTGAAATGGTGCATCCGGCTTGATCCTGTGCTGGTAAGATGTGAACAAAGAAAATTACATGATCCAAGACAAATAAAGGAAGACTCTGTAAGAGCAAAAACTTTCCTCACAGTGAATTCACTGATTATTCATTAATGTTCCCACTAACGTAAAGTTAACAGAGAACTGAGCTCCCACAAAACATAATCTGGCAAATGTGGGGCAGACGTTCCCATGTCAAAATCCATGAACTATCTCAGTGAATCTAAAAAGATGTGATCCAGATCCTATTTTATGGGCTGCACTCTTCAAAGTGCTTCCTGGAATGGGGGGGTACACTACTTACTGAGACTTTTAGGTGGTTCTCCAAAATAAGTAAGTCAGTGCTACCCACCTCACTGTCCAGACTGGAAATTTCCTGAGCTCCAGAAAAATGCAAACATGAAGCTGAAGAATGGTGAACTTCCTGCCTGCAGCTGTCTAGGACAGGACTCCTAATTTTTCCCTCCTCTTGCTGCTCTTTAGATGTTTAGACATGTTGTTCCAAATTCCCATAATGTTCGTGTGTGCTGGCAAGGGAGATCAGTAAGCTCTGTACTGTCCAAACTAAGCAAATGACCACCTGAAGTCTGCTTTCTGAATGTCCCCCCACCCAGTTTCCAGGGTGAGATATTGATCTGGGTTCACATATGCTGTGTAGCTACTGTCTTTTACAAAACAAGCAGCTCAGTGCTTGCACCTTGTGTCTCTGTCTCACACATGCCCCCTGCTAAAGAACAGGAATGAACCATTAGAGTCACAATTTGAAAATTGGAAACACTCAGCTGTGTGTCATCAGCTGGAGAAAAATCCCATCATTTTGCTGCTACTGCAGCATCCTCCTTATTTGTGCTTCCAACTCAAATGCATTAAATTTAATTACACAGTAGTACAACTCCAAGACAGATTTAATATATTGGGATAAGAAAAGCTTAAAAAAACCCCACTCCTTTGTTAATAATTGAAGCAGTACTTGTACTGGCAACAGAGGAAAGTGAAGTGATGCCAGGCTGTGGCACATGGAGCAAAGTCAGGCACAGAACCATAGAATGGTTTAGGTTGAGAGGGGCCTTAAAGATTGTGTACTGACAGTCATGGGCTGGAATACCTTCCGTTAAGCTAGGTTACTCAAAGCCTCATCCATCCTGGCCTTGAACACTGCCTGGGATGGAGCAGCCACAATTTCCCCGGGCAACCTCTTTCAGTGCCTCATCACACTCACAGGAATGAATTTCTTCCTAATATCTAATCTAAAGCTACCTTCTTTCAGTTTCAAGCCTTTACCTTTTGTCCTGTTGCTACATATCCTCCACAAGTCTCTCTCCAGTTCTTCTGTAGCCCCTTTAGGTACTGGAAAGTGCTATAACGTCTCCTCTCCAGGCTGAACAACCCCAACTCTGTCTTGGGAGTATAATTGTAAACTGTTTTAAGAAATACATACAAATAGTGAGATTTGTGATCATTTAATCCAGAACACGGAATGAACAGATGCAAAAAACCCATTGGGTCAGCTACTGTATGCCCCTGGCAGTTTAGGGCTGAGGCAAACAACATGCTTCTGTTGGATCAGTTCTCCACACTCCAAGCAATGGGATGCCTGCTTCCTAAAATATCTTCCTTTTTAAAGAGGAGTTGTTTTTTCCCCTTCACAATGGGCAGTTTAAATTCACCTTGTGATTTCATCCGCTGTTCTTAATTTCATCCTTTCTCCTGGAGGAGGTAACTCCCCTTGGTGTGCAGACCCTTCAAATATTGATAAGAAAATCGCTGTCCCTTTTCATTTGCAGATGTGTTTAAGCCCAGTTTTATTCATAGTTACTCTTTCAAATCTTCCCTCCTGCAGCCCCCGCATCCTTTTTGCTGCTCTGCTTTTACGATTTCTCACTGGGCATACATCTTAGCATTTCAGCTTTGATGGTAATACAGCAGCCAGAACAGGTTTGCCAAACCCTTGCATACAGAATGGAAAACAATTAATACTATTGTTCTTCCATTTTACAGTAGGAGATAGACAATTTGCTTTTGCTTGGACTCCCTTCCTACCACCTTCTGAGCTGGAACAGATTGTCCCCTCCAGTGTAATTTCAGACATATTCAGACCTTTAAATTGTGTTTGGATTTTTTCCCTTAAAAACACGAGAGGAAAAAAAAAAAAAAGAAGGTAATGAGAAGCTTTTGCCCTTCCCATTTCTCAGCTGTTTCATTTCATCATTAACCCTATCTGTGTTAACAAGGATTGGGAAAAGTAAAGCATGAGAGGAGCCTGTGACAGATGAAGAGGATAAAGCAAGATAAAAGCTTTGGAGGACTGGGCATCAGTGGGCAATTGGTGTTTTTGAGCAGGGTAGCTGAAGAAGGCAGAGGAATGACTACATTGGAAGGCTGAACTGGGGAGGCCAAGTAGGCAGAAGGTAGCAGGAAGTGATGTCAGTGACAGCTAAGAAATAGTGGGAGAAAAGAAAAAGATCCTGAACCACTGTCAACTGACTTGGTCACCTGGTGGGTGTGAATGGTGAGAAAAGCAATCCTCCTGGTGCAGCAGAGAGCATGGGAAAGCTGGATTTGTAACTTGAAAGACAGTTAATAATCTGGGAAACTCTTCCTTACCGAGACTATGGCTTGATGTGGATGGTAAGCGTAGTAAAATGGAGCAGAGTGAACAGACGTTAAGATGGAAAAGTCTTCCACCAGCATGTGCTTGGCATAACTTGATATGGCATTGTTACAAAACAGATTGCCAGAGGTATGAGCTTTAACAAGTTTAAAAAGACTCCCCTCAGGGGAGCTAGGGGACTCCAAACTCTAAGGGGAATCTCTATTAGCGTATAGCACTAGAAGGGGAGCATTGTGATACAACAGAAACAAGCCTCTGGGGAAGAAGCCCAGGATTGAGCATGGAATGCAGTTGGATCTACAATATTTGGATAAAGCTGTGCAAGCCACCTCATCTTCATGGATCCTGCCTGTTCCTCCAGGATGACAGATATTCTGAAAAATACTCACTGTTGCAGTTAGCATAAGGAAGCCTTATATGCCAGCTGGTTTTGGTTTTAGCTCCATGGTGCTGAACGGTCACAGGAATATCCCAGCAGGTAACAGCCGGAGCAGTACCAAGCAACCTACTGGGGTTTGCAAACAACCCACTAGGAACAGACTAGAGAGCAAAAATAAAGATTGTTTTGTTTTGTTCTGTTTCTGAGCAGTTTTTACACATTTCTTAAGCTGCTCTATTACTCACAGGATTTTAGCCACATTTCTGTTGTTTTTGTTGGGTTGGTTGTTTTTTCTTTAAATGTGCAATCCAGATTTTCCTGCTAGAAACAGTGTCCAGCGAACAAGTATTTAAGGGTTAAGCAAACTTGACCCTTCCCATTTTAAGTCTTTGGCACTGCCACACCCATAAGCATGCAGGACAAAAAGTGCATATAATTTCCCAGAGCACAGTGGTAGGGTTTCCCAAACGCATTTGAGGCCGGAAGTTCCTTGATTATTTGATAGCCTGCATTCATTAGTCATAGTGGTGTCGCCATCCCCTGTTCCAGCTGCGTGTGCTTGGGCAGGGTTTTGGACATTGCAAGCAATCTTATTTTGCACAACTGGAGGTCTCATGGTATATGGACAGGTATTTGCATAAGTGTTAACTGCATGACTGCCTGAGCACAGGAGCAAGGGCAGCTCCTTTGTGTGAAGCAATTCAAGCTGCTGAACCAGCAACCATCCCCCTTCCTGCTCCTGGCAGGAAAACATTTGTTGGTGCTTACTCTGTCCTACACATAAAAATAAATGAGCAAAACAAAGTAGGACTGCACCCGAGGGTAATTCTGACAGCTTCTTTATGTCTCAGAACCTCAAGAAATGTTGAATTGTTCTTGACCCCTGGAAAAAACTAAAGAAGAACCTGTGCTTGGGCAGACTTACAGGGCAGATTATGCCCATGGGGTGCCTGGCCTGTGGAATGTTGTTATCTATATTTGTTGCACCTGCTGATTTCAGCTCTATCAGTATGTTTAATGGATTACTGAATGTGTTTTCATTGCAGAAGTCTGTTCATTTGGCTACCCTAGCTTTGACTCCTTTGTTCACTCACTGTGCTGCTTTTCTAAGTGCATGTACACCCTGCCACAGAATTGCCTTGAGAAATTGCTTTCAAGAACTGATCTGAAATTGCAAGGAGTCCCATGTCTCTGCTTCTCAGATTTATTTACAAAATACTGTACTGGATCTGGTGCTATGTTTTACACCCACACTGGAACAGCTTAATAGTTAAAACATTGTCTTAAATAAAATTTTAAAAATCCTCTTTTGGTTTGAAAAGCAAGTCTCTTTTGTCACTTAAGATGAATAAATCTTCTGTCTGCAGCAGTATCTGGTCAAGCTACAGAGCTCTCATAATAAAACACAGCACTTGCTTAAAGGGAAAGTTATCACTTTAGATGGTCTGCTGAAGGATTTAGAATTTCCAGTCTCTTCTCCCTAGCTAGTCTGGTCTGAAGGATGGCAGAAGAGCAGACAGAAGCCAGGCTAGGAAAAGGCAAGGCCTTCTGTGACCTGTTTTGGCTACAGCACTGTTGGAAAGAGAGATCCCATCTCATATTCTCCTCACAGTGTTATTGGCCAAGCAGTGGCCCACCCTGGAAGCCACGTAGGGATGGTAGTGCTGCTGTTGAAGAGAAGTGGAGGACACGAGGCATTGAGAAATAGCAATGATAAAGCATTGAACATGCCCTGAGAGAGGACAGGCTGAGTGGATGCAATCTGAGGAGGACATCATACTGTGAGTGGAGTGGAGCTGACTAGTTTATTATTACTGAATATTTGATGCAAATATACAGTGAGACCTTTCTTTTCTTTTCCATAAATCCAGCACAGAGTAGCTGGGAATGAAAATTCTAGCTAGAACTTTAAATTTCATCTGTGTAAAAGGCTGGTCCCACAAAGTTGCCTCTTAGTGAAAATGAAAGCAGGTTGGAATCTATATAGATTTGAGGGCAGGCAGAGTTTTTTCACGCAGATTTGGTTGGAGTGTCCTGTTTGGTTTCATTCCTACCTGCTGAAGCTCTGTGGATGGAAGATGGGGTCTGCCTCTGCATACATACACAATTTAGTATTATTGTACAATGGAAACAGAACATACCAGGTCTCAAACAAACCCCAACAAGTGTAGGGGCTTAACAGGAAAAAATCAATTTATTGGATTGTTAGTAAAGGTATACAAGAAGGGACAATGTAAACATGAAGTATTTGTAGAACACTGCAGAATAAATGAAAATAGCAAACAGTAAGCAAGGGAAAGGGTAGACTAAAATCAGGTTGAAGCAAAGAGACAATTTTCTTTTATCATCTTACCTCCTTCCCTTTCTGGAGAAAACTACTTCAGGGAAATTTGTGAATGAAGATTTTAGACAACAGGCAGATGACAGCAACAGTTTTGCATAGATTCAATGTCTGGAGAGGCTTTTTTTCTAATTTCTAGCATCTAATTCTAATGTGATAGTCTAGAAGATGACAACAAAACCTTAAATGCTGCTGTATTTTCTACTTGTACAGTCACAGGGAATTTTTTTCCGAGCAATATTGGTCTGAGGAAGCACAGAGAATACCATTTTCTGACATTTCTTTTTCCATCAAAATCAGATGAAAACCTGAACTCAAAATAAAGGTACTGATTATGGTATTAAGGTAGGATTTGTAAAAAATCCAGGATAGTCAGTGTAATGTCATACTGGTTTGGCAATGTACATGCTGTACATTGAAAAACTCCATATACTTATCTTCAGATTAAATTCTTCACAGTCAATAGCATTTCCAGCTAAAACATCATTCCCTGGTTTAGAAGATTAAACTCCCCTTCATGTTATGGCAACAGCTCTGGTTGGAATCCTTATACTGCTGTTGCCAAATGATTTTGTGACGTTGCAAGTTCATATTAAGCTAAATTAGCAGCAGGAGTCCTGCACTGAAATCACAGTACATATCATCATCGCAGAGTGGGAAGTTGTTTGATTGAAGCAATTTCCTATCTAGCCACAGTGGGCAGCTCATAAGCTGTTCAGGCCTTGTGCAAGTGGTAAATGTGCAAAGGAATTTAGAAGAAGGAATACACTCCTGCCAATGCTCACACAGCCAGTGGTGCATGCAGCCCTGATCTGAATGAGGAAGGAGATGTATAAGACTCAGTACATTAATCACTCCAGGTTAAGAGGCTGGCATCACCAGAGAGAGGACATTGTGGTGTAGTGCTACAGACTTCACAGAATCTTGGAAAATTTGCTGCCTGACTGTGGCTTGTTGGACTTCAGCAGAGCTAACCTGCACTACACAAGACCATATATTAACTTCTAAATGATCATCAGTTACATAATTAGTCTTTGGCATAAGGTATCTACTAGAACTGTTTGAAAAAGAAATGTTCTTTAAAAAATACTGACATTTCCTTCGGAAAAAAAAGGAATATATAGTTGATTAAGAAAAAGAAAGGGTTTTTCCCTCAGAATCTGAAAATATTTGAAAGAGAGCACAGCTTTGTGCAAAAAAGTTTTCTTTAATAAACCCCCTAATTTTCCCATTACTACAAAGTATGAATGGAAAACATTAGTTTAGTCCCAATGTTTGGGAGTGGATGATCTTATCAGACTTCCCTAGGAACAGAACCACAAGCTCCCTTCCCTTACAGGGTCTTTGCTTAGGAAAGGCAATTCAAAGTTCACACTTGAAGATTTCAGATGCAACTGAAGTCATATTTCTGCACCCATATTTCTACCCCCGGAGAAGACAGCATTTGCCTCCACAAATGTGGGGTTTTTGTACATATCTTAAAACAGCCCTTACCTCTTCTTCCCACCTCTGAAGCCATTTCATTTGTGCACATTCACGTCTAGACTGCTCTTTGTTTTAGAGGGAAGGCTTTATAACTGTAATTCACAGTGACTCAGGACCTCACAATATGTATTAAAAACTTTTTTTTGACCTTTTAAATATTATACCAAGAGCTGCTAAGCAATTAAGGCAATAAATCTGTGTAAACTGAATGTATAATTTCTCTTAGGAATATAAATGTGAGAAAATTAAATGTCAACATCTACCTTGGTGTTTACAAGTGCAGCCATAGAATGCAAATTCATTGCCTTACCTGAATTCCAGTTTTGTCTTATATTGCTGTTAGAGGAACTTTATGCTATTGTGGGGTTGGGGTTTTTACGTCTTATAGGGAGTTCAGATACATAGTCTCTTTGGTAGCCCTGAATGTCCCCCTTGTGAGGGACTTTCTCTGACACGGTTCACTGCTGATGCTGTAGAAGCACGTGCAAAATCATCTCACAGTATTTTAAGAGAAGCAGTGGGTAGACAGCATGACATTATTTCACCCCCTTGCATTCTGTTTCTTTTTACAATATTTCTTGTCTTATCAGACTTAAAAAATTCTAGAGGAAAGAACTGTGTCCTATTCTCGTTTCACACCATCCTTGGGGCCATCAGGGACCATGTGTTCAGTCCCAGACTCAGATAAGGCTTTTACATGGTACATAAACACAAACACACTGCCTACTCCTGTCTGTGCACTGGGTAGGAAAGGGGAGTTAAAGCAGGAGCATTTTTTACATTACCATCCAGAAGCTCCTAATATTTGGAAATGAGACTATAATAGATCTATGCTTCCCAGTGACTCAAGAATTCACTGCTACAAAAAGAGATAAAGAAAAATCCTTCCCTTGGCATGTCTTGTTGATAGAGTCTTGCATGTCTTGCATCTCAAGATTTAGGTTAGAAGGTTGTTATTAGGATATTTTAATTGTTTCGGTCCTAGTTTTGTGTATGTCCTCAATTAGCTAGTCCTGTCAGGATACAGGAGGAACCTACTGTTATTTTAGTGTAGACTAGTCTGGCTGTTCTTCACTGTTTCACTGAATTTACTCTAATGTAGCAAAGGCAACTGACAACACTTCTGCGGACACCACTCTGGTGTCGTCTACCAGCCTGAGCCCAGGTGGATCAATCACCACAGCTGCATGACGAAGTTGAGAAGAATATTTCATCACCAAAATGTGAATATCTTCCCCTTTAATTGACTTTTTTTTCTTGACAGTTAAGGATATAGCCTGATGATCAATTTGGTGTCAATCTAATTAATATTTACATCATTTAAAAATGCATCCAGAAGGAGAGAGTTTGATTTTCTTGAATTTTTATATTAGTAAGATAATAAAAATGCAGTGGATACCACTGTCTCAGACTGACATCCTCAGAGAGAAATAACCTTGCTTCTGGTGCTAGCTGAAATGTAAGAATAGCATCTGTGAAGTCAAGCCAATAACCCCCTTTTCTGAGTTTCAGAAAAGTTGATTCACCCAAATCCAATTAAAAGAATAACTCCTCGAATTAATTAAATTGCCCTTCCAGTAAAGTTGAGGCTTAAATAATTTGCTGCACTTGACAGAAAAGCAAAATAACTTTTATTGAATAAAGGGTGAACTGAAACAGAGTTTCTGCCTTTGAGGTAAGCTGGGAATTGAGTGCTCAGCTCAGAATAAATGATAAATTTGGCTATCTCTGTGTAGTTCCTTGATGGGTTCATCTATACTTGCAAGTACTTGTATGATCACCTTGGTCATCACCTGCAGGGATTAATTGCTTCTGAGCAGGTGTATGATGATAATCACCTTACACACTTCCAAGAGGAGACAGAGTCTTTCCAGCAGACATTCTGTTGGCTACATGTCAAATTCCCCAAGTCCAGCTGTGCAATTTGTTCCCCTCCTGACCAAGACCAAGAGAGAAAATTGTGTGGAAAATCTCATAGATCAGGATAAAGACAGGGAAATAACTTACTGATTATTGTGATGGGTAAAAATGACACAACCTGGGGAAAATAAATATAATTTTTTGCCAGAGAGAAATAGAATAGACTGATAAGAAACAAAGACAGATTTTTATATGGAAAACTAGGAAACATTTTATAAGCAGACTTTTTAAACCTCTCTCAAGAGATAATAAATATGAGAACTCCTCTTCAACAATATGTTGTTCCCTATGCAAAGAACTATCCCAAAATTAGCTGCAGTCAACATAATTTAGAGCTTCAAGTGTTGGTGAAAACAAAAATAATTCTTACCTACTTTATGCTGATTCACAATGCTGAGCAATGCCCTTAAAACTTAGCCTGGCAGCACAAACCTCCCTCTGTCACCCACCCAGCTGTGTGTTGTGCCTGACACCTGCGCTGCCCAACGTTGGAGATACTGCATCAGTGGGGACCATAAATATCCAGAGCTCATTGTTTAGTGGTTTTGAGCTGCAGGTCTCCATCATGTGCTTGTCCAGTGTTGAGGGTTTCTGGCACAGATGCAGGTTTCATAGGGAAAAGGATGGCAGGAGCTGTGGGGCCCCATTGTCAGAATATTCCCTGCTTTGTGATGTGGCCACAAGCAGGTGGCTGTGTTAGCCACCCATCCCAAGAGCAATGGGGTTGAATTTCCGCCCTGCACTCCTGAAGTTGGACTCTTTGCTGATCCTTGCTCTTCCATAACTTAGGAAGCTTTCACAGAGCAACCACTGAATACGCAACAAATCCAGTTCATACACAGATCTGAGCATCTTCTGATTCAGCAGAGGAGATGCAATTTCTCAATTTAGGGAAGACAAATATCCCTCTGAAATAGAGGTGAATTCCTTGGGGAGATATTTCATGCTGCAAAGGGTTGAAGGCAAATTAAATTTGAGAAGAGAGACAGGTAGAGAGTGAAAACTCCATGAATATCTAAGACAGGGGTATTCCTGCAGAAGGCATTACTGCAGATTCAGCTGTAACTAAACTGTCCATGGCTGCTGTTTCTCTGTCACCTTTGGAAGGGGAAGATCTTTAATGAATATCAAAGTCACACTTCAGACATAAAATAACATCTCAAGTTGTTCACTGTACTTAAAATAAAACCACTGTATCTTGTCACCTTACAGGTATCCATGATCAGAATTGAATAAGCTGATTTAATTTGTCAAGATTTTGGAGTGGATTGTCTTGAAAATATGGAAAATCCGTTCATTCTTATGTGCATCTCATTGGTTTATTCCCCTTCTTAGTGGTAAAGACTAGAGAGGGAAGACTAAAAAGAAAAGATTCAAGACTTCTTTTACTTTTTTTCTTTCTATTTTAAAACTGTTCTTGTGATAGACAGAGGAAGGGAGAGCAAGAAAACAGAGAACGAGACTCTTTAGAAGGAAGAAAATTTGAGAAACTGCCCCATCCACTCCACTGCTTCCTATTCACTCTTTTTCCTACTATTTTACAGCAGAAAGAAAGAGAGAGGACGTGAAGAAAACAAGTAAGAGAGAAATGTGATGGCAAAGAATCCATGCATTATAGGCTTTGCTTTATATAAGGTAAAATATTTTGTTTCTTCAATTTTTGGTCAACACTTCCTATGGAAAGGATACTTTTAAAACCAGCTCAACATGATGCACATCATTATTTGTGTATAGAGCAAATGTCTGCATGTCTGCAAGAACACTAAATCATTCTGGAGGGTTTGCCTCAGTGCAGACGGACATGGCAAGCATGTGGCAAGCTTTAAGTTACAGTAGTGGAAATGGATGTTACTGTTGTTGACTCAGGATAGGTCTCTCCTTGAGTTAAGAAGATTGTCAGAGTGCTGTAATGCTGCAAAAAGTATTTGGGAATATACAGTCTAAGTGAAACTGTGTTTAGCCCAGGGAAATTCAAGCTGAATTTCCAACTCAAAAACCTGTCTGAGGAACAGAGTAAGCCTGCATAGGTGAAAAAACCACAAGGGTTTGTCAGCAGGAAATACAAAGCAAATTGGTAGCCATGCCATAAAGGCTGGGGATAAAAAGGACGAGACTAGGACAGAAGGGAAGAAAGCAGAGTATGGCAGATCATTGTCCTTAACAGCACAAGCTGTAAAATGTGAGAAGCAAGTGCCTTTTGTATCTTTAAAGGCAGCATTAGATAAAGGAAGACCAAACAATAACTCAAGGAGAAGTGAGTTCCCCGGGCTGCAGGCAACATGTCATACCAGCAATGCAATAAACCCTTCAGCACTTTTCCAGTTAAAACCAGTAAACGTGTAATTCAGACTCCAGCTCCTGAATTTCCCTATGGTAAACTACACTAGTACAAAATACATTTGCAATATGAATTTTCCTTAAGGGTAGTCATCAAAACTACTTTGCTGAAGGGCTGCTTTCATTTTGTAAATGTTTTACTTTTATCTGCCCTATTATTTCTTAGGAACTTCCAAATGGGACAACTGCAATTTTCTTAATTAAGGATATCAGGTCTGAACATAATGCTTGTAGGTTATTAACATTATATCAGACTATAATTCAAATGCTCTACTTTCCTTCTTGAGGGATCCTGCAGCAAAGTGAGATTACTATATACTGTAAGGCATCAGAGTTAAAGCTAATTAGAATTTATGAGATTGGAGGGAATATAATTTGTGTGTGAACACTATAGGTGATAAGGGGTTTAAGATGATGACTGTAGATCTCAGCTGAGCTTGGGTACCACAGTTTTAAAGGATAAACCATTAGGAGTACATTAAGTATTATTATTTTTTTAATCTTCTTTTCAGTCAAAAGGCTAAGGCAGGAAAATACTGTGCATGTGACACAATTTTGTTAAAGTCTAGGCTGGGACTGAAGCAGCAATCAACACCTCCTGCTTGAAAATAATTTCTTTTCAGTATCAGTCACTGAAACAACACCTCCCCAATCAAATGTCCATCCTGTTTTCCTTTTAACACCTGGTTCATATCACATCACGAGTAGGTATGTGCTTGCTGAACATTCACCAGGGGCTCTGTCAGAGGAATACAAACCTGCTCCAGTGATTTTAAAGTAAGTGCTCTTGAGAGCTCTTTGAACCATGCC
Source organism: Acrocephalus scirpaceus scirpaceus (assembly GCA_910950805.1). NCBI lineage: Eukaryota > Metazoa > Chordata > Aves > Passeriformes > Sylviidae > Acrocephalus > Acrocephalus scirpaceus. The sequence goes on along the minus strand of OU383774.1, from coordinate 54,997,803 downwards.
AGCGAATCCAAGGCAGCTGTTCCATTGTAAAAATCAGCTTAACATATGGTTTATGGAGATAATATATTTATATTATATGCAGTATAAAGTAAAACAAAAGGTGCTTGAATTCTATGAAGACAGCAAATTTCTATAAGCAGAAATGAGGAGAGCAAAGTGACTGTATACAATATGTACTAGACTAGCACGAAACATTACCAGCAAAAGAAGAGGAACCATGAAAGGGAGGATTTCACTACTAGGACAGCTGTCTACTTGGCAGCTAATACCAACAGATATTTGGTGAATGAAATCTCTTTAGGAGCTTCTGGTGATGACAGTAACATTTTTCAATTGGCTGTGGGGGCAGCTTGGTGGGATACTCTGAAAGCTGGGTGTGTAGAATTTATGTTGTGCAATAATTAAGGAAAATGTTAATCCTGTTAGGGTCATGAAAAAGTAGTTTTAGCCACCTTCCTTCTCTGGGGAAGATTAAGTGCATTGAAAATGCCATATATTCCTAATATCCATGTTTCACCACATCACTACCTTTGGAAGATGTTTTTCTCTTATATTTGATTATTTATCCTCTGTGGCAAAGAACCTTCCATTCCATGCCCAGTGCAAAATGAAACCATTGACTGCAGCCCTTTATGAAAGCTATTTATTTTGGAAGATGTGGAAAACATTTGACCTCTGTCTCTCTTTTTCTTTAGGTCTCTCTCTTCTAGATAGAAGACTAACAAAATTCTTGAAAATCATTTCTCATCAGTCTGTTTTCTAAAGCTCTCAGAAACAGTGTTACTTTCTTCTGTGACCTTCACAATATTTTTACAAATTTGTACTCTACACAGGTTCTCCACAGTGCTGTGTGGGACAGAAATATTTCATCCTTTGCCACTTATGAAGTCTCTGTGTGTACATCACACAATTGGATTGAAGTTTCTTGCAGCAGCAAGGTTCTTGACTCATAGTCAGTTTCTAACCTACTGTAACCTCCGAATATTATTTTTTTCTGTAGTGTCCTTCCTTTGTTAACAGAGACAGTGACAGAGTGGTAAACAGACCAACAAGGTTTACAAGCTACTCCCTGGTTCTACCTGGATGTTTATCCTAGTGCAATCTCCAGTCAGGGTCTTAAAAGGCAAAGAAATAACAAAATCCTTTCACAAGGAATGGAGATTCATACCAAAGAAACAGTAGAAACAGCTCTAAAGTAGCAAACAGAGGAAAATAATTGTGGAGTAATTTTAAAAATATAGGGCTCACTGAGTCTCCTAATCATAGTTTTCATAGAAGAAAACAAGTTATATTTAGGACATATGTGGTCAAGTGGCAGCAATAATTCTGGAGGCTGGGTTTTGAAGCTGTTAGCAGCATTTCAATCATCTCTAAATTACTTGAGAAATTGAAGTTGTAAGTTCAATAGTAGTAAGTACTGGTAGTGTTCTTGTCTTGTTTCTGGCACTATTTTGGGATAGATGTGGAGAAGAGGAGATATTACACACAGAGTCCATGCTAATACCCTGTGGAGTTTTACATATTTCTCCCTGATGAGCTTGCACGAACCTCAAATTGACTCCAGAAAATTACAACAGCATCTCAGTTTAACTCAGTTTCCTGCCATGACAAGGAACTGAACAGTCATAACCAAAGGAGGAAAAGTCTGAGTTATTTTCAGATGAGAACAAGGCAGTGTGGCTTTTTTTTAGTGGGAAAGGCATCTTCTAGTGAAGGAAACAGACTTTAGTGACAGCTGTGGAACCATTGTTTCTTCTCCAGAGAGTTTCAGGCTGCATTTCTATTTAATTGGCATCAACCCCACTTTCAGATCTACACTTTCCTCTGAGCTTTAATTTGCACTTAAAACCACACTCCACTGACTGAACACTGTCCTACAGTTACAATTTTCTCACCTACAACTTTTCCTTTTAGAAAAAACTCTGCCCTCACTCAAGCTGTTCCTCTTCTGGTCCCTCATCCTTTTTTCTCTGCTTCACTGCCACAGATGTGGCTGAAGGGATAAACCCATCCAGCAAGTAATCAAACAGTTGGTAGTGAAGGTAGAGGTAGTACAAATCTAACAGAGAAACTCACTGGGAACAAACAAAATTGCACAAAACTAAGCAGTGATAAGTAGTCCTTCCTAATATCACCTGACTTCTCTGTTGTGCAGGGAGCAGCGGGAACTCGGGGTACATGGAGTGCCAAGGGGTACATGAGTACCACACACAGGCTGTGTGTGCATTCAGCTTTCTGGTCCAGGTGTCACAGGTTCTTTGTTCTGACCACTTTTTTAGTATTTCCAGTTTTTCCTTTGAGGCTAGGAGTGCTTAGCTCAGCAGCTGCTTTTCCTCTGTCAACTTTTATAATCCTTTTTTTCTCTTTTTTCTTGGTTAAAGCACAGTAAATAACACTGTTGCAAGTACTCTTCATTTTTCTTTTGAATGTTAGGCTAAGAATAGGGGGGGTTTGGTTGTTGGACGCTAACTGGGCTTCTCACACTTGCTTCAAGCTCTTAACCTACACCATCACTGCTCTGACTGTTTGTTGTCCTTCATCCTACCTATTAATTGTTCTTCAGCTGAGCAGCACTTCCTGAGTTATAATGGGATAAATTTGGGGTACAACTAGCTAGAAGCCTTTAGGGGAAACAACTAATTCTGTTTAAATTAGTCTCAGTGAACATGCTCAGGGAACAACAACCTTCATTGCAAGTTCTGGGAGGTATTGTTTTTCCAAATCACAGCTGCACAAGAAAACATTAGACAGAACTTGGCCTTAGCTTGAAGTCACAGATCTGCTACCTGCCTCTCTGTAAACACAAGTAAGTTCAAAATGTAGTCACTGTCAGGCTTTGGGGGTGTATTTCACATTTTCTTTTTCTGCAGGGAGTGAAAAAAAAAGCATACAACTACAAATAAAGAATCCCTTACTCCTTATGTAGAGAGCTTTGAAATATGAGTTCTGATGACTTCTCTCCATGCATGTACTCGAGCTCTCCTTGGGGATCTTACTCTGTCAGGGAGGATAATTTTGCTCCCTGTCAGAGTTCTGACAAAGTTAAGCCTAGCTGTAAGAAGAGATTTGGTAGCAGAGCTGTTTTGCTGCATAAAAGGCATGATGGAAAATCTGTTGCCATGGGACTGCCATCAAGTTAGGTCTCTCATAAAGGATGACTACAGGCAGTACCTGTTCCTGCCACTTTTGCTAGAGTCCTGTGGCATCTGCAGAGAGGTAGGCAGAAAAGCCTCCCCACACCAAGCTGACCATGCTCCTTGCAGCTGGGCTGGATAAGTAGCTCCCAGCACTGGGTTCTGTCCTGAGCAGTCAGAAACGGAGCTTTTACATGAATGGAGTTTGCAAACACCTTTGCAGGAACTAAAATTTGAACTCCAAGTTCAGGTCCTTTCATTTATTTATTTTTATTTCAAAGAAACACATACATTTGTTTTTATATACAAGAAGAGTGCTAACATGTATGAAAGGAAAGATAAGCAGGGGGAGTGGAGAAAAAGAAAATTTTCCTATTTGGTGTTTTTGTCCTATTTTTTACAACAAGTGCCACTCCTTTATCCTCTCCTTGCTGCAGTTGTGTGTCCATTACAGTGTCAACAGTAACTGTACTGTAGTGTAACTGGCAAAGGTAGATATCAACACCTGTAAACAAGAATTAAAACTTGTTGCACAACACCAGATGATTTTTTGCACAGCTATTTGAAATGAATGCGCATTTTCTCAAACCATGTGCTGGCAAAGTAAACACACATGGTAAGGGCCATTTTCATTTAGTTTGCTTTTATGCTCACATTTTACATTCCATTAACTGTCAGTACATTGCATGGAAACTGTCAACACAAAAGTTCCTCTTTTCCCCCATATGAAATGAAATGAAAATGGATACATTACAAAGAGAAGTAAATAAATGGGTTTTCTTTAAAAAGTTTTTGACTCTACAGACAATGTTTCTGATTGAGAAAATATCTTAGTGAAACATTTACTGATGGTAGAAATGAAGAACAGAGTACAGCAGATAGCTTTATGGAACGGATATTTCAGAACTAGAAAGAAACTAGCTCACTGAAACAATCCCCTCAAAATTGGAAGAACTAGTCTGGGTATAGCTTAAGCTGGGCATAATAAAGTGGTTCTTAATCCATATGGTTTAATAAGCTGAAACAAGATTTTAAGGTTGAACATTACCTATTTTCTAACATAAAATTCCTGAAATATGTATAAATCTCTTAATGAATTGTTCATGGTTTTTACACGTATATATTTTTACACTCTAGCTTTTTGTCAGGTTTCAACCTTTCAGGAATGTTTATGTCTTCCTTAAAAAGTAATTGTATTTTTTTAAGAAAGTGAATAGATTAAGATGATATACTGTTGTTCCTCAATTCAAAGAGAAATTTATATGGATTTTATGTCTCTAAATAATGTTTCACTTCCATTTTTACCTGCTTTGTCATGTCATACTTTTAAATAGGGATGGCATTCTTGACCAACAAACCTGATGATTTTTCTATTACATTTTACTTTTCTGTGAGTTCTTAAACTTCATCACATATAGAGTATTTTAATTTTGGAAGGCTTGTAAGAAGTATTCAGTGTTTGAGAGAAATAAAAGCCACCAAAAAATGTCTGCTTCTTCCCAAAATATATTATTTTTAAATAACTTAAAAGTTTCAAGGTGGAAATCCCCATCATTCTGTAGGAACTCTTCTTAACAGAAAACCATTCTAATATTTTGTCAATCATAAGACATGGAAAGATCCATGGTGCAGGCTATCCTACCTCACTGTTTCAAACTGACCAAATTTAAGATCTTCAGTAGTTTTGAAACTTGGAATTCCAGAAAAAAAAAGTCAAAATCATTGCTATACAGTCCACAGTTTTACCTGATGATTTATCTTTTGAATGTTTTGCTGTGTTGTATAGATGAAGGCAATTGGCAAGAAGCCATTTGTTTTCCTTGTCCATTTATCTGTGGCCAGAAAGGTGTATCCTAAAGTCATCATTAGCAGGAGAGTCATAATGTTGTCACAGATGATGCATGACCAAATTGAAGCTACGTGACTGCAGTACACACTTCACATTTACAAGCATTTCTTGCAGTTCTATCAGTGTCTTGAACATCATAGAATATTGATCATGCAGTAAGAAACAGTTTATCATAAACATTTTTGTAGATCCATGGTTTGCATCATCAGTGGTCTTAGAAAAATATTTGCCATTTTCTACATTGGCTTTAAAATATTTCTCAATTGTAGGGCAAGTTACTATTTTCTGAAAGATGCCTGAAGTTGTTGTCTTATGAAGATAAAACATTTTATGGAAAACTTGGAATAATGTTATTCATTTTGCTGTCATATTAGAGGGACCTGCTTAAAAAAAAATTGTATGCAATACATGGTAGAGAACTGTGGTGGCTGTTTTCTTTGGCTAAATGTTTCAAAAGTTTTCTTTTGCCTCATGTTAGGAATTTATTATGATCATTTCCATGCCTACAAGCAATTAAGAAAATTGTCTCTGTAAAGTACATTAAAGTCTTATGGGAGCTATTGCTTTCTCTACTGAACCATGCAAAGTCACTTCTATACTAATTCCAGGAATGCTTGTTCCTCTGATTCAGCTTAAGGACTATATCTTGATTAATTGATAAAATGTTGTTATCGTGATCTCTACTGTGTCATCAGCCACATGACAAGGCAGTGTCATCAACTACTTCTAAATCAATGTGCTATCAATGTTCAGATTCCTGCTTTGATATAATTAGTCACCCCAGTCCACAGTGTGTTGCAATAATAAACACCTTTTGAAATACAGACAGTAGTTAACTCTGCTTTGGATGAACGTTGTGCATAAAGGTTTCTTCAGATATGTAAACTTGCATGTGTGATATAAATTCCGCAGCAGTTCTTTGCTTTTTGCATTGCTGTGGCAGATAGAATAATTTTTGTAAACAATCTATAAGGAAGTGCTACATCCTTTGGTTTTAAGTGTCCTCTGTAGTTTTAACTGCTGTTTGAGATCCTGCCCACAGGCCCTCCCCTCAGACACCTGTGTGGTTTGGAGGAATGAGAGCCGTCTTCAGGAACAGCCAGTTCCACTCCTGTTGTACAAAGTTCCTGTGGAATAGTAATTCCCTCAGCTCTTCCTAACTTTTTGATGGGTTTCTTGATTTGACAGCAAAATTGTAAGGCAATTCTCAATTTTTTCTTCTTCATGTCATCTTCCACCCCAGTTGTCTCTAAATCGCTTTGCCTGGAGGTTGAATGTAAAGGGAGCCCATCACTACTCCTGGCTCCAGCTTCCTCATCAACCAAGGACAGGCTGACACTCAGAGTCTCAAACATGATGGGGCTGGAGTCCTTCTGTCCTCATAAGCTGAAGAAATTGGACAGAAATACCCAGTTTCTGGTAAGACATCTGCCAAGGACCTTTCACTTCTACAAGTAAAAGGGCTTATTCCCATGTTCAAAGCTCTACTGTGCACACACTGTGTACTAAACCTTTGCAGGAAAATATCTGAAATCCATGTAGGGCAGCAGTTGCTCTTCATTAGTCTTTTTAGGAGTTTCTCACTTGTGTGCAATCAGCCTGAGCTGTAAGTGAAGGGATGTTTTGCATATAAATGCCATACAGTGGTCTCAGGGTTCTCTAAAGGTTCAAACACGAAGCCTTGTCTGTGCTTTTGTAATTTCAAGTATGCATTTGAGAGTCGTATTAGAACAACAGAGATTTCCTTTTTGGAGGTCCTGTGGTTGTGTTCACAGAATGGGTCAGCTGGGAAGGGACCACAGTGGGTCATCTGGTACAACCTCCCTGCTCATCCTAAAGGACATTACACAGGATTGCATACAAATGGTTCTTGAATATCTCCAGTGAGGGAGATTCCACAACCTTTTTTAAAATTTCATTTAAAAGCTACATTTTATGATGCTGAATTCTGTTCTGAAACCGCTACTTATCTAAGAGCTACATGACTCTGTTGTTCTGGCCAGGTTTCATGATTGATTCATCTTCCTTTCACTGATACAAGAAAGGAAAGGGCTAAAAAATCTCATCAAATAAGAGCTCACTAGCTGTCTTAAAATTGCCTGTAATAATCTTCTATCTGCCTTTACTTTTTTAATAGTTGTAGCAGGTTGCAGCTGTACTCAGTTGTAGTTGAATTCTGATTTTTGTATGCTCTGAAGCTAAATTATGCAGCTCAGATTAATTGTTCATTAGAACTTAGCAGTGTCTGAACCCCTGCAACATCACTGTCAAAATGCCTGGTACTTGGGAGAAAATATTTGAGGATCTAAATTAAAAGCTTTAAACTTAAATTAAAGCTTTAACTTGTGTATATGCTGATTAACTGAAAACTTTAGTGCCTGCCAAATTTTGAGTATTATAAGCAGTGAACCTGCTGAAGGTGCTTAAAAAAGACATAGAAATGAAAGCATGGAATTATAAAGCAGAAATGTGAATTTTAAATTTTTTTTTTAAAGAAACTATTTTTGTAAGGGAAAAATTTCCATCAGTAATATCTTAAAGAGGAAGTAATCTTACAATAAAAGTTCTGTTAGCTCATCACTTAAGATAGCTGCAACATTTTAAAATATGTTAGTAGTGAGAAAAATGTAATAATAATAAAATTTTTATGGTGCTAGGGACATTGATTAAATGACACAATCGTTTTTCTGACTGTAAGGAAGTTTATAGACAAAACTAAATTAAACAAAACAACTCTGTGACACATCTAAACCAGGAAGTTAGAGACAAATGGTCAGAAATTATAAAAGAAAATTCATCAAATATGTAACGGTTCACCAATATTCCTTGTATGGGGTAGTGGGGGAAAAAAGACCTGATCAGCCTTGCATTACAAGGGCACAATAAGTGAAGGAAAAATCATATCATGGCTGCATGTGCTAGCACTATCCTTTCCCCTCTGCAAGGAATATCATTATACTACGTGGGATGAATCAGATCACAACAAGGGAAAAAATAGCAGAGAGGAATAAAAGTAGACTGTATCATGATGGATGTGGAGAATTAATTAGAGAACCAGGATTATTCGGGTGGTTATAAATTTAACTTTTTTTTTTTTTTTTTTTTTTTTTAAGAAAGAACTTGAAAGAAATCTCTGTAACTTTAACCTCCTCAGGAGCAGGCTGTCGTGTGGGACAGCCTTGCTGGCACAGTGGTGCAGTGTTCCAGCTGCTGTGCCAGCTGTTGGCCAGAGGAGACTGTAAGGAGACGTATGACCAGAGCAACCAGACCTGGCACAGGCTCCCGTGGTCTGGTGTCTCCCAGAACCCACTGGTGCTCCTGCCATGCAATACACCAATAAATCCTCTTCCCTCCCTCTTTTTAAACTTGTTTTGTCACTTTGCCAGACATAATTTTTCCTGAGGTTTTCAAGCTTTAATGGGGATCTTGTGGTTTTTAACACAAAGAAAGTTAAATGGAATTTGATGGGAGTAAGTATTTCTTTAGCCTGGGGGATTTCTGTCTGCTGAATTTTGATGGTTTCCTGCGAACTGTAGAGATAAATTAGAGTAGCTTTAAAAAGCAAAAAGAGTCTAGCTAGAATGGGTTGTGTCATCCTGTCTTATGGGGGCTACCAACCCTCTTGCAAAGTGGTCTGTAGTCATTTGAAGGGCCCTCTGTGGTCTGTTGACATTACTGTGCAACCCCAGGTATGGAATATGAAAGTAAAAACAGCACTTACCAGTGACAGGGAATGCATCTGACCACCTTATACAGGGCATATTAGTCTTGACTGAAACATCTGTAATTTCATAATACTGTATATTAAATAATTTTCCTTTATTCCTAAGGCATCATATGCTCTGTTTCTCTTAGCTGTTTAACAATTCATCTTGCATGGCATTGCTTTCACATAATTATAATATATATGACAATGCTTAATTGAAGGTTTAATGATTTCTCATTTTGTTTGCTCTAGAGTATATTGATGACACTAGATTTCCAAGAATGAAGAGGCTTGCCTTAAGGAGCCAACATTTACCTTTGAATGTCCTTTTCTGAACAAGTATATGTGAAAGGATTTTCAGTATTAAGAGAGTTTGCTGCAATATCTCCCATCTCATAGAATTTCGCAGATATGTTTAATAGCTTCTTTCTGGGATATTGCAGGTTATGAAATCAGTGCCATTATGCCCATTCCCTGTGGATATTTAGTCTGGTTGGTCCTTTATTTTAGGGTAAAAAATGATTGACAGAATGACCTGTAAGCTGAGCCTCCCTCTTAGAGAACTTCCAGGCACTGCTCAGGAATCTCTATTAAATTGTCTGCTGCTAGTTATCTCCTTCGAGTTTTAAGGTCCTCAATGATGTACAATGTTAGCAGGATCTCTTTAACCTCTTGTTAGCAATAAGCTGAGTCTTCCTCAGCTACATGAGCAGACAGCATTCCTTGGAGATGTGAACTGCTTGCTCACATAGTGGCTCAGGAAAACTGCGTTCAGGGCTAATGTGAAGATCAGTATCTATTTTCCTGTGGTTTGCAGTGTTACAAAGTGTACATCTTTTATCTAGCTAGCAATTTGAACACTCTACTCTTCTGACCTGCTAAAACCCAGTGAAATCTGATGTCTCGTCTTTTCATCAGTATTGAAGTTCTAAGTACATTGATCTACTTTTGGCTAAAAGGAAAGCCTCTTGACATATTTTACCACCTCTCTGTTATTTATGGTGTTGCTTTAAGAATCATTATGGTCCTTTACTGTGGGCAAACACTCAATAAAATTACTTTGATCCATAGTGCAGAAAGACCACGAACTTCTGTTGTTAATTTCTGCCCTGTGGTCTCAAAAATAATGTGTGTGACAAAAGTGAGATGATAACTAAGGATTTGGGAGCAACTATTTCTGTGTGCTAGATTTTGTACAATACAGGAGACTGGATGTTTTTGGCAATACTGTTCATAACAGGATTGAAATTGTCAGGCACCATCTGCTGTGATATTGACTGACCATGATTCAGACAAATATCATTTAGAGATATAGCAGCATCTACAGATTTTTAGAAAATCGTGTAGAAGTTTTGATTTCTTTTTTTCTGCTTTCCTTTCCCAGTGGTCACCTTTCGCACTAAATTTTAAGTGGATTTATATTTAAGTTTCTGTTTGTATAAAAAGGGAAGACAATGTAATACTAATCTTTCATTTTCATGATAATAATATCGTGGTATTTAGTGTAAAATTTCATTGCACACAGCAACATATACTTCTTCCTCTGTTATCTTTGGTACTTTCCTCCTTCGAATAATCACTAATGTAAAGTATATGAGAATGTAATGAAATCTGACATGTGTAGGTTGAAGCAAAGTAACTGATTAATCTGTATGAAGTGATAACCTAATTTTCTCAGAAGGATTCAACAATAGTAAATAAATGTTAATAGTTGCTTGGGCTAATACACCCAGAGCTGAATGGTAAACCTGTTTTCACAACCTTATTTTAGGGACTAGTTGCCTTAATGAGTGTCAGTTCTTCAGCTTTTAGAAATCTTGCTTATGAACCAGAAACACATGGGCTTGGGTTTAATGGAGAGATTAAGGCTCCACTACTGAAAACATCCTTAGAAAAGACATGACAGTGTAAATGGAAGTGCAGTATATGATTCATGTCCCAGCTGTAGGAGCTGCCTGAGCTTTCCAGGGAAGGAAAAACAAGAATCACATTAAAGATTATATTTTCCCCCTACTCACTTGCCTGCCATCATTTATTTTCTCCTATTATTGGGCATTCACCCTTTGCCAGGGCTGAATGGAAAAGTCTTTACATGGACAAAAGCTTCTGTCTCTTCCAAGCTCTCAAAGTCAGATAAGATGTCCTCCCCTGACCACAATCCTATTCTGTCTAGGGAAGGAGACTTCTTCTTCCTTCCTAGGACTAGAATAGGATCAGGCTCAGAGGTCTGCAGGTGGACTCATGGTTTTCCTTACCCATCCAGACCAATCTCACATAGTCCATGCACAAGGGACAGAGTGTGGGCCATCATTGTCTCCCCTGCCATCCTCTGCCATCTTCTGCAGAACTTACCTCCCTATGGTAGTATTTAGGACAAGGAGACTACCAGCATCAATCACCCACCTTTCCATGCCTCTCCCAGTTCCTCGCCTGTCCAAAAAGAGGGAAAAGGCATCCTCAATAAAGCTGTATTACAGCTCCACTTTGATGAGGAATATTGTATAGATAGTTGTAATGTGGGTAAAAGGTTTGTTATGTACCTGAGAGTCCTTGTAGATAACTTCAAAGCTGAAGCTAATAACTAACGTAGATATATCTCTAATGATCACCCTGTGAGTTGATCTTGTTTTTTAAAAATCAAGAAGCAAAAAGAAGCAGAAGCCAAATTTGCATCACACGATTTTAAGCTGCATTTATTCCTGCCAGCAAAATTTATATCTGTTGAGATGTGAGCAGGCAGCTAAGTCTAATTTGAATGAAACTGGAATCCATAAAAATTAAAAACATCATTTATATTCCCTATCACAGTGGTATGGCTGCCTCTAAAGACAAATACATATGCAAATGTATACCTAAGCAGGGCTTAGGTATATGATTGAAATCTCTGTTTGAGCAAGGATGCAGACAGTTACATAATTTGTCCACAAAATCAAGTTATGCACTTGTGGGTTTTGCAAATATATGTGCTGCTAACATTTTGATACAGCATCCTTAAAACAATTTTCTTCTAATACCCACCATCAGCTTCCCCTGTGCAGAGAGAAAAATTTAACCAGACAATTTCATATCATAAAGCTTATCTCGGAACATTGGTTCTTGCCTTTTAGAAACAACCATTTTGTGGCTGCTGTGACAACCACAGCTGTATTGACAATACCAAACATAGCTGCCTGCTCCCAAAACTAAGCCCAAGAGACCTATCAAGACTTTTTTTTTTCCCCAGGTTTGCAGAACTGGAAACTCTGACAGTGCAAGACTTGAAAGAAATTGGTGGTGCTATGTTGTTATGCTCAAATCTTTGGGTTTCGAGTCTTGTTTTGGGCCCCGATGACCATCCCTCACTGATTGTATAGAGAGACATGACTGTGGACAGAAAGAGCTCTAAAGCTTTTTTCTCGGATTAACATTCCAGAGTATGTGGTCACTATTCCTGTAGTGGGTGAATGAGGATGAGGGGACAGGACCTCATAGACCCGGAGGAGGAGCCAGGAATGTGGTCCTGTGACAGGCACACACACCTTATTCATGCCTACCCCAACAAATACAATGTGACAACACCACAAAACTGTTTTTCCCTCCAGAAACATTCATACTTAAACCAATTTCTGCTGATGATTTAGTACTATTCAGGGATGAAGTGAGGTGAAGCTAGGGGAAATCAGATCAACTTTTCATTAGTTTTGATGAAATAATTTGAAGAAAGAGCAGCTGAAGGCTCTCAGTGAATACAACTCAGTGTATTTTTCCTTATTATGAGCTCTTCCAGGCGAACTCATTTAAAGCACGGGGAAATATCATTCTGTCTGGACTAGCCTGGGCTGCAGGAAGTGCTGAGGTTATGCATCAGATTAGTGGGAATTAAAATGAGCTCTTATCAATGAAAGGAGATTTGTGTGACTGAGAAGTTTATAACTGCCCTTCTGATGGCAGGAAGAGTGGGCTCCTGCATGTCATGGGTTGTGAAATCTCTGGTTCACCTTGGTGGTACACTGGGACTTGCCACTGAAAAACAGGAAAGACTTGGACAGGTCCTGGCAGACAGGGCTATAATGCTATTGGAACCAGAATACATAAATGAGTGGAATTGGGTGCACTTAGACTCCTCTCATCCAGACAGAGGAATTTGGAAATAAAAGCCTGTTTTACCAACTTCCTTAATTTTTGCAAGCCCTTACTCTGCCTTGTTGGTGAGATAGTGATTCTGAACAAATGGGCACAAATGCTGAGTTGCAATTATCTATTTGCCAAACTACATCAAAACCCACAAGCAGTATAATGAGCTCCAGCATGTGCAAATATGTCACTACAGACAGGGAAAGAAGCCAAAGTGTCCAGGAAAAAAAGCTGTTCCTTATTGATGGAACATCTAGTTTCTGTGTGTATCTAATAGTAATGAAATCAGCTATTTGACATCAGCTCTAGAGATGTACAAGGTTTTTGTGTGTCATGTTCTGTAATATTGATGTAAATCTCCACTCCAGATAGATGTGGAGATCCAGGAAGACAGGTTTTTCCAGTAAATGATCAGCATTGCTGTGTGCGATGAAATGAGTCACTGGCCTAGAGGTTCAGACTTTTTTTGCTGTGTTCCCAGGCTAGGATGAGGATGGGAACAAGAGAAGGGATGAAGGACAGCATTTTCCCTTTACCAGCAATGATCCTCCTGCCTATGATAACAACAACCCCCCCTACTTTTTGGTACTTTAGTCTGAAGGTCCTTTTTCTCCCCACTCATGTGCCTTTGAATGGTTGCTATTTAATTTCTCCTTTCTCCCATCTCTCATGTTTGCCTCAGTTTCCTCTCCTCTGCTGCTGCCTGTTTTGGAACTACAGAATTTAGCTGCTTTTTACCAGAAGTGCTAGACTTTTCAGAAAAGATCTCTTCATCCTTCAACTTACATTTCTTCTACAATTTTCCCCTCAAATTCCACCTTGGGAACCAGTTCTGTCATGTCTACACTGCATCAAATGGTCACACTCATCAGGAGAGTTACAGCCACTGGTAGGGACAGTAAGTAGGCTGTACTCTGTATCCTTATGACGCTTTACTTTTTCCACTGCTGTCATTCGTAGTTTTCTGATGCGTGTTAGAAAACAAAGTAAGAAAGGTCAAAACTATGGGTCTGTTGGTATTGATTGTAGTAATTTCTGTAGATGTGCTTTTTGGCAACAGTCATGACTTAAAAGGTTACTGTGACACTGGGTTTGAGTTTGTGACACTGTTATGATTTCATAACATACAAGGAAATGTAAGATTCATTTTCTAAATATTTTTATCACAGATTGCTGCAAATTATTGCTATTATTATTATTATTATTATTACACCAAGTGTACTTACTCCTAATAAGGCAAATGTATATATGAAGTTATTCAAAGGTTGTGCCAGAAGAGTATGTGTATATGTATATATCTACCAATAGTAACAGTAATTAATTGTAACAGCTAGTATATATTGAAATATTATAGGCTACTGTGAAACTGTAGCTTGGAAGCAGCCACTACAGTCATTATTTATTAGCTATATGCATACATATTACCAGTACAACACTCACCAAACTGTCCCCAGGAGCAGAACCCCAAAATCAACAACAAACAAAGTCACTCTTCAAAAATTTTCCGCATCACAATGTTTGGAGTCTGTCTGGCTTCCCCAGTGAAGGTCCAGGAAATTATTATTCAGGAAATCTCATAGAATAGTTCATGCAGGGGGAATACTCAGAGAAAATAAGCTCCATTTTGGGTAATAGCAAGTCAGAATCATATCACAGGGATGGACATAAAGGGGTGTAGGATTCCAACACCTGGAGCAGCCATTAGATGATGATTTTTCTATTTTTCACTGGGACAGCCATTATACAATGACACTTTCTCACAGACCAGGTTTTGGTTTTGCAGATTGTACAGAACATGCCATGAAATAAATTTAATATGTGATCAGAATTACACAGTGCAGTGGAAGTGATGTACACCACCAGTAGGCCCTGGAAGGGTAAGGCATGCTGGCAGATCATTGCAGGTGGAAAGACTTGCTATTGTTATCTCAGCCATGGATATTGTTTGGTTTTCCAACCCACATTGCAGTCTGCAGAAACATATAATGCTTTTCTTTCTCTTTCTCATAGGGTGGGGACATTTTAAGCCAAGTACTGAAATTATAAAATATAATAAAATTTCTGAGTTGCTGAAAAAACACAGAAATGAGATTTGTGCAAGTATTAAGATTACATCTTTTCTGTAAAGAGCTTTTTCCTCAGGTTTCTCTCCCTCTGTTGTACCTCTCAAATCATAACTCCTTGCTTGTGAACTAGAACAATGAGATGTACACTTATACAGACTTGGAATTGAAGGAAGCCATGTTCCCATGGCTACCCAGCAATAAAGTCTTATTCAAAAGGTGAAAACCTTTTGCCTACAACATTCCACTTTTCTGAGGCCACTTTAGGTTCTGCAAAAGAATTCTGTAGGGGGGCTATCAGAGCGTGCATGGCAGGATGTGCTGCTTGCATGAGGAGAAGGGAGTTGGAGAGCCTGAATTAAGCAATTCCCAGAAATACAGATGTGTCCTGGAGATGACGCAGAAGATTGGTGCAAGGTGTCAGATAAAGTAGGATTTAAGTATAGCCAGTAGAATTGATCTGAGCAGGAGTTTCTGGAAGTATTTCTTTGCCCTCTGGTCCTCGGTTTTAATTGCTTCATTCACACTGCTCTCACACAATTATCCACAAAACTGGCTAAGGGATTTCCAAGAGGATTAGCAAGATAACTCCTTAGAACACAATGCAGAACACAACTCATCGTGTCCTGGAAGAGTAGAGGAGGACATCAAAGATATCATGCAGTCCATCTCTTTTGGGGAGGAATCAGATCTTAAATTTTTTCAGTAGCTGTTTAGTGGAAATATTGCAAGCAGTAAAGTAAATAATCACCATCCCTACAGCGATCCTTTGCATAACTGAAAATTCAAAACCAATTCTTTCCTCCTAAATCACATTTTCTAAGTTTCATATCACTCTTGTAGGCTCCAATAATTTTACATTTCTTCAGTGTACAAGGATCACAACTGGACCCGCTATTCCAGCTTGGGTGGCTTGCTCTGTTACAAGCAGAGCAGAATAATTACTTCCTGTGTCTTATGTGTAACTCCCCTGTTAATAGATATTATCAGCTCTCCTGATATAGAGCTGTCTTTTCTACCCTGCAGCTTCACATAGTTGGCTCTTATTTTCTTACTCATCCATTATGCTCTGTGGTACTTCTCCCTGCTACATCATTTCCCATTTTAGACTCATTCGTTCACTGTCTCCTTAGTGGACCACTCTGCTCTTTGCAGAATCCTACCCTTCAGATTTCATGCTTTGGGGGTTTTCTTCAGTTTATCCAGATTAATTTTAGTTTTGAACCTGTCCTCCAGAGTGCTTACACACTTTTCCCCTTCATGTTAACTACAAATTTGTATGTACTTCCTGTTCATTAACAGTCCACAAAAAATACATAATCAGTGGGGTCACCGCAGGTTTCCGCACGGCCCCATCTTTTTTAGTGTGACAAAAAGACACTAACTACTCTTTCTCATTAAGCTCTGCTTAAATGTGTATGTTTACAACTTGCTGTTGTAGCTACCTTTTCTTTACTATCCCACAGTAATTTTCTTTTCGATTGTCTTTAAAGAGTGCTCTGTCTGTTATGCAGGTCTAAGAGACAGTGGGATGGGGGATTGAATTAAAAGTGGAATTCAATAGAAGTTTTTGCCAAACTAGCTGACCTGCAGCCAGAAGAAAGCAGCTGTAAATCCTGGCTAAGCAAAGTAGTCACAGCATTCGGCAAAGAAAAGTTCATCACTGAAATCACAGCAGTCATCAGAACTGGGATCCCTGTTCTTTATCTGAAAGTATTAGCCCAGTGTTGTGAGGTTTAGGGCAACATGTGATCAATGCTTGGAGTAGCTTCAATTCCATTATAAGTTAGTGTGAAAAGAGGTGTTGGCTACCTACAGGACACCTGTGGTGCATTTCCCAAAAGCTTAAAAATGGAAATTACCTCAGGAGGTGATATAGCCCTGCCTTCCACTCAAAAAAGGATGGATACCCATCCAGAATTAGCACTTCTCGCTTCATCCAGACAAATTCCAAAAACCTTCAAGGGTGGAGTTTGTACAACTACTTCAGGGATCTGTTCCAGCCCTGTGATACCTGCCGAGTAATAAAATACTTCCTTATGTCCGGTCCTGTTTGCTTGATTCCCTGGTGTTCCTGTCTCCACTTCAGACAGAGAGCACAAGGAAACTTGTGGGGGGGGGATTGTCGGACTCAGAACAGAATCAACACGTTCACAGATGGCAGCTGTTACAACAAATGCAAGTTGCTTCACAGGACTCTGATCTGAAAGGTCGTGATTGAGCACTGTTCCATCCTATCTGTCATCTCTATAGCCCCCGGGCTGACTCATCTAGACCTGCTATCACACTCTAATCTTCTGACTGCAGGAAGCTCCTGACACTCTGAAGATGAGATCTGGTAGTTGTCTGATGGAAACACGTGGCAACATCTCCTGAGTGATAGCTGCAAGGGAGGTGGCTGCAAAGCTGTGATCAGGACAGTGACAACCCTGTTGCCCTGCTGATTTGAGAATATGTGTTTTTGAGAAGCATATTCCCCCTGAAGATGCAGGGGCTAAAATAGGCAAGATATATTTGTATGTGTGTCCTCTAGCATTTGACATCTCCGTATATCACACATTGGCATCATTGATCCTCATGGTATTGATGGTACTGTTGAAGCCTTTACTGCACATGAATCCAAAGTTTAAATGGTTAGGAACTGATCCACCTCTTTTATCCCCTACCTCATATAAAAAAAAAAAATCCCCTTTTTTTTTAGCTTCTTTCTTCCATAAGTCTCAGAAAAACAACAGTGACACTGGAAATAATACAAAAAAATTAATAATTGTGAAATATAAATATTGCATTTTAAAAGTTTCATAAAACTACCAAGCAACTCCGATGGCTTTTTAGATTTTATGTACACCATATATAGCAGAATAAAAGGCATAACTTGATCATAAAGAATAAAAATACTTATTTTAAAAGAATCCAATATAGATACATATGCAATATAGGCACCTCCTTTTTTCATTTTCTCCATGGAAAAAGGAAGAAGTTATAAAGATCCAAATATCCAAAGATGCTGGCTTCTTCGTGAAAATGTCCTTGAATATTACTTTTGGTTGAAGGTGCCTTATATGAAATTTGCTCTTCACTTCTCAATATTTTCCTGATGTCTCACAGCTTGAAAATTATCTTACTTCTGATAAAGTCTGTACAGCCTGGTTGAGGTTTGCTCTGATGGGGCAGGAAATGGGCATTCCCCATAAATAAAAAAATCAAGATTAACCAGAATCAAAGGTTTATTTTTTCCAAGAAAAAATAATTTTCTTTTAAAATTGGCAGAATGTCAAATCTGATGAATTGTCTCAAGTTTGGGAGGTAGAAAGAATTATAAAATGCACAGGTTAAAGCTGCAAAAATTATGGGTTTTCTGGCAAATAGACTAACACTAGCACCAAGCTTTCTTCTCCTATTCCACTTGCATCAACAAGACTAGTACTAGCTCTTTCAAAATCCATAGAATTACAGTCATAGTACAGAAGGACAAAGTGACAAGGGATTTATTCCTTGACTTTGATGTTAAAATGCTCATGCACTGCAGATCTGTCTTCTGGTTGTTCCTCTCCAGTAAAAGAGCTAACATTACGAGCAAAAATTCAGCCCTCACCCTATTTTTCAGAATACTGTCACTGAAATTGGTGTAAGCGTGGTAGGTATTTAACTCTGTGAAGAAATGCCCTGGTTCTTCTTGAGTGTGCTGTTCATTAACATTTAGAAAACAGGCGAGGTTTCTTTCTCAGTAAATGTCAAGAAAAAATGTGCATTTGATTTTTTCCTCTACAACATGCACTTCCCATCCTAGTCTTTTGTTCTATAATTACACTTCAAATGAAAGTATGGAACAGGTCACCATATTGAAAACGCCTCCTCAAAAATCAATGAGTCTTTCCTATTCTGGATTGCATTACAGATAAGAATGCTGCAGTAATCCTTTTCATGAGGGAAAAATATAGAGACCTTTATATAGCACTATAAATGATGTCTCTCCAGAGTGAGCAGCAGCGTTTCTCAAATAGCTGCTAATAAGACTAAATATGGTAGAGCATTGCAGTGAATCACAGTGTTGTGCTGGGTTATGCAACCCTCTAAGGTCACTTACGTAAAGAAGAGAACAACTGAAGTGCAAGCAAATTCCTCTGCTAATTAATTTGTAAGGCACAAGTGGCATTTAAGGAGAAAACATCTCATGGCTGGCTCTTGCAATAGGATGCGAGAATCTGGCACAAATGTAATTGTTCTTTGTGTTTTCTCAGCACATCTGAACCACTGGATCTTTTATGCCCACTGTTGGGCACAATCCTGGTTGAACCCACTAAGCCCTCCCTTGGATTCCTTCTGACCTTGGGCAGAAGGAGGTGGCTGATACAGCTCAAATTGTGTGGCTGTTTGTAAAATTATCTTAGGGGTGTATAGGAAAGAGGAGGAAATAAATGCTCCAGTAAATGTCATACTGTGTAAAGTGGGATCAAGAGCCTCCTCCTGTAAGTTCAGAGGGTCTTGCCCCTTCCTGACGGTGAGTATTACTGACCTTTAAAATTCATATTGGTACCTACTTTTCCTGTTTAATAAGAGGAGACGAATTCTGGGTTGTTCATGGCAACTGAATTGCCTTTCATTGCTTTCTGTGTTTGAAAGCCATTCAGAAATTTTGAGTGGAATAGGAAAAGAGGATCCATAGCATTTAATAATAGGTATAACTTGAAAACTGAGCTGCAGTAGAAACATGTCAGATCTTAAGAAAGGTGGGAATATCTCTGCATGCAACATTTCATTTTTGCCCTTCAAGGAATTTATAAACATGAGCAATTGTGTAAAATTATTCAGATTCTGTACAAGAAAGAAGTACACCAAGGACCACCTCATTATAAAACAAGAACATGTTTCATCTTGAATCCATTAGTTGCAGCTAACAACAAATTAGCCAGTGAGTTAATTACTGGCATTGTGGATGGCAACACAAATTGAATATTTGCTTTACAAGCACTGTGGCACTTCCTCACATGATTGAAAGGGAAGAGAACTCCTGTAAAGAGGTTTTGCAGCTTTGGCTCTGTACTCAGAATCCCTCTAGTCACTGTTGTATTTCAGATATATGACAGATGCCCAGAACAACTGAGAGAAGGTTTTTTACTCTGAAGATTTGTGGTTTCAGACCTTCCCTGTGATCTGAGAGGTATTGAGGAGGATGCAGATCACTGGACAAGAGCTAGATAAACTTTAAATTAAAAACCGTGAATCACAGAAGTATTTTAAAGATGAGATTTTCATGCTGGAGTAGGGAAGAGGATTCTTAGAGTCCCAGTCAGCTCTTTAGAGGGATGGGGGGAGTTGCTACAATTGATCAAAACTATGAGTGAAGGGAAAACACAAAACAACCCATGAACCATTGCCTCACAGACATCAGTAAGAAAGAGGTGAAAGGAGTGAGATGAACTTTTGTTAAGCCTTCTCAAAGGATCAGGATACAATTAGTGTTTACATAGCACGTTCTTTTGCACTTTCCTTACTTTTATCTGTGCAATCTTTCACATGTTTGCAGAAAGCTTCAAATTCTTGTGAGTGGAGGGACTCTCCCTGCTAAGGGTGCTCAGAGACATTGTGCTTCATCTTCTCAGATGCTGGGAGATGGGACAAGGACCCTGTCTAATGTCTGTACTCTTTGCTAGGGCAGATCCTGGTTACTCATTCCTCAGCCCTGTCTGTCTTTGTCAGCCACAACAAAAGGCTTCAGAGTCGTTTTTTCACTGACTGCGGTGAGGTTGGTCAAAGATACTGAGAGCATCCTCACAGCAACATCCTTTCTCTGGTGAGCACTAGGGTGCTTTCCTTTTACCTTTAGAAAGTGCTTGCAGAGCTCATGACTTTCTTTCTTGATTGTGGAGGGTTCCTTTGATTCTTTCAACAGCTCAGGGATTTCCCTGAGTAAGTTTAGCCAGTTTCCACATTGTTTTCACCACCACAATAAAGCTAGTCATTCAGCACTTCAGAGAAACAGAAGGAAATCCAAAGTTCTAGATTTTTTTTCCTTGATGCCAAACTTGTGCAATTTATAAGAGGCTTTAATTTTGCAGGAGAAAACCCCCAAAAAGGACAACAGGGTGCACAGGTTCATTCCACCCAACAGGATCAGCCATTTGCTTGTAAGAGGCTGTGGCTTGTCACATCTCTCTACTCTGTTCAAAAGGTTAGAGTACAAAGAAATCAGAGGACAGTGGTGTTGAGAGCACAATTGTGTGTTGATGTGGTGCCTGAAGGATGCTAAGGCAGAATTTACAACTGAAATATTTGACATGGAGTATAAATTCTTTCACAGACCATGAACTCTTTCAGGTTAGAGCCTGGAACCATGTGTCACTCACCATGATACAGGCCAGAACTGCAGTATAAATCTTAGAAAAGGAAGAGTTTATAATAAAATGCATCAGTAGCACAAGGAAGCCTAAGAATAGTTTGAAAATATTACAACATAGCAATGGACTATGACAAAGATCTTGTGTCTGCCACAGTTTATCACTGTACCATAATTAACCCAATACATCATTGTGGAGTAAGAGTGGATTTTTCAGTATTTCCACCTTCAAGGGTTTGGAAAGGGAAGCTTTTCTGTCCATAAGTCCCTGGGAAGGGGATGGCATAAGAAAATCGTCTCAGGTAGGGTGATAGAAGAGCTACTGGAGGTACCTTTTTTCCAAATGTCTCTTTTATTTCTCTTTTACTGGAGTTTACTTAGAGGAGAGGAACTGTCTGACTACTTTCTTATAAACATCCTGCTGGATTTTGGCCAGGCCTTGAAATGTGGCTTGAATAATTTATATTCTGAAAAGGCTGAAGAATGGTTTATTTTGGCAAAGTCATTCCCATGAACAAGCCCAACAGTTTGGGCAATTTGTCTTCCTAAGTTTTAAATAAAAGTTATTAAAGATAGAAAGGCAAAATTCAAGAGAGGGAGTTAAGAGAGGAGAAAGAACCCACATGAACAATAAAAAGATAAGAAAGAAATGTAATTAGGTTACTCTGCTTTTTTTCACTTGAAAAAGAGCTTTTGTTTTGATTTTCTCTTGTTTTAAAACTGTGCTGAAAGGTGTGAAACAGCATGAATCCATTTTTCACTATTTCATGTTGCCTGGGAAGCGTTACAGCAGCAGGTCTGGATGAAGGGTGGAAAGAGAAAAATAAGTGCAAATAACAAAAAATGAGCAGGGGGTGACTTAAAGGGAAACAACAACAAACAGTTTTTCCAGCACAGAAGAAAAGAAGGAAAGATGAAGAATGGGCAGAACACAAGGATGAGTGTTTTGCACCCTTCCTCCTCCCAGGCACCATGACTGGGGTGTAAGAAGTCATGACTATTACCTTTGAATCATTCATTATTAACCTTAAACCTGTGAAAAATACTTGTGACAAGGCTCACTTGTAGGCATGTATAAAGAGTAGCAATCAGAATTTCATTAATTTTTTTAATCCTCAAAGAATGTTAAGACGCAAGTAAGAAAAAAATCAGTACTATTGTCAATCTCATTGAGAAATGAAGGGAACAAGTCTGCTTTTTCCCCTGGAAAGTAAAGTTCTAAGGTCTGATTTAGCAGAGTCCTGCAAATAATGAATAAAAGATTAAAAATGCTTGACAAAGAGTTTATGTAAATCAGTGTCTTCTCACGTGGGCATGTTCCCTCCAGCAAGCCTGTAAACTTTGATTCTGTGTAATTGGGAGGTTAAAAGTTCTCCTAATTAGCATCCATTTCTATAGGGAATGTAGAACCTATTTTGAAATCATAAAGGTAAGGGGATTTTAAAGAACTTTAAATTATGAAATAAATTTGCCATTTTGGCAAAATTCAAGTGTGGACCCAACTGAGAACTCAGAATCATCATTTTTGTCATCATAACAAGGAAGGTTAGATGACTATATTGAAAACTTTTATGACTATGGCGATAGTAAAAGAGAAATGAAGAACAAATGGTCAAATACATCTGTTTAACCAATGTCGTTTAATGATCATGATCAAATAATTTTGTTTGCCTCAAATGTATTTTCCAACTTGTACTTTGTCTCCTAGGGACAGAGAAACAGAGACTTTTCTACATTAGAGTCAAGAGGAACTTGCTGGATAAATATTTGTGTTAGTGAGATTCATTGGAAATAGCCCTCAATAGAAATCTACCTGCAGTTTACTACAGAATTACTTGATGGATATGTCATAGAATTAAAATATAATTTCAGAACTGCACAAATGAAATATAAACACAAAATTATGGACTAAACTCTGCCAATCATTAGTCCCATTGATTCTGAGGAATGCAGGATCAGGGAATAATAAACAAACCCAGTTTTTGCTCAAGACCAAAACAGAAGTTGTGTTGCTAAAGTGTATTTTCCAGAGGTAGAGAGTTTAGGTGAAAGAGCTCGAACCAGGTGCCATCTTACAGGGCCTTGTGCTGAGTTTTTTCCTGTGCACATGGCATATTCAATGTGCATGACCAATCAGTCTGCTTGTAAATGAAAAGTTACTGTTACACCTTGTTTTATGAAAATGCAGTAAAACAACAGGGTCTACTTTTCATCTGGATGGTGACAGCTTGCCTTTTACACACAGCTGTATTGCATGAGATTCCAGTAGTGCAACATATTTTTATTGATCACAAAACCTTCAACAGTGACATTAATCGCAAAACCAAGTTTTGCTCACAACCTATGTTATTGTGTTCCCAACTTGTTCGTATTCTTTGTTCCACTTTATTTTCAGCCTCACATCCCAGCCTTCCAAGAGCTCAGGGGATCCTTTGGGATGAGGGGCCCCAAACACAAAAGGTTCAGATGGGTGTCTCCACTCTTGTAGCTCACTAGAGGTGTCTAGGTCAAGACATCCCATCATACAGAAGACATAACTTGTTTGGGAGTTAAGAGGATAAAGGCATTCTCAAGGCACAGGGATCAAAATCTGCAGGAAATAAGAGTGGCTGCACAGGACACTTCATGCCCTTTCAAGTACAAAGCTCAGCTCTTTGTTCTTGTCTCACTAATGGGAACAAACAGTACAAAAAAAAGGAGGTCTAATGAGTGAAGAAGTGCACTGTCTAATGGGTTATTAGTAGATTCTCGTACATAAGATTGAGGTTTGGTATGAGAAACTGGAAAGATGTTTTCAGCATCAAGGAGATCAAATGGACATAGATTTAACCCTTCTTCAGTCATATTGTTATACAAGATAATTTGAAAATAATGGTTTGACAATTGAAGAATTGTCAGACTGTGTTGAAATTAACTTCACTAAATTGGTGGCCTTGTGGACTGAAGCCCGAACTTCTCTTTTAATGACAAATGTCTTTTTCTGAGCTACATCTGATGCTGTGGTACAAAGGGAGGACTGAATGTTTAAAGAATAGGATTTTGCCTCAACATCTGCAGTACTACTGCAAGGCTGAATAGATATGAAAAAGGGTAAAATTAACACTGCTTTACTCTTGAGGGTAAAACTAAGGAACTAAAATGCTTCAAAATATGTTGAGAAAGAGCAGTTTAACTAAAAGCAAAAAAACCCCACACTATCGCTATGAGACTGAAGAGTTTTAAGGGACTACAGAGATAAAAGGGACTACTTTTGCCTCAGAGGATTAGCCCATCTTGGTAATTAATTCAGTATGAAATGACAACATTCTAAAATAAATATAAGGAAATAAAGATGAAAGTAAAAAAATAAAAAATAAAAAAGTTCCAGATTGTCATGAAGGAACAAGAAGGGTGGGATTCAGTTCAAAATCAAGACACATTAATTCAGCTGTGCATGGCCCGAACTCCTTAATTCAGATGTTTACAGCTACATCAGTTGTCTAAGCTCCTTTAGACAAGTTGTCTAAGCTCCTCCAACAACTCCTGTTGTGTGCTAAAAACTGTGGCAACTTGTTGCAGGTTAGTTAAGTCTCTGTCACGTGATGGTAAGCTAAGTTAAATACCCAGTGTTTGCTGTGGTTTATGCACAAAACATAGGGATTAGATTATTTTAGTATGCATTTGAAGGTGATGTGCTGTCATTCATCACCTTCTTCAAAGAACAGGTCCAAGGTTGCAAAGTTCTGTGGGGTCCTGAAATTTGCTTCATGCATGTCACTGCTAAACCAGGAAATATCTCACAAGAATATGCTACCAACAAGAAGTGGTAGGTGTTGGGGAAAGCCTGTATCTCTCTGAGTTAGAGGACAGTACCAAGGAACTGGTATTTTTGGAACAAAACAAGCCCTGGCACAGGTATAGATTATGTGCTAGATGGGAATTTTAATAATGGTGCTGAAAATACAAAGATACTAAAAACGGTTTTACAGACTTTGTTCAGAAAGTGTAGAGGTAGGTCTTATAATTATGAAGTGTATGTTGCTGCAGGATGTTGCATTGCCTTGTTTAATTGCTGTGATTTAACCCCAGCCAGCAATTAAGTGTCACACAGCTGCTCACTCACTCTCCCTCCCTGCCGAATGGGATGGGGAGGAGAATTAGAAAAAGGTAAAACCTGTGCATTGAGATAAGAACAGTTTATTAATTGAAATAAGGTGAAATATATTAATGTTATTAATAACAACACTGCCACCACTAATGAGAAGGAAAAAGAGAAAGAATAAAACCCAAGAGAAACAAGTGATGCACAATACAATTTCTCACCCACTGACCAATGCTGAGCCCATCCCACATCAGTGATCAGCCCCTGTGGACCAACTGTCCCCAGTTTATATACTGGGCATGATGTTCTATGGTACAGAATATCCCTTTGGCCAGTTCAGGTCAGCTATCCTGGCCATGTTTCCTCCCAGCTCCTTGTGCCCCTGCAGACTGGCAGGGCATGAGACATGGATAAAGCCTTTGGCTTAGTGTAAGCAGCACTCAGTGGCAGCTAAAGCATCAGTGTGTTATCAACATTGTTCTCATGCTAAATCCAAACCACAGGAATTAGGAAGAAAATTGGCTCTATCCCATCTGAAATCAGGACATTAGTGGATGCAGATTACATATATTCCTGTAACTGTCAGTCCTGCACTACTTGCAATCAAGAGATGATAAATATATTTTACATTTGTAAGAAGAATAATTTCCCACTAAATCTTGCAATATCAGTGGAAGTGTGCAAGACCCTGAAAGTGCTTCTCCTGTGCCAATATTTAAATGTTCAGTGGGATGACCTTCAAGTTGCACAGACATTTAAGTACATCTGCTACAGGCAAAGTAGCATACCAGCTGGCCTAAGAATAAGTGCACTGTGAATGTAAGCAATTAATGACCATAAATATACCTTAAGGATCTAGCTGTTTTCATCTTTGTTCTAATTTTTTATGAGATTACAAGTTCAATTGAACAGGTGTGGTATTATTCAGACCTCCCCAAACTGTTCAGTTTAGTATCACAGAATATGGTGAAGAACAAAGGAGCTCTCCAGCGAATCAACAAAATAAATAATTAGTAACTTAATATATGTCTGTCTCAAAGATCTCAAAAAAATTGTCATTGGGGGTTTTTATTAGACAGGTTACTTCTAGGAACTTCTTCTAGAGTTTGGTGAGAAATTTCATGTTGTTTAATTGTCTCACCTTTTTAGGAATCTAACACAAAATCCCTAATGATGCAGTACTAAATACTGGTATGGTTGGGTAAACCCTAGACAAACCAAATCATTCATTCCAAAGCAAGCAATGCAAACTGTTCTTGCAGAAGAGTGTTCTGTACCCTGGAAAGCACTGACTGAAAATCGCATTGGCTTCTAAGAGGAAATGGAGTAGCAGGAGCTCCTGTATGATATAGAGGCAAAAAGTGCTAATTCAATTCTTGTCAGTATAAACAACAGAATAGTGAGTAGGAGGAGGAAATTGACTTTTCTTTCTGTGTGACATTATTGGGACTGATGTGGAGTAATGTATACAGTCTTGATGTCAACATTTTAAAAGGGATGTTGAAATACTACAAAGGATATAGAAATAAGCCGCAGATATGTTTTGATGTCTGAAGGGGAAATAAAAGAGAGAACAGTGAGAGCTCAATCTGTTTATCTTATCAGACAGATCAGAAGACAGCTTGATTATAGCATGTAAGAACCTTCATGGGGAGTAAATACCAGTTACTGAATGGCTCTTTAATGTAGCAGAGAAAGGCACATCAAGAGCTGGTGGCTGGAAGTGAAGCCAAATTCAAAGCAGAAATTAGGCAAAAACTTCTAACAGGGAAGGTGATAAGCCACTGGGTACAAAGGAGATGATAAATTCTCTGTCACTTCATTTTTTGCAGCCAAGGATAGATGCCCTTCTCAAAGACTGTGTTTAGTCAGGCCCAAGGGATCCAGCTTAGTATGGAGGTAACAGTATCAAAGCTCCTGGCTCTGGAAACAGATCTAATTGGATCAGGTGGTCTCTTCCAGTCTCCATCACTGTAAATCTCCGGAGTACATCTTCTAGCACTGAATCCAGTCCTGTGCTTAATCCTTGTATGATTTCCTCTACAAACCATGATGAGGTTCATTCTAGTTCTGTTAGCAGTGGGGTTAACACATCCTCTTAGCAGAACACCAGAGAGGTGATAAAAGAGGAAGGATGAAGGAACAATTCACCTGGGTGCTCCTCCTGGGGAAAGAGGAGCACAAGCAGACAGGATGTGTCAGAGGTTTGACCACTTCTCAGTGCCCCCCATTTCATGTCACACCACAGCCAGTTAAGTACTGAGCTCGGTACAAAAGTGGAGAAAGATACCTGCTGTTGCATCTCAGGCATATAGAGAAAGACAGTGTTCATCCAGCAAGGATTTATTGCCTTTTTATTAACAGCTTGTTCATTTCCCTATGCCTCAGGACACAGGCTTTGCAAACCTGAAGTCAGTAATACAAACATTGAGATTTGAAAAATTGGCATTAATAAAAGAAAGATGTTAATTTTATTGTGACAGTTATCTAGCAATTCATTGCAAGAGAATTCTGGAGGTCTTTATATTATCTAATGGCCAATAATACAGAAATTAATTCTAGGTCAAGTTCTGGCATTTTCACCAACATTCCATGTACTTGTCTCTCTGCACAGTTCAATCAACTGAAAGGAAACATTTGCATAAAGAGATGGCTTCTGTGCAGCTACAGCAACATCAGGTTTAAAAATCTGTTGCTTGTGCTGTCCTGAGCTATTTCCATACCCTGTAATTGTTGAAGAAGATAAAAGATTGACAAGAAGACAACTTTTAGAGTAAATTTCCTAGCCCTGAAATCCCCTTCTGCTCAGCATGAGAATTCTTCTTCTCCACTTAATGAGGTGCCCAAATTTTTTAGGCAGAAGGAGAAGGAGACACAGATGAGTTATAGGCGTGGTTTGCCCCCTTGAAAGAAATAAAGATATCCTTTCTCTGAGAAAGAAAACCCTTTTGAATATGGTGGTCTGGTAGTCTTGACAGTCCTCCAGCACACAGTCTCAATTTGGATTGTCTAACACTGAAAGAACAAACTTCAATTTGTAATTGGTTTATTCATAATAAAAACCTCATAAATTAACAACCAACTGACGGTTCTCTCAAAAATGTTTTATTAAGTCTCAGCACCTTGAAAATATTCCCACTGAGTCTCCCTCAGCAACACAAGCTTTGACACCCTGTTGAATAAAATGCTCACAGTGAGAGGAAAATCAGATGTGCCGAGTCAGCTGAAGCTCAATGAGCAAAGCAGAAGGGCAACATCTGACAAATATGCAAATAGGATACTTGTTAAATATACCCCCTTAGGATTGCTTGCGCGAAAGGTGATAGATCCTCGGCACTGCCTTCATGATTAGAAGCCTTGGCCAGCTTTGCTACAGACTACAAAACCTCTTTCTTATGCAGCACTGAATCTCATTGTGGTGGGTTTGTGGTTTTAACACTTTAGGGGCTGTGCGACCTAACATACAATGCAAAAGCAGATTAGTTACCTCAGGGCGCATATTTAAAAGATTTCTTGCTAATATGGTCTGAATCAATAGAGACACAAGTTAGAATGCATCTCAAAGCAGTAAAAACCCCTCCACATTTACAATACTACAAAGTTTATTTAGTATTAGTGAAGAGAAGAGGATAGATTGTGATACTTTCTAGGGTTACACAGTGAATATTCATGGCACCAGATAGGCACATCTCCAACACAACTTTTAGCCACATGGTTAGTTGACAACTATTTTACTTGACAAGAGTATTATACGATTTAGGGATTAAAATAATTTACTATGATCATCATGTTCACACATGCAAAGTTTCCTTTTTTTTTGGTGTGCCAGGGTAAGGAACTCACAATTATTGTCTGCATTTTTTGGTGCTCTGTCTAGGCAATTTCTATACCACTAAAAAATGAAGCTTTTACTATTTCTCTAGAACATTATTTCTCAGCCTAATGAACTTCACCATTAAGTAACTCATTCCCTGTTTATCCCAAATCCTTTTTTTCTAGTGTCATATTATCAAGTGCTGAATGCCAAGGGAATAATGATGAACGTCATAAAAACTTGATAGAGATTAAGCTGCAATCCTTCTGCAATACATGTGGTTCCATTTAACTATCTCAACTTTGTTGGGAATTCTGCAATTAAATTTCTGCCTACTTAGTTAAAAGTTTCCTGTTTCCACCTACTTGATGTGCTGATTTATTGATGGCTGAAAGACAGAATAAGCCAAGCAGCTCAGCTAGCAGATTCCGGTGGGAGGAGGTCAGCAGAACATCTGCTTTGCAATTTGCAGTTTTCTACTTATTCATGTGCAGTTCTGTTGTTCTGGGAATAGTTCAAACACCCAATATACAGACATCTACTAAAAGGAAAAAAATCTGTGTTTACCAAGTTCTCAGAAAGTTGGATTTTGCTTCACTTAAGCCATAAATTCTTAATTTCCTTCAATATTTTGGAAGTGAGTTTGTCGTCAGGTTTACTGAAAAGCTTCTTGTGTTCCTAAAGAATGATCTCCTGTTATTACACGTGTACAGATGATTTTTTTTACTATTTTTCTGTTAGTTACTCCTTAAAATTAATAGGTTACTCAAGTTGTGGCTATTAATGGGGCTGAATGAAAATCTAGTTTAGTACATCCTTAAATAGTGAGAAATCTTGGATGTTCGGATAAACCTCTACAAACAGCATTTCTCTGTATAGTGAGGTAATGTAATAAACAGCTGCTCATTTTCTCCCAGATCCAAAAGCCTCCAAATGTCTGAGCAAGCCCTATCTTAGCCTGCATTTTCCAGTTCATCACCTTCTATAGCTCTAATAATAGCATCTATTACAGCTGTAGTAACAGGTTATAGTAACCAGACTATGTGACACAACATTTCCTTTTTTGAATTAGGCAAATCAGCTGTCTCATTCTGGAGATTGTCTGTGGCCCTGACAAATATTAGATGCTTGTGCAGAAGTAGGGAGAAAGGAGAATAGTACATCAGAGAAAATTAATACTTGTAAAATGCTTTTTATGCCCTGGGTGCTGAGAGCTTATTTCTTGACATTATTCATGCTTTACAAAAGTATACTCAAAGATATGAAAGTCTTCTACTGTATCTGTCACAGAGAGGCAGGTCCAGCAAGGTGTCTCAGATACCTGGGGCTATCCCAAGTGGCACTGAAAATGCCTGGGTTTAGACTCATGCACTGAGCACACAGTCAATGATTCCACACACAGACAATGAATCTGAGAGAATTTTTTGGCTTAATCAAAGCTGCATGGAAGCCTTGCTCTCCACTGACTCTTTTGAATACCTGTCTATCAAAACTGCAGCTGAGTGTCTTAATGAACTCAGTGAACAGATTAAAGCTGCAAGTTGAAAAACAAGCAGAGCAGGGGAAGTAAAGGGTGTGTTTATGTGTCCCACACTATGCAGCAGGTTTTGTCCTGGGAAGAGCTCTGGTCCTCTCGAGCACTTCATGCTCCTCTCCTTAATGATTTTGCTTTCACAGACGCTGAGAAGCTTCTCTTCTGCTGGAGCCTGCTTCAGCTCCACTGGGCACGAATGACCAGAACCAGCATGTGCCTTCCACAAAGCTAGCCTGGTGCTTGCTGGGCTCTCAGATAAGAGGGACATCTGTAGGACCCCTGTCCCTGTAGGTTTTCTTCTTTTATTAGATCAGCTCGGGGCACAGGCAGGATTAGGGGATCAGATAACAGCACATCCTGCAGCAAAATGAACTCTGATAACTTCCTAAGAACATTCAGATTTTCATCTTTCAGCTCTCTGTGTCATCCTGAACTTGAATGTAATTACAGCTATCTCCTCTGGCTGGCTGCCCATGAATTATTATCCTGTACATCATCCACTATTTGACATTTATTTGTTCCAAATTAAAATGACCTTTGCTCTTGGGAGATAATAAATTATTTTTGGAATTATAGTAATTCTTTGTCACCTGAAATAATGCACAAAGGCATGTTAGCACCAAAGGCAGGAGAAGGAAAAAGAAGCACTTCAGATATGTGAGCAATCAAGGTTGATAGATGACAGGTATTGGTGGCTTGCCATTATTTCTTTTACCGTGCAAATATATTTAATATTTACAATACCTTTTAGTAAAAAGAATCACATTTATTATATACGGAAGTTCTCCTCATGAATCTTCAAGAGAAAAATAACAAAAGGCTCACAGTTTTATCCTAACTGGAGGTGTTTACTAACTCAACAGACTTTTCTGTTAAGAGATATCTGATCCCTTTCTTCCAGCAGCTCTGTAGGTCACTTTTTGCAAGTGTGTCTTTGGGCAGGCTATGGGGCCAGGAGGAAGATCTATTTCACTTACTCACGTGAGGCTTTTGCTGAGAGTCTCTAGCTCATTTCAATAGTGAGTACCAGCACCAGCCTGCATTAGAAGCAGGAGGTTAAGAAGCTTTTTTCCTTATCTCTTTGAGAAGAAAAAAATCCCCTAATGCTTCACAAACTTCTATAATCTCAATATTTGACAGTTATTGCTGCTGTCCCTCTACAAGCTGTGTCACAGACTGATGTACATGACCTTCAGACCAGTTGATCAGCTTGCAGAAATTCAGGTGGGCTGAGAAGACTTGTTGAGGAGTGTAACCAGGCACCCTTAACCCTTCTACTTTTATTGCAAAGTAATACTTTGCAGAGCAAGTGGGACATTTCATTATAATGAACACTCTTCAAACATGCCTGAGGTGACTAGAAATATGGAAAGTGACCCAAATCAGAGATAGATGGATTAGAGAATCTCATTTCCTATTCATCACTAAGTACAGCACACAGCCTTTGAGACCAGCTTTTCTGTGTCCCTGGCTGGGAATCAGCCTCTTCACAGTGGTCTGCCTAAGCAGCAAAGTGCTTGCATCCCACATGTCAAAATGACATAATGCCAGCACAAAGTGTATCTATCACATTGAATGTGAATGCTAGTTCAGAAGAACATCCACATTTTCTTCTTTCTGTCTAAGTGAGGAAGCCATGCCTCAAAAATGATTTTCAGAACACTGCAAAACTTATAAGGTAGATCAGTGCTAAATCCTCTCTTTGCATGGTCTAAAAGGTCTCATGATAAGCAATTAATTCTGAAGCCAAGTGGCTCAGCTGCTTTTGAGCCTTTTTGGATCATGCTCAGAGATAAATTAGGAAGAAGAAGGAAAATGGGCATACTGAAATTCTGAAAAAATACAGGCTTAATATTACATGCCATTGAAGGGGTTTAAGTAAAGCTTGCTAAGCACTTACTGCAGGATATATATAAGGTGAATATTTGGAGGTTGTTACACAGAATATCCCTGGTGTAAAAGGAGAAGTTTTTTCTTGATGGAAAGTCAGACAAGGTGAGAAAGAAGTGGGAGAGGGAGCTCAGCAGTCCACATTCCTCAAGCTGAACAGAGGAGGGGCCAGATTTGCACATTTGCAAAATCTGGAGCAGAATTAGGTCCAGCAGTACCATCAGACATCTTTAACTTTCTATTCCAGATTTGTCACAGCACGGGGTCATTTTGACTTACTTACAAAATAGACATTGTAATACAAATGGAGAGATTATTTTCCTAATGCCATGAAACAACTATTTTTCCTTTCGTCCAGGAGATGTTTCTGCCCACTCCCGAAACGCTTAGAGATGTTTGTGCAGATGACAGAGAAATGAGCGAACTTTCTTGGTGCTGAGGAGCAGCACATAGCTTTTCTCTCACCAAAGCCCCACATTAACATGCAAAATAGGATTTACAGAGTGCTCAAGAACAATCTGCAATTAATGATTCCCCCCTCCCCTCCCCCGCTCTTCTGTGCTTCAGTACCTGCTTGTGTATCCAGCTCTTCTCTTTTAAATTGAGAATAAAGACAAAAGTTTTAACAACAACCAAAAAAACAAAAAACCCAAACTAAAGACCCCAAAACAATGACCTCTCAAACCAACAAAACAAAAAAAAACCTAAACAAAACCAAAACCAAACCCCCAAACAAAAACAAAGCACAAACAAAACCCAAGACGAACAAACAAAAAAAGCAGAAAGAACTGTCAGTCTCAGTGAGGTACATAAAATTAAAACTTTTGCTGATATTAGGTTCATAGGCCCTCTAAGGTCAGATAGAGCCAGATCTGGGGCCTCTGAGGTAGAGAGAACTCCTAGGCATGACAAAGGGAGAGTGAAAAAGCACACAGAATATAGCCAAAGCCTGAACTAAACCCAGAAGTGGGACTGAATTTACTCTGGTCCCAAGTGCAGAAACATAGGGCTCAAAGCCATCTGTGTTTTGTCAGCCTGTCAGGAAAATTGGGTTAAGCTCACAGATATTCAAATCCCTCTTTCAGAATTGGGGGAGACAGTTCCAGGAAGGCAGCTCTTGAGCAGTTTTTTTCCCAGGCTGGCGGGAATGAACTGGTATCATTCCAGCCTTGCTCCAAAACTCCCCAAGGGCACTGGCCAATAAACACCACACAGAGATTGCTGAGATGTAAAGGGTGTGTTTATTGAGAGCATGTCCTTCAAATTTTATCTATTTGAAGCAACTTGGGATGAGAATAATTTAAAGGTCTAGGTATGAGAAGCCAGGTCTAGGTTGTTGCCTACTAGCAGGTTCCATCACTTCATTTGTTTTGTATCTCTGAGGCAAGAAATCTTTCTGTGCCTTTCCCTTACCTCTCCCCTTTCAGTATGTTTCTATAAGCTGTATCTTGGTTCCCACTACTACCAGTGAACAGATTCCCAAATAAGAGATCCTGGAGAAGCTAAAGTTATAATTAGATGACAGAATTATGTGGATCCACATAAAGTATTTGTTTAGGAGAAACAAATTTATTCAGGAATTGTGGTTATATTACTAAAATGGGAGTATTGGCACTAATAATTGGTGTGACAGATTATAGTTAATCTAAATCATTGTTTCTGTCTTCTACATTTACTCATTATGTTTTTTCAGTCCCTATATATTTCTACTAATTTTTTTTCCAGTAATTTTCTGAGCCTTTCTGGTTCAGGACCTTTTCTGGGAAGATTTTTAGTTCCTAAGTCAACAGTATAAAAATCTGCCATGCATCTGTTTTTTAAATGTCACTCAGAACATCTAAAAAGCTCCTGATGTGTTACTCTGAGAACACTTCATGCTTGCATAAAAGGCTTCCTTGGAGAATCTCACAAACAAGTGTTAGCCTGGCTGCAATTTTGTATTTTACTTTCACAATATGCTCTCTCCCTTCTCTTGAAGATGTTTCCATTCTTTCTTCCTTGTATACTAATATGTGTTAACAATAACAGATGATAAATTACTGGTTGATTGACTCACAAGCACAAAATCCAACAAAGCACTACAATACCAAGATTATGTGAAAGTCAGCATTCTTGGACCAGCCATGGGAGCTAGCCTGAGTGTGCAGTTGAATCACAGCTTTAAAAAGGAAATACATTGCTTCAGGTAGAATGGAGCTTTTGTGGAAGGAAGATTTCAGGATCTGTTCCACATATTCTCAAACTTTGCCTCCTGGAAAGACAGACTTGAGGGAAGAATCAGATTAGGAACATGAATAAGGACGTAATAAGGTTTCATTTTATAAATGCCTTTCCCCAAGAATATCCTGTCTCCCCCAAATCCTTAATCAAACCCAGAACAACAGATCTCATCTTTCCAAATTCCAGCCAGCCCCTACAATCCTTCTATATTCTTACTCCTCCATTCACTTTCATGTCCTTTCTGTTTTTCCTTTGTCTCCATGTTTCAGCCCTCCCAGAGCCACCTGTATTTCCTCCAGTCCCCACTTCACTTACCCCATACATATCTTCAAGTTTGCCTGTTCCTGGGTTTAGGGGGAGGTGAGTGTAAAGTCAATGACTGCAATGATGCTGCTGGAGGTACCATGCTCTGGTGGGTGGGTTAGTTGGTTCCAGGCAGAAGGAGTCACATGGAATTCTTCATCTTGTACTCTGAGACATTACTAAGTGGTGACTCTCACATATCCAGACATCAACATCCATGAAGATCTGAAAAGCTTTTTACTTGTACATGCCAACCTTGCTGCCAAATTAGGTAGAAATTGGACAGTGGGTTCAATAAGTGTGAATTGGCAGAAACAGAAGCAGAGAATCAAGCTAAGCATATATAATTTTACTGTCAGGAAATTGGGATAGAAATAATGTAAAAGGGTCCATCTTTAAGATCACTGCTTTCCTAGTGAAAATGATGACCTGCACTCAGTGGTGTGAATGAATCAAATAGTTTAACTTCCAGAAGCAGTGCCATAATAGCAGTCACAAAACTATCAGTCATAAAATGCCATAAAGTAAAATCAGACAATTATTAACATGAAAATCACTGCCTAGCAAATAAATCTGCCTGTTATCAATTTAAACCACATTAAAAAATCTCTATATAGATATTTTACTATCTCCTTATAACATCATTGTTTTAAATACAAATTAGGAATACCAGACACTTGTTAATATTCTAGTCACCATATTCCTTGTCTATGTGGTGTTGATTGCAGTTGTATTTTTCAGATGTCTTGTATTATTTTTTATAGCTATGTCTGATGTGTATCAGAAAATATTTCTGCAAATGCAGAACAGATGATTGGTTTTTACTTCTGCAAAGTTCATGTTAAAAGAAGAGTAAATCTTCTTTACATGGCTTCTCTGCCTGAAAAACTGCATGGAAATGGAGGAAGCAATGTATTACAGGGGAGAGGCCATAAACTGTGAATGTGAGTTATATTAAGAGCTCACAGACTCCCATTAATCATTTTACCTCATACTCTCTCCAGAAAAG
The DNA here is from genome assembly GCA_910950805.1 of Acrocephalus scirpaceus scirpaceus. Taxonomy (NCBI): domain Eukaryota; kingdom Metazoa; phylum Chordata; class Aves; order Passeriformes; family Sylviidae; genus Acrocephalus; species Acrocephalus scirpaceus. The sequence continues at coordinate 54,961,750 of OU383774.1, read as the reverse complement.
CTGGGAGCCTAAGGAGGCCTGAGCATACCATCTTTTCAAGGTACATAATGCCATGGCTTCACATGAATTAGCCCCAGCAGCAATCTACCAAAGTGAGGGAGAGAATCAAGTCTCAAGGCAGCAACTTTCTTTCATGTATAGTGATAGAAAAGCACAAAGAAAAGTACTTAGCAGAAATTTTGTGTCAATCTTCATCATCACTCTGGCTTTACTTTGGAAAGTTTGCTTTGTTCCTGGGGAGATGAGTCAGGTTCCTAGCAGTGACATTTATGGAAATTGTTTGTATGTGTTAGAATCAGAATATGCACCTGGAGGCTGGTAGTGCTGTTCAGAGTGGAGAACTGTGCATGCTGGGGATATGTTTCCTCCTAAATGCATGCATGTATTTCTCAGCTTTGTCATGGGAACTGCAAGGAGCATTTGTAGATGTAGGAGCCTTGAGACAAAGCTAACAAGACAGGCAGCAGGACAAGGTACTGAGGGGAGAAAATGGCACAGATGTACTGAAATTATTACAGTTACTCTGGTTTATGCTAGCTGAAAGTCTAACTTGGAGATGAACAACAGATTTAAACAGCACCAAAAGAGCAAAATTCTAACCTCAGCTAAACTAAGAATTGAAAATTTAGCCTCATCCCATTGCATGAATTTCAGGGAACTAATAGTTATCCATATTCAATGCTACTGAAGCATAGTACGTCTGCAATTGTCGAAATGTTGATCGTTATAAAGAATGTAGTTAGGGAGATTAGAAAAGCTCTTTGTCCACATTCTCATCTGGCCACTCAGTACATTTCACTTGCAAAATGAAACACAGAATTATTTAAAATTAACTGACTGCAAATACAAAGTGTACTTTGCAGGGGATGTGACTGTGTTTGCTCTGTTGAGGATGAACAGAAGAGGGCTCATGAAGGGAACTATTACATCCTGCTACTTCCTTCAAAGCAATTTTAAGGAGCATCAGGTGCTGCTCATAGCTGTGGGGATATCTGACTACCCACTCCAGGCAGGTATTAAGGAGCCATAAGAGGCATTTATTGGCTCTCCACCTCCCAGGGCTGAGCAGCCACTGAGATCCTTCATGAATTTTTCTCTCAGAAAGGAAAAATACTTTTGTGTGGCTGCCTGTGATGCTGCGAGGGTTAGCATTAGCCCCACTCGTTACTATGGAGATGCATTCTGTCATCCCACTATAATAATTTTGACAATGACATTTTGTTGTTTGCTTATAATCCTGCTGTTAGGAGAAAGCATTTTTGCCAGAGGTTATAAGAGCTGTTTGAGACTCCTGCTTGTACGTCATAGAGAAAAGGGCTGAATCACAAAGTGCAGAAGTGCTTCAGCAGTGATCTACCTCCACTGGAACTGAGCAGGACTGCAGCGTGTCTGAACTAGAAAATCCCATACAGAAGGTGTGGATCCATTTTCAAGTCTACAACAGCACTCACAGCATTAACCAAGGGCAAATTATCTGAATAGTTGTATGTACACTTAAAAAAAAAAAAGTGCTATGTCAGGCATGAGATTCAACTTTTTATTTCATCATGTCCAATACATTTTTAGTTATCTTGAACAAAAAAAGTTGTGGGCTTCTGCCCAGTTCTCACCACGTGAATTTAGTCATCCTAGGATGACCAAATTGTCCATTCTGATGTCCCAAGTTAGGAGTAACTCCATTAGCATTCTAGAAATTTGTAATAAAATTAGAAGACTGGTGTTAATGGAGTAAGAATGGAAATATGTGCAAAAGCACCAGAGGAAATGGCAGAGCAAAGTTTAAAAGGATAGGAATGTGTTAATCACCATGGAGCTCGTTATCTGTTGTTTCATGTGAACAAACTGAACTAAAATTAAAGCTGACAAGTGGATAAAGAACAGGACTACAGCTTATCAAGTAAGGAAAATAAAAGTTGTGAAATTCAGGAATTTCAAACATTTACAAAGGGTGAATCAAAATCACAAGACAAGAAATCCAACACAGCATCTACTCCTAGAAGATAAAAAAGACCATTCAAAAACCCAAGATACATGTTGAGGCCACAGCTGCTGATGTCCTTTGTCCTCCCTGTTGCATACAAATGGTCCAATGTGCCTGAGCACAGGTGTCTTGGTACTCATGAGTACAGAGAAAAGTGTGTGAATTAAACCTATGGGAGATTGAGAAGGAGTGGGTATAAGTGACTTGCTTAGGGATTTTTGTATGCAAAATCACATTTCTTTTCATGAGATCTCTTGCAGAATTTAGTTACAGCAGTGTCTTACAAAGCCCACAGAGTAATATGAGTACAAAGGTCTGAAATGAGCTTTAAGATTTTCTGAATATTAGGATTCCTGAGATACCTTTGTAGTTATTTCATATTTTTTATTTTTTTAATAGACTTAATAATGTAACTGGGGAAAAAAAACTAGAAGCTTTTCTTCAGCATGCTTCCTTTCTAGAATTTGTAAAGGAAAAGAGAAGTTTAACTTTTTGCAGGTAAGGACCTATTTCTCTGAATTTATCTTAATTATATTAATTGCTTAGACAACTTCAAGGTACAGTTGCAGAAATATTTGCCTGCTGGCAAATTTATTTGATGTAGATCAACCCCAGCCTCTTCACAGCAGCATTGCATGAGGGCTGTGCTGTAGACAGATCAGCAAAATGAGCCAAATAGCAAAAAGCCAAAAAAACACTACCAACAATGAAACCACCAGACTTCTTCTATTTTAATCTTTCTATTTGCCACAATACTGCCTTGGCTTCATCTAGAGCATTCCGGTCCTCAGAGAATCAGTGTGGACAATGGAGGAGGCAGGAAAGAGAAGCCTGAGAAGGAACAATGGTGTCTTTTAAGGTCACAAAGGACTATTCTCTGCTTTCCCTTACTACCTTTGAAGCAGAGTCATCCTGCTCAGCAGTCTCTGCCTTGCTTCTCTTTCCCCTTGGGCTTGTCTTTATTTATTTAGGGGTGCTAGAGAAAAGAAAGGAAAGGTCAGAGGGCCAGGAACAGCCAGTATGGGAACCCATGCTGTTGCATTTGCTGCCAGGGTCTACCAGTCACAGATAAGCTCCAAGCACTGCAGGCAGAAATCAAGCACAGCTGAGCTGCTTTGGAGAACAAATGGTTGGACACTGCCTTCAGGGCAGCCTTTAACTTGTCCTAGGTCCTGCCATAATGGAACTGCATTTGCCGTGAGACAAATCCACTTGAGGTATTGTTTCCTGCAGTGGTCCTCCTTCATGGGGATATTACCCAGCCTAATAACCAGTGATCTTGACTTATTCTTATAAACTTTGATGAAAAGGTAGCCAATTCTGAGGCTTTGCAAAGGTATATGCTGAATTCAGAAGCAATAATTATATTGCTTCTGAATTTGGCATGTATCTTTGCAAAGCCTCAGAGTATCAACGAATCCAAGGGCAGCCTAAGAAACTGCACATCCAGAAGCTCGGCAAGGCAAACCAGGGCTGTGTATATTCTGCCTGGCTGACACAGCATGGTCTTTGTTTTGTGTCTCTTATGACAGCCATAGCTTTTTCCTTGAAGTAATTGATCTTCTGAGTGATAGTCTGGTGTTGAGGGACTGCAAGGGTACTGGAATTATTTCTCTGTACAATCACTGACAACTACAGAAGGACATTTTAACTGCTGCAAAGTGAAAGCAGACAGGCTGCAAGAAAGACTGCGTGGCATGACAAAGGCCTGACTTTTGCTCTGCCTATCTTCTAGATGACATTTAAGTCAAATTTCTCTTTTCCGGTCACTGAAGATCTGTGAGGTTTATTCGTAGGCTAAAAGGTCTAGCCAGTCTCAGCTTTCTCTTTATATTTCAAGTATTCTCCTTTATAAAGGCAAATAGCCTTTGTTTTGAAAAATTAAACACGCCAGATTTAGAAACACTGCTCAAAGTACGGCTAAAGCAAAGCATGTTCCTTGCCCCAGGCTTTGCACACTCAGTGTGACAACACAGGGTGTATGTTGTTCAGCTTCATATACAAGCTCTAACACTCCTTGGCAATTGGGATCAACACCTTCTGGGAAGGAGCCCATGGACCTAAGCACTGGTGTCAGCCATGGCATGACTGGCCAGGCTCCTCTGCAGATGAGGGAGCTGAGTCTATGTTAAGCAGTGCAGTGCAACCAAAGTCTTAATTCAGCACTCATCCTACATAAAACTACAGCTTATATAAACACTGCCTGTGTGAGGACATGATCATACAAATGTTTTAACTGTACCTTTAGCACCTATCCTGAAAAGCTTTTAAGTGGAGAATTTCCAGCATCTGTTCTGCTTTGGTTGTCTTAAGCATGTAAGTTTTGATCAAGATTCAAGAGGTGTGTCACCGTTACCTAAAACTGTGGAAGTGATAGTGCCCTATCCCTTTCTAGCATCATCTCACCTCAATCCAGTTTAGCTTTGAAGGTGTCTTTCTGTGACTGCCTCGCAAACAGTCTGAAACAGTCACCCTGGACCTGAACACAGTGCTATATCTGCTGGTTCTTGAGCTCCATCAGTAACCCCACACCATCAAAATTTCCTCTTCAAGGAAATTCTTCCTTCCTTCCCATCATGTCCCACATAGCTGTTTCCTGTCAAACCATGATTCAATCTGCAATCTCCTGTTTAACTGCAGTTTACATTGTTTTACAGAATTTCAAATGCATGAGATGTATTGCTTGTTTTTTAAAACTGAATTAAGGGCTAAGACAATATTTCACAGGAAAAGTTTTCATTTAGAGTGCCTTGGTTACATCAGCAGCATCAAATGTTTTACTGCTTAAAGTGGTTGCCAAGGCTTTACATTGGAAAATTAGTTTTAGTGTAAATGAACTTTGGAAAACCCAGATGTCTGCTCTTAATGATTCTTGAAAGATTTTAATTTCCCACCATGTTTCTTTGCTCATGCTTTGCATCAAGCTCATTAACTTTCAGCCAAGATACAGAAATAGCTTCCTTCAGATTTTAGCCTCTGATTTGTTGAAAACATGGGAATATTTTTTTCTTTTTTTTGTGTCAGATCTTTCATACAAATCACAATATTTTCTGTTACGATACCATTTGCATGGTTTGTAACTGGGCATGATTTTTCTGACTTCATCACAGTCCCATTAGCTGCAGGAGCATATTTAACCCAGGAAGAGGCTGTGCAACCAGCTAACACAAAATTGACAACTCATTTTGGAGCTGTCCAGAGTGTGGTCCACTGCTGTACCTGTCCAGCTTTGTGACACTGTACTGCTGAGAGTAATAACCTTATTCCAGTAAAAACTCACAGGAAAGCAGTGCTAACAAGTGCCTGTATGGATGGAGCACTTATCCCTAACTCCAGGTTCCCAGAGAAGACTCTCACCTCCATTAAAGGTTCAGGTAGACTCTGAAACTACTGAGATTCACGGAGAGGCATGTGCTCATGTGTCTGCCTGCCAGTGGGATGGACACTGGCTTGATTTAGGACCCTTTTCTCCCTAACCAGGATGAAGAGCCCTGAGCTACTTGGGACTGGACCAGAGCCAGCTGCAGTTCAAGCCTTGCAGCTGTCTGCAGTGGAGTTGTCATCAGCCCTACCTGGTGGGTGTGTCATGCATGAAGTCTGGATCTAGGTCCTCCCTAGGGTTAAAGACAACCTTGACCATGAGGCTCTTGCATGGGAGTTTATTCCCCAAAGAAAATGTGGCATATCTCTGCACACTCAGGGTGCACAACACCACCTCAAGGCCAGGGCAAGGCATCACCCCCTCCAGCCCTCACCTTGGAAACAGCTCTTCAGTGAGAAAGGTAAAGATCGTGTACTTGGGGTTGGCAAGATTCCTTCCCGTCCTTCTCAGTTTGTCTTGATCTGAGCTTAGGTCTTGCTGCCTCCACCCTGCAGTTTAATGAAATCTACCTCTTATAAAACAGAAAATGCTTCGGAAACTCAGATGCAGAAAATCTGTGAGAAGTTCCTTGCCTGCAAGAGACAGTCCTCACTGGAGAGTCCTCAATGCTGTGGATGTGATTTTTAGAGAAGGATCTCATACACTTTGCCATTCTGGAAATTTATTCAGGAGCCAACACCTGTTGTGGGCAATTGGATACCCCTCTAGACACCAACATTTGAATGGGAAAGGTAACTGCACAGCATGTTTTTATTCAAATATGAGCAACAGAGGAGAGAGCAAGAGTCTGCTAACAGAAGATATTGCCTTCTCCATCTTGCTGTTTACACCCTCTCTGTGTTTTTTCTAAGAATAACCCTGTCTCTCTACATAGTGGGGTTTTTTCATGCAAAGAAGAGATTCTGCAGTCTTCAAAAGTGACTATGTGGACCAATGCTTATGAGAAGTTAAAAAATTAAATTTTTTTTAAAACTTAATATTTTTTCAAAATATGGTTTGAATAGTCAGCATTGCAATTCTACCAAAAAAAAAAAAAAAAAAAAAAAACAGATTAACTTTGCTCAGTGTAATTAATATTTGCTAGAGCAAAGCTTTGACCACTTCACTAACTCTTTTAATGAAATTTTAAATGTGAATTTCATGAAAATTTGTAAAATTAGTAATGAAATTCTTAGAAGCACCCCAATAAAAATCTTCCAGAAAAAATACAGGCAATTTTTTTTCCTTTATGTTTTGTTTTGCTTTTCATGATAATATTTGTGATGTTACAGCTATTACCTTTTTTGATTGAAGATTCTAGATTGTTTTCCAATCATCTTTTTCCCTTTGATCATTTCACACTTTATTAAGTTCCCATGTCCTGAGATATGTAGTAAACTCTGCAGATTACTTATATAGATTTCTATATAGGTAAAATGAACCTTAAGAGAACAATAACTTCCCCAAAGTCACAAAACAAGGTCAGAGTAAAGCAGCACCAGTGTGATGGCTTGTCTCTGTGGAGAAAATTGTCACAGTAATCGTTTGAAAGATTAATCTTTGTCACAAATGATTGTCACGCAAATTAATCTAGAGCACAAAGAATTAATCAGAACTCTGCTCCTTGTGACAAGAATTGTCACTCATGAGCCTCAAAATGAACTCCTTGCAAAGCAAAATCAGTAAAAATGAGTCCAGGGAAGACAACATAAAATTAATTATTGGCAATTTAGTGGCAGCTTCGTGTCAAACTTTCTGCTGAGAAGCTGGGAGGAGGGGCATGGCATCTGTGGGAAAATTTGTGAGCAGAAACCTTCCTCATACCAGGAAAAACTGCTCCATTAGCTCCAAAGCCCAGTTTGTCCCTGCCTCTGGCTGATGCAAGAGTATTTGACTAGATTGAGCCAGGTCATAGAAGAGAAGTGTTTAATCCCCAAAGCATAAGCAAGAAGGGAGACACCTGGCTTTCCTGGACTAAGAGTTAAAAACTTTAAAACTCAGTCAATATGTCATAAAGCCACTTTGAGCTATGATTCTTGAACCACTCACTTCTAGTGGAGTTAAAAAGACCAAATGACTGGCTAGTACTCCCTCTGTGAAGAAACTCATAGACAAGTGTCTGAGATGAGAATTAGAGCTTCAAAATCTAGCTAGATCCTATCCACTTTGAAGCAAAAATCAGCACATCTTACTCTCCTTGTTACTTGGCACTCTGCCTCTAGGAATTTCCCTTGCAGTGCCTTACAGCCTTTTTTTACCAAGAGCAGCAGACAGATTTTTGCAAGTCTCTTCAGCATCTTACCATCTTTGAGCATCTCTCATTTCCAGCCTGAATTTCCAGTTCTCCTTTTTGCCTCTTTCTTCTTTGGCTAACAAGGTCTGTTTAGATGCTCTTACCCCATTGATATTTATGGTGGCTGACCATATAGAGTTTAAGTGGCTGGGTTTGTGTCATGCTCCAGGTATAATCCTTATTGATTTACTGTTCTCATCTGTCTCTGTACTGAAAACATCTTTCCTGATATGTCACACAATTGCATCAACCTTTGTGTGGCTGAATCATGTTGATGACTCATGGCCATACTGTGAATGATTATTTCCAGTCTGGGCTTTCTCCTTTCCTCGCATTAGCACAGTTCAGCCTCCAGCTTACTGCAAATCCTTTTATTAGTGTCTGTGTGCCTGACCTAGCACCTCAGGATGTTAAATTTAGTCTGATTTTTATTGCTTCATTGCTCAAGATTATCAGCTGTCTCCTATATAGCATTCTAACCTTCCTCTCTGCTAACATCATCTGCCAGATCTGTGTCATTAATTATTATTATTATTTATTTTTGTGCTCTGTTGTTGTGAACAATTGACATAATGGCTGATTGTGATCACATTGCATTCAGAACCAGCTTTTTGCTGGCTGGTTCTTCTTCCTTCAGTGTCAGTTGTTGTTAACAACTCTGGAGCCAGATCTTTTTCTAAAACTAAACGTAATAATTTCCCATTTTTTGCCTTAAGCACTAATAATTTGTCCACGGAATGTATGTGAGCCTTAGCAGAAGGTCAGTTGGGTTGTATTTACCACATTCTTTCATTTGAACACAGTCCAATATATCACAGAAAAATACCAAGTTCATCTGCCAAAACCTATTGCTATCAATTCAGGTTGTATTGTATCACATTTTCTGCTTATCTCCAATTCGTTAAGTGGTCTTTCTTTTGAAATTTGTTCCAATACCTTGCATACACTGGAAGCATGGCTAATAGTCCTCTAACTTCATGGGTCCTTCTTCTCTTTTGGAAATAAAAGTGCCATTTCTGCCAATTTCTAATGCTAATGCACTAGCCAGAGATGGATAGGATCGTTTAGAAAAGCTTTGCTGCAGGACTTGCAATTTCACAATCTAGTACTTCATGGCTGAAGATTATTCTGCTCCAAAAGTTTCAGCACACTGAACTTCAATGCGTTTTTTTCATCTTTTTTTTTGTCTGTTGGAATTTTCCTTTTTGAATATTCATTCCTTTTAAGCATCCTCTCATCTGCTCCATTATTAAAGACAAGGGTAAATGAACCATAAAAATAAGCCTAGTTGTCTTCTATCTCTAGTTTGCACTCTCTGTATGGATCCTCCCAGGTTTAGTGTTTTCCTTTTTCCATAGACTGATCTAGCAGAAGATTTTTATTGCTATGATTTTTAACTTATAGTCATAAAAATGTAGTTGTTTATCTTAGCCTCTAGCAAAAATTTCATGCAGCACTTACGGCCTTCATTTGTATGAGCTAGTCTGCAAAGCTTTAGGCAAATATCACAGTGCTGCTGAGCTCTATCGGAGTATATCCATACTGATCCACCTACAATGCACTAGTAATGCCTTTTGCTTGAGTCACTCAGCATTTCACAGGATCATAGTATCATAGGATTATAGAATAGGTTTGGTTGGAAAGGACCTTAATCATCTAGTTCCCACCCCCTACTTTCTACTAGGCCAGGTTGCTCAAAGTCTCATCTGACCTAGCCTTAAATTCTTCCAGGGATGAGGCATCCACAGCTTCTCTGGACAACCTGTTCCAGTGCCTCACCACTCTCACAGTGAAGAATTTCTTACTAATCCCTAACATAAATCTAGCCTCTTTCAATTTAAGGCTCTCCTGTAGTCCCCTTTAGGTACTTGAAGGTGCTGTAAGGTCTCCCTGGAGCCTTCTCTTCTCCAGGCTGAACACCACCAGCTGTCTCCTCAGCCTGTCTTTGTAGGTGAGGTGCTCCAATCCCCTGACCATATTTATTATTGTCCTCTGGACTCACTCCAACAGGTCAATGTCCTTCCTGTGCTGAGGACCCCAGCTGGACACAGTGCTCCAAGTGGGGTCTCCCAGAACAGGGCAGAAGGGCAGAATCTCCTCCCTCATCCTGCTGGCCACACTGCATTTGATGCAGCCCAGGACACAACTGGCTTTTGGGCTGCAAGCGCTCATTTTTCCTAAATCCTTTATGTTGATGTATTTACGTTTCTTTTTTGTTCTGATCAGATCCCATTTTTCAATTAACTGTTCAGGAGGATAACAATTTGTCTCCTGTTTAATTAAACCTGTAATCTTAAATCGTTCCTTATCATTTAGTTCAGCTAAATTTTTGTCTTCTCCAATAACAGATACAGATCTAAGTTTGTAATCCTGGTTTGCACAACAGATGTCATTATGCAGTCAAACATGTCTCTGCATCTGCACAGTTTTCCCCTTAGGTGAACCACGTTTTGACAGTTCTCTGTGCCAGATGTTGTTTATGATCTGGTTAAACTGCAGGCCTCTTTCTATACGGAGTTGCTATTTCTTCAAAAGTTCCTTGTAAAGCTAGCTGGAATTTTTTTTTCCAGAAAATTCTTATTTGGTAAAAGCCTCATTGTTCAGGAAGATTTTATGTAGTTCCAATGTCATAGATTTCTAACATTAAAAAAAAAAAAATCACAAAGACTTATTTTTGTCAGAAGTTCAACAAATTGCACTAATGCTATTAGTCATAATAATTAAGTCAATTTTAAAATAAAAATAAATGTCATGAGTTCTCAAAAATTTTTCAGGGCACTTTTTCTTTATGCTGACTTCCTTTTAATTGATTTCTAGCAGAAGGGAGAAAACATTTCCAACCCAATCCTGCTCCTAAAAAAAAAAAATCTTAATTTTAAAACCTCCTCAAGTTCCCTCCCCTTAAGTTTGTACAATGAGTGAGAAGCACTTTGGATGAGCAACATGCAACACTCTGTGTGGATCCTGCAGTGCATCTTGCTGCCCTGCTGCTGATCCCAGTGGAGTGGCTGATCCCAATGCTGGCTGTCATGGAAAGCAGCCTGAGTGCTCTGACCTGTCTTTTTTGTATACACCTGACGCTTGCTGAGTCCAAAGGCCATTTTGGAACCCAAGTCATAGCAAATCTGCATTTTATGCTTAACTCTTTCTGGAATTTATTTGCTTTCAACCATTACCTTTTCTCTAAGGTGTTTCTTTGTGCCACTGCTTTAGTCCTATCGCTGAAAAGCAAGTTAAAGAAGTCCCTTGATTGGATCTACTTATAAAGAGTAAATTAACTGCTTGCAGTAAACATCAAAGTTCTAAAGAGATGTGGATACAAGCACACATTGAATAGTTTAAGGCAGGAAAGAATAACCTGCAGTTTTGGTGGAGATACTAAAATTATGATTTTGTATTCCTGTATCATGCATATGTATAGAAGGGAAAACTCTTTTAAGCTCAGTCTTTCCTCCAAATCTTGCTGACTTCTTGTCCTTTTCTTTGTTCTTGTTCAGCTCAGTGCCCAGCTGTCTAAGCAGATGGCATATACCATATGACAGCTGTGAACTGGATGTTTCTGACAGGTACTATTGCAGGGACATACCATGCAGCCTCCTGACACACATCAAAGCACTGTGGATACTTAGGCATGATGAATATATATAATGAAATAATGAAAGCATTGTGGCTTTCAGCAGGATCTTTATCCCAAAGGAACTTTAATGTGGTCTAGGCGTGGAGAGACAAAGGCAGGAGTCTTCCCCATTTCTGAATGAGGAATGCTATGGTGGTGAGCGGCACACTGAAATACAAAAGAGATGCTTAGGCTAGGAATTAATGCAACTACTGTATCTATTTAACAGTGGTCAAAACGTATTTGTTGTGATAAAAATTCACCTTAGAGCACTGGAGATGACAGATATTGGGTATTGGCAGACAGCCTCCAGAGTGGAGATGACACGAAACACTCAGGATGGGAGCTTCCTACTTCACTTGAATAGAACTACCATTAGCACTACATTTTGACACTACCATCAGTGATTCCTGATGTCCAACATGCCAGTCAGTCCAGCCTGGGCTCATAGAGAAATATGCATTTTGTTATTGCCAAGCTTCCTTGCCTCTTCTTTATTGCCTTTTCTCTTGACTCTTCTGGTACCATGGAAAATCTGAGTCATGGGCTGTCCTAGGTTACAATGTAAAATTGTGCCCAAGGTTTGTATTCTATCCCCATGAGCCGTTGGAGCCAGGGTGGGGCAGTGTTTTTCCTTATCTTCTGTTAACGAGCCCAGCAATGCCTTGCCCATGACTCATAGATAACTTCCTCTGGGAGTTATCTCTGTTTAATGGGCCATCAAGGACCCACTGCATGACTCATACAATGAGATCAGCCCATTGGGAGATGCTCTGCCCAGGGGGAGGAGCCAAGCATTCCCACCTGGATAAATCCAGGGTTTGGGACAGCACAGGCAGCTTTTATCCACTGGACTCCCAGAGGAGACAAGAGCTACCAGACCTTTCTACAGGATCACTGCTTCGACAAGACCATCTCATCTGGACTGCCGCTACCACCCTAACAGGGTGTCAGGTTGTATTCTGACTCTGTCAGTGTTTTTTTATACTATTACTTTTATTTTACTTTCTTTTATTTCTTTTCTTTTCCTCTTATTAAATTGTGTTTCTGACTTGGAGTCTTTCACTGGTTTTGCTTCCAAACCAGCACATGGGCATTGTCTTCCATCAGGCCAGGTATTGGTCCCTCCACCATCAAATCTCTCCAAAATTCATGAACAAGACAACAAAAAAGGAGTTTTGTGTTGCACAGTGCTGAGATCTCACCCTTAAACTTCACTCAGGTCTGCACCAATAACCTTATTTCAGGAGGACGGAGCATATTGTAGATATCAGGCAAATTGGTAGGTGTATGGTAGTCATAAAATAAACAGAATGATCATAAAAAGTAAGTAATTATCATGCATATACTCCTGAACTGTAGTAGAGGAACTCTAGGACTCATTAGTATTTCCTGTTTGGGTATGAAGTTGTCCCCCATAGGTCAGCTGGTGGCATGGTTTGAGGGGGAAGAGTTTCAGAGCCCAGGTGGGTCCAACTGTAATTTGACTTGCTAGCAGCCTCTGTGTCCTGCACCGTCCCTCAGCTCCTGTTCTGCTCCTGACAGCTGAATCCTGATAGCACTTAATGCAATTAATGGAGGAATATTCTCATTAGTGAAATGTCTGGATCTTTTCCAAACCAGTTCTCCCTTTCTTTACACTTTGATCTTGGTGAGCGGTCCTGTGTTTGTGTGTGTAACTTAAGGCAAGAGTGCTATCCCTTACATTGAACTCACTGGGTGAGGAGCCTTCCTTGGCCAGTATCTTGTTCTGAACAAGGGTTTAGAGGGGGTTCAAAGGGTAAAGGCAGCTGTGGATGTGGTTTGCCATGGTGGCACACACGATGTGTGCCGTTTCTGGCACTGACACTATTCTGCATTACCATATGCATGGGGATTCATCTTACCCAACTTCAGATAGCCAAAACCCATCTAAACCATTTGTTTAGTCTCTCTTTCCAGTTGGGGAGAGAATAGGCATCTGTGGGCAGAAACTCGTCCCATTCCTCTTTGGATGCAATTCAGTTCTCTAGGAAACTGGGGACATCCTAGAGCACCTGAGTATGTGAGAATGTAGGTTTACTTTTACTCTGGGGCATCTCAGGTAGCACTGGGTGTCTGTGTTCACATCCCTGGCTTGTGCCTCAGACACCCAGACCGAGGGATTACTCCCACATCAGAGATGCCTTCCTGCCTTCACTGGCTGGAGAGATGCACTATATCTGCACAGATGATTCACACTCCCTAAAAGTGGCTGCATGAGGATACCTTAGGATTTGTAACATAGCATTTATGATTATATGTAGGCAAGTGAATCATGCCACAGATGATTACCTGAGTCTAAACACTGCACTGTTAATGATTTCAGGTTAAATGAGGCAAAGCCAACCCTAAAATTCCCCTGACTCCACCTTGGGAGTGGCCAATGTTTTTATCCTAAAAAAAAGCCCTATGGTTTTTATCTGCCAAGATAAAAACCATATCTCTCTGGAGAGACCACAAGGTTTTATTCTACTACTTTGAATCCAATTCACCCTTCAGAGTGAGAAGCTGTGTTAATAATGAGTTCTTGTTTGCACTGAGCTCTTTGCAGTCGTGCTGGGATGCTGTCTCAACTGGACTTAACTTGAGCTGAAGTACTTCCATGCTCCAGAGCAATTGCCTGCAGTGCAGACATATCCACTGTGATTTCCTGTGACATGAGAATGAATGTAAACACACTTGACTGATGTTAGTAACCATTTTCTGCAATGCCAGCTCTGTACAGTAAATATTTAGAAATGCCTATTATTGATATGCTGAACGAAAACACAACTACTAGGTACTTGTTGTTATCAAACACAGTTTATGTACTCCTGGCAAAAGCAGATGGGATGTGGAAATGGCATATTTCCCACATGAAGAATGAAGGGAAACACTTTCAAAGATCTTTCTCATTCCCTTTTCCCACCATTCACTGCCCACGTTTTCTCCCTCTCCCAATAATTTTGCCTCTTGCAAGTAACTCTCTGAGTTTGGCACATATCAGAAAGATCACAGTCCAGGCTATGCATACTACCGCCCACACAGTATGATGCACATTACTAGTAGGGAATGGTTTCCTCACTCAAACATAATACAGAACATTTCCACTTTGCTCCAAATATTACTTGGAGTTTTTTGGAAACTCTAATTTGTAAGTTCAAAGACAAAGGAGAAGTCCCAAAAGATGAGACTTCTCAGAAACCCAAATACTGTTGTTTAACCACAGAGAGGGCTTTAGGGTGGACACAAGAACATTACTGGCTTTCTCTGACCAATAGCGTAATCATAGCTTCTAAGAAGGGTCAGCTTCCTGTTACTGGATATGACTGAGAAGTTTATTCCTGAAATAAAATCTTGGGAGTCTTTATTCTTGAAATAAGTTTTCAGCCAATTTAAAAAAAAAATGATTTCTCAAAATACTCCAATCATAATTGGGGTCCCCATGATTCATGAAACTAAGGATGCTCCAGCATGCTGTGGGGCTTTTCACTATGGGAAGTGTTCCACACAGAAAGAACCACTACCAGTGCTACCGGTACCAGTGCTCAAAAGTATCAGAAAAATTGTGGACAGCAGGATCAGGGCAGTGATTGTCCCCTGTACTTGGCACTGATGAGGTCACATCTTGAGTGCTGTGTTCAGTTCTGGGTCCCTCACTACAGAGACACTGAGATGCTGGAGCATGTCTGAAGAAGGGCAATGGAGCTAGGGAAGGGTTTGAAGCACAAGTCCTATTGGGAGCAGCTGAGGGAGCTGGGTGTTTAGCCTGGCAAGGAGCAGGCTCTGAGGGGCCCTGGTTTCTCTCTGCAGCTCCTTGAAAAGGAGAGTGGAGCCAGGTCAGGGTTAGTCTCTTCTTCTAGGCAGCTAGTGACAGGACAAGAGGACAAAGCCTCAATCTGTGCCAGAGGAGGCTTAGGTTGGAAATTAGGAGGAATTTCTTCTTGGAAAGAATGATTAAATATTGGAATGGGTGGTCCAGGGAGGTGGTTGGGACAACGTCCCTGGAGGTGTTTAAAGAAAGACTGGACATGGCACTCAGTGTCATGGCTTAGCTGATATGATGGTATGTGATCACAGGTTGGACTTGAAGATCTCAGAGGTCTTTTTCAATCTAGCCGATTCTGTATTTCTGTGAAGTAAGCATATGCCACTTCTTCCGTTTCTGCTATCCCAGTGAGATGGGCATTTTATAAGTTACATGGGAGCATAAATATACAGGTAAATACCATATGAGTTTTACTAACCTCTGTAATGTGGGAGGAAGGTCAGCATTCAGGTTTCATAACTGCAGGATAAGAGTGAGAGTGTATTCTCCATGGGCAATATAAGGAGGATAGGTTTGAGTAGTGGCACAGACCTGTGAGGTGGAAAAGGAGCTTGGATAAGGAAAAGGAGTGTGGTCCCTCCATGAGCACTGACTCTGTAGGACACCACCCACAGCACACCATCCAAAGCTGTTGTATTAAGCCTTTGAAAAACTTACATGTTCCTTTGCAGAGCCTTGCCTTTGGGCAAGAGAACTCTGAAATATCATGGGCCAGATTTCTTACAGAAAAATATCCAAACACAGCAACGATCCACTTATTTTTAGCCCAATTTCCATGGAAAATGTGGTGTACATAATGGTGTTGTAAATGTATTTCTGCCTTTTCCTGGTAATGTTTTGAAGGAATTGGCTCATTTCAGCCACATGGGGAAGAGGAGTGAAGTTCCTAAGATCATTAATTCTCCCTGTATCTCACGAATATAGGAAGCTAAGTGAACAAGTACTTTTAGATATTTCAGAAAGAAAAGGACTGGTGGGGTTCTTCAGCTCTGATTAGAAACCAGAGCATCCACATAGGAATACTTTCCTCAAAAGGTAAATCCTCAATGAGCTCAGTTTTAATTTGTTCTAACACCACAGAACTGTGTATTTTGCTCTAGCTGCACAAGCCTTATCTCACTTCCCTCAGCTCCTTCCTTTCTTTACCTATCTGCCCTTCCTCTGCAAGGGAGTGGGGGCCCATTCTTTATTTTGCTCAGTCTCCAGATGGGAAATACATCACGTGAATAGGAACCACACACACCCAGTGCTGACAGTGACAGTGATGAGGGTGAGCATTGGGAGCTGCTAGAAAGCTTTAACTTTTGGAACTTCATAGTGACAGGCCTCAGGGGGATGAGGTACAGGTATCTCCAGACACGGACAAGTAGCAGCAGGGAGAGAAGCCAGGTGTTATTGGGGTGCTATGTTGTGTGCTTGCAGACAATCGAGGAGCAGCAAAGTTGTCCAGGTGTGGCATGAAGCAAACGGTGCTTCAGCTAACAGAACTAACAGTTCTAACAGAACAAACAGAAAGTTAGCACAGCAGTGCTAACAGAAACGAGCAAGGCATATATAAGCCCAGGGAGCAGAGGTGAGAATTTGGGAAAGCAGCCCTGCAAGGCCAGGAGGCTGGTGCTCTGCAGCTGCAGCAGTACCCGTGTGGCTTGGAATAAACACCATCACTGCAAAAGACCAGTGTGCAATGGCTTCCTGGATCAACAAGCCTACTGAAGCCATGACCTCAAGGATAAGAACAACATTTCTGTCAGTTCTTAGCTGTCCATTTTCCCACCCACAGTTTCAGTGATCACAATGACTAGATCTGTATTTAAATCACTGTTCCTCCTGGGGAGTCAGGAGAGGTTAACATACCATAGGAGCTCATTATCCATGTCTTTCTCTTCCAACATTCTTTAAAAGTTGCTGCTTTCTCCAAAGATAAGAAAATTATGAAGGAACAAATTCAAAGTTCATGCTTCTTTTTTTCCATGGCTTTATAATTTTGTCAGTGTAGTGGGTTGACCTTGGCTAGACACAGGTGCTTGTAAAACCTCTCTATTACTTTCCCTTCCCAGCTGGACACAGGAGAGAAATGGAAAACAACAATGGAACACAACTCGTAGGTTGAAATAAGGCAGTTTATTAAGCAAAAGTGAAAGTTTGTACATGCACCAGCAAAGAAAAAACCAATAATTTTATTCTCAGCTTCCCATCAGCAAGCATGATCAGGCTACTTCCCATGAAGCAGGGCTTCAACACATATGATGGTTGTTCTGGAATACAAACATTGTAAATGACAAACATCATCATCCGCTTTCTTCTCCTTTTCTTAGCTTTTATATCTAATCTGACATCACATGGTATGGAACATTTCCTTAGTTAATTTGGGTCAGTTGGCCTAGGTGTGTACCCTCCCAGGATCTTTCCCACCCCCACCCTAACGCTGAGGGAATGTTGGGGACACAGCAGTGATGCTGTGCCAGCCCTGCTCAGCAGCAGCAGCACTGGTGTCTTATCAACTCCCTTCCAGCTATCAAAGCAAAACACAGCACTGTGAGGACTGCTGAGGGAAAACAAAGTCCATCTCAGCCAGAGCCAATACACACTTCAATTCTTATCATTTGTGTCATACCCCATATAATTTTATGTCTTTTCTAACTATTCCATTGTATTTATTTTCTCATTAGTGAAATCCCTTCTTACCCACATATACAATTAAAACTATATTCTTCAACCATCTTTATACCCAAAATACATATTAATACATTTTCATTAACTATTATTCCCCATCCTTCCAGAGATAGGTATTATTTTCCCACTTCATGAACTTCCTCCACCCCTCCAGATGTTCAAAAAGAGGCCATGCATAACTTAGGCCCCATTCCATCAGGATAGCCATTGCTCAGGAAAGGAGAAGCAGCACAGTTGCTCTTTGGGCACCAACACCTGCCCAGCCCTGGTCACTGTCACACTCTCCTGCAACTTAACACCACAAATTATTTTTCCCCCACTGTTAAATCTCCTTGAGGCATCTGCTGGGTCTCCCCTGCCTTCCACACTACACACCAAGCAGACCCACACCTTTGCCTCAGCAAACACAATCCCACAAATGGGTTTGCCTTTTCCCATGTGAGGAGAAATCCACATCGATTTCCCCATCCACTTCCCTATGTGTAGTACAGCAACCTTATCTCCCCCACAAAATGTGAGGGGGTTTTTTGGACAGGACCAGGCCTGTTAGCTGATCCTCTAGAGTTAACCAGCCTTGGGCTTGCTAAATTTGTGTCCCAATGCTTCCATGGCTCATACCAAATGCTCTTAATGTAGTCTTCAACTGTCCATTATAACAGTATTTCCAGAGATTTGTGGGTGATTAGGGATATGATATATGTAACACAATTGTACTGAATTTGTTGTCCCAGAGTTTTACCTGCTGAGTTTCATAGGGAGATAACACCTGGCCACAGGTCTAGAGAGGGCTTTGAGCACTCTTGACTACCTGCTCATAAAAATTATCAAGTTGAAAAACAAGCTAGTTTTGTTGAAAAAACAATGCTTTGTTTTTCTGGAACTTTCCAGGCATCCGGTTGTTTGTACTATTCTTTTCACAAGAAGAGCTCTACACTGCATCTCCTGTGACTCCCCTGAATTTCAGCGTTTCCTTAACTTCCCCATTTCCCACTAACTTTTGCTGCCATTCCTTCTGTGGCTTTTTTGTTCTTACTCCTCCAGTTTGATCGAGGGAAAATTAACTTGGTTTGCCCTGCAGCTATCACAAAGCACTGTGTGTCTTTGTCCCCCATCTTATGGGATGTTGATTATCCATCAAAGCTGAAAGCTTTTAAGGGCAAGGTGGAGGCAAAGATGAGCATTATCTCCTCAAGAGTATTTCTGGTGCTCTCAAGACCTCTCCCTGGCACTTATATTAACCTTTCCACCTTGATAAGGAAGTTTTTAAATGGGACTGTTTGGAGGTTATGTTTTACTAGTTTCCTGGCCAAAGTATCAGCTTCATTCCTGAAGGAAAAGACCATAAATACTTGTACACCTGCATGCCTTCCAGAAAAGCTGCCTGTTCTTTTGTTCCCTGGTTGGTAAGGTGTGATAATGTCTCAGACCCATCAATACCAGTTATGAAACCCAGAAAGGCTTTTGGGTATGAGTTTTATAGTTTGCTTCAATAAAAGCCCATACACCTGAGAGACTGTTCTTTCCAGCCTGTTAAGTGGGTGCAATATATGGCATTGCCTCTCTGTAAAACTTTTTCAGCTTGAATTTGGAAGCTGTATGGCTACCCTGTTGCAATCTCTGTATTTTTTAAATGTAAATGGACATAAATAACCTAAATTGTGGACAAGCAATGGCAATCTGAATTAATCAGGTTCCATCTTTTTTGAAGACCCCCAAAATATGTGTTGAGCTTAATAAAGGGGTGGTTACATCATTCTTATGCCACTTACCTGTACCTTGTGCCATCTGGTGCAGTGCTACAGTGTGGAGCCTTTAGCTGACTTCACTTTACAAAATCCCAAATAGTTAAGTGAAACAGAAGATATTATAAACTTCTAAAAAGGCTGTGATGAGTGTATGTGTTTCTGGCAATTTTTCTTCAGGATCAGACATAGCAAAAATAACCTAAGTAATCTAACCTTTTTTTCATTCAGATATACAGACCAAGAAACTTTCTGGTTTATATAGTGCAGTGATTCAGTATCAATGTAGGAATGAAAAGATTTGCAATGAATGCACATTGGGATACAGTCATTTCAAAGAGACAGGTATGTTGGGATGTCTTGGACTACACTGTAACTTTAGCCGAGCACTTTGTGCCTCAAGGAAATGAACCAGCAGTGTGTTAAAGGTACCCACTGCCTTGTTTGCTTACAGCCTCACTAATGAAAGCAGGCTACGAGAACATTTTATTTAAATGTCTGCAAGTATCTTTCCACCAGGGAGAGAGGAAATGCTCCATATGAATAAAGAAAAGCAAGGCAGCTTATGTATACCTGCCTGGGCAGTACTCTTAGTCCTGCTCATTGTCATTCATTTCTCTAGCACAGAGCTTTCCTGTTAGGTTTCCTACATGCTCCCAGAATCCCAACCAACTGCTTGTGCACCAAATCCACTTTCAGAGAAGCTTATTTTAAAAATACCTACTTGGATCCTAAACTTCATGAGTATGGAAAACTAAAAAAAAAATATCTGCTAAAATGACAGGATGTTGCTGAGGGACAAGTGTGAGGGACAAGTGTATAGGGAAAATTTATGTGAGTTGTTTTGAGTTTTCTTTCCTTCAGCCTTGTACTTGCCCTGGCTACAGGGGAGTCATTTGTCATCTCTTCCCGTGGTAATCCTAATGCTCTTCTTTCTCTCTTCTGTGTTCTTTGGGAACTAAAATGAGAGCCAAAAGTCATGTTCACCTTCTCCAAAGCAGCCATTGAACTGGAAGAGCCCTTTTTTATCTGAGTTTGCTTCTAAGGCAATGAACCAAGAGCTCAGGGGAGCCAGCTGCAAAATCCACCAAGCCTTTCCTCCCAGGCAGCCTCCAAAAGTTTTTCTAGCTGCATGTACAGATCCTTCCTGCAACCTTCCCCTCCCTCACTCCCACAACTCTTTGAAGTTAGTACCATTAATTATAAATAAAATAAATAAAAGTTAGTACCATTAATTACAACTTTTGGCTTCAGACTGCAACAGTGTGGATATGTGACCAGTGAGAGCAGCTTGTCCTCTGCAGGGCAGTTACACCATCAACAGTACCCGAGCTAACTAACCCAGGTCAGCCAGGTGTCACATGAAGGGAGGGTTGGGACATGTGCCAACAGCATAAGAGAAACCCCTCCTGCGTCTCCACACTTTTAGCTGAGTACCTTATCCACCACCAGCGACTGGCAGCACCCTTGAAGGACTCACCCTGACAGCTTACAGAGAAACACTGTTAATTAATGCACACACTGAAATTGTGACAGGTTAAGTGTCAGACATTGCCATTGATAGTAACTGACTGCAAAAACACATTCAAAGCAATACATAGAAAAGTTCTAATAAGCAACAAAAATAACTCAAGATAACCATTCAGCACACACAGAATAGAGTTCCTACCTGAGAGTCATCCCTATGAGGGAAAAGATAGGTTCAGCCCATTTGACTGAGCCCAGAAGTGACAGTGATGTCTTCCCTAACTTCTCCTTATTCTTTACTTACTTTTAGGTGGAGCTTGAGTGACTCTAGTCACACATACCTTTGTTGCTACTCTGTGTAAAATTCTCTCACTTTGCTCTTAAGGATATAGTCAATAAAATATGGAGTGCCTGCCCAGTGAGGGGTGGTCATACCTTGGGATGGAGGTGTGTGTTAGTGTTTCAATTAGATTATAATGAGCCAAGTTCATCCAAGGAAAGTGGGCAACCACAGCTGCCAATTCAGCAGCAAGGCATCTTCTGCTATCTCCCTTGGCTGACAGCTGCTATGTGGTTTATCAGCTACTTGGTACCTTGGTATCAGAAACTTGGTGCCATCAAGTTCCCATTCCTGGAATTTCAACACAGGAACACCGGATCCTGAATTCCAGGATTTCAACACAGCCTGGCAGCAATGTTTCCACTCCATTCCACTCCACGCCCATTTCATCCCCACTAACATGTGCTTAAGGTTGCACACTGTGAGTGCGGGGAGTCACTGTGGAAGATGTTTTGAGCATGCCAGATGCATTCTAGCCAGGGTGTGGGAACTGCATTTCATCCTAAAATATCTGTACTTTTAAAACTTCTGTTAGAATAAGAATATAACTTCCTTTTTTTTCTCTAATTTTACCCATAGTCATCCTCCCACTCAGGGATATTCTTGTTAAGGAAGGGACCAGCCCCTAGGTTTTGTGAGTTGGTTTAATTCAGCTCAAGGTGTTTGTCTTTGGAGAGGGATCCAAACAAAGAAACCTCTGGGCCTTTATACTGTCTGTGCAGCTAGTCTTCACATGCTCTTTTTGTGCCATGCATGTGCCTCTTGGCCCAATGAAGATTTATGGTCTGGGGTCTTCTAACACCTCATGGGATTATTTCTCCATGTCTACATGGGCAAGCCATTAATTGTTCTTATCTTACAACCTGGGCCAGCCTTGAGGCCCTCCAGTGACTCAACTTTTATCTGGAGATATCCATCTTTCTCTGTTTATGCTCCTGCTGAGCTGTTCATCTAACAAACAGAATTCATTTAAAGTTCATCTGCATTAAGTTTTGATCAGGGCCCACTCATACTAAACTGTAAGCAAGTTACAATCAAACTATAACCTCTACAATTTCTAATATTTTATAAGTAAATTTAATTTAATCTCCAGCACTGTTACAGCCTAACAGTCTGCAGCCCACAAAACTCCCCTGTGCATGTAAACCTCCAGGGTGGCCTAGGAAACATTCACAGTGATGTCTGCACATTTTGCTGCTAACACATTAAGCAATTTGGGAGAGAGAGATGCTTAGAGGAGTAGGACTAGGAGTCAATAAGAAGCTTGGGAAGGTGAGGATAAAGAAACTTCATCTTACTTGGTTAACACTTGGGCCATTGTTTTTAAAATAATAAGAAAAATGGAAAATTATAAATGAGAATAGTAACACTAACTGCATT
Source organism: Acrocephalus scirpaceus scirpaceus (assembly GCA_910950805.1). Taxonomy (NCBI): domain Eukaryota; kingdom Metazoa; phylum Chordata; class Aves; order Passeriformes; family Sylviidae; genus Acrocephalus; species Acrocephalus scirpaceus. The sequence continues at coordinate 54,939,068 of OU383774.1, read as the reverse complement.
TGTAATTCCTTTTTTAAAAAATCTCTGATAATATTTCCAGTTAGGGTATAAGCCAACCTGGTTTGAAACACCATGTTTAATGGTTGGACTCAATGATATAAAGGGTCTTTTCCAGCCTTAATTGTTTGATGGCTCTGGGCTAATGTCCACACATTTGCCATGCTCTCCCTTTTCTCCCTGTCCTAATCAATTCCCACCCACCAGAATTGGTATTCCTGTAAATCACAGTGTAGTGAGCAGTTTCAGGGATGCATGCTTACAAAAGTATGGCAGAGGCTGCAGAGGGCAGCCCAACTTTAATTAACAATTTAATTAACCCTACAAATTAGCAGTTGCCAAAAAGAGAATATTTCCCCAGCTGAAATCCAGCACTTCTTCTTGCCCTGCTCCTGAGCATCAACAGTGACCTGGTGCAGGGGGTTGATCCAACTGGATACAAAGCAGGCTCTGTGAATTTGAAGAAATGAATCTGAAATCTCTGATTCATAGATAATAGGTGAAGGAGTGCAAAAATATTGCATAGGAATGCTTTCCCTATTGGCTTGGCTTATCTCAGCATGGAAAGAGCTTGATCATGGGGGCATTTTCTCATTGTTAGCAACTCCCTTTTAAACACACAAAGTAATTAAGTACTAGTCACTTCTGTATCTATACAGCTATTCTGCTGAGAGTGTACACTTCACTTCAATTTACTTCAATTAATGAGCTGTTCCCTGGGCAATTCCATGACAAATGCTACCATTCAGGTCTCTAAAACCCATTTTTTCCCCAAAGCGTTTCCTTATGCTCTAGACAAGTACTTCCACACAAGTTTTCTCTTGTGCTCTCTTAGTGAGAAGGCCCACAAATACAAAAGGAGCAAGGACACAGAAAGGAGACCCAAATCACTAATATCTGTATTCCACATGAGGCAGAGATCTCCTAAGTCTGGCTAAATTCTCTGTTTCCATCTTAGGTCTAAAAGGTTTAATGTGCTCATCACTTTCTTCATCTTGCATCCACTGGCAGCTGTGTCGGAACCCAAGACATCCCTTTGGATGTCCTGGGCGGTCCGAGACCCCAGGAGGGGGTCCAGAGACCCTGGAACAGCGATAAAACACCAGTGCCTTTGATTTTAGCCCCTGGGAGTGATTGCCAACATTATATGAAGAATTACAAGTCACAGGTGTGTAGTTAGGATATTAAATAACTTATTTTTGTGTATTAATATGGATTTTGGGGGTTCACAAAGGGGACTCAAGGAGACAAGATGGAGGGATTTGGGTGTGTCCCTTGTCTTTCTCCTTCTTCTTCTTGTCCTCCATCTTTGGGTGAGGTGGTGGCATTTTCTTATTGGTTTAGTGTAAAAGTGCACAGTTTAATAAAAGCAGTAGATATTGGTATAGTAATGAAAACAATGGGGACGTAATAATTAGTATAAAAGATTAGGACCGCCCAGGAGCGGGGAGATAGCCTTCGGCTGCGGTGTAGGTGACACCTACGCCGGCTGAAGGAAAAATATTTAAGAACACGATGGAATAAACAACTCTGATAAAAGAATCGACGCGTCCTGATTCTTTCTTCTGGCACAGGGCTTGGAGAAAAGGACTTTACCCGCAATTCTCGGATGGCTACCAGCCCGGGATCTGAGAGCTGGAATTGTTAGTTTTGTCTTGTAGGCACAAATGGTAATTGATTAAGGAAAAAAACAGTGAAGGATGATTACTTCTGCTGCCCTGTTGGAGGTTTCTGGTCTTCAGCAGTTATGCAAACAACAGAGCCAAGAGAGTTGAAAAGGCATCTCCAGCACAGCCACTGAAAGGGGAAGGATCTGGAGACAGACTAAGGGTCTTCTGGAGTGGGTTTCTCACAGTCATCACATCCACATTAGGAATGCCTGTTTCCTTTCTCCTCCCTCACAAGCCAGAGACCTTCCATTACCTCACTGTCCCAGGCACATTCATTGGCACCCATGAGGGGACAGCACCCTTTGTGATCAGGGACATGGTCACCCACAGGTTTACCTGCCTTCAGCAGCTGTCCCTGGCTGTGGACACTGTGCCCTCTGCCCACCTATGTCCCCTCTGCCGAGCCAGACATACCATGGGGAGGCACAAAGGGAAGACAGGAGTTAGCTGTGTCCAATGCCAGCCTACTGATGTGAGTGCTGATGGGTGATCACCATGCCCTTTAGACCATTGAGACTATCGGAGACTAATCAGATCTTACCAATGACCTAATGAATCTCTGCAATCTGGCTACAGGCAGATCTATTTACACATTTAAAATGTGGCACTTAAAGATATCCAGAGCAGGGGCATTCACATCTGCTCTTGTCACCATAAGCTCCCTTAATAGGCACCTCTAGGACAAAATTTATCTTACTCAAATGAGATTAGAGCAAAATAGGTCAAATTAATTGTGTCCTTATTTCTCCCCAGTGAGCAGAAATGGAGTCTAATGTAATTAATTCAGAAATAAATATCTCTGCCATAGAATTTGTGGTTGGAGAAAAAAGGAATCCAAGCCATCAATTTAATTCTTCTGCTCCAAAATAATCATCTCTAAGATGGGTGTCTCTGTAAGCTCCTCTTATGATCAAACAACAGGAAAAGGCACTACTAGAGAAGCATCCAGTGAATTGGCCAGTCTGAGGATAACTTACGTTCCAGAAGTGCCAATTAGGTGTCTAAACTGTGAGAATAAAACTGCATTGAAATGACAAACCACATGTTTTGGTTCAGCTGTTAACTCCGAATCCTGATGATCATTTTATTTCAGAGTACACCAGTACAGTATCCAAAAAAACAAAAAAAGAAATCTCCAGTTTCTTTCTGGAAAAGGACAGAGAAAATGAATAGAGATAGAAAAATTCTGATTTTAAAATGTGGTTTGGGTTTGGGATTTTTTTGTCCCAGAATAAAAGACCCATATTCCTCTCCTTTTGCAGACAGAAGGGGCTCTGCTCAGTTGTCCACACATATGCCCTAGAGACTTTTGAGGTTTCATGGAACATCAGAGACCTCCATCAGGTCTGCATCAGTCCATCAGGACTGGCAAATGTGGCACCATATCTAAGAGAAGCTCATGCCCTCACTACCAACAGCAAAGTGACAGACTTGGACTTAAGGAATCTCAAATAGCAGAACATATTCATGTTTAGATAAGGGATTCACACCCAAAAATGTATGATACAACTGTTTTAATTCAGACATTTAAAATTTTGACCTTATCTAGTATTTCCTCTTCCAATTCCCCTTTGAATCTTCCTGTTTCTGTCCTGGCTTCAAAGCAGTTAAGATGTGAGGTACTACTTCACCAGCCTTCCATATGGTCAAGGACACATGGATGGTGATACAGACATCAGCATAGAGTGGAAACTCACACCAACTTGTAAGACATCAATCAGTGTTGTTTGGATTTCTCCAGATCATCTGGTAAAATGCAGACATTGCCTTAAATCCTAGAGGATAATTTTTTTTTTTTTTTATCAGTAGTATACCACCCACTGGTTTTATCATTGCATCACTTGTCTTGAAGACCAAAGCACCTATGCCTTTATATGATTTTGGAGCCATAGTCATTGATTGATCCAAGTCCTCCTAATTTCTTTATCCAAGAAAAAGATTTTTATGAAGCCAACAGCAAAATGATGGCACTCATCTCACAGAAGACACTGTCATTTCCATTGTGTGGATTTTAAAAAGTTGTTTTATCATTTCAATTTCTCCTGTACAGGATCTAATCTTTTGACAATCCAGAATCATGAGTGACCTTTAAAATTGTAACAAGCAATCAAATATATTGGTTCTACTATCCTCTACAATCTTCTTGCTTTGACTGCCCTTTGACTTTGAATCAGAATGAGTTAGCAAAACCCTCGATTCACTTTTTAAAAAACTTTTATGATACTTTCTGCTCTGCAGGGGGGAAACTGGATAGTGGTCAAGTTAAACAGGTCACAAACCCATGAGAAATAAATCATTATGGCAGAATAGAGTACCTAAGACAATGCTAAAAATCACTTCTGTCAAGTCCTTACTAGTGACCTCAGAGCTTTTCTTATCCCTTCATTTACACTTACCCTTTCCTCTCACACTTCCCTGGACATATTTTCTCAATATGCAAAAAACTTCCTATCTCATCCATCTCAAATCTTTTCTTTCAAACTTACTTGTCTCCTCCAACTATTATCTCTTGCCCTGCCCCCTGCAAAGAGCCTTACTCCTAAATTTTGCTTGTATCTTCTTGTGGAGGTGGTTTCCGTCTTTTACACCATTTCCTTAAGCTCTTCCTCAGTGATTCCTCACAGAGGAGTTTGGAGTTTTTTGCTACAGGAGTATCTTTCCTGACTTGTTGTCATCTTTTACGTGACTTATTCCTCCAAAAACCTTGTCTCCTTCTGGTCTCTCTGACTGTCTTCCCTGGGATCCTCCTTCAGTCTCCAACAAGACAGCCCATGTCTCTAACCAACCTTCTTCTATTGATACACACTAAGATCTCAGCCTGTTTCTCTGACACCTCCTCATGGATGTGCAGCTTTCAACTATACTTGCCAGAGTAGATTATTACGCCCTTCTTTTATTTATTATTAATTACTTCAGGTAATACCCATTTCTTGGTGCACAGCCTGATCATCAACCTCATCTGTAGCTTCTCTGCATCTCCTGACATTCTGAACTTCAACCTGAGCAGCAATTGCATCAATTTCATGCTTGCAATCTCCATCCACATGGTTAAATCTCTTTTACAGCTCTCATTATCAGCTTGTCTTACTTGTTGCAACACATTTTTTTCTCCAGCATTGATAAATACATTTTTCCCCTTACCTGTTCAGAGTGTTCCCACTTACCTATTATTTCCCATATCTTTGCATCTTGTTTCTCTTATCTCACTTATTTTAAGTGATGTGTCTATTTTCAAAGCCTGTCATGGCCAGGCCCTACTCTGTCTGTCACCTGTCATTCAGTTCTTCAAAGACCATTGTTTTCTTTGATTGCTCTACTGTTTCCAATATCCTGCTTGCTAAATTCTGGACACATTTGTGATAGCTTTCTTCCATTTTCTTCTATGCTGTGGACATAATGCCATAAATATCTACTTTATCTTGCTGTCATTCAGAATACTTCTAATTTTCCTTTACCTAATATCTGTAAAAAGCATTGGAAAAGCTTCTCTTTTTTGGCAATCTGAAATTCCCTCCCATCTTGCTGATTAGAACGTGTTTCATTGAAGAAGCCTCTTCATCCCTCTGATGTTGTTGATAGTATTTGTCTTAAATTTAAATAGTGACCTTCTGTGGGGTAAAGGACATCTTTTTATTCTGTGACAAGCTCTGTACTTCAGAATCACAAAGATACAACAACAACATACAGCATAAAGTAATAATAACAATGATAATGACAAGAAATCTATTCCAAATTAAAACTCAACAGAAAAGATTTAGTGGCTTTAAAAATATTATTTACTTCTTGTTTTGGCACACACTTTACAGTTTTATCACTAGCCACAGCACAATGTTTATGGAGCTATAAACATATTTGTATAAGCAAATAGATAAATGACAACAAAGCATCACTTATAATGAAGGTTTATTCTTATTTTATCACATGACTGGGACAAGTAAATGTGAAGGCATACTCTAAAATTACCTTGCAAATTGTCCTATTGCTGACTGGGTGGCACTTCCCTCTCACTATCTGAGCCATCTGCTCTGCTCTTAGCCAACTCTGGTCCTCCCTCCCCTCCTCCTCTTCATCTGTATTTCTGTGGCAAATAATATGTGTCTGCGGTGACTGACTGGTGTTCCCTCCAACCTCCAGTCCATTTGTTGTCAGCCAGGTTTCCTTTCCTGAGTTCTTTATGTGAAAATTGCCTTTTAACCGTGCTGCTTTGTGCCATTTCTCCCTTGTCCAAAATGACATATGACAAGACATCCCCAGCTCCTCCAGCCTACCAACTCTGATAGCATGCTGCCCTGCCTGCCATTTTGTGCATCAGGCTGATAAGAAATTTCCATCAGCAGAAAGAGGAAAATGAGGAGTGCAATGGCCACTGACATTCAATTTTCCTGTGCAGTAGAATTCTGTAAACTGCATGTATAGAAAAAGAATGGCAAAGAGCCAAGAACTGTGTGGCTCGAGGGAGGACAGGGTGTCCTGGACACAGCTTGCCTTATCCAGCTCCTTCCCATCCCTGTCAAGATTGAGGGTCTGCCCTGTGATGCACCAGAGCTAAGTAGTCACTGTGAAACCACCTCATCAACATTACATTTGGAGTGCCTTAAAATTTTGGGGGGAATATTTTGACCTCTTTCTTGGAGTTCCAAAGTCAAAGGGGGTAGAAAATTGTCAGATTTTTTTGCCCCAGGTTTTCTGTTCAAGAAAAATCCAGCTGCTGTTTGGCTCAGATGTTCAATGTTTTACCCAAGAGCACAGGGAAGCAGAGGCCAGCTCTCCCTGAGATAACCTAGCCAGGCAATCTGCTGTGACCCACTGGCTGCTGTTGGGAGCCACACGCAGCTCCCATTTCCACTTGAGCACTACAATCACTGGGGGCATGAAGCTGTAAGTATGGAGAAAAAATTAACTCATTATACTTACAAATTATATTCACAGGTACTTAGTTGGCTGATTAAGCTCTCAGTTCATAATTCTTCAGGTTGTGGTATCATCCTCCATAATTGAAAAATACCTAGTAATAGATGGGTAATTGAATATATATCAAACAAGTAATGAGGATAGTGCAGAAAATTAATCTATTTAACAAGGAACATATTCTGGTAGTCACCTTGTACTATTCCAGACAGAATCAAAAAGAAAAACATTTTCAAAGCTCCCTGAAAGGGATATTACAGTATGAGATATCCTTTTGATGGTCTTCATTTTGCTTATTTTTTACATTTAGAAGTCCAAAGATCATAGGAGGCCAGGTGTTTGTCAGCCCATGGCTGATTTTGATCCAAATGCATGTACACAATCACATAAGGATCAGCTCATTGCAATGCATCCTGGAGGTGTGTAGAGCTGAAAGTGATTTGCAAGAAAGATCTTTTTTTTTTCTAGTTTGAAAATGCCAATTTGTCAAAACCGTAATTTTTTTATGAAAAAGGATTGCTTTCAGTATTATATTCCAAGTAAAAAAAATTGACATTTGTTTAATATCTTGTTCCAGTATCTTCAAAAAGAAGTGCTCTGTTTTTTCATTTCAAGAATGCTATCCTTCTGAAATGTAATTACAGTGAAAAGTAAGATTTTTTAAATTAAAAAGATCAGCATCTAAAAGCAAGCATTTCAACTACTCTAAAGCTATATTTGTAGGGGAGGGAGATTGTTTGTTTGATTTTGCTCTCTTTGAGGTTCTTGGGTTTTGTCCCAGTTTGGTAGAGGAATCTGAAATATTCTAAAACCAAGAAAATGAGGAAACAGTTTCTTGCTCTATATAGCAAGAAAATAACTTATTGCAGAATTCAGATATGGTGACGAGCGAGTACTGAGTGATGAACTGCCTCACTCGTGATCTTCTGGCCTCTCTGTAATTGTGCTGCTGGGATTTACACCAGGCCAGTTTCATGTGAAATCCACTTATGGTACTGGCCTATTTTCCTTAGAAACTGCATCACAGAGGTTTGAATAATTACCTTGATTGTACTTTGTCTCCTTAAAACCCATATATGATATAGAATTAAGTTTCAACAAAGAGCCATCTCAGGCCTGCATGTCCATTAGATGTATTTTGACTGAGGAGCCAATGTAAGGATTCAGTATAGAGACACACAAAACTGGTATGTTTCTGTAGCACAGATTTCTTTCTCTTTTTTTTTTCAAGCCACTTCTGAAGATTTCCAATCCCAGAATTTCATTTCCTGAATAACTTCAGGGGAAAAACTGTTCATAAATAAAGGGAGATTAGATACAAGGCCTGTGAACAAATTGTCTCAAACTAAGCCATCACATTTATTAAGAGCACTAAGAAAGTATAATGAATAATCAAGAATGTATTTAACATGGTGGGGTTTTTTTCAGTTCATCTACAAATTCACACTAAGTAACATGTCCAGAATTTAAAAGCTTGATGTATTTTAAATGTTAATCTGTGTGGAATTCCTTTACAGAGGCATATAATTATTAGTACCATTTTGAGCTTAGGGACTTTTTCTGTTTAGATAAATATTACTAATGTTGAGAAACAGCTTTTATATCTGATTTGTCTTTTCACAATACTGCATAAGTAGGTAATTCTTCTGTTGAAGAACATATTGTCTTCAGTCATATTAGACTACTTAACTGCAATTATTATTCAATTCAACCTCTATCAGTCATTTATTCTTAAGTCAGTTTACTGGTAGAAGGAAGGTTTTCTCAGTCTCTTTGACATTTTCACTTACTAAAATTCAGAATTGTAAGAAGTGATTCTTCTTGAGCTACCTTCTGTATTTGCAGTTATTGATCGTAAATTTCTTTTTCAACAATTGCCTTGATATTTGCATCCAAAAGGGCTTGATTTTCATCAATTACTTTCATACTTTCTCCTGCTTGGGACACTGGATAGTAAGAACTGTGATTAACTGCATTACTCATTGCATTGCATCAATTCTTTATTGTCTCATGTGAATAAACTACTTGCATAGATCAGATCTTTTGGTTGACAAAGTCCAGATTTAGAAAGTGTTCAGATGTATTCTTGGATGTACAATTCAGAAGGTTGTGCAATTGGGATCAATCACATGTAGGCCTTCAGGTCAGTTTTCCACAATTATTTTCTCCAGGTCCATCTTTCTGTTCTTTCCCACTGCATAATGGGCTGTGGTGGTTTTTCAATCTTCAGCACTGTCCTGTCTCATCTCCTTTGGAATGATACCAGATGCTCAACCTCCTTTCCTTTGGGGAAGAGGGTCTGTACTGCTGTGAGGAATTTGAGCCTGGGGAAAGGAGGTGAACATTCTTTTTTCTCCTAGTATTTAAGACAGCAAAGCTGTAGGCTTTTAGCAATAATAACATAATTTCCTTCATACTAAAACAAGCAGAACTAAAATTCCTTTAGAAGGTGTTTACCTTTTTAATACCACTATTTGAATTTTACTGCAGTTTCAGTTTCAGCTGATGAGGATATCAAACTGTTTTCCATGCAGATCCTCCATTCATTTGGGTGCCTTTCTGAGAGCTAGGTAAGGCACAATGCTTGCTGCAAGATTTCATCAATCCAAACTACAAAAACAATATCATAAAATGGTGATGAGTATAATGGCAAACAGACTTTAAAATACCAGAGTTTTGACTGTTTTTATAACATTGCATGTCTGTATTTTGATGCAGACTTCCAGTCTCTGGTGAGGAGATGCAGTTTTTTCAGGTGTCAAAGACTTCCCCCAGTTTGCATAGTCTTTCAAATACAATAGAGAAAAGTCTTGAATTGCTCATGTTCTTTCAAATAGCCTCCAACTCATCTGCATTGCTGCTCCCTCTGCCACTTTAAGCCTTCCACTAAGCACAGAGGTCTGGGCAATACATATTGTGAAGACAGAGGCAAAGAAGGTGTTGAACATGTCAGCCTTGGCTCAAATTGAAGCCAAGATGGCAATGAACCTGCACGGGGATTGCACAAAGAATAGCTTTTGTACCAGGTCAGTAGAGATGAATATCATCTTAGACATGTCGTATGGCAGTGCCAGGACTTCTTACTTAAAAAGCATTGTAAAACTTGTGATGAGCAAAACAAGAGATTACTTTTCCTTAATCTCTTCCTTTGAAAAGGCCAAATGGCATTACAGAGAGCTTAAATAAAAGTGTTCAAACTAAGGCACTTTCTTCTTGTGAAATCTGTTGGCCTAAAACATTCAAGTTTGGCAAAGAACTGAAAATAACAGGAGTCATCATCTGTGACATGAAGATTTTATTTGCATCTTAATACAGAAGTGTCTGTCAGCTTGATGGTGTTTGATAATAATGATGTCCTTTTATTTTTAGCTGCTACTTTTAAAACATCTCTTTCAAAAAAAAGTAGAGAAAATTACTTTTACCTACAGGCTCAAAAATATCTCTATTACAGTCTATTGGCAGCCCCCTACCCAGCCCCCCCAGCCAACTTCAATTTGCAATTAATTTTTCCATTGCCAGGATAATGCCTTGTTTATTAGGAAAGGCTACTCAGTGAAAAAGATTTTTTTTCTGCCTGTACTTCTACTGCATGCTGAGCAATGCCAGGAGTAAATGATTGCTCAACTGTCGTATTTTATCATATAGAAATGCTGTCCGTTTCATAGTGGATAAATTTAATGGACAGATCACATATTTGGGTCATTTAGTCTGTTGGGCTGCTTTTATGTCAGCCTTACATTTCTTTACAGATTTTAGTGCTTTTAGTATTCTTTTCTTTTTGTTTCCTGTTGTTAAGATTCTTTGTATAGACGAGCTGTCCTGATTGCCTGTTACAAAAATAGGTAAAATTATACATTATTCTTCTTTGTCTGTTAAACCTTGGCCTTTACACAAAGGAGAGGAAATGAATGGAATATTTTTCCTCATTTTCTTTACATTAACCATGGAGCTGAAGGAGCTTCAGCTGTTTTTAAGGCATTTATGAGACAAAAAATATGTTGTAGCTAGATGCTTTTGCCAAAGCTGGTTTCGGCACGAATTGCTCCAACACTTAAAATTATCAGGCTGAGAGGATAGAGATCTTACTCAATTACTCTTCAAATCTTTGCTTTCAAACTAGCTGCCATCAATACTGCTATGTCCACAGCTTTTGTCAAGCATACCAGGAACTGCAAGTCCACATCTAAAATAAAATGTTATCAAAATGTTTCAAAGTAATGCTTGCAGCTTTCATTTTTTTCAGTTAAAAATCTCAGTTTGGAAAGCTTGTAAATATTAGCTAGGAACACTACTGAAAATGAGTCTGGTTTGAATACTGCTGAGTGTTTGCAGTTCTAAAAAAAATTTCAGTATTATCTTCTCAGTTCCAAAGATCTTATTCTCCCTGCAATCTGTGGCTGACCCTGTAGACCTAGAACAGCTTTGCAATAAGATGTTTTCTGCAGATTAACATCTTTTTTCCTGTTTAATCTCTTTGGATGAGGATCATTCATGTATACTTCTATACCAAACAGGGAATTGTCTCTGGAGACAGGATTTAGCACGGGGCCCTGCAGAATTCATTTTTTTCTGGCAGGTTGATATTTATGGAGTCAGGCTGGCAAATAATGGTTTTTACTGAGAGGATATTTTTCAGAAGTGTTCAGCACCTACCATAACCCAGGAGGTGCCTGTGTAATTGACTTGGTATTAAAAAGAGGAATGAAAGCAGTGACACACTCCTCGCCTTTGGAAATGTAGTTCAACAGATGTTCTACTACCCGGTGCACATACACACAAAGGTGCAAACTGCAGAGCTTGAAACTTGATTTCACTTCTTTTTTACCTTATCCACCTACAGGGCATCTGATGCAAGTGCATAACTTGTTTTTAAATCAAATGTTAGCATTTCCAGTTTAAGGTTAATTGAACAGCCAGTCCGAGGCACACTACATGACTTTTTTCTGGTTTAATTTCTTATAGCTTAGTGTTGTGGATGGCAGGAACACTGGCCAAGTGAGCTCCCTCTGTTTATATGTCTTGTCATTAGTTTAATGAGAAGCTATTGCTGTGACTCATTCCCTCTTTTGCTCTAAGGCTCTTGCCTTTAAAAACCTGGCAAAAAAAGAAAAAAAAAGGTGGCAAGGATCTAATAAAAGCAAAATTGAACTCTCCACCTTTCTTTTCTCCATGCTCATTATCTGGAGTCAGAGCAGGTTCTGAGTGTCATTTAACCCTCTGCTCCTACTGAAGCGCCAGATGCCCAGCAACATATCTGAGAGAGGGGTGCCTATCTCTGGGAAGCAGTTCATCCTTAGGGGGGTTTCTTTGGAAAGACAGCTAGTTAGATGTGATGCCCTGTGAGCAGGACAGCAGGCCTTGTCTCCGTGTATTTTTATGGTTTTAATAATGGACCTCGTTTGTCAGGGTGCCTGGCACGTGTGGCTTCACAGACAGGCATTTTGGTCCAGCTGTATTCTCCTTCCTGAGCGAGCCAGCACCAGCCTTATGTGCTGTTTATTAAAGGACAACCCAAAAACTGGAATTCCGAGTGACATTTCTCCTCCATCAACACCACCATGTGATAGCTCAGCTAGCCAGAAGTCCATAATGTTCTAAATAGTAACATGCATGAGGGAAAAGCAAACTCACCCAGTCCAGAACAAGGGTGGCTTTGATCACAGGACCAGGCACACGAAAATCCTCATTTTCACAGAAAAATTATTTCTATCTCTTAAAAAAAATTAGAAATATTTTTAGATTCCAATCAGTGCTTCAAATGGGATTTAAGGAAACAGACTGGCTTTTATGGGGATAGGTTTAGGGGAGGTATAGGAAATGTGTCTCAGTGTGTCTGTCCTGTTCACTCTGCGACCACACGAGTGACAATAAACCTCTTTGAAGCACTGAGATGATGTGTCAGCAACAGTAAGCCAAGTCCTATGACAGCTTCCAGCTGATGATGTGCTGCACATTTCCACAACAAGATTTCAGTTTAAATGAATGCATTACTTAGGTGCATATGAGACTATTTCACAAGTAAGAATGCAAATATTCCAGCCAGTACTGGAGCTGCCTTCTCACTTTCCTTTGTGGCAAAGAGTTTTTCTGACAGGAGAATTTTCTGAAACAATTACTTTTCCCCTGCATCTGGTATCAGCAAAGACTCATTTTAGTTTGTTTTCTGGTTCTCACTTTTTTAATATGCTTCTCCTCCTTGTCATTGCTTTGGTCTTTTGTTTTCACTTTCTTCTTCCAAAGCTGCAAACATCAATGTGAAGGATGCATGGTGGGATTGAACAGCAGGTACTGAGGCTCTGAAACACCAGCCATCCTTTCTGGAGGCTATTTTCCCTATATCTCTCCTGTGAGTTGAAGATATACATACCTCTTCTTTCTCTAGGTATACTGCTGGCAAATGTTTCAAACAGGCCATAGCCTTCAAATCCTTTTGTTCTAAAATTTAAAAAGTTATTTCATGGCCCACTTAATAAAAAATACTTTTAGTTGATTGGATTTTAATGAGAGAAAAGGGCATTATGAAGTTTTTGCCTAGGGGTGCTATAAAAAAATAAATGACTGGTATGAGCTATATTTTCCCTCTAATTAGTGCTCTTGATGGGTAGGTAGTGTAAATGCAGTGGGAAATGCAAAGACTTCAGGAGCTCAATATGAATTCCACATTACTATGCCAGCAAGTATCTGACAGAGCACTGCATAATTGAACCATCCTCCAGCCCTGCAACATACTAAGCAAGGTATGAAAAGGTCTGAATTACACCTATGTGTCACTGATATAACATTTATACTATTTCTGAAGAGCACAATTGAAGCAAATCTTGCCAAAGATACCCTTGAATGGCTTCTCCCCAGCCCTCAGTACTGCCACATTTTGGACTCTTTTCTCAGAAAGCCCTTTTGCAGGGCACAGAACTCAGACAGAACAATCTGGGTTTGATTTTCACTGAAGAAGAAACTGCTGGATGATGGTGACCAGGAAAGGATAGGTTAGCTTTCTGGTGACTTTTGGTACATTCCTTTGTATCCTCTACAGCTGCTCCTGTAGAATGGCACAGCTCTCCACTTCCATTTGTAATATGTGCCAGATCCCTATGAGTGTCCTGGACACCCTGAAGTATCTCTTCTTTCATGTTGAAATTACTAAACAGAAGTTTACCTTCAAAGAGGTCTTTTTGCCCCTTCTTGTATATGATATACAGTACTTGACTAGATAAATATAAAGTAGCTGAAGGCTGCCATTTTGCTACATCTTCCCTTTCTTGCTGTGAAAGAAATATACTTGAAGTCTGTTCTGGTCTTCTTCTAGGTGCTAAAATAAACAAATAGTGATGGAACACAGGAGCTACTGCTGCAGCACTCATGAGAGAGTGTTACAGCCCAGACCAACCTTTGTCTTCCACCTACTCTAGCAAGAAAAACAAGGAACACCACATGGTGTTCCAGGCTGTCACCACATTCTTCATTGGCCTCTGTATTACTATGAAAAAAATCAGTATTTTAAAGTTATCAAAAGCATTCCTATGCTCATTTTTAACTCTCCCTACTGAAGAGCAAAACCGAAATGAACAATTATTTTGTGTGAGCATTGCTGTACATTGGGAGACACAAACCTCAGGGGGGCTCAGATCTCAGATGTCTGCTGAATTTAACTCAGTCAAAAACTGAATGGAGGCAAGCATCTCCAAAAACAGATTCTGGCACAAGCTGCCTGTGACTGCTGCCCCAGACACTGAGCACACTTGTGTTTAGGGGATGCCATTTGCTCCTAGCTTAGGACCTTGGTGTGTACCTAAAATACCAGGAGGTTTTTTCTTTAAGCAAATACTTACATTATCAATTTCCTCCATAGTAGGAGATCCAGAAGGCCTCAGGAGGGAAGGCTTATGTATCCATTTTAGACATACATTTGGAGGGTCACAAAAACATTGTGCCTGACTTTTAGCTATGCAAACAACACTGGGTCTTGCTGTAAATGTATTCCACTGAACAGATGAATTTTAGAGACAGGTTAAGTGCCTAAATTTTGCAGTGGTCTTTATTTCCTAAAACTTCCCTACCTCTGTTTTGGGCAGTTTCCCAACAATATGCAGGAGTCTGAAGAACTGTATCCAGCTTTTCTGTATCTGAGCCTTGTATCTTCAAACAGTCTGAATGTCTGTTAGAAAAACCAGCAGGTTTTTTTTTTTGTGATGTTCATGTTCCTGCACACACCAGCATCGACACTTGGCTTTGGAGTCTGAGCTCACACCTTGCTTCTGCCATATAAAAAAAAAAAAGTGTTAAAATATGAATACAAATTCTACAACAACAGAACTATATAAGCAGGCTGCAAGATTCACAGACTCCATAGTGAGTGGAGGATAATTACAGGACATCAGCTGATACTAGGTTAAAAAGCAGATTTCTTCATTATTTTCTTTTTAAGTCCTCTATTCTGTATATGGAGCTCTTCACTTCGGAGATTTTGTATTTCTTTCAAGAATATAAAATAATTATACCTGTCAGTTTCTATTTGATTTCCTTGCAAAGTTTTAGACACTTGTCTTTTTTATAATTTTAAATCCCAAAAATAAGAGTAATCAGTCATTTGTAGTGCAATGTAAGAAATAGTTTTGTCATGTTGTTACCCACTACTACCCTGGTGTAGTGTTTCATTAGATTGACATAGCATATCATGTTGAAAATTATATAAATATGATAATGGCAACTCTTGACTTCTTAGAAATCTCTGAATCTGAAGATACTCTGGAGAACAGTACAGATTCTTTTATAATTATATCAAGCTGAATTGGGGGAAATTTCTGTCAATAGAAATGAGTTATTTTATTAACACCAGTTAGAACAAAATTTGGCTAGCTGTCCAACAGGGAGAAAGTCTGCTATGTTCCTGCAGTTATTTGTTTATTTCCATTTATTGTTATGTTTACAGTAGCATAACTACCAGAAAAATGGGCAAAGGCTTTAGATCTGCAAGCAAGCCACTGATCATCTGTTTTAGTGAGATATCCCAGTCACATGGGATGCTCTCTTGAGCAGCGAGTAGCAGGGGCACCTGAAATCCAAATTCCACCCTCTAATGCAAGACACCTAACTGAGGGTACTATATCCCACACTTTGATGCTGTCCATGATGAATTGCAGGCATCTCCAAGAGTAATTAGGGCTTCAGGAGGAAATCAATCACTCTGGGAACATATCTTCTATATCCTCTGTCTACAGAGAGATTAGGAGGAATGTGCTTCAGATCCTAGAATTTGATGCAATAGAACTGAGCCTACATTGTTTTCCCTACATTCAATGTTTTAACTAAATAACTTGTGGCATCAGTATGTTACACTGTGCTAAAAATGTATGTAGTCCATAAAAAGAAATCTCTTAAGCAGTAGTGGAATTTTTAAGTTTTCTTATATATAACAAGAAAAAACCAGTACTTCTAATTTTAAGCTGTTGAACAGGCACAAAAAAATCAAGCAGAAAGAACAGCATGAAAGTAGCAATGAGAGAAATCTGTGCAGTATTTTTCCACAACAGTCTCCAATGTTTTGGGAACAAAATAACAGCTGTCTTTGCATCTCTACGTGCACATCTTAAACAGAGCAACTGAAGACGTAGAGAAAGGATAAGATTCCATGGGTCACAGTTGCTAGATTTTGGCTACCCAGAAGAGGGGAGACTTCAGGGAAAATTTGAAATGGGAGGATGAAAGTTTCAGTGTGCCAAGAAATATGTGTCTGTATGTATATATGCATACATACATATTTTAGAAAACAATTTTAATATGGAGAAATGCCAACTGTCGCTAAATTTAGTACACCAGAGGCACAAAAGGACATAGGAAAATGGTATATGTCTAATCTGGGTCCTAATTAAATTTCCATTTTCTTAGTTATTACCCAGACTTTCTCACTTTTAAAGGTCATGTGACATTTAGACACCTCTTTTTAGGCATGAGCAGAATATTCCTAAGAAGCTACACAGTTGTGTCTCTGATATGGACACACACATACTCCTACACATATTCCACCTTTCACCTGGACCTAAATCTGTAGGTGTCTTCATAGTGCAGCTATGAAGAGTGCAGCAGCTTCTCTGCTCTAGAAGAAGCCAGACTTCTCTTTCTCACTTCCTGCTAATGCATCTGATCAATCTGATCTTGGTCAATACACCTTCTGAGGCTGTGCTGGTCTTGGGTTCATTTCCCCTCTCCATCCGAAATTATCTCAACCTACCTCAAATATAAGGCTGTATTTGGTGGGTGCTGCTTGGCTTTCCCATGTGTGCTCAAAATGATTATCCCTCATTTCTGGGCTGGGGAGGAGAAGGAAAGGAAAGAAAGTCCCTTAGGGCTACCATGCAAGACAGCTGGTTTGGTGGGGGTTCAGACGGGAATTTCAGCACTTTAAAAAATGATATTTAGAAATTCACTCTTGCACTTTGTGAAGCTGTGAATTCAGCTTTAAAAAAACCCAAAAGAGACACACACCCCTTTCCAGCAGGAACATTAGCACATCTGATACTGAGAGGCAACAGTGACATTACTGCCGTAGCACCTCTTACCAGCTTAGATGTCCTCTCTGCATGGCTCCTGTGCACCACACAGGCATCCCATAACACTCATCCAGGAGTGTGGCTACCACCAGGCAGCCTGCCTGAAGAGTTTCAAAGGGAAATCTCAGGGCTGTAATGCTCAGTGTCTTTTAAAGAGATAGCTTTTACTGGTAACAAGCTTTTACTTCCCTTTTATTGTAAGGGATAGACTTACATTTCCCTACCAGCTGTCAAATAGTTGATAATGAAAATATCATAAGATAGAGTG
Organism: Acrocephalus scirpaceus scirpaceus; assembly: GCA_910950805.1. NCBI lineage: Eukaryota > Metazoa > Chordata > Aves > Passeriformes > Sylviidae > Acrocephalus > Acrocephalus scirpaceus. The sequence continues at coordinate 54,921,678 of OU383774.1, read as the reverse complement.
AAGTTTAGAGACATCAGGGGAAGACCATAGGATAATATAATTATATTTTCTTTGCATAGTACTTTTCTGTACCAAAGAAGAATACTAATTAAGGCAGAGGAACCTCACTCAGCTCCAGGTGGGATTTCATCCCATGCCTCACTGGAGAGCCCAGGACAACAGCAGTATCATTTCACATACTACCACAGCACTGTTTTTCCTTACAACTCTACAGACGTGTATGCATTCAATATTTGTTTTTATTGCCATCCTTTCCACTACCTTTTAACTACTCTAAATTATAGTGTCATTACTCTTACTGTTCAATTACCTTCATCTATTTTCCTACTTTTTTTGCCTAGGCAGGCAGCAGGAATAGGGACATTTAAAACCAGACACACTGGAGAACTTCCCCATTGCTGAGTACTTCATGTTAATTGCTGCACGGAGGAAGCCATATGCAGTACAAGTGATTTTACTGATCCTACCAAAGATGGAACCAGCCCATGGATTCTTAAATGCTTAAATGCCTACTGAATGATTATTTGCCTACTAAATGATTATTTGCCTCTGTATTGATGTTGAGTGCTCTAGTAACAAAAATTTTACATACTGCTGAAGAACATTCAAACTAACTCAATTTTACAACTAGTCAGTTTTACTATTTATTTTGTTCCTTGTAGATTACATTTAAGGTACTCAATGCTAATAAAATTGTATCCTATTAAAAAAGCCAACCAAACAACCCTACAAAAAAATCAAACCATTAATTGGTCTAGTACAATAATATAATCTGCCAAGAGTAGCTTTTGTTATCACCTGAATTATTTAAAAAACACAGTAATTTGAGTTGGAGACGTTGCTCTGTCCCAATTTTTCCCTTTTGTATATTGATCTTGGTTTGGAGGAAGCAGGCTGGGAGTAAAGAAAAGAAACTTGTCCTCAGCAACAGAGGGCAAAGGATTTCACGTTGTTGCTTGCACCCAAAAAGGTCTGGCCACCCACAGTAACTCTGCAACACCCTTAGGCTGAAACTAAAGTGGGTGCTTCAGACAAAGACCTCCTTGTCAGCTTCTCAGTAAGATATGTCTCCTGGCAAATCTCCGTGTGTCTCAAATGTTCAACCTTTTTTTGGTCACTGACTGACAGAACTATCCTCTAACTGGGTGTCAAGAGGGTGTAGAATAAATAGGTCAGATGTCTCACTTTCTGGAGATGCCTTCTCCTCCACTGAGTGTAAGGGCAAGCTCTTCTGTCAAAGACAGGGATTTCACATCCCTGTCTGCAAATTAACTCTCTAAAGCTGGTCCCTCCAGTCTCAGGGACTGTGCTGCCACTAGTGCAGCCTCATCAGTGCAAATGTCAGCCATGTCCCAACTGAATGGCAGAGATCTGAGTGACAACCAGTCCCACCTTCCTCCACCCTCATTTCCCTGGAAAAGGAACTCGGGTACACATCCTAGGCAGAAGATGCAGTGTGGTACAGCTGTCCCTGCAATCCCTCCCATCTCTAGATGTCTGGATACCTCCCAAATGGCCCTTGTATGGTATTTCCAGATCTGCATGTCATTCTCAAAAGGTAGCTCAATGTTGGCGAGGGGCAATGCAAGACATGGGACAAGGGACACCCGAACATACAGCCTGAGATGATCCAACTCGACTTTTATATCTCTATTTTCAGAGGGAATGTTCAATCTTGTCTAAATATAAGAAACATTTGTTTCTTTACCAAAGAGGGCAGATAATGAGTTCCAATACCTGCAGCTTGCATGTAAAAGTCAGGTGTCTAATAAAACAATCTCCCTAAAAAATGAAACTATATTATATATACAGGCAATGCAGAGACATATGGAGACAAACTAATCCATAATGTTTTCCCAGTGGAATTCTTTAAGGACAGATGTTGACTCATTTCTGGCATTTTGGCTAAATACATTTCATTAGCCTGTGTCAGTTTCTCAAATATTGTTGTAGGCTTGGCAGAAGTATCAATGATAATGCCATTTTCCTGTAGGGTTCCTGCACAGGCAATATTTTGTGATGAACATGGTAGAACTGCTATTGTAGAGAATATTCTGAATAAAGTTAATTCTCTTAAGTTATGAGTAAAATCCACTGAAGGATGAGCAATGATATAGCTCAGAAATCATTGTTGCATCAAGATAGTACTCCATGGTATATACCATAGGGAAATGGCTAATGTGTGTCAGAGTTTGTCATCATTTTAAATACAGCCTGCTGCTTAAGGAATAAATCAGCATAATTTCCCTGATTTGTCATCACTAGAACTTTGCTGATCTACAACACTCAAGAATTATATCCACAGTACAGTAATATTAATATAATTATTGCTATTTATGTGCCTAAATAGTTTTGAATGCAGAGTTTGCCAACCAGTTGGAATACATCTTGAACTCTGAGGAAACGTGTTACTGCTATTGGACACAACAGATCCATAATGGCATCAGAATGCATTGGGCACCAAGTGATTTTGTTGCTCTAAATGTCAGAGCAAAGAGATTTAGAGTGTCTGTGCTGCACAATTAATTAAATAAATAAAAATATTTAAAAATCAGAAGGAAAGAGAAATGACAAAAAAATGCAGAAGCTACTTTTCTGTATGTCAGCAAAGAAACATCTAAAGAGAAGAGCTTGTAAAGGCAGTTTATCCAGTTAACAAATAACAGGGAATGTCAGCTCTGAACCAGACTGTACTCATTGATTTCAGCAATACTTCTAAGAACATACAATAACGCTTCCCACTGCTCTGTATTTCCAGGAACTGGACTAAGATCTTGTCTTTTCAGCATCTTTGCTGTGTAAGCAAACAAAAAAGACTCATGGGAACATATTGTTTTGAAGAAAGTTGTAAATCCTACATCCTTCATGCACGTTGGCTGATTCCTCAAAAAGCTTTGTCCTACTTTCTGCCTATTTCAGAGGGATAGATCTGAGCTCTACCACAAGTAAGGCTCATACAGTACACTTTGGAAATAATGAGATGAGCATTCCTTATGCTGCTATTTCAAATATTCTGTGTAATTGCTGTTATTAACTCACTTCCTTTGTGTTGCATGACAGCTATGTTCTACCCTGTTGAAAATAATAGAGGAAAGTGTAAAGAAGTGCAGAACACTTTAGAAGAACCTCAAAAAAGCTTTTACTTGGTCAAAATTATTTTTTTAAGTCTACTCTATTACTTCTTTTGCATTATGTTTAGCTATACAATATACTTGATTAAGGATATTATATATTGTTGATTTCAACCTCTTTTTCTTTTTTTTAAAAGAAAATATTTGTTTGGGGTTTGCAGATATTTGACAAATTAAGATGCATATCAATATTGAAGCTGGTTTTAAAGGTTTTCAAAGCAAGAATTCCCATTTTTATTTCCATGTACCTTTTTACAAGGAAAGTCATGTTTCCCTTGGCTGTTATTGAAGCCACTATATTCAGTAAAAGATTTAAACATCTTCAGTGTCTCCAGGTTCAAGTAGTTTCTTAGACTTTAAAGTTCTAGCTTGTGTGATGAAAGTTGTTATTCTGTCCTATATTTGCAATGAAATCTGTAAGAAATAGAGGTGGACATTGCAGTTCTAGAAGAAATATCCAAATGCCACATATTCCAGTTCTATATTTCCTTTGACATTTTGTCAAACAGTATGCTGTTTTCAATCTCACTTAGAAGAATCCAGTAGAACACTGCATGCAGTATTTGCCCTGTCCCTGGAAGCACCAATGGTCCACATCTACCTCATTCCGGAAAGGATGGCCTCCATGAATCCACTCTTATTCCTTCTGTGCTTCTGATGTCTTTAGCTGTGAAAACCAAACTCTGCATTTTTGACAGTACTTACTGTTTAACATAAACTTGCTTCCAAAATCAAGGAAAAACTCTCAATTTTTTTTTTTAAATAAGAGTATTTTTGACTAGTCAGCAAAAGAATCCTGCCAAGAGGTTTCAGTTTTGCAGAAGTAGAGAGTACACAATCTCTAGTGTTAGCAAAGTTAAATAGCTGTTTATTCAAACTCATCTACAAAAAGTAATAGATCATCCTCTAGTGGAAACATTCAACTCTATTATTTCCAGCACTCCAGTTACCTCAGACTCATGTAGATTAGCTACAAATTTGGTTTATTCCAATTGTCCGTATATTTTTCCCCAGTATTTTTATTTGATGTGTTTTTTGATGCTGCTGTCCAGGTGAAATTTCCTCTTCCTTTTGTCATTCCTAATTTTGGAACATAAACCTCTTCACAAAAAGCATTATGAAATGCATAAAAAAATCCAAATAAAAAACCCAAATTGGTTGTAAATCAATAACCACTTCTATTTTTGCACGGGGAGAACAAAAATGAGAAGGCAGTGGGTTTTAAAGGTAGGATAATCTAAGAAAGACCAAGTAAATAAAGAAGAGTTATTCTTCATGACAAATTAAAGGTTAGTCATCTCCCAGGAGCTCTGTATGACCTTATTCTTTCAGATCATCTAATATTTTAGCTGATAACTTTGTAAGTGTAAGGTGACCCCTACACTGAGTTTTCTTGGACAAGGCTTTGCTTATGCTACCCATGGCTTTGCAGATAAACCTGACTACAACACTATACATGTTTCCAACCCAGACATACATATACATATATTATACGTAGTCCCAGACCCTTAAACTAAGCTCTTGGAACTTCAGATTCCCACAGATCTGTTGGAAGTTCAGATTTCCACAGATCCTAAACCCAGTGGCTTGTAGGCAGCCAGCAACTATTTGCATATTCACACCATCACCCTTAGGTTATGTTCACATCCAGAATCCAAACTAATCTGTTTAATGGACCTAGGTATTAGAAAACAACATCTTAACAACAGTTATTTTACCCTGAAACTACTAGAAAGCTGAAAATGCCTCATCTAGCTTCTCCCCTTTGCTGCCTGAGATTTCTCCAGCTGCAGAAGGCATCCATGCCTTTTCTCTTTGCCATTTAAATACATCGACACGCTGCTTTCTTGCTCTTTAGTTTGCTTCCTCATGCACTGCTCCCAAGCTGTTGACTTCTCAAAAAATAAGGGAAAAGCTGCCCATGGCAGTGGGCCACCAAGTTCCGTCACCTGGCTTAAGAATGCAGCCTCCCTGGTTTCCCTTCGGGGTCTTTGGAGAGGTATGGAAGTCTGAGGAGGACAACACAAGAGTCTGGTTTTTAGTTCTGCTCTGGAACAATCTCTAGAAGTGCCAGAAACTTTGCACTACCTTTTCAAGGACTTTACTGAAGTCTCCTGAGTTAGCTAACTTGCATCAAAATACCTTTCCAGATTTCCATCAAAGAATACCATTTAGTAGAGCCTAAAATTTATTCAAAACATGTCAGGATGGATGAACTTTAGAAAAGAGATGTAAAATTTCAGCATCTGTGATTCTACACCACACAAGTATCCAGGAGCTTTTAAGCTGCCTGTTATGAAGGCAGAAATCTATCCAAGCTCTCCTTTCCAACCACCTCAACCACCACCACCCTCACAACTTCAGTATGTTCAGCATGACATTGGTTTTTTATCAAGAATTCACAGCAGTCACATGGTCAGGAAGGCATTTTTCCTTTAGAAGCCCCTGTGAGCTGGTGGCTTATCTGAATTTCCAGGTTGCAAACCAAAATTCTAATGGTCTTAGTATTATTCAGGTCAAGGAATGAAGATATGAATCTTCAATCAGTTCCGGGTGAAATGCATCATATTAATGGTATATTGACAAGATCAGACCTGGTTCAGCACTCACTACCTAAAAGGAAGTAAAAGGCACTTTTACTTCCTAGTCTACTGACACAGAAAACAGTAGGAAAAAATTCTGCCTTGCTTGTTTAGCCAAGCTGTGGGAAGCTATTGGTCCAAGTGCTCTGCCAGATGGGTAAGTGAGAAGCAAAGGGCAAAAGAGCAACATAGAGAGGATAAGAGGAAGGATATATAGAGGCAAAGCAAATGCAGGAATGAGACATGTGGGAAGCAGTAAGACATTTCATAAAACTGAGCTGTGAAAAATTAGGAGGGAGAAAAATGGTAAGACAGTAGAAAGGTTAGAAAAATGGGAGGACACGGAGACTGTACCTGGATGGTCATTTACCTCCTGCAAGGTCAAGTAACTCCTGCAAGGGCAGAACATGAACTAAATCCATTATTTTGGGCTGAGAAAACAGAAGCGCTGCGGTATTGTCAAAGGACAATACTCATTGTTCCTGTCCTTGCAGTCAAAGTGAGCAGCTGATCAGCAAAGCACAGATGATTTTGCATGCCAGAAGACTTAAAGATGTCCAAACCATCAAGACAGATTTACAACAGAAGTCAGACTTGATTCTTGCACATGCTTTGCAATGAAGCCTTGGAGATTAGTAGTGACCTCTCCCACACCAATGCTGCACAGCTGAGCACACCTGAGTTCATCCTCCAAAATGTTAACACTTGTTCACTTTATTGGGAAAACTGGGCTGTTTCCCTTTTCTTGCTGATTTGGCCTGTGGTTGATGTTTGTTAAATTTTTTTCTTACAATACTTTAATTTGACAGTACTTTCTCAGCCAGCATCCTGTCATAAGTTAAAAACATTTTAAAACTGCTTGTGGCTAAATGAACAACACGAATACTGCAAAACTCACCCTTGTTTAGAATATTTAAAGGACTGTAATGATCTTGGGACTGACATGGCTGTTGCAGCTTGAAAAATGAATAAAAGTGTGTCATTAGGAGCAAGATGCAGATGTAGTGAGATTTTGTTCATCACTTTTTGAGTCATTTTCACATGCGCCTGTTATGTGGGTGCTCTAGAAGCTGAGAAACATCTCAGAACACAACTTCCTCTTCATTATCACTAGGCTGTGAAGAGGAGTAGGAAGCATTGGGAAATGCAAGCCTTAATGTTATTTCAAGTACGTTTTTCATGAAATAGATTGAGTAGGAGAGATAAAAAGTTCCTACAGAGAACACTAGATGTATGAGTGTAGCAGGAGAAAAAAATTCTTCAGCTCTGTCTAGACTACTGTTTGTGTAGTCTTCTAAATTAATTTGGTATATTGCCAGCTCATTCTACTAAACACTCACCTTGGAAAATTACATTGCAGCCATTTCATAAAGCCGTATGTTTAAATCTTAAAGCTTTGGATGCTTGTGATGGGTAGGAGATGATCTCAGAGAGTCTTGCTCCAAAGCTCAGTCTTGATTTAAGCTGATGACTTTGATTCCATCTTGATCAGAAGGCCCACAATCATAGATGTAATTAAGCACATTGTGGAACTGGGACCCAGCTAGCCTTTTCTTATTCAAGCTCCCAAAAACATTTCTTACAGTAAAAGTCTACAGTAATGGACGTGTACAGGGTGTGACACTGGGAAGACTGAAGTAACCATGATTTTTCTTATCATATTTAAAGATCAAAGTCTTTCTGGGTGGATCTTCTCAGTGAATTGTCAATGGATTTCTGGGACACCTGCATGGTGCAGTACAGCGCTAAAAGAAAATAAAAAATAAAACATTTCTGCAATTTTATTTGCTGTAATGAACAAATGTAGAATTTAGTCTCATAGAATATGTTATATGGTAATTGTTTCCTTGACAGGAGAAGGTTCAGTTCAGGCTCAAAACATCAAGTAGGGAGAGAATTACAGTTTCTCTGGTGCTGCATCTCTCCTACTATCTCTGCACTAAAAGATTCCAGGTGAATGATATTATGTTTCTTTAGCCAAAATACACATTTTCCTTCACTGTTGAGAGGGTGTTCCTCAACTTAAAGAAAATTGATGCTTTCAAACCACGTTCTGTGTATTAAAGACTTGAAGGAGAAGCAATTTAAGGCTTTGCTGACAGCAAAATAAATCATTTCATCTCCTGAAGTGTGAGGATTCCTGAGGACAGCATCCAGATAAGCCATTAGGTACAGGCACACAGAAAGCAACACAGTGGGTATTGTTTGACACCCCTGTGACTCCTAATCTTTGTCTAAGTGCTCAGTGTATTAGCACCAGGGATGTTTTTCTTGCTATTTACACATACACAAAGAATGTCCTGACCACTGACAACCTGGTGTGTCACTATTTACAGTACTGCCAGGGGATGTCTTGAAAACATCTCTTTTTGTGACCTGACAGCCTGAAAACCCTACTTCTAAGCCTGGCAACCAAATCAACTCTTGTTCAGTTCAAGATCATTTTCAGCTTTACTCTGATAGTTGTCTTACTCCCGGTACCACAGAGCACAAGTCAAGTGATTGTTATCTGCAGTAACACTTCAGGCATCTTGGAAAATGCACCCATGCCACTGGGCAGGGGCTCATTCATCCCAAGCATCATTGGGCACTTTCATTTTGAAAGATTTTGCCTTAGTGTCCTATAAAACAAAGAATGTAAAATCCATCAGAGACCAGGATGTTCCTATGTAGTGCTGACCAGTGCCACTCTGATCCCAGCACAGGATGACCAGAGAGAGCCCCATCTCCACACCCAGCTGCTCCCCAACTCTTCCTACCTGCATGCTGTCAAGAGACAAAGCAGAACCAAAATGGAGCCTGCTCCCTTTTGAGGTGAGTCTTGGCTCTGTATAAAGTTGGCCCAATAGCAAAAGTGATATATTCCTCAGTTTTTGGAAGACTTTATCTTGTTAAGGGAAAAATGTGACTCAGTTCCTCTGCAACAGACCTGTCATGACGTCTGCAAAGACCAAGTCAAAGATAACTGCAGAGGTTATTAAGTTTTTGAAGATCTTCTGGAATCTACAATGGCAGATTCAACAGTATTTATGCAATTCTAAGAAGATGTGTAAGAATTTTAGTTGATTTTCAAGTCACAAGTTTTTACTTTGTGAATACCTGAAAACTCATTACAGTATACACTTCAAATTGTATTTTACCTAAAGGTCGTTATAGACTCTCAAAGAAAACTTTTTATGACACATCCCGTTGCAAAGGCAGCTACTCCATTTCTGCAAACCATGGAGTGTACATGGAAGGTTTATGTGTTTGGGTTGGATGCCCAAGGTGCATTTTAAAATACATTTCCTAATGCCCTCCAGGAATGTGTACACTCGGGTAATGATTTTACTGGGAATAAATATGTTAACTTCGGTATACTCACTATCTTTTATGCATAAGGCATTTCCCGTTTTTTTCCCCCCAGGAGTCAGATAAAGGCTGCAGAAAAACTTGTGCAGGTAATACAGACTTACAGAATAACCTAGTTTGGAAGGAGCTTTTAAAATCATTTAGTCTGCTCTCTGGCTCAAAGCAGAGAAAATCACAAAGTTAAATCAGGTTGCTCAGGATCTTGTCTAGTAAAGTTTTGAAAACGACCAAGGCTGCAGATATCCACAGCCTCCTTGGGTCTCTCCTCCAGTTCTTCATTCACAGTGTGAGGGATTCTGTTCTGTGCCCAGCTGGAATTGACATTTCACAGAAAGAAAAACATATGAAACACTTTCTTCACAGAAAGAAAAATATGTTTTACCAGAGAGCTGTTAAGTTACCCTCAGTTTACTACCTCTGAACAACACCAAAGTAAAGCAATGTTGATTTGAAGGGAAAATGCACAGTTCATAGCTTCAAGCATTGTTTCAGGGCACATCCTATGAAAGGCTAAAACTAGACTAAAACATTTATGATTAAAAAGAAGAGATTCTGGGTGATTTTAACAATCATTATATAGAGTTAAATGGAAAATACTTTGCAAAGAATATCAAGGTGATAAAGAAGAGGTGGGTAAAGATTGTCATGTAGCTTTCTGGAAATAGCTATCCAGTAATTTTTCTCAAAAGATATTTTGGTCTGTCAGATCCCATCATCAAAAAAGATCAAAGGCAAAAATTGATATTTTAAACAAAAGCAGTCTTAACTTCAGTTTCTTGACTCCTGAGCAGCTCTTGGAAATGAGGAATTCAGATGGAATTATTAGTGCATTATTTCAAAGAACTGTACATGTGAGAGCCATTAGGAAACAGCCCTGCAACCAATCTGTATTTCCTTTTTGGAGTGTTGTGGTGTATGGTAGAAGATACACAGGGAAAACCTTTGCAGTGGAGTTGATGGATTATGATGCCATACATACAGACTTTGAAGGACCATACAAAATCCATCATGATTTATACTAATCCCTACATCTCAGAAAGGCAAACAATGAAGTTCTGTCTATTTGTCATATCCCATCACTTGCAGTAGCAAAACTGTCCAGTGGGAGAGAGTAGAAATCACACAGGACCTAACAACAGAAGCATGACATTAATTTCTATCCCCTCATTAATTTCTGCAATTCTTCATATTTTCTTGGGGAAGTGTGAATGAAGTCCCGGTGTCCCAAAAGAGCCTGTGATGTTCAGTGTATTTTATGGTAACACCAGGCTGGGAAGAGCAAGGGGCAAGCACAGGAAAAAGGTTGTTCCTCACTACAGCAATCCTCCTGATCCATTTTCCCCTTGTAACAAAGCCTTGGACAGCCACCTTGTGCTTACCCACGTGCTGTGGCCTGGACTCTGACTCCTCACATGGCATGCAAGCAGCAAGAATAAAAGCCTGAGTGTTCCACACTAAAAGTCAGGCTTAGGTGACTTAGGTATGATCCTGGGAGTCTGTAGTTAAGTTCAACCTGTGCTTCACCAGAAATGGAAATGCATCTCTAATGGCCTGAGTTTCACAATCTGCATACTCCAACACCTTTGAAAACAAGCATCTTTTAAGGAGCCCAAGATTTGTCTCTTTCTTCTCTTCACTTGACTCATGGCATTAATCACATTAATGGCCTGAGCAATCCAAGAACAACTTGCTTTCCACCTGCTCCAAGTATTCCCTCCTTCCTCCCCACGTGGCTCTGCATGGCAAGGACCTGCTTCTCAGTGTCCTCCTTCTGCCACACTGGAACATGCTGAAGTCCTTGCTGAGTTAGATAGACAATATAATTTCAATTCCTTAGTTTTGCATCTTTATATTTTAACCAGTGGTACACCTACAGTCCTGAAATTTGCCTCAAGATCTGTTTTCCTCCAAACTCAGACTTTTTGAGTTGAAATTCTTAGTCCAAGTAAGTGCCAGATTCCCATATCTTTTATTTCTGTTGCTTGCATTCATTTTGAATGTTGACAGTCTAATCACACTGGCAAAGTGCAGCACATTCAGTTCATATCTTAGAATGAAATAAAAAACTTCTAGCCAAAAAAAACCCTGAAAAGAAACAAAAAAAACATCCATCAAAATTCATTATCTTATGATTTTGGAAATATGTGCACAACTGTAGCTGCTTGGGCTCAATAAAGAACTTCTGTGGTTTGTTTGGTTTTGTTTTTAGTGCCAAATACTTAATGAGTTCTCAACATTCTCCAAGCTATTTGTAATCAGCACACATTACATACAGCACTTTCAGGCAGTGGCTAATCCCTTTGCCTCTAACATTTCTGTTTAACAGTAATATGGGCTTCATCAAAGCCCTAAGTTGCTGTAAGTGAATAAACAAAATCTATTCTGATTCAAAGTTCTATTTTCAAGTGGTAAAGGGAAGGGAAGTTTCTTACTTCCCCCCCCCCCCCCCCCCCCATTCAAATAACTTGTTCAGGGAAACTAAGGAAGGTAAGGATATTTTTGCTTTCAAATGACTATATTTGGCCACGATTTCCAAGTCAAGCAAAATACATTGAACTCCTTCTGCAGTCTATGTTGCTCTCACTTTTGTTTCTACCAGGATTAATTAGGTGCATTGCAAACAACTTCTGAAATGAAAGAAGAATTACAATGTTCCCCACTTCTCAGTATCTCCAGAGCAAAGCACAGAGGTGAAGTTGTTCATCTTCATTATAACCAGAAAAACATCCTTTGTTCATAGAGAAGAGGAAATAGATTAAAACTATGGGGGTTTTTATTTACAATTTCTTTTCAGATTGTCACACATACTCTGACACTGACATTCCTGTATAATATCAGATGGTCTATATCATTGATGAAAGCCACCACAATGTTATCTAATTTAAAAAAAAATTTTAAAAAAAAGTGAGGGTTTCTTTTTTGTCTCATATCTACAGAAATCTTCAACTGCTATAGTTCTATACCTACATTAAATTGAGATTCATTTCCTCAAAAGGGCTACAGCATTAGAGACTGTAGCAGTTAGAGGCATCCCAGACAGGTTATGATTTAGATGCTTGTTCTGAGAAGCAGATGAGGGGTCTGGTCAGACCCTGTCCAGCCCCACTGTCTGCCCCCTGGGGTGCATGCTGCCTCTGAAACCCATTCGTTTCTCCAGCTCAGCAGCTACCAGTGATCAAGTAGTTTAAATTCTGGATGGCTGGCATATGTAAAACTAGTCAATCTTTGCATCTCTTCTCCAGATCACAGGAAAATAAAATTCATGCCATTTATTCTTTTAATATTTAATATTTAGCCAGAAGATGGCACAGGTTCAGAAGAAGAGATAAGCATAGGTCAAACAGTGTCATTAGAAAGGACCATAAAAGATCCCCAAAGTGCCCTCAGACTCTTTTCTGCAGTCTTCCAGCAGAGGACTGCACATGATCCACAGTGTTGCATCAGACAGTCTAAAACTCTCTCCTCCAGGGGAGGTACCTGCATATTCCCACCTGAGCCTGAACACACATTAACCCATTAAACATCTTCTTTTGTGGGCCATATGAGTCCTGGGGTACATCTGTGCTACACAGTTCCACAGAAATATTTGGACCTGCTCCAAGCCCAGCAACACTTTAACGTTTCAGAACTATAAAACTTTACCCCAGTTGTGGCCACCATGCTATTTCCAAAATCTTAGCATTATACTCCATGGTACAGGGCAGAGCTGGTGTCTTGGAAGTGCAAGGAGCTATATGGTGATGTTGTGCCAAAAGATACAGACAATTCATGGCAGTTAAGTGAAATTTTTAGAAGTTTTACACAGATGACTCCCTAAAAGGTACCTAAACAGTTCCCATCCTCCAGAACCCACATCCAAATTATCTGCAACGTAATTTCATTCAAGTCAATAGAGACAGTGTTGAAGTCAATGGAGGGTACAACAGAGATTAATTTGTCCCTTTAAGCTTTAATAACAGGAAATTACCATCTGGCTCTACATGCCTGCTTTATTAAATTTTTATAGGACACAGAGTGACAGTTTTTATAGAAAGATTATTACTGCACACCATCCAAGCATCTGTCCTCAAAACTGGGCTTTATTCAGCAGGAAGAACACACGTATTGCTTTTTTCACTTACTGATGTCTCTCTTCTTTCATAAGTGTAGATGGTTTGTATTATTGTAGTTGATGTCAGTAAAGTCTCAGCTCCCATAACCTTCATTCCAAGCAAGTGTCGCAATGCTTAAAGCAAAAATCTCTATTAAAAATAGATAAATAAAATAAAAACGTATTCCATCAAGAATCACATGTCCAGAGCAGTGGACTTAATTTATTGTCTTTCTGTACCTTTGCCTTCTCCATTTTGTGGAAATGTAATTGATTTGCTAAATCTGGACATATGAAGGAGGCATATTTCCTCACAGGGGTTTAGCTATAGGGGTTCATCCCAATATTAAGAGAAATTGTATAGCCAGATCCTTACCAAAAAAAAAAAAAAAAAAATTGAAACCAAACCACTAAGCAAACAAAAATCAAACCAAACAAAAACCACCAATACTTGAACAAACAAAAACACCCCACAAAAAAAAAAAAAAAATTACCCTTTCCCAGAAAATGTGAATTTTCACTAGCAACCTATAATGTGAAAGCAATAGTTTTAAGGTCAAGAAAAGGGGTTACATAACATAAATTCACACTAATAATGTTCTGTCCCCCTCTAAGAGCAAGTCAGGTGTACACAAAGAGCTTAAAATAGGCACTTTCTTATGTTAAGCCATGTTCACAGAGTCTCAAAGGAGCCCCTTGTCAATGGATTCATATCAGTAGGCACAAAATTGCAGGTGGCTTCATTGCTTCTGAAGAGGAGATCATACTGCCAGGTTTGGGATGCCATCTTCCTCCTGACCCTCTTTAAAACTGTGTAAAACTTGATTCTTTCCCACCCATTGTGAATATATTTTGGGCTTCATTCAGAATAAATTTACATGTGTGCGAGGCCAAAAGCAGAATTTTAAGACATTTTACACTTCTTTAAGTGAAATTACAGAGGCTGTTTCTCACAGCGAATACAAGCATTTTTTTTCACAAGAAAAGTATGGCAGAGCTGGTTTCCTCTGTGTCTTTGTATACAAAGCATATTTGAGAGCATGATTCAGTGGTAGGAAACTGAGCCACTGAAATAAAAACCCCAGAAAATACAAACTTTATTAGAAAGACTAACAATTACTATTTTCCTTTTAAAGGTCTAACTTTGTAACATGATTATGATGGGATTTACCAGAATTATTTCCATTATACAGGAAGCAGCCCATTCCCCATTTCACCATCTGCAGTGTCATGCTGGGTTTTTAATAGAATTCTGTGGGCATGATATAATTGCAAATCTAGTAAGGAGTTTGTATTTGCAATATTTGTCATAATGCAATGTGTAAAGTTTTACTAGAGTCTATTCAGAAAGCTCTGAGTTACAAGCAGCCAGTAGCCAGAAAAGTGCTAATTAAGGTATACAACAAAATATTAATCAAGAGATCTGGGGGAGGAGAAGGGAAAGAAACTACTTCAATTAGTCACACCATTATGTGGCATCCAGCATAGCCTGAAAGAAAAAGCTAGCTCTACTGGTGAAACAGCCAAGGAAAATAGCTAGGGGACCTCTCTGGCAAGGAGCGTGAGTGTAGGGACCACAAGTGGATTCTGTAGATCCACATGAGCTTCTGACAAAGACCATTTGCAGAAGAAAACACTCAGCACTGGGAGCATTGTTCATGAGCTGTTCCAAGAGCACTTCTCCGCATTTGCTTTCCCAAGCCTCATGTTTGAATAATAATCACAACAGGGAAGTTAAACATGCCATACTACAGAAAACAATGGTTAATTACTTTGTAAGCCTCCTTTCACTGTTGGATAAATCAGCATGCTTCCTTCCCTCTGTGGGTCCCCACCACCACCACTAAAAGGCATTCTATGTACTAGGGCTCCATTGTCTCAGCCCCTCTGTCCATACTGCTTGTATGGGACTCAAACAAATGTATTGTTGATCCTTATTTTCATCCCCTTTAAAGTCTGTCAATAGGAGCTGTCTCACCAGTAAATGTGTTTTCCCAGAATTCCTCTTGTGACTCCATGTAGACCTCCTATGCCATGCTATTTGCAACCAAAATTCATCATTTGTCACTGTCTGAGATGCAATGAATTTTTCCCATATCAGCCCTCACAGAAATGGGGTGATTGTTAGGACAAGCGGGTTCACATGGTATTTTGCTGAAATGTTTTCTGTCAATCACATTACCAGCATTCTGGGCTTGGGGTTTTTTCGGATTGGGTTGAGGCTTTTTGGTTTTGGCTTTACTCTTCTGGAAATTCTAATTCTTATGCATTTCATAACAAAAAAAAAAAAAAAACAAACCAAAAACCCTGCTTTGCCAAGGAGCCTATTCTTCCCTTGTGAATTCTTGAAAATCATACTCTTTGAGGGTAGAGCCAATACCTCACACTAGAATATGAGTGTTTATTCATGTGAGAGACTGGTCTATTAATGATTAATGACTCAGAACATTTGTCCATTTTTGTTAGGGGCAGGGTGCTTTGCTGAAGCCATGTTTGCACCCCTGCAGGGAAAGTGGTGAGTTTTTGGGTGTGTGATGGCAAACCTCTGTCTGCACAAGACAGAGGGGTTGAACAATCACCACCAGAGGCTACACGGGGCTTTGAGGCCGATAAGGGGCAGACCCTGTGAGGTGAGATGATGCTTTTCATCATGCCCCTTGCTCTCCCTTACATAAGTCACTCCACTGTAAAACTGCCCCCACACCTCCTCCTGGGAAACGTCCTGAGGGTTTTCATCCCTCCTGATGGGGCATTCCTGGCTCAACTGCGCTGCTGTGAGAGGCAGCTGTCATGTCTTAGAAGGTGTCACAAACCATCAAAGATCCCCAAAGTGCCCTCAGACTCATTTCTGAGGCCTTCCCCCAAAGGACTGAAAGCTCTCCACAGGAGAGGTACCTGGACATTCCCACTGAGCCTGAGTGTATTTGAACCTGTGAAATGTGGGGTTGTGTTTCATGTCAGGTAGAAAAAGATGGCCTTTGTAGCTGTGGTTGTGAAATGTGTGGAAAAAGCCATAGGATAATTATAAAAACATCTGTTTAATGAACAAAACAGAAAAAGCATGGAAAGAGGCTTTTGAACTAATATTTTGCTTGCTTATAAGTGAACCATGTGAGCCTATAATGTTTTTACAATGTAAGTTTTAGGCTTTTTCAATTAGTATGAGTTTTATAGGTTTTAACATGTAGGATAGAGGAATGTAGAAATATTATTGTTATTTGCTTTAGAAATAAAATTATTATAAGCTTTAAGCTGCTTTGTAATAAAAGGGTTTGAGCTATAGCTTTAGAATATATATAGAAAGAATTGTAATCACCTAAATAGAAGAAGAAAGTGAGTTATCCCAAGCTAAAAATTAATGACCATGAGAAGAAACACTGGACCGTCCTGGAAAAAAGAGATAGACCACCATCTGGAAGCTGGACATCACCAACAAAACTGATTTATGGTCCTGAGAAGGAAGGCTGAATCTCACATCTCTGGTGTTTTCTTCTGAAGAAGGAAATCTGGACATCACCATCACTAATTTATGGTCCTGAGAACCTCATCATCACAAGATGTTATTTCTGAACAAGGGAAGTGAAAAAGATTACTTCACCAATTTCACACCTCTGAAGTATAGAAATTCAATGTCACCAGTAGGAATTGATCACAATGGGTATAGAAATTGGATTTCAAAAATAGAAATTAGGAGGAAACTAGAGAAAAAATTGCTGAGAAGTGCTTATGAAAAATCTCAGTAAATACCAGCAGAAAATCAACAGTCGGCGTGCAGTTGGAGGGGAAACCTCCACTTTACCCAGAGCTGCTTTGCTCACATTTTACCACTTTGTATTAATTAATTAATTGATTGCTGCTTGATATATTGGCTGAGTCAAGCTCATTATTTCTAATAAACCCATCAGAATTCGTGTTTTATGGGTTTCTTCTCCCACCCCCAAAGGATCATCACTTTGACCAAGAGATATCTATGATGCAGCAATCAAACCTCATCCCAAGATCTAGAGGTGATGATTACATATATTTCTACTCCTACCCTTTCTTTCTCGTTCTTTTCCTTATGCACTTTCCTAAGTACTTTTTATGCTTTCATATTGACATATTACTGTAAATAACAATAAGCAAAATGGCTACATGCTGCCTTCCAAAGCAACCAAGTTGTTCTAAAATAAAGCCTTCATGTGTACATTTACAAACACTGATCATCCAGTCTCCTTCCACTCTAATCTGGCCCAAGGGACCTATTAACATGGACCTGGTTACCCTCACCTTCTGGAGTGGGTTGTAACAGTATTTAACAGTATTTAAATTACACCACCAACTTCTTGGGACATTGGTATGCTAACTGGAAGCCAGTTTTAATGACAGCCACTGCAATTTTTTATCCAGCAAAATCCTGGATGGCCACTTATCAAAATAGACAAAGTTAATATGAGGTCTTGTGAAATTCCCACCAAAACATTAAAGGTGGTCATTCTGTTTCATTGGAATAAAGCAGTTTGGATTTTTTGGGGGGGTTGCATAGTATGCATTCAATAGACAATCAGGGCCTCTGCTACCTCTACTTTTCAGAACCTCTTTCTATCAGACAACATTTTCAGTGTTTCAGGTATAGGACTAGAGGATGAAACTCCTATTCCAGCTTTATAATCTTTTTCTTCCTACAATATTTCAGACTGTGCTGAAGGAGAGAAATCTGCTTAGAAGTTTTCTTGGCTTTCTGCATTATGGAAAGATCGTGTCTGGAAAAGTGAACCCACATAGAATCACAGAATCATCATCTGCATCAGCTGAAGTGTGTGGGTTTGTAATGATTTCACAGCACACTGTGCCCACGGTTCAATCTAGAAGGTATAGCATTTGCCTTGGGTAAATGTACAAGTCAACAAGGCATTAACTCTCTCATGACGATTACCATGACCTCCGTATCACTGTCAAAATCCCATTTTGCTTCTAATTTATGCCTTCTGAAAGTTTTTTTCATCAACATGGTGATCATGACATTGATTATTTGAAAGTCATAAACACGTCAAAAAAAATTGCAGGACTAGCATAAAGGAAAAATATGTCTAGAAATAATTTGGAACCTTAATAAATACAAGAAATATGAGGAAGGCTCACTAATTCTATAATGATAGAATTACACAATTCAGCATGACCATGATGACTTCACTCCATCTCTAGTTAAATTTCAGATTCAGAGTTTGACAGCAGCAGAATGACATCTCTTTGTTGCTGGAGGAACTGTTTCATACTTGTGTTGCTAGAAAAACAGATTGGGAATTCTCAGATCTTTAGGACAGGAAGAATTTACTGTTTCCCTGATGTCCTAAAAATAGGTCCTTAAGGGTGAGTCTAATACTTCAATGTGAGCCTTGTTCAGTAGAAGTTTAGTTTTGAGGTCTTCAAGGCTACATTCATGAACAAATAAATACTTGTCAGTGTGAGTGTGTCTTAACCAAGGCAAATAATCAGTTTAGGAACAAATACTGGCCTCGCCCTTTATTTGCAGGGGTGCAAGAAGGAGGGTCCAAGACAAAACATTGTTTCTAAATGCAGTCTGGAGGTTTCTCACATAAGAGAGGAGAAAGACAGTGTCTGTGTAGCCCCTCAGAGCTACACCATTGCTCTGTCACAACTTTGATGAAACTGAAAGAAACTGAAGAGAATATTGAGCTTCAATAGCTTTGTGCTTAGCACGATATCTGACCCATCCATGCTTCAGAAATAATTGCTTTTCCTCACATTTCTTCGTTTTCTATGTTTTTTTAAATATGTCACAGTTTTGTCTTTCCATAAAACCCATCCCTCTCTTTAGGCACCCCAAATATTATATGTATATACATTTACTGCATTTTTAAGGAATTCAAGCACTTTCTCTTGCTCATATCCTTTTAAGCCTGGTGCCTGTAATCTGCTCTTTCCCAGACCTTTAGCTAATGATCTTTATTGGTTTTTACCCTTGAACAGGTTCTCTAAAGGTCTTGTCTTTAGAAGGATTTTTTCCAGATTTAAGATACAGGCTCTCATTCAGTCCATATTATTCAGAAATGTATTTTTTATGTGTTGAGGCTCATCCCTCTGGGGTCTGTGGCATGTCAGACGTCGACCTGGGGCTAAGCTGGAGCTGTGACATATTTCTTCACACAGTTGCCTGCTATGGGAACTCAGTTTCCTTCCCTCTTTTAAGTCATGGCACAAGGATGGTGCAAGTCAGCTTCTTTAAATTTCTTTAAAGCTTTAGTTCCAGTTCTGCATGCCAGTCCCTGTGAAAGTTTCTATTAGCATCAGATGATCTGGGAACAACTCTCACCCACAAACTGCATATCCCGAGCAGAGACTCTTGTAACAAAGGCACTGTTGGGGGTTGGTAAGTGCTCTTCACTGTCATTCAGAGCTAAACCTCACAGAACCTTTTCTCACTTTATTACACAATAGCTGGAGGTAAACCAAGTCTTAACTGCATAGAATTTTGTCCCCTACCTTTACAACTGTAATGTCAATTAGCAGATGTTTTGAAGGTGCAATAGCAGTCAGTGTCATCTGTCCTCACCTAAACATGAAAAACTGGTGAATTTTTCCTTTATCTTCATTGCATTAGCGTTAGATCTCACTAATTTATCAAACACGTAGCAGTGCATTTCTGCCACTGCAGTTGTCCCAGTATAATATGAAAAAAATCCTGCCTTTTTTTTTTTCTTGGGGGGGGGTGGTTGTTACTTGGTGATTAGGTTGCAGCAGATAAAATTTCTAAAGAAAGAAGTTCCTGTAATTATGGGAGAGGCACTGGATGAAAAACATAAGTTTGTTGCTAGGTTTTGTCCAATATCTTGAAATAGGCATGAAGTGTGAAGCTCTATGCCGTGTCATTTGGTTATTCTAGGACACATATACAAGGTGGAATTATTAGTAACTGTTGACTGGGTCATCAGATCAAAACCAATTTATTGGAAGATTTTGAACAATGAATGAGGGAAGAAGGGTATGAAGGAGAAACAGGATTATCTCAACATGAAGGACTTCTAGTGAAACTCAAGAGGTGTGTGAGGGCACTGGGAGATTAGAAATGCTGGTCAGACCCTCAGTCCATTATGGATAACAATGTTTAGGGAAAACCTTCATCAGCACCTGCCTGAGGCTATGCTGGTGTCCAGAGCTATTCCTGATGGTCAATACCTCATTGTACCACCTGCTGAAAGTGCATGTTGGAAGACATTGCTCTGTTTTCCAAGATATTCTAGTAGAAAAAGCACACAGGGAGAAGGCAAAAGCTACCAATTATGGCAGATTAGCTCTTGACCTTGTTTATTTCTATAACAAAATTAATCATACTTTGTTATTTTGGTTCTTTATAATAAATTAATTTCAGACTCTATGGGTGGGAAAGGATAATGAAGGACCATTGCTTTCTTTTATGTAAGTAGCAGAAATTAAGGGGTTGCCTGAGAAGAGACAGAAATAGAGAATAGGCCTTTCAAAATATGGTGTAGGGCATGAAAAGCATTTATTTTTATAGTCTCAGAGGACTGATCAGTGCTAAACAAAATTTAAGAATGATGAGAGCTTGCATTTCCTAGGAAAAGGGTTGAAAAGTGCTGTGCAACATCTATAATTTCTGAGAGGTTATCAGTGGTACAATAAACCCAATATCAGTTTAATCCTCATTACTTTTTCAGCGATATGAACTAAAACACTTTGGATTTTGGTCACTCCTGCAGATAAGGACAGCTTGGAAGAAAATTTTTAAAAGATATTTTCATAAAATTAAGCCAAAGCATCACAATATATTTTTATTTCTGGAAATAAGTAATTGGAAGTATCTTCAAAACCTTATAAACTAAAGAGTAGTAGCAATTAGTAGCCTAGCACAGATGTAGCTGAAATAGGGTTGTGGATTTTCTTGAAGCATTTTCAGTCTTGGTAAGGTTTTACATACAGTACAGATGGAGTTTCCAGCAGGATTATCTTTCAAAGCATCTGTAGCACTTAAAAGAATCTTCTCTGTGTACACACAAATCATTTAATAAAACACCCAGAGAAAATACAGCTCTCTGCATGCTGGCAGATAGCTGACCAGAAGGTCCTTCCTTCTCTAAAGCCAATTCACCTGCAAAGAGAAATGTATTTCTACAAATATATGAACTAGAGTGATTTATTCTAATAAAGTCCATCTTTCCCCAATTTTCCAATGAATACAGGGTTATTTATGAGTGAGTAGGTTTCACAACTGTTCCAAGATGTACACATATATATTGTTCTGAAGATGTACTTTACAATCTGCCACTGAAAATCCAGCCTGGGCTGCAGTGCCCCTTGGGTTGTACTTCAGAGTCCATACTGCCTCACCAAAAGACTGCATTAATTGCACATCCATGACGCTGTGTTTTGGAACTAGAAGGTGACACATTTTTAAATCAGTTAGATCAAATGCTTTCAGATGTAAAGCATCATTAAAAAGGGGAATGTGTTCCCACAAATTATTCCAAAGGTCAAACCTTACATGAAATTGAAAAGAGAACTATCAGTTTATGAAATAACAATGACTGTATTTATATAGATGAGGTTTTATGTATGGCCAGTATTGATGTGATCAAATAACAGGGATCTATTTATATACGTTGTGCATAAGTATGACATACACAGGCTTGAAGAGGACAGTTTTCTTATTAACATATTTCTCAGCATTTTTTCTCTGTTCTTCTGAAACATCTGGTAGTGGGTTCTGTAAAAGTCCTTGTCAGATCCAGTCAGCTTTTTGGTTTGAGTTTGGATATCAAACATTTTCTACCTGCACACAAGACTGTGTAGGACTGTATAATGAAAGTCTGGAAAAAGAATTATACCTAATATGAATAGAAATCTACCCAGTAGATTTCCAGAATTTTCTTGGAAAATAGTAGAAGTAAAACATAATAGAAAATGCTGAAACAAATCTGTGCTGTTGCCTTGGAGTCAGCATTCTGCACTGCACAGCAAGAATTCCCTTGACTGTAACAGGAATACCCTTCAGGCTACAAGGACAGGTAAATGGACCAACAGAGCAAAACCAGCTCCTTTAAACTCTTTATCAGTGATGCCAGTGTTTAAGTAGCACTTGATTGTTGCTGGGAAATACGCATCATTGCAAATTAAGCTGGTACCCTCCAGGATCAGAATGGAAAGGTTGGGTGTAAAACTGTGCCCACTGGGACTGGCATTAGCTACTGCTAATGATCCCAGCTGCAGCATAACTGGTTGGCTCACTGTTCAAGCTTCTGTGGAGAAAGCATTTGGAAGAAGTTTCCTGATTTGCAGCACTCTGAGGCTGATGTTAGGCTTATTAGCATGGAAATATTCCCCATAAGACATGGACTCGGCTTTAAGCTGCAAGGAGGTTTGGGACTTATGGGTTTTGCATTGTTGGTTCTTTTCATTATAAAAAATATTTCCTACATGTAAGTACCTCTTCAATGAATCACAACAATAGTTCTGAGCAGAGCTAAATTAAATACAGCATAAATTTGAACACATGTAATCTTTTTAGACATTAGCAAGGTAATTTTCCCATTATTGCTAAGTGTGTTTATATGGGTAACAACCATTCTAGAAAAAAAATATTGAAAGTTCCATTTGAATGAATCTCTTATTCTCTTTATTGTTAAAACTTTTATTCTGCAAAACTTAATTATAAGTGAATGTCTGTAATGGTGAAGTTTTTCCTCCAAAGTCTAGTGCTACAAGGCCCTTGCAACCACAGGGTGCACAGAGATCACAGATGCTGGTACTCCAAAGATGCCTGGAGCCCATGACTTCGGTGAAGCATACTGAGTTTCTTGCTGGGCTGGAGGAGACTTAACAATAGTAGCTTTAACCTAAACACAAATACTTAGTCCATATATTTGCCCTGTCCTTTAACTTGGGACATTTCCTTTGCTTCAATGGTGAGCAATACTGCTCTTGGTTTACCATCAAAAACTGCATATTAGTTTTCAGAGCAATCTTAAACTTGTTCTCAGTCACACAAGCATGTTACTGCAGGTTAGAAAACTGTGCTGGATTAATTGTCTGTTCACAGACATAATAAATAGTTATTGTTCAATACCTCTCTGCTTTTGGATTTATCCTGCAGTCTGGTCCTAGGATAGTCCCCTAGTTGCTGTGATAAATGCTTCATCTACTCAGCATTTACATCAAAACCCTGTACAAATAGTGAACATTCTGTTAAATTACTGAAAAATATGAACCATTCCATGATTGGATTTCCTCCTTATTTCCTGGAATGAGCCACTACTTTGCAAGAACACAAGGGATTACTCCATGGCAGCTGTAGGATCAGGCTCATCCCTCCCTGATAAGCAGGGCACCTAAGCCAGGAAGCCAGGAGTTCTCAATCCTGCAGCGTTATCAAAGCAAAACACCTCTGGAGGGTGATTTGAATTCTTATCTGGTGATGACTCTCTCTCTGCTCTGACAGTGAGGCAACCTGAATAAGCCTCTGGTCCCAGGCTGGGCACCTGAGCTGCATACAGGTGGGTGCAGTGAAGCAGAGTTTCACCTAGACCAGTTTTTTTTGGCTGTCTAAGCAGTTGTAAATCAACAGTGGTACCCAGGAGCCCTGCAGAATTCCTGCTGCACACACACAAAAGGTGACAGCTGCTGACCTAAAAAGCAAGTAACCAACAGAGAGAATAGATAATAGAGAAGGCCATCTTAAAGAGGTGACATGGCAGTGCTAGCAAACTTATGAAGGCTTTAAATGGCTCAGAAGATGTGTAAATTATTTTATAAGCTAAGGCATAGGCCACAGACATGGGGCTGTGAAGGAGAGCTTTTCCAGATTCTCCACAACAGCTGACTACTGAATAAAAAATGGAAGTTAGAAGAAAGATCTAGTCTGTCTGGAGACAAAGGTTAAGCATTTTTTGTTTCCGTATTTGCAAGGTGATTTTATGGAACATTTAGTATACTAACACAGTTGTACTGGTGATTAGGTAAAGGAAGTCTTTGCCCTTGGGCACTATTGGCCTTGCACTCAAGCTCAGGCTGCAGCTCTTCTTTGCAGGTAAAATAAACCTTGATATTATTTGCTGAATTAAAATCTAATGCTTGGGCAAGATTTATCCTAAATGGGCTGGCCTGTGTTTCAATAACTTCAAAAGTAGATGAATGTTACTACTAAACCTGTTGTCTTTCTGTTAAATTACATTGAATGTGCATTCTTGGAAGCAGCATTTGCTTTTTTATTATTTTATTTGCCCATGGTTTTCAACAATTAAAGTGTTTCACAAATTTCTTTTAGATTTAGGGAGTTTGAGTATTTTGAAAATTTGTGGAACTGATTCCTTTTATTCTTTTTCCTCCCAGTTGTCAATCCTTAATTTAGTATACATTGGTACATCAGCTGCTTTCAAAGAAACAAGTAGCATGGAGAAGTTTCACCCAGTTAAAATTTTGTTACAGACACACACAAAAAAAAAGATAAAGCAGAAATACATTGCTTTCATGTTAGGAAGAGTGGAAAAAGTAGTGCTATTTGAGTAAAAGAATTTTAAAAAATGTTTCACAGCAGCTTAGGAATCTTCACACCAAAGAGCTTCATATATTGCACATAGAGCTTTGAGGATATGCCACACAGTCTGTCCAGGAAAAGGGGTAACGTGGGGAGGAGTGACTTAAAAGAGCAGAACTCACTTCACTCTGAAGAATTATTATCTACTTCCTTGAATCAGGGGAAGAATACCAAATACCATTGCAAATATACACAAAGATACAAGTCTGGGGGCTGGTGCTTTTCAAATCTGTGCATGGAGTGTTTTCTGCCAAGTGTCTGCTGACCCTTATGAACCCTGACAGCCTTGAGCTCCTGTTGATATTAAAGGTAGCAAGTGATTGGCAGAAAAGTATTTATAATTAAGTGCACTTTTATGATTTTCGTTTTTTGTGGGTGCTGTCCACTGCAGGTCACACAACATGGATTTGATGGATTTGCACTATGTATTTTTGCACAATTGGAAACCAAAGAGCTTTCATAACTGAAAAGACCCTTCTGCACCTGCAGATTTTCCGAAATCTCCCTCTTTCAGTGAAGCCTAAGCAAGGTGATTGTCCTTTGGGTTTTCTTGAAAACAAAGATTGCGAATCATCTTCCTTGGAAGAGGTTCTGGAAGCTGGAATGAAATGAGGATGATGCTTTTGTCAGCTCTTTCAGTTCGATCTAGTCCTTACTTTCCTGAAAGATATATTACAATTCCATGTTCACAGCTGACTGTTCCAACAAGTTCCTCATCCTTGCATAGTATAAACTGTGTGGGATTCCATAATCTTAAAGAATAATGAGTTTTTCCATCTACTTTTCAAATGTTCAGTCATTCTTCACAGGCAAGTCTCACTCTGAAGGTCACAAGACACACACTGCTAGATGATTGCTCTGAATCTTTAAATGGTTAATCTCATTTCCAGAGGCAATCCAGAAATTCTAGACACTCATGCTAGGGAACTGATGGTCTACCAGAAGGACTCTGGAAGGTTTGAGCAATTTGGGTCTCTCCCTAATGATTCAGTTGGTGTCAGGAGGTTCTGAGAATACCAGCAATGGAATGAAAAAGTGGAAGATGAGCTGGCAAATCTGGTGGCATAAAAATAGCTGTCTCGTACCAGTTCTGGGAAGTCTGGAACTAAAAACGCCCTGTGCTATTCTAAGGCATGGATGTTTCAACTTAGAGATTTCAAGATGTTCCTCTCAAGATATCAATAAGGTCCCTCTGAGTCAGACATGAAGAAAAAAGAGAGGGTGAAAAACTCAGAACGAGTCCATTTTACTAGTTTTTTTATGAAGGACAGTACTTGAACTCTTCACATTATGTTAGATTTTTATTTCTTTGGAGACACTTATATTTCTGAAAGCATTAAACAAGATTTTTAACTGTATCTTTGAATTTCTGCAATGGTATAAGACCTTCCCTTTCCACTAAAACATTTTCTGCCCTGAAGCTACACTCAATTGTTGTAATGATGTAAAAGAAAGCAAACAAATAGCAAGAACACACATACAAAAGACAAAGTATTTCAGTTTTACTGTGTTGCAGTTTTGCTGAGTTTGGTCTGTGCCTTTCCCTAGGGTTATTCTGACAAAATCCTCATTAATTGGTTACATCTGATGAAGAAGAAAGGGGATTACAAGGGAGAAAAAGGAGCTAAAGGGCATAAGGATTCAGAAATATTATTTCAACAAAATCTTAAATCTGTTTTGTTCTACTGTTTCTGAGAAGAAAAATCCACTGCTGTCTCAGGAAGAATGTCTTACACAGTTTGTATAACCAATCTGGTAGCAGATGAGGGAGAAAAATGAATCTGTATTTCTTGCAGGCCGGGCATGTTCCCTGACTGCTGAGTTACAGAGATGGCTTAAGCAATCCTTCTCTCCTAGCAGTATGGGAAACAGAGGGTTTTTGTTTGGAATTTCTTTTTTCTGCAGTACAGTGCAGAGCAACTAATAAGATGGCCAGGATGTAGAAATTTGCTTCCTCCTGAGAAAAACTAATCAAACAGTAGTTCAGGACTCACTTGAAAAGTGGAGCACAGATTCATTTGCTACTTACACAAGCAGTCTTGGAGATGTCATAAACACCAGACTGTTACCTGTTTAAAATTACTTGTTGTCACACTCTCTACCTTTTCAGAAGACTTATGAAAGATCTTGATTTTCTTTCATAATGCAGGAAGGGAGCATCTTCGACATCTTAAATGTGCATGTGGAATGGGAAATCCAGCTGTGCTCAGGTCAGCTGTACATATTCATTAACCCAAGACAAGAAGGGCTGTATTTCTGTTGGATTCAAAGACAGGTCTTTAAAAACTATGACACCTAACATTGCTGGTCATCATGAAAATCACCTTTCAGGTGTTTGACTGCTCCTGAGAATGCCAAAGACTTCTTGTGGGCTTTCATGCCCACTTTCTTTGACATAAACAAAAGTGTTTCTAGGCATGATCCAATATGTACTGAAATCAATATCTTCAATTGACATTGGGTCCTTTTCATGCCTGGCTAATATACAGCAAAAAGTCTGAATTTGTCTTATTCTCTTGCCTAACATTACCCTTCTGCTAAGCTTTTCCTACCCTATACATTAAAATCTATTTTCCTGTATGTTTTTATTTGTATTTTCCACATAGGCATACACATTTACATTTCAGATATGGAGTAGCTGAAAAAATTAAAGTGAACAAGCAAATAAATACTTTTCACAGTAACATTAAGATTTCCAAACTTGGGGGGTTTTTGGTTTTTGCGGAGGGGGGCTTTCCATAGTTTCCCAAATAGTTGTGTCTGTTTCTCATGACTGAGGAATGCAAGGGAATATTGATAATTGGCACATACTAAAACTGTAATATTTTCCACATGTTTAGACATAAAAAAGTTTCTTTAGTGTAAGAGAAATTCTTAGAGATCCAGAATTCCAAATATACTACAAGTTCCTGAACAACCAGAATTTAAAATAATTTCTTAAATTAAAATCCTGTCTGGAGTGCCAGCACTATTATTTTGGAGACAAAACTAATCAGCTGTACTACATCTTTTCTGTCTTCTGAAGATGAAACATTGTTCCAGTATCATGATTGTTTTCAGAAACCAAGTCAGATTTGAGCTCAAAGCACTGCTTCTGGGAGCCTGTGCTGGGAAACAAGTGTACATGGCCTGTAGCTTCTGGGGGTGACAAACTAAGCTATGCATTGATTTGAGAACCTACATGGTCATGTAAAATCTCACAAAAATCTTAAAGTAGATCTTACAAAGTTCTTAACAAAGTTTGACTTGACTTCTGAAGGGTGCAGCCTCTCAGGGACAGATGTTAATGCAGGAGGCATGGAGAAGGGAAATATTTGCCCTCTGCCAACCATGTCACTGTAAGTCACAACCAGACAATGCAAGTCACACCAGACAACACATCCATCATTCCTCATGTTTCTCACAAAGGTTCATCATTCTCATGTTCTTTGGAGGAGCACAGGAGAAGGAAGCTTGGAGAAACAGACCCTCCTCGCATATTTCCAACTACAGTTATCTTCTCAGGAAATAACAAGAAAAATTTAGATTAGGATGCTAATACAGAAGGACTGTTACAGTCTTGATAAAAACCTACCTGTCACTAGTGCCTGTAAGGCATAAGAGGAGCCCATTTTCCATCTTCATGCTTTGGCTGGCTGCCGTGTGCCATGGAACTCCACAAGGCAATGACATGCACCAGAGGGATATCTGCAGGGAAGGCCCTACTCAGTGAGGCCCTCTGCTTCTCTGCACACACCTGTCAGGATACAAATGGACTCATAGCATATCCACTGATACTCTGACTTGTTCAGCACAGGGGAACTGCCCAAAAGAAGCTGAAGAAATAAAAAAGATATTTGATATGAAATATCTTTTTTATCAAAAATCAAAAAAGATAAAAAAGATACAGCCATCCACTACCATTTAATATAAACTAAGGAACAATACATTTAGGGCTATTCATTCTCCAAGTCCAGTTCACTGTCTTTTACTCTTGCTTCTCTGTTGTTCTTCATTACATATTTTTCTATGCCCAACACACCTTTTCCACTGGAGAGCCATTAATTTACTCTTAAGACCTTATTAAAATAACTCTCTGTATTGATTCCCTCATGAGGCTTGTCATCAGTTCCAGCAGTTAATAACATGAATTAATGGTGTGTTTTGATTCATAAAATACTACACAGAACTTCAAGTCAGGCTGATCATAATTTTCTGTTGTTTTTTTCACCCATTTTATAAAAACTTAGTATGTTTTAAAAACAATGTAAAGGAAATCTTGCCTATATTCTTGTCACTTCTTATCATAGTTCAAGTGATAATATGTTTTCTAACCCAGCAGATACTGCCAAACTCCTCACAAAATGTCTCTTGTGTCACATGGGGATAAGCTGCTTGATGACACATTTATGAAAAGAATGAATTGAAGGCAAGAGCTCCACAAAAAAGGGGTAGAATTCATTTATCCTGTTCTTGTGAGAAATAGGTCTCAAGTCCTCTGCCAATATAAATTCATTTGATTCCTACCAGCTGAGATTCCCCTCCTGGGCTGGAAACTGAACCTGTTCCCCAAGATGGAGCACATTTGTTCATCAACTTCTCTTTACAGAGCTGTCAGTCAAAATCACACCTGGAAAACACACCTTTCCCCCAGCAAACCCTAGCTTGTTTCCGTTTCCTTTCCAAACTTAAACCACACAAAACGTTCCCTTTGCAGGTCAGTTCTTGGCCATTTTTCCTCTCAAGCAAGGTTCAGCAAAGAAGCCCTTGGTTTTGTGCTTTTTCTTTGTTATTCCATTAATTTGTTTGGATTGGTGAAATTCACCTGTTACAAACTCCTTCAAGACCTTTGGGATCCACGTGTTCTGCCTTCTACCCTTTTGTATAAGCCACTGAGATTTTCTCCTCTGGCTAGAAAATGCTTTGGACCTTGTGACATCAACTCTGAAGTGAGCCCACACAATTTCCATGGATACACACTCAAAGAATTCATAATCCTAGCAGTCTTCTCTACACTTCTGCACAGTGCAAGAGGGGAAGCTCCACTGCTCTGCTATGCCAGTCTATTTGCTATCTTGATTTTCTAGACAGTAAGGCTTCTTTTCTTGAACTTCATACGTGGATGGAATTCATTGTGCCTCACCTTTTCACTGACTTCTATACCCAGACTTCTGAGTTAAGCAAGAACTTATAAGGAGAAAGTTACATTAGCAAAATACGAAATACAAAATCATCTAATTAGACATATAATTCTATTGTGTTACCATGTGAGCATGACATAAAGAGTCAGATACTACAGACAGTAAAACTGGGAATTAGTAGTAAAAGCAGGGTAACACCACCCTACTGACACAAGTACTTGTCCGTGCAGTGAGTTTTATGTGGTTCCTTCTGGGGGACAATGCCTAAAAAAGCTTTCTGTGTCCATTTAATTCTTCAATTTATTAATTTCATACTGTTCTGTTGCTTTTGTAGCTTGGTTTCATGTTTGTTCCTCTTCCTCACTTCTTTCCAAACAACAGTATTGTTACTTCCCTCTGTTGCTTCCCTTCTCTGCCTCTCCCCTTCTGTACTTTCCCATCTTCACTAAAGCCCCTCTATTTCCCCTTCCTCAGGCTCCTCTCATTAGCTTTCCCTCCTCACACTCTTTTAAGTGCTGTTTTCTCTTTTTGTGTGTGTGTATTTGTAACTCCTCCCAGAGAATTACAGTGTCCTGAGACACTTTCCCTCTGTCTCTCTGGCCCATGGTGTCCTGCACACACTGATATGCCATCATTTTTTTGCCCCAGCCCTAAGTTCATCCGTCCCCTCTGTCCCCACACTCCATAGCACAGAATGACTAAGAAATGTGGTGCTGGCAGGGGAGGATGTTGAAAGCCAGAGAAGTCAGACAAGAAAAGAAGAGGGAAATCCTCCTGTTAAACTGCAATCACCCTGCACTCCTCTGCAACTTTCTTTCCCTCTCTTGTCATTCTCAACTCTTGAGCAAGCCACATTTTCTCCCTTAAGTTTCACTCACCATTTCTCTCTCCATTTGCCCTGCAAACAGGCTTCCTGAAGAAGCAATGTGTTTCCACAGCAGTGCTCTAGGCTCAGGATTTATTCCATCTAGTCTTTATGGCTGTAACCTGCTGGCACATCCAGGGTCCAATCAACGAGTCAAGGGCATTACTATATACTAAAACATACACTGGTCCCGTTCATTCCTCATGATATTAGCCAAATGTTCAATATATCACCAGTTTTGGATTTACCTGTAGTGGTGGACTCTTATTCTTTCTAGCTTCTGGTCTTTTTTGTGTGTCTACCCAACTCCAGACCTAAACTGAAGTATTTTTTTGTGCCCATTTTCTGCCTTTTTCACAATCTTTTATTTCACTTTGACTGTACCTTGACAAAAAATTATTTATTGACCAGCACCACATGCTGAGGTTTTGCAATCCACTTACTGTCTCCCAGAGTCATCACTCAAGTCAGAAAGAAGCCTTTGCAGAATAATCTTTGTCTCCTCTTTTTTGGTTGTCATATAGTTGTACTTCTACTGCTGCTCTTGACATGACCAGGTCGGAGACGCTGACACCTGAGATTGCTGGCAGCTCCCTCACCTTTAATTCACTATACAGCAGCTCAGTGAGCTTCTCCTGAATTCAGCCCCTGTATCCTTGGCCAATCTGACTCTGGAGCAGCTTCCCCTGGCACTGCACAGCAGGGGAGCACCCCAGAATTTTGCACCACAGTTTGCTTCCTCCATCAGGTCCGTGTTTGCCATGGTGTCAGCAAACCAGGAGCAGGGTTTTAGCAGCTGCTCACAGTGTAGGGATCCTCCTCTGGACTGGCTCCTCACAGCTGCTGGCAGCAGGGAGTGAGTTAGCAGTAGCACCATGACATTTTCCAGGCTCTCTAGGCTCTTCTCTCAGAAGTCTCTCCTAGCAGCAGGCACACTTTCTGTCCCTGTTTTCCTCCATTAATGAGCTCGGCTGATTAGCCCCCTTGCTGCTTCAGTTTCTCCAAGCCACAGTAACACAAGCACTGCCTCCACACACTTTCTCAAATCCTAAACACTGACTGCTCTTTCCTCTGTCTTGACCTTTTTCCTGTCCTTCTTCAGCTGCCTTTTATCAATAATCCACAACAGGACCTGGCTTCTTTGATTTCAGAGTATGGTAGTAGTCTCTATGCTTCCAATTAATTCATGTTTAGCGAAACATTGTGCAGCCAAAGCCCCAACGGCTGATATCTTTTATCACCTAAAATACAGAATGATGGAGCAGAAAACTTTTTACTGCTTTGTCCTTTGACTCTCTGGTGAGCCAGTGGGACTCAAAAATGGAATTTTAAGCTGTCTAAGGCAGACTGCAGACACGCCAGAGAAATTGAAGAGAGTGCACTGGAAAGGAAGAAAACCCCTCCGGAAAAAAAAAAAAAAAGTTTTGAAACCTTCAGATTTACTCTGTGTAGTTTGAACACAGCTGCATGAGCACTGTCACCATGACTGCTGCTCATGACAGTCCCACTGCTATTCTTGGTATTCTTTGCCAAGCTGGTGAAAGACTTTTGCTGACAGCCACAAAAAAGCTCTGTCCCACATGACTAAAAGCCTATCACTTCTCTATGTGTCCCCAGGCAGTATTCACAGGTCTTAAGAAAAGGAAAGAATGTTGAGCTTCAAGAACCTGATGGGGCATATTCTTGCTTTTCTACAGATTTTTTTTTTCTGACTGAATCACTGTAGTTACATTTTTCTTTGTGCAGATGTTATCTGTTTTTCAGTACTATGGCTGGGGTTTTTTCCTTTTCTAATTGGTTTCTCATTTGTCTCTCCTGAATTTCAGAGTCTGTATTCCATATCCCACTTACTTAGTAAGATACTGAATATTATGTTGCCTTTGTGTCCTGTTTGGGTTCAACAGGGACAGGCAGGGGGTTTTGGTGGGTCATTGCTGGGAGCAGAAGCTCAGAAAGGTAGAAAGCAATACTTTGGCCATAACATTGAAGTCTCTGCCATTCCCACAGTTTATTCATGCCTGAAAAGCACAGGAGGAAAACGTCTGAGGTTGCTGGGAGCTCTCCTTTTCTAGGGCAGTGACAATAAACAAGACTGATATGACTGGTTAGAGAAAGGGGGGCGAGTTCAACAGTGACTCACATCACACATCTTGCATCGTACAGAGCAAGATGAATGAAACCATCCATACAGACAAGGGGAAAAAAACCAAGAAAGCAATGCTATGCAAGCAAAGCTAGGATATCAGAATCAGAAAATGCCTCCCTGAACACAACTGTATTGTTTTCCTTATTCTTTACATGTCAAAGGTGCTTTAAAATGTTTTAAAACATGTGTGTATGTAACTTCTGGAAACAGTAATGTGATTACGTATATTAAA
The DNA here is from genome assembly GCA_910950805.1 of Acrocephalus scirpaceus scirpaceus. Taxonomy (NCBI): domain Eukaryota; kingdom Metazoa; phylum Chordata; class Aves; order Passeriformes; family Sylviidae; genus Acrocephalus; species Acrocephalus scirpaceus. The sequence continues at coordinate 54,888,613 of OU383774.1, read as the reverse complement.
AAGCACAGGTAGATGTAAAAAGACAACAATTCAGAGACAACTCAACTACTAGTACATTGTCTACTTTATGGGGCTTTTCCTACCCAGGAAGACTCAATTTCTACTGGCTCTAGTTATTTATGACTTAAAATAATGACTTGGAAATTGAGAAATGTGACCCTGGTTCAGGACAGCCTTAAAAATGTGTTTTAGCAAGTTTCAAACTGTTCTTCTGTATTGACCTGAATGCTCTCAACAAATTATATAAAACTGCATTCTGGGATAGTCTCTAGTGTGCAGTATTTATCTAATGAATCAAGCAATTCTTTGGTGCTTGTAGGGACAGTTGTGAGGTTTATGCATTATAAAAATCTTTAATAATGCATAGGATGTGTAAAAAATTATAAACAGAGACTAAGAAGAGAGACTCAGGACACTATATGAAGTCATGAATAGGGGTGCCTGACATGGTCAGGACAATACAAAATTATAAGTGCATTTATTTAATAGAAATAGATTGTTCCTTGGCACACAGGACTGCCTTCCTACCTCCATGAAAAACATGCTGAATGGGAATGCAGTCCTTCTGGAGAAACTGTGAGACTTTTAATTTGCTGGAGCAGCAGAGAGACTGAAGAATGACAATTCAAACTGTACATGATGTGGCTATTGCAAAGGCTTATTTATTCTGTTTAGTCTTGGGTCAGGGTATTGGGTACTGCTGGAGGAGCTGAGAGAGCCTTAACGTGTTAATTCAGGGCTGATATTCCCAAAGTTTGAATGACTCCAGCCTTGTGTCCAGGGTTTTAAATACATCTTGGAGATATGGCTTCAGATCTGGGAATAATCCCATTGCTTTTGCCTGTTTGGAATAATCCCATTCTTTTTATCTTGGACTCACTAAGTCATGCAGCTGATTTTACAAAGTCCAAAATACAGACTCTATTTTGATCTTTATCAGTTCTGTGCTTAGTGCCAAATATTTGCAGCTTGTCTGTTCACTGAGCTTGCTGATATTTCCTCCTTCTGCTGCACCCCCTGGGCCCCAGTTTGCTCCAGTGTTGAGGCTCCACAGCCTCCAACAGAGTGTCATATCACATCAAACTTTGGCCCCTTTTATAAACCAGGCACTATTTATTTCACACATTTCATCCAGTGGTTATGTTCCTTGGTTTTTCACTGGGTCCCATCCCAACACTTTGTCAAGGTCTCTTGTTTACTACATATGAAGTCCCACTGTTGAATTCCACTTTCCCTGTCTAGAGAGAAAAAGAATAATTTTTCTACAAGAGATGAATATCAAATTCTGGCACTTACGGCAACTCAAACACAAATTCTAATCTTATGGTTGTCCTTCATGACTTCCAGATGTCAGAGCTGTCCATTTTCTGTAACACTTAGTAGAGTTGGACAACCTTCACCTGACAGCTGGAATAAAATAGCTGTTTATTCTGAATAGAGTAGACACAGTTTGACAAAAGAGCCAAATTTCCTATTCTATAGAAAAAATTGCTGGAAAAAAACAAAGAAATCTTGAAGTGCTTGAGCCTGACTCTTGAATCATTCATAGAATGACATTAAAGTATTCATAGAATACAGATGCTCAGCCTTACAATGATAAGGAAGCCAGCAATTAAACCCCCTCCCCTCCCCCCAAAAACCAAGAAAATACACACAAAAAATCCCCACCCCACATTTTAGAAGTGGCATGAGTTTTGCCCCATATGTTTTGATGGTACTGTTGGATGAAAGATTTGTCTGAAACTTAGCTGACATCAGGCCACAGAGAAGGGTTACAATACAGACTAAACATACACTGCATTTCCTTAATTTCTTTTTTTTTTCACACCTCGTGCTTCTATGGACTATTTTCCTTATGCTTATGTGGCAGATATGGGAACACCACTCCCAATACCAACAAGAAACCACATGTTAAATCTCCACATATTATTTTTGAGCACTATGCAACTGGCTTTTTCACAGAGGATAACTCTGGAGCATGGTAGGGTCTCTTGTATTTGAATTCCTTTAATCCATCAACGACTATGGTCATTCACTCAAATCTGAGTGCTATTAAATAACCTTAAAATCCTAAATTCATCTGGGCAAACATACTTCAGACACCCCTGTGGGCTGGCTGGGGTGAAATCCAGACCTAGATTTGCTACTTCTATTAGATATAGGCATTAATTTGAACTTGCCCTATACTCATTAAGAACTTAAATGTCACAGCAAGAACTTGTTCTTCTTCCTAGCCATCAGTTCCAGATTTAGACTAGTCTAGGTAATCCTTCAAACTACATCCTCAAAATGGAGATGCTCCTTTTTCTTCATTTCTTTTTGTTCAGGTCCAATCAAGAACCCAATAGGAGACATCACATAGGCTTCTATCTTAATAGCTTTCCCCAGATTCTCCTCATCTGACCTTTGTTTCTGTCTGAATCATCTTCTATGGCATTGAAGTGTAACTTCCTTCCTTGTCATTGGATATTTTGCATTGCATTAAAATTAATAGTCCCACAAACATTTCCTCCAGCTCTATTTGCTTCAGCTCACATACATCATCCTGTCACAGTGCAGCTAAAATCTTTGCAGCTACCATTCTGACCCCTTTTGCTTATCTCTTTGTGTGCTCCTTTATTTCATGGCTCAGCTACCTGTTGTCACTGGGCTACTAACATACTTCTGCAGTCAGTGAGCATGCAAGCTCATTCCTGTGATCATGGGTATTTGCCAAACTATTTTAAATATCCACATGAAAGAATAAATGAATGCAGAAAAATTGTCTTATGAATAAGATCATGTACGTGCACTTATATCAGCTTACAAGAAAAAGGCCCATGTGAACCTTATGAGGTTCAACAAGGCCAAGCACAAGGTTCTGCACCTGGATTGGGGCAACCCCCTGTACCAATGCAAGGTGAGGGAGAAAAGGACTGAGAGCAGCTCTGAGGACGAGGACTTGGGGGTGCTGGTAGATGAGAGGCTGCACATGACCTGGCAATGTGCACTTGCAGCCCAGAAAGGTAATTCTGTCCAGGGCTGCAACAAAAGCAGCATGGGAAGTATGTCAGGGGAGGGGATTCTGCCCCTCTGCTCTGGTGAGACCCTACCTGGAGTACCCTGCCCAATTCTGGGGTTCCCAGCATGGGAAAGACATGGGCCTGTTGGAGTGAGTCCAGAGGAGGGCCACAAAGCTGATCAGAGGGATGGAACACCTCTCCTCTGAAGACAGGCTGAGAGAGTTGGGTTGCTCAGCCTGGAGAAGACTACAGTGAGATATTGTTGCAACCTTCCAGTACCTAAAGGAGCTTTATAAGAAAGATAGGGACAGACCTTTTTGTAGGGCCTGTTGCCCTATATTTCTTTTATAAGTAAGACATTTTTATGATGAGGGCAGTAAACACACTTGTCCATAAAAGGGGTGAATGGCCCAGTCCTGGAGACAGGCTGAACGAGGCACTGAGCAACCTGATCTAGTTGTAGATGTCCCTGCTTATTGTAAAGGGGTAGATGGTCCTTAAAAGTCCCTTTTAACCTAACTCTTTATGATTCTATATCTGTGTTTATTTCCTTTATCACATTCCCCTGAAGATATAAGCCCAGCTCTGGTGAAGTGAGAACCATGATGAGGACCAAAGCCTGACCTTCAGTCCAGTTTGCCTTGCTACAAGTGGTGCTCCAAAATCTTATCAGCCAAGAGTGGCATGGGTCTGAGTTGTAAAATTCTGATTTGCCTATTTTAGTGTGTGGATGTTATCAGCTCCCCAAACACTCAAGTGTCAGGTCCAGAACAGCATCAATGCAAGTTTAACATTTTGCATTTTCATTAAAACACTGCCTTCTGCTGCCTTTCTGAGGGATGCTGTTGGTGTATGCCCCTGCGGGAAGTAGCTGTCAGGCAGTCCCACCAAACAGCTTGCTCCTGCCTGTGAAAATGTAGAGAGGATTGCCAGGCCAATCTGAAAATTTTCTCACATTCTTTAAACTGCTCTCCCAAGTAAAGTGAAGTGAGGAGGAAGAGCCCTGCCTCACCAAAGGCAGGCTGTGCCTCGTGTGGCTGTGCCGTACTTCAGTGAGGGGAAGAGGGAGGTTGAATGCAAAACATTAATTGCCTTGAGTTCTACTGAAAATGACTGACTGTTGCCACACTGCCACCTGACAGCCTCTGTGAGGCTCTCAATTGCCAGGTTTGCAACAATTTTATCAAGACACTGAATGCAGCAGCTGAAGAGCAATAGCTTCTTCTGCCTTCCCCAGCTTCAGGCAGCTCAGCACCCAATCTTAGCTGCTTGAGACCAAACACTGGTGTGGACAGATTCTCTCATGAGCACAGAAATGTGAAAGCTGCAGCATCTGGAAAGTATTTGTCAAAAAATCTTCTTTTACTTGTTCCTCTCCAAATATTACTTGCTTCCATTGCAAGCTTCCTTTGACATACATTATTTAACTAATTGTCTCTTCCAAACATATGCTCATCTCACTAGGCATGTAGAGTCCCTGAATCAAGAGTAATTTCTGCTGAGGCAGCAGCAAAAAACCTTTGTCTATCTCAGTGTGGCCTGACAGATAGAAGCTCCAGGCACAACAGCCTGCAATTCTTGCTGTCCTTTTACCTAAGACTGCATTGATACAACAACTTCTCCCCAAAATACACTTTAGCTAGGTGTTTCCACAACACCAGGTAACTACCGTGTTACCAGTCTTCCCACAATGTCATTTGCTCAGGCCTGAAAAGTAAGGATGAGAAAATATGAGTGAGTTCTTCCTCTGAAAACTATTCAGCATGTACCCTTAGGCTTCCCACATGTGCTTTTGTAGTGGAAGGCATCCACTAATAGTGGAAACAAGGGGAAAGATACTGAGAAATCTTCAAAAGCCTTACAGAAGTCAGACAGATACCGAAATACTATGGGGTTTGTAAATTTCACAGATCAATTTCACATTATTTAATGTGCCAACTTTTTCTAAAACCTCTAGATACCACTGGAATCTCTTGCTACAGATACTAAGCAGCAAAACTCCCTTTGGCATTTTCTCACCAAAACCTTCAACTAGCAGGTCCTATCTGCTCTGCAGTCCTTGCTTTTTGTTACTACTGCTGCATTTTATCTTTCAGTTATCTTTAGATTGTCAGTAAATGAAGTTGCTCCCAGGAGTTTCTGCTTGTTTCATGTGATCATTGCTGATTGCAGTGTTCTCCATGTTGGAAATAAAGCTGGCAGTAAAATATTCAGGCAGCATTAATGCACAGGCACAAGCTATGCTTGCACTGGCTACCAAGAATTTCAGAGAGCAGATTAGAGTAGCTAGCAAACCTGTCACCATGTCTTGGCAATGTAGCCACTTTAGTAGGGTGTCAGACATCTGGGGACAAAGGGTGGCATCTATCCTGCCACTGCAGCCACAAAGTAGGCAGCTCGGTTTGGTGAGGTGAAGATTACTGCTGAATGAATTGATGAGAAAAGCCTGCCATATTTTGGAAGGTGTAGTAGTGTCTATCACTACTAGGAGATGCTAGACATTTGCTAGTATGAGAGCAAAGGAGTCTTGCTCTCATACAGGCTGTGTAATAGTATATAATGGCAGCTGTAGTTCAATTCATCTGGTTCAAGATATTACAAATACAGTTTTACATCCTGTTCCTCCACTGACAGGCATTTCTTGCCAGTTGCAGGGGCAGAGGGAATGGACATCTGGTCCTCTGTGCTCCCACAGCCACCAGTGAGAATGAAGTCATTGCTGCATGGGCTGATCTCTTTCCCAATCATGGGGCAGGGGAATAAACTTTGCAGCAGACTGTAAGTTCCCCAGCATGCTGGCAGCTGGCAAGCTTCCTTTTGCCTTGGATTGAATCAGACGGAGAGCAAAAACCCACAAAATTAATGTGGTGACCTTTAACTCCCTATGGAAATCTGTAGGCACTGAAATAGCCATTACCTATATCAGTCCAACAGTTCTAGCATTTCCTGCTGTATTGCATGCGAGTGATGCAACCGGGGCCATCTGCAATCCAGCTGAAGTGTCAGCAACTTACTGGGTTTGGAATTACAGACTTTCAATCCAATTGCAACATAATGACTAATATGAACTCCTCCTGCTCAACCCTCGAATAATCACTTCTCTGGATGTGATTTTTCCATGGGTTCAGTGTCATTAAAAGGTCACATCTGGGCAGGATGTAAAAAATCATAACTCCATTGACTCACTCAGTAGTCCCCCATTCTGTATTTACTGAAGCTTTTCTGCCTGCATGGTAACTTGCACTTGTCCTTATTGAATTGCTGCTTTTTTTTTCCCAGAGACCACTTTTTCAATTTGTCAGCTTTATTTGGGAGTCTGAGCCTGTCTCACAGTCTCTAGAAACTTGTTTCTTAGGCCAACTTAATATCTCTGTTCTCCCCTCTACCATTAAAGTAACCAGCAAAACACGAAACAGAAACAACACTGAGGTTATCTCAGACTTCATGAAAGTTTTCCAAGATACTCTTCCCTTTGACGACAAACCATCAACAGGTTCTTTTTTTAGAAAGCCTGTCCACCCAGTGTTATACCAATGTTTTCCTAGGTCATGAAGTACACTGGTTTAAAATATTTTACTCCTGAGTAATCTACATTGACAGTTTCTCAGTCTCTCCTTAAAGGCTTACAGTTTTACTTTTTTCTTGTTGCGTTCCACATTTTTTTCCAAGAATTTAATCAGGTTAACTGTTCAGATGTCTTTATTCTTCAATCTCTTTGCCCTTTTTTTTCAAGACAGGCCCTACCTATGTCTTTTTCCAGTCTTCTGGTGCCTCACTCAGTCTTCAGGAGCTGTCTCTGATAATGGGCTCATCCAGGCATTGCAGTCTATTTGTTAAGCTGACAGAGACAAGGTCCATTAGACTTAGCTCACATGAAAATATTTTTCTTAGCTAGCTATACTGAAGAGTTTTCCTTCCTCAGGTGAAGGGTGCTCTCAAGATACCATGTTGCTAACTGTGCTAGCTACCAGCTCTTGACAGCTTTGGCTGGACAGCACCTTCCCTCTCCCAAATGGTGGTTAGGAGAGACATGCTTAGAGGACAAAACAAGGAGATTCTGTTTAGATTAAATAACCACAGCCTTGAGTGATGGTCTTCTGTCCACCCTGAAGAGGACAAACAACTTGGCAGGGGGAGAGGGAGGAAGTATTTCTCTACACTGAAAATGTAACTAGGACAAAGGGATAAAGGGGACCATAGCTACTTGCACATAAAATAAAATACAGCAAGTAGTTTCACCCCCAGGAGGAGAAGAGACAAGCAAACTATTAAAAATGTAATCTTAAAGCTTTTTAAACAAATTAACGTCTTAAAAACCAAAGGAAAACATTGCAAGGTTTGAATCCTGATATGGACTTTACTCTGCAATTATTTTGTCTATTGTTTGAGGAGAAAAGAAAAAAAAAAGAAAAGTTGCCATTTGACAGAGACCGCAACTAATTTCAATCTCAATTTTTAAGTTTAGCTGAAGAGTGAAACAATCAATTGTTTGCAAAGCTCCTGTCCTGGAGCCTTTGAAAATTACCCTCCAGAGACAATGATTACAGGAGTTATGGTGCAGAACAACATCATGGAAGTTTAAATCAGAACTGACCCAGTTTCAGGTCATTTAGGAAGATGCCATCAGAGCTTGTTTTTAAATGGTCCTAAAAGCAGTTTCTGAAGCAGTAATGAATGCAGGTTGGCCTTCCTTGCACCTCTTCACCTGGCACCATTAAGTATAATTACCTCTAGTGCTCTTCCTGCTGACAGCATCAAATGACAGGTAGTTTTTCTGTTGTAGGTGACATCTCTAAGATGTATTGTTGTGTGACTGTGCTGCCAGGAAAGATAAGTAACTTTTACCTTTATTCACCATATTTCCACTTATGGACACCAGGATGTAATAGGAAATTCTTAGGGAATTCAATTCTTCCTTGAAGTTCTCTGGTTCTTGGAACAGTTCTGAGTTTATCCATTGGAGAGTTCAGCAAATGGGTTGTTGCTTTCTTTAGACCTTGACTAATAAGAATAGATTACTCAAGTGATGAATGAAAAGGTTAAGTCTTTTTTTTCCCCAGTAATCAGTGGATTAACTCATCTCTGAATATCATTGCTGTTCACATAGTTCACAGTTTATTAATATCACAAAGTCTTGAAGATGAAGTTTTAAGTTTCATTCAGGTTCAATCTGGTAAAGAATTCATGCCTGATTCCTGAAGCATCTTCTTCAGGTGTTGGCCATTCAGTGCCTTCAGTTGCCTCAGCTGCAATCTGTCCACATATTTTGCAGAAAACACACCTTGAGCTGGTCTGTACAACAGCTATCTTAACCGTTTTCATCCCAACAGCACAATGGGAAAAATAATCTCTGCATGTCTGTATGTGCACACACAAACTCAAATATTCCTGGAGTTTTAAGTGAAATCAAAGAGAAAAAAAAGTTGTAGGTTGTGTGTTGTATTCTTTCTGATAAGCATTTTATTCAAAGCAGTTTAGAAAGCCAGGGATGGGACAGGAGTTCTCTTCACAATAGTGCAAAAGAGAGGAACCGCCCTACCCAGCTAATGATGAGATCACCTCTTCAGGCTACGAAGGACCTGAGTTTGGGTCCTTTCTCATATGCTTTGACAGCACCCAATGGCTCCCAGACCCCAGAGAGGTGTCTGACCTCTGTCCTCAGCATCATCTAACATGGCTTTTTCAATCTCTGAGTTTGGGGTTGTTTTTTATTTGTAAACAGATCTTAACCAGTCACAGAAATAGCATTGAAGTCTGAAATCAGTCTCAGAGGTTGATTTCATTAGGGTGTCTTTATACTCAGTGGACTTCTTGTGTCCACAGGGAACAGATACCTTGTTTTGATTTGAGGTCAGTATCAAAAGCAAGAGGTACCAAGACGATTCCAATGTGAGGTCTGTGCTTTTGAAATCAATCCCCTTTGACCTAGAAATGTGCCAATTTTGTTATTACACAAAGCCTGATCACCCTGACTGCTTTCCCTCAGCTTTGCTTAGAGGTGCACTGAATATTCCTATAATTAATACAAGGAAAACCTCACAGGGATTTTCTGTGCTTTAATGTTTCTTGGAAATCACATAAAAGTAAAAGGAAGCAAACATTATAATGTCTCAGTAGCGGACATATTGCATGCAGACAGTGGGAAAAAATGTTCTGAATCTTTCTCCTTGGAGTATTGTTTCTTCTGTCCTCAGTAATAAAGAATGAAAAGTTAGTAGTTCACTTGTGGGTGCCCAGCACATTCCCTCTGCAGGCACCCTGAGTAGTCAGGAACATTTCTTTTAAAGCTTTATCAGACGACTGCTTTTGAGGGACAGATTCTTAATGCTGAAAGATCCTTCTGGGTTTTGCTTCTATTAATTTTACATGAGGCATTTTTGTTAGCAGAATTAGATAGCACTGCTTATTTATGAATAAGCCATGAAGGAATGCATGAGTCAACATGAGACGCTCTCCCAGTCCCTGGTGCTGGCTACTCACAAATCAAGAATGGCATCTATGCAGAACAATCACCAACAGAGATATTTCTGCGGTATGCTTGGATTAACTTACAATGAATTATCTTCCCAGATATATGAGTTGCTTTCCCTGAGGTATTTCTCCCATCCTTCCCCTATAGGGAGTAAGTCATGATTATGGTGGAGTTTTTTTAGCTGTGCCCTTTGCATGGCCTCAGTCTTATTCTACTCTTTTATTAAACAGTTCTAATAATTGTTCCCAAAAAAAAGAAACAACTGGTAGAGGTTGTGATGGGGCAAAGGCAAAGCAGTAATGGTAAAATTGTTGCCACTCAAGTTTTTTAGCTCAGCCAGCCCTGCCTGATGTGAGGCACAGGCTCTTCAGCAGTCCTTCCATGTGGTACCATTAATTCAATTCTAGAAATTGGCACAACTGATTAGAGACCCCCCAAAGTAGTGGATTACAGCAAAGTAATTCACTGCTGGATTTTGGTCACATCTGCAGGGGTGCCAAGAGAGAATTCATAGGGAAATAAAGCATACTGAAATATGGGAGATTGGGCATGAACACTCTTGCAAATTTTAGCCACAGTGTCTAATAACTTGTCCAAATAACACTGTCTTTCTCTGGCACTGAGAAGTTGGGAAAGTCTGGGTAGTATTTTCACTCTGTCCCTGTAGTGCCCAAAGCCACCAGGACACACTGCTTGTAGAAGGAACACATCCTCCCTTACAGAGGTAGTAATTTCAGTATGCTGTAACCCTCTCAGGATCTCCAGAAGAAAATTTGTTTCTAATGTGTTTGCTAAAGCACACTGACACTCCGTTCAGCCATCAGACTGTTCATTCTGTTTACAAGTGGTATATAGCCCACAGCAATGCAGATTCTAAAGTACAAGCATCTATAACTGACTTAGGTTAAATTTTTCACAGTATAATGCAGAAGGAGAATGCTGACTTGTAATTTGCCAGAAGCTTTCCACAACTGGTAAAACATCAAGTGAAATTAGAAAGCAGAGTAAACACATTCAGAGTACGTGTATGGGCCCTGGAATGCATCCAGAGTAAATCAGCGTACGTAGGCAGTAAAACACAACAATGATTTGTTTTGAATTGACATTTAAATTACAAAGCAGTTATTGCAATTATGAGCAAGTCTAGTTTTTAAAACACATTTTGTTAACTTGTGGATATAACCATTAAAACAACGGGCACAAGCTTAATTGAATTTACCAGGATCACTACTAAAATTCATGTCCAGAAAAATCTTACTTTCCCTAATTAGTAAAATACAGTTCACTAATATGACTACTTTGTATGTGTAACTGTGTGAGGTGTACAACGTGCATGTATCCCCTAACTGAATGCCTCAGCTCTCACTCAGCATTCCTGTAAGAATGTCTGCTTTAGAAATTTGCAGGTTTGGTTTAGTATTTCTGCAGTGTGTATTCCGAGCACACTTAGTCACTTGGAACATGGAATTTGCACTGATCCCCTGAATCAATATGAAATTCGTACACAGCCAACAGCAAGCACTGATCCTTCAAGAGATTCAAAGGTTCTACTCATGGCAATGAGTCCTTGCTTCATGAGAGATGACTGAAGATTCTAAGAATTAAGATCTTTAAGATTTCAAACAAGAAAATTAAGCTCAGGCCTGTTTGTCCTTTGGGGGAAGGGGTGAGACAGTGTTCACCCTGCATAATGAAAAGGGCTTAACTCAGGCTCAGAAGTTTATACAAACAAAAACTGAAACCCCTTCTGTCAGAATAACAAGTAAAAAGCCTAGCTATTCTGTGTACAGAAGAATTACTAAGCAGGTTTTTGAATGCTCTAGTTATTTTGTTTGCTTAGCAATATTATGTACTCTAGTCTCCTCCTGGAATCGAATTTCAGCTTTTCCTTTCTCATTTTGCAACAATCCACTTGTTTTTTCTCACATGTGCTCCCTTTTCCGAATGTTATGCAAGTCCAATAGATACACAAGCCAGCACTAGACAATCTGATTCCAGGAAATAATTAGATTTATTTTTAACAGACCATGTATTCTCTTATACAATACAAGAGCAAAAGTCCTAATAGTCCAGGCAAGAGAATCATAAAATCCTAAATAACTTGGACTGGGAGAGAGCTCTGGAGGTATTTCTAATAGAAAATCAACTTTGTGTTCACAGGAGGTTGCTCAGAACCTTCTGTCAATTACTGAGTATCCCCAAGGATGGATGAAGATGCTGTTAGTACCATTCATGTGGCTCCTGCATCACACTGTTAATATGGAGATGCTCACAATGGAAACAATTCTCACTTCACAAACCATATAGTCACATTTACAATCAAAAAACATCTGGAAGAATATTAACATGCTAATTGAAGCAGATTTCCTGGATTTTTAAGAGCAGAGGGACAGCTGTAATCACATAGTCCAAATTCCTGAGTAACATAAGCTGGAAGGTTGCCTTCAGTCTGAAGTAGTGCTCAGGCACTCATATATTCCCCTTCTGTGAAACTCTGAGATCACTCATGCAGCAAGCTTTATGGTGTCAACCACAAAGGACAGTTTTAGCAGCTATGTTCCACCTGCACAATCTTCTACCCATTTGTGGAGACCCCTTCATTTCTCTCTATCAGGCAAGGGAGCTTCAAGGGTTCTCTATCCTGGCAATTATTTCAGGTTGAATTTTAGTCCCTGTGAATTGGTTCTGAAGTTGCTAATCAAACTCAGTTTCAGCAAAAGGATTGTGTACAGGTTTAAAGCCTGTGAGATTGGCCCCTTTGTACTGCAACTGTAATTCAGGAAGCAGAAGCAAGCTGTGTCTAAAAGACAGGAATTTCCAAATCTCAGCAGGTGCTGCTATCATGAAGATTTTCAGAGAAGATCTAATCCTTTCTAGTTGCTGGGTAGCTGAGGTAAGGAGCCTGTTAACATCTTATTTTATCTCCTGCTGTGTTGAAAGATGTAGCTTTCTTTTTCAACAACATTTTTGTCTCCACATGGGCTGAAACACATCTGCCATGGATCATGTAGTGATGAGGCACCTTTTTCCCTTTCAGAGTGCTGGTTTGCTGTCAGGGTACACAAGAGGCATGAGCTGCTGCTTCATGACTGTACAGCTGTGCTGCCCTCGCACGGCTTAAGGCATCAGCTCTGTGCCTGCCTTGGGATGTGCCAGGTGCACTTCTGCTTCACCTCCTGCCAGACCTGCAGCACTCCTGCACTGAATTTGCTAAAGCATTTGGCTGCAAACAAATAAAGATCAACCCTGGCATCCTCTGAGTGTTGGGTCATTTGCTGTCTTCTGTCCTTGGTTTTATTTGAAGGTTTCCAGCGAGGCATTTGGAGTCATGGCTAGTAACCGCTCTGGATCTTCAGTATAATCCGAATTTAAATTTCAATGAGTCTGGAGTATTTAGCTGCCTTGCATACCTCTGTCTTCTGGTTTCTGGTTGATGACTCTTGCTGCAAAGGTAGAAATTCTAAATTTCATCTGGTGCACAGTTCTTTTTAACATAGAATCATAGAGTCATAGGAAAATCTGAGATAGAAGGGCCCTTTAAAAGTCATCTAGTACAACCCCCTACAATGAGTAGGCACATTTTCCTCTAGATCAAGTTGCTCAGAGCCTGGTCCAACCTCACCTTGAATGTTTCTAGGAATGGGACATCCATACTTTTTTAGGTAACCTGGGCCAATGTTTCACCACTCGCATTGTAAAAAAACTTCTTCCTTATATCTACTGTAAATATACCCTCTTTTAGTTTAAAATCATTGCCCCCTGTCCTATTGCAATAGGCCCTGCTAAAAAGTTTGACCCCATCTTTCTTATAAGCCCCCTTTAGGGACCGAAATGCTGCAACAAAATTACGCCAGAGCCTTCTCTTCTCCAGACTGAACAAGCCCAATGCTCTCAGCCTGTCTTCACAGGAGAGGTGCTCCAGCACTCCAGTAGATTCATAGAATAGTTTGGGTGGGAAGGGACCTTTAAAGCAAAGGCTTTATTTCTGTGCTATGCTTGGTACTGGTCTTGTCGGAATCCAGGACATCCCTCTGGGTGCCCTGGGTGATCCAAGACCCTGGCAAGGGTCCAGAGACAAGCCACGAGAGTTCAATTAGAATAATGTTAATTTACCACCGGGTGTAGATGTCGAATTTAGGGGTCTAATGGAGGTTCAAGAAGGAGGAGGAATCTGGGCGTGTCCCTATCCTTCTGCTTCTTCTTCTTGCCCTCCATCTTCTGCTGTGGTGGTGGCACTTTTAGATTGGATTAGAGTAGAAATACACAGTTTAATAAAGGTGATGGATATTGGTATAATATTGTAAACATAGAACATGTAGTACGTAGTATAAGAGATAGCGACCGCCCAGGAGGCGGGCAGACAGTCTTGGGCAGCGGTGTAGGTGACACCTACGCCGGCTGAAGAGAAAATGTTTAGGTACACGATAGAATAAACAATTTTGATAAGAAACTGACTCATCCTGACTCCTTCTTCTGGCACCGGGCTTGGGAAGAAAAGAAACATCTGCAATCTCGGAAGGCTATCAAGCCCACGAGATCCGAGAGGTCTAACACCTCACCTCACAAAGTTTCTATTTGCACACCACTCATGATGCTCAAATGCCACTTTGGGCTTTCCCCTGCCCTGCCAGGGACAAGCTGAGTTAGGACAACATGCTGCAGTCTCAACACCCATTCGTTGCAGTCCTGTGCTTCTGAGCTGCTTGGAGAAAGCAACTGCTTAGCACTATCCTGTGCAGTGTTCATATCTCCTGATTTCGAATGATTTATCTGATGTATTGCCATTGTTTCCTAATGGCACATCTTCCTAAAATAGGTTTCTAGTTCAAATCTAATGAGCACATGCTCTTCTGTTCTGTGAAAGTCCTTTTTTTTTTTTTTCTGTGCCAGATGGAAGTTTGAAGCTACTGTGGGGTCAATCACAGTTACAATGCTACATGTTTCCAGCTCATTACACTAATTAAGGATTTGTAATGTGGCACAAAAAAACTTCGGAGGAGGACAAAGAGACTCCCACTTGAAGAAGATCACAAGATACTTATTTTCTTCCATCTGTGAATGGGACAGGGGTGGGGACGTGTATTTTAGTGCGCTGCTTAAATTGAGGATATCCAGGGACAAAACACAATTGACTGACATCCCATTCTTCTTGCCATGCATCAGAAGCAGAAGAAAGATCTGGAAGAAAGTGGAAGACAGAAGGAAGTTTGGCCAGGTTCTTTTTCTTCACTACTCTGTTCCAATTTACTACTTTGTTCCAGTAGCTGATGTAGGAACAATTACTGCCTGCCCTGCTGCGTGCTAGGCAGTCTCACATCCTGCCAAGGGATGCCATCTTTAAAGAACAACTCGGGTGTGTTGTATAAAGAAACTTCTTGAACAAGGCTCAAGAAGTACTTGCAGTCAGCTTTGCCTATAAACAGGAAAACAAACCCCCATGTCACTGAAAGGTGAGACGTTTTGGGAACCGATTTTGCATGCCTCTCCAAAAAGTGTATCAAAGTGACTTGGGGAAAGTTTCTGATTCCAGGGAAGAAGGATTAATAATATTTGTCTCCTGTATAAACATTTAATTAGTGACATGCCAGCACCAGATAAATGTTAAAACTTTATGAATGAAATATTAGGAAATAAAAAACTTTTTTAAGAATATGTTTTAAAAGGCTATTTTCTTAATATGTTATAGCTCACTTTGGAAGTCTATGATTCACCTGCCTGGACTACATTTTCCCAAGTACAATCAGTATTACAGACAACAACAAAGCTGTGGCATTCAGTTTTGGTGAAGCTGCACAGACAGAAGTTCTGCAGAATAGATCCACACCCCAGGCCTGCAAAACTGGTTGGGAACCTCGGGAAAGTGAACTTGCACATAAAGTTCAGGCGGTTGCCTTCCTGAGAAACACAGTATGTTTGCTGAGTTTGCTCTAGATGCCATCTAATACACAGAAGCTACAAGTGAATCTCAATTATTTGAAGTATTTTATCAAATCAGAGGAAGTTTGCCTTGAACAAGGGATTAAAGGGTTGTTATTTGCATAAGGAACATGTCTAACAAGGGTTTATGAGCCATAAAATATTTTGGTTTGTTAATCATCACTGCAGCTTAATGGTCAAACTTACCTTACACTCTGACAACTACATTTATGTTCTTACTGCAAAGCTCTTCTCACTGTTAAACATAACTCTGACTGGACACAACATTACAAGCCTCATTTCTGCAATTTTTTTCAAATGCCTGCCTAATCTTCAACATCCTCTTCAATTTGTGAATTTTCCCTGTATTTTTCTAAATCAGGACAAAATCAAATCTTAACACTATGCAGCATCTATTGACAAGCCTTTTGGAATACTACAGGAGGCACAGGTAAGGCTTATCAGGCTGTGCTGCTGCCATCCTCATTTCAGATATGAGATATTCAATCTGCCCTAGGATGTATTTAGGAATATGGATGCAGCTGAAGACTTTTGGGGGGTCCTAGGACAGGACTCACACAACAAAATTATCCCAGATATGGTAGCTTTGAGCAATTCCATGTACTGCATATCTCAGAAACAGATGTCATCATTTTCAGATCAACAAAGTGGCTCATTAATGACAGGTGAGTTTGGAACATTATAAAGTGTAATAAGCAAGATTTTCCAAACTGGATATTTCCTTGTCAGCTTCTGAGCACAGATTTGATGTTTATAAAAGTGGTTACCCTTTCAAAGGTACCTAAAACCCTGTGGAGCAGATTACTCAGTTTCAGAAAAGGTAGTTTATATTTTAAATATGATTTGCCCAAAATATTTTTTCTCTCAAGTGAGCTTCAAACTCCTGCATTTTTGTAGGGTCAATAGAAACATCAAATTTTTATCCTGTGGGAAATTCAGATATTAAGGTAGTTGCAATTTTTTCTCTGAGTGTGCCATCTCCATATAGTTTTCTTGGTGAAAACACCAAAACTAGATTATTTCAAGCCAGCATCATCTATATGTCCATTTTAAACTATAGTAAACTTCATGAAGACTTTAATTCAGACATCTTAGTCTCCCATTCTTCCTAAAAGTTTAGAGTAATTTTTAAACTAGATCACCAGTGAGGTTGTACTGTGAGTGGTCAAATAATTTGTATAAAATATTTGGTGTTGGTGGAATATCCAGGCAAGAAGAAAAAGCACCAAGGGACTTGAAGAACATGGATCGGGTCTATTATTTTGGTGACTCACCACAGGATCTCATAAAAACACACAGAAATATTTAATTCACCATGTGTATGGATTTGGGATGGTCTTCAAAAAAAATTTTTTTTAATTCACACATAAAATGTAAACTTAATCAGCAACAATTAAATTTTGGTACAAAATGTCTATGTTTAAAAAAATAACTTTCCATGAAATAAAACAGTTGGACAGCTCCTGAATATCCCTCTTCCTTAATGTAAGAATAAAGGTGAAATTGCACATCCTCATGAAGCAGAACAGCCAGAGGCAGATGCTGCCTAACCAAGGGAGTTTTTGGAAGCACATCACTTATCTCACTGAAGCACAGGTGAGACCTTGCTTTAAATTTATTTTTCTAATGGTTCAAACAAGCATAGCATGCTCCTTATCCAATCTTTAGGAAAACTTGTATGATTTTCTGAAATTTAATACTGAAGATGAGATGACCTAATTACTCTTTTAACAAAAGGCTGTTACAAATGCAAGATGACATTAACCTGTCTTTATTATTAGACCCTGTCAACTCAAAGCTGAGTGCAGAGTTAGTTACAAGAACAAAGGACTCTTTGCTGGTTGTTATTTTATGATGTGGCTTTTTGAGGAGGAAGGCTTTTGGGTGACATTTTTCTTGAGCTGCACTGCAGTTAGAAACACCTTTTAATCTTGAGACAAGGCTTTTCAATAACTGACTCAGTTTTGTGTATGAAATCTGACTATTGAGTTTGGCTGTTCTTGTAATGGACAAGAGATCATCAACATAAAACTGAAATGCTTGGCAGAATGATGGCACGTCAAGAAACACCAGAACCAGAAATTGGTCAAGAAATACTAGAGCAAAATTGCACCCAAATTTAGCCAAAGGTATTATAAATCCTGACTTGTCCTATCACATTTCAGTCACCTCCCCATTCACTGAATCCTTCTCCTTCTTTGCAAGAGAAATGGCATCTGCGCTGTACGGAGACAACACCAAGATAAGATGAGGTACACAGGTAATTGTGCAAGCTGTGTCACCCCTGGTGAAGGAATGACTCTTTTCTCCTAGTCACAGAATAAACACATAACTAGCAAAAACAAATCATGGGAGAAAAACAAAACCTAAGACATGGGATGGAATATGATTTGTACATGTGTCTGGCAGGGAACTGATGGAGGCAACAGAGCCTGGCTGAGCTGAAAGGCAGCTGCTGCCTGCTGTGGGAACAAGAGCTGCTTACTCCTTAGGACTCAGAACATTTATTCTCTAGCCTTAAGTATACATGTGTGTTTCCACAGGGGAGTTACTCTGAACCAGCTGCATACAAGAAAAATAATGTTTATTTGATTTTTTGCCCTAAGACTTGAATGAAGAAACAAGTTCTTAATACAACATTTTATTTACCTTGCTGAGCACAAGCAACATCTGCCAAAAACATCCATAACCTCACACAAACAGCGAATATGGACAGCAAGGGACCTTCTGAGACTACAGAGGTAAATTCTATGTCTCCTTTCTAGAAAAGAGTTTTGACTCAACTTAGTATAGGGGGGTTTTTTGCTTTATGGAAGGAATTAACAAAAAAGCTATGTGCAAAAACACAACACAGACATCTGGGGGGACAAAAAGGACCTGCTCCTTTTGAGTGTGGCACACAGGGAAAACCATTGGCTACTCGTCAGTCATTATTTGTGAGTGTCTCCTATCGAGTTTATCAAAGTTAGATAGTGTCTTTGCAGACTTTACCAATATTTACCTCAGCTCACTGGTCACTCTTTCTAATGTCATAGATAACATATGTATGACATATACAAATATTTTTTCTGTTACCTACTGGGAAACTACATTTTCTAAAAGAAGGAATAATGAATTATGATTAAAAGCAAACCAACAAAAAAACCACAAAAAATACCAGAAAAACCCAAAAACCCTCCCACAGCTAATAAAACATGGGTTTTTGTAAATACAGTTAGATACAAATGAAGTTTCAGACAAGCATTGAGTAGCGCTTGCTAAAATGGCATCATTTGATGTCTAAGTTAAAAGATGGTTGTGGGTCTCAATGTGGCAATGATAACAAATACAGAGTGAGAGCTGTATTGGTTATTTGTTTACACAAATTTTGGAAAGGTATGCAATCCAAAAATGCAGTTCTTTTCCCAGAATCACCTGCAGAGGCAATAAAAATGCTGAATGATACCCATGCAGTTTATGAATACACTTCACACATATATTGTTATTAACACAGATGAACCCAAACTTTACACAAGAGAATTTACTAAGAATGCAGCTGAATTTCTCTGACACATATTTAGCTGTGGATAAAAATGCTAAGTACTGGAATCTATATCTTCTGGCTTGATTTTAATAAGCATTTTAGATTGGGAAAACAGGTGGAACTCTGGACCATTTAGTTGTTCAATTGACATGGAGCAGCTTGACTGACAAAGCTGTACATACATCCTGACACCTGTCAATCATAAGTAGCCCATCTGGGCCCTGTTCTATTTATTCCTATTCAGTAAAAAGGTACTGCACAGGAGGCAGCTGGCAGGCTGCAGAGAACTCTCCCTTCTCCCTTCATTGCAGTGCCTCTGCCTTCAAAAGGCAGGATCTGGCTGTAAGGACCCAGTTTTTCTTTTATGTGAGACCAGGATATAGCTGAGGTAATTCTGACTTAACTGTGCAGAATCTGGTGGGGCTATGATGAAGGGCCTTGCAGGTGGGACACACCACAGCAGGCAATTTCAAGCAGGAGATGAAGACCTGTTTCTCTTTTTGGAACCAGAACCACAGATCACATGGCCAAGCTGCCATTTTTAAGAATTATGTCATGCACTATACCAAAATGATACCCTGGGAAAGGCTCTGAGCTGCCAGCTTTTTGTCCTAGTTACCATGAACTGAACCTTTTGTATGTGGGCTTACAAACTGGGATTAGAGAACCTAGGCTGTCCAAGGAAAAGACAGGGGGCTGTTCAAATTGCTCCAGGGCTTCAAAGCAAAACCCTACTGCTGTAGTGCCCAGTGCACCTTACCATGACAGAGACAACAATACATTCAGAAATGGGAGACCTTATGCCTTCTGTATTTTGCCTTGACTTTTCAGTCCTTCACATATATTCATACTGCTTTTGAAGACTTTTGTAAGAGACAAATGATAAAAATATAATCCTTTGAGAGGGTACGAGGTTTTTGAGAAGGTATTTTCCTTTCTTTCTTTCTTTACAAGACAGTTATGATCCTCTTTCCAGAATTAAGTTTTGCTGGTACAGAACTATACGGACAGTGAAAAACTTTTTCTTCACCTTTTTTTCTCATATAAATTAAATTAATCTGAAAACTTTACTTCTTTTTCAATCCTTTCAAGCCCAAAACTGCCAAAAGCAATGAGTTTATAGGTTTAACAAGCTGGCCTAGAGCTGCTGCAATAACTACAGTCTCTGCAGGAGCAGCTTGGACAATTACAAAGCCTTACCTGAAAAGGATGCACATCTGACAAGGGTGCTCCCTTGGCCTGGCACCCTTTGTCACTCCAAATGGCCCAGGAACACACAGCCTGACAACCTGAATGACCACCTTAAAATAATGACCACCAGTGGAACTCAAGACATGTTCCAAATATCCAGGGTATTTGCTGGTGAATATCCCAGGTCTTTGGTCTCATGGTGTAGAAAGGAGGAATAGCAGTTCCCCAGGTTTGTGTCACTGAGAAATAAAGAATGCAATTCCTCTAGTTTAAATTTCAGTGATTGTTACTCCTGTTTCCTGTCTTCAACATCTGTCTTTGGACAAGGAACATTTTGCTCTGGAGGTACCTTCTCCTTCCTACTGTCCACAGGGAGATGCCAGGGTGACAAGTTCAGCCAGAGATGGACCAAACCAATAGATGACACACACAGAGCCCATGCACATACAGGGCAGTATAAGAGCTATCAAATAATTTTTTTTTCACATGGACCAATGTGAAACTTCAGATGATGGCATGCTGCCACCCTCATACTCTCATCCTTCCCTTCCCCACAATCTGATCTGAGGAAAACCAAAGCTTGACATATGGGGAAGGTTGCCCCAGGGGCCGGATGGGCTTCTGGAGCAGACAAGGCAGTTGCATCCCATGCACAAGTCCCCACCCTTCTGATCATTACTTGATTTTAGCGCACAAATGTGAAGTCTTCAATCTTTCTATCCTGTCTCCTCTCCTGAGATAATCTCCTTTTCTACTCCCCAAGAAGGATTCTGGGCCCTCCTCAAATAATATCCGAAGACTAACACAGCACATGCAGAACATCTCTGAGCCAGAACGGATCCACAAAATAGTTTTGGAGACTGTGAGATTCTACAGGCTAGCAGAAGCCTCCAGGTCAGTCTCAAGTATGCGAAGCAAATCACTGCTCTGAACAATAATCAGCTGTTGCCTGTCCCACTCTGCCACTTCAGGCTCTGCAAGAACATTTGTGTTTCAGCAAACACTCCAAATCATTGTTCATTCTGTTTTGTTTGGCACAGCAGTGCTCATTCTCACAGGGAAAAAACAGGCAATAACTCTGAAAACACATGGCCTGGTGGCAGGCACAGCACAGCAATGTGGTGACAGCAAGCCCCCGAGCACTCGGGTGAGCTGGTGCCTCTGCCAGCAGCACGACCGAGCCCTGCCACTCCCCTCCAGCAGCCACCCAGTGCACACTGCCACAGTCAGGGGTTAATTCAAGCAAACTGTAACCTGTAAAAGCACAAGTTGCTTGATTTTTGTTATTGCTTTTGACTTCAGCAGATGTCTTGTAGACAGTAGCTGTCTCCTTAATATTCCTGTGGAAAAATTTTCAGCTATAGCTGTAGGCAGTCCTTTACAGAACAATTTCATATCCCTGCATCATGTTTATGTTTAATTAGGGCATAAGTCTGGAGTGTTTTAGAACTGATAGCTCATTAAAATAGCATCTTACCCACTGACATTCTGTCTGGGAATTAATAGAAGAATAAACTGTAAGCCAAACAGTAAATCAAGCAATGCTGTAAATATTTAAACAAAACAAACAAGAAACAAAAAAAAGGATACAAGGATAAATTGATTGAAATCAGCTCTAAATGAGACCTTGCAAATGGTAGGCCCTTCCACTCATTTTTAATTAGTGAAGAGGGCAAATCATCCTGTGTAGGAGGAGCACTTTGCCATGGAGCCCAGAGGACCTTAGTGTTTCTGCTTTCCACCTGTCATCTGTAATTTGCATTCTTGTGGGATTTTCTGGACAGATTCACCTTCCATACTCTCATCTGGTTACTATCTGCATTACAGAAGCTACTGCAGCAAGGATGATGGATACTAGCTGCTGGATATTAAACATTAGCAGGACAACCAACTTACAGCCCCTATCTGTCACCAGGGCACAGATTCCAGTCACCATCAGACACATTGGTCCTGTGGAAAGCTGGAATATCAAAGCTTAGCAAGTATCTTCATATATCTAGGCATTGCACCCATCCTTTCCCAAAAAAACTCTCTTGTATGTAGTAAGATGAGGGATGCATGCAGTGTTAGGAAAGGCTATGAAAGAGCAGATAGTCAGTGTTCTGTGGTAATTGTTCGTGGTACTTAAACTGCATGTGGGTACTAGGAACTTCATCATCAGAGCCTTTCCCACAGTTTCAAACACCTGACAAGCCTGCAATGTGAGCAAGCCTGCTTGAAAAGGCTGCTGATGCTGAAGGCTCCATCTGTTGCTCATTTGCAGCACATATTTCCAGAATACTGGGAATGCCACTCTCCCACCTTTTCATACTCTCACTCTGCTTTGCATGGGTAAGATTTCAGATGAACATTTGTCGCTCAGCCCAGAGGGGAATATGACAACACACCTGTCATGCTTCCCCCCTGCCAACTTGCCTTCTCTGCAGACAGAAAACTGAGCTGCTGCTGTCCTATTGTCTGGAAAGACAAAATCCCATGGGATTATTTTCCCCATTGTTTTCAGAGGCAGGTTATTTTCCTCTGCTCCCTCTTCATCAGTACTTAAGTCCCATGCCTTTAATCAATATTGTGCCATGACTTTTCTGACTGTGCAATAATTTATCCTTTCCCTCTGTTTTTGCTTTATATCATTTCCACCTCTCCCTGCTCCACTTGGATATGATTGTGTCAAGTAGGACACATGAAGTACCAAGTACCATCAGCTACAAGGATTGCAGTGGAAGCAGGGAAGGCAGATCATAAGTCCAAAGGCACATGGGACAAAAAGTCCAAAAGGGCCAAAGGACTTTTTTAGACATTTCCACAATGGAATTCCCAGCTTGTGGTGATTGTGGCTGGCCGTCCACAGTACAAAACCCCCACTATTTCCTTAAAGGCTTGTTTATCCTGTAGTGCACAGCAAGAGACTCCACTCTGCAGGGTAAACCTGCACTGTGACGTGGTGTTGGTGTCAGCACCACTCCAGCTTGCACACTCCAAGATGACTGCTTGATGTTCATTTAATTTGGGATGTGTGGAAAAATTTGGCATTAATTCATGGCATCGATTTGTGGTCCACAAGAACAGAACTCCCAAGTTCAAGTGGAGTAAATTAGACTGCTATCCTTGCTCTCCTGCTCTGCAGGATGTGGACTTCTGAATTTCACCCCAACATAAACATACATGAGTGAATGCCATGATGTAAATGAGAGGAGTAGATTGAGTCCCTCCACGGCCTCAAGACATGGTGAGGGTAGGAGGCAGGCCAAAGCACATTTAAGCCATTATCCCATACAGCATTTGTCTTGCCAGCTCTGAGTCACACCTTTTCTCCACCCTGGTACATTTGGTACTTAGGGACATGGATCAAGAGGCAGATTATGACTCTGAGACAGAACTGACACAGAAACTCTGCAAGACAGTGGCAGAGGAAGGTGGTAACAGGCACATTATAACCTGATACCAGATAGAGCTGATACTAGACATTGTTACAAGATATTTTTATAGACAGAAGGTGTCAATTGCTGTAAAGTCGGTATAAATTAAATGACTAGTAAGAGAAAATCCAAATCATTCAAAAAGCATCACTGCTGGGTATTTGTTCAATTAAATTAAGGTAAAAAAAACAATTCAAAATATGAAGCAAGCCGTAATCCTGAGTACCAGAAACAGAAGGAAATAAAGGAAAATAAAAGTTATTTAAAAACTGTCAGAAAAGAATGCAGATTTGTTCTTGAAATTGCTGCAAATAATCATTTAAGAGAACTAAATTTCTGCTTGGCTGATTATATGTCTTGCATAAATACTCTAGAAGGGCCCTAGGGTATTACCTGTTTATCACAAAATAAAAAAATAGCTGCTTATAGACAAACAGCTGAAGTTTATTTGAAAGGGCAATGTAACTCTTCAAGAGTTGTGTATTTGCTTTTGCATGTGCAAATTAACAACAAGAAACACAGCCTTTGCAAGTACATCCCTTCTTAACAGAGAAATCCATAATGATAACATTTTTAATAAATGCAGTTCACATTATCATAATGATGTTTGTCTAGCAATACCTTGAGAATTATAATTAGATTTAGCATTAATTAATTTGGTGCAATTTTCATGTGTTATTGACATATTTTACATCCTCTGATGGATCTGAATTACCCTAGGATAATGGAAATTTTTTTCCATGCATGAATTTTCAAAATGCCTTTCAAATACAACAAAGCATACAACAAAGAAAAGCAATCTCATGGGAGCATCAGCATGCAAAATAGAATGCCTAGTTCATGATCTGCACCTATGTTTCCTGACTAGTAATGCAAAATATTAAAATAAATTGAATGTGACAACAGCCAGATCCTTGTCTCGTGATTATAACATGTCATTAAGCACTAGGTTTTAAAGTTCATGTCCTATAAAAAGGCTGCCTGGAAATGAAGGAAATGAAAGTTTTGAGCAGTTTTTAATAACTCACAAAGAAACTAGTACAATGAACAACATTTGAAGCTTGGTCGCTTTGTGCAGCTAACACCAATACAAATATCTTAGGTCTAGCTATCAAAGAGGGAAAGACATTGATTCAGCCACACAGGAGGTAAAAGTTAGCCATTAGGAGAAGAAATTAGGCAATGGAAAATAAAATATAGATATCAGAGATAAAGCAGCTGACTGTGAAGACTCTAAGAATAAACTGCCAAATTGCCACAAGCAACATAAAGACAAAATATCACAGGCAAATACATAGCAATGTTTGGCAGCAGGGGTGGTTTATCTCTCTTTTTTTAATTTGACATATTTTCTGCAGCAATTTATCCTTTCATTTTTAAACCGTGTTTCCCTTACTGCTTGCAGCTCTTGTAGCTTGGGACAGAGACGGCAGCAAGTGGGACAAGGAGGAGTTTCATGCTGGAGGCGAGGTGCTGATGTCCATGCTGCAGAGCACATGGAGAAAAACCTGCTATTTTAGACTTTATTTATTGAACTGTTGGAGGGAAACTACTTTTCATGCTTTTCCACAGAAGGGGAAAACAGATGAGACAGTGAAGCTGAGCAAATACCTGTTTAGACATGCCCTTGTGGAAGATGTTTCATAAGGGTGGTTACAATCAGTAACCAGAGGCACACCATCACTTCATCTGGATAGGAAACAGGGAGGTTTTGAAGGAAAATCTCATTCTCCCTTTGTTGCCATGACAGCCTTATGAAGAATATAGCAAAAGATAACACAGCCAACAAACTCAGCATGTGAAATTCCAGTGAAGTCAGGTTATTGTTTGATAGACTAGCTCAGTAATTCAATAAGAGTGACTGTCTTCAAAAATCATACATACATAAACCATTGTTAGTGTGAAGAAAATGCATCAGAGAGAAGTGCTGCATCCTCCAGTTCAGTGTTCATGGCAAACAGTGAGAGAGAGGGATTAGAAACAAGACTTTTTGAGGTAGTCTTCATTTTCTTGACCATAGGAATTTTCAGAGTTCTTCTTGAATGTGTCATTCCATCACCCTGACACATCAGATTTCTGTCTGATTTTTCGCATTTTAACACCCCTAGTGCTAGATAGATTTTACCCTCGCTCAAAATTACCAGCTATTAAGCACCAATTTTTTAGTGCTCAGAACAAGAACCCAACAGAAGGTCAAATACTTTTCTCTCTACGGAAAACCAGTGCAGAGAAGTGGCTACTTAGAGCCAGGATAAAAGAAAACATCTCTGCTCGAAGTATTTAGATGGAGTGGGACCTTCATCCCACTGCCAGATTGAAGGCCATCTGCCACATGACTTCCAGCTGTGCCTTATATTTGATAACGTTCATAGCACCTAGAGCTTTAATTCATGTTTAAGTGAGCCCAGGCCTACACAACCCAGGAACTGAGCCAGTGACAAATATTCAGGAGGAGAGATAAGGGACGCTCTTTCCCTTCTCAGGTCTCTATTTGAACCCTACAGGGTGAAGGCAGGAATTGAACCTGCTGGGACTTAAGCTGTAGCCTAGTAGCTTGGTATCTCACCATGGTAGTCAAAAGAAGCAGCAACAACTTGTCTCATCGTAATGAGGGAAAAACCTGAGCAACACATCATCTTCTAAACAAGGATACCTTCAGATCAATCAGACCTGTAGCTACCACTTTGGCTGAAGGGCTTCCTTGAAACTTTAGGTCAGGTGTCTGAGCTCCAGAGAGTTTCAAGCATGTTTTCTGACAGAATGCCATTTTCCAGGAATTTTGCAGCTAACACATCTTAATCTGTGTCTGTAAAACTCATGATGATGGACCAGAGAAGGATCCTTGCTGCTGTAGATCAGAATGATCACAACCACCCAGCCCTCACATAGTCTTCATGTCCCACCCCTGTGACACTCAGACAAAATTATTCCTCTTTGTGAATGCTTTCACAGTGCAAAGTATCTGACAAGTTACAAATTCAGCCAAGCTGAGTCGCCTTGTTACAGCATGAAGCTAAAAGTTTGTGTAGCCTGTCACAGAGTGTGGCACAAAGATAGTTCTGGAGAGGGAAAACTGCAATACTTGGGTAGGGTTATATCTCATACCTGCTGCTTGTGGAAAAGGTTGCTTGGAGTGAATCATCCTCAGCAGCAACATCTTGTCATTGTCTTGGAGAGAAATCTCTGGCATTGTCTGGAACAGAGATGTGAAGCAATGTGACATGAAATGCTGTCAGCTCCCTTGTGTACAGCACAGGACTAATGAACACACTGCTGGATTTTGCTCCTAGAATCTGGCATCGTGAGGTTAGATGACACAGCACATCACTTGCAGCCAAAGCTGTCTTTCAGATCATTTACAGCCCTGCAGCCACTCTGCATTCTAGTGGGACAATACTCAGTAACTTTGAGAAACAAAACACTGTTGGTAGTGTACTTTTATAGGCTGATTTTGCAAGCTTTTGGCAGCTAGCTGTTATCACTTTGGCCACAGCCTGTAAATAATTGAGACAAGAACTATTACTTTTGTAACTATATGTGCTTCAAGCTGCTGTAAACACCTGATCTTTTCTTTAGTTCCAATATCTGCCAATTATAAGAGACCTGAAGTCTAGAGCACATGGAGGACTGTGGGATTTCTCATTGCAGTTTGGTGTCTCCTGGTAGCTGTCCAGGAGTGTAAATCTTGAAGGATAAATGAAAGGCAAGATCAGGAAACATGAAAGAAAAACTATACCCAGACTAAAGTGTCTATACCATCCCAGAAAAAGAAGTGCATGAATGAACATCACCTTGCAGACATTGTCCCTCAGCAGTAAGTGAGGCTCTGATTTACATACATATTTATTTTACTGCTATAGATGAAATATGACCCTTTCCAGTGTGGAAAACAACAGGAGATCACAATGCTCTTAGAAAGGAGGTTGTAAACAAGAACACCAGCTGGGCTCTGTCCTACCTTAATAAAAAATTCAGAAACAAAAAGGTGCTACTTGTGGCTCCAATGCACAATTAAGTACTAGGGTATGATGCAATGTATTCTAAATTTACTGAATATTTCAAATGCACCAGGAAAACCAAACCCCAGCTGATAGCACTTCCTAGAATGGTCTTCCTAATACAGTTCCTAGAAACTGAAATTTATGAATTTGATATTCTTGTCCTACTCCTCATGCATACACACCGTCACATCCTTTTTCTCCCATGCAAAACACATGCTGATTTTGCAAAAGGCCTTATATTTTCTAAACCCAGCCCCTCGGTAGAAATGCATACTTTCAGCACTGAACCACTGATGTGCCAATGGTCTCTCTCAAAGGCAAGCACCAAGCCAGCAGCATGGAATCCTCCTCAACTTCAGATGACTGGAGGAGAAGTCAGACGAGTTGGTTCTGCCATGAGGGCTAGTCATTCCTGCTCCTAGGACTTTGTTCTTCTGCATGTGGGACAAATGAACTGAAAAAACTGTCTCTTCATGTAGCCCATTCTTCAAGCATATGCCATCTGATTTCACCCAGCTATCCTTGTATAATACACAAGCATACAATATTCTTGTACACAATAAACTGGTTTTGGCTACAGCATATCTTCCAGGAAGACTTCCAGTTCTAATTTGCAAACACAAATGAAAAATTAGCTGCTTCCAAGGCTAGTTCCTTCCTAATGATGAATCACCCTCCCCATTTAAAGTGTATATCTTACATCTCTTCTGAGTTTTAATTGAAATTCTCATGTGAATGTTACTTCTAGCTCCAGTAGCATTAAGCCAGTGAATCACCATAGCTCTGATGCAGGGTGACAGCTCCTACACATAACAAGGAAATCCATAGACTTATGAAATGCAGAAAGCTAAATGAACAAATGCTTCTTATATTCCAAATCTACTGGCACATGAATGCTGCACTGAGCTATCAGCATTCTGGGGCAGACAAGCATCAATTAGAATATTTTTTTAACCTAGTATCATAATCAAATATTCAGGAAGACAAATACTAGTAGAGTTCAAACCCAAATAGAGAGTTTCCTGCAAGAGCTCAAAATCAGCAGACTATAGGGAAAGAGACCAAGACTACATCACATTTATGTCTGAGCTTCAGGCTGATGCTGTGAGGACAGAATGATCAGATGTCTTTTTATCTCAGATGGTTTGAAAGGTGTATTGGAAACTACCCAACCCTTTCACAGAATACTTAACTTGAGTACTGAATTCATCTTTCTCACGTGCCTGCTCATCAGTTTGCTCTGCAAACATCAAGACAGACTACAATTAATCTATAATAAACCCTCTAGACTGGTTTCTAAGTTAGTAGAGTAAAAAAAATTGCCAAAAAACATGTTTTTGACACAAACCATTGACTTATAAGGGCTTTGCTTTCTTCCCTTTGAAGTCGTCTATGTAGCTCAGCTTGAAGAAAATCAGGGTTCTTGTCGATTCCAGGAGTGTGAATATAGAGAACTGCTGAATTCCACAGAAAATAACCACATGCAAAGTTGATGCCTGTAACCTCTCAAAACATTGAATGTGGGACTGTATTTAAAATCCTTCCTTACAAGAAAGTCTTGTATTGCTCCAGCAGAGACACACCTTCCCATTTCTTTGTTTCAGGTTGATTTGAATGCTCTGAAGTGTTCTTGCATATTCATTTTGTTCAGTAAGGCCCCACACTTTTAGAACAGTTTGCATTTAAGTATCTGCTTAAGCCTCACTGAAACCAAATTGCAGTAAAGTAATATTGGGAAAAACAGGGCTGCATTGCACCAACTGTAAGTAGTGTTATTAACAGAAAATACTAATATTAGTAAAGCAGTAAGATTAGGCACCCTCATTACTGAACCTCTTCAGTTCACATACTCAGAACACAATGCAATCAGCTTTTCTCAGAAGGGCTTTACCTGCAATGCCAGCAAGCAACACCAACTCTGTTTACTACAGAACTGAGCTTTTCAGAAATGTGTATGCGTGCTTTGTAATGACTTCCTAATTGGAAGTACCAGTGCAGACATGTCCCAGGAGCAATGTCTGATTAGATGCTGTTACTCACAAGTAACTGTCAGTGAATTCCAGGTAATTTGATGCTCTAAATATGCACAAATTCGTTCTTTTCCATTTCTGAGAACCAGGTCCACTAAAATAATCCAACTCTCCAGCCATGGCATATAACCACGGCAGTAATCAGTAGTGCATTTCCCCTAAACCAGGCCTTGCTGCACTGAAGTCCCTTAGGCAATGCTTCTCTTTGCAGGGACCATGGCACGAACAGAAAATCTCTGCAGAGATTGTCAAACTCAGGGAATATATCTGAGTCACTGAAAGAACATAAAATGACTAGATTATGCTTCCAGTACAAAGTTCGGGGAAGGGACCCATGGGACTGCTTTGCAGCAGGGCACCAGGCTGCTCCTGGTCTGCTGGAAAAAGGATTGAGCCCCATCAACTAATACATGTTATAAACTGAGATTCAAGTCTAGGTGCTTAGGAAAAATCAAGAAAACTACATGTAGGGCAACATTTTAGAGGATGCATGTAATAATAAGTCTAGGATGCAGTTTATGTACTGTCACAGAGCTTAGTCATGTATCTGTGCTAGGTTTTGTCTGTTCACAACTCCAGATAGCACCTTGTTACCATCTAACATACTGTTATTGTTGAAGTCTAGAGTAAGAGACTCTAAGATGTGTGAAAATCTCCCAACTTAATGATGAAGCAAGAGCTATAAATAAAGCCTTCTTTAGTCCTTAAATTAGTTGGAAAAGCAGTTTAATGGCAGGTTGACATAAATAAAGGGAACAAGAATTTAAACATAAATGTCAAAAAGGTTGAAATAACAATCTGAAGAAACAAGTCTGTCCACCTCTCTCATGACAAGGAAAGGATAGACATCCTATACAGAGATGCATGAGGTTTAACTGCAGAAACTCTCATGATAAAGAGGACATCAGAGTAGAGATGAAGGATAAAAGACCTCCATGCCATCGACTCCCAGCTGTGCCCACTCTGCATCAGAGATAAGGGATGTCTGTGGGACTGGTTCAAACTTCAAACACTAAATTTGAAACATTTAAATTTGAAGTTAGGGTAGGTGAATGACACTAAGAATATTTCCAGTCATGGTGAAAAATCCAAATAATACATATTTTTATCCTGGATTCCTACGAAACAGGGTTGGCATGCCTCATAGAAAGGGCTTTAGACCAGAAAGAAATTAGGGGGGAAACTGGGAGTGATTTTGGTTCTCAGGAGTAACAAACGAGGTAACGAAAAACTTGGCAACCAAGCATGAGGAAGGAGACTCACACCAATAGAAACAACAGCTGATAGAGATTTTAAGGGGCTGTTTCTCTCTCCCATGGATTGCTGAGTATGGCTCGTAAGAAACTGCTTCCCCATCATGCACTTACACAGGAGGCCTGGCAAACACACCAGGCAAGGTCAAACTATTGGAACAGGATGTGAAATCAGACACTAGAAGGAATAACAGCATGTGGTAAAATAGCAGCCACACTTAGAGCAGATGTATCGAGAAAAAGCAGTGTGCAGAAAGACAGAGATGAAGCTAAAGGCAGTAGGGTGCACCAACAAAGGAAGTGAGCATAAAAGTGTAAAGGTAGAAACAATGGCATGGGCACAAAAGTATCTGTCTCAATCTCACTGGGAAAAAAATGAAAGAGGTTTTACTGGGCTGAGAAACCGCTATATAATTTCATTATGAGATTTGGTTTTTATAGATACTCAGGCAATGCTATAAGGACGAGAGTTTTACTAATAATCATATCATTAATGGATATTTTGGTATCCTACATAAAGGATGTAGAATAAGGGTGATGGGTAATAGAAGGGTAAATTACTTCTAGATGGGATGGGTGGCACTTTTCTCCACCAAATAGCCAATAAAACCAAGAAGGAGATTGTGGGTTATTCTTATTAGTCTTGTAATTGCTGAAATCATTTTAGAAAATTTGATCATTAAAAATAAAATCCCAAAGAAGATGAGTTTATATTAAGTGGAAGAACATGTGAAAGTAGGTCTGCAAGTTCTTCATTGAAGACAGAGCATTATTGGAAATGAGGGAAACTAATTCATCCATCTGATGTTGAAAAGACTGATACTGTGACTAGCTGCAAATATTTCTGTTCTTTGCTTAGATTTAACTGCTTCTTAATTTAGAAAGACATAAAAAGCTGCTAGGGGTATGATACAAAAAATTGAGAAATGGGTAAAATTCTCATCGTTATTTGAGGATTTGAGTTGAAACTTAAAGAGATGGAGAGCAACATTGTTAAGAGGGCCAAAGGAAAAAGTAGTTTGTCTTGAGGGAAAGAAGGAAAACAATTTGATTTGTGTATCCTTTCAGAGAGAAGAATAAGAAGTATATGAAACACAGACAAGATGAAGCAAAGATCTGTGTTAAAATATATATCTATATAGGTATAGAGATAGAGATACGTAGATATAAAAACATTGGTTATATATAAAAGATCAAGAAGGTCAAACAATAAATTCAAATAACTGAATGTGCACACTTTTAATAATTTAATATGGAAATAGAAAGTCTCTTTCCTTTGGAAAAGGAAGTTATAGAACAATGGGGTTTTGGTCAAAGCAGGGGCACAAAACCTAATGAAAACTAAGACAGAGATAGATCAGTAGTTACATTATGGCTGCAGCAATAAAGGAGGGATTCTCCTGCTGCCTGCAATACCACTGTCAGAACTGCTGTGCTGCTTATGGGAAACAGGGCGCACTGTGTATCTTCCCATTGTCTCCTTAGTAGAACAAACAACACAGGAAAAAATAACAGAGCAAACTGAAAACAACCTAAGTTCAAAGGAGCAACATTCAACTTCCACTAACGTTCCAATATTGGACTCCATGATATTGCTTTTGATACAGTGCAGGATGCTGGCTATTGGCCTGGAGCTGCCGATAATTGCATGGTATTGATTTTTATTTTAACATCTTTCTGAGTACCAGAGTTGGTTTCCCTCTTTGCTGAATCACAGAGCTTGCCAAAGTGTGTGGGCTGAAGGGGAAGAGCTTGGACTTGATAAAATACCCCTTACCACTGCTAGCAGTGTCTTTAATGATGAAGAAGTAAGGGTTCAGCCCTGCAAAAGGCATCCTGCGCTACTGCCCACAGTGTCAGGGACTGTGAGTAGCATCAAAGAATTTGGATGCAAGGACCCCTGTAGCTTGAGGAATTTAGCCTCAGACAGTATCCAAATGAGCCTCCAACAACTTCCCTGCAGAGATAACCCAACTGGCCTTCTTGTTTGCTAGGCGAGATACTGATAACAACACCTCTGTACCTTCAAAATCTTGCTGGGAGGATGGGTGAATATTCGAGCAGCCAGCTGGTGCTGAGCTCTGCCACAGCTGCTCCCACTGTCCTGAGGGAAGCTCAGGTTCAAGACAAACTGTCCCAAACACAGAACAAAGAAACAAGTTGAAATAACCTCTAGTAAACAAGAAAAAGTAATCTGAAAAAGCATGCACAAAACCAACTGTAGCAGAAACTAGAACTAGACAGTGAGCAAAACAATGAAGGAATAATCTATTGTTGTCCCACTCCTCTTTTGAGAGCCTTAAAATAGTTTTCCCTCAAACACGGGAAAATCCAGACAAAATGTAGAGGAACTGAAGTAATGATTTATACTATCCTCAGGGCTGCTAGACTATACTTTCCTGGAGCCCATCTCCTTGGATATGTATCCACAGCCATCAGCTTCACCTACATATGGAAGAGCACCTGGAAACTGGACTTTATTTCTTCTTCCCACTGTGTGATTTTCTTTCTGCATCCTTTTAGTTTGCCTTTTTGTTTTGCCATCTGTTTAAAAATAATCTGTGTCAGAGAACAAGGAGAGTGTCAGAACATGCTCACAGCAGCACCATAAATAGTCCATGGTTGAAGGAACTTGCCAGCTCCTGGAGTTATTGAAAGATCATTTGCTGTGCCTGACCAACTGCAAATAAGGAGTGCGTTCACTTCTATCCCTTCCCTGTAAGTTGCAGCATGTACAGCCCCAACTCTGGAGCACAGCATAGCTGCTGTTTTTACTGCTTCCAAACTACATTTAATTATTTAAATTTTCTCTAGTTATCAGATTAACTCATTTGTCTTAATACTAGATTATCAGGGTGGGGAAGGGACAATGCTGTGTGCTTTGTGAGCTAGCAGCTGATTCTTACATGCTCTCGTTAAGTCTTTCTCATTTTCACCTGTTTTATACATTGCTTCTCTCTGACAACACCATAGGAAAGAGCTAGTTTTGTCTCACTTAAACAGGACTGTTTAGCATTCAAGCATTATGCTGCCACTTTGAATATTTATGGACTCAGCAGACAAACTCAGACAGTGGAAAATATTAGTTGCACCTATAAGAAGGATGCCCTCTTAAGAAGGCTGGTCACAGCAAGATCAGGTCTGCAAAGAGCGGGGATTCTCCATCTCCTTCATTGACAGTCCTGTAATACTAGCACTGAAAGTTCTGCCTGTTTCACATTTCTCTGAGCTCCAGTTTTACCCAAATATAAGCTAAGGGTGGCAGAATTTTTTTTAGGTGAATTGTCACTGTATGCTAGATCCCTAATGTCCCACAGAAGAGCCCTGAAGTCCTCTTCAGCAACTAGCATGCCAAAATTATGTGGCTAACTATAACATCTGGCACCAGTGAATGACTAATGCTGCTTCCTTGGCAGTGAAAAACCAAGAGGTTATTCATCTGGATCATTACTTTCTGAGCTCCAGCGATCCAAAACCAGATAAGTTTTGGTTTTAAGCCAAAACAGAGGACAGTTCGTGACAGCTGGAACAGGAAGTGGCCAGAGATCATTTATTTTAAAGGAAGATGGCTAATTCTCTCCAGTCACACATGAAAGTTATTTCAATATCAAAGAGTCTAATTTGGAGGGACTGCATTATCCCCCAAGCTCTTGAGCACTGAGAATTTCTTTCTCTATCTCACGTCAAGTTCTTCTTGCATTCCATGAGCAATTTTTGTAACATGTTTCTTATGAGATTTTGAAACAAATTGTTCCCTTGTACCATGGAGATTCATCTGGCTGCAAACACATAAAATGTCATTAATTCTACTGAGGAAAATGTAGCAGTGGTCACAGTGAGAGCATCAGGTTGAGATAGGCAGAGAGGGGGAAATAGGACATTTAAATTTTGTTAGTTTTGTGGAAGTAGGGGATTTCAAATTAAGGTTTGTAATATTTGATGGAAAATTCGTAGATATGTTTGGGTTTCTTTTCTTTTTATTAGGGTAGATCACAGTGCTATTCACAGTGCAGTGGGAGAGCAATCTTAAAGCCTCTTGTGTTGACTTTTGAAGGATTTTGTCAGTACAGCTCCTCCCACAGATCCTTTTCCCACTTTTACAAAGAAAAAAAGAAATTAGCCATATGCCTTACAGTTTTTTCCACCCTGCTACTCTGATCATCAGAGAGATATCAAAGAAACTGCAAAGGACCATATCCATTAGAACAAGTCATAGACTTACAATACGAACTGAGCTCTTTGGAGCCTTGGAAGTGAGACCACATAACTGTCTTATCCTTTAGTTTTGCATTAGTAATAAGGTATGAAGGTTCAGCCAGTATTTCCTCAGTTCAGAAAGAGCATTCAAGACCAAAGCTCTGTTGCCATCTAGTCTGTGCTGGAGGTCCTTGATCACTTTATGCAACATTTATAGACCATTTAAAAGCACTGATGGCACAGAGATTGCCTTAGACAGTCTAAGCATCTACACTTGAAAACAACAAGGGAAAATCAAAGAGTAGCAAGTGCCTCTTGAGCACATACAAGCTTGTTTTTCTACAAGATGCAAGTGGTAAGACTTGAAGATTTCACCAGAAGAATAAATGGCATATTCTCAACACAAATTGTATGCCAATCAAAAGGAGAAACAAAACTTTGTAATTCCACCTGAGTAGACATGACAGGCAGAGCTTCACTTCAGATGATGAAATTCTGGCAGCAAAAGAAACAACTGAAAATGGAGTCTAAGCAAGAGACACATCAGACACTTTTATTAACCTGCACACTCATCTGCCCTATCTAAAATTATGCATTTAGTCTATGCCCAATTTTACTGCAATCATTCAAAACCTAGAGAAGAACCATCACCTTTCCTCCTGCTTCCTCCAACAGATAAAGTACCTACATATGTCATCCACAGCTCATTCTAAATGTTTTTAATAGCATTTACCTAATCCCACATAGGCTGGGACTTCTGTCCTTGATAAGCAATTCAGAGTGCTGGATGTTAAAACTAAACAAACTCTCACCCAGACCCTGCTACGCTTGTTGGCTTTCTGGTATGTTTTGGTGCCCAGGGAAAGGCACACAAGGAAATCCAAAGAGGGCTGCACTTGGAGAATATTATCTGTTAAAGGAAATTATATCTACTCAGAAGCACATAAACTGTAATATCTTTTTAAAACATAGGAATTGACAGAACAAGAAATAATTAACAAAAAACAAGCAACAAGCTCTGCTCAGGGGAAAAACTGTTTCTGCAAATTAATAGTGTAATGCTTGAAGTAAGAGTTGAGCACCAGATGAGTCAGAAGCACCTGCAAGTTCAAGAGAAGTTCCAGTGGCTTAAATGCATCATCCTTCTGCCACAAAGATCCACGAGCAGAGCACAGTCCAAAACCATTTGTGAGATGAAGTGCTTTCAAAAGAGAAAGTGACGTCCTTCAAGCCCCAAAGTGGTTGCTTTCAGTAAAGTTACTACACTGACACTCATCTCTTCAGCTTGAGGTGTGGTTACCTCAATATAAGTAATAAGAGCTAAGAAAAGAGAGGTCAGGTATTTACCCTCCTGCTTCAGTCTCTTCTGCTAAACTTTGGCTGCAGCAGGATTTCAGGGCTGTGAGTGGTACCTAATTGTGCACATGGTGCTTCAGGTTACAGAGTGAGTAAAGTATAAAAAGGTGACTTAGACTGGAAGTCCACTCTTGCTGTGAGAATCTCACATTTCCATGCTCTTTTAAGTTTGATAACAGCAGCGAGCTTTTTTAAAGAAAAACCTCCAAGTGCTATATGGCATTTAAATAGCAGATCTAATATAATTATGTGTAAGTTGGAACAATTATCTGAAAATCACGCAGTAAAAAAAGGAGGCAAAGCTCTCAGCTATCACAAATGAAAATGCCAGAAGGGACCTAAGCCTTCATTACAGACTGATGACCAGCTAAATTATATTGCCAGAGCACACGCAAGAACATCATCAAAAGCCTAATTCCAGCTTACCTCAGTGGAGACATAAGAAATTCTTCTCTCAGCCCATACCCACAAAGCAGATGAAAAGAGCATGAAAATTAAAAGCTTTATAGAGATCTGCTGCACTATACTGACACTGCATCAGAACTTGATTAAAGATGTTACAGGGACTTCATATTTCTCCGGTTGTCTCAGCAGCCACTCTGATAAGAAAGGTAATGGATAGATGGAGAGTGTGCAAATAAGGACAAGTCACTGACCCTTTAACTCTGGTAAGCCAATTTTCTCACACATGCACTCTTTTGAGTTGTGAGTGCAAACTGGTACAAGCTTGCTTAGCCAGGATGCAGGTGATGGTGAGGCTGGACTGTCACCATGGAAGCAGAGAGGGTGGAAGTGGGAACTGCTATCAAAGTGTATCTGCAGCACACAGGGGACTGCAAGAGAAGGACCCACTAGTTAGAACTGGCTTTATGACAGTGTGAGGCACCAAATGCAAGCTGATTAGCTCTGCTCTGGGTCAGGGATCAGGTAAATCGAGCAACACTGAAGTAAAACAGTTATCTGATTTTTTGGGCAGGAGCAACACTGCACTGTGCTGTATTGGTACACAGACCTTCACAATTTCTTGATGTGTGCCATGTGTACAACAGAGCTGTTTTCCTGCTCTGGTTCCTTCTGTGAACTGCAACCCAATCTTTTACTTGCAATACTGACATGTGGGTGAAATAGGGTGGTTAGAGTTACCTGGCTGCAGCAGTACTGATGGGCTTGGTTGGCAGCTTCACCAACGGAACAAGTGGGTTACTGCAAAAGCTTAAACTGAAACAGGGTGGGTTTAAATTTTATATTGGGATAAAATGCTTTATTGTGTGTGGGGTGAAACACTGGCATAGAGTATCCAGAGGAGCTGTAGATTCCCCAACTCTGCAAATGTTCAAGGCCAGGCTGCATGGTGCTTTGAGCAACTTGGTCTAGTGGAAGGTGTCCTTGCCCATTAATGAGGGAGGCAAAAAGAGATGATCTCTGATCCTTTGCAACCCAAATCCTTCTAGGACTCTCTGATTCACTGCACTAGGAAAAAGTTAAGCCCATACTTCCCTTAGAAGAAAAGGGAAGAGTTATTTTGCCTCTCTACAAACAAATGGACTGCTTGTGTGCCTGGTCTTCAGCAGAGAGGGGTTGTACAGCACTTTTACAACCATGCTGGTTTCTGCTCCAGCTTCAGGGGTAATCAACCATTCCAAGGATCCATCAAGAAAGCAGGGAAGAAGCCCAAAGCAATGACATGCAAAGGATACTGAGAACAGTTTAAAAAAGTCAGGTTCCCCAAGCAGAGAGGATAGAAGGTACAGACACAGCCCTCATTCTTGTGAATGTTGCAATTTTCACAGACCTTGGGTAAAGGGAGCAGATCTTCACTTCCCAAAGATCATCAGGAGGAATCTGCACCCTAGTTGGTGACCATAGGAAATAAATAGAGACTCTTCATACTCCCCGTTGCAGTTTCTCTGGGGAAACACTGTATACTCAAAAAACACTATAAAAATCAAAAATGTTATCTACCTTGCAAAGGGCAGTGAATATCTCTGCAAACTTCCTCAGTTTTTCATCAGGGTAGATACATGGCTAGCTGTTCTTATATCTTCAAACCAGTCATTAAACCTAGACCACAACACAGAAAATGAAAAAATAATGAAAGCTTTTCTTGTAAATACATGCATGATTATAAATAATCATGAATGATTATTTATATTGAATTTTTTACATGGAGAGGTTATTTTAGTTTCTATCAAAAAAAGGTTCACCTGTTCACCTTAAGGACAAAAATGTGGAAGATGGTATTTCCAAGATGGTAAGGGCATACAATTACAAGAAAAATTCTTGCAGATACATCAATATCAACACAGGATCTCACAATAGTTGCACATTTCAGGCATACAAATCCATCACAGCTATCTTTGGGTGAGGCAGGATTCACTGATTAACTATGTCAGTATTAAAGCTGAGTGACTCATATGGTTGAAAGAGGGTAGATGACAACCAGATGCTGGAGTTGAGACTGAAGAACATTGCAAAAAACCAGGAGCATCTTTACCACCCCTTTTGGGGATCTAGACAACCCTCATAAAACTAAAAAAAAAAAAATGGAAATTTTCCAGTAATTGTGATGGACTTTGTTTCACATCTTTGCTTTGCAATTTGGATTAAAGTTTTCTAGCCAGCAACTGTCAAACAACGGAGAATGTCTCTGTGATTTATAGACTTGTGATTTTTTTCACAGCGGCATTTGCTAAGGGAGTTAATTCTCCATAAAACACAATTATTTCTTTTTATGTGCTTCCAAAAATTATGAAATAATTTTCATATACACCCTCATTTCAGAAGCATCAGAATGTTCCAGCTCTATGTCTCTTGAACAACAAAATTATCATGTTTGGAATGAAAACATAGATTACAGCAGTTTAATTAACACAGTTCTGGAAAAGTGAACATATATCAGAATAAAGCATTCATCATTAAATGAAGGACAAATTGCTACATTTTGTTTTGGTAGTTTGTATATTTGGCAGGGGAAAGCATGTCCTAGACAAATACAGTTCTCTTCCTGCTATTCCTAGAGTCGAGCTGTATTTAAAAGTACAGGCAAAATGGATTTTAATCACAATATTGGGCTAAACAAGTGTAGCACAGAGCAGGAGAGAGAGTATATGGTACCTCATTAGAAATGGCCCTCTTCCTTCTCTGTGTGCAAATCCAGTACTGGGAATTCTGGCTCTTATTTGCTTTCCAGCATAGATGAGGAAGCCAAGCCTATTATTCCCCTATTAGGAAGGGATATTAGTATTATAAATCAAGCTGGTGAAATTCAGATTTCTTATCCTGAGGGAAAGTTTAAAGCACTGGCCCTTGGTTTCATGCTACATCACAAATGAAAAAAAAAAAAAAAAAAACAAAAAACAAAAGCAAAAAAAAAAAAAAAACACCCAACCTTCACTTTGACTGTTCTTAAATAATTTGTTTTATTTTGTTTCAGCTGCCTCTGAAATAAATGAGAACAGTGATAAAGTCAAACTGAAATGTTATAACTTTTATCTAACTAATATTTTGATAATTTTTCACACATATTTTGACACAGCCATGGCCACAATTCAATTTAGTTTTTTTCAAACAGCATTTGCTGACAGAATGCTGTTACTTTTACAAGTGTCCACAAACTATGATTAGAAATTAATTGATCTGTCAATAGTGAACGAACAGATGTATTTTTCCACCCCTGACACGTGGCCAAGCCCTGGGATGCTTCAATGTCACCTAGACTTAGAAGCAATATTGTTTCAGAGGAATACTATTGCACATGGGAGACTGGACTCTCCCTGGACCAGCCTGGCTCTGCAGAGTGGAATTCTCACGAAGGAATGCGTATTCACACCTGCTCCAACAATGAACTCTCCATCCGTGATACCTGCTTTCTGCTAATGCAGCTGTGAAAAGGATACTAAAGAAAAGGAGGAAAACCATATTTAGTACTTTCCCAGTGTCTGAAATGACCCTTTCCTTGCTGTTTGTCATGTTTGCTACTGCCTCAGCAAAGGTTTTCAAATGCTCCTATTCCAAAAGTTGACTACCCTCTAGTCTGGGACTGATCTTGTTGGTTTTTCCTCTGTTTACTTGCTTGGGTATGGATGCATTACTTTTACACTTTAAGGCCCTCGGGGTACACAGCTATTACTTGTCACACCCCATTTACCACCTATATCTTTGTGGCCATCAGCAGTCCTACCTAAATGACAAAGAAAACAGTAAAAGCAAAGTCAAACGAAAAGGAGACCCAGATATCCAGAAAATGAATGGAACGTGGAAGAGGGAGAAAGGAAGCAGAGGCTGAGGACACAAGGCAGTGAAAAATTACCAACTCCTGGCCTTTTAGGTGGGATATTGGTCCCTTGGGATGAACTAGGGTGCACCCATTCAGCCAAGGCACAGAAGTGATAAGGGCTTTGTACAACTGGATCTTTCACCGGGGGGACAAAGGGGCTTCAAACTTTCTACTTGGAGGCATCACTTCCAATTCACCCCACCTCCAGTACAGACACTTAACAGTGGTGGGAGTGTGGGCAGCACAAGCTACCTCGGTGGAGGCAAGGAGACATCACCCCAGCATATTTTTTTAATAATTATGAGCAGCAGAAGTGGAGAAGTAGATCTAGCATTTCACTGGGAGAGAACATATCTGTCCTAACAATCTTCTGTATGACTAATTAACGTGTTCTGAATAGTAATAGACTGGGACAATCAAGGCTGAAAGCTGCACTGGAAACAGCTCAAAAGTGACTACTACAAATATTAAAATGAGGAAACCTGTGGAAAAACTGATAATTATGGGGGGAAAATTGTAATGAATCAATAACAGCCTGTATGCTTCTAATGACTCTCACCCAAAGGATCCCACAGGATTTTGCAGCATAATAAGGAAACTAATTAAGATAGGTCACTTTACCCAGCATTGAAATGGAGCTGCCTCTTGTCTGGTTGATAACAATCATTAACAGCAGCAGTAGTACAAAATAGCTTGGGTCTGGAAGTATAAAGTAACACCAAAACCATCTCAAGTATCTGATACATAGGTCATTCAGCCTGGCTTCAAGTTAGATCAAGAAGGAAGTTTGAGTTTATCCCTTCAAATGCTGTGTTGGTAGGAACCAGATTTTCTGAAATCAGCAACACAGGGATGTCTGTGCCTGAACTATTCTCCCTAGCTCCTCTTACAGACAGCAAATGGCAACAGGTACTTTTAGGACACAATTAATGTGATCAACAACAGATATTCATTTTAAAATAGGATTAATCACATCCTAAAAGTATAATCATATTCTGGCTATAAAGGGAGTCCTGGCACGTAGTTGAATGTGAACAGCTTTATTGTAAATTCTTTTATTTCTGGCAGATGAAGACTACCTGATATAGACATGAGATGCTGTGTGCAAGACACCCAACTTTGCTGGGTTGATTCTTTTTTTTAAATTTTAGTAAAGAGAAAAAAAACATAGCAAAATTAAAGGGTCTGCAAAATAGCAAAGCATAGGCTTTTCTGGTCACCATTTACTCTCACAGTGACGCCCCTATCTTTCTGCACTCTTTGTATTTCTTGCATTGCAAGATTCTATCTTCTATTTTCTTTGCAAGTTCATGCTTTGAAGGTGGGAGCAGCTTTGTAAGTGCCAAATCACCATGCTATGGGAGAAGGAAGAGTTCAGGATACCTGGAGGAACAGTATAGAGGTCACAACCTCCTTTTCTCCCCCACCTCTAAACTCTTTTTATTTTTCTTTGTTTGGAGTTTAAGATAGAGATAGTAATTGCTTGGAGGGCATAGCCAGCAGCAAGGTCTGCCAAAGCATAATCTGAAGAGAACGTGCAGGGAAATAAGAAGAA
Organism: Acrocephalus scirpaceus scirpaceus; assembly: GCA_910950805.1. Classification (NCBI taxonomy): domain Eukaryota; kingdom Metazoa; phylum Chordata; class Aves; order Passeriformes; family Sylviidae; genus Acrocephalus; species Acrocephalus scirpaceus. The sequence goes on along the minus strand of OU383774.1, from coordinate 54,846,404 downwards.
ATCTGCTAGGCAAAGTTTCTGAAAGAGGAAATAATGGCAGCAAAAACATAAACTTTTCAGAATAGACCTTTCAGGTCTGTTCAGGAATAGGTCTTTCAGGAATCATCTGTGACTTTTAACAGCCCACGTTTCTGAGTTGGACAAGCAATATCTAGCTAAGCCCCGTTTTGACGCCTTTGCTCTTATTCTTCCAGAAAGTAAGTTTTATGTATAAAAATGAATATTTCTATATATTCTGCAATTATAGTAACCCAATTAAATATTAAAAATTACAATACTAACTCCCCAGAGAGAACATAAGAAACAATGGCTGTAGCAAATGGTGTGATCCTTGACAACATGGGAAAATTACTCATTTCTTAAAGTTTATTGCTATTTCAGAGAGTTACTATTTTCTCTGAGCTTTACCTTTTTCAAGAATACTGAAGGAGGTTATAATCTAAGTGAACAATTATGTTCAACATTTAGAAGAGGCAAAAACAATTAATTCTTCCAAGGACCTGATTCTGAAGGTGGAGCCAGAACTACTACAGAAAGAATCTTCTGCAAACTCCTTTTAACAACTACTATGACATTAAAATATTTGTACTCCTTTACATTTAGAAGAAAAGCTCTCATAGGATATGGGCAATTTCTTTGCTAAATATATAGCTATATTAATTGCCTAGGAGTCTTTCTGCATATAAAGACATGATAAAACTCAACCATGTTCTGTGAGGTGGGATGCAATAAGAAAGCAGATACAATCCAACATGGAAGTCTGTCAAGAGGCAGTGTTATGAAGATCCTGAGGATTTTTTAAAATGCATTCAGAACAGATGGTATGATAGGACCATGTCCTCTGCGCAAGAGAGATCAGAAGATAGAAAAATGGTATTTTCATTTCATTAGATTTGGACCATCTGGCTGTGGTGGGAGATTTTGAACCGAGCAAATCCAAGTCCTCTCAGATCTTTCATGACTCAAAGCATTGCAGTTGTTCCTGGTTTTTACAATGAATCCATGCAAAAGTCATAAGTTCACCTTTTCCTCATTTGCCAATGTATCCTATCTGTGCATATTGTGCCTTTTCTCCTTGTTCTTGAAGCTCTGAGCAACGAGTATCACCATTAAAGAGCAATTTAGTGGTCAGATCTTGCTTACATTTTTAAGTGCTCTTACAAGCTTTCTTAAAACATTTCTTTTTCATGTCAAAGCCCTTTGGAACCATTGTCATAATCATTTCACAAATGCTCCTACCAATCTCTGACATATATAGAGATTAGCTGACCTCCTTAATGCTACCAGAATTCTCTTGCTAAGACAAACTAGTACAGGAGGTAGGGCTGAATTTCAGGAATATCTCTCCTCTTCCAGGATTTTGACAACAGTTTTCCTTTTCCTGATTGAAAACCAACTATGAGGAAAATAAATTAAAGCCATGGTTAGCACTGATGATTAATTCATTAATAACAGGAAAATTGTAAAGTTATGAGGAGAGAAAGACATTGCTACACATAGAAAACAGAAGAGCTGCAGTGTGGCTCTTGGCTGGGTGAAATGTATGTCATCTAGTTTTAGAGCTGACATTAAGCAGTAGGTTGGAGACATCAGGCAGACGAAATAGCTAAACAAACCCAGGTGCCTTGCACCATTTTGGATGCCCAGCACCATTTGGGATACCCTAGGACTTCTGAGATACCTGCATAAGGCTGACCTGCTCTGCACCATCAGCTTCAGCACAGCACCAACAGACCCTGAAAGAAGTGTCTGTTTTCTTGTTGACCGAGCATAGCTGTAGTCCTGGAGCCACTGGAGAGGAACAGCAGTTCTCTAGGCTTTCCAAGGGGTGTGGAGGACCCTAGGGTTATAGGAAGGGTGGCAAAAGCAGGCAGAGCCAAGTACAGGGCACAGTGGATGAAAAGACGAAGCCTGCAGTCCAGAAATTGGAACAGTGGCCACATGTTGGGACCAGTGCATCTCCTCCGTGCCTGTATCATGTGAAACTGTGGACAGTCACCTTTGGGCCAAACACATGAAAGGAATTTTGGCATCTACAAACCTTGCCCAGGGAGAGCTAAAAAAACCAGTGCCTTAAAATAAGATTGGCAGCAGTCAGCACATTAAGTTTTGGGGCAGGGTACAAAGTCACCTAGAAGGAACCCCAAAGGTAAGGAAGTGTCCTCCTTCACACCAGACACCTACATGAAGCTGGTATCCCCACCTGGCACCCACACAGAGGCATCCCTTTAGGTCAGAGGCTGACAACTACCTCAGTCTTTTAGAAGAGACTGGAGGGCAGAGTCTTTGCCATTTTCATAAAGGATGGGAGTAAATTCTCCCTCATGTAGAAAGCAATGGCTCATGGCACCACCATGAAACAGTGCAGGTTCCTGAATTTCTCTCTTTCCAAGAGAATGTTTTAGGCACAGAACTGGAAGTAAGCAAGGAAGGAAGATGGAATCCCTAATTTTGCCTGTGTTATTGAAACATGAGGTATTGGAATGTAGAGAGTGTCCAAGTCACCCTGTGGCCAGGCAATTTCAGGGTCCATGTGCAGAGAGGATATCTGGGGCTCCAGCTCCAGCTGTGTACTCTGTATTAATATATCCCTGGGCAAAACTAAATATTGGGTGAGACAAAAAGACTGAAATCAGGAATGCTGCTGGAGTGACTCATAACATTGCCTTGTCTACACAAAGTGCCCATGGAAATGTTTCCTGCACATAGGGGATGCACAAGCAGTCTCACAGAGCCTGAGCACAGGATCATAAGCCAGCTCTCTGCAGTTGGGTGACTTCCTTACGAGCTGCACATTGCTCTGAAAATAGCAAGAGTGTTGCTGTAACATAGTGTTCCAAATAACTGAAAGGGCTGGAAAGAAATGACACCCCCTAATAGCCTAATTACTGCATTCAAGAACACAAAACCTTGGTTGGGTCCTTTTAAGTCCTTCTCTTCTTTTCTGTTGCTGTACACAAATCTCAAGCCAAAGTGTGTTGTCATCCTTCGAGTATATTAATTCAGGTCTAAAATTGATATTAATGATCCTTTTCAAGGAATAACACATTCTAGTATAGCACTTGATCTGAAGGCCAGTTCAGCCATGTTATAGTGTTCTGGGACCTCTGGAAAATTATCTCATGTATCATTGGATAGCAACCCAGGAGAATTTTGATTTTGGCTAGGATTAGTAATACTTATTCTGAATGATGGATCCAGCTACATTATACAGCTCATATTTCTCATAAAACTTTTGCTCGTAAATCAAGAGGGATACAGCCTCTTATGTACTTCATCTAATGAAATATAGATTAGTCTGGAGGTAGATTTTTGGAAGCCCATTTGATGAAAGTTAGTCCGTGTTTCTTCTCATCAGCCCTTTCTGTAAAAAAAAAAAAAAAAAGAGCTACACCCCCCCCCCCAAAAACACACCAAAAATGAGCAAGATGCATCCATTATAAAGGTATTAGCACAGGGATATTTCTTGGAGTCAGAGATTATTTTTCATATACAAGCACACGACTGCCTGCCTCAGATTATGAATCTTTTCTGAGATGCAAAGTAATGTCCTAAATGTCCTATTTACTGAAATCCTACAAACACTTTAGGTACTATTGGCTCCCCAGAGTTTTTCCAATATTGAGGGTAACCTTGTAAGGCTGTCAGTGAGTGCTGACACCGCAGAGCTTACACGTACCTTGCGAAACCAGCGAGTTCTAATCACAAATTAAAGGTACCCAGCTCAGCACACAGGGTGGCCAGAAGAAACAAGATGAATACGATTTTGCTTCTGTTCTATGTAAGTCATTCAGTCCTTGGTTTAAAGCATCTGTCTCTTTTTCACATGCACAGGATTGCTGCCTTCAACTCGGTGTAGATCAGGACCAGAGCCGGGGCAAGTGAGGTCTCCCAGGAGTGGTTGTCTCCTCAAGAAGTAAGCCCAGCTCTCAGGTGACAGAGGTGGAAAACACACAGGAAAAGGGAGCTCTCTTGCCTGCTCTCCTAGAACCTTGCTCTGAATGACTTCCCAGGAGCCATGAACTCCCAGCTGCCTGACACTTTTCATGCTCAGATAAGACCAAGCTGACCAAATCAGCAATGTCTCAGCACAGCCAGCTGGCTTGGGCTATGACCATTATTAAGGGCTTTCCACATGTGCCACCAGAGCTTAGAGCTGGTCAGGGTGCAGGTAAAAATGCAGTGGTCCAGAATGGGAGACTATGGAGAAGAGAAGATGGCAAGCACTGGGAAAGAAAATAATGCAAAGGAGGAGTGAATGTGCTGTGGATGAAAGGAGATACAGAGGCCCATGGAGCAATACAGCAAAGGGTAGGTCAGACTGATGTCAGCCACTGCAACTCCATTGAACAGGGAGTCAGTGGAGTGATGTTAACTTACAAGAGTTGTTGTGTGTCCCAGGAAGATGTTTTGGAATGGGCTATAAAAACATTGCCCCCACAGAGCAGCCTCTTACTCTGCTGGCAGCTATGAGGGCAGATTGAGCCCTGAAGAGCAGATCATCCACAGAGTAGAGCAACATGACTGAGAAGTTCATCAAGGTGAGTGAAAGCTGGAGAGGGAGTCTTAAAGAAGCAGCTCCATTCTCCCTAAAGGACATAATAGAGAGATAATAGAGATGTCCTCAGAGGCCCAGTCACACATGATAGAAGAGCACATTTCCAATTATCTGCTCATCTGAAAAGTGAGTAATGGATGTCACTCCCAATCAGGCTTATAGAAAAAATGCACTGCTCCTTTGAGCATGACATTTCTTGTCCAATTCTGATAACAGGAGCATAATCACAGGGTTCATTCTTCCCTGGAAGCATACTCCCAACATTTTTTTAGGAGCAAAACATATCCAAGTAAAGTAACTCATACCACCCAGGCCCATGGAAATTTCTTTTCAAGGAAGTTTGAGGATAATGTGAGAATCTCCATATCTCTCTACTGCAATTTGCTACTCCAGGGAACAGTTTAAATTTGCTCCCCTAATCTCCATGGATCTTGAGGGATCTGTGCATACCACAGGACCACCAGCCTCTGCTCTGGCTCTCAGAGAAGATGACAAAATTATTTAAGGGACTCCACTCCACTGTGAATATCCATAGTGGGCATTCAGCAGTCCCTGCACAGCTTTTCAGTGCTATCAGAGACTCCTTTTGGAAAGGGGAAAAAGGCAATTTTTCATAGCTTTCTCTTCCTGGCTTTATCTTGCACCATTGTCAGTTCCCTGGTCAACTGGAGAAGAGTGTGGAGAATCTCCAGCCTTTAATATATGATCCTCTCCAGACCTGTTATATATTTAGTGTTCAAGTCTTAGATATATGTGCTCCTGAAGACTCTCCTAGAAGGAAATTTAGTTCCAAACTCATCTTATTGTCTTCTTCTATCTTCCTCTTTCTAATTGCCATAAGAACTCTCCTGGGTATTCGTTTTTAACTTAATAATTTGCTGTCCAGTGCTGCAGTTATTTACACACATAAAGCTGCAGAGAGTCAAATATTAAACACAGCACAGGTTCACATGCAAACTTTGCATAAGAGAGTCCAAATTTCAGGACTGAATGCAAATAGAAGTGTTCACTGGAGCACAACAGCTACCAAGAAAAAAAAAAAACAGCATTAATGAACAAACTTTTCCTCCAAGAATTAAGTAAATGCCAAAAAGAGTAAATGACAAGGTTGACATTTTAATAGTGAACTTTCATTCTGAGTCACAACTGTGGGCTGTGAATTGTGTTGAGCTTATGCTCAAAAGATGTTGATTAACTTTTTTTCAAAGTGCTTAGCAGCATGTACTATTTAACACACTTAGTTCATGCATCCATAAGCAATTTCTTCCCCTTTCTTTTTTAAGATGTGATTTTTGTGATTTCCTTGCAATTTTTCATTTTTTTTCTTATGTAACAGATGCTCTCGAAAACACCAGATTCCTTTTTTTTTGTATTTTTTTAATACAAAAGAGGAAGAAAAAATTGCTAAAATGGCAAAAAATTAGGTTTTTCATGAAGTTGGAGAGGCCTTACTCTGTCATTTCTATATATATATTTATTGTTTTGCTTGGACTAAATGGATATACAGTGCACAGATAAGCTAGACTTTCCTTGTGCCCTTTCCACCACAAGAATTTGCATTCATCTAAAAGTGTTGGGTTTTTTAAGTTGTTTTCCAGCACCCATTAAATAGAGTTGAAAGCTACCTATGTAGCTAGTACCTAGATCTCAATTAGGAGATCTCAATTAAAGTTCTCTGCAACGTCTTTTTATCATGGCACCTAAAGTTGAGCATTCATTCCAAACAGAAATTAATTGCTCAGTTTTAAGTTTATTTTGTTTCAAACCTTGTGAGATCAGAGATAAAAGGTTTTGTTAAAGTCAGTTGGTGTGACTGAAAAGCTGCTGTGTGTCCTTCATACTGGATCATCCTATTCAAAATATTGAAGGGAAAGGGAAAATGCAGATGTTGTTCAGCCTTATTTTTGATACACTGCTTTGGTCAGCTCTGTGTTTCTTTGCAGAGATCTCGACCACAACCATCACAAACTATTATGTTCATGGACCATAAAAGACAGCTGTTAAGTATCACCAAACCTTTTGCATAGGTTGAGGAGAGCTCATGATGGGGAAACAGTCTTGGAAAACACTTCACTAGCAAGTGTCAGGAGCTAAATGCTAATTCACCTTGGAGAGTTATTCACACTGAAATTATTCGTAGTGTAGCCTGTATCTCAGTACATCTTGATTAAAATAGGCAGCTGACTCCCACTAGAAATAATATGGGAATGGCACTGATATGTTCATTTGTAGTCTCTTGCCCAAAAGACACCCTGGAGGTCAAATTTTGCAGTAACCTATGTGTGTCTGAAAAGTCCAACGCAATAAGCTGCCTGTTGCAGATGATCAGAGACTGACACCAAAGAGAAAAGAGGACCACAAAGTAGCAAACATTGGTATGGTCTCTCATAATGCATTAGAGAAAATGGTGAGTACACACATAAATAACAAGGGAGAAAGGAGAACTCTGCTGATAAACATTTCTAAAACCAGGTAATTCTAGCAGGACCTAATACAGCTGTTATACAGCAGTTTAACAGTGAAGAACACCAGCATGTCACCTGGTGAGCTAGGAGGTCCAAGAGCAGTTAAGGACAAACCCAGTGCCCTGCATCATAAGCATGATTTTAGCACTTCTTTCACATTTAAGCCATTTAAGAACTTAAATAGGATAAATAAGGTAAGATTAGAGATGGTCTCCCTGCTGCCTTATAAGAGAGCAGAATTTGCATTTCCAAATCTTGTGACGTATTGACATGTTGAAGCAATAAAGATTCATATCTACTGAGAAACTGCTAGTTATTCCATTCTTCTGTTCTTACTGATTTGATTGCTTTAAGACCAAGTCTTGGTCCTTCACAGTTCAAATATTACCTACTGTGTATGTAGCTGCTCACCTGAGATGCCCTCTCCCACAGAGAGAATTCCAACATGTGTTCAGGGTAGAAAGAATTAATGTCATGATGTAGAGTTTTGCATTGCTGACCAGATCTTGGGTTTTCTGGAAAGTGGCTGCAGTAGATAATTAAGGTTCACTGCTATTCTCTAAAAGGTAGAATTATTGTCACTTTGAGGAGGGGGTCAGGGGGGTGGGGGTGGGTTTCTTTACCACTCCCACAATTTATTCAGCCTGAGAACTGCACAGGATTTTGCTGTGTTTCACTTGCTCAGCATTCAGGGAATATATTGGACTAGGACTGTTTGCCCAGTGATTTTCTGGCATGAGTAATGAAGCTGCAGGAAGCCATATGCTTTTTCTAATTATCCATTATCCTCATTATTCAGCTACTGTCTGATTATCGATTCAAAAAACCCAGCTCAGCATTGAGATTTAGATTCAGCAAATTAAATCTTCGGGTTGCTTTAAAAAACCCTAAAAAGAAAAATGTCACTAACAAATTTTACATTTATTAAGGTAAGTTACTGAGATCCCTCTGAGACATGAAATTAAAAGTAATGTGAAAAGTTAAAACACAAGACTGGGAGATTCTTCCACCAATTTTTGCAATTTCCCCTGATGCTTCATGTCTACCCGGGACATTCATTCCAAAAACTTCTACTCAGAAACAAGAACTTCTACTCAGAAAGAAAGAAAGAATTAAGGGGCTTTACTAGTAAACCTAGAAATGCTATCATCCCACTCTACTTGGCTCTTGTCAGACCTCACCTGAAGGACTGTGCCCAGTTCTGATCCCCGCAACTCAAGGAAGATGCAGACAGACCAGAGAAAGTCCAACAGAGTGCCATGAAAAGGATCCAAGGGCTGGAGAATATGCCCTATGAAGAAAGACTGAAGGAGCCAAGTCTTCTCTCCCTGGAGAAGAAAAGGCTCAGGAGGACCTCATTGCAGCTCCCCAGTACTTACCGGGTGGCTAGAAAGAGGAGGGAGGATCTCTCTTCACATAGGGAGAAGACAAGTGGCAACAAGGCTAGGTTTCATCTTGGTGTAACAACCAGTGAAAACTGGAACAACCTCCCCAGGGATGTGGTAGAGTTCCCATCAATGGACGTCTTCAAGATGTAATGAGCAGTTGGACTATATAATCTTCCTAGGTCCCTTCCAAGCTGGGGTCTTCTGTGATTCCTGAAGAAATACATAATGAAAGATGCTAATTGATGCACGTGTGATGTCTTAAAATATTTTAAGCCACACCAATGAAGTCAAACAATAGCTATCATCAGCCATGAACTTTCTTCTCCCTCACACTGAGCATTCCTCTGCCACACTGCACAGTCTGGTTCAGTGTGTCTAATTATGACTGATGGATTGCTTTTCTACTAAAATGTGAGAAGAAAGAGCTGATGGGCTTTCTCATAATAAACTGTGTGTTACAAAACACTCAAAGAAATGAGCATACATCTTGGAAATAAATTATGAGAAAAAGTACAACTTAGAAAGAACTGATACCATCAATGCAGAATAGTGTTCTTTGTGTATGCAATGTGCTTCATTTCCTACACATGAAAGGACTTAACAAAGAGCCAAGTAACACAGATGAGAAATGCTGGAAAGTAATTGCCCATCTAAAAGTAATTGCCCATCTCATTCTGTTTTCATGAACGGGAAGACCAATCCCAAACTCTTCCCCTGACCTCATTGCTGAGCGACATATGATGAGATGTACCCACAATGAGGATGGGGTGCAAAAACAATTTTTAGGACATTAAGAGGTTGCACTCAATTGCAGAAACTATGGCACTGGCAAGGCACCTCCTGACTCCAGTCAGGAAGGCTCTTCAGGATTACACATCTCCTGAGCAGTATCTATATTCCAACTGCATTTACCCAGATGATAGAAATCCTCAGCTGTGAGACTAGTGTCTGACCAGTCTGGATGTGAATAATCTCTATATCATCCCCTCATCTGAGTTACAAAGAACATTCCAGATAAATTCTTCCGAATTCGTGTTTTTATCCCAGTTCTTCCAGCTAAATGATACCACTATCTTAAATTAACAAAGGAAAAATATTATTGAGGATAAGGTAGGAATATGCAAGCAACATTTAGTTCAAAATTTTTCTTTATCCTCTTCCTATGACCTCACAGGCTGTCAATCTCATTTATATCTTTTAAACTGAGATTTCTAGTTTTTTTTTATCTTTTTACAGGTACTTTGACATCTTTTCTGGAAGCTTTGTAGTAATGTACAATGAAGTGAGCCAAATATGACAATGAGGATGTGGGGAATACTGGAAGACAAGATATGAGTTAAAACCCAGGAAAGGAGCTTTTCCATGACCTCCCACTAATTTCTGATATCACCTATTCTGATAGGCAATATTTAGTGAAGTTACTCACAGAAGTTTGCAAATGCGCTGCACAGCACTATCCCAGTATATGCCATTCATGCTGTGTGAGGAAAAATAGAGGAGTCATGCCACTGCTACTAGAACATCTTCCCTGTACCTACTCAATGTGGAGAAAAACCCAAGCTAAACCTACCTGGATTCCTCCTGAAATCTTCACAATTGTCTTAAACAGACACAAAACTTCTGCTCATTTTTCTGGACTCTGGAGTTGTGCTAAGTTGCGATTTTGCACAGAAGGAAATGAATTTTTTTAATATTTGATTCAATTAAGATTGGTCCAAATGTATTTTCCACAGCCAGAATAATGGCACATATTTGTCCCTCTAGGTTTTTGCCAACCTTAACTTGCAGATTGGTGTCAGATTGCCACCTTTTGAGAACTAGAAATTATATCTTCAAGTGTGCAGTTTCCACAGCACAGAGTTAAGAAAACATTCAGATGTTTAATTGATTTTTGTCACTTTTTGGCCATTTTGCTTCATTAGGCATTTCTTTTGATCTCCAACTTGTCACTTCTGGCTCCTAAAACAATATTATTTCTCTTGGAGAATTAGCCTAATCTGACAAGAACCATTTTCCTTTCAGTGAAATATTTTATGGGTTGAACACTTCAATGGTGTTGCTGAGAAAGAGCTCAGAAGTGTTTGTCATTCTTTGCATTTTATTGACTTTTATGTTACAATTATATGGAGCTCTGAGAATGAAAACATTTCTGGAGTTGACCTCAATGACTTCCCACCTTGTAGAGTACATTTTGATCATATCTTATTTTACAGTCAGTCTTTCTGCTTGGAATAATATTTTTTACATGAAGCCAGATTTTCTTGACCTGGGTTATTTCTTTTTTTATTAATAGCATTTTACTAGAGAGTGGAAACTTTGTAAAAGTTTTGTAACTCAGTAAAACTTTGTCACTTCTTTCCACTGCTTTGAAAGGGGCTGAAAATTTTCAGAGATTTTCATTTCTGCTACAGCAATATAGCAATGGACTGACAGCTGGCCCTCCAGTTAATGTTTTGCAATGAACCGTGTGAGCATGCATAGTTAGAGCCTAGAAACGTAATTTGTGGACATGAGATCTATCACAACATATGCATAGAAGGTAAGTATCCATCTCATTCAATCAGCTGTGAGACAAAATATATTTTACTGGAAGTGTGGCACTCTTACTGCATTTGCAAAACACACAGACGGGTCCCTCCCAAGGCTGTGTCGGGGAACACAGCTGGCATGGGCTGTGATAAACCAGTGCCAGACTCTGGCTCTGTTCTCCTTGATTTTGCCCTGGAGCTCTGCTGAGACATTGCAGGTCTTCCCTAGTCAGCTTTGGTTTCCAGAATGGGCTCAGGGGGAGCAGAGGAGGTGAACAGAGAGTGGTGGAGCTTGGCTGAGTCAAATGTATGCACAGGGTGGGTGTGAGGCATAAGGCATCTCACATCTCAGAGGGACATGGGAACTGAAGGAGCAAGTATACCAGAATATGAACCTTTCTGGGGTGAAATTACCCAGGAACGGGTCCTAGCTCTCCAGAAATACCAAGCTGGCTGAGGGCCAAGGTAAGAAACTCAGGGAGGGAATGTATCAAGAGATTCAGCTGCCCTGCCCAAAGCACCTTCCATTGTTCTTCCTTCACACCCTCCTGAGCTCCACTAATTCTCCACTAATTTTTCTGGCCCTCTCAAACACTCCTGAAATCCTGAAAAGGATTTCCCCTTCCTCCCAAACCAGTGACATGGTGAACTTGGCTGCTGTCATCAGTGGCCTCTGCTCTCTCACCATCAGCAGCTCCAAGCCAGCCACAATCACTGCTGTGTGGCACATGGAGGAAACATGGTAGGAAACAGAGGTGGGAGAGAAGTCAAAACTTTGGATATTTTGGGTAACTTGGTTTCTTCAGTGTACTTCCTCACCTGTGAAGCAAAACCCTTACAAACAGCCCTCCCACACACTGCAGAACAGTCCCAGCTGTCCTTCTGCATCTGTCTCCAAGCTGTAGGAGCTGACAGTTGTCTGCTGCCCTCTGTGAGGAAGAAGACTAAACTTCCTTCAGTTCATGGAGTGCAGCACTTTTTCTTTTTCTATGCTCTCTTTTTCAAGAACTCCTTTTTCTCTCCAATGCATACACCTGTAGGCATTTTCTACAGAAGTGGGAAAAGCCATGGATGGAGTATGGTTTAACATCTGGACTAATTTTGTCATGTAAGTGCAATTTAGCCAGCGGAGTTTGGTGAGCCAATGACCACACATGTATCATTCCAGATTGATCTGAAGTGTTCTGTAAGCTGTTCTGCAAGCTTAGATCAGTTCCCTAAACTTAAGGATGTAGGAATGTTTGAGATGTCCTGGGGGATCCCACTTAGCTGCCACTTTCTGAGCCCATTGACACCAAGCCCTTCCAGCTTGGTGCGGAAAGCTACAGGAGCCACAGCAGATCCCTCTAGATTTTCCTTATTTATCTTTCTTCAAACTGGCTTGAAAGTGTGTTAAATCAATATGGGACTAAAGTAAACAAACAAAACAGAGCTCAGATTTCCATATGATGTCACATCTTTCCAAACATCATCTTCCTCTATTAAGTCTGGGCAAAAGTGGGCCAAATTTTCAATTCTATCTGTTGAGACAAGAAAGAAAGAAAAAAAGGCAAAATAATCCTTCTTTCCTGACAGATTCAGTCCAGTGTTATTGCAAATTTCCTGCATTCCTAGATCCTGTTTTGACTGGCTGGGGCACAGAGGAGGTGTAACATCAGCTGACAGACTATGTCACCCCATATATGAGGTTCCTATATCTTGTTGCTTAAAGTAAAATAAGTTTGGGGGTTTTTCCCCAAAAGGGAGACTTAATTGATGTGATAACACATTAAGACCAATTGCACATTGCACTTCAGCAACACTGATTAGCAAAGCAATTTCTGTTAAATCAGAGTAGTGCTTTTGATTTCTTTGCTGAGGCTTCAATGGTCTGAAAAAAATGTGTTCAAAAATTCTCAGGATGAAAGCTGTGGCTGACAGTTGTATTAAAGAGGACAATGAGAGCATCTAGAAAAGGGATACAGCTTGTTTGTGCAGAAAAGACAGTGTCTGTGGAGGCTGGGTGAGGTAATGAAGTGAAGTACCTCATAGTTGGGACCACTGTAACCATACCACGTGGTTCTTCCAGACAGAGCAGGTTGCTTTTACTCTGTCGTCTCTAGACACATAAATACACGGAAGTATGCCTTTATTTTTCTTTAAAATCCCTTTAAATATATGTTTATTTTTCTTTAAACTCCCTTCTGGAACAAGAAATGTCACTGCATTCATTTCCATTCCCCAAGTGCGGAAAGGAAAAGAGAACAAACAACATATGACAGATGTTATTCATACTGTAAAGTGCTGTTGGAACACATTCAGATACTGAGTGATAATATCTATAAAAATCTTAATAGAAAATACTTCACAGTAGATCTCATGCAAGACATGGCCTATCAAGAAAGGTGAGTCAAGGCTTCCTTTGCAGGTAGTGCCTGACACCTCCAACTCAGAGGGGAGGGAGGGTGGTCTCATGCATTGAGGACTGCACAGGAACATCCCTGTTCCAGGTATTCACCATGTACTAAGGGGTTGTAGGGCAAGGGAGAAGGAAAATCATGATACAGCATAGATCCCAATTCTTTTTAGTATCCAGTAATATTTTGAATGTTATTATCTTGATTTGTCTTTTGAATATTGCCCTTACTCTGATGAGATATTCATTTAATGAATAAATAAATGCTTGCAATGACATAAATCCTTTAAACTAGTAATGCTGACTTTGTTTAATCTGATTGTCACTCTCCACACAAAACCAATAGGGTTGATCAGCTTTCCATTGAGGTCAACAACAAAGACCTAGAACCGCTCCAGGAGGAAGAGGATTAGGTTCTGAATTAGGATGAGGAACACTCACTTGTTTCAAACATTGCTCCTTCCACCATATCCAATATCACGTAGAATAGCTGAATTTTTCTTGAGCAATCTTTTATAACATTAATGGGTGCCATAGTGTTTAAAATTTAATGCTGGTAGATATACAACAGCAGTTTGGAAGCAGTAGATTAATGTTCTTGTTGTGTTCTTGACTTTTTTTTTAATTAGAATTTCCTTTTTAACAAGGAGATGCTTACGACTGAGTCAAGTGAGAATGGATGTACACAAAAGCACAGCCATAATTCTCTCCTGATAGCCTGGTCACTTGGAACAGACAACAAAATTACCTTTCTCAACAATTCCCGTGTTGTCTCAGAGCTATGGTCAATAGCTAGGAACCAAGCCCAAATGCTGAGTTGGCACTTTTGGTCCTTTCTTGTATCTCATCAAGTTAGATTTAACACCCAAACTTTATCTTTCTATCGTGAAAGAAACTATGGGATAATATGTAACTCTTTAAGCACTATGCTAAAAACCAAGGTGGTCAAAGCAAAGAAATTTAAACCAACACAACAAGCCAAATAAACACTGAGGCTAAAGAGTTTCTATCTAGAAGTCTTTAAGATTCACAAGAGAAAAAAGCTGGATTATTTTTTTGTTTCAGATGAAGTCAGCAGATTTTCTCAGATCTCTTTTGCCAGATGAATTAATATTTCCTTAAGCAAAAGATTTTCACTGAATTTTGGCAATGTTTCTAAGTGAATTCTGTCATTGCCAAAAGTGTAATTTCCTCAGTTTGAGCTTGGATATGTCTGTTATGAATTTTGCATCTTCTGCCTCAGAATATCTAGCATCTATAATTTTCAAGAAATGTAATGACCCAAAAAAAGAAAAGTAGAAGGGAAGAGCAAAAACTGCAGTGTTCTATTCTAGGAATTCTTCAAAATATCAAAGCAAGACAGTATTACTTATGATACCTTACTCTTTGAATATGGTTTCAATATGCAAAACATTTCACTGGATGCCAGGAAAATTTTCTAATACTCTGGTTGATAGAACTCGTGTGGAACATAAACAAAAGCAGTGTGCATCTACTCTAGCATTTGGGGACAGGAGCACACTTTTAAGCAAATTTCATGTTGATATCTATCACACTGTAATCCTGGGGGGTGTGAACTCAATCCCTTATGGATGAGGCAAGGAAAACCCAAACAAGACCATTGTCTCATCGATTTCACTCATTTATTTTAAATCCCCACTTATTATCTCATAGGCACATCTAACTGATTGCCAACTGAGAATTTTTGAGCCTAGCAAAGGAACAGGAGACCTTGTCATGAGGAACAACAAGTGCAGAACTCTTTCCCAGGTACCTTTCAATATTTATGCTGGCAGTCTTCAGACCCACACAACCCAGCCATGTTTTTGTGCTGCTAATGGGACTGCTCCATGAAGAGCAGAGCATATTTAGGATCATACTTTGAGTGACAAGTGGTTGAAGGTTGGGACAGCACTCAGAGAAGGCCAAATATGTTGCACTGTCCATATGGTCTCCACTGGGTATCTGCCTTTTTCTGCTGTAAAAGGTGTGATACTAAGCTAGGTGGGCCTAGGGTCTGACTCAGCTTGACCATTGGTGTTGTAAGAGTTCCCAGTGAACTCTGAACAATACCTCACCCTGGGGATGGTAATTCCACTCCTGGTACCATTATCACTGCCTCTATCACAAAGCAGATGGAATTAAAATCTCTGATTCCCTCAGACTCTCAATTTTTGCTGTAACTCACAAAAAAAAAAAAAAAAAAAAAAAAAAAAAAAAAAAAAAAAAAAAAAAAAGCCTTGGATCTGAGGCTATTTTTCCATTATTGATTTTGGAAATTCATGGTTTTATAGGACCTAAAATACTCATGATCCTCATATTTCCCCTTCTGTTAGAAGAAAGACAGCAAGCACACTAAGTCATGTACTACATTTCTTTTTTACATCCCAGGCATGTTTCTGAGCACTTTCACCACATTTGTCATTTCAGCTGATCAATCTCAGCCTGCAGAAGTGACTACTCACTCAGTGAAATGAATGGATGAAAATAAGGCACAGCTAATGTGCATTTTGTCAGAAGTGTTTGCCCACAGACATTTTCCCTTGATACCAGGCACTTTTTAATGAATCAAAAGAAAGACACTTCTCAGAGGGAAAATAGCAATTTGCTCAATAAGTTTATTTTAATGTGTGAAAATGTGAAAACGTGGCTTTTAGAGAAGATGGGTGAGGCAGATTTGCTAAATCTGTTTTACTGTAAACCTTCATGTTTCTTAAATGTGTTTTTTATTATTTTGCCATTCCTATGACTGTGAGGCTAATGTTTGATTTCTCACAAAAAACCTGCCTATGTTAGCTGTAAGGTGTTGGATTTTTTGCAGGAAGGAGAGATGAGGAGTCACTTCAAAGCAAAGAAAGTGCATTTGTCAAAATATTTAATAGTTGTGGTGTTATTCACATACCCATGTGAGTGATCTTGAAGATGATTTTTATTAATTGCCACACTCCTTCAGAAATTCTCTTTTCCAAATATAAGTGATATTTCTGAACTCAAACATAAAAATACTTTGAATATATTATAAACATTTGGCAATAGTCACTTCACATTGGACAAGTTATCCCCAAACGTAGTGGAAATGTTTTGGTTTAGTAGTCATAATTAGTCCAGAAGAAGCTGAAGGCTAAAATGTATTTGCACATATAAACATCTAGATTAACAAGGAACAGATCTATTAATATTATAATTTGCACAAAGACAACTCTCAAGCAGAAGAAAGACAAAAATATAACAAAAGAATTGTTCTCTGTCAATTATTTCTCCTGGTAATAATAGTGCGAGAAAATAGATTGAACTTGAGCAAGAGCACACAAGGCTAAACACTGGGGGCATTTCCCTAAGTTTTGTCTGTCACAGTAATTGGTGATTGATGTCTTCTGGTCCTTACTTCAACTCATGATCCTTCTGTTTTCTCTTCCTTGTCCAGCTGAGGAGGGGACTGATTGAGTGGTTTTGGTGGGTACCCATGTCCACCACAGGGCCACAAAGCCAACAACAGTGCTGGCCCACCTCTCCTGTGAGGAGAGGCTGAGAGAGTTTGGGTTGTCCAGCCTGGAGAAGATGCTGGGGATATCTTATAACAGCTTTTCTGTACCTAAAGGCAGCTACAAAGAGAGTTGGAGGGCATGTAATGACAGGGCAAGCGAGAATGGTTTTAAACTAAAAGAGGAGACATTTACATTGGATGTTAGGAAGAGGATGGTGAGACCCTGGTACAGGTTGGTAGAGAAGTTGTGGATAACATATTCCTGGCAGCATTCAAGGCAAGGGTGATCACCTCAATGGGGCTTTGAACAACCTGGTTTAGCGGAAGGTGTCCCTATTTATGGCAGGGGTTTAGAACCTGATGATCTTTAAGGTCCCTTCCAAGCCAAAATATTCTGTGATTCTATGACATTTGGAGCTACCCCAACTTTCTCCCTTATTTTCTGCATAGCAGTACTCCAGCAGAACCCTTCTGTCAGGATTGTGCTTGGCAAAGTCTAACACAGGTTAGGAGCAAAAGTTTGAAGAAAATAGCAGAAGTCTTGGAATTTACAGACTTGTCTTAGTGTTAATTTACTGGTGTCTTTGAAACACAGACATAACTACCTGATTAGACAAATTAGAGGTGCAGTTTGTTTACAGTTGTAAAGCTGTTACCATTTATTTTCTGTATGTCTGTGTTTTAGAATTCACAGATGGAGTCCTAATATTGGAATTCCTAGAGGTCCTGGGGATTCCCAGTGTGTAGCAGATCTGTTTATGTCAAACCTTTATCAGCACCATGCTGTGAACTCTTCTGGGAACCAACTTCAGCAGTTTATCGATATTATGAAACTAAGGAAAGATACCCTGCCGCTGAGCATCTTTCTGCCACCTGCTTTCTCTTTCCATGCCTACATCTTTCAGAGGCCACTACTTGCTCTACTGGGATCACCACCAGGTCCTCCTCCATCCAAGGATGAATATTCACACTGACTCATTCATGGCCTCTCCCACCATCACAGCTCACTCCAATGTTTTCAGTCAAAGTGGCCCTTCAAACTAGGATCTGTCATGTATGGTCGTCTGTTCCAACAGGATGTCAAGAACAAAGAGCATGTCACAGCAAGTCACCAAAAACTGACAACAAAAAAGCCCCATCAACATCCAGCTGCCTGAATCCAAAAGGCCCAAAGACAGTTTCCCTTTGTGCTCTCTAATAAGCTGCTTGGACAGAAGCCTTTGAGTACAACTATCACAAGTTTTCCTGTGGCTTGTTCCCTCCTGTCAGGTCTCTACGCATTAGCAATCATACCACACATCCTGGTTCACACAAAACACCTTTGAATGTCATCTTTCAACATTTCCCAACACTCTTTCTCACTGCACATTATCAATATGCTATGCACAAAAGCTTGAACAGGCTTTTGTTAGTCCTTTGAAAGACTGCAAACCTCCTGTCTGCTAGTCTGGTCTCTGAAAGCTTTTCCAGAAGACTTGCAAGCTTCCCTTTAGTCCATTTCCACGGCTACTGCTGAATAGTCTTCAGACTTGACTCAGCCAGGTATTCAAATTTGGAACCTCTTCATCCTATTTATTATAAAATGCATTTAAAAGGGTTCAGTGCAGAAAGCCTTTGGCCACTTCATAGACCTAAAATGGATACAAGAATTTATACCATGACAAAGCCCTTTTATAAAATAGCTGCCAGCTTTTAGAAAAAACCAACCAAACAAAAAACAACAATGACAACACAAAACCAAAAACTTCTTTGCTTCAGATGGCAAGTGATGTAAAAATGTTTCTATAATGTGGGGACACACCACTCACATTCTTTAGATTAACACTTATTTTGGCCATGCTGCTTCAACTTCATGCTCTTCATTCCATTCTGTCATGTTGGTCAGAGTTGCTAACAGGTGGATTGATGTTTTTGGTCACAAATTATTGGGGAGATTCTTCTGTGACTTCTTCATGTGGAAAGAGTGGAGGGTAGAAGCCGAGCAGGATATTTTGAAAAAAAAAACAGAAGTAAATGTGATGAATGTTAGGTATACATTCTGGCAGAGACTTCTCTTCAGTAAGATGAAACTGCTTTGAACAAAGTCCTTTCCAGGTTTCAGCTAAACTTGAATTGCCCTGGTGAACACCACCAGAGCTCACAGCAGCCTGCAGCTCCGGCTGCTAAGGTGACTGAACTGCCTAGAAGGAGAAGACCAGATTTCATTTAGCTGATCCTGTCTTCCCTTCCTAGTTTTCTCAAAGGATGGCAAGCAGATGATTCATATCCCCTAAGGAGGGAGGGATTTGAGGACACACCATGGAGCTCAGGGCTATCTTTGTTCATACCCAACATAGGTTGGCAGCTACTGGGCAAGGGACTGATGATGAAGCCTGACAAAGGTGGATACTCTAAGCTCCATCTCTTGCTCTTAGATTACTGTGTCTTACTACATATGGCTCATTGGCTGAGCAAAGGAAGAGCACATATAAAACCACAGACACCCAGATCCACCCCAGCTCATGCAGAGATCAAATCCAAATCACAAACATCAAAGATGCTTTTGCTTTCCTAAAAAGAGGAAATGTTATTGGATATGGGGTAATCATTCCGCTCTCTTAAAAGCTCCCAAGCTGCCCAGAACAACACAGGATACACTCTGACACTTCTAATAGACCAGAGCATTAATAATAGGCAGGGACTAAGCAAACTGTCATCAGATTAAAACACTGGAAGACTTCCAGCAGATGCTTGATATGGATCTTGCTGAAATACATATGACAGAGACATACACTCCTGCTCAGCAAATGATATCAAAGTAATAAATTAAAGATGCACTTCATATTCTCCACTGTCTGCCTAATAAGCTAAATCACTTTAAAGGTCTTTATTTGCAAGGCCCATGACTGGCCTGATAGCTTTATCCTGTCCTTTTCCCTTCCACTGGGAGCTACACCAGGCTTGAAAGTCTAGTCTTGGCAGAGAGAGGCCAGCTAGGTATGGTGGCTGCTGAAGAGCCACTTCTGAACAATAAAAATCTCTACTAGGAAACTGTGTCACTCATTGGGTAGATGAACTGCTCATTGAATAGCAAGTCTTCAGACTTCCAGATTTATTTCTGAAATAAAAAAATAAAGAAAAGAGTTGCCCTCATTTTGGCTGGGAGACATTTCCTTTTTTTCCATAGTAAGAATGCATCACTAAAAGGTGACTTTTTCACCATCATACCTTTTCAATTACATTTCAAAACTCAGCTTTTTGCCTCAATCTGTAGATTCATAGTCAAAACCTGGGGGGAAATGAACTTTTCCCATATGCATTTCAGAATATTTACAGTATTCTACAAGTACTTTTTTAACATAAAAAAGGATGCTAACCAAACTGATAACTTGTTATCTGTATGCAAAAAACAGAAAAAGCAGTATTTATAATACTTTACACATGCTGTATATCCACAAAACTGTGCAAAATAATCCAGAATTATTACTTTTATTGCCTCAATAATAATAAGCAATAACTCGCATTGTCATTATTTTACCATTTTAGCTATTACAGGAAGTACAAAAGGTACTGAGTACGATGTATATTTTTGTGAAGAAAATACCTGTCTTCTACTTCCAGATACATTACCCTGTTGTCCCTTGTGTAAACTGTATGAGGCAAAGACAGGCACAAACACAGAAATTATGGACTAAGACACATTTAGATGAATTGCTGTTTGGAAGCCTCCCTCCATCTTCAATTCAGATGCTTGGGAAGTGAATACAATAGCTGTAGGATTCCAAAGGGAAGGGAGACTGATGGAAGCTGAATTCGTTTTAGCTTCATTATGCAACCTTCAGACAGTTTCTGAAGAAAAACAAATCAATCAGCAAGCCAGAAGAGTAGGGGACTTATTGTTTTTTTTAACATATAGAAAAGAGAATAGGGGCAAAATTGGAAGTGAAAGATATTCCAAATATATTTTGATGGATATATTTCAAAGTTGCCTTAATAGATTTTTCAAAGTTGAGGTAGAGAGTGCTGAAACACCGCAAATGGAAACGTCGGCATTTACAACCATACAAAGAGCTACATGCTGAGTAAGAATTTGCTAAAGGTTATTGGAAATTACTAGCATTTCAACTGAGATGGGGAAAAGAGAAAAAATCATTTACAGAATGTTTTCTCTAGTGCCCAAATCATCACAGCTCAGACAACAGGATCAGTATCTGTTGTGCTGTAAATAAAACAGCCTAAACAACAAAACTGAGAAAATTTAGCTAAGAAAATTATTCTAATTTGTGACTCAGTAGTAGACATTTCAAAGCATCAGTATGTAAATCAAAATAAAATGTTGCAATGTTCTCTAGCACCTGTTTGTTTCATCTAAATCTGTTCAATTCTTTCTAATGACTGCAGCTTCAATCTTTCCACTCAGCAACTCACTCCAGCAGGGCTCAAATACCAGCCATCAACTTTGAAGCTTGTCAGGACAAATCTGTTTGCCACCTGCCCAGTAATTTTCATGTGGACTGAGGGTTTATACAGTTATCAGAAGTGAGGAACTGTTGTCAGTTCTTACGGAATTGTTTCTTCTTTCCTCTACTGTTGATACCTTCCTTATTTCCTTAAACATTTTGTAGATGCTTTGCTCTCAGTGTTCTCATACTGCGATAAATGTCTGATTTCTGTTTTTAGCAGGATGCAAAGTATTTCAGAAGTTGAGGATGCTTTATCTTAAAAAAACCCAGATGCTGAGAGATCCTCATTGAGTCTCTTTAGGACTTTGTGACAGTCCAGTTATGATTCTGCAGAGAACCACTTGTGTGGATTTACAGTGGGAAGAGAGTCAAAAGGAGTTTTCATGCTTTTATACTCCACATCACACTGTAAAACTACACCTGTTGACTTGTCCAGCCCTAGCACAGAACAGCAGGATCCAACACTATGCACTTTTCAGTTGTTATGATCTTGTAGGCTATGCCCACAGTCAGATGAATGTTGTGGTCATGGTTTTACCCCATCGAGCAACCAAGCCCCACGCAGCGACCCACTTACTCTCTTACCAGCAGGATCAGGGAGAGAATTAGAAGCATAAAAGCTGGAAAACTCATGGGCTGGGAGAAAGACAGTTTAATAGGGAAAGCAAAAGCCACAGGCACAAGCAAAACAAAATAAAGAATTAAGTCACTGTGTCCCATGGGCAGGCAAGTGTTCAGCCATCTCCAGGACAGCAGGGCCACACACATTACATGTAATGGTGACTTGGAAAGACAAATTCCATCACTCCAAATGCCCACCCCACTTCCTCCTTCTTCCCCCACTTTTTATACTGAGCATGATGCCACATGGTCTGGGATATCCTTTTGGTCAGTTTGGGTCACATGTCCTGGTTGTGTCTCCTCCCAACCTCCCATGCACCTCTAACTTCCTCAGCAGTGTGTCAGTACAAAAAGCAGAGAAGGCCTTGGCTCTGTGTAATCCCTGCTCAGCAATAACAAAAACACCTCTGTATTATCAACCCTGTGTTCAGCACAAATCCAAAACAAAGCCCCAAACCAGCCACTGTGAAGAAAATTAACTCCACCACAGCCAAAATCAGCACAGCTGCTTACAATCCAGGCTATCTAGAAGCCACACACCTACTTTTAGCAGGCACCAAGAGACCAGAGGGACCTACTGAGAGGCTGTGCCTTTCAAATTGGCCTTAGCACCAAGCAAATACAGCAACATGGCTTATGGGCATGTTGGCTGAGCCACATGTGCAAGCAAGGGAACATGCAAACATAACATAGCCTAGAAGCATTGCAGGCTCATCGTGTGTTCAGGGCCATCTTCTGTCCTGTTGCTAAAAGCTCCTAATTAGGTCACTGGCACTGAAAAACAATCAGCCAGTAATTACCAGCCTTGAGGAATTCAGATTGATGAGCCGTTTCCTATGAAGTTGTGAGCTTGGTTTGAGAAGCATGAGATTTTCAAAAGCTATAATGAACCTCTGGTTTTAACTGCCAGGCTTTGTTATTGAGCACATTATATGATTGTTAGCCTCCTCCCAGGACATTTTTGCTATTTCTTCTTCAAGTCTCAGACCCAAGAGAACACAGTTGGGCTGTAAGGCTGCTGCTCGTTTTCTAGATTTAAAATTGAGATTTGTGAGGATGTACCATGTTGTTCTATCCTTTACACCAGCACTGGGGTTGGTCAGCTCACAAGATTTCATTTGACTTCAGCTACAAAGTGTGAGATTCCACCACCCAGATTGCTGAAAATAAGACCCTCTGAAGGGAGAGTCAACTTTGAATGGATGACACCACAGAGACCTGCATTCTTCCACTGTAAGGTACTTTAAGCTCAGTGGGATGGGCCTGGCCCTCTGTCTTTGCAAAATTGTTTAATAACAGGAGAGGCTCTTCTCAGCTCTCCCAAAAATGACAGACTTCACATGAAATCAAATCCTGAAGTAATTCCCTAAGTCCTACAACAAAACACACACACACATATATATATATATATAAAAAATATCCTTGTATCACTTCCCTAACATCAAGCTTAACCTCATGTCCCACTGAAGTAGGTATTGCCAAGACATCTACTTAACTCAAAGTACACATCAGCACTCTCCTGAGTACGGATGTACTGTGTGTTTCTGCACAAGTGGAAGAGTTTACTTGGGTGGGCTCTTCTAATTTAAAAAAATGTCTTTGCCCTTAGTGGAAGTGCAAGCAGGAACTGTAAGACTGTCTCACAGAGCCTGCTGCAAAGATTATATGGCTTCCTATGAGATCACTGGATTTTCCATTCAGCAGAATGTGTGTTATAGTAAACTTGTATGTCTTTAGAATCTAAAGACATTTCTGCACTAAAAAGGTTTGTCTGCAAAGTATCAAGGAGTACAGACAGTACAGGCAATTTTCAAGTTACTCCTTGGAAAAATATTTTGATCTGATGGCAATTTTGACAGTTTAAACAAAGAATTTAGAACAAAACAAAGAATTTACCAAAGTTCTGTTACAAATGTATTCTTTACCTGTTCTACATATTGGAAATAGCACATAACTGTCACTGTTCAACAGAAACACATAAAATTTTCTATTAAAGCAAGAAGCAATCATTTTTTCCCAGAATGCCTTCAGGTCTTGCTTTGTTTTGCTGTAGCCTCTGACCTCACTTGAATTCAATATATCTGTAATACATATTCACACAGCAGCTTGTCCATCAAATTGATTTACGATACAGTAGAGTGTAAATAACCAAGTGATAATTTTCTAAACTTAAAAAATACCCTGTCAAGGACTCAATTCTAGGTCTCCCTGATGACAAAGAGAGCATTTCTACTTTAACCACTGAACATTAAACTGATCTTTGTTTATTGGTCTGGAGAAAGACCTACAGCCAATGTGAAAAAGTATGGGTCTAGCCCTGAGTTACCTTCTTTTAAAAGACCTTCACACATAAAATTTACACAAACTTTTCTATTAGGAATATCTTGTTGATTAAAATACAAAGCCAACATTCAGCTGCTCAGTCCTCATCCTTTATAGAAGAAAAGGATACAAAAGTTTTCAGCAACAGATCATAAGATTGCAGCCATAGTACAGAAAGACCTGTACAATGACAAGGATTTCCTACTTCAGAGGAGCTGCCCATTGATTTATCTGGCTAAATCTCCTCCTGCTCTCAAATGAAATATGGTATAAGTTGGAGCAGGACAAGTTCATATTCTTTGTTCATAAATCCAGGACACATGCTAAGAGATTTTATGGCTATTCACAGTCAACCTCAAAGAAAAGGAACTCATTTCTATTAACTTTTCCTTGCAGACAGTGTTATTAGGACATCTCAGATTTATGAGCTTGTAATTCTTCTGCTTCAAGATTGATTTCCTCTGCTGTCTGACAGCAACATTCACAAGGCATTACTGAACCAATGTGTAAGACAGTTATACCCCAGAGAACTGAACTTTGGCTTGATCCCAAGGTTAATTAGCCCAATTTCTGGCGTTATTTTGGGCAAGAGTTTGTATTATTCCCAGGCAGCAGAGAAGACCATTGCATCAGGCTTCATGCAAGGAAGGACTTCAGCTTCAGGTAAGTTTTTGTCATGAAATACTAGCCTCAGGCCTTGACAACTTGGAAAACAACTCTCTGCCACTATTACCTCTGAATTATTATTTTTTAAACCTGGTTATTAGTTATCTGGAGCATCCCCATGTATCGCCAAAGGAAATTAAAATTGTTCTACATTTTCAAAAGGGAGAAGATGAAGCAGTTCAGCACAGGATGTAAGAATACACCAGACAAGGAATGTATTTCTCCAGCTATCAACTGACAATGCTAATTTGCTGATAGAGATTTTTATTCCATTCCTGATTATCTTTTGCTGAGGATATTTGCAAAGATTACTTTCTATCTACTTTCTTAAAATATAGAATTTGCATAGTCAAAGCAGTTGCTCTCATAGAGATTGTGCCCATTTAGAGACAGGCAGACAAGAACAGTGCACACTGACGTCTTTGTGCACCCAAGCAGCAGGTGTTTTGAGACACTGTGTACCAAGGTCTTCCCCTGCAGGCATCTTCTCCTGCTCAGTCCATCAGTCTGTGTGTGATAAGATGGCAGTTAACATATCTTTGCAAATCTGCTTCTGAAGAAGGAATCCCCAAGAGGTAATGTTAATGAACAAATTCAGGGCTATGTAATACTCTGTAAGTCGATTTATTCAACACCTTCCTCTGCTCCCTCATAGCTATAATTAACCACCAGGAAAACCTCTCTAATAGGCATTGGCTTGAACTACTTGTAATACTGTCCTAAGACAGCAATCCAACAAATTCCCAAAGTGACCTTTTCCAGTTCACATCTCTGTGTCGGTTTTGCTGGTTAAGCTGGTTAGTTCCTACCCTACAACCCAGTTACAGAGAATAATGATCACCACTCTATGTTGTATCAGCTTAAATGATGGAAAAGGTTGCAATTTCTGCTCACTGACCTTCTTTTCTAGAAAAAGGATAATTTGTTCAGGGTTTTCTTATACAACCCAAAGTTTTTAGCATTCTCACTACTATTTTTTTTATGTTTCCTACACGTTCTCATTTTACTTTACAGATTGGTACCAGTACTCCAATTGAGGTCTCACCAGCACAGTGAAGAGACATACATTCATTTCCATGTGCTTTGCACATTACACTTTTGTAATACATTCCCAAAAAGGATCCAGCTTGTACTCCACTCCAAGTCTCAAATGCTTTTTCACACTACAGCTGCACTGGCAGATATTTCTCATTTGATAACTGTCTTTTACTTTTTTGCTTTCTCTAACTGCAGTTCTTTGCTCTTGCCTTGGTTGAACTCCCTCCTGTTGATTTTGGACCACTTCTCCAAAATATCTTGATTATTTTAAATTAAAATCTGGCCCATCAAAGTACTTCCAATTCTTGTCAAATTTGCTTATTTTAAGAGGATTATAAGCATTTGTCAGATTCCATCTTCCACGACATTAATGTCTATGCTGAGTAAAACAGACAGACAAGACTTCACTTAAAATGCATTGCTAATTTAAGATGGAATTATTCTTAACAGTTTTTGGCGCAAATTTAATGCAATTATTCACCGCACTCATCATTATTTCATCTAGATAATTCCCTAACTTGCTTATGCAAGACAGTGCCAAAAGTCATGCTCAGGTCAAGATATATCACACCTCTTAATTGCCCTTAATCAGCCATATAAATCTTTTAACATGACTTGTTCTTGACTAATTCATATTAGCTGGCACATATCACCAAATTAGTGTCTCTATGAGTCCTTAAACTGCTTTATTTAGATACAGTGCTTAGGGTCATGGTTTAGTGGTGAACTTGGCAGTGCCAGCTTAATGGACCTCTTAGATCTTAGAGGTCTTTTCCAATTTAAGTGATTCTGTGACTCACTAGATCCTCCTTTTTCTCCTCACTTGCACAGTGACCTGTGCAATGTCCTTCACCTGCTCTCTGGACCCCCCTGAGGAATTGAGAGCATCAGCTTGCACCACGTAAGCTGCTCTGCTTGTCTCTTTCCACCTGGAGTCAGGCAGCCTTTTCTTGATGCCTTTCACAAACCTCAGCATTTGGAACACTGTGCAACAGCCTTTCTGTTCTTCTCTCTGTGTACTTTACCCGAGGCCAACAGCTAACCAGGGAATAGGGATCAATATTGGGGCAAGGACAAGTACATATTCAAGAACTTCACCTCAAATGGGCACTTGTGTAAGTACCTTCTTCTCTTCCATTCCTATTGTTTTCCAGTAACTTTTCCTGCCTTCCATGCACATACAAGGACATGCTGCTTTCAGCAGTAATCTGGACACAGACTGCTGCAGATGAATCTGTGGTACATAGCTGTCAAAACATAGCTAAGGCAGAAAAAATTTCCCCAAATGTAGCTTTCCATGTAAATTCATGTGGGCACAAATCAAGCTGCATAGGCTCGTTTTTGAAATATTAGCCTGTACTGTAAGCTGAGAAATTTTAGCAATAGAGCCATGCCTTCTGTCTGGCCAGAATGCATCTGAAGCAGCAAAGGAAGGACATTACTGGCACAGGGTATGTTAATAGAACTAGAATTTTCAGGCCAAGCCTATTATCTCTGCAGTTCATTCTGTGAATTTTAAAAAATTGTAAAATCTGATCTTCTTTAAATAATGCATTATGCAGTAGTTACATGAGATGTAAGCACCTAAAGATTTGCTGATCAACAAGTCCTGAGGACTAGTACCAGTCAAACATTTTTCTACAAAGGTTTTACGTGGGCAAAAAATGTGTTTTGACAAACCAGAACCTTTATGCAGGCACATATTGCTTGCAGTGAAATTTCTTTTGGCAAAAAAGAGAAAAAGAAAGTCAGTCAGTCCTCTCAGGACATTCTGCCAATCAAGTTCTTTCAATACTTTTCAAACCACCAGGTTTGAATTTTCAGCCTGAAATGACATCTGGTTTTGCAGTGTCATGGTATTAAAAAGCAAAAGTTTTTTAGAGTTGCCACTAAACTGAAGCACAAGAAAATTTCCAAACATTTCTAGGCTACTTTTGTGGGAAACTGACAGTTTTAGTTAAAAATAAATTTTTACGATTTGCAAATTCCTGCAAAAAAGACAGTCTGGTTCTCCTCTACTCTTCAGGTGGAATGCTTCAAATAGCATTTCAGTGAAAATACATTAAAAAGACATTCATGAACTCTAAAGCTTCAATGTCCTCAGCTGAACAGTAGCTTCTCATTTCTGACATGCCAATTGTGTCACTCTCTACCTGCAATTTTGTCAGCAACAACAAAAACTGACTTTGAGAGCTGGCCCTCAAAAGGTCTTTGTTTTCAGTTAGGAATCTCAGTAAAAATAAATCAGTTTTCTTTCATTTGTGCTGAGTCAGATTCCATCTTCACTCACCTAGGACAACTAATTTCTAAAGATATTTTCATTCTTAAATCAAAGTAATTTAATGTAATGCTATAATTAATATCTTTTGTTCTTTGAACTAGATTCCATCTTCAAACATCTTTTGCTTCCTCTGAAGAAGACAGGGTTCTCAGCCACCAATGAAGAGAAGAGCTCTGAAAAAAATTACACAGGGATGGGTTTGTAACACACATAGGAGTAGAATATCCTACGTTTCCATGACATGAAGTCCAGATTTGTAGACAAGGCTTGGACAACAGCAAAAAATACCTATGGGTATTTCATTTGCTCTTTGTTTGTTTCAGAAATTCTTTTCAGGCTCATTCACCACCTAAACTTATTTACCAGTGCTTTGCAGTTCAAACTAAATTTTCCAGAAGTCTGTTATTAAATTTTTCCAACACAGACTTTATTCTTGTTTCTTTAAATAATTCTATTTTAAAGAAAGAACATTGACTTTCATTTCAAAAATATATATTAAAAAAAAAGAAAATAAAAAGCTGACTATCAGCTATTTTTAAAGAGCAGAGACTAAAGCACAAGTTTGATTTCCTCTTTCAAGTGGGTGGAATTAATTTTTCATGTGAAATGTTTTCCATTCAGACACTAGCAAAATATATTTAATGCTATTGTAATTACAAATTGATTCATTTCCATACTGCTCCTATTGACACTCATTTATGCAACCTGCATAGGAAAAATAATAAATGCAGTTTTAAATAAGCTGCTACAGTTTAAGTCTGAATAAAAAAATCAGACAGGTAACAAACACAACTAGCTGTTAAAGATAAAATATGCAATTACTGAAAATAACATTTTAGCAAGAAAATATTTCACCGTATTTATTTGATATTCCAATGGCTGTTCAAACAACCTTTGCTGAGCATGGGGGTTTTTTAGTTCTACTCCAGTTATGGTTGTGGCTGCGTGAATCACCAGCACTGGGTTCAGAAGTTCAGACTTCCCAGTCAAGTGGCTTGCCCGAGCTGTTGAGAGTACATCTGCTGTCAACAGCAGGGACTCTACCAAACAAAGAGCGAGGTGGAATCATCACTTCTCTAGACTAGATGGTTTCCCAGACTAGATGATCTTCTAAGACCCTTTCCAATCCAAATCATTCTACAATTCTTGAAGAAAGCACACAGGGTTTCCAGCACACAGGGTTTCCAGCACAAGGGCAAAGCCTTTCAAAGCTGACTTTTGCTGCAATTGAGTGATGAGTCTTGGTCCTCCTCCCTTGTTTTGATAACAAGCATCTTACACAATCTTGCAAGCATTGTCCATTTTTATGTAATTGTCCTGGAGGTGCTTAAAACACTGTAAATTCTAGAAACCTTGAACTTTAGGAAAGCATGAACAGTCATTCATGTTGTCACACTGCCTCTCTCTTGACTTTAATCACTACTGATTAAAATCAGTCACTGAAGACATTCAGTGTTTATTTGCTTGTGTGAAAGCCTCTATTCACCTGTAACATGACAATCTCCCTCTACCACTTCTCTCCCGAAATAAAGCAGAATTAAAAGTCCTTATAAGATACTTCAGAAATACAGAAGCCTTTCTTCCCTCTATAAGAGCTGTCTTTGTCAATCAGTTAATAATGCTGTTCCTCTCTTAAGTTTCCTGAGCCTTTTACAGGCTTCTTGGCAGAATAGGCAGGTGCAGATATTTTCTTTTTTTATAAAAGAGGGTAGCATTGCCAGAAAAAGGTAACAGATTCCCCTAGTAGCTTATGGGATGGCACTGTAGCATCACAAAGGAAAGTGGGGAAGCTTTTAGGGGGTTATAAGAGGGCTGCTTAGAAACATATTGAGATCTACACTGACAAATATATCTTAAACATACCCTAAGAACTGGCAACAAAAACATACCCTCGTAAGTATACTTCCCACTTTACAATCCACTTTCATCCCACTTTACAATTAATTTAAGTTTACACCACTGTGATTGTGCAAGGAGGTGAGAAATCACACATGCATTTCAAGCATACACCCCTAGGCTTCTATCTGCTGGTGCATGCCAGCCTTCTGTAGGGTTTTTGCCATGTCTCTTGGGTGGCCAAGGGCATCTAAGGAAGCATTGCATATGCATGTCTGGGCACTTGTCCCACATGTAGATATTTTACAACGTGCAGCACCATGTCAGGATTTGGTGATATAAGCATTAAGTACATGTTTACAGTTGCTAGCTTCATCAATGTACCAGTGCCTTTCTAAAGGATTTGGATTTCAACATGTCTTGAAATGCCTGGCTGAACTGAGGCTCATGAGAACCATTTTATCAGTAAGTATCAACAGTAAGTTTGCTGAACTGTTTCAACAAAAACTGGCCATGAAAACTCTTTAAGCAAGTCTAGAATGCAGCAATAAGCTAAAAATTCACTTTGGTGTCTATGCACACACTTCTTTCCACTCCTCCAGGTATGTCCAGGGCACCAGGATTCCTTCAGGGGAAGGTTGCAGCTCACAAAAACCACTTCCAAGCTAGGTCTAAATAACCAGATAGTTCCACAGGCAATGTCCTGGCAGAGCTGCCTGCCCAGCACACACAAAGTGCTGAGCTCCTGCCCAGGAACACGGGCACACATGGCAGCCTTCCCCAGCTACAGCACTGTGCCTGCCAGCATCCAGGATCTTCCATCTTATCCTGGGATAACAGAGGGCATCTGCCATCATTGGATTTGCCTGTGTGACACAAGGCAAAATGCCATCACTACATTTTCTACTCACAAAAAGTTCTGTTCAGTTCCAATTATGCTCTTGTTATTCCTTTGAAGGTCATTTCTGTGTGCTAAATATCATAACACTATTTTGCAATGCTGAGTGTTTTAGACCTTTGGCTTTGAGTTTACATGCTAATTTAGCACATCAAAGTACATGTTTTCTCAGCAACTGTAAAGCTGTTGAATTAGCTTTATGAATGTTGCTCAGCTGAGTGCTGGCCCTGTTCCTTATTGCTTTGTTTTATTGCTGTGCCACTGACAGCAACACCACATCAAATATTGGCCATTCCATCATCAGTCAATTCAGCTCTGTAGCAAAAATTAGTCCTGTTCTGGGAAGACTCCCAGCCAGTACTGTCTGGGATTTTTTTTCCCTTATAGATAATCAAGAATCTGACATGTGGCGTGCTACTCTTGTCTCACTCCCAGTGAGTTGAAAGTAGGGATTTCTTCTTGTTCAGTGATTTTTGTGTGGTATATCTATGCTACAAATGCACTTCAGAGTTGCAAAAATTTATAAGTCAAGGGCTTTAAACTACAATAGATTTTTTTAAGGGAAATGATGCTGGCAGCAGGGTTTGTTTCACCAATCTATAATTTCACAGACAGAGAAAGGGACTTGCAGAAACCCACAGACTTCCAGGTAAAAGTGATAGCTACCAGAATGCTCCATACCAGCTTGTTGAGACCAAATATTAGGTAACATTTCCAGCCTTGCAGAGAATTGGCTGCATATCACAATATCTGTCCCTGAATATGCAGAGGCATACAAGTTTTCAAGGCCTGCAAAGGAAAACCAGGAGTTTAAACAGTCTCTTCCCTCTCCTACTATGTTAAAAATGTGTCTGTTTCTCCAGTTCAGGGGTTTATACACCTGCAGACATAACTTATTACCCCGGGATGTATTATTTACTCATTCTGACCATTCAGAATAAAGAACATATTTCTCCAAAAGAGGTTTTTTGCTATTTTTGGAAGTGAAAGTGTAAGGAAGATTCAGAAATTTAAAAATACAGTGTGCCCTTGAGGATAAAAATGAACTAGCTAGAAAAGAAGTGCAAAACCCCAGCTCGAAAATAGATGGATAAGGGAGAAAATATCTTGCAGAAAAAGACCTGTGAAACTCTTTAGAGAATGTTAAATTAAATTCTCTATGATCCAATCTATAAATTCTGAAGGTTTAACTATACTAACAGAGTTGGTCTCTTCCTTTTGTTATACTTACACTGGGATACTTGTAAAATTCTTAAGCTCTATGAAAGCTGATTTGAGATCATAATTTCATTAATTAATGATACAAATGCTCCCTGATGAGATTATAAAAGGAATTGGAAATATGCAACTTTGATTTCATTGTTAATTAAATCTTTTCAGTAGATCTTGGCCGATATAAGGAATCACAGACTCTAATTAAGCAAGATATTTGAATGTGTATGCCTAACCTGGAGATATGAATAGCTCTATTAGCTTCAAAGGAGCAACCTAATTGAGGAGATTTATTAATGAGCCTAAAGTTAGCCATATGATTGGGTGGATGAGGGCCACGGCAGATCAGAGGTGTCTCTAGGGTAATTTCACCAGCAGTAGCAGACTTAAGCATGGGTTAGCCCCAGATGAAGGTCCATACTATTCCAATGTATTTTTTGAAGCTTCCAGATCTGAAAAAACCTTCTCTATTTCAGCACATGAAACAAAGCTGCCCCTCCAAGATTCAAGGAACTCCAAGAAACTTCAGTTTCAGATTCTGCATTTCTTGTGCCATCCTGTACATTGCTTGAACTTCTAAAGTCTTATGTCACAAAGCATGTGACAGTGGTGGCCAGTGCTTGTAGGAGTAGTTGATAGACATTGAATCCCACTAGAACGGAGAGTGTGGCCTGAGGGGGGGAGGCAAAGGGAAGAGGCCTTGCACAAACACACACCTTCTCTCCAGGATTAGCTTGTTTAGGATCCACTCTAAGGTTCAAAATGCCTCTTATCCAGATGGGGACAAAAATCATCAAATTCTGCCTCTGAAAATTCTGTAGTAAAGATCTAGACCTAGGTCAGTGTATGAGGAGGAAAAGCAAACTAAAACAAGCCCAAACCCAGACCACAGATCAATTGGCATTGATGGAAACAAGCCTATTTGTTTCCCTTCAGGGTCTGACCTCTCCTCTCCAAGAATACAGCCAAGCACATTACATAGATGCTTTGCCACAAGCAGCCTCTCTTTACTGGACTCCAATCTGAAATGGTGCCATCATCTTTGACAAATTGCTTTATTTTTATCTAAATGAATTTTCTTGTGTGACAGAAATATATGTAAATGCCAAAACTGAATCTAATTGTCTTAAAAAATAGGTCATTTTTCTCCATTTTATCTTCTAGTTAATGGCATAAGTCTTCAAATGTCACTTTTCTAACAGAAAACATCAGAAGCTGTTTTGCAGTGCCAATTAGCCCTAGAAGGCCTTACCTTTGATCCAGTACAATGACAAACCATACAGGGCAACTCCTCTGTCAGTGAAGAAATTCAGATTGGGTCTTGAAACATCATGGCATCTGCAGATTATTGCAGTTATTTGCATGACTCACTGAGGTTTCAGGAAACAGATCAAGCTCTTTGTTGTCATGTAGCCGTACTGCTTGTCAGGAGAAAAGCTAGCAGTGATGGGAGAAGAGCAATGATACACAGCAGTCAGAAATCAAAACCAAATTCTGACGTTTAACCCCAGCAGCCAAAGAGAAGGGAATATTGTCAGTGCCCAAAAATAACTGCCTTCCTATCCCTGGTGGTCTTAAAGAGAAGGAAGAATTAGCCAGCTGTTGCTAATGCCAAAGACAATCCTAGCTATGCCATGTTTCAACAAGCAAATAAGACAAATGTTATTCCCTTGTCATAACTGAGTCGTAAAAATCCCTCTTAACAAAAGGGATTTTTTGATTGAAGTTAAATAAACTTCAATCAAAATAAAAGAAGTATTTAGTAGTATGAACAAAGCATAGATAAATAACAGGACATCACAATCCTGCAATGATTTTCAGTAAATCTACAGCATGACAAGGAACCAGGTCCCCAGATCTGCCTCCCCCAGCACATATTTTGCTCCAAATGACATTGATGCCACAAACAGGTATTCTCTGGGACATTGAATGTGGAATTTCTCAATAGTCATGTATCCTTCTTGTTCATTTTATTTTTGATCCTTACAAGAGATGAGATGCAAACATGAGGCAAGTACAGTTATGATTTAGTGCAAGGAGGGATACCCAGAAAGCAGGGAGAAAGAAGGTGGCAATTAGAAGGTTACAATGAGGAGAAGAGTAGTGAAAACTGAGGAGAAAGAGAAACAAAGAACAGAAATCTGAGTAGTATTTGAGAGAAAATATTTTTCTAATTGCATGTGGAAAGAGGTCATAAGTAATCATAACAATGGAGATTTTCAAATGAACATTGGCAGTTTGCATTGGCTGTTGTATTTGTGATTCAAGGAGAGGAGAGGGAGGAGATGCACTGGCTGAGAGAAGACCATCCCTATACTCTAGGTGGGCATAGGAACAGCCCACTGCTCCAAGAGGATTTGTTAACGCTGTGGGTGGCTGCACTAATGAAAAGCTTGGCTGACAGTAGGAAAGGGAGTGATGGTCTATCCCCCCATGACAGAGGAAGGTGGTAATTACTACAGCTAATTAGTCCTGGCTCTGATTTCAATGGCATGTCATTATGTTGGCAAAAACCCCAAAAATGAGATGCAAACAGGGGAGAAAAACATGAAGTAAGAATATCAGATGCAAGAAAATGGTTGTTGTATATGAAAACTAAGAAATGTAAGACTACATTACCTTTAACATAATTAGCAGCAGCACAGCCATAAATTAAGACAAATCATCTAATCTAAACCTAAAGCTTTACAAGTGTGTCATGTAAGCGGGAGCAGCTAAGAGAAGTGACCAGAAAAGACAGTTTCCTAATGGAACTAACTGTGTCATTCACTTGAAGAGGTAATCACTGCACATGAGATTGTCTTCTCTGCTAGATCTAAAATTACCAGTTTGCCCAGAATCCATCTTTAAAAGGGAAATACAGCTTATTCCTCCTAACTGAGAGGGAAAAGTGATAATTTGGTTAATCAGGTAATCAGCCAAGCAGAAAAGGTCTTTGGAGAGATATAAAAACCCAAATAAGCAGCGGTCCAGGACAGACCAGGTACACGCAAGATTTATTCACTTAGTGCTCTGTCCAGGGATTGCTGCAGCGTGGTGTCCCGCAATACTTGCTCACATGAAGATTTTCACAACCATTTGGATTAAAATCTGACTTAAAGTCAGAATTAGCTCCTTAATTGCATCTTGGACGGGGTTGGATTGGGCTCTAGCAATCTGTTCTAGTGGAAGATGTCCCTGCCCATGGCAGGGGAGTTGAAACTAAATGACTTTTAAGGACTGTTCCAAACTAAATCATTCTATGATTCTATAATTTTATGATTCAAGCTGATGCCTGACTTAAAGATAGTGCAGTACATACTTGAAGAAGTATTTGGGCTGCAGGTTTTAGGAAAAAGAAAGAAAATATAATTTTCAGTAGTCCTACAGTCATCTTCCTTAAAGAAATTTAGAAGAGAGAAATAGTTTAGAGATAGTAATGCTCCACCCAAAAGGCATTCCCTTCACAATGGATACATTTAGAAAGGTGCCAGATGAGGCTGAGTTCAGTCAGCCTATTCTGCCAAACCTGTAAAATGAGCTCTTTCACATAATGCAATTTTTACTTCAATGTGTAATTCTGAATTGATGCAAAATGGACCTTCAAAATATCTCCTGTTAGCAGAAATATTTTATTATTTTTCGCTGTGGTTTGAAATCTACATCTGCTTTATTTACTTCAGCTTGTATTTGAAGTTTTTTAGGGTTTGGGTTTGTTTGTTTTGTTTTTAATTTACAAACAAATCTGAGTGCTCTTGTTTTTTTTCTTTCTGCTAACTGCCAGGAGGAAAAAAAAAATAAAAGCATGTTAAGGAAAACAATTTTTTTTCCCAGAGGTACTATAAATAATCAACTGAGTTTACTGGTATGCTGTTGTGAAGAGAATCCCTTAGTCCTGCACTGATCATTGTTACTTTGTTCAGCAGCTAGAGAATGGTGGAAATCCACAGGGTTAAAACTCATAACAACCAAATCGACATGTTCAATCTAGTGTTTACACTCCAATCTTTTATTTAACTCCTTACCAGCTGCTCTAGGAGCTACCTGGAACATTCATTGGCGGAGAGAGTCTTGCTCTGAGAGTAGTGCCTTTCAAAGGGAGCTCTGTGGGGCTGGTACAAAAGCTCTGGTGAGGATGGGTCTTCATCTTATACTTTTCTAAACACAGTTGCTCAAATGGAACTTAGTGATACCCTTGGGACATTTGGCCAATTGTGGTGTGTCCTACGGGCACAGAGGGGAAGCCACGTGCAGAGCCCTGGTTACCAGCAAAGCCAGGAAAGCTCCTTGCAGCTGTTACTGAGACATTTTGCTGATGAAAAATGAAGGATGAAAATAAAGTCAGAAAAACAGCCACCTTACTGTGAAACTAGGCAGCCCAGGTTCAAACAGCAGCCCAGTCTCTGGGAGCAGGGTGCTTGTGACAGCCAGTATCCCCACAGGGTTTCTCCAAGTCCCTACGAGTCCCCTGTGCTGCCATCACTGGGATGTGAGCTGGCTGGTTTAAGGCTGCAAAAAGGTACCTGAAGCAGACACAGTCACAAGTTTTGTTCATGAAGTCTCAGAGAGAAAGGGCAATTCTGAGGTAAAGAATTTTACCTATTTTATCTTTTTTCCTAATGTAGCTAGATTTATGCTTAATCTGGACTCTGTACCCAGATGTGAAGCTATTCAGCAACTCCTTTCGAAAAGAAATATGCAGGCAATCTTGCTAACTAATTTCTTTTTTTATCAAGCGGGTGGTTCTTAGGAGTAAGAAATTACCCCCAGGGATGTCAGACTGAGACAGAGGTAGTCAGAAAATAGAAATAGAGAGGCTCTTATGATATATTGTACGTTTTTGGCCACTGCCCTTGGTAGAATACATACTTCAACTTTGTAACCTCCCCGTTCATGGTTTGCTTCTGTTTACTGTTGCTCTGTTGGGAGATGTTTGAAAGTTCCTGCCAAGAGGGAAGACCATATGAAACACACTGAGGTACAAGCACTAGGGAATGTTTGGATAGATGAGAATCAGTAGTTAAAGGGCATCTCATGAATGAATAGAGGACCAGGACACAAAAATTTAATGTTCTTGATGTTACAAATAAGATCTCCAACAGAACTGAAACAGAGTCCAAGGTCTTAAGCCAAAGCTTATCAGCTTAGTCATAACAGTGTCTTCTCTCTCACTGACAAATCCATCCTTTGAAACAGAGAAAAAATGATGTTGTTACTGTGGCATGTCCTGGGGCTTTATCCTCAGATCCCTTTCCAAAACAACTGTTAAAGCTGAAAGATCATGTCTAAAGAGTTGCAAAGAAACCTAGGCAGTTTATCAAATATTCAAAGCATACACTGAGATGGATGCTTTGAAAAGTTACATGTTTTTCTCTGTTTAAATCTCCCATTTCAAGATATTGTCAGGTGTAGGTTAAATAATATAACCTAAACAGCACTAAGTGACCAGGTGCAAACCATCAGCTGAAGTTGCATGCTCAGAGCAAGCTGCCCTCATTCCCCTTAGCATGAAAAAAGGAAAAGGCACCTAACCCAAGAAGGCCAGTGGCATCCTGGCCCTTATCAGCAATCGTGTGGCCAGCAGGATCAGGGCAGGGACTGTACCCCTGTACTTGACCCTGGTGAGACCACACCTTGAATCCTGTGTTCAGTCCCGAGCCACTCACTACAAGGACACTGAGGGCCTTGAGCATGTCCAGAGAAGGATATCAGAGCTGGGAAGAGTCTGGAGCACAAGTCTGGTGAGAGCAGCTGAGGGAGCTGGGGGTGTTCATCTTGAAGAAAAGAAGGCTCAGGGAAGATCATATCACTCCCTACAACTGCCTGAAAACTGTAGCGTGGCTGGAGTCAGGTAGGGGTTGGTCTCCCAAGTAGCAAACAATGGGACAAAAGGAAATGGTCAGAGGAGGTTTAGATTGGATATTAGGAAAATTTCTTCAGGGAAGGGTGGCCAGGCATTGGAACAGGCTGACCAGGGAAGCTGAGTCATCATTCCTAGAGGTATTTAAAAGATGTGTAGATGCGGCACTTACAGACCTGTAAGTCTGTATGGCAGTGTTGGGTTAATGATTAGACAGATGAGCTTGGACATCTTTTCCAACCTAAACAACTTGATGACTGTATGATAATCCGAAGTAGCAGTCCTTCTGCTCCTGTTTCACAAGGATCATATTATGCTACTCCAAGCTCATCCTTCAGCTGGTAACAACACTTCTCCAAAAACCATAAAATCAAAGAGTCGTGGAATGATTTGGGTTGGAAGGGACCTTAAGGACAATCTAGTTCCAGCCCCTCCCTGCTGTGGGCAGAGACATCTTCACTAGACCAGGTTGCTCAGAGATCCATCCAACTTGTCCTTAAACACTTCTAGGGATGGGGCATTCACAGCTTCTCTGAGCAACCTGCACCAGTGCCCATGTGGGGCTACAGTCAGCAAAGCAAGATTTTCAGCCCTGAAGTACTGTAATTATGTATTTTATTGTGTATGATGTATTTTATGGTATATTACATATTTCTATTTTAATTATGTATTCAGCTAGAGTAGGTCTGTACAACATCTTTTGTAGGTTTGGGAAGTGGATTTTATACTTATATCTCCAGGACAGAGGCTTGTCAGCTGGGTAGGAAAGAGATTTCTTTAGATTCCACATTAAGGATGAGCAGCTCTGTGCCAGGTCATGGCTGGCATGGGTGCCAGCCAGTACCATACATGGCTCCATCACATGGGCTCAGGGGTCACTGGGAACCCTCAGCAGTGTCCACAGACACCATCAGCAAAAGGCTTCTTCAGTCTGGGCATGAATGACACATGGGTTTGGATTCAGGCATAAAAATGTTGCCCAGGTCACACTTGGGGTGTCTAAGATCTTCAGAGGTTTTTGTGCTTGGCAGGTTCGGTGCTGGGGTGAAGAGGCATCTTCCTTCCCCTGCAGTTTGCTCAGCTTGTCCCAGTGCTGGCAGGGGGACTGTTCACTAACCATGCAAGGTTATCGTGCTCTAAGCACTTTGTCTTTGGGGACATAGGACAGGGCCTATTGCTTTGAAAGTAGCAGTAGGTAGTTTTAGGCTTTTCCATCTTATATTTCAATTCATTTTATGTCATTCTGAGCCCCAGGTGTTAAGTTACCTGAGCCACCACATCACATGAAGGTGATGGTCATATGTGCTGGCAATTCTGGTCCTGGTGATCTTCACAGCTGAAGGATGCTGCCCACGTGTGCCAGCCAGCACAATTGTAGCTTAGCAACACTGCCTGCACCAAGGTGTGGACATACAAATTCCTGCTTTTTTTAACAAAGAGAAGTAGCAGATAGAAATACTCATGGTATAATTAATATCCATCTGCCATTCCTCACCATTAATATCAGCCCTTTCAACCAAGATATTATGGGGAATGATTAAAACTCATATTTACAATTAAGTAGAGAAAGCGAGAATGGCTTAGCTGGATGAAAAGAAATCCATAAAGCATGCAGACACTGCCTACAGTAGTGTATTTATAATTAATCTATAAAAAGCTGGTATAGACAAGGAGGCCCTTTATTGAAACTATGGCACTTCACAGATCTTGCATTCTCAGCTCAAAAGCCCTCTCTAGTACCCAGCAGTGTTTTATTATGGAATGTTTTTTATCTTGCAAGACACTTGAAACAACATACATTGTCAAAAAGCAGGCTGGGAAAATTACAGAGATAGCAAATTGCTTTATTGCATTAGCACTCCCCTGAACACTTTCCTTATTAAAGTAATTAGACATTTAAGACAAAGAAATGTAAAGCCCTTGAGGTGTGCAAATTTCAGATGCAGTTGACATCATTTTGGTACACAATAGGATTTGATTAGTAGTTGCAACACACAGACCCACTACAGAGCATGAACATTCATGATAACAAAACCCAAGAAAGATAAGCTCTTGGCTTTAGTGGTGTTTTAAAATTCATAAGAAAAAAAACATGAATTGGGAAATATTCTTCAGTGGATGCATCCTGGGAATTAAAACTGGAGTCATAATATATAAAGGTAATTTTGAGTAGTGCTTGGCATGTTATAGTGCAGTGAATGCTGTTAGTGTTGCTGTATCTGGAGAAGTGACATACTTTGGAAATGTTTTCACCTGGAAATTTTCTCTCTGGAATTGCAACCAAAAAGCAAATCAAAAATAACAATCAGCACCCCTGTCAGCTTTCTTGTTTACCTTGGATAAAGTTACCGTCTCCTAGGTACTAAGTGTAGCCACTGGACTTGGAATTGGACAAATTCTTGACAACAACACTTAAAATATTCAAATGTTTACTGCAATTTTCACTTGCTGGCAGCTAGTTATAAAGTGTGTAATTATATCCCTTGGTTCAGTGAAGTGAGAGGCAGTCATTCCAAGAAGACATTAAAACTATTTACCCGTGTAGTTGCTGCACTTAAAACCACTCCATTACTCAAAGCAGAGCAGCAGCTGCGAATTGATACAAATTGTTCAGAAAATGACCGGGTTCTTGCTAAAATTTAGCTCCAATGTCTGTCAGCAAAGTGAAAGGCAAATGCATTTACAACTCACACACCACTCCAACTGTTTGCTTCTTCCTTTAACATCTTTTGTTC
Source organism: Acrocephalus scirpaceus scirpaceus (assembly GCA_910950805.1). NCBI lineage: Eukaryota > Metazoa > Chordata > Aves > Passeriformes > Sylviidae > Acrocephalus > Acrocephalus scirpaceus. Next base: position 54,805,696 of record OU383774.1, on the reverse strand, counting down.
TTCTATGCCTTTTGTGTTCCTGTAATCAGGTTTCAGCAATAATTAAAACTAAGCAAAGGCTTAGAAAATTTCCTGCTTTGATTGCATTCCTGAAGCATATAAAAGTACTGCATTTCTTCTTTAGAAGGTATAATAAACCCATAGTAATTGCTTACTGTATCCTTTAACTATCCTAATCCAATTAAAAAAAATAATTTCCTTTCCTAGAAAATAATCAGGTAAACTGAATATGCCAGGAATGAATTGGTGTTTAGATCTACACTGAGGAATCAGAGTTGCAGTTTTGGTGTTGAGGTGTGCTCTCATCGGGAGATGTGACCATCTCCAAACTCCATATTGGAAACACAAACCATAATAATGTAAATATAACAACATATGCTACTATGAATACAGAGAGATTTCCATTTGTATACATACAAATTATGTATGTATATTAAAGGACCTCTCTTAGCTTCACATTGAGCCTGCTGGAGACTTCAGTTCAGGAAAGCACATGAACTCACATGCTGAAGTATTGATTCAGCCACACACTTAACCCGTGAACTTAGCACCAAACTCAGGAACTGCTCAGGAGGATACCTGAAGATACCAAACCTAAAATCTTGCCATAGCTGTGTTCTTAACTGCTGCCATCATAGTGATAGATTATCTGGGCTCTGGCAGGGAACTGATGAACTGTGAAGTACAAACTGATCTCCAAAGCCTGGAGACAAGTTTACTTGAACAAGGAGCATGGAAGTGTCTGCTGGATGTGCATTTAAGAAACAGAGTTCATACGCTAAAAGGCACGATGAATGTTTTTCTAAGTGTGATTTTAAAATACCTTTTAAAAAGAGGATATACTTTTTGAAGTTAATTTTATGCATAAAATACAGAAATAGAAGAAGAAATTTGTCCTTGTACAATGGGATGAAGAGACATTGTATTTTATTGTAGCTGAAGTATTATCCTGAAAAAGGAAGATTAATATTTTCCTGAATGTTAAGAAGTAGTCAAGGCATTAAACATTCAGAGCATTAAAAAGAAAAGATCAATAAAGTTCAAAATTAAAAGCCTGAAAATTAGGTTTCTGCTTGTCCAGATTACTTTTTTTTTGGTGCTTTGTTACAAGCTGCAATTTTTGCAGCAACTAATTAGAATTGCTCCTCTCACATCAGCTGTGATCTGAGCTCAAAGACCCTAGAACTCATGACTCTCCACATTGTGGTCTATACTGCAGTAAAAGAAACCCCAGCTTCCTCCACATGCAGATGAGTTTGTCAAAGTCAGCCCAATTGGCTGCTCTAGAGTGCTTGTAATCGTACTTGGCTGCTTTCTGTATCAAATTATATCCCATTTATAAAGCTATACATCATTATAACACTTTACCTGCTAACAGGGCTGAGTGAAACACTTTTCTCCTTAAAGAGGGTGCTTACCTTGAAATAAATTTTGAAGAAGGAGCCTGTCAAAGCAGAAAACTACCAAGGATTTTATAAGAGACATCCGATCTGCATACAAGGAATAAAAAAGGTTATAATATTACAGTTGTTTTCCCCTCTCCATAAGGTTGCTCAAGACTTCTGCTGAACCTTTTATAGGAGAGGGGAGGAGGCAGCTCTACTCACATATGACTGAAATTATGTAATTACATTGAGGTGGGCTTCTTAGTATCTACCCACCCTCCAGGTTCTTTTCCATTGTTTTCCTTCTGCCAACAAAGAAACAAGTCACCTATACCCTCTTCCAGGCTGTTTATCTAATTTATCCTGATCTTCCCACTATTCAAGTCCAGGCTACCTCCAGTCCTCTAATAAGGCAAAGCCAGGTGTTTTTCCAGGCATAGGACAATAAATTCAAATGAAGAAAGAAGCCATTACAGCTACTGCTTTCTAAAGTGCTTTCTCCTCCTTTTTCCCCTTGAAAATTTATGAACTCCACATCCACTAAGAAATACAGTCACTGCTGGCCAGCTCAAACCTGCAATGTGTTATTTTTAATGTAACTGGAATGGTTTTTTTAATCTGGCTTTGAAGTTAGCCCTCCTTTTGAGCAGGAAAATGGACTTGATTCCTCCCAAAGTCACTTCCAATCTGAGGTATTCTGCAGTTCTGTTTGTTAGAACTCTGCCATTAGAAGCATCATGAAGTGTCATGGTTTAACCCACCAGGCAGCTAAATGCCACACAGCTGCTTGCTCAATCATTCTCCAGTGGGATGTGGCAAGAATTGGGAAGAAGAAAAAGTAAAATTCATGGGTCAAGAAAAAGACAGTTTAATGGTACAGAGAAGGAAAGGCTAATTCTAAAAATAGTTATTAAAAAAAAAAGAGTATACAAAACAAGTGATGCACAATAGAATTGCTCACCACTTACGGACTGATGCCCAAGTAATTCCTGGGCAGAGGCCTTGAGCCTTAAGATTTACCCCAGTCTCTATGCTGAGCATGAGGCAGAGCTGGAGGCAGCACTCCAGGTGGGGTCTCATCACAGCAGAGGGTCAGAATCACCTTCCTCAACCTGCTGGCCACACTGCCCTTGATGCAGCCCAGGAAGAAGTTGGCTGGCTGGGCTGCAAGGACACATTGCTGGCTCATGTCCAGCTCTCCATCCACAAGGATACAGGAGAAAGCAAATTGTAACAGGATAATTAGGTGAAGGTTCATTTCTGGTTTGATCATTATAGCAAAGCATGTATTTGGAGCACAAGGAAACAGTTCAACAGCACTTAAAGCCAAACTAGAACAAGTACCTGCTCAGTAATGCAATAAGGATGGATGAACAGAGGGACGTTGTACAGAGCTGGGGAGGAAACCTTCATCCTGCCTATGGACTGGCCATGTCAGAGCTTTGGGTTAGTGCTGGTCTTGCTGAAGCCAGTGACAGCAGTATATTTCAGATATGCCTTTTTGTCAGATCAATTACATGAAGAGAGGTGCTCATTCTGAGCAGGTCTGCATTAAGAAGAGCTGGGAAGAAGATAACATTGAACAGCTGCAGCAACTTGCAAGTATTTGTGCTAAACCTGTGTCAAGAAAGATAATATGCAATGTCCAAAGTGGGACTGTTATGAAATCTTTTCCAACCCAGTTAGCCTCTGGTTTAAATCCTTTTTGTTATAGCACAACTACATTTCATCCATGGTACTTTCCTTTTATGCTTTTTGGTCTTCATGAAAAATTAGAGACCAAGCTCAGACATAAACTTTCTGATGAAGCAAAGCACTTTCCTCTCAAATTGTTCACAATAAAATAACAATACAGATGTCACGGCATATAATGAGATGGGAAACAAGATGATATGTGTCCTTCATGTCTGTCCCTCTTGGCTGGGCTGCATGGTTTATGGTTTGCACTCCATTCACAGGCCCAAGCTCTCCTGTTAAACTAATACTGTTCCCTCATCTTTGTCTTCCTGTCTCTCCACATTTATCCCTACTCTAAATCTTTAGACAGTGCAATGCCCAGCATGCTTTGACACAGCTGTTCTAAGGCAAAGAGAGAGGTGTTTTGTAATGCATGCAGGCAGCACTGTGAGAAATGTGACACAGCTCATGTGTCCCCCGGTGGACAGACATCATCTGTCATTCAGCTGCAAAAAGCACCAGCAATAGCTGGAAAGGGGAGAGCTGAGGTACATGTTAGAGCATGCATCCGATGGTCCCTGCACTAAGCTCTTCCACAACTTGGAAAATTCCATGGACCCTTGAAACCATGGACTGGTAGTTTTTGAAATCTTTTGTGCATACTGTTTCTTTTCTGATGTGCCATTTTTCTTTCAAACCCACACCTGAAACCTTAAATGAAAAGTGCTGTTGTGTTGGAAACCCACAGTGTGAGAAAGGGAAGGTTCATTAGACGCTCTCACCTCCCTGCCTTAGTTATGCCCTTGGCTGTAGATGATGGCAGAGGAACTCAGGATTTCAAAAGCAAAAAGATTCAAATACAATTCTGCTGCTTTTCTTATCATGCAATTCTGCAAGAATATCAGATGGGAAGCAAGACAGTAAATTGCTTTCCTGCTGTAGGCACAAGGAGGAGGGGAGAGCAGATTGACAGCAACCATCACGATTTGTGTCACCAAACAACCTCTGCATGAGATGCAGCCTTCACACCTGCTCCTACCCTGGCAGTTTTTCTGTCAGAAGGGATATAATTTTGACATAATTTCTCTTGATTAGGAGGTTCACACTTATTTTGTGATACAAAAACAGATCAGTGCATTGATACAGACTGATCATAATTAATGACTTCAGTCTGTGCTGGTTTTGGCTGGGGTAGAGTTAATTTTTGTACTAGTAAGTGGTATGGGGTTGGGTTTTGAATTTGACCTTCAGAGAGCTGATAACACAAGGATGTGTTTGTTACAGCTGAGCAGGGCTGACACTGAGTCAGGGCCCTTTCTGCCTCTCACCCCACCCAACAGTGAGAGGGCTGAGGATGCACAAGGAGCTGGGAGGGGACACAGCTGGAACAGCTGACCCCAACCGGACAAAGGGGTATCATCAAAGTCAGCATATAAAGCTGGGGGAAGAAGAAAGGAGAAGGATGTTTGGATTGATGGCATTTTATTTTCCCAAGTCACTGTTACATATGATGGAGCTCTGCTTTCCTAGAAATGGCAGAACACCTGCCTGCCCATGGGAAGTGGTGAATAATTTCTCTGGTTTGCTTTGCTTGCACTTGTGGATTTTGCTGTACCTGTTAAAATGCCTTTATTTCAACCCACAAGTTTCCAGGCTTTTACTCTTCCAATTCTCTCCCCCGGTCACCGGGGGAGGTGTGAGTGTGTGGCAGTGTGGTGCTTAGTTGCCAGCCAGGGTGAAATCATGACAGGAGAACCAAAAACTTTCCCTCATTCTGCAGGGTGTCATCTCCAGCACCCACAGGCTCTGCTCTTCCGCAGTGCTAAGACACAAAGGTTGTCCAAAGACAGGGAGCTCTTTTTGTACCCTTGGAGAGGCCATAGGGCTGTGAGAGGTTTTAAAGTACAACATTTATTATGTTCTGTTTACTCAAAACCAAATTATCCTCTTCTATAAGGATGTAAACCTTTGAAAAAAAAAAAAAACAACTAAAACCTTTTGCAGTCTAAAAACTTTTCCCACACACATATTTACATGTTTATAGACAAATTCAACTGTTCACAACACAAAAGTAATTATAAACTTCAGGTGAACACCAACAAAGTACTGGGGATCCAGTTATATTAAATTCCTTTACTCCTCTAGTGCTGGAGGAACCACTATTCTGTGTGGTTTCAGTGTGGCATATACAATGCCATGGTGTTTCTGCTTTCCCCTTTCAAGTCTCCAGGGAATAACCTACAGTTTTAGCACCTTTGAAAAGCCGGGGAGAAGGCAAAACAGATGGGATGGGATTAGGATTGTTTATGAAATGGAGTGCTCAAAGATGAGCCCTTGGCAGGGCAGAGCAATTCATGCTATATATTGGGTGAGTAAAGTTGAAATAAAATGCTATTTAGGTCCCAGTCCACAGAATGGTCTTTCACAGAAATGTCAGCAGATATATTCATGCCAGGTTTTTAGCAGTTGGTTTAAACTACACCACAGAGCAAAAGACATTTTAAGAGTTACTCTGAGTAATGTCATGCCTTGTACCTGCATACTTTCACCTAAGCTATTTCATTTGTGAGTTGATGACATGAGATAACAGGAAACATATACGATATAAATCTTGCAAGGTGTGCACTAGATGTCTTCTGAATGTGAATGCCACTGAAATTTGCAAAGTAAGACAAATGTTCTAAATAAAAGTTTGAAGGTCAAAACAGGCCAGAAAAGCAGAGCAACAGCCTCAGTTGCTTCCCAAACCCTGAGACAGAAATATCTAGGGTGGTAAAAGTGCATTTGCAGTTACTGCTGATTATACAGTAGGACATGTAACAACCATGTAGAATCTGTTTGTGCCAATAAAAAAGTGTCACTTCAGGGGAGGTCAGATCTTTGTGCTATTTCTGACACTGCATATTGCTGAGTCATCTTCTCTGCTGTCCTGTCCTTCTCATTTTCCCTTACAAGCTCTTAATAGCTTTGCAGAATGCATTTCTTTCATTCAGTCAGAGGCTCTGCCATGCCTACCTGGGCATCAGTGCTTGTTTCTCACTTCTGATGATTTTAGAAGTCCTCTCACTTGCATTTTCTTCCTGCTTCCAGCTGCCTCTCTCCAGCCTATGATGGCATGGGGTGAGGTTGAACAATAGTCTATTGTGCTTCATTAGAGGCAGCCCTCCTACTTTGTTCCGTGTTCACCTATCTGTCTGTATTACTTTATGGCTTACATTCTAGATTTTAGTCACTTCTGTGATGTCTAGATAACAATACTTAAATTTATTCTCAATAGCATTTGAGTCGAAACCACTTCGTCTCAAGTACAGCTGTCATTAGTTGCCTATGCTACGCAACAGCTTCCAACTGTTTCAGTGAGCAGGAAGAAATAAATGGAGCTATCTAATCAATATAGCAGGTTGAACTTGAAGTACCTATCCTTTATTTAAGCTTCTTTGCTGACAGTCAGTGTTTTATTAATCTTAATCCTGAGAACTGTGGTAAGTTGAAAAAAAGTAATTACTGACATTTACAACACTTAGCCAGGAAAGTATTTACCTATTGGGAGTTCTGCAGGAATACAGACACAATTTGAACAAAGGGCCACCATTAAAAGGTGTTTTTTATTTGAAAAAAATTAAAAGATCAGCAATGAAAACCAACATCAGGCTGCAAACAACTATGGAGATCACGGCCCATGCTTGCTGACTGTGTACAGCCGTATTGCTGTTTCCACCCATACACAGCTCCTCGGGAAATAGTCTGAGAATCACACTGTGCAGACGGAGAGAAAAATGTCAGGTGCTCAGATGTGTGACTTTTAGCCAGGTGTTATGTCAGTGCAAGTTTCTCCAGAAAGGTGTGACACCACCATCCCAGGAGGTGGCCAATCCTAGGAGTAAGTATTTGTGCAGCAGTAATTGCCAAGCTTATATTTGAAAGTAAGAAGGCATTGTATCACTTTTCTCCTTCTTCTCGACATTGCAAAAGCAGAATAAGATCCCTTTCCTGACATTTCAGCCCATAGAAACACAGCCCACTCTGTTGTGGCTCAGCCTTGAACATGATGTCTCTAATAACGAGTGGAGGAATTGCTGTGTGTGGGTACAGAACATAATAATTCTGCTAAGTATCTGTTTCCAGATCAAATCACACTGTGACTTTTTACCTCCAGAATATTAGTCTAGAATGGTGTAGCAGAAATTCTTCCAAAATAACCAGTTACCTGTCATAGTCATTTCCACGTGTAGCTCAGACCCAGGGTTAGGAAAAAGCTGAAGCCTGCCTGACCAGTCGTATCTTTGTCATAAACAAATAAGATTAGGTTGTCTATGAAATTGTACTGTAAACAGAGGGCCACTGCTGTTACAGCACCCACTTCTGGCACTGTTTGGGATAGCTGGCTTTTTTTCCCTAATGTTTCAGGGTACTGGTGCCAGACATCACCTTTCCCATCTGAGTGCAGGCTGAGCTTTCACTGGTTATGAATGTTTGGGGGTAGAATGTAAACCAAATGCCTTAAAAACTGCTTGGACTGCCTTCAGTTGTGTTTGTCTCATGCCTTTACAATTGACCTTTTTTACTTTCACATCACTGATATTCCAGAGAAGCTGGAAGTCAGGTGGGAGAGGAAGGAAGGGCCCATCTTTGCACATCCATAAGCACAGAGAAGCACTGGTGCCCATTCCTCTTCATAGCAAAGCCTGTGGTACTCCATTAAACTGTGATGACAGCCTGAACAGAAAAGGCACTGGATGACTCATATTCCAAAAGGATCTTGAAAGCTTCCTTTTTGTGTGGACGTGTAACAGCAAGCTGTTATCCAAGTGTTTGTTTCTCTGGTAGTACCACAGGCCACAGTTTGGTGATCACCTAGATATCTGGGGCTGGGAAGCAGTTGGTTTTGCAGAATTCAGTCCTAGCACCATAGCTGTCTCCGCAACACAGACAAGGCTGGGAAACAGGGAACAAGATTGTCAAAACTTTGACAAGCTCAACTTTATTTCATTTCACTGGGGAAATCATGTTTATGCACGTGAATCTAATGGACCACTTGTTCCAGTCCCTTGTGATCTGGCAGCACCTTGAACAACTAAGACATTGGAAAGATTTCCACCACACTGCAGCCAGCAGGATTAGTAGAATCATAGCATAATTTGGGTTGGAAAAGACCTTTAAAAACAACACTGCCAAGTCCACATCTTTATCCATCGAGAAAGTCACCTACATTTATCTAGAGACAGCAGGTTCTCATCTCATATCCCAAGACAGGTGGGATGTCTTCTCTCTGGAACTGCTCATCCCTGCCTTGGGTTAGGGAGGAGACTGAGAAAACTGGTAGAATGCAGCTGCCTGACCCTTATATAGAGCTGGCCAGCCAACTCTGTTCTTTACCTGTCGTTAAGTAGCTGAATGTTTCCCCAGCTAAATGTTCTGCTCTTCCTGGCCATGCTATTTATTGCCAGCTGTATACAGGAGCACAGCTCAAGCTGCTGCAAGCTGAGAAATACGTGCTCATGCTGTGAGGTAGGACAGGGAGAGAGGAGGTTTGCTGCTGTATGGGAAATACAGTTATGAATGCTGATAAATGCAACTTGAATATTATCTTCAGCAAAAAGGTCTTATTCAGTGTCCTGCTTCTCGTGCCAAAGGTTGATAAATAAACCTGAGGGCTGTGTTGAAGGCAGACTCACAAAGCCATACCCACAAGGAGCTCAGTCCTGCAGTACAGTGCCATACAGCTCTGTTTGTGGAAAGCCAAATTCCTACCTTGTCTCTCTGCATACAAAGCTAGAAAAAACCCCTCCTCCTTGGGATGCTGAAGACAGAATTTTCTTCCTGTCCCTGCTCCAGCCCTCCACATGCTCCCACTTACATTTCACACATTGTCTCACCATCTCTTCTCCATCTCGCTGCCGCTGGCTCTCCCAGACCAGTTCTAGTTTGCTGCCTGGTCACACCTGTAGGAAGAAAGAGTTAGGCTCTGCATTAGCACTCCCTGGGGCCAGATCTATGTGTTACCATGGGTGTGAAGTGCCTCTTAGTTAGGATAGCACATCTGTGATCCTGGAAGGATGAGAACAGCAGCAAAGACAATTGTCAGGCCTGCAATCCCATCCTTACGTCTGTAGCCTTCTGGACGCCAGAAACCCAACCCCGGAGCTGATCAGTATTCCCTTTACCCATTGCCTAATCCCACAAGCCTCAAAGTGTAATAAGCCTCTCTCTCACTTTTGCTGTGTTAATAATTCTGTTTCTCCATATGCTGAACGTTTCACACCCATTCTGGCATCCAGGAACTAAGAAATGTTACACATATATAAAGTTTCACCCAAAAAAACTTGGCATGCCACAGAAGTCAGAGCACAAAAGTGCCCTACTTTGACTGTTGTGGGAGCCAGGAAGGAAATATGAAATTAATATTAAACTTTCCAAAGTCCCACATGGCACAATGTGAGCCAGTCACCCTACAGGGCAGCGAAGCTAAATTTAATTGCAAATTACATGACTTTCTGGAGGAGAATGCAATAATACTTTACAATATCCAGTGAATAAAACTGCCTGAAACGCCCAATCTGATGCTTCATTCCAGCATCAAATGATGCAGCTGAGCTGAATTCCATATTGCAAAACATCCTATATCCTAAGTCACAGGATTTACCAACTTCAATCTTATTTTCCTTATTTTAGTGAGAGTGCAAGGTGCAAATTCATTCCAGCAAGCCTAAGTCTTCTCAATTAGGAGGCTAATGGAAAGGCATGAAGTTCTGTAGAGGGCAATTCAGACCTCCACTGAAGTGAACTGCAGTCCCTAAAGGAGCAGGAATAGAACAAGCTTTCATAAAAACTCCTGCAACAGATTAGGAGCTACTGTCGGAAATCATCTAACAAATTCACCACCAAGAATTGTTGTCAGCATGAAATAGAAATGTGATAATAAGAAAAGCTACAATAGCATGTTTATGTTTATTTCTTACATTCCCACTTTCTGATTTTGTTTTGCATTCTAAGTTGTTCTTCTTTCCCTCGCCCTCTTCCCCTCCTTTCTAACACTCCTGTATTTCTGTCACCAGATGCCTCTCCAATTTCCCATGTTCTCAGACATGCCTCTCTCCTCCCCTCCTTTTTCCTTTTGCTGTGAAAACTGAGAGTCTCAGCCTGGTCTGGTGCACCTCTTCCTTAACAGTGGGTTTTGAAGCAGTTTGTGGAAATGTGCGCTAGAGAAGACATAATCCCCTTTCATATAGCTTTCCATGGAGAAGGAACAGGAGTCACAGATAAAGTAGCAGGATGAGAGGTGAGAAAATTTTCTGCACAGCCATTGCCCCTAATGAGCAGAAATTCCAGAGCTGATCTCCACAACAGTTCTTTTCAAAAGAATGAGGAATCTACACAGAGAGTATCAAGAGAACTCCAGAGAAATTCAAGTTTTCTGTCATCCCATGAGGTCCAAGGTAGGGGACAAGACCCTTAAGATTTTTTTCCCCACATTCTTGCCATCATGTTGAAACCAACAGCCGTCCTCATGGACAGCAGCAGGGGCCATTGTCCTATCCACTCACTGCCATTCACTCTCAAGCATGAGCCTTCCATAGTGCAGGATGAGTCAGCCTTTACATCTTTCTCTCATTCATGTACCACTTTTCTCATCTTCCCACTCAGATCATCACACTCAGAGACACCCTGCCATGGCATTACGGGCATGCATTTATACAGGATCCATACAGAGTACCACCATACAATGAATCCAGCTCTTTTATTCATCACCAACACCTGGCCACTCTGTGAGGATAGCATCACTCTGGCAGGCCTTGGACTTGTGTCAATACCATCATCCCCTGCTTCTCTGTGACCTACAAAACTAAATCAGATGGGGAAGATTCTCAGCCTGAGGAATTTACAGACCACTTCAAGAAGTTGAAAGTGAAACAAAGCATCTGAGCGACAGTGCAGCTGTGCTATGGAAAACAACATTTCTCAGTAAGTGGGTTTTGATACATACAGGGCATCCTGGCAGCAGGTAGATCACACCAAAGAGCAAAGACTGGAAAGTGCTCTCACCATTGTAAACAGATGGGACCACACCACAGAGAAATAAGAGAAGAAAGGCAGAAAGGCTGGTCATGTCACTGATAAAAATGGACAGGGGTTAGGAGGAATAGGAAGAGGATGGAGAAGATAGAGACAGGCATATTGATGGTGAAGCTCTCAAAATTGTGGCTTTCAAGAAGGTCTGCAAGGACGAGAAGACCTAGACTAGGTCTATCCCACAGGAAAAAGGGTCCATCCACAACACCAGGATGTGTTTGTGTTAATAGTTACTTCTTCACCTCCACAGAGTGGTGTGACTTTCTGTCACATTAATTACTACCCAGGTGTTATTGCTTCCAGTGCAATAGGGAGAAGAGATGAGGGCTGGTGCTTTGTGGGACAATGATGACCATTTTCCCTTGCCTCGTAACAAGAGAACCATGGTGTCTGCCAGATGGATCAACACTCCTCTCTGCCCCCTCAGCTCGTAACAAGCCCATCCCGGGAAGAGGGCACAAAACCTCTCCTGGCAACATCCATGAACTCACCAAGAGACCCTGCAGTTCCCAGCAGCTTTGTGCCCTACATTCCTTAGGAAACTCCCTAATCCAAGGAGGCAGAATCCAGCAGAAAGCAGAGGACAGGAGGCAGCATGTCCCACACGGACACAGCACACCCACGGATGTGCCTTCAGCAAGGAAAACTCTTCGTCTGAGGAAGCATTGGTGGGGTCTTTGCTGCCTCCCCTGCAAAGCCTTACTATAGCATTTGCTGTGGCTAAAATCATGGAAATGATCAAAACAGAAAAGTTGGTGGAGTTAGCAGGGAATCATCTATCCGTAGACATTAAAAATTAATGTCAGCAAAAAAGCTTCTCTCTTCCAATGAGAAAATAATGATGGAGGGTCAGATGAAAAATGAGTAAAAAGATAGAAAAGAAATTTTCAGCCTCTCCTGCAGCTCAGCAGTCATAAGTCTTCCATTAATTTTAGTTACAGAGAGATGATGTATTAATTAGGTTTTGCCCAAGGCATGTCACTTTAATTAAATATCTATTCAAACTAGGAAAACAGGAAAATGGTTTATTTTCTTTCCTAATTCCTCATCAAGAGCTTAATATTTTCTTACATAATTTCAAAGAATAACAAACAACTTTTATTAGAACTGAAGTCTGAAATCCTTAATGAGGCACAGAAATTAAATCAAAGCACAGAGTTGTAGAATACACGGTTTACAAAGATTGGTCACATATTTAACTGAGAAATTATCACCTTGTTTAAATAGTTGCATATTTTATATTTGACATGAGCTGAAATCCCCCACAGTATTTGAAATATCACAGTGCTTTCTGTGAGCCTTCAATTGCAGAATTACGTAATGACTGGTACCATACAAAATCTTCCAGGAGGATCTGACCTGCTTCAAAATAACAAGACAGCCTGCCAGGTAGAAGCAGAGTTCAAATTGCCAGGATGTGACTCAGCTCCTTCATTCCTTCAGCCCTTGGCTATAAAATACGGCAACACAAAAGCAGTGGGATGAACCATTTCACATCTGAGTTGTAGGTGCCAGAACCAACCCCCCAAAACAGATGTTCCCTGCCTAGAGGGCAGAGAAGGCAGGTATCAGAGACAGGTGTCTTCAAAGGTCTTCAGGGGAAGAGGATTCTGCCTGCACATGTCTGTCTTATTACTGACACCAGGCAGAAGTAATATCCCTCTGGAGATCCTCAACTCAAAATATTATTTGACCTTTGGGGCTTCCCCATCACTTTACAAGAGTACTTTGCTATCATCTCTGTTCAGCAGTGGGCAGAGTGTCTCAGCACAAGCGGTGTGCCCAAAAAGGCTGTTCCTGCCTCCCTTGCCCTATATACCATGAAATACTGTTAATCATCCAGAAATTATCCATAAGAAGAGGAGAGGAAGGCCTCTATAAAGGAATATAATTGCAGCTAAGGTAATATGTGTACAAGGTGCCCAAAAGCCAGACTGCTTTATGACCTATTCATTGGCGGGGTAGGGAGGAGGGCTGTAAACTAATAAAACTATTTTACATAGAACCTTGTGTAATGGAGCCAGGAATCCTACGAAGACATCTACACAAAGCAAGTGATGAAGTCCTGAACCTGAACTTTTACAGAAACCTTCAGATCACTTTTAACAGATTCCCACCAGCAGGAACATGAAAAAACTTTAAATAGAAAATAAATGTGCTTTCTGGCTGTTCTGTTCTCAGAGGGAAAAAGGGAGGGACAAAAAAAGAAAAACATACATTAAATGTAGATAAATTACTGCCACTGGTTAGAATAAAACTCTTCAGAATGAAAGCTGAACAGGGCCTGTCCAAGGAGTCTGGTTACAATGTCTGTGATAAATTGCATCTTTTCATACTTTGCATTTATTTTTGTAGTCCAACATCATTCATTTGGCCCTTGTCATTCATGCCTTTCAAAAAGCAGTCTGATTATTTGTTTATTCCTTAGTAGCGGGACTTCAGCAAAGTTCATGGAAAATAAACTAATCTAATGATTTGATCATTTTGGATAACTTAATCAGATCTGTTCTTGAAAGTTGTATGTGAAAAAAACTGGCAGCTCAAGGCTTATGAAGAAGATGAATGCATTTTCCACAATACATTAACCACTGACACTTTTTCCATGCATTTATCAGACAGGAGGTTGCATAAAATCTTGTTGTTTGTCAGTCTTATTAAACCAGCTAACAAAAAAAGTCACTTTCCTGCAAAGCAGTTGAGCTCTGAAACACTCTGTGTCTTTCTCCAGCCATTGCAGTATTGTGAATTTGCGTGGGAAGTTTCCTCCTGAAGAATTTTATACATACATACATATATATGTGTATATATATATATACTTGTTCTCAATAGGGCTAGCCATGTGCTAATGAGAAAAGAGAAGAGAAAATCAAGCAATGCCTTTTTTCTCATGATTTTATTGTATAAAGACACTTTATGTGCACGTGGTGCACCGAGCCAGCAAGTCAGCAGGTTAGCCAGGGCTGCCCCTATTGCTTCTTGCTTTTGGTTTTTTTCCACTTTCCCTGAACTTCTTGCTTTTCAGATTGGTAAGCAAGAAAATCTACCTCATTTCCCCAGCACTGTTCTCATCTCCCTGACTCCAGGACTAACTGGTCTGATAGCAAGACCCCTCAGCTATTCTTCACCATTATTCTCTCAACTGCACTGCAAAGCATCAGTGATGAAAAATAACGTAAGACCTCAATAGTGTTATAAACAGCAATTTCCCCAATATTTTCAATTAAGAAATATATTGGGAAAAAAGACAAAGTGAGAAATCGAGTAAAAGCCACGATTAATCGACAGCTCTGACCCCAGGAATCAGATCTGGGTGAACCAAAAAGGGCTCAGCCTCACTGGACTGATGCCCCCTACCCTGGTTCACATCTGCCATCTCCCAGAGTCCAGTATTTACACTGGTTTTGTGCCCTAAGGCCAGTTTATTGTTCAGTCCAGTCTTTGAATATGTAGGTAGGTTTTTCTTCCTGCCAGGTGTGAATTCCGGTGAGGTTGATCTCATCTTTGAATTTGTGCATGAATATTTCTGAGGTTCTGGTAAGGCAAACATGTCTCGAACACCATTTTCTCTGTGGATGTCAGCATTCCGGGGAAAACAGGAAGGTGGCCTGATTGGATTTTCTCTCAGCCAAGTGGAGATGAATGCTGTTTGATGGGTGCTTGTGATTCTTATCTGGGCGGTGTCCTCTGTTGTCCACGCTATCTATTTCTTCCAAGTGTCATCCCACCCCACATTGATGTGGTGATTCCATCTTATTGTTCCATCTGGTGGGGAGGAAGGCACCCCTCCTGTCCACTCAACCATGCATAGTTTCTGTACAGGGGGGTACCTTGGAACACGGTTTATTTTATACAGGAATAACATGTTTTTAATAAAAGTCGAATTAACCATACATTTATAACAATAGCATTGGACATGAAGCTTCAGATGAAGGAGAACAACTGAGAACAATGCCCAGACAGAATATTTTGTGGAGCCCTGACTAGGCAGGGACAGCCTGGAGTTTTCTCAGAGAAGGTTTGGAACCTGCTGGAGGGACTTCTTGGGGGGCACCTAAGAGAAGAGGGTTTGTCCTTCAGGCAGCAAGCTAGAGAGGATGCACAAGTGTGCAGTGACACTGGAGATATTCCAAAGCAGACAAAGTTAGGTACCAATAAAAGGACCTGCAGAGTTCCTCACAGAAAACTGGTGAAGGGCTGTTGTGGTTAGGGGTGAGGTGGTTGTGTGACAAGCAGAAAATGAAGAGAGTTCTCAAATGGCCAAAGATGGCAGAACAAGGGATATTTGAGCTGCTGTATAGTGTCCAGGTAAAACGGCTGGCAGCAAAACATGGCCATCTACGCATAAACCAGATACAAAACACATTTTTGTAGAAAAAGATTAATTAGTATTTATGTGTGTATCCTGAAGTGTCACTTTCTAAAATCTCTTGGTAGTATACATGCATGCAGATGCAGTACCAAGTCACTGGAGTTAGAAGAGATTGTGCCTACCTGGGATCACAATGGGAACTCATACCTGCGTAGCTTTGCCCAAAGCACCTCAGTTTAAAAAAATTGCTGTAAAACCATCATGGCTTTCTTGCAAGAGTGCTCTTTTTACCAAATATCTTTTCAGAAGCAGAAAGGACCTGGCCATCATGACAGGACATCAGCTAAATGCAAATCCAGAAAATTTGTTCTGCACAAGGTCAACCCAGAGGCGGAAAATCAGCACCAGCAGCTGCACTCAGCTTCAGCTTCACAGAGGATTTGCTCACCTACTCACAAAGTCATTGTGTTTGTCCTCAGGTATAATTGTGAAGGTGATCAATGTCACTGAAAAACCCAAGATACCATAACTACTTGAAATGGAGCCATCTCTGGGTGAAAAAAAATATTAGCATCTTCATTTTATTTACTTTAATCTTTGAACCTCAGCAGATATGATGAGAAAAGGGTAAATTTAGTGTTGGGAGGTTTTCTTTTTCAAGGCTGATTGATCAAAAAGCGTGGAATTGTCTGACATGGAGTTTCTCGCGTTCTTTTTTTGTTCTAAAAGGAGCATCCTTAGGAAACAACTCTCTTGGCAATGATTTGGTGCAAGGAATTGCATAGTTAGGGATGTAATTGTGCTCTCTGAAAACGTTACAGGAAAGAGGGAGAGAGATAACCCTTTTCTTTTGCTTAGAATATCTATTTTTAAAATTATCTACTATCTATAATGAAAAATCCCTAATACGGACTAGCACCAGAATTCCAGATATAACAGTGCTTGCCTCTTAAGTTAATCAAACCAGGAATGCTTCCTACTGAATGGAACATAGAATTGTGCAAAGGATTTTGTCAGATATTTGCAGAATTGTTAGGGTCATATATTTGGACACGACCTCATTACACAAATGTCTAAGAGTTATGATAAGAAATAGATTCCTTGCCATAAACCACATAATGCTTCAAAAACTGGGTTTTTTACTGGGCACTGCTGGTGACTATGTATAATCTAAGCTGCTTCTCCTCACCAGAGGTACAAGAATCTTCCACTTCAGATGTAAAGCATTAGGGATCTTCTTGAAACAGGTACCATCTATATCTTTACTGATAAGACCCAGTTTTCCCTCCATTTACACTCCTCCTCTGAACACTCTGTATGGAAGTAAAACAAACAAAAGACCTGACACAGCCTGCAACATTTTTCCTCTAGCAACTCAGAGGACAGGAGTTTTACTGTAGAAAGGTGCAAAACTTTCAAGAGCATGTAATTATCATGGCTATCTCAGCCTTTTGTGGCCAATTTCAGATATTTCTTACAACTCTGAGGCAAACATTTTGCCTTAAAAGTCAGCCCCTCCAGTGGGTCACAGAGAGAAAGCTTAATTCAAGCAATGGAAATAGCTGCTGAATGGCAATTGCTGCTGCCCCATGTGCTGGTGTACACTTATGCAGAGGAGATGACCAGTCTTGACCCTAACAAAAAATTCCTTTTGAAAAATAATCAGTGAGGGGAGAAAATCAAGAACAAGCTGTATTGTGTCTAATATGAAAGTGTTTAGCTTGCTTTGAGAAGTAGGTTGCACTGAAGGACTCCAGAAGTCCCTTCCAGCCTGCATCATTCATGATCCTGTGCATAGTTCCTGGTGATACCTCTGCTCAACTCTCATGGATACCAGACACAAAACCAAGGAAATTCACCTCAAATCAGCTCAGAACAACAGCTCCTTCTAGGCACAGGGTTTGCCAATGCAAATGAAGAACTGAAGAGAAACAGATGAGGCTAATTAAGCCAAGCTATGGGAAAGGACCTGGAGTTTTCATCACTCGGAACACATTTCCAAGGGTTAGGTCAGCTTGCAGCATGAGTCCCCTGACTGGCAAAAGAGTCAAGGGAGAGACAGAAGAAAGACTACCCTAGACTTCAAGACTGCCCTAGTGCTTCAAAATCTAACACTGGTTAGTGTTAAACTATAATACACACCTCTAGGTTTCCTAGTGAAGGCAGGTGCTTTGTCTTAATTTGGCAGTGCTTAGTGATCTGCAGTGCTGACCTCGCCGAAGAGGGAGTTGCATTTCAGCTACAACTAGCTTATAAGAGAGAAAATAATAAAGCTGCCTTTATTTGAACACAAATCATCTTCCTTTGTAAGAACCTGAAAACAAAACAAAAAGATGATTCCACAAAATTGGCATGGTACACTTTCACGCTGCTCTTCTACTTCAAGCTCTGTTGTACTTGTTAAAGTTTGATCCACTGGAGAGCAAATATGTGCTTTAAGTGAGGTGGAAACTAAAGTAATGGTTCTCAAACAACAAAGTAGCTTCTGATTTGGTTCCAGGCAATCTGGAGAAAGATGAACACCTCTGTGAATACTGTTGTTGGGAAAGCTTTTAAAAGGAAAAAAGCGAAAACAATTGTTGTGATTTAATCCTGTCTGGCAATTAAGTACCAAGCAACTACTCATCATACCCTCCATACGCTCCCCTCTGGTGGAGAGGAGAATCTGAAAGAAAAGGTAAACCCTGTGGGTTGTGATGAGAACAATTTAATTATTGAAACAAAATATAATAATTATAATAATAATTGTAATGACTAAGAGAAAGAGAGAGAGTTACAGAAGCAAAACAAGTAATGCACAATACGATTGCTCACCACCCACTGACCAATGCCCCAAATTGAGCCTGGCCCTAAACAGTGATCAAAACCCTTCAGGTAACTCTCCCAATTTGTATACTGGATATGATGTTCTGTGATGTGGAATATCCCTTTTGTCAGTCCAGGTCACCTGTCCTGGCCATATTCCCTCCCAGTTTCTTTTGCAGTTCCTCA
The DNA here is from genome assembly GCA_910950805.1 of Acrocephalus scirpaceus scirpaceus. Lineage (NCBI taxonomy): Eukaryota > Metazoa > Chordata > Aves > Passeriformes > Sylviidae > Acrocephalus > Acrocephalus scirpaceus. Next base: position 54,787,264 of record OU383774.1, on the reverse strand, counting down.
TTGGTGGAGCATGAGACACTGAAAAGTCCTTGACTTAGGATAAGCACTACTCAGCAAGAGTGAAAACATCAGCGTGTTATTAACATTATTCTCATACTGAATCAAAATCACAGCACTGCAGCAGGTCCTAAGAAGAAAATGAACTCTGGCCAATCCCAAACCAGGGTAACGATCTAGCTGGTCTTGCTCACATATGTCAGAGGTGGCCTGAGAAAAACTGCTGTATTCTTTTCTTGGAAATATTCTATTGGAGCTAAAATAGCTTTTTAAAAAAATCAAAAGTTTAATTACTTATCTTATCTTAGTAAATCCGTCTTTGTGCCTGTAAGAGACAGACGCTTTATGCTCTGCTATGCCAGAGAATGCAGAAAGGACACATGAGCAGGTTTCAGGAGGAATGAAAACAAATACCCATGGCTGGGGCCCACCAAGCAATGCATGTGTCTGCAAAGTGAGAAACTGATTTGCAACTCTGTAAGCCTTCACAAAAATATGTTAAAAGAGCAGCACAGAATATTAGAAAAATTTTAAGAAAAACTGAGATGTCATAAAAATATATGCATGTTGGATTTCTCTTTTTTTTTCCTAGTTCTCTTCCCAAACCCACCTCACTTGAGGAACTGAGCAGCTGCCAACAACTAAAAGTTAAAGATGTGCACTAAAGGGTTATCTCAAGAGCACAGCTGCAGTGGAAAGCATGTTACACTTGCAAAACATTTGGGGAATACTAGTTTAGACTATCAAACTCATTTGGATGCACACTTAGAAGTAGTGATGAATGCATCAACCTCTACGCTTTGTCACCACAAACAACAGAGAGAAAGTTGGAAAAAAGTTTAGGTCTTGTATTTTCTTAGCCTTGGTTACTGTTCTTCTTCTGGGTTATTATTAGAGTTATTTAGGAAAGTCCAGTTTAAGTGTGGGTTGCCGAGACAGTCCAATCTGCCCTTGAATTGGTCTGGCAGCAATCAGAGTTCACCTGTTACTAGTGAAGTGGACACCCCATGAAGAGATTCTTCTGATATCTTTTTCCAGCACCTTTCTGAAAAGACGTTGATTTCAGAATGGCACCTGGGATTCCAGTGTGCGCCTGGCAGGTCAGGCACTGGTAGTGACATGTCCTGATCTGCTGGTGATGTCAAGGACGACTGAAAGTCTCATCCCTCCACTTACCCATGGAACAGGATTGCTTAGAGCCAGCTTGTTTCTTTCCTAGGACAAATTGAAACATATTCTTAAAGTGTTCCTTTGTATTCACTATTCTGAATACTCTAGTGACGTTTGAAAAAAGCACTAAAAGTAGGAAGAAATCTTGTAATTTCTAAACTAGTCAAACTATGTCAGCGTGTACTGTGGGGCATCATTTTAAAATTACAGCAATCTATAAGGGCAGGGCTTAGGGCCTTGTGGACTCTTCCACTCCATCCCCATTCAGGGACAAATCTTTATAACTGCAACAATATCCTTTTTTTTTTTTTTCAACTTTTGCTAAAGACACTCTGTAAAAGAAGTTAATTTCCTTCTCTCTTCAGTAGTGTTTCAGAGCAAATTGTAGCCATAGTGCAGCTTTATAGGACAGCAATTTCAGTGAGAAGTTTACAACAGATGGAAACCATGAGCTTCCTCCCCATTTAATATCCTTATTTGGAGAATCAAGAGTCTTGCTTAAAATACAAAGAAAACAATAATCCAGAAGAAAATAATCTTGTGCTGTCAGGATGATTAGGAAAATGAAAGAGCAGCAAAATTCACCAAGGTGAAGACATATTAAGTGTTATTATAAAAAAATAAAGAAACAAACAAACAAACCCCACCAAACAAACCCTTCTGAACAGTTTTAGGGGAAAAAGACTTCAGATGTAGATAGTCCAAAGAAACCCACAAGACAAATATACAGCCATGTGCCAGTCTGCTGTAGCCATAAGAACTCAGATGAAATCAACACAAAGTAAATAAAGCCATAAACTAACTTCAGGACACGCTTCACTTCCTCAAGCAGTGTTGCTGCCCTAAGGGAGAACAGCTGGGGAACACACAGCAGTATCCTGGGAAAGATGCAGCAGATAACAGAGGGAAGTGCAGGGTGCATTATACCCCTCCTGTTTGCCTTTGTCATCTTAATATTTAATCACAAAATTTTGTGGATTTTTTTCTCCTTAGGATGCTCATCTCCCTCACCACACACACTGGAAGGTGTTCAGCTTATGAACAGCAAGTCAACATGTTGATCTCTTCTTGTCGGGCAGAGCTCAGCCCCTGACACACGATGCAGTGCTTAAGCCCTGCCCTGGCCACCAAGATATTTGTACGGATCCATCATTATCACATTAATTTGTCCACACAAAGCCCCTTTGTGTTAAGGGAGCATTTTCCCATTTCAAAGGTGGGAGGAAAAGCCACAAGACAAGACACCAAGGGACATTTGCAAATTTCATGTCCTCACATTGAGACACCCCAAGTGAGACCTTTGAGCAGTTGGTATTAAAGAGCAATTTACATGCACAGTCTGCGAAAAGCCTCACCCCCAGACCAAAGTTTTGGCTCTTAGCATGCCGGCTCTGACCCACAGTTCAGATATCTAGAAAATAAAGAGCATAAGAACAGGGAAAACTTGACTGGAAAACATTCATATGTTGCCTCTATGGCTGAGGCAGGGCCAGGATACAGCTCTCCAAGGAAGCACTGGGGCTGTTGCTGCATATTCACAGTTTTGCCAGTTGCACACCAGCCAACATTTCTCACAAAATGCAGTCTATAATCCCAACCTTATGGGCTTTTCAGAAAGTATTGCAGAGTTTTTTTCTTCAAGGTTTTATATGAGAAATCCTAGAAAGTATGTATAAACCATTCCCTGCTGGCTTTCAATGAATGCAAATATAGAGTTCCCTGGTAGAATTAAACTCTTAACGGACAGATAAAATGAAAATAGGGAAACACTTCTCCTAATATTTGGAGAATATGGGAATAACTTGGAATAATTCTACCTGGATCCCTCACAGAGCATTATTCTCTACCACTGTTATGCACACAGGTGGTTTTAGTATACTATCTGTATTACATTTCTGTGTCAGACAAATATAAAAGCCTTCAGTCTTTCAGTGGTTGCTGCTCAGATCTCACTGTGAGATGACGTTCCCTGTTTAGAGATGGGAAGGATCCTAACATCCATCCTGAAAACACTTCAAAGGCCTCTCAGCAAACAGACATTTGGCACCTCTGTATCCAGCATCTACCACTGCTTTAAAAGAAAAATGGCAGGTGATCACACTTCTGCAATAACCAAAAATTTTGCTCTTGCTTTTGCAACTGCAGGAGAGTGGAGGCTTTGCCTGGACCTTGGTGTATTTTTAAGTTGTGCGGATATCCTGAGAGTTCTGTGCTGTAGTAGATGGCTTCTTTGTTTATCCATTTGTGTGAATAATACATGAGTGAAGGACACTTGAGGCTCCTTGTGCCATAATGAAAATATGTCCATTGTAGCTTGCTGATTGATTCTTGAACTTCAGCCTGACAACCCAAACAAACAGGATAAACAGTGCAAAAACAAAACCAAAGCTGATCAGTTGGCACTCCTCCACTGCCAGCCTCCCCAACAGAGTACTGACGTGTATTATTGCTGCAAGTCTCTCTCCAAGCCCAAATCCAAAGTTATTGTGTAGACTTTGGAATGCTTTCAGTGATGCCTTATTATTCACAGAATTAACTACTGAATAGCATCCTCAACTGCCATTGTATGAACTTTGCATCCAACAGCATCTAGTTAATTATTCAGTCCAACGGCTCACTAAAGCACATAGCAACACCTCTCTTCCAGTGTTTGCAATGAGACACAGGAGAGTTACTTTGAACTGTCAGCCTTGGATTTCCACAGCTGCTTTAAAGTCCTAATGTGAAAGCAGGGAACTGTATAATGCATGGCCATGAGCCGTCTCCATTTGGAATTTTCTCCGAGGACAAGGACACAGACAACTCAGACAACAATGAAAAAGGCAAAGCAGTTGCTGTTGCAAAACTCATCTCCAGGCTGGGTGAAGAAGGTGCTGATCTCCCTCACTCTCCCACAAAGGAGTGAACACAAAGGAGCTGGGAGTGCTCGGTTCCTTTGATGAGCCCCCTGCACCATGGGTCTTTGTCAAAAAAAAAAAAAAAAAAAAAAAAGACCCACTTCCTAGTTATGCGATTTTTCTAACTACTCCTCACTGATTGTGTTCTTTGGCATAGATGGCATCCAAAGCTGCATCTTGTAAATCAAGTCATGCTACATGGCCAGTAAATCAAAAATGTCACTCTGATTAATGGGTCAGTGAGCCCACACAGCATGCTGTAAACTAAACTTAGGTTATAATCCTTTTCAATTGCAGTTGTGTCTTATGTCTCTGTCATGAAGGTATGGTCATGCAAACCTTGATCTTCATGTGTAGGAGAAGGGAATCCAGGTGACATTGCCCCTGATAAGTAACAGCTGTGTTAATTACCCAGTTCAGCCCCGCCCTTGATGAGTCACAGCTATATCCAATACAGATAAGTGTGACAAAAGGGAGTGGGTTAGTGAAGAAGGAGCATCTTGGGGAGAGAGAATTACCGCTGTAAGGTCAGTCTGGGTCTGCAGTTAGATCCTGCTGTTGGAACCTGCAGTCCCAGTCTAGCTGGGTAAAAGCCTGCATTCAGAGTCTGCAAACTAATACCTGCAGTCATAGTTCAGCAGGAAATAACCAGCAGTCAGAGGATGCAAGGGAAATCTACGGTAGAAGCTTGCTGCAGCTGAAGTCAGGATAGCTAATCTGTAAGGAGGAATAAACCAGGACCCTTTTCATGCTATGATAAACAAGAAGTCTGTGTCTCAACTCATTTCTACCCTCTAACAAGAGGGTTGCTGCAACATTCATGCAAACTTTGATGGTCAAGCAGAGGATGCTGATAAGCCATAAGCCAGTCTCACTACAGAAGTGAGTCATTAACTACACTCACCTTCCAATGTTAATTTTTCTGCCTATGAAAATCAGACCAGGGTATGGCTGCATGATGTAGCACTTACTCCCTGTATTGCCCACAGCCAGGTTGCTGCTTTTCAGTCAAATATTCTTGCCACAGGATGTTCATGGGAGCCTTGAGCAACCAGCAAAGGCCACAGCAGCTGCAAAAGCTGGAGAACCTCCCAGCTCCTCCTTCTTCCTGACCCCACCAGGCACCTATGTCAGAATCAGTATTTCCCAGCAGCCATCAGCAGCACCTTCTATCTGTGGAAGTGTCCAGATTATTGTCAGTCAAGGCAACAGCTCCTGAGCCAAGCCCTCATTCCAGCAGTGCACCCTGTATCATATTTTGTGGCTTAGTCATCGTGTCCTACCCTCTGAGGACTGAGAGCTGTCAGGGTTTGGGTTAAATATCCTATTGGATGCAGATGTTGAAGAAGATCTTCTCTTGGATAACACAGTAGATCTCCTGAAGGCAGCTTCTGTCTCCTGCTGGCACAAGTTTCCATCTCTTGAAATCTCTTTAGAGTTGCAACAGTATCAAAGTGCAGCCTTTGGAGCCAGCTTTTCCATGGAGTAAACAGAAAGCCGTGAATGGATGCTTTTTTCAGTTGTTGTCTGAAAATTTTAGCAAAAATTAGAAAGGGGCAATATAGGTTCAAGTCTTTACAGGTTGAAGAGGATGTAGAAAACATGTCTCTTATTTCCTGACCAAGAACTCAAATAAACTTTAGTAATATAACCTTTTCTCACACCCTCTCTTCTAAAGAGAAAAGAGAAGGTCCCAATTTATGCACATCAAAGAGCAGGCATAAATACCGCAGTATCAGGTAGAGAGTTATTTCAGGAAAAGCTTTAGTTCTTTCCCTTTTCCCCACTCAGACTGATGAAGGATGCTAATCCCACTTTGAGGCACCCAGCTCTCTCTCCTTCACTGGTTAGGAGCTTTCCCTCCTTCACTGCCACTCAGCCTCATGAATTCCCCTCCTGGAGATATCAGTTCTGTTCTGGGCACTGTAGCGCTTGAATATCACACCATGAAAGTTTGCTTTTCACACCTTTCTGCAGAGAGCCACAGGAAGAGATTTTTATTTTTGATGCTAAAGATGCTCTAAAGTCTTCTGGCTTGAAGCATGTTGGCAAGGTCTACCAACCTTCATGCTAGAGAGACACCAGAATAGGATATAAAAATTCATGAAGTGACTGAGAAATATAGAAATCTACTTTAAAGGAAATAAGCTAGTATAGAAGAATACCCTAAGCTCTTCTGGGTGAGTAGGTTCTTGCTGCATTTTTTTGAAAAATGAACATTTTAAACATTATTTCCAGCTATCAGGAAAATAATATTGTAAATGTTAAGACTTCGCCAAACAAAAACAGGGCAGGTGTTGAGTCTTCCCCACAGCAGACCTTTAGTGCTTGGATGTAAATGCCCAAAGACACCAGAATCAACAATAATCTTTGTTTCAACAATAAACTTTGTACCAAGAATAACCTCTAATAAACATGGAAATTAGGCAAGAGAACTTCTAATGCTTATATGAGGTCCCTTTTTCCCTTGTGCTGTGTCACAGCAACAGCTGCACATTTCCTGATGATGCCTTCCTCATGTCTTCCTTCTTAATAATGTTGTCTCTGTGCCGTGGTTTCAGTTTTCATTAATTTCCTTCCCTTCTCCAAGGGAAGTTACATTCCCACTGCCTCTTTTCAAAGCATGCATTAGGTTATTGTGCCCATGATTTCATTTTGCACTAGTTCTTTCAGACTGTGATCCACAGTCCCCTTGGAATGGAAGAACTCTTTGAACCATGTTATTTAGCTCTTGCTTGGCTGCACTTAAATAAAAAAAAACCTGAAGGAGCACACAGCCTCTCAGTCCTAACCTCATATCTCGTGTAGTGCTTCACTGCATTATTCATAAATAACGACCTCCTGCAGTGTGGTCAGGAGCAGAGCTGTACAGATAATGCTGGGATGTGCCACGGTGGAACAATGAGGCTTCATCATCAAAACCTTTAGAAAAACCTTTAAGAGGTGAACAGGAACTTTGCTGATGGACAAAACTGATGGAGGGGAGAATAGTAGGAGTAGAAGAAAACAAGAGGAAAGGTAATGAATTAAAATTAATTCATTTAAATATACAGGAATTTAATCCTCCATGTTTGACTATTTCCTTCCAAGAAACCAGAGATGTGGGACTTCTCATTTGTTTTACTGATTTGGGATCTTTTAAGACTTGAGTGAAAATTACATTGACTTTATATACAGAACCTGAGAAACCCTGGGTGCCATGTAACTCTAGCAGAGCAGAATAGAAATCCTCCAGTAATACTAAAAGCATTAAAAATTGAGTTTTTACTGAATAAAACATGACAATGAATAATGTAGTCTGCACTAACACAAGTATTTCTTGTGTTATTAATTTGATGGTAAATTTAATTAACTTAATGCTGCCCTAAATTTTAATTTTCCTTCTGCTGCAGAATCTCAAGCTGGAAATGCCAAAGGGCTTTACAGAAGTTTTAGAGAAAAAACTGAGTATTGGTGAGAGTGAAAAGAGGACAGCTGGAGTTGCTGGGGATGTAAGGCATGGGCAACTGTGCAGGAAAATGGAGCACAAACTTTGGTACCTGGGTCTTCCAAAATCACCAGTAATTAAACAAAATGCAAGGCTAATATTGGGAAGGCAGGGGGACGCACACCACAGAATTAATTTCTTATGCCAGCTGCAGCAAGCTGAGGTAGACTAGGAGGATGTGCAATGCCTCATGAGCCTATGCTTACAAAGGGCTGCCAACTGAGATGCATGCTTTTGGAGTCACATGACTATTAATGTTCCAAGAAAAATTTACATTTCTGACCCTAGTTTAGTGGCCAACTCATCATGAACCCCAGAGAGATGACAGGTGTCAGCAGGCAGCTTAGAGGCTCTTTTTTATGAGGAGAATCTCCAAAAGGAAGCATGATCTAACAGCAGGGACTATCATTAAAAAAATGGTCTCTTCCCAGTTGCTTGGATGTGAGTGTCCTGCTGCTGTAACACAGAGCTCTCAGCAATGAAGTGATCTGACCGGTTTTATTCCCCAGAGGATTTGTTCACAGGGCTGAAATTGCCCTCCTGTAGCTCGCACTGGGGTCTTTGGGTAGACACATGCAGGCACTAAAGGTCTGCTGTGGGGAAGATTTTTTCACTTGTTCTCTAGGCACTGAGATGCATCCCAGGAAGGAACATTCAGAAAATTACTTTTTATCTATATGTTTGTTTGGTAGGGCTCCAGCTATGTCAGGCTAGAGCCAGTCTACTCTTACACAAAGGGCAAGAGGCTGACTGCCTTAAATCCAAGGAGGCCCAAGGTGGTCCAAGAGCTGGCATTCAGAAGAGAAGGGACCGAGGTAAATGCAGAGCTAGTCTGTGTGCTCTCTTCTAGCCATTTAATTTTATATGGTTCAGTAAATCTGAGTACACAAACTATATTTATGTGATCCTTCAAACCTTTCTGGGATTTTCTGTTGCAAGGAGAAACACAGCCTGCTGTATTGCAGACCTGCTTTCTAGCAAACTTCCCCATTTCTTCAAAGTTTTCATTGGTAGATTAAGTAGCTGTGCTGCTGGCTGGCTGCCAAGGAGCTCTTTACTGTTCACAGTTACAAAACAGGATCCTCCTAAAATGGAGCTGTCACCGACAGCCAAGAAATTACTTTTGTCTAGAAAACAGTACATTTGGCTTTTTGAAGAACCAACCCTTTTGCCCTGGTTTTCCAAGCCAGTGGAGCACAATTCCAGCGTTCTCATGTACATCTGTCTTGCTAGGTTTTGATTCCTAGCAATCATCCTTCCAGCATCACATCAAAAATGCTTGGTCCCCATCTTCAGCCAGTTGGTGGGTCTCTCTCTTCCAGGTCCTCTCAGAACTGGAGTTTTACTGTGAGGGAGAAAAGCCACCACAATTGTCTCCCTGTCCCTCTCTGTCATGGTACATATCCCTCCGAAACAGACATGGCCTGGTTGCTATTTCCATGAGCAAAGGGATAATCAACATGCCTGCTCTCAGCCAGAAAATGGTGAAAAACCTCTCATATGAATTCCTTGTATTGCATATGGCTTATAGCTTCTACAGGAAATACAAGGTGAAGAGCTTAAAAAAGTTTCATTTTGCTATTTCCACTTTGCCTTCTCAGGGACAGAAGAACCTTTCAGCTCTTGGTGGATTAATGATTTGTTTGTGATCTCATTGAGAATTTAAGAGATCTGCCACAGCAGTATGAGCGTTTCCCACATGCATGAGGCATGACCTTCCCCATGCTTGGAGATCCTTCAGGAGTGGGGGTGAAAGAGGGACCTGGGGAAGATTAAAATCCAAAGGGGATTCTACAAAGACCTTGAAGAGGAGTTTGAATACTAGTCTAATTTATCTGTCTTGGAACGTGAAATGTGAGCTAGACAAGCAAGTGTGGCCAAGTACAGAGCAAGAAGGAGACATAGTTTCGGAATAAATCAGCAAAATTTAGTTTTCTTCTGTTTTAAATGTATTTTTATAAACCCATATGACAGATTTTTCTAGGTTAGGTCCATTAACTAACTGCTTTTATTTGTTTGAACTGTGACCTGGCTTCACTTTTAGGGAATTTCATTTTCCACCAGCAGAGGGATTGACATTTTGAGGGTGCTCATACAAAGCTCCTGAGGTCTCTCCCAGACATCCAAGGGCACCACATTACATCTCCACCTGGGCAGATGATCTGCAGGGTTTACCCCTGCTCCAGGTATTTGGTGTTCCCTACTCCCAATAAGTGCCAGAGATATCTCCAGTAAATGGGTGGAGTTCAAGGTAAAAAGAGAGCAGAGGGCCTCCCTGTTAGAGATACTTAGCAAATAAGCTGCCAGGCACTGGTGATTGCTGAAATCAAAGAGAAGCATAAGTCTAATGCTTACAGACTCTCATATCACCAATAGAGACAGGTTCCTCTTAAGCACAGATTGAGAACAGTAACCTTTTGGAAAACCTCAAAACGAGGTTGCTGCTCCCCTTGATCAAGCTCAAATTTACCTGCTAATTATCAACAGAACCAGGCACTGGCCTCCTGCTGCTGAAATTAGCTTTTTGTCTTGTGCTCGTTCTGGTACAGCATCTTGCAGGTACAGAGCTACGTGTCTACAGCTGTTCTGTGCAAACAGCCCTCACAACTTGAAAGCAAACTTTCAAAATCTGTAATGAATATGTTTTAACTCAATAAGTTAAATTGACCCTCATTATTAAGGGTCACTCTAATACTAACTCCAGTGTAAGCAGGTTCCTTCCAGAGGAGATCTACCCATAGCAGTGCTTTGCTTTATGTATTTCAAGGCATTCAGTTTGTAGGGTTATAATAACACTGGCGGTCCCTAAAACCAATGACTGCTACTTCTTTTAAAATTTATAATTTTCATTTAGTTCCTCTTTCATGAAGCTGGTGGGTATTCCTTCTCCTCACCACTTCCACGGGAAGGTGAATAGCTCCCTCAAGTGCTCCATTCAGTCCCTCATCTGATGGAAAACTAGAGCTGACACTTTCCTTGGGAATCATTCTCTCTGTTCTGCTGTTCAAACTGCTTCCTTTACTGCATTGGACAGAATGTGAATCAAAAACATAGCCCAGGAGAGCAATTACCATCCAAGCTGCAGCCTTTCCTTCTCTCCTGTTTACATGCAATAAAAATGGGGAAAATGCTCATTCAAAAACCTGGAATTTTGAAAAAGGGGAGTAGGCCCCAAAGTAGGCAAAAAAAACCCCCAAAACAAACCACTAAGGTAATATTTTAAATATTTTTTTTGCTGCAAGTAATTTTTCTGTATCTCATTTTGCAAACTTTCATCTTGTGAAAGGGACATTACAGACATAAGTGGTGTGCAAATCCTACACTTTAGGCTAAACATTCTTGGCTCAGTAGGAAATACTTGTAAAAGAGATATGACAAATAACAAATAGTAAAAAATGATTTTTAAAAAGCCATTTGTCTAACTGGAAAAGTATTTTTCATTTCCAGATGAATTTATCAGGGTGCAAATAGCTTTTTTTCACAAAGATTCCTTTCACCCAACAACTTCAGCGCATATATCCTAGCAGGTTTTTAACATCTCCAAGTGTGAACCTCTCTGGACAATCTGTGGCAGTGTTTGACCACTCTCACAGCAAAAAAGTCTTCTGTTTAAACATAATTTGCTGTGTTTTAAATAGAATCTCTTGTTCTTTACCTAAGCACTAATTAGAACAGCCTGACTCCATCTTCTTTATTCCTCCAATCAGGCATTCATCCACATGGATAAGACCCCTTGAGCCTTCTCTTCTCCAAGATGATGTGCCAGCTCTCCAAACCTCTTCTTAAATCAGAGATGTTCCAGTCTCTTTATCATCGTTGTGGCCCTGCACTGGCCTTGCTCCAGCATGTCCATGTCTCTCCTGTACTGGGGAGCCCAGCACTAAACCCAGCACTCCAGATGTGCCTCAGCAGTGCTGAAGAGAAGGGAAGGATCAGCTCCCTGAACCTGCTGGTGACCCCCTGCCTATTGCAGCCCTGGAGGATGTTAGTCTTTGTTGCAAGGGCACAGTGCTAGCTCATGGCCAGTTTGTCACCCAGCAGGAGGCCCAAAGCCTTTTCTGCAGAGCTCATTTCCAGCCATTCAAGCCCCAGTGTGTACTGGAGACTGGGGCTGTTCCTCCACAGGTGCAGGACTTTGACCACTGAACTTCCAGAGGTTCCTTTCAGCCCATTTCTCCAGCCCACAGAGATCCTCCTGGATGGCAGCACAGCCACCTCATTTATTGACTGCTCCTCCCAGTCTTGTGTCAGCAGCAGATTTTGGCGTGTAAGAAATATAAAAGTATGGGCACAAGCAGTCCTATACCAGCTCAACTCAGAGCCAGAGAGAGATGCCATGCTTAGTTCCTTGACTTACGTATATGGAGCCACAGAGATTAAGGTGTCCTCTAGGGGAGCTTTCCTGGGGCAGGCACAGCTCTGTGCTGTTCAGATACCCCAAATAAGGAGACGAGGCATGTCTCTGCTTTTTCAATTGCTGCCTAGCTGCTGTGTGAACTTAGGGCTTTTGGTTTATTTTCATTATCACTTCCAAATTTACTCCATTTGCTCAGCATGTGCATGTGAACATCTCTGTGGATCAGACTTGGTATAATACCAAGAAAAGGCAGTTGCTGACAAAAATCTGACTGTGGAATGTGATCAGAAGCACAGTCTTGAATTCAGCCAGGATTTCAGTTGTTTGAACAAGACAAAAAATGCAAAGGAGGCAAGTGTCAAAATTTCCTTCTGGCCTTAGTCAGTTTGAACACTCATATTTGCAAACCTATTAAAAATTCATCTGAGCAGCATTGTGTTTTGAGTCACTCAGCATCATGTCATCTCAACTCCTGTCTTGGGGTCAGTCTCTCTCTTCACAGCTCTCATGGTTTCACCCCAGCTGGCAACAAAGCCCCACGCAGCTGCTCACTCACTCCCCCCACATCAGGATGGGGGAGAGGACTGGAAGAGTAAAAGTGAGAAAATTCATGGGTTGAGATCAAGGCAGTTTAATAGCTAAAGCAAGAGCCATGCATGCAAGCAAAGCAAAACAAGGAATCCATTCACCACCTCCCAAGAGCCGGCAGGTGTTCAGCCATCTCCAGGAAAGCAGGGCTTCATCATGTCTAATGGTGACTTTGGAAGACCAACACCATGATTCTGAATGTCTCCCCTTCCCCTCTTCTTTCCCCCCTTTATGTGCTGCATATGATGGGATACTCCTGTGGTCAGTTGGGATCAACTGTCCAGATTGTGTCCCCTCCCAGCTCCTTGTGCACCCCCAGCCCTGCTGCCAGGCATGCTACTGGAACAAGGGAAACCTGAGCCCAGCAGCTGCCTCTGCCCCAGAAAGAACAGGAGGCAGAGCCCTCAGAAAGAGCAGCTGCCCTCAAACACAGTCACAGGTTCCCATACTGAAGGACAAGGTGAGCTGTGAAAGCAGGAAAAAACTTCAGTAAAACATTTGGATAATACAACCTGAATATTATGCAGTTAAACCCAAGGGTCATCCAGCTGTAGTTCCAGCTCCCTCACCTCAATTTTTTCTGCATTATTCTCTTTATACATCACAGTGATTCTCTCTCCCTTTAAATCCTCTGTGATTAGGGAGTGCAGACTGGGTTTTAAGAGCAGCAATCTCAGTGGACTTGAAGGAATTTAATTTCTGCTGTCAAAGATGCTGAAAATTTGAGGGAGAAAATGAGTTTTCCTTCCTGCTAGAAACAAGAAGCAGAATCATTTTTGAAGAAAGAGTGTGCCAGGGGAGAAGCAAGATCTAATGTATATCTGCTCTGCTAAACTAAATCAAGTTGAGGACCTCTCATTGCCCACCCTGATTACTTTTTAGATCGCTGCCTTTCTGTTTTGGACAGCTCTGACCAGGTTTCTCCAAGATGTATTGGCTCTGGAAGAAAGTAGCCCTAAGAATGGTTAGTGCAAAACTATCCCTGACTTTTAATAATAAGCATAGACATAAACATGGAGGCCAAGCAGTCTTCAGCAATGCCCACTCTGGAAAACAAAGATAGTCTAGGATGAAATAAATGCAGTTTCATGAGGAGGTTGTTCAGAACCTCTCAGCCCTGAGCTACAGGCTCATCTGGAGGATGGAGACAAATCCACCCCCACAGTTAAGAACATTCCATACTTCCCATTAAAAAAAGGAGGTAAGAGGTGGTTGTCTCATCAGCACCAGCAAGGAAACAGTTCCTGCAGTTAAACACAGAAAAATAGGGTTAAAAGAAGTTTGGCGAGGTCTAACCCACCTCCCCTCTATTTGTTTCTATAGGTCTCTGCAGGAAAGACTCAGCAGTGTCCCAGTCAAGCTGTCCTTACTAGGAAAAGCTCTTCCCAGTATCTACTCACAGCCTGAGAGGTTACACTTTAAGCCTGGTGGTCCTCATGCCATCTACCCCAAACATGGAGGACAGATTATTCCTTAACCCTCTTTCTGACAGCCTTCATAAACTTTGTTTGCTCTCAGACACTTCTTCTCTAGCCTAAACAATTCCAGTGTTCTTCTCCCTGTCCTCCCAGGTCGGGTTTGCCAGACTTTAGATCACTCATGCTGGCCTCCTCTTCACTCTCTCCCACTGAGCTACATCTTTCCAGATAAGTTGGAAATTGCCTATGTTACCTCACTGGAGATACTGAGTAGAGCAATATTTCTTTTTATTCATCCCTTTAAAATGCATTCCTTTTCCACAATAATACACTTCAGCTGTCTAGCTCTCCTCCTTTTCTGCAACTGCCATCTGACCATTGGTTCCCTGGTGTTTGTTACCACTATTCAGCTGAAACAGCTTGTTTTGTCTCTCAAATTTCACCCTTTAAAGTAATTTTGAATGTTGCTCTTGTTTTCAAGTGCATATGCATAAACCCTTCCAGCTTTATGCCATCTATACATTTAATGTGAACATCCTCTCTTCAGGAATGCAGCTAAAGTTAGACCCAGGACAGACCAGAGCATGACTTGCCCCCTCTTCAGCAGGATGTTGTCGCCCTGATTTTCAAAAGCCTTCTAATATTTACATATTTGGAGTCAGAATTCCCACACTTTTCTCAAAACACTATGTGTTTTTCACATTCCTTCTTGGAGGAGGCGAAAATTGACAGACTGTTCAACTAGCCAATGTGATTCGGAGGAGATATGTTATCCTCCAATCCACTCTCATTTCAGAGAGTCTATAAATTGTAGAAACTGTAAATAAAGTTCTCCTTTTTTGCCTTGGGCGGCTGAGCGTGTCCAGCGTGCTCCTTCCGTGTCCAGCGTGACAGGATGTCTTCTGTAAAGAGGATACACATCACAACTACTTGGAGCAGTTACCCACCAGCAAGGGAGGCCATGTGGGATTTTGGGTGAGACAGCACTTCAGAACCAAAGGTGAGTGACCTGGCTTTAGCATTACTTTTAAGAAAGGACAAGGAAGCGGTTGATAAACAAACAGAGGGTGGCTGGGAGATGCCTTGACTTGTGAAGATGAATGTTAAAAATTGAAGAAAAGTCATCTGCAATGAAATGTGAAAAGAGCAGGAACAGCCAAAAGGGGCTCGAAGAAGGCACCATGTTCCTATTATTGTCTCCCATCACTCCATGGCATATGTATCTTTTGCTCCCCTTTATTCTAGTTGAATTGGAAATAAATGAGCAGGAAGTATGTACTCCTATCTGTGTGCTATGGTTAAGTAATACAGAACCCTGATTCCTAGTAGGACACCGAAGCATCTTCATCACAAAAATATGAAAGAAATTAATAGTGAAGTGATAGTCAAACATATGAAAAAGGAGAGAAAACACTCCTGATATTACACCATCTAGCACAAAACTCAAGCACACACTGAGATGGACAGGTCATGCTCAAGTGTGGGTCAATTGCTATAAAAATAAACAATTCAGATCTCAATGGCCCAGTCTGTGCCAAGTCTTAGGTCAGGGGAGTTAAGTAATCATTTTCCCTTGAAACACAGCCTGTGACTTCGAAACAAATATACAGCAGTAGTGTCTAGCAGCTTAACCACTTACAAAAAGCTAGGTGGGAAAACAGGCATCTTTCTTTTGACCTGAAGATCACACCAACAACTGCTATGTAATCTAACAACTTAAAAACAAAACAAAACAAAACAACCAAAAAAAAAAAAAAAAAAAAAAAAAAAAAAAAAAAAAAAAAAAAAAACACGAAAAGGCAAACTAGAAATCTTTACTTTAAGGCACAGCCATACATATTTAGGAGAAAGCCTTTTTTAACTTAAATGGGTCTTCACAACATACTTATTCTAAGTGAGCTTTGAATAAACAATCTTTCTGATGGGCAAGGCAACACATTTCAAGCAGGATCTCTCCACAGGTACACAAACATCCACACAGCTGCTCAGGCCCCCTCCCCAGTGGGAGAGGAGAAAGAGTAGGGTGAGCAAAAGCAAAAGATTTCATGAGTCAACATAGAGACAGTTTAATAAGTGCTGCAAAGTCACTCACCACCTCCCACAAGCAGACTGATGCCCAGTCATGGAACAACAGTCAGCTTGGAAGACAGAATCTTGACAGACATATGTGAGGGTGGGGGGAAACAATCAATTGACAAAGCAACACAGAGGATGGATAGAGGCAAGCTGCCAGAAAGCAGCAGGAAAGTCAAAGGAAAAGGACAAGCAAAGGAGAGAAGTGTGCTTTAAATACACAGAATATGCAGTGGAGCTTCTATAAATGCAAGGAACTAACACCAGAAAACAACTAAATGGGAGGGGTTGGGGGTAGAGAGGTTTTTCCTGTTTTTCTTTTTTAAAGTAGGATAGTATCAAGCTGTCACAGTGTCTGACAGAGAGCTGTGCTGTACTGGCATTAGTTTCCTTACAAGAGCACCAAGAAAAGGAGCTGCTTTAAATCCATTTTCTTTGAAATGGATTTGTTCCAAGTGATTTTGTTTCAAGGACCCAGCCTGATTAGAGGTCATGGCTGCAATTCTCTTGGAGGAAAGGAAGTGGCAGGTGTCAGAGGTAATCATGTGTGATCTGCAGACACTGCTTATGGGGCTGCTCCAAACTGCAATGGACCTGTCAAGACAATGATAGGTTGAGGTCATGCCAGGGAGACCAGGAGGGCAAAGGGTACATCAGTCTTTTGACAGTAATGAGGGCACCATTCAGCATCCCACAGTTGCATGTTCCACTAGATTTAGCTCCTTCTCTTTAATTTTTTTTCTTATTTTTCTTGCTTCTATTGCAAGGACAACACTGCAGCTTGCTTACATTTGGGATCACGGTAAATTAAAGGGAATATAGGGATAACATTAGAAGTACACGTGCTGTTTTCCTGAACAAGTTACATGATTAGTTCAGAGAAAAAGGATAAGCAGCTAGTAACTACTGAAAACTGCTGCTGGAGTTTGCCAGCCAGGAGGCAGCTTTAGGCCTTCCATCATCAGCCAACTTTGCAGGGGCCATGAATGCTGCCCCCTTGCCCAGCCATTGTGGGAAGATCCAGCCAAGCCAAGCAATCAAGTCACACCCCACACATGGTGTGACTCCTTTGAGTGAAAACATTTGATGTTGCCTAGTTCAGGAAAGGATAAAAGTGTAGAAAAAGAAGAGGAGAGCTCCCTCACTGCTAACTCATGGGACTGAGGACCCACAAACCTGGCTTTGTCTTTCACAAATGATGATGTTTTCCAGTGAACTCCATTCTCGCTACAGCCTGAACTTCCCAAGTGCTGAGCGCACTCAAAGCTACCAACAGCTCTGCCAACCCATGCCTGCTGCAAGCAGCACCTCATCGGGTAACAAAGTTAGTAGGAGCAGAGAGATACAGCATGCAAACAGACAAACTGTTCACAAATTCATATGTATGAATCTCGGCATGTTTATACATACACATGCATAGATATATACACACACAGACACGCAGCTATGAAACTACTGGCATGCTCTCACTCTCAGAATCTGGGTGAAGTATAAAAACAACAGTACAAATACGAACAGTAGTTTCATGTTATTTGCAGTGAAGTCTTTTATTCAGGCTGTACCCACTCAGATCCCTTCTCATTTCCCTCGAATGTTGCAGAAACTAGCCACCATTGCAAAGAAAAGGACAAACTGGTGAAGATTTCAATCATCTGCAGCAGAAGCTACAGCAGGAGAGAAACTGCAGGCAAACAGGAACACAGATAAGGCCCCTCAGTGTTTTTGAACTTGGGTGCAGATGGAGACCAAACAAGATCATTTAAGTCCAGAGCATGACACAAGTCCAGAAGAAAGTGAGAGTAAGGGGGGAAAAAGACCTTAAAAAAAAAAAATTATCCAACGCTGTGAATTTAATTTGAATTCCCTTAAGGAAACTGAATTATCAGAAATGCTGGAAAGTCCAGCACACAGTGCCTTAGGCTCTCTTCCTGCACTCTGAATTTCTGCTTTCCTAGAGCAGAGGAAAGGAGCTAATTACTGCCTGTGAAACCCAAGACACCATCCTGATGCCCTACAGACACGTAAGACCTCAACTCTTCATCGGGGAAAAACTACCCCCATTGCTGTGTATCTATTGCTTGCACACTTGCTCTGTCTCTTAGACAGCTATAAAGTTTCTTCTATTTTAACACATGAAATTTGGAGTCAGATAAAAACAATTAAACTAAAAAACCCTTTGTCAAAAATCAATTCTCAGTAAGTTCCATCCTTTAGATATTATTCTTATGGGTAAAATTTTTTACTGGCCTCATATCAGCCACCACAACTGAGCAACTTTATTCCTCTGTTCCCTGTTCCTTATGGTAAAAAACACAACTGCCCCAGGATTTCCTGCTCATGAAATTAAGTTGCTCAGTTGTAAATGGAAGAGGGGCAAAAAGTCACAAACCAAGCATTAGAACTATGTGCATGGGCCCTTCACTAGGTTCTTGCACTTTAACAAATACTTGAAGAAAATCTTTCACTACATTTTAAGAATTGCTTAATTATGACATACCATATCTTACAAAATTAATGATCCCAACTGTCTTTCAAAAATGTAATTTGGTTTGCAGAGTGTTTCAGCTATTCACCTGAAATGAAAATAAACTTGCCTGATGTGCTAAAGCTCAGCTGCAGAATAGAAACTCCAGGGTGCAGCCAGTTTTGAGTGGTTTTTGCCTCATTTGTGCCTACCTCTGACTAACAATATTCCAAACCCCAAACCACTGCTGAACAGGAGAGTGTATTTGTGAGGCATCATTTTTACTTATCTAGATCTAACACCTTTCTAAGGCATCCCTACTATGTCAGCATTTCACCTGACCTTGAAGTCAGGCCCCATGATGCAGAACAGCAGTAACTGAATTACAGTGATATTTACAATTCATTTTAAGTTTTGCAGTCAGTATGAACCAAGGCTGCCAATGTCCATCCAGGCTGGAACAGCCAGGCTTCAAATTAAATCTAGTGATGAACTTTTCCTTTCTCAGATGTTTGGTACTTCAAGTGCCACGCAACTTACTGAGGAGAACAGTTGATGTCTCCTCCTCCTCCTTGGCCCCAGCCTCTGTTCACTATGGAGGTCGAGCTGCACCTTTTTCTCTTCCCTATCTGCCCTCACAAGATGAAAACTGTATAATACATCTTTCTCTAAACACCGACCAGTACAGACATTTTCTTACGCTGCAGCTTCCCTCAGTTGGGGTACAGCAGTTGAAGACACCACATGCAGTGACAGCCTCTGTTAGGCAAAGAAGTTCATCGGGCAGACTGAAATCAGGATTTAGTTGCAAGCCTTGGAAGACCGAGGCACAGGTTCCTCGCTACAAAATAGCAGCAATTCACCACCTTCTGCCTGCTCAAAGGTGAGCTGCTGCTTCATGAACATCCTACATTGACTTTCTCCTTTGTTTGTATCAGCTTGACATTTGAATTTAAGTATTTATTGTTCAATAAGGTGGTCTTAGCTTGCAATTAAGCCTCCATTAAATCCAGGGCTACATTTTCATCTGCACATGGGCAAGAAGCCAGCTAGCTAGTTGAAGTTTAGCAGTTTCACTTCCATGAAGTTGGAGTTCTCCTTGCTGCAGGGAGTTTTTTTCAAGGTGTTAATATACAGGCCTTCTCCCACATTAAATGCATTAGACGCATTAGTAGTTTGAAACACAGCTTTATTCCCAACTCCTCCAGAGCTTCTATTTTTTATACTTTTCTTCACAGCTGTTCAGCTGTGGAAGAAAAGTGGTATCCAGCATAAGAATTGTTTTAACCAAATTTGACTACATCCCCCAACAGTATTTATACTACCACTACTTAAAATCCTACTGTGTTTTTCCATGAAGGTCAACTATTTCACCAAAGTATCACAGTAGGAAATGGATTAATACAGTAAATGGAAATTGGTGGAGTAGACAATACATTAAAAAGAAAGATGCTTGATATTTTAGGAAGTAAGTTTGACCCTTAGCTTTCACCAGAGCTATCTTCAAGCACATTGGCCACAAAGTGCCCTGAGTCCAATGCTTGAAGTTGCTGTGGAACATGAGACCAGCTAATTTCTGAATTTCAAGACTGGTAGTGGTTACATTACTCTTATGAAGACATTTGCTTTCATAGTTTTTCAAAAACAGTTACAAAAGTCTGCACTGGTAACAACTGCATCAAAAGACAGCAAATCATTTAATATAAACTACTGTAATTAAAATTCCTGCTCCTCTGAAGCTCTCATCTGTAAGAAGTTGTTTACACATTTTTCATGTTTTGATTACATTGTTAGGAATTTTGCTTCCAGCTGTACAGATTAATTTTAGCAAGTCTCCCTTCCTACACACCTTTTGATTATTAATGTTGCAATACGGTACAGGTAAGGAGGTTGTCCATAAGGCTTTAAATAGATTCTGATATATCAGCTTTGGGCCTTTAAATTATCAACTAAGTACCAAATGAACTAACATTCCTTGGTTGCAACATGCTTTGATTTAGGCAAAACAGTCTGAAGAATGTTTAAAATGTACATGTAATTAAGAGGTCCCATAACACTCTAATACCTTAACTAAAGCAATCGCCATATGCCTACTTAGTTTCAAGATACTACAAATCAGTCAATCCTTAATGCTATTTATTCAGTATGTGAAATAAAAAAGAATGTTTGCAGACCTATTATTGAAAAGGGCCATGCCTTACACCTATACACACCACATACGCTATCCTGGTCACAGTCTTCCGTATTGCTGGTCACACACTTGCTATGTCTCCCATCCTGTCTGTAACACCATCTGCAGCCCCTTACGACCAATTCCAAAGGGAAATTCCACTTTTTCCAGTTAGGAAGTATTTGGACTACAAATATCCCACACCTATTCCACACCTATTGTTAAAGGAACACTGTGGGCTTTAGAAATACCCTAACTGCACAATACCGTTTTGACAAGCCTGCTACTTGTAAGAGAATGTCAGTATTTTACATTCCTCTCAAAGATGGACATGACTTGGCATTGGCTCCCTCTCCCCTACTCAACTACATTTAACAATTCAAATAGGGTATAAGCAAATTCTGGATCAACAGCAGGATCTAGTTTTGCCTGCATTCCACTACAGGTTTGTGTGAAAAGATCATTTCCATTCAACATTAGCAAAGATTTCACAGTAAATAGAAAAAAAGCTAGAAGCAAACACATGCTAAAAATTAATTATATTCTCTAAATTATTCAATGCTTAACAGACGTATTCAGACTAGCCATCTCTGCAATTCAATTCAAGGCCACTGAATAAAAGCAATTCCAAGCACATGCACAAGTCCAATTTAGCATTCTGGATCAACAGCACACAGCATTCAGTTGTGAGAGAACAGCTAGGATCAAAAATAATCCAGTTTAAATTTGGAGAGAATTTAACTTCTGCTGATTTTCTTTACTACTGCCAAAAAGATTACTGAAATACACTATGCTAGTATAAAGTTTTTTTGTTTAATATCCCACTTCTTCATAAGCACACTATTGATTTTCTCCTGTTTCATATAATCCTTTTAAGTCCTTAGTTCGTAAGTGTATGATTTCCCATTCTGAATTCCCACCACAGAGGTGGCTTCATTATTTTCAGATAAAACTACACTAACAGTAGCCAAGAAAAAACCATTTCAAACAAAAAGCCTACAAAATACCAACAAAAAATGAGGGCTCATATGGAAACTAAACAGTAAATAGATCATCATCCAAGTTCCAAGTTCAGTGTAATATGAAAATCAAGTAAAGTGACAAAAATTAATGGTTATTTGTCAGAAGAAGCAGTATTTACCCAAGAAGCAATAATTTCCTGCATATTTATTTGTGCAGAGATGAGTTATCTTTTAGCAAGATGTTATATGCATGATATCTGTCCAAGCTTTCCAACAAGAGTTCATATGGTTTTAATCACACAGTACATTTCAGGGAGGAAAAAAATTAACCTATGTGGCACTGCAACTTTACTCCTTAAAAGGTTAAATTAGGGCTGTATCCCTGACTATCTGCAACTTATCAAAATGGTAACATATAAAAGAAAGACAGTAAAAGTTTTGGGAGATATTTTATTAATGTACAATTTTATTAGCGATGTACAATAGACATTTTAATTCTCTATTTATCCTGTCTCCTTGAAGCTTGGTAAATGCTTGTTTGTATATAAAACTACACAATGCTCTTTCATGAGGACCAGAAATAGTGAAAATCTAAGTGCTACAGTATATTTTGTAGTGATTTAACACGTTGTCCAGAAGAGTTACCAGCCACTTCAATGAAGGACTTCTAAAAATATTTCTGATCAAGTCCAAATACATCTGTTCATAAATAATGATTGGTTTGCTCATGTCCATTATACTGCTAAGTACAAATGTCTCCAACATAAAATACCGTTTCAATATATTTTTCCACATGGACAACTAGATAATCCCATCATATTTACTTTTAACCAAGGCTAATACAAATTTACAAGTAAAGTAACTTCAGAATTTATTCAGAATAATTATTTTTTCAACCAGAAGCTTTACTTTGGACAACGCAGAAGTATATTGCAAGTGACATTCTGCAGCAGAAGCTGGAGGCTTTAGAATAACAACTAAAAAAGACTAAATATCAGCAATACACACTTTTACAAGACTTCTGACCATTCTGAATGTTAACATTAAAGACCAGATGCTTCAGTTTGTGCGCCTGTCAATCAAAACCTCCACACAAAAGAAAAATTAAAAATTTCCCACAGAACACAGTATTTCAAAGAACTTGTTAGACACTGGCATGACATTTCCCAGATCAAATTGGCAACTGAAATTTAACATCCACCTGAGCTTGTTTTGCTAAGCTTACTATTTCAGACAGCTTCACCACCTGAAAAACAGAAAATAAAAATTTAATTTCAAAACAATCCTAACTTGACTGAGCTGGATCAATCTTTTTAAACAAAATTAATATCAGGGAATCATGAGTAAGGTATTAAGAGAGGATTAGGAGTGGGGTTACTATTTAGCTCAGTACTTCTTAATCACTTTTAAATGAAAGATAATAAGTCTTCTAGAAAATATCTCATGGAGTTAAAAAAGTCTGCTTCTCATTTATAATGAAGTATCTTGATAAAATAGTAAGTTTTAAATTTTATGTGCCACCTTGTTATTCTGCAAGGTGTGGGGGTGGCCACTCACAAGAAATTCTATATATCTAGAAGCTATTTCTCTTCTTAGTTTTTCTTGCAAGCATTTCTAGATCTTTTTTTGATACCTTAAGGAGCCTCATCTTCTCCTGCATAACGACTCTAAATCTCTCTGAATTATTTCCTTCTTAGAATAAAATGTTATAACTGAGTAAGTGGGTTCTTTGGGAAAAAAAAAATTCGTTAAGTTTCCCCATGACACAAAATCCACCAGGTACCTTCCAATTTTTTTGCTATACATTCCTAGTACAACTTTCTTTTCCACAAACAAAGCAAAGCAACACACACACACAAATCAGTGTATCTGAACATCTGAATATTTAATTTTCTTATGAGGCCACATGATGATCAACCATAGTTTTAATCATGCACACTGAAATAATGGTTGATAAAAGGAAGCGTTACATTGCATTCTTCAGCCACCTCAATTGAAGTATTTTCTCCCAATTAATAAAGCTAAGCTCTTAACCATTCCCCCACCAAGGAGAGTGGCTGACCTGATCATTGGTTTTGGTTTGTGGCATTTAATAGCTTCTGACTGCATAGTTGTTCCCCTGACAAATTATGCACTTACTAACTTGTAAAGTATTTGCTTCAGGCACTGATAGCAACTGGCACTGGAATTTATCCTAAGCTACCTGTAGTTGATTGAATGGAGTTTTCACTTTTCAATACTTTGCAACAGATCCTGTGCTCTGAAAAGAATATACATAACCAACTATCTTACCATTTTTGCAGCTTCATCCAGGTCATCACACGCAAGGATTTTGAGGCCACTAGCTGTTATTAAAGCTTTGGCATCATCAACTCGTGTACCTTCAGAAACAGACAGAATGCCACTCTTATTGATAGGAGATTACTACTACTACTACTACCTACTAGTCTCATATTTTTGGAGGCCTGTTCCAAAAGTTAGTGAATAAACCTAGAAAACAACATTAGTAGTTAAAAAGCAGGAAGTCTCTTTTTACTAACTTGCCAATCCTCACCATCTAAATTCAAGGTTTACTTTATTTCTCCATTGACTTCAACTCACAGGCAGCTTGCTATACAGTATACAAGCTCAACAAGATCTGTCAGTTAGAGAGAAATATATTCAAATATGTATGAAACACACTCACCTTGCAACCGTACCACAATAGGAATTTTTAGCTCCAAATCCTTTACTGCCATAACGATGCCTTGTGCTATAACATCACATCTCATAATGCCACCAAAAATATTTACCAGAATAGCCAGTACCTACAGAATCAATGACAATATTCACATTAAAAATGGCCAGAGACACATCAGATGAAAGCAGCACATAGCCTTCAGCCTAAGGATAATTCAAGCTCTTTAATTGTATTAAGGGACTGCAAAAGACGGAACATTTCTGTTCTACAGAAGATCAGCAACCAAAAGTACAGAGTCACATTCAGCAGAGCAGTTACTTCAGCAAACTATTTGTCAACTATTTATCTTTCCATTGCTAACAGTACTCCAGCAGAGGTACCTCCACACCAGTAACTTCACATACTGAGAACAGGAAATTTTAAAAACTCATACACAAGACCCTCTTAACACAGTTCACTTAAAAGCCAGCATGCTTAGAGAAAAGTATTTGAAATACATTTTATTCAGAAGGATTAAGCCAGCAGTTAAGGGAACTCAAGTGTTAAAAAGGAAGGGTAAAAAGAACCATAGTGACAGGTGAAAGATGAAACAAAGAAGGAATCAAAATGGGTAGACAGCCTTAGATGACAAAACAAACTCAGCAAGACAAAACATTTCTGTGCAACTGCTTCATAAAGAGTAACTTGGTTCTCATTATCTTGCAATTAGATTAACTCATCTGTGTGGCATTGTTTTTGCTCCTGCTACTAATGGGCAACTTAGACTGGCACCTCAGAAGGCTGTTCCTAACAAGCCCTGAACTGAACCCTGAGGGCAGTCCATGACACCAGTGGGCTGCACTGCTCTTTGAGTTTCAGCAAAAGGAATCCCAGCTATAGTCATTGTTTTTTGATAAAACAGTGAGCAAATGAAAAAAAGCAGAAAGCAAAAGCTGTCTTAGGAAGCCTTGTTTGGACACCCTCTGTCCACACATCAGCAGAGAATTTGCATTGCAAAAACTTTCCCCAAATCAGCAACCCTATGATTCTTCTTTGTTTCCTTCTCTTCTCTCTGTAATTCAGGTGCTCTGTGACTATGTCCCTCACTGTTCCCTCAATTTGCTGGAAAAATGTGAAGAAAGAACAAGTCTCATGAGGATGGGCTGAAGGAGCCGAGTGTGTTTAGCCTGGAGAAAAGGAGGCTCAGGGGGGACCTTATCACTGTCTACAACTGCCTGAAATTATGTAGGAAGGTGGGGTCCTCTCTCCTCCCAAGTAACAAGCAGTAAGAGGAAATGGCTTCAAGTTGCACCAGGGGAGTTTTAGATTGGATATTGGGAAAAATTTCTTCCCCAGAAGGGTTGTTAATCATTGGCACAGGCTGCCAAGGAAGTGGCTGACTCACCAACCCTGAAGGTATTTAAGACTTGTAGATGTGGTGCTTAGAGATATGGTTTAGTGCAGGACTGGGCAGTGTTAGATTTATGGTTGGACTCAATTTTAAAAGTCTTTTCCAATCTAAATGATTAAATGATTCTGTAACACTCTTGGAGCGCATTACAGACCCTGCATTTCATAATAAGTACTTCCAATAACAAAGAGACTAAGCTCCAGAATATCACTCACTATTTGTTTCTGACCCTTTCCAAAGATGAGCAAGTGGTATACAAAATTGTGGTGCAAAAGTAGCATACCATTATTAGGTCTCACAAGTCATTCTCACCTTTTACAGTTACTCCTTTTAAAATAATTTTCTTTATTTTTAAAAATCCCCAAACTGCCAAGTTCCACCTGGGACAAGCATCTCTATGTAGACCATCAATCCAGTCTTCACATTATTTTTGTGGAAAAGCTCTTCCTCTAGTTTCCACCAATTTATTATTTTAATAATATTCAAGAACTTCTGATAAATTTTTAATAAGATAAACATTAAAGCCCTTCCAAGCCCCTGACAAAGTTATTTTATCTTACATTACATATAATCAGTACCTTAGAAACTTGTTTGTGCACAGCACAACAAATATTCTTCTCTACGCTATGCAAAACACAGACTCAGCTGCAAAACTGGTCCAAAAGAAAAAAAAGTAGAAAACCAACTGAATACTGCTTTCTGTTTAAACAGCAGACAGTGGAAGTTTCTGACTCCAAGATTTCTGGAAAGATTCAAATACAGCTGTAACTTCAACCAGAAGACACAAAACTGTCTACTCAGTACATAGCCAAAAACCCTATTATTTAAAAAGGTAAAAAAAAAAAATCAGTATGATTATTAGGCCTCCTTCATCTGCACCAAGATTAAGCTAAGATTTCCATCTTCTTTCCTTCTAGTATAAATAACATGTTTTCTGGAGAACATGCACTAAGCATTGTCTTCCAAATCATAGCCTGTTTTACCACTGTGTAGGACCTTGATATGCCAACTCTTCCCTCACCTTTTTATCAGAGGTAATAAGCTTAAAGGCTTCTGTCACTTGCTGCACTGTAGCACCACCACCAACATCAAGGAAGTTTGCTGGAGTTCCGCCGTGGAGTTTAATTATATCCATTGTGGCCATAGCTAAACCAGCACCATTGACTATATGAGAATAAAGATAACATTTAGGAATTCAGTTTATAAATCCATTATGTCATTTAAAATTCTTTAAATAGTACATACCTAAGCAGCCTATGTTTCCATCCAACCCTATATAGTTGAGATCTGCTTTTGCAGCATCCTTGTCTCTTTGGTCTTCCTGTGTCCAATCCTGCATGTCAAAGATCTTCTTCTGACGATAGGCTGAATTGCTGTCAAAGTTGATCTTTGCATCCATGCACATCACTGAAAGGGAAAAAACCCACCATTACTAACCCATTATTTAATAGAATAACAACTCAACTGCTACATGAATGTGTTAAAGTATGTTAAGTCAAACTTAGCAGCTAGGTCACGCAGTCCATAAACAAAGTTTTGCTAAAAAGCCACACGTACCACTGTCAATAAATACAAGATTCTTTCTAGTTTCCCCATATAATCAGTTATGCACAAACAGGAAAGATAACTATTTCTTGAGACACTCTAAACCTGAAAAAGCTTACAACAAGCTGTTTGATAAATCTGGGCAAACTATGTTTTCTCAGATCAAACTGCAGCCTGGAAAAGAAGGGGGGAGGAATGCACCACCACAAGTAATTAGCATAAAACTAATCCTTACAGAAGGTCTCTGATTTGAGGTTTTTTAATCCATCCTGGTTTTTGCTTTTAGAATAAACATATATAATGTGTGCATGACTGTAAGCACACAAACACAATGAAAAAGAGTTGAAAGAAAAAGTGTTAGGAAAAAACACATAGAAGTAAATTTACTTAAGATGTAGCAAGCAGAAAACCTACAGTATTCTTTACATTGGAACCACGTTTCCGTCTGTACAAGTGTATCACTTCATTTCTATCCCTCAGTGAAAACAATATAAAAATAACAAGGCACAAGAAACAGATGGAAAAGATTGCTCTATACTGATCAATTAAGCATGACTTAAAAAAAAAAACAAACACAAAAAACCACTCCAGCAACAGTAATTACACACTTTGATGAAAGAGCTGCATTCATATTTAAATTTCAAACTGTTGTATCCAAGTTCAAGTACAAATACTCTCAACAGGCTTTTTTTTTTGTAGCATGGAATTGGCCATGATTGAACATTAAATAACTATTCTGCAATTGGATATGCTAAAAACCTGATAAACATCAAGATATTACTTAAACCCCTACAGTCTTTCAATACATCACACTCCATCAGTTATTCTAATGCATGAGTCATAAAGGCAGGAGATTTCTTGTTGCTACTATTCTGGTTACTGTCACAGTTCCGGTTTTGGATACATGAGATGACTCAAGTTCCAATTTATGAATTTTGAAAAGACCTGATTTCCAGGAATGCCTTATCCTGGGCAGATGTACTCTTTATTAAAAAATTTAAAAATTAAAAAAGGAAGTAACTTAGACATAAGATCATACTTAGCAATTAAGAGCAGATTCCTGCTATATTTAGATTCTCAAATTTATCTGCTTTATTAAATTTGTTTTTCAACTTACCATATTAATACTAACTCCTCTTGCTGTATACAGCTGAAGTTTTATTAGTGCAAAGCAACCAACATTTACAAAAATGTCAAGGTGTTACAGGAAGAGTATGAATGAGAAACATTACCAACTCCAGATGCATCTTCTACCATAGGATTTATTTCTATCATGGTAGCATCATATTTCAGAAAGAGATTATATAATTTGATCATATTTTCAGCTGCTTCATCCACCAGATTAGGAGGAAATCCCATTTTCTGGGCAAGCTGAAAGTAAAAGAATGGTTATTGGTAACTCATGTTAGGGTGTCTCAGTTTAGCTATTATTTCAATGTCATTTGAATTTGTAGATGTAGAACCTGCCCTGTCTACTGGGAGAAAAAACCAAACCCACTCTTTGGTTTGAACAGATTGTTTTCAGTACAGAATACTGCACTCATCCTAAAAAAGAGCTAAAAAAATGTTATCATGATATGCCTTTGCACAGCTGTATAAAAACTAGAAAAAGTACTGCCGTGCAGATGGATTTACACTGATTTACCTGAAAATACTTAAATATCCAGTTCAAATCTGTTTCAAACAAGGGTTTAAGACAACTCAGCAGGTTGAATGCACACAGCCTTTACAGAAATTAGAAGCAACTCCTCCCATCCTCAGTAATGTGTACCTTCCCATATTAACAATTACCCTAACAGCTTGCTCCTTTTTTATGCCTTCTACTATATCAATGGGTTCCTTAATTATCGCCTCAGGATTCTCTGCAGCAACATCTTCAATATTAACACCACCCTGAGAACTGCCTATCAGCACAGGACCCTGCAACAAAAAGGAAAAAACAAAAGTGTAAGTACTTTTATACCACACAACTGAAACTTAGTTCTTCCCATAAGATACTTCACAGAAATAAAACCTTTTTTGTTGGGAAAATTTTTATTTGAGCATTTTTCTCATGCTCTGAAGAGAGTGTTACTATCTACTCAATACCTCCGTATAAAATCTTTTAATAATACTTTTCAAACAGTAAAGTGTATGTGAGGTCCACTTTCTTTTAACAAGGAAAAATTTCCTCTGTAAAGCAGCAGCAAAACAATTAACACACACATACTATTTTTAAATTTTGATAGAAAGATTCAACTTCATAATCACACACATTTTATCTTTTAGGTGTCATCACAGAAAGTGTCACTACCTTCTACCTCTACTTTCTCCATTCACTCCTACACAAACACAGATTGAATGCCAGGCACTCATTTATTCATTCTGCCATGCTCCAACTCCAAGGACAAAGGGAGGTCTGCAGAACTTTGTGATAAATTACTGCAAACCATATCTGTTCAATAGGATCACAATGTTCAATAACTAAAGCCTTCACTGAAAGTAAGTCATAGCAAAATAAAACAGCACTCAATTATTCATTAATAAAAGAAATTAAGAAACCACAATTGACAGCATTTGCAGCTGTGTTTGTTTTTAAAAAGGCCAAATCTCAACAAAAACATGAAGGACTCACTACTATGGAACCTAAAAATCTCTCTTCCAGGTCACAGTAAAGACATACTTGGATCCCTTCAAGCAACCATCCCTTATCACCACCCATGCATCGATTATGGCCATGGGTGTACTAAGGCAGCATTTCCTATCAGCAGAACTCAAAGATTAAACAGCCATATAATTGTTGACAATTAATTATAGAAAATGTGACCCTGGTTCAGAGAACATGCTTAATAACCACACCACTCCTCTTCCATTACCATCCTTCCAAACGGAAATACATAGCTGGCAAATTATCCTGCATCTAGTAACAAGTTCAACTCAATGAACATTTTTGGATATTCTTATCTTGAACTGTCAGTAAGTCACAAACTGATCATAAAATAACTCATAATTCCACAGAATTGACCAAAGTGAACAGTTTTGCTTAAAACACAAACCCCTGCTGGCGAGTAATATCCAAGTCATCAAGTTCCAGTTTCAGCTGACTATTTTAATTATTTTTCCCCTCCTTAAAGGAAGAGGTTTGCAACAACATCAGGAATAAACACTGTGTGCTATTCAACCTTCACAGTTCCTTCTTTTGAAAGGCATTTCCTCATCCTAAGCATCCTATACAAGTTACAGTAATAACGAGCACATCTAAAAATGCGACTTACAAAGTCAGCAGGAAAAACAAAGTGCATCCCTATCAAAAGGCAACAACCCACACGGTATGATCAATATATGCTAATAAGATTTATCTTTTATACAAGAGCAAGAACAAGGCATGGAAACATGTTTCCCTTCTTTATCTAATTTGCTACAATCAGTTACAGTAAATTTTATTTCTATAAGCATCCTTGCTTATTGCTTAGACAATTTTAAGAGTCTAAAATCTGTTCATTTACAGCATTTTAACGCCACCTTGTGGTACATATGGTAACATTTGAATCTTCCCTGCTCTATTCCAGCACACAAGATGCCCAAGTCACATAATTCAATACAACTGATATTTTCCTATCAAAAAGAACACTACAGAGGAAGAAAAAGGAACAAACATTTAATTCCTAATATGGCTACAAAAAAAAAGAGAAAGACTAGTTTCCTCATTCCTCCACAGAAAATTATTTTGTTCATATTTAAATATCCACTAAGTACCAAAACCAGTGCCTCTGCAAACTCTTAAGCATCTGAACAGACCAAACCCAGTTTTTCTGAGCTTCAGCAAATACAGTTCCAAGATCTGTTCCAAATCCTGGCTTCATTAAAGTTACTTAGCAATTCATGTTCTATGCTCCAGATAGAACACTTGTCTGTCAGAAAACACTGACACATTTCAGTAACCACATTTGAATCGTAACCTTAAAAAACTACATACCCACACATACAGCCCATATATGCAGAAAAGACTGGCTTTCATTTTCCTGAAAGCTCTGAAGACAGACCTCTAGGCCCACATCTTCCTACCCATTTCCTGGAGAGCATTAGTATAAGAAAGCTACTAGCACTCTCAAAATCAAGGCACCTCTAGGAACCATCACACACTGGAGAAAAAGGATGTTGGATTATGCAGGATCATTTGCTCTTCCACAATACTGTCACACTTACCACCTTGTTTCTGACACTCAAAAATAGAGTGTACATGCATATGCACACATATAGCTGTGTTTTTAAACTAAATTGCATAATCCGGTAGGCAAATGCAAATTAAAACCAAAATGAAAATTACCCCCTTATTCTACCCATCTCCCCTTTGGCCATGTGACTCTGAACTTCAGTTGGGACTACTAATACTCATTTATTATTCTGTAAATCAAATGGTAGCATTACATCTTTACAGCATTTAAAAACAAAGTAATTCATATAGTCAGATACAGTGGAAAACAAAATTTAGCTTGTATACTTCTGATTTTCAAAAGCAAGTGAACAGTACAATAAACAGTTTTGTTGATTTTTTTTTAATTCAGTTGTAACAAGTTAATTAGCTTATTTCTATTTCTAATATTACTCACTTGAAAAGACCTTTCCATTGTTATTGCAAAATAGTATTCTCTTCTGGGATATCTGCGTTCACAGATAAATACTTGATTGCATATCCTGCCCTTCTCTCCTGTCTGCTTGGTAAACAACTTCTTTCCAATCATTTGGGAGGAGACAGCTTTTGCTTCTTCTGGACTAGAATAAAAGGAGCTCAGAATGTGACAAAGAAACTGCTGTAAAAACAGAAGTAGCATTAAAAATGTCTTATCTAACTTTTGTTATTTTAAGGTTAATAATTAAAACACTGGTTTTAAAGAAAGCAACAGGTTCAATCCATAATGTGAAACGCTGGAGTTTTTCCACTTGGTTGGATAATTTAGAAAGAACTTACGAAAAGACTATTTTCACTCCTCCTTTGAGGCCACCTTCAAATGTTCCTTTTCCTCTACCACCAGCTAAAACCTGTGCTTTTACCACAAGATCCTTTGAACCTAGAATGAAAGAAAACCCAAAAATTTGTCATCTGTGACCACTAAAACAAATTGCTTCAGGTAGAATAGCAAAGGCTGCTTTAATTTTATCTCCCCTTCTCCATGGCCACCATTCAAAACACACACGTGAATCAAAGACTATATCATAATTCACACAGACTGTTCCAAGAATCTCAAATATTCCACAATTTGCAGCTTTAGGCTGTTCTGTGAACAAACTTTGGTAAGTTAGTATCCAAAAATGCTGGTGTTCTGACCCTCTTTAATACGTGTTGGAGTCACAGATGATTAAGGCCCCAGTAAGAAACAGCACCTCACAGATTATTAGCAAGATGAAACTGAATATCTGACACACCATATCCAAGGTTTTCCTCAAACAACTACAAATACCCTGTACTTGTAAACCATTGCCTTCCCAGCAATGATATGTAACTATAGCACTTACCCAAGTCAGCTCACCAGGTCCACTCTGGCTTCCATCCAGTAGAGCACTAATGCATAAGCTTGAGTGCTTTGCAGAAGTCAGAGGTCTAAACAAACCCACTACTCTTCCCAGAGTAGGCAAAGTAAGCCCTTTAGTTGGCTTTAACTGTTTAAAAATCCTTTACAAAATATTCTTCTAGGTAGCGGAAACTGGGCATTTGAGTTTTAAAAGTAAGGCGTGAGAATATACAAAAATCAACTGGGATATTCTGAATTATCATTGAAAGACAAAAAAGCAAAGAAAAAGAGTTCATCAAGTCATTTAGGACAACAAAAGAAAAAAACTGAAGTTCTGAGTTATTATTCAAGTTCATTTACACAGAGTACAGAGAGCAGCTAGACTGCAAGATGTTAAGAGCTACCCCATTGACATTTTTCCAGCACATCCCATTTTTTCTAATGCCACTATCAGCTGAGCCACTCTGATCTTTCCAAGCCAAAAAAGAACTTGCTGTTCCTCTGGATGGTAAAAGGGAACCATGGAAATTCCCAAGAAAAATTACAGTACTCAAGCAAAACTAGCCACTACATAAACTGAGGAAGGTTATGACAGACATAAAAGTTATATTGGTTCCTTTTTTGACCCGTGTCCTGCCTGGACAGGTGAAACTAAACTCAAACCATATCACAAGCTAAGGTGGCTATAAGCAGAAGACTCAAGCCACTCCTCCCAATTAGCTATCTGTTGACTTTACTTCTTCAATGTCTACCTAACAACAGATCTCTGAATTCACACATGATTTTAAAGCTCTTCTGCAAAAGAGGCGTGAAGGTTATAAACACACAAGTATATATTGATTTACTACAGTCTATGATTCTAATATTTACTTCAGTTCCTGAAAATACCTATATTTTACTGGCAATCAAGTTAACATACTTTTTAGAAGTCACATAAGACAACTTTAATGCAATTACTTTAAGTACAAAGCTTGTTTTCCATTTCCTACACTAAGTCCAGAAGATAAAAAGCTGCAACTACAGAGAAGTTTTCAGAAAAGCCATGAAGTTCACCCACAGGCACCTTCTTTGTAGCAATTACTCCTCCTAGCAAGAAACAGCAGAATCTGAACAAGTCAAATGAGATCCCAGCTAAAGCTCTAGTAAGATCTCAGCTGGAACATATTTAGCTCTGGGCATAAAAGTAAATTGGTAACTAAGATGATCACTGAAATGAAGAGATTCCCTTACAAGAAATGAGTTAGCATATCCTTAAATTGATCAAAGGAAAAAAAAGCAAGAACATGATTACTGTCTTCAGCCATACCTGTGATGGACAGAGCAAGAACACACAACTACATCATTCATTCTGGTTTCTGCTCTACACCAGCCCAAAACACAGGCCATCTACCAAGGAAGTCAGCTTTTAAAAAGTGCAAGAAAAAAGACCCTTTTTTACACAAAACATAAGGAAGCCTTCCAGGAGGTATGAAGGAAGAATAGAAGACTCAAAAGGAACTGGGCAGAGGTATTCTCTCTGATTTCCTTAAGATAAAAAATATGAATGCTGAGGGGAAATGAGGAGTAATGAACTGCAGAAAATAGGCTAAGAATTGCCCTGAATAGGATGTTCTTTGTTCTTAGGCAGAATAGTGGGCTAAATGCACCACTGCCCTGATCCTGGAAGATATTCATTAAAAATGTTGTTATTATTATGCATTATAATATTTTGTCAACATATAGATACCCAGAAAAGAGTGAGAAAAACAACTTTTAATTTTTCACAATCAGTTTTGGCCGTAATATCATTGGACTAACCCTTATGCAACAACTGAGTCATTAAATGAGCAGATTACTAATGATCTGTAAATTGTTTTCCTCTAGCAGTGCAAACTAGCTGCTTGATTGCATAAGTAAGTTCAAGGTTTATTTGGGCAGCTATGCTTACAAGCAATTAAGCTGCATAGATGTACGTGAAACAAATTTAAGATAGTACATCCCAAGAAAACCATAACCCACCATGCAGAAAGTTCATTGTTCAATAAACATTTTTTCCCATAGCTCCTATTGAAAATTACTCTAAAACCAGAGGAAGTGTTTGGTCACACACCTCATCTGCAGTGTTCCAGCAGCAGCACTGTCACACAATCTGACACAACAAAGAACTGCTGATACACAGTAACCCAAGAAAAAAATTTGGAAACCAGCAGCTACCATAGCTTTCTACTCAGTATCAACAGCTGTGCCCTTGTTTTTGCTTACATGGCTTTGCAGTACTACTAGGCTTGTGTTTCAATGAAAAATAGCAGTTTCTGCCCTAGAGCAGATACCCACACACAGTTTATGCCAGCAAACACACCACCACAGAAGTCCCATCCTGCCTCCAGCCTCGTTTCTTGCGCCAGTAGAAGCACTTGTGCTATCATGCCTCGAAGCATATCAGAACAGTGATTCCCTGAAGGCAAAAGCTCATCCAGCAGACACAGTGCTTCTGCAGACTTATGCACGATGTGACAGGCCCATGCACACAGGAACTTCAGTGAGCAGGACTTCAGCTTTCAGCAGCAGTAACAAATTGTAAAGCCTTAACACAGGGCACTAGAACACCAGTACAACTCATGTGGGCAAGCAAGCTAAAGGCCAATGCACAATTCTCAGAACAAGCATTTGGTAAGCATCACACTTCCATGTTAATGGCAGTCAGCCCTATAAGCACATATAAGTACAATAGCCTGAAAAAAACTAGGAAATGCTTAGAAAATTAAGAGTAAATACCAATGAGAACAGGTGTCTGAAATCAGAACACTGACTTAGCATTTATCTGTTCAGGACAACAAAAATCTATACATTTACTACAACCACAGGTTTCACCTTCAACAATAATTTATTAACCAGACAGTGAAAGAGTTACACAGTCAGCAAACAAAACCATCTTCACTTCCATCAATACTAGTATCTATTTTTGGGAAGGAGTGATTTCTGATTCTGTAACTTAAGCTTTCAAACTGGGAGAAAGATCAACACATGCAGGCAAGCAGAAAGACATCCATGTAAAAGATAATCTTCTAATAAGCTTATTAAGAGGCAAGAAGAGTCATTGTTCCACTGTATCTCTGAAGTTTCCTGTGCAAGTGGAAAGTCCAATGATTACAGCAGACAGGCCTCATTAAAATCCTTCTGCTTTACAAGTTTCCATTTTGACTTTTGTCAAATCACATTAATTGCCACTTCTCTGCCCAATACTACCTGTAGCAGAGGTACTGCTTTCCACACATTACCGACCCCTTCCAAACAACCATGCAAGCCTAATCTATTCCAACAAGACAGACAACAGTAAAGGGCAGTGGCAGGTTAGTAGCACAAGTGTCAATCAAGTTCTCAACTACCATTCAACTGCAAAATTATCCTGGGAGAGACAGAGACCTGTAACTTTTGCCTCAGTCTGTATTTCTAAGTTCTTGTACCAGAAGAAGTAACTCTCTGTTTATAACACAAGCTAATTTTTTCTTGTTGTATGGATACAAAAAAACTAAGTTTAAACAATATAGGTGTATTTACCAGCATTAGGAAAACCTTCATGGGTTTGTAACTAACAGGAGTGTCAACATAAATAATACACTGACCCTAACTCTGTCAACAGAGCAGAGAATCTCTTCAGAGTACACTGTCTGCATTTCAACAGTACGTATAGCTATTGGGAATTTTAACTTCAAAATCACATTTTTTCAGCATTTGAAATTTTTGAGTGTTAGAAGACTCACTGTATGCAAATCAGAAGTGTAACTATTGAAATAATTATGTGCCAGGAATCATCATATTTTCACTGAAAGGACCATACCAGTCAGGAGACTGAACAAGATGTTTTGCTATTATGAAATATCTTCTACACCAATACTTCCTGACAATTATCGACTGCATCGAGTTCGTCATCAGCTCACAAGACAGGTTTGGTTTTGGCAACAGCTTAAATCGAGCAATTAAAATGCAGAGGTCAAAATTTGAATGTGCTGGTTATACAAGTTTTTTTAATTAGTGAATTATCATCAACAATATGTTTTGATATTTTAACTTCAAGGGAGTGAAGTGCTACAGAAGAAAGCAAAGGCTGAAGCAAAATGTAAGATTCAGATGCCAAAAAAAATAACATTTGCTAGAATGTAAGTAAATGTTTGGTTTCTAAACTACTACTGCTGTTTATCTAGAGATTTTGACCAGGTAAGTAGGAACATAATTGCATGGGTTTTTTAACACCTGGGGGATTTCTGCTTAAGTTCACCACCTTAGATCATCATCTATGTCCTAGAGCAACTGCATAAATGCTCTGGAGTTTCAGACAGCCTAAAAGACATCAGGAACATAGATAACTGCCCAACAAGGAAAACTGATAATGGCAAAACAACCAAAAAAATACTATGAATAAAAGAATGATGGGGATGAGTTTTCACTATGACATAGACTAGAAAACCCCAAAAACTCAAATCAGACAGACAAGGTGGATGTGGCATATACTAAAGAAAAAACCATCCCAGCTTTTTGCTACAGTGCCTGAAATATGTCATTTGAAGAGCTAATAAAGAAAAAGCTAGCACTTTACCTAGAAAATAATTGCATAAATGGTGGTAACTATGTATGGTGGTAACCTTTATTTCTGACTAAATCAAGCCTGGGATCAAAAATTATAATTATAAATCTACCCAGGTTTATACATTACTTTTTAAAGTTTTTTAACAGATACAAGTTATATGTTTAAGCAACAGACGGGAAAATAAATAACACTGAAAAGTACTTAAAAGATTTTAGTAACATCGAAAAAAATCTAAAAGGTCTGAAAAAAACCCTCTATTTATCACATAACTGTCAGCAGGAATACAGCCAAACCAATTACTGGAGCCATTCTGTAGAAAGCATACCGAAACAGAACACTCTTTATAAACCACACGGACATGGATCTGTACTGGAATTCTTGCAACAGCAAAAGTACCAGACTCAATTCCAGGAGCTTTCAGTCTCCTCTCAAGAACTCTGATTTAGAAAGGTGAAATGTTTTGCACTCACTCTCTCAACACCTCCTATTTTATACAGCTTTCTACTTTACCAAAATTTGACAGTCTGCCATGCATATAAAGCTATGGGATTCATTACCTGAAGATCCAACAAAAGCACAAAAGCGGCTTCGAGATATTAATGTCTTAAAAAGTCTTACTTCTCAAATCATCATGAATAGAAATATATGCTATTAAAAAAAACCCAGACAAGCACACAATATGTCACTGCTTCCCACTCAATTGTTACCAGAGGACGGTATCAGGAAGCATCAAAACTTGAGTTATAAAAATAGTTTGCACCTATGGAAGTGTCTCCTAACAAACAGCAATGTTCATTTCAAATAATGCGTTCTGCTGAGTTATCTGCCATCACACTGACCAAGCATCTGTTCACTAAACAGTCTTTGGGTTCATTAGTCATGTTCTTGATAACACACACATATCAGCCTCTCAATCAGAACTGGTCACAGTGCTAGCTGGAATGCATACATGGCTAGGAGCAAACCATAAGCTTGAAGGCAATCAAGTCATGCTGCAGTCTCTTATCAAAGCTTTGGAACAGAAATTACTCAGCTCATTTTTTTCAAAATTTAAGCGAGATGCTTATGTAACACTGTTTTAGCTACAGCCACAGCTAACCTAAGATATTCTCTGTTACGAGAAGTTTGCATTTGCTATACATTGGGATAAAAATTTACCCATTTATAAGTGAAGTATTTGCAAAAGGAAAGAAATCCAATGCCAAACTCAACCTTTAGTCAGAAATCTACTCTGTGTAAATTTACCAGGAATATGTGGATCAACACTAGGGAAACAGAGCAAAGAGTACTACCAACTGTCTTTGTAATGGTCTAGGCAAACGTTTGATAAAGTAGTTTAGCATATAAAAAGAAACAAAAAACAATTTCATATCTACTGACAACTACTCCCACTGAACAAAAATCAACAATGAGTGGGTGGACCAAAAAAGTGAGTTTTTCATTCTGATAGAGATCGGTTTGGTTTGTGTTTTGTTGATTTGTTTTTTTAAGTACTAAATGAAAGCTAGCAGCTAAACACCTACAGAAACAAAGAAATCCAAAACACTGGAGCAAAGAATAATATGTCACCACTCATCTGAGTTCTGGACATGTTTGAGCAATGCCTCAAAACCTCAAGCTCCTTCAGTGCGTGTTCTCCTTTTGGGAAGTTTTCTCTTCCTGATCTCAAGCACCAAAGAAAGCCACAGCATCAACTACACACCGACTCCAACAAAGTATCTGGCTGACAACCAGAAGCCCTGAATTCCTTTACTAAAGGATGTGAACTCACACACTTCACAACTTTATTCTTTTGATCTGCAAGAAATTGCCCAGAGTCCAATACTCCAGATAAGAGGCATACCTATGATGTCACAAGGCTGACACAGAGCTATAAACCAGCAGCCAGACACTACTACCCACACTGCTGTAGGAGCCCTCTCTGAGCAAGAACAAAACAAAGCAATCCTGACCTACGAGTTTCTGGGCTGTTGATTAAAGAGCCATAGACAAAGGTTCTCTCATTTTCCTACAGCAATATCTGTGCAGATATTAAAGTAGAGAAAAGGGTATGCCTGATTTGGGAAGTTTTGATCATGCTATAAATTCACCCTTACAAGAAGGTAAGGTTCTGAAATTTAAACCAGTCTCAGAAGTATTTTAGCAATTTCCTTTCGTATTAATGAAATTATTATAATTTTGTATCACTTACTCTCTAACGGAAACAAGATAAAGAAGGTATCTGGAAATACCTGAATTTCTGGGACATCATGTCTGAAGGAAAAGCAGCTTTTCAATTCTTTTCTACATTACAAAGCAGCATAACTTGCTCTAGAAGAAAAATTATCATTTTTTTTCAGATCTCATTTCTCACATTAAATCTACATATGAAACTGAAATGAATCCAACAAAACCTACATCCTCAGGAATCACTATGAATGTATCCGTTTGGAGGTGAATAGAGATTTGAGCATTTGCATAGGAGAAAGGAATATGACAACCAATGTCCTTCACTAAAACTCTGTGACAAGCCTAATATGTTTGGGGAGGAAAAAATAAGAAAACCCCCCAAACAAACAAACCAATCAACCAAAAAAACACCCCACCTTCTAATGTCTGACACAACAGAAGCTGACTTACATATCAAATCCAAAGTAAACCAGATTTTACTAGGACATATCATAGGTAAAGTGGCAAATTAATATGCAGAGTCAAGTCCAAAATTAAAGTTCAATTCTACATTAAGTATATAAGCACTTGGCAAATGAGATTGGATACCTTTTCATCAACAAGCCAGGAATTTAGCATATAACAACAAGCCATCAAAGTCCTCTCCTCCTGTATGAAGTAGCGGCATTCTGCCAAAAAAGCACACTCACAAAGGAATAGGATTTTACTCTTCTTTTGTAGCCTAAAGAGAAGTATGGCTTGCATCTTCTGTTCTAAATGAGATCTTGTCACCACCACCGAAACTCTTCACACAAGACCTCCTCTAACTTTGCTGAAAGTAGAAATGCAGGATTTGCACAAAGTAGAGTCTATTACTCATATCAAAGAAGTTTAAGTAGTTATATTAGTCTAAGCTAATAGAATATATACCTGATCTACTCCTTCTTAACAAGAAGGTCGCTTCACAGGGAAGGCTCTTATAAAGAGAAGGTATATTCAAAACTCCAAGCAACATCTTACCAAGAAAGACAGAAAAAGCAGGTACACCTCCTATCAATCCCATGCCTATTAGTATATTTTCTATTTAATATTATACCTATTTCTTTTGCTATTTTGTAAGCTTCATCTGGCGTATTGGCGACCACTCCATGTGGAACAGAAATGCCAGCTTCCTTCAACAGTCCCATGCTCAGGTATTCATGGAGTGACAGCCTCCTCTGTTGCTGCTGTTGCACTTGAAACCCATGATTATTGAGTATTCCTGGACTTCCAGCAAGTACCTGAACGAAAAGAATAAAAAGAAAAGAAAACAAAAAGAAGAACGTGACTTGTGAAAAACTACCCTCTTTTTTTAGGTCAAAAAAAAAAGTCTACATATTAAACAAGGCCACTTTGGTGTACCATTGCAAACACCTGAACATTTAATCCTACCCTTCCACATTAGTCATTCATATCAGGTTTGGTATTTGATTTTGTGAGGTTTTATTGGGCAGGGGGAAAGAGCAGGTGAAGCTGCTAGCACTGACAAGGACTGTAGGACAAAAACTAACAACAAATGCAAAATCATTTGCTGCATGTTTTGTATTTCACTATATGCAAGTAAGACCTTAATTTTACATACACAAAGCAGGAATCATACGAAATTCAGCTAATCCATGAACATAGAAAAGCACTAGAAGACCTACAGTAAAAAGATTACAGAAGGAACTCACATACAAAACAAACTTTTGCATTTGTTTTTATTTTTTAGTATGCACCATTGGCACAAGCACTGCGAAAATCAGCCGGTATTAGGAAGTTTCTGGATTTTTAAGGCTTCATTTCACTTCAAATAAAGGAAACAAGCAGACGACGCATGAACTTTACTACAGCATTCCAAGCTAGGGAATCGACAGGGCCTATGTAGCCTCCAAAGGATTCCTTCTCCAAGGAGGACGTCCTTTCCTTGGCACGACCCCAGGGGAGAGGCGCTCAGCGACCCGCAGCTCCCGGGCGGCTGCGTGTAACCCGAGAGGGGCACTCACGGCGACCTTCCCCCGTACGTGGCAGCAGGAGAAAGCGGCAGCGAGCGGCACAACCGTGTCACACACTGCAGCCTCTCCAGCTCCTTCGTGTCACCGCTTCCCAGGGCTGCTGCAGCCAAAAACAAGCCCGCACCCCGGAATGGCATCCACAGGAGTCAAGAGCAGAGGCTGGCGAGGTGCGAGCTGGAAGAAGAGTTTAACTGGCACAGCCCGACCCCTCCTAGGAGCAAGGTGACGGCGGAGATGGAAGCACGGGAATTGCCAAACAAGACAGAGGACGGGGCGCTGAAAAGGAAGGGGAAAGGACCCACGCAGGGAAGACTTGCCACAGGAAACAACAGCAGCTATGGGGGGCCGTACACCAGAGGTGAGCACAGGGCTGCCAGCCCCGCCGCAGAGCAGGGCAGGACAGCGCCGGGACTGGGTTGAGACGGACTCTCCTCTCGCCGGCGCTCCGTAGGGAGCGACCTCGACCACCACCCCAGCCGGCCCGGCCCCGCTTCAGCCGCGGCCCAG
This sequence comes from Acrocephalus scirpaceus scirpaceus, assembly GCA_910950805.1. Classification (NCBI taxonomy): domain Eukaryota; kingdom Metazoa; phylum Chordata; class Aves; order Passeriformes; family Sylviidae; genus Acrocephalus; species Acrocephalus scirpaceus. The sequence goes on along the minus strand of OU383774.1, from coordinate 54,745,325 downwards.
CTCAGCCCACCCCCGCTCCCGAGCGGCCGCTACCTTCCCCGCGGTGGAACCCAGCGAGGCGCGGAGGCCGCTGCCCCTCAGCCCGGCCGCCACCCGGCTGCAGATCATGGAGGCCGCCATGGCCGAGCCCCTTCGCCCTCGGGTGCCCCTGGCAGCGCGCACGCGCCGCTCCCGCGCCGGGGCGGGGGCAGGAAGCGCCTGGCGCGGCCCCGCCCCCGCAGTGACGCCGGCCCGGCGCCGGGAGGAGCGGCCCTGAGGGGCGCTTCCCGGCCTCTCCTTCTTTGGACCATTTTGGTTTTAATAAAGGTTATTTTTGCTTCGCGAGGATCCTAAATGGGTTGTAATCCGCCCACAAGATTCCCACCACGTCGGCCCCAGTTGGCATAACCTGTGTTAAAAGAGAGGAAAAGGGCACAGCTCCCTTACGCCCACACGCCCTCCCGGTTCGGGCTTCAGAATGGAAAAACTTTCAGTATTTTCACCCTTGAGGATTACTTTTTTGGTTCCGTATTTCAGGGTGTTTCCGTGCAACAACGCAAACACACCCATTCCTGCATAAGACAAGGGGGAATAATTTTAAAGTGAAAGAGGGCAGGTTTAGATTAGATACAAGAAAAAAATTCTCTGTTGTGAGGGTGGGAGGCAGTAGAACAGGTTTCCTCAGAGAAGCTGTGGATGCCTCATCCCTGAAAGTGTTCAAGGCCAGGCTGGATGAGGCTTTGAGCAACCTGGTATCGTGGAAGGTGTCCCTGCCCATTGCAGGAGAGTTGGAATTAGATAATTTTAATGTCTTTTCCAACACAAACCATTCAGTGGTTCTATGACTGAACTGAGGACTTGTATTTCTAGGTATTTTGCAGCTCCTTTCCCCCACTCATGTCAGGCCCCTTCCCCATGCCACAACCCCTATTTCTGCCTCACACAGCTCCACACTGCGCCTCCCCCCCCCGTGTAATTCAGGGTCTGTGCTTTTACTTTGGTGGCCTTGACTCGGGTCACTAAGGAACTGAAGCAGGGGACAGGCGTCCCTGCAGGAACTAGTGACCTGACCTTGTGATTCACAAGGAGGCAAAGTTTCTTCCTTTAAAGCAAAATGGTTATTAGGAAAATAGCGCTGGCCTGGGAAATTGGAACAAGAATGTCCTCTGCCAATAGTAAGGGAAAATGCAGTTACTTCCATACAGTATGAACATCAAAGCAAGATCTGATGTGAAGGAAAACCATGTCAGAGCTGTGATTCTTCTTGAGTCTGGTAACTTGAATTATCCAATAAATAACTGGATGAGTTGCCTCTTTTTTGTTCTGAAACTGAAAATGCATTATTGTAACTTCTCCTTGGGTGAGTATTGCAAAAGATGGAGTCATTCTGGTTCAGTTATTTTGCTCCTGGTTCTTCACTGACCTACTGATATTGTCACCTGTTAGCACTGCAGTGAGCTCTGCAGGGTGCTTGGCTCTGCACCTCTGTGTTCAGACACACGAGGTAGGAGTATGTGTCACTGAACCTGTAAGCAGCTGCAAAATTTTGATAGATCATCCAAGATTTCCCACCACAGCTGATAAAATATTTCTTCCAGACAAGGGGAAGGGAAGAAAAAGCACTTGAACTCTGTGCTCTTTCTGCCCTCTGTATACACAGTGACTAGTCACAGGACCTGGTGCAGTTCTGTCACAGAACAGTACATGGATGCCATTTCCATATATAAAGAAATCTCCAAGCTCCAGGAGCCTCCCCAAAATGACCTTCACCCTGGAAAGGATTAGCAACAACGTTTACAAGAGGATGTAATGGATCTTGGCAAAATGTTAAACACCTTAACCTTAAAAGCCCAAAGCTACTGTTCAGGGATAAGTACTGCTTACAGGTCAGGAAACCAGACTTATATCCTGACTCAGTTGCTTGCTACTGGAAGTAAAATTGGACAACTCTCTCTGGGCTTATAATTAATTCTTGCCTTAGCAAATGGCTGTAAGACATTCAGATTACACCTACTACTGTATCTTCTCACTAGAAGTGACTTATCCTTCCAGTTTCAAGATGAAAATGGTTTTTACCTTATACATCAAAAGAAGAAATGTCACATGGCTGACAATATTGAAGGACTTCTAGAAAGATTGCTGCCATTATCTAGAGTTTGATACACAGCTGTATGGAGAACTTTAATTATCTGAATATTCTATTGGTCTGATTTCCTCTTGGCTGTGAGAACTTGTCTAACTGGGATGGACTGTAAACATGCCTGGATTTCTGTCTGATCACCAGTGCCACCGCCTTGCTCTGACCATCAGCACAAGGTGGTTGTAAGCCCAACTCAAGACCTTAAAAACAACAGTTCTTGGAAATGACGCATTCACCTTTTCTTTACTTTGTTAGATGCACCAGAAAAGATAACACTCTTCACTACAACCAGACAAATTCCTAGTGAGTCCAATATAAACTCACTCAGGTTTGTATAGGCTCAGCCTCATTCAAGATCTGACCTACAATTGCAGAGACTGCACAGGGAATGCATTGTAGGATTCCAGCAGATATCCAGGGGTTTTGCTAAATCTCCAGAAATAGATTCCATCCTATTCAAAGTTTAAAATTGTGAGATTTCTTGCTAAAGTCACACAGGATAGAGGCCCTCTCTGAAAAGCTGTATTTTAAACTATGAAGGAGCAGGGAAAAGGTACATTACAAATGAGACAGAAGGAGCCAAGAAGTTTTAACAGACAAGACAAATAAAGCATCCTGTTTGAGCCCAAATAAAGCATCCTGGAAGGCTCAGGCATTATGAATAGACATGGATTTGCTTTATTATGAATTTATCACATTCATATAGTGACAGTGGTGCAATCTGATTTATTTCCCAGATCTTGTAAGCTCAACTGCTTGATACTTTATAGTTGAAAAACATCAGGAGAAAGGGTCTTGCCAAGAACATCAAAGTGAGAAAGTGAAAGCCTCTGCCAAGGCCATGAGCTCAGAGGGTAGGAAATTTCCAAGAAGAGATTTATCAGGGGCTTAAAAAGCATCCCAGTACCTGTGGAGAAAATCACCCTGACCTTTCCAGAACACTTTTAGTTGAAGACAAAAGGGAAGAGCCCACTTTTTTGGTATGGTAGATGAATAAACAGGTTTAGCTGAAGAATCAGCCAAGGTCAGAACAAAAAAACTGACTTTGAAGCAAAGTGAGAATAATCCTTCAGTGTTGTCTACATTGCCTTACATTGCACATCTTACAGATTGTGAATTCTCTCTGCATTGCTTGTCTGCAGGAGTACCATCATGGTTGTCTCTGGACAAACTGTAGGTTGCTAAGGGGACCCTCAGGCATATCTAACAACACTGCACCCATTTGCAATATGAACAGGTTATTCCATCTCTCCTCCCAGTCAGACAAAAAAGACAATCCAGGGTCCTTCCCTGAAGGTGCTCCAGTGTATTTCCTGCAAGGATTCTGACATCAGCAAACAGGCATTTAATGTGTGAACTCTCAGGTCTGGATAGGTGCCGTTTTCTACAGAATACAGTATGAACATTAATCACTAACTCGCCATCTCTTCCCAGCCAGGGAAGGCTGTAGGTGAAAGGCTCAATGAAAGCAAAAGGATTTCCTTTGCAAAAATGATCTTTTACATAGCTAAGCTGTGGAGCACCTTGCCACAGATGCTGCAAATGATGAAAATTTCCATGGGCTCAAGAGGAGTCTTGGTAGGTTAAAGAAGAGAAACACGAAGAGGGTCAGTAAATACACAGAAGCCATCTCTGCCTTGAGAAGTCACTGAGCCACAGATGGCTGTAGAATAGTAGTCAAAAACCCTGTCATGATTTCTTGCCTACTGTATTCCAGACATCCGTTCTGGACCTCCAGAAACTATCCTAGACAAATGAGGAACAGACACTTTTATATTCTTCTGATTCAGGGTCCCTCCCCTGGGATTGAGTACACCCAGAAATTTCATCAAAGCTGAAGCACAATCCATCTTCACCCACCTATGTGTTGCCTGAGGTCACTTAAAGTGTTAATGACAAAGCTACAAATAAAACAGAATTGTCTCAGCACCTTCACTCATTCCAATGACTCAGTCCTGTCTGTACACAGCAAAGAAATAATTAACAAGCAATGAAGACAGCACAGCTGTAGTACAGCTCTAACTTGTCCTATTGCTCTTGCACACACCATTATTCTCTCCATATGTAAATGTGATCAGAGGTTATTTACATTTCAACATAAAAATTACGTATCATTTTCCCTTGCCTAATTTCCACTTATAATGCTTCTGAAGCCATAATATTACAGCAAGCAATGATTTATGGTAAAAGATAGCCATTTAATGGAAGCATGTGGTTTCTTGAAAATAATTCTGCTAAAATAAAAGCAAGGAAACAGTTAACAATGTTACATTTTCAGTATCAGCATTCAGGATAACAACCAGCTGCTTGAATGCAAGAGAAGAAAAATCTTTCAAGTTCAAGTTTCAGCCAGGTTGCTGGCAGGACTTGGTGTTACGCATTGCTGTCACATTCCACCCAGCTTCTGAATGCCAGCTTTGCAATGTAAAATATTTAAATATAATCCTTACATCTTCCAGTTCATACTTCTGCTAAGCAAATGCAAATATAGTGTAAATTCCACAGCCAGGGAACCATGTGTATGAAATTCTCAGAAAGATGGATGTTTTCTGCTTGTGTAGCTGCTTTTCAATAAGCTGTTATACACTGTGTGCTTTTCTAACCTGCTTTCCCTATGTGTGCTGTTCTTAGGGAACAGTCGTGTAGTTATTTAAATCTGACATAAATCTGGCCTGTCTCTAACACGGTTATTCCCACCATTCTTGTTCCCAGCTGCTCTGACTCACTGCCTCCCTAACTTATGTACCTGAGCTCTAAATTGCATCAAAGATCGAAGCTTGCTTGACAAAGTAATCTCTGTCCCAGTTTGCTGAGTCAGGTTGGGCTTTGTGCTGTGTTTAATCTGATTGAACTCTGTCCCATCCCCTCCCAGTGCCACCCACAGCATGCTAGAAAACAGATTAATGAAAAAAAAGTGGGTTTTTTTTGATGCAGATCAGCTCAGACATACAGTTCCTTCAATAACGGTGCCATTCAATAGCATTTCAATCAATAACAGTATTGGCATAAGGAATGAGTGATTGGGCCTGAAAAATAGCTGCCTCTTTTCCAGTAGCTGCTGGACATGTGCTGGTTTAAACACACTGTTTTGGTTGTTTCTCTCACAGAAGTTTACAAGAACTTGTTTATTAATATTTGTATTTGATCATTAATATTAAGAATTAATATTTAGTACAATAATTGCTAATGATACTAATATTTTACATTGTATATTTTCTATAATAGTATATAATATTAAATAATGAATAGTTATTAAATATTATCATTTTATAATAATTACTATTTAGTATTTGATTAAATTATAATTATTAGAATATTAGTGTTAATTAATATTTATTGATTTACTTCTAAATTAATATTATTAGTTTACAAGTGCACACAAATCATAATTTTGCGAGCTTTTCCACATATTACCGTGGCAGAGGATTTTGGCTTTCTCATTCTTTTATTTCCATATCTTTCTTTAGTGGATGTCTATTCACCATCAAACTCAGAAAACCCAACTATATTTATTTTATGGTCTGCAAAACCTGGCTGCATAGGCATGCCCTAAATAAATCCTAGAATGAAACCAATTAGAACAGATTCACTCAACAAAATTCTGATTTTCATACAGTATTCTTTATATTAATGATCAAAATGTAAGGTGAAAAAATTGAAACAAATCTAAACATCTGTATACAACCAGATTTCAAAACCTTAACAAAAAATTAGCCATTTTAAAGTTTTGTAAAAGGGTAATACTTCACATCTTTGTTGTGATCAAGAGGATGGTAAAGAAGAAGGAAAAACTTAGCTTACAAACAAATAAAAATATATTGTTTGTAAAAACTTTTTTTATACTCTACATAATCATCTTTATATAATATTTTCATTGAATTGTATCCTGCTAATGTAGTAAAAAAGCATGATGACCATATGAACTTTTTTTTTTTTGGTATTTAAAAATAGATCAGTAGAATGACAGTGGATCATCCTCAAGACTTGTTACTAAATGCTGTTTGGTAAAAGGTACAGGAAAATTGTGTACATAGAAAGTAGACTATTTTCATTGTTCAGGTAAAAGACTTTGTGGTGTTTTAACATATTAGACAAAAATGGGCCTCGTGGGTGAGGAGGAGTCTTTGATATGTCTTCTTAAAACAGAAGTGATATAACTGATATGTCTGATGTTTCATCTGGAGGATACTCCAGCTGTACTGGGGAGATAAATACAAATGAATGAGTTTGGTTTATGAAATATCTTGTTAGCTTGGCAATTTGCCCAAGATTATTTATTATTATTATTGCTATTATTTACTAACGTAAGTAATTCAGGGTATGGGATGACATCACAGTTAAGCAGCACGGCCAACCACTGTCAAAGGGCAACCGTGCTTCTAGCACGCCCAGCCATTCACTCCTGACATGCCCTTCATGCCAACACTGGCTGTATTGAGCCACTTCAGACAGTTAAACCCCGGGAAACTGATCCCAGAAAATGTGATTAAGCTTCAGCCAGTTTGATCCTGTGACCTTCATATGTACATAAAAACATTTGTACATAGATATTTTAAGACCTTACCAAAAAACCAAAAAAAACCCCAAAAAACAAAACCAGCCAACCAAAAACAAACAAGAACCCAAAACCAATTTGAAAGGTCTGCAAATAAAAAACTTCTTCGTGTTGTGATCAATAGGCTGGGGGAAATAGGGGAAAATCTGACAAAATTTGTAGTTGTTCACAAAGAAAATCAAAGCCTGTATCTTGTATTCTACATATCTCTGTAATTTATAAAAATGTGAGAATGATGATAGATATTTGCCAGCAGAAAACTTGATTTCTTCTTTATCAGTCAAGAACTGTTATTCCACCTGTGGAGCTCTGCTCAGCTAAGCTTGTAGCTTCCTTTTTAAATAATTCCAACGTGACGCGTTAGAGTCAGACCGACTGGCTCCCTGACGTTCAAAAACCGAGTCGTATCTTTTTGCTTTCAGCTGCCCCTCATTTGCACAAGCGCCGTTTCGGTGACCTCGCAGGTCCCTGCGCATTCAGAGGCGAGGAATCCCAGGCAAAGCAGGACAGGGCACTTCTCCTTCTCGAGCCCGCCTTGGAACCTCGCCGCCTTCCTCGCAGCGACGTCACCGCCACGCACACCCCCGGCCGAGGGCCTCCCAAAACCCGGGATCCCAAACCCTGATTGGCGGGCCCGCCCCCGCCCGCCCGCGGCGGGACGGAGCCTCGCCGAGCGCCCGGGGTGCCATGGGCGAGGAGGCGGCGCAGCCCCGGCGGCCCGGGGTCGGCGTGGGGGTGGTGGTCACCAGCGCCGCGCACCCCAACTGCGTCCTCCTGGGCAAGCGGAAAGGCGCGCTGGGCGCCGGCACCTACCAGCTCCCCGGAGGCCACCTGGAGTTCGGGTAGGCACCCCGCCGTGCCCTCCCTCCCCGCCCCGCCCTTCCCTTGCCCCGCCGTGCCCTGAGGCGGCCGTGCCGTCCCTTGCCTTGCCCTGCCGCAGGGAGAGCCTGGCGGAGTGCGCGGCGCGGGAGACGCTGGAGGAGGCGGCGCTGCGGCTGCGCCACGTGCGGTTCGCGTCGGCCGTGAACGCGGTGTGCGCGTCCCAGCGCTACCACTATGTCACCGTGCTCATGAAGGGCGAGGCCGAGCCGGGCGCCGAGCCGCGCAACCAGGAGCCCGACAAGAACGAGGGTGAGTAATGATCTGGTTCCGAGCCCCGTGCCACAGGCAGGGACACCTCCCACTAGATCAGGTGGCTCCGAGCTCCATCCAGCCTGGCCTTGAACACTCCCAGGGACGGGGCATCCACAGCTTCTCTGGGGAACAATAAAGCTGCTCAGGCAAAATGACTCTGTATGCAGCAGAGAACTTGTCTTTGTACTGGTAGTTTCTATATAACCCGTCTAGGCTTGCAGAGGAAGAATTCTTATATCACAGAATTAAAGAGTATCCTAAGTTGGAAGGGACGCCCAAGCATCCTTAAATCCCATTCCTGGCCCTGCACAGGGCAACCCCAGCCATCCCACCTTGTGCCTGAGAAGGTTGTCCAAGCACTCGTTGAGCTCTGCCAGGCTGCACTATGGAGCCTATTCCAGTGCCCTACCACCTTTTCCTAACATCCAGCCTAAACCTCCCCTGTCACAGCTTCATGCTGTTTCCTTGAGTCCTGTCTTAACTCTATACTCTGATTTTTGTTGGTTTTTTTTTTTCCCCTACAGGCTGGGAATGGGTCAAATGGGATGAATTTCCTCCAGCAGATCAACTTTTCTGGGCCTTACGCTGTTTAAGAGAGCAAGGTTACAATCCCTTTACAGAAGAGTTGGATCATCTAAAGGGGTACACAGGAAGTCACCAATTAGAGTAAAACCAAGTATGTTGTGTAACAAACTAAAGGACAGACCTGCTTCTTTTGGTGTAGAAGAAAAAAAAGATACAAAGTGGAAATATATTTCCCAAAGAAGAACAAGCTAACTTTCCCATATTTCACATGACAGTCATCTCTCATTCCAGATTCATTTCTAGGTTTAGTAGTTAACAATTAACGTTTGCTTTTTCAGAAAACTCAGTTTTATCTAGTTAATCTTTATGTAGATGAACAGCCATTTGGAAGTCAGCACTAGCCAGGGAAGCTTGCTTACTTAATAGCAGTTGCAGCAAAACTTAATCATTTAAACCTGCTTTCCTGTAATTATTGGACCAATTTAAAAAGTTAGCCTTGTCTCTTAGCTTCAGTTATGAAGCTACTGTCATGAACGAAAGTTACATTTAATAGACACTGCCTTTTTTTCCTGAAGACAGCAGTCTTCTTTTCAGTAGACACTTGAAAATCAAAAGAGTATTATAAATGTGAAAAGATTGTCATGACTTACTGTAGGGAATAAAAATTCCCTGACCCTTCTTGCCAGTTGGTTTCATAACAGAGTTCTGTTTAGAGCCTCAGTTACACTGAATTTATCTGTGGAAGTGTCTCAGATCTCTGCAATTAATCTGAATTTGTTACTGAACTCTTGGAATGGAGAGGTGCCTACTCTACTAGGCTGACAGAGACCTCATTTACAGGTGTAGCTCAGAGGCAAGGAACCCCAGGCAAACAGCAGGACAGGGCATCTCTCATGGCAAAAATCATACTTTGTGGCTAAAAAGAGTTGTCAGTATTGAACAGCAGAGATGGGGGTAATTCTGTATGGCTGGCTATTGAGATTTTGTAATATTGTGAATTCTCAGTTTGACTGATTAAATGACCGAGATGTTAGTGAATGAAATTACAGTACCCAACAGTACATACAAAACAAAGGAGTTTGTATTTTTAATTCTTCTAGAATCTGTAGCCAGTTTTGATTATTTTCCAGCTGTAGTCACTAAGATGTCAGTAATTAATTTTAGGATGTAACTTTTAAAAAAATCACTAATTGGCTTGTTTTTCTTGTCAGGGTTCTTTTATGGCACATCTCGTCTATTTCCTTTACATATACTCATTGTACAAAAATGTTGTAAGATATCTTTAATTTCTTTTGAATAAAACACAGGCGCAATGCTGAGAGATTAAAATCACTTGAAATTATGAACTGACTTCTCAGTTCTTAAAAGAAATCATGAGGGGTTTAAAGCTCTTCCTTACTTTGTACATACATTTTTTTAAATGGAGATGGCTCTTCTTGTTGAGAAACAGTGATGAGGCATAAGGATGCTACTGCCCCTGGCAATCTTCCTGCTTAGAGTTTGAAGTATTAATTATGTGCAACTTCCCTTAGGACAGACACCTGTTCTCTGAAGTAAAGAAAGAAGTAACGTTACACAGCAGTCTTGAAATGGGAAATATCACCTAGAATTCTTTTGCTACCGTACCTTTGTAAAAAGCTTATTTTTCTATTCAGAAGTTTAGATTTGCTTCCTGAAAGCAACCTTATGTACACTGAAAATTATTCCGTTCAGCTGTCAACAAAGAAGCTGTAGAAAGAGTTGACAGATGTCCTGCCCATCTGTCACAAAGAATAATGAAGAAAAAAAAAATTTAGTACAATTTTAAATTTTAGAAAACATCTAGGTCCTGATGAGAGAACAGGGACTGCTGTAAAATGGTCTGTCATGCAATAAATACTTTCTTGGCATATTTTGTTAATGGCTATATTCAGTCTATCTCTTGTAAATACACAAGTAGACACCGAAATGAGGACACAAACAGTATCTCCATATGTCAGCATTTCCGTATCCTTTCTAAATGCACTGATTAAAAGAATACAGTGCATTACTGCAACCAGCTGTCAGCAATCCCCAACTTAAATAACTTTGTACGTATCACACATTTATATTTCCCACCCCTCCAGAAAATGTGATTCTCGGGTGATTTTAGCTGCCAAGACTCAGTCCTTTCAACTAAGTCTTTACTTCGATTTTTGGTACTCTTGCTAAATAGGAAAATCTATTATGTACATACCTATTCTGAAAAACAGAATGCTGTTACCATATCGGTTCACTAAACTGCTTGTAACTGACAGAATTTTATTCAGAATAAAATGGCATTATAGTTAGCCAGCATTGAGAAACATACTCCTGAACTGTAAATAGTTTGGAGAACTTATGCAAGGAAACTGATTAAGATGCATCTAATACCCAGAGTTTGATTTTATGCTAAGTGAACAGTGGGCAGAGCAGGTGCACTACCTATTTCTTAGATGTAATACATTGGCCCCATTTAATCCTTTAATAGAGTAACTAGCAACCCAGAAAAAGAAGTGATCATTGCTTCAGCTCCCTCTTATATCTGGAAACAATCACCTACCTCCACAGTATTTCAGTTGGTGAATTACATGAGACAGCCATAGAAGAGTTTTGGGTAGACTGTAACACTACAGTTCCCGTGAGTATTAATTATATTTTTGTATTTTGTTTCAAGAATGTCCTCCTAAGTTAGAAGATAAAAGAGACTGGTGAACTGTGTCTGTGTGATGTGTTAAGATAGGAGCATTTAGAAAGAAAATACCAATCACATTGTACAAAGCATTGAGAAACTCCATTTTGCAATATTTTGTATGATTCTGATCACATGTTTTAAAACATGTTGACAAAAACTCTTATGAGCTAGAAAAGGGGTAGGCCAGGTTAACTAGGATGACTGAGACAGGGCACATGTATTGGAATTAATGTGAATTAAAGAGGAAAGACACTGGAGATAAGCACCCAAGAGGAAAACATGATACTGAATAAAGGTTACAATGTGTATGTACATGAATAACTTTAGACTGTGAAAGAAATGACAGTTTAATAACTCTGAAAATACTTCTAAAAGGAACAGCTGAGACAAAACCAAATCCCCATTTCTCTGAAAACAAAACCCACTGTCCCATATTATGTGATTGAATGTGACAGAAGTCCTTCTCCTTTCAACATCCTTATGGGATTTGTACATGTTGGTCACAAGTGGCATTACTGGCAGCAATGTTTGAAAGATTTACTTGAGCAAAGGAGGAATTACCTGATTCATTAGATACTTCCTGTGAGGAATCTACAAAATGGAAAAGGGAAGAGAATTGTCATCTGTGCTGCAGGAAGCCATGCTGCAGGACAGAAACCTGTGACTGCCAGGAGCAATTGTTCACATGAGTTTTGAAGTTTTATCAGAGGGTTACATAAGAGAAAAGCAGCTGTCATAAAATGATTCCTTAAGCAAAACAGAACAAGGAAAAAAAAGGCCAAGGGAAGTGCCTTTGACTCAATTAACATTGCAGCCGATTCAGGAAATGCAACTGCTGAAGTAAATAAATTAGCAGGTTCAAAGAACTGAAAAAATTAAAGACAAGAACAAAAAAATCCTTGAGCACTTTGATCTGAAAGGAGCTAAACCTGCAGCATGCCCCAAAGCGTGTCACCTCCAGGGTCCCAGGACACTTAACCAAGTATTTTGGGCAGCCTTGTGGGTGAGCACTGCCTCAGGGTCTGTCCAGCTTTGTGTGTACCTGGAAGGGCTCACCTGAAAAGGAAGGACAGGCTTTCCACTTCTGACTCCTCCTCAGCTGCTTCTAATGCTGACTGGGCATTTTTGCATAGGGGAAAATGGAGTACAGACTTCTGAAACTCAATCAGAATTCAACCACATACTGGGATAAAATGTGCTGAGTATTCAAGTTACATGGCAACTCATCTAAGATTCAAGTTTGGAAAACTGAAGTTAGATCAAAGCTGAGTTTATTTATGACAAATCATTCATTATATATTACAATAATTACAAACTCTTTTATTACACTTTATTGCCATATTTTTGTTCTTGATACACAGATGATCAAGAACATGGATTTAGGCAGTAACAAAAAAAGATACTAAAATTACAAACTTCATGTTTCATTTCTGTGGCATAGAAAAGGCTATCATCAAAAGAGTAAAGTTACTAACAAACATACAAGGGGATTCCCCTTACACCTTTTTTTCCCAGGAACTTATGTCATCTAATGTATAGTAAATACATATATATAAATATATATTTACACATCTCTTGCAAACATACATTTACACAATCACTGAAAATCTGACATCTCTCCCCAGCAGACAGATCCCAGACATTTCTCCCAGCTCCCAGAACATCTAATAGGAAAGAAGTCTGTAGTCCATGGTTTTAAATTAGTCACCCTATTTCTGAGCCAGCTGTTATCTTCTCCCGACACAGGACTGCTGGTGTAACGAAAGGATATTGCAGTTTGTGACAAACAGCATCTAACCTACCTTCACCACAGGAAAGGTCTACTAGGGATACCCCCTCGTACCTAGTCTGAGTCACTGCTGCTGCTTGAGGAGTCTGTTGACATAACTTCTACATCATCCTCATTCTCTTTATTGTGTCCTGGAGGCTCCAGCATGAAGTCATTACTATGATTAGGAGGTAGCATGTTCATTGACATCTCACTTGACTGCCAAGGATACTGAGGAGCAAGCACATCTGGAAAAAAAGAGGCATAATCAAGAAAACCTTCCATTTTTTTATATCGACAAATTCAACAAGACAGCTCAACCAGAATTCCAATTTAAAATCAAAACAAATCTTGAAATCCTTTCTGAATTTTGGGCAGATTAAACTCTCCAGTAACAGCTGGAAAACATCTCATGATGGAGCAATTCTGTAATTGTAAAAGTCTGCTCTGCCGGAGAGGCCCATTTATGTAAGTGGCTCTTGATAACTCATATACTCAATATAGAGCTTTTCATCTTCAAAGTAGTTTGAACTGATTTAGCATTCACAACTACTGGGAATAATAAAATTATCATGGTCTGTCAGTATGCAAAAATAGATTAAAATATTAGATTTAAAAAAAATCAGGCAGACCATAAAAATTCAGAGAAAAAGGTTTTATCCAATTATGCCTGAAAAGCCTTTATCTGAATGAGCTCAGAATGGAAGCTGGTGTTTTACACTGTGTGGCCATGCTTCAGTGCTAGAACCAGTCTGCTATTAAACCAGGCTGAATGTGTGAGCTAAGCAGCCTCAAAGTTTGGATGCTAACAAGCAATCCAGCAACTGGTCTGCACATTCACTAAGAACTTAGTAACTGCATCTCTACAGGAGTCTCCAAGAGGACTAGATCCTATATTTAGCATTCTCAGGACATGCCTTCACACACCAACAGATTCAGAATTTCTACACAAAATGCTCAGGCAGCTTCAACTTTCTTGTAAATCAATGTTTCCCTCTTACCTTGACAGTCTAGTTATGTGAGGGTTTAACCTGACAGAGACCAAGACTCAATTAAGAACTTTACTGAAGGAGTTTAAATCCCACATTTTCCAGCTTCTCAAGGAAAATTCCTAAAATTCCTTTCAGTTCTTACAGAGACAGCACTCAGAAATAAATGGATCAAGTCTTCATCCTCTAAGGCAAGGGAGCCAGCCAGAACAGGCTCTACCAAAACATACACAAATAAATGCTCCAACTCCATTAGGAAGTCACAACCTTAACATTTCCTCTGAACATATCTCAAAAGAACAGAAAAGTTACGTGGGCCAATCCTCAGCATTTCCCTCGTGGGATGCTATGGACAGATGTCAGGGTCCTACTCCCATTCAGCTCACTGACCCATTTTATCCAAAGCCAGAGGTTTACAAAGTGAGATGATGCAGAATTTCAAGTCACTTCCTAAGAGGTGACAACAGGATTAGACAGATGATTGGAAGCACAAAATCCAGATTTACTATATCTCCAATGGAGTTGCAAGAGGAGGTTTTTAACAAACTCAGCATGACTTTTGAAAACAACCTTTCCATAATGCCTGATAGTGACTTAACAGATATGTAAGAACTGTTCCAGATCTCCTATGAAGCCAAACTAAGACCTTTTTCAACCATTTAGTCTAACCATGGTTGATCAATGCTGCACAGGTACAGAGCAACTGAACTCTTGATTCAATTACTGTAATTTACTGCTAAATTCAATTTTGGCATGAAGGAATGAATCCCACTGAAGTCAATGGAAGTGCCCATTTCACAAAGCAATCAAGGGACTAAAGCTTGATTCCTACACTCAATGTACTATCTCAGCAGTTGTCCCTTGCCATGTCTTTTAAATCCAGGACTTCTAAGCATAGACTCAAAGAAAGGTAGGGAATGGCAATAAACCGCCTTTCTTCCAAATACAGCTTTCACAATTCCATGCTTTGTCATGACCACTAAGCAAAAGCTGCTCTGAAATTGCTTCTTTCCAATATGTCTGGCAATCATTTAATTGTGTACTTAAAATATATGAAGGTAACTGAGTTTTGTTTATATTGACTTAGCTGTAGTGTCTGCAGTTTAGCATGAAATAAAAAAAACAAATGCAATTTCTAATTACCTTTCTTTACTTGGTCTTCACTGCTAGGGAACAACATTAACCACAATTTTCATTGCTTTACCTCTGATTTGCCTTTGCTAAGGGAAAAGTATAACTGCTGTGAATCTATAAGCAATAAAGAAAAACAAAAAAACCCTGACTTTCACTTACCTGGCAGTCTGCCTGCTGCAAGTGCATCCCCTGGTAAGTGTCCATTGACTCCATTGGTGGATGGGTTGTTCATCTGACCCAAGAGACCACTTCTCATTTCCAGATCTGTAGGATATGGCCTGCGTGGGTCCCCTTTAAGAAAAAAAAGAAAAAGAATGCTTTGAAATACTTAACAATTGTCTTGCAGACATTAGCTTTAGCTTCAGAGCCTAGTTTAATGACCAAAAAACCCCATACTTCAGTTGCTTGGATGAGCAACGAGCATCACACCTGTTTTATTAAAATCCAAGTTTGTCTTTCACTTAGACTTTCTTTGTTCATTCAAACTTGGCAGAAAAAGCATATTAAAAAACACCCAAACAACCCAAAGCAACTAAAATCAAAAAACCCCACCCTGTTTCAAGGATATCTTTGCTCTTCCTGCTATTTCACAGGTAAACAGCAAGGACAGGAATTGAATCAAACACATTTTCATTTTGGACAAAGAGGGTAGTACCCAAAATTGAAACATGTCACAGTAAAAGCTCTGCTTCTGACTCCACTGTTTACTAACATTCTCTGAAAGAATATTGTAAGGGGCAAGAGGGAACACAACCAAGCCTTTAGCATACTTGGTTTTGACTTACAATTGGGGTAAACATTCAGGGGAAAAAGGCAAACAAAGGAGAACAGAGGAGGCCAGTCTGCTAATAAAAGCAGACAGATTCGGAGACGTAGTTGAAGTCCACAGAACTTTGGATCTCCATTTTTTGTTGAAATATTAGATATAACACCTGAAAACAATATTACTCTAATACACTCCAGTGGTTATTGCCATATAAAAACATTGTAAGACCAGATATTAACAATTATTTATTATTAAAAGAAAATCTACTGTCATAAACACAATAGTTACCTGGTACCCATGTCAGAGGGGCACAAACAGCATTGCTAGCACTGATCCTATGGGCGTATTTAATTATTTCTTCAGAGGAAATGGCACCTGGAAGAATGGAAAAAAATGTTGCTGCATTCTCAATAGATTCCATCATTTAATCATTTGAGAATATTGGCTACCAATATCTAAAAGACTGGGAATGTGATTTTGCCAAATATTAAGAGCCTGGTTCAAATGCAATGACTGTTTAGAAGATTGTCAGACTACACAAAAATGAGCTGTGCAGTGAACTGATTTTACACACACAAGTACAAAACACTTTCAATATCAATGGCTCTCCAACCTCATGAAAAACACTAACTGTCTCTTAAACAAGTGTACTTGAGATGCACAAAAAATTTTAACACTTCAGCTCCTGCTTTACTACAGAATTTTCTGTAGCAAAGAAGGTTTTTTTTTTTCTTTTAGTAATTATAGACTGTACCTAGAGGAGTCCCTCCAAATATGTGCCTGTACTAGATTAATAGAACCTTTATTAGGTTCCTTGATTTTCTAGGTGAAAGAGGCATAACAAAATGATAAAAGACACTGCAAAAAAACCCCCAACAACCTGAAGAAGATGCCTCCCCCCCCCCAAAAAAAAAGTTAGTTTAACTTGGTAAGTGCCACAGAATGGCAAGAATTGCTACAATTACAGTCTAGTATCACCAGCTAGTCAGTCTTTCAAATCTGCATATACACACATTCTCTTCCTTTCCTTAGCAAACCTCCTGAGGCAATTTGGTGCAGCACTTAAGTAATCAGATATACTATTATGAGTCCAAGAAGACTGCTGAGACACTTTCATATTAAAATTTGAAAACATTAAAATATGCCACAAAAAAAAAAAATCAATCCTGCCATTATTCTGAGGAAATGGTTAGAGTTTCATAATTAAATGGAAATTTGTTTACACACAAAGCATCTGTGTGTAGAATTAAATCTGTGATAGCAGAATTAAAAAAAAAAAGGCCCACTTTGAGCTCACTAACAACTTTCTTTAGAATTGCATTTATGTAGTGTGTATAATCATGCATACTCACCTTTTCGTGCTTTTTCAATTGATTTCAGTTTTTCCTTTGCTTGATAAACAGCTGTTGCCTAGTAGTAAAAAATCAAAACCCATAAAGTAAACCAAATCTTCAATACATCTTTAATTTATACACATCTACATAAAGTCAGCTCTGTGAATAAACCCTTCCCTTTAATTGCATTTTAAAAGAGAAACTTCCGTGAACATTTTCAAAATACACAGAAATAAAGTAGGTTTAGAAGAAAATTAGCATTACAAAAAAAAACCTTAATACCATGATAACTAAACAGTGTTTGACTACTGAGAAAAAAACAAACCAGTAAGCTCTTGTGAAGTTTTAAATATTTAAATCTTCTCAAACTAACACAACACCACTTAGCCCAGAACCACCTTTTCTACAAGAAGATGCTCAAAAGCAAACACATCATTATGAACTTACCAGTATGTGCTCTGCTTCTTTTAGCTGTTTCTGCAGCTGCTGAATATCATTATCCCGTTTCTCTACTACCTTCTCTAAAAGCTGCATTTCATGATGGATTTTTCCCTGATCAACTGCCAACTTCATTAGCTCTTGAAACTCTCCATCTCTCTGAATCAGCAGTTCCAGGATCTATTGAACAACAGTTTTGTAGAACTTTTAATTTGGCTAGAGTAACAACACACCCTCAGTCATGCTACAAAGAAGAGCAAATGGCATCCATAGGAGTATTTTTGTTTGGATGAAAAATGAAACAAAATTTCTTCCTGTTTGCAGAAACAGCCTATGAAGCACATAAAAAATGAATACAACAGGAGAACCAATAATGCCTTTGTAGAAGGGCCAAAGCCCCATCACGACCATTTGCTTGAATATAGGCAAGGACAAAGGGAGAAAGTAAGAACAAAAAAAAAATGGAAAAAAATTAGAAGTAAAGCATTATGCTTACCCAAAGAACCATAATTCAGAAAGTCAGCTTACCTGGCTCTCCTCTCCTGGTTGTGGAAGCTTTTGGTTTCTTGAAATTGCCAAAATTTCAATTAGTTCCCTGAAAAAGAGAACTCAGTTTGCAAAATTTTCTAAGGCATGACACCAAGTAATCCCAAAATTACCGGAGTACTGGTATCATTATGAAAGTATTCATGGACCTGAGTATTTTATATTTTATAGTACAGTGTGGTCAGGGATTTTTCAACTAAGAAAGCACATGTTATTTGAGCTCATGAAGCCCTCATGTATTTGAATTCAAGGAATGTGCTAAGTTCTTGTTAAACCATAAAAGACATAAGCAGAAGTTGAGAGAAGAAACAGCATAATGAAGTGCACTCATACCCTTCTTCTACTACCTTTGTTTGTTGCAAGAGGGTCTTCCCTGTTTTACTTCTCTACTTTTCTCCATTTTTTCCCCAATATACTCGTAGTTTAGAGCAATTTAGTTTACACTTTCAAATACCTACAGAGTCTGTTATGGAACTACTTTTACAAGTATTTCCACAGTGGTGTATTAGCTGTGCATCAAGCACAAACACACACACACACAAAAAAAAACAAACCCTGGTAATATTCTAGTGCAAGGCTAGAAGTGCTTCTCAAACAGACCTCTTGATCGCTCTTCCAGATATCCAGATACTCTGCCACTGTTCTGAAAAGCCAGCAAGAACCTCCGGGTACCACGATGAAAAAAGGCATTTTCTGTAAATTCAGCAAAGTTATTTGGATTCTAAGGCTATGAATGGCAGTTCAACCCTATGCATGAGTAACTCTATCTGGAGACATTGTCCTTGGAAGTACTGATTCTTTGCTTAGTCCAGTGTAAGCAGGTCAGTGGGATCTGTGAGTAATACAGCAGTGGGGCCAGAAATGTCTAAAAAAAACCCCAATCTTGTAAAGCTCTAATCGTGGTCTATGTCTCATGATCACTCCTGAACACTACTATGATTTTAAAAAATTAGAGAATAAAGAAACCTGTCACTGTCACTAAAGCTTTATCTTACCTGACCAACACTGAGCAGTAGCAAATAAAATCCATTTTAAATAGGTCAGCTACCCAGCATCAAGGGTGATGTCACGCAGTGCTGTAATTCTACCCTATGTCAGCCAGATAATGCACAGACGTAGATTCAAAACTATAGAAAGGCTGGAGATTAGACATGTGGCTTAATTTTTGCCCCTACCACCAAACCAGTATTGTGACTGAGAAAGGCCTAGCCCCAGGGTGCTGCAACACTTTGCTGATCAACAGGAAGATTCACTAAATGCTGCTGAGCATTGCTCTGGGTTCATTGTGGTAGAACACTAGTTCTGATGCCTTAGCTTTTATATTTTCAGATTCTGTGCGTGCTGCCTAGGGATGAAGCCTCGTATTAGGAACTGTACTGTGCTCCCTCTACGGAGCAGGTAGACAAAACAAATCCATTTCTGCTGGAAGACCAAGGACAACTTTCAGGCCAAGAACACAAACAACGATGGACTGAGGGGTGGAACAAGAAGGATGGGACCTCATGGCCTGGGGCTGTAATTGGGCAATTGGACCCCAATATGCAAATAGACCTAAACTTACAAAATAGCAAAATCTCGTGACTGCGGAGCCATCTTTGCTACCACTTGCAGACCACCCTGGGTGCAGCCTTGAGTAGGCTTCTGTAATGTCCAGGGTGGATTCTGGGGACCTTTTAATAAATCCTAATTTTACTCTCTAGTTTTGCCTAGCCTCTGTTTCAGGTCAGCCTTCCCAAGGCAACAGTTCCAGCATCAAAAAAGAAAAAAATAGTAATGTAGATAAAGAAAATGGTTTTTTTCCATTTTTCCATAAACATACGTTCTCCAGCATTCCTTATGTGACAATAAAATCTGTGACTGAGGATAAAACTTAACCACACACAAGAAGCGCAACTCACCAATAGCTTATCCTACTCTTGGTAATCGAGTGAGTGAGCAACACGGACAGCACAGGTTATTCGCTCTGAAAATGCTTTCCTAAGCTCCTGCTCTTCCTGAGGTATGGAAAATAATTAGGAACTATCTAAACTTGACTGCCAGATGTGCCTCCACAACATGGTTGACAGCTTGGATGGGGATTACCAGCCTGGACACCAGACCGTGGACTAAGTAGCTGAGCATTTCTATCACTCTAAACACGAGCTCTGCAGCCTACTTGGAGTGAATGCAGCACTACTACAGGCAATGACCAGAACAGCTTATGTCATGCAATACCATCTACATATTTCTGACTGAAGCATAATTTTTAGTGACTAATAAAATGCCTAAAATCGGCGCGTGAGTGTGCACTTCACAGGAACCGCAAGTGTCAACCAAGTGAGAAAGGCAAGTGGGAGAAAAAGGAAGCGCTCCTTCTCTCCGCAAATGGGAGGCGAAGCACTCCCGAGTCCGATGCTTTCCCAGCGGGATGAGCGCCGGGCAGCACTGCGCAGGGCCGGGCCGAACCCCGGCGCGGCACCGGCCCCTCTCCCGCACAGCCGGCCTGCGGACGGCGAGAGAGCCGCAAAACGCGCACCCGAGCCGCGTCGGGCCAGCGGTACAGCCGGGCCGGGCCCCTCCCATCCCAACCTCCGGAGCTCCCGCTCCGCCCGCCGGCCCCGCCGGGGGTTCCGCGCAGGCACCGCGCCGGGAGCCCTCGCCCCGCCCCCGGTGCCCCGCCGCCACCCGGGGCCGCCGGGGTCCGAGCGCGGTACCTGGCCAAGAGCTCAAGATCCTCCAGCGCCGCCAGGAGCCGGTCCCGGGTGCTGCTCCGCTCCCCGCCTCCCCCGCCCGCCGCTGCCCCGGCCCCGGCTCCTGCTGCCGCCGCCGCCGCCGCCGCCATCGCCATCCGGGCGCGGGCCCGAGCGGGAACCGCCCCCGGGAGGCGCGGCGGGCGCGCGGCAGCGCCCCCAGCGGCGGAGGGACGAGCCGCAGCCGCGAGGCGGCGCGCGCGTGCGCGGGGCGGAGGGGCGGATCCCTTCCCGCCGGCTCCCGGGAGGCGGCGCCGGGCGGGGAGGCGGCCCGGGGCCTGGAAAGCGGCGGGAGCGGGCGGAGCTCGTCCCAGGGGGCCGAGGGAGTGAGGGGAAAGGAGTTCGCAATCTGCCTCGGCGGGGCGGGTGCGCGTCTGTCAGCGCCCGGGTTTGGGGCCGGGTCGCTGCGCGAGGATCTGCGCTTGCTGCTCTTTGAATCACAGAATCATTGAGGTTGGAAAAGACCTCTGAGATCGTGGAGTCTGAACAGCACCGTGTCAGCTAGGCCACGGCACTGAGGGCCACGTCCAGTCTGTCCTCAAGCACCGCCAGGGATGGTGACTCCACCTCCTCCCTGGGCAGTCCATTCCAATGTTTAACCACCCTTTCTGTGAAGAAAATCTTCCTTATGCTCAACTTAAACCTCTACTGGTGTAGCTGAAGCGTGTGACCTCTCGTGCTCCTGTTGGTAGTCGTCGGGAAAAAGAGATCAGCCCGCGTCTGGCTACAGCCATTCCAGCTGGAATGCGTTTGTGGAGTCCCCGGGTCTCCACAAAGAGCCTCCAGATGACACTGATACATGCTAAAGACACAGAAAACAGGCTGCGGGTGAAGTGTGTGCAGCTGAACTACATCTTCGGGGGTTTAACTCAATTTTTGAGAGTCTTGGTCTCCAAAAATCCCTCAGGTGCTTTTGATCAGATGGAGGATGAAATCAAAGAATCACAGAAAGGGTCAGGTTGGGACCACATGGGGTCATCTGGTCCAACCTCCCTGCTCAAGCAGGGTTGTCCTAGAGCACACTGCACAGGATTGCATCCAGTGGGTTCTTGATATCTCCAGTGAGGGAGACTACATAACCTCTCTGGGCAATCTCTTCTAGCGCCTGGTCACCCACACAATGAAGTTCTTCCTCATGTTCAGGTGGAGCTTCCTGTGCATCAGTTTCTGCCCATTGCTTCTTGTCCTATTGCTTGACACCACTGAGAAGCACCAGGCTCCATACTCTGACACCTCCCCTTTAGGGATTTATATATGGTGTTTTACTGATGGCCAAAGAAGGTTAAGTGCCTGATACTGAAAGCATAACAAAAACCTGAGCTTTAAATCAGGCCCAGATCAGGGTTTTACCTGGGCTGGCTGTCCCATACACGACCAGCGGCAACACTGACCTCCTGACACTGCCTGTGCAGACCTGTGTGTCCATGGAGGCTGAAGGCAGTTTGGTGTCCATCACGGACATTTATGTTCAGGGCACGTAATGGGCACAAATCCTGCCCCCAACCCTGCCAGCAGCTGAGTTATAATTAAAAAGCACTGCTGTGTTGTGGAGTTTTTTTAATGCTGCTCGATATGGGCTGGTGAAACGGGCCTCTCCTTCTGAGTGGAGTCACAGTGAAACCAGAGGAATTTTTTATATTCATGAAAGTTTCAGTAATGTTGAAAGACCCTGAGAGGCCAGGGTGGAGAGAAGATGAGAGCTAATCTGGGGCCAGGGTTTATTAACCAGGGCAAGCACTGCCACAGAACAACAGGGAGCCCCAGACTCCGTGTTCTTCTGCTGTCAGCAGGCAGCTGCCAGTAAACAGCGATTTTCTTCTCCCCTGATTAGAGAAAGGCCTACATGAACAATAACATCCCTGACTGCTCTGGTATTTACTCTGATTGTCTGTTACCCTCTGCAATAAGTATGTTCCTGAGAAAGTTGCATTTATTTAAAGAAGAAAAAAAGGCAAGAAACTCATTAGTCAGTAATTCTTTGAACTGTGATTTAAATAAGCAATTCAACATTCTGAGATTTGTGATAAAGCAATGAGATTTGGCAACTCTGAGAAAAAAACTTTGCCAACAGGAGTTACTTAAAATTCCTTTGCAATGCCCAACAACCCTCAACATTCTGATTGTAAATAGTTTGGGAATTCTGTTTAAACTGCATAGCAGATAAAATCTCATCAAATAGTTCTGCCTTTTAAATAACTTTTGCTTGCTTTTTTTTCCCCTCCTCTATTTCCTTGCTTTTGTTCAGGGAAAAATGTAATCAGTGATGGTGTCTGGTTGTGCATCCAGTTCACTGATTTGTTAGTGTCTGTGTGGGTGCATAAATAGAAAGAAATAGCGACTTCGAAAACAAAGCAGTCCTTCCACTAAATCATTTTCTTCCTCATACTCATTTTGACATCTGAATTATTTAGACTTGAAGTACTTCTGCTATATTTCAGGGCAATAATGCTGGTTTCACTTCAGCTGAAAGCTTGCAGCGTTAATAGGACACCCAGAGTTGACAGGTGTGAATATTGGTTATAGGAGATTTCTGTAGCCTGATCTTTCATTCTCGTTGTGCCCAGGAGCTTGTTCCCTCTCTTCCTCTTGACAGCAGCACTGGTCCCACCCAACCAGGCCAATACCACTCATCTTTCACTGGAGCAGCCACCCTTCTCTCCCTACTTCCCAAATTTCTGTCCCTCTTCTAGGCAACATGGACAGCTGTCTGCTTTCTACTGCCCAGTCCTTTCCTTCTCCTTGCCCTGGCAATGCAGCCATGGCTGAGGAGTGCAGTGGAATAGGCAGAGACTTAATTGTGCTCGTGCCTCTGTGTGGGAGGACAGGGTGAGACCAGAGGTATCAGGGCATGCCTGCCTGTGCCAAGACACAGAAAGTCATTCAGACCATGTCAGAAGGGTCATCTCCTTCAGGGCAAAGGGAAAGGCTGGGTGAAATGGGCTCATGCCCCAAACTTGTCCCATGGGCTGATTACTTTAAGACTGAGTGAATAATTTGCTGAATAGACTTCTAAAACTTTTGCCTATAAAAACAACAGAGCCTCTGTTCCTCCAGTGTTGGTTCCTCTGTTACCTCAGTTCTTTAGTGCTTTTCGCCTTCTTTCCCCTGGGGTAAACTCTTTTCGTAGTTGTGTTGGTTTTGAGCCAGACCTGCTTCTTTAAAAATCATGCCCCTCTTGAATAACTAAGCATTGTTCTCAATTTTTCCAGTAGTCTGAGAACATTTTAGTTTGTGTGGCCATACATGGATCTTTGCACAGTGAGTTTATGAGACATTTCAGAGCTCTTTCATTTCAGATTGTCTATTCAATGGCATACTGAGTGTATTATTAAGAACCTGCTAGCACAAGCAAAAATAGCTTATTTTATCTTGTTCAGTTGAGTTTTGTCTCTTCTAGAATGGGCCTTGAAGTGATGATCTGCAGAGCAAACCAATTCCTCCTAGACAGGTCTAAGGAGCAGCTGATCTGATCTAATAGTTCACCAAAGCCAAGAGGCTGAGATGTTGCTAACTTCTCATGTCCCAGGTGCAGATTTTCACCCACCCTTAGCTCTTCCTTGGTGTTTGCCATATGGTCCATGAGCCACTTCAACTCAATAACTAGACTGAAGGATATTTGAGAGAGAGTGTTCATTTCCTTCTGCGTTAGAGAGTGAACTCTAACCTCATCATATGGAACCATGCCTTCAGAGTGTGGCTTTAGTTACAACTAATCTCATGGGACTGTGGGCTAGTGCTAAAAAGTGAACTCTTCCCCTTCTCTTATTCATAATTCAGTGCAATTCCAACCTAGGATTCCTCTAGTGCAAAACATTTTCTTCCAACATAACATTTTGATTCCTTAACTTCGGGTATTCCTACCTTTCTTTCCATGAACTAGAGGGTCACTTTAGAATGTGGAAGCTGAGCTGTAGAGAATCTTGCCTAAGAAACCAAAAGCAGGTCTGTGCTTCAGTTAAAATCTGTTTTTTCTGGGCTACAGTGCTTTTCAGCTGTCTTCTACTTTATACATTCCAGACACTAGACATCAAGTGTTCAGTTGGCAACAGCTGAGTTTACCACATCTTAAAATAATAAGGAAAAATACTGACTACAGAAGATGCATAACTCCTGAAGGCTCTCAGGACCATGTTTAATAAAGCATTGCAATAACTACAAATAAAAAGGCAGGAGGATAAACAAGGAGAGCAAGAAGGCAAAAGGACAGAACAAATACTCATTTCCACTTCCCCTAGATAATGTAAAAATAAAATCCATTCTGTCAAATATCAACTAAAATAGAAATCAAACATCTTGAGCACTGTTTGGAAGGATTTCACAGCTGTACTTTGGTCTGTGAAGATGAGAATAATTGTCCCTCCTTTATCAAGATGTCTTTACACCACTAATATTTTGAAATGTGTCTGATAAATCATCCATTTCTTATTACTATTTAAAAAGAAATCTATGTTTTCCTGCTTACTTAAGTTGGATAGTGATTTTAGACCAATGAGATAAGAAAGGAAATGAAAAAGTTTGCTTTGCTTAACTGGTGTAATTTTAGAGTAGGTTATAGATGAGATAAAAATAGATAATACTATGAGCCAAAACTTATTTTTTGGGGGGAAGGAGTGTGAAACACTAGTACATATGGCCAAAACCAGAGTTTGGTATGCCATTCCAGACTGTTTCAGCACAGAATTAGCTCTGCTTTGAGCTATATTAAACTTGAGTTACACTGATTTCTTCTGGTGTAAATTTGGGCACAGAGCCCTTAAGACAGGAAGTCACCCAGGCAGAAAGCAGTCCTTGCTTTCAGTCTGCTGGAGGGCTTGTGGGGACCAGTGCTGCCTATGAAGTAGGAGGTGTTGAGTGGGAAAGAGAACCAAAATTGGCCCTGGATAGTGAGGGGAGGGAAAATAAAGAAAGAAAGAAAGAAAGAATAATGTCCTTTGAAAGGGAAAAGCTTGTTTGACAGCTTGGCCACTAGAGATATTCACAATCCTGCCAAGTCTTCCCAAGAATAAAGGAAAATTTGGAGGCAATTAAATATAAGATTTTTTCCTTCACCAAGCTAAAAGTTAATGCTGACTACTTCATGAAATAAAACATCCAATTAGAGATAATGAGACTCCTGGGGTAACCCCCCAACACATAGTAATTTTGAGCCTTCATTAAGTTAAACTTGTTTATTTGGAAAAAAAAATAATTTTCCTGGTGGCTCCTGCTGTAAACTGTTTACCAAAAACTACTGGGACACCCACACAAGCTTCTGTAGAAGCCAGGCTGAAATTTAGAGTTGTTTACTTCCCCTCACAAAAAATCCAAGGATGATGATGACAGCTGCAGTCCCTGCTCTCCCACATGCTGAATTCCAGCTAGGCTAATAGGAGTTGTAATTTACTTAGAATGAATCTCTTCCCACATCTCCCTCATCCTTTTATTGTGCCCCATTGCCTGCTAAAGATAAAGCTGTCATCTCTTCCCGTTTAGACTAGGTCACCTGTCTTTTAACTGGGTGAGTTCATCTTCTAATCGCCAAGATGCTACTCAGATTTTCACCTGCTTAATGCAACTTCCAGAAAGGTTTTCAAATACCAGCAGCTGACATCAGCATCAGCTTCTGTCCTGAGATTCAGAAAGAGCAGAATACCCACCAGAAATAGAGGTACCTGGCTTAAATTAGTTGTGAGAATTGAGTTCTAGGGTAAAGCTGAAATGGAAGATTTATTTAGAAACCTACATGAGCAAAAGTGAAAAAAGTGCTTTCTCTTCTCACAGTTGGAGATGGGCAGAGGTAAAACCCCTTATGAAAGAAAAGTCTTGGGACAACTGAGGAAAGTTTTCACTGGCAGCTGAGAAGACAGTATGATACACTATTCCAAAAGCAATTACAGAATTGCTTATACTCAGCAGCCAAATAGGATCCCGCGGGACATTCTGACATCTAACAAACTACTAATAGTGCTGGTTCCATGTGAATTGAGGGGAGAGTTCATAGCTATTAAGCCTGGGAAAGAATACAATCAGTAGTGGTCTGTCCTTTGTGAATCTTGCGTGGATCTCTGCTTCAGGGCTCTGCTGCCATTTATTTGGATATTAACATATCATGCAGAAAGAAACTCTGCTGTCATGTAAGTGCTGGCATGATGAGTTGTTCAAGGGTTAGTGGTAGGCCAAGTGAAGAGTCGTTTCTGTAGTTTTGATCATCCACAAGCATAGGTACTGAAAGCCCATTGAAAAGACATTCTTCAGTAGTGACTCATGTGGATGCTTTCAGGTAGCCAACAGAGCTCTTTAGAGAGTCGCCTTATCTGCTTCCAAAAAGGATGAAGCCACTCAACAGCATTGGCATTACAGAGTCAGAGACCACGTCTCAAAGGCCAGGTTGGGTGGGGCCCTGAGCCACATGATCCAGTTGAAGGTGTCCCTCCCCATGGCAGGGGCTTGGAACTGGATGGTCTCTAAGGTTCTGACCAACCCAAACCATTCCAACTTCTAAGATTATTTCTATGTTAAATTCACACTAAACTCCCCTCCAGTGGAAAAATCCTAACTACAGTTCATGTTTACTCATATCAGGTCTCCTTTTTAGCTCAAACTGCAAGGTAGTACTAACATAAAATCATCAAAAGCATGCAGTCTTACCATGCCACCTTGTGCGAGATAGGTGGCAGTCAATGAAAGTAATCTGACAAGACTTCATACATGACTAAGATAAATGTATCCCTGATATCCAGGGTATTTTGAAATTATTCTGGGTTTCTTACCTGTTTAATATAAACTTCTTGTGCTAGGACTTGTTTCTTGTGTCTTGTGAGGGCACAGAACCTTGCTCAGCTCCACGCTGCCTGTCAAAATTTCATATGTTATGCACATGACAATGCCAGCATTGGAAAATGCTTTGTTAAAAGCCACTTTGTAGGCATGAACTTGAGCACATAAGGCATATATGCTAAATGCACATTGGAATGCAGAATATAAAAAGCAACCAGTACAATCTGTCACATCTTTGCAGACCTCAAAAAGTGTCATGACAGGAGAATAATTTACATGTTTTCATTTCTCTTAACCTCACTGAATTCATTTCATAACGACTGCCTTGCCCTGCCCCCATCCCAGTAAGAGCTGCGTAGTCCCTGCAGTAGGAGGGAATGTGGCCAGGCTGGGATCGCACGTATTTCTTGTCCCCAGGTGCTTCATAAATGACACTTAGGTTATCTGGTAATAAAGTTGGCAATGAAAAGAATGCCATAGGACTGAGTTATAAGCATTTGCAGGTAGTGTGGCAAGGAGTTCACCTCATGGAACCCTCTTACTCAGCCACTTGCTTCTTCCCTCACTGTATCCCTTGCGCTTCTAGTTCTCGTCTCTGATTTTGTTCTGGTTACTCAGGGCCTGAGTCATACACCTTGAAATAACAGTCACCCTCATTTCCAAATTCAAGGACCAAAGACACATGAGCAATTATAGTACTTCAGGAAATTAAGGTCCAATTTTGCTAAAGGTTGACCTTGTGAAGTGCTGAGGGGTTTTTCCCTCAGTTCAACAGCATGGCTCTCCCTGTGTTTAACTCTGGGCTTTGGGCTCATTGCTTGCAATTAAGAATGTATTTAAGCTGTTTGGTAGATTATGGCCTGAGTATACAGTACCTGGCAGATTCCTCTGTCTTGCAGGACAGAGTACCTGAGAACACATTTATGCTAGGACTGCTCAAGTACATTTATTCTAGATGCTGATAACTCTGCCAAGTGGTTCTGCCTTCCAAGCTGTGACATTTTGTCCTTTAAATCACAGTGTAATTGTACTGTTCTTTGGGCATTTTCACAAGAATGGAAGTGCATTCAGCATGGATGCAGGCAGGGTGTTTATAGAATTGTAGGCTGTTGTATGAACTATTTGGGTTGCTTCTGATACGGCCATTCCACTGGCACCTTAGAGTATCCTTCCACAGTCACCCAACAGCTCCAACTCCCTACCCAGCCAGTGTAGGTGACAAGTTAGTGCTGGAGATGGCCCTATGCTGTGCTTTTCCTCACAGTTCTAGCTGTACCTTTCTGTTACGTGCCAGAAAAATCAAACAATCTAATGGGGTAAACAGCAGAAGGCAGGAGTGCCTCTGCAGTAGTCCCAAGTCCAAACATATATCTGCTATGTCAGGGTGAGCCTTGGGTGTGCACCAGTCTATCCTCTTGCCTCACCCTCTTCTTTGCACCTTTGATTCATGGGAAATATACTCAGGCCAAAAGACAACCATGACACATTTCTCCAGACCCTCAAGCAAAGAACATAATGTTAGTATTCCAGACATGCATTCTGCATGTAGTCACATGTCTTGTGTTGGTTTATGGACCTTAGGCCTTTTTTCTCTGGTAATTCACAGTACCTGTCTTTATATATTATATAAATATATATAATACAAGTTTTAAAATTTATTTTTCAGGAAATAGATATTTCATAAACAGACTAATTTTGTCTCTGTGAAAAGGCTATCCTATCTCTATGGGATTTCTACTTCTCTCAGGCTATCAGATACCTGCAAAATTGTCCCTTGCTTATGAGAGACCCACAAAAAATTGGCTTGTGAATTCACATGTGCCATTGTTCTGTCGTCTTCCTAGACAAACAGTTGCCTCTCTCTCACCAAAACAGACAATCCAGGTACTAAGTGCAGTCTCAAAACAGAAGAATATGCCAGACTCTGCAGAGATAAAATCCTAAATCCATAATCCTCCCTTCTCACCAAGGGAGATGGCTCAAACTGCAATGTAGTTCATGCCTCTTCCTGGCATGAACATAGGTGCCGAGAAAAAAGAAAGAAATGACGAATTAAATAGTAGCCTAATGCTACAGAATTTTGTGAACAAGAAGAGGACCCAACACAGATTTTTAAGATTGTTTATGCAAGGAAATTATATTGAAATTCTGTTCAGACACAAGCAGTTAGAAAAGCTTTCAGAGTTTGATAAATTCTGCCATTAAAACTTTAAAATATTAAACCTTAAATTTCTTTAAGAGACTGTAGTTTTGCCCTTTTTTTACTATGATTTTAGTGTCTCTTTGTTGCAGTCCTTATTACAAGTGTTTGTTGTTAATCTGATGTGCCTGATTAAATCAAGGCTTGTTTTTATGGAAACAAAATGCTGTGGTTAGTTTCAACATCTGAATGCCAGCAGTAGGTTAGCTGGAGAAGCCATGCAATGTCCCTAGTTTCAGACTGACCTCTGGCAATCCTACCTCCTGCTGGAACAACATCATGTGTTCACTTCCAAACAGCTGATGGGCACTAATTTTCCAGAAGTAACAGTATGTAGGAAGAGAATCTAGCTCTCAGTCACACCCCATTTCCTCTATCTTTTGGAAAGAAGACAAGCTTCCATTAAAAGAAGGAGAATTGAAATATGTCCTTTCCAATTTGAAATTTCACACATGTAGAATATGCTAACCAAAGTTTCCTGAAAATAAAATGGGAAGTGATGCAGAAGCTGAAGTAACTGCACGTGCTATATTCAAAGACAGACTGTGAATGGATTTCTTGAAATATCAAATTTAACTGTAGAGGAGCTGTCAGAATGCATCACATATGAACATAGAAAGACATTACAGTCTGCAGACAGATAAATATCTGTGATGAGAAAAACAACCCAACTGGCATGTAGAGAAATGCTTGAAGCTTCCTTTGTTATGACTACAGTCAAAACACACATCTATTTTCCTAGAATAACAAAACATTCATTCTCTCTCCTGCTTGGAGCTGTTGGGCATTTGCAGCATGTTATTAGCAACTGTACAAATGTCTTGTGCTTTAAAAAAATCAAAGAATTTAGTAAGTAAGGAGAATTAATACCTTGCCTATAGCCCTGCCCCTGGAATTATGTGGTTTGCTTTAAGGAGTCACTGGATTAAAAAACTGTAATCTATGCTGAAAGCAGACTGGTACCTAAGACCTCCATTTCTCAGGGGAGCACCTCTATAATTAAAGTACAGAGTTGGGATTCCTATTATTGCTTGTGTTTTTCCTGGCTTTGCAATTCTTCATTGGTTTTTTTTGTCTAGAAGTCTCTGCTATAGGTGGGAATGCTTATGCACCTGAGCCTCCTGGCTCTGGCTTAAGAAGGTCTCCTTTTGGGAAGGGAACTGCAGGTTTGAACAGTGTCTCTCTGAGGAAACCCCTCTTTTTTCTTTGAGTGTGTTATTGGGTCTGACTGAGATAGAGTCCTTAGCAGCCCTCACAGTGCTGTGGTTTGCATTGTTAGCTGGCCAGATGTTGATACCACACCGGTGTTTGGGCTACTGCTGAGCTGTGTTCCTCCTCTAACATTCCCTCCCCCATCAAGGGGCTGGGAGTGGGAAAGATCCTGAGAAGGGACACAACCATGTCAGCTGACCCAAATTAGTCAAAGGGATATTCCATACCATATGGCATCTCAGAGAAAAAAGCTAAGGGAGTGAGGAAGAAGTGGGCCCATTTGTTATTCCAGAATGTTTGCCATCCAGAGAAACCACTATGTGTGCTGAGGCAAAAACTTTCACCTGTTTGGTTTTTCTTTGCTTTAGTAAATTGCCTTATCTCAACCTACAAGATGTTTTCCATCCTTTTCTCTCACCTGTCTCACTAGGAAAGTGAGTGATAGAGCAGTTTAGTGGACAGGTGCCACCCAGCCAAGATCTAAACACTACATCATTATATTTCCTTTCCTATCTATTCATTTACCTTCATTTCTTGATGCCTCGTTTGATTTCCTTTCATGGAAAAAAATCGTGAAAGGAAATGAAATCTTGAGGTTTCAGTGAAAATCATGTCATGAAGTTTCCACTCATTTCAATGCACTTCATTTCTTTCAATTCCTTTTCATTAGTTTAGCTTCCTGTTTTTCTATTAATTTTCATTAGTTTCACTTCATTTCAAAATTTTTGGTTTTTCCAATTTCATTTCATGTCATTATACTTCCTTCCCTGTCTTTCTATTACACTTCCTTCCTTGATTTCAAGATTTCATTTCATGCAAGGAAATGAAATCTTGAAATCAGAGAAGAAAGTCAAACAAACAAACTGGAAAGGGTATATGATGAAATCAAAAGCAAGTGAAAAGAAGAAGAAAATTTGGAAACTGAATGAATACAACAAAATGAATTGGGATGAAATGAGGGGCAGTGAAAAGGACAAAACCTTGCCAAAATTAGATACATTGTACTCTTGAAATCTGAGAACAAAGTGAAATGAAGAGACTGGAGAAGAAATTGATGAAATGAAACTGAAAAAAAATACTGAAAGAAAGTGAAAACTATTAAAGGGAAGGGGACAACATTAACTGTGGTGAAATGTCCCCAACTTGCTGAATTTGATCCTCATTGGAATTGTGAGATTTTATTTCCCTTCATTCTGTGAAGGGAAATGAAATCTTGAAATCAGAGAGTGAAGTGAAATGGAAATACAGGGGAGGAAATATAATGACATGGAATGAAATTGGAAAACCAGAAAATCATGAAATGAAGTGAAACCATGAAAAGCAATGGAAAGACTGAAAGTGCATAAAATGAGTGAAAACTTCATGTCATGCTTTTCAATGAAACCTCAAGATTTTATTTGATGAAAGGAAATGAGAAATCAAGGAATGACTGGAAATGAAAAGACAGGAAAGGTAATATAATGACATGAAATGAAATAGGAAAATGCAAAAATTCTGAATGGAAATGAAATCTCGTGGTTTCTTTGACAATCATTTCTTGAAGTTTCAGCTCAATTCCATTGTCTTCCTTTCTCTTCAATTCCATTTTGTTGTTTTGACTTTACTTCAGAAATTTCCATGTTTGACATTTCATTTAATGTAATTTGTATTGGTTTCACATGGCATGGTTTTAGGTATTGAGGGGCCACATAGGTGACTTTTGTGAGAAGCTGCTAGAAGCTCTAAAGATGTCCTGCAGAGCCAATCCCTGCTGGCTCCAAAGATGGACATGTTCAAATCTGAGCCAACTAGAAATGGCAGTAACACCTCTATGATAGCATATTTAAGAGGAAATCTAAACAAAAGTGGTTGCACAGTTTTAGTTGTGACTAGAGAAGAGCAGAGTAAGAACATGTGAGAGGACAACTATGCAGACACCAACACCAGTGAAGGAGGTGGAAGAGATGATCCAGATGCCAGAGCAGAGATTTCCTTGCAGCCCCTGGTGCAGCCCATGGTGAGGCAGCCGTGTCCCTGTAGCCCTTGGAGGATCCATGGAGGGATACAGAGATCCACCTGCAGCCTGTGCAGGAGCCCATGCCGGAGCAGGTGGATGGCTGGGAGGAGGCTGTGGTCCAGTGGGAGACCCATGGAGAGAAATGCCCAGCTCCCATGCTGCAGCAGCCTGTCCTTGGAGGACTGCTCGCCCTGGAAGAGTGACCCACACCACAGCAGTTTGAGAGGGACTGTTGCCCATGGGAAGGACTCACATTGCAGCAGGTCACAGGGAGCTGCTGCTCGTGAGATGGAGGAGTCACATCAGAGAAGTTCATGGATGTTATAAATGGTTAGAGGCCAATTCAAAATAAAATAACAAAATTTATTTAACACAATTTTAACACCGAAATAAAGCCACAATAAAAAGAAACAACATCGATCGAATGCTGGGTGGACAGAGAGGCGGTACAAAAGTACCCTCCGAATTCTGCCACACTGCTATGTTTCAGCCCGTGGGTTTTATACAGTTTTTTTACCCTAAGGCTAAGTCTATTGAAAGTCCAGGTATGCTGTGTTTCCAAAAGAGTCCTGTCTGCATGAAAAGGTTGCTTGATAGTTTTTCCGGAATTCATCTTGGGAGGGGTGATCTTGATCGTCCAGGATCTCCACCAAGATTGGTATCTGGTGTTTGAGGAGCTGTGAAGCGAGGGTCTACTCTTAATGGCCGGGCCATCTTCTGGCTTTGTCTTGTTGTTACAGTAGTAGGTGTGTTTGGGAACTTCGGAATCCTGGAGGCATTCTCGGGTATCTTTTTATTAATAGCTTAATCCCACACGAATTTATTTATTCTACTTATTACAGTCCCCCACCTTTTTATTTACCCAAATAAATTCGTGTGTGTTGGATTGCTCTTCTTTAGTAATTGCCTTTGAGTCGTGGCATTCTACCCCTTTTTCTGATCTACAAAATTTAGTATTGAGTGTCATAAAAGAAATAATACTCTTTTCTCTTATCTTTGGGACAATCATAATGCTCTTGATACTTCAGGTTCCCTCTGGTGCCATGTTTAACTATAGTTCACATTTCTTCTTGAGGGTCAGCCTCTGTGGGCTCTTGGGGGGGGTCCCCCTGTCTTTCGGCTCAGGACTACGAGGACTTTCCATCACAACATGCCTCTGCCTTTCCCTTCGCCCACGGGGTTGCAGCCCGTGGCGGGGTAATCTATCTTCTCGGCAGCAGGCATATGCTTCTGGAGTCCTGTCAGTCTGAACTGCAAACCTTCTTTTAAAGGCACTCTACCGGGACAACTTGATTGTATCGGACCAGCAAGGTACTTTGATTGTCTTTCTGCACTCGACTTTGAGCACTTCAACTTTAGCGTCTAATTGCTCTTTTGTCCCCTTTTCATATATATAATACTATTCTGGAGAATCTAACTCTAGCAGACCCAAGTTAGTGGCAATTACTAAGAAATGGCTAGTCTCTTCTTGTTCTTTTTCTAAACAGTTGGTACATAATCTTTTTGGCTTACGCCCCCCTCTACAGTGAACAACCTAAATCAATTTACAATATACACACTTGAAGTGAACAAAGGGAAAACATTTACAATCTGGTCTTTCACACTTTATCTGATCCCCTTCATTCATCGGTGTTGTTGCAACCTGACTTTCAGCTCTCCAGGTGATGAGGTCACTCTCTATTTCTGAGTAGTGTATTGTGAGTCTACCTTCTTCACTCTTGAAGCGTGGGTCCACTCTTTTTCTGCTGTCCTAATTGCTGTATCTTAGGTAAATCAGTGAAATCTACTGGGATTCTTTTGAATGGGTGATAGGCAACTAGTTAAAGCTTAGCACAATTAGACAAATCATGTATTTTAAAGGGGGGATCTTTAGCATCAATTTTTGCATAACACAAAGTAAGAACAATATTAGTAATTAGTAAAAAAATAGGAAGCATCAATCTACTGCTGAAAATAATTACTTAAAAACTGTTTAAAAATTTGAAACATCTCTCAGAGCAGTTTAAGGCTAAGGCATATCTGAACTCTTCTAACTACTAGGGCATTGTTAGTGCTTTTATACTCATGTCAACAAAAGAGAATTATCTTGCTGAGGGAGATGTCTACATGACACAGGGCAGGACTAAGAAAACAACAAATAGGGTTGACAAGAAGCAAAATGTAACAGGAATTGATTCAAACAACTGACATATGTAATTGTGACTTAACAAAACAAACAATTATAACAAATGGGGTAAGTGGGTCAATATTGCAGATTTTAAAATGAATAATGAAACGCATAATAGGTACTTAAAATGAAGCTGTTTATGAAACTAAACATGGGCTAGTGCTTTAAGGACTCTGAGGTCTTCTCACAGCTAAGCTATTTAGATTCTTTGCTTTGTAAGCTAATGGGTATTTAGGGGCACTTTGAGTGCATTTCTGCAGCTAACTTAGTGGCTTTTAAGCTCTCGGCTCTTGGCACTAAGCTCACATAGAAGTTTTGGGGTTAGCCTTGTCGACGTGACTGGCTCAAAGCACTTAACATACTCTAACTGGCTTTCTAGACTACTACAGCCTCTGGTTTAGGCTGCAGCGCTGGCTTTTTTTTTTTGAGCTCTGCGGCTTCAGATCTTCATCTTCTTGGATCTGAGCTCAGTGGCAGCATCTTCTTTTTCCCCCCAACTGGCTTTTTCTCAGCTATGGCTTTCACCTTTAGTTTAGGTTTTAGCCCTCGCTGTAAAATAAAATAAAACTTGTAGCTTCTGCTACTACCTTGTTAGGGAACATCGGCTACAACTAAAAAAACTAAAAACTGTTCATACTTTCTTAGGCACTATCTTAACAGGGTTGTCAGTCACCCTTGGTAAGCCTAACTAAGGACAGCATAAACTCAACAGCGTTTTCTTGTTTTAGTAGCTTAATGCTACTGGAACACACCCTCTTAAGAGACAGTTTGAAAATTGCCTCTTGTAGGATTTATCCTCGTGACAGGCAAAACTCTTAAAACTGAAAACGGGACAATCTGCAATTAGAGGAAACAACATAAAACATTTAATTGTAAAGACTATTCTATGGGGATTGGAGGGAAGTGGAAAGAAGATAAGGTATTGCAAAAAAGGTATAAAGGATAGAGGATTTTTGGGTTAAGCGTCTTAGCTAGCAAGCTCTTTCTGGTCAGGACTAGTGGATAGGAACTGGGAACTGGGGGGGGGTCGCAGGGAGCCAGAGAGACTGCAGACATCCTGGGCTACTCTGCGCTGTGTGGTTTGCTGCTAACGACTTACTTTTGAAATAGGAACGGGGGCAGGGACGACGAACAGGGATATGGGGTAGCAGAAAGGCAACAGCAGCTTCAAGCTTATCTGTGCTCATTCGGCAAGTTCTACTCTTTATCTTGCTCTCTGAACAATAGGAGAGAGAATCATGAAATAGAATTTACAACTTGTTTATGTTTATAACTTTAAAAGTTAACAGGGTAGCTAAAACTGTTAGACACTTCGGGATGGAGTGACTCTGCAGTTGCTACGGTAGTATCTGGTGGAAATGGTTTAGCAGGGTGTGGTTGAGAAGCTGGAACTACTGCATTTGCATATGAATCTCTCTCCCCCCCCTCTTCTTCTCCTCGGTTTCTGTTCTTACCTCGGGGGAACTGAGAATGGGAAGAGGATGGCTCTTTGGGGGAAGGGGGGCTAGAAGCAGGATTGGGAAAAGGGGTCAGAGAGAGACAGAGAAGGCAAGCAGGAGGACAATCTTCTGCTGGACACAAGGATGCTATGGAGGTGGCGGTGCCGGCCGCGGGAAGCAGTGGGATGGATGCGGCGCTAGACGGGGCGCACGGGTGGGGGAGGCGCGGCACGGGCGCAGAGGGCGGCCCCCCCTCTCTGCTAGCGTGCCCTGGACGGCGGCCCCGCACCCCGCGGTTTGGCTCTCGGCACGCAGCAGCGGCTGGCAGCGGCTGGCAGCGGGCTCTTCACTCTCTCTAACTTCGGTACAATAATAAATTAGTTTTTCTTGGACTTACTTTTCAAAATGGGACACTCTCTCTAGTGCTCTAAGATTTATCTCAGTGGACTTTCTGGTGGGATTTCGAAGGTACCTTTTCCTTTTCTGAGAGCATGCTTTTTCTCTGATTCTTTCTGATGTTTACTCTTTCTTTGCTCCATTTTTTTTTTTTTTAAAAAAAAAAAACAAAAAAACTTTACTTTTTGGTAATGGATCGCAATACTAAATCTTTTCTTAGCCTTAGCTCTGGCTAAGAGCAGGGATCTTCTCCCCGACTGTTACAAATTGCAAACCGGGTCCCGAATCGTTCGGCTTACTTACCCTGTCTGGTGAGCTGAACCGGGGGTCTGTTCGTCCGATGAAAAAGTCTTCGGTTTGCATCCTGGGCTTTTACTAGCCCGTAGCAAAAGGGTTTACCGGTTCCCCAAACCCAGAGGGACGTATCCTTCCCCTTTTGCTTCTTTGTGATCGATTCCCCCAGACTCCCCGAGTCTGGGCTTTGATGAGCAAACGAGTTTTCCTTAATTCTCTTCCTTACTAGCTGAAAAAAAACTTTTGCGGGAAACTTGGTACAAGAGCTTACAGATCTACCTTTGTATCGTGGCAAGGCCACGTCTCGCTCACTCACTCAATCACCTACTCAACCAAGCATTACTTACAGCTATTTTCTTGCTTGGAGATCTTCGTGCACGGAGAAAAAAAAAAATTTTACGAGTGAAAAGTAGCCGCGGCTCCGAAAAGACTCCTATGTCTTTTCCCGGGTTTTCTGCTGGATCTAGGCCTTCTCCCTTTTTATTGTGGCACTTTTATCTAATCTTTGGGTTCGTAATACAATAGGTGCGAAGGGGTTTCCTGCTTTGCTGGGCCGCCGAAAAACCGGCAGGGCGCCCCCCGTGCAAAGGGAGTCCTCTGCAGCCAAATTGTATCTGAGTCACGGCACCAAATCTGTTATAAATGGTTAGAGGCCAATTCAAAATAAAATAACAAAATTTATTTAACACAATTTCAACACCGAAATAAAGCCACAATAAAAAGAAACAACATCGATCGAATGCTGGGTGGACAGAGAGGCGGTACAAAAGTACCCTCCGAATTCTGCCACACTGCTATGTTTCAGCCCGTGGGTTTTATACAGTTTTTTTACCCTAAGGCTAAGTCTATTGAAAGTCCAGGTATGCTGTGTTTCCAAAAGAGTCCTGTCTGCATGAAAAGGTTGCTTGATAGTTTTTCCGGAATTCATCTTGGGAGGGGTGATCTTGATCGTCCAGGATCTCCACCAAGATTGGTATCTGGTGTTTGAGGAGCTGTGAAGCGAGGGTCTACTCTTAATGGCCGGGCCATCTTCTGGCTTTGTCTTGTTGTTACAGTAGTAGGTGTGTTTAGGAACTTCAGAATCCTAGAAGCATTCTCGGGTATCTTTTTATTAATAGCTTAATCCCACACGAATTTATTTATTCTACTTATTACAATGGAGAACTGTCTCCTGTGGGAGGGACCCCACGATTCAGCAGGGGAACAACTCCTCTCCCTGAGCAGCAAGAGAAAAGCCAGAGGTGGTGAACTGACCAAACCCCAATTCCCTATCTCCCTGCACAGCTGGTGAGAAAGAGGGAGGGGTTGGGGCAGCTAAGGTGTTTTTTTAAGAGCTTATTTTACCTCTCATTATCCTGCTCTGATTTTATTAGTAACAAATTCACCTTATATCTCTAAGTCAAGCCTGTATTGCCCTTGATGCTGTTTGATGAGTGACCTCTCCTGCTCCTTATCTCAAATCATGAACCCTTGGTTAAATTTTCTCCCCTCCATCCAGCTGCAGAGGGCAGCAAGTGAGCAGCATGCAGCCAGTGTCAACTCACAAAAACTGGATATTTAAATCATTGCCTATTTTTCCTTGGAGGCCACTTTTCGGCAGCACACATCTATTTCCGAGGGCAGAGCTAGACTTAAATCTAGAAACAAATGAAAGGAAGGAGAAGACAAAAAATGTTCCAATCCTACACACAGAGAAGTCTAAATATGAGAAGAAAAATCTCAGCTCTTCTCTGCCTTGTTTCAGATCTTCTTGCCTCTGGCTGGTTTCAAAAGATGCTGCTCTCCCACACTCAGAGGTTTTGTTGGTAGACAATGGATGTACCACTACCCAACTTCCTCAGTTCCAGGAAGGGGAGAGAGATGCCTAAATCAATCTCATGAACTAAAGTCTTTGAGTTCCTACCTAGAAATGAAATACTACATCTTTAGTCCCTTGTGAGTCTTCCCCTTTTGTTCTTAGTGCCTAAGTTGGAAAACTCACCTACCATGCATGTTAAAAATCTAACAGACTGTTAAAAATGCAAAGTAGCTTCCTTTGTTTACACCATCAGCTAAATGTTTGTACCTCATCCCTTTAATGAGATGGGATTTGTGCAGTGGTCTGATTCAGAAAGCAGATTCCCAAGGGAAAAGTTCTCAGGACAGATTAGATTTTAGTTAGGTCAGCTCCCTGAGCATAGCCCATCTTCTGTTTCCACTGGCACCAATGCTATGGAAAACATAAGACCAAAATATGCAGGAAAAGAAGAATTGTGCGAGTAAGGAGGGAGGGGAATCAGGCAGCAGTAGCCCAAATTTAGAGCAGCTTCTGCTGTGCTGGAATCGTACTTCAAAGTACAATTTGGCCTGTTACCTGCCCAGTGGGTTGCCATCATCCATACCTCCTATAAAATAAATCTGTTTGAAATGCACACTTATTCCCAAAATGAATTAGATATCACTCACTGTAGGGTTTTGGAATTAAAAAAAAAAAAAACTCTTGGCAATGAGCAAGGCCCAAAGGTGGGTTTTCATGTGATGCTGAATGCAATTTAACAGTTTGCTGCTGCTGGAAGGGGGCTGCTCATCTTTTTTTGTCCTGCATTTCCTCCCACACAAGCACATGCCATTAATGGTTGCTTGGCACCAATGCCGGTGTTCATCTAGCACTTACTTTTAAGAGTGGGTCAGTTTATCTCACTATTTGCATCAGAAAACAAAGCCAGCAAAAAAGTGAGTGGTCTCCTGAGCTTAGGAGCTGAGTCAGCTTTCTTGGTCACCTGGTATGTTTGGCTGAGTTCCACACCAAGCAATTCCATGGAAGGAGCAGGAGGCTCTGATGGGAGCAGAAGAGTGAGGGGGAAGATGGGAATAGGATCATAGCCTGTTGGCAACACCAAGCTGTTAGGTTGGTCCAGTTTCCTGCCAAATTGCAGCCCAGCTCTTCTTGGGCTCTGCTATCCAAAACTTATTATTAAATATATGCAACTCCTATGTCAGAAACCTGCCAAACTTTTACTGCTATGCATTCTGGGCCAGCTGAGTTTGCAGATCCTTGTGGATTCAAGAACCAGCCTTCTCCTTGGCTCTTGCTGGCAGCTAAGGCAAGTTGTGGAACCATGCTGCAATGTGCTTCCCCTCCAGGAAATTCTGCTTACTAAGGGAGCAATCTAATTATGTGCTTGAAACTTCTGGAGAAGTACCACCAGCCCCTGGAGGGGAGCAGCAGGAATCCAGGCAACAATAGTGGGAAATGCTGCGATGAAGCCTGCATTCACTAGGGAAGAGTGTCACTTAAATGACAAAATACCTACTTGAGAACTTCCTCTCTTTGAGCAGCAGTCTAGAGATTCCTTTGTTAAGAGGACTTGACATTTTGTTCACTGTCAGGTAACAGGTTTTACAGGCAGCTGTCATAAGGGGGGCAGCCTCTCTGCTGGGATTTATAAACCAAGAGACTCGCAGATCTGTTGCATAGGTCACAGCTCTGGCCTTTTCCTGTTCCCCAAACCAAAGTGATTTCAGTTGGCCAATAGTCAAGCAGAGGGGAGAGCTCTTTCGCCCCTGAGGAGCAGCAGGATACAGTTTGAGTGATTATAATCTACAAAGTCATACACATTCTTTTGAGAGAAAAACAACTAACTCTGTTCCTGAACTCCAGACACCCAGTTAATCGTATCCACTCAGAGCAGCTGAGACCCACTGGGATTTTTGGAAGCTGTGGTGGAGACATAGGAACCTTTCTTCTCCTCCCACACATGAGCTTTCCAACATCCTTCACAGCGAAGTCAATTTGCTTCAGTGAAAATTCGTCTGTGCAGTACGTACACTGAGTTCCTACCAACAGCATCTGTTGCTGAGCTATTGTGGAGCATGTAACGGAGCCATAGGAACCTGAGACCCCAGATTATTCCTCACAGAATCATTCGATTTATGCTGCCAAGATCTGGAAAGAGGATGTGTGCACTTTCTGACAGAATTTGGAAAGTGCAGGTATTTCAGTAATACGGCCAGGGATTTCTGAAGAGGACGTGTCCTGAATTTCTTGGCAGGGGTGAAAGAAGCAGGTCTGAGTCACCGGTGGTGTAGCAGAGCTTCTATATTTTCATTTGTGAGGGTGGTTTTATTTTCTTCTTCCCACACTTATACCACAGTGGGCCCGTCTTTTACACCCCGTTTCAAGATCTAGATGCGCAAAGGAAGATGATTTGTTGTGGCTGCATTCAGTGCCTGGTGTGGAGCCTGCTTTCTGAGAACACACTTGCCTTAGGCTTGCAGCATGAGTCTTCAGATATGCTTAGCATTAAAATGTGGTTAACTCGGTTTCTAGCCCAGCTGAACTTTGACAATTAAGAAAGACATTGTGCAGCAAAATCAGACTTCTGTGTTTATTTCTTTTTAGCTTCTATGGAAATTATGATGACGCAGTCTTGCTCTGAGCATATGTCTGCTCTTGTGTGTCTGTCTGTCCTCCCTCTGCAAACAACTTCTGGCCAGTCTGAGCCCAGCTTTATTCAGAGACAGCAGTTTCAAACATACGGGGTCCATACATATATCAGGAAAACGGTTGAAGATAGTAAAAGGAAAGCCTACTGCCTTATATGGAAGAAAAGTATATCATCAATCCAAGCCATTTTAGGAAAAAGGAATCTACACAGGAGAGCAAAATTATCTGCCCCCACCTCATAAAGAGTTTTAATCAGAGGCTGCACGACTATCAGGTGGTGGAAGATCCACCACAGATGAAAATGAGTTGGAAACCAAGTTTCAATTGCTGTGTGGCATATGGAAATACTTGATTATTTAGGTGAGTAAAAAATAAATACTATTTTTGTCTTCTACTCTTTCCTGCTCTGTTGCTTTGCTTCTTTTGCTGCAGGCCTGTAATCTAGAACCAGATCCTGTGCGACCAGGAAGTAGGGGTTGATAACTATGCATACAAGGCTTAATTTTAAGAGACTGTTCATGAAGCTTATAAATTTGAA
Source organism: Acrocephalus scirpaceus scirpaceus (assembly GCA_910950805.1). Classification (NCBI taxonomy): domain Eukaryota; kingdom Metazoa; phylum Chordata; class Aves; order Passeriformes; family Sylviidae; genus Acrocephalus; species Acrocephalus scirpaceus. Next base: position 54,703,172 of record OU383774.1, on the reverse strand, counting down.
CAAGGAATATTTTACTTCCCATGGTCTTGTACATCTCATCTTTTATCTTACATTGGTTAGGTCTGAGCAAGTCACTGCTTGTTTGGTATGTCCTTTGCCGAAACTATAAAATATATTATCTACATATTTCCTATAGGTGAATCCAAAGGCTCTGTTGGAGAAAAACACAATAAAACTCTGCTAGCTTTTAAATTCTAGTAGGATTCTACCAACTTTAAACTATTCATACATCTCCTGTCTTTTGGTGAGCACCTTTTCCAAATCAAATCATTTACAGTACCAATTTTCTGAATCAGGACATAGTGAAGAACTAACAGAAGTATAATATAGGTTTCAGTTGTCAAAAGAAATAAACTGACTGTTGTAAAGTGCGTTCCCAGTGGGTTTTACTGTCAGTCTGCGTCTCAAACACAGTGTGTCAAACCCTGAATATGCAAGTAACTCTGGGCATATAAAGAGCCACCAGATCTTCAGAAGTCTGTGGCTTCACAGAATAAATGCATATGACTATGCAGAGACTGCTGTTGTAATAATTCCTAATCATACTGTAGTTTTACATCAATGGTACAACATACTAGATCTATGCTTTCATCAGCATGAGTTACTCTGATGACTTCAGCACATTTATTCATGTTAGTAGCCAAATGCACTGCTCTTCCTGTACTGGTGGAGGAGACAGTAAATGTCCCTTGGGACCAGAATTTGAGCATCCAGCTCAAATTCTAAGCTGCAAATATTAAGCTGGAAGAAGGATCCCAGCAAGAGCTCCTGTGAGAAGGCTCTCCTGACACTTGTGCTAGGGTGTGCAGCCCTTCCCCAGACAGCCCCTGGATGCTGTGTGGCAATCAGTCACGGACCATTCACAGTGTGCAGTTTGGATGCAGCCACTCTGTTTGGGGAGATAAGAGAGTTTAACAAAATGGGAAGGCATCGTGGCCCTCAGCGGGATCATAAGTATATTTAATTTGCTAGCATGGGCATAGCCTCAACACCCTTCAATTCATAAAATGGATACAGCTAATGTAAATTAGTGAGTATAGAAAGAATCTCTTTTAAAGGCTTGCTATTTGCTGCCCTTGTTTATCCATTTTGTTCTTTGAAAGATGATTTTAATGTCAATCCCTTATTCACCTTTGAGGCCCAGCTGTCAGCATTTCCCATTTCTACAGCTCACTCTTAAATTAAGGTAGACTCCTTATGCTCCCCTAAGCAGCAGTGGTGTCAGCAAGTACTGCAGAAGCAATGCAGAGCCAGAAAGAAAGTTCTGAACTCATCTTTGGCAGATTTAAAAGCCTGTCATCCTTCAGTGCAAGAGCAAGCTTCTGTAAGTGAGGATTATCTCAGATTGCATTTTACATTAAAATTCAAACACTGTCATAGGAGGAATATGCCTTTCTTATTCTCTTTTTTTTTTTTTTTTTTCTGAGAAGAAAACATTCTAGTGCATATATTGATTGCTGTTTATTCTGATTCTGATAAAAATCTGTGGAGGAAGACTCAAAATACAAACCTCTTTAAATGGGGCAAAACTTGAGTAATTAGGAAGTCAGAATATGCTTTTTGTTAGTCAAGGATTTATTTATCAACAGTTTAAACATGTTAAAACCTGCTGTTTAGTCCTCAGTTATTTTTCACTCCCTTTCCTTGTTGCTTTTTTTATATTGTCAAAGCCTAGAGGCCCAGTCCTGACTGAGGACTAGGGTCCTCATTGGGCTCACATAAACTTACGCTTATAGGTTTATCTTTCTTTCAAAATGTTTGCTCAACTATGGTTATTACTCAAATGATGCAAAACTATGACTGTATACGTAGGATTACCCTGGACAGATGGTCTTGAATCAGTTCACTGTGTTTTGTTGTTTTAATAAATTACATGTTTTAATTAACTAAAATCTCACACAGAGGTTTCCCTATCAATTTTTCATAGGCTTCCTTAGCCTTTTTAATTGTAACAGCAGCCATTTCACAGTCAGACATTCAGAATATATACATTAACAGCATCTTTCATGGATAATTTTGAAGCCACAATGCAAATCAAGTGCTAACAGACAATTAATTATTCTCGTGGTGCAGTTACCTGATTATGAAAAAAAAAGCTGACTTTGTCAGCATTCCTTGCTTTGCTGTAAAATATTATTACTGTTTTAGAGTGGAAGGCAGTAAGAAACACAGTTTAATCCCTAATTTTTGAAATCTCATATCAGGCAACTTGTACCTTTCAGGTGTGTCTAAAATTGTGGGACCAGAGACCTCAGTTCCCAAAATGTATCCTGGCCACATTTTAAATACATATGAGGATAGGGTTCAGATGTACCATTTTCTTCCCCTTCCTGCATCTTGTTTTTCACTGGAAGAAAATTCAGGTGTATGGAAAAAGAAGGCTCTACAGTGTGCTCTGGTTGGTCTCCATCTGAACAGGCACAGGATCACAAACGCAGCAAGGACAGGGATGGGAAAGGACAGAGGAGAGACACACTCTGAAACCTTGCACATTGCCTCTTTCTAGTAAAAGTAGATATCCAGAGTGAAAAACTTCCATTAGCCCTGCGGTCTAGATAAAGGAATTTGCTGGCAAGTATGGGACTAGGGAATTTTTCTTTTTTTATTTAGTGTTATGGTCTTACTCCAGCATCACTCTTTCCCTCATTACTGTTTGATTGCTGCTACAGAACCACTCTGGACACTACATGTATGATACTACATATTTATATAACAGTTGCAAAATAATACTCTGTGCAATTTCAACTTTCATTTTTAGAAAGCACCTTGTGATATTAAATGTGAGAAACCAACAAATTTCCTTTCTATGATCAGTTCATCTGTAACCTCTCTCTACAGCCACATTTTCACTGTACCTGATACTCACCTATAGATGACTTCTTTTTTCAAATTGTATGTTCATTATTTGTCTTCCTTTATGAGAAATATTTCAGTTTCTCGGCAGCAGACTGGCATTTTTTCTGGGATGTTTCAAGGGAAGCTAATTTACATCAGAAAATTGCTTCAAGGTGATCTATCTGGGACAATCAAAAAGTCTGCATACTCTGTATTTGTTTTGTAGACATATTTTCTACTTTAACACTCTGGCTCACAAGCATCTCACCTCCATGACCAGTCTTTGCCTTTTTCCTTGTGAGTGGACAATAAATTTGTGATTGTCAATTGTGGCATCCAAGAAAATTGGGAGGGAAAAGCCTATGCAAGCTTAACAGCTGAAGAATAAAGGGGACTACCATGGGCCACGGCTGGCTTACAGCTCTGAAGAAAAAAATGCTAAGGGTCAAAACCAGGTTCCTTCTTTGTCTGGAGAAACTGCAAAAGAACTGTTCAGAATGTCCTTCCTTCTTGAATAAGGTCGGTCTTTTTCTAAGTAGAAAACCTGTTTAATATCTGTCATGTCCGAAGTTGGACATGCAAAATACTTCATTTACCACTGAGGTGCTCAGCATCAAGTCAAGGGACACCATGCAAAACTTAAAGTGAATTGAACAAAAGCAGTTCCAGCAAGGAATTTACTGACGCATCCTACTGAGACATCCTACTTTGTTGACTGACACTCAGATTCATATATGCCTGGTCACAAGACAGGCAAAACACTGCATTTCTGCAAAAGTTCACTTCTCTCTTCCCATCCAGCCTTGATCTCAGGCAGAGATTTAGAAAACAGGATTGTATCAAAGTGGGGAGTGGCAGGTGCTTGAAATGCTGCCACATTTCCACCCAGCCTATAACATGGCTCTCATTACACAGAAGATGTGGCTTTTCTTCTTTCTCTTTCCTCTCTCTTCTCTCTATCCAATGACTTTTTTGATCATTTGGACAGATTAGGCCAACAAAAAGCCAGTTCAAGTGTCCTACACTACCATGTCAAACACATGCACTGAATCTGCTAATGCCATAGCTCAGTTACAGTTGTCCAAACTTCCCACCCCTCACATCTCTCTCACAGGAAGGCTTTCTCCATAAACATCAGTAAGCTTGTCATTATACACTGTCCCTCAAGTATTTCATTACGCTCCTCAAAACTATCCTTTTTGCAGAAGAGCTGACAAAAGTGAGAAGCTGCCATGCAGGTCTGTCAGGATGCCTGAGTTGTTGTCCTGTCTTGATTTGTCTGTTTTGGTCTGTTGTCTTTGATTTTAAACTTAACTGCTCAGTCCCAAGAGGCAGAGACCTTGTGTCCTGTGTCTGTACAGCACACAGCACTATGGTATCCTGTGTCCATTATTTCAGGTTTCTAAAAATGGATGCACTGATTGATCCTAATTGCTCTTCTCCATTTCTAATAGTTTATCATATTTTGTGTAATCCTACTCTCCCTGCCTGAGTATGAAATTATACCCAGAGCAGCAAAATCTGCAGGGATGGAGAACAAAAAACTATTTCCTTCACTTCTCATTGATTTGGGGGACTACAGTGTGTTTCCTCAAGGGCTCCTACAGAGGACTTTGGTGCCCTAGGTCTATGAAAGTGTTATACCCATACTGTAACAGGCCACTCAAACTTACCACTCCCAAGGATTTCTGCTGCTTCACCCCAAAATGGGCAGCCTCTGTCTGTAGCACATACTGGGAGTAGAAGTTCCCAGCCAGGTCTGCTTTTCCTGTGCCTGTTCCCAAACACAAGACAGACAGCTTGAGATGATTCTGAGAGCATAGTCTTGCTCCCGAGGCAGACATGAACCTGTCAGATGAAGTCAGCTATAACCACAGTGTTAAAAAAAGTTCCTGTGCTGCTATTTGGTAGCAGCTCTGTGGTGGAGAGAAAGCCGTTTGAAGCTGTGCAGTTCTGGATGTGTTTTAGTAAGAATGCAAGTATATACCCAAACTGAAAGTGTCAGATTAGAAAAATATACAAACTATTATGTAACAATCATGCAAAAGAATCTTGGAAAGATACTACTGCCTCTATGTTTCCAGAGAAGAAAAATGGGATATACATGGGGTATGGGTGGACAGGACATATGTGCAGGGTCACAGTTCTGTGGAGAAATGAGAAATTGCTCCCTGTAAACTGTCTCTTTAGCATCTGTTCACTCTGATGCTGCATGAAGGCACTCCCAAAGTCCTGGATAGACTGAACACAACTTGCCATCACTCATTAAAAAATTGCTGTCCAGGCCATGAGGGTATGCTGCCTTAGCAGAGCATGTCCTCCGTCATCCCTCTCCAAAGTGACACTTGGCTCCCTGGAGGAGATGGACAGCCAGAAGGCAAGTATTCATTTTTTGTGGCTGTAGAAGTGTCAAGGGTTAACATTCCCACATGAGAGCCTGCCTGGCAACTTTTTCCACCCCAGTGCCTGAAGAGTCCTTTGAGGACAGCAGGTTCCTGTCTCCCGTCTCCTTAAGGCATTGTGGGGGAATTTATGCAAAGGGGCTCCATAGGAACTGATTCCTGAACACCCAGCTTAACTGGAATCCTCATTCGTCTTGCCTCACTCTGTGAATCTTAGGATTTTTTCCTTTTAAAGTCACCTTTCATACTGTATACAAAACAGCCCCCTGCGTGACACTTCCTGTTTCAGGGTTCCCTCAAGCCTCTGTTTCATACCTAAGGCACCATGTGGTCAATATTTTACTACTCTCCTGAGTGTCCCTCTTCACCTGCTCCCCACTGAAAATATACTGTAAACACTCCCACCTTGAGACATGCACACCAGCATACTCCAATTTTTCTGCCAGGATCTCAATTCTTTTCACATGCCAGATGCTCTCTGCCCATATAATTTTCCCTTGCCACCAATCCTCCTACCCAGTGCAAGAATTTTGTCTTCCTCTTATTTGTCCTGCTCTTAGGTTAGTTGACCCCAATTTCCTTATGCTAAGGACTTTGTGCACTTTCTATCTGTGCTAAGGACTTGATGCTGTTTTTTTCTTTACAATTCAGGCTCTTCCCACTCCCTTCCCTCCCTAGTTCCATGGCTGGGTTCACACTCATTCCCCCATTACTATTACAAGGTTTTATTTCTGTCTGAGAGAGAAATTATTCAAAGTTTAGATGTGTCCCAGGTGTGTTGACAGAACAAAGAGGATGGATGGACACTGTTATCTAGGAAGGTGTTAATGGATGTTTTATATACACTATATATATATTATATATATATACTATATATATATACACTATTTATATATACTATATATTTAGAAAACTGCCTGGGACTGTCGTTCTGGTAAACATAAGGAAAAGGTCTTCTATCCTCTTAAATTTTTGTTCCTACTTCATTATTAAACGTTAACTAAAATCAAGAGAGTTCTGCCCACTTGTGCCAAGAACACACCCTGAATATTGAGAAATAAGTGGAAACTGTGTTGAGAAGTTGTTGCTTTAGAGAAGACACAGGTGCCTGACTGACTTGAGTGTAGTGCTTACAAACTCAGCCTGTGGCTTGTACAAAACAGAGGAGAAAACACAGTCTAGCAAATATGATAATGTGACTTAATCAAAGATGTTTTCACATTGAAAGACATGTTTTTAGGTCTCCTAAACTAAAACAAGCTGATAGTCCCCGTACATACTGAGAAAAGAATGATATACCAAAACATGCCTACACATTTTTTTTTAATAAAATAATCACCTTCTTCTTAATTTGGGTTTAAAACTAGCATGAAAATTGTTTTAATCTCTACACTCCCAGTCTCATTAAACTGTCTATTCCTCTTGCTCTTTTTTCTCTGGATATTTATTTTTGTCTCTTCTGTCATTCCTGGTTCGTATTTAGTTGTTTGTTCTTGTTTTTCAAATATGAGACCTGCTTCTATTGTCTTTACTCAGGCAATTATTTACTGAAAATAAAATAGCAATCTTACTAGGGGAAAGGCAATGGAAATGACCCATGGTTTTCGTATTAGGATTGTTGTGGCTTCTGTGACAAGCTGCATGATGGTAGGGATATTCACCAGTATAAAAGTAGTCTCAGATTTCACCACAAATTTGGTGACTGGTTAAATATTATGTTTTCACTAATAATCTATGTAAAGAAACTATTGTTCATAAAATATACTACTTTTAACCTGTTTTTAATGCTTTCTATTCAGAAGGGGCAGTATTATTTAGGAATATGATTCTTGTGCTATGCATTATTGAAGACTGAAGGAAAACTAACTGATTTGCTGGCAAGATACATATGTTTTTACATATTTTTGTGCAAAAACTTTGATGATGTCTTCTTGCCTATCATTTGAGTGATGCAATTTCTGCAAAAAACTGTATTCTCCATTGTTGCTTCCAGAAATGGCCAGATGTTTCTTGGTATATACATTTTATTAATCCTGAAAGGGGATTGTAAACTCCTTTTTTAGCAGAGTGAAGATGGATGATTTACCTCTAAGGCAGTCAAGACTCATAATTGCACATCTTCAGTCAATGGGAATATTGCTCTTGACTTCAATAACTACAGAACAAAGTCATAGGCAGGAACACAGATTTTTTTTTTGGTGTCTAAGCCTCCCCAGAGGAGACAGTTGAGAATTCTTAGATTGAGACTACAGTTTTCTCTTTGAGTCTTGATTTTTCCTTACAAATTACTATTACCTTTATCTTCCCTGCACAATTTATCTCCCCAGGGCAGAGTCTGAGCCACCTTGCACAGGTAGGTAGTCACCTAGCCACAGCTTGTTCTACCCTGTGCTGGTGCCATCAGGGCTGTGTTATGGCAGATAGAGGAGATTTTCCTGAGAAACTAAGAAATATCTCTTTCATTTCTTTCAGTTCTCATCCTTGTAATCATATCATTACCCCACTAATCAGCCTCAAAAGTATAAAGGAAACTTGATTTGTTAGCTCTGTAGTTTTAAATAATCCTGAAAAGTGTTGGACAGAGATTGCATGTTATTTAATTTTTTGTCTCTATAATAAGGCAAACATTGAGGCTTTGTGGGGAGTAAACATATTTTCTCAAATCCATCCAGGATTTGAAAAGATGGTCCTTTAGGAAATTTTCCTGAAGGAAATTTTAAAACAGGTTTGAAATATTGACAGATATCGCTCTTTGGCCCAGGGACAACACTTAACAAGCATATACTGCAGCCTAGTCCAAATTTGGTTGTCATTATAACCCATGGTTTTAAATTTCTCTTCTCTTCTCTTCTCTTCTCTTCTCTTCTTCTCTTTCTTCTCTTCTCTTCTCTCTTCTTTCTTCTCTCTCTTCTCTTCTCTTCTCTTCTCTTCTCTTCTCTCTTCTTTTTTTTTTATCCTCTTGAAATTGTGAGCAGTACTGAAAAGTCTGGGCTGCATGATGTGAAAGAGTTGTAGTCTGGAGATGTATGCTTATTGCTCTGCTTTACTAGAATTACAATATCATAAAGGAAACCTCCCTCATGCTGAGCATTCCTGGGGAAATCTTTCCTTGGTCATATTAAGCCAAGTGACCTTTTCAAACTTACAATTGCTTTTAAAATGTATATTAAATGGGGTGGGGTATTTTAAAAGTTTGTAAACTGAATAGAAAGGTAATGTCCAAACATCTTAAAAACTTATCTCAATGCAGAAGTAAAGACACCTCTGATTACTGCCACGGGACAAGTGGTGGGTCCCATCCTCTATTAACAGTATTCTCCTGCAGCTTTTCTTAATTCATGTTGCTGCTCCTTCTGTCTTGCTATAAAAAAACGAAAACAAAACCCCTAAATTGCTGTACACATAGATCCTAGCATCAGGGCCCTTTTTGCACACACACACATACACACACACACACACACGCCCCCAGCATCTTCATTGCCAGACTGAGGATGTCAGTTGCAATAAGAATGAAGTTTTGTATTACATCCAAAGTGAAGTGACTGTGGCTGCTGCCTGCCAGGAACCCTTCCACTGCTCCTTTCCCTTCCTCCCCCACCAGCCAGCTCTGGCTGCTTCCCTGGAGGGAACTCCAGGGATGGTGCAGCTGAGCAGTGAGAGACTCAGAGCTGATCCAGTGAGAGCTCATCCACAAAGCAAGGGCAGTAATAAAAAAGCGCAACATTTTGCTCTTGGATCCAGTTTATCTCTGATCAAACCAGGGCCCAACTCATAGGAAGCAATGGGGCCGTCACTGCCAGCAGATTGATGCAGTTGTCCAAAATTTGGTGTAACATGAAACATCTCCTGAAGGTGATGCTTTAAGCAGGCACATCTGGGTGCAGCCTATGACTCGTGCTATTTGGGAAGGTTTGTCTGAGATGTGGCAGAGCAGCCAGCAGAGAAATTAACCCTCCAACACAAGCCATGGTTTACTGTTCTCTGAGCAGCATCAAGAGCCAACCACATCAAAACCTGTTTCAACAGGACAGAGCCATTCATGCTTTGCAGTGTGCAACTTACGCAGCTTTGCAGAAGTTTATCCTAAAAACCACCAGCTGCAAGGTAGAATTAGTCTTACATCATCAGGCTGGAAAAGTCTTTTCCTTCTTTGCGGAATACTGGCAGACACAGAAAAGATTTGAAATCATCAAGGCCAACAAAAGCTGGAGGGAACAAAAAAACCCAACCCAAACCAAAAACCAACAAAACCCCCCCAAAAAATTAAAAAAACCACTTTGGCTAATAGAAATTTTGACAAAATTTGTAAACTAGATTTTTGTTCCAACACCACACCACTGACATTCCACCCCCTTGCTTACTTTAAATGAATAGCAAGGATGCTCTCAGAATGGTTTGTACTACAGGAGTGCCTAGGGCGAGTTAGCTGGTGTCAGAAAGCACTGTGTGCATGCTCACACTTCCACAGGGTCTATGAAAAGACAACCACAGGTCCAGAAAAGCCAGGGGAACATAGTGATAGACAGCAAATGTGGAGAAAGGGATGAAAGCAAGAGTGCAGAGCAATGATAGGATCAGACTAGTCAGGTGAGCAGCCTATCACTTCACCTCAACAGAGCTGTCATTTGACCTGCACATCCATGCACAGAGGGCTGTATCCTGAGTCCTGGGACTGCAGAGGAACAGTAGCAGTAGGGTCTTACAGTGTGTGAGTGCATCCAGCAGACTTGAGGCTTCAGGTGTAGCTTTATCTTCTCTCCTGTAAAGCTACTGTTTGCCCAAGGGAGAGCAATGCTGTATAGCATTAAATGCAAAGATGTGAGATCCTGGTGATCTGGCTGGAAAGTATGAAACAAGGGCAACTTTACAAATCTGGGGTGACCCAGTCACAGATATGGCTCTTCTGTTGGGCTGTGAACACACAGTTTTAGCAGGGCTATGGGCTTTGATGGACAGGACAGTTCCTTCCTTGTATGGGTGAGCCAAGGTCAAAGAAAAGAGGTTTGCACCAGTAGTGAAGTGTAGGACCTGCCACAAGAACTAACAGCCAATATGAACAGAGCCACGTGCCAGCCACAGAAGGCCTGGAAGGCCAAGTGAGGAAGTTTGCATTTGATGCAGCAGAAAAGGAGACAAAAAGACAGGTACAAAAAAATTCCTGAAGCCTAAAGAGAAATTTGAGACTATGACATTGTCTACTAGGATATACTGTAATGGACCAAGCTGGATTTGTCTTTAATTTCCTAAAGCTGGTGTCCTAAGGGTAAATTAATGATGTGCACCCGACAGTTCTGGAAGTATTGGGTGCTAATAGACAAAGCAAAAAGGAGCAATAGGATCAGTTTGATAAAGCCTAAAAAACAAAAGATATTTGCAGCATGTATTTAATGTATCAAAAAGGGGGAAATAGCACTTGCTGGGCTGGTAAGGAGAAGGAAGCAGCTGCTAGAATACTAGAAGACAAGGGCTTGCACACAATTTTTGTTTCTGTGAACAGAAACGAGAGAAGGAAAAGAGCTTAAGGGAAAAGAAAGTGAAGCCTTCAAAGTTATTCCTTGTCCTTAGCTTCCCTGAGAATTTTTTCTTCCTATATCTGATTTAGATTATAGAGTCCCTAGGGCAGCAATGGTCTTTAATTTGAGTCTTCTTCAGTACTGGCCAAATCATGATGCTTAATGAGCAAATAAAGTGTTGAAAAATTCATATAAAGGTTTCCTGTCTGCAGTCTGGCATCTAATAGATGATACCAGTTAAGACTGACAGGATCAGCTCCAAGGGATGAGCATGACAGCCCTTCCACTGCCTTCAAACAAGGCGGGTTCTGGTTCACGTTGCAAACAATTCTTTGAAATTAAGAGCATGCAATTGGGTACTGTACGCACAGGGACATTTCTGCATATTGCATATGGCAATTTCACACCAGACAAACTGCAGATGCAGTCAGGCAAGCTGCTGCATCTTGGTGGACCCCAGGGCTCCACGTGGGTGCAGAAGCTGGCCATGCAAAGCAGCTTGCTGGATTAAGGCATAATTCATTGCTGTGGTACAGCTTACTCACTCTAAAGGGCTTTATTCACAGCAGGGATGATTGAGGTGCCGGGAGGCACAAGCCAAGTTGAAATAGATTTGTCAGGCTTATTTCATGGTTTGTTGTGGTGGCTGCATTTTAGATAGATTTTGAAAATTATGTTATTTCTAAGATTCAGATTACAGTATTGCCTAGAGATTAATAAAAGTTGGGAGATTCAGCTGAAAATGTCGGGTCCAAAATTCAGTGAAAACACCAACAGTCTGCAATCCCAATCATCTGCAAGCTAAAGAATGGCAAAGATTTATGCACCATTTGGTTTGCCAACTTCAGCAGGCTCTGGCATATTTAGAAGAATATAGAGGCTGAGAAACAGACTTGCTCATGTGGCTTTTGGTATGTTCTCTTTCTTATCCTAGTCTGTTTAAAATAGTAAGTGCCATAATTTACTTTCTGCTTCAGCCTTCAGGAATTTAGGTTGTTCTTTTTGTTTTGAGTTGTTAAAGAAAAGGTAGACTTGTGGGTGGTAGCAGATTTACCTCATGACAAAGCTAAAAAATGCAGCCATGGCCATATTCCCCCATCTAACAAAAACAATCTGGAAAAGAATTCCCATATCAACACATTAGGAAATGGAAAAAAAAAAGGCAACTCATTTTGCTGATAAAAATGGAATTCCCATTTTGTCACTGGAATTATGCAAATAAAACTAGTGGTCTTACCTGTGTTCTAATGGATCTAGGATTAAGTACAAGTCCTTGTGAATTAATTCAGGGATTGCACAAAAGGGACATTGTGACAGCACGTTTGTTGTGAGCCATTTGGGTAAGTATCTGGTAGATGAAACTTCTGTCAGATGAAGCTGAGGGGACTGTGCAGAGAAGATGAGGAGGTGGAAAGGAGAATAAGGCAGAGAGGAAGAGCCAGCCACGGTGTGAAAAGCCTTGAAACAGTGCAAATGGATTTGAACTTCTGGCTAAGAAAGCAAGCTGAATAAATGTCTGTCACAGGACCAACTTCTGCTTGTCTCCTCCCTCACCCAAGAAATGAGAATGATATGCATATTTAGACAGAGATAGATAAATGGATATAGAGAGAGAGACATAAAATTGGGAAGAGTGGTTGAGGGAAAAGTAAGACACACCATATCACAATGCCATGCAGTTAACAAGAAACAAAGAGTAGCAGAAACAATTAAAAAATACCATGACACGCTATGGAACTTTCCACTTTCAGTTGCATTTAAAAGCTTTATAAAAGTAACTTTAAATTAAACAACTACATTCTCTTCACCTCAAAACAGTGTCCTTTGTTGTCAGGCAATATCAATATTTAACACTCCACCCCCAGTTTTACACATTTGAATCTATAGATGTCTACTATAGGCATTAGAAATTAATAACTGTGGTGTAAGAGATAGCAAGTAGGCAGATTTTGGATTGTGGACGGGTAAGCAGAGGTACCACTTGAAGCATTGTGACATTTTACGAGGGACATCAGAAAGAGAAAGCAGCTTCCAGTCCTGATAGATGTAATAGCCATTTTCCACTCAGGGTAAACAAGGAATCAATGAGTTGCCCCCTTTATAGTGTCAGCTGAAACAGTGGAAAACATGTGCCCAAGGACATAGATCTAAACAGTGTAGGTCATCTGTTCCTGGGAGGGGTCCCAATATCTGACACATGAATGAGGCAGGGGACTGAAAGAAGTGAAGACTTGCATGTGAAAAAAAAAAAGGGCAGAAACATGAGAGAGAATGAGAAAGTCATCTGGATACAAACCTACTTGTCTGAGGAAAAACAACACTGTAGTTTCGAGAGATGTGATGGGCTGATTTACTACTCGGGTCTGTGCAGAAGTGGAGAGACCTTCCTCCCCACCTCCTCTTTTCCTCCTCATTCTTAGTCTCACAGGCACACTGTTCATGCTGGTGCTGGTCCTTATACCCCTCTGAACTGACGTAACTCACGAACCCAGCAGAAAACTAATGCAGAAAAATGTAGATATGCATGGACCATACATCTAGCACAGGCACTGGGTGGAACTGCTGGTGAAAGGACAGATGTATGAAGAGTGATATGAGGTGGATGATGGAGGACAAGAGAAGAGAAGAGGCAAGATTTCTGTTTGGAGGAATGGAGCCATCCTACAGCTCAGCTGCCTGCAAAACAAAACAGCCTAAAAGCACATAGAAGCAAAGCACAGTCAGGAAGTAAGTTGGGAGGTTCTCCTCATGCTTTATCCTTACTTCGGTCTCCAACAGAAATAATCCTAATGTCCTAAATTCTTACTAACAAAAAGGTCAGATTGGCAACACATAAGGGTGCTACGCTAATCCAGCTGCCATGGTTTGTAAACATGATTCAAGAGGCAGACAGAGTATATTTGATCTGGAAAGATAAGAGTGTATGCTGCCTGGGGAAAGAGTCAGATGTACTTTGACACAAATAATAAGATGCAATGCCTTAGCCTTGACTGTCTTTTGCATACCCATCTCCCTGTGAGGAATATCTGAAGATGTCATTAAGGAGAACAAAGCAAAGCAAAACTCTGAACTACAGCCTTTGCATGCTAAATATTGTCCTGAATACACAGTGCGCCTGCACAGATTCCCTTTGAAATGGGAGCAGAGGTGTCACCTGGTGCTTTCCTCAATCTGGGCGTGAGACAATAAAGTCCCACTTGTATGAAAAAAAAATTAAAAATCCATAGTAGTAGCCTAGGAAATTGTAGCTTATGAAACTGTAGCTTTATCATTTTCATGAAGAATGCTCAAATAATTTTAATGAAAGTTTCTACTAAAGTAAAACCTCCAGGGTCATACCAAATATGGTCAGAAATTGCCTAGGGAAATCTCTGTATTTTGTCTTCCTTAGAGTTCCATGACGTTTCCTATTTCAGTGAAATATTTGCAAATAATTCAGTCAACCTCTGTTGAATTTTAAGGCAGTTAGATCGAATTCTTGGAATATCTGGGCAATTTACAGACTTGGATGCAAGATGTGCCATCAGCTGTGTTATCTTGAGAGCATATAAAATCACTATGATTTGCTTTGTGAATTTTGTATCTTCCTTAGAAAAGAAATCTTTAAATTATATGTAGATCTTTAAATACTTTAGGATGATAGGATGAAAGAGGTTAAGCTAACTTAGCTTATTTGTTAGTCATTTTAGGTCAACAAATTTAAAGGGTGCTGATTATGAGGTACAAAGAGTAAGGACAATTCAGTCCCGGTGCCATCTAATGGTCTAGGGAGAAAGACCAGATTTTGACTAAGTCTGAAGCAGAGCACCTGAATTGAAGGACTGCATTTTGCTTGCCTGATGTCTCACAGAGTGACAGAAGCACTACTCTGCCAAGCTCTTACTAGGAAATCAACTCTACCAAGGTGAGTCACCAAAATTAACTTCTTGGAGCAGACTACAACCATATCCCCGGTGTAAATTCTAATATATGCATCACACAGTTTTACTGGAGAGCAACCTACTGGGATGGGGTGCTGACTTCACTGAGTTCTTACCCCACTGCACCGAAGAGGAAGGGGGAAGGTCACACCTCCTCTTTCCCCGGGGCTCCTGGTATCCTTTACCAAGGGTTTAACGCTGGTGGATTTCACTTCCACGCTGCCTATATAGCATTTTGGGGACTTTCTTCACAAACATAAGGCCCAAACATTTTCTTTTCGCAAAACACACCAAATTAAAATGGCAACCAGGGAAATGCTGGCACTGCACGGGGTGAGCCGAACCGCTTGTGCCAGCCGTGCCCCCGGGGAGCGCAGCGCCAGCAGCGCCTCAGCCCGGGGCTCCCCCATGCACAGGAGCCAAGCCGGGGTTGAGGGGGGACGGGCCCCCGAGGGTCTCTGCCCCGAGGTCAGTGCGGTATCGCCCGGGCCCGGCCAGGCACTGACTGAGCGGCGCCCCTCGGCTACCGAGCCCAGAGCTGCGCCTCGCCCGGCCGGAGCCCCCCGCCCCGCCGCGCCGGGCCAGGCAGTGGGCGGAGGGCGAGGCCCGGCTGCCACCACCTCCCCTCTTTCCGCCCGCCCTGTCAGGCACCGCCTCCTCCTCCTCTCCTCCTCCTCCTCCTCAGCCGCCTGACAAGGGGACGGGGGCGGTAGCCGCGGCGAGGCAGCAGCTGGGGGGTGGCAAGGTAGAGGACAGCCCGCGAAGCTCCGCCGGTCCGGGCTGCTTCTCGTCCTCGTTCTCCTGCGTGCGGGGCGCTGAGGACCGGCCATGGTGAAGGTGTCGTTCAACTCCGCGTTGGCGCAAAAGGAGGCGGCGAAGAAGGAGGAAGAGAACAGCCAGGTGCTGATCGTGCCGCCGGACGCCAAGGTGAGGGCGGCGGGGGGACCGATCCTCGGGAGCTGGCCCGGCGGTGCCGGGGGCTCCGCTCCGCTCTGCTGCGCTCGGCAGGGCTGCCCCGGGAGGGGAGCGCGGTGGGGACGCTGCCGAGCTCTGTACGCCCCTTGCCCGCGCCCATGGCCCGCGGGCGGGCCGGGGGAAGGCTGCGCGGCGGTGCGCCCCGCCGCCCCATCGGCTCACGCTTCTAAAATGGCTGACAGGGAACGAGCTTCTCGGCTCCGCTTCTCCCGGCTCCGGGGATCTCTGTGGTGGTTCCGTTTTTCTGTTTGTTCTGTTTTTGTTTAGTTGAGGTTTTGTTTATTGGGGGGCGGGGGGGTGATTGTTGGCCGCTGCAGCGCGCGGACCGCGGCCACCTCGGCTCTCGGGGCCGGCTGCGCGTCCGCTCCCGCAGCCCGCCGGCTGTGTTGGGCCGGCGGTGGGAGCTGGTTTCTGTGGAGAGGGCGGGTCGTGCCTGCTGTTCCCCCCGCTGCGATCCCCCCCGGCCGCCCGGCGGGGCCCGGCCGGCTGCTGGCGAGCTCCCGGACCCCGGATGCTCCAGGGCGAGGGAGCGCTTGGAGGGTGAAGTTAGGGGGGTTCGGCCGCGCTTGTGCCGCAGCGTGTTCGCAGAGCCTGGTGGTTGTGTGGTACGGAGAACTTCGCTTCGGAACTTGGGCTGGCTTAAATAAAGGAACAAAGAGCTGCCTCCCCCCGCCCCAAAACAGCACCCAAACTCCAGGCGCTGCCGTCGCCTCCCCTCTGCAAATAGCAACACCAGCGGCTTTTAAAGTTTTTGAAGTGCAAAACTGCCTAGCATATAAAGGTTGCAATTTCTATGCTCCCGTAATCTAAACCAGTTTTTAATTCGGAGTATAGTCTAATTTGCGCTAAGCTCTTTCAAAGGGGAATGAAAACTTGAGAAACGGCCAGCTGCACATAAACAGTGTCTTGCTGTTTTCATTTGCTTTCGCAGGCTCTTGTGCATCAGGCCTCTGAATTACCAGATTGGCTCTTCAAAAGTGATAGTGTTTATTAATTTCATAAATCTTTGTCACGAATTTCTGCCTAGGAGGACATATCTGTTCATTTTGTAGCGTGAAGTTGTGCCCTGGTGCAGGTTTTGCTGTGATTTTGATAGGGCCAGGTTCTTCACCTGCAGAATCCACTGTCATTTCACAGCCGAGAGGAAGGAGAAAGGTGCTTCTAGTGACATCTCCCTGATACAGCAAGTGGTTAAATTTCACACTTCTGCTGAGCATACTGCGCTTTCAGATGAAACTCTGACCAGAGTATTTAAGTCTCAAGAACGGTGTGCCACAACAGATAAGACAGTATTGTTACTCAGATTGCCTGCAATTATGCGAAATCCATTAGGTGCTCAGTATTCCTAGAGGAGTGCTATTCTCTAGGAAGTATTTGCTTCCTGGAGCCCAGACTGAGCTGTAGAATTCCTTCCTGACCCCAGGTTTGGTGGTCAGTTTGACACCAAGCACATAAGCAAGACACACGATACGTGTTCCAGAAAATGGTTTTTTCTTATTACTTTGGAATCCAGAGCTGCTCTGGATGTGTGTTTCCAGATAGCCTACCAAATTGGGCTTGTTTTTCTGCTGCTAAACAAACAAAATACATCTGGCTAATTGTACACTGGGGAACAAATCCTCCTGACCCAGTCCAGATACTGACGGAAGCATGTCATTTGACTATGATTTCCGTAATGTGGAGCTGTAAATTCTAGCAGCAGAGGATGACATACAAGATCTGCCTTAACTGCTTTCCTTGCCCAGAAATGAGACTTGTAAACACTTATTAACCAGGTCAAAAGGCGGTCTGATCTCACAGTAGCTACTTAAAAGTTCTTGCACTGCTGTCAGGGGATGAACATGCCTGAACGAAGCTTAAAACACTCCTAAAATAGCTTGCTAGGAGAGGATGCTCAGTGCAGATGAAAATTCCAAAAACAAATGAGTGCTCTTGAGGGAAGAGTCTTTGACATTCTCCTTGACATATTTCTATCTTCTGTCTGCAGAACTGCAGACCTGCACCTAACAGTGTGCAAAATTCTCTTGAGTAAGCTTTTTTGAGCTTTTGTGTTTTAGAGCATCAATAAAAGCAGATCTGGTACAGTAGCGTTGTCTGTAGTTTTTGTAGAACAGGCTGTGCAATCCATGCAGGATTAACAGTTGTGAAACAAACAATGCCATGTAGCTCTAGAGGTATTGTAATTCTTCAAGTCTGGGAGCTTATTCTCAGATCTTGGGGTGGGAGGGGTAGGTGGAAAGGAACTGAAGATCCTTGTAAAATTTGATACCTTTGAGGCAAGTGCACGAACCACTCTTTGAACTTTGCCTTCTCGAATACAACTGCATTAGAAACAGATCTTCCCCCACTCCTCCACAACTTCAATTGCCTATGCAGCTCTTCGGAGGAAAGGGGACAAAATAAACCACATCTGACAAATGCATTATTCATATCACGTCGTTGCTGGAAAACCCTTAGCTTCAAGTGAGGTTTGAAGGCAGTGTGGGAATGTATATTGGAAGAAAGAATTCTGGTAAACTGAAAAAGGTCACATCTCCAAAAGAAGCATATATGAGACATTTCCCTTCTCCTACATTGTTTCTGTAGGAAAATAAATAGATCTGGATCACAAGTGTAAACATGAAAAATATTACAACATTTTATGAAGCTTTCTTTTATGAACAAAGTCCTGGGACACATCCTCAACTGAAGTAAAGGGAAAACCCTAAGAAGAGGATCAACAGAATTGCACTATCACAATTTTACTGCCAAGAACTTAAAAATATTTGAGCTAGAGATATTTGTAAACTATTTGAGGTTAATGAATAAAGCCAAATACTCTGAAATGTTGAGAAAATAAAAATTAATGGAACGAGCTTTTGGGCTAATTCTTTGACAGTCTTATTCTACAGCTTTTCGCAGCACAGTGCCTTGAAGACTGCCACTCTGCCATTGCAGGATTACTCTCAAATGCATAATCTTCCCAGGACTTAGCGAAGAGCATTTGCAGCTAAAATATGCTGATGATACAGCATGGAAATACTCTGATCTTGCCAAAATTTGCCCAGTAGCCTCTGATGCAGATATTAATCGGAAATTAATCAGGGAAGGTAAGACAAGAAGAGGCAAGAGGAGTAGGGGATGTGTCACGGAAACAAAGTCTTAAAAAAAAGGTTTTGCAGAAGGCAGTGGTCTTATGCTTTGGAGTAAGTTACTTAAAAAGGAGTTGAAAAATCTAGAGTGCTAATCCTGTCTGCATAAATCACTGCTCGGTATTATGGCATGTAGTGAAAGTGTCTCCATAATTACTGTAGGCAGCCATTACAACTCTGTTTCTGTTGTCAGGATGGTACTTCTATGCCATAATTCTTGACCAAAATACAGAATACTCCTAGTGAAGGGTCTTAGGCCACATTTCATTTTCCATTTTGCTCATTGTCTTTACAATAGGGTGTTTTATGACCCAATTTCCCAACAAACAAACAATGTGTGGTATTTTAACATTTCTCCCTACAATAGATCTTTGGAGAGCCAAAGATGGTTCTGAGCATTGGTGAAGTCTTCAGACATCTTATAAAGGGCATTCAGTAGATTAAGCCCTCCCAAAAATCTTCGTGCCCTCAGTGACTCGGGCTGTTGCTCCCTTCTGCCAGGTTCAGTGGCAGCCTTTTAAAACTGTTTTTTTTTCTTTTTGGGGTGCTCAACACGGTGCATCTTTACCACATCCAGCTTTGTGAATGGAAGCTGTGGATTCACACAGATATTGTGGCTGACCATTGGATAACTGCATGTGCAGAGAGTTCAGTGTGAAAGTGTAAATGTTAAGAATTTTAAAAGCAGCAGCTTTTTGCATTTATTCCTTATAAAAACATTATTACTTTGACCTTTAAAATTAACCTTCTTTTTTTCACTTTAATCTTGCCTAAAGCATACTGAAATAGACATTTTTAACACAGAGTGAAGGGATCCACCTAGGAAATACTGTCGAGCAACAACTAGTGAGCACTATTTTGCTGTGGAGAAAATCCCTTACATTTTGTGTAATTGGTGTTAATGTTTCTGAAATAAGGGATTAACTTTACAGGTGCATATGTGTGTGTGTATATATATATATATAAGTTGCTGTATCCACTAACAAATAGTCATTTGCTTATTATTTTGCTATCAGGAAAGCAGGTTTTCCCACTTTATGGAACATCTTTGTAGCTGGGTGGTTTAGGATTGTTTAGTTTGTTTTTCACGTCTTTTTCTTTCAGGAGTTTCCATATTCCCTTTATAAGCTTTCTCCAGCCAAGTTTCTATAGGCCTTACACCAGATGCTGTTGGGGAAAGAGCAGTCTTTGTATTTTCCTCTCATTTTCTGTAATGCAACTAGGTCATTAAACCAACCAGCTTCTGCTATCTGTCAAAGCATTGTGGAGATTAAGACATGATTATTTAAAAGAGGACCAGAATTAAAAAATCCTAACAAAGTGAATTCTCTCCCCCTTCTCCCAGATGTTGATAAAATTTTAATGAAAATCCACCAAACCATAGATGAAACCCCCCCAGTTTCAGGCACAAAGAGTACTCAGGGTCCATTCTGTTAATTTATTTGATTTTTTGGGTACCCAAAAATATAAATTAGGGTAAATTGAGTTTTATTGAACAAAATTTGTGTTGTTAATGAGGGACTTCTAAGAAAAGAAGCCTTGTAGCTGATATCTTCCCCGGCATGCTTTTTACATTATGAATTTGTGCTACTGGTTAAATAGTGCAGCTTCCTGAAAATAAGGTAACTGCAGTCGTGAGACTTTGGCTTCTAAAGCTCTTCCTTAAAGCCTGCCAGCAACTGAGAGAATACTAAAAAACCAAGAGCTCTAAAAGTTGGTGGTGCTCCTCTGCTATTTTTAAGTGAGTTTAGGGATTTGGAATTACAAAGTTGAAAATGCGATCTGGAGGAGCTTGTGTCATCCCCCAGCAAGGGACACGAACCTGTGGGACAGCAGAGTTCTGTCAGTGCTCCATATCTCACTTCCTTTTCTGTCTTTCATAACTTCCCGACCTGAATAACAAATACAAAGGTTTGGTTGAGAAATACAACCATTTCCCAGAAGAATGATATTTAATATTTCAAACAGGATGCATTCTGCCAGACCTTTGTGATAACTGCTTCGTCAGTTGTTTGTATCATTCACGTTTTTGGCTGACTGAGCAAGAGCTGATGGCTGTACCATACAGCTCGTGTGAACTCAGTGCAGGGATAACTGGAGAGACAATGTGAACACTTTCTGCAGTTCTAAAGAGTTTCTCTTCAGTTTCCCAAACTTTCACTTGGCTGAGACCCCTTGCCCTAAAAATGTATTTGGGGAACTTTTTTTCGCCTTAATATCATCATATGGAAAAGTCTGTAATTAGATGATGCTTTATTTAGTGCAGTATCTAGAAAAACTATCCTGCACTGTAATGTATCTTTACAGTAAATGCCAAAAGTACTTCTCTTATGTTCACTTCTGTCTTTCTGTGCTGAAATATTCTTTTTGATAAGCTTAAAGAAACTAGTTTAGATATTAATGTTGCATAGTAGTATGACGAACACCACTTAAACAGGCTGTTGAAATGAAAGTTCTGTTCAATGGAAAAGATCAAGTAATATTAGTTGATTTCTGAAGATGTGGATCAAAATGAAATGCTGAGCTTTCCTGTGAAAATCATTTGAAAGAAAATTTTCTTGGAATCAGCAGTATTTTCAAGGGAATGGTTTCAACTCATTCCATTATAATGAATATTTAATCCAACATGTGAACATCTATGTCAAGGAAAGTTTAATTTCAAAATATAATGTGCGTATACGTTTTTCTTCTGTTAAGTATTTTAATGAATGTTTGCAGTTGCAAATGTAACCTAACAGTTGTGTTTTTATAGACTATTTTCTATTTTCAAATCTATTTTCTTTGTTATTTGTGTAGGTTTTTTCCCCTTTTTTTCTCTTCCTTATCAGCATTTCAGTAAATGTTGATGCTAATAGTCTTTTGGGAATGGATATGTAAGAATGGTAAGCATACTTACCTCCAGTAATGTTTTCAGTTAACTGTTCTGCAGTTGTGATTTTGGAATATTTGTCAGCTTTATATGTATTTTCTATCCAGTAGCCAGTAGCTACGGGCATCAGATAGCTCTTCATAAAAAGAAAAAAGTCCTCTTGTGACTCTCAGGAAATACCTTCAAAAGCAGATACTGCATTTTTAAGTCCTAGTAATTTTAAATGTCTTTATTCTGTACTTTCAAAAACATTATGACATTTATAAAACATAACTACAGCTGGGGTAACAAATTATGTGCTTTGTTACTTATTGCACAGATTCCTTTTTTTTCCCCTATTTTTTTTTCTCCCCATCCTCCCCTTATGCTATGATTGACAAAGGTTAGCATTATCTGCTTTTAGTCTCCTGATCTGTATGAATAATACAACATTCATTTTCTTACTATTTATGTACTGCTTTTTATCCTCAGTGGAAATTACTTTGAATCTACAGATGAAAAGCATGCTAATTTATAAAATTCAGATATCTGTCCTAATTTTACAGATGTGGTAAACCAAAGGAATGAGATAATTAATAAGATTGAGCTCTGCAATGAAGTCAGAAATGGTTTTGTGGCAGACATCATGTGACCTAGGTAGGGTTTGGGCCCCAGTGGGCATACAGAAAAGCACCAGGTCCTTCCTGAGTGATCCATGTGTCATCTACAAGCAAGGGTCCTCTATGCAACAGCTGTACAAAATCCATCATGACAAAATGCCAAAGTCATATTTGCCGACCAGTTATTATAGAGATCCTGGAAAAAAATAAAGTGGTATCTTGTTTGTCCTTTCCATGTAGTGTCAGACTGTGTGTGTGTACACAAATACTTTTCTAAATTTTTCTAAAGCTTATACATTATTAAGTATGCAATACATATAATTTCATTTAATGAAATGCATAAAAATAAAACCCACAGGCATTTTAAGAGTAGAGTTCCTTGAATGCAAGTCCTTGGTTAATTTGTGGTTATCTTTGTCCTAGGGTTCAGCAAACTCCTGCTTTGATGGCAGCTTTCTGCTCTTTTGTGGGTAGAATGAGATGGTGGAATGACTGTGAAAAAAGAGCACGCTAGGGAGATCATAACTGGGAGGAGTCAGTGATCTCTGGGGTGGATCTCACATAGCTGCTGAATCACTAAGGCCTGTTTGTTTATTTCTTTATTTTAAAAGATAAAGCCTACACAGAAATAGAAACCACTTGCATTTACACATTTGAAAATGCAGCAGCCTTTGCAGGGTATGAGGCCAAGCACGACCCTCGGAGGCTGCTGCACAGCGCAGTGAGTTGTCTTGCCTAAGGTTTGCAGATTTAGGAAGCTCTTGCTGAGGTGTTGAACACTGGCCAGGTCTGTGATCCCGCAGGGTGTGATGCCACCGGGTGCTGGGCACTGGAGTGTATGCTCCACTTCAGACTTTGAATAGTCTAATTGCACTGAAGCCCTTTAGTTTGTTACAACAGTTTTGTCTGTAAAGAGGGCGTAATTAAACGTCAGCCTTCCAGGGTCAGCTCTCCTGTGCTGATACTCGTAACTGCTACAATTAAATGCTATTTTGTATTTGCATATAGAATGGTTTCCACTCAGAGAATTGTGCTTGCTGTACAGGTACTATGCATTCTAATTCACTAATACGTGTATTAGCAGAGTGTATGTGTTTGAGGACGGGGCTGCCATTCACAAGAGCCTCAACAGGCTACAGTAATGGGCTGACCAAAATCCTCATGAGCTTCAGAAACAGCAAATGCCAAGTCTTACACCAGGAGCAGACTCATCCCAGCCATCAGAATACACAGGGCACCACTTGGCTGGGGAGCTGCTCTGCTTGAAAAAGACCCAGGGCTTCTGGTGGACAGTCAGCTGGACACTAGTCACTGGCATCACTGGCTAGTGATCAGAGCTCTCTGATCCAAAAAAAGAGAGCAGTAAACTGGTGTGAGTCCACCAGGGGCCACCACAGTAATCAGAGGCT
Source organism: Acrocephalus scirpaceus scirpaceus (assembly GCA_910950805.1). Lineage (NCBI taxonomy): Eukaryota > Metazoa > Chordata > Aves > Passeriformes > Sylviidae > Acrocephalus > Acrocephalus scirpaceus. The sequence continues at coordinate 54,679,519 of OU383774.1, read as the reverse complement.
GGAGGTGGTTATGTCCTGTGAGGAGTGTCCAAGGGCCTGGGGCTTGTTCAACCCAGAGATGAAACTGCTGCAGGGAGGACTTCACAGCAGCCTCACAGAGACTGGTGTCATAAATTTAAAAAGGAGAGCTTCTAAATGATAGAAGCAAAATATTTTTTAGTCTTGAGGAGAACTGAATGCTGCTGAGGAAATTACCCGGAGAAGCTTTGAAGTGTCAGTCTTAGCGGTTTTCAAACCTTGACTGGTCAAGAGCCCTGAGCAACCTAGACGGGCTTCAGAGTCTACCCTCCTTTGAAGCAGGACTACAGACCTCACAAGTGGGTTTTGTGATGCTGGATTCTACTTTTGAGAGAAACTGAGACACAGCCTTTGTAACTTGCTTGAGATGACATACCATCTGTGGCTGAACTGGGAATAGAGTTATTAAATTGCGAGGCTCAGTGGTGCATATGTGCATGCTAATGAGATCTCTTGGGTGAAAGAGCCAACGCCACTTGGGAAAATAGCCTTGAGAGAAATCTAGGTTAAATTCACATAGCGTTCCATCATACTGATGACTGAGAATCAGGCAGTCATAGGAAAAAAGAAATTTCAGATACAAGTGAGCAGGGTAAGGGAGAAACAGGGACTGGAACAACCAAGGTCAAAGAGATAATTTAGTATTGATCCATTTTAAGTGGAATAGGAACCTTCTAAGTTCCTGTTTTCAAACATTGATCTAATTCAGGATAAAGATGAAAGAAATACTTCATTAAAGTTCTAGATTGATTTAGTGTAGTTTTTGTAAGTATGGTAGAATGTAAGTCAGTTGTAAGTCAAAAAATGCAGGTGGGTAAAGGGTTTATTTTGCAATGTTTAAAAATAAAGCATTTTTCAAAATTGGACAGTTTAATGAAATACCATGTTTGGTATATGCTGTATCTATAAAGGGTGTGGTGATTTTGTCTTCTGAAAGCAAAATACATTCTGAAGAATATCCCATATGACTTCTTAGGTTTGAGGGGTTTTGTTTAAAAAATTAATCCCTCTTGCTGGATATCTGTGCAAGCTTTCCACCTGCATGTTTTGGTCTATGACTTGCAAACTTGCACTGGAAAACTTCTCTTTTCTTTAAATATGTGAGAACACTAGGTGTGGAATACAGAACAAATTTCCATCATTCCAGTTTATGAAAATGTATAGATAAATTCAGCAACATCAATATATTTTCTAAATAAAACTGATTTCTGCCCTGAGCATCCAGACATTTATAGGCAAGACATTTTCCAGATGTTGTAGGTTTTGTTGAAGTTTTCATGGCAGGGAGTGGGGAGAAGGCAGAAGAATCATAAAACTCCAAAGGAAGCAAAGGATATGTGGAGCTTTATTATTTGTTTAATACGGACCCAGCACTCCTGGAAGTTTGATTTTTCTTTAATCAAGCAAGTGGTTAGAGTTGTTTGTTAATCCTCACCCTGTATAGTATTAGTGTTACCAAAAACCTGTAGATGTGTATCACAGAATGGCTGGCATTGGAGCTCATCTGGGCCAACTCCCCTGCTCTAGCAGGACCACCTGTAGCTGGTTGCTTGGGACCTCCTCCAGTCAGCTTCTAAGTATCTCCAAGGATGGAAGACTCCACAACCTCCCTGGGCATGCTGTGCCCGTGTTTGGGGCCATGCAGTAATAGAAGTGTTTCCTCGTGTTCAGTAGGAGTATAAGATGGCATGAAGATCCTGTTGTGCTAATATCTGTACAAAAAAAGACCCAGGAGGGCAGTCCTTGCCCTGAGTGTTTGCAGTGCAAATGCAGGCCAAGAGGTACAGGAGTGCTGAGCTGGTTGATGTGGCAGGCCAAAGTCCAGAGCAGTTCTGTGGCCATAGCCCAGCTCCTCTTCACCAGAGCGTGGTGATGAATGGTTTATCTTGGGGCAACGGTGAAGGGAGGAAATGGAAATAAGGTGTGCCCAGTTACTCTGCGTGTGGCAGATACTGGAGAACTCTGCTTTGGGTGGGGAAAGATACAGGGGACATAAACAGAGGAGGAATGGCCAGAGAAGGAAATTGGTAGATTTTGAAACTGGACAGAGAAGAGGAGCAATCTGGGGAAGTCTGGAGTTTGAAGAAAATAGTCAAATACAGTGTGTGGTTAGTTGTATGCTTGCTGTAGACAGCCTGAGACGAGGATATAGCCAAAAGTCCTGGTGAATCACCTGAAAAAAAGTCTTTGCCTGGTCTAAAAATACAACTTTCAGGCCATTTAAGTGTCCTGTCACTTTCTAGTCCATGTAAGACCAAGGCTAACAATGACTCATCTTAGTGCTACTCCAAAATTTAACCAAAACAGTAATTTGAATATTTACAGGCTTTTTCCTTCTTTACCCATCCTCTTTAATTGTTGACTGCCGGCAGGTTTTGCAGTCTCTTATCTCAGAAATGAAGGCAGTGTTTAGATAAATCAGGATTACTCATGTTGGTTTGGAGTTGCTAGATTACTCTACAGGATGTGCATCTTTTGTTTTCCCTGTCACAAAGCTGTGGATGAACTGCTGATTCCTATCCTTAACATTGACTTTGCAGTTGTAATTTTCCTTTACTTCCTGCAGAAAATATGAACTCTTCATGTTCCAACATGTTTCTAAGTATTATTTCCTGCTCCACTACTCTTGCCTGTTTTCCAATTTTTGTTCTCTCTTCACCTTTGTCTCTCTCAATACATGCAGCTGCAGATACCTTCCTACCCACCAGCGCTCATTCCCCTTTTAAGATGATCTTGAGCTGGCTGCTTATACTGATGTTTTTATTCTGTTATAGTTACAATGTTTGAACAATGAAATGAGTCATTTGACAGACACCTTATGTTTTAATAAAATTCCCCCATTATTTCGTCAAAGATAACATTCAACCAATTAAAACAACCTTGGACTTTGAACTTGTAAAGCTCCTGGAATTTATTTTCATCTTACTTCTGGATTTCCTAGTGCTGTCTAAAAGATTTTGTATTTACAATACTATTTGAAAGACCATATACAGATACGAGAAATACAAGAAGAGGTTAATAGTACCAACTGCCTAACAGATAATTCTTATTGATTAATCTCCTTTGTTATTCAGGCTACATGACTACAGCGAACAGCAGCACAACTAAGGTCACGTTTTCATGTTGTTCTTTAGGTAGAGAGCCTTTGGTGAGATGGAGAAGTCCCTGTCCGTTGTGACAGAAGAACTGGCAGTGCTGGCACTGAAGGGTTGTGATGTTCAGATATCAACTGCATATAAACAGCCATAGCTTGCTTTCCAGGCAAGCGAGAAACCTCTCTCAATAGAAGCATCTATTGTATATAGAGTGGTTTTTTCCAACTAGCAAGTTAAAAGATGATTGTACTTAAAATTTAAATTTAATTTTATTAGTAGGCATAAAATTGCTGTTTTAGAGGCAGATCAGTATGATCGCCTTCCAGATTCGCAGCATCTGCCAAGTGAGGAGTCTTGCAAAAGCCTGCCTTAATTTCCCATCTGCAACAAGTAATAAATAGAATACCAGACTTGGAGCAGTCTTCAGGCAGGAATACCATCGAAGGAATGCAGAGCTCTTTCTAAATTAAGTTCATTTTAAATTGACTTTCTTTTGTGAGGATTTTCTACAGATGTCAGATTCACAAGTCAGAGCAGGCGAGCCTGACCAACAAAATTGGGTTTGTATAGCCATTGGTCAGTATTTTATTTAAAGACTTTTTAGCCTCTCTCATTAAAAAACACTTCTAGGGAGTCATTAACTTTCCTTCTTCCCATTCCACTAATTAAAGCTGCAGTTGGTCAATATTTGCCTTCAGGAAGCTCAGTCTGTCCTACTGTGTTCTGTCCATCCATGTGAGCTAAGTGGTACACAGAGGACCTTGGAGGAAAAATTGTTCTGAAAAGCTTCCAGTCAGTTCTACCCACATTAACTGTAAGCTGTTATATATGTGTTTGTGTACATGTATTAGATGTTATTCTCACATGCATAATTATGGACATTCTGTGTATTATGCTGCAGACATTTTTAGTAATGTTTGTAATACTCAGTAATGCTCTGCATCTGGTTCCTCTGTGGATCAAAGATTGTTCATTCCAAAAGACATTTCCCCCTCCCAAAATTATTTTTATTGCTATCATATCTATTTTTAAATTTGGGATGTTATCTTTTGCCTAGCTGTCCAGCAGTCATACAGTATTCTGGACTTCTAACAGCATTTTGTCTGTCATATCTGGTTTAGATAGATGTGTCCTTAATTTCTGCAAAGGAGCAAGGGCTGATAATCTTCTCACTCATTTTAATACAAACTAGACATATGCCTTGTAAGTTTATAGACTGCTTTACTTTTATAATGTTAAAGCAATTATATTCCACTGTGTACAAAAAGCCACAAGGGGAAAAATCTAAGTAATTATCATGGCTCATTATACACATTCGTGGTTTAGTATTGGAGCTTCTTAGAATACATTTAGAATGTTACCCCAAACATGAATTTGGCCATTCTAAAATTCAGCATTTATTAAAAAAAAAAAAAAAAAAAAAAAAGTAGCATTAAAATTGAACTGAAAAGAGCAAGAGAATATATGCCCACTAGCCATTAATAACTGCTATTGTTTGCAGGTCTATGGGGTTATTAACTTTTTTTAATTTACTGCAGAACAGTTAGTGCCAATTATCATAAAGATGTTCTTGTGAAGATCTCTCTGTAGTTGAGAGTGTTCTGGTAAATAGTTTGTGGTATCACGTGCCCATTTTAGAAGTTTCATGGTTTTAGTAAGAAGGCAGAGAGCAGCTCTACATTCACTGCTGTGGTCACCAATGAAGGGACATGTTCTGAAAACTGCAGTCATCTTGTCACTTCTTTGTGAGAAGACTTAAGATTTGAATCTTGCTAGTCTTGAATAATAGAGAATTTAATACTTGTTTTCTGTCTGAAAGGAAAATTGTTACTGCAGAGCTTGAAGCTATTCAGGTTGGGAAGTTCTGAACCATTTAATTTCAACACTGTAGGATTTAGTGTACAAGTGGCAGAGAGATGCTTCTGTTTCATGTCTTATCCGTGGGAAATAGGCTAATCAAATGTTTTCCAATTAGAACAATCAACTCATCAAGGGAAACAAGCCCGTTTTGGGCCTGTGTCCAGTTCCTCCTAAGGCATTTTGCATCAGAGATGAATTTTGTGGCATCATCTTAAGGCTGAGGATTCACAAGGGAGTTGGAAGTGCATCATCTTAAGGCTGAGGATTCACAAGGGAGTTGGAAGTGCATCGGGCAGGGATGAAGCAGAAGAGAGGAAAGAAAGGGGCCAGGACAGTAATGATTATTTATTACAGAAGTAGAGCGGCGTATTTTTAGAGGTCTGTCTTCACCTCAAGTACATGATGCTTTCTTTTGTGAGATACCTCTGGCAGTGGAAAGCTGGCCTAGAGAAAAATTAGTCATTGATGCTGCAGTCTCATGTCGTGCTCTGGCTTCAGAAGCCAGCGCTGCTGCCGGGGAACAAAGTGCAGTTGTAACCATGAGGGGAGAAGCGCTAATTCAGCACTGTCCCTCTTAGTGGGGATCTGCTTTCACTTAATGGGTTTTTTTCAGGACATGAGTCACCTGGAAGGACAGTGAGCATCCATTGCACTTTCTTCTCTTGCAGTGCAGAGGGTCAGATTTATATAGCAAGGGACAAATTATTCTTTTGGGTCAATACAGCCCAAACTAAGCTGTCATGGCAACAATACAAAAGCTTAGGGATCTTAGCCATGGGTCAGCTACATATATAATTTGGCTTCAGTAAGTTATTTAAAATATTTTAATTTAAGTTGGTTTTAAACTGCTTGATAATGTATTTATTTTTCAGGCTAGGAAGTCAATTCTTTGTTCTCTTTCAATAGCATAAAATCTTTTCAGTGTTGTCAGGTTCTGCCTGTGCTAAGGTGCTGTGCTTTCATTCATTCTCCTAAGCAGGAGCCTAAACTGGGCTTGAACTCTTGCTCTCAGTTTGGTGGGCTGTCTTTGTAGGCTCGGGACAAATCAATGGTAGGCAACTACAAATACAAAATAGCTTGTGCCACCGCAAGGGACACCTTCAGAAACAAAAGGGATAGAAGAGTTGTATTAAACCTGTTGTTTACATCTGTCATCTCATATATCAAAGCAAAATTCTTTAAGGTGGAATACTAATAAACTTGTCCTTCAGGTTCTTCCTGGCGTGGTAAAAGTGTAAAAGTTGGATTCTTTTTTTCTGATTATTTTTGTGGCTTGTGGAAAGTTGATCTGACATTAACCCCCATTTCCAGGTAGGTGTTTATACTCTGTATGCCTTCCTTACCATTTCCCAGATGCATGTTTTCTTGGTCTTTCTGGACTTATAAAAATAATGAAAACAATGGGAGAGGCAGTTACTCCAGTAATGGATAATTCTGGTTGAAGTTAAAAAGGTGTGGGGGATGAATGCAGCACTAGGAAAGAATAAAGATACTCTTTATATTCTTCACTTGGGAATATTTTGATATTGTATCCCAAAGGCAGTTTGCTATCCCTTTTTCTGGCCTTAACTTGAAGCGGTTTAAGTGACAACTTAAAAAGTTTCAATCAGGTGTCCTGTATGCTATGAAATATCTAGGGAAATAGTTACCTAATGATACAGGGCAACATAAAAATAAAAATCCTTGGTTTACCTGGTTTAGATTTATAATTGAGATGATTTATAGAAGAATCCACAGTGACTCTCAACCTGACCTGAGAGTTAATTAGATTACCATGGGTATTATGTCCTATTCTCAGTCTTTGCAAAGAGCCAGGCTAAAAATCAGGCAACTAGTAATTTTTCACACTGAATTCCTTCAATAATTGGTATTCCAAAAGTGTTAAAGTTGTTTCTTGTCTTTATATTGTGTATTTTCAGTCCACAGCAAATGTTATTTTGCTGATTTCTCTTTGCCTTGTAATGTATCCCAGAAATGTTGGTTTAAAGGGACCTCTGGAAGTCATCTGCTGCAGCCTCCCTTTAGAAACAGGATGGTTGCCAAAGCACGATTAGCCATGCCTTTCTCTAGTTGAATCTTGAAAACCTCCAAAGATGGAGATTTCACCATCTGATTTACTGTGGTATTTAGCAAGGTAAAATAAAATAAAATGTGTGAAATATCTTCAGTTTCACTCTAAATATTTCTGAATCAGACTTTGGCAGCTGTTGCCTGGCAAAGAAGCTGCACTGCCACTTCTGTATGAAAGGTAATTGCAGTTTGCTGTAAAGGTGGGTTTCACATCACTTAATTTTAGCTGCATATGAATTAGATACCTACTTTGTTAACCAAGGAATTTCCCTCTATAATAATGAGAAGAAGTAAGTCCCTCCAAAATGATCCTTATCCTTCTCTGGGATGGCTGAGTCATTCCCAGGAAGTGCCAGTTTCTCCCACCATTTACAGGGAGGGTCCCCTTTCCATTTGGTGTCAGGCTTGCTTCAGCCAGATAAGGGGAATTCCTTCCCAACTGGGCCAAGGCAGCTGGATACTGTATTCACACCTTTGTGGGGTATCATCTTAATTAGCAAATGCAACAAAAACACCCAACACATCAGGCAGAATTCGACTAACAGCTATAGCTGTCAAAGCCTTCTCAAGCACTTCAGTCTTGCTCTTCCTCAATTTTCTGGTTTGGTGTTTTTTTGTTAATTTGGTCATAATGATTTTGCCCTGGTCGTCAATCTACATTATTGTTTTGTGGTTGCAATGGGGTAATGAATTTCTTAGTATTTATTTGAATTCAGATGTTTCCCCAGGATTATCCTGGCTTGGAACAGGGTAGCTCAAAGTTGGATATATTTTTTTTTCCTTTTTTCCTTTTTACTTTGCATATGAGTTATGCAAACATTTGGGGGAGGACAGAGCATTGTAATGTGGCTGATCGAGGAAAGATTTTGCAAGCAGCAGTTTATTGCTTAGGATGCCTGTGGGGACTGCATGGTTATGCAAACTAATGCCCTAAAGGGGAAACATCCTGTCATTCCTTCAGTATTACAGGAATAGCAGATAGAGGCATGGCAAATGCTGTCTTAGAGCAGAAAGCTTCCTTAACAACAACTTGCAAAGCATCTTTATATTTTTTTCATTCCCACCCTTGTATTTTGCCAGCCAAGTTGTGCTAAAGGCTGTTTTGTTCTGATGGAACAATGTAGGAAAGGATATATTTTGCTGCTCTTACCTTTGATCTGTTGGTTCTTTGGGTTCGCCTATATTGCATATACTAAGGTAAAAAGGAATCTGACCTTTCTGAGTTGACTTCCTTGCTCTGCTGTTGTTGCATGGAGGTTGCCTGAGAATGCATATTTTTCTGTCTGCAGCCTGGGAAGTGGCTCACTGTGTAATTATTATGTATCTCAGGATGTTTTGTTATATTTGTCTTTTAAGTCTGATTTAGTCAGTGATGATGGCATTAAAAGTACAAGTTTTATTAAACCTCAACTTAAATAGACTTGCTTTAAATTTTACCAAATAAAGGAAGTTTCTAAACACTTGTGCTGAAGTGCATACAGCCTTTTCTGGTGGATGCAATGTTTGTATTTGCTGGGCTTGCAGTATCTGCTCTCTTGGGAGCAGTGTGTTGAAGGTCCCTCTGTGATGCCTTGCAGGACCCTGAGGATGCTGTGCCTGTTGGACAGAGAAGGGCCTGGTGCTGGTGCATGTGCTTTGGATTGGCCTTTATGCTGGCTGGTGTGTTCCTGGGTGGTGCCTATCTGTACAAATATTTTGCATTCCAGGTAAGTAGCATACTCCTTATGAGAGGGCTGTTTTTCTCTGTGGGAAGAGGAGCAACAGACTGTTCTTTTTGTGTTACATTTAGAAGAGGAGGAACAAACTAAACCAAAGAAAGTAAACCATTTTTTCTTTGCAAAACTTCATGTTTTCTAAAGGCCAGAGTTTTGCCTTCTCTGAAGTTACCCATCAGCAGAGCTGGCAAATAAAAGAGAAAACTTCACTTTGCAGAGAAAAGAGTGTATCTAAATAGGACTTGGGTTTAGGAACCCCAGTGGTGTCCCAGATTTTTATCTGCTCTCTTTTCTCTTTTGCAGTGCCAAATACTGGAGGTGGATTAACCCATTGAAAACCTCCTTGTTGATCCCAGGTTTCCCAACACATGAGGCACTGCTAATGTACAGGAAAGGGACTGCTTGTGAAAGCAGCACAGCGACTCTCCCCTTCCCTAGCCTCCACATGGATAAGAAATATGGGCCTGCAGGGGACTTGGGAAAAGCACAGTCACTGTGGTTTAAACATGCCCTGTCAAGTCTAATCCACACTGACAAGATTAGACTTCTAACAAAATGTATTTTCAGTCTTTTAACAAATGGCACTGCTGCAAGAGGAGCTCTGTGAAGGCAGCAGTGCCAAGGAGATGAAGCATTTACCTGAAACATGAGAGATCTGAGTTAAATATTGTCTGCCTTGGGGGAAGTTATCACTGGGCAGTGCTGGATGTGCTGGGCTGTTGCCCAGGTGGTGCGAGCACACTCTCCCTGCCTCAGAAACTGCTAGGGTTGCAAGATCACAGAGGCAGAAAGGGAGAGAGTAAGCAAAACATGAATCTCTCTAGCCCACTGGTTAGTGCACCTAGTTATAAGGTAAAAATTCATGTTCTTGTCCCTGATAGTGGGACTGTTGCTTTTCCCCCATTTTAGTAGCTGCTAATGTGGAAGGCCAAGTGATTAAACTTGAGAAATTCTAGCTGAACTTGCAGTTTGTAGTCTATCTGGCTATCACATTAACCAAATTTACAGGGGAGCAGTAGTGTTGCAAATGATGCTTAAACAGCACAGCTTATCCCAGTGGGTGGATTAACCAGCTGAGGAGCTGAAGGCCGGGTTGCGTTTCTAATGCACGTTTCACCTGTGCTTAGCACTGGGTGCTCCACCTTTCACTTGCCAGTGAGATGAAACTGAAAGTGCCATTTAATTCAAACCTGTGCTACTTGTTTATGAGTCAGATCTGCTGAAGGAAACATTCAGGAATTGAGCTGACATTGCACTGAAGACACGTTTTCAGTGTAAAACTTTAAATTGGCATGTGCATATGCAGATTTCTATATTTCTAAAACTATCTGGAGTGTGAATTTGGTACATGACTTCCTCTGACGCAGAACTGTATTTTACACTTCATTTAGGAAGCCTGCCATGTGTACTGTGGCAAAAGGACACAAATTAGTTACTTTAATTTCTCTTTCTACCTTTTTGTCTCTTAAAACTGTTAAAAAATTATTTTAGAAACTGACTTTCCAGACTCTTGAAGTCTTGTGAAACTAAGCAACTTCGCAGAATAATTGAGGTTGGAAGGAAAGTCTTGACGTAATCTAGTCCAATCCTCTGCTGCAAGCAGGTCCAAATTTAGAGTTAGACTTGCTTTTTAAAGGTGATAGTTTTAGTGTTTTTAATAATAATTTTGACTACAGTTAGATCATAATTTAATAATAATAATATGCATGCATATCGATGTAGGAACTTCATTGTCTTTCTAAAAATATATGGAAGACTGGATTTTAAGAACCTGCTTATGGGAACATGTTTTCCTTGAATTCAAGGGAAGAACTCCCTCTGGGTTGAGTGTAATTGAGGTTTTAGCCATGGCCCTGTTGTAGATAGCAACTGGCTCCTGCTTTGGTGTACGAATCAAAATTAAAGGCAAAAAATTTCATTTAGTCCAACAAGTTTTTCTTCTCTTCAGTGCTCTGAGAATATTACTTTTAAACTGCTGTGTTACTGATCTTTTTGTTGCTGGGTTGTTTACTATTTTTAGCAGGGTGGCGTTTATTTCTGTGGAATAAAGTACATTGAAGATGGCTTAAGCTTACCTGAGCCTGGGGCAGAGGCTCAGAGTGCTCGCCTCCACACAATTGAGGAAAATATTCAGATCCTGGAGGAGGAAGATGTTGAGTTTATCAGTGTGCCAGTCCCTGAATTTGCTGATAGTGATCCTGCTGATATCGTCCACGACTTCCACCGGGTAAGAAATATGTCTGAAGAAGTTGAGAGCATTTAAAACTTGAAAAATGTTCCCCCTCAGTCATTCTGATAAATACACTCCTTATTTATTATGTTGGGGAAAAGCAGAGGGGTGGAGGAGGCAACAGCAATGTTTTGATCAGCAGCAGGCAGTTATTAACTGTTATTAACTGGCAGTTATTAACTGGCCATAAAGTACAGCACGATACAATCATCATCAGGTAGTGTGTAAAGCACCATTTGCAAATACAGTTCTGTTTTTAGAAAGGGAAAAATCTTGTATCTGTTTGCATTCCTTAGTATGAGAAACTAAAGAGAATATTGTTCTTGCTCCTCTGAGTCCACTGGGCCAGAAATTGACCAACTGCTGTGGTGCTGAGGGAAATTTGGAAAGGGCTGATGTAGCTTTGACATCAGCTTGGAGGAGCTGATTGCATCTGATGTCACTGGGTGTGTTCAAGCACTCCCTGAGGTGCTCTCCTAGCATGGCTCAAACCCCCAAAGCAGCAGCAGAAGGGGAAGGACCGTGGAAGACAGCTCATTTTCCAGATGCCACAGGAAGCCAAAGTTTAATTTCTTCATGCACCACAGGCTGCTACAATTCCTAGAGGCACTGAACTAGGGTTTCAAAGCTGTCTTTCTTTTTTTGGAGAAATAACCTTGATTGATTGGAATCATGGTAATAAATTTCTGTTAAGGCAGTTGACAGGCCCAGAGCTCTCAATGTTAAGAGCAGCTGTAAAACAATTAGAAGCCTTCCTTTTCTGTATCAGCATGGTTGGAGCTGTCTGATGGTGATGAAATGTTGTACAGCTGGTTTTCAAGAAGCTAAATCTCTGTGAACATTTGAAGACTTCGCTGAACAGCTTTTTTTAAGCTAATCTGAAAAAGAATAGGGAAGTGTCCTATTTTTTTATGCAAACTTCAGAGTTTAAGGTGCTATCTATCAAATATTCATAGCCAGATTTGGAGGAAAACATTGCTTGCTCAAGCTATGTAATTTAAATAATACTTCAGAATATATTCAGGGAGCTTCTGTTAAGAGTTAGCATAATGAGGGAAAACTAGAAAATGAAAAAAGAGAGCAGCATCTAAGAAGCATGCAAGAACAATATAACATTAGAAATTTACTTTTTGATTTAATAAGTTGAAGGCTTTGCTTTAAAAGTTAGTGCAAGGGTCATTTGCCATAGGTACAGCACGTGCTCCATGTATTGAGATTAGCTGCACTGATGATTGCTCTCCTGGCATTATTTTGACTGCTGGGCTCCTGGTGCTCAGTATTTTATATAGCCTCAGAGCATTCAGCAGAGATAACGTCTTCTTTAGCAAGAACAGGTGCAGTAAAACACAGCTCAGTGAACAGAGCTACAGGATTCATCAGGGTAATTCCCTGAGCTTTTTATCAAACGATGGCAAATACCGCAGTTCAGGTACTGTACAAAGATAATAATTCAACTATGAATAATCACTAACCTTGCAAGTCGTAGTATTTTTGAACGTAAAAGTACTTTTGTTGCATTATCTATAGCAATATTTTTTCCTTCTGTGTTTTGTTCTTACAGCAGCATTTCCTCTTTAGAGTATAACAAAATATAAAAGCGTGAAGATTAGAGCCAGGTTTTTGCACTGTTGTTTCACAATAAAGGCACTAGGCATAAATGAACGTTGTACCTGTTTCCATAACAGCTCCAGGTACACCTTTGTAGTTTCCTTGCTTAGTGCATTTGAGCTCCTCATCGCTTGCTGCCTTGCCCAACTCCCTGTCAAAAATATAAACTCTCATCAAGGCTGCCCTTTGTGCGTTTACTTGCTCTAAGATTGGAGCTTGTTGGACAGACTTTACAGTGAACAAAACAATAATCTGAATAACAGCACAAGGCAATAGCAGTTCAGCAAGTCTGTCAGTTTTCCAATCTTCTTGTTATTGTGATTAAAATAAATGTTTTCTCAACAGAGACTCACTGCCTATCTTGACCTTAGCCTGGATAAGTGCTATGTGATTCCTCTGAACACTTCAGTTGTTATGCCACCGAAAAATTTCCTGGAGCTGCTCATCAATATCAAGGTATGATTAAATCACAAGTGATTTGTTCTCAAGACAGGAACAAGTGGAAAGGGGTTTTGGTTTGGTTTTTTTTCCCCTTCTGCAGAACTCTGACATTCACACAAGGCACATGATCACTAGAGGTCTTTGCAAAGAGAAAAGAAGTGTATAACCTACTTAGACAATGATCTACAGTCATGAAGGAATCATTAATTCAGAGGAAGGCAAAAAAATCTGATTTTCTTCAGTGCTATAAATTCGGCTGACAAAAAAAAAAAACATGTAAATGTGGTGTAGCTGGACTCCTTGATAGTGGTCTGTGTGCTTTTTAATTTATAATGCATTGTGACTAAAGTTTCTATGAAGCATGTGTGCACTGGACTGAGATTGGTTCGGTGAGAGGCATGAAGTAGATAAGACTGGGAAATCCTTTTAACAGAGGCATTGTTTAAAGCACTGATCCCTAGGGTTGGCCCCTACTTCAATCCAGTGGCTTGAGGGTGATGCACATGAGATGTGTTGGATCTGCTGTGCACTTTACATAATGTATGCTTTCAGTTGCAAATTTAAATAGTATTTACCTTGGATTCTGGCCTTCCGGTTTCTTCACATAACAGCAGAATAGTCCAGTGGGGAAAAAGCTGATGAAATGTGTCTAAGATTTGGGGAGGATGTTTAAATATTTTAGTGGGCTTTTGTAACTTTAAAACAGTTACATCATCTTTGGGTTTGCATCTTTCAAAAAAGGCTTTGGAATTAGGACTCCAGGAACCATTTTAGCCATTTCTGAGTAGTTTGTATGTATAAATAAATTTCATGTGAAAAGTTACCACAAGTAAGTCCTTTGCTGGTTTTTTGCGTCCTATTTTGAGACTGACTATTTAACCACACTTGCATTTCCTGTACATAAGGATGATGTGGTGTCTGTAAAACTCAGTGACCCCATTTCTTTTTAACTTTGTCTGTGCTGTTTTCTTTCCAGTTTTAGATCACACAAATTTCACTATTAAAATCTGCTAATTTCCTTGTTTGTCATTAGTACTGAATCAAATATGCTTGATTTACAAGTAAGAGGATAACCAGGCATCACGCATTTAACTGAAAATCTGTGCAAAAGCAAACAGTTCTGATCATTGTCCCCAACAGTGGGTGCCCTAATTTTATGAGACATCTGTTTAATTCTCATTGTATTAACAAAAAGCTGTGGGCGTTTGATGTCACAGAAAATCAGGCTAAACATTTGTAACTGGAATTTGGAAAACTATGCTGCAAATACACAAAGTGAGTAAATACTGTCCTGCAGTCACACTGGTTGCACCAGCAAAAAAAGGTATGAAATTGATGTGCTTGTTTCATTAAAATAAGCTCTGAATACATGCAGAGGGCATTTTATGAAAATGGAGGAGCTCTGGGCTGTTCCGGTGTTTAAGAAACACCATAATTTTAGCCTAAAGATCCATATTTTTATATATTGATACAGTTTGCTTCAATGTGCAGACATGAAAGGCCTCCTTTATTTCTTTGGGAAGCAAAACTGAAACGGAGATATATTTGCTCATCCACCTTGTTCCCGCTGCTGAGCCAACTGGCTAATTTTAACTACACAGTGCACAGGATGTCTCAAAAATGTTATTTGTGGCTATGCTGGATCCCAGCACTGGATAATTGCTCCTGCAGCAACTGGGCAGAGGAGATTCCTGCACTGAGTTACCTCTCCTCCTGTCCCACCCAGGGAGGACTGAAAAGGCTGGGTCTGGGAGTAGGCTGGGAGGTCCTGTGGTTTGGCGGGCATGAGCCCAGGAGTGTCCTTGCAGGCTGCCCAACAAGTCCTCAGCACTGCTGCCCACCCTGCCAGTGCCCTGCACTGCTGCTGTGCCCTGGCACTCCCTCGGGGCTCCCTCCTGAGATTCGAAACACCAGGAGTTAAGATACAGTTATTTACAGAGATTTAATTACAAAATAAATGAGTGGCATAATTTGGGAGGCTGATGTTTGCTAAGCTGTTACTTAAAGGAAAAAACGTTGCTGTTGTTTTTCTCATAGTATATATTGAACAAAATATTCATAGTTTATTCATTCATGCAAAATTTAAAGTGAATTTTATACAGTCCTTTCTTTCTTTTCTGGGAAGAATAGCATTTAATCAGCTTCTCAACATGTCCCTGGAGCTGAAAAAATTATCTTATTCACAGCGGAAATTTCAAGTTGTTTATTGTCACTAAAAAATACAGAGATCTTTCACAACAGCAGCTGAATTTGTTTTCACAATAAGTGATCATTTTATTTTTAAAAGCAAGGAATGCCTTCTATACTGCTATAAATTAGAACCACTCTTCACAGGATTTCTTAGTATTTTTAAAAATCGATGAGTAATTAGAAAACTGGCTGGCAGCTAAGTCTGTGCATGTTCTGCCATGTACGGTGAGGTGTGCACAGAGCCAGATTCCTCCATCATTTCATCTGTGGCAGAATAATACTGGAGGGACTAGAGAGGGCTTGGGAAGCCTTTGCGCATCATCGTGTCTCTCCCATTTCAGTGTATTGCCTTGAAACACTTTGGCTTTGTAATACCTTTCCACATAGGTAATTGTGGGAGTCACCATAATAACTTACAGGGATAGATGGTCTTGTCTTGGCTTTGGTTTGAGAGCAGTGACCCACGCTGTGAATAAGTTCAAGGCTTCTCAACCCCAGGACTGCACCTGGACTATACTGAAGCTGGCCTGCTTCATCAGCAGGAGTATCTCCATGTAAATCATGTTTCTGCCAACTCCTGCTTGGGAGTTGCTCCCACTGAGGTCTGGTGGGCTGTTATTAATTAAGTGAAAACTTTGGATGGTAAGTGCAGAACTGAACCCTGACATTGGGTACCCCTAGAAAAAAAAACCTGCTGAACGCTGATGTTACTGTAGCAGGAGGGCAGTGGGTGTTAGCATCAGTGGAAGTTCTGTGACCTTTTTGAATGGAATTGTTTGTTACATGTTTCTGTACTGTAGTGAAGTTTGCACATTTAGAATGAAAGTCTGTGGATAACATATATTTTAAAATAATTCAAAGATATGTTGAAGAAAAACATTGCAAAATTGTTTTTGTGTACTCAGACCATGAAGAGATGGCTTTTGACAGAGGTACTACATTTTTGTTCAACAGGCTGGAACGTACTTGCCTCAGTCCTATTTGATTCATGAGCAGATGATTGTTACTGATCGCATTGAAAATGTGGATCAGCTGGGATTCTTTATTTACCGCCTCTGCCGTGGCAAGGAAACCTATAAACTACAGCGCAAAGAAGCCATGAAAGGTAAACGCTGCTCCCACAGTCTTGTGTGTTGGCAAAAGCTTCAGTGATTCCTGAGTGTGTTCAAAGAAAAGACTCTAATTAAAACAGGGCTTGCTTATTGCACTAGCCAGCTCTGTGGGCCTCAGTGAGTTTGGGATTTTCTTCTGTAGGGGTGGGAATAAGTCATGTCATGATGCAAAAGTGCTCAAGGCCCCAGTGACCTAGGAGTGGCAAAATGTCTGTGTGAGTGTGTGTGCGTGTGTGTGTGTGTGTGCATGGGTGTGTTTTCTGAAGCTCAGGCTTTCATTGATGCTCTTCTTCAATCCTGAACCCTAAACCACCCACCCCACGCCAAACCAAATCTTGAAATATAGGAAGAACTTTAGCCTTGTAGTCCAAGTACAGAATTGCAGGTTCTTCTTGTCATGAAAGCCATCTATACATTGTTACATGTCTTCCTATTTTTGTCAGTGAAATGTGAATAAGAACTGCCTTCACAGGAAAATTGTCGTACTTGGTAATTTTTTATGAAAAAATGGTTGAAAAACATTATTTGGAAGAGTCTTGAAAAGCTATTAAATACTGCCTTAAAATTTGTATTCATATGTTACTCGGATTTGCTTTTTGGTAGTTCGGTCTTTTTGCTTTTTGGCTGTTTGATTTCTTGTTGTTGTTGTGTAATCTGCATATGGTGTGTAAGTGCACACCGAAACAGTTTAATTACTTCTGTCATACTGTGAGACCTGACTGCTTAGGAAAACAAAGAGAAGAAATACATTTTATAAAAGCAATTTAGATTGATGTTTGAAAATGAAAAGGTTTTAATAGCAAAATCCAATTAAAAATTCAGTATGTTTATCCTGTAGTAATAAATGGTAAGCACAGGTTGGCAGTGAGCATGTTTGCCTACAATTTGGTTAAATTCTGTCTTTTTTGATTGCAAGATAACGTTTAAATACGCAAATCTGCTAATTTTTTACGTATAGCGAGTTTATTCTATTTCTGTTCCTTCTCTCACGTCCCCACAAGCATTTTTTCAGATGCACAGAGAGGGAGATTGGGAACTGATCCAAGTTAAAAACTAGCCAGTGAGGGGTTTTGGCAGGTTGGTTTTCACTAAACCAGTTCTGGGATTTGGTTCACCACACTTTTAGGATCATTCCCTGCTAATTGATTTTCTACATCTGAATGTGTGCCTGTCTGTGTTTTGTTGGAGGGGAGGGTTGGAGAAGAGTAGTTCTGATTTCTGGTGATATCATAGCAAATGTAAAGCTTCTGTCTCTGATGTACCTCAGCCCTTCTTCTCTTGACACTCTGTTCTTTACCAATACAACAGGAATTCAGAAGCGTGAAGCCATGAACTGCCGAAAGATTCGACACTTTGAGAACAAGTTTGCTATGGAAACACTCATCTGTGAACAGTAATGAGGAATAGTACTGTTACAGGAGACTTAAAAAGTACAGTATGACCCCACCCTTTGTATTGTGTGCAGTGATTATTTTTTAAAATCTTCTTTTATGTAAGTAGTTGACAGGGCTTTCTTGCTGAACACCTTCCATACTTCTCATCTCATGATACATGTAAAATCAATACGTTTTAGTTTTCTCCTTATTTTCAGGTGTGGTGTTCTTATATTTGAATAGCAATTGTATAAAGACTTAGTTGGTAGTGCATTTCATGTGAATCTCGAATACTAGAAAGAAGAAGAAATCTTTGAAATATCCACCAGTTTTTAAATAAGTAAAATTGAAAAAAATTAGTAATGTACAAATGGACTGCAAGAGCTACTTCTAACTGTAATATTAACTGCTATATAGTTTGTTACAGCATATAGACAAACCTGTATTTGACTCTCCTAACCAAGTGCAATTTGTTTTGTTTTTAAAATATTGTCATATTTACCTTTTTGGGATTGATTTCTGACTTGATGTTTTAAAATGGCAAGTGTTTGCTGTAACAGTCTTTTAGGAAATTAAGAAGTAACTTATGTTACTAACTTGTATATAATCCATATATGTGCGATGGAAAATAAACCTTATAAACCTGTTTGTCTAAAAGTCTTGTGTTTTCTTCTGCTGCTACTGGACTATTTTTAAGAAGAGGGGACTACAGTTAAAATTAATGCATTTTACTTGAAGTGCTGTTTCTAAAGGTAGAATAGATGGCTGAGAAAGGAAATATGAACAGAGAAGCATGCTTTTCTGTCCCTTTTCAATTAAGGGCAATACTATGCTGCTTCCTGAAATTCTGGATGGGTATTTCCACAATACATATGATCAGAGTGGAAACCCAAAGCTGATCTAATATGTTGTTAATGTCTGAAATCCCTGTCCTGAATATTTGTCAAATAATGGGCATCATCCAACATGTGCTATGAGTCAGGATGACCCAGCTGAGAGCCAGGAGCGTTCACTACCTCCAGGACTTTGCCATTCCCTTTATTCCCCATCGTCATGTTCCTGCCAGCCTGTGCCACTGAGCTTTGTCAGGTAATCTGGGGCTCGCTCAAATATCACCAATACCATTCTGTATCATGCCATTTACACTTAAAACTGCTGTTCTTAAAGCAAGATCGATTTAAATTTTTTTCTAATACAATTTGGATCTTTGTAATGCCAACTTTTCTAGGGGAGAGTGCAGAATAAGATGTGTAAGATGAATAAGATGTACTTGCTGTTTTGAAGCTGTTTGCAAGAAAAAATACAGGACAGAAAAAAAAGGGAGTAACATTGAAAAAACAAGGCTGGAAAATCTCCCCCTAGATCCACTTGAGAGCTTCCATGACATGGGAACTGACTTGTCTTCTGGCCAAATTTTGTGCATTGATGCATCAGAAAAGTAGGAATGTTTATAGAATAATTACATATTTGAAAATAACCCAAAAAACTGTTTAAACCTGTTTTTAAATAATATACACCATAGGTGTCCAAATAATTTGTCTTAGGTTAATTCAGTTAAGAGACTTTGTACTAATCTTATTTTTCATCTTCTAAAGGATTTTTTCTTAATACAGTGGGAGGATGCTTTACTGTTTTTGGAGCTATTATACAATTGTAAACATGCTATGTTCCAGCTTCCTGCTATTGTGAATGTTTGGACTGAGATAAAATAATTTGTTTTAAAGGAAGTTTCCTAAATACACAATACTTTGTCTCTTCATCTGCATGTGGCTTAATTTACAGATTGGTCCTGGTATAAATGAATTATAATTAAAATGAAAAGTATAACTGCTGTATTCCAAAGCTGGACTTATAAATCCATTTTTGATGGCGCATGGCAATCATGAACATCAAATAAGGCCTCACATGCATACAGGCTAGGTGTTAATATATAAATTATATTTACGTAGCTGCACTTCAGTATATGTGCAAGCAAGCTGGGACAACTTTAGCTACAGGCATTCAGGATGTTGCAATTGTGTGCTTGCCGCAAAGGTCAAGTATATGTCAGCACAAGGTTGCTGATGCATTCTTTGGAGCCCTGTATGACGCAAGATTCATGCTCAAGTACTTCTAAGGATGTTCCCTACCTTTTCAGGAGCATTCTGTTCCTGTTTTCCCCAAGTTAAACATGAAACTTGTTAATTTGTAAGCAAGCTTTATATGGTCTTTAACTTGTTTTCAAAATAAAACTTGAGTAGCCACACTTGGTGATCTGTGGTGTGCCCTTTAACGGAGACACCAGCAAATGAGGCTGCTGAAGGGGTGGTGGAGCAGGGGGAGAAATGGGAAGTTTCTATGATCATGCTGTATGCCTGTCCCTAGTAGCTTTTGAGCCTGTTGGAAGGAAATTTAC
This sequence comes from Acrocephalus scirpaceus scirpaceus, assembly GCA_910950805.1. Taxonomy (NCBI): domain Eukaryota; kingdom Metazoa; phylum Chordata; class Aves; order Passeriformes; family Sylviidae; genus Acrocephalus; species Acrocephalus scirpaceus. The sequence continues at coordinate 54,659,412 of OU383774.1, read as the reverse complement.
TTCGATCAGCAGTGTGAAAATAAGTGTGGGGAAGGAGGGAGAAACTCATGTGCACTGAGAAAAAGCTCCCAGCATGCGCTCCTGTCTTATTAAATGCCAGGCAGTTTGTGTAGGAAGACACCTGGTGTGCAGCAAAAGCTTATGTTGGAACTTCTGCCCTCTTCAACCAAGTCGATGAAGCATGGGACACAAATCCATGGAAAGAAATAGCTCTTGGAAATGCTTGGGCTTTTTTCCTTTTTAAATAATAAAAGTATAATAAATACAAGTGTAATAATAGTTAAGAGTCTAATAAACAAAGATAGCTATGCTGCACTGAAGAAACTGCATTCCTAGCCCAACAAATTCCTGAAAAGGGTTAGTGTAAAAATGACCTCATCGGACAATTATCTTTGCAAGTAGTTTTAAAACTCCTCATAAAAAACAAAATCAGTCCTAATGCTGAGACATACTTTATTACTGAAGCGGTAAAATCAGTATCCTGTGCCACCACATTTAGTTGGTGGAAGGGGCTGTTTTGCTCTCTCATGGGCCCCAAAGAGCTTCTGATGTTCAGCTGGTCTTTGCATGAGTAAAGTTGTGACCAGCCAATGTGATTGATGTGATCTGAGCTTGAAAAGCACCATAGAAGCTCCAAGGCCTCTCTGCTCCAGCTATAATCTTGCAGCTTTAGTAAAGAGGCACAGGGCAAGTTTTGGCACGAAGAAAATCCTTTGGGCCTGCAAGACTGAAAATGGAAGAGTTTGGTTACCTGATGCCTGTCAAGGTGCGTACGTGCATTTGTTCATATGGGTTGGGTGGGAGGATGGAGATCTGACACATCAGTGTTAGCAAAAGCTTGTGGTTTAGAGACATCAGGAGAGCTGCACTCTCACTGACATTTCTTGTTCCAGTGGGAGGAAAAGATTTTATTGCTACACAGGAAACAACACAGAAGAGCCTACAGCATTGTTGTCACACAAGGAGTTTTCTGGAACTCTATACACAAATGTTTTCACCTAATTAGGGTATTTCACTGCCATGAATTAGTAAAGAATGTCTTTCTCTTAGACCCACTCGAAGCAAAAAGAAAGGGTTGGTTTAGTTCAGAGAAATGCCTATGCTCACTCAGTAGAGGCTACGGTTGCTAATTTTCAATTGGTTTTCAGGTTGTTGGTTAAGATTAACTTGATTCCTAAGACCTGCTTCGAGGAGAGTGCATTCTGCTTCTTGTGGGCTTAGGAAATCCTGGAAGTGGAGGCATGGGAAATATCCTCGCTGGAGAGATGGCCAGCAGCAGGACAGCCTGTGTCAGAGAGCACTTTCTCATGTGGTCAGAGGAAGCAGAACTTGGGACTGAGAAGGACGGGAAGGGAGAGATTGCAGCAGGGTCCTTAATGTGGCTGTGTAATTGCAAGCAACAAGAGGGCTGTGGTTTGCTTGCTGATCTTTATTTCATTTCCAGTTGGCAGTACCAGCTGAAATGAACTGGCCTGCAGAGGGTACGCAGGATGCCCTCCCTGCACCCTCCTGGGGCAGAACGTACCCAGGGTTTGAAGTGCTTTGCCTGCTGAGGACACAGGGTGGTACCTGTGTGACAAAGCACAGGGTGTGATGCAGCTGTGCATGCAAGGGCATGATTTATACTGACATCCAGAAACCTTTGTAAGCAAGGAAAGCCATACCAGGAATGATTATTTTTGTTTGATGCAATTGCACTGTCATCAGGGCTTAATCTGATAAATTGCATCAGTCAAGGATTTTATTTTTTAGTACCCTGGTTCTCAGCACTAGTGCAAATCTGTTAAAGTAGACACAGCTCTGATAGCCATTCTCAGAGAGAACAAGAAATGTGGAAGGTCCATATAAGTAGTTATGATTCTTCTATAAACATAAATACAACTGAGTAAAAAGAGAAAAAAGTGACTCTCAAGTCTAAAAGCTTTGATCAATGCAAAGCCTCTCTGATGTCCAAGCAAAACAACTAGAAGTATCTGTGAAGGGTTGAGGTTTTGCACATAGGCATCATTTACATGCAGCCATTTCCCCATCCAGTAACAACAGTGGTGTCCTTTCAGATCCCACTGGCAGTTCGGTCAAATGCTCTATTGATAGAGATTCCTGCCTTAAACTTACCACTGCAGTCCTGAGAGTCCAGCAGTGCCCTGTGTAGTGCTCTGAGAAGAGCAAGCCACAGATACACCTGTATAACTGTGGAGTGAAAAATATTCTTTTTATTAATAATGTCAATGTATAGGGAGAGGCTCTGAACTGTTAGAAATGGCAACATCTGACAGATACCTCTCATCTTAAAGAGAAACAGGTAGATGTTTGTTATGGTACCTATTATGGCTTTTACATCACTGTGGAAATAATAACTTACAGAAATGGTTTTTATTCTTCATATCTCGAGATCTGTATTTGTGTAGGAAACAAAGACATAGGGGTCAGGCTCACCACCACCAAGAGGCACAACCAGTCAGTTTCACCTCATCACCCCAGCAAACCCTTAGCAGCTTCAAAGGCAGAGCCGATGCCACGGCAATCACAGCGTTACCAGGGGAGTGCAAAGGGCCTGTTCAAGCCATGGCCTGAGTGTCCCTGTGGCTCTCCTGCAGCACGACTGTCACTTGGCTCTGTCTGCTGCACCAGGTGCTTCTCCAGCAAGGGCTTCTTAAGGCTTGGGGCCTGCAGGACAGCAGCTGGTGAAGAGCTGGCCTGCAGGTCTGCCACCTCCTTGCTCCTGTTGACACTTGTGCTGGGGCTTGAGAGGGACAGCTGGACTCCAGGTGACACTGGTGGCAGACGGCTGGGGGCTGCTACAAAATGCAAGGAATGTGAATGCACAGTAAAGGCTGGCCAGGAGAGGCTGTGTCCCCTCCCTGGTTAATTCTGCCTGTTACATGCAGGAAAATGTGTGTGATACGTGCAGACATCTTTATAATCCATGAGTTTTTCAGCCTATGGGCTTTATTAAAGCAGAAATTCTGCCAATATTTAGTATTTGGACTAATATGCAGAAGCTCTCAATTTAGTGGGTTTTTTAATGCATAGGTTGGTAAATGCAACTTCAGAAAACCGATTTTACTATAATTGAAATCATGGTTTTTATTCCCACTGGCAATTACCATGAAACTACAGCAACAGTTTTAAGAGAAAAAATTAGGATAATAAAATTACCTAAGGTTGTTTAGCAGCTGGAAACAATGAGTCAGGACTGCCTGATTGGACAATGTTTCACATATGTCCATGACCTATACTCTAAAAGCAGTTGTAGCAAGATGTTTAGAATAAAGATTTTGTCAGGTCAGATGAAAATATTATTAATACTTTATTTGACATTGCAGTGTTTCCTTTGCTTCTTTTTTTCCCCCTGTAGGAGCTGATTTTTTTCTTTCCTTTGTAATGTAATTGAAAAGTCTAAAGGCTTGATTTAGAAGATGTTTTAGAACACAGGATTAAAACATTCCAATCAGTACATCTTAAAAGGAGAAGGGTAAAAAAGTGCAGCAACTTAAACATGGTTTTACTCACGGATGTGCCTTTCTTTGGAATTACACACGTTAACTCTTTCTACTGCAGTTTATATTTAGTTACCATATCCAAGGCTTTGGGATGGATTATTAAAGGTTATTGTTGCTTGATTCATCTGCTGCCTCTCTTTGTCTCCCTCCAGCTGTAACTTGAAGCATTCTGAGATTATAGTTTGGTTTTACCTATTTACAGAGGGGAGCCCTAAGAGCCTTGCTTGATGAAAAAGTGCATAAAATTTCCCTTGAGAAGGTGCTTAGTGCATTAACAATTTAAAAAAAAAAAATAGTATCTACACTGAGTCTGGTTTGTGAACTCTTCAAAAGGAGCAATGCGCAGAGGGCCATGAGACAAATTCTTTGCCTGCCATCTGGACGATGCAGGGCCTGGCTCTAACAGCATTTAAAGCAGCTGTGAGGGAAGCGACCCCGGGAGGGTGTTTCCTTCTTTCTGACAGCTGGCATGGTGACCAAGTTTTCTCAGATGCTTTGCTCTCATTTTAAATTCTTTTGTGCTCTTAAAGCCAGTTGTGAGGAGAAGGCAATGGCCTCAGCTGTGCTTTAGGGGTTCAGCTTACTTTTCCAAGCTGGTCTGTCTACTTGTCTGCAGTTCAATGAGAGGTCGATGACAGACAGTCCTAAACCCCAAACTTTCCACAGCATCTGGTACCATCTGAATGCAAAAAGCATTTAAATGTGCTTAAAAGCAGGGTAAAGTTGCTGCCACAGTTTTACGAGAATCATAATCAGGAATGTCCAAATCCCACTAGAGTCTACAACTCAAACATTTAATTTGGAGTTTATGTACTTTGATTTGTTCTGTATTCACTTTTCTGTAATTGGTTTAATTCTAATTATAAAGCAGAAAGCCAGACACTGTTCTCCTGTTTTAAGTTAATGAATATAAAGGAAAAGCCTGAACAAATTACTATAATGTATGAATGTAAAAATACTAGTGAATTTTAATTCTATAACATATTAATGCTTATGCTGATTTTTGTTTGGGTTTTTCTTCAATGCAGAGTTTTGACAGCACTCTCACTAAAAGTAGTTGCTTTACAGGCGAATAACAGATATGTGCAGGTAGTAAGAATCCTTACTTAAAAATATTTTTCCTTTTTAAGAAGTTGTCATCATCTAAGTCTGAAAAATGAATGTACTTGTTTGCAGCAGAGATTGGCCTTCTAAATGTGAGTATGCAATTGCATACAGACCATAAAGCAGATTTTCAAGATCTTTGCATCAGAGCTCTGGTGATTTGAATCTCACTGACTTAAAATCCAGGAGATGCCCACAGCCTGAACTTCCTATATTAAGTGTAATTTTACCGCACAGTGCTAAAAGTAGCATTTCAGTTAAGACTTGGATGAATGTCAGATTGAGAGGCCACTGAATCATTTAGATTGGAAAAGACCTCTGAGATAAGTCCAACCTTTGACTGGTCACCCACCACCTTGTCAACTAGACTGTGACACCAAATGCCATCACGTCTAGTTGTTTCTTGAACACCTCCTTGGCTGGAGCCCATTCCAATGTTTAACAACCCTTTTCATGATGAAATTCCTCTTGATGTCCAACCTAAACCTCCCCTGGTGCAGTCTGAGGCCATCTCGTCCTGTCACTTATTACCCGGGAGAAGACGCCAACCCCTCACTACAACCTTGCTCAGTTGTAGAGAGCAGTAAGGTCTCCCAAGCCTTTTCCCAGGTTAAACACCCCCAGCTCCCTCAGCCGCTCCTCACAGGACTTGTGCTCCAGACCCTCCCCCAGCTCCGCTGCCCTCTGGACTTTCTTGTAGAGAGGAACTGGGCACAGCTGAGATGTAACTCCAGCAGTGCTGAGCACAAGGGGACAATCCCTGCCCTGCTCCTGCTGGCCATGCTGTTGCTGACAGGCCAGGGTGCCACCGGCCTTCTCTGCCGCCGGGGCACACTGTGGCTCACGTTCAGCTGCTGTTGACCAGCACCCCCGCGTCTTTTTCTACTGAGCAGCTTCCCTGATGCTTTTCCTCCTTTCCTGCCCCCAGCCTGCAGCAGTGCCTGGGGTTGTTGTGGCCGAAGTGCAGGACCCGGCACTTGGTGTGGTTGAACCAGCAGTCCTAAAGGATTTGCAATTCCTGCCCTGCTCTGCACCTGTACAGTTATTCTGTATAGTTATTCTTATACACAGCTCTGCGTTTCTGCCCCTCTCGCAGAAAAGATGTATCGGCCGCCGGGACTTGCTGAGTACCCACCCAAGCGCCAGGCACGGCTGGGCCGCCGCCCCGGTCGCGGCCGAGGGGCGCGGACGGCTCTGTGCAGCCGGGCCGGGCCGGGCCGGGCCGGGCGGCGCCGCCTCTGCCGCTCGGTCCCGCCCCGTGTCCGGGGCCGCGGGCGGCTCGGGGGCGCGGCCGCCGGCGCGGAAGTGACGGAGGGTGGCGGTGACGCCGTTTTCCCGCGGTTCGGGCGGCGGGCGGGGGCCGGGAGCGGGAGCCGGCGGCCCGTGGTCAGTGCCGCCCGCGGCGGGCGCTCCCGCAGCCGCTCCCGCCATGCCGCCCAAGCCCCAGCGCAGGGCGGGCGCCGCCAGGACGCAGCGCCCCAGCCCCGACGGCGGCTCCGCGCCGCCCGCCGCCCCCCGGTAAGCGGCGCCCGGGCCGGGGGCGGGCGGGCCGCCTGGGGCTCTCGGCGCCCGGGGGTCCGGGCTGTGGGACGGTGTCACCCCGGGCCGGCCCCGGCAGCGGGCGGTGTGGGTTCCGTGGTCGCCCCGCAGTCCGGTGTCCCCGCTGGCGATGTGTGATGCTTTTCCTAGGCTCGAGGTCGGCGAAGCGGACTTTGTCGTGCTGTGTGATGCGCTGAAGGTGTCGGAGAGCGTGAGGGAGAAAGCGTGGAAGAAGTACGAGAGCTTGTCGGCAGCGGATGGAGCTCTAGTGAGTAGCTGCTGCTCGCAGCATCGCTCGGCAGTGGTGCCTGTCCTGTGCCCCAGCTCAGATAGCGAGCCGTAACTCCGCTGCAGCGGCGGCCGAGGGTCCGGCAACCAAAGCTCACCTAGTGTGGCTTAGCTTTTTCCAAGTGAAGGTAGACTGAAATGGGATGTTGCCGTGTTCGCGTCTGTGTAAGCCAGCTTATGTCGATTGCCCTTTTTTGTTAATATTTTGAGATAAAGGTACGTGCTCAGTAGTCCTGTTAGATTGCTAACAAGTGGCAGCAGAAAACAGCACTATGCGATCAGCTAATTCTTGGAACTGCAAGCTATTTCAAATATGTCTTAGTCAGCTTTATGCAGGTAGTCTTATTGTATGTTTCTGTGTATTTTTTTCCCCTCCGCATACTCCATGAGGCTGCAGAAAGGGTATGGAGATGACTATTGCAGAGACGGGAATTCTGTATGTTAAACATTTGGGGTTTTTTTTTTCTGTTGCATAATATTAACCTGGGCTTATCATTGAGGCATTTCCGTTCAGAGTTAGTCACTGGGCATGTGTAAACAGATTATTAAAATGTTAGGCCCTTTCTTGATTTTTTGCTTTTGCTTCTCCTCAGTAAGACTGCTGTGTCAACAAGCTGTCTCAGAGAACAGCTGTAATACAGCTAAATAGTGGCAGAAGCTTTGTTACAGAGTCCAGATGCAGTTTTGTAATACCTAGCTGGGGTATTATTCTCACTGTGTGGACTTGCATTGATGTACATGTTCTGACTTCTGCTTACCCTTGCCGCAGCTATGCTGTCACTACTGATGGTTTGTTATCTGTATTTTTTAAACTGCAGCGTGGATATACCAGGTCTTGATGCATTCACATCACAGAGTAATAATAGCATGGAAGGGAGACTGCACAGCTCTTTCAGTAACAGATAAAATTTCTGGTCATGGATATTCATTTACCTAAAAGCATAGTTGAGTTCCCTTATAAGAATGAAAATAAGAGTAGTCAGTTCCCTTGACTGAAAAAAAAAACCAAGGCATGTTTCAGTATAATGCTGCAAATTTCATTTACAGGTAAAGTTTTGTTTTCACTGCTCATTACTTAGCAGTGGCTAGTTAAGACACATGGTGTTTGAAACTTTTCAGCATCTGAAGATTGCGTCCTTCACCTATTCAGAACCAAACCTTCATTATGATATATAGCTAATATCTGTTGTCTTCCAATTAAAACTGATTGTTTAGAGCCTTTCAATGTACAGGGGAAAAAAAAAATCTACATTATATTGTGTTTCAATCCACGGCCTTTTCCTCGAACTTACAGGTGTATCTGCAGGATGTTGAAATGAGTAAGCTATCAAGTGTGTGCCTCCATGGGGACCTGGAAAGCACTGGAGTTGCTACTTCTAGCTGAGAGCAGGCTTCATCTCACTCTGAAGTCAAGCAAATTGACAGCCTGGCTAATTGCTGCTTCTTTTCCCAAGTCAAGCTGTTATGGTGAGCCTGACTTCTGAGGATGACTCTCTAGTTCAAGTTGCAGGGATTCGGAAGGAATCTGCTGCTCTTTTCTTCCTTCTGGTAAAGGTATTATGCTGAAGGGGCTGTCCCAGGGTTTGTCCTGCAAGCACTAGCTGCATGTGTTTTAATCAGTGAGGTTCAGTAGTAACCTGTTCAATTCTGAACTGGAGCAGAAGCTGTGTAGCAGCTTTCTGTTCTCAAGCAAAAAGTTAAACAGCAGGCTGCCAGTTGAGACAAATACTTACCGGGACACTTCTGCTTAGCAGTGTAGTTGGTTTCACATTGAGGAAGTTTAAGTCATAAGGCTGCTGATGGAAAATAGAAGTGGCATCTAAGAATCCCCCTCTCAAGCCATTAACAAAGACCTGAAACCTTGCCTTTCTTAGCTCACTGGCCTTGTTTTTTGTGGTTGATATTAGAATTGTGCCTGCCAAATCTCTGAGGATGTGAAGAGCATTTGTAGTGGTAACTAGGAAGCAGCATGGCCCAGACTTTAGGTGCTGTAGTAACTGGCAGATACTCGAGGTGCAAATGTGGGTTTGGATGTAGTCTGAACATCTGCCGTATCCTCGCTCAGTGAATATTTAGTGACTTGAAATGAAAACATCTGTAGTGACCTACCAGCCTAAATGTGCCTGTGCTTCACTGAGACACTTTAGTTGCCAGGAGGAGAGAACTTATCTGCTGCTCCCTGAATGAATGCCAATGCCCACTGGAGCCACTGCTTTTTTTCCTTCAGGATGTCATACCTTTCCACACTGATATTTTTTCTTCTGAGCATTTGAGCTGCTAGTGATGATACTTTGAAATTTCAGCTTTCTTATCTTGTACTTTCTTTCCGTGTACTGTAGCTTTCCTTGCAGTGCTCTCCAGTTATCTGTTTCTGCAGCATGTGAGTCAAGGATATACAGCTGCACCCTATTGCACCTGGGCTGTGAGTCCTTGAAACAGCTGAACCTCTTTGACAGGTGTGGAGGAGGAGGAGAAAGGTGACAAGAAAGAGATGGTAACACAACTTTTCTGGAAAATGTGGCTGACCTGTAGTTGTAAAAACTAGATCTGCAGAGAGAGATTGTTCAAAAAGCTGTCTGTTAAATATGGTGGTGTTTTCCTTCGTAGTGGGGGAACATTGAAGCTTTCCTCTGTGACAGCCAAGTTTAATGACATTCTTCTACAATAAAATGGTAACTCAGAAATCTCTTAGAACCCCAAATGCTGAATCAGCACTCTAGGTGTGTGGGGTGAAGGAAGGTGTCTGATGTGTTATCAGAAAGATGTTTCTTTTTAGATTATTTTGATGTCTGGTGAACTCCCACACAAGCTTATTGTGAACATGGAAGTGTTTATCTAAACAAGAGCTTTTCATTGGTGTTGTACAAATATTTTTGTTCTCTCTATCATTTCTTCATCAAACCAAGCTACCTAGATAAACAGAATCTTCTAGAGTTGTAGTTTTTAGTCTTAGTTTCAAAACTTTTACACACTGATTGTTGTTGGCTTAACATTGGCTCTGATCCTTGCTTCTCTTGTGCTCTTTAGTTTTTTGTAACTGTCCTGAAATCTATATTATGAACCAATAGTGCTTGTAAATTCTAAATGGAATGAATAGGTTTAGTGGAATTACTAATGTTCTTTGGTGAGCAGCATGTGATTGTTGGTGTAAGGGATATTAGCAGTAGTCCAGGAAGCCATACTGATATTGCCATGAAAAAGCTCAGGGAGTTTGTTATGTTCTGCTACTGTTTGTTTTGGTAGAGAACAACAAAGTGAGAATCTGAAGTAGAATATGGGGTGATATAAGCAGGAAAAAAAAGCTTGAGCAAATTGTTGCTGAATATATTGGAAAGAACCTGTGTGAGGAACAGATGATACGATGGCTAAATTGGAACCAAACTTCTCCAAAGAAAATTGAAGTGGTTTAGGAAATGGATAGAATTTGGAGTCTGTCAAGGACCTTAAGGCATAGGGTCTGGTATGCTTTGAGCTCATTGGCTTAGTTGGCTGAAGTATGTGGTGCGTGGGTAGGAGCTCCCTTTTTTTGTTGGCTGTTCATAGCACTGTTTGGGAAATGTGGCTCACTGTTCTCCTGCTGCAGTTCAGCTGTTCAGACTCAGGAATTCCTGAGCCATTTTTATCAAGTATTTGTCTAACCTGCTATTAAAAAATTGTTGTGTTGAAAGATCTGCAATCTGCATGCTTAGGTTTTCCCGGTTTAGCTCTATTTGCCCATGCATTTTTTCCCCCAAGTACTGTACTAATTTGTTTCTCTTATAATTCAAGCCAGTGGTGTAAAATTCTGTACCAGCCAATTCTGTGCCCCATGAGAAAGGTATTATTGCTGCCTTTTCTTTGCCCTCAGAAAGTGTCTAGATTATGAAGATGTTTTTGGCATTTTTTCTTGTCTCTAATTACTTTTTTTACATCCTGAAATTCTCCCCAGCTCGTGACTTACACTGGTACATAGATGCGCAGAGCACTTGATTTGTGCAGGAGTTGAACTGCTTTCTTAGTGAAGAAAATACACAAGGTAAACTGTAGCTTAAGTTGAGAAATGAAATAAAGATGACTTAAATATAGAAGGTTGGTCTGTATAGAACAAAGAGTTCATGTTCAGCAGGCCAAGTGTTCCTAATCCACAAAATTTCACATTTAAATTAAATCAGTTCCTCTCAGTTGTGGTTTCTCATTAAAAAAAAATATTTTAATTAGTAAGCCACCTCATCCTCATGTTAAAAAACAGAGAGGCCTCTTGCTTTTGGCAAAAGCATGAAACACATATGAGCTAAAAAAGTATTTTCTGTCTAGACTTTGTCTCTAATTTATAGAACTGCAGCTGAACTGAACCTGAATCCATTGAAGCTTTGGATGGATGAGCAAAATTACAGATATTTTAGGATCCTCTGTTTTTGAAAAAAGAAGAGCTACTGAAAGTCTCAAAACAAACAAATCATCACCATGGCCTCTTGCTGATGATATTCAGTATCTTAGCAGCAGATGCATTGTTTGTATGTGCCCTTGCACTTTTAAAAGCTCGGGCAACTGGTATAGAGTTTCTTTTTTTTACTCATCTTCTGCCTATCCTGGGGAGAGATTGATGACCCTTCCAGTCTTGCTACATGCAAAGTGTAATGGGAACTTTGCATATCAGATTAACTATTTTTACTAGCTCAGTACTTTCCATTGACTTCATTACTATTAGCTAGTATTATATTTGAATTTTATCTCATCAGTTGAGAGCCAATGATAATCTTCCACCCCAGACAATGTTCAATAGAAAATTTAAAACTGGTATTGCTGGAAAATGGAGGATCTGTCTTTACACATGGCTTGTTATAGGTAGACAGGGGTTATAATGGTCACAGATTTTTTTTTCCTGGGATTTTTTTCCTGCAGGTTTTTATTCTGAGCAGTTATCTATTGTGAGAACTTCTTGAGTCTATTCTCCAGTCGTCTTCCACCTACTGTAATCATAAACATGTAGACTCAGAATGGTTTGGGTTGGGAAGAACCTTTAAAAGTCGTCTCATTCCAATGCCATGGGCAGGGACAACTTCCACTAGACCAGGTTGCTCAGAGCCCCATCCAACTTGGCCTTGAACACTGCCAGGGATGGGGCATCCACAGCTTCTCTGGTTAGCCTGTGCTGGTGTCTCGCCACCCTCACAGTAAAAAAATTTTTCCTAATACCTGCTATAAACCTACTCTCTTTCAGTTTGAAGCCATTCCCCCTTGTCCTATCACTACATGCCCTTGTAAAAAGTCCCTCTCCAGCTCTCTTATAGCTCCCTTTAGGTACTGGAAGATGCTTTAAGATCTCCCTGAAGCTTCTTCAGGCTGAACAACCCCAACTCTCTCCAGCCCCCGATCATCTCTGTAGCCTCCTTTGGACTCTCCCTAAAAAAATGCCTGTGTTCTTGTACCATCGAGCTAGTTCTCTATATTGATTGGAATGTAGCAACTGAGATTTTATTTTAGTAAGCCAAGTTCCATATCTTCCTCTTCAAAAATCAGGTGCTTGGTATTTACAGTGAGACATCCTATATCCCATTTGATTCAAGTATCCATCTGTGTTTGCATGTGTCTTGTCTACATTTCCCTTGACCTTCTTTTACACAACATCATTTGAAGTTTCTATTCCTGGATCACTTCTGTAGGCTGTCATCAAAATTATTATCAGTGTTGGCAGAAGAGTAAACATCTCTAACTGCATATTAGAGTTGAGACTTCCTGTGACCATCTCCTCCTTGGGACTGATTTAGCATTGGAGAACCTCTGGAGGCAGAGAACAGAAGTTATTTCTGTTAGTGCCTTTAACACCTTTCAGCCACATCTGGAAAGAAGAGAGACGAGAATCCCATTTTACAATAGTTAGATGTTGGATGAGCATTTTTAAGCCAATGACTCCACCCAGGTTGTTTGCACTAGGTTTGAATAAACTAGTCATCTGGTAAAAATCAGACTGAATAAAAATAATGGTAAGTCCAGAAAGATAAATATTTTGAAAGATTTTGTAAGAGTTTTAGATCTTTTCCTACAGAAAACTATATTGATTCAACAGAATTCACCTATGTTGCCCAAAGTTATAGCATTGGTCCTTTGGAATCCTAAATAAAAGATGATAAAAAGAGAAAGAAATCTATGTAGACTATTAGCTGTTAAATAATCTTAGGGCTAGTCATTGGTAGGTAGGCTTTGCTTCATGATGAGTTGAATTAAGGTCACTAGAATCATCTTACTGAAACTGAAGGTCAGCCAAGGGCAGATGTTGAGCTGTTGTCTTGCCCATTTTCTATAGCGATTCTGTATCAACAAAGATCTTGAGTCAGACTGGTGAAGAAGAAAACCCTCAGAAATTAATTTCTGGCTATGAATTTGTCTTCATTTCATTCCCATGCATTCAAGTCCATCTGAGATGAATCATCTGCTTTGGCTGTAAACAAAGCAAAATAGTTGGAAGGAGTGATGCTGCTGTGTTTTTTTTTTTTTTTTTTTGTTCAGCAGTCAACTTTAACTCATAGGAAAGAAGTGAACTTTGGGAGGGAAGGGGTGTGAAGAGGAGAGTACTTATGAGTGTGACTGGCCAGGAAGACATCTCCTTATCTCTTCTCCCCTTCTCCTACCTCATGATGCTTATATTTGTTCTGGTTTCAGCTGGAATAAAGCTGATTTTGTTCCCAGTAGCTGGTATAGTGCTGTGTTTTGGATTTAGTATGAGAAAGTTGACAATGCTGGCGTTTTAGTTGTTGCTAAGTAGTACTTGCCCTAAGCCAAGGACTTTTCAGGTTTCCGTGCTCTGCCAGTGGGCATGCACATGAAGATCTGGAGGGAGCATGGCCAGTGCAGGTGTCTTGAACGGGCCAAAGGGGTATTCCACACCATGGAATGTCGTGCCCACTGTGTAAATTGCTGGAGTTTTGCTGAGAGTTGCTGATTGCTGTGCAGGGATGGGCTGGGCCTTGGTCAGTGTATGGTGAACGAATGTATTGAGCATCACTTGTTTCTATTGGGGTTTATGCCTCTCTCCATCTTTCTTTTCCATTGCAATTATTATTAATGTTGTTATTATTGCTGTGTTTTATTTTGTTCAGTTATTAAACTGTTCCTTTCTCAAGCTGTGATAGGTGGCTTCTGGCACTCTTCCCCACTGCAGTGGTGGGCAGTGAGCAAGCAGCTATGTGGTACTTAGTTGCTAGATGGAGTTAAGCCACGACAATATTTATGGATTAAAATTACTGGAATCTTCATGCATGGCTATGGCAGATACGTTATTTTCTGAGAAAACTACAGTTTACCTGTGTCTTTGGTTGTTTTAACCAGCAGTTCCCAGTCTGACGTTCTTTCATGTTTTCCTCTCCTTCATCTCTCAGCTATGTTATAAGGCAGGCATGCTCACCTTTTCTTTGCTACTAGAAAAAAAAACCCAACACATAATCTTATTTATCTTGGGTTGCATGTGAATTTTCTTGTTAGGTCAGCAGTCATCCAACATCTTGTGTTGGCGAGAGGGTGTCCAAAGCATCCTGCACCATTAGCGATGGGTATGGGATACTGCAGTTTGGCTCACTGTAATGGTTTGAATCTCATGGGTTGCTAGGCTGCCTCTGAGACTCTTGTTTAATGGTAGAAACAAATGAGTTGTTACCCCCAGCCATACTGGACAAGGAGTTTAAAGGTCATTCTTGCAAAAACAGACCTTGCTCCTATCAAATAAACCATTGCTATGGCCTTCTAGCATTCAGCCTGCCGGAGTTGAGCTAGGCTGCCAAGGAGAGCTAGGCTTGTTTGGTTAGGCAACAAACCAGGAACAATTTCACCACTTGGTAGCACTCAGTCCTCCTGCCCTACAAGATGTTGTATTTACAGGACAACATCGTGGTCTGAATTTGCAGGAGCATGGAGTGAAAGGAACTTATTTATTAAACAATGTCAGCTGACTCCAGGGGCGTGCTCAATGTGAGTAGTCATCCCTCTCGGTAGTTCACTAGCTAGCATTAGCCTTCACAATTTTTTGTATCATTTTATGATACAGACATATCTCAGTCTGTTAATAGCTTATTTCAAAATCATTTTCTCTTGTGCAAGGAGTCATGATTTGTAGAAACACTCAAATAGGAATGCAGGAAGAAAATAGTGACTTAAATAATTGTCAGTTACCACGCTGTTGAGGGTGGCTGGTTAGTTTTGCATTGAAGCCTGTTCTGTAACTTTTAATAATTGCACAAGCCAGTGAAAAGTTTTTGTTCTTTGAAGAAGGCTCCTTGCCAGTCTTCCCTGATGTATAAATACTGTTCCCAAGAAAGACAGAGAGCAATTGCAAAAAAAAAAAGTTGGCAGTATTAGTGAAATTGTATCATTAATGGGCATCATTTAGCAGGTTATTGGTCATGGTTACACTGCTGACTAAGCAAGGGCATGAGTGGATGCTGATAGTGAAGAGAATTTCCGAGCAGGTTTGGAAGACTGCATAAGATGGAGTGAGCTAGGTCTGATGCTTACTCTTACTGCCTTTGGGGAACAGTTTCCAGAGTAGACAGCCCCTGCAGCTCAGGGAAAGGATAAAAAAGCAGGCCAGGGAGTGGGCTGAAGCTGAGCAGTGTAGAAGAGCAGGCATCCAATGTTTCCATTCGCTTCCTCCTGGTGCTCCATTTCATCTCTGTCCTCCAACTGATGTCATGTCTGACCTAGAGCTGTGGAGAATGTGTTCAGATCCTGCTCCTTTGCTGTGGGCCTGGGTGGTGTTGGAGTTTTATTTACAAGGATGCTGGATGTCTGAAAAGTTTTTCACAAGTTAGCTGTTTCCACAGTTTTGGCCTGCACCCATGCCTACTTCTGTCTTCTTCAAGATAGCATTGTTTCCAAAACTTGGGGTATATCTGCTTAAGGGTTTTTTTTTCCTTGCTTCCACAAGTCATTGTTCTTCAGGGGCATTCCACTGAGTTGCTGTTCTGGTGGAAGGGTATTGGAATCTTAAGTGATGCCTGTCTGGCTCCAAGTGAGTGGCTTGTGAACCATCATCAGGAGTTCTGCTCCATGTGGAAGCCATATTGGTGATAGTGGATTGACTTCTTTTGATGAAGGATGGTTGGTTATAACTTGCACCTTCTAAATAGCAGAAGGCAGACCTTAAATGTAGATGTATAGTAGGAAAATGACTGGAAGTGCTTGTTACTGTCACACTTTACTAAGCAGAAATGGGTTTGTGGTTCAGCAGTGATGAGTGGTTGAGACAGCTGTACTCACTTATGAATGTTTATTGCCTGTCATTGCAGAGATTTCAATTATGTTTTTATGGCTTGGCTTTTTACTCCTTAACTTTCAGTGTTTTGTTATGGTCAAATATGGTAATTTAGGGGGAAAAAAAAAGGAATCATGACTTCTGCTTTGCATAAACATTCCATGGAACCAAAGCTGGTATTTCGAAGCTTTGCTGAATTGTATGGGTAAAATTGATCTTGTACTGTGGGAATAAGAGTTGAAATGTGTGGTCTTTTACCTGTATTGTAAAACCTGGAATAGTTTTCCATTATCAAATAATTGGCTGTCATAGTCAAATGTTGGTTGAGGATGTTTTGTTTAACCATTTCTCATCATGTTTGGACAAATTATTGCCTTCCATGTGTTACCCATTTTTATTGATTAATAAAAACTCTTTCCTCTCTTTTTTCCAAAAAGGCTTGTAACAAAAAGAAAAAGGAAACATGGGGAGTATGTATCTTTATTGTAGCAATTGATCTGGATGAAGTGACATTTACTTTCACTGAGCTTTTGAAAAGTATAAACATAAGGTAAGTGAGTTTAGGCATGTGAATTTAGAGTTCAACAATTAACTTGTCAACATTTTTTAAAGAGAATGTTTTTAAAGCATAGTGAATTTTTGTGCATATCAGAGTAGTTGATTTTACAATGAAGGTTACTTCGTTCTGAATATATTGGTAAACTAGAAGTCTTGCTGTCATATTTTTATTGAGGAAGCAGTAATACTTGTTTGATTCATCTGTGGTTGGCTTTGGTTGTTTCGCTCATCTTGTTCTTTTGCTCATCTCCCTAACATATCAGTTTAGACTGGTGCAAATTGCACTTGAAATATTTCTTTCTTTGTTTCCTTCTATGATGATTTTCCATAAAACTTTTTTCCCAGCATTAGGCTTAGGCGAAATCAAGAAGTGGGGGGGAAAATGTGACTCTTCAAACAGTTTACCAATATGCTGCTCCTTCTCAAACATTTTAATGCCAGGTTAAACTTTGTACTTTCATACACTCTTTTTTGCTAGGGGAGTGTTACTGTTATATTGTATATTAATTAACTTCGCAATGCAGAAATTACAATTATAGTATCTGCTTTTAAGGTAAATTTAGGTGGGAACAGTAGCCTTGTGTTAAATTCATCTAAGGAAAGAATTCCAGTGCCATCTGCCTAGGAACCTAGGAAAGCATGCGCAGGAGCAGCGCCTCTTCATGCTCCTGGGGCAGGAGGCTAAGTCCTGGCAATAACCTCAGGCCTGGGCCGGAGTATCCTTTTCCTTGAAGTCATCTGTTATGGTTAGACTTCTCCATGCCCTCTTCTACCTTGCATCATCTCCCAGAGCAGGGTCAGGTCCAGTGTTTGGACTTCATCTTTTCAGTGTTGACTGCCTTGGTACTGCATGGCTGAAAGCCAATTGTATTTGTGCAGCAACACTCAGTGTGTTCCACCCAAGTTCCACGGACCAACTTGGGCTGGAAACCAAGAGACTTTTTCCCTTAGGGTTTCAAAGAGTCAGCTGTTGCTCTGCTGATCGTGATGCAATACTCAATTGCTTGTTAGCTCTGGGCTTTTTATCAGCTATAAGGTCAAACTGTTAGAGATTTCTACTAGTCATCCTCTAGAGCCTTCAGATATATTGGAAAGATCTTTTATTCCATGGCAAGAGTTCCTAAATGAGCTTCTGACTGATTTTGAATGTTTCATCTGACAAAAGATCAGAAAGTCTCTCAGAACATTATATTCTGGTAAAGAATCAAAATATATTTGATGCGGTTGAAATAGTTGAAAATATTTGATAGCTTCCTCCTCTTTAAGTTTAGCAATCTGCTCACTTTAGTTATGAACATAAGAAAATGCTTCCTTGATGGCCATAGTATTACATGGATGAGTAGGGAGAACTTTGATCCCTTGTGTAGTAATACTTCCAAAGGGTGGAGATGTTGTGTTGAAAGACTTGAAATTCTGTATGGTTCAACACATTCATCTCAGTTTTCACTCCTAGGTCTTTCTTTAGCATGGATGGAGCCAAGGATTGTGTTCCTAGAGTAGTAGGGGCATTTCCAAAGTAGAACAGGAGAGCTGAGAGGTGTACGTTGGATATTTGTGGTATTACTGGCAGCGCAAGAACAAAGGTGTGTCTAGTTAGCAAATTCTGACTTCCAGAGATAATATCTGTGCTAGGCAAGAAAATTTTCCTTTTGTAGTAGAGCCTGTATCGTGAGATACTTCTGCTGCCAGGTTGAACAATATTCCTACATCTGGAAAATGTAAAGGTGGGGCTCAAGGTAAACAAGTAACATTTCCCAAAGCAAGGGTTCAGTCCCTGGTAATAGTAGTAAGAACGTGCTGGAGTTTAGTGAAGTAAGGCAATGGGTTTTCATGGACATGTGTTTTTATTTTCTCTTTTTTCAGAGCTATTTCAGAATACTTGTTTTCACAAGTTATGATAATGTGTCATCTTTTTTTTTTTTCTTTTTTCAGTGTATGCACATTTTTTCAGTTTGTGAAAGAGGTGGATGTTAACATGGATACTGTAAGCACTAAAGTTGATAGCACTGTATCAAGGCTGAAAAAGAAATACGATGTATTGTTTGCACTATACCACAAGTTTGAAAGGTAGTGTATGCTTTTTCATTTTGAAATTGATTTCTTTGTCTGACAAGATTTAAGTATTTAAAATTTTTAAACTTTGTGTTATAGGAGCCTATTTAAACTGTGTGCTGCTATTTGCAGAACAGTGAAATTGAGCTGTTTACATGCATTAAATAAACACCTCTTACATTTTACTCCATAACTATCACAATGCTGTGTTAAACAACCCCCTTGCTGCAGTACAAACAGTAGTAAGAGTAGCATGACAAGTGATTGCTACTCACTTGAAGCTTTTTACAGATATAAAGAGGATTGGTTTACTATCTAAATAATTTTTTTTTATTTAACATTTTGCCTTCTGAATCACAAAAGACTCTCAAATATCTCTTAAATAACCTTTGAAAGGGGTAGGAGATCACCCTTTGGTAGTTTATAGAGTGAAAGCATATGTATATCCTAGTTTGTTTTTGCATTAACTGAGTCTTTTTCTTGAAATGGTATGTACCTAGAATAATTGGGAAGCAGCATTACATCACAAGGCTTGCAGTGACACTGAAGAAATACTAAAGATTTTAAAATGCCCTTTTATAGTAGTTTTGTGCAGCTGCAGCACACTTTGCTGTGTTGTACAGAACACTGAGTAACAATGTATGTACAAATCTTGTCTTTCTGGAAGAAAGCAATTTTATTATAACAATTTAAAATTCTTTTGCTGTCTGAGCTTTGACATAAATATGCAAACAACAACATTATTTCAGGCTTGGCAGAGCTATAGTATATCTGTTGTTAATCTGTTCTTTGAGTCAGCTTTTTTTTAAAAGTTAGAAAAATGTTTTGTGACCTGGTGTATTTATTAACTACATTGAAGTCAAAGATATTGCGTAGTTTGCTTGCAGAAGCATGTTCAAAAGTAAGAATTTATTTTGATTTTCTAGGACTTGTGGCCTTATTTATCTGGAACAACCTAGTAGTGAGTAAGTTTGATTTTCCTAAATTGTGTTTGTCAAGATAAGATGTAAAACACAATAGCATGTTATCTTTTAACTCCTTGAGACTGACCTAAGTTGTACTATGCTGTGTGTTTACTTTAGATTTAGTGTGGACTTTGAATTTCAGTGAGATGATGGGAGATCCAGGAATTATATATATGTTACACATATATCTCTATATTTCTATATATGTGACCTATTCACAATATGTATATTACATATTTAGTTATATATATAAACATAAAAAATAGTGTATATGTATATATTTATATATATAAATATATGGTGTCTCTAGATGTGTATGTATCTGTATGTATCATATTTATATATATTTTTGTATATCTATCCCTCCTCCATGAAGCATTGCCACCCAATGGCGTATGTCTCAGCATGGTGGAAATGAACATTTGGTTGGAGAGTGAGCTTCCTAATCCCAGCAACAAATGAGTGTACTAAAAGATGCCTTAACAACTCCCAAATGAGCTTGAGTTCATGCTGTGGCTGGAGAGTAGGGCATTAGTCAAAGGCACAAGAGAAGACAGCTCAGAGCAGTTCAGGGAATTGTCTGCATTCACTTTCTTTTCAGAGGAGGATACAGATATTTCTGATTCTTGAATGGCTTTACAGGGACTTCGGTTTTTCAAATGTGTAGTCATAATTACAGTGGGAATGGAATGAGATTTTTAATAAACTTAACTCTATGGGAAATGTTGCATGTCGAAATGTTGATGTCGTTAAGTAGTTCCATAGACTGAAGCATGTTTTCAAACATTGTCGTTTAAATTATTACAGAGCTATCAATGCAAATTATTTCTGTTTCCCTGCAGGATTTCTGCTGAACTCAGTTCTGTATTAGTCCTAAAAAATTACTGGATTACTTTTTTGCTGGCAAAAGGTGAGTAATTTTGATGAATATTTTTGAAGTGGGTTTGTTTGTTTTACGTGTCCAACATGAGACTAGTATCCTTATTATAAATAAGTATTGTACAGACCCAAAACGTTTTGATTGCCTAGCGTTTGTAACTACTCAATAATATTTCTTTATATACAGTTTGGCTGTTCTTCTCACTGATATGCTTTCTGTATATAAACATATATGTTTAAGCTTTCTAAAATCTCTGATTTTTTTTTCTTTTACTTTAAAGGTTGCTATTTTGTATTTAAGTCTATTCTGAGGTGCTTTGTGGTCTACCAGCATTTTAATAATAGATAATTACCTTAAAATATTTTTTAAAATAAGCTTCTATATACTATAAATATATATAATTTAATAAAACAAATTTAATAATAGGGTATTATAGTAAGTCTCTGAAAGCATGTGCTTTGAATGCTACAAATCTTTCATGAAAGGTGTAAGTTACACTTAATGTTGAGTGATGAAGTGTTTATAGTAGTCCATGGAGTTCCTGTTTCATTGTACTCCTACTAAAAGGAATGAATCATGTATCTCAAGTACTGCTTACTGCAGGTGTGTGTTATCAGTGAAGTGTATGCATCTCTGATATCAAAATCAGACTTGGATCAGCTGAGTTTTGCGGAGCTTTGTCAATAGAATTCTCCAAGCTTAAGCATAAAGCAAAATGCACAAAAGGTTTTTTTAGCCTGCCTTTTCTTGAGAAAAAAGAAACCTAAAATTTACTAGAAAATAGTTAGAGCTTCAGAAGAGCCTGGGTGATGCTTGCTACTTCTGATAGAAAATAAATACAAAAATTGCACGTGTAAGTAGAACACAGGTAGACCTGTAGCTGTTCAAAATCACTATTAACTTCCTAAATTTTTTGCACGCTGTCTTGAGATGGCCCTGTAGATCTTCTCTGGCATATGAGTCATAATTTGGAAAAAACTGTAATAATGCAGCTCTAAAAGTGCTTTTCATGCTATTACTTTTGTGACTTTTAAGTAATTTCATAAAAATTTGACAGAGTGAGCCTACAGTGTGATAGCATGTTTTGAATTTCTCTTAACTGTATACTAGCGGCTTCTGCTTTCTGAATGTTTAGCAGCTTTCAAAAAGCTTGCATAAGACTGCAGAAAAGAAAGCAGGGAGGAATTACAGAGAAGTAAGAGGTTATTCCTTTACAGTAAGAAGAAATCAGGACTGAGCACTGAGGGTAGGATTTTGTACACAATAATTTTATTTGTGTGTATGCTATCTCTGAAGCGCTGTGAGTTTTAAAATCAATAGCCTTTCAAGAACACTGGCATCCTGTACGATGCTTTCTGAATTCTAGTGGATATTTTATTATATGAACTTCCAAAGCTTTGTTTTTCAAGATTACTTCTAAAATCAAGTCAAACGTTCTCAAAAAGGTTTTCTTTACCATTTTAAATATTTGCAGGTAAAGTGTTGCAAGTGGAAGATGACCTGGTGATTTCTTTCCAGTTGTTGCTGTGTGTCTTAGATTATTTTATCAAGCTGTCACCTCCTGCTATGCTCAAGGAACCATACAGTAAGAGTTTTTTGGGGTTTTATTCATTAAAGTAGAAAGCAAATGTATTAAATTTCTAGTAGTCCTGCTAACGTACATAATTAACATAACAAAACTTCTAAGCTTATTAAAATTTTTCCTGTTTTAGTTCAATTTAGATGATAGTCAACTTGAATTCGAGTACCTGAATGTGGCAGGATATTTAATATAATCTTTGCTATGTCCTCTGCCCTAAAGCTGTTTAAGGACATGTTAAAACAGTATGTTTAATTTGGTAGAAGAATTTGGGTTCTGGGTAGATTATAACTGAGAACTACTATTTAGATTTGTCTTGAGTTACAAAAGGGAAATGTGGTGATAGAACTTATTTCATTGATGTATAACAATATGACAACAGCAGAAATTTGCAATATACTGGACTATACAGGTATTTAAAACAAATATACACTGCATAGCAGCTCAAAATAAAAGAGTAGAGGTAAAATGTCGACAGCTTTGCTTTTATTACATTCTTGTTGCTATTGAAAGTGTCACTATTATAAGTAAAAAAATGTGTCTTCTCTATAAAAACTTCTATTCAGCAGTAAGTTTTTATCCATTAAGTTTTTATACCTAAAACCTGGAAAACCTCACTAAAAAGATAGAGAAAGTAAATGTTTATAGCAACTTCCAAAGATAGAATTCTTTTTGAGTTAACTATTTTCTTTAGCAAGATATGGAATTAATATACTGAAATATTTGGAGCTACAGGATGTGATTCGCATTTTTTTTTACTAATAAGTTTATCATCTTGTGGATTAAGATGCAACTGTAGTATATTTAGCATAAATCTATTTGCTTTATTTCTTTCTTTGGCAACTAAACATGCACCTAGGTTGTAATGTCATAGAAGAGATAGGGTATTCACTACTATATTCTTTAAATTTTATGTTTTGGAGGATATTTATCTGATCTAGTGATTATTTGTTGCTGGTAAGAACAAATAACCCTGCTCTTATTCTAATGTGAATAAAGGGGTGAAAAGGATGGACAAGCAGATCCCTGCTTTCCTCCAGTACTATTTTATATTTAAATTTGTCCTTCCTAGTAGGACAGACATATATGCTGCTGCTTATTTTAGGTGCTATAAAGCAGATCCTTTTCAAAAACCACTAAATTGAAACTACCTGGTTTTGAATTCTGTGTTCACACTGATTTATTTTTTCACTGTAAAACGGTGCAGAGTAGGAGCTCAGTTCTAGGAACAATTTGGTTCTGTGCATCAAATGTTGAAAATAAAATGATGCCACTTGATACTAAATTGCAGATATGGGTGTCACTGTCCTGAGTGCAAAGCACTGGGTTTCTAATGTGAAGCCGTGTATGAACTGTCAAACAGCTCAGCATTCTTTGAGAAAATAACAGTGTATTGTTCAAATCCTTGTGACCAAGAGGCTTTGTGTTGTGATAAATGATGTCAAGCTTTATGATATGACTAAGGCTGAGGGGATTAAGATGCAACCACCCCTGCAGTGTAGTTTGTCAGAGCTTCTCAGAACAGTTGTCAAATGCAAATGAAGTTACAGGTGAGAACATCATGCTGATTACAGTGTCAGGTTTAAACCAACCGTATTTAATCATATTAATGTGTGTTATTAATATAATTCACACATTTCTACCATTGAAGTGGTCTACTTTGAGTTTAACAAAATGAAATATTTTTACCTTGCTGTATTAAGGTTTTTTGATACCCTTTTCAAGGTGGACTTGTTTGTTTCTGCTTGTGTGTCTGGGGGGTACTTGGGGAAAGGAGGAATTCCCTCCAGGATCATATTCCAGGTTCCTACCACCATTTAAGTCCTGAACTGATTTATTATCCTTCAGCTTCTCATTTTATACTTCTGTGAAAATAGAAAAGATAGTTACCCATCAGTTGAAAGATAAGGCTTTCCTAGCCTTGCAAAACAGATTCTCATTTAAAGCTACTTGCAGAAAGTACTGTTACATATTGTGTAGAGTAGCTTCCTAAAAACAAAAATGTCCAAATACTGGAATTTAAAAATGAACTTCCTTTTTGTATAGATTTTCTGTAATGAAGGTTTCTTACCTAGCAGAACGGATAAAAAAGAAAATATATTTAAGGGGAAGACCTGAAAAAGTATATAAGAAGTAGAATCTTCTAGGTTTAATAACTTAAATTTTTTCTTTTTTAAGATGACTCTAACCTTGTGATGGTTCTGAATATCTTTCCAGAGTCTTCTGTGCCTGCAGTGACTGTAAATGGTTCAGCTCGCCCTCCAAGAAGAGGTCAGAACAGGAGTTCACGTACTGCAAAGCAGCTTGATACCGACACAAGAATTATTGAAATCCTTTGTAAAGAGCATGATTGTAATTTAGATGAGGTAATGCCTGCACTTTAAAGTCTGATAGACCTTGCTGCTAGACTCTATCTGGAATATGTATTTATTTAAATGGTCTTCTTTTAAAATGTCATTATTTGTGCCAGCTTAACTATTCTGTCAAGTATTTACCTTCAGTACTGAAGGTACTTTACCATTCTATAGTTTCTCTAGTCAGTAGTTTAAAAAACAAACAAAAACCACCCAAAACAAGCCCTTCGGTATGGGTGATAATTTTGCCAGGGTAACTGAATTGTGAAGAATACAATATGTAGTTACAGGCTGATCACAGCATGTAGCATATGGATGCAGGGCTGCTCGGATGGGGTTTCACAGCTGCATCCCATGATGAGAAAATGTATGCAAAAAGCCCATTGCTTCTGTGGGAGATCTTAAAAGACACCATTTGCCTTTTCCTCTGCTGTTAAATCTATTTCTGTGTAAAAAGGACAGATTTTTGAATATCCAGATGGATGATGGAAGCAGAAATGTCAGAGGGCTGGAAAAGTGCAGTTCTTTTCCAGTTTAATCACTTAGTATTCCAGCAAAGCATTTGCATGCTTAAGTATCACTGTTTCGGATGTATAACAAGTTTTGTTCTTTATTGAAAACAAACCACAGTGCATTACAGAAATGTCTCCGTTTCTTGATTTAAAGATGCAAAAGCAGTGTATGCATGGCTGACACTCTACCTTGCTAACTCTACATTTTTTCTTTTTCTTAGGTCAAAAATGTGTATTTCACAAGCTTCATTCCTTTTTTGAATTCTGCTGGTATTGTAGCTTCAAATGGACTACCAGAGGTAAGTGGAGGAATTTAAGACATTGTAGTGGGCAGACCCTGGCTGGGTGCCAGACACCCACCAAAGCCACTCATTTACTCCTCTCTGCAGCTGGATGGGAAGAGAAAATGTAACAAAAGGTTCATGAGTTTAGAAAAGGATGGGAGAGAGATTGCTCACAAAATACCATCACTGGCAAAACAGACTCAACTTAGGGATGTTAATTGAATTTATTGCCAAATCAGAGCAGGATAATGAGAACTAAAACAAATGTTAAAAACACCTTCACCCCACCCCTCCCTCCTTCCCAGGCTCTACCTCCTTCCCATCACCAGTGCCAGGAGATGAAGAGTCAGTTTATCACATATTCCTGCCACTGCACAGGGAGTGGAAGTCCTTCCCTTGCTATAGTGGGGGGGTCCTTCCTACAGGAGAAGATCTTCCTTGAACTTCTCCAACATGAGTCCATTCCACAGGCAACAGTTCTTCATGAAGTGCTCCAACACAGGTCACTCTCCCATGGGGTGCAGTCCTTCAGGCACAGCCTGTTCCCGTGTGGGTCCCCCCAAGGGTCACAAGTCCTACCAGGAAATCTGCTCCAGCGTGGGCTCCCTCTCCATGGGCTGCAAGTCTCTGCCAGAACCCTGCGCCAGCATGGGCCTGCCCCAGGGTCAGAGCCCCCTCTCAGGCATCCATCTCCTCCACAGGCTGCAGATGGATCTCTGCATCCCCACAGACCTGCAGGGGCACAGCTGCCTCACCATGGTCTGCACCAGGGGCTGCAGAGGGAATCCCAGCTCTGGTGCCTGAAGCACCTCCTGCCCTTCCTTCTCCACTGACCTTGGTGTCTGCAGAGCTGCTCCTCTCACATACTCTTACATCTCTTTTCTCAGACAGCAGTTGCTTCTGTGTAATAACTTTTTTACCTTTTTAAATGTGTTATCACAGAGGCACTACTATAATTCCTGATTGGCCCAGCCTGGAACAACAGAGAGGGTCTGTCCTGTTGTCAGCTCACATTGGCTCTGCTGGACACGGGCAAAGCTTCTGGCAGATTCTCTCAGAAGACACCCCTGTAGCCCCCTCAGCTACCAAAACTTTCCCAAGCAAACCCAATACAGACAGTTCAACAACTATGTTTTACTTCATGCCAGATTGCTTAAGATGCCCTTTACTCAGTATTGGAGTTCTAGTAGGTTCTTCTAAAATCATCTAGCAAAATGAAGTGTTTTTCAGGAATGTGGGTCAGCAGGTATTCCAGTATTCATAAAGTATATTTTGCTTATACATTTGAATCCAATAAATGAATCTCCTGAGGCTAAACCAAGCTTTGCTCAAAGCAAAAAGCTTTTGCTCAAAGCAAAACATTACAGTTGCATATCCATGACCTTGGTAAGGCCATTCATCTAAAATACAACTATTACAATATTAGGTCTCTGAAGTCACTCTATAAATGCCTAAAGTCTTGAATTACACACCTTAATTTAAATATAAATGAGACATGTTATTGTAGTGTTGTTGGAAAGATATCCAGAAGATGAGTCTCAGTTTCACAACTTGGCAGAGTTTGGACTGCTGTGTCTGTGCAGAATTGCTTTCATCTTGCTGAGCTGTTGCCTGGATGCAGCAGACTCTACCTCTATGCAATTGCATCCAGACTGCATTTTAATTGGTAATTTCTTGCAGAATGTTTGCATTCAACATTCTTAAAAGTGTAAGTTTAGCTGTGTGTCACCAATAGATGTAGTAAGCTGAATTTAAGCAGCTCTGAAGCTGGTCAGAGCAATGAGTCTGCAGGGTTTAACCAAGTATATCTTCTGCTCAGTGTCATAGTGTGTTGGGTGGGGAGCAAAGTACAGGACTCACTGAAGATCCTTATCTCTTCCTAATTTAATTTCAGGCTATCAGTAGGCTGTTTAGACTTGTTAATTTATGTGTGTATTTATATTTGGGAAACCCTGTATGAACTTCCAGGCAAAGGTCATTATACAGCTTATTCTCAAATCAGAGGGTTTTCATCCAAGGCTGCTCAGCTTAAGCACAATATCAAAATTATTAGCATAAGACTTGCTGGTGAAAATTTTACAAGATGATGCATTTGAAGAAAAATCCAGTCACATGATCTTTGCTCCTTAACCTTGAGTGCCAGAGCAGAAAGGTAGGGCTGTATTTCAGACGTAGTCAGTTCATAAATGTAATCAGCTAGCCAATAATCATGGATGAGATCATCAATACAATAGCTGGTGATGTGGTACATTTAGATTGACTTTCATAAAAAACCACCAAGCTTTTGAAAAATTTCAATGTTCCTTCCAAAGCAAGAAAAGCTTTTGAGGCTTAATGTTGGTATTTTGTTTGTCATTCCCATGTGTTTTCTGGTCAGGCTTTATGCACTGATGAATAGATTTATACAGAACTCTTATTTTTGACTAAAGGTTTCTTCCAAGTTAGCTCAGTACTGCCATCTTATCTGAGAGCTGCTGGATTTTTTAGAAATTTATGAAATACTGAAATATTTTAGATGAAAAGAATGCATGAGCCATTAAGAAGATAACAAATAATGCAAATATAATTAAGTTTTTAAATAAAAAGAATAGTGATAGTGAGAATTGAAATGCAGTCTTTGGTTTAATAGAACTAATCTCAAAGTTTTAATTGTGAGATCAGTTTAGAGCAAATCCATTTGGCAAAGGTAAAGAAGAGGGTAAGGAGCAAAGCTGTGTAGGAGATACTTGCAGCTTTCTCTCTCTTGAGACTGAGAGGGGACTAATTTGGGTTCATATGCATTGTTGCCTGTTTTTCTAGCAGGAATTTGCCAGACCACACAGCATCCTTTAATAAGTTTAAGGGCTCAGGGAGCAGATAATTGAGGTGACTGCCTACTTCTGCATGAGCACAGCAGCAGATTTGGAGGGCCAGATAAAGAAATTGCAGACTTCCAATGAATGTTGGTCACTCAGAGTAAAAATAAAAAGAAGTAATTAAAAAATACCTAAAAAAATCCAATAGACTTTTCCATGCAAAGTCATATCAATCTGGGATTTAATCAAGAAACTTAACAGTTACTAAAAAAACTACAGCGTGGCTATGAAATAACAAGTCTATTTTTGTAGCAAAGGGCATGTCTCTTAAGATCAACTCCAGTGCAAATACATTAATATAAAATGAGGAAACTCCTACTGAGAAAAAAGATTTGAGTTTAGGCCTTGTTGTCCAAACCAGCAAAGGCAGAGACTGAGCTAATTGTCCAACAGCTATTCTAAGAACAAGCATTTTACATTTCCTGCTCTTGGAGACACCCCTTTTTCTGGGAGGAAAGATGTAAAAATGTGGAAATGTTTGTTTGGTCTGCAGGTCTGTTTCCTAATCTAGCTATTTTTACAGTGTCAATACCTACATTTCATCAAAAAATTCTTCCGATCTTGGGTTGTTTTCTCTTATAAACAGTAATTTTCCTCTGGGTTTATTTCAGCTGTTGTATAAGAAGTAACATTGTGAGCTCCAAGGTCATTCTTTTAGCATTTCAGCATTGTAATCATGAAGTAGGAATAACTTACATTATTCAATAGATTGTCAAACTTGTTCCTGTAAAATAAATCCGGGTTTTTTTGAATGTCTTTTTGAGGTTGACGTTATCTTGAAACAGTATGACGAGCTCTATCTCAAAAACAAAGATATAGATGCGAGACTATTTCTGAACCACGATGAGACCCTGCAGCCTGATGTCATAGCGTGGTAATATTTCCATTTACTGCTTTCCTTCCATAATAGGGAATGCGAACTTGTGTTGCTCTCTGCCCCCTCGTGTTATAAGTGGAGATCTCTCTATCCTGTTGACCTACCAGCTTTGTAGTTCAGCTAAGGTATTTCTGGCATCACCAGCCTTGCTTTATGTCATCACTTAAATAATTAGGGAACATATGACTGTGACGGGTTAAAATGATTTGGAAGCTCTGTTCTAACTCTTACTGTGTGCAAGGCTGTGTCATCCAGGGAAAGCTGAGGAATCACGAGGAGGAGTTACTTCATGCTAGCTGATTAGATGTGCCAGAGGTGGTGTTATGGCTCTGAGCCAGCTGGCACTGAATGGTTTGGGTGGTGGATGCCCCATCCCTGGAAACATTCAAGGTTAGGCTGGACAGGGATCTGAGGACCCCCATTTAGTTGAAGATGTCCCTCGTCATTGAAGGTGGATGGGACTAGATGGCCTTCAAAGGCCCCTTCCAACCCAAACCATTCTATCATTGTTTGATTTTTTTTTCTCAGTCCTACACCTATATGCTAGTGTTTTCTGACAATTCAACATCTCTATAATTAATTGTGAGCTTACCATGTGAGTCTGAATTTATCTATGCCATGAAAATAAACTAATTTAAATTGGATTTAAATGCAACTAATACTATCGCTACATATAGAGATACATACATCATGCTGTTTGTAAATAGAATTCTAGAAAAGAAAAAAGCTTGGAAGGAGACTTCAGAGGTTGTCTAGTCCAACATCCTGCCCAAAGCAGATCTGCTTGGGAATTTAAATAACTGGAGTAATTTGCTGTCTAGATCTTCTAAAAATCTGTTACACATTTTTCTCTTCAGTTTAATATGTCTTTATAGAAAACATTGACTTTTGAATTGCATTAGTCTTTCATAAGTTTGTTTTCCATTTCTGTAGTTCACAGTTGGAGAGGACACCACTAAAAAACAATCCAGATGAGGAAATCAATATTATACTTCCACAGACTCCTGTTCGGTATGTGTTCTTCTCTTGAATGTGTTCCTTTGTTCAACATTGTAGCTAGAAATATTCATCTTTAGAGTAGACTTTAAAAATTCTAAGGAACTGTGGCCTGGGTTTTTTTAGTTTTTTCCATAAACTATACTGTATTTCTGATCACTGATACTTTTTTATTTATAGTAGATATAAAGCCCTCTAACAGTGGCAAAGATGCTTCCTTAAGGTTCTTGACATTAAGAAAGTTCAGGAGTACAAAGTTTCTGCATTGTTAAAAATTTGAAATGTGCTAAACCAACTTTGATCTTGAGGGAAAGTCCAGTAATATTTAGATTCTCTCCATCCACACTTGGGCTTTGCTCTGATTTTTCCAAAACTGATGCTATTTAAGGCAATTCATGTGAAGGCCTATTCACCAGCACTGATTTTGGGCTGTAGTAGCTGTTTTTCATGAATCCACAGAAGTGTCAGTAGATGGCAGCAAAGGTTTGATCATCAGCTTTGAGTGGAAAGTGTTCTTATCTCTCCCTGATTAAACGGAACTCTGTATAGTATATGCTGAAAACATCATGCTTATTCCTTTGAATTACCCTACAGTGTCATATTTCTGAACCTAGATTCATAGAATCTTCTTTAAAGCCCCCTGAAACTAGAGAGAATTGTTTTGTATCTGGTCATTTATGTAGAAATTAGTATATATAAGGGGTATAAGCACTAGTTATGAGCATAATGAGAATGGGCTGTATGTTTTAATTTTAGATTTTTCCAGTGTCTTTATGCTTTTCCTTATCATTAGGCGAGTTGTGGCAGAAATGATTTTTACCAATACTTTGTAAAAAGTAGATAAAAGAAAAATGCATCTTACTGCTATAGTTGCAGTGATTGAATGCATTTTTGTTGGGTTTGCACTTACTTGACTGGTGATATGAGCCAAATTGAGGTTAAATGATACAGAAATTTGAAACAGACAAACACAAAATTCTGCTTAAAACCACAATGAAGAATTCAGGAAGTAGCAATACCATAGAAGAATCAAACTGTTTCTTAGGTGTTAAGCCATTCTTTTGGTTATTAAAATTATCACAATCCATGTATACAAAAATTGCATTGTTAGAATTCATAGTAGTTAGCACAGTGCAATAGATTTTCCTAAAGAGTTTGTTTGATAACTAGAGTGAGAACTGAAATCATAATTTTTTTGTGTGTGGATTTGCTGTTTCTGGAAACTGTCAAGCCAACCTTAATCCTTAGTATGCATTTTATTGTGTTTTTCCAGAGCGGCAATGAATAACATTCAGCAATTGATTATGATTTTAAACTCAGCAACTGATAAACCATCAGATACTCTCATCATGTACTTCAATGTAAGTGACTATGAAGAAGAGTTGTGTAGGATTCGTGGAATTATCACTCAAGCAAAATATGCACCTGCAGATCTGATGCACATATTTTTGAAAAAGTACATTTCTATTGGGTTGGTTTAAATGTAATCATTCATTTTAGAAAGCACTTCTCTCTAACTGTTGTGTACTGGAACCTTTTAAGTGCTTAAATACTTTAGTTACTGAGCTACATATTAAAATTCTTTTTTGTATGTATTGAATGGAAAAGAAAGGGGGTATAAAAGGGAAACAAACTAACAAAAAGATGTACATCACTCTTTTAAATATTTTATTTATGCTCATGACCTTATTTAGAGGTACTACAAAAGGAAGCAGGACTTTTAATCTCTTAAATGATTGAAATATTTTTGAAGTAAAATGTCTTTTCTTTGCCTTTCCTTCCCCTAATTTGCTTCGTGCAATTGTTTAGAATTGCACAGTGAACCCTAAGGATAGCATCCTGAAAAGAGTGGAAAGTTTTGGCCACATCTTCCAAAAGAAATTTGCTGAAGCAGTTGGACAGGGATGGGCTGAAATTGGTTCACAGGTAAGTATTTAGGTTGAATATCACTTACTTGAGCTCTGTTAGTTAGCACTAGTTGAGACCTGACTTATTGACTGTCCACATTCAATGTAGATCAGTAAAGGTAAAAAGTAATGCTTTTCAAACTGAGGAAGAACTGCAAAGATAGTATTTAAGAAATTCCTCTTAATATGTAAGGAGCAATAGGAATTGGGTGGAAATATGTTGGAAGTATCTTATTGAAGAATGGAAAAATTTTTTTAGGCAAAATACATTAAGTTGAAACATATTTGCATTCGTTAGGTTAACTTGGCCTAAAACTGCCAAAGGTGACTCACTTCCTTATAAAGTCAGGAGAGCAACTGTGCTTTCAACAAGGATTTTGGAAAATAAATCCAACCAAGTTTGTACTCAACAGTCTCCTTCCTGTCTGTCAGCCCTGCTTTTTATCCTGTTAGCTGTGAATCAATGTGAACACAATTCATGTTGTTACACTTGGTTAAATCTTCACGTGGCTGGGGTAGTCACACACCTTAGTAGCCCTTGAGGCCTTTCCAGTGTTACTAACCAATGGGACAGGGGACAGTAACTTGTTTATAGTGTCTCTGTCAAAAACTGGAATGTTCTGGATTGTTAAAACACAAGAGTCTACCTGTTGTATTCTGTCAAAACTTCTTGTAATATTCCTGAATTTCTCTTTCTAACAGAGGTACAAGCTTGGAGTGCGTCTCTATTACAGAGTAATGGAGTCCATGCTGAAGTCGGTAAGTTTTAGTACTGCTATCTTAGTACTGGCAGTACCTTTAGAAAGGCCAAGAATATTAACAAGTTTGGTCTGCTTTATTTATTTCAGGAGGAGGAACGCCTGTCAGTGCAGAATTTCAGGTACTTGCCCATAACTTGTTATTGAAGTCTGCTATTTTAAGTCCTGGGATAAGTACTAATAACTTACTTTCTCTTCAGCAAACTTCTGAATGATAACATCTTCCACACATCTCTTCTGGCATGTGCTGTTGAGGTTGTCATGGCTACATATGGCAGTAAGTTAAATCTAAAGTCCTTAATAGCATTGTTACTTACTGATAATTATTACCAGCTATTCTAATATATAAAATAGAGTAAATAGCAGAAAAACCGCCCAAAACACAAAAAGCAACTCACTGAAATGTTTGAGCTAGCAATGATTCGATAAGTACAGAAAGGAAAAAAACATCAAAAGTGGAAGAATGTAGAATTTGTGATAATTTTAGTCTGTTTTCCCTTCAGGAAATGCTTCACAAAGTAACAGTACCAGTACTGAAACAGACTTGTCTTTCCCATGGATTCTCAATGTATTTGATTTAAAAGCTTTTGACTTCTACAAGGTGATCGAAAGCTTTATTAAAGCAGAACCCAGCCTAACACGGGAAATGATAAAGCATCTAGAACACTGTGAACATCGAATTATGGAGTCTCTCGCTTGGCAATCTGTAAGTAACACTTTAAGGCAGAATTTGTCCTTGTATAATGGGCTTACCTAGAAAAAAAGAAGTCACACCCAACTCTATAGAATAAGTTGTGGTCTTGCTGACATTTGGTTCTAGAAAAATAAATTGAAAGAGAAAAACAGGATAAGTTTTGTCATGTCTTCTGGTTTTAGAAAAAGGAAGCATATTAGAGGAAGAAGTCAGCATAGGTCTGCTGATTTACATGATCATAACCCAGCATCATTTTACTAGTCTGGCACAAATCATAAGGGCATCATTGCATAAGGCAATCAAATACCCTTAACTGTGTTTTGGTACCAAAGTTGGCAATAAACTCTATGCTTTTATTTGAAAGTTAATTTTTATCCAGTTGCTACTCCTACTTGGCAATGGGGCCTCAGTTCTGGGCATCTGATATGTTTGCTAATAGTACTTAAAATATTGTTTTGCATTGTCTTTTGCATTTCAGTCACTTTGGTATTTTTGGATGCCATTAAAATGAAAAGCTGGAAGGTTGGGTTGTTTTTCTAGGCTGTATTTCAGTAAATCAAACATTTGTTTCTTTTCATTGTTTTTTACTTATAAACCAGAAAAAGGCTATTTATGCCACAAAGCAGGAGACTGTAGAGGCTGGTAATTTTGACCAGAGAGACATAAAGCAGCCATTTTAGAACCAATCCCATATCTTTTAGTTCTGGAGAGGAAGGGGTATTTTAAGAGGCAGACACTATTTTAGAAAACTTGCAAACTTGAAAAAGGTGGTGTTTGGGTGTTGTAACCTTAAGAGGACAAAAGGTAGATATACAGATACCTGGGTTTGACTCTCTACAAGCAAGAAGTGGCTCCTGCTACCTTCTACAAACCAGCTTGAAGCCAGTGTACTGGTCAGCAGTACACCATATCCACCAGTTTCTACCCAATAACTCAAACAAGACATGCAGGATAATCTAATTTAAACCTGGACTTTCAGACTAGAAAATCCAGAAAGTTGTATTTTCAAAAATTATGGGTGTTGCTGGCTTTTGTGAAACAAATGATAATGGAATAATCCTGTGCTTGTTGATGACTTTTTTTGAGTGTTCTGCTTAAGTGTATTTTAATGTTTTGACTTTCTCTTCTTGGGTTTCTAGAGGGACATGTTTGGTACCATTTGGAGGTGGCTGATTTGAGTATCAACAGCATGGAATAGTTCAGTTGGAAGGGGCCTACTAAGATCACTAGTGGCAGAGAAGGGTGTGGAGTGGAGCCCAGTGGAGGGAATGAAAAGAAATGTGCATGACATATATCTAGGGGTCCTGCTGCTTCACTGACCTCCACATCACCTGGTCTTGGTTTCCCCAGGCTTCAGACAGTGAGTGTCTCCTATTGCTGGAGGCTTGGCACCAGAGGGCACAGCAGGTTTCCCTTAAAAGCTGAGGGCAGCTGTGGCAGCCAGGACAGGCACTCCAAGATTCTCTACTGGCCTCCATTGCCTCCTCTGGCTGCCCACGAGGGGAGGAAGAGCTGTGAGCTGTAAATGGCAGAGTGCCCCAGGAGAGGAGGAGGAGGAGTAGTGAAGGATTATCTGTGCCAAATGGTCTTGCTGAGTCTTTGGGTCACTGTAGCAAAGGACCTGAAGCCCCACACAGAAATGTAAAGCTGTGAGTCCTCTAGTGCAGAAAATCTACCCCTTCCTCACATCTGATTATTGGCTGGTTTTGCCTGAAAAGTTTAACTTACTAGAAGCAGGAGAAAATACATGCCTGACTCCAGGAGGGTGTTGAGGTATCCCAGAAAGGCTGAGCTGGTGAACAAAAGAATGGTTTACTGTGTTCTTCTGCAGTTCCTTATGTGGGTATTGCCTCTATGCAATGGTGTACAAGGTTTGCAAGTGTCTACTTAATTAGCAATTCCCTCAAGAATGGGCAGGCAATTAGAGAAGTGTAGTTCATACCAGGAAATACCTCTGAACCTCCAAACACTTGATAACGGAGTAGAGAAAAGCCAGATGCCTTCTTACTCCTAAAGAATGTCTCACCATGAGTGGTTTCTTTGGGTTAATTGTAAACAGTCCAAGAAAGATGGAATCTTGAGAAAGTTCAAGTGTCCTCATATGGTTAGAGAGTGGTTTTGGTTTTTGGGGTATTTTTGGTTGGTTTTTTGTTCCCCCTCAAAGTGTTAAAATGAAGAAGAAAAGCATGGAACGAGTAAAGCTTATACAAAAAAAACCACCCCAAAACATCTAGCTTAGTAAATAAGAATATAATCTTCTAAAAAACATTTATTTACAAATATTTACCTAATGCAACTTTGATTTCCCCACTTACTTCCCATGTATTTTTGTTTAGTTCTTGTGTCCTCCACCCTCCCAGATAGTGTTTTATTACAAGGCTTGTCTGCTTCAGTCTTTGCTCATTCTCCTGATTACTTTGAAAAGTCTCAATGAGTTTAAAAATCTCAATGAGAGATCTTAAAGGATTGAGCAATTTAATACTGAATAGCTTGAATTTATTGCAGCTTTACTTGTCACAGAGCTTTTGTGAGGAAAAAATGCCTTGTATAATTTCTAAAGAAAAAGTCTCAAATGCATCTTGACCTTACTTGGGAAGCTGCATCAAGTGAATATAAAAGATTCTGGTTTTTTACTGTTTTCTGAAGATAATATATTAGTCCTTAGTTACTCATTGTGAATATGTTTATTGCTTTTGCATAGCTAGCTGATGTAGTCATCTATGCTTTTAGGAAGGAAATGAAACTTTTCTAGGTCATCCTTTCTTTTAACAACGACAACAAAAAAAGCATAGCTAGACAAAATAAAGAGTGGAAACCAGATGAAGATTCTCAATAATTCTTGATTTTGAAAAGGGGCAAGTACATACTGACTAAATCATGTGAAAAGTACTTCCTTTTTCTTAAATCCTTATTGAACCCTGAGAGAAGTCCCATTTAACTACTCAAATATTTACCAGTGAGGTTATGATGCTTCCACATGAAGATTGTGGAGGTCATCTTAGAATATATTAATAATGCTGCATAATTTTTAATTGCAAAATAGAAATACACTGTACAATATTCTTTCTTTACTTTGACTTTGTGCTCATGTACAGTATTTTGAGCACTATTTTGATTTCGTAACTTTAAAGGGAACTGAAATTACTTTAGACTCATAGATGCTGAATAGCCTTTGCTTCATTTTTATCGTACTTAGAGAAATGAGATTTCAACCCTTCCATAGTTAAAATCTGTTTCCTATGAAAGGCATAGCTTGTTACCTGCCAGCCTGGGAGTTCATGCACGGCCTTTTCCATAATTCTGTCCTTTTGACCTCCCTTGTGGCCACCCAAAAAGGTAACTGGTTTGAATATCTCAAATGAAGGTTATGTGAACAAATTCCAGAATATCTGAATTTCCCTTAGAGAATGCCCTGTCAACTGCCATGTCTCATCTTTGACTTGTTGCTGTTTGCAGCAGTTTGTTAGGAATAAACAAGAAAGAACAGGTTTTCGGGCAAGCAAATCAAAACCAAAGTCTCTCCGTTTTCAGTCTATTTTGAGTGAAATACCTGTGGGATGTTTTTGGTTTTGCCATGCCATTCAAGGAAATAAATGCCTGTGGAGTATCTTTGTTGTATCTGAAAAGCAATCCAGCTGTATTTCCCTGCCTCTCAGCTTCCATTCTGCTCACAAGCTCTGAGTAGGGAAGTACAAGCTAAGTGCTGTGTTTTTCATGCTGCTGCTTAGAGAATGTGCTCCTTGCAAATGCCTTTCAACATGTTCAGTGTTGGGATAGTGAAAGGGTCTTGTTCTTCTGCACTGGAGTTGCAGGCCAGCCATAGCTTTGTCTGAAAGTAAAGCAAGTTAGAGACAGAAGCACTTCACACTTTCCTGGTTAGCTCTACAGACCACAGCGTTTTGTTAACTTGTTAGCTCATCCATGTGAGCACTAGGAGTGTTCCAAGGGGTATTCTCTTAGGAGTGGAGTTTTAAAAGGCTGTGTGGTAGCTCTTGCTGTTAACAGGGATGAGGGTCAGCTGCATCACCACCTGCAACTATCCAACAGCTCAGAACATAATGTGAAGGTTCACTGTTGCAGGCTAAAGGGAATTCATTCACAGCCTGCTTTAGTCTGGTAACTTCAGCTGTGGTTTTCATGTTTGTTTTTGTGTGAATAACTATCAAATGTGAAACTAAAGCAATACATTGCACTGCAGCTGTTGACATTGTAGCCTTCTTTGGCTGTATTACTCTTTAATTTGTGCTGTACTAATTAGTGTTTTTATTTTTCTAAGGAGGGAGGAATACCAGTATTGATATATGTTGTTATTTGGAGTTGTAGTATGTTTTGGAGTTTTAATGACTGATGCAAGATAAAGATGGCTTCCTGAAGTTACTCCTCTTAATGGTTAAAGTATGAGTAGAAGTAGACAAGTGTGCTTTGCTTTATTTATAATTTCTTTCATGTAGCATTGCCTAAACTGTGCTCCATAATGTTTCTCCTTTTTTAGCTTCTTCTTTTCTGTGGTTTCTATTGTCAATTCAACATTTGCAATGAAATCTACAGTATTGTTTTATCACGCAGCGTTGATTTAACGTTTGGAATAAGTATTTGTCAACTAACTGTGTAGTGAGTGTTTATACTTAAAAACCTCATCCCACACCAAAGACTTCTGTTGGTTTTAAATTATGCAGCTCACTGCAGCAGAGGTGTCTTCGTGCTCAAAACCATGTATTCCCAAAGAATATATTATTGCATTAATACGATGAACTCGCTGAGCTGGAATAACAGCAGACCTGCTTTGATCATGCATTAAGGAAAAAAGTATTAAATAATATGTTTAAGATTTGCGTAAAAAGTGTTAGACAAATCGAGGGTAAAGCTATGAGCAGGTCAGCAAGTGCTCTTTAGTACTTTGGAATAGTACAGGCTTAGCTATGCAGCCTCCTGGTCTTTGATTGTACAAGGAGGCAATTATTGTGGAGTTCACTGTTCTCAAGTGCTTAGTGCCCGTTTCCTTGGATGTACAATTCCAAATTAGGTTTCTGTGCTCCTTGTAAGGAGGAATTGAGCATCTAGAAAGGGGAGTTAATATATTTTCTTGTGGTTTGTATCCTTCTCAGTAGGGATTTCTGTTATGTGTGTCTGAAGTCTTGCAGATCCTCTGGAGGTAGGTGTCTACATGCAGCTTAAAATCCTCTTTGATTTTGACATCTTAAGTGATGCCTTTTAAATCAGGAAGAAGTAGGAATGGTCACTGTTAACATTTGATATGTTAGGTTACTGGATAAGTGGTTTACTGTTGTGTTAAAAGAATGAATCTAAAATCTTTTTGATAGGCAACCAAGGAAGGCCAGGCAGCAAGGACTGGGTATTTGGGGCTGAGTTTGTATTACTAGCCTCAAAGGAACAATAGTTCGGGCTTAAGTATTTCCTCACAGTCATCAGGGGTGTTTCCTTGGTAACGTGTTCCCTGGCCTGTTCTGGCATTTGTCAGCTCTCCTCTGGACAATGCCTAGGCAAGATTTGGGGCATGATGCAGCTCAGGGGCTATTTTCAGCTGCTGGTATGGATTAGCAGTGGAGAATGTGTAGTTATGTGGGTGCAAGCTGTGCTTTGCCACTTGCCCTTGAGGCCTCAGGACAGGCTGTGGCTCGTTGTGTTACCAGCCCCAGCTGTAGTCGTGGGTTCAACCACGAGTGACTCCGGTGCTGGCAAATGAGTCACGCGTTCCTGTGCTCTCTTCCCTCTGGGCTGCGGGGCTCGTGCGCCTTTCTGCACAGCAGCCGGCTTCTCCCGGGAAAGCTAGTCTGTGTCAGGCATAACTCCTTCCATGCCTGCTAAATTTTGTCTTTCCTGAGATACAGGAATACCTGATTTGTGAATGGGGGACAGCCTTAGGCACAAAAAAAGCACTGAGCATGTCCAGAATGACATCTGCAAGCATGCTCGCTGGCAGGATGCAATCTACCAAGGGAGCTTCACTGGTGTAAAGACAGGCACCTCAGGAATTGCAGGCATCAGATTGCTCGTGCAGACATCACTCATGTCTTATGGATTTCTGGATTTTAGGCACACACTAGTATCTTGTTGAAGCTTGGAAGTTGCAATGGGCAATGAGTTGTAATATGGAATTTTATAGGGTTTTTCTTGCAGGGGACAAAACATACTAAGGACCACCAAAGGCTTGTCATGTGCTCACCACGCTCCTTTTGACAAAGTTATATTAGGAGTATGCAGTTTTACCCTTCAACAAGGAACTGAGAACATATTTGAGCTTTTCTGTCTGTACATACTAAATATATTTCTGCTTGCATCATGAGTATGTTCCAGAAGCACACGGTTGTGGGATGAGCGAGGTCACGACCACCACCGCTCCTTAGCGTGATTGTGCTAAAGGCTCATATGATTCTGCTGCCTGTGCTTTAAATTTTTTTAAGGTTATGACATTTCAGTTGTCACAACTGTGGCTGGAAGACCTGTGATTTTGCCTTTATCATACAGGACACACTTTTAGGAGTCTGTAAGATTGCTTTTTGGGTATTTGTGAAAATACGGCATATTATAAGAAAAATATATGACTATATTTATGTTTATATGCTTTTTTATTTTGGCTATATATATACACACACTCTTTAATAAATGCTTAAATAAAATATGTAAGAGTGTTTATTCCATGCCTTTCTAGTACTCCTGAAGAGTTTCCTTTAATGGAAACCATGCTGTGCTTTTTGAGGGTTGAAACTTTTATCTGCCTTAACAGCTGAAGGCAAATTGAAAAACCAGGAAGAATAGCAAATTACAGTCTTCACTGTCTCTCCCATCACTTTGAACATCTTCCCTGCCACTCCTGTTTATCGTGAAGATGACTCAAGCTGTTATTCATGCTTGGGTGTTACCATTTGAGCAAATCCTCCAGGCTACTGGAATAGAAGCCAGAACATTTAAAGCTGAGGTCCTGTGTTTCCTGCTTTTGTCTGTGTTGACAGTGTGTTCACTTCTTGGTAGGTGCTCACAAAGTGTACAAAGCACTCACTAGGACTGGAGGATTTTGGTTATGTTAGCAGTGTTAACAGGTTTATCTGTTGCAGGTATACCAATTCAGCCCAACCCTTGATGCTCTTGCTTCAAGTACAAACATGACCAAAGGGATTACCTAAGACATGGCAACTATGCAGAGTTTTCATTCTGTGACATTTAGATGCCATTCTTGATTAAGAATTTTAAGCTTTTTCCTACTGTATCTACTGCTTTAAGGTATAGAGTTTCTCTAATTAAAGGGATATAAACCCTTACTTCTGTAACTTAGATATTTAGGTATCCGTGGTACTTGAGACAGAGCTGTATGTCCAGGAAGCAGTTAATTCTATTTGTTTTAAACAGGTATTTTTCAATGGGATTATTCACTTTGCACTGTCATCTGTCTCAATGACAAACCTAAGTTAGATCTATAGTGTTGGTCTGTTAAGGTTAGTAGGAACAAATCATATGATTAATTCTATTTTCATAACTGTGTTTCCCCCTTCCTTAAAGCATGAAAGGGAGATTAACAAAAGGTAATGGTGTAATTATGCCTGGGTTTGCTTTAGGTGGCTGCTTGTGCTGTATATCTTGCCTGTAGTGGCTGTTGTGTTTTCACATGGAGGTCATGTACCCAGGCTGTGTCAGGATCTCTGGTTATACATTTACAGCTGTGACAGGGAGCTGGGATTTACAGGCTGTGCTCAGTGGAGCTGCCAGCTCTGTTGGTGCATCATAAAGATATCTTTCTTGTCTGTACACCAGTACCAAGTACAGATTTAGTCACAGAAATAAGTCTGCATTAACATGATAGACTTGAGTCTGCTTTTTTCTAAGGTTGCCTGATTATAAATAACAAGGAACAGTGAAATAGTTTTCTAGGAATCTTTGCTTTTCAAGTTGATGGGATTTTAAAATTTTTTGTTTTGTTTTGGATTTTGGGGTTTTCTTGTTGTTGGTTGTTTTGTTTTTGTTTTGGTTTGGCTTACTTCATCTGAGCCAAGGTCCTGAGTAACTGTCACAACCTTTTATTACTTTCTTTCCTTATTGCTGT
Organism: Acrocephalus scirpaceus scirpaceus; assembly: GCA_910950805.1. Lineage (NCBI taxonomy): Eukaryota > Metazoa > Chordata > Aves > Passeriformes > Sylviidae > Acrocephalus > Acrocephalus scirpaceus. Next base: position 54,618,428 of record OU383774.1, on the reverse strand, counting down.
GTCATTTGACTTGCCTCTTAGTAACTTTTCTATGGAAGATAAAATTAGTTTATGTTTAGAAAGAAAGTGGGTGCCAAACAAACATTCTAATGTGGAGGTTTGGGGTTTTTTTTTCCCAGCTGTCTGTTCAGTTTTCAAGCTCTTAAGGTAATACTAGTATCTTGTCAAACTATCAAATTTTATATTATTGGAAGATGTTTTTGTTTCTTTTTTTCTGCCCTTTCTTTAAGTTATTACATGCAGAAAAGCATGGGGTTTGACTTTATTTTTTGTAGGCCAAATAAGTGCTTTTGTGCCTGCTTTTATACTTTATAATTATACAGTATTTCAGTTATGTGTTTGTGTCACTATCTTACAGTAACTTTCTGTCATAAAAAGCCCTTGTGGGGGATGTGGATGCCCCTCTTCATAGTCGTTGTGCAGCATAGTGTTCACCATCCCCCAGAAAGATAATCCCTCTAGGTTTGGTGGAAGCTTTTCCTTTGGGTTGGGTTTGCCTGTCAGAATGGGGATAGGTGCAGGCAGGTAAGTGCCTGTGGTACAGCTGAGTGTGGAGCCTCTGCAGCTGCATCCTTGGTGTTCTCCTGAGCCCCTGAGCAGAGGCTGGAGGCTCACCCAGGTAGACTCTGCCTGGTCTGAACTTGGCTTGGGTACGTCCCTGGACTGCCAGCGCCCTGTGCTTTCCCTCTGGGAGTCACCCTGCCCACACTGGAGCCCGTGCTTGGCACGCTCTCTGCATGCTCTCTGCATGCCTCTTGCTCCTTCCAGCAGCTGGGGGGAACTCATAGATCTTATCTGGACAGCAGTCAGTACTGATTTTTTTTTTTTAATTTTGTATTTGCTACCCAAGGGAGTGTGTGAAATACAATAACATGCAGTATATGTGGTAAACTTTCTTTCATGTGTGAAGTAACTGAAGTAGACCAGCAGTTTTCAGATTTGATTTCATTAATGAAACATATTTTTTGTTAGGCTGAAAAGGTAGATATTTTGGTACTTGCTTTACCATTGGTATGCTCATTTTTGTCCATGTTTTGCTATGTACTTAATAAACTTTTCCAGTTGACTTCCTTTCATAAAGCAGCAGTATTTGCAGAATTCACCTGGAAAACAGAGTTATCCTAGCCACAGTTGTTTTCATGTGAGGAAGACTTAATATTATTCCCAAAATGGTTGTGTTAATTTTGAGTGCCTCCTGTTGCAAGCATTATTACTTAAGAATTCTGTTCTTTAGGGCGGGAACTCACTGTTTAAAAGAAAATACTTAGGGGAGCTATTAAAGCTATGTGTGTGCAAAACTATTCTTTTTATCTCATCATAAAAGGGTTAGAACTTCTTTCTAGAGGACTTCCTTTATCATTATTTGTAGTTTGATTCTCAGGTTTAAACTATAGAAAATTTACCCCTTCTTATTGCTGGACGTCTTTTAGTTCTGATAGAACTAAAGTGGGCAGACTGTTTCTTAAGTGGAAAAAAAGAATTATTTAAAATCTATATTCTCAGCTCTGGAATTTTTAGTTTTCCAGCAATGTGGTAGGTTTTACAAAAGACCAGAAAATGTGTGAAGGGTTCTTTTTGTTTAATTTTGTGGTAAGTTCAGTTTTCTTACAGGAAGAGCTGGGCTTGCTTTATAAGCAGCTTTATGACAGGAACTGGATGGGGGTGAGGTGATAAATATGAAAGGCTTCAGTATCAAACCAGAATTGTCAAAGGAAAACTTCTCCATCCAGCTTCTTGTAGAAGTATTAGACTGTGCAAGGATGGCTTTCTGAAATTGGCTCATCTTAAATGAGCCCTATTGAGTATGTTCTGTAAATGTGCTAATGCAGTGATAGTTGTGTTTATACAATGTTATCCAATTACCAGAATATTGAAAACAAATGCAGCCCAGGCATTTCTGTCTTCTGTCAGATTTAGAATCATTCTGATTTACATTCTGCCTTAGCTTTTGAAATGTATCCTCTTTTGTTTTGTCAATGGTGCTCAAATGCTAGAAACCCTGAGGTCTAAATGATAATAGTCTAGCAAAAAAGGGAACTTGTCAGGATTCACAGGTCTGCATAGATGCAAGAACCTTGTAATACTACATTTACTGCTGGAAAATTATGAACAAATTGCTGTTCATTGATAAAACTCTTACAAAATAATTTGAAAGAATAAATAAGACTAGAGAATACTGAGTTCAGGTGGGATTTTCAAAATTACCAGTCTCAAAGTGAACCTCACTGAGTTCTCTAATTTTAGGTGAGTTCTTTGTGTAATTCTAGAAATCTCATCTTTGGTTATGATGGTGCTTGAAATTGCAAGTGAAAATCACTTTCTCATTTGCAAGAGATGGTGGAAGACTGTCTGATCAGGAGTGATATGGAAAGATTGAATGACAATCTAGTACTGCCTGCCTCCTTCCAAAGAAATGAGAGGGGCACTAATGAAACTAGTGGATTTGGAACAAAAGGATGTTTGGGTTTCTTAGTTTTGTTCCCCCTATGCTCACACACAGTGAATGTTTTACTGCTGTGAGCATTAAAAACTTCACGCACATTTACAGGAAGACAGAACAAACTCACAGAAGAAAAGTTTTTGCTGAACACACAATTATATCTGACCCAGAGGTCCTGAGATGTGACTGATGAGGTGGGACAGCACTTGAGAAAGTCTTACGTGCTTCTCCTACTGTTATCTTGTTCCCCAGACATCCAGCCTTGCCTGCCGTTGGAGTCAGGATTGTAGATTAGCTGCATGTTTGGGGTCTGATCAGTACAGCCATTCTTATCTTTTACCTGGTCTCAAGAGCTCTTTTTCAATTTTTGCATTTCTGTAACTGAGGTTACTTCCTTAAGAAACAAAAGCTTGGAGGTTGATTTCTTACCTTTCTTAAGGATTCCTTACCTGCCTGAAGTAATTTCTATAGTGGTTTCAGATGAAAAAAACTAAAGACGTATTTGACTAGGTATTGGTATTTCTTTAAATGTAAAAGACTTGTATACTGAAGTGAAAAAAAAATTTCCTGGCATTATTGTCAACTGCCACAAATTAAAATTTCAAGCTGAATACCAAAAGTATATAACAGAACATCTTTTGAAGTAATGATATGTTCAGGTAAATCTGAGGTGTTTATAGTAAAGTTTTTTTCTTGTCCTTTAAAACTGCTGGTTAATTAAGTAGTTATCAATGTCTACCTGCCTTGATTTAGATCAAAAACATGCTTGGAATCAGTTAGATTTGCCCTGCTTTTATTTTTATAGGAAGTGTGCATTTTCTGCACTCTTGTAGATGAAGAAATCACACTACAAATAAAAATTTTAAAAGTTTTGATCCTAAAACTGAACTTCTAGCTCTCCTTGGGTAGGTATATGAGTAAAAATAATGCACTTTTAGGAAGTACTGGTTGCAACACATTCAGATCCTCAGGAGCACTGACAATGTAAGGCTTTTTTTATTTGAAATGTTTTGGCATGACTTAGGAATGTAACTTCTCATCTAGATTTTACATTTAAATTTTGTCATAAGACCTTAACCAGGGAGACAGAAGAATTGATATCAAAGTCAAGAGCAGAGAGAGGTAGTGCATCTGTTGAGGAGTGTACCCATGAAAGCATTGCTACATCCACAGCTCTCCAGGATAATCTTGTTGCAGAACCAGAAAAGGCAGAGAAAACCATCCAGTCCTGAATAGCTGGTACCCTGATTTAATATCAGCTTGTTGTGGGAGGTACAATTTTACTCCCCCTCTTCTGAATCAGTCAGATCAGGAATTTTTCAAGTAATGGTCTGATCCTCAGCATTACAGATTATGCTTTTTGACTGTGTTGGGTTTTTTCATTAGAGTGTTGTTTGTGGGTTGTTTTTTTTTTTTTTTTTTACCTGTAGAAGAATGAAAATGTTTAATAATAAAAAATAGAAGGTTTCCTCAAATAGCTTCTGGACACTGAGCTGTTAACTGATGAGAAAGCTATTGTACTGTGTTGTACTGTGCTCTTTCAAAAAATAGAAGCTACTGTCCTGGAGCACTCATATATGTGGCTTTGTCTGCTTGTTCTGCTTTTAAGTCAGTGATGGGTTTTTATTTTTCCCCTGTAGTTTTGTAATCTCAGAAAAAGTAGGTTCTGATTACCAGGCTGAGGCTCTGGGTGCTCACTGCTGTAAGGCAGAGGGGTGTTGCTGAACAAGTTGTCATTCAATTGAGTAAGGGCCTTGAAAAGCTCAGGGGAGTAGTACCCTGGAAACATAGCCCAGCAGTGACATTAGGGGCTTTTGGCTCAGGTTTCTTGGAGGGAGGTGGATATTAAACAATTAAACACAGAGAGAGAGGCATTGAGACTTTAGAGGCGTGTATCTGGTTTTTGGACTTCGGATTTATCAGTGGCATATGGAAAACAGAATTTCTACTCATGCCAAGAGTTTTGTTGGTTTTTTTGAAGTTGGATATGAATCAGAAGAGTTTAGGATTCCCAACAAAGATAATTGCTTATTTCAGATGTTATGAAGACTTTTATATCTGTGCTGTCTTTGTAGCTTAAGTCCATACTATTTGAATTTTCCTTTCATAAATTATGTGGATAAAGATTGAAAATGCTTTTTTTTAAATTTCAATTTTTGAAATTGAAATTTAAAATTCAATCAACACTAGTTCCTACCAGTCATTGAGTAACTCGGTTTCCCAGTAGTAGGAGGCAATGTGTGGTTGGTTTATAATAATTAAACAGAAGCTTTGCATAGGGAAATAAATGAATCCAGATAAAAACGTATCATATAGTTTGATGGCTCAATATGCATTTTTTCCAACATTGATTCACTCCTCTGTATACAGCTGTGGTGTAAAAATGTCTCAGTGCTGTATGTGTGTTGCAGCTGACTGCCCTAAATCTTAAGTGCAAATTTGTTTAGACTCAGTTCTTATCCTTGACTCCACTGTTCTTGGGGAGGAAAAAACAACACTTACTTTACCTTTTAAATTTTATTTTATTTTACAGTGATGTTAAATTAATTCTGAGGGAAATGTACACATTGTTCTAGTAGCTGGGAAACATATATAGTAGAATGTTTTAAAGCAGTTTCATCTATGTATTCATTTTTGTAACAGTAATATATGTGGATTAGTCCTTTTACATGGTGCTGACTTTTCAAAGTGTCTTGATTAATTTTGCCAGCATGTAGCCCCAAGTACTTTATTTTTATACTTTTTAAAGTTTGAAAGAAGATAACATTTGAAATTTTAAATGCTCATGTTAAAATTTTTTCTAGGATGCAAAAATTGAGAGGAAGTTGCATTCCAAAATTAATGCATCTTGAATTTCTTAATGGGACACCAAAGAGTTTCCTGGAAGAAATAATCGACTTGATGCACATGTTTATTTCTAGTTAGAAAAGTCCTTGTTTTTCTAAGAAACTGTACTTTGAGATCAAATTAACTTACTCAGAGGATGTTATTTTCCTCAAAAGTCATACTGAGTTTAAGAACTCCTCACAAGAGTTTAATAAAGTGGTACTGTACCTAAAGCATTAACTTAAGTCATCACAAGTTACTTTGTTTTAATCACACAGGCTTCTGAGAGAGAGGTGAGAAGAAAAACCAGTTTGTGCTCTAAACTACCAGGAGACTTAATTGCTTTATGGGGGCCAGGCTTGTGGAAAGCATATATTTTTATCAGATAAACCTGGGAGAAACAAAGTTCTTGTAACCCACTGATTGAAGCCTCCTGTGAACATAATGGTCCCTAAGAAGGAAGGTGCAGGGAAAAGGACAGTAGGGGAGGAGTAAGAGAGACAGGAGGAAACTAGAGAAGACACAGTAGCTGAAGTGGTATGACAGTATGGGACAATTTTCCTGCAGTGTAGAGCAGGTAGCTTCATCTCCATCCTCAGTGACTTGGAAACTGGTATCATTATTGAATTGAGCATCTGTTTTACCTTCAGAAAGGAAAAACAATCTACTGTGTTTGACTTGACAAACAGTCTTTGGACTTTGGTTAACCTCTAAACCCAAAAGTTCATTTCTAACATACAACCTCTCAGAACAGACCTTTGACATAGATTTTTAAAATACTTTTTCTGTGTGCTATTATGCTTAATGCTTTTACAGCCTTGTAATAAACTTTTCAGATGAGAAGGAAGCACAGCCTTTACATATAAGAATATATGTCCACAGCTGAAGAAATGTGCAGGCTTCTAATTCCAGTTTAGTCCCAATAGTCTTTTAATATAGTTTATATTGTAGAGTCACTGTCAAATATTTTCATTTTTATGGTCTGAAGGCTGTGTTGAATGAAGCTTTCTGAAGCTGGCCTTTCAGAGAATCTGACATCCCGTGGTCTGGTGGACCGGTTCTTTTTTATGGAATTCTGAATGGTGTCTGATGTGAAGTAATAGACTATGGGATCAAAACAGCAGTTTGAAACAGCGATGCACAGAGTGATGGGGTACATAGTCCTGACTGCGGTCACCACTGAGCAGTTGACCCAGGTCTGTGTTCTCATAAGGGAGTAAAGTATTAGGGTGACGTTGTAAGGCACAAAGCAGAAGCAGAATATCACCAAGTGGACAAATATCATTTTGAGTACCTTTTTCTTGCTGACTTTATTCCGGCTTAATGTAAGCGGTTTATTCAAAGTCCGTAGGACCATGGTGGAGCAGGTGACGTTCAGGATGAGCGGGATAAAAAACCCAACGGTTTCAATGAAGATAACAATCCGGGATAGGTAGGTTTTCCACGTGTCCTCTGAAAAGTTTTCAAAGCACGTCCTTTGCTCCGTATTGTTGCGGCGGTTTGTGGACTGGAAGAAGCTTGCTGGTGTGCTGCCTGCTAGCACAGTTATCCATACTGCAACACAGACAATCTTTGCATTCCTTTTGGTCCGGAGAGTCTTGGATCGGAAGGGGTGTACTATAGCTAAAAAGCGATCCACGCTGATGCAAGTCAGAAACAAAATGCTGCCATACATATTTGTATAAAAGAGGGTGACAGAAATCTTGCAGAGAATGTCTCCAAATGGCCAGTTTCTGGTTACAAAGTAATAAATCCTGAAGGGTAATGTAAACACAAAAAGCAGATCTGATATGGCTAAATTAAGCATGTAAGTTGTAGTCTCGTTTCGCACTTTTAAAGTACAAGTGAAAATGTAGATTGCTACACAGTTCGCTATGAGGCCGAGAACAAACACCATGCTAAAGATACACCCATACAAAGTATATTTAAAGGAGTCCTCAGTGGAACAATTAGAGCTTACCATTATAATGGTATGTTAAAAATTCCTGTGATTTGGCGTTTTCTCTGGTATCTTTATTGCAACTTTTTTGAAATTCCAGATGAATTGCAGGTCAGATGTATTTGAACACTGTGCTTTGGCAAGTTTGTTACGCTGTGGAGCTTCAGGGAAGGAAGGTGACCTCTGTGGCAGGGGAGCACATCTCCAGCAGAAATCACCAGGAAGTCTCTCTTCTCTGCCGAGTGCTATTTGTAATCACATAGCCAGTCTGCAGAAGTCAGAAAATGCATCATTTCTGGCAGATGAGGTCACCCCGAAGCTTGCTTAGTTCCATTTCCCGCCTTGATTCAATGAAGCCATTGTGGGGCTTTCTGCCTTACTCTTGGCTGCAGACTTGACGGCGAAGCCTTGTCCATCCGAATTTACTGGGATCGTGTGCTTTAGGGAACGATTTCCTGGCCGCTGCGAAGTGTCGGCACTTGCACTTCCCCCTCTCCCTCCTTTCTGTACAACAAGTTTGTCGGCTCGCTGGCTGGCCCCATGGGGCGGGAAGCAGAAGCAGAAGGGAGCTGCTTGCCGGGGCAGAAAGCGAATTCCAGAGCGTGTTTGTTCCTGCAGCCCACAGCCCTCGGCAGCTCTTGCCAGCCCGGCTCAGTCTGGAGAGCAGAGCAGAGCGCCTGGGCAATTTGTAGTGTGACATCACAGGAAGAAGAGGCCGGGCGTGGAAGAATGGTTTCAGTTTGGTTTGTTTGCCTTCCCCTGTCTCTGCTATACCTTGCAGATGTAGCTTGTAGACTGCTGCAGCTGCCTCTTAACTCTTTCCGTGCTCCCTGAGAGGTCCTTGGTCAATGTTGCTGGGGTCTGGAAACCTTTCTCTTCAGTTATGACGAGATTTTGCAGTGTCTAAATAACTCTCATGCCATTAAGTTCCTGTTTTTCTTTGGAGATAGTAGTAATTGTGGGATTTTATATAGGATTGAAGTAACATTGTGCCTTTTGTTAATAGCTTTGCTTGTAATAGAGAACACATTAATCACCAGAAATCAGCGGAGTAGTTCTGTCTAAATTCCCCCAATACACCAGTACAAACCTCAAGAGGGGCAAAGTAACACTGATAGATAATTAAATAATTGCACCAAATAATTACAGATAAAGAGAGGGTTGCTCTTGGATATTCACAGGACTGAGATCTGTTGCAGTGGGAGGAGAGACTTTAGCTTGTTCCATATTAGAAGGCACACCCCAAGCTTTATTTCTAATCAGAAAGGTGGTTCTTTTTAAAAAAAAAATTACTCCAGTGTTTGGTTTTTTTTTTTTAAATGCTGTGATGCAGAAAGAATTTTCTTGAATATGTAAGCACAGAATTAATACAACAAAATGCATATAGTGTACTGTGCAATTGATTCTGGTAATTTCAAGGGAGACAGTTACCACATAGGCGCAAAATACTCCCATTAGTCAGTGATAATTGAAACAAAAACATGTTGTAACTAATTACATTGTTAAGTAAATATTAAAAAAAAGCAGCTCTTACTGCCTTTAGGGGCAAATACGAGATAAATCTCAGTTTAGACAGACTCATTTATTAAATAACTTGGATAGACTCACTTCTGGCATCAAACCCAGTCTATTTCTAAGTCTTAGAATAACAAATCTCTTCATATCTGGCTGGGTGGCATGGTTCTTTTTGAGCTGTATTTTAATCAGTTGCACCTAAGCAAGGCTCTGGGCAAAACCTTTCTAGTCTGCTGTGAAGGAGAGCACTTCACAGGATTTTGGCATAGTTCCTTGACATAGGGTGTGTCAGACAAAATTTGGAAACATGCAAAAGTGGGTCTTGCTTATTTTATTTCAAGTTTTCTTTATAGTCTTCTGTGAAACATTTTCACCTTGATTTTGAGGTGAAATCAAGCAGTTTAACTTCAATAGGCTATAACCACAAGAAACCTTTTTGACTATCGAAATTCACGCTTAAATGTAAATCATAGTGCATCTTGAACTTCTAAGTCAGTTGGCAATGAAAATGTGAGCTTGTCAGAGTCTCTCGTGTCCAGCTTAACATGTACCTTAGCATAAAGGTTTTCCTGGCTTTTCTCACAAAAGCAATCATCACACACTAAATTTTGTTTCATTTTGAACAGTTTCTGTTCCTGGCAACCTTGCATGGTAAAAGAAGGGTTTTCCTGCAAATGTTCTGCATCAGGTCACAAGAGCTCTGCTCTTAGTTTTACTGTTCCGACTTTGTTTGCACAGGAAAACTCTGTGGGGCAGGCTCAGTTACTGGAACAATAATCTCTGTAGTACAGAAATTTGGTGTCACAGGTCAAAGCCTCAAGCAATAATTCATGTTTAGAGAGAGAAACTAATGCCAATGAGTGTGTGTCTCACTGATTAGAACTTAATTTGGCGTTTGGACAAAGGTGTGGGTGCACAGAGGCAGGGTGGGATGTCTGGTCGATTTTACCACTGTAAATGTGCTTTAAGAGCAGTGATGAAGGTGCATCCTCAGCCTTTGCTCTATCTGTCAGAGCTCCTGTCTTGCTGTGGCTCCTTGTTCCTTCTGCTACAAGTGTGGATACTACTCAGAGCCATATTTTAGGGCTTTATGTGTATGGCTGTGTTGTCATTAGTATCCTGTTGCCCCTGAACCCTTCTGGTGCAGTACAGTACTTGCACTAATTGACAACCTAAGTGATATTTTTATATGTCCAGAAATAGCATTCATCTGCAGGGTTTTTCCAACTACGGATCAAAATGTGAAACCCCTGAATTGACAGGTTTTTTTGTCCCTTCTTGTTGCAGTGAGGAGAGTTACAGCTGAGCTGGCAGGCTGAGTCATTTTAGTGTAAAAGTGTGAACAGCAAAGGCGAATTGTATACACACTTTCTTAATTTAGATGTAGCTGATTGTTACCAAGCAGTGTTTTGTGTGAGCTTGTCCAAGCTGAAGAACCTGCTGAAGAACCTTGGGAGTCAGGAGTGGCCTCCCTTCTGGCCAGGCTCCAGCATGAGCAGGGGGGAAGCCTCATTTCACACTCTCTTTTTGTTGGATCATGTTTTAAGATGTTGGGCTTTGTGCCGGCAGGTTTGGAAAAGACTTTAGTAGCCCCCAACACCTTAAATTTTAAGAAAGTTTAACAGTTATGGAGGAAGAATTGACAGGGTAATGGCCTTGCTTATACTCCTTCACCACAGGCCATTTTCCTTTAGGATGTGAAGGAGGGGGTAAGCAGGAGGAAGCAGCTGCAGGGCGGGCCTTGTGCACTGAGGGGTTTTTTGTCTCCAAAGGAAACAATGCTGTTGCTGCAGGGAAATGCATATGTGAGTCTGTCTGCCTTTCTGCATCAGAGATGGGAATGAGTTAGGACCTGTCATTTGTTGCTAGTGCTGTATGAGCAAAGCCTGTATTTACATCAACAGGCTTCCTGTGGCTCTTGAAAAGGCACCAAAGGCAGAGTAAGAATGGGCTTCTTAAAGCCAGGAGCTGATGAGAAGCTTGAAATCATCTCTCACTTCAGCAGCAAGCAAGTTTTTTGCACTGCTTCAGGCAGTTACCGCATAACTCTGCTTCTCTGAGTTTAGAGAATTTAAGCATTAATTGCTATTTAAGCAATTCTGGATTTGTATGGCAAACCTGCTCCACCACAGGGGTTCAGAAAGAAAAGTGCTTACAGCCTTAGCAGTGCAAGGAGAGTGGCTGTAGGACACTGTTCCTTCCTCCCCAAGACACCACAGAGTTGATGACTTGCTGTCATTTAGAACTCGGGGCAGGATCCCTTAAATTCAGAAGTCCAAGTCAAGCGGCAAAAAACATTTCACTGAAATAAAACAAGTATTTGATGGCTTTCCAAGCTTTTGGAGTTGTGCTGACCAGTGTTGTATGTTCTTCTGGTGGTACCCTCACCTTCAGAGCTAGAATTAAACCAAAGTTGTGGTCAAAGGTGAAATGCATTTGAACTTGTCTAATGTACTGCATTTAGTCTGTGCTGATGCTAATACTGAAAGCTCTTGAGAGGAAAAAAACCAACTTCAACATTAATAGCATGGTAATAAATTCTTACAGTGCTTCCAAGGCCAGAGTACACACTGCTGGATGAGGGTTGTCAGGTGCACAAAATGCTGTGTGTAAGACCATTATTCAGTAACTACTGTCACTGCTTTTAGAGGCATACCTGTGTCATGGTGCAGGCATTTGTTCTCACTTGGGTTAAGCAGTCTTATGCAGAAGAACTTGTGCTGTCTAATGCATGGAAGACAAACCTTGGCAGGACAATATTTTCTTTGACCTAAGTATTGTTATTTATCTAGTAATTTTGATAGGGTTTAACTTTTTTTTGTCTATTTACTGGAGTTTCTCTTTCAGCCTGTGTATGTACTGGAAGGAATTTATTATGGTTGAGAAGTAGGGCTGGGAGCCAGGAAATCATTTGGCTGTGCCACAGATTTTCTGTTCCAATCCTGGCAAAGTTTTCTATGACTTGGTCCTCAGGCTTCCCTCCTCATAAGAGCTCATTCACTTCCACACTGGGATGTGAGACTGTCTTGATTGCTAAGTATAGTTTGGAGCCCTTGGATGGAGGACCCTCTATTAAATACCATCTTGAGATAATTACAGTGGCTACTGAATGTAACAAAAATACAGACAGATTAAAACTTTGTATTTTTAGATTAGATTCCAGCCAAGCAAAAGGATCAGTTAAGATCTTTTGTTCTTCATTTGTTTAAGAGTTGTTAAAATTTGTTTTGTTTCACCTCTATAAATCTCTGGAAAAGTAGGTATAGAGGAAGCAGGGCTGGGCATTTTGACCATGTCATCTGTCTGTTGGGGCTGCCTGCTCAGCCAGCCCAAAGTCACTCTAAGGCTGCTTCTGAGAAGTGACTCTCTGCCATCTTAAAATGTGGTGATGGTCTCCACCTATGGAGGTAGAGTGAAGCTGTTGTGGCACTGAACGTTGCCTTTTTTTCTATGTTGGTGTGGCAGGCAAGTCTTCAAATGAGCATTATAAAACTTAAGATGAACAGAGTGTTTTTATCTAGCCAGCCTAATCACTTATGTCTGTTGCAGAGGTGGTTAAAGGCTCCTCCATGTCAGGTGACTTGTTAGCTTAATGCATATGAAGTCACACATACAAATTACAAGTAAAAGTTAGTTGTGTAATTGCTTAAAAAGGGAAAAGGAAGCTCAGAATAAAATTCTGGACTTCTTCTTTCTTGTGCGTTTGAAATGCTTCTCTTTCCTCTTTGAAATTGATTCAGGTCCTTTACAAGAGACACAACTGCTCCTCTCCTGCTTGTAGGTAGAGGAAACAATTTCTCTCCTTCTGTATGAGTTTTTAGGCTGCAAGAGTCCTTTTTTTTTTCCTCCCCTCTACTCTTGGGTTGATGGTATAAGTCTAGCTGATCTCATGGTAGGCTAGTAGAGGTTGGATAACATGAAATCTTTTCAAGCTTTAATCTGTGGATTGATTGGTTTAAAAGGGATGGACTAAGCAGCAAAGAAAAGGATCATAGAGATTAAAAGCTTCAAAAGTGGATGTTGACCTTCTTCAGAGAGAAGGAAAATGGAAAAAAGACTATAAACAATCTTAACAACATGATTTTCAGTGGATAGGAATAGAATGAAAAGAATCTAAAATGTCAGGTAGGAAGAGAAATGCCTTAACTAGAACAAAAATCCTGAGTTCCTAAACTCTCATTTGCATTTTTTTCTAACTCAAAAAAAGTGTTTATTCAGTTACTCTGCAAGCATGATTGAAATAGCATCAATACTTGAAATTTCTATCTGCTGTAGATGCATGAAATAAGTTAAATGCCTTTCCCAAGCACTGTGGCAAGTTCTGGCTCTTATACTTTCTAAGTCACAGGATTAAAAATTCAAAGTTTGAGTTGGCAGAAATTTGCCAGATGTTCCATGGCTAATTTTTTTTACTCAAAATACTTAAGTGCACAACATGACTGTTCTAAGAAAATCTAAAATAAATTTAAAAATCACTTGCAATAGTAAGCAAATATTAGAAATTATAGGAAAGAGGAAGCCTCATGAATTATTTTGGAAACTTTTCCAAGCATAGGGAGTGAAATGGTTGGGGTAACAGAACTTGTAGAAGAACATATGTAATTTGTGTAGTTCTAAAGCAATTGCTTACTATTTTTGTATCTTTAGTGTAAGTTTTTGCCCAGCAAATGTTCTCTGGGCAGGATTAAAGTAGTCTGGTTCTGTGTCAGGATTACTGGTGTTACTGCACTGGTTCTTGAGGATATGTTTTATTTTCATGCCAGATTACTTGCAAATACTGCATCCAGTGTTTACAGCCTCTTTCAGTTTTGGCTAAAAGGAGGCCTCTGACTTTATATACAGAGGATTTTAACCTCTATTTGTCAGAGGCAGCAGAAAGCCCACAGTCACATTCCTATACTGCTTTTTATAAAGTATAACACTATGAAGTTATTGAAAGAATTTGCCATAATCATTCAGTAAGATTTATGCGAGTTCACATTGTTTAAAAAAAAACAAAACCCCATGACATTAATTTGGTTTCCTTCACAAAACCGGAATGTAAGATGTTAAGGGGGGGAGAAAAGTTTCATAAGAATTATTTAAGCTGGTAAGCTAATTAGTTTAGATAAATACTGACATGAAAATGCTTGTCAGGGGAAAACTGCTGCCAAAAAGCAGAACTTGGGCTTGATTAATGTGAAGAACTATTACTTTCTAAATGTGTAAGTCAGCAAATAACCTCTTTAAATTCTGCATGATAAGATCACTTAAATGATTATTTAGCATATCATTAGTACTGGTAAACAGCAATTACAAATACTTCAGCTGACTTTCCTTTACAACTGCTCTTTCCTTCCAGTCCATATCCTGAAGTTTTATGGAGCCAATTCAGTACTTTATGAACCATTTTACTACACTGTTGGCCACATTTAGCAGTTGCTTTTTCAATGTGGCAATCAGCTAATACCTAGAACATAAGAAAGGAAATGTCAAACTTTGGAGGATAGACAAAGGTCATGCTTCTCATGTGATAATTAAATTTTTTTCTGCTGCAGTCTTGGAGAAATGGAGTGATGCTCTCAAATGCAAAACATAAATTATCCATTTTCATTGAATCTCTGTTAATAACCTTCCTGGAAGTGGCAAGGTTTTTCTGGGAGGCATTAGTTTGACCCTGGCAGGAGAGGGGAGGTTGGAACCCACATCTTATGCCCTGAGCAGGTGCTCTTGTTAGGAGCGATTCTTAAACTTTGCTGTAAGGGAGTGAGTCCTCTGAAAGAAGTGCTCCATCTATGGAAATATTCAAGCCTATGAGGGGATGGGGCTTTGAGCCACCTGGTCTAGGCAAAGGTGTCCCTGCCTCTGGTAAGGGTTTTGGAACTAGATGATCTTTAAAGTCCTTTTCAACCAAAACCATTCTGTGATAATGTATTCAGCCTCAGAAAAAGGCACACTGAGAACAGAAGCTTTGTGCTGCATTTCCTGGTGAGATATCCATGCAATAGTATTTTGCCCCTCCAGTGGAGGTGGTAGAGGAAGCTCCAAGTAGTGTTGTGCAGCCTACAATGTCCTGCACACCCCTTGCTCAAGTCTCTGGGTTTTACCAAACTTCCTCAGCTGTTGCCTGTGGTGGTTTAGTAGGTATGAGATACCTGTTGTTGTGGAAGGATCACAAAGGTCCTACTTCTACTCACAAATATTCCCTTAACTTTCTCTGTACTTCTTGAATTCCTTGGATTCTGATACAGTTTTTGTGGTTGATTGAAACAGTTTAAATGTGGGCTGTTGCTCGAAGTCATTCTACTGCTGTCCATTTAAGCCTCTCTGCTTCTTCCCTTGTGCTGTGTATATATATGCAGTCAGCAAATGAGGACAACTATTTGGTTTAAAACTAATCCTAACAAATACATAATTTACAGTCATAGCTGTGATAATGCTTAAAGCAAGTCATGAAGCAAAAAGTGCGGATGTGTAGCTTGGAGAAGTGGTTAAACTCATTTAAGCCAGTGGTGGAGCTGTGCTGGAAGTGTTGTGGCAATGGTCAGCTTTGAGACTTTCAAATCTGTATTGTTTTGACTCTTGGCCAGACATTAGCCTAGTGTTTGGCAGTGTGAGGTTTAAAAGCCTCAGCTAAGCTCAAGAGTGAGATCTATACTCCTGGTCTACTACCCTATAATTTATTTTCATGTAAACTGTTTGGAATAATGGTATTTGTAATGTAATAAAAGAGAGCTTAATTGATTTTCCCACAAAGGAGGATAAAGATGAGCAGTAATACAGACATAGTATGCACAGTCATGCTTTCTTACGTGAGATTCATAGGGGTGATAAAGGATTACATCTTTCTAGGCAAATAATCCGATCCAGAGTGCACTGAAGATGTAAGTTTTCTTACTGACTTCAGGGTGTTGGATGCCTTGGACCAACTGTCTTCACTCTTACATTTTGGGTTTTGTTTTCATTGTCTCAGGCCAACCAGTCTAAAGAGTTAGAAAATCACAGACAAAAAAAATATGCTACAGGTACCTTCTATCACCCACAGTTAAAATAGATAAAATAGAGTCAGGTAGCAGGGAGATGGATTCAGGTTGAAATTGTCATTTGTTGGTCTAACCTCAGAAATGCATTAATTTGCAGCCTCTTATTTCCTTACAAATAAATGATAAAATCTGTTTTGTTTTTGCTGTAGCTCAGTCATTGGTTTCTATGCTTCAGAGTAGATATAGAAAATGCCCACTGAATGACAAATAAAGAACCTGTTAGATACTTAAGAAAAAAAAATACAGAAGTCTGCATAGAATTCCGACTGGATTGAAGTATCTTAGTTGAGGTTCCTTGTATGAGCTTTTCTTAACAAGTCATTTATATGTAAGGCTTCTGGCTGCAGTTCTGCTGTGCTTGTGGGCACACTTTGGGTTTTGGTTTCTCCATGAGTTTGACACCAGTATGTTTGTAAAGGCAGTGCAGCTGCCCATGACAGATCCCACACTAACCAAAAGCATTTTCCTTACAGTGCAAGTAAAGATAGCAGAGTAAAAGTGCATTCAAATCAAAGTAGCTTCTTTAAATTTGATAACTGTTTCCATGTGTTCTTTGTCCATCTTTCTCTGAAATATCAGGAGTGTATATGTAGATGCACAGAAAAACTTAAGTGTATGTACCTAAGTCAGTGTGAAAATGGCCTGTTTCTTTACCAGAAGCAATGTGGTGAAATTTCAAGGTCCGCTTATGTTTTAAGTCTTCCTTTTATTCTTTTTACTTTCTGAGGCAAGCAGGTAATCCTGATTAAAATGCAACCTAAATCTGTGAGAGTTATGACTTCTTAATCTCACATGAAAGTATATGAGAGGCAAGTTTAGGAGAAATGGCTGAGCTCAATTCAGATTTGTTTTTTCTGCAGCAAATACGAGAAGCTGTAAAATTCAACAGAAATTGGAATTGCATTATTGTCTATGTAATGTGAGACCTTTACACACTCTGGAGCTTGAGAGCTAAAGGGAAAAATCTGGGGGTGTTTCTATAAGCTCAGCACTTTAAAATCCTTTGTCAGGAGAGGAAATCTTCCCAGTCACCCCAACCTTCCTGCGTTTGCTTACCCCACAGGAAGTAAACAGTAACAAGTTCAGTGTGGTCATTTGTAACTTCAGTAAAACAGAGGTGAAATATTTCAGTTAAGTCATGCACAATGACAGTTCATGGAGTGATCAAGATTTAAAATGAGTGTATGATGCCTTTTAAAACACTAGTTGGTGAGCTCCTGTTTTGAAATTGCTGAGGTGCTACAACCAGATTGGTAGTACTGGCAGAGAGAGTTTGAAATGCTTTTGTTGGAAAACATTGGCAAAATGTAGGGTTTCTGCAGGAATATGTTTCATTGAAGTATCTTCCAAAAAGACCAACTGAAGTAAAAGAAAAGTTTTAAGAAGCTGATTAAGCTTTCCTTAAATTTAAGGGAGAAAAATTAGGATCAAAATACTTGAATTTTTTCAAATTGGGATGCAGAGCATAGTGGTTGCCTCAGAAACACTGAACTTGGGTTTTTCATTTGTTTACAAATGACCAAGATTTTCTCACAATAAAAATGCAGGGCTTTGTTAGAAAAGCACATTGTTATTGCAGGATTTCACGTTTTTCATTTGTGTTTTCTAGCAGGATATTTGTAATTTAATGAGATCAGGGAAACATGTCTTGATCATCTAGTAATTGAATGCACCTTATCACCTAAGTCAGTTTTACTGCTTTATTGATATGTACTCTTCATGTATTGCCTAATGTCATTGATTTATGGCGTCAGGGAGAGTCTTGTAAGTTCTTTCTATGTACATGGTGCAACTTTTAATTGTATGCCAAAGTCATATAATTAAAAGGAGCAAGGGTTGCACAGAGGAAGGAGAGAGCAGAGGCCATGAAATTTCCTTGATTTTAAATCCACTCCCTATTCCAGAGAATCTGAGCACCCAAAAAACCAAAAAAAAACCCCACCCAAAAAACCAAAAAAACAAACCAAACAAACAAAAAACAAAAAAAAAACCCCCAAACAAACAAACAAACAAAACCCCAAAAAACCACCAAACCAACCAAGAAGGGACATCAAAAGTCTTGACAGTCTTTCAAATCCCTTCTTTTGAAATGTTGTCATTCTAAAAGGAGGCTTGGCTTCCTCATTATCTTCATGAAGGCCCAAGACCCACATGGCTGTGCCTTGACTGGGCAAGATTTGGATTTTTATTCCCAAGCTGGGTGTGTGCTTCTCAGCATGGCTTTTGTAGAGCCTCTCTGAGATGATTGGTTGCCCTCATGGGTCTTGCACAAAGCCTCCAACCCAAGTTCTGACTTCAGGTTCCACAGTGGAGGGGCAGAGGGGCTGCAGGTGAGATGCTGAGTATGGGTCCTTCACTGCACAGATGTGCAGCACAAAGGTTTCCTGTGGGGAGGGAGGTTTCTGCATTGCTGCTACTCAACTGTGAAGGGGGGTTGGATCTGGTTTGTGGTGTTTTGGAAAAAACCCAACCAAACATGATCTTTATCTTTCTGCAGCTGCAGATTTTAGAACTTGAAGAAGAAAAATGTTGTTTTCCTAGATTCCTGTGAATTCATCCAAATAGAATTGCACTGGGTTTTAAACAGCCTGCTGGAGCAGGGAGGTTGGACCCACTATGTTCCTTTCCAACCTTAACCATTCTGTGGTTCTCTAATATCCCACATGATTTTGCTCTAAATATCCAAGGGGGAAATGTTACACCTTCCAGTGTGTTTTTCCAGAACCTAAGATGCCCATCAGTGATCAGTCTTCATAAAAGATTCTTGTGTGGCCATGAGAAAAGGCACTGAATATCACATCTTACATTATTTCCTGAAAAATAGTACTGGCCGAGTTTGCAGAAATGTGAGCTCAAACTTCTTGTAGATGTTGATGTGGTCCAAGTGTGGTCTGCATTTACCACATCCACACACTCACTTAGGTCTTAGATAAATTGTTTAGATTTCTTTCCACCTTTTTATTGGTTTTGCCCTTCTTTGCTAGTTCAGCTACATTTTTTGGTCTTACAAAAAAAAATTAAAGCAGGTATATTGCATTGTTTTAAGGTTTATTTACTCTTCTTTTTAAGGATCCTAGAATAACTTCATGGATAGTCCACCTTTTAGTGTAAGATACTTCTGACTCCCATCATTTGCTAAGAGATACTCTTACATTTGATAATAATAGTTACAATTGTTTCTCTGCTTCAGATCTATGCAAAGCTAATACTGACCTAGTAATTCTGCTAACACAGTAATTGTTGCATTGTTTCTCATATGGTTATACAAATTTATAGTTTGTAGTTATGGGGGCTAATTAATGCTGTAGATCAGTGAAATTACCTTTGAGAGGAGTGGTGGGAAGTGAAGGAATAACCAGAAAAAAAGTTGGGGTGGTGAGGATATCAGCACTTTTTCTTTCTATTTTAGTAGAAGGCTCTGTAGTATCTTCTACCCCTTTTAACAAGGACATGTAGTGACAGGACAAGGGGAATGGCTTTAAACTGAAAGAGGTTGTGTTTAGATTAGATATTAGTAGGAAATTCTTTACTGTGAGGATGGGAGGCACTGGCACAGGTCGTGCAGAGTAGCTGTGAATATCCCATCCCTGGAAGTGTTCAAGGCCAGGCTGAATAGGGCTCTGAGAAACCTGGTCTAATGGAAGGTGTCCCTGCCCGTGGCAGGGGGTTGGACAAGATGACCTTTAAGGTCCCTTCCAACCCCAACTCATTCTGTGATCTGCCTCAGAATTAGCTGCAACACTTCTGAGAGAAAGCAGAGTGAAAAAAACACTTAGTAATAGATAAAATAATGGATGTGTACAATTGCTAAAAGTGAATATGAAACAGGTGTAACATAAAAAAAAATATAGATACCAGTGCTTCCCAAGATTTTGATTCAGGTCTGATAAGACAAGTTATTGAAAAGTTTGGGATGTTTTTAGTGATTTTTTATACTATTTTGTATTACACTGTCAAAATTCAATTATTTATTTTCAGTTTGGAAAGAATGTTTTGTTTGTTTGTTTTTTAATGAAATCTAAATAATAGCCCAAGACCTTTTTTGACATTCTCTTGTTAATTTGATTTCCAGTGCAGTCTTCCTTACCTCTGTTATGCTGTATTTTGACTGATTGTTAAATGCTTAATTGGAAATATCTTGTTAAATTCTGCCAACTGAGCACTCAGAAGCTCTGCATATGCTTCTGCTTCAAAAGCCATGCACAGCAGGGTGGCTGCCAGATCTTGTCTGCCTCAAGCTCATACCGAGTTATAGACCAACTGAGGTTGAGATATCCTGTAATGACAGTCATACAAGAATTGGCTTAAATTGAGATCAAACCCTTCTCAAAGGGTAGGTTTCTGCCCAAAATATTGTGACGTGTATAGTTTTGTTACAGCTTCAGGTTTTTCTTCTTTGTCATGTCTAATTTTCTTCATGTTGAAATGTTTTCCAGAATTGCTTGATAAATCCATCACATAAAATGGTTTTCACGCTCATGTTGTCATCTTTTGTTACAAAACATGGATTATTGTTTTTGGAACTCAAATTTCCATTTTTTCTCTTCTAGATTATATGAAGTACAATGCAAGATATTTATAGTCCTTTTTTTCTTTTAAATATCACAGGCAGTCTGCTCTTAATGGTTTGAAGACGTGATAACCCCTACCTAGTATTAACTTTCCTGGGCAATTGCTCTTTCTGTGCATGCAGCTTGGTCACATCCTCTGCAGATTATCTGTTCCATCATTTTTTTGCTCAATCCATAACTGGTTGACTCCTTGGTTACGTTGCTAAAAGATACTCTCCTGCTCTTTCAAAAACTGCTGTCTACAAAGTTTCCTTGCACACTTACCGGTTTTAGGTTGATAAGAGAATGGTTTATGGTACATTGTACCTAAATGTGTCCAGCTAATGAGAAATTGGAGAGAACGCACAACTTGGAGCTGAATCACAGGCTTTAACCCAAAGTCTCAGAGGCACTTCATTGTCATGTTTTCACTTGTACTTGTGAAAATATTTCCCAGAACCACTCTTAATTGTTGTTCTGGGGACTGGGACTGTGTAAATGAAACTGATAGAAAATGTGATGTGATACTATGATAATTTGGTTGTTACCATAGTAATTACGTAAATAAATTCTTTACCAAGATAGGCATTTTGTGACCCAAAAGTTCCTCTGAAGAAAGTAAGTGCTTGAGTGCTATTTTGCTCCCCAGTGTAAGAATTTTTCCTGCGTAGAAATAACTATGGAACTGTTATTTCTAGTACTGTGTGATGTTAGTTAACATAATGGTCCCTTAAAGCATTTCTCCTCTACTTCCTGTGCTGAAATTCTTTACACCCTGTAGTTTTTTCACAGCTTAAAGCTGTTGCAAAAATTTTCAACCTCAAGGTTTTTTTTGTTGATGTATTGTCATTTCCAACAGTCAACTGGTTCACGTCAGGTGGGTTTTAGTTTATTGTACACAAGTTCCTGTGTGGAGAGTGGTGGGAAACTGGTATTGATTCAGTTGTCCTTCAGACTTTTGGCTCTTGCGTAAAAATCTTGAGATTTGCCCAAGAATTAGTCATACTGAAGCCTGGCTGCCCTGGGAGCTAGGTGTTAAACTTGCTGATTACTTCAGTTACAGATTGTTTCTGCAGCAGCACTTCCAGTGCAGAACTGGAAGATGCCTATCTGGAAGATGCTCATAGCAATTGTTTTGGGGAAAAAAACATGTGGCAAATGAGCCTGAAATTATATTTTCGTAGATAATGTTCAGCAAAAAAAGAGCAAGGGTTATTGTATTTTGTAGTGCTTTGTGTACCTGCATGTACAGTTGGTGAGTTGAGCAGAAAAACTGGTGGAGGAAGTGGTGCAAGAGCTGCAAACCATGTAGTAGCAGCCTGCCCAGGGTCATCTGAGTAGTTTAAACAAAACAAGTGTGTAAAACCATAGTTCTGCTTGTAGATTGTCTTTCAAAATTCCTTTCGAAGTGATTTTTAAAAGTTAGTCTCACAGGCTTGGCAAAAAGGAGCAGTCCTAATGACATGGGTTTGCTTTTTCCCTTCAGTATTCAACTGCTGATTGGTTGCAGAGCCACAAACCAGTACCTGTGTCAGAAGTTCCCTATTTGCCAAGCATTATCACTGGTTGGTGTAATATTTTTGAACATAATCAATAGTTTTAGTCACTATGTTCTCACAGAAGGTCTATCATCTTCATGGTTAAAAAGTGTTTTCGCAGAATTCTTTCTGCCTTGCTAGAGAGGAATTTTCTATACTATTTTATGCTATTTTCATGATGCTTTTGTACTGCTCTTGTACAGTGAGGTGGGTCCCATGGACCTTTGCTAAGAGACATTCTAAATCACAGAGAATTGGTGAATTGGTCTTCACTTGGTGAAGAGTAATTTCAGGAGTGGAGTGGCTTAAAAATATAGTATTGATTATTCGGAAATAATGTCTGATTTCTAACAAGATTTGTCAGGTCTTTCCAGAGACTTCTGAGAAGGAGTAGACTATTGCAAAATTGTGAGGAGAATGGATTTGCCATTTCATTTAAAGCAACAAAGTGTAAGATGTATATTCAGGCTGTGGCAGCCTGGCTTTCCTTCTCTGGAGGAAAGAGAAGATATCACTAGATAAAAAGAGATCCTCACCAAGCTGGATGACTCTTAAATGCTCGAGATGAGTGGGCTAGGTATAGGACTTGTATTAAACATATCCACACTGTAAGGAGTTAAAAGGAGATCTGTCAGTATTCTTAAAAAAATTTTGTAAGAACTAGCCCCAGTATGAACATAATTTATATAACACAACTCATGTGTGAAATTAGGACACAAGCTTTAATTTTGTTGATTTTTTTTCATGATCAATACTATTTCAATTTAAACTGAAGTCTACTTTGTTTTAGCAGGTCTGAATTATTTCAGAATTCTGGTAACTAATTGTCACATGAAACTTCTGAAAACACAGTTGCAAGCAAAAGCCAACTTTCTGGGCATGCAATTCTCCCTTGGGAAAGAGGGTTGGAAATAGCTTGTGCTGATCCAGTCCTTGCACTTCCATTCCAAAACTGTCAGTTCTAAACTGGCTTTGTTTTGCCTTGCAAAATCACTGCCATTTTTTTGACGGTGTGAAGAAGAACATGTCTTAACATTGTGTGTTGTATTGACTGGTTTAATAATTTGAAAACAAGCAAAAGAAAAAAGAAAGCCCAAGGCAAAAAAGAAAAAACCAAAAAACCAACCAAACAAAAACCACAAAAAAACCCCAGTATCAGAGGGACCTTGTCATTGAGATATATACATAGTTAAGTGCTAAACACTGCATTAAAATTTAATGTGAACATATAACTAAAACCTGAAAATATGTTAGGAAGTTATTGCCAAGAACAAAAACATAAAGCATATAGAAAACAAAGACAAAAGCAGGAGGTTTTTATTAGTGGACTACTAATAGCACTGTTTAGAGTAGAGCTGCTCAGGGCTTTTCCTCTGTGGTCAGTGGAGTACACCCAAACCCCAGGGTGGCTCTTCCCCGTATATAAAGGATTTAAGGGTTTTTTTAATCTTTTCATGGAGCCTAAGTCCAATTAAACACGTATTTGGGATAGAGCCAATACACAGATTTGGAAGCTGGGAAGCACCTGTGTGTCCTGTAGTTTCACTGTAGCCAAATAAAGAGTAGCAAGTAAGAAATTCTGCCTGTTTTTTCCATAAAAGGAGCTTTCAGATGGGGAAAAATCACTGCAGATGCTTGTGATGGAGGCATTGCTGCAGGGAAGCATCCTGCTAAACCACTCTTAACAAAGCTCTACCTAATTCAGAGTTTAGCCTTGGAGAATTAGTTAGCCCTGAGTATTTTGACAGGGAACTGAGTCAAATTTCAGTCTTATTCTTCATTTTGATACTAGTGGCCTTTTGACCCTG
This sequence comes from Acrocephalus scirpaceus scirpaceus, assembly GCA_910950805.1. Classification (NCBI taxonomy): domain Eukaryota; kingdom Metazoa; phylum Chordata; class Aves; order Passeriformes; family Sylviidae; genus Acrocephalus; species Acrocephalus scirpaceus. Next base: position 54,594,790 of record OU383774.1, on the reverse strand, counting down.
AGAAATTTTAAGTCTTCATTGCTTTCTTACTTCTTGCACTAATAAAATGGGGTTTCTGCAGCCATCACAGGGAAGTCTGAAATGAAAAGCAACATTTTGCTTAATTGGTGAAATTTATTCTGTGGCTGCATCTAGTAACATTAATCAGTTACTGAACATTAAATTAAAGTAAAAACTGCAAACCTCCTTTCATGTTAAAGCAATGCATTGGAGGCGACCTGTTCACCTGAAGTGCTGCTTAAAAGCTTTAAAAAGCAATATGAAATTTGTAAAAGACAGAGTGAGTAACATCGCTTTAGAAATTAATTCCTGATGAACATTCCTGTTCAATTAAGCTGGACCCAGGGTTAAAGTTCTTTAGTGATTATTACTTAGAGGACTGGTAATTGCCTGGTTAATAATGTATTTCTCTCATTTGGGTGTTGAATATCAAATTGTGGGACTGAAGCTGAAGTTTGCCCTGATAAGCTTGAAAATGCCCTGCAAGCTGCAGAATGCACTTTGAATTCACATAATAGAAGTTTAAGTTTTTCATGTTTAAGTATAAAGAAAGTAGAAACAGCTGTAATTAAACCCATCAGTTTTACAGCATGGGGGGTGCTTGCACTTGAGAAAACCCATCTCTGTGTTTCTGCATTGTGGCACACAGTGTTTTTTTGTGAGGCATCAGTCTTGTCAGTGCAGCACTACATGGCCATGCACTTGGTAAGGTACCTGTGAGAGTGGTAGTGGTCCCTGGGGAAGGAGCAGAGGGGGCTGTGCCTAAAATCTGAGAGGAAGGTGGAAATGGTGATAAACAAAACATCCACTTTAAATGTCACCAGGTCTGAGAGCTAAATACCTCTTTCTGCTCATGCAGCCACAGGGCTGACAAGTTTGTGCAGCCAGCATAGGTGACAAGGCTGTGGTTTGCCCAGGGACATGCATTGAATGGGCTTTCTCACACCCTTCCATTGATGGTGCTGGCAGCTCTGCAGTGCTGGGGCCAGCTGAGTTGCAGCACCCTCTTTGTCTTTTTAACCATAGCGTCAATTGATATTTGTGGGAACTACAAGAGCTGTATTGGACTCATTGCATATTGCTGTTTGGGCTCTATGGGTAGATGTTTCTACACAGAGAATATCCTCTTGCTGGATGTAGCCCATCTAACTGATGGAAAGCAGCAGTCAGTTCTGTGCATTCCTGTCGGATGAAATTCCTCGTGCCAATCAGGTTATGGAATACGTTGTTGTCAGTAAATGCATGGCATCTTATACTTTGTGTTCTGCTCTGCTCCCGGCCTTCGTGGTGTGGCTGCCCCGTCTGTTCTTACTGCTTGTTCTGGCTCTGTGATTATCTGCAGAGCAGACTCAAATCTGGGTTTGCTTTCTCTGTTAGCTTTCTGATGGTTTAGTTGACTTATGTTGAAGTTGACTGATTGTTGAGGCTGGTGGGTAGAAGAGGAGTGGAAGTGATGCAGAAATAGGCAGATCCCTTCTGTTTGTAGCAAACTGCTTTGTTTGGTCTAATGGAATCACACTCAGAATAACGTGAGCAAAATTGGAGCAGGGGTGAGAGAGGACCTGGAACTGCTGGTCTCAAGTGCTAACTCAGGAATAGTAACTTTGCTTCTCTTTCTAGACCTCACTCCCTTTTATCAACCTCTTTTCCTCCTTCATTAAAAACAATACTTTTCCAGTCATTAATCACTAAAATGTGACATTAATGAAGCGGGGTTCACACATAGTCAAGATGTGTCATCAGTGATTGCTCTGGGAAAGAAATTTGGATTCCTCAGAGCAAAGTGTAGTGATGGTGAGAATAATAAAAATGGAAGAGGCCATGTGGCCAGAAGAATGAGAAATGGAGGTCATGTGCCTGTGTTTCCAGCAAGGGCAGTGCTGAGAGACACAAGTGAGAAGTGCATGCACTCCTAAATGGAGGTAAAAATGATGCAAACCAGGCCAAGAGCTGAACTGGTTGAGAAATTATGGAGAATCAACTATGTGATTATGAATCAGTAACTGATGTTTTTTCTGCTATGGATGAAACAGCTCCAGTATTGCCAAAATCATAATTTAAAAATTGCAGTGTGAAAAATTGTAAATCTCATCACTCTCATCTTGTTACTCTGAATTTTTATTTGATGCACTTAAAAAATAAAGTGTTCTTTTTTTAGGAATAAGTCTAAATAAGGAATGTCTTAATGCTAGTTTTAATTCTAGTAAATGTAGTCTAGTTTTACTAGGCTAATTCTTATTGCCTTAGCCAGGCAATGCTGCATGCTTTACATGCATGCTGTGCTCCTGTTCATAGCTATAGATTTGTCATCTGTGCCAGTGCATTTTAATACTAAAAATGTGCATTTAGAAGGTCAAACTAGATTTTAGAAGATTTAGAAGACCAGGAACCATCAGACAGTGCATTGTGTACAGAGAAATGAGATGACAAATTTTATTACTGACTTTTGGGAAAATCATTTGAGGCAAATGCTGCATGTCTGTTTTGCCCACTTCATCCTGAGTCTTATGGACGCTGCTTCCCCTGCCTCCCACTCTCAAGAAGGCACATACTTGCTACTCAAATGTTCCTCTGTTGCTTCAGGAGTTCTGATGCTTCACTGCTGAGAGGCAACATTGTACTCAAGGATGAGTCTCCTGTTTAAAGAAAATAAAGCAAACAGAAGCCACCAACCCTGTGCTTTCAAATTTATTTATAAATATGGTGTGAAAATATTTTCCCATGTAGTCTTGCTGTCTCAGCATAATTCTGCTCTGTGCGCGACACGCAAGCAGGCTGAGATTTTGTTTCTGCAGGACTGCTGTTTATTACTAACATAGCAGAAGGGCTGATGTGGTTTCAGCCAGAACCTCCTCCATTCCACTTACATTCTCTCTGAGTTACCTCCTACCTTGAGCTCTTAGTTTCAGATGTATTGCAGAGGACTTGGTTAAAGTACTGATAGTTAGCCTCTAATCAAAATAGGGTTTGCTTTGGGCCATGAGGGCAGAGACTTAATGTATCCAGAGTCACTCTAACTCTTTCCAGAAGTGGCTCTGGAACATGATACTGCAGAGATTTTAATAGTCTCCAGTGCAGTTAAATGACTGTGGTTTATATATTATCAAATGTAAAATACTGGGTAGATGTTGTAGCAGAAATGGATTGACAGTGGGTACAGCAGTAACTCAGTCACCAATGGGCTGAGGCTTCCTTTAGCTGTTTTTTGGTGGGTTTTTTGTGTGTTGGTTGGTTTGGTTTTGGATTTTTTGGGGAGGGTGGGAGGATTTTTTGTTTGTATTTTTCTATGTTTTTTGAAATGTGACCTTTTATGTGTTTTCTTGTATTGTATTACTCTTCTCTTCAGAAATGGAAATAGGAAGTAGTAAGGGACTCTAGAATACAACTAATACAACTGTCTCAAATCTGCAGTTAATCTATATTTAATGGAAACAGGAAAAAATTTGATGTATTTAATAGCTCAAAGTTAAATGGTTACAATTTATCTTGCAAAGTATGAGTGTTCTGAAATACTTCAAAGCTTTATCTTCTGTCAAGGTTCACATTTTGGTGATTGGTTTTAGAGAAGGAATAAAATTCATCCAGAGTAGTTGTCTATTGTTAGTGTGTTAGGAGCACATTACACTAAGAATCCTGTAATTCTTCCAGGGGTCGCCTCTGTTTGATCTGATCAAGCAGTCAAAAGAGCGGGAAGGCCAAACTGATCAGCCTGAACCCACTTCTTCTCTCAATATGCCTCTCCAGCATAACCACACTGCTGCAGACCTGTAAGTGAATGCCCGAGATCTATGAAGCTGATATCACCCTTAATATTCAAATCCACCTGTATTGTGTTTTCCTACTTCTTAGTCTTGGTACTTAAGTTTTGTTAAACCATTGTATTTGCAGATATTTAGTATACATAAAATTTAAATCAAATGCTGAAGTATTTTTCCCCAGCCCTATCAAACTTGTAATTGTAAACTGTTATGTTACTTACCTAGAAATAAACAAGTCCCTGTATCAGGTGTTGGTGATAACAGGTCACAATAGCAATTTATTTCTTCTAATGGGTAAGAGGCAAGAGTTACTGCAAGTATTATTCATATAGAGTTGTTCCTTTATCCTGTGATGTTAAATGCTTAATATATGTTGAACCTCCAGCTATCTTTCTCCTGTGAAATCTCCTAAGAAGAAGGCATCTGGACCTCCTCTAAGTGCTTCTTCCACTCCAGATGTTCAACCTGCTGTGATCCCCCAAACGCAGAAACCACAGAAATCTACCTCCCTCTCTCTGTTCTACAAGAAAGGTTTGTTCCTTCTGCATGTGCTGACATTACAAAGTTACCTCTTGCTTTTTATCCTTTTTGGGTTTTGCACTCAGCCTTTCTGAAAAGTTTGTTGTAGACTCTGTAGTGAACACTGGGCAAATCTCTGGAAGAAAGGGCAAAATGGTGCCGGCAAGTGGTTACTGTGTGCACTCTGAGAGTTAGAAGTGAAAACTTCCCTATCCTGGCTGTAAGAATGTCCAAATGGGCTCAGATGGAGGGTTCTTCTGTTGTAGCATCCTTTTCCCAGCAGTGACCATAAAGAGATGTCACAGGAAGCTGAACAGCTGGACAGACATGGGCTGGTGCTTTCCCAGGCTTGATCTTTATCCTGCTTGGGGGGTTTTCTGAACTTGTGCTGTGTCTGCTTAGTAACTCTCCGCAGATTCATGTTCTAGGTACTTGTTTGAATTGGCACAGACACGCGTGTGCAGCGTTGTTTGGTGTGGCCTTCCATGTGTCCACTGTCTCTTGTGTGGAAAACCTTTTTCCATTTATTTTGAACCTGGCTTCTACTGCCTTCACTTGATGTCTGGTAGTTTTTTTTCTTGAAGGCAGTGAATAGTACAATGCTGTCCCTTCTCCATTGCATTCCTTTCATTTTGTAACTCCTGTTACAACAATTTCAGTTTATTTTTGTTTCCAAAGTGTATCTACTGGCCTATCGTCGACTCCATACCCTGTTCCTTCACCTTCTCTCCGAACATCCTGACCTGGAACCCTTGATCTGGACCCTCTTCCAGCACACACTGCAAAATGAGTATGAGCTAATGAGAGACAGGCACCTGGACCAGGTAACATGGACAAAAAAGGTTTTAAAAAGTTAAAAAGACTCTCCTGAACAAAATGTTCTTTTTGCATTCTTAGCCATTAGAAATTGTACTCTGAGGTTTTTATTGCTCTATTGATCATTGAAAGGAGGACTTAGTTTAGACTGAAGTCATCTCGGTTTCTTAAGCACTGGCAATAACTTAATATGGCACCTTCAAATACCATTTTGAGCTATTTTCAAAACAATGAAGACGGACCACAATTTCTAATAATTTGCATAAAAATGCAGTGATTTTCCTTGGGAAGACAACATGCATGGCTGATAAATTTTTTGTTATTCTACCCTAAAACTGCAGCATGTGGTAGGAGTTTGAGAAGGTACTATCAGCTCTAATTAGTTCTTTGTCACATAGAAATGGAGATAGCACTATATTGACTTATTTTCTGGAAGTTCTTTCTAAATTGAGTTGCCTGCTAGTTTATAGAGCACAATCAGTAACAGAAAGTTATTTCTTAACTTGTAATGAAGAAGCTGAATTAATTTTCAGATGTCTTGTCTTCTTTCTCTAATAGATCATGATGTGTTCCATGTATGGCATATGCAAAGTAAAGAATGTAGATCTTCGATTTAAAATAATAGTTTCAGCATACAAGGAGCTTTGCAACACAAATCAAGAGGTATGGAAGTTCTTAAATGTTATTCCTCCATAAAAATCTTAAAAACTAATTATTTTCCCCTGAAATCAAAATAAACTACGCTTGAACATACAAAAGAAAACCTCTGCTTCACTGCGTCTCCACTTAGTGGAGGAGAAAACTGACTCTAACACTAAATATCTCTTTTAAACATCTTGCATAAATAGTTTGGTAACTCTCCTCAGAAAACAAATTTCATTCCATCTTTTGAAAGATACGTAATAATGGTTTATGACTCTATTTGGAGTCTAGATGAAAAATTTATGTCTACAGCTAATAGGATTTTCAAAAGCAACACAGGTTTCTTTATGAGTTGTCTAACTTCCATGGAGCATTAAGGGAAGAGAAGCAGATGACTTTCTAGAGAAACTTTTAACAGAAACACAGTTTGATAGCAAATAGAGATGTATGGGTCTATATCAAACAAGCTGTGTATGTATTAAAGTTGCAGGCTTAACTCTAACATGAAGAAATTCCTTCCTTCACAGGAGCTTTAATGTACTGAAATTTTGGCACAGCACAGTAATGAAATCAATAGAAAAACCCTTACCAGTTAATGGAACTGTAGCATCCTCTCAGTAGCACAATTTTTCATAGTGTATTTGTGGATCTTGGCTAAACTCCAGATTTGGTCTCCAAGCTTATAGAACTATTTTATCCCCATCAGATCAGTAATGAGTTTTTTAGCCTTCCAAGGCATGCACAGTAGTCTAGACTTCTTGACACGTGTGTGTGAAAGCAAATCGTACTTAGATTTGGAAAATGTTAGAACTGATGTTCACACCAAGGGGCTGTGCCAGTTAATGAAGTAGGTGCTTTTATTGGTGTTCAAACATATTTGGAAAAATCCCCAACAGTTTAGAGAAGTTACAATGGCTTGCATACAACCCATGTGCCATCCTAGCTCTTAATCTAACACAGACTTTGAGTTACTTTGAGTTTGTCAAATGTAAAATTTTCATTCCTTTTATTTTTTTTTTTTAATCTGTGTATGATTTTCTCACCCTTTGTAGACTTTCAAACGCGTTCTTATCCGGGAAGAACAATATGACTCCATCATAGTCTTTTACAACTTAGTGTTTATGCAGAAGCTGAAAACAAACATTTTGCAGTATGCTTCCAGCAGGGTAAGCCATTAGCTCTGTTCATTATTGAAGAGTAGAAATATATAGGCAATAAATCCTTATGATTATTTTATTATTTTTATAGCCTCCCACTCTGTCACCTATCCCACACATTCCTCGCAGTCCTTACCAGTTTTCCAACTCTCCTCGGCGTGTCCCTGCTGGCAATAACATCTACATCTCACCTCTGAAGAGCCCATACAAATTCTCTGATGGGTTTCAGTCACCCACAAAGATGACTCCAAGGTCTAGGTACGTTGTTGACAAGCATTTCTTTGACTAAATTTAAGATATTTGGGGGGCTTTAGTGGAAACAAATTGGAAAACTGCACAGTCTAGTTTAGTTTGTCAGTAGTCTGTGGCTATCATATAATTTCTGGTTAATGGTTTTTGTCCTGTATTTGGAATCTTTATTCATCATTCAGTGCATTTCTGTTGTGCTCAAAGAGGGTTGTTTGTTTGTTTCTCTTTTTTTTTTTACCCCCCACCAAAGTTTCCTGACTTGGTTGCTTAAATGTTGTTAGCTTTGACCCTGTATCACCCTCCTGAAAAACACAGATGAGCTTTGTAAGCTTCTTTAAAGGGAGAATACTTTTTTGCAACAAAATGTTTAGCTGGCTGAACAGAACATTTCAAACTCTTGGATACTAGTTCTCAGCAGATGATGATGACAGTATAAATGTACCAGTTTCCAGTGGCTTTTCAGACTAGGATCAAGTGAGTCCCACTGTGCACAAAAGTTTAAATGTTACTGTGTACTTTAGGTTGAAGTCCTGCATGATTTTGATCAGCAAACACCTAAAGGTAGAGATGAGAGGATGATTATCTGGGTATCTAGCACTGAAGGATCTTCCTGCTGATACTGGGCAGACTGTGGGGGCCTCTGATTCTTTCAAGCCACAATTTCATTTTTATCTGTGTGATTCAGTTCATTTGGTGATTCAGCATTCACTGACTCAAAGAGAAATGTCTCAACACAGTAAAGCACAGAATGGATTTGCACTGTTAGCGCAGAGAGAAAGAGACTTTGTTACTGCCTTGTGCTAACCTGTGCTAATTAGTCAATGCTTCTGTCATTGTTAAATGTAGCCTAAACTTCTCTTCTTCATTTGGCAGAATTTTGGTGTCGATTGGAGAATCATTTGGGGTGAGTTTTAATATCTTTGATGTCTGGTCTTAAACGCACGTAACTTTTGGAGGAATGGGAAATCCTGCTCAAATCTCTAGAGCAGGCCATTAAGTATATCTGATTTAATACAGTAATTATAGGGAAGTTCTGTTAACTCCTTTCAGATATCCAGACTTCACCTTCAAAATGTGTTACATTTTATTTTAGTTGCTTTGGCACAAGATAAGGGTTCTTAAAACTCCAGGCTTTTAGAACTACTAATTTTTTGTGGGTAATCTGGAAAGTTGGAGTGGCTTCAGGATTTATTGGCAATTCTTTCCCTATTTTCTTGTCACTTCAGACTTCTGAAAAGTTTCAAAAAATAAACCAGATGATGTGCAACAGTGAGTACCAGCTGAAGCGCAGTGCAGAAGTAGGTGCTGCTGCTCCAAAGCCCCTGAAGAGGCTGCGCTTCGATATAGAGGGGCAAGACGAGGCAGATGGAAGGTGAGAGATTGTCCTCGGCTTTTCAGAGATCTTGCATATATTGGGTGCTCAGGGCCTTCATCCTGACTTCTTCCTGCTGTCCTATCTTGTGTTAATTTGGGAGCTTTGGCAGCTGTATCAAATGAGAGATGGAAGCATGAAGCTCCTCAGTTAGATGCTTTGATGTCAAAAAGCAACTCCCCTTGATTTAAAGTTTAGGTTATTGAGGTAAAAAGATATTTTTATTAACTTAACCTTATGCTTTCTTTCTGTAGCAAACATCTACCCCAGGAGTCCAAGTTCCAACAAAAGCTTGCAGAAATGAGTGAGTATTACTTTTCTCATAATCTGCAGGGCACTTGAATAAAAGAGTTTGGGCCCACTCAGATGAAAACATGGTTCAACACCAATGTGATTTGGGTAATTTGCTTAGCTTTTGTACTTGCTGCATCTAGTCTTGAAAATGCAGATTACAAAATGGAAATTTATGTACACAGGAAAATCGTATGTAGGTTTTTTGTTGCTTTGCTTTTATAGAGAAATGTCTGAGACTGCTTTTTTCTTCTACTGTGGGTCAGCATTTCTTTCAGATCTTATGGGATCACTTTTCTGTTTTGAAACGAAACTCAAATCTAGCTCATGAAAAGCAAAACGGCCCCAACCCCACATCTGAGTTATATTTTTCACTCATGAGAAGCAGCACACTTGGCCTGGCTCTGCAGCTGAGCAGATTTGCCTATTAAAAACTCTTGCATTTTTCATCAAGATAGGTATGAGTGTGGATCCAGGCAGCTCTCCTTTATTTTAAGCTAGGGAAATTGTGTCAGTGTTTACTTATGGCAGAGGTTAAGAAGGAGAGCTCTGTCTCGTGTCCAGTGGTGTTGGTGTGTGCCACTGAGGGGAAAAGGCATTCCTGGGCAGGCTGTCTCTGGGATGTGGGCACTGCTCAGCCCGCAGCCTCTGCCTGGCTACAGGGCAACATTCCCAATGTGACACAGACCATCTGCCTGCCTGGAGGATGGAATTGGACACAGTGAGGGGACAGAGACAATGAGAACTGGAGTGAGGAGGTGAAAAAAATTTCATAAGATCTGTAAGACTGAGTAAGAATGGCTAAAACACTGCAAAGTCAGGTGTTCATCCTATAATGAGGGATTCAGTTTGTTTACAATAGAATAATGTACTTCTATTCCTTGTGTCATTACAAATTTTTCCAGTAATCAGTCCAAAGTAATTATGAAGCAAATATTTCAGTCTTTTTGTTTGTTGGGTTTTCCTCTAGCATCTACTCGAACAAGAATGCAAAAACAGAAGCTGAATGATGGAAATGATACCTCAGCCAATGAAGAAAAGTGAGATTCTTCTCAGGACCAGGGGCTGCACTGCCAGCCCTCTTAAGATTGTTTTTGTTTTACAGCCTTCATGAATAGAGTTTGCTTTTTTAGTTGCTTTTTATTCCAAACTGCTAGTTGAAAGCATTTGTACTTTTTAAATTGTTAAATGTTTTCCATGATACTTTGCCTTATGATGTAGCATATATACAATGTAAGCCACTGAATTTAATTTATATATTTTTTGAGGATTTTTTAAAAGTCTTGGAAAGTGTCTGAATTTCCTGTTGCAGCATTACTGATTTAAGCCAGTTCAGTCTTGTTGGATTGAATTTTTATGCCTAAAGATGAAATGTTAGCTAGAATGATTTGAAATGCACTAATCTTGTTTCTTAGATTTGATTTTTAGATTTTCATTTCTTGCAAATTTTGAAAATGGTGGGCCAATTACTGCAAAGACTTCTGTCTCTGCTCATAATTAGCACATCAAATTCCCACCAAATTGAACTGGACAGCAGCTGGAGGCCTTGAAGAGAAGGGGCCTCGCCTCAGGAGTAAAACCTGAATTCAAAGTGAGCTCATTTTGTAGCCTTACTACTGAAACCAACACTTGGCATTTTGTAGTTTTGCTTCCCAAGCTCTCACCCCAGTGTCATTTTGGACGGCAGTTACACTGTCCCTCAGTTTGAATTTCATGGAGTATGAATCCCATAGAGATTTATCCCAGAATCCCACACTGAATCTTCCCAGAAGCTGAAGCTTCTTCCCATATGCAGAGTAATTGATGTGCCCTTTCTTATCTTGGGAAATCTCAAGTATTAAAAAGCAAAACAACAAGCCTAAACCATACCTGGTACACACAAGATTTCAAAATTCTAATGATGTAGAATTTTCTTGATTTCTTCAAATTTTCACCTAATTGTAGCCAAGCCAAACAGCTTGAGAAACAGCTGGAAGCTGAGTATCTTCAGCTGGGTTCCAGGTAAGAGTAGCCTGGTCTCTAAAAGCACAGGGCATCTCCCATTTGCCTTACTGCAGCGTCTGCAAAAACCTGAACGTGGTGAACCCACGTTGGGAAAATCCTTCTGCCTTTACTGAAAAGGCATTTAATTGGGCAGCTTGTGAATGGTTGCAACTAGCAAAAAACCCAAACAAAACCATCCAATACTTTTTTCATCCTTTGTTTCTGTAAGTTACTCATTCAGATACTGGAACTTTTCTTGCAACAACAAAGTTTTGTAAAACAGCCAATTAACAAAAGCATATGTTTTATTTCCAGTGGATTAAAATACAAACAAATAAATTGTCTTGCTTTAAAATTACCCATTTTTATGAAATTTAGCTTTTGCAGCTACTTAAATTAAGAACAGGTACAGTAGAAAAGCATGCTATTCATGACACCAACATTTTAAACCAATGTCTTCCAGGGAGTTTATTTGCATATTGTTTAGCTGATCCTAGAGTACTTACAGTAGGAAGTTCCTTAGAGATCGATTCTCATGTTGATTCAAATCTAACCTTAGAACTACTAAAAATTCTACGAGCAGCAAAAACTGTAAATTAATTTTAAAATAATATTGAGGGGCGTTTTAGACTCAGTATGGCTTTAACTTTCTCACTGAAAAATGTACAGAACTTTCCATAGTCCCTTATGTTTATTTTCTCACTTTTTGCAGTTTTACAGACAGGATATATGTTAACATTGGAGTGCACTGACTGTAAGCTCTGTTACAGCAGTCCTTTGGCTAGAGGGATGATACAGAGTCTAGTATCTAAACAGATTCATTCTTTCTTTACTGGGACAATGTAATTTTTTTTTTGTTCAGACCGAAGGCTTTACATCAAATGTACAATATTATTTTATACAACTAATCAGTTTCTCGCCTTTCAAGATAAATAAAATAACTTTTAAAGGATTTATAGTCAGTGATTTTCTTATATTAGGTTATTTCATATGGCACCTATCCAAATAAATATGTATTGAAACTAACAGCTTTTTATTAGATATGGAAATCTTACTGGTTTTGACAGCACTTTTCTTAGAGTAAGACCTTGCTGTACTAAAAATGGCCTGGAATATTGAAACTGTTCCAGGAAAAAAGAAAACTTGGAATCACAGCAGAAGCTGGGCACAAAATGTGATGGCCATTTTAGGTGCTTAATACCAAGCATCAGTTTCTGTAGAAAGCTGAAGCCCTGGGTGTAAGATGAGGTCAGGTAAATTGCATCCTTTAAAGGCTGGTTTCTGTCCATTGGTGCTTAAGGGAATTGAATCTATTGGCTTGGATGTGTTGCCATCTGAAGGTGGATGAGCTGACTCCCAGCCTCTTCATTTGATGTTCTATACCTTAATCTCTTCCTGCTGTCCACTGTTTCCAAATGCTTATTGGAAAATAGTTCTTATATGTCATAGCAGTTTTTTTCTTCCTTTGGACTTGCAAGTGAAGAATTTTGTGCTGAGGCAGTGGTCATGCAGAGGGGCTGTACTAAACAGCAAGTTCCTCACAGGTACCAGAACAGCCACAGGGAATGTATAAATGCACATTTTCAGGCACAGGAGTGGCTGCAGGAAGACACCTGTATCAAATGTGAAGCAGCTGGAGTGTAGAAGTTTATGGCTGTGTGATACCAGCACACAGTACAAGCTGAAATATTTTAAAATGTAACGAGCTGGTCATAATATAAACTTGCTTAAGAAACAATGATTGGTGTTCTGAGGACCATTTTATTAATCACAGTTTATTAAGTCACCAGGTGATTTGGTGACTTAATAAACCTTTAATCAAAAACCTTTTGATTTCTTTGAAAGGTGGAAATACACTGGAAGAAATTCTCCAGCTTACAAATGTGTTATCTAGTGACAGTGAGTTCCTGAAGAACACAAATAGCCTTCAAGGGTACCTCTGTGAAATATTACCTGGTTTACTTTTTTTTCCCCCCACACACAGTCAATTCAGTCTACAAGCATCAAACTTTCTTCATTTTTACTGGAAAGAAAGGAAAAAAAAAATCCCACTCAAACTGTTTTAAATATTATGGCATTTTTATTAATGGTCTGTTAAACCAGGTAGGTTTGTATAGAAACAAAAAAATCATTTATGTTCAGGCTGTAAACTTTCTACATCATTGGGTAGTGGCCAATGAATCCTGCCTCTATGGGGTAAATAAATGGGGGAAAGGAAGGCCCACGGAAAGTGTTCTGGTCATATAAAAACAGCAGTTCACCTAGTTACCAAGCATTGTAACAAAACTCTACAGGTGGGTATTAGATGACAATGCAGTGCTGGCTTTTAGCTTCAGTAACTTAGTAGCTTCTAGCTTCAGTAACTTACGAGAACCTTCAAATGACCCTACCCATGTAATTTCTTTTTCTTTCCAGATTCCTCTCTGGAAAGTGGAACATTGCTCTCAAACAGTTCCTGTTTGACCAAATTTTCACTTTTTAATAAATATCTTTTATCTGTGGTATCCTAAAACAGAATAATACATTATTAAGTATTTAACCTGCAAGATCCATAAACGCAAGGTTGTTGCAGACTATCTCACAACAGTAAAATGCAGCCTTAATTTCTTCTGAAATGTTCCATGGGTGAGTTTCAAGCAGATACTTATATCCATGCACCCACATTTAACCACCTAAGCCAGTAAGGGTCGGCGTTTTTGAACACATGCAATGAAAATTAAAAAATTAAATAAATAAATGTTTCTATGAATGTAACACTATCACATCCAGGTCAGATGATACAGAATAAAAGCCAATGCTGACACCACAGACCTTTAGAATCACCCTCATTCAGCCCAGACATGCTTTTTCTCAAAATTACAGGCTTTGTCAATTATTCTGAAATTGCAAGTAGGCTTTAATGTGTATGCTTGGTTGGAAATAATGATCAGGAAGGAAGCAAATTGGAAAAAAAAAGACACTTGGTTCTATTAAGCCAAAAATGTCTTGTTCCAAGCAGCATGGCATTTCAGGTGCAGTCTCTGTTCAACTACTTTGTTATGAACTTGAGCTAATGGAGGAGAGTGGTGTCCCTCTCCAGTGCTATCATTTCACACAGTAGTGGCCCCAGAAAGCCAGAGAAGGTTTCTGATCAGATGTTGAGTCAAAACCGGCCCCATCATTTCACATTTATAGTTTTTTGTTTGATTCTTCTGAGAAAAAGAACAGAAACATATGGAGAGACCTTTCATAATGCACACCTTAGGAAAGCTGGAGTGACCACTGACAAGCCAGCCCCAGGGGCAGAGGTGCCCAGCTGGGCATTTCCCAGTGAGACTGGATGTGTGCCAGTGTGGGGTGGGTGGGACAGGGGCTGGTGTCAGCTGCTGCCCCAAGGCTGGGATTGTACACCCTCATTCCACGCACTGCTACCCTTAAGGAAATGCTGGCAAGTGAATCTGGCATCTCAGGCTTAAGCAGGGATCTGCAGCCTTGGCTTACATAGAATCCCTTGTGTCCATGCTTTGGTATGATCAGTGCTGGGCTAGAGCACAGAGGGTTGGCAGTAAAGTTGTGCCCCACTGTGACACTATTTCACTGTCTGCAGGAACCTCTGTCTGCATGCTGGTGTAAAGTGCTTCTCAACACAACAAAACTGATCTCCCCCAGCAAAGTTGTGGTTTTGATGAATCTGCATTATATATTGGAAAGGTTTTGACCACTTCTGTTTGAATACAAAATACTGACACAGCTGCTGAGAACAGACTTAACACTGCTGGAGGAAGTCGTACTCATCGCTGAGGGGGTGACAGAATGTGCTTGTTAGCAGTAGATGATCCAATATATTTCTAGTGAGAATCCGAGGCAAATGTCTCAAACACAAGTAAATATTTACCACAGCATTTTCTAAAATACTTGCTCATCACCCTCTTCATAGGTAAATTCTGCTACCTGCCTGCTTCACCTTTCCATTCACACCCAGAGGGCCTGGGGTAAAGGGGATTACTTTTCTGAGTGTGCTGCTCTTTTTCCCCCTGCTCCTCCTCAAATAACAGGATTGTTTAAGAAATGAGCCTCCAATATAGTAAAGAACAGCTATTTCCACCTTAGACATGAAGATGTGATAATTTAAGCAAATTAAGTTCTTAGAAACCACATTTCAAGAATAGAAAAGGTAACTGAAGGATGCTGTGGCACAGCAGGGACCTGCAGGAAGATTGCATGACTACTTACATAATTATGTTAGTGTACTGAGCCTGCTCATCCAGCTGTTTGTCTTCCCCATTTGTAAAATACTGCAAAAGGCACTTGAAGTCACTTCACTCAGCCATAATCTTAAATTCTCGGGGTTAATTCAGTTACCTGTTAGAAAATTCAGGTAAATGCTCCATGAGCTCCACACCTTCTGTGATGGGGCAAACCTCCCTCTGTGCAGCACTGGGTGGGGTTTTCACCTTAACTCACTTCAGCTGGCTTGGAATGAAGCATCTACTCTACCTTAGCCACCGACGATCAGTGCTGGGAGAGAGGCGTGTCCACAGGGCAGCTCCTCTCTCCTGAACAGCCCTGAAAGGAAAGTGGTGTGGTCACCTTGCAGCTCTGACCACAGGAGAACATGAAATGCTGTATTTGGACAAGATACCTTATCACCATCTAGAATATAGTGTCAGTTCGCTCTTACAATTTAATTAATTTGAAGTTACTGCTTCAAAAATCACCTTTTTCTCCATTTTTCTGAAGTTGATCTGTCTGAGGAGACACAGTAACACAGGAATAAGTAAGCATCATGTGGAACTTCCTTTTCTTGAAATCTTGTTTGGGTTTTTTAGAAAACTAGGGGGTTTTCTTAGCAGTAAAACCCACAGTGTGACAATTCACACGCAGACAAACGTGGTGACTGCTTCCTCTGGGCTGCCAGGGACCTTGGCCAGTGTAATTGAAAGTGAGATCCTTTTCATTCTGGCTGAACAGTGAGACAAGTGCTGGAAACTCAAAACTGTAATACCCTGCTGAAGCTCCTCATAAATAAACTCCAGATAAACACCAAATGAGACATATCCTCTTACAAATCAGAAAGCCTCTCATCCTAAAGAACTTATGTTATTTTACCATATGTCCAGAAAAATAAGTTTGTATTATGACTGGATTATGAAAAGAAGCCCACTATGGCATATTAACTGAGTTTTGAGACAAAGTACACTATGAAAGTTTTAGCAGCAAACAGGTCACTGTCCCATAAAATCCAAATACAAACTGTTTAAAAAAGAAATTAGACAGATTAGATAATGGCAAGCTTAGTTTGCTTGACTTTGAGTGGGAAAGTGTAGTTACTACATTAGATTTTTGTGTTAAATTCTGGCTGCTGGCAATGAACAGTCACCACACATCTACACTGTAGCCATCCTTACAACAAAGCCTACATGTTAGTGGACTTCTACACACTCCCTAAGCTGATGGACACCGAGACTTTCCTTCCAAACCGTTGCACTTTCTGACCACGGAGAAGTTCTCCAAAGGAAAAGTACTTCCAGAAAGGAAGAGGACGTGCTCTTCAGCTTGGTAATAGTCAGACCTCAATTTCGGAATGCTCCCACTCTGCTGGCTTTGCTAATGAAGTTTTTCAGGAGGTCATGGTCCATGTCTGCAAAGCCTTGAGTTTGTGTAACAACAGTCAAATGGTTTATGCAAAATCTGAAGCAAAATTCTTCCAAGTCCTAGGAACAAATTTGAGTAATTTATTAAAATTATTAACATTATTAATTTGTTTCAAATCTGTCATTTAATTAGCAGATAATATACCAGATTGTCCCCATTATCAATCTCTTTTCTGATCCTTTTGATGAGATCACAAATGATAGGGTGAAATTTGTTCATACAAACTAATCAGTAAACCCACTTTGAGAAAACAGGAGTAGCCACCTAAATCAACACTGGAACTCTATCACATTTACTAGAATTTACTACACATTCATTAGAAAAGTTACCAACAGGTGAAACCATCAAATTGCCCCAAACAGAACTACTAGAGCATCAATAACTCCTTTCTTGTCCTCCTGCACAGCATTCAGTAGTGGTCCTGTGAAAAACAGCAGATGTGCTAGTCATGCTGGAAATAAAGGCAAAATAGGATGAAAAATGTGATAATGCCTGCTGAACACAAACTGCATGTTAGGATACATGCATTTTTCATGGCAAACCTAGGAATTGTATCCCTCTGTCTAAGGAGATTCCCAGAGAGCACAAAAGGTTCTCTCTTGTCCCGGTCTCGCTGTAAGAGGATGCTCAGCTGTTCGGCACAGGACAGGTACAAGCCATCAAGCCATAGAACCAGGACTGCACACAGCAAATTCTTCCCACTCAAACTCCTCACAACAGTGGCAATCCTTCTCTCCATGCACTGGCTCAGTCTCCTTTAGTTGGGACCTATGCAACAACTTGCTGTGAAGAAAAGTTAATTACCTTCTGCAGCCAGAGCTGGAGCCAGCAGCAAGGAAGTCAGAATCAAACCATAAACTATAAAGTCTTCAAGGGTTACAGCAAAAAAGAGTAACCCGTGCCAATTTGATTCTATGTTAACTACATAAACATTGCATTGCATAAACTACATAAACTACACTGCAGCCTGGGATTAATAGCAGAAAGATACTCAGCAGACTACCTGTGCATTTCCTTTTGAAAACTTTTCATTAGATTCCGTGTTTCAAGGTAAAACTAAGCGTAAACTGAAGCACAAAATATCCTTAAAAAAGAAATATGGTATAGCAAATCTCTCTCATCAACAAAAACTGGGAAAGTAGAAAAAGAATGGGAATAGAAGAAGCAAAAAAAGCCCAGAGGAAATAAAAAGCATAGACAATCAAAGACAGTGACACCTTAAGCTCCAGCAGACTTCTGAAGTGGTACTGTCAGAACCTGAGCTGCTTTACAGTCAATGTGTGAACTTTTATGCTAGCTAAAATGATCAGCAGCTAATTTTTCTGGTCTGGTATGAAGAGAACCACAGATTATAGAGAATACTGGTCACTCATTTTACAGTTTCAAAAAATACTGCCTTTTTTACTGTGTTTTATAAAAGATGATTAATCTAGACTTTGCAACAGTGTATATGAGAAATATGCTTTAAAATAACTTGTAGCAGAAACTCTTTGTATTTTCTGAGGATAGGAAAAAATATTTTCAGGCATCTTAAATCCTAACAGATGCACACAGTAGTCAAGTCAGTTTTCATTTAATTTGCAATGTGAACAGCATGTCACACACCACTTTAATCTTTCATTTGCATTGTTCACATTTAATGACAAAAAAATGGAATTCCATCTTTTCAAACATCCAAAATATGAGGCCTCTTTCATAATCCTTCTTTTGGCAGTTTTCTGCTGAAGTCCTGACACACTGCCTATGTTTCTCAAACCAGGAGTTACTATATTAATGTAGTACACCAGAAGATCCTGGTTTATTCCACGATTCCTTAGATAGAAGCTACTACCCCCATCTTTGATAAAGAAATCTTTGCTGCACTTCCATCCCTTTCTGAGCTCTGAGTGTAGGGAGGAGGGCAACAATACACTCCTGAGTTTGGCACATGCTGCAGCCAGGGCAGGTGAACCAATTCATCATCTGGCAATTGTGTTAAACTGTTACATGTCCTGAAAGAGCAAAACACTGAATCTCTGAAGGAAGAGGAGGATAACATGTATTTAGTTATCCAGCCAATCCCTTTTATTGTGTCTCAGGTGTTATGAACTCTGGTACTTTGTCCAGGCCAGTTTTACTACTTCACAACACACCTAAACATATCTTGAATTACTCTTTAACTACTTCATTGGAGACAGACCAACCAAAAATACTTCTGCTTTGAAGATGTTCAAAAATCTTGAAAGCTTGTAAGAGGGAGAACTACAGCATAAAATTTTAATGAAAAGTCTGCCGTTAAGATAACCAAACCATTGGGTCATGCCTTCCTGTAGAGTTTTCCCTGCTATGCTGAGCTTGTATCAGCCCAGTACACTGAAAGCACAACTCCTCTTTCCCCCAGCCACCCATGCCCTCTGTTTCTGATATCTGGGTTACAAATGCCTTGTTACTGGCAGCTGGCACACTTACTATCTACTAATTTCTTGTTATCCCCCCTTTCAATGCATAGAATTCACTTACTTCCAGCCTCCTCTTTGTAACTCCTACACCAATTCATCTCCTCTAGTTTGCTGTCTCCATACATCACTGACTACTGCAACATTTTTAACTCAGTGTTTGTTTCAGTCTCTTCTTTCTACTTGCTTCCCATACCTGAAAGGTATTTATAGCAATGTCCCCTACATCTAAAATACATAAGCAGACTTTCTGAATAATAAAACCCACCACACAGCATAATCATCACAGCACTAAGAAGAAAAGAAAAGGAAATTATCTTTGAAAGGATTTGTTTACCAAAAAAGGAGAGATAACAGGTTGAGTGCTAGTGACTCATTCCAGAACCAAGGGCGAACCAGGTGACAGGATATGGGGGAAGTATTAACAATAGGTAATTTGTGTATGTCAGCATAATTCATTGTAAACACTGCTGCAAAAGTGGATTTTTTTAATAAAAGCACAAGTGTAAATATGCAGGGACTTTACAGGTAAATTCTCCCACTGCCTGTAAAAGTCAGCACCAGAATGACTGTACCAGACACCGGCAGACAAAATGATCAGCTGGAGAACTCAGGGAGTGAAAGGGCAAAATCCAAAGGCACAGATGAAAATGGCAGTGAGAGATTTGCATGCCATGGCACATGACAAGGAAGGAAGCAGATTGAGAACCCTGACTCACAGGGGCAAGCCAAAAGGGCAGGAAGAAAACACTAAACTGGGAGGTTTTTAATTTTTATTTTGTAGCTTAAAAAGGGGAAAACAAACATTTGTTAAGCCAGAAAGGGAAATTACAGTAACGATGCCTCATCAGTTAAATATAGTCATGTTTACATTAGGCAGCTTCATTCCTCAGAAAACAACTGCTTACCTGAAGGGAAGTTCTTACCTGAGCTTCGTACTTGACAGCGGCAGAAAGGAGAGCAATGGCATTCTCTTCACAAATGCCTTGTTTGATCGTTTGCTGGCAAAGCTTTTTCAGTCTGTTTTCTCTATACAGTGTTGCCAAATCTAGCAGGCCTGTGAAAATGTATACAGCTTTAACTATTCTGGTGCAAAATATATTAGTGTCTTGTCAAATTAATCAATCACCCTTTTATTTTAGGCTGAAATAATCAAAGACTTGCTCTGGTTTTTTTCCCTAGATGATGTGTGCATTTTTTAAGGTCCCCTACAGACCTATCAAAAAAGGAACCATTTTATTACTATGCAAGTGTTCTGTTCTCTTGTTCTCATTCTGTACATCAATTACTGATTTATAGCCTCTTAAATTCATGCAGAGAAGAGCTCCCTTTTCATTCAGGATCAAAAATCACTACAGCTACTCAAACAAGTAAAGTTTCAGGACGGCATTAGTGCCTTTCTAAATAAAAGAAAGTTCTAAATAAGAGCAACAATGAGTTCTTTCTGAAAATTTTTCACCTTTGATCTCATTGCATGCCTACCACTCATTCTCCTTGGGCATGTTTCCTGCTACTGCATCCTTTCTTCCTGACACCTGACAACTCAAGATTTAAGTGCTAATGAAACTAAAATTAACAAGCCCTGCTTTCCTTACCCTGTAATGACACATAGATTGAACTTCTCAAAAGCAATAATCTGGAGTAATTTCCATTTATGGCAAATACCTATTGCATCTTCAGGAGGGAGCCTAATGTTGTCTGTATACAGATATTCCAGGAAGGCTCGGTAAACAGGATAAGAAAATTCACTCATTTCTATAATTTCATCATCATTATTGAGTATGGAGCGAAAATGTTCACACCTAGAAAACATGAACAAAGATTGTACACTGTAAAGAGTTAAGCTTGAAAGACGAGCTGCAGTCAGAAGTTGGTAAAAAAAATAGATCAGTCCTAACAGACTAAATACACAAGTAGAACCTCTAGCTACATGATTTCTTGCTTTGAGCATGTTCATTTCTTTAAGCCTTGTAAGTCTGATACAATTCAGAATTTTATTCCTGTTGTTAATACTTTATGGCAGGCTCCATTTCTACTTTCAATATCTACAAGCATTATCCATCTAGTTTTGATGCCATTTTCTTCAATACATTATACATTAACAATCAATTTTATTACCTGTCTTGTAACAGATAAAGTTTACAATTAACTTAGACATTTCTGAGATTTGACCCAGACTTCTCCAGCATTTCCTAATGAAGAGGGAAATTATGAACAAGTTTAGATATCATTTATTCCAGTGTCAGAGTCCATACACAGCTTAGCATTAATCATTACATTCAAGGACTAAGTTATTAAAAGTGAAGACACCCTTACTCAGACCTTTCATCACCTTTTTCTTACAAGTCTGAATACTTTTGTGAGAGACACAAACAAGGACAAAGCACTGCCTTTGGTAGCTGTAATCTGTTCACAGTAATTTACAATGCACTGTAACTTACTGTTCCCTAAAAAGCATCCTAACATGCACATCGTTTTCAAAATTTCTGTTGATAAAAATGAACATCTCCACTTCTGGTAACAGAAGTTTCTTATAACAACCACAATTTAATCATACTTCTTTGTACTACACTAAATTGTAACTCTCTCTCATCTGAATTTTCTCTTCTTTTACTCAAACTTTCCTGTAAAAAGTAGGATGGTTTCCTTTTAATGTCTCTGACACAAAACTACAACATAAGGACAGTATCACTTAAATCCAAATGAAAAATAATTATTTAACTAATGACTTAAATTCTTCACATTTTACTGGTTATTGAAAGAAATTTTTTATCTTAGTGTTTTGGGTCTTTTAATAAAATAATGGAACTTCTTGTCAGATTCATAAAAAAATAGAAGTAATTATCTAGCTTCTGCCACATCTTCTGCCACATCTGGCATTGGCAGAGGCAGACAAAACCTCATTATTTTGCTTCCCAGAGCCCCGTGTTAAGTAGTGGTGACCATGCTGTCCATCCAGCGTGGATCAGACCTTGGGAACGCTCTGTGCCCCAATGGCACCACACAAAAGTCAGAGAGAAGGTGGTACACATTGATCCCTGAAAAATTAATAAGTAAATGAAAATAAAAATTGCTTAGCACACATCCTCCACTCTGCAAAGCATCTTGGAGTGACTCATCCTTTGGAGTGTCTCTCTCCCTGTCACTATTCACCAGCAGACACAGCCCAGACACCCAGTTCTGGCTGGCTGAATGCAGAGCTGCTAAATCCCACCCACACACTGGCATGTCTCTGTTCCTGCAGGCAGCACTGGCCTTGGGCTGCTCTCACTGAGCTGGGTGTTCCCTGACATTTCTCCACCACTGCCAGCCAAAAACCAACAATGGGATCCAGTTCAAGAACAGGAATAGAACAAGATGGAAAGAAGTCCTCATGAGCAGTAAAGAAATGACTAAACAATGCAAAGGAACTTTTACCAGCACTGTGTTCATGACAATGCTCCAGAAGAGGCTAAATGTTGCAAAACACCTGTTTGAATACTTTGACCCAGTTGCATCATGACAGTAAAGAAAATATTCTACAGACTCTGCCTGATGCTTTATTACTCCTTCATAGTATTTTGGTCACACCATATATGTAAATCCATTTCAGATTTAGACATATTTCCTTCACAGAATGCCATATAATCTGAGAAAAGTAGAGCAAGAAAAAGGAAATAAGAGAAAGCTATATATATTCTCATTATCAGGAAAATGAACCTCAGGAACATTTTGGGCATACACAAGATTTGGTGTGGTATCTGATGGAGAACACATGGCATTCCAAATGAAGAGGGTGGACTATAGCCACAAGTGTACAAGCAATGAAACCAATAAAGGGAAGACAAAAGTAATACAGATAATCAGAGTAGTAAGAGGAGAGCAGAAAAAAATCCCAACAAAACAAGAGCAGGCAAGAATTAATAGGGTTTTTAATTTTACGCAGTAATATGCAAGATATCACTAACAGGACTCAGGACAGAAGTAGGAAGATGAAAGTAGTGATAAGCTGAATGAGGCAGCCGAGCATTTTGAGAAAAAATTAGCAAAGAGAAAAAAATATTATAACTATGAGGAGGACGAAGCAGAGGCAGTTGGCAAGGCAGAAGAGATCTAAAGCAGGGTTTCTAGAATATCACAGGAGAAACAACATCTGCGGTGACAAATTAATCTCTCTGCATGTTAATAACAATGAGAGTATTCCGTAGATCTGCTTATGTCAAATCTCACTGTAAAGTGGTCCTAACTTGCAAAACGTTGTAAAAACAGAAAAAAAAAAAAGGGCAGCTTAAAAGTCAAGTCATCAGTCATTCTCACTGATAAGAATGTTTAAGACAAGTAGAGCAAGAAATCTGTCATAAAAGGGGAAAAAAGATCATCTGGATAGCAACCTACAGAGGTTGCTGAAACAACAGAAGGGTCCTGTGGAAGGAGAGTGCCAAGAATAAACACAACCCCCTCCAAGCATTCTGGTGGAAGAATCCAAGCATATAAAGGAGGAAAAAACTGATTCTAACTACTGAGAAGACAGCAGAAGGAAGTGAGCCTTTTCCTCAGCTGAAAAGAGTTATTGGAAATCAAGGTCAAGGCCATTTAGGAGCACAAAGGAGGATAAATATCAGATGGAGGGAAGTGATGGAAAGGCAGGAGCAACATGTTTGATAATTACAAAGACAGTAACAGGGAAGAACAGCAGATGAATCCCTGACTCAGGGAAAAGGAAATTTCTAAGAATAAGTCAATACTTTTTTGCAGTGATGACTCAGCACAGTAGACTACATTGCACAGTTTAGCTTATACAATTTATAGGTTTGTTCCTTACCTAATTTTGAGAAGAACTTTATGAACATGAATGTATTTTCCATCCACTAGAAACTTCAGGTCTGCAGTTTCAGGGTTGTCAAATTCCTTCTTTAGTGACTGGGCTACTGTTAGATGGTCATCAGGCTCTAGAATAAATAGGGGACACACAAAATAGTAAGCAATACAAATATTTCCCACTACAATATTCTGGGTATCTGTCAGCAATTAACACTTAATAAATACATCTCCTTAAGGCTAATAAAACCCCACAGCAGCCTATGTGTTCTGTATGGGCCAGAAAAGCAAAATAAGGACAGCTTTCTTCAG
The DNA here is from genome assembly GCA_910950805.1 of Acrocephalus scirpaceus scirpaceus. Classification (NCBI taxonomy): domain Eukaryota; kingdom Metazoa; phylum Chordata; class Aves; order Passeriformes; family Sylviidae; genus Acrocephalus; species Acrocephalus scirpaceus. Next base: position 54,570,825 of record OU383774.1, on the reverse strand, counting down.
TCCTTTCCAGTTTCCTGCTCCAAGCAAATATCTCTGTTTAAAAAACTGTGAATTCCACTCCTCTAACTCATCTATGTATGGCTAGGGAAAAAAAAAAGTTAACAGTCTCAGAAGTTTGCTGCTCCGTGTGACAGAAAATGCTATCAACCATTACTGAGTAAATTATGTCAAATTAAAACTGTTAGTTATTATAAGATCCTCAAAAGATCAATAAAAGAAATCATAATAAAATTTTCTGAAATGCTCCCATGAGGAGAGATTACATTACAGCAAAAAAATCAATCTGTTACAGAAACAACATATTGGTTTGCAGTGAAACTGCCCCATGCAATGTCCCTAAAAGAAAATACTAACACTTACAAGTTTATACTAAAAGAATAGCTTTCCCTAGTCTAAATGGTGCTAGAAGCACAGTGTACCAATGTCTGCATATTCCTGTTTGTGTCATATGTCTGTATATCCCACTGTGCACATGATATTTGCATTATAAAGTTACCAAACAGCTTTGAAAACTCATCCATTATCTGCATACAAAATTTTTACCTCCTGAACCAATCCAAATCTCCATCACATAGCCTCAGAGAACCATCTTCTTTAACACTACTAAAAAAATCAACAACCCACTCCACCCCAAAATCTCATTCTTAACTGTGACAAACATTTTGTCTTCTTACCAGATAAATACACATTATGGGTTTACACAGATCTTGTGGGTCAGTAATTAGTTGTTCTCTACAGAAAATTACATAAATGCTAGGTTCTGTAACCTATCAAGCTAGGAATCAGAATAGTATTCTGCTGGAAATGGAAAGACCTTCTCCACAAGCTCTAGAACAATCTCAACACGCATACACTTTGATACTGTTACACTTTGTTCAGCACAGTCATTTTGCATTTCATTTAGAGAATGTCAGGTATACACAATTTGGGTAGGTACTGGTAAAATGGATGGGGGAAAGAAATCCAATATAGTGATTAAAAGAAAAAAAGAAATACTTCCGAAACAATGATACTGAAAAATACTTTGTTAGCTCTTATTTTGTACAATGTGTGGTTTATTTATTCAGACCTCTGCTAGCTAAACCAGTAAGCATTTTAGCAACATTTTAGCAAAGCTGAAATTCTTCTTCAAAGTTAACTAGCAATCCAGATGTCCATTAAGACACATCACCAGTTAACTTCCACAGCCATCAGAGGAAAACTGAACATAGTGGGGTTCAGCTCTGAAACTCCTAGAGGGAAACCAGATGCCTTTATTTGTTACAGCAGCAGTAACCTGAGGAAGGAAATGAAGAGGCACTTCCCACTGACAAGGCACAAAGCCAAGAAAACTCCTTCACATCCAGTGCTAAGAATTGTATTAGAAATGTTAGAACTGCCACAAACATGGAGAGAATGGGAACGCTTGGGTGTGGAAGCACCAGAATAAAAAGGACAGAGAAGGGCTGTAAGCATGGCAGATGTCCATGGCATACAGGTCAGCAGATGTAAGATCCCAGGACACAGCTGCCTGAGGATTCTCACCATGCATGCATCAGATGATAAACAACATGAGTCAGTCCTGACAGCTTGCCAGGGTGGGACAGGATGAAGAGGCCAGTCACCCTCAGCTCCTGGCGTGTGCAAAAAAGCACAACTGAAACCAGCACAGAGGCACCCAACTAAAACAACCCCAGAGACATGACAAGGGCCTGATAGCCAGCATCCTTTATCCTGTGTCATCACAAGGAACTCTGCTCAGACCTTCTGAATAATGCCAGGATGCTGGAGAGACTACTTGGCACATATGAAAAAGTGGCTTTGAAAGTGCATCTGAAACTTGTTTTGTTTAAAAGTAAAGTAACCTTTTCTTCTTGTAAGGCTTCACCTTATGCTTTGGTACAAGGTTGCCACAGCGTTGCTGTGTAGCACTGTAGCGTTGTAGCACTATTTCCAAAGGAACCAAAAGTCAAGGTCAAAAAACCCCAAACCCCCCAAGACCCCACACAATAAACGAACACACAACCCCCTCCAAGAACAACAACAAACAAACCCCCAAAACCCACACCAAGCCAAAACAAACAAACAAATAAATCCCCCAACAACAAAAAAAACCCCAACCCAACAAACCGAACAAAAAACCCAACACCCACCAACTTCATTAGAAATCATTATGGGATAAAACTGTAGCTGAAGAATGAGCTCTCTGGTAGCCAGTGCTGTATACTTAACTCTTTCTAGTCAAGGCCAGCAAGACAGATCCTAATGCTAATCAAACACCTGAGATCCAGCAACTTGTCTCTTCACAAGACCAGGTCATGACCACTTGTGATGAGACTGAGTGCTTGTGGCCAATTCAGAACATGGGAATTTGGATCCCTCAATTCTGAGTAGTCTACTTAAGGGCACTAAAGAAAGCTTCAGAGTTCCTAAGTGTTCTGCATGGCTTCCTCAAATCTCCAAATTCAAACTCAGCTTTTACACCCACTGGACAGTCACATACAGAGGCTACATAAAAAAACCCTTCCCAAACCTGAGGCATTTCCCCACAGAAATAGGTCACATCAATAAATCAGACAACTATTTAGCACTGCCATCAGGCTTTTGCAAGTTTTTACAATTCCGTATTACCACTTACACACATGTAACATGTCACTATGACTACGCTTTCCGGTGTAAATTTTTGTGAGAAACTATGCTTAGGCTTCAAATACACGCAACTGTTTCACGAACCAATGACTCCATTTAGAAGGTGCCAGAGTAAAAAAAACCACTTCAGCTCACCTACGGAGAGCAGGCGCCACATGACGGCAGGGGTGGCGAAGCAGGCGAAGACATCGTCAGTGCAGGCGAAGTGGGTGAGGTGCGGGAAGGTCACGGACTGCCCCCGGCACTGGCCCCACATGAACACCTGGCCGCTCTGCGTCTTGGCCGCCGACGTGTGCGCAGAGTGGCAGGCGGCGATCTCCACAACCCTGAATTGACGAGCAAACAGAAGGGAAAAAGGCAAGTCACTCTCACTAGGAACAAAATGCAGTGAATAAGCCCACTGCCTCCTGTCTTAATCCAGTGCAAGACATACTTTTAAGCATGCATGTAAGCAAGAATGCTTTCTGGTCATACATAGCAAAATTAAAAGGGCTGGCAGTGCTTGTGCTAACAGCGTGCACTCCAAGTTTTTCTTTGGAAAAGCACCTTGGGAGCAGGCAGCCAGTGTTGCAGCAGAGCCCTGCATCTGCTGCAGCACATGCTCTGCTGACCCCTCAGCTCTCTCAAGCAAAGCTATGATGAGTTTCAAGTCTCTGAATGTCCTTGGTGGTGCTGGGCAGTGAGGTGAATAGCTGTATTAAGCTGTAGAGAACAAATACTTGGAGATGAAGAAGGAAATGAGAATGCATTAAAAAAATTAAAAATTGCATCTTGGCTTATAATTGAAAGATAATGAAAGTCTTTTTTTCTGTTTGCTTATTGGTAACAGTTATAAACCAACAAGTTAAAGAGACTTCTGTTTACTCATATAATTATTATTACTTTTGTTTAAAGGACTTCATTTTGAAACTTAAAATTTAGAACGCAACAGCACTTAAAGCTGTTTCTAAGTGTCTTTTAGCTAGGCTATGTCTCTAATCCTGAGGTTGATTTAGGACTTCAAAACTCCCACTGTGTACAACATTACACAATCCACTGTTTTGCAGTCTGAACTACTGCTTGTTTACTTGTGTTCTCAGCTGCCTGGGGATAATGGCAGGGAAACAAGTTGCTTAAAGCTGTATGCAAAAATCTTGCAGGCTTTAGTGAGGCAATATTTTCACTGACACCAAGAATTCATATTCTGACCAACAAAAGGCAAAGGCATCATGCAACATTCAAACTTGTATTAAATTATTATTGTAATATTTTAACTGTGGCTAAAGTGTCTGGAAAAAAAATCAGTAACATTTGAAGCAAAAACACAAGTGCACACAAAGAAATAGCAATGTTCAAGATCAGGCCATGTCTCATCACCAGAGCAGCGATGCCACTTCCTCACAATGATGTACTCAGACATAGGGTTAAGAGGGACATCTCACTTTCCTTCTTATTTACAATAGGAGCCCAAAATCGAGATTTCTGACCATATACATACGTGGCTTTGCCCCAGTGTCCCTCAAGGACCTAGAGGAAAATATTTAACTTGCAAAAATCGAAGCTTAATTTTTAGGCAACAATACCAAGAAACAACTCCCCCCTTTCCCTCTCTCCTAGGTTATGAGCCAGATTTAATAGCAAAAATAATGCAAATTGCAGATGTCCACCCTTCACTTTTTCTGAGTACACTTCTTGTCAAAAGTAGCATATTAAAATACAATTTATATTAACAGGCAATAAAGCCTTTATTGCTGATTTCAAGCAATGAAACTACACCACTGAAGGGAAACTGCAATTAAGGCCTCTAAAATACAGTGTGAGCTGAAGCAGAAAATAGCATATTCAGGCTCAGAATATTCAGTTTCTCTTTCACAGGGATGGTTATGGGGCAGATTCAAGGACTTTCAATGAAAATTCTGTTCACATTTAGCAGATGAACCATTGCAAAAAATTATAGGCTCCTTCTCCCAAAAAAAAAAAAAAAGATTAAAAATACCATAATTTTATGTAGTTCTTCTGTGAGTATGTCAACCAATGTCTGATTGCAAGACTGTAAGTATTACCTGTCCTTATCCACAATAACTGTTGTAGGGTAAGACTGGTTACTTTTATTCCCAGTACCTAACTGGCCATATGAATTGGCTCCCCAGGCATATATCTGACCTTCATCTGTTAGCACTAATGTATGTGCATAGCCACAGGCAACCTATAAGGAATAATAAAAAAGAAGAAAATATCATTTTTATGTAATAGTAAGTTAATACAGATAGATACATCTTATCCTATAGGATAATGCCATTGATTCCACATTAGTGTAAAAATTACAAATACAGGTAAATTTATTAAAAGTGGGAGGAAAGTAGATGAGGTGACTTTGGGGAAAAAAATTACCAATGAGAACCCTGACAGATAATCTCAAGAGAAGAGCAAAAAGAATAGCTGGAAACTGAGAAAGAAGGAAAGCTATATGACAAATTGGAACAATATGCAGAAAAGTGAAGATTGTCTGTCTTGCATTGACCTTGCTCCATGGGCAACAACTCCAGTATGAATAGCTTTACCACTGGAAAAACAGCTCAGGTCTCCCTGTCTGACCCTCTCATCCCTGACTGACAGCCACATGAAACTGCCCCCTCCCTGTGCCAGCTCTAGTGCTCAGAGGACCCTCTGCTGAGATAAATCCCCATCCCTGAAAATGCTCAAGGTCAGGTTAATTGGGGCTCCAAGCAACCCAGTCTAGTGGAAGGTGTCCCTGTCCATGGCAGGGGGTAGAATGGGATGGATTTTAGGGTCCCTTTCAACCCAGGCCATCCTGTGATTCTCTAAACTTACATCACTGGAAGGAGCCACACAAGATAAGCAACAAGAGCAATCAGTCAGGAGAGAGAGGAAAGAGACAAAACTCTCCATTTTGATGGCAGCACACAACTGTATCAAAACCTCTTGTGGAAAACCCTTTGGTCCTGCTGAGCTGCCTCCTCACATCAGATTGCTCAAAAAATCCACTTCATAGAGGCAGCACAGGTCCCACAGACAGATACACAGTGGCAACACCACAGCAACAGTCTTGCTCTGCAGGAGTTAATGTAACTTAGTACAGATAGACGACGACCAAAACCCAATCTGCATTGTTCTTAACTAGGCTCACCCATCTTTGTATGATCTACCAAGATACACCATAAACACATACACTCCACTGACATCCATGAAGCATGTGATGTACTTTAAATTAAATAAATCATGAAGTTAATTACCGAGTGGAGATCTACAACATGGTATTAATCAACATCAAGCAAATGAAATGGATGGAAATAGAATCTAAGCCAAACTTGCTGGAGCATTCACTCTCTAAATAGAAGAATAAATACACAGGAACATAATACTCACTTTGTTATGTTACTATCCAACAATAGTTGCTACCAGCAAAGCTACTGTCTACATCCTAGGGCACTGAATGTGAAATTACATCATTAAATGAGTTGCTTTTAAAAGACATAAAAAATCCATAGTTTTCCTGAGCTAAATAGTATCCAAAGTTCAAAATGCTCTTGCAAATTTTCACTAGGTTACAAAGCCAATGTTTTCTAACAGCTTGTATCATTTTCCTGACAGTATCCTCTATTTTGCATGAATCAAGCCTAAACTTTCAGTATCAGTCCTGCAGTCACTTTAAATATTTCTTATTAGCCAAAAGAAGTCATCAGTTTGCTAGTTACACTGGTGGCAGCCCTGCTATTTGGTAAAGTGCAATAACCTCCAAAGGTCAAGACTAACTGTGGAATCACACCAAATGTTAGTCAAATGCAGTGGGAGGAAATTTGTTCAGACTCCAAGCACCTATAAGTCACTGTGGCTGGAGTGCAGCTCTAAAATGAAATTCAGTCTGCAAGACAGACAAAATGCTAAACTGCAGCATTTTTCCAGAAAAAAAAAAAAGGCAGGGGTTAATGAAGAATGGAATATCCTAGAAAGACTCTGCTCTTTACTAAAAAATAACAGTGATAATTTTTAAATTAACTTTCACAGGAAACAAAGAGCAAAACAAAACAAACATTCCTAATAGTCTAGTCCTCTTTAAGTAAAATCCTGACCTCGCTGAAGTCAATGGCAAAATTCCCACTGAACTCCACAAGGTCACAGTTTCTCCCCTGTTGACAGAGGTTCATTTTAGGACACATGATTTTTTTATTCTGATGTCACTTTGAACAAAGGACTACCTCCTTCAAAGGCAGCCTCTGGTGCCTACAGAACCCTTGCAGAGGTTCCTGGAGGGTTTGAGGGGGAGCAGCACAGACGTACCCGCTGCACACGAATGCCCTGCAGGGCTGCGATCCGGCACGGAGTGGGCTGGTTGCCGCTGCTGCCCAGCCCCAGCTGGCCATTCCCATTGTACCCCCAGACATAGACCTTGAAACAGAGACAGGGACTCTCAGCTGTTTGCTACTACTCACTTCTTTTTTTGTTTATTTTAGGTAAACACAAAAATCTTCACACATACACCTACATATATAAACACATATATACACACACGTTTTTCTTTAAAATGCCAGTTACGTGCTCATCTAGAATTCTTAGCTTCCACACTCATGCTCTTGAGGAGTTAGATTATGTAGGACTATAGTATTTTAACAGTAAGAACAGAAAATCAGTGATTCATAGGCTGCTTGCCAGGACAGAGTAAATCCAGCACAATACTTCCCTTCTTCAAAGAGCTGATTTTTCATTCCAAAATCTTCTAACAGAAAACACACTAGAACAAGTATAAAATGGAAGCTGTGCACAACAGTTTGAGTAGGCAGCTTTATGCCAAACATAAGAAAAAGAGAAAATACTGAGCTCTGATAATTTCAGTGACGTATATTTTACTGCAGTCAATAGTGACTTAGTTCTAAACACTCAAGTGTTTGGAGAAATAGAGCCAGCAAGATGTATACTGCCCAATATCATCAGCTCATATGAACAAAATCAAGAACTCTACAACCTCCTTGTATCTTTGCAAAGAGGATAAAAAAGTATGAGAGAGATTCAAGAGGTACTCCAGTACAACAAATATATGCAATGTACTTTTGTTTTCTCTTCAGATGTGTGAATAGGAGCACTGAAAATTAAAATATCATTCAGTGATTATTCTCACATACAATACTTCAGATTCTAGTATAGACAATTATTTGTCTATGAATGCTAAAGACAGCAGTGGGTACAGTAACAAAGTTTTTTATGAGCAGTATAAGCATCTAGACTTGAGGGAGTCTGGAAAGGAAAACTTCCTTTCTGAATAATAGCTCATTACTAACAGCTTTGAAATTATCTACATGCCAAGTTATTACATGAAGTAAAATTCAGTCCAAATATTCACTTGAAATTTCTTACCTCTCCATTTTCCACCACAGCCATAGAGCACATCTGTCCACAAGCTATATTAACAACTATTTTATTTTGTAGGCAGCTGGTAACTCTTCGAGGAATTGGTTGATTTGCTGTTGAACCAGATCCGACCTGGCCTGAGTTATTATAACCCCATGTGTATACCTGTTGCAAAAGAATTGTCATCAAAGGTGGCTTTGTAATATACAGTTCAAAGTGCAGATTCAAGAGAGGATAAAGCCACAAGAATAAAAAATTTCATTTTTTATGTGAAAGTGAATGTATTGTTTCACAGACGTAGGAAGACACATAGGTTTACAACTGACCTATTTCTAGCAAAAATATGCCAATCTAAGTATTTACATATTCCATTTCTTTTATGTTGCTCTACTCGAAGGTAAGAGGAAACACGATGGCTGCAGTTAATGCTGGAAGAATCCGTTGCTACTTTTCCAGAATCCAAACCAGAAGAGCTAAGTGGCACAAATGGCACCTCAAGGCAAATTCCAGGAAACTTTTTACTTTGGCAGGTAGAGTTCCTTACAGTGAATGTGATTTACATTAACATCATCCTTAATGCCATTAAGCAGTTAAAGCAGAGTATAGCATAGGAAGGAAGTGGCTGCAGAATTTGTTGTTACAAGCAGATGTGGCACAAAATCAGTGTTCTGCACACACTTCAAAACAGCTACACCCTCATAAGTTTCAATTTTTTGGAAACTTTTGTGTTACATCAGCACTGTGAGGATTGCAAGAAGCAAGGTCTAATGCTATAGGTGCAGAGTGTTTTCCTGTTTCTCACAAATGTGCTTTTCATTAAGAGAAAACAGATATTGGTTCCCACTACACTCACCTCTCCATCAGATGTTAACACCATAGAATGGTGAGAGCCACAGGCAACCTCAATGACTTTCTTGTTCACCAAGTTAGTAGAGACTTGACAGGGAACAAAACCATGATTTGTTGTACCATTGCCCAGTTGACTATAAGCATTATGACCCCATGTATACACTTCTCCTTCTACAAGAAAAACAAAGAGCTGGTTGAAAAATGTCTACTTTTCCAATGAGTACACAACATAAAATTACAAACTGAAAGGACAAATTCAGTAACAATATGCATACTTAAGTGTATAAATACATATGTGACCTAACAGCAAGTTCAGCCCATGGATGTACCAACACTACCTGGCTCACATAGTGTTGACCACAAATCCAAAAGGACAGTATCACCATAATCATTGTAAAGGAAAACACACTGCTGCAAGACAAGGGATGGTATAATGCAGAAGAGAAAAGGATGAAATGACAGTCAGAGTCCCCATTTCAATTTCTTTGTTACTGACAATCAATCAGAATTTCTTGTGTATGCTCTGGCACTGTTTCCCACTTTGGAAAAGTCAAATAATAAGCTTTCATTCCCTTACAATATGCATATTCCCTAAGAAGAGTTCCCTTAGAACTACAAAGGCAAAGTATGCTACACTAAACCAATATTTCTCTATAATAACTGGTTAAATCTAATTACTTTATCCTATCAAAAGTGAACAACCTTTTCCTCAGTTCACCAACATGTGAATGCAAATTTCAGTAAACGTGAAACATACAGCACAGAAACATACAGCAAAGTGGAAATGACATTAACACAAGAATTGTGTAACATTTAACAGCCCTCTAAAAGGTAAGTTTAAAAAGGCTGTGCTGAAGAAAAGCTATTAACACAAATGGAGTTATGAGTAAAAATCATCAAGGATCAGTTCTGGACCTGCTCCTTGGCAGTACTTCATCATTAGGTTACAGAGTATGAGTGTTTCAGTACGATCTGCCAGTAACAAAGCTCAGAGGAATACAGATGCATACACAAAAAAAGCATGCAGAATGGTCTGCCATGAAGACTGAAGAAAATGATGGAACAAAATTGAATGTAAAAGAACACATTTACAACATAATTCCCCTCACCTATTTTTAGTTATAATCTAGAATACTGAAAAGCATTTCCTCATTAATGGAGACAGATAAGTTTGAATGTCATCAATTAGGCTCTAACAGAACCTCACTGGGAGCATAATATTAATGTTTTTTCCTCAAGAGTAACGTACTTATTTATGAACATAAAAGCCATTACCACAATGCAGATAATAGTGTCAGTGCAGGAAGCATGAAGGCTGGGAGGCAACATAATGGGTCTTTAAAGCACATCCAAAAGTAGGTACTGGAGGGAAAAGATGCATTTTAGCTGAAGGACAGTGTTGACACAAGAACATAGGGGCATAATGTAGCCACTAATGGATTTCAAGAGCAATCAGAAGTTTCAAACTTAACTGAGAAGTGGAAGAAAAAACCCTTCCAAAAGCAGTAACAAGATCAAAGTAGGGCTTGAAAAATTTCTGAAAATAACAAGCCAGCTGACATGTCATATTTGCCAATTAAAATACTTTTGACTTAACAGTCCAGAATACTCAACTCTCTCTTATGTTACCAGCCCAGACCTTTCACACCTGCTGGATGAATTTAAGTGGACTCTCTGAAAAAGCAATATTCAGATCGTACTTTACCTTCTGTAGCAAGAACAACATGAGGGCCACTTCCATAACTCAGGCAGGCTATCTTTTTGCCACACAGGGAATCTAACCTCCTTGGTTCTATAGTGCTCTGCATGTCTCCTGTTCCCAAACAGCCACTGCAGTTCATGCCAAGCACAAAAACCTGTTATAAAAGAAAGTCAGACTCATAACTTAGGCTGAAACGGAGAACCTCCTCCAAAGGTCAGCTAGTCCACCCTCATGCTCAACAAAGATCTAAACAGATCAGTTGACTCAAGGCCATGTCCAAAAGATTCTTGAATATGTCCAAGGAAAACAAATCTCATAACTGCTTCAGGATTTAACCCCTCTTCTGGCAATTTTTTCATAGTACTGAATCAGAACTTCCCATCTTGTAGTTTGTATCCACTGCTTCTCATCCTGTCACTATGCACTTGCAACAAATGTCTAACTCCATCTTCTCTTTGTTCTCTGACTGTGGTAGGAAGCCTTTAATTTAAACTGGAAATGTTTCAGTAGTAAACAAAACCATCAGACATTTTTGCATGCAACTTTCTCTAGGTGTACTATTACACTACCTGCCTTCAAAATAACTTGACACATAACTGATTAAACATGTCATGTTCATACATACTCTTGGGCAATTACCTCATCATTTTCAGTTGCATACAGCACTTCATTACCAGCACTGCCAAATACACAGGCTTGACGAATTAACTTGATCTCTTCTGGGGAACAGAGAGAAAAAATCGGCCATTTCCCAACATCCAGCATCTTCAGGGCTGACAACAGTGTTGCCTCAAAGGCCTGGTATTATAAAAAATGCTATCAAATACCTGCACAGAGAGAAATATATGCCTTTGCATAGTAAAAAATTAGATAAACACCACCATCTCCTTTTTCAGCCACAAGCCAGTATTTTAATTCTACAACACAACTTGAAAGGAAGACATTAAATAAACATATAAAATATATCATGATCTAGAAATAAAGGATCTATATTCACAGAGAAAAGTACTATGTAAGATGTTAAATGGTGAGGTCATATTTTCATTATATTCATATAATATAAGTGCTGTCTTACAGAATTCAATGTACAGCATTCCAATATAAAGTGTAAAGCATATATTCAAAATTTCAAATCTGTGTATTTTCCCTTGGTGCTAAAATTTGTGTTAAAATAAGCAACCATAAAAGAAGTGTGCCCAAGAATACACTTATCTTTGAGAAATATACATATTTGTTCTCATGTATGTATTTTTTTCTACCTCCAATTTGTACAAAGATGTGATTAAATTCTAATTTGGAGTCTGAAGCATGTTATATCAGTCATAAGAATACTGGGGTTTCAATTAGTATCACTGACTATGAAAAAATATACACAGAAATATGCATAACATTAGAAAATCAAAACCAAAACCCTAAATTAATCCTAAATTAAAATATTAGGCAAATACCAGCTAATGGCACATTTCTTTATTATATATTTCTGAGGAGGGGAAAGAAGGATTGGCCTTCTTCACAGGAAAAAAAGTTGTGGTTTTGATCACACCAGTTCTTTCCCCGTCTCCTTGCAGCAAATAACTGACCAACTCCAGCCAAATTTGCAAGTGAAAGGGAAGTAAGGTTCTGCTGACACAATCAGCTTGGCAGCAGGCAGCTGGACAAACAGACTTTATGTTATGAAATAAGTCAGTGAGCAAGTAGGTCCAAACTAATCCTAGCAAACGCTGTTCCCTGTGACACGTAGCAGGGTTATCAGGAACGAAGGACCAGAATCCATATGGAATCAGTCTTGGTTCATCTGCTGTTTGCAGAATAATTTCTTTTATGTCAAGAGGTTACCATTTATTCTCCAGAGAATTTTAGGCCCTCTTAAGATATGATAATAAATACTGAAAGCACCGCAGACTATTTTTCCAACTGCATCAACAAAACTGTATCCCACTTTTGCTCAAGATTGAAGAAGCCATAAATTCAAAAGGACAGTCAGGGTGTCCTTCAATTTTACAGATTCCTTTATTGGAATAACATATCAATTTCTTTATAATGTGGGCTCTAAATTCCAAGTGCTCAGTGGGTCAGAACCCATTAATCTTATAAAAAAAACTTGTTTTTTCTGTAACCTCATTCTACAAAGCACTCATGTCCTACCCTCATAATTAACAGGTTTAAAAAAACCCCAAACTGTAGCATTTCTTAACACTAAAATAATACACTGGAAGAAAAAAAACCCAACTACTCTTACAAAAAGCAGTCAAGGAAATACTTATGATACTGGTCTTTAAAAAAAACAAAACAAAACAAAACAAAAAAACCCAACACTTTATCAGACAAAAAAACCACCCCATAATCTAAACCCTGTCTCTGGAAGTTGAGTTACACTCAACTCAGTAAGAGATATTCTTCCACTTTTCCAGACTTTCTCCCCTCACAGTTCCACATTATATTTTGGTTCAAAAATATGAAAACCAGCTTCAACTCTTAGCCTACCAATATTTATATCCTGTAAATGATCAGTTCCCTCATTATACTGCACAAAGCCATAAAAGGCAGACTTAGGCATGAATCTCAGATGTTATATGAATATATTGTTCTTCTAAAATTTTGTTGATGACTTAAGTAAGATTTCTTCAGCTAGTATCATTTCTTCAACCTATAGCTTTTGTTTTCTGTCTACCTTGAACAGTACTTGCATGTACTAAACCACTGCTAAATGGAACCTTTTGAGCAGAGCAGTACAGAATTTCCAATACAAATCGACACTCTGACCTTGGCACTGACTCCTGGAGGAGGAGGTTCATCCTCCATATGGATTTGTGCTTGTGTCCCCCTGCAGAGAGAGAACTGTGGTTAAAATCATCATATTAAATTGCTGCAACAATACTTTCTGAAACTATGCACACTTAATATTAAGCCAGAACTATCTACTTCTGTGGGGTGAGAAAACAAGAAGTGCAAAGCTCTCTCAGTTTTGCTTTTATATACCTGTACAATGATCAGTTAGGCAGGCTCTGCTCTTCTGTCTTCTTACCTAAAATATTAATTCCTGAACAAAACATTTCTTTAAAACAAATAGGCAAATTAAGCAGATTGTGATTGGAAAGAAGGATGTTTTATGAGCACCATCCTCCAATGTCTTTTCAGTGCAGTAAAGATAAATTGAGAACCTTCCTGACATAATGCTTTAAGACATTTCTTTCAGCAAAGAAAAAGCACACTGCTCAGAGAATTCAATTTCTGGCTTAAGCCTTCAAATGTACTTATTCCAGTTCCATTCTGAAACCAGTGTTAGAAAGTCATTTGTGTCTTTTCAGGTTTACTGAGAACTGCTAAAAAATTCATTCTGCTTCAGAAAATATTGTCAGCCCTGTAAATTACCTGTATAATTTCCATGACACACATTATCAACAGAAACAGATTTTCAGGCCAGATGGTTCTTCACAAATTTGCACAACTCTACTATCCTAAAATTATTTCCTAACATTATTTCCTAACATAAAGCCATGCAACTGTTTTCAGTAAAACTACAAAAAAAAAAAAAAGCAGCTATGAAGCTGTACAAGCCTCTTTCACTGAACAATGATGAAAGTGTACATATCATTTTTTTCGAGGTATATTGGTTCAGACATAGCTAAAAATCTGTTTACTTCTCACATAAAATTACATGTCTGTAAAATTCTGACTACAGGCAAAATAACATCCAACAAACAAGGTACCATTTTACTGAGTTAATTTTCAGAGTAGTACCACATTAAAACAAGTATCAAATGTAACTGCATAAAACTACCCAACTTACTACTAAATATGTCCCTTTGTAAGACTTCATGACATAAGACCTAATCCAATTATATAAAATATATGAGATCAGTATGACTTAAGTATCATAAATGTGAATGATTCAACATGTAATCTACTGAATAAACAAACAAAAATTATTTTCTTGAAACAAATAAAAACCTGAACAGCTTGACCATACTGAATATGCATAACTGTTAAGCTTAAGCTTCAACAAAACCCACAAATCTACACACAAACAGTATATTTTATGCAATTAGTTTGGGACATTAAATGAAGAATTCAGCTCATGTGTGAAAGGCCACAGTGACTTTGAGCTTAAGGCTCAAACACCCAACTGAACTGAAACAACTGGAAGCTAAATTATTTTCCCCTTCAACTAGAACAGATTTCAGGGCTGACTCAGTCACCTACACATCAGCACCTACTGGTATTTGAGATGACCTTGGGGATCCCTGACACCAAACAGTGCTGGCAGATATGATACAGGACCCATGGGAAATCCACAAATCCATGCCAAGCTGGAGCAGCAGCTAAGAACTAAAGGGCACCAGCCAGTTCTGCCTGTGCAGCTGGGCAGAGCCCTACCTATGCACACACAGCCATTTGCCAAGCTTTACACCTTCATGGAAATGTGGGGACTTGTTGAGCTCTTGAGGTTAAGCAATTTCTTATTTTCTTCAACATACTTGTTCAAACGACAAGAATGCAACCAGTTGATTTTGTGTACATTTTCTCTATTTAAAGTAGAAACAAATCCCCAAATCAAGGCCTTTGCCTGTATTACTGAGCTCTTCTGAAGCTTTAATTTCAAGTATGCCAGTAATCCTACTGTGAAACTGATAATTGAGGCTATCCAATATTTTGCAGCATCAATTTCCAGCACTTCCTAGCAAGTTTGACATATGTTACCCACTTCTTGACCATCCTTAGCTTACTCTCAGACCCCAAGGGAATAACTACTAACTGAATTTTCTAGCTTTAACAAATTAGAGTTCCATATTTCCTTCCTCAAGCCATTTGATACAAAACTGATACCAATGATTCTTCAGGTTCTAGTATTTCAGTTCAATTGCACCTGTTCAGACAAAAGCATGGTTTCACTTAAAAGCAGTTGATTTGTTAGTACAAAGTACATTAGGATTTAACCACCTCAGTTAACTAATAAAAAGTGCCCCACTTCATTACTTTTCAGACTCCTGACAGTTTTGCCTTGACTTTTCAATAACAAAGATCAGTCACATATCCTCCCAATTTAAAAGTTAGAACATGTTTTTTCTTACATATAACTATGAGAAAATTACCCTGCAACTCCACTTTCAATTTGCTCTGCAAACATAGACACTTATTTCTGAGCAATCCCACAGGAGTACACAGTGTGACTCAAATTATGACAATTTATTCTTTTATTCAAATTCATGTCTTCTAATAAAAGTACATACTGGGTGCCACATATCTGTATCTGCAAAGTTGTTCTTTCTAAAAACCTGTAATTGATTTAAGAGTATATATTCACCCGGGGATCCCAAAAGTAAGGACAGAAAAAAAATTAAGCCTGTTCAAGTACCATTCTTATCCATATACCTTTAAAATACTAGCAATGGTTCATATTTGCCTACTTGCATGACTTTTCCTCCAGAAAAATAACAATTGTGAACGCAGTCATGCAAATAGAAACAGTATTTTCATCAAAAATGAAAATACAAGACCCTGTATATTTGAGTAAATCAAATACAGGAAAAAAACATATCCAAGCTATTTCAGACAAGTTCCTGGCTTTGTTTGTCTACTAAATCTTATAATATGTGCACAACTGCTAAAACCCCTTACTTTAAAATAGCTAGCCACTGCATTTAAAAAGAATGCAATACTTACTTTAGAAAGTAAAAAGGTAAGCAAGAAATATTTCTCATGCATGAAAACCTTTTATAATTTTCACTAGTTGTATTTCCCCAAAAAAATCTGAAGTGCAAATCTGAAGGAGAAAGCATCATTATTGTAAACATTCATTTCTTGAGGACGTGAACAGCCTTTTGATACAAAAATATTTGTATTAAACTTCCAGAAATCTCTTATCTGGAATCCAAGTACAATTAAGAATCTTGACAGCATACTCTGGCAGTCTGAGTTCAGGTCTTGAAAACTGGAAGTTTTGACCCTCGTTTTGGTCTAGCCACAATAGATCTTTGGGTAAGACACATGTTTCTGCATGTACATGTTAGATTGAGTTAAGGAACATAAATACTAATTCTAGTAGCCAAGCTTCATTAGCAGTCCAAGACCATTTAACCCTAAATATTTAAACAGGTTCACTGACTCATCTGAATGTAAACATTCTTGTAGATTCTCTCTCTAGGAACTTGGCAAGCAAACAAAAATTTTCAGAACTCCACTTAGTATTTCCTCCCACTTAACTTGAGCATTTATGAATCTCATCTGCTGATTCAAAGGTCTGTCGGTAGCTTCTTCCCCAAGGACTCTAACCACAGGCTTAGGAAAGCTTACAAAGAAAAAGTCACAGAGAAAAGGGACTTGATGAGACTTTTAGAAAAGGAACCTAACCGTCTCTGATACTCCTGATTTCTCAGCAGTTTCCTACCAGAGTAGTCATTACATGAAGCTAACTTGTCCAAGCAATTTTGCAGGAGAGATCAGATCAGCAATATTGCCAACGTGTACTCCTATTGAAGAGGTCACATTCCTTTCTAGGAAGACTATTTTCAAAATTATCTTCCTTCTTCATGTACAGTGAAATTCCAGTACTATACCCAGTGCTGACAACAAATTGACAGAACTCAGCTTGTCATTCATTCTTCCACTGATGTGGCATTTTGCATAACCACAAAACTGCAGACCTTGACAAACAGTGAGTGGTTGTTTGAAAAACTTGTAACTCCAACTAAAGTATCATCTTCTCTCCTTCCTTTCTTGCTTCATGACATCAGACTGTGAAATCTTTGCTCCTGACACAAGTTCCACTGTGTGCCTACTCATTACACAAGCAAATCAACACACGGTTTAGAGGCTAAATGCAAGAAACTCTTTATTGACTCCATCTCCAGAGGCAAAACTTCAGCCAAAAGTATCTTGTCAGACACCACCTCTCTTTTGGCATGACATCCAGTTCCACTTGTTGGCTCCAGGCAAGGACCTTTAACATCACCCCACTGAAGTTTGCAGAGGTTCACATGCAGAATGCATATCCTAAGTGATGGTAAGACAAGTGCTCATACTGTTTCTTCATTTTTCTCATTCCCATTCCAGTTACTTCTTCCCCTTTAGAAATGTTTATCACCATCATTGATGTAGAATGGTGGATTGTTGGCCAGCCAGCAAGAAGAGAGGAAGCAACTGGAAAAAATCATCATCACCCACCAGAAGGAAAATATCTAAGGCAGAAATATAAAAAATAATCCCAAATTCTTTTCTCATTCTACAAACCCCAGAGTCAATCTGAAAAAATAATACCACACCTTTGGCTATCTATCTACTTGACTTTAAAAAAAAGAAGACTTGAAGAAAGTGGCTGGCAACTACGAAGAAAGAGAAGCTATATAACAAATAAAGACAGAAATACAAAGACAAGAAAACAGCAGTGGTTATAAGAAAATTAGGCCTCCAGTACTAATGAAAATGTAAAAGTCATCAGCTAAAACAACCTGATAAGAAAATGTCAATCAAAACACGTTTTCACTTAAAAATATTTACACTTCCTTCTACACATGCAAAAATACCTTTTAAAGGCAAACAATTGTTTCAGATCCCAGAAACAATACAAGAACTATTATAAGTGCTGAAAAATATTATAGGAAGATGCTGGTGTCACTTTCACCTAATGACTGGTTTACCTCTCCAGTAAAAGAAAAAAAAGAAACATAATGAGCATTATCTCTAGACCTTGAGATGTGTTAAAACAAACACTTTGTCAGACAGTCCCTTGGGAACAAGACATCATTCCTGCATCAAAATCTAACCTAATGTAATTCTATGTAACCTAAATCTAACCTGAGGTACTAAAAAAAACCCATCTGTTCAGAATTTTGATACAGCTAATCCAAGATTTTCAGAAAATTAACTTGAAATATTCCCTCCCTTTGCTGAATTGTTACCCAAACTCTAAATACACATCAGTTCCTGTAATCCATACAGAAGCACAACCGTAATAAAATACAACTGATGCAATTGTTGGCTCCTGCCTATTATGCTAGATAAAACTTCATTTACTGTACAAATGATTAGGTAGCACTGATCACTTATCTTAATTTTGACCTTCCAATATGAGAGGTTAAGGAATCAGGTTTAGGGAAACAAAATTAATCCAAAGACTCAGTTAAAGAAAAAAAACTTTCTTAAAAATATTGACCATGCAACATAACAAAACAATTCAGAATAGTGCAGTAAATATGCAAAAGAAACAGCTGCCTTTTTTTTTTTTTTTTTTTTTTTTTTTGTAATAAGGTTGAGGAATTGTAGTACAGAAAATATTAAAGCTTTAAGAACTTAAGAAGCACTAACAAGTCAGTTGTTCAGGATAAACCATGTACCAGCTTCAGATGTCAGGTGCCATTGTACCTGCATGTGGGAGGCTGACAAAGCCAGAATTTACCTAGGTATATACACCAAACAGGTATTATACACCTGGAGCAAAGAATTTTGATCATTAATACTCTTAATGCTGTCTGCCTATGAAGATACTGCATGTTATAGGAGAGAGATAAAACAGTAAATACAATGTGTATGAGAAAGAAAAGTTACCCTATTTCCTCTACCAATAAATGACACTGTTAAATACCCAAACGTACTGTTCCAGTCTTCTGATATTGCAACTATTGGACATTAAGTGGCAAGTGCATTGGATCAGACATAACACACAGAGGTTTATCAACCCTTAAAAAATAATTAAGAGACAAAACGTTATTCTTTCAAGGTAAAAGTTGGAGCATCTAACATTAAGTCTGCTCACTGCAGTAGTCTCCTCCAAACTGCAATAGATGATTTGCATCATGATGCCAAGGCCATTTTACCTCAACTTTATCACTCAGTGGTCTTATTTCTATTACTGTTTTCACTTACATGATTAAAGAAGCTTTAAAAAACAATTGTCTGTAACTAACTCAGAATTACTTTTGCCAGTTCTTACTGTCGAATTGGCACTTTACCTCTTAATTTTCATTTTGCTTTACTATCCTGTTTTTAGTCTTTATTTCTAAAATCCTTTTCGATGGTTAGAAGTTGTTTCAATAGACCTTTTTAAAATTTTTTTGGATATAAATTTTTTTGGAAATGGATTCTACCTTTGGCATAAAACAACTTTCTACCTTCTTTACTTTCTAGAGCCCTCAGGACTCCTGTACAAGCAGCATTACTAATTAATCCTCTTGATTTTTCCAAGTTTGCCCTTCTAAAACTAAGAATTTCAAACCTGTTTAGTCACCTATTTTATTTCTATTTATTTAATCTAATTTAAAATGATCACAAGCTGACTAACGAACCACCTTTTCCCAGAATTTTCACACTGCTTATCTGAGAGCAAGTCTAAGGCAATTCTGTGCTTACTTGGCAAGCTGACAGCAGTTGTATGAAAGATCATCATGCTCACTGTATGTCTAAATGATGCCATCATCTGTATCTCTTGGTTGTTCAGCCTGGAGAAGAAGAGGCTCCAGGGAGACCTCCCTGTGTTTTTTCAGTACTTAAAGGGGACTTAAAAGAAAGAGGGAGAGTAACTTTTTGCACAGGCAGACATTGATTGGATAAGGGGGAATGGCTTTAAACAACAAGAGGACAGAATCAGATCAGATCCTAGGAAGAAATTCTTTACTCAGATGGTGGTAAGGGCACAAACAGTTTGCCGAGAAAAGCTGTGGATGCCTCATCCCTGACAGTGTTCAAGGCCACTGGATGGGCCAGGGGCAACTTGGTCTAGTGAATGGCATTCCTGCCCATGGCAGGGGGGTTGGAACCAGATGATCTTTAAGGTCCCTTCAAACCCAAACCATTCTGTGATTCTACAGTCTAAGAAAGAAATCCATCTGTGACATAATTCCTGACAGTACCTCTCAGTAAACAATATTTTTATACAAATCCAACTCCTGTCGTCTATAGCAGACACCACCAAAAGCTCTCATAATTTTCTTGTCTCAAAGCAATGATACACTTGACTCTTTTTCTTTATCCACATAGATTCTTCCTGCTACTTTATGGTCCATCACATCATTCACATCCTGCACAATTCTGTCACATTTATTTCCTCTATCTGGACAGTATTATCTCTTCCATCAACACTAAGCAGGACGATTGCTTCTAAACATTTCCTTTACCCTGTGTTTGCTTTCACATCCTCCAACATGGAATCATAGAATGATTTGGGTTGGAAGGGACCATAAATATAATTTTGTTCCAACCTCTGCCATGGACAGAGATACCTTCCACTAGACCAGGTTGCTCAGAGCCCCATCCAACCCAGCCTTGAACACTGCCAGGGATGGGGCATCCACAGCTCTCGGGGCAACTTGTTACAGTACCTCACCAACCACAATGAAGATTTTTTCCTAACATCTAATCTAAATGTACTCCCTTTCAATTTGAACCCGTTCCCCCTTGTTCTGTCACTACATTCTCTTGCAATTAGTCTTGCCCCATCTTTCCTGTAAGCTCCCTTTATGTACTGGAAGGCACATCAGTTCATCACCCCAAATGGTTTATGACGGTGCACAAGCATCACTCCCTACAGACCTTACCCCGTTTGTAACCTGCTTAAAACCTTTCTGCTGACTGGGCTGATATTAGAAACTTCACTTGCCCAAGGAAACGCCATGAAATCCTCCCATCTCCCACACAATAAATACACGGTGCTTGGTTTCGAAAGTATCCCTTCTTTTCCTTAAGACCATAACCGGTGGGCAAGCTCAGCTGGCCGGGAGCGCCGCCGGCACCATCGCACCTCTGCGCACCTGCGGGCAGCGCGCCCCGGCACCACACAGACGGACTCCTCACCGAAGCCGAGCACACACAGACAGACTCACAGACACAGACAGACAACCACCATCGCCGTTATCGGCCATTTACAGCCCGGGTGCCTGAGAAACGAGGCCCCGGGGAGCGCAGCCCCGGCCGGCCCAGCACACGCAGCACGGGCAGCCGCGCCCTGCCCCAGCCCGGCTCCCACCGCCGGCCGCCCGGGGAAGGGAAGCACCGGGAAGGGGGGAAGGGAAGCCCAGGGAAGGGGGGGAGCCAACCCCCTTCCCTCCCCTTCCCACCCCCGCGCTCCGCAGCTCACCTTCCTTCTCCGCAGGCGGCCGCGGCTCCTCCCCCGCCCCGGCGAGCCAAGGGAAGATGCTGCTGCACTCAGGCGCCTCCTCACCGCCCAGCCGGGAGAGAAGGGAAGGGGAGGGAAGCGGCTGGCGCCTCCCAGGGATCCACCCACTGCAGCAGGAGCGTGGGCAGCGGCGGCCGCTGTCCTGCGAGCCCGGCGGGGTAGGGCCCGCGGCAGAGCGGCGGTGCCGGCTGCCGGGGAGAGCTCCGGGAGAGGCAGGAGCTCTCCCAGGGCCTGGCCCCGGGGATGGCATGGCTGCTTTGGGAAGAGGCATGCCCAGAGCGAGCACGGTGTCGGGGGAGACACCACCCCTTCCCGCCTCTGAATCGCAGAATCAATTCGCTTGGAAAAGACCTCTGAGGTCCGGAGCCCAAGCTGTGACCCAGCGCCACCATGACAACTAGGCTGAGTGCCACATCCAGTCTTTCCTTAAACACCGCCAGGGTCTGTGACTCCACCAGATCCCTGGGCAGGCCATTCCAGGCTCTTGCCTGGGCCAAAATACCCCTGTCAGCCACACTCTGAGAGACACATGGCCAAAGGGGAACGTCAAATATTGCTATGCTGTTACAACCTGCATTTCTTTTTTTTCCCAAAGGAAGTCGGGGATATTATGTATTCCATTTCTCCTATGGCTTATGCTTAAAATTAGGCACCCCCAAAGAGGATAGACTTGATAACTTTTCCTAAAAGCAACAACCTGGCTGTTTTGCCTGGTTGTGTCTCTTGAGAGTGACAATTGCCTGCTCTGTTGCTGTGGGAAATACTCAGAGACCCTTGCTGCCATAATGCCCAAGGATATTGTTACATTATTGCTGTGGAAACATTATTCAGAAGGAGGAGGTTTGCTCTGGAGCTAAGGAGCTGACTTCCCATCAAAAATTAAATTCCTTTATGACCTAGGGAAGGTCTCAGTTTTTCTTGTGGAAATGACACCTTCGTAAGGATGTTTGGACATTTTAAAGATTGATGTACTCAGATGCAAGCCTTTGGTTGTCCAAAAATGAGGTTTGTGTAAGTACCTAAAGTTGCAGAACCACTGACCCTAGAGTTACCAAAGGAGCAGAGATTCCATACATGTATGTTCTCCATACTTGCTGTGTTGCATGGCAGTCTCAGTCTATGGGCTACACGTGCCTTTCATCCCATTCTTCATCCATGTCACACATGAAGTGCCTGCAGCGCCGTGCCAGCGCTCTTCCCTGATGTGCTCCCCAATGCACAGAATCAAAGAATCACAGAATGGGTGGGATTGGAAGGAACCTTAAAGATCATCCATTTGCCACTCCCCCCCCACTCACCATGGGCAGGGCTGTTTTCCACTAGACCAAGTGGCTCAGAGCCCCACCCAGCCTGGCCTTGCTGGATCTCAGATGGGTGTATAGGTAGAATAAAATACCTGATGATCTCAGCCAAGCAGACAATGGGAGCAAAACCCAGTGGAAGCTGAAGCTGTTAATATTCAGATTGGCAGTAAAGCAAAGAGTAATTGTCCCCTAAAACAATTGTGTGTATTGATCCTTCAGTGCATATTTTAAAACAATATTGATATTTTTCTTGAAGTTATGCTGGATTTGACTCATGCAAGTGCTGTGTACTGCATTAGGCTGAAGGTCGCACTTAAAAGCAGTGGAACAGGGGGTGTATTTGATCCTCTGAAACAAAATGCAGTTTGATATGGTGAAGTGCCTAAATCTAGAAGCAATAGATTTGGATCTGCAAGCAGAGAAACTGCATTCTGAAACATGCAGCTACAGGATTGAGTTCAGTGAACAACAGCTGAGGATGCTAGAAGATGTAGAAGTGAAAAAGGCTAATTTCATTAATGTGCCAAGACAGGAATCAACAGTAATTGAAAGGTAATTTGCATCCAGTAATTATTATTTTAGACCAGCTATTAGGACGCTGCATATAGTGCTACCATACATTTTGATGGGGACGTTGAAAATGGGATGGGCAGCATAAGGATGATCAATGGTTTGAAAATAAGACATAGCTAAAGGGATTATTTGTTTAGCTTACTGGAAAGAGTTTAAAGGTAATTGCAGTTTATAGCTTCCTTACAATGAGAAAATATTAGGTACTGAGTGGCATTTTAATGTAATGGAAAAGAAAAAACATAATAAGAAGCAGTGGAGATATAATAAAGCCTCAGAAGTTCAAACTAGAAATGGTGCACAAATTTCTGACAGTGAAAGTGGAAAGTGGTCTCCATTTTTTATGCCCTCAAGTAAAAACCTGATCCAGTTATTTCTACCTTTCCTTACATGCCATTTGTTGAACTCCTGTCTTGTTTTCTTCCTTTCATTTGAACAGTCCCTGGGTTGTTTTTCTTCTTTCCTAAATGTAATGCCAATTTTAGAACTCAGCAGCAATGAATGGAAGGGAATTGGAATGGAAAGGAATGCTCATTGCAGGGGGTTTAGTCTAGATGACCTTTAAAGGTCCCTTCCAACCCAAAACTATTCTATGATTGTATGATTCTAATATGTGCCTGTCTCATCTTACAAGCAGTTTGTAGTTC
Organism: Acrocephalus scirpaceus scirpaceus; assembly: GCA_910950805.1. NCBI lineage: Eukaryota > Metazoa > Chordata > Aves > Passeriformes > Sylviidae > Acrocephalus > Acrocephalus scirpaceus. The sequence continues at coordinate 54,546,675 of OU383774.1, read as the reverse complement.
CTTCCAATATTTCAATTAATGACAGGGATGATGCTCATTCCATTTCTGTTTGACATGAAGCCAGGAAGGACTGATGGTGCACTGCAAGGCAGTCCAATTTTAGTTTGTTTTTTTCCAATTTTAGCATCACACCATTGCAAAACAGGTAAACCTCATACTGAGATGTCCAAAAATAGTATCTTGAGGCAGAAAAGAAACATTGCCAGGTTGTGAGAAAATAATACTGCAAAGAGCAAGGAGAATTTTTGATCACTGCATGATCAGGAAAAATATTGAAGCAAAGGCGGTTCATCTTTGGCAATAAGGAAAACTGCTCTCACAGTGATAATAAGGAAGTTGGGAATTAATTGCCCAGTGAAGTTGTAATTTCCGTGATTTGAGATTTTAGATCAAAATTAAAGTATCTTTTGTTGATCCTAATTCAAGTCGTGAAAATTGATCAGATGACCTGTTGAAACCCTTTCCACACTTAGGATTCTATCATTAGTTCCGTTGTACAAGAAATTAGTTCCGTTGTAGTTTCCATGTAAAGGAAAAAATAAATGCAATAAGAAGTATAGAACCTGCAGTTAAAATAGGAACAAATAACAGTTTTTAATCAAAGCAAAATGTCTTTTATATAAGTGTTGATTAATAAAAAGATTATTTCACAATAACCTAATTTTTCCAAATACTCGAGCAGTTTTAGTGGCTGAATTCCCTTTAAAAAGCCAATAAGGTTCACTCTTCTTTTTTGGGAGGATGGAATATTTTAAGAATGGAATAACAGACTACAAGTTAGACGTCATATGGCTGATAAGACAAATCTAGGAAGAATCATCTATTATGCTTCCATATTCAGTAATGTCTTTTCTTATAGGTTGATCCTGACAAGTATTTGCTTATATTCTAATGCCAGCTCTGTTGTGATTTTGTGATTCCACCCATAATGTTTGCAAGAAATCAGAATTTTCTTAGTTTTGAAAAGTCATGATTATGGAAATATTCATGATTTTTATTTTGAGTAAGCATTTCAACAGATAATCTCTGGCTCCTCTTCCTCTTCAGTATTATCTTTTGGTGCCTTCAATTGTACTGTTTTTCAGCACTTAATTACTTCAGTAATTAATCTCTTTTGATCTTTTTCAGTTATTTTAATAGAAATACTGTTTCACTATCTAGTCTCAGTGAGCAAAGAATCAAGGTTCCACTACCTCCTTGATTACATTGCTTAGATATTACCTATGAAAAATTTGCTTTGAATTACTTTTTAATCTGTGATGTGCAAACTTTAGTGATACCTGTGTAACTTCTGGAAACAGTTTTCTTTCAGAGTTACATCATACTATGTACAAAGAAGAAAACAGGAGAGAAGCTAGATCTGTGACTATTGCCATTTTCTATAAGCACTGTCATTTAAATCCTTGCAAGGATGCTATTTCTAGCACCACAGATATTCTTTTTCCCAGAAAAAAATGTTACAGACAGGAAATGTTTTGGATAGTGTAAAAACATTTCCGGATAAACATTTTATCACAGCTTGATAACCATTTCCTGTTGGTAAGATTTGTTTTAACTATTGACATTTTGTTTGCTTTCTTGCTATAATTAACACACATATAGGATCTGGCTGAGTGTGCTCATCCTGTTAAACAAAGGTTTTGACTAGTCACACATTTAATTATAATGTCATGCAAGATTTCATGTTGTCCATTTCCCTTCATTTCACCTTTGTCTGGGGCAGTAAATGAAGGAGCAATGCATGCGCAGCATTTGGGAACGGGGAATTCCCAGAAGGGTGGAGGTTCCTCAATATTCCAAACAGAGCATTGTCTGCTGTGAGCTCAGTCGTTTCAGTAAGCTTCCAAAATAACTTTAGATGAGAAGGTGGGATTTCACATAGGATCTTGTTGTTTATTACAGACTTGGACTTAAATTGACCTGACGAATACCAGAAGAAATTTGTCACTTTCTGAGCATCTTTGAAGAATTGTCCTTGCAAACTAATATTAAAAGGAGACTTCATTCAAGAATTGTGAAACGAATCACATTTTTTAGATATCAAAATATCTTTTCAGTCAGCAGAACCACTTTTGCCATTTTTGTAGCTGTACTTCCTTTATAAGTGGCAAGAGTATCACTTGCATACAGCTCAGTTTGGTTCTCAGTCACACAAAGATTGGAGGCATATTTATCTACGCCTCTGCTAAACTAGAGATGGCCAGGACACAGCCTCTCTCCCTGCCTGCCTGGAGGCATAGCCTAGCTCATGTCTATATTATTTAGGGCTCTATTCCCCTTAAGATCAGATTGGCCAATCAACACTACATCTCAAATGGCCCTGGAGCTCCCCTGGGCTTTCATCCTGTGGCCTTCAAGCAGAACTTGCTTATGTCTGCGGGGTTTTTTATCCAGTTCATTGTATTTGAAAATCGCTGTTTGTTTAAAAGTTTTGCCTCCACAGTTTTCTTTCCCACAGTTTAAAAAAAAAAAAAAAAACAACCAAAGCAAAACAAACTAATTAGGTCACTTTAATGAAAGCATGCAGTATTTGAGGGTGCAACAACTGCTGAAATAGCATTGAGGGAATCTGTAGTGAGCAGACTTGGAGCAGGGTTATCCACAGAGCCCACTGGAAAAGGTGTTCCACGTGCACTACCCTTGAACTGTTCTAGTTGGCACAGGCCAAGTCTGCTGGGAAGTCAGCTAAGCAGCAGCCTGGGTGATCAGAGGTCAAGTGGTCGGGCATGAGGGGTTTATGGAGTCTAAATAACACTTTGCCTGAAGCTTTATGTCTGTTGGAAAGGCCTGACGAAAGAAGAATCTGGAGGTCAAGGCTTTGGGAAAAGCCTACATGCTTCGGGTTGAATTAAAAAAAAAAAAAAAAAAGAAAAAATGGGTGTGTTGTGGATAACTATATTTTGCATGCACATCCTGAATGTATTCTTGGGAAAATATCCAAGGAAACAGAATCTGAAAGGTGGTTTGGATGTTTTGTTTATTTGTTTGTTTGCTTGCTTGCTTGCTTTTAATTAGACTGGAAGAGAGTAAATAAAGTATTCCTACAAAGAGTTGATGCCAGTCATGCAACCCAGTGCTGATGACACAATCTATTCAGGCATCTGAAAGAAGGTGACATTGATGTAATTGTACGTGTCACTCACTGAGGATTAGTGTAAAAATATGAGGTGTTTGTGAAACAGGAAAATGAACTCACAACCTTGATTTATAATTCCAAAAGGAAACAAAATTGGTTGCACTGAATCCAGTAATGGTGAGGCTAAAGTAGATTGATTTTCTATTATTGGACTCTAGCAATAAATAATAAGTAAGGCAAAGTGAATGCTATTTATGGATAGTGTTTCAGATCTGTTATCATCATCTGCTTTCTCTGGAGCAGACATCTTAGTAGACATCACCTTTGACCCTCATGAATAAAGCGGTTTCCTGAACTTCCTGAATGTAAAATTTATGGTAGCATGTATTTAATGAGATGCAACATTTTTCACTAAATTGCCTTTAGTTTTGTAACTGTATTATTGAAAGACATGGTAATTGCTAATTTTAAGCAAATGCTTTTGCATTACTCTCAGATATCTTTCTGGCAAGGAACATATACAGTAACCTTATAAGAGGTAATGGCATATCTCAGGTTTTGTGGGATTTATAATACTTGGTGCAAACAATTTAAAAACAGTCTGCGTTTTTTTTCCTTGGAAATAATTTGCAAGTCACTCTATAGGCTGTTAAAAAGCTAAATAAAATAAAGGAATTGCTTTTTGGATATGTTATAGAAAGAATGTTACAGACGATAGAAGCATCCCATTTTATCAGGAGCCAAGAACAATGTTATTTATGATTACTATAAAAATGTGAACTTATAAAATTAATTGTCAGAAGAAGAGGGGTTTTTTTTCTTTTCAATGTACAGTATTAATCCTAAGAGTTCAAAAATAGTAGTTTTCCTCCTGCAATTCAACTTTCAGAACTTTCCATTTTAAGATTCTGGAAGTGCTAAAACTTTGCACGAACAAGTCAAGGGAGACCACTCGACTGAGGTTGCTCACGAGGGTCTCCTGCTGAGAAATCTCTGAGCGATGAATGTTCAAAGCCTAGGATAATATTTAAAGGAAGTTTCATATTTACTCACCCTGTTCTTTTCTAACTCACTGCCAGAGAACAGATTTTGTTAGAAGGCCTGACCCTTTATGGCACTTTTCCCATTCTGTGTCCTTATGTAAAGGATGTTTAATTATGTGTCTAGCTTTTGACACTGCATAACACTGATATGCACTTTTTACTTCCTGTGAGGAAATGCTCAGTGCTTTCTGGGATTGGAGTATTTTTTTGTGTTTTGTTTTTCATGGAAGCACTGTAGCTGTTTGTTGATGTAAGGAATATTCTCTGTTAAGGTCAGAGGGACTGAAGATTTTGGACAAATCTAAGAAATCCCATGTAAGACCAGCTGGGCAGCCAGGCATGCCCAAACCCACACTGAATCTAACACTGAAGGCACCTTATATACCACTGTACTAAAGCATGCAGAAATTAATAGCTTTAAAAAGAAAGCATACTATATGTTCAGTATAAATGTATTTTATTGCCATTAGCAGCATTGTAATATTATACCATATGCTCATTATGAAGTCTACTCCATATATAGATCTTGATACACTTAAAATGCTACACTAACCTGGAATATAGCAACTCTAAAGGTGATTTACAGAGTGCCACACATAAGGGAAATAGATGGTCATGTTTATTAAACAACAACATCAAAAAATAAACTGAGAATTTGAAATAAAGATTAATCAATTAAGCAACAAATCTGGGTCTACTTGAGAAAGTGATCATGTTTTGTTTTCCCCCAAAGCGATGTGTAACCATTAGTTCTTGAAATACACAGGGAAAGGAAAATAAACAAGTTGCTCAGGGGAAAAAGCTGGAGCTGTAAACTGGACACGGACAATTTGAGTTCTCAGCTTCATTTAAAATATTCCTAAGCCCCTTAATCTTTCCCAGTGACAGGAGTCTTTGGATCACCACAAGGTTTCAATGTTCTTTTTTGTAGCCTAGGAAATCGCTCCCACTGCACTTCACAGCTTTTTCATATGTTTCTCTAAGTGCAAGTCCTGATGTGTGACAATTCATCAGTCACCCTGTCAGCTTCTCTTCCAATGGAAAAATGAAGATGGTTCTAAAAAACGTGATGGAAACTCTGCCATTATGGGGAGCTTTTGCTTTTGTGAGAGAAGTTGGAAGAAAAAAGAAACCTTGCCAAAATGATAATTTTTTCCTAATTCTAATGTCACAACCCTTTAATCTAAGTAAAATTAATTATTGGAGTCATAGATACAAATCGGTCTTTACAGTTTAGCAATGGAACAGAATAGTTAATCTCAAATTCCTGATTTGCATGGAAGTGAATTACATATCTTTTTTGTTCCACTTAACATTTTTGTCTTTAAGGGCTATGGTTTTTCTCTTTTATTACTACTGCACATTTATACACCACATATTCAACAGTATTCCTTCCCTTCTCTTTCCTCAACCCCCTACATTTCCTGTAGTCTTCTTGAAAATCTCACAAATGGGGTGAAATCGCTTCAATTGAATCTTGCCTCTGGCCTGGTCATTAAATGGCCAAAGCAGGGCTCTGACTGCCCTACTATAGTACAAAACCCACTTTTTGAAACAATAGATACAGAAGTCCAGGAAGCACTTTTGATATGTAAATCGCATTCCTCAGTAGAGTGCTTAGGCCAGACACGTAATTAAGCACCGAAACAGAATTACCATTTCAGATGTCTCTCCTCTTCATACTTCCTCTGGGTCTGGGCATCATGCATAACCACTGCTGCATGGTATAAACAAATCTTGGGGTCAAGTTTGGAGCACACAGCTCTCCTAGGCCAATGTTCAAGGAATACAAGTGACGGTCAATTCTACTTCTTTCAGTAGTGGAGTCACATCATTTTGTGTTTACCACAGCTTGTGGTTAGTGATGTTCTCACTTTCATTGTTTTGAGATAAAGACAGAAGGGTCCCAACCGGTCCTAACTATCCACGAAATGTGTCTGAATTGGGATTCTCTGGAAGAAGTCTGTTCACCCTAGGTCAAGTAACTTATCTTCCATCAGTGGATTAGTGTTTCATGTTATCTAAAACAATAAGATCCTACAGTGTTAAACATCTTTGCTGTGAACTATTTCCTCTCTCTTCCTTTTCAAATTCAATACAGAGACTAAACTAGAAAATGCATTGATCAAAATCACAGAAGGTTTCAGGTGCAGCCAGGAATGTAATAAGGCCTCCTGGGGAAAAGTTCAATGCCTTGAGTACAGCTTGTTCAGTCTTTCCTTTTTTTTCTAACTTCAGAGAAGAGTTATCTACATTTTGTGCACTGCTTTGTTATGTAGATGTTGGTTCTACATATTAATTTGTTAAAAGGCTAGGACTTGGATAATGGATTGAACCACCTTAGCACTGAAATCCTTGAAGAACTCCTGCATGTATCATTTTCAGAAGTTCACCTTATAGATACGCAATCCACTGACTCTATTTTCAAACGGCAGACTTGTGTCACAGCTCCATGCCCACACCTTTCTTACCTGTAAATCAGGTCTACCATCACTAAGGGTATTCCATTCCTGTGAAGGAGGACTTTAATGACAGAACAAACTTTTAGCCCACAGCTCAAGAAATAATTTAATGGGGGCAGGTTAAACAAACAAACAAGCAAAACTAAATTAAATTTTAAAAATATGTGTATAAAAGCTAACATTTAACTGGGTGGTAGGACTCCAGCTGCCAGGTAGCTGGGTACAACATTTTGGTTTATGTTAGCCCTGAGGTTACTTAACCCCATCAGATAGGAACAGCTTCCTCCAGGAACATTGAGATACAGCTGGATCACATCCTGATTTGCTCTTCTCCATCCAGTTCCATGGTCTGGGTGGATTAACTGCAGCACAATCAAGTGTAAAAGAAGTGTAATGTTCTCATTTGGAGGAAAGGGGATAAGCAGCAGAGCTGTGCCCCACTTTAGCTGCTTGCTCTAGCCACTGCCATCAGGCTTTTCTGGGCACCATCCTTGTAGCAAATGGAAAGGATGTGAGGAGAAAGGCTCCTTTGGACAATGACCACCAGACAGGAAAGGCTGGCACTTTGTGTAGTCAGCTAGAGAAACTCTCCAGTGAGACCAGTTTCCTCCCTGAGGAGCTTTCTCTTTCCCCAGGCAAGGAGAAGAATGAATATCTGAATCTCAGTAACTTCTGAAAGTGCACAAAGGCCTAGTTTCTCAAGGACTCAGCTGTATTTCCCAACCTGAGTCCAAATGCCATTTGCAGATCTGTATGCCTGTGCATCCAATGGCTTTCTCTCAACGGACATCTGGGCCAATGCAGATTCCAGACCTGACCTGTGTGATTGTACCTGAGAGAAGGAGGTCTGGCTGTGAGCACTTTAGGGCAGTACAGGCTGGAGACCTCTTTCCTGATATCAGGGAGCCAGATTTCATTCATCTTTCATGTCCATTGCTATTTCCCTTTTGGGATAAGATGGACCAAGCAAACTTAAAGAATCCCTGAAATGACCATCTGGAACTGCCCAGGACACCAGTCTCTCCTTGTCCCTGTGAGTGTTGGTCAGGATGAAAAAACAAGTGACAACTGAGGCCTTTCAACAGGGCCAGTGTCCAGCTGGGCTCAATTCCCCAGGACACTCATATCTGAGGCTGGGCAATGGCTTTTTGGCAGGTTTCATACTAATGTGGAATCAGGAACTGACATTCCATTCATGTCCCAGCTTCAGTGCATAAGTCCTCTGAGGTTCTCCAAGTGAAGTGTTTGTCACTCCTTCCCATGCATCATTAATGGAAGCACTACAGTTTTATGTTTCTGCCACGATAGTTTAACCAGCCAAGAGAATAAAACAAGATGACATCAGTATTGCAGGATATGCTAAGAAAACAAAAATTATTAAGATGCTATCTATTTTGCTAGACAGGTTTAAGGGAGCACATCAGTAACTAGAGAACAGACTTGCCCTTAGCACATTTTCAAAATTTTTTTGTTTTCTTTTTTGGAACTGCTTATCCATAAAAATTCAACCACTGCCCCATACATACCTTTCCAAAAAACCCCATACCTGAATTAGAAAAAAGGAATGTGCTGTTAATGGACAAACACAGTAACATTGCAAGCTGTGATTGGTATCCTTGCTGCTAAAGAAGTTTGCACTGGAAAATCACATGTTAATTATTATTACAGCCACATAAAAATTTCAAGTAAAAAGCACCTCTGAATCATTAATCAGATCCCTGAGATGCTGGGTGCCATTTGTTGCCAATAATAAGTTCTGATTGCCTCAGAGTTGTGGCCTGTCTAATGTTTTAGGGGACATGGGTAGACTATAGTTCAAGAATAAATTTGGATTGAGAGGCTTAGGCACAAGGTATTTCTGCTACCTAATGCTCAAGGTTCAGGGGTGCACACCAAACCACAGCCTCTAAGTCTTAAAAACCCCCCAAAGACCTGTTTATGTTTCTGCTGCAAACCCAAAGCTTAAAGCATTTCTTAAACCTCTCCCTGAACATCCACACTTCTCTCATCCCAGTTTAAGGTGCTTATACTTCCCATCTACCCTGGCTGACAGCAGGGCCAGTGTTCCTCCAGGAAGGACCATGGAGTGGTTTGTCACTCAGTCGTGTGATCCGAAATGGTTTGGAGAGATCAGGCACAGCAGAGCTGGTCTGTAGGGCTGATGAACCCCTTGAGAATCCCCTGGCAAACTGGTATGTTTTTCTCTGGACACGCAGTTTAGGCTGCCTCAAAAGACTTCCACAGTTTTTTTTTGAACAAGCAGCAAATCTGGTCCCGAGGTAGTTCAAGTTTGCTTTTGCAGAGCAGTGCTTAATAATGAGGTAGGATGCAACTCCTCTCATTATTTTGGTGATGCTCACATGGGACTCCAGAGTGTCTTGCTACTTCTCTCCCTGCACCCATCATGTTTAACACAGCTTTGAATCATCCAGTGCTCATCAGTTTGCAATACAAATGCAATTGCATGAGTGCTGCTGGAGTTATGTGGCTACAAGCAACACAGCTGAAACATGAGGGTACTTAGGTCGAATACTGAAGATTATTTTAATGCTTTGCTTCAGACCATGAACAGGATTGTATAACCTGATTGCCAACATTTTCAAGATGATTTAGTAAGTAAGGAAGTACTTTAGGGCTTCCATTCTGTGGTTGTAGGATCACCTAACTTCAGGCATGACTGTGTCGTGAAGGGTGGCTATTCTGCAGCTGCTGGTGGTGCTCCAGTGTAGCATCCTACACACTGTACACAGACACCATGGAGCAGCCAGCCAAGAGGAACAGTGCTGAATGTGGCTCAGTCTTACTTAATTAAATTCCTTATCATCCTGACCTGTGTGTTATTTCTTCCAGATGGAGCCAGTCAAGCTGCTTCAGCCATGAAAAACAACAATAACAATCAGGAGAAACTCGAAAGACAGAAGTTATCATGAGCAAATTGCACTGAATAAACAAAGAAAACATCAGCTTTACTTAGAATGTGTAACCTGATGTCTGTGTTTGTCTTGTCTCTACCACAGCCTACTTTTCAGGTCTTCTAAATACTTCCCAAAAAAAACCTTAAGGCCAGTGGAACCATGTACAGTTTCTATAAAAGCATAAAGGAGGGAAGGAAGAATGAAGCCCAGTGGTCTCTTTTACCTTATAATGACAGCAAATCAACCATAGAAGATAGTACACATATCTCAGTCCCTGGTAGTCCTTCCTGGTAACCACCATTTAGTGTCTGTTTAAAAGTCCCCCATGTTCCTTCCCTCATAGAAATTGTTTAGGGGAAGGAAAATTTGCCCTCTGGTTCAATACTTTGGTGTTGCCAGGACACAGGTCCATGCAAACAAACTTTAAGCTCTTTAGGGCTAAGCAGTAATTATCCAGCTTTGCCAGCTGACTGGTTGACTTGCTGCCAGGGGACTGAAGCAAGGCTGGAGACTTCTAAGCATATTGCCTGACAAGTGACAGAACATGCAGTGGGGATAAGGGTACAGATTAGCATGGTTCAGTGGACAGAAAAAGAAGCAAAATGGGGCTAAATGGGGTTTGGATAAAATAGATATACTTTTTCATTGGGTGCAAGCTTCATATAGAGAATCCTGAGATGGAACTATTTAAAATTTCAAGGGAAGTTTCTCCCAGCTACAGTTTGCTGGAAGTATTCCCTTAGTGCAATTTTGTTCCCCACAGGGGCTTCATGTATAGGGAATTGTTCTTCAAAATCTCTTTCTTTGGCTTTCACTCCCCCTTAGTGGAAGTTCTTTCTAAGGAAGAGCTATGGTTACAATCCTATCTAAACCAGTTCTTTTCTATCTTCTACCCAATCTTCTAAAAGAAAACTTTAACTTCTTCTGTTTCATTGAATCCAAATGGCAAATAAAACCTGAAATTTAAGAGAAAAATCAGTTACAGTGAAGCAAAAAAAAACCTAGTACTGGTTTGCCTTTGTAACTACTAAATTAGGGATGCAGCTTAAATTCAGGATCACAGCCTAAATTAAGGAAGCTTTAAATTATATTTGAAGATTCAGTTTGTTCATTGCTCTGCTTGAGCAACAGGAACCTTGATAGAAAGGAGTTCTATGAAGCAAGGTAACTAAGAATTAAAATATGAACCAAAAGTGCTGTTCAAATTCTACCTTAATCTTCCCAGCACATGCAGGCTTTGCCATCTACTCTATGGGAAAATGTTTCAGAGACAGGCAGAAAATACATAAGCAAATAAATATGGGTAGAAGCTAATCTACGTGAAGAATGCCAGGCTAAAAGTGAGACTTTTTGTAATGTGGGATAACAAGAGGAATCTGGCTCAGTTCTCAAAAAATAAGAGGCCTCACAGAAATGTAGATAACTTTACCTTTTAATGAATCTAAAGTCTTCCTTCCTTCGTGCTGTGAAATGCCATGATCTCTTCAGCAGGGCCTGGAGTTCATAGTGACATGAGCTGAGAGGAATGTTTGTATTCCTCAGTGAGGCCAGACCCTGTCCCCACACAAGCAGGGATCACAGGTAGGAGCATCTTTCCTACCTTTAGATGTCCACAGGGTACACCTATACAATCACCCATTAATCCTTTCTAATCAGTGAAGAACAATCCCCATTTTGAGGGGTGATTTATTTTATTTTAGATGTCTCCTGTAGGACAAGGTGAATTTAACCCTGGCAGTGGCTCTTTCTCTCTGCTAGTATAGTTGGAATTGGGGATGGATTTGACTTCTGGCACAGAAGTTCTTGTTTGGTGGGGTAAATCCATCACTGGCTACCAGGCTTCATGGGAACATGGCTGTTTACAAGGCAACAGCATGACAATCTGCTGAAATGCACTGAGATTTTGGAAAATCATTTGATAATTAGAACTTGAGGTTGTCTCTTTGGCAGTGTTTGCAACACTGTAGTGAACTACAAATGATATCAGATGCTTTCAGTTGATTTTCAGCAGGACAAATAACTTTAAGTCACACTTCTTTTACTCTGATCTGGACAAAGAATTAAAAATATCTGTTCTCTCACTCCATCAGGAAAAGCTGAATATAATATTTGAACCCACAGGTTTAATTTTAAATTGATAACTCCTCTGGGCATTTAAATTGCAATTAAGATATTAAACAACATAATTTTAAAAAATCTTGATCTCTCTTTAGAACATTGGCATCAAAAATAAAAAAGGCATTGGATATTATTAGTTTCACTATGTACTGAGTTACTTAAAATGCAAATTGCTTTCTGAAAATTCCTAAACCTGAAGGTTTAATTATTGATATCTATTCTTGTCACTGACTAGCTGTCTCTTTTTTGGTCATGCTAATAATAATCCTAGCACTATTTCTCTCTCTTCCTATTTCGTGAGTGTTCCTCACTGTCTGAATTTTTCCTGGAGTTTTAAACCAGCTTTTCTAAAAAAAAAAGTCCATAAGATCACTTCATTTGCTGACCTCCCCCCATCCCTTCCCCTCAGCAAATTACTTTTTCATTTCTTGTCCTGTTTCAACCAAATGAAACAGACGAAGAGAGGTTTTCAGAATAATTGCATTCCTACCAGATCTGTGAAGACTGACAGCTAGGGAGAGGAAAGAGCTGGACAAAGGGCTCTGCTGATGAACAAACAAGCAGACCTAGGTCATGACATTGCTTTGGCCCCAGTATGCAATTATTTTTGTGGTCCTTAGAGGGCTCCAAGAGGACTTTGGGGGAATTTGGGCTACTGTAGGATGAGCACTTAAGTGCACATAAAAGAAGGGGACCTGAATCAAGAAGTCTGAACTACCTATTACTTGTGTCTTTCGTGAATCAAGTTCTCTGATTTCTCTGCCTTTTTTTGCCCCCTCGTTTGTTTTTCTTTACTTTACCGTGTTTAAATTAACTGATAACAGCTTTCTAAACTTGTGCAAATATGCAAACAGACTGAAAACAGAGTCCATTTGCCCTTGGTTCACTGCCTCAGAATAAGCTTTTCAGTGTATTTTTAAGAAAAGCATGTAAAATTCCAGGAAAAGCGAGCTGTGATCTCAAAGTTTTAACCTGAACTCCTTGAACTCAGAAGCAGGGCTGCTATTTCTGTGCCAGAGAATGACACACACCATGGATACATGGCAATTAGCATTACATTTACTCACTACTTGTAGAAGCCTCAGATGGGATCGTGGCCTCTGACCTTGAGGTTCTACAAGTGCGTATGTGCAAGAGGCAGAATGAGACACAAACCAGATGCAAAACGTTTCTATGTAGATAATTTTCTATGTAGATTAGACATGGCCAAGAGCTTTTCACCAAGGCGACTGTCAACACAAAATGCCATTTACCTGAAATGAAAACTCCTTTTTGTACAAATGCATTTGTTTCAGTTTCATTATTTGTATGTGATAGGAAGAACTCCTGTGCTTGGTCTGCCCTGTGCAGAAACCTGTGGCTGTCTGAAGAGAAAAACCTCTCTGGAAGTTCACATACTGGGTGATGAAGCTCAGTCCTGGAACTCTTATCAAGGCCTCCTGCCCAGATGTCTTGCTTATGGAAGAATCCATGTGAGCCTGGTCATGGGAGCTTCTTGCAAAGTGTGGGGTGAGCTGCCCACAGCCCTAAAATGGGCAGACCAGTGCCTCCACTCTGGGTCTTGGGCTCTAGCTCAGACTGGGATCTCACTGTAAGAGGGAATTTTCACTTTGTAAGGAGGAGGTCATGATGCATCTGGCACTCATATGATTTTGTACTAGCTGGGTAAAACCCTTAACCCTGTAAAGTTTTTAACACTCTACCACAAAACAGACTTTACCCCACCTTGGCTGTGAAAATTAGTTATTTTGAAATTCCAGCTTTGTTACATCTGAGGCAATTGAAAGAGAAAAATAATATTAATAATATTTTTTTTTTTTTTTTACTCCTTATCACATATAGGCCCTGAAATTTATCTCTTAAAAATTCATAATCCGGTATGGGAGTGGATTTGGTAATTTGCTGAGTAGCATGGAATCAAAGAATCATAGAATTATTTAGGTTGGAAAAGCCCTCTGAGAACGTTGAGTCCAGCCATTAGCACAGCACTGCCAAGTCCATCACTAAACCATGTCCTTATGTGCCACACATACACGTGTTTAAATACCTCCAGGGATGGTGACTGGGGTTGATGGGATCAACACAATATTCCAGTAAAGTGCTGCTGGATTTTGAAGGCTAAGTACCCTTTTCCTAATGTTCTTTCCTAGGAGTACTTACAGAATTTTTAAACTTAAAAACTTGCCTTTTTTCCCAAAGATGGAAATAAGCTATTTTTTTATGACAGTTTCATAGATTGTAATTACTTCACCAATCATGGAATTTTGTTTTGAACCACAAATTGTAAGGCAGATCATTGTGTTTGGACTGATGGACACCCAGACTTGCAGTGAACCAAGGGAGACAGTGTGATTAATGACTTTCTGACCACAAAATTTACATCTGGATTGGAAAAGAAAGTCTAAGGCAAAATTTGGAGAAAGCATAAGTGTGGATTAGCCTGTTTAAAATAGAGGGAAGATTATGGAGAAAACTTCCTAATTCAACTCCTCTTTGTGCTGGCAGTTTTATTTCAAGGAGTGGCAGAATTATGTCCCACTCCTGCAATGTACAGCTGACATTGGCTGATTACTGCAAATTAAGACAATCTGCAGACTAATTTTAGATGTGTTGGAAGTGAACCAAGGAATCAGGAAGTTGTTGCTTTCAATTTTGTTGTGAGCCTGTTCTCTCTTAGGGAGAATCACATGATATGTATGCATTTGTTCATGGCAAAGTACATCAGACACATGGTATTTCATCATCTCTGGTCTCACAGGCCACACACCAGTGAAAAAATTGGGTTTGATGGCATTTATGCCCACGATGCTAGGCCCAGCACCTGTGTTTCTGAACAAACAGGCAGGGAGGGATGAAAAGGCACAGCTCATGGGATCTAAGCAACTGTGGCACAGAGGAGAAAAGAGGGAGCTCATCATGTCCTTGCAGTCAGGAGCAGTTCTGCCAATAGCAACCAATTCCTGTTCCTTGGGCTCTGCACCCACACTTTACCTTTGCTCTCAGCAGGTTGTATAAGCACAGTTGAGCTCTTATTTTCATGTAGGTATAAGCTTTAGATATACTGACTTTTTAAGCTAAAGCTTTTGTGTAGGATCCTCCTGAACAAATTGGACAGTATAGTGTCAATGCCTGTGTCTGAGATGGTTGTGAGTCATTAGAGAGGGCAGTGATGTTGGGGCCTGATTCCTTTTTAAATGTCTGAACTAGGTCAGATGCACTGCCTCAGACATGCCTGCTCACTTTCTTTTGCTGTAAAGAAAGCATGGGATATAAGTTACGGATTGTAACTTGTGTACGATTTGGCACTAATAAGAATTCTACTTCAGAAACAGTGCCACCTTGAAGCCAAATTTTATTTTTTCACATTACTATAATAGTGTCTTCCAGCTTGCTTGGAATTTACAGTAAGACAGTGTTTAGATTGGAATTGCCACTCAATTAAAAGGCACATTGAACATTTCCTGTGACCCTAGCCAATGCTGTATGAATTGAATCAGATCATGAATGTAACAAGATATTCAGTCTGAAATAGCTGAAAACAAGAGAGCAATGCCAACACTTAGAGCTACTGCAGAAGGAGAAATTACTGAGTTGAAGCAAAATGGTTTTGAAATTTGACTCCTGGCCATAAATCAGCCAGTAATTAGACTGTGGAGAAAAATTCTGACAGACCATAGATGGATGGTCTTCCAGAAAATAAATAAAGGAAGAAGTCAGCCTTAATTTTACTGAAGTCTATAACCAGTTCTAGATTTTATTCTAGATTGTCGGTAATTTGATAATTCCCATTGTATTACTGGAAGAGCACAAGAAAGAGCAGGACAGGTAGATTGCATGACACAGTGCAGCTGTGTTTGCTTTGTGGCGCACAGCAGTGTTTGTCTGTGGGTCTGTGGGTGCTTTCATGTGCTTTCATGTGTCAATAGCTATAACTTGTCACTCTGTTTGCTTACATCACATGGGATATGTTGGAAATTGAAGCAAAATCCTTTTTCCTAAAATATCTTTTATTCCAGTGAAACTTCACCAAAATAGCTTGCTGTAACATGGCAGTTTTCCTAACATAACATTAGTAACCAAAGGTTTAACTCAAATATTCCTACTCAAGTGTGTAAATCATTGCAGCAGCTAATTCCCTTAGTAGGGAGAACTACAGGAAGAATGATACTGTATGCAATTCAACCCAAAGACAGTGATACTTACATAATTATACTCTATAAATAATGCTTCTATATACAATTTTGTATGTTCCAGATATGCAAGGATGTGGCTTTTCCACCCAGAGCTGCAGGAAAAGAGGAAGAAGAGAAGTGGCCCTTCACGAGCAGTTCTGGCCAAAGGCATTTTGCTGGTGGTGCTTCTGCAGGCTGAAATTTTCTGTGGCTCCTGGGAAAGCTCCCTTTGAAGCTGCTCAACATTGCTTTTTAGAAATGAACTCTACATCCTCTCTGGAAACATCTGTACTTGAATTAGGGGACTTGTTTGTCACCTGTTTTTCAAGACAAACAAACCTTGTGAGGTTTGTAACCTCACAAAGGGAGTATCTCAGTTGCCTTTAACACAGGTACAGAAGAAGGGGCTGTCAAAGCCACATTTCTTCCTCTCACAAAAACTAAGGAAAACCATAATCCAGTCATCATGGAGTTATTGTTATTTCCTCTCAAAAATCCTCTTCACTCAGGAATATTTTTATTACCTAATGCTACTCCTAAATATACTGCATATTATAACTCAGCATATTGTGTTTAAAATAAGAAGGTTGCATGATCTAAAACCCAGCTCATGCATTCACAGAGTAGTTCTGGAGTTTAAAGAGATTCTGTAGCCCACTGAAAACTGAACATTGAAAGGTAATAAAAAGAAAAAAGGCCAAGTATTATGACTGGTCTTTGGTTACCATTTTGGCCAATAAGTTGACACTGATGCATTTAGAGCTGGCAACAGAGACAGGCTGAATACATGAGAGCTATCTGCACATCTGGCACACCAAGCTGTGCTAAAAGAGCATGAATGCTTTGGACCCAACCTCTAAAAAGTTAGGAAATGCCAGGAAAAAGATTTCTCAGGCAACCTTAATTTTTCCCCTTTGTACAGACATGTTATAAACGGGCTTTTGCTGTTACTTTTCCTCCAAAGAATTTCTGCCTTGATCTGCACAAAGAGGAAGAGTGCTGATTGTTCAAGAGCTCCTCAGTTTGTGTTATCCTGCTTTAGCCTTCAGCCTTTGGCCTGGTTTACTGGAAGTGGAATTAGAGGACAGTTGTCCAAAGCTCCCTCTGGAGTCACTGGGGAGACATTAGTGCTTCCTCAGAGTTTTTCAGTTCAGAGTAGGTTTTGAGTTACTTTCTGGAAGCATTTCTTTTTCACCTTTCTGCAGCAGGGAGCCTAAGGTGAATAAGTGCTTGCATCATGAACTTTAAATTGACATTTATTTAGGTGAAAAAAAGCTGTTTCATAAGCCTTGTTTACAGAAAATGTTCTGTTTCTTTTCTCCAAACAATGGTTAATTTCCCTGTGAGATTTGCCATGATACCTATTGGTTCAGTATCTCAGTGCTTTCCAAATTATAGCATTTTTTCAAGGTCCTCTAAAATGAGGGGATGACACAACTCCCATTTGTCTGTTGAAGCTGATATCCTGAATAACTATAAAAAATCCTGTTAATTTTGTCTTCCATGTACTATGTATTATATATAAATTAAGAGGGAGTTCTTGTTGCCTTTGGCTGTAGCTCTGTGTCAATACATGAAGTCCAGATCACCTCACAGGATTCAGGGCAAGCCCAGAAAAATGCACTTTGTGAGCCACTGTGAGTGGTCTTGAGTAGAAAATCTGCTCAGCATCATTCAGGATGCTGCCTCCTGGAAAAGGCAGAGTTTCCTTCTCCACAGCATCTTTCTGTCAGCTGAACTGCATGGCTTTCCTCTCCTTCCCTTACTTTATTCATCAGCTGTCCTACAATTTCTGTCAGTTCAGGTCTTCCTGCTCCAGATCTGCCTTCCTCTTGGCCCCTTTCTCTTCTCCAGCTACCTCAGTCTGGGCTTTCATCCCCCTGAGCCACATCAGGAAACTTCCTCAGCTACCTCAGTACAGTGGGAGGGTCTCCCAGGAATAGCTCTTTACAGGAACCTTAAAAAAGTTGTCTTGGCATTAAGTAATGGTCCTGGCTCTGGTTTGAAGCTACGTCTGAAATACAGAATATCCTGCAGTGCATAGGTCAGCTCCAGCACTGAGTTGAGACTCTGGTTCAGATAAATTATCTTCCACTTGCAGTAGTTTTTCTTGTCACATTTTGGCTTCGCTTGTAGGTTTCTCATCCAAAGAAAAGCCTGACCTCATTAAAATGTTGGCCCTATGGACTTTGTGTCATGTCATGACTGCTATTACTTTATGCTTACCACAGGGGAAAAGAGCGTGCCAGACTTCAAAGTTCAGTGGCAGAATCTAACATGACTGACAACTTTCCTACATTTCAGGTTTTCCATATAGACATCTTGAACCAAGTCTGAATGTTCTGAAAATTCAGAGACCAGAAAATCTGGAGTCCACTTCTGGATTTTAATTTAATCTCAGTTTTCTTGGAATTAAACACACAGAATTCCATCCGATTAGATTGAGTTTGGACATAATGCCAACAGAACACTTATTTTAGCTGGGAATGATTTGGATAGCTCATCCCAAGAGTGTAACACTGATGTTAGAAGCTTAATTAAACAGAAATCAGGAGGTAGGGTTAAAGTTTATAATTGTTACCATGTATTAAAATAAAATTACAAAGAATAACTTTATATTAGCTTGTTATGTTTTTCATGCTCACAAGCTGCTCTTCAGGCCAGAAGAAGAGAAAGAGCAGATGTAGGGGCAATGAGCTTGGGGGGCACTTCCAAAGGCATTCCTCAGCCAAATCATCTAATTTTCTGGATATTTTGCTGCAGCTCCCCACAGGTCAAGCATCAGTTAATTTATGTCTATGTCACTATGGCTGTATTAGGATCTCGAAAGCTCTCAGTGACCTTACACACATCTCATGAGAGCTGCTGTTTCAAAGACAGATGCTGACACTTCCCTTACCACACCTCGAGCGGGGTCTCAGCCGCCTTGGCTTCTCCAGCTGCCCTGTGTGCCCTGCAGCAGTGACCAGCTGACATGGGCAGCAGCGTGCAGCTCAAAACCACAGCCCTGTCAAGCCAGTTATTTGGCAGCCACAGAGGCAGATGCATCATACTCACATACTTTCATTCAGCTACTCCTACATTGCTGGTAAAACTGTCCCTGGTGTTTCTAGTCACTAACTCTGTGAACCTACATGACCCAGTAACATGACCCTCGTTAAAGGCTTCTGCCCTGGGTTTTGCTGAGTGAATGGATGCACAAGGCATATAAATCACACATAAACCTTCTGGTAAATAGGCATTTACAGCTCTCCTTGTTTCGTACCATCTTGTCTAAATGTTCTGTACTGGAACCACAGATCATAATACTTTTATGTTTTCTTTCTCTCTTTTTTTTTAGCTAATTTATGGATTGAACACACTCTTTGAGCAACATGGATGTGTAGGCAAGTTTTGAACTCAGAAATTATGGCCTGTCTAGTCTCGTGGAAACATGCAAGAGACTTTCTGTCACAGTTATGAAATTTGTTGACTCAAGCAAACAAAAGAAACAGAATCAAACCAAAAGTCATTTGAACCCAGACAGATGTCAGATTGAATTTAAACCTGAAAGAGGGCATCTGGTAAAGCCCTTGATTTGTCCTTTATAAGTGAAAGGACAGAACGGTTTCTTAGTGGAAAATGGAGCTAAGAAGAGCAGTTGATTCTTATCTTTAGTACAGAAACACATGAAGAAGAAGACAGGATTGCAAAATTGGAGATGTGTCTGTAAAAACATAGCTCAGGTAGATGCTTTCAAGACATGGCAGTTGTAGATGGGAATTCCCAATTAATGGGATATCTTGGATAGCTGATCCTCTGGTCCCTGGTGATCAGGCTAGTTTGAGCTGTGCTGTGGCTCATCTGGTCTGGTCTTTCTCCTGTATCACTCTATTAGTAGAGAGGACAAGCTGTATCTCCCTGTTGCAGGAATGTGGTGCTACATGTCCCTCACAAAAAGAGGGGAGACACTCCACGCATCCATTATATATCTGAGTGATGATTTTTGTGTCACAAGCTTCAATAATGTCCATTTGTAAATGTCAGAGTGCACAAATGTCAGGAATGTCAGGACAGCACAAAGAGTTAATTTTCAACATGCCAGCAAAACCAATTCTGTTTCCCACCTTTGCTCTCCTATCTGGAAATGGTTCCTCATCTGTCCTAAATTGTCTGAAAGACAATTGGCAAAGAAGGAAAAAAGCCATCATTCCTCCCCTCACTCCTCCCTAAGCTTCCCCAGCAGCAAGCCACAGTCACACAGACCACTGCAGTTCACAGTGCTTCTGTCAGCCTTGCTGTGGCTCTCCCAGTGACAGGAAAAGTGGGGGCAGGAGCTGCCTAGGTCTTCCCTGAAAATTCCTGCTTCATGAGGCAGAAACAGCCAGAGTCTAAGTCATATGAAATATATGTGTAAAAACAGGATTAATACACTTTTAAGTATTTTTAGAATCACTGAGGGTTGAAAAAGCAGAGAATACTTTTCACTGAAATATATCTTTGTAATTCATAAAAATACTGGATGCAAAATGCCTTTTACAGTCTGTAAACCAGGCTGAGCTGCTTTTTATGCTCCACTTAACTTTTTTTTTTGGTGTGTGTTTTATTCCTCTTCTAGATGGCGCCAGTGTCTCATTACTGAGATGGCTCCTTGCTCTCCGTGTATCTTATTTTTACGTTTTTATTTTAATGACTGCTTATGTAAAGGACTGAAATAGGTAGTTGCCAAGACCCAGGTTTGCATCCTGCTCTGCTAAATTTTGCCATTGGCTGTTATTTTTCACACAGTCTTGACTTTATGGTACAGAATATTTTCTACAGGTGTTCATGTCTTTAGTATTTCTTTTTCACCTGTTTTATGCCTTACTGTTGTTAAATGGAACATGCCAGTTAACGTGAAATATGAAAGAAGATTAATGATATTAGTCCAATTTATCCATGCTTCTGGGCCCTCAGGAGAGCGGCCCCATAAGAACAGACATTCTCCAGGAGCAGAATGGAGCCTGTTTGTGCTGAGACATTGCAGTTCATGTGTAAGGAAGAAATCAGGGAGTTTGTGCTATCCTTTCACATGCAGCTGGTGCAGTTCAGTTTGCATTCTCTATGTCGCCGTAGGTTTAAATGCTTTACCACCTAATGTAAATTGGTTCCTCCTGCAGGATGCATGTCTCTGGTTACAAAGAAATGTGAAAAAGCTGGTGCCTTTTATTTTCAGATGAATCATACAAAAACCCAAGAAAAGGAGCAGTTAGGTATAAAGAGCTATTCCTTAAAATAATATTTCTTAGAAGGGTGATATTGCTGTCAAAAGTCTGGACCAACTTTTTTTGTCTACTCACCCTGCCTAACAGATTTTTTATTATATTGCTCTGCTAGTCAAAATGCATACCTGTCACAAGGTTTTCTGCAGCATGTATCATCCAAAACCCCAAATGCCCTCAGTGGGACTGGGATTTTCTGGCTTTTCTAGTAGGAATGTTGAAAGAAGGAGGATTTTGCAGCATACCTGAGGGTTAATAACAGTTTTTATCATTTTGATTCCCTTCAGGATATCATTCCCCATTGGAAATCTTGAACAGAAAACATCTGTCTGTGACTCACTGCTTTGACGCTGAGATTTGTTTCAGCAGCCAGCAGCTGCCTGGGTGGCACAGGGAAGAGGTAGCAGGTGTCTGTGCCTGGACCTGATGCTTTTCTGCCCAGCTTCTAGGATGGGTGTTGCTCTGGGCCTTCAATACTTCAATACCACTGCCTTGGTAGTGCTGAGGGCCTGCTATTTGCAGCCCTGCAGCCTGCATTTTACTCCCAGCTCTACAGCCTCTCACCACAGCTGTTGTGGTAGCAGATTTCAGGGCTTCTGAAGTGGTGCCTTTTCCTTGTTGGCCTCATCCTCTTGTTTTTCATGCTCTTTTCACGGTTTTGTACCTGCAAACCCAGATATGGTTATAGTGTATTTTCACAGGAGACAATTACCTCTGGCATGAGTCTGCCACCTTATTTCCCCTTTTTCCTTATCTCCATTTTGTAGTTTGAATCAGAGAAAAACCAAAACATAGTTTTTAGTAAAGTAGATAGAAATAATTTAAATACACAGTCAATATTGTCCAATAATTTACATGCAATGCCTGCACCTAAGCAGCAACCAAAGGAGGTTTCTAATCTGGGTCCCCATCTCTGCTCTTCCTGGTCTGACTGTTCACTCAGACAGTTTTCCATTTCTCCCTTCTCTCTCCTGTGGTGTTTTTTTGTTTTTTCCAAAAACAAACTTTCATAATTAGAGTGGATGTCAGCCATCAGATGCAGAACCTGCAAGCAGAACTGCATGTGCACATCTCTGAACATTCTTTGTGCATCATAAGCACAAAGATAGCAGTCCTCTGCCATCCTACAGTGACACTGTGGTGTTCCTAAAAATAGCCCACGTGCTTCAACCTTATGAAAGAACAAGACTCTCTGGTCTCACTTTTGACATACATGGAAGAGAGAGAGAGAATACAAGTGTATATAAAAGCAAGTTTTGACTTCAGACTGAAAAAGGCTTAATTGAGGAATTTTAATCCCAAAGCCACTTCAGTAAAAAAAAAGCACTGTTTTTAATCCAGATGATTGCAAAGTGTCATATGAACCACTCTACACGTAAGAACTTGCTTTCTTCCTTTAACAGGAACTGGCAGGGACTTTTGCTAACTCTGTAGATATAAATGGAGATCAAAGAATGCTCACACCCACAGATCACACATAATTCAGCAGATTACTGGAAAAGTTAAAAACCCCTTAATCAAATAGCAAATGGCAAAATTATATGACAAATAGGCATCCATTAAGAGACTGCAAGAACCAGCATGCTTGAAATTCTGCTCTCCCTATTCACACCAATTCTCCTTATTCAGACAAGTTCACTTAGCAAGCAGATTGACACCTCTTTGAGAAGTAATTCCAAGTCAGTTTTTAGGTATTTTTAGTATTTCTATAACACAATTGGCCCTTTTTCCAAACACACAAGTGAGAAGTCTGACCTTTTCAAAGATGAACTGAAGCTTCACTGTGAACATCTCTGGCTAATAGAGGCTTTGCCATCCCATGTCTTGAATCACATCAAATCTGTTAGGAGAAGCTAATAATGCCAGCTAAAAGAAGGGGCAAGAGGTTTGTGGCTAACAAATTACCCAATTTTATGTGAGGTATTTAAGCTTTTGGGCACTGTGGCTGCATGTTCTGGCATTCTTCCTACACTTATACTGGTACACCCTGTCAGCAGTACCCCAGACCAAATCCTGCATCGTTGCAGCACTGCTGTCCAAATGCCATCACACACCAGAATAGCCGAGCTCCTCACTTCTGCTGTCAAGGACAGACTGTCCCAGTAGGACACAGCTGGCACATCTGGCCTTGCTCAGGCCTTGCACCACCCCTCTGGCATCTCCTGCCTCGGTGCTTCCCCACTGCCAAAGGACTCAAATTTACCTCACAACAGGTATGTGCCTGAAGAGATTTTATGCTTGAGTAGCTGCCTATTGCAGCCACAGCCTGTCCTGACTTGAATGTGTGCCATCACCCTCCCAATATTTTGACAAAGACAGCACAGATAGACAGGCCTTTAGGGCACAGAGCATTGCAGCACATGGCCAGATTTAAATAACAGATGGAGATAGAAATCCCAAACAGAACTGAAACCCTGAATTTGCCTTGGTGATTTCCCCTGGAATGCAGGTTGAGGGTACATGTGTCTAACTTCTCCCACAAGTTCCACTTGGGCACACGGGGAAGTGTGCATCTTTCTTTGGAGGGCCTCACTGTGCCACGGACTAGGGATGCAGTGAGATCTGCGGGGCTGTGGCCATCAAAATTCTCTTGGTGCTGCCTGTCTCCTGCTTAAGTGCCCTGGGCAGGCTCCCCTTGGGCACTCAGTGTATGAGGCTGCAGATCCAGGCTTGTGTGGCTTCTGCAGGGCTTTCTCAGGACACTGCCCATGAGACACCCGCAGTGGCTGTGAGTGAGGAAGGAAAACAAATGTGTTAAGCCTGGCAGGGGAAGTGGAAATGAAATGTGTATTGCTTGGCTGTGTGTGCCTTGCATCCTGACTTGTTAAAGCTCCCAAATCCCACACCACTCCTTCATCACACCCAAGTATAAATCCCTGAGGACAGTTGTTCCCCCCGTCCCATGGGGCAGGGATGTGGTCTGTCATGTCCATGGGTGCTCCCGAGTTGTGCTGCTTTTGTCTGAGGCTTGTAAGCTCCTTATGTGCAAGAAGGCTTTTACCCCATGCCAGAAGAAGCCCTTGGAGTGCTGATGGTTTGTCTGTCTGTGTTATCTCATGGCCACCTGATCTTGTTCTCCCTTGTTCTGTGGCAGGAGGAGGGCACCCTGGTGAAAACTATGTTTTCATATGCTGAGGCATATATAGGAGCTCATATATATAGGAGCTAATAGGAATGCAGTAAATCCTTCCCAGCACTTCCAAAATTAAGTTAGGGCTTAGAATTTTACACAGAAACTCTCTACAATGTTGTTAGTAGATGCTGGCCAAGGGGTACATTTGGCTTCTAGATATAGCATGGACTGCTTGGACTAAATTTACTTTCAAACATTAACATTATAAAGTTCTTCAGAAAGTGCATGGTGGTAACAATCCATTCCTAAAATCAGGAAAGAAGAAAGTGACTAGTGACAAGGTGAGGAAGGTTTGTATCCTTCAAGACAACACCTTTTCTGAGATATAAACAAGACATGCTTCTAGGATATAACAAACTTATTAATCTGGTCAGGAGAATGAGAGTTCCAAGACTGGCTGAGTAATTTTAGCCTTTTTGTTAAATTTTGTCAGAATTAACTACAGGTATAAATTATTTTCTTTTTCATTTCTGGTTCCTGTAGAGGGTGTTGAAGTACTTCTTAATGCAGTGCCAGCCTATGCTTGTTTTGGTGGTTCATAAAACTGCAGATATATAAAAATATGTCTTCTAAACGCACAACTCTCAGGCTTGCTCAGGCTTGTTTTTCAGATTTTTTTCCTCTGTCTACATGGAGATATTATTGAACTGGAGATCTGAAATGCAAGGAGCACTGTATTGAGGAGGTGACCATCCATCCATATTTTGGCCCTTTAAAATGTAACTTCCACCATCTAGTTTCATTGGAGCACTCCAGTTCTGCTGGGTATTCAGTTCAGGGGCTGCAGTACCCCTGGGATCCTTGAAGACTCTGTCCCTTCTGACAGTCAGGGATTTGCCACCTCTCAGATCATTCTTGACATATCATCCCTCACCCACAATAAACCCAGCAAAGCCCATCACTCTTCATTAGCACCCAGCAAGAAAAGAGATCAAGCACAAAATGAACTTGGTGCACTTTATGACATTGTCCTCAAGCCTTGGCTTGGGAGCTGACGTGCTGGGCACAGTACAACCATTACTTGCAATAAAACCGTACCATAGGGACTATTTTAGGTGCCATATAATTTACCCATAGTTAGTAACCAGAAGCACATACAATTGGAAAGAAAAAACTGCATTTGAGAATCAATGTCACTGTACCTTAAGTAACACTTCTGTATTTTGCCATCCTCATCTTCCTGGACACTTCGGGTAGGCAGTGCAGTTACCAATATACCAGAGTGTGGGAAGGAAGAGCTCTAAGTGAAATCTCTCATAGATATTTCCCTAAATAGATATAATTTAGCTATTCCTTGGTATTTTCTAGACTTATTTTCTATACCTTTATGAAGACAGTTGCTTAGTAGAGGTTTCTTCCACAAGTAGGCTGAAAAGGCAAGATCTACAAAGAGCCTCAATCATTACTTTCTTCTGGCATACAATCATAACGAGACAACAGCCCTAACTTATTTCAAAATTAATAACCTTCCCTTTTATTCACTGTACTGATTTTCTCACTGATGAAGCCATGATTTTAATGTGTATCAGAAATGAATGCATACTGAATCACTTCAAAGAACCTTTCTTACTGCATAGGTAAGTAATTTTGCTGTAAAAAAGATCCTTTAGTATTCATCCATGCATGCACTAGACATCTGTAGTTTTAGATTGCTGACTGCTTAGATCAAAGTCTTTAAGCCATTTTCTGAAAGCTTTTTGTTGCTTTTGCTAGTAAGTTGCCAAGAACAACCAGTGTTAAAACAAAAATATATCCAAGTGAATTTCAGTAGACAAAGATTTGGTTTAGCATAGGTAGTCCGGCTCCTCAGTCAGATGCACTCTAAAATGACTCAGGCTGTTCCTTCAGCTTATTTTGGGAGTTTTACAGTAGTTTATATAAGAAAGCCATCTGCATCTAGTAAACTTTGTGCTCATACCCTGATTAGTGAAATATCATTGCATCACCTGTCAGAGGTACAGTCACAAAGACAAGACACCAAAGCATCAGTTCAAGACCTGCTATGGAGTCAAAGAAGGTTACATGAATAGAATACCTGGTCTTTTGGACAGAAGAGAAACAGATGGGTGGGTTGTAAGACTAGTCATCATTTTCCTTTGTGCACATTTTCCTTGTACTTCTGCAACGCTTTGCTCACCCCAGCTGCATGGATTACCATGGCTGAGGCAAATAATTCTTTTACCAGACTTCAAGCAGCACCTTATGCCAATAGACAAGTGTTTGTGCACCACCAGAAACAAAGTAAAAACAGGCACCCTTTAAATTAACTGAAATATTGTCTATCAGTATTCTAATATTGTTTTCTCTGCTGCAGTGGGATCAAAAAATTTCATAACCTCTGTTCTCTGCAGGTTTTTTGCACTGAGGAAAAGGGGAATTGGAGCTCACTGGCTAGTTCATTCATCATCATGAATTTGAGGTACAATTTCGTAATGTCTCCCAAAAAAGCAACTCCTCTGGCAAAGTCTCTCTTCTCCTGGACATCTCCACGTAGGTTTTTCTCTCTTTTGCCTTTAATGGGAAACGCTCCAAGTCCTGTAACTGCTGAATCAGTATGCAAGCCTGCCAAGTGGCAGTGGTTTTGTAAAATCTCCTTGTAATCTACTCCATGGACAAGATATTTATATTTAAAGTAGGAATGCTCAGTTCATTGAAATTACTGTCGGTGTCTTTGCATGGTAGGCAATTGTTAGAGTATTTTTTTGATGTCTTTTCCCTGTTATGGGAACAACTCTAAATTGTTTTTGCAGCCAAGGGTCCTCTCCCTCAATTCAGATCTGTCTGTTTTCTTATAAATTCATTTTTTATTTACTCAGAAATCTCAGAAATGTTTTTTCAACCAGATCATGCCTCAGCTCTTGTCCTGAATCTCTGAATCAGCAGAGAAGATGGGTCTGCTCATCTATGAGTGATAGGTTTTAGTCACTCCTATTTTTCAGCTCACTTCCCAGACCTATTGCAATTCCCATGGCTCTGGCTATACTAATAAGTGTGCTGAGCCATCCTCTAACACTGAACTGAATGGCCTACATGCGCACTGCAAAACTGAGACTGCTTCAGTCTTTATGACCCTCTGTTTTCCAAATGACCCATCATCATGACCCTGGTAATTTCCAAAACATACATGGAAACTGGAAGAACCCAGGCATTCCCAGCACCAGATTGTTTTAACCATTTTGCACTGTAGACTATCTGGGAACAATTCTGGCATCTGAGAACATCTCTGGGCATGTATTATTTCATTCTTCTAATTGTCTTAAAATAGCTATTTCATAGACTCATGGTCTTCTTAGAAATATCTATTTATGAGCTCTCCCATGGAAAATGGAGGGTTTCCCAGAAATAACATCTAATGTTTACATTTTTTCTATTGCAAATGCTACTAGTGTTTACTGTTCATCTCACATCTTAGATACACAGAGTCATCGGTAATTGCTGCCAGAACCTTCCCACCTCTATTTGAGGAGATCCCAGGGAGAGCTTTCAGTGGACACAGCACGCTGGTGATCCTGTTGACAGTCTTCCCCTGCCTCAGAAGCTGAGGATATTTCTTTTCTCACTGTATTCTCCTGGTGTACCCAGTCCTGTCTATCTCTTGCAGACTTTCTTTGATATCCTTCCTACAGCTGGATGAAATCTGTTAACAAAACTATTCTTTCCTTTGTTTCTTGATTGAAGAAGTCACCCTCAACTAATTGCATAGCTTGGGTCTTGTCCTTCTGGTAGGCTGAATTTCAGCCATGCAGCAATTGGATGCTCAAACCCAAGACAACTTTCAAAGGACCTGACTTGTGCTCCTAATGAGTAAATTTGGGCACCAAAGGCCTCTTTCTCTCCTAGCACTATTTTGAATTCAAGGTTCCATCAAATCCAGCTTTACCAGCACAATTCCTGGGAGAGAAACAAGCATTTGCAATATCAATATTCTTTCATTGCTGTTTTAGCAACAGTCCACCTCATTCTCTTGCTGTCCACATTTTATAAATACTTTTCCAAATATAAGCAGGTGTCATTGCTATTAACAAACTGTAATTCCCACAGGACAATTCCTTGTCTCTGTCAGTTCAGGTCTAAGTGTTGATCTGTGTGCTTTGGTCTTCAGCCTGTCTTCATCTATTGATTAGTGATGCCACGGGGAGAGATGCAGACATCTCTGCTCACCTCCCGAGCCCTACCAGTCATGGCCTGACAAGTATTAAACATGTCTGAGTTAGTCATTTTGTGCTGTTAAAATGAAAAAAAAAAAAATCCATCCTTTCCCCTTGATTCCTTTTAGCTATTCCTGTGCTTCAAGAAGCCCCCTTACAGCCTTTTGGTTAAATCTTCAGTCTTAAAAACTTCCCCTTTTTTGCCACGGAGCTTTAATGTCACTTAGGAAGGCATTTCATTTCCAGTATGACCCAAGTGTGGCCTACTAGCTGGCCTACTGGCTTCTATAAAAACAGATTCTCCTGCATCAGGCATATACTTTTCAGGCTAAAATTAATCCCTTGATCTTTAATTTGTAGAATTAAGTCCTTTATTAAGTTCTTAAATAACTCTTTCAGGAGTAACTTAATGCTGAAGTATTTCTACCTTACAGTGGAAACCACAAGAAGATTAATTTTTTCCCAGGGGTGCCCTGATATTGCTGTTTTTCCCTTACTAATCAGAATGAAGTAGCTGCCATCACTCCCTTCCTTCCTCCAAGTCTTATATATCAGAATTAAGCTGCTTCCATAAGGTTAACCCTGTGGAGGCAGAGATTCCCATGGAAGGGAGGGAAAGCTGTTGCAGTGGCCAGTTTGATCATTACCCATATAAATAACTGAGCTCATAGCACTGGCTTGCTTGCCATGTTACCCTCAAAGCTCATCTGAAGCAGCTTCTAGGAAATACTGGGGAGGTGTTGGTACATGTGACCTCTGTTCAGCAGGAAGCTGAGGATCAGGTTCTCTCTGGCTGTACTGTCCAAAAGGCTCCTGGCACATTGTGCAAGGCCAAGAAGAGGCAGAGATGCAATTCCAGCTGGGGGGTGATAGTAGGGGCCAATGGCTGCACAGGGACTACCTGGGCATTGGTCAATGGGGCAGTAAGTAAATGCATCATGTGTTGTTTTATTACTTTCTCATTTTTTGAAGTCTCCCTTTTCATTACAATTACTATTAGTAGTAGTACTATATTTAACTTTATTTCGATTATTGTACTGTTCTTAGCCAACAACATCATGGTTAAATCACAGCACCATATTGCATTATTTTTGGGTATATTATTGTTATTAAATAATATTACTTAATAATATCACAGAACAGTTGTAGGCACCTCTGGATACTGTCTAGTCCAGTCACTCTGCCTCAGCTGGAGTAGATTACCTGGGACTTCATGAAGGAACAATATTAGCATTTAGGGACTTACTGTGGAAGAGCCATTTGCTAGTCGTAACCCTGATGTATGTGAATTTACAGCATTTTCAGGATCAAAAGAAGCAAGAATGCTCCAAGAAGCAACAGCCACCTTACAGCTTTTATCATTTGCAAAGGGGAGCTATATAAAGGAGAGGGTGCTTATTAAGTGTTTACAAGGGTATTGAATCTCTGCACACAACTTTAGTACCAGGTAAGAGTTCCACAGTGGAGGAAAAAAGCAAATGCTTTCTGTTAATCAAAAAAGATTTGAGAAAGCACAGAAGGAAGGCAGCATACACAGACACTATTGAAAGGCATGCTGTTATGGACAAGAAGACTTCCTTTGAGCAGCTGAAGTTGTGCCCAGATAGGGTGAATGGGAAGATCTGTTTGCTGTAATTAAGGGCAAAAGCATAGCAAGTCAGGCCAAAAAACTTCCTCCTAAACCCCCCTTCCAAATTAAAATAATCCAGGGAATTATTTACTAAAATCCATTAATAATTCCTAAAACCACATCAGAAAGCCTGACAGGGGTTTGTTTCAGTAGCTCAGTGATTTGGAGTGTGAAACATGCAGGGAAGAAAAAGCCACAGACAGAAAAAAAAAGAAGTATTCATACTTTTTGGATCTATCCACTGAAGAAGAGTCTGGATAGCCCTTCTTGCAGAGAATGTATCAGTGGACATCTCAATTTTAACTAAAAGTGTCTTGGAACAAGCAGACAGTATTAACATTAATGAGTCCCCATTACTTGATGGTTTTTATCCAAAGTGCACCCAAGAAGCTCCAGGCAGAAAGTGCTGCATTTCTCACTGTAATGTATAACATTGCACTTAGAGCTGTCTTACTACCAAGGGAATGGAAGAGAGTTAATGTGAAAAATTAAGCCACTAATTCGGAAACCTGGCATGTGTACTGGGCAAATTACTAGTAATGGTCTTAAAGAACCATAGAGAATTAGTGGATACATGCATAAACCAGACAGTGTGATGAAGAACTTTTTTCTAGTGAGGAAGAAATTTTAAGGTGGTAATTTGTGTCACAAACATCGCGTTGGGTTCCTCTGAGTGAAAAGTTCTGAGAATAAAGGATGTCTGGATTCAGGATACTTGATGATGTCTAAATTATATTGAAGAATCTAAATGTAAACCTTTCAAACAACTGAGCAGTTGGTGCATAGAAGGGATGGTCCTTGTGTTAATAATCAGGAGGAAGGGTAGAAGAAAATAATATTTTTTTAGGGCAAAAAGGTGTTGTTACTGATGTGTTTCAGAAGCCTTTGCTGGGACTTAACTGTTCCACATAAGGTAAAAAGTGAGGAGATAAAATTTGAAGGTGATATGCAAATACTTTGCTATTCTGCAAAATAGCAAAGATGAGGATTGACTCTGAAGAACTGCAAAAGCACCATGTGAGTATGAATAACAGAGCAATTAAATGACACATGAAATTTAGCAGAGACGGATGCACATCAGGAGCCGAAGTGTGTTTTTAACATTCTGTGCAACACTGAGGACCCCTGCTCAGTGGTTATTAACTCCAATAAGGTTTACAGTTAAAAATTACCAAGGTGAGCAACCTGGCTTCCATACATGGAATGAATGTGTAAGCTGGGACCCTCCAGCCTGCCAGAAACGACCTGGAGTTGTGTCAAAGGTCTCCAGCCTAGAAGGAGTGATTACAAATTGACTGTACTCACATGAAGTTTGGAAATCAAAGAAAGTCTCTCACCTATGGAAATGCCAGAAAGATGCATGCTTTCCTTCAAATGCACCATGATTTTCTGTACTGTCTCAAGGAGCCAAAAATAATTCAGAATAAACAAATAAAATTGTCCATGCTAAAAATAATTGCAATGTGGGAGAATACTAAGGGGAAGTAATATATAAGTTTGCCTTGTTCCTGTACTTCGTCACGCACACAGAAGACTGGATACTGCTCTGGCTACATCCTCATTCTGAACCAGGCAATGTTTTCTTCATATATAGGAAAGAACAACCTTTTCCTCTCCTTTTGCAGTGGCAGAAGCAAGGAGTCTCAAAGAAAGGTGACAGTCAGCAGGTTCAATAAAGATTAAAGAATGTGATTTTCATGCAGGTAGTTCTGATGTATGTATGTCTAATGTACATGATCTAATTCTGCAGCTTTTTTTTCATGATATTTACTCATTCAAAGGAATCCTTCTGCACAAGATGTTGTGTTGCCAAAGGCTGACATTCATTGACGGAAAACCCATCAAGGGTTATTAAACCTCCAGACTTTTCTCCTGCAGCAAATCTTAAAGCAAGAATTGTAGACAGCTGAAAGACTGTTCTAGGAAAACATTGCTTTCCTAGCTTGTTTTTTGTTGTACTTGTTTTTTATTGAACTGCTCCACAGGCATCCTTGATTTGTCCCTGTTACAATCAGGGTGCCAGGCAAAGTGAGCACCTTGACTGATTTTGTGTGGCTTTTCTTGACATTTGACTTTGCTCTTGCAATGATGTGAAGAATGTGTGTGTACATCCATAGGTTTGATCTTCCAAAACCCGGTCTTCAGGATAAAGCTTGGGGGTTTTTTAACAGTCAGCTGGCAGCAGTATGTCGGATATATCATCTCTTTTATTTTCATCACTGACACCAGAAGGAGCTTTTCCCCAGGCACAAAAATGGCTCTGATACAAGGCTAATTCTTATTGTGTAGCTTATCATTCTGAATGGTTTAAAGAAGGCTACTATTGAGCACTATCAAAGGCTGCTTTCTAGCTACAGTCTCTCCTGTTGCTGGTGAACACAAGCATGGCCTGATGGTCACCCAGGAGTGAGTTCATATATACAGATCAGCTATTCATCACTAGTTTGATTTCTTTTTCCCTTCCATTGAATAGTTGCATAAAGGGAAGCAAAATATTTATGTTTCTATGGCTATGGCCTGCAGACATTGTATATTGTATCTCAAGAAAGAGCCAAACATAATTTGGATGGTATCTTTATAGATGAGAATCCTAGCTGTGGCTAAGACTTCTTGTGCTGAAGCAAAGGAAGTTTTCATTTTAAAATATTTAGAATTATGTTAGGTTTACTACAGGTTGCCATTTCGAATAGAAAAGAGACACTATTGCCCATTTGCGAACTCTTGACATAGCAAAATTGTGCTTTCGTCTTTTGGATAATTCCAGCACTCAAGTGTTACAATTCCTGTTCTAATATGTGTCAGCAATACAAGTGATGGATCTATGCACTAGAGAGATGAAAAATGAACAGAAAACATTCCTAAAGTGGGAGCATGCAGTTTCCTCAGCCAATTTGCTTACACCAGCAGATGTTTTCAGTATTGCCTGTCAAAGGGAAGCAGAATTTTCCAGTGTTATATCTGGTGGATATTGTACATAATGCTGCTTTGCAGAGATGCAAGCAGAGGATATTAGACCTAGTAATTTTGCTTGACAAAAGGCAATGTTGCTGATATGTAGAAATTACTCTATTACCTACAGAGGCTATAGTGCTTAATTATTAAAAAAGAAAGTAAGACATGATACTGTAGGCATATTAAAAAGATTTGGTTTATTTGCAAAAATTGTCTTTGATTAGTGGTGAAATGAAAGGTTTAAATTGTAATGTAATGATGCTAATACAATATAAGTGCTGATACGAATTTGCTAGAAGTAATTTAGCTAGCTCATAGGAATTATACTTACTATCCTACTGAATGCACTTAGGCAATACTTAGGAAATTAAAATGTAGAGTGGAGCAAATGAAGTGCAAATGACATATTAAAGGTCTTGTTCTTTGGAGCTTTCCTCAGTGATGTGTTTTAGAGTCTGCATCATGTAGTTCTATCAAGTCATTATCAGATACAAAAGGTAAGTAGCTGCCTTAATTTTAAAGCATATTAACTTCATCTTGTTTTCTCTTTACATAAGCCTTTGACTTTCTGCGATAACTTTAGTGTCACAAAATAACAAAGTTTGAGCATCTCAACCCGATGTGATGGGCCTCCACCCCACTCTTGTCCTGTGGATGGGTACTTGTGATTGTAGAAAGAAGGAAAAATTACATTGCTCAACAATGAGAAATGCAAAACATCAGTTTATCAGTCAGAGACATAATTTACACTAGTAAGAGCTTTCCTTAGCCCAGCATAGTGCCACACACACACCATGAGTGGGTCAGAGGTCCCAGCAGATTCGGGAGGGGACCTCTGGGCTTACTGGATATGTCCCCTTTTTGCTTGGCAAATGATGTTCTGATCCTAGGGAAATTGGTTGAGCTCCTGAGAGATTCCTGTGGCAGCAGTGATTGTCTGCATATGAGGGTCTCACTGGGACAAAGCACAAAATCTGTGTGGCAAAAGCCATGAGATTTCATCTGAAAAATCTGGAAATCTACTGACAGCCTGCTCTGTGTTTTGCCTCTTGTCTCTCAGCCAGGCAAGATGTTGTTAAAAGCAGTCTAGCATGTGGAAAGCAAGAGCAGGGATAAATGTGCTAGGCAAACACAGCCTTCACAGCAATCCAGGATCAGCCTCATTGCCAGCAGAGTACGGCATGACACAATGGAAAAGGGATGGTTACTGAAGATGTCACCAGCAGGGCAGACTACACAGACCTTTCCCATGGAGCCATTTCATCTGCCTGGGGATATGGCTTTTATGGTGTTGCAACACAGACTGAAAACCTGAGGGAGCTGAGTGGGCAGATGTTTTGGCCAATGTTCATACTTCAGAGGCTGCAGGCTCCATGCCTGCTCTGCAGCCATGAAAGTGTGTTAGCTGAGCTTACAAGATGCCCGAGTAGAAAGAAGGCTGTGTATAAACTGTACTAGCACTTAGTTCCCTTGTGGTTCCTCCTTGTCCTAGAATTAGCTATACCAAAGCTTCATGTACCTGGTCCTGTGAAGAGCCGAGAGGAGCAAATTGTGGCACGGACAGTGAGTCCTGCTGCAGTTAACTAGGGCTACAAAGAGCACATTTTCATTGTGTCATTCTCTTTGATGACAAATAGAATATGAGCTAATGCAGGAGATCCTGGGCAAGAGAAAGCTTTATTACATATAAAAACTTCTCTACTTTCCACACAGTCTATTATGTGAAAAATGAGTCATATTTTTGAATGTGGCTGATAAGAAAAGTTGTGGCTGATGGACTGTGAGTACAAAAGGAAGCAGATGGACGGGTGTTGGAACATGCTGAACAAACAGCTTACTTCATTTTGTTTATTCTCTTCTAAATGATCAGTCCCTGGGTGTTGAGAAAGTTGCGTAAAACTAAAACCATTGTGCTAATTCTTCTCTGGTGGCATGGTCTGTATTTCCAGAGAATTACAGTGCTGGTCTTGTAGCAACAGCAACAAAGTAGAAGGAACATCCCTGCCAAAAAAAACTGAATAAAATTATGTATTTCTCTTTAGGTTCTTCTTCCAGCAAAAGACCAGTCAGACTCTGCCTAGCTTCTCCACATTGCACTGAGGACTCTGAAAGCAAAACATGAGGTAGCTTAGTTATTACTGTAAAACCCTATGCAAGACTGACTGACTATCACCCATTTGTGTAGCCAGCCCATGTCAGGCAGCTCAGAGCTGCCCAGACTGGTCCCTAACACTACTTGAGTTGGTGAACAAGGTCACCTGATGACAACCAACCACAAAGAGTGATGCTGATACTAGAAATGATCTAACTTTCCCAACTAATTTTAAATTAGTTGGTTTTTTTATTCAAAAGCAGTGCCCACTTGTAGACAGCACAAACTAAGTTTCTTTTTCACAGTCTTATTGTTACTTTGATCACTAAATCACCAAGCCCTGAAGTTTGCTAAACTTACCTTGGTAAGTTTCAGTAAACAAAGCTTGAGGGAGTTGAAGACTGGATATTTGGGATCTTAAATCTATGGCTCTTCAAGGACACGTTGGACTAACCAGAAGATACAGAGGAGATTACAGCCTGGAGAGCTAGAGATTCCCTGTCTAAAAAGAAGATGATAAGAGGGATAAAAAAAAAGTGGACTCATTACCATGAGGAGTGAGAGATCATGTTACAAACACATGTAGCCTGTGAGAGAGATGAACTTAAATGAATTCTCATTTTTAGCTGGGGGGACACTAGTTGTAAACTAATTATGAAAGAAATATGTTATCCTAGCAATTTTCAAGGCTAGAAATTTCATTTATAAATGGACTTTTTTTTCATTGTACTTATGGTCCATCACGGACACACGAATATTGTCCTGAAATTCTGAGCAAAGAAAAAGGGACAAAAGGTCATGTTATGATCTCTTTCAAAATCCCATCTATAGATATCCTTAAATGGCATTATAAAATACAGTTTAAAAAACATCAAACAGCACACAGTAAACCATTTCCCAAAGTCAGTAGAATAGAAAATGCATCTACTGAGATCTAATCCCATCTGAATTTTATCTGAAGAAACATCATTAAAATCCAGACCGAGGACAAAAATTTGAACTTGCTTTGTGTTGGCAGCAGCCAATGCCTGGAGGAAGAACTTCCCATATGCCCCAGTGAGAGGAACCTCTGGCAGGTGAAACCCATCAGCCTCAGATGAAAAGACTGGAGGACTTATGTCAAACATTGTGCAGAGAGGCACATCATGGTCTCTCATAAAGTTTTTGCTGACTATCATTAATGAGTACATTGATATGAAAGCAGACTTGGTGGTAGTGGGCTATGTGGAAGGACTTGCAGGTTGTACCTTACAGTGGTGTTTGGCCATTGGACATAAGAAGCAGAGCACCTATATCTGGTCATTCTGATTTTAGAATGTTGTGGTTGGATTTTATCCAGCTCTTGGGTCAGGGATATTGTGAAAGCATCACTAAAGAGAGAAAAAAGGAAGCTTGTTTTGCCTTGAGTTTCTATATTTGTAAGGAAGGAGAGTTCAGCAGAATTCTCAGGATTCACAGAACATTTCATATGTGGTAAACACAGACCAAAATACAGCACTGTGTGCATGCATGCATACATGTGCCAACATATACAAATAACAAGTCTTTGGGAGACCAAATCTTAAGACAGGTAACTAGATTCATTGCCAAATCCTTCAAATTCCGCACTTTCACTATCCTGCCAGTTTGCAATCCTGCAATGTCTAACACACAAACCAGAAATAATAACACAGCAGAAAGCAACTTCAGCACCATGGTGATTGGTAGGTAGAGAAATGGCTGCAGAAAGGTTTTGATAGGTACATTGCATGAAGACAGAATATACCTGACATGCTGACAAGCTTGCACATGTTAAATCTGAAATGCTTTTAGCTAGCTGAAGAAAAAAAGAAAAAAAGAGTTGCTTTTTCTTACAGTCACAGTTTCTGACTCTGTCTTACTTAGGTTTTAAGCCAAAAAGACACTATTCTTTCCAGTGACTTCAATGGGTTTTAGATGAAGGCCTTAGAAGGTGCTTGGTGTTTCGTCCTGCTCCAGTTCAGTCTTTTCAGAATCAAGAATTGGATTGATTATTCTCTGGGAAGAGCCTTAATGCTCCCAACTGCCATCAGCTCCACAGGTTTTGGAGACAATCAATTTTTTCCAGGGCCCACAGCCACCTTTGAAGGACCTGGCAAAAACATTACCACTTTTAGTGCTTCATAGTTAAAAAAGAACAGTTTATTTTACTTAAAGACAGCATTAGATGCCTTTTTCCTTTCCAGATATATATTAAGGCTACTCCGCTCTCAACAGTATTTTAATGAGGAACTGCAAACAAATAAGAAAGGACCACAGGCAATTAAAAAAGATGTCATTACTAATGTTGCAAAAGAAACAGCTTGAAAACCGTCTGTGCTTTTCCTTTCTGTACAATTCCTATTAAAATTGCCCCTGCTTCTTCCCCCTTCTTCATGCAGCTGTCACTTTCGTCATATCCATCCAGCCTTACGGCTGACAGCAGATGGGTTACTAACATTGAATGCTGTTTTTTTCTGGATTGCACAGAAAATGAATGTAGGCTTGTAATTTTGGTCTCTGGAAATAGATATGTGTTAGTAGGCTAAGCTGCCGTGTTGAAGTCATGCAGTGCTAAAATCTTCAATGGAGGTAATCCCTTCTGGTTTTTTGACAGATCCATTTTTACCAAAAATCTTTTGGCATGAAAAAAAGTGAAACTCTGCCACTAGAAGTTTGTGCCTCCAGACAGCAAAACATTGACTGAGCAACTGGGAAAATATGCAGTCTCCTTCACCTGGGTTGCCTGGGAGACCTGGTATCTCACCCAGCTCTCCTATACAGGGAGAGTGGTACACAGGCTCTTTGACTGGCAGCCCCTGCAGGTAGTGCTCAGCCCATAAGGACACTTGAACTAGCCTATAGGAAACTTTGAAAACGTGAAGGAGAATCCAAATTTTTGCTTCTACTTAGCCTGGAGTACTTACTTCAGACCCAAAATCTGGCTTCTTCACACATTTGGGGCCCTCCCCTGTGGGAAGTACTCCTGTGCAGGGCTGGAAGGCATGTGGTTTTATGAGCAAGGGGAAGGAATAAGATGGGTAACCCCTTCCTGTGTTTCTGTCTTGAAACTGGGTGGTTGCAGAGCCAGAAATGCAAAAGGAAACAGAGGCAGAGGCAAGATGGAGATTGCAGCCCGGAGGGGTGGTTTGCACTCTGCTGTGTCCTCAAATATCTATGCATTTTAGGGACTCAAAATTCAGAAATAGTCTAAGCTCTTAACTGTTAAATATGTGATATGCACACAGTATCTTGTGATGAAAGTCTTTGATTCTTCATGATATTCTGAGATGTCTTCTCCAGAGTTACTGAAGTTTTTATTAGTAAGAAATGTAATAAACTCTCCTCGGAAGCTGAGTCATACAGTGAATGTTTCTAAAAAATTCCAAGCAGTCACTCCGGATCTAGCTCATCAGGTGCAGGGTGAGTTGGCAGCCAACCTCATTTATTCAAAGCCAGGCTAAAAGCAAAACATAGAATTACTTTATAAAAGGGAGGAAGCAGTACTCTCCAGAAAGCAGGGTGTTTAAGAAGGTGAATGTGGGAAATTACCCAGGCAATGAAGATATTCATATCACATGGCGAAAAAGATGTTCTCAAAATATCTCAGGGAAATAAAATGTGATCAATGTCTTAACTTTTCTGCGTGTTTCAGTCTCTGATTCTGTATCTGAGGACAGCCTGCCTATCAGTCCCAAAGTGATTATCGCCACATGCCTTGTGATGGGGATGTCATCAGACTGCTACTGCAATGCCTAAATTAGTCTCTGCCAGTTGCAGATAAGATGCAGTCTGAGTTACTGGGGCATTGCCCAAGTGAAGACTGAGGCCAGAGCTGCCTTTTGGCAGTAGTCTCACTGGCTGAAGTGGCCTCAGTCCCTGATGCATATCGCATCTCTTTCCCAAAGGGCTCTGTCCACAAAGATGCTCACAGGATCATCTCCACCCTGCTTTAGTCCATGTCACCTGGGTGAGAAGATTCATCCTGTTTCGCGTGTCTACAGCACCTGCCTCAGCGACCGGGTGGGGTTAGGGAGCACCCAGGAGCCACTCTGCAGGCAGCCCTTGGCAGACAGGAAAACAGCTGCAACAGCAACCAAAGCAGCCAGCACAACCACAACTGGAAGAGGACACTTATCCATGGGCTTAGGTGCCAAAAGAGTTGGCAAATAGTGGTTTCAAGAGGGTCCTAATTCACTGTTGTGCTGCACCTTGAAAATTTCACTTGATGCAGGTCTCTGTTAAGAATCTTTTAAAGTTGACTTTGCTCTGTCAACTCAAATGCAGGCAAGTGTCAAAAATCACCTTTTGTCCCCACCTTGGAGACCAAAAGAGTTAGACTACTTCCTAGCTAAGCTGGTTTTCTATGTCCTTTTTCAGCTCCATGCTTAAAAAGAGGACCCACAGAGCTGTTTGCGGGTCTATGGATTTGTGAGCTCTGGTGACACAAGTCTTTGCTGCCACTGCACTTTGCCACCATGACCCCACAAGGGTCTAGCAATTTGTGAGCTCTGGTGACACAAGTCTTTGCTGCCACTGCACTTTGCCACCATGGCCCCACATGGGGAGCACACCAGAAGGACTATTTTGGCTGTTCTCAAGTTGGCATGTACAAATGGTAAATAGAGGAGAGATTACAATCTTTATCCAAAGCACTTTGGGGTGTAGATAACTACAAGTGTGGGCGGCAAGAAGGTTGGGTTTTTTTGGAGACTCTCCATCTGCTGTGCTAAGCAGCCACGTGTGGACTCCTGACCTGCTGCCAACATGAAATACAGCACAGCAACCAGAAAGTGCTTGGATGCATCTGGTCCACCTGCATGTGCTGACAGCACATACAAGAACAGCAATAATCAAGCTTTTACACCTATAGTATGTATAGAAACCTATTTCACAACAGCAGTGGCCTCAGAGCACCCATCTGTGCAGTCAACATTGCTCCACTAAGAAGTGGTGAAACCTAGGAGGGGGTAAGGCATGCACTGCAGCCATTTGCTCATGGCCTAGCAGAGCTCTATCTGTTCCTATAAAAATTCAATAAAATCAGTCCCTCAGCTTGTTAACTCAGCCTTGAATTACAAGTTGAATGATATTATGCACCAGATCCTAGCAGCCTGTTTACAATTTTGTTATTTATGTGTTTTTTGGGAAGTAAACAAAACCAAATATCCTCTCCCTAATTCCCATAACATCTTACATGATTCATGCAAAGATTATTTGAGCATCCCCACTAACATTTTGGGCAAGTCTGACTAATGAAAGCATATATATAGAAGTGTGGGCCCAAACACAGAAATTCAGAACGCTTCTCCACAGGCCATGTAGCTGTAAAGCCTCTTTCATTGGGTGAAAATAATGAAAGACTGCCCTGTGATTGCTAGCACCACTCCCTGAGCTGTGAACATTTCTCTTTTAAGAATATGTAAGAACTTTTAATCAGGATTTACTTCCCTTTACCCTGTTCATGGTTTTTCTTTGGCTTCTGCATTAGTAGCACTTGGGTTCTGCATCAAGTTTTTGTGGGTTTCCTTTCCATTAAAAATCCAGAAATCTATGAGCAACAGCAAGCAGAAGAAGGAAATGCTGAACACACCAGAAGGCCCATGAGCTGAGGTAAGACAAGTTTTGTCTACCTTCTCTGCTGTAGATAAAATGGTTGCAATAATTAAAATACAAGCTACTTTTCTTTCTCATTATTTGCAGTTAGGGTATTATTTGCCAGAAACAGGGATAGTTGACCAAACTTCTCTATGTCAAAGCTGGTGTTGAGAAATCTTTTTGGCAGAAAAAAAGGATAGATTTATGTAACTAGGATTGTTTGCCAGATGGAAGATAACAATGAAGTTGTGGATCTGATTAAGTGCGCCTTGTTTTTTAACTAGATGAAAAACATGTATTTGGCTTATGGCGAAATTTAAAAATAAAAGGTGTTAAATGTCAGACTCTTGGGGTATTTTTCATTATTGTGCATTTAGAAAGGTTAATAATATGCCATGTTTTGATGAATTTAGTGTTAATTCTAGATATTGCATTTTTTTTCATTTATTCTTGGTAATGCTGCTCCTGAAACACAAAGTGAATATTAGCAAGAAGGCCAATGGGAACTTTAAAAAAACATGAGAACTTCTGTTTTTCTTGGAAGCTCAGTGGCAAATGCAAGTGATCTTCTCTATAGCAGTGATATTATAACTGCCTTCCTATTTGGGTAATAAACAACAGACCCAGGTGTCTGAGGTTCTCTTCAGACAAAAGGTTACTGTGATAGATGCAAAGATCATCCTTCTTTTCCTGGCATACAAGAGGTTCTATATACTTATCACTCTACAAAGCAAAGTGGTATATTTTGACGGAACAGCCTGATTTCCCTATTTAACTTTGCGTATGGAGAACCTCTTATTAAAATTAAGTTGTTTTGTTATTCCTCATGTTACAGTGAATGCAGTGTTTCAGAGCAGCAGATCTTAGATCAGGAGTTTGGAAATGGAGAGTTTATTTACACCTTTAGAGACAGTGGAGGTTTCCTATTTTGCCCTTCAGCAGCAGCACCCCTCCACCATACATCTTCAAAAGGACTGTGTCCTTCTGTCCAGGCGTGGCACAGAAATCCTTCTCATTCTCTGCTGAGATGCCATATGACTTGATTGACAGCTCTCTGTAAGAACAGGGGTAGCCCAGGGCTGCT
The DNA here is from genome assembly GCA_910950805.1 of Acrocephalus scirpaceus scirpaceus. Taxonomy (NCBI): domain Eukaryota; kingdom Metazoa; phylum Chordata; class Aves; order Passeriformes; family Sylviidae; genus Acrocephalus; species Acrocephalus scirpaceus. The sequence goes on along the minus strand of OU383774.1, from coordinate 54,505,015 downwards.
GACTACTCCACTTGCCTCTCTCTGCATGTTCTTGAACTCCATAATCTCTGTTTTCAGTGTGGAGACAAGAACTGTCCACTATGGGAATGCATCAAGATTTTATACAGGGTGACACCCTACTTGATGGTGCCCCTCATTTTGTGGACAATTTTGATTGCTTCTGCTGTTGTAGTTAACGCAGAACTGACTTCAGCAAATGGTGAAGGGTGCCAGTGCTAAGTGCCCTTTCCTGAATGCAACAGCCAGTTTAAAGTTCATGTAACTAGGTATGATTTATATTATTCTTCCCCAGCATGCATCACCTTGTATTAAAATATACTAACTCTTGTCTGCCATCCTTCCAGCATGGCATCTGCCAACATGAAGAACTATCACCTCCAGGCTGTTGATAGAGACACTGGGTAAATCTAGTCTGAGTACCAAAACCTAGAGGACTCCATTGCTTATTTATTGAGCCCCCACTTTGCTTCCTACACTTCAGCCAGCTTTCAGCCCACAAAAGAACGTGCCTTCCAGCTCTCTGGCAACTTAGGTACTTAAGAAACCTTTGTTGCAGAGCTATGTTGAAGGCTTTGACAAATGCAACTCTATAAATGCACACATATCATAGAATCATAGAATGGTTTGGGTGGGAAGGGATCTTAGAGATCATCTCATTCAAAGCCCCCTGCCATGGGCAGGGATACCTTCCACTAGACCAGATTGCTTAAAGCCCTATCCAGCTTGGCCTTGAACACTTGCAGGGATTTCATTCCCCCTTGTCCTATCACTACATGCCCCTGTCAAAAGCCCCTCTCAAGCTCTCTTGTAGGGCCCCTTTAGGAACTGGAAGGTGCCCTAAGGTCTCTCTGGGATCTTCTCTGCTCCAGGACAAACAGCCCCAGCTCTCTCAGCCTGTCTTCACAGAAGATGTGCTCCAGCCCTCTGGTCATCTTCATGGTCCTGCTCTGGGCCATCTCCAGCAGGTCCGTGATATTCTTATGTCAGGGTTTCAGAGCTGAATGCCGTGCTCAGGTGGGGGTCTCATAAGAGTGAAGTAGAGCGGAAAATCTCCTCCCTCGGCCATATATGTACATCCATATATGTATAAAATGACCACTGGGTCCCCTTCATCCATTGTCATCACAGCCCTTCAGTGGGTAAGACAAACAGGATCTCCCTTTTCAGAAGACATAATGACTTTTGCTCAGTGGACTGGGATTTCAACAAGCTCAGTGCCTCCGTTCTTCATGACAGATGCCCCCAAAATGTCCCAGAGGAGGAAATTGGTCCTGGCGATCAGTAGCTCTCAGGACTGATGACCAGCTCATGGCCTTGAGCTGCCTTATCAAGCCTTTCTGGTAAATGAGGGCTGTGCTGATGACACATCAGTCCCCTGGCACAGTGCCTGATTGCAATGGTGGGTTACGAGCCTTGGCCAGCAGTCTCACAGTTGAGATCCTTTGGGATACTGATATGAGTGCCATCTGGTCTCAATTACTTATTGGACTCTCACTGATCTAGTTGGTTTTGTACTTCCTGCCCACATCTGTTGAGTGGAGCTGGCTGCTCTGTCCTTTTTACTGCACCAGCCATGAAAATATCCCAGCATCTTTGGTTGGGAAGAGTGAATTTTCTGAGTTTTCCTGCTATAACCTTGTTCCTAAGAGATCTTTTGCCACCAAACTCCCCAGTGGTTCTGACTTTTTTCATCTTTCAGTAGTTTACAAAACTTACTGTCAACTCAGAACATCCTTCACAAGAAGCTCTTCACTATTTTTTTTTCTTTAATACTCCTAGTTTCCTTTCTACATTTGATCTGTCATGATACATACTTTCCTGTTCTCCCCATTTTGACAAGCCTTCTGCTTTCTAAATGGTGATCTTTTCCTTATAGCAGTCTTGGTAACTATTTATTGATAGACATGGGGCTCAATATTTCTTAAAATGCATATTTATTTTGGAATGCTTGTTGAATTTCCTGTTTGTTTTCAAAAACAGCCCCCAAATTTATGTAGGCTTCTTCCTTCTGGGACTGCTTCTCTGCCCCACAATGATGCTGAGCCCAGCTCTACTGTGCTTAACAGTACGGAGCTCCCTCCACCAAAACCTGCTTGAATGAGGGCCTGTGCAGTGCTAAAGATCAAATGGCACTTGTAGAGGTACAATGCTGAGGTAGAATGGCATCTTGTGTTGTGAATTTTTTTGCAGGACCAATTATTCTAGGAGTCAGGAAGTTGTTGTATATGGACATCACATCTCATCCTGCTGCAGCATTGCATCTTTATAAAGACACCCAAAACCTCCTCCCATTGCTACCTGCTTTCATCTTCCTACCCTCACTTACTGTTTTCTGGCAACTGTTGTAATCATGGTAAGGAGTTCAGTAGTGTATTCTTAATACTATATTTTTATTATTAGAGTCTGCCTACAAGAACCCTGTTGTGCTTCTCTTTAGCCACAATATTTTTACAGTGTTGTGAGTTGTGTAGTCCCTCCTGCACAGAGCCACTCCTCCACCCGAGCATCCTACAGTATCATTACCATAAAGCTGGTAGCATGGCAACACAGGCTCCTATTGATTATCCTTTCTCCTGCAGGTCTCTGAGGTTTCCTTTGCGCCAGGGTTTTGGTCTCATGCCAAGCTTGATGGGTGCCCTGTCTCTTTTTCAGATTTGAGATCAGTAGAATTATATGTAAGGTTTGGTTTTGATCAGATATTCAAAATATGAATATAGCATGTGCCAGTCTATTGGATTTGTGGGAAGTTGGATCCTGAGCTTAAAATATGACAGGTTTGGGGCATTTATATTAGTTTAGTATCTCCTTCAATTAAAAAAATCTCCTCTTACTTTTGCTCTATCAGCCCCGTATCTGTCTTGCACACCCATCTATTTGTTAAGGGTGTAAAATTCACTTTAGGCAAGGAATATCTTTCTGCTATTATCTTACCTAAAATTGCACTCAAGCCAGGCTAAGGTAAAAGGAAAAATATACATTCATAATAAATATGTATAATTTACAGTATAGATGTAATTTGTAATGAAAGGTAAATATTTATTTATAAAATTCATCCTAATCAAGCTGTAAATATTTTTAAAATATTTCATGAAGAGATGAAGAAAATATAAAAGCCCACCCAAACACTACATCTAATCTACTCATGCTGCAATTATTTCAGAAAAGGCTCTCTTTTTCTTTCTCAGCTGATCTTCTCTTTCTCATGCCAGGGAGATTGTCAGAGCCTCAGGACATGTGTCAGCTGCTTCCATTTGATAGCTGCCATCAGTGAAACTCGTATTTAGAAAAAATCTCCTGTTACAGAATTTCTGTCAGAGGAGTCTTGCAGTACCACTGAAGAGAGAATCCCATTTCAGTTTGCCCTTTTCTCTCCTTTTATTTTTCGTAGGGTTGTTAGATCTTACTGTAAATCTCCCTTCTTTTGGGGGACACAGAAAATTCCTTTAGGCCCAGTCTCTCACCCTTAACCCATTCTGTTCATTCCTGACCCAGGATACTGTCTGGATACTTGCTGAAAATGAAGTCTATTGCCTGTCCTTGGAGAGGTCATTCTTTCTATATATCTAAGAGCCATCTCCTAACCTTAGCTGACTAACAACAGTTCTTGGATTCAAGGAAGGCTAAAATTCTCCCCTTATCCTCTCTGGCTGGTTGAGGTAGTCCCATGTGAAATATATCTTTCACTTCACCTTCCTTTCTGCATTGATCTGTGTGTCAAGACACAGCTAACAGGAACATCTACATATGAAAATTGCATGGGTCATTGTTGGCCCTTTACTGATGCAGGCACCATGGTGCTTTAAGAGCTTTCAGTTGTCTGGTCTCCAGCTTCTTTCTCTTGGACGTGCCATAATAGCTTGAAATTTGTGTTTGAATAACTTGGAGGGAAGTCTGAGAACTGATTTTCTTGCCAGGGTCAACAATACTGAATTTTCTCAATTGCACATGCACTAATCTACTTTTAGTCTCAGTCTAGCTGGAAAGAGAATTTGTGCAGTTAGAGAAAAAAATAGCTTAAATGATAGTTGTTAGCTAGATACTCTCATAGGAGGAGCCTGAGCAAAGTGCCCCAGCCTCCCCTGTGCTTGTAGTGCTCTCTCCAGGGTGCAGGGACCCAAGGGATTTTCATCAGCTGAATTAATTGCCCCAATCCCATCCTCCATCAGATAACATTGGACACAAGCCATCACTGGTAGTGCTGAGCAGGGCTTGGAATTTGTCCACAGTCCACGTTCTTCAAACTCATTTGACTCCTTTACCTCACAGCTTCACACACATCAATGCTTCAACAGGTGGCAGATCCCTTCACTAATGTTTTCTTGTGTTTTGGGGTTTCTGAAGGCAAGAATGCTTGGACCACAGGAAAACAGTGTCAGAAGAGCTCTTCCCTTTTCTGTACCTCAGGCTGTAATGTTTTCCAGCAAAATGGGGGGTTCATATTCATTCTGGAGAAAAGCTGGTCTTTGATCCCATACAGAAAACGTGTATATCAGACAGTTGTTCCATAAAGAAAACCAAAAGAATTGAACGTCCTTTGATTGCAAAAGATTTGTCTTTAAGGAGAATATCTTCTCCATCCCCTCTATGTAGAAAGAGGATCTCAAACAAGGAGGACTAACTTTAGGAGTGTTTGTTTAGTCAGTCCAGGGCTTTGCTGATATCCATGCCGATATCCATGATGTGCTCCTTGGGAGCCCAGCCTGGGGCTGTGCTTCCCATGCTTCCCATCTCAGTGGGGCTGAATAAAAAGGTGCCTGCTGGGGCACATCTGGTTGCTATATTAAGGGACTCGGACAGACTCTGAGACACCACCCTGGAGATACCATGGCCTGCTCTGAGCATAGCTCAGGCTCCCACACCATGGCTTCAGTTTGCAAATTAGCTCCCATTTACAGAACATTGGGAATACCATACTGGGTAGCTGGATGTTTAAAGTACCCAAGTGTAAAGCCAAATTTACCCCCAAGGAGTCTCCATTTGTACAAACAATTTCAAATCGTGAAGCTGGTGAGGTTCAGAACAAGAGATAGGATGCAGTCATGTACATGGGTACATTATCACTCTCACTGGGGCAAATTAAAAACTTCTTTTCCATGTGTCTGGAAATGCCATGTAGTTGTGGTTTTCAGTATAAAAATTTCCATGCCCCATCCTTAGAATAAATTGGCAGATACAAAGAGGGAATTGCTCCCACTGTCAAACAAGAAACAATACTGACACTTCCTTTGAAAATACTACTATCTGCAGGAAAGCTGAGATAAGAAATCAAGAGTTCAGAAAAGAAATAGACACTAATGAGAAATGAAACTATTATTTAGAGTGTTTTAGTGGTGAGTGGTTTTGATTTGATTGAATTATAGCCTCACAGGAGGAAAAATGCCTCTCTCTTGTGAACACAGCCCATTTTCTCAGAGGCCATTTTCATTAGGTCTGCAAATGTGGGCTGTCTTGGAAGCTGCAGTGTGTGTGGATGACTGACTGTTGCAAACAGCTAAGCACAAAAGAGGTTAAGAGAGTGGTAGATGAAGCAAAGGCCCCACAAAAACAGACATAAAAAGCCACCAGAAGTTAACAAGAAAGAAGAAATCCAGCACAAGGAGGAGGGAGTTAAAAAAGGAACAGTGCATAATTAACGTGGTGTTTGCACAGTGTTTAAGGTAAAAATGTCCTTAATTTTTACATGTATCAAAATACCTCTGGTATTGCTCAGGAAATTCCACCAAAAACATACCAGAAAAATTTCCCTTGTTCCAAATTATTTTGGCTTTCCATCCTAATTTGAAATGCAGGCCTAGCAGTGGGCACTGATTTCTTTTCTGATCAGGTTTTGATGTTTCCATGGTAGGTGACTGGGGACTCAAAACTTCCTTGCCACAAAATGGCTGACAGCAAGTTGGCATGTTTTGCACAGCAAAGATCAGAGACTTGTCATTAAAACACACACACAGCACCTCTAAAAGGCTGAGACAACAACCAGCTGCTGTAATATTGAAATTCATTAGAGCTTACTTAGGGCTTTGTGTCTTGAGATGTGTATTTACTGGGACATCACAAGTAATTACTCATTAACAAACCCTTACTTCCCACTGTCATCTGCATCTTGCAATTTCTGTTCTCAGTGAAATAGTCCCAAATAGCCAAACTCCCTGCCCAGCCTTTAACCCAGCACTCACACCACTTCTTTTCACTTTGGCAGGAAAATGGAGATGCTGGCTCAGATCGTGAATATTTCCAAGGTGGTACTAGATGGCAGCTTCACTAACAGCTCCTCCAATTGTACAATTGATGGCTTCAAACAAGTAATTTATCCCATCATGTATCTCTTTATCTTCTTCCTGGGTGCTCTTGGAAACAGCCTCTCCATTTATGTTTTCTTGCAGACTTCGCAAAGGACCTCAGTAAACATCTACATGCAGAACTTGGCTATTTCAGACCTCATGTTTGTGAGCACTTTGCCCTTTCGGGCCTCATATTTCCTCTTGGGATCACGTTGGATATTTGGTGATATCCTCTGCAGAATCATGACTTACACCTTGTACATGAATATGTATTGCAGCATTTATTTCCTCACCGTGCTCAGCGTGGTTCGTTTCATAGCCATCGTCCACCCGTTCAAACGTGGGAAAGTGACCAGCACAAAATATGCCAGGATAACCTGTGTGGCCATATGGATCTTCGTGCTGGCAGCTGCCAGCCCTCTGTTAAACAAGGGAGTTGCTGGCTACAGCAACCCAGTCAAATGCTTGGACCTCCAGCCCTCCAGCACACACAGGCTCCTCATGTTGAACAGCTTTGTCCTCGTCGTGGGCTTCATTCTGCCATTTGGCACCATTGTGTTCTGCTATGTCTTTGCCATCAGAGCGCTGCTCAAGTCCAGGGCTCCACAGAGCACGAGGGCAATCTGTCACAGGAAGGCGCTGCTAACCATTGTCATCACTCTCATCCTCTCCCTCATCTGTTTCCTGCCGTATCACATCCTGAGAACTGTCCACCTGATGTACAGCAGCTCCAGCCAGGCCAACCTGCACAAGGCACTGGTGGTCACTCTCTGCCTCGCTGCCATGAACAGCTGCCTCGACCCCTTCCTCTATTACTTTACTGCTGAAAATTTCAAAGCAAAAATCAGAAGTTTGTGCTGCAGGTAGCTGGTGCAGAACTGCAAAGTAATATATATGCAGTTCCTGATGGGATCTCTAGACTGGGCTCATACTATTCAAAGACAGAGGCTGTGTGCTGTGCTGCTGGCCAGCCTGCAGCTCTGCTGCTCACTGTCAGGCATCTCTGGAGCAGAAATCTCTGGGAGAGAGCTCTTTGTGAGTGACCAAAACTGAGTCAGGATGATTAGAAGTCAGGTGGCTGGTAATGATCCCTTGTTGTCTTCTGTTTAGCAGTGTAGAGATACCTCTGCTGTTCACCCTCCCTAGGACAAGGCATTGAAAGGAATTCACCTTGCCACTGGAGTTCCTTTGTTTCATTTCACAATACTGAGTGACTTGAAAGGGAAACTGCTCACCTGACCACTTCAGTGTCTGTGCCTGACCCTCTCAGCACTCCATTTCCTTGCATGTGCAGGGCTTCAGACACTGTGACTCCCTGCACATTCACAGTACTCTGCCAATTCCCCTTGCAAACACTGGCAAAGGGGTTGCACATTAAAGAAATGTAAAGCATCAGTGATGCTTTTTACTGAGGCTGACTCAAAAATCAGGAAGAGAGGCAAACCGGACCCAGCCCTGGCTCAGGCTGCTCAGAAGTCACTAGCGTTTCTAAATTTTCCACTCTGATCCAGCCGCTAAGGTATTCTGCTTAACATTTCACGAGTTGCCAAGTGAGAGAATGATTTTCAAGCAAGTGGCATCATCATGGAGTGTTGTGAGCAAGACGACTGCTGGCAGTGAGGGCAGGATGTGGGCACCCAGAGCACCGGGCTGCATCCTGCAGGTCTTCGTGTGGTGTCAATTCCTTCAAGGTCATTGCAGCACTTTGTTTTTAGGCCCGGTGTTGCCTGTGCTTTTCACAAAGCTGAGGCTAAGCAGTTCCATTCCCATGCAGGGATCCAAAGACAAAATTTAAAATTATTTTGGTCCAAAAACGTAGCTAGGGAGTGGTTTCCTCTGCACAGGCTAATCAGTTTGACACCAAACTGCTGCCAAAGGCATTCCCAATCCCTCACCCTCAGTCTCCTCTGAGAAGGAAACTGATCCCTTTTTTCAAAGGATTAACTTCCTGTTGGTTTGAATTTCCTACATCAAACATGAAAGAATGCAACAGGGAAGCACTAATCCAGGTACAGGAGGAAAGATGGGCAGCAGAGAAGGTGGAGGGGAGCTTTTTCAGAAAGCAATGGGAATCTACTCCTATGTGTACATTGGAAAATTTCATCAAATGTCTGTCTGTATTTGTAAGTCTCTGAATATTTTCTAAAATATGTTTTCTAAAAATCAGACCTAAGGGAAAACAGGCTCCAAAGTCAGTTAGTCCATATTTAGATTTTGGGTTTAATTACCTCATCTTTTACTAAAAACAGACAAGAAGTTTAGTCATATTTTCCAAGAAAGCAGCTGGGCTTATATGAAAACTAACAAAAATGTTGAAAGCCTTCCCTCACCATGAAATTCAACCAAAGGAAGGTTTCTGCCTGTGAAGACTCTTCTCAATGCTTTGAACTTTTTATGGAGAAAGAGCTCCATGAACTAAATGTTATTGCTCCCAAACAAAAATATTTTTAGCTCTGTCTGAAATATGCAGAAAACAAATCATTGCTGGTCAGGTGGAAAAGTACTTGGCAGATCACTGGGAAAGACACATTTTTTTCTTGGCTATCTAAGGGTTATGTTCAATCTATTTCAGTCACTTGATGCTGCCTTTGATGTAAGCACAGAGTTTTATCAGAAGTCTTCTCTAAAGTTCGTGGTCCAAATCCTTATTTCATACCTGAGAGCTGACCTAATGATGCCACGTGAACTCCTTGATCCCATGCTGTTGATGAAAAGGGGAATATTAGCAGTGGTTTGCAATGGGGGTATGATTGAGATGGTAACCGTGCAGATATAGTCGGCACATAATGGGAAGGAAGGAAGCAAACTGTTTTGCTGTGGTTTTCACCTGTCAGGAGTAGATCTGAGCAGCAACAAGTGACAAGCTTCTTGAAGCCTCTCATGAGACACCACCCACTTCAAATACTGCAAGAGAATGCAAAAAATTAGCCACAGTCTAATCTCACCAACATGTTTCTGTCTGTATCTGTCCAGTGCATCATCCAATTATCAGATAATTTTGCATTTAGAGGATATATGTATCTCACTTATGAAGTCACTTTTTTTGTATTGACCACGCTACAACTTTGTTGGCAATTGAATTAACTGTCAGACCTGTGTTTTAATAAACTAGAATCACTTGTGGCTGCAGATATGTTTTTTATTGATCACACATCTAACAAGGGATCTCCTGTGAGTGCAGGGAGAAGGAACAAGAAACAGATACTGAGTTTCTCTAAGTGGGCCATCATTTCACAAGACTGAAATGTCCTTGAAGGTGTAAGAACATCCAGCTGCCTTATTCACTTTACCAACAAAATAGTGGGAAATGTGAGTCAAAATCTGAGGTGCAGATAAAGTAATAGAATTTTTAAATTATGAATTACAAAGGATTCAAGACCATCCTTGTTAGGGATCTTCTCATGAAGTTTCAACAACACTTGTATAACATGCCACGTTCCCATTTACTGCCTTTTCTCCATTTACTGCTCTTGCATGTCTCTATTCACGGAGCTGAAGATTAGGGCTCTTCACTGTGGAAGTATCATAGTAAAAAATGTAGTTAAAAAAGCACCAACATATCTATTCTAAAAAATAAAGCTCCTGACAGTTAAATTGCTAACAATGCCTCTAGGTCCCTTAAGGGACCACATTCCCCTTTAAAAGTACTTTGATATATTTCCTCAAATTTTCAGAAGGCAAAATCTAAGAACAGCTATGTGCATAGAAAGTTAAAGCAACAGTAAACTTGTGAGCTTGAAGGAGACATAAGAAGAGGAAATGAAGTCTTTAAGTGACTGGGACCCTTAAGCAGCAGCAAATTATCTACCTTCCCCTGGTACTTCCAGACAAAGTTAATTTTTCAGTTCAAAGCTACACTAGAGTCACAGAAAGAGAGCAGAAGGAAATGCCACTCTTCACATCAGCTTCTAAGCCTCACTTTGAGGCCATGTGTGGCTGTGATTGCTGGATGGAGTGGTGTCACAGAGAGCAGGGGAACATCACATGACTGTGATCCTCCCCCTCTACTTTGCTCTCATGAGATCCCTCCAAGAGAATTCTGTCTAGCTCTGGGGCCTCCAACACCAGAAAAACTTGGGCTTGTTGGATCGAGTCCAGAGAAGGGCCACGAAGATGCCTCTGAAGATGGTCAGAGGGCTGGAGCACCTCTCCCATGAAGACTGAAGGCTGAGAGAGTTGTGGGTATTTCAGTCTGGAAAAAAAAGGCTCCAGGGAGATCTTATTGCACCTTTCAGTACCTTAAGGAGGCTACAGAAGAGCTGGAAAGGGACTTTTGACAATGCAGTGACTGGACAAGGGGAAAAGGCTTGAAACTGAAAGAGGGCAGGTTTAGATTAGAAATTAAGAAGAAATTCTTTTCTGTGGGGGTGGTGAGGCACAGGAATAGGTTGCCCAAAGAAGTTTTGTATGCTCCACCCTTTCAAGTGTTCAAGGCCAGGGTGGATGGGGCTTTGAGCACATTGGTCTAAGGAAATATATCCCTGACAACAGTAGGGAGATTGAGACTTGATGATCTCTAAGGTCCCAAACCATTCTATCATTCTATGATTTTATTATTTTTATTTTAATCAATGCATTATCCCACTAATTTTCATGATACATCTTTTGTCTTCCTCAACATGCATCCTGTCACCATAGCTTATATTTTGCTTTGGCTCCTAAGTGTGTTGGGAGAAAGGGATGCAGATTTTGCTGATCAGCATCTCCTTCTGAGGTACCTATTTCTTTATGCTACAACAGCACACTGTGCTGGCATCAGACTTTTTCTCCACCTTAGAGGTGTTGACACTTCTCTTGATCCTTAGGCATGGGCAACATAGAAATGACCTGCTGCTGATAGGAATGGAAATAAGATCTATCCAAAAGAACCAAGTATAATCACAAACAAGAGGAGTCAGATGCTGTTTCAATGGTGATACCATCCCTGGGCTGGTGTTTTGAGTTCCTGCATTGCATCTGAAGCAGTTTAAATGATGGTCTATTTAAAAGACAGTGTAAATGATGTGCAAACACAAATTTCCTGAGAGAGTCCAGTATTGTTTGAGGTGCTTCAGCTTCCTGGCCAGCACAGAGCATGACCTGCCAGGCACTGTGACTGTCCCAGTATGCTGTGCAGTCTTATCCCTCTCACATGTTGTGCTGTGTTTATGCAGGAACCTTCCAGGACATCTGCAAAGACAAGCAGTATATTTAATTGCATTCAGCTGATATGTAGCTATATCTGTTCATCCACCAGTCAACAGCTTAAGAAGGCCAAAGAACTTAAGTAACTTTCTTTATCCCAACTTCCCTTTCTGCCTCTCAGAAAAATTGGCCAGAATTCCACCACTGCTCCTCCTTTTGATTTTACAGCTGAAAGGATGAAGCTGCCTAACACAGGGACCTGGTCACACGAGTCACATTCCTGTTCACGGGAGCAAAATGTGAGCCTCTACTTTTGAAGCTGAGAACTAAAGCTCTGGACCTTGATCCACCTCTCACATTGCGTCAGTCAAAGCTTGAATGCTCCAAGTGGTGGCTGGCAAGTTTGCTGATCATGTTTGCTGTCTGCTTTTCCAGATGCTGAGCATGTTAACTGTTGGATGATATTATGTCTTCTGAGCAGCCATGGTAGATGCAACTGGGGATGACTCACTCAGTGTGGAGCTGTGTTTCATTACAAAAATTTGGGCAAAGGAACCGCTGAAAGAGGATATTTGTTCTCTGCAGATTTTTCTTACATTATCACCAGCTTTCAGTTCTGGAGGCAAGGAGCCTGACTGTCTCTGGCAGGCCAGCTCCAGGACCCTCCTGATGTCCAGCCCAAAAAACCTTCCATAACAGATAAATACCTCCTTGTGTTTAGCTTCTCCTTGCAAACAGTCTCTCACCAGAGTTTCAGGATGTTTAAGGATGTTTTGCTCATTGGTGAGATACTCCTTACATGCTGTAAGTTAGCTTTTTTTGGCAACTACAAGGACAAACAATCCAGAATGAATGAGAAAAATAACCCAGTTCAAGAACCAGCCATCATACATTTTCTGATCTTTATTACTGCAGCTGGAGCAATCTCTTCTGGTGGTCCCTCACCATTAAAAAAGAATATATAAATGCAGATAATGAATGAGAATATGTTCTAAAAACAGTGCTCTCAGGTAGGCTTCTTTTTCTTTATTTTCTTGATTTTGAATCTCACTCACCTAACCACTAAGGACATTGAAGCTTATAGAATTTCCCTGGTAAAGCTGCTACCAGCAGCACAGGCACACCTGGATCCTCCAGAGGTGGAGGTGATGTGTGGAGTACCCGGCTCAGTGCTGCTACCCCAGCTTTTCACAGGCACAGAGTCACTGGGGCAGTCAGTGAAGCTGGGCAGAAGGATGCCCTGTGGCTGGCCAGGTTTGTAAACCTTCCCATTGCCTGTGAACAGTCCAGATACACCTGACTCCACACCAGCACAAACCCAGCCCTTCCCACACCTGTGTGTCCTGGTTGCCATGGAAAGGAAAACCAGGTGCTGAGACCAGATGGGAAGGACATGCTCCAGCAGGTCAGCAGCATGCATGACACACTGAAGTGATGTGTCTGGCCATACCACCTCCACTGACTTGTTAGTGCCAGGTACATTTGCAGATTGGCTGCTTCCCAGTTCCTTTCCCTCTAAATTCCTAATGGAAGCTAGTTACAGCTGAGCTAGCTGGGCTGGGTAGGTGAAGGTTGCCCTGGGAAATGTAAGAGTGGATGGGCATGTGGCCCAATTGGGAATGGCATAGGAGAACATGTTGCCCCATTCTCAGAGGAATGAGGCATTCAAGCCAACACCCAAAGACAGAGGAGCTGATGCTCACCTGCAGAACCATCTCTCATTTTGACATTTACTGTCAGGGCCATCCCAGAGCAAGTAGCAGCCAGTGCTCTCACAGGGAGAATCTATCTTCATGATTGCAAGGAACAAGATGAGCTCAAGGACTACTGACATGGTCTGTGATGACTCCTGCTATTTTCTGACCATCTGATCTAGAGCTTGCTGATCTAGGTCTCTCTTTCTGGAAGGGATCCTGGAGACCTGATTCAAAATCAGCAAAGCTCAGCAGCACAGGAGAACATGGCGTGGGCAGCCTGTCATTGGGGAGAAGAACATGTTCTTTGGGTTGTGCTGTGGGAGAGAAAAAATATGGAATGCTGGATATGCTTCAGACACCAATTCCAGTGATGCACTTTACACTGGCAAGGGTAAAAACATTCTTATTACTTAAGTGTTATTGCTGTCTCCCCACATATTATCTTGGGATTATCCAAAGTCATGAAAAAAATCAGGCCCTCAAAGCCACCATCCACCACAGAGATGTCCCTTGGCTTTAATCCAAGGCAGTGCAAATGCCCATGGGTGGAGCTACTTCTAACCCATCATCGACACAGCTCACACCATGGTCACCAGCATGCTGTGGCAAAGACAGAAGACATCCAAACAAGCCTTTCCCAACACCACTACCCAAATAAGGCCTTTTTGCTCTGAATAAGCCATCAGTAGGAGCTTTTAAAAGCCACAGGTAGTCTTACTGAAAATCCTTAGGCAACTGTGCTCTTTTAAGACATCTTCTAGAGCAAGACTGCACACAGTGCTACCCACTCAACCAAGCTGGCAAGATAGATTCAGAGAAACTCACTGATAAAAGGAAGCTGCCAAATCAAAATACCCCCTCTCCTATGACTCTCCTGGTCTAGTACACCTTGCTGTTTCCACCCCTACAGTCTGTACCTCATCTAAGGACAGGGCCCATGTGGGTAAGGTAGCTATGGAGACAGTTAGACATGTTGACAGAGGATTTGTACCTGATCAGAAGAGAAGGGGCAATGACAAGAATCATTCCTGAGCTTCTTGGCCACCAAGAACACCCTGACACCTGCCCATCTTCCCTGTCACCCTCTCCACTCAAATATATGACAACTTTCTCACCTTGAAAGTCCAATGAGCAGAGACTCAGAGGGAAAATATTGAGCTGAGCATGACTACAACTGACTCAGCTGCATTTTTCATAGGGAACCAGGGTCACTTAGCAAAGAGAAATCAACAATCAGGGCATGAATGCCAGAGACTTTCTCAGAAAGCTGTAAAAATCAAGGGACTTATGAAACCTCTATGAGGAATACTATTTAAAGTATATCTATACCATATATATTTCCAGGAATTGGGAGGAGCTCTTGACTCCCTTGAAGGCAAAGAAGCCCTGCAGAAATATCCTGACAAATTAAAGGACAATCACCAGCTATATGAAGTTTAACAAAGACAAGTGCCAGATTCTGCACCTACGGAGAGGCAAACCGGGGTGTATGGACAGACTGGGGAATGAGAGGCTGGAAAGCAGCAACCTAGGAAAGCACCTGGGGGTACTGATCAGTGCCAAGTTGAACATGAGTCAGCAGTGCCCTGGCAGCCAGGAGGGCCACCTGGGCTGCACCAGGCACAGCATCACCAGCCAGGCAAGGGAGGGGATTGTCCCGCTCTGCTCTGAGCTGGGGCGGCCTCACCTCCAGTGCTGGGGGTAGCTCTGGGTGCCACAATGTAAGAAAGGCCTGGAACTATAGAGCATCCAAAGGAGGGCTACAAATGTGGTGAGAGGCCTTTGGGAGGAAGTCCTGTGAGGAGTGGCTGAGGTCACTTGGCTCGTTCAGCCTGGAGAAGGCTGAGGAGAGACGTCACTGAAGTTACAACTTCTTCATGAGGGGAAGAGGAGGGGCAGGCACTGCTCTCTGCGGTGCCCAGTGACAGGAACTAAGCGGATGGCAGGAGGCTGAGTCAGGAGAGGTTTGGGTTGCATATCAGGGGAAGGTTCTTCACCCAGAGGCTGGTTGGGTACTGGAACAGGCTGCCCAGGGAAGTGGTCAGAACACTAAGCTTGACAGGGTTCAAGAAACATTTGGACAATGCTCTCAGGCACGTGGTGTGACTCTTGTCCTGTTCAGGGCCAGGAGTTGAACTTTGATGATCCTCATGAGTCCTTTCCAACTCAAGGTATTGTGTGATTCTGTGTTCTGTGAGTAGAAAGCCATGGCCAAATCTCAATTTCAGAAATTAATCTACTTTGAACTGCTGTACCAGGAAGGCGCCTCAGAAGTTACAAAGAACTATGCCTCTGCTGTTTAGACTGTGTGTCACAGCCAAGAACTTCCTTTGTGTTTCACACATTACATTTCAAGATATTTAACTTCTGGCTTATAACAGGCATTATCATTACCATCACACAGTACTATAACATACTTGCCTTCAGAGTGCCATCATAATTCCTTATTTCTTCAATTAATCAAGTAAAAAAGGGAAGAACAGCAAAAATTTGGAATTGATGCTAAATGATGTTATTGCCCTGGAGATGTCAGAGGATGGAGCCAGGCTCTTCTTGCAATGGGACAAGAGGCAATCGGCAGAAACCAAGGCACAAGAAGCTCCATGTGAACATGAGGAAGAACTTCTTTTACTGTGTGAGTGACCATGCACTGGAACAGACTGTCCGGACAACTCCTCTCATTGAAAATGTTCAAAAACCATCTGGATGCCATCCTGAGTAACATGCTCCAGGTGAACCTGCTTTAGCAGGGGTGTTGGATGGGATGATCTCCAGAGGTGCCTTTGAACCCAATCTGTTCTGTGATTTATTAGTATTCAATTTAATACTTCACATCCAGTAATTAAAGACAGCAGCAGAAAAATAAAATACCTTAACAATAATAAGTAAGAGTTAAATACACACAAATACATAAATATATAAATATAAAAATATAAAAATATATAAGTGCAGGAGCATACACATTTTCATATTTATTTATTTAATTTTTTTCATTTTTATGTGTTTATATATTTATGTACATGACCATAGATTTGCATAGTCAGTGAATACATATTTAGCAATCAGTGTCAAACCTCTCAACTAACTTCTTGTATAACCCTATTCCACTAGTATCTCAGTAATGGATTTAATAAAAGAACATATTCAGGACTAGCTCCACTCCATCATGAAATTGTAATCTAGATCTGAAGTATAAGAAAGTGAAACTTGTTCCCTAAGTGATGTATCAAAATTCATACCTGCTCTGATGAGCATTCTTCAATAAGGGAAACACAAACCCAAATACCTCTTGTCCTACATCTTCCTAAATTTTGCTTGACATCCCTATTATGAGAAAATTTCTGCTTCCAGTTTCATTGTGACTCTCCCTTTGGCCTGAGGTGACAAGTAAAACCTTTGACATACTGTCTTTTTTAAGAAGTTGACAAGCTGTCTATTTTTCACACTTGGAAAAAACATGTGGAAAAGATCTAAAAAACTGTACTGACAGCTGTGAAATTAAGAACAGGTTTTTGGCATGATGCTGGTATAGCAAAATCATGTTTCTTACCCTGTGGAGTGCGGGCTGGTGGGCTCCACAGATTCTTCTCAGATCATAGTGTGTAAGAAAAACCATCAGATCTGTTGTCAGTCAGATCAAATATGCTATTGGAAGGTTCACGCCTTCAGAGGAAAGCAGAAAGCTGTCACAAAGCATCATTCCCGAATGTGGACACGTCCCTTCCCAAAATGCAAATGTCTGTGTTCTGCACAAGCACTACCAGCTTGTGTAAACAAGAGTGTAAGAGCAGCAAGGCTGACACTGCATTTTGAGCAATTCTGTACAAGTTCCTTGGGACATCACTGCACACTGGCTGGGCTCCTGAGCATTACCATTTGTATGAGGAAAAGAAAGAGATCTAGCAAAATTCAAACCCTTCAACATCCCACTAAAGAAAGTAAAAGGTTCCTATTAAAATATTTAGGACTAAACGCTCTCTCTACCAAAGGCAATGTTCCCAATTACAACTAATTTATCATTGTGGAGGGCATCAGGAGAATTCCAATCTTTAAATTAGAATGAAGTGATGAAAATGTAATACCCAAAAATAAAGATGAAATAAAATTATATTGAACACTCATGAGAAATTGAAATTGATTTTAAAGCCAATATAATCTTCCAATAGAAGGCAGTATTACATCTTCTTCTCATACACAAATGTATAAGAAGCAATCAAATTTTATCATTTCAGAAAAGGTGTACCATAAGTGGAGGTGGTAACAGAATAGAGTTAGATTGTTCTGCTGCTCTGGGGACTTTTGCTCAGGCACTGTGGGATTGACCAGCTGCCTCTAGCAACTGTGAAAAATATAAAATAAGATACAAACTGCACTGCTGCTAGATTTTCAAACCCCAAGCAGAATATTTAGTAAGTAAGTGTCCAAACCCAAGAAACATAGAAAAGGATGTTGATAATTATCCTAATTTCTATGGGATGAGATAGGTAAAAAAATAAGTGTGAGTAGGAAGAGAAGTGAGTATGAAGAGCATAACTCTTAAGAAATTCAAATTCATGAGCATGTATTTGTGTCTTGGTGTGGTCAGATGCCTTCCTGAACTGAATTAAGCAAGATTAATTAAAACAAGACAGGTTATTTAGACCTCAATATTTCTGTACCATACAGTGGTGTACAATAAACCTATATGGAATGGGTGTCAAGACAAAGTCAAAGTTTGAACAGTGACTGTGTGGAAATCTGCAAGACAGTGCTCTAAAGAGCAAGGATTTTCTTTTCACAAACCATATTAGGATAGAAATCATAACAGTGCAAGGTTTAGAGAAATGTAAAGAGGTCACATAGAGACGATGTGGACTTAAAGCATCCCAAGTACCTCTGTCCATGGTCAGCTATAAAATTCCAGTGCAGGAGATTCACCTTGGATAATCTTGGCTGGAGATGCATGTCCCAAGCTGGAGGGCTGTGAAGGAAGCTCCACTATTTTAAGAAAACACTTCAGTGCAGTAAACATGGTGTCATTTCTTAACACAGGATTCAGCGCAAGATAAGGCATCATTTTCCCCAGATCTTTGGTGTAGGAAACTGGCTCCACTCCTTGATGTTTCCCCAATGCACTCCATTGCAAGAACTGCTTCAGGTTGGCTCTCCCTCTCCAGGTGGATTTTGGCCTGTCCTTGCAAAGGTTGACTCCTTTTTCCTTGCTCTCTGGCCAGGCTGGTTGCCTGCAGCACAGCAGTGCTCGCTCCAGCAGCCAAGCATCCCCGGCTGGTGGGCAGGTACTGGGTCAGTGCTGCTGTCAGCCAAGGCATCCCCACCTACTCTGTGAGTCATCCTGACAGGAATTGCTCCTGTTGCCTTTAATGGCAGCTCAGGATGATTAGCTCCATCCTTATTTCTATCTTACAAATAACTATACTTGGGTAAGACACATTCCATCTTAAATCTTCCAGTTCTCACTCATGAATACTGCAGGGACACCTTCTGGGAAATGCTGGTTTTTGCTAGCAACACCACCACCATATGTCCATCTACACAAACTAATCAGAGTTGCCAGAAAAGGGTTACACTACTTAAGAAAAGATTTCTTAGACAGCGCTTTTCCAGGTAACAGTGCTTTGATGGCAAAAAATAACTTTCCAGTTCCCACTCTCCTGTTTGACTCTCTCCTGTGCTTTGCAAAGCTGTTTTTCCTCCATCAAGAGGTTGTCCGCCAGGTATACTGTTGAGGGGATACATTTTTGGTTTAGTTTTTGCTAGGTTAAACATGTCACTTACTCTTGGCACAATGTCTCCATTTGCTTTGATCATCCTGACCATCCTGCACTTGAGGTTGAGTGCATCTTTAGAATTGTACATGGTGTTTCAGCTCAAGTGAAAGAAAAATCAGCAATGGCCTATTTTCATGCCTTGGTCAAGAAATTACATGACCGGTAAATCTCCAAAACCCAACAGAATTCCTCATGGTTACCTCATGTTCTTGGGACTCATATTTGCCCTGTGGCTACCTAGCATACTTCTATACACCCAACCTTTTTATTCTCCATCAGAGAAAAATCATCTGTCTGCTTTTTTCATTAGTCTTCATGGCAATTCCTACACTGCTGGATAAAGATGAGGCCAAGAAGCCCAAACCAGCTCACACCCTTACTGTCATGTAGCAGTGCATTGGACAGAACCAGCTGGCATCCTCCAAAAAGGAGTTGGGAGTGAAATAACAGGGTGCAGAGAAGCAAATAATCAGCCTCTGGGCTTGGCCTGGTTCTCTTTTATCTAGTGATGTAGAGACACTCAAAGAGTATGCGGTTTCATGTTTTGCACTACTAAAGTTGCTCCTGATTTCCATTTCCCATAGACTTTTTAAGACGATGGAAGAATTCTTTGCTTTAAATTCTCTGTCGTATACCAAAGCTTGGTGCTAGGATTGTCAATAACAAGGTAAAAATGTGTGAGTTTCATGCCTGATTCTGGAGGATCCACAGTCCAAAGGTCCTTCAAACTTTAATCCCTTTCCCCCAGCACTACTTGTGGTGACCTTTCTTAAGAGAAGGATAAACATCTACTAGTTTTTACTGGACTCATTTACCTACGTCTCTTTTGCTCCTTCTTAAGTAGCAGTACTGACTGCTGGTCATTAAGTGCTCCCCAACTTGAGCAAGATACTGAAATGTTTTTCTTCTTGGTGACATCAAAACCTGTGAATGTCATCACACCAACTTAAGGAGCCTGAAATGGTTCCAGTCAGGGATAGGGCTATAAAATATTTGACAGAGTTGCTGGCAAGACCACAATGATCAACATGGTCAAGTGGGGACTTTCCCATCTGCTGTACCAGCATGCACACAAAAAAAAAAAAAAGCAATGTGAAGAGAGGGAAGCAGGAGACAACAGAAGCAGGAAAAAAGAGTGGTGAGGAGAAAGGGAAATGGGAAAGGAAACAGAATTAGAAACTTCTTAGAGGGATAACTCATCATAGCATGAGTCGGCTTGAGGCACCAGACCGGGACCTTGCTCATAGTTTCAGGGACAGTTCTCTTTGGCTTTCCTTATTTCTGTGAGTTGAGAAATGAGTGTCAGAATGAATGGTTTGTCCCAGGAGAGGAAGTGTGAAGAGTCAGCCAGGCAGACCCAGGTTCCTTGCTGCTACTGCTGGAAGAGGGCCAGGACCTAACCTCAGTGAAGAGGATTAGGGAAAGATGATGTTGATAAAATGAATACCTTGGGGAGTAAGATCTTTGTACCAGATTGAATGCTGAGAGAAGCTCCTTGGTTCTAGGAGTATGCCTATAACTGTGTTCTGGTGCTAACTTCTGGCATCATGCAAACTTGTCACTTCTGCAGCCACAGAAAAATGGAGTGGGGCACAGACCCAAGGAAACAAAGAGGGAAGTAAAGGGAGGAAAAGCATAGATTGGTGTGGACATAAGGAATAGGAGAAAAAGGAGAAATAGTGGGCAATATGGAAATGTATGAGCAAAAGAAAATGGACAGAAGAGAGGGGTAAAGGACATAGGAAGAAAATCTTATTGCTGAAGCCCAAAGAGGGAAAGCCATTCAGTGACAGAGAGGAAGATACATACTGCAATTAGAGTGCTGTGGGAAAGCTAAATATGCATCAGTCACTCTATGACTGCAGCATAAACCCATTACAAGTCAGTACTTACAGGCTTCATGTTAGAGACTTAGAGAAGGCAAGAGGGTCTGAGACACCAGTCTAAAAGGGTTTTCTCACCGTGGGAGCAAAGAGGGAGAGAGTTTTAGCATGTGGGCACAAGCCATGTTGCACCAGTCTCAGAGAGAAATAAGAGATCCTGGACTGTTCTCTTTAGTGGTATAGAGATACAGACAGAGACACCAGGGAAAGGTTTGGGTTGAGGTACAGATTACAGTGGAGATGTCTAAAATAAGGAGAGATGAAACTGCCCTGGTGCACTGACAGCCCTCTTTGTACTATCCCCTTTGTTCTTCTGGCCCAAGCACACTCTGTTGCTTCTCCATCACATGAGTTTGAGCCACTTGCTTAAACATGTAACTTTTTAATTCTCCTACAAACAAAATGCAACAAGTAGTATGAAAACATGTATAATTTAAAACAGTAGCTGTAATTCTAATTCCCCATTCTTAAACTGCAAGTGAGGAGGTTTTCATCAGTGTTTGAATAATTTCAGATGAAAGCAGGGACCTGGGAGTATGAATAATTTTGCCTTGTTGCACCAATGTATAAATTCTCTGTAGTGCCACAGAGGTCAATGATGCTTCAGATTCCTACAGACTAAGAAACGTGAGCAGCCTTGTAGTGGGTAAAAATAAATAAAAATAAATATAAATGAAGCAAATCCTGCCCCAACACATTGACTTTTAGATCACCTTCATTCTAATAATTACTGCATGCAGCCTGGAATTCCTAAACGTGATTTTTCAGTAAAAGAATGCAAACTTTTAAAATGCAGCCATCACATAGCAACAGACGGAGAAAGCTCATACAAGTAAATCCCTAGGTACAGATGACACCACCAAGCTCTTTAAGTGATAAACTTTCACCTATCTGAGCCAAACAAAAAGAAACCTATTTTCTTGCTAAAAATACACTGTACCAGCAAATTGCATACACTCAAGCTACACATTAAAATGCAGAGAGAGCTCTCTGGATTTGAGGACAAATATAGTCCTGTGTCAGTGCTGACTGATTTAAGGCTGTTAAAGTGATGCTCTTAAACAATTAAAAATATCCAACAGTCCTGTCAAGATGCTCTGCCGGGCTTTTCCGTCTCCTGCTATGCTAGAGCAATTCCACAGTGATGGGCTGATGGTGATGCACTGTGACATATGAGAGTGTAGGGCTGAGCTCTTACATTTCCAGTCTCCAGTACTCCAGAGAAAGGACAAGAGGAGAGGTGGGTGCCAGCAATCAGAGTCCTTGAACGGCACAAAGCTTGGAAATGCCAATGCATCCAGAAAGATAAAAAGAACTGAAATTCACAGCAAAGACTCAAAGCTCAACACATTTTGAGAACATAGATGTTTCAGGATGATTAGTGAGGATGAGCATTGTGTTCTCCTGGGACAGAGAATCAACATGTGTTGGATCAGATTTATAAGCTCTTTGTTTCATAAAATTATCCCATATAAGTTCCAGTGAAGAGGAACTGTATCCAACTGTATCCATTTTTGTAAAAATCATCAGGAAGGTGGGATGGTGTGATATTGTCCAGCAAAAACATTCAGAGCTGACCTTGGCAGTCTAATCCATGGCTGTCATAGATTTTGGATCCAAAATACCTGGGTGAAGGTGCTGTAGGTATCCTGAAAATCCCAGATTTCCTCGTTACCTGCTTGCATTTCTGAAGAGATTAACCACCTGAAGACTGTGAGACCAGAGACCTTGCTGGACAAGAAGCCTTCCTGGTAACCAGTATCTGAGAGATGGGAGATTTTTGTGGTTAGGCTTAATTTCTGAGAATCTCTGTCCAGTTGTGTACGGCTTTAGTCTTGTCTCATATGGAAATGGAACAAAATCAGTCCTTCAGTGAAGTGGCTGCCAGAGACATGAATAATGTGACCTCCTACTTACACAACAACCCCCTAGCCTGACATGGCTTTCTTTTACTTCATACCAACATACATACATACATGGATTCTTTGTGCTCTATCCGTGGACTTCCAGGATTTGCAGCAGAGGCAAAGTCCACAGGACTCTGTCCACAAAGAGCAGCACAAATCTCTAGAGCTCCCCACTGATAGCAAAAACAAGAACCTGACAACTTGGAAATCCCCAACATGCTGGGATGTTTTCATGGCTGAGCTCCCTCAGCTGCCTTTTTAGGGCTATTCAGTTTTATCTCAATCTCTTGGAACAGCAGCAGCAGAACTGAACTGAATGTGGGGGCCAGGTACAAGAAAAAGGAGCTGCACAGGCAGGCGACACCAATTTGTAAAGGTTGCTGCAATTAATAATAACCAATTGTAAGGTTTATGGCTATATTACCTGTGGCCTTGCCTGTAGGGAAAACTAGGGTTAGCTGCATCAGCCATCACCAGGTGCAGCTAATGTGAGAGCTGCTGACATTGTTCTGAAGGGAGAAAACATATTTTTCACTATATTAGTAATAGATTTTTTAATAGCCCATTAGCTGGGAAAGCACCCAGGTGAATAAAGACTCTTCATGAGAAAATGAAGTGATCAGGAAGGAGAAATGCATTGTTACAGTCACTTCTCTGGTCATTTTGTTCTGGTGCTTTCAGCCATATGCAAAGAAACTCTGCAAAGAAAATATAGAGATTAAATGTATAAGGCAATGAATTATTGATTATCACAGAAAAATCCCATTACCCACAGACTATAGCCTGAAGGGAGGAGGAGCAGAAGGAGCATGTTAGAAAATGAAGGAAATACACTCAATTGATCATAGTCATTCCTGCTACCTGCTCACAGTTAAAGATTGTGAAGATACTCATGAGTTCTCCTCAGCTGCAACCTCTTGTAAAAGATGAGCCCATCTAATGGAGGATGCAGAGGGATGAATGAGGCACCTGAGCACCTGCTACAGCTGGTAACTACATCCCAGAAACTTCCAGAGCTGCCCAAAGCAGAGGACCCAGGAGATGAATCGATGGTGTTTCCCAGAACCCCTTTTAGAGACAGTATTTTTTTCTGCCCTGGCAGAACCACCATCACCTCTGCTTCTTCCCAGGAGCTCAGATCAGTAAATGTTTGCTGCCATCTGTATTTTTACCCCGCTTCACTATAAAAACAAAGTTAATTGACCATGTCATCAACCTGTCATTTCCCTGCACTAACTTCTGAATGTGCAAACCAGTTATGACCCCATTTGACAAGGGAGGGGTGAAGATAAGAAATGTGTCTTTATATTAAAGCCATGTATGTTTTATAATTGTTTTAATTGTGTTAGGGAGAGGAGAGACACCCAGATTCACTGCCCCAAGGAGCAAAAGGCTGCCATCACTTGTCCTCCCAGCTAGACCATTGACATTCTCTTATAGTACGGTACACAAAAGGGTGTAGGATTTGTGCACTGGGAACAGGAACAGAGTACAGGAATCTGTAGGTGCCATGGTAAAAACTAGAGATTCATTGTTTCTTCCTGTTATAAAACATCTTGTTTTCCAACAGTACTAGGAAAACTGATTTTCTGGTAAAGAATTAATGGGTGGAAAATCAGGATTTTTTCTGTTTATTTGGGGTGCCATTGGATTTGTTAGGTGGAGGGAGGCTGGAACGATTCCTCCAGTAGGGATAGTGCAGTAAGGTCTCAAATCCTTCCCTTGCTCACGCATGTACACATTCATACGTGCACTGAACTAAGGTCTCATGAATGGCAGTTCAAATTTTTTTTCTCATCTGTGGTGTCTGGTTGGAGTCAGACACAACTCCATATGTCTCACCCATTCAGCATGCCTCTGCTTGTTCCAGCTTACAGACAGCTGCCCATCTACCAAGGACCAAAACTCAAGAACTCCAGAGAAGAATTTGTCTGTGATCTAAACAAAAGGACTCCTCAATATAGCCAGCTAAGTCATCCACCTATTATTAACAGGATACGTGATAATTTACTTGATCATTAGCTTGAAAACTTGCTATATGCTGAGGAAATTTCAGCTCCAGATCATACACCTGACAGATGAAGTGGCACCAGAGTTGAAAAGCTGCTGCAAATCTTGCTTTTACATTGGGATTTGGATGTTGAGTAAACTCTTCTAAATGTGCACACACAAGTGCACACCACCTCCTTACACCAGGAAACTGTTTTGCCAGTCACAAGAGACCAAAATAGCAGACCACAGCAGCCACACCACTGACATGGTTGGGCACTGGAGCAGCAGGCAGCCATTTCCCTGGGCACCTACCACCCATATGGACTGAGATGAGGGAAGCCTGAGAAGCCTGGAAAAAGTTGTCTAGCAAAAATTTTCTCACAAGTGTTTATTCAACTTCCTATTGCATAGCCATCTCAAAATTACCACTCTTAGGACAGGTATGAGACAAACCTGGTCTACCAAAGACTTTTCACTGGCAGGAGGGAAGTCTCCTAGGCATGAGTCCATTCCCAAACAAGTCTGATGGTGCTCACCTGCTGGTCTTGAGAGCTGCTGTTTGGGGCTGCCAGATCTCAGGGTGCAGGGAAATCCTTTTCTCCACAGGTCCACACACACTCAGTGCTCCCCTACTGTCACACACATCTGGGATAGGATGCAGATCAGTCTCTATGTCAGTGAGAAGTCTAAATTTTCAACAGTGGTGATTCAAGGCTCAGTTCAGGCACTCACATGTAGTACCACTGTGCGATCCTTCAACATGGTCGCAGGGCCAAGAGACATGACAACAAGCCCTGGGGTACCCAAGGGCATCCCAGGGTATGACAGAAGCTAACAGAGACTCCCTCCTCACAGCTGCTCAGTTCAGAGGCTCATTAGGCTCCTCTGGCTGTACCAACATGGAATTGGGTTTCAGTAGTCCAAACATCTCTACAAAAATGGAGTCAGTTTATGGTGTCAGCCTGATGCTGATTTAAGGGGTGCAGGATATCCTTCCTGTCTGGTGTAACAAGGCATGGACTTACTGTAATCACTGTGTCCTCTCTGCTGGCTCTGAGAAGGTGTCACGGGACCACAGGGCATCTCAGAGGGCAGCAGGTAAGATGCACCTGGCTGGAGCTGGCAGCATAGACACCCAGCTGGAAGAATCCAAGCTGGACCTGGATCCCACCCCAAATACCTAAATCACAAAGAAATTTGCAACTGCAACTTCTTCCCCTGGGTTTTCAGTACAGTTTGATCAATATCAGCAAAGCCTCAAATCAACCCACAAAACGCTCACTCAAGCACTTTTATTTTTCTCCTTCCCAAATTGAAATCCACCAAATCAGATTGGTAAATTGAGCTATTACCTCCTCAGACAAAGACTGAAGAGAGGTTTTTGGCATTTGCCCATCCAGGATCCTTCCCTAGCCATTTGACAAGATGAGCATGTAATAACAATATAGTAATACTTTATAATTCAGTGCTGTAACAGATCACTGGTATCGCATCTGTACAGGTAATTGCTTTAATAGCTATTAAAGTACAACCTACGCTGCTCTGTCTGCACAAGGCACCCACTGCTTCTACCCGTACTGTGTTCCAGGTAATCAAATAAACAAATCTAAAATAACTTTTGCCACACTAGTCCTGTGTTCTTTCCCTGCTAACTCTTCCGTATCTATTATTAATAAGCATTATATTGGATGCACAGTAACATCAGGTTTTATGCTCTTAAAAGCTGTAGGCTTTTTGCTGAAATTTTGGTTCCAGTACTTCCTGCTACTTACCTTGCTCCAAAGTTACTGCCCGACAGCTGGGGTTAGTTCAGTACTTCAGCACAGCCAAAACCCAGTGGGAGATCTTTATGTGCACCTGGCTTTGGCAAAATCTCTTTCCTCCAGTGACTTTCTGAACAGCTAAGCTACGACTCTGACAATCTCACATAGCAAATCCATTCCTGTCTCATTTGGGATGTTCATAAGGACTTAGGAGCTGCCAGAAACATGCACAGGGACAGGCCACAGTGCTAATGCAGAGCTCTCTAACAATGTCTTTAATATGGAATATGACAAAAATGTACATGGGAAAAAGATACTACCATCTGGCTTGCATAAGGGCAGGCAGTCTTGGTTCTAGCTGCCTCTGTGACCATTCCTCAAAGTCCTTCAAAGTCAGAAGGGATAGGCCCCAGTATTTATTTAGAAATATTTAGGAATTTTAAGCAGTGGGAAGATTAAAATGAGTGTCCTTTCCCTCAGATAAGCAAAAACTAACTAAAAATACATAAAGATGTTGAACCGTGGTTCGTTTTTAAAAGAGACAGGTGGGTGAAAGACCATATTGCACCACCTGAGTGTGGACCTGCCTTACCCACCAGGAGGTGGAAGTGGGAGTTTGACAGCATCAGTACGGCCATTGCAACTGGGAGGGACAAGATGACAGCCCACAGATGGCTCTTGTTTGTCAAAGCCTGAGCTGCTTTTAAAAACACCAACCCATAGAGCCCGAAGGAAGGAGGAATAGCCCTCTGTCTTTTCTGACACAAAGGATGTGGTTTTCCTTTTTCATGTGAGACTTGCCACAGTTGTCTTTTCTGCCACCTCGCAGCTGGAGAATGCTGAACAGCCTTGTGTGGCTATTTGAAGGTCACATGGAAATTTTTGTTAGCACAGGATGGATCTCCATGGCTGATTAGTAATGTTTAGCAGCTGGTACCTTCATTATTTTCTGCCTGAAAATGGAACTAAATCCTGCTGCAGTTTGAGGAGCAGTCCAACCAGCTCTTTTTAATTCCAGTCCTTTCTCGCTGGTGTCCTCTGTTTCGGACAGCTTCTCTCCATATTAAAAGGGACAACTTAAATGAAGATATTGCAAGATCATCTAAATGTCTAGACAAGAAAAAATACTTCTCCCTATATATATTTAAAATATTTTCCCTTCTTCTGATTCCTCTTCTCACTTCTCTGTTTCCTCCTCTTGTATATTCTCTAATGGCAACTGTAGCCTCTCCCAGAGTTTCAGATACTGTTTTTCTGGCTGAGCTTCAAACCCAGCTCAACTTCTCTTTTTCAGCTTTGCCTTTAATTCCTTCTGCATTCATGCATGTCCATTCACCATCTAAATGTAAGTTCCTTACAATAAAACCCAGATCTCTTCCCTTTGTCCTTTTCTGCATTATATGTCACTGTGGACAGCTCTGTTTTCTTGTCTCTGTCCTGTAATCTGGCCTCTCCTCTCTTCTTCAGCCACACTAGATCTTGTCTCATTAAATCTTGTAATTTCTTTCTTGTAATTTTCCTTTTTTTTTAATAACCAAGATTAGTCTTTTTTCATTTCTATCTCCAGTCTTAAGACCTGATTCATCTTCTGTCCTTATGACAATCAATTCCTATACTACATAGATAACAGGAATGCTGCTAGAATATTTCAGTATGGGAATAAATCCTGCTTGTCTACACTTGTTTTGTTCAATCTGTTTGATTTGTTGCTTTATCATATTCTGACTTTTCCTCATGGACTGAGTATACTTTAGATGTAGTCCTGTTCTGTGTGCTGTTAATTGTATGGCCAGCACCACTTTTCAACATTGTTGAACAAAATTTCATGTGGTATTTTGAATTTCCTTTACTACTCCATTGTAGGGTCATCTGAATTTGTTTTCTGCTCTACAGTAATTACTTCATGCCACTCATTTTAAGGGAACAAATTAATTCAGTTTATAATCTCTGACTCTTCTTGTCAAAACACTTTCTCCAATGGGCTGCTTCCAGTTTGTGTTCTTCTCTGAGCCACTGACTCAATATGCCTACACTGGATGTCGTGGTGAGAAAGATCTTTTCTCTTTATTTACAAAATGATTCAGTACTAGCCATACTTAGATGGGAAAGGTGACAGTTCCTCTACGACACCTCTTTATTTGAGCTCTTTTATTTGCACAATCTGTCTCTGTTTTGTGCATTGCCAGTCCAAACCTTTACTTAACTGGAACTGTATTGCTCATGCTAGGTGCATTTGCAGTGTGTCCAGCAGGAAACTGGAAATTGTGCCAATCATTACAAACACCTCTGCTTCTCTGTCACATCAGTTCCAGGCCAGGCCTTTAGAATCCTGTCATCACCCTTCAACGCTTAGGAACTCAAAGATCCATGACTCCTGTACATTTATATGTGTGTGATGCTATATTCTAGAGAAAACTGGTAGGGATTCTTCTCTTTAGGAGGTCTAAATCTTCCTCACTGCCAAGAAAATTTCATTTTGCAAGTCCAGGATGGATTTTACTTCTTTGAACTACTTGGCCACCTGGGAAATTGCAGCGACAGCAAGGATGGAAGGTGTG
The DNA here is from genome assembly GCA_910950805.1 of Acrocephalus scirpaceus scirpaceus. Taxonomy (NCBI): domain Eukaryota; kingdom Metazoa; phylum Chordata; class Aves; order Passeriformes; family Sylviidae; genus Acrocephalus; species Acrocephalus scirpaceus. The sequence goes on along the minus strand of OU383774.1, from coordinate 54,476,045 downwards.
TGCAGCTACACATAGGTGTGCATATCTTATAAATATATACACACACACACACACATACACATGTCAGCCTCTGCCAGAGGAATCTCCACCACATCTGAGCAGCACAGGACCCAGGACAGAAGCTAAATGTGTCTGATTACTCCCAGCAGAGGTCAGTGGTATCTTAGCTGCCAAAATTGCTCCCTGTGTCCAGTCCAGCACGCACACACAACCGTGCACCAGAAAAAGTCACCGTGCAGAGAGGTGCCTCAGGCAAAGGTTTACACCCAATATTGGGAACGTTCATATGGATTTCTCAGTTTAGGGCCAGAAGCACTTCTCATACAGAATACTGCTTAGTTTTTTCCTGAGAGGTATATTGGACTTTTCATTTTAGAAAATAACACCTGTGGCTCACAGCCGCTTCTCTTTCTCACTAGTTCTTCTTTGCCCTTCAAATCATGGTGTAAATATTACTTTGTCGATTGTGGTCAATTTGATATAAAGTCAAAGATCTTCAGAATGCCTTTTTTTTTTTTTTTGCTATTGAAAATACATTATCTATTAAGAAACTGGTTTGTTTCATTTCTTGTTTTCTCTTTTTCTGAAAATGAGATATATGTAAAATACATACTCCCTCTCTCATTGTTTCCTCCATCTTTAGGCCTCCTCCAAGACTTATACTGCCAGTATAAAGTGTATCTCAGACACGACAGGCTAGAGACCTCATTTAATAAATGGCATTGCAGAAGATAATTTTGTATTGTATTTTCCAATACAACTTTTTCTTCTTTCTGCAAAGCATTGTGTGTTTTATTTCATGTCAGCTTTCAGTACAGCCCAACCACCAGGTCTGTGACAGAAAGTAAAGCTGAATAGTAACAAACTTTTAATTAGAGCTCAATTTGCTTCTGTTAATGTATTTCAGATTTAACAACCTTGAAACCCTTGATATGTGGCAGACACTCTTATAGTTCACAATTAGTCATCATTTAACCAGCAATAAAGGAGATGCAGAGGATTTAACAGATATTAATGATTCCTAATCATTTGATTGACCTAAGGCCAAGGCCCAATAACCTCAATTGATCATACATTCCCAAACAAGTGCTTTGGCCAGAGTTCATCATTGCTATTGGAATCTGAAAGATAGGGAATGAAATAGGCATGTTTTCTCCCCACTGTCAGGTTCTGTGATGTGCATGCCCGAAAATTACCTGGAAATGCTGGGAGCTAACAGGGAATTGACTCTCCTGGTGTTACCTCACCACATTCCATTTTTATACCTGAACTACCCAATTTCCGTAATTTGGAGACTAAGTTCCAGTACCCTGTGAGATTATTTAGTCCACAGGCATCAACATACCCTTCTAGTGGTCACATAAAGTACATGGTATTGAAATATGCTGCAGTCTTAATGTTAAAACCAAAGATGTTGAAGTCTGATCACCTATGGATTTTTCTGCTTTCCTTCTGACACAGATGTATCAATAGCTTTTACAGACGAACTATCCTCTGTAAAATAATGAGGATACCCAAGTCAGAGCAGCCCAGGGCAGAGCACAATCCTTGGGGACCAGCAGAAGCAATGCTCACAGCTGAAGCAATATCTAAATTACTGATGGTATCAAAGGCACGAGGGAATCTAGACACCTCCTTAGGATGGCGATATCAATAAATCAATGGCTTTGGTGTGTAAGGAATAAATCATCAAAAACCTCCTGAGCCCCTGTTAGGGAAAGAGAGCAGCGCAAGCTCAGGATTGTATTCTGGCATGGCATGTCCCATGCTGACTTTGGTGTCCCTATGATGTCAGGTCTGCCTAAAAAAGATGTAAGACTGTCTCCATGGAAGCACATGCTTGCAAACCTTTCTGTGTTTGACCTATCCAAGACCCTTCTCTGCAGAGGCTTCAGTGGAGCTGCTCAAGGGGGCAAATCCCATCAGGAACCTCTCTCACCTGCTCTTTATTGCACCTTTCCTATTGGATTCCAAGGGAGAAGCAGGGACCACCCAAAGGGAAAAGAGGATTGCATGACAGAGCTGGAGAGATGCTGTTTTCCAGGGAGGGTGGCCAGGCAAAATCCATCAAGCCCAAGGAGGAGCTAAAGCAACAAAGACTTGGTGAAGGACAGTGAACGTAAGGCCATTAATTTTTGGTTATGCTTTTGTGGGAAGTGAAGCTCGGAAATTATGAGGCATGCAGGAAAACAGGGGAGAAGGTGAAGGATGCTGAAAAAATGGACAATTTCATACCAAGATCACTTATTTAGCACTGCTTAGGTGTTCTTGGGGTGTCCTATATTGTATCACAAACTTCCAACCAGTCAAAGGGGAAGAAAAGATGTAATTTTCATCTCTTCACAACAAGATCTACTGCCTGTGGTGCCAAAACCACATGAAGGAGCAAAAATATTTAAATGTTTCTCCTCAGATATATTCCTTTGTCATATTAATTTTGTGTAACCTGTTCCATATCTAATTCTGACTCCCGAAGGATCACTGAAGTTGCACCTGGAAGATTTAAGCAGATATTCCACCTGAGCATTACTGTGCAGAGCTCTGCCCTCCACCACTTCACAGTACCATGTTTATCATAATGATACAATAAACCATAGAATCATTAGGGTTGGAAAAGACCTTTAAGATCATCCAGTCCAGCCATCAACCCAGCACAGCCACTGTAACCACTAAACCACTTCATCCAGCTCCATTCCCAAACTCCTCTTTAAACACCTCCAAGGATAGTGACTCCACCACCTCCCTGGGCAACCTTTTCCAAGGCCTGACCACTGTTACAGTGAAAGATTTTTTCCAAGATCTGATCTGAATCTCCCTTGACTCAGCTTAAGGCCCTTTCCTCTGGTCTTCTCACTGCAGGCACAGTAGAAGAGATCAGCCTCACTACACCTCCTTTCAGAGAGATGTAGGGAACAATGAGGTCCCCCCTGAGCCTCCCCTTCGTGAAGTTTAACAAATTTCATTCTTAAAACATTTGCGTTTCTTACCTACATGCTTACTTTCAGAAAGCAGAATTCTCTTCCTATTACTTTATACACCTGCCTGAAAAAACATACCGAGGAAAGATTTCAGCAGAATTTCTCTCCAGGTTATCTTCCCTGATCATTTCCTAATATTTCAAAAGGTAAACAGCGGCACCAAAGCAGAGTTTTAAAAACTACTCAGCCAACAACTAGTTTTTTTCTTCATCTAGTTTTCCTGTCATAAATATACTGGCAGCACAGCATAAATTAGAGGGATATGTTGTCAAAAAAATCTAAAAAATAAGATTCTCCATTACCTACAGTTTGTTGCAGCTGCAACTGTACCTCTTTTGGGTTGCTTTTCTGCAAATATTTTTATGGGTTTTTCTGCTTGTGTGGATGGATGAGTATTTGGATGGATGGATAAACAGATGTCTGGAGAGGGAATTTTATTCAAGCAAATGAAAATTCGGCATGTGAACAAGTATATTCATGCCAGAATTGCTTTCCTTTCTGTCATGGAGAGAAACATATGACTAAATATAGGTATATATATGGTTATTGGCAGAAATGCGAGATAAAAATGAAAGGAGTGTCTTTCACACAATGGAATTTCTGCTGTGTCAGGAAGGAAGACAGCTATTTAAAATATGGGACCAACATATCAGGAAAATATAACACCCTTTGTTGAGCAACCAAAAAAAAAAAAAAAAAAGAAAACATTGTTAAATACTTTGATTTTTCCTAGTCTTATATTTCAGCTATCTGTATCTGAAGTGGTGGAGTAAACCCAAGCACCAACTAATATATATGAGTTTCCACCTCCACTCACTTATTTGAAATTCTCACGGACACAGAATAACTAATGACTAAAAATATATTTTGACTGAAATAAAAAGTGAAGGGGAAAACCCCTGAATTTTTCTGCCTGCTTCCACCCATAACCTGAACACAGCAACAAGCACTCAATGCAAAGATTTTGTGAAGAGAACCCCCTGACAATGCAGCAAAGCCAAAACCGAAGTGCACCGGGACAAACGCAGAATGCAAACACAGCAGCAGCTGTGATGTGTTTTATAGAAGTCTTACCAGCCTGCAGGACCCTGTGGTGCTGTGAAAACTGGCAAGTGCAGAACATCTCCAGCGAGTAGGTGAAGTGGGGAGGAGCAGAGGGTCAGGCAGCTCCTGGGCTGTGCTCAAGGCTTTGCACCTGCAGAGCCGGGCAGCTCGCTGCAGGTCTCCTCTGCACGCGTGGACAGGGAACACGTGTGCTCGCAGGCATGCCCTTGCACTGGGCAGCACAGCCGTGCACCAGGATAACCAGCTGCACCCTAAGGGAGGGCATCCTCTGATGCCCAAAGTGATACTGAGATACAATTTCCTTAACCTAACTAGATTTTCTTCAGACTCAGGCAGAGGCCGTCAGAGTGTATGCACTTGTAGGTGAAAAATCTGTACAGGTTAAATCTGTTTCTTTTGGTCACAGGATTTGTGCACTGTGGATACAAGGGCAAGCTGAGGTCTGAGTAGTGCTCAAGTTATTCCTTTTTGTCCAGCATCCCACGAAGCTCAGCTAGGAAATGAATTCAGGTTATGGGATGCTGTGAAAAGCATGCTGCAACCACCAAGTGCCATGAGGCAAATATTGCAAACCACACTATGGGCTTTGAAGAGGTTTCTGTTGAATTTCAGAGCCGATGCCCAACTCTGCAGTCACAGGCAGTGGGGTGAGGGGGTTCAAGGCTCATTCCAGGTACATCACAGGATGCCTACTAGTAAAAGAATTCCAATAATAGCAAAAATTAACCATGGGACATAGTCTTCTACATGCTGACCTTAAAATTGTTCCTAGAAGATACTAATGTGTGCTCACTGGTGTGCTGCATTTGCCCTAGAAGCAAGATTTCTGATGTCGCAGGCTCACATACTTCACTTTGTGCTACAGAAAAGATCTCACCATGCTTTACTGGGGAAAGCACATGCATAGGCCATGTCTTTGCCTCATGAAGTCTTTCAGTAGGTTGGGGACAAAACCCACCCTCATATCGGGGACACTGGCCTTTGTCTGCTGGGATAGCCCCCATTTAAAAGCCTTTATCTCTTTACAGGGACCTGCCCGTGAAGCCTAGGGGAGCAGGTTGTCATGTTTGGTGCAATACCCTTTAGCACTGCTGGAAAAGACAGAGGGAGACTCATAAAGCAAACTAATGCCCGGAGGGCTGTGGTTTGCAAGGTAATTTGGTGCTATGGAACTGGGATATTTTTTCCATAGTGAAGCAAGAACAGGGAGCAGGCACTCTGCTTCAGGGAGACATTTTGAGTCCACAAGCTTCTTCCATGTATCTTAGTGCTTTCCAAATACAGGAATATAACATTCTGCAGTTCCTCTGTCAGGAAAGGTCTTCTTTTTACCTCAGTTTTAAAACATGGTGCTTAATAGATGAGCATTTAAGATACCCCAACAAACCAGACCTGCCCCTAGCTGCTGCCCCATGACCTATGCCACTGCTGCTATTCCAAACAGACATCTTAGACATGCTAGAGCACTGAAAACAGAATCAGGTGCCTGTGCAGGTGAGCTAAGAGGGGTGTTCAGCTGGAGAGCTGAGGCACCAAGCACTGACACCCTGAGAAGCAGTGCTCCCCAGCCTGCTGTTCCCAAAGGGGCCAGTGGTTGTGCTGGGACACCAGCAGAGACAACATCTTCTCCCAGACCAGGGCAGCCAGGGCAGCAAACCTGGCTGCCCTGGCAAGCTCATTTCATCTGCCTACTTTGGGCTGAAAAACTCAGTTTTGCATAGACCGCTGTGAAGCCTGGAGCCAGTTCTGAAAGACAACCCCAGATGTACCATGTGAAGGCACATGAGCTCACAGCAATCACCAGCTTTTGCCTTCCATCTGCTCTGATTAAACATGTTTGTGACAAACTGGCTGTGCATTCCTCCAGGAGAATATTCTATTAAAACAAAGATCCTAAATTGAAATCAAAACAAAACTGACAAAGCAAACCTATTCAAGAACTGGGAGTTCTAAACTGTGTCTTTTTGAGGATGAAGTTCTTTTCAACTTCCCCTCTCTTCCCTCTATTATTTTTATACAAGGAGGAATTATCTTGGGAGTCAAAAGTCCAGTTCCTTTTCAAGTGGACATAGGGTACAGTGCTCTTTTAATCTTTCAAGATGTGCACTGTGAGGGGAAGTTGGGCAGATCCTGGCTGCCACCTTGATGGGTCCAGCAGAGCCCTGGTCCACCCCAGGCCCAGCAGCCCTTTTGCCCATGAAAGCAGAGACCTCTCCGCCTCCTGCACAGCTCACCCCAATGGCACCTGAGGTACTCTGTGGCCAGCATTTCAAGGAGGATGCCAGGATGGGCTACAGAGTGGGTGACCAGCCATCCCCTAAACTATCTTTTCCTGCTAATACCTTTTTGGCAAGAGCTCAGGCTTGAGGGAGTCTGAAGAGAAGCAGCGTTACACAGGATGAGCCCTGTGTGCCTTAGATAAGGACATTGAATCTCTGTTATCTATTAGATACCAGGTAGGAAATGGACAGGATCAATTATTACCAGGCCTCTGGGAGTGCTGTTCGCCAGCTGGGATACAGAAGCTCTGATGTACATGAAGGTTTTCACCAGCCCCTGCCTGCCCCAGGTGCTGTTAAATGTCACCAGGCTTCGTGATGAGATTTGGACCTTCATCTCCTCCTTCTGCTTCCAGCCCATCAGCCCATCCACTGGTAATTGAAAGCTGCCAGAAAATTACTGGTCAAAGTTTCTGCAGCACAGGAGAGGCTGCTCTTGTGTTTTTCCTTCATGGTTTCCAGCAGCCTCTTGTTATGAATGTCAAACCCCTGCATTTCCCTTGAAAAGACCTAACAAAGCCTTCACATGAGCTGTTAGTTATTCCGCTGCTTTTTACATCCCTTTCTCCTGACCTTTTGAACGGATTAAGAAACTCTCAGATATTTGTACCTGGGGGAAATCTCAGCTGCTCACCTTATATGCAAATTCTGAATGTTTATAATTCAAACTGTGTTGATTAGGTACAGTAAATAAGTATTGATTCCAACTAGATGGTTTATGTAACTAAGCAGCACAGCAGGAATGAAGCATTACAACTATTACAGCTGCATGTGCAAATTACAGAGCTCTCATTTATTGGAATAGTTGAAATGAACTGCTCCTGCTGTGCTGATTAGTTAAATAAGCCATCAAATCAGGGAACATAACCATGTGCCATAACACCGTGCTTAGTCTGGAATTATGTATTGGACTGTAGCATTTGTGATTCATACCAACCAGTCATCTGTCTAACCAACTCAAAGCAAAGAGCCATTTGTCTTATCCTAAACATATAATGTGATCTTTACCCTCCACAAATATTTAAATGCAGAGTTCGCCTGTGGTGACTAGCTAGGGCTTTGAGGTGTTTGTGAGCATGAGCTGCACAGATATTAAATGTTAGCAGAGAGCAGGCGGGAAAGATTTTGTGAACAGGAGCCACATCTGAATTCCAGGCAGGGCCAAATCTCTGCCAAATCCAAGTGCAGTCTAATGGTGCCCTGGCAAAGCAGCTCACATCTCTCAGGTGTGGCTGATCCCCCAGCTGCTCCTGCAGGAGAGAATTGTATTAGCAGCCCTATGGTGAATTTTGTGCAGAGTTTACTTTCAGTATTTTTATTGGTCTTTGTTGCCATACCCACAGAGCATGTTGACAAAAAAAGGCATCAATGCCTCTCGCATGCAGGGGGTGTGAAGATTTGTGATTGTTCCTACTTTTATGGTCTTAGTTATTAGCTACAGTAGGCCTGCTATCCAGCTGGAAAGTTGTACAATGGGTTCATCCACGCTGGTTTTTCACTATTTTCTCTGCGTCAACTTCCTCCTCCATCCAGAGACCATTAGAATTCCAGCTTAGGTGGACTTCTGGTCTGGCCCACTAAGGCTGTCCTCATTTTCTTACCTCTTGGACTGTCACACCTTGAAACTGTCTTCTGCCTTTTGCAAAATTTTCAAATAGAATAAAGTGGAGAAGAGATACAGGGAACTGTAGAGTCCTGTGTGATTGGGTGACATTGGACAGAGGACTATGGGTTGAAGGAACAGAAATTAATATGAGTTGATATTTTAGGCAATGCTGATGCAGGGAGCAAAAAAACAGCCCTGTGGGCTGTGTGGCAGCCTTAAGGGATGCTCTGGGAAATGCTCTGACACAGCACACAACATTTTACTGGGGTTTCAAAGCCATGAGCTCCTCCTTTGAGCATGCCCCCCCTGTTTATTTTTCACTCTTGACTGTGTATTTCTCCCATCAGCGAGGATGGAGGGCAAGGCTGGGGTACTGCCAGCCAGTGCTGGTCCTGCCACAGGCTCAGCACTACAGAAAGCCACTCTAGCAAAGCCTAATAACTCATTTCATCGCATGGATATGTGCTTCTCCCAGACATTTAGCTGGCTGGCCCTCTACATTCAGCTTGGCAGCACACTTTTGTAAGTTTTTCAGAGGATGCCTGACAGCACTTGCACAACCCATGTGAATGAGACATGGTGTCTCAGAGGCAGGGAGCAACACACACTAAGCCACAACAACAAAAACATGAGGCACCCATTAACAGGCTAGATTTGGTTTTGCAAAATCTGCCCAGATCTTTGGCTTACGCCTTACAGAGATGTGATGAAAGCTGAATATCAAGTAGAATGGAGTTATATAATGTTTTGCAGTGACTGGTAAGATTGATGACCTGGAAAATAGGATTTGGCCCTGCTGGCAGCTACTGATGAGTGTGCTGCTGTTGTGTGCAGGTAATGGTGAGTCTCTCAGCCAGCCCTCAGATCCTGGCTCAGGTTTATTCCTTCCCTACACTGACATACCTCCTGACTTCAGACTGACCTCCATACTCAGGACATGTTTTCTCATTTTCTGTAAGCATCCTCTCAGAGGCCTCTCAGTAGCCTGGGGAAGGGGATGGACTGTGCCCACATCCAGTTTGTGGAAAGTTAGTAGAGGGATGAGCTTCAGAGGTCCTACCTAGCTTGAGTACTTCTCTGGCTCTGTAAGTCAGTAATACTGCTGTGCAAAATGAGAGTTCATATTTTGCAGGGCAAATGAATCCTATCCCAATTGGAAGTCCAGATCACAGGGGAATAGGCAAAGCTTTACTTCTGAGATCCTCTGGGAAGTTCTGGAGTTTGCCTCCCAAAGCAATCCAAGCACATTGCCAAAACAAATCAAGTCAAGCTTAACCATGGGTCTGCGACCTAAAGCTAACAGAAAATGTTAACTTCTGATTTATATTGCCACAAGCATGAAGAGGATCACACTTTTGGTCTATCAGCCAGGCTTCATGCACTACAAGATGACCTCCAGACATCCCTTCCAGCCTCAACTATTCTGTGATTTCATGACTGAAGGTGAAGGTTCTGAAGCACAATTCATGTGGAGAGTGGCTCTGGAACAATATGAAAGGAAGTTTTAGCAAGGAGAGGATCAGTCTCTTCTCCCAAGTAATAAGCAACAGGACAAGAGGAAATGGCTTTGGGTTGCACCAAAGAAAATTTAGATTGGGTATTAGGAAAAATATTTTCATGGAAAGGGTCATCAAGTATTGGAACAGGCTGCCTGAGGGAGTGGTTGAGTTACCATCTGTGGAGACACAAAGATGCATTGATGTGGCACTCAGGGACATGTTTTAGTGGTGGACTTGGCAGTGCTGGGTTGACAACTGATCTTGGGCATCTTTTCCAACCTTAACAATTGTATAATTCTATGACTGTATTGTTTAGTGTCTTCTCACAGAAAGCAGTCATGATATTGTACAATACTCTGTTGCAAAAGCCCAGTGAAAATATGACCTCCTGGATTAAAAAACAGAGGGACAAATGAAGTGATAGAAGAGGCAGAGGTGGGCTGAAGGGTTTGTAAAGGGCTCAGCACTGGAAAATATTTTAATTACAGTGAATTTCCATTAATCACTCTCAGTTCAGATCTGACTCCCAAGCAGTACAAAAATGCACATCAAAAATCCTGTAACTGTATAGTTTTGCAGAGCCCTTCAGTGTGAGCTTCAACATGGCTCCACGTATGTAAGGAATTTGTTACAGAAGTTCTTATAGAAACATAAAAAGTTGAAAGCAGACTGACCATCATAATTAACCCATAATTATTGCCATGAATATAAAACATTACAATAAAAATAAAGTGTGACTTCTACCTGAAGTATCCAATTCTTTTTGGCCATGGAAGTACATTCTATGGCCATAGAAGTATATTCTACAATCAGGAAAATAAATGTATGAAGGCAGAAAGCCTAATTGGGCTCTATGGGGATCTCCATCTCTTTGGGGTGCTCTACCAAGGCACCACAGAGCCCTTCTGAGCTGAACCAAGGCCAATATTTCCCAGAAAGCATGCAAAAAGGTCAAGCCATGTTTGCTCTAAGAATGAAAAACAGTGGCTTCAGGAGTGAACTCTTCACTGTTAAAGGCCAAGGGAGCCACCTGCTAAGGAGAGTTATGCGAGGGCAGGAGCTTTGAGCTGGACTAACAAAGGGAGAAAATTCCTGACATCGTGGCTGCCTGACATCACCATTTTGTAGGCTTGAATTAAACTGGTTTTATGCCTGGATTTTCCTATTGTCTGTAGGTGGAATGTTCCTCCAATCTGTCCTGGGAGCCTGTGGTTCAAGGGTTAGGGTGCTTCTCATCACTTTCAAGATCTGGTGGCTGAAGTACTTGGGGATTGGGAATCTTGGTGGCTGTTCCAGCTGCCCATGAGACTCCCAGCAGGAGCACTCCAGTGCACGTCTGGAGCACTCCAGTGAGCCCCTCTCCCTGCTGTTTGGAATCCCAGGACAGCAGAGGTGGGAAACACTTTGGTGTGGTCATGGCCTTGCACCCTCTTTCAGCATAGAGCACTCAGTAAAACACCATGGGCCATGAGTGAAGACAACAGGCTTGTTTCAGGCAGCTAAAAGCAAACCTTGCTTTTGCCTCTAGGCCTGAGCAGCTTCCCACTTTGGGGAGCACAGAGGGAAGACATGACTTGGATGCTCTCATCTCACATGTTGCAAACTCCATATTATTCAACAAGGATGTCACCAGAGGAAAACCATTTCAGAAACACAAGTAAATCCTAGGCAGCGGGGGCTGGTGTTAGAGGTGTGGAGATTTTGAGAAGTGAAGGTGTTCAGAGGATCATATCTGAATGCCTCATATGGAAGCCCAGGGCCTGTCTGGACAGAAACAAACACCAAGGAGACTGCCTACGTGGGACCACTTCCCGCAGGCACCCTCATTCCCTCCCCAACCACTTTTTCACTACCTTTTCACATTTCACTGACTTTTTCACTTCTGCTTCTCTCCACGGGCCCTTGCTGTGGCCTTACCTGCTGTGTTGGGTTTCAGCATCTACACACTGACTTGTTGTGGTCAAGCTGCCATCTCTTGTAAAACTGTAAAAGGATGGTACAAGATACTGTATTTACCAAAAAAAAAGAGAAAAGGAGAAAGAAAAGAAAAGGAAAAAAAAAAAGAGCAGAGTTTACAGTAATCAGGAGAATAAATTCAGAAGGGGAAGATGATGATCATTTTAGTTTTGCTAGCATTGCATACCCTTGCTGGCTCTATTAAGAAAGTGGTAGGGGGTTGCCTCATCTCTGTGACAGTTCATACTACCTGAGCACTTCCCACAGAGCAGACATGGCTTTGCAGTTTCATTTTTCCTCCCTGGCCCACAGGGAAATCACTGCAGCAAGCACAGAGCTGCATACACACACACACACACACACAGCAGGGGCCAGAGCCAGCCCTGAGCAGGGCATGGGGACAGGGAGCATCCCTGAATCAGGTGCCTGCTGCATCTCGCAAGGACTGTGCACGCAGGGGGATTCCCACCGAGGCTTTGCCTTTCCACTGTAAGAAGACGACTCAATGGCAAATTAAATTCCAGAGATGGTGGATTTAGCCAACTGCAGGCCTCAGTTCAAATGGTTGATAGAAGATCATGCAGTACTCCTCTGATGGCATTAGCCATGGCACATTGCCTAGGACTGAAGGCTATATGCAGTCCTCTTGAGTTCTGTCCTCTGCTTTTTGGGCACTTTTGTGGGATACCTTCCCAACAGAGAAGGAGGAACTATATGTTTTGTATTTTCAAGTCAACCACTGTCCTTGGGAAAAGCAGCTTATCCTGGACCATGACACCACTTCCAAGATTAACAGCCTGTGGAAGCAATTTGCTGGTTTTGTGTGGGTGGTGGCAGCTCTGGCACCCTCTCAGCACCATACCTGGAAGACAAGAGGTGACCAGGAAAATATGGTCAAGGAAGAGGAGCAGGGAGAAGTACACTGAGGGATAAAGTTGACATCTGTGTAGATCTATGGTGCAGTCACAGCTGTGGCATTCTCTGAACTCTGGTCTGGTTCTGCGAAGATGCTGGGTAGCAAAGAAGTGCAAGCAGGTCTTCTGCACCTCTTCCAGCCTGGTCCCTTAGAAGGTATTTCTCCACAATGTTTTTGGACACCATTACCTCCAAGCACTCCGGCAGAGCAAAAAAATGCTTATGTTTTTTAGCCTGACTGATGCCCCCAACACACATCTAAGGACTCATGTGGTGCTATGTGATACCAGACTTACTGTGCAAGCCCTGACTCGAGTGGGTTTTTGCTTTTGAAGCTATTCAATACAATGACTTCAAATGCACTTGTGCAGCTGCAGAAGGGCAGTAATGTGGGCTAAAGAGGTGATGTCGAGCCCAGAACAGCAGGTCAACGTCTCCTGCTCCTTTACAAGGTTCCTGGTATCTTGGACTAAAAGCAGCAGGCTTGCTTTCTCCCCCACCTTTCTTTCCTTTAGCATGCACTCTCCAACAGCAATAGGTTCCCTGCCTCTGGCTACCACAGCAGCCCTCCTATCAGCCACAGCTGGCATCTCTTGACAACACCTACCACCACAGATCTATATCTGCTGATTTCTATTGATTCTTCCACCACCTCTTCTTGGTCCCCAGAAATAACAATTGTGGCTTGTCTGTGAGCAAATGAGCAGTGTGAGGACTTATTAAAAAAAACATTGAAAACAGAGGCAAAAGAAAAAAACAAAAAAACAAACCCAGAATGTGACTCCTGGCATTTGGAAGGAGCCAGATCTGTGCAGAGAAACATGGAAACTCACAGTGGGAGCTGGCAGAGGCAGCCAAGTTGCATGCGTCACTGGATTGAGTGGGGTCCCATAGCAAGCAGCAGACCTGAAGTGACTCGTCCAGTGAGGAATGTCAGCACGAAGCACAGGCAGCAGGTACCTGGACTGAAAATCCTGGTGTGCCAGGCAGTGAAGAGACTGAATATACTAAGGATAGGTATGGAGGAAAAGGAAGGAGATACCATGCTCACTGGGGGCTGACCAGATCCTCATCATCTGTGCTGGCTCCTGGCCCTTCCTTCCCCAGCTCAGTGCATGCTGAGCCAAAGGCAAGGGTCTGATGCAGAGATAGAACCTTTGGGCACCAGTCAAGTGAAAGAAGTGCTGCATGGGCCCAAGACTGTATAGAAGGGTGGGAGGCAGCATGTATGGAGACACCAGGAAGGGGGAAGGAAAATGCAGAAGAGAAGCCTGTGGTAGAGCCACAGGAGGTCAAATCAGGGAAAGACAGGGTCTGAAACAGCAGAACCAGGCCAGACACAACTGCATTGCTGGATCCATGGGCCAAGGACAATTGTGTGAGGTTCAATGAGGAAAAGTAACAGGTCCTGTACGTGGGTCACAGCAACCCCTGCAGTGCTACAGGCTAGGGGCAGAGTGGCTGAAAATCTGCTCAGCAGAAAAGGGCCTTGGGGTGCTAGTCAACAGTAGCTGAACGTGAGCCAGAGTGTGCCTAGGGGGCCAAGAAGGCAAATGGCATCCTGGCCTGTATCAGCAATGGTGTGGCCAGTAGGAGCAGGGCAGGGATTGCTCCCCTGTACTCAGGGTGAGGCCATACCTTGCATCCTGTGTTCAGTTTTGGGCTGCTCACTGCAAACAAGGCATTGAGATGCTGGAGTCCAATGTCATCTTAATAATTGCATTTAGGTACAACATTTGTGTTCAAAGACCTAAATCTTTGGTGCTGTGATTTCCTTTCTTCAAATGTAATTATAGGTGGATGTCTTGTTAATTGCTCGTGCCACATGAGTGCTTTTTCTCATGGATTTCTTGACATCTCCTGAAAGCAAGTAACCCCCTCCTTGATCCTGTTGGCATTGGAGAAAGGAGGACATTTTGCCTCGCCTCCTGTTACAACAAAGGCAGACAGATTTTGCTGATTTCTGGTATTTTTGGTGTATTCTCAAGGCAAGTAATTTTTAGGGCTGTGCTGGCTTTGAGTGGGAAAGTATTATGAAAACTTTTATTCTCCCCTTCAGTAGGAGCTTATTGCAACACATAGCACCCTGACTTTCAAATAACAAGGTAATTGCATCATCACCTAATCAGTTGCCTTAGTAACAGATTTCCTAAATTTCCCTGTTGCATTTGCATGTTCATAAGTATGAAAATCAGATGTGGGAGAAGGCAAGGAAATAAAAGGAAATCCAAGGCTTCGTAGGATGTAGTCCTCGATGGGAAAGCACCCATAAGGCAGTTTGCTGGAGGCCTGCTCTTTGTTTACTCACCTTTTTGGTGGCTGTGGCCCCTCAGTGACACCACAGCAGCTGGTGTTGGCTAAACTGGAGGGAGGGGACAAATCTGGAAAATTATTGGCACTTTCCCTGCAAGGTTTGGAGGCACAGAGAGAATTAGATTATGAGCAAACCTCTGTATTTGTAAGTTCCAAGGGGGAGCTAAGGCAGAGCTGGGAACCCAGCAGATAATGAATCGTGGGATCATTTAGGTTAGAAAAGACCTTTAATATCATAGAGTCCAACCATTAATTTACAATTTTAAGAAAGCTTGGGGTAAAAGGCCTGGGTGTTGGAGTGCTGCTTAATCATCAATGCTTGATTCAGCAAAGGTTACCACAGCAAATGACATTTCCCTGGAATTTGCAGGAAGTATTTGAGATCGGCTCCTGTTCAACACAGATTCAGATGGTCCCTCTGACTTTCACACCTGGAGGAGGCTCTGGAGATGCTGCTGCTTGCAATTTCAAGGGCATTTCTCCAGGCAGATGCACTGCAGCTCAGTAACCAGCAGCCTTTCAAATCTGACACTGAGCCTCAACAAGCAGTTTCAGCTTTTCTTGAACTAGTCTCAGATGAGGAACCTGGACCTGGAAAGGCTGCTCTCCTCTTTCCTGGCAAGCTTTACAGTACAAATACGAGCTTGGACTGACCTGGAAATAATGATGAAGGTGAAGGTGAAGGTGAAGGTGAAGGTGCTGGATGAACTCAGAACCAGCATCCAGGCCAGTTGCAATGGACTGAGAGCAGCAATCCTTGGGGAGGGGTGGGAGATTGTCCATGTGGGCATGAGCCCTGCTTATCCTGATGGAGTCTGCTGTGCCTGGAGATGGGATAATAGGCTTCTCCCTGACCTGGACACTCACAGTTCCAGGCCCCTGAGTCCGTGAAGCCCCTGAACTTCACTTCCTGATTGACCTTAGGGGACACAGTGTGTGGAGGCACTGTGGGAAATGGTCTCTTTTAGTACTCCTTACAATTTGTTATGTATCTGTCTTCAAGGAGGGAGCTAAGGGCATCAACGAGGTGCCCAGACCTGCCAGCTGCCAGCTGCCAGCACATAACTTTGAGACCTCCTCCATCAAGAACAAGCAACTGACAACAACCACAGAGGTATTTTTCATCCTGTAAACACACCCCAGGTGATAAGGCTGAGAACAAACTCCAGTCACACATTCTAAAGTACAGCTGCACTAACCCTGTGACTACCCAGTGCTGCTCATGTGTGAGAAGAGAGCTAAGGCTACAGCGTGAGGTTGGGAAACACAGCAGACACACAGCCACTGTGATGTGGCAGTGATATCTGGAGTCTTGTTTTCAATTCCCCTGTTTGGTCTCAAACTGAGTAATATGCATTTGAGAGCTAGAGCATGCCTTGCTAAAAGGTGAATGTTGAATACAATGAATTAAGAAAGCACAGTATACAGAGAGCTCTGTAATTATATCATCAGAGAATATCATGTACACTGTGCAATGCTATGATTCACGATGTTACAAGTAAATAACAGGAGATTAAAAGTGTTCTTAGGTTCTCATCTGTAATGTAGCCCAGTTTAAGGTTATATACTTATCAAAATTATCAGTGGAAGAACACTATTTCAGAGCTGAGTCACAGAGTCACAGAGTCACAAGTCAGAGGCAAAGGTCTTGCTGGGAGAACTGGGCTTTGATACCACAAGCAAGGCCCTGAGGTATCCCCAGGGACTACATATTGAAAATACTAGGGAGAACATTACCGGATCTTTTGGGAATGGCTATGAGAGGTGAGTTTATCCCTATTTCACAGACCAGCTACTTGGAAAGCAGTTCCTCAAGGATGAAGGACAAGGTACTCCCTGAGCCAGGAGAGTAGCAGGGCATATCCCTGCTCAGTCTGGCAGGGCACACTGCCTTTGGTGGGTACCAGCTCCCTTCACAGGGACATACAGCCCCCTCTCTCATGCCAGCACTTCTCTTTTCACACCTAACCAGACAGGAGAGAGTTTTCTCTCTGTGTTGTTAAGAAAGGCTTCAGCAAATAATGTCAAGTGGCAGGAATCATCATCACTGGGAGCTGCTTTGGTAGCTTGGACACATACATGAGAAAGTCACTCTACAAAGAGGCGGGGGGCTGGGAAACAGGGTCCTGAACCTACGCACCAATTTCATCTTCCTGTGTTGGAAATTGTAAGAAATCATTTCATCAATCCAGGCACAAACTTGCCACAGAAAAAAGACAGTGCAAATACAAGAAATCTGATGGTATGGGACAGGGTTTCCCTGCATACTGAGTGAAGAAGAAGGACTGAGTGAAGAAGAAGGATGCTATGCATGGAACAATAGATATCTGAAATAAGGCCAGAAATGAATTTGACTGTAAACAAAGGAAATACTGACAGGATGTTTAAAGAACCTAATGTTTATGATTTTTACAGCTAATTTGAGGGGTATTAACCCCCAGCCTGACAGCTAGGCAAAATCCTGAGCAGAGGAGGCAGAGGGCCGAATGCAAGTGGGCTGATGACCTGTAAGAGGTCTCAGAAGGTGAAGTACTGACAGTGAGGTGAGTATCAATGAGTTCTTCACAGCAACACCTATGGGAGATCCAGAGGTCCCTGCCTGCATTACAACTCCATCCCAGTGGTCACTGCAGGGGGGCAGAGAGCCCTGCTGGTGCTCTGCTTCATCCTACGGCAGAGGAGGCATGGTGAAAGGGGGCCCTGTCTGCACAGTTGCCAACATTCAGATTTAGACACATGATTACAAGTTTTCTTGCTGACAGAGGTGCTCACTACTCACCTTTCAGGCCTCTCAGTATTAAGTGCCTTCAATAAATCCAAACCTTTGCACAGATCCAAGGTATTTAGTGGTACTGTTGGTCCAGGAAAATTATCTCCCTTAGTGGTAAAGCTGTCTGTGGATCACTGAGTTCCTGCATCCTTGATCTGAGGATCAAGAGCCAACTGAGAAATTCAGAGGCATTTCGGCCAGGCCCCATCATTGCTATTACGAACACAAGAGATGGATATTGAACTAGTGAGGGGACAGCCATGGGTGATGTGTTCATCCCAGCAGGCCATAGCACTTGTGGATGTGTTAAATCCATGAAGAAAATTACTAGCACAAAATTGCTAGCATGTTTCAACTAACAGTTGAATCTCTGCCCTTCCAGCCAGCAATCCAGCAGCTGGATGCAAGGTCTGGGACCAGGCAAGTATGCATTGAGCTAAAGTTCTTTGGCAGCTCCTAGATCTGTAGGGGGAAGCATGCTACTGCTGCTGACTTCAGGAACTAATGGGATCTGGAATTGCTGCTCCAGCCAGTTCAACATGCTGCTCAAGGCACACAGCTGTGGCCAGTGAATTGTGTGGTATGCTCAAAGAAAAACCTTCCTGCCTTACTCCTTTCTCCCAAAATGACTGACATGTGAAATCATGCAGGTATCAGAAATCAGAGATCAACAAGAGACCCCAGAGATTGTCCAAGAGAAAGACAAAGATATCTTCCCAAATGCAGCACCTGGATAGGATCGGATAGCCAAGGCAAAGGTGTCCCAGGTGCAAAAGTCCTTATGGGCTTTCAACTCCATACAGAAGCTGTATTTGACTCCTCGACCTGAAGACAGCAAAAAGAACAAAACAGCAATAGATTTCCTCTCACTGCAGTGAAAGCTGTAGCAGAGCTTTACTGATGGAGACTGGGGAAGTTAATGGTGCTACAGAGAGGTCAACAGTTCTGGCTTTTATTTCACCTTCAAGTTTTGATTCCAGATGCAGTTCAGTGTTGCTACAGCTCTCTCTGCTCTTAAGAAAGGACTCAGGGCTAGCCAGTGATGTCAAGTGAACACTGAAGGACATTGCTATTGGGCTGCTGCTGGCCTAAGGCTCTGTCCCAGTTCTATAATATCTCACCACAACCCAGTGGTGACTCTGAGGAAAAGCCTGCGCAGAAACCAGAAACCTACCAAATAATGCACTGGAAACCTAAAAGTGTTTGTCCTTCATGCTGTTAAATAATAAGGGGGTAAACTCTTTTTGTAGACAAGGTAATTAATAGTTGTTACATTAAACCATAAAACAAAACAAGAGCTGGATTACTGAAGTCATTTATCAAAGCTGGTTATAGTTTCATATACAATAAAGGAGATTATCATAGAACAAATACCAGTTTGGAAGAAGAACCAGAAAGAGATGCTTCCCCCTTGTTTGTCCTTTGAGGAATGGCAGTAGTAAATTAGCTGTTTGAAGGTGCCCCAAGCCTTTACCACCCAGATGTGGTTGCTTTTGGGAAGAGACACGCCAAACAGCACAGCTGTGATGTAGGGCATAAATGCTACTTAGTGCTATGAATGGTGCACAGATGATGATGTGCAGAAAAGATACTTCCAAGGTATTTTTACAACCATCACCAGTGAAATAAAAGTGACCCTTGGAAGGGGAAGAGAAGGCTCGGTATCCCTTATGTCAGCCATGTCCTTATGAGCCATGTCCTCGTCAGCCTTTCGAGTGAGGGGGGAGATTTCAGTGACCCACAGATGCCTCATGTGTTCACTATGTGTTCTCCAGGAGTGCCAGGAAGGAAACTGCTGAAGGTGTCCCCAGAAATTGGGAATCCTCAGCTGCATTGTAGGGCAGTGCCTCCCATACCAGCCCCTCTTTGTGCAGGGATCACCCAAGGAGGAGGGAGCAGCAGAATCCCCAGCCAGCCTCTGCCTGCCCATGCCTCAGCACAGTAGGCTTGCCAGCCCACTCCAAGCAGCTCCTTTGTGACTGCCAGCAAAGCCCACGTTTGGGAATGGAGCTTTAGCGAGGTCAGACTGCGGTGAAACTGCTTTTCTGCAGCACACTGCACAGATGAGAACTGACACGGGTGCTGCAAAGCATCCTTCCACTTTACCATGACTTTTCAGTGGTTTTTCCTCATTTTTATCACCTAAAATAAAACTCTTATGGCAGGAGGGGGAAGTATCAGTCCTATGCCTCATAAACCAGGCCTCTGATGCCATTTGGAGCCATTCTGTTTCATGATTAAAGCCGGGCTGGATATTTTATTCATAACAACCACGTTAGGCTTTTTCTGATGTTTGTGCTACTTCCTCCTCTGACCCCCCCTTTTAGGGGCATTGACGTGTATAATGATTTCCTCTCAGCAGGAGCAGAGTTCATAGTATAGGAATAAACATGCACTTTAGCCAAGGGTGGATTCATTACTTTAATTCATATTCTAAAACAAGGCAAGTCTTTTGCTTATAGACAAGAAGATCATGTGGTTGCAGTTGAAACTTAGGCATTAAAACACAAAGTGTGACATTTATAGAGCAGGATTCCAGTGGAAGTGGCAAAAAAGGAGCAGGGCACAAGCTGTCTCCCTCTAGCAGCTACCTGTCCAGATCCTGCATTTGGCATTAGTGACCTTGCCAGGATGAAACCCTGTATTGCTTCCCTTGTTAAACATGTGCACTTTATTTTGGTAAGTTTAAAAAGGCATGGAAAGGAGATGAGCTCCATTTGGCTGAGGAGGTGAGGATCTGCAGAGGCTGTTGAGTCACTTTGAAGCAAAAAAGCATGAAAATGAAATGACAAGATCTTTCATTGTCTGCCAGTCACACAGGGATCCTGGGAGTGCCTGAGTGGGCTCCCCTTCATACCTGCAAAAAGCCGAGGCAAAACTTGAGAAGGAAGGAAATGCCCTGTAAAAAAAGAAATGTAGCTTTGAAAGAATAAAGAGTAAGACAGTCTGGTAAAGGGAGGAAATGCAAACAATCTTGAAAGCTTTCAGAGGCATGAAACTGTTGCACAGAACAGTCTCATTCCTGCAAAGACACACAGTTAACATTAGAGGCAGGGCAGCCCCATCAAACAAACCTGAGCACGCATTTATATTTCTGCCACATTACCACATCTGTTTGTGGGCTTAAGTGCCACCTTGGCAATGTGAAAGGTGGACAAGTCAGCATCTCTGGAAATCCAGAATTGGGACTGATCAATCAGTGCTCCTACATGGATGGCAAAGCTCCCCAAAGAAACCTCATGTTCCTCTTCCACTTGAGTAGGTGTGCAGTGTAAACAAGGCATTCACAGCTTCAGGAGTCATATCAAATGTATGTCTGAAGCAGTTCACACAAAGCAGCAAACAGCATGCAAACAGTCAAAATCAGCTGTGTTCCAAGAGCTGAATCCTTTACCCATTAGTTACCCAGGGTTACGGATGCAGGGGTTGCTCAGTGAGCTGCAGACATGGGGAAGTCTTGTTTGTCTGGGGAAATGTGTCCTTCATCCCCTTGCCTTTGCACATCAGTAACCCAGCTGCCCTGTGGCCTTTAAGACATCATCCCACAGGCAAGAGGCAGCATAATGTGTTTCAGGTTTCAAGTGTTCTGTGCCCCAGTGGCCTAATAAATAAGCACATGCCCAGCACTCACCCAGATGTCATCACAGACAGGGCACCAACAGTTGGATTCACTCTGCCCTTATCTCCAGCAAGAGCTGCATCCTTCCCTGAGGAGCATCCAATTTTCATGGCACCTGTAGAATAATTCGCCCTGAGATGCCCATCCCACCATCAGACTGGAATGAAACAGGATCACAGGGGTTTGGGGAGAATGGGCAGGTGGGAGCAATAGACAGCCAGATGGGCAGCTTCATCAGCCTTGTTTCTTTAGCAAACCAAGCTAAAAATAATAACAGCAAGAGACAAATATTTGAGAAGCTGAGAATAAGGCACAAATGTCAATGATGCATGTGAATCACAGGGCCTAAAAGGATGCCTGGGCTATCTCAGGAAACTGCATTGTGTTGCTCCTTGCACACACCATCCTCAAGGATGGTTTGCTCTTTCATTCCACCTACTCAATGGAAAGCTTGAGTTACCCTTTCTTCATCTGGTCACTGAATGCATCCTCCTAACTTCCAGCTGAATTTGTCTTACTTTCTTGGATAACTTCATTGAAACAAGAACTTAGACGGCATCTAATGAATTTTAAGCTAAAAGGAAAATTATGAAGTCAGGAAAAATAATGTCAGCTATAGAAGAGCCGAGACAAGGGTTTGAAAAAGGCTAACTGCAAGAGGCCTGTTGGTTTGCATGTATCTGAATGATGTTTCTCCATGTTTGTGTAAGACCTCCCAGACAGTGTGTTCAGGAAGCCAAAGCTGGACTGCCACCCACATTTCTGAAGCCCAGTCTCAAAAACGTTGGTTTGAGGTTTTCACCCTTTCATTTTCCCTGGTAGTGATGCTATTTCTAGAGTTCACAAACCCTTTGCTCTACAGCGAGATACTGTTCTGAATGGTGCTGGGGTTGGAAAAAGGAAAAAGACCGTTTTACTGTTCAAGAACCCTTGATGGTTGCAACATGTCTTAAACAAAGAGAGGCTGAGGGTGAAATAGCACTGAAAAGACAACCAGAAGATATTTTTAATATGCTAGGAAGTACTGGCATGTGCAATGACTTTTCTTATCAGCCTCCACTTGATTTTTTGAGTGGCAGTTTTTCGTACAGCAGCCACCACCTCACCTGAAATCCACAGCAACAACAGGGCTGATGTGTCCTCACACAGCAGTCCTGACATTGCTGCCTGGAGGAGATAGCCCAGGATGAGACTGTCTGAAAATAGCTACTACTGCATGTCAGATGCATGCTGTGTAGTGAATGCACAAGCTTCACCAACCTGTATTTATTTGGGTGTGGATCAAGTAAGGCACCTTTGGTCCACCTACACAGCTGGACCTTGCTTTTCCTCTTACACTTCACAGCAGTTTGTTTTGTAGCAGCCTGTGGAGGAAAGGGTCAGGTTGAAGGAGCTTCTCTAGCAAGTGATGCAAAAAACCAAATATAGTCTGTGCTGTGAAAAGCTCACCGGGCACACATCAGGCACTGCAGATGGGTGAAATACTATGAAAAGGAAAATGGCAAAGAGACAGCCTAAGAGCAGGAGCAGAGGGACTAATTTTTTCTAATTGCAGTATTTGGATAAGGAGAAATAGAAAAGTCCCAAGCAATCTTCACGTCCTAAGGCTGGGGGACTGGGGGTGGATTATTTAAAAGGAAAAAGTACAAACAAAGGATTCTTGACTCAGTGTTTAGGTATGATAAGTAAGGTACTGTGTTAGTAGAGGACCATTCCAGGGTGAAGCAGTCACCTGAGGATCCTGAAAAGGATGTGTCATGAAGGGGAAGGCCTGAAGAGTCCTCGAGCCCATGACCACACCAGCCATAGTCTGGATCTGCTACAGTGGATATCTCTCAGTGGAAACAAATCCAGATTTGCCCACAGCCTGAGGTCTTCATACAAATTCTCTTCTAGTTAATAAAATGCCTAGGACTAAAGCAGTAGACCCTCCCCAAACCATAGTGACTGCTTCTGGTCAGGAAGTATGCTCTATGTGCTCCCCAGAAACCACCAGTTCCCATTAGAAACAAAAGACCCAGCCCTTTGTTTCAATGTCCCAGCAGCATATGTACAGGGAGCAATGGCAACATTGGCAGCAGGCCATGGGGAAGGAGGGAACAGATGAGCACAGGTCCTGGGGAGAAAACCATGACCTTTCACAGAGTGACTTTTGTTTGCATGACGGGATGGAGGAGAAGGGGAAAGGCTGCAGTGACGTGTCAGATAATTATCACCTGGCTGTGAACAGCTCTCAGAGAGGTCAACAAGATGCTTTGCCAGCAAGGGCACATCAGTGTCTGAGTTTGCCCATGTTTTGCAGGCCATATGCAGGGAAAAGGCTGCCCAAACCAGGTCATGTTGTGTCTGCTGGCAGCACACTACACGCCAAGCAGGACTGAACAGACTTCCTGGAATCTTTGCTTGCTGAGAGGACATGAGGGGTTCACCCACAGCTCTCCTGGGAGACAGGCAGTGCTTTTGCAGTGAAATAGGTCCAAATGCATTTAGAGGGTTACTTTAGGGGGAGAGGAACTGCAGCCTACAATTGCACTTATGCCTAATGAGAAGGGAGTGAATGGACAAATCCTGTTCAGGAAAGGTACAAGGAGAAGTCCTCTGTAAACACCAGCAGTGTTCACCACCACCATCCACACCTGCAGCACCATGCCCACTGGTGTCCCACATCTCTGACATGTAGCAGATGGGCTGGTACAGAGCTGCACGTCCACCACTTTGTCACAGACCCTTACCTCTGAGGAACCCAGAAACCCTAAATCTGGGATCTTCTATCTAAGGCGTTGTCCAGTTGAAGGATGAGAATATGACTGGCCTACACTGTACAGGCAAGAGAAGACAGTCTCCATATTAAGAATCCATGAGATTGTCTCCTTCTGTGAACAGAAAAATGAAAATACGCCCTGAAGGACTTCCTTTGATCAAAAGGTTGTGATTCCAAGAAATAATTGGCCACTGTGAACTCCTACATTTGGTTTTTTTGGTTGTTTTTTTTTTTTAATAAGAAATACTGCCAATTCACATAAATGTAATTTGGATTTACAGAGGTTCAAGAGAAAGTTTTTTCTTTATTATTCCTGCATATTTTTGTGTCTTGTGAGGAGTAGCTTCAGCAGAAGCTTCAGCAGAGGATGTGAAGCCAGAGATACAGCAGCTCAGTGCTTTGTCAGTTCTACAACTCTAGTTAACCTCAAGTGAGGACACTATTGCTGAAATATAATAACAAGTTACTGGGCAACATGATCTCCTGTTTCTTGTGTGATCAAACAAATTATTCATCTTTCTAGACTGAACCTAAACTGACATCGACCTTTTCATTTAAAGCAAATGAAGGATCTCAGACTACTTAACATGAATGATAATTTTTTTTGTTGGTATTTCTTCCCCCTTAATTAAATGAAGGTGAGTTTTATATTTTAAACATTCCCACACACTGTTGAATGAATGCAATTATTTTCTGTGATTATTCATGCATTGCAACAGCAGGCTGAAACAGCAGTGTTAATTCCCCTGTGATTCCTCCAGAATGTATAGGGTGCATACAGAGAGTTACAGTAGCTCCTGGAGACCTGCCACAGAGGGCTTTATTGTGCCAAGTCATGCACAGAATAATAGGAAATGGCAGAGTGTACTCCAGCATTTCCACTCCAAAGCAGAAGCTTAATGTGATGAAGAGGCTGGGAGCAACAAGAGGATGCCCTCCTTTCCCCACTGCACAGCACTGCACAACATGTACATGGTGACATTTGACATTGCACAGCTCCTTTCCTGGCTATGTCCATCCCTGCTTAGCCATGGGATAAGGCAGGGCAGAGGCAGCAGGAAAATGGAGGTTATGGATAAAGAGGTGAACTGTGCCATGGCTGGGGCATACGGGCTGGTCACGCTGTGGGGCCCACACAGCTGCCCATAGGGTAAGTCATGAGCAGGGTGTCCCCAGTGCCTTTGCCATCGAGTGGGTTTGCAGGGGGGATGAGGCTGCAAGGACAGCGCAGGTCCCAGCACCACTGGTCCTGGCCTCTGGCACTGCCAGAGACTTGCATGGTGAGACACCCCTGGCTATGCCAACACTGGGCACCTGAGCAGCATGGGACATTGAATGTCCTCAGATGCAGATAACCTTTCCCCAGTGTCATGCAAAGAGAGATGAGCTCCCTTTAGAAGCAGCGGGAAACAAGGGCCACTACGGGTGTGTGGCTGAGCTGCCCCACAACACCTGCAAGGCTGTCCCTCTCCAGAGTCCCCTAAGGAGCCTTGACTCCCTGTGGTCCTTCCTTTGGTATGTTCCACCACCAGCAGGACTCCCCACACTGAAGCAGTTTGTGAAGAACGTCAGCCCATGGGAAGTTCTTATGATGGAAAAGTTCTTGGAGGACTGTTTCTTGTGGGAGGTACACCCCACTGGAGCAGGGGAAGATTATGAAGCATCCTCCCCTGAGAAGAAAGAGCAGGGACAATGTGTGATGACTGATCGCAGTCCTCATTCTCCATTCCCCTTATGCTCTGGGGTGAAGGAAGAAGAGAATATTGGCAGTGAAGCTGAACCCAGGAAGAAGGAAGGGGTGAGGGAAAGTAGTTTTAAGATTTGGGTTTGTTTCTCATTACTCTACTGTGATCTGATACATTAAATTGATTTCCCCAAGCTGAATTCATTTTACCCAAGATAGTAATTGTTGAATGTTCTCTCCCTGTCCTTATCTTGACCAAGAGCCTTTTATCATATTTTCTCTCCCTTGCCCAGCTAAGGAGGGAAGTGATGGAGCAGCTTTGGTGGACCTGTCATCTGGCCAGTGTAAACCCACTGCAAGGAATTAGAGACTTTCTGAGCAGGAGATTGTATCTGCAATATCATTCTTAATAATCACAGTCAGAGGTAATTTTTTCAGCCTGTCATGAATATTTTTATGGTTTCCACCTTCATTCACAATTTGTACAGCAACCAGTTCCAACATTTTATAGGTACTCTGTGAAGAAAGTACTTTCTTTTGTACTTTTGTACAAAACTTGATGGCTGGAGTCCCTCTAGTTCTTACAACATGAGAAATAGTAAATGACCTTTACTTCTTTCACCCTTTTGTATGGCATCCCAAGTTCAGTGGGCCCCTGGGACATAGAGACCTTTACAGAACCTCAGTTGTCTGTAACCCAAGGTGGAGACTCCTGATCCACTTTGCTTCTTTTAGTGAAGAAAGCAATTTATACTCATATCCTTCTCTTGAAATTTTCTAGCTCTGAGATGGGGCAAAGCCACTGCACCCTGCATTCACAGTTGGACTACTCATTACTTAGTAACATAACAGGTTTTGACCTATTAATAATTCATTTCCTAACAATAACCTTATAATAAACTTAACAATAGCCTTCCTGCAATAGCACCATCTTACCTCTTAGCTAACAGTTTCAAACTGCATTGTCTAATATTACACCTCAGTCCACAGGAAATGTGACCTGACCTTTTAGTGATTCCCACAAATCCCATTGAAGTAGTTCTATTCAAATTTCCCCTGAAGTGGAATCAGGTAAAGATATATGCATTCCTCTATGGAATTAACCTACATATTTCTAATGAGCGAACAACCATCTGTCTCTAGCTGAAATATGCATTCTGCAGAACATGCCTGACTAAGCCCTGGTGTTGCCTATGCCTCCCCTGTGACAGTCCTGAGCACTGGAGATCACCAGGATGAAGCACCGTTTTACCCCACAGAAACTTGTTGGCTTCAACAAATGTTAGCCAGACTTTAAAAGGAGTACAATCCATTAGAAATTATTAATTAAATTCAAAAAATGTATCTATCTATCTAACAGGAAAAGGAATGGCATTTAAGCAAATGCATCATGAGTTGGAATTAGGCTTAGTTGTCGTGTTAGCCCTGGTGATTGCCACTTCACTTAGCCTACTACACTACAGAGCCAGACTGAGCTTGCCATGTCCACATCCATGCTCGTATTTCCCTGTGTGTTCTGCTAGGCAATCAGAAGAGAAAAATCCATGGTTTTCTGTGCTTCAGCATCTCAAAGCCTCTGGTTCTTCCTCATTCAACTGCAGGAAAATGCTGCTGCATATTTTTGAGTAGAGGAGGGGGTCATGGGGAGGCACTGGGAAAATGCATGCCAAGTAGAGCACAGCACCACACTAATTTTGACCTCTTCACATACTTCTTATCTGGGCCACCCATGGTGCAGGGACCTCAGCCTCAGCAGAAAGCTGCCATTAGGGTTAAGGGTTAGGGTTTGGATTCAGAGAACCACCATGCCTACAAGCTCCACAGACCAGGGCTGAAAAAGCCATGTCAAGGACAGCACACCGCTGCATCAACATTGCTCCATCCACAACTTCCTGATCTTGACGACTCATGGTACCAGGGAATTTGAGCTCAATCCCAAGCCTCCATTAGGGTTAAGGTAACAGTTCAGAGATCTACAAAAGTGATAGCTCCAAGGACACCAGAACTTGAAAAGGCATGCTAAGGGGAGCACAACAAGCCACCAGTATCAGTCTATCCACATGTTTTTTACCTGGGCAACCCAAGGTACATGCAACCTCAGTCTTAGACACAAGTGAAGGCTGCCAGTGGTCTCTGGTGAAATATTTCAGTCTCTCAGCATTGGAAATCCTGGACCTTCCCAGTCTGATGTCAATGTCATAGCCCTGAGAAGGGATCTCAGGGACTTCAGAGGAAGAAGCACAAAATTGAACCAGACCATAGTGGAAATACTCTAACAGAAATTACTTTTCCCTCCTGTTCATTCAGAGTATAAATATACCTTGTACTTAGGATACTCAGCCTTTCCAGAACTCAAAGTTTTTACTTATTTTGAAATGTTTGCTAATCAAACTGGGTATTTCTATTGTCCAGAAAAACATTCAGTTTTCTTTTGATTCATACTAAACTCCTGGCCAGAATGTTATATTAAAGCTCCTAGAATAATTCATCACAAATTTGGAAATTTACTTTGGGATTGAATTTTGTAGCAGCGACCTACCTCACAGAAACATTCACAAAAAAACTATGAAAAATGATGTCTGGTTCTTACACAGCACTTCTCCATAGACCTCAAAACTATTTACAAAACGGGTCTACATCATTTCACTTTTCTTTAAAACTGGCATGACTCATTTTTATCTAATAAATCAGGAAATTAATTATGTCAGACTTCTGGTCTCACTCCAGGGATCTACCAAATAGTCTACACAATCTTACAGAAAGTAGATGAAATTACGGACAGTGTGGCCATATGTAGATCTCCTGACACATGAACATCTCCTGGGCATCTTTGTACTGCACAGCCACACAATGTGCCTGACGCGTTCCCCTGCCTGCTAACCAGCGGCCTCCCAGCTGGTCCCGGCTGCCCTGGCGGGGAACGGTCACAGCCTCAGTAGGGTCTGCAGGAGGACCGGCAGGACCCACCCGGTGGGTAAGTGCATTGCTGCACGGGCGGTGGAGGGGCAGTTACAGCAAAGGAAGGAGAAGGAGACTTCCCTGAGGTGCCATGGGGTGACGTTTATTGGGGTCCCCCAGGCACAGCCCAGCGAAGCCCAGAACTGCTGCTGCGTAGGGGGTTTTAGGGTACAGACAGAAGGAGTGGTCACACAAGGAAAGCCCAATAACATAAAAGGGGTGGTACATACAATACCAAATGAAAACCGAGGGGTGGGGGATTTCCCAGACTTGCCCCAGTCAGGGACTGAGCCTCTCTGAGCTTTCTAGAAGGAGGAGAGGCCTCCCTGAGACTGGCAAGGTCTGGCAGGGGAGCAATATATGATTGACATATAACAGACTTAGGGTAAACAACTCAAGGGGATTTCCAGGGGTGGGGACTATACCAAGTGGGGAAGGGAATAGGGGGAAACATGGAATGAACCATTAAATAAGCTTTTACAAAACAGAAGGAAAACTACACTTAAATCATTAGATATTAGCAGTGTAACTGCAAATCAATATATGAACTGAAAAACACACTGCAACACTGGCCCAGGCCATGTCACTGCTGAGTGCTCTTGAGCAGCCTGGGTCCTTAGGACAGAGACCAAGCAAACACTGGGCTGTGATAGCAGAAGCATGGCCCAGAGGTCAAGGGAAGAGGCCATGGCCCTTTACTCAGCACTTGTGGGGCCACATCTGGACCCAGTGCTGTATCTGAGTTTGGGCTCTCCCATACTGAAAGGCTTGGGCAAAGTAGAGCAATCCCACTGGAGAGCCACCAAGCTGGCCAGGTGACTAGTCCATGGCATACGAAGGGAGGCTGAGAGAGTTGGGTTTGTTTATCTTGTAAAAGACTCAATTTTTTCCTATGTTTCCATGACTGTGCGTTCTGAAGATCCTAGAAATTGTACCAGTTTAACAGTGGGTAATAAATCTCTAAATAGACTCTGTTTACCAGTTACCAAACATTTGAGAAGACTTTGGGGTGAAAATCACAGCATGTAAGTTAAGAGAGTTATCAAGAGCTTTAAAGTCAACTCTAATGTTAATTTTGCAATTTTTCCAGCTCTTCCCTGTTAAAAATAATAAGTTCCATTCTGAACTGAGGAGCATTCAAAATACTTACTAATCTAGGCAAGGTGTCTGGTGCCATATTTAGCAAATCATTTAAAAGGAACCTTGAGCCCAATCTGTCTTTTATATAACCCATTATACTAAATCCCAAAAGGTGGAATAAGGCTACTAGAATCAGCTGATACTAAGTGAAAATGTGAGTAATGCTTGAATGTTTCAGAAATATTTTTTTCTCCATAGTTAGCAATGTATGAGTCACTCAGGCTCCCTAGCTACTGCACTGCATGAATGACTCAAAACTCCATCGAGAACGGAGGCACAAGCAGTTCTCTCTTTGTGCCAGATTTTCTCCTTTCAAATCACCCTTGCTGTATCTCACCCACTTCAAAAAGAAAGGGAGAATTTCTTCCCCTATTACTTCCTTCCGCTGTCTCCATGCAAGACCAGATAAAGCACCGTGCACAAGGATGGTCAGTGCTTGTTGTGATTGAAAAAGCACAGGTTATGATGTGTTAAAGTGAACTCAGTTAACCTTTTTTAAGGAGTGAAAATGTACATAAACTAGTTGCTTTGCTGAGCTGCTCTGAAGTTCCTGGAAGAGCAAGGACATTGCACTTTTAATCATGTTGGACCCAAATGTCCTCTATGGAATTTTCCTGTATAACAGAGCTCAGTCTGTGGTCTTGGAAATTGTAGTCAATCATTTCTTTGAGAGAAAGTTTCAAATTCAGTTCACTGTGGACTTTGAAACACCTCAATCCCCAGAGACCTGTACAATTTTAAAAACTAGTAATCCCTCTTTAGTTTAAATGGGTTAAATTTCTTCTGAGAGGACCCATTTTAACTTGTACTAGGTATCTCCTTCAGAACAACACACACAACCCCATTTTAACTGATGGCTGGCTACATGCCTGAAGCTAAGTTCCCTCTGCAGAGCTCTGAGAAGCTTTCAGGGTCACAGGCAAATCTGTTCTTGGTGTCATATTCCCACTTTCTCATCATTTGATGCATCACATGAGTCATTTTCCAGGGACTGAAAGGTGGAGAGGGAAAAATCATGCTGGACTGTATATTAGCTGTCCCTTGAAAAAGAAAATATGCTGCATAATCTGGCTATTGCCTAACCCCATTACCTCATCCCTAGACTGATCACCAGCTCCTTATTCTCTCATCACATCCATATTGCAATGATCATGGAGTATTTTGGACAGTGATCGTTTCCTCTTCTCAAAACCCGTCCTCCATAAGATCAGTCTGACCTTTTAGTCACATAGTGGGAAGAGGTGTACACAGCCATTTGTCAGAGCAGATCTCAGCAAGACAAGCCACTGGTTTCAGTTCTGCAGTCTGTTTCCAATATATAAGAAAGTTACCAAGTTCAGAAGGAATGACTGTGACTTGTTTTCCTAAACCAGGTTTCCCGTTACACATTTATAATTCAGCTTTTTCTGAATACGTTTGAGTTTCATTCTCTTTGATTCTTCAGCCTTCTGGATACAATACATTTATACAGACAAAAGCAACAGTTGTCCCAGAGTCATGAGCTCCTAATGCTGTTAACAAAAAGTCTTCTTGCTAGGATTTCTGCTTCAGACTTAGCCATTTCACTGGTGGCTGTCTTAACCATCTGAATCCAACAAAATGGTCCAAGAGTGGGGTTTTTGGCTAAGTAGGCAAAAGCCTTCACTGCCAGACAAACTTAGTTTGGATGAGTCCCCTCAGCTTGTCCAGAGTTTCTTCTCTTGTCACCATGTAACACAGAATTCTTCTGGGCCAGTCATTTGTTCTTTTGCCTTGGGGCTTCAGAAACAGTTTTTTAATCACAGGTCTCAAATTATGGTCACAGACCACCAGCTTTGTCCTCTCTTTTGGCTAACACAGACTCCTTCTGTTGGTGTTTAGACACCTAATTCAGGAGTCTAAGTTATGCTTTAGTCATCTGAGAAAGCAGATATTCAGAAGGACATGGATATATGAAAGATCCTAGAAAGATCTGAAAGATCCTTCAGAACTGAAATAGAGGAACAGGAGATAAAGTTGGGCTTGTTCAGCAGGAGGAAGAGAGAGTTTGGAGTAATCTCATTGTTGACCACCACTACATTATGGTATGATACAGAGAGGGCAAACTCTTCTCAGAGGTGTGGAGGAATTGGATGAGAGGCAGCAGACACAAACTGCAAAACCAGGAATTCCAATCAGATCTTAGGAAACATCTTTTCACTATGAGGACAGCAAAATATTGATACAGGTATTGGCATCTCCATTTTTGGAGATACTCAAAACTCATCCAAACGCAGCCCTGAACAGCTGAAACTGGATGAGTTTTGAGTGAGGAATTAGACAAGAGGACCTCTAGAGGCTCTTTCCAGCCCAGACTTTCCTATAGCTCAATAATTCTGTGAGTTTGCAGGATATCTCTGATATGGAACAAGAGTCAAAGCCACCCTGTTAAATTGCCTTTCACATGAAGCTTAAGAAATTTTACACTGGGTATTTTCATACCACTAATAGTGAGTTTTTCTCTCATTTGACTAGTTCACTGAAGTTTAATTTTGTTTCAGGTGGGGACCTATTTATTTTTTAATAAAAGTACTTTAGCCATAATGCTACCTGAAATACTTTGGACATAGACTAAAATCACTCATTTCTCTCTTTCTTTTTAGGTCTGCTTAGAGGATCTCGTTTTTCTCCTTGCTCATCGTTTTACCAGTTGAATTATTCCTGTACATAATCTCCTCTATTCATTAACTTCTGCTTGTCTGTTGGCTGCAAAGATACCTGGCATTGAAAACTGACAGAATATCAGTATATGTGGTGGCCTTATAACATGATTAACTAGTGTTTGGAAAGCACTTTGCAATCAGTCAAGGAAAAACTGCAAGGCTGTGAGGGTTAACAGTGAGATTTTTTTCCCCTGCTTTTTGCTTGATTTGTTTCATAAACAGTGACACAAGCAAATACCTCAGGACCCAAATTGGAAAGACTCTTCTTACTCTGTTAGATTAAAGGAATAGAAGATCAGTGCAATGATTTTCCTCACTTTTTGCAAGATATGACAGCTCTGGCTTTTTCTATACATTTGCAGTCAGCTTAGTTCTCATCAGCCTGTATTTTGTCAGTTAAGTACTTATCTGAAACCCTTGCCCAGCAATCTTACCTAATGATGCCCTTCTCACTACTGTTGCTTTCAAGGCAAAAACTCACACAATCTTGTTTGACATGTTATCTCCTATCAGCTCTTATTCAATTGAGAAAAAATGTCTTCAAAAACAACAGGAAACCTAAGAAAATGTGATAACAAACAGCAGTGTATTAGAGTTTAGGAAAGTGTGATTACAAGCACCATGGAGACCATTGTCAGGTCAGATTTGTCTTCTTAATTAACTGAAATAGAGAGAAAATATAATGTTAATGAGATTAACAAATGAAATTACCAAACTGTAGGTGTTAAAATTGCTAAGTATAATTTTGCTAGGTATTATTTCAAAAGATATGAACCTCAAAAATAATTTTCTTTCCATTTTTTTAGTATTTGTTTCTCACTTCTTTTTTTTCTTTCTCTCCATCTCACAGAGATTGGAAAATGTTCTGTGAGAGCCTCCTGAGGACTGGACTGGAATTGGCCTTCTTGTACTTTAGCTCAGAGATCAAACTCTTTTACAGAGAAGAAAAAGAGCGCTTTTGGTTTTCTCTTTTTCCTAATGTACCAACTTAAAGGTGTCATCCCTTGGGAAAAATTCTAGGCTGCAGCATGAAGCTTTCTTGTTTCCTTTTGATATTTTTAGAATCATCTCCTGGAAAAATTAATTTAGGGGCAGGATTATTCGGATGATTTTTCCCACTTTAAATCTTCTTAGGGTCTTCCTTTGGAAAGATGGAAAATAAACATCTTGAAGAGAGAGCACAGATACACATTTCTGTGCAAAGTAGTGGAGGTTTTATTGCAGAATCTGTATTGGTGATTTGGAGATATCTAAAGCCACTGCTGGGAAATGTCAACATTTGCCATAAGCCAACCACCGACTAACAGGTAAGTAATGTGGAGGACAAGTAATGGGGAGGACTTTATTGGGAGGAAGCTTGCCACAGAGACCAATCTGGATTGATCAGCACACCTGCAGGATTAAAACATAGTTTGTAGTGCACCATAGTGAAATTAAAGGATGAGCGTGTGTCATTCAGGAAGGAGACAGACATACCTTTCTCCATATCAAGTTCCCTAGTCACTATACATTTACTAGTAATATTCACACTTGTAATGAAAAAAATAAAACCTAAAACAAAAATAGAACATGTCACTGGTACCACTGTCAAAAACTGCAGTCCTGCCAATATTTATTATAAGGCAATATGTAAACATTGAAAACTACAGAGAAGGAGAAGACTCCTGCCCCTTTGATGTCTGTGCAGCCTTGGCCACTTCCTTAAGCAGTGTTTTGGTGGGATTTTGTAGTCAAGAGTAACAATTCTATTTCAATCTCATCCCACCCTTCCTACTTCTTTATACTAGATGGAAATGACTGGAAATTCATAATGTCTTAGAAAATTTTGGCAGTGCCCACATGGATTCTAGTAACTGCTCCTTCCACACACACAGTCCTGTTCCAAACACTCTCCAGCAAAAACTGACTTTCCCTGTGTTTTTTATAGTGCGTGTCACAAGAGCTTACACAAAGAAAAAGTTAACAGCTGCAACTGTAAGTCATGCAATTTCCCTACACCAAAGGTCTTTTCTTCTAACTGGTTTTATACAACAAAGTTGTGAAGCAGGTTTTCTCAATATTAGAGAGCTAAATACCTTCCTCCATCACACCACACTCCTGGTTCTCTGTATAAGAGGGACACATGACAAATACAAATATGGTGTGGAGAACCTTATTGAAGTCAGTAAGGCACATAGGCCCTCAGTGTTTCAATATAATCCAGTGTACTTGCAAACACTACAGCAACAGCAATGCCAACCCAATGCCAAAAGATTACAGAAGGGTTCTCATGGCCCAAGGTTAATAAAGGCCACCTACTTCAAATAGATTCTGTGGTTGGCAAAGGCAATACCAAGCTTTTTCCAAATGCTAAATTTCAGTATAAACAATGCAAAACACATTTTCACACCATCTTTTACTATACAAATGTGTTTGAAGTAGACATCTCATCCCAGGAAAAAGACCTAGGTACATTCACTTGCTGCCTCCCTGGGGCCCAGGTTAAGGATATCACCAAGAAAATTCCAAGACAGGCACAGCCCTCAGACTATTAGCTGTTACTACTCCTTCATCTGAGTGGCAAAGAAAAGAGTCTTCATGGTGTTAGGACAGTTGGCAAGGGAATCAGGAGCACAGGTTATTTTTTCCTCTTTCCTTCAAGTTGTGGGCAGCAACACTGAAAGATACGAACAGTCTACCAATACATGGCTCTGTGGCTGATGTCCCCACCACAATTTTGGGCTGACCTACACAGCACCAGGCCCACAGGTGTCAAATGGGATCCACCTTTCTGACAGGGGAAGAACTCACAAGATTGAGGTACTCCTTGGCAGAGCTTTAAGCTAGACTTGAAGGAGGAGGGGGATTATACCAGGCTTGCCTGAAAAGCTGTGGGAATATCCACAGCAAGTTTATAGGCACAGAGTGCTAGTGAGGGCCCTAGGCCTATTCCTAGGTTATAGCATGCTTGAAATCTTACGGAGATGATCCAGGGCCTTCTTTGGTAATAGGAGCCAGCAGGGAAACACCAGTGAAATACCTCAAAAGGATTAAGAGTTACTCCTCTAAGAAAGTGACACATTCAACAGCCCAGCTGAAGTGCCTCTTCAATGCACACTGCACAACCAACCAACAGGAGGACTGAAAGCCACTATGCTGCCAGAAAGTTAGCTCATAGTTGCCATTACTGAAACTTGGTGTGACAAATCTGGTGACTGGAGTGTGGCTGCAGTCATCACACAATGGACTTGGCAGTGCTGGGGAATATGGGTCAGGCAAAGAGTAAAGTCAAGCCCCTCCTGAACTTCACAAAAGACTTCCAGCTGTTCAAGGAGTAGGTCAATAGGGCTGCCACCTGGGAAACTCCCCTCAGGAACAAGAGAGCTGAACAGAGAGGACAGTTTTTGAGAGCTCCATAGCACACAAGAGTCATTTATCCTCAGGTGCAAAACATCGGGAAAGGAAGGCAAGAGATTGGCTTGGCTGTGTCTAGATCCACTGGTAAAACTTAAGGGCAAAGGGAAAGTGGAAGCAGGGGCAGGTACCCTGGAAAGGGTATAAGAACTCTGCCCAGTTATGTAGAGATGACATCAGGAGTATAATACAATAGGCATGAGAGCAGAACGAGGAGTGTAAGGGGACTTCAGGAACAGTGCATACAAATGATGCCAATTAATGTGACTGCAGTGACCATCACAGCAGTGACCCAGTACACCATCCTGCTCCCAGGGTCAAGGAGGCAGCACAACACACCAGGTCACCAGAAGGCACAGGACCCTCATCCCAGGAGAGAAGCTGTTTGAAATGATCTCTAGTCCAGGCCCTTCACAGATGATCTTCTTCCTCTTCTGTGGCTGCAGGAGGCTCATCCTGGGACTCATGGTGAGGTCAGAAGGACAATGTGCCCAGCTCCACAACTCAAGCCGTTGGGTTGGTACACAAGGACTTGTTCTTGGGCACAAGGAAGGCATTTGGATGAGCCAGGTAGACACTCCCTGTAAATCTTACAAGCTCAAGCTGACAGCACCCCAGGAAATGACAGAGGAGGAGGACATGTTGCAGAGCTCTAGCTACACAAACAGCAAGTAGCTTTTCATGAGTAGATGACTTTAGGACAACAAATGAAATTTACCACTCCAGGTATTTTTTCTAGGTGAGCCTTTAATTTTTAATTTTTTATATTTAATCTGTCTCCTCACAGACTCACACAGCCTTTCTTCTTTAACTAGATTCATCATGAGTTTGTCAGCAGTACATTTTGTCTTGATTTGAGTCCTTTGTCTTCATCTTCTCAGTTACTGTTGCCCTGGAACTCTGTAACTGGCATAGCTCTCCTATAGGGATACAAAGGCACCAACTCTCATCATGGCTCTATGGAAAAGGAAAATGATTGTCAGCTGCTTTCTTGGAGGCATTTTTGTTTTATGCAGGGTGGGAAAAATTTCTGAGAGAAGCATTCATTTCTTTGGTAATGAAGTCAGCCATCAAGTTAAGTGCTTCTGCCAGTAACTGTCTCCTTAATTCAGAAAAGAAGATTTTTAACTTTGAGAATGAAATTCTGTGAACAAAGCACTTTTTTGGAAGTCTTGTCTAGGCACAGTCTTCTCAAAGTACAGGGTTTTTTGTTGTGCTTATTTTGCAAATACATACTACCAAATATTTCTCAGTTCCCTAATTGCCATCTGCCATCAAAATCAACAGGAATTATGCTTGTATACCTGAGGAAACATGTGTCTGGTAGTTCTTAGAAATGAGAGATTAATTAATTAAAAATGGATTTCCCATTATAAACAGAGGAATCAGCTGACTATGTGCTGTAGAAAGGAAAAGAGCTGACTTAGAAAGCCTTAGGAATCTGGGTTATCACAGGAATTCTGCCAAGGCATTTATCTGTAGTGGTAGATACTTCTATTTTGACTTGCACACTTCTAAAGAAATATAGACTGCTTTATTCCCTTGTCCCAGATAGATTAGTCAAGTACTTAAGCACTTTATCTTTTAATTAATTGTATCAGCTAAGTGTGTATTTAAAAACTGAATTTCTGTGCAGAAATCCTCAAAATATTAATCACTTCTTGTACACTCCTCTTCTCCACAGCCTGCCAAGCACTGAGTCATAATTCCATTTTATTCTATTCTTTCCTTTACTGCACAACAATTACACAGTCTATGAGAAAATTATATTTATTGTTTAATCATCAGGGAGACCAGCCTTTCACAAGAGAAGGAGAGAGCATCCTGTGCAGATAAAGGATGACTTAAGGGAGGGTTGCAGAATATGATCTGGTTAAAAGTCATCTAAACTCAGTAAATGGAAGATTTGGAAACTGTGGTGGGAGGTCATCTATTCTGGCAGACTATTCTGAAAGAAAAATTGTGAAGGAAGAATACAACTGCTGTTCTCACATTCATCGTGCCAACATGCAAACTTTTTATTTTTCAAAACTTTGCTAACCTAAAAGAAACAGAAAATGCATGTGACTCTTGTTGAGGGTTTAGATTGTAAAACAAAATCAAAAATAAGCCTTTCCTAACCACATATTGATTTATTTGCCCATTTTGAATGGAGCAGCACCAGCAGCTAAACACAGGAGTAAGTCCAGTCAAATGACTTCTCAACCTCATCCATGCCAGCATGGGTTTTTAGAATCCCTAGAAGCCTCATCCTGAACCTATCCCTAACTAGCACTGCAGGGCAATCCCTCCCTCCAGACCACTCAAACAGAAACAGGAAAAAGGACATAGGAAAATTTGGTCACACAATGCTCATTTTAAAATATGTTAAATATCTAAAACCTGTTTTCAATAGACAAATATATAAAATCTGTTTTCAAAAACTCCAAGGTTGGACAGACAAATGAATGGATGTAAAAAATCTATTTTCAAAAACTCCAAGGTTGGGCATAGTGATCTTCTACTTCACAAGAAGTCAAATTGCCTTGACAAAATCAGTGTTTCAGAATGTGTTTTGCAGATATAAACGTTAATTCATCATGAAACTGTTCCTGACTAGACAAATCAGATGCCCTTAGATAGCAGCCCAAATCAACATGCCCGGGTCAGGGCTATGCAGGCAAGTAGCATGTCTTGAAAGATTGTGCCTGGGCTGTAATTGCTCCACTAAAAAGCACAGAGGAAGGACTGTACACAGCAAACAAATAAATCCTATCTGTAAATGCCAGTGGAGTCTTATCCCAGATATGACTGCTCTCTTCAAGCCAGACCTTGTGGTTGGGACTGAGCTCTCCAGACCTTCCCAGACCTGCTGCCAGTGAGAGCACTGGCTCACCTTTACTCCCTGCAAGCTAGCCTGATGCTCGTGGGCTGATGGAGAGTGGGCTGTCAGTGCATGCTGGTCAGACACCCCGTTAGACAAGTCTGCTGCAGTTCAGTAGCTTCTTCAGCCACTGGGAAAGTGCAGATTTACCATGTTAGAGGTCACACTGCTATGGCTGGTTTCTGACAGCATTGAGTTAGGACCAGGATCAAGTCAAACCAAAAATGAGGCTTTGGGTGACAGACTAAAGCTCTGGCAGCCAGGGGCTTGCAGTTACAGCTTAAAGCCAAACTTCTGACTCATGCTGGATGTGTGAACATGAGCAATGCAGTTGGCTCCTTGCTGCCTAAATCAGCTAAGCTGGATGACTGAGTTGTGGCTGGACCTCCCAGAATCCAGATGCAAGGTCTGAAGTGACCTTTCTAGAATAAATAAGAACAAGTTTGCCCATTGCCTTCAGACTTGGCATGTAAGTGTTGGTCTGTGCTAGAGAGCTGCAGTGAAGAGGATGAGGGAGAGAATGACATAAGTTCCCCCTTCCTTAACACAGTGGGGAGCTTCTTGTAGAAATGAATGGGGCCTTTTCTCCCTCACACTGTGGGAATGCTGCTTTCCAAGGAGCTTGCACTCAGCTTGCCTAAATACATACTGCTCCATAATATAGCACATGAGTGTATCCAGGACGTTGGAAGGAGAAAAAACCCATAGAACCCTGCAAGAATGGAAGCTGGAGTGGCCTCTGGAAGTCACCCAGGATGACCTGTACTCTCTTTACACTCCAAGGACTATTTCCAAAGTTAGATCAGATGGCTTACAGCCTCGTTGAGTGAAGTTTCTAATACCTTTAAAGACAAAGAATTTGTGGGGGGTTTTGAGAAACCTGTCTTAGTGTTTGACCATCGTCACTGAAGTTTTCCTTATGTCTAGTCAGAATTTCCTTTGCTGCAGCTTGGTTTTCATCTTTCTCTGTGTACCCAGAGAGATGTCTGGCCACATCTTCCATGTAGTTCCCTTTTAGGTTAAAAAAACAGTCTGTAGCTTTTGTCTTCTCTAGCCTAATCTCAGCCCTCTGGATATTTTAGTGATCCTCAGCTGGACTTGCTCCATCTTTTCAGCATCTTTCTTGCACCAGTGTCCCTAAGCTGGACACTGTAATCAACATGCAATCTCACTGGTGACAAATAGAGGGGACTAGTCTCTTCCCTTGTTCTGTTGGCTATGCTCTTCTCTTTCTGTGTATTCCAGTACACATCAGTCTCTGCAAGGGCACACAGGTAACATATTCAGCTTGAGGTCCACTTCTGGTGAGATGTTGTCTAGCCAGTCATCCCTCACCTTGAGCAGTCACACAGGGTTTTCTGCCCCAGGTGCAAAACATCAGGAGTGAATCCATGCTAATTAACACACTTATTGCTTTGGCTGGAGCAGTTCATAGTCAGAGCAAGCTGCATGTAGAGGGTACGGGGCTCAAAGGTGCTCCCCTCTCTGTCATTACTAGGCAGGCTACCAGGCAACCGGAATGCAGGGCTCTGTCTAGCAAACGAGCAGAGACATATCTGAACCATGATCACAAGAGAGGGGAAAAGAGGTCAGGTGGATCAATGATTTCCTCTTTTACTGGTCTGGCAGGCTCCTCACTCTAGATGGGCTCCTGAGAATGGCCCTTATTGAATGGACCTGAGGCTAAAGCTGCTCCTCAAAGATGGGAGGAAATATCCAAGTATATACTCTTCTGGAAGCTGAAATCCTTGTTTTGCCCATCCTTAAACGAAGCAGCAAGCGTGTCAGAAGCAGAAGAAATCTCTGCTGTAACCCAGTACAAACTTCTGTCTATGAGTTAAGTTACAGCTGTAGAGCTGGTGCAGAGGCAAGCAGGGTTTTGACACCTAGTCTGTGGCCATGCTAAGTGGATACAGGTCTCAGGATAAAGTCTCTGCCAAGGGCTATGCAGGCAACAAGGGGGCATTCAAAGTCAAGAGGCTACAGCTCTCAGCTTTCAGCATCCTGGTGACCTTTAAGACAGAAAGGGGGACTTGTAATTGGCTCTTCTGAACAAGCGTGAGAATTTCTGCTGAAAAATCCAGTGAGCACATCCTGCCAGCACCTGGTCAGAGATGACTTGAGGAGAGGACTCAGTGGTGCCCGTGGAGCATGAGACAATGTGAAGACTCTGCCTTTCCCGGCTGGGCACAGAGAAAGTGTCTCCCTTCACCTCCTCCACGTCTTTTCCCTAGAGTGTCTCATGTAAGTCAATGTTATGCTCCTGCCACATCGTGTAAGTGTCACAGCAGTTACACCCAAGTTAGATTACAAGTGCTTGGGGCAAATTCACATGAGTCCTGTTCCTAATGTGAAGTCAATTAAAATCAAGTAACGAAAGAAACACATCTGGTTGTAGACATTCATGATAATAAAGAAACCCCATTATGCTACTCACACAATATAATTATTAAACAGCAATTTTTGAGATCACGTCTGGAAGCAGCCACAGCCACAAAACCGAGATACTTGTTCTAAGGTGTATTTCAACCCTTTAGAGTCTGTAGATAGACTCCATTTCCTCTTCAGATTATTAAAAAGCTATATCTTAAACACAGCATTGAGCTGTACAGTTAGTTCTGCACTTTGAACACCTACTCTGCAGCAACTCTACCAGAAACCATTTCAAAGAAGTCACATGTGGTTCTGATTTGGGGGAACGACAAAATTAGGAGAGTGTGGAAGCTTTAAAGCTGGGATCCATCATTTCAGTAACACAGAGCAACGCACCAACATCTTAATGACCTGAAGCAGCTAGCTCAGCCTGATTCCTGTGAATTTAACTTAATTTGCTCACTTTGAGCTTTTTTCTCTTTTATGATGTCTATGAATCACTGCACCATCCAGAATGGATACAGACAGAATGCTTCCCTGGCTCAGAGATAACAGCCCCTTGCTTAGTCAGGAGAATGATTTAAGAAAATCAATGGCTTTGCTTTGGTTACAAAATAAATTTAGAAAATAACAGAGCAAGAGCTAAACAGTTGGAATGCCAGCAGGGGGATATTTCATTTGACTTCCCTTACATACCAAAAGTTTGCCTGACAGCAATTGGATAAACGTGTTTCTCAGCAACACCAAATCTTAGGCAAAGTCCTATAGCTATTATTCCATCACTAAAATATCATGAACAATCACAGTAGGGACTTGCCTTGCCCAATAAGGGAGCCCCATCCACCCTTGCATTGCTTACTGTAATGCAGGCCTGAAGCTAGGACTAGCCTAGATCTTCAGGCCACATGATTTTGATAAAATGATAACCTTAAATTACAAAATGCTTGCAGTCATCTACAGAGTTGAATGTGGGTGTTGATAATTTTTTAGGCTGAAGCACAATTCAGTCCTGCTCATGGATGTTCACCTTGAGCAACACATGCAGTAATTCTTCATTTCCCAGCTCAGGGACTCCCATTCTTTGTTTTCCTCCTTCTCCTCCTGCCTTTGATTTCAACTGCCAATATACCACAAGAAAGTGTCTGCAGAACACCTTTCCTCTCTACCCTCTGTAGCAGGACCCTGCAAGCCTTTATTTTTGTCTACACTGCTAGCAGCAGTGAAGCCTGGTGGACTGCCTCTGACTCCTATCCTCTCTTTGGGTATAAAGGGTGCTAAGAAGATGTTCTACCCCCTCAGTTCATATTAATTACATACCTTGTTCATGAGAGCTTTTCTCCATTCGCTATGAGTTTAAACTGTGAAACACCCTGAAGAAGCACCCATGGCAAAGTAGAGTAAATCATGGAGCATTCAATAAATATCTCAGCTGTCCCATAGGTTAAAATATATTACTTTTAAGTTGATTAATTTCTAGATAAAGACAAACTTCAAACTTACACAGCAAAATAAATCTTCCATATTCCTATTCTGTCATTCTATCTGGCATGCAGCTGGTATAGAAGCTGAGAGAGGTGTGTGTTTCCCACAGCTCCACATTTCTGATGGAAAAGTGCAGACAGCCTGCATGAGCAGCTTCCTCAGGCTTCAAGAGGGCAGAAGGAGAAAACAGACTCATCCCTGTAGAATCCCTGGCCTTATGCTACCCAGCAGAAGTCCTTCCAAAGTGTCTTTTTTCCATCATCATTTCACCTGGATGCAACGCACACAGCAGGCACTGGATTACCACCATCTCCCGGACTGCTGTAGTGGTCTGGCAATAACACCATCAGCAGCACAAGTTCCCTTGGCTTGCCCTGGCTGGCCCCTGTAGCCCATGACTGGAAGACTTACTCCAGAAGACACATCTGCCCCTGCAGTAATTCACTTAATTCAGGCCAACCATGGCATAACCTTTCACCATGAGGTCGCTAGAACTGAGTCACCTACACTCTTTTAAAATAAGTCACTGAGCAACCGTGGCTAGGTAAAATGTTCAGTCACAACAGATGTGGGCAGAGTTGGGATTAGTCATGGAGGATGAAAAGGCTTCAGCAACCACTCACCCTTAGAAATGACATTTCCATACAAAATAAATTCAATTTAAAAATCAACCAATTTCTTATATATGAAGGAAAGCCTCCTCCAAACTGAACATTTGTTCATTGTGAGCATCAGTGAAGCCCTCAGTGCCCCTCATGCCCAGGGCAGCAAGCATCTGTCTTTGAAAAACTTTCTGTTAGCCTGTAGTCATCTTCTGCTTCCAGTGAGTCTGCAGGTGAGAAATGAAAGGGAAGGAAATGCTTGGTTCCCTGACAGCAACCCAGAGAGAGCTGCGATCTGAGGAAAGTGACAGCTGAATTGGCAGAGATTGGTCCCAGGGAGCGGTTGTATCTCCCTGATTTTACACACGCATTTCCTCTAGAGGAAGCCCAGGAAAATCCCTCAGTCTTCCTAAGGAGAGCAGACTTTTTGGAGGAATGACAGGACTCAAGGGAAACAGAAACAAACAAGCCTGGACTCACAAACACCCTTAAAACTTCGTGTTCGTGTTGATGTATGACTGAAAGTGAACATCTGCATTACAGTGCTTTAAAAAATGGAGAAAATAAGAACAATCAAGAAGTTCCAACTGAAATGTTGGCTGAAATATTTTTCAGCTGCCTACTCAATACTGGAATAATTGCTCCTTGCATGCCTCAGGCACAAATCCCACCCAACAGGGGCTGCAGAGCTGGGGCTGCCCAGTGTGACAAGGTTCTAATCTCCAGAAAGTGTGGCCACACCAGCCACGTGTTCCTGCCATTTCAACATCCCATTGATCCCTGACAAATGCAGAGGTGATGGCACAGGGGTTGTTGTTTTCATCTCTGAGCACTTCTACATCACAGTGACACCTGCAGCAGTGTGATCCCAGCTCATGCCCCCGGAGAAAGAAAACTGATGGTTTCCACACAGCCCATGTTTGTAGCCCACACTGGCAATCACGGTGAGGACCATGGAGGAATTTCATCTGATAAGCAGTTTTTGCTCCAGAGATGTAAAAAACTCACCTTTAAATGGGATGCAACCGTCTCTCCTGCCATTAAAAAACAAAAGCAAAAAGGACAGCATGAACTTCACCAGTGACCACTGCAAGCTGGATCTTGTGAAGAATTCAGTGGACATCTATAAAGCAAAATGATGGCTGGGATTTCACTCTTTGTGACCCAAATATTTAGCTAAAATACTTCAAATGAAAAAAATCAGTTGGCTTGCAGTCATCAGTCCGCTGTGGATTGAAGAGAATCTCCAGTGGGAGAAAGAAGTTTATTAAACAGATGCTACAGGATAGAGCAATATGGGGCAGAAAGGAAAACAATATGATGAAATTACTTCTGCCTCAGATACCCAGTACAGTTTTTATTAAAGTCAACAGGAATTGCACACATGGTTCCAGGAGCAGGCACAGTCCTTCAACAGAGTGTTAAAGCACAAGCTATGGGAAAAATTGAAAGGTTTGAACTCTATGATGGTTAAATCATAGCAAACCTTGATTCTTTTTACAAACAGTAAGATTTGCAAATCCTATGTGTGCAAAACCCCAAGTCTGACATCTCAGAAGAACTGAAATTTTGCACCAGTTCCTCTGTAGAGAGGTGCAGGAGAAA
Source organism: Acrocephalus scirpaceus scirpaceus (assembly GCA_910950805.1). Lineage (NCBI taxonomy): Eukaryota > Metazoa > Chordata > Aves > Passeriformes > Sylviidae > Acrocephalus > Acrocephalus scirpaceus. Next base: position 54,431,503 of record OU383774.1, on the reverse strand, counting down.
ACCTACAAGCATGCTAGGCAGAGGAAGAAGTTTGGCACTTCCTCCCCTAACAGAGAAACAGAAGCATCTGTGTAGATGCAAGCAAGCAATAAATAAAGATTGCTGAGATTTTTTTGTGCATCAGACAGGGAAGATTTATATAATGTGTAGTGATACTAGATTACTTCATGCACTTTCTTGGTTTTTTTCCCCTAGTCAGACCAGGTGAAGTATTTGGGGAACTTTTGAATTTAATCACCCATGGACTATGCTGAGTAACTGGTCTGTGTAAGGTAGGGACTAAGTGTCATGACAAACTCCACCGCACTTGGCAAGGCTTAGCACAAAGAGATCCTCTCACGTACCACTGACACACAGCCCTCTTGCATTGCAGCAGCTTAAGAGTGCAAGCAACATTCCTCCAAAACCACAGACAAGAAACACCCTTCTGTAAATCCACCAGTAGACCTACCAGCCTCTCCAGTAGACGTACCAGCACCTCCCCACACCACAGTGCAGCCGGAGAGCTGTGACACCACCAAGTGGTCTTAGCCCACCCCCACAGCAAGTAATGCCACCCAGCACCAGCTACCACTAGATGCCACCACGTGGTGGCTGAAGATGACGATATCATGCACATAGCCATGTATATAGATGATGGCAGCCCAGCTGGTATGTGGTGACTAATAAAGCCATCAAACGAGCTGAGGTGCAGGATCCTGGTTAGATACCCATCTCAAGAACCACCTCTTTGCTCTGTAGGAAAACACTGGCCCAGTGAAAGGTCCGAGAAAAAGATGGAGCCAGGTGCTCTTCTTTCCCCCCCACAACAGCCTAACAGAAACAGCAACAGCCTAAGCTTTCCACACTGTACTAAGTTATTTCATTCCATGCTCTCTTCCAAGGATTTCCACCTATTTATGCAGTGAAAAGCAAACAGAAGTTCTCTGTGTGGTTTAGTGACGTCATTGCACAGCTAACTTGCTACAAATCATCGCACGCATGAATTCTGCCATCTAAGTTTATAACAGGTTTGTAATTCACACTGTTGAAAGGCAACATCAACTCGTACCAGTCAGCTGAGTGTGTGCCAAATGGAGGACTCTAGCCATGTGACAAATCAAAAACACTATTAACAAGGGAAACTTCTATTGCTATGGAATTTCTTGCCTCTGGCATAAAGAACTTCTTCCTTTGGAGGGTAGTGCAGTATTGGAACAAGGATCCAGAGAGTGGTATCTCCAGCCTGGAAGGTTTTCAAGACTTGACGGTACAAAACTACTTCTCATGTGACCCAACACCAATGATATTCCTGCTTTAAGTGGGAGGTCAGACTGGAGCCCTTTGCAACCAACATTTCTATGATCCTGTGAGCTCTTCCTGCAATCTTTCAGTATACTTCCAATGCAAATAATTTTCCACATTAAAAATGAAAGGAAATGAGGATTTGTACGGGACTAAAATATACTTGATCTTTAAATGATCTTGGAATTAAAATGATGGGCATTTGAGAGGGATGTGTTAGTGGACTCATGCAACTGTGCACAATAGTGCAGGCTATTTAGGGGCAGACCCTGAGATGAACATGACTTCCCACATACAGTGATGCCAGCTCTCTTACTAAAGAAAGGAATGTCAGAGAGGGACAGTTGACCTTTAAGATGCCAGCACAGTTGTGTTAAATTTCCCTTCACAGTGAGAAGACTGTCAAATGTCACCATTCATTGTAGAACTGGTCAAAGCACAGGGCAAAGCTGTTGCTGCATTTTTCACACAAGAGCTTTGAAACAAGTAATTTTTGTTATTTGTCTCTCATTCAGGTCAGCAGCTGTAGCATGAAACCTTCCTCTGCAAAGCAAATTGAGTTGCAGAGACTTTTATTCATCTTCCCCAACTTCACATGCTTTAAGACTTCCATAAAGCAGAGAACATCTGTATAAAGACTCTGTCCTTGATGGAGATAACTGTCAACACCAAGTCACATGTTATTTCACATGAGGACAGGCTCTGTCATCTTAATCCAGTTTCATATACCACAAACTGATTTCTCTGCAGGGGGGGAACAGTTTTAAGGTGTTATGTACTCGTTCTTGTTAGACCTGCCCCTTTAACCTTCCCACTGAAAAGTATCCTCAGTTAATCCGGGTTATGAATCAAGCCTCATATTAGTCTCACCACACTGCTCTGCACCAGTATGACTAACACTTGCCCTTTAAACATCCTGTGACACTTTTAACAAACTTGTTTGGAGCTGACCAAATTCAGCTGGGGAAAGACAAGACTGAATAGGACCCAAATCACAGAGCTCTTGATTTGTTCTGTTCCCTTCTCATTCAATTCTAGTGTTACATAGGTCTGGCAGCTCACCAAAACTGGCAGAGTGGGGATTCCTGCAGTGATGTCAGCAGGGTAGCAGCGGGGAGCCAGAGGCAGTCTACCCTGGAGTCCTTCGAGGCAGGGCACAAGGAGCAGGGCTGCTGTAGTTGTGAGTCTTTCTATGCTGCACAAACACAGACAGGCATCTCCCACTTAGCCTGAAATGTTACTGTACTCAGTGTGCTGCACGGCTTTCAGGAAATACAACATGACCTCTCTCTCCTGAGGGAGAAAGGACCTGGATGCAGATAAATCCTACAGAGATTCTCCAGCCTCTGCCTTTTTATTTCATTAGCAAGTAAACTTCATTTTTTTTTCAAAAACCTCTGACATTATTTTCTCTAAAAAGCAAAACCTGTGTTTGCTGTGCCTTTGGAATGACCTCAAAGTATGACATGTGGATGCCTGATGTAGAAATAGATGGAGCTTGTAAAGCACCAAACTACAGGTTTTGAGTTTTAGTTTCCACGGTTCCCAGTCATATGCCTGTGATATTGATTTAATTGTCAGCATTGTTAACAATTTCACAGCTTAGAGAGAGGATAAGAATGGGAATATTGAATTGCTCTGCTAGTCCTCAAAATGCATGAGTGTGCATGTGCAGATATATATAAATGTGTGAGCAGGAATAGCAAAAAAGAAAAGCTAAATAAACCATATAGGCCACCACCATACATATAGTGAGTTCAGGGAGTGATTAGTTTAATTTTTTGTAAGGAGTCTTCTACAAAGGGGCTTAACACTGTAAAAGCTTGCTTTTAAGTTTCTTTGCCATTCACAAAATCTGGCATGAAGTTGAAAGCCTCAGCAGAGATTACAAACCAACAACTTCAGAGTGGGTGGTAAAATTAGACAAAATCAATCTTTCCATCCCTCAGAGCAGACACAGCAGCAGGTGTGGGTGGGAACTAAGGAGCACCACAAGACAAAAAAAAACAGCCCCCAAAAACCACCTTACAAGGAGCAATGATATCATATGTTGTTGCTAATGCTGACATAATGTTCATGCCATTTGCCATTTACGTTTCAGGCAAACCCTCCTGAAGTCTAAAAAATAATAGGTGCTGAGAAAAGAGACAAACACTTATTTTAATTTTTCTTCTGTATGGAACAGGCTCAGTTCTAAAGTAAACATTATGGAAACAGCCAAGGCCCATTGAAAATTTCTAAAAAAGAATAAACGTCACCTCTAATTATTTTTCCATGTACTGAAAATATCTTGGTCTTAAAATATCTTGAGAAAGACCCTGAGACTGAAAAAGTAATGCATTTGCTCTCTCCATGTGTCAGTGGTACTTCTCACCCCTCACTTTAGGAACTTAAATTTCAAAGAAAAATCTGTAAGGAAAGAAGAATGATGACAGAGACCTCAATACCCTGAAAATTGTCTTTCTGCTTCTCAAGGAATATCACTGTGAAAATGGTCACACTGATGTCAGCTCAGGAAAGGGTAACAATTGTATTCTGTATTTTGGTGCTAGCAGACACCACAGTGAAGAAATGTAAGCTCACTGATTCCTGCTGCACTGATAGTGTGAGATATCATCTTATCTTTCATATGCATTTGTGAAGGTGGTTAAAAACCAGTGTATCTTCACAGCATCCTTTCTGTAAGGCAAGTTATTATTCAGTTCCACAAGGCCAAGAGCAAATTATGCTAACATGACCAGATTACAAAGAACCTTAAATATTTCCTGTGATGTAGCACCTTATCCTTATGTATACGTGCCAGCCACACATCTACTGCTCTGCCTGTGGTAAATGTGATCTTTTTCTTTGGTTAAAGATGTTCTTTCAGGTACACTGGACTATGCAAAAAAATTGCATGCAACCTCATACCTATCATACCTATCATATCTGGCTTACAATATCTCTATCCAGAGCATTTTATACCTGTGAGCATTTTATAGCATCCAGAACCTTATTAACTGGACCACAGGAGCCACAGAAAGTGTCTATTTCTATAAATTTTTTAAAGACAGCTGATAGATCATAGAATCATGGTTTGGGTTGGAAGGGACCTTAAAGATCACCTGGTTGCAAACCCCCTGTCATGGGCAGGGACACCTTCCACTAGATCAGGTAGGTGTATATATTAGTTGTAGGTATGTGTATTAATTACTATTAAATGTATCAAAGGTAAGTATCACTGCATGTACATATGTTTGTAGGGAGAAACTGAAGATCCTTTTTCTCATTGCATGGTGGGTATGTGCATGCCTAGTGAAGGGGGCGCACCCAGCTAGAGAAGGCTGGCCTCACACAACATTATCAGCCAATTATTCTAACAAATCTACTGGTCTTCCTAAATCCTCTGGATACAGCCTTTTACCTGGGTGTGCAAGATCCTCATAGGGGTTAATGGCTTTTTCTTTGGCCAGCAAGAGCCATAGATCCTATTTTATAAGTCATGAGCTGAAGAACAGAGAAACCTTGCTAGCAGTCAGAAGTCACAGGAGAAATCATAGGGAAGTGGATCCGAACACGGTTAAATGAACCCAGTGTCCACATCACGAGGCACGGCCCTAAAGAGCTTACCCAGCTCGTAGCAAAACAAGCCAGGATGAGAAATATTTATGTAATGGGTATTTGGAATGCAAATGGTATGCACTGGGTAATGCAGAGCAAAAGTTTCTGTGATAACAGCAGGGTTTGCTTAAGGGTATTGGGATACTAATGTCATACAGTAGTACCTACAACGATTTTATTTCATGTGTATTCTGTCACCCCTGAGGTGCCCCGCAGGCACCTCTGATTGTCACTGTAGAGCTGGTAGGTAAAATAAAAGCTTAGTCTCTCCCTGACACTCCATTCAAGGAAATTGTTTGGATTTGGTCGTTGGGTTTGCTTGTTTTCAAAGGGATGATGTGACTGTTATTGGAAAGATGAGTCAGTGAAATGAGTTTTGCCATTCTGGAGGCGAGAGTTATTGGCTGTTTTTTAAAAAAATGTAACCCCAAGCGGCCTCAGGGCAGCCTCTGAATGAAGTTTTGGCTCCACACTCTTAACATTATCCCTGAAGAAAACAAATATCCCAAGTCATTTTTTGTCTATATCTGTGTTTAATAGAGTTTTCTCTTGCCTCAAGTAAGAGGGGTTTGTCTGATCAAAAGTGAGTGAACCATAAATATACGACACTAAACTGTATTATTTCATAGTAAAAGAGTAGATAATAAGAAACATGGTTGAGCACAAGGTAATGCTAAATTTGGCTAGTGCTTTTTGCTATTTTCAAACTCTGTAATATCATACATGTGAGATAGCAAAACTTCCTTTCCCTACAAAAAGCCCTCTGGAATCTGAGAGAAGGAAGGAGTTAAATATCAAATTAAAGAAATTACTTCTTAAGTGGGTATCATTTTTAAACTACATGCTTTTAGACTATTGGAAGACTATTTTACTTGCATCAGAGTCACAGCACTGAATGCAGTTATGCTAAAATGGAAATGCCTATATTTTGAAAATTTAATAACAGAGTAGCTACAGATATTTTCAAACATTTTCTCTCTCTTTATAACCTTCTGGGGGTTTTTTGCATATAAGCCCCAAAGCCTCTGCCTCTAATGCAAAACCTCAGGTGTAATACCATGTGTGATTTCAGGCTCCTCAGTCCAAGACAGACTCTGGAATACTGTAATGAATCCTGCAGGGCACCACCAAGGTGCCTGGGGTTGCAGTACTCATTGTATTTTGGAGGTGCACAGAGGCTCCTTTTCATTTAAATTATTTTATTATTCTATTCTTTTCCCCTTATTTTTCCTTCTCTATGTTCAGTACCATTCTGGTAAGCCTAATTCACTTCATCCCATCTTGGAAAATAAGGATGTACAGCCCAGGAAGTGATTTGAGACCTGATTTCACCAGGTTTCTAGGTGTGGTTTGAGACAGTGTTTTTGTACTTTAAAAACTGAAACCTGACCCTCTGCCTCCCTGTTACCAGGCAGAGTAAAAGTCCCCGTGGAAGTTTGCAAAGGTCAGTGAGGCTTACTTGCTGGGGTTGACAATTCAGCCTTCCCCATTGCAGAGCTTCAGGCAGCATCACTAAAAGAGTTCCCTCTTTTAGAGTCAGCCAGATTGGCTCCCTCAAACCCCCTTGGTGTTGTCTATTCAGTATATTAAAGGCACTTTATATCAAAATAGGTCAGAATCAAGCTTCCTAGAGCACAGAAATTCTCTCCCTTGACTTTTCTCTCCTTTACTTTTTCACTCTACTTATTAATTCTGCCCTATGCAACTTTCTTTTTCACTCTTCCATTTTTCTTTCTAACATTTTACCAAATTTACTTACTGTTTGATCTCTGAGAACATTTCTTTAACCCTACTTTTCTTCTATTTCTGGCTTAACTTCTTTCTTCACTGCTACAATTACCTCTCTTATTCTTTCTTTTCTTCTTCCTTTATGAAAATAAAAAAACAACTCTTAAGTTCCTTACCCTAGCTTCTCCATCCTCTCATATTTTCTCACCTGTGTCTTCTGTCTTCTCTCATGCTGCAAACCTTTATTTATTTCACCCGGCTTCTCACCACTCTATACTCCAGGTTGTTTTGCTGCTATTGTTTCCCAGTTCATTTTCTATGGCATTCACTCTGTTGCTGAATAAATGGCCTTTTTCCCTGCTGTTGGTGTTGGCCATATGACATTATTCTTTTGCCACCAAAATACTCCCAGATGATGAGTGAAGTTGACAAAACTACAGAAACACAACAGAAGTTTTTCCCTTTCAGGGAAATCCACTGTGTCTCCACTCCAACTTTATTTCTCCTCTTCTATCTACACTGGTCTTGTCAGAGAACCAAACGCTATCTGGATCTGTCTCCTTCATTTAGAAGCTGCTCTCACATGTTCTGAGGGGCCACCTATGAAAAACAATTAATATTAAATAAAGCCTTCCCAAAGACTTCTGAGCAAACCACAGTAAACCACACAGTAAACCTCTCCCAGAAATACGGTAACAATTTCTTCAGGAGCATTTTGCCCAGACAGAAGAAACAAACATCCATCTCTCTGTTTTCCTGCAAGACAGGCCAAACACAGCACTTCTGCACACGTTGCTTTGTGGGGAGGACTCACGTCATCCTCTCTGTGTAAATCGCATCTCAAATGTTTTTTGAAGTCAGTTAAGAATACTCCCAGAAAAGCAACTCAAAAAAATGAAAGTAAAGAAAAATAATTATTTAAAAACTATGCTTTGCTTCCCATCCAAGGTTAATTTTTGGATTCTCTGAAACTACAGACAGATGACAAGAAACACAGAATATTGAGAGAGTGCAATAATTTTGTGCAAACCTCTCACACCCACATACTCTCTCTTTTCTGTGTCTGGCTGAGTCACACAAGTGACAACTTCAGGGAAAAGAAGCACTTTAAGAGAGAATACCCCATCAGCAACTAATCTCCCAGTGGGGAGATACTGGGAAGGTGCTTCTTTGATCTCACCTTGCTAGGACAGCCAGAACAGCACTTACAAGTACAAATGCAAAATTAGGGAAAGCCTTGGTCAGTAGCTGTTCCCTTTTCCTCAAGGGTTTTTTGTTTTAAGATGGCAGTCATGGTTCAGTGGTGGCAGTAGGATTTGAAGGTGAGTTGAGTAAAAGTTCAAGTGAGTTTGTAGACCATCTGCTGTGTAATATTTCATGACAGCTGTCTTACTCTTTCTGGCAAGCTCTGTGAGAAGTGTGAATATTTAAGTTGCTGGATAACTTCATTAAAATTTATTTTGCTCTCTTCAGGAATAAGACATCATTTCGAGCCTGATGAGACACTTTTTATTAGCAACAGTTTTCCATAAGAATCTGGGATAATATATCTGTATAATGGAGGCATAGGTACAGAGGATTCTGGAGGATCACCAAACCAACCCTGAAAACACCAGATATGGAGCCAGGAACAGGCACATATCTGGACCTAAGGCAAGGATTCTTAACATCATGCACAGACCAGACATGCCCTCCAATGTACTCCTTGACAAGCTCTCTTCCTCTGAGTGGAGAAGTCTGGTAAATCCGTTTGTGTGATCTCTGGCCCCAAGGAAAATATAAGGCTGTGTCCAGTAATAGCTAATAATCAGTTACTTAGACCACTATTTAATTTTATTGTGAGACATCCAGGGGAAACTCTCAGTAAACGCAGGCTTAAATAATCATTAAAGTCTCTTCAAAATCTCTTTTCTTCAACAACCAAAATTAACTTTGTGAGGTAGAAAAGACAGATTTTCTTTTTCTTTTGCAGAAAAACACAGTTTTCAATTAAGAGGGTATCACTGTCATACAGATTTGGACATGAAAACGACAAATTGCTTTCCACATTCATTTCTTAGTAACATCTTCTGTTCACTTCTGTTTTCCCTGCAATAATGGAGATAATTGAATTCCTTCTGTGCAAGTGGGGTAAACTGAAATTGTGGATCTGAGCATCTTTTCTCTATATATCCCAAAGTCCTCACAGAGAGCACCCATCAGGAAGGCTAGGACAGGATGAATGTGTACCTTGCTGCATTGCATAGCAATGAGTGAAATACCAAATCCAGTGGATTCAGTATTGCACAGTTTGGTGGCACCAAGATATCATCTCCAATTTCCTCTAAACTTGATGAGTCCTCATCAACACCACCATCAGCAATAATAACTAGCCAGCCCATCTCATAGAAAAATTCATAAGGACAAACCCATTACTATGTCACCATTACGTCTTACCAATTTTCAGTACGAGATTTAGGTGCCTAAATTTGAGAATCACCCTTCCTACCTCCCTTGGCAGTCAGTGCAAAGGGGAAGGTCACTCCCAAGGACAACTCAGAGTGGGCACTAATACTCGGGTGTATTCTCATCCACTGCTTGTGTAGGAAAATGAAGCTCTTGTCCAGATGTCCCCACACAGGTTTTGTACCTTTCTTTCCCCTGCTCCCAGTCTGTTTTCTGAAGTCCTTGCAACACCAATAACCTGACAACCTATCTGCTTTAAACCACTAGCATTGAAAAATTATTTTAAAGAGGAAATACTCTTTAAAGTATTTAAAGATGAAATCCACATGTTTTACAGTTCAGATCCAAATTCTTGTCAGCACTGATGCTTCCATTCATGTCTGTAGCAGCATTCTTGCAGACCAGCAAAGCACAAATTCTGAAAAATCCCCAAAACTTTCTCTGTGCAGTAAGAATCACTGGAGAGCTTTGACCATGTTCTATGCTCTCAACATGGTGCAGCAGAGCTTAGCTTGGACTCATGCATTCCTCATAACTTATGTCCCATTAATACCCAGAACTGATTGCTCTAATTAAGTATTCAAATAGAACAAGGAAAAGACAGATTAGAAAAAACAGAGGTTATATTAAAATCATGTATGACTTAGCTAGTGGACAACTGTATTTGCTTAACCAATTGCTAAATCTTAAGAACACCATTTGCCTGTTAATTGCTATATTTTAGCCAAATAACTCTATCAAGTAGATTTGTCACAGAAACAGTCTGGACTATAGAGTCAATATGGGAGACTATGAGCAGAAGCATTGCTTGAAAAAACACAGAAGAAGCATCAAAATTTTGCCCTTTTTGTTTCCCTGCTGGGAGAAATTTTTCTTCATAAAAGCGATGAAGAAGGAAAAAAAAATCACTGATACATTTAAAAATTCTTGGCCACCAAATCCACTATTTCACCTATGATTCTGTCAGACAAAAAAACAAAACAAAACAAAACAACAACAAAAAAATCACCCCAAACCAAAACAACAACAACAAAAAAAAACCAACAAAAAAACCTAGAAAAAAAAGTGTAACTACATTTGCTCTAAAGCAACTGGAGAGTAGCTATTTTGTCTGCAAGACTGAAAATAGTTCTCCATTTAGATCACAGTTTTCTATAAACTGGAGCATTATTTTCCTAATGCTTTCCTTAAAGGACAATTGGAGAAAACAATGATTTACATGTGGAGTAAGAATAATAAAATGTTGTGGAATTGAGGCTGGAATTCAAAGCAAAACAAACAAAAAAATAGGAATTATTTTACAAACCTCAGGTAATAGAAATCAAAAGAAACTCAATGAAAGCTAAGATGAGGAAACGTATTAAAACACTCTGTGTGGATCTTCCAGCAAACATGATGAGGGAAACAAAATTTCAGATGAAACCTAATTTGCTGCAAGTGAACATATCGGTACATAGGAGACCACAAGAGAAGAGAATTTAATTATTCCTTTTAATTATAGGGTCATCACAAACAACTCCGGATTTCATTAAATCTCTAGAAGAAGATACCCTTGGCAAATTTTCATTAAATAGCACTCCACAAATCAGTGCTCTTATTCTTCACACCCTGTATCTGCTTGTAGTTTTGTAAGAATGACTAAACCCAGGGTAGGAGTTTTTACATATGCAAATCTCAAAAGTCCAGGAGATCACACAATAGCACTGATATAAGAAAAGAAGAGGCAGCTGGGATGAAAAACACAGTACTTCCAACCAGTATAATGCAGCATAAATTACAAATATTCTGGATGCAGAATGAGGTCTAGAATTGAGAACACCTATGGTGCAAATCTTGGGGTGAAGGAGGATTCCATGAACCCAGGAAATGCAGTCCCAAACAGTGAATAACACCTAATCCCACCAAGTAGGATGTCTGGGCATTGCACCCCAGTTGCTTCTGCAAGCTGCACCAAAGTTGTAGGTAGACACTGCAGCTCTGAGAAGTTTTGAGCTTCGCCTGGAACCAGGCAGGGATTGGCTTCAGGACCAGACACAAGAAACTCACAGGCAGAGAGAGCAACCCATCCACATCTTTAACATGTCTGCTTTCAGTGCAGATGAAATGTACCCAAGAAATGCCCATTCCTCTCCATGACTATAAGGAAACCTAGAGTGCCTGGCTAGTGCCAGAACATTCACAGCCTTGCCACAGGAACCCCTATCAAATGCTCATGGAGACATGACCTTCACAGGCATCAACTGTTCCAATTCATTATTCAAAGGAACTGCACACTGTCTGTAGATGAAGGAGCTAAGTTAGCTTTTATAGAGGTTTTTGGGCAGAGAATCTACAAGAAACAGAACTTTTTCAGGAAGAGTGGGAAGATAAGTATACATTTTAAATAGTAACAAATGAGGAAATGTGTCTCATATGTCATGTTAACTGTGAACTCAGCCATTGAAGAATTCCAAAAAAAGTCACTTCTCTTCCTAAGAATGCAAATAGTCTCAAAAACACTTTGAAATGACAAATCCAGATATAACAAACATTAAGAAGTATGGAGTCGGCTTATATACTCAATTGAATTGATCAGAACTTACCCAGACCTTTTGCACTATAGGAACTAATCCAAGAACTTCAAAAATGGAGCAGAGCTTTTATGTCTCTTCTTACAGAATTCTATCACAAAATAAAATAATTATTATACTTTATATTTTTTAAAAGGGAAAAGGATAGAAAAAACCCAAAGCATAGGAAAATCTAGAAATGCTAGGTATAGATGTATTACTCCATCTCAGAATATTGTTGGAGGGTGACACAATGCACTCATAAATAATATGTTTCAGAAACCTTCCATGGCAAATTACTTCAATAAATTGGCTTCAAAGTGACGGAAATATTACAGCTGAACAATGATAGAGTGGAGATGGACGTCACCATATAAACAGGAATTAAACTAAAAGCCATATTAAATAACTTAGCCCATTAATTCTTATATATATATATATAAATATATATATATATATATATATATATATATATATATATATATATATATATATATATATATATAAGGAATACCTAATAAATGAAACTAATCTGAAGTAGTCCTAAGTAGATATCAGAGGTAAAGGATGAAAACTCCTGCTCCAGGGAGCTGCAAATTAGAAGCATCTCTACTCATATGTTATTGCTGGAGAATTGAACACTCCCAACAGGGAATGAAATTGCTGTTACAAGTAATGACCTTGCTCAACACTTTTTGGAGAAGTTCTAGTTCACTCTGCAGAGGCATTGCTTTGAAAGATGTAGAACCCCAGTGCATACAAACCAGGTAAGCACACTTCTCTAACTATGGTAAAAGGTTACTTTATTCAGTATATTGAGTGTTGAAGTACTACAAATGCACCTATACATATGAAATCACGACATAGCCAGATCCCGAAAAAAGAATTCAGTAAGATAGTAACATGGAGGTAAGGCAATATTAAGAACGTAAAGAAATCCACATGGTACTGCCAGGAGAAACTAGCTGATATGTTCCATCAAAGGGTCCAATGACCAGAGGTGGGCTCCACAGCACACTGCCAGGAAAGGATCACAGGGCTCTGCTGCACCCAGGCCAGAAGAGAGGTCATACACTGTGAAGGCCTCATGCTTCAGTGATGGAAACCAGAAGGTCTGTGCAATGTCCTCTGCAACCACTATAAGGCCTCTTGGCACAGACATGTAAACAAGAACCAGATCCTTTGATTTCAAAATTGGTGTTTTTCAAACATAAGAAAATTCTTCTGTGGAAAGGATTATGTCTGAGATTGCTGTGCTGTAGTAAACACATGCTATTTTGAGCTATTGACTGCATAAACCCATAGGAATATATCTGTATTTTTGAAGAAATTATTACTTCTTCAAGTAACATAATGCTTTGGCAAGGTTCATTTTAGTTTTCTATGTGCAAAATAAGTTCTCCTTTGAGAGATCAATTTAAGTAAAAGAGTAAAAAATAATAAATACTCCTGTGATTTAACTGCAGGGTGATAGCTGCTACCCTATAATTAATCTGCCTAATAAAATAAGAGATGTGCAGTTTTACCACTCAGAGATACAGCTTTATTGGTGTACCAAAGCTTTTTTCTACACACCTCAACTTTCATGCTTTGGCATGACTCAAGCTTTGGCATACAGCCCAAAATATGTGTGCCATTGCCAATATAGTGATGGAGAGATCACAGAGAGACCATAGGGATCATCTGGTGTAGAGGATCAAGTAAAAGAGGGTGCTTACCTTGTGAACAAGATTCTTCTTTACAAGTATTTCAGGGAAGGTGCCAAACATGGCTTTCATATTCACCTCTTAAAGCAGATCAGAAATAAGTGTCTCTCATATCTTACCACTTAAAAAACTGGCTGAAACAATTTTCAGTTGATTGAGGTTATTTTGTGGAAAATGACAGCAGATTTTCTCATACTCCAAGGATTAATTGCATTTTTCTGCTTTCTGCACTGATAACTGTTCAATGACCCATCACCTTGCTGTTGTCCTTTCTGACAATGTCCTGTCCACTTTCCGTTTCCTCAGGCTGGGACAGACAATAAGGTGAGTCAGTAATGCCTTCAACAGTTAGTTTGCTCCCTTGTGGTAAGTACCAGAGCAAAAAAAAGTAGGAGTATTTAATTGTTCTCACATGTACAAGTACACTGCTACTAAACCAGGGACCACTGCTTCAATATAACTTCTGTTACCCAGGGTGAATGGAATTTAGCCTACAGTATTTTAGGGAAAATAAATTATCAGAATATTTTAAGGAAAATAAACTATCAGAAAACTGTCTCTACACACATAATCCTAATTAAACAAGTTAGTAGGTATGTATTCATATCAGCAGGGAAACTATTTCCTGTTATTTCTTATGCTTGTGTATGACAAAACAATAATACGAGTTTTAGGGCACTAGGGTCTGAGAAGGGTATTTAAATTTAGAAGAGGGCAGAATAGCAGTTGCCAAATGGGAGTTCATCTAGAGAAACACTGCCACTGATGACATTTGGATTGAGATAGAAAGCTAAAAAGTTGTGTAATGGACAATTCTTATTAGTGTGCCTCCAGAGGAAGTATCTTCCTGACCCTAAATAGGAAGTGTCTGACTTTCATCCTGGAACATAAAGTTTTACAACTTTTTGCATGTAATTTTCTATTTAAGGCAGCAGCAGAAATTCTTTTTCAGCTCTTGCTAAAACAGATGCTTGAGTAATGAATTCTGAAAGTCTGTGTACTTTTTGGAGAGATACATTTCATCAGTTTGAGGGATATTGCCATTTTAACCTCACCAGGAACTTTCTTGAGCTCATTCTTTTCCAGAACCTGAGGAAAATTTTGCTTATACCTACTATATCATCCCTTGTTTGTTCCTGCACAGCATCTAATAGCCTGACCTTTCTGTCTCTGCCTCACACAGCAGCCTATTTTTGTTCCTTCCTCTAAAGCTTTTCCTGCTGTATTCTTATTTCAGAGAGGATCTGACTTCAACACAGTGATTCCAGATATACCACTTTCCAGCAAGGTTTTCTAAAATGCTACTGGACACAGTCTCACTTTCCACTAGCATGAGATTCCTTGGCAGACTGTCTACAGGCAACAAACATTTCCTGGCAGTCAAAAAGTGGTCCAAGAGATGTGTGCAAGACTGTAAGACAGGTTCTCTGCCTAACAGCCCACAAGTTTAGTCTTGCAGATATTCGGGGGTTACTCTCACGGTGTGCACAAATCTGTTCCAAGAAAGGCACTGATAGATTCTGCAAAAATGTAATATCTTAACATGGTCTTTACATTAGCCTTTAGTATTTCCAAAATAGTCCCACATCTTTTTGGCATACGTTGCAACAAATGCCCCCACAGTATGAAATGCTAAAACACCTAAACACTACAATAAACATAAATTCTTCAGCTACTGCACATCAAAATTCTTTATCAGGAAAATGGAAATTCTTCCTCCACTGAAAGCAAATTACTTTAGTAAGACTTACAGCCCTGAGCACAGAACCTAAAATCTCAAACATCCTATGAATTGTAGGATGCTGTGAGGCTAGAGCAGTCTCACTGCTTCTCATAAAAATCCTTGAAGAAATAAGATGCCATCACTGAAAATATAGATATGCCCTAAACAATTGGAACAGGACTTTAGATAGGCAAAATAATCTTATCCTGTGTGTACAGACAGATCTGTCTAGACTAATTTTCTTATCTTGCAGCCAAAATGTTCTCTGTGTAGCAGTCAGTCATACCTTTCAGTGGGCTCTCTGTCCAGACACACAAAAATATCCAGAGGAAGAGCTCTGTAAAAGTCCATGTTCTGTTAGGCAAAAACTTTTGGAACTATGTCATCAGATAAAGAGAATTCTCTTTCAAGCACCTTGGGTTGTAGTGGTTAATGAACATGCCATTGTTCCAGCAGCAGAAATAAATTTAAGACAATAACTTTAAGTTGAAGAGTTAAACTAGTGAAAGTTCAGCCAGAGGAGCTGAATCCCTAGAGATATACACAGAAGGCCACAACAACAACAACAAAATCTATGCATTGCATCACTCTGTATCTTCCATCACTAAGTGCCAGTGGAAAGGAAGATTGTAAAGACTTACGTCTGACACCAGACAATTTGGGCGGAGTTATTCTCTACTCATTTTCACCTAAAGTCAGAGGGAAATCAAAAAACATGGAAAAGAAAAAAATTGTGGGCTGCACCACACTGAAAATAAAATAGAAGACTAATATCTAAATCAAAGGTATGAAAAATCGTACCAAATTGAAAGGATCTGGGGCTGATCTAAGAGTGAAGTCCCAGTATCCTGGATGAAATAAAGAGAAAGAGTAGGCCAAGGCTTTGATGACAAGCCACACTGTGACTAGAATCTAAAATGGGGAAAAATCATATAATTTGCATGTTTTTTACCAGGAAACCCAAAATTTAACATTTCCCCAGACATCTCAAGTTTTGCATGAAACAAATTGCTCACTCCAGAATAAATGTTACTGTGTAAGGACCATGCTTGAATGTCCTCAGCAACATGAAATCCCAAAACGCAACATTAAAAAAAATCTGAAGCAAACTTTTTTCTTTTGAAATGTGACATTCATTCTTCATTCACTTCAGTTACTGGTATGAATAATAGACTTACACCTAAATTTAAAAGTTGATGAAAGACAAAATGGAGGGGGAGAATTCATTAAGAGACATTATAATAATGATGAAGCTCCTACATTTTTGAAATTCCTTTGTCTCTATTTTAAGAAATGGTCAGAATACTGAAGTACTTACAACAGAAAGAAAATATTTGTGAAGAAAATATATAAAAGATGGCTGCTGTCTCTCATGGACTTGATGCCTCTTTCTCAGACAAAAGTTTCAAATCACAGCTTTGCCCACAGAGAACTTCACCATATCCCGGGTTTCATCTTTCCAAGGGAGAATCTGATCTGCAAACACAGGCAGGTGTGTTTTGCACAATATAGGGTGAGACAGTAGTGGAACTTCCCAGCATAACACAGAGTTTAAGAGCTGTCTACTGAGGCAAGAGGGTTATGCTGTGTAGATTGTATCCCTGGACTCTTCTCACTTTCCAGGGCCTTTGGAGTGGTGCTCATCTACCCTGGAATAAATGAGGGGTGATTCCTACAAAATCAAAGACAATGAAGAAAAAATATAATTAGCTCTTTTTTACACCATCACTGAAATTTCAAGCTGTGTTACCCTTGTTTCCAAAGACAGATCCAAGAATTCTAGTGCTGTTATCATTTGGAAAGTTAGCATACAAGAAATCTGCTGAAGTTTACCATCACTGAACATATCCATTGCTTGGATTCAAAGAACAGTGAAGTGAAAAAATATCAAATAGAAGCTCAGACTGTTTGTTCATATTCTTTTTTGTTTATTATTCTTAATACTTTATTAGGAACCACTTGTCAGTTGTCTATTTGTAAAAACATGCAAAAATAAACAGAAGCTGCACACTTCTCCAGTAGAGACTCAGTGGAGTCTTTTAGTTTGCACAGAAGTGTCTGCAGTAGTCTTCCAAATCAGACACAGACAAGGTTTAACTACCTACTGTCTCTGCTTGAAGTGCATGGAAAGATTACAGGCTGCTTGGGAGAAAATTAAAGCAGAATAAAATAGTTTACAGAGATAATACAAAATCAGCTGGAACCAAAGAGATGCTTCAAGGTAAACAGAAGGATTTTACTTTGTTAAGCAATTTTTCCTGGCAAGAATCTAAGACCATAGCAGGTACTTAAGTTTTCTGCTCACGCTTCACATACACTAATGCTCATCCCCAACTATACCAACATACAGAGCTGGACAAATCCTTGGCTGGGGCCTTTCATTTCAGGGGATAGTTTTTCCTTACAGATGAACACAACGTAATT
The DNA here is from genome assembly GCA_910950805.1 of Acrocephalus scirpaceus scirpaceus. Taxonomy (NCBI): domain Eukaryota; kingdom Metazoa; phylum Chordata; class Aves; order Passeriformes; family Sylviidae; genus Acrocephalus; species Acrocephalus scirpaceus. The sequence continues at coordinate 54,414,044 of OU383774.1, read as the reverse complement.
TAATTTCTTGATAGCTTACTTTTCGTTACAATCAATTTGCACATAAAAAAATACAAAGCAGATGTAGATGAAAAGGCATAGATCAGACCAAAGAGCAGTTCTTTGTAAAAGCCTGGCTGCAGCCCTGCCTCCAGCAGTGGCCAACAGCAATGCAATGGGCAGCTGCACAGAAATACTTACCAATATTTTCCCATCCTTTAGAAATTTGTACCTCAAAGACTCCTAAGCCAGGGATGGTGTCTCTTTTTAATTGCCCTTCATGGTAAGGTTATTCCCCTTTTTCATCCTGCCATACTGCAAACTTTCTGCGCAGTTGCATTACCCAAGTGACCAGCTAAATATTTCAGTTTGCTGAGCTGTGTGTACATTAAGCAGTACCATTCTTCCCAAATGAACAGAGACCACATAAAAGCAAGAGATGTTTCTTTTCTGGGGGCTAAAACAAATTCACTTACAACACACGATGATTAAAAAGGAGGAAACTACAATTCCAATAACAATACAGGCAGTTTCTACTGCTTGCAGCACTGAGCTGCCTTAGCTATTTCCTGTCACAGGAACCAATTCCCAGTTGCTTGACACTGCTAACATCTCTGAGACACTTCATCAACCATGACTTGGGCTTTTCACTGCACAGAACTACGTAACACAAGACTGTTCTCTGGACTCATCCTGGTTTGAAGATTTTTCAATGGCTTCATTATTTTGAAGCTAGTGCAGTACACTTGATTTCCACTGTCAGGGAGTTTTTAGGTGTGAACAGCATTTGTCTAAACACACAGATGATGCTTTCACGTCATCTAGATCTTTCATTTGGAAGAAAAATACTTGAAATAAATATGAGAGGAACCTCCAAGCCACTATGAAGCAGTTAAATTCTTCTGGAAAACCACAAAGAATGTTGGCAACATGCTAAATATTCAGACTTCTTGGGAGAAAAACAACCAAACAAAAAAACCAAACTAGGAAAATCTGAATGAAGAGACTAATTAGTATTCCCTGAGCACATTGAACTCAGGCTGTTATCTTACCAGACAAGGACTTGCACTGCAAGGTCTTTTATTGAACAAGCTGGAAATACACTCCTATGTGAAGAGTTTGATGAAAACTTTCTTCACATTTTTTTGTTTTCAAGCACAACATGAGTCTCGTATTTCAAAAGGCTGAGGAAAGAAAGAAGAAAAAAAAAAAAAAAAAGTCACAGCACAATCCCCAAATCCAGCATTTCAGGATGAGATAATGGAAATGGAAATCTTGTGCTTCTTAGAACTCCTCAATAGAGGGGCATAGCTGCTCAAATACGACAGGTAACTTCCTCTCTACTTGACTAGGTCAAAAAGTCCTAAGCACAATCCCTTCTAAACTCTACCAGATACAGCTCTTCACCAAAAGAAAGAAATTCACATTTGACTCCCAGTGGTCCATCAGATGAAAGCTACTATTTATCCCAAGAGCAAATCTCCTGGAAAAGTCTAAACTTGCGTAAGAAATTCCTGAATATTCAAGAAGGAAAAAGGTCCAAAATAAATGTAGTTCAGTAACCTATCCACTTAATTCTGCACCTGAGTTTTCTAAGTCTTTGTTTCCATACAATGGAGATTTTAATGTCTAACTTTTCACCACAGTTTGAAAAGGAAGGCTACAAAATTATTTCCAACCAACAGCAAGAAGAAGCACAAAGTCAAAATATGCTTCTGGTAAACAATTTGATTACAACCAGGGCTGGCTGATTATTCAACTTTATTTATCACAAGCCAGCTGTTAACTAGGAGATCACTAAAGATAGTTCAGAAATACCTCCGTTCATACAGCCAAAACAAACAACCGTGTTTTCTAGAAGTGTTGAGGACAATAAATACTGCTTTGTTGATGTCTACAATTACTGTTTTAAATATCATTTCAAGGAAAAATAAATTATGAAAACATAGCCTTAATTCATGATGGGAAAATCACAGTTCAACTAAGTGGCTGATTTCAACAAATAAAGATTTGCAAGGTACAAAATGATCAGTTGCAAGAATGCCAAGGCGAACATAATTGTGGCATTTTTCATTGTTTGAATTTTACTTTTTTGACTTGAGTTTGAAAAGTAATATTATACCAAGTAAGTTTGCACCATATATTTTTTCCATTTTAATAAAGTAAGATAAATTAATTTGAGTTCTAAACCATGTATTTCATCTTTGTGTGTATGTATTTTGCTTTTCCTGTTGGCAAATGAACATAACAGAAAAACAAATGCCACACAACATGTGCTACAGTAAATGTTTTTGAAGTCTAAATCATGGCACTAAGATTAAAAATTTTTGACTCAATTATTTTTCTTAAAGAGTTTGGTTTGGTTTAGTGCTTGAACATCTTAAGTGCACATTTCCATACCTGTTCTTGTTATTCAACATCAGTTCTAAAAGTAATCCCATTGAAATCAAGGGTATTTCTTCCAAAAAATGAAATTAATCAGTAGGAGGGAAATGGCAGATTCCAGCTAACCTCTGAATTTAAGAAACTGCAATTTCTCTCAAATTCCTGATTCTGTGTTGGAGTTAGTTCTGTAATGAGAAGTTGTAATGGTTGAATTTTATTGCCTCTGATGGAATTAGTATTTTTGTCCATTTAATCCTCCTTTTCTTTTTGGTACCATCATTCTAAACTTTCAGCTGGTTCAATCCTGTCATAGAATTATTTAGTTCATCATCCATATCCTGAAAAACAGGTAAAGAAGACAATGAGTTGTGGATTTGTGTCTATCAGCATTTTGAGAAAAGCATGGTAAAATATATCATACAGTACTTACTGTATAACAAGTGTCAAAAAACAGTTATAGACATAATAACATTTTATTATAAGCCATTGCTCAATGTGTGCATAGTTCTACTAATTCACCAAATTGTGTAAAAACACAGCTGATCATATCAATTTAATCTGAAATTCCCTTTTCCCCACAAATACATATTTTACCATTGAAGCAAATCATGCCCAGTATTAAACTGCTGTCAGTAAACCTTTATTTTGATAAAACATTCTGATATTAAAGTTGGATTTTTTACAGTTCAAAACCTTTCATACAAAATAGAAACCAGCAAACAGTTTATACTGATTGGTAGCCTCTTTGAAAGCAATCTGGACAAATAGAAGAATGTTATGCAGCTCAGCTGAAGACACAGTATGCCCAATGACACAGAGGAATCAGTAACTCAGTTTTGTGATAATAAAATTTTCTGCAAGTCTTTTTACCTTGCTATTATCTATAGCAAGTTTGCTTTAGGAGAGTTATAGTCATACATTAGTTACTTGTTTTAGAAAATAAGTACCAGCTGTATTTCTTTAATTGTTGTGTATTACACTGACACTACTTGTCTGGTAGAAGGCAGCAGTGCTACTGAACTCATGGCTTTCATAGCCCACAGTCCATCCAAACTGCTCTCCCTGTGGCCTGTGAGACCAGGGTAAATGTCCCCACTAGTGTTTTCAGATGAAGTTTAGATGACAAACCTTTTTGTAAAGACACTGTAAAGTCTGACTGCAGGTCTGCTGATCTACGTTGGGCTACCACTGCCCTTGCAGGCTCAGGAAGCTGTGCCAGCAGCAGAGCTGCCACTACTGAGAGAGGTCACCATTCTCCCTCCTGGCAGATGTGCTACAGGTGATTATAAATTTTGCTCAAGTGTGAAAATGGGTCCTTCACTATGGAGGTACATGCTGTGTATGAGAAACTTTCTGAACTCTCCAACTTAAGCCACATTATTTTAACTTTAGAATTGGAGGTTTTCCCCATTTAACTATTGAATGCTTCATAGAATAGTTTGGTTTTGAAGGGATTTTTAAAGTTCTAGTCTACTTCCCTGCAATGAGCAGGGACATCTTCAACTAGATCTGGCTCCACCCAACCTGGACATAAATGTTTCCAGGGATGGGGCACCTTGCAAGGGTGGAGGGAACTGGAAGATTGGATCAAGTGATGTAGGTTTTAAAACTATCATGAGTTGCTCAGTTCTGGTCCCAGCACCAAATTGCTACATGTTTTGCTGCATAAATACATCTGAATGCAAACCTGAAAAAATGACTTTTGTAACACCAATTCTCCACAGTTGTCTGGAGACAGTAACTTGGTTTGAGTGAAAAAGTGAGAGCCAGAGAAGGAGGGCATTATGATTCAGTCATGACTGTATGTTAAGAGGGTACTCTGCAACACATTTTTGTATTTGTCTCCTCACCTCTCTTCTGCTGGATTTAGCTACAATATGAACTTCATAAATGTTCATCATTAGCACTTGAATGTTTATCTGGTACATTACTGTAAAGAAATTCTGTCTGAAATGAATCCTTCTGGGAAGTTCTGCAGTGGATGAAGGCAAGAGCATTTGGTCAATCGCCTAGAAGTACCTGAGAATCATATAGGCAGCTTTGATTTGTAAATAATTCTAATCTAGTTTAGTTTTGGTTTAGAAAAATCCTTTTATTCACAAGCCCCTAAAGAGAGAAAAAGAGGTCTTTATACAGGTTCCCCGACACCTTCCACTCACTTCTAATATTATTCAGAATGATTTCTAGGTGACTTTAACTGGGTTTTCAGCAGAAAATGGAATTTCATATACACTTACTTATACAAGTATGAGCTAAAAAGGAAGGAAGCAGGTGAAGGACTGTGCTACGCAGTGCAAACTTACACACCACCAGGAACAGCGTTTGGATGGGGAGAAGAGCCCTAAATACTCTCATCTAGCCTCTGTCCCAGCTCTATGTCTGTATCCATCCACCCAAAACACTGCACAGATTTCTTGATTTTACCTGCAGGGGAAGTGTGGGGGAAACAGCCCTGGGAAGCCAGGAGGGGGAGTGAAGGAGGCTCCCTCCCAGGGGTCTCAGCAGTGGGGCAGGTACAATCGGTGCTGCATCATCAGTTCAAATTGTGCAGTAAGACACAAAGCCAGGATCTGTGGCTGCCTACGGTGGTGCCCATGGCCACTGCTGCCACTGCTGTTCTTGGCCCCACTGTCACCAGTGAGTGGTGCCTGACAAAAGGAACTGTGGAAATCCTTTGCTGTATTCCACCACAACTGCTGGCCAGTTCTGGAAAGCTGTACTGAAACTGGAATAAGGCAGGAAAATCAGTGACCTTCCAACAGCTGCAGCTGGCAAAAATCTCCAGTTTATGCCCCTGAATGGTACGACCCACTAGTGCTGTGCAGTGGCATTTGTTCAGCCCTGACTCATAGACAGAAGAATGCCACTGAATGAATCACCAGCAGCATTTTCCGCAGTATCTAACGAGGTAGCTCATCCAAATATTGATCAGTCCCAAGTCTCTCTAGTTTTTGAGATCTGAGATATCACAGTCTAGTATGCTATTCACCGTTAAAATTCTGCATTTGGGAAAGGGGGCCTATAATGAGAAACCAGGCGATGACCAAACATTGGTTGGTGCATCCTTTGTTGATAGGAGCTACCTTCTGCCTGCTGTGAAGCTATCAAAATTATATGAACACTGCTGAAATGCAAGAGAAATAGGAACTTAGTAAGTTAATAACAGAGAGCTTTAAGGCAAATTAACAAAACCACTTTATAAAACATCTCATTCAGTTTGGTCCACTGCTGCAGAAGGTCATTAAGCCAAACACTGTAGCAAAATAATTTTGATCCATAACAGCTGAAAGGACAAACATTAAGCAAAGGATAATCACAAATTAGCATTCAGGACACCAGCTGAACATTGCAGGTGTTAAGGGAAGATAGTTCCTCCCTGCACAAGTGCCTGGAAAAGCACATTTCTTCCCCTTTCCTCTCCGATGTTGGACACTACGTGCTTGAGCAGCAGGCAGGGGACACCTCAGGTGCCAATAGTCCTGCCCTGCTCAGCCTCCACCCTTTGACTTTCACTGTGATAATGGCTGTATAGGAAAGAGGAAACCCTTCCTACCCTTCAGTCCACCTAGCAAGAGCTCAGCGTGGGCAAGCCCACCCCCATGGTTTGAGTTGCGTGTTACAGGACTTACTACTGCAGAAACCACACAAAACAATGGAGAAGAAGCCTTACAAGAAGCAGTGCAAGTGCATCAGTGAGGTGGCTTTGGTGCCCAGTATCTCCACAAAACACACTTCTGCCATCCCAAGTGACTACCATAGCTGACAGAACCTGCAGTCATGGAACTCTGAGGACATTTTATGGACATTTTGCAAGGGTGGTCCATCGACTAACAGAATAACATCTGTGTATTATATCAAATTATGGGAAGAAGGGTGGCAAAGTTGTATTGAATAGTGTGAGGCCTGGCCGTGGTGTAAGCAGTATGGAATAAGGGATAGAATATATGCTGGGTGTGGCTGGGGTGGAGTTAAATTTCTTCACAGTGGCTGGTATGGGCTATGTTTTGGGTTTGTGCTGAACACAGGGCTGATAACGTAGAGATATTTTTGTTATTTCTAAGCAGGGCTTACACAAGCAAGCCCCGACCCCAGTACAGGCTAAGGCCAAGCCGCCGGTACGGCCGACCCCGAACCCACTGACCCCACTGACCCCTCACCGCCCCCATTGGCCACGCCCGCCCACAGGCCACGCCCCGCAGTGCACAAGTCACGCCCACACACCATGGCCCCGCCCCCCTCCGGCCGACCTCCCCCCGCCCTCCCGCACGGGAGGACTCCGCGCAGGCGCACTGCGCGCCAGAGCCAACTGCCCCCTCGCGGCCCCCCCAGCCTTCCCCAAAGATGGCGGCCGCGCGCCGCCGGGCGAGGCGGAGGGCAGCGCTGAGACGGCGGGGTGGGGGTGGCGGCGGGAGCGGGGTGCAGTGACAGGTGCGGGGAGGGCAGGCAGAGGCGGCGGAGCGGCGGCGGCCGGAGCGCAGGTACCTCGAGTGGGCGGGCAAAGGGGTGGGGGAAGCGCCGCCCATGCCCGAGCTGCGCCATCGGGAACTCCCCCTGGCGCTCCCCGCCTCGGCGCCGCTGCCCGCTGGCGGCGGAGCGCGGACCGTTAGCCGGGAGAGCCGCGGGGCCATGGCGGTGAGTAGGCGCTGATGACGAACCGCCGCCTTCCCCTCCGCGGGGCGGCGAGAGGGGTGCGAGGGGACGGGGGCAGCGCCGCTGCCTGCCCCCGCTGCCTGAGGAGCGGCGCTCTCCGCCGGGTAGGACCGGGAGCCGGCGCCTCCGACGGAGCCCCGCGAAAGAAACTTTCTGTCTCCCTCCCCTCGGTCGCTCGGAGGTGCCTCTGCCGGCCGGGGCGCGGGGATCCGCCCGCTGTCAGCGCCGGGCTGCGGCGCGGCGGCCGCGGGAGGAGGCGGTGGTTGAGCCGGAGAAAGAAGCAGATGCGGAGCGCGACCAGAACAGCTGAGCCGGCTGTGACAGGCGGGGAGGAGAAGGCAGTGGTGGTGTTCGACACCGCTTTCTCGTTGTTGTTGTTGTTGTTGTTATTGTTGTTGTTGCTCTCCGCCTAAGCCGTAAAGGTTGCCTCATAACGCCCAGCTAAAGGGATTGAGCCTCTCTATGTAGGTAAAACAGTCTTCCCGAAAACACGGTAATCATCTCGCCGACTCCGAGAAGAGGCATTATTCTTTCAGCCAGATTTACTCCCGATTCCCCCCTCCCCGAGTATCGTCCAACCTAAACAGAAACTTTTCGTTGCTTCCAGGCAACTTAGAAAGTGAAACCAACTAAAAGCAAAAATGAAACTTTTCGGATGATTTTTGTTGTGCGAAGTAAAGAAAATAAGCAGCAGAAACAAGAGAAAATACGTTTAGTAGGAGAAAATGTTATAAATGGTACCTCAAGACGTGTTAGTCATTTGTTTAACCCTGTCAAAGGCAATTTATTAGACACCTTGCATGTCAAGTGTTATTCTAGAACATTTTGCGTTATGAAGTAATTTCTGTGAAATGTTCTTTGTTTTCAGAATTTAAGTCTGCTTTTCATCAAATATATACCTGGTTAGAAATGCCGTAAATTTTCAAGGAGACTTAAAATCTCTAAAATTTTTGCCACTGAGTACTTGGCAGCTTCTGTCTTAGAAGCTGTAGGACCCAGTCCTGCTAAGCTTTCTGCTTAAAAGAAGCTATTTTGTTGTTATGGCAATAGGAAACTTTCTGCTTTATGCAGCATAGAAATCTAACTTATGTGAATCTGCATCCATAGATGTGTTTATTTTCTGTGTTGTGAAATAGTATGAGTCACAGCAAATCAGTGCTCCTTGGAATTCAGAGGATGATCAGTTACATTTTTTCTGCCCCTTTTTTGTTTTTTAAGGAAATGGTCTCAAATAATTATGAAATTTAATCACATGATGAATGGGGAAGTAGCAAGCTGTCAGGTAAATAGAAAGCTGTACACACATGTGAAAGCCAGAAGTAGCTGAGTATCTCCAGCACTCAGTGTTGGCAAATTGGATAGAGTTCTTGACAGCTGGTGTTTCTACTAAGCATGAGGGAGCAGGAAGGGAGCTGGTCAAGTTTGAAAAGATGGCATCTAGTCTAGATTCACTCTGTGTACACAAGCCATCTTGACACACATATATTGAATCTGGGAGTTGTTTGTGCAAACTACACCAGAATGATTTTTCTGGTGACTTTGGGGGAGAAAATTGATATGCTATATCAGTTCCACAGGGGCACTGGACACTGATTTTTAGCAGATGAAGCCCTGGTTGAAAGAGGCAGGCGTCCTCAGAAAGGCCTCAGTGATCTGTTGCTTAGATCACTTGGTCAGGGGGTGAGCAGTCGGGTTTGAGCAGAGTCAAGGCTGACTACTGTAGATGATAATATTAAAACAGAATTAGTTGAGTGTATCAGGGTTTTTTTCAGGGCAAATGGAGCTCTTCTGAGGCTTTTTAATGTATGACAAGCTCTAGGTGTATGAGTTACATGAGGGTCAGGTCATTACACCCAGAACTAAAGTTACCTGATTTCAGTCCATTAATGGCATTTCTACCTTTTTCAATTTGGAGTTTCTACTAGTTTGTGAACTTAAAACTCAAAAGCTTTAGATTTTTATAGGCAGTGATGTAATGGAGCTGCAGAAACTTTAATTATGATTTGGACTAATAACTCATTTACTTTGGGCTGTGAGTCCTGTGATCTTGGGATGCTTTTCTTTGTTAACCTTTGCCTTGTGTCCATTTAATTTTACTTGAATTTGGACCTCCATCGGCTAACTCAGTGTTATGCTGATGGTCATTTTGGCTGAAGATGTCAAAGAGATCCTTTAGAATTGTTATTGCAGCTTTAACTGCTTAACATGTTTCTGCAGTGTTCTGTCTTAGGACTTGAGAAAAAGCCTGACTTTTATAGCCTGACTTTTGGAGGAGGTACAATTTTTCATCCTTGTCAGTACTTTGTCATAGATGGTTTTAACATCTAAATGCTTTTAGACTATGCCACAATTTCCCTTGCTGGCAGGTCACTTCTGCAGTAGCATATGCTGTTGTACATGTGTTGGTCTCCAGAACTACTGAGTGCTGGGAAGGTGTTATGTGCTGATGTTCTGATTGTCTATTGATGCCTCTGTCAATGGCAAATCCCAGCCCCATCCCCCTTTCTGGGTTGAACTGGCAAACATGCAGTCTTGTTCATTCCCAGACACACAGACACCAGAGAAGACAGTTTTTCTGAAGATGCAGGCCTACTTCCTGCAGTGTTGTCTGCATCCATTGATGTTCCTCGTCAGTGCCTTCTGGAGCCTCAGGAATTCTTATCTTCCTCTAGCAACTTTGTATCTTTTTTTTTTTGATGTCCAGTGTCTTATTGTTGTGGGATTTCTAGTTCAATCTCTGCTAAAAATGTCTACAGATAATGTCATGTTCCATCAGTGCATTTCTGTTATTTAGAATATGAATTGGATTCTCTCTGTTATAGGTGTCAATAACACTTCTTGTTTTTATCATTGATTTCTTTAAGACTGCTGGCTTGGGGAAATTCCCAGGCAATTGGTAGTAAAATTCAACTTCACTGCAATTTAGAGTGCATGAGCTGAATTGAGAGCTGATGTTTTTTTCCTGAGGACCAGATCTCAGTAAAAATGGATTTGACTCGGACTGTCAAGTCTTTAGTTTAACTAAAAGATACTGTCTGTATCTCAGGAAAGGGATAATAGTTTGGAATGAATACACTGCTGCTTTTTCTGTTCAGCAAACATGAACAATGTTTATTTTGCGCATGGGGCCAATGTTTCCTGAGCTACAGAAATGACTGGTTTTTTGCTTGTTCTTTGCCATGTACAGTAAACTTTGAGCTTCCTTAATGCTGATGTTCACTTGATGTCAATAGAAAAACACTCTCAGCCTTTTTCTTAATCTTGTCTATTCCTGAAATTTAATGGTTGTGTTTATGTCCAGTAGTATTTCAGATTGTCATCCTCAGGTCTGTATTTTGTAGGGCTGATGAGGTAGCAGGATGTTTAGGAAACGTCTGTAACACTTAATACTATTACATGTTTCTTGTAGGTTGTCATCTTTAATTTTTCCAATTAATTTACATTTGGTTTCAGATGGAACAAATATTTTTGAAGTCATTTTGTTTGCCCCCCAGAAATCTGGTTCTATTCCAGCTGCTGACACACTCTTGCACCTGTAACCACTGAAAATCTGCAGACTTTTTGCTAACCTGTCATAGATGGCTTTAATGAAATGTAAATTAAAGTAGCATTTGCTATGCTCTTTTGCCAATAATGAAATAGAATTTTTAGCTGTTCTTTTTATGGTGGACTCTTGATGACACTTGTTAGGTTATGCACCTTTTCTTGGTTGTGTTGATGATCGGTTTTGGTTACAACACATGCTGCAGAAACTGTTGGTCTTCATTTTGATGGCACAGTTGTGTAGAGGACTGTGTTATTACTCTTCTTGGATGTGTTGATTTCAAAAGCTTTTGTATTCAGAATTGCCGTACCTCAGGAATGGAATATCCTTTTATTTCCTAAATACTTTATTAAAACTTTAGTACCATGCTCATTAGTAATGTCTTTGCAGCACATTTCAAACTGAGTTAGGCTGGACATGCTTAGCCCTCTTTGTTCATGGCTCCAAGTAAATTTTCACTGTTTATGTCTAGGCAAGCACTTTTTTTTGGCCTCAGTTTCACCAGACTTACCAATATATCGACCAGTTTGCTTAACAGAATTTTTTTTGTCTCCCTTTAAGTTTTTACTTTTTCAGGATATGTGGACCTTCTGCTCATGCTGTTCTGCAGTCAAAACATCACTTACGTTAACACTGCTATCCTCTCTTTCTTTTTGTATCTTGGGTATCAAACACCACCCCAAGAGCAGTTTGCAGAAGTTGAACAGGAGCACTGAATATGCCTCTGGTGTACCTCCCCCCAAATTTGCTGCCAGAGTTGTTCCAAAGCATTTTGGACAGGTGAAAATACACGCCACAAAATTCTGCATTTATAATCAGTAGAAAATATTGTACCTTATTATACATTTAATTACTTGGGGCATAACAAATTGTCAAAAATTAAATTACCTACAAGTTTGCAATCCTAGTTTGACCAGTTGAGGTAATTTTTATTAGCCATTAATAAGAGGAGCACAGCACTTACTAAAATGTAATAAATGCCTTCAACAAGGTCCAGAAGGATTTACGTTGTGACAGGTATGTAAAGGTAGTAACTTTATTCTGTTACTGGAAGTGAAAAGGAATATGCAGGGCACGAATGTTAACTTTACCTTCTGCATAACAGATCTTTTTGAATCTGCTTTGGGGTTTTTTTTTTTTTGTGCCTTGGTTGAATTTAAATCTGTGAAGCTCAGTTCTTATTTGCTTTTGATTTTGAATAACTTGAAGTGAAAACGAACTTAGTCAAACTTGAGCTTTACTATTACCAGCAGTAAGAAGTAAAAAACTGTAATTCACAAGTATAAATACTACCTTGTAAATGGGGTTGAGTTTCCCCAGTGTATAGACCCAATGTAGTATACAGGATCCTACATGCATGGGCTACTGCCCAGCTATTGTCTCATTTCCTCTCACTAACATAGCATACTCCATACCAGATCTTACTCCTTTGATTATAAAATAAATCCTTCTTTTCTAACTTCCAGTTTTCAAACTGCAAGGTTTTGATTTTTGTAGTTTGTTGTCCTGAAGAACTGGAAGAACTGTATCTACTAGATAACTTCACAGAAGGAAATGGAGACAACAGAATAGCAAGTAGGAATAATTTTTCTCTGTGACAGAATAACACATTTTAGGTAGGGATAGAAAATCAAGTAGTAATGATCTACAAAATGTGTGCAGGTAGCTGGAAACTAATCTGTAAACAGAAATTGAATGGATAAGAAGGTTCAGCACAAACTTTGGTGACATGCAATTCCTTGGCAATTAGAGTGAGCTGTGACTAAAACTATGAAGTAATATTTCAAAATACATATTGATAGACTGTTAGGGGACTTTTCACAGTAGGAATAAATGCTGTAAAACACAAGAGTTACCATGCCTCTGCAAATCCTGTTGAGTCTATTAAAAATGTAAATGGGGAGTACGACACTGTAAGACAAGTATTTACCCATTTAGTCTAGTATGAAAGTGGATTGAAATGTTGAAATTAAGTATGAAGAATTTAGGACTAAAAGAATCTGTGGAAGTGAGAAGTGACTGTTGGCAATGATTAATCTTAAATGCAGCTGAAATGTATTTTGTTTTAATTTGTTCAGGCTTGCTGATAAGTTAACTGCCCCCATTTAAGAATATTAGTTTATATGCACATTCCACTCTGTGGCAGCATTTCAGTGATGAGGGTAAGTTACCATAAATCAAGTAATAGATCTGAAAAGTACCCCAGTACATTTGAGTATGTACACCATGGCAGTACAGCTCATAACAGATCAGTTTCTGACTTTGTGACTGTACTGTTAACAAATTGACAGGTATTCAGTGTTGCAACTTGATATGTAAAAGAGGAAGCTAAGAGCAGCTTAGTCCTCTTGACTTGATTGGGCAATCAAACTAGTTGGTCCCATGGTGTTTTGATTAACTAAAACTTTTCTAGGAGGATGGTGTGGAAATTGGAAGAAGGGACTGCTAATATCATCTGAGAAATCCACTCTCATTTTCCTTGTCTTCCCCTTCAGGAGTGGCAGACACTCCTCCACTGGAGAACTCTTGAATGAGTAGCACATTCAGACTTCACGAGATACATTCAGATTGAGGTGCTGATTGACTATTCTTTTTTTTTTTTTCCTTTTCTATGGGGCTCAAGTAACTTCTTCTGTACCATTGTGACTGAGTTTAATATTAGGAAAGTGAAGCACCTAGCAGGGTGCCTCTTGACCTTTTTTACTATCATGGTTTGCAGCTTCATGAATTGATGCATGGACACTGGCAGAAGCAGCTCCTCTTGAATCACTTCCTCTCTGTTTATTCCTACATTTAGCATTCACTTGTGTATTTGCATGTTTTTGTGTAAAGTCAATCAGGAAACTTCTGTGTTAAAACTGACCAATTCTTATATGATTAATTTTAAACTATATCTGTCCTAGTTTAATTCGCTTTGTTGATCAGTTGCTTGCAGTGGTGCAAGTGAGATCTGCTGGAACGATTCAGCAGAACTGACTTAGAGGAGTTTAAATTCTTGGTAATAGAACACCCTTCAAATGTGTTTTTTAGGCCTCAAAAGACCTTCTTCTTTGGTGAATTTTTATCCTTGGGAAGTAGTTTTCATATGTCTGTCTTGATTTGTCATGTTCTGTTGTTGTCCTGTTCCTTATGGAAGCAGAGATCTACAGCTTTTCCAAAAGAATCAGTGGAGAGAAATTTTAAAGTCTCTTAGACTTGTAGCCTCATTGATCCTATGTCACCTTATATTTGGATAGCATAGTTTTCATTTTTCAGAATGAGCAGGAAAAAGCTGTTTCATAAGAGTTCTTTAAAAGCTGCTCATTCTGCTTGAGTCATGCACTCTTTGTAGCTCCAACACCAGCAGCTGTCTCTGCAATAAATTTATCTCACTGACCAGTTGCAGGCATTAATAGAAATATATCTGTGTTTTTAGTTTGCCTTAAAAGTATCATACAAAAAATTATTTTGGAAATTTCTCGTTGCTACTCACAGCCTCTGAGAAAAGGGAATCAATGACAAATGAGGAAGTAGCTTGAATCTTGGCATTGAATTTGCTTGTTTTCTCAAAAACTAAGCATGTTATTAAACAGAAATGAAGGCAAAAGTAACAGTTAAGTGGGAAAGGCCAAGTTGGTTTTGAAGCCATGTGATTTTCAGAAAACAAACTGAAGGAAATCCAGTCCTGGCAGAAGCTTAGAAGAATCTAGTTGTGGTGGTATAAAAGTAAAATAGGAGGGTTAAGGAAATTTCTTGATAGTTACAAGAGTGTACAACAGAAAATAGTTTAGGTCAGTGTAGCATAAATAAAGTGGAATTGCATTGCAGATCTTTTACAAGTGGTGCAAAAAGTACACTATGCAGTTCATTCTCCTCATTTCTTTTTGGGGATGATTCCCATGAGTATCTAAACGGAAGATGTTCTCCAAGACAAAGCAGGTCACAGTATTACGCCCTCTGTGTGTCAGTGCATTGGATTAATGTAGCTGGTAAAGACTAGGTATAGGTTTGCACCTGGCTGCTGACAGCTTGCTCTTTGATCGTAAAATGCACACGATCAAATTAGTTCCAGATAAAATTAACAGATTAATTTCATTTGTGTTAGGTTTGCACTTACCCCTTATTAAAAGCTTAGACTTCTTTGAAGGTCGAAGAGGGACGGGCAAATAGGTGGGAAGTGCTGAATTCTTCATAGGTAACAGCTTCAAGTTACATGTACTTCATCCAGATAAGAACTGTGGAATTTTTAAAATAATATAATAATAACAGCAACATTTAAAACCAGAACATGATGTTTTGAAGTAGTTTTGGTTGCACTGGTCTTGCTGTGTACAGTCAAGCGTTCAGCACTTGTGCTGGGCAAGCTGAGCTAGTAAGTGTCCATGAACATATTGTGCCTTTATGGATGACTGGTTTATAACTGTCTAGTTTTTCCTCTATGTAGTCTTCACCTTCAAAAGTTTAGTTTCCTATATCAGCTACTATTAAAAACTTAGCCTCTTTGGCTCAGGTTCAAAAATTGCTGGCTCATAAATACAAATGCATTAAACTTGAACAGCTGGGGTATTTTCAATTATCTACTATGCATTCTTATAGAGGTTATAGTACCCATGGTGTGAATTCATGAACTGCATTTGAAACTGCTCCTAAATCATTGCAGTTTATAGTCTGGAGTATGAAGGTAACCTGAAGTAAGTGTTAATTTACTATAGTATACTAAACTCCTAAGGTTTGCTTTTGTGGGGCTTGGCCATTCTCACTCTGAGTAGATCACATGGTGACTATTGGGCGTGAGTCAGATCTGGTAACTGTTTGGCTGTTGATATGCAGCTTGCATTTGTTCAGCAGTGTATCCTTCATAAGAGTACTGCATTAATTTTACATCTTTTAGTGTTCACCTTCCAATGATAGCATAGTATGAACAGAGTTGTGGATTGTGTTTCACAGACTTTGAGACTTACGTTGAGTGAGTGCCTGTGACAACACTTGAAGTATTTCCATATTGATGGTAGATGTTGTAGATTCTTTTTTTTTTTTTAATGGAACTTACAGTGCTTATTAAAATCTTTAGCATATCTTCACTCTTAAGTGACTGTCAGACTTCGAGTTTGTTGATTTACTTCATGAAACAATACTATTTTTATGATTTTCCTGTATTGCCTATCTGTGACTTTAGTATTATGACCAGCACTGAAGGGAATAACCATTTCATTTTCACCATACTTAAAAGGAGATTGACCAATTAGTGAAAGAGAAATGTTCCCCAGAACACCTTTCTTCTAACAAAAAATGACCCTTCTGTGTTCCGTTGGAAAGTATTTTATCAAGTGTCGCAGGAAAACATTTCTAAAACAGGAAAAATACTTTATCAGGAACAAAGTGTATATTTTAAATAAATGGCATATTAGTTGAAATAATTAGTTCAGAACTGAAAAAGAAAAGCTGGTGTACTGTAATTGCCACATCTGAAACTCTTTGACTGGAAAATGTGGTAAATGTACAGGGAGGGAGAAAAATTAAAATCCTTCTGCTCCGTTCTGATTCTTAAAAACAAACACAAAACTCTTCAGCATGCTTCATAACTTTAATAGCTCAGCTACAACCTTATGGATCTCTGGGTAATTATATTCTAATACGTTTCTACACCAGCTGCATCACTCTATCTGAGCTTTTTCCAGTAGTGGATTAAGTGATATTACTAACATCTGTTGTATTTTCTTTGTGTTTTCCTCTTCACCCTAGGGCTGCATTGGAATATTCTAGAATTTTCCTCATTTTGGCATATTTGTACATCTTGGGCACGTCTGTTTGTCCACTCTTGTTTCATAAGTTCTGAACTGGATGGCTGATTTGACAGATTGGAAGGAATTAGTAATTTTTACAAGTCTGAAATTGTCAGGCAGGAGATATGTTTTGAGGGCTATAGAAAATAATAAAGAATAAATTTATCTTACAGTAGACACTAAAGAATGAACATGGTGAGTATTTACTTATAAATATCTCAGTCACAGGAAAAAACTTTAAATAGTAGCTTGCATCTTCTTGAAAAGAAGAGTCAGATGTGAGGCTCTAATCTATATAAAATAGAGCTCTTTTACTTCAGCCATTTGAAAGATGCTTGTTTTTCAAATGCTTCTGCTGTCTCCATGTTGGAGCATTTAATGCATTAGGATTGGGTGATGGTTTTATGGTCTTCTAGGTTCTGTAAATTCATTCCTTGGTCTTTGGCAAAACCTAAGTGTTGTCTCCTGTTCAGAGCTTTTATTTCTTACCACAAGTTATCTGGACTGGAGGATGGGCCTTGCCTGTGGTTCTTTGGGGAGTGTAGCTGCATGAAGACCTAGGTGAAGAAGGAATGCACACCTGCTCTCCTGTGCTGAACCCACTGGAAAAAAACACCCTTATGGCAACCTGGAATTGGTAGCTGTAATATGATAATGCTTGAAGCATGTATGAAACTGCAGTACTGACAAAGAAGTAGTGGAAAAACCCTGGGTTTGTTACTTGTTGTTTAAGAGCAACATGCAGTTTGGAAACATTTAGTATTGATTTCATTAAGCCAGTTTCTTCTGTGTTAGGTGCTTTTGTCTCGTCCCTGCTCAAACTTCTGTCCTTGTGTTGTGTAGAATTCACAGCTCTTCTGAACAGCTCTCGAATAAGTTTGTGTCTGTTGTTCACTAGATTTGACAGAATTAGGATGTGAAAGAGTATTAAGTTGCTGTAAGCATTGTGATGATACATAGGTAGGTAGAGAAGCAGTACTCTGTCAGTCATAAAAACTGAGGAAAAAACAGCGATGCAAGTTTCTCCTTAGTAGGCACCAGCAATACCACTGTGGAGTGTGGCCTTATAAGTCCTCTAGTTGTGAATAAATCATTTAATTATATTTTGTATCAAACCCAATAACAAGAAGCAGTGAATCTCTAGGATTCCATATGTTTTTCTTGTACACAGCACTGTTACTAGCTATCACTACATTTATCATAGTAGTGCCTACATCCCAGCTGAACTAGAAAGCCTGTTTGTGTAGGATGTTCATGCGAAAGTGTAACTTTTTAATTCATAACTATCCTCTAATGCAGCCTTCCTCTTTTAAGAGAAAGGCCAGATTATAAAGCAGTTCTTTTATGGACAGAGTTATGGGTATGTCTTCTAAAGTTTGAGCCTTAGATGTCCAACTTTGAGTTTTGATTAGCATTGTCAATGTTACTTTGAAATTTGAGTTGAGAATCTGACAGCTTTTAAGAGCTTGGAGGCTTGGACTATGGTCCTCTCTCTGGGTTCTGATATAATGTAAACTTTTCAATTCAACTTTGGCATAATGTGTTGTATTTTGTTTGACTAATATTCTGGAATTCTTAGGAGAATTCTGTTTGACAGGGTCTTTGGAGATTGCCTTCTTCAGCCCTTTGTTTGGACCTTGCATGATCAGGATTTGATTTTCTACAGCACTGGTCTCCAGATTTTTTGGTCATGTACCCAGTAAGTAAAGAATGTTTTAAGCATGCACCTCCAGTAAATGTAATCTTTTTAACTATGTGCATATGCTACGCTATTGATATATGTATACTGTAAAGCATATGCAAAAAAAGAAAAAGAAAGGATAAAGTAGAGATGAAATGCAGTATTTAAAAGGGCTTTTTCTCCATTGACAAAAGATATTTTCTTCTCACATGCCAAGAGTTTGACTTGTGCTGGGGTGTGTTTACATCCTCTTTGGAGACTACTGATCTACAGGATTAAGAACTTTGCAGCCTCTGAGGGCAAGGTGTGTCTGTGCTACACCACTCTCATTGTCAAGATACCTTTTTTTTTAATCTTTATGGACAAACAGAATTTCCAGTGGTGCAGTGCATGCCCATCACAGAATCATAGAATATGCTGAGTTGGAAGGTCATGATCATAGAGTCCAACTCCTGGCACCACCCAGGACACCTCGGGAGTCACGCCTTGTGTCTGAGAGCATTGTCCCAACACTTGTGCTTTGGCAACACACCTCCAGAAAGAGTTTGATTTAAAGCTGTCAAACCAGCATCCTTCAGGTATCCAGCTAGCAGGTGACCCCTGGCTACTCTAGTGCTCTTAGCTTCTCCATGTCTTTCATGGGCCTAAGCCCAGGAACAGTCTTTGTGGCATCTCTCTTATACTGGGAGGAGGAGGAGGTGGCTGAGAAGAGAAAACGGAGCATGGTATTCTAGATTCCACCTTATTACCACTGAATAACAGGGAATAATCACCTCCCTGAGCCCACTGGCTGTCCTTCTCTGCTAATACAGCCTCCTATGCCTTCGTTGCTACAGGACACGTGCTGCTGACTCATGTTGTTTTACCTTGGTGATCCAGCTGATATAATGCTGATGTGTTTTCAGACACTATCCTTAAGATCAGCTGCTAGTCTCTTGGAGATGGAAATGCTGATCCTGTGCATGTGCAGAGGAAATGCACTGAATGCACTGCCCAATGATCTCAGCGTTACAACACTCCTTAACCCCTAGTGAACAACTGACACAGTAAAAAGCAGTGTTGTATTGTACTTTACAACTTGAGGGTAATGCCACAGAAACGGTAAAGGACCAAATCTGAAGGCATTTAAGGAGTGAATTAAATCGTCATTACAGTTCAAGAAGGTAAACTTGCATAGTGAACTATGGAGTGTAACACAGTTCTTGAGCTTTAACATCATTTAGCCTTTTGCCTTGTTAATGTAATTCATTCCTTAAAGGTTCCTCAGGCATAAGCCCTGGAGTCTAAACAAATCACATCCAGTAAATTTAGATACCCTAACTTTGTTTCAGCTTTGATAGGCTTCAGAAAACTCTTGCAAGGTATTTTCAAATTCATATAATAATAGGGAAAATTAATAGCAGTTCAGGTGGGGATAGTGGGCAATAGGTAATTTACAATATTAGTCTTGTACAAAGCATTAACCTACACAATTTGGTTGTAATCTCAAGAGACCGTGTACTTGCATTGTAGAGCAGACTCAGGGCAGATTCAGTGTAGATGGAGTTTACAGTCCTGAATTGACTTTGAATGTCTGCTACTAGTTCAGTCTGTGCAGTAGCAAGACAAGAAATGCAATAGCTGTTCATGCAGCAGTTGTTGCTGTGCATGAAACAGTGTAGATTTCTAAATAACCATGCATTTAATGCTCCACCAGTAACAAATTACTTCTCGGCTGCTTCTGTGCTTAGCAACTGAGAATTATCTCTCTATTCATCTAATGTGTCCTCTTCCTTGTCTGGTCCCTTTTAATATGTCCACAAGAATGGTGCAGTGAGTAGGCCTTAAATATATCCTTTGGTTCATCCCACACATTATTTTACCCCTTCTGAAGGCTGCTGCAGCAGAGTTTTCAATGGTGCAGGAAATCTGACAATAGGCTAGTGAATTGTTTGTAATGGTTTTGCACGCTGAACCTTACCTGTTGTCCAAATGCAAGTTGTTTTTCTTGTGCCCTTTTCAATACCTCATTAAGTCCTGAGTATATCCAGAAACTAGATGGAGTTGGAGGACAGTTACATCATCCAGAGCAGCTTTATGAGGATTAAGGCTGAAAGTACGGTATGCACATACTTTGCTTTCAGTATTTTCAATATGGAACAATATATTCAAGAAGTTGTTGCTCATACTTGGAACAGTTAGCATCAATTTTAAGTCAGAAAATTGTAGACAAAGCTTGTGAAGTTATTCCAGTAGAGATGGTAGGTATTTGCAGCCAGAGGCAGGAAAAACATCCTCCCCTCCATGTTGCTAAGGGAGGTAGACCTGTTGATATAACTGATAAAGCCTTCTGGCAAGCTTGTGTTTGACTGTCCACTTTTATTATTCTGTCCTTGTCAAAATCAACTCTTCACAGGATTAAGTTCATTCTTTTTTGTTTAGAAAGAGCAACTTTGCCTTTATGCATTAATACTTTTTGCTATGCCTAACTTTTTAAGCTATTTATGCCATTTTAGTTGACTGAAATGACTCAGTCTCTTATCACTGTCAAGGCTTGTCATTTCCAGGCTTCCTTTTGACTTCCTTTTTTTAATTTTTTTTCTGAGAAGCAAGTTAAAAACATGTTCTCTAATGAGAAGCCAAGAACTGATATCTTCCCTTCCTATTGGAAACTCACATGGCTCAACAACCCTGTATTTACTGTTAATATTTAAGGACTGTCCATTCAGTTTTAATCCATCTGTTCTGTTTTTCTATTGAAGAGAAATGCTCTCTAATGCCAAGTAAGATTTTAAGGTTATTTTTCCACCTATTAGTACCTTTTATCAGCAATATCTATCACCAGAAGTTTTGTATTAAGTTAATTGGACAAGGTTTTTTCAATCAGTCTTAATTGTATTTTAGTTCTTTACAAATGACATCCAATGTTGGCCTCAGATTATTGTTTGCTAACAGGACTAGATTGTCCCTTTTACAACAGAGTATTTAATGCAAAACTTTTGGTTTTTTTCCAGACCCTGAGACTTTCCTAGGACCCAAGTTATTTGCAAGTCTTTTTCAAAGGTCTAGGTAAATGTCTTCAAGAGGTCTTGAATGCAAGCTACTGGGATCTGCTGATCTAAAGGCTCTGTCTGCACACACTTGAGGTCCTTGCATTGAATGTGATATAATTTATTTCCAAAATATGTTTATTGAGCACCTCTGCTTGTCATGATGCCAACCTTTTGTCCATTTTAGCTGACTTCTCTCCTGCCACACATTCTCTTTTCAAATTGGTATCTTTCTTTGTCCTCTTAGCAAAAACACCTGCAATGGGTGAACATACCATGTCTTACTGTGTGACCATATTATGTGCACTGACTTGTATGGATTGCTGCCTCCCAACTGCTGATGAGGAAGAGGCTTTTGATGAACGTGTAGTATAGACACACATTGGTGTGAAGTTTAAACCTTTAGTCTTCGAGACTAGTTCAGTGACATTGCAGAGAAATCTAATACTGTATTGTCAAGAAAACTTTTTTTTCCCTAGATTGATTACACAGTCTGACAGGTAGCACTTTTATTATTGTTGTAAAGGGTGTCAGGAATAACATTCTACATAGTACCTCCTGTCAGGGTTTATCGATGAGCACTGCGCTCTGTCTTCAGAATAAATCAAATGCTTGAATCCAGACATGGAATTTAGCTGTGTCCCAGTTAAGGCACTAAAGACTGGATGCCAAAGGTGGACTACCAACCTAAGCCCTTGGGTGCCTGAGGGAACCTAATTTTCATACAGATCAAGTCATTAAACACCTGTGCAAGAGAATGGAAAGCTGTCTGGTGGAAGAGAACCTGAGGATGCTGGTCAACAGGAGCTGAACATGAGCTGGAGTGTGCCCAGGTGGGCAAGAAGGCCAGTGCACCCTGGCCTGTATCAGCAACAGTGTGGCCAGTCATGGCCAGCAGGACCAGGGCAGGGATTGTGCCCCTGTGCTGGTGAGGCCACACCTCGACCCTGTGTCCAGTTCTTCGTGTCCAGTTCCTCACTATGGGGACTCTGAGGTGCTGGAGCAAGTCCAGAGAAGGGGGACGGAGCTGGGAAGGGTCTGGAGCACAAATCTTGTGAGGGGAGCTGAGAGCTGCGGGTGTTTAGCCTGGGGAAAAGGAGGCTCAAGGGAGACCTTATCATTCTCTACAAGTGCCTGAAAGGACGGTGGAGCCTGGTTGGGGTCAGTCTCTTCTCCCAGGTAACAAGTGACAGGACAAGAGGAAGTGTCCTCAAGTTGCACCAGGAGACGTTTAGGTTGGATAGTAGGAAAAAATTCTTCACCGAAGGGGTTGTTAAGCATTGTGATAAGCTGTCCAGGGAAGTGGTGGAGTCACCACTCCTGGATGTGTTTAAGAGATATGTAGGCATGGTGCTTAGGGACATGATTTAGCGCTGGGCTAATGGTTGAACTTGATAATCTTAAAGGTCTTCTTCAACCTAAATGATTCTAGGAATGAATGAACCTGAGACCAGATGTTAGACATGTTCAGAGCTACTCCTGTCTTGGAGGGCCTGAACAGGCTGTAATGACATTTGTATTTGAGTCAGTTTAGGTTATATTTAATTCTCACTGATGTTCAATTTGACAGACATGTTTTGATTTATGCCTAATAAATGGCCATCAGTGAGTGCATCATAAGTTATGAATTCAGTCAAAAGTGTGTGATAAAGGCAATTAGCGTTTTCTGATACGAGAGACTAGTCATTAGCATGGTGGCTTGGAAATAATAAGCTCCATTTACCTTAAACATGGGGAAATTCAAGCCAGCTTAGGTCAGGATTTTTGCATTATTGCTTGGAATGTTGGATTATCTTTATTTCTGTGACACTTTAGATAGTAGCACAGTATATTGGGAGCTATAAGACTAAGAAATGGCACAACATCAAGCCTGGTTGTAGCAGTTGGGGAGGAGGGTTGCCTTGATTCTAATGTCTGCTTTCAGGCTGTGCATTCATTTTGCATTGAACAGTCATTGGATAATATCCTGGTAGGCTTACCATCAAACTTGCTGGCTTAAAAGGTAATCCAGATAACTTTGATCAGCCCTCTGCCCACCTGCAGAAGTGGTGGAGACTGACTGTAGCCTGGAGGATTTTTTTGATGATGAGGAAAGCTTTTAAAGTAAGGTAGGAATAAAAAACCCTGTCCTTATTACTTGAGAGAACAATTAGTCTGGCTAAGCAAGTATAAATGACTTGGCATAGGCATTGATGAATTCTTAAGAAATCACAGATAGGTTTGGGTGTTTTAACCTAGAGATTTTTCTTTCTCTCCAACTTAAATCTTCACAGATTATACCATGGAAGGAAATGAATTGCGTAAATAATGTTAGAATGCATTTGTATTGAAGTTCCTAGTTTTACAGTAGGACAACCATCAGTATGGGAATAGTTAAGCTGTCCTGTATATGTGTAGCTGTACAAGAGGCCTGTAGTGCTTTGTTATTGTGTGAGTCCTCTTGTAATGAGAGCACTGCACTAAATACTTAAGCCCCCAGCAGAGCTACAACATCCACCCTAGAGGGGCAAGCAAGTAAAAACAGTCCATTGGGTGGGATCTAATTTTAGACAATGCCTCTGAGTAGTAAGCTGTACCAGTTAACCAAATATCTCTAGAGCTTGGTACTGAAGATGGTCATTAGGCTAACTTTATCACTTTAACCTTATAACTTTTATAACTTTATTAAAGTTAGTCATTAAGCTGACTTTATCACTCCTTCCATTTTATCTTTTTTTTTTAATTTGATGTTAATGCTGTAACTAGTAAATACCTCTGTTTATGAGCAGACAGTATATCTGAACTAAAAGTTTGGAAGTCTTTGTAGAGAGTTTCAGCAGCCAGATGATATCAAGGCAAAACTTGTAAAAGCCTGTAACACTATTGGCCGTCAGGCTGTGTAACTCTAAAATCATATTTACTTTTTTTTCACCAGGCTACTATAAGTACTGACTAAGAGAGGCAGTTCTACTTTAGAAATACTGTACAGGCTTCTTCTCAGCCTAATCTTTAAGTCTGTGTTTGAAACACTGTTTTCAGATGCAAAATATGATTAACTTGTGGGAACTCTGAATGTGCCATTCACCCCAGTGAATTCTTTCCATCTGTCTTTCTGTTTTGTTAAGAAATATCAGTTTCTCAGTTCTTGTTGATCTAATTCTTTTTTCATTTCAAAAGCTAAATGTACTAGGTCTAGCTGGGATTGAGTTAAGGCCAATACAGTAAACCAATGTAATTTAGTGATTTTTTTTTTTTTTTAACAAAATTAAATGCAATTTCAAAAGCAGCTTCTTAGACTTGCAGTACTTATTTCCAGCATGGAAAAATGTTAATCCTCAGCTTTTTTGGCCTTAATTCTTCCATCCAGTCTTCATATAGCACTAAGATGCAAAAGATCAGAAAACATGTTATTTGTGATTTGTTATTATAATTGAAAGGAATGCTCGGCTGAATCCTGTTTTCTGTAATGTTATGTGATATCCCTCAGAGTTAAAGTGTATCACTGCTTTCATGGACCTCTTGCCTCTGTGGCTTTTTTTCTTGTTACCAGGTTTCTTGTAACTTTACAATGTGTGCTAGCAAGGGCTTTTTTGTAGTATGGTTATGAGGATTTCAATTGTGTGTGTGGGCATTATCTCTTCCCTTCCTCTCCAAGTTCTAGCTGTTGATTAAAGGGCCACTGGTTATCAAAGTGACACAGCTTTATTTCTGGGTCTAATAAATTTTAAATTTATGAAATGTCAGATTGTGCAGAAGATTTTAAATTGTTATTATTCGTTTATTTGTGCATCACTAGGACATTTTCTAGTAACAAATTGTTCCTAAAGTAAATATTTATCCAATATAATAATAGGAAATGTGGCTTGATTATTAAAAAAGAAAAAAAGTGTTTCTGTTAGTATATCTTGGTTTTTTACCCGTTTCATACAAAGAAGAACACTATATATGTAGGTTCTAAAGCAACTGCTTTTTTTCTTTTCTTTTTTTCTTTTTTCCTCAGTAGGTATTTTGTCAGCAGCGCCGGGCAGATGAAACCTTGCTTTGTTACAAAGTTAAAAGATTTTGTTAGCTCCAGGGTAGTGATCTATCTTCTTCTGAGGTTCAGCCGCTAGAGGGAGTGTAAAGTACCCTCTCCATAAAACTAAGGCTTGTACTAGCTGACACGTCTTCAGGCTTGTGTGACTGCTGGTTGTTGTGGAAACATACTTTCTTAAGGTGTCTGATGGTTGTGGAAACATACTTTCTAAAGGTGTCTAATTTCATAATCTAGTTTTGTTGTTATTTCTAAAGTGAGGCAGGTTTTAAAGATAATTTTTCAGAAATATTTATATAGTTTAACCATCTGAGTAACTTCTCTCTGCAGGTGATCTTGTGAATTAGTGTACCATCAATGATGGCAGAACATCCACCGTTACTGGATACCACTTCAATAATAAGTAGTGAAATCCCTCTTCTGACTTCCCCTATTGTTAGTGGGGATGGAGCACAACAGGTAAGGAAACTTCAGTGTATTTTTGTTTTTCCTGCCAGCACATGACTGACATGTTGACATTGTAAAACATAGTAATCCTTCATCTGGAATATATTTGTGCAGCTTTAGGCATACACGTGTGTTAAAGATTGAGGTAAAGGCAGAACTGGTACAGAGATGAGATTTGTATAAAGTATGAAGCAGAAAACCTGTGTTGTGGAAGAACCTCTTCATGGAAGAATGGGACCAAATGGCTGCCAAGTTCTCAAGGCATGACTGTGTCTTAGTTTGGAAGTTTTATATTTATATTACTGCCTCATCTTATTAAAGTGAGTAAGATCCTGTTTCCCTGTGGTAGAACATAGTAGCTGAGGCACAACATGTGCGAATAACTATGATCTTCAGACTGATACTTGGTTACAACGGGGTAGCTTGAATGGTGGGACTTGCTTTTGTATGTTAGTGTCTGCCTGGACAGTTCTTTAATTTGTATTTCTCCATGGCAGTGCAACCATCTAGTGCATCAGCTGCTTCACTCAGGTTTGTGCCACTTCTTCATGATGTGCTTTGTCCCATCATCCAGATCTTTAGAGAAGACTGTAGTCCTTGTCTGCCCCACTGTCAGCCATTGCAGTAGGTGACCAGTGGATGGCCGCATGCTAGACTTTGCACTGCTGATCACAACGTTTGAAGACTGCCACTTGGTCCAGTTTTCAGTCTATCTTGGTGCCTATGCTCTGTCTGTGCTTCATCAGTTTGTTATTCAAAAGAGTGTCAAAAGCCTTGCTGAAGTCATGATAAGCATTAGCTGTGCTCTCCCCTCATTCACCAAGCTAGTAGTGTCACTGTAGAAGGCCATCCAGGTTTGTCTGGCATGATTTACCCAATGTGAATCCATGGTGACTACCCCAAATCACACTTTTGTGTTTAATGCATTTAGAAACAGCTTCTAGGAAGCTTTGTTCACTCATCTTCCTAGAGCTAAAGGTGATCTTGGCAAGCTTCTAGCTCCCTGGATCCTCCTCCTTGCCCTTTTTTGAAGATTGCACTGACATTTGCTTTCTTCTAGTCCTTGGGAACTTCCTCTGTTCACCATGACCTTTCAAACATAGTTGAGACTGAGTTACTTGTTCTTCCCTCCATAAAAACAAGACTGTCAAGCTGTATTGCCAAGCTTACACTGTAATCATCATGCAAGGTTTTGAGTCTTGTGTGAGTTTAAATGTTCTTTTGGATATACAGGTTCTCTTTCTCCTGCCAAGTAAGATTAAAACTAGAAAACAAGCAAAGTATTTCTTCAAAGAAATTAATCTGTAGGGATTTGTGTTGATCTTCTAGTGGAAGAAACAGCATATATGCCATTGTTGTCTTTTTTCATTTAAAACAAAAAGCAGCTCATTACGACTGCTGTCTAAAGTGGGACTGGTAGTAATCACATGTAAATTAAAAAAGAGAATTTTCATTGGGCATTGGTCATCAACAAGGAAAGTAATTTTCTTTCCCTATTTCATGATAACTGGCAGTTATACAACACAATATTGAATGAAAGTTGCGACTTTCGTTCTCTGTCCTTCTTCTGCATCTGGTACAAGATTCATGAAGAGTCAGCAAAAGCATTTGTTCAGTGACAGGAAACTTCAATGGAAACCCTTTTTGCATCTGGTGACGTAAAAGCCATCAGTAGGTAGAAAATACGTTGTATATCTGAAATACGGGAAGTCCAGAATTACAGGGACTGTGTTCTCTGTCAAGGTTGCCCAGTTAAGACTTAGGCCGCAGAAAGGTCAGGCAGTTGCTTATTTATTTATGACAGTCTTAAAATCATTTATGTTTGTTTTATATGGTACTCATGAAAGGGGTAGATACTGCATTTGAAAGTATGATATATTCAAAACACTGTAGTGTTGAGCCTTTTTCATACTTTCAAAAATATTTTAAATTTGAATATTAGTTTGTTGTATTCCTTTGTTTTTCCTTGAACTTTGAAACTATAAGAAGGGAGAAGACTTTTGCCTTTATGATGGAGTTATTAACTTTTCTGTAAGCTTTTACCTAGCTACAGTACACACATTTTTATTGATTGCTTCCTCGAGGTATAAAAAGTATTTCTCCAGTTCCTTTCATAACAGCATTGGTGTTGGATTGCATAAACTATAATTTAACCTGTAGAGCTGACAAAATTTGTGTTACTGTAATCA
Source organism: Acrocephalus scirpaceus scirpaceus (assembly GCA_910950805.1). Taxonomy (NCBI): domain Eukaryota; kingdom Metazoa; phylum Chordata; class Aves; order Passeriformes; family Sylviidae; genus Acrocephalus; species Acrocephalus scirpaceus. The sequence goes on along the minus strand of OU383774.1, from coordinate 54,386,366 downwards.
AAATTCAGAGCCGTTTTGTCCATATAAAGAAATGGATATTTTCTTCTATATTCGTAGTGTATAAGTTGGTCTGTATCTGAATTAATTAGTTTTAGTCAGTCCTGACTGGAAAGGTATTGAAAACCAGTAGAAAATTCTTTATTTAACTCTTCTGCTTCTATGTTGGTATTTTCTATGTTAGACTAGCTAAGTGTATACTAAACTTGCAAGTTTTTGTTCAACTGTAAAACATCTGAGGAGTTTTTAAGTCAATTTACCCATTCTTACATTTTACCAGAATTAACTCTTGTAATTCTGGTGACTTAGATTGTTTATACTGCATAACTGAGTTACCAGACGGGTACAGACCATTCCGTACTTTTCTGGAACAGTTCATATCTTCAAGATAATCTATTTCAAATACTTGAAGTTCTGCTAGCAGTGTAAATGTGAAATAGCAGTACAAATATTTGAACATGTTAAGATGAAAGGTCGTATGCTTCAAATAGCGGAAGTGTCTGATCAGGTTAAAGCTGTAACTTTCCACCATGTTTTAAAACAAAACAATCCACAAAGTTAGAGGAATGTGTTAGTGTTCAGTCAGAAAACATGGGGAATTTGAACTGTGTGGATGTTTGTATGTCACTCAGTGCTGTTGTGGGAGATTGCCTGGTTCTCTGTCCCACAGAACAAGAGACTACTGTTAGTTTCATAGGATAAAACCAGTGAAAATTAAAAGCAAAGACCAAGCCCACTGGCTCCTCCTCCTCTGTTAAGCACCGAAGTACTGCTTGTTTTTACAACTTCCTGTCACTGTGTTCAGCATGAGGGGATAATGCACTTCTTATGTCTTGATGGTGAGTAAAGTTGTAGATGGAGAATGGAGCAGATCTATAGAAGTTGATAGAAACAAAGTGAAACTGGGAAAACATGGTATGAGTACAGAAGTGCTTGAAGGTTTTTCACATAAGGGTAACTAGTGCAGTGATGCTTTAGTGATTATTGCTGAGGCTGGACAGAGGAAGGATGTGCTTGATTATGTGAGTCCTGATTCGGTGGAAGGAGAGGAAAGGAAGAGGCAAGAGTTCAAACTACTTTAACACACTGATGTTAAATTGTTTTGGAAAGTTGCTACAGGACCCAGTGCTATTCCAAAACAAATCAGTAAATTGCTGACACAAGTATGCAGCAGCCCTGGAGTTCTAAACCCTCACAATACCTTCCCACTAAAGCAAGCAGTTGCAAAGTGAGACATTTCTATATCACGTCTGTGTCCTTTATTACCAGAAGGTATAGATAGCACTCCCAAAGTAGCCCATTTCCTGTTAACCATTTCCTTTTCTTGGGGGAATGGGACATAGTGTTTGACCTGTAGTTGACTATATTTCTTGGCAAGGTATAGGGATAAAGTAACACTTCTGTCTTGGGAGGTTGGTTGCTTATCCTCCAAATTTTATTGAGAAGTTTGGATGTTTGGTGGGTTTTCCAAAAATCCCATTCTGTGTGCATATATGTGCAGTGTATGTATATATTGTGTGTGGGTTTAAATAGATATTTAACATCAAATCTACAAGTTAGTGTTCCTAAAACCAATTTATTTTAAATATTTAAACCTCTGATATTAAAGTTGTTGTTATTAACCTGTTATCATAGGAGGATGTCTTCAGTCAGCAGAGTAATAGATGGCTACAAAACAAATGAAATAATCCCCTTTTTTGGCTTTCACATTGTTTACATATGTGGCATTAGAGAAAAAATGTAATGGTGAAGATGGTGTTGGAAAATATAAATCTAGACGAGATTGCAAAATGAGTTTCCTAGGTTTTTGTTCTGGCACTTCTGCTTCTGAAAACCATCTGGTACATTATCAAGTTCCAGCTTGCTTTGGTTTCGCCTTGCTGCTGAAAATCAAGCCTAGAACTGCAATATGTTTCATGATCTTTTCCTCAACAAGAAAAAAAAATCCATGTTAAAAGTTGTTTAACAACATATAGTGTTATAACTATTCTCACTTCTATCACTTTCCATATTGTGCTGTTTTCCTTTCTTTTATCTGTGCTTTGATTTCACAGAACACTGAGTATGTGCATGGCTGCTTCTGTCCTTTTTGGCTGATTTTTTTTTTTTTTTTTTTTTTTAAGTTCCCCTTTGGCTCTATTGAATTAGCAGATATGTCTAACTTCTCATTTTGGAGGTTCATTGAAGTTTGTTTTAGTTGACAATTATTCTTCCATTCTTCAGTGACTTCATAGCACTGAAGCGCAGCAGAAATGTATTCAGTGAAATCATTGGAACTCTTAGGCATGCAATGCTTCAGTGCCAGCTTATGGAAGTTCATTACCAAGCTGTATTTTTCCCCAGGATTGATTAGTACTTTTTTGTTGCAAACATGCAAAATATATAATCAAATTTATATGAGACATTCCGTATACAGAAAAATCTTTTCTGTGGAATTTTTTAACCGGTTGTTGGCTATGATTTTTAAAAAACAAATAACATCACAAAGAAAAGCTAAAAATATGTGAGTTTTGATGACTCAGGGTTAGTAGATCTGACTCAATTGTGTTTTTTAGTTAGGAAGGGTGAAGTTTTTTCTTACTTAAGTGTAAATTTTTTTTTTGCCTTAGAGATCAGATTTTTTTTCCAATTTATTTGAACTGTATCCTTGATTGCAGATGCATTGAAAATTTGCTTTAAATTTCCTAGAAGCCATCATCCTCAGCAGAAAGTGAGGATTCAAAATTCTTTGATGTATAGTAATGTATGAATACTATGCTGCTTTTGTTGAGAAGAAAGCAGCACCAGATTTATTGCACAATTTATACTGCCATTCAGATATGTTTATTTTAATATTTTCTGTTTGAAAATAAATGTTGGAACAAGAGTGAAGTGTGTAGTTCATAGCCTTTTCTGCTTCTATTTGGTGTGAAAATTCGTGGAATGAAGCATTGTCGTAAAACTTCAGTAATTGTCCTTTCTCTCTAAAATGTCTGTGTTCATGTGCATGATATGAATCTTAGATTAGTTTTGGTCTGTGATACAGTAGATTCCTCCCAAGATACTTGAGGCATCCAACCCCTGTAGAATTAGTCTGTTCAGAAACTGACATTTGGGAGAATTGGATGACACATGAAAATTAAATTTCAAGTCAGTTAGTCACTGTAGGTTGCTAATACAGTGGGGAGAAATAAGCATGTCCAGAAGATGATCCCTTTCATGGAGTACAAAGGTGACTAAAGATCCGTACTTTTTTTTTTTCTCTCTCTTTTTTTATGAGGTGAGAAGGTGCAAATTGCCTGGAGCTATAAGCATTGAGGTAGCTTGGTTTTTCTTGCAGACTGTTGCAAATGGGTCTGGTTGCTGGGTCTGTGTGCTTGGCTATCAATAAGATTTGGAAGGGTATAATTATGCCTGAACAGTGTCCGGGACTCGGGCATGTTCCCATCTCCCCCCTTCTCTGTGCTGTGGGACGCTTAATGCTGAGTAAGCCATGACCTGAACACCAAACTCCAAGACCTACAAAGTCACCCCAAATGCTTACCTACATTTCCTCAAAAGACAGCTCTTCTAATCTCTCTGTAAATTGTGACAAAAATGTAACTACTTTGCAAAGTCATAGGTTTAGTTACAGAAACTCCATTCTTAAAATAGATGAGAATTACACTTGGCAAATAAGTTATCTGAGGTCCATCCTCTGCTAGCTGAAACCTGTTTATTTCCTATGAAGCATTTCTTTACTGAGACAGTAGTCAAATGCTGGAACAGGCTATCTGGAGTTGTGGCCAAAGTCCCAAACCTGTCAGTATTCTAAGAGGCATTTGGATAATGCCCTTAACAACAACTTGGTCAGCCCTCAGTCAGTCAAGCAGTTGGACTAGATGATCATCATAGATCCCTTCCAACTAAAATAGTCTGTCATATTCTATTCCCTAGGATTGAGGCTTTGCCATAACTGGGTAAAGTCCATCCACAAGCGTTCTGCATGTTACAGAATTACACGCTTTATAGAGCAGCCAGAATGACATTCTCTAGAAACAGATAGATTCGAGTTACACACTGTAGCAAAAAATGGCAGATGCCTTTATTTTTTCTCCCTCTCTCTTTAAAGTAGAGGATAAAATACATGGGAAAGGATTGGGGTTGTAGAGATTTCTTCTACCAAGCCCTTGGTCCATTACTGACTAAGTCTTTCCAATCTGATCTAATTGACATGTATCTTTTAATTTCTCTTCCGGCTCAAGTTTGTATTGTCGCAGTGTTTTGATAGACAGTGATGCCCATATTTACACAAAACTGGGTATATAGGGTACTTTTTCAGGGTAAAAAAAGGCTACTTTAGAAGTGATATTGTAATTCTTAACATTTAGGGGTTTTTTATTAAATACTCTTTTTAATAAAACACTGTTCTTCCTTTGGTACTTCCTTTTATATGTATTTTGGGTAAAAAAGTTAAACATATCCATCAGTCTTAAATATTATGGGCTTTTAACTTGCTATGTCAGCAAACAGCAATCTGGGGTGTCAGAAGCAATGTTGGGAAATACAAAATTCTCTTCTGGTCCATAATACATTTGGACTGTTGCAAATAGGCAGATTGATCGGGAAGATGTCTGCTGAGGGGACTAGACTCTGTGGAGTATTAGCTGAAACCTTAGTTAGCCCCTGGTACCCATTTGCTATGCAGTGTGAGCTGTTTCTTGTCCACTTTGGCTTAGTATTGTGAAACTGAATTCCTAGGGACTTCAAACAACAAATCATGAAATGAGAGTGATCTGATTGAAGTATTACAGTTTTTCTTTTTAGAGGTTGATGTGTCTAACCACTGGCCATGACCGGATGCCTCAGAAAGTTCCAGAGTACAGTGACTGTCCCTAACACTGCTTCCTTCTAATTCCCTGTAAACATGGATTAGCTTAAAACTTTGAAGCCCTAATGTTTGTCTGTTGCATTATCCAGATTCCTTGAAACACTGCTGTTATCCTTATGTTTATACTTTTGCTGATTCAAAGATATAATAGTGGTATTATTTTAAGTAGCAAATTTTCTGTGCACTATCTGCTAACTATAGACTGTGTCAATGCTAATGAGACAGATTGGGTTTGCTGTAAATGAGACCAATAAAACTGCTTAGGCAAGCTGTGAGAACTGAAAATGCAAAAGAGGAGAGACAAAGAAGAAGCAAGTAGATCAAAATTGTAATTATTTAATGCTAAAGAATGAGACAGACACTTGTGGAATGTACACTGATTGGAACTGTTATATGTGGACACTAACAAGTCTTGAACATTTATCATTGACATTTGATGCAGAATTTAACATTTTTCTTTTACTGGTTCTTCTCAAAAAACTTTGTATTTTTACAAAACAAGGCTAGAAATCATCTTTGCCTGCCCTTCTGAGTGGCCATCTTTTTCACCTGATCATCTTCCATATGAAAAGAAGGGGGAGAAACACAAGTACAGTAAGAATTTTAAAAACTTTTGATAAATAAATTCGTGTTCTAGGAAAAAAAAATCACCAATTCTTGGATCTTTCCAACCTGCCTTTCTACAAAAAGCAATGGAAGTTTGACATCTATATTTTTTGAATGCCAGTGCCAGTGAACAGTCTCACCATCTTTCCAATCTCCCTATTTCCAGTTGTTTCTAGGGATATTCTGTCATCTTAGCACAATCAGTGGTGCTGACAGTATCTTGTAGCAATGGCTAAAGATCAAATGTTTACTGATTTTATTATCTGTCTACTTCCTTTTAGAAAAATAATGCAGAGTTGCTTGGTCTGTCCTCTGAAAATACAGGCCTTAGAAGCATGTCACTGAGAAGATGGTTTCTTTCAATCATTTTTTCCAAACACGCAGCCACTGTCTGTGTAAGCTGAAATAGTTTGGATTGTATTTTGTTTTTTCAAAATCCCAAGCATGTAAATTGCTATTGCAGTATATTACATAACAATTAATTCTGCGTGGATTTCCTCCCTGGTCCTGATACCCAAGATTTGTTAATGCCCTTTACTACCCATATGTTTACTATTCTTCATGAAGAAAGTTTTAAACTCCGTATCTAGAGCAGTTAGATCCTTATAGTCAGTACTAGCAGAAGCTAGGGTAGAGAATTGTGTGGTCATTGGAAACCTGTAAACTGGAATTTGCTCAAATAAATACAGTGGAAAATAGAAGATTTAGATCTTTGGTGTTTACAAGTGTTATTTATATCATGTTACTTGGACAAAGATCAAAGTCTATAGGACGCTTCTATAAATAAGGTTGATAAGCCTGTTTTTGTCTGTCATTGATACTAAAACCAGAAGATAATTTAAGGAAAAAAAGAAAATTCTGACATTTCCTTATAGATAACACAGAGATGTGTGCTGAGTTTGCCGCAGACTGGTGTGGTGTAAAGCCTAATCTAAAGTTTTCAAAACTCTATTGGTTAGTAGCCAATGTACACGTGGAGACAGGAAGCTTTTATTAAATATTTAAAAGAAGATGGGAGACAGATCTTTTCTAGAAAGATGACTTTAAGAAAGAAGTACTTGGAAGTAACACTTCATGACTATGAAATTCATAAACCTTTCACAATTTAAAACAATTTAATGTAGTGTTTTAATTTAGCTTTATTACTGATGTCAGGTGTTCCTATTTAATAATCATAGACTCTGTAATAACGTGCATTTTTCCATTTAATATGTTTTTTAAGTGATAGTGGGCATGACTATGGAAAAGAGTAGTTCATAGCCTCATTAGCCTTGTTATGATATGAGCACCAGATTTTGAACATACAGTCAATGGAAAAACAACTTGTGCTGTGTTTGTAACTGACATCACCTTAGCTGGACCACAGATGTGATTCCATCTGGCAATTTCTGTGATACTAATGAATAACAACACTCAAGTCTTGCAGTATTCTTTGATAAGTAGCATGTAGGAACTTAAAAATACTGTTGGACTGTCCCTACAAATGGGAACTCTAGCATAGGTGAGGTGACAAACACACAAATCACAGTAAGTCAGTATGGGAGCCACAGCCATGTTAGTCTCTTGAGTCTGTCTAGTTTTCCTTGCTCACTGGACCATGCTCTTTGGAGCCAACCTAGATGTAATGATTTTCCTTCCAACAAAAGACTTGTAACAAAAGATGGGTGGAAAAAGACCTGCTTTGAAAACTAAAAGTAGTTACTAAAAGTAGTTTTAATAATAAAATGATACTGGGTATTAATAACCCAATACTTTTTGCCTAGAAAGCTTTTACTTGGTAAATAATTTCACGCTGATCAAATGTTAGGAATATGACTTGAAGTTAAAAGAAAGTTACTTTTTTATTGGAAGTAGGCTATAGCTTTGAATCCTTTTACATAAAAGGACTTTGTACACTTTGTGTCTTTGTACACTTATTACCTCTTAAGACATTAGATGTTAGTAACGTTAGAATTTTTTATAACTTAGACAACATTTAATCTGTAATGTCATGTTTTTGCATCCTGAATACCAAGACAATTTCAAAGCAATTTTCTATATCTGGTCTGCCTGTGGGTTAGGACTTAAATCAGTGGTGCATAAGTGGTATTTGAAGTAATTTCTCACAAGGAGAGGGATGTATATTCTGCCCTGTGTAACTGCCTTTCTTCAGGTGAGGGTGTGCCAGTGGTCCCCTTCTGCTGCTGGGTTTAAAAACCACAGATATGAGGTTGCCAGAAAACAATACTGGATGTTTTCAGTTTAGCTCTGAAGTGGAGACTAATAGAGGGAAATTATCTTTTTCAGCTATCTGAAATGTCTCTAATATTAATATTTAATAAAAGGTATTTCTGTCTATAGTATTATTCAGGACAGACATATGTAAATTATAAAGCAAAGTTCAGAAATATACTTCTTTCTTTTCGTGTCTCTTAGTAAATGCGTGGTATAAAGTAGCACAGCAGTTGAGAGAGTGCACTAGAATCCAGTTGATTATTTCTTTGCTATTTCTTTTTATTCTTTTACAAAGTATTTTTTTTCTTCCCTTCTTTCTGGCTTACTTGAGAAATGAAGTCATAAACTGTATTGCAGATTATAAAGTCAGAAGTTGGTTCATTCTGAGTTAGTATATCCTATCTGGGAATCAGGAGGCTAAATTAAAAATGCAGTTATAAAACGGCATATATTTGGAAGCTTTGTTCTCTTAAACCCGAACCTTCTGTTGACTGACGTTAGATGATCCAGAAGCAGATGCTGCAGCAGCTATTTGTTGATTTAGTTGCTATGGTGACATGATACATTCATGTACAGCAGGAAGCTCACTGTACGTTGGCTAATTTGATAGGAAGGAAGGCTTGAGGTAGGTATTGCTGACTATATTGTTAATTGATCCTACCTTTCACATCCTGCCTCCACATGCTTCGTGGATGCACAGCTATAGAGGAAGGTAAAGGGGGATCCTCCTGCGTGGCGTTCAGGTTAAGGTGCCCTGTTAACAGGAGGGGGAGCAGTGTTCAACACATCCCCGAAGATTACCTCAGTATTAAGTGAATGGAACAGATTGGAGCAGCCGGAGTGGTGCCTGTTGAATCTTCCTTCATCCTTTGTCACTGTGGTAGCACCAGTTGAATGAGAGAAATAAAAGGATGCGAGCAACAGTAAGTCAAAGTGCTAAGGCTTTTGAAATGGGTTATGAGATAAAGCATGTCACTAATTAACATCTTGATTGGAACTATTAGTGGAGAAAAATGTAATTGTTCTGAATACGTGCCCTAATGACAGAGCATAAATGTGGCTCTGCCTGGAAGTTGTGTTGTATTATATTCACCCTTTTCTAGAAATACACCCTTTTATAATCTTGTTGCAGACAGACTGTTAAAGATACAGTGTACATCTTACAAAGAGCTTGGCTGTACCACCCTCCTAACAGGTTCAGTGTTTTAAAAATTTTTGGAGTCAGAATGACCAAGAATATTAGCTACGATGTTTTCCTAAATTTGAAAAATATTCAAAAATTAATCTACCTTTGTCCCTTTGGGTAAAAATCTTCTCATGAGTACTGCTGAGCTAATTTCAATTGCAGTATTTTTAGTCAAACCACTGCTCTTTTTTTTTTTTTTTTTCATGTTGATGTGTATTTGTAGTGCATTTAGAAATACAATTTTGGTCAAGTCTTTCCATTATTTGTGATTACTGACAATCTTTTGCTACTGACTCAGCACCTATAATCATTTAATGCTAAATATAGATGTTTTAAGATTAATAATAAACAAAACAGCCCCTCCACCCAAGCCTGAAACACTCTTCTCTTTCCTAGGAAAAGAGCTCAGAAAATAGTATTGTTTCTGCTAGTATAGAAATGGTTTATGATTCTATTACCTTTAAATTATGATTTTAAAGGTCCAAGCAAAGATTTTGGAACACTTTGCCCTCTTGCTTTTTAGGAAGTTTGTTTGTAGGAAAAAACCCCAAAACTCCCCATAACCCAAAAAAACACACACATTCCCCAAAACCACTCCAGAATGAGGGAAAAACAGAACTCTGCTTTTTAGTAATATTGTTTTGCTCCAACTTGTAATCTTCCTTGTTGTACAGGAACAGTTCTGACTATATAGTTAGTTACGTTTAAGTGCTTTAAGCACATTGCTTTAACCACAGTTTGTAATGTAACATACTCTTAGTTCTTCATGTTACATATATAATATTAGCAATGACTAAAATTTTTGTACCATGTTCTAGCTTCCCTTTCCCCTCCAATTTCTCCTTCACATCTTACTTCCCCGCATTTTTTTGTATTTTAATGTGTATGCCAGGCTAGGAATCATCTTTGTTGCTAAAGGGTTGCTTTGTTTGTTTGTTGGTATGTTCAGAGGCTTTTAGCTTGGTTGGAAAATTTGTCCCAGATTTCTCTCATTCTACAAAAATATGTAAATTCACAAAGTGTAACTAACTTCTTTTAGGAGAAGATACAAAGTAGCCGTTTCAGTTCCTTTCACCTTCAAAGTGAGGTGGTGGGAGGCTGAGGAGAGAGAAGGATTCAAAATGCCCCTTTACACTGAAATTCAGTCTGGTTCCTTTGGTTTTCTTGCCTTTGTGGCTAGACAGAGCTAACTTGTGGAGAGAACAGAGTGCCAGTTCTCATGTGGGCTTATCACACACCTGCAAACATGATACAAATGTTTAATGTGTTTTGATTTCTTTAGTCTTAGTCAGGATTTAAACATTTAACTTTTTCTTTTCCCCTTCAGGAGGCTGAGTCCTTGGTACTGAAGGATGGGTTTGAGAGCCAAGATATTCTGGGGACAGAACAAGCTTGATGATTTATTTTTCTTTATTGCAAATAAAAAATCTTTCTCCCATATCCCAGTAACTCTAAAATTATAATTTCAGCTTTTCAGCTGACACTGTTTTGGAATAAACCTATAAGGATTAGGAAAGATAATTTTTTAAACAATGTTTTACATTCAGTGGCTAATAACTTCTACAGACAGAGAAGCTTTTAGGTATAAAAGCATTTATTTGGACAACACAGTTTATGTGCTAGAAAGGATTTGAAAATTTGGCTGTAAATTATAACTTGTAAACAAAGTTTTATTGTGTCTGACTTGATTCTCTTGATGTTTGTGCTGGCATAGAAGAATCAGAAACTGTATCAGTCAGTCCTGTCCTGTTAGAAATACAGGTATTATTTGAACATTGGCTCTAAAATGTGTAATATTTAAGATCATTATGATGTGGTAAGGGTAAGTTAAACTCTCTTCCATAAACCTTATTCAAATCTGCAAAAACCTTATTCTGATCTGCAAAAAATTCTCCAAATTAGGAAGATCCTCACAACTTTATAGAGCAGTGTGAAGGAGAAAGTTAACAAATGTCTTAATTCTGGATTTGTTTTGTTTTGTGTCTCTGTGAAAGAGTATCTAATATACTTCTAAGCACAGTCATTTGTTGTTTAGGGAGTTGATTTGTTGTGGGGTTTTTTGGGTTTTGTGGTTTGGGTGTTTTTTACTTTGGACTAAATTTAAATTTTTAGAACCTAAACAATAAATTAAGAGTATTTTTAATATTTTGGATATGTAGGTTTTTTATCAAATAAAATCTCCTTTGCCTTATAGGTCCTCCACATGTATGCAATTGATAGATATGGCAAAATAATTTTTTAGATACTAGTTTTTGACTGGCTGTATGGTGTGTGTTTATCTGGGGAGGAAGCTTTGCTCTTTAGCCTTTTAAATTTTATTTGAGACCTGCTTTTGCACATGTATAATGGTGAGCAAAAGAAAAATGCATCAAACTTGCTGTGAGATCTTTTGAAGTTAGCTTTAGAGCTTTTTGGTTCATTTCATTATTTATTTAGCAACTTTTTTTTTTTCCTCCACAGGGACAGAAATTGTTTAGACTTCTAATTGTATTTACAGTTTCTGCTATGGAAAGATGTTTCCTTAAAGCAGTGAAGATGTTAATTCTTAGGGATTAGTCCAAATCTGTTTTTGTTTTCCTGCTCTGCAAGTCTTTCACCTCATCTAGGATCCTTTTCAGGATGAATCCAATTTTGATATTACTATTTCACAATGATGTCCATAGGTTTATGTTTCCATTTTTCTTACTAACCACCTGACAGAGACCAGTTATTAATTGTGCAAGGCTATTTATAGTTTGTCAATTTTTTTTCCACTGAAAGTACCAGGGAAGCTTTTTCCTTCATGTTGCAATGTAAATACACATTCGTGATGGTGCCACAAGTCTAATGCTGCCTTTCTTTTCTGTCAGGTAGCTGAAATTATTTTGAAACCTGTCAGTCTCCTGGTACATCACTACTTCTGTTAGGAGGATGGACGTTCAAGTAGAGAAGCTTGTAGAAGTGCGTATCTTACAGAATGAAGGGTTGGTTTTAATTATTATTTCAGTGGAGTTAATGGGCTTTTTGGCCTTAATTGGTGTGCAAACAAACATATCCAAAACAAGATTAGCTAACTCTATATTTTAAATTCCATTCTGCCCTCACTGTGCTCCAGTGAAGAAATAAGTCAACTGTGTATTCATCTGGTATGAGCAAAATCTTAGATTGCTTATGAAGGTATTCTGTATACCTAATGACAAAGATTAGTAAGATACTAATCAGCTGTATTTTGTATAGTTGCTGTTTTGCTTTTGAAAGACACTGCTGTGACCATATTGGCAGAGTGAAATACCTCTAAGGATCTTATTTTGGCTTCTGCAGCCTCTGCTTCTTGCTGATAAAAATTACTTCTAGACCTTTATGAAGATAAGTGTTAACATTTGGCCTTAAGTTTTTTCTTTCTTTGGAGCAGCCTGCTGAGTCAAGGTGGCTGCAGCTCTGCCTTGTACAGCTTTCCCTTCCACCTTTTGTTACTCGCATTCTTACAGGGGTTTCTTTGTGGCTCCAGCCACTTTTATCAAATTCATTTCTTTTGTGTTAGAAACAAGCTGAAGACTTGAAAAAAACCATTAAACTCCTTTCCTGATTCAGTCTGCAGAAACATCCTGTATTTTCTCTTGCAGATAGTGAAGAGTTTTACTGAATAAAAATAAGTAACACTGAGCATTCACCTCTTTGAACATTTGTATTTCCATTGATTCTTTAGATGCAAGATCTAAATACTTTCCATCCTGCGCACACTGATGTAGTAATAAGTCCTATATGAAATCTTATGATATAATAATTTAAAAATAATTGTGCCTGTTAATGGTTGTATGTGCAAGTCAGTGTTACATATCTCTGTAGGATGTGATTATGCTACTTGAGCTGCAATAAAACGATATTCAATTTGGAATTCTTTAGGGAGAGAATTACTATAGAATAGTTTTATATAACAGTTGTTGTATTCTAGAAATGTATTTGCCACATCTGACCAGCTCAAATTGTGATTTAAGGCGAAGAATAGATTTTCAAGATCACTCAAGAGTGTCCCTTCTTTAATCCTTCAAAAAAGCAAAATATTGTAGTGCTTTTTCAGGATACTGTCAGTGATTGTTTACATATTAGTAATTTAAATGTGCTCCAAGTGCTCATGGAGACTGAGGCTGAGTGTTGTGTAACAAGTCAAGTTTTAGTAAATCTTTTCTTGCAAACTATCTGGTAAGAGTGATCTCAGGAACAGTTTTCAGTTTGGTATGGACCTGTGTTATGCTCAGGACTACTATAGCACATTCATTATTGCAGGTGTCTGTTCCAGCACCTGGGAATGTTCCCGAGTACTGCTTACTTTGCTAATGTAGATGTGGCTTTAGGTATCACTGATGTGGTCAAGGCAATGTAGCAGTTCTCCCAGGAGAAATCAGAAATATTAAAACCCCTTGGCTTGTAGACTGGGTACAAGGAGATGGGGATATTAAAAAATGTTGAAGGAGGTGGATGAAATTTATTCAGAACTGTTTTTCAGCAAATCCCATAGCAGAGAAGCTAGGGAACATGTAATTTGTAGGAGATGGTTTTAAAATGTCTAAAAGGAAAATTTCAAGAACTTACTGCCATAGAAGGTTATGGAGGCAATTCAAATTGCAAGTGAACTCAAAGAGTTTAGGCAAAATTATGGACAGTAAGGGAGATGGACTGCAGAAAGTGGCCTGGCTCACATACTCTCCTTAAACAGCAGCTCAATTGATATATTGGAGTCAAAGTGCTTGGCTAGATGGGCTGCTGACCCAGACCATCAGGTCATTTCCTATGTTCTTGCTTGGCTTCAGCTTCTACTTGAGTTCAAACAGCAATTTCAGGCAATACACACTGAGGTTTCTAATACATGGCATTATAAGTTTTGTTAGAAGGCTTTTCGTTATGAGGTCTTTGCCAATCCAGGCAATTAAATTAAACTACTACAAAGCTTAGTATGTTGCTCATTTGATTTGGATTTATCTTCTAAAGTAGCCTATTTAGAATAATTTAAGTAGCATTGAAAAGTGTGAAATTTCACTTCTAAAACTGATAGTAAAACAGTAGTTTTGACAACTGATGTTTCAGGTATTTCAGACTTCAGCTATTCAGTGGCCACTTTTTTATTTATGCAAGAACTGCTTTTAATGTAAGTGTGTATCTGTGCTTTTGTATTGTCAACTTGTATGCTAATCTCTGGAAAGAGATTTTGTATTGTTTTTCATCAGGAACTGTATTGAGGTCATGTGGATCATCATTAAACAACTGTTTAAAGGAAACAATTTATAGTCATAGTGGAAATGACATAGAATTAGTGGACCTAATACTCCTATTTCTTAATGGCAATGCCTTAACATGTTTTGAGACAAAAATACATTGAGTCAAAATTATGATGGCATTCAGAAATTATGCTTTTAATTTTTATTAGGTTCCATTATAGTAAGTTGTGCTTTAAAAGTGCTTGTATGATTCTAGAACTTGTATCAAGGCTTTAGTATCCTAAGTTAACATCATTTTGTTAAGATTGTGAAGTTCTCAATTAGTGTTTTATTGATTTAGTAAGAGAAATAGCCCTTGAAAAGTGTCCGTGCTAAAGGTGCCTCCCACTGAGACTGACACATCACAAATTAGGGGTTTTTTTCGGAGTATCATAGTTATCTTAGAGAAGCAGGCAAAGGATAGAATGCGTATCAGCCTTTGGGTAGCAGAACTTTAGGTGCTGTGAGTAAGCAACAGATTTTCTCACAAAAAGGTTGAGGCACAGGAAGAGAGGCTGAACCATCAGATTTTTCCAAAGCTTTTCTCTTAGTTCAAGCCAATTTAAGTGTTTTGCCCAGAAGAGGAAAGAGGTCAAGATCTAGAATATTCAGTGTGAAATACTCAGGCCCTGGTTTTCAGAAGTACTGATATCAGGGTGCATGAAGTAACATGTTGGCTGATGGGGTGTGCAAGGCTTCACAGAGGCACCTCGAATGAGATGAAAGAGCTGTAAATAAGCAACCCATAGATTTTTTTTTTTTTAACCTAGAACATGAAGCTGTGTAAAATCCATGTTACATTTTCCTTTAGAGAAATTTTCCTGCATCCTTGATTATGTGCTGCAGACTTTTATTAAATAAGATGGAATTTTTGTGCGTGACTGTCAGTCTTTTGTACTGTCTCTTCTGACCAGAAAGGTACCAATCTCTCTTTGTGCATAGCTTTAATTTTTCTTACTTCAAATCATATCTACTGAGGTGCAGAGTGTAAGAAATGCCCTTCTCAAAGCTGTGATCACTCCATGTGGTTCAACTGTGATAAGGTTGGTCCAGAAACCACTTTTGGTCATACACTGCCCCATGCTTTCAACAGAAAGACTGTTGAAGCCAGCAGTTCTTGAAACTTCTCAAATTTCTTCAGCCATTATTGAGAATCTCTTTGGGCACGCTTGTTAGCATACACAGCCTACTTTGGTAATAGCTGTAAAATAAAAATGTGAATGCACTACATAAAAGCAAGGCTGAAAGTGGGAGTCAGTGAAATACAGTCAAGCATTGAGTAGGCTTATTGTCCATTGACAAAAGACACTTCCTGTTTCTGGGAACTGAGATCTCCTTAAACTGCATTAAGTTGGTGAATCTCCCCACCCTTTGGATTGGCAGTCAGATGTCATCAGAGATGTGAAAATCTGATGGCATCCTGAGTTTCAGAATGGTGCTGAACTCCATTAGGTGACCTGTTGCTGCTGCTGAACAGTGCTTGTCTCACAGTTGCACTGTGGCTGCCATGCTGAGTCTTTAGCTTCTCAGAGCAGCTGTGAAGTGAGCAACAAAGGTGCTCACACAGGAGAAGCTGATTTAACACAAAACCAGGAGGCACAGAGCCCACTTACTGCAGCTGGACCAGTGTGTGTATTCCCATGCTCAAATCCACTCCGCCAGCTGGAGCCTTGGGTTTGGATGGCCTGCAAGAGGTCTGAGGGAGGAAAGCCAGCAGGTTCCCAAGAGAACATTATTACCCAGATTACCAAGCTCAGGCACTCACACAAAATAAATAGGAACAACTGGAAATGCCAGTCAACCCACATTCCCTGTAACTTTAAAAGCAGGAATTAAGGGCCAGCCATCACCCTAAAGCTTTTCTGCTGCTCACAGTTCATATGATGGTGACCAAGAATATTGAGCTGAGAGTGGTACAGATTGACATGTCAGCTGTAGCCAGAATGGCTCCTCCCAGGAGTTTGGGCACCTAAATCAGCTGAAAGAGATGGGCAAATGTAGCTATCCAGCCCACACATAACAGATGGAGAGACATTCTCATGTTCCATGAAGCTTTTAGGTACTTTTATTCCAGTCTAAACTTCAAGCTAAAATTTTCAGTTGTAGCAGAGGGAAGAGTATATCAATGAAATATACCTTCCAAAAGTCATGCCTGCTTGGGGAGTCCAAAAAAGAAATTGTAAGAACTCATCTATTCATATCTCTCTCCCTTTATCGCATTCTGAAGGTGATGATAGCCAGTTGTTAAAATGCTACCTTCAAACACTTCAAAATAAACTCTGGTAATACTATATTTTCTGAAGACCTTGAAGACGTCTTTGAAATTCATTACTAAAATCATCTTGTTTAGATTATATTATGAATGCTAACTCTTAGTGAATTTTACACTGAGCCACACTTCAGAAGATCTGGAAGGTTTATTTGCTTGATAAAATGTAAAAATTGATACAGTTCATTGTTTTTTCTCAAAAAGCCTAAAGCTTCTAGAAAAAAACAAGTGAAACAAGATGGTATTTTTAAAGAGCATGCTCAAACCTGAGCTAATCGGTGTTGAATCACACAGCCTAAGCATGAAAATGTGAATGTCTATCATATCTCATAGATATGTTAGTGTTAGAAGTTAGAACTTGCCATCTTTTCTTTAATTTGTGAAATTGCTCCACCAGAAAGGGAGGAATTCATATGATTTCTGCCATTTTCTTACTCTTTCCTTTGTCTCTGGTATTCTTAAAATGAATAACACTCAAGTTTCCAGTTCTGGGCATTTTGGTTGGTTGAATTTGTTTTTGTAAACATGAAAGATTTTATTTTCTCTTAGCAATTTTAAAAAGTAAATTTCTGGCCATAATGCTCAAGAGTTGTGTTGATAAAGACTTCTTTCCTCAGATTTGTAGAGGGAGGACGACATAGGCTCTATTTAGACCTGTGCAAGCAAGACTGAAGAAAGTTCTGTCCAGAAAGGAAATTACAAAACACACCTGCTCTTCTACTTTTTTAATGTTTTTTCTCCTTTGTTCATAATTTTAGCTAGGTTTTTCGTGTTTACAAACTTCTTTTCCTCACAGAAGGGCAGGTTTCAATAAAAATACAGAAATCTAAAATGGTAACAAGCTTCTGCTTTGGTACAGACTTTCTCTGTTTATTTTGGCTGCTGTGTGCTTTGGTATCATTTCTGCATTGCTTGGGTTTACAAAATTAGGATAACCAGCTTTCCACAAATAAAATTATACATATTGTTTCATGCTGGGCATCTGGTGCACTTACTTTGTCATGGCTTCTAATATTTTTTTTTTATCATTAATGAATGTATAAATATGCTTGGGTCATGTAAAAAAGGACATGACACTGTATTTTCCTTGTGTTGAAAACTGTTTGTCAAGCGGTTGATGTCAAGCACTCGGAATTCTCGGCTTCCTTCTGAAAGTTAACGTAATGGTTTGATTAATGTTGAAGTTAATGCAATTTGTTGAAATAATCTAAGCTGTAAAATAGCTTTTTAATTATACCAAGCAGTTGAGAAAATAAAATTTGTACAGGTACTGTTTTACTTAGTTGTTATTCTATCTTTCAATCTTTGAAAAATGTTTGTTTAAAAATATCTGTGCTTGTTCTTGCTCTTATCACTTTCTCTGTGGGATGAGGACAGCAAAAAGTGTGAAGTAGAAAATAATGTATTTACTAACCAGAAAAAAAATTTGGTTTTTTCCTAGTAAAACTTTTTTTTTGCACATACCAGACTTCTGTAACATATTCCTGTGTAATGGTTGTAAACACTCTTTTATTTTTAAGGTTATTCTTGTGCAAGTTAATCCAGGGGAAGCCTTTACAATAAGAAGAGAAGATGGACAGTTTCAGTGCATTACAGGTAAAGTTGATAAATTTATTCTAATATTTTCTGAGTCTGAATCAGGATTAATAAAAGGCAATTTTGTGGTGAAAGTAAAACAATGACAATTTATTTTAAATAAAAGTGCTGTTTAAAGACCTAGAAGATTATGTGCTAAGGATCATTGGGATTTATATTTCACTGCCATAAACCAAGTACTTTTTTTTATATTATATTAGATGGAATTACATTTCTTAGGGAGGAGAAGGGAGGAACATTTTCAGATTGCAAAGCAAACATGGAAAGGCTGTTGTAGCAACTTTTGACTAAGCTCATTTATTTCACAGACCTCAATTTAAAAGCTACAACCATTAATATGGCTTGAGTTTAGTTTTTTTTATTCTTTGCTATCATGTGGACGTTGTTTCCCTGTCAGTTATCCCACCTAGTTTCTCATTATCTCTAGGGGCCAAATTGCATTATTTCTGAGTTCCAGCAAGTGCAGCTTCAAAATACAAATGTTTCATCTAAGCACAGCATCCCCTTATGTGATGGTCAGTGTGGATGTTGTTTTCTGTTCTGAATGACCATAGCTCCTGCTTAAGCACATCTAGAAAGTACTGTGAGAAATGAGCAATCAGCTATTCCTGCATAGAATACCATTAGTGTGTTGTAAGAGAGTATCCACAGATTCAGCTATGGGGTCACATTTTTGCTCATCATCATCTGGGCCAGTGAATCCTACCTAATTTTTTTTTTCTGGATGTTGGCCCACCTCCAAGAGACACTGTTCTGGGAATTTGAAGCAAGTGTTTTCCATCTCCTTTCCCTCTTCTTTCCAGTCTGATAAGAGCTGAAAAGTCTGGTTTCCAGTGTCATAGGCAGGTCATTTGGCTATAAAACAACTGATTCAAAGGTGGCCATAGATGGTAATTAAGTTTATATTGACAGTTCTTGAAGTTTACATGTCTGTTAGCATCATATTTTAAAACTTTATGCTTATTGCATGGTATTCTTGCATCATTTGAGCCCCAAATTGATCAGTGTTGCAGCTCACCATTATATACAGCTTATTTGAAACACAATATGTAATAATTACTTGACAGTACATGAGGGAAATATAATAATTTTTGTCTTGCAATTCAAGTTAAAGAACAGATAAGATATATTTTGCTTATATTGCACAAAATACTGAGGGGAATGGCATACATTGCATGTTTGGTTCTAATTTTTGGTTTACCAAATGGTCTTACTGGTGGAGAATGAACTGACACTTTCCTGGCATGATTATCTTCAAAGCAGGAAATGTTTAATGAGCTGCAAAAATACTAAGATCATATCTTTACAGATATGGTTCTCACCTACCATCATACATTATCCTTGCCTGGTGCCTCTTGCTTTTGGAGTGGGTAGCTTGCAATTGTGATTTGATTCAGCTGTGGATTTCTTCATCCTTTAAATATGAAAGTGAGCATGAGCAAGTTACTAGATGATTGTTGCTGGGACTCACTAAGTGTAAGCTGAGGTACAGTCTTTACAACTTCCCTGAAAAATGGCACTGCAGTCTGGAACACTACATCCCAAATCAGTACCACAGCTTTTGCAAACCTTCTGTCACATAGATATTCTTCTTGTCCTTCCCCCTTCCTGGAGATGAAATTGTGGATTATAGTTGGTAGTATAATAGAGGGGGGCATAAAGATTTTTTCATATCTGTGAATTCAGTAATCTTCATATAGATCCTGAGTTGCACCTGATCTTTTGAATGTTGCTTTTCTGGTCTGTTCTTGCCACTTCTGAGATATTTCTGTGGTTTTGAGTGCTATGGCAATGGATCTTTCTACCTTTTGGGTTGTTGGTCTGTCTGCCTTAAAGAAGAAATTCCCTTAGTAATTGATGCTGTTCTTTTCTCATTGTATTGTATTGCAGATCATGAGGAGTGTCTACTGTTTGGTTTTCTGTGTAGAGATTTGTATAAAATAAACTATTTTAGGTGGTATAAACTATAGAGAATAATTTTGTATTGGTCCTTTTTGTTCTGCCTCAACTTCTCCAACATAATTTGTCCTTGACTTGTCTACAAAATGGATTTCCAGTCTGCAAAATAGGTTACAGCTGCAGGAGTCTATTGCATTGTCTTGAAAGTAGGAAAGAAAACAAGTTCACATCAGTTCCTTGCTTTTTTTCTTCACTGTATGCACTCAGTTGTTAGGTGAAATCATAGTTAAAGATGAAGAAATGTATAACGAGAATGGTTTGGATAAATGTACAAAGGTGTTTATTTTTAGAAAGGCATAAAGAAGGACAAGATGGCTGAAATTTAGTGGAAATGCAATCAATGGGAAGTTAATTTAGTCATTTTAATGTTTCTTAATCATTTTCTTTTTCAATCTTAGTTTTTCCTGTAAATATTTAACCTTTTTTCTACTCTTCTCTGACTTAAAAGTCTTTGCAAAGAGCACATATGCAGTTTTTTCAGTGATGGATGATATAAAAAATTGGAATTATGTAAATATAGTACTAAAATGAAAGAGTGGAAGTTAAGAAGTTGTGAGCTGCTTATGGATCCCAGATAGCAGTGCAGATAGCCAGATACATTAGTTTGAATGATTCAGTAAGTCACTTCCTTGGATAATTCTAAATCTCTCTTGTGCTTTGTTGCTGGTCAATTCACCTTGAGATTGTGCTGTCTGCTGAAGTCAATGTGGATTGTTAATAAATCTAACCATAATATTAATTGTGTTTTCTTGCATCAGATATTTTCCTGTTGGAAACATCGAGATGCTCTGTCAGTCTCCGTGCTGTTCTTGTTATCTATTCTGTTTTTAAAGAGAGCTGTCCTTACTTCGGCAACACTGTACATAGGGTAAAATTTCTTAACCTGAAAATTATGAGAGTTAGTCTCTCTGCAGGAGAAAGGAGAGGTGTGGATAAAGTGGCTATTTAGAGCTGTCCTTGAGTCAATGAAGTAATGAAAACTTAAAGCACTAATTAATGGAGAAGCACACAATACATTTTCTGTGAACTATGCTTCTGAAGAAAATGCTGCATTTACACATAGGAGGTCTTTGTACTGATTTACCACGTCTGCTCTCACAGGTGATCTGTAAAGCTTTGACTGATTTGGAGCTACATTAAGTGAGAAGCAGCTTCTTAATGTGGTCCTCTTCCATGGCAGTGGAATATTGAGTGAATAATATTGAGTGAAAAGACCCTTAAGAATAATTCCCGGTTTGAAATCTCCTAAGGATGACAAAAGAACAGTGATGGTTAAGGGACCCTTTATCCTTGGTGAATTCCATTCATTTATTTTGGTGACCTTTTAATGTATTAAAATAACATGTATTTTATTCTTTATTTCTGTAGAATAAAGGCATGATTACTTTATATTTCTGTAGTTAGCAGTCTTGCATCATAGTTGAGTTTCTGTTGTCTGTATTTTGACTTAAATACAGCTTTGATTGAGCACTTCTGTGTGCCAATGGCCATATTTTTTGGATATTATAAGATATTTTCTTTGCCTGCCTAGTGATTTGTCTGATAGTGACAACCCGTGCTCCCCCTTGACACAGCTTCAATCTAAACCATTTGTCAGTCTCTAACTTTACAAAAACACTGGGCATTTCTTGCTAGATAGATAGGAACATATCTGTCTGTGTAAGCATGTGTTAGACAAAAATGTTTATTTTCAAAGAGGTCTTTTAAATCTATGAAAATTTTCTCATATACTAGAAATACACAGGCTTCTGTGAAAATTTTCCTTAAGCCAAAATTTTCTTCTGTTAATGTGAAATAATCAGCTACATTACAGTGATTCAGAAAAGCAGGTTTGAAATGTATGAATGGGTTCTCTTTGTAGAAGTGAATTACTGCAGATCACTCATTCATGAATTCTTCCTATTGCAGAATAAATGAATGAAGATGACTCATCTTGAGGACATTTTGTAACGGTCCCAAGTTACAGCTAAAGGCTATTAAATGTTACTTGACACAATAAGAGAGACCATGTTCTATATGTCTCTGCAAAGGAAAATTGCCATTTTCATAATAGAATAAGAAGACTTATGTAAATTAGAATGAGTCATAAATGCTTCATGCTTTGAAATTAAATGAAGTGTCAGTATTAAGGTTAGGCTCTGGGATAAAAGTTAAGCAAGTTTAACCTAATTTTTTCCTCTTTGAAACAAGAAATAAAATTCTTCTGAAAAGTGTTTTCAAGGAAGTTAAGAGGAAAAGAAGATACATCAATTCTGAAACTACAGTAGTGAAACACAAACTTTAGTTTGTTCTAAGATCAGCTTGAGCTTTGCAAAACCAAACCTGTCTATTATGCAGAATATTTTGTGAATAAAATTGTTACAGAATCACAGAATGGCTTGGGTTGGAAGAGACCTTCAAAGGTCATCTACTTCCAACCCCTCTGCTGTGGGCAGGGTCACTCTCCACTAGACCAGATTGCTCAGAGCCTCATCCAGCCTGGCCTGGAACACTGTCAGGGATGGGGTATCCACAAATTTGCTGGGCAACCTGTGCCTGTGCCTCATCACCCTCATGAGAATTTCTTTCTTATATCCAATCTAAACCTACTCTCTTTCAGTTTAAAATGTTGCCTCTTGGCCTGTAACAATAGGCTCTGGTAAAAAGTCTTTCTCCATCTATTTTATAAAGCCCTTTATATAATCAAAGACTGCAATAAGGTATCCCCAGCACTTTCTCTTCTTTAGACTGAAAACTCCAACTCTCTCTGCCTGTCTTCACAGGAGAAATGCTCCAACCTTCTGACCATTTTTTTCACCCTCCTCTGGACCCTCTTCATGTCCATGTCTGTCTTGTGCTGAGGCACCCAGGACTCCAGGTGGGAGGCAGAATCACCTCTCTTGCCCTGCTGGACGTGCTGCTTTTGATGCAGCCCAAGATATAGTTGGCTGGCTGGGCTGCAAGTACACATTGCCAGCTTATGTCTAGTTTTTCATCCACCAGTATCCCCAAGTTTTCTGCAGGGTAGCTTTTACTCTATTTTCTACTGTTTTATGCTGTCAAGCTTGGCATGGTTTTGATTGTTTAGAGATACTCGTTTAGAGCAGCCAAACTGAGCATCTTAAAAACTGAAAGTAATAGCTATTTAAGTACATTTGAAGCGAAACCCCCTAGATTTACCTTATTCAAGTATCATCTTGTGCTTTGGTTTTATTCAGTTTTATTTTAAAACAATTTATTAATATTGGAAGTGATTTAAGACCTATCATAAATTCTGTACAAGTTGCCACAGACCCCTGAGAAAGGACTTTGTTAGTTGCTAATGGTCATTGGGATATGCTTCCCTCACAAGACCACTGTAGCTTATTATCAAATCCTAAACCACTGTGGTAAGTGAAGGAAGTGTGTGCTGTCATTCTGTGGTGATTTTAGAATGTACAAAGATACCTGGCACTGCAATAGTGGTCACATTTATAGACTTAAAGGGTGACATCACCTCTAGAAATACCGTATCTTGATTGTTAAATTACTCGGTATCCACATTAGCACTGGGCAAAGTTTAGGAGTAAAAGAATGTTTATTTAAATACACAACTCTCTAGTAATGGAACAAACTAGCAAAAGCAATAAAACACTATTAACAAGAGTTCTCTCCTACAGCATATCTAGTCTTCTAGGTAGCTTAGTAGCCTAAGTAATGGACCTCTTACAAGTAAACCCAAATGTGTGTTACAGAGGTCTAGTGCTTTGGTTTTCCTGCTTCCATTAAGAACTGCTTACTGAAGCTAGCCAGAGAAGCTGCTCTGG
Source organism: Acrocephalus scirpaceus scirpaceus (assembly GCA_910950805.1). NCBI lineage: Eukaryota > Metazoa > Chordata > Aves > Passeriformes > Sylviidae > Acrocephalus > Acrocephalus scirpaceus. The sequence goes on along the minus strand of OU383774.1, from coordinate 54,362,674 downwards.
GTGCTCTTTTTCTTTTTGTAGGCTGAGAAGAAACAAATTTTTCATCCTTGTTTCCATGTACCTGTTTCTCGTTTCAAAATACTGAAATGCTGTATGACAACATGTGTAAGTTTATTTGCTTTCCTTTCCATCTTCAATGATGCTTTGCAGTTTTTCTTCACAGTAGCCTTATGAAAACACAGATGTAAGGTTTTATGTATCAGTTCGTTAAAAAAAATTTCTAAAAAAACCCTCAAAACAACCTCACCCCAAATGGTAAGTGATTTCCGTTGTCATCTCCATTCCTTCTATGTAGAAGACTAAAGATATTATGTAAGGCTAAAACTGGATATGAATACTTAGATTAACATCCTTTTCTACATATTAATTTTAGGTTCTCCCCTGGAAGTATTTAGAGGGCCTTTAAAATAGGCATTGAGGGAAGCTAAGACAAATCAACTGAAAGTGTGGGGTTAGAGAAAGCTACAATGATTTGCAACTAATTAACATGGTTGAGGATGTCCATGCAGAGGGTCAGAGATGAGTCTATAGAAGTAGCTTAATTCTAAAGCACCTCTGCTTGGGAATGACCTTCAATATACACAATTTTTAAAAAAATTAAAGGGTTTTTTTAGTTATTATTTCTAGGTATCTGCACTCAAACTAAAAATAATATTAGTATTGGCCAGCCATGTGGGAGTGTGACTGCAGAGGAGACATAATTCCATTTTGTATTGAAACAAGATGATGAGGGAAAGTGGTCACAAAGCGTGGTTGTAGCAGCTTGATTTGGAGCTGTCTCATTCCAAAATAATTTTAAGTAGGAGCTGCTCTTTTTATAGCTTAGATTGATAAACAGGGTGCATGAATGCCCTTGCAAATATTGTTGAAGACTTAACCCTTGTACCTTTTACTGGTAGGTTAGCCTAAAAATTGGATTGAGATATGGCAAATACCCTTCTGGTAAGGTAAAGAAACAATGATGGATTTAAGCCCTCAGTGCAGTGCATATAGAACACTCATGTGTTGGCTTCGGTACATAGCACAAGTCCAGTTGGTAAGTTGAGTATTACTGGCAGGTAAAACTTGCCTGTAAGCCCTGCTGCTGCAGGTCTTGTAGTGCAACAGCTGAATTAAAGCTGGCTTCAGACACATCTCCTTGATTCCGTAGGCCCTCTTGCAGTAGGGCAGAGGCAGTCTTCAAGAGTCATAACCATCTTTCAAATTTGTTGTGCTAACTCAATGAAAATTGCAAAGTAGTACAAAACAAGGTCATTCTCTGACAAGAATAAAAGACAACAATCCAGGATTCTGTTCTTTAGATTGGCCTCTCTCTGCTCTGAGAGTGACCATGAGAATTAACCTCGTAATGGAGCTCCCTCAGCCTTCTCTTGGAACTGCCTGACCTTGTCATCCATTAATTCTGATGTCTGACCAGGTCTTTGTGGCCCCAGTCTCATCGAGCCATTAAAGAAGCAAGCAGGGATGACACAAGAAAAACTGTTATTGGAAAAACTTACTTTACCATGCTGCTTTTCTGCCAGAGAAGTTCGCATTACTGTTGTGCCTACTTTGTTAGTGTTATAAATACTAGACTTCTAAAACACTGTACTCCCAGAACAAATTGAATTTGGTGAGTTTGATTAAAAAACCAACTAGACTTGTTTTATCCTCTTCTGCAGTAGCAAATTAAAGGAAAAAAAGGGAATTCATTAATTTATATCTCTTGTGATGTTGACTGTAATGTGTCTTAGGAAAAGCATCGTTTTCTGCCACTGATTTCTGTTTAAAATGTGTTAAATAGAGTCAATATCTTTATATGAAAAGAACATGTCTGTGACATTTTTGCCCTGTTTATTTGTCATTCTTCTAATAGATATTTTTTAAACTTTTGATCTATCTTATTTCATGCATTCTGAGATGTGAGTTCATGAAGTACTATATTCATTGTAAGGTGTTCAGTCAGGTTCTCCCTTTCCTGTTTGATTTTCCTGTATATTCAGATCAGTTAATCTTCCCTTGTACCTTCTTTAATCTTCTCCTTTATTCCTCCTTTTCACTACACTGCAGTCTCCACACTGCAAACTCAGCCTGACTGTAGGAAGGTTCTGGAGACATTTGTTTGAAATATCAGTGCTTCAGCTGCATACTGAAGCCATCTAATTTTAGGTGCCTAAATGTGTGTTTCTATATGTGGCCTTGGATCTAAGCTCCCATTGAAACTAGTGAAGATTTAGTCACTAGGTATAGTACACTCAGTGCTTTTCAGCTGACATCAGTTTGCACTCAATAGCTCTCCAGGCTCCACTGTCTGTACCAACTAGGTTTCCACTTGCTATAATGGGAGTTCAAAGTCCTAACTTGCACGCAGACATATAATTTTAGATACCTAAATGAGATGTCTCCATTTTGGAACTAAAGCTTGACTATTATAAGCTGAAATAAATAAGGCTACATCCTGAAAGTGCCTCATTTAGGTGTGTTGATTCACAGTTGTGCCCTCAGTGAATGTCTTTGTCCTCAAGCACCTGAACTCTTTGAGCTCATCCATTTCCATGAGCATCTAACATCACATTTTAAAAGGATGGTACTGGTTCTTGGAGGTGCATGTTGGAAATTAATTTACAGCCCTAAGCTGCAGCTGGAGAATGCCCCTAAAACTTAGTTTCCATTACTCTAGTCAGACATGTCTAGCCCCAAGGCTGTGAAGTATTAACTCAAGCTGCTGAGATTCAGGTGCTATATTGTCTCAGTCTGGAATCAGTTGGATGAGCCTTGTATGAAGCATGTTAGACTTGACAGGTTTGTGTCTGGCAATATTACAATATTCCCATGGCACTGCAATCAGTTAATCTGATTTCTTCTCTGACTATGCTATTGATGGGAAAGAAATAGCCCTGTATTACTTGCTTTAGGGGGGAAAAATAAGGGGAAAAAATTAGTAGGATCTCTTCTTGGCTTCTCATAAGTAGAAGCAGTTAGTAGTTTTGTCTAGGTAGAAAGTTTGCCTAATGTAAGCAGTAAGCAGTTTGAATTAAATAAAAAAATAGACCTGTAGGCATTTTACTTAGTATATTTACTTAATTTACAAACATTTAGCATAACTTAAACTGATAGCATTTTCTTTATCTTAATTGGATGCAATCTGATTAACTGAAATAACAGATTCGTTAAGATTGCTAACTTTAAGAGTGGAAGAATTTCCTTAATTTCATTATCTGATTATTTAAAAACAAATGGTGCTTTTATTTTGTAGAAACTCAAACAATGGTTTTTAAATGGACTTTTTACTGGGTTTCATGAAAATGGAAAATAGAACTTTATGCATAAAGGACTTATGCTGGATCCTCTTTCACAACAATGTACAATACGAATACAGGCTGATGCGTCATCTGTTGGAAAATGCTGTGCTTTATTAGATGGGACCTCAGGAGAGTTCTTTATAGTTCCACCATGTGCAATTCAAGTTGTATTGCTGCATTCTTGAAGTATAGTTGTAGCTGTCAAACTATTCAGACTTCTATCCCAGAATTACTGTTAGTAAGAAATAGCTTTGAATTGATGTTGGTTGACTCTTGTCCCATTTGTAGTCACGGCTGCCTTATCTTGTGCCACTGCCCCTGGCAGGTAGTTGCGAAGGGTTGCAGATGCACTAGGAAGGAAAACAGTCATCATAGTTATGGAGAAGCTTTTGTGGCCACTGTTTGTACAGATTGCCTCAAAACAAAGCCAGTTCCTCATGCCCAGGCTGACACAGCCATGTCACAACCAAGCTTACAAGCTGACAGTGCTCTGCCTGCGTGCCTTCTCTGATGCCAAACGTTGTTGAGTACCCAGGCGGTCAGTCTCCCTTTCCTTCATTTTCACCTGTGCAAGGCTAATGTGTTGTCTGTTCTTGCAAGACTAATATCTAACTAAATGCTGCAACTTCGAATCCAGGGATTTTTAACTCTCTTCATAGTTTTGCCTTTTTTTTGTAGTAATAGATGAATCAGCAGCACATGGCTTGATAGATGTGGCTGTGCATGTGTTATTAATAGTAAATTAATAGCTGTCTTTTTTTGACTGTCTATGAAATGACAGGTTTTGTGAGCTTGTATGACTTACGTGATCATACCACTCTTCAACTTTATTTAAAATCATGGTAATATAACTTCCCCTTCTTCCTTTTGCAGACATACAGCAGTCTGTTTTACATCTAAAGCAGTTTATTATCCAAATGAGGGAAAGGATGAAGAGACAGAAGATAACCAAGGTCATTACATATAGGCTAGCTGTGCACAAATATAAACAGCTCCTGTGTAATGTGAGTTAAAGACTGGTTACAAGTAAGTTCAGCCAAGTAAAACCATTAAGAAACAGTTTAATCATAAGGGGTTTCAAAGCCGGAAGGGCCAAATTCTTTGGAAGTGAGTACAGCTATCCACACTGCTGTTCTTGTTTCTTTGTGCCAGAGAGAAGCTCTTTCTTATGCTGCAAAGGGCTTTCCAGTTGTCCTAGAAAACTCAATCGTCTAGGGCAGGTGCTCTAGGACATCATTCAAAGAGCTTCAGATTTTTTCAAGTGACTGTATATCATCCAGGAATTTGTAGATGGGTCTCAGTTAATGATACTAGAGCTTCTAGAGAAGCTGATGAGACCTTCCTTCCCTTTTGGTTAAACAGCTGTTCAATGAGGATATGGTTTATCTCCTTTGCTTGTTCTTGATTTGTTTTTTTCCAGTAGCCATTCCTCAAAAGTTTCCTTATCTGTTTGCTTCGATGCTCTATATATGGGCCATTTTCATAAATAGAGTGTATAATGTGCTTCCCTTGGATGATGTAAAGACATTATCCAGTTATGTTGGATGATGTTTACAGTTCAGAGGTTGAATGGATGTGCCTTTCAAGGCAACTGAAGAAAGAGCTGCAGTAAGAACTATAAATGCCAAACCAGAAGTAAATATTATTGCTCATTAACAGTTCTTAGAAGGAGTTAATATACAAAGAATGGTCAGCCTTTCTCTTCTTCTCTGTTTTTCCAACAGTCTCTTGAAAGATAGCATTTAAGTAAGTGAAGTGCTATTGTGTTGCATCCTCAGCTGCTTTAGACTTGAGTTTGTACTCTGAAAGGCACTGCTCTCTGGACAGAGTTAACTCTTTTGGTTTATGCAGCCAAGAGACATCTCAGTAAAGCTGTTAAGCAGCAGGTAGATTTGGAAAATTATAGGAAACATACTTAAGTTTGCATTTATTCTTTTTGTTATGCTTTCCATATACTTTGTATTTTGTTACTTGTTTTGTGATGAGGCAAAGATTTCAGATCAGATTGTGCTAGATGTACCAAAAAAAAGGTACTTTGACTCTTACCTAGATTTAAAATTCAGTTAAATCTGAAATCAGATATGACTTTTTAGTCTTATTTTTCAAGTGATACAAATAAAGCTACCTTGCAGGCACATCCTTGGGATGCTTAAAGCACAAGGTGAATTTGGGAATTTGAGAAGCTAGACTGTGTTTTTTCTGAAAGAGAATTTTTTTCTGAATTGGGGTCAAAAGCAGAGTGACTATCTCCCATTAGAGTTTGACACTGCTGGCTGTGCAGTTTTGGGAAGCATCTGGTGGCTATGCAATGCATTAATGGGTGAAAATATTTAGTAAATTACAAGGGCAGTCTAAACAACTGAAACCAGTTAAAGTTCTTCCAACATGAGTGAGTTTTAAAAATCACCCGCTAAGAGAGCTGAAAATTAGAGTGAATATCAACAAATATTGATCAGAGGTGCAGAGGACTGGCTAGTGTGAGTAACTTCCATTCATTTCCCTGATTTGTACTACAAATGGATACAAGAGGACTGTCAAGTGTGAGGTTTTTGAGATTGATTACTGATGGTTTGATCACTTTTTCACTTCTGGCCCATGTGTGCATTTCTACACAGGTTGTAAATCTGACATGATATCTATGTAGCATTTTCAATAAAATATTTGTAAAAGATACAGTTTTATGCTTACTACACCCTTTTAATGCTTATGAAAAGGAAAATTGCATGAACAGGAGGAAAATGTACCTTGGAAATACCGTATCTTTTCGTTTAATTGCAGTTATATACACATCAAAGTTTCCTTGCATCACTTTCCCGCAAAGATATGACACATAGTAGATTATTAATATGCCCACACAGCTTTCTCTGTTCATCCTCTCTCAGGTCTTTCAAATGCCATACAGAGCACTGATTTCTCCACAATAGCTTTCCAATTGTGCATTATGTTCTTAGAATTTCAGTGTGTTGACAATTTTTTTTTTAGTTACTGAGCCTTGTCCTCTCAACTGAAAAATAGATCCATTATTTTTGGTGGGAAAGAGTCTAGTCTCATGTTGGTGACTGTAGTTACACAGAAGGGTATTGGATTTAGGGTTTTTTCCAGAAGCACATGAATGTATGTTGCTGGATCATCTTCTTGTATGGTGCTACTGTGCCGCTGGGTCTGGGCAAGTAGTACAGTAAACATTTCTGTGCAGCTTCAGAGAGCTGGAAAAAAGGTCTGAAGTGCCTGGGAATATTCCACAGAGAAAAAGAGGCTTAATGTTGGGTAAGGTTACATCTATTTGGGATATAGTTTTGGTGGCTATGAAGGCCAGTGGGAAGTGAAATAATTCCCTGTTCCTGCTGGAGATGGTGTTCCAGCGAATCCCGGCTGCCCTGGCTGGGAATTGTTTCAAGTCCGGTTGGGCAGTGGCTAGCAGACCGGCCACTACCTCCTTGGTAGTTCAGGAGCCACACGAGAGCTGTTAGTGAGGCTCGACGAAGGTAAGAAGAAGGAGGCTTCGTGGCAAGATGGAGTTTATTGTCACATGCACCCCATGGTGCAGGCACTCACGTGTCCCAGGAGAGAGAGAGCTAAGAGGGCCAAGGCCAGAGCCAGGCCCAGGGGCCTGGGCCCTGAGCGAAGCCCCAGCCCGAGGCAGAGGCTGAGAGGAAGAGAGCGAGCAGGGGGAGGCTCACTGCTTATCAGGGACCAGGGGAAGGGGGTGGACACAAGAGGGAAAACCAATCAGGGAAACGGGGAGGGCACACAGCCAGCAAATAGGAAACGAGGGGTGGGGCACCCCAGCCTGCTCCAATCCGGGACCGAGCCCCTCCGAAGCCTCTGGAATGAGGGGGAGAGGCTTCCCGGAGGGGGGCAGGCACTGGGAGGAGACCAATGGATGATTGACAACATATTGCAACAGAGGGGAACGAAGGGAATTTCCCAGGCAGGAGATTGTACTAAATGGGGAGAAGTACAGGGGGGAACTTGGGAAGAACCATTATAGAAAAAAAGATTATTAACAATAAGTAAGAACTAGAAAACGCGCCGCTACAGGGAAGCAGATAGGACTAGAAAATGCAGGTGTAAAGAATTGCAGGTATGCAGTGGAGTCTAGAGGCCAGATGCCTGCATGTTGCCTATTTCCTTGAAAGCATAGCACAGAATGTTTTTGATCACTATTTCCAAAGAACTTCAGCAGACTCAATACAACCTTTTTTTTTTAAGGTTCTAAATTGTGCATGAAATAGGAAAGGATTGAATGCTAAAGTACGATGCACAGCTAGCCTAGAATGTAAATATATTCCTTCTTTATCACCTAGTAATCAATGTACTTGGGTGTCTATCAGCTAACGAGACATTCTAGAAGTACTTGGTATTTCAGCAAAGCTGATCATCCAGACAACTCTAATGGCACAGGAAATCCATATTCCAGAAGTGGTAAAAGATCAACAAGAACATGCAGTAGTTGTCCAGAGGAGTGTTGTTTGAATGGTACCACTGAACTGGGTGAAATGCAGTTATTTACAATGCAAATTCATGCATAAAATTAATAAATTATAGATGGGGATCTCCTCACTTGAAACTTGATGAGGAGGAAGAAGCAGGCCACCTATCTATTTGACTCACAAGATAAGTATTATCTCCAGTATAATGTATCTGTAAAGCTTATTGTGATTATAAAATGCATAAAAGGACTATAAAAGGACAGTTTTTGTTAGTATGGTTTGGGATGTCTAGTAGCATTTTACAGGATTCTGCTGAGATTTCAACTGTAATAACTCATGTTTACAAAAGATGAAATGAAGCTGACTCCAGGTGTTGTGAAAGAGAACTGTTAGGATATTCAGGAGAAAACATTAAAAGAAAGTAGAAGAGCTTGGTTTGCTTGGCTAAAGTGACTTCTGGTAGAAAACAACAGGGATTTTTTAAAAAATAATGAATGCCAGAGCTACTCTAGAGTCCAGTTGGCTATGAAATGGCTGTGAAATACTTTTATGTAATTACAAGAAACCTGGCTACATAGGAGAGTGGTGCTCTGGAAGAGCAGTCCAGTGGGGAGACATATGGATAAAAGAATGTCTTTGATATTGGTCTTCATGCCTCTACATAGAATTCATTTATGGTGGATCTTGATGTATGATAATGGGGGAGAGGAATGAAATTGCAATTGCAGGTGAATAGACTTGATTCATGAGTTGTTTTTCAGGCCTTGAGCCCTCATGGTTTAACAACAGAAAATTTACATCCCCTGCATCCAGACAGTAGTGAAGCAATAAAAAGATTTCTGCACAAAGGGCACATTTACTTCACAGCTACTAAGCAATTTTCTTGTCTCAGCTCCTTCATGGAGGGATATATTGATCCATACATAATGTATGGTAAGGAACTCCGCCGTATGCATGTGTCTTTTTCCCTTTCTTCTGGTTTGGAATGACAGCCATTATATGTCTGAGCCAAGTTAGTTGTTTCATCCCTGGCCTCTTGTTTGGCACAGGTAAGTAGATTCCTTACATAGTTCTTTCTGGCTCCAGGTTCATTATGGATGCCGAAGCAGTGGGTGTTTTACTTTCCAAAACGTATTTGGTTACAAAGCAAATTGAATTTGAGGAGAACACTGCAGTGGTATAGGCTTATCTTGGTTTCTGGTCCCAGCTTACTGCTTTTCCAGATACTTTCTGGTAATACATGTTTATTAACATTGCTGAAAGCTTTTTAACAGGAGAAGCCTTTGTCATAGATGCTCTTAGTATTTGAGCTTACGTACTTCCTGTGTGTGGTAACTTGCTTGAGATTTGTAGAAAATAAGGCCTCATTGAAGTGATCTGTAAAGAGTTCATTGTGGTGAATCAAGGAGTCTTGTAAAACATCAAGAAGATCAAATTTTAAACTTCAAATTCCAAAACAAATTTAAAACATACAGATTTTAAAGTCTTTATCAGTTATTAGTTAGATTGCAGACCCTGAAAACCATTTTCACGTCACTTTCAGCAGTAAAATGTGAGGTTTGCAGTGCAAGTTGGCTGATAGTGTTACGGGATTTGTGCAATAGTAGAAGCATTTCACTGCAGAAGAAGCTGCAGATGTTTGTGGCAAGCATGGCACCTTTCTGTGTTGCAAAATCTGACTGACAATATTAGTGCTTTTTTAACATGTATCCTGGTCTGGGGTTAAGTAATTTGGGATCAAATTTCTGCAAAGCTTTTGGACATGAAAATTCTTGTGTGTGGACCTAAAGTCATTAGTAGAACCAGAAATCTTAATCTAAATGTTTAAGTATTTATCACATCAGTTGCAATGATAAGAATGTTCAAGATCAGTAGTTTTTCAGTCAAACTTTCATTTCTGCTGTCCTCAGAGCATCCCCTATTGTAGCTGCATTTGTAGGCTTGTTATTAGTGAAAAGACAGAGAAAAATATGTCTGTGGGAAGAACTGTGATTGAAAGGGGTCATGTTTAAGATGCTTGGATTCCACCTTAGTTGTAACTTAGATTTAGCTGCAGAAGTCTCAGATGCAGCCCAGGTCACCCACTAAATAATGATCTAATCTAGCAAGCTGAATTCATAATGAATCCATTGTTTCTCCTGTTTTGACCATGGAATTCCCTACATGCCTCTAATGCTACAAAACATGAGGCTGCAGGGGACAGTCAGGAGATAGACACCAAAGACAGAGACAGTATAGAGACAGTATATAAATGATGCCTTTCTGTCTGTCCAAAAAGAAAGGCCACTTGTCTACTTGGGCTGTATTAAGTTTATTCTGAAATGCAAACGGCATGATCAGCAGGAAATTGTTTAAAGCACTTGCCCATAACCAAAAAAAATCTGAACTCTGCAAGTACCACAGAATCTAAACCTGTAGCTGTCCTGATTCCAGCAGCGTCCCTTAGCTATGAGGCTCTGGAAAATTCTGAGTTGGCCTTTTCTTTTGTTGTCTTTTGGAGATGGGCATCTTTACCTCAAAAAGATTCTAGAGGGAAAATACATGGGAGAGCGAGCTGCCCTTTCCTTTTGATGTAATGGGGATTCCTCTATGATCTACATGAAGTCCTGGGTTCTTCTTCCTGTTTTAAAGGCTGGCTCTGAATTTTCCACTTAGGAGCTCTTGGATTAAAGAAGTTAACCGCGTTCCATTCCAGTTTCTAGTGGTCCATCTCCAGCAGAAGTGACCCATGTTATTTCTTAGTTTAGGTGTTCATAGCACTCTCCTAAATAGGAGCAAGCTTTGGTGAATGTGCAGAAGCAGAGACTTGTCCTCTGGAGGCAGCCAGTGAATCACGCTTCTGAAGCCAAGTGTTTGCTTTAGATGCTGCAAAGTGTAAGGTGCACAACATCAGATGTTTTCAAGTTGGTCTTAAGTCTCTCTTTTGTCACATAATTTTGTGTAATTTGCCTGGGTCTTGTTCCCTACAGCTTGTGGCACAACAAAATGATTTCTCATCACAAATGTCATATTTTGAATTGTCAGCTTCAGGGATTGTTTTCTCCGCTCATAATTTGAAACAAAACTGTGTAATAAAGTGTTACTTCAAAATCTGTTTCATGGTTAAGAAACCTAGAAATCTGAACATTTGTTTGTGGAACTGCAGTGTTGCTAGAAACTTTGTTGGTGGACTCAAGTGAACACCTCACATGGAGACATAAAAATAATTGTAAGGAGTGAGTGTAAGAGAGTTAGGCCTGTAGGACCAAACTCTTTCCACTGCTTAGTATTGTTACAAATAATCTTTTTATCTGATCAGAACAGCAGACTCACCTAATACAAGAAGCACATCTAAGAGAGTAAAATTTCAGTGAGACAGAGCTGTTGAGTGGGAGCATTTTTAGAAGTCAGCAACTGACATTCACTTTTTACCTCATACTGAGAAAAAGATTTAGTCCTGGTTTTGCACCCTAGAACTCTAGTGGTGGAGCTAATGTCTTTCTAGATTACCTGTTTTCCCTTCTTCTGCTAAATCATGTAGAATCCTGGATTATGGGATTTCTGGAAAGCTGAAATACCCCACATCCTACTAACTTAGTTTTATATCTTCTAGTTAGGAATGATCACTCCCAAACTGGTCCCTTTAAAGAAAGATATGTTTTGTATTTATTTTATATACTAGGACGATTTCAGCTGTTAATAGTAATAATAACTTCTGTTCTGCTGTGGTTTTATTTTAAATGGGCAATATGAATCTGTGTTGTATTCATTTATATCATTAGATTGAAACCTAGACAACTCAAAGGTTTTCAAATGAAAGTACTTGTTATTAGTAGATTCCAGAGACTCAGAGTAGTATGTCTTTAGAGGTGTCTGCCTTGAATAGAAATAAAAATTTGAGCTGGGCACTGAATTTCTTCTTGGCAGCCTTTTCTGATATGACTTTTTGCTGTGTTTTCTGACACTGTATATGATATATTAATCCCAGTTTCCTCAAACAGATTTTTTTTTATATATATCCATAGACTGTTCTCTCTTGTCCATAATTTTAAAATACCTTACCTTAGAATCTGGTAGAATTGTTACAGCATTTATATGAATGCTATTGATTTTATTAATCAGTACATTAGATTTGTATAAGTAATAATAAGTTATATTCAAGCCATTTTATGTATATTATATATACATAATATGTATGTGCGTATATATACATAGATACGTGTGTATGCATGTGTGTGCATAATAATTTAGGAAGGGGTAATGTTAAGAAATTTGCACAAAGGAACGGAGGCTTCTTCGAATGCCAGCTGAAACAGCAGAATGTGCCAGATAATTCTGCGCTCTAGTTTCAAGCCAATGTAGCCAGGTAAGTAAAAAAAAACCTCATTAGTGTAATAAGTTGAATATCAGGATGATGAAAAGGCTTTTACAAGTAATTATACTATGCAATACTATTCTTAGCAAAATCAGGCAGGCAGGGGGAGGAAGTTGAAGTTAATGCTTGTTCCTTCCAAGATCTGTCTTTTCTGGATCAACACAGTGTTTTGTAGAAGACACTGTCTACACACCAAGAACTGCCAACTGTTGAGACTCACTTGTGCTTTTCACTCTTAAGCACAAGCAGCTGTCAGTAGCAGTGCTTAACTTTTTAACTTCCTGCTCTACAGTGCTATATGGGGGGAAAAGCCAAACCCACCTGATTAGAAAAACACCAATTCTGGTGGTAACAACTGTTAGATTATTAAATTGTAGATTATTCTGAATGTTGTGAATCAAGCACAACATGATTAAGCAGTATGCACAAATATTAAATTTTAGTCTGAAAAAGTTGCAGATCTGTACTGCTCAGCATCAGTGCTAGGAAATTAAGCTCTCCTTGAAGAAAAAGCTTAGTAAAAATGCAGTGCAGTTAGATAAGAATGAGTGCAGATTATTTTTCCTGCTAAGAATAATAGTTTTATCAAAGCCTCTCTGTGTGTGGTATATCACATTTGACTCCCTTTGAAATGCAGCAATTTATGGTTCACCCAATATTTAAATTGGAACTCTGTGAGGGAGTGAACAATTTTTTGACTCTTCCACACAGTTACTAAATCATTTCCCTAAGCTGGCAAAGTAAACAGAGTAATTTAACAGTCTGGGCTGCACAGTACAAAGTGTATGTTGTATTTCCACATTAAGATTTTTGAATCATTGTTACTTTTTTTTAGTGAAGTAGAATTCATCACTGTGGCACACAGTTGCTCCAGAAAGTAGATATAGAAAGTCTTATTATTGTAGTATCTCAAACAACTACCATCATTCTTCTGCAAATTCCCAAGTGTAACGTTGTGTTACGAAGTTTGTGCCATTCAAAGGCATGGACTTGCAGTCTTTTTTTAATTACAAAATTGCACCATGGTCATTGTTTAGAAACAGGTGAAGTAGAAGTACATTTAACATTTGAACATAGAAACCATTGTCACCTTTTTCCTTTGAAAGTGTATCAGGCCATTATAAAAGAAAACTGATAGCAGCATTAGTGATAAAGTGCTATAGGAACCTGTCATCTCTGCACTTTGCCTGAGAAGGGATTTTCTTGTGAATATGTATGTGTGGTTTCATGGGAAAGATCAGGATCTCATTAGGATGTAATCTTTAGAAATACTCTAGATAGGCTTCATAGCTTTATGCTCTTTTATCCATTATTCCAAAGTCTCTGTAAAAGAAACTGATGCTTCCCTCCCTCCCTCTACTTTTGAAAGGAACTATGATAATGTTTTACCTTCCTTTTTTCCTTTTGTTTGCCAGCCTGCTGTCTACTGATAGGTTTCCTTTTTTTTTTTTCCCTAGTCAGTTAATACATTTCAGTTTATGTTGCGGCTTTGTCAGCTGCTGTTCCCCAGCCTTGATGGCAAAAGTAGACAGATGGATGGGGGAAGGGAAGGGATTGTTTTGTCATGATGAATTTAGAGCATAAGGGATACATTAAATTGACAGCACTGCCAGCTGAAGTCTTCTGATCACCTGTGTCCTTGCAGGGATCCCCGTTCCTTCTTATGCTTCTTCTCCAGCTTAGGCCAGTAAGTTCTGTGCTTGCTTTCCTTTTTTCTTATTACTTGCTTTTAGTATGTTGCACCTAGTATGTGTAAAGATGTTGAAGTTGACTTAAAGTATTAATTTGGAAGTATTTTCCAGGCACAGCTTACAAGACAAACATGGACCAGTTGGTGGTGGTTGTTGTTACTGGATTTTTAAATTAGTTGTAGCTGTTGGGAGCCCAAAATAAAACTTTGAAGTCTTAGTCCTTATGTAAAAAGACCAAGTGGTGCAACTGTTTGTGGCATCTGGGACTATTGATTTACTGCAGCCCATCAGTGTTAGAGGGGTGTGCTGCTACGTCAGCTGGCGCTCTATTGTTTCAGCTGCTGTGGCCTTTGTGTTTGATCCTGTCAGTGCTTGCGTCAGTGATGCATATCATCGCCTGTGTGATGTCAAAGTGTGGGTGTTCGGTTATAGAGCCATAGTTAACCTAATGTGCTGCAGTAAATCCTGAATGCTATTTCCTCCTGGGGATAGCAGTGATTCATCACCGTTCACATTAGACTAATGCTAAGTATAGCAGTGTTCATGAGCCGCAGTATCCAAATAGATTAGTATCAAAGTCATTGCAGCTTTCCAAACGCTGGGGCCGGAAAGTGTTTTGTTTGCAACCAGATCTGTTTGTGCGCCCCCTTTCTTAGGTGTAAACTGATTAGCAGGTCAGCTCAAGGAAAATCCCCTGGAAAGACTGGGCCCGAGTAATTCTTTAGCTCTTAATTATGCTAATTAACGTTAAAGCGTTCCGCTAAATGACTGGGATCACAGCGGATACTGACAGTCGGTAGATTACAGTACAAAGCGGAGCGGGGAGCCCCGTGGGCTGGCAGAGGCCGTCGCTCTCGGCGGGGGCGCTGCCCCTTGAAGCGGCGGCGCGGGCAGGGCGGGGCGCGGGGCGCGGAGAGGCCGCGGGGCGGAGCGGAGCGGGCCCGGCCGCGCACCTGAGGGAGCCGCCCCGCCCCGCCCCGCTGCCGCGGCGCGCCGGGAGCAGCCGCCCGCCCGCCCGGCCTGGCCTGGCCCGGCCCGGCCCGGCCCGAAATGAGCGGTAAGGACTCCGCCTGCCCGGTTCGGCCGCCGCGGTGAAACGCGACACCTGCGGGTCGGCGGCCTCCGCGGCTGTGCGGCAGTCGCGGATGGGGGAGAGCTGCAATGGCCAGGGGAAAAAAAATAAAAATCTGTGGGGCAGGAGTCGGAGCGCTGCCAGCGACCCCTCTGTCGGTGGTGCGCTCTCGGAGGGGGGTGGCGGCGGTCCCGGGGGCCGCGGTGGCCCCGGAGCCGTGAGGGGAGCAGGACGCCCGGCTGTGGGAGGCCGCAGGAGCCCGGGTGCTGAAGCGCAGGGCCGGGCGCTGAGTGCCCCGGAAGAGCATTCTCTGCCCCGGCGCTGGGAATCCGGTGTGTGCACCTTTGCCGGGGTTTTTATGAGCCGCTTATAATGGAGCGATGCTTCATGGTTGAAATAAAAAGAAATGGTGTATCTGCTAGGCGAGCGGTGGCGGTATCCTCAGGTTTTCCGGTGTTACTATGTTTAGATCAGCTTGTCACGATCCTAGCGATGATGCAGCGCTGGTAATCTTGCTGCATGTTTATGGTGGCTGTAATGAGCATGATGAGGTTTTTATAGTCTGTTCAAATAGACCCGTTGGAGAGGTTCATCAGCTATTGCTAAGGGAAGGAGGTATTCCTCCCGTTGGTGGGATTTTAGGACAATAATAAATTGAGAGTGTGGTGAAACATCTGTTTCTTGGGTTCAGTTCCGTTAAATCAACCCTTAGTGAGATTGATGAGACATTTTTCAGTAATAAAGTAACACAGGTATATGTTTGTTTCCGCTCTCACAATGTTTCTTTTCCACTTACTGTGTAAGAGAACTTGTATACCTGAAAATGTATCAAAGATTTGAGCCCTCCCCTTACCAACAATCAAGTCATCAACATCCATTATACAGTGGTTTGGATGAAATAAATTGTATATATGTGCAGAATGGAAGATTAGACGTTTCCTTAACATGAATTCCTGATGCTGTTGTTTGCTGATACTTTATAGTAACTCTCACGTCATGGTAAAACACACTGGTTTTGTCATGCAGCAGTCCAGCCAATACCTAAAAACATGAAAATTCCTCTTGCAGTGTATTACACCACAGGAGAACTGACATCTTCACATTAGCAAAGAAAAAAATACATGTTTTTATAGCATATTAGCATTTTAACTTCAGATAAAATTTTACAGGTTGTAATATGCTTGCTATCAAGAAATCAGTAATCTTTCTGTAAAACACAACATTCATTAAAAATACCTGTGAAATCTGCCGACTTTTTGTCCCATGCTTATCATTTCCTTGGATGTCCATCTAGAAATTTCATTTCACAGCTACTTGGAAATCTAATCAGAAGTAAATCAGAATTCTTGAATATTCAAATGTTTTCATTAATTCTGGTACCTTAAAATATCAAAAGATGGGATGCAAATTTTGAAACTACTGATTTGACTCTCTTCTAATACTGCAATACTTTTTCAGGTTCATACATTCAGTTTATGCCTTTATTTTTGTCACTGCTAGATTATGGTATACTGAAAAAGGCTTTGTGGATCAACCTTTGTACTGGATGGGAGATAACTGCTCTGTGTTTGTTAGAGATTAAAGTGTTAAATAAGTAAGCTTTAAAAAGGTTGTTAAATAATATTCTCCTGATGCTTAAAGCAAAACAAAAAAGCCAAACAAAAATAATCACGGTTCTCAGAGAAACTGCTTGCTTACGTGAGTTTCGTCATTCCCCAAGGACATTGTGTTCTGTAAGAAGTTCAAGTAAACGTGGTCCTAATTTTCCATTTACTTGAAACTTACATAGTTTAAAATCGTGAGTTTAATGGAAGTGTCAGTGTTTTGTAGTCATTATAGAAAAACTGCACGTAAGCAATGCAAGATACAAATTGTATAAAGTCCACCTTCTTATGTAAGAATTTAAACCATTATTTATTTCAATGGCAACTTACAATAAATGTGCTTCCATTATTTTTTACTTTTTTGAATTTGTTATTGTAAGGTAATGCACTATTTGAAGTTTCTCTTGCTGATTTTTGCTTCACTTTCATTTCTTTTTAGCACTTCATACTCAGGAGAAACTTTTGCCGAAACATTTTTGAGTTTCAGATGAGCAAAAACACTGGAAGAATGTTCAGTTCTCAATTTATAGCTTGCTGTAGTCTTTATATTCTTCACTGTTGCACAGTTCAGTGAATAATTCATTAAAGACCTTGTTCTTAAAAAGTCTCTTCACCCCCTCCCACTGTTGTGGGTTAGCATTTGATTGATAATAAAGCTGTGATTCTTTTTAGGTAGCGTGTTTGCAAACTTCTGTGTCTTATTCTAAAGAAGTTCCTGTAATACGTGCAATTAAGTTGGATTGCATGCTGCTTTTCTGCAGAGTGCTTTTCATTCCTTTTCCCCTCTCTTGGCTTTCAAACAGAGGTACCTTTATTTTTCTGTTAATTCCACACATATCAGAATGAGATATACTAATCTTATTTACCTTGCATTTACTTAGTACTTTCCATTTGCAGATCCTACCAGATGTTAATGTTTTAAAAAACATTAAGGTGGAGCTACGAATGCCCTTTCAGAGGTATTATTGAAACTGCATAAGTTGGATTGGTACTTTCGGTAGCTTCAATATACTGAATTGGAAATTTGCAGAATGCAGCCTAGAGTGTCTGAATCCCAACCTTCTGTCTTGTCAGAAAACTTGTTCAAATTATATTGTGTTTCAGTATTTCTTTCGTTATTAAACTTCAGTGTCTGTTCCCTTGTGTATTTAAAACACAGTAATGTAAGGGTGTCCCTCTTGAACCTGTACCAATGTACTTGCTCTGGTAGAGGCCAGTAGCAAATACTAAAGGACATAAGGATAGGGCAGGCACACAGAAGAAACTTCCTTGTTCATGAAACAAAAGCAACACTTATATTTTTTACAGCTCTTAATGGATTACTTCTCCCAAACTGAACCTAATCTTTAGTTTCTACACTGTTCTTAAAGCAAGGAGTTACACAATTTAGCTGTTCATTTTATGAGAAATTCCCTTACCTGTTTTAAAACTTACCTGGTGAATTAGTTAACTATCTCTGATTCTTGCAAATGAGAAACTATAAATTATCTATCTTTCCATTTGTAGGTGTTTTTAAAACAGGTCTTTTACTGTTTCTCTGCTGCCAGTCCTTTTAGCCATCTTCTGGTGGAAGGATCCTGGTCTCTTGAATCTTTCCTGATAAACAGGTGGAAAGCCACTGTGATTTTTTTTTTGTCCTTTTCTAGTCCTGTGTGTTCTTTTTGAAAGGTGGAGTCAAACACATTGCTCAAGGATTTGAGGTACAGCATGAATTTATACTACAGCGTAATGTTTTCTGCTTGTTCCCTGTTCTGTTAGTAATGATTTTTTAATGTTCTCTTTCTTTCTGTGAATGCCCCTAAACAGCATTTGACTGATATTTCTTTAGAAGTCCGTGCAGTAGGTGCATTGTATGTTTGTTTACGTCTGATTTATGGCTTATCGCTGTAAAGAAACACTTACGGTTTTATCCAGGTGCATCACTTTACATTTACCAACATTATTCCTTCTGGGTTTTTGTCATCTGATCAGCGAGTACTGTGAGATCCTTTACAGCACTCTGAGAACATGGCAACAATTTATCACCTTGCTGTTCATTTTCTTTTCTGGAAACTTTGCTTAATGCATTGAACAGGTTCTTTGGGTGCCTGTAGGACTCTTTTTTTGGTCACTCAAAGGACTTCGAAAGCTAGTCATTTACTTCTCTTAGTTTCCTGTTCTCTAATCAATTATTAATGGAAAGACATTTTCCCTTTTTAACCAAAGGTAGCAGTACTTCTTTAAGGGTCTTTGAGAGACATTGTCAAAAGCTTTTTGAAAATCCAAGTATATGACAGCATCCCTGTGCTCTTTGAAGGTACCTGATTTTCTGAGCAATATTTTATCTACAAATACCACCTCTACACATTCCCACTGTCATATTTATCTAAGTGTGTGTAAACTCCTTTCTTTATGGTTTGCATGGTACAAGGATCACCATGGTGTCCTGAGTTTTCCTGTTAGCTAGAGCAGACTTACTAGTTGGTAATACACTGGCCTTTCCCTGAGACCTTGTGTCTCATTTGCCACCTCCCACTTCTGTGGTACTGAGACTACTTTAGTTGGTAAGACCATAGGGAAAAACAGTCATTTTGTAAAGTAATTTTCTTTGTAACTCTTAACTGAATACTATCTGGTTTCAGCAGTTTGTTTCAAATATTTTTATTTCTGTTTTATAGTCTCTTCTATTGTCTTTTCATCTTGGGGGGCATTTCTTTTGATTTCACATCTGTTGAGTTTTGACATGAGCTCTTCTGTGAGCTTATTGACAGAGATGGGAGAAATATTTGCTGGGGACTTTTTTTTAGCTTGTTTCTGGTTTTCTTCAACTGTTTTTTGGATTTCAAAGGGTGCCCTTTGCTATAATTTTATCTGTACAGTTCATTGCCTTTGTTTATCCATGTTATCTTGTATATTTTTCACAGAGACATTGCAGTTCAGTATGTTCTTTCAGCTTTCTCAAATTATTAAGTGGTGCTGTACTGAATATTTCTGTAACCCACTTAGGTCCTGCTCAGGTTCCAATGATGTCCCCAAATGGTTCAGTGCCTACTATTTATGTGCCTCCTGGATATGCCCCACAGGTATGTCACTTCACTTGCTTTTTATTTTATTTCTTTTTGCAAATTTTGGAGTTGGAACCATTTTCGCTTATTCAGTTATATAATTTGTTACATTTCAGTCATTGTGATCAAGCAAGGAGATAAGATGTCTCTCAGTATTTCTGAGATGAGAGACTTCCCATGCTGTGTCTGTGCCTGTTCAGTTATATATTAACTATGTACATGACAGTAGCAAGCACAGTTCCTTGGTGAGTTCAGAATCCTAATGTACTAGATGCCTTCTGAATATAAAATGCAATCATGACCCAAATATCTGCTTGTGCAGGACTTGTACTGATTCCTGTGTTAGTGGGTATTTTCTCTTGGCAGCAATATATATAGAATATATATAATATAATGTAATTTATACATGTACATAGTTCATGTCTGGGAAGTTCCCTGCAGATAAGGAGAAAAACAGGTCAGTTGAAAAAGTACAGCAAACAACATGGAAAAAATGTCAGCTGTCCATTGGGACCAAGTTAACATATAATAAGTGTTTCCACCACTTACCTTAAAATGGGGCTCTCATTTTTTCACTGCTGTGTGATTCCTAATTTAGATGCCTGTAAATTAAATGTGAGCTACATAACCTGGACATCCTTTCAAGTAGATTAAAAGGATGATTTCTCTTGGCTATTTTTGACATGTGAATTATAATGAGAAGTGTGGCCTTTCAGACGGTGCCTCTTCCTTTCCGTCACCTGCAGAACAAGTCTAGGGCTTTGTAGGTCAGATCTGGAAGGTAGAGCAGTTGAATGCCACTCCCCATGATGTAAGTCTCTCTCAAGACATTCTGTTGTCGTGGCCAGTCCACCTCTGACTTAGTGTGCATCCAGCGGTGTTCACTGAGAAGGGACTACATTGCATAAAATGCAACAAAAAAGCCCACAGTGTCAGCAGATGTTGGACAAATTATCTGAACAACATTTAAAAGATTGTCCTCTAGCAAAAGAAAAGGCTTCTAGGGCAGGCAGACTACTGCTCTGATTTTATCTTTCCTCTCTTGGAAGCTGGCTGATAAGTTGATTCTGTGCATCCTTTGTAGTTGAGTTCCCAAGCAGGCAGAAGAAAAATTACTTATAAATAATCACTAAAAGTCTATATATCTTCAGATCATAGTAAAAAGTCCTGATTCCTATTACAATTCATTTTTAAAGGACTGAAAGAGGTTTAGAGCTAAATGAAAATAAGAATTTTACCACATTTCTTACTTGTTTTCAGTTGATGAAGTACATATTTTAAAAGTTGTGTAACATGTGCCAATCTGAAAAATATTTTTTGAATTAGTTTATCCTTCCTTTGAGGAGAAGCTGAATCAAAGATACTGAAGGACTGGGCCTTTCTGAGGCCCATTCATTAGCCTTTCACTGGAGTTTGTTAGTCCAAGCAGGTGTTGTTTTAGCACAGTGCTCTGAGCTTTGAACTGAAGGTGCCTCACATCTATCCAGCTCAGAGTGCAGGTGAGTGAGCTCATCTGCTGTTTTCATCTGAGTAGAAGTACCGTAGTCCAGGACAGCCTGTAGTTTATTAGCCTTCTGAAGTGTTTATTACTGACAAAACATACCAGACTTTGAGGTTTATGATGGGTGTTCCTCTTACAAGCCAGAAGATTTGATAGTAGTCTTGCAAAACAGGAAAGTCTAACATTATCGAGCTAAGAGTTTTCCCAGACTTACTGCAGTCCTAGCAAACTTCTATGGTTTCTTCAGGTATAGTATATTTTTAAAGGTCAGTGGCTGCAGCTATATTTTGAGTTGAATAGGAAACCAGCTAAATGTCCTAAGCTGTCAGCCTGGAAGAACTTGAACATAACCATCTTTTGTCTCTCCATTTTCATTTAGTTCTATTACGCTTCTGCTTGCTTCAGTTCCTGTTTGGCAGTGATACAGTGTACTGTCCTCTGTTAGAAGCTGGGGATAACCACTGAATAAAAGATTTACTCTTCTTATATCACATAACTAAATAGTTCATCAGCTGATTTCATTTTCCTTTCCTCTTCTTTTGAAACTGTAGTTGTAAAACTGAAAGAAAGCACATCTTTATTCATCCTCTCTTAAGCCATCTATATTCACTGTCTGCAGTGAGTTTTCCAGTGATGTTTGGTTGGTTCACTCAACCAAACAGACCTATGCCAGAACCACGTTTTGCTAGCACAACTGGGATAATAGAGAGCTTGTTTACTTTTTAAACTTAAAATTACAGACTTAGCATGATGCTCTGACTGCTTTTTGGGGTGCTTTTATCTGTGTAGTTGTCTGCTAGAGGCCTACCAGCGAGCAGATGTTAGATCTGGAAACACAGTTGCAGACTTGTTATGTTAAGGTCCCTGCTGTTATGAATTGGGTGACTATTTCTAAGTTACTTAGGCTATTAGCAGACCCAAGGAAGCAAGTTATAAACTAAGCAGCTCGTTTGTTTTTTAATGGAAGCTGCTTCCTACATAATTTGAGTCTACTCATAAAATCATAATAGATTGCAGTATTTGGGGGCTTTTGTAACCAAAAGGGACTTAATTAAAACTACATTTCAGCGTTTAGAGAATTTCATTGGACAGCAGAAGTTCTAGTTGTATTTACTGCTAATATATTCTGCCTTTAGGATACCATGCAGCTATGGTTACACAGATTTGAATAGTATTGTCTTTAATTACTCTTTCCCAATAAGGAGCAATTTCTGTGTACTGAAAATAACCTATTTCTTAAAGTCATATTGTATGCGTATTTTTTGAAACTACATTCACTTAAGTAACATTAATTTTCAACTGTCTATTAAGTAAAGTGGGATCAGCTCCATTGTGTACCACTTCTGTGTCTTCTGAGTGTTGCTGCATATGCATATCCTACAGTACCAGAACCACTCTATCTACAGCACTGTTTCTCTCAGCACAGTGGTGAAGTTTTGAAACAATTTCCTGTACCAATCTCACTTACCTTGCATTGGTTCAGCTAGCAGGATAATTTGGGGCTGTACAAATTAGATTGCTGGCAGAGAAAACAAAATCAGAAGCTCTGTTCCAGATGTACCAGATGCACACCAACCCCTAATGGGGACATGTTAAAACCAATGTCCTCCAAGCAGTTTTCTGTCATGGACTTGATGGAAGCATTCACTCTAGGGCACAGGGCTAAATCTAGCCAAGCATGATTCCATTAACCTTAAACAGTGGAGCTGAAAGCAGCTTGGCACTAAGTGTTTGGATCTATTGATCTCTTCCTGTTGCACCAGGGTGTTTATTGGTGTGTGTGCACATGTCCCCATCTTCTTTCAAATGTCAGTGAAAACTTATGTCATAGGGTTGCTTTGTCTCTTGTTACTGAATGTAGTCATGATATTCCATTCTTCTTCCTCTTTTCTGGATAAAGGTTTCATCTAAAACCTTACATTGCAGTTTCTGCTGTGACTTTATTCTACAGCATTTTACTAGGAAGTGAAGAACAGTTTATTCATTGGCATCCCATACACTAAAGTTACTGACACCACAATACACACAAGTCAAAATATGTCAAAATCATCTTTAGGTGTCACCAACAGTCATGTAGAATTTACAAAAATTTAGAGAGGGTCATGATGTGAGGGAGGTGCTTTAGGGGCAGATCCTTGTTCCTGGTCTAGTTGATGACTCGCCCTATTTTACTGAAGTGCATTTTCTGCTTCATTACTTTGTACAGTTTGTGCCCTTGTGCCTGCTCTCTACCAGAGCCCCACGTGCTGCACAGCCTAGACGTGCTACAAGTGCCATGCTCAGCACACCTCAGCTCCATGCTTCTTAGTTTCTCACCATGGGATTGCATATGCTACTGCTATTGCTTGGGGCTTCTGGCAGCATTGCTAAGGGCCACATTTGGGTACCTCACACAAAGGCTGCTGTTACATCTCCCATTTGCTAATTTTTCTCAAGCCCTTGCACTACAGTCTGCCAGAGGCTGCCACAAGGGCCCTCATTTTCTGAGTAGCATGTAGTTCCCTTCAGGGTTCAAGACCTCTTAACAGGTAGAGGGATAGGGGGAGGAGAAGGAAAAAAAAATTTAGAACTACTTGACTTGTGGAGGAGTTTGAGAGGGCTGACTACCATCCTCGTAGTTTGTTTGCTAACAGCTTGAGGCAGATAATGGCTGCTGCAGGGCCAGTGTGGCAGGTGTCTCCTGGGTTAGAGTTGGTGGGCTGATTTGGGGACAGCACAAACGAGACACTTCTTACCTTTTCTCTTGCTATTGATGCAGAGCAAAGTCTGTCAGTTCACCAGTTCATTTCTAGGGAGCAGTCTAGTTATGCTGTAGAACAAATCCTACAGCAGTGTAGCATACAGGCAGTGTGAATGAGGGTGGAAACAGGACCCTTAGGAGAAGCTTGGCTTGTGCCATAAATATGCCAGGTTATTTGTTAGATACTCTTACAGTTAGATTTTTGTAAGTTTTCTTCCCCACCACATTGAGAAATGAATGGCATTGCTTCAGTTAATACGCTTGACATAGATAGCCCTTTAATGTCCCTTTTTTTCCCTTGCTATTTACTGTTTTCCTGTTGTCAGATTTAAGGGGTTTACTATTCCTGATTTTGTTTAAGGATGTATAGAAATGTATTTTTTTGACTGTCATTTCTCTTTTGGTGTGTGGTGTCTCTCACTGTACAGGTTATTGAGGATAACGGTGTTCGAAGGGTTGTGGTGGTTCCCCAGGCTCCAGAATTTCATCCTGGTGGTCACACAGTGATACACAGGCCTCCACATCCCCCACTGCCCGGCTTCCTTCCTCTTCCAGCCATGATACCCCCTCCACCCCGTCACATATACTCACCTGTGACTGGAGCCGGTGACATGGCAACGCAGTACATTCCACAGTATCACACTTCACAAGTCTATGGGGATGTGGGTAAGTAGCTCATCAAATATTGCAAGTTTTGTCGAGGGGAATAATGTTCTACTCATTTCCAGCATCTGTTACGTTGTTGTGTGGGCTTTGTCAAGCAAGACTTACAGCTTGAATGGGAATCATACACAAAATATTTTATGTGGCTACCAGCCTTGATTTGGCTGAAGATTCTTATTCCAGAAGTTGTTTTATTTGGTTGTCTGTTCAGTGATCCACTAAACATAAAGATTACTTCTTACATGTATAAGTTACAGATTTTCCCAGGAAAGCAATGCAGATGTTTGTAGTGATTCAGCATTTAAATCCACACCTGAGCACTGTTCTGAGATCTCATGTTCTGCAAACATCCTGTTTGAAGCATGAAATAGGAATTCTTAGTATTAGGGAAAAAAGCGGTCCATTTTTCATAAAACTATATGCGTTTAATTGAATGCTCCTTTGAAGTCCAGTTGGAGTAATGAGGTGCCACTAACCTAAACTTAATGAAGTGGTTGAAGCCATCTTTGGTAGTGCTGTTGATATCTGCCTTTACTGTGGTTTGGTGGCAAAGTGTATTTCTGTTCTAACTCAGGGGCTGGGTTGTTAGATAAATATTTACTTTTCTGGTAGACTTGCTTTTCTTTAGATAAGGCAGGTGCTGACCTTGAAAGACTTTCCGAGAGCAATTCTAAGTTGCTGTTTTTAGAGAAAGCTAGAAGCTGTGGAGAGGGAGGCTAAACACAACTTCTCAACATTCTATGATACTACTGAAATAATCTAAAAGTGGCCTTCATCTATTTGCTGAGCTTAAATAGTCAGGATGAATAAAGCAGTCAGATAAGAATATACCAATGTCTTGATCTTCCTGGAATTCTTAGTGTTTCTGTATTCTTATGTTGTACTTTATTTCCTTTTGCACCGTTTTGGTAACACTACATTACTAGATGCTCTTTGGGTGCTTATTTGTAATTTTATTAATTTCCTGATTTCTTGTAGATGGCAGTTGTTTGCTTTTAGTTTGCTAAATTAAGAAATTGGAGTATGATAATTAAACACATAAAAGAGAAATTATGCTTCTTAATGGAATAATATTTTTTTTAGATTTCTGCTGTCAGGTTCTATCACTTTAAATACAAATTCAGTGATAATCTGCAAAACTGCTAATGTAAAAAAAAGAAAGTACGATTCTTTGTTTGCTTTATTTTCAGTATATGTGTAAAGTGCCTTTGGGTTTAGGAAAGTAAAGGATTAGTACTGAAATTTGTTATTTATTTGCTACAGATTTCGTATTTAATTCTGGACCTCTGACTTTGGCTGTACCTTTAAAAAGTCAAAACCCACAGTTAGGCTCCTATTTCAGGAATCTAAATTTAAGGGAAAAAAACCCAAACCAACAAACAAAAAAAGACAAAAAACCCAAACAAGCAAAAAAAAACCACAAACAAAACACATGCTCATAGAGCACAGTAGTTCCCTGACAGGAGCACTGAACTCTGTAAAGGTAATGAAAATCACATTTCTAAATAGACACAGCTTATCTAGAAGTCCTCTGTCAAACTTTCTGTGAATTAAGCTGACTTTAAAAAAATGGAAACACAAGTTCTCTAATTTTTTTTGTTTTTATTGTTGCAAGGAAGTTCTTGTTTGATCTTTTTTTCAGTACTTCCTATCTCATAAGGAATAATAAATAATGTATTCTTCAGACTGACTGATCCAACTTACCTGAAAATGAGCAAATTCTATGGTGATTTTGAAGGATGTATTTTTTTAAAAGCCTTCAGCATTTATCATAGGCAGGGTTACACTGAGGAAAGACTTGGTATAGAATATATAAAGTCTTGAGTTAGTAAGGTGATTCTAAGCATAAAGGTAAAATGAATACAAATGCTGGACAGAAGAATTCACCAGTTTGCAGTTTAATACTGTCAGTAGTCTGGCAGTGACTTTTTTCCAAAGCCAATTCAGACTTAGAGATGAGACTTTGGTGCTACTGCAGCAGTGCCTGGGGTTACTATGTACAGGTATAGTGCACTTACAAGGCTTGGCCATACAGTCTTCAGTGTTTCAGTGTCTTTCCATTGCCCTGTAGATCACAGGCTCTGTTTCCATGCTTTTATGGGTGTTTTCCCTGTTGACTCCTGCTGAAGCATCATTAAAGTATTAGAGCTCTAGCTGCATTCCAAAACTTAATGGATTTTTTAATTCTACATTAGATCAAACCTCCTTCAGTGTACTGAAGTTGCACATTTTTTCTGTATAGACTTTATCCTGTACCTCACAGCTCAAAGAAGATTACGGAAACATTTCAAGAATAATTTTTAAGTGGAGAAAATATGGGGGAAAGAAAGTTGCACTCTCTTCCCCAACGTATTGTTAAAATGTCCATTTAGTATGTATCATTTTACCTGCTGATACACACTAAAAGACACTTCAGTTTTCAAGCAGAGATACAATTTTACACACAGGTGCATATTTAACTCACATAGCATTTTTAGGTAGATTTTTAGATTACATTCTGTTCTTAATAATTTGTTTTTCCATCCTTCATTTAGATGCTCTGCCTGCTCATGGAAGATCCAACTTTAGAGATGAAAGGTCTAGTAAAACATATGAAAGGTTACAAAAAAAGTTAAAAGATCGACATGGAACTCAGAAGGATAAGTTAAACAGTCCTCCGTCATCTCCTCAGAAATGTCCTTCCCCTACAAGTGAACCTAATGGACTTACAAAAGGACAAGATACAGCTGGTATAAGCACAGGTTCTACCAAATGCAAGACTTTGGGTAAAGGAAAAAGCAATTCTCAGACAGACACAGAAGTAGAAGGTAGGTGTTATCAACAATATTACACATACACACATACTAATATATGATGCAAGTCCAGAGTCTGGCTGAACATAACATTTGTAAATAGAACACCACACTTTGATAGTCTTGAGGTTGACTAGCAGCCTGTAAATGTCCTGACTTACATAGAGTGGAATTAAGAGTGATCAACCTGATCATCACATGGAAAAGTGGGCCTAAGAGAACAAAAACTACTGGTATGGAAGTCTCCATATAAATTTGAGAAAATATTATGAGTCACACTTCATGACACTGTTTAAAGAAAAATCTCTGCTTCGTTCAGAGTGCTTGCATTTTAAGGATTCACTGAATATTGATGGCCTGCTTGATATTGTAGAAAACATGGAAAGAATCAAGTGTCTGGATCAGAAAACATACATCCAACTTGACAAAGAAAGGAGATACTGCTGTTACATAAAATTGATCTATCCCTACCCACTCACTGTTGAAAGGCCCTTGTGAAAAAAGGCTGGTCCTCGCATTAGTCCCTATGAGTTCATGTTTTCTAAGACACTACCGTAGGGAATGTGCTTATTATAATTATCTTTATTTCAGTGGAAAGATTTTTCTCTCATAGATGGACTGAATTCACTCAGTCATATAGTCATTGTCAAATCTGATGATGTGTCACTATGTGACTTTGGGGTCTCTGCCATAGTCCTTCAGATTGTGAATATAACGTCAAAGACTTGTTATTAGCCAGGAGCAGTGTTTTCAGAGTAAGGAACTGTAATTGGTGATGCTAAAGGAAACAAACAATGGTTTTTCTCAATTCTCTGAAGTTTGCTTTGAGATAATAATTTTGTGCTGATGTATGTTAGATTGCTGTAAACCAAAAGAATTGTGAAGAAAGTACATCTATTCAAAACCAGGAAATCTCAACATATGAGAGCTGTTTAAAAACATGTGTAAATGATATCCTGTGAAAGCTTAGTACCAAAGGTCACATCTGAGATACAACCTAAAATCAGAAGTTGGGAACTATTGCTCCAAACTTGAATATTTGTCACTGTAGTTCCAGAGTGGCAGTTTACTTTCTTTTCGGCTTCAGTTTACTTTCTGTTTGTTAGTGTTTATTTGTGAGCTAACTTTAACAAGACACAAGTGATGAAATGTACTATTGTTTACATATGTTACAAAAATTATAGTGATGTTTCCTTAGAAGTATTTTATATGAAAAATGGGGAAGTCCACTTTTCAAAATTATTTCAGGATACATTGGGGAAAATTATGTACTGAGACTTAGACTTGTCAACAGAAAGTGGTGACTTAAGAGCTGTCATACAAGTCAGAAAAGCATTTGATTTGTTTCAACAGTATAAATCATCTTAGAAAAAAGTTGTAAATAGATTTGATCTACGTTTTTTAAAGATTTTTGTCAGGCTTTGTTTTTCTTTTATGTTTAGTTTAAGGCAGGTTAAATGAGTTAAAAATGCATGGCCACACCTTCAAAACTGTTCACTTACAATATTGAGATAATAAAATTTAAATATGTAAGAAAAGCAGATCAAATGCTTTCTGTAAACTATAGATCCTTTATAAAGCTCAGTTGTACCTTCAGCTGACACAAAACACCTTAGATTAATTGAGCAAGGCCAGCAGTGTTACCAGTAGGCTTCCAGCTGATGTGCAATAACATATTTAAACTACTGCAACTTGACTGCATCTACATCCAAAGAGAAATCTGTGGGAAATATCCAAGATCCTAAGTTCTCCAGAGCAGCAGTTGGTTTAAAGTTATACATTAATAAATGATAACCAGACTTTCTGTATTCCATAAAGCATAGAAGGGCTTTAGAAATAGTTTTATATTAACAACTTCTTCAGAAGCTTTTTTGGTTTTATGTTCCTAGATGAATGAAAGTTAGCAAGATGTTCTACTTTATAAATGCTTTCTTTTGTGTGCAGTTGTTGAATTTGAAGAGCTATTTCACTGTAAAGTTACTGTACAATATTCATGGGTACTTCTGTTCTGCTTTGATTTTGTTTTTTAAGAAAAGGATGAAGAAACAAAAGCACTGGAAGCACTTCTTTCTAATATAGCCAAGCCAGTGGTAAGTAACAAAAGGTTTCCATAAAATCAGAATATACATAGTCACACCTTCTTTTTTCTCTCTTAAGTTTAAAGGGTCTTTAACTTCCCATACTAAAGCAAATTCACTTAACTTCCAGTCACTGTACTGTAAACAACCAAAGCCATTTTTAGTGTACTAACATTTATGAAACTAAAACTGTCTTGATATTTACTCTGTAGAATTCTTCCTGGCTATTCTGTGAATCTCAGTATTAACAGAATTATTTAAAAAACATAGAGATTGTAACATTGCCAGTAGCATAATGATGCTGTTTAATGGAACATGATGCTTAACATAATATACTGCAGAATCTGTTCTCAATTTCCTGCAACTTTGTTTAGTCTTAATTGGTCATGAACCAGTTTTACACACTAGATGTTTCTAGGCATGAGAGATACCTGGCAAGGAAACATCACAAAAATGAGGTTTTGTATTTGTAAAGGAGAGAAAAAATATGACTTATTTCTCTGTTAAGAGTTTTTGGCAGCTTCAGGGAAGAGAGACATAAAATTCACCACAGAAGGTGACTGTCAGCGGTGGACTTCTGACCTACCTGGTTGAAAATTTACCAATATATTTTCAGTTTGTAAAACCAATGCATATTTTTGTGTAGATACTCTTTAAACCATTGTTGCAAAATTTGGTAGTTTCTTGCATTTTAGAGCAGGCCAGTCTTTTTTTTCTTTCGTTATCTGGACCTTCCCTGGTTCCAACCTTTCTGTGAAGATTTGCAGATCTTTTCCAAAAATCTTCACCACAATCCTGAGTCCACCATCTTGCCTGAGTAAAACAGTCTGTTCCCCATTGTACCATAGTCCATACAACTGAAACCCCAGGAAGAGCTTGCCATGGGTTTGTCCAGTCAGCTATTTCATCCAGTCATCAGCTACGTATCTTCTTCCCTTCACTTTCCAGGCAACCTTGCCCCAGTTTAGTGTCCTAGTCTTGATTCTTCTTTCATATGTTTCTTTACAGCCTGATGGGGAGAGGCCAAGAGAGCTGGGGCTGTTTAGCCTGGAGAAGTGAAGGCTCAGAGGGGATCTTATCAATGTATATAGATATCTGCAAGGCAAGTGCACAGAGGATTGAGGCAGGCTGTTTTCAGTGTGCCCAGCGTCAGAACCAGAGGCAATGGGCCTAAACTGAAACACAGGAGATTCGCTCTGAATATCAGGAAACACTTTCGTATTGTGAGGACATCAGCTCTGGCACAACCTGGCCAGAGTTTTTATGGAGACTGCCTCTTTGGAGATACTGAAAAGCTGTCTGGACATAGTTCCAGGCAGCTGGTTTTACAGGGCCCTACTTAAACAAGGGAGTTGGACCAGATGACCTCCAGAGGTCCCTTCCAGCTTCAACCATTCTGTGATTCTGTGGTTCTCCAAGCGCTGAGCAGGGATTGTATAGAGGAAGTCCTGAACACTTGGTGTCCTGCTGTGTCCAAGCATCAGGATAGGTTGACATGTCTTCAGTGCCCCTGTGTCATTGGTGGCTAAGCAGCATGGAGGTGGGAACTGTCTGAAATTGGGGTGTTAGCAATGGTTGCATTGCCAAAGGAGCTCTGACCTCTCTGTGAATGACACTGTGAGAAGAATGGATCAACAGGTGGGGTCTTGTGCTGTGTTGCTAATGACACAGGGAAAAGCAATGCGGTGCCAGTACTATCATGTTTTCTTTCACTTCCTTCTGCCCTCAGCACTCAACTATCTGTGCCTTTTAGACAAGCGCCCTAGTTCATCTCCCCGCCGTGTTCTTGCTTGAACATCCTTGCATGTAGCTGTGTGCAACAAGGTATCTCTGCAGGCTTCAGAAGGCATCACAGGCACAGGTGCAGTGGTAGTCTGCTACAGATAAGAGAGTGTACACAAAGCAAAAATCCAGACTTCCAGCCCTTGGAGAGGCTTATGAACACAAGGGACTGTCAGGGCTGTGAGGGGGTGGATATCCAGCTGATGTTGCAGCTTGGGGGAGTGTGGTGTGATGTGATAGGAGTCTGTGTTACCTACTTGGGTCTAGCAGGAGCTCAAGCCACCCTCCCACAGTTTCATCAAGGAAATGTTTTCCTCACTTCCCCTCAAAGGACATTGTTTTTTACACCTTCTCTTTGTGGTTCTCATCAGAAATATTCCTGCAGGTTTTTTATTAATGTTTGGGTTGAAGCACTTCCTATGAGAATGGTGGTTTCTGGTGGATCATCAGTACTCTGTTCCCTGGGTGAACTGAGCTGGCACTGGCAGTACTGGCTGTGGTGGTGGCTGTACAATCAGATGATCATGCAGGGAGCTGTCCCGTACAGTGTCCATTGCACCATATCCTACTCCAGAAAGCCTGGAGTAGTGCTGAAGGCTACAACCTGTCCTGGGCTGTCCCATATCTCAACGCCCAGGTCCAGGGCATGCACATCTAAATCAGGTGGTGGTCTCTGTCATGTTCTTTCATTCACTAATACCTTTTAGTTCTATGCAGTATGGGATGCATCAATTTTGCTATCTCCAAACTTCTGTTGGATTCTGATTTCCTTGAACTTTTCCCCATATGGATCCATCATCCTTTCATACATGGCAACGTTAAGTCAAGTTGGTAACATGATACTGACACTAGATGACCCTTCTACTTAGGGGTCTTGAACTAGTTATACCGAGATGTAAATTGGAGTGGTTCTGCAGATTGAACCTTGGTGTTTGAGCGAAGTCTTTACCAGCTGTCATATCTGTTAACCAAATAACAAAGCACACAAGAAAGAAAACCTGAAGTGGCAAAAGCCAAATGAAGAATGATGCAGAAGGCTGAGTATTTGATAAGAGGCCATAAGAGCTCAGAATCTGAGGGGTTGTTACATAGCATGTAAATCCCTTTGGAGAACATCATACTTTCTGGTTCTGTGTATCTTTGCAGACTTCTGGCATGTGATGCACCTCATTCACAGTTAAATATCTTGGATTACTGTGAATGCAATCCAGATTGCACGTGCTAAAACTGCTCTTTTGTTTGACCCAAATGGCATGTGTAACATTTAATGAGGAGATTCACTTTGGCAAGCTGGATTGCTAATGAAGACATGCCCACCTCTTGTTTCCACAGTGCTAGAGCCTGACTCGAGAATTATACTCTGCTTTACAGAAGCACACAGTGCTCAGAGTTGCAACCAGAATCAATTGCAGCTGCTTGTATAAGCATACAAAGTAATAAGTAATGCCAGGCTTTTTGAAAATGCCACTCCCAAGTGTCTCAGTGCACATAATAGGAGTGGATTCTTCTGATCTTAAATCTTGGCACTTCAAAAATACTTCTTTTTCCTTATGTCACAGAGGTTTTTTTGAAAATATCCTATGTATGAAGGAAATTTAATCTGTCAGGCGGCAGTTTGGCATTAGCAAAGTGTTAGACGGGCTGTTCTGGGCAGTTCTGGGCAAAGCACTAAAGGAAGTGAATCAGTAGGAGATAAGGAGAACAGGGAGAATTATCAGATTTTATAGGTGAGGGGAAACTCAAATACTAACAGTCTTCAAATGCATGAGAAACAACTGCAAAGGGAAGATCTAATGTTCAACTCCATGGTGCCTAGGACTAGTAGACTTAGCTAATAGTAAGAGGGACACTGCCTGGACACTAGGGAAAAAGATTCAACTGTTAAAGTAGCTAAACCTGGGATCTTAAAATGGATCTATTAGTCCTGAAGTACAGTAGGTCCTTGGGGAACCTGCATTTCTTTCCCTCAGGATCTCCTGCCACTTGCTGCAACTCAGGAGGGTGGGGTAAAGATTGTCCAGGAGGGAACTTTTATCAGATGCTTCTCACAGCTCCAGAGACTTCCAGAAATGCTAGAATTTTACTGCAGTGGTTATAGATAGCGTTAGTCTAGTTTGTGATTGCAACAAGATAGTAGTGGATTATTTCTTTCCAGATTTTAAATAGAAACTTCAGTGTTTAGTCCTACCAACATTTAATCCCTTTTAGGTTATGATGTACAGTCCTGTTAGTGCATAATGGTTTAGTGACATTATTTCTAAGACACTGAGGCTCACATAGTGTGATTTTTCTTCCTTTCTGTTTGCTATCAATAAATCATGTCCTCTCTGCTTCATTCTTGAAGCTGACCTATTCAGTTTTTTAGTTCAGTAGATTATAGCAATTTGAGAGCACCAGTTGTGAAGATAGCGTTTTGATTCTGATACTCTGGTAATAGATTTTCAAAAGCAATTATCCCCAGAATAGACATACACTACAGTCACATTGTAAAACTAGTAATTTCATATAATGAAATGTGGTTTGAGTTCTCTTATAAATGATTGGAAACAGTAGGTGGGTGCAACATATAAACCACAATAGCAGATGTGCAATACTGAAGAAGAAGAGCCACAAATTCCTAGGCATTCTTCTCTAACAGGTCCTAAAAATTTGTCATCACCTGCATGCACCTGTGCACTCACCTACAAAAACACGAGCATCCTCAGCCCCTTGCAGCACATATGGGTTTCGGGCAGTGCCCACTCTTTTGGGAGTGTGGGAGTCACACATCTCCTTTGGAAGATGTGGCTGCTTCAGTAGCTTTGTGTGTGTGACTGCATTGTTCCCTAGAATCTGTTGTTCCCTACAATCTGCTAATCCACAGGCTATTGAGAAAGCTCTCCACCAGGTCACATGCACTCACCTGAGCTGCAAATCGATGCCTGCTGCACCCCAAAATGCTGTTGCACCAACTGAGATGCAGCTACTCACAGCGTCCATCAGGCCTGGATGGAGGCAGCAGTGGTTGGCAGGGCAATCTCTCACACTGTCAGGCCAGGTTTTGATCATTGCTCTGTTCCACTCCAGCATCTCTTACCCACCCCCTGTGACAAATTTTCATGATACCACTACACTTCTAAAGCTGCTGACTTCTGTGTTTCAGGAGTCTTGTTGTGATTCTCCATTTCCATTTAACCTGCCTGAGGGTCACTGCCTTTAGCATGATTCATCTTCTGGGGCCACTTGTTGGATAGCTGGAGGTCACACACACTGGTTATACTCCTATTCCTGTCACACCAACTGTTCTTATCCAGGCCTTTTTGCAATGGGTAGGGTGCTCAGGCAAATACCACCACAGAAATTCTTCAGGATATTGTCTATGTGTATGTACATGGACCTTGTGAACATGCCTTCATCTCTCTGTATTTCGTAAGAAACAAGAAGGTGCTAAAAAAATCATTGTCCCAGTGGCTTCCAAGAAAAAGGTGCCAGAAGCATGGTCTCATGAAGTGCCCAATGTCTCAGGATGTGCTTTGCTGTCCCTGTGCCTGGCCAATGCTCTAGTCCGTGTTTCAGCAGCCCACTGGGTGGCGTTCGATACCAACAGGCGTCTCTGCCCTCAGCCCCCTGCCTGGCATTGCACTTTTCTCATGGCATTCCTTGCATTTCCAACCCGATTTCATCTGTAGGAACTAGTTAGTTGCTAGCATATCAATATAAATACTCTGATTTGCTAATGGTATATGATTTTCCTTTCTCTTCTTTGATCCTTTGTGGCAAAATAACAATTATATACAATAGTATTTAAATGGCAGAGATCTCAAAACTTTATGTGTCTACAGGTGTCGGATATTCAGGCAAGAACAGCATCGCTGATGTGGTCCCCTCCATCCAGTGATACTGGAGAAGACACAGACAAGAATGACATACCTGAAGTTTATATTTATGAAGTGATGATTTCAAGCACTGGAAAAGATGGAAAGTACAAAACTGTGTACATGTAGGTGTTGGCTATGTTTGTTTAAATATTGCTGCATTGAAATATGTGGCTTAAGACCTCATTAAAATTCTGCATGTTGTCCAGAAAGTTAAATAATTAGCACTTTTGTGTAACTTCTGTTTTGAAATTAGGTACTTCTTTTTTTTCAGTAGGATTAGTTTCATTTTATTACTGATGTCTCTGCCATCAACTGAAATGTAAAGTTTTTGTTCTTACATGTTGGAGGCATATTTTAATACCACTTTTGCTGTATTTCAACCAACTGCACTAGGCACCTTGAGCTCTCAAATAGTGAGACAATCAACTAGTGAGAAAAATAAATTGTATTTATTACTTTTTATGTCAGAACATGTTTTTCCTCCCAGTTATCCCACCCTTCACTAAAATTGATCTTGGTAAGAGACAGTCTTATGATATTAAAAAAAAAAAGCAAATTCACACAGAACACAACTCATAGCAGCAGCAAAGCAAACAAAACTCTTCAATTGTTTTGTTCCTAAAACAATGGTTTTCAGTCAGTTTTTTGCAATTTGGAAAAATATGACAGTAAAATATAGAATTAAGGGTATAGAGTTCTGTATTAGTTACAAAATAAACCTTTGAATCTAGCTAGTTTATCTTAGTCACCTTCCATGGATTTCATGTAATTACAAGTTGAGTATCCCTATCCAAGAAACTAGAGGCAGAGAAATGACCTTTGTGGAAAAGTTGATGTCAGCAAAAGCAGACTGATAGGTGCTATTTTGGTGCCTTTTCTGTTTCCTAGGCTCTAACAGATAGGCATATGCAGTCAGGTGCAGTTTTAGATAACTGTTTTTGCAAGGCTGGACTGAGCTGCTGTAGGCTCCAGTACTTCAATGTATTGGACAATATATAATGATTTTGGAGCAATAACATACATGCATACACATGCAGCTTGTCTTAATAAGTAAAGAAGAAAATAATTCCTACTCTTTAGAAATCAGCAAACAAAAAAGTGCCCCAAAACCACCAGGGCAAAAGAACAGGAATAACACAAGAAGCCTCTAAAATTCAGAGATAAATGCATTTATGCATTGCTGTATTTAGCAAAAGACAAACTCTTAACAAATACATTTTGTAGAAGGTGTGTTGAGTTTGATCATACATGTCTTTTTTTATAAATGTATGGAATTCGGAAACAGTCTTTAAAACAAACTTGTATCTCTTTCCAGTGGAGAAGAAAATAAAGTCACTGTAAATGATCTCAGGCCAGCAACTGATTACCATGCAAAGTGAGTATCTCACTTTCTCTTCATTAAATTCAGGGGAAATGTTTTTAAAGTTTCACTGTGTGTTTACGTAAGTCTTCAGAGATGGTCTTAACCACTTCTCACCCTCTTTTGAGTCACAAATCAACATTTTTGACTTAGCTGACCACTCAGTCCATTTTGGACAACATAAGACAAGACTGGTGCACATTCATCCTACATTCATGCTTTTTCCTTTATGCCAGCACAGTGACCTTTTTCTGTCCTTGGAGCCAGGCACAGATGCTGCTTTTCAATTTTCCACAAGCAGCAGAGGAAAGTACCTTGCCCTGGAAGATGCTCCCTGCTTGGGCACCTGAAGGTCATATATATTATGGTACTTCTGCTTCGCTCCAGTAGATCAGTGAACCTGACCCCATATGCATGACAAAATGTGTCCCCAGCTGAGTGTAATTCTATCCTTCTAGCAGAATTGACTGCTTCAGTAGGGCAGAAGAAATAGCATAGGATTGGGAAGGTGGGGTTAGGTGTTGTCTTTCCCTCTTTTTTTTAAATATTGGAGGGTCATCTGGAGCTGAACTTTGCAAGGGATGCAAAGACTAAGGGCTTCTATAGCTTTGTCAGCCGGAAACAAAGGTCGGAGAAAGCATATCCTCCCAAAAGAACACAACTGGCAAACTGGTAGCTATGGATGAGGAAGAGGCCGAGGTACTCAGCAACCTTTTTGCCTTAGTCTTCACTGGCAACCTCTCTTCTCACACCTCTGCAGTGGATGGATAGCAGGATGGGGACTGAGGGAAGAAAGTCCCTCCCACAGTGAGAGAAGAAAGGTTTGAGACCACCTGAGGAACCTGTAAGTCAGTCTACATCTGATGAGATTCATCCCAGAGTCCTGAGGGAATTAGCTAATGTAGTTGCCAAACCACTCTCCATCACATTTGAAAAGTCATGGCAACCAGGTGAAGTCCTGTGTGACTGGAAAAAGGAAAACACTGCACCCATTTTTTAAAAGAGTAGGAAGGAGGACTGTGGGAGCTACCAACCTGTCGGCCTCACTTCTGTGCTTGGGAAGATCATAGAACAGATCTTTCTAAAAGCCATGCTAAGGCACATGAAGAACAAGGAGGTGATTCGGGACAGCCAGCACAGCTTCACCAAGGACAAGTCTTGCCTGAAGAAACAAGTGGCCTATGATCAAGTGACTTGTATCAGTGAACAAGGGGACTGCAGATGTTTAGCTGTCTGGACTTCTGACCCCACAGTATCCTTCTTGGTGGATGAGGAGTTGGTTGGATGGTCACATTCACAGAGTAGTGATCAATGGCCCAATGTCCAGATAGGGATTAGTGACAAGTGGTGTCCCATGGGGGCCTGTGGACCAATGCTGTCAAATATCTTCATCAGTGACATAGACAGTGGGATCGAATGAGCTTCCAGCAGAAAATACCAAGCAGTTGCAGTGTCAACCACCAAGTGGTGCAGTTGACAACACCTGAAGGATGGGATGCCATCCAGAGGGACCTGGACAAGCTTGAGCAGTGAGACTATGGGAACCTCATGAGGTTCAACAAGGCCAAGTGCAAGGTGCTGCCCTTGGGCTGGGGCAGCCCTGGTATCATCACAGGCTGCAGGATGAAGAGATTGAGAGCAGCCCTGCCAAGAAGGATGTGGTGGTCCTGGTCGATGGAGGGCTGGGCATGACTTGACAACGTGCACTTGCAGCCCAAAAAGCCAACTGTGTCCTGGGCAGCATCAAAAGCAGCATGGCCAGCGGGGTGAGGGAGATGGTTCTGCCCTTCTGCTCTGCTCTGGTGAGACCCCACCTGGAGTACTGTGTCCAGCTCTGGGATCCCCAGCATGAGAAGGATGGTGACCTAAGAGTAGCTCTAGAGGAGGGCCACGAAAGTTGTTCAGCCTGGAGGAAACTCAGTACTTAAAGGGGGCCTGTAAGAAAGATGGAGACAGATTTTTTAGTAGGGTCTGTTGTGACAAGACAAGAGATAATGGTTTCAAACTAAAAGAGAGTAGATTTAGACCAGCTATATGGAAGAAATTTTTTGCACTGAGGGTGATGAAACACTGGAACAGCTTGCCCAGAGAGATGGTGGATGCCCCATCCCTGGAAACCATTCAAAGAGAGGTTGGGCAGGGCTCTCTCTAAGCAGCCTGATCTAGTTGAAGATGTCTCTGTTTATTGCAGGGGAGTTTGGACAAGTTGACCTTTAAAGGTCTCTTCCAACCAAAACTACTCAGTGATTCTTGGGTTAAAAAAAAGTGTGAATACAGCAGTTTACAAATAAATAACATTGTGAAGGCAGAAATGAAGGCCTCCTTAAAAGAAGTGCCTTTTCAGGAGGTAATGGCAAGTGTAGAGTACCTTCTTAGACATTACTGAATGTCCTGCCTCTCTTGACTGTGTGGAGAACCCCAAGATCCCTGTGTACTGACCGAGGGAAGCAATTTAGAGGCAGCTGGTAGGAAGCAAAGGGAACAGAAGTGTGTCAGAGTATGGGTCCCAGTTAACAATATTCTGCCTCCTTCCACATTGGGTTTAGGATAGGATTTGCTTTGTACAATAGCCTTTTTGATATTTGCACAAGTGGGAGAGCTAGGTTCCCAGTCCTTGGTGTGAAGGGATCTACACCTCCCAGAGCTGTTTTCCAGAATATCGTCTTGGTTGTCAAACTGAAAGCAAAAGAGAGTTGGTCTGTTCTTATCACAGCCCTCATTTAATTTGAGCACCTGTATTGCCTGGAGCACAAGGTCAGGAGAAGGATGAATGGTAAGTTGGCTCTAAGCTCTTTCATATGACAGTGTTTACCTGTGATTTTGTTCCTATTTTTAGTAGCATTTATATATTTTATCCAACAAATTTGAAGTTGAAAATTCATGGAGCATAAGTGTCAGCACCTAGAAATTTTTTTTTTTAAGTCCTCTTCTATCAGGCTACATTCATATTTTTTCCTGCTTAACTCTGGTTGTTGTAGGCAATACATGGGAATCAGTGGCTTGGTCATCCAGTCTCTTCTTAAGCAAAATTCTTCCAGTATGAACACGGCAAAAAATCAACAGACACTGGAATGACTTAACCACCAAGATAACTGGCATGTTACATATTTGCAACTGTATGCAAGCACAGACAACTTTGTGTTCAACTTTAGTCACTGTTTGAATGTATTCTTTCTGTTTGTGAAATCTGTAAAGCCAAATTTCCTGTGATTTGCTGTTGATGCATAAAAATATATCAGGATTTTTGTATCTTCTTAAGCTGGCAACCCAGATCTTATATTGGTGATCAGAGGAAAGGTTTTTTTGGAGAGTTTTGGGATGGGGTTTTTTTCCAAAAGAACAGATGAATCAGAAGAAAGTAATGTGCCATTGACCCAAAGAGGCAAGGCGTAGCTGCACAGCTTAGGGGGCAGGGGGAGGCCAGATGATTATCATGTGTTTCCTTTTGGAGACAAGCCTTTTTATAAAAACAAGCCATTTCTCCTTGAGACAGAAGCAAAATTCATTCTTTGAAAGTATGTGGAGAGCTAATTCATAGCCTTACTAAAAGAAAGGGCAAGGTGAACACACTCAGCAGGACACTCACTTGAGTGCAGAGGATACTCTGAAAATACGTCAACAGCTTCGTTGTGCTCATCTGACGAAAGCATTTGCAGAGGAATTACTCATAATAAAAGTTTATATCTCTACAACTGATAATGAGCCTGCAAAATGCTACCATTATTTTCCAGCCAAAGTACAGCTAATAACAGACATATTTCAAATATAATTGTGAGACTAAAGCCAACTGATGGTAATGATGTACATCCTAAGTAAACGACTCTTTTCTTCCTTATTGCTTCTATTGACTGAGATGTTTCCCCCAGTTATTTATTTATAACGGTGATATTTTAATAATGAATCAGCAAGGCAGCAACTTAATTCCAAATGCTCAGTTTTCTTTGGAAACTATACAGATTTTGAAGCAAAATGTTATTGACTCTTCCCCTTTAGAGTCCAAGTAGAATGCAGCTGTGTAAAGGGGAGCCCTTCAGAAGCAGAGAGTTTTACCACAGCAAGCTGTGAACCTGATGCTCCAAATCTGCCCAGGATAACTAATCGGACCAAAAATTCTCTTACTCTTCAGTGGAAGGTAAGGATTGCTTCACAGCATTTAAAATAAATATTTTAAACTCTTCAGAATTGTTGTGGATTTATCAATAAAATACCAGTTCATTGAAAGTGAAAATTTTTGCCAAACCTACTTATTTTAGTCACAGTTCCTTGACTGGATTTAGATAGATTTACTGGGTTAAATGTGGGCTTGAGTAAAAAGAGAAGGAGTCACAGAAAAGCAAAGAGTCTTTCAAGGTGAAATTATTGACTTCAGGACCCAACACATTTCAAGGACTAAATAAGGAAAAAAACCATAAACATGAAACAAGCATTCATTGTATGGCGTCTGAATTAGGACTGTCTTGGCAAGTGAAACAATCATATAAGGGGAGCATTATTTGTCTTCCACTGTTCTTCACATGGTTTGGCCCATAAATGCATTTTTAAGTGGTCTTGAATCCAGCTAGAATTCTAATTTTCTTGTTTTCCTGTTACAGGCATCTTGTGATAATGGTTCCAAAATCCACAGTTACCTTTTAGAATGGGATGAAGTAAGCAAGTTATTCAATTGTATTTTTAGTCTTCTATTTTTTTTAAGTAGCCATATGTGACTGTGCACGTTAAGTTGTGTGAAAATTAGGATTTCTGCTTAGAGGTGTGTGACAAATATGTAATTCCTGAAGCAATTATTAAAATACAGTTACTGCTCAGTTTTTTCTAGGAGTATATAAAATAAAAGGATCTTAATTGCATGATTCTGCCACTCCTAGTAGTGGCTTTTTCATTTGTGGTCCAATACTGTGTTCAAGGTCTGACACGGAAGGGTCATTTTCCCATAACAGCCTTTCTTTTTTAATAAGTGGGTGGATCAACTATAGCCCTGCAATAATCTTGCAGTCTCTACCTGGACAGCTATCCTTAGAGGGCACAGCTGCAGGATCTTCACGGGTTTTATTTTTTCAGCCCCAAGGAATTGGGAAATGAAAGGAATGGAAAAAAGTTGCTAATTGAATACGAAGTTTCATATGCTACTGCCTCAGCATATGGACATTCTTGAGTTGTATTTAATTTCAGAAAAGGATTTTACTTAATGTTTGTGTGTTCTTTAATTGATGGATGCATATGTAATAAGGTGAATAATATGATTAACTTACTACTTTTTAGGGAAAAGGAAATGGAGAGTTTTGCCAGTGTTATTATGGTCAACAGAAGCAGTACAGGATCACTAAGCTATCACCAGCAATGGGGTACACCTTTAGGCTAGCAGCCAAAAATGACGTGGGAATGAGGTAAATACTATTACATACATAAATATGGAATGCATATACATGCATGTTTGTGCTACTTTAGGAAAAACATATGGCGGCATTTAGAGAAAAAGGTCTTTTGTCCAAATGGTCTGAAATGGAATATGGAATATATAATGTTTCAGTTGGAAGGTACCTGCAGTGATCATCTAGTCCAACGGCTTAGTTAACTCGCAGTATGTGATTGGATTATTCTTTTTGCAGATAGCCTGTGTGCTGGGATATTGTCCCTTCATCTAAAGTGTCTATTAATCTCCTATTACCCTGGGAAATAGAATATGACATTACCATAGCAATGAATTCTTTGGAAGTTCTAGAGCTTATTATAAATGCTTAGGATATGTGGTTCATGCTTTTAATTACTACTTTTCAGATGTTTTAGAGCACCAAACTTTGTTGTGAATTTTTGAATGAATGACATGTGACTTCAGTGGAGAATATAAGTAAGAACTTGGAAAAAATATGTTTTGTGAAGTTATGCTTGCATTACTGGGTGCATTAGTTCTTGAGTGTGCTTCTTGGTCATCAGACAAAGCAGATGCACCTGGCTAACAATCACACTACCAGAGCTCATCTCCTCTACAGCAGACTTCTGGTGTCCACGCTTCCTAGTAGTACTTGGACCTTGAGGTCCTGTGGGGCATAAAAATAGTTTCCCTCACCATCAGCATAAAATTGCTTTTTGTGTTTGTTTTTTTAATTCAAATATTAGGAACATTAAGCTGCAGCTAACTAAAGTGGTATTTTATAGCATGAAATAGAGGGGGTGTGTTGTGTATCCTTTATCTGGCACAAGAATGTGCTTGAAGCAACAGTTCCTGCTTGGCCAATGTTGAAGAACAGTGTAAAGAGTAGGGAGCCAGACCCAGGGTCATAATTCTTGCTGGGTAGAAGGAATCTTCTGCAGACTATTAAGTATGTGAAAAATACAGCTGGCTCAGTAGATCATGTGTTGGCAGGCTTTGGAGAGTACTCAGGGAATGCATTGCAAAAAGTGCTTGTTCCTGTGTCTTTCCTTAAGCACCTGCTTTGTGCTACTGTCAGAGGACATTGTAGTGGACTAGAATGACTTTTGGTGTGCTCCAATACTCTTTATTACATTACTGCCTTCTGGATGATGT
Organism: Acrocephalus scirpaceus scirpaceus; assembly: GCA_910950805.1. Lineage (NCBI taxonomy): Eukaryota > Metazoa > Chordata > Aves > Passeriformes > Sylviidae > Acrocephalus > Acrocephalus scirpaceus. Next base: position 54,319,899 of record OU383774.1, on the reverse strand, counting down.
TCCTGGAATTAATTATTCTCTTGAGTTGCTTCTGGACTTTGTCTTGATGAGATTCAGTTGGAACTGTTAAAATAAAGACAGGGATGGAGCTGGCAGTTAAGCAGGGTGCAGTGCCTGAGATCTCTTCCTGTTCCCCTTTTACATCTGAGTGTAAATGTACCCCTCTAGGAATAGCTGCACATATTACAGATCCCTCCAGCGTAAGCTTTGAAGACACTGATCAGTTAAGTACCCTTCTTAAACTAATCACACTGAATAGATTTTTAAATCAATATTTCATAACCTTGTGAAGATGTGCTTTATTGTCTTTATGGTATTATTTAATTAAGAAGTCTCTTGAAATAATATTTATTAGTGTAGAGTGCCTGTTTATCCCTTATGAAGAATGTTGAGAACATCAGGCATCTGGAGACAATTTTGTCTAAATAATTTTACCAACAAGAACAAATATTTTATCTCTGAGTTACTAATTTTTAAATTTAATTCTAACCTACATGAAACAGTGGTTAAAGAAAACGGGAAAAAAATCTACTTTCAAAAATAGATAGTACTGTACTTCTGAGGGAATTGTTTAATAGTCATTCAAATATGGCTATGACTGAAACTCTTAGGTTTTTTCAGTGTATTTTGGAGTGGTTTAAGCAAGTTTAGAGATCAAATATTTTTAAGATGCAGGTTTTTTTACCTTATATCTACTTGTAAGGTGACTCCTTCAATAATTTGTTTTGAAAAGAGTTAGACGTACCATTTGTATCTAACCTCTCTTTTCTTCAGGCTGCCTACAAAATGCTGATCTTTTTTTAGTAAATATACTGTAGGTACCACTTAATCTCCATTCCAGAAATTTTCTTGCTTGTGACTTCTTAAAAGAAAAAAAATTACTATTCCCGCAAATTTGGAAGTCTTCTCTTGCTTTTTACTTTTTCGCTTCTTGCTTCATGTCTCTTTGACAGTCCTCACAGACAATATGTCTGTTTTCCGTGCTATCAACACTCTTGATAATGTGCTGTCTGTAAGATTTTTTTCCTTTAAATGCCAAAAATACCTCAATGCAGACTAAAATTTATAACGTGCATCGCTATAATATAGGTTGAGTAAGAGAGAAAGTGAAATTGAATAATCTTTTTATTGAGATTTTTCAGGCTAGTCAGGTTCAAAACACATGAGATATTTAACTGGTATCTTTGTTTAAGCTATACAGAAGATTTTATTTTCAGGGCTTGGTGATGCTCTCTTAGGTAATCCTTAGCTTTTAGGTTAAAATTACATCTTTGACATTAGTTTCATGTGGTTAAAAATAGACTAGGTTTAGGCTTGTAAGTGATTCTTCAGATCTGATGTAAAGCAGCAAAGCCAGCTGAGAGCAGGTGGGGCTTTTTAGTCTAGCTGGATGCATGTCAGACTCTCTGTGCAAGCATAGTACCTGTTCACTAACTTTTGTATCCCTCTGCTTCACAGTAGCTCTTTTTATGTAATTTGTATTTTCACCACAAGGTGTGTCTAAATCAGATAAGGATAACAGTTGTGTTAGGAGCCTCATTGGTATGCACTCTACTTCTTTTTCTGCAGTAAGACTTTAATTTTATCAGCTCCTGGAGTAGCTCACCATTGAATGAGCCAGTTCTATTATTTTCTGAATCTCCAAAGAAAACCAGTACTTCAAAGTAAGATCAGAACACATAAGTAAAGTTTGTTTTGAGGTCTTGCCATAAATGTTTTTATGCCTTCATGTTTTCACTTTGAAAAAGAAGGACACTGTGGTATCAGTATATTATTGCATATAGAGCTTTAGTGTTTTAGAATACTGAGTTAATATGAAAAAGCAAAATGTTTTTGGTTAGCAAAACATTGTAATTATATAATACAAAGGAATCTTTCAATTATGAACATGTTTACCTTGGTCAGATATTTTGTTACTAACAGACTCATGGGCAAGTGAAGTTGTTTGCGTATAGCAGCTTGCAATTTGCCATTGTGCATATCTCCAAGAAACTGACATAGCTGTGTTTAGTAAGAATTTTGGGGTTTAGCTATTAATTATTGTGTCTTTAGTTAGTTTACATATTGTCTGTTTTAAACAGTGATTTTAGTGAAGAAGTCCTGTATCATACCTCAGGCACTGCCCCAACCACACCAGCAAGTCCTTTGCTGATTAATGCTGGAGTTACTTGGTTATCCCTTCAGTGGACAAAACCCTCAGGAACACCATCAGATGAAGGAATCTCATATATATTAGAGATGGAGGATGAGAACTCAGTAAGTTTAGAATACTTATTCTCAATATGTTTGATACATTATTGTATTAGTATAGCAATGGTTATTTTTGCTAGAATATTCTACAAGGGATTGTATTTTCTGAAATTAAGCTAATGACTTGTCATTGCTGGGACCAGGCCACCTAGATTTCTTCTTTCAATTGTGTTAGTGTTAACTTAGTGTTATTAAGCCCCATTTCTGCGAAGACTTTTAAATTGCTTATAACTTCGTGAATTTGTGTGTGCAAGTTAAGCCTTATAAGAGCTGGAGCAAAGCAGTTGCATTATGAATGTGGTCCCTCTAGATGTCGTTTCAGACCAATAACATTTGTTTTAAAATCAGTACTGTTCTACCCTTTGAAAGTGTTAGGTAAAATTTCTAGTGACACTGTATATGTCTTTCTTACTAATCTTTTCCCCTCTCCTGATTGGAAAATGGTTAATGAATTCACACCTCTTAAAAAAAAATTGTGTTTACACTTATTACTTTGTCAGAAAAGCATAATAATTACAGTTTGAAACAGTAATTTATTTGTATGAAGTATGTTAGATCCTCTGGTCTGCAAAGATAATGTTTCAAATAATCCTATTTAATTCTGCAGGGATATGGTTTCAAGCCAAAATATGATGGTGACGATCTTACCTACACGGTGAAGAATTTGAGGCGTAGTACAAAATATAAATTTAGGGTAAGATTTTTTCATATGTTTGGGCACCAGACTAGTTTGAGACTGACTCAGAAGTGGGGAGGGCCTTTTTTAAGGAAAACTGAATTTGATGCCAGTTTCTTACAATTTCAATATCTTAAAACTGTCGGCTGAACACCTGCATTATTGTTTCTGCAGGAGCAATAAGAACCTCTGCAAGGGTATAACACAGTTGCAGGTATCTTGAAATTCCAAGTCATAAGTACATGTTCTTAACATCCAGGGTTTTTTTATTTGGCTGTTTATTTGGCTATTTGGGGTTTTTTATTTGTATTTGTTTGATATATATGGGTGATATTACTGAGTGTAGCTATGGGTTCTTTGTTGCTAAACACAATGAAGGTGTTAGGGTAAGGAGCAGCCTTGATAATAAAATAAATAAATAAAATAAATAAAAACTGTTAGTAAGTCATACCTATTACCATGGTACTGAGCCTGTTCTAAGAAGCTTGAGGGCTGAACTTTAGTTCAGGAAGAAGTCTGGCCTAACTTTGAGCTTTTGGGTGTGGTTAAAAGGTAGAAAGAAGTATACTGGCCATGGGAAGGTGATCAAATAGCCATCAAGGACTACAAGAACTTTGCTAGGACAGGCAGAGTTGAAGTCAGGAAGGCTTAGGTTCAACTAGAACTGAAATTGGCCGAAGATAACAAGAATGACATAAAATGTTTCTTCAGCACAGGGAAGACATACAGAGACCATTCCTAAACAGGGCAAAGGGGCAAGTTACTAATAATGCAAATAAAGCAGAAGTTCTCAAGACATTCTTCGCCTCTGCCTTAGCAGCATAACTGGACCCCAGATCACAGGATAAGCTAGCTGTGACAATGCTGGGGTTTGGTCTCTTGGGAGGACTCAGTGCATTTCTGGATGTTAAGGGAAGTGGCTGACATTGCCACAAGACCCCCATCTATAACATTTGAAAAGTGATGCAGGTCAAGGGATATCCCTGATGTCTGGAAGAGGGCAAATGTAATGCCCCCCATCTACAAGAGGGGCCCAAAAGAGGACCCAGGGAACTACAGGCCCATTGATCTTACTTCATTCCCTGGAAAAGAAAAGGAAAATTCTTCCTAGGAAATACTACAAGCCAAACAAAGCAGGCAGTTGGGAATAGCCTACACCAAAAGTGAGTGATGGCTGACTAGCCTGATCACATCCTACATCAAGGTAGCACTTCCAGTTGGTCTATGGAGATCAGTGGATGTTCTTTGCCTGAACTTCGGCAAGCATTCAACAGTTTCCCACAGCCTTCTCCCTGGCCAAATTGGCAAGACACAAAGTGGATAGGTGGTATGAGAGATGAGTAGAAAACTGGCCAACAGGCCCCACACACAGGGTGGTGATCAATGGTTTCTAGTCAGGCTGGCAGCCTGTCGGAACTAGGAAGTCCTGGGAATAGGAGGCCCCATGCTGTTCATTTTCACAACTGATCTTGACAATGGGATTGAAAGCACCCTCACCAGGTTTGCTGGTGACACCATACAGAGTGGTCAGATGAACACATCAGAAGGCAAAACTATCTTACAGATACACCTGGACAGGCTAGAAGAGTGAGGCAGCAAAAACAGTATGAAGTTTAACAAGGACAAGTGCAAAGTTCTGCATTTAGGCTGGAATAACCAAGGAGCCCACTATAGGAGCAGCCTTGCTGAAAGGGACCCTCAGGCAAACTGGATCCTGGGCTGACTCAGCAGTGGCATTGCTAGCAGAGATAAGAGATCTTCCCTGTATTCAGCTTGTGTCAGATCACACCTGGAGAACTGTGTCCGGTTCTGATCCACACAATTCACAAAAGACAGGCAGAGTGGGAGTTGGTCCAAAGGAGGGTCACAAAAATTATAAAAGGGCTGGAGAACCTGCCCTACAATGAAAGTCTAAAGGAATTGCATTTTTCTCTCATTGGGGAAGGCTCAGAGGGACCTCATCAGAGTTTGCCAATACTTAAAGCCTGACTACAAAGGGGAGGGAGGTTCTCCCTTCACAAGGAGCCACCTGGAGATGACAAGGGGCAAGAGTTGCAAGGTGCAGTGGAAAGGGTTTCATCTTGGCATAGGAAAGAAATTTTCCACAGTGAGATCAAGTAATCCCTGGAACAACTTCCCAGAAATGTGGTGGAGTCTCCATCACTGGATGATTTCAAGATATGACTGGAGAGGGTGTTAGATAATCTCATCTAGGCACACTTTGCCCTGGAGGGTTGCAGCAGATGATCTTTCGGGTCCCTTCCAGCCTGATCTTTTCTATGTTCTATGTCACTCTTGAATAGTTGCTTGGGTTTTGGAACAAAGCTCCATGTCCCACAGTATGAATCACAAAATCATTTAGGTTGGAAAAGACCTATAAGATCAAGGCCAACTCTTAACCCAGCACAAAACCATGTCCCTAAGCAACATATTTGCACATCTTTGAAATCCTCCAGGGGTGATGACTCAACCACTTCCCCGGGCAGCCTTGGCAATGCCTGGCTGCTCTTTTCTGTGAAGGAATTCTTCCTAATGTTCAATTTAAACTTCCCCTGGTGCAATTTGAGGCACGGTCAGAATAACCTTATCTGTCTGTAAGTGAAAAATGTTGATAGTTGCTGTGACACATACAACTAAAATACTATTTCTTAAGGAAGAATTGGGAACTGTTGAAGAACAGCTTCTCTTTGTAATATGAATGGCAATAGTTTAATGGTTGATTGATTTGTTTTGAGTTAACATGAAAACATGAAAGTACTCCTTTTCAGATGATATTTTGCACTTCTGAATATGATTTTGTTGGGGTTTTTGCATAACTTAGTATTTAAATAATTTAAAATATAGAGTATATTTCTAGCACTATTACAGCTGCACATGAACTAAAGATTAGATAATTGTCTTGAAACTAGCTTTTGCAGGACATGACCATAATCTTCCTTTGAAAGTAATACTACACATTAATCATACTCATTACTAGTAAATGTATAGTTACTTAAACATCCTAAGTTTCTCGTTAAAATAAACTCCAATGTTTATACCCTATTTTTATTAGCAAAACAATAAACAGAAGTCTCTGTTCGCTCATTCATGGAACATAAAGGAGAAACAAATGTTATGTTAATTAGGTCTTTAATTTTTATTATACAGGGGAAAGACTTAATTAGTTGTAATATTCCTTAAGGCTTTTGAAAGAAGTTTTATAACCATTCGAAACCTTATTATAATACGTAAATGCTAACTGCCTGTTTAACTTCATCTGTAAGGGCACAAAGACAACCAGATGATTATTAATCTTGTAAACTGTATCGGGAGACTTAATGTCTGAGAGACATGTTAGCTTGCATTTCCTTTTCTCAGTCTGTACTAACATCACTGCTGTCGTTTCAATTCTGCTCATTTTTAAACAGATCTAAAAGCTGAAAAATCCTCTTTCTTTTTTCCTTTTTTTCTTTTTTCCTAGGTGGTTTAGCTTTTTACTAAACTAAACTAAAAAGTAGAAAGTAAAGGATAGCAAGAATTTGTTTTCCTAGAATCACAGAAAAGTCTGGGTTGGAAGGGACTTTTAGTGATCATCTGGGTCAAATTTGTGTAGAAAGCCAGGCCTTAGTTTGGGCAGTTCAACCCTGTCCCAGCCCTGCTGAGCTGAGATTTCAGTACTTCCAGCAAGGATGATTCAACTACTTCTTGGGGCTGTCTGTTCTAATGGTAATTAATTAATTTTCTTATATCCAGCTAGAATTTCCCCTAACACACTTTGTGTCTGCTGGCTCCTGTCCTGTCATTACAGATCCTTTGGAAGGCAATGTCTTCATCTCTTCTGTAACTATCTCTTAGGTATTAGAAGGCTGTGATGAGGCCCTTCCCAATGAAAATTCTTTTTACTCAGGCAGAATAAAACAAAGCTTTTTTTCCAATATCAGGTTCTCTAATCCTCTGATCATCATGCTGGCCCTCTTCTGAACTCTTTCTAGTTTCCCAGTGTCTCTTGAACTGGGAGGACCAAAACTGGACACAGTATTCCAAGCATGGTTTTAAAAGTGCTGAGTAAAGTGACATAATTAAATCCTTTGTTCTGCTGGGTAAATTCTTACTGATGCAGCCCATGAAACAATTTGGTTTTGCTACTGCCAAGATGCTTTGCTGATTCATTTGGCTTGCTCCTACTTGAATCCCAGTGTCCTTCTCAGCAGAGCTGAAAAAAGAAAAATTGGCTAGAGTCAGACCCCAGACTTCACTGATGCTGGGATTATTCCATCCCAGGTGCAAGACTGTATCTTTGTCCAAAGCTCATACAGTTCTTGTTCATGCAATATTTCAGCCTATCAAAGTCTGGCTCTTCCCTCCAGCATATGTCTATCTTCTCCTAGTTTGGTGCTATATGCAAATCTGGGAGCATCACTCAATCCTGTCACCCAGATCACTTCTAAAGATAATTAATAGAATCTGATCTTAGGTTGGCTGCTGAGGAAATACACTCAGCAGCAGCTGCTAATTTGCCTTCAAACCATTAGCCAACATCCTTTGAGCCTGGCATTATGTCAGGTTTTCTACACCCATCTTGTGGTCCATCTGTTCTATCTTAACCAGCTTGTCTACGTAGATGTTGTGGAGATGAAACTAAAATTAGGGTAGATGATGTCCCCAGCTCTCCCCCATTTGTTGAGCAAGTTGTTTCATCATGAAAGCACTCAGGTTAATTAAACACAATTTACCCTCAACAAATACAATTCTTTGTCCTTCACGTGACTTTCATGACAACCTTTGCCATAATGATCCTTGGGACTGAAGAGTTTATAAAATCTCTTTGCTGTTAATATAACTTACCCATATAAACACTGTTTTTATCTCTGAATGTATTTCTGTGCTATATTAGGTGGGTGGTGCTATATTAGGATGGGAGGGATTTTTTTAAGGATTTGGTTTTTTCTGGCAATTTGCATGCATTTATATTTTCAGTATAGTGATTGTCTAACTGTTGGACTAATGAAAATGTAAAATGAATGTATATAATAACTTCAGTTCTTGTGCTAATTTATTTTGTGTCTGTCTGTATATACAATATAAATTAATTTGTCCTTACCATAAACAGTGACTAGCATACCACTATCCAATGCGTTTATAGTATTTTATATATATTTTCAGGTCATTGCTTATAACTCAGAAGGGAAAAGCAGTCCAAGTGAGACAGTGGAATACATTACTTGTCCAGACAAACCTGGGGTTCCTTCAAAACCCACAGTGAAAGGAAAAATTCATGCACAGAGTTTTAAAATAATCTGGGGTAAGAATGTTTTCCACCTCTGTTTAGAGTATTTCTTCTGTATTTTTAATATATATCATATACATAATATTTTTTATACAGAAGGTCAGGTTTTACTTTAGTAACACTTCAGTCAACCAAGTCATTATGATCCATTTACATGGAAAATACTGACTCAAAATACTTACTGTGGCAGTACAACTAATTATATGGGAAGAATAATATGCTAATTGTAATAGGGACTGTTACTGCAGAGGACTACAACACTTTAAAAAGTGTGGTTAATTGTACTAAGAACATGTGTTTCTCTGGCTCAAAAAGTAGGTGCATGCCATTCTGAGTTCTTACTGAAAGAGAAGATTGAAGTTCAACCTGTATCTTCAAACTATTTGGTTTTGATAGATAAATTTTTATTCGCTAAGGATGTTGAGAAACTTTTCCTTAAGCTCAGGAATTTTTAGCCTTGTGCTGTAAAATAGGAGAAGGTAAACAGTACTGTGTGATGCAGTTCTTTAGCAGAAAATCAGACAGTAAAAACTCACATTTATTGTCACTTCTTACCTATTTCCATTTAATAGTGTGTTTAATTCTTTAGCATCAATAATAAGAAATTTACTTGTAGAGTATAATTAGTACTCAACAGGTCCAGTCTTGCATCTTCCCAGAGAGCTTTGCTACATCAGGACCTAATATGTGGTCTTTTATGTACGATGCATAACGTATGAAGTTATTAAAAATACCTGATCTGTATATCAAAAGCAACCTAAAATACTAATTTATATATAGAACTTTTAATAGTCTTTATTTGGAACAGTGATACTCTTTCTATGTGGTAAATAACATGACAATTTTATTTTTCATTTGGAGTAATTTCCTTCCAACCAAAGAAGTGCTATCTGCCATCTAAATCTCATTTTATTTAGCTGGTATTTTGTGATACATAACCCTTGCCTAAGAGCCAACATAATTTCATCCAGCACATCCATAATGTGATGTTTAGGCAAGAGTACCTTTCTGTGTTGAAGTATAATGCTGTCTTTATATTTGTTCAAAATGTTGTCTCATATTATTTAAATTTTTCTGTTTTCTAAGTCATCTTTGAGAAACAGTATTAGGATTATATGTCAAAGAAAGGTCTGTAGATTTGTATCTTGTACATGAATACTTTACCAGGGAGGATAGTGCACTCAATTTCTAGTGATATATTAGAAGTTAAGAGATGAGTTTTCAGTGTAGAGCTCTTGACTTTGATTCTGTCCCAAAATATTTAGTTTTTGAAATTCTATCCTTAAATAATTTCAAAATATTTTTATATACAAATCTGTATGACAATTTTTCCTGTCTGCAGTCCAAATTACAGGACTATTAGAGTCTGTGTCCCTGAATCCATACTCAGGCAGCCTTCAACAGCACTTGAGACTGAAATGTTTGCTGTGGCATCTCCCAGGGGTGTTTCTGTTGTCCATTTTCCTGTGTAAAGCGTACAGAAGGGCTGAGAACTGGCTTTCAAATAGCAGGACTTGGAGTGATTTGCCACTGCCCTGGACCAGCAAGCTCTCCACCTAAATTAGCACCCATCTCCAGCTGTCTGTTGATTTTGCCATTGGGAAATCCTCCCAAAAGCTATAAAGTCATTTAACTTACCTTGCTTAGTTGGAATATTGCTGTTTTTTATAGATCCACCAAAAGACAGTGGAGGAGCAGCAATAAATACATATGTTGTGGAAATGTCTGAAGGCTTAAGTGGTAAGTATTAGGATCATACACTGGCATTCACTTGTGTGGGTTTTTTTTTTTTCCTGTCTCTGTGTGCATGTTGGAAGAATAAAATGTGTATTATGACAGGTTATTATTAAAGTCATTGCCAGGGACTGACATCAAAAAGAAAATAGAGGTACATTGATGCTTGTACACAAGAAGTTCTTTTTCTCTGATTTAGAAGAGAAAGATGCCACAAAATTCTGTGACACAAGAGATGTTTTTTGTTTAACTTACTAATTAGGTCTATTCCATTTCAGAAATGAAATTACACATTTCAGACATTTTAGGGCAAGAAGACAGGAACATGTATCTTTGTTGTCTGCATGTCAGATGAAAGAAAAGCTCGTACTCTTATTTATCACTGTTAAAAGAGAACAGTGATGGAGCTGGGATAACTTTCTGCTATTTGCTATTCTGTTCTTTCATACAGAAAAGAAACTGACAGTATTTCTAATTGGAATTAGTAATTCTATTTTCTAAATTGGACATAAACCTATCTTGCTGAATTATTGAAAAATCTAGACCTCTTAAGTAGCCTTATTGAGTTCAGAAACACATCGAGAATAAAAGTTTAAACTTCTCCAATGCTGTGTCAGATTAAGACAGAGCACTGGCTCCAGATATGATGGGAGCCCTCTCAGGCTGTTAGTCTATTGCTTTCCTCTCTTTGTCACATGTCCGTATTAAGTCACTTTTGGAATGATGCACCCAAGCCTTTATGCAAATGTAGTGAGCTGTGCATTACGTTTCATTCCAGCCCTCTAAATTCTGTGGTGTATTGAGTTGTTGGAGATTTAATTAAAAGTCCCCACGTTCCCTGCTTAATCTCTTAAAATGAGAGAGAATGCTAAAGAGTTTCTGATTTAAGAGTAGCAAATAATGGAATCAGAATTTCACATGCTTCTGGACCATTTAGGAACACAGGAACAAACTTCATCAATTGTAAACTGTACTTACAGCCAGCAAAATGGTCATGTAATGTAAAGTTTGTTTTCTGTGAAAAATTTTACTTTTGTATCTTTTCTGTTTATTTGGTTATAATGTTGAATGTGCTTGCTGACCCAGTAAGTTCTCTTCTAGTTAAGGTAAATACCAAATATGGAAGCTATTTAGCTTCAGCAGATACACACCTAGGAAACTGTCTTTATGAAATTATAGGATCTTCCAGGAAATTCAAAGAAGTCTCAGTTCCTATTTTTTTAAATAACCATCGGGCATACACTTATTTTAGTAAAGTTAGGATACCTGCTGTGGCTGGTACTGAAGTGTGGCAAATTACACTTTGGTTCATTGCACACTTATTCCTAACCTTTCAGGAAACAAATGGGATACAATATACAGCGGAGCTGCTAGGGAACATGTGTGTGACCGACTAAATCCGGGCTCTTCCTATCGGTTACGTGTATATTGCATTGGGGAAGGAGGACAAAGCACGGTAATATCAGCTAATATCTTTATTAAATAAAATTTCTCTCTGTAAGAAAATCTGGTCCAGTAGATATTTAAGCAAATACTGTGCAGAAGTGCCTAACAAAATGGCCATAATTAGAACCTCAGAGAAGTTCCAGTATTGCTGCACAGTGGTTCGAGTTTCTGCTCATTTGTTAAAGGAGTATACCTGAATATTCTTTTCTGATAATATATTTTGTTTGACATGATTGTCTTATTTACAGATACTTTCCCTGTGTGATACATTTATATAATGTCATTTATTAAGGTCTAACCCAATACAGCAGTTTAAGAAGGGCACTTAAAAAGGCTTCCCGTGGATTTGGTCACAGGGAATAACAGAATTCAGCATAACAGCATAACAAGAATTCAGGAAGCATTTGGACAATGGTTTGTCACATAGTGTGATTGTTGGGGATGTCTTTAGGCCAGGAGCTGGACTTTGATGATCTTGTAGATCCCTTCCAATTCAGAAGATTCTGTGATTCTATAAATTTAATGTATTTCCTGTCACTCAGTGGAGTACCTTGTCTGAGTAGCCAAGTCACCCCAGCAGGCAGGGGAAGAAGTCTTCACTCAGGCTTTACAGGGTCATGCTTCCCATGCTCTCTCATGCACAATTAAAATGTTTGCATTGCCCTACTTTTCAGTATTCCCAAACAATTTACTGTGCTGTACTATGCTCCTTTATACACACAAATTACATACACACACATGTGCTCTGTCAATTCTGTGGTGTAGTTCAGCTGCCAGTGCCAAAATGTCTCACTGTATTTGCTCTCCCTTCTCAGCAGCAAGTGTAACAAAACCAGCCCTGGCTCTCTGCAGACTTCCAGCAGGGCTTTACTCTCAAGCTGCTGTCACAAAAATCTTAAAGCCTTACATCCTTGGTGTTTGCCATTTCTACCCAGCCCTGCCTTAAAACATAAAATGTATGTGTTCTTCCTCCACATAGAAGTCTCCTGCAAAGATAACCTTGACTACAGCCACCTTGCCTTAAGAACAAATCTGGACTCCTTCAATGCTGGCTTGGCTGCATTGCTTTCCCAGCCACCAGACCACAAGTCTTTGGAGACTTGTACTCTGCCGACCTACTTCCCTACAGCCCAACCCCATGGTTTTAGAATTAACATTGAGTACCAAAGAGAAAATAACTTCAGAAAGTCTTGATACTTTCTGAAGGTGTCAGAAATCAACAGAAAAACTGTGAAGAAAGATGTAATTAACTCTTCTACAGCTTCTCATGAACATACGTGAAACATTTTGCCTTTTAAGTAGCAGCAGTTGTTCAGTGCGTCAATATATTCAAAGGAGGTGAAAAGCACCAGATCATCCAGTCCACTCTTCCTTGAACATACATAGAAACCAGTTGTGAAATGAGACTCTGAGATTCATTTCTTCTGTAAACCTGAAGGCTTTCCAACTTCTGTTTGTTCTGTATCATGCTGAAGCAAATAACCCCTCATTGTCTCTGCTCACTTCTGTCTGCATCCAGAACAGTCAATGCCATTGCAGCATGGGTTATGTTCTTAGGCAATTTTTGCCCAAACTTCAAATCAGACATGGAAACTTGCTGCACATTAGGTATTGCTAAGCAATAAGAAAAAGCTAAGAAAGCTAAGCTAAGAAAAAGTTGAAATCTCTTTTTTTTTTTAATCTCTTTTGATTGACACTTCTGCCCACTTTTGCTTTCTGAGAGGTTCTACCACACCACAGAAAGTATAGAACCCTTAGAGTAAGGGTTTGGAACTCATTAAACTGCAGTCTGATGCAAAAGAGAATGAGTTTACTTTGAACAAGTCATATTTCAAGCATGTGTACTAGGTATGTACTGATAATTAACCACTGTTTTTAATTCTACTGCTTGCACATGTACCAAAACACAAAAGCAAATTTTGCATATTGTGTGATTATTTTGGCATGGTTTGTATTATGAGAAATACATACCAGATCACTTCAGCATCTTCACATATTTGAAGATGTCATTAAAAAGGGGGAATATCTTTTTTCTGACTCAAGTATTTGCCTTTACTTGTGGCATAACTGATAGTTCTTGTTTTGGCCTGGATAACTTATTAATCTAGCTTTCTGTTTTAGGTATCTGATTCCTTACTGGTGCAGACACCAGCAGTGGTTCCTGGTCCATGCCAGCCTCCAAGGCCACAGGGTAGACCAAGAGCAAGAGAAATTCAGCTGCGTTGGGGTAATTTTATTACAAGTGTTAGAAAATGTTAGGGATCCAAATGTGTTACATGTTAAAATTAAATAAGCTTTTCTTTCTTTCTTATTTTTAGGACCACCTCAGGTAGATGGTGGTTCACCCATTACCTGTTATGGTTTGGAAATGTTTCAGGCAGAAAGTGATGAACACAGAGAGGTTTACCAGGGTTCTGATGTTGAATGCACAGTGGGCAGCCTTCTTCCAGGGAGAATGTACAGCTTCAGACTGAGAGCAGCTAACAAGGCTGGGGTAAGGAGGAAATCTGAAATGAAATTCATTCCAGAGACTGCAGTCGTTAATTAAGAATTTTTTATTTCAAAAGAAGCATTTAACAGTAATTTTAAAATTAGGATTTCCTAATGTAGAGTCATTTGAGTCACATAGCTTATTGTTGTATAGGAACAAACGGTTAAACATCAGTTCATAATGAAGGGGATTTTTAGATGAAGGGAAGAGAAAATAGCTAATTATGTCTTTTATCTGAACAGTAACATTAGGAAATGCTAAGGACTTTATTAAAGCTCTGTTACAACTTCACTATTCTCATGTGAAGTAAGGTAGCAAATCATTTTCTGTATACAGCTTTGTAAATTGACCTTTATTTTTACGGCTGTTGGTGTTCAGAACATAATAATTAGTGTTTCCTGGCACTCCCTTTTTTTATTTAGTTTAACGTCTGAGTACATATTCTATCAGATACAAGACTATTTCCCCTCTTTGGAGTATTAAATGTGTTTAAATCAATTGTTGCTATAGAACAAGTTTTATTTAGTTACGTGCCCAAAGTCCTGATTTGTTCAATAATGTACACTTCATTAAAAACTGTCAGGGTGAGTTGACACTGTTTGTGGAGAGGTCTGCAGCCTAAGGCTTTAAAGCATTATCCTAAATTTTATCTTCCCTCCACCCTGCCAAGAATGGTTCATATCTCAGCAGTTTTTAAATCCTTTATTTCTTTTATATAGGTATAAATAGGCAGTACCAATTGGTTTATGTTCCAGTGCAGCCATCATGTGACTTCAGAATAAGGGTTTGGATAGTACTTCCCTGGTTTTCCCAAGAGTCTGAAGTGTCAAATTTATTCCCATTGCATTTGCTGGAGTGAAGAAAAATTTATAGCTGTTCTGGAGAATAGTCAGATACTGAAATAAATCCTGAATCCACAGTCCATAGAAATTTATTTTATAAAGAAGTAATACAAAGTTTCATGTTATATGTCCCTACTATGGTAAACTGTTTTTTAAAAAGTAGTAATTTCATTTTTACAATGTAGTTGTATCAACTCCTTTTTTAATAGTTTGGACCATACTCAGAAAAATGTGAAATAACTACTGCACCTGGACCCCCAGATCAGTGCAAGCCCCCTCAAGTGGCGTGCAGGTCTGCTGCCTGTGCTCAGGTGTCATGGGAGGTAAGAATGCCATGGTAACACCTGTCTTAACATAATGGTCTTCTGCGCTTTTGACTTCAGCTTGAAAAGTCTCGTACTGTATTTTAATCACTTTATTTGTAAGCAAACTTACCTGTTTATCCAATAGGTGAAACCTTAGTCATTCATTATAAGGCAGCAGTGAGCTGGCAGGCTGCAGGTACAGGATCTTACTGTGTTTCTTTTGTTTAAAAGTTTTGCCACAGCTGCTGCTCTGCATTTCTGAGTGATGCAGTCTCGTCTTAAAATTTTTCTTTAACATAGTTATAGTTCCTCAGAGACAATGTATCCACATAATACAATAGATTATTGTGTTTCTTGGTTTTATAATCTGATTTAATTTTCTATAATTGCATCAGTAATAATGTAGCGAAAGCCTCACAGACTTCCTATAACCCCATACTATTTAGATACCTGATTTAAAAAATGCAATAGATAAAAATTAAGCTTGTAAAAAGAAAGATTCTATCTGGGAATATTCTTTAAACACAGCTTTTTAGTGACTTAGAGATGGGGTGAAGTATCTGAGTTACAGAACTGTACAGAAAAAAAAAATTAAACTGTTTTACCTGGAAAGTAATGTTCATGCTTCTTACTGGAGGAATGTCAGAGGAGCACTCCTTAAATATCTACAAGGCAAAGCCTTTTTAAAAAATACCATAAAACATTCAGGTAGAGTTAATTTGAGTGTTGTTGGATGTCTGTTTTACAGTCACACAGTAATTAAGGCACAAGTAGATCTCTAGATGTCATTTAGTTCAACCTTCTGTTCAAACAGTATAAGTTTCTCAGGGCCTTTGCCAGTGACATTTTATTTATCTCCAAGAATGAAGATGTTTCAGCCTAGTAAAACTGTCTGGGTAAACATTCATTGCGTAGGATCTTTTTTGTTTATATTTAGTCAAAATACCCTTTAATGCAAGTCGTGACTTTTGTTTTGGCACTGTGCCATCTTCAAGAAAAAGTTTTGTCATGATATTTGTACCCTCATAGTAAGTAATTGAAGGCAGCAGTAAGAGCTTCCCTTAGCTGGATCACTTTGCTATCAAGTAAACTTTACTTTCTTGTGTGTTGCGCTCCTGTTTCATGACCCTTTGCTGGACCTACTCCTTTACGTCAATGTCCATCTCCTTTTGGGGATCCCAAGACAGGACATAGTACTGGAGGTGCAGCCTCACAAGTGCTGAGTAGAGGGGAATCATTATTCCATTTACCCTTCTTGCTGCTCATTTGCTAATACAACCAGTATGTAGTTCACCTTCATCAGACACACGTTGCTGATTCTTATTCAACTTTCTCACCAGGACACACAGGGGTTTTTTTGGTAAAGGTTGCTCCTCAGCCTGTACGATTTTGTATCAGTCCAGGACTTTGTGTTTGCAATTGTCTTACTTGAACTTCCTGAAGCTTGTATCAGATTCTGCCTGGGTTTTTTTATTGTACTTAATTAAAAATCAGCAAAGAAATGGGAGGGTAAGACTCCTCTGGAACAAAAACAAAATATAGATGTGGTGAGTTTGGTTGATTTTTTTCTCTTATGTCAGTATATTTAACTTCTAATTATTGATACCCATTTTAAAGGTACCAGTAAGTAATGGAGCTGATGTCACAGAGTATCGACTGGAGTGGGGCGGTGTGGAAGGATGCATGCAGATCTCCTATTGTGGGCCTGGGCTCAGCTGTGAAGTGAAAGGACTTTTGCCTGCTACTATATACTATTGCAGGGTTCAGGTAAAGATGCAAAACTATTGTTTGTGAAATCTGGAAACAGGAATTGACTCTGCCATAAAAACGTGGTCTACTTTGGATTTGCAGGCAGTGAATGTTGCGGGTGCAGGCCCTTTCAGTGAAGTAGTGGCATGTATGACACCAGCCTCTGTACCTGCAGTTGTGACCTGTCTTCGTGGACTAAGGGAAGATGAAGTTGAAAGTCCACACTATTCTCCTTCCACATGCCTTGCTATAAGCTGGGAAGAACCTTGTGACCATGGATCTGAAATCCTTGGCTACAGCATAGACTTTGGAGATAAGCAGCCAATAACTGTTGGGAAGGATCTGACCTATTTCATAGATGGCTTACAGCCAGATACTACCTACAGGTAAGTGATGCACAGCTACTTGACAGCCTACTGTTTCCCCCACACGAGCAGATGCTTTGTTTCCTTGTATTTTTTTATTGTCTTCATTATTACTCTCAGAGATAAATTAGTGCACAGCCATGGAGCAAAATTAAGTTTTGTAATGATGATCATCATAAATAGATGTGCTATTTTTATTTTCTGTCAAAAATATTTTATGTTAGTTTTTTGCAGTATTGTGGTATCTGTCTGGTTAATGGGTCAATTTAACTGCATTCACATCACATACTCAGATTCATAACTGGGTTTGGACTGGTTGCTTCTCTGTTTGAAAAGTTAAAATCCACCCAAGGAAGGACTATGTCCAGTCTGATCTAATGACAGCTCACTGCAACTTTCAGTGCCCTATCTGCAGAAAAAGTGGAAGTCAGCATGAACAGTATTAGTTTGAAAAATCAGCCAGCTGTGCATCTCTTTTGAAAAATTTTAGTTGCTGAAATCATCTCTTATGTTTGGTCCAAGGGTTGCTGAAAAATATAAATGCAAAAATCAGTAGTTTTGCCTGAAGGCACTACATCCCTGTTACAAAAACATGTCCTTAGTGTTAAAGAATGTCAGTCCCACTGAAGTCAGACTTTTAGCCCACTCTTTTTAGTATAATTAGGATATCATCTGGCTACGCAGTTTTCTGAATCCTTAATTACTGTTTTATGGCTTTATGTCAGAATACAGAATACAGTGTTTCTATGTGCCTTATAATTATTATTTAATCATAATGCTGGCAATCTGAAGAGCTGTTGCTCTCTGTGTCAATAGACTGAAAAAAAGTCACTTCCATTGCAGAGATAGGTCTATACTTCTATCCCCATAAGTTTTTTTATAGAATACACTGTCAACTCCTTTTGCAAATAAAAAATTGCATGTATTAACCTTAGTTCTGGCCTGTAATAAATAAGCATAATGTTAAATATTATTGTAGTGAAGGAGAAATATTTATTCTTTAGCCTGCATACACATTTGTGTTTCCACATTTTGCAGTTGTGTGGTTGACTGTTTCAGAATTTAATTACTGTGATTACTTTTTTCCAGTTACCTAGGTACTGTTTTGGACAAGCAAATGTTAAGTCTGCAAAATTAAATTAGACACACTTTACTTCCTGTGGCTACCTGTGAAATACATAAAGAGCCTCTGTTTTCTGCTTTTTCCTTTTCAGAAATTAATTTCTTGGCTAAGTCTTTTAATTCTTACTTACAAATCTAATACCAGCATTGTCTTCCTTGGAGTTGAAGTAACTCACAAGCTTTTGCATCTTTTCACTACCGTGAATTTATTTTGAATTTATTTTTTTCTAATCAAGCCAGCTCCTTAAAATGTAAGGAAAGTGATGCACCTGCATATTCTTGACAGTCTGTAAAAGCATAATACTGATAAAAGTCTTCACTGTAGATAGTACCATTATTCTCTATTTGATGAGAATGGTGGATATGACCAGTTATTTTTAGAATCTAATTTCAAATTAATTTATTCTCTCTTTTTCCAAATGCTAGGGTACGAATTCAAGCCCTAAATAGTCTTGGAGCGGGTCCTTTCAGCCACACCATAAAACTGAAAACAAAGCCTCTCCCACCGGATCCACCTCGCCTGGAATGTGCTGCATACAGTTCTCAGACTCTCAAGCTGAAGTGGGGAGAGGGAACTGCGAAAGCATTAACTGACTCCATCCAGTACCACCTTCAAATGGAAGATAAGAATGGAAGGTTGGTTTTGACATTGCTTTAATCTGCCTCGGTTGCTGTGGTCTGATGCTTGGGAGATGGCAGCAGAGGGCAAAATTCCATATGCTTTGGTGAATTTACAGCAGATGTAGGACATTGTCTCATCTGGCAAGGCAAGAAGGGCTCTAGTGGTCTGTGCTGAGAAATACAAGACAAAAAACTTCATTGGTTTTTACTTACAGTTCAACATGAAGAATTTAGTGCAATGTTTTGTACCAGCACACTTTTCTCTCTCACTTCTAAATAAGTATTTTGCCAAAGTAACAAGTCCAATCAGTGTTGTGAATTTTATATACCTCATATCTGAAGGGATGAATGCTTTACTCTCTGTTGCCTTATATGCAATTATTTTAGTGGAAATTAATACAAATTATTATTTTGAGGGGTCCCTTGTCTCATGTTTAACGGAATGTCAGCTGAGGTGAACCCTTGCCTAAATGGTAAGATGAACAGTACTGCTACAGTGTTCCATGTCTGACAGGTAGCTTTAGCTTGACAAAAAGATAAAAAACAGATCTATTATGTGAAATTGCTGTGCTGTAAGGAGAAAAATAAATTAGACTCTTTAACTGGAAAGAAATTCATTGCCATTACCAAAGACCAGGTCATTTGCAGCTACAATCTGTTTTAATTTCAAAAGATAAGTAAAAGCCGAAGTAGATGACAACCCCTGCAGGAAGAGAGAAATTTGTGCTGTGTCCTGGGGACACCAAAACTGAAAATCAAACAAGAGTTGCCATAATCAGTTTGTGCAAGAATTGCCACATGAAGGAGAGTGGCCAGTGTACAAAACTGTCCGAAACACATTAGGTGTGCACTACAGGTGTGACTCTGCCCTCCTGTGCAGGTCTGTATGAGCCCATCTCCAACAATGACGTACAAGAGCAACTGGATCCCTGGCACTTTTTTTTAGGTGTAGTAAGGGAGAATTAAAAAGAGACAAGAAGCTAAAATCTAGTTACCTAATTTTGAAAAGCTAAAGATGTTGGAGGAGTAGATGGCCAAGGGGAAAAAAGTGCAGCTCATTGAGAGACACAACTGCTGTCTTTTCCCATTGTTTCAAATGCAAAATAGTTTCTTAAAATGCTTAGGAACATTTTTGGTATGAGAGAATCTGTAGTGTTCTTTGTGCAAGAGATCTTTATTTCAAAAACATGAGAAATAAAAACTTGCCCCTGGAAAATGAGCTTATTGTTTTATAGCAGCCAGAACACTGTTTAACTCTGAAATCAATGTTTCTGGGCATTTCATTAGATTGTGGGAAATTACGGGAACAGATTTCAAGACAATACTTTAACTGCTTCAGAAGTCCTTTTCTGTGTTCAAAATAAGCTACTTGTTTCATTTTCAGGTTTGTATCCTTATACAGAGGACCATGTCATACGTACAAAGTTCAAAGACTCAGTGAGTCAACATCATACAAATTTTGTATTCAGGCATGTAACGAAGCTGGCGAAGGTCCCCTTTCTCAAGAATATGTTTTTACTACTCCCAAATCTGTTCCAGCTGCCTTGAAAGGTAAGGGTGCTTCTTTTGTCATTTGGGAGGTGGGAGGATAGCAGGTTGGCTTTGTAATTATGTTGTATTTGGGATATTGAGAATACTAAGCCCTTTTCAAGTGCAGGTGGGGATAGTGGGAGAATGCTCCTTTCATGTAATTGCCTAAAATATTCACTCCAAGAATTAAAGACTTGGGGTTTATACGCTCTTTGACATAAGAAGTTTGTACTTAGAATACCCTGTTTACCAGTAGAGTGGCAATTTAAGGCGGAAATGCTTTCTAGCATGTTTAGAATAATATTAAGCATTGTTTGGGGTTTTTTGGTATATGATGCACACTTACAGTTACTAAATTTTATTTGCTTTCTCTTGGATGATACCTAAACTAGGAGGAGAGACCTATATGAATTGTTAGTTATTGCTCCAGGAAACACTGGAGGAAGAATAAATTTTAATCTGAATCTTTTGTTTCTCTGAGACAAAATAGGAGGTAGAATATAGAATTTTAAAGGTCGTTAGAATGTGACAGTATGTGATGGGGAAAGCAGAGCTAGCGATCACTTTTATGCTTCCTTCCTTCAGCACCAAGGATAGAGAGAATAAACGATCACACTTGTGAAATCACATGGGAGGTTCTGCAGCCCATGAAGGGTGATCCAGTTATCTACTGTCTTCAGGTCATGGTGGGAAAAGACTCAGAATTCAAACAGGTATGAGGTGTTTAATTTATTGTCATTTTCTTCAATTATTGTTTGTGATAACTAGTTTAGTAAAATTAGTTGAGATTAGATTTAGTAAAGCTTATTGTGTTCCAGTATGGTTTTAGTCACCATGTTAAACTTTTTGTTACTAAATAATATAAGGTAGTATTTCCTAAACCCATCTCCACCTCAGAAGGAGATTCTGCACTAAATTACAGCCTCTCTGGGTTACACTGATGTTCACTAAATTCAGCTTGACACGTCAAGTGGTGAGGAAGTCATTCACTAATGGAACAACTGACAAAAAGAAACCTTTTACCTAATGGTACAGAATGGAGACTGAGGAGAAAAGGGGCAAAGGGCTCTCTTTGCACTAAGAGCAAAGAAGCAGTTTGAAATGCCAAGGTACAAATTATCCTGCATTCAGTACTAATTTTGCTTCCCAGATTGGTTTTTTTTTGCTTCATAGTTTATAAACTGTGTGATATTTGACAGGAAATTAGGCTTGAAAACTGTTTCATACTATTAAGCCACGGAACTTTCCTTCCAGCACAGAAACAGTTAATTTTAGTATATAATAATTTTATTATAGTTCAGTATTAAATAAGTTTCACCTATACTTTGGTAGATTATAGGCCTTAATATTTTCATAACTTTTAGTGTAGCACTGTGTTTGTTATGGCCATTTGTTAAATTTTTCAGTAAAATATGAACCATAAACAGAGATGTCTTGCCATGTGAATATTCTTTTTTGTAACTTCAACATTGTAAAGGCAACATTAGGTACATAATGTGTGGTCTGTGTTGCTTGTAGATAGTCAAATCACACTTTGATTATCAGTGTCTATTGCCAAATTACCTGGGCAAGAAAATAAGGTTTGCTCTTTGAGCATGGTAATAACTAAGTAGACTAAGGTGTGTGATTGATCTTGCCTCTGCAGAGCAGTCTAGCATAGTAAATTAGAATAAAATGAAAAGACTAATTTGCAAAAATTAAAATTGGAACAATCAAGAAGTAAACAGTATGAAAACAGCCTTTAAGACACTTACACATGACGGTGGAAATTTTATTTGACATGAACAAAAAATAAACTGCCTGAAAGTCTGCTCTAAGCTGTTTCCTGCTATTTCACTGCCAAAACTTCACTCTTCTCTCCTCCTTCTTCCTGATCCATCATCCAAATTGCTCATGTGATTGCTCCCGACAAAATAAGTTAATTTGTGCTGTTTGAGCTGTATACATCAGTCAAAGATCTTAAAGGGGTTAGGAAGCAACCATATAAATACCCCAGGAAACACACTGAAGGAGAAGGCAACTCCGGGCAAGGCACTGGGGACAAGCAGCTGAGAATGGTAGCCCCTGCCAGCTGGCATAGCTGGAGCTGGAGTAGGATGTGTGTCAGAGGCCTGTTTGCTCACTCACAAATGCATGATCCAAATTAGCAGAATTTTGAGGAAGCTGCACTTCCAATGGCCTGGCCTGCCTTAGAAGAGTCTCTAGGTTGTAGATTCCAGAAAAGCTCAGCTTGTCAAAGAACTCTAAGAGTAGCCTCAGGCACAGCAAGAGCTCTTCGAACAGCAGAATCACTAGGGATTTCCTGTTTCTTTACATTTCTAGTTTGCATTTTCAGGATACTGTCTAACAGCATGGCAACTGTAGGGAAAGCTCCTGATGATGTGGTATTTCTGTATCATGCTACCAGTTAAACAAAACAAATATTTGGAGGTGGGAAGGTGAAGGGGTTTAAGGAGAAAAATCAAATGGCGCTGTGCTACCCACCTAATATCTCCATACGTATTGAAGTACCTGTAACTGCGTCCTTGTGAGGTTTTGTTGGCTTTCACAGAACCTTTATGTAGCTGCAAATTTAATTAATTTGAGAAACCAGAATTTAGATTTCACTGAATTAGGCACTCCACGCTGAAGCATTGTGAATTCATGTTAACCTGCCAACTGAGAGACCTCTGGAGAGCACCCTCATAAGTCATCTCTGTCTTGGGAATAAGATGAAGTTAAGAATCACAACGAGGACTCTCTGGCTTTCCTGATACAGTGTTTATTGGGATAAATCATAATATTTTAAATACAGATAACCACAACAAAGTACATTGGATTGAATTAGACTTAATGAATTGGCTTGATACAGAGTTAACTGCCTAAAATCCCATGATACAATATTGTGCATTGCATCCCATTGTGAGTGGTCACTAAAACGCCTGAACGCTGGGGCTTGTGACAGTTCACGTGGTGTGTACTCATCATTCCACACAAGCAAGTGTAGTTCTTGTGTTTCACCAAAGGAACTGGAGACTTTATCTGGTACTTAAATTGCATATTTGAGCTTTTTGTCCATTTTTCTTTGCGTGGGTGAAAACACTGGTGAGTTGTCGTCCTTTTTAGTCACCTTCACCATAAACCAAACCATACTAAGAGGCACGTGTGTATATGATGTATCCCTTGATGTCTCCCTTTTTTCCCCTTACTGCCAGATTTACAAGGGCCCGGACTGGTCGTTCCGATACACAGGCCTCCAGCTGAACTGTGAATACCGATTCCGCACATGTGCCATTCGCCAGTGCCAAGAGGCCACGGGTCACCAGGACCTGGTGGGCCCCTACAGCGCCCCAGTGCTATTCATCTCTCAGAGGACTGAACCACCGGCAAGCACCAACAAGGACACTGTGCAAACCACAAGGACACAATGGTCACAGAGCGACCAAGTGTGTGCTGCTGTCATCCTTGCACTTTTCGCTATCTTTTCCATTCTGATTGCTGTTATCATTCAGTACTTCGTCATAAAGTGAAGAAAAGAGATCTATTTTATAATGCTGCCCATTACATTTTACTTTCTCATCATCTAAAAGTAATTCTGTTCTCTTGCTTTTACAAAACCAGGCATTTAGCACCGGCATTGGGACTGATGCAAACTTTCTCAGCCACTTTAAAATGCTTACTCGTAGGTATAGGCTGACACATGTTATTAAAATGCAAGCCACAGAAATATAATCTTTTCTTTATATGCCTTCATGCAGTACAAACTCGATATGGGGCAGGCACGCAGTGTTTAATGAAAAGGCTTTGACCAGTAAATGCAAGTGTAAAGATGATTTCCTGACCCACACTTCTAAGGGTTGCTAACATAACAGGGAAGAATGTGTAGATCGCATTTAAAACTTACACTAACAAACTTGTGCTGTACACAATATTAATCTGATGCTGTGAAAGCAATTTAGCGCTGTATTTCTACCTCCTCATTTGTCTTAATTATTTAGGAAGCAGGATTTATGCTGAAAAACAGAAGGGGCTTTTCTCAGGCAGCAAATAATAAACTGGATGGGAGAGTATGCATGAAAGAAGCTTCTTATGTGATAAATGTGGAGTTCTTCACTGCAAGTAGATGTTTTTGAAAGACTACAAGGAGATGGCACAAGTGGTTTATCTTACCCCCAGGATTTGATGTTTACTTACAAAAATGCCTCTTTTACTTCTTCTGAATATAGAAGGGAGAGTGTGAGAGACCTTCTTAGATTTGTTATTTAAATTGAAAAACACATTTCCAAAGTTGACCTTTGATTGGATACAGTTTATACAGATGTCTGTGCCCTCTGATTTTGGCTAGTCAATAGAATTTTGAGATAAAATTCATTATTGAATTTTTGCTGTTTCCCCAACATTCACTTGCCATATCCACCAGAAATAAGCACTGCCTTTTTTTGTTTTGTTTCTATCTTTCTTTCTCTTTTTTTCCTTCCTTCCTTCCTTTCTTTCTTTCCTTCTTTCTTTGGGGCACCAAATCAGAAGACGAAGTGTAGTAATTTGCACCAGAAAACTTAAAGCTGCTTTTTTCTTGAGATCCTGATGTTTAATGTAATGTCTCTTTGGATACTGTACGTTGATTGCATGTAGTTAATGTTGCATTAGAGCACTTTGCAATTGCATAACTCATCAATGTTTTGTGAGCTTGCATTTGTGAGTTCTTGAATGACCAGACTGAATTTTAACAAGTATCCCATTGAACATCTTGCTAGATGTCAATGATTGCCAGTGACACAAAGCTTGTAGTGAAACTATCTTTAAAAAAAAATCCTTGTCTCATCACACTTATGTTATTTGTTATACACTTTGTAATTAGCTACTTTTAATTTATTTGAGTTACAAGATAGTGGATCATTAATGACTTCTAGTTGTGTTCAGTTTAGCATTTTTAATAGTATTAAACACTTCTGTCAGTCTTAATAATAATAAAAAAAGGAACCTCTGTCTTGTGCTTTGAAGATCTCTGAAGAATTTCTCTTATATTAGAACGGGCATGTATTGTAATTGTTTATACGTCCAATGATCTGTGCTGTAGAATAATGTTGCTGAGTTTCATTTTTTTTAAAGAAAAAAAAAAAGAAATGGCGAAGAACTTGGCCTCCACGTGGCGAGAACGATCTGTCTTTAAAATGTACTGTATGTTTACATTTTATTTCAAATTTGTCATTTGTACGTATAGGCTGATACCTTCCCGCAGGATACCACGATAACTGATGTTTTCTAGAACCTTCTTAAAAGTGCCATGTTTGGCAGTGCAAATGAGGTTGCGTGTCACAGCCCAGAGATTTCTTACGGTTGAATGTCTAAAACGGTAAGATTTGTTACTGCAGGTAACCTGCAGTGACTTACGTTTTTCATAGTAAAATTCAAATGAGCTCCTATTTTTGATAGTCATTTAATAGTGTATTTGCCATTTGAGCCTCAGTGCATATTACTGCATTGAAGACAGTTTTTAATGTAATCTTAATTTTACCTCATATACTGTACATTCCAAAAATAAATAAAAGAAAAAGAGAAACTCTAAAGTTTTTAAAACGCTATAGATACACTACCAAACATATCACTTTACGGTTGTACAACGTCGGGCTCCATGAAGACGAACCTGTATAGTCTGATAGAAAATACATAAAACGATGTAGCAAAGTACCTTTAAGAGTCTGTGGACAATAAAAGTACCTTCTTTTTCGCTGCTGGTGGTCAGTCCTGTGCGCGCACCGCCGCCGCCCCTCTCCCGTCCCTCCTTCCCTGCCTGCCTCCCTCCGTGCCGGCCGGGCCCGCGGGGCGGGGCGGGGGCGCGGTACCTGCGCGGGCGGTGGAGCCGCGGGCGGGGCGGGGCCGGGCCGGAGGAAGGAGCGGCGCTGCCCCGGGCACGGCGCGTCCCCCGGCGGGATGCGGCGCGGCGGCGGGAACGGCAGCGAGGGCGAGCCCGAGTGGCCGTGGCCGTGGCCGCCCTGCGACGAGCGGCTGTGTCTGGTGCTGCCCATGTGGGTGCTCGTTCCCATCACGGCCGTCTGCCTGGGGCTCTTCGTGGTCGGCGTGGCGGGCAACGTCCTCACGGTGCTGGTCATCCGCAGCTACCGCGACATGAAGACCACCACCAACCTCTACCTGGGCAGCATGGCCGTCTCGGACCTGCTCATCCTCATGGGGCTGCCCTTCGACCTCTACCGCCTCTGGCGCTCCCGGCCCTGGATCTTCGGGCAGCTGCTGTGCCGCCTCTCGCACTACCTCAGCGAGGGCTGCACCTACTGCACCATCCTCCACATCACCGCCCTCACCGTGGAGCGCTACCTCGCCATCTGCTTCCCCCTCAAGGCCAAGGTGGTCGTCACCAAGCGTCGGGTGAAAGCCACCATCGGCGTCCTTTGGGCCTTTGCCTTGCTCTCCGCCAGCCCCTTCTTCTTCCTGGTCGGCGTGGAGCAGCCCGACAACCACACTGACTTCAGCCGCGAGTGCAAGCCCACCCCGCAGGCGCTGCAGTCCGGCCTGCTGGCCATCATGTTCTGGGTCACCACCTGCTACTTCGTCCTGCCCGTCACCTGCCTCAGCGTCCTCTACGGCTTCATTGGCCGCGAGCTGTGGCGGAGCAACTCCCGCCTGCGGGGCCCCAGCTCGCTCCTCCGGGAGAAGGGGCACCGCCAGACAATCAGGATCTTGGGTGAGTCCCGCTACCATCCCCCTCGGGCTGTGGCTGGGGCAAGGACCGGGGCTGGGGGGCCATGGCAGGGCTGAAGCACCGGCAGCTCCCGTACAGGATAGGGAATAGCACAGGGGGACATCCCAGCCACGCTGCCGAGCCCACCAGTACTCCCGGGAACTGCCACGGCAGGGATGGTAGCAATACCCCTTGTCTGAATTTTACTAGGCAGAACCAAGTACAAGGTAGCCTGCAGCTTAAGAAAAACTGTGGTAACATCAGCAGTCTCTTCCAGTGGGCAGCAACACCTCTGCACAGAAAATTTCTGCTTCTGAAAAGTAAGTTCTTAGTGGTCATTTGTAGCTCTCCAAGGAGTAAATCCAGTGGTTGCCCAAGGAGGCTGAAAAACAGCAGCTTAGCCCCTACGAACTGTTTGGAGGAGACGAATCTCGTAATACCAAAGCACTTCCTACAGATGTAGGAGGCTGATAGTTTTTAGTTTATTTTCTTAGTCATACATTCAGTAACCCAGCATCAGATTCTGGAAAGTTAGAGATCTTAGTCTGCGCTGAGGCTTTAATGTTTGTAAATAGTGACCAATCTGAAGGGAAAGAAAAAAGAAATCCAACTACTGACTAAGGAACATAAAGCAAAATTCCCCAATTATTATCTTTCCCTACCTTTAGTGTAGCTTTTACATGTCACATGGGAGTCTTCTTTTACTGAGAGTGTAATCAGCTGGATGGAAAGAGCATAGCACAAAGGAAAGAAACTAAGAAGCCTTAGAGAATTTTGCCGACTTATTTGAGGAAGGTACTAACACTGAAGTAGGCACAAGGTTTTCCAACAGAAACACTCATATCCATGATCTCAGAACCCACTGAGAGAATGAGACCAGTGCCCTCTTACCTCAAAGATGCAGCAGCACTAGGTGTGTGTTGTTTTTCAGATGTAAATTTTCTTTGGCTGCATCCCTTTTATTTAAGCTCTGAGAAGCACGGAGGATGCCCTACAAATGATTGTTTGTTTTACTTATGTGCATTTATAAACAAAAATAATTAAAAGTATGGATACAGTAATACACTTATGTAATTGTTCCTCATCTGCTCCTACTGTGTTGCCATTGCAAGAGGGTTTGTATTTGTTCTCATTGTGCTAATATGCAACACAGGACCAGGCGAACAGCTGAAGCGACTCGAGCTAGAGATCCATCTAGGCAAAGAGCTGTCTCCAGCAGTAATGGTCTGGGGATGCAAGAAAAAGCTTTAGTGGAAAAAAATCAATAGCCCAACTACACTGTAAAGTCTTTATGTTACATATCATCCCATCACAAATTCTATGGGAGCTTGGGTGACCAAGGTGCAGCCCCGGTCTTTTTTCAGTGATGCAGACAAGTTAAACAACAACTCTGCAGCAAATGGAGCTGCAGTGGAGCTTCCAGAAAAACTCCTCATTCTGACTTTAGTTTTCCTATCTCATATGTGGTGTTACAGACATAGCCGGGGGGATTTCTGTAGTGCCTGATGTTATTATACAGATGTTACACCATCTGTTGTCATTCACATTTTTCTCAGCAAACCTCATCTCACAGTTCAGCTTAAAATTTTATCAGTTACTTTTTACTTCAAAGACTAACAGTCAGACTTGATGCTATTCCCATTTTCATGGTTTTCCAACAATTTAATGCCATTATTTCTATATATTATTTGTATCAGTTAGAAGAACCTGCAAAATCAGCCACATAAAATTTAGTTTACTGGATGGTTGAAAAGTTAACTCGCTCCTTAACTGCCGCATGTGTTATTTTGTCTTATAGCTGTGGTGGTTCTGGCCTTTGTAATTTGCTGGTTGCCTTTCCACATTGGCAGGATCATATTTATAAACACCCGGGACATGAGGACGATGCTGTTCTCCCAGTACTTTAATATATTCGCCCTGCAGCTTTTCTACCTGAGCGCATCCATCAACCCTGTCCTCTACAACCTCGTTTCGAAGAAGTACAGGGCAGCAGCCTGCAAGCTGCTGCTGCCACGCCGAGCTGCAGGGAGGGCTTTCACTGTAACCAAAGACGCTGGGGGCTACACAGAGACCAGCGCCAGCACAAGGAACGACTACACCACCAGCTTCTGAGGCTGCACCCCGCGCTTCTTCAGGCATTCTTGCCTAAGGAAGGGAGCTTCCTTCTCACGGGAAAGTCGCCAAAGGATGGACGTTTGTTAGGGCACATGGTATTTCATGACTGTCTGTATTTTGGGATACCCGTATTTTTGATAACAGAGCAAGCAGGCACCATGAAGTAGGGAGAACGATGTGCAGCTCGTGAAAGATGATAAGTCAACAGGAAAAGCTGGAGTGAATTGCCAGTATAATTACGGGTTTACTTTATTACATGTTGTTTATTGCACGTGTTCTGTGCCATTTCTAGTATTTTCTAAAAGTCATAACACCAAGGTCTGCAAAGGAGCACTTCTTGGGAGCTGCAATGGGTAAAACTCCCAGCCAGCCTTCACCATTTCAAAACAATATTCTTAAAAATGAGATTTTACAAAGCACAGTCTCGCAAGGAGATGGATGCAAAAAAAATCACCCACCAACCTGAAGAGCTCTGGAAAAAGAGGGGTACGCTTTTAGTACCTGGTCGTGTAATCATGAAGGGGACTTTCCTGGGCAGTTTCAATAATTTCCCTTAGGAAAGCATCTGCTGCACACAGCAGTCTCTGGGCTTAGCCCTTATTGCCTGGCCCATAGGATCAAATAAGGTCTTTTTATTTATACTTTAGCAACCTGTCCTCTGTTGTATAACTTGAGATATCCCAGATCACTTCCTTAGGATAGATGAGCAGTGTTTGGTAAACGGTAGCAATGTGTCTCCACTGCGTCACATTGTGTATTGCGTGTGCGAATAATACACCACACTAACCCACCTTGCCACAAACAAGACCCATCACTGAATGTGCTGGACTATGCCCAGGACTTCATACTGTATAATGCTGCACTGCAAGTCAAAAACCAACTCACTAATTCTGCTCCAAAAGATTTCAATTGGAAACTTCAACTGTACAGTTTAGGAAGGAGGCTAGTTGTGAGGAAAAGCCAGAAGAAGCTGGAGCAGTGTTTTCTCTGGAGGATCATTGCCTCTCTGCATTTTACTTGTTACTTTATGGGCTCTAGTGGTGTAAATCTGGACCAAAATCGATGATGTGGGACTGTGCTTACAGAGGCATCACTGATGGTATGTCCATGCTTGCCCTTGGTTCTCTGTTAACTTCTTCTAGGCAGTTGTAGAGAATGATACTGTCTGCTCTGAGTCTCCTTTTCTCCAGGCTAAACACCCCCATCTCCCTCAGCCGCTCCTGAGTTGTGCTCCAGAGCCTTTACCAGCTCCACTGCCCTTCTCTGGACACATTCCAGCCTCTCAATGTCCTTCTTGTAGTGAGGGGCCCAGAACTGGACACAGGATTTGAGGTGTGGCCTCATCAGTGCTGATGGGGACAATCCCTGCCCTGCTCCTGCTGGCCACACCATTGCTGATACAGGCCAGGATGCCATTGGCCTTCTTGGCCACCTGGGCACACTCTGGCTCAGGTTCAGCTGCTGTCAACCAGCACCCTTGGGTCCTTTGCTGCTGGGCCACTTTGCAGCCACTCTTCCCTGAGCCAGTAGCGCTGCCTGAGGTTGTTGTGGCCAAAAGATCCAACACTTGGCCTTGTTGAGCCTCATACAACTGTCCTCAGCCCATCAATCCAGCCAGTCCAGATCAATTCAACAGAATTCAACAGCTAGCTCAGAGATCTCAGGACAGCAGAACTGAACCCAAGTCTTCTCTGAGTTTTAAAAATACGAGCAGTTCTTCATTAAAGAGTCTGTAACTGAGTCACTGAATAAAATCTAAAAAAACCTAAAGATGGAAAAAAAATCTTCTATCTCTCTGCATACACATAAAGTTTTCTGTCATGTTCATACTGGTGGAGATCAGTTGTCTGCAAGGCTTGGGTTAGATTGTTTTTGCTGGGGGGTGTCATTAAGATGTTCAGTTATCATAAAAGAACAGCTGTTATTTTTGGGGGGGTTCAGACAAGTTATTATGAACAGTAATCTTTGTAAATGTATGTAGACCAAGGGGGGAAAAAAAGCTTTATCACATTGATATGTGGCTGTGGAGCTGCTTCTGCATGCCTGCGGTCTCCTGATAATGGCTTTTCCTTTATCAATTCCTGCTAAATTGCACTGGGAAACTGAAACTCTTGCTCATCAGAAATTTCCCCAAAAGCAAGTCCACAGGTACCAGAAGCACCAGGTGAGTGGAGGAAGGAGGGAAATGCCCTGGTGGGATGCTGCCCTGAACCCCCTTTCCTAGGGTGCACTCCCTGCCACAGACAGCCCTGGCAGTGCTCTGCTCCGTGTGTGTGCTGGCTGTCCAAGGCAGGTCCCTACCAGCTGGGACTCCAGCTCGCTGCTCCCAAGCTGCTCATGGAGTGACTGTGTTTCTGCAGGGAGCTCCAGGCTTGGGCTGCTCCTGCCCAGCCTCAGACACTGCAGCCGCAGGCTTCTGCTCCCACTGGCAGACTCCATGGAAATGGTCTAGTTTTCTGGGAAAGTCGTTTGTATCCCTGTTAAAAGATATCCCCCTTGCATGCTTAGTAGAGTAACACAGGCAGCAAAATCCCACCTGTGAGCTTACAGTGCCTTCTTCTTAATGCTCTCTCCCCACCAGAAAAAAGGAAATAGATGAAGTTTGGGGTGTTTACTCAGAATGAACCAGGCCTGGCACTGCTGTCTCTGGCATTCAGTACTGGATTGTGTAAGCAGGGATCTTGTAAATAAAATTGCACTTCCCAGGAACTCTGAGTCCAGATGCAGGCAGGCTATCTCTAAGTATTTCAGAAGTAGTTTCCATACCATGAAGGTTATAAAATACAAGAGGAAATGGACTAGAAAGGGAGAGAAAATGGGGCAGGGGTGTAAAAGAAGAGCACAGAGACCAGATGATAAAAAGGGAAGCATGGTGAGGTTGTCTCTTTTTTAAAGCATGCATGTAGTTATGCTGAAAATCACAGGAAATCAGTGACTTGACAGAGCCCTGAGACTTGCTAGAGTTGAGACTTGCTAGTGGTTGCACTGAAGAAGAGCTGAACCCAAAGTTAGCCACCTGAAGCTTGAAAGGAGCCTAAAACCATTCATTTTTAAATACATGAACAGGTTTTTCTTAACAGAGAGGAAAGAAATTCTTCCCACGGACCATAGCTGAAAAGCACAGCTTGGCCCCCAACACTGAGGTGGCATTGGGGTACGCCCACCAGGAAGGAAGGAAGATGAAGAAAAAGAGAGACAGAAGGAGAGAGGGACACAAGGGGAGAGGAGAGGAGAGGAGAGGAGAGGAGAGGAGAGGAGAGGAGAGGAGAGGAGAGGAGAGGAGAGGAGAGGAGAGGAGAGGAGAGGAGAGGAGAGGAGAGGAGAGGAGAGGAGAGGAGAGGAGAGGAGAGGAGAGGAGAGGAGAGGAGAGGAGAGGACTGTTCTAGAGAAGTTTGGTGCACTCAGATGAACAAAGACCTCTCAAGTTCAAAGCTACTCTTGCACTTGCTGGAGTGATGTCTCCAAGGGCTGTGTGCAGCTGGCCTGGCAAACAGAGGGGTGCAGGGACATGTTTCCTCCCCACAGTCATCCCCTTAAAATTCCATTTGTCACTGTGCTGCATGACTCTCACAGGAAACACAAAGCCTAAGGCCATCTCAGCAATCAAACAAAGAGATTATACAAAGTAAGACGAAAACCAAATAGGTATAAAGTGGCCCAAACTGCTCTGAGAATTAGCTAAACCAACAAACATGATCTTAGCCTCGATCAGTCAAGTCTGATGGGAACAAGCCCCAGCATCCCTGGGGTGCCATTTCCTATTTGATTTAGGAGCAGGGTTAAAATTGCCAAAATAGGCCAATTCTGTGATAAAATTGGTATCCATAAGTATATTTCACTGCTTTAGGGAACTATTTACAAACTGGTTTACTGTTGCTACATCCTGGTCCCCTGTGATGCTGCACTTGAGCTTTGGTGGGGATTTCCTGGAACTCAGAAGAAAACTGAGGGAAAACACTGCAAGTGGGGTAAACATTTGCATTTGAGGAGTGGGGGGCAGACACAAAATTTAACCCTTTGTGCACTTGGTACCAGTAGATGTTAAAAGATTTTCCCATCAGGCATAGCACAGCATTTTCCACAGGCTCAAGTCCAGTTGTTGCGTTGTTGTTTACTGCTGAGGCAGGCTTGGTGCTTCTCAAGACAAGGCAGATGAGGGCTTGCAACATCTGAATACCAAGGGACCAAGAGTCTCTGGTGCCTGCCCAGATGTCACTGATGGAACATCAAACTGAGCCTCAAAACACTGGGAAGCCAAAGCAATGCTGTCTGCTGCTCAGTGTCCCTACTGTGGGAAACCTCTGGTGATCCAAAATGTTAAGGCTGATGTCATCTGGTGCTTCCATGGGCCACACAAACCTCCAAGCATGCCACCAAAGCCTAGAGTTTCCAGAGCATTTAAGAAAGCCAGTTTTGGACCAGAAGTTGGCTGTGCAGGTTGGGAAGTACCTAACAGAGATGAGGCTGGAATCTCCTCCTGCAGCAGCTCTGAGCAGCAACACTGCTTTGTTTTTCCTGGGGCTGTGCGTGTCCAAGAGTCCATGCCCTCAGTTCCCCATAGCCAGAATCAGAGCTGCCCTACACATCACCTCAGTCTCCTTCCCACTGGCTGGGGGCTTGCAGGCCCCCTGCAACAGCAGAACTCCAAGGGTATATACCCAGAACGGGGGTGGCATATGCCCTGGGAGAGGACAAAGAGCAGTGGGGCTGACAACTCTGTCCTGCCTCTCACTTGCCTCATCTTCCCCTCAGATCACCCCATTTGCATGCCGCCCCTTCTCCAAGATGAGTCCATGCTCCTTCTATCTCCACTTTTGGACTTCGTCTTCCTTCCCCTGCTGTGGAGCACAGATAATGCTGTCTGCTTTCCCTCCTTTTCCCTTTCCTTCTCCCAGCCAGAACTCACCAGATGGATTCATTTATTTCTCTTTCAGAAGCTGTCTGTGACAAATATCTCTGCCAAGGGGCTCATCCCTCATGCCAGGGATTGGTGGGGAGCCAGATACTTTGACCACAGCCTGTCCCCGTCCGCCATGAGCCTGTATGAGCTCATGTTAAAGTTGTTTAAAGTTTTAACAGCACCTCTGTTTAGCTGATTTTAAAAAAAGATTAACTCTTAAGAAGGGCTGGGTCAATTTCTTCCCAAGATATAAAGGCCATGTAAAGCCCTTGCACAGGTTCCATCGCTCCCCATAGCCCCTCATGGACACTGTCCTAGGGCCCACAGGCAAAAAGGCTGGGCAGGAGAGGAAATTCAGAGTGTTTTCCCTCAATCCCAGCATCTCCCCTGCATGCAACCAGGGATGTATTCACATGGTCAACCTTCAGTGTGGGTTGAAGTCAGGTGTCCTAAACCTGAGACTCTTATCAAATACCACTGTCCTTAGCAAAGAGCCCGACTTCAGCACAGTGAACCAGCCCAAGATGCATCATCTGGAAATCACTAAAACCGGTATGAAGTGACAGGAATGCAAGCCAGATGGGAGACTGCATTTACCTGGAATGGAAGAACCCCACCAGTGTATTGTTGCAACACAAGGCACTCAAATCCCTGTGGAGGTTGGTGCAGTTGCTGTATCAGAGGTGACAGCTACCCTGGCCAGAGTAAGAGAGAGAAGGCAGCAAAAGGATAAAAGTAACCTTTTTTCTCCTCTGGAACTTATTTAACATCATCCCCTGTGACAAGGAGCAGCATTTCACCACAGCAAAAACAAGTCAGCTCTGTGTCAGTGCTCTCAGAAATCCAGCTGTGACGTCACCTCACAGAGCCCATAACAGTTCCATAAGACTGTTGTTGTATCAGGGGTATCCAAGCACATCAGGACTCTGCAAGTGGGTTCAATCCCTGTTTGGGCCATTTACTGAAGGGTTAGACTTGATGATCCTGAGCCTTTCAACTCAGAATACTCTGTGTAATTCTGCATAATGTTTCTGCACTCTGAAGCTCTGCAGAGGTTGCAAAGCAATGTCAGGAAACCTTGAAAGCAACAAAAATTACCTAGCATCTGCTATAAATCAAGGATACCAGCACTGCCCAGCTTGCAGCTAAACTGATTATAAAGGGAAGCATATGCCCAACAAATGTGTGGCTCCTGTGTAACAAATTTTCCCCATCTTAACGAGGAAATCAGTTCCCTAATTTGAATATAGGTCTGCTTTCTGTCTGTGCTGTGCAAATACACCCCAAAGACAAGTTGTGTTTTGAACCTGTGGAAGCACAAGCTGTCCACAACCACAAAAGAAGAGGAATGTGGAGAGAGGCTGAGTTTCCCCCTCTCCTGCAGCAGCTGAGCACAGCATAGGGAACATTCTCTTATTCCAGGGTTTCAATTCTGCCAAGTCAGGCAGCATTGCCAGCCCTGGACTTTGAGCCTTGTAGGCATTACCTCTTTACAGACCTCAAGAGACTTCAGCGTAGTCTGCTGGGCTGACCTGGACAAGCCGTATCTCTGCCAGGGAATCATCTCATCCACTTGCCCACAGCATTTTGCTCCTCCAGAGCAAACCTGCGAGCTAAGGCAGCTGAGACAAGGGAAGCTGCTCCCACAGAGTGGCAGGCCAATTTCCCAGCCTCTGAGAAGTTACCACGAAGATGCTGAAGGGACAGACTCAGAACACAGAAATTGCTCCTTTCCATGCTGCCTGTTGTGAAGGGAGATCTCTCCTGCAAAGCCTGGGGACAGGAAAGAAGCAGGGAAGGATGGACATGGCTGAAAATAGCCCTGGCTGAGACAAGCCTGGGAAAGGCAAAGGAAAACAGAAGAGCAGCAGGAGTTGGTCCCATGGAGTAGAAGCCCCCTTCCACACAGATAGGATCCACCCACATCTCTTTCTTCCTCATAAACACTTCCCTCCTTATGTATTTTCCCTTCACTAACTGATTTGGTGTTCAGTGTACATTTTACAGCTGTTGGTGAGAAACAACAGCTCATCCAGAGCTTGTAATAGCCAGAGTCCTCACTTTCATTTGGTTTCCTTCTTCTCACACATATCTTGCTTTGTGAAGTGCAGTGTGTATGAGGAGTAATATGCTTCTATGTGGAAATGTCAAATGTATTACATTTTAGTCTGGACTCTAGGAATACTGCATTTATTTCTAAATATAGAAACAAAACTGATTTCTTGCCTCCTTGCCACCAAAACAAGGGACAAGGCTGTCAAAGGAAACACATGCCAGAAAGAAAAAATTGACAGGTAATTTCTGTTACATAAAGGGAGAAATATCCAAATTAGACCATTTGACAGCACATATCACTGCATTACAACTGATGGTCACCAAAAAAGACAACTCTAGAAGAAACTGCCTCTGTGGGCTTGCAGCCTGGAAGAGCAGACGGGGTGCTGGTTTTGTGCTGGGCGGTCTTTGGGATATTTACACAACAGAACCTTTAAAACCTCACAAATGACAGGGAGCAAAATCCCACACCTGTGCTCAGGGAAGCTGGACCGTGAATGAGTTTGGGTCACAGAGCCACAGGGCAGGGTGGTGTGGAGTGGCTGGCACCTCACACTCACACTGAAGCCAGTGGAGGAAACTCAAAGTGGTTGCTGAGCTACAAAGGATCCTGATAGTGCTTGGTGCCATGAGGGAGGAACCCTGGTGCAGCCAAAGGATGTTCACTCACCACCCTGCAAAACACCTCTGCTGTGCCTCAGTGGTTGTTGTTCACCAGAAGGTGTAAGCAGGAGAGTGTTTGACTCCAATAATCTGTAAGTAACTGCAGAAAAAAATCACTTCCAGGCTGTCTGCACAAACCTGGCCCTGCTTGGAGGAAGGAAGAAAGAGGCATCACTAGCTGCTTTCAGTGACCAGTGAGGAAAAAGCTGCTCATAAAGAAAGTATCAGTGGTGCCATGCACCACCAACATGGCAGGACACCAAATTCCCCCTCACAAAGCAGAGACTGGGACCTACAACTTCTAAAGCAGGAGACAGGCAGAGAATTTGCAAACCCATTTTTTTCTGCCTCCATGACACAGAGTTGACAGATGCTGCCTTCACTGTTGTCAAACTGATTTCTAAATGATTCCTAATCTTGCTGTTTTTCAAAGCAGTGAAAAAGGCAGCGAGTGATAAAGACAGAGGCTCTTGGAAGGGCTCCTGCTCAGGGCAGGTTTCCCTGCTCAGCATCGCAGCCGTCACAAATCATGCTCCTGCCACCACACTCTCCAACTATTTCCCTTTCCACTGCATGTACTTCAGCACACCACTTTATAAAGCAAGCACATCTGTTCCAAGGTCATTCATACAAGGGGTGTTAAGAGATAAAAAGAGCACCTTGTTGTATTTGCATGGTACTAACAAATATCAGATATTTCCTACATGAACTGATGGGCCTACCTGTTACAGATGCTTAACAGCTCACAGACAAAACTTTGTAAGAGGAGAGGGTTTGTTTTTAAATCCAGAAGGCAAAACAAAGGTCAAAGTAGAACTCTTAGAGATTAATAAAGATCCAACCCCCCAAGAATAAGCACTGTAAGTTCTTCTTACTAGTCTTTAAATGCATTAACAGCTTCACTGTTTATCATTATACTCCAGCTAGAATTTTGAGGTAGATGTGAAGTCATCTACCTTAATAGAGTAGATGGTAGTGCAGGAAAACTGGATCCAGGATCTAAAACCTGCAGTGCACAGACACAGAAAAATATTGCAAAGTAGGTAACTGCAATGCAGGAATAAGTTTTCTCAGCAAATCAACCCCAAAACAGATGGTGATGGGGAATGAGATTTTCAGTTCACCAATACCATGAAGATGACGATGTAAAAATGTACTAACAGGGGTACAAGAAGCACCATAAAAGCCCAGCAAAACATCTCAGTAAATTGTGAGCACTGTTGCTATACCAAATGGCAATTAAGTTACTGCAAAGGATAAAATCCTGAAAGTCATCAGCCAAGACGATCACACAACTTCATAGCTGTGTATCAGAAGGTGCACAAATGGAAACATACCAGAGGTATGAGAACACAAGGGGTATGACAACTTCCAAAGGACATTGTGTCAGAGACATTGTGCTTTCTCCCATCTGTCAGATCAAAACACAAAGCCCATCTATCAGCAATGAGAGCCTTCTGGGACACCTCAAATGGGACGTCCAAGCAAATGGGTCTGCTAAGGAAAAAGGGGTGAGGGGAAATGGGTGTTAAGCAATCAATCACTTGAATGAATTGGGTTTGTAAGACACAGATGCAGGAACAAACTGCAGCTGTTGAGTGAAGCAGTAGGTTTTTTCAGCAGGTCTCTTTCAAGGAGAAAAGGCCCATCCAGAAATTCTTGCCAATCTGTAAATTATAAAAATTGAAGCTCAGACATGCTGGTTAACTGGAAAGGCTGAATTGCCCTGAATTGTATACAAAAGAATAGCACAACTAAGACCCACTTTCCCTCATTATTACCATCCTCTCCACTGTAATCTCGCCAAAAGAAGCCCACTTAGTCCCTGGGCAGGGATGACTTCTGCAGTAAGGTTGGTGCCATTTTCCTTTCAACAAATTTTTGGGAATGACATAATTTCTCTTGGTTCTGGAGTGAATGAGTACCCTCTTCATGCTCCACAGAGATGCTGTTGTCAGCTGCCCTCTAGCTTTTACCTGCAGATTTTGTTGAAAGGCAAACAGAAGCAGCAAATCCTTTAGCCCCAGTCCAGTCAGTGGGAGCTTTCAAATTCCAGATCATAATTAGATTAAAAGCCATTGTAGGACGGGAC
The DNA here is from genome assembly GCA_910950805.1 of Acrocephalus scirpaceus scirpaceus. Taxonomy (NCBI): domain Eukaryota; kingdom Metazoa; phylum Chordata; class Aves; order Passeriformes; family Sylviidae; genus Acrocephalus; species Acrocephalus scirpaceus. Next base: position 54,281,001 of record OU383774.1, on the reverse strand, counting down.
ATATCTGTCTGTCTGTCTATCTATCTATCTATCTATCTATCATGCTGCCTCCCCTCTTACGAAGACAACTCCAGCACAAAGAGGTGACTGCAAGTTACAGATGAATGTTGCTGTAAATTTGATTTCCACTTACTTCAGACTTACTGACCCTCAAACATCCCACCTCCATGCCCAGCTCTGAATGGAAACCCTAAAGCACACAAGTCAAATAATCAGCAAGCTACTTGTGAAAGTTTCTCTAACACAGAACAGGAAAAAAACCACTTCAAGATGTAACAGAGCAGAGAGACTTCTTGCAAGTCTTGGTTTGTTTTTGGGATATTGGGAGAAAAAACATACTGAAAGATGTTATCCTTTTGCTTGATGCAGAATTCAGCCATGGTCTGGTCACATTTGAGAGATTAGTAAGTGAAAATGCACAAATCATTTTTGTAGTCTTTCATAAAGAGGGTGTCTAGAAGGGAATTTTTCCAAACAGAAGAAAAATTCATCTGAGATAGTCATGCAATGCATGCACAACAAATAAATTAAACTTTGGCCATACAGGAAACAAAAGTATCCTTAGAAAGAAACTATTTATAACCTAATTCATGTCCTACCCAGTTTTAATTGACTTGATTTGAGACTCAAAAAATTCTGTATTGCTTTAGGTCACATCCTCAGGAATTCTTTTACTAATTTTTAGTCCTTCTAGTCCATAGTCTTTTTAGTCTAGATGGTCTAGGACTTCTGAAATTCTTCAAGATGGGATTTTTTTTTTTGTCACTGACTCTGAATAATTATTGGGAGTTTTATACATGACAGCCGTTTATGGATCTATCTCCAAAAATGTATCCACAGAGAAGCTTTTATATACCCTGATATTTAGAAGAAGTGTCAGGGACCTTAAACACTCCACCCCAGAGGCTCTGGTCAAAAAGCCCAGAGGTCACAAGTAGATGCCTTGGTTTATACAGACCACGATGCCCAGCAGAGCTTATTAATGAAGGTTGGTCCCTCTAGACACATCCGGTGAAAGCTGAATAATCTGTCAGAGAACAACACCTAAATCCCTCCTAACAAAAAGAAAGTAAAGCGCAGTAGCAGGGGCTCTGGTCTTTGCTCCACCTGCACCATTTGCAGCTGAGCCACCTGTGGCAGAAAATACCTTTGTGGGATCCCATTCAAGCAAGAGTTGGACTTGATGATCCTGGTGGATCTCTTCCAACTCAGAATACTCTGAGAGTGTTCTTCTGTGATTCTATTAGAGAGTGTCCAAAAGAGAGCCAAGAATGTGGTGACGGGCCTTGAGGGGAAGCCGTGGGAGGAGCGGCTGAGGTCCCTTGGTCTGTTCAGCCTGAAGAGACTGAGGGGAGACCCCATTGCAGTTCCTCGTGAGGGGAAAAGGAGGGGCAGGCACTGATCTCTGCTATGTGGTGACAGTGACAGGACCCCAGGGAATGGCCTGAAGCTGTGTCAGGGGAGGTTTAAGTTGGATACGAGGAAAAGGTTCTTCACCCAGCGGTGGCTGGGCACGGGAACTTGACAGAGTTCAAGAAGCGTTTGGAAAGGGCTCTCAGACACACGCTGTGGCCCTGTGCAGAGCCAGGAGCTGAGGGGTTGATCCTTGTGGCTCGCTCCCAACGCACCCACCCCGTGACCTCATGTCCCTCATTAACTTCCCGCTACGGAGCGCGGAACCGCCGGGAGCCACCGCCCCGTCCCGCCAAGCCCCGCCCCCCACGCCCTTCGCACTTCCCATTGGTCAAGGCGCCCGCCCGTCAAGCGCCGTTGCCGTGCGACCGGCCCGGCCCCAGGGCGGGGCGGCCGTGGGGGCGGTGCCGCCCTGAGGGCGGTGCGGGGCCGGCGGCTGGGGGGCTCCGGGCACCGGCACCCATGCACGGCGCGGAGGAGGCGGCGGCGGCGGGGCCGCGGGTGAAAGCGGCGAGCACGCAGACCGACAGCATGGCCGGTGAGCCGGGCAGCGGGGATGGGAGGGGGGGCGGGCCGGGGCCTGCCCCGCCGTGAGGGAACCGCGGTGCTGACGGCGGGCCGGGCTGGGCCGGGCGGGTGTGAGGAGGGGTGTGCGCTGACCGACCCCTCGCGGGTCTCGCCTCACCCACTGCGTCCTTCCAGGGGCCGCCCGGCTTGTCCTCTCCTTAGGGGACTCTTTCCGCCTCTCCCCGGGGCTGTTCGTAGAGCCCGCGCCTTCCCCCCTCCGGCGGCGATGCTTCAGAGAGTGCTCCTGCCCCTCACAGACAGTGCAATACATACAATATATCTACATATTTATATATATATATGCGTATATATAAGTGTGTGTATATTTAATGTATATATGTACTCATGTGTACCTATGCTTTCATATAAAAATATGTATCTAAAAATATATGTAGCATATATATAAATTAAATATATTAAAATATATGTAGCAATATATGCATATATTAAAAAGTATCTATATACTGATATATCTCTAGTATATAACTATATAGATACTTTATATATATATGCACACATTATGCTGTGTATAGTGTGTATATATACATAAAATATATATATACTTCTGTGTATAGTATCTTTAAGCATATATCTATACATCAAATATATATATATATATATCTCCTCCGTCCTCTCCCGCCCCTGCTTGACAGTGCCCTTCTCCATGAGGGCCTTCTGATAACATAAGCTTGTATTTTGCTTCCCCCTTCTGCCCCATTACAGTGATTTCTTTCTCCAGCCCTATACCAGGAATATTTAACATGCATGCAATGCAATGTGCAGGAGAACACTCGCCTTCTGAGGGGTGTTCTTACTAACCCCACAGCAGGCCCATGGTATGGGTTTGGTAAAAAGCAACTTTCTCACAGGGCTGGGGGTGCCCAGGAGAAACAGATGGTGATAGATTCCTCAGATCCCACTGCTGCGGTCCCAAAGGAGTGGTGTGTGCATACAGATGTGATGTATATATGGTTCTCAGACTGAGCACCCTGGCAGGGCAGCCAGGTGTCCTGGGTGGGTATATGAGTTTTGTTTCATCCTGGTTTTATGGAAATCCTGCTTCCAAGCAAGCAAAACTGATTAAGTCTGAAAATGAGTTTTAGTTTCCTTTCCCAGGCAGCAGAGTGATGTCACTGGTAGCTTCCTCCTTGGTGTCAAGCACTTAGAAACCTTTCAGATTTTTAACTAGGAACTCCTGCCTTATAGCCAGGACATAATCCTGGATCTGAGCCGTCTGTGGGTAGGCTGTGCCCTGCTCCTGTTTCCTTCCAGGTGCAGCACAGTTTTTAGCACCAGCCTTCACAGCACACTTTCCCTGGAGCATGCCTCACCTCCCTGAAGCAAGATCTGTAACCAGGAGGAATAAAATCATACCTTTGTATGAAGTGCCTGATGCACCTGGAAAGAGCACTCCTTTTTTATGTGGCTTTGCTCTCAGTAGCAGAGAGCCTGATTCCTTTACTTCCCCAGTCTTCTGTAATTGCTTTTAATTCTGTAAGACATCTTCTGCCTTTTTCCAGTCTATTTAAATCAGCCTGCTCTCCACCCTGTTGAACTTGAGGGAGTGTTTAACTACCTAAGTGAGTGAAGATGCAAACACACAGATATGATAACTGTAAACTAAAGGTCTTTCCTTCTTCATAATATTTTCCTGCTTCTCAAAATAAATTCATGGATGTTCTTCCATTTGTTTCCCATGTGTTTGACCAGTCATATTCGGGTTAGGTGCAAGAACACAAAGAGTAGTTAAAACTTTTTGTGGTGCATATAGTTTTAAGTTTATTCTGTGTGGGAAATCGTTGTCCATTTTAGAAAACAAAGGTGTGTGTATGCATTGGTATAAACTGCACTGTTTGTTTTAACTTGCCACTTGGGAACTGTACATGTGTGTGCTGTGACAGGAGTAAACAGCAGCTGTAATGAGAATGAACTCAAATGCCCATTTAACAAAACAGATTCTGTTGCTTTAGATGTGACTTGTAGACTTACTTTTACAGCTTGCTTTTAGTAGAATTGACAACAAATCTTGCTGTGTGCTGTTTGCCATGTACATTTTTAGCCCACGTATCTGACTGTGCTAACCCCTTGCAGTGCTTGTGCCAAGTGGGGTAGCAGAGCTGGGCAGCCTGAGGATCTGTGGACAATGTGGCATTGGATAGTGCTGCTGACAGACCTATATTTGCTTTCCCAAACCACACTTATGTGTGAAAAAAGCTACTAAAATATCATCTGAAAACGGTGTTTCAGTCATGGATGGCATATGTTTATCTGTCATCCTAATTGTTTGGGTTCACAGACATGCCATTAAAATAACCCTCTCCCCCAGCTGTGTAATCTTAGTATCCGATTATATCTCTTCCAAGCTGCTGGAACTACTTAAATAATGTTTTTCTCTATTCTGTTCCATTCTTGCCACTGCCATTTCCTCCTTTGCAAAAACTGCAACATTTGCGGGAAAAGATAGAAACAGAAATAATACTATTGTCAGATAGCACGTATTGTCTGCACGTGAGACCTGCAGAAGAATATGTGTTCATTACAGCTCCCTGTAAGCATCCTTGAAATGGGGACTGGAGATATTTCAAAGATTTAATTAACTTCTTGCCTAGTGTGAGGCAAGATAGCTTTACATCTGGAACAGTGCAAGCTTTACCAAGCAGCACAATGGAACTTGTGCTTCCTCCTTTTTCCTTTGTGGGACACTCAGTAATGCCGAGTGCAGGACACAGCTTGTCACAGGACAACTTCCAGATTTTGAATGGAAGCACAGCACGAGGTGGTGCTCCGAGAAGGGATTTTTGCGTTTGGATGTTTTGTCGGAAGAGATGGCCTGAGCAAAAGGTTTGAATTTTTGTAAAAACTTAGCCAAAATCTAAGCAGACTGTAAGAATCCAGAAGCAGGATCTCCAGAACTGATGTAACTGGAAGGTTTCACAATGGCTCATCCACTCTTGCTGCCAGAATCAGTGTAAGGTCATGACGTGTGTGCTTGGATATTTTTGCCCTCTTCTGTGGTGAGCCTGAAGCTGAATTATAAGCTGTCTCAGACTTCTGTAAGTATCTGTGAATCATTTGAGCACATTAAGTTGTGTGGGATCTGATGATCTGATCTGTGATTTCTGCACTACACCTCTGAATCAAACTAAATTCAGTCGAACACTGAATTTCAGTGAAAGTTTCACCAGTTCCTCTTGTTGCGCAAATCTGATCTCTACATCTAGATGTGAACATCCTGCGTTGGCAATGACTGCCCTGAGAAGGATAGTGTGGATGGAGCTGCTGAAAGAGCAGAAGGGATTGATGAACCAGCTTCAGTAGTATTTATTGAAAAATAATACTCAGCAATATGGAGTTTCATTATAAATATCCTCTAATAATTTTTTTTTTTTTCATAACAGGTCAAATGCCAAGACTTTCTAAAGTCAATCTTTTTACTTTATTAAGTCTCTGGATGGAGCTCTTTCCCTCGGCTGAGCAGCAGAAAAAATCCCAGGTAAAATGTCTGTGCTTATTGTTAACTGGTCTTTCTGAAGAGCTTCCTCATTGAATTTAACCCAACTGCTCTTTAGATGGGACATAGTCCAGATTAAAAAAACAAAACCAACCAAATGTAATAATTTTTTTTCAAATATTTCCTAGAAGTAGAAAAAAAATCTGGTGTGGGAGAAATACAGCAAAATGGCTAAATAGCATGCTATTTCTGAAAAACTCTGAAAGGCAAGGTATATATCCCAAGAGGTGAAGCCAGCACTAAAAAATGGCAGGTTTTTTGAAGAGCATGACAAAGGAGGTGTGGTGTATACCCTGTGTGTAAAGTCAAGGTGGTTGTTGGTGTAGAGACTCTTTTAGAGTTACAATGTTCCTGACTGTGGATGAGTTCTTTTATACAGTGCAGGTGTACACAAGTATTTGAAACCTTTGCTGATCAAGAACTTGCAGGTAGCTACTTTAGTTACAAGGAAAAGAAACTGCCCTTGAGAGTGAGTCTTCTAAACAGTAGCCAGTTACCCTTCAAAGTCAAGAAGCATTTTCAGACTGACCTGGAACAGGATGTTTCCTTTTGTGATCAGAGTTGTTACTGGGCTCTTTAAATGATACCTGCATTGTGCACAGCATGCCCATGTGCACCATGTGTACCCATCCATAGCACAGTTATCAGCCAGGGCAAGAAAAGATAGGAAGATAATCTGAGTGACAATTAGGCCTCATTTTCAGAGCTGGGTATGTCCCAGGCTAGATCTGAAAGATCTAGATGATAGATGAGCAGCACCTACAGCCTTCAAAAGCAGTTTGAAATTTAGTAATTCAGTTAGAAATGGCACTTGGCTTGTATGTAGGGCTTTAGTAAAGTCTCATTTCTGTAGTAACAAAGCAGTGGAACAATTTACAGGTCTAAGGCAACAGTGTTCAGTAGCAGCTGAATTGCATAATGAGATCTGTTTCACCAGCTTCATCAAACTAGAGTATATCCAGTTTTCTCACAATACGTGGGAATCCAGATGTAATAACTCTTGTCTGTGGTATGCAGACTTCTTCCATGAAGGATTCTTTAGAACCAGGACTCATTACATAAATGAAGAGACAGAAATGAAACTAGAGAAACTATTGGCTCTTCAGGATGGTCAAGCTTTAGACAAAAATTAAATTCACAAGCATTTCCGGATGCTGGCTGATTCAGAGAAGGTTTCAGTTATAATTGACAGAATTTTCTGGATGTTGTTATGGGCAAAGCAATGACCAGAAAAAATCAGGAATTTATGACAAGTCTCTCTTTGGAGTTTGACAGAGACACAGCACCCTGATATTAACAGGTACATGTGAAAACAAAACAACAAAAAATGCTTAGGAAAGTGCACATTGTTTAATGATTCATTTGTACTGAAGAGCTCTATGCTCTGCTGCTGGTTGGTTACTGTTATCCAAGGAGGCGCTGTAACATCTTTATGGGCTCAATGCTGAAAAAAAGTAAAATAATAGTAATGCCTTTTTCTGTAGGTGAAGAAGAGTGGTCTAGTTGTGGTGAAAAATATGAAGATTATTGGTCTTCATTGCTCCAGTACAGACTTGCATGCTGGCCAGATTGCACTCATTAAACATGGATCAAGACTAAAAAACTGTGATCTTTATTTTTCCAGAAAACCATGCTCGACTTGCTTAAAAATGATTGTAAATGGTAAGCAATGACTGTAGTAGAGTAGGAGTAAGTGTTATGCTTGTGATTGAAAACAAAAAGCCTATTTTCTCTTTGGACTGTCCCAGTTGTGAATGGCAGTCCCTGATTTTTGTAGCCTGCATTGATATTTTCCATAAGGGTGAATGTACATTTCCTGGAGCTGACGGTCAAGAAACTGGGGTTTGCTGCCAAGACCCTGTTTCTCTGTAATGTGCAACCATTATTACTTGGCTGGGATGCACTGCTGAGGTTCTGACGGTCCTTTTGCGCTCTGCCAGAGCAGCCCTAGGCCTGATGACTAGATGGATGTGTTTTTCCTTGCTTTCCCATTGCTTGTCACTGACACCAGGGAAAAGTGGGTTTTCATGCAGAAATCACAGGGAGTACTTAAGGGTTTCCTTTTCCCATGAGAGATGAAGACAAACCATATCATTCCCTTCCAGAAATGGGATCTGCTGGTACAGCCCTTCTGCAAATACTGGTTTTTAATATCAACAGAAATGTCTATCAGTGCTACTTCTTTTTGTGTGTTGCTAATTTATCTGTTGGATGCAAAATTAGGCAATCACAAAGATCTGAGAACCTGGATAACAAATTTTTTTCTGTAGTCTGATTATCAAGTTGGATAACCCTTCATACTTATATCTACCGGCATTTTTCTTGTCTAGACACCCGTTAGGCAGGACTTGGGGCCCTAAAGAAGTAAAACCAGGGTTAGGCAGTAGTGTGTTGAATATCAGCTTTATGTTCCACTGCACTTGCGTGGCTCCTTCTGCTGCATTATCTTCTCTTCCAGCCGGGGTGAACAGGATTTCTTACTGGCCTGCAGATCCTGAAATCAGCTTGCAGAACGAGGTATCCAATCCAACGAGCACTGAGGATGCAAAGCTGGATGCCAAAGCAGTGGAAAGACTGAAGTCAAACAGTCGTGCTCGTGTGTGTGTGTTGCTTCAGCCTCTGGTCTTGTACATGGTGCAGTTTATTGAAGAAACTTCCGCCAAGTTTGATTTTATTCAGAAAATAGCAAAATCCCAGCCTGACTGTAACACTGACTTTTATACTGCATGTAGGCAAGAGAGAATAAAAGAGTATGAAAGTTTATTTCTAATTTCAAATGAGGAAACGCACAAGCAAATATTGATGACAATAGGACTGGAGAACCTCTGTGAAAACCCATACTTCAGCAACCTTAGGCAGAATATGAAAGATCTTGTCTTGGTCTTGGCATCAGTGGCTGCCAGTGTCCCTGTCTTTGGATGCTTTGGATTTTACAGGAGTGGATCCCAAGGAGCAAAGGAAGCAGATGATCAGTGTTTGCCCCAGGACGTGGCAAGGCACTGCATGATACAAGCCAGGCTACTCGCGTATCGCACAGGTGAGTCCTTACTGGAGCGCAGGAACAGCAGGGTCTCAGCAGTAGAGCAAGTTCCTGATTTCAGTCTTATTCTTCCAAATACTTCCTTGAGCAAGGAATTCGCAGTTCCTTTCCTACATGTGTGAAACGAGTGCAGCAGTAATAGTAAAGACTCTACAGGGGTACACAGTATTGTGTGTGAAAGCTTTCACATACAGTGCTGGCAAACCCTGCCCTGCTGATGTGTCCAACGCCCAACTGAAAATAGAACAGAATGACATTTAAATTCTTAAAGCTGCTCTGAGGCTTTTCTTACTGAGGTCTTACAAGATGCTTCTGTTATCAAATATATATCAATACTTCAATCAGATTATGTACACTTCAGAAAAAAGCAGTGAAATAATATCCTTCAGTAGGACATCAAGTACAGTTATATTAAGTCTCCTAGTCCTAATGTTATTAGTGGAAGAGCTTATATGTCTGGTGGGGGTTTTCTTTGCAAAGATGCTGGAATTTTATGTCCGGGCTTTTGAGGTAGAAAGATGGTTATTGGCTCTCTCTTGTTAGAGATGACTTCTATTAGCTTCTTTATTCTCTCTGGGTACCAATGCAGGAAAGTGATAAGTTCTTCCAGAGAACAGAGTATGAAAACTTTAGACTTGATGGTACTCCATAGAAATGTGGTTTTTTCACTCTAGATATGATAGTTGCTTTTTTTAAAACCATTGTAAACAGACAAATAGTACATATATAAAGCTTTAACCAAAACTAATCCCCCAACACACCCATCCAAGCCCAACCTATTAAGTCAGGTACCCTCAGCAAATTTTGTCTCCAAAAAATTGCAGAGATCACATTTTTTAGGTGTAATTCAGAAGTTCCATATAACCAGATACGAGTTCTTTGTGCAGCTGCCTTTATACAGAACAAGATAGAATGACCAAGCTTGAGAACTCACTCTTGGGGCAGCAAAGTTCAGGTTTATCTGTAGTATTCAGCCTGAACTCAGGTCTGGGTTTTGAGCCAACTTTTATTGTACTGTAATGAAATTAAAATAAATAGCAGCTCACACACATATTTAGGTGCATTAGGCTATTATATAGGTGGATATAAAGGTGGATATAAACACAGGATATGTTCTATGCTGGTTTAATCAGCCCTTATCTTCTCTTCATCAGTAATAAATAAATATGCAGAATATAAATTAAGACAGCTTTGATAAAATACATCTTTGGCAGGAAAGACCCTCTTTGAGTGATTGCATATGGTAGTGATACTAAGGATGATAGAAATGATTCATGGAAACAGTGTGTTCTGCAATATTAATCAATGGAAGCCTGAAATGTTTTTCTTCTTGATATGCTCTGTTTTAACTGGTCAAGATTCTCATCAGTAGCTACTGGGGAAGATTTTCAATGCTGAAAAACCATCCAAGTCATTCAATGAAAGCTCTGTACCAGTTTTCCTATGGTGATGATAGAATACACCCCCAAAATCCAATTGTTAATATTTTGTCTCTGAATTTGGTATAAAATAGAACTAATTTTGATAGGACTTCAGACCACAGAACCATAAACCTAAAGAATGGCAGAAATTAAGTCATTAAGTAGTATACAACAAGATGGTTTCTGTCAGTTTGCTGTCTCACATTAGTGAACCTGTCCACACATATTCTTGGCACACATATTCTTATCTATGTGTTGGTTGCTTCATTTCATTTGTGAACAAATGTACACAGCAAAATCCTAGAATGACTGCCTTGAAGTAAGAGCACACCCAGCTTTTACAGTAGACTCATATGATTTCCCAAGCTTTTAATCTTTCTGCATTTCTTTCCTCCCATTAGCAAAGTAAAAATAAATGTTATTCCTTACTCTAGGATATCATATGTTAATGTATAGGTAACTCAAAAGTGCTTTACTTGTTATTTACTCCTAAAATGTTATGTATTTTAGAGGATCATAAAACGGGAGTTGGAGCTATTATTTGGGCAGAGGAAAAATCAGTAAGTATTGAAAAAGTTACTTTTTCATGCACTCACAGTTCATACACTGGCTTTGAGCTTATTATTTTCCTTAAAGTTTATGCACTTCTGGTTTTCATACACACACACAGAGCTTTAGCAACCAAATTAATGACTGGTTCATTGTTATGCTTTAAGATGAAGGGGAAGTATAAATGATTTTAGTAACTATGACAGTGTCTCTGCCTGGATTATCAGTGTGCCTGCTTCCCCAGTCATTGTCAGTTATTCCGGGTATCCTGGCTACAAGGTTTTGCCACAGCTGCTGATGAGGCAGCATGTGCCCTGCCTGGCCCCTCTTTGCAGTGCTTATTAGGAGAGGTCTCAGAGCAATTATAGCCTGACAGTCTCCTGAGGATATTTGTTGCAGTTGAAATGCTGTATGGGCTTTAGCACATTCCTTTTTGGATCAAAGTGGTATTTTTCTGTGAATATTGTTACAGTGCTTTTTCCCATCCAAACAGAAAGTTTTTGTTCTTTGTATCTCTGCTTATGGATGTTACCAATCCCAGGAAGCCTCATTCTTCACACAGCTGCAACCTACTCTTAATTTGTTTTTAACACTTCAGTCATCAGCTGGTTATTGCTATTCTGTTTCTTTTTCTTATTTCAATCACCAGTCACCTCTTATCAGCCCCCTGGTCACTGGGTCTGTTAAAAGACAGGCCAAACACCATCTCTGGCACATCAGGGATGATCTCCAGCTGTATTTAATCATGTACATTCTTAAGGACTAAATCCTTCAGGCTTCTTGTCCCTGCTGTCAGTATTACTTGCCAAAAGGAAAGCCTCACAAGCCTGGTGCAGGTAACTGAGGTGTTACACTTTACCTGTGTGGCTCCTGCAGGGCTCAGTGGAAAAGCTTCATACAGACATGGAGCAGCTGGCAAGAGCTGAGCTGTCTGATTGTACTAAAGTGTACATTGCACAGCACTTTGACTTAGAACTCAGTTAAAATATCTCCAAACTTGATTATTTGTTTACTGTTGCAGAGAGGCTGTGATGGAACAGGAGCAATGTATTTTGTAGGCTGTGGTTACAATGCCTTTCCTGTTGGATCTGAATATGCTGATTTTCCACACATGGATGATAAGCAAAAAGATCGGGAAATCAGAAAGTTCAGATACATTATCCATGCGGAGCAGAACGCCCTGACATTCAGGTAATGGGTTTATTTTTACCACAGAGAAGAATGAGATGGTTTGGAAACAACTCCAAGACAAATGCATGTTGTGGTTTAAGCCCAGTGGGGAAGGTACACATCAGGAAGCCTCTCACTCATCCCCATGCCCCAGTGGAATGGGAAGAAGAATCAAAAGTAAAACTTGTAGGTTGAGACAAGAATAGCTTAAAAATTGAAACAAATTAAAATTTATTAATAATAGTAGATGATAATAAAGATTAAACCCAAGGTAAAAACAAGTAATGCTCAACACAATTGCTCACCAGCCTCTGATCAATGCCATACCCTATCCCCAAACTCTGATCGATGTCCCTTCCAGGTAACTCCCCCAGTTAATATACTGGGAGTGACACTCTCTAGCATGGAATATCCTTTGTGCCAGTTTGGGTCACCTGTCCTGCTTCTTGTGCAGCTCCTCACTGCCAGAATACGAATTAAAGTACTTGATTCAGTGTAAGCATTATTTAGCAACAACTAAAACATCAGTCTGTTTTCTACAGTATTCTTATACTAAATCCAAAAGACAGCGCTGCACCAGCTGCTGAGAAGAAATTAACTGTATTCCAGCCCAAACTAGGACAATGTGTGATGTTACTGTGATGAACTCTGGATTGCAATCAGAGTCGTTTTTATGCCTGTGATGTAGAAGTTGGATGTGTATGGATACAGCCAGCTCCTGGGATTTCTTCAAATTTTTTACATGAATTTGGGTTTTAAAGGATATTGGCTCCTTCAGTTATCCTTCAGACACAAGCCACTGGCTCTGCTTCTTGCTAGATCATGCTATAACCCACAATGAGGAAATGTGGCAGTTGATGAAGCTTCCAACAATAATAGGTGTGGAGACATGGGATGGGTGTTGTTCACAGATAGTGAAACCAAACCAGATTCCATTGTGCACTTGTGCACTTGATTAGGAATAAGTTGCTTCTGAGAGTAAATAACACTTCTTTGCTTGCTTTTTGAGGTATCAAATTTGTCACAATTCAAAACTACCAAGTTACAAACTCTGAAATTCTGTTTTCTGACTTCTTGTAGGTGTCGAGAAATAAAGCCAGAAGAGAGAAGCATGATATTTGTAACAAAATGTCCGTGTGATGAATGTGTCCCTTTAATTAAAGGAGCTGGTATCAAGCAGATCTATGCAGGAGACATTGATGCTGGAAAAAAGAAAGCAGACATATCCTATATGAAGTTTGGTGAACTTGAGGGTGTAAGCAAATTTACAGTAAGTGTCTAAATGTACTGTATTCTAAAAACTGGGGGCAGCATTGAGGGGAGAGTAGAGTGAGCAGTCACCTGCAGCCAGCATAGACGAGTGCTGTGCTATTTAGTCAGGTGAGTGGAATTGAGAGGTTGCTGTGTCACAATTCTGGGGAGCAGTGCTGTGCCTTGGCCAGAGGGTGGGGCCAAGCCCCTCTGTTTTCTCTGTCTACATGGAGGATTTCCCTCTAACTCGCTGTTGTTGGAGGTGGTCTCTTCACATGGCGAAGTTGTCTCTAGGGCTCCCCTGTCACAGCATGGCAGCTGATTTGGGAGGTCACTGTGTGATTTTGTTGGCCCTTCACAGCAGCTCCCGAAAGAGCTGCAGTGGGTTTTGAATGTGGCCAGGTGCACCTGCAGTCAGGGCACTCTCCATGACAAACTGCAGCACTGTTGGTGTGACCAGCCTTATTCCCCCTTCTCAAGGGAGGTAATGTCTGCATGCGTATGACAGTTATTTGACCTCAAAGCAAGTGTGTTCACCCCTAGTCATGCCTCTCAGTGAAGGCCTGTAGGGTATTTTCCTGTCACAATTTGCTCCTTATTCGGTCTTCTGGAATAAGTGAACATTTTCTTCTTCTTTTACCAGTGGCAGCTAAGTCCATTGCACACTAATGCACTTGAATTCCATGACCCTACAGCCAGGGAAAGTAAGTATTTTTTCATTAATTCATTTTATGACTGAAATCAATGAGTGAGATCACATTTTAGACCAACCTGATTCCCTCTGGGATTGTTTAGTCTTAATTAGTCTTGATTTCAGTGAGTTAAATTTTGCTATGAAAAGTTTTCTGAGTTTTTTTTAATAGATGAGCTGACTGTACCTGTAATAACTACCTGTAACAGGTAAACTAACTTGTAACAAAATGCTTGGCATTGACACACATTACAAAATCTAGCAATGCTATTATGAAGGTCAGCAACATGCTGTTTGGTGCGTAGATCATTTCAGACTACTTGATCATGTTTTAAATTTTGTTCTAGACAAACTTTAAATTGTGTTCTAAAAACAGTACCCTTATTTTTCAAGAGAAATTGGACTAGACTCCTTCAAGTCATTTATATATGTTCTGCAGAACATTTCAGTGCTTTTATATTTGTGTATATATAGCCACATGTACGATATAAAGGTCACAAAATCCTTGTTGACACACACCCCTGTAGCAAGGGAGCTGTCATCTTTTCAAAACAGAGTTTAGATAAGTCTTACTTTGAAGCCTTTTTGTGCTACAAAAGAGACCCACCATAGGCGTCTACTGTCAGCTACCAATCCTTAAAATGTTATTCATCCAGAGGGGAGAACAACATGGAAAATGGCAGCTAAAGAATTTTTGTGCTTCAAGCAGGAAGATGCAGTGTAAAGATGCATTAAGTACCATGCTAGAAGCATGAAAAAGACTGAAGGTAGTTTTTGTGGCACACAAATAGCCACATACTCCAAGCAAATTCCTAACATGTACTGAGATAGATTAGTGGAGAAGTCTTTTTGTTAGCTACTTCTTTATGGTCTGGGGGAAGAGGAGGAGGGAAGGGCTCAGAGTAGTGTTTATGGCATTAGTGATCACTGCAAAATATATGGGCTTGTTTGTCCCTCTCTTTTAATGGTTTTTAGACCCAGGTGGAGAAAGATTAATTCAGGGATACTTTGTTTGACAACTTTGAACAGGGCTTGTTTCTCTAACACAGTTTTCTTTAATGTGGTGTGCCTGCCTCTTCAATACTGAACTGGTTTAGGTTCCTCTCTTTGGTGTATTCCTCTCAGCTATGATTATTGTATATTCCTCTCTAAGGGGAAGAAGACAATCTCTACACCGTTCCCCACCCCCAGTGTTATTCCAGTATGCCTGGCCATGTTGAGTATTAGGCTATGCTTGCTGTTGTATTAATGATCCATGCATGTTTTTTCTTTAGATGGGGTCCAGAAAACAAAATCGCTGGATGACCAGCAGCACCAAAGCAAGAAACTGTGTCTTGGTCATTACTGAAAAATTAAGCACTTCCTGCAGTCTTGCTTCGTACTTTTTATAATGCAGCCTGTTTGCACTTTCAAATAAGGGTTTTATTTATTGTTTGGAAAGTGAATTTTAGAATAAGTTTATTTATGATGTCTTTAATGTTTTACAGCGTTACCTGAAGGTCTTTTTAATTTAGAAGCTCCTGGCGAAAAAATGCTGCTTATATTTTCTGTGAAAGTAACTGGGTGGCTGATCATTTTTAACACATAAAAAAATATATATACTGAAAGTTGATTGGTGGTAGGTCAGAGTAATAATAAAATGGTGTCTTCTTTGCTTGGGGTATGGATTGAGGGATTGGATTTATAAGTTCTTGGGCTAGCAAATGGCAGAAATAAGCTGTAGTTCTTCAAATACAATCGTCAAGGGAATCTTCTAGGAAATGGTAGGTAAATAACCACCAGCAACAATCTCTGTTCTTGAAAGTGGCTTTTGCTTCTCAATCTGCTTCTCATTATCATGGATACAAAACCATTGGGATAGCAGTCATTGCTAGCTAAATGATTTGGATACCAGTCTTGTCTCTCATACACACTTCCTACCATGTTGGCAGAGCTGTTTAGTTTTGTGGTACTTGCCTTGCTGCTCTCTGTGCTTCCTCACACACAGTCCATCTGAATTAATGAAGACAAAGATTAGCTTTGTTTTTTCTCAGCTTCTGGAGGCAGGCATAAAAGCATTTTGCTGTATGCATCTCACTGGCACCTACATACCTGTGAAGATTGCTAGTGTTGAGGGTTTTTTAATCTTCACTGACAGGCTCCTAGGACTCCAGAAGCTAATAAATCACCAGTGTCCTGTTGTTTCTTAGACAGGATGATCTGTACCAGTGGAATAGCCCAAATCTTTTCAGGTGCCCATCTCTTGGATGACTACACTACAAGGGTGACATGGAAACAGCCACTGAAACTGCAGTCTACTGTTGCTGCTAGTTTGAGGGGGCAAGTAATGCATAACCAGAACAAAGAGTTGTACCCAGAATCTTTTGATTCCCCATCCGTTTCCTGCTTTGAATCTGACCTTAAACTGTTTGTTTTAGCAGATGTCCCAAGACTTGCTGTTCACTCCTCTGCTGAGCTCTCCAGTGCAAATACCTGAAATCTTTTTCTGCTCTTGCTGGTAGGATATGTAAACAGCTTTTTCCCAGTTCTTTCATGCATCTTTTCTTTGCTGCCCTTCTTAAAGTCCTGGAAGGGGAATCATGTCTTAAGATGCATCTGTAGGTTCTTTTTGGTTTTTTAGGTTTTGGGGAAGCTTGGAACTGGATAGCAGGGTTGTGACTGGGTAGTGTACACTGTCCAAATTAGAATAAAAAGTCTGCCATAGTCCACCCTCTGAAACTTTCTTGTTTCCATAATCCATTGGCAATGCTCATCTAGTTGAAGTAGAAGCAAGGAAAAAAACAGGGCCAGATTTAAGGCCCCTTCCAGTTTTATAGTGATCAGTTTGCTAGTATCAAAATCAACAAAATCTGTATCTTCATAGGAACAGCTGAAACTGAAAAGTCCCTTAAACATCATAGGTGGACTGGGTACACAGAGAAGTAAATTAAGTCAAGTATCACACACATTAAATAACTACACTGCAGTGAGTGCTGCTGGTAATCTCTGCTTCAGGAGGAGTTAAGATTCTACCTTTATTTTTAATTACTTTTTTTAAAAAAAGACTACTTTTTACAAAACTTTCTGTGAGACTTGGAATTCCTTGTAAGGCTGAAGACTTGGCAGCTTGGCTTTATTTCTGTCTTACTATACTCTACAGATTCTTCCAGAGGCTCAAAAATTTCTGTAGGTTTTGATTGTCAGTATAATCCTACTTTAATTTTTACTGGAATTATGAAGTAGGGACTTTATCTTGGCCAACAGGAGAAATGCAAATGGAGTTCCTCTCTCAGCCTATGGACTCTGTAGGTGCTGCTCTGCTTGTCTGCTTACCAGGGAGAGCCACAGAATACTGGACATCTCCTGCAGTGCTTATTTTGCAAATCAACTCTAGGATGTTTGTTTCTTACATAAAACCTGCAAAGTATTTACTCAAGAAATGTAAAAATTATATATTTTATACATTGTATGAAATTTCCATATGCATTTTGAGACTCATTCATTTCAGAACAATCATTTTAATTGCAGGTATTAACTGTCAGTAATAATTTGGCCTCCTGACTGAGAGTTACAGGAATTCTCTGTTAATTGTCTGCCTTACAGCAAAACATGCTTCCTGCTAATAAATTAATCTGACAGTAAGTACTGAAGTGTATTTTTAAGTGCTTTGGGTTATTAGGAACATTAAATAGTGCTTTGGAATGCTCACACTCCTTACAGGACTGGTACTGTTTGCTGCGTTGTAACACCTCCCTCCGCTCTGCCTGAAGAATTTGTCTCAACATGAGACCATGCCTCCTGCCAGCCCTGGGAAAGGGCTGGGATCCCCTTCCTCACCCGTGAGGATTAATATCCTCTTCCTCAGGAGAGTGGGAGCTGCATCAGGGAGCACTGCAAGCTGCCACCTTCACAGCCTGTTCCTTGGTTGGAGAGGATCGAAGTGGATGAAGCTTTGACCATCCAGCAGTAAAACTGGTGCCTGCCTCACCTGCTGCCTTGCTGCCCTGCTGCCCTGGATTTCCTGTATGGCCATACCCGGTGCCCCAGTTCCCAGTCCCTGCAGAGCAGAGCAGGATTGCTGCGGTGATGGGGCCGGCAGCGGTGCCAGTCCGCAGTGCGGCTGGAGGGCATCGAGGCTGCAGCATCGAGTGCGTGATGCTGGGGCTCTCACATCCACCTGCTTCCAGCCCAGGCATTTGGACTGAGGGCCTGATAGCCAGTGGAGTGCATTATGGCTATTCCTACAGTTAGTTTTCCTGTTAAGCTCAGAGGAATCCATTCAATGCCCTCCAAGACTGGCTGATGTCACAGAACCACATACAGTGGGGACAGATGGGGAGATGTGTTTCAGAAGTGCTCTTGAACTGAAATGTGATCGTAGACCACAGTGAACAGTCAGTGGGACAGAGCCAGGCTGGCAAAGGGACAGGCTTCCCAGAGCCATGTTTAATGTGGGGACTACTCTGAAAAGCTTTGTAGTCCTCTAAATAGGTTTTTTGTTTCAGACGTTGTGCCTGCAAACCAGACTCCAAATATCTGGCTTTAATTTGCTGGATCCAGTAAGTAACATTGCTTGGAGATTAGGAAAGCAAAGAAGGCTGATGGTATGTGCTAATTTCAAATAGATCTGGGTTACTGTTGTATTGGGTTTGCGGGGCAAGGTTTTGGTAGTGGGTGGCTTCTGGGGTTGGTTCTTTGAGATGCTTCCAGAAGTTTTGCCCATATCTGACAGATCCAATGCAAGCCAGCTCCAGGATGGACGAGCCTCTGGCCAAGGCCAAGCCCAGCAGCCACCACTATGGTCCCAGTGGGATAATAGATTTAAGAAGTGGGGGAAAGCTGCACCACAGCAGCCAGAGAGAGGAGTGTGAATATGTGAGAGGAACAACTCTGCAGACACCAAGGTCAGTGGAGAAGGAGGGGCAGGAGGTGCTCTGGGTGCTGGAGCAGAGATTCCCTGGCAGCCCCTGGTACAGACCATGGGGAGGCAGCTGTGCCCCTGCAGCCCAGGGAGCTCCATAGGGGAGCACGTGTCCCCCTGCAACCCGTGGAGAACTCCACGCTGGAGCAGGTGAATGCCAAAGGAGGCTGTGACCCCGTGGGAAGCCCGTGCTGGAGCAGGCTCCTGGCGGCATCTGTGGGAAAAGTCAGTGGAGAGAGGAGCCCCTCCGGAGCAGGTTTGCTGGCACCACTAGGGACCCACAATGGAGCAGTTCATGAAGAACTGCAGCTCGAGGGAAGAATGCATGTTGAAGTTCATGGAGGACTGTCGCCCGTGAGAGGGACCGCACGGTGGAGCAGGGAAAGAGTGTGAGGAGTCCTCTCCCTGAGGAGGAAGGAGCGTCAGAGACAGAAGTGTGGTGACTGACCGCAATTCCCATTCCTCTTCCCCCTGTGCTGCTGGAGAGGAGAAGGTAGACAATTCGGGAGTAAAATTGAGCCTCAATTTTTACTCCGGGAAGAAGAGAGGAGTAAGGGGAAGTTGTTCTAAGATGTGTTTATTTCTCATTACCCTGCTCCGATTTTATTGGCAATAAATTAAATTAATTTCCCCAGCGCGGCCGCCCCCGCCGGCAAAGAAAGGTCGGGAGAGGGCGCTGTTGGCAGGGAAATGTCCGGCGAGGGAGCCCGTGGAGCGGACCCAGGGAGTGCCGTGCTCCACCGGGATGCCGGGACTCGCGGCGTGCCGGGCCCAGGCCCAGGAGCCGTTCCAGCTCCCGTTTGCCACATAAAATTTATATTGTATTATTTGCGTATCTTATATTAGTGCAACAAATGTCGTAGGGCTGGGTGTGTAAAGATAGTGAGGCCGCACTCTTTCCAGTGGGTCCCAGTGACAGGAGCATGGAGCAACGGGTACACACGAAACACAGGGAGTTCTGTCTGAAGAGGAGGGGAAAATTCTCTGTTGCGAGGGTGACAGAGCACTGGAACAAACTGCCCAGATAGGCTGTGGAGTCTGCTTCCCTGGAGACACTCAAAAAAAAGGTCTTGGTGCAATCCTCTGCAACCTGTTTCTGCTTTAGCAGAGAGGTTGGACAGGGTGGTCTCCAGAGGTCCCTTCCAACCCCAATCACTCCATGATTCTGTGATTGTGACCCCCAGAGAGTCCTGCTGCTGCAGACAGAACAAGACAAAGGTGTGCTGATGCTCATTGTAAATGTCAGAACACACAAGGCAGCTCAAAGCTCGTAAATGGGAAGAGGAAAATCATGGCTGGCATATCTGCTGTGTAGGTAAAGGGCCTTCTTGCTTGGCATGCAGCAGCAGCACAGGCTTCACCATGCTTGGGCTGGGAACAGACGTGCAGAGGAAAATGCTGAGCATGGCTTTTTCCCTGGGGTATTTTGCACTGTGACATTTATCTTCTGCACCCCAAGTATCAGCTCTTTGTATAGGAAATTTTCCACTTTGATTTCCCAGGGAGCCAGGTTCTGTCTCAGGACTGGGTGGCTTCTGTAGCTACAGGACCAGTGTTGAAGGGATGGGGTCTGTTCCAGCTTCAAAATGTTCCTCAGTAGCACAAGACAGGTATACTAACAATTAAGCCAGAGTTTTTCCTCTTTCTTCACTCTCATTGCTCAACTATCTGTACTTTGGCTCCAGTGAGGTCACCTCACTGCTTTGCCAGTAAATTTTCCTCCAGGGCAGCTAAATTTCTAACTTGGAGGAAAAACAAGGGGTTGAAGAAATGTGGGGAAACTATGAAGTACTTGAACAATAACTTCAGCTAGAGCCAGGCCTTAGGGACATGTCACACAAATGCCAGCACAGACACATTTCCTCCTCCCCAATGTTATTTCAGAACTACCTGAAAGACATGTGTAAGATAGTGTGAATGCCAGTGCATTCACCTTCACTTAGTCTTTCATTCCTATTGTGGGGCAAGACAGATTTAGCTAGAGAAAACAAAAGCCAGCAGGAAGCAGAGGAGCTTAACTGCATGGCTAGAAGTGGTATGTATTAGCAGGAGAGCTGGGTCTTTTGTTGGAATGAACATGTGTCTCTCCTCCCTCTGCAATGCCTGCCATCCCCTGGGACATTCTGCTTTCTTGCCTGCTAGTCTCCAGTGTCACTTTCCTTTGAGCCTTTGACAGGAAGGCTGTCAGCCCACAGCAAGAACCTGCTCTGTGCTATGAGCTAATTGTGGCTCTGCCCTTGACGTTCCTTGGGGCACAAGGCAAATTCATCTGTGAATATAAATTTTCTCCCACACCCAGCCTTAAAACGGGGAGGAGGTGCCTTTCTTCACTTCCCCCATGGGATTTTGAGAGCCCTGCTCCTTGCAGGCTCCCGCTTGTCCCAGGCACACAGAGCCTGTTGGGCATCTGACCATCTGCCTGAGCAAAGGCTGGGTTTGTTTGCTCCCTGCTGGCTGCTGGGGCAGGGCTGTGCCGGGGTGTGCCGAAAAGCCAACCCTGACTGCATGTTCGCACAAACAGATGCAGCGGGCTCTGCTTTGGCAATGGTATTTTTAAATCCGCTCCAAACGCTTGTCAAGCCAGCTGTTCTACAAGGGAGTTGAAGGGCATTGCCAAAGCTGAGTGTCAGAAGAGGCGACGTACCCAGCAATTTGGAAATAAAGGGACTCTATTCATAAGAGTTGAGTAAGGCACTTCATGGCCCCAAAGACAAGGTGCTTCTTCTCCATGGACTTAGAAGAAATAACTCTATTCACTGGCAGACTAGTAGCTCTCCCCAGGAGAGCTGCTTTAGGGATTTGGGTGGGTTTTGTTTCTTTAACTGTGAGGAGCTGGGCTATGATGCCCTGTTCTCTGTCGTGCAGCCAAGAAACTGTTCCTACCTGTCACCTTGGTGGCCAGGTGCTGGTTGTGCCAGCTACTTGTCAAAGCTCAACATGCTGGAGGTGTCTGCTGGCACAGTGTGGCAGTTAAAATACACGGGTTACATTTTTGGTTATGGGGCAATGACATTTGGAAATTTCATTCCCAAATCTGTGCTTGGGGTGGAGGCTCTGAAGAAAAGCGCACGCTATCCCATGTCTCACGGGCATCACTACCAACCTGCAAAACTGGTACACCGAGGGAGGGAGGGGGTTGAGACCAGGTGGGACACCTGGCCATGCCTGATGTGCCGCACCACAGCCGGGGTCTGCAGTCTTGCAGACAACGAGGACAGTGCAGGACTTTCCTGGCCAGTGCTCAGCAGCAAAGCCCTCCCAGCGGCTGCCAGTGCCCGTAGGGCAATGCAAACTGCCACGGGGCTCTTGTAGCAGTGGTGACCCGGCAAGGCACGCCACAGTGCTGGCACCCCACCCGTGCCTGTCCCCACTGCGCCGTCATTACTGAGCCAGGTGGGGGGAGCTGCCGCCCCGCTGGGCCATGGCTGGCGCTACACTCCCGGCACAGGCTGTCCCCGTGCTGCCACTCCATGCGACACAGCCTGAGGTGGGAAAGTTTATTTTTACCTTTTGGAAAGCCCCTCACAACCAATGCCATAGGAAGGGGGTGGGTTGTTTAACTGTTTTTCCTCCTCTCCCATTCCTGGAAAGAGAGGCCAGCTCAAGGCAGGCGCTGTGGAGGATCATGAGTCAGGAGGGTTGGGCTCACTGCCTGCCTCTCCCTGGGGTTCTTGGGGGAGCTGGACCAAGTCACAGCCCTGTGAGGCGCTTGGCTTAGAGCTGAACTACACGGCCAAAACTGCTAACCTTGTTTTGGGTTTCCCCTTAGCCTGATCCCATGTTGCCTGCCCAGCACCAACTGTGCTTAGACCTGGCTTGGGCTGTTGGTGCCTTGTGACCTTACTCATCAGACCCTGAGGGATTGGAGCCTTTGCTGGAGGCAAGGCTTCCCTTCAGCATGGGCTGGGATGGCAGGGACTCTAGCTCCTTCTCTTCCCCAGGCCACAGCAGCTCTTGCTCACAGGATTGCCTCACCATGGGACTGAACTTCCCACTGGAGGCTTTAGGACACCTTATACTCAGTCCATGGAAAGCTGCATCTTTATGCAAGAACATTTAGTCAAGGAGTAGGAGAGTTATGTACAATTCCCTTTTATGTCACAGAGACCAAAACCTGTATCCTCTCTGCCTCATAACAACTTTCACTGCCAGGCATAAGATGTTCTCTGGGAAGGTGCTTTCAGCCAAAATGTTGAAGTGCATCTACTTCAGAAAGAGAAATGAAGCATTTGTTGGCCCAGAGAAAAAGCTTCTCTACTGACCAAACACCACTGCACCCCTTGGAAAGAGGCCTGGGTTCTCTTAGCCCTGCTCCAATTTCACAAGCAAGAGCAAAGCACATGCTAGAGAACAAATGGGATCTGGATCTCCTCTCCCTCTTGTGAGTGCTGTTATCATTAGATAACAACAGAGGCCCAAGTCATTCTTTCCTTCTCATCTGATCTTGTCTCTGGAGAATGCAGATTAAGAGGCTCAAGCGGTCTTAACGCCCCCTTCCATTTGTGGAAAACCAGAGTCCTTGGCCTCTCCCGGGTTCACACCTGCTGCTGTACACACCAGGACACTCTGGGGAGCCTGTGGCTGTTTCTAATCAGATGTTCCTGATTTCAGCACAAGCTGCCCAAATCCCATGACAGGAGCTTATGGTTCAAAGATTCCTGGCACTCTGCTGTGTCAAATAATGTTTGACATTGCAGGATCGTACATCGTATGTTGGCAGAGATTCATTCATGCGATCCAAACCCCCTAAATGCTGTGTGCAGAATGGAATGGAGAGGCTTCCAAGAGCTTCTTTATCTTTCAAGTTTACAATCTTCTTTCCTGCTTTCACTCTGATGAACCACGTCCTGCAATCACACAGCCCCCCTCAGATAGTACTTTCAGATAAATTGTGAGTCCCAGGTGGGAGCACACCCTTAGGCAGAAGAACCACCTTGACTGAATTCGCCCAAGGAAATTGGGAGTTCTGTCATTATTTCAAATCGCATTAGAAAAAGCCTCATTTTCATTTAATTAGGGATGTGTCCCCACCTGCTGTGAAATATTATTATGGTGCTTAATTTCATCTTCACCATTTTTTATGCTTTTTATTCTTTCAAAGATCTAAGCAAGTTGAGCTTGGGGAAAACTCTACTTTGAGATGCGTTGTGTGATCTACTGCAGGACCAGCTTCTGGTAAGACGAGCTGCAAGGGCCCTGGCATGTGTCATTTTACCTGTAAGACCATTTCTTCCCCCCACTCTTGCAGACACACACAGATCCCCTTTTTCACAAGCTGTCCTTACCGCTTACTTTTTCATGTGATCCAAAGACTCCTTGCCCTGGAAAAGGCTTCCTTCACAGGCCCAGGGCCCATCACTGTTCCCTGTTGGCTTGACATACCACTGCCTATGCAGACATCAGGGTGTAACCTCACTTCTCCTGTTACCGCCAGGTTTGGATCTCTTCAAGGGCTCCTCTGTGTCCAGACCACACAGACAAAGAGCTCACAGTGTGACCCCTTATAGACTCTCTGGGCACCTCTGTGTGGGTCACGCTCACTTCGTCAAGGGCAGGCATTCCCCAGCAGCACACCATGAGACGCTTTTTCCTAGCAGGGGCTGGAAGCTCAATGTTCTCATGTGACCAGAGGCTGAGGCAATGGACACGTGTCTCTGTGTTAATCCAGCCCTGGAGACCAGCCCCACCCCAGGAGCTCAGAACACAGCCAAGCACCCTTTGGATTCAGGCTCCAGATCTCAGAGGATCGGACTTAAATGGCTCCAAGGACTGCAATTCCAGAGACGCTCCCTTATCAACCTGCAAGTTACGACTGCTAGCAAACACCACCTGCAGGGTGGGGGTGAGGCTCATGGCCAGGCTAAGCTGGGCTGGGGTTGCCAGACCCCTGCCAGCCAGGGCTGCAGAGGTGATGCTTCAGAGAGCATTGGCTCCAAAGACAGTGCTCATCCCTCTCCATCTGCTGAAACTGGCTGGCAAAGGAGAGAAGGAATTTAGCACTGTATGGAGTCTGCTATCCAGAAAGGCAAGAGAGAAAATAAACCCAGAGACAGAAATAAAGGGTGATCAGTAATCATGCCTTTAATAGCTTGTAAATAATTTTTTTTTAAATTCCAGGCAACTAAGATGTACATTTGTTGTGTGTATCTGACATCTGAAAAAAAAATGAGACCACAATCTGTTCTGTTTCTTCCCTTTTCTAAAGCACATAAATTAAAGTATCAGTCACCTCAATATACAACAGTTCAATGAAAGAAAAGGGCTTGTTCTGTTTTTACAATTCAGTGTCACCTATTACCTGAAGCATTAGGTAGAGTTTTAGCTAGAGAACTTTCTTACAGTAAATAGGAAAACTCAGAACTTAGGCTGTCAAGAAAAATTCAAGAAATTTCCACTTCCTGCTCTCAAACTTCACTTCCTTATAAAGCATCAGAATAACATTTTCCTGTTCGAAAACAAAAGACCCCCAAAACTCTTCAAACACACCAGGGCAACACTGTCTGTACCACAGAGCTTATTAAACTCAAAACATTAATGGTGCAACAACCTCCTGTTCTACAACTTTAACACCGAACCTGAATTCACGTCAGGATGAACAAGGACAGAAAATGCCAGATTACTGGTGGCCTTTGGTGCCTGTTGCTGCACAGTGGCCTCCCGGGCTCGGTATCCAGTAAATGCTCTCTCAGCTGTGACAGCACCTGCAGGCTCAGGGACCTCAGCCCATGCAGCTGATCTGGCTGAGGACTTTTCATGACTCCCTTGCTGAACTCAGCTCAACACCACATCGAACAGACAGGACTGGAATTCAGATGGAAAGACACTAAGGACGTTCCTCTCACTCTGGTGCTGAGGCTCAGCCCTTGTCACAATTCAGCCAAGTAGCTCTGGCTACCACCCAGTATTCTTGACTATGGATGGTTTCCTTAGGTGTGGGATCACTTTATTAGAAATACAGCACGGCCGTTGATGGGGGGGCTTGCCCTTGCCTTTTCCCATTACAAGGCATGTGAGCACCATGTATGTGGGGCTGCTCCTCATGAGACTGCTTGGGAGCTAGTAGGAAAAGCCTGTGCTCTAGCACAAGATAGATCATACACAGGGAAATGGGAGTTAGGCAGAAACAGCTCAGATGGCTGATCTATCCATCTGTTCCCTAGCACGGAATAGAAAACCTCTGATCTAGGGGGAAAAAAAAGATGAAAGAACACAAAATGAAGCAAAAAATGTGATCTTTTCTGGTTTTTTATCTTCCATAGCTTTGTCTAAAGAACCTGACCTGTAAGTGCAGCTAACTCCAGAGACCAATGTACTCTTTCACAGTCTTGTGTGTGTGCAGCGCTAGAACCAAGTCACAACTACAGGTGTGAAGGAACAACGTCACAATCCTCAGAAGACCTGCTCTGTGCACTTGCCAGTGCTTGAGTTTGCTGATAAAGGTAAGCAAAGAGGTTCATTCTTCTTGAGCACAAAAAAAATAATCTGTCAAACCAGCTTCTATTACAGAGAGATTCTAAACTGACATAAATAATTATAGTCTTGATTAAAAATAATATATTATTCTAGATTTTTGGTTTTTTAGTTCTCATGTAAAACCCCTATACTCTTGACATCTAGGAACAAAGACAAAATAAAAACTAGGCACTTGCTGTGCCTTCTCAAGCACTATTGTGGTGTTTAAGGGACACAGAGGAATTTAACATTTGAGATTAATGCCTACAGTGGAAAACAAGAGGTGTTCTTCATGCCGTTGGCTTTTTCAAGTCTCGGATTTGCTTAATCAGGTAGTTCTTCTCATCAGTGAATTGTTCATCATCCGTCCTTTCTTTCTGGAAATTGCTCAGAAACTCAATTAGCTTGGGTTGGTTTTTCAACAGGATCTCCACAATAGGCTGTGTTTTGTTTGGACTGGCCACAAAAACCTAACATGCAAACAAAATCAGGCACAGAGAGACAGCAAGGGTGTGGGGACAGAGAGAGAGAGAGAGAGGAACATCAGTCACAACATCCCCATAAGCTACTTTCTAACAAGTCAGCTGAAGGCTGGCAGGCAGATGCTCTACTGCTACACACCTTGTCCCAAGGCAGTCAGACAGGAGTTCAAACGTTGGTTTGACAGCAAATTGAAGCAAAACTATGCCCACATGTGGTATTGCTTCCCTTTTATTTTTCTCTTTGGTGAATAAAAACTTGACTGTAAACCCAGCTGTTGAGAGGGAGCTATCAATTCTCAGCCTCTTCCCACCCACAAGACAAATACACAGAAATTAATTATCAGGAGAATGGAAAAGCTTTGTGTCAGTATTGATATCATTTCCATATTAAACCAGGCCTAAAATTAGACTTGCCAGCTTTGTTTTGGTTTGGAAAAATATGTCAGAGGCCTCACTTCCCTCTGCCTAATCCATTCATGGGAGCATGGAAACTTACAGCAGCAGGAACAGGAGGGTTTTGGTGTGCCCAGCACCTTTGCAGCCCTGGCTGACCAGAGAAGGGTGGCAATGCAGGAAGGTGACGTGAGACACAGATACTCACCTGGCACAGCCAGCCCAGCACTCTGGGCTTACTGGCCTTCTTCAATGCTCTGATTTTTTCCTCCTGTAATCACTAAAGCTGCAGTTTTCCAGCTCTGAACATGACCCCTCATGCCACGACACTGTTTCTTTAACATTTGCTCTGGGTTAAATGCAAACCTAAGGTTGCAAAGGGCAGCAGTGAAAAGCTCTTTTCAGGGACCTTGGGATGCCACCGAGCTGGGGCTCTGGGGATGTCGGTCAGGAGGGGCAGATGGGGCATGGGGCTCACAGTGGGAACACGTGCAGTGCACCCCGGCCACCCCGGGAGCAGCTCCCACATCTGGCTCGCACCGAGGTTACCATGGCTGGTCAACAAACACCGCCTGAGCGCTTGTGCAACGACAGAAATAACTCCAGTTATTCTCTACCCGATGAGAAGAAATTAAGGATGGACAGAGCTGGAAAGTGTCCAGTTTCCCTCCAAGCCTGTCCAAACCAGAATGAAAACAAACATCTGCTGACAGTACAGAATGGCATGTTGTCCTGCCGAGCACAGGCGGCACCACCGCTGGCTCCTGATCCGGGGCTCTTCTGCAGCTTTGTCTCCCCTGAGGTTGTGCCCAAAGGAAAACCTGGGCCACATCCAGCTGCTCAGGGAGGAGCTGTGCTACCTGATGAGGATCACACACACTCTGTCCTGGGGGGCTGTGCTGCAGCCTCTTGTCCCTAAGACAACCCCTGGTAAAGGCTGGGGCAGGGTTCAGACTGGACCCACCACTAGGCTTTATATTCCAAACTCAGAGGATGTTATACAAGTGGTGGGGAAAGTGCCACATCAGGAGAACACGTGGAAGGAATGGGGTTCAACACTCCTTCCATGCCAACAGTACCCCACTGAGTACTTCTGCCCAAACAGGAAGATAGAAGTACTTTTTCATTTCACAAAGGTGAGGCAAAGCATCTGCTTTTAAACCCTGGTGTCCTGATGCTAGTATAGTCTTAATCTCTATCTATGCTTTTGTCTCCTCTGGATGCCTCCTCCTCAAGCTGCTCCTAGGAGTCCCTGCTGCAAGGTACTTTGCCCTCTGCTGTGCAAAAAGAGCTGCAACCTCTGCCATGCTGGGTGAACACTCTCCAAGTGTATTACAAAGTTTTCCTTGATCTAGTGTCCAGGTCATGGTCCCAGTGACAGTACACTACAGTTATTCACACAGGCCTCCACCTTGCTCTTCTCTAATTACCCTGAGCTATCATCCTAAATGATTTCTTTTTATTCCCACTTGCCACCTAAAACTTCTCAAGTGCAGCACTAACAGCCTCCACTCCCAAGGATCCCTTCTGAGCAGCCACTTTCCTGCACAATGCCCAGAGTACTCACAGAGCAGCCTTGTACCAGGGACATATCTGCCTGTGGGTGGGGTGGCCAGTTCACAGCTCTCTCTACACCTGAAGGACTCTCAACAGCTGCAGCATCTGAAAGCAGCATCTCCTCCTTTGCAGATAACTTTAATACAATGCTATTGATGCATTAGACCGGGAGAAAAAGGGGTTGGGGATGTAAATCTGAACATACTTTACAGCTTTCCAGTCTCTGCTTTATCTAGGGAACATGAATCTCGAGATCTCCTGAGTATGGACATTTGGTTCTGGATGAGGCTGCAGCACATCTTGCTCTCAGCTGGAGCAGCCCCAGGATGCAGCTCCCTGTGTGCTGACCTACAGCAGGTGATCATGCTGAGGGAAGCCAGATACGTCCAGGATTTGGACTATGATAAGCCCCCAGTCACCTGGATGAGCTGCCTTGGGAAAAAGCAGGATGTAAGCCTACAGGCAGGGATTTACAGATCTTCATAAGAAATTTTTATTTTGGAGTTCCGTTCCCCCTTGGTGACAAGGTAAAGAAACCATCAAATACACTGGCAGGACCCACATATTCAGAAATCATCTCATGACAATGCAAATGGAAGACATCAAAGAAGGCCTGACCTTGAAGTGCTGAACATCTTCCTTCAATGAATATTAGGCCTCCCCAATATTTGTCTGAAGGGTGACTCTCAAAATAAAGAAATCTA
Organism: Acrocephalus scirpaceus scirpaceus; assembly: GCA_910950805.1. Classification (NCBI taxonomy): domain Eukaryota; kingdom Metazoa; phylum Chordata; class Aves; order Passeriformes; family Sylviidae; genus Acrocephalus; species Acrocephalus scirpaceus. Next base: position 54,251,900 of record OU383774.1, on the reverse strand, counting down.
AATAATTCTTCTTGTAAAAGATCTCTGCTGTGCAAACAGAATGGGAAGATTGGTGGTAAACCTAGTAAATAGCATTTCATATTGGACCTACCACTGGTATTACCATAGCAAATAATAAAGAACTTAGTTTCATAGAAGCCATCACATCCTGTTTATCTTCCTGCTCAATTATTTATAGATTACAATCTTCCTCTTGCAAAACTGGCAAAGCGAACATTCAAACAAAGATCATCTCAACTGCCAGTCTTGCTCAGTATCAACATGGACTCCTAAAGAGAGAATGTTCAAGGACCAGAAAATTCCTGAAATGTTATTCAATACTTTGGCTAAGCAAACAAAACCAATACTGCCAGTATCAGCTGACCAGTTTCACAGAGCCCAGGAGCAGGACCACCAAGAGACTTTGTGTTAGAAAGGGTCCTCCTCATTCAGAACTCTGTATTGGCATAGAGAAGGAGATCAATCCCTAAAAACAGAAACATTATTAATGCTATCTGGAACACTTCAACCAAAATGAAGTTGGATCAAACCACAGAGAACTTGGTTTCACCTGTGGTTTTATTATGAAGGGATATGTGTTCTAGAGCACTAAATTCAGATAGATGAGAGAGACAGAAACCCAAAATGAAGATAATACCTGTATAAAAATTCCAACTCCAAATATAGCTCAAAATATAGTCTCTAAATATAGTCTCAAAACAGAGACAGCTCCATTTCATGAGTATTTGCAAAAGGCCTGGAATGAAAATCAACTCTGAAGCTTCAAAAGTTGTCCAAACTGCAATTGTTTCTACCTTCTCCATTAAAAGTCCTAATGTATTTCTTCAAACAAACATCAAAATTACTTGATTAGAGAATTTGACCTTATTTCCTTACAGTTAATAACCAGGCATTACCACCTTCTGGGGCAACAGCCAAGCAAGAGCAATTACAGGATGCCCTGGACTGAGTATTTTAGGACTTACTCTGGGGTCATGCACAATGTCACTGTCAGGACACTACACACACAGAACACACACAGTTCGTGCTGCTTATAGCACAATGCTTCACATAATAACCCTTAACCTTTAGATTATCCAGCTGAGAAACAGAGAGGACACATCCCCACAAACACGCCTCAGCTTTGTACCAAGAGCAAACTGTCAGTATGGTCAAATTATGTGAGGCCATTTGCAGAGCAAGCTGCAGGAGGTAGCTCGTAATGTGCACGAAAGAGAATGGAAAAATGAAACTGAGGTCACAAAACACAGTGTACCCATTCTATTTTTAGATTTAAACAGTAAAATATATCTTGCTAAATGTCTCCTTAAGAGCAAGAAAGTTGCATAGCCCCAGCTCACTGCTGCAGGGTGTTTTCCTCAAAATCAGAAAATTGTGAAATCCAAGAGAGCTGTTCCTACCCTTTGTTTGGGAATATGTGAGGTCAAAGGAATCCCTGCACCATGTTCACATATGTCTGAAAGATACAGCCTCACCTACAGACAGACAAACTCAAAGTAGTCTCCACTAATGGAACACCTCACAAACCCACCACAGGAGCTGGAGAGCCCTTCCCAATATTTGATCCCCAAAGTGTGTGCGCTCGAGACTGACATCTCTCCACTGAAATCACTGCAGAGAAGAACCAGTGACTCTGAAAGCCTACAACGCTAAGTGATCTCCTTGCATTATTTATGAGGGAGGAGGGAAGGGGTGAGGTGTGTTAGCTTTTCCTCATGATTAAATACTGGGTAATCCTTATGCATACGTTGCCTGGGACATCCAGTTTTACAAAGCAGCTGCAGAGCTTTAGGAGGGTGCTGCAAGGCAGAAGGTCCATTTTTTTTCAGGCAAAAGAAGAGAAGGGGCTGGAGTTAGGAGGAAGATCAACCATCTCCTAAATGGAGAATGGAAAGAGGTACTGCAAGTGGGCACTCTGTCTTCATTTTCCCACTAACAGTAAGTTGGATGATTTAAATATTCTCAGAGCTTGGGGGTATTGGCATTTTCAGCTACAAAATGTTCCTCCAAAATAAGTTTGCACTAGAAGTGCTCATCACTTTCATCTCTATCTTACAGTTTCAAATCTGCAATAATTAGAAATTGCCTCAGGGAGTAAGAGTCATAAGCCTTTTTCTGGGTCAGCTGGGACATGGGAGTGTTGGAATTTGGATGCTTACAAAACAAACACTTTTTCATTTCAACTGTGTCTAACTGGTGAAATATCTAAATCAGGTAATTTAACCCCAAATCTTTTGGCAGCTCAGACAGAGCAGCAAGTATCCACTTCTCAGAAGACTTTTGATTCCAAATCACTGTGGTTAGTCTACTGAAATTTCAGTCAGGACTGCATAGGTATTTTGCAGGCATAATTTTAAAATGCAGGCACAGTTTAAAATTTATGAGATTAGAAGCTGAGGACAAGACTCCTCTCCCAGTTACATTAACATGGAATATTACAGCTGACAAGAGAACCAGGCTGAGAGACACAAACCCAGAAAGAGAAGGCAGGGACACTGCAGAACGGGGCACAAACAGCCAATCTCTTAAATACGTAAGGATTTTGGTAGTTCTCAAGAAGTTAGAACTCCATTTAAGGAGTGAAATCAGAGGGAAAAGAGCTTCTCTGACCCACTCTACAAGGCCAGTTCACAATGCAATTTTCTGTACCAAACCCTGTAATGACCCTTCCCCCTGAGGAGGACTGGGATGCTGCTACATTCAGGGAATTCAGGATCCTAATAAGGGGAGATGCTGCTCCTCTAAGTTACTCTATAGTGCGCTGCTGGTGGTTGTGAACAAGTAATTTCCAGCTGCTCAGGTTCTGCTCTGAGTCTGCAGCTCCCCCACAACAATCACTGTGCATGTGCATGTGAGGCAGTGTGAGGAATGCCATGGGAATGCTTTGGCCCTGCTGAAATGCTGCTGACTGGTACCACTGGAAAAGACCAACAACATCCCACAGAGGTGGCTGAGGACAGAGTTTGGCCCTTTGAACTGAAGAGACACAACACCACTGTTGCTCATGGTTTGTTTTGCTGGCACTTCAAGGTCCAAGCATTATATCCACATGGCAGCAACTGCAAGTGGTAAAGCAAGGATGAGCCTGCAATATCCCCATTCTAACTGGAAGTGGGATGCAACACAGTGGAAGGGAGGAATGGGAAGGCAGAATGGGAGGAACAGCAATGTGTGACATGGTTGCACACTGGAATCCTTTTACATTATTCCATGTCCTTTTGAATGCCTCCTAAAATAAGTGAAATCAGCCATTCCCAAGGCCTCGTCCATGCCTATCATTAATTCAGGAACAGCAACTCATGTCTTTCATAAATAAAAATCTTGCATTTATTCACAGAGTGGCTAAAAAACCCCAATCCTCTGATACCTTCTCCCCACTGGCATCTCAAAGGCTCCAAGTGTCTGGAGCCAGGCTGCTTGCTTATCTTGGAGCCACACACCTCCTGATAAGGAGGAGGAGTATGAGTTACTCCCAGTGGTTCAGTTGACTGGAAGGGAACAGCTTACCAAGCTGCTTATTTCACAAAAGGAATTTTCTTTTAATCCTCCTTGAAGCTTTTTCTTTTCTTTTAGAAAACTAAAAGCTTTTTGGAGAAGCTGCACATTCTGTAAGTCTCCACACTGAAGATCTGAAAGCTTTTCTTCCAAATCAGAAATGGCATAAGTACAAAACTCAACAAGTCATCCTGAATTTGTGGAGGGTGTTGTAACTTCTTTCCACAGTCATTTGGTGTTATCTGGTATCTTTCTTAGCCAGCTTAGGGAAGGGATATCCTTAGAGGCTCGAAATTCCTCTTCTGATAATCATTAACAACTCTATTTATAGTTTGAAATTAACATGTTCATTCCAAATTAGAGTTAGTTTTGTATGACAATCTGACTCACTCTCTGTTCCAGAGCAGAGAACTCTTTTGATAGGAAAATTATAAACGTCTGACTTATTAACATTGATCATCATGAAAAAAGGGACACTGGTTGGCTCTGGTAATTGTTTAACACTGCATTAATGTCACTGCAAAATGATGGAAGGATAAAACTCATTTCAAGCTCAGATTTACCAAACATTTTTAATACCTTTAAAAGCATATTGCATTTGCACTGATGCCCAGCACCAGCACCACGTACTTTTAATCTTAAGGTAGAGTTTTAAGATCCTTTTTTTTATTATTTTTACCCAGAATCACATGGTAAAATGATCCAGAAGTGGGGAGAAGGTCCCCTGGGTACTACCTAGAAGTTGTGTATTTTGTTACCTGTAGCTCATGGCTATTTGACTGATTGCCCCCAGCTCAAACCAAAATGATACTGCTTTAGGTCTCACCTGAAGGCGGGCAAAGAGAAATCGGAGGTTGAGTGATAAAAACCTTTTCAATTATGACACTCTCAAACACTGTAAGTGACTGTAAACCCCAACTTTTGCCTTAATTTTCTGGACTTCTTGTCCAGCTTGAAAGACACTTTAATGAGGAGAAGAGAAAGTCTGCCACCTCTACAATTCCTACTGGCTCACCTTGAACACATGGAATGCTTCAAACTGAATGTTAGGGCTTTTGTCTCGCAGCAAGTTCATCATCAGCTTCAGGTTTTCTGGTTTGCTGATGTATTTTGTCATGATGGCAAAGTTGTGACGGTCCAGAATCAATTCACCCAGAAGCTGTAAGCACAATTAGAAAAAAAACACTTTTTTTTCAGTTCACCACATAATTTTTGAATGCAAATTAAACAACTGCCTATTTCAATATTTGCTTGAGAAGTTTCAATGTCATTACGTTTAAAAAAAAAGGAAGTAGACTTCTTATCATGTAATGGGTTACTTTATGCCCAATAATGCTCATCTTCTAAATACTACAGAGAGGGATCCTGCATATGGGCTGTTTATAATAGGGGATGGTTTGAGCAGCTGGGACAAAAGCAAGTGTAGTGCAGCTGTCCCACAAAGACACCCTCATTTCATTCCCATGTTACATTCACATTCCCCTCTGCTTCCATGTGCAGGCCATGTCACACTTGGTGCACCAGACAGAGACTGCCACGTTACTGCCAAGTTCATTGGAACCCACATTCTGAACCAAAGTACAGATCTGAGCTCAGAGCAGAAGTGATCGTGCTCGTTCCATAGAAATGGCCCGATGCTTCCCCAGAGGTCCAGGAAAGAAAAGATACAGTGAGCTCCTGTGCATTTCAGGAAGAGCATCACAAGCCCTTAGATTTTTTTTTTCAATAGAAAAATAGCTGCTCCATTACCATACATGCATCTTGATATTCTGCATAACACAGAGCTCAAATTTAGGCAGAAAGTGCTGAGAGACTTTACCTTCAAAGATTGTCTCTTTGTTACGTAATTCTCAGAATTAAGGAGTTTTTCATAATCCTCAAAGATCTAGAGTAACAAGAAAACACAAATGCATCAGATTCATGTCCATCCTTCCTTCCTGTGGTCCCTCTCACCTCAGAGGAGCAGCAGAGGCTGCAGCCACCCTCTAACACTTCACTGCAGTGCCAGGCCCAGCTCTTGTGGCCTTTTGTCCTGGCTGGTTATCATGCAGTGAATTAACGCTCAGGAACACTCCTCTTCCAAGTGCTGCAGAGGGGGAATACCACATATGGACTGGATGGAACAGGGGCTGGTGCGAGCCAACTGGGACAGAAGTAAGCCAGTGCCTGGACAGCCTTCTCTTACAGAAGGGTGACTGCACCAGGACATGTGGGTCCAGCACATAACGTCCACTCACACATATCATGGTCATGCCTGGCTGTGTGACTAAATACAACACCCCAAAATGGTGATGGGGCATCCCAAATTCTCCTTTTGTGAGGTGCCACCTCACCTGCCTTCAGCACCCTTACTCATTAAAGCTCTTTGCCCAGCAAGGGTCACTAGGCACAAAGTGTGTGCTGGATTTTGCAGGGATGGACCAAGGGGATCTTGTGGTCAGGAAGACTGAGAGAGAAGGCTGCAATATATCAAACTATCTACCGAACAAGCAGGAAAAATCAACACCGCCATCCAGTAGTCACCAAAAAAAAAACCAAACCAAACCCAAAAAGCCCCTCACTTAGGCAATAGATACTTAAAAATTTAAAATGTCAAATAAATGTAGAATGGGGACTGTTCCAGTGCAGTGCTTCAGTATTAAGAGAAAAGATTAGCAGAGACACTTACTTTGCTCCAGCTAAGCTGCATTAGTGACTCAGCAATAATAAGCCTGCTCTTTATTTAACCTTCATGGTAACCAGAATGAAAGAAATTTGTCTTTTCATTTTGGCAATGAAATAAAGAATACCTCAGGTAACATGAAAACATAACCCACAGTCTAATTCCATGATCTGTATCAATCCAATTTTAGTTGAATCCAGTGGAATTTTTCTGACCCACATTTGGTCCAAAAAGAAGCCAAAAAACCGAAGTAAAAAATAGCAGCTAACTAAGGGACTAATTGCCTTAGGAAGATAATAGGAATACTCAGACCTCAGTCCCTTTTTTAGGTACATGTAATTTCCAGTAACGCTAAAACTTCTGGTTTTTTACTCCAGTAACTCTTCTCCTCTGTCCCAAAGTACAATAAATAACACCAGTATGGCCCTGTCGGTGCTGGGGTATCACAAAACTGTTTAAAACCTGCACAAGTTTTCTCCCTTGATCTGTTTACATGCAAAGTTTCAGTTCCATTCACACTTGAAGATATCCAATGCATGTAGCGAGGAATAGGACTTGCTCTTAACGTCTGATTTCTCCTGAAACCTTGGCGTGTGTCCCCAGGTGGGTGCAGTGGGGGTATCTGCATTTCACAGGCCAGGCATGGATTCTGCTCCAGTACAAAGCAGGGTTTGGTTTTGCAGTGCTATGTGAGGAGTTTATGCAGAGCATGAAACCCCCTGTGCATTTTTTTCCAGCCAAGCATAAATAGATTTTTTAAAAAGTCTTTCAGCGTTGATACTTACTACATCATAATTTTGTTCAAGAAATTCTGCCACCAACAATTTGTGTCGCGTTAACAGGTCCTGGGGAAGAACAGAGAAAGGTTACCTGAGAGAGCGAGTGCCTTTGATTGTCCCTTGAGTCTCAAATGTATTTCAGCACTTTTGACCAGAAGGCATTTACATTATTTCTATAGACAACACTGCATTCATTATGTGTTTAGTAGGACTTTAGGGAGAACTCAGGTAATGTAATGCTAATAGAATCAATTTAGAACTATTTTAATACTCTTTCTTTTTATTCCTGTTTTCCTCCCACCTTTTCTTGTTGTTGATAAGTCAGAGTGCACAGTACTCACATTAAACACAGATGGGAAAACAAGAAATTAAATTGACTCTTTATGGAGAACGAGCTATGATCTCCAAGCCAAAAGTGATCTACATGCTACCCTTTGGCTGGGAATGATGCTAAGCCTGAACTTCTACTGCTCATCTCCAAGAATACAACAAGGAAAATTCAAATTCAACCACTGTATATACATTCAACTATTTAATAATGAAAGCTAGACACCAACACAAGCTAAGCCATCCAGGTTCCCTCCACCTCCACTCCTTTCCCTGGAAGGAGTCTCAGGTAAGCAGGATGAGTCCCTTCTGTGGAGCTTTTTCTGCTCAAGGTTGCCTTTCTGACATAAAGCAGTGGACCTTTCAGACAGCTGGACAGACTGCCTCCCATTCCAGAAGGCAAACTAATTCAAATTTAAATTAAAATAATCTCCCCCACAGAAAGGAGATGGATGCTGGTGCTCAATGACAGAGATGCAAATGTTCAGCTCCAGAAGAAATGGAGTCTTTTTACTGGATGAATAACTATGAAATGAGTGGCCAGCATGAGGCATTTAAGTATGATTTTTATCTTGCTGGTTCTTTTAAAACGTAACATTGATGACAATAAATGCCTGATGAAGTCCATTCAAGTTGGCATTTTTCAGTGAATCAGTTTCTGCTCTTTTTCATAATCTTTTTATTGGTTTCCATACCCAGGCAGAGACTGAAGCTGATGAGGAGCTCAAGCAGACGGACAGACACATCCTCACAAATAAAAGAAATCCTTTACATACTAATCCTTTAATTTATTTTTACCATCAATTATGAGGAAAGCAGAGTGCTACAAAACCCACTGCCTGTTTTAAATACATCCCTTCATTTAGCACGACTGCAGTGACAGCAGTTTTAAAGTGAAAGGTGATTCAGGAGCTTTTATGCAGGGCACTTAGAGGCAAGTACAAGTCCTTCAATAGGGGGCACAAATGAAATATAATCCAAAATGAGTTTTTCACAGGAAATGACAAGGAAGCGTGGAGCAGCAGCATTCAGCCAGCCCATCCCAACTGCTGCTTGCACCCACCACAGCCAGCTTATACTTTGAAATACAAGCCCCTTTTCCTCTGCATTTTTAGCAGCTCTGTTTCCTCTCTGCAGTGCACCTGGATAACTTTAATTAAGAAGTACATCTCCAGATCATAAAAAATTCCAGTGCTTCCCTACTATAAATATCCTCAGACTTTAATGCACATTTAATTAAGCCCTCCTCTGGTGCATAGACTATCCAAGGCTTTCAGCTTTGAGCCAGACACTCCAGTGGCAACTGCAAACCCAACATGAGGACAACAGAAACAAAAATGTGAGTTCAGTAATCCAGGCAGCAAACAATCATAGCACTTTTTTCAGTATTAGAAATTAGGTAGCTCCATATTTCATTATTCAATCACTTCTACATCACTTTTTGCTGTTCCAGCTATTCAGAGTAACAGACAAACAGGAGATGAGATGAGCAGCTGGTTTATTTCCAGAACTGACCATGTATCAGGTGCTGAGGCAATTTAAAAAAAAAAAAACTAAAAATGCCATTTATACATTTCCCCCAAGCATTTTAAAAGGCGATTTCTGTCCTTTGTTTAAGGATGAACTTCCCTCATACTCCTCTCTTTCCAGTGCATGTGTGGATGTAGAATCCTATTTTTAAATCCTGCTAAAAATACACTCAGTTCACAGGGGACAGAAGTACATTCTACAGCTGTAGATCTGCGAACAACATCAATCCCTCTTTTTTTGGGAGGGTTGTAGTAGTCTACAGTCCCTGCCATAGCATAAGGACCCTGTCCCCATCCTGCCTCCTGGCTGGGGTGAAGACTGCCCATCAACACCAACACACTCTGCTGACCTGGGGAGAAGATGCAAGTCTCTTCTGTCAAGCTGGGAACTGAGTCCAGGAGCACTTTTTCTGACCAGAGACAAATATTCTTCTGAGCATTGGGCAAAATGCCAGAAACAGAAGATTTAAATATCTAAGTTATGTTGCATTTTTATACCTTGCCTGTGTTTTTGTGCTACTTTGAATTTCCTATCCTTTACCTAATGGACACCACAACAGCGAAACTTAAAATAAGGGGAAGATGCTGCAATTGATTAAGGGGTGATTTGAATTGCTAATCCTGCTCAACTCATTACTGAAGAATGCAACGTTATCTCCATTATGCAAATCTTTTTCCCGTTCAGTGGGTTAGTAAACACCAATAAAAAGCCAGGTTTCAGCGTATGCTGAATCACTGAGCTGAGAGCTCTAACATTCCTTACAATTACTCCTGAGGTCTATCTAATCATGTTCTAATTAGCTTTGAAAGGAAAGAATAAACAATGTGTTTCTATGACAGCAGGGAGCTCAGTGATAGAAGCAAAAAAGGAATTTCATCTATATTTAGAAGAGTCTTTAACTAAAAAGATTTTCCCTCAGATTTCTCAAACTATTTTTCAGAAATAAATTAATCTTCCCTGTATGTGAAGTTCTGAGGCATCAAAATGTTGGGATTTTTTTTGCTCAAGGACTGTACTAGAGGACTAGTTTTGGGGGTTTTTTCCTCAAGGACTGCTCAAGCACCTGGTGGGAAGGATAATGGTCACACACAAACTCCAAGAAATTTGGCAACTTCACCCAGCCTCATTTTTAATACAACACAAACCCTACACAGTACACTCCACTCTACAGTCTATGCAGTGCTTCCACCTACTTAGCTTTTAGCACTACAGTCCTTAAACTGAACCATGGGTCACAAAAGTAAGACTGTGAATACATTGTAAAATAATCAGTGGGCTTGGCATTAATCTAAATTTGACTGCTGAGCTCAGAAGAGACAGCAAAAATTACAACAATTTCAAATGTTAGTTTTAAATTATGCCTTATATTTACTCATGTGGTCATGATGGGCAGTGGGTTTGTCTTGGGGGAAGGTAGGGAGAGAAAAAGGTTATGCATTTTACAAGAACTGCAGGCAATACATAATTAATTTGAGTTTTAAATGGTAGCATAAAAGACCGTGGGTTATCAAGGTGAAGAATGTTAATTAAATACAGATTTACATTTCTCTAAAGATTCTTTGCAGACTTGATCACTGTCGTGAATCCTGCTACAATCAGACCAAGGGTAAAATTAATTATATCCTTCACTGAACAACAAAATACCACCCAGTTCAAAGCAACACAATGCTCAGTGATGACTTCTGATCGAGTGCTGCTTTTGACACAAACTATGATGCATGTATTGAATAATTTACCTTGAATGTAGCAAAGGCATCAGAAGCAATATCAAATGTTGACATTTCCACATATCTAAAAAAGTCTCTGAACTGTTCTGAAAATAGTATGATTTTGGCCAAGGGTTCATGGCGGATACACTCTCTCAGCATAATTCCACAACGTAAGGCAATATTTGGGGATTCATATCTGGAGAATGAAGAGAAACAGGAAACATCAAAACATAGAAGAACAAAGATAAACAAGCCCCTTTCTAGCAACAGGGAACTTTGCAGCACAGGGAACACATGTGCCAGAATGGACAGCCACACATGGAGGGCAGCTCCCAGCCACAGTGCTGTACCCAACTGCAGGACCTCATCCCAAAGCTCAGGAGCAGACACACAGATAAGGCTGCCAGAATTTTTCATTGCAAACCTCTCTCTTCCAAAGCCAAAACACATTTTGGTGTAAATTTGCACTACACCTCCTCTCTGTGGAAAGACCGTGGGGAGTGTGCAACATTTCAACAGAGCTCCTTCACCCTTTTGGATTTGTGAGAAAGCACAGCCCTCACAGCATAATAACCTCCCTTTACAGATTTAATTCTGAGCTCCTCAGTTAATCCAAGAAAACTGAAACACCTCATGACCATCCATCACCTCCCACTCCTCTTCTAGAGGACATCACTCTGGAGTATTAATGAGGAAGGTAGGAAGAGTCTCTCCAGGCAGACTACACAGGATTAAGCTTTCTGTAGCTCTGAATTTTCTTTTCGCTAATTTTTTTTTTTTTTTTCAGTTTAGGAGGAGTTCTGCTCAATTCCTCTCCTGCAGAGGCTCTGGCTGTGTTCAGGGCACAAGCACCCATTCCTCAAGTTACAATCCTGTTATGGCACACACACTGCAATAGCCAGGAGCCAGCCCTTGGAGAGGAAGGGAGGGAGGGAGGGAAGGGGGGAGGCAATTCAGATCATCTTCCATTTCTATAAAGTCTTGATTTCTTTAAAGCTGAAATTAACCTGAAACAAAACTGTTAGAAACACATTAAAAAACAAAAAGGATGAAATCCAACCATCAAGAAGGACTTAAAATGAACTTCTTTCAGCAGTCTGCCAGAAATCATGTGAAAGTGCTGAAGTCCAAGGGGACAGAGAGCACTCTCTGTTTCTATAAACTGGTTATACTATATCAGAACTGTGTATATCACCCAGAGCTTATCAGCATCATTTTTCCTTTGCACAATTAACTCCTATCACTAGGCCAAAAGAAATACAATAAAAAAATAAAAAGGAAGAAAAACACAAAATGCCATCTGTGCTGTAAGTGAGTGGGCCCTCAAATTTACCACCAGCAAGCAATTTAAAAGAACAGTAGTGTTCTGCGAGCATACCAGAGCTGCATACTTCAACCTGCTGTCAACAATAGTTGGCTTAATGAAAAATGGAGTGCTATTCCAAACAGGCAAATGAAGCTTCCCACCCTCAAGGAAATGCAGGCACTCAAGCCCCTGTTTGTTTTGGTTTGGGGAAGCATTTGCAAACTTGAATTTCTAACTCTTCAGACAGAAGAAATTTGCTGATGTTTCCCATTGAGGCATCAACTCCATTAACAGGAATACTAATTTTTAAGGAAAATGAGGCAGAGCTGCTCCTAGGAGTGCAGCCAGGAAAATATTTAATAGTTGGCTAATGAATATTTTGGTTGGAATAAAAGCAAATTACATTGTTTCCAGCACAATAACTTTTAAAAACATTAAGTATCAACAGAATCATTCTTAGTCAAATGCTCCATTATCTGGAAGTGGGTTATGGACCTTTGGCTGTTCACATAAGCGAGGGAAGTTGGGTTTGGCACCTGGAATAAGCCTGGAAGAAGTTTACAGGCTGCCCAGTCATAGCTAGCATGTCCTTTGCACCCACACTTACATGCAAAGCCACCAGGCAGGAATGATAGAAATGTGTTTCAAAATCACTTCTAATGAGCAATTAGTGCTCTATGCTGATGTATTTCCACAGCAGAAAAAAATACTGAGTTCTTCTCTGTTTGGATGAACTTACAACCTAAAGAACCCCCCACACACACACAGTGAATACTGGAGAGAACTAGAAAATGAAACAATGGCCTTGAAGTATTTCAAAGCACTTATTGTGGAGTTTGAAAGAGGCAAGACTGAGAGCAGAAATGCATTTCTCTGTAAAGGGAATCATTCTTCCATGGTTAGTGCAGAAGATGGTACAAGGTGAGGAGCACAGGCAGGAGATTTGGAAGCCATCAAGCCTGGGAGACACAAGGTCTTAAACAGATATATTCTGATCTGTCTTTACACTACTTGTATAGTCTGAGTTTATCCTTGAATACATTCAAGGGGAATTCTCCAACCTCAGCCAATATAGCATTAACGCTCTAACTGCACTGTGATATGAAGGGATCATCACAACACAGGCTGGGGCAATGTCTAGGGTAGAGATAGCATGTGGCATGAGATACAGATATACAGATATACAGATATACAGACATATATTCACAAAGAAGCTTCTAAATGTGTCACTTGAGTGAAACAATGCAACTGTCATAAACTTAGCCCTCAACAACCACTGTCCTAGAGGGAAAATATTTCAAATTACAAAGGACCAAAGTTATTTCTGGGCTAATGCAAGAGGCTGACACCTGAGAAAAAAATCAGCCCAAATGCACCTGGTTCTCTATGCACACCAAATACTGTACTCGCCTGAAATCCTATACACAAAGCCTGCACTCAGAAGATAAGATGCTATTAAAGCAAGTCCTCATGCAGTAGTGAAGTCAAATAACCTACACAAATGAAAGAAAGAAAAAAAAAGCTATGTGCTGTGTATTTTCTGAAGCTGAGAAGCTGGAAGGAAGCAGGCAACAAGTAAAACCAAACCTAAAAGGTAGGAACTGTTATCTCAAGCTGGCAGTGCCACTGGAGTATATGAGACAGGAAACACTGGGCGAGAGCTCTGATTGAAGATCCTTCCCACCCAACAGAGCTCACATTAAGCCACAAAAAAGCAATCTTTTGCTGTTGGGGACTGACAGGGGACAGAGGAAATTTTGCATCCAATAGAATGACAGCAGTCACAGTAGTCTTGGGCCATTTCTTTTATAGTCATGGTAGAGGTGATTTTTTTATTTTCTCTCCAGGTAACATCGTGATGTCATGTAATAAACACAGAATGGCACAAGTCAGCCAGACCCACTTTCCTTTAGGAGATTTTGATTTCCTATATTTCCTATAGCATTATTTAAATATATATCTATATATTACAAATAATATAATTCATTCAGCATTAAATAAATAATGAAACATGTCCTCAAGTCACATTTTCACGTGGTGGTGTCTAACACAACATGCTTGTTTCCCAGTCCTGCAGCTGACTGCGCACACACCCCACGCTGTGGGCACAGAGCAAGTTGTGTGCTCAGGGCCCTGTCCTGGCTGCAGACATGGGTTTTAGGTCTCATTTTTAGACAGTTCCAGCAGCAGGACACAGGCAGGGAAGGCATCATCACATCTGACATCATTACACTGCTCTGCAGCAGCTGCTTATGCTGGGCAGGACTGACTCTGGACTTCAACTGATGGATTCAACTGCACTTTTTAACAAGATATTCCAGAAATAGCAGTTCTGAGCCAGTGCAGTGCTGCAGAGAGCTAGTCAAGACATCATGAACAAGGAGCCTGAGGACCACAGATACACTGCTGCATGCAGCAGGATTCCCCAAAAAAAACATCCAAGTGATGCCATTTTAATTCATCCTCTGACTCGGGTCACTTACAGTAAAATGTCTGTCAGAAGCATATATGCATAAAAACTTTACTATCTTCTTAATATTCTTGGTTGCTACAGATGCCAAAGAAAATCTGGGACATAATCCAAAAATACTTTTTATCTTTAAATAAAGCCCAGACATATGGTAGCAATACATGCCCAATGTGCAAGATAAAAGTGAGTGAAAAACCGAGAAAGCAAAGACAGAGAAAAGGGAAGAAAATTATTGTATATACATATGAAATTAAAACCAGTTTGTAATAATGATGGAGAGAATTATCATCGCTGTCTTGAGGTTAAAAAAACAAAAAAAAAAAATTAATGCTGGAAGTTGTGGAGTTAATTACAGAAATCATTTAAAGTTGAAGTTCACTTGTGGCCACAAGCATTGCAGAGTCTGTCCCACATGCACAACTACTCTTTTAATGCATTTTCCCTCCTCTCTGTTCTACCACACAATGCTCCAGTTTGACTCCAGTTATTTACAGACACCGCTGTTGGTTACCCCTGCAATGCAAAAAAGTCTAAGCAAATCTGAGCAGTCACCAACAAAGCTACACAAAAGTTTGTGGTGAGAAATGAAGTATACATCACATGGGGAGCCATCAAAAACAACCAGCACTTAAATATTTCAAAATGAATTTTGGTGAAGAAATAATAGCCAAATGAAATAATCATTTAAAAGTATAGAGTTCCATAGAAAGAAAGTCAATATGAAAAAAATAAAGTAAGAAATCTGGAACAAAAGCTGAAAATCCTTTTTTTTTTTTTTTAAACTAAAAGTGAGAAAGTAGATCAACTGCAATGCCAGCATGTTCCAGGCAATGCTCTTTAATGAAACTCAAATTAAAGCACCTACCCTTTTAGAAGCATGAATAGGATATGTGGATGGGCACTAATGTATTCCACAGTAGGGCTGCGTGTGCCAATTTGTCTTCTCAAGATGTTGTTGAATATCTGGGAAACATCCTTTTTGCCCTGTTAAAGAAGCAAAATAAATATATCTTTGCTTAGAAAACGATGAGCAAACAACCATTTACCGTAACATTGATTTAAAGTACAAATGAAAACAGAACATGTCAGCCTTTTATTTTTTCTCCAAGTCTCTCTGCCTCATATTTGCTGTTTCCACAAGAAGGCTTCCTCCTTCGGGTGGCTCTGAAGGCTCCTGACTTCCCCACTCCCATTTTTACCTTTTTTTCTTAAATGAAGATGTGCATTCCTCTTACACTGTCACCCAAGTCCCTGGCTACTTCAAACAGCAACACTGAAGCACCATAAAAGCAAGCCACTACCCTGAGCCAAGCATGCCATTGCTGTGTGAGTTACTCCTGTGAGTAATCAAGCTGGTACCAAACCCCTGCCACACTGCCTACACTTAAAAAGCTAAAGCTTTTCTTTAGTCAAATTCAAACACCTCCAAGTTTTTAGAATTACATTTTAGATTACATTTCTGAAAATCAGGGTTACATTTAAACTGTGCCCATTATTTACCATGAAAAATGAAATTACTACTACCAATAAAATGGCTGCATCACATACGTGTCTCTGCTTTAATCAAAACTAAAGGCCCCCTTTTTGTCCTCATGTTGTGCTGTGTGCACCTATCCACACAATCACAATTTGTCTTTAAATGCTTCCCTGTGCGAACAGCTTTCCAGGTCTTTCCAAACCATGTTCTATTCAGCCACAGGGTTCTCCAATACATCCTGCATTAGAAATCCTCTTCCTCCCCCGCCGCTTTCTCCCCTGGCACAGCAGACAAATTGATGTCTGAAGTTAAGGGAGGTGGGAGATGGCTGCACTAAGGAACAGTAACCAAGGCACTGAGTCAACAGCAGGTCACTATGCACAGGGCAGGCTAAAGCAAAAGGTCACTTATAATCTGTACATGCTCATTGATCTGTCTTGGGAGGACAAACATTCCTTGGCAGAGAACTTATTGAATGTTTGAAGCCAAGGAGCAGATAGTTTCACACGGAGGAAAATTCCCTGGTCTCACCTCTACAAATAAATCAGTGCTGAGGAACACAAAATATTCTGCTTTCCTACTTGTTCCAGCCCAGCTGGCTTGGAGACTTGGAGACTCTGGGAATTAAACAGGAGAATCAAATCAGATCAGGCCAGTCCATCTGCCTTTGTCTGCAACACTTTTTTTGACCCTTGGACGTAATTTCAAATAGGCTAATTCTGTATAAAGTCATCCCATTCTCCCCTATCTTTACAACACCCATATCATATGCCTGGAATCCTGTGATCCCCACGGGCTTCAGCAGTTACTCCAAGACGAAAACAATCCAGACAGAGAAGAGCTGTTGAAAGGGTGAGGTAAAGATGGCCAGAAATTAAGTGATCCTCTCTGCTGTGCCAAATTTTATATTAGTTACTTAATACTGTGTGCATTGCAGCATGATATCCATGAGCAGAGAGGAGATAGATATATAGATATATAGATATACGTATCCAATTAGAGCTAAGAGATCAGTGATAGTGAAAGCCAGAGTTGATCTCCGTGGGTTCTCCAGGAGGGAATAGAGACAGATAGGAGGGAACCATGACAGATTTCCCTCACCACCTGACATACATTAAAATTGTAGGAGTACTTTTGGAACACTCCTTACTTGGATCTGCAATTGAATTTTGCCTTATAATGAAATACATATGGCCACTGAAGCACAAGATAAGGCAGCATAAAGAGAAAGTGGCTAGACAAGAACAAAAAAAACCTGCCAAGGATGCATTATATAAATAAAGAATTGTATAATACTTATACCATAATTTAGCCCCTGTTTCAAGGCAAAGTAGGGAAAAGATTATAAAATCACCAGTCCTAGGCTTGTAGTTATTTACTGCCTATTTTAGGGGCTTTACAGTTTGTGAATCTTTAGGCTTACACACAGTAACATCTACTTTTTTAGTTTACTTCTTCTGTTTGCACATTTGCCTCAGTTCTTCAAAGTTTTAAAATAAATTTCATATTTAAATTTCTAAAAATCCAGTCTGATCTTGATTCTGGGCTCCTGCCCAAACCTGACTTGATGCTTCATAACATCACTGAAATCATGTCCGGTTTGTTGAGTGGCAGAAGCAATAAATCTGTGTTTTTTATGGATGTGTTCTGGATGTGTCCAAGTCTCCCCTACACAGTCTTTGAAAACACATCTTCAAAGGGAAGTTCAGCTGTGAAAAACTGGGGTCAAAGTGGGCAGAAGGGTTGGTGAGGAGGATACAGGGAGTCAGGACAAAGCAAAGTAACATTATTGCCTTCAGAAATCAGATTTTCAGTAGTTTATGATTTGCTTTTTACCGTTACATGCGGATCAAAAAATTAACTTGCATTTAATAGAGTGATGAAATTGTTTGTTCAATGAAGAAAGTTAAATACCAACTGTGGCCATAAATATAACCAAATGGAAACAGAAAAGTTGATAAACTGGAAAAGTCAGTGGGAAGACATGAAGACAAAGCAGCACATGCTCTTGCTGTCCTCTTGTTCAGTGACATTTGGTTTCTAGTGTTTTGTCCAAAGAACATGTATAACAGCTTGGCTAAATGATTGGAAAGCTTTTTTCAATTAATAAAAAAGATATTTTGCAATAAGAATTATGAGAATTGTTTGTAATAACAGCAATTCAACAACAGATTAGGTATTTCATCCAGTGCTTGCTTTTAAAGACTGTATGTTCAATACGTTCATACAATTTTTTTCCTGGCAGAAGCCAGAAAACAGACTGCCGTGTAACTAAAAAAATGCAGAATTGTCCCTTCTGTATTAACAGTATCTTCTTCTCCTCTCTTCTCCATTTTTCTTAAAGGGTTTTTTAAGGGCTTCAGTTGTAGGGTTTTGAATGTTTTTGTAATTAGACATTTAACAGTACCCAGAGGAGACAAAGAGAAGACAAAGCATTAAAAAAACCCTCCTGAACTTAAGACCTGAGAAAGAGTGAGAGAATTCCACTAATAAATATTTTCAAAAACTAATACAAAATAAATAAATCAGTCCTTGATCCTGGATTTACTGGTGGTAGGGGGCAGAGTGGGAAAAATGAAACATAAATCACCTATTTTCCTCCCTTTCATTCATTTACAAAATGGAAAGAAAATAACTTCTACACATGACTCCCATAAAAGGTGTCTCTGAGAGCATCAGATCTCCTTGAGAGACTCATTTTTCTCTTCAGCAGCTGCCTGTACATTGAGTACTCCTCCTGTTCCAGACCTCAGTGGTGGAGGTTTGGCTCCTGGGAGCTGGGGATTTCCTGCTGGTGGTCAGACACTTGTGAGGAATCACCAGAGCCCAGGAGCCACAGAAATCATGGAACTCATAACAGCAGCCCCTGGGGGCCACTATCCCAGCTGACTGCAAACCACAAGAATGGCAATGACCTGACAGTGACAGAGTTTATTCCCATCCTTACCAGTCAACAGTTAATTACAAGAGTTGATATTTATCCTGAATTACTGCAGTCTTTGCTACTGTAACTCTTCCTCTCCTTACTTATAAGCAAGTTTGTTTACTAGCATAGCATTTGTTTACTAGGTTTTTGCCTTTAACAACAAAGCTGGCAAGAAGTTCCACAGAATATATAATGTTATATATAAATATATAATATTAAATAATATATATACATATGCATTCATATTAATCTTTCTACCATGAAAAAAAAGTTATATTCCTTTCTTCTTTTAATACTAACAATTAAGTGGGGGACACCGAAATTGCCTTGTGACCTGTTGTTTTTAATGTCTTTCAATTCCTTTCCTCTCAACCAAACCATTTTCATTCTTTCAGACTTTGTCACATGAAATTCTCCATGCTTCCAATTATTTTTATTCCATGTCCTTGAACCCTTTCTAAATTGGACACTCTTCAGAGACAGCGGGTAGCTGTAGTTGCACTATCCCAAAGATCATCCCTGCAGTTCACAAGGTTGGTCCTAGACAGTATTCCCAGAACCATGTCCTATCTTGTTTGGATACACATGGCAATATTTCTTTATTGTTTTTATTTTAATTTAAAAAAAAAAATACTGCCAGTGTACGAGCATGTTTTTCAGGGCACCAACCAATCTAGAGCAGCAACTTTCTTCAGCCTGTGAAAAACAGTTTTGAATGCAATGAAATTATTTAGACTTCAGAAAGATATGGCTCTAGTCACTGACAACACCAAGACCAAGGAGATGAAACAAAGTTCATGGATGTTGACCTACCTCAAAATCTATCAGCTGCAGGTTGGCAATAAGCGTCACTAGAAGGCCACTGTTGTAGAGCTCTTGTGCCAGCTGGGCCACGATTTCTGTGGGTGGCTCTTTGTCTGTGGTCCCACACAGAATTTCCTTCATTGCTTGCAGAGATTTTGACACTTCCTCTGATGCCTTTTCACCAGCAGATAATGGGTTTTGTTTTAAAAAATGAAACAGGAAAAAAAAGGGTGTTCTTTTAAAAGACATGCATTTCGAAACAGATGCTTCTAAATGTACCTACAATGATCATTATCTATTGCAAACCGATATCATAACTTTAGGTAATCATGGAGGCTGGAGCATCCATACTGTACCCTGCAGACCTTACACGAGACAAATTCAATTTAAACATGACACACCATCACTTACAGACCATGGGCATAAAATAGGGCCAAGAGAGCAATTATCAACCAGTGCCAGCAAGATCCTTTAACAGGTTTGGAGGCAGGCACAGCCCTGCAGAGGCAGCTGCAATTTCACTGTTGCTCCCCCTGCCCTCCCCAGTGGGTTCCATGGCACACGTGGGGCAAGAGGTGCCAGACAAAGGTGCCAAACCAGGTGGTTGCTCCCACCAGAGGGGTGCTGCTGGGCTGCCTCCCATCTACTGCTTCCTGATGGGCTGTCCCAGCTCCTCTACTGGGAATCCAAATAAATCCTTGCAGCCCTGTGGCACTGCTTAACCCAGCAGGCAGCTGAACACCGCACAGCCACTTGCTCACTCCTCCTCAGTGGGATGGAAGAAGGAACTGGGGGGAAGAAGTAAATTTTTAGGTTGAGATAAAGATAGCTTAATAGGATAGAAAAGGAAGGAAAAAATAGTGGCAATAACAACAGTAGCAATAATAAACAACAAGTGATGCACAATGCAATTGCTCACCACCCAATGTCCAGCCAGTTCCTGAGCAGCAGCCCTGGGCCAGCTTTCCCCCCAGCATTATGTACTGAGCACAATGCCATGTGATATGGAATATCCCTTTGGCCTGCTGGGGCCAGCTGTCCCAGCAGTGTCTGCCCCCAGCTTCTTGTGCCCCCAGCCCACTCGCTGGTGGGGTGGGGTGAAGAGCAGAAAAGGCCTTGACTTAGGGTAAGCGCTGCCCAGCATCAATAAAACATCAGTGCTACCAACTTCATTCTTATCCTAAACTCCAAACACAGCACTTTACCAGCTAATAGGAAAAAAAATAACTTTATCCCAGCCAAAGCTTGACAGCTTCACATTGCTACCCCCTATTTCTCCTCGTCAGGTGTGGTTTGAGCCAGCACCTTCCACAAGAGATTTGCTCACTGAGCACACAGGTACCCCAGTCTCAGGTTGAGAAATTTAAATTAAACAATTTGATTTAGTAAAGCTCCACAAGAGATTTACTCACTGAGTGCACAGGTACCCCAGTCTCAGGTTGAGAAATTTAAATTAAACAATTTGATTTAGTAAAGCTCCACAGCTGCCACCAAGTGAAATAAAACAGATCTTTCACATCTTCTGCTCTCACCTAGAATATACTAATCCTGTGCAATATTTCAGGTACCTAATGTAGGGGATGAATCAGGAATTACCTTACAAAGTATCTTGACCAGCAGGATTACAACAGGGAAAGGAAAGAGACACACCAGTAAACAGGTAACAGCCTAGCATTCATGCAGTCAGCAGGTTTAAATAAGGTGTGAGTGACAATACCCCACTTCCCAAGGAAAATGACCACTGGCTGCAGCAAGGCAGCCCTGGCTCACACTCTCCTCACAGCTTTGCTTCACTTTGAACAAATGAAGACTGTGAAGGAAAGGAGTCATTTTTCATGTGGGTGTGTGTGCTGTAAATCCCACCTGCTCCAGCCATGGGGCTACAGAGACAATGGCTTCTTCTGGGTCGGGTCATATTTAATACACATATCCTGCAGCAAGGTCGATTGGATTCTTTGCAGGGTGTGGGAAAGAAGTAAGGAACAGGTTTGAAAGCAAAGCTGAGAATGACAGCAAAGTGCCTGGCAGGATGCTGAAGACAGGAAAACATTTCACATCTTTGAAAAACCTTAACTTGAAGTTAGCTTTTTGCTAGCATAGCAGGCAAAAAAAAAAATCAAGACAAACACAGAAAACCCAAGAGTGATTTGTAAAAGCTAACTGGAAATAATTGGATGTTCAAAGCCAGATCAATAATTTCTATGTATCTCTCACATGTATTGAAATAAAAAGCATCATGTTTTCATATACCACCCCACCAATCTGCATAACATAACCTGAGAGTGCTCTGAAGAGGAATCTCTCACCTGCTGCTGATCTCCCTACATTTTCAATCACAGATTTTATTCACATTAATGAATAAAAAATATAGACAAAACTAGAAGTCCTAAAAAAATCCCGAACCAAAACCAATCACAGTAAAAAGCCACTTTTACGTTGCAGCTACCTGGAAGATTTAAGCACTGATTTTGCACAGCATAAAGAACTGCTCTCCTCCAATCTCTGTGTACCTACTCACAGTTTTCTGCTGGTTGTGACAGGCCGGCATGAGCAGCGTGTAAATGAGCATGACTATGTGATAACTTCTAACAGCAGAAGTCTTGATGTTCTTTACCATCACTCAGCAAAAGAGCCTATTTTTACCTCAAATGTCAGTGGTGTGTCACTTGAGATATCCCACAGAGCACAGATGGGATTAACAACAGGGGCTCTATCTGAGAAACTAAAGCTCTAAATCTTTATAAGAGCTAGGGAAATATTTTCATTTCAAAGGAAAAGCCCATACATTTTTGGCTTTCCATCCTTTCTGCTGGGCTGGGTGTGAATATCTCTGGCATTCTGTAGTTCAAAAAAAACATTAATAACTTTGCTTTCAAGTATAAGTAAGCCTTTCTGATATGTAGAAAAAAGGCCTGCAGGACTCAGCTTTAGGTTTAATTCTCAAAAAGGAGGCCAAAAAGTGCTGTGTGAGTAAATGAAACACAGAACACTGGTGCTGGTAGGCAGAAGTGGCCACCACAGCTGCATTTCTCCAATCACCCACCATACCATCCACTTGTCTCCTCAGCTTTTCCACATGCAATTTACATTTCATGTGCCACTTCCTCCCCCTTCATAGCCTCTCCATTATCCATGTTTTGACATGCAACTCACCACCAAAAGTTACTGACGATTAAATCTAAGGACTGTTCCTCAGTGGATAACCCTCATAATATATCTGGAGGAAAACCATAATCCCAAATACAGATTCTTAAATTAACAGCCTCCATTTTGACATTTCCACTTAATCTCACAGCAATTTTAGAATAAATGTACCTTAAGTACATAAGCATGGTTTCTGGGATGGAAAGTTTCTTAAGACTCAGGGAAAAAAGACTTTCCAATATCCAAAGACCCAACATCTGTCCAAAACAGAAAACAAGGCACCTTTATTCACTCAAATACATGGAAAATACAAGATGAAAGAAACATATCGGCATAAGGAGTCAGACTGGTCCTGACCCTCTTTATAAGAAAATGCAAAAACCAACAAAAAGCCTCAGCAAGACATCCTCCCCTCAACGATGTCACAAACAGGATTTCAGTGACAAAAAAATTAAAAGGATTTGCTGAAACCCCTAAGTCTATTATGACTTCCATGCTACTTTTTATTTTCCATCAGTGGCAAGAGCAACAAGAGCAAAGTGCTGCAGCTGTCACTCCAGCAGAAGTTACAATGCAAAAGAAACAGTTTCATGAATTATCAAAGCATTTCAGCCATTTGCCTCACTCTTGCAATTAGGTACAATCTTATTTCCAGCAGATTTTCCTTTTATCTTTTAGGTAAAAGCCCTTTCCATCATGATTGAATTCATGCCATTATATTTAGAGAGGCTATTGTGAATAGAGGGGGAAAAAGGAGGAAAGGAGAAAACTAAACACATAATCCTAAACAGAACAGCCTATACATATACATACTAATGTCAAAAGTGGGATATGCTGAACTTTGGACAGTCAAAAGTTGCAGGTACGGACAAAAAAGCAAGGATGAAATGCAAGCTGATTTCCAGCACACACATGAATTTAGCATTTGCACCGCTGTCCCTGCACAGATGTCAGGATCTCAACCCCCTAAGCCAAGTTTCTTGTCTTTCCAACAAGACTCTTTCCAACAAGAATAGACCCTGCATCCACAGAGTATAGCTTAGAATGACCATCAACCCACAAGGGGTTTTTGAGTCCATTTTGAAAGACAGGATTTTGTGTAAATGTTGAAATCTAACAATCCTTGGATTACTCTGCCAGCCCTACTGGACAAGATGATCTACAACAGCCTTGGAGACGGAAAACAGATAGAATAGATAGGCCTGCATAACTTCTCTATGTTAAATTATAAACATGTTCAACATCTCCCCATAAAGCTGATTTTTTTTTTGTCAGCATTTTTGTGTCTTTCTAAACCCACCAACAGCTTTAACCAGAGCTGGAGATTTTGTAAGTTGAAGATTGTTGTCCCAGTTTATTTTCCTCACAGATCAAAGTTTTGTCACTGTTGACTTAGCAGGAACATAACACAAAGAAAGGAGCTTACGGAGAAATGATTCCCTGAAATTCTATATTAAAAAATCTTCCCTGAAAGACTGATTGATCTTCACGAGTGGGATAGGCTATGGAGAGGAGAGCCATAAGAATATGGCAAATAGGAACATACAGCTTCTCTTTGTGTACCTAGCACATTTCCAGGTCGAAAATTTCTCTATAAACTGTTTCTCTCTTGCACAGCAGCAGACAGTAACACACACAGATGCCTGCCAGTGCGACGTTAAATACTCCAACGTGTGATTCAGAGATCTGCCAGTACTCCATGCTATATATTGCAACTAAAAGCATAAAGCTCCTTGATTCAGTCTTATCTGGCTTAAAAATATTCTCACTGTGTGATTCAAACCAGTTTTTCTCCTAAAAAACAGTGCCAATGCAGCTCTCTCTACATGCGACTGTAAGGATTCCCAAGAAAAGCCATTAGCAGAATCTGAATCCAACAACCACGTAACTTCAGGATCACCCCAACTGACTTATTCTTGATGCAATTTCATGCTAAATGGATCTGCAGGGCCAATTTGTGGATATTTTGGATCAGGAGGCCTGATGTCTGTCATTTAGTGAAACATGATGGACTAGTACTCAAGGAAGCTGGCAAAGACAATTTGGCCAAGCAAGCACAACAGGGAAACGCCTTTTAAAAGGATGTATGATCAAATGGACAAGGCAGGTTTGCCCCACCTGGACATAAATTCCTTTCCCACTGTTAATCCTGCACTTAAGACAGAACTAAAGGTTCTGAAGGTCCTTAAAACATAAAAGCAAACAGAAGAGACAGGTTTAAGCTCTTGGCACCAGAACCTGATAGTATCTGGAGTTTCTCCCACCTCTAGAGCAATAACAGGCCTTAGCAGAACAGGGAAGCTGAAACATGAAACGCTCCACAAAACCCCAGGACACGCAGAGCTAGGGCGAAGGGGTGCCAAACCCTTCTTATCTCATTCCCTCGGTTTCAGTGTGCAGCAATGAAATGGAAAGCAATTTTGCAACTGGCTCTGGCAGCTGCAGAATCGCATCCATGAGTATTCACGTTCCCGGCAGTCACGCAACTGTTCTTCCATGCAAATGCACACAGAGGCCTCTGCATGCACCTCATCTCACACACCAGTCCCCAGAGCTTCACCAACACAGCAGCCAGCAAGGTGAACAGCAGCCAGGAATGGCTTCCTTGTTGCTATGTAAAAAAGCAGGATTTATTGATAGAAGTATTTGTTCCAGATATCTTGAAGTCTTTTAATTGTAGCACTAATAAAATGCTGCTCTCCTGACCCTTCTGAACAGCACCAAATTTGTTAGAGCACATGGAGATGAAAGAGAGGACAGATTTCAGTGACCTACCTGAACGAGCAGTCTTGTTAGAGAGATTTAAGTGAAAGGGGCAGAAGCATGACACTTCAGGTTATTCTACATCTCGCTTCACTATGCTTCTGAACACTGACTAAAGGCACTGCAGCCTGCAGTTCTACCTGACAGGAAAGCACTCAGTGCAGTGCTCTGAACCTGCTCTAATGCATTTGGGTTCATTTCCCACAATAAACCCTTGTCTTGGATCAACTATACCAGAAACTGCAAATCTTTCAGCCCATCTAGACCACATGCAAAGATTAGACCAAGTTTCAACCAACCTCAGATCCGTTTACTGCACTAAATTAAAAACCTGTGACACTTGGAAGGCTTTAGCTGCAGGGCAGGTTCAGAAAATGTTACCAAACCTGTAGGCACCACAGATGGCACTGAGTCAGGCTGCCACACCCGAAGGTGTTTGGTTAGTAGCAAGAGGGTGATGTGTTCAAGGACGTTCTTCAGTGACAAAGTGGATGCCACCCGCACTGCTTTGTGCTGACTGAGCTCAGCAGCTGAACACAGGCTTTGAGAAGTCAGGATGTCACACCCCTTTTTTTGTGAAGTTGGTCAGGCACCCTTTTTACCAATGCTCTTTTACAATTTCCATCAACAAAAGACATGGCGACACATCAGTAATAATAATGTATATAATAATGTACTAATTATGTAATAATCACCAGAGTGTCACATGCTGTCCATTCTTCCTCAGGTTCAACAGATATGACCTCTTGGTATCATGGCTTCCCTTCTCTTCATCCCTATTTACATGCATCCTCCAAGTACTATAGGAATTTGTGCCAGAAAGAGGGAAAAGAGTCTAAGCTCCAAAGGCCTCCTTTCCAATGTTTTTAAATACTTTCCTGCTTTTCTAGGTAGTTCTAGAGTGAGTATTTCTCATTAAATTCAAGGACTGATTGGCTCTACATGACTGAGATTAAATTGTAACGACATCTATACAATACTGTAATAAAACTTAATTACTTGTTTTTCACCACATCAAAGCCCAAATAAGATGTCAGCAATTGTATATGCTCCAAGAACACCTTATTTTATTTCAGATGTTGGAAGAGAGGAGGATTGTTGTTAAAGAAGGTTTTAGTCGACTTTTTATCTCTGTCTTACCCCACTTAATCTCCCAGTTATTGCATTAAATTTGCCAGTGCTGCAATTCCTTCTTTAAAATAGATATTATTTTTAAAAAATTGTAAAAGTAAGCTATTTGAAAGAACACTTCAGAGGAAAAGGAGTCAGATGTGCTGGCACTTCTCAACCTGTGGTCTATCAGCCATCAAAATGTAGCTAAGAAAATGGCAAAGCTTTAAGCATGCATATATCCATTCAAGAAAACAAACAAGGAAACCCACACACCAAAGTAAGAACCAAACATCACAACTTAGCCTGTTTTTCAGCTGGGAGTGTTTAAAAAGCATTAAAAAGCACTATGGCAACACTACACAAATTAATAGTTTAAAAAAAAATTAGACATGTGGAGAAAGTGGGTCAAATTCAATCCTTATCTGAGGAGACAGATGCTAGTGTAGTCAATAGAGTTTAGTTAAAGCTTGAATGGGTACTAATCCATGAGTAACAAAAAGCATCATGAAGAAAGAGTGCAAACCTCTGCATATTATGTGTGCACATGGAAATGCCTCAGAAATTATGTATAATTTCCTTTACACTTACAACTGGCTTCTCTGCATCCTCTCCATCAAGTCATATCCTCCACCCTCCTCCCATTACCTGATAAGACTTAACTGCTCTGCTGCAAAGTTTCCTTTACCTGTGTACTGCAGAGCTTGGCAGGAATGATCCTTTCTGCATTATTTAAAAACATCCCCTCCAAGACACAGATGGTTCCTGCTGAAAGTTGCACAAAGTTAATTTAGAAGCATCAAGCCCCTCTCTGTCTGACCTTGTGCCCTTCTGGCTGTCCACAGCATCTTCACTTCATACTCACAATTTCTCAGCTGGGAAAGGAAAGGAGGTTCTCTGCCAGCCCTGCAGTTAATTCAGGCTTTGCCCCACTTCTCTGCCAATTCTGGCTGTATTAGCAGCTTTTAGCTGTCTCAACCCACATACCACATTGGCTATACTACAATAACAGCTTAATTGTCACAGGATAAATCTTCCTGTTTAAGCATCTGAAGCAAGTCCTATTTGGAAACTACTTTGCACACCAAATCAGGGATGCTCTGGAGTTGTACCCTGGAAGTGCTGGGAACCTTTGTTTTATGGTGAGGCATAACAGTACTCTTCTAGTTCTTACAGCAGACTAGGAGCTAGAAATCTGAAAGAATGGACAACCCTAAGTTGCAAACTTCTCATGTCACAGGGCCACAGGGTCCAAACCCAGCTCTGAGATATTCACGGTCTCTGGCTCTTGTAGTAGCTAAACCTCATGAAAGTTTGACAGATTTCTCCTCCCTCCAGAAATTAAATTGGAGGTAAAGTTAAAACTCTTGCTAGGTTTTCAAGAGCACAGAGGACAGCATTGTGTTTTGTTTCTCTTTGCTTTTGTTTTTAGTTAAATTTCTCTAATCATTCTCATGAAAAGACATTACTCATTAGCATTACTGAGTATCTTTTGAAAACCTGTGGGCCACTGAAATTCTTCCCATTTTCTTCCCCAATTCAAACTGCAAACAACACTTAGAAATGGCATGACTAAGTTCACAAACCTGAATGGATAGCAGCAGGTGTGATTGGGTTGACTGGTTTTGCAAGAGCTATTTTTCCTGACAGTTTTTAAAGTTTATCATTATCTCAGTAGTAAAGATAGTTAGTCCCTACAATTTACTTTCATAAACTCAGGAGAATAAATTTATCTATTTTCTTAAACAGGTATTTATTTCAGGACAGCTCAGTGGAACACTTGAGATGAAAGGCAGAACTACCAAGGAGTCTCAAATCTTTCCTTCTGCAAGGAAAAGGGCCCTACATGCTTCCTTGACATCACAGCACAAAGTCCTGAGTCAACAGGCCACCCAAGCTAACACCAACCCAAAAAAAGGCTTTCCTCGCCTTCTGCCTTGCTATTGAAGCAACTGCCTTGTGCCCCTCTCTCCTTTCCCCTGATCACCCACATTCACCCCAGGAACAGTCTTTACCCCATAGCAATGAAGTACATAAAAACTAAGTGAAAAACAGCCTCTTCCAGTAAAATAAGCACCATTAAATTCACGATGTTTCCATTCTAATATACCAGGGAAACACTCTATCTTTCACTCTGTGAAGAAAACACACACCAGCTGTTCTGACTTTTATGAAAAATTTACATTGAGCAGTCAATTTTCTAAGAAGTCTGATTTTCTCCTTGTCACTGACACCCAAACATACAAATCAGCTCAAAGCCAAAAATCCTCAAAACCACAACCCAGAGGAGTCACTCTGCAAAGCAAATCGAAAAGAAACCCAA
Organism: Acrocephalus scirpaceus scirpaceus; assembly: GCA_910950805.1. NCBI lineage: Eukaryota > Metazoa > Chordata > Aves > Passeriformes > Sylviidae > Acrocephalus > Acrocephalus scirpaceus. The sequence goes on along the minus strand of OU383774.1, from coordinate 54,223,075 downwards.
GTTTGGAGCTTCTGCTTTGAATGTCTTCTTTAATCAGGCTCCAGAGGATGAATTCAGCAGGGGAGAACAGATTCTGTGGATTTATTTAGTTACTTATTTTATGTTTTAGTTCAGAGGCAAATTCTCTCCACTTACTGGTTACTGAAGGTATTTCAGAATGAAACATCAAATACCAAAGACCTCCCAGAAATCCATGTGACTTACCTTATGTAATTAACACACTCTGAGCTACTTGCTTTGAACCAAAAAGTTCAAGAGGATTTCACTAAGGGTGCAAAAGGCTCCATGCCTTCTTTTTGGGTTGGGTTTGTTTTCATATAACTTCCTGCACAAGGTGGGGGAAGCACAAGCACAAGCATGCATGCATGCAAACATCAGCTCCATGGAAAATGTATTAGTGTCCCTTATCAGCTATTTCTGCTTCTACTGACAGTCACTTTTAACTTAAAGAGTTAAAGAGTTAACAGACTTGGTCTGTTGTTAACTAAAACCATGTACTTCTACTACAGCACAATAGTGTAGAGGGCCAGAGTCTCAGATGCCAAAAAAAAAAAAATATGCAAGCACAAATTTCTAACTTTTTAGTTAGCATTTTGTGTGTTGGGGTGTACCTCATCAAGTGGCCACTGGAAAAGCAGCAAAAGTAACTCTAGTCTGTGTCATGGAATTAGAGGAGAGCAGTAATATTAGCAAAAGCCTAGCACTATAAATAGAAAATGAGTAGCACAACTCTTTTAGGAAGCACTGGCACCCAGAACATTAGAGAGGATGCACAGAGTGAGATCTCTTTTATACACATCTGGACACATACAGCTTTCCAGGTTTCTGCAAATCTCTGTTCATCAGAGTAGAGTTTTTCTCTGTGGGTACCTACACATTAATTGGCAACCTCATCTGTTATCCTGCTAAAACCATTAACAGTACAAAAATTTTCACATAGCCTTCCAAGTTGTTTTGCTAGCTTCATTACTGTTTGAAGTAGTGGGAGATCACCCTTGGTTTTGGCTGAGGCTTCCTGGATCTCAGCATTTTCTGTCTGACCCCCAGATTTTATGTATTTTATTTATGCAAAAGCCCCCTGATTTCAGCAGAACCATTCAAACACACAGCCACATCCACAGGCAAGCACTTGTAGAATTAGGGCAGTGACCAAACACAATGTTATTCCCTTTATTCTGCTGTTCTCCCAGCATAAAAACCTGATTGGTCTTTTACAACATTACCTCATACCTTGTCTGTCTTTTTTTCTTGTTTTTCCAATATGGCCATGTTTTCTTTCAGAACTTTCACGATCTCAGCAGGATTTTTGTGCGATTTACTAAACAAAGGCATGGTCTTCCTTCACGTGAATTTCTTCCTTCAGGATAGAAGAAGACTGCCTTAAATCAAACAACAAACAAAAACAGCTTTTAGGGGTTATACAAAAACAAAATAAAAACACACAAAGACATTATGAACAAGAAAAGGTTACACCTCAGGCACTACATTTTGCTTCAGCCACCCAGTGGAGCAGTAAAAGTTCTCATGCAGCTCTTGCAAGTTCATTGAGGATTCACAAACCACCATGGAACATGAAAAGCAACTAAGCACCTGCACAGGAGCTGGATGCTTCCTGCAGGAAGCTCTGACCTACACTCCAGCAAGCCCATGCCTATGTCCATTATATTTTGGATACTGCACTTCTGGCAGGCTCCACTAGATTTCACATATGGATTTCTGTCAGACTTCACCAGCTCCACCACAGTGCAGAAAACCAACTGTAGATGCCAGCACATCAAAAGCACCCTTTGTTTAGAGCACTGCAAATTGGAGTCCCAGATCCTCTGCCATCTCTCCTTCTTCAGTTGCTTTGCTTTGTCAGCCTAGGGGACCTAGAGAGGAAGCAGTTTAAGCTCTCCCCTAAGTCTGACAGACTTCAAGAATCTGTGGGTCAGATCTCACTTGTGTAGAACATTGCCTGAGTTAAATAAGGAACAGAGGATCTGCCCCAATATAAACACAAATGTATTCATGACATTTAAATGACAGACTGAGCATTTTAATGAAAATGCATTGTTTGTTTAATTTAAAACATTCTTCTTCTGTGTGCTTAGAAAGGCAAATACCACATCACTTTATTTATATATGAAACAAACCAAGTAGCTCAGTTTCTGATCCTACAAAGCCTTAGGCTATGAATTCTTATGGGTTTTTCTGAGGATCCAATACAAAGATCTGTTGAAGTCAATGACTGACTACAGAATGGGACTATGTTCTGGTTAGAAGCTCAGCACTGTTCTGGACTGCACTGCAGTTTGTACAATAAAAAAGAGGTAAAAGGAAAAAAAAGGAACAAAAGCAAAAAAATAATCTCAAACTTTCAGCTCCTTCCACAACAAAAGAAAAACATCACAATTCCTCTACACACACATTTGTAAAATCAGTTATGAAAACATAAATACACACACAAACCACTTCTATCTCATTATTCTCCAACATTTGCAATTTTAAAAAAGCTTTATACAAGAGGTTTCAAACAAGAGAACTAAACAAGCACAGTACACACAGCATAAAGAAAAAAAACCCACTGGTCCCAAAGAACCAAGTCCTCTCATGCTTTGTTGTTGCTATGGGCACACTACAGAGTCCATCAGGAAATATGATCCAATTTGAGCCATACATCCATGTCTTACTAATCCCCAAATAACCTATGGAATTAATACCCAGATTAGGCATACATTCTATTGCAACTAAAAATAGTAACCATATAAAAGAGCCAAGTACAAAATTCAAACTTTCAAAGCAAAATCTATACAGACTTTGTCCTAATACCTTACTAAAAAACATTTCAAAACACTTTAGCAGATTATCTTTAAAGGAAGAGTTTCTAGGACACACAGGAAATATTTTGAAATGTCTTATTTAAACCAAAGTAGGTGATACAGCTTCTCATTTGTTGCTAGGTCAGTTTTACAGAAATATTTTCACATCCAGTGTCTGAAACCTCACCACTTTCAAGTTCTCATTTTCAAGCTCCTCACGGTCCTGTTCAAACTCATCTTTATTTCTCTGGTTTTGGCTACCTGACCTTCACTCCTCAGTGAGCTCTCAACTGCAGAGTCCTGCTCCCATGAGGCTCAGAGGTGCAAGTTTTGGCAGCACCAGCCACCAGAGTAGAGTCCCACCTCAGCCTGACAAGGTGCAAGGTTGAAGCCCGGGCGTACTAACAACTCACCCTTTGGGGCACACTCAGCACTGAGAAAGGCTGTGATGCCAGTATTATACAATAAAGTTGTTTAGATGCTGCTAGCAAGTGCCAGGCACGCTGTAATCCCACAGGTGATGCAAATAGAAGATTAATAATTCACAATACACTTTGAGAAGGACCTGATTCTGCATGTTTTTATTATCCTGAAGGCATGGCATGAGGATGTGATGATGCAAGAGAGAGAGAGTCTGAAATCAGGAGCTAAACAGGCAAGTTGCATTTCAGAAAAGAATTCTTTTCATCCAGGGTGGGGTAGGTATATTCAGATTGCTAAAGTCATCCTTTCATCTTTTCTCCTCAGAAATCTTCACGCAAAAAAAAGCAAAGAGGGAGAAAATTTGATTTTTTTAAATTAAGTACTCATGAGCTGGAGGTTATGAGATTTTTAAAAAATGAAGTTCACATTTCTAACTGAAACGCTGACAATAAACTATTATTTCCTCTCAAAAAGAAACTTACATGGCTGTCTAGAGTAACGTGTCTTTATTTAAAATAATCACTCATTTTGCCACAGAACTGGCACTTGTCCACTGCACAGTTCCAGTATCACCAGCATGTCACCACAGCACTGCTCAGTGATAAAATACTGGGTTTTTCCGCTGCATACCCTACCAGCATCTTAATCACAACAGCAAAAACACCAATAATAGGGCAGGAAAGGACTCAATAAACTGTTTAATTCATTGCTCTGTTGAACAGAGCCAACTCTCTGCATTACTTCATTAAATACAAGTCTTATACGCAAAGCAATGCCTCTGTGATATGCAAGTGGAAGGGAGCAGAGAGAAAAGGGGGAAGAGCCAGAGATGTACATGAAATAATATTTTTGGATTTATCCCCTCTCAGGATACAGTTTTTAGCCCAGCAAAAGATGATCCATCACTTCAGAAAATACATACTGGCAGCTGCAGAACCTTTTGGTTCCCCATGCAGGAATCTTCTAGGGGGACATGTGCTGTTCACAATTACAGGCAGAAGCACATGGGGGTAAAGTCACTCTGCTGAGGTTTGGGAGTTGTAATCCTTAGTCTTATGGCTGGCTATCCCACAAGGCAAGTGGCAAAACAAGAACACCTCTCCTGCAGCTTTGCTCCACAGGACTGGAATTTCCAGAATCAAAGAAAGCACAAGCTCTTATTAAAGAAGCTTTTATCACAGCTGGGAATTTCCGTCCTGTCCTCCTCTTTGTATCAGCTCTCTGCTCTCTAAGCTTTTTCTTGGAAGGTCTTCTGTTCAGTAGAGGCACTAATTTGGTTTAGAGGCCCTATTGTTTACATCACTTATTTTCAGCATGCTTTTTGGAACTTTTTGGAACTTGGTCTGTTTTTTTCCAGGCAACCTCTGTCAAGGTTGCTTGAAATTTCACAGTAAGTTCAAAAGTTACCATGAGAAGGAATTAGGATGAGAAATGGACAGTGTGGCCACATAAGCTTCATTTTCTCAAGAAACTAGTCTAAAACTAACTGAAAAACAAAGATTGAGGACAATTGAAAAGAATGCAACACAGGCTCACCAAAGGTAGCTCATACTAAAAACCTTTATATTTTAAACAGAGAAAACACAGTAGAATCCATGTATCTAACATGGAAATGCACTGATGTGAATACAGTACCAAAAAAATAGTTGAAGAAAATGATCATATCATCTGACTGAGAAGGGAAGAGCAATCTGTAGATGGGATCATATTTAGAGAGGCATAGGAATTAAGAGCCTATGCAAAAATTGTGGTCACTGAAAATAGAAGGATATTATCAACACATAACAGGACTTCAATCACTGTCTGGGAAACTGGATGGAGTCAAGAACCAAGGTAATAAAAATGAGGTAAAAGTTAGGAGTAGAAAGTATTGGATAATGCTGGATGGTAGACAAGACACAGTTTGTAGATGTTCCAAGACCCCAGAAACATTCAAGATCAGATTGGACAGGACTCTGAGCAACCTGATCTAGTTGGAGACATCCATGATAGGGGTAATTGGACTACATGACCTTTAAAGGTTCCTTCAAATCATTCCATGAATATCTGCTTCAAGCTGAGGACTTATCATGAGAAATGATGAAAACAAGCTGCTGGTGACATATACAAACACACAAGAATTTTACAGATGTGAGAAAGACAGATGCAAATCTGTAATGAATCACAAAAATAATGGTCAGTAGAAATCCAAAGGTATTTATGACTTTGTACAAAGTGTTAATAGAACTTCATACAGAGCACAGTACACAGCCCTGAACATCCAGAGTCAAGTAAAATCCACAGAGGTTAGAGTGGGTGGAGAGAAGCACACTGGATGGCCAGAAAAATGGGAAGACCAGCATGTCTCAGAGGCTAAAAGGTGTCCACCTTCATAAGTTTAGAATAAAAATACAGGAAAGCTGAAAAAGTTATTTCAGCTTAAATAACAACTTTATTTATGCAGAAGCAAATGGCTATAAACTGCTGATGAATACACTTCAGCTGGAAATGTAAAGGTTTCCACCCATTGGAGCTTTGAGGTTTTGAAATGACCTACTCTACCAGGCACACTACAGAGCATCTGTTCATAAATTTTTGACACTGCTGTCTGGCAGCAAGGGACAGGACTGAACGAACCCCTTTCTTTCCGTCTTTCTAGGAAAACTTTTTTCCACCTAATGGTTATTCAACATATGTTTTCATAACATCAAAAATGGATTGTGGACACTCCTGAATTCATAATGGAGAACCAGGCAGCTTGTGAAACATTTAGTTTTGATGCTGTTATTTCACTGGTGCTCTTGAGAGGAGCTTATGAGACCAAGGAAAGAAACAGCTGTGTCTTACCAGACCAACTCTCCTGGTCTCAGAGGTTCTCTCTTCCAGTCACAAGGAAAATGGCTCAGCAGTGCTGTAGAAGGAAATTAAGTTTCCTAAGTCTGCTGTTTCCATCAGTGTGAACAGGACATTTCAGACACCTGGGTTGGAGTGTCCAGCACATTTTAGAAACTCTATTTCTACAAAAATACCTTCATGGAATATCATTCCATCTTTGTTTGGGAGGAAAAAAATTGCACTGATTTTATATTAGATAAGCCACAGAAACACCAAAAGGTAACATTAAAGCACCACTTTCTAAATGTTTCTGTTCAAGAAAGGAAAAAAGGGGAAAAACCGCCACACGGCCTAAAGCAGTGAATTGAATCCAGAGCTGGATGTGGTTTACAAGACATGAGTTTTAGGGTATTCAGTAGCCTGTCAAAGTTAACATCCCTTCATATTCAGGGCATACAGTCTCTCAGAGGTCTCCAACTCTACTCACATTTAACCAAGATGCAAAATCAAAAAAAACCTATCTACGTACTTTTAGTCTGTCTCCTCAGCAAAGGGGGAAGCTGAAACACAGAGAGATTACAAGATTTACCCAAGGCCATGTAAAAAAATCAGTGGCTGTGTCAGGAATGCAACCTAGATCATCTGACAACAAAGCCGACACTTTATCAGGCTTCAAAATATCTCTTCTGCCAGTTTATCTGCTCATAAAGAGAATGTACAAAAAAAAATTTAGAACAGCTATAAAGTACAGAAAGAGATCTAGTTCTGATTGTAGGCACTCTCCACAGTTTCTTTGCTTTTAAGTTACATACTTCCTCGAAATATTATAGTGTAACTGAACTTGTAAACACAATGAAAGAAAAATGCACACAGCAACACCACTCTGCCCAGCAGCCCATCCCACTGTGAAGTGACTCATTAAAGCAACTCAGTAACAAAGGCTTTTTCCTGCCCACGAAAGCAAGAATGGATGAGAGCACATGAGCCCATCCATGCTCTCTTTGCAGATGCTCCTCTGGAAAAAATATTTGGTCTTCAAAAATAAATAAGCAAAAAATTCTCTTCCCCATGGAGTATCAGACTTGCCTCAGCTCCCAACCTTCATCAAGTTATTGACCAGAATCAAAACATTTTAGTAGCTCATATTGTGTGAGAGTTTCTGGAATGGAAAAAAAGACATTTGTTTCCCTTTCACCGCAGTGTGCCTATGACCCATATGTTTGGGTCCTGAGTTAGCACACTTTCTTCATCATTTTGTCTAATTCAGTCTCCACATAATGGAAGAGGTCCTCATTTCTCCCTCCTGCCATATTTGGGAAAGTTCTTGCAATGACAGAGCAATGTACTAAAACCAGGAGATGGAAGCCCCCATGTGTGATGAGCAGCCAGAGAGGCCCACTTTGTCCTTTCACCCTCCCCAGTGCAGCCCCCTCACACATCCCACATTTTATTTGATACACAGAAGGAATCAAGGCCATGAAACAAGCAACTTGTCTGCAAATTCTCAATGAGTTGAAGATTTTGGAAGGTGCACTGCAAATGAGACAGAATATTAACAGAAGACAGGACAGATTCATGGTTAGGGTGAATGAATGCCATCTCTGCTTGGCAACCTAATTTTTCCAAAAACTCAAGAATTTACTTAACATAAGCTTGGATGTTGGCTACTTGTTGCATTACCTGAAATGAAGATGGATATTAGCTGAACTTCACCTGACCACACGAAATATCACAGTAATGATTACCATCACCACAAATGTCCCTTTTTTAGCAGATGGCAAGCATCCTGAAGATCAGACATGGAAAAAATAGGCAGCTCTGCCATTAACCTGATCACCTCTACAGAATGAGAATAATAATATCACACAGATGTTCAATACTGTTATGAAACTGAAGGCACTCATGGTGATGCTCCACTCAAGTGCTGTGGTGTAGCTCTTCTTAATAAAGAAATTATTAACTCTGTTCAACTGAGCACTTGAATGCCACTTTAGTAAAAAACAACAAAAAACCCTCACATGTATAGTCTTTCAGCAAACACAGGGGATAAAATGAAACACCAAAAAGCAATCTGGTCATTGAGGCAATATATTTTGATAGATGGTGACACCCTGCTTCTCATGTATTCACATCCCTACAGCCTCTGTGGGAGCCATTCAGCTGTTGCAGGGCCACGTGGTGAGCCAGGTCAGGGAAGTGACCCAGGTTAACAAAAAATAGCCTGCTGGGGAAAAAAAGGTCACACAGGTTTCCAGTCCAGTTCTGCCCAGATACAGTCTACAGCTGTACCAGCACAAGAGGGGAAGAAAGGGATGGAAGGAGGATACAGAGACTGCTGGAGCAGATGCTACAGCTCAGATATTCACCAACCAAACCCAGAACAAGGCAGTGAGGATCATAAAGGGGGTATAAATGTGTGGTAATACAAACAAAATACTAATCATAAAATAGTTTGGGTTGGAAGGAACCATAAAGATCATCTGGTTCCATGCCCCCTGCCATGGGCAGGGTACACCTTCTACTAGACCAGGTTGCATAGAGCCCCATCCAACCTAACCTTGAACTCTTGCAGGGATGAGGCATCCACTTCTCTGGGCAGCCTGTGGCAGTCTTACCACACTCATCATAAAAAATTTCTTTTTAATATCAATTTTATTAATCTAAATCTACCACGAGTAGGGTACAGAGAGCAGAATTGAAGTTAAAGGGCATTTTAGGTGTTCAACTTTGCTACCTTGTGTCCTCCTATTGGAAGTCCTGTGTTTTCACATCTATTATTATTATTATTATTATTATTATTATTATTATTAATTGCAAAACAACATTTGCACACTGCAATGCCAGGTAACATTCAGTTCTCACCCATGCAGAAGTGGCATCCTGTGGCACCATACTCACATCAGCATAATTTATCTGTATCACAGGACCAAATAGGCTCTCCCAGTCGTGCTAATGAACCAGCTAGAAGTGGTGGGTTATGTCCAATAAAACCAGAAACATACAAAACCAGAGGTTTTACAGCCACTAAATTTGCGGGATTGATGAGTCAAGAATATTTGGAATCCCAATTTGCATTTGCTACCACAGAGATCTTTAAAATCTAAAAGATTAAGAATTCAATTCCACACCTAACTGTAGTCCATAGCAAAACTCCCACAAACTCAGTCATGCAGAAAGAGCTCTCATTACTAATGTCTCTGAAGGACACGCAATTCTAACAGAAGAGTCCTTAACAGCTTTTCATTTACTTAAGTAAAAGGGAAACCAAGTTAAATATCAATTTCTAGTAGGAATAGTAACTGTAGAAATAATGGAAACTGGTAACATAATTTAAATAACACAGGTAGCAGCCAAGAGGGAATAGGACTTCCTCTAAATCTATTAGTGAGGAACATGGATACTATTTTTGCATTTGGTACAATATTACTAAACTTACCTCTCTACACAGCATTCACTTGATCAAGTTCGTAGCAATTCTGCTGTGTTACTTTCAATAGCTTCTTAATGGATTAAAATATTTTCCTATAGCAGTAATTTCACTTTACTCATAATATTAGCCCAAGAAAGAACCTTTGCTTTTAAGAAAAAACCCAACTTCCCTTAAGCTCCATTAAAGTTTTGCCTGATAAAGACCTCATGAATCGCCCATGGCACCGAATCAGCATTTCAAGCGGTCAAGACCGATCGGCTGCAAACGAGTAGCTGGGCCATTTACATAGGCACATTTACATAGGCACATTTACATACTGTTCCTTGTGGCAGCTCACACGCACGCTCATCTTCCCTTCATCTCCTTCCTCCTGCCTTATGCAAGTGGCCACGCTCTCATTCCTCTGCATCTCAAGAGCCAGTCCGCAGCTGCAGGCAGCCCGCGGAGAGGAGCAGGAGAAATGATATATTGCAGATATTTTATTTTTGGAAACCACACTGTAAATAAAGCCATTTCCAGAGATATTCCATGGACACGGAGTGCTTGGTCGCAGAGCCAGCGCCTTATGTAACAGGAGGAGTATTGTTTAGGGTTGCCTGCATTAAAGAGCCACTCCTGGTAACACAGTTTACAAAGCTATAAAAAGCTACCAGCGTAACTATCGAGAAGAAGCAGGCAAGCGGTTTGTTACCAAAAGGCTGGTGCTGACCGAAAAAAAAAGGAAAGTTTCATTAAATCCCTCAACTTTCCCTACTCGGAGGACATCACCTCGGCTGACACTTACCGGGAGTGGAAAGGTGGGGGCTCCTAGGCAGCCCAGCGCAGCCCCATGGCCAGGTGCTGAAGACAGCTCTGCCGCCTCCCTGCAGCCCGCGCCGCCAGCAGCCGCCTTCAGTGATCTTCCATTTAATTCCGCCTTATTCCCCCGCCGCCGATCACCCACAAGTGGCAGAGACCAGGGATCCCGCGATTCGGCCTCCCGCTCTTCTCCTGCCGAGCCACCGCCAGCCTCTGGAAAAGCGTGAGCAGAAAGGATCACTTGGACATGCACAGGCGCTCACAAGCAGCTGTAAATTTCCACTCCCCGCTGCCTGCGGCTGGACTCCCGGCTCCGCGCTGCTCCTGCTCCGACGAGCTCTGTGCCTGGGTGTGCGTTTTTCCCCCAGTGCCCTCCCCGCTTCCCACTCCCTCACTCGTCTTGCTCACAGGCTCACACACACACCCCCCAAACTCCACGTCAGAGGAACACGTGGAAAAGCAAAGGATGAAGCGATCGCTCCGCCGAGAGATTTCCCCAGGGTTAAGGGAGGACATGCGACAATTTCGCATCACTTCTGTAAGTTTCCATTCCTCTCCAAAGTCTGTCGGCGCAGGGGGAGGCATCGCTGACGGGTCCTCGCACCATCACGTGGCGTAGGCTGCTGGAATTAAATTATTCACCTTGCCGTCCTGCTAGGAATGCAAATAAGGGAGCCCAACAGCGGGTTGTTGTTACAAGATAATAATAAAATCAACATGCTCACGCACCACATCTTTCAGCGGAGTCCTGTCCAGAATAGCTGAAGTTAAGCTGCTTCCTGCCTGACTATATATTATTACACAAAGATCCATATACTTTTCCACAGTAACACTTGGGGGCATAAAAAAAAACCCCGACCTGCAATATACTCTGAGCACAATTTAAATCCTGAAGAAGAAAAACATTAGCCCAAAGTAATTATTCAAAGGCTAATGTAATGGGGAAAAAAAATCATAAAGCATTCTGAAACAAGTACTACCAGATATTATCAAGCATACAAATAAAGCAAAATGTATTTAAAGGAACTTTTAGTGCTTCACTTTTCTCTCTCGGCAACTATTGTTAAGAAAGCACCACACATTCCCAAAGGGAATGGCAAGCACTATCCCCTCTTCCCCCAGCTGTTGAGAGCAGGGAAAGAAGGATGCCTTACTATGGGCACTACAAAGTGGGATTAAAAATGTATCCTCATCTGGATCTTGGCCCAGTCCCAGCAGGGATGTGTGTGCCGAGCGTGTCTTTCTGCCAAGCTCTCCAGCTTGGGGGGGAAAACTTTACCTCCCATCGCTTCCTCCTCAGGGCATAGCCTAGCCAAAGTCCTACATTATTAAAAATACTTTGGTATGCTACATTTGCTTGGGGAGTTAGCAGTGCTACAGTTGCATCAGATCTTGATTTAAGGCTCACCTGCAGTAGCTATTCACAGCCCTACATTAAAGGCAGCCAAAAACGCATGAAAAACCTCATTTCTGAGGAATACAGATGAAACAGACACCTTTTAAAGGTGCCTTTGCTTGCAGTGCTAGCTCTGAACTGAAGCACAGGAGTATCCCAAATCCTCACTTTGAAGAGCCACTCACCTGCCCCTCCTCAGTTCAGAGAGGCAGGAGCCATCCCCGCTCCCTTATCTCCCTGCCTTTGCTCCTGCCTTTGCACAGGATGTACCAAGCCAACCTTAGATCAACAGATTCATACTCTTATCTGTAAAGCATGTCACCATTTCTGCTCACACTTTACCTAACAGATCACCAAGATACTGCAGCCCTGTGTTTTTGGACTGCCCTGAACAGCACTGGGAATGGGCATTAATTAGTGCTGCTCCCGCTGCACCAGAAAGCACTGCAACAAGTGACACCAATTGGCAATTTCTGCTCCAAACCCCTTGTGGAATATTCTTCTTTAATTCTTTAATGAATTAAAGACTTTGCATTAGCCACCACTGACCAGGTTTCCTCTCCAGGTCACCTCCACAGAGAGCTCAGCAAAGGACACTGGACAGCAAGCTCTGAACAGGATGAGCCACCCTTCGAGGCAGCCTCCTTCTCCACGAAGCTTAGGAGGCACATAAACAACCTGCACAGATGTGTCGTGGCATGAAGGGCTTGGTGAGAAAAACTGGCACTGGGCACCTTTTCATGGGTGCCCTGCTCTGTCCCAGCTGGGTGGGGAGAGGGAAGGGGTGCTGGGCCTTGTGGTGCTTACATCCACACTGGGGTTGGCCCTTTCTTTTTTATCAGATACCTCAGCCTTTGGGTAAACAGTGAAAGTCAAATGATAAACACTCTGCCCTTGGGCTACTTCTCAAGGTACTGGCTTTTCCTAAGGCAACACAACAATCAAAGTACATCACTGCTTCCACTGTGTGTTTTTAAGAGAAAAATTTTTTCCTCTACCCGTCCCAAGAGAAATTATATCTTTTCTATTGTAAATCCACCATCCCTTCAACAGTAAAACCCCAACTTTTTGTTGTACCATGGAGTTCAACGGTGGTAGGTGTTACCCTGAAATCAGACTATCACAAAGACAGACTGAAATATCACAAAAAAGCTGTTTTAGTTGCACATAAGGGGCCCCAGTGGGGCAATTTGTGTATCACTGCCATCCAAAAAGTATTCACAGACCATTCTGAGTACCCCCGCTCTTTGGAACTATAGGAAATTTATCTACAAAGTAACTATTCTCTGTTTCAGATTAAATATTCCTGTTTTCCAGATTCAGAGCAATAAATTGAGTTTGCACTCAATTACAGTTCAACTTTGCCCATCTTTTACCTGAGGAAATATTTAATAGGAGCCCTATACACAGCAGGAGAGCAAGAAACCCACCGGCCTCCATCCCTGCATTGCAGCAGAAGAAACTTTGCAAAACAAGGCAGCTAAAGGGGCAGGGGAAAAAAAGATTCTCTGCTATTCCAATACTCTGCTTCATCTTAAGTAGAGTTAATTCTCAGATGACAGGAAAAGGCCCTGAACCATTCAATAGGAATTAAGCCATAATTACTTGGTGCCCTTATCTGTTTGGTGGGGGGGGGGGGCAGGGGATGTTGTGTTGTCAGTAGGTTATTAAACATTTCCAAAAAATGTTTTCTTCAATTCTTAATTTGTAGCCATCTAAAGTCTGGAATGATGTAATTATAAAGAGACAAAAAATCCTTACAGTCTCAAAGTACATGGGAAAAAAAATGTCTGCACTGCTAAAGTACTTCAGCTTCTACGTATTTAAATTTCATTATCTTTATTTCCTTTAAAGAGAGCAGAGTCCTCGGGCTAAGGCATGGTTAAAGTACTTTTGAGAAACGTTTGTCCTTGTTTTCATGACTTAAAATGATTCCATCTAATAAAGACCAAAGGAAGAAAACCTCGGTTGATTTTTCCTGCCCTTTCCATTTATTTCTAATGTGGAAAAGACAAATTAGGGAACTTCAACAATGAGTGAAATTGCAATAAATTACAGCAGCAGATCATAAACACATGGTGTACATATATTAATTCTGCTTATTTAATCATCCACTTCCAGTCTGTCTACCTCCTCTGAGATTACTTCCAGCATTCCAAAGCCCTAAGCAGCCTCTAATAATAATAACAACAACAACATCCTTCCTTCCCCCCAAACTGCTCAATGCCCCAGGCCATCAAAATTCAGTTCTCCACAGCAACAGGTTTAGTTGTGTAATGCTGAATATTAAGAGGAGAAGCTTTAGCATACTAAAAAGATTCCCCCACCCTCCAAAACCTGAAAACTAAAGAACACTCCCCACAGGATTTCATGCTATTCTTACAAATCCCAAGATATCGACATTTTGGCAGTTTATTGGGATGGAGGGAAACTAAAAACAAGTCACTTATATAATCTACATCGTAAAGCTGTTACACTTTAACTCAAAGCATGTAGCTTTACAGCAGAGCAATATAAAAAGTACCCAACAACATTTCTAAAACCTCATAAAATAAGATGCTTTACAGTAACTTCGTACTTCTGTGTTATTCTGAGAGTTCACAGATACTCAGCTTCTTCAGATCCCTGCAAGAGCAACGTGGCCACTTCAGATTAATGCAAATAAATTCTTCTTCATAGGGTAGATCCCAAATACAGGCATACAACACTCATACTTTCTCTCCATGTAATCTTGGAAGGAGACAAGCTTGGAATTGAGCCTATGTATCAGTCCCCCCGAAACAGCTACCAGCACCAAAAGGCAAATTATTATTTGGCTGCTCATCCAAATACAAAATAAGGCAAAAAAAGGGGTACAGTCTACAGAGGCAGGTGGTTTTCCCTACTGCCATGTAAAAAGCAGCAAAGCTTCTGGCCTCTCTCAGGACTAGAAAATTGAAATTTCTTCAGTGAAGTGTGGAAAACAGAGAGCAGCAAGATGCAGTGGCTGACCCGTAGCTGCATTTTAGCTGAAGTGAGTGGAAGGATTTAAATGGATACTTTATATAAGCTACTCCTAAAAATGCAGACATGTCTTCAACGATTATTTTCCCCTTTTCTTCCTCCTAGCTCCCTCTAGCGCTTTTAAGTATATAAGGCCTTTTCCTTCCTGGTTTATTTAATGCAAATACAGTTGCTAGGATGATATTTGGTTTAGTCAGGGTTTGGGGGGTTTTTAAGATCTGCAATAGCTCTTATAAACTGCTCATGAGTTTTTACTGAATATGTTATTCATGTGTACAGTCACTTCAGAAACTGGCCTTTCTACCAGAAACTTTTGTGTATTAATACTTTATGTACAGGCCAGTATATTTAAAAGTTTACTCATTTTAAAGGCATCCAGCTCCATCATTAGAGAAAGTCAATTAAAAGTAATCCTTTTCCCTGAGCATTCCCACTCCCAAGTGAATTGTGTTTAAACAGAAGGTTACTACAGCCCAACAGCTGAAAAATATAACATATTAAAATTTTATGTCTGCCCTAAAGTCACTTATAAAATGTTGATTGTGTCCCTTATCTGCTGTGTCCCAACACAAAACACAAATAAGAACCATACCTGCACTCCCACTTTTATGAGTGGAGGAACAGTAAACCCATGACAACATCATGCTTTTTACCTTCAGACTCATGCAAACAGAAACTAGCCCCCCAAAATCAGTGACTGCCTGAAGAGCCAAGCAGGTATTTTTAAAATAACTAAGCTTTCACCTCTCCAAACTGCTTCTCTCCCAGTTCTGTACAATCAGTCACCTTAGTGGCCATGTTTGTGAGTTTCTTTAAGGTCCATTTACAGAATTAAAAATGGCAAGAGGAAAGACCATTTCAAGAGGTGCAACAAAAAGAGCTTTGCTGAAGACCTAAAACTACTTATCACATGTGTGCCAATCTTGCAGTTTCTATTGCAGCACACTAAAAACCTGCTCTTCTTCATGGAATTGAAAAATTCTTTTAAGTGTATAAAAGCATTTATCTGTGATCTCCCATTTCTGAAACAGTCAAACAATATTAATAGTGTTTAGTCTTCTTGAAAGTACTGAATTTAGTTACTTGTCTCCACATAACTTCACCAAGCACTTTTCTTAATGATAGGCAGCACAGGGTACTGCAGGTTAAGACATCTCCTTCCACTGGGCTCACTAATGCAAAAAACCCTATAGATGTTCCCTAAAACTTCCTTGCTGGTCAAAGACAACCAAGCACCCCTAAGCAGAACTTCCTAAGAGCGCTTGAAGCTGAAAGCTGTATTAGTGCATATTCACCTCAGCAATGGTGATATGCAGTGAAAATGTTGGGCAGATCAACACTTGGGCCCTTTGATGCCTATAATTTATTGATACACAATGTGTGGCTCTTTCTGACAAGCTGGAAGGCAGTTTGCAATTTAAGACTTTTCCTCTACCAGCCACTACTACAGAAGCTTCATCAGATGCTTTCAAGATGACTTGCAGACAAACCAAATTAAGTTAAATTTAAAACACAAGTTAAATGCTCCTGTGAGGCACTCACTGTAACACCCAGTTTAGTATGAGGAAACTGAGGTGGCACCAAGCAAACACCCAAAGGTGTGCACTCTAAAATGTAGTGTTAAAGAAACTCAGGAGATAGGAATAGTCATTCTGGACCAGACAAAGATCCATTAAATCCCATCTCTAAGAGGGACTGACACCAAGAGCAAAGTAGAAAAAGGAACATGTACCAGAGGAAGGATTACTCTACTCTTCTGCTTCTGGCAGTTAGCACCTTTGAGGTTTCCTCAAGCATCATCCAAAATCACTGTGATGAAGAGTTACATGCCTTCACTTTAAAGATCCCAAAGGAACACTATTCCCCTCCCTAGGGGGACTTCTGCATACATACTCATACGTACTCAGATACAACAGACTGCTCAAGATTGCTTCTGACTGTCAAGACTAAGCAGCCAAGTCACCTCAGAGACTGCTATTTCCTGTAGATGAGGGACCAAACAAGACAAGGTCCAGCATCAATTTATTGCATTCCAGTTAGTTCCTTCTTCAGGGCAGCAAAGCCAGGATTTACCTGCAGAACCATTGTATTTTTCAGGTGGTCACCCCTAGACAAGGGAACAAGTACTACCAGAAAGTCCCATATAGAGGCATAGTGTTATACCCCTGAAGAAGATGAGTTCAGACCTAAGGAGAGTCAGTTCCTATTTATGTCACACTACGTGATCTTGGAAAAGCCACTTAGTCTCTCCACTGGAAAATTTATACATTCAAAACCATAAGGTGCTTTGACACTACAGTGATGGAACCCAAACAAACACAGCAGGCAGTACCCAGCTTACTTGTGTCCTTTTCCTGCAGACTGGGATAACAGTCCTGCTGTTTGTGTGATGCAGGTCTCCAGGGGCCATGCCCACAGACACAACAAACTTCTGAGTCTCTTCTCATGCAGTTTAAGAATCCTACTAAAGCAGAACAGTCAAAACAAAACCAGAATCTTAGGCTAAAAGTCTAAACTGGTGCTTTCAGATGAAGAATTACAGTTTTTTCTCAGTGTCAAATAATGACATCCAAGCATTACTCTAATTCTTGAAAAATGGCAGTTATACTTAAGGATGTGTTGCCCTAAACTGACTTGCCTAAAATCACAGAAGAAAATCTCTGGTGGCTAACATTGCTTCCCTGGAGAAAGAGAACCCACAACTTCTCACATTTTGCTCTTTACTAGTTTTGTCCTGCAATGACATTAGTTTAACATATCAGAAAAGGATAGGAAACTTTGAGAACTCATCAAGCTCAAGTTGTACAAGGAGAGATTGTCTTCACAAGTACCCCAGAGTCATTCCTCTTGACAAACAATTAAGTATATTCATCACTTGTCAGATTGCAAACATATTTGCCTTCATGTGAGATACATGGCCAATCAATTAAACACAGGGTACTTGCACTTTTCTCTCCCACAGTAAGTATTTTACCATGATTTCAATGTTATCTTCCTGTTAGATGGGGAACAGTCCCTGTTGTCACAAAGCCTCTATCTCAGATTTTAGTAACATATTTTTCTGGTCCCAGGAAAGAGCCTCCAGTACCTACCTAAAGACCTCTGTAGTCCCTTCTGGCCAGAAGTTGACTATATTGAGCAAATTAACCTGTAGGACAGTCTTTGAAGTCAAATACTGTGACTCCCCAGTGGGGAAAACCTATCCATGCACTATTCCCACACTACTAAAAAGCCATCTGCTGTTCTCCCCACCCATGCTGCCTAACAACTGACATTACAAATGAATTATGATGTCAGACACATACAACTACAAAGTGTCCAATTAAGGGGTGAGTTCCTTTTGTTTTAATCAATAAACCAGGGTCATGCCTTGAAATTGTTAAATGGCAGCAGGCATGCTGCAGACTGGCATTTTTTAGCCAAGTCTGTCCTGAACAAGGACCAACATGAGCAGTGAGTTGATCTTCAGGACAATTTCTGTTTTGGAGGGAGAGCAGCTCTGGCACCTGGGTGTGCTTTGATTCAATTCCATTTCTGCATGGCCCCAACAGTGGAGATCTCTGACAGGCTCTGGATATCTGGAAGAAAACCACTCACCACATGACATAAATGGCAAACTCTAGATATATAGGTTGTAACAAGTCAAATATGCTCATGGAAATTGTCTCGGCAAACATCATTCCTCAAGACATCCCCTAACGAACTCTGACAGCTTCAATACCACACAGCACACAGATCTATACTCACAAACTTTGTCACACCCTCTGAAAATAGTTTCAGAAATCAATTTTCTCATGCTAATGGTTGCTCACATACCTGTTCCCTTCCCATGGAAGCAACTGATAATTTTCTTCTGTGTGTTTCTGCATTCAAAAAATAGCTTTATCTGCCATCAAAATCTACACCTCTGAAAGGTAAAAGACTGCTACTGTCCACTTATAAAAGTCATGTTTAACACTGAAAATAAGTAAGGTGTACATTTCTCAAATGAAAAAATAGTCTCAAGCTGTATCAGCTCAGATATGAGAAGTTACCTACTATCTTTGCAAACAGATAATATTTTTAGCTAGATGCTATCTGAGTGTGATCACCTCCAGAATGTATTTTCTAATATGTATGCATGCAGCCCCTTGAATTTATGAGAGCTATAGGTCCAATACCAGAATTCAGAGAAAAGTCTCAAAACTGTTTCTTTCAGAACTGCAGTGCTAATAAGGACACAAAATTATGTCTGGCATTGTTGCAAAATTTGGAGTTTCCACCCAAATACTACTGAAAAAGAAATGCCTTGTTTTCTGAGAGCAGGCAGAATCCCGTGAGAAGGTCACCCAGCAAGAGTCGTTTCAGTTCAACTTTCCATGACCACAGCAAGACAGTCTCTCCTAGCTGTCATCATGGGATGAAATTACTTTCACAAGCATAAGAACTTCCATTGAAACATTTCAGCACACAAAGGCTGTATCCAGAGAGCTGCATAGCAGCCAGGTAACCAAAGATGTGAACGTAAGCTATTTAATACCTTGTCATTTTACCCAACAACCACATTACCATTTTTATGTTTTTCCATTTAAAAAACCCTAAAACAGATGACACAGAAGTTCAAAAGTAACAAGTAGTATGACTCTGTGACAGTTTACACAGACTGGCTTTTCTTTCAAAACTAAGGATAGGTTCTATATGATTCCTATATTTATGAAATAAGACCTGATTTGGATTTAAAACAAGTTTGAAAGAGATTTTTTTTGTTCTTCTCAAAACAATCAATGAATATTGTTACTACCAGCAACAGAGTTTTAAAAATTCAAATATTTACTCTGGTTCCTGGAAGCTTAACAGCTTCTTGAACAAGAGCAGCTTTTTAAAAGATTTTGTATCTTGACACTTATTTGAAGTGCTGGAGAATTTGTGAAGTCCATTAATAACATAGTTAATTGGTTATATAACAGTTAATTGGTTACCACTTTCAGTGTTTTGGATTTTTTTTCCTTTTCTGTAAATTCATATTCTGTTTTACTTTCTGCTCCCTGCCACTGTGATTCCTATGTTTGCAAACATGTGCTCTTTGAAGGCTCTCCATTTTATTCACACATAGGTACATGATCAAATCACTTCAACAAACTCAGAATTTCTTCATCACCATCTACATTAAGTGTACAGATACAGTTTTCTGACACCTATAATTCAATTTGACTTCAATTTAAAAATATCTTGAAGGCAACCCATCAAACCTGATTGTATTACAGAAGTGAGGTCATTAATACTGGAAAAGAAATCTCCCACTCTTCATTCAGTGTATTCAACTCCTGTCAGCTCTTGACTACCACTTGTCTACAGGGAATGTCTTGTCCACTGCCTGTTGCCCATGAGTCTTGACACCTTGAAGTATTTTCAGATACTTTTCCTCATCTTCTAAGGCATATCCAGCCTCTTCCCATAGTTATTAACTTCACAAAGCTTTGAGCCATCTTTCAAAAGGGTCAGCCAACATGCTCTTTGATTCAATCAAATACATGAGCCTATGCCATCATTTGTCATCTTTCTACTCTGCGTGGCCTAGATAAAACTGTCAGAAAGGATTGTGCATTTTCTTTCAACTGTGTGTTCATTTGGGGATTTTTTTTTTTGCAAACAAACATCCAATGACTGAATGTCAAAAAATTATATATCAGTTTAAATATTCTTATTGACAGTAATATTTTCATGATTGAGTTTCTTAGCCAGAATACATCAAATCCATAATCTAACAGAAATATGAGACATTTTATAATATGTTTTCTGTTATTCATGTTGAATATTTTGCTTCATGACAATCCTTAAAATTTTGGAGTTTTACATTAGACATAAAAAAAAAATCTCAGTCTCCATGAATTTTTGAAAGTGTTCTTTCAGTCTTTACTGCTGGAATATGATTAATTTGTTCACAGTTATGTGATTATTTGTAATATTCATCTTCGTTCTCCCTACAGAAATACAGAACATAATACGGATGCTGTATTTTCAGCATCATTGATGACAACTTTAGCACAGCCATCAGACAAATGTCACTGTTCTTTTTCCTCTTGGTATTTTAAAATTTCTTATTAGCCTTAAATGCTAAAGAAAATCCAGTGAATTTTCTGTAATCATCTTTATAAAACTTACTTGTAATTATTCCTATATATATTGGCTGCTGCGCTGAAACCATTTCTAAATCAAGACGTGACTCTCCCTTTGCTGAAACCCTCTTTTTGTATTTGTATCTATTCCAGACAGCCATGTGTTCCCACATCCTCAGCTGCTCCCCAGCCTTGGGAGACACTCTTGTAGGCAGGGTGAGAAGTGTATCAGTGCTGTAGCAGCACATCACATCGCACAGAGGAGATTTGCTGAGTCCCTCAAGTTTTTGCAGCAGTCCTCTCCCATGGCCCCATGACCTGTGCTGAGACTTTAGGAACCCAGGTGAGGAGACAGTTTACAGCGTGGAGGGAGTTCAGGAAGGGAGGAAAAACAATGGATAACCTCTCTATGCATTTTAAACAAGCACTTAACTGCTGCCCAAGAAACCAGAAGAGCATAAGGATATCTTGGCAAATCTGCTAGCCTCTTCCCTTCCCTGAGAAAAGGGTGGCACTCAGAAGAATTGTAGGGGAGTGTACCTCCTCACGTTAATGTCTCTTTCTTGAAGGGAAAAGCTTTTCCAAACAACACACAACCTAAAGACCACCAAGCCATCTTGACCTCAGAGTACATACAAATCTGTCCTCATTTAAATTGCCTTCAACCTAAAGCACTTTATCTTTTACTCCATATTTTGCCCAAGGTTGTATGTGATCCTTGCAAACAGAGCAGTACAGGTGTTGCAAGAAGCTACAGACCTAAACATGGATTGTAATGTAAAAGACAAGACCTATTAATGGTCTGCAGATAAGAAGTAGGACCAATGGTCATCACAATTTCTAAGTAATATGCTTTTATTTAGAAGGCTCAGCCTTATTTGGCTCACTTACTTAAACTAATTTGTTAAAAAACAATACCCCTCCCCCCACAGACTTTTGCCAGGGATTATGTGATATACACAGTATTTGCCCTAACAGACAACTACAACCAGCATGCAGTCCTGCACCCACTCTATAAGGTTCAATTTGGTGCTTACTTCTAACAACAAATAAATCATATATTGCAGACAGCTTCTCTTGTAGCCAAAAGTAACAGGTAGTGAATGACCACCATGAACTGTTAGTCCAAAATAATTATTTGAAGAAGTGAGAGAGACCTGTCTGACTGCCAGTGAACCGCAGAAAGTGAGAGTACACAATTAAAAAGTACACTTGAAGAGAGAAAGCTGATACAGCCATGCCTCCCTGCTGACATATGAAAATAGGCAAAACAAAGAGCTGAATGCTCAGGACACTACAGCTGCTGGAAGAGAACGCTTCCCACATAGTATTGATCTCTCTGTATGCAGCAGTCTCCAGTGCCTTGACTTAAAAAGTCACATACAACTTCCTCCCCACACTTAGGAGAAAACAAACTGTATTTTTGCTGCAATAAATCTGCATGTATAAATTTGTACAAGTGCCTTTGTGCTACATTGACACAGGATCTTTAAGAAAGACCACCCAAAGATATGATGGCTGCCACACAACTGTCCCCACATTTCAAAATCCAGTTATGCAGCAGTACTTTCTTCCATCTTAATTATTGACTCTTGCAGAAGGAAAAACAAGGTACAAACATTACTGTGATATCAGAAGTGGTGTTTTTAACTCATGCCGTAAAATAATTTTAAAATGTTGTTTCACAATTTATCAAGTTGCTCTAAGGACACATTGCTGTCAAAATGAGAATTCTAGCCCTTACTGCCATCACCTCCCTTGCATCAGTTCTAGGAATGACATGACTGCAGAGGGAGGTGCATCAGCCTGCTGGGCACCATGAAAATTTAACAGCCAGAAAAAAAACCCCTCTTACCTCCAGTAAAAGTGCAGCTTTTGGAGAAGTGAGAAGTGTGAGACTTACTAAATGTAAATTGTGTGAAATTTTTGGAACTACCTCTATCAATATGGACAATATTAAGAGAACAAAAGGAAAAATAGTCCATCCAGTCATGAACATTTTGTTGCGGGGGTGGGGGGGGGATGCAATTTTAAAACATTTCTACAATGTGTGACAGCAAAAGCCGTTTTTAAAAAAACTCTTGTCCCTTTTTGCTGATTTCTACACCCAGGTTGCAACCACACATCTTGATCTGTTAATGCAAGGGTTGTAACACCTTGCCAGGAATTTGTTAACAAAATCATTTCATTCTTAAAAATGATCCTTTGCTTTAAGTGAAGGCAAATTATGCTACCAAACAACTTCTCAAGGAACTTGTCATCACAAACTTGACAGAAACCAATTCCACACATTTCACTAGGATAAACAGCAGTTTGGTGGACTTTTTTTTAAATGCACATTAAATGTATGTGTCTAGAAGCATTTAATCTTATTAAAGCACTTTTGAAATGCCAGTTTGAATGTAATCTAAACTGTGATTACTTTGTAACAAATGTATCCACTTCTGTGAGAGGAATGCCAATTCATACGCTGAAGTCACTCGAGTAACATTTCTTAAGAATAAGGGATTTTTTTTTTTTCCTTAAGAAGAAAGGGTTACAAAGATTTGGGCCCACAGTTCACTTAGTGAAAGAATGTCCAATATATTTTCAATACAGCTTCTTTGGTCATTCAAGAATTTTACAGGGAAAAAAGGTAATAACAAAGTTAAAGGCAAGCACTCATGAGAGAAGCCCATTTGGCTCCATTGTCTGTAAAAAGGCAGGAAGGGATTTTGATCCAGCACAATTGAGAACACAGAGAGGTCCAGGCTCTGCTGTGTGATAAGACCATCTAAAATAACCTAGATATGGTAAGTATTCTGCCCATACCATCACTTTGCTCGTACTATAGAAGTAGGTGGCTCAAACACTTTAAACTGAGATAAATTACATAAACAACAAAATTAGAAAGCAATCCACTGATTTCCAGATGCTCATTTTGCCCTCAGGTCACCTCCAATTCCCTGAGAAAACCACAAATACCAAGTGGCTGTACAGCAAATTAGATGGGAAAATTTATTCAGATAAATATAGCTGAGCCAAAGAGGGTTTTGTGGGGTTTTATTTGTTTGGTTGGTTTTGGTTGTTTGGTTTCTTGTAGTTTTTGTTGGTTTGGGGTTTTTGTTTTTGTTTGTTTGGGTGGTTTGGTTTGGGTTTTTTGTTTGTTTAGGGGGTTGTTTGGTTTTGTTTGGTTGGGTTTTTGTTATTGGTTTTGGGCTTTTTGTTTGTTTGGGGTTTTTTGTTGTTTTGGTTTGGTGGGTTTTTTTAACCCCAACCAGTCCCCTGAGTAATTCCACAAAGGAACAGGACAGTCAAAGAAGCACAGGCGCATCTAGTCTGTTTCTTTCTTTGACAGCATCAATTTTAAACATTGAGGAGACTGTGGCTTCCCTGACCCTTCAAAATGCTTATAAACAAACCCAAATGAAATAAATATTAATAGGACTATACTCCCTCCCATTCTTGCTCCTCCTGTTCTTCACACCTTACTGCTGGTTCCATGTCTCTATCTACTAAGTCGAGCCAAACCAAGTGATGCAGCACATTGAACTGGATCAAGGAAAAAAATCAACTAAAAAATTAGAATTTTCTTCAACTAAATTAATTTCCCCACAGCAAGCTGTGACTAAGGGCTGTTTAGTCCAGAATATTCTTATGAAGACCTCTATTGTTAAGCCTCCACACCACAAGATGGATCTACCCTGTTTTCTAAGGTTTTAGCCAAATTCCCTTTAGTACATTAGAAACCTTACAGGTTTCAGTTTTATTTGAAAGTGGTTATTTCACCACACACAATAATGACTTCAGGTTGTTTTCCTATGCCTCCTTTTGATGGTTTTTAATTTTTCAAGTCTAATTCTACACCAGGCACTGGCTCTCTGGCCTTTGCACAGCAGCTACCAAGACTAGCACCAGCCCATCAACCTTTTATCAGATGCCACCACTAGGGCAGCTGCCTCCACACTTGGATTTAAAAGTTAAAAGGCAAATCAGATTGAGGTTGTAGGGGTCCCCACAGATCAGCTCTTCAGAGTGGGAACACCACAAATTCATTAATTCGTGCAGATTGCTTAACGTTTGCTACACGTTCATTTAATGAAAATAGTTTTTGCACATATTTTACCCTGCAGGCAAACCCACAAAGAGCCATCACTTTACAACCACAAGCCTTTCTTCAGAAAGTACCAGTGAAAATTTATTTCAGATAAATATATTGCTGTGTTCACATGAAAAATGAAGATAAAAAGGGGGTTAGGCATCCATTTATTTTGGATTCCTTTCATCATATACATCTACTGCCTGGTTTCCAGAGACCTCAGGCTCTTTCAAGTGCACTTGTAATCACAGGCTTCCAGATCTTGTTAATTCATTCACATCACCCAAAATTAGAGGGCAGAGTTTTAGGTCCTGATCAGTGTGGTAGGGCTGTGGTATAGCAAAGGCAGCACACGCTGCTCATCGTGGTCCGACATTATCTAACATCCAAAGCAGTCCTTGCTTTCTGTGCTCACGCAGCTGCCTGGAATCTTTGCTGGCAATGAACACCAAGACTGTAAGACAGAAATATGGCTGAAACTGAAAACGCCTCTACTACATAAACAGTCAGTAAAGATGAAATCCATTGCATTACGGGTTTCCAAACACAGACCTTGAAGAAAATGCCAGACAGTGGATGGTTAAGAGTTTCAGCATATTGGGCCAGATTCCAAAACCCTCAAGCCAGTTAGTAATTAACAGACATCTAGGTCCTCCACATGAAAGAAGTCTATTGTTAAAAGAGTGACACAAATTTTTCCTTTCCTTTCCTAGCCAGTCTCTGCCTGTGTTTTAAGATTCCCTTAGGACTATAACAGCCTATGATTTTAGAACCTCCACTTCTCAAACAGACAATTTGTTAGACTTCTAGTTGCCAAGAATGCAAACATGCTTCCACCAGAAGTAGAACAAAATTAATTTACAGGCTTCTCAGAGACCCATAATCTCCCCTTTCTTTCATTTAATACTTAGAAAGAAATAATATCCGAATAACCTTCTACCATATCTACAATAGCAAAAGGATTACAAAACATACTGAGGGCCTTTAAATAGTCTGAGATGAGTCCAATTAGTGAGAAACACACCTACAGGGAATTTTAGCCTGTATCTTCATAGATAATGATGTGTTACAGCAAAATTTCTAAGATAAACCAAAGGCTGCCTCACTAAAACCATTTTGTTGGCAATCAATTTGTAAAGAAGGAACGATCTGTGATGTGCATAGAACTGCCTGTTCTCTGTTGTGTTGCCTTACTGAAGATAGACATGTGAATAACAAGAGACTACCTATAAACCACACAAACAAATCAATGTAATAAAAGAGAAGATTATGTTAAAGTTGCATTTTGAAAGAATGAAGTGCAGACATTCACTGGAGTGGAGCAAGGGAGTAACGGAGCAAGTTAAATCACCAAGGATAACCAAGAGGATGTGACAGAGCAGGAGCTGGCAGAAGTACTCAATGGACATGACGACACTCTAGGAAGGTCAAGAAAACAAAGAGCCAAGCCCATCAGAAAAGAACAAAAAGCTCTACCAGAATTAGAAAACATTTTCTGAATGCCCATGGCTTTTCAAAGTCTATGGCTTTGACTGCTTTGCTGTTTGCTGGAGTTTGACTGGTGTGTCTCTACCTCACCCAAGTCTATCCGGTCATATGAGGAACAACCCAATCCCCACTGCATTCAAGATGAAAAAAACATCCCTGGAGAAGAGAACCAGATGAATTCCTTTGGGACAGGATGAATTTTTTGGGGATCTCATCCCACTTCAAGGAGCTACTTGCACTCTGCCTGTCTATTCATTGTTCATTTTAACTCTCTATATTGGACCAGAACTATGTAATGAAAGCTTAATTCAGCAACTCAGTCAATAGCACCATTCACCAAGACAGTCAGTCCTTTTGCTATCACCCAAACAAAGGTGCCAGCAAATGTGTAAGCACGTGGGAGCGCTGCTCTCACCTCTGGGTACAGGTGGTCACTCCAGGTCCAGACTGCAGAGCCCCAGGAAGCTCACGCCGCTGCTGGAGGAGAGCTGCAGGCACGTTGCTGGGATGTCAGATCAGCATCGCCTGTGAGCTTCTGCCACCTAACAAGTTTGGGAAGAACTGAGCTTACTGGTTCACTGGCAGAATTTGCTGCTATGTTGCAGAAAGCCTATCTTACAGTTCCAGGCTAAAACCAAAATGAAGGAAACTCAGCCGCGTTTCAAAAGTGCCACAAAATAATTTTGTCCTAAGTCATTAAATTTGTTCTAAGAAAGAGGTATTTCCCATTCTTTTTGCTTCAAATAGCAAGAAAAATCTATTAGTACTTTCTAATATAGTCATAAATTCAAAATTTGTCTGAGGCAGGCAGTTGTGTTCTTTCAGATTCTTCCAGCACTGGGGGCTTCATCTTCTCTGTATTTGGGTTATTCCGTATATACAATTGTAAAGCCACAAGTGTGTCCTAACATTCAGTATTCACAAGCACAAGTATTAATAATTCAGCAAAGCGAAATTAATCTGCAAGCATCACCTCATAATGCAGAATATTCCAAGAGCAAGAAAAGCTTAATTTTAAAATTAACAATTACAAGGGAGAAGTCTCTTCTTTTTTGAAAGATAATAAACTACTATTTTTATTGAGAGATTTGTCAGCACATTAGGAGTGCCAGCAATATTGCTGTTGAGTCTCATTCCTATCTGGGGAGCTGGGCAGTTCTCATGGGCTGAACTTCAGCCCCAGATGTAGGCACGTCTGTGTAAACATTTCAAAGGTTTTATAGAAGTACAAAGCAGATGCTGGACATAAAAATCTTCTGGAGGATCTTGGGTCAGATGAGAGCTCCAAGTCACGTAAACACACCATTCCCGTCCCCAGAATAATCACATTTCTACAAGAAATGGCAGTATCATTGTACCCCGCTACAAGATTGGCAGTATCCACAAGATTGGAAATATTTTCGCAATTATTTAAGCATATCATGTTTATCTCTAGTTTTAAAGTGGTGGCAAAAAAAGAAGCAACAAAAAAGAAAAAAAGCACTCTCCCTGCTTTTTAAGAGTGGGGTTATATTTTTGCCCCGCTGAAAAGCGTCTTTACATAGTCACAACACCGACACTCGCAAAGACAAGGCAACTGAAAAATTTAAAGGGAGATGTAAAACTTTATTTTCACACTTCGAACAGAAAAGGGCAGCGATATTTTAGCGCTTCACACGGCAGCAGCTCAGCCAGCAAGGAAGAAGAGCGGAGGCCAGCAGTGAAGTTACGCAACTCGTTCACGTACCAAACGCTTTAATTTATAATACACTAACGAAGAGACCGCAGAGCGACGCCCACCCGGCCAGACCAGCAGGCGCACCCTTCCCATTCCCTCGCTCTCCTCCCGGCCCCAAGATGGCGCCGGCGCCCCCACAGCCCCGGGGACAGCCCGCCCCGCTCCGACCCGCCCCCTCCAAGATGGCGGACGCACCTCCAGTCCTTCGGCTGCGCTGCGAAGCCCGCCCCGCCTGCGCCTCCTCTCCGCCGCTGCACGGCCCCGCCCCCTCCCCGCCCTTCCTGTTCCTCCATTGGCCGGTGCCGCCGCCCCTCCTGTCCCTGCAGCCAATGGAGAGAGAGGGAAAGTTGGTGCGCGCGCGGCCCCGCCCTCCTCACGCGCGCGGCCGCCCACATCCAGTCGGTGGCGCTCCCCGGCGGGGTTGCGCCCCCTGGCGGTCGGCAGCGCGGGTGCAGAGTTGGAGGAGGAGGAGCAGGAGGGGAGAAGCAGAAGAAGCAGCAGCCGGCGGGGGCCGGGACGAGGCCCCGAGGGGTGCGGGAGTGACCTGGGGCCGGACACCTGACCGCAGGTACACCCCATGCCAGCCTCCCAGCCCGACAGGCGCCCCGGCCCCTGCCCGCCGGGCCTCGGCGCGGGCCCTGCGGCCGTGCCGGAGCGCAGCGAGACCCCGACCTGAGCCACGCTCGGCGCCACCCCAGCGCGGGTGACAGCTCTCCGAGCAGCATCCCCGAAGGATGGAAGAGAAAAGAAGTAAGCCTTTAAAAATTTCTGTTTATATATATATATATATATACACACACACACACACGCATAAGCATAAGCATGTTTTGGGCATCCATTAGTCTTGTAAGAAACATATTTAGGAGTCAGCTGTCTTAACCTATTTTCCCGTTCAACTAAATGAAGTATCCAGAATAAATGGAAAGGTATGGGGTTGGTTTCTTTTTTCAGTTACGGCATAGAAAAGATGAAGTAGCTAACGTATATAAGGCATGTTTTGCGTTGTCTGTGTCATTATGGGCTGCCCACGGAGGTGGTGGAGTTACTGTCCCTGCCTGGATGTGGCACTCGGTGCCATGGTCTAGTTGGCATCCTGGAGTTCGCTCATAGGGTTGGACTGGATGATCTCAGAGATCTTTTCCAACCTATTTGATTCCGTGGTTCATGGAGATAAAAATTTGGAATCTTCAATGTGGTTGAAGAGTGCTGTCTTACTTTTCCTTAATATTCTTGCAGTGAAGGATCTCTTCCATTTGTCAAGAAACAGATTCAGTAATTTATTTACCTAAAAAAAGCTTTCCTTTTTTTCCCCTAAATAAATTAATTTAATTATAGTACTGCTGTACTATATTGAGCAAATCAATTTAGGAAAAAAAAAAGGAAAACTGTGAGTTAGTGGGTAGGGGGGTTGTGTAGGCTCATCTGAATGTGCTGAAAAGTTAGGGTCATCTTGTGACAGCTTCATGCTTGAAGGACAGTAAGAAATGATATAAGTAAAAAAAATTCCTTACATTGCTTGTTTGAGTGTTCCTCAGTTAGATCTTGACAAGGCGTGGGATAACTGCTTGAAAGGGGAAAGACTGTTTCAACACAACATATTCTCACACAGTGCTTTTCCTGATACCCACTGTAGTATTTACTTGTACAAATTTTGAGAAGCTGAGTAGCTACAACTATTCTTAATTTTTCACCTGATCTCTTATTTACTTGTCTGTTCTGCATCTCTTGCAGTGCTGTGTGACAGCTTTGAAGAGAAGAACCTTACCAGTTCCAGGGAGGAGAGCACTGAAGGTAGTATAATTTGGATTTATGGAGGGAAAGAGGAAAGGAGTGTGTATTTGGCACTGCTTCTGATATGCAAATGACAACTGGAAGACAATAGCTTTGCCGTCTATGGTGTGAGAGGTTTGTCAGCAGGCACTACAGGAACACGAACCCAGGTTGTTTATCTGGTAGCTGGCGTAAGTAGCCTGGGCCTTGGCTGCTTGTATCTTGCTCTAGCATCATTCCCCTGCACAATGCTGGGGAAAAAAAAGTGATATGTGGTCACAAGGATTCTATAAAGGGAAAGGAAAATTTCTCCAGCCAGATGCCAGTGCACACTCTGACCCATCAGCTGGAGAGATGGTTCTGAATGCTGACAAGGTAGATGTATCTGGTGTCTGCCTGTCCTGTCCTTCTGGCTGTGGTTGGTGGTAGCAGCATTAGCACTGGAGAGATTAGTGGCGTGGATATCTGTCTTTTTTGTAATGAAAAGTATACTATCAACTTCAAATGCAGTCTTTGCTTCTCCGTGCAAAACAAAGCTTTTGCTGCTGGAGTTTTGGGGCACTCCAGCATGAGAACTGGGGAGGCATTTCTAACATGAGTGATTTATTTCCATATTGCCTGTGCACTATTATAGCTGAGGACTCAGAAACAAGAAACCAGCCTATCACCATCCTCTGAAGTAATTCATCTACCAGTGCTATCCAGATGTAGTAAATGTATGGAAATATCTGAAAACAGGTCACGAATAAGGACAGCAGTTTTAATCTGCAGTGGAGAAACTTATTACTAGAATTTCTAAATGCATACTTTTAATTGAATGTATTTTTAAAATTTTGTTTTAAACACAAGTATCAAATGCACTTTTCGTTATTTTAAATTTGTGATATTGTCATACACAGCAAAAGGATGGGAATGGCATAGAGCAGGTGGTGTTCCTTGGACCAGTAGTGTAGGTTTCCAAAAATTGTTGTGGCTTTTTTGGTAATTGGACTTTAAACTTTCTGCATGTTTAAAAAAAAATGTGGATGGAAGAGATCGTTACATTTTGTTGAGAGTTAGTGCCAAACCAAGCTATTTCACAAGACAAAGTACTTTTATCCTTGCCTGTTGATATTAAGTATTATGCCTTTAGCTGCTGGTGACATGAGCAGCAGGGGTTGTGGTGACAAAAGATTGTTACTTCTTTCAATGCTGTCATGGTGCTTTTGAGAGTAACCACACTGTGATAGCATCGCTGGGCTTCTGGTACCCTGGGCAACAGAAGTCATTCTCTACTAAGTCGAAAAATGAAGGAATTTTTTTTTTTATGAGCCTTACAAGAATGCAATATTTCTTGATTGCTGGGAAGGTGTAACCCCAGCACATTTGCCAACAGAGATTTGCTGTCTGAAAATGGAATGTAAACCTAGTGTGGTGACAGTGGACTCAACCTCTATAATTGAATTAGCAAAACCGATTTGCTTCTGCTTTTGTGCTTGGTCATTGAAGAAGAGCAACATTAACTGAGAAAGACTGGTTCTTTATTCTGTGGTGTTATCTTTTGACACACTGAAACATATTTCCTTTTCATAGTCCTTGACAAAGATGCACAGCTAAAGTTTTAACAAGAGTTTTCATGAATGGGCTTAGCACCTCAAGGGTACATACTCTGGAAGAGGAGAAGTTCTAAACTAGTAGCTTTCTTTAAACAAAATGTTCTTTATAAATATTTCTAGTGGAGGAAGGGGGCATGATATATGGGGTGTGTTAATTATTTTAACTGATACCCCTTGTTGAACAAAATTCATCAAACTGCTTTTATCTGAAAATATTTTGAACATTTTTTGCTCTACAAAACATACCAAAACTAATGATGGGACAGGATAGTCAGCCTGTGCAGCTAAGAGAGGTTACAGATATTAAAAAAAAATCCCAATATCTTTTGTCAAGTAAAATATTCAGTTCATTCAGTTGAAAATAGTCTCCTGTGTCACTTTTGTGAGTTTCAGTGATTAATTTTTAGTGGGACTCATTTGCTGGTGTTTGAAGAAAGGCTTCCACAGCTCCCTTTGTGACCTGCTTAAAAAGTTGCTTGAAGGAGCATTGTGCACCATTGGAAGCCACTCCAGTTCACCACTTGAATTCTGTTTCATTTTCTTGATTAGATTTAGGAATAGGCTTCTGGAGGCTTAATGTGTCCTGCTGTACTGATTGTTTTTTCAGAAGTGCCTCCAAATGAAATGAGTGGGAGACTTTGAGTAGTCCACTAGGAGTTAGATGTGTTTTTAGACTTCTCAGGAGCTGTAAATGGTAATTTGCATTTCAGGTGATGTGAAGACGTTTTGGACACAATTGGGAGGTAGAAGAGTGGATGTCATATTTGAGCAGGTGCAAAATGTGCTATCGTTGCTGAAGGAAAAGATCAAGAATGGAACTGCAACAAACCAAGGTTTGAAATCTTTGTAGTGGAAACTGGGCTGCAGAGTAGCTGTGGCCTGGATTGTGTAAGTCTGTGTGATATCTGCCATAATCCAGATATTTCTGAATTTTAATAACTTAGCTGTTGGTGGTTCTAAGCACTTTAAAAAAATGTCTTTTCTTTTTTAAAAAAGAAAAGTAATTTCAGGTACAATTGGTTATTTTCTTGTTTTGCCTGTATACTTTTTCAAACAATGCATGGCTCTTAAGCACACAGAACTGAAGTATTCATTTTTGAGAAGTAATGAAATATCTGCAGTGCCTTGTGTTTCATTTATCATCAGAAATTTTAGCCTTTCAAGCTGATCTCAGTGAACTGAGTGGTTTGGGGGTGAGATAATAATCATCTCAGTGTTATTTTTTTGTCAGAGACACCATTATAACTTGAAACAATAGTAGAAAAATGTGACACTAACGCATTTCAGATTGTTCCTGATTTTCAAGGAAATAAGCTTCCTCTGTCTACATCAAAATACATACAAGCTTCTGATAAGCTTGGAGCAGTACACAGATTTCCTTTAGCTGATTTATTTAATTGAGTAAAATTACTTCTTTTGTTAAGTCACCTATATAAATGTAATGTATGGAACTTATTGGAGGGGTTTTTTTGTGCAAGAAAATGTACAGTGGTGTAAGATGCTTTTAAATGAATATAGCCACAAACTCTGTGTTATATATATAATACTTCCTCTAAACTGGAAGTGCAATTTTTTGTGTTCTTGAGCTCCCACATCATGACTGTTATGACAAAATAGTAAAGCAGAGCAGAGATAAAAATTGAACTTGAATCCCCAGATGATGCAATGAATCTGTGATAAAGTTCAATTTGATTTTTTTCTGTGCTATGTTCTGTATAGGTTACAAGCTAAAATATTAATGTGGATTTTGCTGAGAGTTGTCTGCTAGACTGTAATATTTATTGCATAGGGTAAGAGGTTGAGACAGATCGGGTCTCTTGTATCCTTCTATCTGAAGGCCATTTCCATTAATTTTGAAGTAGCATTAATTTAGTCTGCCAAGCTACAGCTCTTCCTAGCCTGAAGGTGATCAGTCTGATGACAAAGGTAGAAGTTTACACTAAATTATCTTTATATATATTACTGCCACCAGTTTATGTGTTTGGAAACATTCCAGCAGCTTTCTAAAAGGAGAAGGATATTCAGTGCCAATTCACAACTACTGCTGTGAGCTGTAACAATTTTGTAGTTCCTAGATGTGTCTGCTAAGGTCTGTGGTGCAATGTGTTTCTAGTAGTATCAGTCTTGCCATGATCTAGGTGAGCACAGTGAGGACAAACTAGTGTTATGGAGGATTTAACACCTTGTTTTACCTATTGTCATTACCTAAATTAAACTTAGTATCTGTTTTGGTTTGGGTTTTTTGCCTAGAATGCTGGCAGGCTTGGGCACTGGTGAATGAAGCTAATCTAGGTGATCTCTTAACCTTGGAAAATGGTATGTGCATTTCCATTACATTTGTTTGATATGTGGATTTAATGTGTCTTGTTTTACTCACCGGGAGCTCAATTCCCTTCATTGAAATCAATAAAATAGATCTGAGAATGCCATTAGCATTACAGTGAGGAAAACCTAATTATTAATTTCTCAAGTACTGAACTGTGAACTGGGTTTGTATTTCTGTGGTTTGTGTGTATAATAGTTGTACCACAGGAAGAGAGTTTGAACTAGTAAGCCCTAATGAACCTGAGCTGTCTGTGAGCAGTTATCCTGTCCTGTGCATGGCTCCACTAGCTGTAATAGCTTGGCATTTTTTTATCCCTAATGATGAAGGGAGATCTGTAAATGTGTTTCATGTGATTGTTCTTTCTGGTCACTTTGAAAACCACATGGAAGATTTCTCAGTAGGGCACTTGCTAACAAGCTTTTTGTTAGCTGTAGTTCATAGCAATGCCTTGTTGTAATGTGTTTTGTTAATTATCTCTTTAGTAATTAAAGTAAATTCAATCATAAATTGAAGTCTGGATTGATGAAGTTTTTGCTCAACGTTCAATTTTTTTCAGTAACCAATGAGTTGAATGGGGATGTTGCACAGGGACCCAAGCCCAAACTGCAGCCTCTTCTTCCAGATGACAACACTGCAGACACCATAGAAGCTTCTGACAGGTCAGTGCCTTCATTTCAGTTCCTTATTTGACATATTCTTTACTGCATTTGAGAGAATTCTCAAATTTATATTTCTAAAGTCAGTGTTTTAAACCCAGTTTGAATCCTGCGAGTTTGCAAAGTGAAAATGTTTTTAACTTGACCTATGTGGAAAACCTGAGGCTTTGGATAGACTTGTCTAATTTCCCACATGAGAATGTTGCAGAATAGGGCATTAGGTTGTGAATAAATGTTCCTGTGTTATCAGGGTTAGGACTTAGGCATCAGTTCTCAGGCTTTCCTTACTGTGCAGATTGTCAGGTGTGTAACTAGTCTCTCTGTGTTTAGTATTTAGCCTCAGGTTGTGATTGGAAAGATGGGGGTAAATACGTCATTCCTTTTTTTTAATTTTCTTGCTATGTTTTAGCATGTAAGTTCTGGGAAGAAGCTTTTTTTTTTATGTAACTGAGTATGTCTTTATATGTTGTTAGGACAGTTTCACCATGTGAAACCTTGGGCCTTCTAGCAATGGGGCTAAAAATGTTGAACTGCTAAAAAACTGAACACAACACTGGTTGTCTAAGATGCTGCTCTTCTTCCTTTTTTTTCCTCCTTTACTTCAAATAGCGAAAAAGAGGACATGAAAAGAACCTGCTCAGGGAGTAAAGAGGCATCTAGCAAAATTCAAGGTTTACCTTTAAACGTGCAATACCAGAACCACAAGTGCTCTAGTGCATGTCTTGCCAACAGAGCAGTGGGCTCCTACAAGGGTGAAAATCCTCTGAAGATCCCAATCCTGTTTGACTTTCAAAGACGCCATGCAAAAGCAGACTACCTTTCCAAGTCACTGGATGTGAATTACAAAGCTCCTTGCGGTCGGAGTCTGAGAAGCTTTCAAGATGTACTAAATTACTTGTTTGAAACAGAGTGCAATTTCTTATTTGTTGATCACTTTTCCTTCAACACATATGTGCTGTTGAGCAGGAACACCATGAATCCCGAGCCCCTCGTGTTTGAGTTCGATATTAGCAACGGAGCCGAGTCTGTGCCTGTCTCCTTCTGTAACAGCCTCGACCATGCCAGATTGCCTTATTTCAAGTATCGGAAGTCATCATGGCCACGTGGATATTATCTCAACAACTTCTCCAGTCTGTTTGTTGATTCCTGTGACTGCACAGATGGCTGCATTGACAGGTAGGTAGAAAGATCTCATCTCGGGCCAGTGACACAATAGCAGGGTGGTGGGGTGCGAAGGCACAGTAACAAACAGGACCAGCACTGCTGGAATATCTTGTGCCATGCTTTGTGTTCACTTACACCATTGTGTCTTTCTCTTCTCCAGAACTTGGGTGCTCCTACTGCTCCACCCTCTGTTGTAGGGAAGGAAGTGATCAGCAGGCAGATTATTGTGGGTTTTTTTCTTTCTTCTGGCAGTGCTTCTTCTCCAGGTGGAGCTGACAAGCAGATACCTTGGCTTTGGAAAAAGAGTAGGGAAGAGAGTCTTGTGCCAGCAGAGGCAGGAAAGGATCCTGCATGACAATTTCTGCTTCAGCTCCTGCTGTAAAATGGCATCCTATAGATGGGGTGGGACAGCCTTGAGGGATCAGATCATTTGGAACTTAGAGGTTTACTGAGGGCAGACGAAGAAACTTCTGTGTTCCCAACCTCTACATGTCGTCCTTCCCCTTGTCTAAACAAAAACTACAAAACTCAGTGGTTACAGAATATATTTGTGGTCTGAGCAGGTTCAATACTCTTGTTCATTGTCATCTTTTTCTAAATCCCAGTAATTCTGAGCTTCCCACAGACACTGTGGGAACTTGCCACAGTTACCATATGCAAGTTTGGTGGTATTTTTGTCTACTTTCTTGAAGTATGTTTGTCTGATCTCTGTCTGTAGCCATTATTTGGTGTTGCATCCATTTTGTATCATTCACAGCTAGGGCAGTTGCACATACTGCTGTGCAACATAGTTGCTCATGACCCAACAAAAGCTAGAAATCACAGCCTGGTGTAATGAAGCTTAATTTTAGTAATTTAGTTTCAGCTGAGTGGTGGGAAACAGCACGCACACAGGGTGCCACTTCTTTACACTGAAGTCCCACAAGAATCAAGATGGTTTTGATGTGCAGTTTCGGGGTTTAGGATTTGCACAATCGCTGTGACTCTTTGAAATTGTCATGACAAACAATGGTGAAGACAAGCACTGTTGCTTGAACAGTGTAAAATTCTTCACTGCTTGGGAGCTAAGGAGGGAGGAAGATAACTGAGTAGTGGCAAATAAGCTGGGATGCTGTGCCAGAAGAGGGGATTTTTATTTATTCGATCCATTTGACAGTGTCCTGCTTATAATAAATTTCTGTTGTACTTCAGCTGTTTTACTACTGAGTAAAAGGAACAAGGAGGGGGAATACAGGTGTATGTATGGAAGTGTATGTGTGTGTGTGTGTAGTCAAGTGCATTTCAAATTACCTAGATTTGTGATTGATTTATTCTGCTTCAAATCCATTCTGAGATGTTTTATTTTTAGGTCAAAATGTGCATGCCTACAGCTAACAGCAAGAGGCTGTAATAAAATTCCTCTGTCTCCAAGTAGTAAAAGATCCCATGGATACCATTACAAAAGACTGGAGGGACCTGTTCCTAGTGGGTAAGAAAGACTACAGAAGTAAAATAAGAGCATACAAATAAAACAGCAGTTAATAGTTCAGACTAAGTGCCACAGGATTAAAATAACTAGAGTTTTTGGATAACTGAAACTTTCCATTTTTGTCACAATTTTAGTGACAGATCAGGACGATAAAAAATAATTAATGCAACTTGAGTAATAGGAGGAAAAAAACCCTTTTGTATTGCAGATCCTGCAGTTTTCACAGCTTAGGTCAAGGTCCAAGAGAAGTGTGAAGAGTGACCAGAGTCCTAAAGACGCATCAGCCAGCTGCTTTTGCCAGACTTGGTTATGGGTGGCTCCTCCAAGAATCTCCAAAGCCATCCAATGCTTCAAGTGTTTGCCCTTTCTCTTATTCAGCTCCTATGGATTAATAGGTGGCCTGGAGAAGATGCCAGTAACTTCAGGTGTTTAGGAGAGGAATTACACAAGGTAGCTTTCTGCAATAGCCAAGGGCTTGCGTCTACAGGCTTGAGGAGCCCCTTTCAGTCATCTGTGTGATGTTAGGTTTTGGCTGACATGCAGAATTAAAGTTGTCAGAGAACCCAGAAACAGACGCAAAAACAAAAGCACAATTATGAGTCCTTTTGGAAATGCTTCAATAAATCCTGAAATTCATGACAGCTACAGTGAAGTCCAGCCATAAGTTGTCTTGCTAAAATCTGTTCCAGTATAGAATTAGGTGCTTCATAGGGATTTCTGTTTCTGTGTGATTTGCTCCTATATAACAGAAATATGGCATGTGTTTTTCTTGTGTAAAGCTTCAGAGCATTGCTGCACAACGAGTTTTAGCCAGTCTTCATATTTCAGTCCACTGCCTTGTTGATGCTTAGAAGGGGAATTAATAATAGGAACTTTGTTATGGTAATGCATCCATTTATACTGTGTTTTGTTTTTCTTCCTCTTGACAGGATTTACGAGTGTAGTGTGTTGTGCAGGTGTGACAAGCTGATGTGTCAGAACAGAGTTGTACAGCATGGCATTCAAGTCAGGCTGCAAGTGTTCAACACAGAGAAGAAGGGCTGGGGCGTTCGCTGCCTGGATGACATTGACAGGGGGACATTTGTTTGTACTTACTCAGGTAGCAGGAGGGGACCTGTAAAGACATGTAGCATAATTCTCCCATAGTGTGTAGTGTGTGCCCTGGATTTTTTTGAGAACAGGTTAATACAGGGTTGGAAGAGAAGTGTGTCAATGTAATCTTAACTTGCAATATGATCAAATGGACAGAGGAACCTTGAAGAGCTCTGCTATGAAATGGTGACAGACAAACAAAACAATATAGAGCAAAACCAATCTCAGACTGCTGATTTTTTTCCCTCACAAATCCGTGCATCCTATGCCAGAGCTAATTTTCCTTCAGTAAAGATCATAAAATCATAGAATGGTTTGGGTTGGAAGGGTCCTTAAAAACCATCTAGTTACATCCCCACCATGGGCAGGGACACTTTTCACTAGACCAGGTAGCTCAGGACCCCACCCAACATGACCTTTAACACTTCCAGAGATGGGGCTTCCACAGCTTCTCTGAGCAACTTATGCCAGTGCCTCCCACCTTCACAGTGAAGGAGTTCTTAGTAATATCTAATCTAGATGTGCTCTCTTTCAGTTTAAAGCCTTCAGTTTAAATTGTCCTTTGTCTTATCACTACATGCCCTTCTCTAATTCAGTTTGTACTTCAGCCTATATTAACATCATAGAATTATAGGCAGCATTCATATTTTGCTTTCCCAAGTAATGCTCTTGTATTTGTTAATATAAGTTTGACCTGTGATAGTGAGTGTGACTCAGCAAACAAGCATTTAAAAACAAAACAAAAAAAAAAGAAAACTTTTCTTTTTCTTTCAGGCAGATTAATGAGCAGAGAAGTGTTGGGAGATGCTGAGCAAGAGCTGAAGGAGAAAAGTGCAGTGAATGACAGAGGCCATGACTTTTCTTCCAAAAAAAGAAAACTTGACATTGATCGTTCAGACTCAGTGATTGAACTAGTGCAGACTGACAAAAATGACATTCTTGAGAATCAGACTGTGGATAATGAACATAAACCAACCCTGTAAGTTTAGCAAAGTAAGCTTAAGCATAACAAAAGTAATATTCTGCTAATCTAGAAATTCTGTTGTATAACTTAAAGCATGTCCTCATGTGAGGATGGTGGGGGTTTTTTTTCTGAACTTCTTTTTAAATTCCTGATTATTTCTTCTAGTGGGACAGAGTTTTCCCTCTGTATTAATTTTACTTAGGTGTACTACTTGGCATTTTCTAGAAATTCAGTTCATCTCTTGAGTGTACTTGATCTGTCCAGGGCATTAATGTAATGCTAATTTGTAGGAATTAATAAAATATACTTGAGATAAACTGTCTAAAGATACATCTGAATGATTTGAAGATGACACTGAAGGGTTT
Source organism: Acrocephalus scirpaceus scirpaceus (assembly GCA_910950805.1). Lineage (NCBI taxonomy): Eukaryota > Metazoa > Chordata > Aves > Passeriformes > Sylviidae > Acrocephalus > Acrocephalus scirpaceus. The sequence goes on along the minus strand of OU383774.1, from coordinate 54,183,632 downwards.
GATAATACATTAGCCACCAGCTGCTCTGCCCTTTGCTCCCAGTCTCTAAACGTTTTGTTATTTGTAACGTAACCTTTCCTGCCAGAAACTTTAACCTCTCCTCTTAAAAATCTGACACCACCTCACTTTCACAGTGAACATGTTTTCCTAGTTGAAAGCTGTACTGTCAAAACTGTTGAAAGTAGTAGCAGGAAAAGGCAAAACTCTGTAGGTGCTCTATTTTGAGATAACCTGATATAATAATAGTAAAACAACAGTTTGATTCTCAGCATGACAACTGGAAAAGGATGTAAAAGCAGCTGCTGATTTCTCCAAAATTTTGAGCAACAGCTTTCTTACAAATACTATAGAGAATCTAGCCTAGGTTTTTAATTCTTAAAATACTCACAGAACATGGAGTGAAGCCAGACTGCAGGTTCTGCTGTAGTTCCTTCTAGAGAAGAGATTGGAACTAGAGATTGTTAGAGAAATGTGTGTTGTGAGAGTTACTTATGGGTCTGTTTGCCTTTTATCATTTCCTTTTGACCTGCCTGTACAGGGTTCATCTAAAGAACTCAAGTAACGCAACTGTGAGAAGGCCTGGAACTAGAACGCTTGTTTTTTGCAGTCACCAGCTAAAAATGGTAATAAGTGGCTTTAACACATTCATTTTTCACTGTGCTGAACATGTATGTTAATTTTAACATTTTCATCTTGTATGTTTAGATAGTTCTAATGGCCTTTCTTCATGAGATTGTGTCACACTGTGAGCTAGGCTGTCATGGTGGAAACTACACCCCATTCCCTCTCCATTATCAGTCCTTCAGCATGTTCCCCCAGACCAGCACTATCTACTCTTTTGGCCTTCCCTTCTCCCCCCTTTACTTGCACTCCTCAAGAGTCCAAAGTATATATTCTCTCCCTGCACCCCTTGTGTACAGGGTTAGGGAGTCAGAATGATAATATTTTTGTGATGTCTCCCCAAAGAATGGCATAGCAGGGGAGAAGGGAATCTCAGGATGGGGAATCTCAGGATGTCTATGCAGTTTTCTCATACAGTGGTAGAGTTGGGACAACTGACCTGAATGTGACTCTTGACTTTCATGAGTGTGAAGCATTGCCTGCAAATGTTCAAAGGAGAAAAACTGGTGTAAACTTATGCTGTAGGTTTTACTGGATTCATTGCCCTTAAGAAATGCATGTGGAATTTTCATGCAAACATGTTGCAGTGCTGTCCATTCTAGAGGTCTTGTAACTAATTGTGTTTTTGTGATGGGAGAGGAGAAATTCTGCCCCATCTGGTCATTTCGTAGAAACTGCATAAAAAGCATGTTCGAGATTTGACTCAGCAACTTACAATTCTGGTGAAATTGTTGGGACTTAAGCACTTCTCTACATGTCTTATTGAGAGGAGCTCCCTTTCCTGAGTATTATGAAGGATAATTTGAAATTAAGATAAATGTTGCATTGCAATAAATGTATTAACTTTTCAAATTCAGCCATAGCTGTGCATTACGGTAGCTTTGAAACTTCAGCCTTGGAGTTCTAAAAGCCTCTTGCTGTGCCCTCTTGGCCCAGAGTTACATGCAGCAACAACACATCACAGCCTTTTCATTTGATAACACAGGTGCACAGTGCCAGCTCAGATGAAGATGATAGTTCTCAGATTCATCAATCAAGCAAAACAAAACTAACCAGTGGAACAAAGAAAGGAAAAGAAAGTAAGTTTGCAGAGCTCTACATGCTGCATGCTTTCTACAGTTGTGTCCCATCAGGTGATACACTTTATTGTAGACAGTGTGGGCAGGCCAGTTCTTAGGCAGAACAATGTTGTCTGTAGCTGTTGAGACATGTTGAACTGTCCAGGCAACAGCTTCTCAAATACTGTGCAGTTGTGGGAAAGTCAGTCTTGCAGATCTCGCTGTGTCACACCCAGTACCTGTTCCAGCCAACAAAAAATTGATCAGGATATAATACTGGGGTGGGGGGACCTCAAGCTGGAGAGGCAGTGTGAAACTGATGTTATTTGCACTTGCATCTTGCTTCTGTCTTAAGTGCAGTTTGTGATTCTCTTGGGAATTAAGGTGGAGAATGATAAAAAACGCTATGTGGGAGAAATCAGTCTGGAGTGGGATTTGAGAAGAGTGAGACACTAGGTCACTCAGAGGCACCTTGAGCAAGTGCTTTAGGCATCACAGCAGGAAACAGTCATTTGTGGGAGGATTGATGAGAGACATGGAAAAGTTGTGTTATAGGCTTGTAGATAGCAAGGAAGCTGCTTAGATTTTGGAGGATGTGGGAAAAACAAAAAGGATGGCTAAGAGTTCAGGGCCAAACAAGGGAAAGGTTTTGGCTTTAAACTGGTGTTGAGAAATAACATATCCATTGACAGAATCCACCCAGCAGCACAAGGAAGAGGATATGATGGAAATTGGACAGACTGACTCTGCTGGTGTAGAGAGTGCAGGATGCAAAAGAAAGAGTCTGTCACAGCAGGGTGTTGATTGTGGCAAGTCCAGTGTGCTGGATGACATATGTGTTGTGAGGCCATCCAACAATGCACCCCTAAAAGCTGACTGTAAAGAAAATAGCAGGCAGCCAAAACAAGATGCACTTTATGAGGAGTCTGATGGTGATGATATGCTTCCCAAGAACACTAATGAAGAAAATATTTATGTACTGGATGCCACAAAAGAAGGAAATGTGGGTCGTTTTCTAAATGTAAGTTGCATGGGTTCTCTTCATTGTCTCTGCAAATACATAATTTACTTATTTAAGCTTAAACTAGAAAGTTTTTGCACATAAACATTATGGGTGGTAGACACATGATGAGAGGCACATGTGGTGCTCCCTGCCATCACAGGTGACAGGACAGTAGGTTGGGTCCCACCGGCTGTTTGTGCCTCCATAAGCTGATAATGCTGTGTACCAGCTGCAGTTTTTGGCACTACTGGGTTCCTGAGAGATATATTCCCAAGTAATGAATGGTATCTTTTTCGTGATGGCCTTTTTTAGAGCTTCAGAGAGCAAATAGCATTTTGTTGAGCCACATGCCTTCTCCCACCTTTGTTTACTTTGTTCCCCAGCCATTGTAAAGTCTGGTTTGTGCTGGTTTAGGACATGTGTTGTGTTGTACAAACTTCCCTACTGTTCAGTCATAGGTTCAGAACGTGGTGTGTTATACTGTGTACATGTTTGCTAAATCTCTCAATTTTGACTTGCCAAGAAATAAATAGCAATCAATTGCCGAGTACCTCCAGCTAAGACAAATGGTTTATAGACACATCTGCAGGTACTCTGTAAATAATTTATTTCTCTTCATTGGCATGAATATGTCTTGCAGCAAAGCCCTTGCATATGTTTAAGCTGTTCTTCCTTGCAGAGGTAATATGGTGTTAATATTAGTAGTGCATCTTGCAGAAACCTTCCTTCTACTCCCATGAGCATATACATGTTCCCATATGCACCTGAGTGACCTTTCACATCCTGTACTTGGCCAACACACAATCATGTGATCCATTGCTTGCTGCCCTGGCAAGGGCATTGGGTGATCAACTTTCCAGGTGGGCTGGAGAAGGGAAGGAAGAAACTACCTTTACTGGTAGATATCTGACACAAAGTAGTTTTATTTAGCCAATGATGTAGTGTTGGACTGTTTCTTATTCAGATTTTTTGTTTTACAGCACAGCTGCTGCCCAAATCTCTTTGCACAAAGTGTGTTTGTAGAAACTCACAACAGAAGTTTTCCATGGGTGGCATTCTTCACAAACAGGTGAGTTTCTGGAAGTTTAATGTAGTTCATTCAAGGCACTAGGAAGAAAAAAACAGTGCTTACTTATTAGGGCATAATTACACTGAGGGGTGGGGCAGATGCTTAGATCATAAAAGTGCAAAACTACCTTCTTATAGGTGACTTCTTATTATGCACTAAAGACAGAAGAAATACAGCTCATTGGTTATCATTAACGAATTTTGCTTCAGTTTTGCACTGAAATGTAAAGTAGGGAAGGTAATTTTGATGTGTCCACTTCAGTGATAATCTTCAGTGGAGAAATAGGTTTAACTCAGCATGGTCTTTTAGAAAGCCAGGATTCACTCATCCCACTGCTGTGTCTTAAGGAATGGCCACCAGATCTGTGTCCTATAGGGCAGGATTGAACCCCACAGGATATTAAGGTTGAGACACTTTGTGGGCCAAACAAGCTGGCTTCAGTCCTTTTCCTCACAGCTATCAAGACAAGCAGGACTTTGTGTAGCCCAGCATGTCCTGGGGATGTGACAATAGGATACTCAGAGGTGAAAATTTGTTCTGAAAGTAAAAGATGCAGCTATTTCCTTAGTGTTTAACAGAAAGAGAGATACAGAGACCTGGTGCCAGCGAGACACAATATGGCAGCAGCTCTACCCAGGAGAGGAAAGATGAATTGTATAAATAAAGTTAGCTGACATGCGTGCCAGCAGTAGTACTAGGTGAGAACAGAACACAGAGGAGAGACTTTGTGCTGACAAACCAGTTCCAGGGAGCTCTGCTCCATACTGACACAGATGCTGTGCACTGCACTGGGAAGTCTCCAAGAACTGTGAAGACTGTTTTGAAATATGTCCAAAAAAGGATTTTGATTAGCTAGAGTCTTTCTTGCTCAGGTACTCAGTAAAGAAGTGTAGTGGGGACTGAGGAGAGAGATAATAGTGACCAGTAAAGACACTTAGGGAAGAAGATTGTTGAAGGACAGTTCTCCTCACTGGCTCTTCCATTTTCTGGGCATCACCCTTTTACAACTTTTCTAAATTAAGGACTTCATCTGGACCATGGAGCTTAATTGTGTACCTTCCATGAGCTTGCCTAGTCACCTTTTTATTTGTTTTACATGTCTGGCCTCTAGAACAACCTCTAGGACATCTCAAGTCAGCAAGTCCCAGGCTGCAATTATGTGCTGTATGAAAAGTCCTCGTTGTTTGTTGTCAGTCAGCTGCCAGGGAATTCACTGGATGTCCCCTATACCATATCCAGTGAGAAACATCAGAGAATTACTCTCTTCATCACAATATTCATATTTTATTACATTTTCCATCAGTTGTTCCTCAGCATCATCGTCATGGGTATTTAGTTTGGCATTCATTTTGGACAATGAATTTCCTACCTTAGACATTTCTTCTATTGTACTACCTTAGCAGCTGGTTCATGAGGAGCATGTGTTTAATTCCAGGTTTTGGGCTTTGTGCACATACTGCAATTGCAGTAAAAGGTAGCCTGTCAGACCAAAGATGACAGTCTTCAACAACATATCTAGAGATCTGTTCAAACTTCAGTGATGCACTCTACATAGGAAAAATAACAAAACTGTGTTATTCATTTAGATGTATCACTTATGTGGTTTTACTTTTTTTTTGGGGGGGGGGGGAGAGTTTGTGGGTTTGTTTTGGCATTTTTTTGTTTGTTTGTTGTTTTGTTTTTGGTTTTTTGTTTGGTTGGCTTTGGTTTTGGTAGGATTTTTTGTTTGTTTGATTTTTGTTTCATAGAATTTCTCTCTAAGTTAGAGCACATTGTTTAGATTCCAGCCCTTTTTGCAATCTCCATGGCAATTGCCATAGGCAAAGCAGCACAACTGTGCCAACAACTCCTTGTATCCCTTGTTTCTCTCCCAACAAGCTGCCTGTGTGATGCTCCCTGCCCTCTACAATTTTTGGGTTTGCATGTGTGCTTTGGTGACAAATTGTTAGCACAGTATTGTTTCACTTAGTTCAAGCAAATTGACTGTTTTGTTTCTTAGACATGTGAAAGCTGGAAGCGAACTCACGTGGGATTATGGTTATGAAGCTGGAAGCATGCCAGAGGCAGAGATTTCCTGTCATTGTGGAGTTCAGAAGTGCAGGAAAAAAACCTTATAGGCAAAGCTTTTCTACTGTCAACAGTCTTGTTCCTGGGGATTTATATACCAGAAGGGATGACTACTCAGCAAACAGCCCTCAAGTCCCTGGTGCTAAATTCAACTAAAATGCCTTTCACCTGATGATTTTTTAAATTTACATTTAAATGTCACTTTTGTAGCTTTCAGAATTAGAACTGTTTGTCCTAAGAACAGGCATCAAACCATTCCTAGGTAATTTCTGTTCTCCTGATCTTCCTCCTCCCTGTTTCTAATCCACAAGCAAAGCTCATAGTGCACTGGAAGAATTCCTGCTCTGTGCCATGTGCAGCAGACACGACTGCTGAGAGCAACAGTTCCTTGGTGCTTTCTGTGCCCCTCCACAGTGCTGAGTTAGCAAAACTCAGGTTTCTGAAACTCATTATGAATGCAAGACTGCCTCTCTGGGCACTACGAATTGTTAAAATACACCTAAGCCTGTTGGATCTGGTGGGACAGATAGTCCTGAACAGAGGCAGAATTAAACAGAACAGTTCTGCAAAGCTGTCTTTGTGCTACAGAATGAGCTGGACAAGTCCTGCTGCAGCAGGAGAGAAATGACTGGGTTTTGTTGGATTGCACCCCTCTCCATGTTTGTGACACACAGAGAAATCCTTGAGAAATCCAGTGTACCTCATCTCAGTGCCATATTGTGTATGGGACAGGTGGGCCACAGAATTCCTTATCACATGGTTTGTTGGTAAGAGAGAAACAAGCTACATTCAGAGACATGGAGTGCAAATGCAGGAGGTGGCTCTGAAATGGAGCAGGTGTGTGGCTTTTAAATGTGTTGGAGCCTTGGGCAAGCAAGGAGGTGTCACAGATGAGCAATTTAGATGCTTGAAGAACCACAGCCAAAGGTTTTTAAAAAAATGGTTTTATTATAAATGTCATAAAAGTAAGATTTAACATAGTTTGATAGAAAAGTTTACTCTGTTACTGCAGAGGATATGATAATGATTTAAAGTTACCAATACAAAATCTAGTGGCACAGTAGTGCAAGGCTGTGTGTGACATCAGTCGTTTACCAGAGACCTGCAGCTGATCCGGGGTCTCTCAGCCTCAAGGAGTAACATTGAGAGCATCCCAGCTCACAGGGAGATCACTGCCATACAGCCAGCTGATTAGCATGAGAGCTAAAAAAAAGGCTTGCTCAGGCTGCCATTTATGGAATAAAATGGTTGGCTTGAAATCAAATTACCTTTGTTGGAAAAGATAAACATGAGAGTGTTGTACCTACACCTTTCTTTGTTCCTTGATGAATGAGCCTTGGAAGAACTCCCCACTATTCATGTGTTAATTGCATGGTTGGTATCCCAGATTCCAAGTCCATACCTCAGTGCTCACCATGTCACCCTGCTCCTGTGGGGGTTTTCAAAGACATGGTAGGAACAAATTAAGGTCTTGCCCTGGTTATGTCCAAGCCTATACTGCAAAATGAAGGAGAAGCAGGAACCAGTTCTCAGCCCTGAGACCAAGAGGCAATGGCTTAGGGTTCTGTTTTAATTGGCTTTTATCTGTGCTGTGTTATTGTGGACAAACATGGTATCTGTGACCCTAAGTGGTGGTTTTAGTTTGTTTTGGATGCTTCAAGCTTAAAAATCGTGGGGTTGTATTGTAACCCATGATGCTCTTGAATTTTTCAAGTTTCAGCATGCATGAGGACTTTCAGCTTGTTAAAAGTGGTCCTTTAACAGAGATAACAGACCTGTGAACCATTCTGCTTATAGTGAAATCTCAGATCTTCTCTCTCACAACTCTTTTTGAGAGTTTGACTCATCCATCAAGCAAACCTCTCCTCAGTTTTGGTCCCCGGCATCGCACTCTGCATTTGTATGGGCTTTCAGCACCCATCTTCAGGGATAAATGCAGAAGAGCCGGATTACCCCAGTGTTGGTGCAGTACCTCTTCAGAAGATCAGAGCCACTCACCCACCCTGATCAGCCCCTGTGTTAGCTGAAGGCAGCACTCAACCCCTTTGCTTTTTGCTTCACTAAAGATCTGTCTCTACTCAGAGGGAATATGCCTTGGGGGGACATCTTTCAATGTTAACCAGAGACATGCCAAAGTGTATGTCAGGTAACCCAGGAGTGGTATTAGCCTTTTAAACAATTGGAAATGAAGAAAACATTTATGTCTATGCTTGACTTGACTGTGGAAAAGAAGATGGGAATGTTGTTAAAGCATCAGGAGAGAGGGAAAGAAGGTACATTTTACTGCTGTTGATTATATATTCCAGATCAGTGGTAGGAATTAATGATACTGGGCTGGTGAGGAAAAGCCCTGTTTTCTTAATACAGGAAAACAGACCTGATGTTTCAAAAGAGGCAACACTTACTTGCTCCATGTGGTCTGCAACTATGGGAGAGCCTGCTGTGAGTGTAATGTCACAGGAGGCGTGTGTATAAGACAGGAATTTTTGGCTAGCTGGGTTTATCAGGTCTGTCTCCAGGCTGGTGCTTCTTCATTTTCCTCCTCCAGCCTAGAGATCATAACCTATCCATGAGCAAAATCACCTTGATTTCTGCCTGCTTCTGCAGTATTACTAGAACAAGTTCTGCTGAGGGTGTCCTGCAAGTGTCCTCTGCAGGTAATGACCACAGGAGTGCTCACCTGAGCTCTCACTCTGCTCTGCTGACTGTTCCTCTGCTTGTCACAGCTCAGAGATGAGGATATTTCTAAGCACAGCCCCTCCTGTCACCTGTGCTTTTCCAGAGCGGTGTGTAGAGCACCGAGCACAAGCACTGATGGAAAAACAGGTGAAGATATTCCTAGTGAAGTACTCAAAAGCACCTGTGGAATGACACCTTTGGGACTTCCCATCAGCCTGTCAGGGACATCATAAATTAAGAGGGTGTCTTGGTTTTGAAAGAAGACAGGTATCTGCTAAAGAGAGGCAGGGCCTCTCTTGGGATGGATAATTCAAATTCCCTTCCCTCAAATTATTATAATTTAGAAAAAAAAATTAAAACGGCTCTCAGGCAGAGATATGGGGATAGGAATAACAGTTCTTTAGTAATAGGTATAACAAGGCAAACAAACAACGACAACTACAGCAATAGCGAAAACAGAACCAGGGACCTTGACGGGGCTTGGTCCTACAAAACCCAGGGCAGTCTGGTCTCTGGGGACTCCAAAAAAAAAGGTACCAAGCTGGAACGGTGGGGTATCCCGGGCTGGTGGATCGGATGAAGTTCGGAGCTCTGTCGGTGGTCACTGGGGGGCAGGGATGTTTGGCAGGGAGGGCAATGCGGGCCCGCGGTGCAGAGCAGCTCTAAAACAGCGCCGAGGCAGTGGGACAGGGCTGAGACAGCTCCAGCAGGGCAGCAAAGGAGGAATCAGGATCTTCCTGGACACACGAGCAGATGATGGCAGCTCCCTTCAGGATCAAATCCCGGTGGTGCCAGTGAGAAACCCACGCAGCAACGGCAGCCCCCTCTTCTCCCGATGCAGACCACACCAAAAGTGAAGCTGCCTTCCAGCACCGTCTTTCTCCCCCCCTCCAGAGAAACTCGCAGAGACAAAGGGTGTAGCCAAATACCAGGGTCCATCTTTTTTTGTTTCAGCTGAGCACTGATAAGTACCAGCAATTAGCTGCCAAGCAACCCTTGGGAAAAAAATTCTATAGGTGAAAAAGAAAAGAAACCTAACCCCCAACAGAGGGCCTGATGGGAATTAGTTGCACTGAGATGTGAATCGCAGCTCCTACAGTGAACAGTGTCCCTATGGAGGGACAGTAGGGATATGAGGATGTATAAGGGCTCAATGGAAATAAATATCAATGCCCAAGATAAGCATACAAATGCAAAGACAGATGAAGATCACTTATGGCATAAGTATAAAAGAAACTGGACTGGAGCATATGAACTGATTTTTCCTTTTTTTAACAATAAATCACTGAGCATTAATTTCCAGCTCTTTGTATTTCACAGAACTGTATGGCTTGATAGCGCAGCAGTTTGGTGGAAGAGCTCACAAGAGTTTTGGAGTTGATTTTGCTTCACAAAGAATTTTTTCCTGCATTGGAGAACAGGCTTCTGTTAGGAAGATTTTACTAGTTTAAGATTTATGCACCTGTGGGTGCTTGAATCATGTTGACTCATTTGAGTATCATCTAGTAATAGATCTGGGAATTGGAATTGTGTAGCAGCATTTGGCTAATAGATATAATCTAATTCCAGGCCTGGACACAGGGGTTGACCTTAGCTCTGTTATGCTACATCTGGGCAGGTGCAAAGGGATTTGGAAACCAGCTGGAATGATGCCAGCAGGACTGAAAAGCCAAAGCTGATCTAGCTGGTAAAGGGAACTGATCTCTGAAAGCTCCATGTTGTGTTCGGTGTGGCCTCCTGATGAGCCAGAATATGCCTGTTAATGCGGCTGGTGAGCTCGCTGGGGGAGGTTCAACAAGACCATGGGCTGGGTCCTGCACTTTGGCCACAACAACCCCAGGCAGTGCTACAGGCTGGGGCAAGAGTGGCTGGAAAGATGCCTGGCAGAAAAGGGCCTGGGGGTGCTGGTCGACAGCAGCTGAACATGAGCCAGAGTGTGCCCAGGTGGCCAAGAAGGCCAATGGCATCCTGGCCTGGATCAGCAATGGTGTGGCTGGCAACACCAGGGTAGTGATTGTACCCCTGTACAATCACGCCTGTGACCCTCGTGAGGCCACACCTCAAATCCTGTGTTCAGTTTTTGGGCCCCTAAAATCAGGAAGGACGTGGAGGTGCTGGAGTGTGTCCAGGAAGGGCAGCAGAGCTGGAGAAAGGTCAGGAGCACAATTCCTGTGCGGAGCTGCTGATGGAGCTGGGGGTGTTTAGTCTGGAGAAAAGGGGGCTCGCGGGTGAACCTACCCTTCTATATGTGAAAAACGAGGTTCACCTTTTCGGAAAAATTTAAAAGTTTAATTAAAAAATTAAGAAAATAGACAATTAGGAGAGATAAAAGCAAAATACATTTTCTCGGCCAAGGGTGCCTGGCACAAAACCAGCCAGCACACCGTCTAACAGAGTCCTTTTCTTCTTGTACATGAGCCTGTTGCATATTTTAAAAATTCACATGCATGATTCAAACATTCCTTTTGAGTGTGAATTCCTCTGTTCAGTCTCAAACCCCGCCCCCCCCGCAGACACTCTCTGGCAGACTCGTCTTCGTGGCTCCACTCCACCTGATAACACAGGTCCATAAATTCTTCTCTTGGGGCTCTGGTCATCTCAGTTGGACAAGATACTTGACAACAGCAGTTTAATTGCTTCCTTAGTGTTCTGACACTAAGATACTCATCACATTTCTAAATTCTATCAATAAGGAAAATACAGTACAATCTTCTTGCATTTTACATACAGTATTCATTTCAATATTTGCGAAAAGCCAACTATATACTATGCATTTATAACATATAGAACTGCCTGAAACGAAGGCGTATCTAGGGCGGGGTCGGCATCTTCTCCTTGGCAATAAGTGAAAGGAAGCTCCACGCGCGGAGGTTAGGTGGGACAGTAGTTCTATGATTCTGAATCAGTGAAGAGTGAACACGGGGCTAGGGAGGGCTGCGGGATACGACCTTTCCCATGGTGAAAGCCCTCGGGAAATGGCTGTCCGACAGCGGCCCGCGGCGGTGCCTACCACGGGTACGGAATCCCGACACCCGCTCCGCGACCCCGGCACGCCCGAACGCGGAGCTGGCCCGGCCCCGCCTCCCTTATACGTCACGGGCGCCTTCCCGTCAGCCACGCGAGGGTCGCAGCCAATCAGCGCCGCGCGGGTGTGCGGGGCGGAGCACCAGTGGGAGCCACTGCGCATGCTCCGTGCCCCGGCCGGGCACGCTCACTTCCGCGCGGGAGAGTTGAGGGCGGGGGAGGGGGCAGCGGGAGTGGCGGCTCGCGCGGGCCGGTAAGTGCCACCGCGGGGCGGGGGGAGCGCGGAGCCTCCTCAGCGCCAGTTACGCACCCCCGCTCCCCTCGCAGTGTCAGTGAGTGGACCCTGCCGGGGCTCGGCTGAGCGGAGCGGGCGGGGGGGCCGTGAGGCGGCACCGGGACCTCCGTGAGGGCCACCCCGGGGGGGCCGAGGAGGTATTAGAAAGAAATCCTTTATTTGTGAGAGTGGTGTGGCGCCGGCACGGATTCCCTAGAAAAGCTGTGGATATCTGATCTCTGACGGTGTTCAAGGCCGGCTTGGATGGAGCTCTGAGCAGCCCGGTCTAGCGAAAGGTGCCCTGCCCGCGGCTGGGGGTTTGGAACGAGATGCTCACAAGTGAAAGGTGATCAGAAAGATGGCTTTGCTTGTTCGTTCTTGTTCCTTGCGAAGTCTTGGATGTGTTTGTTTTGACGTGGGGAGAATGAGGAAGTGAATGTCGGTCGTGTTTAGCCTTGCCATCTCCAGCCGTGCTTCTTTCCCCACCAAGCGCCAATGAGGGACACAGTGAGTGTGGGGTAAGAGGTGCGTGATTTCTTTTTTGCTTCCGTGGATCCAATCCTGCATTGTGCTGGAAGGAAGAGGAGAGCAGAGCAGGAGCTGGGGCAGTGGGTTTCAGTAGCATGCTGGAAGTCAGGGGACGTGGGTTCTTTTCCTTACTCCCTGTGAGAAACGAACCTCACTCTTTAAAATTTTGGAAAGTTTAATAAGGGATAAAAGGGACAATAACAGCGCTAGGTATGTAGCCGTAGCCAGAGGCACATCGGCTAACCATAGCAACTCTTCTTATATACTTTTTCTGTTGCATTGGTCAAATACATATTCATAAAGATTGTACGTACTCAAACATTCCTTTGGGCTGGTTTACACGTTCCGGGAATTCTTTAGCTTGGTTCGACCCCTGCCCTGCCTTTTTAGAGTACGTGCGGTGATGGTGGATGCCGTTTTGAGGGTCGTGTGTGCCACTTCCTCACAAGGGCCCTGTTCCCTGGTTTCAGCAGAGGCAGCGGCTATTGATGGTCGAAGGGTCAGTGGCAGGGGTCCTCGTCACATCTGCTCCTTAAATGTTATCTGAACGTGCTGACACTTTTAGCTGTTTCCGCAAGTACTTTAAATCAGTGTTAGCTATGTCACAAATATATCAGAGTTATTTTCATTATTGTCAATTAGTTACAAGAATAAAAGCGTTATTTATTGTTTCACAACTACAGCTACTTCTGCAAAAGTAACATTATAATAACATTATAATGCACAATACATAACATTCATTTTAATATTTGCAAAAGCCAAAACTATAATATGGGTTTATCACGCTGTCTACAAACTAAAATATCATCCATAAATGATCTTCTGAGGATACGAGCTACACAGGGGCCAGGGCATTGGCCACAAAAAGCCAACAAATTATACTATATCAAAAGCAGTTAAAAGTGATTACAAACTGTACTATATCAAAATTATTGTGGTTAATAGTGCTTTACAAAAGCCAGTACATAATAGGAAAAGCCAACAACTACCTAGTTGTTTATAACACTCCCCTGTGGATATACTAAGAGATTCTGTGCCTTAGCCTGCTCCTGTGTAAAAGATGGATATTTACATACAAAGATGCTTTCAGAACTGGGTCTGGAGAGCAAGTACTTAGACAAACTGGTAATGTTTCAGCAGGATTGCTGAAAGTGGCGCAAGCCCTGCGCTCTTGCCAGCACTGTTCTTCTCCCTTTTTACTTTCTGTTTCCTTTCGCCTTTTTTTCCCTTTAGTCACTGTTGTGAAAAAAACGAAAAATGAAAACCAGCAGTCCTGCTTCTAGGACGGAAATGGCACTGGTACAGGAGAGGCAGCCGTGTGTGACTGTTCTCAGCTGCTGCTCTGCCCTCCGTTTTGCAGCGTCATTTGTTCTGTCACGAGCGGAGGGCAGCAGAAGGGCCCCTAAATCCTACAGCTGAATTAGGCCCCCTGCGTTCCCTGGGGTGGTGACAGTGGAAGCGAAGGGTTGCAGAAGGACTTTGGGACAGCAAGGTGGGACTGTAAAACAGCAGGTGAAAATCCAGCCTTGATAAGTGGAAGATGATGGATGGGGCAGAGAAACAACCGTAATGCTGATTCCCTCCCTACCTAATCTGATGCCACTTAAGAAAGAGATCTGGGGAACTGTAATACTCTGTAATACTGGTCTAGTTGACAGGGCAGTGTTGGGTCATTGCTTGGATTTGTTGATCTCAGAGGTCTTTCCCAACCTAATTGATTCTGTGACAAGTATGTGACTCTCATTGAAAGGCATCCCCTCTGGAGGGGCCAGGAGGACAAACCCCGTGGATCTGTCCCTGTGATTTCTGTGTTGAATTCTCACCCTCCAGTTAGGTACAAATCAGGGTACTTTTGTACCTTCCATTGTTTGTGGTTGCATTGCACGAAATACCCTGGAGGTGCAAAACATTTCCTGGTAATCAAGGGAAAGAGCAAGGCCACACAGCTCCCACGCTGCTTCATGTTCCTCCCCAGACCTGTGGCAGCACAAACCACCAGCCCTCCACACAGTTTTCTCTGCTCTGACCACTGTGGGCCCCATTGCTTGCTGAGCTTTGTTTTTTTTCACTTCTTTGTGCTTCCAACAGTAGTTCTCTGGAAATGTCAGCCCTGCTTTCAGAAGCAGGCTAAAATGTGATTGGAATAATAAGATTATTAAGGAAAGAAGGAAAATACAGTGTGATGTTGTGACTCTGTAGTGTAAATGGTAGCCTATCCTTTTGGAGGTGGTTTGCTCCTCTTTGAGTGTAGCTGGAGTAGAGAAGTGACAGAGGTGAATAAAACTGCAGACCAGTTTCTGTACAAAGAAGAGCTAAGTAGTTTCAGATTCCTCGACTTTAGAAAGAGACAGCAGGAGAAATAGTAACAGAGTAATGCTGTCATGAGTGCTACTGAAAGAGTGGAGCAAGGAGCAAGGATTTCTTGCCTTTTCAGACAGATCTAAGGGTATGGACTAGAATCTTGGAGTGGCATGCTTAAGCCCTGCAAAAGCAAGGCATTGTTCAGATGAAATATAATTAAACTGTGAAACTGGAAACCTGCCCTTAGCCTCTCCCTTCTTGCGTAGGAGCGGCCAGCCAGCTCCATTGCCCCATTTAGCTCCGTATCTTCTTCCTGTGTAGCAGAAAGCTCAGGAAGAGCACAGGCTCCTCTGGGGGTGTGTTGGGTTTGCATGGCCAGGTTTGGGTGGTGGGGGGGCTACAGGGGTGGCTTCAGTGAGAAGCCACCAGAAGCTTCCCCCATGTCCAGCAGAGCCGATGCCAGCCAGCTCCAGGACAGACCCTCTGCTGGCCAAGGCTGAGCCCAGCAGGAATGATAGTAACACCTCTGTGGTAACACATTTAAGAAGGAAAGAAAAAAAGTTATTGGGCAGATAAAACTTTGGGCAGAGAGGAGTGGAGTGGGACTATGTGAGAGGAGCAGCTCTGCAGACACAGAGGTCAGTGGAGAAGGAAGGGCAGGAGGTGCTTCAGGCACCAGAGCTGGGATTCCCTCCTGCAGCCCCTGGTGCAGACCATGGTGAGGCAGCTGTGCCCCTGCAGCCCATGGAGGTCTGTGGGGATGCAGAGATCCATCTGCAGCCTGTGGAGGAGATGGATGCCTGAGAGGGGACTCTGACCCTGGGGGAGGCCCATGCTGGAGCAGGGTTCTGGCAGGGACTTGCAGACCCATGGAGAGCGAGCCCACACTGGAGCAGATTTCCTGGTAAGACTTGTGACCCTTGGGGGGACCCACACGGGAACAGGCTGTGCCTGAAGGACTTCACCCCATGGGAGAGTGACCTGTGTTGCAGCAGTTCATGGAGAGCTGTTCATGGGATAGACTCACAGAGACGTTTGTGGAGGACTGTCTCCAGTGGGAGGGACACCACACTGGAGCAGGGGAAGGACTCTCCTTGAGTGTGGCAGGAACAATGAGTGATGGACTGACCATAACGCCCATTCCCCATCTCCTTGTGCTTCTTGAGGGAAGGAAGTAGAGTTTTGAAAGAGGGGATGGGTGAGGGTAAGGTAGTTTTAAAATTTATTTTACTCCTCATTATCCTGCTCTGATTTTTTTAGTGATAAGTTCAGTTAATTAGCCCCAAGCTGAGTCTCCTTTGCCTGTGATGGTATTTGGTGAGGGATCTCTCCCTGTCCTTAACCCATGAACCTTTGTTAAATTTTCTCCCATCCAGTTGTGGAGGGGAGTGATAGTGTGGCTTGGGGCAGTGCCTGGCATCCAGCCAGGGCCAACCCACCATAGAGGGACAGGATATGGGGCTAAACAGGGCAGTAGGTGCAGGCTGGCTGCTTCTTCACAGAGGAATGGCCAAGAGCTGTACTTCCACTGCTTCAGGATTCCTACAGAGGTGCTGGAAGAATCCTAAGGCTGACCATGATCAAGTGTCTTCTGTTCTCCATCAGCACCAGGATTTCTCCGGAGCCTGTAAGAACACCAGGGACTGTAGACTCCACCTTAAGCCCCTTCCTTAAAAAATTCCTAGAGCTGGATCCTCTGACTGGGCCTGAGCAGGGCCTATGTGTCTGCATCGATTCCAGGTATTGGTTTGCTGCAGAGAGCTTTTCTTGTAGTCCAGGCCATTCACACTCTAGCTCATTCTTCTTTTGAATTTCTTTCTTTTCTGTTCTAGTTCTAATATGTCTTTGTGTTTGTTTTGTTTCTATTGTATTTATTTATTGCTCAGGTTCTGAAACTGATATGATGGTCAGTGTGTAGATGGATTTTGGAAATAAGTTTCTACCCTGCTTTGCTTACAAAACATAAAAGGACAGAGGGGAAAAAACCTCCAGCTGTGTGCAAAGTGACTTGTGATTATAAGTAAATTGTCAGTAGTGTGAGCCAGAGGGGAGAAAACATAAAAATCCTCTTCCACTCTGGTGGTGTTTTTGAGGCTACCCCATCTGTTTTATGCAAGGGAGATGGGAACTAATGAAAGCAGTTTGTCTGTTGAAACCCAGAAAAGGGTTTGCAGGATTTGTTGGACTATGAGATTTCCTGCCTCTTTTGTACTTGGGCCTTACTACCTCTCATTAGAATAATTTAACTTCAGATCTTCCTGTTTCTTGAATGTAAATGCAGATTTTTCTTCCCCCTTGTCATACAGGAGTTTGTGCTGTCAGAGGTGACATCTCCAGCAGAGGATAGTTTGGAGTATCTCGCCTTGTAGGAGTGGGAAGTTGTTGAAGATTTCGGTGGTGGACTTGCACAAAAAACACAAAGTAAAATTTCTGCTACAAGTGTTGTGGGGTGTGCTCTAACCTGATGGTGGGGGATGTGTGTAAAGGCTTGTCCAGAAACACTTAGACTGTTTTTGTGAAGTAAGTAGCTGGCCTCAGAATTTTGCAGCTGCCAGAGAAAGACTGTGTGAAGAAGAGCAATTAATACCTGAGTGAATATGGCCAGAAAAAGATAACAGGTGTCCCTGGGGCAGTTCCCAGGGCTCAGGGAAAATTCTGTCACTCCTGTTAGTGTTTCACCTTGTTGAGAGAGAACGTTTGAATCTCTCATTTATGATTTTTTTCTTGTGCCCCGATTTACTTGCAGACCTCCCCACACTACTTTGCTACATCCTTCTTACAGTAAGAAATTGGTGTTTCTTCCTTCACTTCTGTGGACTCCTGGAAGGCACTGGGGAAGCTTGGGGGCAGCTGTTTTTCTGTACTTTGTTGACTTGCTGACCTACATGTGGCAGCAGTAGGTTAAGAAAACACTATGAGTGATTGCCCTCCTCCAAATAAAAGGAGTTCCTCACCTTAGGGCATGACTTGCTGGGCTGCTCTTGGATCTGGTTTTGGAGCTTTACCAAGCAACCTTGAAAACTCTTGTATTACCCCTTATGACTAAACCACTCTTTCTCCTGCTCTACTTGCAGGAGCTCCTGGGGTCTGGTTTCCATCCCTCTGCTGTGGCAAGAGCAGGCTTTGCCTGTTCTGCTGGTAGTTGTTACTGGAGGAGCAAAGCACCAAGGGTCAGGGGATGTAGGTGAAGGAGCAGTTAGAGGGCAGGTGTTGGCAGGTTCTGCTTTCCTTTGTCCTGCCTGGCCTGTGGAGGTTGTCAATTGCTTTGTGTTTTGTCCCAGTTTTCCTGCTCTAGGTGCTTTCTGGATAATGGCGAAGATGGTGAGAAGAACATGTGCATTTTGTTCAGAAGGGGAGGCTGGCTCTGTGATGTATATTGCCACAGAGAGAGATATTGCAGCTCATCAGGATTGTCTGGTGAGTGCCTTCAGCTGGTCAGTACTGAAGAGAAGTGGAGAAATGATAAGGGGGAGGTTTCCACTGCTTATCTGGTTTTGATTTTGCAATAATGTCTGGATTGAAAGGCTGGTTACTCAAACCAGCAAGTTTATATTAGATTGAAAAGCTGTGAAAAGCAACAGGGCTTGGCCAGGAGTTTGGAATGGGAGAGCATGTGTCTGCACAGCTGGAGCTGTTGATTTGGGGTGTTTTCATGTGTGTCTGTTGCTGATCAGTGGTCCCAGACGCATGTGAAAACACCACAAAGACCACATTATGGTCTAGCAACAGGAATAGGTCTTCTTGAGACACATATTGAGACTCGTCCTCTTGGATGAGGATTCTCAGACCACAGAAAGTTGTGTATTTAAACCTTTGCAGGAAAATATCCCTATCACTCAATGGTTAAAAAACTTTCCATTGTTGCCTTATTTAAAATAAGGAATAAAAATATCAGAAGTTGATTATATAAAAATATCTGTGAAGCTCTAAGTATGTTGCAATCCTTTTACTCTTCTTGCCTCTCCTTTATTCTGGAATGTTGGTGGAGCTGGTTCTTGGTGTGCAGAATCAATTACAGCTGCTACATTCTCCCTTCAGCAGAGGGAGAATATAGCTGAGGGCCATCTAGCACAGAAGATTGCTGCTAGAGCAGCGTTCTGGCTGCCACTGTCCCAGCCTTCTTATTCTCACAATTGTTTTATCTACATCTTTATTTTTCTGTTATCTTTTTTGTTTCGTTATTTTTTTATCAGAATATTTCACAATGGCATTGTTTGTTTTGTTTGAAACAGGTTTTATTTTGGCTTTAATGTTTCTCCAATGTTGAAACTTTTTTCTCCCTTTCTCTGTGTTTTTTCTTTTCTTCTTGCTTCTTTCTCCTCCCAGCAACTTTACTCATGCCTTAGGCTTGTTTGCACTGTTTGGGTTTTTTTGCAGTCAGCTATCGCCTTCTGAGCAGACAGACTGTCCCTGCTAGTTGATAAAAGGGTTGCTCCCTTTTGTTTGGAATTAGCTACATATAATGCTTAGAAAAAAATTGCCAAAAACTTTCCCTTCCTCACTCATTGTCATGGCTCAGCAGTTCTGTGGGCATTAAAGTGGCCATTAAAATGTATGCATTTTTAGTGGATTTCTCCCAGGATGTGTACAATGTTTCTGTTTTTTTCCTGCAGTCAGCTGTTGTCATCATTGGGCTGTATGGGAATCTTATTGCAGAGAAATGTTGCATCCAGCTGTAGGTCTGAACAACTGAGCACATAATAAGATGTCCAAGGCGTGGCGGTCTGTTGCCTGAAGATCTTCTCATCCTTAGTCTGGGCACCCTGGATTTTCTTTGTTCATATTTTTGATAAGCTAACTTTCTCGCCTTATTATCTTTTCTTAGTTTGCCTTCAAATTATGTGAAATCTCCTATGTGGAAGAAGAAACTTCTTTTAACTGCAGAAATGTTTAAGCACAGCTCCTTGTTCAGTGTAGGTGAAACCTCTTGAAAACACAGAGATAAATCAGCCTCCTTAGGCAGGGCAAGTGCAAGAAGAAAAGATGTATTCCATGTCTCTTTTCTGTACTGTTGACTGAGTCATTCTTATTTTTAAAAATTGTCTCTTTTGTCTTTAGTTATTTTCCTCAGGATTTGTGGAATCTGAAGATCATAACCCAGAAAATCTGGAAATAAGGTTTGATGTGTCATCAGTGTTAAAAGAGCTCAGGAGAGGAAAGCGACTGGTAAGGAAATGTTTCTGAATCTGCACTTAGTCCTATCTCATAGTATGGAAGGTTGTCTGGCCTGTTCTGTGCTTTAAAAACAATGCATTAAAGTAGTTGGTCCTTCTGATACAGTAAGACCAGGGAAATTACATGTTTAGTGTTGGAGTCATTGATTTAACATTTGATTTGGTGAAATTTAGTTTATTTTGTATTAAAATGCAGGTGGGGCTTTTTCTGGCCTTTATGTCTTCAGCTGAAGTTTCCTGAGACTTTGGTAAAGAACTAAGCCAATGCCTGAAACAAAAGAATGCAATCCACAATTGTAAAGGGGAGCACCTTCTGAGTTTAGCAGAAATAAGATTATTTAAATGAGGATTCTTTTTTTAATTGCCTTTGTGTTCAGCAGCCCTCCTCCCCAACGTCCTGGGTGGAACTCTTTTCATTATGAAGTTAGCCTAGAAAATATAAATACAGACATTAACACCAATTCACGTTGAAATAACTTGGGAAGGTTGCTCAGTGCCCTCGCATGGCTCTTTGCCTCATTTGACAAATTTATCAGTATGAAATAGAGGTAAGATGGCAAAAAGGCGGCTGAAATAATGACCAGGGTAGGAGTTTGCAGGAGTGAATTTGCCTGATGAATTACACAGAGGTGACTTGCAACGGAATACTGGATTTTCCCACAGAGAATGGCATTTGCCCTGTCTGGCAGGATTTGGAGTAGCTGCCTGTGATGTTTACCTGGTGAACCCCCTCCCGTTGCAGGTGTGCAACTTCTGCCGCAAGAAGGGGGCCACGGTGGGCTGCGAGGAGCGCAGGTGCCGCCGCAGCTACCACTTCTACTGCGCGCTCTGCGACGACGCCGCCGTGGAGACCGACCAGGCCAACGGCGTCTACCGGTACCACCGAGCGTCCTCTGCTGCCACCGCCACGGGCCGGGGCTGTCGGCAAGAGGGACTTCCTTGGGTGGGGTTTAAAGGGTTTGTAGGGAAGGGGTTTTATTTCCTCTCCTTTCCTAAAGTGATGCTTGATCCTCTCTTTACGAACTGTGGGAGAAATGTGTTCGTTTCACACGAAAACTTCATTGCAGTGGGAGAGAATCTGTTTAGTGCCTGTAACATCACTGAAAGGTAACGAGGCCAAAACTGAGAGAGTCAGTCCTTACTGACTCTCTAGCTAATCTTCAAGAACCAAGACTCTTATTAATGTCACTCAGATTCTAAATTTTTTATTGGTTCCGAAGCTCCAGTAAACGTGGTCTGAGCACAGGGCAGGTTATAGCACTTCTAGGTCTGCTCATATCAGGCGAATTTGAGTAATTTTCCCTCCCTGTGCTAGCAAAGAACTTTGATTCACACCAAAGGCCTTGTGTTTCAAGTATGTTGCTAGCATTAACACAATTGAATGGATTCTAAGTAAATTTTCTGTCCTGATCATGCTAGTCCTGGTGTCCACTGCCCTTGGGCTGCCTGCATTGCCATTGACAGATGGAACAAATTTTTTTGGAGGATGCAGATGAAGGGGTTGAAAAACTGGGGCTTCAGGGACTTCAAAAGTCCCTTTTGAAATGTTGACGTTACAGAAAAAGTCTGAGGTGCATAAAATCCCTGATGCTCATTTCTGTGCAAGGCCAGACAGATCACAGGTCATGTTAGATTAATTTGGAGATCAGCTAATCACTACTTGTTTCAGAAAGGGGTAGACTAATGCAGTCCCTGGTAGCAGTGGAAGATGGGTCCTTTCGTGTCAAGACACTTGTCCTCCTGGCTGGTTCACAGCGCTCTCTGTTCTAAAATGAATGCATCTGTGCAAGGCTGTAAACCCCAGCTGTGCAGGGAGGATGGAATGTTTAACTGATGCTTTTAAAATCTTTGTGAATCTGCAAAGCTCATGAAAGAATGGGAAGATGGAAACTTTCTATGATCACAGAATAAATGGCTCCCATCTTATAGCTTTAGAAAGGATAGCTCAGGCTCAAGAAGACTAAACTCAAGATGTTGAAAAACAAGTGGGACTGACAGCAGTCTAGATACAGACTGATAAAGAAGTGCTTGCATATACAGTTTGGTTTGGTGGCATTTTGGAGCTGGTGACCTTGGAGGTTTGGAAGAGGGACCAATAAAAATGCCTTGTTTTAAGTCACTGTGTGACACTGATAGCCTAGGAAACTAGGCTATAGCAACCTGTATCAAAGAGCTGGGAAAGGACTGGATTAGAGAAAGATACTAGGACAGCTTTCAAGGATTTGAACCTAAAGGCTTTTGCACAGTAGCAGTGGCATAAATAAAGCACAAAAATTGTAGCTAGCTGAAATTATTGGAGTGTAGACTTGAAAAACAGTGGGCGTGGATTGACAGCCCCTGCACATTTTCATGGTGAAATATACTGAAAAGAGAGAAATCCTTCGAGAGAGGCAGAGCTGGTGGTTTTAAATTCTGAGTTGCCAACGTTGTGGTGATTAGTAGTGGTCATCAAAACAAATGGAGCAGGATAAAAAGAGAAAGCATATAGTGCTGTGGAAGTGGCCAGTACAAGTAGAGGTGGAGAAATAAGTGCAATTTGTGCTGCTGTCTTGTAAAAATGATAGCAGGGAAGTGCTTCCAAAAAGTGGCTTGAGTAGTAAAATATATTGTCTGTACTTTATAAGATGTTCTTGTGCTTAGGATGGGTTATTTTTAATTGAAAGACTAGAACTAAAAGGAGGGAAAAAATAAAAAACACTCTCCAAAGGGCAGTATTAGAAATTCAATAGAAATAAGGGGTCTCAAATATATAGCTTTCTGATTGCATTGTTACGCACACCTAAATCTGATTTTTTTGTGCTTCAAGATGCATTTCATGCAAAAGAAGTTCCTCATCAAGGCAACAGTCTGCAATTTTAGGGGCAATGCTTCTGCTTTTGTTAAAAGAATGACAATAATTAGAAAATGTCCTAGTAAATGCAGTTCCCTTTAAAAATTTCAACAGCCTTGGCAAATAGATTTGCAAGGAAGAGATAAACTAAGCCATGCTCCTGACAAGGCATGTTTGCTTAAAAAGTTACTTGGGATCCTTCTGTAAGAAAGGCATACTGTAAAAGCTGGTTCATGTTCTCTGCACATTATTGTATCCAAAAGATAAGAAATAGTTTCAGATAAATTTGCTACATTTTGCCTCTTCCAAGGAATTCACATTGCTCTCCTAGAACCACTGAAAATATTCCCATTTCACATATTACTGAAGTCTTTAAGTAATAAATGGACTGAGCAGCTTTAAGCTACTGGGGCTCCCACAGGGTTGCCCTAGTTCCTCAGGATTTGGGGGCCATCCCGGGAGCACAGGGCAGCGGGAGCGAGGGGCATGCAGGTCTGCAGGCGAGGGAGTGGCCGGTGCTGTGCATGGCGCTGCCGTGTGGCGCTCCCGGTGTCCTGCAGGGCTGAGGAAGGGAAGGTGATGCTGAGCAGATGTGTCAGAGGAGGCTCCTGGCCCCTGTGGGGCAGGGCTAGGGGGCAGAGCCGCAGTGGCTGTGATGGAACAGTGTCAGGACTGTGGCGTCTCACCTTGGGAGCGTTAATCTCATTTCAGTATCTCTGGCACAATGATTGCCACACTCACTAAACGTGTCAGTGGACAGGCCCAGACAGGGTGGGCTGGTGGAACTGATCATTCAGAGCTTCAGTGCTGAGAGTCCACTGAGGCTCTAGAAGTACAGATTTAAGGTTGTGCATGCACGGGACTTTAAAGCAGGTGGTTTCTGAGGTGGGTAATGCTGAACAAAAATCCTGATTTTTTTAACTGTCTTTCAGTTTATGTTCAGTGAAAAGAGGGGGAAAATATCTGTTAAAATTGGTCAACATAACTCTGTTTGCATATTTATTAATACTTCTTCTCTTTTTCTTGAAATTGAACTTAAATTTTAGAGTGTTCTGCCCAAAACATGACCCAGGGAATAGGACCAATCACTATGGTGAGTTTCTTTAATGACTTCATTGATTTAATTTGTTTTAAAACTTTGGATCTTACAGTCAGTAATTCATATGAATAAGATAAATATTTCCACCTTACAGGAGTGGTTTGGTTGAGATCCACGTGTATGCACAAAAATCAAGGTTTTTTGAAGTGGGAAAAGTTGAAATTTAATCCTCCCCGAATCTCCTTGGAAACTGACTTAAACCACGGTAGACCCAATCCTTCATGGAATCATTCTTACCCTTCCTTGGGCAAGCAGGCCCAAGCAGCTTGAAAAATCCATGTGAGACAGAAGAGCTGCACACAAGTTTGCACTAGATTAGCAAGGAGAGGGCTGTTACAGGAGAGGTCACCTTGGGATTTTATCTATGGTTTGCAGACATTCACATTTGCATCTTCTGTACTCACCTGAATTAGTTTTTAAAATAGGGCCTTTCATTCTGAAGGATCCCAAAGAGCTTTTTAAGTGTAACAAAAGGGTTGTGCAACCCCTGTTTAAGGATTGCATTCTGTGCAACATAAATGCAGCTTCATTTGGCAGTCCTGATTCTGAGGTATTTGGGAATCCCAGCCAAAGCTGGACCTTGTTAGCCTAGTACATACAACTCTGCTCACAGTGAAGTGGGTCCTAGACTGGCCTTCACTTTGAAATTGAACTCAATTGAACTGTGAGCACTTGTGCTGATAGTGATGTGCTCTCACTGAAGTCTAGCAAATTTTGGCTAATCTTCTTGACAGAGTCTTGGTCTACCTTGATGACACTTAAGGGATGGCTGAGGTGATGATTATTTAAGCTTTTAGTTATGAGGGCTGGGGCTTCTTAGCCAGACATACAGTCTGTTTGATATTGCTGTGGTTCACTAACCAAGTGCATCTTCTTAGTTTACTTAGTAGCTTTGCTTTTTACTTATCTATAGTTCAGAACTTTTCTTCCCTTTTCAAAATTATATTTGATTCTGTGGTCTAATGGTTGGCTGTGTCTGTTGGGGCTGCCCAGGGTCCCAGGTGGTCTCCTGTGCAAGTAGTGGACAGGCTCAGGATTGCTTTGTTTCCAGTACCAGATAATATTCAGGCATTGGGTCCAGCTCTCTAGACCACTTGTTCATAAGGAGAGCTTAAGTCTTATGAGGTTGAATCACAGAATGATTTGGGCTGGAAGGAACTTTGAAGATTATCTAGTTCTAGCCTCCTTGCCTTGGGCAGGCACACCTTCCACTAGACCAGGTTCTCAAAGCCCCATCCCACCTGGCCTTGAACATTTCCAGAGACAGGGCATCTGTAACTTCTCTGGACAAACTGTTCTAGAGTGTTACCACCCTTACAGTAAAGAATTTCTTAGTATCTAACCTAAGCCAGCTCTCTCAGTCTGAAGCCATCTCCCTTTGTCCTGTCACTACATGCTCTGGTACAAAGTCATTTTCTGGCTTTCTTGGAGCCCCTTTTAGATACTGGATGGTTTTTGTGTCTTCAGATGCTGCATATACAATCTTCCCTGAGAAAAGAGTTTTCTCCTAGAGGAGTTCTTCCAGAGACACTTAATTTAGAGACCTTCTGTTTATGAGGCGTAAATGGATTCTGCTGGCAGTGTCTACCCTGCCTCCTGAATGAGTTTCTCTCACCTCCTGAGAGTAGCTGTACCCTGGGAAGTGGGGAGCAAGTGGGAGAGTTGAGTGGAAGACACTTGGTTCCCCAAAGCCAGTGTCTCTTGCTTCATAGTTTGGAGAAAATGGGGTCAAGGAAGATCCCCTTACTCTTGGTTCATACAATGTTCTCTTGTTGAAGTGTCAGCGCTCTGCTGTGTGATTGGAAGGGGATAAGGTGCCCTATGGGCCAAGAATTCTCCTCACAGCTGTGTGCAGCAAGGGTGGGAGAGCAGCTCAGACTTGGAAACAGGCTCCAACCTCTGTTTAACTGGAAAAGTTGGATGTGGACAGAGTAAAGGCTGACAAATGCAGGAGAACAGCCTGCAGCACTGTGCAGGGCAGGAGGAGTTGGGCTGCTCTTCAGACTGTGTTCCTCTTGTATATGGCACCCTTACAGTAGAGATCAGGGAGAGCTCAGAGAATCCCATCATGTGTCAAAAATACCATGCTGCACAGCAAGGAACACTTGGTGCCTACAGCAGTATCTCCCACACTGCCCCAAATTAGGCCTTACAGGTTTGTTTTGGATGAAGTGAGAGACCAATTTCCTTTCAGGCCATGTAAAATGCAAATGTACAGCACCAGTGCTCAAAGCCCAAACTTGTTTCCACAGCCTGCATGTACAACAGTGGCTCCTCATTCCTCTTGACAGGATGATTTCTAACAGGAAAGGCCTTACTAAGTGCTGCCCAGAGGTTCTGAAATTAAACAGGGAAGGGGAAGTATAACCCCACTGTACCTTAAACATTCAGGTTTTGGTGGGTGGTTGCACTCTTTTCTCCCTTTCTCTGCTCCTGCCATGTCTTCCTTGCTAGAGCTATCCTTCTCTGCTTGTGATACTGTAGCTCTTTCCAAAAGCTGCCAGTTACAATGTTAGCAAGACGTCTGCTGTGTTCTAGGGAAAGGACGTAGTGAAAGCAGAGATAATTTTTCAGAGATCTTGTACCACATCACTACAAACACTTTGTAGCATAAATAATATTAAACTGACAAGTCAAATGGCTTCTGGAGGTTTTCTGGGAGGGTCCTTATGTTGATGAAAAACCTAATACCATTTGTATGTCTTTGAGACACCTAAATAATTCTTTATGTAGTCTTGGTTTTGAGGGTGGTATAACATATATAAGAATTTTTTGGAAGAGAAACCAAACAGGTTTTTTTACCACCTAGAGGTAGTGCTGCTGCCAGAATAAGTTCACTCTGCCACAATTAAAATACTGAGTTGAAGACGTTAAGTGATATCCGAATGCAATAATGATTTGCACTTTTTTCCTAATATTTGGTTCATGCTTGGAATTTTCTTAAATGGAAACAGCGTGAATTCTGAAATGCCAGGTGTTTGGGGAAGCTGGAACATACTTTTGCCTTGCCACCCAAAGTGCCTCACTTCTGTAGCTTTTTGGGAAAAGAAGGAATTTGAATGATGTGTGATGGTCAGACTGAGGCTGTCATTTTTGTTACTTTGTTCTTTATTGATTCCTAGATGCAGCTAATAAGAAAAGAAGACGTACACTGACACCTCCCATCACAGAAGAAATGGTAATTCTGGTTTTTAGTAATACTGAAACAGAGGACCCACACCTTCTACAGCAAAGGACTTATTTATCAAAGTATTCTGACTATGTTCAGAAAGAACCTTGGGAGTTCCCAGTAGGCATTTGTTAACTTCTCTGCTGTTTGCAAATGCAGTGGTTAAGGAACATGGTGTCCCAGGTGTTTGGCTTTTCTTAAAGCGTTTTTGCTTTGAAGCAGTTTTTGCTTCCATTTTCAAAATAGAAATTCTGGAGAGGAATATTGTTAGCCATGCAGAGAAGCTGACTGTATTCACAGAAATGGGGACTGCTTTTTATCTTTCTGCTAAGACAGAGTATGATAATGAGAACAGCTGTAAATGTCAGCATGATGTAAAAACACATTGTATTGATTTTTTTTACAGAGTACAGAAGAGACAGCAGAAGACGACCATTTACAAATACTAAAAAGAAAAAACAACAGGCATAAAGGTGAGACTCACTTTGATACCAGAAGGGTTAATTCAGTTTTTACTGTGCCTGTGAAACTTATAGCAGAGAGACAAGGCATGCAAACACTGCTCCTCCAGCAGGGACAGTGGAAAGACACCACTTTACGTAGCTCAAGAATGCAGTGTTAGATGGAGCAAAGGACTGAGTCTCTGGGAGCCTGGGGTGAGATTTATGATAATGGATAAATTGTAATATGTACGTGGGGAGTGTATATAAGCAACACACTTAACATAGAATCAAGGTGTCCATGTAAGGTTAGGAGTATCCCCTGGAGGACCTTGGGCCTGAAGAAAGGATGCCCTGTTTAACACAACTTCAGTGCTAAGGAGGCTTATTCTGATATTTTGGACATTTGGTAACAGCTTTATGGAGCAACTAGGAGGTACTGTGATCTGTTATGTTAAAGTGCAAGAGCTTGGAGATGGTTGGTAGCAAATGCTGTGCTGCAGATGTATCTTTGTGATTCTCCTGAGATGAGTGGCTCTCTGTGCTCTGGCGTGGCAGCAGAAGTCTGATCTGCAGAATGTTTTAATAACTGTGCAGCAAACAAATGCCTGTGGTTTGGCTGAGTGAGACTTGCTGTGTGATGTGAGCTGGTGATTCAGATGGGAATGCCCCCACTCTGGCTGGCTGCTGCATTCAGCTCCATCTCCTGCAGACAGGGGAGCCTCTGCCTGATGCCCCTGCTCTGTATCAGTACAGTTAAATCTAAAATGGAGCCCTGGAAGGCCTTAACACAGGACGTGCTCTGAGGAGGGGGCAGCACATCTTACCTTTGGAAGCCTGAGTGTACACAGAGTGCTTAACACAATACAGTGTTTTACTGCATACATATGGTGTTACAACAGTGGGATGGATCACAGGACCTATCCTTCAGTGCTGCAGTTTTAATGTTACCCTGGAGCTCTTGCTGCAGTTGCTTATTGGGATTCTGCTGGCACTTGGAAGTTTGGAGTGTGCTAGTGGTGATTATTCACCTCACTATGGATATGCTTAATGTATGGGCATGGTATTGCAAGTGGCTGCCTAGTGGGTTTTTTCTGAATTTCTCTACCACTGTAAAGAATGGGAAACCTGTAAAAAAATCTTGAAATGCTTGTAGAGCATCTGGTGTGAGATGGCATTTCTTTCCTCACAAATGTCTCCAGTAAAATGTAACATTGTTTTTAATGAAAACTGGCAGACTTCAGTGAGCCATCCAATGGCTCTTAGCCATTTTTTCCTTATCTCAGAGCAGCAGATCAGTGACAAGTTTTAGTAAGGTCAATGCAATGGGCTGTTCAAAAGCAATTTCTCTATCAATCCAAATCTGACAAAGTAGGTACATAAAATGCACTGTAATAAAAAAGTTTAGTTGCCTGGATCACATGGAGTAGAAGTTGCCTCACTTTTTACCAAATCTAATACTGATTCATTTATTGCACTGTTTTCTGTGCTTTAGCCTGCTCAGTCCATGGTGTGATCCTAAGGACTGGTGGAAACGCAAGCAAGACAAATCACTAGGGGGTATCTTGAGCATTAGGAATGGCACATTTAGAGCTGTGGAGCTGTTTGCTTGTGATGAACGAAGCCAAATCTAGAGCTTAGGGAATTTTACACCCAGCACAGTGCTTACGTTTGCCTGGCTACTTTTTTGTTCCCACAAAAGGGCTGTGTGCGTGGCTGGAGGAATCAGAGATCTGCAAAAGTATTTTTTACTGGTGGAAAGGCTTTGGCCAAAATTTTAGTTTCTGAAGAGAGGGAGCAAAGCCTCCTCTACAGATCACTTCTGTATGAGAATGCTTTTGTGTTTTAACAGTTCGAATAGACTTTGTTAGGAAGTGCAAACAAGCTGGGCTTCTGGATGACATATTTGAAGAAATGTTGGACACACTTCACCTGGCTCAGGAAAAACTGATGAATGACAACACTTCAGAAACAGGTATGTTTCAGGGGGACCCATGGCAGGGACTCTGCTGTCACAGCAGAGGTGCAGATCTGAATCCTGGGCACTTGGCCCTGGCCACCTTCCTGAGGATACCAGGGTAGTAAATAGCTCAGTCCTTATTTCTGCAGCTGTGCAGGAGGTTGAGAATGACCATCCCTTTTGAATGACCACTTAGAATGAAAGTTGCAAGGAACTTCTTTCCCAAAATGATGTAAGAGCTGCCAACTCAGCATCTCTAGTGAGACCTTCTGAACTGAACTTTTGAAGCCACCGTATACATGTTGGCATAAACATAGGAAGGTTCAGTCCAGCCTCTTCTGCCAGGGACTGGAGAACAGAGAGGTCCTGAAGAGAACTAGATTTATTTAGATCATAAGTCGGTGTTGCTCTTGCAGCTTCACAGAGGGACCAGCTGTCTGTTAATATCAGCACTCTCTTCTGAGTGAAAATTCCTAAGTATGTACATTTTAAGGCTTTGGATGATTTGTTACAACTGTACTGTCAGCTGTTAGAGTCTGTTTGAGGTTTTTTATGGGTTTATCACATTGTATGAAATACTTTGTTTCTTAAGAATTCCAATCTGATGTTGCTTTGTCCGCAACACAGTTAAAGAAAATTTCAAACCTTCCTCTCTAACTGTCTTCCCAGTTTTGGAAAGTTAGGAGTAATACGTTTGAATAAAGAATGCTATTTTATGCAAAATAACTGAAGCACATGCATGGAAAGTGAAATGTCCCACCTGGGAAGTCTTCCTTCCTGAGCAGCTTGTGTGTCAATGGTCAGTTGAACTCTGCGAGTGTTTTGTATTTTGCTTCAGCAGAAGCCTCGGGTATTAAATTGAGGTGTAATTCTTGGATGTTTCTTAACAGCAAACAGGGATAGCTCAGTCCACATGTGATCTGTCAGGAAGAGTTGGTACAATCAGCTCTGCCATCACACAGTCCTGGCACACTGAACTGAAATATGACTTAAGTGTATTGCTCTTCCTTAAATGCACTGTTCATGTGGTGCAGACCCAAAAAGGGAATAATTTTCTGTATGAAACTAAAAGGAAAGAATTGACAACTGGATCCTTCTTTCTCAATACAGATTATATGAGAAGGAAGACATCTTAAAACTTCAAGCAGTCAGTATGATGGAAAATAAGTAATTACTGTTTTGTGGTACTTCTAATGTAGGGCTCTGTAAACCTTTACTCAGTAGTATTACATCAAATTATCTCTTTCCCCAGAGTATGAAGAGACAGTGATGGCACTGTTTGACTGTGGACTGTTTGAAAATATACTGACAAATATTTATTCAGGTATGTGCAGAAAAGCTGTCAGAGGAGCAGTTGGTCTGGGGTTTGGCACTGAAGTTATTCTAATGAGAATTTTGATAGAACAATCATTTAAAATGAAAATTCCAAGGAACTTTTTTTCACAGTGTTATATAAATAGTTGAATAAAAGCCACGGCTAGCTGAATCTCTAGAAATACAGTGTGTCAGATTTGGCTGGCTGACCTGAAGGAGGGAGCGACTCACAGTTCCGCAGCCTTAAAAGGCCAAAGGGTCTCTGCCCCAGAGGAACTCTCCTCTCCTGCAGCTTTTTTGGGTTCCTTCTCCACAGCCTCCCTTGAGCAGCTTGCCAGTGTTACAGCTCTGCTGCTGGCTGACAAGTGCTGGTCAGAGTAATGCTTTCCACTAAAACACAGCAGCCAAAGGCCAGCAGAACTCACCAGGACTGGGGGACAATTGTGCTTTGAAAAACAAGATGAGAATGCTCAGAGTGAAATGCAAACAAAGGCAGGAACACTTGCTTGGGAACACTGGTGTGGAAGGAAAGTCTGGGGCTTGGACTCTCAGCTGTTTGAAGCAACAAGGCTGAAGCTGTTTTTCAGACAGGCAAGTCTCATGCTTCCCATCTCCCTCTCCAACAGTTGTTCTAACTTCTGCTTTAATTTATTCTGGTGAAAAAGGTCTAAATTAGCTAATGTTGAGGTTTGGTATGTGAAGATGATGTTTGCTGTTTCCCCTTCACTTGACTGAAAAAGCCAGGCTCCTCCCTACAGTCTTCTGTTCTTGCATTTAAATTCCTTTTTCAGCAGTTGGAGTGTCCAGTGTTGCACTTGTCTAACAAAAGGTTCCACCAGTGCCTCATCAGAGGACATTAAAACATCTCTGCTCGGAATTCCTCACATGACACAACCTTGGATCACACTTGTTTCTTTTCACTGCAGCATCAATTATTTCATCCTCTTCTCAGCTTACAGGAAAATCTCTTCATATTGGCACCTCCCTGCACACAACCATGTGATTCTCATGGGTACTAGTTGTCCCCTCTCCAAATCCCCACAACTCAAGCAGCTCAATTCTTCCTGTACCACACAATCTTCTTTTCTGAGACCTTTTAATTTCAAGGTCAGTAATGAGGTTGGATCCAAGATAGATCCAAGAGAAGCTCTTAAAATGAAGCAGTGAGAAAGGAATGAAAACCATGTTAATTACAAGTGAAACTGTAGAGAGGGAAGCAAATCACCAGCTGCTTTTTTTTCTTCTTCTTTTTTGGTTATTGTTACTGTTGTCATAAGCTCTTACAAGCTCTAGCTAGCACGTCTCTGTGGTGACGTACTAAGTGAAGGACTACATAAAGACTGTTATAAATACTGTGTCTCAAGCTGATGGTTTTGGGTCATCCGCCATGCTTTAACTTCAGTCCTTTTGTCACTTCTTAAATAGTCATGCAAAACCTGTTCTAAAGCCTTATGTACCAGCTCAGCAAGGCTACTCTGAACTGTAAATGTTGAAAGGGCTTTCTAAAATCCCTTTTATATACAGGGATCCACACTCCTTCTGCAGCGTGCAGCTTTACTGCAAACTCAACTGCAAGTAAAACCTTCCACACAGGATATGCTGTTGCCTCAGCAGCAGTTTCAGATTTCTAGGTTGGAAGTTCTTTTCTGCTCTTCCAAGGAAAAGCGACTTCTTTTAGTTTTGTTTTCTGTTCTGTTTTTTGTTTTCTGGTTCTGTGTCCTGCTTAGGCAGGCTGGCTCCATCAGCTTCCCTCTCCTCTGTGCTGGTCAGCAGTCTGGCCAGGAGCTCCTTGACAGCATTTGTTTTCAGGGGGTTTGTAGCAACAAATTCTGCAATTCAGATAAAGGTTGTGGAGCCAAAGGCCATGATACTTAATTTTAAAACTGTTGTGCAGTTCCTTCACTGAGAGCCCCATAGCACTTGGGGCAGTCATTCCAGGTCCACGTCCCTCGGGCCATTCCTGATTTTACAGAAATATATTTTCTTTCCCTTCAGGTCATTTCCTCTATGAGGTGGAAGGTTCCCAACCTGTTACCTGCCTTCCTGTGGAAGCACTTCTGTAGGCCAGTCATTCCCATCACTGATACCTTTCTCTGGGCTACTTCTATTTCTGCCACATCCTTTTGGCAGGAGAGAAACTGAGCTGTGTTCCTGAGCTGTGTATGTTCCATCTGTAGCTTTCCCAAATGCTGAATCAACAGGATCACAGAGTGTTCTGAATTGGAAGAGACCTGCAAGGATCACTGAGTCCAACTCTTAAATAAGTGGCCTGTATGGGGATTGAACCCATAACCATGGAATTATTAGCACCATACTCTGAGCTGCTTTGTTAATTTCTGATAACTAATTCATATCCAGATATTCTCTAAGAGGTTTTTTTCCCCTGGTTCCACTTGTACGTGTCCAACTTCTTCAAGTATGCGTCACCTGAGTGCAGAGGGAAGGGGCATCTCCTTCTCTTCAATCCGAGCTAGGCTGGGGCACCAGGTCCCTCTTCAGTGAATGCTAACAGAATTTCCCATGGGCAACAGGCACCAACATTGCTCTGGCTGCCCGTTTTCAACACCCACGCCCAACTTCGGGTAATGTATTTAAAAATGTGTCCATGTCCATCATCTTCCACATCCACCCACAGGCAGCAGGTGCTCTGCTTTCTGTGCTTTCTCACTTCAGAGGAAGAAGCGGCAGGGAGGCAAAAGGCCAAAGTGCTTTACTTTTTTTTTATTCTGAATGGCATAGGGTAAACGCCTGGAGAGAATTTCTCCACATTACAATTGCAACTTTGGAGACATCCTTCAACATCTTCTCCCCAAAACGAGGAAAAATACGTTCAGTTTGTACAAAGTATCTTCTCCTTCTTACTAGAAGGAGAACTCTCAACATTCTCACACACTGAGAAAGTTGTTCGTAGTTCACAGAGCAGCCTTGCTGCTCAGAAGTCACCAACACCTCTGTGTGTCCTGCTAACTGAACAAAGCAGGTGCTCCATTTGAAACTTGAAATTAACACTGTAAGGTTGTGGTAATGCTTTTGAATATTGGCAAGGTTCCTTACTGAGCTCTCACTGACTTCAGCAATCTTTAACATTAGGGAAATGGAAGCAGCAGAGGGAAGCAGAAATGCAGCCAAGCAGGGCTTTGCAAATAAGGTAAACAACTTGGTTAATCCCATCAGGATACTGTCAATAATGATTTTGCCAGAAGCAGGAGAATAAAAGCTGTTGAATTGTGTTTTTGAAAATAGAGTTGTTGAATGTAGTTGTCCAAACCATCCATTTTTAGGTTTACTTTTGTTGTTGGTTAAAATCCATTAGGCTTGTAAATTTGCTTTAGGAGTATAATTTAGAGATGGTATCTTTAAAGATTTAAAATATGTCAGTTGTTGGAGGAGTTCTCACACAAACGGGCCCTGAAAACAGAACCATTAAAGCTCATATGCCAGTTAACAGAGGGGGCTAGTACCTAAATTAGTAATTTTTACATATGATGAGACATTTTAAATTTAATCTCAAAACTAGCTCTGTTATAGATTTCAGCATATGGATGGCAGACTATGTGACTCCTGCTCTGTGCTTTCCCTGACATACCAGCCAGGCTCTCAGCAGACCACAGAATTCAGCTCTTTGTGAAGACACCAGGGGTGCAGGGTGGTGGGTTACAGACATTGCTGCAGAAAGTCAAAGATTTTATTGTAGGTTAAACCAAGCATTGGGAGCTCTGTAGAGTTAATGAATATGTAACATATTTTATATTAGTAATATTTATATATAATAATAAAATCCTTTTATCTCTTAATAACAAAAGCTTTTAACCTCTTTTTCTTAATAGGAACAGAAGAAAAAATCCAGAAACTTCTGGAAAACAGAAAAAGACTGGATCACAAGATTGAGTTACTGCAGGACTTAAAAGAAGTCATCCTTCCTACTCCAGAGAACATGGCCAGTACATCCAGTACGGTGTCTGAATAACCCCTCTCTGTGATGGTGCAATAGTTAGGATTTTCTAATGATAAAAACCACAGAGCAGTCTGGTCAGTGCCCAATTCCCCAGCCCCAAGAAGGAGGCTGAATGGGGTGTTATACTCATTTTTATACCTCACTGTTGATATCATTTTCAAGTTTCCAAATCTTTATCTTAAAATTTTTCCCTGGTTCCACTATAAATTTCTATTTATATTCCACAATGGAATAGAAATGAGTATTATAAACTAAATTTAGCTTTAGCAAAATCTCAACAGAACCCTCCAGTAAAGACTTTTCTCTCAAAGCAAAGGGAGTGTTCAGCTGCCACAGAACACTTGCTAACTGTGGGGGGCCCTCTCCTGGCTGGGCAGCAGCTGCCTGGCTGTCTGTGTCTAGAGAGTGATGTTTGAAGAGCAGAACTTGCACACTAAGAAGCCTTCTGGATTATAAACAGGAGTTTAATTAAAGCAGAGTTATTCTTTACTGACTGGTCCAGGTGTAGCTGTTTCTGCCATAATGGCAGTGGTAAAGCAGTGTTTGCAGGCAGACCAGAAAGGATTGGGCATTACACTCAGAGCAAAACAGTGACTGGATCTTCCTTTCTCCATTAAGAAAGGGTTCAGCTTTCATGTGTTTTGTCTTTAAAATACTGTTTGAATACAGCAAAGCATTGTTTAGCCACAAAAGGCTAAGTAAATGAAATAAAACATTTTTTAAAGGAGCTGTGTGTGGAGTTGCACTCCCTGTCCCTGCTGCTGCACAGGACATGGCCAAGAAGGGGGAAATGCTGTCAGGCCGTGCTTACCCAGCCCTTGCCTGAGGGACAAGCAGAGCACTGGCAGCTCTTGGTGTGACATGTGTGACATCCTGTTACAACAGCTGTACTCTCTCCATGACCACTTGGAATTCCTCACTTGAGCTTGTTCTGTAGGAAGGTGGGGAGATTGATAAGCACAGAGTAACAGCATTCAAAACAAGCTCTTGAACTGTAAGGTGTGCTTGATTCAAAAAAATAACAGTAATTTTAATTGCTTACAGAGTTCAAGTCTGCTGCCCTTCTGGGCCTAGAAACATCACCACTTTACTGTCCAAGCCCAGGACTTAAGTCCCACTCAGCCTAAAAAAACCCCACCTAAACCAAAAATGCATTAACAAGGAGCTTAGTTATTAAACATCACTGTAAGAATGATTAAGATGTCCATACTTACCTTCTGAAGGGTTACAGCCACTTATGGATGACTTAAAATTAAAAAATCAGATCCATAAAGTGAATCACTGAGGTCTAAAATTAGTGCCTACAAAGAAATTTGCTCATTTCTGAAATCAAGATCACAAGTATTTTGTCAGGCACAGTGAAATCAGCAAGATTCATTGTATGGGGTGAGTTGGGGTTTGGCTTTATTTGTTGTTTGTTTGGATTTCCCTTTGTTGTTTTGATGAGGTTTTTTAAATTGAGCAACTTAGATGCTGTATGTAACACAGAAAGGTTGCAATGTTCTTCAAAATCCAAAGTTTGCTAGTGAAGAGGTACAAAAAAGTGAATTTTATTACATGTAGTTTAAATTTAGACAATAATTAAAAGCAAAACCCCACCCAGGTTTCCCTTCCCCCTCTGAGGGGAGCAACATAATCTGAAGTCACTGAAGAGTGGAATTATTTCCATTAAGCATTATAAATATTGCTTGAACAGATTACACAAAGTACACATTACAACTTATATTAAAATATACCCAAATATAGAGATTTACTTCAAATTAGTTTTCCTAGTAACTCTTCTTCAAAGTCACTTGCTAGGCTTTGAGGATACATTATTTTTGCACACTTGAAGCACTGGATACACTTGGTTAATGACACAGAGCAAATGGCCAATTCATTCACAACCATGCAAATGCAGGAAGATATAACGGTGCCATTTGCTTCTCTATAATCCCAGGGAGTTAATGATTTAAGTGACATCATTCAGTGGCTCAGGTCAGACTATTTTCCAACCCCAAACAGTAAACTGGAAATATGAGCAGGCGGTGCTAGAATGGAGATTTCCTAGGCTGGAAAGGCAAGTCTGGAACACCAGCCGGAATCCTCTGCACACTGCAGCATTTCCCCTCCTGCATGAAATCTTGAGCTGGTTCCACCATGCGGGTTTGCAAAATGCAAGTGAGTATTTTGCTTGACATTTTTACAACAGTTCACTCTTGAGCACTGAAAACATTTGTTTTCACTGTGGCCTGTTAGATCCTGTGACGGAAGAGAAGAGGTAACAACTTGCCTGGACCCACACAGTTACGTTGTAGCTGGAAAAAGAACCCTACAAACACCTTGACTTACAGCCTCATTTTTTCAGTTCTTAAAGGCTCCACATTTACTGGCTTTAGCAATGAATTCCTTTAGCAGGGGACCATCCATTTGCCAAAATGCTGTAGTTTGTGTCACTTCCGTCAAATGATTGACACAAAACTTAAAGCAGAATTCCTCTAAGTCCTAAAGAGGAAGAAACAAAAAAAAAAAAAAGTTATCATCTTTGCTTTCAATTACAGAAAATTTCATTGAGGCAGAAATGCCTGTTCATGTTTGTATTTTTGCAGTGAATGAGACAAACACACCCAGCGGCTCTCAGTGCTTCCCGCCCACAACAGTCACTATGTAAATGCAACAAAATAATTATTCTACCTATGTATGTCACTACGTAAATACAGTTAACAAGGGGAGGTAACCAAAATTTGTTTCTCACAATATAGCAGCAGTCACAAAAAACAGCTGTTCTGAGCAATATATATTTTAAGTTCTCGCAATTGAAGAGTTTCATCTGCATTCTCTGACAACTTTGAAACTCCAATATAAGTGGGAGATCGTGGGGTAATGATGTATAACCAAGACTGTGGATAAAGAAAATTCAGCTCTTTTGGTTCACAATATAAACAAATCTCTTTGTAAGGTTGCTTGACTTCCTTCCTGCTTATTGAAGGGCTTAGAGCCTTGAAATTCCATGTCCCCAGGCTCACAGCACGTGTATCCTGACTGGATAGTTTGTACAGCAAAGATTAGGCAGAAGGTCTTTCTGCACATTAGAAACACTCGTGCTACAAAGTACTTCACAGTCCTCCTGAATGTGACTCAAATGCAGCACTGGAGCACAGTGCAGCACAGCCATTCTTGCAGAAAGTGAGCTCCGGATATTTAAGTTGGAAGTGCCTTCCATGTAATAATCAGAAAAGCCTCACAACCATCACTGCACCCGGGTGACGTCAGACAGAGAGGATGCCTTAAAAAACACAAGGCACAGTACTTGTCAGTGTAAGGTTCCCCACAGAACACTTCCCACTCAGATTATTTCCAGCTCCTCCTTTGAGGAGGAAGTCTACTCTGTGGCGCAGACCTAAGCTGCTCTAAGGAGGATGCCGCAGCCCTGACAAAAGGGCAACTCCCCACACTGTTCTCATTTCTTTATTAGATGTTTGTAGGACTCTCTGTACGTGAGAACACACCCCTCCTTGGCTGCTCAGCAGCCTGGGCACTGCAGGAAGGCATAACAAACTTGCAGAGCTCTCTAAGCCCCATGAGGTATGAAAGACTGAATAATATTCATGTTTTCTCCTAAGGTCAATACTGAAACTAGAGCAACTGTGTGTGCCAGTGCCAGTTCTTGATACAACAATAATATAAAAATATATCCTGGCCTAAAACCAGGCATTCTGAAGCTGCAGATCTTGACTTGTGTGGCATCTGTGCAACAAAAAAAGACAAGCTTATTAGAACTGAATACTGATGGTTGTTTGGTTTTTTTAATAACAGAATTAACTAGCATTTTAAAGAAGATTACATCATACACGTTACAATATTTTGCACTGCTTTATTAAAAAATTCATATTCCAAGTCATTGCAACAGAAGCATACAATAAACAGAATTATTGTTGTATTAGTAAGTAACTCTGGAAAAACTGAAGCTCTGTATAAAAAGAAAGGCCAAGTTTCATTTGCAGACAGATGAGCTCCCAGCAAACTACTTAATATAGACTTAGGTGAATAAAGGCACAAGGTACAGCTAAGGATTATTTTAAAAGTTACAATGAGCAGCTAACCCTGACCTAATTTTAGTCACTTCAGTCAGTCAACAAAAGAAACTGCAGGAGTTTCATGTCATGGAGGTATTTTATAATAGTGAAGCAGTTTCTTTTAAGTGTTGTCTCCCAGGCACACACCCCCCTGAATCAACTACATCAGCCAAGCAATTCCAAGCCCCTTGCCAGCATTGCAGCATGTAAACACAACTTTTTGTTAAAGCCCAACCCCCCAGCATCACCCATTCTCTCCTGGAAGCACCATTGAAGCCTGTGGTTCTAACTTTACATAGCTAGGGAGGTACAGTGAGGCAGAGTAACTGGATTTCTTACAGCCCTTACAAGCAAAATCAATCACACTCCGAAGACCCATCCTTCAAATTATCTTTAGAGGCTAAAATATGGGAATCTTCCTATTTTTGATGAACTTCTATCAAAGACATCACTATTTACAGTGGATCAGGAGCCACTACAGACACTAACACAGCCTTTGGGTAAGATCTATCAAACAAGCAACACACTTCAAAGCTCTGAAATAACTTGGGGCAACCTGCATGGCAGCTGCTGGAAGTTAAGCACAAGAAAAGGCAATAAGTTGATTTACTGAGTACCAAAAAACTGCTTTATAAGCATGAGTAGCAAAACCAACCAATTGCTAAGTTGCCAACACAATGCACAGATACTGCTGAACACAGCCAAAGCAAGCCCAGGAATACTTCCCAGTTAGTTCCTAAAGCAGCATGTTAGGGATCTAGAAGTGAAGTCAGACATTGCACAGTGAGGAGGTTTCACTCCCCTTTTCACACACTGTTGCTCTGTCTTCAATGTTTATAAGGCCCATGAAGCAATTCTTATTCTGACACTTCATTAGCATACTCTGAAAACTGGAAGTGTATTTGTACCTAACAAAACAAAAAAGCCAAAAAAAACCCCACCAACCAAAAAAAAAATCCCAAATGCACTCAATCCCCAGCCTACCACCATGTCATCACACACAACACACAGCCTTACAAATAAGTAACTTAAGGCTTAAAAGCCTTCTTTTCATTATGTTACTTCTTTTCCTTTCTGTTTAAACCCTCCCCTCATTTCAGAGTTAGTGTTTCCATCCTCAGAAATATCTGCGTAGTAGTTCACCTTCCCAGTACTGGTTTATAGAGAAGAACAAAAATTTAAAAAATTAGATACAAAAACTGTATTTGCCATGAGATGTAAATCCAACATTCTCAAATTCTGAAAATGGTAAATAGTATTAAATGAAAGTAAGAGAGAGCTTATATGAAAATGTAACCAGCTGCTTTTCCCCATAGTTTAAGTCAGGAAGCAGCCACCCATTTAAGAGATTGAACTTTAGAAGTTTACCTCTGCATCATATCTGACAGCAGCAGAGAGCAATGAAAATGCATTTTCCACAGTAATTCCTCTCTTGATAATGTGCTGACACAGTTTTTTCAGTCTGTTTTCACAGTATGAAGTAGCCAAATCCAAAAGCCCTGCAATTAAAACACCATCGTATCAGTCAGTTGCAAAATGATGTCTGCTCTTTCAACATCAGTTTCTGCTCCTGCAAAGCTCTGTATCTCTATCATGTGCTTTTTCCAAGTAGGTTACTACTCAGAAAATGCAGATTACAGGCAAAGAAAGGCTTTTTATTACCTCATTCTGCACTCCTGTTAATCTCTGTAAATATGAAAGCTGTCTTACTGACTTGCATACCTAGTGGCAGGCACCACAACATGAGTAAAAAACTATTATCAAGATATGGGCTTGAATTACAGCTTGCTGTAGTTGCTCTGCCGTTCAAGTTTCCTCCCCATTAGATCTACTGAGATTCTTTGATAGTATGCCAAATAGTAATTGACTCAATTCAGTAAAATATGCAACTATTTTCACCCAGACAAACAGTTTCTCTCCCAGCCTTGACCAAACTGCTCTATTTCCAAGTACGCACCATTTTTGCTGTAGTTAAGTTTGCTACAGCAGTATTTTAGAAACAGCTTAATTAATCACCAGCAAAATGCATTAAAGGCTAGACTAGAAGCCTATATTTAGTGATTTATTCTGCATGCCCTGCCTCAGCTCCTCTGGATGCTGCTTTCTGACACAACTGGCCCATCAGCAGTACCTATTGCATCTTCAGGCGGGAGGTCAACACTGTCCGTGTACAAGTACTCGAGAAAGGCACGATACACAGGGTAGGAAAACTGGTCTATTTCTATCACCTCCTTCATGTCCTCGTTCCAGTATGACTGGAACATGGTTCTGAAGTGTTCACACCTAGGAGACAGAGACATCATCTGCAACACTATTATACACACACAAATGTTACATTACAGTCCCTCTGAAACTCAAATTTGGGGCACTCTGCAATACTCACAAATATTTCACCATGCCCCATCAGGGTCAGCGGTCCACATTTTGGTTCTTAACACTGTAGACTTCATTATGCACTTAAATAAAACTCTTATTTTGCCCATGCTACAGAAACATTTATGTATACATTGCAATCAGACCAACTTAATAGAATTTATTATCCCAAGAAAAACAGGCTCAGTGAAAAATGAATGTGGACCACCCCTTTTACAATTACTTCATTTAAAGCTATTATGGACATATTGATGCCACCTACTACAAGTTTAGGGGTCCCTCCTTCCCTCTTACTTTTTTTTGCCCCTTTGATATTCTAGGAGTTTGATCTGTACAAATAAGAGCCGTGAAACAGAACCACTACCTGATTTTCAGAACAGCTTTGTGGACATGGATGTACTTTCCATCCACACGGAACTTCAGGTCTGAGGTTTCTGGGCTGTCAAACTCTTTCTTCAGAGACTCTGCTACTGTTAAAAAGTCTTCATGCTCTACAGAAACAATTTCAAAACAAACAAAACGTTAAAAGCATCTTAAATGGAACACACACATCACTAACTAAAGCTAGCAACTCAACTAAGAGTGTATCAAGGAAAACAGATCCATGTCAGGGATCCATTGGCTTAAGCAGCAAAATGGGATGGATTAATTAATCCAATAGCATTTCCTGTTGTGAAGGGTTGCTCCACAACAGCTACAGGCAGCAGTGGTCAGCAGTTCCCATTCCATCCCAGTGCACAGAGGCAGCACAGCACTAAGGGAAGTACCTGGAGAACTCCATCTCCCTGTGGAGAATCCCATGAGATTCCCAGCCTCTGGGCAGCTCAGTGCTTGTGCTGGCTCAGCTCACATCTGCCCTCTGACCCACACAGCTATTGCCGCTATTGGGAGTCTGCAACACCCCTGAACTCACTGGGGATGTGGCCTGCAGCACTCCAGCCACACTGACACAGTGTGGGCTGGGCCTAAAAAGAAAACAGGTCACCACATGGTCACCTTTCTGTGCTGGCAGATTGGATACAGCCTGCAGGCTGATGAGGTCTTTGCCAGGGCTCATTAACATCAACTATCACTGACACAAATTACTCAGTTTATGAGTCAGTTATAACAACACAAAATCCAGCAGCAGTGCTGCTGAAGGTACAACCAAGGACACAGAACCTCAGCAGCTTTGGAAGTGGATTAAAGCAGAGATACCACAGTTCTCTCTATTGAGAGGCCTGTGGCACTAGTCCCACAGAGGTCCCACTCTGTGTCTCTAGAAATCATACAGGAGTTGCAGCACAAGTTGTCTGCAGCTTTTGGAAAAGCAAGGCCTCTTAAGTTTTAGAAAACCTAATTTAACCCATTATTTTGATGCATCTTAAAAGTGTGTTTCAAAGCATGTGACTTCTAAAGCATGGAAAAGAAAAACAAATGGATTTCTACTAAATGGGATGCGATCTGTATAGTGTCCATCCATATACAATCTGCACACCGCTCTTCGCCATTTGAGACACTAAATTATTTTGTATTTAAAAAGAAATACTGCTGGAACAAACTACTCAGAATTGGCAAGTCATGCCTGTGCCACAGAAGACCTAGCACTCCTGAGTTACACAAATTACCCACAGAAATCGCATCTCCTCTGGCCTAACTAAGCCATGCTCCAATCCCTCTCCATTTGCTCATGTGATCTTGTTTTGCTAGGTCATGAGCTTAGCTTAAGCTATGCAGATCAACTTTCACTCCAAATACTTTCAGTCCTGCAAAAAGGCTGCGGATTTGTATTTCACCACAGCCGGTCCTGACTGGCTGATTCATTTTTTGGCAGAGACATCATAACTAAGTAGAACAATAACCTTTACACAGAGTTAGCTCTCCCTATGAAAACAAAACAACACCAAAAAATCCAAACAAACAAACAAACCATAAGAAAAAAGAGGGTTTACTCCTATGTGATTAAAACAAGTGGGAAAGGAAAATATACATATGGAAAATGGAGATTTTAAAATGCCCACAGAATTCATTCTTTCGATTTAAATATTCAGTAAGATAGCCAGAATATTTGGGGAAGAATCCCCAAAGGCTAAGAGGAATTGAAATGCATGTAATAGAGGTCAGATACCTGGCTATACTCAGTCTGGGAATACCTCATAAAAACCAGGAACTTGAAACCAGGGAGAGATGTCATTTAAACAGCTCTCACGATTAGCAAAAGGCAGACTAGACAACCATGAGACCTCCACAAGTGGTGGAAGAAGAGAGAGCAAGACCAGCACATATTGCAGAGGATTAGAGAATGGAGAAAGTGACAAATGGGATAAAAGCAGACTTAGATTTACTCAGGAGCAGACTGCTCTCTAGTAACTCTACTCAGTTCCCCCCTACAGGTGAGGTGCTGTTACCTGGACCTCTACAAATGTGGTAACATGCTAAATGAGAAGTTAACACAGAGAAGCTGGGTTAGGACAAGCCAAATGCAACAGTAAAGTCTGAGAGACTTTACTGGAGAGAGGTTACTTAGGGTTTGATCCATCACTCCCCAAAAACAATTCCCTAACAAAATTAGGGTCTGTTGTCAATATGAAAATAGATCAGATGTCCTAAGAGATCTTGAGAACTGAGGCAGCAGATGTAAGACGAAACATCCTTATTTTTTTGAACATAAAAACACCTTCATGTTTTCCAGGAAGTGCAAGCTAAGCCCTTTATATCCTATTTGAGGTTAAATAAGAATTAGCAGCACATGGATCAAAGAAAATCAAGAAAAAAGGTTTGAGCTTATTTGTTGGACACAGACTGCATTCCACAGAGTAATCCAAGGCAGCATAAGAAGAGAGTTCCGACAGAAAAAGCAATTATACAAGAGTCTTGTTTCACAGGGACTATCATTTACAAGTCTGCCCATCTTTGAGGAAAGTCAAACTAAACAGACTTGGAAGAAATCATCTCATGAAATGAAAACTTGGAATTCTGTTACTTTCAGACAAAGAAAACATAGGGGAGACATACACTCCTAGAAGGGCAAATACTAATGAGGGGAAAGCTACAGACTTAAAATCCAAAGTTGTTA
Source organism: Acrocephalus scirpaceus scirpaceus (assembly GCA_910950805.1). Classification (NCBI taxonomy): domain Eukaryota; kingdom Metazoa; phylum Chordata; class Aves; order Passeriformes; family Sylviidae; genus Acrocephalus; species Acrocephalus scirpaceus. Next base: position 54,139,584 of record OU383774.1, on the reverse strand, counting down.
GGTACCGAAAAAACAAGCCTCAGGAGTAGTCTTTCAAGCAAGAATAGTTTTAAGAGGAAAAAAACCCCAAAGTTTTGTTAAATGACTCGGGATTCATTCCTGGACCTGAGCTGGAGTTCAAACAACACAAACGTCAGAAATACACAATATTCATCATGCAGTGGTAAAACAGGGTTTGCTTTGGATGTACACTGGCGAACAATCTCGTTAACCCTACCCTGGATCCCCAGCTGCTGAAATAGATTGTTTTCTTGAGAAGGAAAAAACTACAAGCTGCTCAGTTGCCAAGTGCCTGTCCTTGAAACAGGAGCCCGCCAGGGAAGCAGTATGCTGTACCAATCACGAATGGACACAGGGACGGCGAGCTGGAGCTCACCTACGGAGAGCAGGCGCCACATGACGGCAGGGGTGGCGAAGCAGGCGAAGACATCGTCAGTGCAGGCGAAGTGGGTGAGGTGCGGGAAGGTCACGGACTGCCCCCGGCACTGGCCCCACATGAACACCTGGCCGCTCTGCGTCTTGGCCGCCGACGTGTGCGCAGAGTGGCAGGCGGCGATCTCCACAACCCTGCGGGCACAGAAACACCGTAAGGCGCTCGCAGGTACGGAATCCAGGGACCTTCCTTCCAAAGGCCTCACCAAAGTAACAGCCAATCAAACTATGCAGCAACATTCCTGTACTTGACAAAAACCCTGCAGGGTTTTTGTCCTGCAGAAATGTGATACTGCTTGAACAAGTATTAAAAAATCCCACAACGACATTTTCAGATTGCTTGTAGATTTTATTGTAATCAGATTTTGCTTTAACTATGTCATTCTTATCAATTGACTTTCCTCCTACTTTTTCATAACCATGGAAAAAAGGATGAAGAAAAAACTAGTTTTGTTTTTCTCCCTTAAAACCAACACACATCAAACTTACTCTCAAGAAGAAATTTCTTCTACCTCCTTTTAATTTGATTTTTGTAGGTTGACAGATCTGACCCACTGCCTGTACTTCAGACTTCTTATTTTGCTGTTAAGCTTACTTTACTCAACACTGAAATTCAACATGAAACACAGTGCTTCATTTGAGGGGAACGAATCCTTTAAGAGCTATGGCTGTTTTTAAATAAAGTCTACATAGTCCTTTCACCCACCTCACACAGTTTTTTAAAATACTAAAGCTGCTGATGTTCACTTATCTATCCTGTTCTCCCATTGCTCAGGCAATCACTAGATTCTTATCTGAAACACTGCAAGAACTGAGAAGAAACACAATTCCAATTAAAACACCACAAAGACATTGCTAGAGTTTCTGTGCATGTGATAAGCAAAACAGGGAGGTTCCCATGTTCAAAATAAAAGCTATGCTTTCCTATTTTTCCTCCGTGGTAAAAACACAGAGGATTTCACGTTTTTGTGCCAGAAACACATCAACCAGGACAAATATCTTTCCAAGCAATCTAAGAATACACACAAAATCTAAGAAACACACAAAAATGCGTATTCCTTTACAGAACAATATCCATGAAGAGTTAGATTTCTAGGAGAAAAAAGTTTTAGCACCATGTTCACATTTTAAGTGCAAAAATTATTTCAAGACTAAACTCAAAGAATCTACATCACTTTCAGTAGGTGTATCAATAATTTCTGGCAGATAGAAAATTCATCGGTTGTTTTACACTACTATCAACTTATGAATTGCTGTGCAACATCTCTGTAAGACACATCACAGAGTATTTATTTCAGGGACAACTCACTTTTTATCACAGCTATCAAGCTAAACTAGTTCCTTCTCCAAGCCTTCTTTTCTTAGCAGAACAGATACTTCTTTTTACAGACTATGCTACACTTCAGCAGTACAGCAGAGCATGTACTCTAACACATGTGTGGTACATGTACATATATTTACAGTATACGTACAGGGTGACATGTTAAGTATGCACTTAACACCAAAATTCAGGGAGCTGACCTTCACAGCTGTTCGTCCAAGCTAACATAAAATTGAAACAAAGTTTAAACATTCCTTACAAGCTGTATGTGCAATATTTTTCAAGACAGCACCAAATGAAACCTCCTAAGTAACTGCTGCCAGCCTTAAATATAAATGACAAAAGAACTACATAAACTAAAAGATCAGGAGCAGCAGTAATGTGCCTCATGGGAAATGACAGCTCACCCACTTTTAGCACTGTTTCCAAGGAGCCAAGTCAAGCAAGATGAGTAAGTTCAAGTGACTTATCCCTCTCTTAGATCCCAAGCAGAAGTTCTGTGGTATTTTCCCCCTCTTTCACCCACTGAACAAATGCCAGTTTTATTATAACCCCATGCTTGAGTTCACATACAGTTCTAAATGCAACAGTTCCCCTTAGTTCACTCATGAAATAAATCGCTAACAAAACTAAGTTGATCTATCTGCAAATGTACACATTTCTCTTCCACTGCTTTTTAAAGAATATTTCATTTTCCTTTGCTAGTGTCAGTCCTTTCACAGACAAACCAGCCCCACTTCAGTGGTTTTTATTGTGATAGTTCCTTTCCTCTTTCCCTGTCCCCCATTTTTAAGCTCTTAAACATCCTTAGTACTGTGAAGGTTTTAATTTAATGCTAAGTGGGAGAAACAACAAAAAATAGGAATGACTTCTTAGATAGAGGAGAAAAACCAAGCAGAAGTGTCTCCTAGTTAAGAGAAGATTGCAAATTAAGAAATCTATAGACCAAGACAAGGTACATTAACCTGTAGGTATACACAAGGGTCTAGAAAATGGGACTGAGGTCCACATTTGTAGGTGAGCAGCATAAGAGCTATCCCCAAATATGAGGATGATGAAAGGGTGATGAAAGAGCATTGACAATGGGTAATTTCATTCTTTTATGAGTCCAGGAAATGATAAAACTACAAACTACTAACTGGTACGAGTAATAAAAATGGGTACTAACTGTCCTTAGCTCAAGCTATGGTGCAAGTTGAGTTCTGTTTTCATGGTGGACCATTTTCAACCTTTCAAAAATTGTTTCTCCTCACGTCACTTCTTGCAAAGGTGGTTTTTCCTTTCTCTCCACTTTTTCTTTTTTTCTGATGTAGGCCTCAGTTCATGACTTGGCTTACTGATTTCATAGCTCCAGTTTTAAGCAAAGGAGCCATATACAGAACAGCATAACACTTATTCATTACCTTTCAGTATCAGGTAAATGCAAAGAGTGTTTGTGTTCAATAACCATTACAGACAGCAAAAGCACTCAGTGCTTATTGTAAACAGCAAGTTACCATCCTTTCCCATGTTCTTAATATTAGCAACAGAAAAACAATCCACCAAGCCCTACACATGCATGCTTCCAGTGCTAGAGACTGTATAACACATGCTCAGACTTTATCAATCCAGAAACAGCTTCAGCAATATTACCTTTCTTTTTCCATCATGATCTGCACGGGGCTGAGCTGGTTACTTTTATTGCCAGTCCCCAGCTGCCCGTAAGTGTTAGCTCCCCAGGCATAGAGCAAGCCCTCATCTGTTAGTGCTAGAGTGTGTGCATAGCCACAGGCAATCTGTAAGTAAATGTATAAAGCGTTACTCCTGAACCAAACACAGATGAGAAACAAAATATTGCACACATTACCTCCGCCTAGCTCATGCTAAGTATCTCAGGCATTCTTCACTCAGCACCACAATGTGGTACTTGCAGCTAACACAAGGTATGTTAGCTGTAGGTACTGCAGAACTCCCAGCTTCATTAACTGAATTGGCTGCTCCCAAGTAATTTACTGCACACTAGACAAGTCTCCCTAGATGCTGCCCGCTTTCTTTTCAGATGAGGAACACTGAACTTCATCACATCTTGCAGTACTCTGAAAGTATTTCAGAGCTGGATTATTCTGAGTACTGGACAGTATGAGTACTCTGTAATGAGGAGAGCTGCAGTTCAACAGCCAACAACCCTTCAACCCAACTTATCACATTCAACTCTACAAAACCTTCCCAAAAATCCAGGAAACCCCAAATTTTAGTTTGATTCTCTAGCTAGAAAAAAACCCCAATCAAAATCCAAACAAACCAAATCACCAAACAATCAAACCCACTCCCATGTCTCATTTTTCCTCTCCCCTTGCTTCTAAAGGACTAATTAGAACACTAGAATTAAAATACTTAGAACAAATTTGAACCTCTGATTCGTCTTCATGCCTTGTCTTTGACTAGCACTTTCCCTTCAACTTTATAACAAAAATGCAATTTGTATCGACAGCATAATTTACTAAGAGTTACAGTAGCTAACTTAAATCTTTCCAAGCGTTTACCAAAGCAAGTATTTCACAGCTTACTTACACGTTGTATCAGCAAAATAATTTATTGTAACTAAAAAAATTTCAGCATTGGAACTAGTGAAATCTAGAAGCAGGTATAATATTCCAAAGAGAGGGTTCCAGCAGAAGCTAGCAGCAGGAATGCACTTTCACTTCCACGCTGGGCATACCTGGAGCACACAGACGCTGTGCAGCGCTGCCACTCTGCACGGTGTCAGCTGGTTCCCATTGTTCCCCAGGCCGAGCTGACCATTGCCATTGTAGCCCCAGCCATAAACCTGAGTGCACAAGGAAAACAAAATTAAGCCACTCTTCACTAGGAGTACAGAGCATTTAAGACTTAGTGCCAAGCACAAACCAAGGAAAGTACTTGTTACTAAAAAACTGTGTGCTATTTGAAGAGCAATACAGAGAAGGCTGAAAGATATTAAATAAACTGCAATGACTTACTGCACTCAGCTTCTCTACCATCTTTACCTTTCGAAGAAGCTAAAAAACATGTCTCTGAAGTATTAGGAATTTTGCAATAAATTTACACTACACCAAAATCTCTCCTGTAGCATCAACACTTTGACTTTTATGCCATCCTTTCTCCTTATTACTTTTCCTTTTTTTTTTTTTTAAGGAGAACATTAAATTAGTTATTCTGATGAACTGATCAGTTTAAATGGAAGTCCCCAGTTTATATCTAATTCTTCCTTTAGTTTTCTTACAGTGGACACACCATGACATATATAAGTACAATAAAAAGCCCCTCTCAGCCTCAGGGACTTTACAGTCCTTCCATTCACAAGGAGATACTGTGAATGGTGATACATTTCACTCTGTTTGGTGAAATGAAGTAAAATTGAGGTTACAGTTCACCTAAAAGCAAGACAGCACCATAAACTTACGTCAAATGGAACAGTTGCACAATGGGAGGGGAATGTTCAAAAGAATGTTTTGGGTTTGTTGCTGGTAATTAAGCAATGTGTTTAAAAAACAGGATCAACCAATGTATCCTTGCAGAAAAATTAACTGTTTAGTTGTGCATGCTTTAAAGAATTTTAATTTAATGAATTAAAATAATTTAACATCATTTATGTTAAATGATGTGTTGCAAGGTGAAGACAGACATGGTTAATACAACTGTTCAAATTCGTGCAGCTGCAGACTTGGTAAGAATTGTGTTCCAATAGTCTTTGCCATAAGAAGGAATACTGAAAGTCTGCACCTCCAGTTCCTTGCAGTGTTTTCCTGCAGCTGGTCTCACAGAAGTTGTCAGGATAACTCTGTCAATACAGCCCTAACCTGAGCACTCCCTGTCAGCATTTCTCCATATTCAGACAGCAGCTTGGTAGATTCAGGTAACAGAGAGTGAGGGAAAGCAGCAGCAGCACTTACCTCGCCATTGTTTACTACAGCCATGGAGGAGGTCTGGCCACAAGCAATGCCAACCACAATTTTACCCTGCAAGCAGTTGGAAACTCTGCGAGGAGTTGGCTGGTTAGCTGTAGATCCAGATCCAACTTGACCACAGTTATTGTAGCCCCAAGCATACAGCTGTCCATAAAAACAAACAAACAAAACCACACAGTTTAAACCTTAATAATAGTAATGATAGCAATAGATGATCTTCCTGTAGTCAGCATCAGATTGGGTAAACTATCCTACTTAACAAGCAAAAATGCTTAAAGCTCATTTTCAACAGATGAAAATTATAAACAGCATTAGGATTCATTTTGCAAATAAGGAATATAGCACTTTTTCCAGCTTATTGCAACAGAATGAGAGCATCTGACTAAAACAGAAAACAAAAGGAACATATTTCCATATTAAATACAAGTCAGATTGTAAGACAATGAGCATAGTGATTGCCTTTATAATTTCATGATGTTGGAAAAAGGAATGCAAGCCAGAATGTCATTTGTTTCCCAGACATGCTTTAACTCCTCAGTTTAGAGCTACATAGTTTTCTTCATAGAACTCTAAACCAGGTTTATTGCTAAAAGAGTACCTCTTCTACATCTTTCAAGAGCTGTGAAAGAACAGGGTTTTGTCAGCTCATGTTTCACAGTAGCTACATTCTCTCTCACAGTGGCATTAACAAAAAAACCCCACAATTTTTCTGTCAGTTTTAAGTGGTAAACTAGTAAACTAGTACTAATACAAGTAAAAACAGTAAAACTAGTACTAATACAAGCAAAAATATGAGTTCCTTTTATCTGAAAGTCAACAAGACAGGGAAGTAGTTTGTTATGAAAAAAAGTTCATAACTCTGTGTTTTCAGTGCCTCCAATTTTTATTACATGTATACATGCCCACAGCTTGGCATAAAACTGTTTCTGATGATTCATTCTCTGGTGCTTCACCCAGTTCAAAAGTTTGCCCTCTTGCAAACACGTTCCATAGATGTGCTTGGCAGTGCAAGCACACTGACAGGTACCCTCGTGAGAAGCCTACACATTCTTTGGTGCCAGAAGCTGCCTGTTGACTGCAGCATCAAACCAGGAGTCAGTAAAAGTCATTAAAAACAAACATCATCAGCACAAAAAAAAACCACAAACCAACCTACCAAAGACCCCCCACCAACGCAACTCATTTACAATGAACAATACGAATAAAAGAAAGAATCAGTCCTTTCCTTTTTGTTACTTCTAACTGCTGGATCTTTGACTCTTACTGAATATTTGAAGATGCTTTATAAAATACTTTAATTTCAATAACAGCAAATATTTAGGTAGAGAATCTCAGAAGGTAGAACAAAATGCCAAAGGACATGCCAGAGAAGCATGAAGGTCTGCATTCCTTTAATTCTATCATTAAAATACCTCTTTCTTAAATTTGCACAGCATTAAAACTGCACTGAACCATACCAACCAATTATGCCAAGTATTTCCACAAATACTTCCAACTTCAACATCTCCCTGAGGCTTCAGGTATATCAGGACACAAGGGGGCTGGCAGTCAAATCTTTTTGTAAAGCTGCTTAACACATTTTGCTGCTTTCAGTGCACTCAGTTCTGGTAAAAGCTCAGAGTGCAAACACACCAAGTTACTGCAAGGTACACCAGGGATAAAGCACACTAATGAGCCACACTGGTGAGCCAGCTGCAGATACCACACCTGGTCAACACAAAGGAATTTCCCTGCTCCCACTGAGATTTCAAGCATGTCACACTTATGACAAGAGACAGCATGATCTTCACAGGCAGCTACCACCTCTAGTGTAAGTGATGCCTGAGTGCCTTCTCCTTCCTGCATGCTCACCAAGTTTTATAGTTTAACCAAGTCAAACATGACAGCACAAAATCTTTCCTAAGTGTAGGCTCTTCCTTCAGATAAAACACAGACCACCTAACCCAATCTCTTTCCTACCCTTAAAATACTTGGGCTTACTGTTACACTATTATTCCATACTGGACCACAACACAGACATGCTCAGATTACCAGGATAAGAAGAACTGCAGTTTCCCTTTTCATTGTTAAAAGGTTTTAAAATTAGAGCTTTTCTTTTGTTAGTGCACAGCTGAAGCCAGATTTTCCACTGTGCAAACATTGGTCGAATCTGCATAACTGGAAACTAATTGTATGTGTTTCCCACGACACATAGCCTGAAGCCACGTAAACAAACAGCATGAAGCAGATTTGGATATAAACCAAGTGCTCCTTCATTAACTACACACCAAAGTATTCACAGGTGTGCAGAGCAACATCCTTTTGCAGTACCAGTGTGGAAATGCAAGACATTTCTACAAGAAAACGACTAAATTCTAACACAGTAAATACAAATTCAACATACTCCCTAACTAACAGAACTGCAAGCAAATAAATTCCATTTTGCACTTCACAAACCATTAATTCACCTCTAAGTGGCACATCTTTCTAGTCTCACTCCTGTGAGAGACACAAGTTTACTAAGTTGTATTTCCCTTGGTTTTGGGGTTGGTTTTTTTTGGCAAGGGGCTTAGTAATTTGGGTTTGGGGGATTTTTTTTTTAGTTGTTTTCAAGTCTGCTCTGAAGAACAGGCCACCCCCTAGTTTGAGGCAGCATAAGAAAAGGTTATGTTTGTAATTACACTGCAGAAACAGAGAGAAGTTCAAACTGCAAGGTCACCTCCACTATTCACTTCAACAAGGAGATTAAGAGATTTGAACAGGTTTCAACTTACATCTCCATCCAATGAGAGCGCCATGGAATGATGAGAGCCACAAGCTACTTCCACCACTTTCTTTATTAACAGATTTGTGCAAACTTGAACAGGAGTAATGCCCTGATTGGTTGTGCCATTTCCAAGTTGGCTGTAACCGTTATGTCCCCAAGCATACACTTCACCATCTGCAAAAATATTTGTGATGAAAACCACTAAAAATTCCAGGGAGGTTAAGACAGAATTTTAAGAAACTAGCAAATATCAACATGAAATTGAAAGGATGTTAATAAAAAGCGAGACTATTACAAGAATCATCTGTGCTAGAAAATTATATACTTTGTTTTATATTCATATATCACAGCATATCCTCTAGATTGTGGAAATACATGGAAGTGCACAGATAAGACAAAGCACATCCTAAGTGGCAGAGTAAAATGCTACAACCTCAACATAATGGAAATGGAAACTTTACCAATTACAAAATCCATTTACTTGCACTTAAGACCAACAAGAACCTCTTAGTGTACATTAGCCAGTTAACAAGTTAATACAATTACACCATAATCCATTACTGTTAAATGCAAGTGGAACTTAAAATCCCTAATTTGTGTTTCTGTACTAAATGTTAATTTTCTACCTTCAGTACAAAGAACAACATGGGGTCCACTTCCATAACTGAGACTGGAGATCTTCTTTCCACATAAGGCTTCTAATTTCTTTGGTACTATAGTGCTCTGATTATCTCCAGTTCCCAAACAATTACTGCAATTCAGTCCAAAAACAAATACCTGAAAAACAAAAGAACACTCACTTCAAATGTTTTATACTCAGGTATGCACAGGTCCTCGTTAACTGGGAACAGAGTTTCACCTTGGACCTCCAGGGGCCAGAGACCTCCCGCATGGAAACTGACAACCCCAAGAGTCAGCACAAGGGCACTTTGGATGTTAACTGATGAGTCTGAATCATTCAGATTCATACAGTCCTGGAAGTTAAGCTTTTTATTCTCAAAAACTGCACCATAAAATGTCTGAAACTGTGAAAAGTGGAAGACACCACCTTCTTTTAAAAGCAGTTTGCAAATAGCAAATAAAGCATAAGCATGTAAAGAGCTATACTACGGGAGGCCCATCCTAGAGACACTATTGATAGGACCTAGGAGGAAAAAATCCTTCTCTACCCAGCCTTATGAAAAACCTTCCCATTAATACATTCCAGAACACCTGGCTTGTTTTCTTTCAGCAGCACTATCTAACTCATAATGTCTTTCTGAATCCTTAAAACCTACAGATAATCTTCCAGGGTATTTTTTACTTAGCAAGCCATAACCTCATTTTCTAGCTTCATACCTGTTTGCATTTAACTTCAAGCTACCACACCTTCTTTTAAATTCTGCCTGTATTCAAAAGTGCATGTAATCCATCCTGGCCTTTGCCAAGGGAAATTTTTCTAAACAGTCCATTTATATTGCCCCCACACAAAGCAGTACAATTTGGAAAACACAAATTTCACATCATGCTTTTGAGAAGCTATCAATCTACAAACATTCTGAAAACAGCTAAATGTGGAGCAGTTACCCAGGCTGAAGCCAGGCTCACCTCGTCGTTGTGCGTGATGTAAATGGCTTCATTGGCCGACGTTCCGAACACACACGCTTTCCGAATGGAAGCGATCTCTTGGGGGGACAGTAAGGTAAATATTGGCCACTTGCCTACATCCACCATGATGCTGCTGTGTGTCATGACGCATCTATGAGCAAGAGGGCATTGCTGTAACAAAAAAAAAAATCAAAAAGAGTATTTTGTGTTTTCATTAACAGACAACAGTGTAAATTCCTTTATGTGAAGAAAAAAAGACACATCTCTCTGAAAATAAATATTCTATTCTGTATGAAATATGTAATTGTATTGCCATGTATTTAGGTGAACAAAAAGCTAGTCACTGGAAAAACAGCTTCTTAACAGGGTGTTTAAGTAAACTATATCCAATACAGCTGAACATCTGCGCTTTAGCAAGCAAACTTACTAAAAATTTGTGATCTAGCAAATATCCACTGGTGACAGAGTGAAATTCTAAGGGAATTTTCAAAGGGGATTTCAGCTGCAACTCCAATTTATAAAATTTTCGCTTGTGAATCTTTTTTGTAGTCTTACAAGTTACAAATGCCATGTAAGCAAGCAGTTGATACATATGTGAAACGTGCAAATAAAAATTAGGTTGGAGCTGTTGTGAACACGACCCAAATCTGCCATCTCTTGTGTAATCAAAAGCTGTTATGGTCAAAAAGTATTTGTGAGAGCAGGAAATCATGAGCTAGTGCAATTAGGCAGTGAAACATACCACAGAACAGCAATTAAGTAAAATTGCCATAATCTGTTACTTAGAAACAAGGTGGATGATATTAACAGCTGGAAACATGACAGGGTATAGAGATGTTTGCCAATGAACACAAATGTATACAACCCATCCTTCTCCAGGGCTCCCTCTTCCCAGTTCCCTCAGAACAACTGCAGCAGCTCAAGAGCAAAGCTGACAGCACAAACATCCAGAGCTTATCGAGGCATTCAACCCTGCACATAACATCGCTCACACCCTGAAGGGACTCTGCCACTTACAATCTATGATCCATGCCCAGAGCTATCAGCAAGTTTTGTGAATGTGGAGAGCATTAGGTGAAGAACTGCACAGAATGTCAGTGACAAGACAAATCTTCATGAAACAGTAAAAACCAAAAAGGCAGGGAATCATTCCATGGGTAAGAATTACAGTCTCTACCCAGATGCCATCCTCTCAACAACACTTAGTTCTTTCCTTTTCATTTGTGTGCTTCAGTGCAACCCAATCCCCCCATTCTTTGCTGTGCTGCTTTCAAGTCAGGCTGCCTCTTGATGATGCCTGGGTACCAGATATGGATAACAGTGAGAACACAAGGCAGCCTCTTTGCTCTTCTTTTCTGATGCTTGGTTCTCAAAACTGTGCTGACTACCAAGACTTGGCTTCAGAAAGCCATTTAACAACAGCAGTCAGCTGTTATTCAGTGCAGATACTTCTTGGAAGAAGAGAGTTTAAAAAAAAGTAGCAATAATAACAACAAAAAAAATTAAGTTTGAGAAACACTGAGGTCACTGTGGAATTATGTCCACCAAAAAAAAACCCCTAACACAAACAAAACCCAGGCAGGGTTGCTTCCTTATCAGATTTCATAACCTTGATCCAACATACCCAGCTCTGCTCTACAGGCACCTCTCTTACTAAGAGCCTGACTTAACTCTGCATTTCACATTTGAAGCAGATCTTGAAAACACCTGAAATCTCCAGACAGCAAATTCATAATCGATTTATTTGTAGAACAGCTTTTTTTTTTAAAAAAAAAAAAAGTCTACCTGATGCCAAGGCATAGCACATTCTATACAGCTAAACAGGTTTGGATGCATTTAAGCCTTCTTAATTTCTAGTCCACTTACGAGCACAGGCTAGTTAGCTGCTAAGATCTGTTACCTCACCTTGGCAAATCTTTTAACATATGACACTATTAATCAATTAAAACAAGGCAGCAATCACTTGTTCTTTTGAGCAGATGGGGGAAGTGTCCCTTCTGACTTCACCTATTTAACTTGCCTCATATAATATACAACTGCCAAAGCACAAACGTGTCAATCTGGATATTAAGAAAACCCTTTTCTTCACTGAAGTAATTTTCAATACAGCCTGTGAAGTTAAGACACAAAGACAACGTGTTATTTTGCTAAAGAATATCCTAGAAAACTGACAAGTTTTACAGCACCCAGAGAACCTACTCTTCTCTATAAATTGCCTTTTCTTGCCCCTCCTGATCTGTGTGCTAGATCTCTAATCCATTTGACTTCTTTTCTGCTCTGTATGACTCAGTTAACCATTGCTCTTTGACAAAATCTTTTCAAGCACTTCCAAAACTTATGCAAGTTATGCTGCACTTCCCACTCCTCACAGCTCAATGTGACATCTTGTCAGACAAACTAATACCAATAAATAACAGCTTTCAAGAACACGAGACTTCCCAAATTGGAGATATGAGCAATTAACTCCATGCACAGGTGAAGATCCTTACAATTGTTAACAGGTGTTAACATTGCTTTATCCAAAACAATGTGTATTTTCAGCCATTTCAACTGTTACTACAATTCCACAGTTATTTCAGGGGTTTTCCTCAAAAGGTTCTTAAGGACAACTCATCTGCCACTGGCAAGTCTGTTTCTTTAATAAATCTCAATCTAAAGTCTATCCAGGTTCAGCAATCAGTGAAGGTTCACAAAAATCCTTAAACCAACCAAAAAACGAAAAATCCTCTCTTGCCTTTTACGTAATATGTATTGTTTCTCCTCAAAGACATGCTTTTCCCTCCTCTTGAAATATTAACTACTGTCCTTAGATTCTGCTATTTGCTGGAGTATCTGTCACCATTGGCTTTCAACACTTCTATATCAGCAACAGCAGCTATTTTCCTTTATCCTTTTGTCTAAGAGAAATTACACACAAACCTGAAACTTCTGGGCCTTATGCTGACTACTCTTTCTTAACTGTAATTCTGCATAGAAAACTGATTTAACTACATATTCTTCATTTTCCACAGAAAACAAGTGCTCCACCTAGATAGAAGCACCACCTTTTTTCTCTCTAAAGACAGATTCCTTAACAACCCCAGTCAATTTCCTAGTTTTCCAATAAAATCTCTGGCAGTCACAGGAAGGAAAAAAAGAAAAATCTACATTGAGGAAAAAAGTACTTGAGCAATCTATTTTTAAATGTAGGACTGTAAATGGAGGTGCCAGTAAAGTAATTCAGTGTTACCAAAACTGAAACCAAATTGATTCTAGCATCCTGTAAGACATACAGCACACCTTCCAAAAGAGCAGATGCTCTGTGATACCGTGACTGACCCCTCATGCCAACCACACTCACACTTCATCCCTGCACATTTGCCTGAATCTGGAGGGACAGGCAGGCATGTGCAGAGTTTCTTCTGGGCAAATCCTTGCCATGAAAGGCTGATGATCCAGGAGACTCCAGACATGGCACTGCAAGCAGTAGCACAGAGGAACCCAGCGTCCTTCACTCACCCTTCCTACAGTGTGACAGTCCCAGGCCTAAGGTTATTTACTTTTCCTGATAAGACCCTGTTGCATCACACACTGTGCAAGGGCTGCACCTCAGCTGAGAAATTTGTAAGAGCAAATGTACCAGATGGAGCCCCAAGCAGTCAAGGTACTCTAATCTGCATGTTAATAGCTCTCAAGCTATTGCTCAGATTCTGTGTGCCACAAGGCAACAGGAGCTGTGAGGAGTATCTGTCATATACCAACACACAGCTCTTAAGTTAATGGCAATTAAAAACTTTATGAGTATAAAACCCCTGAGCTCAAACTGGTTGCTTTAGTTGCTTTTAGAAACACTGCATGCCACCTCTCAACTGTTAATTTCTGCTGCATGATGCAGAGACAAACAATTATACAACACAAAGCTTTATTTCTGCTGCAAAATCAACCAGCAGAGGGAGTTTACATCAACAACACCTATTCTCACGACTCTGACAGCTCCAAAATTATCCAACAACCTTAGTATCCAAACAGGAACAGAAACAGAGATCGCTCCTTGAATTTCACTTAGGCTAAAATTAAGCAAGAAAAGGCGACTTGTAGAAGAAAGGAAACTGAAATTGATCTCAGGGTAGGCACAAACATTAGGGGGAAAACATCTACATCTGCTCACAATTCTAAAAAGCCACACACTTTTGGAGCCATAGGCCCCTCAAAAATTCTGCTGCCTACACATTCATCTCCTCAGCAATTTGATTACTGTATAAAAAGCCTGCAAGCCAATTCACAGTGGCACATGAAAAAAAAAAAAAACAACACGTGAACCCCTGCCTTTAAAAAAAAAAAGGCAGCGTTTACAAAATGCTTTGTTAAAATGATTTTAGATACCGTTCTACAGAGTTTATAGTTCAGCTAAATAAATCCACGCTGGATAGAACAATAGCCTAACACAACATCCTACGGGAAAACAGTACCAATTGTCCTCGCAACAAAAAAACTACAGTTAACTCCTCAAAGATTATCCCCTGATTTGCAAAGGCTGTTGGAACACAATCGCATTTTTGTTTGTTTCACTCTTTTCTCAGGCTCCAATGTTGCAGTTTATTCCAGCTGGGCAGCCTTACTTCTGCACAGAGAAACTGCAGGCTCAGGCCTTCGTTTCTCCTAATTGTCTTGGGGAATTATGAACAGCAGTGAGAACACAAAAGCTGGGATATCTGGCTTTAGAACGACACAGAGTGACTGGCACACTTAATCCCTTTTTAATTTGAAGTACACCTTAACCAAGGAAGAATCAAATCCTTCACATCACACCGATCTTCCCTCAGTCTACGTTTGCTTTTTTTGATTTCATATTTCAGCACTGAGAAGGAATATGGAAACAATATACTATTATTATTATTATATTAACAATACTATTGATATTAAGTAGCTGTATGAACCAGATGTAGTTACTGAGGCAAATGAAGAGACTGCACTCCCTGAAAACATGTACCTTAACTTACTTTCCTCGGACCTTACAGAGAGCAAAATTTCCATGGCAAAACTCTTGTGTTCCAAACCTTTACACAATTTATTTTCAGATGCCTTTAACGAGCCATGCAGGAGAGGAAAGAACTGCTGATCCAAGGGCTGACAACCAGCTCTCCTGTTTACTTTGAGCAACCAGCTGAGAGAGGTAAGTAAGCAAAAAGCACCATCACGCACGTGAACGCTACTGAACACGACTGGTTCAGCCACAGGAAATCACCCTTATGGGGATGACAGTCATCCACCCACCACAACAAAAACCTCCAATTACAAAACTGTAATTACAACCACATTTTGTCTTATTTTCTTTTTTTTTTCCCCTGCGCAGAGCCATTAGTGCAACTTATCAAATCCATTCACTGAGGACAAGATATCTTCTAAAGCAATGCTAATCTTTCAATCAGATGCATAGAGAGATAAGCATTCAAGGGGAAACATTCATATTAAGGCACTAAAGAATGCATGCATATTCCAAAGAGCTTTTCAAGTTTTTCCTAAAAAACTCTGTGCTCCAAACACATTTCCATTTATGATGCCTTGTACCCTTTTTTCTTAACCCCACCTCTTGTCGGAACAATTAAAGTCCATTTTACCTTCCGTCAGTAGAGGACAAGACAAACGGGTCACTTGAACTTTCTAAATCAGAACCCTGCAAGTTCCTTATAAAACAGGTAAATATTCCCTTGGTGTTAATTTACAAGAGCTTTCTAAATTGGAACTCTGCAACTTCCTTTAAAAGAAAACAAAACAGGTACCCCTTCAGCTTAGAAGTGCCTTAAAAAGCCGAACAAACGTTGCAAATGTTCATAGAAAGCCGGGCGTAGAAAAATAAAAAGCGTTGAGTTTTTCCTGGCCCCCCCCTTTTTTTTTTTCCCCCCCACCAGCCGGGTACCTCAGTCAGGCATCAGGAAGCCGGCGACAAAAGGGAAGGATAAACCGAAACACCACGAACCAGGAAAAAAAAAAAAAAAAGAAAAAAAATCAGTAAGAGCACACAGTGTTAAGGACGTGCAGTAGGAGCCTTCCAGAGGGCTGTGGGGGAAACTGGCTAGCGGCGAGACAGAGCGCGGGCGAGGGTCCCCACCCCAGCCCTGCTGCGGCGAGAAGGACGCTCTCCCTCCCTCTCTCCTCTCCCGCTCCGCATGGGCACCGCCACCCTCGCAGCCGCGGTGCCCGCCCGCTGCCCGCCGCGCCCTAGCGGGCCGGCGAGGGGCGGGCGCTGCTCACCCGGTGCCTGCGGCAGGTCCCGGCGGGCTCCCGGCGGGTTCCCCGCGCCCGCTCCGCCCGGCGCGGCCCCCGCGCGTCCCGCCCGGAGCCGCCGCTCGCGCTGCCCCTCACGCCCGTCGGGGCCGCGCGCGCCGCCGGCGCCCGCGCACGTGACGAGGGAGGGAGGGGAGCGGGGGGGCCAGAGCAGCGCCGCATCACGTGACTCGCCAGAGAGACGCGGGAGCAGGGGGCGGGGAGCCCCCCCTCCCTCTTGACCGTTCGCGCGCGCTCCGTCATGTGGGCGGCTCCTCGCTCCCTATTGGGCGCCGCGGGTGTGCCGGGCGCGTGACACGTCCCCTTCTCCGCTATTCCCCCCTCACCCCGGCGCGGGGCGGAGCGGGGGATGACGGGGCCACGGGGGTTGGCAATGACCCCGGCATCATCCAGAGTCCAACCTCTTGGCCGAACACCACCGTGTCAACCAGACCATGGCGCTGAGTGCCACGTCCAGCCTTTCCTTACGCACCTCCAGAGACGGTGACTCCGTCACCTCCCTGGGCAGCCCGTTCCAATGCCCAGTCTGTGAAGAAATTCCCTGGCACAGCTTGAGGCTTTGTCCTGCTGTCCTGCCGCTGAATTACCTGAGAGAAGAGGCCGACCCCCACCTGGCTCTACCCTCCTTTCAGGGAGCCGAAGAGAGCGATGAGGTTCCCCCCGAGCCTCCCGCCTGAACAATCCCCTGAACCCTAAACTTCCTCAGACGCTCTTGATAAGGCTTCGCTCCAAACCTTCCCCAGCTCTGTTGCCCTTCTCTGGACCCATTCCAGCACCTCAGTGCCCTTCCTGAGCTGATGGCATCTATCTGCCCCCGCATCCTCGCCGGCGCGGAGCCGAGGGCAAGGCGAGGTGGCTCAGCCCAGGCTTCGCGCCCTGGGGCGGGGGAGCAGAGCCCGGCTGCCGCAGGATCCCTGCTGCTTCTGCTGCAGGCTGGTGCCAGTAAGGCCTGAGTCCAGATGGATCCCAGAGACAGGGCTAAGGGTCTTCTGACACAGTCACTCAGCGGCTTCTCTTCATCCAAAAGTATTTAGACAGCCTATAAACCCCTGCTAGACCTTAGCATTGGCACAGCCTTGTCCCTTTACTGTTCCATTTCAACACCTGCAGATCAAGCAGGGAGGATCCAGGAAAGTGAAGATTGGAAACCAGCTTTCCCAAGAGAAGTCTTTTGTTAACACAAAGTTGTTACCAGGAAATGGCTTCCTGCTCTCTCAAAATTTACTTTTTTTTTTCCCTGACAGTGGGTCAGAAGGCAGCTGGAGGTTGCAGGGAGTGGGGAGCTGATGGATCTGTAACATAAAGCAGTGAGGTCAAGCCCACTGGAGGTATAAATCTCTTTTTAAGGGTGGTCAGTTTAAGAAAAAAGCTAAATTCAAAGAAGAAAATGTGATTTAAAAAATGAAAAGAAAATAAAAGAAAAATTCAATTTCAGTAACCCAGGGATCAAGGGTGGATGGGTTGCTCTGAGAGGGGATTAGTGATGCTGAAGAAATTCTGCTCTGGAATATGAGACAAGGAAAGCACAGTGGTTGGTAAAAAGAGAATTTTCCTGCCAAGTTGCTGCTTACTGCGCTGCTGGCATCTGGGAAGTACTGCTGAATACATTGTGGGAATTCTGGAGCAACAGAAAGAAAAGGCATAAATAAGATACATGGAAAAGTGTCATCAGTGCCTCCATGGGAGGCCCAAAAGAGCCAGAAATGGAACATACACAACACTTGTTTTCAGCTGGTGTTTGTGGCTTCGCAAAGGAGTTGTCTGTCAAGTACAGCTGCCTTTCCTGACATTGCTGGGAAATGGTGCAAAGGTGGAGCTGCATAAACAAAAGTGTGATTTTAGTTCTGCAGGACAGCCCTGCTTAGTTACCATATGCAGAAACCCAGTTGTTTTAACAAGCACCAGAACACAAGCTCCAAGTTAGGAGTTTTTTTTATTCATATGGGTTTATCTTTCTTCTTATTAGTTATCACTAGTTAATTTTCACATTAATTTTATCATGCAATAAGTCCTTAAACAGCAGTTGCAGGCAGTTTGTATTGTGTCTGGGCTTTACGAGCAGCTGAAACAGCTACAAAAGTGCTCTGTGTGGCGCAGAAATAATTTTATTGTCTTGCAAATAACTAGTTTCAGTTCTTTCTCTCTCAATGTGGCTTTTTGTAAAAGCCAGCAATAACAAAAAGCAACCTTCTTCTAACATTTCTTTTTCTACAAGGAAAAGGGTTGTGAAACCTGATATCTGATTTGGAAAAGTGACCAACTGGAAATGTTATGAAATCATTAAATAGGCCAACCAGGCAAAGCAATGCTATTCAGAGACGTTTTGTTGCACAAAAGGAATTGTTGCCCAAGACACCACACAGATAATGTGTGTTGCTGGCCTTGGTGGGTCAGCTAGGTACTGATCCCTCTCTCTTGCACCAACAGCCTCAGTTTACATCCATTGATAGCAGTAGCAGGTGGCTGTGAAGGGCTTTCCTCTAGTGACCAGAGTGGGGACACTAGAAATTCAACATGGAGAACAGCTTGGCATGGATTTACACCCCAAACCCTAATGGAACCTGATTCTGTAATTTCATTCCTAATGATATGTTAGGAATGTCAGACCCGGAGATCACAAAGGTGTGCATAGTCATAGATAAACCCAAGTTACAGGAATTTATGATCTTGTTAACTGTGGGTTCCAAAGCTTGTTCTGTATCTGCAGCTCTGTAAGTGACCACAAACAGTGAAGAGTCGTGATGGCAACTGCCAGTGACCTGTTGAAGGATATTAAAGGAAGAAAGTTCTTCAAAGTGTTTCTTGTTTTTCTCCTCATTAAGCATTATTTTTTGCCATCAGTAGGTTAACTGTTTTCACGGAAACTGTGGAGTCCTAGGATATGATGCCAGCTAAATCTGATGTGAAAACAATCTGGATGTAAATGTGACCTGCATAAATGTGAGCTTACATCTCACTCCAGTTCTGTTCTGCAGTGCTCACCATCAGCTTCCATGGCACACAAAACAAACCTACAGCTGCTGTTCAGAAAAACCTGTTTCAAAGTGATCCAGCTGCAAAAGGGTGTCGAGGGTCTCCCCCCTAAATCAAAGCAGGAACTCTGACATCTGCTATTTGGCAGGAGCTGATTCTGCTGGAGGTAGTTTCTCCATTGAGAAATGTGTGGGAAAACATTGACACTCTGTGGCCAGACAGATAAAATGCAACTTCCGAAATTTCACAGGTTTTCATCACTTCCATTTTACCAAACAAAAATGTAGTAAAGAACAGTTTGTAGCTTTTATTCTTGTTGACAATTTCCAGTATCTTTTCAATAAATTTTGTTTATTGGTATAAAATGTCCTAAACAGGCAAGCTAAGACAAATATTTTAAAAAATGATAAAACAAAACTTTGCATCCAGACCTCCTGAATCTGAGGAGCACTGAGAGTGAGATTCCACTGTAGCTCTGGAGCCTGTCAAGTTGTACAAAGTACATTTTCAGGTCCATGCTTGTACTGTCATTTTAATCCCATTTTTTTCCTCTGGAAGTGGAACAAGGGAAGGCCACTTTAAAGGGAGTTGGATTTGTGTGTTGCAAAGCAGGATTTCCTCCAGACTAATCTGGAGAGATTAATTTCATCAGCATACCTCCAAAGTATAATTTTTACTTCCCATAGCAGTAACAGATCAGGTATTACCTATATTATATTTAGGGCAGGTAGGGAGTAGGGTTAAGCATCATTAGTCTCTTTAGGGCTTCCTTTCGATAGAAACCAAAGGAATACTAAAAAAACCCCCAAAAAGCCAGTCCTTCCTTCATGGCTTTTACATTCAACAGATGGAGAAGCAAACACTAGGATACAGGAGCGTTTTTTTGGAAATCTTAACACTGATGTTTTTGTAAGTGTACACATTTTTTTGCTCCTTTTTTTTTTCTTCAACTAGAAGCATTAATAATAGTGAAGAATTGAGCTGAAGGTCTCTCGCGATAGTCAGAGCTGTATTTTAATTAGTTTCTAAGGTTAAAATGGCTTGTGTGCAGTATGTGGCATAGATGAGTGTATGACCTAAGCTGGGATAGAGACCAACTGTAAGAAGAAGAGTTAGTGAATAGTATCAGGAAAGGGAATGATGATGTCAGGATAGGTAAGGATGCCAAAGAAGCTTAGTTTTAAGTTGTCCTGAGGAGACAAAGCTAAGTGTTAGGGGTCAAGGAAGAAGAGATCTGCAAATTTAAGACATATGAAAAAGGACCTGGAATGAGAGTTTCAGTGACATAGAAGAATACAGAGCACTGCCAATTTATGTGGGAAAAACTAAAACGGTTTGGGTAGCACTTGAATAAGTATATCTAGAGAGAGGACTCGCATCCATATGAAATTCTAAACAGCTTTAGAAGTTATAAATTGAGAGACTAGAGTAATAATATCTATGAAAAATATTCTACAGTCATAAACAAAAGACATAGCACTTCAAACAGAAATCAAAGCAAGGCAAATAATTTTCCTTTCCATGTCATCCTACTGTTGAAGCACTTGCCTGCTAAAGGGTGAGAACATGAGGGAAAAAAGTCTTTGCTCTGTGTCATATTTCTCCACATTCACCTTGTTGTCAGGGTGCAATGCAGGGAGTTATGGCAGGGTCTGATGCTCAGGACCTGTCCCACTGTCCCCTACCAGGGTGCAGGCAGGTGTGGGGCACATACAGGAGCACCACCAGCCCTGGCCATCAGGCATCTGTGTTGAGCAGGATCTTACACCTGTGGGCATGTTTGTGTCCTAGTGGCTGCCATCCTCCAACACAGGGATGGGTCCCGGCACGACAGACAGGTGGGGACTGAGAAGAGTCAAGGAGCAAGCTTCTTCTCTTTGGAACTGTGACATGGCATCAGCGAGGATGTAGCAGGTGAGTTTTTGTTCTTTCCAGCTAGAATCATTTCCTACTGGAAAGAGTTAACTTTGGAAAGCACAAAGCTGATAGCCTGTCTGCTGCCAGTTATGCTACCAAAAAACATTTTCCTTCACCAAATGTTTGTCCCACGAAATGAGGGGAAAACTAGGACCACAGGATGAGCTGGACCTTGAGAAAAATGTCCTATTTCCAACCCCACCAGGAATGCCCTAGAGGTACCAACACCTCTCAGAGTGCTTGATGGGCACCTCAAGGACAAGTGCTTAACATCTGCTGTGTCTTTTGTTGTGTGAGTCTTGTCATTCTGAACTTTAGGGTGTTGGTACAACTTTAAGATCATATCTTGCCAAGAGACATCACTGCAGGCAGGCTTTTCTAGGGCATGTCGTAGCCTGTGGCTGTCTTGTGTAACTTTCAGACTATGCTAAGCCATGTTTCAAGCCTCTGGGAATTCATCTTGGGAGGAAGCAGCTTGCCTTCAGCTGCCAGCTCTCACAGCTACCCACTGACCCTGATGGAACAAGCAGCTTCCTGGGCATGTGCCGAGTGAAGTGGCAGGAGTCTGTTAGCAGGAATGAGTTTCCTGCGGGCACCAGAGAAATCGGGGGCAGAACAAGAGGAATGGAGCAGGAGGCAGAAAAGAAGAAGGCCAAACTTCTCTAAGCCTGAGACATCACATTTGGCTTTGTTGTGGTTTTAGCCTGGGGCCCTGTCTAGGTCAAATCCAGTGATCGCAGCAGGTCCACAAGGAACCCTCACAGGCCAAACACAGAGAAGTCCCCTTCAAGGTGACTGTCAGCACTAGACAGGTGGGCTGTCCAGGTCAAGACATCCGCCTGTGTCCAGGGCCTCATTCACCTCCCAGAGGGCTTTCTCACCAGCTGCTGGTCTGAACATGCCCTCCATGGGTGGTCCTTCCATCTATGATATGGTGAGGAGATCCTGCAGGAAACACAGTCAGCACTGGGTGCATGGTGGCTTTGGTGGCCTTTCTCAGGGACACATGCATGTCTGGATGGGGAGGCACACTCTGTCTTCACTGGACTGAGATGTACTTGTTGTTCCAAGCAGATGCCATTTGGATGAGCACTCACAGTTAAGGACCACACTTACACCTGTTATTGTAATTCCTGGCTCTGTGAAGAATTGTCTCTCTGGAGCTGCCTTCCAAAGAGGTGGCAGAGGTTGGAACAAATATGAGTTAATATAGTGATCAGGACAAAATCTCTGTAACTGGAATATTTGGGGCATGGGAAGGAGGGGGGATTCTCTTCTATATTACTTGTACTGATTATTGCTTTTTTTGGGATGAATATGAAATGCATGCCTAAAGAACTGCAAACAGATAAATTGAAATTCTATGAAACTATAAATGGAATTAGCATTGCTCCTGAGAATTTGGGGACATGAAACACAAGACAAGAACATTTATTCTATCCACAGAAGACTCAGCTTGGATAGGGACTGTCCTTGTCTGTGAACACAATGTCTGAATTATTTAGTACCTGGCCTTTCTGTTCCAGCAATAGATGCACTCAGAGCTCATCTTGTCTGCTTTTACTTTCTTTCATTCTATCTTAAAGAGACTTGTAATTGCTCCTATGTATTATTTATTGGAAATACTATGCTTTTGTAACATAGCTGTGGGTGGAACAGGCTCTGTAGGCATAGGATCTGTATTTGGAATAAGAAAGAAGAAAATAAGAAGAAAATAAGGAAGAAAGAAAATAGGCTGTGGTTCAATACATAGGGTATAAGCATGTAGAAAAAGATGTAAAAAAAGAAAAAGAACATAACATTTTCTCTATTTGCCCGTGAATTACTGTATTCTGTGCCATAGAAAATCTGAAGGGAATCATCAGTAAGACTGTGCTTAGTTGCATTCTTTATTCTGGCTTTATTTCTTCCTTTCCCTTTTCCTTTTTTTAAATTTTTTTTTAGGATTTTTTAGAAGCAGCCTTCTTCTGTGGTATGTGAGGGAGTGATGCAATCAAAGACTCCATCACATCATATTTCAAATGCTCAATTATTCACTGAATGGTAGAATCTCCACCCCTGCTTCCTGCACCTATATTTTAATTTACTTGAAAGAAATTATGGTACTATGAATGTCTGGTCAGATTAAACAGAGGTGTGTCGCTGCCTGCCAAGCCTCGGAGAAGATGAGCAGCAGCAAAGGCAGGAGAAACATGAAAAGATCAAGACACAATTTGCTTGACCCACTGTTATGTCTAAGAATACCAACTATACTGATCTTAAAGGACAACGGAATATGGGAAGGAAGGTTATTCCAAAACAATGAACAAGCAGATCAAGGATTTTTTTTAAAAAAGTGAAGAACATGGACAAAAGGAAAATCCTCAGGCAGCAACACACACTTCAGGGTGTGTAAGCAGTGCCCTGAAGGTCCGGAATCCAGTGCACATTACAGTTCTCTTTTTTTTATCCACATCTAGGGAGCTTTCTGCCAATTTTGCACTTACAGACAGGTTTTAGAACAGATCACATGTGAACACAGGCTGCACAATTTTATTGTTGAGTCTTGAGAAAAAAAGGCTTATGAAAGTCCTTATCACTGTGTTCCAGTATTTAAAGGATGGTTACAAAGAAGATAGATAATCTCTTTTTACAAGGAGAAAATAAGCAGTAATGGATACAATTTACTCCTGGGGAAGATTCTGACTGTGCACAAGAGGATAACTTTTCACAATGAGAACAATCCACCATTGGAGTAATCTCCCCAGGGAAGTGGTGTGTTCCCCAGCACCTGGGGACACTTAAGATTTGGCTGGAGAGGGTGCTGAGCTTCTTTTAGACCGTGCTTTTGTCTTGAAAGGTTGGTTGGACCAGATGATCCTCAAGGTCCTTCCAACCTGGTATTCCATGATTATTAAAACCTGTCTTACACAGCCACAAGCTGCATAAACCTTGTGGAGGCTCTTGGTGCCAACCAGCTCTGTGGGTTAACAATGGGAGAGACAACTTATCTCAGAGGTTATCTTGCAAAACGTGGTCTGTTTTGTACCCCTTGCAATCCCATGCAGCCTAAGTGGGCTGGACTCCTTGTGTTCTCTTTTTTTTCCTCCTGCATCTTCCTTTCTGTAAAAGATGGAAAACTGAAGTACCTTGCCCCCAGAGGAAGACATATGCTTCTCAGTGACCAACTGACCAGACAGTCCCTTCCATGTGCTGTGCTGAACTTCATCCCCAGCAATGCTTGTGACATGGAGCTGTCACATGGAGATTATTGCTGCAGAAACTGCATCTCCCACAGATGTGTTAAAAATTCCCCTGTGGTCCCAGGGAAGCACGGCTGAATCCCATTTCTTTCTCAAATGAAGGTGGCTAGAGAGCAGCTCTGCCTTACTGCTGTGAGGTGAGGTCTGCACACCTATGAGCAACCTCTTAGGAGCAAAACCAACCAATAAAGAAGGGAAATCAATACTGGCTTTGCTGTGGCTCTGCTGGCTGTCATCAGCTGCTCTTGCACAAGAGAGTCTGGGATTTGTTGCAGCAGCACATTTTTGCCCCTGGCATGTGAAGTGCAAGGGGTGCTGTCTTGTTAAACAGTTTTCTGGTTTTTTAGGGGATTTTTGTACCCCCTCAGCCACAGAGGACTGACATTGCTTCACTTGAAAAAGTAAAAATGTAGCAAATACTTTGATGTAAAGAATTTTATGGATTTTTGCCACAAGAATGGCATTTTGACTCATTGTATTTCAGTGAGACATTAAAAGCTGCTTGTGTGCATTTTTAAAAATTGCCGTTGTTACCATTTGCACAAAAGGTAGTAAAAGCTGATGATACAGTGATTTGTTTTGTACTTTTTAACGTAAGACTGGCAGAAAAATTGTCTTGTTGCTCAAGAGGCTTTAAATCCCCACCCTTGAGCTGTGATTCAGCAAATTCCCAGAGTAACCCTGGTCCGAAACCCGGGTTCCTCCTTGTCCTGTCCTGTCGGGGGTGGATTTCTCTTAGACAAGCCAATGAACAGAAGCTCATTTATTTATGTATGTGGTGAGGAGGAAACTTGTTCCACAGTCTCCCCACCTCTTCCTGCAAAATATTAGCTCTCTTTTGCACCAATCACTTCGGGTCCTGAATGAAAAGAAGTGAGCGGCAGCGGAGCTGGGGTGTAGAAACTGCTGTATTGAACATCACTCCCTGGCTCTGCTGCACACCTCATAAATAATCGCTCTCACCTCATTTGAGCTACAGAGAGCAGCAAAAAGCCGGCTGCCCGCGTCTTTCTTCGGCAAACCTAAGGTGCTCTATCGGAGAAGCAGGACTGAGCACTCTGTTAATGACTACATAATCAAGGAAATACTCTTGCTTGCTTTTTTTGGCTGCATTCCCCCCCCCCCCCCCCCCCCCCCCCTTCCATCTTGATGGGGAAGCTGATCTCCAAAGGCTGGCGGAAAAGAGATGCTCGAGTTATCATGCTGGGGCTCGACTTTGCCGGCAAATCCACCCTTCTGTACAAACTGAAGAGCGGCCAGGCTGTGGAGACCTGCCCCACGGTGGGATTCAACGTGGAGCCCCTGAAAACACCCTGTGGCATATCCTTCACCCTCTGGGATGTTGGCGGACAGGACAGCCTGCGGGCCAGCTGGCCCAACTACCTGGAGGACATCAACACCCTCATCTTCGTGCTTGACAGCACCGACATGGCCCGGCTGGACGAGGCAATGGCAGCGCTGGAGGAGGCCCTGAGCCACCCCGGCATGGCCGGCGTTCCTGTGCTCCTCCTGGCCAACAAGCAGGACGTGCCGGGAGCGCTGGCTCCTGCCGAGCTGGGGGAGATGCTGCGGCTGGGGGGGCTGGCAAGGCACCGCTGGATGCTGCGGGGGTGCAGCGCCCACACTGGCCAGGGCCTGCAAGAAGTCCTGGCCATCCTGGGAATACTGCTGCGGGGCTCAGAGCAGAGCTCCCTGTCCCAGGAGCAGCCCATCGCGGGGCTGCCTGAGAGGAGGCAAGCTCCAGAGCAAACCTGAACCTCACATGGACCCTTGCCACTCGCGGCTGCCGGCAGGATTGTCTCGGAGGATTCCAGCCTCCAGCCACCCCCTACAAGGAGCAGAGCTGCAGCTGGCACACGCTGTGAAACACCCAGCTCCTCACCACCAAAACCCACCAGGAGGATCTCTGAGCAAAACCCCCATCGTGGAGCAGTTTTGGCCGCACCTCTTGGTCTCATCTCTGGCTGCAGCTTGTCCCACTGTCACCATGTTCCACTCACCCACCGCACTTGTGTGTCCAGAGGTTCAGTAAGGATGCTTTTTAACACTTACAAATTGTAACAGAGATGTGTGCAAGGGACAGAAGTTTTCTTCATTCTGGAGCTCCCAGTGCAGATGCATCTATCCAGATGGGGTGATCCCCACGGGGGGGAGCTTGGATGTGCCCAATGCTGCTTCTCTCTCAGCACAAATCACAAGTTCCTTGGCTGGGAACACAGGAAGGCACTGAAAGGAATGGCTGAACTGGAGCAGCTCAGGAGTTCAAATGGCCAAGCAGCTATTTGGTTTTAGTGTGGCATCTACAGGTATAATAATCTTCAAGCCACGGAAGCAAGCCAGGATTTGATGGTGTAATGCACTTTGAGGATGTCTGTATATTAATTTATGCATTTCTTCTAATGGTTCTTTCTCCATCATTTTTATGAAAGAATTATTTCATGAAATGGTCCCTCATTTTCCTTGGATTATGTTTAAATAATAAGAACTTACTATGTATTATTAAAAATATATTTCTTTAAATATAAAGAAATCAGACCTGACTTTTAAGATACTTGGAAATACATCTCCATGGACAGTCAACCTCTAAATATCCTCATGGTGGCCTGAACAGCCAAGACAAAACCCTGTCTCTCAGACTTTTGAAACTGCATGAGACCACTCCACATGCATTTCTTGGTAACCATGGGCACCTATGGGCACAGGCAGGCTGGTGACCAAAGGTCTCTCTGCATGCAGCTATGTCCAGGGCAAATCAAAACACCCCTGACAGCTCACAACAGGACCAGGTCCCATGTGGCAGTGATGGTCTTTGTCCAATCCTGCTCAACCTACCATTGGAAAGGCCTATAAAATGTGTGCCTGGGGCCTCCCTGTATCCAAAATTGTAATCCAGAGTTAAAATTAAAATATTTCATAGTAGTCCTTGCTTCATTATGAATGAATGGGGGAAGGGGAGAGATAGGATACAACATTTTTATTTCTATTTTCCATTTCTGTTTCTATTCAGAAATCAGCTGCTTTCAAGGAACTGCATACTCAGCCTAGAAACACCAAGGAGAAATAGATGGCAAAATCCTCTTCTGTTCACACAGAGCATTTTACAGTTGTTAAAGAATTAATTGTCCAGCTGTTACTGGTGCTGTTATTAACCACACTTCATAGAAGGCAGCAGCTGGAATAGAGAGCTCAAACAGTTACAGAGAAACAGAATCAGCCATTTATAGGAAAGTCTCAATAAAAGAATCCCTCACAAGTGTTTTAGCTGCATTGATGTAGAACTACTACCTGCTATAAAACAGTGCTGCAGCGTCGATGTGGCCTAAGCAACCAGTTACGAGTGTATTTAAACAGCACTGAATCATATCATTAATTACATGACCTGTGTGCATGGTGAGGAGGACAAAATCAAGTCTTCAGATCTTTGCAGGTGACTTAAGCTGGTTGATCTACCTCCAGCTTGTTGCAGGTGGTCATTTTTTGCCTCTAGCATGCAAGGCTCCCAGCACACCTGTTGACCATTTCAGACAGGAGTTTTAGAGGCACAACATAAAAGGCTCCGTGCTGTGTTGCCGTGCTAAAAACAATTGTCCTTGTTGAGTTTGCTGGTGTTTTGTCTTGTGTCTCACATGGCACAAAACAGAGAATTGTGCATTAAGGTAAATTCAACAGAGACTGAAAGGCTGTTGTGGTGATGTCTTGCTCCTAAGTGTCCCTTGATGCCTGCATTTGACTCTGCAGAATTGGCTGCTGGTGGTTAAAACAGGCACTGAAGCCTGCCCATTTTCCTCTGAGGTTTTTTTTAGCTCTTTAAAAAGATAAAAAATGGGCTCCTCTGGCAGCAGATAGAGGTAACCACCAGCCTTTGGTAGACATCACCAATTAAAAATGAAAACAGCAAGATGGGAGGTAAGGAAGAAAGAGCAATGGGAATCCTGAGTGTCTGAAACTGATGAAGCAACATTCCAGTTACTGAAATTTTTCTCACTTCCCCTTAAGCAGTAATTTGGCAAAACACCCCATCTCATGGGGCATCATGTGATTTACCATCCTTGTTTTCTGGAATAAGGCTTTTCTGGACACTTTGGACACTTCTTGGTCACATTACTCAGCCCATTTATGCCATTGTTCAGAGACTGTCAAAACAATGATGGGTCATAATATTTGGAATAGCAACATCTATTTACATCTAGTAATTTCTCTTTTCACCTCTGTTGGACAGCTGCTAAAACAAGTCAGTCTAATGAGCACTGCACTGCTCTAATCAAAGTCTTTCAGGACACTCACCCAACAGCATTTAAATGTTTTGGTGTCAAAACTCCTGCCTGGTTCAAAGGGAGCAGCATGGCAGTCTGCAGGAATCAGCCAGCTCTAGGGAGGGAAGTTTGTTCCCTCTTTCCTGGCAATTCTGCAGAAGAGCTCCTGCCACAGGGAGTGATTTTAATCCCTAAAACATCTCTCCTTATGGATTTCAGCCAGGAGAGCACCCTCAAACTTAGTTTTCATCTTCCTGGACATGTGATAGATGTTAGTCTTGGCTCTGATTTCTAAAATAACACAGCTTCTCTCTGAATAGCAGGTAAAAGAAAAATCCTTAGAACTTTGTTTCAGGTTCCTCACAAATTTGAAGCATCCTTCAGATTATTTGTCCCAGAGCCCACTCTGGTTGCTCAAGATCCTTTTTAAGAAACTTTTCTGGATGCACTCTGGTGTGTATTAACCTTTACAGTGACATAACCAGAATCCATAATTGTGCATTAATCTTCTCAGCCACCCCTCCACTGAGATCCATACAGGTAATATTGTACTCTTGCTTGGAGCTGTCACAGCAGCCTCCCTGCCCAGGCCTGTGAGCAATTCCATCCCCTGGGCCTCCCATCTTTGTTCAGCAGGGATCACTGCAGTGGGAGTTGCCACCATGTCTTGCTGTTTTTACAAGGACAACAAGACACTTCATTGCTCTTTCACAGTTTATGAAAGGACATAGCTTATTCCTCACTGATTTACTAATTTTTCCGTGGGACTGTTTTTTAAAGCAGCTTCCCGAGTATGAACCCAGCAGAGACTTATTTTTTAATTCTTGTCAAGAAGTTTTCCATCCACCTCGAGAGAGCAGGAAAGCAGCAAACTGGGGGGAAAAAGCCCTAAACAACCAACACTAAAACCAGGACCAACAATTCATCTTTTCCTCTTCACCAGCACAGGAACAGTGACTCACATTTGCCCTGCTCTCTTCACAACTTCCATTTTTCAGCCAGTCCATGACACAACACAGTAGCTGATTTCTGCTGTTGGCATTGTTGCTTTATTTTCAGACTGGAGCTACGTGCCATTTGTCCTGCAGTCTCTGGTGGAGCTTCCCTGATGGGTTTCAGTATTGCTGAAGGGCCTGAGAGCAGAGGGGAACCATGAGATCCCAGGGCTGCAGGGTGAGGGCATGGATGGTTGCCAGAAGTATTTAAAGAGGGAACAGGGAAGCACAGGGTGCATGAGAGGGATCTGTGACCGGATGTAACACCGGGAGGAGAGTGTTTGGGCAGCAGCCAGAGACCTGGAAAATGCTTGGGGGAAGAAAGGTCAGTAAGATTTTTTTCTTTTTTTTGAAAGCTAAGAAGAGCTTTCTTTTCAAATAATATATGGGGAAAAAATTCCAATTCCATGTTTTTTGTTAGGAGACAGGCTGTATAATGCAGTGAAATGTCTTAAATTTTGTTTAATACACTTTACACAGCTGTAAACTAATTTCTTCCTCTTAAAGAAACTCTGAAATACCACCTATAAAGATTCTCCACAGTAACTCACCAATAAAAAACAAGGAGCAAAACCACTTGTGATGCCATCTCTTAAAAAAATCAAAACTACTGATGAATGGTGTTAAAAGCCAGTCATGCAATAATGATTAAGACAAATGACAAACTGTTCAATACATAAGAGGTTTCAAAGGGTTAATTAACTGGCCTTCATCTAAGCTTTCTGACACTTGATTTTTTTTCATGATGCATTTCCTTGAGTCAGAGCCCTGAGCCTGCCATCTGGATATTGTTAAAAATGCCAGGTGAAGTCTGGGATTTGGGTTAGGAACTCAGCGATGCATCCATGGCCAGGAGGGCATCATCCCCACATCTCATACTTCACACAGTGTGACTTACATAAAATTCCTGCCAAAAGGAAAAAAAAAAAAAGATAATTTAACCAACTGCTATGACCCAGACCGGACAAGTATGTCCCCCCTCTGCCTGTGCTCCACCTGCCTCTTTATGGTCAGACCACAAGCACAAACCTCCATTCCAACCCCACAAGGACACTTCTCCCCTCCAAAGTTTTAGTGCTTTAAACCAGACCAGCACCATCAATGTCTTTTCTGCTAATTGCTGTGAGAAACAATCTCCCTGGAGCTCCTAGAGCTGACAAACTGTTCTTTAATTCTCTCTTACCCCTCAGATTTTTATTAGGTTTTTTTTGGCCTGTGCTGGCTTAACACATTTGGATGTGGCAATGAGTTGTTTTTTCTAACGGGCCACAACCACTTGCACAGAAACCCCCTGCTTGGTGATGGGTGGCTCTGCAGCAATGCTTTACCTTGGCCATAGGAGAAATACTTGCTTTTTAACCAAACAGAGGTGGGGTTACAAAACCAGGTGTACGACAAAGTCACATGGGCCCACGTGAAGTTTGATAATGGTGGGAAATGACTTTGGCAAGACTAAACTGGGGGTGTCCTGGGGAAGAACAATACCAGCTAAGAGTTGGGACCCTCATTTCCTGGGGAATCGGGGCAGAGTCTGTTCTGCTCATAAAGACACAAAATTTACACCTCATGATTTTCTGGCTTTTGACAACACTTAACAGTAGTCCTTTTGTTTAATAATGGTGTAAACGAAGACCAGTGCTAAAAGTCCACTCTTCAACACAAGACACTATTTTCAGAGACATTTGAAAGACATTTCAGAGGTTTGGGTCAGTACAGGGCTGGAGCACTTCACCAGCTGTAAGGTGTCAGTACAGCGAGCCTCAGAGTGGAGCTTGCACAAGGATGGAGAAGTAGCTTCTCCCTGTTCCTTGGGGAAGGCCAACACAGAGGCAAAACATGACAGACCATTCCTGAGGATGCTCCATTTCTGCATAATGGGGTGGACCCATCACGAGCAAAGCAAGGGAAGCTCAGCCAGGAAGAGCAGGTTTTTGGCTGCAAATATGGGAAAACAATCCTGAGTCTCCAGAGCTGCCCTGGGAAGAATGGGAGTAATGTCTGCCGTGCTTCCAAGAAAAAGCAGCTCTGCAGAGACAATGCCTTGGAATGACTGGGAGGGTGGGGGACATGTCCTGCTAGAGGTGGCTGCAGGCAACCCCAGGCCTTCAGGTGATACAGGCACCTTAGCCTGGCAGGAGGGTGCTGATTTGACCCCTTGGTCCCCCCAGGTTTTCTCCCTTGGAGAGACCTTTATTATGTATTATTATTTTTGTATTATGTATTATTATTATTATAATTATGTATTTCCTCCCTGGGAAGAAGCACTTATGATTGACTTCAATGAGATGCCACTCTATCTTAAATAAAAAATTCAGACTCAATATTTTTGTTGCTCTTTCCTGCACCCTACTTTTCTTCCACATCATAAAAACACATTGCTCTCTGTTCCCTCAGCACCATCAGCAGAGGTGACAAGCGACCTTGTAGCCCCCATTGGCCACGTCCACTGCTGCATGGCAGCTCATATGCTGCTGGAGGAAGGAAAATCGCTGGAAAACACATCCTTAGAGAATCAACTTTCTGGGGAAGATGAGGGCCTCGGCTAGAGAGAGAGGCTGAAAATACCCCAGAATGGCTTCTGACAGGCTGTGCCTTCCTGTGCCCTCAGGGCTGGCCCTGGCTCGACCTGGCCTGTCACTTGGATCAGCAGCCTGTGGAAATGCAGCCCCCTGACCGCCCAGGCCACGCAGGAGCACCTCACAGTCTCTGCCATCTTCTTCACAGGAGATGCATCCTCATCAAATTACTTCAGTCTCTTTGGTGCTGGAACTTAATGGATCTTCTTGCCATTTTCTGGAAGGTAATGTGCCCCAGGAAAGGGCTTTTGATGACATGCCTGCTGTGAGTTTTGAGTTTGCATGTTATACCCATGTTAGAATAGCAATATAAGTAATACAGCTGTTAAAATCCCAAACAAACAAACAAACAAAAAAACCCCACCAAAATAAACACCCATACCCTAAAAAACAAGGACAGTGCAGGAAATTTCAGCTGCAAAACAAGAGCTAGGGAGCCTCAAATCAGTTGTCCAGCCATCTTCTTTATAACTCTGAGCAACTACACTCTGAGTAAGGAGCAAATGATGTGCACACCAACTTTCTCTGGTTTAATGGAGGGGGACAGCCTGACTTGGGAAGTCAGTCCCCAGGCACAGAGCCTGCAGCTGGCACTGACACTACCCAGCAAGGAGCTTTTGCTTCTCTGCCACCACTTTTAGCTCTCACACCTTAGGCTGGAAGGAACATGGATGCAGTTCAGTAGCCTGTTGTCTGATGATTTCCAAGTAGGGAGAAGAGAGCCCCCAAGTCCTCAATGTAAACACTTTAGTGCTTGCAGTGCTTCTCTTTGAGTAGGTGACTGGGACCGGGGTAAGAGCAAACAAAGGCCCTGGGGAATACTTGTATTCTTGCAACTGGAAGCATGAGAAGCAGCCCCCAGATGACATCCAGAAAAATCATACACCTCAGTAAACTTTCATTTCCAAACATGCAGGACTCATATTTGCATATTTTCTTTCCCATCTTTAGGGGCCAAGCCCTTCTTCTATTAAATTTAAACTAATACATAACTGAGGTGAGTAAAACTCCTGGAAAAACTCAAGAGTTTAGATGTTGACTAAAATATCAAATACAGAGAAAACTGTGACCTTTACAAGAAGTGATTTCTTCCCTTTCCATCAGTTTTTAATACTTCAAGAACAGATCTCTGGTTGAGTTCACTTAAAAACACCTCCCTGGATACCAATAGCCACGCAAAGCTCAGTGCAAACACTTGGCTCTGTGCTGCTGACAATGAGGTTGCATTTAAAACCCCAGCAGTTCGATAGCAGGGAGAAGGGAACATGCTGCTGCTGCAGGAGCAAGGTGCCACCTTGTTAATTACTCCCCTTGGACTGGGCCCTTTTCTCACCAAAAGGTTAAATATTTCTGCACAGAGCCCTGAAATTTGAGAATTTGAGACTGAGATTACAGAGCTGGAAGTATTATTGCTGAGTATCCAGCACATCCAGCTCCCTGTAAGTGTTCACAAATCAGCCCTTTGGACGGAAATTTTTTCATGTAAGATGCAATATTTTAGCAGCAGCTGAAACAAACACACATTTAGAAGGTGGGGGGGTTTCCTCTTTTTTTTTAAATTTTTAATATTTGTTCTAAACCCGTAAAGGCAGCGACTGAGAGATCTGAAACAACTGAAAGAGCACATTTCTCTTGACAAAGCAACATATTTTTTGACATTTTCTACATATTTGACTTAAGCATGTGAATTTGACAAGTCCAAATGCTCCCTCTACACCTGTCACCTCCTGAGATTTATGTACTGCCATGCTTAACGTGACAAAACCTAAGGCCAGGCAAACTACTCCTAGAGAACCAATGTCAAATAAATACTCTCACAGTTACTGGGCCATCATAGCAAGAACAGAAGGAATTCATCCCTTATTTTCAATGTTATAACATGCAGGCAGTATGCAGATTTCAGGGAGCTCTACTAGGGTATTAAAAGTATGAAATGCAGGGGAAACCAGCTGTGAACTGCATCAAACAGATGGGAACAGTGATGGGTCTCATCTCAGGGCAAGAGCTGCAGCTTCCCTTAAGCATTTCTCTGCACAAACCTAGAACTGAACTTGCTGAAACCCAGAGGCAAAATATTTCAATTTCGTCCTCCCTCTTCGTGTACACACTATTTTGTATGGGCGATCATCTGGCTCCATGAATTAGGGTTAAAAACAAGCAAATAAAGCCACTAAAGGTGATCAGCCTGCAAATAGCAGATGCCGACATGAGCTCCCTTACACTTCATTTCAGCACATTTAAAAAATCCAACCACCAGTTTTCCACAGGACCCTACTCACGAAAGAGGATAGTTAACCCATGTTCCACACCTGTGTGTGCTCCATTTACGGAGCAAATGGACAACCAACTTCCTCCTGCAGCTCCCACACGGCGTCGAGGGAAGAGTCTCCCTGCAGAGTATCTAAATCCTTCACGGAACTTGCCGTTTTTCCTCAGAGGTTGTGTGGTGACATTCACCTATTCTACTGCTATAGATGAAGGCAGAGAGCAGCCTAAAGGCTCCAACCTTCATTTTAAAACAAAGGAATCACGTTATTAACATTCTTAGGTGTGATACACAAGGTTGTGATCTCTCCACCATTAAAACCTTACAAATGAGGTTAGGAAAAAACCAGCTCTTATGTTCCTTTACAAACTAGGATGCTGCTCACAAAAGCTGTATCATGAGTGCATTTGAACACAAAGCTGCTCGTGTGCCTGCAGCAGCAGCTCGAGAGCTCCGGGGCCATGCCAGCAGCACGGAGCAGACCTGCCCATTACCGTTTCTGTGGCAGCATGATGCACACACAAACCAGGAGCAGGGAAGCAGAAAGCTGCTCTAGCTCCTAACTCTGCCTCTTCACAGGAGGCAGCACCAAGTAATGCCCCAGCCTGAAGCAGACCTGTGCAGCTCAGGCAGCTCCAGCTCATGCTGCTGTCAAGGTGACAGTGACAATCATAACAAATCCCTGCAGCAAAATCTCCCAAGGCTTTGCCTGTTGGAGCCCCCAGTTTTCTACTTATTGGGTTTTTTCCTTTTCTTCCTGAAAAGGGCTTCCTAATGGCTTGGCATAATTTGTTGTCCTACATATGTTTGAATAGAAGCATAATTATACCACAAAAAGGAGTACTTTTTATGCGACAAAATAGAAGGAACACAACACACTGCATCTGGTGGAAAGGACTGGTTTGAAAGACATTCAGAATCTAGAGGGCATTAGAGAAGAGCAGAATAACAAAGTGGGCCTCAATTATCACTGAGCCCACTGAGATTAAAAAAAAAATCAATTTAACATCTGCCTGTCAGTGGTTCTCACTCATTTCTCTGTTTAGCAGATCAAGCAAACAAAATGGAAGTGTCTGTACTTTTAAAGTATGGGGAACATTAAAATATCATCTATGTTTTACTCTTCCTAAATTAGACAAGTCTTAATGATTTATTCCAATGTAATGTCTTTCAAGTCCTCCAGGTACAATCTAGAGGATGATTAACAGGTTGCAAAAACCCAGTGCAGTTCAGCTTGTCAACTGAAAGCTGAAGGAACCAAAGGGATTAAACAGCTTTTGGAAATTGGAATTAGGTTCTTATGAAATCTTTGTCCTTTATATCCCCATGGACGAGCATTTGTAAAGATTTAAATGCAGCACTGGAAACTCATCTCCATCTCCCAGCCATGGGAAGAGGGGTTTCTCCAGGTAGCTCAGCCAACTGAGAGAGAAAGGATGGCAAAGCCACAGCTGCAGTCACGGCATGTTTCAAACTATTCAAGTGGTCTCCTTCCACTGGTGCTGTCCCGAAATTAAAACAGGACTGTACTAATTAGGAGGCTGCTGGACAATGCGAGTCTCTGACAGTTCCAAGCTGTTCCCAAGCAGCACCTCAATGGGATCACTTGAGCCAGGGGGAGGGATACTAGCCATGAAAGGCTGTCTGGCCCAAGGCCACTTTTGGTGCACACTCCCTCCCAACCCACACAGGGCAGGAGTTGGGCCCCCCTTGTGCAGCATCTCGAGCTTAAATTAATGCTGAATCAGCAATCATCCTTGCACCAGGAGCCTGAAAGAATGTTTTGCAGGTAGAAGATAACTGTGGAAGTTCCTTGACATTCTTGGTACCGCCAACCCTTTGAACTGAAGTCGCTATTTCAATAATTACATGGAACAGCTGCAGCCCACTTACCACAGCCCCCTGTAGACACCTGGGAAACATCTCCATACAAAGTATAAAACTCCGTATCCAAAGTTTCAGAGATGACTGCATTAGCTCACTTTATTCATACTTGTAACATACTTCAAACTTTGATGCGGAGTTCTGCTAACTAGTATCTAGTCAAAGACAAAAACCCCTAAGTCAATCCATGAAGACTAAGCAGTTCCATAACCTTCAAAATAAGTTCTTGAATGTTTTATAGTATTTGATAGCAGCTTTTTATTGGTTACAAAACCTAAGCCCATATACAAAATTAGGAACACATTTAGATGCCTCTTTGAAAGAACGTTTTAGTCTATTTTAACTGATAGTTTAAAAAAATAATAAAAACAATGCAATTTTAAACACTGTTCTGAAAACGTAAAAGTGCAGCAATATACTTTGTTTCCTTTATTAACTATGAAATGGTGCAATCCCAATCAAAAGCTGATAAGGTCACAGCAGAAAGAACTGAGCAAGCACTTTGTCCTGCCTTACCCAGTTCTCCGATGTTCACTTTTATTGTAATGCATCGAGTGCAAGAAAAGGATCGAATCTTTACAGTAGAGGAAAACTGTTGTTTCAGTATCAATTTGTATGTAATCTCCAGAATAACAGTGAGTGTAGGCTGAACTGGGTATGCATCAGTCTATATGGCGTACAGGAGACTAGACTGAATTAGAAGGGGGGAAATATTTGTTCACAATAACATCTGCTGGAACTCTAATTTCACAAAAACTTTGTGACCTTACCTAACTTTGACTTTTTATTGTTTAGTTTTTTAGCGAACACCACACAGTTTCAAGATTTTAGACTATAGTGTGTGAATAGGATGCAGTTACCATATGAAGCTTCAACTCAACTTCTGGGAAAAGAAAAAAGGCACAATGAACTTCAACTCAATTTTATGTGCACAAGAGTTGAAAAATCTGAGCCACCTTAAAGAGAAATTGATTCTAAAATTTATAAAACCTATAAATAATCAGAGGCCAAACCACTATATTAAAACAGATTATCTAGCAAGTAAAAATCTTGCAGTTTAAACATACACTTGTATCCAGCTGAGATACAAGACAACTCACTCTTTAAAGTGGCTCCACCTTGGCAGATATATATTTAATGAATGCACACCTGCTATGTGTTGTTCATCAGTGGAAAAACAGCTGATCCACAAAGCTCTGATGGCATCTGTCCTTATCTTCATCACAGTAAATACAACCCACATCCAATAACTAAATTAGTTTAGATTTTTCTATCCCTTCACATCAATGCATTGGGAAATTACACCCAGTAAACAACAGCAACAAAACCAGTTTGTGTGATAGCTTACAGAATTTCAAAATTACCAATCTTCGCCCCAGCAATACCAAAATCCCTTTGAAAGTGACTGGGTCAGGCGATTTTCCAAAAGCAATGACTTCACATACCTTATATAAAGTTATTTAATGTGCGCTGCACATCAGATTTATGCTGAGTAACGGCAGCTTCGATACAGCCTCACACATCAACCAGTTTGTATGGTTTTAATCACATGAATAAGATTTGAGACTAACTTGTGAATTAATTCTTCCAATACTCCAAGAATGAAGCTTTTATGACGCTTCTAAGTAGTTGCTGGTTTGTTGCCAACCACATCATCATAAGCACTGGTTACTAAGTAAAAAATAGTTTAAGACTAAATTACAGTAAACATGAAAGCTCCACAGTTTAAACCCAATATAAATCAACCATATCCAATTATCAATTTAAAACAGAAGATATTGACTACTGAAAGTTGAAAGCAAGATTCTTTTTAACTAATACATTTTTTGGACAGAATTTTTTTTCTACAGTCTGGGACTCTTGCTTTCAGCTTAAACAGAAGTTCAAGTCCATAACAGGTTGTAGCTCAGGTAAAATACCATGCACAGCATTTGATTACTTCAAAACAGCAGGAACACACAGGCTGAAGTGAGTGGTCAAATAGGGCTCGCTGTTCTCAAAAATTAGGTATAATGGCAAAAGCTTTACCAGTCCAAATCTAGAGTTCATTCTCCAACCCTGGTTTCTGAGGCAGTTAATGAACACACATCAATTACTGATAGCTGAAGTAGTTTTTTTTTGTTTTAAACTTAAGTGTTTAATCAATTGCCAAGTGTTGTGTTTTTATAAGTTACTTTTATTTCAGTTTCACCAATGAAATTCATTTGGCTTGCATTTTTGAATCTATTCTTCCACATAAAGTTTATGAAAATATGTTTGTGGAGGACGATGATGAAGGCTCAGAGCAAACTGGGCCCCTGTAAAGTCTTCCAAAATGTATGCATCATACCAAAGTGTCTTGATCCACAGCGCACCATTTTCCAAAGAAGCTACTTTTCCGTGGAAAGCCAATGTGCCACCACTATGGAATATTCTTAACAAAACTGCAGATTGCGGTTGTCAGCATGTGGCACCAGGAAAAAGGCAAAAAAAGGTAGTTGGGACTGTTAAAAAGAATTCTGAAACAGTTTAAGAGATCATGCATATGCATTTACAGTCCATGTGATAGTGATGTTTGGCAACTGCGAAGTGACCAATACATGGCTTGCTTTAGAAGCATCAAAACGAAGAGGCGTGTGTGTCTTGGAGCCTTTTGTTTCTTCACTTGGTAGCCATCTGGTGGTGCTTCGTACTGGTGTGGGACAAGAGAAGCTGCACTTTTTTTGAACTTAAAAATTAAATTCTTTTGTTTGAAGGTTGGCCGTTGGGTCAAAGTTGTAAGTACCTCCTTGAGTGGCTTCAGGAATGAGACTGGGGTCTTCATCGATCTACAAAACACAACAGCAGAAACACATGAGAGGCTGATTTCCTGCATGATTGGGTACACACAGAAGAAATTCACAAATGTTCAAGTTTTCGGGGTTTTTTTTTAATATTATTGCAGTAAAATTAGATCAGTTTTTCCAATTCGATTCCCCAAATATGCTTAAAAAGAACAACACATCAACTCTGTTCTAATACCATTAGGGAAATAGAAAATTGTAATGGTATGGTTAGGGACAATGGTGCTGTTTGGTCAAAACAGTTGCTATTTTAGCTATGCAGTTTAATTTTCAGTGCCAATTTTTAGTACTTCTGGAGTTGGCTAATCACTAGTTGTGGATTCCAAAATTAGTTTTGTACTTTCTCCCATTTTCTTTCAACATGAAAATATATTTTTATCAGCAGCTCATAGAAATACTTACATGAAGCTTAAAAGAGCTCTTAGTATCTCCTATTAGAATTTGAGGGATTTAGAACTACTCATTTCAGAACAGTTTTATATAGGTCTCATAAGCACAATCTGAATTTGGTTTTAAACCAGAAGTACTTCATTGCTCTATGGAGAGAGTGAAAGGAATCAGCAGCCAACTTCACCCAGCTTCCTCAGAGCTGTTAGAATTTAGGTATTTACAGCCTCAAGGAATGGCAAATAACATGATCAGTAGAACACAACGCACAACTTCAAACCCTACCCATCCTCCTGCAAATCACCAGCTGCACTGTTGTCTGAGCCTCATTTGAGATCGTGTGTCGTTCTGAAGGAGGAAAGAGCCCTTGTGTGGGGGGTCTGAACAGCCTCCTGACACCTGGACCTGCACTAGTGCACACATCAGAACTGACTCACTAAAATCTTGCTCTTTACTTTGGGTGACACTGTCTAAACCAGGGGTAAGAGATTGAGGGCCTTCATGACAGCAACAATCTGCACGTCATGCCCACATGAAGACTGGGTCTGGTTTCAGAGCATTCCACAAAACCTTTTTGTTTTGATAAACTAGCACTCCTGCCTTCCTGCAGGGATACTACAACGTAACCTCACCTAAGATCACCTCCTTTAATACAGACATGGAAGTCAGGGAGCTGTTAGAGCTGGTCCCTAAGTACAGGCTCTGCACTTTACAGGGCTCAGCAAAGGAACAGAAGGTATTAGCAATGAAGGGACATCGAGCAGCCAGCAACATCTTACGAGAATACAGAAGATTCTGAAGTGACAAAAGGTAAGAACACTCCTGGACAGTCCACCTTAACAGGGCCAATCAGGCTATCATAACCAACCTCTTGTCTCCCAGAAGCAATTATAGAATTTCTACAATTTTGAGTTACAGAAGCTCCAGAAAACATGGTAACAATATAATAATCTGAAGGAAAGTCCTGCTCTTGAGTAAAGAAGGCATATTCAGCCTATCAGGCATAGATTAAATTGTGTTAATGTAAAAAGTAAATGCACAAAAGGGACTACTGACCTCAACAGGGATATTTTTCCACCCACATCAACCAGACTGTGCTTTTCAGTTAAGACACAGAGGTTTTAGAGTCTCTATGGAGACTCTAAGACACTGCTCACAGAATCACTACAGGCATAGAGAATTTTTCACATATCTTAACCTCTGGTGACTAACTTCTCTATCACATGATGGGCCCATGAATTGAAAATATTGAGTCTTGAAGTTAGAGCTGGCATTTGCTGAGTTCAATTTAAGAGAAGAACTGAAAACATAGTTCTGCTGGGCTACAGAACTACAGACACCCTGGACAGCCTAGAAAAGACCATTTGTTTTCGAATTGCATGTTGAAGCGCTCCTCAAGAACTCACAAGCAGCCAGTAGCAGAGGGAGGTAGAACCAGAGGGTCAAAATACCTAACCTGGGTGCAACAAAATATTGGATGGTCTAGATCAAACAGTTGCAGAAAGTGTTAATAGTTTTGATGACTCTTTTCACTGCAGAATCCAGACTGAGCAAATACAAGCTAAAATACAAAAATCTGGAAGTAAGGATCCGCTGTCCCTTTCAAAGATTGATGTATGAGAAAATAAAAAGGAGAGCCAGAGAACTGTTTAGATTCTAATCACAAGTAATTACACGTCAATCTGACAATATTACGTGAGCATTGATCAGTTTGTTAGGCAAAAGTAGAGTAATTGTTTTTGCTCTTGATTTTGCTGAAGAAAAGTCCTGGTATTGAGAAACTCTTCAAAAACTTCAAACTGAGGGACACTGTACTGAACCAGGACTGGGAAAACAGACTTTGGAGATAACGTACATTTGTGACCACTGGAGCTGAGGAACAGTGACAATGTACTGACTAAGCTAAGAGCACAGTGCATATACTTTTCCATCTTCAGCATACTTACATCATCACCAGAGAAATATTGATCTATAATTTCAAATGCTAGTTTATAAATGTCTTCATTCTCGTGCTGTTGCAAGGCTTCAATTTTCTCTAACCCTGAATAAAAGGAAATGGAGAAGAGTTTTGTAAGATTAAACCAGAGTTACTGAGTACTTTAAAATAGTAAAAATGACTAAACATTACTACTGAAACACACTAGAAAAGATGTAGCTCAGTTTGAAAATATGATCTACACAGCAGCTATCTTTGTCTCTAAGAGGAAAGAGAAGTAGTTAGTGAACTTTATATGCCAGGGAGTATTCCATTTTATGAATAATGGATAATGGAATCTTCTCTTTGTTTAGATAAAACTCTTATTTTTTAAAGCTTCTGTCTACTACATAACTTTTGGGTTAGTCATTGTGCTTTCTACGTATCCCCAAAAAGAAGTGGCTACATTTCTGTGCTGCCCGTAAGTTTAAAAGAGCAAGGTGACAAAGCAGCTAAAACACTAGTCCCATTTTCAAACTCAATATGGAATAACACAAGGGAAAAGCTTCCAGTGCATTATGTTCTTCAGTATCTCTTTATTATAACACATTAATTAGCATATGTTACAATTTGGATTGTGATATTGAAAAGGCTCCTCATCCTGCTTTGGTCTGTAATGAAATTATGATCCTAAAGCTGCTTCCAAGGCAATGAACTAGAGCAAGAGTTGCGTGTTTTACTGCAGGACAAATACATGCATTTATCAAAGGAAAAGAATTACAATTCTCATTGAAACCTAAAAAATACCTAAGCTACCGAGAGCTCCTTCAACAATTGCCTCTACACAGCCATCTCCAAACTGAAATAAACAGAAAAAAAAGTAATGTCTCTCATTAAAAAGTCTCCCTTGTTTACTCAAATAGCCCATGTTAAATAACACTGCAGTAAACATCAACAGCAACAAGGGGAAGACAGAGTAACATCCAGCCAATTAAATTTTTTAAAAGCCTAGTAAGCTCTTACCTCCACACTCTTCTATAATTTCAGCTATTGTGCTAGCCTCATCACCAGCCATTATCAGGATGTTTTTTAGGCCATCCAGCACCACCTGTACCACTTGAGAATCCTTTACTGAGAGTAGATTGCAGAACGGTGGGATTACATTTTGTTGTACAAGGTATTCAACCTAAATAATTACAAAACCAAAAAAATGCTTTCAACATTGTGCTTTTTACACAAATGGCTGCATGTGCAACATTTCAGTGACAGCTTGAAATCCCACTGCACATACCTGATCTTTTCTCCCACTTATTGTCAAATTGCTAATTGCCCAAGCAGCTTCCTTTTGTGTCCCGAAGTCCCCCTGAAAAATAAAATAATTAGCTCATTAAAATCAGCATGGAAACACCAGTCAAACTGATTAAAAAATCACAAACTCCTCATGTCAGATTTATAAAAAGAGGATGACAACTTGCATAGCTGATAGCTTGACTGACCTTAGCCAGCTGGTGTATGATCATGGGGATTAGCCCAGCATCTATTACAGCCTGAACTTGTTGCTGGTTTCCTGCTGTGATATTGGAAAGGAACCAAACTGCTTCCTACAATGGGATAAAGCAAAAAAGCAAAGCACTTTTAAAAACTAGTCAGCAGTTGAAAATAAGAACTCAACCAAACCTGACCACCTCAAAACCTAAAATCATACCATAAGCAATCACTAAACAGGCCTCCTCCTCAGTAGCACACAAACTTTTATTGCATTGTGAAAGACAACAGGGAATCAATGCAAAATTCGTACAATTGATTCACAGGGCCAGATTCTCTCTCACACAAGGAGTGTCTCCATACATCAGGAGTAATAGTGATGTAAACCTATATCCACTTTGCACTGCTGGAGTCACAGACAGGCTTTAAACTTTCAGTTTTACAAGGAAAATAGGAAAATTGGTAAAGCATCATAAAAAAAGGACTTGTCCTGTAATCCTGTTACTGACAGCTCAGTAGTACCTTTCTGCTATGATAAAAGGACTCCACCTCCCATTTTCTTTGTGTAACATGAAGTGGTGTCCACAAATCTCATTTAAGTATCACATGACACTGTCCTGTGACTTTGCTCTGCAGTTACTCCTTCAGGAGGTTTATCCACATAGCTACCACCTATCTCATGGCAGTTAAAAACTCCCAGTTACAAAGCAGGATACTTGTCATGACAATCCAGAACATCTTAAAAAGGCTCCAATCTTAAGTAAAAGATGTGGCAAGCAGGCACTTATGAAGAACTGCACGAAAAGAACACGGGTTCCCACTTTTTTAAGGCTGTGTATCTTGCTTTTATTTCTA
Organism: Acrocephalus scirpaceus scirpaceus; assembly: GCA_910950805.1. NCBI lineage: Eukaryota > Metazoa > Chordata > Aves > Passeriformes > Sylviidae > Acrocephalus > Acrocephalus scirpaceus. Next base: position 54,095,738 of record OU383774.1, on the reverse strand, counting down.
CTTGCCTCTCACAATATAGACTTGAAACAAAACTCAAAGCATTTCTGGACTTTTTTTTTTACAAAAATAATTCCTTGGCATTCAAAAGAGCTCTTCACCATTCTTTTGTGAGAGTTAAGAAGGCAGGCAAAAATAAATCACATCAGTTTGACTGTCAAAGAGAACTTTTTCAGAGATCTTCACAGCTGACAGGGCCTGCAGAAACAGAGATTTCTCACAAATAGATTTCTCCTCAGTGATACACTATATGAGGGAATCACATCATCTAAAAAAAGCCTTCTCCTCAGCCGGACCATCTTTGCAACGGAAGATGGCACAATGAGTAAAAAAACCCAGATAACATGAAATACAGATCTGGAAAAGGAGGCACTGATCACTTTCATCAAACTCTCCCTATTCCAGCCAATCCTTGCAGCAGTGAAGTTATTTTTGCCAAAAGGAAGGAGATGAAATGCAGCAACAATTTTCAGGAAAGGAGAGTGATACACCCTCCTTCCTTGAAGGTGAAGATGAACAAGTGAAAAAACTTCACTATGAAAAGGTAGAGTGGGAAAACTGAATCAGTCTTATGCAACTCACTGGACTCAATTAAAATTGTGAAAAACTGTAACTGAAGTTAGCCAGTTACTCACTTGGCAAATGAAAAGAAACAGTATCTCACTCCAAAGCAAAACCCTTCAGTCCTCCCAGAAAGCACAGAGGTATCAGCACCAATGCATGGATAATCACTATGGCTGTTTGGTTTTAGTCCTAATTAAGCACCAGCCTCAAAGGCTGCATCTTCATACAAAATTGCTCACATGCTAGAAATAACAGCTGTAGGAAATTCTTCTGTAATATTCCACAGGCTACTGTTTTATTACTTTAAAAAAAATACTAAGTTAGGAAGAAGCAAATCATACCTTGTTTATCTTCTCTTTTGGATGCGTCAGGAGATGTGGGAAATAAGACAAAACATCACAATTGAGAACAACTTGTGTCTGTTCATCAGTACCAGTTACTATGTTGCCTACTGCTCTCAGTGCTGCTGTCTGAATATCCAAAGTGGGAAGGAAAAAAAATTGCATGTTAAAGACATTGCTGTTACTTACACTACAAAGATCATTTAAAGATGTCTCTTTATAAAAACACTTTGCAAAATACAATTTAGCACTTCATCTTCTGAGCTACAGAAAAATGGATAGTTTCATCAAAAGACATAATACATCACAGAATAAATATACTGCAGTTCAACTCAAAAAGCGCAAGGATTACAAATTGAAAGAATATTAAAACCTTAGAAGATTAATTCATCATGTACCTGATGTGTGTTACAATTCCAACAACAGCTTCTAGGCTCTATGACTGCTGAGGCTGCTCACTTCTCCATTCAGCTCCCCACTAGGGCATTCAACACCTCACAACTACTGAGTCTCGGGTGATTTCAGAAATGGACTTTACATCTTTATAGATAAGTCAGTAAATGCTTTACAAGTGACAGAATACTGGAGAGACTTCTTTCATCAAGTGAACTGCTCTGACAAATTTCAAGACAGCCAAATCTCTTCCAAAGTACAAACTAAACATGTCAAATGCACAGATACACTGAAGAGCTCCGTATTACGGCAGATGGGTCACAAAACACCCAGTACACATTAACTTTTAGTTTCATATTGTCTTTAAAATTTATCAGGTAAGCTCAGTTAACCTTTCACAGCTAATTACAAATTTACTGTACTAAAAGGACTCAGGACTCAGTATTTGCGAATATTTCCATACTCTAAAGATTCCAAAATACTAATTTTCCATAAGCTATTCAGATAGAATATGCAGAACCATGTAGGCAGCACCAGAAAGAGTGTATATTACTTGAATTCTGGAAAACGTAAAATCTATTGTCATTAAATATTTTAGGACTACAAAAGGAAGGCACCCCTGGTAATGACATAATGGAAGTTAATGTTTAACCTGTCACTTAAAACTGTCTTAGTACTGTTTTTCCCAAGTTTTCTTTCTTTTTAATATTTTTTTCCCCAGTGTAGGTAACATTTTTTCCTCAGTTTTACCTGCACAAAATGTAGCTATAAATGTTCATCTCACTAACTCCACTAATAAATACTGTCAGGAACATTTTTTTAGCAAACAGCATACAAAGGACTATTCAAACACAATTGAATCAGACTTACTTGAACTTTAACCTCCTGATGACTCAGAAGGGGAACTAGAAAAGGTACAACTCCCGAATCAATCACCATTTGTATCTGTTCATTTCCACCATCTGTTAAGTAGGACAAAGCCCAAACAGTGTCCACAAGAATCTACAAATTGAAGAGAACATGGTTTACGTTGAACAGAAAAATCCGTCTAATGAAGGCTTAATTTAGTGAACGACATTCCACTTATCTGGGGGTGGAGAGGGGAAAACATGCAATTTAGTTATAGGAAAAACTAAAACATGATTGTGATGAGACCTAATCAGTAATGTTAGTTTACAACTATGAAAACCAGGGCCATTTGTTCCATCAGAGTAATTTCTACAGGTCCTCTCAAATTCCTTTTTAATTAAATGACAGCATACATCATCCCACAAAGGTAAACTGTTGGGCTTGATTTGCATTTCCAAGATAGACAACCAGTGCAGGTAAGTAGTTATGCTAGTAGCTTTCTGAAGAAAATATCAATACAGCTTCCTTAACATAGCTGTAATTTGCTAGCTGTGCTATCTTATGATTATGGAATACATAAATTCCCTTAAGTCTCTAATCCATCTGACACCCTTATTTCTGATCCATAGTGTAGTTCTGAAGTGAAACTGCAAACATTCTGGATGTATGCCACTTCCTGCCTTCATATTAAGAATAAAAAACACAGTAAAGGAGTTCTTACACCAACTAAAGGACTAGCAACTATTGTAATGTGGCAACTGTTGGAGTGTTCAAGCAAAGCAAAACCCACAGAGAAATGCCTATCATGCAGGGCCATCTGAGAATCTTAAAAGAGAAAAAAAAAAGTCACTGATGTCTTGATGATTAGAAAACCCTCAAAAATAGACAGGTACAAAAGTTAGTCATTGAAAGATAGTACCTGAAGCAGAAACAAAGCCAGCAGAGAGGGGTATCACATCACATAGAGATGATGTTAGAAACTGCAGGAAAAGAAATCTGGACCCCACTAAGGACATAATCTGTTGACATACCTAGATCTAGCCTACTCTTAAAACAGATACTCATTAAAATTTCCAGCTGTGAGAACAGCTGAATACTGAAGTACTAGAACATAGGAAGGATTTACAGTCCTGGCCCACAGGCTGCTGTCACCCAGCTCTGGATGTCAGCCAGCACAGCCCAAAGGATCTCTTGCCACAGCCTGCTGCTGCCCTCACCTCCTGTGCTGCAGGGACAGCAGAACGTGCTGCAGTGGAGCCACTATGGCAGCAGAAGCAGTGAGAGATGGTGCCTCACCAGTTTGCTGCCCCACAGCCCTGTTGGTGACAAGAGCAGCAGCCACGAGAAGCGCTCACAGGACTGTGGGCTGACCTACCTGCATCACTGACTCATCTCCAAAGATAGGTTTGCTGCTCGAGTATGGAGAGGCTGGGACCAGACTGGTACCTCCAAACTAGCACCTGACTCTCAGGATCAAAATGACAGACACCCTAATTGAGATCAGTCAAAACCTGGCATCACAGTCTCATACCTGTATCAATAAGCTCTCATACAATCATTGCTTGCAAAAGCTTTAAAATTGGGCACAGAAAAATAGCCTATAGGTTAGAACTAGATTAGGTTTTGCAATGAGTTTATGTTCAGCTTTGTCCAAATTACTCATTGAAAAGTCACCATGTGCTGTCTCCCACTCACATTTCACTGGGAGAACCCTGGCAAAATCCCCGCTTAAACTGTACAAATATTTTGTGGAGACAAGCCCACTTCACCATTAAAAAAGCAGCAGAAACACCACTACTACAGAATTCAACAACAAATGACAGTCCCACTGATCTTAGGCTTTATTTTATCCCCAAACCCAACACAAGCATTCAATTCTTCTTCCCTAAACGAAAGGATCACTATAGGGATTACAAAGTCCTGACAGAAGGAGGAGAAGAGCAGCTCAATATGCCTCAGTTACACAGATCTTTGTTCTGAAGTCTCAATATATAAGGCTTCATGAGGTAAATCTACTCCCTAGGACATTACTTGGAAAAATACAGGTAAACTTATGAATCAGGAATGTGGGATGTATTGAAGGTTTAGTATTAAAAACATGAAGGTCGTCAAAGGTGCCACAAAACAATAGTTTATTGTTGTTTGTTTAAATGTATTTTCATATGCGACTTCTTTCATTAAATGCAAAGTCAGGCACCCAACAGGTTACAGAAGTCAGGTTTACCGTTATGATCACAATATTTGACTGGACTGATATTGAATTGTGCGTAATTTTTTTACACATATTACATGTCATCTGTGCAAAATTATAAATTGGGGCAGAACGAACATGCAGCTGATGATAAAGCTGGCACTTGAATTTTCTTGTGCTCAATTCAAGAAAAGATTTTTTTATAGCTATTTCAAATGTACAGGACAAAAAAATGCCATCTTTTACAAGAGGTATTTCAGAAATGGTATTTTCACTTTCTTTTTGATGCTCTGAATGAATACAATCACATTAGTCTTTGTATTTAATTATATATAATTAACACACAAAGCCAAGTTTACTACTTTAACACAATCCTGCAGTATTATCTTTCTAGAGAAAACAAAGAATCTAAATATCTAAAACTTTAGAAATTACTTACGTTTATATCTGTATGGTAAATGAGAACACACAATGCTGGCAAAATCTGAAAAGAAGTTAATCAGTCATTACAGTAGAACAAAATTGGCAGTAAAATTATGAATCCAAGTATTGCAATCACAAAGCTTAGCTTGAGTCTGCTTTAGTATATTGTAATCACACACTTTCCAGCAGCTGGTCATTCCCTCAAAGTATGTATAAAAATATCTGTATTATCTTATTTCAAGTTTGTGAAAATATGAGACAGTACTATATTCCAGATACAGAATGTAGACTGTATTCTGAGGGAAAACAAGCAAATAACGGAGATAAGACACCCTGCTGGTATTTTAAAAGCTTTGTTATCACACACAATAAAAATTGATAGCCTAATATCAATATATAAACCTCTTGGAATAAAGTTTAATTCTTTTATAATCACATATGGAGAAAATATAAAACTAGGCTGTGATAAAACTGCTTTGAACAGAATATTTTATTTAGTAAAGCATTACTTGTAAAAGTTTCCCTGTTTCTCTGCTTCATTTTTAAAATTCCATTAAAGTTTAGTTGTTAACAGTAATATACTTCACATGGCTTCAAAAATTGTATCTACACTTTTGAATTTATCTTAAAATCAAGAACTTTACTTACAATTACAGTTCTAGTCAAATAACTCCATTTTACTAACTGTGCCGACCCCATCAGCTGAGCATTTGCTCTGTTTACCAGTTTAAAAGGATTTTCAAGATTTCTGCTCAGGTTGGGACTTGGCATTGACTGCATGTGCACACAGAATCAAAACACAAACCACACTACATGCCACAGTTTACTTACATATCCTCTTGCTGAAAATAATTACATTTGAATTCTTCTACGTACAGAATCACATTGTAGCTTTTTTTTTAGTGAAAACATGTAATGCTGAGTATTTTAATGCTTTCTAGTGTGTTAAGTTTTTGTTGTATAGCTCATCACTTTAGTCTTACTCAGTTGCAGATGTTAAAAATACCCTTATTACAGCTGTAGCAAGAACCACCAAATTGGTCAAATTATTTCATCTAACAAATGGCAGAGTGGCACAACCCATGTGCAGTGACAAAAGACATGCAAAAATTCATAGTATGACAATGTAAAATATTTGGCCTCCAGCCCAGAGTATAAAACATTATCTGTCTCATAATTCTTTATTTACCTCCTGAACTGTCTCCATAGGCGGTGGGGGGTCCTTATTCCTGCAGAGATTTACAATGACCCATGTGACGTTCCGAAGGAAGGTGATGGGAATGGAGGGATTGATGAAGGACAGAAGAGGTTTGACAACTCCCAGTGATATGACATAATCTCTACACTGAGGACCATCACCTACGGAAATGAAAATTGTTGCAAAAGAAATTACATTAAAAATGGAAAATCTTGAAATGTATGCAATGACATGTTGGGATACTGAAATTCTATGTTTCCTCACCAATCGTCTACTACTAAAAGGTCATATTTAATTAAATATACATACGTAAAGTTATGTATGTATATTTTAGGAAACACAAAATTTATCCTGCTAATATTTTGCACAGCAAGTGATACTATTATTTAGAAAAAAACCAGGAGGTACATATGTAATTCTGGCCATATTATATACTTTTAAAAAAATTTTATCAAAACACAGAATTCAGAGGAAACATAGTCTCTTATGATAATGCCAATGTTCAAAAAGTCAAGTTCTAAAATGAAATGCTCCCTGAATTCAAATCATTAAAACAACAAGTTACCTATAATATTTCCAAGAGCCCAGACAGCTTGCTCACAAACATTCTGATGTGGTGAATGAAGTAGTCTCAAGAAGAGGGGTACTGCATCTGCAGAATGCAAAGATTGGATTTGTTTAATATTGGATCTTGGTATATGAGCAACATTTTCACTGATTTATACAAAACACATTCTCTACCATGCCTTATACATGTTTCTTTTATGAAGGCTGCACAAAACCCAAGTTGAACATTTTTATATATATCTAGAGAAGGGAAAAATAGACTTGAGAACAGAACTATTAATCAACAAAGCTCTCCACACTTAAACATTTCCCTATATTTCTCAAAGTGATAGGCAGACCCTCCAGTATGCAGGTGTGAGGTTTCATGTCCTGGTAATTCAGATTTTCCAGTTATCCAGGATCACAACACACACCAAACAGAATGATATGCCTACTTGTGCAAATGTGCTTCATATCTTGACTTTAAGAAAAGAGCTTCCTCCCAAGAGATGGCTATAGTTAGTTTCCATATGCAGTGAAGATTTACATCCATCTGCCAGTCCCAAGACATGTTTTAATTTGCTCTTATATAATGCCAGCAACGTACCAAATTAAGGAAACAGTACTGATTTTAGATATCATTCTCTGTGGAATTAAATATATTTGATAGAGCTAAGAAATCATCCCACTACTATTCCCATGCACTGTTTTCCTTCAGACAACCCACACTGTTTGAAAGACAGTAATTCTTGCAGCAATTTTTTAAATCTATATATGATCATACTTATCCTATAGTCTGAATAAACTAGATCAATTTATATACTGTTGAAGAGTATTTTTTCTTGCAGAAATAGCTTCACAATTTTTTAAAAAGAGCAACACAATTTGTGAGCAACTGTGAATCAATATTGTATTGATAATGTAAAGTGATAATAAGCCAAAACTCTGATATATTTTCCTGAAAAATACAGAGCGATGAAGAATAAAGACAACCTAAAATTCCTTCCCCACCACAGATGAGTGATTCAGCCATTGCCTATAACTGACAAGCAGGGACAGCAACACACTTGCTTAAGAACACTCACTATTGTAATAATCATCCCACTTCCATTAGCTCGAGTGGAATATTTTAGCTTCCTTCTCAGCAATTATTGAGATTACAATTCAGCCGTATATGCATTCAACATTTTTCAGAGAAGAGGGTCAACTATGTAGTTTATATTACACTGCAATCCTGGTATGCTTTCAAAACCAGGAATGAAGTTATTTCATAATAGCACTCAGGCAGGAGGACAACCTGAGGGAGCATGAGCTGAGGTTATCTGACCTACCACTCTCAAAAAATTCATTACTCCTGCTCCAAACTGGCTCCTGCCAAGAGCTGTTCTGTGCATATAGTACTTCTCCTCTGCTGGGCCTTCCAAGTACCATCTGTCCCTCCTGATTGCAGGAGGCTGCCTTCTTTTGTATTAAGGCTGCATCAGCCTCTTCTGTAGCTGCAAGAATCTATTGCTTTGTTTCCTCAAACCCTTCCCTATCTAAAGAGAGAAGAGCTGGGAGACTGTTTTCCCTTGGTCAAAAGCAGCTGTTCTCCTGGTCAAAGCAGCAAGACTTCATGAGTAAAATGCTTTTTGATTCTCTGAAATAATTTAGCAACTTTTCTTCTTTTCAAGCATTAACTAAACAGATTTTGGGAGAAAGAAGTCTCAACTTGAACTTCTAGAAATTGTTCAGGTAACAACGCTTTTACTTGTGCTGTACATACTCTTATTCTACTTTTAGTCTTTACTTTGAGATTTTTTCCTGCAAAGCTAGTACTATAAACATCCCTTCTGTTAGCTTCACTCAAACAGGACAACACTGTGGGACACAAAAAAGAAAGAAAACAATGACTAACTGATGAGCAAGTTGAGAAGGAAGAAAAAACTTGGGAGTAGATTTTCAAAGGTACTTAGACACCAGAAAAGCAATCTAAAAAACCACATCACAAATTTTTGAAACAAATTCAAGATATTGGTTTTCTTTTTTTTAAAGCCTTTGGATTTTTATCAAAGCTCATTTTGGTATGATCGTTTTATCCAAACCTTAATTTGGTCAATCCTAATACTACTACTGCTGCTACTACTACTACTACTAATAATTCTGTTGTTCCAGTATCTTAACTACACAGAATCTAATGATGTTATTTTATTAGCCATTAACCAGCATTTTCATTTGAAAGGCAGGTTCATACACTTAAAAAAAAAATCAAATAACTAAGTCACAATTTTCCCATGTAAAAATGAGAATATGAGTAAGTCAAGACAGTTTATTATACATTTGTTCATCTATAATCTACTGTTTAATGAGGGCATATTGTATTTAGTGTAAAGGTGATTGTTTTCATATAAGTATGCTGATCCATAAAAGCTGTAGATATAGTCCTGAAAAAATTATTTGATTAATTTATCTTCAATTGACTTCTGAGTTTTCTTCCTTTCTCACTGTCTGCTTAAACAAGAAATGAAAGCAGCACAACAAACTTGTGTGTACAGAAGATATTAATCATACGGACAAGGAAAGCATGGTAATTTTCTTAATGTATTTAAATGTGCAACCTTACATAACTGTATGTATTTAACATCCTTAATAGGATTTATGAACACATCTTGGAGGCAGAAAGAATGAATCCCTAACTTAAGTGTTAGCAACAGAGCAATAAATGGTACATGATTTCAGAAATCAAACCAAGAATGAGAAAGGACCTTGATTTTTTTCATAGTTATTGTATCATCTGTCATTCTCTATCTTCTTTATGGGAAAATCCTGTCTGGGATCCTTAACATTAATTGTTAGAGACAAGAAGATTAACGTTTAAGAGCAAATGTAAAAGTCTTTCCAAAATCTTTGATAAATCTTTAGGACAAATATGTATTTATTACTTTAATGATATTGATAAGAAATGGCATTTGTTATCCAAATACTTTCTTTTTCCCACAATACCCACCCCCAGTGCCTCCTCCCCAAAAACCCCAAAGTTGTAATACTTACTCGACTGTACAACAGCTTGAGTCTGTGCAGAAGTGCCTGACGCTATGTTAGTCAATGCCCATGCAGCTTCAAATTGTAATGAAGGACTGTAATGAAAGAATTTTATACTAGTAAGTTGAAATATGATCTGAAGAGCATTTTATGGTTCATTTCAATATTACTAGCTGTATCCACCTAAAACACTCTACATTTATGCAGTGTCACTGGGCTAAAATTTAAAAACCCCCAACATTTAAAACTGGACTTTTCAGGGGAAAAGCTGTAAGAAAAGAGAGATCTTGCATTCTCTCTTGTAAACCATCCATAACTCTGAATTAATATTAGTAACAACAACAACAACAAAAAATTCAAGCAGCCAATTAAACTTGATTCTTCCAACACTGCATTCCAGACCAAGTGCAAGCTGGAATATTTGGATACAGACATTTTTCTGCACCATCACAGACAGGGGAAACATCTAGAATCAGTATGAAAAGACAGCATCACACCTGACTTATTAAACACAGATAAAATTAGTTAGAAATGTCATGAAAGCTGGGAGAACATCTCTTCCAAGATGTCTGTCAACTGTTGGCTATGCCAACAGTAGTTTAGTGAAACAGTATGCATGAAAACTTCTGTTCAAGCAAATACTAAAAGTTAAGAGTTCTACAAGCTACAAAATGGTTTACAGCCCACGGTCATTAGCACAACTATAAATGTCTGGATTTAGGAAGAACAAAGAATATTTACTGTCTGGTGACTGTTTCATTTCCATGGGTTTTCTGTTTTTATTAGTCATGTTTTATATACAGGTGTAAGTACCTGCTTCTTTTAAACTTTCTTGTGTCTTAATTTCCAAAGCAATTTGAGGTTTTATTGGGGATGCAATTGCAAAAGAATTAAACAGGAGGTAAAAAAAAATCGTACCTGTCAGCAGCTACCTATAAACCTTCAAATTTTAGGATCAAGTGCATTAAAACTCTAGTTTTAGGTTAGTCTCTTTTTTCCTTCTCTCATGATAAGCTTTCAAGTATAACATGAACAATAGCTTTAATAATTTGTAATGCAAAATCTTTTCAGAGTTTAACTCTCCTAAATATTATATAGCAACCACGATTAAAAGGACTGCTTAAAAATACGTTGAGTTCAATTTTGAAAGACTAATTGAACATTTACATGGGTAAATCATACATAAACTAGCAGAAGATTCAAATTAAAAGAATTTTCAAAGCACTGAACCATCTACTTCTAGAGCAGACAAGCGTTCATGACCCATTTTAAAATGCTTTCCTGATTTGAATGTTATTGTCAGCTGCCTTCTAAGCAACTGTTTTGTTAAACAAGCCAGGAAAAAAAAAACCCTACGCGCAGTTTGTAGTTTTGCAGCCATCAAAATATATTGAAAATACCTAACCATATTTTTGAAGTTCCTAGCTCTCATAGCTGCAGAAATAACATTGAAAAAAAATACTATAAATACATTCATATCTGCCTGAGATCAAAGACAGCTGAAAATATTTACCTCAATTGCGTTAATCCCTATCTATCTGAATCAGGGGCTCGAGATCTGTTGAATATAGCATGTTTTGTTTCTTACATGTCATTAAATGCTTGCAGCTATATGCTCAGTGTTCTCTCTCTTCTTTACTGAAGCTCTTTGTTTTCCAATAGTCTCAGAGAGCATGCTCACCATGTTCTACCATCACATAAGAGAGCAGCAGAGAGTCAGAGGGAAACACACCTTGCAGTGAGAAGAAACCAGAAACTTAAGCTAATAGTCTTAATGGAAAAGACAAATGTATTCTGGAAAAGACCCCTGTTCACAACTAGGCATGTTCTCTGCCTTCACGCAAATACACACAACAAGTCTGTGGCAGGTTTCTTAAAAACAGCTGGTAAAAGGCTGAAATATTAAAAAGTAATGAGAAATGTAGCAAGGTTTTCTCCATCAGCTGGATATGCTCAAACAAGCTCTAAAAAATTAAATGACGTTTCAGTGGCAGAATAAATATTCCTGGAGAACTTGTGATTTATTATCATGGAATGTGATCCACTGTGTCAGATTATATGGTGCTGGAATCCTCAGCTTCATTTCAAAAAATGATTTTTAAAAATATATAAATTTCCAGTAACAGTGAAGCTTTTTAAAGAATACTTACTTATCATCCCTTTCTAGGCATTTTACCAGAATTGGTAAAATTCCGGATTTTATTAAGTCATCAATAGGTGGATTTCTGTCACTGGATAGGAGTTTTCTGTGAAATCAAGAGCAAAAGTAAGTAACTTTCACAACAAAAAATATTTATAAATTATGTTTCCATATATTTTATTTATCTTTACCTTGCAGCTTGGACAGCACTCAGTTGGATTACTGGGTTGTCACTTGTGGCGTTCTGAAAAAAATAATTTAAAAATCCTTTAAAAATGCACAGAACACACCCTTCTAGTTGGTTTTTTTAAAAAAAAGTTAAATGTAACATACCTGAAGTATAGCTTCTAGTGTTACATTTTGCTTGAAAAGTAAAAAAAAAAAATTTTTTAGTAATTCTGCTGATAAGTTATAGCCTACTTAAACATTTAATGCAAGCAAACTTATTTTAACAGTGTATCAGTTCACAAATTTGATTTAAAATAACTGCAAGGTAACAGAATACATTGTTTAGAGACATCACCAAAGTTTTAAAAGTAATTCCAGAATCAAGGAACTTACTGCTTTGAAGTCAGCATCAACATCAGAATCTTCTAAGCTTTCCTCTTGAGGAACATTTCTTTTTTTCAAAAGATGTTCATCTCTTTTGTTCTGTAAAGAAATGACAAAAAATAAAGCCACTTTTAATGCTTATTAGTACAGGGTGGTGATACACAATGGACCCTTTCAACATGTAAGTATAGATAAGGTTGCCTTTTTTTAAAGGCATTTGTAACTGCAAATAGAATTTGCAGTATTTTAGCTATAAGAATCTGGCAGCTTGCTAATCAGACAGATCTATGACAATCCATGACATTTGAATTAATTAAAACTTACAGTCTGGGGATCAGTTTTCTAACAGGCATTCACAATACTCATAGCTCTGCATGACATTAACATTTAGCCACACATAACAGAAATTCTTCTTTAGTGTAAGATTATTTTTCAGCTAAACCTGTTTTGAAGCTCCCTGGTCACATCTATTTGCATTTTCTGTGTAAAGTCGCATGCTCCATGCACACTGGCACTTGCAGTATTTCCCACTCATGCTGTTAGCCCAATTTCTGACTTAAAACACCCTCTAGTCTTAGCTCCTCTAAGGAATTACAAAAAAATAAAATTATCTTTTCAGTGGTCAAATACCCATTTAACATTTCATTTTAACAGTCCTAATGTAATGAATTTGAAGACATAAAACAGTAATTTAAAAAGAAAGAAAACAAATCCATTGTTTACACTTTTTTACAAATTTAAAATATATTAAAAGTATTATACCACAACTATGAAATGGTCTCTTCTAAATTTTAGACTTAATATTTTGTTTGGTATGTCTAGAGGTACAAAGAAGGGATAATGGAAGATGATGACACACTACATATATCTGAACACCTTTCTATGTTTGGGTTTGGTTTTTTAAAAAGCTAATTAAGATTTAATTCTTTAATGATGCAAAATGTTGAAAAAGAGTAAGAACTAGCTCTAACATCTAGAAGTAATCTAGCATACTAGCAAGGAAAGGCAGGCTTTTCAGTCTCCAATTATCTGAATAACCACAGTACTTATTAATGAGATTTTATTACACCACACCTCGTTTTTAATAGGTAAAAAATCCTCAAAACTGAATGATGTGTTCCCCAATATTCTATTTTATGTTATAAAAAACAGCAGTTCCAGGTCAAAAATTTCTGGGACTTGCTTACCTTTCAGACATCTTAGAAAGAACTTAAATCAAGTTTGAAATCCTCCCAACCAATATAATATTATTTTTTTTTTCAAATAAGGCAAAGCTGGAATAACAAACAAGCACAAGAATAACCCTTTAATGCAGAAGACAACATCCCACAGACTTAGTTTCATTCTAGTCAAGTTTAAAGTACAGAAACTAGATCTTCAAAGAGTGCCCAAGACCACCTAGACTGGCTGTGGCAGCCTCTCCAGAGCCATGCGGTAACGGCTGCATACATGGATCACATCCATACAGACAAGCACCACAGGCCGTTTGCTGGCAAGTGCATCTGGAGAGAAGGAAGTTGGGAAGGAGCAGGCAGTTAAACACCAAGAAAGCAGCTTTATGCAGACAAACTGCATCAGGCAGGAACACATTAACTGATGGATTCACCACAAAGATGTAACGTACTGTAATGCATTTACCTGGTTTTCCCACACCAGACACTGAGCTGAACAATAGCCTGGCTCTCTCCTGTTCCAGTAAGCCTTCTATACCTGCACACACAACTATCCAATCCTTCAGCACCATGAGCACACCTCAGAGAATGTCTCCTACTGTTAACCTTAACCAAAAGAAGTACGAGTAACAGTCCACATTCTAAGGCCAAGATATTACACCCCCTCAGGAGAGAGAAACAAAATTCACAGGACATAATTGACCACAGAATGACGATGCAATTTCTGTGAGTGCAGGCAATGTCTTCAGGCCACCAGCCACATGAAAAATTACCTCAGCCAAGGAAAGAAAGAAGCAAGAATGTTCCTGTAGCTACTCACTGTTTGCAGGTGGCTGGGTTGAAAAACAACTGTCAGAACCAATATAGAGGAGCTTCCACAGCACCCTGAGGCAGAGAGGCTAGTACTTACTGAGAAGTACTAAAAGTTTCTATTCTAATTAGCATTTCTTATAAAGTCTAAGTGTTCATGAAACCTTTCAGTCCTAAACAGTGTCTCTAAGGCTATTTGAAATAGCTCTATCTGCAAAAGTGTCCAATCTCTGGACAGCTAAACTGCTCTCTTCAGTAATTTGACAGGCCAATCACTCTCCTAGGTAAGGTAAAAGAAGATGATTTGCAGCATGCCATGGCTTTAAAATGCTTGTATTTTGATATACTGTAGCAAACTCAAAAAGGTTTTGCCTAAATCAAAGCACCGGCCTCTTCTGCAGGCTCCTGTGGTGAAAACAAAACCAAATTAACATAGCTGGATACAGCTGTCCTGTTCAAAGCCTGGCGAGAGTGCCCTTTCAAAGGTAGAGGCATCAGAGTGGAATGTTTGATGAAGGGTAAAACCTTGTCACAAACAAAATTTCGCAGGTCTCCTTCTAAAGGGAAGGAGACTTCAACACTGTCCGAACCATGTGTGCTATGTACAGTAAGTATGGAAGTTCATAAACAGGTGCTGACTGCTGGTTGTAAGCATTGCCAACATTCTGCTAGAGATCCCACTACAGCAGCCTACAAGAGTTTCCATACAAACAAAAGGCATTGGTAAACATGCCAAATGAATAGGTAACAGTAATAACAGCAGAAGTGCACTTTCTTGTCCAGTTTTTATGACAGATGCCCATCATTTGCTTCACTGACAGTGGGATGATCAAGCTACATGAACAGTAAGTAATCAAGTCCTGCAGTAGTATTCAAGTCCTGGTACTTCTTTTGTTTATCTTCTTGGAAGACGGCCACAAGATTAAAAAATATACAGAGCAATGCAAGCAAGTTTCAAATGTTCAAAAATATGATTTAACGGAAGACTCCTTGTGGGTAAAGGAAACATCCAAAAAGCTCTGTGCTGCACTGCATTTAGTTCTAGGGGACATGGCCAATGGGATGCTCTAAAGGAACTGTGAAAGGTGTCAAATATGAATTTCTACGTATTTTTCAGCACTGGACATGCAGAAGAGCTCTGTGACGAGTGTTGGCTGTTGTTGGGCTTCAAGATTAAAACGGAAAAGAAATTAACAAGAAAATCTTTGCCTGCAGGTAACAAATACCATTACAAAGTGTTTCTTCAGGTCAAGGGAAAGTTTAGGAGCTCAGCAGCCAGTAGAAGTTCTTGTGGCAAGAAAGTTAAGATAATTACTTTTGAGGTTTCTGAGGACAAAAAGCAGAACTTCAAGAACATTTCAGCATTAGAAACCAGAGTTTCTAATGCTAGCAAGTATTAGATATACTCACAGATGACAACATCCAGCTCTTGCCCCTGCAATTACATCCAAGGAAAAGACTAACGGTTCAAGCTAGTGATGGAGGCAGATTCAGGTTTTCTGGACTTCCCTTTTAAACTACGACTGATTTCAAGTCAGATTTCAAGATTCTTCTTCAGATAAAGCATATAGCTACAGATACAGAGTTAGAAGACGTAGGCAACTTTCCTACATTTGAGTTCTGCTAATTCACCTTTGTGACAACAGAGAACAATCAATGTTCCTGTTTGGTTAGTGCTCATCTGTCTCAGAAGAGGAGCAGACTGACTAAAAATAAGTAGACACTAGTGTATGGCCTAAGCCCTAAGCACGGATTGCAAAGATTGAGACCTCTTAAGTCAAGGAACAGCAAGATCTCACCAAAATGGATTCAAGCAAACCTCCAAAGAATTTCTTCATAACCCTTTTCAACTAAGTCTCTAAAAGAAACCATTAAGAATGTAATTTTCCTCTTAGGGTATTTTTTTTTAATGAATCAGTTCAGGCAGGGTAAATGAAAATTCTTTTCCAAGAATTTGTGCTACTAACACTTGATAGGGAAGCCTCCAGAAGAACATACTAATAGTGCTTCAGTGTCCCTATAATTGTAGTCATTCTTCAAACTGGTAATTTATATGGTACCCTAAAATATGTTCTTTAGAATGAATTAAAAGCTATACATACACACTGAACTGGAAAAGACTTAACTGATATAAGTTTTACTATCCTGAAACTAAGTATTTTCTTTTGGATTTTCAGACTTACTGAGAATCAGAAAAAAGATATTTTTTTTCCACCCTAGAACTCCCAGCAATATGAAGACAGATTCCTTTCTTCAAGGAGTGTTCTACTTTATTTAGGAGCTATCATGGACATAAGCAATCTTATTTAAGAAAGATCAGAGTAGGAACAAGTATGCCAAGGAAAGAGGTAAAAAAGGACATATGCCCATGACTCTTTAATCCACCACTTATTTAGCAAATAATTGCTTTGCCTTGCACCAAACTTAATTGGCAATTAGAGCTTTCACAAGCTCATGTCTATGAGCTCTCAGGGGCAGCTGAGTTTGCCAAGAAAGCCAAAAATAAACCTTGTGAGAGATCATGGAAGTTCTTAGGATTCCAGTTAGCAGGACAGTATCCTGTGTTTCTGCTGAGGTTAGGAGCGCTAAGGCCTCCTTTGAAGGGTGACATCTAACTCAATGACCATATCATTGACCTGGCTAAGGATTACCTTTCTGTAGGGACACAAGTGGCCCAAGTCAAACTTCATCCTCAGAGAAAGCCAAGCACTCAGAATCAAAGGATGTCTCAGAACAATGGAGTTACAGGATTCATCTAGATATAGAATCTTAAACAGAATCCTAACCATTGCTCATCTGCCATGTGCCCCTTTAGATTGAGACTAACAGACTAAGCCAATTAATTCCAGAGTCCCTTACTAATAGAGCAGCCTTCAGGTTTCCAGGATGCTGAAACCAAGTGATAAACAGTCTAAATCAGACTTCACCAAGACACTGCACTGAAAATTCATGTTCTAAATCCTGATGCAGTCTCCATCACCTGACACTGACAGTGTCAAAACTGACACTGTTATCTGTCAGGAAAGGAAGATGGCTATTGTTTAAGCTCTCAGACCTGTTGCTGTACAAACAATATAATCAGAGATGTAATAGATCCATTCTCAAAATGCATAGAACACAAAGCCAATATGGAATCAGTAAAAGGGCACCTGACCTTGAGGAGTGTCATCTGACTGGCTCATGATGCTGACCCATGCCTCAACCAGGAATCTGTTAGAATACTGCTACCTTTTCATGTCAGATAGCTTTGTTAATCTTTGTTAATTAAATTCCTAAGCAAATAATTATATTCCTAAGCAAATTATTGGGAAATAAAAAACAGGGAAAAAAAGTTTCTTCCTGAGTAAGAGCTGTGGTGTGAAGATGGTGAATAGAGATAATATATTCTTGAAACAGAACGTGTTGCAAATGCACCTTGATGTCTGTAATTTCAAGAGAATAAACACCTCACATTGATGCATGCAGAAATTGTTTACTACTGTTCAAAGCTGTGATTTTTTATTTATTATTTATTATTATTACTAGAAAGATGTGAGCAATTTTATCAGATCCATTCATTTAATATTTATATCCACATTGATTCAAAAGACAAACCCATGACTATGTAGTGCTTCAACTGTACAGATCAAGAATATACTCAATTCATCTCTTTTCTTCAAAGCCAGGTGTACATGCAGCATCTGGGTAGCTGGGATAAAGAGAAGACATCTCTTTCCTTTGAAGAGGCACTGGTGGATTACTAAGGTCATGCCAAAAATTTCCTGAACTGGGCATACTCATCCTAGAGCAGCAGTGTTAACTGTAAAGACTGAAGCCATGATATTACAACTTATCCTTTCCACTGCTGGAATTTGATAAAACATATCCCTTAGCATTTCAGTCTCAATTCTGTACCACAAGCAATGGTACAGAATCTCATCTGCCACAGAGTTCCCACAGCAAACCAGTTGCCCACCAGCACTAGCTGAGTTGACACATGCTGAATTTATTATTAAAGCAGATCTTTTTCTGGCCTCTGCAGTGAAGATGCTTAACCAACACTCCAGAAGAACATCAATTCCTGCATTTAAGAGTGCTGCAGCTGCTGCTCACTCTTGATTTACAGTCTGACCTACATCCAGTGCTCAAGCTTCTCCTCTTAATGTGTAATTGATCTTTGCATGTACAGTTTTCAGTGAGAAGTCACTGGCAGCTCATAGGCTTCCTCCTCATTTTCACTCACATATTACTGGCACATGCTGGATTCCTCCACACAGGGCAATCCCTTGCCTTAAGTGTCTGACTTGCTCCCAACCACGCTTCTGTAATAAACTGGCCTTGAAACTGTGACCTGTTACAAAACCAATCATAAGAATTAATTTAAAATTACAATTTTCACTTTCCACTGCAAAGTTCTCTCCAAAGATTGCACTGGAATACTCACATTCCATCTCAATTTAACAAGCTGCATAAGGACATGCTGCATTAGTTAAGCCATCTTTCACAGGTTTGCTTTGCTAGCAGGCACAGGCTGCCCAAGCGCTATGAATGACTCTTCCCAGTACAGATTTCACAGTTATACAGCGAGTTTTACACCAGTTCTGAACAAAGAGGGCATCTAACATATCAGCATAAACTTCCATTGCTGATCATTTTCCAGTCATCTCAGCCAAATTAGATTTATTTGACTAATTATTATAGTCTCAGGATGAATCTTAGAAATATTTATTGTTTATATTGTAATGAGATAGAGAAGTTTTTCTCTAAGACCTAAAAAAACAAATTCCCTTTTTCCAAGAGGAACAGAAGGATCCCAGGAAAATATACTAGCGTAAGATTTTTTGGTTGCTCCTACACAATCAGGTGGTAAGTGCAGACAAAATTTCTCAAAAACAAGTCAAGCTGATTTCTATCAACATAGTTTCTATTTACAAACTCTTCACTTTGATTTTAGCAAGGATTTTGTCTTCTCAGTTTGCAAATAATGAAAAAAAGAGATGGAATTTGGTGGGTGTGCACTCCTAAGCAAGCACCACTCAAACTGTCAAGGATTCAACTGGTAAACTGGAGATAAGCATCAAACAGGAGACCAAAAGGAGCTTGGGCTATACTGAAAATATTCAAACCAAACACTTATCAAGTCATTAATAAAAATAATAGAAAATACAGGTTATACCAAGCTGGAGAGGCCCTGAAACAAACTGGGGAACAGAATGAGAAAGCCTGGAAAAAGCAGATATAATTCAGAAGACAGAAGTCGAATGTAAAAAAATAAATATCTGCATTTATTTAACTATGCAAACAAAGCAAACAGCTACATTTGCTTTGTGGTACTCTAAGAAATATACAAAGCATACACAGACTGTGTGCCTGTCAACAACATACTCAATATAAAGAGGAATACTGTGTTAGGAACTGGCTTTCACTATTCCATTTAAAACTCAGCTGCAGCCTGCATACTTTCAGATTTCCACACTTCCAGAAAAATACAGGCAATTTGGATCTGAGAAGCAGCAACAAGTCAAATCTAGGAAAGAGAATGTTCAAGAAAAGGGTGAAGAACTGAAGGTGTTTTAACAGGATAAAGCTAAAGGGGCCAGTATGAAGTCCTCAAATACACTAAAGGTACCCAAAAGCAAATTAAAGTTTATCCTTTCCCTTAGCTTGTAAAACATCCTTCAGGAGCAAGACTTTGAGGTGCCTAGAAAGGCTGTTGGAAGAGTTATGAAGGGCGAGGGTGTAACAAATGCTCTAATTAGGCAGTGCAGTAAACTAGATCAGCTCTCATACTCATCATCTTCCCAGCCATACTGACATTTACCCAATATAGCCAAAATCCGACTGTCAAATTAACTCAATTTACAGCATGGAAGCAATAATTTTCAGAAAACAAAAGGAATGAACAACCTCACTTTCTAAATGATAAAACACTCCTTTTCCCATTCAGAGATTTTAAACATTTGAACAGCTGACAGCTCCACTGTACTAACTTGTACAGAAACTGAATATGGATTATTTCCAAGTGATACACTGGAGTAAAGCTGTACTATTCTGTTATACTGAGCTTCACAAATTGGAGAGGAAAAAAAAAAATCGAAACCACAGTGAGTATTTAACAAATTTACACCTTTTCTATGCAAGTCTGGGGCTATAAAGCAAAGCTTATGGAAAAATATTTAGTTAAGGCACCAGAGCACTGTTAGCAAAGTAACACAGTTGATAAACAAAAGCAGGCTCACCTTCCGCAATTCAATTGTAACTTCATTTCTGTGTCTTCTCATAGTCTGTAATAAAAAAAAAAGTACGTCAAAAAACCAGTATTCTGGTTTGGAACCAGGTGTTTCTAGGTAAAAAGTGCAATTATTCATCAAAAGACATGGAAAACCATGCATAATTTATAACTCAATCTTTCCTAGGAGGATGCACATGTTTTTTGTGATGTTTTGCTCAGTTTGGGGCTTTTTTTGTTTGGCGGTTTGTTCTCTTTTTTTTTAAATTATACACCTTACAGAAAGCTTCATCATAAACCACAAGAAGTATCCCAAAGGTACAAAATATCAACTTCCCCATGGAGTTTCACTAGAATGATTCTTTCAGTGTTTTCACTGAAATGACTCTCCAGGTGTTTATATGTGCAGACCAAAGGCAGCAGTAAATCCAGGTTAGACAATCTCCTATTCCCATATAATCACATTCACAACCTAAACACAAAACCTATACCTGTTCTCTGGCCAAAATCAGTCATGACTGACAGAAGATGACTGAGCTCAATGCAACAAGACCAATCAGGCTTGTGGAGAAAGGAAACAAAGTAGTACTCCTTAGGATCTATAGCCTAAACCCTGCAAAGGAAAACGAGCCATAAGCATCTCAGCTCCTTAAAAGATACTAGCACTCAGAACATATTCCTGACAATGCTGGTGCACCTCTTAGATCAGAGAGATCAGAAGACTGAAGAAGAATTTTAGCCTACTGAAGGCAATCTCCCTAGGTACATTCAACTATCAGTGGAAAAGACATATACCATCAGAATGCAATTCAAAGGAGAACAGGACTGGATGACTGCTGGCAGTCCAGCAAGATCACCCACACTAACTAAAATTAGCCTTTTAAAATACTTTCTATGTCCTATCCTTGCTACTGACCTTCACTGACACTATCATGTTCCTTTTGAGTTAGAGCAAATAACTCCCTGAGCAAAAAAGTACCAGTGAAGACCAGCAGTATACAGTAAACACCAGCACTCCCCATCAGCCATCTAAGAAAATACCAAACATACTAAAGATGCAACAGAGGTTGAAAAAATGAGCAGATTTCACACCATGAATATATACAGGACATAGCTACAATAGCTTCACTGTTCTCAGCCAGTTTGCATAGCAGTGCCATGGGCAGGGATGCCACTCACTAGACCAGGTTGCTCAGAGCCCCATCCAGCCTAGCCTTGATCACTGCCAGGGATGGGGCATCAGCAACTTCTCTGGACAACCTGTGCCTGTGCCTCACCACTCCCTCAGTAAAGAATTTCTTCCTGACATCTAATCTAAACTCTTTCTGTCCCTTGTCCTATCACTAGCTGCCTGTATAAAAATCCTCTCTCCCTCCTTTTTATAAGCACCCTTAAGATACTGGAAGGCTGCAATGAAGTCTCCCTAAATCAGTCCTCATCTCCATTCTGAAATTCATTACCTTGGGTTCACTTGAGAGTAAGGCTAGTCTTCCTACCCACAGCTTGATTAACCAGCTCATTCATGTAAACACAGTCAAAATTCTCCTTTTACATCTACAGGGGTTCAACGCTACTACTTTTAAACAAGGCAAGTCCTTGTTATGGTAAGAGGACACCAGCACTACAGCATCTACCAGAACTGCACATATTTCCCCCCTCTCATCATTTTGCTAAATCATTGGCTACGTGTGAGCATCTGAGCCTGCTGCAACAGCTCAGTACAACAACTGGATAGCTGCGGAATGGGAGGGCATTGGGTAGGTTCATTTGTCTGAACAAATGAACAACCCAGGAAGTCATCACATGCAACTAGCAAGACCAGTCATTCAAATTTCTTGTTCTATTAGAACTTTGTATTTGAATAATCTTAATAACCATGTCAAATTAAGGGACACCATTATAGCCTGAAGTTTTTCCAACACTTCTTCCCCATGACAGCTGTGTTCCAGTACTAAAGGGGGATACAAGTGAGCTGGAAAGGGACTTCTTACCAGAGCATGGAGTGATAAGACAAGGGGGAATGGCTTTCAACTGAAGGAGGGCAGGTTTATACTAGATATTAGGAGCAATTCTTTACTGTGAGGCTGGTAAGGCACTGGCACAGCCTTCCCAGAAAAGTTGTGCATGTTCCAACTCTGGAACTGAATGAGGCTTTGAGCAACCTGGTCTTGTGGAAGCTGTCCTTGCCCATGGCAGGGCAAGACTCCTTTCCACTCACATCATTCTATGATTCTGTAACTCTGCATTTCAATAAAAAAATGTAGTTAGACAATGCTGTAAAGTCTCCTTTTCTTGATCATTCTGTGTTCTAGGCACCAAAACTCTTTACTGAACTTTTCACTAGCAACACCATCCTACCTTCCCCTAAAATATCATCTTTTATTCCTATTTATCTTAAATTTTAAGGCACACCCTCTCATAATCAGTCAACTTACTTGTCTCCTAGAATTTTCCTCTCCAAAATTCAATATTGTATGTGACAAATTTGAAGTCTCAGTGATTTAACTGATGCAAGGCTCAATTCACTTTTAGATTTGCTCCCTACCAACAATTTACTCATATGCAAGAATACTCTAAAACACTTATACTGAACAGAAAAATCAGACTAAACCCGAAGTTCTTTAGGAGATAATGATAACATTTATCACGTACCACTCTTTGGTAAGAAGGGCAGATCTAAGGAACACTATATGCTATGCTCAACAGCTCAGCAGTTTGGTATTTTTGGTTTAGAAAAAACCCAAACACAGTGCAGACCCAGGCAAGACATTACTACTTATTTCAGCAATTTACTCTAAAACCTTCTCTAACAATACTAAGACTAAAGACAGTTACTCAGAGTCAGCCATCCATGAAGTCTCTGCTGGGAAGACTCCAAGCTTCTAAGGGCAAATAATTCACTCAGATTTTCCATTAGGGTCATATCTTTGTTTCATACTTCCATTACTTCAGCCTCTCTGATACTACCCTATCACAATTCTGTCTCAATATTTTTTACTTTTTTTCTTGTTTTTTATCAAGCTGATCTTCAAAATACTTCACTACTCCATTACAGTTTTCATATTTAATGTGCAAAAGACTCCCATCTTTTCCTCATTTAGAGAGCTACTACTCTTTAGAAAAATCTATAAAAAAGATTATCACGTCTGCAGACGTTTTTGCTGACCAGTACCATAGATTTTCTGAGCTCTTATACTCTTCATTACAATCTCCAGATTACCTGGGTTTTATCCTTTTAGCTGTTATTTTGTATTTCTTTTTTAAGTTACTATGAGTGTTTTCTCTTTTAAAGCAGCTCTGGTACACTTTCTTTTTACCTTCCTCCTTTAAAAGGCAGAACAGGAAGTACTCACCACTAAGTCCAGTGCTACCTCTCCATTCACAGAGCAAGTAGGTTGATAAATGAGATATTAGTCTTAACTTCATGGAAACAATGAGTGTTATCTGCCCCCCACTAAACTAAGGGCTCCCAGTCTTACAGTGTTTCCTGCAGGCACAGCAACTTAAAAAAAAAAAAAAATCAGTTTGTCAGGGTCATCAGGATCACCAAGAATCAGTGATACAATGTTAGACTCTTCCTACAGGCATATGGGACTGAAGTTCCCAAAGAGCCTGTGGTACATTCTGGCAAACTCTGTTGCCATGGCTGGATGATGATCAGTGCTCCTTGCTTGAAGTCTGCTGGCACTATTTCTAACTCAACACTTCGTGTCCCTGACACATGAGATGACCACTGCATATCAATGTGTTTAAGACCACAGATTCCACTTAATTCATACTTGTCAATTGTGGTAATTATAGACTGTACATGAAAATACATGAATGCACTTTACATTGGCGTGATTATCTAATTTTATTCATGCTGCTTACTGAGAATTTCTCCAGACTGTTGCCCAGCTTGATTTTCTCCTCTCTACCATTGGAGCTGATATACTAGTGACAGACTGCTCTATGATGAGACTCTGAATGTCCACAATTTAGTCATCTTTGGCTTGAAAGACCTAAAACATGTTTCAACTTTGACTACAAAAAATGCAGATATATATATAGCTCTACATTCTGGGTACTCTTGCTGGACTTTTGGAAGCTTTATTTTAAAACTTGCAGACCAAAAGGCGCAATTTCCAGTCTTATCTGGTGGAGTGAGGTAAGGAGAGTGGGACAGGATAGGACAGGAAAATTGGTAAAGCCCAGATTTTATTCCCCAAAAAACAAATGATTCAGATAATTTTGTCCTGTTTTGGCATGTCTTGAGAGGAAAGTATTTAAAGCTTGTGTTTCAGATGAACCATTTTAGAAATACAGCAGGTCATCAGCACCCTCCTACAGCCTCAGAAGAGACACACACATTATAATGCAATAGCACATAAAAGAAGCAGTTAACTACCACTGCCAGCCCCCTTCAAGCAATCATTACCACTGTAAGCAGAATAACATGCTTTTACACAGCCTGCAAGACCCAGTATGCAGGGACCTGACAGATATTTACAATGGATTTATACACTAGTTGAAAGGCTAAACATTTTCCCCAGCTAATACAGGTTGGATAAAACAGACAGAAGAGACAATTTTAGTCTGCAACTTAACCCAGGGTTCATTCCCAGCTTCCAGGCTGGGAGGACATCTGCTGAAGTCTATACACACCTGAAGCCTAGCAAGAGGTTACCTATGGATCTAATCCAGGGTTTGCCATCCACAGCTTCTCACTATGATTGTCACAGCATAATGTGCTCAAACAAGTAACTTCATGGAAGACAAAACCAGCACATCTCAACACTAACCCCCAAGCCAAGGCTGAACTGTCACTGAATAAAAAAATACAGTCTCCAAATCTCAGACAGGGAAAACATGGCACAGGCAAAATCCTACAAATCAAAAAAAGGATGACAGCTGCAGCATCTGAACCATGAGGACGCTCCTAAATACAAGGTACTAATGCACCATGCATGAAGTGCAAACAGTAAAAATTAGTAACTACCAGTCAGCATTAAGAAATACAAACACAACACTAATCAAGCTGTGCTACAACATTACATCTCAATTGTTATACATGACGCAAGGCAGACTTAAGTTCATAAGGCTTTGGTAACAAGAGATTTCTTCTCCCCAGTTCACCATATGTAAGGAAAAATTATTTACCAGTATATTTGACAGGCTGACATAACCACAGTAATGTGCCAAGTACTGTAAGTCTTCTTACAAGTCGAAAGTAGATGTTGAGCAGTATTTCTAATTTCAAGTTCCTCAGCATTTTATTTCATAAATTCAAGCATAAAACCCCCAAAGATCTGCTAGATGTTAGATAAATCAGTGTTTCACTTCTACCCTGAATTTTTGAATATTCTTCCAAAGTCAGATACAAACAGTTACATAGGAAAAATTTCTCCTTATCACCTTCCACTTGAAGGAAAAATAATTCCTAGTTCCCTCAAATCTGCAAATAATTTCATATGGCAAAGAAGAAAATCACTGCACACATTAGGGCTGCTGTGTTAAGGGCTGCAAGGGAACTTCGTTTCACTGTGATACAAAACACAAAAATGCTAAGCTGACAAAAGACAAGAGATTTAAGAGACACTAGACCTTGGGGAAAAAAAAGAGGAAAAGAATGCCACAGTCCCTGTAAAACTACCTTTGACAGAAGGAACACAGAATACAGCCGTCCTCATCAGATCAGTGTTTCAGATCTCTCAGCAAGGGTGGTATCTCTCTCAACAGGATGACAAGAAACTCAAAAGTTCAGTTTCAGCCACCTGAGGCGAAGGGAAATGTCTTCCTCATTTTTCAGTTGATACTTGTTTTATGACAGAACGCAAAACTGCATCAAACTCTTGATATCAAAAAGCAGTGGCCTCTGAAATTCTGAATTCTCAGTGTAAGCTGTAACACCAGTACATTCAAAGAATTATTTTTCAGTGACCAAGTATTTGGGAACCCTTCACTGAACCACACATGCCACACAAGTACCATTCGTGAAACTGCATATGAGGTTCATATAACAGGAAGCTCATTATGTGCTAAAGAGCCAATACCACTCCTGTCACACCATGAGCCATGCAGACCTTCCTGGAAAAAAAAAAAGGGATTACTTTGAAGTGCTGAGTAACATTGAGATTCTATGGAGGTAAGTCTAACAAGCTTTTCAAACCTTTGTTTAACATGAAAAACATTTAACTGCATAATACATTAAACTACTTGAAAACGCAATCCATATAGCTTCTGTAAACTAAAAATTCAAGAACTCCAAAACCTTGTACTTGTACATGGGAACAACATAACATTTTTCAAAATCCTCTGTAGCAAACACGTGTTGTACTAGAATGGGGGGAACAAAAAACCAAACCCTACTATAGATACACAAGGCTGCAGGAAAAAAACCCAAGCTATCCAAAAGGATAAAAATCACACCTTAGAAGAAGCAGTCAGAATAGTCCTCAATTTACAAAAGAATATTTTAAAACAATGTTACTACTTTATGCAAGTTCAATCTCATCCACAAATATTAGAACTAGTCTTAGGGTTTCTATTAATTTTAAGTTTCTACTTCATATCTAAAAATGAATCTTAATTGATTATAAACACTTTGAAGTCTCTTAAGTATATCACTTTTTGAAGTCACAGAATTCTGGCCACTTGGTAAGATTACTTCATCCCCAGTTACAGTACAAATCAGCAAACCAAAACTGTTTAAATGTGTGGGTGATACAACTAGTCAGAAGGTCAGGTCATTACACTTCATTTTGTATGCTGGGATACAGAATCCTTAAACAAAATTAAAAATTAAGTTTCATGTACAGGGTGCTTAATAATGTACATTCTCTGCAAAGGAAAAATAATCAAATGCTACAACAGTAAGTGGTGTGAATTTTAATAATTTTAACTCCTTTTAGCTATACCAATTGTGTCAGAAGGAAGATTAAAGTATAACCAGCATTTAACAACTAAAAATCTACCTACCATTGTAACAACAAGATAGGGAGCTCAGCGTGGTGCTCATCCTGAGCATCTACCTCATTAAGTGGGATACCTCAGCAGTGTCAACTTTTAATCAACACATTTAGATAATTTCCATTACAACTGGAGCAAGCAAGTCCACAAACCATCATAAACAAAGAGGCAGGAAACAGATGTTTTTATCCAGGCAGCACATCAATACTGCCAGCTGCCCCACGACTAGCCAGCTGCCTAACCTCACTCTCCTGCAGGCCAGCCAGCACGTACCAGCCTCGAGCCAGCCCATGGGAGTGGGAAAGCCAGGATCAGCTTGACAAGATGAACACCACAGCCCAATATCAGCTTTGGCTATTCTGTGGATACAAAAGTTATGTCTCCAGGAACTTTAGTAAGATGTGCATTAAATTTCTTTGAAAATTCAGCTCTTACATGGAGCAAACAAATTCACTGACAAATTCTAATTTCTCTGAATCTACAAACATCACTAAATTCTTTAGTTCTGCTTTTGCTTCTCAACATCACAGAAACAGGTCTCTGAAAATCAGAAGTTATGTGCTTAGAGCAAAGTACTACCCTGGACACATAGCTGGGTTAGTAAAGCAGCTTGATTAAACATACAGGATGCCCAAACAGCTTAGCATTAGCAAGTCAATTCTAGACTACTTCCACCTGCCTAACTGAAAGAAAAAAACTGGCCCAGTTCCAACAGCTGGATTGGATTTAACTAATGCCTTCCCTCTTGCATATGAGCATATCCTTGAGTACAATTTATATACTTCCCAACGTAGATGCGGGTGCAAGACAATAAAAGGTGATGCTTGTATTGATGAAGTAAACACCGTTCTTCCCTAAAAACTGCTTTACTGGCCTTTTTCCCCTATTCCTTCCCTGACACCTCTTAACAAGTATGAAATACTGCAATGCACATGGAAATGCAGAAGCCTCAGGAGCCAGGCTGGTTTGGGGCAGAAAAAAAAC
Organism: Acrocephalus scirpaceus scirpaceus; assembly: GCA_910950805.1. Taxonomy (NCBI): domain Eukaryota; kingdom Metazoa; phylum Chordata; class Aves; order Passeriformes; family Sylviidae; genus Acrocephalus; species Acrocephalus scirpaceus. Next base: position 54,067,401 of record OU383774.1, on the reverse strand, counting down.
CCAATAAAATGCTTGTTTGTATACAATTGATGAGATGATTGTCAGCTGCCATCTTTGGTTAACATCAGAAGCTAAATATTCCTAATTTGCATTGGCATATAATAAGTATGTGTAAAGTTGAGGCTTAAACTGAGGATATTGTTCTTCTTGTTCTGGTAACAGTTGGCTTCAGATAAAAACAAAGACAAAAAGCACTGAGAGGATGTGACACGGCTACCTGTTCACACTTTCAAAATGCATATCCCTCACTCCAAGAACTGCAAGTATATCACAATACAGGAGGGAAGAATTCTGGGACTGTATCATGACGATCTGAATGCAAAGTAAACCACACATTTAGTCCAAATTAACCATTCTAGCTAGGTTTATTCCCTTACCTACAAGCATCATGGATTATTACCCATCTTTTTTCCCCCAATCAGTGTATGTTTTAGGCAGACTCTTCTTCCCCAAGCCCAATTTTGAGACTTACATAATTACCAAGTGCTCCTATATAAAGCTCAAAATTGTCCTTCTAAGGAAAAAAAGGGATTTTTTTTTTCCAGTTGCATAGACTACAAAGTTAGAACAACTTCACTTCTGGCTTTGTTATCACAGCTCCACATTAAATGCTGACCCAGCTAAAAATGCAGGCAGGGGGCATGAATTCCACAGTACAAGCAACAGATTAACCAAAGCAGCCAAACAAACTTAAAATGTGTCTATATCTTGATCTGATACTCCAAGAAAGTTTTATTTCATTTGATTACTATTTGACCCAAAAGGTATTTTGCTCTTCTTTTAGGTAAACATTCTATTATTTTGCAGAAGGTATTAAAACTCTAGTTGAGATTCCCTGTGTGCTGCAGGACCATAATATTTTAAAGCTTTCTTTTGGCTTGTAACATTTAACACAGTGCTAGGTACATTAAGAGCAGAGTGCAGTATTTATGCTACTGTATTTTATGTCATCATCTGTCTGGGACTGGTGTTCCTCAGGGTTAATAAAGGCCACTAAAAGAAAACTAGATCTTTTTGCAGCTGGAGCCGCCACACTTAGTTTTTTAATCTCCAGTTTGGGGCCCCTGAAATTAAGCCCAGCTGCCTTTTGTTAACTAGTCTGTGACAAGATAATTCAAGTATCTGAACCTGGCGAGCCTCAGCAAACTGGATGAATGAGAGATCTACCGTAACTCTTTTACTTAGTGGTGGGTAATGACTCACTGAAGTCAGACTCTCATGCCAATATGGAAAGCCACAAACCTCCAATTACTACTGCTCATGATGCTGACTCACCTGAAAGCCCTGTGGAAGCAGACAGAGCTGCCCATCCACATTGTCTGCTTCTACTGCTCCAAAAGATCTTGGCAGAAAAGCAATTGCTATGTTTATTTCTTACCAGCTCTTCTGTGAGGATATTCTTCGAGGTCCTGATATCCTCTCTGCAACTGTTCAACCTCCATACTGAGCTACTACCAGCAAACAAGCAAGAAGTGAGTACTCACGTTTTCATTCCCACATACCCATTACCCAGTTTACAAGTACAAACCTATCAAGCACCCCACAGGAGGCTGGACTCAAAGCAAGTTAGTTGGCTGCATTCAACACAAATTGCACCAATACTGAAGGACATGCAGCAGTCTGGAATACAATGAACATGTCATCTCTTGCTTTGATATAGAATAAAAGAGCTGTAATTCTTTATTCAACATCAAAAATCAAGGAAGGAATACAACATCTAGTCCATTGCCAGTTACTACTGTTGTGAGAATCAAGGATATTATATCCTGTCAAAAGTTTTACAGCACTTCCATTCAGATGTAGACCTTAACACTGTTTATCACACCTTTACTGACATCAGACCAAAGACCACAATGCACCCATTTGGGCTCCACCTGAAGGCAAAACCAAGTTTCCAGGTAATTCAACAGCATCCCAACATAAACTCATCACTGCACAACAGCTGGTCTGCACAAACCAACAGGCAGGTAAAAAGGATCACCAGATAATTCCAAGTTCAACTTCTGACTACTGATCCTAACAGGGCAAGGAACCTCTCCACAGAATGTCACAGAAAGCAGTGGCAATGCAGTCACTTGCCATCTCCATTTTGACAAGATCTACCTTGAAAAATTTAACTGCGGTGTCTGGTCACTTATGCTGCAGCCCAAAAGAAACTGATGGATACCTGCATTGAGTTTTTCTTCTCCTGTATCTTTTGGAAAGAGAAGGGCATACTGAATTTCACAAAGATGCCAGCTCTGCCTTATCTGAATACTGTAATACACCAAAAAACCAAAGAACAGTGGAAACCGAGTCAGTCCAATTACAAGGGATTCCTAGTCATACTTCTTTTGAAAGCTAAAAGATTAAGGCTTCTTGACACATTAAGTAGGTACAAGGATTTGAGATTTGGTACTTCTGTGTTACAGGAATCTGCTTTTGCCAGCACACAAACTTCTAAAAAGGTAATCAGTTATTTTCCTATATTGCATGAGCAGTGTAGTAAATGCTTTAGTTTCCTGGAAAGAGAAGCCTAGCCTGTCCTTGAGGGAGAACAAATGATGTACCTTACACAACTCGCCCAAGACCTGACACCCTCTCTGTCCTCTCCCTAAAGTTTCTAAGCAAGCATCCCTCCCATCCCTTTACTGAGCAGGGAAAGCAGCAGACCTGTCTAGTCAAGTGGAAAACCTGCCTGCCTCCACAAAAGACAAGGAGGCCCTTTTCCCTTCCACAGTCCCGGAAGACTAGAAGAGTCTGAGGAAGAGCGTAGAAGACCAACTCAGGTATAGTTTCATTTTTTTACTAATAGATGTTACCAGAAACCAAATCCACCACCTAATACCATATTTCACAGACAAAATACCATATTCGCTGGTGTACAGGACATCAAAGCAGCAGAGCAAAATTAGGACCTTTCATGGTAACTAGGTGCAAACAACTGACTAAAATTTTGATCTTCAGATCAACATGAAGATTCAAATACTTTCAAATGTAAAAACTTATATGAAATAGCAGATAACCACTTTCAAGAAATTAATTACAAAATTAAGTGTTTGGTCAGGAAGGCTTCACAGATTTCTGGGGCAACACCATAAGACCAGAGATTCTTAAGCTTGCCAAATATTTATACTAGTTTCCCTTAGGAAGAAAAAAAAAAAAAAAAAAAAGAAAACATACAAGGCTAAATACTAGCCAGATACCCTCTTGTGCAATCTGTGTTTGAATAAAGACACTCCCTTTTCAGAGACTTAAACAGTCTTCAACTGTAATATCAAAGTACCTCAGATGATCGTTCTATGAATCCATGACATATTTACAAGCACCTCCCTGTGAAGTGGGAAAGTTTTGTTATTCCGTCTATAAAATGGGAAAATAATTGCAATTTGCATACATTCACAGGGTGCCATGAAAAAAAAACCAACAAATCAAGTCCCTAGAGAGCTAGGCTATATTCAACCACAGCAAACGTTTTTGGTACAATATTACATGGCTCAAATGAAATCAGATTTTCTTTGCTGTTTTTTGAAAGATATCATCAAAAGGCAAAAAAAAAAATTAAACATGTGCTAGCTGCCTAATTAAATCTATGAAGAGATCATTCTGCTCAAGATGCAAGAGAAAACAACGAACCCAGCTGACAACACAGGAAGAAGATGGAGCATTAGGAATTAGAAAATACACTCTAGCAATATCCCACAATCTTACGAACCTTGTCAGTTGCCCTTTCAATTTAATCATTTCAGTATCTTGAATTCTAGATGCTTCTACCTCACTTTTTAATGTGACAGAAACAGAATCTGTGTGCTTATATTACTTGAACACCTTGGGTATCATACTTCTCTCCTTGAGGATTCCTTAGGTTTCTCAAAATTTCAATTTATACATCCTTCCACTAAAAAAAAGGTGGTCACATTGATTGCACGTGTCAGTGCTCGTTTAATGTCTCTTCTTGTCTGGCAGGTTGCTCCTCAGTGCTGTTAGGTCAGTGCTATGAACAAGTGCAAGATTCTTCTTGCACACCTGGCGAACAGTAGTTAACAGGATCCTGATGAACTTCAGCACAGCTCTCATTTCAGGACCCTCTCCTGATGTGGAAGGCCTTCTGTGTCTGGTTGAAAGTCAGATTTTTACTGCAGAGAAATCACTACCACTGACTTTGCATCTACCATTACATGTGCATGAAAAGAAGTGAGAGGCTCTGATGCCAAAAAGCTGCATAGAGAGTATCTGCTGGTTAGGGTGACTTCAGTTACCTCAGCACGACACAACGTCTTTCCACAGAATTTCATCAACCTTCTGACTTACTCTGTAGTTGACTAAGAAAAGGCAAAGACTAGGACTCCAAGAACTGCAAACCTGAAATGTGACACTGCACCTGGTCAGGAATCCCCTACAAGCACCTCTGAAAACCTGGGCACAAACCACCCTAGCACCCTGTGTGACCAACCACCTTCTCACGCAGACGAGCTCTATGTTCCACACCAGCAAGTTTGTAGGGGGGCTTGAACACTCAATAAAACACATCTCCATCAACGCTTACAAGTCTTGAAAGGCAGCTGTTTCTCCAAAGTGATTTTGCAAATCACTTACTCTATCACCACCTCCAAAGTCCACCTGTTACTGAATCTGACAATAACAAAGGTTAAAAATGCTCAAGATGTCCTCAGCTGATGAGACATGACAGAGTATGAGGGAAATGAGTAATTCAGTAACAGGTGTTTCAATGAAGATACAAATTTGTCTCCTGTTCTGCAGACACTAGTACATTATGTATTCCTATTTTGTACCTGCTGTATTTTTTAAATACACACAAAATCAAGTTTAAAGCTGACTGCAACATTTGCTTAGCCCGAGAAACGAGACAAGTGTCAGCTGACCTAGAGGAGCCTCCCCAGCAGATTTAATGGTGTTAATCTGATTGTGAAGGGATAACAATCCAATAGTTAAATACCACTAGAGAAGATATACCTACTCCCCTTCACACTGACCTCTTTGAGCCACCACTGGTCTTCTCCAGATGTGAAGGGCTGGCTCAGGAAGCTAAGGGGGCAGAAAGTTAAAGAAACATGAAGAGCTTTGCTACTGGTTCACTCCAAGGCACAGACAGTTCTGATGCAGGACTAAGTTTTTGGAAGAAACCAGTGCTTTTGACTACCCACATCAAATTTTGTGATTATGGAATACAAAGCCCAGTTTCTGCTATTATATTAGTAATCAGGAATATCAATTCAGTATCAGAGTTTCCCACAGCAGGTATTTTGGAAACAACTGACAGACTCTATTCTTGGAAAAGATACAAGTTTTGGATTTCTTTTTCAAATCAGGTCAGTTGACAATTTGTCTTTACTACCTGATGACACAACCCATTATCTACTAGTTCATTGCCTCCTCTAGCCTGCTATAAATTAGATGCCTCATTCCATTTCTAATCCCACAACAAATACAAATCTGATCAGTTACTTGTAGCTGGTACATCCTCCAAATTACTGTATTTTCATATCACACAGTTTTGGAGGACAAAACATCCTGCTTGGATATGTGCTGGAACTATACAATTACAAAAGCCTCAAAGAACTTATGTAAAAAACAGTTAAAGAGCGCTTGAGAACTAGTCTGACTGTTACACTGCTACCAGCTGTGACCAGACTTCAATATTCTACAAATTAAAAATCAATCCTTTCATAAAAGAAGCTTTAGAGATACCAGTGCCACTGCTGTACTGTTAGAAATACACCAGAATGAAGAAAAACAAATTCCGTAATTACAGGAAGATTACCAGAAGCTTGGTATATCACAACAGCAAACAGCAATAATTGGGCCTCAATACAGCAAGCACAGATCCCAATCAGCTTATGAAGATTATGTTCATCATGAGATACCATCTCCAAATTGCATGCTCCACAGGTATTTTTGAAATAAACAATGATTTCCTAATGTATCTGTGTATTAAAATATTTTAAAATGCAATGCATTCAACTGATTTTGAGCCTCAAGGAAAACACTACACAGTACATCTAAATGGACTTATTAGGTGTTTGCTTTCTGCCAAGAGTCACGAACATTTCACAGTGTTGTACCATTTACCTGCAGCTTGGAAAATTCTGCAGCAATAGCAACCAAAGAGGCTTCCCACACCAGTATCTTACTTCCTACCCATGTAATTCTTTCCAAGGAGTAACAGCTTTGTCAAGAACACACTTGTGTTCTCCCAAGAGTGTATGTGTACATATATATATATACTGCGTTTAAAGTGCAATAAAGAAGCGGCTGGAGTTAAAAACTCTGCATGAGATTACAAGATCTTGTATTACATCTGGTTCCAACAGGAAGCTACCTGACACCTGTGTCCTCACTCAACAAGCCAGTGAACTTTTTTAGGACGGCAGTTCCATAGTACCTTAAACCTACCCAAACCAGCTGTTAAAGCCCTAATCCCTTCCGGTATCCTTTCCTGTGTCAAAGTGAAAGGCAGAGAGCTGATCAATCTGTATTGTGAAATCTTGAAATAAATGGCATTGGTACAAAGTAGCTGGGAGTAACAGGATTTCTGGGACTGCTACAACCTTTACTTTTTTCAAGCAGCGTTGGAGGAGAATACAGGGATACAGCAAAAACTCTTAACTTAGTGCACAGAACAGCATCCAGAAATGAGCTGGCAGCAGCACATCTGCTCATTTGCTAACACTGTGCACGTATGGAACCTCCACTGCAAAAAGCCTTTGACACTTGATATGAACACGGCTTTAAGTCAACCTGTACCTTTTCCCAGATGCCCAGAGACTGTACAGATTTGGCCTCCCCAGAATGACATTCCTCTGCTTGCAAAAAAAATCGTTGAAGTGTTTTTACATAAAGTTATTCAGTTTATAACACGCTAACTCCTTCCTAGGTTTTGGGTTTCTTTCTCTGGTTGGTTTTTTTTCAAATGAGTGCCCATAGTTTTAATTTAGCATGCACTTTGCTAATTACATGACCACACAGTCTCATCAATATTACACACAAAAAACACCATCAAGTCATGCAGACAGCCCTACAAATTATAACACCTCTGCTCAACAAGAATTTTTCCTCAGTTTTAGTCAGGGATGCTGATTAATCCTAACAGAAAGAAATGGGCTGATTGTTTGATCCATCACCTGAAACATCAGAACTGTGAGTCAACAAATGGGTGCCTGCTGTTGTAATGAAGAAAAAGCAACATTTCTAATCCAAAACATTGAAGGAGTAAATAAGGCTAAGAAGGATGTTACTAAGCAAAGAATGAAGCTGAAGAACTGCAAAAATCAGAAGGTTCAAATTAGGTTTTCTAAAACCTAAGCTAGCTTAGATATCAATATAAACAAACACAGTTACAATCGGTGTCACAAATTAAGTGACTGCAACTGTTTCATTTTGTCCTGTAAAGCCTCAACTGTACTGGAATAATCAGTGCTGGATATTTAGGAAAAAAAATATATCACTGAGGTTTAAGACTCATGTCCATAATGAACACAGGAAAGCCTTCTCATTTTATGTGTAACAATTCAAAAACCTTTCACATCTCTGGAGAACACAGAATTCAGAAGGCTGTGAGGAGAGAACTGGCAGTTGTTTGTCCAGATGAGGCCATGAGTGTCTTGGCTCCTTACTGATGAGCTCTGCAGGTTGAGGCTAACTTTGTCTGCTGCTAATCACATGTCAGTACCTATAAAAATAGAAAAATCTCACTATTAAGAGAAAGAACAGAAACTCATACTAAGTGAAGAACATTAATTTCTGGCATTTGATTTTTCTATTATCCCTTTAGAGGGTTAAATATTTTTTTGAATATTAATACTAGCAAATCAGAATTCCACTTCAGTATCAGCAACTCTACCTCCCTAAAAGAGAAAGACAACAAAGAGGTATGAACTTCCACCCAAACTTGAAACTAGAAAAAGGAGAATGAACCTGTGCAGGTCAAAGATTCAGAAGTTTTATTTCTGCTCAACAGATCTGTTCCTTTGCTCTTAGAAAAGCACAATGAGAAGCTGCATAGGGTACATAACAAAATCCAAAAGTACTTACTCATCTTTTGTTTCCCTTAAAGTTGCATTAAGAAAAAGCAAAGACAATTATATGGCCCAGCAAACCCAGTAATAAAATATGAGTTAACTACAAATTAAAGGAGTAAGTATTTTGGTCTGCCAGAAGAGTCTGTACCCAGAGGGGATCAATAGTAACTCACAAGTATTTAATAGCAGCCAAAGGAAGATTACTTAAGAATGTGTTCAAGCCTGATGTGTTCAAAGGCAACGACTGCTTCCAGGCAGAAGGTGACTCAAGTGCCACTGTTTTCAAACTGATGCTGAGACTGCACAGTTTTGAATATTTTAAACTTTCCAGAGGATATAACCTAGATATCAGACCATGATTTATTATGCCATCCTTCTAAATACTTCATTTCTCTTTGGTGGAATTTGACAAAATGAGAAGACGTAGATCAATGCCAATGAAAGCACTGATGCCTCCTGATTTCCAAAGCTGAGTACAGAAAATTGGAGGAAGCATCTCTATGTAAAACTCTTTATTGCAGTATAGGGAGCAAACCAAGTGTATTTAATTGCTGACAGCAGGGAATTAGGTATATTTGATTTAGAAAACAAATTCTTTGTGAAAAGCCAATAACTTTCACTACATACAGACAACCTGTGCAATCAGTAGGTCAGTCTGTGTACCAGTTCCTCAAGAGAGGCACAGTAACTAATAGCAATTATATAGCTCTGCTGTGCTCATTCATTCTTCAGTCTAAACTTAACTCACATTGTTTTACTTTTAGAGGCTTAAGTTAGATAAAGTTTACTCCAGAAGGGTACTTCTAACATGTACTTTTAAATACCCAGATTAGAAAAGAGTCAGAATTGAGGTTTAGTAGAAAATCTCAGACATTTAATACAAATTGTTTTGAAGGACACTGAAACATTTCGAGTCTTTGAAAGTCCTTTAAATGAACCTAAATTTCATTTCAGCATATCTCCATGGGTATACAGCTTCAAAATATCTCTGCATTTTACCTATTTGTTAGAGCAAAAGAAACACGTTACTTAGATTTTAACCCTTTTCAAAAGCAGGTATGACAGCTTTTAACTACATTACCATTACTGGAGCTCTGCACCAGTCTTAGGCTCAGCCACAGAAAGGAAATCAGTCAGCACACTGGAAGACAACCCTAGGGATATACTTCTCCATAAGAGCAAACACACTACTCCAAAATAATTACTCCCTTTCGGGGGGAAATGAGAGCTAAACTACCTTAGCCGGTCTGGCAGAAGTAATGCCACCAAAGCTGAGGAGGCCCATTTCCTCCTTCCTCCCCATGGAGGCAGATATTCAATTCCCTAGTCCTGGGCATGCTATAATATAAGCAAGCGTGGATGACAGATCAGTTCACACTAGGCACGAACATACCTAACCTTTCCCTGTTTAGAGCTCTGATGGATTCAGGCCAGTGACTGAGAAAGCAGCAACAAAACCGGTAACCAATACGGAGAGATGAGACAAGGACAAAATGAATGAGGAGCAGCAGGAAGAGCCTCACTGGATGAGAAGGGGAAAAAGAAATGCACCACGCCCCCTCCTTACCCTGAGAAGCAACTGCTAAACAGAAGGATGGGCAATTTTTAGTTACTTTCTAACATTTACTAACGTTAGCCAGAAGTGTTGAAGTTATCATACTCTTTACATGCAATATTTTCTGTGAGAAAGATTCACTGCCGCAGACTTAAAATAAAAATTAAAAGATTACTTTACCCTGTGAATGTCATCCTAAAGACACTGCTGCTGCTAAGCCTGACCTGCATAAAATTGTCTCCACCCAAACAATAGCAGCAGAAGTGTGAATTCTGCTAAAATACAAAATGTGCTTTCAGAGGACTAAAATTCCAGTCTACTGATCACAAAAGTTAAGAGATAAAAGCAACAGAAGCACGGAAAACAGCCTCAGGTGAAGTCAAAGTAATCTGACACATATTTAGGTTTTCACTCTAGCGAATCCTAAGCCGATTTCAATCCTAGCCTGATTTCAGAGCTCCCTCCCCCTTCCTTTCCTATTACAGAAACTTAAACATGAGATTTGGGATTTCCTCTTTCAACTGCGAGTAGAACTGAAGATGTGTCCGATAATAATACACAGATTCGAAGACCTCTGGAACAGCTTTAGGGAATAAACTCCCATAACCCTGAAACTCTCAAATTCGGGGGAGTAAACTATAATATAACCCCATTAGCCTCATCGAGCACCGCACTCCTTTCCCATTTAGTCGGAGATGCCCATCAGACCATTACTGATGTGCCTACCAGCATTTGAAAATAGAATATAAAATTTAAAAGAAAAAAAAAAGGGGTTGATACACCGTAGGACACGGAACAAAACGGGACAGCACAGCACACCGTAACAAGGCTCACCAGAGCGTGGGAGCGGTCCCCGGCTCCAGCACAGGCCTCCGTGTGCGGCAGCGGCACCGCGGGGCGAGGGCAGGGCAGCCCCCGAGCCCCGGCGGAAGGGCCGCCACCGCCCCGGGGGACGGCACAAAAGGCGGCCGGCACCATTGTCCGAGGCCCCATCCGAGCCCCGGGCCCGGGGAAGGCGGTAGGAGGGGAGCCGGCCGGGGCGGGAGCGGGGAGCGCCGCGGGAGGAGAAGGTGCCGCACGCCGCCGGCCCTGCCCGGGCCCCGGCGAGTCGGGCAAGCGGCGGAGGGGCCCGCGGGCGGCCCGGCCGCGCCAACCCTTCCCCCCGCCGCTGCCTCCGCCCCCCGCCGGCCGCGCCCGCCCGCATGACGGCGAAGAAAAAAAACCCCCTCGGGCGCTCCCCCCGCCGCCTCCTCCCGCCGCGAGCGCGGCCCGGCCCGGCCCCTCCTCTGGCGGCCGCCGGCGGAGGCGGAGGCCGGGCCCGGCCGGGGCCCCGCCGGCCCCACACGCACCTCCGCGTCGCGGCCCTTGTTCTTGAAGCTCTTGATGCGGTGGCTCTCCAGGCCGGTGGCGGCGGCGTTCTCGGCCATGGCGGCTCCCGGCGGCTCCTGCGAGGCGGCTCCGGCGGCTCCCGGCGGCGGCTCGCGCGAGGGGCGGAGGGAAGCGGGACGCGCTCCGTGACGAGCGCGAGGGGGGGAAACGGGCGGGGAGGGGAGGGGAGGGGGGGGTGCCGCTGGCGCGCGCGCGCGCCGTTGCTGAGTGACTGGGAGAGGGGTGGGGGGGGCGGGAACGGGGGGCGCGAGCGCACGTGACGCGGAGGGCGGGCGGACGCCGTCCAATCGCGGCGCGGCTTCCCGGCTCCGGTCCCGCCCCTCCCCGCCCCGATCCCACCCCCGCTCCGCATGGCATTCTGGAATGTGTAGTCCCGGCGGGCGGCGGCTCCGCACGTGGAGCGGTGGCCCGGCCGCGGGGTTCCAGCTCGACGCCAGGCGCTCTGGGGCTCCAGGAGACCCCCGAGAGCGACGGGGAGGGCCTAAAGATACTGTGCATACAGAATCGCAGAACAGGTCAGGTTGGAAGGAACTACAGTGGGACATGTGGTCCAAATTCCCTCCTCAAGCAAGGAGAGCCTATAGCACGTGGCACAGGATTTTGTACAAACGGTTCTTGGTATCTCCAATACACAGTCTCCGCTCTGGGCAGACTGTTCCAGTGTGTGGTCACTCACGCAGTAAAGAAGTTCTTCCTCATGTTCGGGTAGAACTTCTTGTGCCTTGGTTTCTGCCTGTAGCCTCTTGTCCCATTGCTCGGCACCACTGAGAAGAGCTTGGCTGCACCCTCTTGGCACCCTCCCTTCACTTACTCATAGACATTGATGAGATCTCTCAGTTGTGTCTTCTCAAGGCTGAACAGGCCCAGCTCCCTCAGCCTTTTCTCATAGGAGAGATGCTCCAGACCCTTACTCATCTCTGTAGCTCTCCACTGGACCTGCTCCAGGAGCTCCCTGTCTCTCCTGTGCCGAGGAGCCCAGAACTGGATACAGTACCCCAAATGTGGCCTCAGCAGGGCTGAGTAGAGGGGCAGGGTCACCTCCCTCGACCTGTTGGCAATGCTCTTCCTAATGTATTCCAGGATTCCATTGGTCTTGTAAGCTGTGCACTCTGGGGTGACCTCACTGGCATGGCTCATGCACAAAGTGGGCTCAGGCAGCTCTGCCAGCCAAGGCTGTATCATGGGTCTGCTCTGCACCTCCCTCTGTTCCTCATGACTGCACTAAAATTGCTGTTCACTGCCTGGGAAACACTGCACAACAGGCACCTAAGAAATCCAGGTATTTTGGGAAGCCTCAAGTCCCCTTTGGTGAGTGACTCTGCCATGCAAGCAAGCCCTACCTGGAAAAAGCAAAAAGCTTTGCCAACACACCCTTCATACCACACATGCACAAGGTGGCTGCAGTCCTGTACCTAGTGTAACGCAGAGCACAAAGGGGCTCTGCCATCCCAACAAATTGTCCCCAAACTGTCAAAATTATTGCAGTGTGACTCCCCATGTGCAGTTCTGGGAGTGTTTGGACAGACTGCAGGCAGACCCAAATTGATGGTAGCCTGGGCACATCAGTTTGGGTCAAATACAGTGCCCTGAAGTCACATTTGGAATTTTCATGGTAGAAAAGAGGATGTATGTAGGTGATGTAGTTGTAGACTGTGGTAAGCAGTGATCTAACACCTTGCATAAAGCAGAGTATTATCCAAAAAAACAGAACCCCAAAATAATGAAAACATTTAACGTTCAAATTTAGCTCATCTTATACCACATCAGGTTCTGCAACAGATCCTTATAGCTATATATAAATTTTTCACAGATCTCTTTCAGAGTCTCTCCCTCTAACTGACAGCTCAGCTTTTTATTTGCCTTCTCCCAAGCCTTCTTTGGATCATCCAAGTGACTGTAACTTGTACCCCACAGCTCTGGGAAAAACAAGGCTTGCAGCCTGATGGAGATGAGTAAAAATCTGGAAGACTAATGCTCTTCCTCACTGCCATTGAGTTGGATGCCAAATGTTCTTATCCGATGGATCAATATAGCATTTCCACCTCTCTCATTTCCGAGTAGTTTTGACTCCTAATATACTTCCGTCCATGCCTTTACCCAACAGCTTTATCCAGGCATGCTGCACCATTGTTGCTAGGAGTGGAAGAGGAGTCAGAAGCACAACTGATGTGGCCGGCATTAGAGATGGCTTCTAGGCTCTGTCACTTGCACGTTTGAAGGAAAATTTGCTCCAGCTGTCCAACTGTCTTCAGGAAAGCTCCTAAAGCAGATTCAGCAGCTGAGAACTTTGTTTTACCCACCACCCCCAAGGAAGGTGGCTGTAGCTGCCAGCTATGGCTGACTCAGGCCTGGTAGGACAGCAGGGCAATGCTGATATGATCTCTGCTAGGCAGGTTTGGTTTTCCTCTGGAAGAATTGGTCACTTTTACCGTGAACAAAAGATTGTTGTTCAGCACCATTCAGCGTAAACTGAGAGGTAAAAGGAAAACTTGCAACTAAAAACTCAGGTGTCTTCGGGTTGGGATAACTCAATTTACCAATCCATAAATCTGTACCCATTCCACTAGATAGGATTTATAAATTCACTGGTTTTTTCTTTCCCATTTCTTCCTTGATATGAGCACTTTAGAGTTTCTATAGTGCATTTCATTGGTCCTAGTAGGCACTCAGGAATTGAACACCTCTTAGACAGAGCTACATAGAAGTTTGCTTGGCTTTACTGCCTGAATAAAGATTTGTGGTGGAGCTCTTGACTTGGTAATTGAAGTTGCATGTACTCAGAGAAAACATTTTGATGTAGTTAAGCAACTACTACTTTTTGGCACTGTAATTAACAGATACTACTAAAATATACGGAATGGGTACTTTGCTACTTTGAAAACAGAACAAACCATGTGGATCTGGGTGGGTGTTCTTCATCACCATAAGTTTCATATCAGTGTGTTCTTGTTGCCAAGACCTGCAAGATGTATGTCAGGGCCATGAGCATATTTAAAGGATTTGCTGACCTTGAGCAGCCTCCCCATGCTCTACTCCCATCCTTTCCCCCAGTGATGCTGCAGCGTTGCTAGTCTCAAGCTCCACTGCAGTCTTGGCCCAAATATGGGTGCTGGGTGTCCTGGCTGGATGATGGGAAAGGGTGAAGGAGAGCAAAAGAGGGTGGTTAGGGCCACCAGGGTCTGTGGTGCCTTCAGTGCCATGACAACATAAACTCTGTAGCTTAAAGAGCTATGAGAAGGAAAGATCTTCCATAATTCAAAGATATGGGGCAGTAGGAACTTTCCAGGTGTCCCATTACTGGATGAAGTTGAGTAGTGCTTGCTTCTGGGATGACCTATTGGCTCCAGCAAAACTGGATCAGCCCAATGAATACTGCTATATTTTGGGAAGTGCATGTGGTCAGCTCAGGAGTCCACCTGCAGTGTCAGAGTCAGAGGCCACTCACCCAGGTGTTGCCAATCACTTGTTCTTTTGAAGTCAGTGATTTTGTCTGTATCCACCAGTCAACAGAACTGCAAGAAAACCAGCGTGTAAAAAAAATGTAATGAACCTGAAGCATGCTCTTGCTGGCAATGCCTCCAAGAAGGATTGGAGAGGTTTAGGTGCACTGTTTTAAAATGCAGTCCCACCCTGCTAATGGATGTTAGAAGGCGAGGCAGGAGAGACAAATAAAATGTGTCAGCTCCTGAGTCTCTGGTCACAGCCATGAGCAGCTGAAGCCAAGACCTTTTGGGTGGAGGAGGTATGGATGCTTCCCCAGCAGAGGAGCAGGGTAGCTGGCAAGGTGGGATCGTCTTGAAACACTGCTGCTCACTTGGCTACAAAGCACATGTCAAGAACAGTCTGTAAAATGATGCAACTTGTAATCACAGGAAGATACAAGGATTGCTACTTAAGTTTAAGCTCTTACCTAAAGCACCCATGGGTCTCATGCCTTGCTCTCCCACCTTAAAATGGGAAACCCAAGCACCTTTGGCCTGGGATGCACTACAGCTGTAACCAGGTGTTACCACTGGCACGACAGAGCAAGAGAAAGCCTTTTTGCCCTACAAAATCTGCGCTATTCATGTGCTAACTCTCAACAGATGTAAAATTTCATGCTGTGCCTTCTAGTACCTCTAGAGACAGTGTGACTGGTGCAGGCTCAGACCTTTGCACAGCTGGGGTCCCTGCCCAGACCCTCTGTGGCTGTCCCACCACATGTACAGCTCTCCAGCAACACTGCTCCAGGCTGAGCAGTGTCTCCTTGGGTGTTGCTCTCTTACAAAAAGGGATGAGTAATACATGAAGTAAATTAAAGCAATGCCTCTGACACTCATTTTCCCTTAAGGTATATGTACTGTTTTGGTGAGACCATTAATGCGTGTTTGCAGTTTTCTCCATCACTGAGGTAAAAAATTTGTCTTCATAGGAAAAGCGTTATGTTCTTACCTCATTGCAACTATGGCTTAGTAATGACAGTGAGCTAAATCCTGGTAGACACTCCAGCTTTGTCAAAGGCTGCCAACAAATGCTGTGTGAGCTAAGAGCTAATGTGCACACCAGGAGACATGAGACAGATCCACTGAAGAGATGCCCATGGTAACTTGCTGTGTAAAAAGATCCACAACTCTCAGGTCAGGAAATTCCTACGCTGAAAACAGTTTAAACACTGGGAAAGTGCTGGGGGGAACATCACTTTTTTTCTTGTTCTTATGCTTTTCTTAATACATCTGTTTACTGGTGACTCTTGGAGATGCAGCAGTCTTACTAAATTCTTATTCACACATGCTTTTGGTCTGACCCACATTAGTCCTTATAGTCACAGCAGGAAATTAGTGCTCAGTGAACCACATCGGTGTGAATTTGACACCCAAGTAGTCCCAGAGTACAGTGTGGTCCTCTAGTTTCAAAGCAGTAGGTTATGGGTGTCACTTGGTTGTCCTGTTGCTGCTTTGTCCCCTCTCTGGTCACCCACCCTGGAGGCAGCTTACCTTGGGCCAGACTCCAGTCTGGGGTGAAAACAGCTGCTTCTTTGGAAGAAAACTCCAGCCATAGATTTGGATGATGTGCACAAGGAAACACTCTCTGGCTGCAGTGGGGCTGTGCATCTCATCAAATTGGCTCTTGGATGTTGTTTCCCAGTCTTTCAACAGTGTCTCAGTAGCTCTGGCAGTCTGAAATACTTCTCTGCAGCAGAGTACCTTATCTCGCTGCCCACAGGCAGCATGGCCAATGGCGCCTTGCAAAAACAAGCAGCTCCAATGGGCTCTCAGGAGCTGGTAAAGGGTAAGCTGCAGACTGGTAAAGGGCTCAGGAAAATGCAGGCCCTCCTTACTATCTTTGTGCCAGGACCAGTCCCAGAGAGCTGCCCTTTCTGCTGGAAGAAGTCACTTTTGGGGGCAGCACAAAGAGCTGGTGAGGGAGCTGGCATGAGGCTGGCTTTGGGAAACCTAGTGAACAGTCCAGGGTCAGGATTTACAAATGCCTCATTATCTGCAGACGAGGAACAGAAGTATTGAGGGAGCAGCTGGATAGTCTGCTAGCATTTTCAGAATCTGGGGGACATTGTTAGTGAAGCAGGAACTGTAAAACCTCTGGTTATTCATAGGTTCTCTGTGTTCTGTCTGAGCCAAGTTGCTGTCCTAGCATCTTTGTCCATGCTTTAATTGGGAGAATTAGGTTCTGCTCCTTCTGGTTCAGAGCATCACTTTCCTTCTCTGCTATTCTCAGAGGAAGTCCCAGGGTATGCAATATCTCCTCATCTTCTGTCATTTCCTGCTTTTAGGCAGCTCCACACAAGAGCTGGTGGGCTGCTGTTGGGGGTGACAGCAAGGTGGGCATGAAATAGGGGCCTCATGGGCAAGGATCTTCTGCTATGGTACCCAGGCAAGAAGAGCTGAGGCAGGTCCCAGGTCATGTCCAGGTCCAGACCAGGGAGTTATATGGCCAGGTACAGGGATAGCTGCAATGTACTCAGGCAGAGACCAGGGGCAAAAGCCCTACTTTAAAACAGTGCCTGAGATAAGGAGAGTGAGTCCTTGCCAAGGCTCCTCACAGCTTGTTCTCAAACAGCTCTTTGATTCAAGGCCAGGCAGCTGCACTGTCAAAGCTGGCCCTGGGCCCAGGCAGCCCAAGCCCCAGGAGGAGGGGGATGTGCTGAGGGCCCAGGCCACCACCTAGAGCTGAAGGCATCCCTTTCCCCTGATGTCTGAGCTCCAGGCAGCCACAGAAACTTGACAGGTCATGGATATTCACACCAGCGTTTCCAAATTTAAGGTAGATGATGATCAGGAGCCAGAATGTCATCCTGCATAGAGGATCCAAGCAGAGCTTCTGAGAGCTTCTGTTTGCAGAACCATGGATCTACCACCCTCTTGGCTTTGGCCTTGAGATGCAGGTGCTCAGAAGGCTGGGCTGTGCCACAAACAGCAAAGCTTGACGTGCTTCCTGTTTTTTCTACAAAAAACATTTTGTAGAAATGGCTCTGGACGGTCTTCCCCATGGCCCAGAGCCTTTGGCACAGGCAGCCCAGAAATGCACTGGTTGAAGCCCAGTTCCAGAGCCAAAAAGGGCCAGGAAATCTCTCACACAGGCAATGTTGTAGCTGAAGGAGATATTAAAGGAATGCAATTTACAGGAAAGGTCCCTGAGGACCTGGGCGTGACTCTTAATTTATATTTCAAAGTGGATAATTTAATTGGCATAATTGGGAGTTTTGTCTTATTGCCATGGCCCTGCAACTGCAAGCCCTGCTATGATGTTCTCCCATGAAACATGATGGCCACCAGTGTGAGAATCACTGTCTTTTGCCATCTCTCTTCCTATTCCCTGCCTCGCTGCATCTTTGAGGCAGAAGGGCTCCTCAAAGTCTTCATGCAAGCTATGGAGACTGTGGCAAGTGGAGGATGTCACAGTGGTTGAGGGAAAGCCTGTCTTGGGAGCCGTGGGACTCACATCAGCTACCCAAAGCCCCTGTACTGCATTCTGCAAGAGTCATGGGCCAGATGAAGCTTACTGCTCTCCATCTATGAGCAGGTGGCCACTGGGATCATGGAGACAACTGTCAGCATCACTTGCAGCAGGGTGCTGGTGTTGCTCATGTCTGTGTGGTCACAGTGTATGCACAAGATGGACATTCAAGAGCTGGGTGTGCTGCCCAGGCCTGGTGTTGGTGAGGTTCAGCACAGACAGGCAGCTCTGTTGTCGCAGCCCACTCCTGACAGCTGGCAGGACACACGCCCATGGCTTGTCCTTCCCAAAACTATTGAAGCTTCTGCAAACCAGCCTGTACATTCACCTCAGGGCTTCAGTTGGACCATGAAACAGAGGAGAGCCATGGTTGGCTCTGGTTGGTCTCTCAAAGAGGATCCAGACAGGACAATGTCATTTTAGTGAACACTTCTAAAGTCTCTGGAGTGCTGGTAGACTACGAGGTCAGATCTCAACTTGCAAACTCCCTTATGCTGACAGCCCCAAGCAATGAGAAGTTTCATAGAACCATAGACTATCCTGAGTTGGAACAGACCCACAAGTATCATCAAGACCAACTCTTGGCCCTGCTTATCAGACAAGATCTTGTATTTTGGCAGCACAAGGGAAAGGGATAGTTTTTCTCTTGTAGCCTCTGATTTGGTGGCACTGGAGGATCACTTCTGAAATAACCTAACTGCAGGTTTGAAGCTCTGTGGTTGGGGTGACCTCCATCAGCTCCAGAACAATAATGAGAAGCCATACTGACAGCTTCCTAAACATCATGGTGCAGGGACACTGATGCTCTGAAGAGGTGATGAGTGATACACAATAGCTGATATGGGGAGTAGTTTGATCAACCATAGTCAGATGTGTTTAGGTAGCACAAATGTGAAGAGCCAGCACATTACCATCTGTGATGGGCTTCCATGGCAAGATTTTGGCAGCAGGGGGGCTACAGGGGTGGCTGCTGTGAGAAGCTGCCAGAAGCTTCCCCTGTGTCCTACAGAGCCAATGCCAGCCAGCTCCAAGATGAACCCGACGGACAAGGACAGGGTGGGGGGGAAGATGTTTAAAGATTTGGTTTTATTTCTCATTACTCTGCTCTAATTTGATTTGCAATAAATTAATTTTTCTGAGTTGAGTCTGGTTTGCCCACAACAGGAATTGGTGAGTGATCCCTCCCTGTCTTCAGTTCAACCCATGAGCGTTTGTCCTGTTTTTCTCCTCATATCCTACTAAGAAGGGAGAGTAATAAAGTGACTTGGTGGGCACTGGGGGTCCAGCCAGGGTCAACCCACCACACATCATGATCACAAAGCATGATGACGTGTTTCAGATTTTGGTACATGTTAGCAATACACTCTTTCCCCTAAACACAGTTGCTGAGAGCTGAAGGACTTACATCTGCACTGCAGAAAAAGGCAGAAATATCTCCAAGTGGAATTGCAGTGACACCAAAACCTTCACTTGGATTTGATCTGATTTCACTAACTCAGACTAGTAATTTTTTGTGTGCAAGCAAAGGCAATTTAATTACAAAAAAGGCAAAGATTTACTGAGGTGGATCTGGGGGGCTTCTGGTTCCATTCCACCCCCAACCCACCTCCCTTGATCCCAGCAACACAACATGCACTTGCACACTGTGTGCATGTTGTGCAACCAGTGCCTCCCTGCACCCAGCCAGAGCAGGCTGTTTCTGTCCCTGGTTAATGCAGCTCTGATTACAGCATCCTTAGAAAGGCGGATTTTCTTTCAAGTTCTCATATCCAAGTATTAACCTGCCCTGACATCGCTTCATTTGCCGGAGCTGATAGCACAGCTTGAGATTGCTTCACTGCAGAGATTACACAGAAGTAGAGGCAGGTTCCAGTGACTTCTGTTCTGCAAAACAAATTCTAGTTTCTGATCCACTGTAAGTTAATATATATATATTTTTAATATATATTTTTATACACAGTTTTATATATATATATATATATATTTACATTTATTCTCTCTCTCTCTGTGTAATAGCTTGTCTTCCTGCAGAGATAAGGAAGTCACAAGTGCAGTCCTATGCAAATATGGAACAAAACATACTTGCCTTTATGTTCCTTGACGGAAAAAAATTCAGCTGGAGTTATGGTACCAACACAAGCCCTCTACAGCTGGCTACCACCATCTCCTTCTCCTTTGAGAAGACATTCTGTATATTTAAATCCTGAAAATACATTTGGCACCAGGCTGCTATGAACAATATAGAATATCCTTCTTGTTTGAGTAACTATGTTTTGTAAGGAGTCACCAAGGTGGTGAGTCTCTGTGCTTACACATTGAAGCTGGTTTCACATGATTATTGGCAAAAGTGGCAATATTATTTTAAAACCTCCTGTGATCTGATCTCAGGATCTATTTGGATCTTCAGTCCCCATGGCAATAGCTTCTCAAAGCCTGAAAATAACAATGTGCACAGCTATTTTGACTGAATAAACCAGATGCCACATACGCATAAGGCTAAGCGTAACAGTGTGTGCTTGTGGGGTGAGGGTTTCATTTCAGTCATGAAAGTAAACAGCAATTTTCCAAGTCCACATACAGATACGCTCTGCTTGGTCAGGTGTGTCAAGTGAGAGAGTGACATTTTTATACTGCCACTTTTTAAACCAGATCTGCATTCACCCCTTTGAATGGTTTTCCAATGATACCTGATGTGGCATACGTGCACCAGGAACCCATAAGGCATCATTCTTCCCAGCGAAGAACCGCTGGAATGGTGCCACGGAAGAGGAGAAGGAGAAAAATATATTCTAGCTTTATTTTGGATAATCGTATGTTCCCCCTTTGAACTGGAGCTGTTAATCAAAATGGGAAGCTTTGTGAGTTGATTTGGTTAAGAATAGAAGTTTATTTTCATCTTTGGTGCTGCCTTAGGTGTTGGAAGATAATGTGCAGTGAAGGAAGAATCAACTACACAGTAAGTTTCTTTACTCACTTTGAGTAAAGAATGGCTTTCTGCCATTCTGAGGGACCTTCATTTAGTCCTTTGAGGGTGTTACAGCAGGACTGTGACTGGATGAATCTCTCCCTGCAGGCCACCAGGTGACACATGGACTTTCTCTCTTGGTTGCCCAATTCTGCATCACTTCTGGAGCCTATCTCCTGTGGGATCCCTATGCAGGAATGCCAGGAGCTGGCAGACACAGAGTGCCTCAGGAAGCTGGGCAGCATTTACCATTGGTGCTCACCTGCTGGCTGGTATTCAGCTGCTCACAGTCTCACCCAAGTTGTGTGGAGGATGTTGAGACAGCTGGACCCACACAAAGCTTTATTCACAGGGTCTTAGCTGGTGACATGCATGGACTTCAGAGACAACAGCTACTCTTTGGGAAAGGTAAAAAAATGAAAGGAGAGAAACAGAAGGGGAAAGAAAGCTCATCCCCTTGACCAGCTGGGAGGAGAAGCTACAGAAGGTCTTCAGAGGAGAGTCCTCCCCTAAGCATCCTCTCTGCTGACATCTGTCACCTCTCTGCAGACTAATTTCCCATGGTAAGTATATAGGGGGTTTAGGGGGGTTTCTTTGACCCACTCAAACTTACTGCTGGTTGAACTCAATGATTTAGAGGTCTTTTCCAATCTAAGTGATTTTATGATTCTATAAATGGTTATATGATTCTATGATTTTGTTGTGTTCTCTAATGTAAGTTGAGAGCAACAGCCCAGGAATAGGAAGAGAGATGGGAAAGGAAGGTGATTCTCACGCTTTCCATGGCAGACTGTCATAACAGGGCTTGCAGTTGCAGGGCTGTGGCAATAAGACAAAACCGACATGAGTTGCATGGAGGCCCAAGAGATTCCAGCAGCATGGAAGGGAGCAGTGAGGAGCCTGCAGAGCTCCAGACAGGAGCTTTTCATGTCACACAGGCTGAGGCACTTCAGGCTCTGCTCAACCCAGAGCAAAGCTGTGGCATGGCTGAGAAGCACACACAGCTGGGAAACACTCCCAGTTGGAGCTGCACAACTCTAAATTGTCTCTTTTTATTATCACAACCAGCAGAGCGGGTGATGACAACTACTCGCTACAATGACATCTCGCCAGCTGCGAGCGAGCTTGCTTAAAGACAAGTGTCCTCAGCTCCTTGCTTGAGTCTCACAGGCCAGCTGGAACAAGGGCATCCCAAGCATCCCATGGGACTTGGATGAGGTGACTGAGGCCTCATGGCTCACTGGCCAGGATGGGGCAATGCCAGGTGCTGCATTGGGCTTGCCAGGCCCCTGCTGGAGGAGATTGGGGCCCATTAGCTCCAAGCTCAGCATGGGGCAGCTGGCTGCAGCTGGGACACATCACTGCAGATGACTGCCATCCCTGTCTTCAGCATCCACCAATGGATGCTGTCACCCTGGGCAGGGACATCCAACCCACTGATAAAACAGATTCACCAGCTGCTGTTTTCCAGCAGCAGGGATTGAGCTAAGACAGTCCTGAGTTTGGCTTTGTCTTTGTGGTGAGCCCAGGAAGGATTTTTAAGCTTTCTTCAGCAATGCAAGGAAAAGGAAGAAGTAAGGGGCAAGAAAGGAATAAAAGTAAAGGCAAAAGAAAAAGCAGGCAGAGACAAGAAAAGGCAGGAAAATAGAGAGGAGAGGAGAGGAGACAAGAGGAGAGGAAAGGGAAAAGGGCTGTAGTGCCTATTTCACTGCTTGTCTCAGACTGGATTTAAAGTGCAACCTCAAGCAGCATGAGTGCTGGCAATGCTCTGTCTAAAGCAAAAACATGATGATCAAAACATAGCAGGAGCAAAAAATATGAGTGTGGACTAACTCAGAGGGGATGAAGCCTTTTGTAAGCAATTGTTTGCAGATAGTTTTACGATGATTCAATGCAGTTGATGTAAAATCTGGCTCAGTTGAACTGGGTGTCAGCCAGCCTCGTGTGGCTACTGAAATTTAGCTGAAATTGGTATTTTACACCAATTGCTTTAGGTGAAGAGAGGGGTGCTGCCTTTTGGGCTGGTATCCCTACTGCCAGCCTCAGGCACAAAGGCTGGCTGTGCTCCCCAAAGCCCCTGCCATGTGCCAGTATGGGTGGTTGGCAGGCTTGTCATGAACCAGGTCAGAGAACTGATCCATGAGAAAAAGAGAAAAATGGAGAGAGGTGTTTGTGGTGGTCTTTTTTCTTTTCCCAGGCTGTTTTTCCTGCCCTCAGCTAGCTACTGAGAAACCACCAGGGCTCCCCAGAAACCCTCCAGCAAACCTTCAGTGACACAGATCAGTATTTCCCTAGCTGCCAAGGTAAATACAAGCAGTGAGGGAAAACAACAGCGGTAAACTCCAAAATCCTGCAAGCCTCCTTCATCCACTTTGAAAAAGGGTAGCGACAGAGGACTCTGTTTGGGGGGAATGCTGGGTGGGCCCCCTCAGGGACCCCCTCGGCAGACCCATGTACTCCCTCCTGCTCCTTGGCCGGAGCGCTGCTTGCTTTATGAAACACTGAGCTGCATATCACCACGTCCCTTGTCAGCACACAGCAAGCTCATATTAAAACAAGAGGGAGGCCAAGTGGATGAGAAACTGAAAGCCTCCCTGCTGGCTATGGGGAATTCCTTCCCTGGCAGAAAATCAGTGCCAGAGCTACCAAAATTCCTGCCAGATTTCTCTTCTTCCACATAATAAATGAGAGTTCAGATAATTATCTCAGTGGCACAGATTTTAATTTATTTAAACAGTGTTGCATAGAGCATACTTGGTGAGTCGCTGGCATTGCTCTGTCAGCGTAAAAGGAACAGGGCTTCCTTGTATTTGTAGAGATAACATGCTCCAGGCTACAAAAGATAACTGTGCTTTTTAATTTAGTCTTACAGCCATGACAACAGTGCAGGGGGTCTCTGCTGCAAATATGCTCAACCTGCATTGACTGATGGCTGTAATATCTGAAACCTGGTAGGTTGCTTTGGGTAAAGTGCCAGAATAAGCATCTTTTGCTTCCTACAGAATCTCAGAAGTCAGAGATGCAGTCAGATGTAAATACCTGGTTTGGTAGACAATACATCTGGGATTCTGTTCAAACTCTCGCTAGGTTTGCTAATAATTACAGTCACATTTTTGAGTGCTATCAAATACCGGGAGGAGAAACATTTCGGTTCTAGAGCTGGAGGGGAAATCCTTGCAGATTATAAGCAGGAAAGCAGACCACTCACTCTTCACCTTCCTTTTACATTTAACTTTTTACATTTGACAGTTAAGGCAGAAATTTTAAGATTTCTGTGCAGATCATTAGAAACCTATATTGACAGGGACTAGAGTAAGACACGATTATATTTTTAAAATCTAGTATAAATGCAATACAGTAAGACAAATGCAGCTATTAAAACTTCACCTCTTAGACATATTTGACCAATATACATGTTATTTGGAGTTACAGTTTTTGAATGTTACTTATAGCATTAAAAAAGTAATAAATCCTTCATAGTGAGTATTATTTAGCATCTATATTTCAGTTCACTCTGCAAAAGGATGCCAAGAAGTGAAACAATGTATTAGAGGGCAGATGCTTTTCATCAAGTGTCCTTAATTGCTACCCAGGTTGCATTTTTGGCAGATCAGCAGGAGACCTCTGCAAAGGACAGTCATGGTGATGAAAGATGCCACAATGATGGACATGTGAAACACCAGCAGCAACCTGGATAACTGTCACAAGCACAGGTTCAAACAAGTCTATTGCAGCAGTGATTTTTCAAAGTGCCAGCCATGCCCAGGGCTCAAGGAACAGCTTTTTAACTCACCTGTGAGAAGCTAAAAAATGGGGAGGAGAACTACAGTGGATGCCTGCCGCTAACGAAGCAGGGGCCACAAGTTGGACTGCTTCAGACCTAAATTGGCTGCTGCCTTTCCTTTCCTGCATACCCTTCAAAAATAATGGCTAATGCTGTGTCAGTCCCTTTCTGAACGCTGCCCCATGGGTTTTAATTACAGTTTGTCTCTGAAGGCACAGTGTCTGCTCTGCTCCTTGATCTTCTGTGAACCCAGTGACACCAGGGACCCTTTTTTGTCACCTTGTCAGACCCCACACACTTACCATTCTCATCTACAGTGGGGTTTTTTGCAAGATTCAGCAAACTCATGCCCTGGTCCTACAAATTGCTTCTCAAGGAGCAGGGAGCCAACACAGGGAAATGCAAAGAACCCAATTAGGGAACAAGTAATTAATTTTCCAAACATCTTCTTTTGTCTTTAGATTTACCAAGCCTTGTAAAGGGCATGGGCAGCCAGTTTAGTTGCATTTGGGCCTCTTCAAGGTGAGTTTGGGGTTTGGCTGGTGTGGGATTTCTATGGTTTTTTGTGGGGTTTTGATAGGTCCCCATAGCAATTTTTCCCCAGGAAATACAAGTATGGCTTTGTCACTTCTGGATTGTTTCTTTTCCTTGCGTACTTTTTCTTTCTCCAACTTCTCCTTGAAATGATGGGAGCTATATGTAAGAAATCACATGCTTTGGCATAAAAATGCCTGATCTCAGCTCAGCTTACCCAGATCAGAAGCAGATTTAAGCCAAATCACAAGAGTATGTCCTATGCTTTTGGTATTGATTTAAACTGGTGCGAAACTAGGAAGATTAAAGATTAAATGGTCTCTTTTAGCCACTGCCAGCCTGCCTGAGCAAGGAGTGTGGGCGGTGGGAGCTGCACCCATCACCTTCAGCCTCTTAACATGGACGTACACACTCTGGGGTCAAATACTTTTTAAATATCCTTGTCCCAGCAGAAAAGCACACATAAGCCACGAAATCACTGGCCATGAATCACAAATCAGTTATTTGAAAGACAAGTGTCCTTGGAAATTGCTGAGGGACACAAGCCATCCTCTCAAAATTCTCCACGGCTCTTGGCACAACACAGAATGAAAAGGTGAAACGAGCGAAGACGCTCGCTGAATTATACACCAAAGCGGCTTCGCAACAGCGCCACTGCCTCAGTGCCCAAGTGTCTCCTGGGGACAGACATGGCAAACTGCTAACCACGTCAGATTTGAGGTGAGCTCAGAGTTACAGAATCACAGAATATTCTGAGCTGGAAGGGGCCCACAAGGATCATCGAGTCCAGTTCTTAAGAGAGTGGCTCATGTGGGGGTCACACCCACAACCTTGGAGTTATTACTGCCATGCTTCAACCAGCTGAGCTAATCTCAGGGAAAACATTGGGAAGCAGGGCTTGTTTCTGGTGCACAGCAAACATAAGCGTGTCTGGGATAGAAAGCAGGAAAAGCTACAGTACATTTGCACCTCTTCTTTGGGTGACAAAAACTGAAGTTATACAAAAATGACACTCGCTTACCCCAATTTGATAACTATATGGTATGTCTTATCTTGAATAAGCTGAGGACTTGTGGTTTATCCAAAAGAAAAGGATCTCCTCCAGGTTTCCACACTGCCATGGATTAACATCCTTCTTCAGATGCTGCCCTAGAAAGCATTACCTTCTCCTCTCAAGTTTTCCCCCCCATGAGCACTGGTGCCTCTGCCCAGGCAATGGCTCCAACTGCCCAGGTCAC
Source organism: Acrocephalus scirpaceus scirpaceus (assembly GCA_910950805.1). NCBI lineage: Eukaryota > Metazoa > Chordata > Aves > Passeriformes > Sylviidae > Acrocephalus > Acrocephalus scirpaceus. The sequence goes on along the minus strand of OU383774.1, from coordinate 54,040,967 downwards.
CAGGCAGGACATGGATCATGGAGCCCATCCCAGGTCCCCAGCAAAGTCACCCTGCCATCAGAAGGATGGCCATGGCCTGGGCTATGTCTCTGCATGTATCTCTCAGCTGCCTGGATAAACCTATCAGCTCAGAGTTGTGTAATGTGTTTCCTTGATGGATCACTATAAAATCACCAAGAGATCCTGAGGCAGCCTGACACCTGTAATCAGCTGGAGGAGCAGATACTGCTTTGGAAGGCGACTTGGCAGGGGAAGGCAGGGTATTTTTCCCTCACACTTCTTCTCTCTGTCTGGTCACAGGAGGCTAAACAGCAGGCTGTTTAAACTGGCTAGAGAGTAACTGGGGTTTTTTAATAAACCCAAGTTGAAATGAAAGAAAACTGTACAATCTTAAGGCTATAGTGTAGAAAGGAGGAGGAGAGGGCAAGGCTGTGTAAAATTAAACTGTCTGAGAAAGTCACAGGGATTCAACTGCTTACAATCCCATTAGGCTTGTGCTGAAGAAGGCAAATCTGGTTTAAGCTGGAGGAGGGTTTCCAAAGACTCTGCCATCACAGGGAGCCTGGAGCAACTCCTGCCTGGCTGTTTACAGCAGACACCCAGTACTTGCTGAGGTGGCAGCTACTGCCCTGCACTGCCTTGCTTGTTCCCATGGCCAATCAACCCATCCTGTCTCAATCACAGTTATTTGGATGTCAGTAGAGCACTGCTCCAGAGCTGGCCACCTCCACCCCAAGGATTTACAGTGCTGTCTTGTCCTCTCCAGTGTGCCAGGGAAGGGGGCCAGCCCTCTGGAGTGGCCAGCTTTGGGCCACCATGGTAGCCTGGGATGTGTCATGTTGGCTGCAAGGTGCCACGCAGCTGTCCCCAAAGAGCACTGCTGTGGCCTGCTGCAAACGGAGATAATGGCAGAGCACGAATCTTATGGGAAAATATGGATTCCTGAAATGATGTCATGGGTCATGCCAGGTCCCGAGGTGTCGGGTTGGGTGAGCTCTGACAGGTTTGTGCAGGTATGAGGAACATCACTGCTCGTGTAGGGCTGCGGGTTTCATGCTAAGAGCCAGCGCCAAGCAAGGTGTGGAGCTGTGGAGTGGCAGGTTAATCCCTTGTGGGAGCTGAGATTGCACAAGTTATTTGGGAAGCTGAAAGCTAAACTCAAACAGAATCAGTAGTGCCAAAGGAACTGTAGCCAGCCCTCATTTCAGCAATGCCACACAGCAGTGCTCATTTCATCCACGGAAGAAAAATCTCTTTGAGCCTGGATAACCTAACATCAATCAGTACTGGAGTGTTTGATTCAATACCTGTTTACTATTTTACTTTAAATATTTTAGAAGAACTAGTTAGGAAGTTATTTGTATCTTTTTCACATCCAAATTGCAGGAACACGATACTTTTGCACTGATGGAGTTGTAATTTAAACTGTTAGTTAATTCTTTCTCAATATTAACATTCCAAGAAGCAAAACAAGTATCAAGAAAAAAGCAAAAAGGCTGAGTGAAGAATATTTACACTATCATTTGTCATATGTTAGTCGTCAAATGGCCATCACTGTCTTCATTATTGTGCATATTATGATTAATCATTAGCTGTTCAACGTTCATCCTTGGGAATGCCCTGAGCTTATTTCTCAGGCTTCCCTTACACAATTGATGTGTCCTGAGGAGTTAATTGCTATATGAAATTCAGTTGCAGATGATGCATAGAAATTTCAGAAAATAAGGAAAATAACTTCAAAATTAACAAGGGATAAAGATAAGAAAATGTGGAGTGGGTGAATCAGCATTTGGTGATGATAAGACACTTTTGTTAGTATTTTATTGTGACTTTCCATTCTGGACAGAGTACAGACTTTAGATGTACTTGTTAGTATGTCTGTATGCTTCAGAAAGCAGAAATTGCAAAACACTTCTGTTTTGATTCTTACATTTTCTTCTCTCACTCTATTTAGGGGCTTCATCTGCCTGTACTATCTCTATTAGCAGCCTTAGGACAGGAAGGTTAGCTTGGCATGGCTCGCTGCCCTCTCAAGGCTCAAACTGAAGGTAAAAACCTTTCTTAGATACCTGGATTTAGTCTTGCTTCTTACAGCTCAGCAATTTTTGCTGATTTAGCACAGGTGAGCACATAGAATCACAGAGGTTTTGTCTTGGAAAAGGCCTCTAAAATGAACTGTTAATCCGGTACTACCAAGTACACCACTAAACCATGTCCTCACTTGCCATATCTGCACATCTTTTAAATACCTCCAGGAATGGAGGTATTTACACTTCCCTAAGCAGCCTGTTCCAATGCCTGACAACCTTTTTCAGGAAAGAAATTTTTCCTACTGTCCAATCTAAACCTCCCCTGGTGCAACTTGAGGCTATTTCCTCTTTGTTCTTCACTAGTTGCTTGGGAGAAGAGACTGACCCCCATCTGGCTACACCATACTTTCAGGTAGTTGTAGAGAATGATAAGGTCCCCCCTGAGCTTCCTTTTCTCCAGGTACCATGCCCCACACAGTCCCAGGTCCCTTCAGAGCCCCATAGCAGCCAGTCACTCTTTTGCAATGGAAAGGTCCTTATAGGCTGCACTACACCAAGGTCCTGATCCAGAAGATGATTTAGTGGCTATGGTTAGCTCAGCCCACAGTTCCTGAGCCTAAATCCAGAAATGTGAACCTCAAAATCCTGTGCAAGCTGCTGCTGAAATTTGGAGAGGGTTCAGACTTGGGGACATGGCCTCAATGCACGTCACACCTAGAAAGCAGAGGCATTGGGAGCCAGTGACCTGCAGCCCAGCCAAGCCTGCCCTGCAGGGGTGCTGCTGGACCCCTGCTTTGGGTGACGGTTCGTCATGCTGAGCACAGCTTCTTTCCCACTGAACGTGGTCATCCTCCTGTCGTGGCCAGGCCTGGACTACCAGAAGGTTACCCTAAACTGCAGAGGAACAGCTTCAGACAGCAGCAAGGGGGATGAGTTGAGGAAGCACCTTCTCCCCTCACATAAGAGGTGCAATTTAAAGCAAAGCCCTGAGCCTGTGTTTGCTAAAGGTCTCCTGGCTCATTGTACTGAAGTTTCTCCAAGACTCCCTCTCCCTCCCCATCTGCAGTACCTGAACCACAGGCATCTGCCTCTGGGCACAGCCTTCTCTTCTTGGACATGTTAGTCTGAAAAATGTCTTATTTGAGCTAAAGCCAGCGGCTCAAGTACATTGTATAGCCACAATATATCCTTATAAATGTAAATAATTGCATATAGTATAGAAACATAGATTTGTGTTCATTATGTAGTATTAATATTTGTTTCATATATAAATGCTCTACATGTGCATATATAGATTTATATAATCTTTATAAATTTTGTTTATGTGGACACATTATATGCAAAATATGTATTTGTCTATGGTAGCTTTTGCATTTTATGTACCTAGTGTTGCACTTTCCCTTCAGTTGGGGGTGGAGAGGCTTTGATGCTGTGCGGGGTGCATCTTTGAAACAAAGCATGCAGAAAGGGAAACACAGCCCAGTTCCTACGGGATTAATCTACCCTGAGTGATGCTTCCAATTCCTCCCGTATACATCACTGAGGTTCTGATAGGAGAGAGCAGAGGTTTGTGGAAGAGGAGGCCACTTTCTAGCAGATGGGACTGGTGGTTTTGCAGTGTGTTCCTGGCAGAAGGAGAGATGGGAGAGGTGGTGAGTCTACATGTCTGTGGAGTTCTGGATGCTGGATGTGCTCGACCCACACTGGAAGGCACAGATACTCATGAAGAGGAGAAAGGGTGAGGGAAGATGCCAAGGGAGGTTTGTACATGCCGAGACTTGGGCAGGGATGGATTCCTGGTGCTACAGGTCATCTGCCACAGGACACTGGGCACTGTGGACTTGACAGATGTGTCAAGTGGAAAGCGACCATGCAAAGTTTGGGGCACCAGGCTGCTCCCCCTGGCATCTAGGAAGCAAGATTCCTCCTCAGTCAGGTAAATACTCCTAAAGCAACAAAAAAGTGTTGATTTATTTCTGGGTTAGAACAAAGGGAGGAAAAAAATTTAAAACCTGGAAATATTTGTGACAAGCCCCCTGTTCTTGCAAGGGAAGTGATTCCCTTCCCAGCGGGAAGCATGTGGTGGTGGTGCCTGTACAAGAGGCATGCTAGAAGCACATCCTTGTCCCACTCAACCTCACACCAGATGGGGTCTGCCCCTGGGCAGAGCATGGTCAGGAAGGGTCAGATCTGGTCCTGGATAGCCCACCTGAGCTGTGCTGCTGTGAGCAGAGGGAAGCCATCTGGCTGGGACAGAGGAAGAGAGCCTGTGGCTGCTGTGCCACGTGTGAGGTTCCTTTCTGCCATGCAGAAGCTTGGCTGTGCAGAGCTGTTTAGGAGGGCTTTGCCGTGCCTGGAAGGAAAGAGCAATTATCTGCCCTGCCAGTGTGTTCTCAGGTTTATGTATAGCCCCATGCCTTCCCCTAAACAAGCTTCAATGCAGAAATTGCAAAGCTGAAGAGATCCTCTGCAATTAGGAGAGAAGACATCCCTCTTCCAGCTAACAGGAGAAGAAGAGCTGAATGAAACCCTGCATTGTTAACATGCTCCGGCTTAGTCAGTGGGGAGGGTAATAAACAAGGCAGACTTGGTTGGGATAAAAAAAGCGTCGAGTATGGCGAGATTATGAAACAATAGGTACTGATAGAGAGGCAGCACAGAGCCAGCCGCAGAGCAGAAGCTTTACTGAATGCCTGGGTTTGAATGAATCCTAATGATAATCACGGGCTACATGGCAATTTGTTTAAATAACGTGCCTCCTGCTTCCTCCCAGCCCGGCAGAATGAGTCCGTACGTGTTAATTGCTTCATTTTGAAGAGAAAGCTCCTCTCTGTGTGGCAATATTATATATTTATTTTTTGCTGTTTATTTACTCTGCCCTTCTCCAAGCCTATTGCTGTCTATGAAGGCATCTGCTGCTGTCATTTTGTATTTCAAACAAAGGTATTTGCATTGAAGCTGTGAAGCAGTTACAGGGAATCTCTCAAGGAAAAATGGAAAGGATGGATTGGATGAGTGAGGTTTTAGAAAGGATGAAGAATTATTGAGCCAACCTACAGGTTACTGGTAAGCACCCCAGACCATAAGTCCTCTGAGCTTTGTGGGAGTTTGGGACAGCCTGCAGCTTGACCCTCTCTCTAGCACCCTGCTCCTTTCTGAGCAAAATGCTGGGGTGGAGGACGAAGCACACCCAGGAATGTATCACTTAAGATTAACATCAACTGCACTCACTGGGCATGCTCACTGGAGAGCCCGGCATGCTTATGGTTTATCACCAATAATAATAATAATAATAATAACAACAACAACAATCTGGAATTTTAGCAAGATTCCTCACTGCTCACTTCCTCAAATGTTCCATTTCATTCCTGGAGCAGAAGCACACTCTGCCACCACCAGCAGCTGCACTACCATAGTACTGGTGGAAGCAGAAGCAGAGGCGGTAGCACCTTTCTGGGCATCTACAGCCAGACTTCTTGGTGCTGCTGCTGAACTTAAACCTGACTCTCCTCTTCTCTCCCTGCCTCATTTAGTTTCCACCAAGAGCCTTTCTTCAAGGGTGATTAAACCGTTATTGCTACAATTTTTTGTTGTGTCTTTAACGTCCAAAGAGGAGCAGGGAATTCAATCACAGCTGTTCTTGTGCACAGTAGTTTATAGGTGTGAATTAGCACCCTCAAAGTTGAATTTCCTCTCATGTGGCCTTTGTTCCCATTTGACTGTGAGTCCATCGTCTCCTGCAGACTGCTGCATTAGCTCATTTAATTTACACAGGTTTTAAAAACTGTTTTCACAAGGGTCATCTAAAAATGTGGTTGTGAAGGTCACCTTGTTCCAAAACAGCCTATTCCCCTGAATACCTCCCGCTAAAGTTTACTGACTAAAATGCCACTACCATGCTGTGGGATACTTATGAAGGGGTCATGATTATTAAAAAAATTCAGTAGAATATACTGGGAGAAAAAAAGCAGGAATGCCTTTTGCAAATGCAAAGATGTTGCTAGTAGCTAATTTTGCAGGCCTTACAACCAACCTGAAAGCAAAAGGATTGCTATTTGTTTCCTGCAATTAAAAAAAAAAAAAAACAACAAGAAGAGGGGTTTTTTTCTTCATTAATATCATTAGGGCATTTGAAAATATTTCAACAGTGACATATACATATCGCACAAAGTACCCATATGCAATAACATTTATGACTATTAAATATTATTTTTAAAAATGCCTTTATTATGGGTAGGGCATGTTGCTGTGGCCCCACAAGGACATGTCACAGAGAAAGGTGTGCCTGGGAGGAGCACTGCCCGGAGAACAGATGAACTGTGGCCCTTATGCTATTTGGCTGCTGCAGCCCCATTTAGTAGCAAAGTGCTGGAGAAGAAGCAAGTTCCTGCTCGTTGCTGTCACTCACTATCCCCTTGTGAAGCTGGCATGAAAAATCATACTTCCAGATAACTCCCAAGCTAGCCTCTGCCTGCACTGCAGGAAAAAGGCTTGGTGTTATTGTACAGGTGACTGTTGGATCCAGAAAATCATTACCCAGATCAGCACCTTTCTAGCTACAGGACTGAAGATGGTCCACAGAGCTCAATCATCACATATCCTGCACAACCCCCGATGTTCAGACTGTACTGAAAAAATGTATAATCAGTTCTGGTTCCAAGTTTTAACAAGCTTTTAGCTACAACTAATAATAGAATCATAGAATCACAGAATATGGAGTTGGAAGGAACCCACAAGGATCACTGAGTCCTGCACAGGGCACCCCAAGAGTCATATCAGGTGCCTGAGAGCATTGTCCAAATGCTTCTTGAACTCTGTCAGGCTGGTGCAGTGACCACTTCCCTGGGGAGCTGTTCCAGTGCCCAACCACCCTCTGGGTGAAGAGCCTTTTTCTAATCTCCAACTTAGAACTCCCCTGACACAACTTCAGATCACTCCCTCCAGTCCTGTCACTGTTCATGAGAGTGAAGAGATCAACAACTGCCCCTCCACTTCCCCTCATGAGGAAGCTGCAGACTGCAATGAGGTCTCCTCTTCTCCAGGCTGAACAGACCAAGTGACCTCAGCCACTCCTGATACGGCTTCCTCTCAAGGACCTTCATGACATTTGTAGCCCTCTTTTGGACACTCCTAACAGCTTAATGTCTGTCTTATATTGTGGCACACAAAACTGCCCCCAGCACTCGAGGTGAGGCCGCCCTAGTGCAGAGCAGAGCGGGACAATCCCCTCCCTTGCCCAGCTGGTGATGCTGTGCCTGGTGCAGCCCAGGACAGGGTTGGCTCTCCTGGCTGCCAGGGCACTGCTGACTCAGATTCAGCTTGCCATCGACCAGGATCCCCAGGTCCCTTCCCTCAGTGCTGCTCTCTGGCCTATCAATCCTCAGTCTGTCTGTACATCCAGGGTTGCCCCATCCCAGGTGCAGAATCCGGTACTTTCACTTGTTGAACTTCATATGGTTGGTGACTGCCCAGACCTCTGATTTGTCAAGGTCTCTCTGCCTGGCCTCTCAATCCTCAAGGGAGTCAACAACTCCTCCCAATTTAGTGTTGTCAGCAAACTTTGTATCCCTTCCAGTCCTGCATCCGAGTAATTAATGAAGATGTTGAAGAGCACAGGGCTGAGGATGGAGCCCCACTTGTGACAGGTTCCCACTCTGATGTCACCTCATTCACTACAACCCTGTGTACCTGACCCATGAGCCAGCTGCTCACCCATTGCACGGTGTGTTTATCCAGCTGTGTGCCAGATATTTTATCCAGAAGGGTACTGTGAGACACAGTATTGAAAGCTTTGCTGAAGTCCAAGATTACATCCACCGGCTTTTTGAGATCAGCTGGGTGGGTTGATCTGTTGTAGAAGGATGATAGGTTTGATAAGCAGGACTTCTCCCTCATGAAGCCACGCTGGCTACGACCAAGGACTGTGTCATCCTGGTGTTTTTCAAAACCTCCCAGAATAATCTTCTCCATGATTTTACTGAGACTGGTCTTTGTAGATGGCCAAAGTAACTTGGTGAGAGACCAGGATTTGTGCTTATTCCTCTCCTCAGACAAAAACAGAGCCAGGTGAAAGCATGCACTGGGTCTAGGTAGGGCATCCAGCTAGCCAAGGGAATGTGTTAGATATGTTTTCTGGAGCACATGGACACAAAGAAGTGCAGTCTGGCTGCAGGCCAGCACAATTCCATATGAGCACAAGATCATGCAGCCCAAGAGAGGAACGGGGCAGCAACTGCTGAAGCTTAACTTAGTTAAGTTGCAGAATGACTCCAGGCTCTAGGAGTCATCCAAGCCACTGAGCAATTCACCAGCCAAGCTGACACCAGCAGCTGCAGATCCTTCCACATCAATGCAATAGGGTTTGCACTGGTATAAATCATGTGCGTCGCTAGATTCAGACACAGGAAAATAAGAAAGGAAGAGAAACAAAGGGCAGAAACAGACAGCTCTAAAAGGGAACTTTCTTATGGACCAATCCTGAAAGCAACAATCAGGCACTGACAATAAGACACAGCTATGCAGTTCATTGCTACACAAGGTCACAGTTTACCTTCCCCCACAACCGCCCGCAGTGGGAGGCTCATTGTGGAGCGACGGATGCAGAGCTGAATTGACAGCCAAACCTGGGGGATCTGGCTGTTTCCCCAGGATGGATCTGACATCCCTGGCTCTTAGGATGAAGACAAAGGGTGAAATATTATGATTGCCATTCCACAGAGGAGAACAAATAGCAGCATCATCAAGACTATCTGCACGACAGGGCGGCCTTATCAGCTCTGGATAGCACTGTGCTATCCTGAAAAGCATGTCTAGCGAGGACAGAGCTATTTCAGTAAAACTGAGCTGTTTTTTTTTTTTAGCAGTGTAGCACCCTCCTGAATGCAGTGAGCAGTGATGCAGCTACAAGCAATGTTTTTGACAGTTTAACACTCACTAGCTCAGAAGCTCCTTCCCACTTGCACGGCTGTGTTAGCTAGGGATATCAGCCCTCCCCTCTCCTCATCGACAGAGCTGGCCTGCTTCTCCCGATTGAGACTTTCTGTGTGACCTGGGACAACATACTTAGGGTAGAGTTTTAACAGAGCCGTGCTGGCATGAGCAAAGTATGCTTTCACACCAGCTACAGTCACCACCTCCTTCTTTCCCACCCCACTGTGACAGAAGCAGCAGCAAACACAGAAAATGCAGAGGATTTTGGTTTTGTTCTCACCATTTGGTCCAGCTCCGGCTCCTCTCCCCAGAGCCCAAACTTTCCATGTGCTTATGCTGTTGAGAAGCCTCGAGGCAGCTCTGTTTGCTTCCTTATCCCAACCAGCATGGCTGTGCAAGGCAAACCTCCAGCAATACATGGGGAATAGGAAAAAAGGCCATCTGTCACTACTGCTCACTCTGTCTGAGGAAATAATTCAAGCAGCATCAGCAGAGATCCTTTGCTGCGTGACATGCATCTCCCACAGGGACTTTAGCTGACAGGATTATGTTGACCATCGCTTTTTGAATAGAGACAAAGTTTTTCAGAATTTGGGAACTGTCAGCCTGCAATGAATAAATGGCTGGTGTATCACTTATTTTAACACTAGTGGGAAAATGGGCTTTTAGAGCAGATGAAAAGATTATGAATTGAAAGAGAACTGAAGAAATGAACTACAAGCAACCCAGTGCTTTCCTAAAGAAATCTCTGGGAAAATACAGACTCTTAAGATAATTAGATGGCCCTCTCTTTATTGTAACATCTGAAGGTGTGTTCACACTCCCTACTTGGGGAGCTTAATTTAGGAGTTATAACAACTACATTCAAATTAGTCATGAGTGACTCAGACTGCTCAGACTTGATTCCTCAGACAATGGAGAGATGGAGTTGTGACAGGCATTAGGGTACAAGCAGTCTGAACATGGCCTTGGCTGTCTCACCTTCCTTCGATGTGTTCTCCTGACATCCCCCTGAAGAGGGAAGCGCTATTTCCATCCTACACACAGAAAAAGATTACTTTGTCTGGAGCAAGCTACCAATTTGCATGAAAAATGCCTCTTCCATCAGCTTATCTCGATTTTGCCAGCATTTACTTTGGCCAAGGGCAGCACTTTTTCTACACAAAATCCTCACTGAACTACTGCAACCATTATTCAGTAGAATATTTGTTCACTTAGGAAAAGGTCATAAGCCCTCCTATACTGAGTACAGATATTTTAAGGGAAAAGGGAATTTAGATTTCCCAACAATGGGGATTTTAAGATGTACTGCTTGCCAATATAATGAGCACATCCAAGAAAAATGACTCAAGTTTTCACGTTTGAAGATAAGGAAGTGTCTTGTCTACTAAACATGCCAGAGTTTTCCATGGATGTGACTTGGCTTCAATTTTTGCTCTCCCTGTATTATCTTGAATTAAATTGCAGGCACAATGCAACCCAAATACATATACACAGAGATATAAACTCTTTTCTTGGCACGCTCTGGAATTGAGGAATAGTGACCTTAGTTTTATTTACGCACTTCACACTGAATTTCTGGCATTTTAGCAGTTGACTCCCCATGAAAATGTTCTTTCAATCTCATTTAATCCCCAGCCCACCTCTCTTGACTGCAGCAAAGGAAATTCCAGAGTCTAAGAACTTATTCTTTTTTCCAGGAAGTGTCAGACTATGTGGAGGGACAAAGAGCTCTTCTGCTGACTCATGTTGGCAGCCAGATCAGATCAGCTTTCTTAGCTCCAACACAGAGCTAGAAAAGGAGCTAGGAAAAACTGAAATGTCTGGATGGGGAAACTAAAATAAAGAAAATAGTAAAGGGTTCTTGCACAAGCCAGGTGAGGTGAGAAATGGTACTTTTAACTCTTTGTTCTTACAAATATTCAACAAACAAAAATTCAACATTCAAGCCATCAAGATTTGCCTCAACAGAGAGCTTACACATGTAGCACTCAAAAAAAGCAAAGGTACAAAGCACTGTACATCTGAGAGCTCTCCCCAATCCTTTGCACTTTTGTCTAGAAATATCTGTCTTTGAAGGGCTGGAGTGTATCCAAAGAAGGGCAACATAGCTCTGTTGAAGGGTCTGGAGCACAAGTCTTTTGAGCAGTGTCTGAGGGAGCTGGGGGTGTTTAGCTGAGAAAAGGAGGCTCAGGTGGGACCTTGTCAGTCTCTACAAGTGCCTGGAAGGAGGGTGGAGCCACATAGGGGTCGGTCTCTTCTCCTACATAATAAGTGACAGGACAAGAGGAAACATCCTCCCTTTGTACCAGAAGGGGCGGGGGCGTGGTTTAGATTGGATACTATGAAAAAATTCTTCCCTGAAAAGGTTGTTAATCTTTGGAACAGATTGCCTAGGGAAGTGGTGGAGTCCTTTTTCCTGGAGGTAGAGCATGTAGATGTGGCACGTGGGGACAAGGTTTAGTGGTGGACTTGGCAGTGCTGGTTGGGCTTGAGTATCTTAGAAGTCTCTTCCAACCTAAGTGTTTCTATAATTCTATGAAGTCCAAGATATTTATACTGGAAACTATTTTATTGCAGAACTGGGCAAGGGAAAGGACAGTGAAGAGGCACTTAAATTTGTTCCAAATTTTCTGTCACAAGTTTCCTTTAAATACCTTAGTGGCTTAGTTTTGGACACATTTATGCAAACTGTTCTTCACTAAACCAAGAGGTATTCCATTTCCAGAAGCAACAGTGGTTTTGAACACCTTAGGTTACTTGGGGGGCTGGATCCTTGGGCCTTAAAGCATGGATTCAGCGAGAAAGGTATGAAACAATGTTTCACTGATTTACTTGTGGACCTTTGTGGAACCTTATCTCAGCCAGGAGCTCAACTGGTTGCCAGTATACAAGGCAACATCAACGCAAACTGATAGGAAAGATGAGTGAGTACACAAAAATAACCTAAGAATTCAGATGAAGTAAAGAAAATCCCATTATAGAACCTGGTTCCTTCTGTTGTTTTTGCACACAGCTGTATGAACAGCAGTGCACTCCCAAGAAAGCCTGAGGAAAGGAAAAACAGCCTGAATATTCATGGAAGTCTGTATTCTCGTGAACATCTGCACCTGAATACCATGTCCTGCCATCTCTGAATGCTCTTTTTGAGCATGGGATTAGAACTGTGCTGAATGGCATTTAAGAGACCCAATGCACAGCATGAAGCTTCTCTTTGCAGAAAATGCATGGTACTGGATCCTGATTTTTTGTGGAAGAGCACCTTTACAGGAAATCCTTGGCAGGTGTTTCTAGCCTTCTAGTATCTAATTGGAATTTTAATCTTGTTGGAATAATACTACCTGATTTTATCTACCCCAGAAGCACCACAGACAGTTCCAGTATTATAAAAATAACTCCTCTGATCTATATGTAATCTTGTATTATGTGTCCTGTCACTTCTATCGATTTGTGGATGCAAAAATAAAGTACTTTTCAGACTTCATATCTTGCTGCCACAGTATAATGTCAAAAGGAGTCAGGAAACATTAATACAAGGTTTTGTACTCAAAGATACAGGGTGTCAAAACTGTAACTTCCAAAGATTAAGAAAACATTTTGGGTATAAACAATTAGTGGAAATACCTCAACCATTTCACTGGGAAATATGATTCATTCTTGTTAAAATAAATTTGATACTAGTAAGTATATTGCTAAATCTTAACTGAAATTTACTTTTTACTGAAATGCAACTTTTAGAAAGGGGTATTGCATCCCATTTCTTTGGGGAGAGCTGGAACTGGGAACACTTCTGGGAAAACACCTGGATTCATTGCCAAGTGCTGATATGACAGGCGGAGACACAGGTTAACTCACATTCTATTTCTGTGGCCAATGGAGTTAAATCTAACTTTGCTTCTTTTAAGAACTCTCATCAAAAAACTTATTTTCAGGTGAAAATTGGTCTTTTTTTTCCATTTTGATGAATAGACTATAGTAAGATTTGATAAGGTTTTATTCACCTTTTTTTTTTTTTTTTGGTGGAGTTTTCCTGTGTCACCAATTATAAAACAAGTAGTTTTCTGACTTTTACAGAAGATATGCAGTTACATTGTGCAGTACTACATATGCCTCTTATTCTGTTTAAGATGAAAAATGAGCAAATTTAAGCCACAAAAGCAGGCTCTTTCCATATTTTTGGTGAATGTAGCAGATATTTTGAGTATTTTATATTTACCAAAATGTTTTCCATTTCAAATACCAACTTCGATGAAGACAGACTCCTCTCTATTTTAAAGCAAGTCTACATTAAGGTCAAGGTAGCAGCTTCTACTGTTAAATATTCTTAACCACAGCAGTCTTCAGAGAGAGTTGTTTGCTGGATGAAGTTAGATACAGTGCTTAGAATTTCCTTAAATACTTCCTCCTTTACCCATGAACATGAGAAAGATAATTCCAGGTGAAGCATTTGAATAAACACAGAATGGATGAGCTGGAAAGGGATCTCCACACGTCATCTAGGCCAATCCTCCTGCTCATGCAGGGCCACCTAGACCCAGTTACCCAGGACCATGTTCAGTTGGCTTTTGAGTATCTCCAAGGATGATGACTCCACAACCAGTCTGGCCAAGCTATGCCAGTGCTTGGTCATCCTGACAGTAAAAAAAAATTTTCTGATGTTCAGAGGGAGCCTCCTGCATGTTTCTGCCCATTGCCTTTAGTCCTGTCACTGTGATCCTCTGCGAAGAGCCTGGCTCTGCATTCCCTTCACCCTCCCTTCAGGTGTCTTATATGCACTGAGCCTTTTCTTCTTCAAGCTGAACAGACCGAGCTTTCCCAGCCTTGCCTCATAGGGAAGATGCTTCACCCTTAATCATCTTTGTGGCCCTTCTTCAGTCTCTCTCCAGTGTGTCTGTCTCTTTTGTACCAAGGAGTCCAGGACGGGACACAGTAGTCCTAGTGTGGTCCCACCTGGGCTGAGCAAAGGCCAAGGATCACCTCTGTTAACCTGCTGGCAATATTTTGGCTAACGCAGCCACGGATACCATTCACTTTCTTTGCTGCAAGGGCACATTGTTGGCTCAGTTCACCAACCCACAGGACCAACAGGTTCCTTTCCACCAAGCTGCTTCCTAGATGGATAGATAGGGTTGTTTCTTCCCAACTGCAGGACTTTGCACTTCTCCTTGTTGAACTTCACAAGTTTCACATCAGCCCATTTCTTCAACTTGTTGTGGTCCCTCTGGATGGCAGCACAGCCCTCCGGCATATCAGCCAATCCTTTCAAGTGTGTGTCAGCTGCAAACTCGCTAAAGGTACACTCTGCACCATCATCCAGAACGTTAATGAGGGTGCCAAAGAGGACCAGAGCCAGTATTGATCCTGGAGCAGAGTGCTGGTTCCTGGCCTCCAACTAAACTTAGTGCCACTGACCTCCTCTGGGCCTGGCCATTCATCCAGTTTTCAGTCTACCTCACTGTCTACTCTTACCACAACCTGTCTATTAGGATCTTACAGGAAGTTCCCAGCACTAGATCTACAGCTAATTACTGACTTGTCTTAATAATGCCTTCTCCTTCTCACTCCCTTCCTCTTACCAGCAAGGTATCATCTACCACCTGGGCCCCCATGCTCACCCAGCTTCTCTTCAACTAAGACAGCAATGAACATGTTTTTCAGCTGTAAACCCACAGGTGTGGCAAGAACATTCCTCTTGGTGCCAGAAGTCATCAGCTTCCATCCATCCTTTTCTCCAGAGGGTTTGCTTACCTTGATAGTGCAAGGCAGACACTGCTGTCTTCTCTGTTACAGATGGGGTCCAAGGCTCTTCAAGCTGTTAAGACTCAAAGAAGGTCCTGTCTGTCTCCCTTTCATGTTCTCCGATGTGCCACCTGCTCATTGCCTCCTGAACTCATCCAGTTGGCAGCACAGCTTTTCCAAGACAGCATACCTCTGGAAGGACAGACAGCCATTTTTCTTGGCCTCAGACAGAGGTCACAGACAATCCCTGCAACTTGGGACTCGGAGGGCTGCATCAGACATCTGACGCCCAGGCTGTGTGGAAGCTGTATTTGGTTTGCATGGCAAGGTTCTGGTTGCAGGGGGCTACAAGAGTGGCTTCCATAGGAAGATGCCAGAAGCTTCCCCCATTTCTGACAGATCCAATGCCAGCTGGGTCCAAGATGGACTCACTCTGGCCAAGATCAAGCCCAGCAGAGACAGTGGTAGAGCCCCTGGGATAACAGATGGAGTAGAGGGGAAAACTGCACCATTTCAGCCAGAGAGGGGTGAGAACATGAGAGAAACAGCCCCACAGACACCAAGGTCAGTGGAGGGGCAGGAGGTGCTCCTGGCACCAGAGCAGAGATTCCCCTGCAGCCTCTGGTGAGGCTCAGATGTGCCCCTGCAGCCCAGGGGGATCCATGGGGGAGCAAAGATCTACCTGCAGCCCTTGAAGGACCCCATCCAGAGCACATGGATGCCCGAAGGAGGCTGTGACCCAGAACAGGTCCCATGGGGACCCATGCTGGAGCTGTCTGTTCCTGAAGGACTGCACCCAGTGTGAGGGATCCATGCTGGAGCAAGTCATGAAAAACTGCAGTCTACCAAAAGGACTCATAGTGGAGAAGTTCTGGAGAGCTGCCTCCCAAGGGAGGGACCCACACTGGAGCAGGGAAAGAATGTGAGGAGTTCTTCCCCTCAGGAAAAAGGAGCAGCAGAGACAACATGTGAGGAACTGACCACAGCCCTCATTTCCTTGTCTCTCTGTGCTTCTGGGGAAACAAGGTAGAGGAAATCAGGAAAAAAATTAAGCCCAGAAAGAAGGGAGGGGTGGGGGGAAGGTGTTTTAGGATTTAGGTTTTATTTCTCATTACCCTACTCTGATCTGAGCAGATTTTGAAGGAAAACGATAAAATTGCACTCTAATCTCCCAAGGTTTACACCATAATGCTGACAAGGTTGAAAAGTTCTCAAAACTCAATACTGTCATGTGACAGTAAGGCTAAAAGGAAGGAAAACATGGGCCACAGAATTAAGACAGATGCAGTAAATGCTAAGGTGAAAGGCTTTGAGAAAGCTGTTTGTATTTGAAAATTTCAGAATAAGGTAATTTCTAAAAATATTTAAATAAAATCATTTATGCAAACACATTAACCCAGGAAAAGCCAAAACCAAACCACAAACATTCAGTAAGAAGGTATTTTTTTAACAATAAAAATTCTTCTAGGAAGTATATTAAATATGACAAGAAGGGAAAAAATAGCATCTCACAATGTATATTCAAGGGCATCACATTTTAGAACAATGTCTTAGCCATTTATAAATGATTCACGAAGAAATTAAATATGCTATTCCATAAGAGAATAATCTAATTTTACAGTTTAGATGTAATGCTTTACCATAACATCTCATATCCTTCACCTGGATCTTTGCTTACCCAAGCTGAGTGATCTGTACTTAGTCTCTTACCAAAGTAACAGAGCATGGTGGTCCTCAAACACACAGGCAGCGTTCAGGTTTACTTTTCAAGGTTCAACAAAAAAGTATTACTATAAAATATTCTGTTTTTTTTTTTTTTTAGTCACAACAAAAGCAAATGAAAAGCCAGAAGAAACAGATAAGCTGCATTTGCTGGTCTAAGATTGAGGGAATGGATTAACCTACACCTTGACAAAAAAAAGGTATCTAGCTGCTAGTTATGCCATTGCATTATTAGTCATTTCACAGAACTGGGACACCACAACTCCAAATCACAGACTAGAAACACAGTGCATCCTTTAAAGAAATTACATAATTTCTGTGAGAAAAAGGCTGTGGGGAAAAAGTCATGAGAACTACCCATCTCCATAGCTATCATATGTCTAAGAACTATTTGCCTTACAGAGCTCCAGTTTACCCAGAATACTGAGTATCGTAGTGACAACAGCAATATCCCTTGGTTTCCTTATGCATCAAGTACAAATCAGAGAAAAACCCTGCCCCAAAACACTCATTTTCAACCACGAAACAATGCCAGGCAACTCTTATTTGCAACACATTTACCTGGTGTTGCAGTTAATATATTTATTCTGCAGACAACAGTCACAAGTACTTACTAAAAATACAGATATGTTTCCTAAAAGTAACGTGAGGCTTCAAGATGACAAAGCTTTTGTAACAGTGCAGGGTGCAAATTCTCAGTATGAAGACATTCAGAAGATTTGCTGCTCAAAGAGGATCTTTTCAAACCCGGGTGGAGGTGTATGATAAAATTCACTGAACTGACAATCCAGAATGGCACTGTCATCAACTGCAGAAGAGAACCAAAACGAAGGGATTAGAGAAGGAACACTTACAGTTTGATCCTCTTTTACACCATCTTAATAGACTGTAGACTGTGCTCAAACCACAAAGAATTTCTTCAATACATCCATTATATATACACAATTAAAAGAAATCTATTCAATTAATTTGGAAAGGTCTTATACCAGGAGAGCAAACCATCTCTCCTTTCTGTTTACTTGGTAAAGGTTCCTTGGTGAAGTCAATGAGAATGTCTAATTTCACTGGGAGTGTCAGCAGAGCTTCAGGCTACTGATTCCAAATTTTCTACGTCATTTTTCCAGAAATCTACAGATTAAGAATGTTACCAGATAAACCTTACAAGGGATGTCACCTCTTCAGGTGCTTATTTTTCTGTTCCTAATTCTGCTGGAGTTTCAGCTGTCTACAGTGGATTTTTGAAGGTTTACAAGGTTTCACATGTCTGCAGTGGTTGTCATCAAACCATCAGCTTTAGCATATGATCCAAAGAGAGCTTCTTTGACTGCTTCTTGAAGTTGGAAGTTAATGTGGTTTTTTTACAGAACTTCTCCCTGTTTTTGACCCCCTACATAATCTACCCACCTGCAACCATACTTTCAATGTAGAATATAAAAAAGAAACTGCTGAGTATTTTCAGAGCAACACTTCTGTGTACTTCACTAGCAAACTGAAACACCCACTTAGTCAGAAAAGCAAGGTCTTTTAAAGACAGCTTCTGAGATGAACCTGGCAGACTATCAACATCAGTTCAAACAAGAAAAGCTTCATCTCCATATTTTGGAATTTAGCTATCTCAGAGACAAGGTCGGAATTTTTCCCTCCTAGGCTTTGTGAAAACTATCAGTGTGTTTGTACAGTCCTCTAGTACTTATGCAGTGTTCATGTCTTACTTCCTTTAAAGTGCCTGAGGTACCGCTGCTGTAGGGAATAACCTTTAAGTCCATTTTTTTGTTCATCTGCTCAAGCTTGACACTGTGTTTGCCTGATCTATACATTCCTTTTAAAAAGATATCTATAGTTCTAGTCTGAATAGGGTAAACGTTTGAGAAACTCTCTTCTGTATGGCCAAATCCTTCCACAGGACTAGAAGTTCACATTAAATTAAGGGCACTTGTAGTTGAAGTTTATACCAAGTAAGTAGTGTATGAAAACAACCTGCAGGCTTCAAATTATAGCCATATGTAGGGGACATGATAATTATGACAAAATTATGCCCACTTGTGGAAGAAGACAAAAAGAGCCTGGCAATAAAAGGTCACTGCATTCCCCAGGCATGGAACTTTTTTAGTCAGAGAAAAAAGATTACTGGTAGGCTAACATGCCACCAAGTATTTTCTGAAAGCAACCTTCATTCTTGATGCCGTGTAAGACCCCTTCCAAAATCTAGGGAAGATGCAGCCACACAGTAACTCTTCTGCTGCTGCTCATGAGGATTTTGCACGAGGAGATCCCGCGGAGCTGCCACAGCATTTTAGCAGCGCCATCACGTGGCTGAAGGACACATCGCAACTTGACCATATAAAACAATTCCACCCTCAAGGCTTGGAAGCAAGTAATCCACCAGCTACATTTATAGACTTCAAATACTCTACAACACACCTGGAGTATTTTCTTCCTGTTCATAAAATTCCGTATCAATCAAAATGTATCAAGATATAAATGCAAATATGCCAACAGTTCATTAGGAACCCACCATGAAATCAAAAATGATCCCTATCACATACTAAGGGTTATCCTTAGGACCAAAATGATTTTGGTTACTACTTAGATGAGGTTCAGATAAACTGAAGATGGAGCTCCTGAAGCAGGTCCAGAGGATGGTGACAAAAATGATGAGGGTACTGGAGCATCTCTTCTATAAGAAAAGGCTGAGGGAGCTGGGCCTGTTCAGCCTTGAGAAGAGATGACTGAGAGGGACCTCATCAATATCCAGGAGTATCTGAAGGGAGGGTGCCAAGACGGTGGATCCAGGCACTGCCCAGTGGTGCCGAGCAATAGGAAAAGCAGCAATGGGCAGAAACTGCACAGGAAGTTGAAGAAAATATAAACAGCAATTCTATTGCTATGTAACACTGCAGGCTTTTACAAAGTACGTGAAATGAAAAGGCCCAAATATCAAGCTTCATAGATAAATCACAGATTAACTCACAAGTCTGCCATCTGCTTAATTTTTTTTTTTACCTCAACTTTTAGACTGTGTGTAGCAACTCCCCAGCTTGCTGGATGTGGACACTGTAAGCAGTCAGTAAGCACTGGTTTTTTTCCTATTAAGCAGCATTAAAAATGAGGCAAAAAATATTATTGTGTAATTTCCTAGGTTTGCATTTTCATGCAATTAATTGTCATAGTTGCCAAGAATAGATGATTGAAGTGCATTCCATTTAAATGAGAAGAAAACACAGCTCACAAAATAGGACTAGAATGAAAATATTTTCCATAACGTGAAACAGTTTGAAAATCTCCGACTTACCATAGACCACTGGATAGACAGTACCCCTGATTCCTGAAGCTGGACAATGCATGTTCTTGCCATTTAAATATACATTTAATTCTACATGGTCATATGTAATGCCCTACAAAGAACAGAAAATTAACAACAAAAAAAAAAAAAAGGCATCAACAAGTTTATATGCATAAGACTGCTGCTTAGCTTAGTTTTCTTAGCCAAATGCAGATTTTAACACCATTATGCAAACCACAGCACATCCTAGAAAATCTCACTTGACATATTCCTGCCAAGGACTAGAAGTTAATAAATGACCAGTAACATCTGTATTTTCAAATATTCAGGATTCCTTAACACATTCTTCAACTGAGAGGCAGCACAGTACTGCACAATACACTTTGCATCTTACTGAGTTTACAGAACAGAATTCCAAACTTCACCGCATTAAAGAAACACAAGATGTTCAACAATTTTGAGTATGAGGCAGTTTGCAATCTTCTTGTTTGTATCTTCTCATGGAAGTAACTTTAATAAATAATGATGCTATGAACCAAGTTCACCCTTCCATACCTCCATATGGAAACCTCTCTCAGCTCCATTTACTCTGCTTGCAGCAACACTGTGGTTTCACACACAATGCTATAAATATGCTACCAAAGAGCAGAAAGCAAACACTAACAAGATAGTAGCCTACTTATCTGTTAGCTAAAGGACTTTTCTCACTGCTTCAGTATGTCTGAGTGTGACAATTTGTGTGCCCATGCAGGACTTCAAAAATTTGTTTTCATGACAGAACAAAATAACCTGACATTTATGGAAATGGGGGAGTTAGCAGTAACACATCAGGAAATTTTTTTGTGACTAGTTGAAGCTGTTCAGACCACACTAGTTCACCAAACCCTGAAATGGTCTGCAACCCTTCAAAAACCCAGTTTCAGAAGGGGATTAAAAGAACAGTATTGTGTCTGAGGGTAAAGGGTGGAGATGTCACCCTTAGCTGTTTTGGGCTTCTAAAGACCCATGGCTATAGAGAGGCAAGTTACCAGCATGAAAAAGCAGGGGTGATAAATGGTCTCAATTGCATTGGATTGCTCTCACACACTTTTGAAAATATATAAGAAGACATGGAGAAAATGACAATACTAAAAAAGTAACACTTTGAACAAAGTCACTTAAGGGTGTTTTGAGAAACCTGAAATAGTAAGGTACAAAAAACTGAATTTTTCTCTCAATCATATCCATCCATATTTGCAGTGAATATTACCCCCCTCCCCACTTAATATCCCCACAAACTACAAAAGTTTGGCTAAAAATACAATTAATTTATCACCCAGGACCCATCTCTGCTCCCCTCTGTCCTTTTAATAATTAACCAGCTAGCTAAGGGATCTTGAGTTCAGCTGGGCATGGTGCATAGCCATGTAATGCATTCCAGCACATTATTTGTTCAGGCAGGTCCCATCTCAAACACTCTAAGATCCTTGTGATGGGAGTTATCAGTCAGGTAGATACTGCAACAGAGCATCAGAAACTATTTCTCAAACTCTGGTCAAGTCCAACCTTCATTAGGAACCTATCAACACCAAGAATGAAGTCCATCCATATCCAGGCTGCTGAGCCATTCAAAGACAACAGGAATTTATATCCCAGCACTTTCCAAACTGGGAGATGCAAACTGAACAATTTGACTTAAAACAGTCAGTTTGACAACAGAGCTGCAAATAAGAGGCAACTGGGAAGAGGTGAGGAAATAAGAAAGCCTTGAGAAACTCACCACCACATCGCCCTCCTGAGGAAGGCTATTTGCTGGTAGCCTGTTTTTCTCCTCATTGTTATAGTAAAGAGCTCCATCATTTCTCATCACCAGGCTGTGGACATCTCGACCAAGTGGAATTTGATTCAAGTTTACTTTCTGGGTTGCAACTCCAATACCCCAAATCCCTAAAATGTGACATTAACACAGTAAGGAAAAAACCATGTTATTTTGAAGACTGACTGGAGCAGGACAGCATAAAGTATTTGTTTTTTTAACTAATGTCATGATGGTACTACCGGTAAATATTCTCTGAAAATACCAGAACTGCTGTTGGTTAGCTCTGGTAGCTCTGGCAGCTGAGCACCATCCAGCTAGTTCATCCAGCCAATCCAACCCACCTCTTTCCCCCACCCCTAGGCCCCTGTGGAATGGAGGAAGAGGAAAGGAAGAGTAAAACCAAGAAAACTTGTGGCTAAAAATAAAATTGTTTGGTAAATAAAGCAGAAGTGAAAGAGACAACAAAACAAAGTGATGCAATAGCAAACACTCACCACCTCCCATGGGTAGATTCATACCCAGCCAATTCTCAAGCAAAAGATGGCTAATCTCCCTTAAATCCCCTCCTCTCCCATTTATTCCTGAGCAAGACAGGTGGTATGTGGTATAGAATATCTCTTTGGCTAGTTTGGGTCATCCACCTGGTTATGTCCCCTCTTATGCAACTCTAATCATATTCACAGGAGGGGCAGAGTGAGGAACAGAGGAGGTTTTGATGCTGTGCAGGCCCTGCTCAGCAATAGCTAAAATACTGGTGTGTTATCAGTATTGTTTTGTTATCAGTATTGCTTTGGTCACAAATCTAAAACCACAGCAGCTGCTATGAAGATAATTAACTTCATCCTGACCAGACCCAGCATAAGTAGCCACAGGAGACTGAAGACAAACAGCACCTATCTTGAAAATGAAGGATCTCTGAAAAAGAGAATTCTAACCACTCAGCTCAACTTTTATTCCCAGAAAAATATTGAAAACAAACTCAGAGACTGTAGGAGGATACAAAAAATAAATCCAACTAGCACGGACCTGTAAAAAACAAATTTTCCTTTTCCAGCTAGTTAGACTAATCTTCTGGGAAAAAGGGAAGTGTTAATATTATAGACCTTGATTTGGTAATATTTTTGAAACTCATACAACACTGAAATAGTCAAATGATGAAAACATGGTCTAGACAGTTACAGCAATATGAAGGCATGAGTGGTTAGAAAACTATTCCAGGATTACTCATTAGTAGCACCCTGTCAAATCAAAGAAGATGACTCAAGTGAGGTTTGAGGTTTTGCACTGAATGCACAAGGTCAGATACTGTTCTGTATTCCCACCAATTACTTGAATAACATGACAATGTGTTGATTAAACGTGCTGCCAATCCCAGCCTGACAGGACTGCAAGCTCTGAAGAAACCCCTCAAGTTTAAAGTGATCTTGACTTTATTTCTGGTTACAAATAAAGAAAGTGCATCTGTTTTGACTAAATTCTGAAGAAGAGCAGGTAAGCAGGAACAGTAAGTGACACAAATACAGTAGTGGCTTGGTAGCCAATTCACAGACCACTTGCTGAGTGTGAGTGTGCCCTACTGCTGTGGAAAACTTCTGGATGTGTGGCATGTATAAAACAGATGAGGTCATCTACTGCTGCTGCAGCTGAAGCAGAGCATCCATTTTAAGCACTATACCTCAACACAAATTAGGCTAACTAGAGATACTTTGGAAGAAACAACAAAACCAATCAAAAGTGTAAAAAATTTCATCTATAAGGAGGCAATGAAAAAAATCCCAATAAACTGGGACTGTTTAGTCTAGAGAAGACTAAACTGAGGCAAAAATGCAAGAAACTTATTTTCAAAAGATGAAACTGTAGAATAATTTATTCTAATGCCAAGAATGAAAAGGACAAGAGTGTGATTTGACTTCAGAAAACTTTACAATAGTCAGGATGATAACCCCTAATTGACTGTGCAGGGACACTTCTGGAAATCAAAGATTTACTTTAAGTCCTCTACAGTTCTCCTGCCTTGGGGCACAGGAAGAGGGGAAAATAAGGCTCACAAGGACCAGAAGAGTTTATTTCCCATGTTTCTCAAGTGTAAGAACACAGACACACTATCTGTGTGAGTAATGACCATGTACGAACAACACCTGCAATGGATTCTTGCCCAACATAAAGGATAATACAATTGCCAAGTTAAGATGGATATGGGCTTACATGTAGCCTAAAACTAACCAACTAGTTGGACTGCAAGGTGCTCTGGGAAGATTTGTGTCCTTGCTGCCTGTACTCCGACCCACTCAAAGGCATTCAACTCTTACCCAAAAAGTTTCAGCATCAAGCTCCAGCTGGTACATAAGGCCTGTCTCTGGACTAACACTTCCCTTCTTCTTCCCTCCCAACACACACTTAGAGAAAACACAGCTTCAGTTTCAGAGCATCTGCTAGCAGCTTTTAAAAATACAGGCTGATTTTTCATGCTAGAATACAGGCAAGTCTGGAGTGCTCTCTGTAGTAGTGAAGCTGACCGTATTTGTAGGAGTAAATAAAGGAACAAGGTGCTGAAAGGGTCCCCTGGATAAGGCAGTGTTAGAATAAGTGCTCTACACTTGATCTGAAGAGCAAAGGTATGGTAGCACAAGGAGTGTTATCCTTGCTTGGGCAAACAGTGCCTGCTAAGAGCAAATGAGGGTAGACAAATAGATACGAATATCATTAGGTAAATTGCACTCCTTAAAAAATACTTCATAGCTAAAATGTTTTATGTGGTCATAAGCATTTATTGAGCAAAAATAATTTCTAAAATATTCCACCTGAAAAACATGCCTATAACAGCATACAAAACAATGTGGGGGCTTAGTATTTGCACTCCTCTAGTAATACAGTATTATTTTTAATATTTTGGAGTCAAAATTTTTTAAAAAAATTCTTTTCACACAGTAATTTATAAATCTCTCCAATGTTCAACAAGTTCAAGGATGCAATTAGAAAGATGCATGTGCTGAGCTTTTGAGATATTGCCACCAGTAGGCAATGTAACATACCTCCCAAGTTTAAAGTTGTACATTTTTTGCTGACTAACCTGTGGACTGGATTTTAAACTCGAAATAGCTCTTGTTCTGATGCAAAGGTGCATTGGCTAAGCAGCCTCCTGTACCACATATTCTTCTGCCATTTTTAACAATGACGACATCTGTTCCTGCAAGAAGAAAAAAAACCCACAGAACTTCAAAACATTTTTAGAAATCTGAAAGCAGCCCTCAAAAGCCCGAAACATTGAGACCGGTTTTTGTTTTCTGCCCCAAGTATAAGCTTCATTAGTCTGTGAGAAATGTGATGATGGGCCGTGCTCTGAAGCAAGAGAAGGAAGGTTGTTTACAGGCTAGTTCATCTTTCCACTAGGGTTTATTTATATAAAATCTATAAGCTGATCTAATTTTCACCTCTTGGGCTTTATGGCACCATGCTGATTACAACCTTTGCTTAGCCACATCAGAAGCATAACTTACAATTTAGTCAGAAAGAGTTCACTGTGAGACCAAAGCCCTGTACTCTGTTCTCTAACATCGGAGAAAAAGCAGTCTGCAACAAGAAGGAAAAGCATATCGGGTAGAAATGATTGATGGAATTGCAAGGTGTTTAGTTAGTCTCTGAAACAGTCCTTCTATTAGAAATGTGCCTGCCAATACAGAGGGAAAAAAAGCCCTTCAGCTAAGTTTTCCTTCTCCATTGGACGACTTCATCTTTAGGCACTGTTGTCATGGGCAAGCACACGGGAGGCTGTGGCTAACAATTGTGCTCGAGCACTGGACCGTACCTATGCCTCCAGCTCTCCCCCCGACTCTGCTGCTGCTGCTGGCCCAGATCCCGTCTCTCCTCACCAAAGCCCGGGCACGGTTCTGCGGATAGCTCATGCTAAGGGTAATCCTCAAAGAGCAGCACGGACAAGACTCTGCACGGCCTGGGCTCCTTCATCATCCCCACCGCCGTAACTGGAGGTGGAGTCTCCGTCCCTGGAGGTGTTTAAGGAAAGGCTGGACGTGGCATTAAGTGCCCTGGTCTGGCTGACATGGTGGTGTCCGGCCACAGGTGTGACTCGATGACCTCAGAAGTCTTTTCCAAGCTCACCGATTCTGTGGTTCTGTGAGCTCAGCCCGGTTCCGAACCACCCGTACCCACCCTGACCACGACAGCCCCCGCCGGGCAGCCTGCCCCCCCGGGGCACTTCGCATACCCGCTGTGCCGATCAGCTTCAGTTAAACCCAAACCGCTTTAAACCACTTTTCAAACCAAGCTTCCTTATCTTTCTCCCTCCTGAAAACTGCCAATTCCCGCTAAAGAAGTAGCCCCAAAGCGACTTTCCCAGCGGTTACCCCGTGCCGCGCCCCGGGGCTGCGGCCCTGGCCGCCGGGGAGCCACCCGCCGGCGGCAGCGGCCCTGCCCCGCTCACCCATGCGCTGCGTGTCCAGGTGCACGGCCGGCATCTCCTTGAGCGGGATGTGCCCGGCGCCGCCATCCCGGCACCAGGAGAAGCAGCAGAACACGGAGGCGGCCATGGCCGGCCGCACCCCCCGCACCGCGCAGGCGCAACGGCCGCCGCCGCACGGCCCCGCCCAGCCACGACATGGCGGGCGAGGACCGCCGCGCCGAGCGCGGGATAAAGTGAAATAAAATTAAATTAAAAAAAAAAAACCACAGCATTAACGCCCCATCTTTCCTCTGGAAATCAAAATCTAGTGGACAACGGCTGCAGCCCCTGCTGCTCTTTTTTCCGCAGTTGTCGCCGTGGCGTGAGGCGACCGGCGCAGCCTCCTAAAGGATGTATTGTACGTATGTACGTGCATATAAAGAATAATTATTATGTATATGCATATATACATAAATACCTATATAAAAAAAGAGGACGCTGATCATGATGGGCATGTGGTAGGTATGGCATCAAGGAGCCTCACACGTGAGAAGGGTCTCCTTCATGGAAATTTACTGCTCAGCTATTCCTGGCGCCAAGTAATAAGTACCCCGTTTATTTTATTTCCTTTCCCCCCCACCCCCTCCATCTTTCTCTTTTAATTCTTGGAAAACTCAGACGTGGCTCACTGAAATGAAAAGTTCACACAGCCAGGCCTGCCAGGTGCACCTGTGAGTTGCTCAGTCTCCTTATTTTCCAGACCTGCCCATCTCTGAATCTTAACCCTGAGTATTTGAAGAGGTACTCTTTGCTTCTAAAGTACTTCTTCATGTTTTCAAAACGTCTCCTAATTTACTCAGTTAAATTCAGCTGCAAAGTCTGTTACAGCGTGCTGTAATTCTACTTACAATTTTGTTTTGCAAAGCACTGTTTGGGGCCAGCTTTGTGTCCCTTTCACAGAGGCAGAATACCACATAATTAAAAAAGCTGTAACATGACTTGTGGTCTTTGGGTTACACAAGCATTTCTATGTCCATTTCTGCATTCCTACAGCACACAGAGCATCCAGAGCAGGACCCACAAGCTGGGCTCCAACAAACACATATTGATAACATTACTATAGAAGCCTATACCTGTGCCCACTTCAGATTTTTATTTATCTACAGAAAAATATCAAATAAATGTTGTGCCATGAGCTGCTGATGTAGAATGTTTTGCAGACAGCAGGTAATTTGATTATTTGCATCTGAAGGCTTATTTATCTCCAAACCAGTTTGGGACGAAATTGTTGTTTTTCATTATTTCAGTCAGTGTATTATCTTGTGGCATTTCACCTAGAAGGCTCCCTTAACATTTTATTACAGTATGAAATATGATGCATGTAATGTAACCCATGTGGTGCTATGTTATCTGTCTTGTGGGGGCCAGGGGGTTAATACAGATATTCAGAAATCCTTATTAAAAGAAACTTTCATAGCCACAAATATCTTACTGGTCTGGATGGCCTGTATCAGTCACACTTACCCACTTTTAATTGAAACGTGAGGTGAAATGCTGTCTTTCTCAAAATTGTGCCTAAAACAAATCTGATTTTAAGAGCAGCTTTAAAATGTGCTTCCTTTTTTTTATTGGACTTACTGTTACAGCCCATAAACATTTGGGGTCAAGAGCTCGCTTCCTTAAAATATGCCAAATGGGATTAGTCTTGAACTTCCAAGAAGTAAATATTAGGTGGAAACTGATGTTTATTTATTTCATATGAAGGGCATTGGGATTCTTATTGGTAGCTTATTGTTCACAAATTTAGTCTCATTTAAGTCACTGTGGGAATTTTATTGCCTTGTTACAGTAAATGCTAAAAGATAAATGTTAGTATGGTTTTTAAAAGAAAAAAAAAGAAAGAAAAAGAAAACTTAGATAGAGACTTAAGCTCTTAATGAATCCCTGTCCCATGTTTTTCTGTGCCCCACTTACGGCCTTTCTTCTCCAAAATGAGCACCAGGAATACAAACACATCTCACCACATGAAGTCAGCATTGCCAAATCCGTTGCACTCAAGGGGATGAAGCTTTGGGGAGCAGTGTATGGCTGTGCCTCCCTGCCAGTTTCCTGCTCCACTACTCTCTTAACTGGAGAGGCTGGTTTTACAGGCCAGCAGACTGCAACCCTCGTGCGGCACAGCACACGCCACAGCTTGGAAAAGTTGCCAGTGCTGCTTGGGAGCACACTGATTGCAGTGCTCGTGTGCTTGGCAGGCAGGAAGCCTCGGGGACCAACCCATCCTTGCGCCCATCCTGTCTCCCTGCAGATGCAGAGCCCAGCTCCTGAGCTCCCTGGCAGCAGCTGGTGGCAGACTGGTGTCACGATGAGCAGGAACGGCGGCAGAGGTGTTTGTGTGCCCTGAATGAAGGCTCTGGCGCTGGACACAGTCAAGCAAAACATACGCTGGTGTGGTGGAAGTAAGGCAAAAGTCAGCTGGTAAGAAATGTGCCTTACTCATGTGCCTTTGTTGAAGGATAAGGTGAACGATTGCAGCAGGATAGCTGTATATAGCACTGTATTTGTAAATGCGCTTGTCAGCCTGTTTATAGAGTGTGTGAACACCAGAAGCTTCACGGTGCACAAAGAACTGCCCCAAAGAAATGAAGGTCTTGCCTTCAGTATTTAGAAGTATAATTGTGCTTGGTACTTAAGGGTTAATTCAGCTCCTGCCTTACTTGAATGTTCATTTCTTTCACTGGGGAGGCCAAGTATTTTGGACCCTCCCACACTGGATGCAAAATTATGCTCAGCATGCCTAGACATGTTTACTGCTTGCAGTGTTTTAACTTTATTTCCTTGAACAGTAGCAGCAGAGACATTTTGTCTGGGAACCATGCTGGTAGAACACGATCACTCCCATCCATTTCACAAATGCAGACTTATTTGGAGGACCTGCTGAAGGGAAATGATGGTCATTGACTTGTTTCGTTCTCTGGCTTAGAGCTTCATTCACAAAATACAACTGTCTCTCATTAGCCCTGCAAAGTACATCTATTGGCTTCAGACAAGTATGCTTCAGAAAAGTTCCATGATATGCCAAATTTGCAGGCCAGGGCAGCTCTCTCCCATTGTGGCAGCACACATTACAACAATGTTATACATGACTAATCCCTTCTCAGAAAAATAATTCCTCTTTGTCCTCCAAGTAAAAACCAATCGGACTTGCTTCTCTGCTGCCATATGCTTTTCACAGGCATTTACACCTGTGAAAACCAATGAAAAAAGGTAGTTATTATGTATGTTGGAATGGATTTAGTAATGTCTCCATGCAACTTGCACAGAAGTAAATTATGGTGCAGGACTGGAAAATCAAGCTTTGTTTATTGAAAGCAGTCCTTCCACTCCCAGGGTCAGGCCTGCGGTTTGGAAAATAATACAGACAAGGTCTCAGATGAAAAACAGGTTGTGCTTGTACTTTTGAAATCTTCACCATAATGTAGTTCTTGTAAGGATTAACCTTCTGTAAGAAGTCCTCTGTTTTACACAGTTAATCTGACGCTTGCCAAATCATAGAAGAAATTACATATGGAAATTAATTGTTCCTTGTTCTCTTTGCTTTGGAGGTCACTTCTCCTTTCCTCTTTATGCAATACAAGCAAAGCCCACTGGAGCAGAGCTTTGATCTATAGGCAATCCCAAACCTCATTAAAACTGACAGGCACACTGGCCATGCTTTGTTCAGGAAGGAGCAATTAAGTTTTTTTATGGCATAAGATAGCTAAAAATGAGAAACCGCTGCCCATGGCACAGGGGTGCATGGCAAACTGCTAAGACGAGCTAACTTGCATGAGCAAGCACTAATCTGGGGAAAGTCAGGGAGACTTTTCTAGGGACTGCTTGCGAATGCAGCAGCAAGAGCACAGATTGGTTGCAGCTGTGTTAGCCTGTGTGCATGCCTGGGACCGGAAACACCATGCAAGAGCCAGCAGACAGTGGGAGAAGCAGTGGTGTATGGCCCTGAGAAAAAGCCAAGGGACAGCTTCTTCTGGGCAAGCATCCTGGCTGGAGCAGCAAACTTGGACTGCTGCACCGTTCTCCCTCCCATTTGCTTCCTCTGCGTGCAAGGAAATGGGACGTGGCTGTACATTCTTTGTAAATAAATAGGATTTCGCTAAGGAGCTGACTGAATTCACCATCAATTCCCCCCCATGTTCCTCTGCAGAAAAATCTGGCAAAGCTGAATATTAGTTAACTCTGTGGGTCAAAGTTCTGTATGTAAAACTACAGAGCTTTTCAGTACTGCTGAAATAGTCACCAGAGACCCTGCAGATATCAAGGCCGTCTCTGAAATTCCGACCTCAAAACAGCAGTTGATCATTTCAATCGCTGATGATCCTTCATGGATTTTTAATGGCTGGTATTTCTACAATCCATATTAAAAGTAGCTTTTATGGAACAATAACAAGAAACTGCTTTCTCTGATCCCTTGTTTGGAATGTTTAATACAGTCCAGATGTATCTGTTGAAAAGAAATGTAGTCAGATACAATATAGTTGTGAAACATTTATACCTCAGTAAGGTGTTAGATATGTGGAGCTGTTTTGAATAATTTATTTATTTGTGTTATCTTATGGTGTCTTCTTACCAAGCTGCTCTAAGCTCTTGCAGATTTATGTCCATATTTAGGTCCCCACAGCGACTACATTATCCACCTCAGATTGAGAGTATGCTCACCCCAGCACAGCTGAATAAAGCAGAGTCCTTCAAGAAGTCTCTGTCCTGAAGCTGGAGTGTTCTCTGTGTGTGCTCTGACACCTCTGTAATGGGACGTGAAGCCTTAGCCTTAGTGGGAAGGCAGGTTTGCAGCCAAGGATAAGACTGTAAAATGCCCTCAACTGACCTCCTTTCCCTGGAGCTTCACCCCAGGAGACAATTACAATCCAACAGGTCTTTGGTTCAGAGGTGCTTTACTGATGTGGAATACAAATTGGGGAGGGAAAAAAATGCTGCTTTTAACTCCAGCTATATTTATCAATCGGTTCTTCTCCAGAAATGCACACGGGGTGCCTGGAGCCTGGAATGAGCAGCTGGTGTGGCCGAGGGCAAGGCTGTGTTACTTTTGGCAGCACTGCTGGCAATAGCTGGCTGGAAGCATTTGTGAAATTATGGCCTGTGGGGGCACTTCTGGTTTATGCTGACGTGTGTGCAGGCTGCCACCGAAACAGGCCCTCTCACTGGCTCATCCTGGCACTGGTGTTTGTTTGGCTGCATGATCAGCTGGCTGCCAAAATTGATCCTGCTGGAAACTTTTTTTTTTTTTCTTTTTTGTAAATTGGATTAGCTTTCAGCTCTGTTGGCAAGCCCATCTGGCTTAACGTGTGGCTGCATGAGTGTTGGAGCCAGCGGAGAGGAGGCATCAGGAAAGCATGACTAAGGAAAGGGGAAAGTATGGAATGATGACTTTTGCCAGTAGCACAATCTTGTCTTGGCTTAACCCCCCTAAGAATCTGCCTGTCAGGGTAGAGTTACCTGTTACAGCTTGAGTCACATTAATGGCTTGCTTCCACTGAATGAGAAAAATCTTGTTCGTCTTTTCCTTGCTCTTCTCAAGTTAGACTTCATCACTGTCTAATCTTGCATTGATTGGACTGATTGCATTGGACTGATTTATCTTGTTGAATCAGCACAAAACTCACCTTGACAAAGAAAAGGGAATAGCGTTCTGCTGGCTGAGTGGGTGGAATCAGCTCAGTAAAGCATCTGCAGAGGCTGGCAGAGCTGGGACAGGCAAGGGGAGTAGTAGCTGTCAGCTCTGAGGTTGCTGACTGAACCACAACACAGAACTTCAGTCTCAGAAATCTCCTGGCATAGTGCTTATTAAAAGAGCCATGATCTGGGTTCTCTGTAGTTTAAAGATGACAGTAGATGATTGCCCTTTGTCTTACAACAAATATGGTGCTTGTCTTGAAAATCTGGAAATTGCTACTATCGTATAATTTCTTCAAAATTTCTGCCCCTGTATTTTCAACCCTCCCATAATTGAGTGGCATTTATCTTAACACCTCCTTTCAAGCTGGGCCTCTCCTTTGAGCCTAGATTTTCTTTGGTTTTGTTTATCTGTTACTCCACAGATCTATAAATATTCTTTTCCATCAGCTAGAGCTTTTCTCTGAAGCTTCCACAACTGATCTTTGATGCTGCCTTGGGAAGACACTGTGCTCTTGGGTGCAGGATTGCAAGCTCATAAACAAACTGCTATTGAAAGTGCTGCTGTTGAAGCAGAGTTAAAAAGTATAGGAAAATGGACTTGTATGTGTGCAAAATGGTTGTGTATGACTCCATCAGTCAGAAAAGAAGTAGAAGAGTTCCCAGATTCTATTTGATCATGCTCAGGACAGCTGTGGGACAATTAAGTAGGGTGCTGGCTAGGCAGTGTTTCTCTGCACCAAGCACAGAAATCCTACTGGGTTTTTGCCCAGAAGTTTAAGCTTTCCTCTTTGACAGAAGAAATCAAAGGCAAGGAGTGACAAGAACATTATCAGGTGGACCTAATGAGGAGGCATTATCCCAGGTGGGCAGGCAACCACTCTTCCACCCATTCAGCTCCTTCTTCATTTATAAGGAGACAGAGTTGGACCAGCCCAAAGAATTAATAGAGAATAAAACATACTCTAAAAATATATCAGGGAAAAATGTTCTATGAGAAATATATGGAAATAATAAGTGAGAAATCTGAAACGCCATGTTGTTGTTAATCTTTAACCATAAAATTACAGAGAAGATTAATAGGACCCAGAAATTCTTTACATAAAAGTGGCTGTTGGGAAAGTGTAGACAAGGAGTACTCAGCAAATGTAAATGCACAAGCGTTGGGATATCACTTGAAAGCAGTTTAGGTGGCTGAGGGAAACTACCTGGAATTACTTGTTTTTAATAAACAGCAAACAAGATGCTGGACAATTAAGAAGAAACAAGCAGGATGTTGAAATACATCTGAAGGTCTCAGTTGCTTTTGTGCAGCAACTTTACCTCCTGGGGCTTTTCTCCAGTGGATAGTGGAAGAAATGCCTCAGTGTGTAGCCATTCCGAAAGGGATTTTCAAAAATGCTTGTTCTTGGTCAAACTGTTCCC
Source organism: Acrocephalus scirpaceus scirpaceus (assembly GCA_910950805.1). Classification (NCBI taxonomy): domain Eukaryota; kingdom Metazoa; phylum Chordata; class Aves; order Passeriformes; family Sylviidae; genus Acrocephalus; species Acrocephalus scirpaceus. Next base: position 54,007,956 of record OU383774.1, on the reverse strand, counting down.
ATTGAGTTCAGCTGAGCAGGCAGACCAACTTGGGTGGGGCATCAAGGAGAGAAGGTAGGGAGTAACTGATTGCAGTAAATTGGGGAAGCATAACTTTGGCATGTTATTGAATGGCTTTTAAGATCTAGATCCCTAAATAATCAGAAGAAATATATCAGATGTGTGAGGGAGCTTCATTTGATAGAAATACAGTCTCATTTGTGATGTTCCTTGTGTGGGTAGTCCTGGACATGAAGAGTCTCCTCTGTTCTGATGAGTGATGTGACTGCACTGGGTGCAGAGCAGGGGAGTGAAGAGATGCAGAAGGCAGAGTGTGTACATTTGGGAACAGCTTTTGATGTAGTATTTCACAATGTCTAACTTGAAAATAAGTTCAGTATGACTTTGATGTGAGACCTGTTCTGTTGACTGAGAACTAACAGAACTGCAGAAGAGATACCCAACAAAAAAGTCCTCTGATATCTCAGCACTTCCAGACTCAGTTTCATAGTTGTGTAACTGGAATATTCTTTCAAGTGGCCGTGGGATCTCTTCTGCTCTATCTCCCTGGGACTTGTCAGTGTTATTGTGGAAAACGTGCACAGGTTTTACAGGCCATATTAACTCTCCAAGAGATTCGCCAGCTGGAAACGGTATAACCAGTGTGTTGAAGCAAATAAGAATGAGCTGCTATCCTTTTATGAAGCACATAAGGCTATCTGTCTCAAATTATGGTTTTTTTTTTTTTTTTAATAAGCGCTTTTAGAAGGTGGCAGATGCCCAGCAGGATTGTCACCCAGCAGCGCCCCTCCTTAGGCTGTGCAACGTGCGCCTATGAGCTGCAGGCTCAAGTGCAATTTAACAGAGTTAACAAACAACAGAAACCCGTATATATCTCGGCGGAGGCACAGGCTGCAGCCTCGGCCGCCGCCTTAGGCAAGCAGCATCCATCGCCGGCCCTCTCTCCTGGCACCTCCGGAGGCTTTCCTGGCCGCTCACAGGCAAGTGGAGGAGGGGAAGAGCCGCAGCAGTTCCTGCCCTGGGGCTGGATCGGCGGCCGCGGGCCAAGGTGGGAGGGACGGCGGGGCAGCAGCTCCCGGCCGATCGCTCCGGCGGGCCGGGGCCGGGCGGCGGGGCGGGAACGGCGGACCCGGAAGGCGGGCGGCGGCCAGGGCGGGAGCGGCGGCGAGCCGTGCGAGTGACCGAGGGGGCCGGTCCCCCGCCTGCCCCGGGCTCCCCGCGGCTCCGGCCTGCCATGGTGAGTAGCGGGGCCCGGGGGCGGCAGGACAGGCGGGCGCGGCCGGGCGAGCGCAGGCCGCGGCTTTGTGAGAGGCGGCGGCAGCGCCCGGCCCGGGGAACGCCGCGGCCGGAGCCGCCGGTTCCGCTGGCAGCCGCCATCCCCCGTGAACCCCGCTGTGCTTCGCGGGGCGCGGGCAGACCAGCAGGGCCTCCCTGCCCCGGGCTGCGGTGCTCGGCGGAGCGAGGTGACCCCCGCGGAGGCCAGGGTCGGGGCTGGCTGCAGGACCATCGTTCGGGGGCGATTCCCCGCTGGAACTGGAGAGGGGCGGTGTAACCAGGAGCAGCAAGGGAACCTCTGCCAGGTCAAGGGACGGTGGGGGTGAGTGCCGGGGCCAGCGTTGGGGCAGCCCCTGCGCTCGACAGATCGTCCAGCCCTGGGGGTGAAACGGTGTTCATGGGGCTGTGAATGCACTGAGCACAGATTGCTTATTTCTCCAGGCCTTCCTGCCTTTCTAGAGTCTGAACGGGTTGGATCTGCCTGGTGCTTCTGGAAAAGACTTTTGGCCATGAAATACCAGGTTTAAAGCATGGGCAATTTACCCAGGTCTTTTTGGCTGTCTGCATAGCAACCCTCCAGTACCTGAAAGGAGCCAACAGGAAAGCCAGAGAGGTACTCTTCATCAGGAACTATAGTGACAGGACAAGGAGTACAAACTGAAAGAGAGGAAATTTTATTTAGATTAGGGAAGAAATTCTTTGCTGTGAGGGTGGTGACACTGGAACAGGTTGCCCAGGGAGGTGGTGGATGCCCCAATCTTGGCAGTGTTCAAGGCCGGGTTAGGTAAGGCCTTGGGCAACCTGGTCTAGTGGCTGGTGTCCCTGCCCATGGCAGGGGGAGTTGGGACTAGATAATCTTCAAAGTCCTTTTCAATCCCTTAACATTCTATAATCCTATGTTACCTACTGCTCATGGAAGTCAGTTGTTCCACATGAAAATGTATACAGTGACCCTCCATTAGATTGCAGTTTCTCTCAGTGGAGTGAACAGGGTTAATATCAATCATGGCTGCTGGAAGGAGGATTTTCCATCTCCCTTCCCCTCTGTGTGGGACTCTTTTTAGGGCTGATTCAACACACCAGTCTGACAGCTGGTGAAATTGCTCATTGGGGTCCTGGCACAGACCGGGGTCCTTGCCAAGGAAGGGAGATGAGACCTCTCCTGACTAGCTCAACTACTTGCAGAAATGTAGCTTGACTTGGTCAATTCTCATTTAGAACAGCAACACACCATTGCAGGAAACTTGTAATTCAGAAGTGATCTTTTTGTTTTGTTTGAAGCCTGGTGAAATTCTTGTTTTGTTTTCAGCATTCTGCTGACTGGTAAACCCAACTTCTGTGCTGAGAAGCTTGCTAAATGAATTTCTCTCTGGAGTGTGGGAAAAAGCTACTGTGGTTGTTTTTGCTTTTATGGTTTGATGTTGTTTGCCATTCTTCTTTTTAATGATAAAACTGTGCAAGTTGCTATTTCTGATGGGTGACATCTATCGGGTTTGTACCCAGAGATGCTTTTGGTCCATGTGCTAAAAGTGGGGAATTCCAGGGCCACTCAAACCTGGCTCAGAAGTTACACAGAGAAATTTCCCGTGGAAAAATTGAAATGTCACTGCAGTTCATCACACAAATACGAGATTGCTAAGGAATGTTTCAATCCACAGATGATCTACTGTCTGAAATTAATATCCGAAAGAAGACGGAAGTTAATCTGTCCAACCAGTCATACAAGTCTTCAGTATTTTTGGTTTGGCATTTCTGGTGTTGTAAGAGGTGGGAGGGGAAGTTTGTAGACATGCCCACTTATTTTTTAAAATCCAGTGTTTTTAATGATGTATAAAGGTTTTGAGGTTCAGTTATAAAGCATAACTATGTAATGCAGTAAGTGGAGTTGAAATGCAACAGGACAGTTTTAGTTGGATCATGAAACCTTTTTGTGTATGTTTTTTGTATTTTTAGGAGTGTGAAAATCTTCAGTGTTTATCCTGCAATTTTGATGGAAAGTGTTATAGTAAGCATTTTCTGCATTAGTTTGAAGTTCTTGTTGTCAGGCTTGCAACATTGCTTTTCCAGCTCCCTAACTGGGAAGTAAAATCCTCCGTGATAAAGGAGATGGACCAGATATTTTCTGCCCTGTGCATTTCCATTTACTAAGAGATGGAAAACTGCCATTTTAGTTTTGTAGTTATTATCCTCTTAACACATGAGCAGAACTGATCTTTGTGCTGCTACTGTGGCTGAAAGCCATGAGTACAAGTTGGAAAGAGAGAGATGCTCACAAAAAGGAAGACTCGAGTGAAGGGATGAAATTATCATCTTCCTGTCATCCCATTATTTTTAGCACTAGGAAAAAGACGGAAGAGAAACCTTGCTTTGAGAGCATGAGCTTCAAAACGACATTTTCCTCACAGAAGATGAGGTTTCTGAATGGGATCTGTGGGCTTCCGGGACACCCATTAGGGTTATTCGACTCCTCTGGGACTTTGTCCCCAGTTGTAGTGCTGGCTTCTTCTGCCTCCTGACTTTAGTTCTGAGTGAAAAAGCTGGCAGCTTTTCCAAAGTCTCTTTTTTTCCAACAAGCACAGAGAATATGTGGAGGGGTATAAGCACATAAGCATGGTTGTCTGCGCTGTGACAGGAAAGTTGGGATTGGGAGGGAGGGTCCTGCTGAGGCAGGGCAGCGCTGTTGTGAGCCAGCTTCCCTTTCATTGCTGGGCGTGTAAGTCAGCCTGGAGGCTCACGTTTCGTGTGCCTGCGGCAAGAGAAGGGTCAGGTCCCGGGCACCTCGCTAAAGGGAGCTCCCGCCCCCCGCGCTCCTTCCCCGAAGGGCTACGGGGGCTCACTGCGCGTGCGCCAGCAGCGGCAAATGGCGCGAAAATATGAGGGGTTGTGCGCTAGGGAAACCGCAAAAGGGAGGGCGTCGGTCCCGGGCTTTTGTTGATCCCAGATTTGGACCGCACACAGCAGCACGACCGATAAGGGATCTAAGGACTGCTGGTCTTTTCCCTTCACTTTCTCTATTTTCTGTCTTTACTCTCTCCTGTCTTGTTCTATCCCAGCAAGTGTGGCAATCAGATTTTACCCCTTGCTCTGTGCCGGAGTTTGCTGGCGGAGTTGGCAGGTGGTAAAGCTCATTGTAAAAGTTAAGAGCTTGTTAGCCAACACTTGTACGACTAAATAGTGTGATAGCTGTCGGAGTTAACGTGGCTATATAATAAAGGGTAAGAGTTCCCTGGCACTGGACTGCTGTCTTTGTTCAGCCCACCGATAATTTCTACTGAATTTCCGGGTTGTGACAACCCCTCCTCCTCACTTGAAAAGCATGGGAGGTTTGCTTACACTTCCCAAGAATGGCTTTTATTGTGATGTCTTACTGGGACTATTGGTCCTTTTGTGAAGGAAAGTCAGGACTGACCTCACCTTTCTTCCTGATAGTGAATTTTGCTTTCCTTGAATCAATGGTATTGATTTTATTGCCCTTCTTGTCCTATGCAGCGTGGATTTTCCCTTGCAGCTCTCTTCTTGGTTCCCACATTTTCCACTTCATATTTCTTTGAGGGGACAGAGACCTTAGAAATTACATCAAAATTAATTAAGAGCTCATTCACATGCCTTGATGTCACAGCAGTACTTTGATGCACTTTTCTGTGATGTCTTGCAATTTATGAAAGGAATTTCATTACATATGCATGAATATGTATTGTATAATATGGAAGGAATTTATGCAAGGGAAGCATCTTTCTAATTATAGCTCAAAACTAAGCGTACAAGAGCTTTAGAGGATACAGACTGTCACCTATTTTGGTCTTTATTAGCTATTTGTTTTCTTAGAGCATGCTGTAAGTTACAAGGTGTCTGCATCTGAGAACTTGCCTTTAGTTAGAGGCAGGGGGAGGGTAGTGTGCTGGGTCCCTTCACTGAGACTTTCCAGTAGGAAGGATTACATGATAAATATTCTTCCTGTAGTCCTCTTCATGGAAAGAAATTACTGAGGCATGAATGCTGTGAGAATGGAATTGGAAATAGAGATTGCAGATGAGTAAAAATGTTTTGTTTCATGATGAATTCCTGATAATCAAGGATTATGGACAGCTGTTATTTGAAGTATTTTAACTTTGCGCTGAATAGCTCAACAGTAACAGATTCAGTTGGTTATTTAAAAATATTGCAGGAGCAAGAGAAAAGCTAATTTTTAAAGTGAGTGGTGACTCTCCTTTGTCCTTGCAAGTCATGCAAAAAGACGTATAATGTATTCTGTAGTAGCAGAAATACTGCAGCTGGGCTTTTTCAGTCACTTTTAGTATTGTCTACAGTACCAGTGCATGGGGTTTGAAACTGGAAGCTTTGGATGAGTGAAGTAAGTAGAAAGGAATCAAATCTTAGCAGGGTGTATTGGCTGGGTATCTTCTGTGCAAATCCCATTTCTGTGTATTGAATCAGCAAGGAAAGATGTAAGTCTTGCACTGTTATTATGAGTACATGAGTTATTTTCTCTCAGAATCCTTGCTGGGATTGGCAAGCGTTCTTTTCCAGCATTTCTAGTTGAGAATCCAAAAAAGTGGCTCTGCCTAAACATTGCACTATTCTTGTGCCTGCCATTTGCTGGCCAGATACCACAGCCAAGGGGTACTGGCTGCAGAAAGCCAGCTGAGGCTCTGTCTTAAGGATACTGGAGGAAAAAAACCCCATCCTTTTCTCACTGAGATGTGTCTCAGTTGGAGATTGGTTTTTGTATGGTCTCCTTGAGGGAGAACTAAGTTTTGTAAGCTCTGTTACCATCTTTTTTTCTTTTTCCTAGGATATGATGGAGCTTCTAGAGGAAGATCTGACTTGTCCCATTTGCTGTAGCCTGTTTGATGATCCTCGTGTCCTGCCCTGTTCACACAATTTCTGCAGAAAGTGTCTGGAAGGAATTCTTGAGGGAAACGTGCGGAATGTGCTTTGGAGGCCATCCCCTTTCAAGTGCCCCACATGCAGGAAGGAGACTCCTGTCACTGGAGTCAACAGCTTGCAGGTCAACTATTCCCTGAAAGGTATTGTGGAGAAATACAACAAAATCAAAGTAACTCCAAAAATGCCTGTGTGCAAAGTGCACAGCGGACAACCCCTTAACATTTTTTGCCGGACAGACATGCAGCTGATCTGTGGGGTTTGTGCCACCCGTGGTGACCATACAAAGCATGTTTTCTGTTCCATTGAAGAAGCTTATTCCCAGGAGAAGCGGGCTTTTGAAACCTTGTTTCAGGGCTTTGAAACTTGGCGTTGTGGAGATGCCCTCTCACGGCTGGATACCTTAGAGACCAGTAAGAGGAAAGCTCTGCAGATGCTGACAAAAGATTCTGACAAAGTGAAGGAGTTCTTTGAGAAGCTGCAGCACACGCTGGAGCAGAAGCGAAATGAGATTCTGTCTGACTTTGAGACCATGAAGCTTGCAGTGATGCAGGCCTACGATCCAGAAATCAATAAACTGAACACGATTCTGCAAGAGCAGCGGATGGCTTTTAACATTGCAGAGGCCTTCAAAGATGTGTCTGAACCCATTATATTTCTGCAGCAGATGCAGGAGTTCAGGGAAAAAATCAAGGTGCTCAAAGAAACCCCTTTACCTTGTTCCACTGTGGACATCAGTCCCACTATGAAGAGCTTTGATACCAGCCAGTGGAATGGAATAAAACTCGTTGATGTGGACAAACTTTCCTTGCCTCAGGAAAGCAACACTTTTAAATTCAAGATTCCCTCAATCTTTTCGCGCAGGTTTATAGTGAACTCTCTTATTTTCTTGCTCATTCTTGCTGTCACCAGAATGTCCTTTGTGGAGTCAGTCATTGACAATCTCCAGTGCTGGAAATCTCAGTTCCTTTCAATTTGTTTGTCCTATTTGGCAGATACCGTGGAGATAGCAGATCATGCAGTCTTTTACTGGGAACAGATGACAGATGGAGCTTCACTTTTAAGAGAAAAGTGTAAAAACTATACGTTGGTTGTACTGGATAACGTTGCACAGTTTGTGTGCAGATATAAACTGTTGTGAGGTGTCTGCTGTAATATAAGAGCTAAGAGAGATCTGAGGAAGAAAACATGGAACCTCTTAAATTAATTGGTCTTTTCAGACTTCCAGTGAAAACATTCAAAGATTCAAAATTATTCCAAAACATTCATAATATTCATATAGTTTGAGCACTGCTAAGCCAGAAAGTGAAATGGAGCTTTGAAATACACTTTGTGGATTCTTCTTTCAGTGGTGATTATGGGAATACTACTCACTGTAAATCATGATCCTTACCAAAATATAGGGCCAAACTGTATCTTTAGTTTGATGTTAATGTAATTGTAGAATAAGATAAAAGATTGTAGTTTAAAAAAAATTCCAACTGGGAGATCGTTTGGAAAGAGGAAAAAGAGTTGTGATTGAGGTGAGCACTGTGCTGACAGGTTTGCTGAGGACTGCCCTTCCACTGCAAAACACAGCATGCATCATTCACATTTTGGAACCAGCTTCTATCTGATGATGTTACTTCTCTCTGAAATAGCTATATGTTTTGGTTTCGTTTTGTGGGTTTTTCTGGGGTTGTTTTTTTTTTTTTTTTTTTTTTTGTATAACCAAATGTTGTAATTACCCTATGCATTCAGATTACATGGGCTATACAAAAATTTATCTTCAGGGCAAGCATAAATTCTAGAGGTAATGATAAGCACAAGCTGCAGGTACTTTGCAGATAGTTCATACTTGTTCATACTTTGCAGTTTACTTTTCCAACATCACATTGTTGAGGTAGCTGGGCTGTTTTGTTAGATCCATTTTTCTCTGAAGCCACACTTTCTTAAAAATATAAAGAATTAGTGCAGTGAAAGGCATGCAAAGGTCTGCCACAGGAAGGCAGCCTAGGCTCTAGCCCTGCAGAAGTGGCAGGTACAAGAGCTGCTCTCCTGACCCTCTCTCTGCCTCTCCAGATTGCAATTCCAAAAGCCAGGAAAAATGATCAGATGATCCCTGGAACAGGTTATGTGATACAGCAGGTATATGGACGTTGGTGGTGTTTGAAGAATCTTATGTAGGTACTCCTGCTGTTACTGTATTTTTGTGTATCTCATTTCAGGACCTAACTGAATTTTCTGGTTGTATTGACTTGGCCTTAGATAACAGGGATTTAAAAGGAACCTTAAGCTTGAGTTCTCTGAAGTGCCCTTCTTTTGGAACATATGGTACTGAACTGTCTTGCCTGAAGCACATCTAACCTCTTTTTGCAGTGGTCCTATGAATAGCAGTGTATGGAATGAAAATGTTGAACTGACATTTCTTGAAAACAAACACAACGTGTGCCATACTTTGGGAATATTCGTTGGCCTCTCTCAAGGTTTCATAAGTTGTGACAGTCAATTCACTGTATTTTCGTAGTCCTTGCAAGCTGTTAATTTCAAAAATAAAACATAAAAGTTTTATGAGAATCAAAGTTTCCAAGCAACCAAACCCAGCAAACAAAACTATTGTACATGATATTTACATCTTTGTTGCCTGGGAATCCTGTTGCTGCTCCACACCTCGCTCCAAACACTTGATGAAAGCACGCAATGGTTCTTGCAGCTGCCTTGCAGTTTAGGCAAGATCAAGTCACAGACATGTAGATGAGAGAGCTACGATTCCTGAGTGGCTGAGGTGGCCATGAGCAGTCGAGAGGTGATCGTTCTGAATGTGGGAGGTGTGAGATTTGTAACCTGGGCTTCTACCTTGCAGCAGTTCCCTGAGTCCAGGCTGGCACGGATGGTGAATGACGATGGCCGGGAGTTTAAACTGGTGAATGGAGAGTTGTTTGTGGACAGAGATGGAGCTTTATTTAGTTACATCATGGACTTCTTGAGGACTCTCCAGGTGTCCTTACCAACTGATTTCTCAGACTATCAGAGGCTGCAGAGAGAAGCAGAATTCTATGGACTCTACCCCCTGGCCGATCTCCTGAGCCAAGAACATTTGCTGAAGCCGAGGCTGGAGATCTTGGAAGTACGTTTTTCTCTCCAAGAAATGCAGACCTTTTTCCGGATCTTTGGTTCCTGCAGTACCACCATTGAGACACTAGCTGAGCAGATCACTGTGTTTACAGGGCAGCAGTCAGGACAGGGCTGGAACAGCCCTTTTCCTTCTCAGAAACCACTCATTCCACTTCCTTTGGAAAGACCCTCTCATCACGATATAGTTTTTCTGTGTGGTACCGAGTATTCTGCTGGTGACCAGTTCATGGCCAGGTACTGTTCCTAGAGTGACTTCTCATTATGGATATGTCTTTGTGACTTCCAGTTCATGGAAGTGCATGCTACGTGGTAGCAAGGCTCATTTTAAAGAAACTGAAAGAAAAGAAATATGTTTCCTTTTTTCTGTTCAATGTTATCTTTTTTCTAGTTCTGAAACACCCAGTTTAATTTGTTACACTGATTTGCCTGTTCTTCAGCTTTCTAAAATACTGTTCTTGATGTTTGTTTATGAGTTCTCTTGGGTTTTTCTCTCTCTCTGCCATTTCCTCCTCACTCACTTCAGAATTTCACAGTATTACCTTCTAGAGAACATGAAAAACATAGTAAAATGAAGCAAAGGAAACAAAGTAAAGAAGTATTGGGGGAAGCCTAAAATCTCCACTAGGTTATGGTGCAAAAGGTATTCCTATCGAAAACAGGAAACAGAGAATGCCAAGAAGGGTTAAAAACTCCTGTGGAACTGAGACAGCATTTTGGAGACTGGAAAGATTTTGTAAAGCTTTTTATTAGGGGCAGGGAGAATAGACAGATTATTAACTATATGCTTCATAGTGGGTTTTCTTTGAATTCAGAGCCAGGTTCTGTTTTTATTAAGATAACTGTGTATCAGTGATTTTTGTGATAGCAGTATCGTATTCTAATGACTACTTAGGTTTTTTTAACTATCTTTTATTGGATGTCTCTATTGTATGGAGACATGTTCTTACTGTATAAGAAAATGTTAAACTAATTTGTCCTCTGTGGCTGTTAGAACATCTGGAATTTTATGGAAATTTCATTGAAATATTTCCAAAAGGGTTATTCTATTTGAATATATGAACTAACACAGCAGTCTTTTGATTATTTTTTTAAGAAAATAAAGTTTATCTTTCTTCCAGCTTTCTTTGGCTAAGAAAGTAGAATAAAAACTACTTTGCATTTGTGAAGCAATACATATGTTTGTGTGCCAAACCTTAAATTTGTAACATATTACTAATTTTAATGGACTAGCAATTGGTTGAGTAGGTTATGGCAACTTAAGTAGTGGGGAAAATATTTCTGATTTTTTCATTTAATTCTTCAGACTTGGTAAAAATTTCCCTCTGCAGATCAATAAAAAAGCTTATCTTGAGTAATGAAACAAGTCAAATTTGATTATGTTGCCTTGCTGAATTTCTGTCTCCTTAATCTTTGTGGTGACATGGACTTTGCCTTTCTTGTGCTTTCCATGAATGTTTGGTGTACTTGCCTGTGAACTGTGGAACAGTTTCACCCATCAGTTTATATATTTTGTAATAGTATTTTTACCTGACTTCTGCTACTCAGAATGTCTGGATAGATTCTTACACTGTACTTTATATCAAATAAAATAATTTGAGGCCATGTGAAAATGATTTTCGTATTTGTTATCACATGACCTGGTGTACAAGGTAACCTTGCAATAAATGTCACTGGAGAGAGAGAGATCCTGTATGTTGGGGAGTGATGCTTTTGGGGTGAACATGACATGGCTGTCCATCATTACTCTTACCTGAAAAACTTGCAGCATTGCAGAGCCTGCTGCTCCCTTCTCCTCCATTAAGTGAGACAAAATGGGGATTGTCACAGATATTTCTTAAGAAAGTAAGTTTTGTGGCGGGGGAGGGTGTGAAAGAGAAGCACTTCTTCCCCAGCAAATAACTTGATGAACTGAGAATTACTCATAATGAAAGAGAGAGTCCAGTTGTCCTTACAAGAAGAAAAAAATATCTGGAGCCTTGGTTGCTGTCAACACAGTGCAGCTGTGCTGATCTACACTGTCAAGAAGTAGTTAAAGTGTGTTGTAACTGTTGGTTGTTTTTTTTTTTTTCTGATTTTAGGTATGTTTCCATAAAGCCTGATAATAGAAAGCTGATTAATGGTACTAATGTGCTAGGCCTGCTGTTTGACACTTTACTCAAAGATGGATTTCGCCTCATAAGCACCAGGACAGTCACCAGTGAAGAGAAGGTTGAATGCTACACTTTTGAAAGGATGAAGAGGGCAGCAGGCCTTGCCATCATGGTGAACCAAACCCCAGGGAGCTCTGGGGTAGCACAGGCAAGGAGAAGCCAAATGCAGAAAGGGAAATAAAGGCTTTTCATTCCATCTTTTGAATGTAGAAGAGGGATGTGTCAGCACTAGTGGCCTTTTTTGTTTGTTTTGGCTTGTTTGAAACTGCAGCTATTGAGGGAAGTAACAAACATATTTTCTTTCAAGTATTTAGGGAAAAAAATGCTTTCTTGCCTTTTACCGTTCCACCCTCTTTAAGTAAAAGCAGCCCAGATTCAATACTGGGTTTGTGGACCAGATTTCAGCATTTCAGAGTTGTTTTTGTTTTTTCTCTGTGGCTAAAATTTACATGAGGACTTGCAAAGCATCAGCCATCCCTTCTAGAAAATTGTTTTTATGTTGTGTGCTAATCTGCAAGTAGATTTTAAAAACATGTTAATACATGAAGAAATAACACCTTGATGCAACTGTCATCCCAACAGTTTGGAGAAATGGCTGGAGGAGCAATGCAAACCCCAACGATTGATTCTTCCACTCACTGATTCTCTTGCAGTCAGCTGAGAGCAATGTAAGGGGAACATCCCGAGCTGTGCTGCTGTGTGGCTTTGTGAAAGCCATCACTGAGGTCTGTGAAATAATGTGTGACTGTGTCTTTGCAGAACACTCCTCTGTCCTCCTGCTCTGGTGGCGTTATGATGCTCTTTGGTTCTGACAATTAAATGATAAAGATCTTTGTGAACAGAAGGTAATTTGGTTTTTAGTGCTTTTACCATAAAAAGGATGAAAATTTGATAAACAGCCCTTCAGATGAAAGAGTTTGTACAGTTTCAAACAAAATAATGCAAAGGATTTTTTAGCACTTGTTAAGTACAACACAGTTGGAAGGCTTAGCAGCAGTAGTTTTAAGAGCCTTGGGAATGTTAGTCCTGTGCAAAGCTTTATAAAGATGCCAAAATTAGCTCAGGTACTGAGAGAGGTAAGTTAATGAAGCTTTATAAATTAAGAATCTTTTCTCCTTCCCTCAAGGCAGGGAAAGAAGATAGCAATAATTTCAGGGATTTATTAGTTGCATCTCAATTTTGTTGCTGGTAAAACACCATCTTCCCAAGGCTTCAAACAGCCCAAGAGAAACACTTTGGGCTTTCTAGGCTGACCAATTAGATCTGGCTTTTCATTAGTTTTAAAATGTGAATGCATTACTTTATTTGCAGCACTTGATAATGGGGGTGGGACTCAGCCACCCGTTCTTCCCCTAAGGAGTTTCAGTGAAGTGGATCTTCCCAGACTGTTGGTACCACTGTCAGACACCTCTTTTCTTTGGCTATTTCTTGGGCGTTTCAGCTTCAGCCAAGTTCAGAAGTTCAGCAGAAACAGTGTGGTCCTCTTGGCTTGTTCTAGAGCTGTTTGGGTTGAAAATGTGATCATGGGACTACATCTCCTAAGCTGCTTACAGGTTATGTAATGTAATAAATGGGAATGTAAGAGTGAATGCTTTCACTTCAAATGGGATTTTTTTGGTCAATAACGTCAATATGTTCATATTTCTTACACTGAGAACCATCATTCACTGAACAACCTCCCCCAGATGTGGTAGAGTCTCCATTGTTAGAAGTTTTGAAGAGAATGCTAAATGATTTCATGGAGGCTCTGTTTCACATGAAAGACTGGGCCAGATGATCTTTTGAGTTCCCTTCCAGCCTGGCCTATTCCATGAATCTGTGGATACCTGTGAAGGTCTGTGCTAGAAAGCCTGTCATGGTGGGCTTGGAGGTCAGACCACTGTTGGGTGACAGAGCAGACAAGCTGTGTGGGATGACTGTCCCACAAGTTGCTGTGCTGCAGACAATGCTCCGTGTTTGGAAACAGTAGTGTTGATTATTGGGTGAGTCATTGACTGTGGATATTGTAGGTGGAGGGACTAGCCAATAATAATGTGAAGCATGAGACCAAAAAGAAAAATAAAATTAAAAAAACCCACCCAACTTCTTACAGGGGAAGTAAAAAAAAATTTAACTTAATAGACTTGAGGCTGTGTTTTGACATTATGCCTTATGCCCTAAATGATGACAAGTAGCAGTGATGTAAGCTGAGACAAGTTTCAGAACCCCTCATAGTAACAATTACACTGTTTCAAGTACACAAAAGTAGGGACTTTGTTTTCCTTGCTGCAGCAGCCACTTTGAAAATAGAAGTTTGGATTCCATTTTTTGTTGTTGTTTTTTAGGGGTTTTTTGTTAATAAAGGGAAAGAAAAGACAAAATACTTCAATTTTTAAAGAGTCCCGAAGTTTTTACCTATGCCATCATCCATGTTCCATGTCTTTGGCAAAATGGATGTTCGATACAACCATTTCAGTAACACTTTATGATGAGCTGAGCACTTTCTGGTTCCTCTCGTGAGTTAATTTTTATTTAGCACCAGCACCGTTCTATGAATACAATATTTGGCAGTGGAAAATATACCAGTGCAAGTTGCTGTCATGTAAAGAGCCATATGTGCTCTACCTTGCCCTTGGGTAACTGTGTTGTGACTCTCTGCTTCTTTTGGAAGCAAAGCATGTGACCATCAACAAGCTTAGGTTCCCACAGTTCTAGCATTTATTCTTACTTAGCTCTGAACTGAGAAGTGTCACCTTCTGTCATTTTGTGTTCCTGCAGAGAACATGACTAGGCTCTTACACAATGCATTCACTTTGTTGTTTTGTTGGTTTGGTTTTTTTTAACTGGTAGTTCCTTAAATAAGTTTGACAGCATGTGTGTGAACAACCTGATAGAAATCTGTTGAAAGTGTCTGACTGATACCAGTAGGATACCCATGACTTTAATGGAAGATAGATTGAATAAATAAATTTCATTGAAGCTGGTTCTTCATGGAAAGCATCTTACTGGATTTCTTTATACAGAAAAAGGAAGCAGTGATGATAGAGCTACAGGTGTTGTGTAGCTTCAAGCTACAACTAAATAGCAGTGATTGTGGAGGAACAGGTGAAATTATGTTAATTCACAGACCAAAGAATATAAAAATAGCACTGATTTACTAGAAGGATCTTCAGCTGGTCTCCACCTTGCGAGGTTATTTATGCTGCTGTAAAGTGTTGCTGAGCCAGGATGGCAATTTTTCTGTGCTCTCTTTGAAGCGGTATGCAGTGTAACCTGCAGGCACCAAGGCAGGAATTTTGAAGTAGTGGCCAATGTTTTTACTGCACCTTCCCTTCTGAAGCCCCAAACAAGCAGGGATGCAGCAGAGAGCAAGCAGACTGTGTGGTGTGTGTTCCCAGCAGAAGGGAACAGCTGTACAAGTGAATTTGGCTGATAGGAACTATGAGTCTGAGTGATTTTAAAAGCTGCTTCATCAAAACCACATTATGTGCTAAACCAAGTACTTGCACCCAAACCTTGGCAGGCAATTCAACTCTGGTATCTCACAACACAATCTCTGCTAGACTAGCAGTGTGTTATAGGTGACTTTTACATGTGACAGAACCAGAAGCTCTGATTGCTCATGTCTAGCTCTATTTTTGATTAAATGGGAATGGGATTTTGAGACATTTTGACTTTTACTTTCCAATAAAGTAATTTGTTATTCCTGACATAATCCACTTTTCAAGTAATTGCCAACTTTCTCAAGAGAATTCCCTTTTTTCCTGTGAAGATGCAAAATTTGCTGATTTCAGTAAGCTTCACTGTTGTATTTGCCTTTTTAATCATCCCTGAATTCAGCAGAAATGCGCAAACTGTTCTACTGCCTGCGATGCTAGAAAGGGACTGCCACAGTGCTGGGGCAGCCCCCTCACTTACAGTGAGCTCTCTGTGCTTTGTAACAGGCAAGCGGACAGAGCCCTAGGGGAAAAAGAAACTGAATGGGGAGGCAGCACCATCATCCTGTCCCACTCATAGGGACTGCTGTGTACATGGCAGAAGGCGATCATCCAAAATGAGGTGATAGCTTGCAGGATTTGCAAAAGGCAGATGATTTGGAAAAACAATGCCTCATTTGCTGTACATTTTCTCATTTTAATCACTTTTCTCTCCTTTATAGTTGGGTTTCATCCTGTGTTTCTATATTCAAGATTGTCAAGGGCTTTGCCAGTACAATCTTGTGGTGCCTGTTGGATGTCCCAACAGGATAGAGGTACCACACACTTTTTCCATCCCCCTGTTCTTGCACCATGTTGGCGTTCTTTTCTAGTGATTGGTGACTTTTTTTGTGCTTTTAAGTAACTTTTTGCCTGCTTCTTCACACACTGGGAAGTCTCTCTTGTGTCATTTTTATCCCTTTCAGGGACATGTCATTTATTTACCGCTTGAATTGTTCAGTATCCTGCTGATACCAAGAAGGACAGAGTCTATTGTGAAATACCTTCTTGTTCTTTGGGTATTGATTTCAATGACAGTTCATGAGGGTTTTTGTTTCTTTGGGAAGGGCAGTCACTGCATTTTTATAGGTTCTGCAGTCAGCACTCACGTGATTGTATAAATGATTAAGAATAGCAGTTTAAATAAAGCTCTAGAAATTGATACAATAGACTAAGATACTGTTTATATTAAGTCTGATCTCTTTGCCCTGGCCATAGTACTGGGAAGTTTCCCCCTTTATTAAATAATTCCAAACCATTTTTCACTTACCTTCATAACTGTATTTCATGGAAGTAGTAGAAGATCCTCCATACAATGCTGTATATGAGGAATTAATAGCCATAGGGCAAAACAATGATGCTGGAGTAATTGCATCAGGCCCAGTGATAGTAACTTCTGTTAACTTTGGAGAAACTTTTCTGCCCAGTGAACTCTTCCCAGCTTCTACCTATTTTGGTTGGTTTCCAGCTTTCCAATGCTCAAAAATAACTCCCTTATAATCTGACCTGAGCAAGGCTGATGTGCTTTTGTCAGTCTCTTGAATGGGTAAGTCTCAGGTACATCCAACACAACCTGGGTGATATTTTGTTTTGATCCACAGCTGAATTCAGAACGAGAAAGCCACCAGAGTGGATCAAAAGTCCTGTCGGAGTTCACAACAAAGTGTTCATAACTTTGAATACTTTTTTTTTTTAAAATTTGTTCCTAGATTGCTGGAAAGTGTTACTAAATATTCATTGAGAAACAAGCTGGGAATTATTCAAGAAGAGGAGGGAGGCTCATTGCCTCTTACTCCTTCCCTCTGATTTGTGCTGAACCATTGCCAGGCTTTAACTTTACAAGGTTTATTTTTATCGATTTTCAACAATAAACAATGAGAGTATCTTCAATAAAAGATTTAGAGTGCATCATAAAGAAATAGAACTCCCTACCAAATATTATATTGATCTATTCCCAAATGCTACTGAAACAGCCTATAAAACCCCAAATGAAGTCCAGTGATGGAGAACTTCCTCTCTCTAGTGACAGAGGCATATGACTGTTATGTCTTCAGAAGACAATAAAAGGGAAGGGAGTGACTCTGCTTCTTTGACCATATCTTCAACAGCCCAGTTAAATCTGTCAGCTCAATGTAATCCACATAAATAATGAATTTGGGAACCAAGGGAACTGCTAGTGTGTCTGAAGATTCCCATTCTTTGAAGCTGCCTCTCCTGCTGCAGTCAGACCATAATTAGTCACAGAAGGCCTTGTTGTAACTAGTAAATGGATGGACCAACAATGTTTTGAATAGTCTGGTTCTGGCTGGAGATATGCCTAGAGCCCTGAATATTCTCAAATAGGTGGGTAAGATGTAAACCACTAGTCCTCATATAAAATACAAATAAATCTGACTTCTCTTTTTAAAAAGTCAGTTTTTTTAGACCGTCATGTAGTTTCTGCTGAAATAACCTCCTGAAGTGTGATCTGATGTGTAAATTTTTCCAAGAATTCTTCCTCCATTTCTACTCTGTTTTCATTCTAATGGAATGGTTCAATAATTGGTGTCTTCTTTCTGGTCAGCAGGATGATGAATGTAGCCCTTAAGGTTGGAAACAGTAATGTGTACAAGTCTGCTGTAGATAATTAATTTAGGGCTTTGCTTTCTAAGCAAGTTACTGTTACAGCAGTCAGCTGAGTGCTTGCTGAAACTGTGAAGAATTAAACATTGCAACATTGTTCCATCCTGATTCTCCATTGGAAAAAAAAAAGGCAATAGATTGGAAACATCAAGTCTGGGGTTTTACTAGTACTTTGGAGTCAGGAACTGAGTTTTTTTTTAATTTTAAAGGCAGTTTGTAGCTTTCATTGAGGGCCTTCTGAAAAGGCTGGTTTATAGTTTTTGGTTTTTGTTCCCCAGTGATATCTAAACTGAGTAATAAAATAATTGCTGACATACTGGTTTATTTACAATGTTGTATTCAATAATAAACAGAAGGCATGCTGATTCTTCCATCCTTTAATCTTTGTGTTTTTACTATGTCTTCAGCCTGCTCCTCAGCCAGGTCCTGGTGGAACAGAGGAAGGGACTATGTGGTAAGGGCAGGCAGAAATCCACAGAAGGCGGCAAACTCGCTTCTTTCCCATTACAGAGAGGAAGTAAAGGAATAAAATTAGGCTGGAAAGAGTCATGGCCTTTGTGGGACCAAAGAGACACACCTTACTGTACTGAGGAGAGGACAGAGATTCCAGAAATGTCATTGCCACTGGACTAGGAAAAGCAGATCTCACTGGGGTGAACAAATGGGTGGGTAGTAGCTGCTATACAAACCTGGAAAGGGCACAGAACAACATGGACAGGAGACTTAGATGTTCATGAGACTATAGGGATGTTTTATTTTTTTCCAATGTGTTAGGTTAATGCATCCATAGAATATCTTCCAGTAATAGTTCGCATACCTGAAGAAGAAAATTTCTCTTTAGGAGGTAATTTCTGCATACGTGCAGTGAAGTGAAGCCTTGCAGGATCCAGACATCAGATGGATTAGTCATGTTGATATCTCACATCTGGAAACAGGAGCTAAGCTGGATATGTCCTGTGGTTGGCCTTTGTTTCAATGCCAATTGCACTATGGTGAGCACTAAACCTGTTGGTAAGTTCCTAATTTTCCATAAACTGGAAAGGTATCTCCTGGAATAGACTGGTTTACCTTTTGTTTTCTCCATTTGCAATTCTATCCTTAAGCCATATAATATTCATTTGCTACCTATAGTTGTTCAAAACATTATCTTCTGAAGATGGCTCAGTAAACCTCAAATCCCCAGAACACATTAATAGCTTAAATATGTCAAGAATGTAAATGAAAAATTGTATCTGCATAGCCCCTGATGTAAGAGAAGTTTCTTCCGTCATTGGTTAGGCTAAAACTGCTTTCTGCTCCTATTTTATAAGATTTCTTTGACAATTGAAGTGTGACAGTGCAATCTAGACTTCACTGGTGTCCATATACAGTCCCAAAATCTCTATGAATACATGTTGTAAAAATGATCTTTTTGCAAGATTCATCTTTTGGAGACTCCCTGCTGGAAAATGCCCTAGCAGGCACAGGAACACTTGAGCGACTCCTCTCTTGACTATAGTTTGCATCATAAGCTGTGCTGTAACTGTCTTGTGCTAAGCTATTGAAAGTCTGACCCATAGAATCACAGAATGGTTTGGGTTGGAAGGAACCTTAAAGACTATCTGGTTCCAACCCCTCTGCCATGGGCAGGAATGCTATTTGCTAGACCAGGTTGCTTCAAGCCCCATTCAACCTGCTCTTGAGCAATTCCAGGGATGGGGCTTCCACAACTTCTCTGGGCAACCTGTGCCAGTGCCAGCCTCTGACCCATGATCTCAATGAGCTTCTGAGGAAGGCTCTGAGATTGAATAGAAAAGCTGAATGTTATATGAAGTCACAGAAGGCTAATGGAACATCACACTGCTATGGCTTGGATCATCTCTTCTGTGAAGGGATCTATGCTGACTTGTCTACCCTCAGGACCAAGACAAAACCATGAGTGAAGGATGTAATGACAGTTCTTAGATCATTTATGGAGTGTTCAGGACATGCATGCATATGTGGGTTTTTGTTCTTCTGAAGCAGGCAGTGACAAGCATGCAGGTCTTATACTGGAGGCAATGACGCCTGCTAGAAAGACCACACAGTTCCTTCAGGCAGGGTGGGTAACAGTGTGGAAACAACTGTTTTGAACGCTCAGAGCTCTCAGGGCTTTCTAACTTGGTAGTGATAAACGGCTGACTGAAAACATTTCTCTATATCTGATCTTTCAGCTGTGCGTATTTACATTCTTGAGATCTGGGACAGCCAATGTGAATACTATACTGGAATTGGCTCACTACCACCTTTCCCCTTCCCCTTCTAAGAGATAAAAAGGGGATCTCTTCTCCATAGGAAAAGAAGCAGTTTTACTAATGATCTAACATGCTCTCATAAAACACCTTGGACAAAAAGGAGTCAATGAGTGACTAAAATAGAATACACAAATCTCTGTGACAGTTGGTAGGCTTTAACACATTGTAAAACCATTTCAGTGCTTGAAAGGAAGAGGTACAACTTTAAAAACATTCCAAATGTTCTGGCGCAAACAGTCAGACACTGCCATGTGGATGAAAGAAGCAGGTGAACTGCTACATACAAGGAAGTTTTCTTTTTTCCTCGTTAAGTCTGCTGCTTTGCTGGAGGGCATGTAGGCCTGCGGGGTTGGAAAGCCTATGCTCTTGTGATGTCTGTACTTGGCAACTGGTATTTACTTGTCTTGGGGATCTAAGAAGAGTATGTATAACCCTGTCTATAAAAGAGAATGCAAAGCATTTAATAGGTCCTTATGCTTCAGAAAACCCATAAAGAAATACTTTTTATCGAGATGTCTGTCTCTGGAAATGTCACTACTGCCATAAAGACTCTACTGCACCATATCTAAATTCCTTTCTAGATGTCTGTGGCAATGCTTACCATTTCAAATTAGCATTTGCAATATTAATACTCTATTTGAGACCCTCATTTTCAGAAGGTAATTCTGCAGCAGCGACAAACCTTCATCAACTTTTTGCTCTAGGTATCAATATTTCCTGTCATTGGAGGCAGCTTTCACAGAATCAATTAGAGCTTGGGAAAGACCTCTCAGACCATGTCCAACCTATGACCAACTGAACACCACCCTGTCAACTGGACCACAGCACCAAGTGCCACATCCAATCTTTTCTTAAACACCTCCAGGGATGGTGACTCCACTACTGCCCTGGGCAGCCCATTCCAGTATCTAAACCCTTTTTGAGAAGAAATTCCTCCTAATGTCCAATCTAAACCTCCCCTGGTACAGTTTGAGGCCATTTCCTCTCATCTTGTCACTAGAAGAACAAACAAGCAAGCTCTCTGCAATTACCTAAAAGGATGTTGTAGCAAGGTGGGTGTCAGTCTTTTCTCCCAGGTAACAAGATGAGAGGAAATGACCTCAAGCTGTGCTAGTGTAGGTTTAGATTGGATAGCAGGAAAACTTTCTTCACTGAAAGGATGGTTAAGCATTAGAACAGGCTGCCCAGGGAAAATCACCATCCCCGGGAAAGCTCAAAAGGCATGTGGGTGTGGCACTTGGGGATATGGTCTAGTGGTGAGCATGGTGGTGCAGGGTTAATGGTTGGACTAGAGATCTTGGAGGCCTTTTCCAACCTTAACACTTCTAAATCTGTGAGGTGCTGAAAAATACAGGAAGTTCTCATCTCTACAAGCTGCCCTAGTGTGAACCACACCTACCTCTCTACTGCTGTAGGATGTCCAGCTAAACAGAACCGTACAGAACCTTTCAGTCTACTTCTGGTTCTGATTAAGCATACAAGTTTTTTATTGGAACTAGTCCTACAGGATGCCAGAAGCTTATAAAAATGATCTCTGATTACCAGTGGAGTAGAGAATGTTTGAATCAATACTGAAGACCAGACACCCATTGAAATTTATGAGGGGTGATTCTGAGCCTGATTTGAAAGTGAGGAGCTGGATTTCTCTGATGAAGCTCAAGAATTCAAAAGTGATTCAACGTTGCTCTAATTAATTCTTGGTGCCACATCGTTATTGATAATTTCTCTAGAATTATGGCTGCCAAGGAATCCAAGAACTGTAGACCATTGCATCGTGAAAATTACAGCTCTGCATCACTGGACTGCCTGGTGTTTGCAGGTCTGAGCTGTGCTTAACTTCTTTAGAAAAATTTATGTAGGATAAAATCAGGATCTGTTTTGCAAATGTTCTGTTCCTTGTCTCCATCTAATCGAGGTCTAGCCATGTTAGGAGACTTGCTGACAGCCTAGGACAAGAAGTTAGAAAAGCAAAAGAGCTCTGGTCTTTCTCAACTGTTTCTGCTCAGGCAAACTAGAACCAGAGGCCAGGTGCCTGTATCACTTGTGACATCTTGAAGCAAGATGTTTTGCTTGCTCAGCCTTCTTAGAAGATTTATGTGATGCTCATCAACTCAAGTAAAGTGTATCTTATGTAGACAGTCTTTAATGACACCACTACATTACACCACAAATGTCTGAATGCTAGGGAGGTCGTGCTCATTCATGGGGTATGCACAGACATGGAATTCTTCCGAGGTTGAAGCAATTTCTCTAAGCAAAGCAAAAAAACCCCAAACCCAACAAGCTAGAAATGCCAGTTTCTTAACTAAACCACATCTTAACAGTTCTTTAGGTGTTAATATAAACAAGTAAAAAGTAAAGTAAGAAAAAAACTAATGAAGATAAGTGAAAAATAAAATTACTTCTATCATTGGCTAGTGAAAAGCTCTCTGTAGCCACTGGTAGTCTGAAGAATGGGGGGATGGATTAACACTACTCTTGCACAAAGAAATGCAGTTATTGCTTTCACAGGTGCTGCTGAAAAATATTTTGCTCTATTGGTACTCATGGCTGCATGCAGTGCCTCTGTATCAATGCACAACACACACACACTGAAGAATTACAAGTGTTCTTAAAGATGTTAGAATTCAGGAGGGTATTTTTTAGTTTTGTCCATGTAATATCCAGAGGTAGATGAAAGAAATTGTCACGGGTAAAGAAGTTCAATATAAGTTATTCGGTTTTAAGATAAAGGATGACAGAGAAATTCCTGTCTCAAGGATGTGGCTTACGGAGATTCACAGTAGTTTCCCCAGGTTTGGATGTCTCAAAAGAAGCGCCCGTTGAAAGCCCAAGAAACTCAAAACACTATAAAATCACCAGGACCAGGTGCTGTTATTAAAAGAATCCTGCAGTAAACATGCAAAAAACTAGAGATAAAGTTAGGATTCTGTCACTTACGAAAGAAAATGTCCACTGGTCTGGACAATTGTTCACAGCTAGAGAAAAACCTGCAATTTTGGAGGAAACAGATACATTCATAGCAAAAGGTAGTGCTTTTCTCAGGCTACTTACTTTATGCCTGAATAAGCATAAAATAATGGGATCATAATATAACAGCTCTGCAAGTTATCTGTATGTTCTAAGTGACTAGAATTACTTAAACTAAAAATTAAAGATTCTCCAAGAACCATGAGGAAGTCCTGAAGTTCAACCCTAATTTGGGAATGGGGTAACCACCCCTCAGTGTCGGAACCCAGGACATCCCTCTAGATGGCCCGGGCAGTCCGAGACCCCAGGAGGGGGTCCAGAGACCCTGGTACAGTGATAAAAACACCAGTGCCCTTGATTTTAGCCCTTGGGAGCGATTGCCTTCATTATATGAAGAATTACAAGTCACGGGTGTGTGATTAGGATATTAGATAACTTATTTTTGTGTATTAATGTGGATTTTGGGGGTTCACAAAGGAGGCTCAAGGAGACAAGATGGAGGGATTTGGGTGTGTCCCCTGTCTTTCTTCTTCTTCTTCTTCTTGTCCTCCATCTTCGGGTGAGGTGGTGGCATTTTCTGATTGGTTTAGTGTAAAGGTGCACAGTTTAATAAGGGTAGTGGATATTGGTATAATAGTAAAAACAATGAAGACGTAACCATTAGTATAAAAGATTACGACCGCCCATGAGCGAGGCAGATAGCCTTTGGCAGTGGTGTAGGTGACATCCGCGCCGGCTGAAGAGAAAATGTTTAGGTACACGATAGAATAAACAATTTTGATAAGAAACCGACGCGTCCTGACTCTTTCTTCTGGCACGGGGCTTGGAGGAAAGGATTTTACCCGCAATTCTCGGATGGCTACCAGCCCGGGATCTGAGACTCAGAAGAGGAAGAATATTTTAATTTTTCTGAACAGGGTAAATTATTTGAATTTTCTTCAACTTAAAACAGGCTCTTACCCTATGCTGCTAATTTATAAGGGGGATTGTAAACTTTCTGGTGAATAAAAACCCAACCCAAACCAAAAAACCTCTGAAACCCAAAGACTCAAAAAGCTGCTTCAGACACAGAAAAAAAGCAGTTTGTGGATAGATTGCAAGTGTGAAGAGGTGAATCCCCTTGCTGGTTGCTGAACAGCCATGATGTTCTTTTATGCTGCTCCCTGCTTTCCATCTTCAGCAGATTTAGATAATGTAGGAGGCATAGAGCAGTTTAAAGCCACCTTTACTGGTGCTCTCTTCAGCAATAAAACCCAGAACTTTGGCATAATAGAGAACTGTGATGCGATTCACAAATACTTATTATCTCAGTGTTCATCTACTGGAAACATAAGGTATTCCTTTAGTGTGCTTTAATGGGTACTTATATTTATTGTATGCTGACTTTACCATTACTTCAGGAAACATCTTAGGAAAAGAATACGGAACATGCAAGGAACTGCACAGTTAGTCCAATAAAAACAAATTCCACTACCCTTTGAAATCCTACCTGCAGCTTGCTTTCATCTGCTAACAGCAATAGTTATCACTGCCAACAACCTCTGAACAAAATCGTTTTCTGACTTTTTTGTGCATATCCTTGATTTAAGAAGAAAGATGGGGAACATCTGTGGGCAACTTCCACTGGGTATTTTTTCAGAAGCAGGAGATGTGAACTTGAATCTCCTCAGGCTTCTGAAACCCAGGTTTTCTGTTTTGTGGAGGAGTTCCTTTGCCTTGAGATTGTTTCAGCTAGTTTCTTAAAATTCTTCTGAGGGATTTTAGCAAGTCATGGCAATTTTAAACTAGCTCTTTGTTCTGTCCCCATCTTTCCCATTCCTTCTTTTCATTCACAGCATGTAGCTTTACCCTCTTGTTTCTGCCAGCTCCTCCAACATATCTGATCACTGATTTTTTTAATGAGTTCTAAGAGTGAGAAAAAGTCTCCAGCACTCTGGCTTTCTTGGCATCATGCTAGTCTTCTGTGCCACAGTAGAAAACTAATTGTCACATCAGTTTCTCTAGCACTGTTGAAGTTATAGATTTTCAGCCACAAATCCAACTCCTTAAATGAAGGTGAGGTGTTACAACCTTGGCCATACCTGATGCAGAAAGAGATAACTTATGTATTGTTTAATTCAGAACAGAAGATCCTGTACCTCTATGACACTTCTTTCTGGAATCCTTGCATCACCCAGTACTACATTTCATACAGTTTCTACAGTATTCCATCACCACGTGGATATACAGTGACCATTACAAGGGAGATTTTAGGTTCACTTTACAAACACTAGTAAGTGTCCTGCAATTGTCAGCATGAGACATTAATTTCATTTTGAATAAGAACTTGTTTCTCAACATATAAGAACACAAACAGAGTATGCAGCTAGTTGCGTCGGCAGCAACTTAAAAACCAGACAAAAAACATCATAAAGCAAAGCTAAAGTGATTAAAAAACACCCAAGACTCTTGCCAAAATTGTACCTTGTTAAATAGCAGAAGCTCTCATAGATGTGCCTGCAAGATAGCCTCAGTCATTAAGTAAGGCTGTACCTGGGTAGCTCACTGCCAGCTTACAAACTTTTGTTTTAAAACCTGCATTTTTGACAGAACTAAACTAAACTAAACACTTTGCCTTAGTCAGGCTGTAAACGTGACATTAAAGCATACTAGTCTGACATTTTATCACAAGGACAAAGTACTGCTCTACATTTTTACTACAGCAATTTAAAAATAAACTTCTATAAAGGCACTAAGAAACTGTGTGCCGGCCCCTCTATTTAACCAAACTTTTAACATTTCTTATACATAAGAGATAAAACTTGATTCAAAGGTAGTTTTTACAAGCACACACATTTTTCTTCTTCCTCCACTTCCTCTATTTGTGATACAGGATTGAAAAAAATTGCTTGCTGAGTGCAACGAACAGCTGAATTCAAGCACAATTCCTTTCTAGAACCTCCACAGCAATACAACCAACAGGGGGCTGTCTGGCTACACAATGTTATCAAATCTGCAGTGAAATCCTTTTCCTGACTGTACAACCTACCATTCATGCACACTTCCTAAAATTGGTTGAAGAACAAGTCATTTAACAGATTTCATACCTCCAAAACAGAATTCTTGTCCATCTTTGTCTCATACTACTGGAAATCTTGTATTTTTGATCTGGAAGTTCCATTATAGATGGATAATACAGCTTTAACGTTATTTATTGATCTGTCTGAAATAACAGATATTGTTTGTTGGAAAAGGGGGAGACTTTCCCCTTGTCTTGATAATAGGAAAGGCATATCACAGCTGCTTCCAGATGCTAAGAAGCTATATGAGCATTTTTGTGCTGGTTTCATATATTGATACTAATCTTCTGTACAAGAAAAGGGATAGACCAAAATGTTTTTAGACCCTTTGATATTGATTTAAAGAGCAGACAGGCAAAATCTGTCTGTAGTAGTGTCAAGAAAGGAAGAATAAGGCCCTGAATATTCCTTACAGTGATTTAAGCAATGTAAATGGACTTTAAAACTGGAGTGCCAGTCTCCGGAGTGAATGGTATTTTCTCAGAGCTGGCACTGTTGCTTACAGTAAGCCCATTCAGCTGGCTGAGCTTACCAAAAACTAACCTAAAGTCATTCAGTGAAACCACCAAAGGCATATGAGAGCCAGGGTAATAGTGAAAGAAACAAGAAGACTCATTCCCAAACTTGTCTGGTTCAAGAATTGAAGAATCATAGTCTTATATTATTGTTGACTATCCTAGCTGGTCAAATAATATAACCCCTCAAGCTCTTCCTTTGCCTTTATTGCAATAAAATGTTAAAAATTTATACATTTGAGACTTTCTGTGCTCTAATTTATGCCTTATATACTTCAAATTTTATAATACTTAAGGTTTTTTTTTGAGTATTTGTTGAGAGATTCCAAAATGTTTTACTTTTAAAACCACTTAAAAGTGTAAAAGCTGCTGACAGAAGGTTCTTTTATGGGCAATAAATCCACACACTTGCCCTGCAGAAAGGTAGGGAAATGTGAAGCTTTCTATCCATGTCTAACTCCTATGGCTATAAACAGCAGAAGGAAACACAATGGATATATGATTCCTATCTCTCAAGAGAAACTAAGTCTTCACCTACTATGCAATGTATACTTTAGATTGAAGATAGAAACTAGATAAATGTTGCTATAATTGATATGCTAATTTCAGAACTTTCGAACATAAGGTTCAAATTTTACATTAAGAGGCAGAAGCAATATAAGAAATTTAATTTTATTTATTACTAAATACAGAGCTATTATAAGTGAATAAAATGTGGGGAAAAGAGTTGCACCTGATGATCACTAAATAGCTTCTAACAGAAATAAACTATTTAGAGTGAAAAAGTACTTCAGTGATTATTATCCCCTCACAGAAAGATGAGCAATGCCATTCATGCCATGGCATTTTTCCATAATTTTTTTCTTATTTCTCTTAATAGTTAAATATTTTACTGTGATATACATAATTGCCACCTTAGAAAGGAGACTTGCATATATCTCAGACATAAGTTTTCCTTCAAATACATTTTAAATGTTTTGTTTGTTTTTTACATGAAGAATTGCTGCTGCTGCTAACTGGTACAATAGCAGCTCACCACTTTGGGTGTGTTTCTACAGTTTCTTGTGACTTCTGTGACAATACGTTGCAATGAAGATAAAGGGAATCTAAACACTTCAAACTTCAACCATTACTGCTAATGTGGCCACCTGATTAGAAGAGACTTCCTCCAGTACTTAACAAGACACCATGATTAAGGGAAAAGCTGAAACATTTTCAGATCACTGTATTCAAATTTCTAGTACATACCACTCTCATTTAGCCAAGTGTGCTATAGGCAGTACCAAGAAAAATGCCTTTGAAATTTGAAGAAAATGGCTACAGAAGTCTTAAATAGTTAGGTTTAAGTCACTTTACATTTTTAGAAATGCAGTGCTTACCACTGTACATTAAGGAATTGTTACAATTGAAACAGTTCATTCTTTCTGGAAAATATCTTCACAGGTAAATTTATTGTCAAATATGCTGAAGTTCAAACATGTACATTACCTTTAGTATATAGAAGATTTTGCAGAATGTTGATGATGTTACTTACAAAAATGACAAGCAAAAAGTGGCACACACAAGTGTTTAATAATGAGTTATATCTGCAAAATGAATCAGTGACAAGACAGGACACAAATCAGAGTATTTTGGAATTCACAGGACTGCAGAAATAGACCATGAATAAACAGCACAGAAACTCTGCTTCCCAGCCTGAGCTGTAACAAGGAAAGTTGATTGCAGATCTGGTCTTTAAAGATGCACGGTACTCACCTCTTCCTCCGAAATCCGAATTAATAAATGCCATAGAAAATTCCATGAGGAAATGCGTTACTGTAGTACAGCTACTAAACAAAAGTAGCCAACGGCCCTTCAAGGTATGTGTCCATTACCCCTATTTTAAATGTGACACGGAGGTGTAGAAACTACCACAGTATGCAACAGTTTCAAGTTCCCTTTAAGACAAGGCTGTCAGCAGACATAACTTTACAGAGTATTTTAATTCAAATGACAACTCCTAAGAAGCTCAGCTACCAATGTGAAGAAGGTGTTTCTTTCAGACCTGAGAATCTTAAATCAGACACCTCTAAAGTAAAGCACAATATACGCACTACAGAAACAATGGCCTGGTTACTTGTCCAGCATCATGTGAGAATCAAGGCAGAAAAATAAACATCACATCCAATTCTTAAGAATTCTCACTTGACACAACCATGAAGACATGGTTTCCTCTACTTGCAGCCATTTGTTCCATTGCCTACAGAATTTTTTACTAATTTCTGCAGCAGCTATAGCAACATCAGCAACATCTTGCTTGCACAGCCCACAAACATCTTCCCTGGCCCAGCATCACAACAGGCTGATCCAACAATAGATTTAAACATTCTGTGTGATCACAAAGATTGCTTCATAGTATACTGACACAAGGGGGCAAATGAAGATTGCAGAATCTTAAAGCAGGAGTTATCTAACTTCTTAATGTTTCATTTTGTGATCTTCTTGTTCTTTTAACAGTTATTAGCTTGTGCTTTGGTTTTTTTTCTCTCCCCTCACAAAATCATTTCCTCCTTTGAATTCTAATTCTCCTTATTAGATGAAGCATTTTTTTTACTTCCACAAAGATTATGAGAGAACTGAAGAATCTTTCACATGAAAAAAGGCTGAGTGAGCTGAGACTCCAGCCCGGAGAAGAAAAGGCTTGTGTTTGTGTGATCTCAGCAATGTTTCTAAATGCCTGCTGGTGGGGGCATAAGAGAGTAAAGACACAGCCAGGCTCTTCTCAGTTGTGTTTAGAGACAGGACAAGAGGCAACAGGTAAGAAATGAACTGCATGAAATTCTAGCTGAACAGGACAGGCTGCAGAGTCTCCATCCTTGAATATGTTCAAATTTGACTGCACATAGCCTTAAAGAAACTACCCTGTTTGAACTGGAGACCTCCCTTACAACCTCAACTACTCTCACCTTGGGATTTCTTTTCAGGACCAAAATCCATGAAGTAACTGAGGGTACTAATAGGCTTGCCCTCTTCTCTGTGGAATATGATGAGAGGGATGAAATTGACAGTGATTTCCCATATGACAGCAAAAGCTACTACTTAACAGTCTGCATTCCCTTCTGGATCTGAAGTGCAGAGCACTCCAGCGAATGTTAGGAATCACTTGAGGAGTGCAAGTCCCTTTCCCTAAGCCTGACTCGTTCTCTTTGCCTCATGCCAGACCCCTCTGTCAGGGGGTTTCTTCAAATTTCAATAAACAAACCCCCAAATCTTTGCTCAATGTATTTCAATCCTTCTGACTTTCCAGTTCATCAGATCTGTCCTTTCTGTATATGTTCTCAGCTCCAACCTTTTAACATTGCATTTTTACACATGCTCCTAACACTAGTTGTCTTCACTCATATACAGCTATTAGTCTCAGTTTATTTTCAAGCAGGCCTATTTTTTCTTGCCTTTTTATGTGAATTAAGCATCTTTTTCCCATACAGTTCCTAAGCCTACCAGAAAATAAGCATCTGAACTGAAAACAGTGAGCCTTCCTTTCTTATATCAGGCACAGTCCTTAGAACCCCAGAGCTGCAACGTGAAGTGAGTTCGATCCAGCCACAGTCTCCGGCACCACCCGTACAGGCAAACCTCTGGAAAATATAACTGCTAATATTAAGCCACTTGTGAACCATGAGAGAAATGTAACATCCTTTTCAAAGATCTAGGAACTAAATCATTTGAGTAGGCCTTCATAAGCACTTGAAGCAGTTTTCTAGATCCAGACAGGAACTTTGGTTCCTCAGTCGAACTCTGGTTCTGCAAATGTTCAAACTGTGTTTTCACCATGTCACTGAACTATTCTAAGCTGCTAGGGCCACCAAATGAGGTGCTCCAATCTTTGCCCTTCTGCTTCTTCCTGCTCCCTGCTATTTCCTGCCCTTGTGCCAGTGATAGGAGTTTGAATGGCGAACCAGAAGGAAGCACAGACTCTTTCACTCTTCGCACAAAGGCCAATATGAGCACAATGAAGTAGTCAGGAACAGTTTGGCCACTGGACTTTGACAAAGCCATGCAAATAGACTTACTTGTTGTATGCTCTCTAGTTTCTGATCAGCTCTTTAGATTCACATCTACTCATAGAAGCCCCTGGGAAAAATCCTGGGTACACCGAAACACTAGATCTACAAGAGCAATTGGATGGATAGCCTGCTGCAAGCACCAGTCTGCAGCATGCTCAAAAAAAATCAGTGACCTTTAAGGTCTTTCCAAGCATTCTAAGTCTTGAAATGATTGAAGCATATATGTGCAGGTCTTTGATATTTAGCATTACATAGTGCTACTTGAAGAAACTCAATGAAAAAGCTATCCAACTTTGATCCAGATAGGATATTTTTTTAAAGTAGTGAACCTCATTTTGGTCATGTATCTTAAGAGAAATGTAGTAGGTAAATGTGCACACAAGTGCTCTTTATGAAAAGCTGTAGGCTATCTAATTCTGCATAGCTGTGCTGTTGAGAATTGCTCAGGTCTGAACTAAATTGGAAATTTTAGCCATTAGTAATTTTGCCAGTTCAAATCCATAGCAGTAGTAGACAACGAGAGTGTGATTTTTACCAGTCTGAAATATGGTCAAATAATGCAAACTTTTGAATTATAACAACCTGGATTCATATTTTTCTACATCATGTTTGTACCTGTGCAACTGCACCAGCAGCAGGCCTGTGAAGGTGAAAATCAAAACAAATCTTGAGTGCAGATAAGCTTTCTCTCCTTCTTTTAAAACATCTGTATGATATATTACCTTGACTCTGTGAACAACTATTTGAATAAGGTATGTGTATTTTAAACGGTAAAATACAACAGGGCTAATAAAATTAGATTAGCAAGTGATACTGAGTCATGATAGTGAAGAAAATGAAATCTTAAAAGGAAACACACTTTCAGATCTGTATCTAAAATTAGTGACATTTACATAACCATTAGTCTACATTTGACTCACCACACAGTTCTTGCATGTAGCTTTTAAAAGAAAAGGAGCCCAAGTAATTTCCATTCTCACTGCAGCAATTTCACTCATCTCAATGAAAGATTCTCCTGCAAGAGAAAAATCTTAGTGGAAGATGAGAAAAAAAGTAGTAAATTCACAGTCAGATGCGGAATTTAAACTTCTAACTATAGCCCAGTGGTTTAAGAAATGAAGTGGTTAACAAGTTTTGTTAAAAAAATTGGAAGGCACTTTTTCTTTGAGTTCTTTTTGCTAAAAGCATGACCAAAAACTTCCCAGTTCCACTAATTCAGAAAAGGTTGTAAAAATGAACACAGTTTTAAGAGTTTTAATAAAGAAATGTGCTGTAAATTAAAGTAACATAATTTTCATAGTTTTAAAATATATAAATAAACACACTTACCAAACCATTGTTAGACAGGTGTAGCTTGAGATGACTCCTTTAATAAGTTCAGTTTTCACATAAACCAAAGCAAAGCTATATATGTCTATTCTATATTTACCATCAGATACTATGAAGCTCTAAATATAGTTTCTGAATAAATGAAAATACAAAAAAAAGCTAAGAAAGTGTTCATATACAAACAATATATAAACTTATAGAAATAAAAAGGCATAGGAAATACATGCAATGTCCTGTTCCATGACTCGCGTGTTGAAGTGGCTAGCCTTACTTCAGCAGCACAGTTAATACTGGAGATATTTACAGTCTTAACACCAATATTTACGTGCTGCTAAAGTATGACAGACATCAGCATCACAAAATGGACTAATTCATAAGTAGTATGTCTCTTCAGGGTGATGAAATCCTTGTATTTTTGAGGCAGCACAATATGGCCTGCACCTTTTCAAAACCCACAAACCATTATGTGCTGCTACGTTATGCCAAGGTGTCTACCATGCTTCAAAGAAATAGAAACATACTCTCAGAGCTGAACGCATTATTTTCTTATTGAACTTTAGCTTTCATGTAGTAACATCAGTTGTATCAATGAACTACAAAATATTTAGAAAACATCTGTCCATTGCCAAGCTGTTAATTTACAATGAAGCGCTAGACTTTACTGCCACCTGAGCATAATATCTTAATAGGACATGAAATGAAATCCACAAACTGGACAATTGTGTGTCTGATTAGAGGAACTAAAGATTATGCAGATGTTTATTTCAAAAGAAAACAAAAAAGTCTGGGTTATTTTCTAATCTAATTTTTTGTCATCTGGAAACTCAGATATGAAAAGAAAACCCCAGCAACTTTCATCTGAAAGAGAGTAAGAGCTAATTTTAAAATAAGCTTTTGTCAACTACTCTATCAGTCCTCAAGCCATTTGTTAGCTCTGCAGCTTACCTTTACTGCAATTTTTGGGCAGACTCAAAAGAGTCTTAATTAATTTCAGAGGAAAAAAAAAAATTAAAAACCCACAATTGTTAGCAAGAATAGTAACATATCTGTTATTATGAGCAGGAGTTCATCTGTCCCCAGCCTAGAATGACCATGCTGCTTCACTTGAAATAGGCAAGAGATGCGGAATTCATGTCCCTGCTAGGTATCATTTTCTTAGACTAAAGAATGCCAGAGATTTAAGTGTGTGCAGTCCTTTTACTGGTTCCCTAGATAACATGAATTACGCTTTCTATGTTTTTATACTAAACTGTTAAGACAAAAGCTACTTACACAGCATGGACCCAAGCACACCACTCCATTGCAATAAGCCTTCTAGTCAGGTCATGACAGACAACTTCTGGAAATTAACAGGGCTATCTGGAAGCACAAGAAGAGATTTGGCAGGCCATATGGGGGAAAGATTGGGGAGTTTTTCTTTGCTCCTTTCCTGTTTTTGTTCCTACACTAATACAGCAGGGCAATATCTACTAGAAGAGTCCATTGTCGCAAACATGCCAATTAAAGTGGGATTGCCAGTGTAAATTTGCAGGTAACAGCAGCAACACTTTTTATATAGTTTATCCAGGTAGGAATGCTATCTTTAGGAACTGCATCAAAGAGCCATTTCCAGTATATTTTATACATGCACAGCTATATTTACACTTAACCTCACCCAACATCTTACTACCTGTGGTTTTTTTTTTTTTAAACAGATAGCTAAAATAGGAAAACTAAATCAAATAGGCACGACTTACCCAACTTACCATGGTGAATTAAAGCAGGAGTGTAAAGTCAAAATAAACCTACACTGTAAACGTATGCTCTAACAGTTGGTCTGCCCCCTGAAGAAACTTTGCTAGGCATAAGCCAAGAGAAGAAAAGTAAAGACAAAATCTCCACCATATATATATACACACACATATATGTAATGTGGAAGGCATAGATAATGATAGATGTAGAAAAAATGCTAGCCTGCAGTAAGAGATTTACTCCAACTTTAAGAGTAAGAAAAAGAGTATGAAAAATATTCGCTAGCAAGAAAAAATACTGCTTTGTACTTGTAGATTTACCTTAAAAGCAAGTTATTTAAGTGAAACAGCTGCAACATTTAATACCTTTGGAAGTGCATTTCTCATTTTTACATTCAGGCCAAACTCTTCATTTGAAACTCCACGTGTTTAACTGATACTATTCTTTCATTGCTTGGTTGATTTCAGGTTCTAGCTTAAGTATGGAGGTTTTTTTTTTCCTGTTGCATAACTAAATCCCTCTAAAATAAAACTATACACACTATGATATGAAGACTTGGCAGAACTATTATGCTATTTTCTACAGTAAGTGTATTAGTAAGAAAACTTGCAGGTAATTCCACGCACCCATACAAAACATGAACATAAAACCTTGCATGAATTACATTCCAGGCCATTTTAATGATTTTGGAAGGTGTTTTGTTGCTGTTTTTTTAAAAACGTTGCTACAAAATGCCCCAAAAGAAACCAACCAATCCAAAATTCAACACAATGTTTCCTACACTGCTATTAAAATAGATATCATCTGCAAGGAGAATAAGCAAATTATCACATAAAATTGAAGGCAGTGTATGTGAGAGAAGGCATTGTGGAACAGGAAAAGGATGAAAGGAGGAAGTCTAAGCTAAGTGTACTGATAGCCGAGCCAGGAATCTACTGAAACCCAGGAGTGTTTGCACAAAGCTGTGTACCATTATGTTTCAGTCATAAAGTCTATATAGTTGCTACCAAGAGTTCTTCTCCTACCTCCATCCTTGTGTCTTAAATCTGTAGATGAGAGACAGACAGACAAAGGAGACCTCAATAAAAGCTGGGAATCATGTATGCAAGCAGCTCCATTACATTTCCCAAGTCCCTAAAAGCAAGTGCTCTGCTGAGGAAGGATTCTGAAGATGCAAAACTGAAATTCCGCAGAAGCCACTCACATACAGCAGTCAGGATTGCTCTTTGAAAAAAAGTACTGGAACTGTTAAAAAAAAAGGAAAAGAAAAAGAGAGAGAGAGAGTGTGTGTATATGTATTTGTGCTTATTTTAGGAATTGGAGTGTTCCCAAGCAATGAAAGAGCCTTTCCTTGATTTCAGTACTTCTTAGCTGATTTATCAAAGACCAAGCCCAATATAAAATATCATTTTCAGTTTTTATTGCTTATAGTTAAGAGTTTATGACAACACCAAGCCAAACTCAATCTTTTCTGACCCTATGAAAACCAACTACAAGTCAATTTCTGGCTACTATACATACTAATAAGCTCCTTAAATGCTACTATAACTACTAATAAGCTCCTTAAACCTCTATGTAACATATTATATCCAGAAGGTACCACTAGGCCTGCAATCTGACTGACAGGTCAGTGACTTGCAATAAAACACAGCAAGGCCTTTGTATTAAACATTGTATGTTGTCTCTAATACCCAAGAACATGATGTAAAATTTAAACATTTATCTTGTGCCTTTTGGTCATGCAAAAAAAAAAAGCACTCTCTTGATACTTCTTGGACAAAACCTCTTCCTCATCAATAGTGTTATATCACTGCTCACAACCATATTCCATTGCTTTTGTTCCTTACTCATTAATGCAAAACATAGATCCAGTATGAAAGCAAGGCTATTGCTTCACTGTTCATTATGACCCTTTCCCAACCTTATTTCAGATTAAACTTAGAAAACTGAACGTGAACCTGAAAGACTCAAGTATTCCACAGTCTAAAAGCATTACATTTGTCTGCCAGTGCTACTCTTCTCTACAGCCCTGACATCAGCAATTACATGTCCATATCTCATTTTTCTCAGGTTAGCTTAGTTTAACCAGAAATGAGACAGGGTTTGCACTGAGATGGCACAGCATGAAGTGCAGCAGTGTCAAAGTGTCCTGCTCTGTGCATTCCATTAATGGACTAAGTTACTTCTATGTTTGACAGGACATTTTGCAGTGTAGCTTTTTGGACAACTGCTGGTGAATTTGCCAAGCTCTCATCTCACAGTTCACACCACTAAATATGAATAAACACAATGGCAGTTCAACACTGGAAAATACTTTTAGGGTTTTATTGAATTTATCTGGGAAAAACACAGAATTAGAGAATTTCACTGTTCACTACCAAGAAATCTGAACACTTCCATTCTCTAAGATTCTACAATCTAAAAGCATATGTAGCTGTATCTTTCTCATACATTGTTTACACCCTTCCCTCCAAGTCAAAACAATAGTTTCATTTTATTTTTGTCATATGCTTACTCAACACTGCAGTATTTATGCTGCAAACATACTAGAATTTATAACTCTTGTTCATTCTTAAACTGAAGATTTAGAACTATGTTATTTTACTCCTGCCTTCTTGTTTCTTCGTTAAGGGACCATTTTTTAATCTAATTTGTGGTGTCAGCAGCCTTTAAAGTGATATGCATATATTTTTTAAAGGAAGAAAAGATTCTACTGAAATATTTCAGAACATTAACTTTAAAGGTATCAGTGTATTTTCGGCTACTACTCCATTATTATTTGGTTCAGGCATAACCTACAACACTAAGTTAATTCACTCAACTTAATTGAAGTTATTTTCTCATCAGAGGAAGAAGAATTAAGAGATTAAACTATATGCCTTGATTGGTCTTCTCTGGAAGCAACAGTGAGATTTTTAATTACTGTTTAAGACTGCAGTTCTAAAACGAAAAAATAAAATAAATTTAAAAAAAATATCTGTCTCTAAACTTGCAATTTCGCTGTATGTGTTTGGTTTTTTAAATTGTATAACTCTAACACAGCAATAAATTTGCCTGACTTCACCTCAAAGAGGTGCAGTAATCCAGGACCAAGCTTACACACACTCTCTATTAGGTACTCCCATACTTTCTAGCAAGCAGCTGAATATTTCTAAGACTATTATAAAGTTGTGTAAAAAAAAAAAAAAAAATCACAAATAATGCTTTAAATACTTCTCTGAACAAAAAGATGGATATTTGAACAGAGATAACTAACACTAATTTAGAGTTTTGGTAGCACAAACTTTGACATTAAAAAAAATATGCACGTTCACTATTTCCTGATTATGTCAACAATATTCCCCACATAACCATGGAAAAAGACTAGGAGAACTACAACTTTTGCAATGTGAAGTATTAATAACTTAAGTAAAGGAGATGACTGCTGATTACTGAAATTTACTGCTACTAAATTTGGAGAATCTATATCATGTGTCCAGCCATCTCTCCAAGGATCATGAACAAACAGATTTAGACTAGCTGGAGAACTACTGCATAAGATAAACACGAAATAACAAAGCCAGCTAAAAATAAAAACCAGGAAGTAAAACTATTGAGAAATTCAGAAGTATAAAAATACCTGGAAATTTAGAAGTGCAGTTAAGGACTCTCATAATCAAATTCTGTTTTACACCCTTTTTTCTTAATCTAAGACTCCAACTACTGCTTATACTAGCTTGACTCATGTATTAATTTGTATGAGGAGTAGCCCTCCGCCGATTGCACTCAGGAAGACAAACCAAAGTGAAGACAGTTGGTTACTTGGTTCTGTAATATTGATGCTTCTATTGGAGTGATGAAAAGCAAACAGAATGCAGTGGATTTCTGTGAAAGGCAAGAAACTAAAGGTAGTCAGTTCTGATTTGAACAAGTACAGTGTGTCAATTTTTATAGCTTGCTAGCTAAAAAAAGCATAACTACAGGAAGCTGATATAGGACATTAAAAAATTCTCAGTGTATAGTTTGGTATATTATCAGTGTATTTTAGAATCAACTGTAGCTTAAAAATAAAACTGAGTAAGACTAACCCCTCCCACCTCTTTTCCCAGCTTCTATAAAGCGTTTTGTCAGAAATTGATGCATTAACTAGATTGCTATATGAAACACTTTACAGGGAACTTGTAAAGTGTAACAAGCTCAAGTTCTAGCAAAGTTTGTAAAAGTTGCACTTCAGAAAAGCTTTCCAGATCCCTCTTGACAGCACTGGTGTAGCTTGCACACAACTTTTAAAAATCTGTCTTCTCTGCACCTTTGGCAAGCACACAGGAAGAAAAACTGTGTGAACACTTTCAATCTGTACCAGCATTCTTTCTGCTTGAAAGGACACATACAAAATTAAGAAAAATGAAGATGCTATTTTCTAAAGTTGTACAAAGTTTTAAATTTATTATAGTAGTAATTAAAATGTTCTTTCCCTCCGATTTTATCACAAAAAATATTAAAACTAAATATAGTGGATTTATCAAAAAGAAAGCCATATCTGTCTTAAAATATAATCTTCAGTTTCTGTATGAGTATTAAAAAAATTTTCTAACACCTTTTCAGATTAAAAAAAAAATTATTAAAAAAAGAGAAATATTTTCAAGGTCTCCAATACACGTAGACTTAGATTATTACATTTAGAAAATTTTATCCTATTATTATAGCTAAAGTTTCAAAACCTGAAGTATATAGAATCACTAGTGATAAAAGAAAATGTGACAATCCCTCTCCAAACAACAATAATTGTACAATACAAACCAGCTACATAATGCAAAGTTATTAAGACAGGGAAACAAGTTCTCCTTTTAAACATATTAAATTTTTTAAAAACCCCAAAACTTTAAAACCTATCAACTATTGGTTCTCTATTGCATTCATTAATTTCTGTTTTTCTTACAAAAAAAAAAAAGTTTTATGAAGTTCTCAGAAGACTTGCTCATGTAACAGTCACAGGCCTCGTGTAAAATTTTGTGCTCCCTGAGCTAGCATGGTCTTTTATGAAGGAAGGTCATGCAAGTATTGCTGTTTAAATCTTCTAACTCTCGAATGTACAGCAAAGCACTTCTTGTCCTCAACAGAATATTCAAGTCGCTTTTGCAGAAACCCTGGTGGTCTGTGCACAGGATCAATTCCCAAAGTACTTCTAGGAAAGTGAAAAAAATGTTGGTCCACATTAGCCAGACTGCCTTCCTAGTTGCTGTCTTATCTCAAATCTGTAAATAATTACAAATCATAGGCCAGTAACAGAGCAACACAGTTTTTTTAAAAATTGCCTTATATATAAATAATAACTATTTACACTATGCCAAACCACAAATCTTAGATTGAGATTTTGTTACATCTCAGTATTGTATGGGACTATAATGCCTAAAGATAAAAACCAGGCTCATAGCTCAGAATGAAACCCCACTTGTAAAGGGCTAAATTTGCTGCTTGTCTGCTTTCAAAGATTTGAGGTCAGAGTGACAATGCTATAAAATAAGGGTCAAAGCACAAAAAGACCAAGGCCACAGAACAAAGAGCTTTTCGTGTCGTGAAAGAAGTTGCTTTTTGTAAGCCTGCCTTCTGGCTCAGGCAGTAAATTTGTCTTTTTCTTAACATCATCACTACATGACTTCTATAAAATGCCAGACAACAGCAAGGCTTATGAAAGGTAAGTCTGACCTGTTTGAAGAAATCAACTCAACTGTTAAGGGAATCCACTAGTTAATAGCAGAGAAACACCTCCTAGCAACTGCTACTTTTCCAGTTGTTAGCTGTACTTCTACACCTTCATTATTTAACTAGTCACTTCAGCAGAAGTTTCAGGTGTCCATAGCACCTTTGGAGTGCAGTTTCCTGGTCACATTATCTTACTGCTTACTCAAGATTGCTCGAGCAGCAATCTTTCCCCCACCTCTCCATGAAATATTATTAGAATACTACTAATCTTAATAGATACCATCTAACACATAGATCTGTGTACTCCCTTTCAAAAACATTTCTGGTCTGGTTCCCCACTTTCCATCTATGAGACCCACTACTCAGAACTGAGCTAATACAAAATAAAATGGTGCTTTCTAAGGCTGACACAGATCAATAAGAAGTGAATTTAATTTTTCCAGCTAGAAAACAAACATCACTTAGAATGTGCTTTTCCAAAACAATAACAACGGTTTTGAGAAATGAAAGAAACTTTATCCACTGGAAAAAAAAAATACAATAGATAAGGATGCTGGGTGCTCTTACGGCTTTATATTAAGCTAGATTTTCAATATTTCACTAACAAGCTTAAAGTAAAACCATGCTGAATTAACTAGATGTTAATATATTAAGAAAAAAGATTTATAATCCAATACTTAAAGTACACAAGCAGTTAAAAAAAAGAAAAAAATCAAAATTGTACTCTCAAACTAATAAATATCCACAAACCTAAAAGATGTTAAATCTCTGAAAATCAGAATTTGATTTTTTAAAAATAAAAAGTTACTTGACAGTGTGCTCTTTGAGCAGTATCAGTATTGCAAGAAGTGTCTCTCTATCATAATCCAAACCTATATGAAAGAACCAGAATTATCTGCATCATCTTTTATAGCAGATCTAAGGCAAGACATTTTGAAAACACAGATCTTCTATACTTCAAGTAATTATTTTCCCCTTCAAAATAGATGGCTTCTGTCTTCAAAGTTACTATTTTTATTTTTTTTTCAGTCCTACTAACTTATTTAAAAGCTGGAACTGGAGATTCAGATACATGGAATTAGGTTTAAAAATATACAAAAGCCCCTTACCTTTTGACTTTGGAGATCTATAACAGCTGAGTTTCAATGCCAACAAAACAGAAGTTTCATGAAACAATTTGCTTTGCTTTTGATCTACATAAAGCTATATCTGATTCCTATATTAATTATTAAATTTAGCATCTAACAAAATTATCTGGTTTTTTCCTTTCTAAAAATTTAATATAATTTAAAAATATCTTAATATAGGAAAAGCCTAGTGTAACATATGAAAGGCCTACTCCAATCATCCTACACTTTTTGAAGGAAATGATTACTCCTCATCTCTCAAGAAGCACTGGTGCGAGTATACCGATTTTTCTTGTGGTGAATAGCAGCCCACAAGTTAAGGAACTGATGCAAACTGGCAGATTTCCCCTTCTAATTCTGAGTCATATGCGTCATCTTTTTGTCAAAAGCTGGGAAGAAAAAGAGTTTCTCTTCCAGCCTGCCACAAGAAACCACCTGCTTAAAGACAGAACAGACCAATATTGCAACACTGGTCTGCACATTGCTGGTACTTACACATTTGTTCTTGCTTTGTTCAAATAAACAAAATTCTGAAGACAGCTTTAATGTTAATGACAGAACTTATCTCTTTGATTTAGGGCCAAAAATCAAGCTGGTAAAAGGAAAAAAAAAAGAAAAAAGAAAGAAGAGTCATACTGGCATGGAAGTGCTTATTCTTAAAGTGGTAGTGTCTTACCTGCAAAAGACTAAGGGTTCAGTTTCTTAAAAGCTTACATGCATGCTTGGTTTAATCACCTAGAATCAGACAGATTTCATAGAAATACATTCCAAAACCAAGAGTTCATGTGTGTGATTAAGACCTCTGTATCACTGTACATGGCTGTCAACTAATTCCTTGAACCCAACTCCCCAGTAAAACCAAAAATCTCCCCTAAACCCTAGAGAACCTAACAATTTTTGTAGGTTAAATTTCACGTGCTCCTTTCCCCCCCACCGCGTTGTGCATTTTGCAAATTAGAACCAAGAAACCTCTTTTCTTCTTAGGCAGACTGATCAAGGCCAGTCATTGTTGGACTATATATACTGAGTTATGACACAATATCTCTCTTTCAAAGGCACCAGCACCAGTTAAGGCTAAGCACATCATTGCCAGCAGAATACATATTTTCAAATTGCACTAGAGTTGCTGATCAGACCTGCAGAAAACAGGTGTAAATGTTTACTGTAACAATTCACTGCAGTATTTATATTAATCTGTGGCACTGCCAGAGTGATTGCAAGTAAATATTCTTTATAAAAAACAACTTGAAAGGGGGTAAAGAGAATTTTAGACATTAATATTAAGTTGTGCAAAAGAACGCAAAGAAAATACAACTTGACAAATTGATCCAGAGTTTAGAAACAACATGCCATTTTAATCATAGATCAGCTTTTTAATATACAAGCACACAAAATATATGATATTATATATATGCACATGAAGTTAGATAGAAAGACAGGTATAAACACACACACACATACACACACACACACTCTCTCATATAAAATGCCCTTTGTTTTCAAATTTGTACTGTGCCACAAGCGTTTACACGGCTGGGTGCATACATTTCAATATAATGAGAAAATTTGCATTGCTAAAATAAGAATACTAGAGTGCTTTTCAAGAACCATGACACCATCATTTGCATTACAGGTTATTATTTACAAGTATTTAAGATGTTCTGTAAATCTATAATGAACATTGCAACAGTGAAAACTGTAATTTATTATGTAATGCACTGTTATATAAATTGTTTAAATTGTGTACAATATACACAGACGATCTCTTCTACTCAGTTAAATATTAAATACAGCACTTTATTGCTCATTTTCAACTATTTTTTTTCCATTCCATATAAGATATTTTACTTGATAAAATTATAGACACAAAGTACCTATCTGATGCCTTATCCTGGCTATTGTGTGGTTTGGTTTTTGTGATTGTATTTTTTTTAAATATTTGTATTTTGTAAGAAAATATTTTACTCACCATATATTCCTTTCCCTAGGTACTTAACAAAAAAAGACATTTAAGCTTTTCTGCAACGTTACCTTACCCCCTAAACCCCAGTATCTTTCCAAGAGTTTGATGCAGCACGTGACAGCCAATAAAACCAAAAAAACCCCACCACCGAGAAAGTTATGCCTTTTTGACAATGGTAAGAGAGAATGAGGTTAGACACTGTGGAAGATGTTTCTTAACTTGTAATTCAGCAAAGCACAAGAACTGGCTTAACTTCTTTCTCATTCAGTGGAGCACTCCAATATATGAAAAGTCAGTTAAATAAACCATTTAGGAGGGTAATCACAAAGAGCAGCTTTTGCCTGGGGGAGACCCTGGGAAAGTCTCCATTGGCTCCCTCTTTTTCATCTCAGGGCCACAGGCACTCAGAACTGTTCTAGGGTAGGCTGCTGCTTTGAATTGCCCTCTAGTGTTAGCCTTCATTAATTCCTACCTCAATGACAAATCCTATTCAAGTTTTTAATAACAGAAAGTGGGTCAACAACATAAGTTATATTAAGCTAAAAAATTAAACAAAAAATTTGAACAGTGTTTCAAATTTGTTTTCAGGTCAGAAGACTGTGAGGTAGACAAATTAAGTACTACACACCAAAAATACAAGAAGACTATATACCTAAATGGCCAACAACAACAACAAAAAAGCAAAGACAACAAATTTATGGGAGAACTTATGAACATTGTATTTTACATTTCAGCAAGTTTCTTATGCAGTTTCACAAGAATATCAATTTCTGAAGTAGATACTCAATATTCACAGCCAAATTCACTGTCATTATGGTGGGATCAAAACATAAAAAAAACCCAGAGGAGTTGCTGGTGTCAACAGAACACAGTTTAGCAATTCCTTCCAGGGTATTCCTTCAATACCCTGGAAGGAATTATTCTCTCACTGCTAATTCAAGAGTCTCCTCATTACACCCTAAACCCAGATGCAAAACAGGCACCACAAAGATCCAGATTTTAAACCTGGTAATACTAGGAAGAGAAGGCAAGCATTTTCCTCTGATTTTATTTCAAACCATGTTTTATCTGCTCTCTAATTCTTTAGAGAGGTCATGAATCTGGGATTTAAAGAAGTATGGAAAATATATTAGTAACACTTGCATGTCATACAGGCTATGGATTTCCACATACATAGAATTAAAGATAAGCGTATGACCCTTTGTTTAAAAAATACTCTGGTCATGCAGAACTACAATCCCTCACTCTGACTGAGAGCTGAAAAAATATTTTTACAATTAGGTGGTAACACAGATGAAGAAAAGTACAGATTTCAGTGCTGCTTTTTTAACTCCTGTGCTTGGCATTAAAAGAAGCATTTTCCCTTCTCCTGAGAACCTGGAAAAAAATCTTTTGATTATAGGGAGCATGGGGCAGGGTAACCACTACACAATCATTATTTTTGATCAGGAGTTCCTTTTGCCTGTGGAAAATGCTGACAATAAGTGTTAGAGTATCGTAAAGGAACTCTATTCCACAATAAACTTTTCAATATATTTTCACTTAGAGATGGACTTTCTTATAAGAGCCATTGCAATGTTTCACACCAGATTGAGCATCTTCATCTAATTTTTGAGCTTGACTAAAATACGGAGTAACTTGCAACAAGAGAAAGTGAGGTGTTTTCAGAATAAAGTGATAACATTCATAAGACCACAGTATCTACCCATTCTACCAAGAGAAAACTTTGCTCCAAAAGAATACAGAAATTATAAAGCAAATGTTTTCATTTATCAGACCCACTGGAAGTTCTGTTAAATCTAGAAGTGACTTATATGATGTTATATCTATTTTGAAGTAGGAAAAGATCAGTTAAATTTGGGAAGATCATAATCATGTTCATAATTACACTACTTTCTAAATGTCTAAGCTAACTTCCATATGAATACTAAAATCCATTTCCTTCTGTGGGGAGAAAGGGCAGTTAGAAAAAAATTTTTTTTAAAAAAATTAAATCGTTCTCCATGTCAGCTATGAAGTGGAAGCATAAAATCACAAAAATCTTTGACCAAAGGCTCAAAAAAACTCAACAA
Organism: Acrocephalus scirpaceus scirpaceus; assembly: GCA_910950805.1. Lineage (NCBI taxonomy): Eukaryota > Metazoa > Chordata > Aves > Passeriformes > Sylviidae > Acrocephalus > Acrocephalus scirpaceus. The sequence continues at coordinate 53,963,689 of OU383774.1, read as the reverse complement.
AAAACCAACAACCCACTAACAAAAACATCCACAAAACAAAAAAAAAACCCCATAGGACACTCACAGAAAGTAAAAAGCAAAAATTTAGTAGGTTAAAGAAAAGGTATAAATACTTCAGAGGTATTTGCACATTACTACGATTTTTAAGTACCTCACAAATTAAAAACAGATATTGCTGATATCATGCTTTGACCAGATTATCTTGATAATTTATTTCAATAAAAAGAACTAATTCTCTTATAATACTGGTCTAAAAATTTAGAAAAAAAAAAAAACAAAACTCTTATTTTCTGGAAAAAAAAGTCTTGCTGCAAACAAAGTCAGAAAAAAAAATTACCATTAATATACATGTATTTGAAAAAAATTCAAAATTAACAAAGCTAGAAATAATGGTTTATTCAAACACCCTACTCAATTAGCAATTGCATCTTCATACATGCCTTGTTTTTAGTGTGCAAACAGCAGTCTAAACCAAGGTGTACTAACAAGCCATCAAAACACTACATGAACATTTAACAACTTTGATTACATTTCTCATTCCCTCACTGAAACCTTCAATGGATGGGTCTACATAAATTCCTCTTTAGATGTCTGTTGAAATGAAACAAAAATAACAATAAAAAGGGAGCAATACCTTACTTATATATATATTTGCATTTGAGTGAGAAGAATAAGCATTTAAATATCACAGTTAGCATATTTTAACTACTTTTCCTCAAGAATTTGCATGCTATTTGCTTTTCTTTTCCTACTGCCTAGCAAGACCATTTTATCAACAGACAAGGAAAAATGATGCTTAAGTATGTCAGTCTTAAATCCTTCCTATATACATGTTTCATTGAATGTCTGAAGTAATAATAAAAATTAATGTCTATTTAAATATAATAGTATACAAAACTCCATTTTAAAATAATGTTGGGCTGGATTTAGTTTAAACTAACAAAATCCAGAAAATTCAATTGCTTCAGATTTAAACTTAAAATAGTCATTCCTTAGATATCAAACAATGGTTGATTTTACATGCCTCGAAGTAACTAGGAATGGGTTGCATTTATAGCTACACATCTCTTTCAGGAAAATTATTTCAGTTGCCTTTGTAAAGCAAGAAAAGTCCTAAAAAATAATAAATGAATAGTAAAACTAATCTGCAACAGTTCCTTTTGGTGAGCAATAAGCATGCATTGTCAGCTTTCAAATTATGATTTAGTTAACCAGACTTTTAGAGCCTCAAGTGTTATACCTACAGTAGGAACAGTAAAAGTGGCCATGAAAAGCTCCACATCTGAAGCACTTCAGTATAGAAGTCTGCATATTTTTATCTTTTCAGCCTCACTACAATTAGATATTGCAAAACAGTTTACAAAGTTATGCACACAGCTTGCAATAGCCACACCAGCAATTTTTAAGAGGCAAGCACTGCAGGCCCTTGATTCAGGCTGAACTTCCAACAAAATCAGTGGTTGTTTTGCTAAATAAGAACTACAATAGGAGACACTAAGAGTAGGAAAATAAAACAAACACACCCCACCACCTTCCTTGCAAGTTTCACCTACTCTTAGGGTCAAGAAACATTCATGTTGACTACCAAGTATAAAATAGCTCTAGAAAAAAAAATGAAAAATTAATATGGGCCAAAATTCAGCACAAAAATGTTCTAGAGCAAATCAACACCTTAAGTGGACTCTAATCATAACTGACAACTGCAGCACTCTTAAAAGATACTAGAGCTTGTAAATGGGTAAGACCCAATTACTACATTACTGCAGAACTCTGCACTTTCTAAAAAAACATTTAGATTTGTCTTAAAGTTCTAAATACTTTAATATATACTAAATTTGTAAAAGGAAAGAAGGTGTGCATCTAATGAGAATAACATTCTGCAAATCCTTATACATGGTTGTGAGTCATTAGAACTACTTGTGTATATTAAAGTTTGTAGGATTAGGCCCTAAATGTAAAATCCCTTTGATTTACAGTTGTGAACCAGAAACCACTTTTTTTGCTGAATAAGAATCTATGAGAAATACTCTGAACCTGTGTCAGACCAAGGAACACTCCATCAAACTTTCACCTTTTAAATATCTCACAAGGGAGCCTTAGATACCTTTGCCTTGCAATATAATCCTGATTTTCATTAACAAGAATGTAACTGCTTTTGTACAGGAAAAAAAAGAAGAAACTCAAACTGTTCAGTGAAATCCTAAAATCCTTATTTTCATAAGAAGGCTAGTAGAAAAAAGGGGGAAAAAAAGAAAAAAAAAGAAAAAAAACCAAAAAAGAAGAAAAAAGGAAAAAAGAAAAAAAGAAAAAAAAAGGAAAAAAAAAAGGAAAAAGAAAAAAAAAGAAGTAACAGCAGTGCAGTACCTCCAAAGCAGTTTCTGGACAGACTGAAATATTTATTTATTTGGGAGCATATTAGGCATTTTACCCAAACACGGTTACAGCATTAATAAAAGTACTTTTCACTGTGTGTTTAATCACATAAAGGATCAAAACTGGAAGAATTAACTACTCACTAATCACAAACTTCAAAGCTTATATAAAGTTAAGGTTTACTTCCTATACTTTCCATATTCAAAGTTTTCTTACTTAACTGATAATTTTCTCTAGGAGGCCTTAACTACCCTAAAACCATAGTATTGTATGAAAATATATTCAGAACCCATCTGCCTCAAATACTTCTGTAATAGGAGGTGTATTACTGATAAATTCCAATAATTCTTCAGTTCTACCAGCCATGAGTTACAACTATGAAATGTTGAGTTACAACAAATATGAAATTTACACCTCACTGAATCTGCTTGGTAGAAATTAAGGAGTTATTTGGATAAACTGAAATTTTGGGTTTTTAAAACTCCTCTGATTTTATGGTACAATTACTTCCTACAAAAAAAGTGTGCTCTTCAAGACAGACATATTTGATTAAGGATAAAAACTGAATTCCAGCTGAAAGTTGGAATTGCTAAAGTCACAACATGTTCATAAAATTTGTTGTACTGTAACATATTCTGCTAAAGATAAAGTCTTACAGATTTTACTACTGCATTTAGTATTTAAAGAAATTTACTCAATCCAAGAGCAGTTACTATTTTAATTTCAATTGTCTGTGTAAATGGTTAGTTAAGACTATTCGTACATGAGTAGATAGGTTATGATTACTCTGAATGGATTTCTCAGTTTCAGCCAAATGAATACTTCTAGTGCAAAGCAGGACTTGCAATATGAGTGTAGCACAGTCCATATTAATTCCTCTTAGTAGTTCAGTGTTTTACTATAAAAGATCTATTCGCCAATAAATAAGATAAATAAAACTTCTATTTTCTAAATTTCTATTTATTTCTATTTGTACTATTCTGGTACAGATGGAGGGCTCCGAAGACTTGGTTTTTTTCTGTTTTCTGCTTCTTTGCTTGTCAGGTAGTTAGTTCATTAATGCCTTTAAACCAAATTTTACACACTACATGTAAATACACTCAGCTAGCTCTCTATTCTATTCTTTAACACACCCTCCTAACAAAAAAAATAAAGTTATTAAAAATATTTTTTTTATATCATCCATACTTTGTTTTTGGATTAGCAACATTTCAGTTGGAGTAATTCTCAAGACAGGAATATGAGAACAACATTATATGGAGAATTTATATAGCTCAAACGGATCAAGGCTATTGCAAAGTCAGCTTTTTATACATATTTTTGGCCACTTCATTTCCTTCTGAGCACAGCCTGTGTTAATACTTTTACTTAGTGTTTTATAATTTTACAGAAAGAGTGTAAAGAAGAATTATTTTAACAAATAATAAACTCCTGAACAATCCCATCAGACCTGGCCTATTTTGAATAATCTGAATAAGTTATACTACTGTGTACATTTTTTTAAATAAAGAACATATGTAATAAAAGAAATGCTAATATAATATATACCATGCTCATGCTCCATCAACCTTCTAGCGAGTTTTTCAATCACAGGAGTAAGCCGTTCTCCAAGATCAGCTCTCTATTGAAAGGTCAAAACCTGCAATAAAAATGTCATGTATTATAACATATTTCCAACACCCACAGTTTCATGGTTGATCCCCAAACATAGATGTAGGTCATCAGCTTGACCCTCGCATTGTCTATGTTACAGGAAATCCTAATTTTAAAAATACTTTTTTTAAAAACCAAACTGACTTGATTAGGAACACCTGTGATATGCCTCTTTATTATCAGAAGCCTCCTGAAACAAATCAGATTAGCATGTTTCTGCTTTCATTCTTCCCGCAGCATTTTAAGATGAAAGTAAGAGGAAGAAGGAGGAGGAAAAAAAAAAAAAAAAAAAGAGTAAGGGGTGTTGTTCTCCTTTCCTACCCACTACCCTCCCTCCCTTCACCCTCAAACAAGCAAACAAATAAGTTTTTTTAGTAAGTAAACTACTTAATGGATGTGTGATTACTACTGTCATATTTCCTAAAATATGCTATTGACTGTTAAGTATTTAAATTCCAGTGTTTCACTTTAAGGAGTTAGAAATTTTTTTTTTTTTGCTCTTCAAGGCAGTACCATTATTGCCTTTATTAAAACTCAGCCTACAAATATTCACTATTTGAAAACATAAAATGGAAAAATTACAGTGATATAATACATTCTGAGAGATGAAATAAATTTTTAAGACTTAATAAGAAAAAAAAAAAAAAAAAAAAGGCAGCAGCCCTGATCAGGTAAGAACAAAGTATAACTTGACAGATGCAGTAACTATAGCCAAATAGCTACCGGAGGAAATATTGCACTCACACAGCCAAAATCTTAAATCTGTTTTGACTTTATTTGAACTTTTTCATTGCAGACACCATAACAAGACACATCCTATGGCTAATAAATGAGTAGCTGATGCCTAGATCAGGTCACCTGCTTACAAATACTTCCATACATTTGCCCTTTATTCTTTAGGTGTATTCCAGAAAATACTGCAACCCCCTCACAGCTATGGACTTATATTTAAGCACCCTCCTTCAACAAGAAAAAGGAGTTGGTATTTTCATGTATTCCACACATCATCTATTTCACCTTTTAAAAAGAAGTTTTTGCTCTTAAACCAAATCCACCAAAGTTGTGGTCCCCCTCTGTGCTTATATTGAGATTTAACATACTTGAAGATTATATTGAAACTGGACTAACATAAAGCTATTTAAAATGAAAATACATGACTAAGCCCTATACGATGTGTAATTATCTCTTTCTCAGACCAAATCTTCAAGTGAATTTCAGTTCCTGCTAAATAAAATAATTAGTTGTAACCAGATTCAATGTTGAAAAGTTTATTAATAATCTATTTACTGCAAATACACTCACTGCAGTGTCTGAAAACAAACTAAATAGTCACGGGGTGGGGGGGTCCTATTTCTAACAGTGGTTTCCTTTGGACATTAATAACGATCACTGAAAGTCACTCCTATCTTTCAGTTTTGAGCAATGTAACAATATTGCCTTCAGTTTTAGAAGACATCTTGGGAAACCTTTAAAAAAGTAAGAGCTAAATGTACATAATTTACATTTGCATCTGTTGTATGCATATGGTAATAAATATGTGTGTGTGATGTAATCCTTATACACTAGTAACTGTTCATTATCGAGCTATGGAAAAGGGTTAAGAATTAGAAAAAGTTTTAAAATCTAGTATTCTTTGTAAAAAGAACAATTTTGTTTTTAATGATTCACTTAAAATATTATTACATGCAAATATTAGAATAAAAAATTGACCAACTTTAAGTGTTAGCTGGACTAGAGCTCAAGTTGTGTTCCCTCATCTAATACTCAAAAAAAATCTTCTGAAGTTCTCACACAGCATTCAAAGCCAAGATCAGAACTATTCCTCAATTGTGGTAATATCAACAGTGTCCCAAATTTTTGTTATTAGAATAAGTGTTTTATAAAGTTACAGGAAAGGGTTAAAAAAATAATCAGTACAGACACTGCCTTATACCCTTATGGGCTGAAATTTTTATACCTAGCTTACTCTGAATATTTCTGAAATTGTCCAGTATCCACAATGAAGATATTTTTCACTACAGAGATTCCTTTTGAAATCCAACTTCTGTATTAATACACCAGTAACCTAAAAATTTGACATACTCAAATTCCTGCCAATAATGCACAAAAAAAAATTGCAAAGCAACATTTTCACCGACTAGAAGAGGTTACTGGAAATCTGTGGCTACACCTTTCTACTCTGTCTGACGTCCCCTTTCTATTTGAGGGGCATATCACCTTTTTATCCTAACTTTAAAATACATTACTAGTTCTATTTAAAAATTAGATGGCTGTGAGCAGAGTCACAGGGGACTAAGTTCAAAAGCAATTTGAGCAGCCTGTTCAAACAAAATTTTCCAAGTATTACTGATAATAGAAAACAATTTTTTGAGATCAGGTTCCAGTGTTAGATATTAAATGTTTAGGACTTATAATAATAAATAAGTGAAAAAAAAATCCATGGAGAACACTTATTGGTGTACGTGAAGTTATTTTTAGTTTTAGAAGTCTTCTGATAAAAACATTTTTATTTCTACACAAAAGCCTACAATTTCAGTCCCTATTTCTTTCACAGACAGTCAAAACTAGTCCAAGATGTGCTCTACCCTTGACAGTTTGTAATGAATGTGAATTACTCAAAAAACTTGCAATTGGCCTATGGGTGTGGGTGGATGACTGCATCTACAAAGCAGAATACCTGCAGCATATCTGTAGAATACAGTGATAAGCTTCTTGGTTCTCCCTTACATATGCAGTAGCTAATTGCTCCCCAGAGCAAGTAATAAAACCCAGTAAGGTCCTATAAAAGGACCACTAACTGATATGTGGCTACTTTTCTTGTAAAGAAAGCTCATGTGCTTTCACATGTGTAAAAGTGTATCAGAAAAGCGGTGGTACACCTGTTAGGATGGCTTCTGACACTCAAGATGTGCACCTTCACACACTGTTCACAGGCAGGGTATACAGAGCCAGGTAGTTTGTATGCAGTTCCAGTTGTACTTCACTGCAGAATTTGACTTATTAGTCATAAAAATAATTAAAGAATTAAAGACTCCAATTTATTTTTCCTTCCATGACATTACCTTTTGAATGGAATAGCAATAGGTTCAAAATTCAGAAGCTAAGGATAAAAAACCCCAAACAACGAACTAACAGAAAAGAACCCCATGATAACTTAGTATCGTATATGTAGTCTGCCTTTAAATTGTTACTACAATAAGCTTCCTATGAAGTACTAGCCTAACACATTAAAAAGTCACACAGATACACAGTCACACTTTCAAATTACTGTTATTTCTGAAAATTAAAAATTCTCAAGAGTTACTTCAAGCTTCAGTAGATTTATATCTATAAAATGAGAGGGTACCTCTTGGAAACTTTCAGGTTAACTTTAGAGGAGAAAAAGAAAAAAACCAGGCCCCAACCAAATGAAGCTTATTTGGATGTTTTCCCTAAGAATTAAAATAAAGGATTAGACTCAAAAGAAACAAAGGAAAAGAAATTTAAAAAAAATTAAAAAAAAAAAAAAAATACACACTATGCCACATGTTATACCTAATCAAGGTTTAATTAAGCACAGAACTTTAGCTTTCACTAACTGATAAAATAGAAATATATATATTTAGATATTTAAGTTCAATTGATATTTCCTCCAAATGTAACTTTTCTAGGGCCAAGTAATCCCAGTTAATGTTTGACATTTTAACTGAGGTAAAAAATGCAAGCAGCTCTACAAGGGTCCATTTAAGCTACAAGATTTTTCCCCCTAAATATCTCAAAATAAGGAGTACATCAAATAAAAGAAAGGAAAAGTTACTTAAAATACACCATATATTCATATTAGATTGCTTACTGCTTTCATTTTAGCCACACCCACCTTTATGTAATTGTAAAATATGAGAACAGTGCAGCTGAGAAATAAAAAAGCTTAAAAGAACAGTTGTTTCGTGTAGTCAAATATGCTAAGCAGAGATTTTAATTAAAATGAAAAACAGGTATAAACTGCACGCTATTGAACATGACTATCGAATAGTGGGGAAAAATGCACACGCACCTGTACAATACTGAATTATAGGGGATTTTTTGTAAAATAGCTATGAGTCAGGACAGTTATTTCATTGAAAGTGAAAGTCAGTATTTGTGAGTGCACTTCCACAGCTGAGTAGTGTAAATCTCTTCAAATCCTGATATTTCAAAGTATACACAGCTAGAGTTGAAACAGCTTTGTGCACATTCCCATACTGACTGCTAAAAATGTTTCTGAAAACACTCTGAAAGTAATGATGCAGAGCTAAAGAAATGAGTGCTAAATCTCAACAGGATCTTACTGGTATCTCAATTTCAAGGATTAAGCAGAATTTTCTACCAGGGCACAAAGGTATGAATTGCAGAGACAAACTAAGCAGCTATTCCCAGGAAAAAAATAACTGAAAAAGTGTAATTTATGTACTAGATTAAAAGAATCCAGGGAATCTAGGGATTCAAGGCAGAAAAATCTCCTCGAACTCCTGGATTTCTGCATTACACAGAAAATACCTTGAATCACAATCCAGTTGCCATGCTGGAAACGCTAAGTTTTGCATTTCACTTTAAGAATACACGCTCTCAGCCATGTACACAGAAATCTTTTGTACAGCACTTCTGCACCCCAACTCTTCCCTACGTCCCTCCTACGTCCCTCGGTTAACTCGTTATTTTCGGTGGCCGGGGTGCTAAGCGCAAGGCGGCCGCTTCTGGCTTTGAACGCCGCGGAGGGATGCGCGGGGGGGGTAGCGGGGGGACGGGGGGGGGACGGGGTGGGGGGGAGGAAGAGGAGCGGGGAAAGGCTGTGACCCGGTCCAACCTCCCAGCCCCAGCCCCGCGTCCCCGCAGGCAACCAGGGGGGGCAGCAGCCTGTCCAGCCTCCGCTGAACGGGCGCCTTAACGGGGGGCCCGATGCTGCATTCGCTGCGCATCCTGCGCGCCCGCCAGCTCGACGGCAGCCCAGAGCGCCCGCCGCTCACACGGCATCCGAGAAAATATCCATACGCCTTCCTTCCTCCAGAGAAAAAATTTAAAATAATAATGATTAAAAAAAAAAAAGGTCGGGCGGCCGAAAGTGAAGAGGGAAGTAGGAAGAGGAATAAAAAGTAACGCTTAGAAATTGTGGCTGGGAAGGAGCCCGCTGGCCTGGCAGCGCCCGAGCTCCCTCCCTGCCCCGCCGCACGGTGCTGTCCCCGCCGGCGCTCCCGCCACAAAAAGATGCCTTGTGAGCCTGTGTGCGCCACTCCGAAACGCGAGCGCCCACGCTAGAGCCGGCCCCGAGGGGGTTAAACGGCGTCGTGGAGAAAAAGGCACCGTGTCACATATTATGTGTGTATGTGTGTGTGTGCGCGGAGGGAGAATCGCCCAGCGCTCAGGCTGCGAGAGATCTCGGAGCCTATCACAATAAGCACGATCGCGCTCATACAGCTACGAGAGACCGAGAGCTGCTGGCCACCGAGAAATGACATAGAAACAACCACCAAAAAATAGCTAAGCCAATGACAAATAGCGACCCGGGTGACAGAGACAGAGAATTTTGGAGGCGGAGAAGAGGAGGTGAATGGCCAGCTCTGATCACAGTATTAGGCTGGGCTATCTATGGGGAGGGTATTTACTCGGTTTTGGGGTGAGTGGGAGGAGAGGAAAAACACCTACAAATAGCTGGCACGATTCAAATGGTCTCGGATTATGTTTCCCCCCCTCCAGCCCAGGAAGGAAACTCGCGTTTTAATGCTACGAGGGGGGAAAAAATAGCTATGTGCAATAGGGGATGAAGAGCACTTTGGTCATTCGTTAATACCCAAAGGGGCAGAGATGATAAATGTGACAGCATGTGGCAGCACGACCGTCACCCGGGTTCCTGCAAAAGGCGGCTCCGTATCGCGACACGGGAAATTAAGCGATTGAGTGGGAGGTGGAGAAAGCGCTTAAACGGAGAAGTTAATCTGCTAACATGGAGAGGAAACAAACGGAGAAAAAAACCCCGAAGGTTGTCCTCTATATTTTTTGGGGGGGGGTGGGGGTTGCGAGGGGAGAAGGGAAAGGGAAGAGAAAGAGCGAAGGGGCATTAATCCAGCTTACGAAAACACGGGGAGAGAGGAAGGAGGAGGCGGGGGGTGGGGGGGTTGGGGGCGGCGGGCGAGAAAGGGAGATGTGCATGTAAGTGTGGAAGTCATCCTGTCTGCTGCTGCTGCAGAGCCGGGAAGCAGGAGCCTCCGTGTCCCAGGCGCTGCCCCGAAATTTCCACGGCGGAGAACTGGGGGGAGAAGGCGGGAGGGAGGGATTCGCTGGCGGCGGGGGGTGGTAGGGAGCGGAGGGGAGATGAGGGGAAGCCTGTCCTGTCATGTCCCGGGAGTGCGTGGCACCGGGACTTTCTGGAGCTCCGGCTGTCCCGCGGCTCCCGCCCGCCCCCCCCGCCCGCCTCCGCGCCGCTCTCCCCGGCCCGGGTGTAAGCGGCGCTCCCGGGATGCCCGCCCGGGCGCGGTGCCGCCCCGGGGGAGCAAGCGGGTTACCTGCCGGAGGAGACGGCCGCTCCCGACCGCTGAGGCTGAGGGAAGCGAGTGACAGATCCGCCCAGGACCTGCCGCCGCCTCCCGGAGCCTCCCGCCTGCTGCCCGCCGGGCTCCCGAGGTGACTTTTCCCGGCGGCGGGGTGCAGGTTGCCCCCGTTTTCCAAAGACGCTCTTCCCCCGCCCGCCCGCACAGCTCCCTCTACCCCAGCCGCGCCCGCTCCCTCCGGCTCTTACCGCCTGTGCCGGCGGCGGCAGCGGCGGCATCCGCTCCGAAGCGCGACGGTGAGGGTGGAAACGGGGTAGCGGAGGGGAAGGGAGGTGAGTTTCGCGGGGCGAGAGGGCGGGCGGCCCCCGCGCCTCCCCCGCGGCGGCAGCAGCAGCGATGCGATCGGGCATCACTCGAAAATGGCGCCGAAAGAGCGGAGGGCTCTTCATTCAAATTCGTTAGCGCCAGCCCCGCCGCCCCGGGGCATGCCGGGAACGGGGGGGGAGCGCGCGGGGGCTGAGGCGGCAGCGCCGCACGGACACGGCGCTCGCTGTCAATGCCGCCCCTCCCCCCCCCCGCCGCTCCCGCCGCCCGCGCGCGCGCTCCACGCCCTCTCCGCTCACCGCGCGCTCCCGACCCAACCGCCGCTAATGGGGAAGGGGGGGGGGGGAAGAGAGGGAAGGAGGGAGGGAGAAAGAGAGAGGGAGAGAGAGGGAAATGTCACCCGGAGCCCGGGCCCGCGGGGGAGAGGTGGCGCGTTAGAGATGTGTGTGGGAGAGAGGGAGCGAGAGAGAGAGAGAGAGAGAGAGAGAGGGGGAGCGAGACCTCCGCTGGCCCCGCGAACTTGTCAAGGTAAAGGCGCCGGTGGAAGGGAGGGGGGTGGATAGGGGGGCACGACAGCGGATTTTGGGAAGGTAGGGAAAGGAAGCCCGGCTGGGGGAGGGGGATGTGCGCCAAGAGGACCTGAGGAAAATATGAACAGCGCCTCCCTCCCGCGCCCCTCCCGCGCCTCTAAGGACCCCCGCGGCTCCCGCTGCGCTCAGGTTGCAGCCTGACCCCCCCTTGTCCCCCCCATGGCCGCGCACTCCGCCGCAGCCAGAGGAGGGTTCGGAGCGCTCGGCGCTTGCCCGCAGCGCGCGGGCCCGATCCCGATCCCGATCCCGACTGGCAGCCGCCGCTCCCCATCCCCCTCCTGCCGCCGCACCGGCTCCGGGCGGCAGCGCCCCGGGGCGCCCCCCGGCCGGGCTTGCGAGCAGCCCCCGAGCGGCGGAGCGGGGCTGTGTGGGCTCATCCCGGGGCAGAGCGGGCCCGGAGCGCACTACACTGGTCATTGCAAAAAAAAAAAAAACAAAAAACAAAACAACAAACCACAAAAAAAAAACCCAACAAAAAAACCCAACGAAAACTCAAACCAACAAAAAAGCCCCACACCGAAAAAAAAAAAAAAAAGAAGGCAAAAAGCCCTGTCGAAGGAACTTGACGGAGCGAGGGTTCAACTCGGGCAGCGCTCCTGCCTCGGCTGCGCGCTGAGCGCTCGGAGAGAAGGCGAACTTTCATTTTCACGCCGCATCCTCCCCTCCGCACCAAGCTGTGACTGATCGTAAGGTACCTGATAGCCGGGTTAGTGCTCCCACCCGCGTTTCAGGGATGGGGAAGCCGAGATGGAGGTTAGCGAGCTGCCGAAAGCCGCGGGGGGAAGGCAGGCTACAATGCCGCCCGAGCCAATTCGCTGCCTGCACTTGACTTGTGCCTCATGAAGGTCCTTCCCTGAGAGCTCCGCGGACCCTGCCTCGGCTGGGAGACCCAGCGCATCCCTGCCAGCCGCTCCTCGGGCTTTCTGCCTTCAGCGTTTCGGGTTTTTTCCCTGATCCGATGCACTTCTTAGAAAGGGAAAGGAAAGCAGGGGCCTCAGACCTGCAAACTGTTGTTCTCATGACTTAGGGGAAGATTTTTCAAAAGTACATAATGGGAGCCTGGGAGCTCTGTTCCCACTGACTTTCAAAATCTTCCCGTCTGTGAGCAAGTCCTCTTGAACTCGGTTGGACTGCTGGCAGACGAGCGCTAGCAGGCTCAGGGCCTAATGCTTTTCATGATTCCACTGCTCCTGCTAGAGCTGCACTGACAAAATATAAGCAGAACAAGTTTTGAAAGGGAGAAGTAATTTCTCTCGCTTTTTTTTTTTTTTTTTTTTTTTTTTTTTTTTTTTTTTTTTTTTTTCCAACCGCTGCCACAGTACAGAACACCAAGCTTTTGGGCTCAAAAAGCCTAGACCATCATGGCTACGAAAACTACTTCTGCTCAGAGAGTATGTCATTCTGGAGCACCTTAAGGAAAAAAGTAGTGCAATGCAACATGTAAGTAAACTAATATTATGCATTTATGTTACTATATTTTCCTCTGAATTGAAGTTTGGTGCTGCTAAAAAACTGATTCCTAATTTTTTTAAACCAGGTTCTCAGTGAAAACGAGCCAGATGACAAAACTTCAGATCGTATAGCCATTCTGTAAAAAGGAGGAACTATAAATGATTTATAGTATATTTACTTTTTTGCTCTTCTTTTATTAAAATTACTCTGAGCAAAATTTTCAGAAAGTGTGCCTTTCAACTGAAAAGAATGATAGTACATGTTTTCTAATTTTTTTGTCGAGAAGGTTATGTGCCTGTGAAAAGAAAACTTCGCAGTAGAAATAGCAATGAAAACAGTAAAGAAAAATATAAAATTATGGTGTTGCTGATACCACTTCTCTGTACTTAGATTATGCATAGTTTTGCCCTAAAATAATTCTAGTTATTATTTTTAACCCATTTTTTCCAACCCTAATATAAAAAAAAAGATATAGAAAATAGTATGTCATTATTCTGTGATACACTGTTTCTATGATACATGGTATTCTCTAATATGAATAGGACACTACTGTCCTTTTCGGTACCATTCTTAAGATTTCATAAAGATTTTTAACAAAAGTGAAATTTTTACATCCCCTTATATCTAGTACTTGCTCTTAGGTTCCATTCTTAATGTACATAGGCCCAAGTTCTGCACAGGCTGAAATGTATATCATTATGTGTAAGCACACTGAGTAGTTCTCTTCATTATTATGCTCTTGTGTTTTGGACTTACAAAGCTAATAGTGACATTACACAATGTCATTCTCAGAATTACTTAAAATTGCATAAAGCTTAAACCTAATGTAATAGTCTTAGTTTACACCTTCTATCTATATCTCTTAACTAATGGACAATTATAATAATTGGTGGATAAGAATGGGTAAATATTTAACTGAGAATTAGAACAAGGGAGAAAGGCAGTTGCTGTAGTGTAAAAATCCATGTAAGAGAAGGTGGCTATTGCATTCGTTAGCTGTAGCATCTGGGAGAGGATCATCAGTGTGTTTCCTCAGTGACTAGCCAAGCCAAAAAGTCACAGCAGGAACACAGCTGAGGATAGAAGGAAGAGAAAGGGATTTTGAGCCTCACCAAAAGTAATGTCAATCTTTTAGATCAAATTGCCATCCCAAACAAATTGGACTCATCAGAGTGGTGGATGTCCTATCTGCTGTGGTAGCAGATATGAGGTTAAGCTGCAGTTTCTATAATTGACTCCTTTCTTCATGCAGTTCTCATTACAGCACTATCTGAACACCTCCTCATAGTGCCTGTTCTACGTTACAGGTTCTTCTCCTCAGAGAGTGCCATTAAATTGTCAGAGAATCTCCTCATACGGTAATAAGTGACATGACCAGCATTTGTCATATCATCTGTTCTTTTGTTTCCAAGGGAAGGAGCATGTGTAATTGAATGTTTTCAGTTTATTGTATCTGTCTTTTCTTCCATACACGTTATGCCTTTATGTTAGTGAGGTAAGGCTGAAATAATGTGTTTTGTTCTTCAAGCAAGTCAGATTTCTGATGGCCCTTAGCTCTTAGGCAGTTTAATTCCTTAGACTTTCACCAGCCCTGAGAAAGTTCTGTCTGTAGAACTTTCAGCTTTTTTCCCCACTTTTTGCATAGATCCTCTTATGTCAGATGAGAGAAACTGTTGACAACTGGATCCAGTCTAGAGACCTAGAAGGCATCTGTTTAGGAATCCTGGGTTTATGCCGTGGAGAATCCCAAGACCCTGAATTTGTAAATTAAAAGTCAGAGAAAATCAGTTCCCCCAGCTTCCTATACTTGGAGTTTCCTATATGCAGCAGGCTTCCTGCTTGGACATACTGGATTGCTTAGATCCAGTAGAGAGGTAGGAAAACCAAAGCAGGGAACTTGCCTGCTGAAATGACACAGAAGCTCATAGCTAGGGATGGTTAGAAAGCTGGAGGCTGTCTTCTGGCTCAGGCATGCATTACTTTACAAATTACCTTGCTATGTGTTTTTAAGATTTATTTTACAACTATGAGGATTAGAGGAATTTGTTGTAATGAGATCTGGCGTTATGTCATTACTATGTAACTTTTTAGTTAGATTATTTGGCTTGCCTGGGTTCTTGCATGTTATTCTGTTTCATCTGGAAAGTTCCTAAGTAAGTTAGACCAATTGGGGGCACTAAGGTACACCCACATGATTATAATAATTGCACACCTACATATTGTTTTGGTATTCAGTGTTTGTATTGTATATAGACATAGAGCCTGTAGAAATTTGAAATTTTTTCCTACCTGTTTTTATAATTTGAGCCCTGCTTTGCCCCTGGTACTCATCCAGCCTTCTAGATAGATCCTTGCTATAGGTTCATCTAAGCCTCCCTTCAGGCCTCCCCTGTAAATTTCGTATCACTTGAAGTTTAAAGTTTCAGTTTAATAACCTAGTAACTGCAGTTGGACATCCTCCTTCATGTGTGTTTTGTTTTCTTGCTGGAGCTATTCAGTCTCTAATTTACCCTAACAAATACAGGATCTGGAATTCATTGCTTTTGCAATTTTAGTCTGCTTGCAATGATCGAGGTTGTAATCTAGAAAGGACTAAAGTGGACAGCATTTGCTATTGTACAATGAAAACAGAGTTTTGAATATGCCAGAATAAATGTTATCTAAGAATGCTTCTATAGACTGTAAGGACTGCAAGAAGTATGTGCTGGCTTAGGACATGCATATACTTTATTATATTTCCTATGACCTTCCACATGAAAAATAAAATTAGTTTTTTTTCCTTTTACCTCCTGATTTTTCAATAGCAAATGTTCCATTTAGATTTTTTTGGAGCCACTAAAATGTTCAATATAGCATAAAGACTAGTAGTGTAGTCATTGAAAGGTTGGATTTCTATATTTTTTGTTAGTTAGTATCTTATAGTATTGACTCCAACATATCTATAAGCCTGACTCAAACGTATCCCTGAGGATTTAAGAAAGGATTTGGTATTAAACTTAGGTTCTGTGGTAAAGTTTTGCTTAAATGGTCTAACTGTAACTTCTGGCTTGGTATCTGAAAACTGAAGCTCATTCTTTATTCATGGATTTATTACAGCAGAACAGTGGCCAAGTGATCATCTCCACAGCATCCATGAACTTCAACCTTGAACCAAAGAAGACTCATCCAATGGTGAGAAAAGAGTGTGGTTGTCATGACTATTAAGTTAGGGATGCTCTTTTTTTTTTTCTTTTTTCTTTTTTTTTTTTTTTTCTGTTTAACACTGATTATGTTATTTTATAGGTATTGAAGTTAGATTTTTATAGGGTAAATTCTGGGACCATAACCTAATTTCTCCTCCACACCCCATATTTCAGCTGTTAAGTTTTCAAGCTTTGCTTTATTCCTTGCTGTTCTTAACTTCAAAGATAATTGTTAGTGGTACACTGAATTCATTAGTTAATTTCTTTATTACTTTCTTTAACCTTAGTCCCGTGCCTGTCCTTAACTCTGTTCACATGAATAGTTTTATTAGTAGCACTACTTACAAGTGTGAACTTCAGGATATTTGAAAGACTGAAGTTTAAATTTTGCAGATGTGTATGCCTGCAACTGAATTAAATGCTACTGAAATGAATGCAGGAGTGGGGGATCTGAATGTGCCTTTATCTAGTATTAGTTTGTTTGCTGTTTTGCTGTACAATTTTTTTCTTTTAAGACTGAAGCAAGATGTTAATTTGCTTCTCTAGTTTCCCAGTTTCTGGAAAATTTTGAACTCTGAGCTTCACAACATTTATAAAATTTTAGTAGTTCTCCTGAGAAGAACAAAACATTATTTTGTTTAGCCATTTTGTGAAAATGTGACTAGATATAGGGGAACTGTTTCTCTCTTTATTTCACTGTCTTAATTAGGTCTTTAATCCTACTTGTAAGAATCACTAGGTAACGATTTTTATATGTATGGATTTATTAAGCATAGATCTAAAAAATGAGGAGTTTCCTTTCTTTTAGAGATATAAATAAAGGATGCAATATTGGTAGCAGGGGCTTGCTTGTGTAAGAATATTGTTGTTATATGTTGTTGTTGACTTCCTGGTAATTTAGATAGGTGACAGTTTAAAATAATGGTGCACAGAATGATCCATAGCTCAAAAGATGGATCACAGTGACCAGAAGTTGAGAGAATTCTAAGAGATGCCCCAGACCATTTTTTGGTATCTCAACAAATGGCTCAATTTCTAGTTTCCTTTAGTAACTTTATCGTAGAGTAAGGAGTAGAAGGGACAGAACCCTATTAGTGGCTTGTGATTTCCACAGTTTATCCTCTTGGAATATGGGTTATTAACCCTGTCTCAGCTGTTTACCAAACTGGGTTTGGAAGCACAAATGTGTTTAAATAGCCAAGACAGATGCTGAGCCCTTTATGCCAACATCTGAGCTACACCCTGTGTTAAGAATTACTTTAGTACTGTTATCACCCACTAAATTTATTTAATCTTTGCCAGGGTTCTTTACCATTTCATGTTTTAGAAACAAGGTTTAATACTTAAACCAGAAAGAAGCAGAAGTTTTCAGGCATAGTGCATTGAGATGTAACCCAAAGGTCATTTATTTTTAATACGGATTCAAGAATCCATTTCTTTGTTCTTTCTCAGCCATTTTTTCTTCAGTTTTCTTTTAGAGAGCTGATTCTTGAATTAACTTTGAGCATTTAACTATCTGCATTCTCTTCATCAAACAATTAATCTTGCACTTAAGTAAAAATACTTCCTTGAATATGGGAGAGAAGAGCCTGAATCCACGTTAGTCCCTTGCATCTTGTATTTGACTGCCTATCTGGTAACCAATGGGCTGGATCCCAACTAGCACCGAAGTGTGAGTCTGAGTGTTATTAGGGTAAGGAGCTGAGGCTCAGTTTTGAATGTGTTTTTGATACTACAGACCTAGTGAAAAATAACAATGGGATGTAAATTGATTTCCAAATTGAAGCACTTCGTCAGTTGCTTAGCTGAGAAGAGTTTAGCTACTCCAAATGCTTAAAGTTAAATGGTTTTAAGGTTTTCTTAAGACATTTTTTGAATTGATGTAATGCTTTCACTTCAACAGAAGACGAATTAGGCCAATGTCAAACAGTTTTGAAAAGCTTGTTTTCATTACCCTGCTTAGAATATAACTTTGTTTCTTTTGTTCCATCCCCTTTTGGTTGAATCACTTTTACTTCCCTGACTCTTATACCTGTTGCGTCCTCCTAACCTTTCCTCTAATGTCCAGTTTTCTATTAACTTTTCCACACTGATTATTCTTTGTCTCTCTTCTTTTTTACTCGAGTTTTAGGGAGGTCATTATACTTTTTCAATTTCTTTCCTGCCTTCACCAGTTGCTGGAATCCAGCAACAAATCCCTCTGATATCAAATTTGCCTTTTTAGTGAGAAATACACAAGTTAAAAATGTAGTGCTATATCAATAAGAAGGGTAAACAGAGCATTGTGGATGCTATTTATAGAAAAGGAACTGGGTTTTACATATTATTAAAACTATTCCCTAATTTGGGAAATCAAGATCCAGGCAGTAAGATCAGGATTTAAGGTAATGCTTTAAAAATCCTTATGCTTATTCTAAAAAAACCCAAAAAACAAAACCACCAAAACAACAACCAACTCAACCAAAAGTACAGGTATACTGAATAGACTGATTAGACTTGATGTGGCTGTTTTATTGAACTGTGTGTCACTGAACTTTTTTTAAGCCTTAGGAAAGACAGTATGGAGTTGGAAGAGAAGCAGGGATCTCCATGAAGAGCAGTCAGTTATGGTAAGTTAAAAAAAAAAAAATTCCTGTTAAATTTTCACCTTTTTGAAGCAGCCTGTATTCAGGACCCTGTTCACCTTGCAAAATGAAGCCAGTTTTATTGATAGAGTCTCCACATTCTCTGGATTTGTTTATGCTATCACTGTGTGACAACTGTGCTCTGTTTTATCTGACTTTGTGGTATAACTCCTGAATAAAAACAATAAGTGACATAAAAATCATTATTTTCACAGTGATTATGCTATGGTGTTTTCATGCCTAGGTTCTGAGCAAAACAAGATATATAGGATCATGTTATCTCCTAATAACTTTCAAATCCACTGCTTAATTTCAGCTGCATTTGATATAGAGGTAGAGGTCAGAAAGTCAAGTTTCTGCAATTTGAATGAAATTTAGCAGCTGTGAGCAGAGAAGGGACTCAAATTAGTGCCCCCGGGGTAGAAAAAGCCGCAGCACAGACTCAGAAATTTTCTTTTCTGTTCAACTTGTTGCCTTGCAGGTCGGCATGCTTGGTTGGTCTGCCAGTTGACACATGTAGCTCAGACCTGGCCACAATGTGAGCTGCCTCCTGTTCTCCTAAACATCAGAAGCTGAAATTTAGAGTAATCTGTTTAGAAAGGAATGGGAAAACAGCCAGGTTAGCTTCAGCACAAGTATGCTGGTGGCACCTATAAGCATGCAGGTAGGTAACTAGACTTCATTACTTCTGCTAGTCATGAAAAAAACCGTGGTTTTGCCAGGGCCTTCTAGTCTCCGAAAACACTTGTGAATCATTCCATGATATGGTATTTTCTATATCTGGATTAGAAAAATGTTTTTCTTGTCCATGTCAGAGAAGGGAACTGTTGAGACAGCTTCAGTATTTCATTTCTTTGGTTGTTTGGATGTTAGCTCTGAGCTATTCCTTAGGCTGTCAAAATTGTAAAACTGTGTTTTCAGCTCTCTCCAGAAACTGACTGTAATTTAGACTGCAGCTATGTGTCCCTGACCCATCCTACAACCTACTCTTTTGGAACAGTGTAGAAAATATGCATTGTATTCCAGTAACTTCCTTTGTGAAGAAAGATGTGTAGCTAGATATAGAGGGAGAAAACAATATTAGGATCAGGCTTCATTATCACACTGCATTGCAACTTGGGAAATGCTAAATCTGTAGCTGTGTGATTTTGTCACCAAAATTGTACTGAAAGATCTTGTCTGACCATTCATCTCAGTCAGTGAGAAATGGGCAGATTACACTTGCCAGAGGTGCTATGTCACTCACTGTACAAGTTCAGGTAGGCATACTAACTTGGCATATGTCTGATACTTCTAAATTTTCTGTGTAATGTTAGACATGGGTCAAAATACAACACTCTTTAAACAGGTTTCAATGCTGCATCATATTCTTTAAAAACAGTTGAATTTCTCAGAATAACAGAAGCCCAAGAGTCACGCATATGAAATGTAAAATTTGAAAGAAGTAACATGAGAAGAAACATTTTCAGTTCAGTATCATAAGGTAGCTGTCTTGAAATGTCTAATTTGCCCAGTTGAAAACCATCAACCTGGCAGCAAGGAACAAAAACTTGTGATACTCTTTTCCACTTTCTGCTAATTTTCATGGTTGTTTTTTTTTTTCACAAAATCAAAGCCAAGAAGAGAACAATTAGTCATTACAAAAAAAACCTCAAACAAACTGCATTCCATTTTATGCAACTTTTGGGTTGTCAGATTCTCAAATCCTTTCATTTGTTTCCAGCTTTTTGTTTATTTGTTTTTAAGTATTGCTGTTTCTGCAGAGCTATCTGTACTAAAGGAATGAAGAAATGGTTTTTTGCATGTTTCCAGGATCTATTGGTTCTTAAAACCTTTATCACCAGTAGTCTTGCCTAATGTTACCAGTTAAATATTATTTAATGGAACCTATGGCTAACTGGATTTTAAATGGTTATAATGTATTAAGATATTGTAATTTATAACATTTTCATTTAAAGATCAACATAGATGTGTTTTTAATGAGAAGAGTAAGGTCAAATAAGGGATGTTAAGTTTTGTGTCAACAGCAAAGTGGTGGTGTATTCTTGTTCAACACTATGGTTGTGTGCTTCCTGTGTTTGAAATGGTGCTCACAAAGTCCTTAAACTTGGCAAAGTTTTTCATAAGGATTTTTTGTTTTAAAAAGCTGCCACTTTTTTGTCTAAAAATGACTAATTGTATACTGTGTTTCATGTTGTATTTTTGAAGACTTTAGTCGTGGTTACTACTATATGTGGTCAGATACTTTCACAGTCATGAAGACTTCAATAAATTCACAGGCCTATGCTGTGTCTGTAAAATGGATATTGTGGAACAGATTTTAAGAAGGTTGAAGATCAAAAAGTGACTATTGCACAACAGACCAAAAAAAATAGGATAATTAATTTTTAGAAAATAATAATTAAAAAATTATATTTCAAGTAATATCAGTAAAAGCTTCCATAATGTGCTGTCACTACATGTAAAATTCATAAGCAATTTTAAACCAACATTCTTTTAAAAAGGAGCTGAAAATTCCTATAAATAATATGCAACTTAAAGATGTATGGAACTCCTTTATTATGTGCTAAATGCTGTAATAAAACAGGCTATCAGTAGGTTTTGCTGCATGTTACTAATTTTATTTTTTTAAATCTTGGTATTTTTGCAGGTGTGTGGAGGAACAGGTCCTGTTCTCACTGTTGTTACTCCCACATAGACAGACTCTGTAATTGATTATGTGTGGGTAGGGCCCTATTGAAATTCAGGAGATTCTGCAGTAGTGCGGGGTTCTTTTTGTGAAAGTTCAGTTGCAAGATCAGGACCCTACTGTGACTCCTTACTGTGCATTCTGTCACTGTCTCATTGATTGTACTGGAACCTGCCTATTGGGATGATGTAAGTCCTACTTTTCCCCCACTTGTACTTTAGATGTGAATTAATCATAAAGCATTTCTAATTAGAAAATTAGTATAATTTACATGCATTCTTTTAATTATGTTTTTTTGGCAGTATCAAATACTTTATTCCTCAAAACTTCTTAATGGCACTGAGGCTTTGTGGATAGTTGGTCACGTGATGAGAAAATTCAGCTGTAAGTACATCAAAATGATTGACTTTTTCAATAGTTAGTCTTTACCATGTTGGCAAACTAATAGTGATAAAAATGTGAATCAAGAGATTTGACTTATGTCAAGTTACTTCAGTTCATTTTAGAAAATATATACAGTATACCCATTAAGGATTTTATTATTCTCAGGTAATTTGCCATGGGACCCTGAAGTTCCTCCCTACTGCAATTAGGTAGGGAGTTCTAAGTTGTTTGTTTTCTTTATTTTCAGAATGGTGTGCCTCTGACTTGCTCTGTGTTTTGACCGATAAACTTTTTGAAATTTATAGATCTGTAAAAACTGTTTATACCACTAATATTTGTATAGATATTGCAAACTGATTTACTAACGTAATTGTCTTGCTGGGTTGAATACTGAAATGTTAATAAATATACACTTTTACTTGTGTCAGTGTACCTTGGTTAAATTAAACTGAGCAGGCATTATGAGTGAATTTGATCATACATGCTGATTAGCTATAGTCTTAGGCAGAAGCTACATATTACCCATATCATCTGTCAGTGGATTCACCCAAAAATAGCTATAAATATCTATGCTTGGGTTAAAGAGGAAGTTCTTTTCCTGTAGCTATGAGTACAGTCATTGCTTTGACTCCTATTTTTATATACAAATGAGCAAAAACTACATGTAGGTGTTTTCCCTGTATAAGAAAAGGGGCATTGTAAACTCTGTGCCCTTTCTTATGATATTGTATGTCCTTTCTGGAATTTAAATTCAAGGATGTTTTCAGCTGTGTCTTAATATCAAAAAATATGGGAGAACTGGGAATGTTACTGAATTTGCGGATAATTATCAAGGGGCTGTAAAGGTCTGGAGGAATTGTGTGGAAGGACAATCAGAGATTCTTCCTCAAGCAAGGACACAGATAATAATTGATGAGTAAAGGTTAAGGAGGACAGGATTATTTTTATTGTTTGGCACAAGAGCAGCATGAAACGAAAGTAATTTGAAGAAAGAGCAAGACCAAAAAAGAAATTAGACTCAGATCAGAAGTAGACTAGAGAGTGCAGTTAAAAAAAACCGAACCAACAAACAAAAACCCCCAAAACAAAACCAAAGCCCTTAATATGGGTTTGAAAAATATACCTGAAAGGAGAACTAAATGGATAGCTACTGGTATTTTTCATTGCACTGAATATATGATAGATTTAAGTTTTAAACTTTCAGTAAATGTTTTTCTTGAAGTTTTTGGTTTTCTTCTGCTGGAGAGGAGTATAAGAACTTTGAAGTATTAAAGAAGATTCAGTGACTACAGTATGAACTGGGGATTCAAGATGACAGTTAGAAGAGAAGAAGACAATGGGTTGCTAAATAAAATTAGTGCCAAGCCTAAGCTATAATTTCTTGTTCAAACACAAAACTTAATGATTTTGAAATGCATCACCTTTAACAGTGCTCAAACCACAATCTTATTATATTTATTAGGGGATGGATATTTTCAGACTTCTCGTTTAAAAACCTGAACACTTATTCTTTTGAGGTTTTGCAATATAAATGAAATTGAGATTTTTTAATATGAAATGAAATCATGATTTCATTTCAGAAACTGAAATATTTCAGAACACTGAATGTTTCATTTTGCATAAAAATAATCCTGCTCAGTGTATTTTGTTTTTAATGTGTTTAGACCTGTATGTTTGCGTTTTCACCTTTTAGTCCCATTTGCCATATATATTTTTTACTTGCAGTAAGTTGGGTAAAAGAAAGAAAAGTAGAGGGAGATTAGGTGATTGCAAAAAAAGCCTAAACACAGTCTTCTAGGTGTGCCTTTAGATCAGAAGTGCCTCCAATCTAGTTTCAGAGGAGAAAAGGAAGGAAAGCGGCATGCCAGTTAGTCGGGTATGAGGAATCCTCATAGATGTGTTTCATCTCTATCTGATTTTTTCTCTCATCACGACTGAGATCACCTGGGTGTGACTGCTTCCTCTTCCTGTGATCAAAATTTCCCAGTACTTTGAGGGAGATAATGTTGGGGCATAGCTCTCTCCTGCCTGCAGCAGTGCTGCTACAAATGTTTGGGAAAGAAGGAACTCTGAATTGTGTCCTGCTCTAACCAGCTCTCCAATTCTCACTGCTGCTTACTCTTGTTATTGAGTACCTGATCTGCTTGTTTCTTTGGTTTAACTCATGCTGTGATGCTGCAAATGACTGAAACCAGGACAAAAGCAAGAAAACATCAAGAGAAGGAGATGATGTTTTGGAATGTAGGGAGTGGGCATGTGCTGCACAGCTACATATTGTCAGCTCTTGAGAATACCTCAAGAGCTGAAACACCAAACTACAGCAACAGAGTAAGTTTCCCTCCGTGCACTAAGAAGGAAGAGCAAAGGAATGTGCCTGAACATTCAGCATGTTAGTTTTAAGTCTTTGAGATCTTTTCCTCTATTGCTGTTTGCACTCTGCTTGTATGGTGACTGTGCTGAATGTAGCATGTCGTTATTTGTGTCGAATGAGGCATTGCTCACATTGTAACATCATGAACATTGTTTTTCTTCAACCCTTGAAAGTGAAAACATGGTAGCATAGATAGCTGTAACAAGTTTGTAATAAACGTGACATGAAAGAATTTTCTTATTTCACAGTATTCATAGGAAAAACAATGTTTTATGTGTTTCATATACCTCTTCTTTTCCAACCCCGAGCAGATTTAATGCATGAAAATTTTCTTCAGCAATGCCCTTTTTTCTTTATTTCCAGTTACAACTATTAGTCTTTTGTTAGTAGTTTTTTTTTGTATTTAGGTTGATGCCCTCACAAAACCTCTCTGGACTTCTTATGAATGATACCTTCATGCTGTCATTGTTTTGTCATCAAATCTAGTGTAAACCTGCATTTTGGGAATCTTTTTCCAGTCCTCAAAGGATGATCATTCTTCTCTGTCAGCAGGTTTTTTCATGGATCAAGTCTTTATTAGAAAATCTTTTACTTTGCCTTGCCAAAATGCAGCCTTGCCTTGCTCATTAGCTAGTCAAACTGCTGCTCTACTGTAAATACCATTTTCCAAACCTACTCCTTTGCTATTTTCAAATTCCTGCTTCATTTTAAAGCAATAAAGATAAGCTATCTGTCTTTATTTTCAAGGCTCATCAGGACTACTTCTACCTGATACCTCTCCTTCAGTGTCAAGAGGTTGACTCTGGTTTTGATCAACATATGATGCCAACTTCCATCATTTGGTCGTTAAATTTTCACACCACACTGAATATTTTCTCCTCAGCTGCCTCTCGTGTTTTTGTTGACTTCTTCATAAACAGAAGTGTTCACTATCTTCCCTCTAATTTTGTCTTAAAAGTTTTATGTACTATGGAGCTTTAAGCAATCCAACTAGACAACAGTTACATTGCAGGTGTATTAATGCCAAGTATATCACAGGAGTACTGTGTCACTGCATTTGGACTCTGCCATAATCCCTCCGTTGTCTCTTTATGTAGAATTTAAGCATATCTATATTCTGGTTTGTGTTTATCATGGCCCAGTGTAATATGAAGTGGCCCATGATGAGGCCTTCCAAGATTTATGGTAGTACAGATAAATAATAATGAATATACACTGGATGCTGCAGTGTAGCTGTTGGATTCTGTTGTGCCTAATTCCATGTCATAATTTAATGCAGAAAGAAGGTGCTCCAACCAGAGGCCTCACAAAATGAAAATAAGTGAGTTGCAGCTGACAGAAAAAAATGCTAGCCCCAGAGGCCTTCTCAGCTGTCAAACTCAAATCTGTAGCTACTGGCATTGTGTCCCAAAAGCATCCCTCTCTTCTCCACAGCAGTAAGAACAGGTTGCCCTTCTCGTATAAGGAAGCAAATGCAAGTATCACAAAAGTCTGTAGTGTATGCAGAAGGACTTCTTATACTTCTGTAGCATCCCTCATGTATTCCATTCATCAGTCCTTTTTTCAAATGCCATTTGATCTCTGTTGGGAAGGAACCTACACTAGGTTTTATTTGGTATCTTGGCACATTCCTATTGCGTAATGCTCTGCTTCTATTGTGCCTCAAAAGTAATGAGTCTTCAGAGAAGTGGTAAGGATGAATTCAACCAGAATTCCCCAGGTATGTCACCCCCTTTCTGTAAATGAGTCTGCATGTAACCCTTTCTTTTAAAGGCACACTGAAATGTCAGTGTTTAGCTCGTGCAGAGATGATGGAGTGTTGAGTGCTTGGCTGATTACAGAGATGGTAGATTGGATTGTGCAGACATGGTACAGTATGTACCAAAGAAAATATAGTCCAATAGTTTAATTTTATCAGAATAAACCACAAAATGTAGTTCTGTATGATTCTATGGCTGAATAGAAGAACTTTAGTAAGAACTGTGGGCTGGTTGGTGAGATGGAGGCAATTGCTGTGAAATACTATGGGAGACTGGGGAATCTGTACAATCCAAAAGCTTGATCATAGCAACAGTTCTTGGTTATATATGTATGGACTGGATACACTTAATGTTAGGCCTCATTAGGCCATCATGCACAGGCTGTGTATTTAGATATCTTTGAGCACTAATTTTGAGCAAACAAGATAGGGAATCCAGAAGGAGAGAGACAGCCCTCGATTTAGTCTAGATCAACATACAACAAATGATTGAGGAAGAACCATTCAGTAGAGAGATAATCATACTCAAGTTTGTCATAGTTGTACAAGAAAAAAAGATTAAAATTTTAAAAAAAGTAGAGTCTTGTTTAAAAAAGAATTGTATACTAATGAAGACACAGTTTAAATAAATATTAAAAATACATGGGAACTTTCTTTTCTGATTCTAATCCAATTAAGTAAGACATTTCCAACACACTTCAGCAGTAAAAGAAGCTACTAGAAATAAATACAGGTTTTTTTAAAAAGCAAAATGCAAGCAAGCAAAGCAGAAAAGAGCACAACTCTGGCAAGTGTAGACCTAATATGAGGCAGAACAAAAAGATTTTGAAATGCAATGGGCTAATATTCTGAAAGGCAAACCCCATCTTTTTCCAGTGTAAATTTTGCTAGTAGGGAGGTGAGTTTAATAGATAGTTGTGGTTAAGGAGAAAGACAAAGCCATTACAGAAAGAAATTGAATTCATTGCACTGGCAAGGTTTATGACAGTATGATTTGGGACATCCCCAAATAGGAGTGGTTTTTTTTATAGGGAATAGTTCAGATTTGATATTTCAATAAAAGGTTTTTAAACAAATTGATTGAGTAAACATTAATAAATTGCCCAATACATGCTGTTCATTTAACAGTCCTAGAAAAATTCAGAAATTAAATTGGTGAGCAAACCGTGAACTATGTTGTATAATCTGGTACTTAAATTAGCCTTGATAATAGAGGAATGGAAAGTAACAAAGGTGACCCTGGTTTTAAAAAGGGTTTTAGGGATGGTCATGGACTAATGGACCAAAAAGTCAGGCTACCATGACAGACAAAATGCCAGTGATTGTGATAAAGCATACAGTTAATAGGAACATGGATAGGTATAATAGCAACCATCATGGCTTTTGTACAAGTAGTTTTGTCTTAGAGCTTTGCTAGTTATTTGAAGGAGTAATTTCCAGATGTGCAGGAAAAAGTTACCCAAAAGTTTTTTAAAAGTTCTGTAACTGAAGACTATTAACAAAATGAAGTAGGGAGTCACTTAAAATTCTTTGTGGATTAGTAAAGAGTTAGAAGATAAGGAACAGTAAAGTGACTAATGGGCAGTTTTAACACTGCCCCCTCACAGAGGTTTGTACTGGCACCTCTGCAGGTCCACCTGTTCCTAAATAGTCTGAAAAAGTGCAGTTGTAAAGATTGCAGATGATAAAAGGAAAATATTCACAGTTGGAGGCAGAACTAATGTTGACCCTGAAGAGCTGCAGAAGGATCTCACAGCAGGACCTGTGGTGATCCAGAAGTCATGGCTGTCACAGTGGCCAGATATTGCTGACCCCACTGTTCAGCCGAATCCATCATCAGAGAGAGGCAGTGGCTGCTGGATTACTGCAGCCATCAGCCTGTAAACGGTGAGCTCAGCAGGCTGTGACCAGTCCTGCCACTCAGGAAGGCAGGGACTTGTAGCTGCTCTTTTTAACGGCAGGGGCTGCAAAATGAAGAGAAGATTCTTTCTCCCAGTTTTCTCAGAGTTCCATAACCCCAACAAGCTTAAAGTGCGTTTTTTGAACTCGGAGTTCCTGCCTGCTACAGGGTTGGAATATCACTGTTAAAGTGATAGGTAATGTCTTGCTGCTGTGAGAAGCCAGGGCTCTCAAGCCACCTTGCTTGTTTGCATGGATTTTTAGCAGCTTCTGTTAATTTCTTAAAATCATTCTGAATTTGTGAATAAGAGTTTCTTGTCCTCATTGATTGATGATAAAATTTTAAACGTGTATCAAGTGTATACTCTTCCCATTTTCTTAAATCTGTAGATTTTTTAAATTGTTCCTTTTTCTAGCAGTAGCAATATTATGGATGTGCAGATCACTTTTACTTCTGTTGTTCACAAACCTGTGGGCAATGGCAAATGCCAGTTCACTGCTACTTCAGAAGCTAAAAGCAGTCACAGGCCCTAAGATTAATCCCAGGGGAAATCAGATAAAGATGCAGAAATGTTTCATGCAGAAACTAGAACGTCTAGAGGGAGGGATGGAGTAGAAGGTATCATTGTACCTTTGCAACAGCTGGAATGGTTTCCAAGCTGTTGTTTGCAAATCCCTAGTGGACTCTAAGGCTATGGTGAATTGAACATCTGTTTGGCTAAACCATAACAGTGCTTTAAATAGTGTTTCCAATTAAAAGTTTGTTCAGATGGGTGTGTGGTGGCTTTTGAAAATTGCTGAGGGCTGATAGTGATCTGTTGCTCAAAACAAAGTGGGAACTGATGTTCTGGAGTGTATGAAAAAGTAGAGAGCACTCCCTATCTTCTCAGTTTTAGGTAAATTGCATGCTTCTCCACAAGAAGCAACAGCAAGAGATGCCCAGAAAGGAGCCAGGAAAAGTAGTCTGGCAGCATTAATCCTTCTGTCACCATCATGCCTTCCCCAAAAACAGGAATATGGGGTTCTGAATCTTTGTATTGTCCTTGAGTATCCCACAATTCTTCACTTGTCCTACTTTTCATATATACTCCCATTAGTAGATTTAGTTTTCTGATAAGTAAGTATGATTTTTCAAGTCTTGGGTCCTCATCTGGCAAAAATAAACTTGTCAGCTCCTCTAGATGATAATATATATCCTTCTTTGAATTAAAGCCTGATTTCTCATTGCCAGAAAAACAGATTTTAGAATTTTCCATTCTGTCATTATTAGTGGACATAAACTTTCCTTAAAATTATTAATGTCTTATTACCCATTTGTTACTTTTTCAAAAGTCCCAGTTGTATTTGACCAACTTCTTTTAGTTTATTTCCCTGAATGATAATTTTGCATTGCAAAAAGATTCTTTGTCCTTATATCATGTCTCTTATTACTTTTTTCTTATTATTGAAAATTTTCCAGCATCACAATATTTATATTATCAGTGCTTTTAGTTGCCCTTGACATAGTTTACTTCCCATTGTCCTGAGTATCATACAAACACATCCATAAGTAATTTGTAAAGATGTTAGCTTTTCCAATCTTCTGTCCATATTTTTGTTGGAATTGTGGCAGTGTCAAATCAGAGGTACACCAAACTATAAGCTGTATTCAAGTGATATAAATGTGTTTATCTTGAAGAAATATGTTAAAGAAATAATTTGATCTAAATCCTCTATAATGTATTTTATGAAATTTAAACAAAATACTAGAAACAAATACTGACAATAGGTTTTTTTAAAGGATAAAGCAAGTTGACAGGTGCTCTGTTTAGCTTTTTCATGTTCCATTTTTCTTACTCGTGTCTTTTGATACAAATGGGGAAATGAGGGGGGTTGTGCTTGTTTTTATATTATCTTGCTAAATACCTGTTGCCAGCTTACATGATTCTGATCTTGTCTTGGGTCAGGCTACAAGCTGAATATGAGATTAAGGGGAATCTTTGTCTTGTATCAGAAAGCAACTTGTAAGGAAGGAGAGAGTGACTTCTGCTATACTGTGGAAAAAGGTGGTTTCCTGAGTTTACCTGTGAGGGACAGGAGAGAGGGATTTAGGGGTCCAAACAAGGAGTATGGGTATAGAAGCAGTGATGGAGTGTATTGTTAGGTCTAAGGATAAGTGCATATGAATGAAGAATTTGGAATAGGTATCAGAGAAGAGGTTTCAATAAGAGTTGGAAAGATTACAATTGGATAAATTCACTGGGGTCAGTTGAAAGTCACTTTACTAGAGAACATGGCTACAGCTCTCTATCTGACTCTAGCTCCTGCCACTCTAGTTGTAGCTACACCCTTACCTATCTTCTGGAACCTCAACTTCTTCTCCAGTTTCTACATGTGGCCCTTTTACCTGGAAAACCCACTTTCCTGCTTAATCCAGGAACAATTACATGCAAAGATACAAATGGTCCTATAAATCTTTTGTATCTAAAGCTTGTCTTCTGGCCCACTATACTTTCTTCAGCCTCCTGTCTGTGGAGTTCTGCATTGGAGATGCAGACAGACAAATGAACCACAGAATAGAATCATTTAGATTGAAAAAGGCCCTTAAGATCGCCATGTTAACTATAAACCAGCAGTAAAAGTCCACCACTAAACTGTGTCCCTAAGTGCTGTGTCCACATGTCTTTTAAATGCCCTGGACAGCCTGTTCTAGTGCTTAACAACCCTCTCAGTGAAGAAATATCAATCTAAACCTTCTCTGGAACAACTTGAGGCCGTTTCCTCTTGTCCTGTCACTGGTTAACTCAGAGAAGAGAACAACCCTCACCTGGCTCCACCCTCCTTTCAGATGGTTGTAGAAAGAGATATGGTCCCCCCTGAGCCTCCTTTTCTTCAGGCTGAACAACCCCAGCTCCCTCAGCTGCCCCTCACAGGACTTGAGATCCAGACCCTTCAACAACTCTGCTGCCCTTCTCTGATGCTCCAGCACCTCCATGTCCTTGTTGTAGCAAGGAGCCCCAGACTGAACACAGTACTGGCAGCATGGCCTCATCAGTGAATACAAAAGGATTCATATGAGATGCTGTGGAAAGCTGGCTACACAATAGTAATGCTTCTCCTTTACAATGTACCGTTGGCATCTTCTCCAAGTGGGACATGTCCCATCATTTGAAATCTGCAGAGTGTAGATGGATTCATTTATTCCTTTTCCCCCTTCCCGCAGCACTCATAAGAACGTGATGGAGTTTCTTCCACATGATGAGTTATGACTTTTAGATAATGTTTATCTTACTAAACAGTGGAAAAAAGTCTTGGATTTCTAAAGCCTGGTCTTTGATTTGCATTTTCATGTGATCTATGATCTTCCAAAAAATAAATTAATCCAGTGGATTATTACACCTACTGGTGTTAAATTGAAGCTTATGGACAGTGGGATTGCTTTGCTTAATTATTATTTTGCAGATCCCTGAAAAGTTGTTTGTGAAGACTAAAGCGTCTGCAGAAAGACAGAAAGCAATGTCACAGAACATCCCCCTAAATGAAGGGGTTTTTTTACATGCAGTGGGGTTTTTTTTGGCACAGGTCTTTTCATAAGTCTTGAGCTTTTATTTAACATTTTGCCTTCTCAATATTGATTATGATTGTGTACTTATGTCTATGACTAAACTTAGCTGACATGAGATACATGATTTCTGCTCAAGTTTGGAACTCAGTAATTAATAATCCTGTCAGCACATGACTATACAAATAGATTATGTACCAAGATCACCCTAACAATAGTAAAAAAAGCACACTTTTGGGGTGGGGGGTGTTGGTTGGTTTGGTTTTTTTTTTTTCTAAGAGGGTACATTATTTTAAAAGGAAACTATTTTTGTGTTTCTCTCTTGGTTGGATTTCTATACTGGATATAGAGATAATACTTTTAGATAGTCAACATTGGTCCTGAAAAATTTGCTTTACTTTTACTGTTTGTCATATGTCATTTTATCTTTAAAGACTGCCGGAGTTCATGATTCCTGAGAAGTAACACCTGGAAGTTCTGGCACTATCTTCTACAAAGTAACTTACACTGAGCTGGCTTCCTGTTATGGTGACAATGAAACATCAAATGTTGATACTATGCGTGAAACAACATTTGATATTATGGCTATTAAGCTACTTGAAAAAATGCTATACAGATGTATTTTGTGTTTACAAGACCTGGCATTTAAAAATGTATGTCATGGATGCAGGTAATAAATGTTGTTTATGAATTGTTACAGGATAGAAAGTACTTATATTTGTGTACAATATGCTAGTCTTAGCTCCCGCTATTTTTGTCTCCTAAACATCTTATAATAAGGTGACTATAAAACTTAAAGATATGAATAATTTCATTTGCTGAAGCATTGTATGCATAATTTAGAAGGGCTACTAAAGGAGAGAAGTGGATATGCCCTTCTCATAACAGCTGAACATGAAAATAAGTTATCAGAGATAATGATATAGTTCAAATTTATAAAAAACACTGTTTTGCTGTATGAGCATAGCTCTTTACAGAATGGTGATCTCATTCTAAGATTGCAGTTATCTAAATAGATTCATTGCTGAACTTTATTCTAGTATTTTTATATCTTTGCTGGAAATAAGAGAACACAAACATTTACAATGTACATTATTGATCTTCAGCCATGCTAAAGCTTTCAGAACTTGGCATTTAACCCCAGGATTGGATCCATAGCTCTTTTAAATTCTGGAATTCCAGAAACTGTACAGGTGAGTAGGAAAAAGCAAAGGAGGAAACTGAAATGGGGAGAAGGAAATTATTCTCCTTTACAGAAGGAAAGATGAAAAAAAACTTAATGAGCATAGGAGAAATAATAGGATGAAAGAGTGGAGTCAGGTGAGTATTTCCAGTAATATTTTTTATATAGTGCTCAGACATGTTATGCTTTGTGCTTGCATGGAAAACAGAGTGAGACTTCAGCTTTCTAGCTGCTGTTCTGAGCTGTACTTTACTCACTGTGCATTTTTATTTTAGCATAGTTACTTCTAAGGAACCTTTAAATTGACTTTCAGGGCCAAAATTCACAAATTTCTTTCTGAATCACAAAATTCATTGTGCTGCTGAAATGATGACTACCCCAATGTTTGTCTTCCCAAGTTAGCTCGTAAAAAAACCACTATTAGACATGAAAAAGGTCAAAACCATTTTTAAAATATATATTTCTTTTAATTCTAGTCGCTAGCATTTTGGAAAAGGCACAAGCAGGCATGCAATAACAGTTGAGAGTGTCAGAATTTCTGTGTAAAATCTAATTGTAATAGTACTGAAATTGAAAGTAGAAACTGCTAATTAACTGTTACTCAGCAGGACTAGGCAAAGTCAATCAATTCATAACCAAATGTAGCTATAGAA
Source organism: Acrocephalus scirpaceus scirpaceus (assembly GCA_910950805.1). NCBI lineage: Eukaryota > Metazoa > Chordata > Aves > Passeriformes > Sylviidae > Acrocephalus > Acrocephalus scirpaceus. The sequence goes on along the minus strand of OU383774.1, from coordinate 53,930,512 downwards.
CAAGGGATTACTTACATTGGCTCTCATTACAGGTTAGACATCAGTGTGGCTTTCATCCATAAGCTGTAATAAAATAAAATAAATTAGGAAATTGCAAAAACATTTTCATTCAGTAATTTGTACATGGATGTGCTTAGTTTCTGCATGATTCCCATAAGTATATATAATATTATAACAAGAGTATATGTTTAGGGAAATCCTGTGTTCTTTAAACTGAGCAATTAACAAATATTCATACAGTGACTATAACTGGTCTTCATGAATTACCATGCAAAAAACCCATTTAACTACAGAGATAGGGATCTCCCATTTTCATACATTCACTCCATGGTACGCATAAAACATTTTAACTGTTCACCTGAGCAACACTTCAGTGTAACTGAGCCCTGAGCTGATATATGGCAGAGTAACATCCCCTCTAAAAGTGGACAGAGAGTGAATATGGGTGGGGCAGGGAGAGGTCTTATGGTGCTAGTTCACAATTAATTTTGGAATGGTAACATCTACTTTTTGGAATGTAGTGTATTAATTTCTGCTGATAGAGATAGGTCAGCATAAGAACTATGCTATAAATTGCTGTGTGATAGGGTTCCCATTCCTGTGCCATGTATGTGTCACTGGGCAGCAGTTTTTAAGGGTACCCAGTAAAGATATGAATACAGAAAAATGAACATAACTATACTCTTCATGTCCATTCTAAAAGGAAAATGAAATTAAATGCAGATAAAACTTTTAGAAATTCTAAATAAGAGACTTTTTAGTCTGTTTTATAGTTAAGTCCTTGCCGTTATGTTGTTTTGAATTGACGTTACACTATTTCATTTTGCATGATTCTAGAATGGTTTAGATCATGTAAATTGTTCAGTGCAAAATCCCATTTCAAGTATATTTAGATTTTAAAGATGTCTTTTTAATTGTATTGTAACTGGCAGCTCGGGGTTGTCCTCGTGTAATAGGCAGTATCAAGACGACTGTATTCTGAAATAATCATTAGTGGAGGACCACTCCAGTCCCAGGACTATGTCTCTCAGACTTTCCATATTGACAAGGAAGTGCCAACGGTGACCTGTTCCTTTGGTGTCTTCCAGCCCCCAGATCACTGCCCAGGAGGAAAGCTCACTTTCCCATCCCATTCTCTGATTATTTATGCTTTGGTACTGCTGTTCTGTAAGCACACAGTCTTGGCTTTGCACCTGGCCTGGCAAGCTGGTGAGGGTGGTATGAAGAGGTTGTTTCCACAGACCAGTTCCACACTGAAGTTTCCTGCACAGACTGGGCTGTATACCAACTTTAAAGCCAGCCCTTCACCCATGACTCTTACTTGATTATAGTTTGTTTAAAATAACCATTATAATATGTGTCTATGACCTTGACATTGGATTTCAACATTTTTTCACAGCAGTATTTACTGTATTTAGTAACAAATAAATGAAATATCAGCTGTGCCACTTTAAGTATCAGTTAAATGTGACATTTAATGAATTATGTCCTAAAGTTTGGAATAGAGAATTCCACTGATGTTAAACTTAAATTTTTATTTACAACAGATAAACTTAAAGCCCAGTAGTACATAATTAGTTCTACCAAAAAAGCAAACTTCCTTTTATTTGGGTCAGACTTCGTTTTTGTGCTCAGTGTAGTGTACACAAGTACTGTTCAGTAGTAAAAAATATTGTGCAGCACAAACCTATTACATATTCTGTGCAGATGAAAGACATTAGTAAATTTTCTTTGTTCAGATTAAAGGAAGTTGAAAATATGCTGAATCACTTATTATTTTAATCCAGATGTTATCCATAAATATTCATCTTGAAGATCAGATGTTAGCTTCATAAATACCTAGTGAACTTCACAAAATTAATTACATTTCAAATATGTGATTCAGACCTTAGGATGGGACAAATCGCCCTCTGGAGGTGCCCATTTTAATTTGCTGACTTCACAGGAATCCTGTGCTGAACTGATTAGTTCAAACTAAAAGTTAAGTGACTGGCCTGTCATCTTCATTGAGATATAACTGAGCATTTCATACCATAGTAGATCTTTTCTTTAGACCTCTCTAAGAATGGCTGCCTTATTCCTCACCTTTTCTGTCAGTGTTCTTGTACTGTTTCTAATATGAATAAGCACGATTGTTGCTGTTGCCATTTCCTGTGTATTGTTTTTTCCTGTCCTTTTCAATCTTGTTATCTTATCTTTCCCTGGTTTTTTTCTTTTTTCTTTTTTGTTTTCTGACTCTTTACAGCTGCCATCCTTTCTGAAGCTTTTCACTTGCTACCTTCTGACAATCCTACTTTCCATGTTGAAAGTATTGTCCTAACTTCTGATGTGGAAGATTGCTGACCCTTCCTTTGATGCTGATACCAGTATTTTCTTGACTGATAATATTGTAATGAAGATATAGTAAAAGAAGACTATGGCACTCATGAATTTTTTAATGGTTTGAGTAGTCAAAAAATATTGTTCTCCTGCCTTCATATAAAATATGTTGGTTTCCCAATGTAATTGTAACTTTAAGATGCTTGTAGAAATGTAAAATGAAATGTGAAGAGTATAAAATCCATATTAAAGACATAAAAGTTTAATAAAATATAGCATTAGTCTTTATTTTAACAACTGAGTCCTACATGGCTCACTTGCAAAAAGTGGGGTAGACTTAAAAATTGCATACTGGTAAAGTCTAACTTACTAAAGGTGGAATTTCTTTTTCTGTTCAGTAATTACTAAAAGGTCAATTTTTTTTTTCTCCCTCTGGTAATATTTTCTTGATTTATACCTGTTAAAGATCTCTCCTCTTGAGTTCTGTCTTCTCCCTTTTTTTTTTTGTTCCTTTTGTTAACCTAAGTTTGTCGTTTCTTTCTACACTGGTCTCTCCAAACTCCTTTAGTCCAATACTGATCCCTTTTTTCTCCTATGTTTGCATCCATTTGCCTAGAATATTGCCTTGAGCATGATCATATATACTCAGGAATACATTTACTTCTAAATGCTGGATGGATCGGCTATTTTAGGACTTCCAGTAAAACAGAGAAGAAACTTAACAATTCATAATAGCATTTTAGGGTTTTTAATGATATATTTGCCTTCAGAGGATCAAAGTACCTTGCTTCCTACATCAATGGAATAGTAACTATAGACAGAGATAAACATTCCTGTAAAAATAAAGACTTATGGTACTTGAGTTAATATAGGAATGCTAACTTAAAAAGAGCATCTGAATGAAACCATGCTGTATTCATAAATGGTATGGCAAACATTTTCAGTTTTGTTTGCATATAAAGAAAACTGCTATTGGAAAGGGTGCTTTCTATTGATAGCAATATAAGGAGATAGAATTTTTTGAAAAAGACAACTAAAAGGTATACATGCATAAAATCAGGAGAATTTTTGAAAATCATGCACTGCTGTAGCAGAAATTCTGAGTAATAGTTAATGTTTTTTATGGGATAGATACCTACATATTTTATTAGGTATACTAAATGTTCCTTAGATAATCTAAATTATTTGGATTGCAGTAAAAGGAATGCCATGATAAAACATAAACAGTGATGTTCAGAACTTTTGCTTTATATGTTTAAAATATTATTCTGTAGCCTCTTCTGATACCTACAATAATTGACAATAATAATGGTACTAATAATAGCAATATACTAGAAAATTATTGGAGGTGTGAGTGAGAATGTCATTTATGGATCCTAAAAGTTTTTAACTAGTGTAGTTACCTGCAGGACTTTGCATAATTTTGAGGCCATTAACAAAGCACCTTTGTCAGATGTGTGTACTGAGCATGAGGATAACATTACGGACAATGATTAGAAAGCAGAGGAAATTTGGAATCTCTAAAGCGGTTACACCAATGAAGACTTTGTGTTGAACAGTAGAAGCAGTAAGTTTTTTGCTAAAGTTAAGTTGCTTTGACTGCAACTGAGTTTATAAAGAAAAACTGAATATATGAAATATGAATTTCATATATGAATATATGAAAATTAACCACAGAAAAAAAAATAAATTAAAACCCATGTAAAACCTGATGGGGATTTCTGCAGTATATCTTCAAATGATCCTCATTGACAGCATACAGTTCAGTCACTTCTGGTTCCTGAAGATTTGTCCCTTCTATTAACAATATAAGGCAATACAGATACTGAAATAATCTGTGAGGTAATACTCTAATTCATTTCACAGCAGAGTTGTTATGGACTAAGGCCTTGCTCATCATGAAAAATAATACAATTCTAACAATGGCAAATTATTGTTAGAGGGAAGTACATCAAACTGAGCACAGTTTTAAAAAACTAGTTTTGAGAGTACTGTATTGGTGTAGTCTTAGTTACAAAACTATTACATTTTTGATAATACTACTAATCTAAAATTCAGACTTGCAGTTTGATGATAAAATTATTTTTACACTCAACTTTGTGTATTTTTGATTTGTAATTTTTGAGTGATAAAATCTCGGTTTAAAAAATCAGTCAAAATGTCTTTATTTTTAAAACTATTAGGAGCAATAAGGAAAGCATAGCTGAAAATACTAACAAAACAGGAAAGATATTTTGGCAAATGAATAAGTGTAACTATAGCGAAACATTTGCCAGAGGACAATAAAGTTGAGTGAATTGCTACACTGAGATGTGGAAACATAGTCTATAAAGTCCTGCAGGAAATAATAATGAAAAAATAGGTTTTTTGTGTTCATAAATACAGCTTAGATACAGGTGGTCTTGAGAGATGCAATACTACTACAAATTCCAAGAATTGTTCTTTGATTGCATTAGAAACAGGACTGGCTAAGACATAAATAGAATATAACTATCTGTAGCTATATAAGGAATATAAAGTGAGAGAAACATAATTTATAAAACAACCACCCTGCTCACAGATTCTGCAGATCACATGGCTGGCAGACACAGAAATAATTTTACAAATTAAAATGGAAGAATCAAAATCCTTGAAGATTGTATTGAAGGTTCGATTCATTTGACTTTCTCTAGGTTTATGAGGGTCTCCATGATTATCATATATATATACACACACACACAGACATATTCATGTTATACATACATATATTGCTATATGTATGGAAATATATGAAAAGCTGTAAAAGAGGAATTTGAGTTATGTGCAAGAGGTTCTTCAAAATAGGTTACAGGATTTTTGTATAGTACTTAAAACAACTGGAAGAAGTAATGAGAGTTAATTCAGTACTGGATCTGATAGTGATCAGGAAAAAAGGAGATACTAGATCTAAAATTAAGACCTTATGACTGTACAATACTTCTGGTTTAATAAAAAGACCAGGAAAAGTGTAAACATACTGTGAAAATCATTGACAGAAAGATAACAAGTTTGAGGAGTAATAGCAAAAAGCTGGCTCAGAGTAATATTGCAATAGAATAAGAGAGATTCCACTGTAAAAAATGTTAAGTGAAGTATAAAGTTGGAGAAAAGGAAACATAACTGGAAAGGAGAACTTTAAACTTGCCATCATGCAAAGAAAGAACAGAAAGACAACTCAGACCATGTGATGCTATCTAAGAAAGCCTAATTATCCACTTAATTAGTATAATTTTGCTAATATATTCTGAAAGTATGTGAAAATCAAAAAGGAACACAAGAAAGCAGATTTTTTTCAAGTTTCTTGAACAGTTAATTTTTTTCTTTTCTTTCCCCATAGAATAATACTGAACAAAAGGAAGTCTTAAGACCACTGTCTACGAATCGGATAATTTATTTGAAAAGATAGTTGAAGAAACAGCAAACAAAAGTGGTAATTGAGAATACAGAAAAGTATCTGAAAATGTGAAAGGTCCCAGATTCTGTACCCCTGTTCTGCTCACTGGAGGTAGCACAAGGTAGCCAAGATCAATTCCTTCTCACAGGCTGAGAATTTGCCTGCCCTAGGAGCAGTCAGCCTAACGCTGGTCTGTCCTTCTCCCATACCAACAGCTCATGTCCTCTGTGCAGGTTGGGGACTGGCATCATATAAAGGTATCTCTCTACCAGTTTGTGGCTGCATTTAATTTCTTAGGTCACATAGAAAAGAAAATACACCACAACCCAGTCACGAGCCAGTAGCAAACTACAGCTCACATTTGCCTGGCTAACCCACCTACTTTCCTGAGCCAGGGTAGCCTCATTTGTACTGCCTATTAGAAGATTCCCTAACCTATGCTATTCTTCAAATGCTGCAGTATTTTACCAGAATGCTTACTGGCCTTGGCCAAAAGCATACCAAAGAGCAGGCTATCAGTTAAAGGGTGTGGATTATCACATGGTACAGCTCAAGTATGTGCCTAAGCCCTCTTCAGCTCAGTAACACAGATGTAACCTTAGGAACTACATCCAGTTGGCAGTAATTACAACTGTACTAGCTTGCTCTAAATCAAAAATGCAACGGCATGAAAACTATCAACCTTACAGACTACTATTTCTTGACTAGAAATGTCAATTAATGTATTATACTTGGATATAATATGTGACAATTAAAAGGGAAGGAACCATACAAATTCTGAAAAATTGGCAATTTAAGAAAGTCAGAGGACAATAGAAGGGAAAACAGTACTTATCTCATGTGGAAGTATTTTAACATGGAAACTTGCAAGCCAGTTAGATGACTGAATATTCTTTTCAAGATAAGCAAGATTACAATAAAGAATTCAGCATAGGACCATTTGGGTAAATAGATTTAGTTCATTATTAAAATGCAGTTTGGGTCCCATCTACCTTGTAAGATAAAAGCCTGAAATACGCTTGTGGTATTTTATTTTGAGACTTTTAAGAAGGACCCGATGCTGAAGTGGGCATACTTCAATATAAAATAGTCACCTCATCATGCACAAGATGGGATAAGGGCTCTACTGAATATTTATACAGTTTTCAGAAAAAACTAATATGCAGTAATGTCTTGGAATGAGTGCAATCTCTGTATTACTTGGACAGGTGTTCAGTATGTGATATAATTACCATTAGGTTCCAGGTCACCTTTTGACCTGTGAGGTCACCAGTTATTTCCATGATAATTTCTAATTTTACAGGTTGTAGAAATTTATATGCAGGAAAAAACTGCACAAAAAAGGAAAATGAAATTATTTTCATAGACTTACTTTGTGACCTGGGATTAACTGATTAAGTCTGAAGACAGAAGATAAAAAAGGAAAGGAAAATGTGGCACATCAGACAATGCTGGAACATGATCAATTATTATTCAGTTGAGTATTGTTTTTTAAGTCACTTAGAGGTAAAGAGAGGAAATAAACTGCTCAAATAAAAACAAATACAGATTCTGAAAGCAGTCAGCTACTCTGGTGAGTACTGAGGACATAAATGAAAAAAATTGGGCAAAAATGTAGGATGCTATAGATCAAAGGAAAATAGCCAAGAGTTTGAGAAGTAAAATTAGGGGTAGGGATTTGGAAACAGTTCTTAATATGATATTATTCTTAATGGAACACTGGTAAGAAAATAGACCATCAGAACAACGATTCAGTGTAAATTTGTCTGTAGATTAAGCATTTGGAGAAGCTGTTTTGCAGAAAGGCAGGCAGCTTTTCTGGAGGAACAAACCAGCTATTCTGGCTTTACCATATTGCCATCGGCCGGATGTGCAATACAGTAGGGAACTGCATTATGGAAAATCCCTTTTGTAGTATGAATGTACGAATCTGTACATTTGGCTTGCCTGACATCAGTAGGATTATGTTTTTGCCAATACTAGAAGCTACAATTAAAGAAGGAAGAGAATATCAATGAAGAATATAAGAAACTGGAATTAGGTGCACATAGGTAGAGAATAACATAAAGCAAATCTGCCACACATATTACATACCTAGCTGAATAAAAAGTTTTCTTTCTTATGACTTCGTATTTTGAAAACGCAAGTGAATTATATAAAATTACAATACTGTGGTGCCCTTGAGTATAGTTTTAGAAAATTACATGAAACAGCCAAACAAAATATTTGAAGTCATCCACTTCTCTCTGGAGTACATTATGCATGCTAAACCTAATGTCTGAACTGCCAGAACTGGTAGTTCCTGTTTTGAGGAAAAGAGTTGGTTCAAGACTTCTGCAAAAAGAGATTCTGAAAAATCTTATGGCAGATAAGACAGGTTGGATAGATAAGTCTTCATAGACTGCTTCTCTCTTCATTGTGATAACATTCCGTGCCCATCACTCCTGCTTAAATAATCACTTGTTGAAGGATTGCCTGTCTATGTTTCCTGAGGAAGTGGGGGGACATCGTTTTTAGGAGCTGCTGGAAGCTGAATTGAAGTATGAGAAGGAGGAGATAACTGCATTCAGAAGTTTGACTGAAGGGTAGAGGTTTTCTGGAGATTGAGATTGGGTGGCTCTGAGCAGGAGTGTAGTGCTGCGAGGAATCCTTCAGCCTATTTACTCATTTAGCCTGTGGGGAGCTCACCTCTGTATGAGGGATATTTTGCCCATTGATAATTAACTAGATTACAAAGAACAACTACTACATTTCAGAAATTCATTATGAAAGTACCCTATGCATAAACTATATGAATAGTAAAAAGCAAAACCAAACTGCAAAAACCACTTCTGAGAAGAACTTTCATATGTGATTATGGTATAGTTGCATAGTCTGCTCAAGTGAAATAGAGCAAAGAAATGGAAAATCTGGCCTAAATGTCATAAACTGCAGAGCAGTTTATCACTTCTTCTCCCCCTCCCCTTGCCTCCCCCCCACCCCGCCACCTTCTTTTCAAGGAAATAATTTGAAGATTCCTGGAATAAACTATCTGTGGTTAAGAAAAAAGTAAACTTTGATAATTTAGAGACTGGATTCTCTAAAGGCAGACACTTGGGAATAAATGTGATTAGAGATAGTTGCTGCAGAATTGATACGTTATCTTAAATCTTTTGTTTTACTTTTCTTGGTCCACAATATTTCTTCTTCATTCAGGCAAAACTCATTGAAAATAATGCAAAATGTGACATATTTTTACCACAAACTAGTAGTTGTGTAATCATCAAAAAGAGATTCCTAGTGTAATTCAGCTACCAACATCCTTCTAACTCTGTTCAGCAGACATTACCTATTTTGAGACATTAGAGAGAGATATGGGCTCTGAGTCAAATCTCCCTTCTATTATGTTTGATTATCAAAGAAAAACTGGATTTAGGCCTGTCTGTCCATCCACCCATCTGCTTATTTATTAAGAATATTATAATTATTTTTTTTAGCTGTTAAATATCAAGCTAAGAAGATATACAAAATCCCTGGTGTATCCAGGTTTTTTTTGAAAAAAAAGGAAAAAAATAAGAAAAAGTGGCTTACTTTGTATTCAAAGAAAATTGTCATTACTGATTTCCAAAAGAAGCTACTGAAGAGATGTGGAGGTGTATTTTGTTTCCAGGGTCTATGGGGCCTACTGCTCTACAGTTCCATAAAATTTCAAGGAACATGGATACTACCTAGTTTTACAGACGAAACAAAATCAAAGAACATGCATGCAAAATGGCCAGAATAAAAATCAGGGAATAAAATTATTTGATTTCTGTGTTAAAATAAAGTCTAAAAGAGGAAAATTATTTCAATTTTTAGGTGAAGGGGAATCCCTAAGAGAACATATGAGTGAAAAGGTTTTTGAAAACCCAGATTTATAAGGCATATTTCAAAAAAGGTGTATTTGTTTAGTCTAGGGAAGAGAAGACCGGGAAAAATAGTAGGACATCTGAAGATTATTGTGAAGAAGATGATCACCAATGATCTTTTGTACCCAGTTGCAGAAGGACAAGAAAAATTATCTTAATTTACTGTCAAAAAGAGCAGGCTACATATTTTCAAAATCCTTTGAAGTACAGGGACAGTTAAAGACTGGAGCCAAGTTATCTGGTGATGCTGCAGCATCTTCCTCACTGACAATTTAGAACAGATTAGACAAAATGTTTCTGTCATAATGCTCTTACATCTCTTTTCTTCCATAATTGCTGGGTCCACACAATAGATAACCCAGTATATTAAGTTGTAACTTGAAAAATAAATCTGTAATGTGGAAATAAAATTGTATAGTCTGAACACATGATAAATCATCATGAATGCATCATGATTTTTTTTCCTAATAGATGTATTCTTGAATTTTGCATGACTTTGTGTATTTTAATTTTCACTTATTTAATTTTAAAGTTTATTTATATATAATTTCTATTTACAGATCGTCAGTAAGGATAAAGCATGTTACCTGTTCATGCAAGCAGTGCTATTATTCTGTTTGCACTGCTTGGTTCTCTGGTCAGGAAGCTGATTTCAGCATTGCCAATGCCCTTTTTTCTGGTCTTCTAATTCTCTCTAGCACATGCTCTTCAGGTATGTATAGCTTTGTAGGTATTACAGGGAAATATTCTGAATTAAAAACACATGTAGTTTCTTTTAAGTCACATATAGATAACTAGGGTTTACCACTTGACAGAATATCTGAAAAACTCTGATTCCTAAACAAAACCAGAACTTTGATGGTGAATTTTACTTTCTGTGGTTAACAGGCTATTTTTACAGTGATAAATAAAGTCTGTTAGTAATAAAAATGAAACCTAGTATCTATGTGGTAATAATGGAACCCTAAAGTGAAATTAGTTAGAGATATTAGAAAGTATCACTTATATTTGTGCTCCAAACCTCAAGCTATATTATTTTCCTGTTCTCAAAAACAATATTAAAGAAAATGTATGGTTCATGTTACCAACATTCACAGCCTTGATTAAAATGTGAATAATTAATGTATATGCTTTTGTTAGAGCATAAAATATGTAACATAAAAACAAGAATATTGAAGGAATGGAGATCATTTAACTATTCAGAATACTGACAGAATTCAGTCTATTCAGAATACTGGCTAGCATATCTGTTCTCTCTTAGAAATTCAACTTGAAGGATGATGAAAAAAGTATTAATAATTATTACTCTGTTGTATTCTGTTAGATGCTTGAGGGCTTATGTGTTTATATCAAACAGTAATTAAAGTCTTCAAATTAAAGTGTTCATCTTCCAGTGGTTTTTCTTATATTGGGTCTACAACAAGAAAGGCTTTGAACATTTGCAAATGGACATTTTATTCTACCTTCTTCCCTCAAATTGTGTTAGAAAAGTTTCAATTATTAGAAGCAGACGTATTAAAAATGTGAGTATTGTACAGAGAATCAAATAGCTTTCACTCAGTTAGAACCTCAGAGAGGAAAAGAAGAAAAGTAGCACTCCCTCACTTTTGTGGCTCATTGTATCTTGTTATCTTGATAAGGAACCAAGGGGTTCCAGTATGACCTTTTTGTTTAATACTGCACCTGAATCATTTAGATTTACCTGGCTTTGGTTTATGGTTTGTTGGTTGGTTTTTTTGTTGTTTCTTTTTGAAGTAGGAGGCATCTGTTTATGCTGTTTGAGAATTAACTTAGAAAGAGACCCCCCAAAGTCTTAAAACCTTTATGATTCAAGCCGATTTGAAGAAAGATTGTTGTCAGCTTGAATAGAATTATTCAAAAATATGACTCACATAACACTGCATCTTTATATTCATACAGTTTATATTGAAGAAAAACAGTGTAGGTCAGAGAAGTTTTTAGAGGAAAATATCTAGCAAATAACTTTAGAATGCTTAACTTAGTTTTTTACAAGGATAGGAAAATATGATTCCTAGACAAAAGTGAATACTGCTTTTAAAAGACCTCTGAAAGTTGTGTGACTTGACTTCTCACGCAAGTCAGAAAAGTAATTTCTGATCCAAGGTGTTTCTGGAAGAGAGAATAATAGTTTTAAATTTCAAGATTCCTTAATCAATTAAACGAATTGAGAAAAAATACTAAATTGCCTTTTACTTATAATTGAAACCTACAATTGTCTGATTTTACTCGTGAGAACTTGCTTCTCGACATGTATATTAATTTAAGAATTTTTGTAATGGAACATTTGCTTTTACAGTTTGAAGTTGCAAATGCAAATGATATTTTTTAAGCTTTCCAGTGTAATATTTTATTGAACAGTTTTAAAAAAATGCTGACTAAAGAAAGTATTTATGTAACCAGAGGGGATTTATTAGGATGAGAAATTTAGTTTTCCTGCATGAGGTCCAGTGCTACTACTACAGAAATCAATCCCCAGCAAGATGACTGTATCTATTTTGAAAAGTATGGAACTCAGAAACATATACAGTTAATAAGATATAAATGGATCTAACCCCCATTTTGAAAGATGTTAATGAAATTATCATTTAATAATTTCGAAAATATTACTTACAGATTAAATAAGAACATCCAAAACCAGAATAATTAAAAGGTGGTTAGGAAGAAAAAATATATGCAGTTTGATTAAGTGAGGTAAACAGCCACATACAAGGAAACTAGAATGATAAAATATTTAAGTTGGCAGAAGAATATATGATTGAAGGTAGAATTGGTAGAACATGGTGTGCCGTTATTCTGAGTTATTACATTTTAGCAGATTTATTAATGTAGTGTAATTTCCTCGTTTAATGTAACTGCATTTGGACTGAATGAAGTAGTACAAACTGCACATCAGAAAGATACAGGTTGGAAAGTGTTAATATTTAGAAGTGTTGGGGTTTTTTTATTTTTGGCCAGTTTTGAGAAATAAATAAGAAAATGTCAGAATGAAGAAAAATAATCTATTTGGAGAACGAGAAATTGCATTTCTATGCAGTTTTGGGCTCTCCAGACTAGTAGTGTGAGGTACAGCAACAGCATAAAAAGACAGTTAATTTATTAATTCAGTTTGTGTGTGTGTTAATTTATATAGCCCAGTTTTCCATCTAAGTTGGCCAAAACACAGACAGTTACTTTAGCTGTCCAGTTTTTATAAAGAATGTGAATAACTTTTCTGGGATGCTCTTGGATGCTTCTTTGAGTGGTTGTGTAGATGTGTTTCATTGCTGGTGTGCATATGCCCCATGAGTGCAAGGACAAATTATTTGAATGAAAAGGTCCATTAAATGGCATCAGCAGATACTTGAAGCACCCTCATGTCCACTGACCTCAGGGCATTAAATAGCCATGTGAATACAAACATGGATGATTTAATTATTTCCATCATACCACAGAGATGGAAATCATGCAGTGCATGTACCATGTGATTTACTTAACTTCAGTTGTAATAGCATAATTAATTTCATACAATAAATTAGGTCCCCTAATGACCATTAGCAAAATACAGTTTGAGTTAGCATACTAGATATACCTCTTTGTGTATGGACAAAGGAGTCATAGGTTACTGGTGTTTAAGATTTTCCCTAGTGTGATTCTTCAGAGAGCAACATCTCCTGTAGTAACATTTCCTCTTTCTGAGATGAGATATAGAGCAGGGAAGGGAGGGAGGGAGGGAGGGGAGATGACTTCCCTTAAACAGAGATCAGTTTATTTCTAAATTCTACAAGTAAAGCTATAGTTATGATTTAAGACATTGTCTCTTTTTCAGTGTCCTAAAAGCTGGGATTCTGATCTTCTGGGACATATCCATTAGCAGGATCTGCTTGTATTGGCAGGGAAGTCTGATAGAGGCAAGAGGAACTTGATTCTCAGTATAAGTTGCTGCTCATGCATGTAGAAGGCATAAAATATTCCTCAACAATATGACATGTCTTTAGTTCATGTATATCAAAGTTCAGGTCCTGAAAAGACTAATTTTATTATTTGCATACTCTCTGCAGGGACCTTGATAGTGGCTGGCTTTGTGTTAAGTGCCTTATGTATTTATAGCCCCAATAGTAGTGGTTGTCTTTGTATTTCAGCATGGTGTCATACATAGTGCTGAATGACTTGTTAGCCTCGTGGTTTTTCTCTCTCATTCTCTAACAAGCTGTCCAGCTTATTAGAAACAATAAACACCAGAAATAGGATGCCTTCTACGACTGATTGCAGAAGCAAATGTACCATTCCAAATCAGTGACAGAGCCTTCTGTCTCTACAGGAAGGGTGAGAGGGCTAGCAGTTCAGTGTCAACTACCAGTGCCTCAGCAATTTCATTTGCTATTTCAAATTCAGATTGGAGTAGTATCCATAATCTCCTAACCAATCACTAATCCTCAAGGATTTTGAACTGCCAGCCTGCAAGATGTCTATTTTTACATAGGGATCCATGCAGCAGAGAAAGGACATTAGATTCCTCATAGGAACTCTGGAGTACATTACAGAATACTACCCTTGAGTCTTTGTTGTGAACAAAAGGAATTTTCTGTTGACTTGGTATTCACCCTGCCTCCTCCCAGAAAAAGTAGCCATCACCACAGCCTGCTTCAGAAGATAAAGCATTGAGGTGTAGTACCACAACAGCTTGTCAATTCAGTTCACACAGGTCTAAAACTGTATCATCAACAATTCTCATCTTACAGAAACAACATCAATTTAAAACATTTTGTTATGGTTTTACTGTTATACATCATATTATCAAGAGCTTTCTACTTCCCAGAGGAGAGATTGTAGGCAGCAACGGGTCAATTAAATCAGCCTCTAGGTCATCTTTCAAGATCAGTAAAAACCTCTCAGCATTTATAGTCTCTCCCAAAACATTTTGTACTTTAGCAACATTCTAAAGGCACAGCCTTGCAGTGACCTGGTACTTGCTGCATCAGGTGTCTGGGGTACACAAAGGAGCCCTCTCCTCATTAAACTTTGAACGATACTCATTACAGTGTTGCCTTCATACCTTGAAGTACCAGGGGTCTGGGGGACAGACAAATCTATTCAGAGACAGGAATTTGCTCACATTCAAAATCTGTGATGTTCAGGAGATGCCTGCTCTTCAAATAAATACTTCAGTCAGTACTCTCTGCCTTGAACAATAAATAAATTTGGGTTTGTTTTTCAGGGACTTCCCAAACAAGTGCCCATAGTCAACAGGGTAATTAATCATGTATTTTTGTCAACAAGCCAGTGAGGGGAAGACCATCCTCAGGAGCTTTTATGTGACATACAGCTCTAAATAAAGCCAGTCAGAACTAGGAAACATATGGGATTAGAGCTGATAGTGTTAGAGCCTTGTGTCTTTCTAACCTTCAGCAAATCTAGCCATCGTAGCAGGGAGTCAATAGCACTAACCTGTCTTTAGGTTAGTCAATAGCACATTTTTCAATGGGAACTTGTAAATGTGTGCTTGTTCATAACAGATACAAATAAGTGTCCTGTTCTAACTAGAGGGATGCTGAGAGCTCCTGACAAAATGTTTTGTTTACCTGTTTATAACATGGGCTTTGTGTGCCTTTTAAAAATCTTTCTTTGTGTCTTGTGAAACTTTCAGTACATTCTCTTTACCTGCTTAGCCAGACATACCCTTCTGAAATAATAATCAGATCCTGCAGCCAAACCCGGTGTGATTATAGCTGATAGACAGGGCGTTGCCTAAGTGAAATCTGCTGACAGAAACTATTTTGCAACAGTACAGATCATTTTGTGTCAAATAGAGTCACTTTAACTAGAGTTACTCACAAACCTGAATGAAAAGACTTTCTGTTTTAATGTCCTGGCATGGTCAGTCTCCCTTAACCTCTTCCACTTCAATAGTACAGGACTGTTTAATAATTTTGACACTAAGTGGAGTTCATATAATTTCTCTAAAAGTGCATTTTCCTGCAATATCTGCTTATCTTCTTCTGCACAGTGATACAATATACCTTAACTTGTAGTAGGATTTAGGAAAGGCTTGTGTTTATATTTTTACATAACAATGGAGACCTGTCTTGCCTGTCTGTATAATTTTTTACTTATAGAAACTGTGCTTTCCTGTCTGCCTGAGAAATATTTGTGTGTCTTGTAAAACACACGGCAGGGGAAATGGGAGAATACTGTATGAATTAAGAATCTCCTACTGAAATAATAGGAATCTCTCATAAGCTTCTTCAGTTTTCATTATGATGTTAACTGTGCCCACTTAAGGTCTGCTCTAGAAACAATGTCCTCCTCCTTTAGAGGAGGTTTGAACTACTTTAGCTCCAGTTTTCTGCCTCAGATTTTAGATAAAGTTTACATTGATTCCTTGAGCTTTAGTTATTAACAAGTAATTTTCTTGAAACAGGGCTGATTTCTGTGGATTGGCAAATTTTATCCTCTTTATTTCCACTCCCTACAATTCTTTTAGATTCTGCTTGCAGAAAGACCAGCAGGGTTTTAAGAGCACAATATGCATGACTGCATCTTTTCCTCTAATGCATCTTCCCTAACAGTGGAAAAGAATGGCTCTCTCAGAATGTGCTCATCTAGGCTTCCAGTTCCCCAGGATCTTGGAAAGGCTTCTTTGCAATAGCAGCTTCAGCATCTGCCACAGATAGCAGGCAGACTGGTGGTTGATTGGCAGAGCTAAGAACAAATAGATTTCCAGCCCTGGGGCAATGCAGTCTTCTTCAGAGACTGTAACTACAGCACCCCTCTAACAAATGGCAAAAATTGTGTTTTCAAAACAGCAAGAAGTGCTTTAAAGTCACAAACCAAAAGGATGGACAGGGATCAACTTTTCACCTTCTCTATCAATAAAAAAATAAGGGTGCATCAGAGGACAGCAGTAGGCCTGTTCAAAGTAAATAATACAATAAATTGTATTACTTTATATGTTCATGGATATTATACTCACAACATTCTTTTACTAAAGACAGTATAGATTAACGAAGTTCTCAAAATCTAAGGAGAGACTGCACAAGGCCCTGGAAGAGAGATTTAGTGAAGGTCACCGACTGGACAAACCACATCAGGTTCAGGAAACCCTCCAAGCTAAAACGAAGTTGGATGCTGGAATGTAAGGGCATTACCAAATGTGCTTGTCCTGGTCCTGCTGTTCACTGAGGGACTATTTGGATAAGAACTGGCTTTTGTCAGCTGTTGGAGATGGGTAAATGGGCCAAGTGTATGCCTGGCCTGAACCAGTCTGACCTCTCTAGTATTCTTAAAACAAAGTTTGTTTATGAATCATGACCTACTCACAGTCTTTGCAAAAATGAAACAAAATACTTTCAGGACTTTCCCCTCTTTAAATTCAATCAACAAGAGTCAACCTTAGTCATTCTTATTTCTTTTACTACACTCTCAACTTTGATAACTTCCCAGTCTGTAGTATTTCAAAGATTTTATAACATATGTTAATGAAATGCCTCTACCTCTCCTTTTTTCTCATCTGATCTTGCCCTTCATTAAACTTTGTCTTTCTCTAAAAACTTGTTGCTACCATTGTAACTCTGAGTAGTGACTTTTCTTGTTCTTTATACTGGCTTTCAGATTCTCTTTATTACAGAGAGGAAATCTTTGAGCCTGGCAAAGAAAAGAGCAAGAAAAATAATAGAAAATCCATGGGATAATGTTGTTTCCATCACAGTAATTTGGGAGGAGGAGGAATTTCATTCTGATCCATCTTGAGTGAATAGATCAAATCCACAGATCTATGATACCAAATCTGTAAGTTATGTTCCAAAATACAGCAAGCCAGGTCCACAACTATAGGAAATTCCCAGAAATAATTTTCCTTTCCCTTTAAACTTGGGAAATTGTCCTGACAGAAGGTTTATCCTTCTAAGTCACTTTACAAGGACAAGGAAATTTAATGGGAAGTCTCTATTTTTAGCAGAGATTAAGATGGTGAATTCTTATGTTCAGTTCCCTGGTTAGCCACAAGTCTGTTCAGTTTTCAGTAGAGAGGCATAGGTGTAGCATTAGCTCAAGGAGGAGAAGAATGGGTGGAGGAACAGGGAAGGATCTAGAAATCTTCATAGCATCCTTTCACCTTTTCTCTCCTGATGCTGGTAAATCTGCACCTGAACAGCCAGTGCATTAAAGAAAAAGCCTATCCTATTTGGCTTCCTACCTCTAATGCCTCAGGTATTGAGGAAATGAAGGCAAACCTCTGTGCCAGGGCTGTGTCTCTTTAGCTTTGTATGTACACCAGCAGGCACAGTAGGGACTCATGCTGGTTTGAACATACTGTAGTCTAAATGGCTATAAGAGAAAGGAGGGAAATCAGATTTTCTGTTACTTGTGTGGCCTCCTGGAATGATTAATATGTGTTTAATGAGTTCTTTATGTATGCTTTCTTTAAATTAAAAGTTTATTTTTTAACAAGACCATTTAAAATTAATTATGAAATTAGGGCAGCCAGTATTAAGGTTAAATTTTCTATAGTATTTTAAAATAACACAATAAAATAACTGTGCCACACATTTTTTATGCCAAAGTTTTAGATAATGTCAAACCACTGAAGGGGTGGAAGTCATTGGCAGAGCATTTGGAATTACAACCTGCAGAATGTGGAACCAGCTTCTGATAACTTTTCTTTTTTTCTTTTAATGTACTCATCTACTTTATATTAATGACTAGTATGTTCAAAATTGAAAAATCCACTGGGAGATGAAAAAGCAGGTAATTTCATTTTTTCTTATTAGGTCCATGAATGAGATCTGTAAGAGGATGAGATGTACTAGTTGTACAGTCTTAAAGGTCGTGCTAACTAGAAACAATCATTTAAGTTCACCAACTAGCAAAGATTTATCCTTGTTGAATAAATCAGTTTTCAATATGGTGTGTTCTGATAAGTTTTTTTTCTTACATGTTGTGTACAGTCATAGCTATGTAATTTAACCAAGAAAAAATGAAGGGTTCTTTTGCTACATTTCAACTGAATTCCATTTTCCATCTAAATACACACTTTTATAAATTATAATTGGAAGACAAAGTAATGGTAAAGAGAAGCCATTAAATTTTCAATCATAATATGTAAAAATTAAGAATAAGATGTTCCTTATATAGATGATTAAATAAAAATTATGCAGGCATGAAATCACGATCTAGATAGCAAAAAGAATAACATTTTATAAAGAGGATATATTTAATTGAATAAGGGTCTTTAAATGAAAGGGGAAAAAGAAAAAGGGAATATAAAACTAGAAAATAGACTTCGTAAGACAAGGCTATTCTCTTTTCTGTTTTAAAAGGTAGCTAGAATTGGTAATTGAACTCAGAGACACAAACCAATTCACCCAGTCTGCTGGTAACATGCACTTGTAGTTCTGGGTCCTAAACAAACACAATATGGGCCTTGCAAGTGCTTTAGAAAGCCCTGGTTAATAATCAGTTGTCAGGAGTCCCCTCTGACCCGCGCGGGCCCTCCTTCCCTCGAAACAAAACCCCAGCATCTGTTGCCAGTTTGAGGCATCGCGGTGCAGGAGCTGAGCCCTTGTCACCGCCGCCTCCCTCGGCTCTCTGGCAGCGTGCAGCGAGGCAAACCTGCATCTGCAACTTGGGTTCAGAGCAAATTAAAGAAAGCTGGGCAGCTGAGTAACCAAGACCTGCCTCACTGTAAGGTAGAAGGAGATGACGCGGGGTTAGATGACCCTGACTATCAAGTGGGTTGTCCTGACAAACAGTAATTGCTTGACAATTGCTCTAGGCTTGGAAAACATACGTTATCATGTTCATGCTATATCTACTGATAGAGATTGTTTTCATTACACATACTGGATATTTTTAACTCCACTGAACCTACTGATGTTTGAAAACATAGATAAGTTCAAACTAGAGGTCTGAAACTTGAAAGTCTGAAACTTGAAAATCTCTTCTTTGTTCGAGTTACTCCTTTTGGCTAGTGGATGCCTGTCTTTAACTCAAGAACCAGTCTATGGTCCAGTATGTCCATCATCTACAGTGGTCTTTGGAATGCTGGGTTGTTCTAGTTGTGGGGGTTTTTTGGGTGGTTTTTTTTTTGTTTGTTTGGGTTTTTTTGTTTGTTTTTTTTTTGAATGCTGCCTTTGTTAGAACTGGAGGAGTTTCAGCAAAAAACTTCTCAGTTTTGTGTTGGTGAAGGCTGTTGTCATAATTATTTCCCTGTATAGGTTTCAACATTAGGGCTGTTGGACACATTAAAGAGCTATCATACTTACAGCTCAGTATTTAAGGCATACACAGAAGTTCAGCATTAGTTACATATTTTATACTCGGTAAGAAGAAGTTAATTTTTTTGGTCTGTACTGTAACAGAACTTCCTTTTGAACTACTCTCTACAGTTACTGTTTCCTCCCCTTTCAGCAGAAGTTTTACTGGTGATATAAACGTAAGCCTCTTCCAGATGAAAACAATCTTATTTTATTTGAAATACAGTATTCCTTTTTCTGAAAACTTGCTGAGTATCTCCCTGAAATAATCTTAAATAATTAACGTGTCTGCTTAAATATTGAGAAACTTCTCAGTATAAGAAAGGTTGTAGAGAAACACACAAGACTATGGGAAATTTTTGTGGGGGATAGATTGCTAAAATAAAAGAAAGGAAGGGTAGGAAGCATGCAATGTACAGCACTCATAGGGGCTCAAGTTCTTCGGGAGGTGTATTAAAGGAAAGGCGGCAGGAGTCTGTTAGAGGTCAGTACATGGTCACTCATGACCTCAGGGGCATGGAGACGTAGAATCCTTGTGACATGATTTGCAAGAGTATTTGTGGGCTTTGATTCACTCATTTACACAGCATCAGAAAGTAAATAGCAGACTGCTTTTTTAATTGATGAAGACTTCAGTTATCCAGATCAGCATCTTCCACTGAACTTCTTATCTTCCCTTCCATTTTCATGTGCTTCTTGTGTATTTCCAGCAGGCTTTCCCCCTAGAATGATGACTTTTATGCATAAGAAAAGGATAGTTTTGCTATTACTTGTAAATTTGTTGTCATATGACACAACCTGTCATTATTTTCATTATTGCTTTCAAGTGTGATATCTCCCAATCTGTATATTGAAATTGTGTATTATTAACAACTACAACTGTAGTAGCTAGATGTACTATACAGCTTTTTATCTACAGACCTCAAGCTTCTTTTAATCCTGGAATGAGATTTTCTTCCTTTAAAACTCTCAGAGCTCAGGTAATAGTGGCTGAGGCAAGACTAAACAGGACTTATTCCTTCTCAGTGTTAGACCACTTGACAGATTGATACAGCTCTTCTAGCCTCTGAGTGCCACTGGCTCAGCCCAGCATTTATGCAGTGCTTTGTGCAGACTCTTTCTCCCAGGGCGAAACTTGCCCTATTCCAACAGGAGGTGGCTTATGGCTTCCTTCCACAGTTCCTGCAGGAGGATCCCTGGGTGAGATATGAGGCTTTTAGTGCCCTTTCCCAGTCAGGTCTTCATATCTAATGTGAAGAGAGTGGAAGACTGGTGAAAATTTCAATCACTGAAACTTTGGGTTTCTTTTTTTGTGTGGAGATACGATATGGCACTGGAACTCCTTTTAAGAGAGACCTTCATAGTTGGATTAACCTCTTGACATCTGTTAGGCATTGTTAACTAGGCACTTTGCCTTGGGAACTGTGAGTTTTATATTTTGAAACAGACAAATGTAAAATGTACAGGTAAACGAAATGTTGCTAAACACTTTTTCAGATCTTAGATTATTTTAGACTTTTATAACTCTTGTATGTGTAGCATTGGCACATCCTGTAAGGATTATTTTATCTCTTAGATTCAGTGAGACATTGGACAGTTTTAACTGTCCCTATCTTAGAATGGAAAAGCCATTGGTGAAATTCTGAGTCAAGGACAGGATTATGGTCCTTGTTTAGACTCCCATGCCAAACTTTGGTCAAAGCACCACCCATCTTCCACCCTGATATAGATTTAACGTCAGCAGTTTGATTTAACTTGAAGTGTCTATAGGGACAGTAACCAGAAGTCTGCGCTCAGACGGTAGGAGGGAAGACAGAGCAATTATATTCTTTAATGTATTAATCAATCCTGTTTATTTAAGCATATTCAGGAAATTATGGTAAGTTGCTTAACTTCTCTTTTAATTTATTTACAGGTCTGCTTTGCCTGTAGTGCTGAGCTATTGTGATAGTTTGATTTTTATGATTTGCATCAAGCGTGAAGCTTTCAAAGCCATGTGTCAAAGGTAAGTTATTTCAAGAAAACTGTTCTTTGTATATGTCCCTAAAAATATTGTATGTTTATGGGAGAAGTTTTCATCACTTTATTGAAGATGCAGCTCTGTTGAGAAGTCACAGTCCTGAGTAAAGGATGTTATGAAGCAGTAGGAATTCCTGCAGGGAGCTCTGAGAGAGATTTTCTCCCAGTGCTTGCCAATATAGTGAGGAAGTGTGCGTACTGCACCAGCTTTTAAAATAGTGCAACCTGATCCTTTCTTTGCAGCTCAGAGGGTGGGGGTGGGGAGTGAAGGTGAAAGAATAGGAGTCCATATCCTCCTCTTCATTTTGGGTCTGGTTTTCTCTATTGAGTGAAGGGAGCATTAATTGTGCATGACTATTATGAGAAAGGACCCTTTGCTCTCACTCTTCACATTTCTTGCGACATAGGCCAGGTTTAATCTAGTCCATGTTAGGAGAAACTAAGTACACTTTGCATGTCATAATGAGATTCCCCCTCATTTTCATTTTCCCTCAATGGTATGTAAATTATTGCTTGTAAGGGATAAAAATCTGTAGGAGTTATGAAACCAAAGTGATTGCACTAATGTGGAACTCCTTCTAGTTAGCCTGCAGTGTTTATCGCTCTCCTTAGTGTAATAAAACTGAAAGATAAGATGAAATAAACTTCAAAACAAAAGAGACCATCTAATTTTTCTCTATCTAATAAAAGTAAAATTGACAAATGAATGTAAATTACTAACCAAACCTTTAAAAACAAGGATGGACAATGTGTAAGTCAAGAAACTGTTTTGCTGAGAGTTTTACTTGTGTGTAGGGTTTTAAAAGTTATCAATATATAGGAGTTTATAGATTTAACTTAGAAAGACTATCAAAACTATTCTTTAGTCAGTAGTTGTTACAGCAAATCAGTACAGTGTCATACAGTGGAATCTTCATGAAATTTATTGTTTTATTAAAAAGTATGTTCATGCAAATAACACATTCAGACAGAGATGAGGATACTAAGAGTCTTTAAAAAGTACAGTGGTCTCAATAATCTGTTTTCCTAGCTAGTGTTACCTAGTTTTCAGCATATTTATTTTTTACTTCTTTGTGGAGTCTAAAGGTATATTTCTCATCTGGTGAATTGCTAGTTTCCATTCATCAAAGTATTCATTTGTACCTGTAATCCATGCTAAGAACACTTTTTAAAGTCTGTGCTAGGTGCATCTTGTATACACATGATGTACATAGTTTGAAGTAATGCCCTGACTAGCTAATATCATCTATTCATATGTTGTATTCAGAATGTTAACTGTATGTGTAAAAAAATACTAATGAAAACTACTACAGTACTTTAAAAATATACATAAGAATATATTACTTTTTATAAAGCATTAATGCCAAACTTGAAAACTGTTCTATTAGACATCCATCAGTATAGTTAGAGGGTAAGACCCAGAATCTAAAAGTAGGTTCAAGAGAAGGAGCTGAGGAAAACAATACTGCTTGTTTCCAGATACTAGAAATGAAACCTGCATAAGGGTTTATCCAAGAATGCTATCAGTCTTCTGTTAGAAGTATCATGCCATCACTGGCTAAGTGCTGGAAGGAAGAGAGAGTTTTCCTTTTTAACCATTTTCCATAAAATACCAGTTACTATAAAAGGATAGCTGGAGCTGTTCTTCTTTCTTCCCGTGCCTCAGGCTCCATTTTTAAAAACTTTTTTTTCTCCCCCTGTATCTTATCCATTCTAAATAACTACTGCACTTTCCTGCTGTTAGTAGTACTGTCATACGGCTGCAACAACATAAAATGGACATTTTGGATAAAGAAAGAGCTGGGTAGAGGCTTCTAAAAAGCAGCAACTGGACTTGCAGTCTTCTTGTTAGTTATGCATGGCTGCTGCTTGTTAAAGTGCTACTGTGCAAAAGCTGAAACACTGGAACTGCCTGCTTGCAGAACCAGGAAGACTGTGCTGTCTGAATCAGTCAAATTTCCAAATGTAAGTTAGTAACACCCTTTACAAATTAAAAGATGGAAATGTGTCTAGAGCTGTAGAAATCCATGGCATAGGCCTTTGTGGTGATCAGAGAAAACTGCTTGTTATCATAGGAATTATAGGGCTGCATTAAAAAAAAAAAACCCAAACCCAAAACCAAACAAACCAACCCCCTCCCCCCCCCCCCCCCCCCCCCCGGGATCTTATGTACAGAATAAGACTAAAAAAAAAAATTTAAAAGTATCAGACATAAAATGGTACAGGGAGACTGGTCACATATACAATAACACAGCAGTAGTTGACTGATAATCTTTTTCAAGAGTGAAAAAAGGAAAGGAAGGGTCATTCAGCTAATCATGTGCTAAATTACTCATTTATGTACTTCAAGTACATATTTTTAAAAGAAAAGCAGAGTTAGATAAATTAATAACAAACAAGCCTTATTTTTATAAACACAAAAAATGATCATGATCTTGCAGACTTAAAAGCCTTCATACTGTAACATAAAACGGAATAAAACCTTCATACTGTACATATTTAAATACAGGTTTCAACCCCAGTGAGTTAATACAAATTCACTCTTCTTTGAACTCTAGTAACCCAACTCTAATCTCCAATGGGTTTTGAAAGTTAAACCAGGAAGGACTGTCACTGTGAGGAAGTGTGTATGTGTGTGTGCATACACACACACACATATACCTTGTTCCCTAGATGATAAATTTAAGGTATACATATCTTAAAAGAGAAAGTAGGTTGATATTGAATACCTTTATGTGTGGAATATTGAATTACATTTGTTTATTATCTCTGGGAGTGTGACAGATCTGTGGAACAACTAATACCAATTCAAGGCCAGAATTTAAGGGCAAAGTGGGTTTAAGGTACACAGAAACTTAGCTCATGGTGATGGGAGTTGGCTCCAGTTTCTGGAGTTTCCTCAGTCATTAAGCTGTGTCCCTGCTGAAACTGCTTTTCCTATCCACCTAATACATCTAGCCACTTTTTGTTTTCAGAGAACAGGCAGTGTTGAGGCTTACTTTGTACTGTTGCCACTTTAATTCTCTCTGTGACAAGCTGCAGAGCCACAGAAGCGGCCTGGCAGCAGCACTCGAACTCCAAGTGCAGCAGAAGTAGGGAGCCCTGGAGGAGTCAGTCACAGCTCTCGGTCACTGGCCAGCCCATTGCTTGTAGAAGTTAGCATGCTTAAGTTGACATTGATCCCTCAAGGGACTAGCTACCAGCTAAACAAAACTGGAGCACAGGGCTAGCCAAGCATAGATTCTCTGTGACCCTGTGTCACGACCTGTCATCCTGTTGTAAAAGCCAGCTATGTTACCTCCTTGCCCTCTGAGACTGCCAGGGAATCCCCAAGTAAATGAAGAGGGGAGTTATTTACATCTCCTTCATGTCTTCAGCCCAATCTTTTTTTTTTTTCCTTAAAAACAAAACAAACCCAAACCAAACAAAACCCCAAGAGATAATGGAGTACTTTAAAAAGGCATATTTGTTCCCTTATGAAGGTTTACTACAACAAAGCAAGAATAATTTGCTCTATTAATTATAGATAATGGAAAATGTGGAAGTATCTCTGTGGTTAAAGAAGTGAGCATACTGTCCTTGACGGCATCAGGACCGTTGTATACAGCTGGGAAAGGCAGGGACATTGGAATATTACTGGTAGTTTAGAATAGTTAGAAGCTAGGACTTCTATTAAGAGTATTAAATATGCTGAGGGTAGAAATGCTCATTTGCTTTTGCAGAGGAAATAGAGCAAAGATACACCACAGCAGAGAAAGCTAGCAGGACAAAGGAGATACTATTGACTCATTCCAGACTGCCGACTTAGCAGCTCAACTTTGTTTCCTTTTAACTTTTGTAACAGTAGGAGCTCAAAGCTTCTCAGTCTATTTTCTGCACAAATAGAAACACCCAGACTTCAAAAAGTAATATGCTTTGAAGAAACCCAAACCATTAACACATTAAAAACTGTGTGTACTATTAAACAGGGCTTCGTGGTTACTTGAATTTTGCAGCAAGTAGATGCTGGTGTTTTGGTAATAATTTTTACACTGCTGCATTCTGGCAGACAATTCTTGACAAATGTCGATTTGTAAAGCACTTTTTGTTGGTTTTAGTGTGATACAGTCTTACTGACTTTGCAGTGGGTAAGTACTGCTTCAATATTTTCACAGGCTGAGTAAACCCCACAGACACTTTTCCCCAACCCAGTAACATATTGCAACAAGTTTCTAACCCTATAACATTACACTTGTAACACTGGGGAAAGCATATGACGTGTGAAATTTAGATTTTGTCCTTGGTACTCAAGTCTCTATCCCTTAAAAAAGAAAAGAAAAGAAAAGAAAAAGTAATATTTTTATTGTCCACTCTGGACAATGGAGTGTCCAGGGCCATCGATATGACAGCTTCTAAGCTGACGGCGTCCCTTTCCCAAAGTCCCATCAGGACCGTGCTCCCCGACAAGAGACGGGCCCCCTTGTCCCCGCTCGCTCCCGGAGGGAGCGGTGTAACTTCACGGACACCCCACGCTTGCAAATACGCCTCGCCTCTCTCACGAGCAATCCCTTCTACGGCGTGCGCTCCGAACGTCACAGAACGTCATACACTCAGACTGATCGGCACCGCGTCAGCCACGCTGGTACTGGGGCGTGTGAGTTGGGTTTAACTTTGGAAGCGTTTAGCCCTGGTCTCGGCGGGGCCCTGCAGCCCCCGCGGCCGCGCCCCGCGGAGCCGCTCACGGCGCCGGTCCCGCGGGGCGCGGGGGGGCCGGGGCGGGCGGGCTCTGCCGCGGCGAGGGGGGCCGCGCCCCCCCCCGTTGGCGCGGCGGGCTGTCACTCAGGCGACGTCACAATACGCCTGTGTGAGCGCTGTAAACACTCGGGCGGGCGTGTGTGTGTGAGTGACGCGGGGGCGCGCCTCCCCGCCCCCCAGCTCCCCCCCGCCGCCCCCAGGGTGGCACCGAGCCGGCCGGGGGGTGCGAGGCGCGCTCCCGGTCGTTTCCCTGCGCGCATGGTAGAGGCACGAAAGGTAGCATCACTGGAGCAGGGGATGATGTAATTCTCCCTCCGGCCAGTGACTGCCTGCGCTTGCACCGAGCCGACTTGCAAACCGGAGGGGGGTGGTTGTTTTACGCGTGATCGTATCAGCATCTCCTGACGGCGCACCCCCCCCAACGCCGCTGTAAACCCCGCTCCGCTCATCCCTCCCCTCCCCGGGGCACGGAGGAGGGATGGGGCTGGGGGGAGGAGGGGAGCCCCACGCCGTGTGTGCAGGGTAAACACGCCAGTGAGCGCCGCGCCGAGCGGTAAACAAGTCTGAGGTGCCCTCCGCCGCACGGCAACTTGCTGCGGGCGGGGTGTCCCCCCCGCACACACACACGCACGCACGCACACTGACTTCCCCCTAACAAAAGCCCGTTTAATATCAGCGTCAGCTTTTGTTCGGCGGGCGGCAGCAGCCGTCCGCTCTCCCGATCACCTTATTTCACCGGTCGGCCCCCCCGGCCAAATCCACGGGTCCCCCACGCCTCGTCCCCCCTGCGCGCATCTCCGCTCGCTCCGCGGCTCTGTCCCCTGACCGCCTCCAGAGCTCCCCCCGCTTCCCCGGAGCTCCCGGTCCCTGCCGCTGCCCGCTCTCTGGGCCAGCAGGCAGGTAGGCGAGCAGGCGGCCCCCCCAGTCCCCGAAAAAGCAGTAGCTAAATGGCACTTACTGTCAGAAGAGAGGGCGAGGGGGGAAGCTCTTCTCTCGGTGCAAAAGCAAAATAGCCATTCGCAGGGATTTGCTAGCTTAGGAGGCAGCAAGGGAAAATAAAAAAGATCTTCCAGTCGCGGGGGGGAGGGGGGGAAGGGGAGAGAGGGAGGAAGGGGGGAGGAGGATTCGCCTTTTAATCGGAGAAAAATAAAATCAAAAAATAACCGCGTGTCCCCCCCCCCGCCCCCCCCCGGTTGCCTTTTTTGTGCAGTTTCAGCAAAGCTGCGAGGAAGTTGGTCCTTTTGTTCCACTATTTATAGATTGCGTCAACATTGCGAAAAGGAGAAGGCGGAGCGGTGGCACTTACTCCTCGCCGAGGGGTGGTGGGGGAAGATATCGGGGTGGAGGGGCGGGGCGGGCGGGGGCACCTACAAGCCCGGCGAGTACAAGCGACTTCAGCGTTCTCCCTCACCCGCCGCCGCTGCAGCCGCCGCGACCACGGGGGGAACCGGGCGGTGCAGCGGCGGCGGCGGCGGCGGGGAGAACCGCGCCGCTTCCCCGCCCGGCTGCCGCCGCACAGCACCGCCCCGCGGGCGGCGAGGCGAGGCGCGCCGAGCCGAGCGGCGGGGCCACGGGGAGGGGGGAACCCAGCGCTCGGTTGGGCGCTGATCGGCTCACCGGTACCCTCCGTCTCCCGGTAGAACCTGTTGCGATCCCCTCGGCCGGGAGCTCCAGGGCAGGTGCACGCACCACCCGGCTCCGTTTTCTATACGAGGTAGCGCCGAAGGGTTAACTTGGGGAGCCGAGGGGAAAACATTTTAAAACCTGGGGGTCGTGAAACTTAAGTATTTTCTCCGCCACCGAAGAAGAAGCAGGGGGAAGGGGGACAGAAGCGGGGGTAGAGAAGGGGAGCCGTCGTTTTTCTGGCCGAAGGCAAATGTTTCTAAATTGAATGTAAACAAAGAAAACTGCAAACACCAGAGGAGGGCCTTCCACCGCCGCCGAGGCTGGGGGAACATGTTCCCAAAGGGGTGCAGAGCTTTGCCCACGCCTCGTTTCCCTCCGGGTTCTGAACGCCCACGGTCACCCCGGCCACCGCCCTCGGGTGCCGCGGGACGGGGGGGAACTCTGCCGGCGGGGACGGCGCGGGGTAGCAATCCTGGAAAAAACCCAAGACAAGTGTGCTCCTTTTTGTTGTTGTTTTGTTTGTTTCCTTTCAACTCGTTTTTTGGGGTGGTTTTTTTGTTGTTGTTGTTGTTGCCTTTTTATATTTTGGGGGGGGGGGGGATTGTTTTTGGTCTTTTGCTTTTTTGGTTTGTTCTTTTTGGTTTTGGGCTTTTTGTTTTTGTTTTTTTTTTTTGTTTGGGTTTTTTTTTTTTTTCCCTCTTGAGAGCGAGGCCTCGTCCCTCCCGCCCCGGGAGGCAGAGCCGCTGTGCCCCGGGCGGGCGGAGGCCGGGACCGGGCTTGCCCGAGCCTGCCGAGCGCTCCCGGCTCCGGCCTCGGGGCTCCGTGGAGCTGCTGGTGCTGTTACTTGTAACATGCTCGGGGAAACGTCCACTGGGCTCCTGCTCGGTTGAGCAAATCTTTCTAGGTTTAGACGGGAAAATCCTTCTGTGCTATCACACAGGCCGGTAGGTTGTCACCGCGGGGTTACAGAGGAGCTGGAGGGAAGAAGGAAAGCTGGAGACTTGCGTGACCGTGACACCAGTTATATGATCACCCTAAAAATACCCCTGATGGACCCGCGGGGGATTCTTGCCCAGCAGAAACACAGCCGTCGAACCGGGCGACGTTTGGGGGGTTTTCCCCCCTCCTTGTTTTCCTGAGTTTTATGGGCGGATGAGCTCTCTTTTTATGCTTCGGACAACAGATGCCTTCGCGATGATGATTTTCTGGGGGAGAGTGCTATTCCCTCGGAACTCTCCCCCTCCTGCTCCGCCCAACTCACGCACGGTCCCTGCTTGCGGGGGAGCTCCCTGCGGAGCGGGAAGGGCAGGTAATGCCTGAGGAAAGCTCCGAGCGAATAAAATAAATTCCGTTAGTGTGGTGCCTTTCTTGTAGCGTCCCCTAAATGCCGGGCTTTCCTCTCCTCTTCAACTTCGCCGCCGGATCTCCGTCCCACAACGCTGCTCTTGCGGCAGGACACGGTGCTTGCTCATCTTCCGTCTTCCGTGGGCTTTCCGTGGGGACTGCGGCTACTCTTTTCTCCTTCTAGTGTGGTTGCAAAAAAAAAAAAAAAAAAAGAAAAAAAAAAAAAAAAAGAAGAGGGAGGGAGAGAGAGGAAAGTAGTAAAGGGGAAAGAAAAAAAAATTAACGAAAATTACGTAGTTCGAAGACGGACGGTGTTGGGTGTCGGATTGGTTTTTTGCGTACAAAACCCCTGGCACACGTGAGCTCTTTAAACAGACTTTTAACTGATGGTGTAAAAATTGACTTGTGGTGGAAAGTAGTAAATAGTGGAAATAAAGGACAGATCCAAACTGCGAACCGTGAATAAGCCTTCTTGGAAAGAACTGAAGTGAGTAGAGTAGAGAGTAGGTCGGCAATTCTCTCGCTTCTGTTCTGAAAAGGAGTGCGACGCGTTGGCACTTTTTTTTTTTTTTTTAAACATTCTGAGAGAAAAGAGTAAAGAAAGAGAAATGGCGTTGTGCTGGAAATGGGACGATAAAAGCGAGATGTAAAAGGCATAAGTACCAAAGTGGGTATGCCCGCCCCGGGCGCTGCCCCGCCACAGCCCGGTGGCTCGGAGCCGGCGGCTGAGCTTCAGCACAAGCCACGGCGTTCAGAAATGTTGCAACAGCACTTTGGAAGTCTCTAAAGAAAAGCTGAATTGTTGGAACTTAGGTAACTTAAGGAAACTCGTTATGACCTACATTGCTGTTCTGAGTCAGCAGCTGCAGCCCCAGCCCCGGCGGGTCCCGCCGCCGCGCACCCCGCACCACTTGGGCGGAGCCGCCCCCCCCCGCCGCCGCCCGGGCTCGCTGCTTCCCGGGTTTACAAACAAACTCGCCTGGATCGAGACGGTTTCACTTCTGCTCTAAGGAATGCCTCCGCCCTTTTTTTTTTTTTTTTTTCCCCCTCCTGGGTTTGCGGACAGAGTAGCTTGCCTGCCTCAGCGCTGGTTTACCGGCTGGTTTTTGAAGGGGAAAGAGCTTAATCGGAGGAAAAGGTCTTTCCCCTAAGTTTTAAAGAGCTGTACTTTATTTTCCGAAGGGATACTGATTGTTTTCTGCACCGAGAAATAGATGCCTTAAAGGGAAAAGTTACTACATGTTGCACACTGCTTTGCTCTTACGATAGAGAAGGAAACTCTGAAATTCCAATCAAAAACTTACCAAACAACTTTCCATATTTCTTCTGTAATGTAAACTAAAAGTAGCAACGATTAAACTCCAAATGTCCACACTGTCAACATTCATAGCTGAATCCAGTTTGCAGAGAATTCGGACAGTTGCGCCGAGCGTTTGTTAAACGCACGGTCAGCGTCAGAGGAGGAACCCAAAATGTTCTAATATCTTGATTAAAGTAATCTGTGCGCCAAGGTACCGCATCAACCCGGCCAGGCGAGGGACAGGGAAATCATCCAGTCAGCTTTCCTTGATATTCAAAATGACGAAAGACTGGAGATGAAATGACCTCAGAAAACTCCGCCTTTGGAAAGACGCGCTTGCTGCCTCTCCCTTGCCCCCCGCCGTTCCCCCTCAATTCTCACTTTTTGTTTATCGACACGTCGTTGCCACCAGCAGGAGAACTGAAGCGACAAAACTTAGCTCCAGACGCCTTGGTTTTCCGGTCAGGCGTTTACAGGGTTTGCACACCGCTTCGAGCACTGCTTTTGGTATTATTGTCATTATTACTGATGTATTTTTATAAACTTTTAGGGTTTTATTGGTCGAATACGGCAACTTACTGCATTTAATATTAGGACAGAAATATCTAATTTCTTTTCCTTTATTTATTTTTTAAAAGAAAATATCACAGCAGTGATAGAGACTTGATTTGATGGTCTTTAGTAACAACTTGTAGCAACTGTGAGTTTCTTGCAATAGTGATAGTTCAGCACGTCCTCTTAAGAAACCGGCGGAATTCGGAGACAGAGACTGAAAGCAGCTCCCCGTGCCCCTAAGCAGAGAGGGGGTCAGGAAAATGCCTCCCGTGGTTTTGGGTGTCGGGAAAGATTTGTTTCTCGGTGTGGTAGTGGCACTTCCCCAAGCCCCGTTTCCCAGCAGATGGGTTTGCAGCTGGACGCGTGGGTTCGTCCCTGCTGCCTCACCGTGGGGATGAGCCAGTGCCGCTCAGCCACCTCCGGCTCTGCACTCGGCGGGTGCTGCCAACCACCGCCAAATAAAGTCAACGCCTTCTCCTGACTGATATCTCATTGTTCAAAGAACCCCCAAAATTCCCCCGCGGTGTCATGGAAAGAGAGAGCTCTTCTTGCTCACAAGCTCCAAATGTCAAAGGCAAAGGGGAGAAGATATTTGCGCTTAAGGGAGGAAAAAGTGAAAAAAAAAAACAAACCCAAACCAAAAAAACCAAAAATCCAAGCCCAACAATAAAAGCCCCAGATATAGCTGAGGAGGAGAGAGAAGTGGGAGAAGAGGGAGTGAGAAGGGGGGGCTTCAGCTGTACCGGGGCTGACACGGTGTGCCTGCACTTCCAGCGAAGCGGGAGCCACTCCGGCATCCCGCTTTTCTTCCTCGGCGGTTTTCTTGGGAATTCTGCGGCAGCACCGCGGTTTCTCCCGGGCTGCACTCTCTGGGCTCTGCGAGGCAGCCCCAGGACCCCGTGACCTCCCCTTGCCCCTCGCTCAAACGCCTCCAGAGGGCTTGGGCAGCCCCCCAGCGGGACGAGGGCTGGCGACGGAGCCCCCTCCGCTCCCCCAGATCGCTCTCCGTACGGTCAAGCCCACAGAACGGGCTGGGAAGGCGAGATTTTGGGAAACCTGTGGAGAGAACGGACGTGATCTGCGTGTCGAAGCGAAGCTGAAGGATCAGTAACTGCGGTTAACACTGGTCACTTCTACCGAGATGTTGGGGGCGCTTTATTTTTTTTTGTCTGATTTTTTTCGGGGGGGGGGGTGGGAGTGGGTGTGTGTGTCTAGACCCGCGTAAGTTCGTAATCATTTTTCAGACACCGTTGTCAATGTCCAGCGTGTGTGACCAGGTTGTTAAAGACTGGGCGATTTTTGTTCATGCAAACTTGGATCTCCGCGAGGTTTCATTTAACCCCGTGCGGCTCATCACGTTTCTTTTACTGAAAAAAAGTACCTTTCTGGAGAGCCTGCCGTCATCTCGGTACTGCTGTCTCTTGCGGGACCGAAAAGGTACGATGCAATGTATGCAAAGTGACTGTAGCCTTTCAGGATGTTACTGAGGTTAAGTCAAAGTCCCGGGACGGTAAGAGCAAAAACCTGGTAGCCGTTCAAGAAGAAAATCGTTATTTTCAATTGAGTCGAGGTTTGGTGGTTTTGGGTTTTTTGGGTTTTTTTTCCCTCCTTCTTTTTCTTTCCTAGCGTAGCTGGAAAGTGTTTTTGTTCTTTGTAAGTTATTGGGATCTTTAACACGTTTTCGTCACGATTGGTTGGTGGGACGATATATACAGCAAATAATGAGACCGCTTAGCAAAAGAAATGCAGCAACCTGAGTTTGGATGACCAATGTCCCAGCGAGCGCTTGCCTTTTCCTTTTTTTTTTTTTTTTTTTAAATTTTTTTAAATTTTTTTTTTTTTTTAACCTCCGTGATTTCAGAACTGTGGCCAGGAGTAGGGAGTGTAATTTCATAAATGTATCCCATGGCAGCCTAGCCGCCTCTGGCCGGAGAGGGGCTGCCGAACACCGGGACCATGGGCATGGGGACATCACTTCTCCCTCCCGCAAACATTAAGTTTCTCTCTCCTTTTCGTTCCCCCGTCCAAAGATTTCTCTGATGATAACAAAATATTTGTGTAACGGCTCGCTTTCGTGCCAGGCTCAACATCCTGCTCATCCCCTCGATGTCAGCTTTCTCAGCGTCCCATTTTCGAACACCCTTTCCCTCAGAGATGTCCCCAAGCTCATATTTTTATATGTCCCCGTCCCTCTCCCATCCCAGCGGCATTGAGGCAGGGTTTCGTCTTTT
The DNA here is from genome assembly GCA_910950805.1 of Acrocephalus scirpaceus scirpaceus. NCBI lineage: Eukaryota > Metazoa > Chordata > Aves > Passeriformes > Sylviidae > Acrocephalus > Acrocephalus scirpaceus. Next base: position 53,896,835 of record OU383774.1, on the reverse strand, counting down.
GTCAGACTTTGCACAGACTTGGGTGTAAATTCAGGTATTTGAGCTCTACAGACGACTATGTTATCTTCCCATTTGGCGTAATTAAATTACGTGATTTAAAATCTCGTCGCAAAAATACCAAATGCAAATACTCGGCACCTTGGGTGTCTGGTGGTACTTTTATTTCTGCTCCACACCAGGAGTTATTTAACATGTAGAAAAAAGCGAAGGATCACCTCTTTTTAGCAGAAGGTCAAACGCTGCAAGTAAGCCAAAACGTTCAGAGAGTCGGGAAAAGCTGGAACGTCGTTATAAAAAAAAAAAAAAATCTAAAAAGCAGCAACTGTTTAGGGTTCTTTCCCCCCACTGCTCCCCCCCCCCCCCCCCCGAATGTAACCTTTTGGAGTTGAGTTAGCTGCTGCTTCTGGGTTATTTGCTCGTTCGGGGAAGATGCCGAGCTGCTGAGGGACCCGATTCTGGTCCTGGGGCAGTTCCCAGTGAGGCGGTGCTGCAGCCAGTGAAGCCGTCCTTACCATCACCTCTTGGTCAGGCGAGGCGAGGCGAAGAGCAGCTGCCTGCCTACTGCAGATCTGCTTTCCAGGCTGGTTTTGGCTTCCGGGCAAAAGAGTGGCTACTGTAAAATGTTCAAGTTGCTCGGATGGAAACTTTCCGGTGTGTTGGAAATATGTAAAGGCAGAAACGACAATGACATCGCTTCGAAGCGTAACTTTTGACTCACCAAAAACCTTCGGGACCTGGCAGTGAATGACATTCATTTCCATACCTCTCCGCTGAAACTGAAACTTGTGTGCTTGGAGGAGTTTTAGACTTTCCTTTACCTCTGGAGAGTGGGGGAATCCTTTATCACCGCCTGTCCTGCCATCCATGCTACGGGGCGCCCTGTCCCCGCAGGTTTCCCAGCGGGGCAGCGGTGTCTCCCCGCGGCAGGGATTAATTTTTTTCCGCTCCCCTCTTTCCCCCTCTGGCTGGCCTGTGCAGGACAGAGGGATAGCTTACGGCCGGTCACTGCACCGCCACCCGCTGTCACCTACCCTGCGAGCCCCGGCCGGGGACAGTGGTTCTGCAGCTACTTCCAAATGATTAGTGTTTAGTTGTTTTCTTTCCACTTAAATATTTTTTTGTTTTTATTGTTATTGTTTCTCTGCACCAGCCTCTTATCTTTTCTCGCAGACACTCGAGCCAGTGAAGGCAGTGGGCGCGCAGGCAGCTGCGGCAGCCCGGAGATCTCACCTTTTTCCTGCTCTCCTCTCTCTGAACACTGCCGTTAACACGCTGGCAGTGCTGGTGATCCGGCTCCAGCTGCTGCTGCTACTGCTGGTCAGTATTTACCACTAGACGTCTAGTCGTTTATCTCCTGCGCTCAGCTTACTGTTTTTATCTCCGAGAAGAAAACGCGAAGAGAACAAACAAACAAACAAACAAACAATCAAACCACCAGCCCCCCCCCCAAAAAAAAAAAAACCCAAAACAACCAACCCAAAAGAAAAAACCCAACCAAAAACCCAACCAAACCGAAAAGAAAAATGTATCTTCGGCCATTTTTTGCAAACCTGACACCCCGAGCTGCGGGTTTGTCTGTGCTCGGACTTTCCTGGGGAGCTGAAGCGTTGCTGATCTTTCCCTGAGCACAATAACTGCGAACACCACAGCAAAGCAGCTCGTGGGTCCCATCGGCAGAGCCGGTGGCTCCTTTTCCCCTGCTTGTCTCTCTGACAGTGGCCATGTGCTATCCTGGGGCACGATTAACGCTTCCCGTGGCCCTGGAGCTGTCAGCGAGGGCTGCACTAGCTAAGTGCCTCCGTTGCGTGCCGCCTGGCCAGTACCTGGGGGACGAGCTTCGCGCCAGGGCACCCCGGGGGGCAGGTGGGATGGGTACCCGCGGAGTGGCTGTGGCAGTGCTGGCACAGTTCTGGCACCGTGTTGGGACGGTTCACAGCAGTTCACTGGGAAAGTCTGGGACAGCGCTGTGACAGTCTGTGACTATGGTCGGGGCGTGCTGGGACAGTTGGGACGATGCTAGGACGGGGTAGGGTACAGTATTGGAACGATTGCGATAATGCTGGGACATCCTGGAACGGTGGCTGGCATAAAGCTGGATCAGACTGGAACTGCCCTGGCACTGTTTGAGACAGTGCTGAAACATCTTGGACAGTGCTGGTACAGTGTGGAACTGCCTTGGGACAGTCCTGGCACAGACTGGGACAGGGCTGGAATAGTGCTGGGACAGTTAGGACAGTGCTGGTACCTCTTGAGACGGTGCCAGGACAGCCGGAGCGGTCTGTGCTGGGAGAGGGCAGCGCCGGGAGGGGCCAGGTCGCGCCGAGGCCGAGCCGGGCAGGACATGCGGGGAGGAGGGAGCTGCCTGTGCCACCGCCGCCACACCGGGGCCGGGCCGCGGAGGGGCTGAGCCTCGGCCTCCGTTTCTGCCGCTCGCAGCGGACACCGCCCCGGGACTGTCGCGGCTCGGTCCTGGCCCGGCTCGGCCTCTCTGCGGCAGCGGCGAAGGGTCCGTCCGGGGAAGGGCTGGCCTGCAGAGTGGGCCCCGGGCTCTCCGCTCAGCTCGCCCAGGGCTCGTTCCAGCTGGCCGCCGCCTCCCCCCGGGCTCTCCGGTAACACGGGGCTGCCGAGATGCGCTGTTCAAAAAGTGTCCGCATCTCTTCCCTCTTCCCTGTAAAACTAGATGGTTGGCTCAAAGCTCGAAAAGGCTGTTGATAACATCAATCCCTTCTGGCTTCCGTACAGCTGCACCAATACACCTTGTGGTTTCCCCTCCCCCCCCCTTCGATTTTTCTTTTGCCTCCCCCCTTGGAGACCCCAGGCCGCCGCCCGCCCCGTCCCCGCCGCCGGCCCGCCCAATGCGGGTCACCCGGGGCGGCACCACCGGCCATTCCCCCTCCAGCTCGATGGAGCTGTTCCACCGATACTCCTCTTCTGAAATTGCAAATTATTCGCCCTCTCAAAAGCTAGTGGCTCTGAAAAGATGTCTTCTTCATTACTTTTGCTTAGAGATTTAAAATGCAGGGGTTTTTTTTGGCCATAACAATTTAGCGGACCAAATTCATTAAAGAGGTTTGCGTTCTGCAATCCCGTGGGACAATTTTAATTGACGATGAAATGTTATTTGACTTGGCAGTGTAACAGTGGGGATTTGACTCATCAAGATGTAAATTAAGAGTAAACAGAGAAAAAAAAATTCCCTGCATACATCTGAATGCATATTTCCTCCTTTTAATAGATTAATTAATATCACTTCTCAGTCATAAATTACTAAGTGTTTTAGAGTGAACTGAAGGAAGAGTAACCAAAATGATTAGTGTATTAAATGGCTAATGTATGGAGTAACTTTCAGTATCTCTAATGTATATCTGCATAAATAGAAATGAAAGTATTTGGGTGATGAAATGTGTGTGCTTGTGGCTTTGGAGATTTGCAATGTGCAAAAGTAATAGTACTGTTCCTGCTGAAGTGCTCACTCATACCAGCAATGCTCAGTGCTTCCGGACCATGCTAGATGCTGGTCTAGAATTCAAACTAGTTTTGAATTGTTGCTTCAAGGTATGCAAACTCCAGAGAGAAATGAGATTTCAGCAGCTTCACATGTCTGGCCTGTTGTATTACCTGACCCTACATGGCTTTATGTGCAACTGTGTATTTATCACTCTTCTGAGAGTCCAGATTTTCTCATGTATTTCACAGCAAATTGAAGCACTTGATTTGGAAGTGTGTATCCTACCTTAGAGGCCAGATCTCTGATGTTATATGTCCATATCTAGCTAAAGGCAAAAATTCAAAAATGTTATATGAAAAAGAAGTCTTGTTAGTCTAAAATGATATTCAGAAAGTATTTGCTAACCAAAAGCTAGTTACATAATTTTAGTAAATACAGCTTGGCTTTTTTTCTTTCTTGCTTTCTTTTTTTTCTAAACAGGTCAAGTGAGTGGCTTAGCAATGTGTGACACTACAAAAACTGTAAGTTAACACAATCAACACATGGTTTACACACAACCATTTCTGGTACACATTGGCTATCTGTAATACAGATCTCAGAAAACAGACCAGCAACACCTAGTTCACTTCCCAGAAGTGTATTTAGTTCAGAAAGTTTACCAAAGTTTTCTACATGAGACTCTTATTCACCTGAAAGCATCTTGAATTGTTTGGTGCTTGGGTAGCTCACATGGGACCATAGGCCCATCTGAGGTCATCTGGGGTCCTTGGGCATCTGACTCCTGTTTAAATATTTCTTGCTGGGCAGTAGGAGGTAAATATCTGAATAGCTGTAAATTCTGATCCTCATTTTTTTTCTTAGGCATTACATCAGAGATCTCTCATTGCAGCTGTAAATGTACACTTGCTAGGAAATAACCCTGGAGAAGAATATCCTACTTCTAATGAACAGATTTCAGCTCTTCTGCTCTAGTGGCCTGCACTGCACTGTTAGAGAACTGAGCTCCATTTTGTAATTGGCAGGAGGTGACAGTATTTCATCAGTAAATCTCTTTGCTCTTGAGAACAGAAGAAAAGTGTAAGTCTATTGAAAAGGAGCCCCTAAGGTTAATTCCACACATCTTTGGAAGGAAAAAAAAAGAAATCTCAGAGACAGTGGAAGAAAGTATGAAGGGGAAATGAAAAAAAATAACCAGTGCAAGAGCACAGCAAGAATGAGAAAAGGGAGGCATGTGCTTGAGATATCCAGGGGCATATATAAATCAATATATAGCTAGACAACTTACGTAATGTTCTCAAGGCTTGTATTATAAATATGAGAATAGAGAGAATCATAGTTGTGGGATATTCTCCTGAATAGGAGTAGGTGGAAGTTTTGTGCTTAATAGAAGCTAGTTCCCACTGCAGTAGAACCATTCACTAATGCAGTGCCACTGATTGGCCTATCTCCATATCCCAGCTGCTTGCCTACCTCATGCCAAGTTTGAGTGAAGTAATGGGTTTTATGTGGTCTTCCAAACCTCAACAGATTGTGGGTCAGTCAAGGGATTCCTATCAGGCATGAAGGATGCACAGGAGCCTTCCCATAACAATGAATTCTAGCCCACAAATTCTCACCAAGGAACTTTAATTCACAGTATTCCGCCTGAAAGTTTTTTATCATGCAGAAGGAAATTACGTGGAGATAGTTTAAAATATATGGGTTATTGACATCACATGGCTATGCACACTAATTGTATTGGCTGATTGAAGAAACAAGAAAAGGCTAATTAGCAGAATTTATTTTTTTTTAACTCTAGCCCTGAATGTTGTCCTGCCAGGATCATTGCCCTCGCAGAGCTCTCTAGAACACATACGTGCACTTTCCACCTTACTATGAAAGTCATCTACTGGGAAAGTTTGTGATTGTCTCTACTCCTTCCTTTTGGAGCCCTAGGTCTCTGAGGAAGGAAAATAAGCATATCATATGAAAACCCCTTAAAGTTTGTGCTTGATATTTTAACTTCCCTTTGCAAGGCAGCTGCTGCTTTTGCACGTGTGGGAATCTGGTGAGCCGTACAATCTTAGACTGAGGATTTCTATTCACTAGGGATTAGCTGAACTGTTTTCCTAAATCAGTCACCAGATCTGGATTCCAAATTAACAAAGTGGTGCTGAGCAATAATGTAGACTGTAGGTAGCAGCTGTGCAAATTTATTCACTGAAAGCATTATAAAAGCAGGCTGTCTAACTGCCTTAGCTTTAGTGCAGTGAACTCTGAGGAGTAGTGGACTTGCTGAATTTATAACAAGTAAAAAGCTCAGGTTCATTCAGCTCCAAGGATGCTGAATGAGAAATGCTGGTCTTTGCACAATTACTCTAAACACAACTGCTTACAACAAAACATTTAGAAGATGCAGAATGACTGCATCCAAGAAAATAGAGGTAAAAGAGATGCCAGAGATCACTGAACCTCTCACTATGCCCTGATGATCTGCTACCTTTCGTCTTTTCCATTTGTCTAGCCTGTTCCTAAAGATATCTGTGGATGGACATTTCACATATTCCTCATGCAATCTATGCCAGTGTTTAACCACCATTTATGTTGTGTTTTCTTAGTGCATCTTCTGTAGTCATCTGTGGACTAAACCATGCCAGTCCTTTTGCATTTTCTTCACTGGTGTGCTATTTTTTTTACCTCTCACAATTCTTCTCTCTCTTTTCTGAACTCTGTCCAATTTCTCTGTCTCTGTATCTCAAATTAGACTTGGTATTCCATCTAGGACCTTGCCACAACTCAAGTCTCCCAAGGCTATCTTACTCTTTAATCTTACTATTCCACCATGGGGTTTACTCTTTTTTAATATTTTTTTTATTGCAGCAGCACTGTTGATTAAACTCTGGCTGTTCTCCCCTAGTTCCTTTCTATGGGGCTGCTGTCTTACCACATCTTGCCTTGCCTTTATTTGTGTAGTGTGAAAGTGCAGGACTTTTCATGTCCTTACATAAGTTTGCCACCTATTTTTAAGACTATTTCTCCAACTTGTCAAGATAATCTGAATTCCAGTTGTATTTTCCAGTGAGCTGGTGGTCTCTATGGGATTATCTGCAGAAATGAATAAGAATATTTTATCTTCCTTCATTCAGGTTGTTAATGGAAATATTGAGAAGCCCCAAATTTAGCATGGATTCCTGAGGAATTCCACTCTATATATACTTCCATTTCAATAACTAACCACTGATAAATGCTTTTAGTGAATGATTTCCCAGCCAGTTTATATTCGTCCTATATCACTTTCCTCTAAACTGTGTCTGAGGTGGAAGATTAATACATGTCAGTGTCAAAACCAGGCAAGATATGACACCTCCTGCTTCTCCCATCTGTTATTCTACCACAGAAGGAAACTAGATTCCACCTAGTCTTATCCAGAAAATGCCATATATGCTTAATTCAAGCCTTTATGAGGCCTGGACCACCAATTCCCAAACTGTGGCCTCAAGTGAAGGCTGGGCCTTTGAAGGGATGCACCAACCTGCCTGAACTCAGACTGGAGAAGTGGGGCTCACAGGCTGAAGTACCTCTGCCAGGGTTACTGTGGCGTCACAATCTCAGCAGCAGGACTGCTAGAGAAATCTGATGTGAGACAATGCCCTTGAATATTTTCCATCTGTCTTTTCTACAGGTGAGCATGGTGTCTTAAAACACCGGTGCTCGAGCCAAGTAAAATTCAGATGCTATTTGTAGCAAAATAGTTGGATCATTGGAACACACCAAAAAACCCCACCAACACTGAAATATGACTTCCATTCAGATATAAAAGGAAAATGTATGGAAGATGACCTGCAGAGGGGAAGGGGGAATACAGCTTGCAGCCAGGGATCTGAAACCTGCAGTCATTAACATGATCATGGTTAACAGGGCATGCCAAGATAAAACAAATTTTAGGGAAATCTTGATACACATTAATGTAGTTTAGAAGTATACAGTATGTATCATGTCACATTACACTTCTTTATGGTCAGTAGAGAGAAGCAGATACTTTAAATATATAACTCATCTAGTCTATTTTAGAGAGGAGATGCACCCATAAATACCCAATTGTGCAGATCATGATCTGACAGGTAAGATGGAGACATATGTATTTTATCTGTCTAATGTTAAGTTATGCAACTTTTTTGTTTTTTTTGTTTTCTTTGTGTCAAGTGCATAACAAATCACTTCTGTTCTCTTAATTCTCATGGAAAGAGGGGCAATATCTCCACATTTGGAATGTGCCATTAGTTTGAGTTTTAGGAAAGCTTGACAGCAGCAGGGCACTATTTAAATATGGAATATCTAAATGATCCAATTATAATATCAAATACTTCTAGTCAGCTTGATATATCACTTCTGACATAGCTGCCATCATTCCTCTTGTTGCCTGGTTAAGAACTGCAGGTTTAGATCAAGTCTATCCTGGCTCAAAAAGTCTTAAAAAAGAGGATGGCTTTATGGCTCACATTAGGGAGTTCCTGTTAAGAAACTGCCACTGTGCTATCTATGAAACATGGAAGTTAACCTCAGTAGATTCCTAATTCAGATTTACTGAATAGTAATAAACACCTGTGCAGATACTTCAGAGTTTAAATCCAATATATAGTTCACTTTGGTTGATCCAGATTAGTTTTCTCAAAGTGCCTTGTCCAGGCAAATCTTGAGTGTGTCTTTGATCTGCTGACAGAGATAAACTCTCAGTGCTACAGTATCTGTGAATCTGGGTAGCAAGTGTCACTGGTGGAGTTCTAGAGGACAGTGCCTGTCCTAGAGTCATTGGCTTCTCTATTGCTACTTGAGGAGTTATAGAAGCAAAATAATGGCATTGGAATTTTATAGTAAACTGATAGATCTGATGAGTTTTTTAATATATAGAGTCACAGTATTAAAAGTTGGTAGCATGTTTTCTACTTTTTTAAGCTTGGTATATAAATGACCCAAATGCTGAGCAGCAGTTTTTAAGGTGCCAAGGCACAGAGAAGAGACGTTTTATGAATCCATTTACAGCTGTACGAAGAGCATGGGATACCATTTATGCGTGAATTCCCCCCAGTGTTCAGTGATGCAAATAAGAATGTCTGTCCTGAAACTGAAGTGGGAAATTCAATTCAATTCTAAAATTTGGTAAAACTCCTAAGAAACAGATAACGGGAACATGAAAATTAATTTCGGGAATGAAGAAGCATAGGCAGGTGAAGCCACAAATGTAAAAGGACATTTGGTTTTAAAATGTTAATTGCCATGTTCACACGTCTCCTCCCGAACATCACTTTGTTGGAAGGCACATTGCTGTATCATTGTATCATTGCTGTAGGACCTCACAGAAGTGGTGGGTGGAAGCTTAGACCATCTAGAACAAAAGACAAAGTAATTTTTCAGCCCTGGGGATAAGGTCATTAAAATATAATGCCAGAAAATTGCCTTAACTCAGTTCAAATGGACAGCATGTTTCTGAGAAGGCACAGGGTTTTAACAGTTATGTTAGAAGATTATGAAATTGCAGTTTTCATGGTGATCCCCCAACCCATCTGTTTTGAAAAGCTCAAAGTGTGAGGTCGTATTTCTGGGTCTGTGATAACATTATTCTGCAGGGAAGTTGCTGAAGAAAATGAAAGTGATGTTTATATATGACAGAGTCTTCAGAGTATTCTTTGGTGTCTTTGTTTCAGGGATTTTACAGGGAACTTAAAAAGGCACAAAAGTACAGCATGACATTGCATGCTCAGTTTTGTATCTGCTACGTAATATGTTTATTGTGCTATGTGCTATGTAATTGATGTGGCTGTAAATGTGAGTGTGATTCTTTAGACATAACAATGATGAAATTGCTCAGTTTATATTTAAAGATTCAACAATAATGTAGTTATGCACTTCTTTAAATTTGCAAGGGTTACACCACCAGCCCCTGCCCTGATAAATAGGAAGATTAGTGACAAAAGGCATGGAGAAGGTTCAGTTACTCCTCTGCTTTTTTTGGCTCAGTTTCCAATGGTAATGTTCTTTCCCACATCTCTCAAAACCCTGAACTTCAAGACAGGGACTGGGGTAGCAAAGTCCCTCCCACTGTAAGAGAAGAGTGGGTCCCTAACCACCTGAGGAACCTGAACACAAGCTTGTGGGACCTGATGAGGTGCATCCCAGAGTCCTGAGGAAATTGATTGATGTAGTTGCCAAACTGCTTTCCATCATTCTTGAAAAGTTATGGCAATCCTGTGAAGTCACCAGTGACTGGAAAAAGGGAAACATCACCCCCATTTTTAAAGTGGTAAAAAGGAGGATGCTGGTGGTAACCAACCAGTTCTGGACTGCCCAGTACAGGACAAGACCTGTTAGAGTGGGTCCAGAGGAGGGTCACAAAAAAAATCGGAGGGTTGGAAAACCTCTGCTGTGAGGAAAGACTCAGAGAGTTGGGGTTGTTCAGTCTGGAAAAGGCTCTGGATAGACCTTTCAGTATAGAAAGAGAACTTCTAAGAAACACAGAGGGACTGTAGTGACAAGGAAAAGGGGCAATGGTTTTAAACTGACAGAGGACAGGTTGAGATTAGACATAAAGAAGAAATCTTTTACTAAAGGTGGTGATTGATTGGCACAAGTTTCCCTGAGAAGCTGTGAATGCACCATCATTGGAAGTGCTCAAGGTCATGTTGCACTGGCTTTTGAGCAGCTTGATCTAGTATAAGAAGCCCCTGCTCATGACAGGGAGATTGGACTACATGGTCTTTGGAGATCCCTTCCAATCCAAACTATTGCATGATTTTATTACCTGTTTATGTGGCTGTTTAAAAGAGATTTTTTTTTTTGTCTGAAGAATAGGCCAATATTACTGGCTGGTGTTATTTAAAAGAATGAGAAAAGATGGAGTGTTCTAATCCTGGGTATGACAGTGTTGCAGTCAAACACAAGTCTCTGAAGGGACTTGTTATCACAGAATTACAGAAAGCAGTGCTAGAGCAGATATGAGGTCATCTACTCCTTCCTTCTGGTCTAGTCACATTAAATATTCTATGTTCTCTGTAATAGATATTTGACTAACCTTCTTTCCAAGACCTTCAAGGATGGAGATTGCAGAAACTTTCAAGGTAGTTAAATCCAGTGTTTAATAATTTTAGAAAACTGTCCTTTTTGACATGTGCAAATTACACAAACATGCCTGATCTGCAACCTGTGTCTTTTTCGCTGCAAGTTAGGCCCACTGCTACCTTTTCGGGATCTTGATTTGAAAATGATTGAGTATAACTTATTTTTTTTGACCTCCAGCCATTCTTGTAACTTTACTTTTATTTTCCATCTTTCCTAATGCATTCCTAGATGTGACAAAGAGAGTGAAGGGTCCCTTCAAGCCTTGTTAGGTGTGCATCCCATCATATTATAACTGTTTTGTTTTTTTTAATGAATTAACACTGTTGATTAATCTTCAGTTTATTTATTTTTTTCTTAGAATAGTTCCTTAGCCTAATATCCCTCAAGGGATGTCCAAGTGCAAAATTTTATTCTTGTCTCAATAGAATTGTCTCCTATTTTAAGACCATTTCCGTTTTCTTTTTTTTAGGGTAATTTTATTCATCACTAAGCTAGTCTGGAGTATTCACCTATCTGTCAGTGAGAGTTGTGAGTCCTGGGAGAGATGTTAGATGTTTACCTTTTGCAGAATTGTAGATGTCTACAAGTGACTTGAGTGTCTAAATGCCCTTTGTAGTCATATAGTCATAGATCACAGAATCATTAAGGTTGGGAAAGACCTGCAAGATTAAGTCCATCATTAGGTCTAATATCACCATGCCCACTAAACTGTATCACAAAGTGCCACTTCCCGTCATTTTTGAGCACTTCCAGGGATGGTGACTCCACTACTTCTCTAGGTAGTCTGTTCCAATACTTAACCTATGTGAAGAAATCTTTCCTACTATCCAACCTGAACCTCCCCTGAGGTGGTTAGACTAGTCAGTAGATTCAATGGAGCTTAGAGACAATTAATTTCACTCTTATTTAGACATCCATATTTGGTCAGCTGAACGGATCATTCATTTTTCCCATAATCTCTAATTAATGTTGAGTGTAAACATATCAAAGGAAGCCTTTAGGTCTACTCTAGCTCAGAAGACATTACGAAACAACATCATAAATCTCTCTTAGAAAGACATTACAGCAATTTTATAGCTTGAACAGTAGGAATTGGAAGTAGGAGCCCCAATTACGCCTTTCTTTCTCATCTCTTTGTTCACATGGAACAGTTCTGCCTCTCATCTGCCTACTCCTAGTTTTTAATTATGAAAATATTATGGAGGAATCTCGTTATAGAGCAAGATTAAAAACTTATTTAACTTATTGTTAAGTCACAGAATGTATACATTCTTTACAAGGATTCTATCCAAAGGTGAAAAGCAGCCTTTAACTTTACAAATCTTTACTATTTTGTTCCTTGGCAAAGTAGTAGATCACTCCTAGTGTTTGCTTGGATATATTAATTAGGGATAGTTTATTATTACTGTAATTCATAGTTACTATATATTTTTGTCATAAGCATTTTTCTGTGTTTGTTGGCAAATACATAAAATAACAGTCAATATATGTGCAATTTCTTTTAATGGTCAACTTTATGAAATTCTCAGGCTTTAAGCCATATGTGGAAGGTGTATGACATGATGGACATAATCTGTGTTCTCCTCTTGAGAAACAGGCCACATTCCTTTCAAATGTGCAGTTTGACATTCTTTGTGAATGCCCAGAGAAGACTTGGGAGTCAAAATTTTAGTCTTTGTGATGTATAAGACTATGACGATAATGTCACCTCTTAGTTGCATTTGTGCCATAAAGCTCCAATGTTTTCCTCTTCTGAAAAGCAGATGTCTGAGGTGAGATTCTTCTACTCTAATTGTAGATATCTGCAATGTGAATGTTTGTATCTAAGAATGTCACCTTAGGAGAGGAGTGGGTACTTCTGGGCAATTATTAATCTTACTTATTTTTGACATTTCCTTTTTGGTGGGAAGAACCACGTTAGAAGTGTCTGTTTCTATCTTCGTGTGTCCTGTTAACGAGAGGGCTGATGCCACCCACTGTAATCAGCTGCACTAAAGACCAGTGTTTCCAGAAGACCAGCGCTGTAGCAGCAGTCAGCTGTCACTGAGGCTCACAGAGAAAGGGGGGACAGCTCTGGGCTAGCCTTTGAGCCTACCTCATTGACACTGAGGCAGTGCATTACAGCTGGCAGTGAAGCTTGAACTCTCAGAAGCAAAAGAATAACTAATTTTAGTTTCTAGGTTTTCAGTATCATCTCAGTCATTGATGAAACTCTCATCTTCAAAGAACACAACGTCTGAATATCTGGGACACTTTTATACCTGCATCTCCCCCTTTGGCCCTGATGGTATTGATGTTCTTGAATGATATCCCTGGACTAGATTCACTCTAGAAGTGCAAACAAACCAACATTTTCAGGGAGAAAGTGTTCTTCTTGTCTTTTCATTTGGCCACAGGAAATATTTTTTCATCATAGGTTGTAGTGGAGGACTAGAATCCAGCCAATCTTATGGTGCCTTTGTTGTCAGGAAAGATGATCTATCAAAGCTTGTTTAGTGGGAACTTCAGCCAGACACTTATGAGTGCTGATTCTTTGTTATTTTCTCGTTATGTGGTTCCTAAGTTTCTAAAGGTCTTGACATACATTTTCTACCAATAAGAAAAAATCCCTCCTCATGAGATTTAAGTATGTTGCTTTTATCTTTAATGGAGCCATGTTAGAGTGTCTGTCATCATGTTCACTAAATCATCTGTCAATGAAATCCACATTTTTAGTAGCCATTACCTCAGCTCAGGGATAAATTACATTCTAGCTTTCATGTCTAATCCTCCATATTATTTTCAGGTGGATAGGGTAACACTGAGGCCAGATCTTAAATTTATTCTAAAGGTAGTTTCAGATTTCTTATTAATCAGTGTATCTACTTAGTAATATTTTTTTCCCATGACGCAGTTCACAAGCAGAAGGATCAAAATGTTGATCCTTTGTGAGTGTACTGCTGTATGTAGCCAGACAAAGTTCTTCTACAAATCTGTGATGTTTGGTCTTAAACAGTCTTTGTTGTTCAGGATCAAATCTAAGAAAATATAGCCTCAACTTCAGGCTCTTTCAAAGTGAGTTAGCATACTTTATCAGAGGCACATTTGATGCTGTCAGACTCACCAACCCATCCCAATGCATGTACAACTGGAGCACAAGGCAGTGCCACAGCCTGTGCTGGCAGAGTTGCAGTAGCTCAGGGCTGCAGAGACACCGTGCAGTCATTGATACTCATAATTGTGAAATGTTGCATGTGCTGGTAGCCCAAAGGCTTGAGAGACACCAGTTCTTCAGTCTTTGTAACAGTGACTGGCTTTCATTTGCTGCTGTGACAGCACTCCTAATGAAACACTCAGAAGGAGCTTCACAGGTGCCAGAACTTGAAGGAAGAAGAGGGGTTGCTTCTGTCACCGTTCCTTGATACATTCTTTGTATATAGCTCCCCCACTGGCCCTTCTGTTCCGGGGGAGGAAGGCTTGTCATGTGGACTGAGAGCTGCTGAATAACATGGTGGTATCTATTTATGTGCTTGTAGGATGGAGAGCAGAGCTGAGCAGGTAATGCACACACCTCGCTGGGGCACATAACAACATTAGAAACATTTAAATTCCTATGCAGAAGAGATTTCCATTTAGAATGGGTCTTACCTGCATAAAACATCCTGAAGTATCAATAGCTACTTCAAGGTTAGTGATGCTCTGTATTATTCCTTGTAAAAGGCTTGATGTGAACCATTGTGCTGTATCTTTGCCAGATATTCTCATTGTTATTATTATAAACAGCAAACAATGTATGTTTGCTAACATTATTTCTATGACTTTTTTCGTAGGAATTAGACCTCATTAGAAATCAGAAGCAGGATTTGTTTTGTGCACTGATAAATTATTAAACCCAGTAATACATAGCAAGATTACATGCCAACCCACAGAAATCCTTCAGAGTTCTTATTTTAAACCTGTGTCAATGAACAGTTTATTCTGAAGCATTTCAAATGTGTATGCATATGCATTATATACATATATATTATATATATATAGGTAGTGACAAAGCAAGTAGTTTAATACATTTTATGGCTCCAGCCTGGAGTTCTGCATACAGGAATCTGTGTGTGGTCAAGGAGGCTTGCATACTTTTGAACTTTAAGTTGGCCTAATAAAAGATATCATACTACAGTGCTTTCTTTGTCAATCCTGTTTTGCTGGCTCAAAACGACTTGCAAGATTAATTTTCAATTTTTAACATAAAACCCAAGAAAAAGAAGTGTTTACTTACTGCAAGGAGTTGATTCCATGTTAATGACCCTGAAGGAGGCTTGTACACAAGGTACAGATTGTTGCCAATTTGATGTATATTCATGTTACAGAATATGAAAATGAGAAGTTATACCATCTTGAGGATTTTGTTTTTATAAGTTAAAAAAGCTTTTAAGTAATCATACTGTGTGTTTGATGGTGGAAATTAGTATGAATGTTTCTGGCAGTGGAATGATGTGATGTGGTTATGCATTTCTGTTTTCACTGCCTGCTCAATATTGGCCTTTTACAAATACAGATTACCATGTCGATGGAAGGAATTTACAGCTTTGGCCCCCTTGTCTCACTCTGTGTTAAAACACCTTTTTTTGTACTTTATGTTACATATCCTCCCAACCGCATTTTTGTGACAGAAAAAGGAATTGTCTATGGACTGAGATCCTGAAAATGTGTGAGCTTTACTATTTAATTAAATGAAATGAGTATTATTTCCCACTTACCTTAATTTCCTGTGGGGTGAAATCTTGCTCCTCCGAAACCATTCTGCTGTGTATGACAGGATGGAGAGTCCATCAATGATCCCTTAACAGCTAGTGACATTGCATATTGGAAGCTCAGAAAAAACCAACCCATAATAATAATAATAATAATAATAATGGAAAGCATACTCTTTAAGAAATCAATACTTAGGACTGCCAAATAAAACCCAAGCTGAATACAAAAACTGTATGTATGATGTATTTAACATTGTTAGTTTTGGGGCCTCACAACCCAGATAGAACTGCAAGATCCGTTTGTGTTCTGTAGGCTGTTACACTACATCCCTTACTTACCTCATCTTGTGGGCAAGGAGCTGCTTGCTCTGACTTCATGGAATTGCAGCTGTATTTGTGGAGTGCTCTTGTCCTTTGGCACTGCCTACCCTGTACATTAATACAGTTTAAATGCACCAGCATTTTCTCTGGAAGAAAACTTCAAAATTTGTCTTTAATCCTGATGCAATGCATATTCAGAGTTTATTTTCCTGGAGTTTAGTTCCAGAGGAAAACATACTTGACTGGTGCTCCCACCAGCCAGCTGTGGTTTATAATGACAGTAATTAACAGCAAGATACTGCAGCAGAAAAATGGGGAGCAGAGAAATGCAGTCCAGCAGCTTCAGAGGTATGATTTTGTTCATTTCTAAGGATTCCAAAGTGCTTAACAAACAATATTACAGGCAGGATAGGAAGCTCTAGACATTGTGAAGGTCTTCTAGTGCTTCCTGTTTTAATATTCTGGGTGGGTTGTTTTTTTTTTTAATTATTAATTTTTTCCTCCGAGCTCTTCCTATGTGAATGTATTTAGGCAAAATTTATTTTTATGCAGTGGCAGTCTCCAGGTTTTTAAGTTTTTGAATTGAAAAGTGCTTGAACTATTTATAAGAAGAAGGCTAGATTTTTGCTTTTTTAAAAAACTATTATCTGCCCCCTGTATTTTTGAGCAAAGGCAGGCCTTTCTCTGCCTTTGAATCAGGTATGTGCCTTTTTCCATCCTCACAAAGCCCTTCAAGTTTGGTCAACTGTTTGAAGACATGGAAAAAAACACAGTTACCAAATATCCCATAGAGGTTTACTAAAGCCTAACAGCAAATATTTCCAGAGATTTCATCTTCTCCGCCTCGCACAGCTCCTTCCCATGATCAGACTTTCCATACACCATCCTCACAGGATGACTGAACATTCACTAGCTGGGGGCACCAGAGGCCAGAACTGAGGCAACCCCTGTAGTGTTGTCCCTGGGCATTACTTTGAGCTGCAGTGACACTCTGCAGTGAAACTGGGATTAGGGAGTCAGTCTCTTCTGAGCTGGAATGCTTCTTAGGGCTCCCAAATTTTAGTTTATATGCTGTTGGCAAGCCTCCAGCATAGTTTCTCTTTGCCCCTAGCCTGAATGCACATAGAGGGTTGGACAACCTCAACAAGACCCTGAGCAACCACATCTAATGGTGAAATGAGTCCTGCTTTGAGCAGGGGGTGGGAATAGATAACATCCTGAGGATCCTTCCCAGCTTGAGTGAGTCCATGGTTCTGTGATTCTTACTGACCATTTCTCCTCTGGTGTGTGTAGGCCTAAATGGTGGGTTTCTGTAGGTATGGTGCAGAGTGGAAACAGTATTTATTACTTTATTTTTAAAAACAAGTGTATTCAAAACACCTCATTAAGATAATATTCAAGACGCATGGACAGGTATCCTAAAATAAAGATTAAAAATAATGATCTCAGCAACCTCAGTACGCTTCCAACATGTGTTTTTGTGGAAACACTGACTCTAGTTTTGTGATAGCACTGTATTTTCCACAGTGAAGCCACTCCTATGGCTTCATCTCTGTATCTCATATCATGGATCTGCTCTGGAGATGAAGTGGCTTTGAGGAGGCTTGGTAGATGGTGACTGCAGAATGCTAGCTTATTTGTTGAGAAGGTGCAAGGTATTTTCTGAATGAAACAGGACATGGTAGAAAAAGAAAACAAGATATCCAGATGTAGGTATTTGAAGTCTGTTCTGGAGAGCTGGACAGTGTTCTTGCCTCTTCTACTGTCTTCCTCTGTGGTAATGGGCAGACTTTTCCCCAGTGGTTATTAATTGCCAAAAGACCCTTTCTGCTTGTTCCAGTAGAATCTGGAACAAGATGACTGTGCAAATGTCATCCAGCAATCACAGCTCTTCCTTTGGTAATGTCGTCTATGACATTCCGTCTAATAAAGCCTTCATCAAGTCAGGTTAGGTAATTGTTACTTCCTTATATCTGTTTATCATCTAATCTTCACATTTTATTTATATTTCTACTTTATACTTATAAATATTTATAAATAATTATTTTTCAAGGAATTTGGCAAACTCTCTTGAAAATCTCTGAAATTCACTGAAATATTCAGGCATCATATGAGATTGTTTTTCAAACCTCAGCAGGGTTAATTAGATCCTGCAGTTCATTCATTTGCACTGAAGTCAACTGGAGTCTTACTTGTGGAAAATCTGCAAGACCAAAAATTATGCCTAATGGGCACAGCTCTATAGTAGAAAATGTCAGCTCCGGATGGTGGTATTTCTGACTTCTCATCAATTAGACTCTCTCTACTCCCACACAATTTCTTTCTTTCTCAATTAGCTTTTCTTGCATTTTTATGTGAGTGGGTTTTTTTTTTTTTAAATGATTCTTAGAACTACTGTATATATGGTACATGTTTAATTTACAGATCACTGAAATGGATAGGCAGATAGATGGTTTTCTGAGCTTGTGAAATATGTAGCATAGTATAAAACCCTCTTCTAAGTCTGTTTTGTCAAATGTATAAAATAATACTTAAAAATTATATTTCTGGAATATATATTCAGCATTTCTTATTGCTATTCTTGATCTATGTTTGACAGTCCCTTAATCTATCTGATATAACCTGAATGAATAGCAGCATTTAAAAATATGGCTTCAGGGACTCCTCAGGAGGTTTCTTTGTAAGTGTATATTTACTAGTTCATCTGTAAATTTATTTTATGAGGTGTTTAAACCTCAAGAAAACTGAAAAGCATAATATTAAAGCCTGGTTTACATCTACTGAAGTCAATGGGAACTTTGCAATTGACTTTAATGGTAGCCTATGTCCTCTAATTATGAAAGTGGCAAGGATGATATACACAAAACCACAAGGAGAATTTTCTGTTTCATCATATCCTAATTCTGTTTGCAGATGCATTTGCAAAGTACAGTGCGGTTTGTTCTTGAATGAAACAATCCAGTGTTTGGACCTAATCTTGAACCATGTCGATACTTTAGGTTGTGTTTTCCTTCTCAAAAGATCACAGATTACTCATTTTCTCTGGGGTTCATGGCGGTGACAAGGTAAGAAATCCAGCCAAATGTTCAAATTTTCAAAAGGCTTTTGAAAATTACACTTTTGATTTTGATCTTACATCTGCCCTATGGTGTGAGTAACGGAAGAAGTTGATGAAGCAGTTTTCCTCTTAATTGTTTTGGTTTTTTTCATGTGATCCATTTTGACAAGGTTCCTGGAAATGCACGTAATATCTGTAGCACATATGTATGTGCTTTCCCTTAAGGTTCACTGCAGTGCAGTGGAAAGTTTCCACTACGCTATTGTAATTCTAGGCATCATTTTTTATTGTGTTAGTGAAAGTGAGTGACAGTACACCACAATAAAAAATAAGACTCCCAGAATTCATTTTTTTTTTTGTGTTAGTGTAACAAGCACAGCACTCTGAACTGGCTAGATATGGTAAGTAATATGTAGTAGTTAATAATGCTAGACAAAAATTCCCACAAGCTTCTTGCTGAGTCTGCTTCAGATATTACTCATGTGGTGGCTTAAATACTGGTCTTGCTTCACACTTTTGATACTTGTGAAAGATTTAGATATTTTGTTGGTAACTGGAGTTGGTAAGAGCTGCAGATAAGAGTTTGCCACAAGCGTTTGGTTGGGGCCATGCTCAGTTGAAAAATGCAGCTTGTGCAGGGTGGAAACACTGTCCCTGGTCTGCATCAGCTCCACTGAAGCCTCAGAGAGAGCTAAGCTGAGGGGCTACTGCTTGGCCCCTACTGCTCCCCGCAGCCAGCCATGAGCTCCTTGCTGGGCTGATCAGACTGATGGCATGGTAATAAATAATGAAATGGATAAAGTCACCTCTTCCCTCCAGCCCCCAAATCTCCCCGTCCCTAGCAGAGACCCTTCCCACCCTCTCCGTGCAGAGGGCTAGCAGCTCTCTGGCTTCCTCCCCTTGACTGCTGCTAGATTGGTGGCAGATCAGACCTTTGTGGTGTTCCCCCCTCAAGCCTACTGAGTCCTCAGGCTGCTGCCCCTTCTGGTTATCTTTCTCCAAGGCTTCCCTGGAAACTGCTTTTTTGGAGGTATCCCAGTGTGAGGGCAGCCAGGAGTCCAGCAGCCCTGGGGTTTTTGCTGCCCAGTGATGCAATTGCTTTGGGAATGACCTGGAAATATTGTATACTATATTTCTCAAAAAACCCAATGTGTCATAAATTCTTCAGGGAAAAAAACATATTACTATTTATTGCTGGCTGAAGACAAAATTTGTATGTGTCAAAACTACTTTGGTAAAAGTTAGTAAAAGAGAACCTGTAGAAATCATTCCAGATGATTGCTGTAGCCCTTAGTTCATCTTTATAGTCTAGACATGGACAGAGATCTCTGTAGTGTAATTAGAGAAATAAATGACAACTGGAAATTGTGTGTCTAAGTGAGACTTAGACTTGCGAGATGGAGGAAGGTGTGCAGAAGTAAGGATCTATTTCTTAAGGAACCTATGAACATAGCAGATGAAATGCTTCATCAAATGACCCCTCAGCCAATTCTGTTTTATCTTAGTTTTGAGGACTAACATAGCTTCTATGGAAGAATAAAAATAAAAGAAATTTCAAGTGTTCACAGGTCTACTGTGTTTACACTAAATATATCTTAACAGAAACAGGACTATAATTAAGGCTCCTGATTTTGAAGAGGAAAATTTTCATAAACTATATGATTTAATTATTCAAATCATCCAGACTGAGGAACTTTGGGGTTGAAATGTGGAGGAGGTGTAAAGTTTTTGAAGTTTCAGATGTGAAAGCTACCTAGAACTTATATCCAAACAAAAGAGAGTTGGGAAAAGCACCTTGTCTAATTTGATGGGTAACCATCACAGAAAAGATGTTGGTAGGTAATGCAAAAACAGAGGAAAAAGAGGGATCAGAACAGAAAGTTGTATCTCAGAGGCAGGATATGCAGAAATAAAGTAAAAACAAGTGAAAGGAGCTTGAGAAAAATATTCAGGCAGCATTTGAGAAAAAAGTTATTATTTAGAAAAAATGTGGGAAAGGGAGATTCTTGTGCTGTGAAGAGGAACTATAATCTGTGTGGGATAAACTAAAACTGGTCTAGCAACAGGGCAAAGTCTGGAGGCTTACTGAGGGTGTAGAAATGGCAGATAACCAGCTAAAGAGGGAACAAAGCTTGGGACAGTTCATGGGCTCCAGTCAGGGTAGTGGGATAACTGTTGTTCAATACTCAGACAGAACAGGTATATGAAACCATATGTGTGAATGTTTCATGAAGAGGAAAGGGACCATGTGACAGTTCCTCTGTGTATGAAGGGAGGGAAGATTGGTGTGAAGATTGGCCTATTATTCTGACCTCAGGGGTGCAAAGCTTTAAAAGAGATATTGAAGGAAAGAAATTTCTATATGGTAAATGTGGGGTAGGAGGGGGAAAATTCATTAAAAAAAAGCCCCCATCTTGTACATGATATGCAAGTCTGGTACTTTGATTTACTGGAAAAGTGACATCTTGTAAAAGCTAACCTTTCTGGATCTCAGTGAAGAGTTTCCATGGTACAGGAACATATTTGATATATCCCCATAAAATATACCTTTGAGAAGAAGGAGACAAATATGGAAGTAGGGGAAATGTAAGGTGGAGAAAAGTAGGAAATAGAATTCTTTGATTGAGTTTATCTGCTGGTTTGGGTCAGTTAATTAGGTTTTTTTCCCCCATGGACTGACATTATAACCTGGGGAATCTGCAGCATTTAGCAGTCTTGTGCAGATGCAGAAGGTACTCACAGTGTGGATTCTCTCTTGCTTCACTCTTACCAGAGTTTAAAATATATGACATTTTGGCTGAAAGTATTTGTCTTTAGATGGAGAACTGTAAGTGTCATTCTGGTGTTCAGGGTAGGATTGTAAAATGACAAACAACTCTGAGAAAGGGAAGCAGTGTGGAAAGGAAAAAAAGCCAATGCAAAAAGCAGAAATACAAAAATGCAGCACTCAGGAACTTTTTAACTTCCACTGTGCAGGGAACTGTTGAGATTCTGGATCTGTATCCCTTTTGGCAGTCAAACTCCCATATAGCACTAACAATTCCCAAAGGGAAGGAAACAGTGGTGTATGCCTTGTCTGCTGTCCTGTGGTCTGGACACGGAGTCTCTGCCCAGGGAAAAGCACAGTGGGCTTTCCTCAGGGGTGGTGAGGGTAGCACATATTTGTGTCTGCAATCAGATCTGACCCACAAACAGACGTGCAGATGGACGAGTTGGTTCAGGTTTCTAGGAGCTCTGGCTCCCTACACAGTATTTCACTTCCCAGTGCTGCTCCTGCCTCCCCTTGCACACTGGAGGCTCCCAGCATTCAGCAGCCTTTAGTACTCTGAAGAAATGAACTCACTTCCCCAGTTGTAAACTGGGTCTTCCAGACTTCTTCAGGCCAATATAGAGTCACATTCCCAAAACTTATATGTTACCGGGCATTTTTCCTTGTGGAACAAATACCTGATTGCTGAGAAGTTGCTGCATAGTGTCTGTGCAGCTCAAAGAGGTTACTGCACCCTACAGATAAACAGTTCCCTCTGATGACTGCAAAGGACTATGGTTGGAAGGAGGCAAATGAAAAAGTACATGCTGATCCATACAAATGCAGAAATTATGTGGGTAAGACAAGTAAAGAAAACTTGAGACAAAAGAGAGGAAGGTGAGGACATATATTTTGAAGGGAAGAAAGTACTCTTAGAAGTACAGAACCAACTAAAGTTGGAGGAAGCTGGTTACAGGGGGAAGTGTGTCCATCATGCACAAGAAAAGCTACACATGCAAAACTAGTGAGAAAATGAAGCCATGGTTTCAAATATGGTTATGTCTTGTTCTGTGTGTATCAGTTTGAAGTAATGTTTAACTTTGATGTTAGAGGTCACTTCTGCAGAGCCTGTGGCTGTCCCTGAGGAGGTCAGCTGGAGCCAAGATGCCTTTGAGGAAGAGCTCCTTGGTCATAGTGTGGTTAAGCAGCTAAGGGAGTTTGGATGAGCTGTGTCTCATCAAGGGGCATATGCTGCTTGGTGGGGGGGAAGGGATGGAAGGACTTCTATAGGAAATAATGCTGGAAACACATTTCCAGAAGTGATGAGAGTGCTTAAAAACCTTGCAGTGCTCTCTTCCAAACCAATTTTCCCAATAGCTGCTGAATAAGGAGTTGAAGGGGTCTTTGGCAATCATGAACATCTCATGCATCATCTCAGAGAGCAAGAGTTAAAGGCTTGAAGTTAAGAGTGTCCTAGGTGAAATAAAGAGAATGGGATGTGAATGTATTTTCAACTCCAAATTTATTCCATGCAATGTGGGTTCGATAGGTAGAGAGCAGAGAGGAGAAAAATGTTGCCAATTTCAGAGCTCTTATCCTTGTGCAGAGGTTTATTTGAATCCCAGGCTATTTGTATCCCGTGCATGCATTTCATTCCCCATGTATGGCAATAAAAACTGGAATGACTGCTTAAGGGTGAGCAGTAACCTGAGCTCAAACTCAAGCTGACCTGTAATCTGACACGAAAAGCTGTGTTATCCCTTTAGGATTAGAAGTGTCTTTTTGCTGGATTCTACCACAGAATGAAGACAGTCATGGTCAATCATTGATAATGATGTGCTCAAGGAGTGTCTCCTTGAGCTAAGTGGAAGCAGCTAGAAAACCTGTTCCACTAAACTTCTCAGGCTCCAGCTCTAAAAAGTAGGAACATATTTACACAAGCATTTTTTCTGCTATTTTCTCTTTGCTTTTCAGCTAACTCGAACCTTGTGGGGATGTCCAGGCTGCTCTCACAGATTTGGTGTCAGATCAGTCTCTCTGCTTCCATCCTGCTACTGTTCACAGGAGAGTGCTTTCCCTGAGCTATTCTGAAAGCATTGAGATGCAGCTGGGCTCTTTGAGAAGCCTTTGCTTTGTTAAGGAGGTTAAGGATGATAAACTGCAGTAATCATGTTTCCAGATTTTGATAGTCATAATTATATATGTGACAAACAAGGACATTAGAAACAAAAGTATGTACAGCCGTGCATAGGACTGAAACTCTGATCAACTTTGCAAAAAATATATTCAAACCCCCTCTCTTTTGAAGTCTCATGTGTCTTACATTTACAAGTGAGTTTGTAGAACAGTAACCCTTTTTCATGTGTTTGCATTTACCAAAATAAGATAAATTTTTGAGGAAAACAACCTTTTAACCATCAGAATAGTGCGATGCTACCTTCTTTTCACAGATGGGAAAAGTGAAGGAACAGAGCTCTGAAGTTTCCTGTTCAAAGCTGTAAAGGAGGCCAATGATAAATCCAGGTGTAGAAACCAAGTCTCCTAAATTGCCATCTAATGCCATTAACAAGCCCGTGTAATCCAAAGAAAGTTTGCTTTCTGATGTTACAATAGATATGCCATAACAACACCTAGGTATTTATCCAAGGGGAACACATTTAAATGTGTATATTTGCCTATGTTCTTGTAAATACTTGGAAAGATTTCTTTGAATTCCAATCCTGAATTTAAGATACAATAGTTTACTTTATAACTGGGTTTTTTTCCACAACAATTTCTTCATAAGTTTTGTTTAAAACATACAGTTTACAGTCCAACTTCAGAGTCTTCTTCAGGGTCCTGAGCACCTTACACTTCAGCTTGCCTTTACAGAAGACAATAGATGGTTTGCAGTTCAGAAAAAGGAAAAAGAGTTATATATTGTTCTTAGCATTCAAAATCACTTTTAGAAATATTGCTGTAAATGTGTTGGAAGTCTCAAAAGCTCGGATCTGACTCTGGTTTAGCTGTTGGGGAGGCTGTGACAACAGACCCAGCAGCAGAGGAGCTGTGAATATGGAAGCCCACTACAGAGCCTAATGCCTCCTGGTGCACTGAGCAGTATTTGTCACAGTTTTGGCAAAAGTACATCTTGCTTTCTGTCTCTCAAAGTTGTGTCCTCCCATACTGAGTCAGGAACATGTGCACAGTACTTGTCTTTGAGATCTAATCTTTTGGGATGGTAAGCATAAATAGTTGCAGTAGCGGCTGGTTTTACTTGCAGTTGAGAGTTTGAAGAAGCCCAGCAGCTTTTTGCATTGGGTAAGGAGGGTTTCCTACTGCCTGTTACCTCAGTCTGACGGAATGATGCTTTGGGCTTCCCAAAATAGGGCTAGAGTCCAGCACTGAAACATCATGGAAGTACTGTCTTAGTTGTTAGCTTTGCGGTTTGTTAAGAGCAAATATTAAATCATATTGGAAAATGATATTACTTCTAAAACAAACTCCTTATAACACCTTTACAGTTTCCACATCTTTATTTTCCACAGTTGGCCTTCACACAGGTGATGAGCATGCTCAGAGAATATGTCTGGTTAGCAACCATAAACCCTTTAAAATATCTGCAATTCATCCATGCTTCTCCCACCAGCAGGTGTCATTCTGGAAAAAGGAAAATATTGTAAATTCCTGAAGTGGAGAATTTGGCTGTGACAAAGAAAAAAGTTTGCTTAAAATATAGCTTTTGAAGGATATTTTACTCCAAACTAAAACCCAGAGAAAGCTGGTTGGTCTGCATTTTTTAATAAGCTTTTTACAGTGTGTAATCTTGACCTATAATTAGCATAGGGCAGACAATTGGTAAGGCAAACCAATGTCTACTTAAAGCTGTCTTCTGCTTTTTACTGTTTTCTGTGATGTGTTTACCACTGCTTACTTACTGTCCCCCTCCATGACTATGAAATCAGCACCATTCATCAATCTTCCCACAAGAAACAAAGAATTAAGGTGTTGAATTCAGATCTCATTTACTTCAAGGTAAATTTGAAGTAATCTCATTGAAGCAGCAGAAAGCAGAATTTAGTCTGAAATAACCAAAAGTAGTATTTAACTTTCTATTCCATAAATAAGCCTCAGGCTGAAAATAATCTCATAATAATTTTGATGTTTCTTATAGTGTTTATGTTTTCCCTTAAGTCTTCATCTGGGTATTAGCTGCAACCTCCTTTAATATGCAAAGACTGTTTTTGATGTCTCATGATCACAGTGAGAAAGCTGTGGCAGCGTTGTAAAGAACCAAGACCCTGCTGGGTCATTGCTGGGAGCTCCTTGTCTATCAAGTCTAGCCTTTGGCTGTTAAAACCAAACTTACTGTGAAATCCATGCAGGGGCTGCCTTGACCACCCTATATGCTACTGGAAGTTTGTTCCAACTCATCACAACTCTGATGGTTATAAATATTTTTCTGTCTTTCTGTCTTTTGCTTTTATCCAGATCCCTTGTATCTCTATTGTCCTTTTACATTAAATAGTTTTCCCCCTACCATTTGCATTTGCATGTATCTGAGAGATTTGGGCCTGAGCATCCTGGCCTGAATAAACACAATTTGCATGATTTTTTTCCAAAAACTTAGGTTTCCAATCCCCTGGCATTATTTTAAGTTAAATGGATCTACTTTAAACAAAAGCACATGGAAGTGTGCACCCTTCGTTGCATAGGAATCCCATCTGGCCTCTCACTACCAGTTCAAAGGTATGGGTTTTTGTCAGAGGTCAAAAGTCTTCTGTATGTCCCACAACATGCCAGCCCTGCACATATATCCTGGGTACTCCAGGGTATCCTGTCAGGCATTATGTACCATCTTTCAGGAACCTGAATTTCCCCTTTAGAAATTAATGCAAGAGCTTCCACACCCCTCTAGAAATACTTCACCTGCTACATCTTAGCCCTGTATCTAATTTCTTTCTTGTAACTTCATCATAATCATCTTCCCTTTGACTAGTCCAGCCCCATTTATCTTCTCCTGAGCCATTTCTAGAAAGACTACAAAGGACTATGTGCTACTGTGATATGATGGCCCGCCAAAACTCTTCCTGGAATCAAAGAGAAATTTGCTTGAGAGAAAACATGAAAACAAATCCCAAGGCTTGGCTGCAAGAAGCACATTAAAGTGGGAATTGATTTTACATTTTTAGAATTTTTATTTGCAATGAAGGGATATAAAATAGTTGTCCTGTTGGCAGCCATATCTTTTCCAAGATGTTATTGAATTACAAATGTAACAACACTTTTCTTATGAACATTATCAAGCACTCAGTTGCTGAGTGAGGAAAAAATAGTATATAAACACAGAATTAAAAACTTCACTCCAAAATAGCTAAAGGCTGTATTCTTGGGTTTGCTTGAAGCCTGTATTAATGTTTTCTGACTTTTTAAGTATTTAACTTTGAAAATGTAGTTGTGTTCTAAAATTTGAAGTCAGAATAAGTATAAAAGTATAAAAATATAAGTATAAAAGTATTGTGAATATGACTAGTTCATTATGGTCTTTATAGGATCAATGTAACAAGTGATGATAATCTCCAGCAGCTTTTTGTATAGTAAAGGATGAGATTTAGATGAAGTTATTTCTTTAAAGTTTTTACTATTTTTCCCAGGTTTTTAATTAAGTGAAAGTGTATAAAATTATGTTTAGTCTCCTTTGGTTTTTAATTTTAGTGGTTTATTTTACTAGTTTTAGAAAAAACTCATGTACCTAAACATAGGCCTGTGCATTTTAAAGCCCATAGGAATCCCATCTGGCCTCTCACTACCGGTTCAAAGGTATGGGTTTTTGTCAGAGGTCAAAAGTCTTCCGTATGTCCCACAACATACCAGCCCTGCACATATATCCTGGGTACTCCAGGGTATCCTGTCAGGCATTATGTACCATCTTTCAGGAACCTGAATTTCCCCTTTAGAAAATGGCTGTAAAAGGTAATATGCCTCTGCAAATGCTTAAGAAAATTAAAGATATCACATCTGGGAAAGTAATTGCCTCTAAGGTGTTTTATTTCAGGTTAATAAGGCATAGAGGCAGGAGAGTACTTTCGTATCTAACAAGGGCAGAATTGCTATATTCAATAGGATGCTGTCAAGGGTCTGTTTTGAATTCCAGTGGCTGAACTGAACCTGTGTGTGAGTTGGGAGTGGCTCTTGGTGAGCAAATGCACCATGGAAGGTCCTGGCCAGGAGCCTGGGGCTTCTCATTAGGACTGTAATGGTTTGAATGTGGCTAAAGGAAGCTTAATTCCCAGTTTTGGGCATGATGCAGCAAACTAATTTTCCTGAAGAAAGTGGTAATTTCAGGTAGCAAGACACTTGAAATACTTCTTTAATTAAAAAAAATTATTTAATTAAAGAAATTATAATAAAGAATGCATTAATTACATACAATTAGAAACTTATGTTAATCAGGTCCGGTTTTGATGGTCTGTTGAATAATAGGAAAGTTAAAAATCTTGACTATACTAGTCAGTATAGTTATATATGAATCGCACAATGTGAGGTTGAGCATTTATGAATTGTTATTTTATAACAACAGCAATTTATTGTATATAATGCATAAAAATTGTGTGTTGTATATGTATAAAACACACAACTCATCCTAAAATAAAATTAAAGCTAATGGAAAGTAGTGAATTCTGGATAAAATCCACCACAGGCATTAATTAAGATTGTGTAGACAGAGAGCATTTGCCTGTGAACTTTTTAAAATCACTCACTAGCATTATGATTGATAGGAATTTGGACTACTTTTGCAGAAGTTAAAGAAACGAAATTATTACAGAAAAAGAGAAAAAGTCATGATGGATGGTGATTTACAAAGCAATCATAACATCTGATTTAGTGATGTACAATATTAATTTTATAGTTTGGAAGTGAAAGAGAGAACTATTTCCATGCATTTTGTTGGTATTTTTTTTTAAAGTATTTATCATTCTTTTTCAGGATGGACTCCCAAGGCATGGCTGCAATGGTTGTTTGAAATAGGAAACAGATATCCTCTTGGTGTCATTCATCTCCGATCACTGGGAATTGGAGCTTGGGTGAAGGTGAAAGAAAACTCCTACAGAGAACTGGGAATGGTTTGTCTCTTAAGAGGGGTATAACGACATTTTTAAAGCTTTTACGAAATATCAGGACATGTGATAAGAGTTTATTGATTGGGAATTAATTTAGAGATTGTAAAATGAGAAAGAATTCACATTATGGGAAGACTTGGAGAGCTACAACCTAAGCACTCTGAAATTTGTGACCAAGTGCACAGAATATCTTGAGGTGATGGAATGATCTCAGATGACTGTAGTTTTAAAATATAATTTGCAAGCCCCTGTATCCTTCCCCAGACAGATTGGGAAAATACATTCCTTTTATTAATATTACTCTGGGGAACTGGAGGGTATTCTGGGCAGTGAAACATACAGTTTATGAGATTTGCTACAGAATACAGATTTAAAAAAAAAAAAAAAGGCAGTGCTAATTTGTACCTGGGAGTTGGTATCTGTTTAAAAAATGCTATTCTAAAGATAATTTTTTTACATTTTTAAATGCATTAAATAACACATCTATATAATGAAACATGAAATGTATAATTAAAACAATGGCTATAAGTATAGAACTGTGTAAGTACTATCTAAATCATATGTGTAAACATTAAATAAACTGTTTCATTTCTAGAGGTTACAGAAAGCACTTTAAGATTTTATACAGTCTTTCCACCTCTCCCCCCACTAGTTTTTAATATAATTGCAATTTTAGAGCTAATCCATGTATTAGCTTTTAACATTTGCAGTTGTGTTAAATTTTACTGAGGAACATTTTAGTTTGGGGAAACAGTTGAATCTGTGGTTTGTGTTGTTTGAACAAGAAGTCCCCGAGTATTTGTCCTAAATACCAATATTTTTCCTACACTGGCAGCTATAAATTTGTGGTCACCTGATGGCAATGCTTGCAAAGACCCTGTGCAGCAGCAGTGCCTCTCACAGGGAATACCAGGAGGGAAACTGGAAGTGATCAATGCACACAGAATTTGCTCTTTTTGGTGGAGGTCTCACGTAGGCAGCACTTGAATGACACTTTATGTTTCTGGATAAGCGATAGAAACCATTTGAAAGCCATTGCTTCTGTTCCCTGGAATGGGCTGGAAAGAACAGCTCTTCTGAGACACAGCTTTACACTGAACATATGCAGAGTGGTGTCATCAGCAGTTCTGAAAACACTGTCATTTACAATGGTTGGGGAAAATATTTAGTCACCATTTAAATATGTTAGCTTATACACAAATTTTAGATGTCTACTGCACTTGACATTTCCAATAACTGGTTTCATTAAGATTTTTAGTGATACAAGTTAGTGACAAAAGTCAGTTAATACAGAGTGCAGTTATGAGACCAAAATACATGTGGTTTAAATTTAAAGAGTTAAATGTTAGCATTTCCCTATAGGGAAAGGTTATTTGGGCAGTGGTATACTGACATTATCACCACCCACAGAGAAGGGGACCTGTTGATCATATCGGTTAAGCAGAATTTCTAAAAAGGAAAACTGTAGGTCTAGAGGGTTTGCTTGGTGTTAGTGAATCACACAGGAAAAATGCTGGTACCCAGGGCTGTTGTAGTGACTTTCTTTGATGGTTAGAAAGAGAAATAAGCACAGGATATTTTTGTCAAGTTAGAGGCTTTAGATTGCTCCTTGCTAGTTAAAATTTGTCTTAGTTATTAATTTAGTGGAAAGTTAAACGATGATCATGGAAATATGATAATAAGCGCTGTTGGAAATCAGACGGAAATTATTTTCTGTGTCCATTTAAAATATTCCAATGTGTTAACAGTTGGGCTGAAGGACTGCTAAGAACACAAATGTGGAAAATAAAGGAACGCTTCTGTCAAGAAGGTGTTTCTGGACACTGCTGTGCTGTTTCTGGCAAATCATATCTGATAAGATACAGGTAAACAACCAGCATTCATTTAGCAGAAAATTGTGCTATCTGTATGCCTGGATTTCTGTTTGAAAAGGCCTTTATAATAATCCTAGTGGACCTAGATAGAAACACACCTAATAACAAAAAAACTACTTACTTACTAATTTGCAACTACTCAATGTTAGTTTAATCCAACAACTCTGTCTATAAGTTTCTTCTGTTATTCCTGGAAGAAAATGACATAAAATTGGGTGGGTTTGGGTAGTTTCATACAGTCATGGAACTGCACAGAAAAGCCAGATATCAGCATCACTGCATATAGGGAGACCTTGTCTCTGACCATCAGTCAGCCAGCTTGAACACGGGTTGAACTACCCCAGGCTACCAGTCCTGTGCACTTTGGCTTTTGAAACTTTCTGTGTGAGATATAGTTTCAACATAAAAAGTCAAAATACAGTGGTTTACAATCAGTTTTGCTTTGTTTGAAGCTAAAACTCAAAACAAAACTCCTAGAGTATAGAACTGTATGAGGCAAAACGTAAGAAAGCACAAAAGCTCTGCAAACTGAGCAAGCTAGTTTCACTCAGCTCTTGAAATCACCCTTTTCTGCAAGTTCACTTTTCAATTGCACATGTGTGAGATGTCAAAAATGCGTTGGTTTCACAACCCCATGGCACAGATAAATGCCACAGCTCTAAAGCTTCACCTTCTGTTGGAGCAAGGTCTCGCTCTCATTCTCTATTTTGGCTTATACTTTCGACATCTGCTAAGAAATGAAATTTTCTCAGTTCTAGGTTAGTTACACTGAGCTTTTGTTCATCTATAAAACAAGGAATTTGTGGTAAGACCCAAATTCAGTCAATATGTTTTTTATAGCTGTATCCAGCACTGAGAACTCATTTCCCAAATCTTTATCAATGCTCTAAATGGCTCCTAGTCCCAAAATGAGACGAGACACTTCATGACTTGGAGGTCATCTAAGCATTCATGTGCTTTAAGTTCAAAACATCTGCTGCTCTTCCTAGCTGGTATGGTGGCTGCAGGAACTCATGTCTGGATGAAGACCCCTCATCTTGAGGTACTCTTATTCATAGTGGGGCAATGAGCAGTCCTCTGCTCTATTTTCAGTTTTTGTAAAATTTTAGTGTAAATCAACAAACTGATGTTGCATTGATATTGAACTGGTTTCAGCTGGCTCGTGCAGTGCTGTGTTTTGGATTTAGTATGAGAATTATGTTGATAACACACTATTATGTTGATAACAACAACTACTTAGTTGTTGCTAAGTAGTGCTTACTCTGAATAAAGGACTTTTCACTCTCATGCTCTGCCAGTGGGCAAATGCACAAGAATCTGGAGGGAGCATGGCCAGTACAGTTGACCTGAAGTAGCCAAAGGGATATTCCATACCACAGAACATCATGCCCAGTATATAAACTGCTGGAGTTTGGCTAGGGACTGCTATCAGTTCTTGGGGGTGGGCTGAGCAGCGTGTGGTGAACAAATGTATTGAGCATCACTTGTTTCTGCTGGGTTTTATTTACACACACTCTAGCTCCCCGATGTTTTTCATGACAATTATTATCTTAATATTTTCTTTTGTTTCAATCATTGCTCATCTCAACACAAGCGGTTTACTTTTTCTTTGAATTTGCCTTGCCATCCGTGCAGGTGGGGAAGTGAGCAAGTGGCTGTGTGGTACTTGATTGCCATCTGGGGTTAAACTGTGAGAGACAGAGACTTTCAACAGAGCATTTCTGAGTACTTTTGTGTTCACACAGGTCAGAACTCCTTTATTTGCTGGGCAGCTGGTCCATTTTCTTTCCCCAGAGATACTGAGGGACTGAATTCCTGAGTTTTCTAACTCAGAGATATAGAGTTAGTTAATAGAGAGGGAAGACCCCAGCAGCAGATGTAGGCTTCTAGATGTAGCTCTCACACTTTGGCAACTTAGTTGAGAAGAGCTAGAGTGATGCTCAGAAAAAAAATCTAGTATCAAATAACCAGTGACCTTGTATGCATGTATTTTGGTTATTCATGTGCCAAATTTTCCTGGTGAACTTGCATAGAAAAGTGCAAGGGGAATGGCTGAGTACAAAGTTTTATGGGTGTCTTGAAATACAGCTCACAGACTTAAGCTACACAAG
The DNA here is from genome assembly GCA_910950805.1 of Acrocephalus scirpaceus scirpaceus. Lineage (NCBI taxonomy): Eukaryota > Metazoa > Chordata > Aves > Passeriformes > Sylviidae > Acrocephalus > Acrocephalus scirpaceus. Next base: position 53,864,355 of record OU383774.1, on the reverse strand, counting down.
AGTTATTGTTAGTGGAATTTACAATATAATGGCTCACCTTTGCACAAGAGTGAATTTTATGTAGTATAATCATATGTTACCAAAAAAAGCCCCAAAACATTGGACTGTTGGTGGAATGCAAATATTATGTGACTCTGAATCTCACTTGGTATTTTAAACCACGAAAGTTTAGATCTGAGTCATCATAACTTGTAAGTAGGAGATATATATATATGTCTGCATATATAGCATGCAGGATATAAACAAGACTTCTGTCTTGGGGTCATTTTCCCCTCAAATTGCAGATTTCATTCTCTGTTACTGTAAATCATTATAACCTCAATCAAAATCAGAAGTCAGCTTAGTTACCTCCAAAATTTGAAAACAAACCTGGATTAGAAATCTTTACAGGCTACTACTTTCTTCTCTGTTTCACCCCTTTGATTTTCAGAGCCCTTGGGCCATCAGACCACTTCACACTCCTCTTACACCCCGGCTTCTCCACGGTGCTTCCTGCATGGAGCTGGTGTTAGAATTTGCCCAACCTCTAATTTGTCCCAGCAGAGCACTCTAATCTTGCATTAGAAGCAGAAACCTTGTTAGCACTGCTAAAAGAGCATCTTTAACCCAAGATCTTTATTAGACAACTCCTTTAGTTAAAGCAAGAGCTGGAGAAGATGGCACACAATTGCCTGTTAGCAGCCCCAGGGGTGCATGTGGGGAAAAGTTATTTTTCTTCCTTTTTTACCTCTTAATTCATTACTTGACTTTAAACATGCATCTAGCCAAGCTATGCAGAGAGTGACTTGCTGAACAGAAGACTGTAAGGTAGGATTAGAGGGTCTGTTTAAGACAAAATCTGCTTCAGTCTAGAGAACAATCCCACCGCAAAATAAAATTAACTTTAAAAGTAATGAGATTTTCCACTGTTAACTTAATAGCAAACCGCATGTACTAAACAATGTTCTATTTTTTTTTTTTTTTTTTTGTATAAGGTCTCATTTTTAGTAACAAACCCCAGACTATTAGCCCTGCCATTTTTCCACTGCTGGAGGAAAACGTGGGCTCTTGCTGAGCAGTATGGTGAATATCTTGGATATATCTGAATGTACCACCAGTAAAAAGGCTTCTAAAATGCTAGCATGGAGGAACCAGTTTAAGGAAGAGGAAATGGAAAAAATGGGAAAAATAAGAAACATCTCTTTGGATCTTTAGTTCTGTTATTTTTCAGATTATATTTCTTCTAGGCTCCCAAAATCTTCAGTAACAAACAAGTTTTCTTTTAAAAAGTATTAAGTTATCAAAACATTTGCCAGGTCCTAATATTAAATCCTAGCAGTCAGCAATGTTTAAGTTCAGCCATATCATTTTGCTGAGTAAGTCATGCTAAAACTTAGAGTTTTCCCCTCAAAATGGTCTTTCCAAATGAGATTGATATTGTGAGAAAAAAAGAAAAAAAGAGAAGAAAGCCTTCATCATGAGGAATTATGGAATTAATTTTCTTTATATACTCTGTTTGCACAAGACATTTTTGTTAACTCTTAATAAAAATACCATTCAGCTGCTACTTTCATTGTTTTTATCCTGGGACCAATACAACATTGTCATTATTGGATATAAAGTGCTGTAAAAACAAATCTAATTTGTTAAGTTTATTTTGATAAGAAATAAATATAAAGGTAGTGCATAGTTTGTACAGTGCTGCTATCATAGGACTCCTGGGTATAATTTATATAAAGAAAATAAAAAAGCATACATAACTTTCTAGTTGATTTCCTTTAACAGGGCTAATTGAAAACAGTTTCTGTTATTTAAAAGTAATTTATTTTAAATATGCTTTTAAAAACAAAGTTCTTATTGATATCCATTTTAAGTATATTATCTCAGTGTGGGATACAAGTAAAAGGTCAAATCTTGTAGGAGTATTTTCTGTATGACTCAGTTCTGATCATAGATAAACTTATCAGGGAAACCAAATTAGTTAACCTTCTCACTACCAAAAGCTCATTTTAACAGGCTACTATGATTTCTTTCACAAATACAGGACTTCAAAGCTCACACTTCTGTTCTGAAACATTAAAAAGAGAATTCTAATTTCTCTTCTCTCCTCTGATAAAAGGCAAAGGTTTGCGATTTTAACATGAAGTTAGACTTGTTGAGGTTCAGCGTGTAGGCACAGTAAGCAATACACTATTCATTTTTAGTCAGGAGCTGCTGTGCATAGTGGTGGAGAAACAGATGCATTTTTTTAAACTTTGATTATGTCTGTAATTTATGGACATTGTTGAATGATATATTTTTTCTTGCCCAGTAGCATAATCCATATGTATGGATCTGATTACTGGAGCCCTGAAAGACAAAATGGCTGTAGGTGGCATATCTCTAGAAAGCAGCCTCTTTCCACATGGCTTGATAGGTTGTCCAATTCCTGCCCGCCCAACTGGTTTGCGATGTTTCTCAGAAATCCCTTCAGCTCCGCTTCCTCCTTTGTTTCCATCGCAGCGGCACCGACCGTTCAACGACTTGGGTTGTTTCAATACACTCACTCTAACTCAACAACGCCAGAAACTGCCCTTCTTTCCTAAAGCCAAATCCAGAGCGATTAAAAGGCTTTTAATGGACTTCAGATCTGGGACCACACTCATTTCTGGGAAGAGTGCTCTCAGACGCTCATGTGCCAGCCCTCTTCATGGCATTTGGCAATCTCACCTCTTATCAGCACAATTTAATGTGGTAGCTGGGGGACAGTTTGACTCATGGAGAGTTTTGCCTGTGAACTAATTCCTACCACCTTTACTTACTTTGCATAATATCGACACTCACTGACTTGAGTGAAAAGTTCTACTGAAAGGGATTAAAAATGGTCTCTCTCCAGATGGCTCCCAGAGAGCTACATTGCAGGCAGCATCTGGAGGAGAGCTCTTGAGACTTAGAAATATTAATAATATTTCTAATGTTCAGTGAAGTAAACACATTAAAAATATCCAAGAGTGAAGGTATCTATAAATCTGGATTTGAAGGTCAAAGCACATAGCCTGTTAGCTGAGCTGTCGGAGTATACTGGTTCTGCACAGCAAGAAGTAAAAAAAACCCCACAAAACGTCTGTAAGGCTTGTCCCAAGTTGAACTCAAATGGGCTTGGAGTGGAAATTTTGTCAGCCCCAGTCATATGCAGTAAAACATTTGTCTCATGCTGGTAGTGGCAATGAACATTTTTTTTCTTCTATAATTTACAAAATATGAGCAAGTAGGTAGTTAAAGCATTTCAATTCTTCCATGAATGGAATAATTGTACATGGTATTTTCTAAGCAGAGAAATAACTGGCACTTGGGGAATTACTTTGTCACTCTCACAAAATGCAATTTCATCCAAATGGGAAAAATAATGCAATTATCTGGGCAGATAATGCAGCACACTTGGCATACATGGGCAGTGAAGATAGGCTTTTATTTCATGAACAAGAGATGAATGCTTGGGAAAACTTGTTGGATTGCTTTTAATTATTAAAAGAGCAAATTCATGGTTTCTTTGTGGACTAGTCATACTGTATAGTATTTTCCTTTTTTTTTCTATTTAAGTTTAGATTGATTATTCATACTTCCTGGCAGTGGTTATAAGAGGAGGATGACTGAGAATTTAGTAGGTGAGTTAATCTCATTTTTACTGTGTCTCAAGGGCCACCCACTTTCCCTTCATATGACTCGATACCAGAAAGTTCTTATAAGTTTTGCAGAGTGAGACCAAAGTTTTGACCTTCTTCTTTTCTGCCCTGTTTTTTTTGCTCCCCTTTATTCTTCTGCACATTTCTCATTTTCCAGCCCCTCTCACCAGCCCAACACTCAGCTCACCTCCTCATATGCCTTCTCCCTGCAGATGCTGCGTGGGATTGCCTAGGGGGCATCTGAGGTCAGGGAGTCATGACCACCACTAGAGTGTGGTTAGCTGGCTGCTGACTCAAAGGGATGAAACCCTGAGGCCCCCAGCAAAACCCTGTCTGTAGATCCGTGCCCTGAAAATGAGCTCGCTCCTAATGTCCGTAAGGAATCACTGGAACATCAGGGCTGCTGAGAGTGGGTGGATTTGTGTAACAGGTGAGCACAATGAGGTGTTGAAGCCATTCTCCCTATTGAAGTGTTACAGCTTCTTCCCCCTAGGGTGGGTGTCAGGGGACATAATAACATGGAGGTTTGTACCACAGCCCCACTTTCAGCCTGAGTTCTTGTAGAGGTTGCGTATGGGTCTCCTCTTTTCTATTTGGCCAGTTATTTTCATGTGGCTTTTAGAAAAGCTGGTAACTTTGAGATCTTTATCCCATTTGGCTTCTCTGGCCAAGGAATTCAGCTGCTTCTCAAAGAGAAAAGACACAGATGTGCACATGCAGACACTGACACTGCCTTCAAATCGGGCCTAAGTTATAGACAGCAGAGAAATCTTTCTGGCATTCTTGCACTAGTGGTTACACTAACCCTTGGTGAGGATTTTCACTGGGAAATTGTAGGTGTAGTGTCTCTAGATGTTTCATTTTTTGACTTTCACTGAAAGATCTTTGAAACAGGCTTGGAATGTGCTGCCAGTCTCATTATCTGAGATAAAGAGAATAAGGGAGATTGCAAATGGCTCAATGCATCTCGTAACAGGTATATTAAAACATTGTCCTGATGTCAGAGAAGTACACACACCCTCTGTGATAAATCTCCCTGGTGCACCTCACAGCTTCTGAATTTTGCTGTATACTCTCCAATGCTTCCACTCCTAAAAAATCCCTCATTGTCCCGAGCCTTTTAAATAAAGCACTGCCCAAACATGACACCATTTAGCAATGGGTTGGAGACACCTTTTCTCTCCCCACTGCCACTCTGGGTTGTAGGGGTTTGACATGACCAGGGGTCCCTCTGACAATGAAGCAACAGCACAACCCCATGCAATGCTCAGCAGCTGAACACATGCTAATTTTTCTGCTGTAAGCCTATGATGAGCACAGCAGCAAGACAGTTGTGCTTAGGAAAAGAGTTTCCAGGTTTTGCAGTATGCAGACTTTAAAGCCCAGAAGTGACAGTTTTGAGCTAGAGGAAGGTTATCTCGTTTTTCCCCCAAATATGTCTGTTGGTCTTGGGAAAGATATGGCCTCTTTCCAAACCTCACCACACTTACACTCCTAGACTATCTTGGCTGCAACAACAATAAAAACTACCTTCAGCTTTATATTTTTTTTCCATTTCAAGCCCTCTCAATTATATGTTGACATTCTCACTGCTAGCTGAATAGCAGCATATCTCACAGTATTGCTGTCTTCATGTGGGACATGTGGCATGATGTTGAGGAATATGCCCAGAGCAGTGTGTTGCGGACTTCACCAGCAGCCAGATACAAAGATTGAAGGTTGCAGTAGCTTCCAAAGGACAAATTCATAAAAGAGTTGAACACTGAATTAAAAAGGGGGAGCTGTGAGTGTTTTGAAGGAGCAGGGTTTAAGGACTTCTCGCGGCTTCATCTTCATGCAAAGCTGGAGCATCTCTCACTGTCAAGGAAATCATCCCTTTTGACCAAAATGATAAACAATTGATTGAGTGTTTCTGCTTCCCTGCTTCCCAGTGCCTCACATTCCTGAGTATGGATGCCTCTTTTTAGTGATTGTGAACCTGAAGCCTTTCCATAGGTCTGCAGATCTGCAAATAGGAAGCAATAGTTAGATATGATCACTAAGTGTGGTCCTGTTGTGTTTGTGGGCTTCTCTAAAGGTTGACTGAACAGTGTCCCACCATGGCTAATTTCTCCCTGTAATATGTTATGTCTAAGAAAGCTGAAGCCATACAATTCACCCTTTGCCCTTCTACTACATTTTTATGTTCTGAGAGAAAAAAAAGGAAAAAACCAGGCCCACTCCCCCCCCCCCCCCCCCCCCCCCCCCCCAAATACAGCCTTTTTCTTTTCAGCTGGGAGAGACAGTATATATATGCTTCTAATGTGCTCTTTGACTCATTACCCAGCTGCAGAAAGTGCTCCAGCATGCAAGTACAGGAGATGTGTTTGTGTCTGGTCATCTCTGGAATGCGTAGCTGCCGAGCGAAAGGCTGGGAAACTCTTGTGGACGGCTGTGCCAGTGATGACCTGCCAACACTGACAGCCTGGCCTCTGATGGTGGAGATGGATCATGGGTGTCTCTGCAGCACTGAGGGTTTCCAGAATGCTGGGAGTGTAAAAGCTGGAAGGATGTCCCATACCAGGATCTCCTGGTGTTTGCTTGAGTCCCTTAGGGCCTTACAACTGGAACTCAGCAGTTTGTAGGGTTTGGCTTCTGCTGGCTGAAGAGAAAAACCCCCTCATTTGTGCAGCATTTTTGTATATGCAAAAGGCCTGCTAGAAAACTGATGAAATTAAAATGATCACACATGTCCTTCAGCTTAGGAAAAGAGAGCTCTAAGTGAGAGCATGTGTGCTCTCACTGGGGCTGAGAAAATGTCAGTCTGACGTTCTTGGGAAGTTCATATTGATACAAACAGGGAGGCTCCCTGCTGCCCACAGATTTCCCACATAAAAGTCCTACTGGTAGCCGTGGGAACTTAGCAGCAGCCATGCTGTGGCTAAAGTCACCACTTTAAAAATGTAGTGAAATTAGTGTTCATAAAAGTGAAAAACATGCCACAAGAATGAAGATGTTCTGATTTACAGCCATGAAATTTACATGAGTTCCAGCATTAAAAAAAAAAAAAAAAAAAGAAAAGAAAAAAAAAGCAGCTAAATTTTGCAGTTACTCTGGCTTCAGAAGGGGATTGCTGGTGAATTTTTAAGAAGTTACTTTGAGGAAAAAATCTTGGTTATCCTGAAATCAATTTGTTGCGCCAAAACATACCCGCCTTTTCCGAGTGGTGCCCACGATGTGACTGGTCCTTCTTGCCAGCCCTGTGGAAATGGCTGATCCTGTGCTGCACAGTGGCCCCTAGTGAAACTGAGTAGTTTGTTCCAGAGTCTGTGAAATAATTTCCAGCAGCTGGTTTGTTACTAATTTCAGTTCTGCCTTCCGATCTGACCCTCATTGCACTCAAACTATGCCACTTGCTATGTATATTTTTAAGACAATTAAAAAAACCTCATGGGAGGGCATGATGGACTAACAGACTTGTCCCAGTGTAAACTGAGCATGAACCTGGGACCCAGAGGCAAAGGTAATACTAGGAATAATATAGCTTAACAATATAATTTAGCACCATTTTCAGATTGAATTTTCCTTTTTTTTTTTTTTCTGCTATGTGTGCTGTAAGGAGAGGGGACAGTTATGCCAGCTGCCACTCTTGCTAACTAGAATTTGGATGTTTGTGTTGCATTTCTGTTCCAATCACAAAGACTCAACCTCAAAGAGATACTCTTGTCCCTTGCACCTTTTATGTTCTTGCACCACAAGGATCTGAAACATCAAATCTGTTCTTTCTGCTTGTCCTATCAAGCCTGTTTCCCTTGATTTTCCAGGAGAGATGCTACAAAGTGACAAGCATCACTCTCTTTGCTCCTCCTGGTGTTCCTTCTGCCAACATGCCATCTTGCAAAGCAGCAACAGTAAAAGCTGCCTGGGGAAGGAGGTGACAGCTGGCTATTGTGCTCGCTGGGCAGACACCACCTTCCCATCCCCACCCCCATGCCAGCAACAGCTTATGACAGCAGCAATCTTAAAAATAAAACAGGAAATGACTTCAATAGGGGATGTGGTGGCTGACAGAGAGAAGTGGGGTAGGTCTGAAGTGCCGTTGTTCTTTCTTGTGAGCACCGGGGCCCTGCAGAAAGTTTACAAAGGAACGAATGTTTGTGCATCCTTTCATGTGGCAGAGGGACCTGTGCTCGTTTTTGTTGTTGTTGCTGCTGTTGAGACCTTTGTGGTGGCTGTCCTTGTGACCTGGGTCCGAACACTGCTGGTCGTGGTGCGGCAGCGTTTTGCTGGAGCTGTGTGGTCCCGAGGTGCTGTTGGCACACACTTGCCAAGAGTGTAGGCATTGCTCAATGGTCTGGCCTGAGTCGGGGCCACCAGGATAACCCCTTGACTTCAACATCTGAACTACATCCTTGCACTAACTGCAGCTGGGATAGCTGTGCTCTGGCCAGTAAATAATTCACTTGCCCACCACAGTCCAGTATGAGATATTGTTTTGGTCAGATGCCTGAAGGAAACACCTACCTAACCTGCTGTTTATTCTGAGAAGAACCTTTAGCATTTGACTGAATTATTGAAAGTGAAGGATTCAAATGCCACAGGCCTACATGCTAAGAGCTCCTCATCCTCCCTGTTTTCTCTTGGAGGATCAGCTGAAAGAAAGAAGGGGTCTGGGTGAATGCTGCTTCAGGAATACTGAGCAGTCAGAGCCTCTTAGGCTAAAATATACTTCTTGGCCTCAGAAAGCTGAGTCTGTTCTTGGAGATAATGTCATGGGCTTTGAAATGTACTTTTGGTCTGCTTCCACCAGCTTTGTATTTATACTGAACTTTTATTTCTCTCACCAGCTAAGTGTTTTTTTCCTGTAGCATTCAAATGCTTGGAATAGAGGTTCAAATCCTTCTCTCCCTTCAAACACAAACATACCATTTCTGGGTCAGGAAGCCCCTGACCCCGAAATCACTGGAGGTTGACAGAGTATATCATGGTAGTTTTACTGTAGGCTTGCCCTAGTACTGTACTCTTCCCTATTGTCAGCTTTAGAGACAGGATATTGGGCTAGAGGGACCTTTAGTCTGACCTCCTAAGGACGTTTTTATGGTCTTTTGTCTTTATCTGGTGCCTCTGGGGGCTAATAAAGATTTTGTAAATATAAAGAAGTCATGGTGATCCAAGAAGAAGTTGTGAGCATAGGAGGGCTCTCCCAGCCCGGTGCTCCCAGGGAGCAAAGGTCTGATAAGAGAAGTGGGTGTCTGGCAAGCACTGATGAAACAACTTCCAAACTCTATCAGTTGCTAGATAGATGGTCCTCCGTGAGTAATGAAAATAACTGTTTCTGGACGCTTCTTAACACAGTTTAAGATTTGATAATTTCATACAATATGTAATTTATCATTTGGTTTTCTTCTGGCATTGGCCCATAGGACTCATTGGAAACCACAGATTTACCTCTCCCCTTTGGCTTGTAATTTGGTTTCTGCAAGGGACAAAGAGTTCCCTAGAATGGTCCTGTGCCCCCTTTGCCAAGCCCTGGAGTCCTGCTGAGAAGTGTGGGCACTGGTGCTTATTGTTCACTGTTATCTCAGTGGAGCAACTGCAGCATCACAAAGCTGTGCGGGGTGTCAGGCTTGCCCAGACCTGTGGTGTCTGTGCTGCCACTGGCTCTGGGCTCTGAGATATCTCTAGTGCCCTTAGAGGGCTTTGAAGCAGCACAAAAGCATCTGCTCAGACTCCTCTGAGCTTGTTTCCTCTTCTGCCTTCTTCTCCTCTCTGTTAGGTCAGGGGCAGCAAGCAGGACAGAAATCCTTCAAGTAACTCCATTTTCCTTTCCCCTTTTCAATTTGCTTTTAGAAGGCGTTTCTAGGTAAGGTAGAGCAGATTCATGGCTGAGAAAGGACCTCAGTGAGGCAATGAGAAAAGCTGTCCCCAATACCTAACCTGTGCCTACCTTTCTTTGGGGGCAGCACAGCTGCTTTGTGGTATGAAAAGAGAGGAAAGAAGAAATGAATATTCTGATATGAAAAAATAAAAAGAAGTCAGAGAAGGATTTTAAAAAATCCTGTTCATTTTTCCATCTTCCCTTGCTCTTCCAAGCTCAGAAAAATCCCCTTCAGTATGACATCAAGCCTGTAAGAAGTTCTCTTTTCTTTTTTAAGTCAGATATTGTAGGAGGATTTAGAGCTATGCTTTCCCTGTCCTGCACTGAAACTGCTAAGCCTTGACTTGCATCATTGTGATCCCTGTGTTCTGAGCTGAAGCTTCAGTATTGACAGTTGCAAGGAAGATGCTGTTTTTAAAATCAGCCCCCACATTCATATTTTGTGCACTCTCCAAATAGTTCTGAAGATTCAGATGTTTGTGTGCCCAGCCCTGCCAGCCCCTCTTCTGCCAAGGGCCATAGCCCTGCCTCTGTGGCCAGAGCAAATCACCAGAACGGAAAATCCAGTAGAGCTGACCAGTTACCCTGGGAAGGAAAAAGAAAGTTTTGCTTACACAGTTGGTGCTTTCCTGCATATTGTCCAGCTTTAAAAACTCCAGTGTTTTAATCAGAATGAACAAAGTGGATGGTCCTGCTTAAAGGCTTTCTAAGTGACATATTACAACTTAAAAAGAGTCAGCAGTTTGCTTGATGTTATTCAAGTGTCAGTGCAAAATACAGCCTGAAAACCCCCACTTCACAGTGAAAAATGCTCTATGCTCACAGGATTAATTTAAATGGCTGGTAGGGATTCTGCTACAAAACTGGAAGACAACCTGTGACGACTCACGGAGACTGCCAGACTTTTGTAGAAAGTTAAAAGTATCTAAATATAAGTAAGCACTTTCAAAGCTGTTATTGCTGTCTGTTCATGCCTCTCACTTGCCTGATCTGTGGGGATCCTTGTTACTCATTCAGGGAGGGAGGCAAAGATCACTGAAGTCAATAGAAAGATTCAGTGATTTCGGGTGGTTTTAGGTGAGGTCATGCACTTTGCTCTCTCTGACTGCCACTATCCTTGGGGTTCACTGCCATCCAAGCCTGTGGCAGCCTTTACAGCCACTGCAGCAGTTTCTGAATTTCAGTGAGAAGATGCAGATCTGGAGGTTCACGTTTCTGAGATGCTGGCCTGCCCCTGTCCCCTCACACTGCAAGCCAGGGCTTCTACAAATGTGGCCAAGATCATCCCTCCAGTCATGGCAGATCAAGTAGACTTGGAAATAAAGGCTTTTGAACTTCTTTGAGTAACAAAAACTGAGGGCTGATTTTCTTACTCAATGGCATAAGGTAAGAAGGATTAATTGTAACCTTTACAAAAGCTGCAGTCACGAGCACGTGTATGGCTTTAGTGCAACCAGGGTCCACACACAGGATTTACCAAAAGGCTGCAAACGTGCAGGCTCACCAAAATGCATGGGTCTGACTGAACTTCAGGGCTGGGGAATAAAAACAAGCAAAATGAAAAAGCTGCAGTTTACTGACTGGTATTTTTAAACACAAATGTATTCATTAAATAGTTGGTGTCTGCATTCATTTTTTGTGAAGATGGACACAGCAGCCACCTGAGTTACTCAGAGCTGAACCCTGTGCCCAGGCTGACCACGCTCTCCCTGTGACTGGGGCAGCCACATCCCTCAAAACTCCACCAAGGAGAATGGGTGTGAGCAGCAGCACTGCTCTCACGGGGTGCTCTGAAATTGGTCCCTGGCTGAGCAATGCAGCGTGCTCTCCGGGGAGGCCGGGCGCTGGCCCGGCGTGGCGGAGGGAACAGCTGTTGAGCTCTCAGACAGCCACCCACCCACAATGTCTGCAATGCACACAGCTGCTGCCTGGCTGCATTACAAAGGTGCCTCGCAGCAGCACATGCACTGGCTGCGATGCCAGTGGCTGTGAGCCGTGCTTGGGCTATATTTTACAAGTTTGTTTGCTAAGGCGCTGCAAGCACAGGCACGCTTTTATGGCATCCAGAGCATTTCGCTGAATGATTTGGTAGTAGGCTACTGACCAGACAGCACATTTCCAGATTTAGATTATAAGAGGAAAACAGCAAGTGGTAGGTTCAGGTGCAGGTCAGTGGATATGTTATACCAGAGCTCCTCCATTGAGCATGGGAGTACTTGTTCTCCCCCAGGACCAATACCTTAAGCTATGCTCAGTAGATATGGTCTAAGGTGTTTGCTTAATGATTGCTCGTACCATTCACACTGAGAAAATGCTGTTATCACATTGTAACATTCTTAATATTGCAGAATCTTTTTGATTGGTATTTGAGCTTAAAACACAATTGTATGATGTTGATTTCCTCTTGTTCTTTAGCATTTTAGCGGGAGGTTTCCAGGAAGGAAAAGAAGGTACAGAGATGAGAGGATATTCTGAATCTGCTAATGGGCTTGTTTTTCAGTAGCCAGTACTAGTGAGCACAGTTTGGAGGAGGAAAGACAAGCTGTAACCCAGGCCATGAAAACTGCAATTGGTGCTGATGGCCACATTATGGATACATATGGCAAAACAAGTACTGCAGCACAATGCCATTGGCATTCAACATGAACAAGCAGTATTTAAATATCTTACCTGTAATAAAACCTGAGTTTACAGACAATGTAAACCAACTTACTGACCCGGCTCACATCCACCACCGAAAAGTTCATTGGGAGAGTATGTCCTGATGTTTTACAGATGAAATTTTATTTAGTTAAACTTTAGATCACCTTTTAAGGTCAATATCCCCTGTAAAGACAAGCCAAGGACTGCACGAGCCCCCTCTTCCTTCTCTCCCAGTGTAAATGGCAATTGCTGAAAGCATGAGAGGTAGGACATTACCTGGGAAAGCTCTGCACTGATTTGTTGCCACAAGGAGTAAAGCAGACTTTCTCACTCTTGCTGAGTTGAACTACTTGTGAAAGCAAAGCCTGGGCCCCTGTCCCAGGTTTGCAGAGTAAGATGTGACCCATGTAGAAGTTAGTAATGAGTAACCTGCCCAGAGTTATGCTTCAGGTTGCTCATGGCTCTCCCACATCTTCTAACACAACAGTATTTTTTATCATCAGTGTGTGTCTTGTCCCTGGGGGATGAAATAGCAGCTCTTGGGAAGGTGATCCCTGTCCCTAGGCAGAGAGGACACGTGAGAGTTGGGGGGAAAGGGATGGGGAGTGTGTCCATACCAGCAGGGGAATTGCCTGCCCCCAGCACAATGTACTACCTGGTTTACCATTTCAAGTGTTTATTGTTTTGACTGGGAGACTTGGAGTAGTTGGAAAGGTGAGGTATCGGCAGCTTCACAGCTTGACATTCTGATGCATCCTTTGGGAAGGCTGGGTTCAGTGGGACAGCTAAAAACACAATAAAACATGCACACATAGTAGCACTTGGAGGCTGATGAGGCTTATTTTTCGGGATGGTGTCTTTTTCCCCTCACAGCAGCCAGCTCAAATCCCTATTTCCTGCCTTAGCTCTTACTCAGGCAAACCTCCTATGGACCCACTCCTATCTGTACAAGAATGGATAAAAAACCTTCAGATCCTGACCCCAAAGGTACAAAACAATGCTGAAATTAAGGTTCACAGAGCTACACCCTTTCCATTTAACCTAGTTTCTGTATGACACAGACACTTCTGAGTGTGTGACAATGTGGTGCAAGTAGGGCAGATGCTGTTCATTGAGAAGACATTTGTGCTGTGCCTGTGTTTGCAGCATGTCCCACTGAACGGGACCTCTCCTCACACCGGTGTTCTGAAGATGGGGCTCTGCTGAGGGGGAGGAGTAGAATAGGAAACATTTAGAAATGTGTTTCTGAAATAAGTGATGGAGGATTTTTTGCTTTAGCCCTTGAATTTGACCTCTCTGCACAGGCAGTTTGTCAGATGAGACAACAGGTGCCGGTGCCATGAGGGCAGTGGTGCTCCTTGTGCCTGCCTACTCCCTGCCTGCTGCCATGCCTGGAGAGCTGTGCACTTTTGCCCAGCCCTGGGACAGGGCCTTGCCTCACAGAGGGGCCACAGCCCCATGCTGTGTGTGAGAGAGCAGCACTTCCCATTGGGATCTTGGATGCTGCTGGCAGATGTGGAGAGACAACCTCAGAGTGGGTAAGCAGACAACGCCCTGACGACTGACGGCATGGCCTGCACTCCCAAGCATTCAAAGCAAAGCTGGCAAAAAGTCAAGCTGCCAAGCCTTTCCTGGGAAATGCCCTTTCCCTTTTCCCTTCCACATCCTCCTCCAGCCTATCTGGTCAGAATTCATGCCTGAACATGCCCTTGGTGGGGCATTCCCAGCCGCAGTGTGCCATGGGACATGGTGACCTGCTGGCACATGTGGGTTGCAGCCATAGGGCACACAGGAGGTTTTGTGCCTGAGTCTGTTAAGAAATTGAAAGCATCCTAAAAAGGTGGGAACAGAGGGCAAGAACCAAGGCAATAGTTTGTTGCTGAGCTGTCTTTCTTGATGTAATTGCTCAGATTTTAGAGCAAAGCAGAAAGCTGTGCTTAGTAAACTGTGCCACCTAAATGTGGCCCACAGTTAGTAAGTAAATGGTGATAAACATAAGCTGGAGCTGTACAGCTTTGCAGACGGCCACCCAAAGGACAGAAGGCAAAGGGCTGGCACTGCTGGGAGCAGGTGTCACGGTTACTGCAGATGCAGCTGCGATTGCAAGCAGCCTTGTTTTCAATATGAAAACTTCAAGCTGGGAGGGACAAGGGCAGCTAAAAGGGGGAAGGAAGAGGAGGAAGGCCTGTGCTAGGCGTGCTCAAAGAAGCGGAGCCGAGTTAATGTTTTTCTGTGTGAGCATGGCTTGGCCATGGTAAGCAGCCAACAGCCTCCTTGTCACCCTGTCACCTTCCCTGCTCCAGTGCTTCAGATGGTGCATAAAAACCACTCCTACCCCTGCAAAAGGTTGGAAGCATCACATTTCTGGGAGAGTACAAGAAAAAGTAACATGAAAAGCCTCCCACTAAAAATGAATGCATTTGAAAAATTGCCTTCCGTCTAAATCAAACAAATGTAGGTAGGGCTGGTTGTCCATATCTTAGGCATAGTCTGGTCTGTTTGTTGTGCACAAATCAGTGACTCATGAATTTTTTCCTGTTTTTTTCTCAAGAACATGCTGTTTCATAAGTCCCCATATCTCAGCTTATCATGAAGAAACTCTTATTCCATTGCAAAATTGATAATTTATCAATTCCTTTGATAAATTGAATATTTTGATCTGCTTGATAATTTTAATATAATTGCAGATTTATTAAATAATGATTGAATCCCAAACTGGCAAAATTCCCAATTCTTTGCAGTTCTGACAATAATGGGCTTCTTTCAGTCAAGACTCTGTTTTCTTTTGTTTTTGTAAATTATTTTTTGTCTTGGTGTTATTAGAGAATTTTCAGCCCTCCTCACAATATGAGGGACTTTGAGAAGCAGACGTCTTGTCCTAGAAGATAATATGTCTAAAAATGGCAAAATCTCACCAAAAATATGTATCAATTTTTGCTGTTAAATATGTGCAAGTTGCTTAAATAATGTATTTTAACCTCATTAATTCAACACTAGAAATATTAAAATTTTACTTAAATACTCCATTCCATTAATACATAATAAACACATGCAATAAATAGTGCATCTGTTGTTTACTGCTGCTCCTTATTACTACGAATTTTATGTCTGGTTCTGTTATTGGTACAAGGTCTGTTTTCAGTGAAAATTCTTCAAATGTCAAAACATGACTAAAATGCAGTAAACTGCAAGTAAAACAACCACATATGAAAGAATGCAAAAGGCGCTTTGGCAAATTGTTATCTTTTCAGTGATATCTTTGCTCTATATATTTACACAAATGCACAGAAAGATATTATATATTAATTACACAGGAAAATCTTACTCATCTCTGTAAAAAAACAGGATAAAGATTTCACGTGTGGCTCAGCTCTAGGACGATGTGATATTAGTGTCTGTGCTGTTTTCAAGATGCAATTTATCTAACACTGGGAAGAGTATGGTTTGGCTGACTAAACTCTGGAGTGATGCTGAATGATAAAAGTGCTAAGGGGAATTTTTGGGGCGTCTAAAAGACAACGTATAAGGCTCCGTAGGTGTAAGAAAAAAAACCCAAAAAGACTTTTTCTGGTGGTTATATAAAAAGCTTACTGACATTTTATGACACGGACTAACCTCCTCCCATACCTTTAACCCCCCCTTGCCAAACCTAATTGCCTCAAAGCTGCGTGCAACCACGCTTACACAGAGATCTTATTTTAGCACTTTGGCACATTTCACCTCTCTTTGAGGGATTTGTTGTACCTTCAGTGTTCCAAACTGGAGTGTGCTGTAGTGTAGATGGCCATGGCCAGGGAAAAGAGCAAGCAGACAAGTCCAACAGCTCTTCTGGGATACGCACCACCAGTCATCTGCAAAACACTGAGCATCACAGGTCTTCAAAAGCTGAGGCAAAGCCTACACTGGGTTCAGATGTTGGGGAAGGAGAGATCTGTACACTCCACTCTGCAATGGGGTCTACTTCAGATGGAAATTAGGGTCAGTGGACTGGTGGGGATTCTCTGCTCGTGGGAGAGTGTGCTCTGGGACAGATTTGCATGAGGAGAAGCATATTTGCATGATGGTAATGGCTGGGTCTAGGTGGTGACAAACTCTTCTCCAGAATTTGCTCTTCCAGACAGGCTGGCTCATTTCCACAGTGAAACTGAGGTATGGTGACTCTGCTGTTAGTGCAGAGGTCTGAGCTAGCTCTCAGGCATAGGATTTCCAGAAGCCTCCACCCTGTCTTATCTGCATCCCGGTGTCTCCAAGAAGCCAAAGGGTTCCTGAACTTCCTCTTGGGCTGCCCAGCCTGGCCCTTTCAGGGTCCTGTGCCCTGGGGAAGCTCTGGGCAGGATTCATCCCAGTCAACCCATGGGCCAGTTGGTAGGGGGAAGGACATGTCCATGGAGGTAGAGTTGGATCTTCAAGGGGCTATTGAAGTTATTCTTCACAAGGGCCTTTTGTTTTTCATTCCAAAAGGGAGCCTTATATGAGCAGGGTTTGCTGCTCTTACCTTCCCAAAGCCATCCAGGTGGAAACGCTCACTTTGACCTAAGCTCCCCTTTGCTATAGATGTGCAGACAGAGGGTGGTCAAAGGTCTCAGTGGAGGTAAGTCACTCTAAATCTGCTCCTTCTTTTGCAGTGTCGTCCCACATCTTTGACCTCAACTTCTTCCCATTCCTACCTACCAGTGCTTCAGGACCTTGCTTCTTGGGGAATGGGGAAATCCAGGTCCTATTGAGTTATGGAGAGAAAAGGGATCTTGATTTCTATGGTGCAGGATCTGGGCTTCCCACTCACTGATGCTGGGCCTTCATTTCAGGTTACTGGAGCCAAGCCATGATTGCTGAGGATCTTGGTGTAGTCCCAGCTCTGTGCTGACAACTTTTCCAAAAAAGCCTAACTGCTTTTTCATGTAGCGCTAGAAGCTAACTACGCAGTAACCCTGGCTGTTATATTTTTGTTATATTTTATGAAAAATAGATTGGCTCCATCAGGGTAAATAAAAGCTTGAAAAGTCAGCGAACCTCCTTCCACCCCCGTAGGTTTATAGAAAGCACCAAAAAAAGAGCACAATTACAGTTGAATCTTGGGATTTCTTTAGGAAGCAGATTTCAGGAGTCCAACAAACACCAACCTGCAGCTGGATGCAGAGGATTTACTGGCTTTTCTCCTTAACATTTAAATCTGATTGAACTGGGAAGGTTGCTGGCCACGTGTGGGTGGCAGAGCTCTGAAATATTGATTTTCAGTCTGTTGGTATTAAAAGCAAAACACTTCTTTCATGTCCCCAGACACTGTATCAGAGCCCACAGTGGCTTGCAGGGTATTTCTGTGCATCGTGGCAGTGAAGACAATAGAACATCCTGTGAAGTAACAGACTTAGCAAAACACCAAAGAGAAAATTGTGAAAAACACACTTCTCTGTTCCTTTTTTTTTTAAACACAGACTTTTGGTTAGAAACACAAATATACTGCATCTGAAATGGCTTTCTCTTGTGATTTGGCTTCTTTTTAATCCTCAAACCATTTAAAGTTCCACTCCCCTCCCTCAAACCCTGTTGAAGCTTGATGTGGGAGAACACAGGCTTTTTCCCTACTGCTTTCAGTCACTGTCTGACATATTCTGAATGTGCCTTGATGTGTCCGCTGCTTTTAATATTGCTGGCTAACAAAGAGCACTAGACTTGTTTCCTCCTACTGACACACATATTTTTTATTTCTGTAGCAAAATATTACTGTATTTTGCAGGGGGATTATGTGGAAGAGCAATGTAAAAACCTCCATAAAGTCACAGCTGACTTAGTCAATCAGTTTTACTATGGCATTGCATACTCATAGACTGGGGCATCTTGCATGCCAAATATTGTGCTAGTAGACCTTGATGCTTGCAAGAAAAAGGCTTGTTCTTGCAGTTGTGCCTTTGAAGTCAGTGGAAACTTTATTTCTTCCCTTAAATTTATTAGTGCCTGTCTCCAGTGCTCTTTGGGACACAGCACTACTGGAAGTGTAGCCTCAGAAATGGGACTTGGTATTGAGGTGCTTGGTATTGCAGCCTACATAAACAAAATGCCCTTTTTTAATCTTTGTTTTTTGTGGGAGGCATCATGCCTACACCAGAATGAGAAACATCTTTCTACCAACATACACCTCCCCTGTGTTTTCAGGCACATGCAACTTTCTTTGCTACTGCCTGGCCTAGGTCCATGTTCAGTCTTGCTATATTTATATATTTGAAGTTTATTGCATCTCTCTCAAAGCTGGCTAAATTCTGTTGGTGGAGGACATGCTTCCTCCAATGTCTACTAAGTTTATGGCTGCAGCACCAGCATTTTAACAGGTTTGGGCATGGATGATGCATGAAGAGAATGATCTGCCAGCAGTTCAGAGGAGGTATTGATCAGCCACATTGCCCACTTGTGCAGACTTTGCCAGGGTATCAGTACCAAAACAGGAAACGATGTGAGAAATGTTAATGAAACTTGACAACAACAGCTCTAAAGGTGTTTGATCCACCGTTTGAATGTACATAACTATTACAGGATGAGGAAACAGGAAATATGCTGAGGGGGAGGAGATAAGAACAGAGAACTGTAAAAAGAATAAAAATACTGAACTTGAAAAATTCCAAGTCACCTATTCTAAGTCAGCTGGCATGCACGAGGCGTTTGTCACAGCACACAGCTCCTCATTTAGGCACTATGCATGTAAAACCCAAGAAACCAGAACTGAGATCCTTCAGCAATAATTTTTACCATGTCACTGATTGTGAGACCAAGTTAGTGCCAAAAAGAAAAACTCCAAATGAAAAAAATAAACCAACCCAGTCCAGTCCCCAAACTTATTTGCCAGCAAGCATTTTAAAATTTTCAAGGCCAAATCAAGTTTCTGTGGTTCCTGTTTCTTCTGAATCTGCATTTGCCTACAGCTTCGATTAAATAAAATACCACAGTGCTTGCTATTCCTGTTCAGGAGTATTGTCATTTCATAATGACTTTTTTCTCTCCTCAGATCCCCTGCACACCACATCACATTTTTCCATAAGTAACTGAGTCAGGAAGAAAAAACCCAGAAAGAGCACATACCCTCTTTTCTCCTGCTGAGTTTTCTGGCAGTAGGTTCTCTGTTTTCTTCTTGTCAAGTTCCCTACTAACCCGCTCCAAAGTTACTCAATGAAGTCTAGAAAATGTGTTAATTTGAAAGAAATGTTCAGGGGGTGGGGCGTGAGGAGGGGGAAATGGATTTGGATGTAAGAACAGCAAATGCTTCCCTAATACCACCTTTTATTAACAGCACTCAAAACATTTTGAACACATCAAGTCATGAGTCACAGTTTTTAGACAAAGAAACTTGGCTCCAGAGTTGATGCTTGGTAATTAGTAAACTAGTTGTGAAGTTCAGGTCTGCTGATTCTTAGCCTCCAGTCCAGGTCCATTGGATGATACAATTTCCTGTTTGAATTACTCTGAAAGGAACCATTTTCTAAAGTGCAGGACACCCACTAAGGTCTTGAAAATGCCCTTTGAACTTTTGCAAACAGAGAGCACTAGTTAAAGATCACATAATTCCTTCTAGTCCTGCACAATCTGATGGGGCTTTGTGTCTTCATGGGAGAGGACAGAGAGGAGATGCCACTGTGGTATGAAGGCAAGGAAAGAAGGAATGGCCTGTGGACCAAGAACAGGAGCTTTCAAGGTGTGGAAGCAAGGCAGATTGCTAAGTGCTTTCTGATTCTTGTGGGCGATTGTTTTTAGTCTTAAAAATGCCCCTCCCTTGGGGCCATGATATCATTGCTTGGCATTCCACAAACTTCCTCTAAAGTTCTTTCATATCCTTCTGTCTTAGAGAGGAATATGAGTTTTTTCCTGAGCTGAGTGAAAAATCACCTGTACATTGACCTGTCATGCTGGAGACAGTGTGGCTGGTGATGAGCCTCCTTTTCATCATCTCCCAAAGGCAGGAAAGATAATACAGTCACCTATTATGAAACAGGCTTTTTATAGAAGATGATTTCTCTCTGAAACAGTCTTCTCATGTGTGATTAACTATTCTTTGGGTAGCGATAATGAAAAGAAAGCAAACGTGGCTGATGTAATATCATGATGCCCTTCTTTAAGACTGACTGAAAGTGTTGAGAGCACTCCCACTAATCTCTTTTTTGAAAAGCGAAGAGAGCTATACCCAGTTTGACTAATGAGTCATCTTTTACCCTCCTGGTCCAGTTCATGGGTTTCCAGCTTACTTCACAATTTCTATACTCTTCTGACCGCTTACTCGCTATGAACCTGGGCAGAAAATGTTTTCGGGTACCTTGGGAAGGAAGACATTGGGAACTGAGAAATGTCCTTAACACTGTGTGTCCTCGTGGGCTCTTGGGGGAAGCCTTCTTTGTTGATTTAAGAAAAATATAAAAAGGTTGAGTGCAAGTGGGTTCCCTGCCCATGGAATAGAGGCAGTCATTGGTGCTGGGAGCAGGAGGAAAAGGTTGGTGTGGAGCCTGTAACAAGAGGTAAGGTGTGGAGAGGCATGACACATGCAGGATGCAGGATGAGGTAATTCTTTCCAGTTGTCCTCAGTCCTCCTTTTTTATCTTGGTGCTTTCCCAGTGGCAGTCTCTTCTTTGAAACTCTCTTTCTCCTTTTTATTCAGATAAAAAAACAAAAGTGGAGGGCAGCAGTCTCAGGAGGACCATCTGCTGCTTTCCTGGTAGACAGAGGGACTTATTACCTTGGATTAATGATTTATGAAACAAATGAAACCAAACCCCACCAAAGCAAGCTGTGAAAAACTTCCAGGGTAAATTGGGTTTTTCTGAATGGGAACAATAAAGAATATTTATCTAGAGGGACCTTCTATGAGCACTTTCCTCTTTCTGTTCATCTATTCATTAGAAAATGAGAGTAGATGTAAATGAGCTCACTGAGCACAGGTTGAGGTAAAGGGAGGACATAGATGAGTTACTGGCAGGGACAAGAGGAAAATGCTGGGGGAGCTGAACAACCTGCAAGGCTTTGGATGACACAGACTATGTTTGGCGAGGTGCAGAATGTAATTTGTGCTCAGCCTACTGCCAGGATCAGCTAAAGAGGTGACAGTGGAATATAATTTTCAACAGCGTACAAGGCCTTAGGGAGTAAAAACCAACCCCATGGCACAATATGAAATATAAACCACTGGCTGATGGAGATCTTGACCTTAATTGTCTCCTTTCATGTCAAAAACCACATAGCAGTGAACCCCTGGCTATGCTGGCTGAGAGAGTGCTCATAGCTCTAGTGTGTTGGCACAGGCAGAAGAGACCCCAGTATTAAGGCAGTCCTCCCCTGTTCTGCTTGCTACTGCTCAGGCACAGAATGCAAAAGAGTCAAGGTGCAGGATAAGCCTAGGAAAATTCCAATTCAAGTGTGAAATTCCTCATGTCAGAGAACAGCAAATGATGCAGTCTTCTCAGACTTGCAGTTAGACAGGAGAAAGCTGGTGGCACCTGGCAGTGTCTCCTCAGGTGCCAGTGGCCTTCATATACTGCAAGTGCAACTTTTCTCCTTCCTTTCAGAGCCAGCACTGCCTGGACTGCACTGCCTGGGATGGCAGTGTGTCACCTTGCCGGGCTGGCTGGTGGCCTGGTGTGAGACAGCAGCTCTTTGTTCCTGTGCAGAAACAGGTCACTGTGGTTAACCATGCTGACTCCTTTAGGTGCAAACAGTTCTTCCTGAGCTTGTAGGTATTGATCTCCTCTGTGACACCAACAGGATAGTATGTAGGAGGAGAGATATGCTGACTTCAGTCATTTGAACTTCTGAAAAAATCCCACATCAGGAAGATCTGTGGGTACAGGACTGAGAAGTTGCTACAGGCAGGCATTGTCATGTGGCAATAAATGGCCACTTGACAGACAGTAAATGATGGGGCTCAAGAAGTGCTCTGTTCTTTATAGGGCATGGCTTGGGGTGGGGGCAAAATAAATGGGGAAAAAAGAAGGAAATACTTTTGATATGTTGTTTCATTACCAGACCTTTTCAACAGCTCCATGGGAAGCCTGTGCTGCCAAACGTGTTTTAACCAGAAGAGCCATAAGCAAACTGTGCAATGGCCTTGGGCTCTGTAGACAAACTCAAGGTGCTACAAGACCCTTCTGGTAACTGAACTCTAACAGCCTCTGTGCCCCACAACCACAGAAAATACCTGGCAATCAGAAGGAGGAGAGGACATCTGGGGTATGCAATCATCCTGATGAAGCTCCAGACAGCCAGGAGACAAGAGGAGAGGTGGCAGTGAAGCAGGGTATGGTGGCTGTGCTCAAGGAGCTCCAAGAGGGTCTGCAGTTAATGCTGCCAGAGGGCACATGGAGATAGGAAAGGAAAGCACAGTGACAGCACTCTGAGGGCCTTGTGTCATACATCAGTACAGAAATGTCACCAAGATGAGTATTGGGCCTTGTCACACTTAGCAAAAATGTAAAAACCTATTTAGTAGAATTCTTTTATGTACATCTTCCTTGGCAGTTATATTAATATTTCAAGAAAGCCCTACAGAGGTAAGCACTCCCACTATCTACAAATGGAATAAAGACACTTCAAATTTTTGTTTCCAGACTTATGAAGTGCAAGTTTTATGCCAATAATTAAATTGCAAAATACTCCAAAGATTTAGGAAACTCTAACAGGACCAAGCATTGTGTACTTTGTCCATTTTTAGGTCAAAATGTTTTTTTGTGTTTTTCCTGGAATAAAGCTCTGTTTTATACTGATACAGGTATTTGATTGTTTCTGTGTGATGAGGAACTTGCATCTCTGAATCAGGATGCAGATGTCTGGGTAAAGTTTCTGAAAAACCATTGATATCTGTATAAAAACCCATGGATTGGAAAAGTAAGAAATTGAGTGATAAAATTTGTTGAACTATTGTTGTGCCTATGACCTTGATGATGTGTGGCATAAATTATGCTGAAGACTAATGTATACTGCAAGACAGCTGCATTTTTTAATGCTTCTCGGAGACTACCTGTTCAGGTTGTCTGACTGGTCTGTGTCATGCCCTTTCTAGAAGCTGAATCTCCCAAACTGGGACAAAACCTGGTCACTGAAGTTCAGTGATTTTCTGCTGAGCTGGGATGTAAGAACTAATCTGATGCATTCTGGTCTTCTTCAGACCATGTTTTTCTAAACCTGTTGTTTTCTTATGCTATTTAATAAATATGATGCTTTGCATCCCTGTGCCAGTACATCTTGCAAATGAGCACATGTAGTCCATTGCTTAGTGCTGCATAGGAGAGGTAGCTGGCTCACCTATTCCATGTTCCCTCATTCAGTTCTACAGAGGAGCTCTAGGGAGATTAGCCCACTGGATCTGACATGCAAGTTAGGCTTGAAAAGTGGAAACAAACCTTCTTCTTTGTTGTGATGGATAGAGGACAGGAGAGCTCAGTGCATCCAGACCCACCACAGCCTCCATCAGCCAGCCAACACTCAGCTCTAGGGCTTGCAGCTGTCTGTTGCAGGGTATCTGTGCAATATTAACTTCACCGTTTGTTAGCTTGGAAATAAGGTGTTCATCCTGATAAATTCTGTATTATCTGTAGTTTTATTGTTTACATTGGTGTATAACACCCTCCACAGCAATTCTGGAAGAAAAGCAGTAGTGAAATATCAAATGAAAATGTGGGAAACTACTTTTTTTGATGTGTACAGGAAATGAGTGAAGACAGCATTGTACAAATAATGAGTGGATGAACTATACTTACCTCCATCTATGCTGCACTACTGAGCAGGATGTTACTTTGTGGGCAGAAGTGATTCAGGGACTGGATCTCATGAGGGAATGAAGCAAACACTGCAAAAAACTGGGGGCCAGGCTCTGCTTTCCTCTTCTCTAGCACCGAGCACCTTTTCATAGTTCAGGCAGCAGTGAGAACAGGATCTGCTGCAGAGTTTAATCTCACACTCTCTGCCCAGGGGAGAAGTGTGTGCACTAGAGTGTGTTGTTTTGCTGGGGATGAGGGTGGCTGTTGATGATAGATGTGCTAAGTGTGATCATATTAGAGAGGGAAAGAGCCATGACATGGGATGTATTCATGGAGATGGAGGTGGTGTGAACAGTGATAGTGTCCAGACCCCAGGAAAGCCCTGACATAGCTGTGGGGAATTTCGGGATCTGTCATAGACAAATTTCATCTTCTCCACTACTGAAGATGCTGAGGCCACAGCTGGCCTGTGGGACAGCTGTCCTGGCTGCAGCGTGGTGTTACTCACACCACTGAGCTGTCCTTGTAGGGAAACACAACTCTCTTAGGCCAAGGAATGTCCACTTTGTGTCCTTAAGTGGTCCAAGTCACAGGCTGTGGACATTTCAGACCTGCACAAAAAATGGCAAACCCCACCAGAGCCTCTCTGCCTTATCTGTGTGCAACCTCTCTCCTCACAAACCCTCAAGGTTTTACCTTTTTCCCCCCTCACAAAAGGGTATAATAAAACAATTCTGAGGGCTCAGATAACTTAAAGTGCACTTATTTTTGAAGTTTTCTGCTTGTAATCAACAGAGAATTTTGCTGTGTAACCGTCTCCTATGAAAGAGTGGTTGGGCATTTGGTTGTCATATGGCTGAGTTGTATAATTATAGAATATGTTACGGTTTGATGGATGAAGTCATTAAGAGCATAGTAATTAGTACCAGCCTGCTACTTTGAACTGCTGTGTGGTGTCACATATTCCTTGCAGTGAATTACATCTGTGCACACACACAGAATACAGCTTTCTAACCATCTGATGCCTCAGGCTTACATATTGTTACTCTGTATCCATCCAGAACATTTTTCATTCAGTTTCAAAAATATACACAACAGCAAACCAGACAACAGTTTGTAGCTTCCTACCTCCTAGAAATGGCACCTTTTTTTTAAAAAAGGAAAACTCCTAAAGGAGAATTTAGAGGTTTGACGTGGCATCTGTCACAGGCTTGGCACAGGAAATGAAATCTTGCAGTGGAAAGGTGAAACTTTCTGCTGCCATATGTAGGACCTTGAGCCAGAAGTAATCCTGGTGTTCTGCATTTTGACTTGGCAGGGTGTGTGTGCGGTCTCTGAGGAGCAGTGAGTGGTGTGCAAGATTTTACCCTTGAGCTGAACGGCACACTGGGATTTCAGTGATGATCTATATGGAAATCGCAAATGGATGACAAAGGTCTTCATTGGGAGAGCAGGATGCTTGCAGGAGTACAGAGAGGATGGGAAGAGCTGTCCTGCAACAGGGAGAAGTCTGATGGCTTGTCATGCGAGTTGCTTGCCCGTGGCCACATCTTCATCATGTGAGGCACTTCACTGCAGCTTCCTCAGTCAGCATCCACTCCCTGCCCATTTTCCTCTCTAAGCCCCTGCAGTTGACCTGGGATGATCTCCACTGTGAGCAGATCCCTCCTCTCCTCCGCCCCACCACCAATGACCTTAAACAAAGTCACTCCAGTGGGACCAACTCAAACATTTCACTGCGTTACACAGGGGACACATGTCCTTACAAGGGACTGCATCATCCTCCCTCTAGAGAACCTCACTAGGTGTGAAAAATCAAAATGTGACTATTTTCAGCTGCAAATGATAGCTCTGGTTTGTGGCACAGCATGTTGGTGCCTCCTGGGAATTATGGTGTGGTTAAAGACATACTGCTGAAGCTATGATGTCTCACTTTTCCACTAGGGTCAGACAACCCTGCCATGCCACAGATCCCAGGGTGCCTTGGTGTCTCCCTACATTAAAAGTCACCTTACACTGGGTAAGAGGTGGCTTGAAATAGGTTAGCTCAACTCAGAGAGAATAATAGTCAAAGTATAGTGAATTTGAGCTGGATTTGGACCAAACCCACTAAAATGCTATGGGTTTAAGGATTTTTTTTAGACGAAAAGTTGAAATTTAGTCTGGGAAACAATCGCTTTTAGAGGAAAAATAGAACTGAACAACCACAACTAAAAATTCCATTTCCTGCTGAAAAACTATCCGACAAGAATTGCACTTAATCCTGAAAATAAGAAGTCTTCTCTGCTGACAAAAAAAAGAGGACATATGAAAGAAAAAAATGCTTGCACAAATACCCTGGGGAGTATTGAGTATATAATGGTTGCATCAATCTCAGATTTCCATTCTCTGACCCATCTTTGCAAGCAGTAGAACTGCTGCCTGCTTTAGAAATTGTTACTACTGCTTGCATCAGTTTTGGAGCTCATTTGTGGGGGTGGCAGA
The DNA here is from genome assembly GCA_910950805.1 of Acrocephalus scirpaceus scirpaceus. Classification (NCBI taxonomy): domain Eukaryota; kingdom Metazoa; phylum Chordata; class Aves; order Passeriformes; family Sylviidae; genus Acrocephalus; species Acrocephalus scirpaceus. The sequence goes on along the minus strand of OU383774.1, from coordinate 53,838,007 downwards.
AGAAGAAATGGCCTTGCAGAGTGACATTCATTTTGTTGGTCACCCCTTTTCTCAGCTTGATGAGCTATTTCTTCAGCTTTTTTATTCCTTCTGAATGTGGTATTGCTCTGCAGACTGCGCTGAACTCCACTGTGCACATAACAGTGCCCTGGAGTCTGATCTGCCCCGTGCTCATTTTGTTGTCATCTGCCAAACTCTCTGGTTGCTGGTTGCCACAGGAAGCTTGAGGAGGATAAATGACTTGCTTATACACACTGTTCCCATGGACGCAAACAAGCACAGACAAAATGTTTCCCCTTTTCATCCTTTTCACACTTCCTTGCCAAGTGTGCTGGGATGTGAGATGAAGTCTGCCCACCTTGCTCTCACCTCCAGCACTGCTGCTGAGTTGGAGAACACCCTCTGTAGAGGTGTCTGTCCAAGCTGAGTGGGAGGCAAATGAGGATTTTTGAAATGGCTTTTTGAATTTCGATTCAGCTCTGTGGGTTGGGGGATAAGGCAGCATTAGGAGTCTATTTTGAAACATGGCTTGAGGTCATACAGAAGTGTCTTTGCATGAGAGACAAGCTCATGCCAGTGGGACTCCACGCACAGTATGGGTGCTTTGGGGCAATGCTCTCCTGTGAAGATGTGGCCTTCACCTTGATCCAATGTAAGGTCCAAATCTGAGGTCCTTTTGCAGTCAATGGAGGGAAACTGGCTCTTCTGGATCAGCATGTCTCACCCTGCAGCAGCTTTCTAAGGTGGCATTTTAATAGTATTTCAGTGCCTTGTCTTGAGGAAAAAGTACTTTTTCCTTTGAAGCAGCTGACCTTCCCACTGGCAAATGACTGCTGTCATCCATCTCTGGAGTCCCTATCACCACTAGGATGGAGGATTGACATGCTGGAACTAATTAACTAAGGTGCCAGATTTAAAAGAGAGCTGATCCACATGGTTTCATCTTCGTGCAGGTTAAGAAGTGACAACCAATTCTCCTTTTCCACAGAAACTGACTACATCACCCATTTCAAATGTTCCTGCTTTGGTTTATGTGAGCATTTCTAATGTCCTGATAGGTGCTGGGTGCTGAGCACCAGGTTGCTGGTGGGGCTGTATGTGCAGTGAGCTGGAATCCTTCCCACACCCATGTCCCACTGTTGTGCAGCAGAACAGTGAGCTGCTTTGGAGCTGTTGTTTAAAGATTTATTGGAAGAACAAAGATTTTAATTTGCCTTCTGCAATAGAGTTGGTGCCCATTAAATTCTGTCCCAGGCTATGCATTACATTATACTGAAAGAGAGAGGAGTTACACAAAAGCCTTTACCTTAACCTGCCTGGACAGTCACTTTGGACATCACTGGAATGACCTTATCAAGACTGGGAATAAGTCAGGAGAGTGTGCATGGTTTTCTTGATCCAGAATCAGCACCTTGGTCTACTCAACACCCCTCCTCGAAGCAGAGCAGTGCACAGCTTGGAGTGGTGTTTGTTCTCTTCATCCACGCTGAGTGCCATGGCAGGTGTGTCTGTGGATGGGTAAAGCAGGCCTGTGGCTGCCTGGGAAAAGGCAGAGCTGCCTCTGGGCTCACTCTGGCTTCTTTTGTGCTTTTCAGAGATCTCTGAGCCTGCATCTATTTCTCACACCTGACCCCCCAAAGGGACCCTCTTTGCAGAGCTTCTGGCCGTACGCACGTCTCTGCTGAATCTGTTATCAGAAAAACTTTATAGTTGTGACTTACATAGCTTGTGGCTTAAGCCATATGGTCATTCTTTTATGTAGTATTTCTGCTTGCTTATTTTTCGTTTTCCCACACCCACTCCATTTATTGTTGGCTGCTTTCCCAGCACCTTTCCTCCAGAGAGAGAGTTACATAAATAGATCTCTGTGGGCTTTTGAAGGCAGATGCTGATGGATAGATCTCCCCAGATAGACTGCAAAGCAGTGTGAAATGCACATCACCTACACACCTACAGCCACAGGAGTCACAAACCATGGGCCCCTGTGGCTGAGGAGCTTGATCAAGGCGACAGTGCCACCGTGTTGACAGTGCCAAGACAGGGCCGGTGACAAACTCTGGGTTTCAGCTGCTGCATCTTATTAAATGGTGTCCTGCTTTGAGTGATTAGTCTGTCTGCAATCACTGGGAATGAATGTAGGGCTCTGGGGGAATTAGAAATAATTGAGGAAATTAAAATCAGCATAATGTTTGCATTTTCCTCTTCATATGCCTTTTATAATGATTTAATATTTATGTACCCACTATCTGGAAACATGTGGTTGATTTGTTTTCTTCACTTAATTTGCTACTGAAACATTTAATTACATTTAAGACTAAACACACAAATATATTTGTTTTGTATAGTTCATTAAAACTTAGTAGTTGCACTGCAGCAGTCCTGTCTTGATTCCTCACACACTCAGGACTCCCCTTGGTTTTAATACAGCCTGTGGTAGGAATGGTTACTGTGCCACCTCTGTACAGTTTAGCACTTGGTTTTAGTGAGGCTTCTTTATAATTAAAAGTGTTTTAATCAGAGCTAATAAAATTAAAATCAAGGTAAGGGTCCCTCTAGAGGAAAACTGGGAAAAGATAATAACTCTGCAGCTGAATTCTCGGGGAAACAGGCATGTTATCTGGAAAGGGAGAGGGTGATGATGATAATTTGGGGTTTGGGCATAATTTATGTGTCTTGCCGGGGCAGGTAGCAGGAGGAAGCACCTTGAAGATAGATCACTGCCCCAGCAGTTAGTCCTGAGCCATGGATGCAGTGTCTCTGTCCAGAGAGGGACAGATGACCCAGGGAGTAGTTTGGGGGACTTGCTGCCACCATGTAGTTTTGTATCAAGGAGGGAGGATCTTGTGCTGGGCAGTGTGAGAGGAGGGTGCAGAAAGGAAGGTATTTATTTGGCTTGGGACATGTGTAAATAGGCAAGAGAAACTGATACAGTTGGCTTTGGATCCCACACCCTGAAGGTCCTTTATGAAGTATCTGATGTCTCCAGCTATTCCATCCAGTCCTCAGTAGGACAACCCTACACCAGCAGCCCCTGTGTCCACACAGAAACCACCACTGAGCTGCTCTGCTTCCCTGGCAAGGACTGCTTGTTGCCAAACCTGTATGAATACAGCCAAGGGCAGATAATAGCAGGAAATGGCCCTTAGTCACATCCCAAATGTGGACATTTCCAAACTGGAAGAGGTTTATGCCTGGCCTGAACTTAACTCATGCTGCTTTCTGCAAAAACAGGGCACTGGCTTCCCCAGAGCTACTGTAGAGACTGAACTTACATAGTGTGGGCGAAAAAGCTGTGAGCAACAGGAGTCCAAACTACCCCCAGAGCCCTCCAAAAGCCATGGGGAACTTGCACAAAAGGGCCAATGTCTCTGAGGAACGGAGCAAGCCACCCTGAGCTAGGCCAAAGCACAGTACCTCCTGCCTGGTTCCCTTTCCTGTAGACCTAGGAACAAATTGTTGGTGTTTTTTATTGAAGTCAATGGGTCATTAACACCGCCCACAGTGGGAGCAGTGCTGAGGGTTTGGTGATAGCAGCATGATGCTGATGAGGGAGAAATACAGGCTTTGGACTTCAGCCACGAAACGCCCCAGTGCACCTTGAAAACATGGGGAAAAGTCAAGCTGTCTGTGTGAGAGGTCCTTGCTGAGGTATTGGGATATTCCACCAGTTTGGGAAGTGAAGTGTCTCTCCGTGCTTCAGGGTAGATGCCTAAGTGCACAAGAAGCCCGCCTGGCTGCGCATCCTTCCTGCCTCTCTTCATGGCGCAGTCTGGAGACGTGCCACATTCATTAGCTTTTGGCCAAGGGAATGGTTCCATGTGCAAAGAGGAAAGTTCCCCAGGGAACCCACTGCATAAACCACTGTCTGGGAGATAAGACTGGACCTCAAAGAAGAAATTGATCTCCTCAGACCATATTATGTCTACATGTCTGAGAGGAGACGAGTGTTGAGACCAGGAAAAGCTGCATGCAGGAGGTTTTCATCAGGCAGAGAATTCCGTGGGCAGATAGAGCAAGTTGGCTAATGAGATAAAGGCACACGAGCATGAGGAGCTGGAGAAACACAATAAGAGAGGATGGGCGGCATGGAGCTGGATCAGGGTGCTGGGACAGAGGGAATTTCTGGCTCTGTGCTACTAGATATCCCAAGAGAAAAACTCCCAGAGAACATTCACTTTGCATAAAAGAAACTGGATTAGGTGCTGGCATGCCACACACAAAAATGTATTACTCTCCGGAAAAATGTTTTCTCCAAGGGACTGTCTAGAACTTCAATGAGGCCTCTCCTGTGCACTTTTTTTTTTTTTTTAAAGAACCTGAAATTACCCTGACTGGTAATGGACATCTCCTCTGAAGTCTGTTCATCTTGTAAGTGGAAGTGATACACTTTTAATGTAGCAAAGGGAAAGCTTGTGTACTACTGGCCTGTAAGTAGTTAATGTTCAAGAAAATATTGTAACTTACTAAATTCTCTCTTTTTATGGTTCACCCTTCCAACACTTTCTGTGCGTAAAATTTTCTCTGCTTAATCCATTGTGGAATCACATCTTCTGTTTCTCAAGACCACTCTCCATCGCACTTGGCTATAAAAACACTCATCCCTCTCCACACCTCACTTCCCACAATCACACACTTTTTAAAACCAGTGGCCCATGAAACAGCCTGAAATTGTAAAATAAGACTTCAAGGTTTTTTTTTAAATTAATTTTTTGCCTTCTTTTATGCCATCTAGTGTATCACGATGAATTGGCTTTTTACTGGCAGAACGGTGCCACTTGTAGGTGGTGACTTCCGTGACAGTGGTTTAAAGCATGATTCTGTGTGTGCTGATGCAGTGTTCCACCAACATGTTTGAATCTGGTTCAGCCTGTTATTTTCTTTGGCTGTATAGGACCAGGGTTTTAAAACCCAAGTAGTAACATGAAGAGGCTCCAAGGACAGTCGTGGAGGAGGTCTGCTAGTTGAGAAGGTGTTGTGATGCTAACAAGATTCTCACTTAAGTCTATTACTTCTTGATCTGCTCTGTTTTCTATCTAGAGAAAAAGATTGTTTCCACCCCCCTCAAGTAGCACACCCATCTAAGGTGTGAGGGAAACCTGGTCCTAAGTTAGAGAGAGGGAAAAATGTAGATGGAAAAAAAAAAATCCTTGGATCATATTCAGAGAGACATTCTGCTTTTACTGTCTGTCTTTTTTTTTGAGGTCTTGGCCACTCTAAGTCATTGAGAAACAGTTTTCTAGACTTGAATATTGCCACTGGCATATAGGCAGTGAGATGAGGAGGAAAGGAAATGTCTTTTTTTTTCCCCTACCATAACTCACCTGATGTTCAGAGAGGAGCAAATCAAGGAACGAGCTCAGTTTTCACCGAGCTGGATACAGCTACACGTCAGTGGAAAGAACTGTGCTATCTTATAGCAGGAGAAGAACCCCTGGGAACCCTCACACTAACAGGGATCTGGAAGGAAAGCTTGAGTCACTCAGTCCTGTCTCCTTCTGCTGTCGTCACCACATCATATGGACCTTTCACACACCGATCACGTTCCATCGTAAAAGTAGATAGTGGTTTTGCCCCTATTACTTGTATTATGTATCTGTTTGAAAGCCTTGAGGGGGGAGAATAAAAGTTCGACTGTGCTAACACCAGAGAGGGTTTTTTAAAGGAAAATCCTCACATGCCATACCTGGATGGCTGCAGTCACAGGATTTATGGCCTCTTTGACAGCACGGTGCACACAAGCAGAGTAGGTGATGTAGGCATACCTCAACATCCAAGGCTATTTGAAAGCAGGGTTAAATTACATTTTATGGATGGCATGGATGAAACTTTGCCCCTCAAACTATTTTCAGTCTAGAAGATGTGGAATCTGAGTTAAGTTACTGAGGCATGACTAAGTTTTGGTCATGCTAGAAATGTTCCACTGTTTGGTAACCACATCAGAGAAAAGTCAAGCTCTGAAGGCCCTGGTGGGTTGGATCCCAAATGTGAAGGCAACCACTTAACAGAGCTTGAATGCAGTCTGTTAGACTGTTTTTCAATGCTATTCCAATCATTAGTGTGAACAAGACCTTAATTGCAACACTCCAATTCCAGACATATTTTGTTGTTCCTGAAGGCTCTCTTTTTAAAGACTTGAAAGTGAACTGCTCTGTTTCGCTCTACTGAGGTGTTTGCAGTGTGACAAGTATAACCTATATGAGGTCTATGTTGTTTCTCTCTTTGTTCTAATGCTAAATAAGTGCAACTAAACCTATTTAAGTGATCACATTTAAGGTAGGTTCATTTGATGAGAATTGGTGAAGGAAATTTTGCAAAGCAGAGAAGGGTATAGAGCTGAACATAAATGAAGTACTGCCCCTAAAAAAACCCGGGAAGATGAGTTGCCAGGATGGTTCTCCCCCCAGTATGAATGACACATTGACACTATTAAATGGAGTAGGTGCAATATACTGCATACCAAATAGACACTGCTTCTTTAGATACAGATTGCATTGGAATGAATATTAAAACTTTGAACTTGAGAGGGAGGAGGTAGAGTGAGATAATGGTCTCATGGTAACATGATTTCCTACACTGGCAGCAAATCAACCACAAACATAAGAATTGTTCTGAGTAACATTCATTATTAGCTTATCCCAGAAATAATGTGAGAATTCCTCCATAACCAGAGAATAGGCACAGCGCATCATTAACAGCGATGTCAGCCAAAAACACAAGCACAGTTTTACAGCCTGATTTTTAAAGAAAATGGGTAACAGACTGAAACTCCCAGTATGCCTGTCAAAAAGAGCAAATTATTTACTCTTTAAGTAGTTTTAAAATGTAAGCAGATATGCCATAATGCAATGTATTTACCAAGAAAACAGAGCACGCTGAATATAGATCAGAGGCTAAATGAACCACTGGTATAAACACTGGTGTGGCAGCCACTTACCAGGGCTACCCCTCAGAACTGAAACTCGGACACAAATATTCTATTTAAAACTCAGTGTGCTCACTCTTTCTTGTCTTCTCTTATCCCTGCACATTTAGCTTTTGTCACCCTTCTTGCTGTGCTTGCTCCCCCAGCGAGGCAAGGCTAATGCCACGCTTCTTCCAGGAACAGATATCTCATGTGTAAACTGAGCTAGCATGTAGCTTTATTTTCCACTGTGTGGTGATATTTGGATGTTTAGCACTCTAGACAAGGCCTGTCAGTGCCTCTTGTCCTCTGGAAGAGAAGGTCTTGGCTGTTCATCTCCTTAGAGGTAGAGAACTGCTTTAAGATAGCGAAAGCCACTTCTACCCCTTGCCCTTCCAAGCACAGTGTTTTGTTGAACTCACGGCCCTTTTTACTTTTCCTCTGATTTACATGCTCAGAGATGCACAAGTGCACAGGTACAACCTACTGTAAGGAGCACCCTTTTCATCCCTCTCAAATTCCTCCTTTTTGACCTGCGGGAGATGGTGCTGCTGGTTCTACGTGCCTGCCTGGTGGACTTGGACAGGACCAGGGGAACCTTGGGAAAAAGGGAACTGGAAAAGTGGGAAACAGGGCTTCCCAGAGGGATCAAAAGCACATCACAGGCTGGCACCCAGGCAGTACAGGAAGATGAGTGTTCCAGCTTGCACACTACCAGCTGAGCAGTCTGTTGGTTTGCCCAGTGCAATGGGCTGCTTGCAAGGAGTTGATTTTGGCTCTTGCTGTAGCAGGCTAAGGTCAGCAGTTCCTTTGCTTTCCAGGAGAGGGTAAAGGCACATGTGCACATGTGCTCTCACACCCACCAACTCACCTCATGAAACAGTAAAATACTCATTTTTCTCTCCTTCTTTTTTCCCAAACAATTACCCTGGCCCTCACTCCTTCCTGTCTCTTTCCCACTTCACTCTGCACACCTCCTCCAAAATACCTCCATGTTTAATTGTCTCTAATTTTTGGAAAAGGCCCATGTGATTTATTGGTTGCCATCTCCCCAAGGCTTCATCAGGTCCTTGACATTGGATGGGGTGGCTGTGGTGTCTGTCATCTTTGGCTGCAGATATGTGCCAGTCAGATTTTTTCTTTTGCCAAGAAAGGCAGGATATGGTGTAGATACAGGATGATGGACTTTTATTTTCCCAGTGCATGAGTGATATTATACATGGCAGAGAGCAGGCTATTTAACAGGATATTAATTTATGTCTGTCTTCAAACTCCATAGCATTAGAAAAAAACCTTAAAAAAGAAAAAAAAATATTTACTGTGGGACATAGCAGGAATGAGTGGCCTCTTTCTGCTGTTGAAAAGTATATAGGCAAAAGATTCTCAGATGGGATGGTTTGGTGATTTAAGGACTTACCACACCCAAGAGCCCATCATGACACACTCTTTGAATAAAAGAAATTTTTCATGTATTCTGAAAGCCAGGCCTTTTGAGAGGCTTCACATTTGGACATGAAAGATGAGTCATTCAGAAACAATATTTTCCACAAACTGTGTTAGCTTCCTTCCTTCTGCTTTCCTTCCTTCCAGGGCATGTCTTGGTGTCTTAAGTATACCTGTGCTGCAGTGCCCTGGGCTTAGCACTATAATGTCTTTGTTCATAGTATCTTCTTTCTTTCCCATAATACTTCCTTTTTTTTTCTCCCCTCACCATTTTATTTTATTGATTGACACAGGATGAAGCAGAGGAAGAGAAGTCACCCTAGTGAAAACATGCATGAGCTGAGTACAGGGTAACACTGCCCTCTCATTGTGGCACCGAGTGTGTGACTTGTCACCTGGTGTTGACACTTAGCATTGTGCCACCAGTGAGTTAATCAACCTGAATCAATTGGTTCTCTCACTTGCAACCCTGAACGTGGCTATTAAGGTGAACAAGTTGTAGGAGTCTATGCTTGCAAGAACAAAATGATCTCCTGTGTCTCTGAACCAAAAAGTGAATGGCAGATGCAGCAGTGCATCTCCTGTCTTGCTTAATAGAGCACGTGCAAGTGCAGTTCTTGCTCTATTTGTCCAGATCAAAAATCTCTTTGCCAGCAGTTTTTGACTTGCAATACCTCTGCATTCAAAAATGAGATTTTGTTTTACTTTCATAAGTTTAAAATATTTAAAGTTTTCAATCTCTTGCAGGAGTTCAGATTCTTCTGTTGGTTAATCTGCTATAATTGTTGCTAAAGGTCATGCATGGGCATTTTTCATGTACCTAAGTACTTCTGGCTGTATGTGAAGAGTCGAGTCACTTTGGAGGGGGTTTGGTGGGGCATTATCCCTTTTATTGTTGTTTCCTGTAGTGCAGTATGATAATGTGCAGTTGCTGTGTGGATGTGTGCAGGTACGTTCAGGGTGGTGTGGAACAATAAACATGATCTTTCTAACAGTCACAGCAGAGCAACAGGAAGAAGACATGGCCAGGTGCCCACTCTACAGACAGCAATGAATGACTTTACTTTTTTTCGTGTAATAGGCCTGTTCTTTACATTTCACAAAAATATAGAATGACAAGAGGCAAAATAGGAACCTTGTGTCACTTTGTGATAGCTTGATGTGTCCGGGTGCTGGGCACTGGCAAATCCAGGGCTGAACTCTTTTGGTCAGGAGACCATCTGAACTTTTCAATTTTCTCTGCCAAAGTTTGTTAAACTATGTTGCTTATTAACTCTTTTGCAATCCCTTCTGTAACTGCGCCTGAAATTTTAATGTTAAACCACTAAATCCATTTTACAATCACAGATTAGAATGTCAAAGAGGATGTATTTGTGAGTTTAAGCACTGACCCTTGAAGGATGAGCCACGGAACATATTTGCTTCCTTTGGGACTGCACCCTCTTCCTACAAGAGTCAGAGGGGGCAGGACTGAGCCTGTGCTGGGAAGTGCAAAGGCCCTGTGAGCAGTGGTAGCACAGACAAACCAGCTGTGGGCATTGTCCGTGCTCTGGTGGTGCCCCTGCAGCGGCGGCTGTGAGCATTACATCACCCTGTTCCTAAATTCACGCCTTTAGGAGTGAAGAAAGGGTTCCTATGAAGGACTCACTGCAAGTGAAATGTTAAGGCACTGCCTGTGATTTCCATGTACTTAAGGTGGTCGTGTAAGGGTCTACAGTGAGATTGGGAGCATAACCTGAAAGAAAACTGATGTGCTTGTGAGCACAAGCTCTTCAAGCTGAAAGAGGGGGTTATTAAGCCATATACAGAAAAGACAGCTTCTTGAGAAAAAAAACCAAGCAGTGGATGCAGATGGAGAATGAAGAAGTTAGAGCAAGCATGGACTAACAGAGGAAATTTTAGTAATCACCATTAGTAATTTAGGGGTATAGTAGAGAAGTGGAGGCATCTTGTGGGAAGCAGGCTATAGCTGCTGCATAGGTTAGGTGGTTTGATTCACTTATAATCTACTAAAAACTAGCGAGTACTGCTAAAAATGAGTAATTCCAGTAATTGGCAAGCATTATGTCATATCATCTTCCTGGGTATTGAATAACAATCGAGGTCATTTTAATCTTAACAGTTTACTTGTACTTCACACACTACTAAATGTAGCAACCTCTGGCACCACCTCTTCCTCACTCCCTAGAAAAGGGAAAGTGAGAAATGGAGGAAGATTTAGGTGTTGCAAGCAATGATTCATTCTCAGGCTGCACAACCCACCAAATGATCTCCAGAGTGGCACTGCTGCCTGGCCTGGGAACAGTTTTCTTCCCTCTTTGCCCTCTTAACTAGAAGGAAGGAAACTGATACTCATGGCAGACCAGCAGAATGGCTAGAACAAATATTGGAGAAGTTAAGAAAACTAAATATGGGATCCAGGGTCTGGAATACATACCAGAAGAGAGAGAGAGAGAAAAAAAAAAAAAGGATAAAAATACAGGAATAACAAGGGGAAGGAAATAAAAAACAACCAAAAGAGATTCCATTACCAAAAAGCAATCCCTGAGACAAAGCACTCATTAAAGGCCTAATCTTTCCTTCCCTGTGCAGGGCTTGGTTCTGTAATGGACTGCTGGAGGCTGAACAGACATTCTTCTGAAAGAAAGCAAAAGAAGTGTCCTGAAGTGTTTTTTCTGCATAAAGATTCTCAGGTCTCGGGGAAGTGTAGGAAAATTTTTAAATCCTAGGTTAGGACAATCTGGCCAGGGGAAAAAATGATTAAATTTTCTCCTTGTTTCCAGAAGTCAGGGAAACATGTCATCCTAACCCCATTTCAGACTCAGCAAGAACTAATTTCAGACTGTTCTTGGATCATATTTGCAATTACACCCTGCTAATTTATGCAGTTTTTAAAAGTCCCAGGGCTAAATGTTGCAGCTGAGAGTTCTCAGTGGGATGTCAAGTACTGGCTGTTTCACCAAGGTGCTGCTGAAACACCCTTTGGATGTTTTCCTTGATGCTTGAGAAGATACCAGGGCTATCATTTTTAATGTCTTCCTAAATGCCAAGATGAGACCCTGCTTTGACTCTAATACAGAAATTGTGCTGGGGAATTCTGGGGAATTGTACTTTTGTGATATTTTGATTTTATTGATCAATTGACTCACTAGAAAAACCTAAACTTTGCATCTTCTTTTTCTTCTGTTCTGACCTTCTTTGACGTTTTTCAGTGATAATGAGGTAACGTTGCTTTCCGAGACAGTGCACACAGACTAGGGAGCTGTGGCTCTCACTGCTCTGGGACTGATGGAGCTGCACTTTTGGGGTGTTTAAATTTTATTTTTCATGTTTATGTTAATATCCTTTTAAAATCTGAGCTTTTATGTACTGCTTCATGCTTCTGCTTATAGCAGAAAAGTTTTGGCGTTGCTATTGCATGCTCAAGTAAATGAGACTTGCCTCAGCCTGTCATGGAGATGTTTGGTTTTAATCCATTGGTGGTTTTGTTGATTAAGATAAAGGCCTTGATCAGGCACTGGTAAAGATCTGAGTGCTGTGGAAGCCCTGGAGGTTCAGTGTAAACCACTCTCAAAGCCTGAATCCCTTGGGAATTTGACTACTTTTTTCCATGCTACATAAGCTATTACAGCTGGGAGACAACTGTTGCTATATTGATTAAACGCTGGGCCTTTATGAATAATTGTCCCTCCTACATCAGTACAATTTGAGTTCCACTTCTCAGCTCTGAGCTGATTTTCCTATGGCTTGCTTCTTCAGGAGAAGAACAGAGGTAGTGCTTGAGAGGAGCTCAGTTTGATCTTTGGTAAGGGCATTTTCAGTTTAACATAGATAATGTTTGCAAGGGTCATATAGGAGGCTGAATTCTCCTTACGTAGCAAAGTACAACTTCTCCATCTGTCACCTTTTGCAGTCTCTGTAGCAGTCTTCGTGCTGAGGAGAGAGAAACACTCAGCTGATGGACTCAAATGTACAGAGGCCATGGCGTATTAAAAGCAGATGAAAAGGTCTTTGCTGCTCTTGCAAAATCAATCACTGCGTCTAATGTTGGTCACTGGTGGTGACCTCTGTTGGATCAGGTGATGACTCTTTTCTTCAGCTGCCTTCCTCAAGAAACAACTGGTTTTGTGTGAGCTGTTTAACCCCCACCAATCAAGGTGTGACTGTGTCTTCTGCAGTGTGTGCTCCAGCCTATCTTTGCTGTGGGCAGCATTACGTGGTACAGGTATATTCAGGCATCTTTCCACTGGCTTCATTTGCATTTGTGAGTGCTTAATGTTTCTGACTTCTGATTACCAAACTTGAGTGCAGGAAAAAAAGGTGCAAGTCATTAGTGAATTCAAGTGACAGCTTTGGTCTCATTAATTTGACATTGCACAGAAAGCCTGCACCAGCAGCAGTGATAGGTACACATTTTTAAAGCTGAGTTCAACAGCCTGAGCTGTGAGACTATCTTTTTTTCCTCTTGCCCCCAGAAGCTGCAAAGAGTTTAACTCAAATTCCGTCAGATGACTGGCCATCAAAGCTGTGCTCCAGCCTGTTTCCCATTTTGTTGGCCACAGCACAAGGTTATTAATAAAATACAGAAATAGGTGTAGAAAGACAGAGCTACATCTTCAGGTGCTTGCTGACAGCCTGTCCCTGCAGAGGTGGGATACGCAGCTGTGTGTGAGATGTGCACAGCTGACATAATGAACTCTGTTTTAGAGCAAAGAGAATTTGCTTCGGTAAGAATTCAGCAAAAATTAGGCAAGTACTCAGAGATTCAGACTGAGTTCTGGAAATATTCCATACCCTTAGCAGTCTAAATGCAAGAGACTGACTGATGTGATTCTTGCATTTTCCTTTGATTGTTGGGTGCTTTTAAGCAGCCTCTAATGCAAAAAGTGTTCATGTTGTTCCATGAGAATTGCTGCTCATGCTGAGCAAATTTTCCCAAGTAAACTCCTGTTTTGCAAGCCCATTCTGGAATGGGACATGCTAAAGAAATTCCTTCTTGCTTATCAAAACAAGTTTTTCTCAATCAAAACCTCCACACCATAATTAAAGTCCACATGGATTTTTCCTTTTTCCCACTTTACAACGTTATAATATATAAGGCCAACTTTTACTTCTCATCTGAGCAGTTTAGCTCCAGAATCAGTGTAAGAGCACGGGTGGAATCATATAATGGTTTAGGTTGGAAGGAACCTTAAATATTATCTAATTCCAATCCCCCTGTCGTGAGCAGGGACACGTTTCACTTGTCCAGGTTGCTCAAACTCCCATCCAACATGAGCTAAAACACTGCGAGGGATGGGGCATTCATAGCTTCTCTGGACAACTTGTGCCAGTGCCTTACCACCTGCACAGTTAAGATTTCTTCCTAATACTTAATCTAAACCTGCTTTATTTCAGTTTTAAGCCATCTCCCCTTGTTCTATCATATCCTACATCAGATAGAACACATAGCTGCACATCACAGTGGTAGTCCACCTTAATTATTGTATTTGAACACAGCAAGCAGGATGTGAATATGCACTCTTCATTGCATCTTTTATATATGTAAGAGGTCTATACTAGATGCCAAGAGAACACATAATCAAACGTTAATTTAGTTGTTTCCAATGGGAATCAGTTTGTCAATGAACAGAGATATAAACAATATAGTGGTAAGAAAAGACAGGATTCAAAAGAGGATGCAGAAATGAGGGAAACAGTGTCATTGCCTATGTGACTTCAGGAGATAAATCATCAGTAAATACTTTTTAAAGCGGCACCACCACTAACACAGAACAATTTCACATTTGTAGGTAATTTACAGCTGAGAAACATTCTGTCAACTTTTCCTCATATGTATGGTTTGATTAAACTTAGTGAAAGACACCTCCCATCAGACCTGAAATATCTCTGAGGTTTTAATGATTTTCCACACAGAAAGGACACACTCACTGTTCATTTTTTTTTTCAGTATGCCCAAATGAAGTATCTCATGAATATGGGTTAATGAATACAATTGCTTTAAGGCAAGAATGCAGGTCTGGAAGGAAAACAAAGTCCAGTGGTGCCTTGCTTCTTCAAGAGATGGATTTTTAGTCTCCCTTAAAGCACACAGTCTATATGAGAACAAAATGTTAGAATCTTGTTTTTGTTGGCTGTGAATAAATTCATCATGGGATACATGGTTTAAATATGACCTGATGTAATTCCCATTCTCCTACTACTAGCTTCTATCTGCTGAGCCAATTTCAACTTCAGCTCTGTTTCTTTTGAGTAAAGATTGCAGACAGACTCTCGTCTTCATTGTTCTGTCCAATTCAGGATGCAAAGTACTCCTGGACACAAAATATAGGGTGTTTTTCATTTCTGTAGTGTGTGACTCAGTTTTAGCATATGAAACTAATCTTTGCTAATGCATTGTGTTAGAACTGACTCATCCATGCTGAAGGTGCAAAGTCCTTGAGTGCTTAACCAATTGCTTTTAATTTTAGAAAAACTATATTATATGTTCTTGGTTTCACTTGAATTTCTATTTGAGTTTTTTGCCTCATTAATAAATCATATGCACAGATAGCTGAACGTTGCAACTTAGATGTAAATAAGTAATTAGAAAAAAATATTGCAGCTTTCAAAGTTCAGTGGCCCGGGAAATCCTTAGGTTTTTTCATTAATCAGAATTTAAAGCCGTGGACAATTATAAATCATTCAACAATTACAAACTGTTGAGGGACAGGTTTTCCTAAAGGACTCAGAGTATACAACTGTTTGCAGGTATTCAGAGTTGCCCAACTCCTACCAGAGCACCAAAGTGAGTAGACAAATCCACATGTTGGTGGTGCCAACATAATTTGTGGAGTCCTCTTAGCACTTGGATACCTCTTTTCTTTACCCCTACCTAGGCACTAAGCCCTTGAAAACCTGCCCATCCTCTAGGCAGGAGAAGACAAAATGAAGACCAAAATCCAGGATAAACTTAATATTACTGACTTATCTATATATGATCCCCCAAAGGAGCTCCCATTTTCAAGTCTGAGAGATATCCAAGCAGAGATACAAATCTCTGAGATTTCCAATCGGCTTTCTCCTTTTGACATGATAACTTATGTGAAATGGCACACGTAAGTCAACATTTCTCCCTCTGAAGGGAACATGAGGATGGAGTTTGGCCCCTTCACTAGCTGCTTGGCATTCTGGAGACTCCTATCCCCTTGGCACCTGCAAAAGTGACACTTTAGTTGTTCCAGCTCTCTTGATGATTTATAGCGAATTTGTGTTTCAGAAACAAGCTGATAACCTTTGCACTGCCTTGGAAGGCAGAACTTTTATTATAGGATTGTTAAGATAACAACAGCTCTGAATGTGTACTGCTGCTCTGCTAAGAACTAAGTGGTAACAAAGCTCTGCTTATCTGCTCAGCTACCTGGATTTTCGCAGTGGCCAAGGGTAGGAAGCTCTTGCACAGCCAGCTGGTTGTTTCCTGGCATTCTTGTTTTGAGACAGTTGAAGTTCACTCAGCTTTGCTGCTGCTTTGTTATCTAAGGAATTCATATACTACTTAATCTCCATAAAAACCCAAACCATGACTGTACCGTGTGAGCTCTGCAGGGAGCATCAGCATTCCAGATCTGGTGCCATAAGGCCTGTGAGCAGATTCTGGGATGCACAGAAAACTGTATTTTTTGGCAAGCAGTATCACAAATGAAGGGAAAGGCTGCCTGAAACAATTTGAAATTTTTCTTGGGTAGTTTGGACTTTCTAGACTTAAGATACTAGGTAAGAGAGCTTTATTTTTTGCAATGACAACCCCAAAAGGAAGAATTCTAGATGTGGCTTCCATTTGCCTTGCCAGGTATGCTTAATAGTAAACCTTTTGCATGAGTCTCAAGGAGCAGTTGTATTCTTGGGATCTAAAGTTGTTTTTAGATAAAAAAGCTGAATAAAAGAGTGAAACGAATTTTTTTTTTGTATGTGAGCCAGATTCTATACAAATACTCCCTGAAACTGATATTCAGAAGCCTTTATTTTTTTTTTTCCTAAATTATGAGAGCACGACAAAATATGATAACAATACACACTGGAATGTTTATTTTAAAATAGATAACAGCTCTGAAAACCCCTTGCCTAGTTCAGTATACTGGAACATCCCTGCAGCTTAACCTCCTGTCAGTGTGAGCCAGAGCAGGGTGAGGAATGCTTCTTGCTTTTCCCAGGCAAACCCCTCTGAGGAAATTTAGAGCACACAGTGTGTTCAAACTCCTTTTTTCCTCTTTAGACTTATTATTTATTTCAGGCTGATGCATAAGCCCAAGGCTGGGCTAGATTCTTTCCTGGACATCTGCCTTAAATGAGTGCTGCTCATCTGACAGATCCCAACAGGTCATGTATCACAGCACGTTCCCCTCCTGTCCTGTATACCTGCAAATCACTTCCAACAACTGGTATTTCCACACTATGGAAAATACAGAGATTTGGAATAGTGGGTCCCAAAGCTGAGCAGGACTGAGCAGGGAAAGGCTGAAGCACAAAGTCTGGGCTTTGCCCTGCCTCCCTTACTTGGGTTTTAATCAGCCAAAACCCCTACCGAGTCAGCAAGATTTTTCACTTCCAAAAGAGCTGTGTGAAAACTGAGGGAGGGCTTCAGGCAGATCCAGTACAATAGCTAAAAAATAACATGACAAAGTAAAAAGAAGTAAGATAAGAAGAGCACACAGCTTAAGAAAAGCATTTTTTCTAGACAGGGCATCCAGTATCCAGCTGCTCCTCTGAAGGAGGTTATGGCTAACGTCGTCAGTATGATGGGATGTGAGGCATTTAACAAAACTATCCTAGGGTTTACTTTTTATGTTTTGGGGTGAAGGAGAGTTTGAATTACAGATAAGGGATGGCAGGTGTTCATGTCAGTCTCCCACTTCTTACTTCTGGGTTTAAAGACCAGGCTATTTGCTTTCTTTTTTTCCCCAGGCCAGTAGTTACCTTTTTTAAACAAAGTCCTTTTGTTAGTGTCCCATGTTTTGTTTGTGCACAACACTGTCAACAATATCAGGATATGTTTAGATAAAAGATCTACTAAATAGACTGGCTTGGGAGTTTGGGGAGTTTATCTCCACAGATAATGCTCCAGTAGATTTTTGTAGTGGCTCTCATTAGTTGACTCCGTCTTATCTAATCAGCCTCTGAAGCCAATCAATACAGAAACTTGCCAATCAGTGCTGAAGCATTTCATGCAGTTATATTCCTGAGGCTCCCAGAAAAAAAAGGGAAAAGAGCATAGAAGTACTTTTTGTTTTGTTCTGGTTAAAACTGTTCTGAACAAATGGTTGCTGGGTGAGATGCTGGGACCTGATCCTTGCTAGGTTTTCTGGCACTGCTTGACGGATTAGGCTGTATTTCTCCTGAGGTGGGATTTTTTTTCTATTTTTCAGATGAACCTTTGTGGCAATGTATTAACTCAGCCTACCAACACGTCTCGGTGCTCAAGCTCCTGAACCGATAATGTTTATGGACAGTTAACATCAGTCATGAATGATGGCTTCAAGAGAATTTGACTGACACAGGCTTTGGTGAATCATCTGGAGAGTGTGTTTAAGCATGGATTGGGTACAATATTTGTCTTTTATTTTTCCAGCCCATCATAAATGAGGTTCAGTCTTCCAAGGATGGTGTCTCATGACTGATCCTGGGTGGTGCTGAATTTGGTCATCTGACCCAACCAGTCCTCACATATACCCTCACATATACATGGATGGGATGTGAGTCCATGAAGACACTGGTGTGAAGTGTTGAGATGGGCCCTGAGGTCCTCTGTTGTAGTTCAATGTTGTGTATTTATCTTCACTGTTTGCTTGGCATGCTTTTAGAGGTTGGAAATTACAGCATCCTGAACTGAGAAAAACCGATGAAACCCACTGTTCTCACTTCTTGAAGCACACCTGTGTATTTATAAATGCAAGCAAAGGCCATCTGCATCTTCTAATGCTGCAGGTGTCCATGGCCACGTTACAGTTTTGATCTGATTTTTTTTTTTCTGAGAAAGCTAAATGAGGGGTGTGAAATATTCCTGATTTAGTTTCTGTGATGAAACCCAAGAGATATTTCAAGCATTTTCAAGCACGATGAATGCGGAAAAAAGCTAAAAGTGGGATATGTGAGATTGCTCAACTACTTTAGTCCTTCAGTCTAAAGGGTGGGAGTCTGGCAGCAGGCTGTTAAGGGAAGGTGCAAATTGACACCAAGATGATGTACATCTGGTCCTGGTTGAGGAGCATAACTGAGGCATACAACTAACCCCACATCACTTCCACAAAAGTAGGAGTTGTTGGTATGATTGACCATACCGCTGAATTGATACATGCCTGCAGGGAAAATGTACAAGGACTGGACATCTCTAAAGCCAATTTGCCCTACCCCTGGCTGAAGTATTCAAATGTATCCTGGCATCCTTTGGTAAGGGAGCAGCTGGTGCATGGTAGAGCACGAGCCAGGTTATGGGGATAGCTGGGGGATCGGGGTTTGAGTACGACACTGGCAGTGTGGCAGCAACCTGCACATACCCACGGAACAGTGCTCGGGGAAGAGGGCCCTGAGGGAGAACACTTCTGCAGAAAGTGTAGCTGCAAAATGTGCTATGGTGAGAAAATTCACATAGGAGGTGCAGCCAGGGGACACTTTCAGACCTCCAAGCTCCCTCCAAAAGAAAGAAGCAAAAATGCTAAAAAATACGGAGGGATCCCTGGCAAAAATTGAGATCAGCAATACATGATGTCAATATATTGCCTCTGTTTCTGTTTGCTCTTTTTCTTACACAAATATCAATGATTGTCATTGACACCAGTGCTGGAATAAAATCTCTGTATCCAGGTTGAGGATCTATCTTGTTTTCTGTCTAAACTTTTAAGCCAGTTTTGCTGGATGTGCATTAGAACTAAAGTCCTAAATATAAGTAATTACTGTATTTGCTTTTCTGTTTTATTGCAGCTGCAAAAGTGAGCCATAATGATTTTTATAGTACATGATAGAATTTGTCAGCTTTGGGACAGAATGAACTCACATGATAGCGACTGGCTCAGCCTCAAAGTGATAAACATGTCAAGATAACAGAAATAATTTTTTTCCCTGAACACGAGAATACAATGCAATTTAAAGCAGCTTTTTTTTCTTTTTCTGCATTTTAATATTCCTATAATCAATCACCAACCATAACGATTTTATTATGACTATGGACACAATAGATCAAATTTTTATGGCCTGGTCTTAGTTTTCCATATGTAATCTGCCAGCACCAGTAATTGCACAGTTTAGGTCATGTGAGTACCCAATTACCCCCACAAATCAGGTAACTAGACATCTATGCTGCATGCTGACATAACTGGGAGAATAAACTTGTTCACAAAACTTGGCACATGTAAAGTTGAAAGTCATTCTTCAGGCCAAAGTGAAAATTTTGCTTTGCTTGTTTATTGTTATGATTCCCCCAGAGACCATATGAAGTCAGAAATTTTTAAAAAAACATTTGCTTTAAATATGCAGTTTCTTTCAAGAATCTGGCTAGAGCCAAACCTAAAATTTAGGGTTTCTTGCCCACAGGCAGGCAGCAGGTAAATCCTGTATGATTAAAATAGTGGATTGAATTTCTCAAAAACTTTAATTCACAACTCTCAAAGCTGTGACAGAATAAAGTGGGGACCCAGGTTGAAGTTTGATTAAAAGTTGAGAAAGAGGACAAGGAAAAAGTTATTTATTTACACAATGCAGAAAGACCACCTGAAGGTATCCATAGGCACTTGTGTAGATCATCATCTTCATAAATGACCTAATAAAAGGTATGGTACAAGGTATCAACATTTATGAGTGATTAAAGATTATATACAATAGTAAAACTAAAGGAAGCTGAGAAGACTCACATGAAGATTTTAAAATGTGGGTGACTGAGATATGGAAAAGGCAATTCTTACAGAAGAGCAGACACACAGGGACCAGGAATTCACTGCAAGGTGAGGCACAAGAGGAAAAATAAGGTCAGCTATGTACATGTGTACAACAAAATGTCTGTACCTAACTTCTGCTTCTCAAGAGAGTTAGCATTAGCTCCCTGCTTATTAGTGGTCAGGAAGACAAAGGGTGCATTAAGTCTTATTACAAAAAGAGTACATTAAAAAAGTCAATCTGTCATCATCCAACTGTATAAATCCTCAGGGCTCCCACATCTTGAGGTGTCCATGCAGACCTAGTCCCCTGGGTGGCCGAGACTGGATGGGGAAAGCTGCGGACTCAGATGTGCCATGGCAAAGGAAGTTTCACCTTGTCCCTGCTGGAGCCAGTGCTCTGGTTGGCCTGAGTCCTTGAAGCTCTTCTTATGCTACAGAAGTAAGAAGAATTTGTTACAAATACAATTCCTTTTTATTTATTTATTTATTTCCCTTTCCTATTTATTACTGGGAGGCAGCGTTCCTCCCAGTTGAGTCAGGGTCTTTTTGGATGGGACGCACTGTGGGGATAGGATCCTGGGAAGTTCAGCATCCCAGCAGGTGTCCTCGGTCGGAACTGCCCTCACCTGATGGGGACCTCTCGTTCCCCATGCCTCATTGGCACGAGCTCCTGGAGGTCTCAACATTTTGAGCTGGAGCTGGTTTCCCTGCCTGCTGCTGCAGCCTCATCCTCTCGCAGACTGGAGACATTGGAGGGGAGGCAGACACTGCCCCCAGCACTGAGGACGTTCACCCTTCTCTGGGAGGATGACACCTGGGAAGAGGTGGGAGACAGTGGTCCTTTTTCTTGGTGCAGGTATGGCTCTTGGCACCCTGTGCTGTCGTGCCTTGTCTGCCTCTCTGTGCTGGTGATGTGTGCAATGGCACTGCTGCCTCTCGTGCAGGGGAAATGCACGTGTGAGGCAGAGAGGGGCTCAGACATGCTGGCAGAGAGCACTGCAGGCACACACTTGAGCAAAAACTGGAAGAGCTAGTCAATTGCTTGTTTTGTTTGATATGTTATCCTAAAGCATTTCTGCAAAATTATCATGGTCATAAGCCAGGCAAGGTGCAGAACTCACTGCCTGTCCTTTGCTATGACAATGAAAACACTGTTGATATTTTCAATTAAAAAAATACCCCAGGGAAGTATGATTTTGTGAGGCTGTTCTAAAACTTTCCTTCATGTCCAACAATATGTACGTGACTCAGCTACTAAATAGGCATCTAAATAAAGAGGCTTCTCTTGTGCTTTATGTTCACAAAACTCTCATTCTAGTGTGCAAAGGAACACTCTCCAGCTTTTCTACATGTTCTTTCTTTGATCTGCACTGCTAATGATAAAACATGTTAGCCTGAATCATAAATGGAGAATTATTTCTGTCTGATTTTTTAGAAATCCTGCTCATAGTTTAATATGACACAACTACATAATTAAATAAGAGTATGTAGTTCATTACATAAATTTATTTCATTTAGGCTTTAAAATATGCTTAGCAGAAATACAACAGTCCTGAGACATTTTTATTTTAACAGAACTCAAAGGGCCTAATACTATTGTGTAATATGGGAGAGAGCTTTAAATTTACTGTGTCTAACACGAATGCATATTGTCATGCAGAGACTCCCCGAAGGTATTTCAGTGCATTATCCGAGTGGTAGATGCTTGGACAAAAATGCTTACAAAGTAATCTCCAAATACAGCATATTCAGACAATGTGCAACTTGTGGATTACTTTTAACACTGCTATGCATGTTCTTCTGTGCCTGTATAATCCTCACATAATGGTGTCCTAGACCATTCCTGGGGCTTTTTGAAATCAACAAACCACAAATTATTCATAATAATAATAATGCAAAACAGAAGTCATATAAGGAGGTGCAAATTCATTGTATAAAGTTATTATAGTAGACAAGGCCCTCTCAGCAGTCTCAAAGTCATATGAAAGTTGTTTCAAAATTCAGAAGTTTTCTGCAGTATTCACAGCAATTCATCCTTAGCAGAACAGCTAAATGGTTTTTCATCAGTAAATTACATTTACATACACCCTCTGTCTGCTTGAAAATATGTTGGAAATTCACAGTCATTTTCAGTAGAGCAAGCATCTTCCAAGTGTTTTGGGTATTGCTTTCAAGGAATGCACTCTTAATTTTATTCTATGTGGCATTTTGATCTTCTTTATTTGTACAGTGCAGATGACCATAAGTTATTATTTCAGTCCTCTGATTTGGCAAATCAAAATTTTAAACAAAGAAACTGGTCTGAGGTGAAGAGCAAAGGAAGGTTACTGGCCAGGGACTTGCAGGAGCACTGGCATAAATAATGACACGGAAGTGAAGGAATCAATTCGTGTGAATGGTGCTGATGGGGAACTATGTGTGCTAATGTGTGCAATGAGGACGTCTGCTCTTGAAATGAATGCACTGGACTTTCTGTGTCATGTTCCACTAGTTCCAGGGACCAGTTTAGGAAAGCATTTAAGCACATCGTCACCATATGAGCTTACACATTAACAGCTGGCTTTTTCAAGAGGAATTTGTTCTTAGATCAAAGCCTTAGTTGCTTGGAATAGAAGGTGTGGTAGCAGTAATACAGGGAATGATTTAAAAAAGGTATTAGACTGATGGATTTGAACAGAGAGAGTTGCAAGTTCCCAATGGTAAAATATTGTAAAATCATGTAAGATATTTTCCTGTAAATGGAGATGGAGCTGTTTCTTTTATTTTTGTTGTAACTTTCATTTTATAACAGAAATGGGATGAAGCACACTGTGTTTCAAAGAGATCAGTGTTATCCTTGAATAAATCTGTTTACCTACTGGCCTCATGCCTTTTGAAATATCCATACACCTAAGAAGCCAGACTTAACACTTGCAGTGCTGCAAACTGGAAGTAGCTATATTATAGTGAGCTAGCATCACATCAGCGTAAAACAAGTGAAAAGGTAAACAGGCCCAACTCCAAAATGTTGCTCATGACAACATGTTTCTTGTGTCTTGCAAGTGTATATTTCATTACATGCTAATTTTGCAGAATTATCACACTTACTGGTTTCCCCAGAGGCAAAGGCAGAATTTTCTCCATGCTGAGTTTTCTACTAGCTCTTAGGAGAGCAACATTTACACTTAAAATTTTAGTGCACAAATCACCTGTTCCATAATCACCATAGTTTTAGAGGTCCTCAGGAAAGGTCACAGATTTGTCCCTCCCCCAGTGGGGAGCATCCTTCTGATGTTCTGCCTAGTCTTGATCTCCAGCTTCAGTTTTGCAGTAGTCTCATGCCTGTCACTGAGACTGTGGATGAAGGACTGAATCTCACTCACTCTGAAAACAGTTTAGACTTAAAAGTTTACCATAAGAACCGTGCCAATTGTGATCTGGCCTGTTTTACTAAAATATTTATGCTAGTAAAAGACCAAATGTAAACTCAGGTTACACCAGAAATAAGCTGTGCTTCTGGGAATGCTTGCATTGCAGGTTAACTGCATTCGCACAAAGATAAGATTTATATATCAACAGCCAGATGTCTTTTCTATTGCTTTAAGTAAGTTTTTTTACACCCATTTTTAAGATTTTAGGCTCAGAATTTAGCCTAGACTTCCTATAGTATTTGCTGACTGTATCTGTATTAGCAGGCAGTGCAGATCAACAGAGGTTTGTAAAGCAAAAGAGTTGTGGCTGAGGTCCCGACATCCACACCAGACATGCTCCAGGGAAGTTTACTCCATGCTGGGTCTAGTCTGGGCCATTCACATCCATTGGCTGATGGAGCAGGCTGGCTTCATAGGCACAATTGCTGCAAGCTTTGTTTGAAAGGAATCCAGTTCATGTGCCCTGAGCCCATTCTGTGGTGTGAACCAAGCCACATTATGTGGGGACAGCCTGGAGATTCACTTCAAAACATGCTCCCAATCCAAACTGAAACCCTAAAGTAGATGTACCCATGCAGTCAGAAGAATCAAAAACTCCCTGGATCCATGGATGCAGAAGGATTACCCTTGGGGACCCATTGATGCACAGAGAGGGAATATTGAAATGGAATGAATTCTGGGCAGCAGCTGCTGTAAAAGGACCACAAATGCAGGTTTCTATGGCAAGGTGAAGTGCTGAAAGACATGTCAGAGAATGACACTGTAGACAGGAGTCTACAATGCAGCATGGCAATAAGAAAAAAGATCAGCATTATTTGGCTCATAGAAAAGCATTGTGCCATGCACAGCCATTCTCTAGACTGCTGAAAATGCACCTGGACACTTTTTTTTTTTTCCCCTGGGGCTTAATATTTCCTTCCCAGACAAGCCCCAGAGACGCAAAGCAATTCAAACAGTTAAACTTAAAACACATCCAGGAAAGGGCTGATTTGCGCAGAACAACTTCATCTTGATTTACATGATTGGCGTCTTTACAAATTTTGGGAAAAAGTTAGGCAGATTAAACTGGTGCTTATGAAGCCATATACAACTTCTTGTGCCATCTGCTAGTTCTTAATTTCCTCTTTAAGTTATTTAGCAGTCACATGGATGGTTCTCTTTAATGGATCTGTGTTGATTTTTCTGATTTGAAACCAAATCTTTCTCAGACTGAAATGGCTGAAGCAGCCAGAGCACTTCTTTAATTTTGCTACCTTGAACTGGCTGTGCAGTGTGACAGGGAACTGAAAATCCACAGAGCTCTCCAAAATTACATGAGCAGATTTAGGGATGGGGAAATAACTAAAAATCCCTGAACAGAGAAGCTGTGCTTTCTATCACATTTCAGATAACCATGGTTCCTTCCCCTGTTAATGTACACTTCTTGGATAAGCTGCAAAAATAACAGTTGTATGAAGAGGATGGACATATCTGATATTCATCAGCACTTGTGTATTGTACATATAAATGATGAGAGCAGCTGGCACAAGAGCAGGTAAGGCAGCTAGAAACTTGGTAGTTCTTTCTCCAAGGTCTCATATTATATTTTTACAGTAAAAACCTCTTAAGTGGTTCCTCTCAAGAGACATACTGTTCTCTATCCTTGTAGTCACCAAGCTCAAGAAGAAGGAAACAAAGGCAGTCTCATTCTCTCCAACTCTCATATGGTGGTTCCAGAAAATGGATTTTTGGCTTAATACTAATTTTTTTGTGTGATGAACACACTGAGAAAATGTGGATGTAAAAACAGGATATGAAACAGAATCAAGCATGGTCATGCTTACAGAAATGCAGAGGTGCAAGGACTTGAAAAGCTGATCCAAATCAGAGGATGAAGTAGTGTAAAGCAGTAAAAGTACTGCTACATTTTCTAGCTACTGAATGTAGTCATACAATGAGATTCAGTGCTAGAAGTCATTAGTCCTTTGCTCTGCTGTTTTTTTCTCCTTGTTTCCCTGGCTCCCAGTCTGCCTCTCCTGATGTGCTTCATCCTCCCAGCTGGATAGCAGAAAACCTGCCTCAGCTGCAAGCTCTTGGCTGGCAGCCACATGGTAATTTATAATGGTCCTCATGCCTCTGGAAGTAGTCCAGGTGGCATCATCTTCACAGTTGTGAATTCATTTTATGCCTTTACAGGTTGAGGGTTTTCTCATGCCTAGAGACCCTTTCCTCTATGGCTTCTGAGGGCACCTCATCCAGGCCTCGTAGTGTGACTGTGACATAGTTCTCTCCACAGTAAATTTAAAACATACTGTTTTTGAGGATCCTTTTATGTGAAGATGGTTAGAAATGCACACACACACACATGCATATATTACTAGTGCTGGCACTATGGCTGAGCTTATTCCATCTACATTTAGACACCTGGTCTAAGACTGTTGGTACAGATTTTCAAGAGCCTGCAGAGAAAGGTGCTTTAGGATGTGATCTACTTTAAATTTAGGCCCCTAAGGCAAGGCATTGCTCTCAGGGGGAGCCTGTCTCAATCCAGTGACTTTAAGGGGCTTGTAAGTAAAATTCAATGGGATGAACTAACCTTATGATGTGCCTGTGCAAACACATAAGCGGGGGGGCTGAGTATTTTCTTGAGTCCAAGATCACCTGCCAGCTCTGTTGTTAGTGGGAACTCCTGAGCACAGCCCTCAGATGTGGCTTTTGCCCTGGGAACCACATGGAAGGGAAGAAGACAGGCTGGCTTGGGGTCTTGGGTCAGGCACTTGCACCCATCCACCCCTTCCACAGTGCATGTGAATGCCAGGATCCCACACACTAGCAGGTGATGTGGCCATGGCCTGTTCCTACGTACATTAGGGTGTCTCAAATAAAAACTGCATCAAGTTATCTAGCCACCCAGCCTAACCCAGGTGATTTGGCTTCATGTGTCTTTACATATCCCTTAAAGTATATACTGACCTGTTGACAATGTAATCTGAACCTGAAACTTTGGTTCTGAGTATCCTACCAACCATTTCTACGTGAGTCACACTGCCCATGTAATATTTGCTGGAAAGAGGGATTTGTTTTTTTTTCCTTCCCCTCTCCTGAAGTGGAAGCAGTTAAAGAAAGTGGACTGAGTGAGCAGGAGCCCAGGGCTTGGTGTAAGGTGCTGTCTGAAAGGAAGCAGATGTCTTTCCATCCGTTCTCAGGTGGTGAGATGTCTGGCACAATTACTGGTGCAACATATGGGAACAGACAGGAGTGTTTCAGTTCTGGCTTTGAGTGTTTGGACAAGCTCTCATCTGGGAGGTGCCTGTTGCAAACTATCCTTTCTACTTTTCTTTAACAGAAGCTGTGCATTGGATTCCACCATAAATGTGGAAATCGGAGTGAAATCATTCTTCTATATCTTTTTAGAAGGTATAAAAATTTTGCTGGTGTAATTTCCTTGAAACAACAAGGCAACACCTTGATTGGAGGTACTGGGAAGTCACACATCGTCATGGAGTACTCTGTTATTTTTAAAAATTAGGGCAGATTTTGTTGTTTAAATAAATCTTTTGAGGGTGGTGGCATCAGGAAAGAACAAATTTCATTTTGCTCTACCACTTGTGTCAAAACATCTGCATCAAACATTCGGTGCATAGTGACATAGCAAAACAAATGTAGAGCAGACATTACAGATGAGTGGCTTGTTGACGGATTAGCAGATGAGTTTCCCTTATGTTTTTGAAAAGCATAGCTCCCTAGACAAAATGTACAAAGGGGAAAGCTGGGATTAAAGATCAGATAACAAATAGCAAGCTTTTCTTTTCAGTGTTTACTATTCAAATTCCCTAATATCACGAAAGATATAAAGAGCAAGTAAAGAAAAATATGGTACATTCAACACAGGGAAGTGAAAAATGGACATCTTTTAGGACTAAAGCTGCAACCAGGGCTGAGGGAAATGTTTTGGTCTTTCAATATATATGAAAAAAAAAGCAGATTTGGGTTATTGAAGCTGCTGGCAAAATATATGTTGACCTCATCAAATTATTTTGGCTGAAAAACAGCTGATTCTTTTAAAAAAATTTAGAGGTTGTTTTCTAAATAAAATGCTTTTTTGTTTCCAAAATGATATTCTGTGTATAAAAGTACCTAACTTTAAGTACAGGAATTCAATTGCACTTTAAAATTAATGATTTTTGACTCAAAATGGTTTTGTTTCTGTTCATTGTTGTTTGTCAAGGGACTGAAGAACAGATTATTTGTACAGATCTAGGTACAGTATGAACTGTGGATAATTTTAAAGTATCTCTGTTAGTTCAGGCCTGTTCTAATAACATAATTGAAAATCTGCTCCTGAGTCAGAGTGTAGATACATCTGGCTGGGCTATCTCTTCAACCCTTTCCAGTTCTCTAAAATCTTACCAGCAAAGTAGGTCTATTGACTTGCTTAGCCACTTTGGTGCTGCCTTCTCAATCAGACACGTTACCAGTTTCACTGGTTGTGTGAAAGCTGCTTCCTGTATGATGTGGGGACTGGGACTGAGATGATTGCAGTAGTCAAAAACGATGTTCCTCGTGCTGCATGACGTGCAATGGTGTGCGCTGCATCCTGTTGGATCCATCAGAGACCAGAGCAGCTGAATTTGCTTGTGGGGGTTTTGTTCGGTGAAGACTGGATAATGTCACCCATTGGTAGGTTAAAGAGCCTGATGTGGTGAGTAGCAAGCTCTGAGAAGGACACTGCTAAGGCATTTAGGACACACTGTTATGGTTCTGCTCTGCTACATGAAGCTTGAGGTAGTTGGGAAGGAGAAAGAGGAAGACAACCCCACAGTAATTTCCTGGTGTTTCTCTGGCTAATCTCATCCAGTCAACATAGGGAAAGCCTTCTGATGAATGCATTGGGAGAGAACACTGTAAGCTTCTCCTGCCAGTTACCCTAGCTCTGTGTATTTTAGGTGGCCAAAATCTAGAGCCAATCCTTTACAGTGTGTGAGCACTGCTGGTAGCAGGAAATCCCCAGTTCTCCCTGGTAGCATAAAAATGAAATTAATGGCCAGCTTTTACATAGCTCTGTGAGGGGCTGAAGACTTCGTACTTTTCATTCAGTTATCCATACATGGGCAGCCCAAAACTAGCTGGTGGGTTTTAAAATACCTAATATGAATGGAATTATTTTAATGTATTGCTTTAATTTTTTTTAAAACTTCCTTTTTATTACATGCTGACATAAAAATCCAATATATAATCCACTGACAGCAAGCGAGCGCCAGAGCCCGAGAAGTCATCTTACAAAGAAGGATATGCAATTTTGTATTTCCATCAAGCGTGCTAGAATAATAAGTCAGCTGCCACAAGCTTTGGAAAACTGGCTGGAATTGGACCTCCTACAGCAAATTGTAATTAGGATTGTAGAAATTTCCCTTTTTGGGGCTTGGTTTACAGAATATAAGGTCTTGATATTTTTTATAAGCTTCCAGTATGGGTCGCTACATAAGGCACAGCAGGGTAGCGAGAGAGGTAGAATTACCTCCTCTCTTCCCTTCACCTCAGGAGGTAGATGGTCCCAACAGACTTCTCTGTTAGAAGGAAGAGCTCAGAGTGTCTCCTGAGGAAATGGCAACCACAATGCCTTGACCCAGTCTGTGAGAGCAAAGTGTGTGCTGGCTGCTTTGCAAGGGCAGGAAGTGCTAGTCACCCCCTATCAAACTTCAGGGGCTGATCTGTGCCACCTCCATCAGCAGCCCAGTCCCTACCAGGCCCCTCTGCAATTGCTGGAAAGAAATAGGCACCTTCAGAGGCTGAGGAAGCCTTTTGATGCACTGAGCTGTGGAGGAGCTCCCTCATCTTCACTTGATGTAAAGGGTGTTCAGGCCACATTCTGTCCAACCTATGGCACTGCAGAATTCAGAGGCTCTTTTTTCATTTAATTGTATAGCACGTGATTAGAACCCATATCAAGTGGTGTCCTAAGTAGAGATTTGTAGGTGGAGCATGCAACTGTGCTAGTTCAGGAGCACTCTCCTTTGGATAGGGAGTCAGGATGGGTTTGAGATGAAGGCATTGTAGTTCCCACTCCTTGGAAATCTTAGCAATACTCTTAGCTCTGCCCTGATCCGTTGTTTTATTGTAAGCATGTTATGCAGCTCAGAATTTGTCTCTTGGACACTGAGTAATTTGTCTTCCCATCAGTGCCATCAGGAAAACCCATTCTTTGCCTGGGTAAGAAGCAAATGTAAGCATGTAAGGCCAAAATAGAAAATGCAAAAACTGAGCAACATCCCAATCCATGGATTCTTAATTTCTTTAAAACATGCATGAGTTACCTGTGTGAAAGATGTCTTCTGTTGCTGTGCAAATGACTATGGTCAGTTCATATTTAGTCAACCCATTTTCAGGGTGGAGAAATTGCTTTGAAACTGATCTACCAGGATGGAGAGTGAAGTGGAAAAGGAAAAGAGGAAGGATATTTTATATGTGTGCAGTACACTGCTGAACCACTCAGTATTTCTCTGTCTGGTGCAGTGTGGGTCCTGTGAAACAAGGGCAATGTCCCTAAAATCCTGTAGAGTCCTTCCGTCTGCAGCTGTAGATTTTTTTTCTTGAACAAATAATTCCTGCTTGGGAAAACATGCTGTTAAACATGAGGCCATAGATCTTTGAAGTGCAGGTAACTTCATTTGGATGGCCAAAAGAACTGCAAATTATTCCTGGGATCCCCTTCTCCTTGCAAGCTAAAGCGAGCTGGCCAGAGGGACTGGCAGTCCTGTCTTCTCTGCCTGTCTTTCAGGAGCAGGCCGGAGTCTCACATATCTCTGGCAGTGGCAGATCTGAGTGCTGGGCAGGCACAGGGGACATTTGCCTGTGCCTGTTGTCCAAATAGCCATCCTTCAACTCCTTCGTGGAAGAAGATGATGGGCTAAACTTCTTAGCAACATCTGGCCTGCAGGCTACCAGCTGAGCCATTCTGGAAAGATCATAACTTAAGTTCTTTTAGGATTGATATGTCATGTTGGCTGGACTTGTGCATCTCCATATTTATAATTCAACCAGTGTGTACCATTAGAGGACTTTTCAACATTTAACCTTCAGCATTTCAACTCAAAGTGTAGACTTGCTTTGTAAGAGAAAGCTTTTCTCTTTCAAGCTTTATGAAGTAAATGAGTTATAAGAGTGCTTCAGAGTAACAGGGGGTTAAAGAAAACACTTGGCTTTAAAACATGAAAAACATTTCAGATAGACGGAGGGCCAAGCTCTAATCTTATTTCCAGGGAATCAGAGCAGAGCAGAGTTGGCTTCATTAGGGTTGGAGCCCACCTGGGCTTTGCGGCTGTGTGTGGAGCTGCAGCTTGCCAAGGTGGGACTTGGGGGCTCTCTTAAATGCTGTTAATGAGCTGCCTGAGGTGCCACATGGACTGCGTACATCGAGAATATCCACATCAGGGGCGAAAGCAGCCTCCACACCAGCTTGGCAAAGGCCACTTGACCACACCAGCAAATCCTTCCTGTATGCTCTGCTTGGGGCACTGAATCCAAGTGCAAGGAGCCAGCGAGCTTGGGGTCAGGCCCACCTCTTGGTTTTAGCACCCTTTCCGATGGTTTGGCTGTGCCTGAGCTCCTTGCAGTCGCCAGGGAGCGGCACTGGCGGCACCATTTGCCGAGGGAGCAGTGAAGCGGGCTTGTCACACCTCGGTATTCACAGGCTGGAAATAGAACAAGCTCACACCACTCCCACACAGGCACGCATTACACAGTCTAACAAAAATATCTGTACTTTCCGCGATGACTCCAATCGTTTTTAATGCCACTGACTCTAAATCATGTGCTCTGCTATTACCTCAGGAAGACACCCAACACGTGTTGAGCTGGCACAGCTGCCTGGTATGGCATGGTGTCAGCCACACCACGTGCGGCTACGGGCAGCTTGGTTTGCTTGTGATGTCTGGGAAAAGCTTGCCATAGTCACCACAGGCCATGTCTCTAAATCTTTGTCTCTAATGAATGTAAAGCTGAGCCCACGTCCCCTTGCCGAATCCCGCTGTGTTGGTGACCTAAAATGAGCAGGGACTACTCCCATGAGTTAGTGTTGCTGGAATTGACTGTACATCACAAAATTATCCCCACAGCTTACTGCCAGTTTTCTCTGTCTTGAAGTTTGACTTGAATTCAGACATATGGCTTTAAAATTTCCAAACAGTGATCACCAGCTACACTGTAGGAAGGAGATTTCATTCCCTGTCCCCATTAGTCAACCGTGAGCTTTCCTGTGCTAAAACCCACTCAGGAAATGCTGCAAACAAAAGAGGTAAATAGTTCTCAGCATTCCTTGTTGCTTGGAAGGAGTTAAGCTCTTCTCAACAGACTGATCGAGTTTTTCTGGCATTATCCCATTAGCTTAAGTCATTGCTGATGACTTCACCCTCCTGGTGACATCAGCCTCTAATCTTGTGAAGGTGAATTCATGTGAGATTGTTTCAAAACAATTACTCCCCAAATTGTCGGTCATTTCAATTGATATATGGATGCAACATTCACTTTTGCAGATTGTAGCTTCTCTCATGCAGTGTGTGTACACATTTTCCATCTTGTATTTCAGCATGTGTGTTATGTTACAAACTGGCACTGCCTGAGATCAGCAGGAGAATGTGCTTGTTTTAAATGCAAAAGTAAATGAAACAAACAAAAATCAACCCACTGATATTACTATTTTTATAGGTATGATTAAGATTTCTCTTCAAGCATTTATGTGTTTTTTTTTTGATTCCCTCTTGATGCTGCCTCCCTCTCTGTCTCTTCTGGAATATTCTGCTTTGTCTAGGCTGTGTCTTTGCTTCGGAGTGCTCTGGCCATTTCAGATTCTCTAGCTTTTACCCGTACATGGGGAAAAATGTAGACAGATAAACACCCAGGATGGTTACTTAATAAATCGTGATTTTTAATAACATTGGATGTATTTTTCTCACCCCATACCAGGTTAAATATAGATAAAAGTGCATAAAGATGATAGATCGGGTCTTAAAATATTTTCTGTTTTTCTCTTTGCTCTGAAGAAGTGACTCAGAGGAACATGGAGACACAGCCGACACTTGTAAGAAGTGGTTTTAATAAGAGGAGACAAGTCATCATCCCAGCTGTGCAATCCTTGCTGAAGTCAAAGGGTCGGAAAAGAAAGGCCTCATTTGTCCTGAGGAGCAGCACACACATGTATACCGAAGGAGGATAGTGATGTATTTAGACTAGAAGTTCCCCAGACCTAAACGAGACATTTGTTTGCTTAGCTTCATTGTTCTTCCCTTCTCTCAGCACTTGTCCTCAGCTGGCTGCAGCAATCCCTGTGGAGCTCTGCAGCGGCATCCACCTTGAAACCAGGGGAAAGAAAGTTCCTGCTCCCCAAAACCTCTCATGCTCCCAGCTGCTGGCAGAAAACCTCTCTGAGCTGCCCCGTCCAAGCTGGCCACAGCCAGGGGGGGTGACCGGGCACAGGGCAGCACCGAAGGCAGGAGGACTCGGACACTGTCATCTCTATCTGCCCTATTGTGAGGAGACTTCTTAATGTGACTAATAGCTCTTGGCATTGAGCTGTAGCTCCTGAAGTGCAGAGCTGGCATGTCCATGCGCTAATGTTTAAAGTAATGTGTCAGAAAAGTTTTATAGTAGCAGCACAGTATTGTTGGGGGAGAAGAAGCCTGTTTAAATAAAGCCAATAAAATTCTACTATCATCGCTTTTCTCTCTTTATTGTTGAGAGGGTGGAAATGACTAAAGTTTTTATTTGGTGTTAGCAGTGTGATGTTAGATTTTTTTCCACATTTGGAAGTGAACAAGGTAGTGATAAAAAATCATTAAAAAGTGAACCAGTTGTCCTCAGCTCCTGGATGTTTCAGAAGGGCTCAGCCAAAGAGACAGCAAACTTAGCATAGGCAACCAAAAAGGAATTTTTTTCTCCTTACAAAAGAAACCCTGTTGTGCTACTCCTTTAGGAAGGAAATTGAGTTTCTGGATGACTCGCAAGTACTTTGCTCATTGTAGTGGTCTGTATGTTTCCTGAATACCCAGATCTGATTTAGATTAGGGCCTTTTGGGTGGGGGTGTGTGTGGGGGGGTGAAGGACTGGATAAATAAGAGGAAATTTGTAGTTTTAGTCCAAGGTCCAAGCACTGTTACCAATTACATGTGTATAAGCTATAAGAGACGGACTGCATCTGCCTTAGCTGTAGTTAAAGTTGTACAGTGCTTCATCCTTTTCCTATGCCCCTTCCTCCCCTTTCAGAGGGAGGAAAAGTAAGAAAAACAAACAACTAAGTGTCTCTCCAAACTGCTCTCTGTGGTTTAAACCTGTATCAGGGTTAGATAAAGGATCTAGAATTTAAGGCAAGTGAAAAATAGGCAGGAGAAATTGGATGGGCAAGTGCTGCTTAAACTGCAGTTATTATGTCTGGCCTTCATGTGGTTTTGCTGTGAAGCAAACAAAAGAAGAAAAGTAAAAGGTGAAAGCAGAAAATCCTTTCTGTTAAACTCCAGAGAAAATGGCAGCTCTCTCACTGTGCCAGCTGCTTGGTAACTACCCCTACAATGCCTGGTATCTGTAAACTGACAGTAAGTAATACATCTCTCAGTAGCAGGCCAAAATATTGAAGGTGTGGTTTGCACCAAAATGTGATGATGCAATCTTTTTTGTGCTGGGAGCTGAGGAGAGGTTTGGGAGTGGGGTTGGTTCTGCAAGGGTGATGCACAGCTCTGTATGCCAGGCATTTCTGGGCTGCAGTGTTCTCCCCGTGTATGCAGTGGCTGCTTCATCACAAAGAAGGCAATCAGCTGTTGGAGCTGCTGGAGGGCTGGGATGGTGGGTCAGCCACTTCCAACTTCCATATCCTGATAGTCCTTCTCTTCTGGCTGAAAGAACATATCACACCCAGTTTTCCTTCTCTGCCTGCTGCTTCAGAGAGTGATGACATACAAGAAAGCAAAGGGCACAGCCCTTGTAGTCTGCCCACCAGTTTTGGAGAGGGTATCCTCTGTGATTTGCTTTCATGTTTACCATGTGGCTACCAGATCATGCCCTCTGTTTTTCTTTTACAGAAAGAAATTCCATTGTATTCACTAAAAAAACCCCGAAGCTGGCATGCAAAAGACCAGCTCCATACAGCAGGCTGGGGTTTGTTCTGCCTTTACTAGTATGGCAGAAATCCATTGCCTTTCAAGATCCACCTTCTTTTCCCACTGTGTACCAGGTCTATGTGAACCTTCTGCTACCAGGTATGCTAATGTTTAGCGTTGACATAGGAACCTCGAGTATTCAAAGGTCCATTCAAGAGAAAGAGAAACCCTCTCCAAAAGAACAAAAAGATAATTCATCTTTGCAACAGCTGTTCTGCCACAGCATCCACATTAAATGAAGGATTGGATCTATCCTCAAAAAGTACTTCATGGACCTGGAGCCTCCACAAACAAAAGTAGTCTAGAAATTTTTGTACCATTCTTAAGAGAGGTTTGTTAAATTCCAGTGTCTGTGACTGCCTGTGTCACAAAAGGATTTAATTAATATTGTTAATTAATTAAAGATCTTAAATTAGTGCCTAATTCTTGGACCACAGTCTTACTTTTTTGAATACTTCCTACCTATCCCTCTTTACCAAGGGGAGCCTGCATTTCAAGTTGGTGCTCTGGACAGTGTCAGGTTCCAGAAATGCTGATGAGCTCTGCAAAAGTTTGATTTCTTTGGAAAAGACCTCTTATATCTCACTGTGGCACAAGGTTTTAATATTTCACCTGGTATCCTATGCTTACAGAAAAAGCTATTCCACCCTGAGGTGCAAGGAGCTGTGGCAGCATGGTTAACCACAAGCAGCTATTTATGTGTATTGATATGAAGGGAAATTTGTTGCTTTCATCATGTGTTGATGGGACTGAAGTCTTAGGAGAATTCGGTGCTGTGCACATTGTGGTATAGCAGAGTTCTGTATCAAGATTGTGATATCCAGAGCACATTATATTATGAGACCCAGGGATGGGTTTTGTAACTCCAGTCCCATTCTGTTCTCTGCATTTTCCTTCTTGGGATGCTTCTGTGGCAATATGGAACAGCCCATCATTATCCACCATTTTCCAGCTGCTGGATCTAGACCTGATTTGCCAATCAGGTACCAGAAGTGGGTGCTCAATTACAAGTATGGTGGTCTCTGGATTTTTTAGGGCCAGTGGAGTTCACTGAGCTTAGTGAACTGCAGTTCAGTGAGCTGCAGAGAATTCTTCTTGACTACTTTTATGTTGTCTCTTAACAATATTTTGCTAGAAGCTTAGAACTTCAGGTGGGCACTCTATACTTGGGGTGAGATGTGGCACCTGCTCTTTGTGGGCAGATGTGTGCAGGTCTGGAGAACAGAGATAAAGAATAAGGCATGAAATTTTTTCCCATTTCTAAGTGAGGCTCTTGTTTTCAGATAATAATGGAAATTCATGCAGTTGAGTGACTATATGACAGCTAAGATATCTATGTTCTAATCCAAAGCCAGTCAAAATCTGTGACTCTTGAAAGGTTTTAGAGTGGGCTGTTGAAGATAAAATACAGATAAAGTATCATATATGTATATTATGAAGGGGTGTGGTTTCAATACTGTGCATGAACTCACTGTTGACTAAAGGACTGTATGAAAAAAATTAATTTCCTTCGCTTGTCTAAGACAAAATGTCTTCTGCTTGTCTGCTACAATGTTCAGTGGAGCTGGGGACTGTATTCATGTGCTAGAGGAACACAGCCAAAAAAATGTATTATCTTATTTTGTAGAGCCTGCTTTCTTCAGGAAGAAATAAATTGAACAGGACAGCTACACTGGTAAAAATAAGACATACAGCTAAGTACTTTCCATATGAGGTTTTGAAAATTCTTTCTAAAGGACAGCACCTCCTAGCTTCATTTTACAAACAGAATATGTTGGATACAGAGGATTTTAATGAATTGCACAAGTTCATGGAGTGAATCTGCAGTTGCAGGAACAGGCTCCTTAGATATATTTTTTGGGCTTTGTTCATTTGGGTTGACGACCTCTGAATCAAAAGGTAATGATGATGGAGAGGTCCCATCAGGCTCAGCTGTTTTTCCTTTCCTCTCTCTTCTCCCTTTGGACAATGGTGCAGCCACGGGGCTTTCCTTCCTTCTCACCCACACCCATTCCCTGGCTGAGATGACACAGGAAAAAAGGCAGCAACAAAAGAAAGGCAGGAGCTGAAGGGATGAATAAATGGTCTCATACGGCACAGGAACATTCTCTATCCAAGCTGCCTCTGTTTCAGTATATTCATTTATTGTGAGATATGCATTGCCACAGTGAAACATTTTTTTGTTTCTGTGCAAGAAACCACTGAGTTGGTCACCCTCTGTGATGTGAGGATCAGAATGCTGTTTCCTTCTGCCTGTCCATCAGGGCTGGATTTAGACCTTCCTGTGATTAGGCAATAGTTTTTCTCTAGATGAAAAAAATCCTGCTTTTGCTTTCCTAGTAACCTCATCTAGCACCCCTTAGAAGTTGCTCTAATAGCCCTGGAAATTAAAATCGTTCATGTCTCCCCCAAGTAGACATATCACTGGCTAGAAGAAACTTCCTTAATTTCTGCATTAAGTCAGCTTGAGCTGAGGGCAAAAACTCAAAAAATGAAAACTGAAGAAATATTGAAGAAAGATCATCCTAGAGACTATATAGATAACACAATGTTCTTCAACTTAAAAATATAGTCCTAGTGATGGAAAAGGATTTACTATGTGGATTCCTTTCTTCTGTCGGGAATGACACCAGGAACTCCCAATCTACTACTTATAAAGAATGCAGATAAGATATTAAATGTCATTTCTCTGTCATTTATGAGCCATCTGGATAAGAGGAAAGGGAAGGAAAATGATTAACTAAAGCCCTGAAAGTGTAAGGCTGGCTCAGAGCCCCAGCTGTGTCCTGTACCCACTTCAACTCATTGCAGGGGAAATCTGAAGAGGGCTGTCAAGCTGTTAAGAAACAGCCTTCCCACAGAGCAGAAGAGACAGAGAAGGAGCAGGGTCTGAAAATCTTACCAAATATGTCCAAATATTTGAAATAAGCTCAAACATTCAGTGGCTGTTTAGCCATACCTTTTACATTCAACCCACAACAATTAGTATAAATGGAACTCTGATTTATGTAGAGGAAGAAAATAAATTTAGAGAAGTCAAGCTTGTCTTTTTAATGTCTTCTAGATTTTCCTTATTTCTTTATAAGGTTTGATTAATGGTTTTTCATTGTTGAATGTCAATGAACAATGAACTTGTGCTCAGCACATCACTATGGATAGCAGTGAAATGACAAAGAGCAGAATAGAAGTACATATATTTCAGATGTATTGGATGTCTTCTCCAAAATTTTACTGGACTCTGTAATATCTTTTCCATACTTAAGCCTTATACATTTTTTTCTGTAAAATAACTGCAGAGATGGAAAGAGCATTAAGGCAGTCTCTTA
Organism: Acrocephalus scirpaceus scirpaceus; assembly: GCA_910950805.1. Taxonomy (NCBI): domain Eukaryota; kingdom Metazoa; phylum Chordata; class Aves; order Passeriformes; family Sylviidae; genus Acrocephalus; species Acrocephalus scirpaceus. The sequence goes on along the minus strand of OU383774.1, from coordinate 53,799,901 downwards.
TGAACTTGACCTCGTATCTCTCTGAAAAACTGCTCTGTGTACTGATGTGTGAGACCAGGGCAGTGATCAGCCACCGTACACGATGCTGGTGAGGCCACACCTTGAGTACCGTATTCAGTTTTGGGTCCCTCACTAAAAGAAGGACATAGAGGTGCTGGAGCATATCTTGAGAAGGGCAGTGGTGTTGGGGAAGGGTCTGGAGCACAAGTCTGATGAGGAGCTGTTGAAGGAACTGAGGTTGTTTAGCCTGGAGAAAAGGACGCTCAGAAGGACCTTATTGCTCCCTACAACTACATAAAAGGAGGTACCTGCAGAGCTCATTGATTTCTCTGGAGAATATGAATCCTCAAAATGCTAAAACAGTGCCATAGATATTTGGGGAAGCATTGGGCTGGTCATGTTTGTCCATTAGAACCTAGAAAAATTGACAAGTCATGAGTAAACTGAAAGTGCAGTTTTATTAATCCAGGAGGAGAACTAGAACTGCAAGAAATTATGGGGCTGGATTAGGACACAATGAAAGTAGAGAAAATAGAAAGTCAAGTAGGACCTAAATTATTGTTACATAATCCCACAACTGAAGTGCTTCTTTGCAGAGGTGCCATTGCCTATGCCATTTTCTCTCTGGGGATGTCACCTCACCCCATGTTATCACCTACAACACAGATGCAGTATGGAGCAGTATTTCCTTATTTTCTGTGATGGATTCAAAGAAATGATGCAGTGATGTGATACTGTAGAAATATGGCAAAAAACTCAGCTTTTAGTTTAAATGAAGAGAGATGTATAACAACCTCCAATTTCCTCAGCCTACAATCTCATACCTCTTAAAAGTAAACCAGATTTCCTGATGTGGTGGGTTGACATTGGCTGGACACCACCAAGTCATTCTATCATACTCTCTGCCCTCAGCAGGATGGAGGAGGAAGAAAATAAGATGGCAAAAACTTACTGGTCAAGATAAAGGCAGTTTAATAAAAGCAAAAGCAAAAGTTGTATGCAGAAGCAAAGGAATACAGAAGATTTTTTCTCCTCTTTCAATAAGCAGGTGATGTCCAGCCACTTCCTGGGAAGTAGGTTTTCATTATGTGCCCTGATTGCCCTTTGGAAGACAAAACACTGTAATAATGAATGCCCAGCCTCCTTCTCCTCCTCCTCCTTAGTTTTCATTGCTGAGCCAATGTCACATGGTATAGAATATCTCTGGTGATTTGGGGTCAGCTGTCCTGGCTGTGTCTGCTCCCAAGAACTTGCCACCCCCAGCCTACTGATGGGAGGCAGAATGTTGGAGAGACAGCGCTGATGCTGTGCCAGCACTGCTCAGCAGAAGCCAAAACACTGGTGTGTTATCAACACTTTTTTAGTGACAAATAGAAAGCACATCCCTGTGAGGTTACTATGGGAAAATGCTCTCCATCTCAGCCAGACCCAATATACCTGATCCAACTGTCCCTGGGTAATAAATGTAAGTGATCCTTTCCAAGAGGTGCTGTCTTCAAACAAGTGCAGTAGGAGCCAATTTGTCACATTTACCCTGTTAATTAATGATCAGTGAAAGAGAAAGCAGTAACCAAACTCTCCAAAGAGCAAGTAAGTGCACTCGGATTCCAGAGCCAAGACACATTTCATAGATGTCACAGAGATTATGCCCAATCTCCTGTTCATCACTGTCACATTTTAATCGCTTTTCAGGATGGGAAGGAATATTTCTCTTGTCAAAACTCAGTGCTGTTGGCAGAGAATGGGAAGCTTCTTGTCTGCTGTGATTGTACAGCTTAATGCTGATAGGTGTAGGTGCACGGCACCAGGGGAAGCAGGGACAGCAGAGGAAATCCTGTCCAGCCCTCAAAGCTGTTGAGCCGAAGCTTATGAAGGCACTTGATAAATATAAGGTAAGTTTGAAGCATGAGACTTAGTTGTGGTTGTGATTCTAATGTGGAGCTAATGATTGCTATCCTTATGTGCATCATGAGCGTCCTCAGGCTCCAGAAGCGATGGATGAGAGAGAAAGGCTTACATCCATGGGTCCAGACTGGGTTGTCACAGCCATCCCAGATTGGAGAGCTTTTCCATACAACTGAAACAAGGCATATCAGCAGGTTTCCTAAAAGTGATATCCTGTCTCACTAAAAGGCTCTAAATCACAGTGAGACCATGACATTTGAGGATTATGTGACAGTGTCTGCTACATCACAACACTTAATGGTGAATTATTAACTCAGGAATATGATTCTGAGATGCCTGTCAAAAATATTCCTTAATTTCTTTAACAGACATAGATACATCTGGAATAACAGGATTGATTCTAGAGCCAAAGGTTTAATGATAAAATTTGAGAGGGAGATCTGTGGTTCTTTGTGAAGTTAAGTGTATCAATTCTTTAGCACAAAAATTTATTATTTTGTACATGTGTGAAGTGGATGAGATGTTGAGGTTGCAATTCTCCTGGTTAGTTATGAGATCCTTACAAAGGGAAGACTTGGCAGGTCCGTGGCTAAGATGACACTGTGATGCAGAAATTAAGCAAATCTGGGATCACTGAAGAGAAAAAGGAATTTCAAAGCTGTTACATAGACTACATGGAAGAGGTTTTTAAAACTAAAAAGAACACAAACAGTTAAAGAAGGAGCTGTTTCTGCAAGAGCTGAGTTTTTAATAAGTCATTTGACTCTTGCAAAGTCACTGAGTTTGTGAGTATGCTAACATGCTGGAATTTCAATGCCTTTTTGATTTTACTAATAAAGTGTGTTAAATGTATTTCCTGTTGTTCCTCCTGTGTAAGCATATGCCACTTTCTATGGTGACTGTTAACTTTCATGTGACTGTTTTGAAGTATTCATTACACTGAAGACCAAAATATTTAATGGATCACTTGTTATCTAACACTCATCACCTTCTCTAATAAACTGCTGTGATATTCTGTCTTGATTTTTGCAAGCTGTTTGAGTATATTTGAGCACATTTCAGATTTGAAAACTCTCTAAAAATAAAGCACCGTTTTCAAGGAATGCAGTTCAGAAAGCAGTATTTTCTGATGGTTCCTAAAAACGTATCAGAGATGCCAATTTCAGCAAGAAATAAATGTATTTTTGACTCGGTTTCCTGGGCTGTTTGGGCTGCCCCCAGCAGCTCTTCAAGAGGAATCTCTTTACAAATCTGAGTCTGTTAAGGGTGTAATGTAGGAGTTTTCAAGTGTGGCTGGTGGATACTATGGTTTTACCCAAAGAAATGCAAGGGCTGGGCGAGGAAATGAGGTAAGTAAGGCTTCATGCCATCCATTGCTTTTCCTGGACTCTGTAATTTCCTAAAAGCTTCCTAAAGCTTCCTAAAGCTTCCTAAAGCTTCCTTGTTGGAAGTTGAACTTAGCTTTTGTGACACATCCCACCTACCTCCTGTGTCCTACAGATATTTCTAATGTGGCATGGAAGATGGATGTCTTGTAGTATCTCTTGCAATAGATTTTTAGAGATTTTTATGCCACCAATAGCATAAAGGCCAAGGAAAGGCCAAGGAAAGCCTGAGAATCTGGAGAACAAGGGAGTATTTTTTTAAACTAATATCAGTGTGAGTGCTGAGCAACATTACTGCTGCAATAATTATAAACAATAATTAAAAGAAGCAAAAACAAAGTTAAAAGGTAATCACTTCTCATACTGTAACAACTAAATTGCCCATTAGAATAATAACTAACACAAAATGTTTTTGAGGACAGCTCAGGTTTTGTGTTAGAGGGAGTGGGCTGGATTCCTCTCATCTCATTTTTTCATCTGATAGTAAAACTAAAAGCAAAATACTTACCAGTGCTTGTTGGCACTTCACAAGGACCACTCCCAGAATGTTGGTGTTTCAGTGAAACCATTCCTTTGTTTTCTATGGGAGCTTCCTATTTATTATTTTGTTAGAAGGCCAAAGTGCATTGATGAGGGCTGAAATAATTTCAGGTAAAAAATAGTACTGCCGTAATTCAGGTTAGCTAAATTAAGTTTCTTTAAATAATTTTTCATTGTATTCTGAATTAGTTCTATAAAAGATGAAAATAGTAGGAAGAACTTCCTCCTATGTCATGGACCACAGGGGATTTCCTTTTCCTGTCTGCAAGAGCAAAGTCTCTGGTGTATATGAAATGCAGAATAATAAGGAAATTCAGAGTGCAGAAGAGGAAAGAGTCGGAGGAGACCTGCATTATGGCTCCCACAAAATACTACTACAACATTCTTCTCCCATGATTTCATTAATTATTTCCCCCCTCGCATTTGCTTTTTGCAAGAAGAAAATGAATTTGACTTGTACTGTTATTGCTATAAATATTGACTTCTAGGTTTGATAAGGAGGCTGGATCCCTACTGCTTTCAAAAACCACAAATATGTGATCTGCATGAATTTTGCTGCTGCTTACTTTCAAATTTGTCTGTGCTGTTGTACATTTTAGAAGAGGTGTTTCACAATGATGTGATGAAAGCACAGCTCTACGTTTCTCAATAAAGTTTGAATATCACAGATTAATTTTCCCCCATAATCTTAGGAAGCTGAGGCAGCAACACTGAAGAGACATGACTTCATAATTTGTGTCTCACCTCCCTAAGCTGACATTCTCCTTCCTTTATAGCCAAGTTTTCCCACTTGGAAAGAGACTAAGGTTTGTGATGCCCCTCTACTTCTGTTTTCTTTATATCTGAGTCCCTGTATGTGATGTTCCCACATGATTGCTTAGTATACATATACATCCCCTGCCTATGGCTCTGACTGTTAAATTATCATTTTTATTCTGAGGATGTGCTTTCTTTAAATACTGGGAGAAAAGCTTTTCTCCTTGTATCCCCTATAACTCTTCATCTCTGCTGCTGGTACCTGTCTTGATGGTCTCTTCAGTACCTGCTTTGTGCACTGTCTTCACCTCTTTCTTGGTTGTCCCTGAAGAATAGAGTAATTTCCAACACTTCTTCCTTTTTTTCCCTGAAAAGACTCTGTCTTATTTAACTGCACACTGAAATCCCAGTGCTGGCAGGCCTGTAAAGTGCTCACAAGCACAGATGGAGGGTTGCCCCTTTTTGTGTCTGTTCTGCAGGAAAGGAAGATGGAAGGAGAAGGTTTTGCTGTAGTTCTGGCTTTGGCACAGCAGCAGGTATGCAGTCAAAGCTGACAAACAACAGACAGGGCAAGGTATTAAGATGGTATTCAGAAAACCTGGTTTCAATCCTTGGCTCAGTTTCCAGTACAACAGGTATGAAATTTTCTTTCCTCTCTAAGGTGTTGTGAGACTAAAACCAATTTAATAGTTGTGGATTGCTGGCGTCTGTGGGGTGACAGACAGAGTGTGGTTTTCCAGCTCTGTGCTTAAAACTGCCACGGAACAGTTCTGTGTGTTGGGTTTGGGTGCTGTCCTGTGAGCAGCAGATGTAGGAAGCAGCTCTCTGCTCCAATGGGTGCTCCTGAGAAGACATTTGGGCGCCTGCATGGTGTAAGAACGTGCAAAGGACAGAAATGTGGTCTCTGAACTTAGCTCTCCTGCTGTTAGTCCACTTCTGAACTTGAACATCTGCAAAAATTTGCAACCACAAGCAAGAGACAAAACTGAAGAACATTTTGGGTTTCTGGGTTACAAGATGCATATTATTTTTGGAGGTTCAAAGAAAGGCTTAAATAATTTTTGTTAGGAGGAAAAAGCCCACTAATTAAATTCTAATTGAGTTTAAAATTAGAGTTTAAAATTTTTCTTTCTTTTATAAACTGTGTTAGAAACAGGGTAGCTCCTCCACCCCTGATAAATAGCAGCAGATGTAACTCAATAGACTTCAAACAATTCCAAAGCCTTTGACAGGACAAACAACACTAACATACTTCCCAGTCTCGACCATCAAATAAAGTGTTTACAAATTAGGACATAATGGCCATTGCTTTTCTTCTTTAAAATACAACAGAAAAAGAAACAAAACCAACCAAACTTGAAATTATCAAATTTGTCATTGAACCTTAATTAGATCTGGCTCTTTGACATTCTGAAACCTAGATGAAGGTGGTTTTTTTTTTTTTTTTTTTTTTTTTTTTTTTTTGTATGCAACAAATCAATGTTTACAAAATGCAGTGTAGTATGAAATCCTCTATTTTCTCAGCATGCAGACCACATAGCAACCAGGGTTTCAGTCTCAGTTGGTGATTCCAGTTGAATAACTGGAACAGAGCACCATGTGAGCACAACCATCCACAAATGGCAAAATGCTTAACAATGTCTCAGCTCCAGGGCATTCTCTCCAGGGCTTTTTGTTCAGGCCTATGCCTCTTAGTGCCCCTGTGCAAGTGTTTGCATAGCAATGCTGCTGGGCTAAATACAGAGATGGACTTGCAAATTAGAAATGGGAGAAATTGACTCAATTTTATGCTTTGCAAAGCACTGGGAAACATGACAGTTATCTTTACATTAAAAAATTTATTTTTCTGAAGTGAATTACCCTTCAATTTGCCAAATTGCTGCAATACCAAATGAAATGAATTAATGATCAGAAAAAATGAGATCTAGAGTTCTATCAGTGAACCAAATTCTGCAAGTGACGTGTTGTGTCTTCTCCCATATGAAATGTAAATAGACAGGAACTGGCTTGAGACTGGTTTTAGTACTTCTGGTTTTCCTAGGAAAAAGGTCTGTATATAAACTTAATCACTCCTGATCATGCCAGGATGTAGTTAGCAAATGAAATAAATCTCAAGCATGTGACTTCATTGGTTCAATGGATCTTAATTGTTTGATTAATATCATGTACTATTATCCACCCTTTCTTGGTTTTTTGGATTTTCCTCTTTGCATTATTGACCAATATCACACTATTTCCTGTTTGTTTTTTGATATACAGTGCATGTATCTTTTACCCAAGGAAATTAAACAAAATTCCTTGCTATAGAAAGAAGGATCTGTCTCAGTCCTTCCCATTTGAGGGTCCCATATGCCCAATTAAACCTTTCTTTTCACCTTGATGATTATTTTTTTGTTAAAGATGCAGACATCCAGAGCGTGCAGACTGAGCTATAGAATTGAGGTTGGACCTGCACCAGCAGAAGACTCTTTGTTTGAGTCATGTTGGTACAGCTTGAGCAAACACCCAAAGCAGCTGGTCAGCTCCAGATGGATTTCATCTCCAGTCAACCGTTACGTGCAACCTTGCTTCCAATGCTTTACCTCCCTCTGCCCATGCCCTATGCCTATTAGAATTCTTTTCCAGAAATTCCCATTCTTATTTTCCATCTTCTTTTGAGCAGCTAGATTTTGTGACTGCTTATTCTTTGGCAGGAGAAATGTTTTATTCCTCCCTACTATCTTCTGGAGAAAAACAAATGACAGCAGAATCCCAAAGGTCTCCCCTTCCCATCAGTCTGGTTCCCTCATTTTTATTACAGTGGAGAAAGGCAGAGCAGAGAGAAATGGAGAATGTGAAAGTAAAACCACACTTGCTTCTGCGACCAAAAACCAACCAACAAACCAACCAAAAAAAATCATTTTGAAATCAAGATAAAATTACTTTTTTATATCTGTGCATAAAAGTAATTTAGTAGCATTTCAATGAAGACAATCTTCTATCCTCAGTTAAGTCTACCCTTTAGCTTTGGAAAATTTTTGATTTAAATTTTTATTTTTTTAATCAAGTACTAGGCATATCTGCTCTTTTTTCATATCTACTGACAGCTTTAAACCAGCTTTTTCTTCTGGGAGTTGAAGCTGTGTCTGTGTTAGTCCATGAAACGTGCTTGGGTCTGACCCCCATGAGGCCAAATGCACAGTGCCTGGGCAGGCAGAGAAGCTCAGCTCTTGGAGCAGGGTGGCTGCCTGTGGACCACCCACTCTTGGACACCCTCTGGTTCCCAAACTGTGCCTGGAAACTTCAGGGGGACACTCCAACTGGCACTGGCCCAAACTGTGCTGTAATTGGGTCACTCCAACAGCTTAACAGTAGGGATGATCCCTCTTCCCAGGACACAGGACTTCTTCCAGGGAGTGGTTTTCTTAACCATATAGACACAAACAGAGAGTATTCATGCTTTTTCGTAGGTCTACTAACTCTCTGGGTCTTAGAAGTGTACTTTAAGTATTGAAATTATGAGGAGTAATTTTTAGCTAGTTTTGAGAAGCAAGGCACCCCCTTTTCTGCCAGAGGTTGTGCAAACATTGGCTGAGACTTGAAATAGTGAGACATGTAGGTCACCAACCCCTTGGGATGAACATATGACTGCATCAGCTCACCCAGCAAGTATTCTGTGCCTCAGTCTTTGCACTTCAGGGCAAGAGCCACAGCTCAGGGCAAGAGCCACAGTGCATCTTTGAGAAGCCCAGGCATGGTGGGCTTGGGCTGAGGGTGTATCTTCCAAATCCTATACCTCTGAGGCACCATACCAGTAATTAGAAAAGCCCCAACTACGAAAACAGAGCACATGTTTCACCTGATCATTCTCTCCTGCAGAGCTGCAGACTGGTTTGCTGTTCCTTTGAGTCAATCCTGTGTGTATGTAACTGCTGTTTAGATCTCAACCAGGAGAATTCCATGCTGGATGTGCACCATGTGGCTGCACTGCCAGGAGTCAGCAGCCACTAAAGTCCCCAGTCTCCAACATGGGCCAGAGCCAGATATGAGCAAATTCTTCTCAAGTTACAAGCTGGTTACAGCCAGAGGTTTAATAATGTGGTTTCACTAGGTAGTTGTGTTATCCAAGTTAACTATTAATTAACCTCCCATTAGATGATGTCAGACCTAGCTGCACAAGAAACAACTGCCATAATTGTAACAGTTTTTATATCTGTGTTGACTGTATTGATCATGCACTAAAAAGATAAGCAGAGAAGGATTAGATTGCATTTACTGTCCATTGAGTAAATAATTTTTCTTTCTATTTTCATTCAGATCTTTAAGAAGTTTTATATCTTTGTGAAGGGATTTTATTTGTATTTTTAGCAGAAATGATGATATCCCATCCTGTTGTGGCAAGGCCCACATACTACTCCTTCAAGTAAATTCTGTACCTCCTTCCGGTCTACATATTCAGTTGATAACATTTTGTTAAACAAGTTTGAAATGAGATTTTACCTCCTTCTGGCAAGGACAATGCCGCCTTATTTGTTCCATAAAATGGCAGGTAGACTATTTCAGAGATATAAAAAACCTATTCAAAACACTCTCCTTTCTGATATAAGGGGAATATCAAAATTTGCAATGTTGTGTTCCTGCTTCTACAACCAAACTCTTAAAAAATATTGGATCAACAGTTAACTGTTATTTCCTTCCACTGCTGGGACTTTCTGCAACACAGCTGTATAAAATAAGAACACTGTCTCTTCCTGTGTCTGCACCAGTGGCCTTTGAGGTGACCTTTTTGAAATTACAAGGCAGGGTGGTCTGAATGCCACCGTTAATTCAGGTTAGCCAAGAAGCTGCAATGTATGTTATATGCCCGGCATGACCACAAAAACTCGGACTGCCAAAGTCCTGGAATCCCAGGGCTTGTGTGGACAAGTAGGAACCAATTTTAGCAGTGCTCCCACTATCCATGTTAGCAGGTTGTTTACCAAGTTATTTTGAGAAACTCATGGGAAGTCAAGGAGCTGAGACGGATATTCAAAATAGATGTCTGTCACGTAGCATTTGTAGAATTTATTGTCTGCCAGTTAGCAGGGAAGTTCTGTAAGCTCTGCTGGCAGCATCAGACTTACTGACAGAGAGATTAAATACTCATTTTGTAATTAGTGGGAGTATTGCTTTGTTTTTATTGCAGTAATACATGGAGGTTCCAACAGAGATTGAGGGCCTCTCTGTGATAAGCATTAGATTTATGTACAATAATAATTAAAGTTCTTGCCTCACACTCCTATGAAGGTCATCTGAAGGATGCTGAGAGATTTCAAAACAAATAAAGTGATTATGAAATGGATCCACCTTGAGCTATTCAGCTCCCAAAGTTGCAAGATCAAGTCAAGACCACACACAGAGCTCCCCCTCTCCATGTTGTTTATGAATGGTTTACAAGGGGCTCTTCCCAGGGGGTCACTACCACAGGCATTCCAATATTATACCCACTTCTAAAACGGCCTCCACAGAATCGTTATTATGAACATTTTTTCAGATGTTATAAAATAACGGCTTCACTGCGAGTTAACTACTCTCTAGCTTAGTCGGATGGGGAACAATATAGTTTATGTGCTCTGAGCTTTCTCATGGATTAAATTTATCACTTGGTCAGTGGTAGTGCCCCTGTTTGACAGATGTAGGCCATTATTGAACAATTTGGCCTTCAAAACAGTGACTGTATTTGGAAAAGTACTTATGGCATAGCTAACCTCAATTTTAGCAATCCATAATGAAACGTGGGAGACCTTCCTTATGCTGACAAATGCATGGAAAAGGCTACTTCTGAAAATATTTTAAGAAATGAGGTGGCGAGGATATTATCAGTAGAAAAAAAGGCCAAGTTGGACTCCTCACCACACTTTTCTCACTAAGGTGATGAAGATAATTTCATTTACCCATGAAGAATCCTAGAAATAATGAGGCATGTTGCAACAGAGCCAAGATGTGACAGTGCAGTAGTGGCAAGGAGGGAGTGCTCTGGTGTGACCTCTGGGCAAAAGTGAAAGGGTGGGGCATCTGCTCAGAAGCTGCCTTGCGAGAAGAGACTTTGGCAGCATGGCAGTTTTGGGATGGTGTTTCAGTACAGAAGACTTGTCGTGTACACATATATTTGTGTGTACATTGGGATAGACAGGAGGGTCACACATTTGATGGAGACACTTTGGCAGACCATCCAGTGTACAGAGTACCATGTCTGTGTTACGTAAGGCTGTTGGAAAGAGAGGGAATAGCTACTCCTCCAGTATAGGGGAATCTTCATCCAGAGTTGAAAAAAAAAAAAGCAGGAGACAGCAAAGATTTTTCTCATTTTACTTCACAGGAAGATGTGTTTCTGACAAGAAAGGACAGGGACATTCAAAAATTAGTGGACATGTTGAAGATGGCAGTTTGTAGTAGTGATGAGGGGCTATAGAATGTATGAAGAACATACTTTCCATGAAAGAAGAGCTTGTGAAAAGTGATAATTTAATAGTAAGGGAGTTAGTGAAACTTGGAAGGACTGGAAAGGAAGAATGAAGACTCCAGTGTCTTAAGGCTTGGCAGAGACGGAAAGGAACAACTGAGTGTAGCCGAGGACTGGGAAGAATGTGATGGTTTAGGAATGTGACTTCAGATACAACCTTGTCCTTGCAGGACACATGTTCACTGAACCTGTGGCCAAGGTCAGCCTTGGTTTGGCCAAGCACACTCCAGTATGCATCCTTCTCTCAGTACTGAAGTGGAAGGAGTTTTCCCTTTGTGTATGTTCTGTGAAAGCTGAAGCCCTCAGTGATCCTGGCAGCATCCTCTCTGAGCATGACCTAACCTTGTCAGTGAATGCTGAAGGTTCAAGGCATGAGGGATGTAGAATGCTAGACACGACCATGGTGGAAAAGGCTCCTCATTGGCAAAACAAGGCATAGTGTTGAGTATCTGGCACGGAATTCAAGCTATTGACCTTGGGTCACACACCCAGAAATAGTCTCCTTCCCATTGCCTTTCCCCAATCCTCATGAACAACAGCAACCTCCCGGGGGAGTGGATGGGCTGGAAAACAAGACCAGAGTCTTCTGGGATGACAAGGGCAAAGCAACTTTGGCTGTGCCTGAGGATATGTTGGCCAGCAAGCAGTATGTTCGTCATTGCCAGAGGCCACCCAGGCTGGAGATGTCCTTGAAAGGGTGGTGTGAATGTTAGCTTGAATGTTTCCTCTTCTTGGGGAGAACTTTAATAGACAAATGTAATCCTTCTGTCACCCTCTCTAGGGTTCAACAGCAAAAAGGTGACTTTTAATGCAAACAATTCACTTATTCAAGTTAAAGTTTGGGTGCAGATCAGCTCCAAACAGTTCTAAGAGGGTGAGGTGCATGCATGCATTTAGACATCTTCATATTCCCAGCCTCTGACCTTCCTTTTTTTTTGCCTATGAAGCATAAGACCAAAGAATCTCTATTGACAATGACTAGAATAAAAGACTAAACTTATTTATATCCACATCATCTTTGTTCATGAGTGTTGACTAACACACAGGCACTCTTGGGATGGAGCACAGCAGCCATTTTGCATGCTGCATATCTTACCAATAATTTTCAAGGAGTGGGAGAAGTGCAAATAACTTCCTTAATTGAAAATTATGTGGGAATTTCACAGTGTGCAGAATATAATTAACCACATTGGAATCTGGCCAAGGAACCAAGGTTAACACCGCTGTGCTTGCAGAAGTGCCACTGGTAAAGCAACACCTCCTGAAAACTTTGGAACCTAATCCATTCCTATGAAATAAATAAAAGGCATGTATTTGAAAGGTGGTGTACAGCTTTTATTTATATTTGGCCATGCCTTCATCACTTACCACTGAAACAGTCAATCATGGCTGTACACTAAAATCAGAAGTATATACAGCTCTTAATGACATACTTTTTTAGTGAATCAAACTTGAGTTAGTATATTGCATTATGCCAATTCTTTATAAAATTGAGCCAAAGTCATCTAACGTATGCAACACATTTTATCAAATGTGTAAGAAATATTTGAAAGAGGAATATTGTTTATATAGAAGAAAGGGTGGAAAAGTAAAGTTGGCAGCATATCACGCAAAAAATTAGTTCAGTAAAAGGGGAAAAAAAATCAAGCTATGTGCCAGAGTTTCAGTCACAGTCAGATGAGCTTTTCTGAGCTTGCAAGTACTATACAAATGTGAAAAACACACACTTGGTGCAGGAGGAAGCAAAGAAGGAAATAGCTGATGGAGAAGTCAGGGCTGTTTATGCCAATGGTGACGCTGCAAGTCAGATAGAAAAAAAGCAGCAAGAATGAAGTCATGCCTAAAGCCTGGGTTTATCTCTCACATTGCTGGAGCTGTGTTGCAGATTCTTTAGGCCATAGTGTGGGACAGCTATGGGTCTTGTGGCACAAATAACGCCTCTTCTTTTCCAGAGGGAGCATGATTCTAAACATGGCTGTGACTCAATAAGCTAAAAAATCTTAGAGAAACCAGGAGTTGCATTTACCTGTTGTGTAAAACCTGGACTGGTCATTCAGAATTGGGCCTGATGCGGATCACAGAATCACAGAATGGTTTGGCTTGGAAGCAACCCTCCTGTCATGGGCACCTTCCACCAGACCAGGTTGCTCAATGCCCAATCCAACCTGGCCTTGGACACTACCAGGGATGGGGCACCTACAGCTTCTCTGTGCAACTTGTGCCAGGGCATCACCACCCTCACAGTAAAGAATTTCTTCTTGATATCCAACTTAAAGCTACTTCGTTGAGTTTGAAGCCATTTCCCTTGAAGATCCCTAAGAACCTGTCCATGTGAGCCAAGCAAGACCTCAAACTTTCCACCCTCAGGACTGAAACCTGAAAGATTATCAGAGTGACATTTTAGAAAGTTCAGTGAAGCAAAATTCCCAAAAGATATAGGTGTGGTGCACATGTCTTTGCAGTTGAAGTGGTGCTGCAAGGTTACAGCAGTGGGTGAAAATTTTTTTGTATCTCATGAATGCCTCTGAAAAAGTCCCTGCTCTACCCTGGAATGAAGGACTGCTTGCAGCATGGTATTTATTTATCCCTGTGACAGGCTAGATGGCTGGAGGCCAGTGAAGCAGCCCAGTGCCTGGGGTGTGGAAGGGCAGAGCACAAACCTGTGGGGCTGAGGTTGCTGCCCTGGTTGTCATTGACAGTACTGGTGCCAGGTCTGCCCTTCCCTTATTTGGGCTGAATTTAGAGAGGTGTATTTTGGGCTGAGGGGCTGAAGCAGCAGGAGCCTCTGCCCAGTATGCAGGCAGAGTTTGGAGCTGCCAAACCATTGTGCTGGGGTGGGCTGCCAGCCCTATCTGGTGGGATTTGGGCTGGTTCAGAGTGTCACTGCTCAGAACCTGGGAAGCAACAGTACCTAGAAGAAGGCAATGAGGAAGGCCTCACACCATTGGCCTGAGAAGATGTGAAGCATTTTTGGTTTTAATGTGACTGAAGAGAGGCTTGATTCCCAGTTTGTCCCATGAAATAAGATTCAATTTACAGTCTTTCAAACTTAGTAGTCTTGCATCAAAGAAATAACTCACACTAGAATTAATTTCTCCAGCCCACTGGGAAGATTAACTCCCTGAATATTGACTGACTGCTTTGGTCAATAGGTAACAGTGTACAGCTTGCTAGAAGAGTGTTTGCTGTTTTGTGTTTTGCATTCCCTTGCTGAATGCTTCAGATTTCACTGGTGGAGATTTCATACTGACTCTGCCTTTTTGTTTCCATTATAAGGCTTTTAAGTTGCTGATGGAAACTTCTGCCCTTGAGTATGAGCACAGCCAAGGGTAACATCCCCATGCCAAATACTAAAGGGGACGCCATCAGCCCCTTAAATCAAGCAAACTACATTTACTACTAATGTACTACAAATTGCTAGCCTTCCCATTCCCTCATGCTGTGGAAGTGAGTGCCAGGGGCACTGAGGGACTGGCAGATTTTAGAAGGATGAGAAGCGACTCTTGCAGCCACTTGCTGAGCCCTGTCCTAGCGAGAGGTGGGCTGTGGGGCATTCTAGCCCAACAGCAGACACATGGGCAGGATTTCGAGTCGCATCATAACTATAGCAAATTTCCACTGAGCAAAAGAACATAAAGAAACACTCCAAAGAGGCTAAGCCCTCTGGCTGGGCTGGGTGATGAAGAGAGTCAAATGGCTGGAAAACATTGCTAAAAAGTTAAACCCAGAAGTGAGTGTTGAAGCAGCTGATTTTCTAAACACAGCATTTCCCTGCAGTCTAAGTTGCATTTGAGGGAAATGCTGCCCTAGCAGGAGTTGCAGGGCTGCTGGAGAAGAGCGGGGCATGAAGAAGGGGATTGGAATGCACCCAGAGTGCAGAAACCTGGAGTCATTGCTCAGGCAGAACTCCAAGGGATCAGCCCCTTAATGCAATTTCACTGGGGCTTTGAATGCAATTTTTACATAGCATCTTTCTCCTTGACAAATCCAAAAGCTTTCTTCAGTGATGACTGGCACCAGCCCCCTGTGGCTCCTCTTGGACTGGATTCAAGCTGTATGTTGTTTTTTGCTATAAATCTTTCTATCCCACTCCCCTTCCCCTGTTCCCCTCCCCACCTTTTAAATTCTTCATTGATTTAATGCTCCCCCTTCAGAGGCTATCAAACAGCTTTTCCCTGAACACTTTTGGTTGCTCCAGTGAAATAGGCTTGGAAGAAAAGTGGTTCCAGGCTGAGAACTTGAAGAGGTTATACATGAGCTCTGTTCAGAGATTGAAAAGCTCTGAGTTGTTATAGCAGCTGTCCCAGCTGAAAAAATTTCAGGGAGTGGGATCGTTTTCTGTGTATTTTATGGACAGGGAATAGGCCAGGTTCCCTGGTATTTGAGTTACTCTGGGGTTGTTCAGCCAACCCCTACACTTTGTAGGATAGTAATCGGATCCTCAGTGCCCTTGAAGTGTGCTAGCACTCAGTGTAGAAAGGAATAGCTCTATGCCAAGCACTAAGTGGACTTTTAAGTGTGTAAGCCATCTTTCTACTTGTAAAATCTAGGTTTGATTCTGTAAAAAGACTTGCACACCTTTTTTTCTGGGGAGTTTGATGCAATTTTTCTCTGTGTTAAGGCTGAGCAAACTATTCTCAGGGGTTAACTCCCTCTCTCTCTCTGTTTTCCTGTTTGTGATTAAGACAGGATTTGATAATAATTAATTATTAAAAGTTGGTCAGCTGCACTTGGAGCAATACATTGCAGCCACTGGGTTGTTTGCACTTGATTTGCTGGTTAGCTGAAGTTTTCCACAAAATTTAAGGCCAGAGGGGACCATTAGAACAGTCGGTCTGACCCCCTGTACATCACAAGCCATTAAATTTCACCCAGTCAGCCTCCTACTGAGCCAAATAATGTCAGAGTTGGCTAAATCACAAAACCCAGAATCATATCCAACCTGGATTTGAAGACATCCAGGGCCACAGTCTTTGACGCTCTCTTGGTAGTTTGTAACAATGATTTAAAATTGTGCCTTGTTTCCTATTTGAGTTTGATTGGAAACTGAATCCAGACTTTGGAAACTGAATCCATAACTTTCATGTTATGCCTTTCCTGCCAGGTGACAGAGCCATTTGGAATATGGCATTTTGTCTAAATGAAGGTATTAATAACATGCTCTTATTAAGACACATCCCAGTCCTTTGTCTAGCTGTTAGAAACGTAATGCAAACAGATTGTGCTTTATGATTTTCTCCCAACAAGGAAATGTATATTTCATTTTAAAAACACTTAAAAATTGTCTTCTTAATAATTGTCTTATCAGACAATTATTAGGTGCTTGACTATCCTTTTAAGAAGACGAGTAGCAAAACTGCAGAAAATCTTTCTGTCTTGACAAAATATAGGAATTTTTTTAAATCTTAGACCTGCTGTGAGCATTGTTGCAGCTCTCGCTTCTGGGCAGTGCCCAGGCACACACTGTTCTCTGGCCCTAGCTTGATATTTTATCATTTGTAAGGGGAGGGAGTGAATGAATTTATGGAAAACTTTTTCCTGCTTGGTACGTTCTTACATCTGAGAGGTTTAAAGGACTTTCTCATACTGCAGAGAGCTCGCAGAAAGCAAGTTAATTGTGATCCTCTCCTGAAAAATGAGAAGGTGGAGCTCAGCCAAAGGCTTGAATCTCCATCCCTGTTGCCTGAGTAAGACACTCTTGAGTGGATTTTGCTCTTGTTACACCTCTTCTGTGGGAGCCATATTGCTAAATCATCAGCTATGCCATCTGACCATACAGCAGCTGAATACTCTCATCATGCTACGGAGTTGGAGCTCTTGTCTCCTTTGGGAAATCTTCTGCTTGACCTAATCATCACATAGTTATGGGTTAAAGCTGTTTGATGAGGAAAAAATTTGGTGAAAAATACAAAGAGCTTAGGACTCTCATACCCTCACATTGCTCTGTATTCCTTGTTAGGCGTGCAGCTCTGCACTTGATTGCTTTAAAACATTCTTATTTTATTACTCCCAAGCCGCTGATGAAAAGCGAGCTGAATAGTGTACAGCCCAGCTCTGATCACAGAAGACCTCTCAATCAGGTGCACCCATATGGAAAATTTGCCTGCTGATAACTACTTTTGGGTATGTACTGAAGCCAGCACTTGGTTCAGTTACTGCAGCCTTTACTGACTGCGTATAACGCTAATTTTAGGCAGATGAACACACCCTAGAAGCTGAGCCATACTTAAGCTACACTTTAAAAAACCTAATAAACACTAGTCCAAATTATTTTTTAGGATGACAAGACCTCTCGCTTGTGAAACTGTACTGAATACTAATAATTATATCCCTGTCATTCCATTCTTAACTCCTTACCAACTTTTAAATGATGGCCAGGATCAACATCCGCTTACCCAGATTTTGGCTACTTGCACTTCATGGCCTGTCCTTTCTGTGTTTTGGCACATCACTATATGCTTTAAACTTCTGGAATGTATCCTTCAAAGAGGCATCAAAATTGACTATAAGTTGCCTAATTGCTACCTTAAGCAGAAGTCTAAAGACTTATAGATGTATATTCTACGGGTCTTTCCATATGAAAATTATTACCTTTAGTAGATCTTCAACATCCTTCTTATTGTGATGGAATCAAGTGTTCCTTATCATATTCTGGTGTTATGAATATGTTATCTACATTTTACCATGCCTTCCATGCATAGGCCTGAACTAGATGCCCAACACTTCTGCCTCCTTACACGTTTTTCTGCAAATCAGATAATGTCTAGAATGACTTCTAAAATATAACAAGGCTTTATCTTATATTGTTATTATTAGGTGTAGTTTATCCTGATATCTTCAGACTTCCATACTAACTTTACATACTTTGAGTATTAGTTTACATTATTTTCTCTCTTCTTTCCTCACCTTGCTGTCATTTATTGTTCCTTTATATCTAAATTCATCAGGATGGCCTTTTAGAAAATGTCATAATCTTTCCTGATTATGACAGTATGCTTTTGGCTGACTAAGAAGGTCCATATGTCATTTATATTTTTGTTTCTTAGTTTTGAATCCCCAGCCAAATTACTTTCTAAGCTTTCTTTTTTTCTTTCTTTTTTTCTTTCTTTCTTTCTTTCTTTCTTTCTTTCTTTCTTTCTTTCTTTCTTTCTTTCTTTCTTTCTTTCTTTCTTGCCTGCCTGCCTGCCTGCCTGCCTGCCTGCCTGGAAAGATTTTCTCTAGCATTTGTTAAGTTTTGTTTGCAGACCTATGTCTCTATAAAACTGTATTTAAGTAGGCTAAATGTTAAAAATGGGTTTTTTTGGTTCATGCTGGTGTCTTTTTGATCACGATTGCTGTCACAGTTTATGGTCTGTAATTTTACTATAATGATGTATAAAGGGCTGTATTCTATGCAAGAGATTTTATTAGAAAAATATCGCAGGTATTTTAAAGAAATCCTAGTGATGCCTGGGTAATGGATATGGAAGGATGCCTTGTCCTCATCTGCCAAACCGTAGTTTTCATACAAGCTGCCCTGATTTCTGGTTTGACTCATTGGTCTAAAAGAAACCTTCACCTCTGTTTGACAACTCACTGCTGGCTGCTTGTTTTATGGGATTTGTCATCTGAGACATATGCTCTAGAGGGTTTTTCTTTGCTTGTTGGTTTGTTTTTTAATTCTTGCTCAGATTTTTTAAAAAACGCAAGGGAGCTATGTAAGATATTCCTGCGGGATGAAGCCTGACCTAGGCCAGGAGGAGTTGAGTGAAGACTTTGCAGCTCCTCCTCTCTCCCTCTTTTGGGCCCCTTTAGAATCATTTCAGTGAAGCAGTTAAACACTTTTCCCGCAATCCTTGCTATGACATTTAGTCCATCGTTCATATTTACGCAGCCACGTGTGAGCTCCCCTATAAGAATAATGAGAGCAAATACCCCATGTGGAGTCCTGCATATAAATTTCTATACTGGCCTGAATCTTCACTTATCTTTTTTTTTTTTTTTTTTTGGTTACAAACTGTAAGAAAGTGCCTGGATATGGTTCGTGAGCATTTTCCCTCCTGCTACTTCAAAAGAGCATATTATTCATGTAATGAACAGGCTTAGTGCTGGACTTGACAAAACACTGGGAAATACACTGTTGGGCACAATTCTGAACTGGCAGGGAACTGGACTGGATGACCTAATGGGGCTCTTTCATCTCCAGTTACTTATGATTTTCAATGCTAATTAAAACCTCACTAGCTAGTGGGGAAGATTATCACAGCCAATTCAAATAACTTCTTAAAAACTTTCCTTCTGTTTATTTTTTCCACTTACCCACTTCGATTTTATACACATATCACTTAAAAACACCCTTAATTACAAAAGTGTCCAGCTATAAAACTACAGAACAAACAAACAAAGCCATTTACACAGCTTGTAATAGAAGTGCAAAGGCCAAGAAATAAATTATTTTGCTTTATTAAGGAAAAAGAAAGTAATTTCTCTAGTACTACCCGGGTCCCCAGGTGTCCTGGGGTATGGCTGTGCTCTCAGCTTACCTTGTATCTGAGCTCTCCCTTAGCTCTCACCAGATCTGGACACTGACATGTGTCATGGGGAAATTTTTTACCTTAATAAAATCAGTCAGTCTTCAGACTCTTGCTGAACAACTGCTTCAGCTTGGTGCTTTGCCAGAGAAGGGCAGCCCAAACCCACTGGCTTTCACCATCTCGTGATGGATGTCTAGGATGGGGGCTGATGTTGGATGCTCAGCTTCTTCTGAGCTCTTGGAGGCTTGTGGTGAGCCAGGGCTCCTTGCACAGCCTCCTAGCCAGCTTCAGCTTCTGGGTAGTTGCACATAAGTGAGATCTGGGTCTGGTGTCAGCCCAGGGATGGACATGCTACAACAGTGAAATGCAAATGTCTGCCCTGATGGGCTCCTATGCAAACCCAGATGACTTCTTGTCTTTCCTCAAGGCATAAATCCACTGAAACATGAGAGAAGACCTTTGAGAAAACCTGTCAAAAGCTGAAAAATTAAATGGGGGGATCACAACCATTAAGATTTAAGGAGACATTAACACGGAAGTGTTAATAGAATAATCTTGGGTGAACAGCATGTCTGAAGGTCATGTGGTCCAACCACCATGTAAAGTAGGGCTGACTCTGAACTCCAGCTCTATTGAAGTACATTTCTCAGGGTCATGTCCCGTGAAATTCCTAATATCTCCTAGGATAGAGGCTCCTCAAACCCTGTGCAAATGTCAGACCACCTTCATCATAATATATTCTTCCCTAATATCCAAATAGATTTTGCAGTATGTTACTGCTTGTGTTATCCTTTCATTGTGTACCTCTGAGAAGAGTAAAAAACGTCAAGGAAAACAGGAAAAAAAATCAAAGTAGTAATGCAGAATAATACACATAAAATAAAATAATTCAGACAACCTGTTAACGGCCTGGAAACTTTCTATTTAAAGAGAAATGTCCCTAAGAGGCCATTGTTGCTGCAGTGACACACTGTCTAGAAACAGTGCAGCTGTATTTGCATTCACCTTGCTAAAAGGGCTGTCAAAAATGCAAAGTATGAGGTCAATTAAAAACAACAGAGATTAGAGCTGATCAGAGAAGATGATTAAATTTAATTTCCAAGAGTGACATTTTAGTCTGCAGGGTCTTTCAGATCCTCAGGTGAGACTGTAAGGAAGAGTTGTCCAGCAGGTGGTACTTGAGCATCGAAACCATTCTCTGCCTCGGGGCAAGGGGGTGCTGAGAGTTGCTATTGTGCGGATTGCTTTAGAGGTGAACTCAGTAAAGCCTTCCCTCTTATATTAACGTGGCCAGAGTCATACGTGTTCCTTTGACAGCAGAAAGATGATACATCGCAGTCACAGAACACTTTGGGGTACACTTTAGAAACTTTTAAAGTTTTGTGCAAGATAGGTTTGAAAATAAGACAGTGGAGAACGCTACTTTTGGCAGAAAGATACTTGTTATGACAGGTATGGAAAAGAGTAATGCCCTGAGGTTTGTTGGGCATGCACGGGTCCCCAGATGAACAGTAGTCCACAGGAATGATAGATATACCTTACATCATGTTACATGCAATTAATTTAAATTGTGATTTTGTCTCCTTCTAACACACTTTTTTTTACATTTTCCTGTAACTATTGTATGTGGTAGTTTAGTGAGGACCATAAACTTGCACTTTCCAGCAGCCTGAATTTATAAACTGTCAGAGTTTACACATTCTTGGCCAAGAAATGTCTGGTTTTCCATAGATCTTTATTCTTTTGTTATATTCAAAGCAATGATTTTGTTCATATTCTGAACAGGATTAGGATGAATAAACTGGCAATTACCTATTAAAGAGTGGCATGCTTGAAAGAGAGTCAGACTGGAAAGGAGTTTTTATTAGACAGTACTCTCAAGAAAAATGTTCCTTTGTATTTCACTTTATTCTGTTTGTAGGTATTTTTCAACCAATTATAATTGTCATTCTGTTAGAAGAGTTTCTCTTCCTAACAGATCCTGGGTCAAGTTGTTAATATCAACTGTGTGGCAATGGCCAACTTCTCCAGAAATATGAAAGTCGAAAATTCAATGGAAAGAAAACATTTCTTCTGTTCCAGGATGTGGGCAAATGCTTATGGGTGAAATAGAGCTGAAGGGCAAGGAATGTATATAGTTTTTGGCCTGACCCTCCAATATATCCATTGATTTATGTCAGGAAGGCAGCAGAATATGTTCCCATGACTTTACAAGCCTGCATGGGAAAAGGAGAACATTTTCATTTAAATTAAAAAGATAGAATTAACCCTGATGGAGAAGGTTTAATGCTAT
Organism: Acrocephalus scirpaceus scirpaceus; assembly: GCA_910950805.1. Lineage (NCBI taxonomy): Eukaryota > Metazoa > Chordata > Aves > Passeriformes > Sylviidae > Acrocephalus > Acrocephalus scirpaceus. Next base: position 53,778,028 of record OU383774.1, on the reverse strand, counting down.
TGCAATCAGGCAAATGAGAGTTTTGCATGCTTTTTTACAGTTTTCGTTTGGATGCTGGATTGGACACAGAAGCTGCACATTTTAACATTGGTAGTGTCTGGCTTGAAACCAAGATACATCTGTGACCCTGCTCATCTCTCATGCACATCAGGATGTGTAACATTACCCTGACAGATGTAGGAAGAAATATATCTTGGAGTAATTTTTTTTAATTTTCCACGAAGAAATTGAGTTATTTTGAAAAGGGATTGTTACCTAAATACAGAACTCTTCAGAGACAGATGTCTTCAGAGGCCAACAACAGGCCAGGCAGCTATTTCCTAGCTGTCTCCATTGGCTGCAGGTGATTTGACATAGAAAGGGGAAAGAGATATCTTTTGTTCTGGAAGGTACTTCTGGTGCTCCCATGCTTCATGTCTCTCACTTCGCAGCTTCACAGTGGCCACCTGAGTTGATTTTGGACTGGGAGACAGTCTATATTATGTCTGGGACAACTGGGCATACCCCAACAAAAATAGCTCTTACACATTATTGAAGTGTTTTACTAGAGGGCAGGGGATTTAAAGGAGGGAGAAGGGTTGGTTTCATCCAGAGAATTGCTCTTTTACAGCCTGCAGCCAGCTGGGTTCCTGATGGGCTGCTTCAAATTGGAAAGGAGGGACTAAGATAATTATCCTTCCTTGAAAATTAAGTGCCTTAAATTGATTTCACTTAACTTCCAGCCTGAATGGAGTGACTTATGATTTACAGCAAGGTGAGATCAGAATCAGGCCTGTGATCCTGCCTTTTTTTGTAAAAGCTATTTTCATCTCTAGATGTCATGGACCTTTCTGGGTCCCATCTGTTCAGGGGTGTCTACAGCATTACTCTACAGACGGGGTATTTTTCTGGGCAGAGATTTCATTCCACTGATTATTCACCAGCCTTAGTGATACTGAACTTACACAGTCTATTTGATTTCACATTTTGGAGCAAATTGGCTAGAGTGTGCTTTCTATAACCTTTAAAACGGGTTTTTAGTGCTAGTCCTTGTTTAAAGAGCCAGACTTCCGGCCCTGAAAAGCAGCTTGCTCTGTTGTAATACATTGCTATATATCTGGAAACTTTCTTTATATTGCTGTCATGTCTGAGGTTTGATGTGGAAAGGACAGTTTGTGGGAAAAAAAAGATAAAATTTTCATCAATTTTTTGCCTCTTACTGGGTCTGCTGACTTATGTTTCAATTCCAGCAGCACTTCACTGATAGCTTTTTCCCAGTGGCAGAAATTGTTCTTTGGAAGGTATTATTTGCCTAGGACAAAATCAGCTCGAGTAGTCGTCTGGCAAAGAAGGTTTCAGGAGCTTCCCAGCTCGTATTTATGTGTGTTTTACGTCTCTTTTCTTCACATTGCCTGAAGGAAATATAGTGAAATAGGGCTGAACTGGGGAATGAAATGTCTGAGAGCACATTGGAGAAGTCAGCAGAGATGCAGAGGTAGAGGAATCCATGACTGCTAGCAGAGGTTCTTTGGATAACTGTTTGGGTTTTGTTTTTTTTTCATGCCCTGTTACTCAACTTTTACAGGAACCAATCAGAACAGATAACCCGCTTACAATAGTTTCAGGTCAGTCCATCTCGTTACTGTTTATAGCTGCCTCTGCTGTGCAGTTCACAGTGGCTAAAGTACTCCAGTAGTGGCTAAAGTACAGCTCCAGTCTGTGATGATTAATGTACTTCCTGAAGTATGGATCCACCTTGAGATGCCAATTGTCAAAGCCTGGAAGTTTTGGGGTTCATTCTCACCCCTCTGGGATCAGTCAACAGACCTCTATTGGCTGATGACTGGTGGAATTCTAGGCCCAGAGGTTCAAATGAGCATCTGAGGGTTTAGTTGCCTAAAAAGAAAACACAGTAGAATTTAGGTGTCCAAATACCAGACAGGTCCTCAAAATTTGAACCCTGTTTTTCACTATTAGAAGCATATAATATATTACTACTATTATAACTTCACTGGATTTTGACCAGTGCATCCCAGAGTGACACTGCTGTATTTGCCCGGAACCGCTTCCCTGTTGGCTGGGTTGGGTGTTGTGATGTCACTACTCAGCACAGGAGATGTCCCTCTGGATGTTAAGAGGACCATGGCCTGGTAGGACATATGGTTCATGGGGTCTGTGCACACAACTTCCATCCCTCAGCACCGTGGCTCCATCTCTGTTGGTGCAGAAGGCCACCAACACGTGCCCTCCATCTCCCCTGATCAGTATGTAGGAAGGAAGACTATACTTGTTTGACCCTTGTTGGATGCCAGACACACCCCAAAGCTGCTCTATCACTCCCCTCCAGATGGACAAGGGAGAGAAACTTTAATGAAAGGTTCAAGAGTTAAAATGAGGACTGGGAGAGATCATGAACTGAATACTGTCACAGGCAAAACAGACTTGGTTCGGAGACATTAATTGAATTTATTACTAACAAAATCAGAAGACTATAATAAGAAGTAAAATAAATCTTAAAAACACCTTCCTCCTACTCCTTCCCAGGCTCTACCTTCTCTCCCCACAGTGATGAGATTCCTCCCACAGAGGAGAATCCTTCACAAACTTCTCCAGCATGAGTCCATCCCATGGGCAAGAGTTCTCCAGAAACTTCTGCAACACAGGTCACTCTCCCACAGAGTGCAGTGCTTCAGGCACAGCCTGCTCCAATGTGGGTCCCCTCAAGGGTCACAAGTCCTACCAGGAGATCTGCTCCAGCGTGGGCTCCTCCCTCCATTGGTCTGTAGGTCCCTGCCATGACCCTGCTCCATGGGGTCACAGCCTTCTCTCAGGCATCCACCTGCTCCAGTGTGTGTTTCCTCCACAGGCTGCAGGTGGGTCCCTGCATCCCCTTGGTTCTTCATGGGGTCCAGCGGAAGAGCTGCTTCACCATGTTCTGCACCCTGGGCAGGAATCCCAGTGTCTGGAGCACCTCCTGTCTCTCCTTCTCCACTGATGTTTGTGCCTGAAGAGTTTCTCCTCTCATATACTCTCACTCGTCTCTCTGGAGGATAAAAAAACCCCCTTTTTTTTTTCCTTCTTAAATGTGTTACCACAGAGGCATTACTATCATTCCTGCTGGGCTCAGCCTTGGCCAGCAGAGGGTCTGTCCTGGAGCTGGCTGGCATCTGCTCTGCTGGACATGGGGGAAGCTTCTGGCAGCTTCTCACTGAAGCCACCCCTGTAGCCCTCCTGCTACCCAAACCTGGCCACACAATACAAAGCATTGTTGTGCCACAAAAGTGTGCTTCCCCTGCCAGCCTGGGGATTATATGTCCCAGCTGAAGTTCAGGACTCCGGGAGACCTTACTCCTTTGGCATTAAATGATTATTGAATAAAATATATGAACTATTTGGGAATGGGGAGCACACACTGAATGCTTCTGTATTTGTTTTTTGCATTAGCCACTGAAGTGTCTATGGGTGGGAGTCATCTCCTCTAACTGTGTGTGTCTGTGTCTGAGCAGAGCAGAGGTGGATATAGATATTGCCTGACACTGTGATGAGATTTGCCAGATGAGTTGGGTGACATGCACCATTATGCCCATACACAAATCAGAGTAAGTGAGGAGAAACAGGCCTTCTCTGTATTTCTGTTCTTGGCTCGTTACTGGATAATTGCCAGGTATGTTCACACAATTAATTCCGAGTTGATGCAGGAGGGAAAGCTTCCTCAGACTAACAACCACCTCACGCGTCAGCTAAAAAAGGAAAACCAGAAAACCTACTGCCATCTTGTGTCCCATTGGTGTTTACCAGTTCGAAGGGAAAGACAAAGTATTCAGTATTTAATATTCAATATTTAGATACACAAAATTATATTTCACCAAAACTTTAATAACTTTAATAAACAGGCTCATCAGAGGAATTGGAGAGCCTAAGAATGATCCTCATGGAAACAGTCAGCAGCAGGGAGCCAGCTCTGACCTCTTTCTCTTGGAAAACCTTGGTGCACCCATTGGTTGCATGGAAAACCACGATCACGTTGCTTTGCAAGTTCACTCTTTTGCAAGGATTTTGCAGGCTATTCCCCACTGTGGTGTTGATCCCAGTCATCTGTGGGCTGCAGATTGAATACTGTGTGACAGCAGAGCAAAGGGCTTTTCTTTCTTTTCCTGAAAGCAATGGTTCAAAAGTTGATCTGGATGATTTTTTTTTTTATTATTGTTTATTTTTTTCTTACTGAAAATGCACTTTTAAGTCATTAAAATTTTCTGAGAGGGAAAGGAGAAAAACAATCAAAACATTTTGACTCAATATTTGAAAAAGAATAATTCTTGTGCTTGTTTTGAGATTTTTATTTTTAGAGACTAATCTAGCCTTAATTGAAAAAAAACAAAGTACTTCCCCTTCCCCTCTCCACTCCCCAGGAAAACAAAAGGCTTTGTATTTACTTTTGTTTGAAATAAACCTTTTGTTAGATTGAAAGTTTTAAGTGCTTTGCTTTGGGTAGGGACACTGAAAATTATTTGGTTTTGGTCAACCCCAAACAAGTTTTGGCTAGTGACATGAAAAAGTCTAATTATTTTCTTAGTTCTTGTCATGAGTTTGAGTCCTGATGCTGCAAGCATGCAAAAAAAAGAAATGTTCTGTGTTGTATTTCAGCTGGACACGGATGTCTTCAGTGGTGACTTAACCAAACCTCTCCCTCCTACGAAGGAGCAACATTTGTTGAACAGTTGTGGTAAATGAGACAGAGTTGTAGGCAGTAATACAAAGTCCATCCTTCCCTCTAAGCCTTTTGAAGTTTACAGCCTGAGGCAGCTTCAAGGGATCCTCTGTTGGGAGTTAGAAGAACAGGCAATACTCACTGAGACCAGACCCAGCCTGACAACCAACTAAACCCTGTCTGGTGGTAAAGAAAGTGAGCTGGCCTAGTCAAGGCTCAGGAGGGGTGATTTGGATGCAGTGGTTAATTTGCCTTTTGGTTAGAAGCTGCAATAGAAGAAATTTTAAGGAGTTTTCTGGCAAAGGCCATACAATGAGTTTTTGCCTCTTTTGCTCCTATTCGCTCATAATTCTGGATAGGGTAAAGGATGCCACATTTTGGAATTGGAGATATAAGGGCTATATTATTTTTTGGAAAGATGTCCAAGGGGTCTTGCTTTAACTCACAAACTTGGCTCATCATAGGCACATTGAGTACCCACGTGCATTTCCTATGACTTCAGGATGTGCAGTGACAGGAAACAAGCGTAATGTGTATGAACAGCAAGGAATAAAAGCTAAAGAAATACAGGGTACCAGGTTTGCTAACACTGAACTACAACTATTGTGTGGTATTGGAGACAGCTGAGTTATCACTGCAGAATTAAAGCACAAGATGCCTGCAGATTGTCATACTATACATATGTTCAGCATCAATATTTATAGCTGAGACAGTAAAAACATGTTGCAGAACTGCACAGTTGGAGAGAGGGGAACATTGATCATTGCATTTTGATTTGAAATACTTGCAACCCTAAACATGACTGTGCAGATCTGATACAGCCTGGCACTGCTCATCTGCTTTATGATGTAGGCTCAGACTTGTCTGTCAAATCCCAGCCTGGCCATTAGGAACGGTTGCCACTGGAGTGCCAGGATTTCACGCTCGGTGCCCTGCTCACCTGACGCCTGCCCATGGGACATGCTGGGGGATGTGCTAACCCCCTCAGCTGTCTCCTGCCACTCCGTACCATCCATCTGCAGCCCCTGTCTCCATCTGCTTCTCAAGTCAGTTCCTGTCTGCCTGTGACCTCTTTACAGCACACTTGCAAAATTTAAGGCAGGTGAGGACCTTGTCTCAACTATTTATGACTTAAGTGGGAGAAAAATGTGAGAATTTTCCTTTTTTAATGTCAGTTGTCCCAAATGACTGCAGATATGTGAATAGATGAGTTTCACTTCCTCAAGAGTCTCTTTTCTTCCATAGCTTTGGCTTTCTTGTTGCAGAGCAGTCATTGACTTCTCCCATGCCTTTGGAGAAAGTTGCATTTCCAGATTCTAGGGAAATTATAAATCTTGGCAAGACATATCACAGTGTTTTGAAAATGATAAAAATCTGCTCTTTCCACAGGTGATTTTCTGTACCCCATCAGTCCTTCACTTTATTGAGTAACTTGGTACTTAAAGCCGATGTGCAGTTATTTTAAAACATTGCAATTAAATGGGGACAGCAGAGTTCTTCAGAGTCACAGGTGAAGTACTGTGTCCTCTTTTTCAGGCTAAAATAATTAGAAATAAATGTTGAAAAGCTCTATTCTAAGTAAACTTTAGATATCACCTAATTTCTCTCTTGAAGATATTCTATTTCTTATTAATTTAGGACATGCCACAGTAGGGGATATACTTCTTTAACCTTTTGCTCGCCTGTGCCATTGTAACTTTTATGGGCTTCTTTTAAGAACAGTGTCTCACTGAGATACCAGCACTTTTTGAAACATACCTTTATTAGACATACATGAGACATCAGCACCATATACCTGCTGTGCCATTTAGAAGTCAAAGGGTTAAACTTATTCAAAGGAGCTGGCAAGTTTCATGTGGCATATTCACTAGAAATACATTTATATTTATGGTGGAACCAAGCCCATATGAAATATCTTGAGCGAATCTGCTTGTGAAAAGCTGAATTCTTAGTGGAGAAAAATAAAACAAGAGTGATAGCATGAATCAGGCTCCTAAGTTTTGTTTTGAGCACGAGATCTTTAAATGATATAAATACCTCTGCTTCATAAAAACAAACTTTCAAACTGTCACAACCTTACCAAGAAAGTCAATAAAACATTTATTACAAACTGAAATGTAATAGAAATCAAATGGACACTTTTTTCAAGCTCCATGTTGGAGTCTAGCCTTATCTAGAGCTCCTGGGGGAGAAGCTTAGAGGTGACAGTAAGCCTGAGGTCACCACAGCCCAGCAAAAAGGTATGCACTTTGTCCTGCCTTGGTCCCTGCTGCACTGTCACTTCCCACACAGATTTTGGCATGGGAAAACAAGCTGCTGAGCATCCCTGAGGCACAAGACTCATGAGGTTGCAGGGGAGGGTGCTGCTTTCTACTTCTGTCCTCACAAGATTTTCCTCTTTGTCCAGTGATGGAAAGGCTTCTGCAAAACTAAGAAAATAAGCAAATACTGGTATGGGATCACCAGAACCTGTGTCTGTCACTCAGCTGTGACCCTCCAGCCCATGGCATCTTGTTGCATAGGGACACCAAGCCCTGTGGCTCCAATCTCCATTCATATCCCCTCTGTGGTGTGAACAGCCTTGGACAGTCACTGCTTACAAACCTCCCCCTCCTCCATCAAATTTGCCTGAGTGTTTTCTGCAGCCACAGGTTACTTTGTTCAGTTTTATAGTCAATGCTTAAGCCAATTTTAAAAGACCAAAAGCCCTCTGCCCATAAGGGACCATGTTGTTTTACCCGGTCCTGATAGTCAAGTATGGTCCTCCTTCTTGGGTCAAGGAGCTAAATGTCACCCTTAATTATGGCAGACATTAATTTAACACGAACAGATGTTTAATCATCTCAGGGTCCTCCTCCCCTGGTGGGATACTGTTATGCAGCAGGCCCATATGATTACCCACTTCTCGAGTGTGCTTACAACAAAAGGACAGGCTTGCTTGCTTGTGCAAGCACCACACGCCCTGACAGACTTCATCTTATCTCAACTTAATTGGCATAATAAAGGGCAAACAAACCAAGTAAACTATCACTAGGGCATGAGACCCCCTGATTTCCTTCTATTTGTCTAATCAGAGAAGTAATGGCTGTGGGCAATCTTATGTGAGCACAGGGGAAAGGGTGAGGAGTGCAGGACTTTGTCTGCTGATGCAGTGCTCTTACAGGAACTCCAGGGTTTTCAAATGAGAAAGTGCTTAGAAGCAGTTTATGTAGCCAAAAATGAGGTGGTAAATGGTTGTTCTGGGGCCAATATGGGGGCAAGTTGGCGTACCTATTTATAGGGCTGCAGTGCTGTCAGGCTATTTGATACATCTGTGGTTCTGTGTGGGAAAGCCCATGACAGGTTTGGGTGAAAATGTGAAGCTCTTAAGAATTTTAATATGATTTGTATTGCCATTTAATTTTTAATAAAACTTTGAATAAAGTTGTGATTAAATGGCCATCATGAATGGAAGATTCCACTTTAACATAAAACGTGAACGTTCCCAGAATGAGCTAAGATAAGTTTTATAGTATTAGGTATGCACCTCTCTCTCAAATTCATTGGATAATGGATTCTATCGAAATGGAAAAAAAGAAGGCATAGATTTAGAAAAAAAAATCTGCTGTGTAGTCAGTAGTTCCACATTTTGGAAGAAATTGCTGTGCTTCTGGCATCCTTAAATAATACCCTTTTCACATGATAGTTACACTACTCCAAAGACAGTATAATAAACCATGCCAAAAATTCTTCTATTTCGTTTGCATGAAATTGAACTGACAGATATACCTGTCTATGTTATGTCCAAGAAAATGTCTTGTTAGAAACGTGTGAAAATATATTATATGACAGATGCTGAAAATGTTTCAGATACAGCAATAAATTGATTGTGGTTTCTGGACCAGATGTGAACTCTGTTTAAAATTCATCATGCTGGTCTCTATTCTAGCTCTGCACTTAAATAAATGCAGAGAAGTGGCTTTGCTTTTCAATGAAACCCATTATAAGAATAGAAGAGCTTCTTTCCATCTCATAAAGAATAGACCTGACAGTAAGGCTTGCATCCACAGAACAAGTATTAAAAGGACAAACTGAACTAAGAGAAAGCTGTGCCAGTTCTCAGTTTTTGCTTTGTTAATGTGCATGAAAATACTTGGCAAGTCAAAGCCACTACAACCAAGCAGACTGTGATGTGCATTATTTTCATTTTAGAGGGAGATTCACAGCCATGAAACAACCAAGGAGGGAAAAGAACAGGGATTTTTCAAGAAATGGTGTTAAAGGGGAAGGAGTCAGTTGTAAAGGTGCTACAGACATGACTGGGTTCTGAGAATAAGTCTGTGTTTCCCCAGTCCTTTATTTTGAAGCCAAGTGTTCCCTTTCCCTGCAAGGGAGCAGGACAAGAACTAGACTTGTTTTTTTGACAGATATCTCAGGAGCTGCACAACCCCAGATGGGCAATCCAGACTTCTGAAGTCAGGTGCTTAGGCTCCCCCTTCAATCCACAGGCACCTCTGAAAAACAGCCCAGAAAGACCAATGTGCTGAGGCTGGAAAAAGGGAGGAGGAAAAGGGGCAAATGGGTGTTTGTGAGGACTTCCAGCCACCTCCTGGATCTGGCACTTGGCTGTGAGCAGTGTGTTTGACACCTCGGGATCCAGCTCCACGCCCCTGAATTATTTTCTGTTATGGAGATAGCAAGTACCTTCTTCTCCATATCTGAGGGATTAGAGCTGGCTCCTCCCTTTGTATTAGTGCCCCAGCCTGAGAAGGAGAAAGAAGAGCTTGCTTACTGCCCTCTTTGCATGTCCTTGGTAGGGGACAGGTGCTTTTGCTCATGGCTAGTTGCGCCCATGTCATCCTTGGTCTGCGATATTATTTTAATTTGCAGCACAACAAACCTCCTACAGTCTATCAGGAGAGTCGTGTGTCTTTACACTGATGTGTTATGAACATAATGTAGATTTTCTGACTACTCCTCTAGATCTGCTAATTGCACTCAATGTTGGGGTTTTTTTTCATTCCCTTAGAAATACTCTCTCTCCACCTCTCTTTCTAAAGGAAAAACAATTCATTTATTCTCCTACCCCAAAAGAACATCCACAAAGAAGGAAATAATACCACCTGTGAGCACCTCCAAATTTATCTCTCCTATGTTTTAAAAGATATTTGAGGCTGTAATTTGAAATGCTAATAAAGATGCGTGAAGTCCTCTCTGATGACAGATAAAGGCTTTCTCACAGTGAAGCAGCTCTGCATGCATGCTACATCTACCACTCACTAGCACAATACAGAGTATTAGAAAAAATATTTAGCTCTTGTCAGACTATCAATAGTGACTATGTATGACTTTTACTACTGTCTCCATTCTTTTGGCTTTACAGATTTATATAGACTCTTCCCCAAATTATGTAAAACCTCATATTCTAAAAGCTCTTTTGTTGTTATAGGCTGAAACAGAACTGTTTAATTTATGGGGAAATTTCTTTTCTGATACACATCAGAACAGATAAAAAGATACTCCTCTGAATAACCACGACCACCCTCTTGTCCTCCAGTGACTTCCAGTTCTCTGGCCTCTCTGTCCACAAACACTCCTAATACTGGACTGCCTCTTTGTTGAACATGTGCATTGTACTCAAACCCAGCAAAAACCCTGGGCTGCCATGGATGTAACTTCTATTCTTTCTGTAACTTGTAATCAAACTTCAAGCCAGAAACCCTGATTCAATTACAGTGGTTTTGTAGGCTGGACTACAGGGTTTTCTGACTTTTCTGCTTAAGTACACTGTTAACACTGTCAGTTTAACTTTGTTGAATGTCACAAATCTTGTCACAGGTCTATAACCTTTGAAGACTGAAAATATTTGTTAAATATATTTATTTATATATAAGCCTGAACATATAAAAAGAAATTATATTTATAGATTTATATCTTCTATATAATATATATATCTCAGTTGAATATATATATATATATTCAACATATAACAATGAAAAGTTACAGGCTTAAAATATTAGTTAAAACGAATGTTCTTTCTGTTCTTACATTTGACTTGGGGTATTAGAATCTTTAAAGTTAATATGCCCTGTCTTCTCTCAGAAACTCTTTCTACACAGCAGCAAACAAATAAGTAAAAGCTAAGCAGGATTTTCTCAGAAGTCTGCAAAAGCCAAGAGTTGGGTCTTCAGAAATACCAGTGCGTACTGCAAAACTAATGTTACAATCATATTATTTGGCCAGATTCCTTTCCTAGTTATGAAAAGATAGCCATAATCCCATCCACAAAAACCATTACTGCCCAGAATAGGATTTAAGTCATGATTGATCAAATGTGAGCTCAAGAGGCTTGTACATCTTCTGATTTAAAAAACCAAATGCTTTCAAAATCAAGACTGAAATTCTGCCCCTAAACAGTCCTTTACATATCCTGCTTCATCCAAACAGTCCAGAAAAGGGTTAGTTGCAATAGAAGTACTGACCCAAGCTTACTGTAGTGATGCTGTTGGGTTAATATAAGCATTACACGCTAAGAAAACATACTGAGTCAGTGATACATATTTTTTTTCTGAACAAAATCACCATAGGAACAAAGGTCATGTGTCACATGGAAGCCAGTATTTGTAAGTGTTTGTGTGGCTGTTCACAATGACACACATTTTATCACATTTTAGTAAAAATAGGCCCATATTGAAAAATAACCATCTTCTTATTGGTGGCCCCTCTTTGGTTTGGCAAAGGCTGCTGTTCTTCTGCCTTTTCTTTGCAAATGCTGCTCATTTTCTCTTGGATGAGATAATGATTGCTATCTGCAACACAGATGGGCACAAAGTACTCAGAGGGACAGGGAATCCCCTCGAGCTTAGGCTGTTTTTGTAACTTAGGAAACCAATTTCTGTGCCTTTACTGGCACTAATACTAAGGATTTCTGGTTGCTGCCCAGGGCATGGGGATGTTGAACACTGAACACAGCACCACGGCATCTTTTCTGAAGGGAAATCTGTCCGTTTCTCTGTCCTGTCTTGATGCTGAATGACTTCCTCACAGCACATGTTGAAGACTTCTTTTGCACTTTATGTTGCCCTCCCCTATACTGGTGGCTTCAGCAGGATGCTTTGCTCTTAGAAAGGTATTTTTCTTTCGAGTCCATTTATATTTCTCCTTTGGAGAATAATGCAAGGGTTTACACAATCCCAGCATCATACACAGCAACCCCAAAAAGCTAATCAGATGTTGCTGTTTAGTATCGTGTGGAACTGGACTACAGCAAGGCTTAAATTCTCAAAATCTTTGCAGGTTGCAGCCAGCCTTAAACCAAACATAGTCATCAGATTTCAGACATGTGGAGCAGTGGGCCAAAGCCTGGGGCTTTGGGATGGACTGTCTCCCTTCAGTTGAAATTTTAAAAATAGCAAGATGAAACAAGACACTCCATTCATGTGATTGCAGTCATCTTGAGTGAATCATGAATCCATGTGCTTGAAGCTGTGTGTGCAAGGGGGCACTCTTGAAATTCGTGGTGATGTCTTAACACCCTCATGCAATCACAAGGTAAATAGAGCATGCACGGAATGTATGAAGCAGCCAAGTACCGCTTGCTGTAGTGTCTGAGTGGCTCTGAACCCACGTTGCCAGCCCCAATGAGTACATTCCGCATGGTATACCCTGGAAAGAGAATCTTTGGTCTATCCTGGGGACCAGCTGGCTTTGACTGGTGGGTCATGGCCAGAAAGCCATGAGGAAGGTTTCTGAGACACTCTTGTGAAGTGAATGGGGGAAGTGCTTACGGTGAAAAATAAGTGAATTTGGATTACTCATATCCTGGACTCCTTAAAAGCTGGGCTATGGTATAGGGAAGGTACACAACTTGCCTGGCCTTTTGTTCTCTCTATATTTCATTCCAGTAACTGAAAATGAAACTGAGAGAGGTGAAACAGAAGTAAAGGACACTTTTCAGTTCCCCCTCCGTCCCTTTGTGCCTCGGAAAAATGATTTAGGTTGATCCAAGCTGACATTTTGAAAACCTTCCTCTGGTTCGGCAGCCAAGGCTGAATGTTGGCCACTCGCACCGCCCTTGCTCCGCGAGCGAGAATGCTTCCTGGGGACTGGCTGACGGCAGCCCCTGCGAGCCCTGCCAAGAAAACCAGTGGTAGGCCTCTCTAGAACAGATTGAATTCTTGACCTCTCAATATGCTATTTCTAACCACATTGGTGTCCTCTCTTCAGCAGCACAATTAAAACAAAGGCAGACACGGGTTTATATGGAAAGGGCAAGTTGCTGATGTTTGCAGGTGATGGGACACAAGGTCCCAGTTCGTGGCTGTTCTTATTGTTTTAGAAGTTGCCTGAAGTACTGCATTAGAAGTTTCTTCCAGCTCATTCCAGGGCCTGAGATGTACTACCACACAGCGGTGTGAAACCTGCCTGGGACAAGCTTGGCCTTATTGTCAGCTTCCCATCCAGCTGGCATTGGGCAAGGTGACTAACTCTGATCCTTGCAGCTCCCTCCTTCTCTTCTCAGGGACATGGAGAATAGGACAGTCTGTCAGATGGCACCACAGTCTTTCCAGTCTCTGTTTTCTTTAATCAATATTTCTTTGGATTTTTAGTAAGAAAAAGAAGGTAAACAAGTGTGTACTTTCTCATAGAGTACTTGCTTGTAATGAAATTTATCCATCCCTTTAGTTTTTTCGTGAGTCCATTGCACATTTTAGGATCTGCCTATAGGAAACCTCTGTGCCCAGACAGGCTTTTGCCTGTTATGGGTACTTTTAATATGCCAAGAGTGCACGTGTTAACCACCCTTCTTCCTACAACTTAATGTGAACTTTAGATGACACAGTCTGTGACCAGTGGGTGCTTTGAAGAGAAAATCTAAGACTGTTAATTTGAATCTTTTGGGAAGGTAAAGTTGAAGCTGAAGAATGGGTTTAGTAAGGTTTCATAATGAGTGCTATTGAGGAAGATTTTACTCTGTGTTTTGAACTGGAGTTTTGTAGAGGCTGACAACTTCATGTCTGTGTGTGTTGCTTTGCTGAGGTCTTGCTACAAAATGATGAAGGAATGAGTACCCTGTGCCAAAATACTGTTAGCCAGGATGTCCTGGGTAAACAGAGATTTTTAGAAAGCGTTATTTATAAAAGCTGGCACATGAAACCATTGCATCAGTGAAGAATTCAACAACGCTGTTAAATTACCAGAGTCAATTGACTAGTTGTACATGTGGGCATATCTTCAACTAAATGATACTAGGTGGGGCTGCAAACTCTCCAAAGTACTGTTATTTTCAAGCTAAACCTCAGATAACCTCCAGCCCTTTAAAAATATCTGTTGCTGAAAATAAGTCCTCAGATAACCTTCATCCTTGGATAACCCACATAAAATCAAATATGAGGAACTAATAGGAGAAAGGGGGCTTGGAAACAAATTTGGTCTCATATTGCCCACACATGTGAGCAACACGCTGCTGCTGACTAGCGGCTATTTTTACATATAGCCCATGTGCTATGAGCAAGAAAAGGGGTGATTTTCTTCACTTAGCAGCAAGGTCACTGTCTGCTTGTTTAGCCAGAGGTGGCCCTGATTTTCTGTTTATCAGGAGCTGTGGATACTGCTGGCACTCACATTCTTACTGTTGGTTTCATTATCTAGGGCTCCACACACTTGCCTGCATAGGACACAAACAATCCTTGAGCAGACCTAGGGAAGATGCAAATAAGGGCAGAATGGGTCTCAGAAAGTGCCCTCAAATAGTCTGAGTCCTTCTGAGAGGATGTCTGCCAGAACTACAGGGAGCTGTGGCTTCTCCTAGATGACAATGGAGTAAAGTAAAACTTTTTAAAGCCTTTGTAAAAGTCAAAAGGCTTTAAAAAGTTTAGAGTACTTTTGCTATCTCAGGAGATGTGAAAAAGACACATCCCAAAAGAAAAAGAAAGGAAAAAAAAAGAAGAAAAAAAGAAGACGATTTTCTGTGCTACCCACCTGCGCACTGAGTCTTCAGCTGTGATAAAACTGCAGAGCAAGGTAAGGAAGAAACTAACCAGTCAGAAACACACAGCCAGATGCACATTGGGGAAAAAATCCAACACTTCCAGGTTCCTGCAGGTGAGCTGCTGAAGCCCCAGCCCATGCACTTTGATTACAATCATGGGAGAGTTTGAGAGTCCTTGATGAGTGAATATAGAGTCCCCTAGGGTGGGAAGTCTCCTGTCATTCGATGAACAGGATTTGAAAGGATCTGTGCCGTTTCTGAACCTTCCTGGATGTGCATGATTTTTTCTGCAAAGCAAGGAGATCATGCACAGCACTTGGCAAAAGGTTCAGTTAAGTGCAGGGGCACAGAGTTTTGATAAAGCAGTTTTCTGCCCCAGAAAGTTCCTCTGGGTGGGATTTGGCAGCTCTAATGGAGGCTGAGAGTAAGGTTTGAATTCATTCATCTGACAATAGAAACCTGAGCCAAAGCTAACATAGAGTTTTATGCTCATTTACAGACCTCTACAGACTAAAGGGTTCATAAAGGAGTTCACTGATACCTTGTTGACAATGGTGATGAAATACCCTGACTTGTCATCCTGGGAGATTTCAACACACACATCGACAAGGCTGCAGATATGAAGTCCCAGAAACTCACCTCCTGGCTTTCCTCCCAAACACTCTCTGGGTATTTCTACATTGACATTTACAGTCAGCCTCAAGGAGTACATGTTACTGGCTCTGAGTGGCATGTGTCACCCTGACAGGAAATTTCAGTGAGCTGCATGCAGGGTTTACTGAAGTTCCCTACCTGTGGGTAGTACCAGGAAGAGGTCAGAAGCCAAGATCACAGGGTGTGGTTGTGCTGAATTCCTCTGCCCAATGCCTGCAAACATGCTGAGGAGAGGGTGATAGGATGAGGGAGAGGATGAAAGATGGAGCTGAGCTCCAGCCAACTTCCTGGATTTTGTTATATTTGGGGGTCTCAGTGTGGGTGTTTATTCGGTATAAGCGTAACGATGACCTTAGGGTCACTTCTTGCTATCAGTGTTGGTTATCTTCTCTTGTTTAATCCATGTGCTCTTTGGTTTGATCTACGCTGAGAAAGAAGAGTGTGGACCAACTGGAAGGTCTGTCTTGAGCTTGGGGTAAGCAAGACATTTGGTCCCCACAAGTGGGCCAGAGCAGACTAGATCAGGCAGGGTTAGCAGAGAAGGCACCAAGCTGGGTGCAGCGGGCGGTAGGATGAGGGGTTCTCAAGGCATGTGAATACTGGCAGGATTCAGGGGACTTCTATCTCTGATTTAGCTCCTATCAGATTCTCTCTTAGCATCACCCTGAAAGTTGGTGATGGCACTGCACAGGTGGGCCAATGTGCTGAGGATTAGGGAAGTTCCTCCTGCCCTGCATGAGTCCCTTAAAATCCTGATCTAGTTCCCAAAGCCATCTTGTTCCCTTCACCCTCACAGAGTGCCTCAGAGCTGCCGCCTTGTTGGACTGGAGAGGAGAAATAAGGAAGCCAGGGCAGGAATCAGGATAGCAACACTGGAAAAACAACATCTGTCTTCATGTATCTGGTTCTGTCCTTGGTGACACGGCATGAGAGGCCAAAGAGACTTCCTGAACTGCAACAACAAAGCAGCAAACACCTCTGTATCCTCTGGCAGGGGTACCTCCAGCTAAAGTGGCCACAGGGAGCAGCCAGCAGTCATGCTGCTGAGAACCATGGATGATGACTCAAGGGATTTACTAAAGCCCAAACCAGGTGTCAAACTGTGAGTGAGAGAGGAGTTGTGGAGGTTTGTTACCTTTTTGAAATTTATTTTCTTTGTTTTCAAATCACGTGCCACTTTGGGACGTATTTCTTGGCAAACAGCAAGTTATGCTCCTTCCCACACAAGCTCTGATAGATAAGTTTGAATTGAAATTGGAACACTTAGCTATAGACTTTATTGTTTTTTATCTCTCTCTCCAAATTGGACCATGAAGTGGTGGGCATGATTTTTTTACCTTAACTTTGGCTTTTCCCCTGTCTGTTTTGGTTTCCTAATGAACAGGCACAGATTCTCTATGCTATCCTGCTACTGTAGGAAAAAGTAGACAGGACCAAGCCTAGTTGCTGAAATAACGGTGAGGAAAATGTCCTTTTGCTTTCTGTTGACAGAGGTAGTTCATTGCTAGTCAGTTAGGCCTTTGACATGATCATCAGAACAAAGCTGTTAATGTAAATGAAGACATGTATTTTTAAAATTACTTGCTAGAAACTCATAGCCATCATTCCCAAAATCAGTGAATCTTGTCTCACAGGTGCAGTTACCACAAACTTTTTTGAGTGTTTTTATTTTCATCCAAGCATAACAGAACTTGACTCTAGATCACATACCTTCTGTTACTGAAATCTGAGTAATGCATTAAGTAATGGACGAATATGTCTGGATTGACTAATGTGGTTACAGGATTTTATCCTGATTTGAGATGCATGAATCAGGGATGAGAAGAGCCAGTTTTAATAAAGTGCAGATACCTCTTGGGGACCCCAGAGGGAGGGGGCTGTTTGGGTGCCCACACTCCCCACCTGCATGTGCCACCCACCCACCACCCTGCCTTTTCTTTCTTTCTCCCCGCCCGCCCCCCCTTTTTTTTTTGTCATTTTTTCCTGGAGCATTGCCTAAAAGAATGAATTAAGGCTGTTAGGGCCTGGGCTGATGTTGTGATGTTTATAGCCCCAATGGCGTGATGATTGTTTTATGGTGTTTGTGTTTTGGCATCAGTGATGCCGTGATGTTTGCGCTGCGATGTTGTCATCTGGGGAGGGCAGGGCCATGGCTACATTACATACATGTATCCCATACGTGGTGTAGAATGCACATATAAATCATACAAATGCTGAGTTCCTGGGGTGTGGGTTTGGGGGCCCTCATCCCCCAAGCAAGTGCTCATGAGGAACAAGTGCGCAGTCACACAGCCAGGCATGAAATAGCTGAGTGTGCCTTGCAAATCCAACAGCCTGCCAGGATGGCCAGCATTGCAGGATGCCATGCAATCTTCTGTCAAAAGAAATGCCATAATGGACTAAAAGTATGCAGCTCTTGCCTGTGTCTTCAGACAACTCTCCTTAGCAAGGTGGAAGTGTGCCTTGGGGCCAGGATGCATGGTCTGGAATTGCTGGTGTTCCCATATGGGTGTGGAGGTGGGCACTGAAATTTCCTCAGAGTGGTGTGGTATTTATGGATGAAGGCCTTGTCTAGGAGAGCTTCCTGCTCTGCTCTTACTGGTCCTCTCACAAGGGCCGCTGAAGCCAAAGCAGAATGACAGAGCAGACCAGGAGGAACAACAGAGTGTGTAGGCCACTGCCTTTCACCTGAGGGAAAGAGTTTCTCGGGAAATATCCTGACTAATTGCTGCTTACATATAAATCACAATTTGATTTTCTGGAGCAATTTCCCTTTGAGCTAAAGACTGCTCTTTCCCAATGTATCTTTCTGCAGCTGAAGAGCCGCTGAAGGCATCATAATGCAAATTGGAATATTTTCTGCTCTCAACCATAAACCTGGTACTGCTTCCCTACATATCTTGTGGGCCTTTAACCTGAGTGTGAACCATGTTTCTGCCTCAGTAACCACATGTGAGAACTGCACATTCCATGATCCCTTTTGCCCCCTCTTACTATTGTTATCAAACTTTTGTCACCAGTTTCTGTTTCATTAACCAATGTGTAATCTGTAAATGCCAGACCCCTGGTCCCATCCACAGGGCAGATCTAAATGTCCTTCTCCAGCTAAACTGTGTTTTTTGCTTGATCTGTCGGCACTCTTACTGCATATGCTCCAACAAACCAAGTGCTTTTGTTCTCCTAAAGCAATCCTGCCTCAGGCTATCCTTCCAGTAGACATTAGTTCTTTTGTTTGGATAAAAGGGTGTCATCACTCATTCACTATGAGAATATGATTCAGCCCTGTCTCCTCACATTCACAGTCCAGTCTTCATAAATACTTGCTTTTACAGCATATTGTATGTGTATTCAAATGGCTGACATCAGTGGGCCAAATTCTGCCCTAACATGAATGTGTTCCAGTCCTGCTGTTCATGTTGGAGGAATTGTGGGGAGCCTAAATTGGAGGAAAGTATGATCTGTACCCAGTCCCATTCAGTTGGGATTTTTGGTTTTTTTTAGTGGCATTAAAAACTTTAAATAAAATGTTCCCTGATCTGAAACAAGTGAGGTTCAAACAGCAGCCCATTGAAGTACATGTGATTTTTTCCCACCTACTTCACTGAACTTTCAGTCCATGTCTACCAAGAAAGCTCCTTAGTGTTGCTGTTGTCATGTCAACTTCATGTAGATAGCCAAAATTTTGGGTGCTCAATTGAATTTACTGGAAGCAAACTTCTAAAACTTCCCCATTACGTGTTCTTTCTTCTTTTCTCTACTGAACTAAGCACTTAACTACTGCAATTTCTCTTCTAGGAAGATGTATTTGGGCAGAAATACCAGTGAAAGGCAGTGAGTAGTAATAATAATAATAATAATAATAATAATAATAAAAGCATTCACTAGAGATTCTTGCTCTGCTCCTGAAACTTCAGATTTGTTATTATGTCTGTAAAGCAGGGAGTGGTGAGAGCCATCATTTCTCTCTGCTCTGAGGTTCCACCACTCTCTGATTTTCCAAATCAGAGCTGTACACGAATGGTATAAAATGTATGGACTGTGTCCCAAACTGGATCTTTGCCAGTTCAAGGGAGAACTGAGGATGTGAAAAGACTTCTAAAATGTATAAAAATACTTGGACTGCATTGATTTAGCTTCATGTTAGGTTTATTTAACGTTAGTGAGGGTGTGGTGTAAATCCCTATAGTTTGGGGTTTTTTTCCTGGGCAAAACCTCCTAAAATTTGCTGCAATTGAGCTGAAAGATATGGAGAGATACAGGATACAAGTGACTTTAAAATAATTCCTCACAACATCTGTTAACACTGAGACGAGCTAAAGTTGCTTTATTTCATGAACTAAGGAAGTGGAAAAGAGCCTTAAGGAAAACACATTAGGATAAGCTTAAGGAAGAACGTAGAGCATATGGTGGCACATGGGTAAGGAGGCCTGGATTACCTCGGTTAATAACTCACCCAACACACTGCTTTTCTAATCTCTTAATTTCCATATTTACTTTAAAGTGCTTTAAATAAGAGTTTCCCAGATCTAACTGTAGCTATTCACTGTATTAGAAAGTTTCTGTTTGTTGTGGAAGGATTTGTGATTAGCCAAACATTTCATGGCTCTCTTGGTAATGTGTTAAGAAGCCTTCCTGACATCAAAATTTATTTTAAAGGAAAGCTTGTCCTAATAGTCAGAAAAGCCTCTAAAAACTCATCTGTTGAGCCTTGATAACTTTTTAGAAGCTATTCCAATGTCCACTGAAGCAAGCAGAACGGTTCCCAGTGACTTCAAGATATATTTTACTGGAACATTTAAGCAAGGAGTTGGTTAAAGTGAGTATCTGCTCTGAAGATGTTAACATCCACAGGACTGTACAACATCCATGAATAATGTGTTCTAGTACCTATTCAGTTTATTTTATTAAGTAAGAGTATTTTTCATAAATCTACCCTCAACATTACCAGGACAAAGAGAATTTTCAGTTCTGAGCTTGTCTTAGAAGGCAGTCAGTTTGTTGTTAGTTAATTTGATTGGAAAATTAATGGGGCACGTAACTGGATGAATGGTGTTGAGAGACTTTATGGTTCTGTCTGTTTATTGCTGAATGACATATTGGATACCTTATGTGTAAAATGATGGCAAAAAGTGAAGTTATTCAGCAATTATTTTTCTTTTTTTCTTTGTTGGGCTTTCTGACTCTGACAGATAGCAGCATATCTGCTGTATGAATCCTAATTTTCCTCTCCAGAAAGGGTGATGGACTTTATGGGAATTCTTGCTTGTAAGTGTCATCATGAAAACAGGACCTGCAAAGCTTTCTCTGTGATTCACCACAACAAAAGACCTTTTGTTTTAAAAGCCAGACAAGACTGGTATTGGGCTGCATACTTGACTAACACGTCATGTACAAAACCAGCCACTTAAAATCATGGAAAATTCAGGACATCATAAATCTTACACCAACTGCATCATTTTATTTATTCAAATTTTTTTTCAGATATTTAAAATAAACAAAATATGTTCCTTCATAGGCTGTAAGCACTCTGCCAATTTAGAACTGCAAAACCAAAATGCAATATAATTGACTCACTGCTTCTACCAAACTGAAGTAAATAAACACTTGAGCCCCATTCATCAACCAGTCCTTTTAAGGCTCCTCAAAGAGCTGATCCAACACATGGGTCTTGTAGCATGTCTAAAAGTCAATAAATACAGGTGGTGTCAGACTACAGGAAGGGATTTATGAAGCCCTGGAAGATTTTTCCTGAGTATCTTGTTGGCTATACCTTCTCTATTATATTGGAGGGAACATAATCCAGTCTCAATGTTTCTAATTCCTGCATCTCTGAGAGAGATATGACTGAGCATTTGTCTTAGGAAGGACCTTCCCTAGAGGCTCTGGCTTCCTGTGCCCAAACCATCATATTCAAATCAGTCAGGCCACTCTAAAGTAGCTGACCTGGGTCCCAGAGCAGAGATATGCTTCCCAGGTGCGTGATTGCCTTCTGTACCTCAACCTGCTTCCAATTAAATTGCAATGTGGCCCCATGTGAAGGATGTGCTGCAGGACTAAGCCAGAAATGACAAAAACACAGATAATGAGTGCAAGTTATCCATCTGAAAGTAATGACTATGGCCATTGAGGCAGGCACATGTAATAGAATCTCTGAGAATCACTGTCAGAAGTGAATGTTGCCCCATTGAAGGGAGAGGACCATCTAGGAAAGAGGGCTTTTGTATGAATCGTGTGCTGGAGGATAAGAAGAGGATGGCACTGGGTAGCAGAAGCAATTACAGACCTTAAGGGACTTGGAGAAACTGAGGAGCTCTTAAACCACTGGTCTTGTTAAGTTTCATTACCCTGGATTTAAAAAAAAAAACTCTGTGATGACATCCCTGAATTTGTTAGGTGGCCTTCTGGGATATACGTTTGGATCACTAAAGCAGAGGGAGGCAAACTGAAGAGAGTGGCTGGGATGTAACACACAGCTGGGTGCTGCAAGCTCTCCTGTATTTGGAGATGGAAGGATGGCTTTGACGATGTTTGTCTACCTTCTCCAAGAAGAAAAGCAGGTGACGTTTGGACATAATTTGCTCACTAGAAAGATAAATGATTTTTACCTTTACTGATGGAGGGGCTGGTTTGAATAACCAGGAGGATATTAAAGTCATAATGAAGAAGAGATTTAAAAGAGGGAACAATATACTTTGGCTTGGTAGAAAATCAGACTACCAAGCAAGTGAAGAATGAAGCCATCTGAGGACATGATGCCAACAAGTTCAGTCATTCCTGACCTATCACTGTTGGGTAACTGGGTGTATATATTTCATGCAATGGTACCAAAGCTGGGTAAGGTAATATGCACAAGTAGAATACTAAGTGGATAGCAAAATTAGACAAGTATGTTTGTTTCTTGTTCTTTGTGACATAAATAAAACATCCCTTTGAGGCAGTCTGAATATTTTTCTCATTCTAAGTGTGAATAAAAGAAAATGAATATGCAACTTTGACCACAAAAATTAACTACAGTCTAGCAGATTTTAAACTCTGTTTTTAAAGTCAGAATAAAATTGGAAAACAAGGGCTAGATTTGCTAGGAGAATGGGTTCAAAGGGTCATTATTCATAGGGATTAGGATGCTCACCCAAGACCACGGGGGTCCAGACTTCTCTGCCAAATATGGCTCAGAGCCTTGAGTCCATCCTCCCTTGTGACTGAGTAGAGATTTTATTTCTTCAGCAAAAACCTGACCTAATTATGACATATGGAGAGAAATTGATTACAGAACTGAAGCAAATGTCGGCTTATGTGGAGAAGATCGTGCCTTGATTATATTTGTGTGCAAAAAGAGTAAAATATGAACCAGTAGTGTAGATTCTTGGTTCTTTAAAAAGACCAGTTTTGTAAAGCTGAAAACAATTATAAGTCAGATCTACCGGGAGAATTTAAACAGAAAAATGTGAATGATAATTGCAAACTGCTTAAAAACATTTTACTAAAAAGTCATAGTTGTTATAAACCAAAACAACATAGCTAAAGTGAAAGCTGTTCTACTGTACAAAACCCCACATGTAACACTTGAAAGAAAGAATGATGCAACAAAAATTAATTTAAATCAGAAGATAAGAATGGTGATAAACTTGCAAGGGAAGCAAGTGTAAGTAGAGGTGTTTGTCCAACAGAGTTAAAGATCATATAATTTAAGGACAAGAAGTTTTTGATGTACTTAAGGGAAGAAAACCTATCTATGCTGTTTCTCTCAGTGGATAAAAATGGTAGAATTATTTATACTAACACAGAGAAGATGAGAATAGCTTTCTGTGTTGGTTGGAAAAAGCCAGTTGAAAATATATAATCCCGCAACAGTGATGATGTATTTTCCATTACAACAATAATTCAAGAAAATATTTTAACAGCAGCTACTAAAGTAGGTATGTTAAATGAGAGGCTTGAACAACTTCTGTCTACAAGTTTGAAAAGAACAAGTCAAAAACCTCATTTGACTATAAATAATGGTTTTCTAGAAGACATTGAACACTAGGAAAGTTTGAGAGAACTGGAAATATATAGTCTTATTTGTATGACACATATAGGATGAGAACACCAATTGGGCATTTCCATTTGAATTTCTTTGGTCTTAGAGAAATTAAAGCTGTTGTCAGACTTCTACTAACTCTGTGAAAGAGATTATAATTATAACCCCCCCTTTTTATAAATGTTTATGCAGCTAGCTTGATATATTTTTAAAACAAGATTATTATGGTAAATGCAGATAGTAATGTTTGATGTAATGTACTTTGAATTCTGCATGGCACTAAACTTGACACAATGTAAATTTGATTTGGAAAACAATATTTCCTTAATTACAAATATTAAGTATACAGACATGAAATCGACACGTCACACTGAAAGTGGGTTAAACGCTGGCCCACTGATTGGTCTAAAAATACAATTGCCAGTGAAAATTTATAATTTGCTTGATGTTTTGAATGGAGTCCTGAAACAAGTGATGGCTGGTCTTCTGCCAGTCAAGATGTTTTTCTTGGAGTTTACATACAATTGTTCCGAAAAAGTAAGGCAGGAGATAAAAATAGTGAAATACAGACATGAATACTTTAAAAGCTGAAATCAACTAAGTAGTTTGTTTCTGTTTTTTTTTAGTAGGATTTCAGTCAGATTCTGGACCTCACTAACCATATCTACATTAGCAAATTATTTGGCTGAATAGGAGTGGACTAGCAGATTAAAGCAGCTCACACTGGGCTCTCTACATGTGGTGCAGTGTTTGATGTCAAATCAGACCTAGTTCAGTTCCCCAGACTAATCATCAGTTGCTCATTCAGATCCTAGTGCCTGCGGCAGTGGCTGGGATGCGTGTGGGAAGCAGCTTCCTGACTGTTTTCCCCTGGCAGGGATTCAGTTCCCCCAAATCAGATCCAAGTGGGTGACCTGCACCCGTATACAATAAGTGGGGTTGGGAGAGGGACAGCACAACTCACCTCTGAACTGCTCTCCTGCACCACATGCAAGTGTTTGGTGATCTGGCCATTAAATTTACAAAGAAGGTGGGACTCAGGTGTTCGTATGTGAGTCAAGTAGGAGTTGCTGGGAAAGGCTGTCCTCCAAGGAGCTGGTCCTGAGACTGCTACATAGGAAGCAGAAGGCTACATCTGCCTTTGACATCACTGTGGGATGTTGTTCTTAGTGCTGGTTTCCCCAACTGGAGAAGGGTGCTGGATGAATTGGAGAGAGTTCAGAGAGGAAAGCCATGTAAATAATGAAAGGCCTGGAAAATATGTCTTACTGTGATAGGCCTGGGGAGCTTGTTCTGTTTATCTAACAAAGAGAAGATTAAGAGGTGACTTGATCACAATCTATAAATATGTGCATGGGGAACAGAAATTCAGTCACAGTTCACTCTTTTGCTCTGACAGACAAAGCATGTGATCTAGTCCAACTGCTGGAAGATGAAACTGGGCAGACAGAGACAAGAAGAAGGCAATATATTTTTGAACAAAAAGACAATTAATCACTGGAACTGCTTCATAAAAGTTATGGTAGATATCCTATCCTTCACCATTTCAGAACATAGATTGGTGTTTCTTATTACATTAAATTAATGCTTAACAACTTTCCCGTCTCCCTCCCTGCCGGAGGATCACCAAATCCCTTCAGAAAAAAAAAAGAAATACACAGATGGCCTAGTAAAGCGGTTACTCAATGGCTTTCATTTGCAATCAGCTCAAAATTAGGATAAACTCTGCATGTTTGTTTATTCCCTTTTTCTCCCTCAATTTTATCCACTTGTTTGTTGGCATATGAGGGGATGAATATGCACATGCATGCTCATGCACTACAAAGCTACAGATACGATGACTGTAACAAAAATTTGAGTAAACTGGTTTGTTAAATTTTAAAGATGTTTTATTCCCAGCTGAAAATATCCAGGTTCCACTAATAGTAGTGTAATAAAAACTTTCATATTGATTTTTTTTTTTAATTTTGGCTGGGGTTGAAGTGACCCAAAATGAAACACTTGGTTCAAATTTTTCTCATAGGATTTTTCTCTACAGCAAAATCGAAATCTTCTTGTGGAAAATTTCAGTTTTGTAGTAAGTGCATTCCCATTAGAAAATAACTGCACTGTGAAACTCCCAGCCAAGTCTAGTAATGATGGTCATGACAGGGATGGGGGAGAGAGAGGGAGTGGATTTCATTACACTCTCTCACTCAAAAGAGGGGGAACTGAGCTTCTCCATTCCCTTTGTTTTCACAATCAAGTTTCCTGCCACTTCTAAAGCACGAACCCCTTATGCATATGCAGTTATTTCTTGGGTATCAAACTGATAATATATTAAAAGGATTATGATTTACTGCTGTAATTATTGGCCTCCCAACTTTCACCCACAATTATTGTGTGCATATATCTTCCAGCTTGCAAAATCCCCACTTGCCCATATAAATGGTGTGATTGCATTACTCTGTACTTTCTTTACTGTCCTAACTGCTCATTAGAGCAAACACCTCAAAGTGTGCATGTAAATATGTTGGGACTGCTTGGATTATCTGGCTCAAGCCCTCTTTTTCTCTGTCTTAGGAGTTTTTCCTTATTTTCTCTTGCCACTCCACTTTTTTCCTGCTGTAGTATATCACCCTGTATTTTTCCTCTCATTTTTCCAAGTGTCCAAATGTTCCTCTTTGATTTATTTATGTCTGACACTGTTTCGGAGTGCCCAGTTCATTTCCTTTGGGAACATTCTGCGTTAATCTCTCTTCATTTGGATGCTTATTTCCTCCGGCTCTGCTCTCCTACTCAGCTCCTGCAGTACATAGTTTTCCTCCTTTCTCCTGAATTTGTTTGCTCTGATGTTATCTTTTTCCTCCCTTAGACAGATCCCTTCTTCTCCTCTACCTCTCCCCATCTCTCATTTTTTTCCCCTTCCTTTATGTTTCTCCTTCCATTATATTTCTCCTTCCTGTGCAACCCACTATGATCCAGAGGGACCACTTTTCTTGCCCTGTCTCTGCAAAGGAGATCCACCCTTCAGCTGCACACTTTCCCATACCTCTTTTATTCCACTCTGCTCTTCCTTTCTTTCTTGCCTTATTCTTTGTCCTCTTCTTTCTATGCCTTCAGCCTTTACCTGTTGCCAGGCTCTAAGTGTTTTGCTTGACAGGGATGTGCCTGTTCCCCAGCCCCACATTTACCTAGGGAAATCGGGAGAAGATGACATCCCTGGCTGTCAGTGTGCTGCCCCAAGTTCCCCCTCAGGGTGATTCCGTGTCTCCCCAGCGCCAGCCAGAAGTGTTAAGGAAGCTGGTAGAAAAGAAATTGGAGGATGCTATGGCCTGAGCCGGTGCAGCAGCCGTGCCCCGTCGAGCCCTGCTGCAGCCCAGAGGTGTGTATGCAGCTGCCTGTCTGCACTTGAAAGAAGTCATGGGGGTGTGTAGACAGTTCCATCCCTGGGTCTGGGCGTGCACCCTGCACTGGCCAGTGCTAATAGGCAAGTAAAAGCCCCCCGAGGGCCACTCACTTCCCTCTTGTAAATCCGCATGTGGTTTGAAGGGGTACTTTATGAGGTGCCTCTGTATACTTGATCCCTTGTATTTTTTCCTGCTGTGAAGCCCGAGGCTGTCTTTCACAGCTCCTGCAGTAAACCAGGGCCTTGGGATCCGGAGTGGCAGGGACACCGCAAGCAGCGAGTGTCGGCTTTCATAGAAGTCGCAGGTGCTTTCATCAGGGAGCTGCCGTGCAGCCCCTGCCTGCCCTCCCTGCAGCACTGCTGCGGGCTGCTGGAAACCCAGGCAGGAGGCGGCTGAGGCTGGTCTGGCAGACTTTCTGCCTCCCCAGTGCTCAGGTACTGCATCTCTTGATGGGTTTTTGTTCGTTTTTGTGCTCTACCATCGCAGGAGAGTGGCTGTTTTAGGCTCCTTGTCCTCTCTATGGTTCTGTAGCTATCTTACAGTTCATTGCACGAGTGAAAAGCAAACAAGGAACTAGGACAGCAACAGAAGGCCTGCATGGGAAGACCAACTCCTGTACCTCCTCCACATTCACTCCTGTGACTCAGTGCCACAGAGCATCTCCTCTGCCAAGAAGCACGGCCCCCTAGCACAAAGAGGATGTGGCTGATAGCTGACTTTGAATTTCCTACAGGAGAAATGGTAGTGCGACTTCTGGGACCCCCTCTGCACCTTGGTAAGATGTACAACTGCTTTATGAAAACCAGCATCTGTTCAAGACCCTCAAGGGTCATCAGGATGTATGTCTCAAATCCACAGAAACAACCTACTGCGGAGATCTCTGTAAAGAGGTTTTAGGTAGTCATTGTAAATAAGCAAAAATAATGTGAAATGCTCCAAAATATCTCTTTCAAAAGTCTTGAGCATGGTGGACACAGACTGCAGCATTTTTGAAAAGGAAAAAAAAAAATCAGTGTCTTTATCCCTGACCCCTGCAGTTTCATGATGTTACAGGAAGAGAATGAATTGGCTACAGACAGGGTTTTTGGAGTTGCTGTCTTACCAGCTAGTGATTATCAGATTGTCTGCCTGTAATGACATATCCAGTCATATGTTTTCCCCATCAAGGCCAAAATAAATGAAAGGAAGAAACAAAGGAGTGTAAGAGTCCAGCACTTCATTCTTCATACTTCAAGAGCTGTAGCAACAAATACTAGGGAGGAATTCCCAAGTGAGAAATGATACCAGTTCAAGGTCACATAAGCTGATGCATGGAAGTACATTACAAGAAAACTAGAAAGCTATTTTGGGGACAGACATTGTTTACTGAATGCTTGGAAGGATTGTTTTTTATGTTCAGTGCCCGGGCTCTGGGTTAGCAGTTGAGCCAACATTTCTAAAGCAAAGGGCTGGGAACTGGGGGATTCTGTATGTTGCTTCTGGGAACCAGAGGTTAAACTAGTCCTTCTTTACTGAACCTCAGGAAAGCTCACACTTTTCACATTCTATATGTTAGGACTATAAACATTATGTGCTCTTAATAGCACTGCAGAAAAAATTAATTTCTTAGTTAGGTGACAGTCAGTTTCATGGGGCAGAGCTATATGTTTTTTGACACTGAAGTTGTTGAAAGCAATGTGGAGCCAGCTTTCTCTAGGGAGAAAGCTGGTGGGGCTGTGTAAGTGGGGCTGTTCCTTGGAGAAATGCTGGTTTTCATGGAGCTCCCACACTCCCATCATTAGTGTGATGCAAAATGTGCTGCTGTTTTCCCCTAGCAGCAGGGGGTGTGGGGATCTTTTGGGTCCTCCTTTCCTACCAGAGCTACACAGGGCCTACCAGGCATCACAGGGACCAGGAGGAATGCTAATGATAGCTGACAAGGCCAAATCTCGTGAGAAGCAAGAGCAGGGAATGGAGCCCCAGAGCACTGGTAGGTGCCTGCCCCCTCCTTCCTCGCATGTGGGGTAAGTCTATGCCCTGGGCAGTATAGGGGATGCTCTGGCAGTGTAGGCAGCGCTGTGAGCAGAGCCCAACCAGCCTTTGTACAGGTCTTGCCAGCATCCACCCTGGGGCAGGAGCATGAGCAAAGGCTGACCCAATAACTCATGTACAAATGTCTTTCTTTCGACTTGTTATGGCTGCAAATTTGATTGAGAACTGCCTGCACTAACCAAAACTCTGCCTGAAGTTAAACTGGCTGTCAGGTCACACAAGAAAATGGGCCTTATTTTCTACCTTCCTGTGGGATCTGGAGTACTTTATGATTTCTCCAGGAGGAACCTCTCCTCCTGAGCACACCACAGTAGGCCTGAGTAAGCCTTTCCAACAGGAGCATCCCTGATGGTGATGCATTTCTGCTGGCCACTTCAGATTTGCCAAACAAACGGACAGCTTGTACGAAAAAAATCCCCTGTGAGGGCTAAGCATAACAACATTTGCACTGCTTGACCCTTGCTCCATTCAGTCATTGCAGATGGTGAATGCGTCCTCATGGGGACTGTCTACTGTGCCTTTGCAGGCACGTGGGGCTGCCCCCAACCTGGGAGTGCCTCCCCATTATTATTAATAATAAATCTAAAGGACTGGCATGTGCTGCCTCTGCTTCCTGCAGCAGCTGAAGCCAAGTCTGTAAAACAAGTCTAATTTTAGAGCAGGCAGGGCTGAGCACAGAGTGAGACCAAACCCGGGAAATTTTGAGTTTTCATTGTTTCCTCAGCTGTGGGTGAAGATCTCCCATGGATGTTTGGGAGAGTTTTTCCCAGATATGTGAGCCCTTGCCTCTAGCTGCATCTCACACAAGCTCTGTCTCCAAAACCCTGGTGACATCAGCCCCTTTTTTTCCTTTGTTTCCATGTCTTTAAAGTGGGAGACTTATTTTCCTACAGTGTTTCAAAAAGGGAGAAATTAGTTGTGAGAATTCATAATGAACATTGCTCAAGTGTTTGAATAAAAAGATGTTGAGGGCTTTGTTTTGTGAGGTAGTGCTTCAAATGCAATGCAATTTGTTTAGGCTTCCTGGGAAATTATGAAATGCATGTGTATGTGTGTGCATGGAGGGGGCAGGGAAATCTGAGACCAGATTTTATGTGTGCAGGGAAAGATTTACAGAACCGTGTTTTCTGATGACTTCTTGCCATCAGTCAGTTTAATGGTGTTGCGTGCTGCTGAGGTTTTAATGTTTTGTCATTTGGCAATAGTGGAGGGAAAATCTACGGTGAGGCTGGTCCCTGCTTGAGTGCTGTATCTCTGGGAACCTTAACTAGCCCCTGCTGCACTGCTGGACATGTAACCCCAACACTTTATCATGTGGAAGGCTATCAGGTAGCACTGTGGTGTACAGTAATTTCAGAGGGCACATCAGAATATGTTGCACAAGGAAAGGGACTCTTTTGCTCAAGAGGTTTTTCTTGTAAACAGACTGACCGACAAGCTGAAACAAAGCTATTGAGCCATGGCAAAGAAAAAGGAAAAGTCACACTTCCTTTGTGTTCAGCAGATTGTTGTCAGTGGATGAAGTCTGCTATTACTGACCTTAAGAAGTCCTATTTTGTTACTGAAAAAGGTTTTCAGTTCTCTGGATGGATTAATTTTAGCTTAGAATATCCCACTCTTTTTATTGCAGTCTTTCATCTCTGCCCATTTTGCCAACATCCTCCAGAAAACAGGAGTCAACTGACAGAGTGACACTGTTGGAGATGAGAGATGTTGACTGCACTACTTTCATTACCATTTTTACTAAGTGGCCATACAGCATTCTCATTTAATACTTCTACGCTAATTAAAACTATAATTTAAAAATATATATAATTGTCCCCCTTTGGTCTGGGAACCAGAATAAGCCATTTGCAAGGTTATTTATTTGTTTTGGAACAGAGTATCAGAAAAGTGAGAAAGCAAGGAAAAAGCTCTATGAGTGCAAGGCACACAGTACCAGTTCCAATGTTAAACTTAAGTCAGGCTTCAAACCACAGATCAATTATAAGGCATTTCTACGAAAAATTTAATTACACTGAAGCTATATTATGGATGGACAAGGAAAGGTGTTTCAGTGGTGTAACGTAACCATCTCTCTACTTTGGTCCTGAAGACTGAGAGTTTCTAGCAGTTTCTCTCCCTGCAAACCTGCTTCCTGCACTTTTAGATATTATGGCTGGAGGGATTGTTGTTATTACCTATTATAACAGTCTCTGGGGTTGAATCACCAGCTAGCACAGATAGGAAGATAGCCCATCTTTAAATAACACACATGGAAGAGAATCTATCCCATTCCTAGATAAATTGTTGCAGTGTTTAATTCCCTCCCTTGTTAAAATCTTGGCATTTATCTAGTTCAGATTAATATAGTGTCGGATTCCACCTACTGGATGTCGTGTCTCTGTCTACTAATTCAGAGATCCCCTTGTATAGGAAATACAATATAGCTACTTGCAAGCTAACACCGAACAAAATTTGGAATTTTCACACAGTGGGCAGATGCTACTTGTCAACATTTGTTTTCACTCCAAATGACACACAAAGAAAAGCCTTATTAACATAAAGGAAACCCAGAGTGGAAACATACAAACAAACAAACCAATCTAAACAAAATTATCATTTTCTTTAATGTAGGACCCTTGTTGTTTGAATGTACTGAACTGATTGACCAGGGCTTTCTTTTGTGTCAGTTCAATACTAAAAACAAATATTTTCCCATAATGCTGCATTGCTCCTGGGAATTACAGCCTGAACAAACACTGTCCTTATTCAACTTAGGCAGACGCTTCTTGGCTGGATTACAGCTCCTGTAATGTTATATACAACTTTGAATTAAGTGACAAATTACACTGTGGCTGGCCTGTATGAGAAAACAGGTACCTATAGCACTGATAAATGTGTTCACAAGAACGTGAATTTTAAAGTTTCCTTCAACAGAAAAAAAAGAGAAACAGAGTGGCTTACAGTGAACTATTTAATTTTGTTTGTCCTGAAGGAAAATTAACATTATTTTTCTTTATAGATTTTTTCTGGAAATTTCCTTTTCTATTGTTGAGACAGACCCAGCCAGCCCTATTATAAACCACAGATAAATCACCATTTATCCTCCTATTGGATAAATTACATGAATTGAGATTGACTTTTTTTAGGATCTCACTAGCAGCTTTTGCTGATGGCAAGTACATTTGCATATATTTCTTAAACTCTTTTTTGTTTTCAATAGTACTTTTTTAAAATGTGAACATTAAAGCTGGACCTGCATTCCTTTCACTATTAATATTCCAAAGAACAGTCAGCATCTGCCTTTCCATCCTTGTGTTTTTTAGTCCTCTGTTCACAAATATCAAGATCCCATTTTCTCTTTTTGTCTCTTTTTTGCATTGGATGAGGAACTCTTGTGCAGCTCAGCTAGTTATCAGCCATGACCTCTAAATCCTTTTCTAATTCTCTCTTTCTAAAATATAGCACAGTTCTTCAGTGTACAAACCATCTGGAATATTGTTATGTTTAACTGTACATTAAAATATGTTTGGGTTTTTTTCTAAAGAGGTCAAGTTACCATTCAAATTAGATTGCACGTAGAACGGATCTGCTTTTCTCATTATTTACGACTCTATGATTTTTGTGTCATCTGCACACTTTGCAAGAAATGGATACAGATTTTTTATACTCAATCACAGATAAATATATTAGATAATGAAAGTGAATAAAAATGACCCTCCTGTAAAATATCCTCACTGTAAGGGCACTCTCCATTGAGTTCCTCTGGGAATTTCTCATTTCTTCCTGTGTTTATTATGTGCTACACTGCCTTTCTAGAAGACCCATATTCTGGCGTGTTGTGCTGTGCTGAACTTGGACGTTTGCAGCAGTGTACAACATTGGAAGAGTTGTGTAAGATAGTGAATCTTTTTAGCTACTCTCTAAAACTACTCTGCTGAGTTTGGGAACATAAAATATTGAATTAGAACTGAATGTTATCCGATGTACCCATCAATACATCATTTTCCACCTAACTGCATAACAACCCTATTCTGTATCACTGGCAAAGCCCTTATCTTTTTTGTCTACACTGATTATTGTCTTACACCTATGGGAACTGTGTTTATAACATCTGGTATGTTTTTAACCTTAGTGATATAAGCTAGGATACACACTTGATGCTTTGATACTTGGCTACTAAAGGCATTACATTATTTTTTTCATGTGTCGAAATGTTTTCCATTGCATTTACATTTTACTGTGGAAGGCTGCTTGTTTTTCCTAAGTAGGTAGAAGAAGAAAGAACAGAAAGAGTTCCCAGTGTTTAAGAGCAGAAATATCTGGAACTGGAAGTGTGACTACTGTGTTTTGGTCCCACAGAGTAATACTCCCCTACAAATCACAGCCATGGGGAGGATGTGAAATTGTGTTTGAAGTTCAGTCTGCTCTTCTTGCACTATCTTCCTATTTACCTGCATGAAATATCCAAATCTCCCATGACAAATCTAGGCTGTTGACGACTTTTAAATTAACAAATTATATCTGTGTTAATGGTTTACACTCAGATGACACAAAGCCGAGGTTTTAATTTCAGCTATTCAACAAAAGGGGTGGGTCCATGAGGAAATATTTATTAAATCAGGAGCTGTAGATCACTGTGTCTGGGGCTGGGGTATGATGAGGTCTGCTTCTCTCAAGTCTCTTCAACAAGAGATGATAAGTGTGATCACACCTAGGCTTGCAATGCCAACTTGTAGCACATGAGACCATAGGCTGATCAGCACAGCTGCAAAACCATAGGGCAATTTCCGTTCAAAGACTACTTTGAGAAACCAGCTACAGAGAAAACAGTTCAAGGTACCCCATGCTGATATTTGTCAGCAAAGGATGTTTTTGGTGGCCATCAGTGTGGTGTCTGTGTGGGAAGTGTCTGTTGGAAGCCTGTTTTGGGTCATTGTCTAAGGGATTACAAGGTGGTAAACATCTTCCAGTTGTCCTGGTTTCTCTGTGACCTGGATTCACCTGTAAAAAAATGATGGAAAGCCCATGCAATTAGTATTTACTGAGGAAACTCCTATTGAGCTTGCTTGTATGTACAGAAGGCATGTGATGTAAAAGTCTCAGGCTGGAAGAATGGGAGTTTGTGTTCATCATCATATAGGTGGGGTACTTAGGGACATGGTTTAGTGGTGGACTTGGCGGTGCTGGGTTAATGGTTGGATCTGATGGACTTAGAGGCCTTTTCCAACATAAAAGATTCTGTGCCTCAATGATTCTATCCTGCCCCTTCGTGTCAGTCTTGCAGGGTGTTCCCAAAGGCTATCAGTGATGTAGTAAAATGATCACCCCAGGACAGTATCCAAAGGGTTCAAGGGATTTTGCATGACAAGACTGAGTGAAGGAAGCTCATATACAGCAGACATTATATGCAAGATTTGTACAGGGGAATGACTCCTCCACTGGAAAATTCAAATTTGAAAGGAGTGGAAGGAGCCAGCTCCCTGGTCAGTGAGGAGAGAAATTCTCTGATTTCAAGAAGAGATATAGCTTTAAGAAATAAGGCAGAGAGGAAACTCATTTTCTCCAGAGTAGCCTTGGGCTAAACTCAGCTCACAGAAAACAAACCAAGGCCATGTGTCTTACATATCCAATGCACAGCCCTGAAACAACCCACAGTCATGGATCAAAAGTGAAAGTGCTCATTGTTTGCACAGAGTTTGCTGAGTACTTCAAATACAGTCATGTATGAACTCAGGGAAAGCAATGAAAGGGAAAACAGTTGTTTGGGAGAACAATTTATTAGGATTAATTTCTCTGGGTTTTTTTCCTTCTTCCCAGTTCTCTGGACTGGAGGGTTGTTAGCAATATTTTAAAAGCTGGATACAAAATGTAAATTAAATCCCTGTGCAGAGACCCAGCCTTAAGGCTTTCATTACATTATGGTGCCATGACAGCCTGGTTTTAAAGGTTGCTCTGGTGTGTGGGCATGTTGGCGCTCATCCTCTATGATCTGGTGATGCTCCAGATCACTGCCTGCAGGCCCCTGGTTTCTTACCAGGTCCCTATTTGCATAAGAAAAGACTTCCTATTTTAAAACCTTCTCTAACCTACAAATTAGTGTAGATGAATGGCCTCTTGCTGGAACTGGAGTGGTTATCCGAGTTCCAACAATAGCACAGCCAATGCCAGATTTTAAACCCTCATAATGCATATAATTGTGTGATATTATACCAGAGGGGAAATTTGTTCTGTAGTCCAGCTGGTGATTAGCTTTACATTGAGGCATGGAGATTGGATATCCCTTGAAACTTTATCCTGGTTAACGTAACTACAGCTGGTATTTTGTGGTATAACAATTCAACCCTTACTCCTGAGAGCAGTCCCATTGGGACAGACCTGGAAGTCCTTACTCAGAGTTTACTCAGGCAGAACTTTTGCTACCTCCAACTGAAGTTTTTGACCCAATAAAGTCCAAGTGTGAGCACCAGAAGATGATGCGCCAGCATTTCTTTGTTGGGTGGACAGTGTTTTTTTCACTTGAATAAGCTTTACTAGATCAAACCCCAAACTAGACATAAATATCTGGTAGAAATATAGGAACCACTAAGCTGTATTTTACTAATACCTCAACTACACTAATATCCCAGAATCACTGACAGCAGCTACAACACTTCTGCTGAAGTTACTCTTAACACAGTATTCTGTGCTAAATCTGTTTATACCTGCTTATTCTCTAGGATCACTTTAACCAGTCATTAATGGATGGCTGATAAACAGAGCTGTATCCATTTGCAGTTCTTCCCTTCTGCATCACCACTTCTCAATGTACATGCTCCTACTGTTCCTTTTGCCTCTAAATCTCTTTTTGAAACTTCTGACTCAAAGTGAATTCAAAGCGTTTATTTTGATGGTAATTTCCAGACTATTAACTGGCCGTCATGAAAATCTCCCCCATTCATTATCCTTTTTTTTTTTTTAATTTTAATTTTTGTGAAAATAAAATTAGTTTTTGAAAATTATGTTGCAACTGTATGGTTATTTTTGTGTTTAGCCAATTTTGAGAAAAATCTGTTTTCCCATAAAACGTGAATCAGCCCAATACTGGACAAAAAACATATGAAAACCAATGCCAGCTGACAGGAAATAAGATTCTTCCTTAACTTTCATTCTGACTGTTAAAAAATTGGCTTGAAAATGCATTTTGAAATTCAATTCGAAAAATGAAAAATGTCAAATGAAAAATGACACTATTTTTTTTAATCGAGTGGAAACAGGGCTGAAACTCTTTAAGAACAAACAGAACAGAAAAAATTCTTCCCTAAGAAAAGAGTTAAATCTGTGTGTCATGGATATATTTATATCAAAGATGTGTGGAAGCACTAATCTTTAGAAGGTATTTAGGAATTGCAAACAAATCTGTCTTCTTTCACTTCTTGCATTTTGCTTCCTATTGAGTGCATATTTTTTAGTCTAGAAGAGTATGGGTAGAAACATATTCTTGGATTTCTACACACACTGCACTTTTTATATATCTCTATCATATGTTTTCCTTTGTCTATTGTAAAATAAATGGTCCTGTTTATTCTTTTTTTACTTATATCTCCTGTAGAAATTCCCTCCCACACTATTAATTCTTTGAATCATTTTCTTTGCAGCATTTGGAACCCTTTAAATGTCTTCTATGTCTTGTTAAACAGGATCAAAGAGAACTCCAGTGCTGTAGATGAGAGCATGTCTTTAGTCTTTCCACAGCATAGCAGTCTAGATTGTTTCATTCTTTTCATTAAAAAAGATAAAAAAAAAAAAAAAAAAGAAAAAAGAAAAAGAAGTTTAGCATCTTTGCATAATGAGCTACCAAAAAACCACCTTTGTAACGATAATACAGGGGAGCTGGGGCTTCCAGTCTGGTTGCGTCAGACCAGAAGTCGCCATAACCTAACAGGTTTTTGAACAGCAGAGTTGGCTGAGTTGGAAGAGCAGAGAGCAGGGCAGGCTGGAGGGATGCTTCCCCCCACCACCCTTCCCACAGTCTGTCTCAGGTTGCAGCTAAGCCATCATTTTTATAGCCACTAATGGCCTATTCTCCACTAATCCTGGTAATCCCTTTTTGACCACTTTTATACCTTTGCCTTCCACAAACCTCTTTTGCAATCAGTTATGGGACTTTGCATGTAAAACTACATCTTCATTTGCTTCATGGTTTAATGGATGCCCCTTGGATCTGGTACTTTGAGAAGCAGTGGTATCGTTCCCCACCTACCTCTGTTACACCACTTGGGATTTTATTTTGTTCTCCATCCTTTTCTGTTTATGATTTCCTTAAAGAGCTGAAAGGTTCATACAGTCCCAGGAGCTGAATGTTAAAGTAAATCTCTAACGAGGTAGGAAAGAAAAACTCTGATTTACTGAATGTGCTGTGATGGATGTGATTAAATTCTTGAGAGTAAAAACTAATTGGACTTAATTGCAAATCCAGTTACTCTAGTAGAAACATATGTAGAGTTTATATATTTGGCTGGTACACTCTGTGGACGCTACGATGGCCAATGGAAAGATATAAAAGAACTTGGCAGTGTAAACAATACACAATTCATTGAACTAAATATTTTGGATAAATCAAAAGGCACTGGAATTCATGTTTAAGCACAGTACTGTATGGAAATCTGAGGAAAATTCTGATATTGAAGAGTGTACCAGAAGGTAGAAAAGAAAGAAAGACTAAAAAGTGCCCTGGAAATAATTTCCAGTTTACTTTAGTCTTCTGAGAGCTTTGATGCTTAGTTGTGCTATGAACCTGCCACTTGGTTTATACATGAATGGTGTTACCCTCAACATCCAAGGATGATTTTGAATCAGAGAATGTCAATTTTTCCAGGGAGTCGAACTGTGCCAGCATGGGCGCATGCAGCACAGCCCTGCAAAACACACTGGGGCGTATTTCCCTGAGCTTTTTGGAATGGATATTGGTGCCGTTTGACTTGTTAAGTATGGTGATGTGTATTCAGCAGCCACACTTGCACACAGTCTTGCTGAGAAATTTCACATTGAGAGATATGCATTTATTCATACCAAATGCTTGAGTAACTGTCAGCCTACAAGCTCTGTTCAGTCTCTCGAATGTCTGTCCTTCAGTGGTGTATTGTAATTTTGAATCAAGTAATAAATTCTCTCTGCAGACCAAATTTTTCAGCATTTACCAAACACTAATTGTCAGCTCCCTCAGTAAAATCTTTCTGCTAAATGTATGCATTACACATTAAAAAGCTATCTAAATAGGGCATATCTTAGGATTTAGAAGGGAGTTGGCTGAAATTTCTCATGATTGCTTTTCAGTCTTCAAGAAAATTATTCAGAAGGAAAGGAAACAAAATATCATAAAGCAAAAAAGGGAGGATAAGCCTGGGCTGCATTACAATGAACTCAACAGGCTCCCTGGGGAAAGCTAAGGAAACTGGTACTGCGCCCCTCAAAATGATGGAGGGGCACTTACCTTTCACTAATGAAAGGAAAAAAACCAAAGAGAGGTTTAAGTATATCGTAAGGCACATGAGATTCTCATGTTAGCAGCAGTAGAGCTTGAGTTGTAGGAAAGGGACAAGTTCATCCAGCTGGAGTGTAGAGAAGTGGACAAATTTCTCCAGAATGAGCAAGGGGGAGCTGCATGATGCAACACATCATGTGGGCAGCTGGATCCATGCCCTGCACAAGGTGTCTGGTCTACTAATATGCTTATTTTACCAGTATAAAGCTTGGAGGGAATTAGCCCCCCGGAGGTGCCTGGGGAAATGGAAATGGGTTCATGGAAATGGACCAGGGCTAGTAGGTGGTATCTTGCAGAGAGCATGAGTGCTGCACTCCAAGTGGCTGAGCCCCTGTGATCCACAGAGGGACCAGGGAGGGCAGCTGCAGCTCCATGCAAGGCTCTCATCTGCTCCCTCCTCCAGGCAAGGAGGCTGCCCTTGGCATGCTCTTAGGATCCAAAGGTGGGGAAGTTATGGCCCTGGCCATGACTGTAAGGAGGTGCACGTAAAGAGCAGGTTTCAGGGGCAGGCTCAGGGTGTTGGTGCAGAGGATGCAGAGTCCCTTACACTTGAGGAGCAGCTCCTCAAACCCTGTGACTGCTTTGGTAATGCTCAGGTAATTTATCAGTGAGGCACGGGTCTTAGAACACTTTTTCCTCTCCAGAAGGAAAGTAATTACCTATCCAGCTATTGGAAACATTGAAAAAATTCATTCTAATGAATCTCTTTCTGTTGCCTTCATTATTGTGTGAACCACAACAATTTTGAAGATACAAGTATTTTCCATCAAGACTATGAATAACAGCACTTGGCAAAACATCCCTATAACAAAGAATAAGCCTCCAACTTTTTTAGTGACTTTACATACAATGTTCCTTAATTACTGGCAAGCATGTCAAGAGTCTATTCCCACATGTGTCAACACTTTCTTAATACACTATAATTCATCATGTTAGTATGGCAGAAACAAGGTACTCTACATCTTTACACACATCCTTCTCCAACTTCTAGTCCTGAACCGAGTATTAAATGAACAGAAAATCTTCATCTAGCAAACAAAGAACAGACCACAGCATCGAAACAGTAAGGTCCCCTGAGTCAATCAAAGTCATACATCACAGAGCACTTTATCATATTCTTCACAACACTGTCTAAATCCAAGAAGCACTGCTTTATTGTCAAAAGGACATTCACTTAATAACAGCAGTAAATCCAGAAAGGCAGGCTAATTTTAGACAGAAAACTTGGCTAAGAGAGAACCCTATCATTTCCCACTCCTGACATTTTTATTCATTGAGTTCATTTTCATGCTAGTTGTGTGATTAAATGCAGATATGGATTTATTTCCTTTTAATAAAAAAATACACTATTCTGAAAAAAGCCAAAATTGCAAATAAGGGACCTGATCCTTTTCCCACAGAAATAAACAATAGTTTTGTTGTTGGCTTCAGCGATGACAGGAATCAAATCCATGAATCTCTGTTGGAAGAAAAGGTTAAAATTCCATTGGAAAACTCTTCTTGGACCATATATTAACTCTGTCAGTTCTGGGGGCAACCAAGAACCAGCATGATTTCTTTTCTATTCTGCCTGCACGTATGTGCAAATGTATGCGGCAGTATTGGGAGCCATTTCATAAAGAAGCAAGTGAAAATAAATCTGTCCTCAGTGTGTTGAAGTGAAATGTTTTATTTGCACTCATAAACCAAAGTGCTTGCTGTATTTTTGCATTGCAGTTTTATTATCAACTGTGATATAATCTCCCTTCCTTATGCATAGATACTTGTAGAGAGCCAAGAATCTTAGGTGAAGGAAAGAGGTACCATGTAGTGAAAGTAAACATGAGAAATGCTGAGTCTTTTGAAGAACTGGATCTGAGCTCCAGAGACAGTGTATATATTCCCTATTAGTCACTCAATCAAAAGTAACTGCGTTGCATATGTGTTGTTCAGCACAGGATCCAATTCTTTTCCTGGGTAGCAATTACTTGGGTAGAAATTTCTTGAATTCCACTAATGACCATATTTTGATCTTGTTTATGCCACTTTAAACCTGCCAGGACTCTGCTGAATCAGCTGAGCTATTCTGTAGTAACAAGCTTGAAAGATATTTTAAAAGGTGGTTCTCAGAGAATTGGGTATTTTTAAGATGATTTATGTTCTTCCACAGGCAAAATGAAAAAAAAAAATAGAAATTTAGTAAAAGTGAAAAATACAGTTTCCGTCATGCTGTACATTGCTCTGCACTGGCAGTGCAAAAGCAGCTGTATTTCTACCATAGCTGTCCTGACTGAATGGGCTTTGTGGCAGGAGAACAAGACAAGAACTCCTCTGCCTACTTTTTCATCTGCTCCGCAGATGCTTCCTGCAGCTTTTCTGTTACTGTATGGTAGCAGGCGAATCTGGACAAATAGTTCCTAATAAGAAACTCAATAAATTTCACCTCCTCTCTTCTGTTCACAAAGTTTCCATCATCTGACCACAATTTTCATTCATTTGCTCATTATTGAAATTTATTTGGAGTGATTCATCAGATAATTTCTATGAATATTCTTGGTCTGTAACTTGTTTGCAATCAGTTGGTCATGATCATATTGATACTTGAAATTCAAGCCCTTTTGGCTGCATGCAAAGAATGATCCCTAAACGACAATGTTTAACATTCAGAATCTTTTTTTCCAATGCAATTTCTCTCCATTACATGTCTCAACTTGACTTTGTACGAATATTCTGCGTTAATAATTTTAGGTGATTTTGGGTGACCAGATCTTGCTGCAGAAGTATCATGTTCAAGTATTCACAAGAACTGAAAGCAAGAGGATCTCCAAATGCGGGTCAGGCCAAATTTCTGTCCATACTGAATGAATATTTTCAGGACCTCATGTAGAACTGACAAGTTTATGTTGCAGCTTTGGCATTATTCTGCTCCTGATTAATTTCATTGTAGTTCTACAATTGATGTCAGAGAATGATAAACTTATCCTTAAGCATAGATGTAGAAGTTTTCTGGCTTCTCTGCATTGATTC
Source organism: Acrocephalus scirpaceus scirpaceus (assembly GCA_910950805.1). NCBI lineage: Eukaryota > Metazoa > Chordata > Aves > Passeriformes > Sylviidae > Acrocephalus > Acrocephalus scirpaceus. The sequence continues at coordinate 53,736,766 of OU383774.1, read as the reverse complement.
ATCAGCAGACTCTTTACAGTACATGCAAAAAGGTTGTGTTATCATCGCTTCATGTGTAAAACACATTATGAAATCACTAGTGTATTTGATCCAATGTAAGGCATACACATACTGTAATGTGGTTTGGACCCAAATATGTTTACTGCATCTGCCAGAACTTAAAATGACAATAGAGCTTATGTCCTAAGACAATCACTTGATTAAACAGGAACATCTCAAGCATTTCTGACAGTTTCTAAATGAGTCAAGGAGGTTTGGAGTTTTTTTCAAGTGTGTGATTCAGTGAACAGAGCAAAGTGGAAGGATTCTTCAGGGTAAAGATGGGCTTGGAAAGACTTCGTCCTTCCCCTTCATTAGTGTTTTGGAAAAAGCTTTCCCAGTTAGGATGGTTGGGTGTTTCTTGCACTATTGAATAAGATTGTCAGAAGGAGTCTATTCCTCAAGGCACTGACTGCAGCCAAGTTCTGGTCTATTATGTACATGGCAAAGCTGTGTTGCTTAGCTTTCAAAATATAACATAACCTATTCATCTCAAATCTCAAATGCTACATTTAATGCTGTTATTGTCTTTACTAGATCACTAGGTAACTTGGAGCAAAGCGCTTCTGTGTCAAACAGGTCTATGCTCCCTTTTAGGTGATAGAGACTGTAGGGAAGACAGACATTTACCCCTCATCCTCCTCATCAGGTTTAATTGAAAAATATTTGCCAAAATTTTTTCTCCATAGAATTAATATTTTTTCATTGTGTGGGCTGATAAATGTTGTCTGGCAACCCTGTATGAGTTTTCACCAGCAAATGGAAACTGCACACATTAGAAATCTCTACTACAGACAAGCTGGTTACAGCCCTTGCCCCCCTGATGAGGATTGTCTGGTCTAATGAGTGTGAGCTATTTCACTTCCACCAAAGGAAAATTATTCCCTGTGATTCCTTGGCTAGTAGTAGTTCCTTCAAACCAAGTATGAGTGTTTCCTTACACAAGCCCCAACAACCGACAGAGCCTATGAGACTGATTCCCATTTACACCAAAGGCAGTAAACATCTCCAGATACCTCATAAATTCTATTTTGAAGCTCTTTACATTGCTAAGCTTATAATGTAGCTTTAATGTAACAGAGAGCTAGGCACTATTGACTTTAGATCTACGACAAATTCAGTCACCATGTAGCAGCTGTAGAACAGCCAGGGCAGGACCCATTGCCCTTCTCCACAGTATTTTGGGGACATGGGTCCTCTCCAGCCTCCCTGCCTAGGGATACAGATAAGTAGCTGTTTAGGAACAGCACTCCCAAATTTAGTGCTCCCACAGAGATTCTCCTCATGCTACTCACTTGCTCGCTCCCCTCTCTTCCCCTGCAGCAGGCTAGAGAGGGGAACTGGAGGCACAAAAGGTGAAATTCACAAACTAAGAACAATTTGCTAGGAACAGCAATGAGATAAGAGAGCAAACAGTAACAGCAACACTATTAATATCAAACTGTACAGGATAGGCAAATGATCCACACGGAACCGACGTTACCCCACTCCTTCCTCTGCCACCCTAACTTGACTGAGAGGGACCCCTCTGCCAGAAGAGAGTCCCTTTTCCCCAGCCCCAGCAAAGAGGTGGTATGAGATAACCTCTGGGTCCATGCCTCCTCCTGGATACTGCAAAAATTAACCCTCTGCTGGCCAGAACAAAGTAGCATCTTGGAGAATTGGGGGAAGAGACACCCACTAGTTCTCTAGTTATTAGGGATGTGAGAAACTCTGGTGCAAGTTCATGCTCTGATGCAGCAGATTGGAGTCTCTTGCAGTGAAGGTTGTCATACTGAGGGCACTGAGCTTATTTCTTCTGTCAAGCTGAGCCTGTGGATGTGACGAGTCCTGCAGTATCCAGGTTAGCAAATCAGACTGTAAATGGAGGAGAAATGACTGCTGCCTCTCTTGTGATGATGTGATAGACTGGAATTTGAATTATTGGTTTGGGACTAGCCCTCAAATCCTTTTTGGAGAAAAAGGCAAGTGAATAATTTGAAAAAGTGAGTGTTGTTCTATATTCCACCTCTTATCCAAAGCATGTGACAAATGCAAGAAGAAAAACCACCAATTTTGCTTGCTGTGCTATCCCCACATCTCCCTGTAGCCAGGATATATTAGCTGGATTTTAGGGATTAGGGGAATCAATCTCATTGCCCCCTGGTCAGGTCACAGATCAAGTGTCTGAATTCCTTCCAAGGAGACTTGAATTAATTTAAAAAAGGACCCTAAACCCTCATATAAAAGTGATAAATACTCTTCCCATTCAGCTTGGACACAAAGGAGGTAGTGGTACAGTTACAATTACTGCTTCTTCCACCCACATTTGAGACAAGATGGATTTATCCAATATGCCTGGAGAAACAAGTACTTTTGGAAAAGAACAGCTCTAAACTTCCCCATGAGCTATCCAAAAGCTCAATGGCATTTCATGGGTCTGAATTCTGGAGTGAGGCACCTGAAGTGACTGTTAATTACCGATCTATTTCACCACCCCCTCCTCTCCCCAGTGTTTTCACAGTTGTAGTCCAGTAATTTTTGTCTGTTCATGAAGATGATTCCATTAATGGCATGACCAGAAGAGCATCACCTCATTTTCTGTCCTGTATTCCCTTCAGACACAGGAACTTTAAACCTGGACTTTCCTTTCCCAGCCCTCATATGTAAACCATACCAGAGGATGAAGGATCCTTTCAACTTTACAGTGCCTGGCACAAGGCAGGACAGCAGAAAAATTAGCTTTACTCTGTGTGTTACCAAGTACCTAGTGACAGACAAACTGCAGTATTTTTGATTTGCATAATGGAGGCTTTACTTTTTTTATAAAATATTCAATGGCATATTCAATAATTACAATCCAACTAGAATTGTCCAGGTAAGTGCACATTGTGATTCATTACCCTTGCTTTTTATTGTTGTTCTTCGCCTGCTTCTTGCTTTTTATTGTTGTCCTTCATCTGCTTTAATTTGGTAAATTCAGTGATTTGAATAGAGTTCTTAGTATGTAATAGGGAGGACTTACTGATCATTTTGTTAGCTTAGTTATAGTGAAAAAGTGAATAGTGAAATAGCCCTGGCCAGTCAAAGTCATTCATTAGTACAGGTGTTTTAGAAACAATTATTCAGACCTACAGAGGAAGAAAATAACTTGTGGCGAAGAGAAATGCGTGCAGAGCATATAACACCCAAATCTTAAGAGCCAAGAGCAGCTTCCCACTACAGGGAATAAGACATCCATTACCATTGCCTCTGCTCTTCCCATTTGCCCCTGTAATTTGAAAAAACACTTTCTGCTTTCTCTATTGCTCCTCTATCCAAGCCTCAACACTTTTGCCTTTCCTAACGTCCAGAGCACTTGCTCTTTCACTTCTGTGTTGATTCAGCTTTTATGAAGCCTTGAGGTGACTTTCGCTATGTTTCCATAAGTTTCTAGCTGAGCAATTTTGTTGTTCTTTGTCATGCACTTGGTTGACTATTGAGATTGCCAGTGATGTGGCGGGACAAGGCAAGGATGGAGGTAGGGTGGGTCTTGCAGGGCTGGAACATACTGCAATATTCAGAAGATCTTCTTCATAATGTGAGAGGGCAACAAGATGAGTAAAAGTAAGTATGGAAAAGTTTAGATGGACATGAGGATGTTTTTCTGAGGTGATTCAATGGAGCTGGTTTTTAGGCATGCAGATGAAAGTGCCTACACTCCGTCTCCTTCCCCAGCATAGTGTGACACTCCACCCAGAGCTTCAAGAGTTCTGTCCAGAACTTCAGCGGGCCTTCAGTGGGTGGCAGACTCCACTGTCTGCAGGTAGAGCCCTTTCCCATTTACAAACTGTGCCTACCTGAATGTTCTGCTGACAGTAGGACATCTGTCCGTGCTGTGCTCTGCAGGCATGAGGCTGCACAGGTGTTGCAGCCACGGAGGTTGTGAGGCCTCCCTGGCGATCTGCGGCCTGAGATAAGGAAATGCAAGTCACAATGAGTGGCCAAAAAGAAGCCCCTTGGAGCCCCCGGACCTCTCTTATCTATCTGTAAGACTATAGGCCAAAATTGTACCCAACTCTCCCATTGGTCCACTTTTCAAAACCCCTCTACCCTATATAAACCCCGAATATTGCCCTGTTAAGTTAAAGAAGCTGTCCCTGCAACCCTTCGAAGAGGATGCTGAAATAAAGGACATCATCTGAGGAACTGCATACGGCTCTCTCCTCTCTCTCCCTGTGTTTGCCAGGGCACTTAGCAAGCAAAAGCTGAATATCACTGCGAGCTGAAATTCACTGCTAAGAGCTGAATTCACTGATAGCTGCTTGCTAAGTTTGCCTGAGGCTGAATACCTCGCCAGAGCTTCGGGTTGAGTGGTTCCGAAAGGTGTCATTCTATCCGGGACTTGCAGCTAGAATTGGACCCTCGAAGGTATCAAAAAGCCCATTAACACACAGGTGCCTTCAATGCCCTGGGGAGATGAGATGGGATGGCAAGAAGTGGAGGCTGCAAGTACCAGCCAAGCTTCTGGATGTAGGATGCTGACACATCTGGTGGGACAGTAGTCTCTATACAGTGTCTCCTCCGAAAGGGCAGTGTGTGACTGGATGGAAGTATCATAGGAACAGGGCCAGCCCATGTCCTGCCACATGGACCATGTTGGAAAAGCAAGATATTATGCTGTGACTGACTGGAAGAGCCTTGGTTAACTCAAAGACAGATAGAGAAAATGTTGATGGGAGTAAAAGCCACAACGTAACAGATAAGGGATTCCGCCACGCGAAGTAGTGTCCAGTAGACTCATACCAGGTCAAATTTATGCTTAAATCACAGCAACTCCAGTCCCCTTATGATTTCTAGCCAGTCTGGTGATTTTTCTTTGCTATATGTTATTTTCCCATTATTTTTTTTAAAGTCACTATAAAACTTTTCTCATGACAAATGTCTGGAAACTCCACCTTTCTTTCCACACAACCTCACCTTTTAAAGAATCTGTCCATCAGTCAGAAGAAGAGGTTTTGTTCCTACCAGTAGTTCATCATGTGGCAAGAGGCAGCTAGGTCTGCTGAGAGCAGTATCTCTAGCTAAGCAAAATGTCTTTCCTCTTGCCATGTGCAGAGACTCTAAAGCTGCAGATCCACCAGGCATGCCAGCACCTTCTGTTTAAAATCTATTTTTCCTTTGGGTTTGGGCCAACTGTTCAAAGCCAATTGCAGTGGTTGAGTCCAGGCTTCTATGAAATGGTTTTCTCGGGTAGTGTCTAATACCTTTCCTTGACAGCCTTGTCAGTACTGGAGCATGTTTCCACATCTTGGCTCAGGGTTAAAAACATTCAACATGTTGTGCAAAATGGAGGCTCAAATACAAAATGGAATTCACAGTTTGAGACTGCCGGATCCCACTGTGTCATGGCATAAATGGTACTCCTCCAGCTGCTTGGAATGGCAGGCTCTCCATTGGTCTCCCTGCTCTGGAGAGAAAACAGTAAAACTAGATAGGGAGGTGGACAATAAAAAAAGATTGGAGGCATGGAATGACTTCCATATGAATAGAGACTGAAGAAGTTGGGATCATTTGGAGAGGAAATGAAAAATTATATGGTAGACTTATCCTAGCTAGTTAATAGCTCTGAGAAGATAAATCAGATGCTCTTCCTCACCATTTTTCCTTACACACAAAAAAAGAAATCCCGGGGGAACACACAACAGGTATTTACCTTATGAAAGTCATTATTCTGGGATATCACTGAGATCAGAAAGACAGAGGACATGAAAGAAGCTGAAATTTATCTGTAGGGGAAACACCCATGGGATCCTAACTATGAATACATAAATAGGAAAAACACCTCTAAGCTACTCTATACTGATGCCACTCTCTGCTGTGGAAGACAGGTAAAACCTTCCTTTTGTTTACTGAACCTAGTTTCTATGTATTTGGAAACTATTTGGTGTCCATGGTCATGCACTGGCAACCACCTGAAGTGAAAGTGTCTCAGGAGCATGGAGATGAGGGAGAGATGTTGGTGGCCTCTTCTCTGTGCCATTGCTTTGAGGATTGCAGCCATCAGCACCTTTTGAAACCATTGGCAACTGGCTATGCTTTGTTGGGCTGTTGAGTTTGGCATAAGAGATATACAGACTAATGAGGCATCAGGGACAGGACCTAAACTGTGTGGTAGGTTCTTGTCAATGGGAATATCCACAGCTCCCAGGACCTCTTGGTGCATAGGTGCCCCTGACATGGATAAATAACTATAGGGTCCCCAGGCCAAAATCCAAAGAAGGATGTGGATGCCTAATGTACGACTTAAACTGTCAGCAGGTGTGGAAATTTGAGCCAAAAAAGCTCTTAGGGTCCTGCAACTCTGCAGCTGTGTACACTGAGCAGTCCTGCTGGTTTGGCTGAGCTGAACCTACATCTTTCAGGAGCGAGTGCTCAGGAATCTCCATTTCTGGGGAAAGTGTCCAGAGCAAAAGACTGCAGAACCTGTCCTGTCCTTTCCCTAGCCTCACGAACTCTCCTTTTTCTGTTGGCACAGGAGGCTTATCTTCATCAGGAGATGTGGGAGCTGCTCCACCTGCCTCCCAGGGAAACAAGCTATTGATGCAGTCTGCAGATGGGTGTCTAGGACACCTTCATGGATGTGGGTGATATGGAATCTGACCACCCAAAGACAAAGGAACTTTCCTCTTGTACTTAGAGGAAGTCACAGGGTAACTGCTAAGCTGTTACTTATAAGACTCTCATCACCACTCCTGCAAATGAAAGCATCTCAAGCTTTCATGATTATCAGGAAACTGTAGGTGTGCTTTGAATATATTTAGTGGATCCAGCCTCCTTGAACTGAGGCGCAAATCATGAATCTCACAGTCTTTGGCAGAGATAGAGAAAAAGTATTTGGCTCAGCCAGTATCATGGTTCCATTGGGCATGCTTTGTAGCAGAAATGTTGACGCCAAACTAAGCTTTCCTGTGCAAACTTAAGCACTTACAGACTCTCAGACATCTAAAGGATTAAGCAAATCCTTTGTGGATCACATATTTGGACATGGGTGACTAAATTCTGCCTAAAGTGCTTGAGAAGTTGGTTTGTGCACACTGTAATTTTCCAGTTCCTTCCAACTAACCCTTTGGTGTTATATTGGTGATAATTACTTCTCTGTCTTTGAGTGTCTGTCTCAGAGGAATCTGTCTTCTCAGTAGCATAACTTTTTGCACAACTGGTAGAAACCATCTTCTCTCTCAAACAACCTCACTGATTAAAATAGCCAAATTCAGAGCAATTGTTTGCATTCCAGTTTTAGCTCTGAAGTTTGCTGCCTCCCTTTCTGAAGTAATGAACAACTCTTGCACCTCATCTGGTTCTTTTCCCATCCATTTCAGCTGGTGTGATGCAAGATGTTGTTTCTTTGTACCAGCTTTACCTTGTTTCTAGGACAGCATTACATGTACAAGAGGATTCAACCTCTGGGAAAGACACATCCAATGTCACTGAATGTTCTCAACAGCTCAAAGGAAAACCAAGTACTTTGTCTAACTGTGTACCTCTTGCAACCAGTAGAAAAATAATCTGAACCTGTGAGGAAAAGAAGTGAGTTTTCTACCACTGACAGAGAACTGAAGAGCTGTGTAGGTAGAGACAGTTATTACAGTCCTGCTGCTCAGCCACTGTGCTCCCCACAGAAAACCTCTGCAGCTGTTCTGATATTTTTCATGAAACACCGACTCCTTTTCTAGCTGGTTGTATCCTGGGGGAGCCACTCCAGGAGTTTTGCCAGCTAGAGCAAGATTTGGGAGGGTGGAGGCCAGCTCCTCATTAGGAGCAGACAGGCGGCAAAGACTACTTGTTTCAAAGAAGTATGAAAAGCAGTGAAATATCCAGGGCAAGATTCATCCTGGCTGGCTGCTGATGTCAAGAGTAGAGGCATTCACACCTGTGTTAGTCATCTATTTCTCCCAAGAGCCCATAGAGACCTAGTTCTGGGTTAGATTAAGATGAAATGTGTCCAAAAGTATCTGTTCCTCCCCTCTGCCCCAATGCCAAATATGGCCTGTGCTATCTAGGTCAGACACATACATCTACATCCAACCTACCCCATCCTTAGCAGGTGCTTGCCAAAGATGAGGTGTGTGGAAGCCTCTTAGCTGAGCCCGGTTACACCCATAGAACTTGCCTCAGTGTGTACAATATGCTGCTGCTCCAGACAGGGAGAGCAGATGTCCCCAACACATTTGCTTTGCTGCCTGCTACTTGTGCCAGAAGGGTGGTGGCACATTTGCATCTCTACACAGTCACATCTGGTTGAGATGTGGTAATGGACTGTCTGCACAAGGCACCTCCTAAGGGCTATGAGGGAAGACTCAGCTGCAGCATTCGAAGCAAGGGTGGCCAGCCAGGAGACATATCCTTCTTTGTCTCATTTTGTTTTCACCCACACAACATGTAGCAGAATGAGATCTGGCCCTCTAGGAAGTACACATGCTTGCATGTGTTGGATGCACACACATAGATATGTGTTTGTATGTGGTTTATTGAGAATTAAAAGTGCTTCTTTTTGCCTCAGACAGTGCTTCCAGTGCTTGCCTTTTCAGTTGGGGGGACTGTGTTTTTAATCTCACTAATACAAAGAAAACAATGGACCTCTTTCTCTGCTAGCTGTAAAGGGTCATAAGTAAAATGAGTTTTGGCAGACTCCTTCCAACTAGACATGCAACCACATGCAAAAATGACTCTAAATTTAGTATGTCATTTGTCAGGGTTAACCCTTCCCTTCCTCAAAGGAAAGGAGCTTATTTGTTATCTTCTTATAGCCTGTATTTGGAAATTTGTCTTGCCTCTATAAAACTCTAAACTGCAGGAATTTATAATGACCTTTTGTTTCATAAGCCTTTATTTTTATTCGAAGTTATGACAAATTCAACTTTATCCCTGCTTCTGGGAACAGGACACAGGACTTTCATGCAAGAACGGGTACCCTTAAAACCAAGGAAAGTGTTTTCCTCCCCTGAAAGTGTTCTCATCCTCTGCTCAGATGGGGGTGTGTGATGGTCTTGCTTTTTTGTATGGACCTTAAAATCTGTTGCACTCAACCCTGTGTATTTCTGTAAGTCCCGGTCACCAGCATGAAAGTAGTTTAATGGAATAAGATTACCGCTGTGAGAAATCACTGAACTAAAGTCAGTCCAGAAGTCTTTGAGAAATATTATATTGCACCTGAGACTTTAAGCACACAGCCATTGGTGTAATACCTGCTACAGCAGGAGAAACAGGAACTGACCTTCATCTGCAGCTATTTCCAGCAGGAAAAGAAACACTGAAAACATCTCAGTCCATTTTCCAGCCTGTGAGGTTTCTGATGTTAGTGAGTGCTGTTTTATATCGTTATCATAGAAAAACAAGCAGGGGGTCCAATGCAAGATGTAGTCCACATAAATCCTTAGTTTACTCTGAGAAAATGGTATCTATAGAGCAGTGCCAGTAATTATGTTGGGCAAGGCAAATTACTTGGATGTATGAGAGAAAGCTGTATCTTACCCACTTTGAAATGCATTCCTTGGAAAAGTTGGTCTGAACTGGTCTGATTCTGTCTGTTTCTCCTTCTTACTCTCTTTCCCCTCCCACACTCAAGAAAACACCGTTCCCAGAAATCCCAGAGGACATTTCTAATTGAAAGCAATGATCATGAGTCATTCTTGTATATAAAGTGAAATTCTCTTGCTTGCCTCCCAAGGGATTAAGTGATTAAACCCAATAGAGAAGGGCCCAGGAACTCCTGCTGTCCCTCCAACCTCAAAATTAAAAATCAAGAAGATAAGTTAGTAGTACAGTATTTTCTTTCAAAACACACCTTTCCCTGAACTACCAGAGCCCACATACAAAGAGACAGAAAATGGATTGCATTTCTAACAGTTTAAGACTCAGATTTTTTTAACTGAGACTGTTTGTTCTTCTGAACAAACTGTGTGCTACCCTGTCCTGTTGTCTGGGATATAACAGAATATAATGTTAGCCTCGGACAGTGGTTGTTGAGCTAGTGCCAGCCTCACTAATGAGCATGTGGTTTCAATAATAATATGGCTACTTGTAAGATGGCTGGCCACAAGCCAAGCACTTAATATGGAGGGGGCAACAGATGTAAAAAAGTACCATCCCTGACATGATTGCATTTCCAAAAATTCTCTGGCAAAAAAGTTCAGACTCAGCAGATCGGGATAATGAAGAATTTCCCCATATCAGGAAAGGATGAAGCTCCAACAAATGAATGGGAGTCCTATGAGCTTTGTGCACACATGGTAAAAAAGCAGAAATATAAGAACAGGGGTGATAAAAGAACTGATAATTCCTATTTATGGAAAAAATTTGTCTGGTAATGGAAGGTGCTGGATGGTTAGATTTCCTTTCCTTTCCTTTCCTTTCCTTTCCTTTCCTTTCCTTTCCTTTCCTTTCCTTTCCTTTCCTTTCCTTTCCTTTCCTTTCCTTTCCTTTCCTTTCCTTTCCTTTCCTTTCCTTTCCTTTCCCTTCCTTTCCCTTCCCTTCCCTTCCCTTCCTTTCCCTTCCTTTCCTTTCCTTTCCTTTCCTTTCCTTTCCTTTCCTTTCCTTTCCTTTCCTTTCCTTTCCTTTCCTTTCCTTTCCTTTCCTTTCCTTTCCTTTCCTTTCCTTTCCTTTCCTTTCCTTTCCTTTCCTTTCCTTTCCTTTCCTTTCCTTTCCTTTCCTTTCCTTTCCTTTCCTTTCCCTTCCTTTCCCTTCCCTTCCTTTCCTTTCCCTTCCCTTCCCTTCCCTTCCTTTCCCTTCCTTTCCCTTCCCTTCCCTTCCTTTCCTTTCCTTTCCTTTCCTTTCCCTTCCTTTCCTTTCCTTTCCTTTCCTTTCCTTTCCTTTCCTTTCCTTTCCTTTCCTTTCCTTTCCTTTCCTTTCCTTTCCTTTCCTTTCCTTTCCTTTCCTTTACTTTCCTTTCCTTTCCTTTCCTTTCCTTTCCCTTTCCTTTCCTTTCCTTTCCTTTTCCTTTCCTTTCCTTTCCTTTCCTTTCCTTTCCTTTCCTTTCCTTTCCTTTCCTTTCCTTTCCTTTCCTTTCCTTTCCTTTCCTTTCCTTTCCTTTCCTTTCCTTTCCTTTCCTTTCCTTTCCTTTCCTTTCCTTTCCTTTCCTTTCCCTTCCTTTCTTTTCCCTTCCTTTCTTTTCCTTTTTTCTCATTCCAGACTTGGACCTAAAAGTCCAAGTGCATCAGGACGGTGAAATGAATTACAGTTTAATAATATTACCACCACACAGACAAAATGGATTCAATTACATAATGGTAGCATTAAATGATATTATGAAGGGGATCCAGAATCTTGAGTCCAGACTTTCAGAAAACCATGATAAGCTCTTTAAAACAGCTGAAATAGCACATTTATAGGTTTTCAAGCCGTAGGTTTGCTGCGAGGAGGGAGTACAGGGAAGCAGTCATTACATTTGCTCAGAGGCTTTGGTGTGCTAATCTGGTGTCTAGGATAGAGTGTGCAGAAAAGCAGTGTCAGAGAGTTTCCAATTGTTTATTATATCTTAACCTGTATGGTCTGAGGGTGCTTTCTGGAGTGGCTGCCGTTAGGTGAGAGCACACATGTCAGAGTTTTGGGTGGAAATGCCAGCCCTTGGGCTCCAGCCACAGCAGCAGGGCGTGGCCAAGCCAGCCAAACCTGGGCACACCCAATAGAGAGAAGGCAGAGGCAGCCCTGCCCCACACCAGGTTAGCCCCAACACTGCCTGCTCGGTCACCCATGGGCTTTGGGTGGCTTTGGTTGGAGGTGCTGAGCTGCTTTCACACAACCAGACCCCTCTGTTCTGGAGTGCTGAGGAGGTCTCTCTTTGGATAGGACACCACTGAAACATGGATCACCCTGTGCAGCTCTCCCAGAATGGGGCAGGCACAGGCAAGCCATTGTAATCTACTCTAAAACCTCCAAAAGAATGTCACATTCTTGATATTTAGAATTACAGATAGTATTTCATGATCCTTTAACAATATTTTTCTTCTTTCCTTCCTGGAGGAAAGGAAAATACGATTTAAAAAAAGGTAGGAAAGAAGCAAATTAATCCCATAACTTTTAAGTTAATATCTTCCCATTTTTTTATTTGAAAAATTGGAGAGAAATTACAAAGAAGAGGAAAGCAGAAAAAAGAGTGGTCAGAACACAAAGGAGTTCAAAACTAAAATAGAGGAATGAACTTTTCTGACTGCCAGCACACAAATGAATTGTTGTTTTCAGGCAGAGGAATTTTTAGTTCTCTTCACAACAGTGGTAAGACATAAATATTACTCCTGAATTTTATAGATGATGATATTAACAAGATTTTTTTAAAAAGTAAATTTCTATTAAAATATATTTCCACAAATGTTTTAAAAACGTTAATTATTCCTCTGGTATAAAGTGTTCCAAATGCTCCAGACTCCTTGTTTTCTTGATGATGCCTCCCTGAATATTTCCCCAAATTAGGATGCACTAACTCAAACTGGGTTGTTGTATACTATTTAACAGGAAATGTTGGTGAAAGCTTGGTTTAGAATAATGTTGTGTATCAGTGTTGGGACACACTTCATGCCCTGCTAGGTAGCCAGTACCTTTGTCAGGGTTCTTGCCAATTCATGGTCTTATGATAAATGGTCTGTGGCCAAGGAACAGCATATACCCATGGCTAGCAGGCAAGAGAGCACTTCATTTCTGCACTACTTCTAACAAAATATCCACACGCATCTCAGGTCATAATTGATCAAATATGCACATCCTCCAGCAGCGGTTTGGGGGCTTTTCTGAGAAGAGCTCTGAGGTTTCTGAATCCTGAACAGTCCTGCACAGTGTGATACCTGGGAGGATGCACTAGCTCTGGCAGTGGCCACTGAAAAATTGTTTGTGTGCTCCTTCCATCCTTGATGGGAAAGGACAGTGACAGAGGAACCTCTACATGATGCTTTATCTCAGCCTCAGTAGATGTCTAAGGGAGGGAGGAAGAATTACCCTTTGAATGTGCTGCTTCTCATGCATTTTTATCAAGGAGGGGGCTAAACGTCTATCTGGCAAGCACATGGGTTGCTAAAGTTAAATGAGAGGTACCTCAGCTATAGTGCTGGCAATGTTGCATCCTTTATGTCCTGCCAATCTGAAAGTGCTCTGCGATTGTTATTCAACTTTACTTTCAATGAATTGATATCGCAGATTCTTATTTTGGCTGCACTGCATTAACTGAGTAAAGAGTCGAATCAACTGGGCACCACAAAAGCTCACTGGCTGGTTGCTGCATGCCCCCCAGGCAATAAAAACATGTGCAAAGAACAAAGAGCTGCACAAATCGACTGCAGATATGACCACACACGTTAAGATGTAACACGTCATTGAGACAGGAAAAAAAGCTTTTGTAGCAACCAGCACCGGGTGGAACTGGCTTAATCCCATTAAAGAGCCCCAAAATCCACTGACAAAGGGCCAGCTTTTGTTCTCTCACTTACACTGGGGGGAAACTACCGACCTTGGAGAAAAGGAACCGAAAGCAGGACGTGGTGCAGCGCGGTCACCGTCCTTGCCTACAGAGATGGCAGCGTGTGTGGTAAGTGGCAGGGCTGACATGAAAGTGTGTGTGGCACTGGTTTCTCTGAGCACCCTGCTGTCTGAGACACAGAAGCACAGAGGAAGCTTGTGAATCTACTCATGCCAGGATGTTATGGCATGTAAACATGTGGATTTCAGAGGAAAGACAATGAGAGATGCACAGATACTGTGGTTCTTGGGACATCAGTTGAGAAATTGGAGAAGACCAGAGGCAAGGTGCTCATTTGTACAATCTGCGCAGGAGGTGCACACCCTGTTTCCAGCCACGATAGGTGTCCAGGGATCCCCAGAGGTATTGCACTGCCACCCCTGTTCTTATAAGTCATTGTGCCAAAAAGTAAAAAGGAGACTGAACTACCATGAATAATTCCTGTTGTGCCATTTTATACTCTCTGGGTTTTTCAGTCAGTAGTGGTTTGTCTAACACAAACTCACATCCTTTGACTACAAATGCCTTGACCTGTCATGATAGCCCTGGCTTACCCCAGCTCCCCTCCAGCAGAGAGCTGATCTCTCATTAGTAGCCTGTCTGCATGCTCACTTGCCGGCTAGAAAGGCTGTGCTGGATGCCTGGGCAGTCACTGCCAAGGATAACAGGTGAGTTTCGAACTCCCTTCCCTTATTGAGATCACAAATTCAAGTCTCTCTTCTATTCCCTCACTTCATGTTAGTTGAAACTGGAATTGAAATTTACTAAGGTGTGTGTACCGAGAGGAAGGGGAGGCTAAAAGACAGGCAAGCAAGCAACACAACTGCAGGATTCTGACTTCTTAGGCTAAAATTACCCAATGCTTACACCAGCTTTGGTTTGAAGTGAGCCTTTGTTTGGGGAGCAAACCCTGGTGACAGTCTTTGGGAAATGGCCTTGGCACTGCTATGGGATGAGAGGAGGGAGTTTTCCTTCATGCACAGATTCTTCTTGTCACTTCATTCCCAGTCTGTTGCCTTGGGACCGCCTACGGGGGTGCTGCCACAGCAGAAGAGGCTCCATCTTGTCCTGCAGAGCTCAGGGATCCTTCTCACTGCCCCAGAACATGTCAGGGTGAGCCCTAGATGAAGAAGTCCAGGCAAGTGGGCTGCAGGAAGGCCCAGAAGAATCCAACCCCATCTGGGCTGGATGTCCTGGGGAGCGAGTGTGCCTGGTGACACGCTCAGCCTTGCTCAAGTGCCTGCTGGTAGCAGGCATCAGTCATTCCCTGTCTTGCTAGTTCAGACCATGGTATCTTTGGGAGGTTGTTTGCTTGCATGAAAGGTTTCAGTAGTTTGTAACTCCCTATATGAAAAACACCCAAACCAAGCTATTTCTTGAATCCTTGTTTCTATCCACACTGGCTTGCTCCTGTATACAAAAGACTTAAAATAAAAGCGAGGAATGCACGTCTGCTTTTACAGTTCCCTTTGGTGGCTTTTGCCACATATAGTTACACATATTTAGGTTTGCACCAGCTCTTTGCAGTTCACTTCCAGTCAGATGTTCGTCTATACCTAAAAACATGAGAAGGGCTCAGAGCTGGCTCAGCCAAGGAAGGAGAAACTGATCAACCTACAAATGAACATTTACAGGGAATATATTTATAGACTTAGAATTTTAAAATTTGAGTATGTGATTTTGGTTGAGCATGAGGCTTTCTTTTTGTCTGTCTCCCAACCCTCCTCCCTCCTTTCCTCCTCCTGCCTGTTTCCTACCTATCCCCCTCCTCATCCTGCCCCAGAAAATTAGCTTTCATTGGGCTTTTATAGCTGCACTTTCAAGTCAATCAAGATTATTTTCTGGTGCTTAAATTCCTAGTTAACATGTCATGGTGCCATTCAGTGCTGGAAATGATGTAATTTATTGGGTAGCTGGTCATTTGCACAAATAGCTGGAAAAACAAGTTTAGCTTGATATAAATAACAAGACACAACAGTATATACAGTACAACACCTTGCCTCCAACTGCAAATCTCCTGATTTCTGTTATTCTGGTTTCAGCATGCTTAGCTGCCTCCTTACATTCACTGCTATGAAATAAGATAATTATAGCACGAGTAAATATTACCTACTCAATCTACAGCAACAACTGTTAAAACAAGCCATCTTATAAATATTCCTAACAAAACATGCCTCAACCCAATATACACAGAAGGCAAGTTTCTCTGACTTTGAAATAAATTTCAAGAGCAGAGAGCATTATGCACATAATGATAATCCAGCGAGGAGAGGCAGAGCCAGGGACCAGCCCTGTTTAATCTGACCCCCTGAAATCTCCCCAAGCTCAGCAGCAGCGGAATAGTGTGTTTTGGGAAAGGTTATCTCTTCATGTGTGGTGTAAATAGGAATTGTCCCCTGAAATCGCAGTTCCCCTTCTTCCTTTATGCCTAGTGGCTGGACTCAAGCAAATTAACCCTTCTCTTTCCAGGATAACACCAGACTCCAGTAGTGATGGGTGTGATGGGTGCATCAAACATTTGGTTTGATTAAACCATAAAGCCCCTTCAAAGCTCAGAGCATTCCTTCCACCTCCCAAACTTTTTAAAAAGAAAAAAAAGCTCACCTATCAGCAGAGATCAGACTAAGTTACTCGGGGGTAAGCTGTGCAGAAAGTACTGCATGGGCTCATAACATTGTGTACAATAGAAAGTGGCTCAAACAGGGGAAAACATCTGCACCGACTACAGAGGCAGGTCTGTTTTGAAATGCTACTGGATTTAGGGTTTACATTCTGGTAACGCTCTGTAGGTTTGCCTAACTGACTCATGAGAAGATAGTTTCTGTTCGGGTGGGGATAGCGGAGAAAAATAAGCCAAAGTGCCTGACTGTAAAGATTAATGCCTTTTAGAAGAACAAAAATGTTCTCAATCTGTGTGTGGCAGAAAAGGGTCACAAGGGAGAAGCTAATTATGATATACTGCTTGAATACCATTGTGCACTAATTACTGAGAAAAGATGATGAATTTGAAAACCTTTGTGCTACTAAATGGAAGCAGAATAGGGCCAGTATAGGCAGGTTTTGAAACCCCTACTTTAAGAAGCAGCAGGATCATGCATTGCCTGGACATCTCCCAACAAGCATGTGCTGAGTTTCCAACACAAAGGTGAGACATGGTCAGCTAACCCCAGCTAGATCCAGGATTCAGAGGGATTCAGGTCATTCTGGTCAGACTCTTTGTGGGGTGTAAGGTAGAAAGGATGGCATGCACTGTTTGTACAACTGGTCTGCAAGCTGTAAGGAGTTCTGGATTTGTGGGAGAGGAGAGCCCTTTCCTAGCTGATATCACTCAGAAATGTTGCCTTAGATTTATCTCTAAGGTTTATCTTTGTCTTCTACCTCCATACTTGAGATACAGTGGTAGCCACCCAAGACTCCTCAGGACTCAGTGGAGAAAGATCTCAGAAGGTGTTCTGAGGCCCAAGGTAGGCCGAAACATTTTTCTAAAACCCTGTTGGTGTTTTTCCTCCTGCCTGGGAATGTGCCCAGGGCTGGTGAGAGGGTGGGTCTAGGCTGACATAGCATGACTAAATTTCAAATATGTTATGTTAAAGAGGAATGGAAGTGAAATATTACATTCATGCCTGTGGTAATGGAGATGCACACTTGCTGGCTCTGGTGTACTCCATGCTGTGCCTTTTCTGCCTGTCTCTGGACTAGATGCATCCTCTTTGCTGGTGCCACAGGCCTGCTGGGGAATCAGATGCATGTGTTGCCTCTCACAGGGGTTTTGCACATTCCTAGGGACTGGGACCACTGAAAACACTGCTGTGGCTCATCTTGATGGGTCTCTAGTGTGGTAAATTAAATGTCTTTTAGACCATTTACTGCTGTAGAATGACCTGCTTACATATTGGCCTGTTTCATCTACCCAAAAGAGGCACCTGTCCAAATTTCCCACCTGAACAGTCCCTTGCTCATGTTAACCCTTGAAACATGCCTGGAAATTGAGTGAGAAAGTGCTAAGTGGTGTGGGACAAATGTCATGCCAAACTTCTCATGCTGTGTATCCATTGTGGTCTCTTCAAGGTTCCTGAAAGTTGTCTGGGGCCTGACTGACCTGAAAAATCTCACAGGGTCCATTCTAGCAGTCAAGCAGTACAGGCAGCTAACCTCAGACACGGGCAGTGTTTATTACACTGGCTCCTGGGCAGCCTTGTGGTCCCATCTTCATTGATGTGGAGTGGCCAGAGAGTAAGGCTTCATGTATAAAGGATGCCAAAAAGGCAAATAAGAAGCTCAAATGCACAAATGGATTTGCTTGCTGGGGACAGACCTCCCCTAGAATCTGGTTGAATCCACTGCTTCTGGCAAATTTTGAAATCTACAGACAAATGCTGAGGATTATACAGATGTCTGGAAATGGAGTCCATGACTTAGTAACCTCCTCTTGTCAGAAAGCAAACCCATTTTACCATTACCTTTCATGTGTTGTTGGTTAAAAGAGGAGGATGTACTTTTACTCCCTCCAAGGAAACATTTCTGTTTTGTGCATGTCAGCTGATAGACCTGAATTAAATTCATTGTCTGACATATGTCTTTTGCTGTTGCTTTCACTGAAAAGATGGCTTTCTCATGAAGTGAACTATGTCCAGTTCTGGGCTCCTCAGTAAGAGAGAGACAGGATCATAGTGGAGAGAGTCCAATGAAAGACCACTGAGATGGTCAAGAGACCTGAGCAGTACAGACCAGATGATCTCCCAAAATATCTTCCAACCTCAACTCTTCTGTGATACTGATTCTGGAAGATTACTGGAATATAACACAGCAGTACTGTTGGAAACTACAGCAGATGTCATCTTGCCTATGCTCTCCAGAGGGAGCAGTCCTTGAAGCCAGCAATTGCCAAATGAGAGAAGTATTTGATATGCTTCAAACAACAAAAACAGGACGTGTCGAGTAAACAAGGAGATGAGGACCTGGGATTGAAGGTGTGATCGAGGTGATCACCTTGAGCTGGGTCTAAAAGGAGGGACGGGTTTCCCAGGAGAAGAGTAGTTGCACTGGCAGAGGCAGAGCCAGCCTGGATAGGACAGCGTGGGAAGGCAGCTCTGCTACTCTCTTTGGAAGTTCTGATTTTTTTTGGTGCTGCCTTGTGTCCCACAGCAGGGCCAGATTTCTCCAGACTTGTTTCATGCCTGACATTCAAATCTAGACATTCAAAATGGTCTCAGTGCAGCTTTCCAGTTGAATGTGTGATCCTGACTGCGTCCAGGCAGAAATGGAGTAGGTTCTGCTGGTTTTAGAGAGTGAATGCTTTCTGCCTCAGTAGAAAGATCTAGATTTGTTTCTGCAAAGCTAGGGAGAATCTCACAAAGCCAAACTTTGACCAACCAGAGAAGAAAAGAGAGTGACACACTGCAAGGGTGGAGAACAGGGGCAAAGGATTTGGGGTGTGTGGTTTTGGGTGTGCATGTAAATTGTTTGTGTGGGCAATTCACTGCTCTCACAGGGAAAAATCCTGATCTTCCAAAACTGCCTGTGTGGAAAAAAAGAGAGAGCAATTTTCACTAGTCAGATTTATAATCTGCTCTCAAAAGTATGCCCACAGGAAGTAAAATTAGATTTTTTTTCTCAGGACAGTGCTAGCTCAGGAGTTTAAAATATATCTTGAGCTAACATTTTTGTGAGTCATCCTGCATCACTGAATAAAGATATACATGATGTGAGCACTGCGGATTTAGGAACAAGCCAGGGTTTTTTGTGCCTTGCTCCATTATTGAGAATTTTATGATTCTGACATCAGTAGTTTATTGGTGTGAGTCTACCCCAGGTACAACTCCACAGAACACGATGGAGAGATTACTTTGGTCACATAAACCTGCTGCTATGATCTGAACAGCCAAAGTATGTGACTACAGACTTTTGTGTTGCTTTCATGGGTATCATTACATGGAATAGATAGTAAGGTACCAGCTCACAGTGTTATATCCTCAAAGGGAAAAATTCACTTCAGTTTCCATGCATGACTTTATTCTGTTTAACAGGAGATACATCAAATCACTACAACAGGGTGTAAAATATGTTTGGTTTGTAATTACACCAGCTGCATTGGGAGAATAAAGCACAGGTTAAACAAGGCCACATGTTTAATCAGAGGTCTCAGAGGGCTATGAATAAAAGGAAAGCTGATCTTTTTTCATGATATCAATACAATGCAGTCATCCTGTGTGGGTTTTGCATACCATCCTGTCCACAGCCAGAGAAGTGACTTCTATTTCGATAAGAATTAAAGCAAAAGCAAAAAAAAGAACAAAGGGGTGAGGCAGTTGATCTGGAGGAGATGATGATAAATTCTACTGCATCTTATAAAACCCTCCTGCTCTTTCCTCCACAGTGGCATTATTTCCCCATCATAACCACTTCCTTAATAAACAATTAAGCTTTGTGTTTGGAATCTAAACATATATTTGGGGGGTAAGACAGAGAAGAACTGGGTGGCTCAGGGTTTGGCAGTAATACAGGGAAGAGCCTACAGTGGTTTGAATTTGCTCCAGGTTGTGTTGCCCTTGATTTATTAGCCATCCTACTGCAGGAAAATCACTGTATCTCCTCCACACAGTTTTTGTGGGTCAATCCCGTAGTAACATCAAACAAGACATAGTGTGCATTTATTTGCTCATAAATATTTGATTTATTTTGAGAACTTAATTCATGCTGATGCTGTTCATGCCCCTCTTCAATGGAAATTCAGCTCGATAGCCAAGCAAATGCTGAAGAAATGAGTACAGGTGTTCAATCCTGCACAGACACTGAGCTCTTGCCTTTTCTTATCAGCTAAGGGACATGTAGCATCACTCTGGCCTTTGGGCTGAGCCCTGGGAGTTGTCCAGTGTGAGTTCTTTCCCTTGCTTTTGGTGGCCTCCAGCCCCAACCTGCATCCAGATCTAACCTCCCTCACTCTGTTCAACCTGTGTGCGAATAGCTTGTGGGTGTGATGTGGGCCAAGAGTTGTTCAACAATTCTGAGAAAGAAACCTCTGAAATCATAAGCACCCAGCAAAAATGCGCTCCTCAAATCAGAAGTATAAAAAAAGAGAAGTGAAGGTACACTAGCAAATGTCTTGTTCTGAATAATTCACTTGTTTCCAGGATAAAGCCTGGGTTCCTTCCTCTGCTCCCTCACCAGAGGCTGTGGGGACAGGTATGCTGCTACTGCTCACACTGGTAACTGTCCATGGCCTGAGATACTCCCCTCCTTTTCAGTGCTATCCATCTGGCAACTTCCCATTGTATGCAATTATTATTAATATATTTTTTTCCCCCCCAAAACATGCTAGGGGAAATTATGGGGTAGTTTGCTAACAACAGTTTTCACTAAAGAAACAGCTGGGTTGTTCTACTTCTAGCTCTTTACAAAAGCCTTCTGCACGTTTGTCAAGCCAGGGTGTAGCGTGATGAGCTGTTTCTGTTGAGAAACCAGAGTTTACAGAATAAACATAGTTGAGGTAAACCCTGCTTATGGAGAAAGTCTGCACGTTAGGCTCCCTTGCAGGCTTAACTCACACGAGTGCCTTGTATTTTTGGAAACACTTCCAAGGTTTTCCCTTTGTGAATTGGTGCAAACGGCTGCTTGGAGCCAGGCGTGCCTAAATTCTCACTGACTTTTCCTTAATCTCTTTGGCTTGAGCAGGGCCTCAGACAGGCGTGAGCAGATCAAGGGGGTCCCCGGGGGGCGCTGAGCTGGCGGGTACCGTCTGGCAGAACCAGCTCGGCGCTCCCAGCTCCCAGCCCACACATAATTGTACACTTCCCTGAACGGGACAAGAAAGCAAGCCATGGGTGTCAAAAAGCTGAAGGGAATTGTCTCATGTACAAGGTGCAGCAAGCTCTATGTTCTCCCTCGTTTGCACTGGGATTTTTGCTATTTGTGCTAAATTTAGCATGCTGAAGGCTGAGGGCAGCCCCCCTCCCTGAGGGCCACGCTCAGACATGTCAAGCCCTTGGGGTGGGAGCAGAACAGCAAGGGAGATTTAATGAAAAATCAGCTGCAAGAGGAAGTGGTGGTGCTCAAGCAGCTCTTTTTCTTGGACTTTGTGCCTCTAACCGCAGCCTAAGTGCCCTTGCTGCTGCCAGAGCTCCTCACCAGGGCATTGTGACATGGGTGAAAATGGTCCCCACCACCTGCAGCTCCTCCTGCTCTTCTCCAGGCTCTGCCTGAGCCCCCACATGATGAAAGGATAAAGAGCTAGAAATCTTTTCAACACACAGCTATTGATCCTTGCAGAGTTACGAATAGAGGTGTAGGTGGGATGATGCATGTGCTGAAGTACCTCACCAGTCCAGAGAAGATCATGCAATTCAAATGCTGATGCAAGAACCTGATTGCCCACTCTTCTGTGTGGTGGGAGTCATACAAGTGTCCTTGGTGGATATGAAATGCTGGATCTTTATTGACTGGATCAGCCAAAAAGTCCCAGGTCTGGTTTTGACTTTACTTCAGTCTTTGCTTTAACAAAATCCTTTCCCTCTTCTCGGTAAAGGGCTGATTACCTGTAAAGGGCTGGAGTGAGATCTCCAGGTAGTGTGGCATTAGTTGTTGGTTTTTCCAGCTCACTGGGGTTTTGCAGTTTTGAAGCCAGGAGGTGAATGGCTTTCTAACTACGTACTCCAAGGTTTCTGTTTGTTTTATTTTGCTCAGAAGAAGGTTCAAAGAGAGATGACTGATTAAAAATGATGACATGTGCCCATTCTGTTTCTCACTGTCCTTTAGCCAGACCTTCCAAGAGAATTTTATTTGCTTGTGTTATGTACTGAACTTCTTGAGATATGTGCTTCCAAGCGGCCATAATATTACCTGAGAATTATTTATTGGGAGATGCTTACTACCTTCTGCTGCTCAAAACCAACTAGAACATGTTGTTTGTGAAATGTGAAAGAAAAATGAAAACAATTTCCTATTTGCTGTCTTTGAAGTTAAGGGGGAAAACCTTCAGAGTATATCTGAATTACCACATAAAGCAACATTTTTTTAAAAATTATGTAAAGATCAAAGTAGAGGGAGAGTATTGCGAGGAGTTTACTTTGATGAGTTTGGTTAAAAATCAAAACCTGGTTTCATGGGGGAGATACAGACACAAAACACTGTGTGCCACGGATTTGCTGAATATGTTAAAAAGTGCTGAGCAGGATTAAATTAATGCAAAACTGAAGATTACACAAGGGTAAACATTGCAGCTAATGTTTGACTAGAGCTGAGCTGAGGGCTGAGTGCCTCCACTTAATTTACAGACCATGCCCACGGCAACCCCAGGAGGCTGGGAGTGGAGGAGACAGACATTTTATACTGAGGAGACACATTATTATTTTTAAATTTAGGAAAAAAGAATCTGGCTAAAGTTACTGCTTCTAAACTTTGGGGAGAGGCAACCGAGAGAAAGCAACAAAGAAGGGTCAGTGAGTGTCTTTTGGAACTGAAAGATCTGCTAAGTTAATACCTAGTAGGTGTGAATGTCTCTAGTAAATACTAGATCATAAATAGTACTGAGAAGATCAGTGTCAGGGAGAGATTGGGCCTGGAAGGCACTTGCAGACACTGCTCAAGCATGTGCACAAAGAGCATGCTTTCCGTGAGTGCTCATTTACATACCCCCAGCACTGACACGGCTGCGCTGAGGCAGCCTGATGGTTTAGGGAAAGCAGTGAAATACAAAGTGGCCTGCAAGTTCAAACGAATATTTGGAAATTATTTCTTCCACCCCACCCAATACAGTTTCCTTCCTCAACAAGACGGGCCATCCCCATCACACTGCCTGGTGGCCTGATCCTGCCTTCTGGAATGAAGAGCAGAGAACACTGCTCTTGCTTTGCAACTGAACATTTTGTATGAAATCCTGCTTATGAAGAGCACATCAGAGCACCTGAAAGTCTGCTGCAGTTCTTAGTTATGTGAGTGGTGTGAGAAGTGAAAGGAAAGAGCAGAGCATAGCCCCAGGCTGGGACTATAGGTGGTTTAAACTTATTTCTCGGATAATTTTGGTTGGTCATTGAAGCTCAAAGTGACTCTAAAACATGAGATGCTATGTCTTCAGTAGCACAGCAGTGGATATCTTTAGATTGGGTTTTCATCATATACTTTAATTTTCTAGGCTGGGGGATGACCATAATTGCTGAACAATTCAATGTAATGGAATGGGCTAATTCAGCGCTTTTTACTGCATTTTTCCACATAATATCTAAAATCTTTTTTTCCACCATAACCCATGTTTATGAAAGCAAGTACTTAACCCGCACATTTCCTGGACTTGAATCATTTCCTTAATAAGGCATAAAATTTTGCAAAATCACTCCCTTTACATTAACACATCATTATAAGGAGATATCAGTGTTTAGCATGTCAGAGGCATACACTAGTCTGTGCAATGTACAGCTACACCACTCAGCTTCAGAGTCATATACCATGGCTTTTGAATAATAATTCTATAAAAACAAGAACTTTCCTTTCTTTTTCTTTCTTTCCTTATTTTTTTTAATTCAGTGTTTTCTTCCAAACTGTTATAGGCTGTTCTCTTGCACAGGATCAAGCATGTCAAACATGTTAGCTTTTCTTTTAGTTCTGGCTTTGCATCTGATAAGTAGAAACAAAGCAGCGAGCAATGGCTATGGTTTGAAACTGCTATAACCACAGTTCATGAAATAATATTAAAATATGACAAAAGCCATAAAAATCTCTGTGTTCCCTTTTGTTGCTGTGCTCTATCAGATAGGAATCGCCTTTTTCAGGGAGACATTGAAAAAGCTGATATATTGCTTCAAAAATAAAAGAAAATGTACACAAACCAGAATTGTTCCTGCTCTGGGATTGTGAACTCATCGTTCTGCTGCAAGACAAATGCCTTGTGCCCAGTGGCCTCAGCACATGAGTAGAGTAACTCCTGGGAGTAAGCCCTATGACATCAAAAGATTTGATTGCATGCATTGACTTTTAAGGATGTGTTCAGGACCTGGCCTTCATGCAGTTTTCTCATTGTTACATGAATTGTGGTTTGGAACAAGATTTCTTACAAGAGCAGTTTTACTGCCACAGCCTTTTGCATAGACAGGGTCACTGAACTAAAAGCTCTTTATCATCTTCCAAGTTGAACGTCCCTCTCTGTCCATTCACTGGATGCATGTAGTGACAAAGCCCCTGCACAGCTGGCTTCAGGGAGTCCACCTGAGCCTTGATCTGGCCTTGTGCATTTCTGAGCTCTGTTAGCTTAAACCAATGTACACATGAGGTGCTTCCTAGGGGAAGGTCTTACAACTCTTGAAAAGTACTAGTCAAGCAAGTTGAATCTTGCTTCATTTCTCATTGGGAATAGAGCTCAGGTCAGCCTGCATTGCAGGCACTTGGACCAGCTAGCCCAGGAGCCAACTCTTGCTCACAGGAAGGCCACCCAGCAGCTTTGTTTCTAGCAAAACCATAGCAGGCTCAGGTTTACATGAATAAAAAATCTGTAAGATGCTATCCTTTCATGAGCTAATTCAAATTAGACTCTTAGCTGGTGTCACTGAATCTTCTCCCATTTTGTGAGCATACAGTCTGGGTTTTGACCATTCAAGACACGTCAGGATGAGCACATCAAAAGATAAAAAGAGTAATAGGTTTAATGAAGACCTGGGTGATACAGAGTTAATGAAAACTCAACCGATGAAGGCTAGCCACAACCAAAATTAGTGTTAGTAGTCCTCTGGATCAGTTCTGGAGAGTGTGTTCAGGGTTAGGATGAGTGGATAGCACTACAGTGAGGCTATTTGTGTGGTACTGGGCTTAGTTCACTTGGAAATGTGAAATCATAATTATTGGGTTCTTTTCAGTTTGAAGCTATGCAGAAATGGTGCATCTTTTGAGTGTGTGGGAGGAGATTTGCCTTCTTTTCTTTCTCTCTGGCTCTCTGTCCCACATATCCTTTTCTACTTCCTGTTACTAATGTGTGACAGTAAATAGTGCTGTAAGAATTATTCTTACTGAATAATTTTGTTGATATATTTCACCCTGAAAACTCTCCAAGCACACTGCTATTTTTCTTGAAACTCTTTGAAAAATGTTACTGACTGTAAGCCACATGGTAGGGTTTTCCTTCCCTAGTTGGATGCCTGGATGATGACGCTGATGGGAATGCTCAAATGGGTCAGAAATGTGAAGCACGTCAGGGTCTTGCCAATTTTCCTGAGTCATGGAATTTCCACCAGGTCAGAGCCTATTCCTTTAGCTTAAAATAAAAAACAAACAAAAAGGAAATTTTGTCTCTCACTAATTTCAGAAAATCCCTCTCACCCTCTCTCTGGCTGCCCATTTTCTTGTGTTCAAGGTTAAGAGCAGCCCATGAGAGCCCAAGCTGGCCAAGCTCATCCCAATTTTACTTGTAGCTGTGTTAGGGACGCTTAGTTCCTACATATTTCCTTTAGGTGCTGTAGAGTACAGAGAGCTGGGAAGAGCAGCCTGAGCAGAAATCCAGTGAGTCTGCTGGGAGAGGAGGTGTCACACAGCTCCCACAAAGTGAAAATCTTCACAGCTCAGGCTTTATTCCTGAACAGATAATCCCTCAGTGGATAACAAGGAACTGTGGATGTTGTAGATGAATAACAGCTTAAACTGTGAATGCTAACAGTTGAAGAAAATTGTGTGTATGTATGTGTGTGTGAATGGCCCAAAATGAGCTTTTGAACATCAGGCAGAAGCCTGCTGCTTGCTAGATGCAAGTAATACATGCTGGTTATCAATTTTTAGGTTAAAGTCTCATTAGCCCTAAATTCTCCTGTTAATAAAGAGAAAACACCTGTTAGGAGACTGACAGCATATTGTGTTTTTCACATAAGCTATTTAGATTGTGAAATGTAGGGCTTGGTGGATTGGAAAGCAGAATTGCCCAAAAAAGTCTCCCATAAAAGTGTGGCATTGAAAAAGAGAAGAGGGGTAAGAAAGAAGATGCTTATTATCCTGGCAGAAGAAAATCAGCTAGTAGTGGGAAACTTTCCTAGGCATCAGGGAGATGGGGTATCTTAGCCGCCAGTCCTGCTCAGCCACAGCCCAAGAAAGAGCAGCAAGAAGGTTATGGGTGAAAAATTCTCTGTGCAGCCCCACCACGTGTTATTTTCCATAAGCTTTCTTTGGCTAGCCAGGAGTATGCAGAACTTAGTGACTGTGCTTTTCCTTCCACCCCATACACCTTTTTCTACCCCTGAAGTACACTACCAAGAGCAAGTTGTGTTTGCAAACTGATTTGCAGTATAGTGATGCTATAGAGATACAGTATTTGCAATATAGTCTTTAATCCAGGCTGGCACATTTTAGACAATGTATAAACATGAAACATTCATGTCCCTACTTTGAGGACTCCTCTTGAGGGAAGCAGAAAAATGACAAATATTCACATAAAGGAGAAATGACTGTCTCCAGGTTCCTAAAACATTAACAGCATGACAGGTCTAACTCCTCCTGATGCTGACCTACTGTCGCCTGACATTTTTGCCCTGGTAAACAGCTATCCGACACCAAACACCAAATGTGGCTGTCAGGTACCTTTAGCATCAAATGTTTAACTGAAAGCACTGCTAGTTTGATATGCTTCTCTGTGCCTTACCCAGAGCTGTATTTCCACTTTTTTTTTTTATCATGTTCACCCACACATGGTTACACTTTGGTGGAAAAATGCTCTAAAAAGTAATTTGGAGAAAAATGTTTTGATTTAGAAGATTTTAAAAAGGTCCTGAATGATCAGGAGTGAAAAAAATCCCAGTGAAGACCTGGAAAACCAAGGAAAATATTGATCATGATGGTGTGACTTAACTAGGAAGAGAGAAAAAAAAGACAGAAGGGTAACACACATTTTCTATATGTGTTTCCTTCTTTATCTTGTGTCTTTGTTGCTTAATTCCTTGCTTGCTTTCCTTCTTGACAATCTCCTCTTCTCTCTCCTCATCTCTGCTCCTCTCTTCCCTCTTCCTAGCTTTGATGAGGAAGGAGTCAGGTTGGTTATAGCTTTAATGATGGGAGAGATGGAGGGAGCATCCTGAAATTACTCCAGCTGACATCAGGATTTGTATCTGCTGCCCTGATGTGTTTCAGCCTGAGAATTAGATCCAACCTGTTGCTGGTGCTTGTGAGGGTGGGTCAAGGAGGTTTGCGTAGTTGTCTATTCTCTTTCCAACCCACAGGGACCTAGACAAATTGAGACTTTCTGTTGAAGCCCTGGTTCACAGCATAGGGAAAGGCTTCTGTCTGGGCTGTTTCTGTGGATAGGGAGCTGGTCACTGGTTTTCTTAGCAAACTACTGATGGGTTTTGGCAGTGCAGAGCTTACAGGTGACATGTCCTTACCCAGCTCCTGGTGAGGATGCCCTTTCTGATAGAGAAACAAAAAATAGAGAGTAAAAGCCAAGAGGGTGAAAAAGAGAAAGAGAGATGGCATGGGAGAGGGCAGGAAAGAGAAGGAGACATTAAAAAACAAACAAACAAACAGGTTTAAAATGAAGGCTCACAAAGAGCCTTTTACTGAGGAGTCTTGAGCTTGGCATAGCACAGAAGGTTACCAGTAAGTCACCGGCAGAAGCACCCAGGCAGGTTAATGTCCCTAAAATAAAACATGAGCCAGGAATAACAGAGTCATACAAATAGCAAGCTACAGCTGGTCACAAAGTCTGCACAGTAACTCACCACTAGATTTAGCAATCACTGTATATACAGAAGCACATTCCCACTTCCCAAGAAGCTCTGGGATGCACAGGCTTTCATTCCAGATGGCAGCCCATCATTGACATGAGGGAGTGCCCAAGCACAGAAGAGGAGCTCAGAGCCTCAGGAGCTGAGGATGCTCTGCTTCACTGGTACAGCACCAAACTAGGCACTGGCATGAAAAAAACCCTGGGAAAAAATCAAAAGGCTGGCTGTTCAGGTAACATCACAAAGTTTGCCAGTATGACAAGGTAATGAGCAGGACAAAGGCTTTTTTTCTTGTTCAATTTTCCTACTACGGTGAATTTTTTCAGGTATTTTTTGGATGGTGAACTTCCTCTATATGGCTAACTAGAGATATTACATGAAAAGAGATGGATTGTCTTATGCTTTAAAAATGCAAAAGAAACCAGAACTTACTTTTTAAAGTATTTCACGTTGTATTTTTGTTAATAAATTACTTCTTTTATGGGTTTTAAATTATAGTTCTTCTGCCTGACACATGTTCACCTGCCTTTTGACGTGCTGTGCATATACCAGGCTGTTTCTTTAAGAAATATAGTCTGAAAACAATCAACATTTTTACAGGCAGTGGCAGATAGTTCCCTGCTCCTCCATAACATTTTATTATCATGAAAGCACAAAGAAAACCACCTGGATATGAAATATTGTGCCTGAAAGGACCCGTGCAGATGGATAAATTTTAAAATTACGGGAATGGAACAGTAATCTATTCAAGTGTATAACAGCATCCATACAGCAAATGGATGAACCCTGCGCAGTCACTGGGAACATGAGGGCTCATCTCCTGGGCTCTCTGCCTAGCTCTGTTTTTTTGTAGTCTCATGAAGACACTGCCAGGTTCTGGGAAAGCAAAAATGTAGTGCAGGCAATTAGGAATAATTCAGGTAAGGGACTCAAATCCTGAGAAAGTCATCATTGTTGTTAACTGAATATTTACATAGCTCTCAGAGCAGGGTCTGGCTGAACGGGGCTGCTCAAGAGCAAAGACTGACACTATAACAGGATTGCCCAAGAGCAAGGATTTTCACTGAGTTGGCCAAGATCAAAGGAAAATGGCACTGCTGGGCTGACCAGGCTGTAGCAAGCTGTACCTGTGTAGGAGCAATTCCCTATGTGGTCTGTCCATCTGTAGTTTCTTGCAGGATGAGGCTTGTAATTTTTCCTGAGAGATTTGATGATTAAGCAAAATAAAATTAGTCTCTTTTTCTTGGCATGAATACTCTTTTCGGGATGTTTCTCTCCCCAAGACTGAAAATGCCTTCATAAAGAGATTAAATTTGAAAGGTTATCAGCATATAAATGAGCAAGCAAACAAATAACTGGGCAGCAAGAATGGAGAAGACATTTACCCCTACAAAATGATGTGGATGATATAATGGGAAGCCAAGGAAAGTCTCAGCAGTAGGCTGAATTTACAATATATACAGTTAACTTGCAAGGGACAGAAGAAAAATAGCAGAAGGTGTGTACTCATTGTCTGCAATCCAAGAGCTTTTTCTAAAGAATGTACTAGATTCATAAAGGTAGGAAATCTGCAATTAATACTGTTGAGCTTTACATAGGTGTTTGCTATGAATTAGATAAAAAAGAAGGAACAGCTACATCAGAGTGTCTGGATGGCCTCCATCCTAAGACATTATAGCATGGGCTTGCTTTACACACAGCTCCAGACAAAATAGCCCCCTTGAGTAGGGACAGCAATGATTGGAGAGAGATTTGGCTTTGTTGACCCCAGTGAAGGACTTTCTCCTCATGTCACCTCTCAGCTTCCCCCATGTTTGTGCAAGTGGAGAAGGCA
Organism: Acrocephalus scirpaceus scirpaceus; assembly: GCA_910950805.1. Lineage (NCBI taxonomy): Eukaryota > Metazoa > Chordata > Aves > Passeriformes > Sylviidae > Acrocephalus > Acrocephalus scirpaceus. The sequence goes on along the minus strand of OU383774.1, from coordinate 53,706,750 downwards.
CTGGGCTGGGTGATTGCAACCAGAATATGGTATTACATCTTTATTTAACACAATTATTAATGATCAAACAAGCACAGTTCCCAACCTCAAATGGCCTGATAATCTACTGCCTCTCTTGGGCTTGTTTGCACTGCTGCTGCTGCTTTTAAACCCTTGTAATGCCACTGATTTTGGTGGAGTTCATCTGAAAGGTACACACATGGGGGACAGATAAGAATCTCTTTGCTCCTGTGCTGAATGACATGGCCTGCACTTCATAGTTGAGAAATGTGTGTGTTTAGTGGCACCACCACACACTTGGGACAGTAGATGTTGAAATTACATTAATCTGAATTGAATATTCCAAGCAAAACCACTGCCAAAATACACACCCATTTTGGTAGCAGTGATGGAGGGAAGCCAGTGCTCCTCATTCCGCCCACTCCCACAAAGACTTCACACAGTCTTCAAAAAGTTACTGAATGGGTGAAGTGGGGGAATGTCATCATCACCTGACAGTAATGATTGTGTTTCTTGGTAAATAATTATCAGCTCCCAATTGCAAATGTGAGCTTCTTAAACTGCTGTAATTCATGGCAACATCCTTACTGCCTCCAGAGATAAATGACAATTTTTGCTAGGGTGTGAGTGACAGAGTTATCTGTGCTGATTTGCAGAGAACCACCCAAAATCCTGATTTATCAATATTATGTTCATCTTTCTGCCCATCTTCATTGGTCCACACTTGTCTGGAGAATGTTCTCTTCCTCCCTCCCAGTGCAGATCACCAGGACAGACGCTCCAACACGCACACCCAGTCCTGCAGCACCAGTTCCTGTTTGCCCACAGTGCTAGGCGGGCTATTTCTCCCACGGGCTCTCTGGTGATCGCTTGTTTCAACAAACCACTGATGTCCCTTGCCTGGTTTTCAGCAACATGGTGTTCGAATGAGCCCAGCCCAGCAGACATTATTCACGTTTTGCCTGGATGTGCAAGGCACCTCAGTAAGCTCTAGAGCAGTGATACTCCTACCTCAGCACCCAGATCTCTGCCACAGTCCAAGTGACTCATATACAGTGCTACAGCTGCTTCAGAGTTCTCTCTCTCTCTCTCTCTTTTCTTTTTTCTTTTTTCTTTTTTTCTTTTTTCTTTTTTTCTTTTTTCTTTTTTTCTTTTTTCTTTTTTCTTTTTTCTTTTTTCTTTTTTCTTTTTTTTTCCTTTTGTTACAGTCAGCGTTTTTGGTGACTAAAACTTATGTAAGTAACCTAAACCCTCAGTATTTACTATGTAAAAGCACCACAAGACACCTCTCTCAGACTATTTATAAAAATGAGCTTACCTAATTTCTGTAAGAAAGGCAGGACGGTCAACCTTGATTAGAAGGCAATAATTCTTAAAAGGAGTCAAGTAAGGTTTAATATGATTGTTTTCTTTAGCCCTGAAATGATAGAAGTTTTCAGAAATTTTAAGTAAAAAATGAAAAATGAATATGCAACTCAGGACATTATTCTGAGAACTACTCCCAGGCCTGTTTAAAAAACAACAAAAAACCCCCAACAAAACCCAAATGTCCGAAATAGTGCATCCTGTTTCAGGACTGGAATCCTTACAAAATGCTTAGAGGAGGCACTATCAAGCTATGGTGCATTCTGAATTTTACTATGGCCAACTACAATTCTAGAACAGCAGACTTACACTGAAGAATTGCAGTGATGAATCAGGTTCTTTTATATGGTTATTTCATTCACTCTTTCAGCTCATGCTCCTTGGCAAAACAGTGGGATATGATCTATATAAAATTGACTCTAAAATTATTTAATTGAAGTGGTACAAGATGTGGTCACTCAGAATGTTTTAAATCTGCTCTGTATCAATTTAGTATAAATCATTTCCTGATCACATTAAGCTAAATCAATACAACACAACTTTTAAAATATTCCAGTGTTTGCACTGGCTTAACTAATTTGATTTTTAAACACACCTTTAATTAAACCCGTGCAATTTTGAGTGTGGAAAAGGCTTTACAAGGCAGAACTGCTTGTCTGTGATAATTGGCTAATATTTTGCTGCCCTATTCTGCTAATTGAGACCTGCAAAATACAGTGAAAAAATAATGCTATGCCTAAAAAGCGTGACAGTAGGTGAGATTTTTAAAAAATGCAGTGTCCTTGCCATGGCTTAGGGCAGTCCAGATGTGGGAAGATAGTTCTGGCTTGTCAAAAGACAATTAACATATTTACCAGAAAGAAGTGTTTCATTTATGAAACATACCACTCTTTAGAGAACTGATATCAGTTGGAGAAAGCAGCTGTACCTGTGGCTTGGGGATTACTTGAGTAATTTTTTAAATTTTGTTTCCGTAATTTTTACTTGGCTAATCTGAATATTTCTCACAATTTTGTTAGTAAGGGAGTTTTTTTTTTTTTCCTGGAAAAGAGTGACCATTTTTCACAAGTTGGAGAAACATTATAGGAAAGATTTACTCACAAAGAATACGTGAAACTCTCAGTTTATCCTGGGGTTAGAATTGTGACTGTTCTTTGGGTTGCTGGCATGGGTTTATTTTGCTATCTCCATGAACATTGTTGAGTATACTCTGCTAGTCACATAAATTCTATACTTGATTCAAACTCAGAAATTTGTACAGTCTTTTTGGGTAACAGCCCAAAGGTATTAGAAACATATGTAATCTCTAAATAATTGATGCTCCAAATAACAAACTAGCCAGGAAGCCTATATATTGTTAGTGCCATATTGCCAGCAGGGAACTGAAATGCAGAGAAACAGCTGAGATCCAGCCCCCTTCTCCTTTACATCTTGCACTTCACCAGGTGGCCATGCACGTCTGCCTGGTCTGCTGGGAGAGGTGGGTGAGAACCAAGAGAAGCAGAGAGGGACTCACTCAGAATCACTTTGGTTCCTCCGTTATTCTGTAGATTCTGTAGGGCCACTGAAAATTCAGATGCTCGTGCAAAGAAAGCTTAATCCAGGGCCTCTTCCTTTGCAGGTTTAAAGCCTGAATTCGCTGTTACTCTTTGTATTGTGATGGTGCTATGATTTCCAAATGATGGTCAGGGCTGAACCATCTGTATGCACATTAGGGACCCTGTGAAACCCAAGCCCTGGCGCTGGACACTAAAGAGCTCAAGTGGTAAGATGTAGAAAGATGGGGAGAGAAACATAGGCATGAAGAGAGAGAGAGTGACTTAGGCAAGTTCAGGCAGTAAGCCAGCAGCAGGAACAAAATTAGGTGAAAATAAAGTCCAGTGTAAGAGGCCCTTCATTCACCATTTGAGAACTCAGTGTGAGACACCCTTGGATGGGGCTCAGATCTGTTCACATACGTGTGTTATGAAGACAGACTAAAATTTCAGTCTTCAGCCAGAAATAATACCTCAACAAACCAGCGATGCTGATGCTCCTCCTCTTCCTGTCACAAGGTTTATTATATCACCCCTGCTCAAAATTGCACTGAAGTCTGAAAGCTGGACCAAAGTTTGTCTTTGTTAATGATGTGGAAAAATTCTGGGCAAAGCAGCTATTGAAGAAGAATCACAGCGACTGGTCTGAGGCCAGGTAAACATAGCTGAATGTGGAGACAATTGCATACACCCTTGCTCCGCTAATTGAAGGTGATCTCCTAGAGAAAGATCGTCATTCCTCAAAGGGCTTGATCATAACTGCTATTGGAGTCTGCACAGAGGCTCCTACAGACATAAGTGGTACTGAATCAGTCTTTTAGAGAGAGCTGGTGATATTCTGGTGAATAAAAAAAAATCTGTGTCCAGTGCCCATAGAAAGATGCAAAGATAACTGTGGGGTGCTCTACAGGACCATGAGAACCATTTCACACTCATGAAACTTCAGCTCTACACCAGCAACACACCCACATTATTCTTGTAAACTCCTGAATGGTAAGTTTCCAAAAACAATACCACAAAATACATATCTGTCCTTCTCTTTGTGATAGGCAGTGGTGCAGTTAAGGGTAGAGCTGTTTAGACAGAGTATAATCACTTTTTATTTTTGGAGGCAAAAGTTTGCCTGGTTTTTGGCAGCTCTAAGTGTGGGTACACCAGGAATAAAAACAACAAACCAACTGTCTTGTTTACCTTACGTAACTTCCCGGCCGTACTGAAACTATCCTGAAGATGGTACCTTTTATGGACACAGCATTATACGTGATGGTGTTATGATACAAGCCTTGATAATATCTCAACTGCTCAATAAATCAGACATTGTCTTCTCATAATTGTCTGAGATGCTAATTAAAGAAAACAAAAGAAAACCAGAAAGTTTCCTACAGACTTTTCTCCCCTTGCAGGACCTATTGTTGAGAGTACAAGGAGTGGCTGGGTGTCTCATCTGGCTTCTGTCTGACTTTTTTCCCCCACTGAAAAGCATGAAACAGCATTGCTATTCACAAGAGCCTGCCTTCATGTCTTGGGTTTCCAGAATTTGAAGCCACTGACGTAGATGTACTAGTGACAAAAATGCTGTGGTGAGTCTTATCTGGCAGCTGAATTGTTGAAAAGGACCAAAATGAAACAGTTTACTGTGTCTGCATAAGACGACTGTCCAACATGCAGAGATTTTAAAAAGAGATGCCCAACGAAAGAGATCTTTGGGATGTGCAGAGGTACATGAAAAGTTGTCTTATTGCTAAAGGAGCAACCAAAAACATAGTAATGAGCAATAAAATATGTAAATATTGGTTCCTGGACCTCACATGGTTAATTTACAGAGAAGGGTAAGAGATTAAGGTAATAATTGATTTACATTTTGCTTGGGACAGCATTAAAATAGTATGGCCTGATATTATACCGGATGCAGTGAATGGGCAAAATTCCATGGGCATTCATAAGCTTTGGATCAAGTATCATTCACCTTATTTTCCTCAAAAGTCAGAGAGTGCCAGTGCCAATACAAGTTTGTTTTGGTTTGTCCTGTTGTACACAGCCAGTATGATTGCAAAGGTAAGGGCAGAAAATATTTTTCCATTTAACATTTTTCAGTGATTTTTTTTCTAAAATGTGTGTCTAGGATAACTTGTTTTCACTAGCATTCTGATCAGCTTTGTGGCTGACATGCCACTAGTGAGAGGTGCCTTAGTTTTATGTTCCCTGATTTTGCCTCTTTTAGTTAACTTTAATGTTTCAGGAAAGTGGATTATTTGCCATTCTTTTCCTTTGTTTCTTAAACAAACACGGGCACAGGAAATACCGAGATGTATTGTTTGGAGGTTTAATTTTGCAGAGTTACACAGTTTTTGCACTTTTTGGCAGGAGAACTTCAAAGTTCCTTAAGGAGCCTTTGTCAAGGATCTAAGGATCCATTGCAACCCAATGCAGTGCAACTGTGCCAAGAACCTGAGGACCAATCATATTAGAATCCATCTGTCCAGGAGACAAAAACTAGAGGAAGCAAAGATAGATTTTTGAAGCATACTTATAATGTCTCAAAGTTAAGGAAAGTTCTGATCAAAGACTGACTTTATTTCCTAATAGATAAAGGAGGCAGATACAGAACTTGTCAACCTAGGTCCAGCCTTCTCCAAAGTTAATTTTTGGGTCTTAATAGTTCTTAGACAGCTCCTTAAATATATGAGAAGAGGCTCAGTGCAGAACTCAGACTCCAGGATTTATGTGAGGATACAATGTGCTATCTTTCCCTATTTCTCCACATTTATTTCAAAAGCACCCGTCATGATGGTTCCCCACAGTTGGGTAATTATTTTAAATACACACTAGAGATATGGATAAAAATCCAAGTATCTTAATTTGCCTTACTGGGACAGTTCCTGTGCCAAAGCAAAAGGCTTTCTCAACTTGAAATCTTGATTCATTCAACCCATCATCTCCAATAAGAATTAAAAACCAGGTGGATTTTGCCAGGATGCCCCCAAGACAGTGAATTTGAAGTTTTCATCAAAGATGGTGGAGGCTCCTCAGAAGGGAGGACCCCGGCAGGAAAAAATGCCTGCTACCAGTGTCTCCCTCCTAAACAAAGGATCTTTTTGCCCAGGATTGCACCTGTGGCAATATCATATGAGGAAGGAAGATCTCTTTATAGCCACAAGGCAAGCATACTGGCTAAACCCATCTATTTCTCTTTGACACTTTATGTTCTGTCTTATGTTCCAGTGGTTGTAAAATACTAGCCTTTTGGAGCTCTTCCACACTGGAAAATTTCATCATGATAGAACATAACCCCGAGGAATCCTGGTAACTAAGACAATGCTAAACATGCTGTTAAACATTGAACACAGACAGGAACTGTAATGTTTAACATCACATCAGCTGGTTGTGGTTAAGCCCATGGGCTGACCAGCTGCCACAGTGCTGAACATGATGGTGTCTGCCTGCACTGAGTATTTAGCAGTGTGTTAGCAGCCCTCATTCTCAAGGGTCTCTTTTCTTGCATGATCTGGTTTTCTAGCGTAGGCACACATTATGCTGATATACACAACTGTTGCAAGACACTAGATTAACCAGATTGGAACAGATCACATGGTACTTGGATTTATGTCAAGGACCTCAGCCTCTTAGTTCAGCTCCTGGCTACAGCAATCACATACAACACATTAGTTCATACCTTGCCTTTCTTCCTGCACACCATGTCTCTGACCCCAGCACAGCTGGATTGTTATTGCTTTGGTCTGATGGGGAAAATAGCAGACACATGGCACCCTGACAAACCTTGTTTTTTTTACAGAGGTCTTATCCTAGCTTGGGAGAAAGGGGAGACAAATGCTTGAACAGTATTTATGTACCAGCAAGATGGTGAGGAAAGAAGTGACAAGCATCTGCTTTCCCTCACGTGACCGGGCATGATGTATTGATAGTAGTCTCAGCTCTGTAATGTTAAACGATAATGCAAAGTTAACTCTTCTAATGGATCAGTTCCAGGACTATTTCAGCTCCAAGAAATATGTGACATTTGGATATCTCTTTTTATTTATTACCAGATATCAGACTCCTGCAGATATGCAGAAACAATAGATCAGTATGTGAATGGTCTAAAAATTAAAGCCAAGTTTGTGATTTTGTGCAGCATGATGCATGACGAACTCCCCACAAGACTATTGAGATGACCAGATATTTGGCTTATGAAAGGGAAAATAAAAACATTCAACAAGTGAAACCAGTGCTTTCCATGAACATAAGGGAAAAGAAACCCAAAAACCCCAACAAACGAGACACACGGCTTAAAGGTAGGAAATGGAAACCTAGGGAAGTATTATTAAAGTAGCATATGGCCTGAGAAATGCTCAGCTCTTATTGCAGCTTTTCCAAAGGCAGAAGGGCTGTTTAGGGTCTTTCTCCTCTCTTTAGCTCTGATTTCCCAGGGGCTGAAATTATGTCTTCTGCTGCACTATATAACATTTCAAAGTTGTTGGAACTTAATATTTTGATATTTCTCTACACATGTCAAATTTTATTGAAATTAATCAGTGACTTCTGTTATAAAGCAGAAAATACGAAAATACTGAAGCAAATGTTAACTTTGTCTTTACTAAGAAACTGGGCTAAAATGAGTATGCTACATTTTAGTTAATGACATATTTTTCTATTTTATAGTTTTTGGTACTATGCTGGTTTTGGCTGGGGTAGGATTAATTGTCTTCATAGTGGCTGGTATGAGGCTGTGTTTTAGATTTGTGCTGAACACAGGCCTGATAATATAGAGATGTTTTTGTTATTGCTGAGCAAGGCTTACATATAGCCAAGGCCTTTTCTGCTTTTTATACTGAGACACTGGTGAGGAAGTTGGGACTGCATGAGAGGTTGTGAGGAGACACAGCTGGGACAGATGATCCAATCTGACCCAAGGGATATTCCAGACTGTGTGAAATCATATTCAGTATATGAAGAGGGGGAAGAAGAAGGAAGGGGGGACGTTTGGAGTGATGGCATTTATCTTCACAAGTTGCTGTTACACATGATGGGGCCCTGCTCTCCTGAAGAGGGCTGAACACCTGCCTGCCCATGGGAAGCAGTCAATTAATTCCTTGTTTTGCTAGTGTGCATGGCTTTTGCTTTCCCTATTGAAGTATCTTTATCCCAACCCACGAGTTCTCCAGCTTTTACCCTTCTGGTTCTCTCCCTAATTCTGCTGGTGGGGCAGTGAGTGCGTGGCTGTGTGGGGAGTGACTGCTGGCTGAGATGAAACCACAACAGACACGTTCTTACATTTTTTCTGTAATTTTTATAAGAAGGAAATAGCAGTCAGTAAAAGAACTTGTATTAATCATGTGGGTCCAAACTGAAGAAAGACAGGTAGAAGATACAAAGGGTGAGTCTGAAGTAGGTAGGAAACTAAAGACAGGGATATTTACTATGGGAAGGATGAAGAAGATCCAGACCGTAGAAATTCTGCATAGAGAAAAGGCTGGGAGAATGAAAAGCGCATAACCACAGCTTTCACTATGCCAAGGAAACTCTAGAGGTGCTACTGAGGTTTGTGGAAGCTTTTTCCTTGTCGTTGCCAATTTACAAATCTATTGCCCAGACTGAATTCTTCTCACTGAAAGGGTAAGAAGAGTACCGATGCATATTTATAGTCAATGCCAATTTGCCTTATCCAGATAAGGATTTAATTTCTAAACTTCATGGCCCAAGAAATCCTCATTTAACCTAAATCCCAATGCCATGTCTAAATCAAGGTGTTCCTACCTTTTGCTGGACCCCAAAAGTGTTTTGGTTTAAAGATCCACAGGGACTAAACTGCAGTTTAAGTGAGATTAATTTAGGCAGAAGGGATCATGGTATGTTGCTGTTTGAATTTCCCCTTAACCCCAGGCAACAGTAGATCTAGTTCTGTATCCCTGATACCCCACAGCTCTGAAGGAGAAGGAGGAAGGCGTCGCCTAAGAAAAAGAAGTAAAAACAACCACCATCCTGCTTTCCTGCCCCCAGAGTATCTGGGAGGGTGACATTATTTATTATCTGGTTTTCTGTAGGCTTTAGGATCCTTTACAATCAGTGATTTTGGAATGGGAAAAACTGTTGTGCATGAAGAGGCTTGGTCTTCTTAGCTGTGCAAGAATCACACCCTAAACACTCAGGATTTTCTGCTTGCAAAGGCAGGATTGTGAAAACTCTTCTTGTCTAGCCCCAAAGTTATGCTGTCTAATGGGATAGCAGAGTAAGCAAGCAGAACTGTTGAAGGATTTACTTGCTGAGCCAAAAAATCCTCCAAGTAGTTAATGAGTATTTAGCCTTGCTGAACTTTCATAACACTGCCATTGATAACCAAGTGGGACCTGCGTGGCACAGGATCATGGAAAAAAAGTGCTGGACTTGCCCTTTCTCAATTACAAGAAGCCTCTTAAGCCCCAGGTGGTGAAAGATGTCAAAGTTAAGATGCCAGTAAAAAGGAGACAGCTGAAAGCAAAGCCCTTTGCCCATTTTCTTTGACAAAAATGTAGCAAAGCTACAAACGGAGTGGTCTGGTAGCTCGTGCAGTAGGAGTTATATTCTGTTCTGAAAAGTGAATCTGGGGTGTAGGACCACAGAAAAAAAAGAGAGAAGGTCACGATGCTGGGTGAAAGTTTTCCTTTTCAAGCATTTGGGTGACAGTGTAAACATACTGTGAGTAAGAGGTAACAAAAAGGTTAAACCAAGGGCATTTATGCTTTTATTTGTAAGTTAAGCCAAAGACTTTTATTTTTCTCTTCTTTTTATTAGCAAGTTCATTTTTAATTTGGCCCTTGGTATTCAAAGTGCTTGTCCCTTTTTTGTTGAAAAAAACTGGGATTGAGTTGGTTTTAAAAGGATTTTCTTTTGGTGACTGCTTTAAAACTAAAGCAAGCTATCACTCAAGACCAATTTTTATAAGTTCTTTTTCCCACAATGGAATGGGTTCAGGTAAATATATACCTAATTAGATGACCATTACCCAAACATTTATGTAGTTATCTTCCAGGGATATGAAACCCAGTTGGAAATACTCAGTTTTTAAAATTTTCTGTTACAATTCCAAATTTATGACTAGTGAAAACCTAATTAGATTATTCCCTCTCTTCAGGAGTCAATGAACATCTCCAGATATTGAGATGCATGTTGGCTGACTCATGAGAGTGAGATGGCCAGATTTCTGAGCTTCAAACCAAAATATACAAAGACTCAAGAACTATCAGCTGTCCCATCTGTCAGGGGCCTGTGGGAAGGGAAGACCCAGGAGTAAGAACTTTGCAGACATCCCAGAGATCCAGGCTGAATGTTCAGCTGGTGCCTGGGATTACCAGTGACATTGGCCAGAGCAGTTCTCCTTGCCCACCTTCCCTCCCAGCTGGAGAAGCAAATTACCCAGCAGCCTTGGTGCTGCACTTACACTCTTTGCAGGCACAGATAGCTTGAATGAGGATGCTCCTTAATCTTCTGGTGTGAGCCACTATCATTAACAGCTCAGGGTATCTAATACAACAGGTTATGAGAGCACATGAGAACTTTTTACAGCTGGTCTACACTACTTCAGCTCTAGAGTAAAGGCAAAAATACAGAATATATGTAGATTGGGTCTAAGAACATAAATATCGAGTGGGATCAGCCACTGAAGAAGCAGCCAGTGGCAATGTGGCCATAGAGCAGTGGGCCTCAGGCAACATCTGTGCTGATTGATGCAGACACTATGGTGCAGTGCCAGCTGGGATGAATTCCTTCAAGACCCAGAGAGGCCTGGTGAGGCACTTTGCTGTTCACCTTCAGAACCACAGGGCTTTCCAGGCAATCTGCATGGCCACCGTGCTGTAAGTAGGTACAAACTTCTGGTGATGCAGACATACAAATCCAGCTTCCCCCTTGACAAAATGTAGTTTGTTGTCCTGGTGAGGGAGGGCACACCAGGCAAAAATCTGCAAGTGCTACGTCTAAGCCCTTCATTTCCAGATGTGCGCACAAAGCAAGTTCCCGCTGTTCATCTTGATAGGTGGTTCCTGTCTGAAGTGCTAAATTTGTGCATGGATCTGAGGTAATGCAGGGTTGCTGCAGTCCTTCAGATTGCCAGATCTGCTGAAGAACAGTGAGAAGATTATGCTTTCCTCAGAATTCAGTAGAGGTCTCCAAAGAGTACTTGTGTAAAGAGACTCAGGCCCAGGAAGCCTGTAATTACCAGCTAAATAAATAATTTAATTAATACAAACTCTGGGCTAGATCCCAGTCTGACTTGGCAGTTTTATTCTGTTCTGGAGAGGTATAAAACCGTGCCGAGGGCCCAAAGGGCCCAAAGCCTTTAGGGATTGTTCTTCTGTACAAAAGTCCAGGTGTTATTCAGAGGAGAGGACCTAGCCTTTCAGGGTAGCAAAATCCTTTAGAAACAAATAAGAACTGACGGAACTTAATCTTTTTTCCCCTTCAGTTTCTCAAAAGCTCAGCTCTGTTCCTCACCCCGATCTCCTATCTTTTTTTTTTTTTCATCTTTGCATACCTTTAAATTTCCTGCCTTTTGGCGGGGACCAGGCATGTCAGAGCCAAATACTGTTATAGCTGTTTTTGTGTTGGTTCCAGCCCAAGTGGAAGCAGGAAATACTAAAATTCTCCTGGGTAATCCTCTTCTCTGGAGACTTTCAGTTCAATTTTGCAGATTCATGAGTGTTACGTGCTTTAGGCAAAGTTCAGAGACGCAACCAAAGCCAAATGCTACAGATATGTAGGCCTGAGATACACAGGGAAGGCAGTGAGTTCTGGATGCCTGTAACATACCTTGCTATCTAAGCACTTGCCTGCACCAGACTGCTGGTTTCTGTTAAGAGCCGAGTCCTAAATCACACTGTTTCTGCACACCTCTGGAACTTGGTCTGCACTACTTGTTGTGTGAGGGCTCAGGTTCAGGGTGAAGCTAGGAGAAAAGCCATATCAGCACCTGAAACTGAGGACTAGAATAAAGCAAGCAGACTGTATCATCCTCAGTTTGTTCCTCATCTTTATTCCTGGAGTTTTTCCCTTTTTCTAATGGTGATACTGTGCTGGATTACACCTCCCTGCCAGCAATGCTATGATGGACTTGCCCAGCTGGACACAAGTGGCTGGAGATGCTGTTGGTGCTGTTCAGCCGCAGCATTGAGAATTCAGGACCCTGTCATTGTATGAAGGGCCACCAGGGCAGGAAAGTCCAGCCTTCCTGCACACACAAGTAATATTTGCATCCCCTGTGGTGGGGATGGGACACGAAAGCACTGCTGAGGCCTTGCTGGACCTCTCCTGCCAGACCCTCTCTTCTGGGCGTGGACAGTAAATTCCAACTGGTTTGTTCTGGGAAGAGCACACAGCGACGACAGTCCTGCAAATGCAGGTCCTCTCCATGCTGAACTTTGGCTCAGATCTGCCAAGGCATGTTTAAACATGCTTTAAACATGTTTGCTCAAATGGCAAGCATGTTTAAAGCAGCTGCCATGAAATGGCACCACTATGTAATGGACATTTCTACTAACAGTGCAAAAATAAAATTCTTTTTAGAAAGAAGAAACAAAAAAGAGACTGAGAATAATCTGGGGAGCTGTTGGAGGAATAGGAAAGAGTGAATACTGAGTAAGCCTCATATCGATGTGATTTCTATCACTAGCATACAAATAATCCTAGAGGATACCCCTTTCCTCATTGTTTGCTCAGCAAACAGCATGGACATGTAAAGACTTATAGACATTATCCACTGTCAGAGAACCAGGGAGATTTGCTTCATGAAGCCTGTTTCTGGGGAAAAAAATAACATGTGTTTCTTTGCCTGCTTTGGAGCTGATCAGCAGATATTAATTTAATAAGACTATTATTCTGTATTGTTTGCATGACATTAGCACAACACTAGTGCTCATTAAAACTGAAGGCCCATTTTAAGTGGCACTGTACCCAAGCACGGTAAGAGACGGTAGTTGCTATGCTTATCAGCTGAACAGACAAAGTGTGGTATGTTCCCTTTCCAAATGGGGAATTGATACACATAAATAATGAAGTAATCTGCCCCACAGATATCCAGTGTACAAACAGAAGCATGACAGCCAGCTGCAATACTGAACCATGGTAAGAGGTTTAACAACACAGAAAACAATAGGTATTGTATACTGTAGGCTTATAAAATAGGGCTGGGTGAAAAAAGGTTCTTTTCTCCCCTGGGAATGGACAGATTTTTGTCAAATACAATTTGGCTGAAAACTGAATGTGTGCTTATTGTAATATCTTTTGTTTGGTAGTTCACATTTATTTTAAGAACAAATGCAAAAGTGGACACTTCACATGCGGAATCTGTCTTTGGCCAAAACAAAGAATAACAATTTTCACTGAAAATTTGCTTTGGTGAAAAATTTGCAGCCAGCTCTGATACAAAGTACCGTATGGTAGGTGTTTCTTTTCTGTTTGCTCTTGTCTCCATCTCTGCAATTCCGCGTTGCTTTGGCCCTTACTCGAATACCACCTTCTGCTACTAATATACTGCTGCCAGCTCTGGCAGCTCAAGCATAAATCCTAAATTTGAGCATTTGAGTGTTGTGGGAGAGGAGGAAGAGGAGAGGAGAAGGGAGAGACTAGATGGGCACACGGGGAATTCAAATCCAAGTTTTAGAAGACAGGTGCCCAGCTTCAGTTAATAAATTAAAAAGGAAGTTAAGTTTTGGCTATTGTCGTGGGGAAAAGCTAGAAAATGTGAAGCTCATGGGCTCAAATAGCACTCAGCCACAGACAAAGATCCTTGATCTTCTGCTTTGTTTGTAGTGCTTGGGGCCAGGTGCTCCCCAGCTTGCCATGGGCATTCAGGGCAGGAGCTTCTGCCAGCATCTCTGCCCTGGTACCTGCCCCGTGGTGGGCCAGGGCCCTGATGCCAGCGGCTGCCCCTGCTTGTGCATGGCTTCTGCACACCTCCAAAACCTGGGCCCCACACACCAGCCCCGGGGGGAGGAGGAGGGGGAAGGACCAGCTGGCTGCAGCAGTGAAAACCCCATAAGAAGTGAGAAGAACCATACAAGGACCATGTGTGGACTTCTGTTTGGAGTAGCTCTGTTGCAGCAAAGCCAGTTGCAAGCAACACACCCAGAACTTGCATCACCACTTCTTTTTGGACTGTTCAGGATACTTAAGTCTGTATGGTATAGGATAACTTATACCCAACTACTGCATGCTGGTTTTGTGTACCCTAATGCTTTGCCTTAAATTCAATTTCAGAAGTAGTAGAAATAGTGTGGAGTTGTGTCTATCACCTATATCTATTCTAGTCTGAAACAATGCTTCTGTGAAGAATCATATGTGCTGATATGCCTCAAATAGTAGAAGATTCTCATCGTTTAAGCTTCCTTTTTTTTTTTTTTTTTTCTTTTTTTGTGGTTTAATCCCTTGTTCTGGGTACCTGGTGCTAGAGCCCACCTACAGTGTCTCTGAAAATTTTTTTCCCCTGTCAAAAAATGGTATCATTTAATTCTCAGGAACTAGTGAGCTACTATTATACACATAGAGATCTGTGGACCAAATGCTTTTTGATTGAAGTAATTCTATGAATTCTAACATGCTAGAAGGATTTTAAAATCAAAGGTAATACCAGATGTTCTGTGACATAAATGCCATAAAAAAATACGTTCAGATCCTCTTCTCTTATTTGCCTATTATTTTGTGGGAGAAGTATACTATGGAATAATGAAAAGGTTATGCCAAGCATTTAAGAGAAAATTCTGAACTTCAAATACTATATAAAAATGGAAATGTAAATACAGTTTTCAGAAGCATGTGTCTCCAGGGGCAGACTGGGTGGCCCTAATGGTACGAAATGCCTCATTGCACAGGGTATCCTTCACATGCAGTCATTTGGGGGACAACACACATTGTTTGTAAATTAATTCCATAGCAGAAAATGGGTTGAGAGGGTGAAAACCACAAAAATGGGGGAGAGGGGGGAATGTTTGCAGATATGTCCATATCTTTTGAAGTAAAATCAGTGTAATAGTTATGGTAGCATGAAGATTTATTTGGGTGGAAAAGACCACCATGTACTTTTTCATGGAAATACTTCACATCTCTGTCTCTGCATTGTTTGTTTGTCTGTTTTATGCTGGTTTTATTTTTCCAGTTTGCAGCAATAAGTTGTATAAAACCCCTTCTCTTCTCTCTGGGCTTTTGGGGGAGTGAAGAACACACCATTGGGATAGGATGTTCTCTAATGTGAGAGATGAGCATGTGCTCTACTCACAATGAGCATGGTACATATTCCCTGCATGACTGCTCCAAAGTGATTTTCAGAAAAGAGAAGAACTCCTTTTATTAATTTCAGTGTTGGACATCACTTGTTTCCTCTGAAGAAATTTATTTTGGAACAGACATCTTAGGTCATAAGTTATTCTTGATGTGAATGCTCTCCCTCAAAGGCTGTAAGTAAAACCTCCTTGAATGATTTTCAAAACCTACTGCATTTGGGATTGGCATTTGATGCTCAAAAGGAATACACGTGGAACTAGAGCACATGTGAGCAACCAATATAGATATGCTTAAAAAGGAGTCCCACTGAACTGGCCCCACTGAAATGGCCACAGGGACATCTGTGTATCACTTGACACGATGAGAGTTTGAAGCATTTTTATTAAAACATCATACAGGCCATCTGCATCATGTTGTCACCTGTTCTCTCTTTGTGATCAAAAAGGTGTACCTAATACCGAACATCTCATTTCTTCCTTCAATAATTTTAAGATGGCTAATATTTGTGATTTATCTGACCTCAGAAAGCTGTGGTTTTGTAAAATTTTTCTAATGGCCTATAGGTTTCTGAAGTTTATATACATCAGGGGAAGATAAAAACAGAAAGTAAATATACTTTCTCAGGTTATTTTGCTTGTGGAGGTACTTGTATGTACCTGTAAGAAGCTTATTTTTGTCCTTATTATTTTGTTTTGTAAAAGCTACCATAAAAGATCACCTTAGATTCAGGAGAGAGTGTGTACAAACACACACACACACACACACACACACATATATATATACACACACAGAGTCCTGCATGAACTCTGGTTACAACTAAATTGTAAATAGCTCCTCCATCAGGGAATCCCCCAACTAGGCATTACTGTGTATTACAAAAGTAGCAAATGAGTCAGGTTTCCCAGTAAACAGGAGCTGAAAGCAACAGCAGGGAGGAAAAGCAAAACCCACAAGGAGACTTGTTGTAACAAGACTGTCATTACCTTTTTTGTCTGTCAAGTAGGTATTAATAAAGTTACCTCAGTTGCTGAGTTATTTCTTAAGGGACCAGAGGTAAATCAGAGAGGCTACCACTGCTTTTCCATGTGAACAGGGGACTTCGAGAATTTTCTGAGCTGTTGATTCACTATAATGCTCTAGCAGGGAGTTAAAGCTTCATGTGTTGTTTCACCAATAAAAAAGCTACCACTGGGTAGTAAATTTTCTGTGGAATCCTCCCTCTGGGAAGACCTGGCCCTTTCTTGGCTGTACAATGCAACCCACATCTGGGCTTGACCCTTATGTACAGGTAAAAAGGTATCAGCTATGACTGTTTGGGAAACTGGGCTTTTGATTTCCTGCCCCCAGATCCCAGTTTTTCCAGAAGAATAAAAGATAATCCCAAAGCTGATTTGTGTTTTAAACCCATGACAACCCAAGAACTGAGGAAAGTTATATCATTAGGCTGGCAAAAAAGGAGAACATGGGAACTGGGTATGGTGGCTGGCAAATATTTTTAAAACGCTGGTGGAGGAACGTCAGGGGAAAACAGCAAAGCGGGGTGAAGGTGCTTCCTAGGTGACATCTGAGACAACAACTGTGTGTAACAGCTGTAACAATTTTAGATGGGAGGAGAAGAAATTGGAGAGAAGGGAATGTGGGGAGAAGGGGTAGAAGCGGGAGAAGCAGTAGTGTTTTGCTATTTCAAGTAAGAGTTTGGACATGGGAGGGGGTACCTGTTCTTCAGTATTCCTGAACTATGTTCTAATGTACATGTGTATTAGGTCTGCCAGTCTGTTCCTTATTGCCTGAAGACCTGACTGATGATCAGTAATCATAATGCAGTGTTTCAAAAAGTAGGAGTAAGGAGTTCATATTAAAAGTAAAGACAAGAGTTCCTACTTTCCTTACAGAACTGCAGAGAATTGTACTCATTATAAAAAAACTAAATGGGAGGCTGCAGCCCTCAAAAGGCAACGTATGGTTTGTGTGCAAAACAACTTGTGTTTTGTTGACGCTGACTTTTAAAGCAGCTTAATTAGAATGAGGTGCTTTCGTGTCTTGTGGTCAAGCAGTTGATCTGATGCAGCTGCAGACACTAAAGGATGAACTGTAGCAAAGCCAGCATCAAACCACCATCAAACTTGCAAGCCGAAGTGAGAGCCACTCCAAGTTAAGGAAATAGTTTTAAAACTCATCCGTGATAAAGAGGTGCATATCACATGAATAATGCTGTCTGTCTGTCTGTCTATCTGTCGTCAGACTGCTGACTGCCCGCTCCCTGTTCCTCTGCCTGCCCGCAGCGGCTCCACCCTGGGCGTGTGCTGGGCGCGGCGCCGCTGCCCTCGGTTTGGGTGGCAGTGACAGCAGCAGGGACTGTCAGGCAGACCTCGCGGGGGCAGAACTCAGAGCTTTGGCAGCAAAGTGAACAAGGCGCTCATTTTGAATAAATTGGCTGCAAATCCCACTTATTTTTGATCCTCGCTTTCTCTTAATATTTTGCGAGTCTGCTCAGGATCTGAGGTTTCAACAGAAAGTGGTGCTGTGGGGGAGGATTCTTCATTTATCAGCCTGTTTTACAATCTTCTGCTTCAATTCCAAGGCAGACAGATTGATGGAATAACTACAGTATGGTGGTGCCACAGTTGTAGAAGTGTGTGATCTTTTCGAGCTTGGTGTGGTTTTGTTTTCACACACTGGCTATTTTTTTGTTGAAGTAACTCTCTTTTTTCCTAATACCTCCAGCCACAAAGTAGTTTCATCTCAGCAGATGTCTTAAGCATAGTTCAGCTGCATCAGCAGATATTCCGGCGATGGTATTGCTCCCCTGTGACTCTCAACAGGGATTTTATTTTTTTTTTTTATTTAAGTGCTGGCAACATGGTTTATTTATAACAAGGAACATATTTCAAGAGCATTTTCTACATCCATATCTATTTCTTCAATCTTTATCTCAGTAAATAGAACTTAGTGTTCACATTTAGATTTTTCTGTTTCTCCTCCTCCCTGTACTTTCTGCCCTTCAAACAGCAGAGTGGCTAAGAAATGCTTGGTGAAAGTGTTGTTTGACCAGTGTTATAGTCTAGAGCAGACTCAGCGGCACTAGACAAACATTTTCTTTACAGCATTAGTTCTTTCACCTACAAGATATATCAAGCTAAAAGTTCGTAACACAGCTTTTTTTCCCTTATGTGTGTTTCAATCTTTCTGACATCTGGAAAAAGTGGTTTTTGACTTGGTCCTTCCTGCATAACTTCTGTTTAAACTTGATTCTCAAAAAAAAGATATAGTGTTTTCCTAGGGTCTGGGTGATTAAGATAATTTCTCCTTTTGCCTGGCAGTGCTACAACTCTTTGGTAGAAGGAGCCCCAAAAGAACTACTCTGGGAATTGTCATGTTTTATGATGTATGAGCTTCTTTTTCTTTTTAATTTTACCACAAGAAAAGAAGGAGCATTCTCCCATCTGCACAGATCTCCTCAGCCCTGCTGAAGGTCAAGACTCAGAGCTGCTTAACCATTAAAATGAAAGACCAAAATCCTGCAGAGTCCTCTCAGGCAAAGCTCCCATCTCCTTTTGTAGGTGCTCTGCTTGATGAAATATGGAAGATCAAATGCTTAACAGTTGAATTTTGAACGAACATGGTTTTCTGGGCCCCCTCTCCATGGACTGGGGCTGGGACAGAGTCCTTTTCCCAAAACTGGGACTAGAGCACTACTAATGCAATGACAGGAGTATGATAACAGCTGTCACCCTTTTGTCTCCTGTTAATGGGAGAACTCTTTTTTCAAATTTTGTGATTCTCACACTTGCAGACCCACTGGCTGGGCTCCTTCCCCATTTCCTCCAGATGCCACACCTGAGCAGGAGCTCAGCAAAGGCCAGTCAGTTCTGTGCTCCCAAAACACCAACTGTTTTCAGTATAAGTTCAGGTCCAGAAGAGACATTTACATCACTGATCAGGGAGCTAAGGTAGGACCGTTATACTGGAACTTTCCATTGGCATAAAATGAGCAGGATGAAAGCCTTCCAGCTGCTCCACCTTAACCACAGGCAAAGGGGAAGATGATTAAGCTAAATGAAATTTGTCTGTGAGATAATTTATCTTGGAAGTGAGGTCCAGTGGGATCTTGCCTACTTAGAGCTGCTCAATGTGGCTCCATATCTCCAGCCCCTTAGGCTGTGGGAAAGGGATTGCCCATAGCACTGACCAGTTAACAAAGTCCTTAGCATGGGTTTGTCTTGGTCAGTTTTCTGTGTCTGGCTGGTTGGTCCAGAATTAGTGCAGGAGAGGAGAAACTCCAAATGAACAACTTGGTAATGGCTACCCATGTTTGGAGAGTAAGTGAAGTTAGTCATACAGATGTGGGTTGTTTGCAGCTTGCTACCCTCAGGGACAGGAACTAGAACTTAGCACGTTTAATTTACTACCATATTTATCAATATAGACTTCAGTGCTCCTTACTATTTCTGTTATGCATGTAGGAAACCATGAAGGATGAAGCTGTGAATGCTCCAGAAACCTGCTTTAAGATCTTCCTCACCATCCCTTACTTGAAGGAATACTCCCTTACTATGTTCATCTGAAGGTGGGATTGCTTTAAAATGCTGGTAAAAACCATAAATCTCTTCTCTTCCTGCTCTCAGCATTAGATCCTGTCATGATTAATAAAACCATTTAAAGAACACATTCCATTTCTTTTTTCCATCTGCCCTACCTTGTCCTGACCTCAAATTAGTTAAATGAAACAGTGACCTTCCTGAATCTACCTTCTCTTTCCATGCTATAATCCCAGGCTCTGTTTTTTCAGACTTAGAACTTTGTTACAAGGATTAACTGTCCATCTCCATTTCTGCTTTTAAACCATCCCATGACAGTCCTGCTTTGCAGCCCCTGTCATTCATAATTTTCTTGTATTTTCACAGAGGCTCTGCTGTGGGTGGTACAAACGAAAAGAAGAAAGAACTGCTCCTCCCTATTATTCATAATCAAAAAATATGGTCTGACCATTCAGCTGCAAAAATCTTCAGAGCAGAAGATTTTCATTCCTGATAGTGTTACTTCTGCAATGCAGAAACAATCAAAACTCTTTCCTTCATGCACAGTTATATAATATGTGAGACACACCTGTTTATAAATAGTATTGAAATGTGTAATAGCTTGTTCACCCTTGGGAATCTCCTTGCGGCCACAAGGAAGGTTTGTTGGGGGAAAGGTGTGATTACATGTTGTCCTCACTGGTCATCTTCATTATGGAAATATGGGCTGTGTTTGGGTTGTCAGCACACAGCTGGTGCTATCGTGACTCTTCTGGGAAGCACCATATAGCCTTAAAACCTTTCCAGCCTGACATGGTAACTTCAGGAACAGATGAGGAACCTGGGAGCTGCCTGCACTGCAGGTAGAGACGGCACCGTCAACCCTGGCTTTAGACTAAGTGGCTCCCAGCAAGCAACACTGGGATTTCTGCAGCCTGGCAGGGTGATGGGAGCTCCCGGATGCCTCATCTTTAGACCTTCAGGTCATTCAGTGCCATAGTGCAGGTGGGGCCATTTGGGATCGTGATCATGGTGTTTACTTCACCAAATTGAAGGCTGGAGACACAAAGCAATGGTTAAAACTGAGCTGGAGGTGGCAGCAGACTCTTATCATGAAAAAGGACGTACATGGCTCCAAACTGGGGTTTTTCAGATTTTTTGTTTCCAAAGTGTCCAAGGTGCCATTTCTCAATAGAAGCACTGTTGTTTCGAATCACTTTCCTGCCATCTTGGTTATATAGACCTGACATCCAAAGTCGTGTTTATGCCAACCTACGCACACAAAAGCTTCCTCTGATCCTATGAACCTCTCTCTGGAGTCTCAGAATTTCAATATTCAGCTTCCTTCCCCTTTGGCACTTTGTGCTTTGTAGTACCCTCAACCTATTGAGCTTTGGGGCAGATCAACATCTCAACTTTGTCACATAAGTCCATCAGAGAACCAATCCACTTTCCTTGCTCTTCTGAAACCAGGGAGCCAAATTTGTGTTGGTAATATTTCACCAAGTACTGGTAGAATTGCCACTTACCTTTGTGCCTCAAGCATAGAGTTTATACTTAAATTGAGATGTCTGTGTAATTTTACATGTTGAAAATGACAGACTCATTCCCCCGGTTCTAAACTTGATCATGACTTTCTCCAGCTTTTAAAACCATTTTCCCTCATAATATGTTCAGGTATGTATGTAGTGGGAGAGGGGAATTTTAACACAGTGACATGTTACACCAGAGTAACAGAGAATTTCAGCAAGTTGTATAATACTGCATTTTCATCCTTTCCCCCTTTGCATCCTTGCAAAGATGTGGATTTCATTTTAAAAATATATTTAGCAACAAAATCCAGGCTAATTAAACATAGTTCAGCTGTGTCTGTCTAGGATCACAGCTGAAGTTGCTTTTTAGTTTATTTAACTGAGAAGGCTTTATAGCATAATAGATATTTACAAAAGAACCCCTAAAAAGTTGCAAAAAAATTTGACATGATAATTAAATAAAGAATTCCTAATTAGCAATATTGAACTTTCTTTCTTGTTCTGCTGACAAAACAAGGTTCTAAAAGTCATGTGGGAAAAGTTATTTTATTTGAAGATCTTCTAGCAAAACCCCCCATATACTTCTTTCAGTTCAGCCTAATAACTCATCTTCTTAGGAGACCAGCTATCTTAGAGAGTGTCCATACCCTGGTGTAATTTGTTCAGTTGTATCCAGAAAGCTACAAGTGAGCCATGGTGAAGGCTGAGAGCTGGAGCCCTGCCTCAGGCAACTGGTGATTTTTGTTGATATGTGGCAGTGCCCTGAAAGAGGATATTTCAGGTGAGTGCAAGAAAACCGATGATACCAGATCTATAATTGGATTACTGCCACCTTGGTAAGTTTTAGGTGAATTAATTCTGTGATTCCCCACACTCTATCTCTCTCAGCAGGTTCCTTGTTGAGCCATCTCCAATCTGGTCCCTGACAGCCTCTGGATGCTGACAGAACCAACATTCTTTGGGCTGCATCATGTTCCTAATTATCAGAGAAGTATTTTTCATGGTTACCTGAAGGGTGTGGTTGCAGAGTCATGCTCCCTGCCGAGAGAATGTGAGACAGGAACATGCTCACCATCAGCAATCCTTTCCTCAGTTAAAAAAAGCCCCAGCAGGAAAACTTCAGTGTCTTTACATATTAGGTTGTGAGTTGGGAGCTATGACTAAGGAGTAGGTAAGCTGGGTACACCACCCTCGTCAGCCTGAGGGTATTCAAACCCACATTCACTACTGAACTGGGAAGTACCTTGAGTCATACTCGTGAAAATAAGGTCCTGTGGGAGGATTCTTCCAACCTTTCCTACTGAACTGGTGTTATGGTGTTGCATATAATGTGGGATTCATGTGGCTTGAATGAAAACCAAGATGAGAGATGATTCAGGCTGCTCAGGGTCAGGCTGTTCATCTGGTGTGGTGCACCACAGGGTTGGTCTTCTGCTTTCCAAGTGAATGCATAGTCACTAGGATACTCAAAAAATTACTTTCCCTATTAAATACTGAAATTATTAAAAGAGTGGTCCTAGGCCTGCTTTCCAAGGTGACCTTGGCAGATCCCATGGAGCCCTGCAAGTGCTGAATAGCTGGAGGCATCTTCTGCATTTGGTGCAGAAATCCCAAAGTTGTATGGAAGTCCAAACACATTGTTGTGGGTCGTGGTTCCTATTGATCATAGTGGAATGCAAGGTTTGGAGTTTTCAGGAGTATTTTTAGATTATTTTTCTGAAGCTACAACTGTGGCCTAGCTAAACTAATCTGAGTCGTGGGTTCTGTTCTGGTGACCAAGATCCCTGAAGACTCATCTTTGATTCAACGTGTGCCTTTGAGCAGCTGTGTGAATCCCACTGCTGAAGGCAATGTGCCATGCCATCTACTTTTCTTAGCCAGACAAGTGTCCAGCATTGTCACTGCCTGGTAACTAATGCATACAGTTTTGACTTCACACAATGCAGTGCAATATGTTTGGCTCCACAATTTGAAAAGGGTCTGCCCTTTGTCTCTCTTTATCAGTATTATCTGACGTTGAGTTATGAGCTGCTAATGACCCAGAGATAATGAAAGTCATGTCTCAGAAAGCTCACAGTTTGAAACACTGATGCAAGAGGACAGGAGAACCACTCAAGAAATCCAGTGGGAAGAATAATCTGTGCCTTTGAGCATAATATATGTTATAATTACTGTTTGTTTGGCACTCTGGTGGGGAATATAGAAGAAAAAAGCTTTTAGAAGAGTTTTCAATGGGTTGACGGCAGTGGTTTGATTTTCTTAGCTGAATTCCCCTTCTTCCCTCAGTTTTTCATCTCAGAGTACTGGCACTTTGATAAGTGTTGATGGAAAACACTGTCTTTTATGCCTAATGTGGGTGTGAGTAGAGGGGAGAGTATATTGAAAGTTCTGCATGCAAGTGCCAGAAATGCCTGTGGTTCCCACACTCGAAGGAGCAGAACAACTGCTCCTCCCAGGAGGCCCAGCAGTGTCAGAAGGTGCAAAGCAAAGGGAAGGTGGGCTGTGGCCCAAGCTTCTGTCTCTTCCCTAATTTTGACTAATTTGGAAAGCCAAGCAAGGTCATGTAAATTAGGAGTTTAGTGCCCTGGCATTGCCTTCTGAAGACATTTCTGTGAGGTATCTTTACAGTAGTTTTGCAGACTTTGCCTAGGCCAGTCTCCTGTTGGAGCCTGTTGGACACTTTTTGTCCTCAGCTGTAATGATTTCTGTCTAAATTATTCAAGACTTACACTGGTATGATCTGGATGAGAATCTGGTGCAAGTATCCTGCATATATGCCAAGAAAGGAGGCAGTTGTATGTGAACACATTCATTATGCATATTACCCCAGAGAGGCAAGCCCCTGTCTCCACTTTCCACTTCAAAGGACTAGAGTGGGTCTGTTAGGAGAAAAATAAAATCCACAAAATGCCTTGAGGGAGAGTAGTTGTGATTTCATTGATTTGTACAGACAGCAACGGAGACAGAAATCTCACACTTGATTTTGAGCTCATATGGCATCCTTTTCTCAAGTACACTGTTGTATCCAAGTCTGAAATCTTCAGCTAAAACACTCTGCAGCCCAGCAATGAAGCTCCATGATCTTCACAATATGCCTTTGCTTTTGTTTTTATAAGTCAAGAATATGCAGCTGATGAAAGACTGTCACAGATTCCCTGCAGAGCACTCGCAGTCTGAATCTCTCTTTCAAGCCACCAGAAAGAATCAGTCTGCAGACAGCAGTTTTTAGCAAAGATGCTTTATTACCAGGGCTGTAGCTCCAACTAGAACAAGGGAACTCATTACTTTTAGAGAATTATTCTGATGTTTGAAGTTCTTTTACAGCCCCAAACTGGAGAAACTGCAAAGCTTTCCTTTTTAATGAGAATGAATGCACTAGATCTCTTTAGTTAAACAGAGGTGGAAGTGTATTAATTACTAGAGGACAACTCTCCATCTTCAAGTAGCGGTACAGATGGACTGACCCAAGCTCCCACTGGTAATAAGGCATCCTGGCATGTTGACTAACAGCCTTAGCTCCTGCTAGGATGAAAAGAATATGTGGGTATTTCCAAACCTTCATGATTATGAAGTACCATGAACAGGAAAGAAATGCTGTACACCTTTGGAATGCTTATTTTCTAACTATACACAATGTTTCTATAGAATCTTATTGACTTGCACATGAAAAATAATTGCCTGTTCCATTTTCCTCTCTGCTTCCACACCATCCTCATTTTAGCAGCAGCTGTCTAAGGGATGGAGGCAGTAGACAATTTTAGAACATTGTTGCTTCCATTTTGAGTGGTTTAACTTTTAAGCATTATTTGCTGAGTCCAGGAATTTTTGAGAAGCATGGTTGCTAAAAATCATTCTGAAACTGGAGTAGAGGAAGGTGATAACCAGAACAGACTGATTTTTAAGTGGGATTGTGAATTAACTTATTCAGCTGGTGTGCCTTTCTGCTGTTATCTTTATCAGCTGTTGTCATTCACCCATCTGTTACAAATGTCTAAATAAATTAAATGGAGGAAAACATTGGACATCACAAATATTGACTACAATTCAAAGTAGCTGGGAATAGTTGCAATGCCTATGGCTTGAGTGCAGAACAAGCAATTGTTCAGGACACAAGCAAAAGCCTGGGCACAGAAGAGATATTCTGGAGCTGATGGGTAATTATTGACAGCAGGACTTGCAAAAGCATCAAAACTTACTTAAAAGAAGATTGTGCATCTGTGAGTTGAATTCATATTTTTCTTCCTTTAAACACCACAAGAAGCTTCAAAAAGACCGTAGGTAATTCTTAGCCCTGATAATTTTTATTTGTAGATTTGACAGGTGAAGAGCAGCTAAAGAAAGTCTCATTCCATTGGCCAAGGTGATTTAGTCAGAGAAGGGGAGTAAATGCTAACCTACCTCTGCAACTCCTGGATTTTCTCTATCACTTTGAACTGTCCATTACTTTACTGGTTTTGAGCAGTCACATGAAAATTGCACAACAGGAAGCATTTTAAACTGTGTGAGCAAATCTCTACCTTCTACTAAGGTGACACCTTTTTATGTGCTTGCATTGTATCAGTGGTAGTTCTTAGAGTAAGGAGCTTATGTATGTAGTCACACTGTGGTATGTCAGTTCTTTTCCTCACTGTTGTTTCAATTCACAAGCCAGTTTCATCAAGATTTAACAGAGGGTTAAGTCTCCAATATACAAAATTTCTGCAAAAGGTCTGTGAGATGTATGGTGAAAGAGTAAAAGGATCCAGAGTTACCTGACTTTCACCATGTCCTGTCTTCTCCTTCCAAAAGAAAAGTGTGGCAGAATTCAACACAGGGCACCTGAAGCACTCTTGTGGACTCTGTTGGGGAGAAGTGTTTGACTCCTGACTGACTGGTTGAGCAACCAGCATGGGGTGTCCTGGCCACTCAAACTGTGTTCATGTAGCCCTGATCCCTACAGAGGTCTTGATGTCTCTTGGCCCACCAGCAAGCTAGACAAAGTTGATAAAAGATCTACCTAGGAGAAGAAAGAATAGAAAGGGCATAAGGATGTTGTGGTAGGGGACTGAGGAGTCCTGCAGTGACAAAAAATGAGGGAACTAAGGTTATTGTGGCGGGGCTGTAGGTAATAAAAGGATGAGTTAATTGTTGTGATTTGTTTGAAGGTGCAGTCAACCATGAAGCATAAATCCTGTAGAAATCATAATTAGTTAGTGATGAAGCTGTTAGATTTACTTGTTGATAGTATGCTGCATTCTTCTGCTGAATTCCCTTTGCCACATTGGGAAAGTGCTCTTCTTTTCAGACCAAGTTATATGAAAGGCCATATTTTTGACCCAAAAATGTTTACTTAATGGTTTAAATGATGGATTGCTCTGTACCTTAAGTTAATGACAGTTGCACTTGAAAAATGTGGTGGTGATGTATGAATGAGAAAAACAAGGCTTAGATCTTGGTCTGATGCCAGATTTGTGTTAGTCAGGCTCTGGTGTATTCTGTTTTGTTGTGTTTAAATGTGTGCATAGGACCCATCAATACTGTACTCATGTGCTGGTTTGAAAGCAAAACCAGTGAGAGACTCCAAGTCAGAAATACAATTTAAAAAGAGGAAAAAAGAAGTAAAATAAAGTAAAATTAAATAAATGCAATAGTACAAAAGACCACTGACAGAGTCAGAATACAACCTGACACCCTGTTAGGGTGGTAGTAGCAGTCCAGATGAAATGGACTTGTTGAAGCAATGATCCCGTAGAAAGGTCTGGTAGCTCTTGTCCTCTAGGAGTCCAGTGGGTAAAGGCTGCCTGTGCTGTCCCAAACCCTGGATTATATTCAGGTGAGAATGCTTGGCTCCTCCCCCTGGGCGGAGCATCTCACAATGGGGATGATCTCATTCTATGAGTCATGCAGTGGGTCCTTGATGGCCCATTAAACAGAGATAACTCCCTCAGGGAGTTATCTATGAGTCATGCAGCAAGGCATTGATGAGGTCATTAACAGAAGATAAGGAAAACACTGCCCCACCTAGTTTCAACAGTTCATGAAGATGGGGATAGAATACATACTTTGGGCATAACTTACATTGTAACCTAGGACAACTCAGAGCACCTGACTTCTGGAATCATATTGAACAGTTCATTCGCCTAACTCTGATCTAATAGTAGGAAAAATCAGCAGTGATTTGATTTAAATTGATAGAGATAGTGCAATATATTTGATGTGGTGATGTCAGAATCAGGTTCAGGTAGGATTTGATCTGACCAGTGTGCTCATACAATAACTGGAAGAAGTGCTAACAGTAAAACAATGGGCTCTTATCTTTGCTTTTATGTCTTTTACTTGAAGATTTTACATCTGGATCTGAAAGTTGTAGCCTTGTGGGAAGCACTGTAGGCTTCTGGCCTCCATTCATTCCCAGGGCAGGAGCAATGCTGGTAGCTGTTTTGTGAGCTTCTCTAGAGCTCTGTAAATGATGGTGGTTTGGTTCCAGAAGATTGTCCTCTCATGGGTTAGGAGGTAAATTCGGTGTAGTCTGGCTTTTTGAGCTGGCTTTATTACTTAAAACCGGTGGGCAATGTTGAAAGAGCAAATAGGCCCCTTTTTCACCCTGCACTTACTTTCTGAAACATGTCAGGTATGGAAACACTTTCTATCAGAACCTCAGCCATCCTTATCATCCCTTTCTGGCTTTAAATCTGGTGGTTCTTTCAGTTATAAAATTGTGCAGTTTTGAGCTTTGTGGGTTACAGCTCTGGGTATTTGTGGTAGGGATCATCCACTATGCTTTGCCAATCACTCAGTTGTCATGTTGCAACCAATACTTTTATTTTAACTTTGAGAAAGTTATCTGTCCTGATTGGAAAAAACTCCAACCAATCAACCAACCAAAAAGCCAGTTTGGCAAAAGTTGATAACTCAGTTGTTTAAAGCCAATTTTGAAGTTATAGGAGGTAAAAAACCAAGTAACTTTCTAAAAGGGTAAATGAGGGAGAAAGAATTAAAACTAACTGCAGGGTGTACTGTCACATTTAGATAGGCACATCTACCATTAAGTTGAGGAAAGATTTTGACAGCAAAAGATAGGACCAAGCTTTCTTCCATCTTCTGGCTGTAAACAGGTAACCCTCACTTTATCCTGTGGTGTGGAGTGCCCAGCAGCCTGTAGAAACTGTTTCTTTTTGTTGTAGTTTGCCTGAGAGCTTTTCTCCTGCCCTAACAAAAAAAAAAAAAAAAGTTTGTGCAGTGTTCTGGTTTATAAACAAAATGTTTTATTTCATGTATAAAATGTGAAATGACTTACCATGAGAGTTTGATTAAAGTAGTTGAAAAGACCAAGAATTGCGTGCATGGAATTAATTTTTCTTTGATATCAAAGACCCTTTGGCTTGGGTTTTTTTGTCAAATTGGAGAACAACTGTGCAGATAAATGACTTCGGTGTCTGCCTCAAACAGCACATGCGATGTGAGAAGTACTCAGAGGATTTTGGTTTAGAGACTTTTTTTTTTTTATGCCAAGTTGATGCAAGAACACTACAAAATAGTTTATGTAGCATTTGGGCTGATATAGAGCCAGGTGGGGTGCTTGTCCAAAGGCCTGAATGTTTGCAGCCATCCCAAAAAGCACATCTGTAGGTCACTAAAATGCATCCTGTCTTGCCATATAGCTGTTGGACACTGGTCTGTACTGAGGATTTGCATGTGTAGTAGTGATGACAGTGCTAGCATTAGGAGCCTTACAAGCATGCAGCACTGCCTAGAACGTGTGTTCACCACAGCTCCCCATGGTGTGCCACGTGCCATGTGTTTCTCTCACTGAGCTCACATTAGCTCATGAAGTGATAACCACAGGGGTGCTTGAGGCTGGAAGAAACAAGCTCTGACCCAGGGTACTGCCATGAACTTTTGGCAAGTCAATAATGGGCACTGCCTCTTCAGTTTGATATCAAGAGTATTATCAAGAAGAGATAGCAAAGGAGTTTAATATTTTCTGATCAGTTGATTAAGATTCCTTGGACAAAACCCATTTAAAATCATGAGGTTTTTTCAGAACTGCATTTTCAAATATGGTTTATTGTCTGAGAGCTGTCGCAAAGTAGCTATAATTAAAATGTGTGTAACTGTAGCCTGCACAGTTTTTAAGAATAGCAAAGTAAATTATACCCTTGTCTCTACATGGATTATACCTAATTGTTGAATTTCAGATACGTGACTGGGAATAAAATGTGCCTTTTAGCTTTCTTTTAAAACAGTAAAAAAATGGATTGCAATTCATTTCATTCTTCTACTCTGCTCATCTCTGTAGTACTTGAGTGTCTTGTGCTATTACAATCAAAGTAATCTCTGTTGCATGTTTGCTATTTCTGTTTCTTAGGAAGAGAAGCAAGCATGAGGAAAAGTCTTGAGTTTCAACTGTATGAAATGTGAGAGTGTTTTTACAGATGCACGTGCACACAACCAATCTGCTATATTTAAGTTATTTTACTTAATGCTCACAACATGTCATTGGAAGTAGATACGTGTGGTTCAGTTCAACCAACTGATACTCTGAAAATTTGTTTCAGGTTCTCTTATACTTCAAACTTAGTCATCTTACATGGGAGTGTAGCCAAGAGGTCTCATTGCTACATGATGTACTATGAAATCAACACACAGCACAGACTAAACTAAAACTGGTGTTAGATAAACAGATCCAAGCATGGAGTAAGTCTGGATGACCTGAATGGATGTGTCATATATTGCTATGAGTTATTGATGACCTTTCATAATTCACAAGTGGCTCAGGTTCCCTCCACCACTTCTGAGATATGAGATCATTAAAAATGTGTGCAAATAAATAACATGTCTTGAGTCAGCTCATTGTAGTTCCTATTGCTCTCCCTTTCCCTCCATGTACGGTATGTATGCATATCGTATTTATTTCAGAAACAGTGAAATTCCCACCAGCAGCTGTTGGGAAGAAAGTTATATAGAATAGTTATATCATTGGAGAGCTATATTTCATAGCTGTGAGGTTATAGTCATAAAATATAGCCATTTAATGTGTTAAGGAAAACTTCTGCAGTTATTTAAACCAATAGGGCTATTGTATTTAAATTACCTAAACTTTACAGTTTGGTTGCATCTACTGGATCAAATTTTACACTGACTTACAAACTGAACTCATTGAAAATCACAAATGGTGTCATCAGTCTCTACAAAATTGACTCAGCAAATCCTCTGGATATGGTGGAATCACATCAGGGATGATTTGGTCTAGCAAATAAGGTCTTTTGACCCTAAACGTGCTGTAGTCTCAGTTATTGTTTGCCAAGTCTTCTTTCTTTTAACTTGGAGTAATGCAACTCTCTCAGCCAAAAGTGAAAATGATCCCAAGTCCATTGAAGTTAAATTTTTCCATTGAATTCGATAGGCTTTGGATCAACTCCTAAGTGCAGCTGCCATCTTGGAGAAAATCTATGTGAAAATTTTCCTTGATTTCACTATTAATGATCTATGTCTTGAGACTACTTCACTTTTATATTTTTCCTATACAGTATTTAAATGCTGGTTTTCATTCCTCATTGTTCATGCATCTTTTTTGGTCAGTTCCCATCAGCAGCTTTCTTACTGAGCTAATAAGAAAAATATTGAGTTTGTAATCTCTTCTTTCATCTTTGTGTTTATTATGTTTTGGGAATGTATGCAGTTCCATGGGTCAGCCATGCCTGTGAAACAAGTTTTGTCATATTGCTCAAGGTTCCTGCTTGTAGCCACGTAGCCCCTTGTTTCTGATAGGCACTGCCTGGAGAATGCTGTAGTAATTGAACCAATAGCACATGTCTGTGGGGGAAGGAAGCTGAGGCCTATAGTCTTTGTTTTGATGCATGTATGGCTGTGTCCTGGTAGTTCAGTGATTGGTTATTTATTGGTTATTTCATGTATTGGTTATTTCAGCACACGGCAGTAGTCCAATGTGCCAGCAGACAATTATAGCGGTGTTGTCAATGAGGCTGGTGCCAGCTTACGAAACCTCTGCATTAACCTGATGTCTGTATCCACAAAGTTAGGTTTTCAAACAGCAGAACCCTTAAATTACAGTATAGGTGCATAAATCTTATTCTCACCATTTGTTTTTTCTGATACTATTGGAAGTGAGGTTGTGCAATTAGTCAATTAAAGAAAAACTACCAGCATGGTAAGAATACATACCTAAGTGAACCTTGTTGTATGGTCAGAGAGTCATAAAATGGTTTGGGTTGGGAGGGACACTAAAGATCACCTAGATCCAACCCCAGTGCCATGGGCAGGGACATGATCTTCCACTAGATCAGGTTGCTCACTGCCCCATCCAGCCTGATTTATGCTTCTTCATTCTAAGTCTGAACAAGAACATTTTGCTCCCTCCACTGAACATCTTACCGGGGAGCTTTTTTCCAGTGAAAAGCCATTTTAATAGTCCAAAGCATTCAGGGTGAGGAAGCCCAGAAGCAGAGTTACTGCTGGTTTCTGTACAGCTCAGCATATTTAGCCCAACCAGCAGTGCTTTGCTGCAACGTGTAAGGGATTACTTAATTTACTTCAAGACAGCTGTTCATTGGAAAATCTTGGAGGAAGAGTTTGGATGATAGAGAAGAGAGAGAGAAAAAAAAAGTGATTGAATTCAGCTAAGAGAGCATAGAGGGTCTGGTTGATGGTCCCCTCTCTGTAATCAAGCAATGCTGGCGTTTGTAGAAACTATCCAAGATTATAGCTGAGGTAATTGAGATTATATCTATGCAATCACTAAAGATTCACTTTCCACATCTCCCAAAGTGATCAGAAAACCTGATACTTCCCAAAACTGCCACTGAAGTCACTGCTGCTCTTAGATTACACTGGCTGCATTCTTCAAATTGAGGTGCCCTCACTTTTAAAAAGACTTCGTAGGAGCTTCCCAAAATGAGTCATTTTTTCACAGACAGTATTTCAAAAATTGTTGCCTCTGTGTTACCAGATGCCTGTCTTTCTGCTAAATAGCCAAAGATTCAGTTAACTGTACTAACCGGGCTGAGTAAATCACCCTTTGGCTCCTGAGTGCAGCAACATTTCCACTACAGCCATGAAGTAATTGATGGAGTAGCACAGGAAGGCTTACATTCTTGCTGTTTGGCAAAATCATTTTAAAAAGTGTATTATTTCTTAATGGACTTAGGAGAGATGAGTAATTTAAATCTGGTAAACATATGAGAACAGCAGTCACCTTTTCCTTGGAGAGTAAAGGAAAGCATTGCTTTAAAAACTTGTCTAAATATCCTCCTACATGAACTGAAAAAAGTCTTTCTAATCCATCTAAGAAACTGTAACAAATAGTTTTTGTTCAAGTTAACCAGGTGCAGTACAACTCAGAGGGGTCCTGGTCAAACTTC
Source organism: Acrocephalus scirpaceus scirpaceus (assembly GCA_910950805.1). Taxonomy (NCBI): domain Eukaryota; kingdom Metazoa; phylum Chordata; class Aves; order Passeriformes; family Sylviidae; genus Acrocephalus; species Acrocephalus scirpaceus. Next base: position 53,674,195 of record OU383774.1, on the reverse strand, counting down.
CACCAACAGAAATCAGCATAGAGTTTTTCTATGAGGTTTGTTGTGTTGCTCAGTGCTGCTTTGAGAATAATGGGCAGGCTGGCAACCAAAAATTTCTCTGATCCATTACAACAAGATCAGACTTACTCATTGTAGGAGTGCACAGATGATTAGTTTCTGCAAAATTTGAAGAAAAACAAAAAAATTTGTCCGTGGCCTCTTTGATGTGAATGGGGAAAATCACCTGTAGTGCTGGGTTCATTCCTGGGCTCCTCAGAACAAGAGAGACATGGACATAGCAGAGACACTCTAAAAACGGGCCACAAGAATGTTTAAGAGACAAGAGCACCTCTCCTGTGAGAAAAGAGAGAAGAGAAGAGAAGAGAAGAGAAGAGAAGAGAAGAGAAGAGAAGAGAAGAGAAGAGAAGAGAAGAGAAGAGAAGAGAAGAGAAGAGAAGAGAAGAGAAGAGAAGAGAAGAGAAGAGAAGAGAAGAGAAGAGAAGAGAAGAACTTATCAGTGTGTCTGAATACTTGAAAGGTAAAGAGGACACAGTCAGGCTCTTTCTAGTGGTGCCTGGAGACAGCATCAGAGGCTATGGGCCCAAACTAAAACACAGAAGGTTCTCTCTGAACATCAGAAAAAAGGTTTGTTTACTCTGAGGGTGACCAATCGCTGGCACAGGTTATGCAGGGAGGTTGAGGATTGTCTCTCCTTGGAGGTAGTAAGAAGCTGACTGGACATGGTCCTGGCCAGGCTGCTGCAGGTGGTCCTTCTTTACCAGGTGGGTTGGATCAGATGAGCTCCAAAGGTCCCTTCCAACCTCAACCATTGTGTGATTCTGCTGAGAAGAGCACATGCAGCCTCAAGAGATTATTCCATTGATTGTGACTCCAAATCACAATAGGACAAGTAATAAAATATACAGCAGAGGGGAAGGGTAAGGAAATGTAGTAAAGACTACACAGAAACTGTTATATTCAGTAAGTGGTTTTTATTGGTATTGGCATGGAATAAATGTAAACTGGGTGAACTTGTGTGTGTCCTGTGAATTAGTCACTGAGGTTAAAGAGAATGAAAGCTTTCTCTCCTTTCTTTTTTTTTCTTTTTGAGAAGAAATGATTTTCTTCTATATCTACAAGGTAAATAAAATCATCATCCTTAAATTTTAAAGAATGCAAGATTAAAAACCTAGGAAACAATCCACTATGAATTGTGAACAGGCACACAATTAGTGGCAATTGAAGATCAAGGCAATGAATTCCTTCATAAAGTGCTTCTCTAAGAAAATTAAGGGTTGCTAATTTTTCAGAATTCCATCATACGGTTCCTTTAAGATTAAGACAAACAAGTTAAGAAACATGAACTGGGTCTTAGCAAGCTAAAGGACTTACCCGACCACGAGCAGTTACTTTTTAAAAACCTGAAACCACTGAGAAATTACTAGAATGAAAAGAGAAGAACACTAGCAATCCTCAAAAAGAGAATATTTTTAGTAATTACCATTTTTAAGTACTTTAATCCAAGACTCAACATCTGATAAGGAAAATAATCTTTGAACATCTAGAAGACAGTAAAATTATGATCAATAACCTGCACTGTTTTGTCAAGTCTAAATGTTGCCAGACAAACCATTTTTATAGCCTAGACTAATTAGTGGAAGAAGAAAATGAGGTAAATGTTATACTGAAGGTCAGAGTCTCAGCTGGAGAAAGGAAACATAACCATATTGACTTCATCATACTTATTAAAGCAAGCTGAAGAACAGCATTTATACTTCAGAACTGCATTTCTCTAAGTCTAATAAAGTTTTACCCAAAAAATTAAATCAAATTTTTAAAAAGCATTTCACATAACATGAAATCTGGGTAAATGTCCACAAAACTGAGCAATTAGGAATTCCTTAAGGTGTTGCAAAGATTGTTTCTAAAATATATCTAAATTACTGGCTTTCTCAATAATCCAGGGAAGGTCCAAATTTTATTAAAGCAGCGTGTTACATGCTGTAAACACTTGGGAAAAAAAAAAAAGAATAAAAAATATACCGAGTTAGGGAGAGAAGCTGGGTAATAATACAAATACAATACTTTTAAGGAAAGAAGTTCAAAAATACTGATACTCAGAATGAAGAAGAAGCATGACAGCAGTAGTCCATTTTTAATGCCTAAAGATCTAAGCCCAGTTTTGGTTTGTTTGTGTTTTGTCATAAATTCTGTGTCTTCTAGGTATGCATTTTCATTTGAATTAAATAAGTTCTGTGAAAAGGATTTCAATTCTTTTCCTTATATTATTATCTACTAAAAGAATTACTTGGTGTTGACATTACATACTTACTGACATATTTATTAATATCCATACCTAGAAGTAGTTTGGTACATAGAATAATAAAGAACAATCTTTTGCTACAAGAGAAGAGGTAAGATTTAGACGCAAAGAATCAAAGAAAATGAAAGAGCAGTGACACAAAACTGGTCAGCCCAAAAAGCAATGATTTTGGTGGAAATTATGTGGATCTCTTTTTTATTAACTCAGTCTTGAGGATATGCCTCTGCTCTCAGATCAGTGTTGGTCAGAATTTACTCCCAAGATGAGATTTTCCAACAATGTGCTGCATGAGTGCTCAGCCATATTTGGGGCATTACTTCAGCCCAAGGTCTGGAGCTCTGCTGAGGAAAATCCAAGTACAGTCATATCATGTTGAGATGATGCAATTACAAAAACTAAATCAGTTTACAAGGCTCCTTAGGATCAGGACAATTTGGTTATACTAGGTTGCTACAGGTCTTAACCACACTTTGTGCAAGCCCACAAAATAATACAGGTGGAAAGGGTGCAGACTGTTCCTCCTCTGATATTTCAGAGCTCTCTTGGTTTCTCAGGTAGATGGCATTTTAGATTCCTAGGTGCTCCCATAAAAAACCCAATGCTTTTTGATATACAAAGTGGTTACTTTTCTTGGCAGCACCAATAGGAACATCAGAAGAAAGAATTGCTGTCATTTTGTTGCAGGTATAGCTAAGCATAAACAAAGAAAGAAGGGCCAGCTCCATCTGCCTGGATGTTTGTGAGAAAATAATCAGAAATATTTGGTACTGGAAACTCATGTGTTCAGAGCTGCATAAAGGTTATGTGCAGTACTACTGTTCACATCCTACAGTTTGTAGTGAGAATGTGGGGCAATTATGAAAGTGAAATTTGCTTCTTCTGCAATGTGTGCAACATTTATTTAAAGTGAATTGTTCCAGGGAACGTATTTTGCCAAGAAAATCTTTCAGGAGATAATTTAAGGAAAATGAGCACCAAAGAATGGAAATTATGGGATTGAATTCGCTTAATTCAAATGGAAAATGTCTTCATGGTTTTTACCCAGCAGGTAATGCATATGTTTATTGCATTATAGAAATTACAGAGCTAGTTAAATTATTTCACTATTTTTGACATTCTGAAGATCTTTCCACTCCTTATGATCTGAAATTGATACTTTTTCTGCTTATTTTTACAACGTATTTCCAGAGGGTTTTGCCAGAATTTTTATGATATAATTTTAGAAAATTCATGTTTACTAATAATCTGTTTTCTTCCTGAAGGTAGGGAAAATAATGAAAGCAGCAATGTTCAATTACATTTTAAAAATATTGACATATGCATTTGCCAAAATTTTAATAGGAAGTGTTGATACACTTGAAACATTCCCCTTGTAAAAGTATAGACCATTTTTTCAACAACATAATGGCACAGGATTTGCTGAGAGCTATCATAAATCATAGAATTGTGGAAAAATTCAGGCTGGATCTCCGGCGGCCTTGTAGTCCAGCCTTCAGCAGAAAGCAAGTCTAGCTTTGAAGTTAGATCAGGTTGCTCAGTCTTGTACAGTTGCATTTTGAGTACCTCTACGGATGGAGATGTCACGATTTCTGTGGGCAACTTGTGCCAGTGCTCAACCACCATCACTGTAAAAATTTTTCCTTACTTTTGATCAGGGCCCAAACTGGGACACACTATTCCAGATGTATCTTCACAGGTCCTGAGAAGAGAGGAATAACCACTTGCCTCAGAACGCTGCCTACACTTCTGCTAATACAGCACCGTATGTGCACAGCTCTCATTCCCATAGTGGGAATCAGCAAGATTCATATCCACAAAGCAACGCCCCAGCTGGTTGACTCCAGTCTGTGCTGGACACAGTGGGTAGACCCTACCCAGGTGCAGGACTTTGCATTTGTCTTCGTAGCATTTCATGAAGCTCCTTCTGACCCATTTCTCCAGTTCTTCTGGGTCCTTGGGTGACATCCAGTGAATCAGGCACTCCTCCCCATTTGGTGTCACCAAGAGACTCACTGAGGGCTTGTTGCATTCCCCTGTCCAGGTTATTGGTGGGTTCAACTTTTGTTAATCAATGCTGGCTGTTCACAGTTGCTGTCTTTTGCTGTCTTTCACTTGCAGTGAAATGGCCTGCATAAAGACTTGCTCCTTAGTTTTTCCAAGAAGCGAGGAAAGAGTGACTATCATTTAGCTGCCTGGATCCTCTTTGTCACTTGTTTTAAAAAACACTTTTTTCTCTTACTGCAGACCCAAAGAGGCAGTCCTCCACAAGGACATCTCTTCTCCATGGAGACATTTGGGCAGAGGAATCACATTATCATGTAAATAATCAAGTCTGTCCTCTCCAACATAAAAATATTCTGTTTCCTTGGGGGAACAGGGATTTCATGGGGCATAGCTCTTCAGGGTCCCCAGACACATTAGTATTGTCTATTAATCGTGAGTCATTCCTTTTCCTGGTGCAGGCTTCTCTGTCTGTGTGCAAACACATGCTCAGGTGTAGGCACAAGCTGAGTTTTGGAGTTGTTTATGAGAGCCTAAACACGTCTGGCACCTTTGCACAGGACAAAGACCTTGTTCACTGAAGCAGACTGTGTAGAGGAAGGACCAAACATTCCTGCTAGGTCTGCTGATCCATGCCCCAAACATGACTATTCCTCTGCACTTCATGTAAGCTTCAAATCTAGGCCACATTTTAAGAAATATCCAGTGAGAAAGACAGAAATTATGAGGGCGATGGACTCCCACCCACTGTGAGGGGGGTGGGGCAGTTTCTCACTCCTCTACAGTCCAGAGGGATGTGATGGGCTTGTTGTGTCGCATGGAGTAGAAGAAAAGGTTGTGGGATTAGTCAGGCTTTGCTTGTTCCATGTGCTCACTGCAAAAGAAATGCTAAAATAACAACTGACAGGTCTAGTAAAAGAAAACATGTTGTTTGCTTTCTCAGAGACTTTAAGTGACTTTAGGCAAAATCCATGGAGAGGGGTTAGCAATAAGTCTATAAAAACATTACAGCTCTAGCTTTATTCCATGTTTCTCTATGGCTGAACACACTCTCACAGCTGATCTCAGCCAGCTTGATGCATAAACTATTCAGATAACATATATTTTACCTTCCCAGATCAGAATCACAGCAAGTCCTCTTTTCATCAAACAGTCATTCAGAAATGAAGGGGACTTTCACATCAGAGGGGTGTTTCTGTGCCATGACATCCTGTCTGGGCTCTGGGAACTCCTATTTCCCAGTAAAAATGAAGGTGGATGAGTGCTTGCTCCAAACTCACTGCTGACGGCAGGGCTCAGCCTAGCAGCTCCCAACAGAGGCTGAGTAGAAAGTGGCATTACCTCATATGTCACTGTGGTATTTTAAAAGGTTGCATAATTACTCTGACTGTTGCACTCGGACTGGGTGACAAGACTATGAAAACTGAAATGTGTTCCAGAAACTGTTTGGGTTTTTTTCTTTTTTAAAATTTCTTTTCCTCCTTGTAGTCTGGGGGTGCACTGCAGCCTGAATGGTTACACTGGGAAGGAAAGTCAGTGAGGAATGGGAGAAATAGGCGATTCCAGACCCACTCTTTCTGCTGTTGCTCAAAGCTCAAAGGAAGGGCAGACAGCCACCTGATTTCCATAACCATGATGGGCCTCACTGATGGTGCCCAGCACATTCCAGGGGGTGTTTTGGCACAAGACAGCTGCTGTCTTCCAGCTGTGGTGCCACGGAGAAAAGACCAAGCCTTACCCAAAAGCACTGTGCACCTGAGGCAGCTCCTACCAGACATGCCATGATTAGAGAGGGCAGCAAACTTCACCATGTTAGGAACCCCTCTGCCCTTTTTGAGGCAGTGTCTACCAATATTTCCCTGAGAAGGCATTTTTTGGAGTGTAATGATGCCTATCCTACCCCTGAGGATTGCAGTCTGTGTTTGGAGGGCCACAAGGTCCTAGTCCTACCTGACCTTCACAAGCTTGGTACCTGCCTGGGACATGTAGCAGTCTCACTGAGTGATGGCCCCAAATTAAAATACAATGAGGTTGCCCTGTGAAAAGTAGAATCAGTTCAGTGCAAAGCAGATGTCCTTGTCTTTAAAAGGAATAAGGACAAAAAGAAGCTTTTTGTTACTTTCATTGTAGGTATTTGCATTCAGACTTTGGGCTGTGAACTACATTATCTGATCCAGACTAATCTGTTGGTTTGGGGACCTCACAGAACCATGCTTAAGATGAGCACACACTGAAGCATGTGAGGATCTGCTGAGTGGTCTCAGCTTTTACACAGAGTTTGTGGAGCAGAGATGGAAAATGAGTTTCAAGAAGGGCATTTCTCACAGGCACATAGAAAGCCCTTTAAGTGTGGCCTGCATTCCACACAGAGAAGAGACCACATTAAAAAGGCGTCTAAAGTCTTTTTGACTTCTGACTTCAAAAGAGTTCCCTCACAGGACTGTACCTGCAATAGCTGCCTCCTGATCATATGGTCAGGCATGAGGGAAATTCAGCTGATTTCTCACTCAGCTATACAATGAATCATGTTTAAAAACATGAAATTGGAAAATTATGTTGAGTTTTTAATCTTTTTATGCCAAAAAATAGCTTCTTTATTTTCCTCTCTATCTACTAGAAATGCAGACAGTGATGTATGAAATTAATTTGGAAGCCAGTGTTAGTAAAGTTAAGTTTTAAATTTTTTTCCAAGGATAGAGTGAGCAATTAGAACTCCTTGGTGCCTTATCCGAAGTAAAAAGACAACTACTCCTGGGATAATTTGGAAAAAAACCCAGTCTGTTTTACCCAGGCATCTAAATAAAGAGGAAATGGGTCAAATGAGGGCAACAAGGAGGAATTGCGTAAATAACCAAGTTATAAGTTTGTTGCTAATCTGCAAAGTAATTGAAATAAATAACTAAAACGCAGATTTTCTTCTACTCTCCCAACATCAGGGTTTTTAAGTTGCTGGAGAAAAGAGATTAAAAAAACCCGCCAAATTTTGGGGTAAAAAGTCACAGAAAGTTTGTTGCTTGGAGTTCTGAGGTAAAAGCCAAGAAAATTAAATTAATAAAGGTGGCAGCAGCTTCTACTTTTTTTTGACTTGAAAGGAACCCCTGGTTACTCCTCTGCCCATGTTGCAAGAAGTGTATGTGATGATGTGCTGCTGCAGGCAGCTCTGCCAGCTCTGCTCCTGGCCTCATCCTCACCTCCTGCCAGTGCTCTCCTCCTTGGAGCATCCTGAGCTTCACACGTGGGGTACTGGCAGAGCACCGGGAAAAACTGTGAGGGACCAACAACTGGCTGTGTGACTACTGTCTTCCAAAGAGGTAGAGGGCTTTGGTTCAAGCCAGTCCTTTTAATTAGAAAGGACACTTAACTTGCAGACTCTGCAGCACCATCCACAAGGAACGAGGAGAGCAGAAACACACCAGCACTGACCTATGGCCAGGGGAGTTTTCTGGAATGTGAGTGCAGCTCCTTGAGCCACATGAAGAAATCAAACCTACATCTTCCATTTTTGGCTGAGAGTATTAATTTTGTGTTATTGGATGGAAAGTTAACGTCCACCAATTTTATTTACATTACCTTTATTTACATGACCTCGATTGTAAGTACCCAGAAAGTTAAATATTTCAAAATGTGAAGGGCTTATGTTCAGAAAGTGTCTAAACAAACTGCTTCTGATAGATTAAACACTCCCCCTCTCTCCTTCCCCCTGCTCCATCTTAATTTTTTTTGGCAAAATGAGTTTATTGAATTTGTTCACACTTCTGAGAACGATCAGCCAACCTGAAATGTGTTTTGTAACTAATGATTTATCAAAAGAAATTTACTGTCTTCTTCCCAGGGGGCATATCATTCATTTGGAAGTTCATGGTAAATTTTCCTTTATTCCTTTCTCTCCTTTACAGTGGATTTGAGCTTCCCCAGGAGACAGGTGGCTCCCTTTTCCATCTCCCTTTCAAAGAGGGAGATTGCTATCCTCCTGCTTAGGATGGGATCAGTAGAGCATCCTTTTTGCTCTGCCTCATGCAGAGAAGGGGGCTGCTGTCAGCACTGGGGGACTGAGAGTGCAGTTAAAGGGAGCCTGAAATCATGAGGGCTGCAAAATCAGTGTCCAGTTGGTGTCTTGCCTGACTTTGCATGCTGTGTTTGGGCAGATTTGAAAGCAGGCAAAGGGGATTTGGTTACCTCTGTTTGATTTGCACTTTCCTCAAGCACATTAGGCAGCTGACAGAACCAATTTGGAGCCATGGCTGCTTGCCATGGATGTTTTAGGGAATGGGCTGGGAAAATACAAAGTGAAGTTGCTCAAGACTCAGTCCTTCTTGGTGGTCCTCTAAAACTGCCCAACAGTTTGTTCAAGTTTACCCCCTCTGGGTGCCACCACAAACGTTCAGTGTTGTCACAGTGCTGATGTAACTGCAGGAGGGTATTTTTCCAGGAGAGTTTGTAATGAAGAAGAATTCAAGACAGAGCAATTGTGAAAAGTTTCCTGGGTCTCTTCCCTCACAGCTGAAGTGGAGCCCAGCCCAGGCAAGGGACTAACAGAGGGAGGAGAGCCTAAGCATAACATGGAGCGCTGTGGGGTGCTGGGGAAAACACCATCTCCTGATGTGGTAGCTTTCCCATGTCCCATGTAACACGAGGGCAGGGATCTTGCCAGTCACATGCTGAGCACCATATGTGAGCCCAGTTACATTGACTCACAGTCATTCAGCTGTTGATTGCAGAAAGCCTCCTGGGAAAGTGGGTGGTTATCTTTAAAATGATCTTCATACAGCAGAGCAAGGCTTTGCTGGTGTGGAACACTCCCATAATTTTGAATTGTATCAGGATTTGATTGTGAGTTTAAATATATGTTGTGAACATTCAAGTCCTGTGCAAACAAAGACCAGACAGAGGCCAACACAAGCTGACTCATGAGCAGCCATGTTGTTCTCTCTCTGGTCCAAGAACTGGATTCCTTCACAAAACCATCTGTGTTGCAGTGATAAAAAGATGAATATTTGACACAGTTAAATAGATAACACCCTGATGCCCTAGTTAAAAAAAATGAGTTAATGCTTATGAGGAGACTCTATGACGTGGATGCTTACAGTAGCATCCAGAGATGCTTACAGTAGCATCCATGCCCCAGAGAGCACCTTCCAGCTTAATTTTGTTGTTTGCTGGTACAGATACATGAGTATTCTCTAGGATTTGGGTTACTATTTTGTTTATAGAAAATCTCGCCTACCCCTTGCTATATAATGCACTCAGTGTGTTGGAACTGTGCTTGAAAAAACAGATCTGGGTCATAGTGTCTCTCTCTTTTCCATCACAGCGAATTGTCATGCTCCTATTTGAACTGACTGGTTTCACAATCTCCCCCAAAGTCCATGCAGCTGCCTGTGGAACCAGCAGTGCTGGGTGCCCTGCCTTTGGCTCCCCTGAGACAACATGAAACAGTGTTGCAGCTCAGTGGTGGTGATGATGCAGCAGCCACTGACACCGCTGCACTCGCCTGCTGAGACCAAGGGCCCACCACAGAAGTTGTGCTGGTGCTCACTGGGATGCAAGAAACTGAAAACTGATGAGGTTTTGAATCTCTACAGGCCATGTAGTTCATACAATATTAATTAAGAGCTCAGATAGGATAGTTTGCCCGTGTAAGTCCAGTTTAAAAAGTGAAATAGATGGAATATCTGCAAACTGGCATATCAGACTCCTACAGCAGTGTCCGGAGTCCTCGTCCTTCCTGCAGGACAGCGGGTTCTTACACCATGAACTTGATTTGTTAGCATGTCTGCTACCAAAAGATCTGTTTCTTATTTTTGTTGAGTTATAAGTTAAATGTGTCTTTTTTTGGCTACTTACGTTCTCGTTTCTGCACAGCAGCAGCCAAGCAGGGGCCCAATTCCTGGCCCTCAGATTAATTCCCATTGCTTTGATGGGTTAAGTCTGGTGCAGCCTGTATCACAGAACACCTGGATGGGCTGATTGCAGACGTTTGCTGGCACTGCAGTCTCAGCTGTGGAAACAATTTTGCTGGCAGTGGAAGCCCAGTTTTGCTGAGGAGGGGCCCATATTTCTAGTTTGAAGTGTGTGAAGCCTCATCAAAGCTCTGCTATCAGACCCACTGGAACTTTTCCCCTCACTGTCTCGGTCCACCTTCTCTCATCCATCCAGATCTTACTTCTGCTTCTTCTCAAAATCCCTAATATATGTTTTCTGGCTTCTTTTGCTGTAATCTCTCCCCTCATTTTTTTCTTCATGCATTAGTTCTTCCTTCACTGTGTTTCTCCACAGCCTCCTCCATTTTCCCTGTCCTTCCTCCCAATTTCTCAGGACTCTCCTGTTTTTCTCCTCATGTCCACATTTTCATCTTTTCTCTAGAAGCTCCATGAATGACAACTTCAGTAATGGAGCATATTCCTTGAAAAGGCCCCTCTCTCAGACCTCAGAGCAGAAGTGAGATGCAGGTCCAGATGGCATTGCTCTGGTAATATTTTATTAACAAGTAATGCTAGGGACCCATGGTACCAAGCATTGTGTAGCTGGGCAGGAAAACACAGCTCTTGTACCACAAGTAAGTCCTCATGTCCTCCACAGGCATAAAGGGGTTACAGCCTCAATCTTACACACCAGCAACTGAGGCATATGGAAAATCAGGATGAATTTACTGAAGTGTGTTGGCACATAAAGTTGTAAACACATTTTTTCTCCCCAGTCTGATATTCTTATGCATGCTAGCTGTCTTATTCCATTCAACCTATTGATTTTACTAGGGTATAGGAATGACACCTATGTAGAAAACATAGAAAAACTTGCTCTGGGTGTCCAAGTCAAGAACACTCAGAGAGTTCAAGACCATCCATTTCGCTCCACAGTTTCATGGTGGGGAATTAAAAATCACCAGAATTTAAGACAAGGAGAGAGAACAGCAGGAGAAAAAACAAGGAAACTTTATAGACTGTGCTCACCACCTGACTCTAGCTCAAGGACCTGGACTGAAACACCTGTTTTCCTGAGGCCTGGCTAGGCAAAGTCCTTGTACTCTGTGATATTCCAGTAAAGTGTTTGTGAAATTCTATGTCAGCTTCACTGATGTATTGGACAGAGGAATGTAGAGATCTAAGCATGAATGTCATGATTTGCATTCTTCCCTTTTGTGTCATTGACATTTAGACCTAAGGTTTGATGTCATCTCCTGGTTAGTAGGTTTTGATGTGCCACAGGCCTTTCTATCAATATATGGTTGTATTGTTTCCTGTGACTTGGAGGTCAGTTGGCCAAGGCATAAGCAGACCTGTTAAGTTTGAGAGCAGTGAAATGGTTATTTTGATAATATTTAACTTGCCTAATACTTAATATGCACAGGTATTGTACTCAGGAGTGAAGCAGGGTGGCAAGATCTCCTTTAGCTATCAGTTCAGGATGCCTGCAGAACCAGGAAGACTGTGTATCAGTTTCACATTTCACTCAGCTTGGTAATCTTGCATGGGGCCTGTTTGTGTCTCCTGCGCTGAAGGCTGAATGTAAAATGAACATTGTTAGCCAAGAAAGCAAATAAAGGGAACTATTTCCCAAGGCATTTTACTCTGTTTATTTAACGCCTCTGAACAAACCCTTTTCCACATCCCCTGAACCTACTGGCCACTTCAGATAGCTTCATTTCCTGCTGGGTGAGTTTTTTCTAAAATGTTTATTCAGCTCCAGGAAATGATGATTTCCTGAATATTCTGAAACTTCATATTTTTGTTGTATCCCTGTTTATTTAATAGTTTTACTTATTGTGCAAGTGTGCAAGGCACAGCAACACCTCTTGAAATGTAACCGTGAGGATGGAGTGAAACTAGACATAGTACAACACAAAAACAGTTGGAGTGAAACTAAATCTGGTTTTGCTAATTTATACACGAGTGTATTAACATGAGCCATTACTCCTTATTTATACTGGGCTTAATGAGTTCAGAAGTAGGTTTTTAAATTTATCCTGCTCTAAGGAAAAGTGCCTAAAAATTCAAGTCAGTGAAGGAGAATTAATTAAGTTAAAGATTTTTTATTTCACAGTTTACATTAATGTCTTTTAGTTTTATTTAAGCACCAAACCAACGGAAGAGACTATATGCTTTCTTCACCCTACAGTGGGACTGAAAATAAGCAATGCTTATTTTGTGAGGTTGAAGTTAACCTGCTGCCAGCACTCCAGCCTGACATGAATGTCACTACAGAGTGAAATTTGTGCACATTCTTAATGAAAAGGCCATAATACTTTATGCACAAGGATGGGAACCAAAATAACTACTCTAAAATGAAAAGAGCTTCTTTAAAGTAAATTAACTGAGACTGGTCCCAGAGCAAATTCAGGAATTGAATAGCCTTGCCATTTACCCTGGACTAAGCCACATGTCCCAGTCATGCTTTCCTCTTCTCCCTTTGTGTCTACTTGTTCTTAACATTCTTCTGTCACTACTGGCTGTGACTCCCTTTGGTTTTTTCACATCTCCACTGAGTCTGAAAAGAAATGCAATGTGAGTATGATGCTTGCCCCATGCATACCTGGGACTTCCACTCTCACAAAAACCATATCCTTCAATGTGTGTCCATTTGGTAAAATTTTTGAAGGAAGAAGAGACTGAAATTTAGACTTTCCTTTTCCTAGATAGCCTTGTATCGTTGCTCAGGAAACCAGCCTCTTCCTCTTCCATGAGTCCTTTGTTGCCGCTTCTATACTGTCTGCTAAATATCTTTTTCAGAGTTTCCTTCCTTCCTTCCTTCCTTCCTTCCTTCCTTCCTTCCTTCCTTCCTTCCTTCCTTCCTTCCTTCCTTCCTTCCTTCCTTCCTTCCTTCCTTCCTTCCTTCCTTCCTTCCTTCCTTCCTTCCTTCCTTCCTTCCTTCCTTCCTTCCTTCCTTCCTTCCTTCCTTCCTTCCTTCCTTCCTTCCCTCCTTCCTTCCTTCCCTCCTTCCTTCCTTCCTTCCTTCCTTCCTTCCTTCCTTCCTTCCTTCCTTCCTTCCTTCCTTCCTTCCTTCCTTCCTTCCTTCCTTCCTTCCTTCCTTCCTTCCTTCCTTCCTTCCTTCCTTCCCTCCTTCCCTCCTTCCCTCCTTCCCTCCTTCCTTCCCTCCTTCCTTCCCTCCTTCCTTCCCTCCTTCCCTCCTTCCCTCCTTCCCTCCTTCCCTCCCTCCTTCCTTCCCTCCTTCCTTCCCCACCACGTTTTCCCCAGTTCAGGTGGACAAGTGCTGATGACAATGTCTCTGTGACCAGGTCACTGCCAAGACAGAACCTTTGTAGCACCAGAACAGGGTCTGCTTTCAGACCACCCCTTGTGATGCAATGTGATAACACTGTGCCCCTGTCTGACAGGAGGGCTCTTGCTTCTGACACTAAACACTTGATATCCTCATTGCTGAGCTGGGGGTGCCATTCCCAACATGTTGCTCGCTGCCTGAGTTCATGTTGTGCAACTTTACCAGCAGGATGCAGGACGAGGAGTATTTGATTTTAATCAGGCTTTGTTTTTACCTAATCTCTGAATAATTCACCTTAATTCCTTGCATGACCTGCTTTCTCCTTTTGCAGGGGGATAATTCCCTCTCTTCCTCCTGTTTAACGCGGCTGGACAGAGCTCCATCACTTTTGTCTTTTTCATTCCAGGGCTGTTTCTCTTACTACCTCTTCTGCTCTAGCATAGATACCAAACCATCAGGTCCATCAGTTTCTTCCCCAGCTTTCACAGAAGGCTGCATCCTTTTGAGAGAACAGCTAAAATGTAACTGTTCTTAGGCTTGGTGAAGATTTCAGAGGTTATAGGGGACCCATGGAGAATGTTTGTTGTTTTTTTTTTCCTCCAGAAGTTTATGCTACTTGGCCTCTATTATCACTTCAGCTGCTGGGAGTCATTTGCAGTAATGTGTTTAAACCTGAAATTTCATGAGAAAAATCTACCCTAGGCTACAATTGCATTTGTAAAGTAAGCTGCTAAGTGATAGGAAAGCAAGTGAATCACACAAATAAATAGGCTTAAATCAACTCCAGGTCCTATACTAATGCATGATGACATTTACAGCTGCCTTGGCTTACCCTGCCATCTTCTGGTGATACCTGCCGCAAGATCAAAAGTTAGAGGTGAAAAGAGATGAAATACTTTATTACTAAAAACACAAGAGTTGGCTCCAGTCCAACAGAACAGTTTCCTTAAATAAATATTTTTACTATACAGCACCATATAGGATTCCTGCAATAAATGTTAGTATTTTAGACTTTGATTTAGCTTTCAATAATGCATTTATTTTACTGGATGATATTTCACTAAGCTGGAGAAAACTCTCTGGCTTGACAATGCCTGCCCTGGCAAAGGCAGATTTAAAAAATGTACCCTGCATTTCTCTCTCATTATAAAGCAACCAAAGATACTGAGGTGGACAGGGCCACTGACTGGCCAATTATTCAAGACTGTACAAGCTTGGTCTCCAAGTCTTTAGATGCTCAGTTGGAAACTGCTTTTCAGCCATCCAAAACCAAACCATTTGACACTTCCTACAACAAAACCACCAGTCTGAGCTCCAACTCTCTCACTGTGTCTCCCAGCTTAATAGCTTAAGTTATTTTCTTTTTTGACGGTTGTATTGGGTTAACATGTCAAGGTTTGGGTAGCAAGGGGATTACAGGGGTGACTTCTCTAAAAAGCTGCCACAAGTTTCCCTCATGTCTGACAGAGAAAATTCCCTGTAGCTTCAAGATGGACCCATGGCTGGCCACTGTCCTGGTAGGGACAGTGGATTCTCTGGGATAACAGAGTTCACAAGGGGAATGATTACTGCACAAAACCAGTTGCAGTGGGAGACTGGAGTAAGAATGTGTGAGAGAAGCAGTCCTGCAGACACTAAAGTCAGTGGAGAATGAGGGGCAGGAGGTGCTCCAGGGACCAGAGAAGAGATTCCCCTGCAGTCCCTGGTGCAGCCCATGGTGAGGTAGAGTGTTCCCCACAGCCCATGGGGGTCCAAGAGGAGCAGAGATCCACCCACAGCCTGTGGAGAACCCTATGGCAGAGCAGTGGGATGCCCAAAGGAGGCTGTCACCCATGAGAGACCCGTGCTGGAGCAGTCTGTTCCTGAAGGACTGCGCCCTGTAGAAGGGACCCATGTTGCAGCAGAGTATGAAGTGCAGCCTGTGGGAAGGACTCACCTTGGAGAAATTCATGAAAGACTGTCTCCTGGGGGAGGGACCCACTGATGTGGACCCTGCTGTAGTAGGGGCTGAGGGTGAGGAGTCCTCCCCCTGAGGAGCAAGGAGCAGCAGAGACAAATTGTGAAGAACTGACCACAGTCCCTATCTCTCAACCCCCTGTGTTGCTGGCTGGAAGTAGGTACAGAATTTGAGAGTGAAGCTAAGCTTGGGAAAAAAGGAAGGGGTGATAAGAAAGTGTTTTAAGACTGATTTTTCCTCATTACTCTCTTCTGATTGCTAAAAAATTCAATTGATTTTCCCTAGGTGGAGTCTGGTTTGCCTGTGATGGTAATTGGTGATCTCTCCCCATCCTTAACTCATGAACCTTTTGTTGTATTTCCTCTCCCCTGTCCAGCTGAGGAGGGGAGCAATAGCAGAGCTTCGGTGGGCACCTGGCAGCAAGCCAACATCAACCCATCACACTGGTTTTCCTCGGTTTTTCCATGTCTCTTTGTGTCCTGCCCAGAATCAGTCTGTTTTTCCACTTGGTTTTGCTCTTTGACCAGCTCTCAGTACTCCTTCTTTACAAAGATCTCAGCACTGGCCATCCCTTAAGGCTGGAACTGAGTTTGAATTTTTTATTTGGATATTTATAGTGCTTCTGGTTTGGAAAGTGCCCCCTTACCCAGAGAATAATTTGGACTTTTTAGTGGAAAACCAAGAAGTATTTGGTGTTTGGCAACAAAGGAATCAGTCATGTCTCAAAACTACAGGCCATTCTTTAATTCTCACCAAAAATGTGATTTTTTTTTTTGTCTGAAAATGTTTAGTTGCCATAAACAGAGGGTTGGGTATTTTTTTGGCATTTCCACAAAATGTTGAAAATTTTCATGGAAAGCAGCTGTTGTGGCTCAAAAAAAAAAAAAAAAAAAATCAGAGTCATCATAAAAAAGTACTCTTTTTACTGTTCAGTAGAGAAGTTCGGATGGAAAATTTTGACCAGCCTTACTTTAAGACCTTTTATGGTGCTATGCTGTGAAAGGATTAGACAGGGGCCCTATTGGGCTGCTCCACCTATTTCTGTTTACACTTCATTATGACAGTCTCTTCACGGCCCTCAGGCCTGTAAACCTTTCGCTTCTGATATATACAGTATTTATTCACTTGCTTTAAAGTTTTGCTTGCTTCTACTTTTATTTTACCTAGAGGGCATCTTGTGGTCAGTCTGCCTGATTTCCTCATGGCTGCCTGACTCTGCTATGACAGATTGCTCTTAAGGGTTGCTCTAGTTGTGTGACACTAGGTCTTTAGGGCACTTCAGCCTTGCAGATCTTTATGGCTATTTCAGTGTTCCCCAATGGCACAAGGCTTCCTTGCATCTCTGCAGCATCTTTATCCTGTGACTTCAGAGCATGCTCAGCCTTCTGTCCCCCTTGGTGTTTCAATAATGAGGAACTTCCATTTTACAGCAAAAATTGTTATTGTCATTGAGGATGGTCCTGTTGGTGTTATTTCATTATTACTCATCTTCATGGTGTTCAGGTTGTCTGAGATTCTGATGATCTCAGCCGCCTTCTGCACCAGATTGTGTCACCTATTCTGCCCTGGGACTGCACCCTAAGAGGCACCGTGCTTCCTGAGGGCTCCTGCTCCCACAACAGCACTAACTAGGGCCCCAGTTATGGCAAACTGTGCAGGCTAATTCCAGCTGATGATGGCTGCTGGTATCCCACAGGGAAAAGCCTTGTGGGGACGCGGGACTGTGACTGTGACTGTTAAAGGAGCTTCAGAGAGACAGAGGCAGTTTTTATTTCTTCCACAAACAGCCAACAAGAGTGGTATGTAGAAAGCATGCATGGAGTTGTTTTGGTTTCAAAATCGTAAGGTGATGGTTTTTTCCTTCAATGCACTGAAGATCTCCAGGGACATGGCAAGTCAGCTTTGCTGATTGGTATCATTATCTACCAGCGTGTTCACC
This sequence comes from Acrocephalus scirpaceus scirpaceus, assembly GCA_910950805.1. Taxonomy (NCBI): domain Eukaryota; kingdom Metazoa; phylum Chordata; class Aves; order Passeriformes; family Sylviidae; genus Acrocephalus; species Acrocephalus scirpaceus. The sequence continues at coordinate 53,656,780 of OU383774.1, read as the reverse complement.
AAAACCAAGACTAATTAGTTCTCAAGACACTATGTGAAGGCAAACATATAATTTTTTACTTTGCTTCCTCTAACTCCCATCCAAACTCTCAGTAGAACCTTCAAGCAGTGAACACATGAAGAAGTCTGCTGTCAGTCTCAAGCTCAGGAACAGGAGATGCAAGGGTTATTTGCTGCAATTTGCAAGGTCCTGAAGGACAGAAGCTGATGCACACAATGTGCTGTAGTGGCAGGTCTGATTCTTCGCTCAGCTGAGGCAGTTCTAATTCTAATTCTCATTCTCAGAAACAAGTGTAAAATCTAATCAAGTCAGGCTGCTTATGCCCTATACTCCATCTGTACTTCTAAGGCAATGAGGAGAGTGTCACTTTTCTCCCCAGGCAGTCAAATCCCTGAGCCCACTGTTGTAGGCAGGGTAATCAACCTATATGGAGCATTGATTCAGATGAAAGGGGCCATTTCCTGAATAAAACTAGACTAGTGTAGGTTGTGTGGGCTCTGCCTCTGTCTCCAGCCTTGCCAGGTTCCTTGTGTGTGGACTCAGTCAACAACTGGGCTGAGCAGTGACCCAAAATATTTTGCAGGCAGTGACATTGTGTTCATTGTGGTGCTTGGTCCCACTGTGCCCCCTGGAGCACCCAATGCTGCAGGAAGGTATGAATTTTGAAATAAGTGTGACCAGATGGTGAGAGGTTTCTAATAACGTAGGACATGCTCTTAGCCAGTGCCTGTACTGGGGAAAAGATAATTTTGGCATCTTTTCCTAAATGTTCTTTTTGAAACAGGCAGAGAGGCAGAGTCTGATCACAGTGACACTGGTGCAAGTCCAAAGTTCCAGCCGTGAGTGACTGCATAATGTTGGATTCACTGCAGGGTAATGAGATCAGATCCTGGTCCACAGTGATCACTCTGTTCTGCAGTAGGCATATGTAATTCCTGTGTGAAAATGGCAGGGACTGTAGATATAAATGCTGGCCATGATTACTAGTGTATTTTACAGGAGTTGCAACTGTCTGTGGAATCTCTATGATTATAAAATACAAATCCACCAGATTTCTGTCTCATTTCAGGGGCCATGGTGCATGGCGGGTGGTGAATTGCAGGTGGTTTGCTAGGGTAGCCACAGCAGTATCCTGCTGGAGGCTCTGGCTCTCCTGCACACAGCATGGGGAGCTGGCAGCCTTCCAAGCATGGCAAAAAATTGACACCATTTCATGCTGCAATGCTACAGAAAAAAGCCTGATTAATAAAAGCTCAATTCTTTACTTTTTTCCTGCCTTACAGTCATCTCTACACCAAAAATTGTCATCAGGCTGTTTTCCAGACATCATGCACTTATTTAGTCATGCATGTGATAGGTAGGTTTGAAGTCTTTGGGTGAGGAATAAAATAGTTCAGTGAAAGCATACAAGAGATGAGAGCTCGTAAAGACTGCTAAAATGCCAAGGGACAGTATAACCTTATGATACTTAGAGAAATATTCTTCAAAGGAAATGTAAACAGTCCCTCAAAAAAGCAAACTGACCATGGCTGAAAACAAACCTGTAAAGAGATACACCCACCACACTGCAATGTACTTATCTGAGAGAGGCAGAAGCAAATCACAGTCAGGATGGTAGAGGCTGGAGAGACATTGTTGATTAAGGATCTAAAGTAATTTTTAATTTGTTTGGTCATAGATTCTCCTATGCTGGCATTTTTCAGTGTTTCCTTCTCTGTGCTTCCTAATTAGAGATTTTACATTCTGTTGCAATTAAAAAGAAATAAACCCATAAAAAGATTATTTGAAAAAAAAACTGAAGGGAGATGTTTCTGAGAAATGCATGATTTTAGTCATAATTTGTATTCTGAGAAAATCCTTCAATAATTTTGCCTTCTGGCTGTGTATTTCCCCTTCCTATCTATTATAAGATCCCTCAATAAATATCCACTTTCAAGGTGAAAAGCCATTCTATATTTTAGGTGGGCTTGCTTTAAGCAAAGGATGCAGGCAGATTCAATGGATCCCCACATCTGGCTTCTGCCACACCCTCCTATCCTGTTTCAGAAATAGTTTACAGCAAAATACATAAGTTTGGCTGAGACAGTGAGGGCTCAGCATCTGAGCCTGGCTTTGGTGTCCCACTGGAGCTAACGATAGAGGGTATTCAGAGCTCTCAGCTGTGGTTTGGGGCTGTGGCAGGCACATACCACACTCCTAATGCCTGTTTGATGGCTGGAAAATTATTACTACCTAGAAGATCAAAGACTCGGCTTTAAAAAATAAACAAAGAAATGGAAAATGGTGTTTCTGCAGCATACAGATGTGCTGGGTGGACACAGAAAGGGTTTGGTGAGGACTGAATGCAGTGTGCTGCTTGCTGTCCGTGCAGACCCTGGCCATGTGGGTACACGGGTACAGACAGCATCCAATGTTGGGATGCCATTGCCTCTTCACTGGGATAACACAAGCAGCAGATAGGATTGAGAGGTGGATTTAGCATGGCCCCTGCCAGGCTGAGCTGAAATCTTTGTGTGGAGTGGTTATGTCTGGGAACAGGAAATTGAGAGACACATTTACAGGGGAAATACTTTGACAACATACTTGGTTGCACCTGAGGAAAGCCCCTTGATGAGGACTTGAAATCAAAATATTAACATATAGACAAATAATGAAAAAATAAGAACTTTTCATTGCTTTTCCCCTTCTGAAATAAATTATTATGAAATTTGTATCCAGCAGTCTAGTAACCAAGAGAACTTTCTCAAAATGGGATTTAAACTCCCAGATAAATCTGGTAGGATATTACCCTTCTGAAGTATGCCAGATATTCTTTGGCATGCTACTTGTTATTTAACACAGCCTTTAAATGTAGTTTATCTGTGAAAGAGGAGAGGGAGAGTAATGGGGCAAACAGAAATGATGAATTAACTGACTGTGATTAGGTACACTTGCAGAGTGAGCTACCGTGGTGAACAGTTTTGTGAAAAAAAAGAAATACTAAAGCTGAATTTCTGGGGAGGACAGAAATGTCATGACTCTAGACAAGGGGCTGCAGTTGGCTCTTTTCATAGGAATAGGAAACAGACTTTTTATAGGACTCCTGGGAGTGCTGTAGGACACAGGTTACCTGTGGTACTCTCTTGTGATCCTACAGTCACATATTGCACACTCTTAAGATCTCTCTGAGGCCAGGCATGATATTTTGGCAAGCTGCTTAGCATGTTCTTCTTAAATGTAGACTCAGCTTTTTCCAAAGTTTCTTGGGATTTCTTAGTAACTCATGTTGACAGAGAATCAGAGCCTTTGGACACACTTGAAAAAGACCGAAGAACATAGTATTGGGCTGAAGAAAGTTAACTTTGTTAAACAAATTTAATTTGAATGGAATAGACTTTTGAGGATAATTTAGTGAAACCAGCGCCTGTCTGTGAACATGCATGGGTGAACACCAGATTCTTCCTAAAGTGTGAGGAAGAGGCCAAAGTGCTCAGGTACAAGGAGCAGAGGAGCTGTAGGGGATAGGACAGTGTTTTCTGCCTCACTGAGCCCTTGTTTCTTACCTGATTTTGTGCACAAGGCTAAAATTAACTCCCCTGGAGGATTGGAACCTAGGAGTGAACCGTGTCAAGGCACAAATGGGTATTGCCTGTATTCAGTGTTGTTGTGCTGCCTGTACCCCACTGGCTGGGCTGCTGCTTCCTCTGGTTTGAAGGAGTTAGGCTTCAACAGTCTATGATCAGATCCATCCCCAACACTGGGCTATTTAATTGTGGTCATGATTATTTGTGTTTTGAAAACTGCTGTGGCACCATGTTACAGTCTTTTTGCCAGAGATCCCATGGTGAGGTCAGCTGAGTGACACTTCATTTTGGTGGGGAGGTTTGGGAAAAACTAATAAATACTTCAAATGTGCTGAAGTCAGAAAAATCCCTTTAAATGTAAAAGAAGAAACAATTATTTTTTGAAACACGCTTGTGCCATGAACATTTTCAAAACAAGACCTTTTACTGAATCAGAGCACAGGGATAAGACTATTGTTTCCAAAAATAAAATAAATATTTCACACTGAGTCAAATGTAGTGGTTTGGGCTGACCCAAAAGGAAGTTTGTCAGTTCAGCTTATATGAATGTTTTTCCCTCAACTAGGTCATAATTGTCCTGCTCTGCCTGGACCAGGGTGGCCCAGCAAGGACTTGTCTGCCTGAGCCCATTGTGAGAGCTCTGATGATGCCTTCAGAGCTGGTGCAGGTACCACCATGGTATCCCTAACCCAAGCTGCCTTTAACAGCCAAGGCAAAAACTGCTGAATGTCCAGAAAATTATTATAGCTGCTTATGTTGGCCAGAGACAGTGGTGCAGAAATCCCTTCTCTCAGGGGCCATGCTCAACCTTCCACCCTGGCAATACTGTTACCCGCTAAAGAAGTTCCTCTGAAGTTGACAAGTCTTCAGTTAGCTCTGGGCCAGGGGAAAACAGCTTTAGGACATGGCATAGATGGGCTGGGAGGCTTTGTCCTTTAGAGAGCAGACAGAAGAGCAAAAGCTAGCACAAAAATGTGGCTTGATCCCCAGCAGAGTGGACTGGCTCTGGGGCTGGGTGTGGTGTGCCATACCCTGGGGAAGAGAGGAAGGACTTTGGTGCATCAGTGTTTACATGTCATAGCAGTGAAATTTGCAGTCCTCAGAGAAAAAAGGAAGAGCATGATTCTGCATGGGGAATGTGTGGTAGCAAATTATGCTGGGGCAGACTATAGATCTGTCTAGTCTGGTGACAAGTTTTTGGCAGTGGTCAACAGTGGCTGAATGCCTTGTATGAGGGTCCAAGTGTATATGCCACTTCCACAGAAGCTTTCCCAGTATCCAACCATTCACAGACCAGGGGCTACCTGAACCAAAAGTTCTCTAGTATAATGAACCACCTTCAGTGGATTTTTGCTTGTCCAGTCTCCCCGTGAGGCCACATACAGTCTTGGCGTTCCATAGTTAAAATGCACACTCTGTACAAAACCACCCCCTTTCATAGGATTTAATCCAACTACCAGCTGGGAGCTCTGCAGTGTGTCCTGGAGAAGACAGTGAATGGGCATTTTCTACTTAAGCTTTCTGTGCTTCTCATGATTACTTGATTTTTGACCATATTAAATCCTTTACTTTACTTTACTTCCAGGTCTTCTGTTTTCCAGGTTGAAGCATTCTGGGGCATTCAGCTGTTCCTTGTGTGCAAACAGCACTGTACCTCTACGCTTCCTTGTTGCTTTCCTCTGACCCTACTGCAGTTTGCACTGTATCTTTTTAAAGCTGTGGGGGTGGAAGAACACCCAGGACTGTACAAAGTGTTCACAGTGCAAACCCTTTCTGGCTTTATATAGTGGGAAAAGCTGCTGAGTTAGGCCTTGGCTCAGCCACACTAATCTGAATGGTGCTGCAGTCAGAGACAGGCTGCTGTGGTGGCAACAGACCACCTGAGAAAGGGCAAAGTGCTCTCCAACAGTGTGCGAGCTCTGTGCCCAGAATGTCCCATCAACCTGGCAGAGAGACCTCCTGCAGACTTGTCCTGGAGGAAAAAGGAGGAAAGGATATCCATGAGGCATTTATTCTTTCTGAAAAAACGGAAAACCCTCAAGCCTGTGAGCTGTGATATGCAACTCCCCATCAACAGCTATTTTCTGTGTGAAGGAGCAAGGGAGACAGGACACAGAATGGGCTGCTTGCCAATGGGCATGAGCTGGAACAAGACTGATGTGATAAAAGCAACAGACTTAGGAAGGGGAAAGACCTTAGAGATGGCTGGGTGCAATAGAGAGTGACTGCTTATAAACGAAGTAGTCTTCTAGCATCTGGTGCTGGATCCCAAGAACTGGAGGACAACAAAACCAAAACCAAAAAAAAGGATGGAAACTGGGTCCCAGTGGCCAAGGACTTTATTGCTATAACTGTTACACCAGTGCACTCACAGTGGTTCATATTCTGTGTACAAACAGCACTGAAGATAGTCCCTGGAAACCTGTCCTGTTTGATATGTCTGTGCTGTAAGCTGCAATTTCTCTGATGTCTGCTAAGAGAACAGAATTGCTTTTTAACCTCATTTATTCTCCCCAGCATGTGAAGAACACACGTTTAGGAGCTGAAGTTACCTCTGAATAAATGCTGTTAGAGACTATCTCATTTTAAAAAGAGCAAAGTTTTTGAAGAATGGACACTAAATATTTGCCCCAAAGTTCAGAGACCTCAAGATACTGGATCTTGGCTGTTGCTGTTCCAGTTGTGTCATCTTTGACTTCAGCAAAGCCACCCCAGTATAAGCTACCAAGGACATGGCCCCCCATGTCATTCACACTGCATTTGCTCCATAGGGATATAGTTTGCCAAAGGTTTTAGCATTCTGTTTGTGGCTTGGTTTACCAAAAGCAGAGCCAACACAGGCAGTTTTAAGGGTGGGGTGACATGCTGAAATTTCAGTGCTTGCAATTTCTGTTTCAGATTAGAAAGAGATTAATTTCTGCTTTCCAGTGTTTTGTTTTGCATCTGGCAGGTAGCTCTTATTTACTTGAGGGTGGTTTTTACATCTTCTGTTTGAGTGCTTGGAATAGAGCAGGCTGTGTGAAGAAGTGGGAAGAGTTAATCCAAGTAGGAGAGGTTTTGACTGCAGCTGTGTGAAAAATGGGCCAGAAAGTGTTTTATACATTTATCTTTGTTTCAACAAAGCCTATTTCTTTTTCATACTTCAAGTACATGAGAGGGGGTAGTCAACCTGAAATGGTTTATTTAATCCAAAATAGAACAACTTGGGTTTGGCCTGCTTAGTCCTAATAAAAGAAATAAATAAAACTAGTCAGACTCTAACTTAAAACATCTTCTAAACACCAATTTAAGAAGATTTCAGTTTGAAAATGGGAATGAATACATCCAAACTAAAAAAAAATATTATTTCAGGTCAAATAAATCTTGTCCAAAAATAAGGAAGATCTGTTGTGGATGCGGGGGAGAGAGAGAGAGAAATCCACTTTCTAGTGCTTGCTGTTAGGTCAATGGCAAGGCTTGCTGAGCAGGTCTCTTTCCCATGTGGAAGATCTAGAGATGCACTCAGTGAGACAGTGTCCCATGTCACCTTAAGCTCAGACAGATTTGGTGCTCTTGAGGATCTGGGGGTCTTTCAACCCACCTTTGGCACTCTCTGATAGTTGACTTGGCCCATCTGAGGATTCCTTTGGGATACCACACCACTGCTGTGGCAAAGAGGCCACCTGGGATGCTGGGCATCTCTTCCTGAGTCCTTGGTTTGGAGATCTGCTGGGTTTGGCTGCATGGTGGCTGAGCAGGGCCACAGATGCTGTGCATGCTCAGCTGCCGTGAGAAGCCACATTGGCCTGGTGCAGGCACCAAGGCTTGGGCAGCTGATCTGCCTTGGACAATTACTGCAGCTTTGAAGCCAGGGGAAATCTTGATTGAGTCTAACTCATAAAGAGTAATTCACTGAAAACTCCTTGAGTTACTTGCACACATTTTTCTAATAAATGAGCCATGCAAATACTTAACCCTATTATTGCTTCTTAAGGGGAACATGTTAATAGTTTATCTTTAGTAGTACACTGATTGAAAATTTATCTGTGGGGCATTAAAGCTTATAATGAACAATTTAAAACCAAACAAATAATAAAAGTAGACCAGCTATCCCAGGTGAGATTGTGAATAATGCACCAATAAACTTTCTGATTAAACACCTGGAGTGGGTGAACAAGCATTTGACTGCAGGAATCTTGAGGAGACCTACAGGTGTCCCTGTGTTTTACAGGCAGGTTTCTGTCAGGAATCAGATCCATTCCCTGGGAGCTCCCAGCAGGTTGTTTGCTGTGCTGATGCCTTGGGCGCTACAGCAACTCTGAGGGGTGCCTTGGACCCTGTGGTCCAAACCTCAGGGAACAGCCCAATTAATTGTTCTGGAATAAATCAGCTAGATCTTTTTGTTTCCCTTAGAACAATGATCTGTGGCAGTCTTGTCTCTCTACCTCAGAGGAGAAATTTTATTAACATGAGAATTCACATGCAACTTGGAAAATCCACATTTTCCAGCTGTTTTTACAATAGAGGCAGTAAAGCAAACCCATTTCCAGAGCTTCATACTGATCATGGGATCAGCCAGTGTCCATGTGCTGGTGGAAAGGGCAAACAAAAGACTTTCTGAGAACCTGGCAATTGCTGGCAGGAAGCAAGGAGGCATATTGGATGCTCATTTGCCATTCATGGGAAATGCAAACTGCCACCAACCATTGATCCGTGCCAATCAGCAAGACGTTTTTCCTCACTTTATCCCCATTTTTTTTCCAGCTGTTGTAATCTACCGTCTATTAAAGCCCCTTTCTTGTTTCTCTTTCCCCCCTGTCTGTGCACTGGGTAGCTTATCCTTTTCCCATGTGCAGGTGGGTGGCAAAGGAATGCTGCCGTTGCCCACTCTGGCTGCAGGGAGGGATCCTCTGCCCAGCATCGGACAAGTGGAGCAGATGAGGAGCACAGGCACTGTGGTTGCCACAGGAGGGTTTCCACAGTAGCTGGGGTGAAGGAATGACTGGCAAGCTGCTGTTTTACAGATCACAGATGCCTATAGAACTGTTGTATATCTATAGGTGAGCATGAAGCACAGGAAGTCCTGGAGTCATGATTCTCTTCCTCAGCTCCCTCACCAATTATCTTCTGCCCTCCCAGTTTAGGAGACACTGGCTTAGGATTTCCCTCAGTTAAAAAAAAAGAAAAAACAAAAAGAAAGAAAAAGAAGAAGGATTGTTCTGGCTTTTGAGGCATGCACTGTAGTGTGGGAGCAGCAAACCCTTGGCGCTGCACTTGTGGAAAGCAGAGCCATTTGCTGAGTCAGGTCCTTGATGAGCTGGCAGCTCCTCATCGGCCGTCTGGTATTCATTGTCGGCAACTTGCAGTCTCAACTTCCTACATCATCTCTTAATCCTCTAAAAGATGTGTTGTTCTGACTCAGACCGAGTGCTCTCTTGCTCCCTGGCCACTGTAAGCCTTTCCATGGAGTTGCAAAGGACTGTGCTGACCTGGCCACCCTTGCTCCTGAGTGATGTCTGCCTGTCCCATGCTTAGATCATGGCAGGCAGATGTCTGCAACCCAGTCATGTCCTGTGGCTGGAAAGCTATTCATACCAGCTAAAGTATATCCCAGCTCTACTTTTTCCACTATATTCAGCATGGCATGGAAGGGTGGGTTTTTTTCTGCCATACTATCCTCACCAGTTATGTCTTCTCTAGACTAAACAGCTCCAGACCTTCAGTCTTTCCTCCAGAATAATTTTTTCTTGACCTGCTTGCTTTCCCCTTGGACTTTTTTTTCTTGCTCAAGGTCTGCTGTGTTAAAAGACACAGTTTTGCCTTTGACAATCAGTGTTTTCTCAGGGAGTCAGGAGACGTCATTGCAGGACGTAAAAAACCTTTACACTTGAGACAGATCAAGCTTTCTTGTTACAAATAATTGGTGTTTGCCTCTGTCTTCTTCGTCTGGCCTTTATATTTTTGTGTTGGCTGTAAACCCAAAGGTGAATTGATGGAACTGGCACTAATCAGCATGAAAAATTAAAGGACAAGTTCTTAAGAAAGGAAGGATGTTTCTAAATCAGTAAAATATCCTGCTCATTGTTTAAGAACTAGCACATCTTCATATAATAGAAGGTTATAGGACAGATCTTCAGTCAGTGTAAACAGGTAAAGTTCTGTGATCGAGTTACACTGTGCTACATCAGTGGAAAATTTGTCCCTGTGCTGGCAATTTAGGGAGTTTAAAATGAGCAGTTTTGTTGCTGGAGTTTGTTGTTTATTTGTTTGTTCATTTGTTTTAAATTAATATTAATGTGCCAAGAAACATAGCTGAAGGACAGCAAAGAAAATTTTTCTTCTGTGCTTATTAGGTCACTTGCCTGTGTGTTTAAACTGAGCCTTTAACATCCCTGATTATCACCTGTTCACTGCATCCAAAGACAGAATATTTTTGTTGGTCCAGGTCCCCCTGCTCCTGGAAGAAAGAAAAACCTCTTTAAAATGGAGAAGGCCAATAAAGTGCCCTAAAGCTGGATGAGAGATTCAGAAGTGCAACATTTCAAACATATTTATTTTTAAAACTGACTGGACTGAATCTAGAAATTAAATCAGAGGAATTAAGTAACTGTCCTTATCACTGAGGACATGTTCAAACACGCCTTCTGCGCTTAAAATTGGAGTTGAAAGTTATTCTGAAGAGAGGAAGAAAAAGGAAGGTTCGTTTAGATACAATATGGATACATGTTATGGATACATGTAATATGTGTTATTACCTCCCACACCCTCAAAGGTGTATTTTTTATTCAAAGCTACTGTTACTGTTCTCTTTGCTGGTCCTAATTCAACCATATACTAAGTGGAAATAATGCTATTTGCATTCACAGACTTGCATGGCATCAGAAATAGTTCACAAACATTAGCTACAAATGTTATGATGGGGGAAATTTTACTGCTGATTAAATAACCACTTTATGCAAAAGCATAAAAATTACATCAAGTGTAGAATACATTTAATAAAAGCAGTTACCACATTTAATAAACAGGGTTTTTAGAGATCTTTTCCATTGAACCAGAATTAGTTTTAAGTTCTTTAAGTCCTTTCCCTACATTGTCTCACTGTACAATGCAGCAGTGGATTAGTGGCACAGATGATTAGTTTTATTGTACTCTAACTTAAAGGAAGCAGTTGTACAGTGTTGTCTGTATATTGCTACAGTAGCTATCACTGTGATGATAACCCTTGGACATCAAGAAAAATCAATTGGAAATAAGCACTGAGGAACATAATTTTCAGTGATGTCTGGGTACTTTTTAACTCTTTTTGCTTTATAGGAGCACACAATAAAGTTTTTCATTGTTTTTCCTTCTCCCACCCTGTTGTTATAAACTGTTGTGTGAAATCCTGTTCTGAAATTCTCCTTTTCCTGTGGTGTTTCAATGGGAGTATTTGATCTCCTGGCCTTCTCCGAGGGGGACTGTGCTAGCAAAGTAGGATCTCTTCATGTTATTTCAGGAGAATTATTTATGGGAAAAGAGCTAAGGAAGTAAGGTTATTACTAAGGACTTGGGAATGGAGGAAGATGAACAGAACTGGAGGCTGTAAATTAAAGAAAGAATGAGAGTGAAGGAAAAAACCCTACATCAAGTCACGGGATCTGGTTCTGCTCTTGCTTCACACTAGTTTGCAATCACTGACCTAAAAACTTCTACACAGCTTCAGAGTCTGTTTTGTTACTGTACGTAACAGGTCTGAGTGAAAAAAAGTCTGGGAAAAAAAATTTGTGAAATACATGTAGATTCCAGGACAGATCTGGGGATCTGTGAGCTGATGTGATTTGGGCTCTTGGGGTCAATTTGGGTGTGTTTCACTTTTTGCTGTTATGAATAATAGAAAATTATACAAATTGTTACTAAACTTGTTTCAGTATTTTGTGTATGGGTATGGGTGGCTATTTTTTTTTTGAAAATATGCTGTACTTGTTTAGCTCAGATGAATACAGAAATACTCACCCTATTGTCTCCACTCGATGGATTTATGCTGCTACAAAACGAACCCTGTTTGGTGTTTAGGTGCTTTAAAATAAATCACTGAGTCGCAACCTTGGTATCTTTCTCCTTTGTCTGACTGTGCAGTGAATTCTCTAAGTCAGCAAAGTGGCTTTTTCAGCCTTACACCCTTCCTTGTCTTCTGGGCAGGGCAGATAAAGAGATATTTTTGAGGGGAAATGTTGAAAGCTACAGCTACATTCACGTCATCTGTTCCTGACTGTTTTGGAAACCTTCTGTAAATTGCTTTATAAATCGTTCAAATGATCACTGAACGGGAGACTGCAAGAAAAGAGGTTCAGCCACGAACTAACAATGAATGATAATGAACTGCCACTTAGCCTAAGCAACTGACATTTTCATCCAAACTGTTCATTCTGTTCAAATGTTTGGCTGAATTGCTTCCCCAGGATTTCTTTCAGTGATTTGAGTCTCTTCTTGGCTGAATTTTTTTTTTGCTTCCTATAGCATTTCAATAAATGAGATTGTACTGAGGGAAAAAAAGAGCTTCCATCATTCCAGTGGAGAAATTTTGGCTCCGCAACTTGTCTTTTCTCACTTCAGAGACTCTCCAAGTAACAGAACATATAACATAGCCTTTTAATGTGCACATTGTTTCCAGCCTTCCTTCTAATGGTGATGCTGTAAATTGAACTAACTGTTGGTCATGTTTTAATAATTAACACTTTAACACAAAAGAGTCTTTTTGGTATCCTGTCACTTGTTGAAGTTTCATAGGTGATTTAAAAAGTCTGTTTTGTCAATCTGCTCGGTAGTTGCGAGGAAAGAGATTCTAAATTAAACCTAATGGGCCTTTTTATTTTTTTTAAAGGGCCTTAGACCTGATTTAATTTGTGCCTGTAATACTGTGGTGTGATGTGTGCGATTTTACTACCTCTCCATAGTAATTGCTCTGCTACAGTTGCAGTTCCCGTTGCAGCTGGAGACGAAGCTTTGCCTTAGGTCACATTCCTGGTGCTGGAGGCACTGGTCCTGCTGCTGGAAGGATGTCTGCCTGGTGTTTGGCCAGTGACGCCCCCCACTCCCTCTCATTTTAATGGAAAACAGGTTGATTTTCCAGACATTTGGGTCTAAGGAGTAGCTTCATCAAGGTGTGACCTGATCCACAGGCTAGGAATTGCATTTTCTGTGATATATTCCGGACATTCTGAACAGACAGGTACCAGTGCAAACCTTGGGATGCTTTCCTAGTTTGCAGAAGGTATGATTTTGGATAGCAAAGAGATTCATACTCTGAAATGGTTCAACAGGTCTAAAGATACATTCATGCCACTGCATGTCAGACACAGGTCTGATGTACCTGGTATTAAGAAGCTATTCTCCTTAGCTCCATATCCATAGTCAGCTGAGAGAAATCATGCTCAAACACTTATTTGTACTCTGGAGAGAGAAAGAACACACAGCACAAGGAGGGAGACTCCCTTCCCAACATAAACACCTGCCATGCGAGGTGTGAATATGCTCCTTCCCTTGCTTCTATGATTGAACAGAAGTGTTCTTTGCTCCTGGAGTGATCACGAGGCATAAAAAACACTTTATGTGGCAGCTGAAATGGCTTTCCATCGCCAGCTTCTGTGTCCCTTTCTTCTTCCTGTGTTCTCACTCCAGAGCTACAAGAGATTCTTTGGAGTAGGTAGGTTTTTGCTTCACAGTCAAGTGGGATGCAAAGAGAGATACTTGGGCTAGTTTTGGACAGAGCACTGGTATGCTGCAGGGTGCCAGTGACGGGGAAATATGCCTGTGCAAGGCTCTGTGCTTCAGGTGAGTTATGGCAGTAGTCAAGCCATTGCCCTCAGAAGGGCTCAGGGCTGTCACAGCAAAGTGTAGCTGATGGCTCAGACGAAGTAGGTGATTTCACAAAATGGGAGATAAAACGAAACCCTGTCTGGAGAATGGTGTGGTGCTCACTGGTGTACTACCAGAGAAAAAACACCTCACAAAGACTTAACCCAGAAGAAAACTATCGTCAGGGACCACACCCACAATGTGAACCTAAATTGCCAAATAACCCGCTTTCCTTATGAAATAAATGCATAACCACAATGCTGCAATGAAATGGAAAAGCAATTTTGCCCAGAGAATAGTGTTTCTAAAGGCACACAGGGCAAAACTCAGAACCCACCACACCCAAAGGTCAGGACAATAGTGAGAAATGAAATGCCAAAAAAAAATAATGCAATCTGGTAAAAAAAAAATCTCTACACATACACACACACACACACACACACACATTACTTCTTCATGCCCTTCCTCACTTCTTCATTTTCTCAAGCTAAGCAGATTTCCAGATATCTGCTAAGCTGTATGGAATTTGTGAAGAGAAATCCAGATACTGGGCATGTACAGCACCTCTGCTTGTTGAAACAAGCCTCAAACCTTTAGCAAGTAGCTCAGCATCCAGCGTGTAGCTAGTACTCAGGGTACAGGGCACTCTGAAGGAGCAGTGTAGACCCTCATGCTTTGTTCAGCTGGAACTCTAGCAGAGTGGTCAGCTCTCAGGTAGTCCTCTTGCATCACTTCTTGCCATTCACCCATTCCTGCCAACATTTCCTCTTGCAATCAGAGAATACGCAGTTTAAATGTAGGTTTCATATATTTTTCTTGCTAGCTAAGATTTTTCTTAATCTAAGATTATGCTACTGCTGGTTTTAGCATGTAAATTCAAGACACAATTTACTTGATGATTGGCATTTTTAGAGATGCTCTGCATTGGCCTAATTAGGCATATGTTAATACAGACAATGAAATTCTTATCAGCTTTGGAAGCTTCAGCAATATATTGTACAAAAAATCTTATCTTTTTTGCTCACAACTTCTCTTTTTTCCTCTTCTCCTTCTCCTTTTTCTTCTTCTTTTGCTTCATATTCTGAAAAAAGCTTACACCATTTTCCCTGTCCCTAGCTTTTCCTAGCCAGTTATGAGGCTAGAGTGGGTCAGTTGATATTATACATCAGGGCCACATACCATCACACCTACTCAATTGTCTCACTAGTACAACAGTATTAGTGCTTTTATGCTTTTTAATTAGGAAGTTCTCATAAAACTAGAGCAGTTGTATGGTTGTTTTTTCAATATGAGCTTTTTCAAGAGGTTGAACTCTGTGTAGAGGTAGCCAACACAAACAGATGGGGCCATTTGGGTTATTTCACTAGGGGCCATTGATGGAGGAAGTTTGTAAGCAATGATGACCCTGAGGTAAGCACAGTCAAAATTCTTGCCTTAGGAAGGGAACCCCACTGAATGTGATGGGCAGAAGAAGCCAGGCATCCCTCAGAAGGTGCTGACATGTGGGAAAATATGGTGGTGGAATACTGCTCATTGTCATTTACCAGGAGGAAATCAGGTATTGGAGACCTTCTGTTTGTGATACACTGAATGCCTTCTCCAAGGTAAGTTTGGTTACAAGGAGAGGTCACCTGACTGACAACTCCACAGAACCCAAACATTTTGCCCTGGCCTCCTTTCTAGCAAAGAGTGCCATCTTCCAGAGTAACAGCACAGTTGTAATAATGAATGAGGCTCCAAAGTCTCATTCTCTCTTCTGGCTAATGTCCCAGCACTGCAATCCCCAGGCAGCAAAAATCATGAGTCAGCTCCTCCTCCCTTCCCCACAACTTGCTTGAGCCCAGTCAGGTCATGTTTTCAAACTTTTCTCTGCAAACAGGAGGGATGGAAACTTCTCCTGTAGGAATGAAAGTTGAGGTTTGTGTTCAGTGTCTTCATTCCAAGCTGGGACTTGAATACCAGCTTTACATTTGTGAAACACCGGATGAATCAGGAAAGCTGGTAGCAAAAGGGAGTGTTTTTATGCTTTTTTTGTTTTGTTTTTGTGGAGAGAGTCCAATTTACACCCCAGGACTGAAAGCTTGAGGGTTTGAAATTCAGCCTCTGCTTTTGAAGTTCTTTCCACTCTGAAATCTATTTTAAAATAAAAAAAAAAGTATAAAGTCTATCTAAATGGCACAGCACAATGAACAGATGGTTAAAACCTGTCCATGACTTTTTAGCATAACTCACTAAGTGTAAAAGTGGGAAGTCAGTTTTCTTGAACAACTGTTGGATGCTCCCCTCTCTTAAACCAAAATGTTACACTGGGTGGAGTAAAAAAGAAAGGAAAAAGGCTTCAGATTCAGACAGCAAGCTGGTCTGGGCTAGCAAGAAGTATGGCCATATGTCTGCTTAGAGGCAGGTGAAGCTAGATTTTGTGGCACACTGAGCTAATGAAGCGGCCTTGTTTGCAATATTTGATCAGCAGTGTCTAGAGCTAGTTTGGGTGTCTTTATGGGCAGAAAGAGAAAGGAAAGATGGGTGCAGGAAGGCTGAAATGTGAAACTTTCCTTTCCTTGGCTGGGCAGCCTGCAAACAACTGCTCCCTGAATATTCCTGTCTTTCACTCTTTAATGAAAAAGTGGTTGTATGGTTTCTTTTTCATGTAATTTTTTAAAGAGAGAAAAGAGGGGGTAAGACTTCATGCAAACCAGTGCACCTTGGACTGAATGAATAATGTAAGAGCACCACTGTGCCTGAAACATGTGGCATTGTTTACTTGTGTCACAGTAAATGATTCATGTGGAAAAGCTGCATTTGAACAAATGAGATTGATGAGAGTTTTACAGGCTATTTTTGTGTAATTTAAAACAGTGCCTATACTTGATGGTAAAAAGAAAAAGGAAAATGAGACAGCTAGTGCTGTCAGCTTTTCTCATTCCTGATTCAGTCCTTGGCCATTCCCTGCCTCTGCTCCAGAAAACCAAGAGTTCAGATGAAGAATGGAAGGAGAAAAACAGAAGACTGAGGGAAGATTCTGATCTTGATCACAGTGACAGATTCAAAGATATCTGAGTTTACTCTTCCACTTTAAACCTGGAGCTCTTAGTGCCAGGAATGTTGGGTGATGGTGGGTACAGAGACACCTGAGCTGGGTAAATGTGTGCTGGGGAAGGAAGGGAAATGCACAGATGCAATTTCACCACATTTGTCTGGGCCCAAACTAACAAGTGTACATTGCTGACACTGTCTCCTGTGCAGTGTCGGGGTTACTGAGATAAGTTGTCCCTGGGCCTCATCCTCTCAAAGAGGTTGGTTTTGTGCTATATCCAAGGGTCTCTACTAATGTGTCAATCTTTCTACTCCGGTTCTTCATACCCTCTAGATATGCCTTTAAGGTTGCTTAAACCTGAAAGCTGAGTTTTCACAGTTATTTAAAGCCAAAGATGGGTTACAGATAAGGGTCTTTCATATCTTAGGAAAAAGTTCCTAGGAGATAAAAGTGGCCTTTCTTTAGGCATCAGTTAATAATTTTCAGGAATAATTTATAGGGAAATAACAACAGTCAAAAAGTCAAGAAAGAAACTTATCACGGATGACTTCAACCAGAGAACTATTTGTTGCTGATGTCCTGCAGCCAATAACAAATTTCCTTAGTGTTTCTATAAATAATAATAATGTTTTCTTTGCAAAACAGGAAATCCTGTATCCAGTATAAGGTAACCTGATAGTGGACTTAAGTCTGTTAAATGAGAAAGTGTTCTTTACAAAAAAGGGCTGTTGCTGAGGTACCAGAGATCACAGTCAATTTAGATTTATTTTATACAAATGAAATAGGGCATTGACCAAAATCTGCCCATTTGGAACTTTAATAGGGACACCTTTCCAAAGCTTAAAGCATTTGCTGGCATAACTGACTGAGCATATGCATTTTAAATGGAAAGACACAGAGAAAAATCAGGAATTGCTCAAGAATATCATGCTAGTTTTTCCAAACCACATGATTTCACCAACAAAAAAGGGTTGTGTAGAAGACCACCTGCAAAAAATTTCCCTAGGAAAACAAAGAAAGAATGAGACAATAAAAATATATATAAAGAGCAGAAAAAAGGTCTGATCGCAATGGAGTTTAAAAAGATAAGCTTTTTTTTAAGCCTGTAAAAAGTCAAAATAGTTTTTTGCCTGTTGATACCCATAATAAAATCATGAATGCCAATACAAAAAAAGGGAGAAAGGTGGATCAATGTTTTTTCTTTGCCCATCTAAAATGCTGGGTTGTGAGAATAGGAATGTTGTTAGCTGTAACCAAGAGAGATATGCCACGGACACATAAATTTATTACCTATGGAGGTGATGATGATGATTAATTTCTACCATAATTATGAGGATGAGTGACTTTTTAAGTTTTGCTGCACAGTTGCTGTCATTTTGTAAATGGACAAAAAGACTAGAGAACAATAAATGTTCACCAAAATGCTGTGGTTAAAATGTTCTAGTTTGAAAGAATCGGTCACTGTTCATAAGGCCCATCAGCTGTGATTTCAGTTTCATGACACTTTTTTGGTTTTGCTTTATTGGTCTGTGAGAAGTTAGCAGAGTGAAGAAAGGAGTTGACTGTAGCCCCCTGCTCTCGTGGTTGACTTTAACCACTTGAATGGGCAACATGGCAGGGCACAGGCAATCTAACAAGTTTCCTAAGTCTGGCAAGAACTTAGTCCTGACACTGCAGATGCATGACCCAATTAGGTAAGGTGTGCTCTTGGTCCTGCTACTCATTAACTAATGGGAGGAGATAGAGAAGACAGGTTTATACTGCTCACACAGGTGAACATTGATAGAATAATAGGCAGAAGACAGAAATTGCAACAAATGAAGTTCTGATGGATATCAGGAAAAATTTTCCTCAGAAAGGTGGCAAAATATCTCAAGGTTGTCTCAAGAGGTTTTATGTCTTTGTTCTTTGAGGTGTTCAAAGCCTGACTGTATGGAGCAACCTAACCAGCTGGACCTTTTTTGAGCAGGTTGGACTTCATGACCTTCAGTAATCTAATTTAAATCATCCCAAGTCTGTGATTGAACTGATGGATCTGGTTTTTAAACCTACAAAAACATAGAGAAAGACATAACTGAATGAAGAAATAATTTTAAAATGAGATCTATTATAGCAGAGGAACAATGCCACTAACTGTGATTTCTTAAGCCTGTCATATCCCTCTAGCATACTTACTATGTTCTCTATGTAGTGAAGGTAATCAAACACAGGACTAAAATATTGGATGAGACAGCAAACACAGTGCTGCTTGGAGTCTTTTAAAATCGGCAAATCCATCCCTAATGTTGCTGTTGGCAGAAAAATAAACCATAGAAACAAAAAATCATTTAGGTTGGAAAAGACCTTTAAGATCATCAAGTACAGCCATTAATGTAACACCACTAAGTCCACCACTAAACCTTGTCCCCAAGTGCCTCATCTACACATCTTTCAGTACCTCCAGGGATGGTGACTCGATCCCTTCTCTGAGGAGCCTGTGCCAATGTTTGACAACCATTTAGGGAATTTTTTTCCTAATATCCAATCTAAACCTTCACTTGTGCAATATGAGGCCTTTTCCTTTTGTCCTGACACTATTTACTTGGGAGAAGAGATCTACTCTAACCTGGCTCTACCTTTCTTTCAGGCAATTGTAGAGAATGATAAAGCCCAGCTGAGCCTCCTTTTCCCCAGGCTAAACATCCCCAGCTCCCTCAGCTGCTCCTCATAGGAAATATTCCAGACTGTTCCACGGCTCCATTGCCCTTCTCTGGACACACTCCAGCCAGCACCTCAATGTCATTCCTGAATTTAAGGGCCCAGAACTGGACCAAGATTCGAGGTGTGGCATCACCAATGATGTACATAAAGGAGCAATCCTTGCTCTGCTCCTGCTGGCCACCGTATTGCTGATACAGGCCAGGGTGCTACCGGCCGTCTTGGCCACCTGGGCACACTCTGGCTCACATTCAGCTGCTGTCGACCAGCACTGCCAGGCTGTTTTCTGCTTGGCAGCTTTGCAGCCACACTTCCCCCAGCCTGTAGCCCTGCCTGAGATTTTGGTGATCCAAGTGCAGGACCCAGCATTCAGCATTGTTAAACTTCCCCCAGTTGGCCTCAGCCCGCTGATGAACAATCTGGTTTTGGTTGCACTGGGTCTGTGCTCAGTAAGATCTGGACTTGGGATTCCTCTTTCATTCCTCCTGCTCACCCCCTGATCTCATGACCATTGCAGGAAATGGACTGTGTAGCCCTCAAAATGCTGAACTTTGGCACCCTGCATTTTTACCTATTTTGCTAAAAAAGCCGCAATCCAGCATGATAGTATGAGATGCATTGCTGTCAACCCTCCACAAACCATCTGAAGAGAAAGTAAGTTGAATAAAAGATTCTTATTAAAAATATTAGTCATAACTTTGTAGGTATGGTTGCTTTCTTACCACCCAGGGGGTCTATGCTTTTACACTACTGTGATGGGGCCAGTTTGACCTTATCTCTAGGCAGGGAGGACAAGGTAACCCAGTTGACCTTAAATACAAGTTCATATGGCGTTTGGAGTACTTACATATTTGAATTAGTAACACAACATGTATGTTAAACTAATGACTTTGGCTTTTAAGTGGCACACTAAATATGGGGCTGTAATTACCTAGGAACATGGGAGAAAATTCACGCATCTCGGAATCTTCCTGAGATGCAACTCAAGGAATTTAAAGTCAAGCTCTGAGCATGGTGACAGGTCTCCTGGTTTGAACAGGCAAAAATTTATCCCCTGCCAAAAGTACCAGAGGCTTTCTGAGTACATGGATGTTGTAAGTGTACTGTTGGCTCTCCAGATCTTGCTCTTATTGAACTTGGTTTCAACTTCAGATTCATAAAGCTATCCAGCAAAATAATCCACAGCACAGAAGTTTTTCTGGACTGCTGGGTTACTTGACAGTAGCTTATATGGTGGTTTTCTAGTCATATAAGTCAGATGAACCTTTTAGACATATGTGTTGGTACTCCATTTGAGTAAAAACACTCCCTTAGATTTAAAATAAAAAATAATCACTCATCTTTTCTCAGGAAAAACACGTCTGTGGACAGAAACTGTTAGCATATATGGCAAAACCCAGCAGGTCAAGCCTGTCTTTGTTATTTATCAAATTGTATTAGCTAATGAAACCTTCTTCAGTGAAGATTTTTTTCATTATGAAATGGAACCAGACTGAATTTGTGGTTTAGGTGCAAAGTGGCTGAGGGCCATTAAGCACGTTGCAACCACTTCAGATAGTCAAACCCTTCTGGTTTTTGTTGATCAATCTGCCTTTGATATAGAAATAAAGGCCAAATTGATTTGAAGTTGTCTCTCCACGTCATAAGAGCCCAAAGACCTATTCCTTGTCTCTTAGATTTCCAGTATTTTGGGCTTTTTATCCCCTTCCTCAAGAAAATACCCTTAACCATGCAAGAATGTAAGACCTTATAAGACCTAAGGCTGTGACTTGTATGCTTACTATATTATACTACCATGATTTCTCAAGGAGTAACATAATAGTTTCCAGCAGAGAAAGGTTAACTGTACTTAGCTGAAATATGGCATTTGGAAAAGTAAGCTGTACATAATTTCTCTGAATCAGATGAATGTGTGCAGAATGCCTTCTTAAGCTTCCTTGAAAATTTTATGGACAGCTCAGATCAATATGATTTAAAGTGCAGTCAGGGGAGATGTGGAGGGTGTGTTACCCTCCATGTCAATGACCAGCTGGAGAGCATGGAGTTTTGCCTGGGAATGGATGAAGAGCCAACTCAGAGCTTATGGGCTAGGATTAAAAGGAGGACATTGAAGTAGGGGTCTGCTATAGGCCACCTGACCAGGAAAACTGAGTGGATGAGTCCCTCTATAGACAGATATGAGCAGCCTCACTTTTACAAGTCCTGGTCTTTGTGGGTGACTTCAACCACCCCAATAACTTTTTGAGGGACAACATATCAGGGCATAAGCAATCCAGGAGGTTTCTGGAATGCATTGATAATGGCTTCTTTTCCAAGTGATAGAGGAGCCAACAGAGAGAGCTGCTATGCTGAAACCTTGTTCTTACCAACAAGAGGGGCTGGTGGGGAATGGGATGTTCAAGGGCAGCTTTGGGTGCAGTGGCCGTGAAATGGAGGAATCCAAGATCACCAGGACAGCAAGGAGAGTGCACAGCATCACTACTCCAGACTTTGGGAGAGCAGACTTTGGCCTCTTTAGGGAACTACTTGGAAGATTACTGTGGAATCCCCTGGAGGGAATTAGGACCCAAAAATGCTGGTTGCTATTCAAGGATAGAAGAAGTCAAACAAGAACACCAGGAGGTCTGCATGGATGAACAAGAAGCCTCTGGACAAACTCATCCTAAAAAAGAAAGCCTACAGAGAGTGAAAGGAAGGATATGCAGCCTGGGGGGAATACAGATAAATTGTCTGAGCAGGCAGAGATCATGTTAAGAAAATTAAAGCCCTGATAGAGTTGGATCAAGGAAGAGAAACTGAAGCCACCTACCTGGACTTATACAAAGAAATAGACACTGTCCTGCATGACATCCTTGTTTCTAAATTGGAGAGACATAGATTTAATGGATGGACCACCCAGTGGATAACGAGCTGGTCGGTTGGTCATACTTAAAGAATTGCAGTCAGCAGCTTGATGTTCAAGTAGAGAGCAGTGACGAGTGGCATTCCTCAGGGATTGGTATTAGGGAATGGCTTTAAACTGAAAGAGAGTAGGTTTAAATTACATATCAGAAGGAAATTTTTCTCTGTGAAGATGGTGAGGTATTGAAACAAGCTGCCTGGGTAAATGGTGAATGCCCCATCCCCCTAAGTGTTCAAGTCCCTGAGCAACCTGGTCTAGTGAAAGGTGTCCTTGCTTATGGGACAGGTGTTGGAACTAGATGATCTTTAAGGTCCCTTCCAATCCAAACCATCCTTTGATCCTCTGATTCTGTGCTAAAGTTAAAGATTTGCATTTGCATGATCCAAAATGGAAAAACAAGTCATAGGTCATAAGCTCAAGGTCTTAATACATGAGTTTTTTTAGTTTGTGATGTTTTCAGAAGAACTGGGCGAAAGTGACATTGAATGAGGGTAGAATAGAAGACTGTCCACCAACAAAATAATGCAGAGATTTTGGTTACTGCATCTTTCTTGAGCCAATGACTTAATTCCTGCATTTCACAACTATTGCCCAAAGTGTTAGTGAAAGAGTGGCATTTTTAGAATGCGAATTCCCACCTGCCTGGGTTTTTTTCATTGAACTTTGTTTGCAATGAACTTTAGGAGCAATTTTATGTGAAACATTACACTGAAATATCTTGAAAAAAACCCCAAAGGACTGAGTTCTTACCAGTTTTCTCTCTTGCTCCTTTTCATTACCTCTTGTTTCTCTTCATGTTTAGATGTGTGGCCACTGGATAATTTTCAAATGCTCCCAGGCTCAGACCCTTGGCTCAGACTCCCACTGATGATGGAGGGCTCAAAGGAGGAATACCAGCATCTTTGTCTTCTCACAGAGAGTGAGATTCAGCAAATGGAAGAGGAACACGATATTTCTGGAGTTTGTCAATAAACCTCTAGGTGAAACAAAAAATTATGTTTGCACTTCAGGTCAGATCCGCTGAGAAATGCCTGCAAACACCAGTACATTGGAGAAATGTATTCAAGAACATTTCTTCCTTGTGAAAATATTACCCTGTTACAACAGCCAAGGTCACTGAGACCCAGAGTGATCTTCCGGTCACAAAAGTTAAAGATGCCTGGTGGCTACTATAATTAAATTATTAGTGCTAGGAGAATAGGGAAAGCAGTTTTCCCACAAATATTTATTTGAATTTAAAAGTAATTTCAGACATAACTTTGGTCAGAAATCCTCTGTGTTCTGGTTGTGGGTTTTTTTTTTCTCTTTGAAAACTTTCAGACACTGAAGCTGGATGTCAGCACCCAGGCCATCCCAGTTTCCACAGCCTTATAGCTTCAGCTCAACTGAAGAACAAAAGCAATGATCTTGGGTCTGCATCAAACGTAGTGGGCCTTTGGGATGTTTGCAACTATCAATTTGCATCTCATGAACAAAATCCAGGCGATTACCTGCGTGAGTTAACAGATAGATAGGACAAGAAATGTTCAGTTCCCACCAGGGTATGTCTGTGGGCAAACCACCAATATAAAAGAATATTAATGTTAGGATAAACTGCCTTGATATTCACTAGCTGCTTATTTTCATCTTTAAAATCTTTAAAATCTTTACATTTAATATTGACTGTCTATTGGGAAATGCTCTTTTGTTTGCTCTAATTTCTCCTTTTTGGAGTTTGGTTAGTTTTCTTTTTCTCCCTCCTGAGATGCTGAGAAAGCAAGTTCACAGGCTTGTAAATACACACAATATTCCAAAACCTACTATCTCAAGGCCTCAGCACAAAGTGGAAAATATATCTTACATTACTCCTTTTTTTTTGTGGTTTGATTACATGAAAATGTACAACATTGGGTACCAAAGAAATCATGAGTTGACCACAAAATACTGTGCACACACATGTGTAAAACAGAAGTACGAGGGGTGGCAAAATGATAGGTTTAGTATGGCATATGCTGTGATTCCACACTAGGTGTTTAACAATTTTCTGTTGTTGTTTACAATGCAGCTATACAAAAATCAAAAAACCCCAAAACCCAAATAAATCAACAATCAAATGGCAAAACCCCTCCAGCTGTGTCTCATGTGGTATTTTAACACATACTATGTAAAGAATATTCAGCATCTTAAAGCAAATTTAACCTGCAACTAGCTGAGGGATTAAACATGACTATTCTCAACTTGAATGACCCTTTCCCCTAAGTCAAGCTGCCCATTTAGCGCCCTTAATAAATACAGGGATAATTTAAACCATGTGGCCGCAAATTGAAAACATGGGCTTTTGAACTATGTATTTTCTTTCTCATGTTGGAACTCCTCCCTGGAGATAGACTCAAGTCCCATGATCTTGTAAAAGACAAATCTGTGTATCTGTTTTATTAAGTGTTTCATGATATATATTTTTTCAGCTCTGTTGCAGTGGATGCATCTGAAAGATGTATTCCGTTGACAGTACACAATACCTCAAAGGCTCTTGATTCATTTATCAACTCAAACTAATAAAAGGAGGATAATATTTCCATGAAAAAGAATGGGTTTTAAAAGCAGCTTGACGGCTTGGTAGAATACATCAATTAAGTGTAGAGAGAAATTGAAGGAAAAATAGGGATCCTACTTTCTTTGTTAGCATTAGAATTAATAAAAAAATATTTAATCTGTCCTTCAACAGGAAAGAAATAAAGTTCATTCCCAGCTTGCATACCTTGTGGTTTGAGCTGAAGAATGTTACACTCTAGTCTATATTCAACTACTGGTTTAAATTATAGCCTTTAGAAAATAATCTATCATTCACTTTAATTAATATCAACAATCACAGAGTCAGTTAGAAAAAACCCCCCACACAACAGAAAATGCTAATGCAAAATTAAAAATGTTTCTGTCCATTTTTTTTGTTAATAAAAAACATCAAAGAGTCTCATCTATTGGCAGCTTTGGTACTCTGTAACCTTAGGCTTCTTTCATGTTGATCCAAGGAAGGTTCACAACCAGTTTTTTCTAGTCGGTGGCCCATGAGACACATCTGGCCCCATCATTTCATCTGCGGTCAGAAGAGACACAAAGTGCTCTGCTAGACTGTTTTACCACAAACTCTTTTTACTACCTTATTCCCCTGAGACAAATCCTTGTGCTTGCCTTTCCTACCACTGTTTGGAGATTTATCCCTGTGGAAAAGTAGTGACTGAAGTTCCTCTCCAGCACTAGGCCAGAGAAAGTCAACTTTCAGGATTTGGTCTCAGATCCTGTTGGGTGCCTTTTCCAGGCCTTCTCCTGTTAAAATTGGTGATGTCAAGGCAAGGGATCTTCTACAGGTGGAATATTCTTGTCCTCATCTTAAAGGTCCAGATGCCACTGAAAACAGGGTGGTAGGAAACAAAAAAAGTAAAGGAAGATGTTTTCTTCTGCAGATCTTGTGTGCAAGCACTTGAATGCAGCTGAAAGGTTCAACATGACACAGCAGAGAACAAATGTGCCCTCTGAGGATTCAGTGGGCAGGTTTGTGAATCTCCAGCTGAGAATGTGTGCTGTGTTTGACTGCTAGGCTGGTGCCAGGGATCATTTGTATTACTTAGAAACTTGTCTTCATATTGTCTGCTTGGAATCTGTAAAGACCTTGGATCAACAATGCGTCTCTTCTACTAATGCTGTGCTGGAACAAACTGAGTAAAATTAGGGCACAGTTTACCACAAGAGCTTGTGGTAAACAATTTGGGTTTGGCTCATAAGGTTAAGAGATTGTGAAGACAATATTTTATGAGCTATATTGCACCTGAACAGCAACATTCATTTCTGTTTTGTTATTCTACCAGCAACATTATCAAGCTTCTCTGCAAAACGCAACTCTGCAGCACAGTTTAATGAAATTAGCCAATTTATGGTAATTGGCCACACTGAAAAGATTCTTTTTGCAATTATTCTTCTATGCCCTAACAATACACTGAACATACTGTGACTATACAGTCATGTCAACACTGTGTCCCATGCCCCCTATCATTGAAAGAGTTGCTCACAGCATATTTCTTGCATTTCTTTGTATCTTCTTTGTATTTTCTCATCCTATACCTGAGGGTATAGGATGAGAAAGGAGAAGTTTGCATCTTCAGATCTTAAAAAGAATTTCTGTGGGATCTGATGCATCCAGTTCCCAGCTCTGTAATGTCCCAAGACACTGCAGAGTGGTGCAAGTAACAATCCTGTTCACTCTTGGGAAGATAACAACTGGGGTGTCCAGTATTGTCTGGCTGTGTTATTGTGTAGAGCCACAAGTTCAGTGAGAAATCTGTTCTTAGTGTGTACTCATCTTTCTAGATTTGAGTTTTTAGAAGCTGGTGGGGTAGAGGTGGACTGAATTTCCAAAGTTCATATATATTCCTTTTTTTTTTTTTCTTCATGGTTTATTGCTTAAAATTTTATGATTGTACATTCATTGCAATAATTTTTCTGAACATTCCTTGCTTTGTGAATTGCCTTCTAGTCCCATTCCCAATGCCAGAAGACTGCATTTTTTCCTCAAGAAGAAAAGTAGAGAAGGTAAATGCATGAGTTGGCTCAGTCCTACAACCCCTGGTTTCATACTTTTATGTCTCTAGCAGAAGAGTGACCCCATGCAGTTTGCTGGCAACTGGAATCTCCACTCAAGTGTCAGAATTACATCATCTCCATGGCATCAGGAAAACTTTGGAATATGATAGCAAGGGACAGGAAGGTTGTCTTACCTCTGTCTGAAGGGCTGCCAAATGAAAAAACCCCAATGTTACATACTCTTAAGTTACATGCATAATATGGATCATTCTAGTTCAGCGCTTTGTTGAATGGGGCCCTTTCTGAGCATCTAAAATTCCAGGTTTCTGTGGGTGCTTTCTCTTGGCCTTGTCTCTGCATTTGTCTTTCTTTCACTGCAGTCCTTCTTACGTACCTGAGGAATACCTACTGTCAACAAATAAAAAGAGAGATGATGACGGCTGCAATTGATTGAGTGTCGTTTGCTAGTTGCTGAAGTTTAAGTTACCATTTCTAGCAAATTCTCCAACTTTGAAATGGAGGTTTGTCTTGATTTAGTTTATTCCTTATGGTATCAAAATGTGGTGACAGCTTTAAAAAGAAAAATAACATAGTGCTTCAGGGAGCAAAACCAGAGTACAGAATTTTTAATGGTTTTAATTATATTACAGCACTGTTGGTCTTTTTTTTTAAGTATTCACTCCTCATATTTTTCTTTTGTTAGTAGCCAGTTGACAAGGGGAAGCTCTTATTCCCTCTTCATATTATTATGTTCAGCTTTTTAAATTCCAGTTGGAAACATTTTGTTTATCAGAGCTATATGAAGAATTGCTAAGTGGGTCTTCATTAGCTTCAGCTTTTGAAAGACCCATTTGGTTAAAACACATCACACCTCCTTTCCTATGCACCCACATTGATTGTCCTGGTAGAAACTTTTTGTCTGTATGCAGGGGAGAGAGATGACATAGGATTCATGCAAGGAAACCCTGTGGAGTGAAACATTTCTGTTCATGAGCAGTGACAACAACGAAATAGTTGAGCGAGAGCCAGAGCAGCCACACATGCGTGGTCTGCATTGCTGCTTTCAGGGCTTACAAGACACATCCCAGTGTTAATGCCTGTATAATAACTCTTCCACCCTGACCACCTTGGGATAGGTGGCATCTGCTGGCCTGAGACCCTGCCATAAATACCAGGCATGGAGAAGTGGTTTAGACAGGACTCTGCTTGGGATGGAGGGTCCACTTACGTGAACTTGTGCACAAGGTTGTTCCTTGAAAGGAGAAAAGTGGTATAAAGTCACGTCTTCAAGGGAACATTCTGAGCCGATATGAAACTTCCAGCCAGCTCCTGTTGGAATCTTCATAAGGTCTTCTGACTCTGCAACCTTCAGACACCTGCCATGAGCTTCAGGCCCATGGAAAACTTCAGTACAGCTGCCAGTCCTGACAATGTATCTATGGTAGGGAATTTACAGGAAGAGGAGCTTATTTTTTTCACCTGGTTTTGGGTGAGATCAGGCTAGAACCAATAAAACCAAAGAAGGGGGAGAATTAGCTTGGTCTTTGCCAGGGAACGCTGTCATTTTGTCACCTCTAGCATGAAAAATTATTCTGTGGCTGAAATACTGTCAAGAAAATTCCAAGTGGAAGTTATGCATCAGGATTTCTAGGCCAAGTCTTTAAATGTTACCTATCTATCTCATCTTTGTTTTATGCATTTACTAGCATAGTTGAATGCTTTCAAGGTAAAAGAAATGAGCAGTCAATTGAAGGAGTGTGGGAAAAGAAATAAAACGCCTTCATTTTCATAGCTGGTAAATCTATCCCTTTTTATATCTCTATTCCCTCAGACTGTTTTCTGGTTTGGAGTTCAATAGTCATATGTGATTTTAAAATCTTCTTTAAAAAGTTTAGTCCTCACGGCTGTAACAACATACAACAGATTCATACAAGGACAGTAAAATCCACGGGTTAGACTGCCAGGAAGCTGGAGATGTGCCATCACTGAAAGTTGTCATCATTGAACTGACAAATTCTAAGGGATTTTCTTGTTTCACTTAAACTTGCCCTAGTGCAAGGAAACAGACTGGATGATCTCTTGAGAGCCACCCTATCCCTCCACTCTGTGATCTTATCTTGGATTTCCTAGTGGCAGCATAGCCTTTGCTATTATTTTCTGCTGTGCCAAGTAACATAGCAACATTTGTAAAATTAAGCTTCTATTTTAATAAGCAGACACCCTTATGGGAACCCCAAAGACAGTTACAAGAGGTTTAAAAAACATAACCTACAAAGAAAGGTTGTTAGAATGGGGTTTGTTTTTCTGGAGAAGAGACAAAGGGGGATGTGATACATTTTCCAGAATGCAAAGACTGCAACAAAGAGACCAGTGAATAAAATGGTCCCCTGTAGCTGTCAGGAAAAGGTCAACAGGAATTTAGCTTAATTTGCAGCAAAGAATATTCGGGTTCCATGTTACAAAGCAAATTCCCAACTTGGAGTGTGATGAAACACAGTCTGCTTAGGGAGGCTGTGGCTCTCCCCTCTGCTCGCCTCAAGAGCAGGTGAGAATAACATCTGTCAGGGGTCATATACTACTTATTGCTGCAGCAGTGTGATGGATCAGATAAAGCTGAGCCTCTTCCAGCCTTTGGCCAATGAAAAAAACAGGATCCATGAGTGAAATATTACCACTGATGACTCAGTGCCGCACAGAGTGTGTACCCTCCTGAAAGCCTGGTTCAACAGCTCCTCAAGTCAGCCACAAGGAGAACCACAGAAGTGCAATATAAGAGTTTCATCCTGTGAATGTCTGAGACAAGCTGGTTCCTCCCCATCTATTCCTTCCTG
Organism: Acrocephalus scirpaceus scirpaceus; assembly: GCA_910950805.1. NCBI lineage: Eukaryota > Metazoa > Chordata > Aves > Passeriformes > Sylviidae > Acrocephalus > Acrocephalus scirpaceus. Next base: position 53,627,386 of record OU383774.1, on the reverse strand, counting down.
ACAGGTTTGTGATTCCACCTCACCCATTTTTGATACTAAGGCAAAGAGATACAGCAGCATAGGATGTGAGGAGCCAGGTCCTGCTCAAATGGATGGGAAGTCCCTCCTGGCTTCCCCAGGAGAGTGAAAGCCATCAGGTACTGCCTCTGCCAGCTTTCTTTTGTCATTAAAATTTACTGGAAATATAGCTTATGTACAGATACCAGCATTCGAGAATCTAGGAGTTAGTTCTTCTAATGATCACTTCAGCAAAATACTTGTAACACTGAAGAGTTGAATCCCCATGTTCACTGTGGTAATAAAAGCATCTTACATAGACTTCCTAGTTGGGCACTACCTTATTTGCAACAACAAACTCCCTTCAACTATTCAAATCCCAATAAACTCTTCACTTTGGAAAATAGATTCCACTAAACATTTGTCAGTAACAATGATCTATGATGCCAACAACCAATAGGCAGGTTTCAGGAAGAGCAGCATCTTGTACAGTGCTCCCAGCACGCAAACATATTGGTACATGTGGAGGAAGGCTAACTCAACACAGCAGGGCCTCAGCTGCTCAGGTGTTTGTAGGTCTCATGGACTTCTTTTCCTCAGTATTACTCAGTTCAGCTGCAGCAGAATTTCACCCGAAATGACACCCCAGCTTGTACCGTTTAAGCCACAGCCGCAGCAAGGCAGGCCAAGTAGCCCTGTGAGGAGGTCACCCCAGAGGACAAATGCGCCTAACCCTTGGAAGCAGTTTCTGGCACCCAAATAAAGGGACTGAAGCAGGGATTGGAGCAGGCAGCACTGCCTGAAAGGAACAAGATCCAGGCAGGGGACCCGAGGGGTGAGAGGGGCATGGAGGGAACGTCAGGCTGCATAATGTCTCTCTTGAGAATACTGATGGTAGCACATCCACTGCAGAGCCTGTGTGGACCTGATCTCAAAGGAGTCTTTGTTACAAGGGTTTTGCGAAACAGCTGTGTATTTTTAAAGTTTTCATTATTACAACATTTTGCAAAGACTTCTTGCAAAACTTCCCTGTTCTGTAGAAAGAAGCTTGGCAGGCCAGAAGGCTGAAATGCCAGAGCCAGGTTTCAGCAGGTCCTGCAGCAGCTGACACAGAGCCTGGTGGCTAATGATTCTGAGCCGTACTAGCTCTGAATGAAAACTAGGGCTAATATTAAGCTAATTCTATGCTGAGTGTTCCTATTGGTCTGGCCACAGGGAGCCGTCTGCAGATCATTTTAGTCTTGTCACTTTCTTTAATGTTTCTGTGTCTCATTTTAGAATAGAGCACACCCTTCTTTTCAAGTTCAAAATCTATTCTGAATTAATTTGCACACTAGGCAGTGAGAAGACCTCACTATGGCTAATGACTGATGATGCCAGTATTTATAATCCGAAGGGTATTTCTTTCTTCCATTCCTTTACACACTCTGACCTACCTCCCGCAATAACAATTTAGTAGTTCAACTTCAAATGGGAAATGAAATCAGAAACCAAACAAGAATACTTTCTGCATTTTATCAAATGTGATTTGTGATATTTAACTTTCCTTGGTTTCATATCTACACTTTTGTAACCTTTTTAACTCTTTCCCCTCTCTCCTTCCCACACCCTGACAGCTCTGGTTCATTTCATCTCTAAAATTTTCCAAACTTTTGCAGTCAAAACACAAATTTTAACCCATGTAACAGCTTTCTAATCCTGACAGCCACAGCGGACTAGGTTTTCAAAAGAGGCCAGTTTTGCTGTTGGGTCGAGAACAGACCTTTCACATGCTGTAATAGGAACTAATAGAAAAACAATAGCAACAAAAATAACATGAAGATTTGGGTCAGTTCTATCCCACGGCTACACCCTTGTGGCCCCTGGATATTTGTTCTCTGTTCTGTTCCCAAGTTAAGTGCTGAAAGCCTTAATGTGCCCACATAACTTCAGAGAGAGAGAAGGCCAACCTTGCCAAGATTTGTCCCTCTGATCTAATGTGGATACTCTGCTACCGTTTGCTCAGCAAAGAGTGTCTCTGGATGGACAGGCTCTGCCTCTGCACACTGCACTGGGAAAGCAGATATTCCAGCCTGTTCTGACTCTTCTCAGTCCCTCCTGTGCACAATCAGGCAAAAGACCTGCCATTCCCCTGGAATCAGTTCAAGCCACCCAATCAACAAAACTAGTTCACAAAGTCTTTGATAGAATTTACCCACCCTGTTTTTAATAATGTGTCAGGAGCAGGACATTATTTAAACTTGGCTCTGGATCCTTCCTGAGGCCTTATTCTGATTACCACTGGAATGGCTTTGGGAATTGGCTCAGAACTGCTCTGTGGGCTAGAAAGTTGTCATCAATCTTTCTCCTTTGACACTGTCTCTTTGTAGGGGGTGACAAGGTGCTCCATCCTGCTATGGGTGCTACTGTCCTCGTAGCCAAGCAGCTGCACAGGCAACTCCTGCAGCACCTCAGGCCTTAAGCTATGAGCATGGGGATGGCAGGCTGTGTACTGGTATTTTGCAAAGCCAAAGCCTCTTCCCATGTCAAGGGGCTGCCTTGAAATGTGGAGAAACTCCTTTTTCTCCCACATGTCTGACACCCTCCGTGCCTCCCCCTCAGTCAGATGCTTTTAGGAGCATCTCCTTCTCTGTCTCCTTCACCCCACAATTATCATCTTGTGAGCCTAGCAGCATGTGACCCTTGCCACATGCTGTTTTCAAGACTTTTAAGGGTCTTTATCAAACCATCTCTTGTTCTTTGTACCTGGATTTCTTCCAAGCGTTGCTCTACTGTTGCCCTAAGTTGCTCTACTGCCTTGCAGCTTTCGTAACAATATTTCCAGTGGTCTCCCACTGGGACACTAGCCTCTCCCATCTCATTCACAAAGGAGTTTTCTGAAGTCTCAGTCATTTTGGTTGGTTGATATTCTAGTCTGTAGTTTTTCTTTTCCAAAGGCTGTGTGTTGTCATTGCAGCTCATGTTTTTCCTTTGGTTTCTGATCAGGAGAAAGCTGTCTTTCACCCTAACTATTACCAGGTAATGCTTTGGTCCCTTTGGGCTTCTCATAGACTGCAAGATATTTTTGTGTCCTCAATCTATATCTTTAAGGTTCTCTCTCTGAAGTTGCTTCTCCTCTAGATGCCGGTGTGCCACTGTGAATGCTCATACAGGAAGACATTCACTCTCTGCATCTGTGATTTCCTTTCTGAGACTTGGAGAGGGGTGCTTTTCCTGCTGTCATTTTCCTTGTGCCCCTTGGAAAGTATGTTCATTTCACACATGTATGGGATTTGATCATGCTCCTCAATACCTGTGGGACTCCAGCACTTTTCATGACACCATGGGCAAGAGTCAAGGCTCATTTGAGCATGGATACAAGGAACAAACCCCATTGTCTGGTGGATTTATGACCTCTAATTTTCTTCTTTCCTTGGTACAAGCAGGTAGCTGTTATGCGCAGTTTTCTCACTAGCATTGAGTAGCTGCATTCACCTAATTTTTCTCCTGGGACTAGATTGGATCCTCACCCCAAGTCAGGATAAAATGACCAGTTTTCTTATCTGTGTTCCCTGCCCGTAAAGCCCTTCTACTTCTGCATTGCACTCTGTGCACAGCTCACATCAAACTGCTGTGACCTCAGAGAAGTGGTTTCAAGGCAGATGAATTGCATCTTTGCCCTGAGACAGTCTAATCACAGCCTAGACCTCAAGCAATGCTGACACAGCAGTCATGAGCAGTATTTTTGGCCTGACAAAGTGCAAGTTGTTCAAGTAAATTTTACCCTGATTTAGATAACCAGACAGTGGCAGGTGTGGCAGCAGGGAACTGCTACCTGAATACCTCAAGTTCCTGAAGGGTTCTGCAGATGATGCTACCACTTCTCCTCCTTCTATTACCTGACCTATCTACAGTGTATGTTCCCATGTAGGAGCCACCTCATCTATGAAAACCCTGCTTTAGCTCAGCTTCCGCTTGTGAACCCTGAGTTAGGAATTAATTTGCTGCAGGTTATCAGGGCTTGTGTTGTACACTGGTTTCTATGCCCTTAAACCTCCATGGGAGCACTCCATAAGGGCAACTTTCTTCTCCTTGTTGTGTCGAGTTTCTCTTAAAATACTCTTTGCAATTATCTTAACTCAGGAAAAAGAAGGCATATCCTCAGCAGAGGCAGCTGTCAGAATTTCTAGGACTCAAATCTGGGAAGTAATAATGGGTGTTGAATACATTTAAAGCATTTGAGCTTCCTCGCCATGCACAACCCCACCAGCCAAAACACCTTGACTCTCCAAGCTGCAAGATATTCTAAGGGCAAGTCTTCTCTCCATCCCAACCTAGCCAAAACTTAAGCTTAATCCTGAAGCCACGTGGAGCTGAGAGCAGTGAAGTTGTGGGGCAGCCTCTTCCAGCTTTCCATTTATACTGACCGAAGATAAAGTGGCTCCCTCCAGAGAGGCCCCAGAAGGCGATGCTGTGAAACCCCAGGAGCCTGGGGAGCCCTCAGGAGGATGAAAACAAAGCATATCCAAACCACAGCTCTCCCCTCTCCTGTCTTTGTTCTGGCTGTACTGACTGTGGGCACCAAGGTGGCAGGCAGCTTGCCACTCTCCAGATGGACTTGCTGCTGCCTTTATTTTTTCTCCTTTTCTTTCTTTCCTTTCTTTTTATCTCCTTCTTTTTTTTTTTTTTTTTTTTTTTTAATTTTTCTTTTCCTTGCCACAGGCTAAATAATGATTACAGGGAAGTCAGTGGCAAAACTGTCACCTGTTTCTTGGGGACCCAGGTATGCTGTGTGTAAACGAATTGGGATAAAATGGCAAATGGGTTGTGGTAGAATATTTGCACCACAGCAGATAGATGGAAACTTGAATCATCTCCCATAATTTTGGCTGCTGTAGTAGCTGAACTAACACTGAATCCTCTGAATGCTGGCTGAAATATCTAAGCCCTTAAGGTTGTGCTGAAGCACCCAAATACATCTTTTCCCCTCAGAGTTTTTATGCAGCCCAATGTGTTAAGGTCAAGATCTACACTCCAGAGAGAAGCAGATGGTCTCCTGAGTGATGTGTTTTCACTCACTGAGCATGAATATGAAAAAGCCTTCTTATTTTCCAAGCATATGAAAGTCAGTAATGCAGAACAGTCTCAGGGAATCTTAATATGTGAATAAACGTGTGTTGCAAGAGTTTATTTTGATTTTTGTGCTCACTATGGATTCCTAAGATTAAATGATACCTGAATACTATATATAAATGTTTTTATTGACTTGGTTCAAACATCAGACCCATGCCAAAATGCTCTTTCAATTTCTGTAGATTTAGAATAATTCTGACCTTCATAATGAACTAAACAAAAGCAATTCTGGAGTCAGTAAATATTCACTTTTCAGAAGTATCTGTAAATTACAAATACCAAATACTCTGTATGAATGCACACATGGTGTTGCAGAGCTGTATTGCTGAGCAAATGGGATGAGGACAGTTGGAAACTCTCTGTATACAAATTATGTTGAATTTTAAAGCCTGATCCTGCTCTCTCTTTGCATCATGCACTCTTTAGCAAAGACCATTAGGCAAAGGCACCAGCTAAGGACCATCCCCACCCCTCACATCCCACAAGGCACAACACACCATATCCAAACCTGTTCCCCTCTCTATACCTCCTTTCCCATCAGGCAGTTTGAAGGCCTGTGCCCCCCATGGCCTTTTTTCTCCCACTCCTGACCCGTGCAGAAAGGAGGGAACAGTGGGACGAGTCACCCCATCACCTAACATGTTGGAACCCTGACAGGTCGTTTAGTCCTGGCCAAGGGCAGAGTCACCTGGGTGGTTTCTCTGAGTTCAGGCTGCATAGAGAGTCCAGTATCTGCTGCTTCTTCCCAAAATAGCTGTGTTTAAGAGGGTACGGAGGAATGTCAGAATGTTTTTAATAACCAACACAGCATTTGGAGCATTTATTTCAAGTCTTTTTGAGCCAGTGGAAAGAGAGCCATGGATTTCAGTGAGATTTGTATGAGACTTTAAAATTGATTATATATCTAAGAGAGTACAAAGCAGAAAATTTAGGGAAATGGCTCTTAAGCTTTTTTCCCCCCTAATCCTTCACCTGTACCAGCTGTTGGAAAACATCTTGCCAAACATCCTCTCTCATCATGCTCACTAGAGAAATTTCCTGAGCTTGTCCAGCCAACCAAAACATTAATTTCTCCTAAGACACACAGAACCCCCCACCTTTCTCGCCAGCTCAAGTAACATTAAACGTTTTATTCAAACACAGAAAAACATGGAGATTCAGAGCTGAGACTGCTGCTTCTCTATGAGCTCTGTGTATTTTTAATGTTTCTGGCTAAAGATATGAGCTAAGGAAAAAGTGGAAGTGAGAACAGTAAATTCCATGTTGAAAGAATCACCTGGAGGTTTTTAACAGCATTTTAAAGTGCACCTGAAAAACTTACAATTGCATCTATTCTGTGTGTGGAAAATTGCATGGTTGTGCAACCTCTTTGTGTACAACAAAGAAATAACTGCAAATGCCTGTGTAAAATGTCATCTCTCTGTTCATTCACCCACTTGCCAAATGCAAATGGACATGTCTGCAAGTTCTGCAAAAGGGCCGTGTAGGAGTCTGTGTTGAAAATACGTCCTTTCACCGTCTTCAGATGCTTCCTCAGTTTGTTCTATCTGCTTATTTCCCACCAACATCTAAGCCATTTAATGTGGGTAAAAGAAACTCTCTGACAGTCTGAGGCACCTCCATAATCAACAGTTCATTGGTTCTTAAGAGCATTAAGGCCCAGAAATGAATGCTGCAAGAAACTTTATCTGGGAGCTGACTGACTGATGGATGGAGCAAACTACAATGGTAAGCATTTAAAAACCCAGCTGGCTGTGCCACACTCTTGCTCCTGAGTGTGAGCAGACTGTATTGTACCTCCCCTGAAAACTCTCAAAGCACACTTACTCCTTTATGAATTTTGATAAACATGTTCCATGCTATGCCTTTCAAACCCCCCCAAGGCTCTAACCCACTGATTATCTGCAATACTATTTTTGCAGATTTTTTTTTTTGGAATGACATAAATGTTTATTGTTGCCAGTATGCACTAACAGTATTGGCTGAAAATTAATGTTAAAATACTGTTTTGCTTTGAAACAGGGGGAGAAATTTCTCTTTGGTTTGTTTCTTTGGAGATTGATGCTAGATTTCTACCCTAAGGCTGCTTTTAATTTCTTTTGACTCAAAATTTATTTGTCTCTAAAGAAAAGGGGTTCCCAGAGACTGTTTGCCTGGTATATATATTGTAGCAGAGGCCACAATGTATGGGGTTAGAAGAGAAATCTTATTAGTCATCTTCTTTTTATTCTGGTTGTGACTCACTTGTTGATTTGGAGTACATGGGGTTTTTTGCCAAGTAAGACCTATTTCCCTCTGTTCCTCATGAAATGAGCTTGGCCCAGTGATTATGACTAGCTTGACCCGCCAGACCATTAAATATGCCTCCCAGGCTTGCAGTGGCCTTGTGCAGACCCTCAAACTCCCTATATCCCAAAGATGGGGAGCTGGGTGTTAAAGGATAGGTCTCCCAGAAGCCAGTATGATCCAGGAGATGATAGATCATGAGACAATTTCAGACATGATTGTGTTTTGGGTCCTTCCACTGAAGTGTTCTTCTGCCCTGGAGATAAGTGCTGAGAGGCAATTTTGTGATCTGGAAACTGTGGTTTGAGTGTACCCTGAGGAAGTGGGCTGGGATGTAGCCATTTGATCTCATTTATAGGCTTGTAGGACCATCCCTCCACTGTCAGCCAGGACCAGCTACATCTCAGATACTCCAGGAAGCATTTCAAAAGCCTACCCGGGTGGACATGCCATGTTCAGCTGTTCCTGTATGATCTCCCTTTAGCATTGGGAAAGTGCTTCCTGATCTTTAACCTCAGTCTGCCTCCCTTTATGTCTGTCTTTCGTCACCCTGTGTGTCATGGCAAAAAGTCCTCTCCACTCAAGCAACTCTATAATTTAAATTTTCTCCTGCATTTTTTTTCTGGACCTTTGGTTAGCCCTTTTGCTGTTCTTTCAACTTAGCACAGCTGAATCACATCTTTCTGGGAGAGCAGTTTTCCAGACTGCACAGGGATACTCACAGTCACTTTGCAGGGATGAAAATTGGTTATGTCTTTCACAGGGTGTAATTCTGTTTATACATTGCTAGTCTGGGGCTACTCTCTTCTGCAACAACACAAAGCTGCTGTTCAGCTTGTGATCCTCTACAGCCTCTGGATGGTTTTCTGCAGAGCTGCTGGCAATGAAGCTGTTCCATCCTGCAGTATACAGGCAGTTATTGCCCGTGTGAGGAGGAATCTGCAAACTTGTCTCTAGAGTAGCATGTTTTCCTGTTAGACCTTACAAATACTGGTTTCCCAAGATCATTTTGAATTCTAATCTTGTCTTCCAAACTCCTGACAGTCCTTCCCTGCTGGCTGCCATCTGTATATCCTCTCTGTTCCATCGTCTGGGACATGAATAAAAATATTGAATATGACTAAATCTGGGAGAGGCTGTGCCACACCTATCCCATATGTCCCTCCACTTTGACTGGCAATACAGTATCCTTTCAGTACAAACCTCCTGCCCCACCATGTCTTCCTCTGGATTACACCTCACCAAAGCTGACTTCAATGACTGTTTTCCTCATCAGGGACAAAAACTAAAATGAAAGGCTGATGTTCAATTCCTTCCCTTTCTCCATGCTCATGTTTACTATTATTAAATAATTCTGAGATAAATAATCTTTAGGTACATCATTTTTTTGGAGGTAGACATGACATTTGCTCTTTTTTGTTCTCTCGCCATAGCCAAGACAATCTCCTTCTGCAAGCAGAGCATAACAGTGTATCACACTAACACTAATGCAAATACATTAATACAAAACTTCCAGATCTACTTGAGATCTTTAAATGAATTTTTCTGTGAGCCTTACCTAGTGATTTTTTTATCTGTTCTCTTGAGATTTGTGTTTCTGCCATCCCCTATTATTTTCTACAGTTTTTCCTCCTTCTTGCTGTGCCATGGTTGTACTGCCCTCTACTTCCAGGACTGTCTGAGCAGACAGCACCCTCCTTTCAGTAAAACCTTGTTTTCCGTGCTGGAGGTTTGCAGTTGTGCAATTTTACCCTCTTATAGCCTCCTAAAATCCTTCCTCAGGTTGATCTACAGTGGTCTCAACCTTGGGGAAAATGAGAGCATTTTGGGCTATAATGCAGAGTGGGGTTGGGGTTCCCTGCATCCTCCCAGTGACAATGGCACCAGAGAGGGGCTGAGTGCTGGGCTTGGTAACTCCTCTGCTGCAGAGAGAATCTTGAATTTCGGGCTTGTTAAATTGCCCTGTAATTATAAAGGCATTGCAACAGCTCAGATCAAAAATATACCCAGGCAGATTAGGAATGTGTCAGATGCTGAACTCCTCAAAAGTGCTAATACCTTGCTGCGCTTTTATGTGGTTTAAGTTGTGCATTTGTTTTGCAGCCAACAGACAGTGCCAGAAAAGAAGACGAAGCAACCTTTGCCAGTCCTCCCTTTGTAAACCTACATTGCACAGTAGGAAGCAGGAGAATTTACTTTAACTAAAGCCAAGCCAGTGGTTTAATCTTTGTAAACATGTCTTAAGTGCTCTGTCTCTTATCTTTATGCCATGGCTTTTGTACCAAAGAAAAAGAAAGGTAGAAAGCTGTTCAGCCAGAAATATCACAGTTTTGACATGAAAACTGGTCATCAATCACTTTCCTGTGGAGCTCTGTGTGTGTGTGTGACAGTGAGCCTGAGTGTTTGTGCTCCTGCATTGTTGAATTAGCAACTGGTGGCCTACAGTGCAAACACAGCCTGCTCCTTCAAGGGCCAGAAGAGAGAAAGAAAGAAAGAAAGAAAGAAAGAAAGAAAGAAAGAAAGAAAGAAAGAAAGAAAGAAAGAAAGAAAGAAAGAAAGAAAGAAAGAAAGAAAGAAAGAAAGAAAGAAAGAAAGAAAGAAAGAAAGAAAGAAAGAAAGAAAGAAAGAAAGAAAGAAAGAAAGAAAGAAAGAAAGAAAGAAAGAAAGAAAGAAAGAAAGAAAGAAAGAAAGAGACTAAATGGTTAAAAGGGAAAAATCCTCTCACAACAAAATCTGAATTCTCCTGGGTTGTCTGGAGAAGTCTTCCAAGGAGGAAAAGGTCTTATAGACATCAAGCATGCTGCAAGCTGAACTCAAAATTGGAAAACTGTCTGGTTGTCTCTGTAAGTGTACACATATGTTTGTTGGCAGAAATCAGATTGTTGTTTTAAAATGCTGTAATTTTTAAAAACGAAATCATCATGCAAGACCTGTTTGGTACTTTTTTCAGGCTTTGTGGTATAGGTAAGCATTGTGGATGCTAGCAGCATGCTAAAGTAGATATGAGAAATGGCAATTTAAAAACTCATCTTTTCATGTAAGACTTGGAATAATATATCCTCAATATTACATGCAGATTTACATTAGGATAGTCTTTTAGACCACATATCACTGCTCATCACAGCACAAAGAATGCAACACAGAATACTGGGAAATTTGAGGCTTAAAATAATACCAATTTTTGCAGCACTGAGTAACTGGACTTCTAAAATGGAACTGAGAGAATGCCATGCAATAGTGGTGGACCAGAGAAAGCTAACAGTGAATCCTTTCGACACAAAGTGAGCTTCAGGACTTATTATTCCTACATTTATATGGAAGAGTTGTATTTGCCTCATCTCTCTGTGTTGTGCAGATAAAGACACCCAGGAGATATTTTCCAGGTGTTGTGTTTACAAACATTTTCTAAAGTGCATCTTCCTTTTTAATCCTTTTTGTTATATTGATAACAATAAAAGGCAAACTGGGTGCACTGTGCATTAAACCTCCATTTTAACCAGAGGCTTTGTGGTGTCTCTGCAGCCAGACTGCTTTGGTTTTGGCATCAGAGGAGATCCCTTTATGCAAACAATAAGCCTGTGTGTTTTCTGAATCCCTGCTGAAGGAAGGTACTGAGTGATGGTGACATGTCATGGGCTGCTGAAGGTGCTACTTCTATTAAAGTCTGTAAAATATTACAGGACTGGTGTTCAGAGGGACCAGCAGGATGTTTCCTCAGAATATAGCCAGCTGTGTAAAGAAGCTGAACTGTTTTCTTGACCTGTTTTGTTGCCAGGGTTTTTATCTTTTGTGTAGCTTGACTTTCTGAAATAGTTCAAATTTTCTCTACTAAATAAAAGAGAGGCTATCGTTGAAAATTATACAGACAACAGTTTCAGTGCTATATTCAACTAGGAAATCTCCTACATTAGATTTGTCTTTACTACAGCAAAAAGACTAAATAAAAAATGAACAATTAGCAATGGCTTGGGTATAGCTTATGACAGTGGGTTTATATTTACTTTTATCTCCAAATAGAATAAAATCCAAGCCAATAAAGGATATTAATTGTGCTTTAAAAAAAAAAAAATCAGTTTAGCTAAAAACAATGCTGGGAGAAATTCAACTGGGAGAAAGACTTTATTAACAGAAAAATCTGAACGATGATTGAGAATCATTGGATAATACTTAAGGAGATACCCAAAAAAGCCCCACCCAGCAAAAGAATCTGCATTTGTTAAATGGCCTGCTGCAGAAGGGAAGTAAAACTTCTTATGCATATGTGTACTTGGATCCCAGGAGAAAATGCAAAAAGCCCCCAATGTCAATACATGTAAATAACAAGGTAGATTTTGGAGAAAATTGATAAAAGAGGAAACAGGTCACAAGAACATGCAGAACTGAGCAAAGTTGCTTGTTGAGGAGTATTTTCTTGTATTTTGGGGATTTTATGTTAGTGTTTCCAGAATAAAGAACACTAAAAATGACACATGTCCATTACGAGATGAAAATAGTAAAACTGCCAATAGGAAAAGATGTTAAAAACAGGCTTATTCTGTTGTATTTTTGTCTTCAGTCCAGGGAAAAAAACCCAAACCCTAATCATTTATTCATGTCCACCAATAGTAGTCACGTAGTTTTTGTTCTAGTTGTAACTAAAGAGGAGGTTAAACAGCAGATAATAAAGTCAGGCAAGGATCCAATTAACCTGTATCCAGCAATCTGAAAAAAAAAGGAGCAAGCCAAAGAAAATAAATCTTAGCACACTGGGGAAGTTCCAGATGCCTGGGAGAAAGCTAGCATGATAAATAGCATGAATCAGATAATTTGTAGACCTGTCAGCCTGATGGGGATCCTGGAAAGTGGAGTTGGTACTGCACAACACTGTTATCAGGCAGCGAGGGTGATGCAGAATCAATGGGGAATGTGCCAGATGCACCAAAAATAGGTCAACTTCTGGTCTCAAATTCTCTTCTACAGGGGTGTGTTTATCATCTAAAGATGTTTCCGTTATACATGTGTTTCTGTGAATCATGGGAGAGAGAATCGTGAGAGAAAGGAAGCAGGTGGGAATTAGGGATCTCACACTTGTATTGATGCTCTTCAGACTCTTCACAAAGCACAAAAACATGCAGGACTGAAAAATGTACTTGGGAGGGGTCTAAAGGGACCAGCAAACCAGAAGCAGATTACAACCTAGAGCTACCTATATGTTAACAGACAGCTGGAGAGACTGTTTCAGTCTGGCAGACAAAGATACAAAACAAGATCCAGTGGCTGGGGTTGGAAATGCATTTTTAATTAAAATTTACTGTAAGAAAGTACTTCAACATCAGAACAACTCACAATGGATAAAAAAAATGTTTATACTGGAAGTTTTTCCAGAAAAATCTGTTTTATTCCAACCATTGTCTTTGGATCTGAAGCATGAACTGATCTCAGTAAGTCCTGTGGTCTATGGAAAAAGAACATTGGCTTGAGTGTCCTTGGTGAGTCCTGTCCTTAAAATCTATGACCTGCAGAGAAATAAAAGCAACGCTGCATGCTGAGTGATCTGCCCTGAGTCAAGTGTCTGACAGAGGAGGCCCCACTCCTTGCAAAATAAATGATTTCTGAACCAAGGACATGTTTCATTCAGAAGAGTGTAGCCATTTAGAGTGAGTGTAACAGGTTGGCCATTCAAAAAAAAAAACAGAATGCAGTAATCTAATGATAAAATCAGCAAACAGCACACTGGAACAAGGACAATTATTCACCATCTTCAATATCTCCTTTAGCACATTACATTCAAATATTTCCTTGGACTGGAAAAGATACTCTTTATTGCAGAGATTAGAGTCGTCCTTTTGGGAAAATGGGATGGAGGAGGAAATCTTACGGTGTTTTTGCTTTGTTGCTTTTCAAGACATTATATCTGTCTGTGAAAATATCACTGAGCAAGTTGGCAGTATAACTAATTCCCAACAGCATGAAAAAGAAATAAAAATTAAAGCTTTTAAAAGGAAGAAGGGCAATGTAAGGTAAAAGTCAGTTCAGAGAAAGGCCATCAGAGCTGCTGCCTCCAATGTGTCCTTGCTAAAGCAGCTCAAACTTGAAATCAAGCAGCAATGGGGAACATCTGCAAACTATCAAAGATGGTGCAAAGGTTGGTGAAAATCTTTGTGGCCTCTGTGATTCATAGATACCAGCCAAATACAAACAAAAGCTTTTTTCTTTTGTGACAGACATAGTATTGTGGCTTGAATCACACAGAGCCCTATTGTTGGGTTATTTTATCTTATTTCTTTTGCAGATTCAAGTGGGGAAACAGGCTTAAAGAGCTGTTGGGGCACAGCCTGTCTTATATGACGGCAAGTGAGGTGGCTCTCTCAGGCTCTTCTCTCATAGCTTTCTGTCAGTGGCTCTTTCTTCCCTCTCATTATCTTTCATTCAGAGATGTGACTGAAAATGAGGCCAGCCCTCAGTGGGCTGCAGGTTTTTAGGACCAGGAGCAACCTCAGTGCAGATTTTAAGAACCTTTGAGGTTCTTGGTGAGGCCTGTCCTTAAAATCTATGACCTGCAGAGAAATAAAAGCTATGCTGCATGCTGAGTGATCCTCTCTGTGTCAGGTGTCTGAGGAGGACACCTCCAGAGGAGGCCAGGAGGCTTGGAGGCTTGGGTAATTGTTTGGGTGTTTAAAGTACACTCAAGTATAAGCTACACCAGCAAGACTAATAGAGAGCTGATCTAGGATCTTAAAACTAGCTCTACAGCCCAGACACACCTTTTGTTTTTAGGTGCAGGTGTTTTTAGGTGTTTTTAGGTGTTTTTAGGGAAACCTGATCAGCACAAGTTCCCTTTTTTGCTAGTACTTTATTCCATGTACTCTCAGCAAAACTGATTAATGGACATTAAATGAACTAAAGCCTTGCCTCTGCAAAGTAATCTATTATAGGGACTGCCAAACCCAGCAGCCTGATTGAGGCAGGGTAGCCACAGCTTTGTGCCCCAGGACCGTCCCATGGAGGGGCTGAGCACCCAGCAACCACAGGAGCACATCCACACTCACACAAGATGCACATACACACGTTGCTGGCCATACAGACCAGCACAGGCAGAGATACACACACACAGGTGGCTCAAATGGGCTAATCCTGTCCTGCTCTCTGGCAGTTCTAGGAAGTTCTAGGAGTGGGAAATGTACACATTCATGTAATGTGGCTGCCTCCATCCATGGGGATGGATTGTCAACATGCCTAGCAGCTGCCCCAGGACCCCAGCCTCTGCAACAATTGGCACCTGGGCATGCAAAGCCCTGTGGGTGTTGCTCCACTCCAGGACCCTTAGGTACAACCTCCCTTGCTCAGCCTGGAGAAGAGAAGACTCCAGAGAAGGATTATTGCAACCTTTCAGTACTTAGAGAGGGCTTTAACAAAAGATGAGGAAAAACTTTTTAGTAAGGCCTGTTACAATAGGACAAAGGGCAATGGTTCTAAACTCAAAGAAGGTAGATATAGACTAGATAAAAGGAAGATTTTTTTTTTTTTTTACAGTGAGGGTGTTGAAACACTGGAACAGGTTGCCCAGAGAGGCAGTGGATGTAGATATTCAAAGCCAGGCTTGATGGGGCTCTGAGCAGCATCATCTAGTTGAAGATGCCCCTGCTCATTGCAGGTGGGTTGGATTAGATGACCTGTAGAGGTCCCTTCAAAACAAAAAAACTTCTGTGATTCTATGATCAAGACTGAGCCATTTTGAAAATCAAAATTCCATCAAAAATTAAGTCATATCCAGCAGAAGAAGCAATAAAATCTCTGGCCATGATAAGGTCAAAGGGGACTTTAGGCCTTTTGTTGAAAGCTTGAGTGTCATGTTTGGCTTGAGAAATTGATTTACCATTCATCTCCCTGCAGCACATGTTGTGCATGAAGCCCTGTAAGGGGTCTGACAACTTTGTCACTGTCCTCCACAGTCCTTGCTACCACAACTGATGATGAAGGATGATGCCATGACAGCATTATCTGCACCAATGGGCTTCTCCCTCAGTACTGGCCCCTCTTATCTTGGGGCAGGCTGGGCTCCAGCACTTCTGTGAGTCTAGCTGAGACTGATCTGAGCACCCCCTCTTTGATTCTTGATAAACTAGTAGAAATACTTCTGGCTTCAACACTAGAACTGTGCAGAAAGGTCAGAGACCTGGCTTTAACTCAATCCGACCATAGGAAAGCATGCCAAAAAATGTGCGCGTGTCTCACTGAGATGTTCCCTGAGCCAGTCTTTGATACAGCCCCATAAACCTCCACCACAAACATCCAATGCTGAAAGAGATCATATCTTCTGATATCTCTTCTGATCTTACCTTTTTGGCACCCTTCAACCTCTGCTTTCTCAAGCAGAACAGGGGCACTAAAATAGGGCAAGAGGTTTCATGAGGCTGATTAATCAGAGGCATTTCCCTCCTCTACTTCTTCATATCAGTCATAGACATATTATTTAGCATTTTCCTTGGCATTGAAATTCTCAATGGCTAAAAATTTCCAAAAAGAAAAAGGAATGGACATTTTTAGCTGAAGTAGGATTGTCCAGCAAGTCAACCAAGTGGTGTCTACAAGTCCAGATCAAAAGACAAACAACTATTGTTTTGTTTAAACTCCTAATATTTCAGGGATTAAATTAAGTGCTTGGAATTGGCTTAGTTTTCTTCATTTCTTAGCCCTCCTCTCTCCAATTCTTTTCAGCTTTGGTCCCAGTAGAAATTGTTGAGATGGTCTTAGACACCAGTCATCACCCAGAAGAAATCCCAGTTTACTCTTTCTGGATGTTAACAGCAGTTATTAATACCTACATTTCCTGTAGTGGTTTTGGAGGGCTGTCAGATGGGTTTGGAGTACTGTATTTACAGATCTTCCAAGGGTGGAGGACTTGTGCTAGTTTGCTAATGCTCTTGGCCCCTCGTGTGCCATCTTTAGTGCTCCTAATCTGTAGATGAAATGGAACCCAAGAGCATCATTTTACAAGATAGTTCCACAATACATTAGGAACTGGACTTTCCCGTTGCTATAAGCCATTTAAGAACTACATTCTCATCATCTTTTCCACTTATTTCCCTTTCTGACATAGCCAATATGTTGCAATCCTTTGTAAAAACATGTCATTTATACTTATGTAAGTATTTGCTATTGTAGACAACTTGCTTAGAGTTTACTGGCAACAAGAAGACAAAAGCATACAATGGTAAATGGAAACTCTTTTCTTGAGTCATCTTAGAGCTGAGGGGCTTCGTGTTTGCTGTTTCCTAGCTGTGAAAATTACATGGAAAGTTCTGCAGGTATCAGCATTTTGTGATAATCATTTCCATATAGCCAAATAGAGAAACTCATGATTTTGGTTTCTACACTGGATTTTGCAGGCTTTTAGAGCAAACTGAGAGACCTCTGAACAATATCCTCCTACATTTACATCTCAAAGTGTAAAGCTCTTGAGGGTGGTGACTCATAAAGCATTTCTTCCTTCCTCAGAGATCCAAGCTTGCAAATGGAAACAAGGTCTGCAATTCCAGTGAGGAAGCTGGCATGAGGGGTGGGAGGAGGTGTCAGGGCCCACACAACATTACATGATGATGGATTGATGGGACCACATCAATGGGGCCTGAGAGCTGTGTGGCTCTCTGGGAAAGAGGAGGTGGCAGGAACAGAGGAATGTCATTAGTTAACCCACCCATGGGGCAAGAAAGGCCTCAAAGTCAATAAGCAACAGCCTGGAGGTGCCTGGAGGCTCACAGCTGAAGCCAGCAGGTGAACTTGGTTTCCTGACGGGAAGTTTCTAGGCAGTGGAAAGTCAGCAAAGCCCTCACCTGCTCCCCCACTTAAATCAAAGTCACAAGGTGTCATGCCACAACACAAACAGAAATAAAGTCTGGCTCAACCTGCAAGTTATATATTTAAAAAACAAGGCCGGCCTTGCTAATACCATGTAGTTCCCTTTGCAGTTCCTGATAGTTTAAGTCTGGAAGAAATTATTCAAATCTAGTTGTATTATAAGCTGAAGCCAGAGCACCTGCTTCAGCCTCTTCTATCACTAGCCCTGTGGTAACTTCAGTGGCAAGAATCAGTCAAAGGTTTAGAGGAAACAGTTAGCATCTCCTCACAAATGCTAAAAGCAGCACCAAATGACATGTATGAATCATCCCATCTACTCTTATTCAAGCTAGGATAAAAATGTAGCAGTAACACAAGCTGCAATAAACTGTCATGCTCTGGGACATAATACATGTCTTAAAGTTAAGCAGAAACTGTTTCATGGGCAAGTCATTGCATAGTGGTACATTGTGTTCGCACTTTTCTTCAAAGCACCTGTGCTAACAGGAGTCAGACAGAAGAAAAGATTGCAGAAGGCATTTGACTGATCTGAATGGCAATTTCTATCTCACTGCAGGTTATATTCTCTTCCTCTTTCAGTTTTTTGGTTTTTTTTTCATAAAGCAGTCAGGGAGTATTTATGTCCTTGCTATGAGAACGTGTCAAGAATGTCACTCAAAGGGAAGATGGTTCCATCCACTTTAGGTTTGCCAGGTAATTAAATTGCTCTTTTAATGCTCACTTAATCAGAGTGACTTCTCTGCTGCTCTATGTGAAGAAATGATGATATCTTACTTTCAGAGATTATATGAGTGCTTTTGTGTTTGATACACTCATAGTTTCAGAAGCTACGGCTCCTTTTGTTTTGCCTCCTGCAACAAAATTCAGAAGACTGTCTTCTCAAACATAGCATTTAACGCACTGCAGTGGTACAAATGTCACCTAACCCACATGGTCACCAGATCTCAAAGGCAAAGCATGTGACAATAAACTGAACAATGCCAGGGCACGTATCTCAGCACTGAGACTCAGCCGTGTATATTGGTAATGTGTCACTGCTCTTCCTGGCAGATTTTCAGTGCAGCCTGAACACCAACATCTCAAACACTCTTCATTTTGGGATTTAGCATGGAATACTGGCCATTCCCCTCAAACTGTTTAAGTGTGGTCACCCTACTGTGAAGACCTGCACAGTGTAAGTGAAGTGAAGCCCACTCTTTGCCCACTGTCCTCATTTTGATATGACAGCAATGGACACAGTTTATTAGTGATAGTAGAATTTCTCCCACCTCATGCTCTTATTTTCATTCTCTGTATTCCTACATTTTGTATTCTCACCAGTCCTCCACTCTGCATTATCACATTAACAGAGCATGCCACCAATGAGTTGAGCATGGAGACCCATTATTATGTGCTCCCACAGGCAAGGTGTTTAGGGCTGCAGTGCTGGCAGAAGGTCCTGGGTGTTGCATTCTCTCAGGTTTAGGGTCCCCTTCACTCAGACAGGCCCTACATCTGCTGAGCAGGAGTGAGATCTTCAATGGCCAGTAAGCTGACAGGTACCTAAGAGAGCCGATAGGGAAAGCCCTAGAGAAGAGCAGGGTGACCCTCCTTCACAGAGCCAGAGCCGTATCTCTACAGATGCTCCCTCCAGTGCAAATGGAGGATTCTGTGATGTTCTGGGATTACAGTCTTAAACAAGCCCTTTTTAGAAGCTACTAGGTGCAGAGGAGACTTTCCAGGCAGGTTAGTAAGTGCTTTCTGGGTTTAGACAGAACAGGGGGATTAGGAAACACATATGTGTTTACAACCTTGCAATGGAAGTGGTTGCCCTCGTCTGCCTAAATGATTTGTGGATGAAGCCACAAATTAGCCACTGCTGAGATTTACATGGTTTCCTCTGACTAAGCCTCATCTGCCCCACATGCCTCACCACAGCTCCCCTGAGCAAGTGCTCCATAGGGCCCCCAGGACAGAAGGCCAGACCAAGGTCAGGATACCTCCAAATTCATCAAAATGAGGCCTAAATAAACCCCACACAGCATGGAGGCACTGTGGTGTCCCCACACAGCTGTCCCTCTCTCCCCAGGAGCTCCCGTGTGTCATCTGGTGCTGGGTGAGGGGCAGTGCTGTCAGCACAGGCTCGCTCCATCTGTGCACACACCATCTGGGTGCCTTCTTCCCTTTACATGCAGCTGCAGGTTTCCCGCTGCATATGTTCAACCTCCCACAGCTGGAAGCAGTAAGAGGTAGTTTGAATACACGTTATACACAGGAAGGATTGAAGTTCGCAAATTTTTAGCACTCTGCATGCTAGCAGACCCACAATAATCTTTATTGGCTGGTTTGCTCACTTTATGGCTGCCATTTTCATCCTCCTATGACAAGATGCTGTGACCCCTGCAGGAGAAAAACGCTCCTGTCAATTTATCACCTCACTGTCATGAACCTCTGCCCACCACTTGCTATTTTGTGGAAAACCATCCCCAGCATTGCTTTTGTCCATCAAGAGAAAGGGATGAGCTGGCACTTTGCCATGGTTGGTGAAAGTAGGTTGGTACAAACTGTCTGAGGTTTTTTACAGTGCCTATCACCGGAGTATCAAAGCACTGAAATATTGTTAGTCATGTTTGCCTCCCCACTGATCTTATCACCAAAGGCCAATCCTACTGGAGACCATTGGTATTCCATATGGTATTGCTTAGATGGTTTGTTTTGCTAGATGGGCTGATCTGTAGCCAGCACTGGGATAGTCTCTAACTCTGGGGTCAGATTCCAGGCTTTAATTAACACTGATGATAAACACACTGCTTGTAAGGGCTTTTTGCAAGGTGACTTTAGCACAGCTTATAGATGTGTTTTCTGAAATTAATTTGTTTCGTGTTGTGAAAATTCCAGTCCTTAAAGAGGTCTATGGACACTGTAAGTCTTGAAATCGAGGTTAAAAAATCCTGTGATAGGTGTAACTCCTGTAGGAAATGTTATAAAAATAGATTTATAAGAGGTCTGTGATATTTAGAAATAGCTGACTGTACTCTACCGAGTTGACTGGCAGTTTTCTCAAGGATCTATATAATAGTTACATTAGACCTTTTAAATTTCAGTATATTTTCATACTTTGGCACTCCCCAGACACATTGAAATAAATTTTGTGGGTTTTGCATGTTGCAACAACTGGGTGCGTGCTACTGTGGTCAGTTTTAATAGGTATTAATGCAGTGAGTAGCAAGCAAATTATAACTGTTTCACATTAGACATAATTTTACAGCAGATAATTTTAAAAGGAGAACGGAATGAATCAAATTCAGTAATTTGTATTAAAATATCTTTTACATTCCCTGTGTTCCAGTGGAACTGATGACAAGCCTCGAGAAGCATACTAGGACAAACAGACCAGAAAATTAAATTCTTCTAGTTTTCATATGCCACAGAAGGAATAATTTGCTTCTCTTTTTTTTTTTTCTCAGCTTTTCATTTTTCTTTTTGAAGAGAGGATTACGATGTAATCTTACATTTCTAAATCCTATCACAAATATTTTTTTTCAGCTTCATAGAACTGTGATCTGTTCCAGTTTTTTGGAGTAGACTCTGATGTGGTATGCATGATAGATTGCATTTACTAGGATGTGAAGAAAGCCAAAAGGTTAAAGTCAAGGTTGTAATCTCAGAACTCTGAATTTTTGAAGAATGTTTATTCTCTCAATTAAGCATATACGTGTACTTGCCAGATGTGCAGGATCATACCACATTTTTGAACATACAACCCATAATTAAAGAGATTGTGCTCAAGCTCTGGATGCTCCTGCAAACAGAACGCTTAAAGATGTGGGGTGTCTTTGGGCAGTAGCTTTGAGCTCATTGTGCCCCATCAATCAGGAGATGCCTCCAAAGGCTCTGAATGGCTCCATGGTTACTGTAACTGTGGAGCATCCAAGGTCAAAACTTGCTTAGCAAGAACAGAAACTCCTTCAGTTTGTCTTTAGGTGCCTTTCGATTTAGTGTCCTTTCTGAGTCACTCACCCAGTTATGATCAGTACAGAGAGAGATAACACCTCTAAGGCTGTCTCTCGTCCCAAGCTTATGTACCCCAATCCAGCAGGAAGGCTGGTGTGTGTCTGCTCATCACCTACAAGGAAAACCCAAACAACAGCCTTGGCTAGACATCTAACATTTAGATAGTTTCACTATAGGCTGGAGCACTGCCAGCCAGCTAATTGAGAAGCAAAGACTGATGGAAGTCACCATGGTTTAAGTTTTGTTCCAAAGCCCTTTCCTTACCTTGGAGCAGACACAGCCACTTCACTTCTCTGAGCCAGTCATAAATCAGAACAATTACTGCCTTCTTCACCAGAGCTTTACTGCTTGTAAAATAAGGACAATCAAAATATTTGTGATGGTTGTTACACAAGGCTGATGCATGGTCGTTAGTCAGTGTATGCAAAGGGCTGTGTAATTCACAGATCAAAGATGTGGATCCTTGTCTCTCTGGTTTAGGGATGCCCATTGCACTCATCACTAGCTCTGAAATCCTGACCCTATAAACACCTCTGTATGTCTTCAATTTTTTTTGCGTGAGGAGTTTCCTTGATGAGATAATGATACTACTCACTACACAGCTACTTATTCCAACTCACTGTATTTATAAACCAGGGCTGTTTCTCAGAACCTCCAAAGGTCAAAGCCCTGTATACGTTTATGTGAAAAAACTCAGGTATTTTCCATTCAAAGTGCCTTTATCTCTTGGCATTGGAAATAAAAAAAATTATGCTTTCAAAATGTAGAAGACTTGTAAATATAATAATAATAATAATAATCTAGTAGCCTTCTTTGTTCCCACTCTCTTTTTATTGATATTCATTAATGCTATTTCTCTGGAGAAGGGTTTAATTCACTAATGCTATTTCTCGGGAGAAGGGCTTAATTTTTCTACTACTGCTATTGGTGATATCTAGAGCTAAGTGGTGAGAAAGCTTAAAAAAAGATAATTTTTTTTTTTTAATGTAGCTTCTTGTTTATTTTCTCAGATGGGCTGATATTGTTCTGCATACCTATCTTTGAGATACTGAAACCCAGCAAAAAGAAGCCTGACTGACTCAAATGTTTTTTCTCTTTTAGAAAACTTCCTTTTCTCATCAGGGCCACAATGTAATGAGGTTTTAAATTTTTATGGCTATGATTCTTTTCTTTTAATAATGTCTTAATTTATATGGTCATGTCATTACAGGCATGTTTGCATTTAGAGAAAAAAAAAATGTGGGTAAACACAGGACCTGGAAACTACACTCTGACTTTAGACTTTCCATAAAAGCAGCCTGAATCATGCTTCAAAAGAAAATAGCTTGTTTTTTCATCCAGTCTCATTTGGGGCAGTTACCTCATAATTTTCAAGTTTTTGAGGCAGTCAGTATCAGGCTTGACTGCTGTTAATTTCTTCATTAGTCTTATATTGGCCTCCATCTGAGGACTGCTTACTGAAATTGATGCTTTCAGCTTGTAGTAGAAATTAAAGTTGCTTTAATTTGGTTTATCTCCTTAGGGGTCAAAATAGAAACAGGTCCTGTTTTTGTTTTGAAGGAGAAATGGGAAGGGGAGGGAAGGGGAGGGAAGGGGAGGGAAGGGGAGGGAAGGGGAGGGAAGGGGAGGGAAGGGGAGGGAAGGGGAGGGAAGGGAAGGGAAGGGAAGGGAAGGGAAGGGAAGGGAAGGGAAGGGAAGGGAAGGGAAGGGAAGGGAAGGGAAGGGAAGGGAAGGGAAGGGAAGGGAAGGGAAGGGAAGGGAAGGGAAGGGAAGGGAAGGGAAGGGAAGGGAAGGGAAGGGGTGTGCTGCTGACACATGGGACTTCCACAATCTGACTGCAAACACCTTGGTGTACCCAACACTCTCCTGTGCATCTGCATAGAAAGGAGGCGTGAGAATCCCTTACTTCTGCCCCAGCAAGGATTTGGGTGGTATAGTATAACAACCAAGACACAACCACACAGCTCCACACTCTGCTACTCACATCCTTGACTGAAAGTAGGACAGAGGAAAATAACCTGTTTCTAACCAAAAAACAGAAGGCTCAGCTCTTTAACTGCAGGCAAGGATCCCCAGGGATAATGATGGGTTAAAAAGGAGCCACAGGTTTTTGAGAGGATGAAACCTGGATGTAGCAAGACTGTGCCCAGGTCTCAGCCGTGTTGAAGCACTTTTCCTGAGCAATACATTTCCTTCTCCACACCACACTTGTTAAACAGCTATAAAAACTTCTGCACATCTGTCTTTCCCATGCAGAATTGTGGACTGTCATCTCTACATAGCATAACTAACATGTCAAGACGCATAAGAATAAATGACAGGCAGCCCTACTCAGGGACTTTCCTTGCAAGCCAGGTGAATACAGTATGGCCTCAACGCTTTTCCCTGTGTTGTTTTGTGAGATGCTCTGCTTTTGAGAGTAGGAAAATTTGATTGGTCCTTTTAATATTCTTCCCTTTCTGACAGTCGTAGCTCAGTTTGGTCTGTTTATGGTCTGACTTTAACCCTTCAGCCAGGCCCTGATTTTCTCCTGTACTGAAGAAGTGCTGTGCATCACAAATATGCTATTTACAATATAGCTTGTTTTACTTGTCCCTATACTATAACTAAGAGTTATTAACAGCTGACAGTTACATATAGATTTCATGTGAGTGAAAAACAGATGCCCTGCAGGCACCAAATTTGTGTGCTAAGAGTGCTCACCTCCATCAATTGTACAAAAAGCAGGAACAGCTATAGCAAAGTCAGTGCCATTCTGCCAATGGCTTCCAGTGTCACCAGTGAGGGAGTTATCAGCCTTTCAAGGTCATCCCAGCCTAAGACTAGCTGAAAGGCAGAGCAGAAGCATCATAGAAGTCACGTAGAGTTGCCTTACCCACTTCTAGGCAGCATTCGGGAAAGAGGCAATTCACCTTTGGCAGGAATCTCCCCACTTCTGACGCAATAATCTTTCTGGATCTGCTTATTTTAAGTCTAGGCAGATGCTGAGGAGGAATCTGTGATGAATTCACACTCTTCATCTAGCTGAATATTCTGGGTATGTTCCCTTTGATGTTTATGCAGAGGGTGAGACTCTCATGGCTGGAAAAATACCATTACATTTTCTGTGTATATAGTGCATCTGTCAGAAGGTGTGAAGATCCTCTATCTAGTCAAGACATTTCTTGTGTTTGCCGTCCACCTGGCACAGTACTTAGGAAGATCATCACAAGTTTTCCTTCTACTGCAATAAGTGTTATTGACTAGCAGGCATTGAAGCACTGGTGGAGTACGCTGGCTAGAGTAGATGTAGAAGAACAACACAGACCTATCTGTATCTATGAGAACTGCATAAAAATACACACCAAGTTGTTCCAGTTGTTCTGGAAAACAAAACAAATGTACAATGTGTAATGCTATTCACAGTCACAGCCTTAAAAGCTCTGTGCCATAAAAATGACAGCAGTGAATATCATGCATAAACTTAACAAGTTGGAAAGAATAATCAACCCGTGCTTACATAACAGTTACATGAAAATTTCCTAAAAATTTGCCATCATGGCTGCAGCCCTCCCTTGTCTAGAAAAGTCCATGTCCCAGCAGCCCAAATCAATGAGGGGTGAAATGACCCTCATTCCTACTAAAGTAGCTGATGAAATAACTGAACTGCATAAAACCAACTGGCCGTCTGTAGAAAGCTGGCTGAATCTGATCCCAAGGTCTGCTGCTCCAAAACAAGGTCTTAGGAGTTTGTCTTTCAGGGTCCTGGTGAGCATAGAAGAGGAAAATACTTATACAGAGCTGGCTTAATGGGTGAGAACTCCGAGCAGTTGTCCAAGACCCCAAGACAACAGGGCCCTGCTTGGTTCAATTTAGCAGAGAGGTATCCAGCAAGGCAGCTGCAAAGAGGGAGCAGCCCTTTGTCCGGGCTCTCTACAGCTCTACACCACCTGTACAGCAAACCTGCTGTGCTTCCAAGCAGCCCCAGCAGCAGAGTTGCCAGAAAAGATGAGACTTATCTTTGCTGACCATCCCAGACACTGCACTGGACATGCTCATCACCAGCTCTCTCATGTGGATGTTTTTACATCATGAATGTAGACATTCCACCATGGTATACCACCATGCAGATATCCTTACAACACCAGGGTGGTCCAAGGCAGGGTTCTGGGTGAAATCTGGAGCTCTCCAGATGGCCAGTGTCATCTCCTTGTGTCCTTCAAAACTCCCTTGAATCTTTTCACAAGTATTTCGAAAAACATGGGATGAGATGGGACTGTCTGGATTCTCAACACCTCTGCAGCTGAGGGCAGCACACCACTTAGTTTAGCCAGAAACGCCCAGGATGATTTCCTTCTTATAACCCCTCAGAACATTCCCCATTCCCCAACTCACACCTGTGCAAAGTCCAAGAAAAGTAAGGCCGAAAATGATGCCTGTCTCTTACAACTGATGCCACCCCAGGTGAACCTGATGCTCCACGTGGTCAGGCAGAGCTCTGGATAGAGAAGATTGTGCAGCCCCCAGTGTACAACACTGCACTGGACAGTGCTAGGGTGGAGAAGAGGGGCTCACACCTGTCACCACAGTACTTCGTACTAGTCCAGAATTAATTTGCATTTGCTCCTTTCTGTCTCGCTAAGACAATTTCACAATACAAGCAACATGCTGTCCTTTCATCACTGCTTTTTAAAGGTGTCTTTAATTACATGTGGTTCCTGAGAAATTGTTATTATCAATTTAATTAAGACCCAACTGGTTGTATCCAGAAATAAAAGATTATAGTGCCTTTTGATACTTAATTAATTTTTTCTCCTTTAAAATGGAGGAGATCTCTGCTGTTGGAGATCCTTTCTGAGTTCTGAATTACTCCCTCTGCATGTCCCACTTGGCATCAGCCCATTTTCTCTTTTTTTCCCAAAACTCTAGCACCAGTGAAGTCTCACAGAATATGCCCAACAAGACCTGACTGCACTCCTGGAAGTCCAGCTGCACAGAGGAAGACTTTCTCCCCATACAATAATACTTCTTTGCAACCTTCTAAATGGTGTGAGAGTCACAACAAAGTACTGCTATGCAGGATATGCTGACAGGCTCACACGTCCCATTTATTATTTGGCTAAGAGTTTCTCCTTTTCAGCATGTTTGGGGAGCCCCCACCCTCAGCCACTGAGTACCTTTGGTTCCCTGCATCTCCAAGGTGCTCCCTGGATTGGTGTGGGTGTCTGAGGCTGTGGTAAGTGCTCACATAAAATCTCTGCTGGGCTGAGAGCAGGTCAAAGCAGTCCTTGAGTAGGCTTCACTCATCATTCAGCAGCCTCCTAGGGAATATCACTCAGTGTTTCTTTTTACAGCCTGTCTTTTCCTGCACTCAGCCTGTACAGTCTGCAATTTTCCCTCATTCCCTCCAGCTCCATGTGGACCATGATCTGAGTGACCACTGATCCACACAGATCTCCTGGAAATATCCTTAAATCCTATGTGCTTAGGGAGAAAGATGTCTAAAAGAAGCCACTTGTACTCAGTGCCAGACTCCTGGGCTTTGAAAGAACATACAGCGAGAAGGAGTCCACCACCAAAAAAGCCCATTCTTGTGCCCCAATGCATAGTCAGGGATGCAGGAGGAGACATCAGGTGGCACCCCTGCCCCTGGCCCTGCACATCTCCACATGTCCCTGCACACAGCCATGTGTGTCATCAGTGGCAGAGGATCCTTCAGCCTCTGTTATGCTTTGGAACTACATTTGTTAATTGTTTCTCAAGTTCAGTTTAGGCAAATGCCATTTTAGCATAATTTTATTTACACAGGGGACAGATTAAACCAGTAATAATAATGACACATATTAGGTGCAGCTGTTCTATTTTGTTCCCCCAAGCAGGCCTGCAGCGCTGTTTCCTAATTTAAGCCCTGGTGCTACAAATCTGAGTAAATTTTACACATGGGAATATTTCCTCTAGACTTGGTGGAGGCTGCTCAGATGTGAAAAGCTGGATTTTCTCACAAGTATTTTCAGGACTAAACCCATCATTTAAGTGGCCCAGTTTAACCTAGTTTTTGCCTATATTAAAAAAAAAAAAAAATCACCAAACAGGGCCAAGGAATCCTCTGTTACTTTTCTGACCAAGTTTTGCTTAATTATTTAATCATAGTCATGTCAGTAAAACAATGTGTTTCACTTTGGAAACAGTCTTGCAAAAGTCTGATGATCATTGTTCGTATCTCATCTTAATGATGTCTAAATCTTAAACACTTTGTCCCTTAAAAAGTAGAAGGAATGAAGTTTTGTTCGTGTTAAGGGTTTTTTTTGTTTGGTTGGGGTTTTTTTCCCTAAACCTAGAACAGTAAATGATTTCCCAAGATAACAAAACAAAAAAGAGATAACTTCACAGTCAACCTCTTTAATATGTAGCAAATATGGTGAATTTATATGCCGTGGAGTGTCAGATTCACAGATTCTGTGCTGCTTTTTACATATATTTTAATTTGTATCTATAACACATTTTTTAAAAAAGAACAGAAATTAAGAGAAATTGAGGATCAACATGGGAAACTATAGAAAATCCTTTATATCCTTTTAATTAAATTTATTTCCATTTATAATTATGGTATAAATTACAGTATAAAAATTATTTTAAAATAGCCTGACTTTCTGCACCTCTAAATGCATTTTCCCATACAATAAGAATAATGTTTTTTACAGAGGAGCCATGACATTGGACCTTATAAATTGTGGAGTGATCCTCACACAGTAGGTATAATATAAAACATTCTGCTGTGATTAATGTTTTCTTTAATAAGGACTGAAGACTAAATAGTTTAAGTTTCTAATAGCTCAGGAAATTTTCAGGATGTTCCATAGACATTTCAGGACATGACCCTCAGTTGGATAACAGAGTTGTAGATCACTGAGTTTTTTGTCTTGTTGTTCATGATGGCTTCTATTATTTTTTCCCCATTTGCGATTTTTTAAAATGAATTTTCCTATTTTCCTGTCAGTGCTTTGCACTTTTTTTTAGTTTCTGCCTTCTTGGACTATGACAGAAAAAAGCATGGAGCTATTGTGGGCACTGGCAGATGGGGGCAGGGACAGGCAAATTAATTCTGCATAGGGCATTTGGCACTCTTCTAATTTTTCAGGCTTGTCTTTTCCACTTAACAACATTCTGACTTAGCAGCATAAAAACATATTTGCATTTAATAAAGGGGAAACCAGATGAGAAATTAAAGCAGATCTAGCTGTGACCTTAATAGACTGCGAAAAAGAAAAGGAAAAAAATGTATTTCAGTGCTTCTTGCAGCTAGAGGCCAAAGCCTCTGGCTGTTGTTACAAGAACACTGTTAACACTACTAATAATGGGAGATCAGACAGAAGATGTAGCTGGAAGGAACAGTTTATGGAAAAATGACCATCCCTCTGTTAGACTCAATCACATACCAGCACAGAATGGTTGGTGTCAAAATTCTGCAGTTGAACGGCAGGAAACGAGTTGTTGTTGGATCATTGTGGGTGCATCAACAGCAAAACAAAAAAAAGTGGCTAAATAGCGCAAAATATACTGTGAAAACAGGAAGGAAGAACGTGTAGGTGGGACCATATGGCACAAGCTTCTTTAGTAACTATAAAACACTCCTCTTCAAAGAATGAAGAAGTAAGAGTTTGATATAGAAATGTTTTCCCATGCAAAATACTTGCTGAATATAGAACATGGAGGGAATCAAACTTCAGGTTCCTGCTGGGACCTGTATCTTTGGTGGGGGGTTTTGGGCCACATGGATTGAGGAGCACGAACAGAGATGCAAAATCAATGATAAGTACAAGAATTATGTATGTGCCTGACTAGAACAAATGCTAAGGGAATTCATCCTGTGGGGCTAAGGTTAGGAATAAAACCTGCTTTTTGTCCTCCTTGTTTTCCCTAAAACAGCGTCACTTTTTGGAGGAGAAATTGTGTAAAAATTAATTTCTTTTCTTCCTTCTTTGTCAGGAAGATAGAAATTCCATGCCATTTTATTTGTCAAGAAATCCTGAAGCATTCAGTCACAATAGAGAGGATGGAAGAAAACCTAGGACTGCTGTGTATGTTGAGTGAAGCAACACAGATGGTCCTTGTTAAGAAGTATAAACCATGTGAAACCCTGTGAAGACACAGTGTGAGGTTTTCTGGAGTATTGGGGTTGCAAAGCCCGGGATGTAGCCCTAAGAAAACATCAAGCAGGAATTGTTTTCTGCTGTTTTGAGTGGTTTCAGCATTTAGGGCCTGAATTTGGGTGCTAGGCAGAGAGGAGCAAATGGAATCCCCTTATGACTGTGAGAAAATGCATGGGAATCTCACCTTTAGCAAGAGAGAGGGCTTTGGATTCATGAAGGACACGCGGGAAGGAGGACGGGGAGAGAGTAGAACAAAAAAGCCAGGACCTGGATAGTGCAAAAGGAAAAGGTATAAGAAATATGATAACATCGTTATTCTCATTTGATTTTGAACTTCTGTTTCCTAGAAGGGACAGAGGAGCTCACTTCCACAGTAGCAGGTAACTGGGACACCGGCCTCAGGCTTGAAATGCATTAAGGGATTGAACAGCTTTAACTGAGAATGCCAGCTTTGGTGTAAATGGCATGTGGGCCAGAACACAAACTGAAGTAGCAGAATACACAAAGTTGCATAAATCTAGGCTTCAGTTATGGAAAAGGAAGCTAATTATACTTAATAATGCTGGTGTTGGAAGAGAGAACTGCAGAAGGAGAAGGGAAAGCCACCAGTCCAGGGAGAGGCTATTCCAAGGGCATGTTGAGAGCATCATCCTGCTTAAGTGGTATTATCTCCAGACATATCTTCTCCTAGTTCTTTCCTCAAGGATGTCTGGATAATGGTGTCATGTGGTTAGCTGGACAACCTGTGCTGTGTTGTCTGAGTGCAACCCTAGCTCTTGGTCTCTGATGGCAATCTTCCCAGCTAAAACAATGGTCTTTCACACGTACCAGTGATGCAGACCCAGCAAATATATCAAACTATAACTGCTTCTTTGCCTTTTTTTTTTTCTTTGTGTGTGTGTGTATGTGTGTATGTGTGTGTTAATCACCAGCCAGTTATTTTATTTTAAATGAGCATGACAAAGCAAGGGGCCATGACAGCAGGAGCACTTTATGTAGCAGTTCTGGCACAAATACACCAGACATTCATGGTCTTTGTAATCCTGGCTATTCCTGTACCAGCAAGGAGAGGATATCTAAAGGTATCCTCTGCACTCACATAGCAAGCCTTTCAGCTGACTAGCTTTTATGTGGCTGCTGCCTTCAGCAAGATCAGAAAACACTAGGAAAGCTAGGAAAGCAAATATTTCTTATCTTCTAGTATTTCTTGGATCTGAATCTCTCTTACCTTTCCCTAAATTACTGTTTTCTTCTTGAGAGATCAAGACCCACAGCAGGATTTTCCATCCCTCTGCCTGGCCACAAGGACTGCTCACTGAGCTTGGAAAGAAAGATAGAGGTGATTGGAAAAAACCAAGCCTGTTTGCTTTCTTGGTACTGCTGGCTCAAGGGAAGCTGTTTCTCTGAACAATTATAGTTTTGCTAAGCAAATTCAAATAGGAAAGGATTCACGGACTGTCTGCAAAGAAAACGGACACCCAGTGAAGGCCAAGGGAGTTGTTCACTCATCCCCTCTGTTAAATCAAATGACTCCTAAGCAGTGCAGCTCCATGGAAGGCTGGACCCTGGGCAGGAAAGCGGACACATGTCTAAAGACAGCTGTAGGCCAGCCTGGGAATCAGGGGCTGTTTGTGCCAGGGCTGATTTTGGGTCCCTGCATGCCAAGCACAGCTCTGTGAACCACTGCAAGCAGGAGAAAGCAAAACTGTGTGGGAGGTTTGTACCAGAGAAAAAGAAAATATCTTAATTTCAAAACCTGGTTGCCACAGAACAAAAAGCAGGTACTTCAAGTGCTTGGAAAGGGGAGTTTCTTCCCAGTAAACACTTAGGCCGGTGTTTATTCCCTGCTTAATAAAATCACTGTAAGACAGCAGAATTAATTGTAACAGTAGTCTTTTGAAATTACACATATTTTCCTGCTCTGAGATTCTTAACATCTATTGAGATTGTCAGAGACTTAGAACATCACTAAATACAGCTAAAATTTTCTGTTAAGCAGAAACTGGAAATGTCTAATGGTTTGAAGAAGTTCATTTCAGAATTTCCTTTTAAAAATTTATTTTCTTTTAGTTAATGTAATGTAGTTTTAATTTTTATTTTACTTTTTCACATTATTATATAATGTGTAATTAATGACAGCATACAACTACTTCTCTGAAGTACTTCTATTTAAATTATCTTTAAAAAATCACAGAGGCAAGAGAGGCAAGTGTCATTTAGTGAGTTCAAATTTTTATCTTCTTTTCTATTTCAAAGTGTCTCCTGCTTTAATTTTGACACTGGCATAAATGCCAGAACATTGTGTAAAAATAAAAAAATTAACACTTAAACATAAAGTCCCTTCAAAACTGAATAAAGAATTTCTGGAAGCTCTGAAAATATTATTTTCATTGTAAAAATGATAAACTGGTAACTTACATCAGATATTATTATGAAAATTTGGGTTTTTACAACTAAGTTTAGATTTTTATGAAAATTATACCTTCAGACAGTACAAAAAGCAAGACTGAGAATAAATTCACACTGGTCTATTACAGACTACTTTTCTGCAGAGTAGTTGTCATGCAAGTTTTGTGAAAACATATAAACTTTTGATCTAGAGCTCTTCCTTCAGAGACATAGTTCCCACTAAACCCAAGAAACAAGTGCATGTCATTGCATGCATGAATCTGGAGAAAGAATTAGGCCTAAAGTTTGAACAAAACAAAGTGATCAGATGGCCAGATAAACTATGGTGATGGAGGATGTGACTAGGCAGGGATGGCTAAATTAATTCAATTGCTTCACATTTGCCATAGGCAAACAGATACCACAGGTTAACTCTGAAACTTGCTGCAATGCTACTTTTTCATGTGTTATAATTCTTTTTAGCTGTGTCTACTGAGAGGAAAACTGTTTTAGAGAGAAAATATGCATTTATATAATTTTTATAAGAATAAATATTGAATTTGATTGCAGATTTTGATGTAGCAGACTATGAACCCATGTAGAGCACATCAGTATTTAGAAAAAATAATCTTCTAGAAAAATCTTTCATTTCTTAATCTGGAGGGTATCACCTGGCTGTGCAGGAAGGCTAAGAGAAGTTGGACTTTCACACATGCCACCCATATGAACAGAAAGAGTCCACCAATGGGGCTAAATGAGCCTTCCACAAGGGGTCATCAAATGGTGGGCAAGATGAGGGAGAGGCAATCTCCTGCTCCTTTCAGACATAGCCTCCTGGCTTTAGTGAATGCCACAAAAAGGTGCAGAGGGGTGAGAGGAGAGTACCAACGTCCAGGCACTACCTGGGACTCCCACTGTCACCCCTATGCAAAATCCGCTTTATGATTCCTGGGGGTTGTGACTCCACGGGAAATGCATGAGATCCTCTCCCCCCTGACAAGACAACATCTGCTGCTGCTGCTGCTGTTGCAAGATGATGAGCTATTAGTCAAGCAGCTTAAGTGGTAGTAGGCAGTGCAGGAGTAGAGAAAGTTCAAGTTTAAAGGCAGCTGTCAATGCACAACTGAACAGGGAGGAAGAGAAAGGGAGAATTGTTACAGCTGCAAATAATGGCATTTATTTCTAGCAGGGGAGAGTTGAGGTTTGGTAGTTTGGGGCTTTCTTTTATATAAATAGAACCTTAGAAATTAACTTCTGCCTGCAGTTAGAGAGCCAGTGGAGTACCCTCTCTGGTGCTGAGTCCCCAGTGAGAACTCCCACAGACTGATGATGGCCAGGAAACTTGCAATTGTGTCAAAGCTGCCTCTTTCTCTGCATCACATTTTATGTTTGCAATCTTATGGTGAAGAGAATGGAGAAGTGCTCTGACAGCACGAAATAACCCCAAAGTCACACACACACACACACACACATACTCTGCCCCCACAAAGTAGAGGCCAACTCCAACTTCACCATTCTGTCCCTGTTCCATGCGGGAGATAATCTGTATTTGCCCAGATGCTAGGGAAGTTGTAATTCCAAAGAGTCTAGAGCATGGACTAGAGAGGTTCTGGATTGCCAGTATGATCCTGAGAGCAGGACAAATGCAACTCCCTGGGCATTGCCATGAATACCTGGCCCCTGTAAAACACAGAAAGCAAAGCAGGACCTTAAGGCAAATCCTTCAAGATGCAGAGACTAAGCATCCCTCCCATCCTGACAAGTCCGTGTGGCCACAACATGTATCAGCAACGTGTTGCAGCCACCTCCTCTATTTCACCAAGATGATATTTTTATTTTACACCAGCACCCAAAGTCAGATGCTTGAGCACTTTGAAAACACCCTCTGTTCAAACCTGGGCCTTGTGGCAAGTCTGCCTCATCTCTCCCTTCAACTGTTTGGCTGCTATCCAGTTT
Organism: Acrocephalus scirpaceus scirpaceus; assembly: GCA_910950805.1. Lineage (NCBI taxonomy): Eukaryota > Metazoa > Chordata > Aves > Passeriformes > Sylviidae > Acrocephalus > Acrocephalus scirpaceus. The sequence goes on along the minus strand of OU383774.1, from coordinate 53,593,688 downwards.
CTGCAGGGTTTGGGGGTTTTCTCAGTGTGGGTTTAGGGGTTTTTTGAAAGTATAAGCCAACAGAACAAGTCAGTGAAGAATATAGTGATGGCTAATTTCTAGTGGAAGAAATGTGCAGATTTAAGGAATACATGGAAAGAGCAAGCTCTGGACTCTTTTTGTACAAAAAGGAGGGTTTTTCCCCTTGACTTCTCACAGTGTCCTGGGGGGTGGGGAGGATATGAAGACTTTGTGGTTTTTATTGCCACCTTTCCTATCTATGGAAATTATGATACACACAGACACTGATTCTTCTCTCACAAGAGTAAACCCACAATAAATCTGATGGTTTTGAGTTAACTGGTAACACTTCCCCTGCTGCCCCCTCCCCACACCACCCTGGTGTCCCCACCGTGCCCCAGGGAGCTCTGTAAAGCATTTGGCCGAGGGTGGGAGGAGGGGAAAACTGAGAGGGCTCAGTGTTGCTGTGTTACGAAGTGACAGATAGAGCCAGCCAGGCAGTGCCCTGGCCCTGAGCATGATGATATTCATTTCACACAGCCCTTCCCTGTTCCAGCTGGAACGATAGGAGATGCAAACTTTGACTTCTGCATTTGAAAGAGATATTGTTTGATGGAAGTGTGTGGGTGGCGGGTAAAACAAGCAGCTAAGTGTCAGCACAAGAAGCAAACATTCTCCTTCCCTCCCTCCCCGATGTAGTTTTTGACGTAATGAGCATTGCTCCCAATTTTCCTTCCAAATAGGCATTGCACCCGTCCCCATGGCAACTGTCATGCTCAAAAGATGTCCTGTCAGGAGGCATGAAAGGCCCAGAGACATTTGTATTAGATGGTCACAACGGTGCTAGCTAATGCTTAACAAATATACCACGAGGCTGCATTCGTCAAAATGAAGAGCACAAACATTTGTGTTCCATTAAACAGAAATTAATAAGATTCAAATAGGAAGAAACCAAACTGGACTGGTTTTTTTGTGTATACAGCTGTGTTATGAAGTAATACAAGGAACGTTAGTATGAATAATGATTGCACATGTGCATTCAATTTATTTCTTCTACTTCTTGTATGGTCTCCTTTAACCCTTTTTCTCTATAGGTTTTTCAGAAATCAAACACAGGTTTAACAGCTGGGCAAGACAGAGATTTCAACTGCTCCTTTCACACTGTCGAGGTCCAATAGAACTTCTTTATTTAAAGGCACTCTGGGTCATTGGGAAAATGGATGCTTTTGAAAAATGTTCACGTACTTCATGATTGAGCACATGAATATGGTGGTCTCAAATTTACCAGGGAAAAGAAGCACTCCAGTCTCTAAACAAGGCGGGTTGTATCCAGAACCACTGTGCATCCTCCTACCTCCCTCGGCCACAGGGAAGCGGAGCTGATTTATCCCAGCTGAGGATCTTGCCTCAGGTCCAGGCACTAAAAGAAAATAACAAAATAGAATTGTGTTTCCAGCTCAGCTGAAAATCAAAAGTGAAAGTTCAGGAAGACAGCAGAGCCTCCGCCCACGACAGCCCTACTCCTGGCTCCTCATCACCAAGCATAACTTAGAGCAGTTCCCTTCACCCGCTGCTGCAACTAAACAACAAAAGTGGACTGTGTTACACAGCCTGACAATGACAGTCTGTACTCGGCTTTACTGGCCACAAAAGGCTGTGGTAGCTTTGCTTTCTCTGGTCAGCTTAGTCTCATGCCTTTTCTTGCGAGAAGGGGGAAAAAAAAGGAAAGTTGGCCAGGGTTCTGGTTCTGCCATGGGCCCAGGCCAGCTACCCAGTGTGTGTGGGTGTACCAGTGCCTGGACAGCCTCTGCATTTGCTGCATAGAATTATCGTTTCCCTGTTTTAACCTCCTAGCTCGCAAGCAGCAGAAATAATCACACCAGAACCTGCATTTCCATCGCACAATGTTTATTTTCTAACAAGGTCAAGTTTTGCGGCAGTTTGAACACATTTATATTTGTGCCGGGACTCTTACTTCCTCCTCCCCCTCTTTTCCCCTTTCTCCTCATGCTCCTGTCTCTTTCTTTTTGTCCATGAAACTCCTGTTATCCCCCAATCCTCCATCTTTCTGGCTGGACTGAATAACACCCTTATCCAACACAGGGCAAGTGGGAGGAGAGGCAGTAAATGGAAAACATTTCTTTCTGGCTGTAATTGCAAAACAGGAATTTGCTATTCCATCAGCATGCACATGTCCAGACCTGGACTTTTGTAGAAAAGCCAACTTTCACTTAATCCTTTGGATAGATAACTATTTTTCTGGAGATGTTTCACCAGTCTCCCATATTCCTGTCCTTAGTTTTCCCAAGCCTTCTGCCTTGCTTTAGGGCAAATTTGGGAGGAAAATTCCGAAGGGGTCCCTCAAGAAAGCAGATTTAAGCGGCCCCTTCCTCATCTGGTTCAGGAAAAAGATTTCCTTGGAGAAAAGTGGAAAAAACCTGTTTATTTAATGAGCAAAGTATTCACAAGCATAAAAAATTACTAATATTAAACAATAAAATTTCTCACTGTTCTGAAAAGATGGCAAATACAGAAAGTCCCCTTCGTGGGTCCCTTTCACTCAGTCTCTTATCCTCCCTTCCAGTCCCTGGAAAATGCCATGTCCTTCAGGACAGACAACAACCTAAAGAGACCAACAGTCTTCCCCAAACCAAACTTCTGCATTAAGCAACAAACTCTAGTCAGTTCTGGGTGACTACAAAAAAATCCCTGACACGGGCTCCTTCCTGTTGTTGCATTTCCTATATTTGCTATGTAGTCATGTGGAATAATGGGCTCTCTGACCCTTCTGTGAAGCATTTTCCACCTTCCTGAACATCTCCAGACTCTGAAGACACTTGGCCTTGGAGGAAGGCAGGAAACTTAGTCCACAGCACAAGTTTTAAATTGGAGAATGACTACTTGCTGAAAATCTTTATTACAACTTGATCTTTCCTGAAAAGGTCCTGTTCAGAAGTTCCAGACCAAGCTTCCCCCCAAAGAGAAATGGGACAACTCCTGTAGAAGCACCCTCTTGGTGCAGCTGCTCAGCTGGGGGTTCAGACATAGCTCAAGCCCTGGCCCCAAACCCTGAGGAAGAGATTTAAGCAGTGTCTACACCCTCTAAAGTCTGTGCTTCAAGAAATCATCAACTACTTTAGTGTGTGTTAAGCACACTGTCTCTCCCTCTGAATAGTTCTGAAAAATAATTAACTTGGAATCCACTGAAATAAGGATTTATTTTTTAAAAAAAATAAAGTGGAAAAAAATTTTCTATTTATCCTCTTTATTTCTTTTCTTTATCCAGCATCTTCAAGGAGAACAACCCAATATTCAGTATTCCTATGTGGAATTTCCTTCTTCCAAGAATAAAAACTAAAAGTTCAATTTTCCTGCTAAATAGCTTACATGCCTAACAATATGTGTTATGAACAAATCTTGCCATATTCATGAGCAAAAGTCACAATAATGGGTGTCACCTTTAACACCAAACCTTTCAGGAATATTCCATATTTCCCAGCCCATATCCCTCTAAAAGATTCCAAGGTTTTGTGATCTTTTGTTTGACATATCACACATGTATTATTTCAGTTCAGGCCATTGTTTTAGTGAAGTCTTGGAGCCTTTGCAGTCTCCAAGCCTGCATGCAGAGACATCTTTGAAGGATGTTTCTGGCCTACAATCAGGCTTTGGTTTTTTATATCTTTGTCACTCCTCAGCCGGACAACATGGTACATGACAGGAGCCATCAACACTCAGGAAATGCGGTCCATGTGCCTCTTCAGCAATGTGAGTTACCATAAGTTTGTCAGGCTTATTCTTCCCTTTCTGGAATGTTTTCTGATTTTTTTTAAAAAAGCTTGATGTTTTAAGCTTCAATTAAAGAAGTAGAAGCAGAGAGAGATGACCTAGCAGGAGCGCAGTGATACTGCCTAAGCACACAGCACCAGGGTTGGGAAAGACAGAGCCTACCTGAAAGGTGATGAGGAAAAGCTTCCACAGCAGCAAAAGGGAGACCAGAGGAAATGTGGGCCCACTGCAGAATAGGGCAGGAGGCTTGGTGACAGAGGACATGGAAAAAGACCAAGGTACTCAAATCTCTGCTCCTTGTTTTTACTGGTAAAATATATCTTCAGGAATCCCAGGTCCCTGAAACTGGTGGAAAAGGTGGGAACAAGGCAGAACTTCCCTTGGAAGAAGGAGAAGGACCAGGATAGGGAATATTTAAACAAACCAAATGTACCCATGCCCAAGGACCTGGCAACCTCCACCATGAAAAAGGGGGAACTGTGGTTGCCATTGTGAGGCTGCTCCTGATGGTCTTGAAACAGTCATGGGTATCTCAGGAGACTCCTTAGGACTGGACAAAAGCAAATTTCACCATTATCTTCAAGGACGACATAAAGGAGAATCCAGGAAACTATAAGCCAGTCAGCCTCAACCTAACCGTTAGGAAAGTGATAGAACAAAACCATTTCTGAACATATTAAGGACAAGTCAGTGACTGGGAGAAGTCAGCATGTATTTATAAAGGGAAAAATATGTCTGAGCAACCGTGAGTCTTCTGCAGGAGCTAAGCAGTTGAAGAGGAGCTTAGGCAGAATACAGACACCAAACACAAAATTGCCCTTTTGCCATTTCTTTCTTGAGACTGCTCCATAAGAGGGGTGGCAAAATCTCTGGCAGGCCTCTGGCCTCCCTCATTTCTGAGTCAACTTCTTTAAATGAGCAGATTGTTAAGTGTCCAAAATATCTGTAGTCAAAGCTGAACAACATGAACTGATAAAAGTCAAACTTCACAAAAGATATCGCCTTGTGTGTATTAGCCAAAAATTCTGCCCTTGCTTGCTTGAAATCTGTATTTTATTTAGTTAGTCTACATGAATATGTGGTTATGGCTGCAGCATGAAAATTCTGGTAATAGTCTTTATAACAATGAATGCCCTGGCCCAAATATTTTCCTTTACGTCAGTGAAATTTCTGATAATTAATTTTGACACCTTGTATTAAAATAAAAATAAAGAGCCCTCACTGAGCTTCTTTAGCCAAAAATGTAGCATAACACTCAGAGAAGCTTGAAAATTTTCCAGAATACAGATTTTTTTGTCAGAAAAGGTTTCCCTGATTTTACAAAATGGAAATGTTTCACAAGAATCTCATTGGAAGTTTGGCACTTAATTGTAAATATAACATTTAATTTTAGCTTTATTGAACTATCCATAAATTATTCTGTTCTGGTCTACACCATGAAGACCTCAGAGTTTTGAACTGAAATGCTGAATGACAGAGGTGGGAAGGTGAATAAAACCCTCTCTTTCACTTTCATACAGGACAAGAACATCTAGCAGATGTCAGGCTGAGAGCAAGCAAAAGGAAGCTCTTTCACATGTGTTTATGCTGAGGAAGTCCTTCAAACAAGATGACAATAAAGGTTCAGGGTACAAATCCTACTACATACAAAGACACCAACCCCAGCACAGAAAGTCTCTGAGCCATGACTCCCAGAGAGTATTCTGAAGAATTGCTATTTGTTTGCTCTTTGATGTTTGGTACAGGATGCCTGGTTCAGGGCAAAACGAACCTTTAATCTTATGTTTCCGGGGAAGTAGAAGTGAGCGTTCTGACTGATAGCAAAATTTTGTTTCCGTCTGAGTATTTGCTGCATGTTCTATCTTTATGTTTTTCAGGACAAAAAAAAACCCCAAACAAATACCATACATAACCCCATATACTCCTCCCCAACGCTCAGAGGCTTTTATTAAAAAAGATTTGACTTTTTAAGAGAAAAATCCCCAACCTTTATCAAATTTCAAGTTTGGGATATACTTAAAAACCATAAAGGAGAAAATAAGGAAGCATAGAAGAGAAATTTCAAACTCCTTTAAACCAAGTAACACAACAAAACACTTTTTTTTCTTTTCAGACTAACACTTTGCTTATAATTCACTTAGTTATTTCAGCAGTTATTTCAGCAAAGTGTACCATGCCTTATGTAACAACACAAACAAATTCAATAACTAAGCCGACCTGGGTTTCTGGTCCCTAAATTTGTAATCTGAAAGCACTAGGTCAGGTGTACCCTCAGCTTTTGGGGAGAATGGTTTTATCCATTTTGCTCAGGGCACTCAGGGTGTCCAGAAGCATGAAAATTACTTAGCCAGGGTCAAAATCCAGATTGAAGATGTCATCTTTAATTTTTAATGCCCTTGGCTTTTCCTATTGGCATAAGAATCACAAGGTTTTACTATTTTGGGAAGTCTATTTCTTATTATTTTAATGTAAACTTTAGAAAAAGCAACATGGTTAATCATTCAGCGACTAAGTATGAAATTGTTAGAAGAAATCTTTATGGTTTATTGAAACATTTGCTAACTACTATGAAAAGATTTACTACCCTTTTAAAACTATGATTATTTTTCCAGGACATTGGAAGCTCTTTTAAGATTTGTTGCAACCCAATGTACAATTCTTGTTCAGTAAGATTTCACAAGGTATTGAGCTATTTACCTTTATACTATGCTTGGCACATATATGTAGCGAGTTTGCAAGTTTGGCTGTCATGAATATTTCTTGAGACACAGCTTGGACAGAAGTAATTTTTCTAAATTAAATAAATATGTTGTTTCTGATTTTCCAAAATACCCAAAGGAACTAGCTCACATTCTAGATCAATGGCCTGATCAAAATTCCACTTTGAAATATGACGAATTTTTTTACTTAGTGAAGCACAAAATGTCTCTGGGAACAAAGAAACTTTGCAGAGAATTGGGTCCTGCAAACTTTATTCTCTCTCAGCAAGTTTTCCTATTGATTTTAGTGGTGTTGATTATCTGAATTTTAATGTTAGCTGACAGTCAGAATGGAGCACTATGCACAGGTGTCTGTACAGTCAGTATTATTTAGCAACTAGCTTTCCAGGTTACTTGGACTTCTAAAAAGAAACAAGGTTTGTTTGCTTTCTTAGGGAAAGGAAAATTCCAGCCCTTTAACAGATAAGGATTTATGAGAGTCAAATTCCAAATCATTTTAGACATGATCTCCAAATCCTTTTTTGCATTGTCAGTTTATATAAGAGGAGTTGAAGACTCCATGTTAAGAAACATAGGGGTAGGAAATAAAACCTTTTGAAGGCTTGGGCCTCTCTGAAGGCAGGAACTTAAGTTGGGCTGGGAGCTCTGGGTACAGCAAACCACTGTATTGGAATTACAAAGACACTGACTGAAACCTTTAGGAATCAGTGGAGAAATACAGATTTTAATGAGGTCTTAATGGCTTTGTTATAGAAGGGGGACAAGAGTGTTACAGAGCTTCTGCCTCCTCAGTACCATGAAGCATTAGAAATGGGAAGGCACAGATGTGCATAGGGAGGGCAACAGCAGCCCTGGATTCAATCATCATTTAACACCATGCAAGAGCAGTGAGGAACCGAAGGCAGAATGGGCTCCAGAGTTTATGACTTCACTGTTTGCTTGAAGATACACATCACTTCAGCTTAAATCTGTCTGCAAGTAGGGCTTTCTCTTGTCTAAGATACACTTCTTGTTAGTTTTGGCAATAGCTGCACAACTATCTCTCCTCTCAGTGCTGCGCCAAAAAAAGGTAAATTGGATGTGCAGGAAGACTTGGGTCTGCTCCACAAAGTGTTATCCATAGAAACAGAGTCAGCAAGTCACACAGATGTGTCCAGAAAGGCTATTAGATCATCAGAATTGATTTCTCAGGATAAAATAAGCCATGATTTTGTTCAGATTTGTTTGGCTCTGGGTTTTGGGGGGGGTTTTTTGTGTTTGTTTGTCCGTATTAAATTAAATTTGCTCCATATCACATTTTCTACCTGGAGTTTCTCTGTATCACAGTCTTCAATCTAGACATCTAGCCTTAAAGTGAAGACTTTTGGGACAAAATATTGCTTTGGCTTTCCAAAACATTTTCTTTAGTTATTTTTTTTTTTCACTTTAGCCCCAGAATATCTTGTGATGAAAGAAAATGTGGCACATTTAAGTTACTTATTAATCCTCTTTTTGATCAGATTTTAGGTCTTGCACTGTGCAGAATTTTTTTTCCCCCCACACTGGAATATTTTTCCTGGCTCATTTTTTACATCATCTTCAGTTTTTCAACATATTTTTATAAATATGGGACGACCAGAACTGTACATAATGTTCCAACATCTGTGTTACTGCAGTTATGTACAAATGTAAAATTATACCTGTATTTCCAACCATATTGATTGGCAATATTTTCTCATTTATTATTTCCTTGTTACATTTGAGTGAAAAAATTCTTTAAAATTTCCTTTTTCCCATTGAAAAATGCAAATTGAAGCAGACCAATAAATTCTCTTAAATAATGTTACATCTCTGAAATTATTACAGCTGAAAACATATGTTTTCATATATGTATGAGTACAAGGAGAACCTATAAAGCAGCTGAAAAGTATTGGGTTGACATTTTAAAAACTAAGTATTTGAATGTTTTAGTCTTAAATGTTTAATTTCAAAATTTGCTTCTGCTTTATTGTAAGAACATTTTATACTTGAATACCAAATAAAATATTTCTGTTGGGGTCAAATAAAGTAATTTCTTCAATCTATTGTGGGTTTTTTTAAGTCATCAATCTAGAACAATTTAAGGAATAGAACAGCAAACTGATTAGGAAGGACTTCTATTCTGCTTTATTGATGATTTTCACTCCATTTACTCTATTCTTTTGCTTAAAATTTCTGTCTGACAAGAGAACCTCTCATTACTTCTGTTTATAGGTACCTATTTGCCTTCATGAATCCTGGCACAAAGTCAAAATCTCAGTTTTCTGAAATTATCCTGATACACTAAAATCTATTAAGCATCTCTTAAATATCAGACCACTATGCCAAAGGTCACGTCAGATACACCTTCCTCTGGAACAGGTGACTTTTAACAGCCTCTGTAGGTACATTGCTCTGTAATACTCATGTGAGCAGCACCTAGCTCCTTCCACTCTTTGTGAAGTGTCCCATGGAATGATTTAATTCAAACATCACTTGTGTCTACATCATCTTTTTCCTGCCACGTCTTATATATTATCACAGTAGTTCCTTTATACCTAGTTCCTTTATACCTATCTTTCTCCTTCTGTCTCTTGTTTGTGGAATTGAAATGCTCTGGTCCATGCAGTATTTGTCTTCTAAAAAGCATTATTCCTCACTATGCTTTTTCCTGGCTTTTTTTTTTTGGATCCCTGAAATTTGCAAAAGCCTGTCTCCATTTACAATTAAAACTGTCCTAGTATTTATTTCCTGTGAGTTCTATTAAGCATTCTTTACCTAAACATGCTAAAACAAAGCTTTTAATCTTAGGCTACCAGCATAACTGCCCACAAAGCACATGGTTAACAAATGTGAAATGTTTGAGATAAAAAGGCAAGGAGGTAGTAGTTTCAAAGTTAGTTCTTTTCATCATGTCAGTTTGCTGTGGCAATGATTTGGGGATTTTCCTGAGCATATGTTATTTAAGGAATTCATCACAGTCCTCTAGGATGCCATCATCATTCCATGCTCACTCCTTGCACTCCTGTGCTGACTGATGGGGCTCATAGCCACAGTCATGGCTGCACAACCCACAGTCAACATCCACTCTTGGGTTTGGGTTTTGCTTAACGTGCCACTGGCATGGGTGGATGCAGCCAGACTGAGACCATGCTATAAAAAATAGGATTGTTGCCATTCAAGTGTGATTTAATTGCAGAGGAAGAGCATTTGAACAAAAGCTAACTTTATTGACACTGGTGGGGAAAGCCCTATTCTGGGGAGCCAAGTGTGTAAATGATGGTTAAAGTGACCTCTAACAAGAAGGATCTTAGTAGTTAAATAATGGGATCATGGGGTCATATGAAATCCCCTCTAAGATGGCAGACTCTTTATATAAATCATGAGAGCATAATCTCTCCAAAAAGCACAAATAACAAAGAGGGCTCAGTACATAGATGGTGGGTCCACAGGTCACTCAAATTTAAGTCCCTTCTAAAAAAGGGGAATTCAGTACCTAAATACTGAGAGAACAGTGTCATTGTGTACCATCATTACAATAAGGAAATTATTTTTAAGATGGAAGAAGTAACCCCTTTCGCTTCTCTGTGGAAGTCTGTCACTAATGCTGTGGCATGCATTTCTAGACATACTTACAGCAAGGGCTACCCTGTCTATTCTGAGAGGCTTCCTGAAACACTGCAATTTTATTGACTTCATTTCTGTGTGCACATGTGTCCCTTCCACCCTGAACTTACACCAGGCACGTGGTGTCCCCACTGTCTTGCTGCCCCCGCTCCCTTGTCACATTATTCCTCCCTGCTCATTTTGTACCCTTGTCCTGATGAACTGTGCTCACAGCTTTTTGCAAATGGTCCTGACTCCATCATGTGGCAGCTTTTATGTGGTCTGAAATACTGCCAGCTGCCCTGGCCCAAAGGCAGAGTGACTCTCAGAGCCCTTGCAGGACTATCTGGAATAACATGTTGCTTCTCAATGTAATGCATAAAGACTGGCACTTCAGCAGAAAGCAGCAGCTGAATGGGACAAGGAGGGAGCTGTGGCCTTCTCACCGTGTTTTTTTTTTAATTAATCATCACTGCCCTGGAGAGCACATCAAAGATCTGGTGTGGAGGTGCCATTTATACAAGTGCAACACAGTGTACATAACTCCTCTCCATTATGGGCCAAGCTGCAATGTGGCCTTAAGGGAAGATGGTTCTTCCAGGGAGCTATGGACTGCTGGACCTTGGTCTTTCTGAAGCAATGCTACCAGGGTCCTCTGGAGTGCTGTCCAGACCAGTAAGCCCCTGCTCTAAACCCATTCAGTGCATTTCTTCTGAGAGCTCCAGCCTGTTTTTAGAGTGTATTTGCAAGAGCAAAGGGCTCTTGGCTTATCCCACGAGTCATCTTTCTATGCAGGCTATCACTTCAAAGTGAGAGAGCACTATACTATATTTGAAACATGTTATAATGTAAGAATCAGATTATGCACAAATACTCTCTCATAAAATGATGTGTTAGTGTTTTATTGCGTGTTTGCAAGCAAAATATTTTACTATGTTTTTATATGTAATGAAGTTATGTCTATATCCATATGTTGCACTTAGGGGAAAAGGAAAATCTCCCATAATGAATGTACACACATCTTCAACACAAACGGGCCCACTAACAGAGATATAAATCCCACTGAGGAGCACAAGTCTGACAGGTCTTTTATGTCTTTTGCTCACATCTTCCTGGTGTAAGATCAGAGGGATGTCTTTCATCTTGAGCAGCAGTTACACTGGTATAACTTAAAGTAAAATATCTCTCTACGCTTAACAGGGTTCTGTGTCACTTGGATTACATGTCTAGGTATATTTCTGATAAAAGTGTTGTCTTTGTTTAATTCAACAAAGACAACTGCAGTGAAAAGCAAAAGTTTCTATCACTAAAGTAATATTGGCTTGTATTTTGATCAGGTAACAGGTTTGCACAATTCTGGTAAAATAGTAATACTATTATATGTAAATTCATGCCTGCAGTGAGTGTGTGTATGCATGTGCATATATAAATGGTATTTACATTCTCTTCAAATATATGCTTCTAAAGAGAGACTGCTCTGGTAGTCCAAGATGCTGAGAAACTCTGAAAACACAGGTCAAACACATACTGTATTTCTGCTGCTTGACAAGACCTAGTCCTGAAAACTCTGAAATCAAGAGCAAAATTTTTGATCTCTTCCCAAGTACAGAATCAGGCCTGCTATCCAACCACAGCTGAAATATTTGAGTAAGATTTGCTTCTAGAGTAGGAAAAAAAAAAAGTGGCAGGCAAATTTTCAAGTTAACTTCATGGTCATAGGTAAAAGAACTGCTCCCCTACAGGAAAGGGAAAGTGCAGGCTTCAGTACAGTGTGCAAGTGTGTGTGGCATCTTAGGGTGTCAGTCCTCAGGGTGGGTTGATATATGTTTTTAAGTATTCTTTTGGATGGGGACTAATTACTGCTGGTTTAAATTACATGAAATATCTGTGGGTGCAAGGGCTTATCAGTGATTAAAAAAACAATAAGAGGCACTAGCCTGGCTTAACTTCAACATTATTTTTCATTATATTACATGTTTTCCGTGCTTGTGAATATTCCTTGTAAGGAATGTCTTCAGAAAAAAAAAACCAATAACATTTTGGGAAAAACCCAACCTTTCCATGGGTGGAATCCAGTGTGGTCATGGGCCTTTCCACTACTCCAGAGCAGAATAATCCTGAGAAAGGTACAAAGTTGCCAGTATCAGGGTTGTATTTTGGTAAAAACTTGTCTTTTTCCCTTTAAAAAGAAACTTACAGCAAAATTTGCAGGTGCATTTGATTGTATGTCAGAAAGGTGAACTGACCCTGCTCACATTGCCCCTGTTTGTGGTCTGGAACTGGCCATCTTGTCATGATGTGAGAAGTTCTGGACCACCAGTGATTTTAGGGTGATGAGATGCAAATCCTGAGATGATGCAGAGCTGAGTCTGGTCCAAACAGCTGCAGGAATTGTTTCTATAGCATTAAGTTTAAAACATTTTTGTTGCCCATGTCTCTAATGTATGACCAAGGTTATGAGCTTGGGTTTTCTTGATTTTTTTTGCCCAACATAGGTTCAGTCTCCATTCTCAACCAAAGAGTGTATTAAACACATCTCCCAGCAGTCCAAAGCTATTAATCCAACATTCCCCTACACTCCAAAAAAAGTTTTATATCAAATTCCTTCAGAAGTTTTAAAATGTTGTTTGGGGTCTTTTATTCTTCTGTTTTCAATAGCTGTATTTTTTTGGCATGTTGCACCTACATTGTTTTAAACTTACTTCTTATAAAGACCCGCTTGTGATGTAATTAAAGGGTTCTATATAAATTAATGTAAGTCGTAAATCATTTCAACAAACATTTGCTCTTCAAGACCAAATCAAACTCAGGAGAAGCTGATAGTAAAAGGAACACCCAGGAGGATGAGAGGAGAACCACATTCATCCTGCAGCACACCATTACTGGTCATCACCAAGAGCCTACGAGATATTCCAAGGCCCACCAGCCCTTTTTTGTGAGCAGAGGAGCCACAGCCTCCAGCTTTGGGCTCCTACGTAACTTCTTGGCTGTGCTCACAGGGTGTGGGGCAGGGGGGATTGAAGGTACAAGAAGGAGCCCAACCTCGGCAGCACTGGGATAGAGGGAGCATGTTGGCACACGTCCTCCTGCCTCTCCCAATTTGATGTGCAATTTTCAGGCATAAAACTATTGTTTTGCTTGCTGGGCCTTCTACGGTGGCTGGGCCAAACTTCCTGCTAGGAGTCAGGATCTGCAACCTATGAAAGTTGCAGAGCCCGGCAGGCTGCCGGTATTTTCAGCTGGATTGAGCCCAGAACAATTTTATTTTCATCAGAAATGTTCCCTGGCCCTACCACATGTGCAAGCATATATGAAACCACCAAGAAGGCTCCCTCCCCCAGCTATCTTACTTAGCTAAAATTCAGCTGCCCAGCAGAACTGTTTCTTATCCAAGTCCTTAGAGACAGGAGAGGAGTGGAGAGATTTAATTATAATCTTTCTCTCCCTGCACCTCCCACAGTACACTAATGCTTTTCATTAGCCAAAGCCAAAACCTTGCTTTATAAGCTGCGAGAGCTGTCTTTTAAAAAATACATCCAGCATTAAAAGAGTTCTGAATGGCAGTAACAGCAGCATAACCCTCATCCACAGGTGTGGGAGATTCGCTGGAGGATTGCTGGTGCAGAGGCGAGTTTTATTTGAAAGACATCTGATTCCTATTTCTGTCCACTGGCTGATTATGCCTCACATTACAACACTTCTGTGCCCACTGACAATTTCAGTCCAAATGAATGAGAGAAAAGGCTCGACATCCAGGAGCTCTGGATGATTTTTATAAGTATCCAGATGTTTAGACTTTTATCTGAAGCTTATCCAAAAAATACGAGACCACTCCCAGGGGCAGCTTGACAAATATCCTCAGTCATTTACTCAGTGTGTAGGTCCAGAGCAGACATTCATATGGACATATCACTGGAGTAGGTACATCTGTTAACCTCGATGGTATGGAAATGCAGGCAAATGAAGAATTACATTTTTGACCCACAACTGCAATGTTATTTGAGTGACACAATTAAATGACTGCCTTATATTGATGGAAAGTTTCTGAGGAAATATTATTGACCTCATTGTCATTGCCTTACACAATATATTAAGCTGATTTTCATCTTTGAAAAATTAGAGTCTTTTTCTGGTACCTCCCTAGAAGGTGACAACCCAGAGGTCTGAGAACACTATGGAAAAAGATGGAGCTTGGTTCTCCACAGCACTTGACTCTCTATCTTTTTTTTTTCTTTTTTTAAGGAAAATATAATTTTTCTTCTCATTCTCTTGCCCTCTGCCAGCTTTAATGGTATAAATAGGCAAATAAACCTCAGCAAATCACTAGGGTGGCTTTAGAGGTATTTGTTCATTTTATCTGGTAGCCCTTGGAAGATTCAGGCCAGTTGTGCAAGCCCTGTATAAACACTGAGTGTGGTGAGAAATCCTCAGGTGTGAAGAGCTGACAGCCTGTGTGGAGGGAAGAACACAAACAGCAGCATAACAAATACCTGTCTGGTCAATAAAGGACAAGTGAAAGGGCCATGGGATTACATGGATTACAGTACTTGGTTACACAGATTAACCAGGCAATTAAAGGCAGCAGGAATAATAAATATCTTTCCAAGAGGAGCCGCTATTGGGCTGTAGGCTGAATGTGGCCATTCCAACTCTAAACTGGTTTTGTCATAAACATAAAAGCACAAAAGCTGAAGGAGAGAGAGAAGGTCTTGGAAGCTGTCCCACAAATGGGACACGCTTTCCTTGATTCCTCCAGAAATTTTATACCGTTGACTAGGATCTTTTTCACTTATATTTTGAGGGTTTCTTATCTTACATTTTAATAGGAAATCTGCAGAATGTCTAAAATGCCTTTTGGCAGTCAGGCCTTTTGTTGCTGATCTCCGACTTAAAAACAGTTTAACTTATCAAGAAGCTTTGGTGTAGATCTGGTGTAGTGGGTCGGTTCATTTGGTTTTTAAATGCTTTCTTTTGGATCACTTTTAATCATCACTTACATTGCACATGCCCATTTATGCATTGACAGGTTGATGGGGACTTTAATGTACATAAAACTTTCTCTGTCAGGACTTATGCCTCTCTGTCAGATTTTATCCTGCAGTAGAGAGGGTTCATGTACAGTTGCTGACAGATAAAATAAGCTCCTCCAGCAGCTGCAGCTCTGCCTCCCACAGATTTTTTTTTTCTGCTCTGATTCTATGTCCCCAGCTAAGTGTTGAGAAAGCACAGGGCTGTGCCGGGACAGACAGGCAGGAGGACAGCACCAGACCTGCAAGAGGGACAATGACTTAGTCACATTGAGGCTTGTAGTGCAACACTAAATGTTTGACATCTTTCTTTAGCCCCAGTTGCAGGAGACTGGTAAGTAAACCATTCTATTCTAAAGAAAAGTGCATTTCTAGCCTGGATTTCTGCAGAGGAAACCTAAAAGGCAAGAAGCTGACTAAAAAAAGATTCAAAGTAATGAATCACATAAAAACTGAAAAAGCTCATGAATTTTAAGTCTGTCCTATGATTTTAAGGACCAGAATCCTGTATTTGAAACTCATGGGTTTCAATACAAGAACCTGTGTTCTTTTGTGTGGTTCAAGTTAAGGTTTCTTACAAGCCTGGTACAATCATCTAACACTTGAGGCATGCAGATATTATAGCTGATATGAAAAGATGCCCAGCATCTGTAATTCACACAGAAGCCAATGGAAACTGCAAACATTCAGCTCTGAAGGATCAGGCCTTTAATCATTAATATGTTTCCAGATCTATAAAAAAATGTTTCCTAAGACACTTTATTTCTTCAAGAAATTCCCTGTTGGCAAGAGACTTTTCATAGCTCCTTAAAGACTTATAAGAAACTGTGGCAGAAATAAAGAGGGGTTTTGCTTATGGAATGAGACCTACTAGAGAGCAACTGGAAATGTTTTTATGAGTCTTTATAATGGAACTACAGTAGCAGTTCCATGTTGATTTTTATTGGAAGACCCAATATTTTTTTCTTCTTCTTTTGTAAGCCTAATTTTTTCCCACCTGAAGCTTCACGTGTGGTCTCTTGGCAAAGGAGAATATTTTTGTAATGGCTGATGTGATATGGCTTTGGTTTAAGTAAGGAGATATTTCAGAGAACGCTTCAAAAATTTCTTCAAAGGTTTCCTTGCTCATTTAGAAGTTGAAAATGGCTTACACTAAAAAAATTTGCAGTTTGGTTTTATATTTGCTCTTAAAGAGATAGAGCTCATAAACATATTTTTGGTAATTTCAATTGTACCAAAATTTGGGGGTTTATTAAAGGTAATTTTGAAGAATATAATAAAAATAACATAAAATGTGAGAAACTATATAGATAAAATATTTAAATATTACACATAGGTGCGTCGACCAGCATGAGGATATAAACCAGAGGAGATAAATTAAAGTGTATGCTAGAAGCTTTGAAATAATTAAGGTGTTCATGTGTATCAGAATTATTCCACCTTCTTTTTGTATTGATAAGCATTTTTGTAAATAACTTGTTCCAAGTAAATTTAACCCAAACTACTGTCCATGTCTAATAACTGATTTCTAGTAGTAGCCGAGAACTGTCACATTCCCTCAACCGAATTGGTACACAAGTAGCAGTTCTTGTAGGGAAAAAATAAAAGGTAGCTTCAGTGAGAGCACCACACTGAATTTTACACAGACCCATCAAAGTGGACAAAAACCTGCCCCATAGATGACAAACTGTTCTGTAGTGATACCTTGATCTACCCCAAGTATCCCTGAAGAGAGCTCTGGGGCAGAGAAACTTCCTCCCTAAGCAAGTCTGGAAAGGAGCATGTAGCTTTTTCATTAGCCACATTTTAAAATGCCTTCAGCAAAATTCTACCAAGCAAGTCATGAGGTTTTGTTAGTGGACTCACTTTAGCTTGTGATACATGGCCTGATCACAGAGGTCACTGGATCTGAGCTCCATTCATGACTGCTTGTTCCAGGCTTTCCTCCATGGCCATGGCTGTCAAAGTGCCACCCTCAAGCTTGCCTGCCTTTTCAGCATGCTGGATTGCTGACTCTTCCTCCTTCTTCTCACTAATAGACACTTGAGTTGCAGCCCACAGAGATTTCACCTCAGTTTTCATTAACCCTGCTTCTGGGGAAGTTCTCTTGGTTTTGCCACTTCATTTTTCTTAAGAAAAAAATTGCAGGAGATAAAGTGATTCCTTTAATCTCTGTAAAAATAATCTTTCTCTTAGCAGACAAGTGCCACATCTTCTTTCTGTGTGCTCCCCTCTACTTTATTCCTGTTCTCTCCTTTTCCTCCCCTCACACTGATGCCTGCCTGTTTGCTTTACTGTCTTCAGCAAAGAACCCATTTTGTCTTTCTTTATTTTTCCCTACTAATACTTTTATTTCCTTTGGTTATATTTTTACAGGAATTTATTTCCAGAAAGGAGGAGAAACATGGAGCCCCTTTTCCAATTATGCTATTATGCCTGTCATATATACAGCAGAGTGTATATCCTGATATCCCGTTTTTCTTCAATTACAGCAGAAAATGAATCCACCTATTTCTTTACCACATGCAAATATACTATGCTCAGTAGGGAAGGGACTGCTTGTTTGTTCTCTGTAAACTTTTGTTGAGGTTTGATGAAGAGCAAGTGCAGAGGACTCCACCAGTAAGGCTTCCCCAGACATCTGCTTGGTCACCATCAAGTTCTTCTGCTCTCTCCCTGCAATGTGCTCAAGTGACCTGGGGCTGTAACTGCTCAAATTTGGGTCATTACAAACTCTGCCAGTCAAAAACTCATTTCAATCACAAAGCAACTATTGTAGGGTGAGATATTATACCCAGGGTAACAATAATTTTTATATTTCTGTTTCAATGAAAGACCTTCACCACCAAGAATAAGAGCAATGTAAGGCAGATGGACAGGTAGGTAGGTTGGTTTCTGATACAAGGGTTAACTTGCAGTCCTGATCTCAGTCAAATAAATTCAAAGTTCCACAGAAGTTGCACAAACAGCTTGTTTTTCTTCTTCTGCAGCTTCATGTTTCTTATGGTGATGAATACCTGTAGCAGAAGTGCCAATGAAAAACACTTTTTTGTTTGTTTGTTTTTTGGGTTTTTTTGTTGTTGGTTTCTTGTTTGTTTGTTTTTGTTGGTAGTCTTTCTTGTGTAATTAGAGATGAAAATTGTGAGCAATCTCATCAGGGTATATTTTCATGTTTTTCATAAAATTCTTTGCAGTATTCAATTCTTTTAGTGACTACTTGATCCAGACTTCTGGAGATTCACCCTTATTTACTAATCGCTGTTTCTGGGATTTGATCTGTATACCTTGCCACAGACTTTTTATACCGTGCTGCTGGTGAGAAGGTAGCACCATGCAACACATTCCAGCCAGTGTCTCCTTTAACAAGGACCTGGATATCAGGTCTTGGACAGAGGTTTGGAAGGCAGCACTGAGTTTCCAGCTAGATATGAGCTTAAGTAGCAATTGCTCAGTGATTTTCTATGTAGGTTCCAGGGTGTGATGGTATGTAGTAACTGGAGATAAAATGTCCTTGTGGATTATCTTTTTGCCCTGAAGTAATTCCTTATGTGCTGCTTGGATGGCTCCTTCAGAAACATGACATGACTGTCTCAAGTAGTACACCTGTTAAGGAACAGCCTTTCTTAGATCATTAGGTTGTCCACAGCAGAATTCCTCACAAAACAAATGGGGTGGTGGCAGTGGTATATGAGGGCTTGACTGTATCACCAACTTCCTCAGATATTTGATGTATAAATTGAGTTGCTAAGCTTGTCTAAAGGTTTTATATGTGCACATATTATTATTATTATTATTATTACTATTATTATTATTACTGTTGTTGTTATTATTATTACTAAGAAATTCTTTACTGTGAGGGTGGTGAAATACCAGAATAGGTTGATCAAAGAAACTGTGGATGCCCCATCCCTGGGAGTGTTCAAGGCCAGGTTGGATGGAACTCTGAGCAACCCAGTTTAGTGGAAGCTGTCCCTGTCCATGGCAGGGAATTTGGAACTAGATGATCCTTAAAGTCCCTTCCAACCCAAATCATTCTAGGATTCTATCCTTCAATGGCTACACCCCTTCAAGAAAAGAAGGAGTTCTGATAATAACACCATTTTACGAATTTCATGTAGTATTCATTTGGCCAACTTTTGCCATCAAAGTGTTTGATCTCCACCATTCCAAAACAGAATGTACAAAATAAGTGGGATGATCTCTTTGCTTGTGTGTGCCTCTCTGATTGACTCCAGAGGAAATCTGGAAAAGCAGCTGAAACCACCCTTTGGAAGTGGAGAGCGGATACTGTCATGTCCTTCAGGACACGGACACAGTAAATTGTCTATTTACTGTGATTTAGCAATTTATTCTTCATCTTCCAACATACAGTAATTTATCATGCACATGACCCCAGCTCACCTAAGCTACATGCTTGCTTTAACCATTCTCTAAAGACTTGCCTTAAGTTGTTTATCCATATCTATTCAGACTTTGTTTTCTCAAAGTGCATGGTCATACTCACCCTTTTTGTTCCAGAAAGACAACTAAATATTGGCTAACACTCTACTCATAAACTGAGATGCGTAAAATTAGAAAAATGAGAGAGGTAATAGGTCTACAAGTTGTTTTCATTTCAAGCAAACCTTCCAAGTAAGAAACAATGCAAACTTTTAAAAGTAATAACATCTAAACGTCCTCTTGGTGTAAAGTTGGAAGAAAGGCATTAAAGCTATCAAAAATATTTATAAATATTTGGAGTCACATGATTTTTTATTTGTTTTCAAACAGGAGCTGTGTGGCTCAGGGAAGGGAAAGACTGACCTTTCACTTCTGTTCTCTCCAGCTTCAGTGCTGCCGCAGGCCCTAAGTGAAAATGAGTCTATTGGTCTCATCCAAACCTCGGCGCATGTCAGCCCACATTACAAAACACCAGAGAATTTGGCATGATCAGCAGTTTCTGCTCAAGAGAGGCCCAGGACTGCAATAGCAGAGGTGTTAGAGATCAGAATTTGGGAATGTTGGTTGAGTTACGTGGGAAAGCAAAATACTTGGTCTCCTGCTTTCATTGGGACTGTATTCACTCGCACAAAATAAACACAGTATGAACAATACAAAAAAATATTTACATCACAGCAAATGATACTTATAAATAAGCCAAACAGCTCATTACCACCATTCACCCAAAGGTCACAGAGTGCTTTTAAAGCAGAAATTTAGCTGCACTGGTGAAGCAGCGTAACATCGTTCTTATTTTACAGATGGAAAAACTGAGCCACACAGACACCTTCCTATCCAAGACCACACAGGAAATCTGTGGCAAGACCAGCCTAGGCTCCTGATCACAGGAGTCTGCATGTGTAGGGGTTTGGGGAGGACAACTGAGCTCCCTTGCACTCAGATGCCTGTGGCAAGAGCTGAAGAGCACACCAGCAAAAGGTCAGTGTATCCATTCTCCAAGCCACAAAGTTCCAGTCTGAGAAGAAATATAAATGAAATGAGACTTTTCTGAGATTTTTCTTTTTCAAATATAAATTGTTTCTTGGCACCAGGAGTCATTTTTACATCAAAAATAGTTATGTATTACATACTGTTATTTATATAAGCTTACACTGTCTCTAATTTGGAAGGTTTAATAAGAATATAAAGAAACCCTGTAGACCACTGGGTATCAGCCTGATGCTGTCCTCTTAGCACCATGTGATGGCAAACTGTTCTAGCTGAAATGGGTGAATGTCCTCTTATGTCTCTGTTTCCAGGTTACTGTTTTTTTCCCCTGAACTGATATCCACATTACTTCCTCCTTACATCCTCTAAGCTGTAAGCTAAATTAAACATTATTCTGGATCCCAGGCTTTTGGCTATAAATGCAGTTGCTTGGAGTAAAATCAACTACCCCGAAGAAACCAACCTAGGTGAAGCAATGCTTGGGTACTGTGACAGAAGTGATTTGCATGGGAATGAAACCAGAGGAAAATCAGTTGCTCTGCAGCTGTGGATCTCCCTGATCCTTTTGCAAGCCTGACAATATCACCATATGTACACAGACTGTCACTCCTACAAACTATTCTTACTCTTCATTCCCAGGTGGTTGATCAAATGCTTTGGACTGCTTTTCATTACTCCAATCCTTTCCTCCACTTTTTCCTTCATTTTTGAAGGCTCTCCCCTAATATGCTGTTTGCTCTCTGAAAAAAAAACCCCACTCCCAAGTTAACTTCTCTGCATATTCCTCAATTAAAAAGAATTACTTGGATGCTTGTCACCCAGTTCCCCTGCATTACAATGAGTCACATTAAATGGGATTATTGGCTGAAGACACTGCCATGCTCGATAAGCACCAACCTGGTGTTGGAAGCAGCAGGAGCTGCAGGACTTCTCAGGACTTACAGATACCTCAACAGTCCTTGGCAAGGGGACCACCCACTGCAGGCAGGAAAGATAAGCTTTTTGTTAAAAATTGCACACCGGACACCATATTTTGGTGTTGTCTCTCATGTGAGCTTTAAGCCTGTGAGGAACAAGCCAGGAAGCAAAAGGGGAGTTTGTGCAGTACACCTTAGGATGGATGTGCTCCACAGCACATCCAGCACCTCTGGCTTGCAGTGTGAAGCACCAGCAGAAAGTATAGTGGAGAGGCCTCCAGGAAGAAAGCAAACAAGAGAAGAGTCATGCTGTGATGGCTTCTTCAGGCTGAGACATCTTGCTAGCACTTAAAGCCAAAACACAGTGTTAGTGTTAATGCTGCTTAGGTTAAATATCTCACCTTCTTCAGACAACACTAGGGGATTGAAACTCAGTCTGAAATGAGAAAAGTTTCCCAAAGGTGAGTTCACAAATCACAAAATGCGGAGATGGAAAGAATCTATTCAATCATCTATCCCATCTCTCTGCCAGTTCAGAATTACTCCCCATGATGTTTTTAAACATAACTGCTTTTCTCATTAAACAAAAAAAAAGGGAAAAAATGGGGGAGAAATACCTAAAAATGGTCTGTGAGCTTTTCTATGAAAAACTGTTTGAGTCCTTAACTTAATTCTAGTGTCTCCTTTTGCCTTGTGCAGATGAGTTCAGTATGTGCCAGGATAAAGAGCGAACCAATTGTTACTGGAGGGACTCTTCCACCACCTGCAGCATCCAACAACTGGAAAAATCCTCCCCAAAACTGGGTTGCATCTGCATTTTCTTAACTGTGTTCAATTTCTCCTCCTTTTGCATGGGACTCAGAAGTTGTTCTTTCATGATAGTATTCCGTGTGGTTATGGACTAGCTAACCTGGAAAGCGCTACCAAGTCCTCCCTATTTCAAATACCACATGCAGAATGAGACACACCTTCGCTAAAATAATGGAAATAAGCCATGAGTTGAGAAAGTGGTTTGGACAGTACAGTTATGAAAGAAATCAACCTATTTCACTGTGAGGAAGCGAAGAACAGTGTTTTTCACCTCTAACTGATGATTCCATGAGTCTAGCATTTCTTTTTTCTTCCCAGTTTATGTCCATGTGTTGCAGAGTCCGGATCTCTTTTAAATTCCTGGTTTGACACTTCAGCCTGTTTCACCCCAGCACAAGTTTCCTTATTTCCCTCTCAGAGTCCAGATATCCTGGGGCCCTTGCAGGGCTCCTTCGTGATATATATATTTGGGACAACCATGTCCATGCAAAAAAGTTCAGAAAACTGAAGACAATACATGTATTACTCAGAATATCCTTAATACAGGCAAACGGTAACCTGTGGGGGCAGCAAGACTTCTCCCTGCTCCCTCTGACATTGATGCTGCAGTGGGAGGGGTACCAGCAACTGGGTTTGTATGGAGTCCACTCTGGGGCTCCTCAGCCCATCCTACAGACACTATGGCCACTTTCAGACTGCTGAGGAGTGAAACACTGATATCAGTGTAACATCAGAGCCTACAAAGCTGTATTTTATCAGTTTAGAGCAACAAAAGTGAAGAACTTCTCACTCCACTCATCTCTTGCATTCATCACTGTGAAATGGAAGAATGCGTACAGAGTCGTGCAACAAGCTGTCACATCAGCTTCAAAAGCAATGGCCCACACAAGCAAGTTTCCCTACTGTACAGTCTTGTTACTTAAGATTATTTAATCAAAGGTGGCAGAAAGCAAGAGGTGGTTGTTGTTTGTTAGTTCTTTTTTCCCAAAGAAAGCAATTCAGCCATTTCCAGAACCGGCCTGAGTGTTGACAGCAGCGTCTACCCACAGATACAGGGTATAAATTGCTTAATTATGTGTGAAGATTATGGGAGTTATGTCAAGCCTGAGTCACCAACCGTTATTTGAAAAGGTAAAACAAAAATGATTAGCAGATTCTTTTGGAAAGTGCCTATTGTACTTTTCCTTCATATGCATGTCTCCTGGCAGTACTATGGCCACCTTCACTGGCGTGCAATGGCAGGGGCCAAACAAAACTCAGGGCTCAGACATTGCAATATTAACAGCCTTCCAAGGGACAATGCAAAGGAACAGAAAAAAAGCTGGAAAATATGATTTGCTGAAAAAAATAAAATAACCCAAGCGTGTAAAGTCTTTGGGATAAAGACTATTATTACAGCACTAAGCATCTTTCCCTCATCTGGTTTTATGCAGGAAGCTTTCAGCATTTGCAGAACTGCCATTAAAACGAGGAATGCCAGTGATACTCCATTTTGTGTAGTCTCATGCTGCTGGCAAGTGTTGAGCCCATTGGAGTGACTCTGAACGCAGAACGTACCTGCTGGATGTCACGGCACAGTGCAAGCGGCACAGTCCTACTGGTAAGTCTAGATCTGCACTACCTGTAAGGCTCCTCTTCACTGCTGTAATTTTTGACTCCTCAGGAGAGGTAGGTGCTACACTGGTACATGTTACCACCAGTGAAAGCACAGTCGCACTTGAGGTATCACCAAAGTAACCGTGTGATTAATAAAAATGAGAAACCTGACCCTTGCCATATCTGTAGATTTCCAGCGCTTTGGGGAGTGCAGCAAACATTGTATTGGAAAACAGCCTTCCCGCGGCGTTTGAGTTCCCGCACTTTCAATCCCTGCAGATAGCGTGGAAGTGGGTGGAAATTTAATAGCGATAGTTAACTTAATTACTTTGACCTTCTGAAAAAGCTGAGGGGAAAACGCACAGAGAAGTTTCTTCCTTATATTTATTTATTTATTTTCCTTCCTTTCCCTCCTTTCCCTACCTCCCCTCTCCCTTCCCCTCCTCTTCTCCCCCTCCCCATCCCATGCCCCCGCGGCCCGGCCCCGCCTCCCACCACTCGCCCAGCCCTCCGCAGCCCCCACGGCAGCATCACTTTTCCCGCTTTTAATTCCTCCCACCTTTGCGTTCCTCCCTCCCCGCGCCCAGTTTCTCACCCTCTCCGCAGCCTCCCGCCACCCACAGCGGGGCCCGTCGGGCCAGACCCGGCTCCCGCTCCCGGCTCCGCTCCCGGCTCCGCACCCGCTCCGCTCCCGGTCCATCCCCGCTCCGCTCCCGCTCCGCTCCCGCTCCGCTCCCGGTCCATTCCCGCTCGCTCCCGCTCCCGGCGCGTTCCCGCTCCGCTCCCGCGCAGCCCCGTCGGCGACTCGCCAGCGCCACCCGCTGGGCGGCCGCGGGAAGGGCGGCCCCGGGAGGCCCCGCGCCCCGCCGGCCGCGCTGGGGGGACCCGAGGGGAGCCGAGGGCGAGGGGGGACGCGGCGCTGCGGGGTCCCTCCGAAGCAGAGCCGGCATCGGGATGTCTGACAGACACCGATGCAGCCCTGCTGGGCAGCAACGTGGAAAACTGGTTTAAAACCCGAATAATCCTGTCTCAACCCTTCCTAGGTTGTCCATTCCCATCGTGAGGCTGAGCCCAGGCCTGGCTTTGTCATGTCCGTGGGAGGGGTGATGAGGGGCTGTGGCAGCTGGGGTGCCCTGTGGCCGTGCCACCGAGGGCAGCATCTCCCGGCTGCCATCTCCGTGCACCACAGCTCCTCCTCCACAGAGGAGACACTAAAGGTCACAGGGACGCTCCTTTGGGCAACGCTCTGTCCTGGGGATGCTCTCTGTCCGGTGCAGGAGGAGCCTTCAGACAAAGGGTTTGGAATTAAAAACTTTCACATGCCTGTGCAAAAGGAAGCGTATCGATGGACTGGAAAAAACCAAACTCCGACAACTCTTTCTGGCCTTTGCGTGTTTGATGGCACTGCCTTAGCAGTGCTCATTGCACACTGACCTTCTCTGATGAGCACAAACACAGCAAAAGGGGAAACCAGAACATTCTGTGGTGAGATGCAATTATAAAATCAGTTTTTCTAGGGAAGTTTTAGATTCTTTTCATGATATTTTCTTAGCAAGTGCAAGTTTGCACATAACACAAACTTAGCAACCTCTGAATTGTCTGGAGAGGTTCAAAGTGACAGTCACCCCTAAGCCATGGGATATTCATCTTAAAATTGTTTTTAAAACCTCAATTTCTAGGTGTAGGGGCCTGTCAGATATTGCACATTTAGTCTGGCACTGAGTATTTGAAGTTGGCTGTGAAGGAAATACGCTTTAATGTTTGACAAACAAGCAGCTGTGCTTCTTTGAAGTTGGTCAGGAATTTGGAAGGCTACAGCAATCTCAGAGCAGGGATTCATGAGTGCAGGTGTGCTGCTCAAAGGTGAACGACAGATGAAATGTGCTACAGAGATACAGAAAGGTTACCTAGATGGTAAGACTGGTCAGAGCAAAACCAACACCTTCTGGAAAAAAGTGTTGCAGTCTTCTTTTCTGGTTTAAATCTCAAACTGTTCCAAGCAGCTAAAATAAAATGCAGGACAGTTAGCATGAGATTTATTTAAGAAACTATATATACATGAAAAATCACTATTTTTCTTTTCTAATTTATTTTTTCAGTTTTCAAATGTCATCCTAAATTTTGGAAACAAAATACAAATAGTTCCACACATGCCATGAAAAGGGTGTAGATGTACATTTTTGTTGCATTACTATGTAAGTTTTCTATTTTCCTGGACTACTTTGTCGCATTTGTTAACCTGAGCCTCATACGCGGAGTACAATAGGAGGATACTTTTATCAGATGGAACTGTTGATACATTCATGCTCGGGGTTTCCTTGCTTATTCACTAGCTCCCTGCTGTAGCAAACGTATCTTGTGTTTGAAACCTTGCATGCTGGTGGGAAACATCCTGATCCTTTAGATGCTGCTGTAGGAAGATCCAGCTGAAACAACAGTGCATGTGCTCGAGCAAGGACTTCTCATGTGAGTAGGGGTTTGAGTCATCCAAGCCCAAAAGGACTGGCAAGGAGTAGGAAGCTGTTTCATCAAATGCCTGGTAGCAGGAGATGTAAACACATAACCCGGGCAAAGAGGCTGATTTTGTAGATCATATGCACAGCAGTTGTGCTAAATTGGGTGGTGTCATTTGGAAAGCATGACAGAAAAGGTGCATACAGAGAGCTCTGAATCAAAGAAGCTTTGGTGTAAGGTGTTGGGGTGGGTATATGAAATCACAGAGGTGCAAGCAGTGCTTGCTCTCCTTCGAACCCAAAGTGGAATATCCTAGCATTAAAAACTGAGCTTTTTCAGGTGTGGCAGCACTGTTGTGTGGCACTTGAGCTACGAGAGTCACCACTGAGAGAGGACAGCTACTTCTGGGCAGCAGGTCCCTTTGCACATGTCAAAGGCAGGGAGGCAGAATACAGGCTCCTCTCTCTCTGATGCTCTAATTTTCACCAGCTGCATAGCAAACACAAGGCACTGCAGAGAGCAGCTTGCACCCTGGCACAAGGGCTGCTCACCCTGGCGGGGGACTGCCAGTCTGCCAAGGCCACAAGGCTGGGAGAGCTGTGAATCCCCACCACAGGGACATGTAGGATGCTCGTATCTTCTAGCACACTTCATCTCAATTAAGGCATGATGAAACGGGACCTTGAGCAGCAAACATGCCAAGGGGTAACTTGAGATAAATGTGCAGCTGCACAGATCTCCTGAAAGGGGGTGAGTTGCACATTTTGCAATTAGGGTGAGCTAATTGTATGTGCACAGGCAGTTGCCACAGCTCAGCTGATGGGTGGTAACTTATTAAACCACAGTAATGTGAGCACTTTGAGTCATGAAACCATACCCAAAGTGTTTGCAGACTTAGGGCCTGAGAACCCATTGCCCTCCCATTCCGTTGCACCGTCATCTCAAGGACAAGGAGAGGAATTGAAAACCTGTGCTGTATACTCTGATGCAAGATGAATTTCCCGAGGGATTCTAGAATTTCTAGCCAGAATTTCAAAGAATTTAACAATGTTTTCTTTTTAAATGACCATGAATCAAAATATTCATTTTAAGTGGGAATGTTTTGGAAAGAAAGAGTCCTGGAAATTTTCAGCATAAACACGAGTTCTTGTAAAAAGCATGAAGAGTGATGTTCAGAAGGTCTAAATCTCCTCAAAGTCTCTGGACCTTGTGTTTCTTCAGCTAGGAATCTCTGCAAGTCTTGAGCCATCCAGAAGGGAACCTGTCTAATTGGGTGGAACTGTGGCTGGACTTGCTAGTTTCTAGGAAGCTTGAGGAGAAAATTATCTGCCAAATAATTTGATTCCTCTGCAATTTTCTCATTAGCTTTCTGCACACATGTGTGACATGACAAACAGAGTTCAAATCAGCCAGATGTCAGTTTGTTTGTTTGTTTAATTTTCAGAATCTTCCTAATGCCAACCCCATTAGCAACACTGATGAAGTGAGCTTTGACCTGCACAGCATAGCTCAGATTCTGGCCCTGGTGATGTTGACAGGATCTTGCTATTGATCTTCAGACCAGGATTTCAGCACACTGAGTTGCCTACAAGTACAAGGTATAGAGATTCTTTGAGGAAACTTTTCTTTTAAATGACTTTTTAATGAAACTGGAGATAAAACCTTTTGTGCTTGAGGCTAATGCATTGCTGAAGAAACTGGAACTCAGGCCCTGTAATAGGGTATTTTTTTGTGTGTGAGAGATTGAGTGAACTAGCAGAAACAACTGTAAAAAGCTCTAATGGTAGCAAATAACAAAACAGTCCCTTGCAGCCAAGGCAACAGGGGTCTGGATTCCAGCGGGTGGCTGTCACACCAAAGTGTGTGGGGGTGGTGGCACCACTTTGTGCTCTGCAAAGCAGGGCAATCTCAGGGCTGCAGCTGCAGCTGCCTTCTCACAGGTTTCCTCCCCTGGCCTCTCTGCTGCCCCCATGTCTCTCCTCTGAGAAGATAACATTAGAAAAATAGCCACAGGACTCATTTCATAGGACTTCTTCAGCTTTCTGTCCCTTCCCTGTGAAGGGTGGTGCCAACAACAGTAGATGCACACTCACTAGAACCTGTGTAGGAACGTGTACAACGCTTTTGTGTGCATTCCCTCTGTTTATTTGCTGCCTACTGTTATGCTCAGCGTTGCCCTGGAGATCACGAGATTTCAGCCATCACCACTGTGTTGTGCTCCCAACAGAGCCCTTTTCCCACTTCCCTTGAGGGATTCCCCTTCTTTTTAAAAAAAAGAAGGCAGGTATCTAGTGCTGGCTGGACCTTCATGGCATTTTTTCCTATTTCCAAATAATTCCTAAGCTAAGACATCCCATGCAAAATTTTAACCCAGGGGAGCCGACTGCATTCACACCAAGAACCAATGAGTAAGTTTTTTTTGAGGTAGCCTTAATTGTAGTCATGAGAATGACACCAGTGTAACATTTAAAGTGTGAACATAAAATATGGCAAATCCATCAGAACCACATTCGGAAAGTATTCAGCTGATGATATTCCTGATCACGTGTTAACAAATTTTAAAAAATAAATTTAAAAAAAATATTAAAAATCGCATGTGGAAATTTACTTCTCCAGCCAACGGAAAGAGATACTTTTTTATCTCATATTCTACAAAATTCCCTCACCTACTACCCAAACCACAGTTAAAAGGAGCTTAATTTATCCCTGTTAAAAAAAAAAAAAAGTTTTACAAGCCCTTATTCCTGCTCAGCAATCACACAGACATTAAATCTTATTGCAAAAAGCGGGGGGAATGCCTCTTCTCAGCATTACAGCTGCAGCTGTTTGACAGAAGTAAGTGACTTCATAAACCATCCTGATTTGGCAGCAGAAGAGCAGAGTTTTATGCTGTCTGCTGCACAGTCACGGGGCTGAGAAAGCTCTGCAAAGCAATCTTCACAAATGTTTCACCTCGGTTTATAAATACCTTCGCTTCACCGTGTTAATGCCTCTTTTGCTTTGCTTTCCATTCACCTCCACTGGATCATCTACCAAGACCTTTTATTGCTTTAAAGTAATTGATCCCACTGGACCCACATATTTTTCTTCTTAATTTTCTTTTTTTTTTTTTCTTTTCTCAACAGAAGATTCTGCACTTACACCTCTCCATTGGTTAGTTGTCTTATTACAGTAAAATTCAGTAAAGATCTAGCAGACTGTCTTTATTGGCAACATAATCAGGCTGTATACCTTCTCAAGAAAGAGTCAATACTTAAGCACTCTGTTTTCTCTGTCTCTCCCAAGTGTTCACTCCATAAAGAATTACTTGAAAACACATTTTCCTGAGCTGTGATGA
Source organism: Acrocephalus scirpaceus scirpaceus (assembly GCA_910950805.1). Taxonomy (NCBI): domain Eukaryota; kingdom Metazoa; phylum Chordata; class Aves; order Passeriformes; family Sylviidae; genus Acrocephalus; species Acrocephalus scirpaceus. The sequence continues at coordinate 53,564,008 of OU383774.1, read as the reverse complement.
AAACAGAGAGATTTCTAATGGTTGTCTTCTCAGCCTCCACATTTCTGTATTCATTTTGAGAACCTATTATTTAAGAATGAATTCTTGCTCCTCCAGAGCAACTTCTGGAGACATTCCCAGCTCCTAATAACATGGTTTTGGTATGAGTTTGATATGAGAAGGCTATTCACTACTTTGCAAGAACACCATTTCCTCTGGGAAATCTTCACTGATGTGAAGTCAGCAGGAGCGCTCACTACAGTGAAATCTCCAGGATTCACCTTTCAAGATATCTGTTATTTTTATAGGAACATTACAGCTCATAAGCTTTGCTCGTTCCTTGGGCAAGCAGCCTGCTCCTTCACATTGCCAGGGGATTTTGCAGGATTTGTCTCAGAGCAGATCGGACCAGAATATAAGAATCTGAGGGAAAAACTGCCAATGAACAAATGAGTTTCTTAATGATCGTCTTCAAACACTGGTGAGCTTCATGTAAGTATTTCTCAAATTGTTGTCCCTCTCTTTGTAAAGCCGTATGATTACAGATGTTTCTAAACTCAGTGCTATCCTAAAAGAACAAGCAAAAAGAACTGAGGGAAAAATACTACTCCACAAGAATTCTAGGCATGATTTTCTAAGCAGAAATTTCCCAATTATGAATGTTTCTTATTCAGTGGGAAAGATCTTCAGGTTTGAGATAAATGTGTGTAACCATTAAATACCACTGCAAACTGTCTTGTCAAGAAGCCCTAGATAGCAATTGTACCTGCTCAGTATTAAAGAGCACCTCTTTTCCCAGGCCTCAACAATTAATTTTTTAAAATTTTACTTCTGCCAGAGAGACCTTTTGCATCTGTTCTCAAGCAATTTAATTCACTCTACCCTATCAGGAAGGGTTAGGACCTCAGGGAAATGTTCTATCCAGAGGTCTCTAGAGAGCTCCCAATGGGTCCTGAAGGGTTTTTTGACAACAGCCCTTGCTGAAGCATCACTTCCATGCAGTGTGCCTCATCTGTGGTGTGAATGGGATCACCAGTGAGGCAGGTGAACTCGACAGCTCTGCCCATTGCACACCATAAAAAATTCTGAAGGCTTCCCAGTCCCCCAGAGGTGGCATGGCCTGCAGCATGGAAAGTGCTGCTCTAATGCCTGTGATGGGGAAATGCTCTGCGTGAGATACATGCATTCCTTAATGCAGTCAAACTAAGGTTGTGTGTTGAAGCTCATGGCACCCCTTGTCTGCTGCATTCAGACATAAAAGCCAAGTGGAGGCAGTTTTTCCCTAACCATGTGTGGTGTTGCTGGCTGTAGGACCTTGCCTATAGCAGGGGCAGCCTTCTCCCTGCCACTGACCTGGGCCAGCATAGATTTGTGAATACTGTGAGGGCGTGCACATTTATACAATGACTAAAGGAAAACATTCCCTTTTGCCTCTGTCTGCTCCCATCCCTCCCTAAAAGAGCTCCATTTGACCTAGACAATCCCAGCTTCATAGAGGCAAAAAGGATTTGCAGTTAAGGATTAAAATGCAGGTTAACCTCAAAACCAATTCTGAGTGACTGCCCCAGCCAGCAGATAGAAGGCATTTGTTATGGAAACTCTGAAACTGGCCATCCAAAATCTTCCTTGGGCCCTTCAGTATTGTATAGTTGCACTTGTAGGTCTGCTGTAGGCAAGGTGAACTCACCGCTCTGGTACATCCCGGTGCCGAAAAGCCTGGGAGTCCTGAGTCAGGAGCTTAGCTGAAAAGCAGCCTTTTTCACATATATTTCCAAAGCTTCCTTTTTCAGAAAGATTTTGATGTTTCCTTTGAAGGTCACCTTTCAAATCTGTTCTGTAAAGTTGCCTTAGATATAAAATCCTTACTCAAATATATTAAAAGGTCAAATAAATTGCACTAAATAAACAAGCTGGCTTTGCTAGCTTTTGCAGGTGTCCAGCACATGGGAGTGTTGGGATACATGACAGAGAACAAAAACTTAACTTATTTATCTCCTCTCAGTAAAAGTGGGCAGTAACTAACTGAAGAAAAAGTTTCAGACTAAAAAATTCTTTCCATTTTAGCTTCAGGAAATAGGCCCCTTGTGAGCTGAACTGATAGAAAGCAACAGCTCCTGTGGTACTTTGCCATTTAAGAGAGGGTAGCAGGAATATTTGCAGTAATTTAATTTCAAGTGTTTTCAACTGCAGTACAGGAGCAGATCCTCCCTCCAGCTTTTATTTGTCAAGATCCATATGTTTAGACAGATGAGTTAATAAAGAACCTCCCCCAGAATAAAAACAACATGGCCTACTAGTTTCAAGGCTAATTTATGGTTTAAAATTTTCCACTGCTCTGGGTCTGTTTCATGCAGTTGTCACTCAGTGGCAGGCTGAAGTTTCAGGATGTTTCTGATGGCCCAGCTTTTATTTTTGAACCTTAACATAAAATTGATATTATCCACCAACTTGCTCTGCGTTTATGAAGAAGCCACTTCTATAAAGGCTTCCTTGGAGAAGATACAAACGGCTTTCTTCCATCTTTTGTTCAGAGAGGCCAACCTGACCCATCAAAGAGATTCCTACAGCTGGCTGTTACAGACAGCTGCCTTTTTCTTCAGCACACTTAGATTTTAGACCCAGGCCTGCTGCCAACCCTCAACATTTTTTCTTAATCTCCATGCGTCCTGGTGGACAAAATTTCCACTGAAGGCAGAGTGGCAGTGGTGGTGCCCTGGTCCAGGTGCTGGATGTGCTCCATGATTGGCGGGCCAAAATCTGGGAGTCACGGCTGGAGTGCCAGAGCTCCTAATGTCCATTTCTGGTAATTCAGCACTACCACGCCCACTGACCTATTTTATATTTTTCCAGTATAAATTCTCAGCATTGCTTAACTTCCGGAGGAATAAAATGTCCATTTTAGAAAGTGATTCTTGTGGCATTCCTTGGGTACATGAAAGTCTAAGCTGAAACTTTTTTCCAGAGGCTCTGCATGGGGTCAGTGGGGAGCAATAGGAATGGTTTTTCTGACCCAGCCTAGATGGCTGCTATAGGATGAACTGAATTTGGAGTGCCTCTTTCTCTCTGATGATCCTAAAGGGAAACATGGTTTGAGCAGCTCAGTCCTCAGGAAACATCATGGGACAGATAAGTCCATGATACTTCAAGTCTGTATTTGTCTCTCACCGTCTGTTTTCTAAAAAGGTTGCATTTGAAAGAGATCTCCTAAGACATATACCACTGAGAATGGTGGAGTTTTTAATAATTTCTTGTAAAGTTACTGTTCCTGTGGAAAAAAGAAGTCCCCCAAGCCCCTCATGTAGTTAGTTCTGCAGTCTGTAACTGCAAGGCCTTTTCCTAACACAGCAGGTGCAGATTCTATTATGCAGAGTGCAGCACTATTATATTAATAAAATGAAATCACCTAAGCGTATTTCCTCTGAGCTTCCAGAAAGATCTTGGAAGCCTTTCCTCACTTGAAAAAGTTCAAATTGTTCATTTGTCAGTATTCAAAAAAAAAAAAAAAATAGCCACACAAACGAGTATTGATGCCTACAGCTTGCAAATAACTTTATGGAGGGTGAGGCAATTTTTTCCAGCATCACTCTTCATATTAATTACTTTAAAAAATGAACATTCAAAGCTATTGGGTCCAGGAACAACTTCATAATATCAGTGGCTGCAAAATGAAAAACGTGCATGTTGGCACATTTGTTCAATCTGTAGTGGCAAGCAGGGACACTGCTGCTGTTTTATGTGAATTTTAATGAAAGTAATTTATCTCGTTTCCACCAACCCAAAGCCATTATTTATGAATCAGTCATCAGATTTCCCGCATAAGGAAGAACAAGTTAGTTTGGTACTGAGAACCAATCTCTGATTTGTGGCAGGAAATCAGCAACCAGAAAACAAGCTTATTAACTACTATTAGAAATGTCATCTAGCAACGGCCACCCTTTCCCTATTTGTCACCCAAAATGGGCAAATCCCCAGGGTGAAAAGCCCTGGGCTTATGCTATGCTGAGCAGCTGGCACAGCTGCCTGGCTGCACCAGCCCTCACTGATCTCCTGAGGACATCTCCAGATCTTCAGGTCACCTGTGGCCAAAGCCAGCAGTTCCTGATGATGTGCCGCTGTTTGGCCTTCAGTGAACTTGTGGTTTCTGTTTTGTTCCCTTGGGATGGGTCTCTCTAGCAGGAAAACAAAGCCTGTGTCTGGCACCACTGTGGCAGACTTAGCAGAGGCAATGCACTGCCCCCCTGCCTGCCTGCCAGCCTTCAAGGAGCCTGGCAGAGCTGCCTCTGCCATCACTTGAGTCTTGGTGATGTGACTCACTCTCAGTACAAACTAAGTGCTACTGGGCTGATTTCACAGCAACTGCACTGTTTCACCCGGATGGAAGATCCAGGGCTAGGAGGATGTGTGGCTCTTGTAATGATGCTTCTTTTGTCCAGGAGTGCTGAGCCTTCTGCCCTGACCTTTCTCTGCGCTGGGCAGAGCAGCAGCACCATAGCATAGAGGCAGGAGAAACTTGCACTGTCAGAAGATTTTTTATTATCCCTCTCTGCCAATCTGGCACCTTTTAGGGACACTATTTTCTTTTCCCCCTTAAAGAAAACAGCATGACTGTTTTGCAATTGGGATGGCTATTTTAACTTAGTGTGATTTATATTCCATTCCCTTCTGGCTGCCATTGAGATTGGCCCAGTCCTATCCACTACACATTTCTGATTTAGAACTACCCTCACAACCCCTTGGTAACTTCAGCACAAGAGACAGGATGTTATCAAAAAGCTGGAGTAATGCATAGCTGCACCTGAGCACAGCCAGGGCAAGCCACACACTGCTATTTTGGGAAGCTTTTATACCTTGTATTTTTCCTTTTCAAAAGCACTCATATTGCTGCTTAAAATACAGAATCTATTTTTAAAAGAGGCTGTTCTGTTCACCTTGGCAGTATGTAATTACAGGAGAGAGACAGCACGGACATTAATACAGGGCACCTTTGTGGAGGCAAAAGGCACGAGGAGTTCACTTATGGGTGTGATGCCAGTAATCAGCTGGGCAAGCAGCAGGGTGAGGGGGTCACCTGGGTCCCAGGCTGGGGGAAAGGGGCCCCTTGCCCTTCACCTTCTCCCATCTCCTCTTTGGCTAAGCAATCTCTACAGTCATGCCACAAATTCAGCAACAACACGCTTGCTGTCAGTAGCAAAGGGTTTGCTCCAAATTCTTGTGAGGGTGTCACTTTCCATCAGACATTAACACCTGCCTTTTAATTGCAGAGGACTAGCACTGCCTAATGTGCACCAGAGTGCAGCATGGAATGTTGTTCCCGGTACCTACAGAGGATGGGTTATTTCAGTGTGTTCTCCCAATTCCTTTATTCTTTATTTTCTTCAAGCCTGTGTCTGTCTGTTTTGAGACTATTTTATGGAGTGATTTTTTTGAATCAGTTCAGCTGATAAATCAACTAATTAGGGGAAAACAAGGAACAACCTCAAAACAAAGAGATAACAGGAAAATCAGGTTTCCCAAGAAAGAGATGTAACTATAGCAGTAAATGAGAAGTATCAAATACTGACTACTAGCATGAGCGAGTGTCTCTGAACCATAAACCTGGAGCTTTCCTTCAAAAACAATGAGTGGTGGAACATGTTATCAAGGGCTGCCATTTTGAAGGGACTTTGGCCAATTCATCATCTCAGAGCTTACCTTTAAGGGTTTGTTCATTGGAATTTACAAACAGGTTTTAATATAAATGGACCCCTTGGAATCCAATTTACCTCAAATTCAAATCTGTAGCAGTGAAATTACTTGCAATTAAAGGCATTAGTTAGCCGTGACACAGTGTTTGAGAAAACCTATTGTAGAATGTATGTACCCTCACTGAAGAAGGATTGGGATGGAAAGTCCCAGGGCTCAATGGTTTAGGATGATGGGTTTTCAGTGAAAACAGGATCTAACTTAGCTTCAAGTAGAGTACGAAAATCAGAACCCAAAGAAAACTGTAGTTCCAGTGGTAGCTAAAGACATCCTTTCATGCAAGTAGATATTAAAGCAGTTCTGGGAAAGAAGAGGAAGAAAATAAAACCTTAATTGAGATAGCTGTATTTCATCAAGCTAGCAAAACCCAAATGTCACTAGCCTTGTTTATTTTAAATTATGAGCAACAAAGAAGTTACGGAAAAATTAGTATTGCAGCGCTGCAATCTGTCACTATTCTCTCATTTTTAAGAGTAGTGTCTGACTATTTAATTTGATTTTTTAACACACTCTTTTTAGTTGCCAGTATCATCCCTTCCACCTCAGCATGTATTTATTTCTAGTGGTCTTTCAGGTGAATCTTCGTGGAGACTGAAAATATTTGGATCCAAATGTTTAAAGGTTGCTCCTGATTCTTGGTGACAGAGCTTATAAATGAGTTGTCTTTTGATTTGAGATAGCTTGGATTTCATTTCTATCAAATTATGAACAATTACAAAGCTGGACACAGTACACATAAAACCAGCATCCTGCAATATGTCAAGTTCATCACCGAGATACTGAGAAACAAAAAGACACAGCAAAACTTCATTCACAAGTATTTATCCACCAGATGAGACTTCAAAGTGGTTATGTCTTTGCTGCTTCAGTATGTTGCAGTTTCCCACATTGCACTGGTCTTTACTGAGAAAGTTGGCATACAAGCAAAAGAGCAAATTCTAGTTTTCGCTCATCTGGCCCAGAAATTGATATCTACTACTGGTGGTGTTTTTGTGGCACATACCCTTGGTACTAAAAATTGGACAAGAGCTGCCATTTTGTTCTATGTGGTATACCCAGGACATAATAAGGTAAAAATGTTTTGGACAATGCCAAAGTAAACTGACTGGGGACAAGACATTAGAGAGATATTGGACTCAGACAACTAAACCATGAAATGCAAGCCCATTCTTAGGCTTTTTCTTAGACTTCTTCCTGGGATAATATGCATAACAATTGTATTTATTGGAAAATTGAGGATTTTTACAAATATATGTTCATTTGGCATCTTATGCTGGATATATAGTGTGTTAGTTTTGAACAACTGTGAGCTCTGTGGGTCAGTCATATTCCACTTACAGGTTACATCTTTGCATCTTGTGTTGCTTTTTGGCTCCTTGAGGACTGCAGAATAGCTTCACAGTTTAAGACTTTATGTGCATTTCTAGAAATTTAGACATATGGAACTGGCTTCTGGCTCTAAATAATCTTTCCAGGCTACTGAGCATGTCAATAAGCCTTCATTCTGCCAAAAAAGCTTTTTTATCCCCTGAACTCCTGTGATGCAACTGCACTTAAATGTTAAGTAGCTTTCTGTTTTATGGGTTTTAGACTTAAATTACTTAACTGAAAATTACTGTAATTGAAACTCGCAGTTCACATGGCAAGACCCAGCATGTACAATTATGGGTGCAGTCCACTGCCATTCTGTCAGAAACCCAAGATCAGTGTACTTCTTGTCTCTCTCTTACTTAGGCTTGGGTGAAGAGGAATAGGATTCCACTGTAGGAGAGGAAACAGGAGATGTTCTACATGCAGAAGATGGGAAGTTGCTTCTTCTGGTAGGGGCATCTTGTGAGCAGAGCCATCTCTTGAAGCCTGTTTCACAAGAAACATCTCTTGTTTCACATCTCTCCAGCCTTGGCTGAGCCAACACTCCTAGCCTGAGCTTACCAGGGCTGAGAGGTAGGTCTCCACTCTCTTCTTCCTTAGGGCTCATCCCCAGAGCTTTTCTCTCTCCTTCCAGCCCCTGAGCCCCACCATGCTCAGACACCTCCCCCTCCTCTCCTGGTCTGTGCCAAGCTGGGCCAGACCTGCTGGTGCTGGAGATTTGAGTGTGGGAAGGCAGTGGGAGCTGTGGAGAAGTTGGGGGGCTGCAGCAGCCCAGAGGAGGAGAACAGCCCCTGCCTTGTGCCTGATGGATGCAAGCAGAGCACCCCAACCAGCCGTCAGCATTCCCACCTCTCTTCCTGCTCCAGACCTGGGTGAGGCTTTTTTAATCCAATTTGGCTCTTTCTCTCGTTCTTCCCTCTTATCTCTGCCTCTGTGGTGGGCAGCCACCTGCCCCACCTGCCTCTCCAACATCCCCCGGCAGGTTGAAAGCTGTGGGTCCCTGGGAGGAACAGGCAGGTGAGTCCAGAGCCTGGGGTTGCTAAGCCTCTTGCACAAGGTGGTGTAAATCCTCCCCTGGTCCCTGCTGGGACTGGGCTTGCCTTGGCTAACCCAGTCAAGGGGCTGAGCTGCATGTGGAGTCAGCCCTCCAAAGGCTGCATTATAAACCTCGGTGCCGAAGGATTTTACAGTGTGTTTCAACGTGTAATTTAAAATGAGAGCAAGGGCCAGGAGCAAAGTCCTTCATTCCACACCCCTCCTAGTTTTGGGGATGGATCTGGTTGATTCTCCTGCATCCCATGCCAGATGCCTCTCAGTGACACCCACATGGAGAGGCAGGGATACTTGGAAATGGCCGGATGGGTCTGGCCATCAGGGTTTCATCAGAAAGGCTGATGATAAGCCAAAACTTCTCAGACTACCCTCAGTTTTATTACTACTATTCTTATTCACAACCTCAAAACACATCAAATGCATCCAAACCTGTCAAGCTGAGAGTACCATGTTTGGAGCATGGAAAAAAAGTCTCAAGTAGGAAAACAGTGGGTTGGAAACGGGAAGGTTGAATGAGCCCCACCTGAAATAACTAAAAAAACCCCCATATTTTTGGCTTTAGCAAGTCAGCCAGAAGGATCCTATATGTTTTTGTATATAGTTCCCAGAGGACTTAAAACTGTAAGATTTGATGCTAAACCTATTTCTGTGCTGTGAAACCAGGGACAGCTGTACAAATATTTGCTGTTTTTAATTAAACCTAACATTGCTACTTCCTTCTTTTAAGTTAGGTCAAAGGACTGGCAATTTTATGCTTTGATAGATGAAGAAAAACAGTTGTGGGTGTTGTGTTTTAGAAATATGGTATAAAAATAAGAAGTCTGAGGGAAAAGGCCTCTGAGGCTATAAGAGCTCTACCCTTGTGCTTTCTTCTCAGAGATGTTTTCCTTGTCAAATATTTTGCCTTATCCATATAGCAACTCTTTCTGCTGTAATTTTGCTCATTATTTTTCCTTGAAAGACTTTTATTTAAACTTTCCTTACACTCCCTAGTTAAACTTTAGGTAACACTCTCTCAGCATTGTGTTTTTCATAAATGTAGATAAATCTGTCTTGTTCAGGGGAGATGAGGAGGGGTGTTCCAGGTCCCAATCTCTTTAGACCCCCCCCACTGTGTTACTTCAATCACTCAGCAGAATTTCTCACAATAATTCCCACTGGAGAAGTGCTGGTCTTTCTGCTGCTCTTTAGACACGGAATTTATTTTCGCTGTTTCTTCCAAAATCAGGGCTAGATTATAAACAACCAGTTCAGAGACCATTTTTTGGTTACACAGATAAAACCAAAGAGCACTGAGCTGCAATCAGCAGAGGAAAGTTCTTATTTCAACTCCATGGTCGTTTGCTTGTCCTGGGGCGAGTCCCTCAGTCTTTCGCTGTGGCAAATGAGGATAATGATGTTGACCCCCATGGTGACCTGTTTTAGGACCTGTACAGTGAAAATGTCAGGTATTAGAATTCAGCAGGCTTTTAGAAGAGGGCCACAATGACTTAGTATTAAGCAGTTGTCTTTTTGTCAAAAATTCCACATTGATGAACATGCACTGTCTGTGGAGAACAGCTATTTTCATAATCTTTTGTTTAAAAATCAGGAAAAAATGCTTAAAAAGTCAGAATAACACCTTTAAACACCCAAGCATATATTGTAAAGATTTTTTAGATTGCTTTCAAGTCAAGGTATAGGCAAAAGGCACCAAGAAGGAGTAAGATAAGTGTTTTTCTTGTGTTGATTCATATTTTTAGTTTTGTATTGCTTTAGATTTACATTTACAAAAAAATTTGATATTTCAACTTTTCATTCTAGTGAAAAACCTCAGATTTTTGTGGGGAAGGAAATTCCTTCCCCTCTGCTATATACAATGAAAAGAAATGAGGGATTGTCCTTTCTGCCTATTTTTTTTTTATTTCTGCTTTAAAATCACATCTGGTTGTGCTAAGTGAAATTAGTATTATAGGATTTAAGGGTCTTCAGTATGTTCTCAGTAAAGCTTGTTGTTATTATTATCAATGTCACCATTATATTACTACTGCCAGCAGTTTTATTGTTGCTGTTGTTGTGGTGCTGAGCATTAGTGTTGATGTTAGAGAAAGTAGTTGTTTCTCTAAAGATGTAAACCTCATCTATCAGTTGATAAACCTCTGTCAGCAGATAGAGATCAGTTCCTTCCTCTTGACGACTATCAGGCTGGCCTGGCATGAGTGCAGGACCCATGTCAGGCACTCAGACCAAACTGCAAATGTGCTAGATAGTGAAGAATGGGTACAGGAGTAGGGAGAAAAACATGCAGATTTGCTGTTTATCAGCTTGATCGCTTCCTAAGTGCTAGAAGAATGATCTTCCTAGGTGGTCTGAAGTTTTGGGCAGGATTAACATTTTATAGTACTTTTTTTAATACAGAAACCTAAAAATCTTCAAACCATGTAAAAAACCTGTATCAGGAATTTTCATGAAGAATATACAAGGTCAATTGAAAAAATGAGAAGTGGAGGTATGTCTTTATTTCCAACATCTGCCTCCCTGTCTGCTTTTTGTTTATCTGTGTACTATGTGGAGTCCTGCAGATACTGACCCATTGGTCAAGTAGAGAGTAAACCAAGAGGAGATGTACCATGACTTCATGCTAAAGAAATCGTATGCTGTGACCTTATCTACCTTTGTTACCACTAGCACCTCTCACCTCACAACTAAAACCTTGGCAGAATGGGTCAGTTAACTGGTTTTAGCAGGGTCCCAGTGTGTATCCACAAGCCCCGAGGTTCTCTTCCTGGCACTGCTGCTGTCCCATCTGCATCGTTGTGCATGCCTGAAGGGGCAGAAGTGGACATAGGAGCATTTGCTCCCCACTCCAGGACAGAAAGGGAACGGCCAAGTTTGTCCCCTCTGTACTTGTGCTATAACTGAAAGTATTCCTGTATTCAATGAGTTTTTCTCAATGACTTAACCATCCTTTCAGAAAAATAAGATGAATAGCTGCTTATTTTAATCTGGCAGCACTTTGAGCAAATACAGCATTTTTTCTGTCTCATGTAGCTCAAGGCTGAAAACCCAAAGAGCAAGAAAACTCCTCTTCCCCCCCCACCCCATGCCCTTCCAAAATGGAAGTTAAGATTTTGTGGGATTCAGCACAATCCATGGGATTTATGTTGCACCTGTTGAAGTCTCATAAGTAATATCAATTAAAATATTGTGACTTTGGAAGGAACATAGGAAATCTGCGGGGAGACTCAAACTCTGTGGCTTTCCTGCACCTGCAGCAGTATGCCGTCCCTGCTGTGTGCCTCTTGGACAAGGAGGGGCTGCCGGGTGCCACGTGCCACTCCTTTTCCATTGGCGCATGGGGAGGAGCCCACTTCCCCCACCTGCGCCGTGCTCGCGGTTTCTTGTTTGGGTTGGCACGCACTGAAGGTATCACGACTACGAGGTGAATGCTGGGGCGTTCAGTGACATGGATTTGGGATGCTCTCCCTGCCCTTGAGTGTCTGGACTGCAAGGTGGGGAGGGGAGGGTGAGATTTTGTAGCAGTTAGATCCAAAACCCAGTCCAACCTGATACTAATTTTAAGAAAATTGAAGCGGCTGTGAGTCAGTAAGCCTTTGTCCCCAGTTGGTGATAGTATTTAGCAGGAATGGTTCAGTTCTGCACTGTTGTTGGTTGCTGCTGCTGCTCTTTGCACATGCTGGTGGCATGGTCCCGGGGGTGCAGGATCTTAGGGAGCACTTATGCTCAGCAGAGACAAAGTTTCCAGGAAACATGCTATATCTTCCCAGAATTCTGCAGTTCTAATTTGAATTCTGTTAGGTTGTCTTAATTCTTTCCCTTCCCTTCCCTTCCCTTCCCTTCCCTTCCCTTCCCTTCCCTTCCCTTCCCTTCTTCCTTCCCTTCCCTTCCCTTCCCTTCCCTTCCTTCCCTTCCCTTCCCTTCCCTTCCCTTCCCTTCCCTTCCCTTCCCTTCCCTTCCCTTCCCTTCCCTTCCCTTCCCTTCCCTTCCCTTCCCTTCCCTTCCCTTCCCTTCCCTTCCCTTCCCTTCCCTTCCCTTCCCTTCCCTTCCCTTCCCTTCCCTTCCCTCATTATAGAAAGGGGGTGGAAACTACTGCTGCCCAGTATGGAGGTGCTGGGATTGCTTTGCCGCTGTGCAACTGCCCTTGGAGATAAGCCTGTAGGTACTCATCCAGATAAGTACCTGCCCAGTGGATATTAATGGAGCTTAGGCATAAGCCAGGTGCTGAACAATTACAGAGGCTCTAGAGAATTTCAGAGACCTAATAAAAGGCTTATGGAAAAACAAGCAGAGGCTTTCAGGAACATGATTTTGAGCACAGACATAATTTTTGCCATTTACTTTGCTTTGGCTGGATGTTGACAGCTGTGATGGTTTAGATCAGAGTAACTCAAGTCCACATTCTGACTCTCAGAGTAACAAGGGATACCTTCAGTGTTTTCCCTGAATGAGACTCATCCCTAGTGTTTTAGCTGCACTCATCTTGCAGGTGTCCCCAAAACAGGCAACTCATCTCTGAGTTGTGGCACTGAGGGACCACATTTGTAGTCTCCTCCAGGGAAAAAGAAAAACTGTGTCCTCATTGTGATGCTTGTTGATGAATGGAAAGAGGCAAGTAAGCTGTAAAGTGTTTCCACGGTGTCTGACCTTTCTCAACTAGAGGCATTTTCTTGTGCTTGTGACAGTTTCTTCTGCTAAGTAACCCGTAGTAGATCCCTTTCCAAGTGCAACCTGTGGAGACACAATGTCTTTTGGCAACAAAGTCATGCCCACTGGTTACTTGAGGAATCTTCTTTATGCATGTTTTTAACCTGACTCCCTTATGGCACATCTGTCTTGTACTGAAAGGGACATACTCAATCCTTCTCCTTGGCAGACAGTGTTTTGCAGATCTCTTTTTCCTAATGTTCCTTCCCAGCTTCTTCCCATTCTCCTGCTACAGGTTAGTGTCCCCACAGAAGGCCAGCTGGGAGTGTCCCTTCCCGAAAGCTTAGCACTGGTGTTGTGCAGACAGTCCACGTAGCTGGCTCTGCTGGCTCAGCTCTGGGGTCTGGACTCTGCAGCCAAGGGTCAGGCACAGCAGCTGGGTGCTGCAGCCTCTTCCACCCCTGTGGCTCTTCCTGTGGGGAACACTTGACCAGACTTAGGTGTGTGTTTCTAGGATACAAACACAAAAATATTTGCAAGTCTCATATGTGTCATTCTGCAGAGATGTTTTGCCCTCAGAACCGACCTTTTTATATAACACCAACTAAATACACATTGCACCTAAGTGGAGATACTCTGTTAGAAATAAATGTGCTTATAAGCATTTGGAAGTGTAAAGGTGATATTTATAAAGTGACCAGAACACCCACTATGTGCTGCATAAGCCAGTGAAAATAACAGCTGCTGTTTTATCAGCTTTAGAGCGCCACAGGAGCAGCGCACAGAGTGGTTCATCTGTGATATGTCAGTGCTCAGCACAGCTGACTAATGCACTGCTGTAGCTAAAGACAGTGTGATCATATAGAGACTCTAAGTACATGATAAAATGAGTAGCAGTTTTATGGCTTTTCAGATGCTTTCTCCTAATATCCACATCTGCACTGTATTTGTGAGGGTAAAAGTAATGAATATTCCTGCAAGTGAAAATAACTTTATTCTTTAGAGTATACCTAGGGGTGTTGTCTTCCCTCCAGCACAGTGGTAAACATGTTGATATTGGAGTAAAGAAAGGGTTGTTATTTGTCCTGGATGAGTGAAGTACAGCTTTATAATTCTGCATTAACTGTTTCATATGCTGTACACACTTTTTTTTAATGACTAACTGATGGTTCATAAGTCGCAGAAACTTTTCTCTTTTTTTAATTCTGAAACCGTTAAGAGCTCCACATAAAACCTAGGGTGTAAAATCTGACAGGAGTTGAAGAAAATGCAATTACCACAGTTTCCACCATAGAAGGTTATGATCTTTTAAAATTTTCTGTGTCTTTGAAAGAGATGTCATTTTCTTTAGGCACAACATCAGGTAAACCAATGGAATCTACAATTCAATGAACACTGAAAGTCAGTACAGAGAGGCATTGATGCAGAAGGACACAGCCTTACCTTCTCCCAATGTGGCCTCACGTTCCCACTTGTGCATCACCTCCTCCATCATAGCTGTGCAGAGAACTGTAGTGAGAAGCTGATCTAGGTTTAAACCTACCCAGCAAATACACTTCAGATTGATTTCCTCCCTAGGAAAGCTAATTTTGCAGATATGTAGGCTGCTGTGCTAGCATAGGGAGGAATGCTGTGAGGCGTGAACAAGTGATGAAACATCAGAAATTTCTTTCCTTAGCAATACTTTTGCCAATTTACAGTGTTCATTAGACTGTCACCACAACTAACCTAAGAGTAGAAATATTAATATTAGCCAGTAATAAGTGGGACTGGGTATTTATTTATTTATTAAAAACCACAAATAAATATAGTTCTGTGTCTTTAGAAGGGGGGCCATGAGAATGGTTTACATTTTTCTAGAAGTCTAAATACAAGTTATTTGGCATGGAAGGGAGTTGCTACAGGCTCAGCCTCACCTGTGCTAGCCATAGTTCACTTTGCAGATGTGCTGAAGGATGTTCCCATGTTAGGAGCAAGTGACTATAATTGGACCTTCTGGGAAATATTATGGGTCACCTAAATTCAGCAAAGACTCCAGAGGGAGGAAACTGAGCTTAAAAGACCTGAGAGACTTGAGCTTGCGCTGAACACAGGATATCAGGTGGTGGAGGAGGAACTGACTCTGAACAGAGGGGCCTGGAAAGGAGACTGGCTTGGTAAGGATAGACCTGTAAGGCACCTAGTGAGGATGTGAGCTGGCTAAAAAGATGGGAAGGAGTTCTCTGAAAAGTTTTGAATTTGCATTAATGAGGCTGGCTTTCAAAGGGGAAATGTTCTTGGGAAAACAGGAAGAGAAAGATGTTGAGGCAGAGCCAAAAATTAGGCTGGGTGAACAGCAGAAATCATAAATCTGTGCACAGTTTCTACCTGCTCTCAAAAAATCCCAGTCATGAAAGAAAACCAAACTTTCATGCTTGAGATCTGCACAGTAACACATGAGCAGTTTCTATGGGTGAATGCTCAGCTGTGCAGCTGAACAAGAGGCTGGCTCTTGGTTAAAAGTTACTGATTGCAAACAGAGAGCTGTTTATGTTCACAGAAGAAGAATGGCATACAAATATCCTACTGTTCAAGAAACAAGGTCGGGTCAGGTGAATAAAATGGATAAGACATTGTTTGTATAACAAAAGGGGCTGAGTAAGGACTTCAGAGTGGGGTGTGGATGAAGTTACATAAACAGAACCATTAATAAATCTGCTGTCAGAACTGTACACTTGCCACTTATGCATGTGGGCTGGGCAAGGGGCCAAGTGAGTACACATTCATCAGCCGATTCCTAATTTTAGCTGGATAAGACTTTAGTGTACCACTCTAATTGGAGTCCTGTATATTTTCCCTTTTGTCAATGAAAAAAGAGGCAATCTCACATGGGGACATACTCTGTTGTCAAGCTGTCACAGAACTCCCTATATAGGGTGTTTATAGGTGGGTGGCTCAGAGTAGGTGCCTCTTTTCTAGATGGTTGAGTTAGATAGATGAATCCCAACCACAGAAAATACTTTTCTTCAGAGTCATTGTGGAGTTTTCAAAATGTAAAACTAATGCTTGAGAAGTTGAATGTAGCTTACAGTCACTAATATTGATCTGTAAATACATTTCCATCTCCCCAAAATTATTTATTTCTGTATCTACCCATCTTCCATACTTATGATGGCAGCTCCCACTAGATTTGACCAAAGAAGTATTGTTTTGCTGTTGATGCTCCCCTGATACATGAGTTCATCCGAGTCTCCTGTTTGAAACAAGCATGCGAGGGGCCAATTCATTGAGCACAATTTGTTCCAGATCTTTGCAGAAATATATGATGCTCTTGAGCCTGTACAGATGTGTAGCCAATAGGGAGCTGTTTGGCTACATAAGTTTTTTATATATTTTTCAGCTAAATCAGAAATGCAAATGCAAAAGTCAGCACTCGGATGTCTTCATGGATTTGTGACTCTCCTGCCTGAGTTGTAAGGTTATAAACCAACTGAGAGATTAAATTCATATGTACATTTTTTTCTTTATCTGACAGACCTAAGATGAATAATATTGCTCATTTGCAGCATTAGAGAACATTTAAATGGGAAGGGTTTCTTTAAACCACTGAGGTAAACCCATGGATCTTTTAAAAGGGGTTTTAAGTTGGTCTTGATAACCCTCAGTGTCACCATTTTTCACAGGAAGACATCTCTTTTGATAACTCTGATGATTTCCCGTGTGTATTTTTCAGAGCCTTGTCTACTCCAGGTTAAAAATACCTAGAAATGGGACATATGCTGGCAATCCTGAGGCAGGTACTAACATAAACCAAAGTTTTTTAATAAAACTGTAATACCACTCATTTTATTCAGTCCTTTCAGAAAGCCATACATGAAAGAAATGGAAGGCAGTAGAAAAGTGATGCCATTGGCAGTGAGGACACAAACACTCAGCCTGCTTCAATCCACAGAAATGGCTTCAAGGATTATTATAGCTCAGAATGCACACATCAAGTTCTTGAATCCTGCTACACCCATCCCTCTGACCTTAGTGCTGTCCTCATCATCAACCCACCAACAGCTAGTCAGGTGCCCAGCCAAGTGCATGAGAGTTGTGTCACACTCGCTGCCAAGCCCTCATGCCAGAAAGGGGGGCCTGGACTTGCCACAGGCAGTCCAGAAGCAAGAAGATGGATGCAAGAAGATGGATGCAAGCCTGAACTTTGGTCCCTGTGGAACACGGATCAGTGGGTAGTTGATGGATATGATACCCTGGTGGATAACTTCCTCCCCGTACCTGCAATCACAGTTTCAGCTGAGGTAAATGGTGAATTGCTGTGTCCCTCCACCCCTGCTCCTGCTGCTGGAGAGCCTCTTTGAGCTGGGAGGGCAGCACAGGGCACTCGGTGGGTAGTATAAACTCTCTTCATACCTTTGTACAAGCAGCACAGCTTAAATCCAGCAGTGATGTGGAACATTTGGCCCAGTCTGGCTTATAGGCAGACTGTCCTTGCCTGCTGCTATTAATTGCAGGCAGCAGACACAGATATACAATGCCACTTCCGAGTGTTCCTGTGGTGCTAAGGAACGGAGGACCAGGAATGAATTCCACTACTGGATCCTTATTTACCCACACTACTTACTGGTTTATTTTCTCCTTGGCTTTATTTTGGACCCCAAATAGCTCGGTCCAAGATAGTGCCCAAGCATGGTTTTAGTAAAGCCTGTGCCAGCTTTGCTTCACTCCATTTATACCACTCTTTAATGCTATTCCAGCAGACTTCTCATTGTCAAACTCCCTCATATGCTTTTATGTCACAGTCAAGGCATAAAGCCTGACTCACAGTCTTGCTTTGAAAACATCACTTGCTGGCTTGGTCTGTAGTTTTTTGGAAAGGTTCAGCTGAAAATGTTACACAGAATAATGCTGACACCTGAGGGCAAGATGCAATGCATGAGCCCTGCAAGAAATCCTGAGTCAAGGTGGCATGGATGCAGTTTGCTTGGGAGAAGGCTTGTCCCATGCAGTGTAGACTAAAGCCAGTTGGTGCCTGCTAAATGGACACTCTTAATCCAGCTGGACCTTTTTCCAGTATCCAGGTTAACAGAAACCAGAGATTATATCTGTTCCAACTTTCAGATGGTGCCCTGACTCCCCTTTAGCTTAGGGTACCTTTCAAATGAACCCTAGTTTTTCTTGGAGTAGTGGTTGATGTCACTGCCAGGAGTACATCACAGATCCTACAGCTGGGGCCGTGCTGGTACCTACATGTAGGGTATGGAGGTCAACAGCCCATGCTGGTGAAGCTTCAGAAAAGACAGTCCCTAAATCCCTGGGCCTCACTTTCTTAATCAGAGAAGAAGGAAGGCTGTACCTTTTACAAAAGGCTGGAAGAATCCATGATGAAGTGGCAAGGCAAAAATAGGGTCAGTCTGGAAGAAAAATCTTATATGTGCAGTTAGCTTTTCAGTATAGGAAGAAGTGATGACAGCCTGTTTGCTTCCATCCAAATCCCTCTATCATCTAGTCTTGGAGAGGACCATGGTCTCTACATGGGGCACACTATATTTTTAATCCAATTATATTATGGCTCAGTCCCTTTCCTACAGCTCAAGCTAAAGCACTAATACAATTAGACAGCAACTGAGTTTAACAGCCATAGCCATAAACTTGATGGTTTGCATAATTTAGTTGGGAGTTTCCTTAGAGATTTGTTGAAAATACTGGACTTCGGGTTTTGTTTTTGTTTTTCTTCCAAAGGTAAAAATGGAGACTATTACAAATGCTATAAATACAAACCTAATTTCTCTAGAAAGAGGGGCCTGTGCAGTGCATGTTCATATTTTGCAAACATGGTCATGAACAGCTATTAAGTTCAGTGTGGCTTTGCATCATTAAGTTCAGTGTGGCTTTGCGTCTTAGGTAAGAGCCTGCCATTTGCAGGATTGGACTTAGATCCATGAAAGTGCATGCCAGCCCTTCCACAAATACAGCATTATCTGTTTTCACATTGTATTTTTCAGAGGTATGACAATCAAATGTGCAATTTCTATAGACAAATTGAAGAATGTGAATAGAAAAGAAAAAAGAGAACCCCCCCTCCCCCAAAAACACGACAGTCAAACTGATGGCAGAAGTCAAGGATGGACTTACAAGGAAAGGTGAAAATGATATGGCTGCCCTGTTAACATTATCACCAGCCAGTGGAGCAGCATGACATGGGAGGACCTGAGTAGCTCCATTGCAGGCCCCCTCCCAGATCAGAGCTATATCTGGCCCTGAAAGTACCTCATAATATAGTCCTTGCAATAGGAAAAAACCCACCTCAATTACTGACAACTTCCTGGTGTTCGTTGTAGGTGATTTGCTTTTTAATGTCATTATAAATTAACATCCCATATGAAAACTAACCCAGATTTAATTTTATTTTTGCTGCTCTGTTAATTTAATGTAATATGGTTAGGACAGGTAAGCATTTAAAAATCATAATTCAATTAAATTGCTACTCCTAAGGTATGTCTGTGACCAAAGAGCACTGAGTTTCTTAGAGTGGAAATTTAGACAAACCACAATGTCTCATTTTTATTCTATGATTCCATTAAGGCAACGTGCCTAAAAGGGGTCAGATTCTATTAGATGTGTTAACAGGATTGTAAAACACATATGCATGTTTTGGTCCTGTTCATATAAGGCAAGATGCTGTCATTTTCTTCAATAGTTGGAGGAAGTGGTTAATTTTCTTGTGTAGATCTTCATTCATGCATGTTTGAAATTGTAATGGGCTATTGGACATTTTACAATGAATCCTCTGTATCTTCACTCACCTGAATGCCTCATGGTCATACTGAAAGTTAATTGGAAGATGTAAAAAGTCCAGAGGTATAATTTTCTATTTTCCATTACAGGCCAACAAAAGGAAGGGGGGGAAAAAAAAAGAAAAAGAAGGAAACTTTTGGTTCTGGAAGATTTCATTTGAACCATTTCTAATTTTACTTACCTATAGATTCATACCATGTGGTGAGTTATTTAGAGTTTATATTATGGATGGTTATAGTTACTCAGTGTAAGAACATTTGCAAAAAAGATGTGCACTGGATAGAGTATGCTCTATCTCTTCCCAAGTAGAAAAAACTTGCAGAAATCTTCTCCCTCACCCCTCCCAATGATCTGGGACTCTCTCCAGGTATCTGTCACTTTTGATCTTAATTTTCCACCCGGAGCTTGTAAAATAAATGTAAAGCTAATTCTGTAGGTCATACTCATGGCAGAGCTAGAACCAGTTAAACAGGGCTCCCAAACCAGACCTAGCAGTCTGCTCAGCAGGTGAGTGGGGAACCAGACAGAATGGCCAGATGGATGTCAGATTTCTGTGACTTCATCTTTGGCTTCCACAGAACGTGCACTGGTGAATGAGTTTCAGTTTTGGGCCTGAAAAAGGCGGCAAGGAAAAATGGTCTGAATCAGGTGCAGCCTCCAAGGAGAGTGGGGTGCTGTAAAGGATCCAAAGACATCCCCAAAGGGCTGACAGATGAGGCACAAGGCTGTGGCAGACCATCACCTGTCTAGGGCAGCTGCTGGAAAGCAGGAGAGGTACAGCAACACATCTCAGTCACTGTTGTATGGTTATATTTAAGCAACAATGCGCGCTCTCTAATGTTTTCTTACAGTGCCTTGCAATTTGATATTTTGAGTGATTTTAAATAACTCTTAACTGGCTAAATAAATAACCTCAAATGAAATATTTAATTAGATTTTTCCAAACAAAAAAGTTTTTTTGTTTGTTGGAATTTTTTTTTCCGTTCAACAAAAGCAGTGCTTTCCACTGTAGGTTTTTGCAGAGAGTACTGTTTCTTATCTGGAAGGTCAGCCCATGCAAAAAATTTCCAAGCTCTATGTTGAAAAAGTGGTGGGGTTTTTTCAACCTCTGAGACCCTGAAAAGTAGAGCGAGGGCTGCTGTGGCTTTTCACAGCATTTCATACTGGCTCATTTTTCTCACTGTTTATGTAGATAGGGGGCTGCTAAGAAGTCTTTTCTGGACCTTCCCATCTCAGACGTCGGGGACACTTTTTACTCCTTAATTTTAAAATTAGAGTGAAAGGATCTTTTCTCCTCTCTTTTCTCTTTCTTTTCATCATGCCAAAAGCTGGCTTGAATTATGCAGCTTTTTTAAAACTCCTTGAAATGTGTTTATATAAGAACAAACCGTAAAAATTGAAGTGAAAGGAGCAAATTCTGTGCTGCACTTACTCTCCATTGATGAGGTACTCAGGGAAAGCCTGAATGGCAGCATGTGAATAAGGGCAGAAGAGAGATTAAATTATACTCTAGGGGAGTTTAGGCACCATGGGCAGGCAGGGCAGATTCTGATCCTACTCCCTAGGGATCCCATATGTAAAGGTGGGAGGTTCAATCATGACACTGACACAAAATAAAGATTGATTTTCTTACCCACTTTGCATGGCAAACTCATGAGGTAGCTGACAGCTGTTTCTGTGGCAACCATACTTGGGAAATTCATACACTGCCAAAGAAAACACAGCTTGTCTTCTCTTCATAACTGGTTTCCTCATGGCTGGTGCACTGGTACTGCCCAGCATGATGTGTGTGCTGGGCCATGGCTGGGGAAGGCATTGAGTGAGAGAATGGGTCCCCAAGCTCTGTGTCCCCCAACACAGGAAAGATGTGGACCTGTTGGAGTGGGTGAGAGGAGGGCCATGATGATGATCAGAGAGCTGAAGCACCTCTCTTACAAACACAGACTGAGAAAGGTGGGAACGTTTAGCCTGGAGAAATCTCCGGGGAGACCTTATACCTGCCTTCGAATACCTAAAAAGGGCTCAGGAGACCTGGAAAAGGGCTTTTTACAAGGGCACATAGTGCTAGGGCAAGGAAGAATGGCCTCAAATTGAAACAGAGTAGGTTTAGATTAGATATTATGAAGAAACTCTTTACAGTGAGGGTGGTGTGGCCATGGCACAGGTTGCCCAGAGAAGCTGTGGATGCCCCATCCCTGGAAATGTTCAAGGCCAGGCTTGATGGGGCTTTCAGCAACCTCACCTAGTGGAAGGTGTCTTTACCCATGGCATGGGAGCTGGAACTAGATGATCATTTCCAATCAAACCATCCTATGACTCCATAATTCTTTATCCTTCTGGGAGAGAAGCTTGCAGGCTTACAAATGCCCTCCACAACTATGTCTTGAAGGCCACCAGAGTCCTTTTCTTTAACAGTCTCTGGCACTGTTATTGCCAACCAAGTTATAATCATATTTTAATGGGGTTTTTTTAAACTAAAGTGAAATTACTAGAATTGACTTACTACAAGCACTGCTTTCTGACCGGTCCCTGAGCCCTCTCCTCTTTTGCCAGTGAATGGATACAGAGTTTCTAGGTGTTGAAAACACGTAAACCCCAGTGACTTAAGATCTCTCCAGAGAACACAGATAGTCTAATTGTTCAAAAATTAAAACTTATACTTTAAATTGCCAGGAGCAGATCCACAATTTATGGAAGCAGATGTGCTTGCATAGGCATCTGTGGGAATTCATGCCAGAGGAGGAACTGGGTCTAGAATTTGATCCATTTTTAAAAGATCCCTAACAAAACAGATCTCAGTTTATGCTTCTGGGCACGAAAAAACATATACATTTAATTTTAAACATGCATTTCATTTATTTTCGTACCAGAAGTAAGCAGGTAACATTTCTTGGGGGTGGGTTTTTAGTCACATTCATTCTGTTCATTCCAAAAAAACTGTGAGGTCATCTTTGTAGGAGACCTCTACTGGAAAGCATAAATATGCCACAGCAGAAGTCACGAAGCTAAAATAGCCCATCCTCTGATTCTCTCCTCTGAAATGACAGCTCAGTCATGCCATTTACAGTACTCCCAGAGTATCCTGGCATTTTGAAGCAAGACACAAAACTCTGTCTCTTACTCGAATTTACTGCACCAAAAGTAAATCACAGTGGTCATATCCCTATCTTCCCACTCCACGTGGCAGCTGTCCTCTTGGGGAGACCAAAGAAGCAGCTGGCTCTAAGAGCCTCCCTCGTAGCAACCATGAAGAGTACCTGGAAGACACATCACTCCCCAGCCACATCTGACTGCTCTTAATAACTCCCACCCCAAAGCCACCCTATGGCCACTGTAAGGGACCTCGGCCTTCTGCTGGGGAAGAGACTGGAGCAGAAAAGGCTTTCATGACTTTCTTGCCCTCCCACAATCTGTTCACCCCCCCATGTCACCACAATACCTTACCAGGACAGGAGTGACCCTCTCTGGAACCTCCCCCCTCCTGTGCAGAGCTGCTCTGTGCAGTGATAAGAAGCTTCCCTACTCTTTACTGTCTTATAAACAGAGGATAATGCTTGGGTTTATGAATGTGACTTTGCCTGATTTTTGAGATACTGACACAATGCATATTTGCAAAGACTGTTCCTTCCTCTGGCCATCTGAGCACAGTGTTTGAAAGAATATTTATGTTTGGATATGTGAGATCAAAGACTTAGGCAAACAAAGGCTTCAACAGAAAAATAACAAATAGAAGACACTTGCAAGAGCTGAACACAGTTTAAAACACAATGAATATGAGGATAAATACAGGTTCCTGTGCAGCTGTATGCTTGAAGGAAGAGATCAGCCATAGACACAACTGTCAGGCACAAAGGCAGAGTGCTATGAAGTGTTTACAAAGTCATGTTTGCCACAGAGTGCCTGAAGTAGGATCTGAATGGAGTACTGGGAAAATCTGTGCACAGATGATCTAAGCCAGCACCAGAAAAGACAATGACCATTCCTACTGAGGTCTGGAAGGACCTAGAACAAGCCCCAGAGATTGTATCTTCCCAACCTGTCCGAGCACAGAGTTAGCAGCTGTGTTTTGCCAGTGTGCTGGCCAGCACAGCCTTTCCCCTGTGGTACCAGGGGACTGTTACTTTTCAACCTGTTTCTGCCTGACAGGCAAGAGAATTCAAAGGACCACTTTTCTGCAAGACAAAAGGGCACATGGAGTTACTGAGAGGTGATGTCAGTGGATTTGCAGCTAATATTTGCGTGCTGTCTTTTCCCCATGGTAGCTTACCTCTGTCCCAGCAGAGTCTAGCTGCAAGGCAAAGCTGCAATACTATTAAGTCACTTAGGGGAGAAATCTCCCCCAGACCCCTACACAGGTTACAGTGGCCCTCAGCTACGCCTCAACACAGACTCTATTGTTTTATTCTTTCTGAAAAAAATAGCCTAGCAGTTTGATCCTTACATTTTGTTTCCTGCCAAACCTTCCAATTCATTTGCCCAGAAAGAAAAGGAAATAAAGAAATGAACAAAAACTCCAACCAAACAACCAACCAAAAACCAGCAAAGAAAACTTCCTTCCTTTAGATCTAAATAAATATTTCGGAACTACATGCACCCTAAACCTGTTCTCTGAGATCTCTGCTGGCATAAGTACTGGTAAGTTCTAGAGGACGACATAATTTGATAATAAATTAGAAAGACATGCAGATAAGTGCCTAACTTCATGCACTTTTAAGCTTGTAAAGATCAGAGATGGACAATACTACCAGAACTCATGTTGCAAACAGCAGTAACTGTGTCCACAGAGCAAAAGAGTGGAAATAAAGGGAAAAGGAGCACACACAATTGCTGAGAAATCATGACTGAAACTAATGTCAAACACAGCAGATTAGGCATTTTGAAGTAAGACATACAGAAAAATTAAAATGAGCAGAAACAGAGGAACTGACATATTTCAGGAATTGTATATTTTTCCCACGCAGGTCACATACCTAGGAGCTATGTGCTTTACAGGAATCTGTCAGTTTAGTGCCTTGATGCTGATGGTTCTTATCTACACACTGCCTGAATGTCTGGTGGTTCTGGTTTGCAATTCATAAAAGCAGTTTTTCTGAGAGCAACATTTTATTTGTGATGCATTGTGTGACCCACTGTGTTTCCAATTTCCATTGTTTTCCCACTGAAAACCCCTAAAAATACATTATGTAATTTTTTGAGGGTGAAACTGTAATAGCTCATCTTTTTTATGCATGTTCACTATCTTTTCTTATTGTTTCTCTCAGGGATCTTCTGTTACATAAAAATAACAACATAATGCAATTGAATAGATACTATTAAATGTTTATTACTAAATACTCGAATTTTAAAAATTACAGTGATTATACTTCCAAGTGTTAGACAGCATAGAAAACCTGTAGAATATGTGTGAGAAGTGAGGCTGGTTTAGTGCATACCCTTATACAGCATGGGATCCTCAATATTTCATTTAGGACAATAGGGAAATGGGATATGTGCCTCCACAATAAAAATGGTTGATGAACATATTGTTGTTCAAAACAAGGTTCAAAATTCTTCTTCCAGAAACCTCCTACTTTGCCAGTCCAGGTAGGATCTGGATCCTAAAGGTGTCTGTATGCAAAAGGTGTCTATAATTATCTGGGAGCATGTTGTGTAAGCTCCTGTTGCAGTCAGCTGAAATTTATCTACTACTGATAATGGAGTTCCTAAAAATGGGTGTCTAGTTGAGATTCCCTGGTTCCACGAAGAGGCATCTATACAGGCAGATGTGACAGAGAATTAGGATAGGACTTATGGCAAACCAGAACCCTGCAGCAGCAGCAGCAGTAGCAGGATGCTATAAAGATACTCTTTACTGTCTGACTCTTGACTGTGTTTCATCAACTCAGTGAAGCCCAGTGACTTCTGGTTTTGGCTGTATTGTGACCATAATAATTGCACTTGTTAACATATTGAGCCTTTATTTTGTGACCTGGTCCTGATCCTGACATGCAGGATAATTCTGAAGAAGCTGTACATGACAATTTCAAAGGGTAATGACACCCTATGACACACAGCGATGAAAAAATTAAAAAAAACCCCCAAGATTCTTTCAGACTAAGGGCTGCTCTAGCACTGGTGGCAATCCTGCTTTGGGAGGAGGTTACACCTCATGACCAAGAAATCTCCAGGCATCTCTTCCAACTGACATTTCTAATGTCATGATGCTAAGGGCCTGGCTTACTCATTCCTACACAACAGAACACCTTCATAATCTCTTCATGAAATCTGTTCCGTTCTTAAGTGGAACCTGAAGTCAGTATTGACATTTTTCATGACTTTTTTTGAGTCTGAGTTGGTTCAACAATTTCCCTGCCCATGGGCTGTGTCTCTACATTTGAAAAGGGTCTTTGCCATACAAATAAGAATGTCTCAGGATACTAAAACTGTTCTTCAACTGGATCTAATTATATGGAGGCCTTACATGGAGAAATACCTCACCAACTTAAGGGAAAGCTAAGTATGAAGTTAAAGCTGATCATATATTTAAGTGGTTTTCGCAACACAGGTAATCAAGAAAATAGCAAGTATTGATTTTAACCAGACCAAGATTCTTGTTCCACGAGCAGCAAATTCTTCCTGACTGTGACAGGTCATTGTATTTATATGACCTTCTGACAAGTTTGAGCTGTTAGGAAGTGTGAAGGTGCTGCTACAAATGGAAGGAGATAAAGCTGAGCTTGAGCACAAGGTCCAGTTGTCCCCACTTCTTTACGGTAAGCTCCTTTTCTGCCTTAGGTCCTAATAGCTCTCCCCAAAGCAAACATAAGAGAGAGAGGAGCTGTAAGGAGGGTAAATGGGGGCACTGATTGCTTCTAACCCTCTTTTATTTACAGTAGAAAGAGCAGTGGAGAGGCAAGCCTAGAGCAGCTTGGGCTTAGAGATTTAACAGATTTACCCAGAAACTGCAGGCAGCAGGGGAAAGGGGGAAGGAAGGGTGGATAATATCAGTACAGTAGGTGTGTTAGTTAGAAAGCACCTCAGGGCTGTCTAGCTTTGGGGGGCTCTGTTGCACAGTGTTATGGTGAGTACTTGTACAGTTAGAACAGCTGCATCAGCATTAACGCAACAAAAAGGCCCAGAATAGGACATTTATATGTCATTTATCCTTTTCACCTAAGAAATTAACTTCAGAACAGAATGAAATAACTGGATGTAATTGAACAGACATCCAGCTTAATACTTGTGTTTGTAACATTTGATAACTATATTTTTTTTTGAGAACATGGTGTTGGATTCTCAGTTGACTCATTCATTGTGCAAGTATCCACTAGATTTCCAACCACTGAGATTTATTTCTTTTCATTAAAAGTCCACATTATTATTTATATGGTCAAGAACATAAGTAATGTTGGAAAAATAAGTATTAAAGTCTAAGAAAAAATATTCAAATCAATAATAACAGAAGAAAATAAAAATATGCAGTACATATTAAAAATGAAAACAATTGTTATAAATATAATGGCCTTAAATGTTTTCTTTTATGTGACAGATGTTTTTAACAAAATGTCTATGTTGGCAGTTCGAGCACACTTATGATTTTAATTTGTGTTAATATTCCCTTTTAGTATTGATGTCTATTTACAACATCTGTGAAGGGTCTGTAACCTGAATGTGACAGGGAAAAACTAACAGACTGCTATTGGAATCTTTCCACTGGGTCCATGTAACAGACTATTAACAAAAATCTTAAATAGCTATTCTAATCATCAACAGCAATCTTACACAAATTATATCAGACCCAAAGGACCCGATTAACTTTAAAATGCCTTACAGACCTGAAACATAAATTTTGCTCCTCCTACTTTCCTCTGTAGAGTCAAAATCAGATCATATCACAGGCACTGGTTTTAGCTAGGCACACACAAAATCAGTTTGCAAGGCACACTGCAGACACACAGGCAGGGTTCCACTTTCATGACAAGCAAAGCACATTTCTGAGTATTAAAATCAAATGTAATCCTCCTTTTTTTCCCTGTTGCTGTTCTATAAATCTCTAACTGGAATTCCCATTCTGTAACAACTCTTTCAAACAGCTGGAACTTGGACAACATCCTGGCATGGGGAGGCATTAATATGTCATTGAAGTGATACCACTGATAGAGGCAGATACAGGATTTCTGCTGGAGGAAAGCCAAGCCTTACCAAGATGGTTTTACATAATAGGAAAGTGTAAATGAAAGAACACGAGTTGGGGGTTTTTGCTATTAATTTTTTAATATTTGCACCAAAATTTGAAATGCTAACTGTTATTGTTATGTCCCAGAGGTCTTTTCCACAGAGTTCGTGCTTGTTCACGCCTTCTAAGTCAGGAGCCAAGATTCCCCCAACTTTTGCCACTTAGGCCCTCTCTTTCCCTCCCCTCCCACACATACCCTTTGTTTGACCCCATCTATACTACAATAACTATTTAATTAACAACAGTTGTTAAATTTGTTTATGGCCTGACCTTGTAAGTTTGGCTGGCCAGTTAAGATGGAGCCAAACTGTTTTATATCTCGGTTACAAAAAAAGCCTAGGTAGAGACCTCAGCTAAAGAGCTTTTTTTTAATAAAAACTTAAAACCAAAATGCATTGAAAGAAGGTCGTTCCATTTGTATCCCCCGTTGGCCTCATCCACCGTGGCTGTCCAAGCTGCATTATAACCAAGTCCTTGACAAAAGAGCCCAACAGCCATTGACTGCTAAAGTTTTCTATTTCTCATGCAGTAGAGGAGAAGGGGGGCCAGTCCTTTGAAAGTCTTCATTTAAGGCAAAAATCTTTCTTCATCTCTAGCCCTGTTTTGCTTGACATTTGGAAGTTGGGTCTAGTTTCTGTCAAGACAGCCCTAGGGTCTCTGACAAATCTGCGTCTCTGCTGGGCACAGCAGCTTCTGTCTGAGCTAATATTATGGTCCCATGGGTAGGAAATTTCTGGTGTTCCCTGCAGTTACTCCTTTCTCTCTCACTAGACATATTTCGCTTCTCTGTTTCTATCTTTTTATCCTCCTTTGCCAAAATCCTCCTTATTTCTTGTGCATTTATTTACAATTGCTCTTTCCTTTTTCTACTTTTTGTCCCTCAGAATTTCCACATTAAATCACTTAGGAGCAGAGCATAGAAGTCTTAGTTTAACAAAAAAAGAAAAAAAAAAGGCGTTAGCTTTGGTTTACCTCTCCACTCTCTACTCCTAAGTGCATTAAATGTGGAAATCCTGCAAGGCAGAACTAAGATAGCCTCCCCAAGGACTGATAGTGTCCTAGGTGTGTTCTGTGTAATTCACAAATTATATATTGCACAAATAAACCTGGTGGGTTTTTCCATATTTCTTAGGCTTTCTTCTTTTTCAGAAATGTTCAGATAATAGTTTTAGCACTTTAGTATTTTTAATACCTCAGTGGAAATACCTCTCCCTGAGTCCAGGATGGTTCCTCACGCATTCTGCTGTTTAAGCAAAACTGACTTGTAAAATTTTATTTCAACTGTGTGAAGAAAAATGTGACTGCAGATGGGTCAAGAGCCAGACCATAGAAGGCTTAGAGAATATTTGCATGGTGTGGAAGAAAAGAAGCAAAGCCTGGCTGCAAGTGAAGGAACTCATCCATTTGCCCTCTGAGGGCAGGTTGATTATTGGAGGCAAGGAGAACTGCTCTTCCTTATGCCAATGTCACTGCTCACAGAAGAGGACACATCACTCCTGTGGGTGCTGCCTATGAAACAAAGCCAGCCCAGGGGATCAGAGGTTTATTAGCACTTTTCATGAATGCATACCTTGGCTGAACTGGCACTTAATTTAATAAAAAAAAAAAAAAAAAAAAAAGAGCATGGCTGGGCAAAGAGACAGGCATTCCATACTTTATAGTAAAGTCTTCAGACATTCACTGAAGAAAACTAGGTATTCTTACAGCTCCTAAACAGTTCAATTCTTCTGTTGTGCAACTGAGCTTGAAACAGGTTTCCTGTGAGACCTCATCCGCTTCCCAGTCACACTTTTGGTTGAGCTAGCACAGTGGAACTGCTATCAGAGTATCTCCTCACTCCAGCTTCACCCCAAGAGGACAAGAATGCACAAACCTTCATTTTATAGTGTGTTCTTTGTTATCTAAATGTGCAAAAGATTTCAGCTTGAAATCATTCAGATTTTTTGACTACAGGCTCTGCCGGTTTCTACTTTTATTCAAACGGACTGATTTCAAATTCTGTTACTATCCCTTTGAACCAGCAGTTCTCCTGCTCTTTTTGTGTAATGAGCTGTACATGTTCCAAAATAGTCAAAGATAATTAAATCACAAAACAGTAGATCTCTGATCCACCTGAGTGTCAAGGAAAAATTAAAAACATATTTTGGAGAAAGATTAAGGAATCACATCAGCCACCAGCCTGGGTACCTTTAGAAGTCACAGGTATATTAGAGAAGCTGAGTTCAACTGGTGATGCATGGCTTTTCTACAAAAGTTTGTAGAAAACTTCTTTTCTTCGAGAAGTTTTCATCTTCTGTTCAACTCACTAACAATGTATGTAGCAGAATCAGTTCCCTTACCTGAAATGAAATTTTAGACTGAACTCTTCCCCATTTTTGAATTAAATTGTTCCAGAGAGACACAAGATTTGGACTTGTATTCAACTATTCAAAAGAAGGTTAAATGAAGCTAAATGAAAATTTATTCTATTTTTGCAGTATTTTTCTACGTTATCTACAGCAATATTAAAGCATGTAAACCACTGTATTAAATTAAATTACATGCCTCCTAATTGCTATTACTTTTAGCATAGTTTCCCATAATTCCCACAATGAGGCAATCTGTCTGTCTTCCTCTCCTGACTTCCATGGCCAGTTTCAATCAAATTAGAAAGAACAAGGCTCAAATTGGAGTCTTACCTTAGGTTTTTAACTTGACCAAACATTCCAGAAAACTAAAGAATAAGCTCTCCTAGAGCAAAGTTTCCCTCTACAGTCAGTGGAGACAGGTGAATACCATTGGATCTCTCTGAAGGCAGACTTTGTCTGCAAAATTTAGATTCCTAGCCTCAGAAAGGCAGCAATGATATACTGTTGCTTTGGTAGGGCAGAAACACTGAAATAAGGCTGGCTCTCTGGCTTTCTTGAATTTAAAGCTCAAGTTAGGTCCCCCAGTTAGGCAGGCTTGAACCCCTCCTAGGCATCTATAGAACAATGAAGTTTTTCTGGAGGACAGAGGTCCCCAGACAACTTGCCCTCCCTCAGACAGAGACACAGAGAGCTCAGCTATGGCAGGGCCTGGGGACCAACAGCACACCCCAGCTCTGAGTAAGCTGCAGCATGTGATGAGTCTCAGCTGGCTCAAAAAGTGCAGAGGACCTGGGCAGGGGAGCTGGGGTTATGATGAGAGAGGCTAAAGAACAAAGACAGAATTCCATAAGGAACAATTTGTTCCTTTCAGAATTTGTTTGCATTCATTAGTTCTGCTGCACACAAAACAACTTATTCAAGTGTGTCAGTTGCTTTTGTTTACTCTCGTAAATGCCAAACGCATTCCAAATTCAACTGTTGGAGTAATGGGTAAGCCTGTCCTTACTGTACCGATTGCTTTTCCAGGACATCAGATGAAAATCCTCTGTTGTAGGAATATATCTTTTGTGGGTGGATTTGCTGATATTGCAGTCCAAATGCCTAACTCTTACAGGAACAACCATTGCACTGACTCTTGCTTACATTTTTAATCTTTCTTTGGCTCCTGGCCATATTCTAAATAAATGAAACATGCCTGTATTGTTCCATCCAGCAGACAGATGATAAAAGGTCTGTTTCAGACTATAGGCAAGTCAGTCTTCAGCCAGTCACTTCTAAAGATATGGAACAAGTACAGCAGTCTTTAAGTTTAATACAACCCTTTCACATTTTAAATCAATTTACAATCTTTCTTTGTAATCAGTTTGGTTACTTCCCAAATCCAGTACAGGGGATGTTTTATTGCCAATTCTTCATTTCTGGTATGATGTTCTTGATAAGGGTAATGTCAAAGACAACAATTCTTGATCTGTACAGAATCTTTGAAACGGCATCTCACACAGGTCCTTTGTTTTAATAAAGCTATAGATGGTACATAAACCTTAAGAAGTTATTATTCCAATTATCTGCCTTGAAGGTCACAAAATACTGTTAATGATATTCCAAGTAACAAGGACCCTTTGCCTTCTAGAATTTCTCTTGAGAACATATTTGGCTGAAATCAAATTTTATGTATATTAACAATATAATCTTTTTGCAGTGCTCACAAAATAAGACTTACTTGCATTAGTGAAGACACAACACTTCACAAGCCAATACATAATTCAACTGAGAATACTGATTTTCAGTCTGAATTAAAAGTAACCTGAGAGTATAGCCAGTTTCAGTATGATTAACACATGCAGCCAGCTAAGAATTCACAAAATACCTAATTACCAGCAAGATTTATTTTGCACATGAATTCAGGAGACTTTTAAAAGATAAATGAAACTGTTGTGAAGTGAAAGGTTTTATATGGTATAGGAGCTGAAAACATTACTCAGAAACAACTGAAAATCCTAAATTCTTAGGTATATATTCACATTTATACAGAAAAGACCCCCTTTTCTTCCTGAAAATTTCTACTGTGAGAAAAAAAACATGGTCAAGAATTCCTGCATGCCTGGCTGTGCATTTGGAGCCATGGCAATCACTTTGCCTGGGCTGGTAGTTCTGGGTAAATGGACACCGTGCATGCACCAGTACCTGCACTCATCTGCAGTTGTTACAGTCTATTTCACACAGATGCAGATCTATAGTAAGTTTTCTTCATGGGCAGTAAGTCTTACACTTCCAGAAATGTCAAGCTCACAGTGCATTAACTGGCCATGCCTATGAAATCACCCACAAGTCCTAGAAACGGGTGAGCCTTGCAAGATTTGACTACTGACCTGTTGTGCCTGCTTGCAATGGTCCTAGGCAAAAATTCTCACGGGGCATGTTAGGAGCAATAGTGGAGCATGGCTGTGTCTAAACTAGTAAATAAAATAACCCAGAGTTCCTTCCATGGACCTAAGGGAACAAGCATGATGCTGACACTGTACTCTTCCCCCAAAGCAGGGTGGCCCTGTGTGGCGGGTTGACCCTGGCTGAGCGCCAATGTCCACCAAAACCACTTTGTCACTCCCCTCGTCAGCTGGGCAAGAAAAAAGAAAATATAAAGAAAGGCTTGTGGCTAGAGATAGGGGCAGGGAAAAATCACTTAGCAATTACTGTCATGGGCAAAACAGATTCAACTTGAGGAAATTAATTTATTGCAAATCAAAACAGAGCATGGTAATGAGAAATAAACCCAAATCTTATAACACACTCCCCTCACCCTCCCTTCTTCCAGGCAAGACTCAACTTCACTCACAATTCCTCTACCTCTGCCCTGCCAGTGGCACAGGGGGATGGTGAATGGGGGCTGTGGTCAGTTCATCACACACTGTCATCACACATCCTCAGCAGGATGACTCACTCTTTCCCTGCTTCAGCATAGTGTCCCTCCCACAGGAAACAGTCCTTCAGAAAATTCTCCAACATGAATCCTTCCCACGGGCTGCAGTTCTTTCTTCACAAATTGCTCCTGTGTGAGTCCTTTTCATGGGGTGCAGTCCTTCAGGAACAGGCTGCCCCAGTGTGAATCCCCACAGAGGCACAGGTGCTGCCAGGAGCCTGCTCCAGCACAAGCTTCTCATGGGGTGACAGCCTCCTCTGGAGCATCCACCTTATCGGGGTGGGTTAATTCCCAGGCTGCAGATGGATCTCTGCTCCACTGTGGAAATCCACGGGCTGCAGGGGCATGGCTGCCTACCATGGGCTGCACCAGGAGCTGCAGGGGAATCTCAGCTCTGGTGCCTTCCCCACTGACCTTGGTGTCTGCAGAGGTGTTGCTCTCACGTAGTCTCATTCCTCTTTCTGTCTGCAATGGTGCAGGTTTTCTCCCTCTTCTTATCTCTGCTATCCCAGAGGCACTACCACTGTCCCTGCTGGGTTCAGCCTTGGCCAGCAGGGAGTCTGTCCTGGAGCCAGCTGGCATTGGATCTCTCAGACACTGAGAAAGCTTCGGGCAGATTCTCACAAAAGCGACCCCTGTAGCCCCTCCCACTACCAAAACCTTGCCATGCAAACCCAACTCACACTGTTCACACTACTTATTGGGCAAAGTCTTGTTGTCAATGGCATTGTGCTGGTGCAGTGTGTGGAAAGTTTACTACTCGGCACAGAACTAAGCCTGGAGTTGCTACCAATTAGACAGTACAGATGGTTTCTGGACAGTGTTTGAGACCATGCTCTAACCCTACTTATTTTACTTCTCCTGATATCATTCACAGTTACAGTAAAGAAGCCACAACCAGGAATTATGCAAAAAGCAGAAGACATCTGTGTTCTGTGGGAACTTCCACTCCAACAGTGAAAGAAACAATAACTTGTCTTAAATAGGTTTCTTCATCTGTGAGAGCAGTTTGTATTCTACATTAAATGAGGCTTCTTGGACTTAAAACTCAGGCATCTCAAACTGCTCTAGACCTGCCTGTTCTTTCTAACCCCACTCATTCCTGTGCCCTCTGCTTACACCTCACCCTGCTTTCATTTGTAGGCAAAGTTCGGTTCTCACACAGCCACTACGCAGCCCACACTTCTGGCCCCATGGAGTGATTTCTATGCATGACCACAGGTGGGCAAAGGCAGATAACCCCTTCTAACATATTTGGGTTTTAGAATAACAACAGCAAAACTATGTTCCAAATTCACCAGTGAAGCTCATTTTCTAATGAATTTGAGTTCTGTAGGTGATTGAATTTTCCTTTGAACTGTGGCATAAGCTCAAGTTCTTGTTAGACATCACATAATCCATGCACATGTTAGCTATTTTACAAGTGCTGTTATTCAAAACTGGGAAGCCTTCAGGAATATTCACACCTACATGTGTTGTGGTTTAACCCCAGCTGGCAGCTGAGCACCATTGCAGCTGCTCACTCACTCCTACCCTCCCTGGTCAGGAGGAGAATCAGAAAATCTTCAACCTCATGGGCTGGGGTAGAAAGAGTTTAACAATTCAAACAAAATAAAATATGTTAAAAATACTAATAATATTAATTAATGAAAAAAAGAGAGGGAGAAAAATAAACCCCCCCCAAAACCAAGCAATGCTCAATACATTTGCTCACCACACACTTGACTGATGAACAGCTGGTCCCCAGGCAGTTATCTGCCTCTTCTGGCCAACTTCTCACAGTTTAAATACTGGCCATGATGTTCTGCTGTATGGAATACCCCTTTGGCCAGTTTGGGTCAGCTGTCCTGACCACGTTTCCTCCCAGGTTCTTGTGCACCTGCTGGCTGGCAGAGCATGGGAAACTGAAAAGCCCTCGCTTCAGAGTAAGCACTACTTAGCAACAACTAAAGCATCAGTGTGTTGTCAACTTTGAGATATATTCTCATACCAACGTCAAAACACATCCCTGTACCAGCCACTCAGAAGAAAATTAACTCTATCCCAGCATGACAACAAGAAGAAATAATTAAGAGAGAGAAATCTTGGGTATGATGTTAATACTCCACTACCCTATGGTATTAGAACATCAAAATACTCATGACTAAGGCATTTAGAATTTGTGTTTCTTTATCTCACAATCCTCTTCTTCCCTAGAAAGGTCACTAATGTGATCTGAGACACCCTAAGGTATCTAACACATGTACATCCAACTAGAGGTTATAACAAAAGACCTATGGGAGCCAGTGCCCTACTGGACCAGAAGTGGCTGGCCAGGTGTTCCCACTTTGTAACAAAATTGAGCCTAGAGTCAAAAAATGTCATGGATTTTAGAAAGCGGGGCTGTCCAGAGATGGGTATCTGTTTTAGGAGGAGCTGAATATCACCTGAAAGATGTTTCTTTCCTCAGCCTGGGTGTGCACTCTCATAAAATACGAACCTACATCAAATGTGTCTGAAGTCACTGACCACTTACTGAGGGAGGACTCCGACATTATTAAAGATAAACAATATGCTCCCCTAAGCCCTACTTCCTTAGGAGACTGGGCTATAAACACTACTCAGAGTTTCCATAATTATTTTACTGTTGCTGTTGGTTCCCTGTCCCGCTCTATTGATAGTAGAGGACAGAGACATTTTGTGGCAGCCCAAACGACAAATTCAGTGGGTCTGCTGCAAGTCTAAATCTGGGTTTGAAGTGCACAAATGACCATCACTGATGCACAAATTGACCATCATTTGTGCTTCCCAGATTGGCACACAATATTTGCTAGGAAAGAAATTAGGTCTGCACGGAATTATCTCTCTGGAGACAGCATTATAAACAGTTCTCTTCTTTGAGATTCCACCTGGTGGGTTTTCTGCAAGAGCATAAATGTGTTGGTTTGGACTTGTATGTCTGAAATCAGAAATTAACTATTTTAAATGTCTTAATTAACTATAAGGGACCTCTGTAATACTGTCTTAGTTGTTGCTGGATAACAGAATTGTTGCTTTAATAATAGAATTGCTGTTAGTATACAGCAGGAAGGCAGCATTAAAATGGCAGAAATAAAACCATTAATCATACAGTGGTTGTTCCGAGAGAATTCCTCTGTGAGAAGAAATAGGAACACCACAGATCAACAGAAATTATAGATGTTTAAAGATGTTTGAGGAGAAGAACAAGTGGCATTTTCTGAACTATATGGACAGTATCCTAGGATACACTAGAATACTCTAGGATAAATAGTATTCTCACAAATGTCTGAAAAATTTAGACTCCTGTTCCTCAGTATCAGAGGAATGAAGCCTCAATAGAACAACACACAAACATATGCATATACATGTTTTATATGGAATATATATCTATTAAAATGGTTGTGTCACTATACACATGTACAGTGTATGTATCCATGTATATAACCTGTGGTAGAAAGGTATTGTTAACTTTTTTTTTTTTTACCTTACAGATATTACATTTCTAACCATTGATACCCTGGAAGTAAAATTGCAGCATCAAGACTGTCAAAGTACTTTTGGCTAATAACAATAACAACAGCAATAATACCAGCAAAAATAACAATAATAATGCCATCACACAGCACTTACAAGGTTCACTGTAACATTCAGTCTCAAGTGTTAGCTTCTTTCTTACCAACATGGACAGTTTGTTTTGTAGCTTTTATTCATGCTCTGCTTTTCAAGTGAACATTTGCTTTCTGAGAGTGTCCTAATGGGGCTGAGAAATTTGTTGAAATACACAGTAAAGGAAGGCAGAGTTAATATGGCTGCTGTCATGCTTTTGATGCAACAACTTTTAATCTGAAAATATTAGAAAATCTCATATGTTTGGCTTTTTTAAAAAAAATATTTCAGGGGTTTTGTAGGTTTGGGGTTTTTTGGGGGTGTGATTCTTTTTGGTTTTGTTGGTGGTGGATTTTGGGGGACGTTGGTTTTCGTTTGGGGATTTGTGTGTGTGTGTGTGGTTTGGGGTTTTTTTACCAGTGTCTGAGCCATAATGAGGGTATTTTGCAGTAACTTACTGCTTTGGATAGATGTATCAAGCACATTAAACAAGTGTTGCTACTGTTCATTTCAAGCCAGTTCAAAATCTGTATTCAGATTTCATTCAACTTTTTTCTCTAAACAGTATACATCATCCTGAGCAGCTTCTATGAACAGACCAAGGCCTGCTTGCTATAGCAACACACCTCCAATAAGTGAATTTTCTGGTTGACTAAACAGAGGAACAATAACAGTTCTTAGATCCAGCATACTTGTGTCAATAAATATCTGCTTGTGCTAACCCCACAATAAGGTCCTCATCCATTCTTAGGGTGTGATATATGCACCAAAATTAGGGGGAAAGGGAGAATGATAACAAGGATCACAACTGTATGTAAACTTGGGGCTCTCCTAGTGCACACAAAACAAACAAACAAACAACAAACTGAAAAAACGAGTAGTTAAGAAAAGTTCTTACTTTTCATCTGAGGTATCTTCAATTTGGATATCTACCTCTAACTCTGACATGAAGCAGGCCAGATGGAATGGATGCTCTGTTTCTCTTCATTTAGTATAAAAAGGCACTATATAATCAGATTGAAACTATACATTTACAGTACAAAATTAGGCAATATGAATCCCATGGTTTCTGTGGGTGTACCTACATTTTCCCATCCAATTCTCCTTTCTTCCTGTTCTCTCTCTTACTACTATTTGATCTGACATACTGGCAAACTTTGGAACTCAGTAGGTTATTTCTATTAAGGCAAAAATCTATTGTTATGTACAGGTGCACAAGGTGATGCAACCTTGTTTAGTGCAAATGACAAAGTGATTTCTGCTCAGAGCTGGTTAGAATATTTTTCACCATTGTTTGAGTGCTTTTAAATGAATACTGTTATTTTCCTTAAAATGGACTATTTTCAATAAGAGAAGTACTTGCTTAGACAAATGCTGTCAAGAAAAAATTATTTTAAATAATTATTTTTCATCTTGACAGATTGACTTGAAATTTCAGTTAGAAATTCAAATGATGTTTTACAGGTTTGCAATGCCAGTATATGTTCTTTCAGGTCAATGCCATCTCTGTGTCTGGCCTCCATGTTTTCAATTTATTTCAATGCCACTCATGCTTTGTTTTTAATAAAACCAAACAAAGCAATAATTTGGCCTGTGATTAACTTAGAAGAGTATTTTAAACTAGATAACTTAAAATGAATCATAATTATTGTGGTGCATCAATTAAAGTTACATGTATCACTAGGCCTTTTACTGGGATTAAATGTAACCCTTGCATCCCTACATACTGGTGACCCTTAAATGTGCAGAGCAATGGATTTAAAGCTGTGCATGTAAATGCTTGAACCACTGAAGCATAAAGTAGATAAACTTGGCCCATATTTGTTGAAACAGTGTAAAATGAAACATAATTATGTGGAAATATTTTTGTCTTTTAAACAAGAACCTTTACTTAACAATGAATCACACTTCTTTCTAAACAGTCTTTTGTTTCTTGCTCTGAGCAAAGTTTAAAACTGCCTTCACTTAAAACTACTGCAGGGGAGGAGGAAAGAGTAAATTCTGCAGCTGAAGGTGGACAAGAGGTAGCATTTCTTTGGCACCAAAGTAAGTAATTTTTGTTTGGCAAAAAGAGATACTTGCATTTGCACAAATATTTGCATTATAAGAAGCAGGCCTAGCAGAAATGAATGAACAGACAGCATCCAGGTGAAGTCTGAATGCAAATCAAATGGCTCTGAAATGTGGAAAACAACTGTCTTCAGACTGGCTTAGGGTTAGTCCCATATTGGATGCATTTAACTTTCTGGACTTAATGAGTCATATGGACCCAAATGAGAATATCCATGTGCATGAAATTAAGATTTGAGTATTTAAAATTATATCACCACAGCAGTTCAGATCAGTCTAGTGTTTTAAACGTCAGCATTTCCTTTCAGGGAGACACCACTACAGTTTAAAAGTGTTGGCAAGCTTGAAGGTAAAGTATTTAATTCTTAAACTAATAAGATTTTAGTATCATCGGCTCTTGACAGAAATCCCTAATTAGTTTATCTTTTGCTTATAATGATATAATATGTCCTCTGTTTATAAAGGGCAATGGTATATATCAAGTGTGCATAAGTAACAGCAGAAAGTTTTAAATATTTAATATGTACAAATTACTGCATTATTTTTATTCCAAAACTGATGTCATTCTAGAGCCTTGTCCAGGCCTATTCGAGAATTTCCATTTGGGGCATTTCAAAGTATCTGAGAAAAACATTTCTATCTGAAAGTTCCTGGAAAAGGACATTATAGTTCCCAGGGCCAATATACATCTAGAGATTGTGGGAGATGCTCATAAATCAAAAGAATGAACAGCTGAAATGTCCATTCTGCTCAGTTGATGGTAGGAGTACTCAGCACCTCTGAAAATTAGCTTGCTTACCAGGTGCCCAAATAAAGATGAATTGATGCTTTGAAAAATGTGAGCTTAACAAGTCAGTTTTGTAAACATACAGCAATGTTTCCTACAACATTTCCATCACACGCTACAGTCAGGGAGAGAATAGGAGCTCTGGAATAACAGCAGCTTATGCTTCTAGACTTGATACTGACACATGCTGCATCTGGAAGCTTGCAGACTTGGACTCCTGGCTTTTCCACAGCTTTGTTAAGCTCAGTGGTGTACAACATGCTAAGACTCATCATTTTCAGGACTAGAAGCCAAATCTTATGGAGAACCCTTTTTTCTACATGGAAGGCTTTCCTTCTAGGAGGGTTTCAAACACAGCAATCAGCTCTGTTCTGCTCTTCCAGTGGTATTGTACAAATTACAGTGGAACTGGTGAGCTTCTTTCTCTCTTTGCTAACACAAGTAGTGAGGAGAGTTTTACAAGACCCATCAGTGAGCACTGAAATCCAGGCATACACCATGGCAAATTGCAATCACTCTGAGAGCAAGTGATTTCTCTGGGGACTTCAAAACACGTGGTGCAGCGCAGTCTTTGGCACTTAAATCTTGCCTTACTTCAATCAGTGGAAAAAAAGTCAGAAAAATTAAAATAAATTTAGATTAATGTAATCTCAGTGATGAAGGTATATGCTCAAACTTCAGGATATTATTTTTTCAGCCTTACGTCAGCTCAGCTGTTTTGCATATGCTGGCCTTGGTTGGTTCTGATCTGTTTTGGGGAATAGATGTCAGTATGGTTTTAATATTTGTTTCATATCTCTGAGATTTACAATTGATATGTATACTTTAATACTTTTGATAACATAATATTTATTCCTAAATCTCTGGGAAGGTGGCCATCAATCCAGTCTTGTGTGGGTAAAGCCAAGTTTACATACATATATATGCATGTGCATGAAAATACGCGTTTTGTGTTGTGGCTACGGCTCCTCAGTGCGATCTGGAGGCAAAAAACTGATTTACCAGGATCATATTGTACACCAGGCAGGATGACAATTATGAGACAACTGTGGCTCTGCCCTCGACCAACCTTGTAGGACTGAGCTTCCATCGAATGGCCAAGGCTGGCAGGCACCTCTGGACAGGGTCTAGTCCAGCTCCCTTCTTGGGGCTGGGCCAGCTATAGTGGCTGCTCAGGGCAACACCAGCCTGGTTTTTAATACCTCCACTGATAGAGACACCATGATCATTCAGGACAACCTGCTCCATTAAAGACACATTTTCTTATGTTTAAATGGAATTTCCTTCAGCTTGCGCCGTTTGTGTCAAGCCCTGTCACACTTTTAGAAAGAACAAACTACTAGAAACTGACATGTCCTGACATAGACCAAGATGTGGCTGGAGAAGGGGGCCATGCAGAGGTAGGGCAGCACTTTCCTGGACAAACACCCTTGTTCTAGTTCCTGGAGATGAGCATAACACAGAACAGCTTAAGCACGGGAATGATGAAGCCAGGAAGTGGGCATGGACTGTAGAGGGAGATCAAGACCACCCAAGCCACCCCAAGCTCTCTGACCCATTTCCAGAAAGATCTGAAAGATCGGACTGCGCTTGGTAACTAATTTACATGGAAATTGAGAAACCTGTCTTCAGGGTGGAGAAAACCTACCCATAAAAAGGTACCCCTCCCAAGCCGGGGCAGCGGCCGCTAGGACCATGAACTGGATCAAGGCTGGAATCAGGACTAGTGATCTCTTGTCCTCTCTCTTCTGCTTTT
Organism: Acrocephalus scirpaceus scirpaceus; assembly: GCA_910950805.1. Classification (NCBI taxonomy): domain Eukaryota; kingdom Metazoa; phylum Chordata; class Aves; order Passeriformes; family Sylviidae; genus Acrocephalus; species Acrocephalus scirpaceus. The sequence continues at coordinate 53,522,743 of OU383774.1, read as the reverse complement.
TAACTCATCTCTTCCTTTCTCTCTTCTCTTTTACCCTACCCCTATACCCAAAACCCACTGCCGTGAGGTTACATAGTACGTCAGGGACTAACAAAACTATTTCCACGCCAAGCGTGCGATTCACTAATAAAAGTTTCTGATTGTTGGCGGACCCTGCGACTTCTGTCGCTCCTGGGGACCACGAGCGTTTAGGAACCTCGGGCGCTCCCTTCTCCCTGTGGGTGGGACATCCCGCCCGCCCGAGTCCCGCGGGCCCGGGGACAGGAGCGGCTTCGCCGCGGCCGCACCCCGCGCTGCCTGCGTGCGCCGGGAAGGGGAAGAGGCGGGGCGGCGGCGCGGCCGAGTCATCGCGGCGCGGCCGAGTCATCGCCGCCGCCCGGCCCCTTCCCTCCCGGCCCGCCCCGCCCGCCATGTTGCCGCGGCGGCGGGAACGGGAGCGGCGGGATTGCGGGGCGCCCGGAGCATGCGGGGCGCACGGAGCGGGCAGGGCGCGGAGCGGCGTCCCGCGGGCGCGCACCCCGCGCAGTGGGTGCTCATTGCCCCAGGTAACCCGGCGGGGTCGCTCCGCGGACGGGCGGCTCTGCCGCGGCCCGGCTCGGGTAGGAGGCGGGCGCTCGGCCCCGGGGACCGGGACAGGTGCCGGGGCTGCCGCGGGCGGCCCGCCCCTCCCGGCTGTGCTAAGGCCGGGTTGAGACACGGCCCCTACACCAGGCCCCGCACGGTGCCCGCCCTCCCCTCGCCAGAGACCCCGTTTCCCTCGCTGGATCAGTGCGTTTAATTTATGCGTGTCATCAGGGTTTTGCCAAGGGCTCTTTCCATCGATGGCCCTGATGGGCACTCTCTGTCTCCTCCCCGGAGCTGGCGGCCCGCCTTGCCTCCATCCCCTCAATCCCTTCCCGCGTTTTTTAAAGGAAATGGTTTAGTGCCCTAAGCCACAGCTGTCAGACAGACCTCAGTCCTAAGCCAGAGTGAGATCTCCTCAGCTCTTCATTCTAAAGCAGCAGAGCTCCACATGGCAGCTCTGCAGTGCAATATCCATTGTGTTGCGGAGACTTGCTCTCCCCCGTGCCGCCCTGAATCAATGGGAGGATGCCTTTGCTCCTTTACGTGTATTTCTGCCTGGTATGAGGTTTAAACAAACAGATCACAAAATATTTTGCTGTTAAAGAGGATGAGTGAAACAGGATGTGTTCAAATGCCAAGATGTTAAGAGGAAGGAGACATAACTGCCTTTTTCTACTTTGGTTTTTAAGGAAGTGCAACTTCCATGATTATCTGTGGGCCAGCTTTGTACTGTGGCTATTTCTTAGCTTGCCCATAGCTGAAAAGTGTTAATAACCAAACCCGATAAAAAAAAGGAGTTTTTTGAGTAGTTTTCTGAGCTTTGCCTGTGGTGATGTGAGAAATGCTGTAAATGGCATCACTGAAGGAAAGGTATAGCAAGAGCTTCATTCAGCAAAGGTTGAAAATAAGGCAGGAGCTCAATCTTGAGACATGCACCCGTAAGAAACCAGGCTTCTCTAGTTGCATAAGAAACAGAACCAATTGTTATGGTTTCACTGATTTCTCTCTTCCTCTAGTTTTAACATTTTGGTCCCACCCTTCAATACCAGATCAAGGTATCTGACATCCTTGATGCCTAAGAAAGGAATTTATAAAGTGAGGAATTCCTTTTTTTTAATATTGACTCTAGTCAGACTAGGATTTAAAGCTGAATCTTGTATTAGATGACTGGCTATGCCAACAGATGTCCATACTGTGCAAATATTTACAAATATGCTTAGCTTATGCATGAGTAGTCGGTTCTGTGCAGTAAGCTAAATTCTTCAGTAAGTGTTTGCAGGATTGGAGCCAGAGCTTGTAACTTTCATGAAGCCAGACAGTTTGTATTACCAGTTATGCCAGCACAGCTCTGACAAAATTTATATAGTACTCCAGACCTGTAAGAAAGTTTATTAAGCCTTAGTTGAACTTCAAAGCACATAGTGATTTTTTAAAAAAGTCTGTGGCTGATAAATTCAGAACTCCACAGCTGATGAGACTTGCCAGCCAAATGAAACATTTCATGATTTTAGTTTTGTTTTAGCGTTATTTTCAGAAAAGCTTTTTTAAGTTAACGTGTTACCACTTTTCACAATTTAGCATTTTATAACTGCTCTGTTGAATGAATCGCTGAAATTTTTCATTGACTGTTTAGTAGAATGTGTAGTAGGAAGACCTGATTACTTTTGGGAATGAAGATAGTTGCAATTGGATTTAGAACAAAAATTTCCTTTGGCGATAAAATTCTGTTCATATGACAATCTCTATCTTCATAATACCTCTGTGGCATTATGATACATACATACATACATAAAACAAACTGGTGCAAATAAGTACAGGATCTGTTTCTGGATGTGAGTTAAATGCCATTTGTTCCTGAGTCTACTGAAAGAATCTTGTCTGATTTAGTATTGAAGGTTATGAAATTACTACTAATTTCCTTGTTTAACTACACATTTATATGTTGTTATATTGCATGGACAATAAATTGCTGCTCTGCTATTCAGAGCATACGTGATGACTGTGGAGACAAATTTCAGTCTTATTTCTGATTTTGTAGTTTTTATATTGGTTTCAGTGTTCTGGAAACAGTTCAGAAACAAGGAATCTCTTCTGTCAGGTAGAACTGCGCATGTTCTTTGTTGAAGTCATGGTTCTGGCTAGAGGAATGCAGTCAGAGTGGATTTTTTACCAATGGTGTGAACTGGTTTTAGAGGGACAGACTGTCACTTTCTGTAGCAAGTGATTAATTCTGTCATATTTCCAGTACTGTAAAAGTTTGGTAATCAGTGGTCCTCTCATCCCTGCACATCACAGGACAGATTTACAAACCATATGCTCAGCAGTTACTTTGCGTGGTTTGTAGAGGTGGGTGAAGGCAGGGAGGGGAAGCATGGTTGACTGAGGCAGTCTTTTCCCTCTCCAGCCCTTCTGCCACACCAAGACTCTCGGGCTGTTTGGCATGGGAGAATCACATAAAGGAAAGTCCGAGCAGGAAGGGAAAAGGAGAGCCTCAGACAGTCATATCTGAGCTGACTGCTAAGCAACTTCTGGGTGAGATGGTAAATTTTTCCTTTAGAGATGGTAGCCTGCCCTTGGCCTGGTGGGAGGTCTTGTGATGGTGTTTCTGCTGATACTTGCTTTTTTTTCCATAAAGACAGGACAATTTGACATGCAAATACAATAATATTTTTTGTTTTGTTCCTTGGTTAGGGGTTGAACCACCAAGGGCAGGACAAAGAGGGAAGCCAGAAGTGGTGGGAGAGGAGCTAGGAGTGCTGCTCCGGCAGGGTGAGAAGAGGGTGGTAACCATGTTAATCACTCCAGAAAGGCTGGAAGCCGCTGATATACATTGTGCAGTCTTATTAGGGATGTGTATTGAGAGGTTGAGAAATGGATGTGAGTGGCCAGGAGGGAAAACAACGAGCAAACAGGAAGAGGGTAGATGAAAGGATTGGTTGTTGTGGAGGAAGGTGAAAGGACAGAAAACTTGGTCTTGTTGGTCGCGGTAGAGCTGTGCATGCTGGGCTTGAAACAGAGTCAACTCTTTGGGTCATTTCTGCAGTTGCAGATTAACTGTGCAGTGGATATACAGGCACCAGATTTAGCCTGGGGCAAGCTCAGCTCAGAACTAGCAGTTTATTAGTTCAAGTGCTGTGCCATGTTAACACATCTCTGCTGTTTCCAGAACCAGCTTTGCAGTGCAGCTGCTTTCAGACAGTGTCTGAACTAATAAGTCCTGATGGACCAAGCTGGCTCTGTGTGGACCCACTGGGGTGTTTCTGAGCTGTGCTCCATGTTCCAGAGGATTTTATTAGCTTGGCTGGGAATCTGGATCTCAGCTTGCTTTGTGCAGAGTAGTTGACGTCGATGGTTAAGAAGACCTCCCGAATCTGGAGTTCTGGAGGAATCATGGTACAGAGACACCAAAGTGCTAACGAGTCCTGAAGGACCACACCGGCTTCCTTGGTGGATGGCTGAGTTTCCAGATAGTGCTTTCCTGCATTTCTAGTGGTAGTGGGGTAATCAAGGCTGTTACATTACCCATGTATCCAAACTCTTTACCCTTGAGAAAGTAGAAATTCCTGTACTGGTGTTCTGTTGTTGGCCTAGCTACTGAACAGGTACAAGAGAAAAGTAGTAGCTCCTGGGTATTAAACCTTGGCTCTCTCACGGCTACAAAGTTACTAATGAAGTGCTTTAATAGAGCACGTTCTGTCTGTATTTACTGAGTATCCATGTACTTCAAAAAAAATCCTGCTACTTTTTAATGAGGTAGGAAATTTCTACCTCCATATTGAGCTGGGCCCATGGAACTTCCATTTTTGGTGTGTTCTCTGAAAATCATAAGACCTAGAAGTTACTTTCTAGACTGAGAAACACTGCTGAGACTTAGCAGTATTTTAGGGCTATCTAAATCTAAAGATTTTTAATTTTAGGACTATCTAAATCTAAAGGCAGGGCTTTGGAAAACTCTCAAATGCTGTGGTTAAGTCACAATGTCTGACATAGATGTGGTCTGGGCTCTATAACAAATAAACATTCTTACGTAATGGCTTCAAACTGGTCTTCTCAAAATCACACTAGCTGCTTAACAAGATTGGTGTGAAGGACAGTCTCTTTTTCAGTATTCCTCAGGGATAGGTGTTATGTCAGAACTGGAACTATTTATATCATTCACTGGTTTTAGCAAATAGGTCAGGAATTGAAGGCAGTTTTCTAAGTGTGGTGTTCCACTCTACACCCAAGTTCAAGTTCTGTCTTTGTCTGTATTAGGAAAATGAGTAGGGGTTAGCTGCATGCTGAAAATTATTCTCAACCTTTAATTTTCTGAGCTAGACAAGTTTAACTGAGCACATTTTTTCAGTCTGCTGTTTTCTTAAACAGTAAATTGATTAGCTCTTTTATTGTTTTATGAGAGTTGCCATATGAATAGAACTGGAAGGGTTGCAATGGGGGAGGGAAGTTTAACAATACTATTATTTTTAGGAATTACTTATTCAAAAATAAAAGGAGCGGTTTCACATTAGACTTGGCAAATTGTTAGAACAAATCTCATATATGCCAAAAGCCAAATAGAGGCAGAAATAAATGGACTGTGATGCCAAACCATGGGGCATCAGCACACATTAAATTTATCCTCCATCCTTTCAATTGAGTAAGGAACTTTTGTCTCCATGCAGTAACTGAGGTAGTATTTGACTTGAAAATTTTGAGTCATAGTGAGAGAAGTTGTCATAGCAAAAGAAGCTGTAGAATTCTTAATTCATGAAAGTAGTTGGCTTTAAAAACAGAAGTAGACAGGTTTTCCATCCTTGCTCTTTGATACATGCTTTCATTTAGTGTTTAAAAAAAGTTCAATTTATCTGCTACAAAATAGATCACACTGTTGGGCTATTAGGGTGCTTGAAACAAAAATTGTAATGTGTCAAAATTGAGCAGAATAATTGAACATTAATACTTTCCAGAATAATCTAGGTAAAGAACTTGGAAATAATGTTTGCAATAAACAAATATGTATTTTTTTAACAGCTGAGTGAAAATATCAGAAAGCCTATATAAAATATGTGCACATGTTTATATACCTTTTTAATAAGGTGAATGTGAATATGCTTATTTTAGAAGTTAGCACTCTGGGCATATTTTACTAAACCTCCCCCTAAACTGGCATTTGCATCTCCTGAACAAAGCCTTTTGCCTGCAGGTAATTTGCACTATTTCTTACATGTCATCTCCTAAAAGGCATACTGAACTCTTCTGTGAATAAAGCAGATATAACTGGCAAGCTAAGGAGCCAGAAGGAAGCATAGCAAATAAAGTAACTGAAAAGAGATGTTTTAATGTGTAACACCATCTCCCACTTCTGCTTTCTGCCATCTGGCTTGGAAGAGACCAACTTATGCCAACTTAGGCCTCTCTGCATATGGGAATAGGGCTGATTCAGCCAGTAATACAGCTGCACCAGTGCTGACCCTATAAATATTGAGAAGGGAAGTCTGTAGTTTTTATCCTTTCAAGTGATAACCAGTTCTTGAACTTCTCAAGACTGACCTCCCCTTTATTCAGCTGGAACTCTGCACATTCTGCCAAGCATCTAGACCTCAGTAATGGATGAATTAGTACTGTCCATTGCTGCTAGCGAGTCCATGAACATGAGGGTTTTTTTGGCTAAGAAGTGAATTGTGCCAGCATAAGGGGCAGCCAAAAGATGCTCTCAGGCTTAAGTCTTAAAATTTATCTGTATTGCCTAGCTGTGTCCTGGAGCAAAAGACCATTTAAACTGTCAAGTAGTATTTCTTTATGAAGTTGTGGTCAAGATAGAAAACAGTGCCATTTTTAGATACTGTGTTTTATTGTAGAATGTTCTAAATTATGTCACACTGAACGTTGTTGCCTTAGAGCACCAAATAATAAATGCCATGATTACCAAGCTGATAATCGTTCTGTCTTTTACAATTGGCATGGCAGAATTCCCTTTACTGAAGTGAGTACTATGTACAGTCAAAGAAGGAGTAAGGTGGTGAGGTAACATCAAGTTTACATAACTGATTAACAATTAAGATTATTTCCAAAAATAAAGTGTGGCCATGTACTAACCCATACCCTCCATGTAGGCACCTGCAAAATGTTGGCTGTTTGCAGAGGTGAATCAAGCTGTCTTCTGTTCAATGCTCCTCAGAGTGTTGTGAGCCAAGGAAGCAACAATGAAGACCTGTGGCTTATGTCCTGCTTTCTCAACTATGGAAATTCATGTATGATCTGGTTTTCTAATAAGTGTGTACTGGTCAAAGACACCTGTGTCACATGTGGAGTAGGATATTTTCCATACCATCTACTTCTGCCATGGGTTCTGTCTCTTATTCCAGTGAGCTTACTGGTAGGATTGAAAGTTATTTACTTCTTCATTATGGCTGGTTACTTCTCAGCTGGATGAGTGAACTGAGCTGCCTTGCTATGAGGCCATGAGATTGCTAGTTTTGGTGGAAAAAAAGAAGCAGAGATGCAAAACAAGAAGGGAGCAGAGGTGGAGACCCCAAGACTGCACTTTTCTATGGCCTGTGATCTTTGCTCATTTAAAGCCATTAATGAAACTGTATCCTCAGTCTGTGCATACCTGAATTCATTTATTATGCTTGCAGTTAATGACCTTGTAACTTAGAAAAATTATCAAAAATTTGGGTGCTACTAAGTACTGGATTTATTAGTTATTTTTGACTGGGCTTTTTTCAGGGCATGCTGCACAACAAGGGACGTGGACACTGAATTAAAGCCATTTTTTTTGAGGGTTGAGATTCTAAAAAGAACACAAATAAAATGTTTATTAGATCTAACCTATCTGTACCCTTAGGCTACATAGTTTAAAATCTTCCATAAAATGTCTGTTTAATGGGTTCCATCATAATGTCTCCATCTGACACACCTTTTATGCACAGTTAGAAGTTAAGAAGGGAATGGAAAAGACTTGTGTAGGTGACGTATGGTTTAATATCTGTTTTTAAATGAAATCTTAACTTTATATTTCCAGACTTAAATAGCCCTTTTTCTTTGCAGGGTGGTGGTGGTTGGGAAATTTGTGCTCTCAGAGGGTTTTTTCCTCTTACGCATTTGACAGATATTTACAGCCTTTTTGCTTGCTTGGCTGGCAGCTTTTTGCATGGGAATTCCATGTAACTTGATATTAGTCTGTTATATATAGTATTCTATAAGCATTTTTTTATAAAAGAAGGTGAATAGACTTTGCATCATCCATATCAGTTTCATAGCTCTTAGTGGGAGTTTTACGCTTTTTTCAATTTATTTATGTTGCTGCACCAGGTAACGCTTTTTTTTTAATGACCAGATTCATTAGTGCCTCGTATCTATCCACTGTGGAAGAAATTATTGTCAGAAATCCTTTGCAAGCTGGTTCATTTTCACTTTGTTGTGTTTATGTATTTTATAGAATTTGCCTGGTTGTATGTCTGACCTCCAGGAAACACAATAATCTTTTCTCCTTTTCTTCAGCTGCCTCCTGGAATTGTCTGCTTTCTGTCTTCCCAGACAGTTTAAAGAGTGACTTGCTGGCTGAGATGCCTCCTTGAGACAGGGTTAATTGAGCCCCTCTGTACCCTTCTATCAGATTTTTATCTCATTGTCATGTATGTTGTCCTAGGAGAAAAACATGCTGTAATGACACATGTTAGTAAGCTGACCTGAATGTGGGTCGCTGTTGGTGGAGAGTGCACTGCTCAGAAAGGTCTTACCTCTCTCCCTCCTAGTATTCTTGTAGATGAACAAGTTTCTCAGGGCTAAGCTATGGGAACTGTTAAGATAAGCATGGTGGAAATCATCTGATGTTTTCCTTTAGAATTTAACACAACAGCTCTTCCTGTAATGTTACTTTTTTTCTGTTTATTTTCTGTAAGGTTATTTCTTATCTGGAGGTGAACCTTAAAATTGAAAAAAAAAAAATCCCAACCTAGTTTAACTCTCAGTTTTGCTAGAAAATGGCTATAGTACTGCTTTCTAAGAAGTCTGTGTTTACTTAGCTATAAGAGATCCTTGCTGAAATACAAGGACTGATAAATGTAATGGCATTAAAGAAATCCAGTTACCTTTTCTGGCTAAAGTCCAGAACACAAATAAGTTAGGTTTGGACACCTAACATCAAAAATCCCTTGCTCAGCATTTTCCTAGTCATGAAGTATTTAAATTTAGATAAATAGGGCCTTCTTTGCCCTTAAGGCCATATTAATACTGCATCCAGTTTTCCAAGCAGGCATTCTCCCAATTGCCTCTTTTTTTTGTCTGCCAACTTGACATATAGTAAAGCCAATCTACAACAAAAATATACTTCAGATGCCCCTGGAAATGGAGTGGAATATTGCCTACATTTTGAGGAAATTGACTGTTAAAGAAACTCAAAGAAACCACTTTCACCTTTGCCCGGTCCTTCCCTTCTCCTTGTGTGTGTGCATGTCCCTTCAGGCAAACTATTTTCCATGGCAGCTGTGTGGAGAGTGTGATGTACACTCTGATCCCATCGCCATGAGATACTGGGACAGAAGCCTGCAACTCGGACTGCTTGTTAGGGTTTGATCCCTGCTGCCCTCTGTGCAGGGGTGAACCCCTTGGAGCCTGTGGAGCACCAAGGAACTCCGTGGGCAGAGCTGTGCTGCTCCTCACATGAGGAAGAGCTCCTGGCAGGGCCAGAGGGGCGGAGTAGAGGGTGCTGAGCCTGGGATAGCGTGGGGCAGGCCTGGGTGAAGGAGGGTGGTTATCTGGGTTGGGAAGGTAGAGGACGGATGAGGAGAAGGGACGCTGTATCCCTTGGGTTTGTTACACTTAGTGCCCCTACCTGTAGGTATCTCCCTGGCTTAGCAGAGATGGATAAATTCAGTGTGTTACTAGCAGGTTAGGAGGAGAACATCTCAACCCAGTAAAGATACAAATGTCATTAAAAACAGCAAAAAATGAGGAAGGATTGTTGACTTAATTGCTGACAAGATGCAACTTCAGGCTCAGCTGGACTCCTTCCCAGGGTTCATCAATCTATGCATGAAGAAAGCAGAGCAAGTGAGCGCTGAAAGTTCCTTTGGGGATTTTTTGTTTTGCTTTTTGTTTTAAATTTTGAAACTCACATTTACTGTGTATATTTTAACATGTTCATGTGAAACACATCAAAGTAAACACATGCAGTGTGTTTCTTTCACTATCATTAATCACTTCAGTGTTTTAAAAAGCAACAAAAAATACACTAATGTTAAACTGTGGTCAAGAATTGAAATATATACAGCTCTAGAAACTGGAAAGTTGCCTTTGCCAGGGCAAATGTAGCTTGACAACCATGCATTTATGTATCAGCATATGAAGCAAGTCCGGTTAGCAAATATGGACTTTTTCCATTTAAGGCCCTCAACTTATATTGAAACTTTTTGAAGCACTTTTTCAAGCCACCTGAAGACTCAGTTAAGTATTGAAGGGAAGAAAATTACTTTAAATTCTCTGAACATCTCTGAGAATTATTACCCTCCGATACTTTTATCATTAAACACAATTGTTCTTTATGTCCTGCATATGTCTTTATCTGGGCAACTTCTGTTGGTGACATAACTGAATAACAAGGAGTGGATGTGAAGGTTGAGAGTTATTTGGGCCTTTTTTTTTTTTTCTCATGAGGTGTTAGTGAATAGCCAAGTGTGAGAAGTCCACTTGTCCTTTAGACAAAGATGTTTTGGGCTTTCAGTGAGGGTGGAGGACAGCTGCTTTCGGTTGCTCTTACTTCCCTGTTTGCCAAAGAATTGTGCCAGCTCTCTCTTCCCAAACCTGCTGGATGTTACTGAAAGGAGAAGGACAATGTGACGCTTCTGTTTCTTTGAATAATCTTGCAGTCTGCCTCTACTGCTCCTCTCTGCTTTCCTCAGCAGCACCATAACACAAACATCAGCCTGATCTCTGTCAGTCCGTTCTCTGGGGTCTGGATACTCATTATATATGTGAAATGTTGTAGTAATTTTCCTTGCTCTGATGAATGCCTGTATGAAAGGAATTGGGGCAGAACTGGCAGTGTGCAGGCTAAGAAAGATGATGCTGTCATGGTGCTCTTCACTGAGATGTGGGAAGTTGTTTACATAAATATAAGTTAGACTTTCCCTACAAAGCGAACTTGGCTAGAATATAATTAACTGGGGATACTTATAGATGTGGTGTTTTGTACTTGAGTCAGCATCCTTGTGGTAGCTGTTTCCTTCTTTTTTTGGTTTCACAGAAAAAAATTGTACTTTTGAGGCTCTGCTTTTTGTCTTCTGTTCGTTCGAAGATATAGGAAAGAGAATAACTGTAAGGGGCTTCAGCCAGAGGTGCTGCATTCTCTCAGCTTTAAAATGAATGCAGGGAATTAAATGCAGTCTTTATTTTTCAAGTTTATACGTAATAGATAAATAAGTGTGCATGTTTTTCGCAGAAGTAACAACTAGAATAGGCTAATTCCTGCATAAACTTTGTGAAAACTTTAAAGGATAGTTTCTTCCCATGTGTATTTTACCTTTTGCAATTTTTTAATGTCCACGTTTGTGCTTGGCCTAACTAACCAAAGCATTCACATTGTCTTTGTGACTAATCAGGGCAGCATATCAGTTCATCTTACTTAACTGGGATGTCAAATTTAGGAGCTCTCTGGCCTGAAGGCTCTCTAGGGGGAAGTGGTTTTCAAAATCTAAATCATCCCCAGGGGTATATCTTTCCTGTGACAGATAGAGAGTGCCAGGAAGTCTGGAGTCATAATTTAAGTGCCTTGATCAGGTAGGATGAATTTGGGCTGAGGCATATAATTTTTAGGCAGATGTGTGTGTGTGTGTTTTCAGAAAGTGTCAATCTAATTAATTCTGAATGTCTTGGAGAAGCAGATGTGAAATACTTCACAATTTTACAGGTTTGTAACATTTTCCTCTCTCCCTACAGAGGCTGCTATTGACCCCCCTAAGACACCTGACAGCGAACCCTTGTTTACAAAACTGCCCAACCCATGCACAGGCAAGTTCTGGGGCTGTGACATGAGCCTCTAAAAATTCTGGTTGATTTTCTCCACCACCAAAAGATTCATATTTCGCAAAGCTGAAATAATGATGATAGGTACAAGTCTTAAGTGCCAAAGATACTGCTGGTTATGCCAGATGCTTAATGCTGTGCAAACATTTAGGATTTCTTTTATAATTTTAATTGGTTGAACTGTTTATTCATCAGGAATACTGGCAGCACAAAAAAGAGGTGTAATTTAAGTTCTGTTTTTAAGTGCATTAGTTTTGGGGAGCTTACAGTGTTGGGTGTTGAGTCCAAGTTTTTTTTAAAATCCAAATTTAGGCTTCTTAGCATTCATCGTATGCTATAAGATAAATAGAGTTAGAAGAAGTGATTCAGTTGTACTTACCAAGCTTTTTGGGTCTTTTCATTTTTAAATCTAATTTTCTTCTCCTGGTCCAGGTCATGGTGTTTCTTTTCTCCTTAACAGAGGATGAGGCACTTTGAATTCAAAATACATTGGAAAGATCAGCAAATACAGACAATACAATGATACCACCATCCCATGATTACTTTTTTCTAGTCAGATAGTTCTTTTTGTCAAGGATTTGTAATTATTCTGTGATTAATTAATAATTGGAGTATGTGATACAGCAACAGAAACTTGCAGTAAGCCTTTATTAGGGTTAACGTTCTATTTGAAAAAGATTTTTCATGCTGTTTTTTTTTCCTTTGCCTAAGGTCATTTCTTTTCCGTAGATTAAAGTTTTATGGTTTTGGTCTGAAATTGCCTGCTTGTTTTAATATGTATTTACATATATGTGTGTAACTGAGTCTTCAGATGTATTTTAATGTCACAATATTGGAACTATACTTGTTCTTGAAAGAGGAAAATTGTCAAAAATAATAATACAGAATGTAAAATCACTTACTCATCATGTTACCTGTTTCTTGATTGCTCAGATTTGCAGTGGGAATATAAAGCCACATATATTTTCCACCTGTTTTATTATTTCTTGCTGTAGCATATTGACATTGTAGTTTATGTTTTTAAAAGCATAGATGGTAATTTGTTTTTCTCTGTGTAAAAAGAGATCTGTTTACCTTGTAGAATCAGAGTTCTTGGGAAAGTTTTCTGGGGAAAACCTAAAATGCAATGATTGCCTGGGTGTGTTCCTTTAGAATTTACAGGACCTTAGTTATAGGCCTGCATAGACTTTCAGTTATGTAGCCTGTTATAAATACAAAGTCTGAAAATGGAAGAACTGAGAACACACTATTAATGTATTTTCCTTACCTTGGGTCTAACAGATGAATTTTTGATGCCAGATACTGTGTAATTAGGCACTAAAGGACTCAGCACACCATAGAATTCATGCTAATCACTTTACTCAATAAAAGCATGCTTCATCCTTTATATAGACAGGTAAAAAGGACAAATTTCTATCCCTTACAAGGACTATAAAGTAGGATCAGACTGCAATTTGGAAGTACCACAAGAAGCATTGGTGAAGTTGTAAGCAAAGCTGTCCAGGTTCTCTCTCCATCCCCTGGAGTTCCTGTCTAACAATACTGTAGGGAACCTGTGGTGACTGTCCTTTTAGCATAATGACATAAATTAAGGAGCTGTACTTATATAATTTCTTATTATATAAGTCCTTTTCCCAAGATTTTGTAGCTCACCGCTGGATTTGGCTAGCACTGTTAGGAGTTTTAAGTTGTTCAGTCAGCACTTCTGTGAGTAGTTTGATATGGTGCTGATCAAACTGTGGTGTAGACCCTTGCTGAGGGTGCACATGGTAATGGTTTAAACCTCTGCTCCCACTTATGACTACTCGTTGCTCTTCTCCTCCCCTACCCAAAAGAAAAATTATCATAGTACTGAAATTATATCCTTAAGTGAGGTTAAACATCTGGTCAGCCTTTTGGATAAAGGGGAAAAAAATGCATTATCAGTCATTTTTGGGAATTCATGTGTCTGCCCGTTTTCGCTGACCTCCCTCCACACCTGGGGATGTCTGCGGACTGAGAAGAGCAGTGCTGATGTCAGCTTTCAGGGCTTACACTGAGGCTTCTCTGAGCCAGCCCATGATCTGCAAGTCACTGCAGCTTTGCAATTTATGTGCGCTGAGCAGGACAGCCCTGTTGTAGTTGCTCTTTGTTCTTGAAGATGGATTGATAACCAAGATAGAAGCAGTCCAGCCAACAAACTCACATTTCAGTGGCCCCTTCTGTAGTTGTGGGAACTTCACATTTCAGATATGGAAAATGCCAGTCCTGTTTGCAATGTATCACCCTTTCATTGTAACCCAAAACTAATGTGAGGTGGTAGAGCTCTGTTATGGGATGACCTAAAATAAAGCGTTCCTTTTCCTTTCCCAACTATTAAGGTTCTGATGGGCACTTCAAACCACCTTCTTCTACCTTCCTCGTTTACTTCATATATGTACCTATACAGAGTCATCACAATCCATTTTGGTGCACAAAAAAAAGAGTATTTCAAATTGTTCATGAAAGGTTTGAGACTTTTGTTCCCCTAACCCAGAGTCTGATATACTCAAGACAAACATGATAGAAGGAGAGGGAATTCTCTTGTTTTCCACCTTCCCCCTTCACTGCAGAAAAAAGCTGATTTCTTGAGTGATTTTGATTTGGGTTTGGATCAAAGGCTTTGTGTTGTAAGATGAACTATTCACACATCTTATTTATTGATTCAAATTCAGTTTCGTTTATAGAGCTGGTAAATGAACATCTGTATATAATAGTGTTTTTTGTCTGAGCTCTCTTTGTAGTGAGTTTATGTAGACTGTGTGTATGTTTGTGTGTCTGTATGTATATAAGGCACATTCTTCAAACATATTGGGTATTCTTTTGATTTTTCTGAAAGCTTACAAACACAAACCAGATTTCTTTTCAACAGGGGAAGCAACCCTTTACTTATTCAATAGTGGTGCACAGCAGCTGTTTGAAGTAAAAGCTTTTCACGAGGAACGTCGTTCCTGGTTTATAGGTCAGACTGTTCAACAAGGTGAGTTGGATAATGTGTCTTTCCCCCATCTTTAACCAGTGTTTGTGCACAGACTTTCCCTCTCTCTTCTAGTAAATTTACAGGTGTTTTTCCTAATTGTTTGAGACATGCTGCATCATATCCCCACCTTCTGATAGACTCATTTGCCGTATGGATTTAACCAGGGCTGGGGGCTTTGTCATTTTTCTTTAAAAGGTTGCCTTTGGCAGCCTCAATTAGACAGATGTTCATTTGTCATTTTTTGAAAGGGGAAGGAGGGGTAAGTAATTCAATTGTGTTTAAACTGAAGTGCCATAAAATAGTTAGCTTTCCTTGTCAATCACACCAGCAAGTCCTCTGTGTAAGTTAATATGTATTATCCTATGGGAAGGAAAAGAAAGGGCTGGAAGGCCTTAGCTAGCCAAGCAAAGTGGTGCGTTAGAGCTCCGAGCCCTGGAGTGTTTGGTCTTGCGTTCTTTAAATTACCTCTGTGGTCCCCAGCCTAAGTGCTGTGTTCTCAGGAGAGGCCTGCTGTCTGAAGCTGCCATTTCAGTGTTCTCTCTGAAGGGAGCTGGTGTGTTTCACCCTGGACATTCTCTGATCCTGCTCACCTTTCTGATAATGAGGAGGAAACTTGTGTAACTTGCTTGTGATGGCTTTCACAATCCCTTTTCAGTAAGGATGTTATTGTAGCAGTGTTTCTTTTGCCAGCACGTCTATAGACCAGCATGTCCATAAGTATTAATTCAGGAGATTAAGGTATATTTATTTTATTCCTTTTCATTAGAGAAAAGTCCATTTATAGTAATAAATAAAAGCAACCCTTCCAGACATATGCCTTCTTTAACAGTAATATCCCAAAGTGTGTGCTAACTTTTAAACATCCTCTGCAGGCACATAAAGCAATGCAAGCAGTATGTCTCTGAGCTTTTCCTTGCTCTGTCTTGGGGGTGAGCCAACAGCCTGGGTCTGCTCCCTGCTCCCAATTAGGTCCACGTTGTATTCTCTCTCTCCCTTTCTAACCTTTATTTTGGCCCTTGGGAAACATTTGCCTTAAGAAATCATGCCCTCAGTTTTCTTTAAAAAATACAGTGGAAAAATTGTTCCTGAATGTTAGGGCTGCTGTATCTCTGAAACAGTCAGGAGAAGAACAACACAAAAAAAATCTGTGTGTTTGCAGTTAAAACAAATTATCTGGTTATCTGCAGAGAGGGGCAGAGATCTTTATACACCTCTAGTCAGTCTGAATCTTTAGAACAAACAAAAATAACTCTTCCTGGAGGTTTGGTGGAAAGCATTTAAGTGGAAGCTTTGAGAAAGTGTCTAGTGGGGTTTTTTTTCCTTCCGATTTCAATTTCAAAGCTTTTGTGTTTGTAAGTGGTCCTGTTGCTTGCTTTGCCTCACACGGAGCATCATGATGGTAATACACATGGTGGGTTGGATATCAGCTTTGCCCAAACCACATTCTTCCCACATGATCTTTTGTTAGTTTTAGGGCCATCATAATAGGATTTCCTTTTCTTTAATTATCTTAATCACGTGATTTAAAACAAAAAAATTACATTTATTTGCTTTTGGTTTGCTAATTACTGTCAAATTGTCATCAATTATTTGGTCTCATTAGTGAATTTCCTTGATGTTACATTGTTTCCAATTATGTGCAGTTATACAAAAAGCCTGACTAAGCCATTGTCCTGCAATGAACTCCAGATGGGCAAAGGTGTCTGTTTCAAGGGGAGACCAAGTTTTTCCTTTGTGTGTAACATTGAATGTAACACACTGAGCCATGTTTTCTGATCTAAGTTTATTTTGTTCCGTTAGGAGACTGCATCAGATTCTCCCTTTGCAGATGAAGGCAGCTCTCACTTAAATTCTTGAATTTCTTTCTTGTCCTTGAAATTCTTTCTTGTCCTGCCTATGGCTTCTGCCAGTGCAGTGTTGCCTTGCCCAGTGTTAGAGGTGGATATTGCTGACTATCTCTGGTATCCCAAAGCAATTTCTGTTGCCCCCAAATTTGCCAACAGAGGGCAGCTTCAATTTTGCTGGTTTTAATACAGTCCAGAAAAAAGGCAAAACGCAAGAGTACCTAAAGCAGAAGTCCTGAAGTGGAGCTTGTGCTTTGGTTTGGCAGGGTAGAGAATTGAGTTATCTCTGCACTTTTTTATATAAAATTACAAAGACAATTTTTCTGTTTCTCTTATTAAAATATTGGGATACTAACCCCCCCTCCAAATTTTGTTCACTCTCCTAAAACGCATCCTAAAGCCCCAAAAAGTCAATATATTGTGTAAGCTTACTTTTGCATGTCTGTAACCTAGATGGGCGCCTGCTGTTTGTTACACCAATGGACCCCTTATTTCTGATACTTTATTACCTCATAAAGGCAGACAAAGAGGTAAGTCTGCTTTATTTTTTTCTCTGGAATTCTCAGGAGAAAACATTATTTCTGACTTCAGTTCTGCAGAAATTATGTTAATTTTACAAAGAGTGGCTTCCATGATAATGGAAATTTATTTGCATTTAAAGCAGAATTATCTTAATACCTAGAAGTATTTTTGTTTGCATCAAGGTTTTTGGTCGGTAAATTATGTTACAAGAGTCAGCTTTCAATCTCAACAGGCAATAATCACCTTCTTTTTTAAGAGAAGAGAATCTCTTTTGTCTTTTTGGGAGAGCCTGTCCCAGAACTATTGAATTTAAAATGCTGATATGTCATCAGATCAGAACAAACTAGTGCCCTGTCTGAGGCATCAGTAAAATGGTTATTTTGGGAAAGAAGGGAAAAAGAAAGAAAAATTTGGATGCTAGGGAGGAGGAAGGAGAAACATTTCGTGGCAGTTTGAATTTGAAAGGAAACAACAACATTTGTAGAGATGCCATATCATAGAACAGCAGTGGGACGCTTGATTATCCAAAAACAGCTTCATTGATTTATTGTGGGTGTAGCAAAACCTCACTTAAATTTCTGAAATATATCAATAGTCATAGGCAAATTTACTGATGTTTTTTATAAGCAGCCTGTGAAAGAAGGGGCACAAAATAAAGTGTGAAAGAAGGGGCACAAAATAAAGTGGAAATGTTGGGATTTTTTGTTGAGTTTTTTGCCTGGTTTTTTTTGTTGTTGTTGTTGTTTTGTGGAGACAATGGTTTCACTTTATGCATCCTAAGAGTTTTTGTTCAAAAAGAATTTCTACAAGGCTGCTTGCTATTTTCTGCTTTAGATTGCAAGTGGAGAATGCTGGAGAACAATTTTCTTATGCTGAAGAAATAAAATCTTCCTGTACCTTTGTAATAGTTACTTACTGTTCTGTAATGATTTTTTAATTATGTAAGGTATAGGGTGTGCAGATGTATTCTGTGTTTCTGTGGTCAGGATGGTCCATCAGAAGAGGTCATTCCACAAGTACTTCAGCTTGTTCCCTAGGCACTGCATCATCCCTTTGAAAGCTTTATACCAAACTGAAATTAGGGAAGTAGTAAATCTCCTCTCTTTATGTGGAGGGGTGTTGAGGTAGCCTGAGTAAAGGACAGCTACTGTGCTGTTTCTGTGCATGGGAAGAGTCCTGTGCTGCCCTTCACTTTTCCAGTGAAGGTTTTCTAGTTTTTTAGGCCAGGCATGATGCCAGATAAATGCAGTTCAGGTCCTCAAGAAGGGCAAATGCATTCCTGCAGTGCCTTGCCTAAGTTAGTGTATTCTACAATCTTGTGGCAAGAGTGCAGCACTATCACTTCCAGCTTGAGCTAATGGATATCACTGGATATCATAGAATCATCCTTTGCACTGTCCTTTGATTTTGATAGTGTGATGCAGGATTGCTTGGTTTGTCTCTGAGCAGAGCCATCTCCTGTACAGCACCTTTTCTGGCTTAAGCTTTGTGCCCATGCATGATGTAAATGTAGCTGTCTTGCTTTGGGACACAAGCAGGTAAGTTATCTATAAGAAAGAGCTTATTGCAGTTTTATTTTTGTGTCTCCTAACTTCTTTTTGCCACGGTTATTGTGCCTCTTCCATTCTAAGGACAAAAAACCCTCTAAATACTTTCTTGGTTCTGCTTTTTGTGTGTTTGTTTGGGATTTTTTTCCTGTTTTTCTTGTGATTTAACAATAGATGGTTACTTTTATTAAGCCTCTGAGTGTCTAGCAAGAGGATTAATTAATAATGAAAGCAGTGTACCCCAAGTGGGTTTTTTCATGCGGACCAGTATAATGAGTTCAGCCTTGGCTCCAGAGACCACGCACTCTCTAAGCATGAGAAGCTCACAGAGTCTTTGTACTGATGCACTAAAGGATCTTTCCAAAGGGAAGGTTGCCAGTTGTGCCAAACCATGCTGAATGATTATGCATTGTTTGGCAATGGCAAAATTTGTTTGATGGTTCTGTCATGTGTGGGGCTATTTAAGTTGTGCCAAAATCACTTTATATCCCTACTCTGGCCAAATTGGAATTGACTTTGCAGAGGTGAAAGGTTAATACTGTGTTCCAGAAGCTGCCCTGCTCCTTTGAGATTTATCTTTGTGGAAGGAAAAGCAAAATTTGAATGGAAGTTATGACACTGGGTTTAATCCAACAGGTTTTGGTCTAAAACACTATTGGCACACACTGACTGCTGTGTCTTATGTCATCTTCCAAAAAATCCCGCTGTACTTCACATTAGTTTCTCCCCGTGTTGTTTTAAATTTGGCTTTTTAAGTGCAGTGTTTGAAGAGTTCAGCGTTTTGCAGGTATTTACTGGTCTGAAATAAATATTTATAGCTTGCTTTGTAATCAGTTTCTGAATGTGTCATGTGTTACCATTCAAAATACGATTTTCTTTAAATCCTTTATTTTAAAACTATGGCCATTGCATGCATATATATTTATATACATATGTGTAGTGTGTATTATATGTGTCTTAACATTTTAGTAATGCTTTTGTAATCCCTTTGATGTATTTTCAGCAGCAAGGAAAGTTCCAGCCACTTGATCAAGTTGTGCTAGACTCAGAATACCCTAACTGCCCATTGCTGCTGAAGTGTGCAGATGTTAAACAGTATATACAGCATGTAACAGAAGAAAAAGGTGAAAAGAAGGGGCGGGGGGGAGGGAGGACAAAAAAAAAAAGGACTCAGTTTGTTAGTGTCACCTCATTACAAGATAGATCTAAATATTGTTTTTTGCTTTACCAAACAACCAAAGTGCTGGATACAGCTGTACTTCAAAAACAGAAGCTTAGGCTTAGAGCTTGTCATTGCAGTCTTGTGAATGGAGATGTGTGGATCTCAGATTATCTGCTGCAACTCTGAAAAATTCATGCAATCTTGTTGCTAGGTGTCATACAAATGATAAACCCATCAGAGCTGGCTTCTTGACATTACTGTATGTGTTGTGAACTCTCTTTGACATGGATCAGAATTTTACATCTCTCTAAATTCTTTGTTTAGTGTAGGATGGTCTGGCCTGAAAGTGGTATATTTTACTTTTTTTCATCCTTTCTCACAAAGCATTGAAACAATGAGTAGAAAAAAGCTGGAGAAGAATAAATATACTGCTAAGAAAGGAGAACACAAGTTTTCTGACTTTGCATAATGTTGTTTAGTGTTGTGGGTTAAAGCTTAAAGACTTAATTGTTTTAAAATACAAAAATTGAGATGCAGAAGTATATGAGAGAGAAAACTCAAATGGAAAAAGTTAGCAAGCTATCAATTCTGTACATAATTTCCTCAGCCTTTTCTCAGAATACCCTTTGGTGTGGGGGTTTTCATTTTATTTGAGAACAATATATGCTTTCTAGGGAAGGGAGAGGAGCATGACATTATTTTTGCAGGTTTGCAGTTATGCAAAACGTGCAAGACCTCGGGTTCTTTTGTCAGTCCTTTAAATAACATTCTTCTTAGGCTTCCATTTGAACTTCAGGGCAGGACACGTTTCCATTGAAAATGCTCACTTTCGAGGTAGGAAGTATGTTGGCACATTCTGTTTGGGACGGGGTAGTTGGAATTATGTGCTTCCATAAACACATAATTGTGGAGGAATATTACTATTCCTCCTGCATTTCCAGAAGAACCTACAGAAACATTTAGTTACATTTTGTTTTATTTAGACCAAACAATCTTTTCCTTGGAGTAAATTCTGACTTTTGAGAAGGCTTCTTTAGAGCAGGTGCATTTGAAATGCAAAACCCCTTTTGCCTTCTCATTGAGTGACAAGTATTTCCATTAAAAAGTATTTTTAAGCTTTCAGGCAATTGCTGTGCCCTATGACTTTTCTAACATGAGACAAGTAGCCAGGGCGAGAAAAGAGCTATTAAACTTCTGTGTGCAGAATGACAATCATCAAGGTTGGAAGAAACGTTCAAGATGGTTTAGTCCAAGTGTCAACCTAACACTACCGTAATCACTCTTAAAACTTATTTCCAAGTGCCACTCCAGACTCTCTTGAACACTTCCAGAAACTGTGATTCTACCACTGACCTGGGCATTTTATTCCAAGGCCTGATCACTCTTTCAGTGAAAAAATTTTTCTAATATCTAATTATGAAGATCTCCTGGTACAACTTAAGGTCATTTCCTTTTGTCCTTTTACCTGAGACATGGCAGAAGAGACCGACCGCCACTTCAATGCAACTCCTTTGTGTTTGTGTTAGGTGTAGAGAGCAATAAGGTCCCCCCTGAGCCTCATTCAGAGTAAACACCTCCAGCACCTTCAGCTGCTCCTCGGCAGACTTGTGATCCAGCCCCTTCACCAGCTCCGTTGCCCTTCTCTGGACACACTCCAGCACCTCAGAGTCCTTGTAGTTGCAGTGAGTGGCCCAGAACTGGACACAGGATTTGAGGTGTGGCCTCATCAGTGTTGACGGGGACAATCTCTGCCCTGGTCCTGCTGGTCACATTGTTGCTGATACAGGCCAGGATGCCATTGGCCTTCTTGGCCACCTGGGCACACTCTGGCTCATGTTCAGCTGCTGTTGACCAGCACCCCCAGATCCCTTTCTGCTGAGCAGCTTTTCAGCCACTCTGCCCCCAGCCCATAGTGCTACAGGGATTTGTTGTTTGTTGACCCAAGTGTAGGACCTGGCATTTGTCCATGTCGAACCTCACGCCTTTGGGTCTCGGCTCATCAATCCAACCTTTCCAGATCCCTCTGCAGAGCCTTCCTACCCTGCAGCAAATCAACACTCCTGCCCAACTTGCTGTCGTCTGTGAACTGACTGAGGGTGCACTCAATCCCCCCATAGAGATCATTGGTAAAAATTATAGATCAAGAATTGGTCCTGGGGTCACTAGTGGCTGGCTGCCAACTGGATGCAACACGATTCTCTGGGCCTGGCCGTGCAGACTGGTTTTTACCTGTCCAAGCCATGAGCTGCCAGCTTCTGTAGGACAGTGCTGTGGGAGACAGTGTCAAATCCATCCCAGAAGTCTAGATAGACAACATCCACAGCCTTTCCCTCATCCACTAAGTGGATCACATTGTCATAATGGAGGTCAGGTTGGTCACCCATCTGACCTGGTAAGAAATGGTGCCACATCCTTTTGGCTGTCAAACCTAAGTCTGCATAGGAATTTAGGACAAGGTCTGGATTATTTTTTTGAAGGGGCAATTCCTCCAAACAACAGTACAGCCTTTGAGCAGTATTTATGTTCTCAAAACAAAACTTTACAAAAAAGTATTTGCTATAGGCAAGATCTTGTGTCTTGGTCTAACTTCTGTATCCATTCTGATACTGTATTTACAGTTGTTATCCATGGGAGCATCCTCCCATAAACTGTATTCTGTTAGACGGTAGTGAAGATCCTTCGCTTTTCGATTTTTTTCCATTTTAAGTAATGTATTATGTACACCTATAAGTTTGTGTCATTTTGCCAACAATTTATACTAGCTGTTAAAGGTGTGTTCACTTCCTGGGTTTTGTTTTGAAATGTAAGGTGAACAATGCTTTTGTCATAAAAGCTTTACACGCACACATCAACTTTATGTGATGTTCTTGGATTTTCCCAGGCATGTACCTGCATGTACATGCTACTTCTTTTCTTGTTCAGGTTTGGATTGGGTTACAGTGTGGCTTGTTCTTAGGATTTCTTTCTTTTTTTAGAACACCAAGAGTACTGTTATGCAACAAACCCATTGGCACTTGCTTGCCTGTCATGCACACATCACCTTTCTGTTTAATCCACTTCTATGTGTTTCATATTCTCATGTCTTTTATTGCTTGTAAAAAATTCCAGCATTATGACTTCAGGTACTCATTCTTTTCTGGCTCTTAAGACCTGTTGTCCACTTCGTAGCCTTTCTCATTTAAGGAATAGAGCATTAGGGCAAGGAATATCAGTTGTGTTAAGGCTTCTGCAACTCTGTTCTGCTTGACAGAACTTAACAACATAATTATTTCACTCTTCATTTAGTCTTAAGACATTTAACATCTGTCTAACAAATTCTTACCCCAGAGCACTCACAGTTTACACTTACTGAATTAGCAGAAAATCCACCTTCCCTGGCCTCATTCTTGAAGGGCACTGAAAATTCATTTAGCTGAATTGAATTCTGAATTACCTGCTTTAGTAGTTGTGGAAAGGGTGTGTTACAGCTCACTAAGTCTGGGTGAGGCAGGTTGTTTGCTAATAAATTCCAGCATTGGATTGAATATACAGTAGAGAAGGTTTAAGAAAGGGTTATGAATTCCACTTCTAGAGTGTAACTCTTTGTTTCATTTTGCAAGGCAAAAGCTGCACTGTGATCTTGTCTGATGTGATTAACATGAAGAGCCAAGAAAACTTACCTGATTAGAATAACTAAATAATATTGCCAAGCTTGTATTCCCAGAAGGTAGGAAAAAAAAGAGGCCATATGAGTTTCAGAGTTATGGAAAACACTGAGAAAATGGATTTTAAAATGTGCTTTAGGCAGTTTGCTCAACAATACATCAGGGAAACTTCCAAGTCTACATAGCGATTACCCGATCACTGAACATATTATTTAATTGTAGAACCACTTATATTCCATCTGTATTTCTCAAACCCAATCTTTCCAGATGTCTCAGACCAGTTTTATAGGCACCAGACACATTAGGGAACAAAAGGCTTTCCAATATATACTCATATTATCAAACGTAGTCACTAACTCTCACCAATATCAAATGTGCATCACATGTTAAATCCACGTTCCAGTATTGAATCCTTTTGTCAGCAGTTTGTGACTTTCATAACTCACTTTAATTCTTCAGAGGTCTCAAATATTGTCAGTTTCTAGAATTTAATAGTCAAAACTGTCAAGCACATAAAATATTTTCAAACAAAGTGATCTCTGAAGGGTTCAGTGTAATTATTTTTCACATGTTTTAATGAAAATGGCTTCACAGTTCTGCATTTCCTTTCCCTGAGTCACTCTGAATCATGCTGTTGTGGGGGAGTCTGCCTGAGAATCCAGACTAGAATTACTTTTCAGCATGGGTTGGGGATGGTGCCCAGAGGATGTCCCTTCCTCGAACTTTCTTAGATAAGGGAGGAATCCATGAATTGCACTCACTGTAGTTAAACCCAAACCACGTTAGCCCTTTGAGAAGCAGGTTGAAGTATCCAGAGTGTTTCTCCATTTTCTGCTTCTTTTCTTCAGAGCCATTTAGAAGCTTCTAAGTTCTAAAGCCTGCAGCCAATGTTACAGCTAATTGTTTTACCTGCAGCTCATCATAAAGCAAAGTGTATATTAGTGTATTTTTCATTTTTGCTCTGAAGAATTTTTGTATTTTGCTATTGTACAACTATTGAGACAGATTTAAACTTTTGTCTTGCAAACAGCTTTCCTCGACTTCTCCATATCCCCTGCCATGCATGCAGAAAGAGCACATAATAGTTCACTGTTTGTGTGCAATTTGGAAGAGCCAAGATAAACCCCAAAGAAGGAAATGCTGAAGGAATCATAAATAATATGTTGTTGTTTGCCAGGGGAGAAGGAAAATCCATGAAATGAGTGTTGGAATATGACACTGTATCAGTAAATGACATGAAACAGATGTAGGTATTTATGGGAATGGTATACAGGAGATTAAAACCTACTGAAATACCTGCTAAAGAAAAAGACTGAAGCAGCAGGCTCCAAAATCTCCTGTGAAATCTTATTAGGCATCTGATTCTATTTCCCAAATGCAGCTTTCTGTGAGTTATTACTGAATTTTTATACTGAAATTTCCCTGAGCCTTTGTAATTTTCTCTTTTGCCTGGATGTTTTGAACTCATGTATCTCCATTCACTGATCACATGTGAATAGTAAGTGTTCATGATGCCCTCGTTATCACAGGGGAAGCACTCTCTGAAATTCTTACATCATCAAGTTAATTTGTGTTTCTCCGTAACTCATGAGTGAATCATAATTCCTCCCACAAGGAATGAGTTTCATTATTTTGGATTCTGTATTTTCTTTTGACATTATATTGAATTATGTAAAAGGGGGATAGAAGTAAAATTCTGCTTTAGTCACTCTGACATGAGAGAGCAGAACAGATAGAGAAAGGGTTTATTGAAGAGGTGGATGGTTTAGCTTCAGTAACCAACTCTCTGTCCTGGCCCTTTACTAGGTGCTGGAATTCAGTACATAAAGATTTAAGATAATCTGTTGTTTAAAAAAAAAAAAAGAAAATCATGGAACCAACAGTTTGTGTTATGAACCATGTAGTTAAAAACACCAGTCTGGTGACATATGACAGTGAGGGTGAAGTGAAACTACAAGGGCTTGAGAAAAGTCTTAGTAAATTAAGGGAACCCAAGATTACACATAAATAAAATCTGTACTTTGCTGGATTAGGGCATAATTAAAGAACTATCAAATTGTTCAGACTTGTTCATATCAGCTCAGTCTGTTTATTTTTTTTTTGCTTCCAATATTTTTGAAACTTATTGCCCTGATATCAAACATGTGCAAGATGCAAATTAACTTTTATATTGTATCTACAAGTTAAAAGATTTTAAAGGTATTGAAAATGCAATCCAAACCAGACCTGACATTTTTCCCCTTGTTTTTTTCTCAGAGATTGGCAGTCAGAAATTCCACAAATACAGCCAAGAGAAGACACTGAAGTGGTTAAAGAAAAAGGTATTGTGTTTCTCTTTTGCTTTAAAAATTGCTATATGTTTAAAAAGAAAATACTTACTAGCTTGTCCGTGTTTGCACTGGAGCCATGTGCTGTGCCTCAGTTCAAGGTATGTGTCCTGTCACACAGGACAGACATCACAGTAAAGTTGCTCCACTTGGGAATGTGATCAGGTGTTAGGGATATTAACAAGCTTGTTGCGTTTCTCTTCTTGACGGGACTGGCCATGGAAGGGGCTTATGGGTAGGAAGAAGAAGCTGTCAGCTTATTGCTGTAGGCTTTCATAAGGTGAGGAGCTTGCTTTTGCTTTGGCCTTTTCCTAGATGGGCTAGAGGAGAGTTTTGATTGTTACGGCTTCTAAATTCTGCCATGCTTCGAAGCTGGACAGAACTGCCTTGGTTTTGTGCAAATGTGGAAATGTGAAAATGGAAAAAACAAATGTGTTTTCTGAAGTTTTGGCAGAATTTGCTCAGAATGGTCCTGGTTTGGTTGGTATTATCCTGATACAATCATGCTGTTCACGAGGTCTGTACAGTATGCCAGAAATCAACTAGTGTTAAAGCTAAGCTTCATGTGATCTTTGTTTTGGTATAAAGAAGGTGAATTTCATTTTACTCATACACATGTGCCCTTAATATGATGCCACTCTGTAGAAAAGGACGATATGCATCACATGATGAGGAGGCCTTGTCTTTTAAATCAATCAATACAAGCACAAAATCTGGTCCACTTTCTGCAGTGATGAGGCATGGGAATTAATACCTATTTTGCAATGATTACCTGAATATTTACATGTGAACAGGTACCTGTTTGTGTTGTTGAAAATATCTTCATCTGACAGTGTTGGATCCAGCACAGCAGTGCCCTGTAAAGTCTTTAATCTTTGATGTCCTGCTTGAGCTTAGGGGTGTTCTCTGAGCAGGTGTATTTCTCGCCTGTATAATCATGGCTTTTGGGTCTGAGTAGCTCAGCTCATCTTAGGGTGCTGCAGAAGTGGTGCTGTGTTGCCAAGGAAACATGTTCAAAGACATGCTAGTTTCTTTGGGTTTTTTAGCTCATCTGCTAGTCATTACAAATGTATATTAAATTTCACCACAGTCCATAACTTGAGTGTTTTATATGCTTGAAACAAAATTACAAGAGCTTTGTCACTGCATTAACATGTGCATAACAATACTGACACAGGCATTTCATTCTTTGGTTTTCTGCAGGTTAATCAAACAGTGAAAGCACTTAAAAGCAACAATATATCAGTAGGTGAAAGGGTGCTTGCAAGCACATTTATCAACAGTAAACAGATCACAGATGCTCAGGAAGGTAAGAAAACTAAACATAGTAATGAATTCCATTTTTGTGAAGTCACATAAGTAGAGATAAAACACATGATTAGAAACTAAAATACTGAAATTGGTCTTTGCAGTAAATTTATTCCCTGTACAGAAAATTCCATGTAAGTTGTGACTGTGTGCCTTGGCTGTTCCAAGTTCTTTGGTATCTTCATCAGATGACATTGTCATTAACAGTAGGTCTCAGCTGGGGTTCTCTTAACTTCTCCACAGTTCAAAGAGGAAACATTTTTCTCAGTGAAATATATGCTGAAATGCTTTGCTGGACTGAGACTGTGTTAAAGAATAGCTCACATAGTTATAATATATATGAGTTCCCACCCAGTAGGTGTGTCTGTATTAGAACGTGCTTCTTTTCATTATTGTTTTTATTAGGATGCATGGAATATTAGCATATTAGCATTCATAGAATTCTTCAAAATGAGGAAAGAATCTTTGGAAGTCATGGTCACAGAGAAAATACCCCTGGTCCAAACATTACTTTTTGCAACAAATGTATGAGTTGGATGATTTTTTGTGGGTGCATTGCTGTTTTACCAGCCTCAACCCACTATAAATACACAAATGTGTAATTATTAAGGGCAAAATTTTAATGTATGTGTATTAAATTGTAACAATCCTGTTACCAAAAAGTCTGGTGGGATCCTTTTTGCTTCTATTCACCGTTTTCCTAGGGAGGGCAATGTATTGAATGTTACTGATACAAGATTCTGTAGAGAAACCTGAAAATGGAATAAAATCTTCCAGTGTTAATGAAAATTAAGAACAGGTTAGAGCAAGATGAACCAAAGCGAATTGTTTCCTATTACAAAGACATTCAGAAGTCCTCATGCTGTTGAAAATTAAGGAGAAACAAAGCAGCTTGCTGACAAAGTGGAAAATGAGCTACCAAGTAATGATATCAAGGAAACAACATAAATAAGATTTAAGAGGCAAATAGACAGTTTTATAGAACAGAGATTGTAATATATTGTTTTTAAAAAGAGACAAAGTTGCAAACTTGTGACTTTAATTTCACAGTAGCTTTTCATCTTTTTCCTAACCCCTGCTTTATTAAAGAAGGGGGAAAGTGTCCTGGCAACAACCATCTTGACTATGCTTAAATATTTTTTCTCTGAAATTTATAATTAAATATTTAATCTGCAGTGGGTTTTTTTTTTTTCCACCTTGCTCTTTATTTATAGTGACATGGTTATAATAGTCTTTTTAAAAAACCTTGGGTTTTCATATTTGAGAGAGCAGCATTGAAATTGGGAATACTGGGGTTTAAAGTAGATGAGTTTTGGAGGTAGTCCCACTGTATGTGGCAAGGTGAATGACAGGAAATCAAATGGATGCATTACTCAACACTTATTTCTAGTCAGGCTCATTTTCTTGTCTGATCATTTCATTGCTATGACAGTGCAATTTATTTCTGTAGAGAATTGCTTTCATAGGGGTATTATGAATTTTCAGTACCTTAAAAATAGATGGATATGTGTAGTTAGCATCTACAGGTGTTGTAGGGCAAAAATAGGGGAAGATATAATGAGAGCAAATAGGGAAGTAGGGGAGGTTTATTATATGAGACTTGAATATTTCATTCAGTAGACAAAGAAGGGAGTTGTGCAAGTATTCCTGATGTTTGACAAAAGGTTAATAACAAAGCTAGGCTAGGGTGAGAACACAGACTCCCTAGGAGGCAAGTAATGGTATTTTCAAATTGGTAAAGGAAGTCAGTGAAGATTGCTTCAAGTCAGAAATGCAGAGGGAATAGATTTTTTAT
Organism: Acrocephalus scirpaceus scirpaceus; assembly: GCA_910950805.1. Classification (NCBI taxonomy): domain Eukaryota; kingdom Metazoa; phylum Chordata; class Aves; order Passeriformes; family Sylviidae; genus Acrocephalus; species Acrocephalus scirpaceus. The sequence continues at coordinate 53,494,028 of OU383774.1, read as the reverse complement.
TTAGTATTAAATGATAGCAGTTGACTTGGACTCACCATTCAATGTCATAATGCAAAGAGTGAAATGATGGGAATATTTTTCTTAAGCAATAAATTGGACATACTAAGTGCTGAGGTGAAATTGTCTTGGGTTGGAATTATTTCTTGTTCTCTCATGACCCCAAAGTGGGCTTAGGGAGTGAAAAATCTTTGACAAATCTAGGCAGTGAAGGAAGGAGAAGTGCAGATAAGTGATAGTAAGAATTTATTATCAGTATAGTTGAAATGTGTATGCTGCTGTCAGTTTGTTAATGCTTTCTCCTTCAATGCCAGTTTGCATTGGGCTCTTTAGGTTAAAACAAAGAAAATGGGAAAATAAAAAAAAGAGAAATTTATCTCTGGTACTAAAGAAATAGTCCTTTGACACCTTAAGGTTGGTATACTGTGTGCTTCTGAACTCTGTAAGTGTGTAGGCGTATGAGCAGATAAACTGGTCTGTTGGAGTTGGAATTCAGAAGTGAATTTCATTAATATCTGTCTGGAAAATACTTCCTATGCATGGGTGCAGTTACTCCCTAGCAGCCTCAACAACAGCAAGTTTAAAAAGTCCAGCCCACGATCAGTAAATGCTTGTGTAGAACGTGACCGGAAAAGATTTGGTTTAGGACTTCATGTTATAAAAGGGTCACTTTTTTCCCCTGTCTCTCAGAAAAACATTTATAGCAGGAGTGCCCTGTACTGAAAACAGCTTCTAGTAGTTCATATTTCCACAGATAATTATCCTGTCTTGCCAGTGATGTTTAGATAGGCCTTGGCATTTTCTATAAAGTACTGAAAATTAAGTACAAGACTTTGAAATAGACTCATTGTCTCATCTAATTGTTTTCAGTTGAAGCCAGAAAATGTTCTTTAGTACTGAAACCCTTGCCAAATAATTGTAAGATCCAGATGCTTTAAAATTAATGATTGCATGTTCTGTTGAGTCAGCTTTTTACTTTTGCAGGTTTTTAAAATTTAATTTCTCTGGAAAAATACATGATATCTAGTACTCTCAGAAAGTGAACAGCTTTTGTAAAGTACATGCAGTAGATATTAATAACATGTGCTGACAAAGTGCGTGTAGTAAGCCTTTACATTTTAAATAAACCTACAAGTGTCATATAACATAAACTACTCGACACAGAGAGGCATCACAGTGTATCCATTAGGAGTCTGTTACTATTGATTCAACCTCGTGCCTCATGGTAGCACATGCAACATGTCTAAAGCAACAGTGACTATGTAACATGAATATTCTTTTTCTCCTCCTTCCCACTCCCTGACCTCTTCCTGAAGACTATTTACGGTATGCCCATGGGTTAATATCAGAGTATATTCCTGAAGACCTGAGTAAGGAGTTGTTAAAATACTTGGGGTAAGTATTGTTCCAGTTAGCCTATAGCTTTACATGGCATGGATTAAAGTCCATTTGATAATTTCTGTTGAATACTGAGATTTTTTCATCAAAGTTTCAGTGAATGACATAATCAGATTATATTTACCATACTTTAAATGTGATTTTTCAAATGCAGATTATGGGGGTTTTTTGGCTTTCCTGTGGTATTAAGGACTGTGAGATGGAGGAGATTTAATATAAAAGTCAGATATGTCTGTTACCACTGTTGCGTGATGAAACCCTGAGTAATGTATCCTATTTCAAAGCAAGTGGGAAGAAAATCCAATAAAGCAGTTTGTCCAGAATTGTCAAGCACAAAACAGCAGAGCCAGGAATTGAGACTTCATCCCCAGTCCTCTTTCCTTTTCCCTATTCACCCAGCTGCTGGGGTGTGACTTACTTATCTCACCTGTGTTGGTTTGTATTTAAATCTGGAAGGTCAGCCAACATCCTCATCCTGGTTTTCCCTGCCAGCAGCAGACTTGGCTTGGATCATCACTGGGACTCTGCACCTACTCATCAGTTCAGTTCTGTTCAAAGGCTTCTGTTATGGTGGCCTTTGGAAAAGTTTGCAGCTTGAAGCCCCATAGCTGAACAGTTTCATAAGTCAGAAATACGGTCCATGAACTGCTTTTTCTTGCAAGTGCTTGCCATGTGTGAGCAGCTGATAACCAAAGCAGCTTTCATTAAGAAGGATTTCCAAACTTTAGGTTGTGCAATCAATCTGTCTTTATTTTTAATTTTAAATCTTTTGTTCTTCAGGCTCCCAGAACTTAGAAGCCCAGCACCAGAGCCACCACTGAAGGTAGGAGAACATTAAGATATTGATAGATATGTTGTAAGTTAATTTTTCTGAGTTATTATTGAAACTAGACCAGACCAAGCACTGGGTACAATACATTAAGTAAGGTGGCCTTGTGAAAAGCCAGTCTAAAACAACGCAAGTAATTTACCAGGTAACTCATATTTTTAATAAGGAATATTTTGGTTGGTTTTCCTGTTTAAAAAAGGGGAAAGAAAAAGAGAGGCATATTTTATGGTTTTGGTCAACAGTCTTTTTCATATGTGTTTTGCTTATTTAGTTTTATTGAGGTTGATGGGACAATATGACCTCATAGGTTTTCTTTCATATATAATTTATGAGGACCCTGAAAGGGACCTCCTGGGTCATGGATTCCCAGACAACCATGTTGGATAATCTCTCATACACTGACCATTCTTCACTGTAAGTCTCATTAGGAGTTTTTATTTCCATTACTTCTCTTGGAAGAGTGTTCTATAACCTCATTCCTCTGATGCTCAGAAACCTTTCTGTAAATTCCACCTTGAATTTATTCATGGCCAATTTATTCCCCTGCCCTTTTGTGCTAACTTTATCATTGTTTTTTGAAATTGAAATGGCTCCTTTCCCTCCCTAACATTAGTTCTCTCAATGTGTAAAGGGAAAACATATATGCTTTGTGTTTTCATTTTGAGAAGCCAGCTTGGTTGTGTAAGATGTGTTCTCCATTCCGTCATTGTAGAAACATTTTTTTACACCTATTCCAAGAGGAATTCAATTGTTTCAAAGCAGGTGACCAGAAAAATGTGTAATTATTTCTGATAAAACCTTCACTCACACAATATGATGACATTCTTCCCTTCTTGTCTTAACTAGAAATACTTTGTCCCATTACAGACTAGAATCCCATTTGCCTCTATTAATGTGTACTCAGCTCTCTGTCGTGCTGTGAATAGTTAAGACACACAGTTGGGTTTTTTTCCACTGCAGTTTTTACTTGATCAGTTCTCAGATTTACAAGAAATTCATGAAGTTAGTTTCTGTGTTCACGACCTTTTGCTTCTTTATTACATTTAATCTGGTTTTAATGTTTCCAGTCTTGAAGGTTCCCTGACTTTTTTTCACAGTGTTAAAAGCTCTTTAGGTGTTCATAATGCTATCCAGTGGTGTACATTCAGCAAATGTTAGCGTTCTAATTTTTTTAATTAGTAATTAACTATTAATCTCTATCTGATCCACTGACATCCCTTTCTGCATTATTTGCCTTTGTTTCCCTTTTTCCCAGTTTCTCACCTACCTTAAACTTCTTATGCAGTATTTGTTTTCTGTCATTTCAGCTGCTTAAGTGGCACCATGTCAAGTCCTCTGGCAATCCTTCACATTCTGTTGCCAGAAAATGTGTCATATTTGAGAAAATTAAGTTAGTAGGCATTACCTTGTTTAGTTTTTAGGCTGAGACAGGCTGAGAGAGTTGGGGTTGTTCAGCCTGGAGAAGAGAAGGTTGCAGGGAGACCTTAGAGCACCTTCCAGTTCCTAAGGGGAGAAGCTGGTAAGAAACTTTTTACAAGGGCATGTAATGACAGGACAAGGGGCAGTGGCCTTAAGCTGAGAGGATAGGTTTAAATTAGATGTGAAGGTTGTGAGGCACTGGCACAGCCTGCTCAGAGATGTTGTGAACTCCCATCACTGGCTGTGTTCCAGGCCAGGTTGGATGGGGCTCTGAGCCACCTGGTCTAGTGGAAGGTAGTCCTGCTCATGGCAGGAGGATTGGAACTAGATGATCTTTAAGGTCCCTTCAAACCCAAACCACTCTATGACTGTGTTTCATTTACTCTTTAATTATTCTTCCTTCTTTCACTTTTTTCTCCACTCTCTTCTCCTGAGTTCTACTATGGCATTTTCTTCCTTCTTACATTAGAGATGGGTCCTTGGCTATTCTGCACTAATATGGTCCCTGCCTGATAAAACATATGCCAGGTTCTGCCTCTCATCTTGTAATTTCTGATGCGGTCTTCCAGCTGGACCAGCATATTGAGTTTTACTTCTATTTTGAATAGAGTAATTTCTATGCTCTCTTCTGTCCCTATGCTTAACTTCTTCATCTTTATTGAAAATGATTTACTGAGGCAAAGGAGTTCTTCCATTTTGGGTCCACACATAGGTTGATTTTAATATCTATCCAATCCCTTCACTTTCTCTATTTTTAATTCCCTTTTTGCCTCTGTGGCTAAACAATCTTGTACTGTTTGTTTTAATTTCCTTTCCAAGGTCTAACTCAGCTTGACTTTTTGGCAGTTTTTAGTCCCAGGATTACCTGACCCCTAAACCAGTCTTTTAAAAAAAAATTTCTTTTCCCCCAGTCTTTTTTTCCCCATCCATTGCAGAATTCTGCTTGCATCTAGTGTCTGTTGGATTTTTTGGGGGATGGATGGGAGATAGTGGAATATGCGTGCATCTGTGTGAGCAAGGAGCCACATTTATTGTGTTTAGTCTGAGAAGTGCTTTCCTCCAAGATTTTCACCTTGTTTGAATTAAAAGATCCAAAATCATATTTTCATTCTTTTACCCTCCAAGTGTCTTCCTCACACATCAGGTCCCTTTGCTTTGCCTTAGGACAAGTAAGGCATATGGTTTGCAAAGTTGTCCCCCCTAGAACCAATAACCCCGCTTTTGATTATCCTTTCCATTTAATTTAAACTGGGCAGCCTGTGTCTACTGAAATAAGATTACATACCGCACTGGCCTTTCCTGCAATGTCCCTGCTACTTACCGAAACAAAGTCTAAAATAACCTCATTTCTGGCTGGTTCAGTGACTGTTCTGTTTAGCAGCATGTCAGCTAGCACATAGAGGAGTAATTGAGCCCTACTGTTATTAATAGCATTTGTTCTCCAATGGATATCCATAGATATGTTATTTCCATGTGGCTGGACTGTTGTTCTGGCTGCACAGTTACTTGGCCCTTTGATTCAGTTAAGAATTATCTTTATGCATTGTAAGAAATATTAAGCACACATCAGGAGCCAACTGATAGTCATTAGCTATATAAGCATGTTAAAACAACTGTATTAAACTGCATGTGATGTACATTCCATATTGTGTACGAATAGCTTTTATACCGTTGGGATAGTTCTGGGAATCTATTTTTAAAAACAGTTTTATTTCAGCAGTTTGGTTGCAAAGGAAATGAGGCTTAGAACTGTTCAGTTGTTGGGCAGTGAGGTCTTGCTGAGGATCTGAATAATTTCCAGAGCACTGACCAGGGTGTGTATGATGTTCCTCTGTTTAAGTCTTTGCAACTTCAGAGATTAAAACACTCCTTTATTTCACAGTCTCAGAGGAGTAAGGTAGGCTTATACATGAAAACTTCTAGTGTCCTTCAGACCTTTTTTAATCACTTGTGTTGACATTTCTCTTCATGAGGGCAAGGTGTATTAACAGACATAATATATGATTACTGCAAAACAAGAAGCTTCTAACATGCATTTCCTGTTTTGGAAAAATAATTGCATGTTTGGACATTACTTTAAACTCTGAAGGGAGGAGAGATGTAGAAACTTCAGTGATCAGCTGAAAAGCAACAACAATTCTCTTTCTTGAACAAGAACAAGCTGAGTACAGCCTGGACTTTGTGATTTGATGATTAAATCAAAATTGCATGTTCTTTGTATTAATTGTAAGCTGTTGATCTTGTGTTGTAATCATCGCACTGTCCGGTTTGTCAGCACAGGGGAGTCTGGCCGTTGGCAGATGATGAGAGACATTTACAAAGAACATGTAGGCTTTGCTACAACTGAACAGCAAATGTTTTGCTGAAATGCAAACATTTTTTTTGTAATTTTTAAAAACTTGTTTATCAGATTCCAAAAAGAGGAGAAAAGTAATTCTTCATTAGATTGTCATTTGAAAATGTAATCACAGCACAGTAAACAGCCTCCTAAAGAGGCTGATCCAGATTCCATTGAAATCAAAAGAAAAGGCTGCAGTTGGATCTGGTTCTAAGAGCCGAGAAATCTAGGCTGCAGACCTAGCTTCTGTGCCAAAGAGAGAGAGAGGGAGGGAGAGAGAGAGAGATATCACAAGCACCATAAACACAATGAATAAAACAGGATCTTAAAATGTATGGTACCATCCAAGTTGCTTGCAAAATCACTTTCTTTGGCACAAAAGCTGGGAAGGCCACGGTCTAGATTTCACAGGATATTAAGGACAGGGTAGTAATATCAGATATATAATAATAATAAAAATACAGTGTTGTAAAATACTGCATACTTTTTTCTCCCTTTTGGAAACAAACCAGAAAGTTTCCACCTTTAAACTAAACACATGCTCACAGTTTATGGAAAGAAATATTCATTTTTACAGCCTGATCATGTGAAGTGCCGAGAACCATTCATGTGCATTATTTCTGAAGTTAGAAGGCACGCAGCACATGCAGAGTCAAACTTCTTAATATACTGTTGGATTCAAGTGATGAAGCAGTCAGTGGAGCTATGGCAGTGTTTCACTGTTGCCATCCTGTAGAAACTAATTAATTCTAAAGGCTGTGAACAAACAGACCACGAACTAGATGACGATCCACTTGTGTTGGCAGATAGCTACAACACTGGAGTTGCTGCACAGGTCTATGAGATCATGAGCACCAACAGTTCCTTGACTGTCAGGTGCTAACTTCCAACAGCTGCTCCAGAAAGTTCTCTAAATAGACTGACACCAAAGTCACAATCATGGCTGATTTCTAGCAGTCATTCTTCAGAAAGCTAGGAAGAAAATGCTTCCCCTGACACTGAATGCTCTCTTCTGAATGCCGTAAAGATGGTTTATATTCACATGTAGAGAAGATTATTGCAGACAGAAATCTTCCACTCTTGATGCAGATTCTTCACTTGCCAGTCCTGTTTTGGTGCTATGGTTACGTTTTAAAGCCAAAGCTTTGAACTTCCATGTGTGTACATCATAAAAGTGGTTGACAGAGCAACTTCCTCACTCTAACATTTCAGAAAAGGAAATTGTCAGATGTCCCTGTGGAACCAGAAGAAGACTATACTAAATTTAACAGCGACAATCCGAAAACCAAAAAGGTAAGCAAGCCTTGCATTCATACATGTTTTGCTGAAGTGTAGATTAATACCAAATACTAGCACAGAGTGCTTAACTTTCTCCTTCAAAACACATCACAACTACAAAACAAATACAAAATTGTCTGACATCTATAATTATATCTCTTTGAACTTTTCTTTCAGGTTTAATGTTACTTTGACAGTTTTAATTTCCTATTCTGAACTGTTTTGTACTATTACTGCTGGGCTGTATTTCACCAGTGAACATTCCAGTGAGCCTTGCAGACTCAGACACACATGTTAAGGTGCTCAGCTAATGTTTGCAAAGCTCTTTGAGATCTTTAGATGAGAAATCCTATGGCTTAATGATAGCAAGTGGTAAATTTCAGTTACTCAAAAAAGAAACAAAGATGGCAGCATTTGCTTAAATTCCAAGGGATGCTAGGACAGGCTTTATTTTTACCTAGAAATATTGCTTGTGCACTTACTTGTGTCAACTTAATGAAGTTAAATCAACACAGAACTTACTGATTGCCAGCTCCAACGCATGTTTGGAGGCCAATGCAAATCTGAGTCCAGCTTTGCCTGCCACTGTACTATTCCTAGGAGAGCAACAAGAGATGTGAAAAGAAATAGATCCTCTCTGTGTCTGCCAAAGCTGTGAGGCTTGTACTGGCTTATTTCTCTGAACATTGAAAGAAAATGAATCTTCCTCCAATCCATGGGGAACTGAAAAGGCCCGCTGTGCTGGTCTTGTGACCTTCAGTCTAATGCTGACTACTCATTATCCCTTTGCAAAGAGAAGCAGCTGGTGACAGATACATTCCTTCCTCCCCACAAAACCCCAGATTTTTTTTTTTTTGTACTCATTGCACATTCTAGTTTTGAAGTAAGAGGATTGCCCCCTAAGTGAAGGTGATAAATAGTTTAAAATGTGCATGTTTTCCCACTCCCCACATTATATACTATAGCTTTTGATCTTAGCATAAAGATAGAAATAAACTGAGGAGAGATAATTCACTTTAACATTAAATATGATATACTTCTGAAGTAATGAAGCACACTGGTGAGAGAATCTGGGAAAGAAAGGATAGCCTTTGGACTCTGTACAGTATACTATTCTTTTTAAAATACTTTGGCAGTAGTTTTGTTTGTAGAGTAACACAGACAATCATACAGTTGTTGCCTATCTCCATTATATCCGTAACCATCTAGCTGATCCCAAGTACTGTTATTGTGAAGTCCTGCAGACTGAAGAGTATCATAAAGAAAGGTCAACGCAAAGTTTTCTTAATAGGGAAAGCAGCTAGAGATTTAAAATATAACACTTTAAAATACAGGAAAGAAAAGAGGTCAGCTCTATAAAATGTGGTTCATAAAATGTGTTTTAGGTGTAGAAGTCTGTGAAGTTGTCCCAGTGGCCTCAAAAGTGCTTTGCAAATGTTAGTTACCTTCTTCATTCCTAGTTCTTCCATTTCTTTTCCCTTTATTTCACTGTGCATAGACTCTTTGGTAGTAAATCAGTGGGAATTATTCATCATCTGTAATGCAGGTCTGTAATTCAGCCTGCTGACAGCATAATCATGAGATTGAGTTGGAGGGTACAGAATGCATCTGTTCTATTGCATGCATTATTCCTCTTAATGTACACTCAGGGATTATCCCAAAGTAAACGTTTGATTTGGGATACCTCATTCTGCAGAGAGGAGAGATGTTTTTACCTCCTTGTCCTTGTAGTTGATTTTCTGTCTTTGTTTGAGGTTAAGTAATTCATGACAATTATTCTTCAGTTTGAATAATCTCAAATTTGTTTTTTAATGTTTTTCTCCTACAATTCAAAGCCTACATAACATTATCTTTATGGCTGTATACTAAAAAAGCAATTCAACTTACTGCTTGACTTCTGTATTTAGGAGTTTGTAGCATCTGTTTCCCCCCTATGGAGATGCTGTTTAACTGTTTCTGTTTATCATTTCACTCACAGGCAAACACCAAGATGTCTGCAGCACAGAAGGCTCTTGCCAAAGTTGATAAGAGTGGAATGAAATCCATTTCTGCTTTCTTCAGCTCCAAACCTAAAACATCAAAATAAAGACTTGTTCTTGAAAGAATTTTATACAGTGGTTATTTTTATGTAAAGCTAAAGTTGCCTCCTGGAGTTTTTTGTTAGTATCGTGTATGCAGGGCATGCCTGGGTACATGGTGGAGTGTGATGGAGAGGTCTGTGAGCTGGCAGGGCAGAGCTGTTGGGCCTTAGTGGGACAAGGCAGTACCATGATACCAGATATTCCAGCCTGGATTGGGAAGATGGCTCAGCTGCATTAACATTGTGCTGTGAGCCGAGAAGCAAGGCTTAGCAGGGTACCATACCATGCTGCTGCTCCTTCTAGAGCAAGCCCAGTCAAGCCCGCCACAGAATTTTCTCCATCACACTTCATTCTAGGCTGAAAACATGCCCACCTTTGATGATTTTTTTGTTGTTGTTCATAAGGAGCATTATTTTTTTAAAACTTTCTGAACTTTTTTACCCAGTATTACACCAGAGCAGGATGGCATGATTAGATTTTTATTTTGACACAAATATCAGCGCTGATGTAAGCGTTGTCATTGGTGCCATTTTATTGAGGCAATCTGTATTGGGATTTGGGTTGTTTTCAATATGCTGGAAACAAATGGCAATGAATGTCAGAGTACATGTAATGCAATAAAGTGCTTTGTGTAACAAACTTGTGCTTGCTGTATCTGCTGTATGCTTCAAGAGTTAGGTTGGGTCTCAGCACATTTTAAAGTGGTTTTGGTATTTTCCTGTGTATATATTTGAATCCTTAAAGAGTTTTGGCATCTCTTTGGCTTTACGTGATAAATCTCTTAGCACATAGCAATATAGGGGTATTTTTATGTTTAGTTCCAAGGTCAAGAGATCCTTACAAAAATAATCAGGGAAAAAATGATTTAAAGGCAACGAGTGGGGCTTTTTTAAGGAAGCTTGTTTGGCATTGGATTCAAAAGTTTAAGTATGAGTGTCCTTAGATAAGGTTTGGTTTTACAAAGTTTTTGCACAAGGTAGGATGATTACTTAAACTGCACTACCCACTCTTCCATCATTACAGAGTAATGATGTGTTCTTTCATCATTACAGGGTATTCCTGTGTATCTAGAGGGATAGCTGATGTTGCAGCTTCCCAAAATCACAGAACTGAAAAAGAGATGGAGTCACTGGGGTCATTTGTACAGATCTGCACAATACTCAATGTCATCCACCAGCTGTTGTACTGAGTCATTACTGTAGCTCAACTACAATGTGTGTTTTTGAAAGACACTCTTAAAACACGTCAGTTTTTGCTACTTCAGCTCAGTAGAGAATCTGCTTGTATCCCTTGATAATGTGAGTTTCAGAGAAATTAGGAGTTCCCCCTTTTTGAGTAATTATGCCATTTTTCCGCTTCAAACTTACTTGCTATCATTACAACCCTTGGATTACTATGGTGTCTGTTGGGTTAAAAAGCTCTGTCTCACTCTCTTCCAACCAGAAATGAAGTTTTGCAGTGTGTTCTGTGCAGTTTTGTAGTTGTTGTTGGATTTTGTATGCCTTTCAAACTGGTGTTTGTTACAAAGTGTCAGATGTAGTTTGTAAATGCGCAGAGGGTGAGCATGATTGGAATTTCAGATAAAGGAAAATACTTGGAAATCTACAGAATTATTATCTCTGATAATAAATAGTGTTTGATGAGTCCAGAATGAGAAATTATGGTTATGAACTGGAAGGGTTAAATTTTGGAAAACATTAAACCTTCCAAATTCATGTGAGTAGAAGGGATGCAGAAGTGATGGCTATTTTGAAAAACACCTCTCAAAAATGCAGGGTAATGCTATGGGAAAAAAAAAAAAAGAAAATAAAAGAATAGGCACATTCTGTCATGTTAATGGAGAAGTTCTGTGCAGTAAGCAACAAGTTAGGGAGTGTTTTGGTAGAAAAAAAGGAGTTGTGTATTAATGAAAAGCCAGCTGTGAGCACTGGAAGATGCTAGAGAAAGCAGACAAGCATGGGATGGGTGCTTGTTGGAAAACCAAGAATGGGAGAGAATGATGTTAGAAACAGGAACTGTGGGGCAGAACAGATACATGGTAGAAGCTCTTCTGGATATTTAAATATGCTAATTTTAAGGGTTTGGCTTTTAACAGTTCAAAAGTTTTGTGAAATAAATTTTGCAAATGCACCTTTTCATTGACCGAACTGTTCAAGAACCTTCTATGAAAAAGTCCCAGTTTCTCTGGTCAGAATTTGGGACAGAGAGCAAACAAATCTGATGGAGATGAGAAGCCTTTGTGCTGACTTTTGTTCTGGGGTACCAGGTTTTTTCTTTTCTTGCTCTATACATGCCTTTCACATCTGCTGCTGAGCTCAAGAACTAAGTCTAGAGTTCTTCCTCTGTGTAGGTATGCATTTTGCTTTAGTGCCACATCTCGACTTCAGCTGTCAGCTATGCTGTAACTTACCACAATACTATTTTTATTAGTGACTATGCTTTTGGTTGAGCAGGAATTTGTGCATGACAAAAAAAACGAGCCATTTCCAAAAACCATTAGAGCTTTCACATGAAAACAAAAACTCTTTTCCCTTTAGGAGAGCATGAAATACATTTAGTAACTTTGAAACTTCTTTGACTTGTAGCTGTAAGAAGTTATGAAGAACATATGATGCCAAGTGCATAAAACAATATTTCCTACCACAATAAGGATTTAAATATAGTTACCCTGCCTGGCCAGCAGTAGCAGTAGGTCATTATGAAGTGCTGCTTTGCTATTTCTTCCTTGATTAGCATAGTATGGAGCAACATGCCAGCACTATTATAGAAATGTGGTCTTACTTTATTTCTTTTTCTGGGTTAACATGACGTCTCTACATGTTCATGTAAATATCTGATGAGCTGTGATGCTTTTATAGTTGTTTATCTGGGATTAAATAGCTCTTACATTTTCACTTTTTTAGACTTTGCCTAGCAAATGGGTTGACATCAGTGGGCATGGAAAACATGGAAATACAAGCACTGACTTAGGGATTTGTAAGGGTCAAACTAGCACATCATTTTCAGTCTTAAGTAATAAACTTAGTTCTATTTCTAGAAGTGATTGGTGATTTGAATATTTTCAGTGGAAGAGGTGGCATAGTTGGCAGAATTTGCATTCAGATCTGAAATCTGGAAGGGTACAGTGTGCTTATTTTCAGGTGTTCAATTGCATCTGATGTGATGTTTATTGGTGCAAAATTAAATGCATGGATGGTTATTTGAATAAAGTAATGTTTTTGACAAGGGTTTTCTCTTTCCTTTGTAGATGCCTGAGAAAAGACGTGCAAAGAGGAAATGAAAGGAGCATAAGGCGACTCGACTCATATTATTGTAACTTGCCATAATCACAAAGCTGCTTTTGAAGGCTTTTTTTACACACTTTCTGAAAAATAAATGCTTGACATCGGACATGCCCCGTTCCAAGAAAAAGCAAATCTCAGCAGATTAGCATTGTTAAATATGCAGTGTGTTAAACATATACTGCTTCAAATTTTATAGCTTACACACGATTGGTCTATTGGGCCCTTCCAGGAAAGCACTTACGAGCATGCCTAACGTTAAGCACATGAGCAGTGATCCTAAAGTCAGCCGTGTTGTTCGTGTGAGTAAGTGCTTTGCTGGATCGGTGCCTGAAGCCTTGTTAGGTGCTGAGCATCCTGATCCATATCCAGCAAAGCACTTATGTCCATGCTTATCTTGAAGTGGAAGACCCAGTCTAATATTTGTGCATTAGTGTTCACCATAAAATCTCTCTTGGCACAATGACTCATATGCTTAAAATTAAGCACCTGCCCAAGTATTTTGCAAGGTCAGACCAACTGCATCCTTGAGCAAGTCTTAAATACTTGATTTTCTATGAAATTTTTTGTACTCCTTTTTGTAATATGCTTTTAGTGACCATAATTACAAGTTTTAGAAGCTGTATAGCAAAATATGTTTGTATTGCATATTCTTTGCAATTTTCTTCTTTCTTTTTCAAAATCTATCCAAATTCAGAAAAGTGGCCTTTTCGATGAGAAGTCCAATGTTCAGTCATATAATCGACCAAAATGTAAAAAACCACTAGTCTTGACTCTTTTTAGGACATTTACATTTTTAAAAGTAATTTCACTGAGTTTGATTTACACAATTTTTTCCAACACTGACCTGTTTTACAGAAGGTGTCACCTAGCTCAGGTTGTGTGGACAGTCTGACTCTTTAAGTGCTAAAGCTTGGGGTAGGTTGTGTGTTCAGAAGGGCAGATGGAGAAGCTGTATTTTTTATTTTACTTCATTTATTCTAAGGGACAAGCCTTTAAAACGTATAAAATAACATGGACATTTTGTGTTAGGAACTAAATCAAAACCTATGTAATTCTTCAGGTTAAGGAAAAAAAAAAAAAGACCTTATTATCCTTTTCTTATTAATGTAGGTGACACTTTCTGTGGAGTTAGCTTCAAGCAAAATGTCAGCCTGAGTCAACATAAAACATGTGGAAAGTGGATGCTAATGAGATCCTGAAAAGATTTGTGTCATATGCAGTCTGATGTTCTTAACTTAAATACCTGTATATCAAACTACTATTAATATATAACTCTTTGCTGGAGAACTTTTTTAAGTTTAATAATTGACAGGATTTTGAACAGACTGAATGTTTACTTCTGTGAATTCCAACTCTGACCCCAGTTCACAGACGCCTATAACAAATGACCAAAATGCTTGGTAAAGCTTGAATGTACTTAAAGTGTTCTAGGTAAAATGTAAAGAAATATTTTATATCAACTCTAGCAAATTTTGCCTAACTTTGAGTAAAGAAGAGTTCCAAGGAGAGTTTATTATGACCTCACTGAAAACTAAATTCCAAGACAGAGTCAATAGCTTATTCAACTTTCTTTTCAACTGATTCTGTTCATCTCTGTTTCAGAATATGAAAAACCTGAATGTTAATGGTTTAGAAATCATATATGAAAGGAAATGTAATCTGAATGCCTATTTTAGGAATTTGCACTGAATTATTTTTGTTAGTCTGGTGAACCAATGTGCACTTCCCTTTTTAATGAAAAATTATTTATTTTAATGTTATTTTTAGGAATACTGCAGGAATATTATATGGGTTCAAAATGAAATTTCTATTTTTCTAGCTTACATTAAAAAAATGCTTGATGTATGAATTAAGATGATATATTTCAGTATGCGGTTCCATATTTTTGTAAGATTTTATTTTTAATTCATATACACGAAAGAAATAAATGGCTTTGGAATAATTTGTTGATTATTTCTTCACTAGCGTCTCAGAAAAATGCAAAGAAAAACACGGTGCAGTCAGGCTACTGATGCTGTTACCCTCCACAGGGTAGTCAGTAATTCTGGGGCTCAGTTGGAGGAAATAATGAATCCTGATATAAACACGAATCTAAAAGTTCATTAAGACAGATTCAGTGATGCAATTAGGCTAATCCCTGAGGGCCTTAGTGTACAGGTGTTCTAAAGAGAACTCATCTCTGTCCATACAGTTGCTGGCCTACATACTCTGGATATTTTTCATTTTCATGAACATTATGGTGAATCTTTGAGCAATGGTGGGTTGAATAGAGTGGAGGTGAAGAGAATGATGTGCTTATTTGTTTTAACATTTTACATATTTTGCATCATATATGTGATATATAGGTGCTCCATCACAGACTGACATGGAACTGATAAACAATTATTTTCCATGTTTTTTTAGTGGCAGACAGTTAATAAAACACAGAGGAAAAGCTGTTCCTCTGCCAAAACATTATCCCAGTATCACCCTGATATTATAAGTGCTGACATGAGGCTTCAAGGCTGTTAGGATAGTTATAGCCATTTCATTTATAAAATCCAGAAAACAAGGGGCAAAGCAAAAGTGATGGGTATTTTACTTGGCTGTCAAGTTGGTTTATTGGTATTAATGAAACCCAACAAGAAAAGAAGTAAGATTTGTACCATTTCATATACCATTGCTCACCAGCACTTATCTGAAGAAAGAAAAGTACCGGTGCTAACAACAAAGCAATAGGGCAGCATCTATTTAAATATGAAGTAGAATTTACATTTCTTAGTTAAATGAAGTCATCTCGCAAGGCTTTGCAATGACTAAGGAAAAGAGCACATTGCTTTACGTTCCTAAAGAGCTTCTATAGCTCAAGTGTCCAAGCTGAACTCTCTAGTACCCTCTCTGTGCACAACTGTTGTCTTTTAGGGTCTGTCACATTGCAAATTGCCCTAATTTTTTGAAAGCTCCCTTTTAAAATGCATTGCATACCCTGAGATAGTGGCAAAACAAGCACCTGTGTGTCAAGTAAAGCAATGCCCTGCTGAATCTCATCAATTTTTAAAAGAGGAACCTAATAGGAAAGTGAAAAGTTCTGCTTTAAAATTTAGCTTCTGATTTGGGATAATGGTCATTGTTTTGTTCACCATTTCTCTTTTCAATCTGAGGACCGGGTTCTTTTTCAGAAGGTGCTAATTTGTTACAACCCTATCTCCCCTTGACTTCAGGCCAAAGGAGCAAATTGTTTCAGAAGAGGGATCCACATTCATAAAGACACCAAAAATCAAAGGTCTCTGCAGGCCTACTTGTGAAAGGAATCATCACTTCCTCTTGAATTCCTTTTGCAAGCTGGCATTGCTACTGTTCTTCCAAAAGAGTTCAGACTAGACTCAGAAGGGGTGAAAGTGAAAAAAACAAAACCCAACATACTTTATTCCCTTGTAGCCAATCCTATGCTGGAAAAGATGAGCAGAAAGGTTAAAGAGACAAAAATGAGGAGAGAAATGAAGAAGAAGGAAGCTAACTGGCTAAAATAAAAAAGCAAACTTGAAAAAAGCAAACTTGAAAATGAAAAGAAAAAGTAAGTAATAAGCATGGAAATAGTGGAAAAGGAAATGATTAAGTGAATGTGGGAAAAGACCACAACAAGGCTGGACATGAAGAAGACGAGAGCAATCCCAGCAAAAATGAAAAAGACTATATTTAATTTCTCCTGAATTTCTCTACCTTTCTTACACCAGTGATGCTGTGGCCTTGCCAGGGATCTGGTGCCACCTGAGTGGGCATGCTGGATACAGAGATGGGGCTGCTGTTATCAGCAGTGGGATTTCTGCACCTTTCCTCAAGATGCAGGTGCAGCAGCATTGACCTCAGTCCTGCTGTTTCTTCCATGGGAGGGAGAACCCCAAATGTTGTGCCCTTTGTAGAGCTCACATCATCTCCAGACGGCAGCAGATGGCACAGGCGGCTGGTGTGGTTTCCACAACTCCTTACATGTGTTTCACCCTTCTCTTGACTTCAATTCCCTCCCCCAAGGTCATGTGCCATCACACCATCTCTTGATGCTGCAACCATTGGACCAGACCCTTTCTTGTATTTCAAAGTATCTCTCTGCCACCGGTGCTTGAAGGCTCCTAACGAGTGAGTACCGCTTGCATCAAGTTATTGGTGCTGCGGAGACTCCTTCCCAAAGGAGGTGGTAGAGATGTCTCTTTGCCTTTGCCGGTGTGGTCCCTGAGACTTGTATCAAACTCCAGGCCTTGTATCAAACTCCAGGCCTTGCATCAAACTCCAGGCCTTGTATCAAACTCCAGGCCTTGCATCAAACTCCAGGCCTTGTATCAAACTCCAGGCCTTGTATCAAGGGCCCCAAGAGCAGCCCCAAGGAGCACAGGGCTCAGCATCAAGAGCAGCATGCCTGCATCTCATCATCCAGATTTGGTTTTGACAAGAGGTTGTGGGGGTTTAGTCCTGTTTTGTTAAAGGGAAGGCCTGGAGGCCCATTCCAGAGAGGTGGGTCTCCATTTTGCCTGTGTCAGGGCTTTGGTTGCCCACGGCCATTCTGAGGGGCTGAGCTGGAGAGGGGACGAAGGGCGGGGCTGGCCTGGCTGTGCTGTCCCTGGGGTCTGTGACATCACAAGGGATGTCACAATGCGGGGTGCATAGAAGCAACAGCAGCAGGCAGCACTGCCCTAGTCCAGCCTGGGCGAGCGTCGAGTGCTCACGCAAGCTAGAATCTGTGCTGGACGAGAGCCGGAGCACAAACTTGGGCATCCGAGTGAGTGCTTCCCATCCTGCATCCAGGGCCCAGCCCCTTGCAGGAGCTTCCTGGACACAGCACAGTGAGGTGGCTGCTGCTGCTGCTGCTTCTGCTGCTGCTGCTGCTGCTGTGTCTGTGACCGCGGCCAGGTGCTGGTGCCTGCCAGCTGCCTGGCTCCCTCTCCTTTGTGCCCCCACCTGCCTAAGCCTTCCCTTCCCCACTGGAGTCCACACCAGTGGCTCCCCTCCTCCTGTCTCCCCACTCCACTGGTAAGCCATGGCAGCCATCCTGTTCCTGGTGTGGCTTGTGCAAAGCCTTATCCAGTACCCGCAGATGGTCGGGGACAAGCTGGATGAGGACACGCGCCTGCTCATGGAGCTGCGCGCCAAGTTCCAGGAGCAGCAGAGGATTCGGCTGCTGCAGGAGCTGCAGGAGCTGGAGCAGGCAAGCCAGGAGCAGAGGGGTGGCTCTTGGGTAGCCACGCTCTGGGCTGCCTTTCAGCAATGGCCGTTCTGGGCCGTTGCTGCAGTCCTGGTCCGTGCTCTTGGTGCTGTGCTTTGTCCTCCGCAAAAGGAGCTGTGAGCCAGAGAGCAGTGGCCGGCAGAAGAACTCCAGCAGCAACACGGACAAGCTTGCAAACGATGAAGAAAACCAAGGTGTGGCAAAGAAAGAAGCAGAAATCCCCTTGCCTTGGAGGGAGGCGACAGTGCTGATGGCGATGGAGGAGGCGGCAGCACTGCTGGCAGATCTGGAGAAGACAATGTTGGAAATGAAGGAGTAGGAGGCAGTGGGGAGGCAACAGCTGGGAAAGGAAACCATGATGGAATAGTGGACAAAGACAAGAAGGATGATGGAAATGAGGAAGAAGGCAGCAATGCTGTGTAACTTGATTGCACCTGTGTGAGGGGGCAGCTGGGCGACGACAGCATGCTGTGCTTCCTGCACCACTCCAAGGAGGAGCTGAGCAGGAAGCAGGAGCCCAGCCTCCTAGACAGCCTTTGCACGGGACCCTGCCTGGATATGGAGAAAACTGTCCGCTGGCTTCACCGATGGGTGAGAGTGGACTGGTTGCTTTTGCCTCTTTCCTACCACAGGCCTTTAATGCTGCTGCCCTCCAGCCACTCCTGCAAGATGCAGCAGAGCAAGGGCAAGGAAATCTTTGTGGCAGAGGAGCTGTTTGGGGTGCCGCAAGGCGACTCAAACGTCTTTGTCAGCAGTCAGCCCACAGGAGTCCATGCTGAGCACAGCCTGGCATGAGACCTACGCCGTGGCTGAGGCCAACTTCTTCAGGCACGTGGCCAGGCAGGCCCCACAGGACAGCTGGCACTGCAGATGCCTGCAGCTCCTCACCTGCAGCTCCTCACCTGCATCGCAACGGGCACAGGCTTTTCCACCTATGGCCTGAAGACAGCTGTCATGCGCCTCCTGAAGGCCAGCCCTCTGTCACGCTGCAGCAGGAGGGATTTCCTGCAGCGCACGGTGGACACCTTGGAGTACCTGCGCTGCGCCCGGGACAAGAAACGCCTCGACCGCTTTGTTCGTAGGCAACCAGAGTCTTCCTGGGGAGATCAGTTTGCCTCCAGACCCTCAAAGGGCTGAACCACCCAACCTGTTCCAGCACCTGGCATGTGATCGGGATGCCCACAGAGAGGCCGTGCGGGACTGCATTAGGCTGCACCATCAGCTCAAACAACTGCTGCTTGCAGCCCTGAGGACCAGTCCCTGAGGGCGCACAGAGATGAGCTGCTGGGGGCTTATGCCTGGAGACAGGCTCTGTATATAGAAGGACTAGTCCGTGTTGAAGTATTTAATAGGTAGATAGTACACTTCACCCCCACCCATAGATAGGTAGTTAAGATGTAGTTAGTGAACTAATCCCCAGTAGGAATATGCAGTTAGTGCATTTTTTGCTGCCTTCCATGTTTTTCAATAAAACGTAGCATTCCCAAACCTGGGCTGTGCAAGTTGTTTCTGCAGTTTGCCAGACCTTCTGATTCTGCTAATCAGAAATTCAGCCTATTTACACCCAGCCCATCTTGTTCTACGTGATGAGCTGGAAGCTGGGGTGTGTTCATTTCTGCTGAATTTCTCTACCTTTATTACACCAGTGATGCTATGGCCTTGCCAGGGATCTGGTGCCACCTGAGTGGGCATGCTGGATACAGAGATGGGGCTGCTGTTATCAGCAGTGGGATTTCTGCACCTTTCCTCAAGATGCAGGTGCAGCAGCATTGACCTCAGTCCTGCTGTTTCTTCCATGGGAGGGAGAACCCCAAATGTTGTGCCCTTTGTAGAGCTCACATCATCTCCAGACGGCAGCAGATGGCACAGGCGGCTGGTGTGGTTTCCACAACTCCTTACATGTGTTTCACCCTTCTCTTGACTTCAATTCCCTCCCCCAAGGTCATGTGCCATCACACCATCTCTTGATGCTGCAACCATTGGACCAGACCCTTTCTTGTATTTCAAAGTATCTCTGCCACCGGTGCTTGTAGGCTCCTAACGAGTGAGTACCGCTTGCATCAAGTTATTGGTGCTGCGGAGACTCCTTCCCAAAGGAGGTGATAGAGATGTCTCTTTGCCTTTGCCGGTGTGGTCCCTGAGACTTGTATCAAACTCCAGGCCTTGTATCAAACTCCAGGCCTTGTATCAAACTCCAGGCCTTGCATCAAACTCCAGGCCTTGCATCAAACTCCAGGCCTTGTATCAAACTCCAGGCCTTGCATCAAACTCCAGGCCTTGTATCAAGGGCCCCAAGAGCAGCCCCAAGGAGCACAGGGCTCAGCATCAAGAGCAGCATGCCTGCATCTCATCATCCAGATTTGGTTTTGACAAGAGGTTGTGGGGGTTTAGTCCTGTTTTGTTAAAGGGAAGGCCTGGAGGCCCATTCCAGAGAGGTGGGTCTCCATTTTGCCTGTGTCAGGGCTTTGGTTGCCCACGGCCATTCTGAGGGGCTGAGCTGGAGAGGGGACGAAGGGCGGGGCTGGCCTGGCTGTGCTGTCCCTGGGGTCTGTGACATCACAAGGGATGTCACAATGCTGGGGTGCATAGAAGCAACAGCAGCAGGCAGCACTGCCCTAGTCCAGCCTGGGCGAGCGTCGAGTGCTCACGCAAGCTAGAATCTGTGCTGGACGAGAGCCGGAGCACAAACTTGGGCATCCGAGTGAGTGCTTCCCATCCTGCATCCAGGGCCCAGCCCCTTGCAGGAGCTTCCTGGACACAGCACAGTGAGGTGGCTGCTGCTGCTGCTGCTTCTGCTGCTGCTGCTGCTGCTGTGTCTGTGACCGCGGCCAGGTGCTGGTGCCTGCCAGCTGCCTGGCTCCCTCTCCTTTGTGCCCCCACCTGCCTAAGCTCCCTTCCCCACTGGAGTCCACACCAGTGGCTCCCCTCCTCCTGTCTCCCCACTCCACTGGTAAGCCATGGCAGCCATCCTGTTCCTGGTGTGGCTTGTGCAAAGCCTTATCCAGTACCCGCAGATGGTCGGGGACAAGCTGGATGAGGACACGCGCCTGCTCATGGAGCTGCGCGCCAAGTTCCAGGAGCAGCAGAGGATTCGGCTGCTGCAGGAGCTGCAGGAGCTGGAGCAGGCAAGCCAGGAGCAGAGGGGTGGCTCTTGGGTAGCCACGCTCTGGGCTGCCTTTCAGCAATGGCCGTTCTGGGCCGTTGCTGCAGTCCTGGTCCTGCTCTTGGTGCTGTGCTTTGTCCTCCGCAAAAGGAGCTGTGAGCCAGAGAGCAGTGGCCGGCAGAAGAACTCCAGCAGCAACACGGACAAGCTTGCAAACGATGAAGAAAACCAAGGTGTGGCAAAGAAAGAAGCAGAAATCCCCTTGCCTTGGAGGGAGGCGACAGTGCGGATGGCGATGGAGGAGGCGGCAGCACTGCTGGCAGATCTGGAGAAGACAATGTTGGAAATGAAGGAGTAGGAGGCAGTGGGGAGGCAAAAGCTGGGAAAGGAAACCATGATGGAATAGTGGACAAAGACAAGAAGGATGATGGAAATGAGGAAGAAGGCAGCAATGCTGTGTAACTTGATTGCACCTGTGTGAGGGGGCAGCTGGGCGACGACAGCATGCTGTGCTTCCTGCACCACTCCAAGGAGGAGCTGAGCAGGAAGCAGGAGCCCAGCCTCCTAGACAGCCTTTGCACGGGACCCTGCCTGGATATGGAGAAAACTGTCCGCTGGCTTCACCGATGGGTGAGAGTGGACTGGTTGCTTTTGCCTCTTTCCTACCACAGGCCTTTAATGCTGCTGCCCTCCAGCCACTCCTGCAAGATGCAGCAGAGCAAGGGCAAGGAAATCTTTGTGGCAGAGGAGCTGTTTGGGGTGCCGCAAGGCGACTCAAACGTCTTTGTCAGCAGTCAGCCCACAGGAGTCCATGCTGAGCACAGCCTGGCATGAGACCTACGCCGTGGCTGAGGCCAACTTCTTCAGGCACGTGGCCAGGCAGGCCCCACAGGACAGCTGGCACTGCAGATGCCTGCAGCTCCTCACCTGCAGCTCCTCACCTGCATCGCAACGGGCACAGGCTTTTCCACCTATGGCCTGAAGACAGCTGTCATGCGCCTCCTGAAGGCCAGCCCTCTGTCACGCTGCAGCAGGAGGGATTTCCTGCAGCGCACGGTGGACACCTTGGAGTACCTGCGCTGCGCCCGGGACAAGAAACGCCTCGACCGCTTTGTTGTAGGCAACCAGAGTCTTCCTGGGGAGATCAGTTTGCCTCCAGACCCTCAAAGGGCTGAACCACCCAACCTGTTCCAGCACCTGGCATGTGATCGGGATGCCCACAGAGAGGCCGTGCGGGACTGCATTAGGCTGCACCATCAGCTCAAACAACTGCTGCTTGCAGCCCTGAGGACCAGTCCCTGAGGGCGCACAGAGATGAGCTGCTGGGGGCTTATGCCTGGAGACAGGCTCTGTATATAGAAGGACTAGTCCATGTTGAAGTATTTAATAGGTAGATAGTACACTTCACCCCCACCCATAGATAGGTAGTTAAGATGTAGTTAGTGAACTAGTCCCCAGTAGGAATATGCAGTTAGTGCATTTTTTGCTGCCTTCCATGTTTTTCAATAAAACGTAGCATTCCCAAACCTGGGCTGTGCAAGTTGTTTCTGCAGTTTGCCAGACCTTCTGATTCTGCTAATCAGAAATTCAGCCTATTTACACCCAGCCCATCTTGTTCTACGTGATGAGCTGGAAGCTGGGGTGTGTTCATTTCTGCTGAATTTCTCTACCTTTATTACACCAGTGATGCTATGGCCTTGCCAGGGATCTGGTGCCACCTGAGTGGGCATGCTGGATACAGAGATGGGGCTGCTGTTATCAGCAGTGGGATTTCTGCTACCTTTCCTCAAGATGCAGGTGCAGCAGCATTGACCTCAGTCCTGCTGTTTCTTCCATGGGAGGGAGAACCCCAAATGTTGTGCCCTTTGTAGAGCTCACATCATCTCCAGACGGCAGCAGATGGCACAGGCAGCTGGTGTGGTTTCCACAACTCCTTACATGTGTTTCACCCTTCTCTTGACTTCAATTCCCTCCCCCAAGGTCATGTGCCATCACACCATCTCTTGATGCTGCAACCATTGGACCAGACCCTTTCTTGTATTTCAAAGTATCTCTGCCACCGGTGCTTGTAGGCTCCTAACGAGTGAGTACCGCTTGCATCAAGTTATTGGTGCTGCGGAGACTCCTTCCCAAAGGAGGTGATAGAGATGTCTCTTTGCCTTTGCCGGTGTGGTCCCTGAGACTTGTATCAAACTCCAGGCCTTGTATCAAACTCCAGGCCTTGCATCAAACTCCAGGCCTTGCATCAAACTCCAGGCCTTGTATCAAACTCCAGGCCTTGCATCAAACTCCAGGCCTTGCATCAAACTCCAGGCCTTGTATCAAGGGCCCCAAGAGCAGCCCCAAGGAGCACAGGGCTCAGCATCAAGAGCAGCATGCCTGCATCTCATCATGCCAGATTTGGTTTTGACAAGAGGTTGTGGGGGTTTAGTCCTGTTTTGTTAAAGGGAAGGCCTGGAGGCCCATTCCAGAGAGGTGGGTCTCCATTTTGCCTGTGTCAGGGCTTTGGTTGCCCACGGCCATTCTGAGGGGCTGAGCTGGAGAGGGGACGAAGGGCGGGGCTGGCCTGGCTGTGCTGTCCCTGGGGTCTGTGACATCACAAGGGATGTCACAATGCGGGGTGCATAGAAGCAACAGCAGCAGGCAGCACTGCCCTAGTCCAGCCTGGGCGAGCGTCGAGTGCTCACGCAAGCTAGAATCTGTGCTGGACGAGAGCCGGAGCACAAACTTGGGCATCCGAGTGAGTGCTTCCCATCCTGCATCCAGGGCCCAGCCCCTTGCAGGAGCTTCCTGGACACAGCACAGTGAGGTGGCTGCTGCTGCTGCTGCTTCTGCTGCTGCTGCTGCTGCTGTGTCTGTGACCGCGGCCAGGTGCTGGTGCCTGCCAGCTGCCTGGCTCCCTCTCCTTTGTGCCCCCACCTGCCTAAGCCTTCCCTTCCCCACTGGAGTCCACACCAGTGGCTCCCCTCCTCCTGTCTCCCCACTCCACTGGTAAGCCATGGCAGCCATCCTGTTCCTGGTGTGGCTTGTGCAAAGCCTTATCCAGTACCCGCAGATGGTCGGGGACAAGCTGGATGAGGACACGCGCCTGCTCATGGAGCTGCGCGCCAAGTTCCAGGAGCAGCAGAGGATTCGGCTGCTGCAGGAGCTGCAGGAGCTGGAGCAGGCAAGCCAGGAGCAGAGGGGTGGCTCTTGGGTAGCCACGCTCTGGGCTGCCTTTCAGCAATGGCCGTTCTGGGCCGTTGCTGCAGTCCTGGTCCTGCTCTTGGTGCTGTGCTTTGTCCTCCGCAAAAGGAGCTGTGAGCCAGAGAGCAGTGGCCGGCAGAAGAACTCCAGCAGCAACACGGACAAGCTTGCAAACGATGAAGAAAACCAAGGTGTGGCAAAGAAAGAAGCAGAAATCCCCTTGCCTTGGAGGGAGGCGACAGTGCGGATGGCGATGGAGGAGGCGGCAGCACTGCTGGCAGATCTGGAGAAGACAATGTTGGAAATGAAGGAGTAGGAGGCAGTGGGGAGGCAACAGCTGGGAAAGGAAACCATGATGGAATAGTGGACAAAGACAAGAAGGATGATGGAAATGAGGAAGAAGGCAGCAATGCTGTGTAACTTGATTGCACCTGTGTGAGGGGGCAGCTGGGCGACGACAGCATGCTGTGCTTCCTGCACCACTCCAAGGAGGAGCTGAGCAGGAAGCAGGAGCCCAGCCTCCTAGACAGCCTTTGCACGGGACCCTGCCTGGATATGGAGAAAACTGTCCGCTGGCTTCACCGATGGGTGAGAGTGGACTGGTTGCTTTTGCCTCTTTCCTACCACAGGCCTTTAATGCTGCTGCCCTCCAGCCACTCCTGCAAGATGCAGCAGAGCAAGGGCAAGGAAATCTTTGTGGCAGAGGAGCTGTTTGGGGTGCCGCAAGGCGACTCAAACGTCTTTGTCAGCAGTCAGCCCACAGGAGTCCATGCTGAGCACAGCCTGGCATGAGACCTACGCCGTGGCTGAGGCCAACTTCTTCAGGCACGTGGCCAGGCAGGCCCCACAGGACAGCTGGCACTGCAGATGCCTGCAGCTCCTCACCTGCAGCTCCTCACCTGCATCGCAACGGGCACAGGCTTTTCCACCTATGGCCTGAAGACAGCTGTCATGCGCCTCCTGAAGGCCAGCCCTCTGTCACGCTGCAGCAGGAGGGATTTCCTGCAGCGCACGGTGGACACCTTGGAGTACCTGCGCTGCGCCCGGGACAAGAAACGCCTCGACCGCTTTGTTGTAGGCAACCAGAGTCTTCCTGGGGAGATCAGTTTGCCTCCAGACCCTCAAAGGGCTGAACCACCCAACCTGTTCCAGCACCTGGCATGTGATCGGGATGCCCACAGAGAGGCCGTGCGGGACTGCATTAGGCTGCACCATCAGCTCAAACAACTGCTGCTTGCAGCCCTGAGGACCAGTCCCTGAGGGCGCACAGAGATGAGCTGCTGGGGGCTTATGCCTGGAGACAGGCTCTGTATATAGAAGGACTAGTCCATGTTGAAGTATTTAATAGGTAGATAGTACACTTCACCCCCACCCATAGATAGGTAGTTAAGATGTAGTTAGTGAACTAGTCCCCAGTAGGAATATGCAGTTAGTGCATTTTTTGCTGCCTTCCATGTTTTTCAATAAAACGTAGCATTCCCAAACCTGGGCTGTGCAAGTTGTTTCTGCAGTTTGCCAGACCTTCTGATTCTGCTAATCAGAAATTCAGCCTATTTACACCCAGCCCATCTTGTTCTACGTGATGAGCTGGAAGCTGGGGTGTGTTCATTTCTGCTGAATTTCTCTACCTTTATTACACCAGTGATGCTATGGCCTTGCCAGGGATCTGGTGCCACCTGAGTGGGCATGCTGGATACAGAGATGGGGCTGCTGTTATCAGCAGTGGGATTTCTGCACCTTTCCTCAAGATGCAGGTGCAGCAGCATTGACCTCAGTCCTGCTGTTTCTTCCATGGGAGGGAGAACCCCAAATGTTGTGCCCTTTGTAGAGCTCACATCATCTCCAGACGGCAGCAGATGGCACAGGCGGCTGGTGTGGTTTCCACAACTCCTTACATGTGTTTCACCCTTCTCTTGACTTCAATTCCCTCCCCCAAGGTCATGTGCCATCACACCATCTCTTGATGCTGCAACCATTGGACCAGACCCTTTCTTGTATTTCAAAGTATCTCTCTGCCACCGGTGCTTGAAGGCTCCTAACGAGTGAGTACCGCTTGCATCAAGTTATTGGTGCTGCGGAGACTCCTTCCCAAAGGAGGTGATAGAGATGTCTCTTTGCCTTTGCCGGTGTGGTCCCTGAGACTTGTATCAAACTCCAGGCCTTGTATCAAACTCCAGGCCTTGCATCAAACTCCAGGCCTTGCATCAAACTCCAGGCCTTGTATCAAACTCCAGGCCTTGCATCAAACTCCAGGCCTTGTATCAAACTCCAGGCCTTGTATCAAGGGCCCCAAGAGCAGCCCCAAGGAGCACAGGGCTCAGCATCAAGAGCAGCATGCCTGCATCTCATCATCCAGATTTGGTTTTGACAAGAGGTTGTGGGGGTTTAGTCCTGTTTTGTTAAAGGGAAGGCCTGGAGGCCCATTCCAGAGAGGTGGGTCTCCATTTTGCCTGTGTCAGGGCTTTGGTTGCCCACGGCCATTCTGAGGGGCTGAGCTGGAGAGGGGACGAAGGGCGGGGCTGGCCTGGCTGTGCTGTCCCTGGGGTCTGTGACATCACAAGGGATGTCACAATGCGGGGTGCATAGAAGCAACAGCAGCAGGCAGCACTGCCCTAGTCCAGCCTGGGCGAGCGTCGAGTGCTCACGCAAGCTAGAATCTGTGCTGGACGAGAGCCGGAGCACAAACTTGGGCATCCGAGTGAGTGCTTCCCATCCTGCATCCAGGGCCCAGCCCCTTGCAGGAGCTTCCTGGACACAGCACAGTGAGGTGGCTGCTGCTGCTGCTGCTTCTGCTGCTGCTGCTGCTGCTGTGTCTGTGACCGCGGCCAGGTGCTGGTGCCTGCCAGCTGCCTGGCTCCCTCTCCTTTGTGCCCCCACCTGCCTAAGCCTCCCTTCCCCACTGGAGTCCACACCAGTGGCTCCCCTCCTCCTGTCTCCCCACTCCACTGGTAAGCCATGGCAGCCATCCTGTTCCTGGTGTGGCTTGTGCAAAGCCTTATCCAGTACCCGCAGATGGTCGGGGACAAGCTGGATGAGGACACGCGCCTGCTCATGGAGCTGCGCGCCAAGTTCCAGGAGCAGCAGAGGATTCGGCTGCTGCAGGAGCTGCAGGAGCTGGAGCAGGCAAGCCAGGAGCAGAGGGGTGGCTCTTGGGTAGCCACGCTCTGGGCTGCCTTTCAGCAATGGCCGTTCTGGGCCGTTGCTGCAGTCCTGGTCCTGCTCTTGGTGCTGTGCTTTGTCCTCCGCAAAAGGAGCTGTGAGCCAGAGAGCAGTGGCCGGCAGAAGAACTCCAGCAGCAACACGGACAAGCTTGCAAACGATGAAGAAAACCAAGGTGTGGCAAAGAAAGAAGCAGAAATCCCCTTGCCTTGGAGGGAGGCGACAGTGCGGATGGCGATGGAGGAGGCGGCAGCACTGCTGGCAGATCTGGAGAAGACAATGTTGGAAATGAAGGAGTAGGAGGCAGTGGGGAGGCAACAGCTGGGAAAGGAAACCATGATGGAATAGTGGACAAAGACAAGAAGGATGATGGAAATGAGGAAGAAGGCAGCAATGCTGTGTAACTTGATTGCACCTGTGTGAGGGGGCAGCTGGGCGACGACAGCATGCTGTGCTTCCTGCACCACTCCAAGGAGGAGCTGAGCAGGAAGCAGGAGCCCAGCCTCCTAGACAGCCTTTGCACGGGACCCTGCCTGGATATGGAGAAAACTGTCCGCTGGCTTCACCGATGGGTGAGAGTGGACTGGTTGCTTTTGCCTCTTTCCTACCACAGGCCTTTAATGCTGCTGCCCTCCAGCCACTCCTGCAAGATGCAGCAGAGCAAGGGCAAGGAAATCTTTGTGGCAGAGGAGCTGTTTGGGGTGCCGCAAGGCGACTCAAACGTCTTTGTCAGCAGTCAGCCCACAGGAGTCCATGCTGAGCACAGCCTGGCATGAGACCTACGCCGTGGCTGAGGCCAACTTCTTCAGGCACGTGGCCAGGCAGGCCCCACAGGACAGCTGGCACTGCAGATGCCTGCAGCTCCTCACCTGCAGCTCCTCACCTGCATCGCAACGGGCACAGGCTTTTCCACCTATGGCCTGAAGACAGCTGTCATGCGCCTCCTGAAGGCCAGCCCTCTGTCACGCTGCAGCAGGAGGGATTTCCTGCAGCGCACGGTGGACACCTTGGAGTACCTGCGCTGCGCCCGGGACAAGAAACGCCTCGACCGCTTTGTTGTAGGCAACCAGAGTCTTCCTGGGGAGATCAGTTTGCCTCCAGACCCTCAAAGGGCTGAACCACCCAACCTGTTCCAGCACCTGGCATGTGATCGGGATGCCCACAGAGAGGCCGTGCGGGACT
The DNA here is from genome assembly GCA_910950805.1 of Acrocephalus scirpaceus scirpaceus. Classification (NCBI taxonomy): domain Eukaryota; kingdom Metazoa; phylum Chordata; class Aves; order Passeriformes; family Sylviidae; genus Acrocephalus; species Acrocephalus scirpaceus. The sequence continues at coordinate 53,465,580 of OU383774.1, read as the reverse complement.
GCATTAGGCTGCACCATCAGCTCAAACAACTGCTGCTTGCAGCCCTGAGGACCAGTCCCTGAGGGCGCACAGAGATGAGCTGCTGGGGGCTTATGCCTGGAGACAGGCTCTGTATATAGAAGGACTAGTCCATGTTGAAGTATTTAATAGGTAGATAGTACACTTCACCCCCACCCATAGATAGGTAGTTAAGATGTAGTTAGTGAACTAGTCCCCAGTAGGAATATGCAGTTAGTGCATTTTTTGCTGCCTTCCATGTTTTTCAATAAAACGTAGCATTCCCAAACCTGGGCTGTGCAAGTTGTTTCTGCAGTTTGCCAGACCTTCTGATTCTGCTAATCAGAAATTCAGCCTATTTACACCCAGCCCATCTTGTTCTACGTGATGAGCTGGAAGCTGGGGTGTGTTCATTTCTGCTGAATTTCTCTACCTTTATTACACCAGTGATGCTATGGCCTTGCCAGGGATCTGGTGCCACCTGAGTGGGCATGCTGGATACAGAGATGGGGCTGCTGTTATCAGCAGTGGGATTTCTGCACCTTTCCTCAAGATGCAGGTGCAGCAGCATTGACCTCAGTCCTGCTGTTTCTTCCATGGGAGGGAGAACCCCAAATGTTGTGCCCTTTGTAGAGCTCACATCATCTCCAGACGGCAGCAGATGGCACAGGCGGCTGGTGTGGTTTCCACAACTCCTTACATGTGTTTCACCCTTCTCTTGACTTCAATTCCCTCCCCCAAGGTCATGTGCCATCACACCATCTCTTGATGCTGCAACCATTGGACCAGACCCTTTCTTGTATTTCAAAGTATCTCTCTGCCACCGGTGCTTGTAGGCTCCTAACGAGTGAGTACCGCTTGCATCAAGTTATTGGTGCTGCGGAGACTCCTTCCCAAAGGAGGTGATAGAGATGTCTCTTTGCCTTTGCCGGTGTGGTCCCTGAGACTTGTATCAAACTCCAGGCCTTGTATCAAACTCCAGGCCTTGTATCAAACTCCAGGCCTTGCATCAAACTCTAGGCCTTGTATCAAACTCCAGGCCTTGCATCAAACTCCAGGCCTTGTATCAAACTCCAGGCCTTGTATCAAGGGCCCCAAGAGCAGCCCCAAGGAGCACAGGGCTCAGCATCAAGAGCAGCATGCCTGCATCTCATCATGCCAGATTTGGTTTTGACAAGAGGTTGTGGGGGTTTAGTCCTGTTTTGTTAAAGGGAAGGCCTGGAGGCCCATTCCAGAGAGGTGGGTCTCCATTTTGCCTGTGTCAGGGCTTTGGTTGCCCACGGCCATTCTGAGGGGCTGAGCTGGAGAGGGGACGAAGGGCGGGGCTGGCCTGGCTGTGCTGTCCCTGGGGTCTGTGACATCACAAGGGATGTCACAATGCGGGGTGCATAGAAGCAACAGCAGCAGGCAGCACTGCCCTAGTCCAGCCTGGGCGAGCGTCGAGTGCTCACGCAAGCTAGAATCTGTGCTGGACGAGAGCCGGAGCACAAACTTGGGCATCCGAGTGAGTGCTTCCCATCCTGCATCCAGGGCCCAGCCCCTTGCAGGAGCTTCCTGGACACAGCACAGTGAGGTGGCTGCTGCTGCTGCTGCTTCTGCTGCTGCTGCTGCTGCTGTGTCTGTGACCGCGGCCAGGTGCTGGTGCCTGCCAGCTGCCTGGCTCCCTCTCCTTTGTGCCCCCACCTGCCTAAGCCTCCCTTCCCCACTGGAGTCCACACCAGTGGCTCCCCTCCTCCTGTCTCCCCACTCCACTGGTAAGCCATGGCAGCCATCCTGTTCCTGGTGTGGCTTGTGCAAAGCCTTATCCAGTACCCGCAGATGGTCGGGGACAAGCTGGATGAGGACACGCGCCTGCTCATGGAGCTGCGCGCCAAGTTCCAGGAGCAGCAGAGGATTCGGCTGCTGCAGGAGCTGCAGGAGCTGGAGCAGGCAAGCCAGGAGCAGAGGGGTGGCTCTTGGGTAGCCACGCTCTGGGCTGCCTTTCAGCAATGGCCGTTCTGGGCCGTTGCTGCAGTCCTGGTCCTGCTCTTGGTGCTGTGCTTTGTCCTCCGCAAAAGGAGCTGTGAGCCAGAGAGCAGTGGCCGGCAGAAGAACTCCAGCAGCAACACGGACAAGCTTGCAAACGATGAAGAAAACCAAGGTGTGGCAAAGAAAGAAGCAGAAATCCCCTTGCCTTGGAGGGAGGCGACAGTGCGGATGGCGATGGAGGAGGCGGCAGCACTGCTGGCAGATCTGGAGAAGACAATGTTGGAAATGAAGGAGTAGGAGGCAGTGGGGAGGCAACAGCTGGGAAAGGAAACCATGATGGAATAGTGGACAAAGACAAGAAGGATGATGGAAATGAGGAAGAAGGCAGCAATGCTGTGTAACTTGATTGCACCTGTGTGAGGGGGCAGCTGGGCGACGACAGCATGCTGTGCTTCCTGCACCACTCCAAGGAGGAGCTGAGCAGGAAGCAGGAGCCCAGCCTCCTAGACAGCCTTTGCACGGGACCCTGCCTGGATATGGAGAAAACTGTCCGCTGGCTTCACCGATGGGTGAGAGTGGACTGGTTGCTTTTGCCTCTTTCCTACCACAGGCCTTTAATGCTGCTGCCCTCCAGCCACTCCTGCAAGATGCAGCAGAGCAAGGGCAAGGAAATCTTTGTGGCAGAGGAGCTGTTTGGGGTGCCGCAAGGCGACTCAAACGTCTTTGTCAGCAGTCAGCCCACAGGAGTCCATGCTGAGCACAGCCTGGCATGAGACCTACGCCGTGGCTGAGGCCAACTTCTTCAGGCACGTGGCCAGGCAGGCCCCACAGGACAGCTGGCACTGCAGATGCCTGCAGCTCCTCACCTGCAGCTCCTCACCTGCATCGCAACGGGCACAGGCTTTTCCACCTATGGCCTGAAGACAGCTGTCATGCGCCTCCTGAAGGCCAGCCCTCTGTCACGCTGCAGCAGGAGGGATTTCCTGCAGCGCACGGTGGACACCTTGGAGTACCTGCGCTGCGCCCGGGACAAGAAACGCCTCGACCGCTTTGTTGTAGGCAACCAGAGTCTTCCTGGGGAGATCAGTTTGCCTCCAGACCCTCAAAGGGCTGAACCACCCAACCTGTTCCAGCACCTGGCATGTGATCGGGATGCCCACAGAGAGGCCGTGCGGGACTGCATTAGGCTGCACCATCAGCTCAAACAACTGCTGCTTGCAGCCCTGAGGACCAGTCCCTGAGGGCGCACAGAGATGAGCTGCTGGGGGCTTATGCCTGGAGACAGGCTCTGTATATAGAAGGACTAGTCCATGTTGAAGTATTTAATAGGTAGATAGTACACTTCACCCCCACCCATAGATAGGTAGTTAAGATGTAGTTAGTGAACTAGTCCCCAGTAGGAATATGCAGTTAGTGCATTTTTTGCTGCCTTCCATGTTTTTCAATAAAACGTAGCATTCCCAAGCCTGGGCTGTGCAAGTTGTTTCTGCAGTTTGCCAGACCTTCTGATTCTGCTAATCAGAAATTCAGCCTATTTACACCCAGCCCATCTTGTTCTACGTGATGAGCTGGAAGCTGGGGTGTGTTCATTTCTGCTGAATTTCTCTACCTTTATTACACCAGTGATGCTATGGCCTTGCCAGGGATCTGGTGCCACCTGAGTGGGCATGCTGGATACAGAGATGGGGCTGCTGTTATCAGCAGTGGGATTTCTGCACCTTTCCTCAAGATGCAGGTGCAGCAGCATTGACCTCAGTCCTGCTGTTTCTTCCATGGGAGGGAGAACCCCAAATGTTGTGCCCTTTGTAGAGCTCACATCATCTCCAGACGGCAGCAGATGGCACAGGCGGCTGGTGTGGTTTCCACAACTCCTTACATGTGTTTCACCCTTCTCTTGACTTCAATTCCCTCCCCCAAGGTCATGTGCCATCACACCATCTCTTGATGCTGCAACCATTGGACCAGACCCTTTCTTGTATTTCAAAGTATCTCTCTGCCACCGGTGCTTGTAGGCTCCTAACGAGTGAGTACCGCTTGCATCAAGTTATTGGTGCTGCGGAGACTCCTTCCCAAAGGAGGTGATAGAGATGTCTCTTTGCCTTTGCCGGTGTGGTCCCTGAGACTTGTATCAAACTCCAGGCCTTGTATCAAACTCCAGGCCTTGCATCAAACTCCAGGCCTTGCATCAAACTCCAGGCCTTGTATCAAGGGCCCCAAGAGCAGCCCCAAGGAGCACAGGGCTCAGCATCAAGAGCAGCATGCCTGCATCTCATCATCCAGATTTGGTTTTGACAAGAGGTTGTGGGGGTTTAGTCCTGTTTTGTTAAAGGGAAGGCCTGGAGGCCCATTCCAGAGAGGTGGGTCTCCATTTTGCCTGTGTCAGGGCTTTGGTTGCCCACGGCCATTCTGAGGGGCTGAGCTGGAGAGGGGACGAAGGGCGGGGCTGGCCTGGCTGTGCTGTCCCTGGGGTCTGTGACATCACAAGGGATGTCACAATGCGGGGTGCATAGAAGCAACAGCAGCAGGCAGCACTGCCCTAGTCCAGCCTGGGCGAGCGTCGAGTGCTCACGCAAGCTAGAATCTGTGCTGGACGAGAGCCGGAGCACAAACTTGGGCATCCGAGTGAGTGCTTCCCATCCTGCATCCAGGGCCCAGCCCCTTGCAGGAGCTTCCTGGACACAGCACAGTGAGGTGGCTGCTGCTGCTGCTGCTTCTGCTGCTGCTGCTGCTGCTGTGTCTGTGACCGCGGCCAGGTGCTGGTGCCTGCCAGCTGCCTGGCTCCCTCTCCTTTGTGCCCCCACCTGCCTAAGCCTCCCTTCCCCACTGGAGTCCACACCAGTGGCTCCCCTCCTCCTGTCTCCCCACTCCACTGGTAAGCCATGGCAGCCATCCTGTTCCTGGTGTGGCTTGTGCAAAGCCTTATCCAGTACCCGCAGATGGTCGGGGACAAGCTGGATGAGGACACGCGCCTGCTCATGGAGCTGCGCGCCAAGTTCCAGGAGCAGCAGAGGATTCGGCTGCTGCAGGAGCTGCAGGAGCTGGAGCAGGCAAGCCAGGAGCAGAGGGGTGGCTCTTGGGTAGCCACGCTCTGGGCTGCCTTTCAGCAATGGCCGTTCTGGGCCGTTGCTGCAGTCCTGGTCCTGCTCTTGGTGCTGTGCTTTGTCCTCCGCAAAAGGAGCTGTGAGCCAGAGAGCAGTGGCCGGCAGAAGAACTCCAGCAGCAACACGGACAAGCTTGCAAACGATGAAGAAAACCAAGGTGTGGCAAAGAAAGAAGCAGAAATCCCCTTGCCTTGGAGGGAGGCGACAGTGCGGATGGCGATGGAGGAGGCGGCAGCACTGCTGGCAGATCTGGAGAAGACAATGTTGGAAATGAAGGAGTAGGAGGCAGTGGGGAGGCAACAGCTGGGAAAGGAAACCATGATGGAATAGTGGACAAAGACAAGAAGGATGATGGAAATGAGGAAGAAGGCAGCAATGCTGTGTAACTTGATTGCACCTGTGTGAGGGGGCAGCTGGGCGACGACAGCATGCTGTGCTTCCTGCACCACTCCAAGGAGGAGCTGAGCAGGAAGCAGGAGCCCAGCCTCCTAGACAGCCTTTGCACGGGACCCTGCCTGGATATGGAGAAAACTGTCCGCTGGCTTCACCGATGGGTGAGAGTGGACTGGTTGCTTTTGCCTCTTTCCTACCACAGGCCTTTAATGCTGCTGCCCTCCAGCCACTCCTGCAAGATGCAGCAGAGCAAGGGCAAGGAAATCTTTGTGGCAGAGGAGCTGTTTGGGGTGCCGCAAGGCGACTCAAACGTCTTTGTCAGCAGTCAGCCCACAGGAGTCCATGCTGAGCACAGCCTGGCATGAGACCTACGCCGTGGCTGAGGCCAACTTCTTCAGGCACGTGGCCAGGCAGGCCCCACAGGACAGCTGGCACTGCAGATGCCTGCAGCTCCTCACCTGCAGCTCCTCACCTGCATCGCAACGGGCACAGGCTTTTCCACCTATGGCCTGAAGACAGCTGTCATGCGCCTCCTGAAGGCCAGCCCTCTGTCACGCTGCAGCAGGAGGGATTTCCTGCAGCGCACGGTGGACACCTTGGAGTACCTGCGCTGCGCCCGGGACAAGAAACGCCTCGACCGCTTTGTTGTAGGCAACCAGAGTCTTCCTGGGGAGATCAGTTTGCCTCCAGACCCTCAAAGGGCTGAACCACCCAACCTGTTCCAGCACCTGGCATGTGATCGGGATGCCCACAGAGAGGCCGTGCGGGACTGCATTAGGCTGCACCATCAGCTCAAACAACTGCTGCTTGCAGCCCTGAGGACCAGTCCCTGAGGGCGCACAGAGATGAGCTGCTGGGGGCTTATGCCTGGAGACAGGCTCTGTATATAGAAGGACTAGTCCATGTTGAAGTATTTAATAGGTAGATAGTACACTTCACCCCCACCCATAGATAGGTAGTTAAGATGTAGTTAGTGAACTAGTCCCCAGTAGGAATATGCAGTTAGTGCATTTTTTGCTGCCTTCCATGTTTTTCAATAAAACGTAGCATTCCCAAACCTGGGCTGTGCAAGTTGTTTCTGCAGTTTGCCAGACCTTCTGATTCTGCTAATCAGAAATTCAGCCTATTTACACCCAGCCCATCTTGTTCTACGTGATGAGCTGGAAGCTGGGGTGTGTTCATTTCTGCTGAATTTCTCTACCTTTATTACACCAGTGATGCTATGGCCTTGCCAGGGATCTGGTGCCACCTGAGTGGGCATGCTGGATACAGAGATGGGGCTGCTGTTATCAGCAGTGGGATTTCTGCACCTTTCCTCAAGATGCAGGTGCAGCAGCATTGACCTCAGTCCTGCTGTTTCTTCCATGGGAGGGAGAACCCCAAATGTTGTACCCTTTGTAGAGCTCACATCATCTCCAGACGGCAGCAGATGGCACAGGCGGCTGGTGTGGTTTCCACAACTCCTTACATGTGTTTCACCCTTCTCTTGACTTCAATTCCCTCCCCCAAGGTCATGTCCCATCACACCATCTCTTGATGCTGCAACCATTGGACCAGACCCTTTCTTGTATTTCAAAGTATCTCTCTGCCACCGGTGCTTGTAGGCTCCTAACGAGTGAGTACCGCTTGCATCAAGTTATTGGTGCTGCGGAGACTCCTTCCCAAAGGAGGTGATAGAGATGTCTCTTTGCCTTTGCCGGTGTGGTCCCTGAGACTTGTATCAAACTCCAGGCCTTGTATCAAACTCCAGGCCTTGTATCAAACTCCAGGCCTTGCATCAAACTCCAGGCCTTGTATCAAACTCCAGGCCTTGCATCAAACTCCAGGCCTTGCATCAAACTCCAGGCCTTGTATCAAGGGCCCCAAGAGCAGCCCCAAGGAGCACAGGGCTCAGCATCAAGAGCAGCATGCCTGCATCTCATCATCCAGATTTGGTTTTGACAAGAGGTTGTGGGGGTTTAGTCCTGTTTTGTTAAAGGGAAGGCCTGGAGGCCCATTCCAGAGAGGTGGGTCTCCATTTTGCCTGTGTCAGGGCTTTGGTTGCCCACGGCCATTCTGAGGGGCTGAGCTGGAGAGGGGACGAAGGGCGGGGCTGGCCTGGCTGTGCTGTCCCTGGGGTCTGTGACATCACAAGGGATGTCACAATGTGGGGTGCATAGAAGCAACAGCAGCAGGCAGCACTGCCCTAGTCCAGCCTGGGCGAGCGTCGAGTGCTCACGCAAGCTAGAATCTGTGCTGGACGAGAGCCGGAGCACAAACTTGGGCATCCGAGTGAGTGCTTCCCATCCTGCATCCAGGGCCCAGCCCCTTGCAGGAGCTTCCTGGACACAGCACAGTGAGGTGGCTGCTGCTGCTGCTGCTTCTGCTGCTGCTGCTGCTGCTGTGTCTGTGACCGCGGCCAGGTGCTGGTGCCTGCCAGCTGCCTGGCTCCCTCTCCTTTGTGCCCCCACCTGCCTAAGCCTCCCTTCCCCACTGGAGTCCACACCAGTGGCTCCCCTCCTCCTGTCTCCCCACTCCACTGGTAAGCCATGGCAGCCATCCTGTTCCTGGTGTGGCTTGTGCAAAGCCTTATCCAGTACCCGCAGATGGTCGGGGACAAGCTGGATGAGGACACGCGCCTGCTCATGGAGCTGCGCGCCAAGTTCCAGGAGCAGCAGAGGATTCGGCTGCTGCAGGAGCTGCAGGAGCTGGAGCAGGCAAGCCAGGAGCAGAGGGGTGGCTCTTGGGTAGCCACGCTCTGGGCTGCCTTTCAGCAATGGCCGTTCTGGGCCGTTGCTGCAGTCCTGGTCCTGCTCTTGGTGCTGTGCTTTGTCCTCCGCAAAAGGAGCTGTGAGCCAGAGAGCAGTGGCCGGCAGAAGAACTCCAGCAGCAACACGGACAAGCTTGCAAACGATGAAGAAAACCAAGGTGTGGCAAAGAAAGAAGCAGAAATCCCCTTGCCTTGGAGGGAGGCGACAGTGCGGATGGCGATGGAGGAGGCGGCAGCACTGCTGGCAGATCTGGAGAAGACAATGTTGGAAATGAAGGAGTAGGAGGCAGTGGGGAGGCAAAAGCTGGGAAAGGAAACCATGATGGAATAGTGGACAAAGACAAGAAGGATGATGGAAATGAGGAAGAAGGCAGCAATGCTGTGTAACTTGATTGCACCTGTGTGAGGGGGCAGCTGGGCGACGACAGCATGCTGTGCTTCCTGCACCACTCCAAGGAGGAGCTGAGCAGGAAGCAGGAGCCCAGCCTCCTAGACAGCCTTTGCACGGGACCCTGCCTGGATATGGAGAAAACTGTCCGCTGGCTTCACCGATGGGTGAGAGTGGACTGGTTGCTTTTGCCTCTTTCCTACCACAGGCCTTTAATGCTGCTGCCCTCCAGCCACTCCTGCAAGATGCAGCAGAGCAAGGGCAAGGAAATCTTTGTGGCAGAGGAGCTGTTTGGGGTGCCGCAAGGCGACTCAAACGTCTTTGTCAGCAGTCAGCCCACAGGAGTCCATGCTGAGCACAGCCTGGCATGAGACCTACGCCGTGGCTGAGGCCAACTTCTTCAGGCACGTGGCCAGGCAGGCCCCACAGGACAGCTGGCACTGCAGATGCCTGCAGCTCCTCACCTGCAGCTCCTCACCTGCATCGCAACGGGCACAGGCTTTTCCACCTATGGCCTGAAGACAGCTGTCATGCGCCTCCTGAAGGCCAGCCCTCTGTCACGCTGCAGCAGGAGGGATTTCCTGCAGCGCACGGTGGACACCTTGGAGTACCTGCGCTGCGCCCGGGACAAGAAACGCCTCGACCGCTTTGTTGTAGGCAACCAGAGTCTTCCTGGGGAGATCAGTTTGCCTCCAGACCCTCAAAGGGCTGAACCACCCAACCTGTTCCAGCACCTGGCATGTGATCGGGATGCCCACAGAGAGGCCGTGCGGGACTGCATTAGGCTGCACCATCAGCTCAAACAACTGCTGCTTGCAGCCCTGAGGACCAGTCCCTGAGGGCGCACAGAGATGAGCTGCTGGGGGCTTATGCCTGGAGACAGGCTCTGTATATAGAAGGACTAGTCCATGTTGAAGTATTTAATAGGTAGATAGTACACTTCACCCCCACCCATAGATAGGTAGTTAAGATGTAGTTAGTGAACTAGTCCCCAGTAGGAATATGCAGTTAGTGCATTTTTTGCTGCCTTCCATGTTTTTCAATAAAACGTAGCATTCCCAAACCTGGGCTGTGCAAGTTGTTTCTGCAGTTTGCCAGACCTTCTGATTCTGCTAATCAGAAATTCAGCCTATTTACACCCAGCCCATCTTGTTCTACGTGATGAGCTGGAAGCTGGGGTGTGTTCATTTCTGCTGAATTTCTCTACCTTTATTACACCAGTGATGCTATGGCCTTGCCAGGGATCTGGTGCCACCTGAGTGGGCATGCTGGATACAGAGATGGGGCTGCTGTTATCAGCAGTGGGATTTCTGCACCTTTCCTCAAGATGCAGGTGCAGCAGCATTGACCTCAGTCCTGCTGTTTCTTCCATGGGAGGGAGAACCCCAAATGTTGTGCCCTTTGTAGAGCTCACATCATCTCCAGACGGCAGCAGATGGCACAGGCGGCTGGTGTGGTTTCCACAACTCCTTACATGTGTTTCACCCTTCTCTTGACTTCAATTCCCTCCCCCAAGGTCATGTGCCATCACACCATCTCTTGATGCTGCAACCATTGGACCAGACCCTTTCTTGTATTTCAAAGTATCTCTCTGCCACCAGTGCCGATACTCTGCAAATATTTGTTTACTAGTTGCATTATCTACTGGTGCTGCAGGGACACTCTCCTAAAAGAGTATTCGGGCTCTCTTCCTATGTAGTCACACGCAAAAGGCTAGGGGAGCAAGTATATGTTTCACTGGGAGTTTTTTGTCTTGTCATATAAAGAAATTGCTTACATTAGAGACAATCATTCAGTGGAACAATCTTTCCTGGGTTGTGGTAGAGTCCCCAGTCACTGGTCGTTTTCAGGATGCAATTGGACAGGGTGCTAGATAATCTCATCTAGGTTTTTTTCCATGAATGTTTGAGCCAGACAATATTTTGAAGTCTGTTCCAACATGGGCTGTTCTCTAATTCTGTGAAATCTTTAATGGATGTGCCACCACAGGATTGCACAAGAGTTCTATGTACCTTTTTCTCAGCCGATTGGATAGATAGTGCAGCTTTGGCAGAGAGGAGACCTTCAGGGAGGATTATTTGCTGTGGTTTTTGTTGCCAAAGCAAGTTGTCTCTGTATGCATATGCCTGACATGAGCATTTCCCTTCCAGGACTATTGGCTAGTGACAAGCAGCATGGGCCTAAAGATCTACAGAGATCAGTGGGTTTTGTTGTTGGTTTGGTTGTTTTTTTTTTTTCCCAGGAAAATATGAGGAGAAAAAAAAAGCTCTAAGGCTGCCCAAAAAGGTTGTGGAGTCTCCTGCTCTGGGGATATTCAAAATCCACCTGGATGCACACCTGTTTTACCTGCTCCAAGTTACCCTGCCTGGGCAGGGAAGTTGGACTAAATGATCTCCAGAAGGCACTTTCAACCCCAACAATCCTTTCACTCTGATAAGATTGGAAATAAATAAGTAAAGGTAAGAAGGGCAGAGAGAAGAGAGAGCTTAATAGCAAAAGGAAGCAAAGAGAACCATGGTTCAGCACTATCCCATGTTCTCAATTTTTCTGGAAGTTGTTTTCTGGAAGTTTGCTTTAAATGTTCTTCTTTACTTGTGCCAGTGGTATGTGTAAACCACTAGGTAGCAGGCAACTACTCAAAAGCAGCAATTCTTCAGAATGGATATGCTACTCCATGTCAAGAAGAAAATGTTACTGGACCCTTTTAAGGGAAAACCACCATAGAAATGAGTTTGCCAGTAGCAATTGCAAGGATCAGAAAAATTCTTGGTGCAGTTTGCCAGGGCCTTTTTCAGCAGTTCTTCATAGAAAACTGTTTATTTTTACAGTGTACAAAAGAGTCCTATTTGGCTTTGAAGCCACTGAGAGATAAGGTATCTGTCCCAGTGGGCTTACAGAATAACTACAAACAGTGACATTCTCAGATGTCCTCATACTTGTGTCCATGTGTTCTGTTCCATGTGTTCTGTTCCATGTGTGTGAGTATTTTCAACTCTGCCAAAGTGTAACCAGACAAATCCTATTAGGCAGAAAGGGAATTGTGTATCTGAATTCTGTCCTGGGATTTGGAAGCACTGAGCTTAAACTAACAGTGTGTATAAACAGTGTGTTTTTTGGTTGACATAACCCAAGCCATTATGCTCACAATACCTGGTCTTCATGAGTGAAGGAAAGGGCTTGGGAAAGAACAGAGCTTTAATGGGCAAATACCTGGCTGCACATATGTTGCCAACAGGAATCAGGCATTGACAACTATTGAACCCACGCTGAGGATTGAGGCCTGCTAGGAAGAGGTGGAACCCATCTGACAAAGTGGAGAGATTGCCCAAGTGGAGAGTTGTGACAGATTGATACAAGCTCAGGAACAAGGCAGTGAAGATGCAGAGAGGAATTATTGTCTATGTGAAGGAGCCTTTTGGATGTATGGAGCTCCTCTATAGAAGACATGGGCATGCTTTCTTCCTCCTTTGTGAGGTGGAGAACATAACCTGCATCTGTACCCCAAGTTGTCACTTTTCAGGGAGGAAAATTGAATAGATTGGAGTCTTTCATTCAAAATCTGGATCCTGCTCAGGATTTTGCAATTTAATATCCAAGAATGACATTCTCCCTGCTGGCCATAGTATTGTGGATGGTGAGGGTGGTCTGTCAGTAGTACACTGAGGCCACATCATGCCTCTTTCTCTCATCCGTTGCTTCCTGGGGTGGCCTGTGCTCTTTACACCTGGGTTTGGCAGCGCTTCATGGATTGCTTGTCGCCCACTGTCCTGACACTGTCACTAACTTGTTTACCTCCTTCAGCACCCTATGAGCTGCAAGTATTCTTAGGAAACATTTTGGACATTTTGACAAGTTGTTGTAAAAGATGTCTTTGCAGAGGGCCAAAAAAGGTCATGTGTCCTTCCACCAGCCTGGCTTGACAGAAGCCGAGCTGATGCTGATACTGATTCCTCTTCTGTACCTACAGGGAGCTCTATAATTTGTGTCTGTTGGTTAATTTTCCCCACCTGATCTGGGAAACTGATTTTTTGGGACACTGATTTTTTCCATCTTGTTGACGAAACTATGTTGTATTGATCTACTGGTGTTAGAGCAGCCCTTGTTTATCCAGTGATCTTCAGCCTCTTCAAGGAGCACTCCCAGGTTTCATGTGGTTTATCTTCTGCAGGAAATAGAGAAAGAAATAAATGAGACAGGAAGAAGAATGAGGAGTGGTGGGTCTTAATGAACAAGAGATGCCTTCCCTGGGGAGCCAGGAAAAGAGCTAGAGCCTGTGGTGAGTGGGCAGGAAGAGGTGGAAGACAGGAAAGAAGGGTTCATGTCCTGAAGCAAATTACATCAACACTGCTTCCCAGCCCAAAAGCTATTGCAGTAGGCACAGTTGCCCACTGAGCCTTCTTGGGCAGCAGAGATGGGATAGGGTCTCATGTTCAGCAGAAGTGCCCAGGTGCTAAAAAGTTCTTCTACTCTGCATCCCTAGGAGGAGGAGACACAGGATATCTGCAGCCAGCTGGACCCAAATAAACATCTGTGGGCTTTATTCCCCTCTCACATAGGTAAAGGTGACCTGAATGACCAGAGGAGGAGCTTAAAAGCCCCCACTGGCATCCAAAAAACTGGTTACACTTCTTTCCTTGCTCCAAAACTCCTCTGAGACCTGGGATGATAAACATATCTTTTTTGCCACATGGAGGGGAGGAACAATAGAAATTTCTACTTTTCCCCCATCTCAGTGGTTTTGTGGCGCCTTGTATTTTACTATGAGCTCTGTGAGGCAACAGCCATTTTCTCAGCCATCTTCATGCAGCTCATGGCTTACAGAAGCCTTGATCATTAGTTATTCCTCTCAATCTCTATTGTAAGAATTTTATTTTATTCAGGACTACAGGATTTGCCCATCTGAAATATCTATGAAACAAACAAATTCTCCTTGAAGAATCCTAAATGCTTTTTGATCTTTTCTAGAAATCCATTTAAGTGAAGGCTTGGTTTATGATGTACACTGTTGTGCTTCTTAACAGACCTTTTTGATTGAAATATTTTTTTAAAGCTTCATTTTAAAAAATATTCTCTTCCTTGGGCCCCAGGTTTCTATTGCTTTCAACTGGGCACGAGTACAGCCCTTTGCCTGAGCCCACTGGCTCCTGGCTTTGGACTGCTGTTGGTCTGTTAAACCCAAAGGAGTAGTATGAAGCTAATGACCAAGGGCAGAGGAGAGTTACACAAAAGGCTGCTGAATAAAGCCTGCAACAAACCAAAAATAGAGGGGGGGGGGGGAAGGGGGAGGAGGAGGAGGGAAGGCGAGTTGTGCTGCACGAGGCTCCAGATGGGCCCTGGGTGCTGCATTGCAACAACAGAGAACAAAGCCACGGGGGACGACCAGAAGGTTCCCATCCCTAGATGATGTATAGCAGCAACCTGCAGCACACAATCCTCACCAGGTGAGGGATTCCCCAGCTCCTTGTCCCAGGGATATCACCTGGCCAACTCAGCTAGAGGGCTGATATTCAATAAACTGGGAAACAGCACAGCTCTTTGCTCCTACAGCACTTGTCTTAGTAGCTAATTAGACCAATTCCTAAATGAGTGTTACCAACAGTAAACATGCAGTAGCATCCTGGTTTAACCAGGAGTTGAAGATAGTGTTGAAAGCATTTATTTGTGTTTTAAAAGGCTACTGGAAACCTCCTTTTCAAGGATGAGTTAAGTAGCCTCATTGTCATGTCGCTTCTGCATTTTGAAGTTAAACAGCTCCATGATCTATGAACTCAAATAACACAGTTAATTACCCCACATTCCCCCTTCTTGCTCCCCTCCCTCTCCCACTTTGCTCTTGAAATACATTATATTTCTTTGGCAGTCCACTGAGAACAATGTCTGCTTTTGTGACAGCAACATTGCCAGTGGTGTAAAAATCTATGCGTCTGTCAGGTTTCCCCATGTGAAACATAATTGCTTAATTTCCATTTGAAAGTACATCCCTGACATTAGAACAACGTAGACACACCATGGATAACAATGATTTCCTGACACCTACAATGGGGCATAATGTGGTAATAAATATGTGTGCAAAATGAATGCTCTGCACACAGAGGGAGCAGGTCTGAATTTACAGCTGCAGATGAAGTGTTCCTCAGGAAAAAAAAATAATAAAAAGAAAGAAACCAACAGATTAGCATCAGTGTGAGTCTATGTCAACCAGATGGCTTGCTATGGAAAAAGAGCTTCCCTGCTTTATTCCAGTAACCCTGGCTAGCAGGCTGAATGTCTGAGATGAGAAGAGAAAAATGATCTCATTCAGTTGGGGGTTTTTTTGTCCTTGCATATATACAGTTTGAGCTGGAGCACAGTAAAAGCTCTGAAAAGAACACAGAAATTGTCTCCTAATGGTGGTGTGTGATGGACCAGGAAAGCTCCTGGACGCAGGTTCAAGCATGCCAAAAGCACAGCAGACAGAACTGCCAGCTGGGAGGAGAGGAGCCCGCAGGGGACAGCCACTGGGTCTAGCCAGGCATCTATTCTTCACCTTGAAATGATTATGTGCTTCTCCCTGTGACTTCTCCCTGCTTCAGATGGTCCCTAAAATGATTGGAGCAGAGGTCATCTCCCCAAAATCCCAGTTCCTAGCATTCTTAGATGTTAGTGTGATGCCAGGCATGGCCTGGCATATTGGTCCTAGCCTGCCAAGACTGAACTTGGAGTGGAGCACATTGGCAGTTCATGTGGAGGCAGTTACACCAGGCTGCTGCCTGGTCCACGCCACCTCATCTCATTTTAGGCATTTAACTGAACACTTAGTTAGGAGCAGTTTCCTTCAGGGTCACTGGGGACAAAAACACATCTTCATTTGAGTGTTGACAAGGGGTCTGGTAGTGCCTCTTTCTACAGACTGTGGGAAAAAGTCCTAGTGTAATAAGACTCTCAACTTGGCCTGAAGTGAAATGGGATGAGTCCAGGCTCAGATGTCTCCCTTCAGGGTGGTGAGTGCTGTCCTTTGCCAGAGCAGGTCAGGACATCCTCACTGTCAGACTATCTGAATCACACATGGCTTCTCCCCAGAGACACTGCAGTTTGACAGCTAAGGAAGGGACCTGTAGCTGACAGTTTGAAGAAGTCCAAGTGCACTTATCTTTACAGGCATTTGAGACCCAGTAAGAGATTTACAGTGTTGGCTTGCTGCTAAAGTATCATTTCACAAAAGCACTGGTACAGTGGTTCCTGGAACAGACATCATCTTTGGACAATGTGCCTCATGCAGCCGACAATTTTGCTTGGAGTTTCTGGATTCCAGTTAGAACTAAGGGAATTTCAGTGAAACTATGATGAGGGTTGTCCTACAGAGAGGTTGTAAAAATAATCAGGGTGATTTGACCTCTCTTATCTGCAACAAATGATGAGTTGTGACTGTGCACCAAGAAACAGGAGATGAGAATCTTCATTTTCTTTGGAGAAGTTGTGATGCTATTTGTTAAGACCTCCTTCAAGGCTAGGGCACCATTCACAGGGCAAGAATTGAATAGTTATTCTTCAGTTTTCTTTGTTTAAATTCTGTTCCCAATGGAAATTTCTCGCAGTACGAAATGAGGAGGATGTTTAACTTTGATTTGTTCTATGGTAGAATTAATGCGCATGGAATATCCAGTCCTCAATTCTTTGCTTGTCTTTGGCACTGAATGAATGTCTGTCATTGCAAATATCTACAAAATTACTGTTTTAATGACCTGTTTGCTTCAATTAAGGCCTGGCTATTATCTTTCCAAGAGGCAGAGGGTCGGGGAGGGGGAGACAGAACAGGAGAAAAAAGCTGATCACTAAGATGTGTGAGTTGAACATTTAAGGGGCCAGCTGAAACTGAGAGTGTATTTGGAAAGGCCGTGTGATGAATCTGTGACATTGCAATATTTCAATCATCACATTTCAGATTCTGGTTCATGCATCATTTGCTATGAAAGTTTTGAGATTTTAATCAGTGTTTCAAGAGTAAATTGATACAGCCTAATCATTTAGAATCTCTGGCACAAGACCAAAGCGTATTATGTTAAGTGTATGTTATGTATTATAAAAGCTGCTTGCTGAAAATTAATTGAGTATTCCCGTGCTAGATAATGTTTCTCCATTCCCCAGAGCCCATCTCTTTGCGTGCGAGTATTTTCCCAAGTGCAATGCAGATGCCAGAGAAAAGGTGAATACATAACATATGTAAAAGACTGGCTCAGTTTGACATAGCACAGTATCAGGCCTGCTGACCTCCCTGACTGGATTGTGGGGTTGTTTATTTGTCTGCATGATGTGTAGGAGGAAAACTTCCGGGTACAGAATGACAGAAAAATATATTTTCTGTAGAAGCAAAATATAAAAAAAAATTGAAATATGTTTGCATTTCTACTGATGACCTATGTGGACTTGGGAGAACAAGCAGCCCAAGTAAATGACACAGTTAGCAGCCAGTGGGTCTAGGTAACAAATGTGCCATCACACTGTGTACTGAAAAGCTCACTAAATTCCCATGTTGTGCTTGTCCTGCATCCTGCTTGACCTGTGGTAACACTGATAAAAGGAATGAGTTCTGAGATGAGGAGCTGGGCACACCTTTGGTTTGCCAAAAGCCAACGGTGGGTGGCCACCAGCATTATTTATCCCCTGTGCTGACAATTCTGCTAAGAAACATTTCCATCTGTTCAGTTTGGTTTCTCAAGGGGATTTGGGCTCCTTTTGCAAAGAGGAGTTGTTTTTGGAACTTTCCCTGTCTACCTAGTACAGAAGAAATAGGTTCAAATACCCCTTCTGCCTCATGTGCAGTTCGGTGCAGGGACTCCCAAGCTGAATCTTCCCACCATCAGCATGTTCTCCCTAGCATCTTGGTGGAAACTGTCATAACTAATTTATGGTTTTTGGTTGTTCTCAATGTCAGGCAAAAAAAGATGGGTGTTTGCTATCTGCAGTTGGGTCTCATTTCCTTCAGCTCCAGTCTCAAATCCTCCTCATTACACATTTACTTCCTTTACTGCCTTTTAGAAAGTGGAAAAGCATCAACATTTGGAGCATGTGTCCATCCTTTCATCTTCTCATAAGATTTCAGAGCAGGTTCATTAGCCTCAACTGGGCAAACCAAGAGTTTGAAGCCCATTTGTACACATCCAAGGCAAGAGGCATCCCCTCCCCACCTCACATTACTGTTGAAGTCCTTCAGCCACAAAGTGAGGAGAAAGGCAGCATTTGTCTTGATAGCTTTGGCTTGGTCACCTAGTGTCCCCTTTTGGCTGTCTGTCTTTCCTGCTTTGACTTTTTTAAAGCCCCAAGGCAATGGAAAGAAAGCATTTGTTTGGGGTCACTTCAAATTCTTCAGTCAGACAGAATAAGTTGTTTCATTCTGCTGAATATTGAGAATTTCTTTTTTTTTTTTTTCTGTCTCAGTTTAATGGTTAGTCTCCTCCCCAAGTAGAAAATCAATAATTCTCATTGGCCTAATTCAGGTACACCCATTACCAATGTTCCTAAGATCAGATATAGTCCATAAGATGGAGGAGGGAGATTGCTGGAAGAAGGTCATTCAGCCCTGCTGAGGAAAGGACATCTCAAAGGACTCAAGCAACTCCTTTCCACACAGGTTTGTAGTCCCATGCCTCCAGCCATGGCCTGGTTTGTATCACAGAAATGCAAAAGTTCATGTGCTGGGTGCACACACAGCATCTGTCATGGACTGAGCAGGAAGTCCCACATCTGGCTTCCCCCTCAGGGCTCTGTTGCTCTCATCTCTGCATCCCCCAGAAGTCTGAAGGAATGAGATGGCATCAGGACTTTCCTTCTGTCACCTATCTGGAGCTCCTACAATGAAGGATTTAAGTTGCTTCAAAGAGCAACCAAGCTACCATGAACTGTTTATGGAGTCTGACCTTGGGAATGCCTGCAGCAGGAAAGGAAAGAGTCATTGGCAAAATATTTACATGGGTCAGTGCTGACATCAAGGAGTGACAGAACCCATCAGCGTCAGATGAGGGTGTTAGGGCTAGTGATTATAGCTGTACACAATTCTGTAGATTTATGACTTCCAGCTTTTTATTCCCTTTTTGCAGATCCCTCAGAGTTTTTCTAAGGGAAGGACATGTTGCTTTATAGTGAATTTAAGTCCACTAACAAGAGGCATTGCTGATCTCAAAGAATTCAGGTAGAAAATCTCTGCTATAACTGTAAGTAATGACTCCTAGGTGCTTCTTGTTCCAGACTTTATATGACAACACAATCTCTGTTTCTTAGCCAAGGTATTATGTGGGTCACCTACTGCTGGACATCTGGCTCATCATGCTTAACTTTGTGCTCTGCTTCACCTGTGAATGAAGTCAAGGGTAGCAAGCCAAAGTCCATGGTCAGTGTTACTCTGATCTTTCTGTATCACAAAAAGGACTTAAATTATGGCTCCAGATCCAGCTTGAAGGCACATGCCCTCATGTTGTATGTTTTTTATTAAAATAGTCTCTCATGAATGTCATATTGGTAAACTAAAATTTGGGGGCTCTTTCCTCTTTTAAAGGGCAGTTGATCTGTCATGACATTCATCTTGAATTTTATATTAGCATGATGCTCATGTCATGATGATCATCTTGAATTTTATATTAGCAGCCAAAGAGAAAGGCTGTAGATTGTATTAGATTTTATAAAGATAGGTAATAAAACTTCATCTATTTTCATTTTGGGACTCGAGAGCAAAAGCGCTGAACACTTCTGTTTACCTTTATTACACAGTATTGGCATTCCTAAAGTCTGGACTGAAAACTCATCATCTTTTTTCATTGAAGTGCCTAATATCAGGCTTTCTGCAATTTATTGTTCCTTATTTTCCATGTATTATGACAAAACACTAATCCTAGAATGTCTGTTGCCATTGCTAATTGGAAAGCCACTCTTCATTGTTCCTTTTTTTTCATTCTCCATTACGGCCAACTGGCTTTAGTTGCTGGCAGATAAAAAGTGAGAACAAAAACAAGTGTTAAAAAAGTGCCAGGAAAATCTCCAAGCAGTCCTCAGTGTGAACAGATCTAGCTTGTCAGCAACCTCAGGAGAAAACCCTGGTAAGGCTTACGAGACACTTTCTTGAGTGCTGCATCCAGCTCTGGGACTACCAACATAAGAAGGGCATGGACCTGCTGGAACTAGTCCAGAGAAGGGCCACCAAGATGATCAGAGGGCTGGAGCACCTCTCCTATGAAGACAGGTGGAGACAGCTGAGGCTGTTCAGCCTGGAGAAGAGAGGATCTTCTGGCATCCTTCCACTACCTGAAGAGGGCTTACAAGGAGGCTGGAGGATGATTTTTTTACAAGGATATATAGTGATAGGAAAAGGGGAAATGGCTTTAAACTGAAAGGAGTTTGGTTTAGATTGAATATTAGGAAGAATTTCTTTACTGTGAGGATGGTGAAGTGCTGCCATGGGTTTCCCAGAGAATCTGAGGATGCCTCATCCCTGGAAGTGTTCAAGGCCAGGCTGGATGGGGCTCTGGGCAACCTGGTCTAGTGGGAGGTTTCCTTGCCCATGGCAGAGTAGTTGGAACTAAACGATCTCTAAGATTCCTTCCAATCCATACTATTCATTGGCTCTATGATGATTCTATGTGTGTGCTGTGCTGTGGGATTCGCTTATTCTCCATGGCAGGGCTGGTGCATTGCTTTCAGCTGCGTCTGACAAAGCTGCTACTTTGCTTTTGATTCTTTTGTCATCTGTCATATCACTAATACTACAGGTCACATGGCAAAAGCAGCAAAGCCGAAAACCTCAGAGCAAAACTGTACTAGAAACTTCCTTGTGGAAGATGGAGGAAGACAGGTGGAGTGGACCGTAACGAGGCACAGCAAATGCGTGTGAGGTGGCTTGAAGGGCCATATCAGATCAAGGAAGTGGAGTGCAAAACCCTGGAAATTATTCCCTTCTGTTTTGTGACCATTATCCAGCAGACTAGAGCTGAGGGAACAATATTGTAGAAGAATAAGGTGTCCGTGTTCTTAGAGCCATTCTTTTCCTTTGAACTGTCTGACTCTTCTACCTTCAATTCCCGATGTAGCCAATATCCGTTTTATGATGTCTCCAGGAGACGCCAAAGTCTTCTAAAACTCTCTTGAAAACTCAGTGATGAAGATGCCTTTGACATGAGGCTGCTGTGAGGCAAATACCTAATAGAGAGACGGGTGATGTCTTGTTCTACAGAGTGTAAATGACCCTCATGGTCACTTATCATCAGCCCATAAAGGTGTGAACTCTGCAGTGACCAGACCAGATTAGTACTGTATTTAATGGAATATGGTTTTATTCACAGTGTTCAGCGTGAATAAGGACAAATCAGATTATAAAACTGCTTCAACTTGTGGGTCCCACATAGTACAAAATTGGAAATCTGGTGTTTGGCATAGCTTGCTGTGGTGGGGACTTAATAGTGGTGCCCTTAAACTATGGTTGAGTTTAGCACTAACATAAATATATCTGCCAAATCCCACTGCTGCTGTGCAAGCTTACCAGCCTTGAGCAAAGCTTTCCACTGGCATCAGCAATCAAGAATGCCTGCCCTGGAAACAGGCAGGGGCCAGATACAAACCAGGTCAGCAAACAAAGCCACAGCTTACACCTCCAGTCTCTCAAGATGAGGTAACTCATTAAGGATGTGGGGACTCCAGTAGCAAAGCCAAAGGGAAAGATTTTAAAAGGGCTTAGTTCCCCCTCTCCCAGGTTAATAAGGAGGAGTGGAGCACGTAAATGCTGTAGCAAAAAAATTTGGCCCTGGGGGAGCTATTTGCTATAGCATCCAGATGAGGTATAACCTGGCTTTACTAGGCTCATCTGGATCATCCTCAGCCCACCTCCCCTTGTGTGAAATAAAGTATCAGGACCATTTTAAAACAAGCCTCTGACGAGCTCCCTGCTGGCAGTGCCACTTGTGGTAAGCAGCTGCTCATCATCAGAGTGCTCCATAACAGTTACCACTTCTCTGCCCAGGCTTCCTACAACATCTGCCTCCTGAAGGGCTTAGAGGACGAAGAAAGTTGGGATGACAGTACATAGTGCCTTGAGGAGCCAGGAAAACACAGACTCAAAAGCAGGAGGGAAGAAAGGCTTTTAAGAGCCAAGTTTTCTTACATTTTGTTTTCTTTTAATGAGTACAGGCTTGCTTGGATCCTCACATCCACACAAAGGCATGTGGGTAGTTGCCAAGTTGGGTTTGTGTGTGCAGCTATCACAGAGCTTACGGAGTAATGGATCCAAAAGGGGATTAGACAGATTCAGAGAGGGTAAGTCCATGGTGGCTGTTAAACTTGGTGGTCTGGACACAACCCCAGGCCTAGAAAGAATAAGTTGCTGATTGCTGGAAGCCAGGACAGGATGCCAACCAGAGCCTGACTCTCTGCATTCCCCATTCTTAAAGATTTTCCCTAAGGATTTTCTACTGCCTCTTGCTAGATTGCTGACCTAAACAAACCTTTGATCTGACTGTGTTCTGCCAACTCCACGTTGTTATTCCCATTTATAACAAGGGCACAAAGAGTGGGGAATGAGCTTAGCTGTCTTGCTCAGTCCCAGCAACATCCCAGCATGCTCAATGCTTCTATAGGATATGTGTTCCTCACATGTGCTGGCTAAAGGCTGGTGGCTGCATGTATTGAAGAGCAATTCATAAATCTGTTACTGTTTTCACAGTCCTGAGGTTCAAAACACAGTCTTTGCCAGAAACAATAGCCTTTTCATTTCTCTAGATGTGAAGTGGGATCCTGCTGACTTGTTTTCTGCCATGAGTGCTCCTGCTCTGTCAGAATTTCACTCTAAGGTGAGGTCCCATCCCTGCATGCAGTGATATATGAGCCAACAAACAGGCAAAGTGTTTGCATCTGGACCAAGGTTCCTGGGACGCTTCATGGTACATTGCTGACCTTTGTTTGATTTACTGCAGGGTAGGAGTCAATGCCTCACCCATGAGTCACTAAGCACGTGATTCAGTGAAATCCCCTCCTCTTGGGGGCAGAGATGTGTTAGTCACAGAGAGATTTTGTCTGCCTTCCACTGGCAGAAGGTAGGTGTACATGACCCAGTGAGACACACCTGCCTGTGCAAGCATAGGCTGATGGATGTGAAGGTGAGGGGCAGTCCATATTCCAAATCCTGGGGCTGGAAAAGGGCTCAAAAGCAGCCATTTGAGCCATATTTGTAAATCTAAATTATCCCTCAATCTTTCATCTCCTACCTCCCCCAGAAAATTTATCTTAGTGCTCCTGACTAACTGCCAAGCTCTTTGCCTGCTCCTTTGTCCTTCTGCATGTCTTTCTAGTGGTTTATCCAGATTTTTTCAAGACATATTCCCCTATTCCTGCCTTTGAGTGCTTGCTGGCTCTCCTCTCTCTTCCCACCAACACTCTCAAAAAACACTGAAGTAACTGCAACAAAGAAACTTCAGCACTTACTTAATTTGATGTCCTATTCAAATAGGTTTTGTGTTGTGTCCTCCAATTCCGGGTGCTTGGTCACTATCTGTTCTGGGCCAGGGCAGTATTTACCCCTTTTTACATGTATGGTTTCCACAGCGTGGTGATCATAGATCTGATTCTATGTCTGCTGCATCAATTTTCCTCTATATCTACTTCTAAATGACATCCTACTATCTCATTTTTATATCATCCAGTGTGTTCACTGACAGCCAAAAAAGAAGGTGTAGCTGGGCACTGGGATATAAATTGAATTTCTAGAGGGATTTTCTTTAGGCCTGAAATGGAGAATGGCTGAATTACTTGACACTTCAAAATAAATTGAGCTTGCTACCTTTTCCCAGAATTCAGAGCAATATTGTTTTAGCTGCTTTATATTGGGCCAGCAGGCCTCGTATATGAACCTTTCTGTTCAGCCTGGCTGCAGGGACGCTTTGATTTCATTCTCAGTTGCATGCATCTACTTCCCTGAAAAGCTCTTTTCTCTTTCACTTCCTCTTTAGTTTCTCTTCTTCCACCCATTTTAAAGTTTATAATTCGGCAGATTTCTGCATCAGGGAAAATGTGGAAGTTAGGATAAGGAAGCCTATGCTAACGTGAGGACCAAGAATCATTGAGAGGAAATTTAAAAACTTAAAAGAAAGTGCACCCTCATTACTGCTGCATACATTTTGATGGTGAGGGCAGTGGTACCCAAGGCAGTAGTTTATTGTTCTATCAGTTTGTGCTGTAATTGGTTCTGGGTGAAAACAGCTTCCCGTGTACTATGCTCTTTTATAGAGCATGGCAGAAAAGCACCTGATAGTGTCAGCAGCAGCACTCCAATGAGCCAATATACCACTGATTGCTACTTCTGATTAAGATCTACGTGCAGTGGAAGAGATCTCAAAAGCTCATTTACTTTGAGAAAGGATACCAAAAAGCTGGATGGAAGATAGAATTTCAATATATTAAAGAGCTGTACAAAAGAGTTCAAGCAGAATTCAATAAGTAGAATTCAATAACCCCTCAATAAGCATCTCCTAATGCACAGCACATGGGTAGACAGCTAAACCACATGGAGTTCTTCTTCCTCCCTCCCTGTAGCACTCTGCCCAGGCAAGTCATGTTGTGGGATTGAGGCTCAGCAAAGCCTTCTGTAATTCATATTTCATTTAAGCTTCCAAATTTCACGCATAAACCAGGAAAAAATGAGCTGGTAAAAAGGAGAGTGTGAGGATCCATATTTGTGGATTCTGGTCTGATTTGTTCAGTTTCTACCAGGAAATCTCTTTCATGAGTGCCAGCTCTGCAACCATTTGGCCTCTGCTCTTTTCTGGCTCATACATCATTACCAGGAAAAAAAATCCTGCAACTGGAACTTAACAATTCTACTGTGAAGCATGAATCAGAAAAGAATCCAGAGTTCTCTCCTACAGTTCCATTAGCTCTACAGTGCTAGTAAAAATTATTTGTTGCTAGCAATTTTTTTGACTAGAAGAGAGCTTTGCAAGTCTTCTCAGAAAGGAATCTGCTCTAGACATTTAAGGCTTTGTTTACACACTTATTTTCCTGTTTGTTATTGCACTTCGCAATAGTCATTGATGATGTTAAATATGTGAAGGTGTTATATGTCAAGCACAGCAAACAGAACTTAGTAACTTTATTTAATGAGTATTTCTGTCTGTTCTTGTGAGAGCATGTGTCAGTAATGCCTGAAGCAAGTCAGAATGACTCCATGATGCTCGATTCTTAAAGTGCATTACAAGAGCAGTTTTCCCTCCTTTCTATAACAACAAGTAAATGACTTTATCTCACAAACTGGGCACTGTTTCTCCTGCAGATAAACCCTGAGTCGTTCTGTGTTGCATGACATGAAATGATGCCCAGTGTGATTAGGTTGTAAGAGCCAGATGAAAACCTTGTGTGTACAGAGGGAGAAGAGTGGAGCATCTTCAATCCACTGTATCACCAGCATGATAACTGCAGACCAGACTTTAGGCTCCTGAGGGAAAAAGTCCCCTAACATCAACAGAAATTTTGCCCGGGTGTAGAATGCAGAGTTGCACTCTTTATTTGTTCACTAGGGAAGGAGGCAATGCCACAGTAAGAAAGCTGTTCTTGTAAGTTATTTATTGCTGAATTTAGGTTGGTTAGGATTTGTGTCAGGTACTAACTCAATGCAGGTCACGGAAATTTTATTTTTAAGCATTGCTCTTTTGGATGCCCCAAAAGTTGCTTTATCTGTGAATTATTCTGAAAGACCATGACCAATAAAAAATGTGCGAATCATAAATCAGAGACAACATGTTCCTGCTGGAGACCCTGAGAATACAAAATAGGAAGCCAGAATCGGGACTACTAGGAAATAGGTTCCTTTTTCTTCTACAGGTATGGGTAAATCTGAAGTCCTTGTTTTCAAGGGAGTTGCCTCAATTATTCCACAAAATCTTTAGGTACCTGCAAAGAACTCATGTTTATGTGCCCAAGCAACTTATCTGCATCCTGTATATATTTTGCTTTCTTTACTTTTTGCTTTCTATTCTATGCTTTCCCCTTGTTGGATATCCACAAAAAGCCTGATTCCAACTCATTTGTCCCATATTTTTCACCTGTCTTGCAGAACTCCTTCTGAGCAGCACTAGAGAGGACAAGTCTAAGATACTCAAGGAATCTCTAGACCCTGTGAAACTCAGATTTCTCCAGGTAGAAGCCTGAGCAGAAAGAGAAGAGCCTGCCAGCAAAAAAAGTCCAAACACGGAAGCCAGGGACGTTGCACCCTTTCCAAGTTATTACCTCACTCAGTACACCCTTTTGCTCTGAGGGGCCTTGAGCCCATGGAAACCTGTCCAGGCAGGGAAGCACGCTACTGCTGAGAGGTCTGGATCTGTCTGCCAAAAATTGGTTCTTGTGTGAGTAAAGCGATTGCTAAGATTTTTACAAGGTGAGGGTTAGGAGAATCTTACTCCTCCATTTAAGCACCTGGATTTTAGGTGGTGGGTGGAAATATTAAGTAATGTGAAAATAATTCTGTTCACATGGTATGTGTGTGTGGGTGGCAGTGTTCACACCTCCATTTACAGCTTCCCTCGATGTCTCTCTTAGACATGCTGGATTATCCCCCTGAATCACCTATCTTTTTCCACTGACTCCTGTTGATTTGACTGATCTTAGGGACATCCCCAAAATGAAATCTCCAAACTAACCTGCTGTAGATAATTCCAAAATGACACTTATTGACACTTATGATTGCTCTAGCCAAAAGTGACAGGGAAGAAAATACTCATGTAGGTTTGCTCCATCTGCACTTGTTTTTCTTTACTGAAAAGCTGCAGAGCTGAAGTGGATACTCTTGGAAGACTGTGACTATCTCTCCAGTAAGCTGTGTTGACAGTGACTTCGAACAAGGAACATTTTGGCATTTTCTCATCATCAGCCCCAGCAAGCACTGATCCAAAGCAGATCCCAACTCTGATCAGCTGTTAAGAATCAAAAAGGACACATCATATCAGCTTCTCATTGTCTCTAACTAGAATATTTAGTAGTGCTTCTTGAACAGCCATGCCTTGAAAAAGCTTGAACAGATTGGTCCCCACTTAGCGTTCCAGGGCCTAAGTAACACCTTACTCCTCTGAGGGAACCTGTGCACCTCCTTGGAGAAACAAAGCTATAACCTTGGTCTAATGACAGGGAGGGCAGTGTTTGTAAGGGCAAGATGATCGAGACTGTAGCACCTAAGTTGTTTTCCTATTGTCTTGTGACTGTCACCTCAGTGACAGTAATTGGCAGGAGAAGGGATTATAGCCCCAGTACACTCATGAAAAACATCACTTTGAACATGTCTCCACCGGATTATTCTCTCTTCGTTACAACCCAGCATGCTAAACTCAGCCTTCTCTGTTTATACAATTAGTGTTGTGCTTTTAAAGCTGGCTGATAAAGGGCTGTAAAATTGCATATTTTCAATGAGCAATTTATCGTGTCCTTTTATAAGTAGCTCTTGAAAGCAAAAAGCAAATGCAAAATAAGTAATTACATCAAGTCTTTTGTGTCTGTGTGTGAGTTACTAAATGGCTTTCTGGTTATCCCTAAGCACATATACCAATAAAGACAGAGTTTGTTTCTGAGTGTTTGTTTCTCTAAATTGTCAGTGAACGGACTACTTAGCTATGGTTAAATGCATGTTTTAGTGCATTATTGGATTCTGAACTGCAAAGTTGTTCTTGTTGCAAAATAAGAGTCCTACAGCCTGAATTCAGCATAGCATTACACATGAATATCAACCTGAAGCTCAAGTATGTGGACATTCACT
This sequence comes from Acrocephalus scirpaceus scirpaceus, assembly GCA_910950805.1. NCBI lineage: Eukaryota > Metazoa > Chordata > Aves > Passeriformes > Sylviidae > Acrocephalus > Acrocephalus scirpaceus. The sequence goes on along the minus strand of OU383774.1, from coordinate 53,438,236 downwards.
GAAATTGAAATCCTGCTTAAATATCTACTGGTATGCAGCATCTTTTCCAGAGCAAGAATCCGGCTATACCTCCCTTATTGGGCTCCTCAGCCATGGTGTTCATGGTCTCTTGGAGACAGTTCTTGTACCAAATGCAAGATTGGCTGCTCTTCATGCAGGACTGGCGATGAGGACTTTGATGCCTCCAATCATTATCTCCTACTGTTTCATCTGAGCAGCAGGAGATTCTACAGTCAAGCAATGCCCAATCCCTATGACCCATTGAAGTTAATGGTAAAGCTCCCATAGGGGTGAGATGGACTCAGACAATGCCTCAGTCTTAGGATGTGCTAAATGTTTCCATTGCCAATGAAGGTGTGGGTGTCAGCCATTGAAAGGATAAGTAGTTATCATTAACATGGACAAGCAATTTTTTTAAAATATGGCTTCAAAAGTTTCCAAACAACAAGGTTTTCCTTTCTTGGTTTGGTTTTTTTTACATATATGAGTGAAAGGGACATTCAAAAGATCACTAAAGTCTTATCTCAATGAACTGAAAGGTGTGAAAGAGTATTTACAAGAACTGATGTTTGAAGTTCTGAAGAAACTCTGCACACTCCGCATTTTCTGCCAGTTTCACTTCCTGTAATGACTTCAGGTTCTATAGGGCTAGACAGAAGAAAGCCCATCATAAATCCAACCCAAACATAGAAAATACACACACAAAAGCATCACCCACCAAGGAAAACAATAATGGAAACATATACTTTATAAATTCAATTGACATTTCCAAATCAATCAAACTTGGAATACATTGAATTCATCATATCCACTGTTTGGAAGGGCTCCCAGACAGAATAGATATTTGTGATTGTCATAACATCATTGAATAGTACTGTGCAGGAATCAAATTCTCATGAGGAGGAAGTCAGCTCTGAGATCTACATTTCTCCATAAAGCTTTCTATTCTTATTTGACTAAGTTAGTAATAGACTTTGACAACAGATTTCTGTAACTTGCCAAAATTCTATTAATTGGTTTGATAGCTGAAGAAAAGCTTTCTGTAAAGATAGGAAAGATTACCATCTTTCCCTGTTTGGTAGCTAAATTGCACTGATTCAAGTATGGACATCTCCCTTCAAAGTTTCTTCTGATATCCCAGCCCGAGTATTCTAATATTCTCAGCCATGTTGGACAGAATTTGGGTCACTTCTATTTAACATCTGTTTATAGATCAGATTTGCCTGAAGAAGTGCAAGTCCCCAGAGCCACACAGGGGACCCCATGTTAAAGGCATAAATTTGCAGCATTAACTCCAAATTCACTGTCACCATTTTGCGCAGACACACCGAAGCTCGGAATTCTAACACAAATAAACACATGCACAATGGGCAGTAAATTATTGTGTGCTAAGCAAGAAGCAGACACCACTAGTTGTACTGGCTAAAAAAGGGCTTGTTTAGTAGGTGTTGTACGGGACTTTGCTGAGCTGGTATATTCCAGGTTGAAGATCAGAAAATACACATGCCAGAAATGCCCTCCTTTCCTGCCATGAACTATCTATTTCTACATCTACTTCTTCATAACAGTGTTCTCTTTTAAAAAGTTTTGTACCACTGGTACCAGGCATGAATTCATGATGCAACTCTCGTAGGCGGAGTTCCCAGGCAAGGCCTGTTCTTCATGTGCAGCCATCTGTTCCTCATCATAATAGCTGCAAGTGTCCCTGATGATGCTTGTATGCCCTGGGTGCTGTAATTCATCATCTGGAGCAAAAGAACACCTTGGAACTGCTCTGGTAAATGCACTGTTACAGAGAGCTGCAAAGTTTAAGATCATACATATCAGGAGAAGGAGGGGACAAGGAAGGAACCTCCAAGGAAGGAACCAAGCTGATTCCTTAAGCTTCCTTACCCTAATGTGTTTTGGCAGCATGGCATACAGCATATTCTCTGTCTTTTCAGCCTCCAAATTCTTGAACCTCTTCCATTCTTCCTCTCCAGATGGTTAGAAAGCTCTGTCTCTGCCAGGTGCCACTCGTTCATCACAAGAAGATTTTTTTTTGCTGCATCATGACATACAGTGTCAGGGAGTTTCATCTTCAGCTCCTCTAATTACACCAAGCTGAAAATCTTGAGGGAGCACAAATGCATCCTACATTGCATGCATTCCACCCAGGTCATCCCAGATTATCCTTTAAATAAAAGCATGGGTCAATTGTAGTGGTGCATTGAGCTGCGCTCACAAGTTTTAAGTTTATATGACTAATTTCATTAAGTTGGAAAAATGGTTTGTTCCAGACCCCCCGTTCATGGCTGCATTTGCAGTTGGTTTACCCCTTCCAGAAAGTGCTGTTCCCCTAGCAACCCTCCTGTCCATCAAACGTGTTCCTTCCCCCAGAGCCTGTCAGTCACTCAGGAGGCCTCTCCTCTTTCTAGAAAGCTCGGGGAGACCCGACTCCTGATTGGGACAGGTTCTGGAAATCCCCTACTCCCTTTCAGGGATTGGCCCTTTGTGTGTCACTCTACTCCCCAACTCCTCCCTTTGTACCCCCTATTGGTTAAATGTTTTTGTGCACGCCCTTTGGCGTCTGCTCCTTATAAGCTCCTGCACCTCAGAAAAAACCGCTTTTTTTCTGAGGCTCTCCACGTGTAATAAAGCCTCACCCTGTTCTACCTCAGAAAAGAGTCTCCTTTTCTTCCTTCGCCAAAGCTGCACTTCACATCCAGTGCTTGCGTGCCAAGGACCCACCGGGTGGGCATCTGCGAACCCGTCCAGCGAGGCCCTACCGAAGCTGAGCACGCTTCCCGCCAGGGCGGCCGGGCAAAGCTGGGAACTACTGGTCAGTGGCCCACAAAGCATGACCTCAGTCAATGACACTATTAGCATACACATTTTTTCTCCTTCACACCTTCCCAACCCATGGATCAATGTGTGATAGAAACAATACAATCTAGCTATGCATATTATTATTTAGACATATCTATTAGAACTTATCCCAAGACTTCTTGGAAGGAAAGCTGAGGTAACAGACTAATATAAACAACTGAAGAAAGCCTCCTGCACCAGCTGAGGTACAGCTGTCTTTAGCTCATCACACTCCCCCACAGAGAGAGCTATACATCATTCATTGGAGACACTATATTCTCTCTTTTTTCCACTATACTCTCTAGAAGTAGATCAACTCCCTTATCAATCTGGCTGATGCCCCTGGCCACAGAATAGATGAAGACTGTACCTAGTGATATAGGAAGAGCTCTGTACACCCAAAAGGCTTTCTAGGAAACAATCCTATCCTTGCTGCCACCCTTTATCTCCAGTCCCTGCCCTACGACACAATAAAAGCAGGACTTGTTTCATGAATGAGAATCAAAGACACTAGGAAGGTTTTCCAGACGTTTTAATCAACAGTTGTCATTTTCATGGAGACATGGGCAAGATGTTCCAAAAGAAGAACAAAAGTAGAGCTAACCTCATTTGTAATGATGCATTAATGAAAAGATTTTTTTAATGTGTTTGTTGGCAACTTCTCTTTCTTCCCACTGAAGTCAGAACAAAAGTTTTCACTGGGAGTTGCCATGACAATGTAAAGAAACAATGAAAAAAACCCAAACCATATCAGAAAATTACATTTAGGATCTCAGGTGCTTGGAAATGGAGGTTGCTAACTGGAAAAAAAATCTCCAGAAAAGCTGATATTTTGTATAATATTTGAGTTTATATAAAACATATATTCACAAAATCTTCACTTACCTAATCTTTTTGTTTGTTAGATTTGTGTTGTTTGGTTTTGTTGTGGTATTTTTTTTATCTTCTCTCTCTGATTTCTTCCACAAAGACATGAGCAAAAGGATATTTCTGAGCTTCAGCACAGGCTGTGTTTCTCCCTGTGTTAGATTAATTTTTCCTTTTGCTTTGAGAACAAAGTTGACAAAACATTTTTTCCTGCTCAAAATGGGAAAGGTAACTGATAGATGGACAACAGCAAACTATTTATCTAAACAGGCCCCTGAATTTCATACACTTGATGTGAACTCATTAATATTCATATCTGCTTGCTTTATACACAGCCGAGTGAATGAAATTTATGAATAAGGATTAAAAAAGCTCTATTTTATAAGAAATGTAAGATAACTGTGTATTTGCAGATGTGTGTGAATTGGGGAGACTAGGAAACACTGATATCATGGTGAAAAAGGCGAGGAGAGGAGAGGAGAGGAGAGGAGAGGAGAGGAGAGGAGAGGAGAGGAGAGGAGAGGAGAGGAGAGGAGAGGAGAGGAGAGGAGAGGAGAGGAGAGGAGAGGAGAGGAGAGGAGAGGAGAGGAGAGGAGAGGAGAGGAGAGGAGAGGAGAGGAGAGGAGAGGAGAGGAGAGGAGAGGAGAGGAGAGGAGAGGAGAGGAGAGGAGAGGAGAGGAGAGGAGAGGAGAGGAGAGGAGAGGAGAGGAGACTGAATGATGTGCAAACATGTTTTTCATCCTCACTTTGGAAGAAGGGCCTGCTGCTACTATTGTATTGAGGAAAGATCTCAGGAGACCAATGTTTATATCAGTACTGTCCATGATACATTAAGTCACTTAATGTAGGGACTTCATTATATGATATAAGGAAAAAAGACCCCCTAAGTTCCTGTAATCAATGGATAAAGACAGGCAATTGAAAAACTCTGAAACTCCAAAGAGGATGTTCTGGAAGATCTTTCTCTCCCCACTGACTGTAGAGGAGTCCTCAGCCAACCAAATCTTTTACTTCTGTGCTTTAATCTCTAACAGATTTGTGACTCCACAGACACTAGACTTCTGTCTAACTCAGCCCCTTCCCTTGGGAAACACTAATGATGAAGATGACGGAGCTCCAGTCTTCCAGCCATGAAATACAGCTCATCATGCTGTCCAAGCTGATTCTCATTTCCCAGGTACATTAATGCAAACGGCAAGTTCCTCAATTTCCAACACGAGGTAAGAAAGAGTGCATCAATTTCCCCATAGGCTGGGGCAATTTGTGGAGGTAAAGAGTCAGCCCATAAACTTGTTTCTCTGAAATAAAGGTTTAGTTCCATGTTAACCCAAATATACTGCCCTACTGCTTCATCAAACACAGACTGGGAAGCAAATGCACAGCAGAATCTTCTATCTTCAGCCCCAAGATTTTCTGAATGACAGGATTAGAAATAAGTTACAAGTTCTCTGTAAAAGAACATAATAAGACAAATTAGAGACACCAAGACCATGGAGAGGATTTTGAGAGACATAAATGGTACTTAAAAAAAAAAAGCCTTGCTGAAGGTCTTGAATGTATTTCTGCTGTTTGTCATTTCAGAAACCTTCTTTATCTGTAATGAACTGGTACCAGAGCTTCAACTGATTAATAGAAAAATATTTTTATTTTTCACAAAACAAATAATCTTAATAGAATTGTTGTGTAAAAACGTCTCAATTTTTTCGTGGGATGATTTTTATGTGAAAATAGAAAACAGTGGTTTCTGAAGGTTGTAAGTCCAGAAAACCAGTTTTGTGAAAATGGTGACAGAAAAAGGTCTTGCACATAATAATGCAAACATGAGTTTTTATTGCTATACGAAACTTCTTTGTATAACACTAGAGACTGCCTCCCTCCAGTGACTTGTGAGATGACTCTTTCTTCATTACAAATATTCCCACAGACACAGAAAAGCAATACTTACAGTTTCATGTAGTTTGGTAAAGATGGCAGTATTTTTGCTGCCATAGCCTATTGAAATTCTGTGACTGACCAATGGAATAGTTCAAAAAGAAGAAAAAGAAGCCAAAGACAGTCACCCAAAAACACTGAAGCACATCTGGGAATGTATATAAATATATATTGTACATGAATTCTAGCACATTCTAGATAGTGCTAGGAAACTGAGATGTCTCCTTTAGCTGGTGTATGTGTATGTCCATGTGTGTGTAAACACTTGTGGTGGTAGTAGACGGCCATCAGCAGTGCTTATCTAAAATCTGAGGAATTACCATTCTGACAAAAAATAAACAATTTCTTCCTCTTCATCATCCTTCCAGACATCAATGTCCCATTTCACAACAGCTATCAAAAATGTGCTGCATTTTTTCACTTCAGAACCTTCTCTGGAAAACTAATGGTACCATTCTTGTCTCCTCCTCTAGTTGTATAAGCAATCCCAGCAATTATATAACTGCTGCAAAACCAACTTCCTTTCAGGACAAAGGTACAAAAAATAATTGAAAGAAATGAAGATGGATCCAGAATACATATTTTTCCTGAGAAAATAGCTCAATGCACCACAAACATAAGTTAAGCAAAAAGTCTACGACAACCAGAAGAAAATAAACTCTCTGCCTATCATGGTCCGGCTGCTTTTAGAAAAGAAAATTTCTCCCACCAAATCCAAACTCTGCAATCCTTGCATAAATCAATGACATCACCTTTGGTGACTCACTGCTTACAATATTTATATTCAGCAGGCTGTCTCCCTCGTGGGAAAGTGTCTGCACTGCTGAGACCCATAACTCAATCTGATCCTTGAACGGGAGATAAAGAGGATGTTCACTCACTTTTCCTTAATTTCACACACTCTGCACGGTATCCCAGCAGGATTTCTTTTCTCAGTTTCATGACAATATTGAACAGAACTTTATCTGCTGTGAAGCTTCAGCTTGTGCTGTCTAGGGAACAGCACAGAGAAGAACATATGTGAGTGTGCACATGTTCTTGTGTATGACATGAATCATCTTAGTAGACTGTTTTAACATGGTGCACTTAGATAACACAAAGGCTGAAAGATAAGCACTTACTAAACATGAGATGGCAGTGGTGCATGCAAGATTAATTTTGCTTCAGTCTACGAAAGGGTGATGATGCATTCTTTCATTACATGCTCATACACTTATTCTCAAATACTCTCGCACATTTTTGTTGTGTTTTCCCATTATCTGAGCTGGTCACCCCAGGCTCCCTTTATAGTCAATAAGAAGAAACAAGTGTTTCTGCAGTGCAATTCATCTCATCTGAAAATAGACATCCAATATATGACAGCTGAATCACTCTTGAAAATTACCCTCCATTCATTTACACCTGTATAAAATACAGTCACTTGCCTTGCTTTGGCTCACAGACAGTTGTCCTGTGTGAATGTCAAGATAAAAGACAATCCAACTCATTCATCCCCATCCCCCTTTAGACTTCAAGGCTATAATGTGTGTTATTGCTGAAATATTTCTGGTAGATGGAAAAAAGCCAAACTGAAAGAGAAAATTGTAAGCAAATTTTCTCATATCTGTAAATCATTGAATGCACCTCATTACCTTTATGAAAGGCTCCATTTTCTAAATTTGTGTCTATTCTTGTTTTCCTCTTTGGGCTGTTAAACTTCTGCAGCACAAGAAATACTACATGCTTCTCTCCCTCTTTACAATCTTCTTCTTGATTAAAAATTTCCACTGGCACTCATCATTGAAGAATTCTGGCAACAGACTCTAGGTGGCCTTATTTAAAAACAGTCATAGCTTCATATTATGGCCTAATGATTAAAATAAATTATTCAGTGTCAAATCCCACCCAAGTTTATTGATTAAACATGTTTTCTCTTCTCTCTCTGGTTCAACCTACTTTTTGGCTCTTACCTAGCATAACAACAGGAAAATTAAGTATATAATATGTCATATAAGGTAACAAGTATATCAATATTTAATAATGATTTATATTCCTACAGGTTTGTAAAACTCAAAGAATATTACTCAAGACATAATGATTTCAGATTTACACCAGAAGAACCAAATTCAACATCTGGATCATAATTTCATCCAGAGTAAAAATACTCTACAAATCATGAAGCTTCTGTGTGCATGTGCTGGGGTGGGGCAGGGGTGTGGGGGGGGGGGTGTACAAGATGATGTGTCTTTCTGAAATGGAAACATCAGGCAATTTTATGATTCTATTCATAAAATCTGGGAGAGAAAGTTGTGTCTCACACACCTAACTAAAAATTATAAACAAAAATTTATTGTGTTCATCTGCCTCTTTAAATGTTACTGCAATTTTTTTCTGCCTATCGTATTTATAGAATATCTGTCACTGCATACACCAGCTGCGTAACCACTGCTATTTGGATATGATCAAATTAAAGTCTTAGGACCAAGAGAAGCAACCATTAAATTCTGGAGAGGAGTAGAAGGGGCCTGGAGCTGAAAAATGGATGTATTTTGCATTATGAATTCTTGCATGCAACTACTCTTCCTCAGCAAGTGTCCTCTTCTCAGTTCTCCTCAAAGCAAGACTGGCAGGGTGTGCCTGGCCAGATGCAGTACAAGTGAGACAGCTCTTGCCTGGCATGACATCACAAAGGCCTCCCCTGGCAAAAGAGCAGTGAAGAACCTCTGTCTGTCCTCCTTTCCATATGTAAAGATAGTGCATTCATTTCAGAGCAAAACTTCCAAAGACCCACAGACACTAAGAAAAGCTTGGACATAGAAGCTGCTGGTGGAGTCAGCATGCTACCTGTTTGACCTAGGAGATACATGTTGAGCAAAGATCAGGAAAATAAACTAACCTACTGGAATGAGGTATCCCCTTCCTTCTGTTTGTTTCACAGAGATTTCTATTTGTATTTTGGGATATTGTTAATGAAAATCAAGGCTAGTTTGGGGCAAGTCCCACAGAAGGGATGCTTCTCTCTCATGAGCTTTGGTTGTCTACAAAGAGAAACAGAAAAGGCTGTGGATCTTGTGCAAGTATGGATTCAGAGAACAAGGACTGCCTCTTCACACAGAGGTGTTGTGTTCTCCGTGTGTTGAGTGGTCATGTCCATGTCTCCATCATGTCCATGTCTCCATCATGTCCATGTCTCTGTAGGGACAGCCTTTAGGACAGGCTTGAAGGCACCTGAATCTGAGCCCCTCCTGAATGAGCGGACAGGGTCTGTGAAGTTACTTTATTCCTGGAAAAGCTTTATACATCTGGCCAGCTGAATAACCACAGACTTCACCTGATCCATTGACTAGATCTCCATCATTCCTGGAGCTTAGACTTCTAACTTAGGTGTGGACACTGACATACAGAAGTCTGAACGTCCTAACAACTCACCACCTTGGTCTGACAGCAGGGTCTGCCAGGAGGCAGTGGCATAGATGCACTCTCCAAGCCACAGAGAAGGAGCAAAATGTCTTTACTTGCTCGCATGTGCTACTTGAATCAGCAACATCATCATACAGAGCACAAGTTATGAAGGTATTTCTGATTCCTGCCTGGGTTCTGAAGAATATGGAGCACAATGGTTCAGGTAACATACAGGCAAAATCATCCAACCCAGTTCCCTCTGAAAACGATCCTGCCAGTGATAGGGCTGGATACAGGAGAGCTAGAAATCAGGATTTTATCAAAGCAATTTCCAGGGAAAAATAAGGAAATTGAATCAGTCCCTGTCAAGAGGTCTTTGGAGTGTTAGGCTGAGGGGAACACAGTGGGCATGCAAGGGTTCCTCCATACTTTGTCCTGGAGGTATGATTCCTTAAACAGAAACACAAGTGGAAAAAATAGTCATAGGAGGAAAGAAAATTTAGTTCTTTAGCCTTATCTCTTTTGTGAATCTTATCTCTTTTATTCTATGTATTTTCAACTCAGTGCAGAGATCTCTGCTCCTTCCCTGTTGAGAAAGAAGATCAATCAATGCCATAGATAAAAAACTACACAGAATCATCAATCATTCATCAGAGCATGTGTTCCACTGCATCTTCTGCATCTGAGCAACTTCCAGAGGGTCCAGGCAAGACCTTGGCCCTGGTGTGTCAGATGCTACAAAAACCTGAGTAAGAAAGAGTCTCTGGCCCAGTGGGAGCAGGGAAAGGCTGAAAAGGAAACAGAGATAGCATGAGTTTATATGAGTGGTTAACACCAACATGTCAAAAGTAGAGTTTGGATTCCCGGTTTGAAATAAGTAAATAGATGTCCCTCTCATTTTCCCAGTGAAACTCCTGATAGAGATAGTTCCCATCATAATTGCTTCCTAGATCTTCAATTCCAATGGCATAAAGCAGCCAGGAGTAAATTGAAACACCTTCTCAGTGCAGAAACTGACACTGATTTAATTTTCAGTTCTTTTCTGATTGCCCCGTAAGCATCAACAAACCAGCATGAAAACTGCAGAGGGAGAGACAGAGGTATATTTAGGCTACAGTCAGGCTGAACTGCTTTGAGATAATCACACGTGTTGCAAAGAAAAGGTTTGCCACTCATTTCACCTACCTTTGGATTGCTAGAAGTCATGCATGTAGTCAGAGTTAATTGGCTAGAGCCCTTTATGGATTGTGAGAGAAAGGTATTTTGAGAAGGTGATTCATCCTACCCATCCTACTCCCGAGATGAATATCCTGCATGAATGGCTAGCAGCCTCTGGTGATTGCACAGGGAGCTGAGCCATGGCTTGTGCTGGATGCACAAGTCCTCAGCTGGTAAGAGTCACTCCAGACAGAGTTAGATTGAAGAGAAGCCCATGTACCCTGTCAAGAGGAGTTCGCATGTCTGCAATTTTTTATACCTCATAGAAAATTCTTAGGTACTCAGTCCACTTTCTCTGCATGCTCTTGTATTTTGACTACTTTGACTCTCATTAAATTTTTCTTTCTGTTCTCCTGATATTAGTGCAATATGCCACTACCAGAGAAATACAGTTATAGTGGGAGGTGAGGGGCAGGGGTGGGGGGAAGGAGAAATAAAACACCCTGCATGCAAAACCATTTCAGTGGCTGAGAGCAAAAAAATAGAGCACAGGCAGAACAGCCTGAGTGTTTCTGGCGAGCTTGCAGGCACAACAAAAGTAAACATCTGAAAGACAAAACTACTATCAGCTCAGCACAGAAAGAAAGCTGCCAGATCCAGAAAAAAAAAGAGAGTGAGGCCCAACTTAAGCATGTGTGTGCATGCTGAAAAGAGCCAGAAAATCTCTACAAATGTCACCATCCACTCTGGTTTGATATACGGGCCCTAGAGGCCAAGAACTTGACTCTCAGGTATTTTTTTGTGCAAACTGTGACATCTCAGACTCACATCAAGAGCTTTCTATATGTTTTGGCTCAATATCTGTACCCCGTTATGTTGGTGGAAGGAACTTCAGATTCACACCAACCTAACAGAGTTTATTTTGCCATCTGTCTGTGTTTAGTCTTCATATTAATAATTAAGTTGAGCAATGTAGATTGGGATGGAAATTCCTTCCTGAGGAACAGAGCTGCGTGCTGTGCAAACTACCTAGCAGGCACTGAAACTCTTGTTCTTTTCTTTCAAAATTTACTAGCTAGAAACCTAACTGCTGATTTTTACCTAAGTATTGTCATTGTTAAGCTGTGCATTGCCATGGGCCTGTTATTTAAGATTTCTGCTGAATAAGAACATGCCCCAAAAGTAATGAGCTCAGTTAATGACACTCTATGAACTCCTTGAGGATTTATTTGAGCTACAAATGTACTTTCTGTGGTCTAATAATGAAATCATCCTTCCTGTCAATGAACCAGGGCTATGGACAGATGAGTTGCATGAGTTTCCCAATTGACTATTTCCTAACCTATGCCACTCCACAGGGTGAGCTGCACAGAGTCCCCTTCCCTGGCTCAGGAAGTTCTTCCAGTCAGGGTGATCTCCCTCAAAGGATTGTTGGCATTTGGTGTGGCATTGGCTCACCACTTTCCTCTACCTAGGAGAGGATGGAGGGTCACCACTGAGACAAGTGGGTCTCTGCCAGCTGTTTGCTGCCTCCTGACACAGGTTGGCCAAACGAGCAAGTCTGTTTTATCACACTCGACACACGAAACACCAGAGAGGAAAGGTAAACCTGGCAATAGGTAAAGGCATTATTAATCTCATGGGCAAATGAATCTGTCACAACTGATGTGAGATGTCTTTGCCTCTTCTGAGTTCTTTCTTGATATTCACTGAGCACAAGTCACTCAAGTTTTATTGGGATATGACTCAGCACTGAATTTTGACACAAGCTGCTCAGAGTTAATTATAATTGTGAAGTGCAGAGCTGTTAGGGTCCCAATTCTATTGATAATTCTTCTCACCATGTAATCAGATTTTAACTCCCTTTGACCCCATTACACAAATCCTCATTCGGACCAGTACTTCTCTTCTGGAGGATAAAATACATGAGTTTTTTGCAGGTCTCTTTGCCAAAGGTTTCTGTATTGACATTTCAGATATGAATTGATAAATCCATACTGAAGGAAGGGAAAACACTAACACATTGTACCTCATGGAATAAAAAGTGAAAAACAGAGCTCCTGAAATGCTAGTTAAAGTGTGATGGCAAGTCCCTAAAAAAACAACAGTGCCCTCATTTTTGTGTACATTCATTTTTTTAATAGTTCTGCTCATTTTGACCCCCAGTCCTAAATTCATCACATCAATAATTCAAGTTCCCATAAAGAAAACAGCAAATTTTGAAGGAAGAGTGTGACTAAAGAGTTACAGGAAAATAATCTCTGGGCAATTTGAATCTTTTTAGAGCCAATATAACTGAACGACTGACAGAATAAAAAGAGGAAATTAATGGATCTCATACCATATTTGAGTGGAAGGCAATTGGTATTTTTGGGAAAACCACGCAAAAATTGGCATTTTAATCTGACATTCAAAGCTTGCTGTTGGATTTTTGTTCTGTCACCTCACATTTTCATGTTAAACAGTGATTCTGGAAAGAAGTTTGCCAGGGTTAGAGTGTCTGCTTGCAGCTTCTGCTCTCCTCTCTGCAGCAACCAAGTTACTCCTGCTCGTTGCTTTCTGGCACAGCAGATGTGAATTTCTTTTCTTCTTCATGTCTTTTTCTTTTTTTTAATAGTACATCGGTTTTGAATGCCTCTTGCAAGAGCCCTCAGGCATAGCTGTGTGAATATAAGAGCACCAGCATTTCTCAAATTCACAAAACATTTATACAAATTCTGATTTTGTGCGTAACTGAACTTTGAGGAATATTGTCAACAAATTCTTGGGACTCAAATTAAATGGGAAGATCAGTAACAACCACAGCCCTGCAGGAAGAGAGCAGCAAGGGCTGCAGAAATCTGACAGAGGTGTGGGACTGCCCTTTCTCTCAGAATGACACAACTCCAGGGCTTTAAGTTAGTAGGCTTACAGGCAGACAGACTGGGCTAATTCTGGACTTCTCATGAGTCTAATTTAATTCCTAAAAGTGAAGCTGTTTGCTCAAGCTTGGCTCCAGACCAGCTTTTCCAGAAGTAGTCAGGCACCAGTGCATTTGTCAGAGTCACTTTACTCCCACTGATGCTAGTTATGTGCCTTTTGAAAATCCCACTTAGGGTGACTGCAAATCTTGCCCCAAGTGTACTCATTTGGGTTTATTCAGCTGTAATTACAGGTCAGCTCTGCTTGCACCAGAGTCCTTCCACCAGTCTCCTTGTTTTCCTGGCATAGCAGTGATCTGTATCCCTGATGTGAGGGTGGTAAAATTGATTCTGCATATTGGAAACTGAAAAGTGAAGCTATTGAAGGGTAAGAATGCTATGAATCAGTTCTCTCAGTGAAGTGATACTAAAGTTAGCTCTAACTTAGGAACAGAGTGTTTATTCTTGATCAAGCCCCTTCTCCCTTTGCTGTTCCACGTACAAATACCTGAATATGATGGCAGCATGTTTGTCAGTTAAAAAGGACTCAGTGTCACACCAAGCCACAACCAAGCACAGACTGAGAGCCTGCATGTGAGCAGTGCCAGGGCTGATGGGCTTTTTTAATGCAGGGAAACTTATTAGTCTGAACATTTTGAGACCACAGAGCCATCTAAATCTGCCATTGCTGACTTGTAGTCATAAGCAGTGCAAAGACATTTTCCTTTTTTTTCCCCTTTAAATTAGTATTTTGGCATAAAACAGAGGAAAAAAATTCTAGAAGTTTAGCATTCGTGCCCTAAATATAAACATACCCCTGGAAGACACAGCAGCAGCTCATGCAGGAGCAGGTTAGATTTTGACTAACCGAACTGCTCGGATTAGCAAATTCTGGAATAACAGCATTACAAACCCCAAGAAGCTTGAAACCTCGTATATTGATTCTCCTGGGCCTTGGAAGAAACTCCAGAATCAGGTCAGAATCGTTAGCTCAGACTTATCTCAAGACTGAACTTCTGAATCTTAAATTCCTCTGCTTATTATTTTTAATCCATCTTTGTATTTTCTATACTTTAGAGTGCATTACTCCTAGTGATGACATTACTTTGTCCATTTGTTTCCAGACACAGTCAAAGGCAAGTGGTCACCATCTCAGCCATGATTTACCGAGGTCTCAGTGTCCCCTATGATGTCATGGCTGTTTATATCCTAAGGAAATCATCTCGCTGGAAAAGTAAACTCATTTAAAGAACTAATGCTGATTGGAAAGAGCCAAACAACTGTCTGGGAAATAAGGAGCCCAGAAGTGAATAACAGACACACACACACTGACTGTCTCTTGAGGAAACAGGATAAAACTTCCCTTTTACTTTCATCCTCAGTTCTCTTGTTGTTCACAGAAATAGGAGTATTGCAGAATAGCTAGGAATGAACTGCCACCGTGTGGCCAAGGCACAGTTTTAGCTACCTTTCTAGAAATCTTCAAGAGCTGATGCTGTAAGTGATAGTCCCCAGCACTTAATTGTGGAAGTTTTGTGCTCAATCACACATTTTACTTGGGTGTCATGTGCCGTGTCTCCCTATCAGTGCCCATAAACTTCTTGGTAAAGTCGTGCTCCCTTCTCAGTCTCACTGTAATAAAAGGGTGGAATATATCACTTTTAGTTCCATAAATTCTTTTTATATTTTCTGTAATAGGTTACCTTATCTTCTGTGAGGAGTCAGGACATCATAGTCATTGAGTCAATTGGGTGGTGATGCCTGGTCTTGCCTTGTAGAAGATGAACAGTATTTTATTATGACAAACTTGTCACTATGCACTAAATTGCCCCTAATCAAACAACAGGCTTTAGCTTCTGCTTCTCAGTCTGGTCTGAAGCAGCTGGGCTCATTTGCCATGATTTGTCTCAGATAATTCTTCCAGAAGAAGAATTGTCTGGATAATTCTTCCAGAACTTATTTTTCTACCTGTTAAACCCACAATAGTTAAAGAGTCATTCCACTGACTTCATGCAGCTTGGTTTCTCTTTACCATGGGCATAATTCAGAGCTACAGGCCCAACAGTTGGCAAAAGCCTCCTAAACACAGCCTGCTGTGACTGGTCAGTTTTGTGCCACTTTCATGTCCTTGTGGATCACCACCAAATCACAGGAGGCACTCTCCCAAATTTACCCAAGCAGAACAACAAACTGAGCCTACAGCTGTGAAAATTTTCAAGATACCCACTAGGTGTGAATCTAATATTTTTAATACACCCCCTCAAAGCTGGAGCAGTAGATAACCATGTTCTTTTCTATGCATTACCTTGGAGGACTTCCTGCATTACTCAAGGCGATGCTGACACCTTCTGCCTTCATGGTAACTTTATGGCACTGCAAGATTCAAACCAGAGCATACATCTTGTACAGCTGCCAACTTTCCATTAGCTGCCTATACTTATTTTGCTTCTGCCAAAGACCCTTACAATTTCACCTCGCTTACATGCATTGTGATTACACTGAATTGCTCAACACGAAAGGACAAAATTATTTTGAATCCTCCAGGACATGATTTCTTCAACAGACCTCACCTCTCTCCAGTTGCTGGATTCTTGTACGCAGTGTCTTTAGTTTCTCAAGGACAGCTGGAGATGTGGTGTCACAGAAATTTGCAGCCAGAGCCCCTTCAGAGCTAGTACTCAGCAATGACACAAGCTAGAGGTATTTGACAGATCCTCAACTGAGCTGGATTTGAAATAACAAAATATGAGATGTTTTCACAAAGATCTTGCCTATTATTCCAGTGCACTCTGGGAAAGAGCTTTTGGGGATCAGTGCTGCAGGGAACACTTGCACGCAGTGGCCTTGATCGATTGATAGAGCTCCTGGTTGGTGCCCTCCATTACCACGGCCTGGGGGCATGACTCAAAGGGCTCACTAATAATCTCTCCAAAAAATCTAGGTCATAAGGAGCTCTGCAGGTCATGAACAACTCTTCTGTGAGATTGGCATTGTCAGAACACCTCTAGTAGGTGCTTAATTTCTTGGATGCAATGCCTGAAAATAACTGCATGTTGCAGCAAGGTCATTTAGAGGACATATCCATGACAGAGAGAATCCCTTGAGTGTCCATGCAGAGAGCTCTGCCTGTGAAGCCATGAAGGAAAGGTTCAACACAGATGGGGAGCACTTTTGTGGGGCAACCAACTGCTCCTGGAAACTGTGGAAAGCTGCCTGGGGTGAGCCAGTGCCAGGCAGGGGCAGGGTTCTGTCTTGGGCTTATACAGAGGGTGCTGCCATCCACACTAAATTCTTTTTTGAGGAGGCAGCTGACACTGGGGATGGAGATGCTCCCCTTTCCTCCTTCCTGCTCTCTTTCTGCTTAACTGCCTCTTCTAGCACAGGTAGCACAAGACCCTTGAACCCTGAGGTCCCAGCTCCCCAAGGGGTGCCCTAAGATGTAAGGACTGTTTTCCATAGCTCTGTTGGAGCTGAGCCATGTTCAGTGAGGAGCATACAAGGGCTAATACGTTAGAAGAAGAAGGAGGGTGCCTGCATTTATGGGATAGATGATAGAACATGTTCTCAGAGAAAAATTGGTTTATCTTACTTGCTTAATTAGGATTTCCTAAGATGATGGCTGGCTTGAAGTGAACTTTAAGAAAAGGGGGAAAAAAATCACAGAATCCAAATAGAAATTATGAATCTGATTTTCCCCCCTTTGTCTCTTATTCATAAAAGCAAACCAAATTTCACACTGAAGCAGGGACAGGACAGCAGGGGGACCCTCACGCTCTGTCACAGCCAGATGACCAGAGATGTGTCTGTTTTACAAGGACAGACAAGAGGTTAGAGGGAAGGTCGCACATGCTGAAGCAGTCTGATTCTTCACATCAAAATACCTTCTTAAAACAATAGCAAAGAGATCAGTTACTCCAATGCATAAAACCTTGGCACTATGAACTTGAAACACAGCCCAGGGCAGAAAAACATTGGAATCCTTTTCTTCTTTCTTCTCACCAGTATTTTAATTATGCACATGCCTAATTCTGTTATAGTAACCCAAACAAGATGGTGAGATTTTCTGCCAGCACCCATCCATGTTGCAGGTTCTAGTAGCAAAAAGATGCCCACACACTCAGTAAAAATGTTCCTCGGTAACTTCAGTATGAAATTCTGTTTGAAGAGGAGTTTCAGGGTGACACAGTTGCCAAAAATGGACAGCTTTGAGCACTGTCTCCCTTTTCTCAAACATACACAGAACTGCAGCCTTGAGGCATGCCAGAACCTAGGGGTGTGTTTGGAACATGCTGTTCTCTGGCTATCCCACCTGGTTCAGTGGAATTCTATGATCACATTCAGAGGCAGAATAGTTTTAAAGGCATTCAGCTCAGGGCAGACAGTACAGGACTGCTACAAAGGCAGCAACACAATGGAAAGGATATAGACTATCGTGAAAAGCACCAACAGCAGGGAAACAAAACCTAGACCTTAATTTAAACTCTTCTTGAATATGTACCAATTATGTTGTTTAAACTGGTCATTTTCAAGAGGATGCTAACTAGGCCAAGAGCAGCAAAAGCATCTCCAGAACTGAAGTGCTATAAAAACAATTCTTCCCTTCCCTTCACAAACATCACTAGAAAAAGAACGAAAATGCTTTAATCAAATAGGAGATGCCAGCTCTGAATGGAGAAACATATGGGTTTTTGGCACTTTCCTATCTTATGACAGAAAGTAGCCTAGATCATTAAGTTCAGAGAGATATTTGCAACTCATGGCAGAAATGCTTTTTGAATAACTTTTTCCCAAAGACTGGGAACAAAGATCATCAAGAAATATCACCTGCCAAATGTTCTGTGTGAGGGCACAAGGTTTAGGTACATCAGATGGGCTATATTGATGGCCAGGGCCTTAGGAAATTCATCCAAGCCTGTGGACACAAAAACTACTGATCATAGAAACAAGAAAACACTAGCAAATCACCAGCTGGTCATACAAGTGCTGCCATGATCCATCTGTTGTAGTCCAGCACCAGCTGAATGATGCCAGATGAAAAAAAAAAACAGATTAAGCAAAAGCTTGATCCCAAACACCTAAGCAAATTCTTAAGACAAAGTATGAGTTGGGTAAAATAGGCAGAGCATGGGTCTTATTAATTCCGAGTACCACATGGAATACATATGACCTCTAAGATGAAGAGGAACACCTTTAGACTGCATTCATCCTAATATGTTGACTTTAATGATGGAATAGCAGAATTCCAAATATTGGGTATAGTCTAAAGGTGATGTGGTGGCTTTGTCTGGAAGTTGTCTTCTGCCCCTGAGAACAGCCTTTGCTCCAATTTATTCACAAAATGTTCTCCACTACTTTAAGCTTTTCTACTGTACACTGGGGTGTCTAGATTCATCAGCTGGGTGTTAAAATAGATGAAAACTAGCATGTAGTGTAACCATATGAAAAAAGTTGCATACATTTTTGCATGCAGTGAATATTTTGATGTATCCAACAACAGAACCATTTCCAATAGCAAGCAGATTAAAAAACACTGGAGCACACTATCCCCCCAACACAAGTTTCTAATGCTGATTCCTTCACTGCAGCTCTTGCCTGCTTGTCCTGCAGAATGAGTGTGTCTCGATGCTGCTGTATACTCTCAAAACATAGAGTCAATGATGGCACATACAAATTTTCACAAGCAACAGAAGGAGAAAATTCTGCTTCACTGCTCTGACATTGGAAACACTGCTGCAAAAGCTCCAACATATTCACTGAATTCTTTGAACTGCTTTGCAGTACTGGAGTCAGAAGAAAAATTACTGCACCAGGCAATCTCTGAATCATTGCTTTCTCTAACAGCACTAGAAGAAAGGCTTGTCAAGCTGGAGTTCTCCCTTAAGCTGAATGACAATGCAGTATTGTTAGGCACAGAAAATTTGATGAGTTAAACCCTCATTTGAGTCCAACATTGGAATAGCCATGGCTTAAAATATGTCCCCCCATGAAGAACCTTCAGTGACTGCACAGGTCACTTCTAGAGTGTAAGTGATGGATCAGTGATAAATTTCATATATTCTGTTTCATATATTCTGTCTTCAAGTGAAAAGGAAACACATTTCTATCAACATTCTTTCTTGCGTGTTTTAGGCTTAAATTTTAAAGTGCTGTATGCCCCTTCCACAGCTTTGGGCAAGTACATGGGATGCCTTTCCAACCTTTTCCTAGAGCCAGTGGTTCTCCGCTGACTGTTTCTTTGAGATTGGTTTGCAGCCTTAGCTGCTTGGTCAGTACCCTGTGAATATCTCCGGGGAGCACGAAGGATCCAGTTTGAATGCAAGCTGTGTTCACTTGTGCTGGTAGCAACTGAAAGACAAAAGATAATCTGGGATTAATAGTTTTTCAGTGACAGTTTTATCTGCACAGTGAGGTAACAGGGTGCTTGCTGGACCTGTCCTGGAGGTAAGATCAAGAGACAAATTTTGTTTCACTGCAGGATATCACTTGGGATGGGATTCATTTTATCTAGAATTTCAACACCTGCAGCATAAATATGTATGTGAGAGCTAGTCACTTCAAATACACTCCTTGGGCATAACTAAAATGACCTGTTTCAGACATTCACCTCAGCCTGAAGCAAAGGCAAGAAATATCTATATCCCTCTGCTGATTATACAGGAGAGATGATGACCTTAGATTGATGCATCTTCGTTTCTTTGGGCAATCCCATCCCTTCTGATGAAAACCTCCAATTATTTAGCCTAATCACTAAATGATTTCTTTTTTGATAGCTGGAAAGGAGTCACCCAGCCATTTCTCAAAAAAAAAAAAAGATGAAGAAAAAATACATTTATACCTTTTATAGTTCTCCAAAGACAGTTTGAGATAGAAATGCAAGGGTGGAGTTCAGCCTTTAGCAGAAGGCAAGCACTATTCCAACCCTGCACATACTACCTTTGCCATGTAATGATCACACATGAAACAGCTGCACCCATTCAACAAGTAACAAGTGACGTATTACTGTAATTTCCCATTTCATGTAATGGTCCTAGATTTGGGAAGCAAAACTAGAGGACAACTGATTAAATAAAAAAAAATTAATTAAACAAACACAATCTCACAATGCCGCTCCTCCCTCTACCCTCTACACACAAAAAACCATTTGGCTGGTTTATACCTCACCATCAAAATCAACATCCACATTTGGCAGATCCATGTCAGGAACTCTCCGCCACCTCTCTGAATCCAGGTCTGCAATGACTGAGTCGAAGAAAGCTATTGCTTCTCTTACATCTGAATTGGACTGTGGGCCTTTCCTTTCCATGGATGCCTGTTGATCAGACAAAGGAGAAAAATTTAGCCAAGGGTTGGGCACAATGGTTTTTTAATGAGCAAAGTCTATACAAAAGATGTATTTGATGTCACACTTTGGAAAAGAAACACAAATCCAGACTACTCCACAGCGCAGAAATCAAAGAAAGCAGGACAGCAGTCTAACAAATATCCATCCTGTTGCATGTTCAACAACAAGTATCTTCCACTTGGGCACTGCTGACCAGGTGTTACGAAATCCCTCAGAATCCATGTACCAGGCCATTTAATAGGGTGGCTAAGTGACAGCTGGGCTTTGTGGCCAAATTTATTCTGCCTAGCACTAGGCTCCTAAGGAGACACACATTAGAAATGTAGTCATGCAGGGTTCCTTCTGTAATTAATGCTAGGCTCCAGTAACTTCAGAAGATGAGTCAGGCCTTAAGTAGGCTGAACCCTCCTCTGCAGGCAGCGCTTTCTCTCAGCTGAAAAGGAATCGAGGGGTAACTTTGTTACTAATTTAGGCATCTTATTAAAATGCCCAGGTTAGGTGAAATTAATCCAGATCTAAATTGCTGATGTCTTTTTGAAATGAAAAAGGATGGTGTGCGCTAAAATATGAGTCATTCAACACTGTGATAATTCCCACAGGAAAGCCACACAGTATGAAATTAAGAGCCTCTCTTAATAAATAATCAAATGCCTATCTATAAATGCTGAAGCAGTCATAAAACCTTGGTTAGTGATTCTGAAGGTACATATGGGATGAATAATTCTTGCCAGGCTCTACCTAATGAAGGGACATTTATTTTCTTTGCTAGTCCAAGTCAGGTATTTTGTCAGGCTGCAATACCAGCTCAGAAAATTGCTACCCTGGGTTTAAGTGAGAGAAAAGGATATGTGCCATGTCACACCTCTGAAGGACCAGCTTGTTCCCTGTTCTGTGGAGGCAGACAGATGAACTAGCTAGTTCCCCTCCTGACATTATGAGTTGATTGACATTCTCAGAAGTGTTGAAAGATAGCTGCTACCACACATCTACTGGAAATAGTGACTGCTATTATGACTAAGCCCTCATTGGTTAAAAGGCATTTGAAAGAAATGCCTATGTGCTCCCAGCATCTGACCTACCTCTCTATTCTCTTCTTCCACTAGACACAAGTGACATATTTTGAGTCCATGGTCAGTCTGTAGTCCAAGACCCAGGGATCTTTGGATCAAAACTCCCATGAGGACAGGTTTGTCTGGACAAATTACCTTCCCACAAATCATGCAGCAGGTTAGAGAAAGAAGTGAATTTCCATTGACAGGTAATTTAACAGGAACAGGTAGCTTAGGACAAAACCATTCAAACCTGGTGATAACAAAAACCTTGCAATCTGTGAACATAAAATGTGTAGTTAAGAAGAATAGTCAGAATCTTGTCAAAGTCTTCTTGACCTCTCCCTAATTTTTACAAAGCCAGAGGTGCACAGCTGTGACCCTGCCATTTGTGTTGGCAAGAATGATTTCTATGGATGACACATCCTGCTGATGTTCCTGTCTGTTTCCAAGGAGATGGCTCATGGAGTGAGCATGCCAGTCAGTACCAGGACTGTTCATACATGGGGGCTAGCCGGCCAAAGTCAGATGACAGCACCCTTAGCCTCAGACTGTGGGAGATCCAATTATTTGCCAAAAAACAAGTTAAGGTTTTGGTGTTTTCCTTAAGCAGTATTTTTCAGCAGCAAATCTCAGAAGTTCACAAACCATTCTGACATTCTGCTGTGACAGAACATCTAAACATGGCAGCAACATTATTTAAAGTCAATCTGGCCCAATCAGTAAATTCAGCCATACACCCCTTCTTCCCACCATCCCCATAATTATCCAGCTTAAAGACTGCAGTGGATAACCTGTGAGTCTCCTGTTGAAATCATTTGCAGTCATGTTACCTGAACAGATCATCCCACTTTCTGCAGTCCTTTGTTTTGTCCTCACTGAATCGAGTCTAAAGTCAAAGTAACCACTGAACTGTCTAGTGACATGCAAACGTATAAAGCTTTTATTTCTAGAATACATTAAAATAATCTGCACCAAAGATGATATTCCAGTTTTATTTTTGTAGTATCATTACAGTAAAGGGTGAAGAATTGCACTGTCTAGAAATGACCCACCAATTTGTTCATGAACAGAGAAAGGAACTCTTAAGAATTCCCCATACTCCACATGCTATCAGTAGAGTTTGCACTGATGCTAAATGTAGCACTGATAAGTTAACTGATCACTCAGAAAAAAAACTCCTCTTTGTTTCAGTGAATTTTTAATTATTTTGTTAAGTAATTTTGTCAATAAGAACATTGACAGGAAATCCAGGGATTACTGCACTTGTCAGTAATTAACAGCTATAAATAATTATAGTGAAGGACTCCAGGGTACTTAAGTAGTCTATCAGAGTTTGCTCTTTCATAACATGTTTTCCATACTCTCATAACTTTTTCCTAATTTCTCTCCCCCAACTTTTCCCCCCTCAAACATAGACATATACATTTCTTTCCATGATGAGTCATTCATTCCTAATTTCACATTACTTAGAAAGAATCTTAAGACATTTAGCAACATTTCAAATGATGTAACAGTAAAATGACAACTGGCTGAAAGCAGTAAAGCAGAAAATCAATACAGGTAGTATAGCTCTGATGATTTTGTTGCTTAAGACTAAGCACATGGCAAAAGTTCTTGGAAATTACCTTAGAAGACTCTTTGGAAGGAAGGGGAAGAGATGACTTTTTTCCAGTTTTGGATGATCTTGTGGATGCTGGAGAATCTGCAGCCATACGCATGGATTTCAAGTTATTGATATTTTCAAGGTATTTTTTCCTCAAGGCTAGCAGATCCTGTAGGTACTTCAGGCAGTCCTGAGTCTTAGAGTACATCCAGTCTTTGTCTTCCTCTTTTGGCTGAAAGCAAGAGTCGATGCTGCTTGTACTTCTGCATTTTTTTAGTGGTTCACTAACTTTTTCCTGCTCACCTCCAAGGACGTACATAGAAGTGCTGCGGATCAGTCTCACTGCAGAACCTGCGCCATCACAGTAAGGGATGTCATCTGTCACGCTTCTTCTCTGGGAGTTGGGGTGAAATATAGAATGGATCTTTTTGAACATAATGTGTCACTTCCTCCCCTTTATACTTTTTCTCTTTCAACTCTTCAATTTAACACTAAGTCTGGCAATCAGCAGTAGGTACCTTTTCCCTCAGCGGACAAAAGAAATTGCTGCTTACTGTAATGAGGAGAAAAAAGAAACCTATGGCTGCACCAATTGTTTTCAGTCTAACATTGTGAGAAGCATGATGGTAATGCAGAACTGCCTTTTCTATTCCATTTCTGTCAGTGAAAGAGCTTTGTCCTGTCCTCGGTTTAAAACATAGTTGAGGAAGTCAAAAACCATGCTTTGCCTTTTTGTTTGGCGTCTGGTCCCCATAAAAAGCATCAGCACGAAGGCAGGAATTCCCTCTCCCACTATTCCTGCACGCTCCTGGGTTCCCCTGGGCGCCGACTGCGGGCGGGCGCGGGGCGCTGGCCGTGGTGCTGATCCGCTCCCGTCCGCCTCCGAGAACCCGCCGGCCGCCGCGGGGTGATGCTCGGGAAGAGCTGGCTGGAATCAGCCTCCACAGGGGCGAAAGTCTGGGTGGAGAAGAATAGTTTCTGTCGAGTAGAGTTCAGCTGCTGAAAGAAGTCGCTCTGGGTTTCACCCGGCAGTAACCAGGAGATGGCTTCAGCTACCTGACACCACAGGGCTGCCAGGAACCAAGTGGATTCAGATGTCAGGCTCTGTTACACTCAATACAAAGATGGCCTGTGTAAGGGATGCTGTAAAATAAAACACTTTTCCAAAGTGCTCCTCTGGCAAAATATTGCAGACAGAAACTTAAGAATTTGTATCTTTCCACATTAGTTGTCCTCCTAGATTGGTGCAAGGACATTTAATACAGTGGGTTTGATGATTGACTTTTGGCTGAAAGTACTGAGAAACTTTTGACTATTATTGGCATACTCGAGGCATGGCTAGTTTTGTGACTATGTGTCTGCATGATGTATGCTTTGGAGATAAGCAAATAGTGAACTGAAGCAATCGACAACTATTTAAAAGAAAGCAGAGATGCCAAAAAAAGTTTTCAAGAGAGTTTGTTCAGAAGAGTTTTCATATGTCATCCTGCCCAACCATTGACTGCTTGAGGAAAAATAATTATTTTTAAATCAAATAGATACCATCCTGCAAACACCACTGAGCAATTTTTTTCTAATGCCACTGGAAGTGCTAATAGTAGACTTAAACATCCCAAGCTATGTAGGATCTCACAGGAAAGATAGGTTGGCACATAAATTTGTCTATTGCTTTGAGAACTCTGAAATCTGGATGCTAAACATACACCACAATCATCTTAAAATGTTCCTTTTATTTATAGCTGAAGTTAATATGTACTTATAACAACTAAGAATTTAGGAAAACTAGGTTTTGCCACTTTTTCTGTCTTCTAACAGTAATAATTCCCATTGCAGCTGAAACTAGCCTAGAGACTGTTCTGAAATATAGTCACCTGTTTGATATCTAGTACTTGTATGGAAGATTCCATTATTGATTCTCTCCAAAGGTCTACTCAATCCCCCAGCTAGGTAATAGATTAGTCTGACTTTATGCTAGCATAGATCATTAGAACTATGAAAAAAATGTGACCTTTCTCCCCAGAATTGCCTGTCTGAGATAGATAAAGTTTTGGGCCATCAATACTAACACAGAATAATAATAATTCCATCTACATATTGATTTCATTTTCAGAGCAGAAGGCTGTAAGAAGTTTTTAATGCACTGTCCTGAGTGGGTGAGGTAAATATCTGTCACAGCCATTCCAGGGAACTTATTTACCAAGTTAAGAAGATGAGACTTTTTCAGAATAACCCTAATAAAAATTTACTTAGATTTGCTACATGGGATACTGGTATTTGTTTATAGACATGATACAATACCAGTGAGCCTCAGAGAACTCTAAGGCTTCTTAGTTCTCTTAGTCAGAAAACTCACGAATCAAGAAAATCAGTGGCTTGAATCAATGAGGTCATTGGGAACTCCATTGAGAAACTGCTTACAGTATCAGACATTGCCTTTCAATTGCAGATTGATTTATAAGCTCACCTGAGCTCATAAAGAGCTACAGGGTAAAGAAAAATCCAGAACCAACCAACCTACCGGAAACCCCTCCAAGGTTCTGTTGATGAAACCGCATGAAAAAGTTCATCTGTGAAGAGGAAGTCTGATGATATGCACTGGCATTTCGTTTGGGCCATAGTTTTTCCTACCCTGCTGCAACTGAATTCTAAAAACATGTGCTGATGTCTCACTTATCCAAAAAAGAAAAAAAAAAAAAAAAAAAAAGGCTTTCAGGCTCTAAAGAGGGTTCTCAATTCCTAACATGTTCATTCCCAATTTTTTTAAAAGCTTGCTGGGTCACATTCATTCTGTGCCAACATATGTGTCATTCCCATTGTTCACAGTGTTGTTAAAATAAGGAAGTATTAATAAATGAATGAAACAATAGAGTAACTGCATTATATAATAGAATTTGCAGTCACAAATGATCATTTACGATTTTTTCAGACTTGAATGTTTTATTCTATGCTTTGGTAATGGGCAGTGAGACAATCTTCCTCTCCTATTGTAAAAATTATTATTAATTTGTTTTCTTCAGAAGACCTAGTATAATTTAAATAGCTCTACAGATTTAAAAATTTAAAGGATGAAATAAAGAATATAATCCACTTTGTTTTCTAAGATGAGAAGTGCCCTTAGAAATGTCTTTTTGAGATATTTTCCTATAAGGCATTTGCTTTGAAACATGTTTCTGAAGTAGTGTTTCATTTATTTATACTCAAGCTCTCTTTCCCATGTACCTCTAAGTGTCCCTTTTTAAGTAAATAACAGGGCAATTATAATTCAGCCACCACTACAGATCACAGGTCTCCCAGAGTTACTGCTGTGGACTGAATATGCTACTGTTATCTAAGACAACTGGTAATTAAAAGTGAGGGTCTTGTTCAAGAATGATTCCCTTTTGCACAAGCACTCATCAAATGCCAAATATGGCTGAAGAAGAAAATTTAATTCTCTTAATTCAAAGCTCCAAATTCACGGACAGCTATTAAATCATAAATAAAGACCTCCCAAAGAAAGAGCTTGTGAGAAGCAGATCAAATAAACCAGACTCATCAAATAGACCACACTAAATATTTCATGGCATCTAAGATTACTGACTTTGACAAGGCAATGCTCACACCTTGCTTGTTCATTTGATTACTTGAATCTGACTTCATTTACTCAATGTTTTTTGTTTAAAGTCACTTTTTTTCCTATTATTGCTTTTAACAAGTCTGCTTTCTTTGCAGCTACCAGAGTGATCTAAGGGTAATTTAACAACACCAAATCACTCCCCAAACTATTTTTTTTTTTTTAATCTAACCCTGGCATTCTGTCAGCTTCTGATCCATCATAACTGGATAGTAAAATCAAGTTAGAAAATCCAATATATGTGCTTTGTTTAACTAAATTAACTACATAGTTGAAAAAAAAATCACATAAAACCAAAAGTACAGATAAATACACTTAAGTATTTTTATCAATAAGTTATTTGTCAAAATGCATTTTTATTTCTTGAATAACATGATAACATGCATTCAAATCTATCTACTTGATAGTTAAATTTTATCATGACTGATACAAGGGAATGTCAAATCATCCTTGAAACAAAGTTTTGATTTCAAAGAAGAAAATCTTTAACAAACTGTAGATGACAGTGTATTCTTTTTCTATCATAAAGTTTTATCAATCTGTTGTATCATATCAGTTAGGATAATACATTTTATTATATTTTAAAAATTTAAATGTAAACACTTCTTTTGCTTTTAAAGAAAAAAGAAATTCGCATATAAAATACATGAGTGGATAGTAAAGTTACTGAAGCTTGTGCTATTTTAGCTAGTTCAGAAATTAGAGCACAGTTGTCAGTCTCTGCTGAACTCTTCCATGTCTATATGGCTGCATAAAAAGTAGATTGTTTGGACAAAGCTAATTGAGAGAGTCCAAAACAGAGGAAAACAGAGTAAACAATTCATTACAGCAAGTATCAACACTTTGCTCCCTAGTCCCTGACTATTTTGTATATTCCCTTGAAGTTCTGCAAAGACACACACACACACACACACAGAAAATCTGTTAAATATTTAAGAGAAAAACAACAAATGCAAGAATGTTGAGATCCACAACTCATTTCTAAAAAAAATTAGCATTGCTGGCTGCATATGGTAGTAGTTATAACATTTAGTGTTTCGAAGATCACACATACTTGAAAATATGAGCTGGTGCTGCACGTCCAAATCCTAAATCAGGTGCTGATCATCAGTGCTTTTGGAGGGTGACAAGAAACATCCACTGTTAGATGCAATACCACAGGTTCCCACCTTTCACTGGCTAAAAGGGAAGATAGAAGAAGAACTGACCTTGTTAAAAAGCAAAGAAGAATCCTCAAGAATGGTTGTATCTTCTCTCTCAACCCACAGAGGTAACAGTCTGTTCTGCCTTCTGAAAACTGCAATCAGGAATTGCTTGATATCCTTCCTCTTTTGGGAAGTTTGCTAAGTATGGGAAAGGAGATCAATTCTGCTACCATGCATTTCAAACATCTATGACTGCTTCTTTGGGGCATTAAACTGGGGAAATCAGTTTCTCAAGAATGAGGACAAAGATTTTCATTTGAGCTGATTCAGAGGAAAACACAGTGAAATCTCCCTGTGTTGCCCACTTGTCAAACTTGATTTCTAACAGTAAACAGTAATGCTTGAGCTGTGTCAGACAACACTAAGCTATCAAACCTGATTCAAACCAGCTGATTCAGAACATTGACTCTCCTATCAGAAGACGAACGGGGATTTTTGTAAATCTGGAATATCATCTTTCCATCTAACCTAAATTTTAATCTAAGTATTACCATTTGACTTGGAACCCATACACTCTCCATAAATTTTCACTACATGAAAAATTTCCTTCATTGAACAGGTTTTGCTGCAGTGTAAGCAACAGCCTGGAACCAACAAAAGCAGTGACTACACTCCTACCAGGCATGAGAAAATAAAGAAATGCCAGTTCTTGTGCAGTGACATGCATGGAAAATGATTACACAAATGAGATACCAATCATTTTACAAATTATTATTATTATTATTATTATTATTATTCTCATTGGAAATTTTTTTGTGTATCTTCTGTGACAAAGCAATAAGATGAATGCTAGTGAAACACACCCTGCTTTAGACCTATGTCTACAGCTGTTGTTTGGCAGCCTTTTCAGAGGGTGAGAGGTTACCACACTTATCCCCTGCTGTATCTAACCTCCTCTTTCCTTTTGTTTCCTCAAACAACCCTGCTATCATTAAAAATGCCATCTCTGTGACAAGCTTGACAAGGGAACTTTGTCTTGTCTTCTGTCACACGGGGTCAAGGGAACAACCAGTTGCCCTTGCTTGTTTTGTTGGAAGAATTCATGTCCTTTTAGTGGAAACTCTGTTAGGACCTTTCAGAGCTTTGTTAGTCTTTGTTGAATTAGATATTGTCTCGCCTCCTGAGTCCTTTGTTCCCAAGATGGCTGAAGAATTATTGTGATGTCCAGCTTGTTGCCTGTCACATCCATCACCCATTGATGGAGTCTTTGGCAGGTGAATGTGATAAATAGCCAAAATTCCTTCATGGTAGCTCAATCAGGAATGGAGGTTGTAAGCAGCAGTTCTTCAAATCGGTTTATAGAATGCAAACTGTCTTGATCTCTAACTGGATCATCTGTTACTCATTCCAGTTAAATTCTAATAGACAATTATCCTTCCCACAAAGGATGTCCATAGGAGGATTTATGAAAGGGGACAGTATATCTTTGGTAAGTCACAAGGCTGCCAGACTCCATCAGCCATTCCCAGGCAAGGCCTACTCACGATACCTCCAGACTTTTTCATAGGCACTCTTGGATCTCTGCTTTCCGTACTGATCTCCTTCCTGCTCTGCTAACCCAGTGAAACAAGGCAAAGCTAATTCAAGTGGAGAAAAAAAAAAGGAGTAGTCTGGCTGGGATATCTGAGAAAGAGGGGCTCAGTGCAATTGAGGTATCATTTGAACTCTAGGGAAGATGGAAAGACAGAAAAAATATATCTCCAGCACCTACCAATAGTGGGGTTTTTGCATGTTAAATTTTTTTCTTCTCACATCACAATGCCTCTGGGAAAAAATATACCTGTATATAGCCTAAAGCACAGTGATCCTGCCCTGTCTCTGCCCCTGCTGCCACAACATAATTAATAAAAGGGGACTATTATTTTTGCTATAAGTTTCTTGAACATATCTCCTTGTACATCTCCTTCAGCACCTGCAGAAACACTTCCAAAGTGAAGCAACTTTGATCATGCTAAGGAATACAAGGAGCCAGCCAGGGCCCTTTTAGCAGGTAGCAGCTACATCTGCAATGACACCCCACAAGAATCAAATCCTACGCCATCACTACCATGAGTGCACCTCACCAGCCATCTGCTCCATCAAACTGCTGACATCACTCCATGCACTGTGAGAATGGAAAAGTTTTTACTGATAATAAATTGCTCCCTGAAGAGAAGCAACCCAAAATAGGCAGGATAATTATTAACCAGGTTTGGTAGGAGCAGTTTTTGTCGCCATTCTCTGAGTGGTCAGTAGAGAAGCAGGAGAAATCAGATTCCATGTTTTTCTTTCACATTTGCCAATTTTAACATAAAATGTGGTTGTTGGTAAACATGAATTCCTTCTCTTTTGATCTTTTGCCTCTACTCACTTCCGTCCTACCCAGCCTTCCACTGCCCTTTTAACACAGCCCTGCCAGTCTGTATTAAGACATTTAAAAGATTGGGGAAAGAGAAGAAGACATGGTTGCACAGCCTTGCCTACGACTTTCAAGCTAAACTTCAAAGAGCATTTCCTCTTTACCCACCGTGAATAGTCAAATCATATAGACAGGTGTGGCTTTCTGCAGGGGCAATGAAAGTTCATTTAGATGCTCTGAGGAATTTTCAATCAATTAACACCATCTTCCAGAGTAGCTGACCTATGATGTGGGATCTAAATATGAGGGGGAAAATATCACATGCTAAAGCAGTGGCTGCACAGAAGCTGCAAAGGGGCCTGCTGCCTCTGTGCCTGTTGGGCACAGGGTAGCTGCTTCTTGGGTATCTAGATTCAAAAATCCCCCATGAAGCCCTTTGGCAACATGCAGATGTGGACACTTGAGGTGTCCCTGGTGTAAATATTGTTTGCAGTGGGTCCACTTTTGAGATGGCTCACCAATAATACTGAAAAAAATAAGACAAAAGTAATTAAACTCTTATCTACTCGTATTCTTAGAACAACCTGGAAAGTCTTAGCAAAGGTGAGATTTCAGAGGTGTCAGAGAAAACACTGAGATATGGGCGCACAGGTGGTCATGGATGGTGAAATGGGTTTGCAGCTTGGCAAGGTGTTTAGAGTAATCTGCAAAGCCAAATGACACTTTCCAGACTAAGATACCTGTTAAATTCACAAAGCTTGCAAGTCAGCTTAGTCCGTGGTCAAGAACATGGAGATTTTTTGTGCCTGTGCCCTGAAATGTAGCAGAACATGTGCCTTTTACCAAAGGTGGGCAAAACATGGAGATGCTAACTGTGTTTTTCTCTGAGACCTCCAGGTCAGGCAGGAGGGAGTGAAACTAGGTTAACTGAAACAGAAGGAAATATTTATGTGAACCCTGGTGAACTGGAACAGCTGAGTCTTACATGCCTGTAATCTGAGCATCAATGCAAAATGAAAGGGACAGTCAGAGTGGCAAGAACTGAGGCAGCCAGCATTTCTCTTGTGATTTTTTTCTAAAACCATTATTCAGAAAAAGCATCTTGAGGAAACCATGGTAGTTACAGAAAAGCCAAGGTTACAGATCAAATAGCAGCCAGAGCTGGCAGCAAGCAAAGGTCACTGCATTTCTGAGTCAAAATACACTCAGCAAGGGCTCCATGGAGGATCTTCAACACATCCACTAGGGTAAGCAGATACAACAGGAACATCCAGAAAAATTTGCTGCAGTGGAAATGAACTGCAATCTATCATCTATAATTCTCCCTGCATAAAAAGAAATCCAATTGTCTGAAAACATGAGGCAGCAGAAACTGAGTTGATATTTCAATTTAATTCACTTCAGCTCACCTTATTGACTTCAACAGTATGCAGAACACTATCTTTTATCACTCAAGTGTCACTGTTCTTTATTTTTTGCATAGTGAATATGGTTATGGTTATTGATGTGCTTATGAAATATGCACTTAGATTTCTTCACAGTTTGCCTGGATGCATGCCTGTGGATATCAAAAATTGTTCTGTGGTGGCTGGGTGAGGTTTTGAAGGGGAAAACTGAGGTGGCTTCAGGGGGAAATAGGTAGGCCACTCTCATAAAACCAAGCTTCACAAGGTCACAGGCCTCTTTCTTTGCGAAGTTCACTGCTGTTGTGGAGCCTATAATGCCATTATATTTTCCTAGAAGTGCTCTATTTATTCCATTTCATTGGCACATCCTGGCAGGAGTGATTATGTTGTTCTCCTCACTCTCCATGACTGACTTTTTTTTTTTTTTTTTTTTGGAAAAGAAGGTCTGAAAATCCAGGTTACCGTGCAAAGACCAGGCTTTGCTTTCTGCCGTGCTTGAGCCTGCGGGTCAGCTCACAGCTCATGCACTACCTCAGCCACTGCCAGAACATCTGCAGAATGTCCTGCCTGGCCCTCAGTAAAAGACAACCCCCACTCCAGAGAACTGTTCTCCCTTCTTGCGTGAATTGAACCGCTTGTCCCAAACTTCAGAGATGCTGGGGATTGCCTGGCTTTTTTCATTGTCTTTCTCTTCTCCTTAGTCAGCTATGGTTTGGAACAAGAAGGAGGATGCTCACAAGGACCTCAGCGATGTTCATTCCCATGACCTGCTCCTTTTGCACCTTTTAGTTTCACCGCTAGATGGAAGCGTCGACCTCTGGAGTTACCGCGTTGGACTCCTGGCCGTACAACTGCACACACGAGCTCCCCAGTGACGCGGTTTTTTACCTGCACTAAGTCAGATATTGAAATAACAATATTCTCTGGGCTAAGACATTTCTGCAGTTGGTACGCGGAAGGTATAAAACTGAATAAACCTCCCAGGGGTGGTGGTATTCTTAGAGAAAACTGTAGACATTACTACAGTTGTATCTGTACAGGTGATATGAAGCCAGATAGGATTGGTCATGGATAAACAAAGGGAAGAGAACAAAACCACTGCTTCCGTCCAGTCTCAGCTAAGGAGGTAATATCTGGTGGTTCATAGCTGGGCTTGCACTGAGATCCCCGGGGCAGCCCTGAGTTCCCAGGACAAAACATAAAGAGGAGTGATATACTCCAATTTTCCCACAACAATTCGGGCTGCAAGCACCACATAAATGAAGAGTGAGTTTGCAGTTGTTGCTACAAGAAATTACTCACCAAGTGTTTCTTATGAATGAATATTTTTTATGTCTTATTTCTGAGAAGCTTAATGTGAATTTTTATGTTATGGATTCAAGGTGCTTAGGACGCATGGCTTTCATGGGAATATTCTCTGACTGAGGAAGTAGCTCTCAGTAACGGGATATGAACTGCTGAATACTCACAATTATGAACTCAGAATTTGCTTCTGCAGAAAACTCATGTGGGCTCTTAGCCAATATCAATGAGATCAGTGGGAGATATTCCTGCTCCCTAATGCCAAACCAGATGCTGTGAACTCCACTGCGTTAGGAGACAGCAAACAGAAAACACAGTTTATAGAAATTTGCTTAGAGAGTCAGAAGACTGTTTGTGAAAAGAATTTCTGATGCTCATGTATTGTTAGTCGTTACTTAGCCTATAGAAAGCTCCTTGTTTCTTGTTCAATTACTTTTATAATAAAAGTGAAGGTGTCTGATGTAATCTTGCTGTGTATCTATGACTGTTCCCACAAACAGTGCCACAGCTGCAATTTCTGTAGTGGTGCTGAATTCAACACAGTTTAGGTTACATGTTATGCATCTACATCTGTGCAGAAACATCAGAGAGTGAAAGGTCAGACCCTTGGCTCTGAGGGCAGCAGACATGGCATGGATTACATCTACGTAAATGAATTCTCTTTTTTCCCCCACAATATCTGTGTTTGCCTTTTATGCCAGCTGGAAAGATTGTGCTCTTGCCCGGATTGTGCTGTGTGCTGTTTAGTGGAGCTCTAGAGGGTACAAGCTAAAACTGTTGAAAAGCACATAGCCAGTGTGGGCTATCACAATCTGGTCATGATTGCACGGGGACATGGGCCTGCTCCATCCAACAGTCCAGGCACAGCTCTTAAAGGCTGGGCCATGAGCTGATGTAGGTAATTCAAGGGATTTACTCACATTCACTAGAGTCAAGAATTTGGTACACACTGTCACAGATCAGTACAGTTTAGGAAACAAAAAACTCTATGAATTTTTTTTCATTTTTTTTAATATTATAAAATACCTGGGAATTTCATAGTGCCATTTGTAAATGGATTGTGTGCAACAGAGAGCAGAATCAACACTCTCATGAGCCTCACAAGCAGCTCTTTTCTCTTGAGTGGCAGCTCTTCACTCTAGAGCTCTGCTTGGGATTAGCATTGTGCTGTCATTACTTTAGATGTCATTAATCCCTTCTGTTCATTTAAGTCGATCTTTTTTTATAGTGCTGCTTGGTTTTATTGATTGTCTTTTTTTAGTATTGGGGCAGAAGAGGGGAGAAGTACCATCTCTGTGAAGCAATTGCATTTTAATAGGTAATACTGCTTATTGCAGGAAGAAGAATGCTTTATGTTTATGAGCTAGACTACACCATATAGTTGTGCTCTCAATGGCATAAACTATTTAAAGTTTACAGGTAGTGTATCTGAGACACTTCAAAAGTTTTACTTTTCCTGGAAAATTGTTGGGTTTGTGTAACCACAGATAACACTGGAGATAATTGTAACCAAAATGGATGAAAAATCTTGGACTTTGGCATGGGTTTTTTGCCTCAGATTCCCATGTGTTTCCTGGATTACATCATGGTCCTGCACCAGCTGGAGTTTATGGCTAAGATTGCTTCAACTTGAGCACTACGGGACAATAGTCTGAACTACTAATATCCAACTCATATACGTATTTTGTACGGTAACAAGGAAAGAAAGAAGCTATAGCTGAATGGAAGAAAAAGAAAGAAAACACAAAACACCAACTGATAGGAATGGTGAGTAGGTGCACTATCAGAAAACACTCTGAATTAATATCTGAAACTAAATGCATGCAGATTGCCGGTGTCTCTATAAGCAGTGCCATTTACTGTGAAAGCCCTTTGGAGGAAAAAAGCAAAGGTCTCGTTCTCAGCAGTATCGGTACTGACCGATGGATGATGTCACTGTTTTATCATTGCCTGTTGTGGCAGGAATTGTGTTTATTGAATGGAAAATTGTAAGCAATAAATATGTAGTGAGCTTCTATAAACAGCACCTTTTTGTCATACTAATCATTTTCAATTTTCTGTGATTTGCAGATGCCTGAGATTTTGCAAGTGGAAAATCCACACAGACAGAGTGGAAGCTGCTATATGTGAAGAGGTGAGAATGCCAGTCTGATGACTATAACTTTAATCCATAATTGATTTCGGTTTCATTTTCATCTATATGAAATTTTCATCTATATGAAAATTTTGGTTTCATTATATCTATTCAGTAATAACACAGTCATGTGAACATTCACTTAATGGGCCAAATTTTTGAATTTTTTTCAGCTTTTCGTGAGTCAACTGCTGCCTAGACATGCACCAGATTCAGTAGATTCACAATCTGTTCCTTAATCTAATTACTAATAAAGGTGTCTGCAGAAAACTTTTTTGGATTGCTGAGTTTTACAAAGTTTAATGTCATTTTACCAGCCAGAGATATAAGTTAAAGGCTTCACTGGTTCCAATGTCTGATACAATTAGGTTAATGGCATGAAGCCACTGGAGTGTGTGGATGCAGGCAGACTGCTCTGTGCCCAGGAGTCAGAGCCATGGTCATATTTGCCCTTGCTGTCAAAGAGAAGAGAACAGCAATGACAACAGTTGCTAGAAGGGTCTTTCTAGAAATAAAAACTGGCAGGCTCTCCTTGTATTCTCATGCCCGTAGGCAGCTGTCCTACAAAGTGCTCACATTTCCTAGAAATTTCAGCAGGTTTTTCTGGGCACGGGCAGAGAGCTTTTCAGAAAACAAACAAACAAACAAACAAATAAAACCACCAACAAAGAAACAATTTGGTCTAACGAAAGACGTGTAATGCTGTGCTCCTCATGCCTGAGTCTTTCCTTGTGTAGGCAATAGCATGAGAACATTAGGAGAGATCACACTGAGGCCTCTCTGTGGGGGAGAACTCATCTCAAATCACTTTCACACCCCTGGAAAAGTCCCTAACGTGTTAAACTTCTTGCAGCAGCTTCCTAAATATGTGGGTTTTCTCCCCCACTTTGTACAGCTCATCACCTCCATTTTTTTGAAGTTTTTTCTTAGTTTGTATCCAGCTGCTTCCAAGCTGTGTTCTAATACAGCCGTAACAAACTCAGTATTGGAATAACTAGCTAATTGTAATCCTCAACCACTGTTCTGGCTATATAATGGCTTATCTCACTCATTATGCACATTTGGTACCAAGATCAAAGACACCAAGTTTAATGTCACATATATCTGTGCACTCCTACCATAAAGGTTTCTCTTCAACAGAGGTGTAGTAAAGGGAGTTCCTGCCTTGAACTACCCCCTCTATCATGTGGACCCGCCTATGGATTAAATGGAAATTATTACAAAGTGTTACTGAGAAAGAACCTGAGTTGTACATATATACATATATATATGTACACATGAAGCTTATTATCCTGAGTGCAGTCAGATTTCAGCTATTTATAGACTGCTTCTAGATTTTTTTTCCACAAGGAAAAAAAAAATTACTCTCAGTTATAATCCTGTTCTTCTGCAATGCAGGAAAGGAGGTGACTAGGAGGGACTGGAAAACACACAGCAGATTAGGGGGAACGTTCTCCTCCTTGTTAGTGAGATGAATGATCACAATGTGACCACTCATGCAAGGGTCAGACTCTGCTTTTTCACTAGCACTGAAGGCCATATTATCCAGTCTGTTAAAGATGTTCCCTGCTTCATAAGCATGAAAAAAAATTCAAACAGAGCCTTAAAGGAGCTAGAGGTAGCTGGAGAGAACCCCTTAATGTAAACCTGTCCTGGTTTCAGCTGGAAAAGAATTCACTATGTTTACAGAAATACTATGAAGGTGGCAGGAAGGTAGGTGGACATTGTATGGCTTAGGTCCCAAAGCAGTCTCTGTTCACATGGCACTGCACCCAGTTTCACAAACCTTGTTTCAGATGCGCATTGCATGACTTCAGTCAGCGTGATTTGGGACCTGAACTGCAAAGTCCACATGGCTTGGGAGTATCCCCACCAGCTGTGGAATCTCAGAACTGTGCTCCATTCCCTCATAGAGACATACCTTTCAACAGACATGGATGGAAAGATGTTAGACAAGGACTTCTGTCAGCATCACAGGATTGAAGGTTGCACCAAGGACATTTTATTGTGAAGTGGGAAAGGAAGCGCTTTTTAGTAGACAGGCTTAGAATCCCACTGGAAAAAGCTGGAGCGGATTTCTCATTCTGTACAAGTAGCCCCTTTCTTCTTGTGCCCAAGTGTAACTTCAAAGCAGTGGAAAAAGAAGCCCATCACTTAAAGAGATATATTCTTACAAAATATTACTTGAGCTGCTGGAACTCAAATGACTCCAGAAAATCTGAGGCATATGACTTCTACAGATTTTGTTTTGTAAAATGAAAATCAAATAAACACCAGTAGCACCTCATCACAGAACACTTGCCTTCTTTGCTGCTGCTTTCCATGTGCCCAGCCACCCTGCTGGACCTGGTCAGCTAACCCTTGAATATCAATAAAAGCACATGTAATAACATGACATATATGTATACATACAATGCAGCATTCCAAAAAACTGCTTGGTTGGTCATTGTCATCTAGACTTGAATTATGTGAATTTTCTGGTTCAGGGCACAAAATCTACCGTGCAGGTGCATACATGGGATATTGGTTTCACTAACTCTAAGTGGTGGTAGAAGCTGTTTGAGATACCACTTACTCGCCAAACGTGTGATGCCGACTACCCACTGGGAAGAGAGCAAATTCCTCTGCACATGACTCAGAAGACTTATTTCTCTTCCCTGACTTCAAAGGAAGTCTAGAGGGGTATGTGTCACATCCTGGAGGTCTAAACTTCATCACATGGAGCATTTATCCGTGAATCTTCTCCAAAAACCTCTGCTACATGGGAGAGGGAGACCTCCTGACACACAGACACTCTGGTGCTGTCCAGGGCAGCAGACAGGTAGCCCACAGCCAAGGGTCCAGCTGCAACAGCCACAGCAATACCCCATCCCTTGTTCCCTGGGCAGGGCACTCAGGACCAGGGGAGCTCCTTTCTATGCAAGGGGTTTTTGCTAAGCTGTGACGCAGAGAAGTGAGGGCGGGACTTCAGACATTTCTTAATTGAATGGAAAAAGAAAAGAAAGCCAAGTTGTAACTGAGAAGCAGTTCTAAAATTAGTTCGAATAACAGTATAATGAATATCATGGAAAGGTTTCCTCTTATAACCAGATCTGTAAAAATAGTGAGAAAATAAAATAGTAATCTCTCTTGTTATAGACTAAGTAAATATTCTGCAACTGAAGATCCTGTGGAAAGCTGAGGGCTTTTTTTTCAAATAAAAGTATCAGATTAGCAGCAGGATTCATAGTCTTTTAGATTTCAGTAACATAAGCAAAACAACAAAGATGGCATTCTTATAGCTCTTCATATCTTCTTAGTACTGTGTGAATTTTACCTACCCCTTCAACAAAGCCATCAACTCTCTCAATGCCCCGGCAAGATTAAACTTTAACCAGGCACCTGCTCTGTGGGAAGGTTGGCTTCCCTGTGTCCAGCCTTTTGCCTCCCCTACAAGGTGGATAGATACTCCTGTGCTCTTTGGTGACTCACAGTAGAAGAGAAACTACAGCAGTTAAACCACTATATAGTTACTGGACAGTAAACCACTGTTATTTTTTTATTGGCTGGAGAAATATTCCAGAGCCCACACTTGGTTCCCTGAGCCACCTACTACACTTTCCACAACCATTGCAAAATTAATCACAAACTACACTATAAGCTTCCACCATTATCACCCATTAAAATTCTTCCTTACTTACAGAATGTTTAAACACACGTTGTTATATCATGGTTGATATAATCATGGCTGACAATGTGGGTGGGGAGGTGAATAAGACTTTTTTGGTCCATTTACTTCTTCCACTGCCCAAAAACTTTGCCAAAAACACAGGAAAGGAAGCAATCACTCAAACAATCCAATAAACATTTTCTTCATGTGGGTGATCTCATGATACTGCAACCACAGTAACTATAGTAGTTGCTAAATGAGACTTTTCTTCCTCAGATAAATGATCTTATCCCACAAGAAATGTTTATCTAGCAGAAGTAGGCAGTACGCTGAGGCAGTTACATTCACTGCAGTTTATAGACAGCATTATATGGGTACTTCAAGAATAAGGAATTTTGAATTATCTGTAGAGAATACTATCATAAGCCTGGTAGGGACACAGTTTCCCTACCACCCACGTGTAGGCCTCTTTTTTAATTATTATGAGAGACACCATGCAATGCAAATCACCCTGAAGGTGCCTGTCTTTCTCTATTAACTAAGGCAGGCAGATGTACAGGTCTGCTTAGCTCCCTCACTTAAGAGTGCTCAGAAAATGTCTATTATTAAGCAAAATTCATTCTGTCCAATACCTGTTCAGTAAGGTCACTGCTTACCTAGAATACAAAATGGAGCTGCACACACATCTCCACTCAGAGAATGGCTCCCTGCTTTCACAGGCAGAAAACTTCTCCTCTCTTTCAAATCTTCTTTCAGACAAGTCATTTCCTTTCAATATTCTCCAAATGTAGCCTACTCTATTATCTTGTGCTTGTCTTCTGGGCTGGTGATTCATGCCTCTCATTTTTACCTGGAAGTTAACACTATTTGGTTCTTTTGGACAAACCCCGCCTGTCTCTCTCATGTGTTCAGCACAGACTTGTGTAAAGGGAGAATGAAAGAAGGAGACACAGCCTTTGCTTATAGAAGTACAGATTGCCCTCTGCTCCAGCACTGCCTTATACTAAATATTCTCCAAACTTCAGCTGACTTTATGAGGACAATATGCAGATGCTGGAACTCATAGAAAGAAGTATTTCTGCTGTGCCTTCCTGAGAGCACCAGGAAAAGCGGTGTAGTTTTGAGGAGGATGAACAAATAGGGTAGAAACATTGAAGATGAGATAAAGGAGGTCAAGGTGTGGCAGCTTAAAAAAAAAAGGTTATTTGTAGAAAAAGTAATCTCCTTAGAGCCACAAGCCAAAATAAAGGACAGAAGATAGAAATCTATGTGAAAACTGGAGGAAGATAGAGGAATGGTGAAACTTTGGATGGTATAAGAGCATTCTCTGTTTTTCTATCAACCACTCTCTATCCCTTTCTCACCTGCTCAAGAGCTTACTTATCCTCTGCAACCAACATTTGAACTAAAGGCTTGTATATAGAGCAATAAAGATTTGCAGGTTTTGAAGACTACCGAGCATCTGCATTGTCTGTGAACAGTCAGCACTGAACATCCAATCAGTTTTATGTGGGAACCTAAACCCAGATGTAGACACCTAACTTTAAATGGATGAGACTGAAAGTGATTGTCTAAATGTAGGATGAGATTTTATTTGATAAATCCCAGATGAGTAAACTTGGCATCTTTATCATCACTCCATGAACAGAATTGCTGAAGAGTATTTATGGGAGCAACTTCTGGACAAGCTGAAATAACTTGTAAAACTTATTTTCACATCCTTTAAGCAAAGGCAAGTGCTTAAAATTATCTATTTGACTTTTTCCTTTGGCAGACTTGGAATAAAATATTTATAAGTTCTTAGACCTTTTTAGTCTTAAGAAAAACCTAAGACTTTTTGTGATCTTCATATCTATAGCATTATCATGGAAAATATCTGGAAAAGAACTATTTATGGGATCAGTCCTACAAAACCAGAATGGTGTTCATAGTACATAGCAGCATCATTTTCTGAACAGATAAAAGTTATGAATAGTGTTGCCTCAGAGTTAAGATCAATGTTGCATTTTCAGACAACGAGCATAAAATGTTCCACTGGTTTCATGAAACTCTGTTTTGTCCTGGATCCATATCTAAACTGTTTCATGGAAGTCACACACCATTTCTTTGAGTATAAACAACATTCCTCAGACAGGGACATGCTGATCAACTTCCTTGAATATCAAGTTAAAGAGAGATGATGAATTTATTCCCTATTCTCCATGGAGTGGCATTTTTTTTTTACATGCTGACATGCTGTGATGAGTACTTTATGATGCATAGCAGACTGGCTCTAATACCACTTGATCCTTCATAAATTAAGAGGCAAGAGGCAGCAGCCTATCGTGTAACTCCATTACTGGGATTTGGATTGAGTGTCTTGCACATGTTATCGTCTTTCTTTTAGCTGATACTTGTTAGGTGCCTTGAGAAAAGCTTTTGGAAACCTTTTCCCAAGTCACCTTTTTACTGCCCATCTGGGCTCTCTGAAAGGATCTATTTGCCCATGAGCTTCGCCGGCCCAAGTCTGGGGGAAAATCCAGCATTAACGGAGAAAAGGAGTAAGTTTAGAAAGAAACTTTTCTATTTCACGTCCATCTGCATTGCAAAACCTAATCCTGACTGGTAAAGTAAATGCTTTTATTTGCATCATTATTTCTAAGTTCACCTGTAAAGATTTTACCTGTTATACCCTGGGAGCATCTGTTTTCATAGGAGATCTGTTATAGTAGGTATAGCAGTGGGCACAATTACAGTCAGACCTTTCCCTTTCATCTTTAAAGGTTGGTGTTTTAAAAGCTTGAATGCAGTTTGCATTCTCCTGGGCCATGAAGGCTTCCTACAGGTTCTGGAGGCTTCCTATGGGTGATGGGGCTTTCTGTGTCAGCACACCCCTCCCAGCCTGGGTCACACAGTCCCTGCACACCCAGCACACTGGCCACGTGAAACTTTATAGGAACTAGTAAAATAACTGGTGAGCAGGGAATGAGTGTTTGGCCCTCCTCCTCCCCTCTGCCACAGCAGAAGAGCCAGACTGATACTGTTATTGCAGCTGTGGCCCAAGGGAAACTAGGCAGAGGGCCAGTGGGACCAGCAGGGCTGTGCAGAGCCAGGCCAAATCCTGTAGCATGATGGTGAGAGGAAACATTTCAATCTTGCTGTCATGAACAGGACCTTCTTCCTCCTGAAAGACAGAACATTTAAATACAGATGGGTTTCCTTTCACTTTGATTTGTGCATCAAACAGCTTGGAGCTGAGAAGTGCAATCAGCAGCTTTGATAGTCGGGTGTTGCCTCTGATGTGTTTTCTACAGTGATCTGTGTAGCTGATGATACCCATAAATCACTGGAGGACAGCTCCAGGCAGCAGCACTGCCAGTCATTGGTGTGGAGGTTTTGGCAGATGCAAGTTTTGCTACATCAAAACCCCTGCTACATCAGAGCTGAGGACAGCAGCCATTAGATGCTCCATCACCTACACAGTGCAGAATTCCACGGGGAGTGAAATCACAGTGTAACTGATACCAAGACAGCTTTCTTGTTTCATCAGGATTTTTTTCACCACTAGCTACGTGATGCCCCTAGAATGCTGCTAGAATGTGTAGTAATCATAAATTCAGCCACATTTTTTCATAGCTAAACTACTGGACAATAAGAAGTGGGCTAAGTTCGGATCCACTTTGTATACTCTTATGATCCCTGCCCTTGTAACATATCAAAGCTGCATCTGGAGATAAATCACAGAAGTATCATTAGCATTGTGTCCTGTCCTTAGGCTTTTCTTAAACGTCTGCTTCTGGCTACTAGATGAGATAGTTGCTGGGCTAGATGAATCTTGGATATGACCTAGTACAACCACTCCAATTGTCTCTAATAAAAGAAGATTGCAGATCAGCCAGGGAATCCAGGAGGCACTGCAGTTTGAAGG
The DNA here is from genome assembly GCA_910950805.1 of Acrocephalus scirpaceus scirpaceus. Lineage (NCBI taxonomy): Eukaryota > Metazoa > Chordata > Aves > Passeriformes > Sylviidae > Acrocephalus > Acrocephalus scirpaceus. The sequence continues at coordinate 53,395,600 of OU383774.1, read as the reverse complement.
AAAGACACTCATGCTTCAGTGATGGGCAGCCATCCAAAACACTAAGGTAGATGGAAGGCAATAAACTCTGGAGATAAGCAGATGGTTCTCAGGCTACAGAATGAGTTTACAACCAATACTAATGGTCTTCAGCTTTTTTATGAACTTTTTGCAAAATGCCAGAGCCAGCTATTACATGTCTGAGCTTCTTAAATATCAAAGATATTTTTTAAAGTTGATTTACACAAGCCAAAAAAACTTATGTAATTTTCAGTTAAAACTTGCAGACCACAGAAATAGCATCCAAATTTCTTTCCTAATAATCCTTTCTGGCTAATGGGGTTTTGGGCTAAGTTTCTGCCCTTTATACTTTTATTTGGCCCAGTCACAATTCTGCAAATCTTTCAGTGCAGTTTGAGAACAGCAGCTGAAGTAAAATTGAGTCTGGGCTGCTGGGGTCCTGTCCTCTACCTTGGAGGAGCCATCCACTGCCAACCATGCTGTTCTGCCCCTGTCTTTTGTCTTGCTGCTGGACTTGGTGCAAGGAGAAGTTGAGTCCGTCCAGAAAAGTAATGTGTCTGAGGATGAACCATTTCTTTCTTTTGCTCGACTGGTTTTCAGTCAGATCAGCTCCTTCAAATTCTCCAGGTAGTGTGGAGATGAAGAGGTGCACAAGCACAGTCAGGGAAGGGAGAGAAGGGCAGATATGCATCCTCCCTTTAGCTGAGTGTTAGCTGCCCTTCTGCACAAGAATGAGAACTCCTGGCTCTGTGGATCACTGGATGATGCAGCTTGCAGGTTTAATTGAGACCTTTAATATGATCCATCAGCTCTCAGAAAAGACCACTCTGGTACAAATGGATGAACCAGAAAACTGGGAAATTTTATTCTTTCAATGATTTGCCGGCTCTGATAAGACAATAAAGAATTGCCTGGCCCATATTTTGGGGCAGAGTGTTTCTATTTAAGTTCCAATGATTTTCTTCCTAGGGTTCCTGTCAAATTCCTTGACAGGTTTGGGTAGAATCATTGAATGCTTTGGGTTGGAAAGGACCTTAAAGATCATTTAGTTCCAACCCCTCTGCCATGGGCAGGGAAAACTTCCACTGCACCAGGTCACCCAAAGCCCCATCCAACCCAGCCCTGAACATTTCATCATTGCCTTCTAATATTCTCAGCACAGGCAGAGATCACATACTCAAGGCTGCTCTCAACATGAGAGAAGGGGTATAGCAGCCCCAGCCTCAGTCTAACAAGGGAGGGGAAAGGAAGGCTGCACAAAGCCACTGGACACAGGAGCTCCTACACTAGCCAGAGCAAGTGGGACTTTAACATCTCCCTCTACACCAGTAAATCTACTCCGCTTACAGATCTCAGAAGTGGGAACAGAATCAAATATCTTCCAGCAAAAATTGCTTACGTTTTATTTCAGAGATCTACTTCAGTGTGTTTACCATTGTTTAGATTATGCATAAACCAGGCATTCTTGATGTTAGTTTGATAAGTCAGTGGCTTAAATTCACAGCTACTGGACGAAAAGTTTTAGTAAAAACATTTAAACCTAGTAGAACCATCTGACTGCCAATCTTATGATTAAAAAATTGTATCACAGGTAATTCAAAACTTATTTTTTTAAATATGGTAGAACAATTAGGAAATAAAATCTCCTTTGGAGATCCAACAGTGTTTTAAATGTAGCTGCTTTCCAGAGTAAAAATTTTTACTGTCATGAGCAGCTGCAAAGGGAAAAGACCCTGAAGATCATTTTCAATTTCAGAAGAGTCTACATGTAAAAGCTGCTGTAATTTTTACTACTGCTACCATAGGGGCTTAATCTTTCCTCTTTGAACATCAATGGTTACAGGATTGGTCCTTGAAAATAAATGTTTTCTCTGCCTTGTAAATCACACTGTTTCATGAAAAAAACTTCATTTAATAGGAGTTGTCATGGTTACCAATATAGGAGTGCTTTTCTGAATATAATAATCACTGAGTATATGTGAAGGGTTCAGGACACTCACCAGAAGCCAGAACTGTCTCACTGACCTCATAAAAGTGACATTAAGTCCATTGTCTGCTTTCATGGTATAATTTTCACACATGTGGCACCCCATGACAATGGCTAACACTTCTTTAAATGTGTCAACTGAAACATTTCCACTGTACTTTAGTGGATGTGTGCCAGTACACTCTTAACACTTCCATCTACAGAAAAACAAGGCAAACAAGCATCACCAGACTCAAACTCTGGGCAAGCATTGCCTCCCAAGCTTTGTTTGGATTGTGCTGGTGTTCTCTCCTCTTACAGAGCACCAAAGAAGAGGTGCAGAGTAACACTACCAGCAGTTGACCAGAAAAAGTGGAATTCAAGTGCATGACCTCCACCTGCCTTCATGGAACTGTGGCACAAAGCCCTTGCACAGCAAGCTTTCCACCTCCAGGGCTGCCCAAACTGGTGCTTAGCCCCTCTAAGTTCCCTCACACCAGTAAGGTCTGGGTCAGAGTTTGCAGCAAAGGTCCACCTCTCATCCTTTATCTAGGATGTCAGGACTGGTCAGTGCACTCACAGAGCTTGGGAATAGAGTCAGCTTTGCCTAGCACAGAGCCACTGCCCTAAAGTCCAGTCCTGGGTGATAATCCTGGCACCTACACACAGCAAACCACAGATCTATTGGAAGGATCTGCCTGAATGGGATCGTTGCAATGTGAGGGCAAGATTAATTCCTAATGTCCATAATACAGAGCCACCTCGACTTTATTTCTCCTGGAAAGGGCTTTTCATCACCAACATTGGTCAAGCCTCCAACCAGAAGCCTGAACAGTGATGGGGTGCAGCTCCGCTTCCCCTTGTATTCCCATAGAGTTCTGGGCTTCAGGATAATACTGAAAAGGACTCCAGATAGTCAAGTTTTTATAGCAGTTGTTACTGAGTGCTAGAAGTTTTCCATAAAAACATTAATATACTAAAATTCAAGTTAAACAGAGCAATTTGCTTATAAAATGAGTATTTGTTGTACTATACCATGAACTTGAGTAGGAGTGTGTGTGCTACAGTTTTCAAATGAAACTTAAAAGAGTGGGACCAGGGAACCAAGCTCCCTTAAACTTCATTGAAAACCCTTGCCTTGGTGCTTTGAAGAAATAGCTCTTTATTACATAGTTGTATTTTACCTTAAAATTGTAGAATTTTAGGAGCTTGGGTGTCTGGCTTGAGACCTACCACAAATGAAACTGACCTTATCATAACCTTTAAAAATCCAAACAACCCAACAGTCTATGTGAGAAACTGCCACAACTATTTTGGCAACATTTACCAGTCTAAAAGCCAGCCTTTTAGGGCTGACCTAGCATGAAGAGTGAGCCACATGCCAAGCCATAATTTTCCTCCTCCTTCCAAAACTGCAATTGTCTCATTTTTTTTAAACCACAACCCAGTGTCTTAAGTCCAGCAGTGAATGTTAACAAAGCCTTGACCTGCAGAGGGCTAATTTCCATGGGGACCATTAAAGGAGAAAAGCTTTTCTATAAATGCCAGATTCTGTAAACTGAGAAGTTCATCACTGCAATATCTAGAGTAGAGTGGAAAGTGCCAGGAATGGAATCCAGAACGCCTTACTAGGGAGTGAGATTCTGCCTCCAGAGTCAGGTAGCAGAGGGTGGAGACAGCGCAATTTGAAAGGTTTTAGTTGGGAATGAAAAATCCCATCCTTCAGCATCTTTGTTATTTCTTTGTCTAGGGTGGTGAATACTCTGCTAAGCTAGGTTCTTGGTCAGTGTCTCAAGGAGGGACTCTCTAATTTATAACATAATGCCAGAAAGAACTGCAGTGGCATCTGTCCCCTTCCATTTTGGAATTGCACAGAAAAAGGGAGAGATCACAAATGCTGCATGAAAAGAAAATAACTGAGTGCTTTTTCCCCCAACAGAATACCCCTATCACCAGAATTTCAGTTACCTGAAAAGGGATAAATTTTTCTCCTCTCTCCCTACCCTCCTACACTCTTTTGCTCGCATTCCATCCTCCCGGCTGGTGCAGGAAAGATGATACCCCAGCAGACAGAACTCAGGGAGCAGAAAAGATATTGAAATTTGAATCCAAGTGTGGATTCAACAGGGAAATGGATGCTTTTCCTTCCCCTTCTCTTAGTCCCTGTATGATCCGATGTGATTCATCTTTCAGCTTTCCGATCTGCCTTTCCTCAGCCGGAGGCTGCAGCTATTGCTCTCCTGCACCATGCTCTCAGTTACTGAGACCATTGTGTGATGAAGGAGGGTCTGCTGCCTGAATTTTCTTCTGTGAGCACAGAGGTTATAGCAGATGGAGGTTGCAGTTAGGTGGTGCTTAACTTTGCTGATACAAGCTAAAATGGTTAACTTTGGGCAATTCTCACATACAGCCCCAGAAACACTGGAATTTTCCCTCAGAGGGTAGACGCCTCCTAATTACCTACTGTGTACAACTTACCATGATAATAAATTTGAACACAGTCATAAAAATTGGCTTTACATCCTCTTTTAAGTACCTTAGGTCCTATTTTAGATCTGGATCTAGGCAAGTAGGAGCAAGAGAACTTCCTGCACAACTAATCTTCGTTTCACCTTCTCAGTGTTTGGTTTTGACTACAGAATGCTTTATTTTTTTGGCGTCTTTGAAGATCCAAAGTCTTCTGATACTTTTGTGTCTGGGTTCTTGCCACCACTGCTATTAAAGGAAAGGCTTGAAATTTGAGGACATTTAAATTAGAAATATTTTCACTATTATCTTTGTCCTTAAACTGATATCACAGCATCATAACTATAATAAAGTAACTAAAACTTAACTTCTCTTTTTTCAATAAATAGTAGAGAGGACTAATGTGAAGTACAGGTAACAGAGAAAACCTAAGTAAGGGGCAGGAGTTAACACCTCATTCATTAAAGTCTTTTAAATGCTTGGAATTTATTGCAGAGAAGTCTCCTTTTCACCATAATTATGTGAAAGACCAGAATAAAACAGAGTTAAATGGGGCAAATATATAAATAAGAGAACCTACAGTTTGTGGTAGCTTTACTTACTATCTTAATTATATATTTCCTTTGAATGTTTCTTTTTTCCCTCCCTGGGACAGATGGAATAAATTAATCTTAAATGCAGCATAAAATCTATTCCAGATCCCCTCATATGCCAGTGTTTAAACAAAACTAACTAGAATAATAAAAGTCAGAAATGGAAAAGATCTATTAGCTGACCACCTAAAATTTTATATACAGAAATGTATCAATTTAACTAAACCTATTTCTAAATATTTAAGGAGGTTTGGTTACATCTTAAATCAGTTCAACGGTGGCTAGAGTCAGTTTATTTCACTTTGAAACCACTCTTAAAAGCAAATAAAAGTGACCTGCCTCTAAGCACAGTTGCACTAGCTAAATAAATGCATGTGTGTAGGCTAAGAGTCAGAGAGACAAGCAGGTCTGTCCAATCCTGGTAACAGAGACCACCAATACCACTTTTGTGGGGCTCAGGGTCGTCCGTGGCCGTTGCAGTGATGGAGAATAAAATGTTTACCCAAAACAGAGCCCTGAATTGGGAATCAAGAATTGTAGTCTCAGTTTTGCCTCTGTCTAGCCATGGGGGAATCTCCTAATGACACTGTATATCTGAAGATATTAATGCCTCCTACCTGAATGTGGTGATTCAAATTTTAGCCAGCTGCGAACCAAACATGCACAGCATTTTGGTCCCAGTCCTAAAAGAAATTGTATGAATTTCATTTTGTGAGTAAATTGTTTTGGATGGCAGTTTACCAGTCACAAAGCATAGAGAGGTTGTTTCCATATGTTCTGAATTACTATGTAGGTGCCTGCTCAGGACTGTTCTCTATGAACCCCTTTTATAGCATTTTGTCCAAACTAGCTTTTAACAACTTGCTGGGGGGAGGATAGAAGAGGTATGATTTAGGGGGCTTATTCCATACCTAAATCCTTATATTTATGGGAATGTTAATGTGAAATCCTCCCCATAAAATGAGAAATCATTTATCCACTTTCAAAATGACATGCATCCTTACCAGATAGTTAAAACAGATCAAACATCAACTTTCCTATACTGCATTTTTTTTCCCTAATTCTTGATGAATAGTAGAAGCTGAAAGTTTCCTCTAAAAATTTCTGAAGACGCTCAGTGGGTTGACCTTCTGTGATGCTGAGAGGCCACAGGACAGCACTTCAGTTCAGTGTCTCTCCAAGTTGGAGCAACGGGAATCCATCAGTTTCATAATAAGCACTTTGGGGTTTGGTACTGATTTCTTGTTCCTACAACATGGCAACACCACCTTGACAGCTCTTCCCAAGCTGTTCTCCTTTCCTTTTATTTCACAAGAGTCCTACCCACACCCAGATTATTTTAGAGAACCGGGACCATGTGCTATTGGGGACAACAGTAGCATGAACTACACCCAGCCTGTTAAACAATACTAGGTGTCACTATTAATTTGCCTGCCATATACAACTTGAGAGACCACTGGCAGGCTTAAAATGAGGGACAGCAGTGCCATGCAATGTACAGATGGACATAGAAGAATTGGTGGCATACTAAACCAGTTTAGCATTTCTTAGACCAACAGAAGGTTGGTTTGTGTGGTATATTTTTATATTCTGGTCAGTTTTATGTCTTTAATGCCAAGATTTTCAGGATTTTCCTTCTTTCTTGAAAGATATAAATAAAAAAAAAGGTATAAGAAAATAATTTTTTATTTAAGAAACTTAATTTTTTTGCTTCCAATCATTTTCCACAGCTAATAGTAATTTGGTGGTTGTTAGAGATTTTTGAAGAGAAAATTTCAACTCGTCAAAGTATTTTCCACAAAATATTAAAGGAAGAGGCCTCCAGCTACGGGGTAGATTTAATCATCCCATAATATCTACATTGTGGGGAACACAGGGCATGCCATCCCAGTTTTGTGCTTGAACTTGATTCAGAAGAGACAAAGAGCTGGTCTCCCGGGTTAGAGGGCTGAGCTAACAAATCAGTTCTGCCCCTCCTCTTGTAAAATCTGCCACAGACTGAATGGACTCAGTGGATTAAGGGAAGAGTTGGGTTTGTTTCTTTGTTTTGTTCTCGTTGTTGTTTTGGGGGGTTTTTTGGATGGGTGAGGTTTTGGTTCACACCTACATGGGTGTATACTTGTACTTCTGTAAGTGATGGAGAAAGAGACAGGTGTTCAAATTCCAAATACAAAATAAGTAAACATGCATGACATGATACAGGAGCTCACCCACAACTTTTCCCCTCACTCTCACCTTATAGACACTACCACTCAGCTTTCCTACATCAGCACTTCCTCACAGGCAGCATTCAAAATGCTTCTAATGCTCCTTTTGTGTCATTATAGAAATTCTCGCGTTGGAAACCACCCCTTGCTAGTTTTCTGTTTGTAATTTCAAAGTTATTGTATTCGATGTAATGAACAAGTGCCAAGCAGCACTGAGGGAGGCTGGAGAAAGCTCAGCACAGTGAAAGACTTCAAACACAAGGCTGTAACAGAGGACGTTCCAGGACCGGATGGATCGTGAGGACGTCCATACATCCAACACTCTCCCGTAACTTCCACTGGACATGGGGCGCCGCACCTTTAGCCCTGGAAACACTGCCGTGCCCGGGTGAAGGTGCCGGAGTGCCCCTGCCGGCGGTGTCCCGGCGCGGCTGACAGGTTGTGCGGGGCGCGCCGCGGGCAGCGGGAGCGGCGGGCGGTGCCTCCCCCGGCGCGGGGCGGGGGCCGGGCCGGGCCGGCCGAGCGGGCGCTGCTCCGGCTGGCGCTGCTGCCGCTGTCGCTGCTCTCGCTGTCGCACACGGCGGGCGGCAGAGGCGGCAGCGCCGCTCCCAGCGGGCGGCAGGGCGGGCGCGGAGCTCCCCAGCCCCGGCGGGCGCGGAGCCCCCCAGCCCCGCCGCCGCCATGGAGAAGCAGCCGGGCGGCGAGGACGAGTGCGTGGACTCGGGAGCGGAGACGGGCGGGTGAGTACGGGCGGCTCTCCCGGGCCCGCGGGGCTGCACTTGTTGCCGGCGGCCGCCGCCGAGCGCGTCCCGGCAGCGGCGGGGCTGGGGCTGGGCTGGGGCGGCGGCTTCGAGTCCCGGGCAGAGCTTCCCTCTGGCAGCGGGGGCCGGCGCCCCGGGAGCATCCCGCTCAGCGCCGAGTCTCCTTGCCTTTGCTGTCCTGTCCTCCTGCCGTCCTGGGACTCGGTCCGGTGTGACGCCCGGGGAGGCGGGAGGCATCCCCCTGCTCCGAGTGCCCCGGGGAGTTCGCGTTCCCTTGGTGAAGCAGTCCCCACTGTCCCCTGCTGCAGGCGGGGAGGAGGACGCGGAGAGGCCGTGGCTGTGGGCTCTAAGTTCGGGCTCCGAAGCAAGCTGCGATGGCTCGGCGGTGGGGCCCGCGCTCAGCTCCGCGGGCTGTGGGTGCGCTGGTCAGGGCTTGGTGCCGCACCAACCATGTGTCCCAGGGATTGTCCGGCTGAGGATAGTCTGCAAGCGTGTCCAGGACCTATCCTCTCCTTCTGGCGGTGACACACAGACAACATCAGGCAGAGAGAGTTGGCTCCTTGAAAGGACCATTGAGAGCCATCTACAAAAGCAAGTTTGATTTGTGGGCACCCAACAAGTGGGTTGCTGCTGTCATGATTCTCGTTGTGATACTCACCATGCTAGCCTGTGACTGCTGTAAACTTTGCTGGTAGTGTCATCTCAGTCAAGGACCCTTTTTTTTTCCCCTGACTTCATGACCCTGCAGCCAGAGGTGTGCAGTGGTTTTTAGCTTGATGACTTCCCCTAGTTATGGTTAATGGAGCTGCAAGGATGGTCCATGGGATCTCCCATTCAGCTCACATCTTCAGCCGATCTCTGTGGGAGAGAATGGGAAGTATTTCCAAGCCTGTCCTCCATGATGCTGCCATGGTATCTTGTCAGGAATGGCACTGAGCCCTTGCTCCTCCTCTGGCTCCAAAAGGGTAAAAGGAGGTTGCATACTCCTGCTAAGGCTGTTCTTTCCTGAGTCTTCCTTCTCACTCCTTGCTCCTCCAGCTGTTTCTCTCCAAGCTCCTTGCCTGGTACATCTCCTTTGGCCTCTAGTCTGAGTCTTGCAAAACTGTAAAGCTAATTCTTTGCACCGTGGTGTCAGGTGAACAACATCAAAACTGAAGTAGCAATATTACAAATAAAAAACTAAAAGATGAAAATGGCATATGGTAATCTTTTTCATGCATCCAGCTAGTAATTCAAATAATTTTTTAATTTCTTCTGTAGTCTTAGAAGTTAAGGACTTTTCCTATCACCTTGTATTGTGTGCACACCTAACAGTAAAAGCTTTAAAATATTTTATGTGACATAATTCAAAGGAAAAAACCCAGGCCTCTTTTCCAGATACAGGTTAGTCCCCATTAGGGATGTGGGTAAAAGGAAGACAAAGTAATCAGTGAACTCATGCCTGGTTCAAAGCTCAAAAACCCCTTGACTGGTCAAGTCACTCTTAATTTGCCGTGTTTATCTGGAATGGAAAAACCTGGGTTTTCTTGGGACAGGCACTTGGAAGGATTTGACCCAGCTGGTGACATTAGCCTGTAGACCTCAGGGACCAGTGTGACAGCTGCTTGTGTCTGGTGGTGATGAGGTGCAAAAGCTGATGATTTTATGAAGCATCTCTGTCTCATGCATGACACTGGAAAGTATAGGTTGATGGAAGAGTCTGTCTGAGGAATTTGAACAATGACATATGACAATTAATAACTGCAGTGCTTTGCTCTGGCGTTTATTTTGAAAAGCTATGGGCCTCTGCATTTCAATTATTATTTTTAGTTTTGTTTAGCAGCTATTTAATTCTGATAAACATGTTGCGTATGTCTCTTTCACAATGTTTATATTTCAGCTTTCTCACCAAACCAACTGTTCACAGCACTTGCTTTTCCCTGTTACTAGAAGATCTGCTATTTGCTTTGTCTCAGGCCCATCAAAGCTATTGCTAAATTGAACTGTATTCCTTTTTCTCCAATTACTCAATGGCAAAAAAAAAAAAATTAATTAACTATTCTGAGCTTCAGCAATCATCCTCTGACAGAATAAGGAAGAACAACTGTCAGAGTGATTCAGTAACAGTTTTGCATGGAGTGGTCCCTTTCTGTCACTCAGGGAACAATAGTGGATAGTGACTGTAGTAAATCCGGGCCCTGCACGCCCTTGTCATCTCAATGATTGTACGTAATGATGTGTGAGCTCTCACACGGAGCTCGGGCTGCTGAAGCTGCTTAGAGCAGCTAACAAATTGAACGCATCAAGTACTCCACAGGGCATATGTTGCTTAAGGTTTTGTTGTGGCTGCCAGCTACAAAAGCAGGCAAAACTCTCTGCTAAAGGCAAGATCGATTACAATTCAAACCCTTCATTTTCCTAATCCTTTGGAAAATATGTCCCTCTTACTGCATTTGCCTTGGTAAATAGGGTTGGCAAAGAGTCTGTTGAACAAAAATAGCATATTTTGAGTTCCTGAATCCAATAAGAATGGATTGAGCTGGTGCTGTCAAGTACCTAAAAAAAGGGTGTAGAACATATAAGCCAATTAGTTTATATTGGCTGTTTATAAATGAGATTTTAAATAGTTTGACCATCCTTGGTCTGAGAGACTTTGCCTATAGAAATTGTATCTTCTCAGGAAACGTATTTTGGGAGTTTTTATTATATAAACGTTATTTTGTCTGCTACTGAAAACTTTTAGTCCAGAAGTATAGGACACAGAGCTTTCTCTGGTAATAGTTTTAGTAGTGGATTAATACTATAAAACCTGACATTTTGGGAAGAATAAAATAGTCTTTCTTTGATCTTTTATTAGAAAGAAAACAGACTGAAGGGAGGAGAATTGTGTACATTTATAGAACTGTAGTTAAATGGCAAAGAAAAACAAAAAAGTGAGAAAAATAACAGTTACTTGCAATGAATAGTAGAACTATTAATTTTAATGCTTTCTTCATTTTACAAGCCATGAAAATATTGTTATTTCACTGTCTTTCAACAGCAGAGCAAAGATGACAAACTAAGATAATTTTGGGTGTTGTTAGGCATGCCTGATTTTGAAGCAACAAGATAGATTGGCTACCACTGGTATCAAGGATGCAGCATCAGCTTAATTTGCTGCGTTCAGGACCAATATCCCAAGTGAATGTGGAAAAACAGGCAGTTTCTCAGTTCTAAACGTCAGTGTTCTAAACATTTCAACATCCATGACAGACCCCAGCGGAAGTTGACTTGTTCACTTAGACAGCTATAAGATCCCATTCTTAAAAGATTCACACTTTAATCATGAACTTAATGATTGTCTCAAAGTTTGCCCAAACATGTAGTTTTTTCCCTCGCTTTGAAGTAATTTAGAGTTTTGAGAAGTTATAACATTTATTTTATTTGAATTTGTAACTTATCCACTTAAATTTCAAATAAATCATTAATCTTTTTAGAGGAAGTGGGGAGACATTGCTGAAGTACCAGGTGGTGAGGTTTTTTGTATAATAATTATACAAATTGAATTAAACAGTAGTTAATTGTTGAGTATTGGATGAATTTTAGGAAGGAAGGTTATAGTAGTTTTTGGTAGTAGGCAACTCCAACAAAACAGCTCAGCAAGATATAGAGAAACCCATTGCAAAACAGAGAAACAAGAGGTGTTTGAAGTTTATGACACTACAATGCAGCAGCAATTTTTAACATATATTTAGCAAAATCCATTGCTGTTTGGTTACAGTTAATTTTCATGGTGCTTATTGCCTCCTTTACATTTTCTCTTGTCTCTCATTCCTCAAATTAATTTTGCAGAGTTTACGTTCATTTTTGGAGTGTGATATATATATATATAAATATATAAATATATATATAAAAATAAAGTTGTACCCCACTTAGAGGTAAAATATCAAGAACACTGTAATCCATTCGTGTCCTCAGCAGAATGGGTCACTTAAACTATCAAATGAATAGTTGAATGGTTTATTGGGGTGAGAGATTGCTTTCATGTCTCGTGCTTCTGGCTTTAAGGAATTCAGCACTTATGACTTTGTGTGGCAGTCCTTCAAACTGACATGTCAGTCTCTTGTCACATATTTCATCCATCTATGAGAAACTCTCAGGAACACAAACCACTGATGTTGAAAGCTATTTTAGGGCCTGTTTTTACCTTGGGGCTTCTTTTGTTTTGGTTAGGGGTTTTGGGGGTTGTTTTGCTGTGAGTTTTTTTGCTGACACTTTCACTTCATGTATTGACCCATCAGTCCAGATATGTCATGATACTCAGGTTGTCTCTGATTTGACATTCGAATCATGTAAAGTTGAGCTGTTTGTCACAAACTGGGGTTGAGGCACCATTTCCAACCAGATTTACTCAGTGAAGCGAAGCTGTTTGCTTGAACATCGGGGCAGGCAAGACCTGCGAGTGTTGGGCACTGGAGCAAGGCATGGAAAGAGAGGTTGAAACAGACTTTAAATCACATTCTGAGACCACAGGTTCTGTGCTGATATCCATAATTCTTAGGTCCCAGCAAGCAGCGAGGTTCATCTCAGCTAAATGTTGCTGTGTGAAGGTTTGATGTTTGGTATAAATCAAGCTTCCTCTGTTGTTAATTAAGAGTACCGGGACCTCAGGAGGATAAGTCAGCCCCTGGCCTGGGATGGGTGGATACATATCACCTGATGTGTCCCTCTGGGAGTGCTCTGTGAGGGAGTGGTGAGCAGGGTGTGCAGCCAGGTGTGCTCACTAAAGCACAGGGTGCTTTAGGTCCTGCCTCATCAGGTGCTTTCTGGAAGATGACAAACAGCTTTTCAAACCTTATACAACAATGGTGTCTCTCACGTGGGGTCTCAAACATTGCTGTGGGTAATAAGCTCTGGAGTGTGGTGGTTAGAGCTGCCAAATGGGAATCCATCATTTGTCCTTTCCTAGAAATCCAGAGCAAGGAGTTTGGAGACAAGTTGCTGTAATTCCATTTCAATCATCTTGACTGCACAGGCAGAAGTACCATGAGGATAAGAGATTTGTGCTGGACTGGTATTAGTGAAGCAGATTGTAATCTGACCTGCAGGAATTTGGTGAGAAGAAACCCAGGACAAAGCTATAAAGCCAAATCTTCTAGTTCAGGCCTGGGGCTTTATCTGCCATAAAATACTCCTTTGTGCCCTGTGGAGCATTTTCTGAGGGAGGGAAGTAAAAGAAGCTGTTAAATACAGTACTTAATATGAAACAGTGAAATATGCCACAACTCTAGGTAGAGAAGGTGAATCCAGCAGGTTCCATTCCATCAGTCCTAGGCAAGCAAGGGATGCAAAGAGCAGAAGAGACTTTAAACTTTCCACTATTTCATTTTGGGGAGTGGGATTAAGAGCCCTTGCAATGGAGACCATGGGTATATTAGGGAATAGTATTATGTTAGAATTACTTGAGATGTGTTTATTTTACACAGCAGGCTGCCTCTGGAGATGTTGCACAGCTCGGAGACCTTGATTCCTGCCATGCCAGTCCATTAAACAGCACGTAGGTGTGTTCCTGAGCACAGGACAGAGTTGTCCACATGGTTGAATCCTTAAAATGGTTTGATGGCATCAGTTTGAATGGGGCCATCCAGCTCTATCCCATGTCTTTCCTGGGTGTGTTTTAGCATGGGCCAGGAGCTGGTTTTGCCATGTTGCCATGGTTCAAGGATCATTCCCAGCAGACCACTTGCCAGGATGTTTTGGAAGGCGAGAGGTTTTACTGGTACAGGTGCAGACTCTTTCACAGCACTTGGCCCCAGTCCCAGGCAGTTCCCTTGGGAGTGTTTGTTTATGGCTGCAGCTGTCAGTGCTGTAGCTGTGTTAACGTGGTGCTGTGCCACAGCTGACCAGTGTGCCCAAGGAACCCAAGCACCATGTGATGCTGGAGTAGCTGCACTGCTTGTGTGAGCCAGAGCTGCAGAACAGCCATGTTCTTAACCAAAGAAACAGGCTTACAGTGTTTTTATGGACCACCTTCAGCAACTGCAAGTTGCACTAGCAGCTTCTTGCTGGTATTCGGAAGTGGAATGCTTCCCTCTCTTGGATATTTTGAGGCTCTGTATCACTAATCAGCAGCTAGAGCTGCACACAGATCTCAGAGGATTGTTCAATATCTTCTGTGCACCTGATGCTCTTACCATGTCTAATAATGCACAAGTCTGATCCTTCAAAGGTGGTAATGGGAACTGAGGTCCTACCTTATCACAGGCTTCTACATTCCTATTTTAGTGTCTCTTGACATCTTCACAGCTCCCCTTCGCTGGTGGGCTGACCATTGAGCACACATTCTTTGCAGACTGATGTATCTTTTGACTGAGCTATAAGCCTTCCTTTTCAGTACCTTACACTGTTTCAATACCCTGTTTGACAATTTTTCTTCTCATTATGTGCCTATAAAGGGAACAGTCCTCTATTTGTCCACTTTCTGTGATGGACTTTTTCCTTTTATCTATAATCTAACATCTAGCAGAGGAAATAGCTTGCTGCAAGACCACGTAATAGGCCTGGAACCTCTGAGCCCCAGTGTGGTCCCAGGTGTCACCATTAAAGCACATGAGTGCTTTACTCTTGTGTTATCCTATCGGGAAAATCCTCTCCCCAGGGAAATTATAGAAGCCAATACTCAGGATGTTTAAAACAGGAATGAAAAGAACAGAAAGGAACACAGTTACTTGATGTCCACAGAGCCTGTATGCCCCAGGAGATGTTTATTTCAGTACTTGATTTTTCTAATGCATGATTTTGTCAAAGGCAATGTTGTGTGTGCCAGTCTAAAAAGCTTAAAAGACTTATACTAACTTCAGAATTTAGTGTCCTAAATAGCTGACTGTAAAGAAAAAAAATTTAATTTATAAGCCACTTACCAATGCATGCCATGAATTGAATGGTTTGTTCTAATATGTTGACAACAATAATGGTTTTGCTAGCACTGGTGTTTTTTGTTCTCAGGGACTAGATTCAAGACAAAGAAAGGAGCTGGAGGAAGAACAAAAGGTGATTCAGGTTGTCCCTGAGAGCACACAGAGAAACTCATATTCATCCCATTTGGTTTTAGATATGTGGTCTAGGGTTCTACATTAGAAGTGTGGTTTCTGTAGGCTTCTTGTCTAGACAACAGCTAGGGAGAGATACTTCAGACCTCTCTTATTGACAATAGAGAGAGCTTAGGGAGGGTACAGCCCTCATTTTGGTATCTGAGGTTGACATAAGCCTTTGAGCCTAATTACCCTTTTTTTAATTTGTGGATGTCAGTTATGCAACAAACGTAAATTAAATATTAGCTTGAACCATATTAGAACTACAAAAAGCCTCCTGCAATGCAATTCTAAAGCCTATTAAAATGTGTCTGTGCAATTAGTCTCCAAGCACACTGTTGTCTCCTCCTTTCTCAGCCCCCATCTTTTTATTTTTCCTCTTGTTTCATTTTTCAAGTCCTGCCTGTACTCCCTCAGTTCAGGACTCATTAATTCTCCATGTCCTATAATGTGCCTGCAGCACTTTGGGATAATAAAATAACAGTGTGAAGTAATAGAATGCTGTTCCAACTTACAGTGAGCAAAAGGCAAAACGTTGTCTCGCTTCCATCCGAAATACAAGCAGTGCAGATTCATTTTGAATTAGCTGCCAACATTGAACGACAGCCCCAGGCTGTTATCAAACAGAAGTGCAGACTAAATGAATCCTTGCTTGGGATGCTTGGAGGCAGCTGGATGTATATTGCTTGCCTCTAGGCTTATGAAGAGTGACATGTTACATAGTTTTCACACCCTTTCAAATATACACGGAGGCAAGTGACACGGATGTGACTTGCTGCTGAAAATGCTATGTGGTTTTATGGCCTGCACAGCACCTTAGCCAGCCCCTGGCACCACTTCCCCTTGGTCCCTGCCCAGAGCCAGACCAGTGGTGTGTACATTGCCCAGCAGTAGGAACAAGAAGGTCTCCTTCTCTGCTCACATTGCTATCCAAGTGTTAGAAAGATAAATTAGAATTTATCAGTCAGTAGAATTGCCTTTCTATTGTAAATTGTAAATTTTAGGGCTTGATGTGCTTCAGTGGTCTCAGATCTCGGGGGAGGTTAGCAAAGTTTAGGGAGAAGGATGCGCTGCTGATAGTGGGCACAAAGAACACAGAATTCACAGGCCACAAGGACATTTGGCAGAACTCACTAGAAAAGGAAGAAACTAACAAAGCCAACTAATTTCAGCAACTGTGCTGAAGTCAGCTCTAACTGGGTAGAAAGGAATTTTGTCAGGGGAGACTGTGACCATCGACTCCCAGCCCAGTGACTCAAGAAACCCAGTGACTCAAGAGACAGGCTGATCATTGGCATGGGAAGTGAGAGAATCATAAAGCCA
Source organism: Acrocephalus scirpaceus scirpaceus (assembly GCA_910950805.1). Lineage (NCBI taxonomy): Eukaryota > Metazoa > Chordata > Aves > Passeriformes > Sylviidae > Acrocephalus > Acrocephalus scirpaceus. The sequence continues at coordinate 53,379,235 of OU383774.1, read as the reverse complement.
GTCAAAGGTAGAATGCTGCTCAGTAACAGACCTGTATGGCTGCTAGCCAATGCACCCTGATTCCTTTGCTTGCTAAAAGGTATGAGTGGTGTGAAGCTCTGAAGATCAGGGAGCCAGCCTGTGGATGGCCACACCAGCTCCCTGCTTTGCACAAACTAGACAAAAGAAATGGGAATATCTCATCTTGGTGTGTAAATTGGTGCTGCACACATTCAGGACAACAATGTCATTACTGCCTCTGTCCTTCCCAGCTCCATAAGGGTCCTGGGGGTGACTGGTTGAGGGGTAGCACTTGATTCATGGAGGAGGTGCTGTGGAGCAGCTCTGTATGGGGAGCCTGAGAGTGCCTGCTAATGACCTAAACCTGTGGTCTCTGCCAGTGGGACAAAGATATTTCCTTGCTCCTTGGCCTTATCAAAGTGGCTGGGGGTACAGGATTAGCAAAGAAAAGTGAGTGAGGGAGAGCTGCAAACCCCTACCCACAACTCTTTCCCCAGCATTGCTCAGATCTTTTCCAAAAACTGTGAAAACTTCATGGCACTTGATGGTATTGGTGAATCCTTTTTCATGAAAAATGTGAAAAATTCAGGTTGTGTCATCTTTCACTAGTCCAGCAGGATTGGCAAGAGTTGGGAGCAGTTCCTCATCATCTTCTCACCTAACCAGTAGTTTTGGCATCTGATCTGCAGAGTACTGAGTGCAATGCTGTGAAATATGGAGATTACTGTAATGGCTTTTTTCTTCTGCAGAGATATGTCCATATTAAAATCAAAAGCAGATATGGGGGCTTGATGTCCTTTATTCCCCTGGTTGCCTGAGAGCCTAGAGTATGAGGGTATCCTGAGAATATGCTTGGATGATATCTACTTCCACACACATCTCTTGGGAGTCAAGGCTCATGTGGTTTCTTTAATTTAAAGCAATGTTGCAAACTTGCTGCAACTATTATGTAAAACAAGCATTTAGGTTTGAATCCAAGAGCTGTGTCAGGGCTCCCAAGCACTTTGCCTGCTCAGGGCACTGCAGGGCGCATGTGCCATGTGTTTATGGAGGCAGAGTGCTCTGGTGCATGGGGCCTGTTCTGGAGACACAGCAAGTGTGAGGCTAGAGACTGTGTAGCTGTGAACTCCAAACCCAAACACTCAAAGGTTATAGGTAGGGCCTCAGCAGTGGAAATGATTTTTTTTCCCTTAAGTATTAAGTGATGGCAAATTTGTTTTATCTTATAATTTCTGAATCTTCAGGACATAAATGGGTTATGTTTTAATCAGCTCAGAATGGAGTTTTCAGGAGTTTGGGGTTATATGCAGCCAATTAAAAAATTAATTACACTGTTGCTCAAAATACTTACCTGCTCTGATTTTCTCAGATAATCCAGTGTGCACAGAACTAGAACCAATGCCTGTATAGTTTTATTGAGATGTATTCAAGAGGAAAACGGTCTACTAAAGCAAAAAACTTTGTCATCTAAATGTTTATATTTTGACATTTGTGGGTTTTTTTCCTTCTCTGACAGTTGTGACTGTAGCACCATAAAAGACCTGCTCATCAAATTCAGTTCTCTTAAAAAGAATTCCAAAATACATAGTGAGGAGGGAGAGGAGCTAAGTCAAAGTCTAGTAGACTTCTACTCCTAAGCTGTGTCTGAGCAGACTATTTCCTCCTTATGAGAGCTTTCTTAGCTTTTATTTTCACACCTAGAGTTAGGTAGCATGAATAACCCCTAGATAAAACCAAAGTTACTTTACTCATTCTATTTACATACTTTAAAAATTCACATGAGGTGCCAGTTTTTCAGAAGCAGCATTCAAAACCTGTTCCAGTTATTCTTTTAGCACAAAAATGGGTCTAAATGGGCATTAAACTATTTCAATAAGCACTGTGTTAGTTTTAAGTTTTTCATTATCTCTTTTAGATTGAGTACATTCTAATTAGAATCTTTGTCTTGCAGGTCTGAGTACAGCCGTATGTCCTCTACTAGCAGTAAGTATAACTTTGAGATTTTTTTTAAAATGGATTATTATATTTTCTTTTTTTCTGCTTGCTAATATTTATTAACATCAACGTGGTGTTATTGACAGAGTTCACTTTGACACAGTAAAGCCCCCATTCCTTCTCTTCTTGGATCTATGTCTAGAAACAGTGTAGAAAATTAAACTGTTTGAATATTTATGACCAAAATACAAACCATGTGTAAAGTCCTAAACATTGGCGCTCACAAGGATACAAGGCAAAATGAGAACAAAATCTATAGACGCTGTGTGGGCCAGTGTGAATGGGCCCTCAGGCCAAAGGAGTTTGCAGTGATGAATGTCATTGGAGCTGGGAATGCAGGAATAATTGAATGTTTATTGTAAGCTGATGCCAACAAAGCACTTCAGAGCAACTCTAGTGAAGTCAGTTTTTTATTTCAGAGATGGTAGATACTCTAGTAAGTGCCACAGTCTTTCTATATATTTACAATGCCAGTTGATTTTCAGGTTATCCAACTGATAGAAGACTAATTCCTGTGTCTGTATTATTTTTTTCTTTCTTTTTCACCAATGTAAAATGATGATTTTTTTTAAGCAACATGGAACACTTTTTCACTCCATCTACTTCCTTAGCTGTAGAAGAGTCTGCATCTACAGCACTTTGAAATGCAATAATGCTTATTCACGCATGACTGCTGGTATCTCTCCTTGTCCAAGTGCAAAGTGATGTCTGTCTTCTGATTCACACATAGACATGAGCTTTATTTATGCCAAGCAAGCACATCAAAAATTCCTAGATGACAAGTTGTGTTTTATAATCTGGATCTTTAAGCACCATGAAAATCAGAGGGGAAGAAAGCTGTCAGTTTTTTTCTCGTTCACACATTCTGGCTGAAGTGTGGAGAGGGTTATTTTCCATCTCCCGTGGTCTTCACTGAAGGGCTTTAATTGATTTCAACAAGAGCTGGATGAGACAGCACTCATAATGTCTGACTCCTGAGCTGATGTGACTAGCAAGGAACGCGCTGTCTTTCCTCCATCTGCTCAGTGTGTGCGTGTGTGTGTCTGAGAAAGAGAGAATTTAGCGCAGCTTTTTCCTAAATTCTGTTGTTTAAATGGATTTCTGGATTCTCACCCTCAGGCATAATTTTTGAAATGATTGGGAGGCAAAATCCAGGCAATCAGCTTCTGTTTGGTAGTGAAAGCATATTGGATTTGCCTGGTTACACCAGATGTGTGGCACACCACCCTCTCAGCTCACAATTTCAGATGATGACTTGGGGAATATGTTGCGAACTTCCTTCACTTTTTGGGTGGTGACTCACAGTTATTTGCTTAACGGAGGCAGATTAGTTCAAAAGATATGGTGCAAGTAAAGTATTTCTCATTTAAAAATTTGGTTTGAATCCCTTAAAAACTTTGCGTGACTGCTGCACGTTTTACAAATAAAGGTAACAAATTATATTTGTAAGCCTTGGTTTAAATGAGGTGTTTCTAAGGGCAATGAATCCTTTGTTACGTGGCAGCTGCAGTGTGTCGTGCTAACTGTGGCTTCCTCAGTGTCCTGCTGGCCACTGCTGTCCAGTGTATGTGGCCATTGCAGTTGTGTTTCAACACCAGTAATTTGTCTGTACAAGGAGGTATTATCATTCCAGCAAAGGCACACAAGTTCAGGAGACAGAAAAGTCTCCTTCTTTCTTCTGCTTCCAAGGCAAATTATAGAGATACAGCTTCACAAGTAGCAGTATTTAACTTTGCTTTTTGAGGGGTTTTTTTGGTTGGTTTGGTCAGACACTGCAAGAGCAACAGAAACAGTTATGTAAAAGAATTTTGGTAAAATAGAAATACTTTCATGTCACAGGCTAGTAGTGGTTATGTAATGCATTTTAAAAAAAGATTGTTGAAGAGAGATTAAAAAAAAAAAAAGGTGATTTAGACCTTTAATTTCCTTGGGGAAAAGATTCAATAAGTGGTATCATTCACAGTAGAGAAAGCAGTCTAGTCAATGATGCTATTAGACCCTAGTGTAGCACAAAGTAAATGTTGTAAATTAAGAAGGAAAGAATCTCCATTACCTGCAGCTGCTTCACCTAAAGCTCCTGTTATAATGGAGTTTATCTAAACCAGAAGGATTACAGACCAATTTATTTTTACAGGGGTCCTATTTGGTGGCACCAGTGAGGCTCCAATTTCAGTGTTTAACAAATTAATAATCTTTCCTCTTTCTGAATTAACTCCACTGGACAAGAGTTTTCCACAGACATGCCAAGAAAAGGTTAAGAAAGACCTAGCAGGTGAATCAACTACAGCTTCTATCACAGCAGCTGAGCAAACTGCAGGACTTGGCACCAACGCAGAGTTGTACAGGAATTCCAGACCCCCCAAGTCGGATGTAAAACCTCATGGCTGCTAAATGGCAGTGGCAGGATCATTCTGTGTTTATTTCTAGTACTTTTTTTCCCTGAGCACATGGCAGCAGCTATTGTGGTCAGAGTACTTCTTCAGCAGTTCAAAGCCCTGCCTGGTGGATTGGTTGGACCTTGGGTTTTAGGCAGCCTCTCACTTCTTTTCTTCTTTGCCCTTGTGTCCCAGCTTCAGACAACCAAAAACGCTTTTTACTGGCAGCATTCATCAAACATTCATCAATCAATGTTTGTGGTTTTGTACAGCAGGTAATTTGGGGAAGAGCACCAAAGTTTGCAGAGTGTGTGTACTTCAGCAATAAAAGGCAGCAGGTGCCTGCTGTGCGGGTTCTGGCTGTTGTCAGGGTGACTGTGTGCCACTTTGCCTTGTCTTGTTGAGTTGAGTAAAAAGGTCATACAAACCTGTCTCTGCAGGATGATGCATCTGGAGGTATTACAGCTTTCAGAGGTTCAGCAGTGTGATTTCAGTGAGGAGAAATGCTTTTTCTTTTTTTTTCTTTTTTTTTTTTTAACCTTAATGCTGGTATGTGTAGTTACTTTTTCCTTTGCTCTTTAGGAGGAAGAGTGCTTTGTCTTGTTGGGATGTTTTGCCTATTGGCATGCCCTTCATTAATCTAGGAAATGTACTAACCTTCTTCTTCCTCATATTTTCAATTACCTTTTCCATTATGGTTTTCAATTACCATTAGGGATCCCTAATTATAAATGAGAGAGAATTGTGCTAGGCACTTCACACCCACAGAAGGGAACTTTACCTGAAGTACATAATGCCAAAATATAAAGACCATAAGCGGCATATGGATACAGACAGTCAGAATCACAAAGAAATTATTAATTACTGTTGGTTGGCACAATAAAAAACAGGCTCTATACATCATAATTTTAATTATCTTCAGATTGCTTTGAGCTATGTGTTTCAGGGATGATTTTCAACTAGGGAGGAGGAGTTTTGATAAGGGCTGCTTGTCACCTCTTCTGCTTAATCTTTGCATTGATGATAATGGCTCTTCAGAAAGACCCAAACCAGGAATGGATGTTTTGAACCATGACTTCTGTCATTTGTAACATTCACAAAGGATGAGAGGAAATGGCCTCAAATTGCACCAGGGGAAGTTTATATTAGATATTAGGAAAAATTTCTTCATTGAAAATGTGATCAGGCATTGGAACAGGATGCCCAGGGAAGTGATGGGGTCACCATCCCTGGTACTGTGTGGATGTGGTGCTTGAGGATGTTGTTTAGTGGTGAACAGGGCAGGGCTGGGTTAATGATTGGGTTCAATAATCTTAGAGGTACCTTCCAAGCGTAATGATTCTATGATCTGAAGTATTCCACACCTAGTTAGCCCTGGTGTCTTAGAAATAATTGTGGAAGTGAATGATTTTTTTTTTTCCCGTAACCATTTTTAGCTTGGTAGTCAGGTAGCTGCCTGGATATATCTTTGTACTGGTCCATCTAAGTTGGTAAATGAAATATAAAAATGGTCCTATGGGATAAGATGCATGTTTCTGGAAGATTTTAGAGCATTTGAAATTGTAGAACCCTGTAGCATGCAATAGTTCATGTTATGCCTCTTAGTGAGGTAAAGGGTTTGTCTCTCACTTGCTTTGCAGTTGGAAAGCTGGTAGTTCACCTTCCCTTGCTCCCCTGTCTTTCCTTTAGCAGCTAGGAAACAATTGAGTCCTTCATATTCATATGGGGTGTTCATATTCTTTTGTGGTAAACCTGGGAATTTTTTTTTTCCATGTTGCACATACCTGTGTTCCTAGCCCATGGAATTCCACCCACTTTCTGGTTCTAGAAATTGAGCACAAGAAAGTTTGTTTTGGCAGATATAAAATATGTGGGTTACTGCACATGTTTCTTTTTAATAAATTCTCTGTTTGATACTCTGTTCCTATGCTGGTATAAATTCAGATCTTTCTCTGGGGATTTGGTCAAGGTTTGGTCAGCATTTTGTCAGTGTCATCTGCATCAGCTCCCTGGGCTTGTGACTCAGTGGGAAGCTCACACTAGAGCAGGCTCCTGCCAAAAGCTGCAGAGCCTTGCAGAGAGGAGCCCGTGCTGGAGCAGGTTTGCTGGCAGGGCTTGTGAGCCCGTGGGGAACCCACACTGGAGCCCGCTCCTGGAAGCCTGCACCCCACAGAAGGAACCCACACTGGAGCAGTTTGTGAAGAACTGCAGCCTGTGGGAAGGACTCATGTTGGAGAAGTTCATGAAGACTCTCTCCCATGAGAGGGACCCCACCCTGGAGCAGAGGAAGGACTCCTCTCCCTGAGAAGGAAACAGCAGCAGAAACGCTGATGAACTGACTGTAACCCCCATTTCCCATCCCTATGTGCCACTGCAGGGAAGAGGGTGGAGAATTGGGAGTAAACTTAATCTCAGGAAGGGAGGAGGGTTGGGGAAAGGTGTTTTTAAGATTTGTTTTACTTCTCATTATCGTACTTTGATTCTGATTGGTAATAAATAAATTCAACTAATTTCCCCAAATCAAGTCTGTTTTGCTCATGACAGCAATTGGTGATTGATCTCTCCCTGTCCTTGACTCATGGACCTTTCATTAAATTTTTTCTCCCTAGCCCAGCTGAGGAGGGGAGCAGTAGTGGGGTTTTGGTGGGCACCTGGTGGCCAGCCAAGGTCAACCCACCACAAAACGCCTTGTAACAAAAGCACAGGGTGAAATGGCTTCCTGGTTTTTGTGTATCGTTTCAAAATCTGTCTTCAGTGAACTGTTAAAGGTGATGAAAACTAAGCAGCAACAGGAAGAGGAGTGCGTCTGATTTTGGCTTTGAAAACTGTAACAAAGCTTGAATTTCATAATATAGTTGCATCCTTTAGGTTAGGTTAGTTCTGACTGATTCTAACCCAGGCACTTCTGGACTGGGTATCTTCTAAGTCTATTTCTCCAAACAACAGAATTTAATGAGTGTAAGGATGTAATTATATTTTTTTATTGCTATAGAAAGATACACAGTAGTATATTGTTTCTTATTTCCACAGAGAACAGAGATGCTTTTGCAATGGCTGGCAATAAGCTGTATTAAATACAATTATAAAAACAATTTACAGCAGGCTTGCCAGCATCATACTGCATATCCAGAAGGTGTTATTATAAAAGGAAGACTAATTAAGGTATGAGGAAAAATGCAAGAGGAAATTGGACCCGAATAATGTAGAGTCTTAGCCTGCAGCATCTGTCAGTGTTGCAAATTCAGGTGTTTTATATAGTAATGAAATCTGAAGTGTCAGCTCCTGTGGAAAATAAAGCTGTGGAAAATATAATACATCTTCTGCATATCTTGCCTGGCTCATGTTATGATGCCAGGGGTAAAATGCAATGCTGCTTCCCACTGTGGCAGGGTGAAGAGGGAAAATGTCACTGGTGCGTGCAACCTAGCAGTCTTTGGCTGTGCAAAACAGTAATGTAGCTGCTTGTCATCAGATTCCACTGTGATGAAGGACCAGATGCTTGCATACAGGATAGAAAAGTACAGTACTGATCCACAGAGAGTTGAGCTTGGTAGGCACCTCTAGAGATGAGGCACAGCCATGTGTAAGGATGTGCACAAAAGAATGTGTGAAACTTAAAAACAAACCTAGATTTGATTTTTGCATTCCAAGTGGCATTGACCACAAGTATAGCATTGCCCTTGTTAAGACTGAAGTTCCTGTTCAAATTTGTCTGACTTGGAGCAACCTGTGTATCTCTGGTTTTTTGTAAAATTCAGAGTTCCACTCCTTAGGATCATTTAGCATGCACCAAGCTGTGTGTCCCATGGCTTAATGACTTTCTACTGGCCTGGTGCTAGCTTGGGATTTCTGTATCAAGGATGTACAAGTGTACCCTAAACAGTTACTGGACCAGAGTTATCAAAACATTATTTGCAGTTGTTTTGTATACTCTTTTCTGACCACATCCAGTCAGGTGTTTTTTTTTCTTGTCATACAGATGCAGCAGATGAAAACTGGACTAGTTATTGAAAAAGAATCATGTGTATGGATGACAATATAAATGTTTTTCTAGCTCCTTTTTTAAAGCCCACATAGTCATAATCAAAACCATGTAACCAAATACATCCTCATTTTCAATAATCCAAGCATATTTCAGAAGCATAGGAAATCTTTGGTAGACACTGAGCTATCGAGTGCCATACAGTTGTAGTAAAATCTTACAGGAAATATGTCAGAGAAAGTTAAATTGGATTATTTGGTGATGTGGGTTAAATTTCCCCCTGTGGAAGTGTTACTGCTGCTGTCCCAGAAAACCACAAGGAGCTAGGCAGCCATTTAGTGGGCGTTTTAACCCTGAGAAATGGGTTGGAGGAAAGATCTTGGCACTCTAAGTTCAGCTGGTACAGTGATGAGAATGATGTGGAAATTGTTGCTGTGTCTGTCTGAATTGTTAAAGCCCAAAGAGGGAAGCTAAAAAAATAAATCTGTCCCATGGCAACTCCTGACTCAGAGGCACTAGTTGGGGTAGAACAGGAAAAGCCATCTGAGTCACCGAGTCAAATAACAAAACACTTGTGAAGGCTGAAGCTATTAAGGCAGTTTCTACTAGATGTTGCCAATGCCAACAGTTAGTTTCCTCATGGCCATAGTACATTATTGTGGGGTACTTTATTTCATCTGAACTTTTAAAAATAAATAAGTACCATTTGTTTATGCACATTTAATGGAAACTTGGACGTTTGGTAATAGTGCATGCCACCTTCTAGAGCAGTAGATGTCCTCTGCCTGCCCTGTTTTTGTAGGTGCAATGCTTGTTGATTCGTAGTTTAGGGGGGAAAAAAATTGTAGTTTATAAAATGTTGATGAAATGCTTATCAGGTGACTCCTGGCTGCCATCATAGGGGACCAGGATGGACCATAGACAACAAAGCATGCTTTCTATTCCTGCCTCCCTTTTCCATCAACTGCTAGGGGGTAGATCTTTTGAGCCACATGCTGCTGTCAGCTGGAAGGAGTATGAGATTCAACTGATTTTCCACCACTGCCAAGTCTAAATGGGTCCTTTGCTGTAATGCTGGTATTGTTCATTGTCTACAGAGACACAAATATGGCAATGCTCGGCCATGCCTCAGGGTTTGATCCCATATTGTCTTTGGCTGTGTCTTCAGTGTAGAAGTTTTGGTGTGACTTCTGCCTCCTCTCTGGCTGGCTTTCCCTGCCACATTTTTGCGATACCAGGAAGATTTGTGCAAAAGCACAGACTGATTAAAAAAGGTCTGTCTGAAAATTAACATTTTTTGCCAAACTAGTTTTCTGACTGCCACCAGAAGACACAATCCTTATTATTGCTGAAGTCTGAGAGCTTCTTTTCAGTATGTTCAGCAAGCTCTTTCAGCTTGCATCTGACCTGACACGTGGGAAGCACTGGAAACACTTAGCTGAGAATAGTAGGGGGAAGAGTGCCAGCAGTAAAGTCTTGAATTGTCTTAAGCCCATCATAAAATCACACTTTCAGTTAACTAAAGTACATTGTGTGTGGTATGGAGCTCATTGTTGGACTGAGTTTGTTAGCTGCTCAAGTGTGCAGTGTTTTTTGGTGTTCTTTTTAAGGCAGTGTTCTTTCTGCCCTTTTATAAAAAACATTTTTGAGCATTCAGCTTTTCACAGGACTGGAATTTTAAGAAAACACAGTGCCTATAATCAGAGGACTTCGGAAATTATGGTGTTGGATGCAGTTTTTTACAGCTTTTGATTTGCTAGTGGTTGCCGATGGGAGTTTTATTATGTGGTAATTTATTTACGTAGTAATTGAATTACACACACAACTTGTAATTGAATTACACATTGCTGCTCTCTACAGAATCTGGTATTTATACCAAATTTCTGTGTTCTTGCCAAGAACTATGATCCTTATCTGTGGTTGAGGAGAGTATTGAAGACTTCAGTGCTCTCCAGAGGATAAGTAGATGATAAGGCTGTTGGGTTTTTAAATTGAAATCTGGATTATTTCTAACGATGTAACATAATGTTCAGTGTATTTTGAGGGAAGAGAACACCAGGCAGCCAAAATAAAGAGCTCATGGAGAAGCTCAGAGCATTGGCAGAAAAATCATTATCTTACTGGGTGTTTGTAAGGAATTGCCAAGCAGCTTACTTGCTTGTAACCATGGTGTGAAAGCACCCACTGTAGATTCCTAAGCTTGTTTACACGAAGACCCCAGATACTTTCTTCTCAAAGCTGGGAGTCCTTTTTTCATTGGGTGCATAATATACAACAAGCACAGCCTCTGCTTTGACATGCCTTCAGGCTCCATAAAGCCTGGGTGGAATACACACACCCAGCAAAAAGTGTCAGGGACATGGGATTACACATCCAGAAACACAATATGGCATTCTCATCCTTTCTTTTTAGCCTGTTTCTGAAGGGAAACATGATGTGAACTTGTGCCATCTTTCTTTACAGAGACACAAACTTCCCACAGGTTTCATTGGAACTGAATGAAATAAACTGGGACAAGAGGGAGATTAAATACTAATATGAGTTCAAGTTACCCCTTTTCCTAACCTACAGCTGGACAGTCAGCCAACAGGCAGCACACACATCCTTTTACACAAAGCATGAACTGTTCCTTAGCTAGCAGGTAGTGAGGGGATAAGTGAGAAATCTGAAATAATGTGCATGAAGTGATGAGGGAAATGGAGGCTGAGAACATATCTGGGACCTAAGGAGTGACTGACTCTGTGGCTTGGTATGAAGAGTTAGCAGCCTGACTAAAGGAGCAAAGAAGTTGATTGTAGAGGATATAATGGAAGACATGATACTCATGTAGTTCAAGATCTTTTCTTCCATAACACTTACCAGAAAACCACTTCTCATTTGTGGACAAGGAGTACAGCAAGATAATGTACTAGAACAAGGTAATGCATGTACACATGCCACACAGATGAGGCACCCAAGATGACAGTGTGGACTGATGAGCCTTATCTGAGGTTTGACTCTGCTTCTCACCTTGGACTACAAAAGGAGCCCAGGACAGCCAGCCATGTGCTGGAGGGACATCCATCAGGTCCATAACCTTCCATGGGAGGACTGTGCCACAAAATTTGTGATTCCCATGAAGGAGATGAAGGTCACATGGCTCTGGAGAGGGATGAGATGGCACCACAGGCCATCTGACGACAAATGGAAGAGGGAGTGCCAGGTATTGTTGCATTATCAGTTTAAGAAATGTAGCTACACAAGCCCCCAGGCCAACAGGAGGGAAGGCAGCAGGAGTACACAGAGAGGTGAAGGATGTGAGAGGACCCCTTTCAACAGCAGCTTAAATTGATCATGGAAATTACTTTTAGACAGGTCAGGAGAAGATAACTCCTCCCAGGTGAGGGAGGAATGAAAATTCACTGGAGCTGGAGCACAGTGGGGAAAGGTACCACATGCTTAGATCTGCCATTGCCTTTGCTTGATCATGCAGGGCCTCTGTGGGCATTGAGTGCTGGTTGTTGACAAGATTCCCTCAGGATTGGCTGCCGTGCTGTACACTAAGGGTAATAATGACTCCTCATAAGACTGTTCATACTAATGTACCAGAGAAGGCTTTTTATCCCCGTCAGAGAGATAATGGGCCTAATTTTGTGCGCTTTTTTTTTTTTTCTCACTTTTTTTTGTTACTGTTCTACACCTACTGGAAGCGCAGATTAACCATTTTGCTGTGCTTTTCTGTGTGCTGGTCTTCTATGCACTGTCTATGCTTCCTTAGCACAGACGGAGGAGTGAGAGTTGTAGAACATTCAGCTGCAGTTCCTCAGGAAAATGATGCTCTGAGGGGAGTGTGAAAAAGGTTTCTCCTCTTGGCGCTGTGCTGTGCAGAATATCCCCTTTCTTCTTGCTTCTGAACATCCTTCCTGAGTTCGAGGTGGTGTGCAGAGCAGGGCATGCTGAGAAGCACATTATCCAGCAGCCCTGCGTTTGTCAGATGCTATTAAACAGCAGGGGAAGAGAGTGGAGGAGCTGGTGAATCTGTCACATCCTGCTTGTTCAGAAGATTATTGATGCTGCATAATTCATCAAAGCATGCCCGACCTGGCGGTGGGTTCTGCTGCCAGAGGTGTCCAGTTTCTGCTTCTGTTGCAGCTGCCCATAAAGCAATGATCCTTGTTTATGAAAATAGCCCCTGACTTTGTGTCTGCCCATGAGCCTTTCCATTAGCACATGTGAGAGGATCACTCTTGCCTTAGATTCAGTTGAATGTGAAGGTCCTGTTCAATGAGAAAAGCTACCATTTTGACATTTCCTTGTGTTTTGCAGTGTGATTGAAGTAGGGAAGTACTGATACTTTCTGTGCAATAGTAATCCTGGGAAATTTTACTTGGAAATATCATTGTGCCTTTTCATCTGACATTATTTAGACAGTGTTTCGGATTATTTTACATTCCCATAGTTGAAATATTTTGATTGATTAACAGTGAAAAAATATGCTGGTTTGTAATGTTTGGTTTTGAAATATTTCATTACTTCCTAATAGCAGCGATTTCTTGATAATGAAGTACTGCTTGATGGGAGTTGCAGTTCAGAAGCTTGGCAAATTCCCTCTGTACCTCTCCTGTTGCCCAATTTACATCTCTGGTACTGCATCATGCAATTTGGTCAAATGAAATTTGAAGTCTTACTGCCTGATGTAGTGATAGAGGCATAAGTCTGTATGGCATAAGACAGGTTAAAGTGTTGATTCTCATGAAGCAGCATGCTGCAGTGGAAAAAATGGAATTTTGTGTTCCAGTGTTCTGATTTTTAATGCATTATTGCTGGTCAGCAAAAAGCAAAGCCCAAACAAAATTTCAAGTATTTTTAGGTTTGATATTTCCTGTGTTTCCTGGAGATAAGATTGAAAATGTATGTGAAAACGTACACCTAGAAAATTGAAAATATCTGCCACAGTTTGGAAATGCTCTTTCACGTGCACAAACTAGGACCAGGAGCCAGTCTTCCTAAAATCTTACTTCATTATAAATTCAACACTATCTTACAAATTGTACCAGGTTTCCTTGGCCCTGTAGGTAACTCTTCATTAAATAACTCCTGGTAAGTCTGAGAGGTCTTTAGGTTCACCCTTTCACCAGCACAGGGTGAGGAGAGACATTTTAGGGAGACAGGTATTTATATCCTTCCTAAGCTCTGCTATGGGATGAGTTTAGTCCACTGGAGAAGCCTGGAAAATCAGATCTCATCAAGACTGCTGAAGGCGGTGACTTCTCCTGAAATAAAAAAAGTAGTTGGAACACTGCCATGGAAAGGAATGGATCTTTGCCCAGGGCATTTCCAGAGGGAATGTAATCTGGGTATGTCACAGTGTAAAAGAGGGACCAGACTGCCAGGTCATGGCCAGAGTTTTGCTTGAGCAAGATGTGCAAGAGACCTGGGGACAAAAAGCAAATTAAAGAGGGAGACTTCTCTAATCTAGGATTATGCAGGTGGTGTGGAAAAAAACTCTAGGAACATTTTGCCTCTTGTGTGGATTAAAGTTAAATGAGTACATATTGTAGGGAGAAGGAGTGTTAGATCCTGTTCTCCATATCTGCAGATGAGTCTGGCTGATTCCCAGCTGCTGGGGTTGCTGTCTTCGCCTTACACCCACTTGGGCCTGCTTTGTGTCAGGAGCCCTGCCTTCCCAGCCAGCAAGACTGATACCTGAGTCCTTATGGCACCTCTCAGGGGTGGTGGCTGACCCCCAGACACTTAACCCATTGCTATCCACTTCACTCATGCGTATTTGTGTCACTAGATCATAGAATCATAAAGTTATTTAAGTTGGAAGAGACCTCTAAGATCTTAGAGTCCAACCATTAACCCAGCACTGTCAAATTCACTGCTAAGCCATGTCACCACATGCCACATCTACCTGTCCTTCAAATACCCGCAGGGATGGGAGCTCCAGCACTTCCATGGGCTTCCAAAGCTTGACAATCCTTTTGGTGAAGAGATTGTTCCTAATAGCTAGTCTAAGCCTCTGCTGGTGCAACTTGAGGCCATTTCCTCCTGTCTGATCACTTGCTATTTGTGAGGAGAGACTGACTCCCACCTGGCTACACCCTCCTTTCAGGCAGTTGTAGAGAATTATAAGGTCAACCCTGAGGCTCCTTTTCTCCTGGCTAAACACCCCCAGCTCCCACAGCTGCTCCTCATCAGATCTCTTCTCTACACCTTTCACCAGCCCGGTTCTCGTAGCCACCCAGCCAGGCAGCTCTGGAAGACAAAAGGGTTGTCCTCTGCAGATGTTGCTGTTCCCTACAGAGTGAGAGTGTATGAAAAGAATGAGGAAGGCAAGATCATCCTCCACAGGTTTTTCAGAGGTGGCTGCCTCTCTCCAAGCACTCAGCAGGGGATGTAGATAACTGGGATAGACAGGTAGGTGCCTGTCCTGTTTGTCCCCAAGCCCAGGCAGCTTCAGTTTCAGAGGAGTCACCAAAATGAGGTAGTTGCTGCAGGCAGAGTTGACAGGACTCACTGCTTTCTTTCGGATTGTTTTACTGATGAAAATGTCCTGGTTTCTGGGCAGGAAAAGGGGGGCAGGAAGAACCACAGGGCTGGACTGCCATTCTGCTTTGCAAGACTTTCTTTTATCTCAGCTCAGCAATGTCGCATCAGCAACAAAATAAAAATAATATGTAGAGAAGGACCCATACAATCATAAAATATCTGGGCCACCTTCCACTCCCATCTTTAAGAGGTCAAGTGTAACAGCTCTACAACATTTGGGCTGACTGCATTAACCTCTCATGGGTGGTTAATACTACCTAGCAGAGGAGTAAAAAGTTTAGAATTGTGAACTCTTTCAATCCTGGTAGTAATTACCTCTTAGCAAAGTTAGTGCTTTGCCAACTCTAAGAGACCTAATCCCCTTCTGTCATAGGAAGAGAAAAAATGTAATAGCTGTGAGAACTGTGAAGCTTATTTTCAAATTGATGCCTCAGCATTTTGATATTTTCTGTGGGATTAACTAGTAACACAGGAAGGCTAATACATATGCAGAGTTTTCATTTGCTTCTGTAACAATTTGCCCTGGGACAAATTGAACTGTGTCGTGAGAAATGGTGTTCTTTCCCCTCCTTCTTTGTCAGATGAAGGAAAAAGACTTACTAGCAACATAGAAACAATTTGCAACTTACTGTTATTTCAGGGAAGGTTTCTCCTTGCCTCACATTTCTGCTTAAATTTCTCTTTTTCTTATCCAGATAGAAGGGGCTGCCATTTTACAAGCACAGAAGCCACATAATGAAACATATAAAAGCATCTGTGCTAACATGAAATAGAACCAAATCTCTTTCTGTACTGATCTCTTGCAGTCACCTAGCTGCTGCTAGCTCAAAAAGAAGAGGTGATTTTCTCTGCTCTGTATAACTCTGGCTCCTAAGGATGGCTTTGTGCTGTGCCTCTGAGGCTGGTTCTGTGAGCATCTGGTGCTGACGGGCACAGGCAGCGATGGCTGCAGAATACTAATGCTGCCACTGGCTCCCACAAGGCTCCACTTCTGAAAAATGCTTTAGCCATTCAGTGTCCATGCACCATGCTGAGCAACAGGAGGGTAGAAAAGCCGTGCTCAGGGATTTTTTTTTTTTTTTAATGCAGAGCAAGAAGCTGATGGCAACGATGGCTCTGCGCTTCACATTGTTGTGCCCAGGCTTCTTTCAGAGCTGCAGTCATTTTTATATGCATAAATATCAAGCCTGTCACTTGTTGCAGCCTTTGATAGCATTTGTGTAACAAAGGAATCAGAGAAAGAAAAAAGCTGAACATCTTCTATTCCAGTCTTAGAAAATGAATGATTGCATAGCTATCAGGTTTCAGGTTTTATTAAATCACTGTCCTCTGCAATTTGTTTTCCTTCCTGCTCTGCTGTCCAATGTAGAGGACCACGACATGACCTCCCCCCACATCCCTTTTGTCTTTCTCCCACACTGTGACTACCCACAGGGGGTATCTCAAAGAATTACCTACCAGTAATGATTGCCACAGCAAAGCCTCTTGCCACATACTGACATAATTTTTCTTTTTGCTTCAATTTTTCTTTTCTTCCATTAGCCATCTGACAAAGTCACTCCACATCACCCATTTCATGCAGAGATACAAGAACTCTGCTGTAATTGTATTTTTGATTACTTACTTGGTTTGTCTTTATCTCCCCTAGGCAAGATGCACGCTTGCTATTTGCTCTGCATACCATATCTTTCTGCAGCTTCTAAATTGAGGCTGACATTGTGTTTACCAGTCGTCTCTGTCTGCAAAGCTATGCAGTTGCATCTAAATTTTCTCTGGGTCTTGCAGCTATTCTATATTGAAAGAAAACTAAAATACACTACTCTCACAAAGCTGCTTTTCCATTAAAGCAATTGGTGAAGTATCACAAGAATGCTGTTCTGATGCCAGGAGGGAGGAGGGAGAGGTTTGTGCTGATTGCTAATAGGAGGGGGAATGGCCTTTGAGACAATCCCCTTATTAAATGTGGTCTGCACAATGAAAAGCTTGGGAAGCCTTTCTAAGGCTTCTCACATTCAGGCTTTGTGCCCAAGCTCAGGGTCTCAGACATGGAGGTGGTTTCAGAATACCACACAAGGGGAACCATTTCAGCAAAAATATCAAGGTTACTTGATTAATTTATTAAACTGTCTTGGATCACCATGCCTCTTTATTGGCATGTAACTCCAGCAGAACAAAAGTAACAATTTCTCCAGAAGTAACAATAGTAACAGAAGTAACAATAAGCAGCCATTGCTCTGCTGGGCTATCAAAGAAGTTTCAGGGACAAACAAGAGAGAGAGCCCCTGTGAACATTGCCAAGGTTAACTACAGGTTTCTTTTTTCCCCTGAGTAAGTGTAACTTTTTGTTACACTTTTTTTTTTGTTACTCCCTCCTTTACAAGTCTTCCCTAATCTTAAGAAAACCTTGAAACAGTAGTATTATAGTCTTGATAGTCTGAAGATATAAACAGTGCAGGATTTATAAGGACAAGTAATATATTTTCCTAAAGAAGGACCTGTATGCCTGATGAAGGTTTGTCTGCCTTTTTTTTTTTTTTTTTTTTTTTAACCAGCTGTATGAGTTGGTCTAATAAAAGATATTACCTTTCCCTACAAATGTTGCCTTACTTGTTAGAACAGTTGCCTCCAGGACATAAAACAAGTGTGTGTAAAGCTCCAGTGTCAGGGTGATAGAGTTCAATGGTGTGATTTCCATGCCCTGAGCCAATTGGCAAAAATGAAAACAAGGTGGGATGAGCACTCTCCACCCTTATCATTCTTCACATCAATTATGTCCCTTACACCCCCACTCTACATAAGTATTTTTGTCTTTCCTACCTCTCAACTGTGTGGAACAGGTCTTTCCTAACACAGAAATGCACGTTGGGAAGCATCTTTTGGATGCTGTCTCAGAGAAACAGCAACTCTTATGGTATGCTTGACGAAAATTTTCTCTGCCTTCTGATTATTTTCTTGTTTGCTATATTGCTGTACATTTGTTGTTGTTGTTGTTGTTTACTACAACTGAGATTCAGAAAGATGGAGAAAAAGAAAAGCCCACTATGACTGAGTAGACTGTTTCTCCTTTAAGAGTCACCTAAGTGTTGTTAACTCAGTTGCAAATCTTAAAGGACTTTTTTTTAATATTTCAGGTGAACTTTCAGTGGAAGGCATACAAGATCCATTCCTTGTTAGTGTACATATTATCACAGATCCAGGTGAATCCAAGACTCTTCAGCAGGCCATTGATAAGCTTCTAGCCTGGATCCATCCAGACCTCCAGCTGTTTCGGGTCTCAGAAAGACGGGTGCCCAGGAAGCGCAGGAAGCCGGTCAAGGCTGCTGTTTCTCAGCCAGCCCTTGCTGTCATTCTGTTCCTGCAGGAGGAGTATGGAGAAGAACCCATCCTGCAGCTCCATGAAACTTTTCAGCGGCCACCTTGGCATTACCACCACACAGAGCTCATGCATGGGAAGTTCCTCCCTTACATGCCATGCAGCCAGGACTTTTACACTTTGGCTCCAGAGACTCCTCTGTGGGCCATTCGCCCAGTGCACTACGGGAAAGAAATGATCCGCTTCACCATATACTGCAGGAATGAAAATTTTGTGGACATTTTGAAATTGTATGAGTTAATACTGAAAAGACCAGTGTGTCAGAAAAAAGCAGACTTTTGTGTTTTTCCTGTCTATTCTAACATGGAAATAGACATTCAGTTTTCTTTAAAAAAACTCCCCAAGGGGCAAATTCCAGTGAGGACAGAGTCAGCCGTGCTGGAGTTCAGAGTAAAAGATGTGGGGCAGCTTGTACCTCTCTTGCCCAACCCTTGCAGCCCCATCAGTGAAGGCAGGTGGCAGACAGAAGACCATGATGGAAATAGGATCCTTTTGCAGGTAAGCTCAGTACAGAGGGAAATAGAAGCACATTTCTTGGTTTTGTGCAGGAAAGCTTAACCTGCATTGACAGTTGCCGGTTGGTTGGTTGGTTGGTTGGTTGGTTGGTTTTTTTGCTCTGTCCTTGGAGTAAGAGCCAGAAGAGTACTGCTGAAGAAAGTATTTGAAACCCCTTGCTGTGCTGAGTAACTGATCACAAAAGCAGTGAATGATGTTATCCAGCTATCAGTCAACCTTGGTTTATGCCAAGAGTGATGTGAGATGAGATAGCTGTTTAAAAAAATGAGGAGAGAAGAAATCATGAGCCCAAGTGGAGAAATTATGGCTGGTGAGTGTAGTTTTATAACAAGTATGGGCACAGAACTGACGGGGAGTTTTAAAATAGCCCTCCGTTATGAGACTTTTATGGAAGATGAGCAGAAGTTCTAATGGTACTCATTATTTTCTAGCATCACTGGGTGACAAACTGCATCTCTCTTTTGCACAGTGATTATCAGGATAAAGAGAGAGGTGATGAAGGAAAAGAAATGCGCCCTGAAGAGCAGCCTGAGAGACATTCCCACAGACTCTCTTATTGAGCTAATCTCAAGTGCTCATAACTGAATCCTGAGAGTTTGTTTGTTAGGACATCTGTAGACACCGTATCTGGGCAATATATCAGCATGCTCTGCTCCATTACACCACATCCAAGGGAGATTAAAGGATAAGCAGCAAACTCTTAATAGCTGCCTGCCCTGCAAAGGGCTATCTGTGGCAATCCAGAGCCAGGTTAATGTGCATTCTTGCAGCACAGAGGTATTTATTGCTGCTTACATTCAAATCAAGCAGCACAGTTCCTCACCCTTATAAGGCTGTTGTTCAGACTTCAGAGGGTGTTCTTTAGGAGTGAATTTCATTCATGTGGCTTGTCCAGTTGTCCGACCTTGTTTCTGTGGAAGATGCATTGTGGGTGCCATCCTTTCACCATACAGACCTCCCAGCATGCAGACAGGTGTGTACAACCCTCTGTAGCACAGTGCCTCTGGGTTTGTAGTTCCTGGGACTGAAATTCCAGGTACACAGGACATCTGTGCTCCTGTGGTGAGTCACATCCAGGTGGTAGTGGAACCTTTCGATGCTGCTTTGCAGATGCCACCCTCAGAGAAATCCCATGCCAGAGCTGAGCAACACTCATAAAGGGCTGGGGAGGGCACCTTCCTTGCCCATCTGGCAAGACAGTAACCAATTTGTCAGGATTACTGACTGCACTTTGGGCAGATCTGTGTTAGCCTGAGATAAGTTGCAAACTGAAGCTGACGAGTCATCACCAAACTTACACACTGCAACCACACTCACCTATGCCCTCTTTTCCCTGTTCTTTCTCAGGAGGTTTCTGCTATGTGATACAACTTTGGTTTCTAGGATCTTACACAGGTTTCAAGCAAATTGAATGGAAGGGTAAAAACAAAAAAAAATTAGGGCCTCTAAATAGGGCTTTTTGTTTAAACTCAGCATATTTTCAGAAGTAACAAATGCCTGGCAGCACAGAGGTAAAGTGAGACTTGCTGAGCAAAGAAAATCAGAATAAGATTTTAGCCATATGAACTAAAAGAGAAGAGCAGAAACCTGCCTAAGTATGGCCTGCAAGTGCAGTTGATTTTCATATCTGTTTTCGGTGAGGATGATGATTCTGAGCAGGAGGACAAAATGGCAAATGAGAATGAAGTTACAGAAACAGAATTTATCACTCTGGAAATCTGGTGAAGCAACAGAAGTTTAGTATATGCAAAGTGGAAGGAAAACAGAGGCTTTGGATCTAACTTATGCCATTTTAAAGTAATGAAAACTAGGCCCTGGTATTTGAGTTTTAAGCAAGTCTGTACAATGAGAAGCGGAGCTCTAAAGCTAAATCAAAGGGGAAATTTCCTGTTACTCAGATACCTACACCCACCAGTGCAACATGACCATAAAAAGAAAATTACAATCTCTGGTGTGTACCAGAGTTACTATGCCATAGGAAGCATGGGAAGTTTCACAGGGTCCCAAGGGCCACACTTGTCTTCAGCTCTGGACCCCAGAAAGGCGACCTCAGAAAGGTGCAGGGACAGGGAAGGGCTTTCACCCCATGCAGAGGAACAGAGAGACAGCCTACAAAGGGAAACTGGACGAGTGGGGTCACCTGAGCCCAACCAAAGTAAGTCTGAATGGGGCTCTGACTGGAAGACAGACCACAAGATAAACAGCAGGAATAGGAAGAGGCTGGTTCACTCAATGATTGTTTTGATGCAGGAACAAGAACATGGCAATAAATAGATTTTAGTACATATTCATAGCTAACTGCATAACAGCCACCCAGCAGGTGTGAGCAGGTTAATACCTTAAGGCGGGATGGTTGGTTAGGGAGGGGAAATGGTGGAGCATGGGTTATAGGAAATACCGGATTTGGTGATCCATGGACTCCTTATATTCATTTAACTCATTCCAAGTTCAAAGCAATTACAGTGTCTGCCTTTGAAAGAAACAAGACTGCATTTTGGCTTCTCACAGAGAGTTGCTATTAGTGATGTTATCCATGCCACAGCATTGATGATAACTTTGACTTCTTCCCAGTTATATTAACTTAAACAATGACCTCTCAGTATTTTTCAGCCTCCATATCAGTTGGTAGTTAGTAATAGTCAGAATGATTTTGTTTACTTTATACAGATACTGCACCTTTTTAAAATTGCAATTGTACCACAAATGGTAGATTAACATCCCTGTTAAATTGCAGGCAGTGTTTAAAGTTTGAAGTTTGAGCATACTTCCATGTTTAAGGTAACAAGATGTGACCTCTTGCTTGTCCTGACAGGGACTTGGATACTTGCCAGCTAGATTCATCCATGTTCTTAATCCATTTTGCAAATGCAATTATCAAGGGGCTTAGATAAAGTCAGTTCAAGAGACAACAAAGTTATTCATGGGTAAGACAAATCTGTTTAATGCCAAGAAACAATTCCTTCATTTGCAAGGAAGCTCTTCAGAATCATTTTGTCGCAGTAGCTTTTACGTGTTGGCAAATTGCTCCAAGGGTGCAGCTCTAAAACAGCTGAGGCAAAGGGTTCAGTTGGCTGGAGCAGGAGCAAGGCTTAGGAACATGATTGCATGCTATGGAAAGACACCCACCCTGCTTCACCAGGGCTAAGCCCAGAAGCAGGAGCTCTGGGGAGATTTTGTCAGAGCAGTGTGAAGAATATGTAAATAATGTAGCTAAGAATATACCATATATTGGTGTACTGTGAGTATTCTGCCAGCTTTATAGGTCTTGCCCAGATTCTTGGCTGCCTCTGGGCATAATCCACACAGAGATAGATGAAGTGCTAATCAACTTGCACTCCTGGCAGTGCAATGTGGGAAGCAGGAAAGGTTAATAACTGATTGGATTGGCTTGGCCATGCATGTTTGGGAAGCAAGGATAGTGAGCAGAGAGGAGAAAGTGCACCAATGGCTTCTTTAAATTATGATAACATCTCTGGATGGAGTAGGGAAAGTAAAATAATATTTTGGCAAGATTTCCTAGCTACTCTGCATGAGATGGAACATGCAGACACTCAGGAGGAAGGTGGACACCAGAAAAATGAATATCTTACCTAGGTAGGGACTCAGCACTTAAGCATAGGACCTGCTGCTATTTTACATGCCAGAGAGTCCCTGTGCAGTTTATGAGGTGGCTATTTTCTGCCTGGTGTAGCTTTATAAATCATCCTTGAAATAACACTGCAAATGTTAACAGATCAGAGCTTATGAGGAGGTAGAGGGATTCTTTTTTTAGCTGATTTGCTGAATTAATCGGCCAATGTTCTTATCTGTATGGGGCAACTGTAATCTTGAGTTGAGAAGCAGTATCATGTGTTTCAGGAGCGGAGGTAGTGGCCATAACTGATGCAAGGAGCTGGGACAAGAGGACACAGTTAGGTACAAGTGGAAAGGAGAAAGAAGGGCAACTAAACCAGGTTCAGAGGAGACAAAAAGACAAAAACAGGTGAAGAAAGGGCACTTCTGCAGAGAGCAGTTTCATCTAGAGGAAGGAAAAGGGAAGTGAGAAAGGACCTCCAAGCTTGCTGAATTATTACACTTAAGAGTGCAGATAGAGCAGAATTGAGCATGAAGAGGAAGAAAGGCAAGAAAAGCATCCATTGGCACAGGTTGCCCAGAGAAGCTGTGAATGCCCCATCTCTGGAAGTGTTCAGGGCCAGGCTGAGTTAGGTTTTGAGCAACTTGATCTAGTGGAAGGTGCCCCAGCTCATGGCAGGGGGTTGGAGCTATACAGTCTTTAAAGTCTCTTCAGACCCAAACCATTCTATGTCTTATGACAGGCAAGGATGTGTACAGAGTACCTTTACAAAAATTGTATTTATTTTTTTCTGAAACTGGTGAAAAGGACACTTTCAGAGCAAAAATTGACTCAGTCAAGGGAGGTGCCATGAACTGATCTAATTAATCTGCAAATCTAATACCAGTCTCCCGTTTTTCAAAATATTTTAATCAATTTTTTCCTTTCCTGTTTGTCACATAAGCATTTGGTTGTCCTAATGCTAATGGCTGGGTTTTGGGGGAGCACAGAGAATCAGTCAGTAACTCATATAAGAGATTTTTACTTGTATTTCTTCAGCCTAAGGTACTTTATCCAGTTAAGTTCCATGGCATACTAGGATCTCTTACAAATCTATACACCCAGCAAAAATTCTTGAGAGTGAATAAATTTTGTGTTACAAAGCACTCAACTTTTCTGTTTTTGTGAACACATTACAAGCCACTTTTCTAAGAGGTTCAGTTTTAAATCAAATCTGTGCAATTTGCCTTTTTGAAATGCTGTGCTTCTGTCTATTTGCCTTTCAAGTAAGACACATGATGATACTGAGGACTAATCTCTGCCACTTTTTCTTGTGTTGATTTTTTTTTACCCTGGATCAATTCCACTGGTTTTAATGCAATTAAACAAACACCATCGCACTCCTGTTGAGCAAGGCAGGCAAAATCTGGGCTCGAGATGGTGATGTCATTGCTGTGCTGGCTGGGTCCTGACCTCAGCAAAGCCTTGCTGGCAGTTCTTAATGCAGATAATGCTTAAGGAGATCTCTATCTGCTTTCTTAAAAAGCAGATAACTTAAAATAGACTGCAGCAACACTCATGGATTTTTTCTGTTAGGTCCCGGCAGCCCAAGTTGAAAGTGCATTTCTGAGAGGTTCACCCCAAGTTGTTTATGGCATTCCCGGATATTCATCATGAAATTCTTCTGCAGCCCATTGTAAAACACAAAGACTCTAAATCCCTTCAGGCTTCACAAAGATTTGTGCAGAGATTATAAATGAGCAGCAGATTAGCGCCAGATGAAAAAATCTGTTCTGTTAGAAAGCTAATCTGTTCAACCAGTGGCCGGGTTTGCTACACATCTTTGTGGCAAGGTCTGACAAATCTACCTCCCTGCAGCTGGAATTTCAGTCAAAAATCAATGTGTCAGTTTGCATTGTGTCTTTGTCCTGTCAGATGGCTGACGCCCTCTCTGGCATCTCTCTGGCGCTTGTGCCTGTTGCGGGCAGCGTGGCTGTACCAGGCAGGGCTCTGCCGGGCAGCAGGGAGGCAACAGGCAAGGCTGAGACCGTGAGAAGGCTGACGATGAGGAGTCGAAAAAGAAGAGAACTCAGAAAAGATGCAACTGTTTTCAAAGCCGGTGGCAGGATTAAGGAGGCAGAGAAGCCTCCTCCAAAAACTGAAGAGGAGCAGTCACATGAGCACACAGGCTGCCGTGCCAAGGTGGCACAGGGGAGCACAGTCAATGGCCTTGGCACAGGACAAGGAGCTAGTTTTGCCTGACTTCTAATCCTGGCTAAATCATTGAATCCCCTCTGTGATCTCTGACAAGTTGGAGAATGTAGATATAGAAAAGTCTTATTAGCCCACGTAATCCAGTTCTCTACAATACAGGATTAGCCTGTAATCTTTATTCACTAGTATTTCATGGAGCTTCTGACACGCTAGCTGTGGCACAGTGTTCTACCTGTAGTACACTACTGCTGCTTGTAGTTGTTGCTTGTTGCTGTTCTCAGTTTCTGCTTGTAGTGTTCCAGTGTTCCCACAGCCAGGAAAGTCTTCGGTTACATCGCTTTAAAATGAAAGTATTAAAATAATATCTTCCCATTATTTCCCACTTCTGCCCATATAAAGAAGAGCAGCATTGGAAAATAGATCTTCTAAATCTTAACTCGTCTAAAAAAATGATCGAGGTGAGCAGTTCCTCCTATAAACAGCTGTTCAGAAATAAGCTGTATTAGTGATGCTGCTTGACCTGCCCTGCAGGCAGCCATTCTGGGAGCAGGCTGTGCTTGCCCCCTTCTCCTCACCATCCACTATTACTTCCTGCCAGGCCAACTGAGCTTGCCCAGGAGCTGTGATCCAGGAGCAGGATTAACAGCAAATACTTTGTGTAAAATGAAATGCCTCTATCTGTCTGCAGGAACATTAAAAGAACTAGGAGAAAAAAGGTTTTAAATAGCAAAACCCTAAAACTAATGTCTTACATGAAGTAGATTGTCAGCTACAGTCCGTGTTCTTGCTGTAGTTGATGAGTGTGTACTCAGTACAGCCCAAGGACATAGAAAGCAATTCAGCTAACCAACCAGACACAAGAATGTTTTCAGGGAAAGACGAATTTCCCTCCAGACCCTATTGGCTGTATTAACTAGACAGCTAAATCTTATTCATGGTGTCTGTGGGCTCTGCCTGACATACGTGTGGTAGACAGGTGGTGTGGCCTGCACAAGGTAAAGGCAAGGCTTTTGTCCGGAATCTGGAACTCTCTGCAGTGCAAGGATAGGTCTGTTCCCAAAAGCCTTATGTTTTCAGCTCCAGTTTTGTCCAAGGTGCTACCAGTGGTCCCATCCTTTTCACAAACAGGAAGACTGCATTTGCTTGGATCCTTGGTTTCTGTGGATGCTTGATCTGCCAAATTGTCAGCTTAAATCTCCAAAACCACAAGTATAGCATAAATATAAGATACAGTGAGGCATTCCATTATTTTCTTTCTGAGAAGTAGAAGTGTTCTGAAGGCGCTTCTGTTGATTCACTGAGCGTGGTGGTTGAGTTCCTGTAGTGAATCTCAGAGCTACTGCAGTGAAAAAAACTTTTTGTTAATGCTAACAAAATATAATGAGGAGTGTTTTCTTGGTCAAGCATATCAAGAGAGTGCAGTGATCTGTTTGTGAACTTTCAGCGTGTCAGATTCTTATTTCTGGGTTATCCAAAAATGTTTTCAGTTAAGAAACAGCTGGTATTTTCTTCATGGGCAGCCTTTTTTATCTTGCAGAGTAATTTTTATACAAATTGGCTCACATATTGCACTAATAAAATAATGTTATTTGTAGAGGTCTAATATGATTTCTGGCTACTGTTTTGTTGACAACTGACTCATTACATTTGGCTCTTATTTTTCTCAATTTCTTCATTCATATAATTCTTTATGACATTATGGGAAACAGCTTACTATATTATTCAGAAATAGGTTATGAATTAACACACCTTATTACAGATATAGAGATGTAGATAGTATACATACATATATTTACTCATCTACAGCATCCAAATGAACTTCTATGATTTGGCTGTCCTATAATCTCTAGTAACAGATCATGAAAGAACCAAGCATTTTTTTGCAGATGTGAAAATCCCTTTTTTGCCTCTAAAATCACTTTAATAAAAACCAGAAGATGGCTATGACAGATCTGGGTCACTAAAACAATGTGATGTGCACTAGCAAGATGTTAGAAGCAGCAATATATGGAGCTCTTTTAGAGACTGGGTACAAAGAACCAGGTCTCAGCTCTTTCTGTCATGCCATATAATCTGTTTGGTAAAATGAACAAGCTCTGTCTTTATCCATTACTCACCCCAGAAGATTCTTCTCCTTCTGTTGTTACTAGAAATGTTTTATTAGTTGTGGTTCTGTTTTTTTAGTGGATAGTTCATCTTATTTTTTTTCCTGTGGCTCCATCTTTTTCAGTTCAAATTTATTCTTTTTCACATAAGTGTGATTGGAATCATGTGCAGTATTCCAGATGAGGCCATAATGTGTTGTCTACAGTGCTTTTTCAACTTGCTTGAGTCTGCTGAATACTGTGTTGTCATAGTCTTGTTGGTTTAATGGCAGAAAGAGATCACGATACACAGTGATTTCTCCTCTCCTGTTTCCAACTGGCAAGTCCCATAGCTGAGATTACTGTTTATTCTCAAAAGCATGGTCTTTCACTTTGTCCCATTAGTTCCTGTCCCTTTTGGAGCAGAGATCAAACGTTTTGTATTACGCAAGAAATCCCATTCAGAAGACTTAAACTTTTTGACAGACTAATTTCTAAAAGCCTTATTGAAATAAGGGGGAAGGTGAAAAACCTTATGGTTGCTCAAACATAGTTCAGTTACGCAGACACCAGTGTCTAGTTCCATAGGAAAGCCACCTGGCTCCAGCTCCTTCTTGAGAAGGATGTTGGCTCACCATTTGTCACAGCTGCTTTCCCTGTTCAAATGCTTGAGTATCTCAAGGCAACTGAATCCTGCCCTGAGACTGAGGTTCAGGTCCAGATTTGGATCATAACCATGAGTTTGGGTCTTCAGACTAGGTGTCTACTAGCAAAGTGAATGTGTGTCTGTAATGTCACTGTGAGCTAGTTAATAGAGCTAACTAGGTAAGAAAGAAAATGTGAAAGAATTGAAAGAAGTAGTAAATTCCCATTGAGAAGACAGAATGAGCTTGCTTGCTGAAGGCTTTCTGATGTTTTAAAGGAAGACAAAACAAAAAAGGAAGAAATGAGAAATTATAATTATATTATGTACTTCTTCCATTTCTTTATTTTTTTCTTAAACTATCCACTAAGGTAGTAATGTTGGATGACAGAACATGAATGAATCTGAGGAAGTCAATAGGAAGCGAGAAATTCAGGCCAGTGTAATTCAGCCCACAAGGCAAGGCTTCTCTACCATTTATTCTTTGTTGTCTTTGAGGCCTCTTATGTAAATATTTGGGATTTTGGCAGGGTGGTTTGTCTTTGTTATTGCAGTGAAACATTTGCTGCAAGCATACTGACTGAAGTCTGCTTCGTAATTATTTGCAGTAACAACTCAGCAATGGAGACTTAGGGTTGTAAAACTGCCAATTCTGTATTAATGTGATCTTCTTCTCTCCCTCTCCCAACTGCAGCAAGCACAGAGTTGGTGTAGGAAGTCTGCAAGGCAGAACAAACAACCATATCCATCTGTGTCAACAGATTCCCACTTCACCACTCTGCCAGCCTTTCTTCCTCAGAGCCACCGATCTGTCTCTGAACAGCCACAAGAAATGGGTCAAAAAAAGCTACATCACACAAATGGCCTTGGTCATTATCTTGGTTTCTCCCAGCAGGACTTGAGACATGGTGATCAAGGAGACTTCACACACAGACCCAGGAGTGCCTCCAGCATTCCTTGGTCATTTCAACGAAGCAAGTCTCTGTTCTGCTTGCCCACGGTGAACTCCTCTTCAGCATCAGAGACATTTCATTTCAGTGAACCATTTCAGTTTTTAAACACTGGGTCACCTGCAACCAGGTTAAAAACATGGAAATGCAGCCCCAAGCTTAACATTGATGACTTGGAGGGTGCCCAAGAGACTGATGTGGACACAGGGATGAAGCTGTCCTCCTCAGACCTGTCTGTGGTTTCTGCATACTCTGCCCTTAATGGATTTTGCAGTGAATTGGAAGACTCACTTCCATCACAGAAACAAACTGTCAGTAGGACTAAACAGGCAGCCACCAGTGGAAGGCCTGTATCAGCCATGTGCAATACTTTTGAGTCAGCTGATGGTTCACTGCCTTCTCTTTCAGAATGGTCTTCCAGCTCTTTCATGTCAGCATCTCTCTCTGAGCAACACAAACAGCCCTTGAGAGCAGCTCCCTGTTCTCTGGATGATCGTGTTTGCCCAGTTAATGAAGAAGAATTTTACATCTGAGGTTTCTCTATCTTACATCTTCCAGAGGAAACGTGTTCGACTTGTGAATGACGGTAGTGGGTCCACCCTGAGCTTACAGTTCCCTGCTGAGGAGAAGGTGATGCAGAAGTGTGTTAAATATTTGAAGAAAATACTCAGAACCCTCTGAGATTGGCATTTCCAAACCGGGCACAGTAAAGCAGTCTGAGATTGCACCCTATATCTTTGGACTGGAAGATATGATCAGCACAGAGGCTTTTGCACAGCAGCGCAAGGTGAAAGTTTTGTAACTGGCCCTTGTACTGGTGGTGAAGGAAGTGCCAGAAGAGACACACAGTATTCCATTTTAATTTGACAGAAAATGAAGACTAATTTGTGAAACCAAATTGCTTTAACTTTTCTAAGAAATTCCCTTAACTCAAGAAAGATGGGAAAAGAAAAGGATCTTATTTCCCTTTCACACGTTCCAAAGGCAGCTCTAAGCACAGCAGGTCCCAGCAACACAGCACCAGTAGGGTCAGGCAAGAAGTTTCTAGTGAGGAAACACTTTCCTTCCAACCTTTGAGAGCTGGCAGTGGTCAGGTGGGGCAGAATCACACAAACATCGTGGTTGGAAGAGGTCTCCAAGATCATCTAACTCCAAGTGAGAACCTAGCACTACCATAATCACCCCTAGACCATATCTCCAAGTGCCACATCCTGACATCTCTGGAACACTTCCAGAGACTGACCCTGCCAACTCCCTGGACAATTTATTCTAAGGTCTGACCACCCTTTCAATGAATATTTTTTTTCTAATATCTAATCTGACTCTCCCCTGGTGCAAGTTAATGCTGTTTCCTCTCATCCTTTCACTCAAGATATGGCAGAAGAGACCAACCCCCACTCCACTGCAACCTCTTATGGTAGTTGTAGAGATCAGTGAGGTAACCCCTGAGCCTCCTTTCCTCCAAATTAAACAATCCCAGTTCACTCAGCTGTTCCTTATCACACTTTTGCTCCAAACCCTTCACAGCTCCATTGCCCTTCTCTGGACATGCTCCAGCACCTCAATGTCCTTCCTGAACTGAGAGGCCCAGAACTGAACACAGTATACATGTATACACAGTATACAGTATTCATGGTGCAGCTTTTACCAGTGCCAAGTACAGGGGTCAATCCCTGCCCTGCTCCTGCTGGCCACACTATTCCTGATACAGGCCAGGATGTCATTGGCCTTCTTGACCACCTGGGCACAGCTGGCTCATGTTCAGCTGGCTATTGACTAGCAACCCCAGGTCCTTTTCCAGCCACTCTTTCCCCAGGCTATAGCAATGCATGGGATTGTTTTGACCCAAGTGCAGGACCCAGCACCTGGTTCACCTTGCTGAACTCCACAAGACTCTCCTCAGTTCATCAATCCAGTCTGTCACAGTCCCTCTGGAGAGCCTTCCTGCCCTCCAGCAGATCTACACTCCCACCCAGCTTGGTGTCATCTGTGAACTTGCTAAGGATGCACTCAATCCACTCATCCAAATCATCAGTGAAGATGTGGAACAGAACTGGTGCCAGCACTGAGCCCTGGGGGACACCACCGGTCATCAGCAACCAACTGGATTTAGTTCTATTCACCACTGCTCCCTGGGCCTGGCCATCCAGCCAGTTTTATTCAGTTAAGGGTCCACCCATCTAAGCCATGAGCAGCCAGTTTCTCCAGGACAGTGCTGTGGGAGACAGTTTCAAAGCTTTCCTAAAGTCTGGATAGACAGCATCCACAGACTTTCCCTCTCCTACTAAGTGGATCACATTTGTCATAGAAGGAGATCAGGTTGGTCAAGCAGGACCTGCTTTTCATAAACCTATGCTGGCTGGGCCCAAGCCCTTGGTTGTCCTGCATGTGCCGCATGATGGCACTCAGGATGATCTACTCCATGACTTTCCCCAGTACCGAGTCATGCTGATCAGCCCTTGTGACCAGCAAGGCTGGCAGTAGTTCTGTAGCTCCCCAGATCATCCTTCCAACCCTTCCTGAAGGTGGGCATTATATTTGCTAATTTCGTCTCAACCGGCACTTCTCTGGTAAACCAAAAGTGCTGGAAAAGGGTTGAAAGGGGTTTGGCAAAATCTTTTGCCAGCTCCCTCAATACTCTCAGGTGCATCACATCAGGGCACACAGATGTGTGTCTAACTGGGACAGAAGGTCATTAACCCTTTCCTCAGGGATTATGGGGGCTTTACTCAGCTCCTCATCCCTAACTTCCAGCTGTCGTCGCTGGGTATCCTGGGTGCAACTGGCTTTGGTGTTAAATACTGAGGCAAAAAAGGCAATAGGTACCTCAGCATTCTCCTCCTCCCTTGACACTGTGCTACCCTGTGTGTCCAGCAAAGAATGGAGACTCCTTAGCCCACCTTTTGCTGCCAATGTATTTATAGAAACTTCTTTGGAAGAAGAATCACTCTTTCCCCAGAGAAGAGGAAATTCCACTGTATCTTTTACTTTGACAGACCAGGATGCAGAAAGTGCCAAAAGGGAAACCTTAGAGAACATTTTCAGCCCTCTCACCCAGAAAGCCCATCCTTTCCAGCACAAAGGGAGCCATCTGGACTGTTGTCTGAACCACTTGTACAGACAGTGATAATCCAAGTAAACCACATTTGCTACTTCTAACTCAGGCAATACAGCTTACCTTTTTTGAATACAAACCAAGAAAGATAACACAGCATTTTTATATATTGCTACACCATTAGGTCCAAATAAAAGACAGCTTCCTGTTTTTTAAGGGGTTGTTATTTTTCTGTTAAAAAAATTAGTACAGAAACTTATTCTTTGTATTTCAGTGCAAGCATACTTCTTTCTTGATAAAATTTTTTCTTCTTGAATACCTCTCCTCAAAGGGAAAACAAGTCAAATTTTCTAGCTTTCAGAAGATGTTTATAAAATGTGCATTTTTGATAACCTGTTTTGCTCTAATTAAATTGGTGTTAAAAAAAAAAAGGTAAATGAAAAGCTGCTAATACGACAGCTGAGTAACTTCACCAGGATTTAAGTAATATAAACAGATTTTATAATGTGTATTCTGAGAAGTTACATTTTTAGCTGACAAGTGTCACTGGTTATGACTCTGGTCAAGCCACGGGGGAAATGACCACATTAAAAGGTGTATGTATAATGCTGGGTGCAATCTATATACAGGTGTAAATGCTGAAGACCTACCATGATGGCATTTGTGGTGTGCAGAATAAAAACTTATTTTCAGAGAAAGTTATTTGCTGTATTGCCAGGTAATTTTATCAAAAGAATTTCTGCTTTGGAGGGAAAAAAAGGTGGAAAAGCAAACGTACTGCAAATAATAGTTACAAAAAGTGGAACAGCTCCCCAGGCCCATTTAGGTAAGTTCATGGTTTTTAGAAACTCCTCTGGAAGAAAGTCTAGAGGAAAATGAGTACAGGTTTTTAAGGGAAGAACCTGCAGCTCCAGTCCAGAAGAAGCCAGAGGGATAGTCAAGGCTTTTTCCTTTTGTTGTTGTTTTCTTCACACTGGAAAAAAAGGCAACAAATCGAAGTCCAAGTCTCCTCTCTGTGAGATGCTGTCATAGCATTTACCAAGGGTAGGCTTTTTCTTTTCTGCTAAACACAATGAATAAATAGGAAAATCTATTCAAGGTAAAGAGCACAGAAGATTATCGGCCTTCTCCTGCCCTCTAAAACTGTTTAGGCTTACTGCAGTTTTGGGTAAACTATTCTCTTTCTGGGACCAAAAATAGTAATGAAGAATTTGTCATGGTATGTGTGTTTACCTGTTCTATGCTCCTTTAGACCCCACAGAGTCTTTCCTCTGACTGTTGTGATCTTTAGATCAAATCCTCCCCTGGAACACATGAACCTGATTTATCTAAAGTTGTATTCTCATGTTATTGTTTGTACCCTGCCAAAATATATATAAAACACTATGAAGTCAGACTAGCCACTTTTCCATTAGCTTGCATTTCACCATACAAACAGTGATGTCTAGGACAGTCAGCATCCATAGGTTTAAATTTATGCTTCATCATTTTCTGCCCATAATCACAGTATTTTCACAATATTTTAATAATACAGATAACATTTGATCTGGACATGAAATAAAAAAATTTTTTGAGCTGATGCAGCTGTTTGATCCTGGCATCATGCCAACACTGAAACTCCTGACAAAAGCTGATTGGGGTTTTTAATGAAGAGGAGGCTCTGAAGCATCTTTCTGCTAAAGCATGTCTCCAGAAGGTGTCTATCACATCTGGGGGCTGTTGCCTGCTGTGGCAGGAAGCACTGGAAATGGAGATCCACAGGGAAGCACAGGACAGCTCAAGTGTCAGTCATGAGGGTCGTGTGTGTTATTAACCAGCAGCTCCACAAGCATCTCTGCTCCAGATTTTGCCACATTAATCCTGATGGGAAGAGAGCCAAAAGAGTGTCCACAGACTCTGCATTTGTACTGTCCCCACCGGTTCTGTCTCTGTTCTGTTTACTGATACCTAACTAGAGATTAAAGTTTTAATTGTTTACACTGATGGTGCTTGTAACCAAATTTTGTAAAAAACTGTGTCCTACTGTCAGGAAAAACAGAGGTGATAGTGTACAGAAAACTATTTGTCTATGAAAAGAAAGCCAGATTATGAAGCTTGTTTCACTGAAGGTAGGCTTCATTAATTCTCTTCCCATTATTTAAGAAGCTGCTCATCTCTTCAGAGACTTGAATATGCACAAGTTTCATGGCATTTACTTATTGATTTGGTTAAATTATCAACAATGTATTTTGAGAACTGCAGGTCTTTTCTGAACTTTCTCCCCTTCTCATCCCAGAATGTTTCTGTGAAATAAAATAGAGGTGAAAAGTCAGTTGTACGTAACCTTCTGCGTGTTCATTTTTGAAGTATTGCAGACTTACAGACTATTTTAACTAAGCTTCCAAAATTACTGCAGTGCTACGAGCTCTACAGATTTTGGTGGGGTGTGTTGGTGGGATAATTACAAAGTAAACACAGCAAAAATATTTTTTGTTGGACTCAGTTTTGCCTTAGCAGACTGGGTCTTTTGATTCTCACTGTGGTGTTATAAATCATTTTCTCTAGTAAAGTAATAAAATGGGAGCTGCGACGCATATTGGTAATCTTGCATGCTTAAATCCCATCTGGGTTTGTTTGATGCACATTAGTCTTCATAATCATCCTCTCCTCTTATTTTCATCAGTGTGTGGTGTTACCTGTTATGCATTTCCTCATTCCCCCCATGGGACACGTCTGCATGTCAGCAGTACATTGTATGTGCAAAGCTGTGTAGGTTTGGCTTTGTTTGGTTTTTATGGTTTTATGGTTTACCACTGTGGGGTTTATATATATATTTTCTATGACACTTACAGAGCTGTAGAAACATCAGGAGTTGGAAGAGGCCTCTGGAGATCATCTAGTCCAAAGCATCTGCTGAAAGCAAGCACAAACTGCTCAAGCCTCAAGCTTTGGGGTTAAATCAAGTTGTTCAGGACCTTGTCTGGTCAGATTTGAAAGTATCTAAAGGTGGCAATTTCACAGTGTCTCTGGGCAACGTGTGCCAGTGCTTACCCACTCTAATGGTGAATAATTGCTTCCTAAACAGCAGTGAGATTTTCCCTTGTCCAAATTTGTGATATTTCCCTCTTGTTTCACTGAGCATCTTTGAGAGATCTGGGCTCTGTCTTCTCTGTAATCCCACTTTAAGTGCTGGAAGTTGCTCCTGCAGCTGTGGTCTTCTCGCTCCCTGACCCTCTGAACTCTCTCAGGTTTGTCAATATCACTCTTGTAACTGATGATCCCAAAACCCTACACAGATGTATGGATGTGGATGATGAGTGCTCAGCTGGCAGGAAGAAGAATTTCTGTCAATCTGATGGCAACTCCCTTGCTCCCAGTATCCTGTTGGCCTTATCACTGCAAGGGTGCCCTACTTAATCATGTCCATCTTGCTGTTTACTGAGACCCCAAGGTCTCCTTCTTCAGAGCTGCTTCCTAGCCAGGAGATGCTTCCTCCTGTACTGGTCATACCAGGTTAGTCCATGCCAGGTGCAGGGCTTGCATTTGCTTTTATTAAACTTGGTGAGGTTGTCATGGGCACCTTTCTCCAGCCAGTGAAGGTATTTGTGAGTGGTAGCCCTGCCCTTCAGTGTATCAGTCATGGCCATCATATTGGCCAGTTTCTGTTGCACTGTCAGCAGTAGCCCATCTTGTGTATGTGCAGCTTTCTGCATCCCTGACTCAGTCTTCTGATTAGTAATTTTGTCCTCAAAACTTTGCTAGATACAGACACATGGCAGGCCAAACAGAACATCTTATGTCTGAAAGCAGAGGTTTTTCCAATTGGCAGATTTTTCCATTTACAGAAGACAGGAATTTTTCTAGTCTGTCCTGAAGAACTGCCGAGTTGTTTAAAGAAGGTTCTATATGTCTTTCCTTCTTGATTGCTTGGGCTGTGGGAGATGCCCACAACAATATCTCTTTTGGTAGCTTCTCCTGGCCCATGAGCTCTTAAGTTTCTCACTCTCTGCTCCCTCACAAACATGCACGAATTTGTGCCACTCAGTTGCTTAGAGTACAAACCTCGTCACCATCTTCCACCCTTCCATAAAGAACCTGTCTCCAGCCATGAGAGTTCTGGACCCAACTGCCTCATCGTATCTCTAAACCATCGGCTTTTACGTCCTGAGAGTGCTGAGGTCTTCCAGGAGCGATTTTCAGGTTCAGCAGCCCGAGCTTTGGCACTGGCCATCCCATCTGCCCAACCAAATGGAGCTACCCAGGTGTTGGGAAGAAAATCCCACCTCACAAAGGGCTTAGGAAGCAGTTTCAAACAGTGCATGTGTTAACTACTGCAGAAATCAGGTTATTGTCCTTCCTATCAAGCCGAGAAGTCCTAACCCAGTAACTCATTCTTCATAGGAAAATCATTCCATGCTTTTGTTTGTTCTTGTTACTCCTCTGCTACCTTTCTGTGCTGGCTGCTGTTGGAACTAGAGGGTCCATAAATACATATAGTTTTTGGAGATTTAGATGTGCTGTACAAATATACAGAACAGCTTGAAGATGTTTTCCATTTTATTCTCTGTTTCTCTCCTAGTAACGGAACTTGCTGCTTTGGCTGCAGCTGAGCACTGAGCTACCCTTTTCAAAGATACTTACATAGCCCTAAAGTCCAAATCCCAAGCAGAAAAAGTCAGTTGAGACCCTACTATCATGTATGTAAAATTAGATATTTTTAAAATGTAATTAATTTTAGAATTAGCTATGTTGAATATCATCTGCATTTTTATTGCCCAATTGCTGTCTATTGTGATATTTTTCTTTAGCTTCCCCAGTTATTCATCATCTTTACTGTCCTGAATGCTTAATAACATCAACAAACTCTCATCTCACAAAGCCCCCTTTTTCCAGGTTTAAGTCATGCTGAGCAATGTAAGCTTGAGTACAAATCCCTGCATGACTCCACTGCCAACCTCCTTGCACTGTCAGAGCTGGCTATTTATTTCTACCTTCTGTTTCCTGCCTTTTAATCAGCCCTTCATCCACATAACCTTACCTCTTGAACCATCACAACAGGATTTCTTGTAAAGGCTTTGATGAAGGGCTGTGGAAAAGTGTTCTTTGCTCTACACCTATTTGTTGATGCGTTTTGAAGCCCCAAATAAATTTAAGAGGTGTGATTGCCTTTTATAAAACCATGCTGATGTTGCCTTGGGAAGGCTGACCTGAAACAGAGGCTAGGCAAAACTAGAGAATAAAATCAGGATTTATTAAAAGGTCCCCAGAATCCACCCTGGGCATTACAGAAGCCTACTCAAGGCTGCACCCAGGGTGGTCTGCAAGTGGTAGCAAAGATGGCTCCGCAGTCACGAGATTTGCCATTTTATAAGTTTAGTTCTATTTGCATATTGGGGTCCAATTGTCTAATTACAGCCCCAGGCCAAGAGGTCCCATCCTTCTTGTTCTACCCCTCGGTCTATCGTTGTTTGTGTTCTTGGCTTGAAAGTTGTCCTTGGTCTTCCAGCAGAAATGGATTTGTTTTGTCTACCTGCTCCGTAGAGGGAGCACAGTACAGTTCTTAATACGATGCTTCATCCCTAAGCAGCACAGAATCTGAAAATATAAAAGCTAAGGCATCACTGACTCTTCCCCAAAAAAATCCTCAAAATCTTCTATTTGGATAATGACTTGTCTCTCATCTGAGCCCAAGTGTCATTTGAGTACAGAGCAATCCTCCCTGTGGCATTCTTCCCCAGCTTCCAGGATTCGGCATAGTGCAAATTGCTAAATTTATACAGAGTCCAGACCTCCTGAGCCAAAAACTGCTCAGATCACTGTGTGACCAACTGCTACATTGTGCTACCAATGGATTTATCCTCCCTCAATTTGTCAGATTTCTTGCTGAATCTCTCTTAATTCCTCAGGTTTCCACAGCAGCTCAGGGCAGTGAGCAGCACTGAATTCATTCCCTGCATGAGAAGAGAGACACATTTATTTGCAGCCTTCACCCAGACAGTTTAACTGAGCACTTTCTGTTCCAGAAGTCAATGCAGGCTTCCGAGTCCCATTGCCTCAGTAGCTGGGAAGGATTGTGTCCCCCTGAGCTCAAGAATCCATGGGTTGTGACACAGCTGTGGAGGAATCTCACTGCTTGTTTTGGAAAGCCTTGCAGCGTTCCAAGGCATAAATCCTGTGGCGGGATATGTCTTCAGTGGTAAATGGAAGTGGGACAGGGAGCAGGTTCAGACAGTGGATTGTTTGATTGCTTGTTGTCTCTGTTTTGGACCACTTCAAGCAGCTTTCACCAAGACACTTCCTGGTG
Organism: Acrocephalus scirpaceus scirpaceus; assembly: GCA_910950805.1. NCBI lineage: Eukaryota > Metazoa > Chordata > Aves > Passeriformes > Sylviidae > Acrocephalus > Acrocephalus scirpaceus. Next base: position 53,341,678 of record OU383774.1, on the reverse strand, counting down.
GTGCCCTTCACCCCTAGGACTGTTCCCGCTATGGAAGAGGCTACATCAAGCTTTGGCCTCTCTATCCCCAACACTCTCCCACCAGGCTTTTTGCATCTTCCTGTTATCCCACTTTCCCTTGGACATCCCACAGCATGAAACAGCCTCTCAGGGTCATGCTGTGAAAAGCACCTCTCAGCTGGGCAGCAATGCAGTCCTCACTTCAGTTCAGATAGCAACCCCTGGGCACCATGGGCTGCTTGTGTCCGAGAGCTGAAGGGATCCTGCAGCAGTCCAGGAGGGAAGCTGGGCCAGCTGCTGTGTGTGTCTAGTGACCCGTGGGGCATTTCTGAAGCATGTGGACCCAACTCAAACAGTGCTGGGCTGCCCTTGGAGCTCAAGAACTGCATTCAAACTGCTGCTGGTTTTTTTTTTTTCTTTTAGCAATTTACTGATAGACATTGTTGCTTTAATTTGGCGGCAGAAATGGAGTCTTAGAGGGCTTCACAGCTGTGCAGGTGCATCCTGCCCCTGCTGTGGCTCAGCCTCCTGCTTTAAAGCATGGCTGATGTTTTAATCAGATGTCCTTTTAATCCCTTTCCTCCCGAGTATATGGTGCATAAAATGGAAAATATAGCTTGGTAGGTGAAGGCCATTAATCCAATCTGCCTGTCATAAATGAAAACTGCCGACTTAATGGCACATAATGAAATGGCGATGGGAATGGCTCTCGCCAAAGCTGAGCGGTGGGTGGGAGAATTACCCCGTTCCCAGCCGCGGGACGGCGGAGTGCCTGTGCCGTGTGACGGGACGGCCGGGATGCAGCGTGCGGGGTCTGTGTGCCACCCGGGAAGCCTCCAGCCTGCACAAGTGTCTAGTGCCATCTCGTGGTCCTGGCGAGCACGAGTGACAGCGCCCGGAGCTGCAGCGCAGCCCGGAGGGACCCTCGGGCCCTGGCTCAGGGCCCCGCTGCCCTCGCAGCCTCCGTGCCCTGTGTTTCAGCCCGAGCTGCTGCAGGGTCCGGCTGCGCTCCCAGCCCGCTGCTCTGCCCCTCTGCCCTCCCTTCCAGCACGAAGGTGGGGAGCAGAATAACCCAGTGAGTTCTCCACGACCCGAAGGGCTCTGCCGTGTGCTTTCCCTGCGCCGGAGCCAAGGGCGAGGCAGCAGCCGCAGCCCACGGGGCTGCTCTTGGGATGGAGCCGAGCATCCGCTGTGAACGAGCCCCCGAGCACGGCACGGTAAGCCGGCTGCCTGTCACGAATTCCTCTGTTTACTTTGATGAAAATTTCAGCCCTCCTGGTACGGAGATAATCTGCTAAGTATGACCCAAGTCCTGCCAAGACAATGCTTCTTGTGAAGTTAGCAGTGCTACTGGAGAGCTCCTGCTCCGTAGGTGTAATGAACCTGGGGACAGGGCTGCCCGGAACAGATACTCTTCAAGAATGCAACACATAATACCAATTTTATAATTCCTCTTGCTTCCAGGAATTAACAGCCTTTTTTTTTTTTGCAGCTCACATGTACTGTTGCATGGATATATTTTAAATTAAACTGGGCTGTGATTAGGAGCAAGAAGGTTTTTTCACATGGTTTACTGTGATATGGTTATGAGTCCCACTTTTTCCTATTTTTGGGGGGCTTTTTGTCACAAGAAAGCAAAGCTTTGACTAATTACTCTGTGCCCCTGCTTATGGAATTTGACTAGATGCCAGTGTTCCCCTGTTGTGCCATGTAAGGCCACAGAAATGTAGCTTCTACCCTTCAGGTTTCTCTCCCTGACACTTTGCTGCCTTGCTTTCTTCCAAGAGCTGATTGTCCCGTGGTGTTCCCACAGGATGGATGAGGATGATAGTTGCCAGCCCGCCTCATGTGTAAAGACTCTGCAGAAGTTTTGAAGAAAGGACTTCTGGGGCTGCCTGAGGCAGCAGCAGATACAACCACTGCCAGGTCTGCCCCTGCCAGAGAGCTGGTCATGAGGACAGGGTAGGGCTGGGACAAGCCAGAGACAGTAGAGGAGCAGAAAGATGGGAACCATCTGTGACCCTCCTCCCATTTTCCATCCCCAGAAGGTGAACCAGCTTCAGGCATGTGCAGCTGTGCAATATCCCACTCTTTGAGGGATTAGGATGAGATAGGGAATGTGGAGGGAAGCCATCAGCCCTGGGGGTAAGGATGCTGAAGCTGTCAGGTTACCAGCAAGTGCACAGTGTTTTCCAGGTTTCCAGGATAATCTTTGCTCCGGGCTGGTTTTTCTTTTCCTCTTCCAACCACTTTCTTGGCAGATGAGTTCTTTTGGGTTCATGCTGCCTGTCCCCACAGATGCTCTTCTTCCCTGTCCTTCCTTCCTTCCTTCCTTCCTTCCTTCCTTCCTTCCTTCCTTCCTTCCTTCCTTCCTTCCTTCCTTCCTTCCTTCCTTCCTTCCTTCCTTCCTTCCTTCCTTCCTTCCTTCCTTCCCTCCTTCCCTCCTTCCCTCCTTCCCTCCTTCCCTCCTTCCTTCCTTCCTTCCTTCCTTCCTTCCTTCCTTCCTTCCTTCCTTCCTTCCTTCCTTCCTCCCATTTCTTTTACAGCACTATCTCCTCCTTGGCCAGCATGAGCCTGGAGATGTTCCCACTCTGGCAGCTCCACCAGCTCCCTGACATAGGCCTTGTCTGACCCCGTCAGTCAGGTCTCAAGTCTTTGGCTGCACTTGCAGCTCCATGTCCACAATGAAGCAGGACAGGACCCAGGGCTCCTTTCTTTTCCTGCCCACTCCTCTCTAAATCCACTGGACTTGGTACTTACCTTGTCTCTGGCAGACTGCAGGGGGCAAAACTCTGCTTTCAGCACACCCGGGAGTCACTCAGTGACACCACAGGGATGCAGCTGCTGGTGTGCTCTGGTCTCTGCAAGGGGGGCTCGTTGTCTCTTAGACATGCCAGGTCACCAGAACATTTTCTGATGATGCCATTTTTGGTAGATGGCCCAAAGGAAAATTGGCTGCTCTCTGGAGTGACAGCTAGATTGCAGCCTGACATGAATGAAGAGCATAGCAAGATGGAACAGATTTTTGCTCCAAGCCTTCTCTGCTGATGTGTTAACTTTGGCAGCATCATTTGGAGAAAAAAGTGAATTAATCTTATTGGAGTTGTGTACAAAAGAGACTGGGGGAAGGAACAGGGGAAGGAAAAAAAAAAAAAAAGGATGTGTGAATCTATGTTGATTATTTTGAAGTCATAAACAAGTGGTATCAGAAAAGATTTTGACAACCATATGGACTTTCAGAAGTGCGAAATCTGAAAATGATGTGCAATCATGTAAGGGCTGGCAGGAAAAAAAAGAGAAGAAGACAAGATATGGATGGATGAGATGTACAGGCAGGGGACTGCAATCTGTGATTCAGGAGTTAAGATTCTGGGTACAGGAAAATAATGTTACCTAGAAAAAATTTTATATAAATTAAATTAAATCAAATCAAATTAAATTACATAAGAGAATTCTCCCAAAGGTAATAGAAATAACAGTCAATCCTATTTCTTATTGCTGGTTTTCAGAACTAGACTCAGGGGAACAGCAGTCTCAGGACTGAGCAACAGCTTTCCACTGAGATAATCATTGTTTTTCTGGGAAGCTTCTCTGGAGATGCCACATGCAATCTGGATTTTACATGGGGCAAAAACCACAGCTACAAGAGTGCAAGTCCCACTGAAGGCCATCAGCTGCTCTGGCTGAGGCCAGGAACTGCCATGGCAGTGCAAGGCATCTCCCCTGATCTTCACCAAGGGGACACTTCTATCCCAGAACTTGGGAAGTGCTGCCTGAGAGGCAAGTAGGATGGCAAGAAAGCAAATTTGCAAATTTTGGTGCAGCACATTTCCCCACAGGCTGTACGTGCATGTGGCAGGGACATCCCCGTGGGCCACACGAAGGTGAGAGATGTGACACACACCCAAGGAGTTGAGTGCTGCTCTGCTGTCCAGGCAGACATCCCTGTGGGCCACACGAAGGTGAGAGATGTGACACACACCCGAGGAGTTGGGCGCTGCTCTGCTGTCCAGGCAGACATCCCCATGGGCCACACAAAGGTGAGAGATGTGACACACACCCGAGGAGTTGAGTGCTGCTCTGCTGTCCAGGACAGGCAGGACTGTTGGCAGGGGCAACTCATCAGATCTGGACAAGGGCCACCACGATGCCTGAGGTCTTACCTGCTAGGAGGAGAGAAACTTGAGAGGTCTGGGCTTTCTCTGAGGACTAAGTTTAAAAGCCAGCACTCTGAGCCTTTTTACCACCTGAGTGTTTGATGCCTTTCCCCTTTAAGTTATCACAGTGCACAATAATGTGAGACACAAATTGCAGCAAAATACTTTTCAGGTTTGATTTATAAATGGCTCTGATTTGCTTCTGATTTCAGCTGCCACTTCCCCTGTGGCAGAATTCCAGGTCCAGATTCTGGTTTGTATTTCTTGTTGCATCATGAGAGAATGCGAAAAGCAGATGAAAGGTGAAAAACTGAATATGGAAAATGAACCAGCTATGCCATCTTAGAGAAACAGGAATAAAAGTAGGCTGAACTTTCAGATGAGAAATGATTTTTCACGGGAAAACACAGATCAGGGCAAGAGTTGGCTTTTATGTATCAATAGAGGTGTATGATGGGAAGAAATAGATGAAGCATATGAAGTGAATGTTTGCATAGTTTGAACATTGAAAAAGTACAGCATCTGTGCACTGTATTTAATATACAGTATCCCATAGTCTGATACTTTGAGTCCTCTTCCTGTTCTGCAATATTTCCATTAGACTTCAATCTTTAAGAAGTCAGTACACACCCAAAAATGTTCACACACATCTTAAATTTTTTGATAGATGTCTTCTAAGTATATCCTTCTTTTCCTTTCCTTTGCCTTTCACCCAACAATCCTTTTTTATTTGGTGATATTAGCACAGTCACCAGTAAATTTAGTGTCTCAGGGTCCCTTTCCACTGCTGAAGGTGGTACTTGGAGTTAGTCCTAAGAGGTTCCAGTAAGAAAGTGTCACTGAAGAGAATGTGATGAATTGTATAGAGAAACTTTTTTTTGCTATTTGAAAAGAAAACTGAGAATATTTTAAGATGCCATGATCTGTATTTTCAGACTCTGGAGTGACAGGCCTAAAGAAAAGCATATCAAGACGCCCCCTTATTTCTTTATTTAATGAGGTATGGGGTTTAGCTGAGGAATTTAAATGATTGACTGGGAAGTATTTGAAATTCTTGAGGGTCATAAAGATCAAGGCAAATGGATCAATCCAAAATAATTAATTTTGACACTGTGACAACTGCCAGCACTTTCTTTTTTCCCCTCAAACAATCTATGAATATTTTTTCTCTTCTTGAAATGTGAAGTAAAGAGTCTTATTTTCCAAGGAACTGCAACATTAAACATCCCCATATTTGACAAGAGCACTTAAAGAAGGCTGTAGCTGTTCTCTTTCTAAAAGAAAGGAAACATTGAAAAAGAAAAATTTCTTAGTTCAAGATCCATTCATTTATTAGCTGGTCCTTTGACACTTTTTCCTAATTAATAGAGTTGTTATGAGACCAAGCAGCAACAAACAGACATTAAGCATGAGGGGAAAAAAGCATTGAGAAATGAATGTTTTACATTTAATTACAACAGTCATGCAGAGATCAGACATGCTGTGCCACTTCTCAAGCAGAATCAGTGTGTTGTTGTGCCCTTGAAGAAGCAACCTTCACCAGACCAATTAGATTTTAACACTTTTTCTTCTCTGTTATTGTAGATCATCTGATGAAACAAGATAGTTTAACAGTTTAATTTTGTTTTATTCCAGAACACAGATTAACTGTTTCCAAACATACAACCTCAGGGGCTGAGAATGCAACAGTGCTCAGGGTTCCAGCTTGAAAGGCACCTCTGGACAAAAGTGCTCAGAGAACAACTCCAGATCAAGGATTAGCAGCCATCCTGTAGTGAATGGCACTTGCCTTCTGTGTGGCTTCACACAAGACCCTCAACCATGCAGTGTCCCAGTCTTCCCAAGGAAAAATTGACAATAACCTTGTGGCACCAAGCATAGCTCTAATATAGTCCCGCTTACTACAGAGAAACATAAACAAAACAATGTTATTTTATTAGATGCCTATTGCAGCAGACTTCTGTTTAAAGGAGGAGAAGGCAGTGCTTGTTTTCTGTAGGAACTGGCTCTGCATTACAGCCCTGAAAGCTCAGCTTGGAGTCAGCTCTCTTTTCCTGCCCACCTCCAGATGCATAATAAAGAGCTAATGGCTGGATACCAGGCAGACTGCACACTGACACAAGAGAGGTCAGCTTCCCAAAATTACTGCTTCTCTGGGGATTATTTGAACTCTCTTCATCTCCAAGAACTACCATGCTTCCGAGAAGAATGCTTCAGGGTTGAGGGGAAAGAGAAGAATTAGCTTGGAAAGCAAACAAACTACACTGGAAATCAGCTCTTGTTCATGTGAGTATGTGCTTGCCTTCTCCCATGGCCTGAGCTGGCTTTTGGCTCTACCTTTTGGAGCAGTCTGAACAAAGGTAAACGCCAAGCAGTGAATCCCACTATCCTCAGAGGACTGCAGGTTCCCTGGTCACCCACTTTAACTAAAGAAATTCCATATAGCTCCTTTGTGAATTTGTCTTGTGTTAGCTACGTCAGGATCAGCAAGTTAACTTTTCAGGATCCCATTTCTGGGACATTCTTCTCCCCTGACTTTTGTTCTGCTATTTCCTTGTTCTTGACATCTGTATGAACATTTGCAACAATATAGAATAAAAAATCCAATTTTAAAGTTGTTTCCCTGAGCTGTAAGGGTGATGCTATCAGCCTGTCTTGATCTGATGCATGAAGCCTGGGTGACCATCACAAATAAGATAACATTTCAAAAGCCATGGTCCCACAGAGCTGAGGGTCTGAGAAGAGACTACAGACAGTAAGTCTGGTTCTGTCCTTCCCAGAAAAACTTTATTTTAGTATCTTGGATCCCTATTCAAATGCTAGGCTGGCCATGCCACTGTTAGGGAGATGAAGAGCCAGAGCTGTTAGCACCCAACATTAACACTGGGTAGGAGTTCTTTTGGCTCTGCAGCAATGTTTCCCTGCCACCTCATGTCCTCAGTTTTCTCTGTTGCCTTAACAGAGGATGGATCAATCCTGGCAGAGTGGAGCACCATCACCTCCCAACATCAGCGACTCAGAGGGTGCAACTGTTCCCATGGGACTGAAATCCCATTTTTTAATGGCAGACATATCTGGCAGACACTCCCTTCTAGGAGTGTGTGTGGAGACTTCTCCCTTGACTGGGGGAGTCCCCTCAAGGCTGAGCAGAATAGATTTGCCCACAGTTGTTGGTATGGGTGAGTAACTTCAATCACTACTTAATTGTTTTTCTAGCTTTAATATTGCTGTTTCAATATTGCTTCAATAAATAGTGCACTGCACTAGTAGTTATAAATATCTCTATTTATGATTTACTGTGTAGTAAATCATTCTGATTAAGGTCTTTTAGTCTAATCATTGTAATTATCACCATCAATAAAATAAATAATTTATTTTATTCATATAAATATATTTGGATTTCCTTTCTTCATCTTGCGGTCCAAATTCACACAAAGATTCAATTACACCTGTATAATCTTTTAAATATAAAGTCCGAGGCAAAGACTGGATCCATCTGCAGCTGGATTCCTCTCTGAGGAGGAGTTTAGCAAGCAGGGGGGTTCTTTATGCACCTCGTGACTCAATGAGAGCACTTCTCTAATAAACTTTGTCTGGAGCTTCTGTTCTGCTTGCGACACCTACATCAGAGGGGGTGGAGAGCAGGGATCTGGTCTGGGAGGGTGCCACACCAACAAATGCCATCTCTGAAAATGAAATCTTGATAGAAAGTCATTAAGAAGAGGCCTGCTAATTGGTGCTTTTCCCTTTCATTGCAGCTGCAAGTTTTCACTGCAGCCTCCCCGCTGCGTGTTTGAAGCTGTATCTGCCCATGGCTCACCCACGGCACGGAGCACAGACCTCCCTCCATGAAGCACATACACCGGCAGATAATCCAGATCAGTTTACCTCTGTGTACCTGGCAGCATGCTACTGTGCACTGACCAAGTATCAGAAGAGTTTGCGGTTAATTAGGATCAGATTAATCCCTGCTGACTGCCTGTCTCTGTGTAAAAAGGGCACTAGAGGTTAGAAAGTATTAAGTACCTTAAATGTCTACTTGCATAATGTAAAAACCTACTGAAGATCCAGACTTTGTGCTTGAATGTGTTGAAATAATTTACCCCTAGAGGCATTTAAATGTGCTTCTTATCCTATCAAAGCAAAAAAGTCCATTAAAAATTTTCCAGGATAAAATGTAATAAATACTTGACCATGGAAAGTAATAAACCTGCAGAACAGTGGAGACACGACATCTACAAAAAAGTGCCTTAGAGATTCTGAATATTATTTCCAACTTCAAAGAATTTAGCTGAGCATATAAAGTATCATTTTTATAGCTACAATAAAGCTTTTCTGTAACACAATTGTACATAGTTTTCAATTCTATTAGTTCCTCTTTATCATAAGAATACAGCAAGTAATAATTAGATCGTTTCAGATATACACCCATTCTATGGTACTCCCCATGGAGCCCAGAGGGTTTCATAGGAAAGACACATTTCCACGTTCTTAACACAATCATGACACTATAATGTAGATTATATTTGGTTGAGATGCTTTGCTATGACTAAGCATGTGTGTGATTATTGGACATGTCAAAATATGGAGAACTTTTATGCTTTTCTCTTTAAATAAGGAAAGATCCTGAGGTTGTTTTAAAAAACTGAGCTGATAGTGGGAAGATTTTTAGAAGCAAGACACACTAATAAAGAACCTGTGGGTCTGTGGGAAATGTCAACCTTACACACATCTTCACATATCCTGATAGACCATTGGGTCTTTTTTCTTTCTTATTTTTTGTTACTGGAACATTTATATAAGTATTGGGAACACTTATATAATTACAGAATATTAGCTTATTTTGAGGTCATCTGTCCTTGTGACTTACACCCCATTTACAGTTATAAGCCTCTCATTGTGACATCACCTTGGCGGCCTCAGCAGTACCTGTGATGTCACCAAAAGGGATTAGAGCCTGAAGCTGTGAGAGCAGATCAGCTCCCAAAGAATAAAGGTTTTTTGTTTTGCCCTGCTAGCAGAGGGACATGGAAACACCCACCCACCCTTTCTCCCCTGCCTGTCATGGTGGAGCAGGGCCACTTCACCACAGGCTGGTAATGCAAGAGTGGGCCTGCCTGGGTAGGAGGCTTTGCTTAGTTTGGGAGAACTTGTGTGCAGTGAAGTGCACACAGGAGGAATTATGTCCAACATCTGTGCTTCTCTGCCCAGCTTGGAGGCACATCACAAGCTGGGGTGGCCTATGCAAAGCCGTGTTCTTCCACGTTATTCACTCTATAAATTCCCATTTCATCTCAACCATCTTACCTACTCAACCACACCCCTTTCTGAAATCCAGACATCTTATAGGAAGACAGAACTGCAACTTCATATACATCTTTATGTTTTCATCTTCTGTTTGGTTCCCTGTCATTTCAGACAGATCAGCAGCAGAAACTTCAGCTGGCAATGTGCTCATATGAGGACTTCTTCCTGTGTCATTTACTTGGCATCATTCACTTGGCACTGTAAGAGCCTGTGATAGACAGTCAGACAAGAATTTGGGGCTATCAGCTTCTAACTTACTTTGTACTCCATGTCAACAGCAAATGCATTTAATTTGTTGGTTCATGGAGTTGTCTGGGAGGAAAATATGCTGCTGCAGTGCTGCTCCCCACTCCTGCTTTGGCTCACTGGTATGTCTTGTCTGAGTGTGAATCTCCACCAGGCCCCATGCAGGGTACTGACTGTATCTCAGAAATATTTTAATCTGCAGATACCAAAAGGGTAATGTCTGGGGGCAGAGGTGGCATTTCACAGACTGGCAATTCAACTCTGAACACGTTGATGCAGCACCTCTGAACCACTGCAGTCAGCTAAGCAGCTGATCTGTGACAGCAGCATTCACAGGTCAGCTGTGCACAGAGACAGGCTCTTATCATACATTCAGAGTCCACAGGGAAGAGGCTTTACTGCTAAGATCTTCATAAAACACTGCAGAAAATATACACACAGTGAGATTATCTCTTTGGATCTCATGCCTCATTTTCCTGGTGTTCCTAAAGCCATCTTCCCTACGAAACATGCACAGGACAACTATTGCATTACAACGAGAATGTGCAAAATCTTTAGTCTTTCCTCTTTTTTCTTCCTTATTTATTTTTCTTTTCTTTTTTTTCCAAATAAATTTCATCAGCCCAAGAAAAAAAAAAAAAAAAGAAGTGGTCTTATTCTCAGAGTTTCTCAGCCCTTTTGAATTTTGTGTAAAAAAATATATAATGAGAACAGTCACTGTCAGTTAGAAAACTGCTTGATTTGGGTTCTTATTCAGCCTACATTTCTGCATGTGGAAACACCTGTCACTTCATCAGTGTTATGGCTTTAACCTCCTCCACTAGAAGTGGAACTCCTGTTTGCTTTGCTCTGCTTCACACTGGAGAAAGGCACCCTTCCTCCCACTGCAGAAGACGTCACATAACACGTTAGAAACACCTACCCTACAAACTTGAACTTAACACCAGTTTCTCACACCACTTATTAAATTATTACCTGGCTCAGTTTTTGGTTGCTGTCACTAGCTGGTCTCAAAATTGCCCCTGGGAAAAGTCCAGGTCTCGTTTATTCCCAGACTCAATTCAAAAGCTCCTGTGGCATAGCCTGGCCCAAGCTTGGATCCCACAGTCCTCCATCACCAACCCACCCTCCAAGGGTGCCCTTGGGGCATCTCTCAGGGCAGGAAACACTGATGCCCAGGATGATGCTGTGAAACCACTACTCTTTTATTCCCCTTGGAGTATTAGAGAAAGAGGAAAATGAACCCATCAAAATGTTACATTCATGTTTTAGATCCGCAGGGGTTAAAGAAGACGGGGAGCCAAGTGCCACACAGTTTGGTAATAGTCAGCCTGTCCCACTGCTCCTCTGCTGCCCAGCCTGCAGCCATGGGCAGGGAGATTACCTCTTCCTGTGGAGCTGCCAAAAAGCCTTCATTGCTGCTAAAAGCATTTCTTTCCACCTGGAGCAGGCCAAGAAGGCATGAGGGAAGTGATCTAGGGGCTCCAGCAGAATGGAGCTCCATTGTGGGAATCTACACTGTATAAGCCCCCCAGAAGGTCCACGCTGGCACCAAGCTCATCTGCTCAAACCACGACACCTCACTGAGCAGATGGATTCTTCTTTGGAAGCAACCCTCTAAAGTGGTCCCCCTTTGAAGAGCCAGATTTTGTCCTCACACCCCAGTGGGAGGCAGAGGCAGTGTTGGTTTTTACATGGCATGGGGATAGCAGTAAACAAATTCACTTGAATTTGCTCATCTGAGTGTTTTGTGGCTCCACAGCCATCTGCCTCCCCACAGAATAAACTCTGTATGAAATGATGATGCCAATTTTTCTTATCCTGAGATTCAGCAGAACCACCTTCCTGACTGAGCAAATGTGGTGGCATCTTGCAGCAGGCTCGCTCCTGGAGGAGAGGTGTAAGCAGGAAGGAAGCTGCCTTGGATCCAGTTTAATTTCCCTAGGGTTATTCTGTGTGTTAAGGAGAGCTATCACACCAAAGTCAGATGCAGATGGAAGGTTAAATTCTGTTCTTATTTATGAAGGGGTAAATGCACAGTAGCCCCTGCTGATCACGGGGTTGTGCTAGAGTGGAAGGAAGACTGCAGGAGACTGACCTGACACAGAAAAGCTGACAGGAGAGTTCTGAAGAGGAAAACCTGCTTCCTACTGGTTCTCTCATCTTTTTCTCTTCCAGCCTTTCCCTGGGCCAAGTTCTGCTCCAGATCACTGTGTAAAGTGCGTGCAACAGAAGCACAAAGTGGCTGGAGCCCAAAGCAGAACAGCTTTCCCTTTCCTCTCAGCAGCTACATCAAACTAGGGCTTAGTTTTCTTAGAACACCAATAAATCAGAGAAAACTCCAGTCTCCTGTGAGAAAAAATTAGTTGTGTGGAAAGGTTTCCAAAGAAATCTTTCTTTGCCCATAGTGCCAGTGCAGACATTGCCTTTCCCTCTAGTTTCTCAAACCAGTCCTGTGACTTCTGGCTGCTTCCAGGGCTAACAGGTTTCTGACATTCTTCCCTATTTCCACCACCATGGGGGCTAGACCCTGAGTCTGTTTTCCACAGTCATGGAGCACCCTGTGCCCCAGAGAAGTCTCCCAGCCCACAGTCCTCCAGCAGCTCTTCATTTGCTCAAGGACCCAAGTGTGTGTCGCTGGTTTGCATTTTCACTCCTACACCTGAGAGCACAATCTGGCCCATGAAGGCCTTGAATACGTAATTCTGGAGGACAGCTGTCTCTGTTTCTTTCTCCCTCATCTTTCTTTTCCACTTCTGCACATTTTTCACACCAGACATTGCAGAGCCGCCTGTGATGGCATCTGTCAGTGCTGAGCAGCAGGGGATGCTTCAGCAGTCTGTCCCCTTGCCCACCACCGTGGTCACACAGGGGGACACTGAGAGGCTGTGCAGTAACAGCACTGCCACACTGCAGGCACAGACATGATCTAATCCATCATGGAAAGCAGCCACCACTTATGGCTTCCTTCCAGTGCTTTTCACCAGTTTGGCTCCCTGTGTGGGGAGGTATTCACATGTCAGGAAGCTCTTTGCTGTCTTTCTTCTCAAAGAGTAGTGGTTTTCTCTGCTTAGTGAGGGAACAAAGAGGTTGGGCTCCCTGTGAAGCTCTCAGAGCAGCTTCTGTAGAAGCTCATAGGAGCTCCACAGAGACAAAGTGCTCTGTGCTCCAGAATGCTACCCACACAATCCTGTGCTGTGTTTTCTCCAAACATCCTCGGTTTGTGTCTTTCCTCACTTCCCTCATAGTCAGTCTAAGTTATCTCAATGTGAAGAAACACTTCTCAAAATACAGATGCTACCTCTGCCCCTTCCCAGCTTTGAAGTGTTATCTTGGGACCAGTCAATTGCATACCTTTTAAAATGCAGTTTCAGCATCTTAAAAACAAAATTATTGCCAGAAAGTTTATCAGTACCTTGTGATGCAGGGCCAGATTAAGACTCAAAGAAGGCTGTGATGCCTAAACTAGGACACAGACCGGTATGAAGGCTCTAAAAAAAAGTCCTTAAACAAGACAGAAACTCTCTTTCTCTATAGCAGCCCATCTCTGACACTTCAGTAGGTCCAAGACCTCTCTATTTCTGACATGGAATCTTTGTGACTTAATTTGCAGCCCCCCCTGAACTGCCCTCACTTGGACAGCTCAGTTTCTGGCTGCCTGGGCTCACTCGGCAACCTCAGTTTTCAGATTCACCCTGAAGTGGCACTGGCTTCTCCTTGGACACTCAATTCTCAATTGTGGATCCCAGTCTGGCGCAGAGACACTTTGAACTTAGGCTGCCAAACTGGCTAAACTAATTCTCAGGCATGAGAATTTTAGTTCTGACCTTGACTATGATAAACATTCATAACCTTCCCCCAGGCTTCTACACTTATTTTTTAGCCACAGCTAGTTTCACTGACTCTTACTTCTTTCTTATTCCAATGCCTCCCATCTTTCTCATCATTCACGAATGGATTTTTTCCTATTCATTATATGTAAAGCAAATGTCTTATTCCCCATGGTGGCTTTGAACAATTTTGATCCAGTTTTAGTTATCTTAAGTCTCTGCTTGTCTGCAAACACTGGTTTTGCTGCAAAGATTCCTCCACAGCTTTCCTTTCCTAAAACAGTTGTAAAGAGGGAAGATTTGAAACAAACACTCCAATTTCTAAGTCTCCTTTGTGATGAGACAAGACCCAGAACACTTTTTTCCCTTTCCCACCAAAACTATGCTGTCTTACACCACATTTTTACCAGGTCTAGTTTTCAATTATGTCTTCCATAAATACATACCCTAAATTTGAATAGCAACATTTTTGCAAAGTGGGAATTGAATGTTATTTTTAGACAGTAATGCCTAAAACCTTCAGGGATTCCCACCTTTCATTTAAATCATAATAAATCCACAGGAGAGTATCAAGAAGGGCACAGAAGAAATGTCTTTTCAGGTTCAGAGACTTTGGGAACACGACATCAAATCCAGTGTATAGTCCTCACCAGTGACCAGAGCTAATTTATCTATTGGCAGCTCTGAGCCCTAAGAGAAATCACTTGGTGGCCTCTGTTTCATTCCCTCCAAATACATCTCCACTCCAGTGGAAACTGTTAATGATAACTTCAGCAGAGAGGTCCTCATTCAGCCAAACCCCTAAGCCCAAATGTAATTTTCAGTGTGAAGATACTGCCATTGAAATCTATGGCAAAGTTACATTTCTGCCTGTTTATTAGACTGTGACTGACCAAGCTCCTGTGCTTCCTCAGTCCTTGCAGGAATGGACTGTAAATCCCAGGATCCTGAAACAGACCTCAATGTCTGCATCTATTCTGGCATATTCTCCAAACAGCAGAAAGACAGGAACAGGAACAGCACAAGAACAGAGTAAGAGAGGCCCATTGCTTCATTCTCACTTGGGCCCTAATTCCACTGTGAGGCTGTTCCTTCCCTGCTAAGAGTGATCCAGTAGCACCTAAATTATTACTTGATTGTAATGCCCTTTTTCCCAGTGTCTTCTTTCCCCCTTGCAACAAGAACGTATATTGTGAAACAGCCAAGTGTATAACATCAAACTCTGGGAAGATCAATAAGTTGCAGTTTTATGTTAATTTTTAAGCCAAATCTTGCTTGTCTTAGGTGGCATTGTGAGGCTGTGAGGCTAGACCTGTGAATATGATGGGCAGGATTTGATCCCATCACACAAAGAAAGCCATGAACAGCTGCAACTGCTTTTAAAGCAGTCACAACCACAGCTCTTCTGCTTCTGGTCCATTCAAAGTGGCCCCTTCCTCATTTGCTCTTCTTCAAGTGCAGCACTGTTGTTTCTTTCCTTCTGGAAACTAAAGAGTGAAAGAAAATCTTGCTATTTCGGATGGCATTAATTAAAAAAAACCAGGAAATAAAGACATTTTAATTGCATGGGATTTCTGAATAAGGTTTCAAAGTGGGGGTAAAAAAATAGCTGTGTGCCTGGTACACAGAGAGCCCTTTCTCTTCCCCTTTGTGGCAGAGGAATCAATGGAATTCATATAAAAGAAGGAGGGGGGTGGGAAGAGAGATAGGAGATGCCTTGCTCGGTACCAGCAGGTCACAAGTCTCATGAGACTCGAGCAGGGCTTGCAAGGAGGTAGCTGACTCTATCTCCATGTGTACCTTTTTGTTCCTTGCCTTGGATTTGCTGGTCAGTGGCATGCTGCTTTGCCTGGCTCTCCATAGAGCTTGTAGCCTACAGGAATTTGGACAGAGTGGTACAGACATCGCCGACAGAGACTCTGATCACTGACTATCCCTTTAAATGCAGTCTCATGACTTAGTCTTTGCTCCACTACCTATTAAAGAAGGAGACAAGACGTTCATAGGCAGCTTCCATTCAGGCACCCAGAAGGACACAGAAAGGCAAGACAATTTAACAGAGCTAACTGTGAGTAAATACAAAGCATTAGAGGTGCTCTCTAGAGCAAAGGGCATGGAGAAAGATTTGTAGGAAATCCTGAGGTAAAAGAAGGTGCAGTAATTTTTAAAATAGACTTGTATGCAATCTTCAAAAGGTGAAATTCTGTAAGGAAAGCTATTCTCTCATTTTAGGATTATTCCTTTAAATATGAATCTCAGTGTCTCTTAATATAACGTTGACCAATGTTTGATTTCCCATAAAAATCCGATGTGGTGATTTTGTGCTGCAAGCACTGAAGCCTTTTGCAAATACAACCTTTTCTTTTGCTGACATAAATTTCACAGAAGGAATATCTAGCGGGGGGGAAATTTGAAGCCAGCCTTTTGCAAACTTGGATACAAAGCCCAGCCTGGAGCCTCCAATTAGATTTCTGCACCTCACAAGGGGTGGCCTTCCTTCTGGGAGTGCTGGGTGTGACCCTCTTTCTTCTGGGGACAGAAAGGAGCTGTGGGTGCTCAGCAGCATGGAAACCCCCCTGAGGTGTCCTATCATGCATGCAGGTAGCTAATTTTTAACCAAGAAACTGTGTGTCTCCATGCTCTGTAATGGCCAACCATCTTACGTGCTACAGCATTCTAGAAAATTTAGTTCTTGCTAGTCAACAAAGTCATCAGGATGTCCATACATATTTATTTCCTTTTTCTTTTCTTTTCTTTTTTTTTTTTTTTTTTAATTACAGTAGTTACTGAGTAGACCTGGACAAGTATTTTAACAGGAAGTATTTTATTGCAAGTGATATCTCAACACTGATGGAAAGTTCCTCTGCCAGCTCAGCTTATTGCTTTTCCAAATATTTCTGTGTCATTAATTGCAGGTATTAGCTGGTGGAGACTGTTCCCAGCTCATCTTCATGCTGCCCATTTTATTCTCTGCACTTATCCTGTCTGCTTGCTGCTTAACCAAAGGGAACTGCATCTCCTATGATGAGCTGAAGGAGCTGAAGACTGAATTTGCCATCAGTCTCTACCGGCACATCTCTGAAGCAGAGAACAGGACCAATCTGGTAGTCTCTCCAGCAAGTGTGGCTGTCTCTTTGGAGCTGCTGCAGTTTGGAGCTCAAGGAAATACCTTTACGGAGCTGCAAGATGCCCTAGGATACAGCATTCATGGTAATGTACTTAAAAAATTACTTATTGTCATACATTTTGTAATAAATTCACAGCTTTATGAAGGTGGCAGGTATTGCACACATCATACTAAACTTGTGCTTTCTCTCTCACTGCAAGATGTAGTTTTCTCCATCTTTGACAGCCAGGTATCAGATGGACAAAGGAAACTCAAGGGAGTAGTTGACACACAGGTTATTATTCCTCTTTTTTCTGAATCAGTACCTATTCTCTTATGACACAAAATACAGATATATCTAGAAAAGCTACTTCCATGAACAGCAGAATTGCTCCAGGTTTGCCAGAGGTCCATCATGTCCACTGTGTCCCAGTCTCCTCTGAGTGCTCAGCAAAGAAATGCCAGGCAGGGAATGGTAGTTTTCTCTCCTATCCCACAAACAAATTTTATGAAACCGTAGAAGCTGAATTAACTTTAAGACTTTTCTAATGCTATTACAACTGGCCAAAAAGATGAAAAGTTATCAGAAGGAGAGTGGCAGACAGAGATATACATTGACAGATGGATGGTGCAATTGCATCTTTCTCTGAAAGCAGGCTAAAATATAACTCACTGGGAATTTGGAAGGGATATGGGAAAGACAGATGTCTTTAAACCCAGCATTAAGTCAGCTGAATTTAAGGATGCTGTTTTCATTTTAGCTCTGGATTATCCTACCATCTCAAATCGCATGTCAAAAACTATTTTACATTACGGGCAGAATGTTTATGAAAAGCAGATGACTGCCTCATCTTCAAAATTTGCAGCTTACATACAATACTTATATATAGAGATAACACTGCTATTTCTCAGCATAAAATTTACCTTCAGAGTATGAAGACTAAAACCCACTGTAGTTTCATTGTCCTGTGGTGTAACCAGCCTCAGTCACCACCACCATTCTGCACAGCATTGATATTCAACCCCACCACAGCAGTAAGAGCTAACTCTGGCTGATCCATACAGATACAGCTACATGTACTGACACAGGGACAGCGCATCTAAATAATGAGAGCTGATATAATGAAGTCTTGCCTACAGGACTCCTATTTCTGTAAATTCTATTCCTAAACAACATTAATTCATACAAAGATTATACCTTGCTTGACACTTCTGGTCATTAGGGGCTCAGTTATTATGAAAGGATCTTACAGAATAACATTTCAAAGTGAAATTCAAGCACAGATCTCCACAGAAAATAGAACAGAGAAGTGGAGGGTTTGTTAATGACCTGCTAGCTCTTTGATGCTCTCTTTTTCTCATGTGGCACATCATGGCAAGCAGACATTTTATCTCCATTTTAGCTGTCTGTGGCATAAGCCACATGAGCTTTGGCTCTCAGTAATATTAATGCATGAATGTGAAAATAAAGTAGGATGGGATCTATTGTTATTGGTATACAGTGCGTTTCCAGTAACAGGGAAGGAAACTACTTCCTCAAATGGTCTAAATCAAATAAGTTAAAAACTTAGATGAATTTTCCTATAAGATGAATAAAGCCATATTGTATATGTGTGTATATATGATAAAATTCCTTTCTTTCAGTAGATGTTTGCATTAATGTTTCTGCTGGTCTGCCCTAAACAATAATGAAGGATATGGTTAAAACCTTAGCAGACTGAAAACAATGAAAACATTGATGGTTCATTCACTGCTCACAGAGAATCTGCTCTTAGATGCACTTGTAAACTTCTTTCAATGTTTGGAAAACTTGTTCACCTTATTCTAGTGCTGACAAAGACAACGTATAATGGGATGAATCTCTAGACAGCACAGACAAAATGATATGCTTCAAAATGATTTTTCCTTACTGCTTTATTAAAGCAATTTTGAGGTGTTGTCCAAGTAAGAATTTGGGACTTTGGTTAGCTAAGCACTTGGGTGAAGTCACAAGCTTGGGATACCTCTCCTCACATTCATCTCTGCTTCTAATTTACCATCTTTGACTTCTCACATCTTCCAGAGTGCTGCCTTACTAATGCAAAACACACAAGAATGATACTTTACACCTCAGACCATGTCAGTTTTCTTAAAAAAAGAGAAAAGCCCACTGTTGTGGACTGTATAAATAAAGGAGTCACTTGTAACACATGAAGCAATGTATGAGCTCAGTTTAGGATTGCCAGGGCTCATCAGCAATACTGGGACAGTTTGGGACACCATCCTTCAAGAAATCAAACAACACCTAAGGGCCAAGGGTGGCAGAGAGGCTGTCAGGGAAATGCCTTTCCTGGGATAGGTGGATAACATCAGGAGAAGGAAATAGCGCTGTTGTGGCATTGGCAGCTCAGCCAGTCATGGCCAGAAGCACTCGACCTCACTGATGAGAAGTCAGAGAGTACCCAAGAAAGAATAACTACCTTATGAACTGTTAAGAACTGTGTCTGCATAGAGCTGTGAGGCTGACATGAGATCAGCCACGTGACACATCTGCACTAGAGTGATTTATACAGACACATGAAGAGAGCTTTCTAACGCCCAGTGCATCACTGCCCATGGCAGCAGTGCTTGACAGTAATACTCCATAAAGTCAAGGGTGCTCCAGTTGTTATAGGGCTTTAACAGTCAGAGGACACCAGTGTCAGCACTGGAGCTGAGAGCCACGGAGCCTTGGGGCAATCTCTTCTATCCTTGGTCTCAGCACAACAATTGCAGTTCCTCTCTCTTGCCTGGCAGATCAAAGCGTGCAGGATTCCATGCACACGGCGGGTGGAGCAGTGAGTGACTCCAGCCAAGGCACAGTGGTCCAGCTGGGATGTTCCCTCTTTGTGGACGCAGGCGTGCAGCTCTCGCCCGACTTCGCTGAGCGCGCCGCGCGCTGGGCCAACAGCAGCCTGCTGCAAACCAACCTCACTGACCCCAACAGCACCCACATACAGCAATGGATCACCGCTGACCTTGCAGGTACCCTAAGGACCCACAAGAATGGTTACAAGTGAATGAAGAGTAAAATAAGAGTAAAGAGAGAAATTGCATTTAACCAAGCATAAAGTTTTTTGTCACACTCCATGTTGCCCAAACCAAGGCTGAAAGCCAGGAAACTTAATTCTTGTGTTAACACTCATTTGTAATGTGGAGAAGGAGCTGCAATAGGTCTGAATCTGTAAGCAGTGTCAAGATGGTAACCACTTGACCTTGTTTCCTTAATTTTTAAAAAGGCAATCCTTTGTAGTGTTCTCAGTTTTAGTTGGGAACAGCCAAATTCCCCTTGGACAGTATTCATGGCACTGAATGCTTTCATGGTGCTATAGGGGACACACAGGGGCATAAGCTCAGCAGTTAGACTCTGAGTTTAAAAAGTCAAAATGGGGAATGAAAACACTGACCAGCTCAATCTCAGCTCTGGGAAGAGCATGGACCAACAGGCAACCCCAGTGAGGTCCATGTGTAGGTGGGAGGGGAAGGTAGAGGGTGAGCAGTGCCTTGTGAGTTGTGCCTCTTGGCCTTGGGGGTGGAGAGTGGTCTCAGCTTGCTTTATTTAGTCACATGGACCTGGCTTTTAGGCCTGGGCATGTAGGACTGCATGTGTCCCCCTCCCTTGTCTCTTTTCCATGCAGATGGGGATGTGCGGGAGATGACATTGGAGAGTGCTGGGCCGTCACTCAGCCTGGTGAGCACCCTGTACTTCAGAAGCATGTGGCAAAAAAAGTTTTCCCTTATGGATTCCCAGATGTTGCCTTTTACCACGCCAGAGGGCTCGACCCTGAAAGTGCCTACCATGCACCACACAGCTGAAGTTAACTACGGTAACTGTCCTTGATCTATATTGGATACTGCTGTGCAATATGGAACAAATTTATTAAATTTCGACAGATACCACAGTAAGATGTGTTGTTTTCCCGGCCTGGAGAAGTCTCACAAGAAGTCAAATGAAGAGACTACCCAGGTGACCAAATTGACTCCCCATAATTCCAGGAAATCATGAAACAGATCCTGGGTTCAGAATGGCTCCTAAAAAATCTACTGTCCCTGTCCCATCCCTCACAGACCAACACCCCCCAGCACTCCATAACAAACTTGTCAGCTGTAGAAAACAACCAAAAGGCACCAATATATCATGCCAGGAGAAAGAAAGATGAGAGACTGAGAGTACTGCAATCTACAAAGTCCTTTACAATAGCATGGAGCTGGTTAAATAAAGCTGGTTAGGAAAGGGGCTACAGTAGGAAGCACATCTGACCCCATAACAGAGGGGCAATTAAAACTAAAATTATATCGAGCCCCTACCAACTTGATTTGCTGGGTAAGAAATTTCCTGGCCCCTCAGCCAAATCACTATCCCTTGAATATGTGAGCACCAGGGGGAGCAGAGCATAACCAGGAGCACCAGCACTGCAGACCTGTAGATCTTGTCTGCAGTGTCTCCAAGTGTCTAGCCTGTCTCCAAGGCTTTAGGGAAAAATTGCAGATATTCAGGGACAAATTGTAGAAAAAGGAAAGAAATTCTTATGTCATTTATACCAAATCAGTGGATGATCTCAGCATGGGCTTAAAAATAGGTCAAACTTTTATTTGTATAATATATGAATACAGTGTAGACTACTTTCAAAGGCTTGATGTATGTGGGCTGCTGACAGAAGGACTCATGCTGCAGGCTTAATTTTCTGCCACCAGGAATTATGCCAGTTAGCTATACAGTCTCTTTCAAAATATAAAAAGCTCCTTTCCCTCCTACTCTAAATTTCAGAACTGCACTTGGGTAAAAACCTTTCAAATTCCAAATCTTAATTTTTTCAAGACAGATTTATATCACTTAACATCCTGCCTGCTTTATCCTTTACGTTAAATCGTTTCTCTTCAGCTTTGATATTTACTCCCAAATGTAATTGCAAGTCACCAAGTTTGTTCTCAATTTCCTGGTGGCTAACACGAAGATGCCAAGCTCTTCTAAACTATTCAAAACCCAAGGCTCCAAATTCTCTACTAGTTCTTTTTTTTTGCACTTTTCCAATTTAAATTAATCTTCCTTGAAAATAAATGACCAGACATGTAGACAAAACTTTCAATGAGAGCATACACATGCTTGATAAAGTGCTTTCACAATTTCTATGTCTTGATAAAAATACCTTGCAAAGTACATGGCAGAACTGGCTCAGGGTGATTACTCAAGGTTGGCCCCACCTGGGCCTTTTTCCTTTTCACACTTTTTTCCCAGGTAAATCAAGGGGAGGGAAATCTCCAGAGGGATGTAACTTCTTTTTGTGTTTTTGAAACACCATTTTGTTTCCACCACTCCAGTCTTCATGGCAATCTCACTGTTCGTCTTTGATAAAAGTCTTGAGCATTGGCAATACTTTGGAAAGCTTCTAGTGACTCTTTTCAGCCTCTTGTACCTTTGCTCATTGTAGTTGCACCTTCAAGCAGCTGCTTGCTGCCTTTCCTGTCTGGTTCTAAGTGCCACCACTTCTACCTGTAAATAGTGGCACAGTGAAACAATGTTTAATGTTTTACCTAAAACTAGATGGCTGGATCTAGGCCTTTTTATCAAATTAGTTAACAGGTCAAAAAAGTTTATGGTTTTGTTTGCCAGTCTGCATGATATTGCAGTTTATCTCACTATCTATTTCTCTCTGTGACCTGATTATTCTTTTCTCCAGAGTATGTCCTAAAACTTCTCAAAGACCTAAAGTTTCCCAGATTGCCTTCTTTTCTTGCAAATGTACTCCTGTTTCCTAGTCATGGGAAACAACTGAATCCTCAGGCTATTAAAAATATTTGCTGACTCATTTCCAGTTCTACATCCAAGTTCTTATTATATTCTGGGGTAGTGATTGTTCAGGCCCCAGATTATTAAATGACAGAAGGCAGGGGGCTGCTGGTGCTTGTACAAGTAGAGAATTGCACAGCTGAGCTGCATTGTCTGACCATATATTTGCTCCAGAGTCCTTGCAAAGTTGATGTGAAATCATTTGTTGTTCTCTTCTGACCACTTGCCTAAACCCATCCTATCACCCTTAAGTAGGTAGCTAAAGCATTAAATTTTTGCACAGAAAAGGAAAGACAAAATATTTGGATTATCTTTCATCCAGCCTGAAACATGTGAGCTCTCTGCAGCTGGAGAGACTTTTGAGGAAAGCCAAAAGAGAAGGGATCATTTAAAATTTGCTGGTTGTTAGATTTGATTGGACCAATTCAATCTTTGTCACTAAAAAATCCAGAAACATTTCTAACAGATCAGTTGAAAATAAATGCAAAAGATTAGCTCAGTACAACTAAATAGAGGACTGAGATTACTTTCCTTCATTATTAAATGATAGCAGCTGTGTCCCACCAGGATCCAAACACAGAGTGAGGAAGATAGGCTGTGGGCTGTTATCAATTGCAGCATTTACAACGTTGCTTATCCTTTTAACATTGCCATGCAGAATAAACCAGCCTGGGGACAAGTAAGACTGCTCTAAGAAAATGTCAACATTACTGTTCACACACACTTCTGAAACACCACAACTCTTTTACATATTCATTTTTCCAAGCAATTTGTTAATGATGTTTGAATTCTAATTTAGCATATGTGTAATCCTTATGGGATGCTCAAAATTAGTTCAAGCAATGAACACTGAATGTTCTGACTCAATAATCCAAAGTCTTTGATTTTCCTTCTAATTAATAAATAAGGACTGTATAGCCTTTGTGCAGAATGTGCTGACTTCAAAATATCAGCATGCCCACAAATTATACCACTCATGTCCAATGCACTGCAAATATAAATCTTCCTTGCCTGCCCATTAGAAACCAGAACAACTTTTCCCAGCAAATGATCACATGCTGGGAGTTGGTTTTAACAGAGCAATTCTCTCTCCAGATTGCAAGGCAGGAGGGCTGATCTAAGAGCCTAAAATTAAATCTAGCAGAATAATCAACACTTCATGAATGTTATCTAGTCCATATCTGCAAAACTAAAAACCACTGTACACTAAATATTTGAGACACCCTTTAGCTATGTATTTATTGCCAAATATTTAGGTATTATGAACATGAGCTACCTATATGCAGTTATTTACTACCACTGACTGAAACAGTGTGAGCATCTACCCTTGAAGATATAACTGCTAGAGCTGGGTGAAGGAGGTGTAGATTCAATATTTTGGATGGCCTGCAGTAAAGGCAGTAAGACTTTCACTTGTGCCTTGTAGTTAAGTTGTATTTAACTCTTGGCCTGCTAACAATTGCTGAGTGTTCCTGACATGCATCTTATTGGATTCTCAGATGAAAAAATAAGGAAGCAAAATTGTGACAGCCAAATCTGTTCTACTGTAAAATAGAGTCCATTAGAAATGCCTGAATTAATTGTTTTTGGAATATGGGATGAAAATGGTACTTTTAAATGGCTGTTACAATATACTGTAAAACTAATCGCAAGATTGGAAGCTCTCCAGCTTTTACTTTTGAGACTACTTTTTATGACCTTCATCTGATTGTGATAGGTCCCTGTGCCCAGATTTTCAAAAATTATAAATTTGATGCTTAAATACAAAATAAATAAATAGTTAATGTTTAAATAAGCATATACTAGCTCTTGTTTAATAGAACTTTTTCTTAAAATAAGGTTTAAAGTGATTTTTAAAGGTAGTAAAGATGGAAACATGAGCCAAAGTAGGTTTCAATTAACCAAGTAGGACACCCTGCATTTTGTTTTTGCAATTCTTATCAGTTTTAGTAAAATTTTAGTGAAAAGTATTATAAAATTGTAGGTTTATTCAAAGAACATACATTGTGGGAAGCGTCATCATAGCTGCTGTCATTGCCTTGGTAGTTTTGGGGGTTTTTGTCCCCAAACTGAGCAAGGAGGACAGCTGTTATATGGAAAAGAAAAAAAATACCCATGCTCTGTTGAGGTGGTTCTTCAGGTACAATCAGTGGCATTGGCATTGCTCTGCCAAGATATCTGTGGCTCTGACACACTCAGCTCTGTTCAGGTGAGATTGCTGAGAGCTAACAGGAACCTGAGCTGGCTGCAGAACCCCATTCCTTACATCCCACTTCAGCTGCCCTGAACTGTCTGCTGACCCCAGCACAGGTTGTGGGTTTGGGGTTTTCTTCCCATTTGAATGATGAAATAAGATCTCTCTTTGCCCACCCACAGGCCAGTTCCAGACTGCAGCTCTGGAGGCTTTCAGTGTGGTCGAGTTACCCTACCTGGGGGAGAAACTCAGCATGTTCCTAGTGCTTCCCAGCCAGAAAAAAACACCTTTGTCCCAGATTGAGTCTCACCTTTCTGCCAAAACCATAACCCTCTGGGCCAACAGCTTGAAGAGAACAAAGATGGACATTTTTCTGCCTAGGTAAGCAATGCTAGTGCAATGGATTCACCACTTCAGCTGTCAGAAGTCCGTGTGACAGTGCTGACACAAGCAGTGTGTGAGCAAAATCAAATTGCATGGTTTTGGCTTCATTATTCATCACATGATCAGAGATGCTCTAACCCTTTCTTAAACCACAAAGAGGTGAGCCAGGAATGACAAGACTTTCTGGTTACACTCTGCACTGTTTTAAAAAAGCCTAAGTATTTCAGTTGATCATCCAGCTTTTACTTACAATTTATTTGAAATATAAATCCTTTAAGGATCTAAACCAGAGAAATGTTGCTGGACCTTTCCCACACTCATTTTTCTTTTTGTTTAAGGAAGAATAAACACATAACCTCCTAAAGACACACTTTTGTATTTTTGAAACTTGCCAGAGTACTAAAAAGGCACTGGACAAAGAGCTTGGCCTCCCTCCAGCAGCTATAACCATCTTTCCATGCACCAACCAGGTTTCACTCACACATTTTCCACTTTAGTCAGTTGTTGTTTTAGCAAACACCTATGCTGGAGGTATTTTCTATCATCTACTCCAGTGAAATTGCATAGCAAGAGGAACTAGGTGCAGAAGGCTTTATGTGGCTGTATCTATTGTATAGATTAGTATGGAAGGGCTTTATTACACACCTCCTACAACATATTCATCACACTAATGAAGCACTGAAAACCAGAGTGTGCATTAATATTTGTTTTCTCCAAGCTAATTTTGGCGAAAGGTTTCCAAGGGCCATTGCTTATAGCAAAAAAAAAAAAAAAAAAAAGTATTAGAAAGAGAACACTTTGGGAAAATGCAAAATTCACGTCAAGAAGGCTTAGTAGCAATCTGAATGCAACAGAGGGTGGCAAGGGATTCCTTCTTTTAATGTCTTCAGGTGAAGGTGAACTACTTTTCTGCAAATACACTTAATCAGACAATGCACTGGGCTGATACAGGAAGAGATGGATGAAATGCAAAGGCTTGAAATAAATTGTATCTGTTAATGCCTTTTAATTCTACAAAACTCTACAAATCCTGCATTTAAATAAAGTCTATCATATTAATTTCAGGTTCAGTATTCAAAGCCTTTTTGACCTGAAGACAGTTCTTTCTGCCTTGGGAATTAGAGATGCATTTGATCCCATCACTGCTAATTTTAAAGGCATTTCAGGTAAGAGGCTTTACTGAATACAAAATGATCCTTGACCCAACAATTGTAGACTCCTACATTTGAATGATTTGTTTGACCTGGGTCTTCTGAATTGATTGTACTTGTTATCTGTGAAACTCTAAAGCACAACTCACACCCAGCTGCAATTGTATTTTGAGCTCTTTTGTAGGACAGAAGAACCTGAAAAGAACAGGATTGGTTTTGGTCTTGAACTTACTTTTTTCTCGTGTTTAAGATTAAAACTGTCAGGACAGTGTAGGCCTGGAAAAAATAGTTATTAATTCAGAAATTTAGGATGCTTTAGTAAAACTTGCAATCCTATTGGTGTTTTTAAATAGTTATTTAACAATGATGGATGCTGGTCCAACAAGTCTATATTCCAATTCCTGACACTTTAAAAAATACTGGTTTATGCCCAGGCTATATTGTCTTGTTAATCCAATAATCAGTAAACAAAGTTATACTTTCCCTTTGCTAAAATACTGTTGTTATGATTAAATTCTTGGGTTTGGAACACCAAAATTCTTCTGCTCCTTGGAAAATTTGTTTCCATTTAATGTTAAATTAAAAAAAAGAAGAATCCAAAATATCTATTCCTTTTCTTTTGACTCCAGCAACAAAATATTTCAGCTTAGTCATTTCTGCTCACAGTAAAGACTTGGGAGCAGTAGCTGCCCAGCAAGCAGCTCACATTTTTGTGCATGTGAGAGAATAAAAGAAATTGCTCCAATTCAGACAAACCTGCTTTTACAGAAAAGTTGCTTTCTTGGGATGAACCTCAGAAGGCACATTACTCATAGAGATTTTTATGCTGCTTTAAAATTGAACATAGCAATGTTCTATTGCTATGTAGCAATATAGATCTCAGACTGCACATAGATGCACATTAAAATAATTTGTTACTGCTCACTGCTGCTTTGCTTATTGCAAACAAATGTTAATATACTGATAAACTACACAAGGATGTATTTTATAAAGTTAATATCTATTTAAATAAGATAAATACTTTGGGGAAATTAATTCCAAAACCAATATAATTTAGCAGCTTCCGTTAGGCATACAGGATAAGACTTGCAGAAGTATTTGATCCTGCCCTGGCAGGGTTATGGAAGAAAGGGTATGTTGAGGCCCTTTTCAGTTCTACTCCTACACCACTGTGTCATAGCAGTAGGGTTCTATGTGGTCTAAGAATTATGTAAGGCAGGGTTTACAAGGAAAATATATCTTTTACTTAACAAATAGATAGTTGAAAAAAAAAGCGCTAAGTTTTCATTTCCTCTTCCATATGAAGCAGAAGGATAATCTTCAGTATATTTACTCTCAGATCACATTTAGCAAACAAATGCATTACTTCATGTCAGATCTGAAATAGCTTTTTTATACCTGAAAGCTTGTATTCTTTCCCCTCAAAAGTGTGTAAGATTTATCTACTATTTATTTAAAGTTCTCCCTCTCCCTAGTTTTGTCCTGCTTGCTTCCATCCCAGTTTTTCTGACTGGACAAAATTAAGACAAATAGATAAAATGCATTTTAGCATGTCTTTGATTTAACCTATATGTTGGACTTGATCCTTGAATTCAAACAAGAAAAAAACCTTCTCAACCTTTCCTGTTTTCTGCCTTTTGCAGGCAGCTGGAGAAAAGCAGACTTGTAACACTTTCTTCAACGTTTTTCTGAAATTAATTATTTTCCAAGATTCATCTTATGTCACAGTCCCATTGTTTCTTCTGAAGAGCATTTTTTTCACATTTTCCCTTCCAAGGGTTCTTCAGTTCTTTCATTGTCCTCACTCTGTTAAAGTTTCTATTTTCACCATGTAACCTTGCCTTCCACCACAACCTGGAGACCTCTCAAACTAGTAACTCCCATTCAGCATTCAATCCACTGTTACCCATACAGTGGAAAACAGTCAAAGGCTGAAATGTCTAATAGTTATGTGATCCTTAGATTTTGCAGGAAAAAAGATAAAAGCATTCTGATTATTTATTTAAAAAAGATGTTCGTAATAAAATGCAGAAAGTAACTTAATAATTTTGGGGGTTTTGCAGAGCAAGATAGTCTTTATATTTCAGAAGCTATTCATAAAGCAGAGATTGAAGTAACAGAAGATGGTACAAAGGCATCAGGAGCTACAGGTAAATCAAATATTCAGACAAACTTCTCACTTCAGGAGCTTATCACTACAAAACCAACTACTAGTCTTTTACTTAAAACAAAACAAGCATGGCAGAATTTACATGTATGCCTAACAAACTTTTGTATTTAACACATTTCCATTTTACCTTAGTAGCTGTTCATAAGAAACTTTAATTTTTGATGCCTAATTAAGGTGTAATGGCTCAAACAAAAAAAATCCATTTTGCCAGTCCAAGGAAAATCCAATTTTGCCAGTTTGAGAAAATATAACATTTATTTTTCTGCTGGTTAAATATCTATATGCTCAGATCGTAAGAACAAAAAAAAGAAAAATGGCTAGTAATATTTTATCTACAGCTCCTTAATTGTTAAGGGATTTGAGGATGATCTCTTTGATAGCATTAATGGTAACAATGGGCAAGTTTTAGGCAGACAAGCTTGATTCTTACATACTTTGAAGTGTGGCCTTCATGTGCAGTAGCTCCTGCTAACAGATCACTTTCACATGAGCAGATGGGACTGGGTGAATGGGAAGAGTAAAATCTCAGCTATGGATTACCCAGTCAATAAATGAGTCGTTCACCATTAATCACATCATGCCTTTCTGCTTCCCTGGGCTGTGCCAAGGATAGATGTGCTCCACATCACAAATGCTGGTGGGTCCTTGGCTGGGGACCAGGGCACTCTACCACTTCTCCTTGCTCCCAGGAAGGAATTCAAGAGGCATGTAGAGAGCATGGCAGTGCATCTCAGTATGGTGCCCAATCTGTTGCACATCTGCTCACTCCAACATCCCACAGCTGCAATGCCAAAAAGAACCTGAGCACACCTGAATTGATGTATTCAGTATTCCTCTAGAAACAACCATGAATAAGACACACGTGTACATATAGGGGTGTACAGAGAACATCTGGCATAACTAAGTTAACCTTTCTGCAGAGCTGTACAGTTTTAAGTTTTGTAACAGTTTTAATCTCTATCAGGGCAGTAATATTTTTAATAACTTTGTGGTAAGCCCCATACAAAATAAAAGCTTTTAAGTGACTTCAATTATACACCAAAGACTAAGGGGAATAGACCTTTATCCCCTTGAAACCAATGCCAAAACATCCATTAAGTCCAGTCAGATCAAGCTGACAAGCAGATTTTAAAAACTGCAATTACATTTATTGTTTACTTTAAAAGTTTTGGTTCTAGCCACATGATGACTTGAGACTAGGCACAATCTTTTTACAAGCACTAAAATTGTGCCTTTTCAAACTAGTTTTATTGAATTTGAATATTGAAAACTCTCTTACTTGAATTTTCAAACTAATTCCGTTGTTTTAACTGTTCAGAAAAGAATCTCAATCTGGTGTGTTGATAACGTATTCTTTATACTATATAGCTAAAAATAAGAATTCATGTAAACAATATTGTTTTAATAATAGCTGAGCCCTCATAATCCTTAAAAATTCTTTATTTTATCTAATAATTAACCCACAACCAGAGAGGAAAGACAGTCATAAACTGAGTTGAGGATTCTTAAGATTTTGTTGAGAGCTCTGACAAGAGAAATTCTGGGATGATGTAGGTATTTCTCTGCTACTTGTCTCCCAATTGGATAAGGAACTACATTTGTGCATTGCTTATCTTTTTCACCAGGACAGCATAGCTAAGAATTGGCTAACAGGTGAGGTAGCATGGTATGACTTCAGCAGAGTTAGGGATGAGATGACAAGAAAAACTACCTTTGAAATCCAACGCCAGACACCCTCCAGCATCGAAATATGCATGAATCACCTGCATGCAGTCCCACAACTTCTGACTTGTTAATTCTGCCAGACTGATTTCACTGTTGGATAAAATTGTTTTTTTCTTAAAGCAGAGGAGCAACCAAAAAGTCAAGGTACTAACCAAAGCTTGAGGGCATTGTATGGAAGATGGAAAGAAAACATGCATTTTACTGATGTTTTCTTTGTTGCATTACAGCAATGGTCTTACTAAAAAGATCTCGAACACCTATTTTCAAAGCAGATCGACCGTTCACATTTTTCCTGAGACAAGCTAATACAGGTATGCATGCTCTGCCTTTCAGGAGCAGAATCCCTCAGAAGTAGCACTGAAATCAATGCAATTAGCATGCCATTCTTCAGTCCAGGCAACTTCAAACAACCATGGAAACAGTGGGGTTTGGGGTTTCAAAGCATAGATTTTAATTTCCTTAAAAAGAATGTATAATAGTCATGGAAGTCTAGGAAGCCAGATTAGCCTCTTCTTTGGACATGCAGTATGTGCTCAAAAAATTTCTATCAAAATTATAGGCACTAGAGAGATCTCACAGATGCTGAATACTCTAGCACCAGTAACTGATCTCTACAGGGCAATTCAAATAAAGGGGCTGGACCCAGCTGGATTAACATCTGAAGCAGTTAAAATAGAAACCTTTCCCTATAAAGGGAACTTATCCATGCCTATACTGATAGCAAACAGACTTCTGCCAAAAACAATTTCTTTGCAACCATTAACTTTTTTCTTGTAAATGACCTCCCCTAGTCCCCAAACAAACCACCCAAAAAACTCAAACAGAACTGCAGAGCATGTCTCAAGAGTGAAACATCACAGTGCTCCTTTAGCTTCAGTAGTGGATTTTAAGTCTTACTTCAGATGGTCCAATCACATTGTTACCATAGAATCTCTGCCACAAGAAAACACTCTGTAGCTTGTTGGCAATAATAAAGATCTGCATCGTGCACCACTTAGCAGGTATTTGCCACTCTGAAGCATCAGGCCAATCTCCAACAACTCCTATCATTCTTAAGAAATGCAGTAATTTTGCACCTGAAGTATTTTCCTAGAAATTGTTCAAACCACCACATTTCTCTCATAACTGAGGTCACAGCCATTTAATTTTCAAGGAACATATAGACATTTCTAGGGCTCAGTAAAACACTGGGGCCTAGCACAAAGACAGAAATCATTTCCCTTACCTGCTTCCAAGCAACACACACTGTTCTCTTTGTCAGTGAATACCTGTGTATGTAACATTTTGTTTTAAAAATCCATACCCAAATTTTGACCACAGTGCAAGCACCCAAAAATTACCACCTTGGTTGGAATTCTGTTTTAAATATGCTTTGGCAATCATTACCAGTCAATGAATAAAAGTATTGTACTTGGCAAATGCAGAATTTTAAAATAAAAAGGCATTAATAAGCTCACCTATGAAACATGAACCAGACTCTTCAGAATTAAGAACAAACTTACTTTGGTGAATAAAACTGTCAGTTTACTATATATATATATATATATGTGAATTATATAAAGAGGAGGGAAATCAGGTTGTAAAATAAGATTTTCATGTGAAGCATAAAATACATGCCTTTCAATTAACTCAAAATCAAAAGTATATTTCTGTAAATCAAGCTTTTTAATGCAAAAAGTGAAAACAGTCAATTTGTTTGCTTCAACTTCGTGATTCAAGTTTCTGAGTTATGGAAAACTTGAACAGGTAAACAAGATCTATTTTTCATCTACCTGTCTAGAAGTGTTTAAAACTTCTATGCCCAAAAAGTTCATAATGAATCTTTATGTACACCAAAAGTATTCATTGCATCAATTTTCTAGTAATAGCAGAAATATGTTTTCCAATACTTAAAATAGCATATTTCTGCTCAAAATAACTGAAAAAATTTGGAGTTTTTAAATCTGAATTTCAGGTTTGAGCAAATTCCCTTTGAAGGACAGTCAGGGTAAAAGCAATACAAATAACCAAACAAATTCAATGCATCTGAGGCCGATTTAATTCATTTAATCATCTAATTAAGATCATTTAATTCTCTTCTGTAACTGAAATATGAACACAAAGCAATGAACTTAGGTTCTGTTTTGCTCAGTGTAAGTTTCAGATTTTGGCAGGTTCCTGGTTTAGGCTACCAATTATTTGGAAAGGTGTTTTTAATACAGAAATGTTTAGATTATTTTAAGACAAGCATGCAATGGCAGTCAGTTTTTCCATACAAGCAATGAACAATTCTATGATCTGCTGATTCCATGCCTAACTTATGTATTTAAACTGTACTACACTTTGAAAATGGGACCCCAAACATGAAATAATGTTAATATTATTTTCATTTACAGGTTCAGTACTTTTCATAGGAAGAGTTACAAATCCTTCATAATAAGCACTAAATGCATACACTGACTTCTGTTCCTATGATGAGCTTTCCTCCAATGAAATTAAAGGCTACATTGTATGTATTTATTAAAACAGAGTTTTAAGCAGATCACTTTTCCAAGAATAAGAGTAAAAGCTCTCTACTATCTTGTTACATTGTAGACACTGTTGAAACTTAGATCTGTCTAGGAATCATCAGCACCACAACTACAGCGAAGAGACTACCCAAATAAATATTTGCAAAAAACCGGAACAGGTTTAGCCTCCTAAGTATTTAGCAATATGAGCAACAGCTTCTCTTCAACTTCATCACGGCTAAAGTCAGCTTGACTTTTGCTGAGTATATAGGTCATCTGAATGAAAGCAACCCACAAGAAAGCTTTGTGATGTTATTTTTCAAGCTCAATTTTATTTCCCTGTCCTGAAGCTGAAAGCTCAAGAATAAAACTGAAATTCAGTCTGACCTCACAGTTATAATCCAGCTGATATAGATGGTAACAAGCAAGCAGCAAAATGCTGTGAAAAGAAAATCAAGCTGAAAGGCTGTTTCAAAATTGACACACTCACAGAATCATTAAGGTTGGAAAATACCTCTCAGATCATAGACTCTACTATTAACCCAGCACTGCCATGTCCACAACTAAACCAAGTCCCTAAACACCACACCTACACACTTTTTGAACACTTCCAGGGATGGTGATTCTACCACTTGGCACGGCAGCCTGTTCTAGACAGAGCAGGTAAGAAGCAGAAATACCCACTCAGGGACCAAAAAAATTTGCCAAAAAAGGTAGCAGTACTATCTCTACTGCCTTTGATCCGTACACAACATAGAACGGACATTCCAGAAGAACACTGGATGTAATTACTGGCACCCAGAAAAATAGGGGGTGTTTTTCAGCATCCTGACCAAAGCTGGGATATGGCAAGTGTTCAGCAACTCATTGCACAAGCATCAGAAACCCATACTGTAGGCCCATAAAGATTTGGGGTGAAGACTGCAAACCATTGACTCCTAAGAAAAGCAGAGGCAACTTTTATTCAGCTCCCACTGAATCAAAGTCTTTCAGATAATTCAGAGCATCCAGCACAGCTGAAAGACATGGCCAGTAAAGCAATCTGTGATATTTTGTGTCCAGCCAGCAGAGCAGCACCCTGTGCGTGTTTCTGCACTTGTAAACATATAAAATCTTCTGACACCACTGTGAAAACCACTGAGAAAACCACTGTGCAGCCTTCCTCAAAGGCTACTGATCCCTGCTTTACTGCACTGTATCCCTCAATAAAACTGCAGGGCTTGTCATGGCTGCAGATAAGCATACAAAACACCACTTTGTTACGCTGGTCACCAAAAGTGCAAAGTACACAAGATACCCCACTGCTGCAATTCAGTATTAGCTTTCACTCATTCTCTGATTAAGAGCAGAATATCTAGCAATACAAAACCACTCTTCATTCTTGAACACTGATACCAGAACACAAAAGCTCTAGAAAGGGAAGGCAAAACAAATCATTCCAATAAAAACTGTACTCAAACCTACACAAAAATTAAAATAGAGATTTTATTGATGGAATAACAAAAGTGCTTTTCTTAAATATTTTTCAAAATACATTTATACAACTTACAATAATATATCCAAAATAACTGTATATACAAAACATTACCTTTTTTAATGTATGTGCTTTTTTTTTTTGAAAATTACAAAGCAACTTTTTGGCAAAGTTCAACCTTAAGAGGTGATAGTTTTGAATGTAAGATTAAGAAAAATAGAACCTGAGGGAAAGTGACACTTATGTCCAAGACAAGCAAGAAGTTCTCAATTTAGTTAAATAAAAATGTTTTTGTAGTATTTTTCACATTACAAAAATAACAAGTGAAGAAAGAAAAGGATGATGGATACTTCTCATCTTTTTATTGAGCAGCTTTTCATTCTTTCGGGTACAGGAACTTGAGATAGAGTGCATGTCAAAAATGAATGCAAGCAAGAACAGCAGTGCCCTGCTGTGGCTCTCTCATGTGCAGTTTCTTAGCTGCTGTTGATATGGTTGACCTGATTAGATCTGCGATGGATTTCTTCCAGAAAACTCTCAAGCTGTTCTATCAGCATTCGTTTTTTAAACCTGGATTTAAAAGAAAGCATTACAATGGATGCACAGAGTAATACATAAAACACCATTGACAAAACTTTATTGAACACTGGAAACTTCAGTTACTACTTCAGGAGCAGTGTGTGAGGAGGCTACACATACCTCATACGTATACACACACTGTCTCCTAACATTCTGGTAAACCACCAACTTCCATTTGCTGAGTACAAAACTACATTTATGAGAGTTTATTACAGCACATTATTATAGCTGAACATCACTCAGCTCTCAGAAATCCAGGAAAAAGAGTGTTAAGCATTTGTTGCTTCTAGAAGTAAAGTTCTAAAGTACAGAAATAAAATATACATCAAAAGAACTAAAATCCTAAAGCTGGCAAACAGCTTTTAGGGATTATTTGCATGCCTTCATGATGCATTCACCAAAGTTAACAAAGTTGGTACTGGCAGAGGAACAGCCACTACACAGTGCAAAGCAGATTTCCTGACAAACAACGTGAGTTAAAACTTTGAGAAAGAAATTAAAGGAAAATACAGGCATCTGAACTCCATAACTCTGGAGTCTCTGCAGCTCTATTCCATATCAGATGTATAAATTTGATCAGTAAGCCATTCTGTCACCTCTGCTTATACCCCTTCCTCAGGAATTACAACTTGCTGTTTCCAGCAAACCCCTCCCCCTTGCAACATTTCTGCACCTCTGAGAAGCCACTTCTGACCAATGCTTTGGTAGCCGTATGTGTGTTCATAGACAGGTAACAATGAAAATATTTTGAACTATATCCCAGGTTCAGTCGTATGACTTCCAGCAGAAGCCTCTAGTGGACCAGGCATCCTGGTCCATGTCCTTGGCTCACAGAGATATGGTACCTGCCCTGATTTCCAGATCACAAGCCTCCCCACAATCCCTGATCCATCTAGGAGCAACACTCAACCACTGCCAAATTTTTTTAGAAGTCAACTAAAGTCAACTAAAGATAGATACACTAAAGAGATTGTGCAAGAGAAATGAGAGTTACAGGTGATATCAAAAGCCTAATTTTACAGGCACAAAAATTCCAACCCCACTAAGGGCTGCTACAAACTCCCAAGTGCAACAGTATTGTTCTGGTATGCTGTGACAGTGAGGAAGAATGTATAATTTACAACATATAGAACAACTCTAACAGGCAATATAACAATCAAGCAAAGGCACAATGAAGTAATTGGTGCTATAGGAAAAGCACAATCCACATACATTTACATGCCCCACCGAGCTGGCAATAGAAGGCTAGAGGTTCTGTATGAATGTCCAACATCCAGCATACCTTAAACTTTCTCCTAAAATTACTCTGTTTTTAAATAATGAAATTTGCTTAATTCCACAGGAAAAGACCTGACTAGTACAAAACAGATTACAGAGTAAGAAGCAACTATTCTTTGAGGTTTCTGAAGTAAGCCTCAAAGTTCTGGTTATATTCACAATCCATGCAAGATCCTGGAATTACTAGTTCCCTGCAACTCAAACACTATTGGTTCTAATACATTTCTCCTTTTTTCCTCTCAGTAAGCATCATGTAGAAGGCTAAGCATGGACAGTCTAAAGATACTGTAAGGAACAGTTTCTACCTGGATGAAAAACACAGGGTTTAAATCCTTATCAAGTCACTCTTCTCCAGAGAAAAGCCACCTCCATTTCCAAAGTCTCAGACAGGACTACACTATCTCTGAATGAAGTATGCTGAAGAGTAGAGAATATCTTTATGAGTATACCTGAATTTAAAAGCTATTTTTAGGACAAGATTTTGAGCTGATGCTGTTTCTGAAAGCCTAATTCCCAGTAATTGGCAGCTCCATTACATTTTTAGATTAGCAGTACACTCTTATCTGGACTTTTTAATTAGAATGATTTTTTTAAAGTTACCTTCTCTTTCTATACCATTGTCCATCTAGATTTACAGGGATTTGGCAGTTACAGTTGCCGACATCTTTAAGCCAAAATCCAAGGGAAAAAGGTAGGCTTTTACAAACGACACCTCAAGAAGCTTATGTGTTTCTACTGTTTCATAGGGGATTATTTACTTGCAGTGCAAAGCACTGTTTTCAAACAGCTGAGTAATTGTCCAGCAGTTATACACGACACGGTGCAGTTTTCTAAGAACACAATTCTGTCACCCACCTTGAAGCTTCTTTTATAACGTTCTGTAAAAATATCAGTCGGGTTTGTAAGCTTCCTTGTACATGCTTCAGTAAAAAGAAGATTCTTTCATATTCTTAAAGATCAAGAGAAAAGAAACATCAGTTACTTAAAAGGTGCCTACAGAGATGTCATTTAATAGATTTCAGTGAAATGCAACATTCAATTTTTATAAACTTTTAACCTGTATCTCCTATCAACTAGAGCAAGAACATTTTATTTAATGAGAACCAACATTAAAAAAACACGGGATATTGCAGCTTTGGATATTACTAACACCTATCAAGTTAATTCTAGTATTGATATAAAAAACATGACTTTTATGAACACTGGTAAGTATAGCAATGTTTTAATCACTCCTACTGTAGGTTTTTAGCAGAGGTTTTAAAACAAATCTTTTCCACTTTAAATTTAGTTTTGTTTCAGTCTCATGGTCCAGTACACTTCTGAAATAGTGATTTTTGTTTAACTCTCATGACAATTATCTGAAAGAAATTCAGTATACTTACTCCTTCCTGGTTTTCGGATCTCTTTCATAATTTGTGCTCTTAGCTCTATATTAATTTCTCTGGAACTTCTGCAGTGCACTGGTTTTTTCCCTTTGCTAGGTGAAGACATTGTCAAGTTCTCTTCCGTACTTTGCTCTTTACTACCTGATTCCTCGTGATTCTCCAAAAATCCATCAACATTCAAATTATTCCCTAAATGTTCATGGCCTACATCCTCTGTATGAGCTGTTGGTCGATCCAAAGAATTGAATGGTGAAGAGGACAGTGAAAACTCTGAATCCACAGCATTTGGGAAACCATCTGATGAAAGGGGGTCTCTAACGTGATTCTCAATGACATCATCAACTCCAACCTCATTATTTGTTTCTGATGCTGAAAAAACAAAGATTACACCTGCCAGGTTCAAATTCCTTATCAACTGATACAAGCAATGAGTCAGATCAGTATTAGACTCTTAAAACTATGTTCCAGCTCATACAGTCTACTGTACATGCCAGGCATAAGAAAACTTATTTGTGGATTATAACACTGAGCCGATCACTATCTCCTGGCAATTAATGACTTTCAAAAAAATCACAGGTATATTCTTTTTATGAAAAAAGAAATTACTGTATGGACTACCAACAAAAGAAAAACCACCTGCAGAGAGTGATTTTATGACATGGTGTCTTTCCCCCTTTAAGTCAAACCAACCGAGTTTACTTGAGAGTTATACAGAGAGAGAGTTATACAGCCCCTCAGCTTCACACCCAGGGAAGTGATCTCACTAAGCAAAATTTAAACTAGCTTCATACTTCTTGAGTATCTAAATATCCAGGCAAAGGAAGAAAACTCTTCTCATTGTCTACACTGTCTCCTCAGGAGAGAGAAAATACATTGTTTATACTTGGAATTTATATGGAAGACTTCCATTTGAAGGACTATATGAACTCTGTAATTAACCCAATTCACACTTAAGTACTTCATTTTCATGAGGGAGGGATAAAATTGCTGTATTTCACAAATAAGCCAGCAGTATTTTTTACACAAAAAAAGTATTTTCAGACAAATTAAAAAACAAACTTGAAACATTTTGAAGATCTACTTACTTTTGTGAACAGCAATGGGTTTAACAAGGTCAGGCTGTGCTTGTGCAATAGGTATTGGTGGCCCTTTTCCTCCAATGTGGTTGTTGACAACTGGAGGAGTTTGTGGCCGCCCTCTGAGTAGGGGGGACATACATCGTCGCCTTTTTGGAATCCCTTGCATATTTGGTTCTCCAGGTCTTTTATGTTTATTTTGAGGTCCCGATACAAATTCATCTGCTTCATCTATCATCATTCCCTGTAATTAATTTTACAGGAAGAATTCTTAAGCTTCACACCAAAACCCCATAATGTAGGTACAATTAATACTGATAGATATTACCATAACGTTTAGCATGTATAAGAGTCACATACACACGTCATTACATTTGGAATTCCAAATTGTCAACCAGGACCAGATAAATGTGCTTAAAAGGCCCTTATCTAACAGTCTGCCAGGTAAGGTAAGGGGGTGGGGCCATCAAACTTCCTTTTCAGTAATTGCAAAGAGTCTGCATATTTAATACAAGAGCTCTTAATGATACTGGCAGTTTGGTCAATTCTAAGAGATTTGGATAAAAGGGGCAGTCAAGACTCCAAAGCTGAGACAGGTATTTCAGTTATAATACAATTTAGAGACAATACTGCTTTTCCAGTAAAGACTGCCCTCCATAAGATACTACTCATGGAAGAACATCTGAGACACTTTCTTGTAACTATTTCTTTCGCAAGTATTTTATAAAGGGTTTCTCCAATAGACTACTCGAAGAACAATACAGGCACAGTAGCGCACACATAACAGCACATTTTGAAAAAAGCTTTACAGAAAACTCACCTTTTTGTCCAATTTGAATGGATTGCCAAATGTATGAAGCCTTCGTGGTTGATCAGGATCAAGTTCTCTGAGTGGAGAAGGTATTTGTTTTAGATACTCCTGGTAGTTTCCCATTTGTGCTATAGGTACGCTGTGAACTTGATCTATTGTAACAGAGGAGTTAATTAATACACAGTACTGCTGACATTATGAGAATCTAGTCTATATCCATTTCATATCTCCAGTGTTCAGACTTCTAACATATGCATTAACAAAACAACTGTACAAAGCTCACCATTTTTCTTGCCTAATTGGTATTTATAATGCTTTTGACTTCAGGAGACTTGTTCAAATGAATCAGTACATGTCTTGGGGATTTATCATTTTGACAGGAAATAAGCAACAGGTGTCATGCACAGATGTTAGTTTTCCAATGTGTCCCAACTTTACAACAGAGTGATGGATGGAAAAACAGACTAGGAACAAATCAGAACTACAACATTACTACAAACAAAAGATATATTAAAGCAAAGTAGTAATGCCATGCTGCACACAGCTTTGACATAATTTTGTCCAATTTTAGCCACCCAAAACATAATTGTCAAGATCAGCATTTTCCCAGAGCAACAGTGACTTTTGACCACTGTAAATCAACAAATTCTTAAAAAATCTTGGGAGCTGATTTTAAACTTGTTCTAGTTCTAGAGTTGCCAAGCCTTTAATCAAAAAAAAAAAAAACAAACCACTAGAAGAAACTGCAGAAAAAAAAATCCTAACATGAGTTAATCCTCCTCCCTGAAGAACAACTACTCTGACAAAGTGATACTGTAATGTGAAATGTACAGATGTTAATCTGATCTAAGCACTGGCAGGACTAATGTAGCACAACCTTTCACTTCCATTGCCCTTCTCACTCTACTTATTTCAACATCTTCCATTAAATGCCACAAAGCAGTGCCAGAAGACACAGGAGAAAAGGTAAAGGAATAAATTAGCAGACTATTAAACCATTTACTGTTGGCTCAACAGGCAAAACAATCACAGTGGCAGCACCCAGTGAGCTAGCTTACTTTTCCACTGCTCACAATCAGCTTCTACTGAGAGAGATCATTATGTTCAGAACTGCCCTGATTTTATCAGGTACATCCATGAGGGTTAGGAAAAACAGTGAACAAAGAATCTCCTGTAAAAGCCCAAGTCTCCTCATACGGACTTAAAGGCAGAGCAGTGAATCAGCAATCTTCTCTGTCCTATTTTTTTCTCCAATAAGGTAAGGAAAAAGCATCTAAGAAATTCATGCAGTTTAATGGCAGTATCAGACATCCACCAAGTTTTAAAGAACTACATTATTTGTTACATTTCTTTTTAGCAATTATCATATCACAGGCAGACAAAATGTAAACTGTTATCTAACCTTCATCTTGTCCTTTGAGGAACTTGCGAGTATTCTTCAGTAAATTAGATCTCATTCGTGTTAACTGATCCAAAAGATTTCTTCTGGGTATGTCATAAGCATTTCTAAATGTCTGAGGTTTCAAATCCTATGGTTCCAGTAAATGAAATTTCAATTAATGCCAGGTAAGAAACAATATCTAGCATTTCAATGGAAGTATATTGAAAATAACAACATTACACACAGTGGTGCTTACCTTATTCAGCAAAGCTATTTGGAACCCAGCATACTCCTTCATATTGAGGTCTAGAGGTCTATGAGGAATTTCCCCAGTAATCCCCTGTAGCAGATGTTGAAAATCGTTCCTATGTGCCATAGACAGGTTGTGTGATCTGCTTCTGACCTTAATTCCAGTCTCTTGCGCTACCTTTTTGCCTACAGAGCCAATGACTCTATCGGACTCTATTTTGGCCTTAATTTGAAATAAATAAATAAATGAAATTGACAATATGCTCTTAAAAGGATTAGTCAGACTTATTCATTTTAAATTCCTACCTACAAGATTCAACAACGTGCTAACACACTATGATGACCATAACCAGGCTGAGCGTTAAGGAGTGCTTCATACATAACCACTTAATGCCTACTACAGTTTTAAATATAGAGAACAGTTTTCTGCCTAAGTCTTCTGCATATTTCTCCTCTGCTGCCCATTACAGTATCTAAGCACCAATATGCATGCAATGCTTTTATTTTCATAAAATGCCATAATTTGACTAGTAATTCTCTGCAGATTTATCTGTACTCATATAATGTTCAGCTGTTCCTGTAGAAAAGCCAAACTCCCACAAGACTGATTCTCCCACAACTGTAGTTGCAATCAGTCACCCAATGGTACCAACTTTTTTAAAGCTCAATATAAATAGTCATAACATTAACAAATGTGAAATATATGAAAATAACCAACTGGTTTGACCAGACAGACCTAGTCCCCAAAATTATGTTAGATTTGTACCAAAATTAAATGCGTTCATAAATGCCAGCTTTTTTACAGAATAAAGTGAAAAGAGCCAAAAGGAATTTAGTAACACAACTGCCAATTGTGGTTTTGCAATTTCACATGAATTTATAGACTACTCAAAAATTTGAAAACATATTGAGAATGCTGAGTCTTTACTGGCAGGGCCTTTCAGA
Organism: Acrocephalus scirpaceus scirpaceus; assembly: GCA_910950805.1. Classification (NCBI taxonomy): domain Eukaryota; kingdom Metazoa; phylum Chordata; class Aves; order Passeriformes; family Sylviidae; genus Acrocephalus; species Acrocephalus scirpaceus. The sequence continues at coordinate 53,299,935 of OU383774.1, read as the reverse complement.
AGTTACAAAAGCTTTAAGTACAATTTGCAGTGCACATCATTACATCTTAAGGAGTCCAAGATGTCTCAGTTGAGACACCAGTTCACAGAATAGTGAGCAATAGGACTATGATTTAACAGGATATGCTCTAGACTTTAAGATATTTGCTTCCTCAAATAATCACTTATATTCATGTTTTAAGAAAAAGCTGGTCCATAAAAACTCATTAGCTAAGTTACAAGTACTTGGCACTACTGTTTCTTGAAGTTTCAAGTTTACTTTTTCATATCTTGAACACAAAGCTTAACATGCACAGTTCAAAAGTGGAGGTAGCAGGGCAGAAATGCTTTAGCTGGTGCAGGAACCTAGTCAAAGATTAGGGCACTATTCGGAACACAGTCAGCAATTTCAAATGGTCACGTGTCATTTCTACATCTGTATCGTTATTTGATATTCCCAGTTATGTCAGTTATCTTATTTACTGAACACTTTCCACTTCATGTCACAAGCCAAAGAAAGAACACTGATTCTGATGCATCAAGCACAAATCCCTATTTCCTGGAAAAATACTAAAACATCTTTAGAGACAACATGGGTTTTTTTGGATAAAAGTACGTTACTCTGCACAAGTGAAAATGCTCCTTAAATAGAAAAAACCCTCAACTTGTACTACCATATCTGTCTCTATATAGTTCAGTTTATAAAGTCTGTATTTAAATGTTATATTTTCCTTCAATTCAAAAAACCAAAATTATTTTTTGCTAATTGCTTATGGGAAAGTATTAACTTGATCGTTCTGCTCCTTTTTCCTACAAAGCCACTGAACTTGAGTATTTTAAGATTATCCTGCTATTAGAATAAGTTTTTACTGCTCTTTTGCTTCAACATTACCTGCTGACTCAACTTTTTGAGATATGAAATGACACTGTAACTAAGTCCATATTCCACATTGTCAGCTATAAGGTTTGGTGCTCCCATCATTCTCACAGCTTTCTTCAAAGGCTGAAACATGGAATATATTGCATGGTCATATTTCAACTAACTGTACCCATTTCAAATAGAACCTGAGGTTCTGAAGGCTCAAAAACAACAACAAAAGAAGAACAAGAACAAAAAAGACTCTCAGGGCAGCGTTTTTTGTTGCTTTAAAATAGTTCCATTTATATAGAATTAGTTAACAAAAATATCATTTATATAAGTCCCAGTGTATTATGAAATTAAGAAAATTTCACAGCATTCAGGTCTCAGGCCTTCCACAGCACTCCAGTGAAAATACTACCATTATGTATGAAGTTAAACTATTCTCTCTCAAATTAATACATATTCTACTTAAAATAGAGACCACATCCATAGTGGAAAGACAACTACAAACCAGAAATTTTAACACAGTTATCTTACCCCAAGATAGTAAGGAGGCATTGTCTTCAAATAGCTTTCAAATGATTGACGCCATTTCAACGTAGGCTTTGCCTTGTGCACTTTAAACAAGTCATCTAACAGTTATAAAAAAAGCAAAGTAACAAAATCAAAGGCACGTCTAGATAGCACTGCATCTTTTTTCTTAAGAAAATTTTAGTAAAAGACATTGAAGAAATGTAAATTTCTTGATGATTAGATTAGTATCTACAAGTCAACATATATACAGCTAAACCAAACACACACACAGGACTAACCCTGCAGCCAAAAAAGGAACCTGATAAATTATTGAACTGAATTGGTATTGAGACAACAGATTAGGAAAAATAGCTCTTAAAACAGTAAAAGTGAGACCAAAACATACCTGAAAATGATGATTGAGTATATCATCTTACACACTGAGTCTGAGTCATGAAGGCCAGACAATTGGAGACAAGTGAAAAAAGTTACTGATTCTACCTTTCTCCAGGTGTTATTAATACCAGCATTAATTGCAGTAGTCTATTTAGATGACATCAATGTTTCGATTACCCACCACATAAGAAAATTTGTATGAAGTGGTATTTACCTAGCAGTGGAAGCAGGACTGGGTAATTGTAAGGCATCACAAATAAATTCACACAATTCAGCGCTGTACTAGCTTTCAAGTAACCAAAAGGATGACCAAGTTCACTGTATTTTGCACTATTGCTCACATACACCTGCAATAAAACACATTACATCAGATTTATGTGTCAAGTATTGTGTTCTGAAATTTCACATCCTATTCTGATTACAGAGTAACATACATGAAAAACAGCATTCCATAAACTTCAATTCAGCATGCATTCTACTTGCCTGCCAGCAGGTCTGAGGGGATTTTCTTTCCAGGATAAACTGGGTCAGTGGTGAAGGTTCTAATTCGTATTTATCAAACGGCAGTTTGTCAATGACCATCGGTTCACAGTCAGTACAGGAAAATTTCACCACAGGATGAGATGTGCGAGGTGGCTAAACAAAGTATTCCACTGTTAATAAGGCTGCACAACAACGAAAATGCATTTGTGCTGTGACAACTAAAGTAATAGAGCTTCTTTGAAAACAAAGGTATTTAAGGAACCTACTCAATACGGGATTCATTTACTGTTAATGAGCCCTAAGCAATTTATGATGTTAGCAATGTCTTATTCTGAAGGAATCTTGTTTTCTAAATAAATGCCAATTACTTCAAATAGTAATCTAGAGCAATATGCAACCAAGACCTCTTGCATTTACCCAAAACCTACACAAATGGGAGTAAGACCTAGTGGGGACAAAAAATACCATCAGTGCTACTCTGGGACATGTCCATTTTCATTTGCAACAGAAGCAGGTGCTGTACTTCTGCTTTTCCTAACTTTGCCAGGAGCTTTTCCTTCTTGGCAAATTTAACAGTTACAAAATTCAAACAATTATAAAGATCAAGAGCAGCATGAATTCAGAAAAAAACAAACTTGAAAAACTTACATTTTAACTAGGCCTGAGGGAAAAAAGTTATTTCAATTCAAGGAATTCCAGTGTTTGGTTTCTTAAAATCTTTTTATTAATCAAGGAAAAAGGCCTTTGTGCCTCAAATTTCAACTGTAAGTTAACAACTTGAAATTTCTTTTGCCAGAAGGGAATGCCAATTTTCAGTGTGATGAAAATTGGAGCTGTACATCTTCCACTGAAGGGAGGAATGCAAGCTCTTATACTTACTCTGAGCCTTCCCTCAAGACCACTAGAATCTGAAGAAGAGCTCAGTTGGAAAGCCTCCTTCCATTTACTCTATTTACAAGAAGGTAGCTTACATATACACAAGATGAAGTAGAGAAACACAAGGTTTCTTGGACCATCTTCCCACTTCACCATGAAAGCAATTCTTTTATGTCTAAACTCTAGGCTATTCACTTTAGGATAAACCACCCAAACAAGTTATCTGTCAAGCGAGCTGGTCTTGCCTTGAGTGTCTCCCCCCTGAGGAAGGTGGGCTCTCCAAGTGGACATCAAACAGGAGGCCCAATCAAATCAAAGAAGAACAACTCTCTTCGAAGAATAGGACTAATAAATAGGCATTGTCTTCAAATAGCTTTCAAATGACTGACGCCATTTCAATGTAGGCTTTGCCTTGTGTACTTTAAACAAGTCATCTAACAGTTATAAAAAAGGCAAAGTAACAAAATAAAAGGCATCCTCGTGTGGAGGATTTTTTGACCAAGCCACCAAAGTTATCCTAGGAATAAAAAGGCTGCAAAAGAAATTGACTACTCAGACTTGAGAAGTCCAAAAATCCTTTGCTGGACAGCAGAACCTGTGAGCAGTTGAAGCAGCTATTTACATGTTGATCTGCCAACACAATTATTAGCATTCATACACATTTATGAAAGCCTTGATAGCATCATTAGCCACAGCAGACTTAAGTTTTTGTGATAGAACTGTTTGAGACAACTCCACAGTGGACCAGGTAACAGGCAGGAAAAGTCAAGTATTTAACTATGAACTCTTAAGCAGACAAGATACGCTACACACATATTCCCTGGTAACAACATATGCTGTGATGGAACAGTACTGAAATGCAGGTCTTGAAAGACTATCAGCAACTTAGCTCCCCAACACTGCATGAGGAAGGTACAATGCAGAGTTTCAACTGATTTCAACAAGAATTTCGCTGTATATGACAGTGCTTTGTAGTTATGAGAGCTATACACACTACAACAGAAAAAAAAAATCTTGTTTTTTTGCCATTTCAGTAAGTCAACTTCAGGCTTTTAGAAGATTTAATTCAACAACTCTTCACTTGGCTAGATCTATTTTATTAATCTTGATTAAGATCTGGAGTAGCGAACTGTATGGACTCTACACAGCAAATGGTGGTAGACTGGATGCTAGTGACAGTGATTACAAGGAATACACAGGACCAGCTCTCCTACAGAACAGCCTTTAAATATCCACTACATAATGAAATCTTGTTTTTTTCAACACCTACAGAAAATTTACTTTTATTCATATATGCTAGCTTGCTTGTAGTTCAGAAAGACATCCACATCCTTTAATGAATGCGGCCACAGATGCCAAAAATATCAAACTAAATATGACTAAAATTTCATACTCCATCACTCCTCAACAACCTGTATTTCAAAGCACTTCATCTGTTTTCTAACCGAGAGAACATTTACAGGAAGTCTAGTGTTAGTCAGCACATCTGTTTCATACCAAAACACCTACAAAAATTCAATAAAAATCATCATGAAACATAGGTAACCATTACACACTGCAGGAGTTCTACTTTAACGATTTCAAATATAAACAGAAACACAAAAATGCATTATACAATACTAATGATTAGTTCTCAGACCAAAAGGCAGTGCCATACATTCTCTTGTGAAAAAGAACAAATAAATTAATTCTTAATAAATTTTAAAAGCCAAGGTTTGCTCAGTTTGGATAAACTGAAGGTGTGACTACACTGCACAACAGCAGATGAAATTATATTCACTTGCTAGAATGAAACTAGAACTACTACAGGGATTCAAACTGTCAAGATCTTACTATCTTTTATTAATAGCCTCTATGAGGCAAGAGAGTTCGATAGGCTTTTACCAAGTGCCACCATTTGACATTTAACAGGGTTCAAACAAACACTTGGTATTTGTGCATGTACCGAGTCAAAAATCTGTTACAGGCAGTTTCCTAATGCTTCAAAGTTACTAAAAAGAAAACCCCATGTTATTTGCTCATCAGTAATTGATAGGCTTGCATGTGTCACTCCTTGGGTCACACTGCTTCCACATTGCTACAATGCAAATACATATGTCAAGACTTGAAAAAAAAATCTGTGAATAGGAAATCCTGGAATATTCCTGCACGCACAAACCCTCTGATTTATCTTCAGTACGTACCAGGGTTGGAGAATTTTGATCTGGCCAAAAGGATTCAGGAACAGGCCAATGACCTATAGGAACCCCAGTTTTAGGGTTTGGTCTGACATAGATAAGTTTGTGACAGCTGTGCCAAGGTTGGGGTCCAAAGGGTCTGGATATCTCCATCTGCCCATCTACAGAAGAAAAATACTGTTAAAACTCAAGAACAGTATTAAAAAAAATCTATGAAGAGTTAATGACCTATAATCCCAGGGAAGCCCTTCCTGCAGTTAATATTATTTCTAAGAATAGCAGATAGTTGTCAGTAAGTATGTCTGCAAAAACACAAACTGAGAAACCAAATAAGCATTGAATGTTTACAGGATGAGAGCCTAGAAAGGCAGTTATCTGGAGCCTTTCATAATAATGTTTCTTTTTCCTCCATTGTCATTATCAGAGAACCTTCAAATCCAAGCATTAAAGAAGTGATATACATGACTAATACTGATGGACTTTTTATTGCAGCAAACTAAAATTTAAAACATCTCACAAGCTTCTCAGTAACATCCAAAGAGGGACCTAGCTAAGCCATTTAGAATGAGAAATTAATGCCACACAGGTGTATTTGCTATTTTAACTTTTAACATAGCCACTTTACTACACTGAAGAAAAAAAGATAAGCCCAGGTCTTTCCATATCATGTTATCTACATTTCTAGCTGGTTGAAAACTGCTTAAAACCCATAAATCCCTTTAACTATGCCTGACATGAACAAACACATTTAAGACTGAGTGGTTTGACCAAATGCAGAGATGTCTGGCAGCTACAGCCAGTATTTTGAGACACTACAAAGATCTTCAGAATTAACAGGTAGGTCCTTTTTTTAGTTAAGTCTTTCAAATTGCAAAAGTTTTCCTTTTGACTTGATAACTATTTTATTAAGTTCACTAAGTTACGCTGATGACAGTCATCCCTGTTACTTGATACCACAGTGTAAAAAAATTTCACGTACCATCAATTGGTGAGGGATCTGGTCCAGCTTTTTCAAAATTTATTACCACTCCACTTTGCACTTTTTGCACCAATGACTCAAGACATTGATTCAGCATTCTTGGAGAGCACACACAATACGATCGACCTAAAATGAAACAGTCAGGGTTAAAGCTCTTCAGTACTTCTGCCCTTATTTTAACTTGGATCATTGAAAACTGTTCAACCACTACACACATTGATTTATGTGTGGATCACTGATTTAAAACTTCTCCTGAACATTCCCTCTTTGTTTAAGAGCAAGGCAGCCTAGTGAAGCACTGACAAGTGCCTCACTGGAAATATTTGTATTTTAGACCCTTGATGACTAACTCAAATTCTTGGTTGCATTCATGGATAAGGGGCTCCCCCTTGTGACAGACATCAACACTTAAAGCTGTCCACAAATTTTAGTCAAAGCATTTGCCATACAGCCTACCTACAGTCAGAAAGCAGTGGAATCAAATCCTTTCAGAATACTTTTCAAAGCCCTTTGTTTCCTCTCTATCACATCCCCTCTGATGCATCAGAAGAATCATCACATTTTTAAAATGTAATAAACTCGGTGCCTGAGTTTAATCTGGAATATGATTTCTAAGATATTAACAATATGATCTAGAATTGAGAGAAGTATCAATTCTGCAGAATTATTATGTATTCCGAAAGGCATTCTGCATGCCTCCAGAGAGGCAAAAACATGAAACAACCCATTTCCTTCACTTTGGCTTTTTTAAACCAGAGTATGACAGGAATCTATCAAAACTGTACTGCAGAACAGACTCAATTATTACATTTTCTTATTGCAATACCAAGGTGTAGTAGAAGAAAATTAAGTTCTATTACAAAACATTTCTGAAGAAACTAGATTCACTCTTCCAAGACAGGCTATATTTAATTGTCTGCATAGCTTTAATGCTGTAAGCATCTTTAGTTTCATTGTATCAGTCTTGAGAGTTTTCACAAGTACTTTAAGAACTTAGAAGTTCTTATTCCATGACGTAGAATCACACAATTAATTAAACTAAAATGAATTAATTTACAGTTTGGAAAGTAATGACTTGTCAAAGGAAGCAAGGGTACTCACCTCCTGTGACTTCACACATAGGTGTGATAGCAGAGTCATCCACAGGTACCCCTGTCATCGGCTCTGATTCTGGTGCTGTAATACCAGGCAAACGAAGGACCAAAGCAAATAACCTCTGATCCCATCTAAAGGGTTCCTTAGTCAACTCACTTCCAGGTAAAGGGGAATTGAGAGGTAAATGGAGCTGGAAAGGAATATAAATCTGTGAATACATAGCTTTTAAAAGAAACAAAAATTCAGGTTACATAGCAATGGCAATTCACTCTATATAAGCACACTTCTCTCTCCACACACATTTAATACACTGTTAACAAAAATGAGACAAGCCTCTATAGGACAGCATTAGGCATCCAGAAGATGCTAGACGCCCTTTTTGCACCTGGATACTTCACACAGATTAGTGGGAAAAAGAAGGCTTATCCAAACATTCAGCTACAGAAGCTCTGAACAGACAAATTTGCAACAAGTAATTGCAAATTTTAGAAAATTTGATACATTCCTGGCTGACAATACCACTGTCAGCACAAGCAAAATTCTCATTTCACCTGGAGCACTGCAGCAACAAAAGGGGAAAAAAAAAACCCCAAAGCAATGACTCAAGTACTTTGAACAGTTCCATTAGCACACAAAATACAAGGGGGTTAAGCCCACTGCTGAAGCAAACTCAACATGTCCTCATTTTCTTTCATGCAGTGTTCAAAATAATCTCAATTCTCAATCCTCAGCTCAATGCTAGCAAGAAAGTACTAGTCTGTTCCAAAACTTGATGCAAATCCACACAAGCGCTCATATATTGCCTTCACCTCTAGTTCGTAGTGGTTAGAGAATTTACAGAAAGCTGTTTAAAAAAAGGGGTTTTGTTTGCTGGTTTTTAAGAGATAGCTTGAAAGCATTAAAACCTGATTTCCAAAACCAGATACTGCAGCTATTTCTATTTACATAATTGCAGCATCTCATACTGGGGAAAATTCATACCTTGATGTTTGAAAAGCAATGAATTTATTGATACAACCTCGAAGCTACGAACAAACATGACAAAACTACTCATAAAATGTGGCCAAGAATCAGAATATTTTGGACTTTTCAGCACACCTGATGATTCCTCCAGAATTCCTCTTTTTGCTTATGCAAGTACAGAGTACATGTAAGAACAGAACTATTTTCTCCAAATATTTCATGTTTTACATAAAACAGGTCAAAGGGAGCTCAGCTGGTTTGTAACTGCTTGAACATGAATGTCTTTCCCCTCTACAAAAAGAGCCACAGACTGCCTGACAATGGAAACTCAATTAAAAGAATAGCCACATTCTTAGTTAACTGCCTGGAATCCTGACTGTAAGAAGACTGAATTGCAAGCACTCCATCATCCTCACTTGGGGCTATTAAGGAATGCCATTCAAGCTTTCCTACTTAGATCTGACTGAAGATAGACTATCTCCAAAGAGTATATTTGATCTGCAAAACACACCTATGTAACAGCTTTGTTTTCCTTCACTTTCCATTATTTTTTACTATGTATATTTATATAAAAAGTATCCACTGGATCCTGCATCAACAATATCCTGAGTTCAATTTACGTCAAGCTACAAAACATTTCACTGGCTAAGCTGGTTATATGGAGAGAACCCCAAAACCAAAGAGTAGTCAGAAGCTGGCCACTGCATTATGCACATATTACTATCAGAAAATTTTTCAGACTGTAAGACAAAATGCAAAGCAATCATCATCAAGTCAAATATCCTCACCTTCCTTCCTACTATTTAATTCCAGTTAATTTAACATCCTTTAACATTTATACTGGCAAAGTTACAGATTCAAACCACCTCATTCACAGACATTAGTAACTTGGTCTTGTCACCTCCAGTTACCTTTTTTTAACTGGTATTGTATTACCATAGCAACTGCATACATAGCAGAAACTAATGAGCCTAGAATTCTACATCTTGCATTTCATTTCTTTCCCCACACATATTTTAATATGAAGGCATGCACACATTTTCCTCTTTCTCAACAACCAGTATGAAAGACAAAGGTAGACTGAACTAATTAAGGGAAGGTTATTTACCAGCTGTGGTCTTCAACATGTGACTGTACATAGACAACAAGTGTCCTCCCAGCTTAGTACTAGAAACCAGCTGTTTTATCTCGTCACTTGTTTGTAGGAGCACACAGAAGCCCTACCATTCCCAAATGCCACAATGACAATGCTACTACACCATCAGTGTGCGCCTTATGCAACTCTTCCTGCCTTTAAAACAACTAAAATATTCCAGAACTATGAGGGGGTGGAATATAAGTGTTCTAGATCTCTTCAGTACAAGGTTATTGGTGAGCAGGTTTGTTTACTCTCAGTCCTTGCTCTTACTTACATTTATGCACTCATAGTCTAAAATCCTGGGGGGGAAAAAAAGGGATCCTAGAGACCCTAGGATGAAAAAAGCTAGATAAGCATTAGCACACTCTGCACTGGAAGGGCGTTCTAAGAAAGACAGTAATGATCTTCTGGCAACGGCTGCACATACAGGCTCATCCATTAGAAGAGGTACCAATAGCACTGCTTAAGTTTTAGTACCGGATAATAGCAGGCAGGTCCACCTTGGGAATTCTCATAAAAGGGTGTGAAGACTAGGCACTAAACAAAAATATGCCTACTTCTCTTTCTGTACCAAGAAAAACAAAAAAATCGGCAAGTAACCTTCCTTGCATGCTCTTCTGATACCCCAAAAAAGGACAAGATATCTCACATTCCAAGCAAATGAAGCCTTTCATCCTTAAAGGACTAAGGACAGGTAACCATTCAAGTCCAGCTGAGAACATCAGCTCTTGACAGACTGAGAAACTCTACTTACTGTTGTCAACAATATTATATTTTCCCATCTTTTCCATCCAATCCCATGTAGTTATAATGCATAGAAAGAGACAAATTGTTCTTCCATGTGAGATAACTCAAGGAGATCCCAAAGACATCAAGGTCAACTGACACACCATGTCAGTGTCACGATACACTTGGCCATTCCAAAGCCAGCACTAGCCATCACCAAGTACTCACTGAGCTGACAGTTACACATCAGGACCTCTGGAGCTCAGTGTCAAGTGCTGTGAATCCAAAAACTGCTACTAACAGGAATCGTAAGGATGAGAAAGAATGAGAACATACATTTAATGATATTTGCCACATATTTCTTGCAGAATTTGTTTAGAAATCAAAAGTTTTAACTGGAGAAACTATGATTAAAAATGTAATAGAGCATTTAGAGTTCCTGATTTTTCTTGACAGTAAGCAGAACCAGCAAAACCTTGCTGTGGCACTTGTCACAGTTGTTACAAGTGCAATGTAGTGATCAGCTCTGAGAAGGATCAATGTGACAATGCCAAACAGCTGTGGGATGAAGTCTCACAAAATCAGATTGCTCCTGTAAAAGTCTCTCATAACTGGAAGATCAGAAGAATGGCAACATAGAGAAACCAAGCAGCACAGCTTGTACTTTTTTTCTTGTATAATAATTTATCAGACTGTATCAATATGCTAATAACTCTATTTCAGTCTTGAAAACACATTTAATGCTACTTAAAGGGTATATAGAGGAAGGACAAAGGAACATAGCTCAGCAGCTGTAAAACTAGAAAAGTATGTTACTTCATAATATGAAGAGGAATAAGAAAGGGCTAAGAATGAATTTGGGGGATCAGGCCAGAAGTGAAAGCCATGCCATAAGGAATCCATAACATGTGACCAACTAATTAATGATGGTTTGCAAATAATATGAGCCCATCCCTTCCTCAAGTTCTGACTGGAACTAGTGAGTCCAGGGAAGAGTCTGGTCAACGAGATATGCAGAACATAGAACTGATGCTGGCACTTTTCAGTGCATTGGCACTGATGCATTAAAAAGCAGTGCCAGAAGGGACAGAACTGTAAGTGTTACTGACTTGCACAGGTGAAAAAAATTGCACAGACAATGTAATTTCTGTTCTCAGTCTGAGTAACCACACCCATGAGAGACAAAGCAGCATTCACTGAAGGGCAACGCTCTATCTGCAATATCCATTTTAAAATCCACAAAGAAACAGGACATCTGAAGAATTCAGTAAGAGCTCTGAAACAGGGTTAAAGCTTGACTGCTTCACACTAAGGTAAATGACAGTGTTCCCATAGTGATAAACTGATTTCATTGGTCAGAATGCAAATGTTCATCTGAATGACGAAGCTTTGAGAAAACTTGCCTCCAGGTTCCATGCTAGCTTCCCAGACCTTCCATAAAAACCCCAACAAAACACCAAAGCCCAACATTGTTGGTTCTCTTGTACACATGCCTTGAAAGAACTAAAAATACATTGCCTCAGTCCATGCTAAGAAGTAAAAACATTGTTGCCATACCCAGTGGGATATGATCACTTCCAACACCAACTCTGAAAAGTCTCCCCAAAGTCAAACCCAAAGAACAAATAGACATTTGAAACTGACTGAAAAAGCTTTGTTAGTGAACCAAAGAGGAGAAATTAACTTCTCTATCTCCAGGGTAGTGTTCCTGTACTAATTCTAATTCATTTCTGCATGTCCAATTTGAGAGGTAACTGTAAAGGACACTCAAGGTAGACTAAGAAAAATTCTGATGAATAGGACACACACTGACAACAGCAAAAGATCATCCCTGAAATACAGTAGCACCCTTTGATGCTTTGTTCCTCTTCTCTTTGATAGTGTTAAGAATGTTCCTACCAGTACACCTATGGCAAAAAAAGGGAAAAAAATCATATCCTTTGCTGGGTATGAAACATACCCAACACACACATACAGAAAAGCATTCCAACTTGCATTTTGTCTTGCAGGAAGAACAGTGGTCACTTTGCCTTCTGGAGGAATTGAACACCTTTACATTGGCTTACTTGTAACAAAAACCCCACATTAATTCACTATTATTAGGGCAAATTCTGCATTTCTAGAATGTCATTTAATAATCACAAAATTGTAACATTGGGCCTGATTTGACATGATCACAACACAAACTCTGGTTGTAGCACACACTTACCAGTCAGCACAACCCATGAGCCAAGTCTAAATTTAATAGATTAATGCAATCATTAGAAAACCCTTTTTCCCAGCCTAAGGTACAATTGTTTACAGATGTGAATGTATGACCAAATGGTTGCCTGACTCTAGGAAAGTATCTTCTTGTGAAGACTAAGATGAAGAAGTTGTAGCCACATTAAAAGGAAAAAGGACCAAAAAAGATGGGCTGGCTATAAAAAACCTGCTTCTTTTTATAAGAGAAAGAGCTTAACTACTAATGCAGCTTTCTTACCTAAATAATTTTGGTAACAAAGATGAAAGAAATGTAACATAGAATCATACCACTGCATACACTAGGAGGAACACATGACAGTTATACAGTCCAGAGGCTTTTGACTGCTCAGGGCCTTGTCCAGTCCAATGCAGCTTTTGCCATCTCCACAACCACTGGACAACACAGCCAGTGTTTGATCACCCACACAGCTAAAGTTTTTCTTGATATCCAATCAGAATTTCCCATGGGACAATTTGCAGCTGTTGCATATCATCTCAGCCCTGGGTACCTCCAGGAAAAGACAAGCTCTCTGTCCCATTCAGCTGTTGCAAAGAGTGGTAAAGCACTCCCCAGTCCTCTCTTCTGAAGACTGAACAAACCCAGTTCTCAGCCTCTACCCAGAGGTTACTGGTTATTAGTTTCACCCTCTGAGCACCTTAATATTCCTCACTCCAGTATGTCAGTGCCAGATTTTACAAGTCATCTGACAACAGAGGTTCTTCTCAAGGAAGGACTTACACATCTAAGAGATTACCCAAAACAGTATTCTGCTGCTAACAACTCTATATGTTGCAGAAGACTCTAAAAGTGTCACACTACTCTATTGTACTCAATATTTTGGCCTGCACACAATCACAGAATAAACCTGAAAATTGCTTAGTGGATTAAAAAAAAAACTATGACAAGTGAGGTTTCATACATATAACCTAATTGGTACCACGGATCCAGGAATTCCCTTTCAGTTACTAGCTATGCTTGCTAGGAGTCCAGAATTATGTGATCATTCAACTTTCTTCAAGACACATATATTACAAAAACCACTCAAATACCACTTTTCATACAGACAAATTTTGTATGTGCTGTAAGAATGCAATATAATACATTATTAGAAGAAATCTGTAGCTAATAAACAGCAAAGTAAAAAAAGTTAATCTGTTCAGTCAAATGTGGTGCAGCACATGCAGAAGTCTGAATTCTTCTCTTAAGTATTAAAGTGGATCTTTGGATAATAAACTTTTCCCTGAAAAGGGAACGAGCTCCGGGATTTGTTGTAGTTTGTTTTGGTTGCAGTTTTTTTTTTTTTAACTACTGCATGGAAGGGGCACTGAGCTGGCCAGACCAATCCTACTCCTTGTGACCACTTCCACGTTTTTAAGGAAAGAATTCAAAACAGCATGTAAGTTAAAATAGCTCAGCATCTGCTATACCTTTGAGTTTGCCAGATGTCTGAGTGGGTACTCCAGTATATTAAGATTGAACTTGGAATATATTTCTTCAGTTCTTATCTTGAATTATAAAGACTACTGATTTGATTATAATCTTTTTAACAACTCAGTGTGAGAGTAGCACACATTTCACATACTCCCTAGAGGCCACCTCCTTTGGGAAATCTCCACATTAACTTGGGTCTGTACAAAAAACTTGTATCATAGACCAATTAAAGACACACATGCTTTATAGAAACCAATTTCTTCTGTTAACGTATTTGAAAAGCCATGAACTCCCTAGACAGAAAGAGCAAATTCATTCTACTTAACACACCAACAATTGTACCACAGGTTTCTGTTACATAAAGGAAAACTAGTTATTTGGCTTTTTGCAGTGCTATTGCATAAAATTACTTGAAATTAAAATCAAGACACAAGCAAGTTTAAGCTACTAATGATCATTCTTCTGAGTAGCCACTTACACTCCTATTGTAAACAGTATCAATGTTTAAACAATATTTAGTACACATCACTGTAACCAGAGGTTAGCTCTTACCTCTTCCTGTATCCCACTGGTAGTAGTTAATTTACTTCCATCAGTAACTGTTATAATTATGGCTGGCTCCAGAAAAAAAGGGTTTCGTCCCTAAGGGAAAAAAAAAGTTTTACTTAAAATGATTTAACAAACTCTGTTCAGTCATTAAATAGCCACTGATATCCACTAACAAAACAACAAAGCCTGAGGTATTTATTCTCATGTACTGCATAGTACAGCACAATGGGTCTCAGACTTTTTACAGTCAGACCACAGAAAGCTAGACACTTAGCATGTCTGTATTCAATGAATGCATACAGAAACAGCAAAAATGGTTAACATAGGATTTCAAGAATAATGCGTGCTGACAAACTAGGAGCTGTTGAGAGAAGCAACCATCTCCTCAAAAGGTACTTCCAATTCCCCCTATTCCAGGGCTGATTTTGTGTGATTTAATTACTGTGTGTCCAAGTAAAGTGTCTGTGTAGTATCTTGTGATCATGACCCCTGGGTTAAGAACTAATACTCTACGTATTAAGACTGACATAAATAGCACCCGTTCCATTCTGATCGAAGTGGTTCAACATGCATGCAAAATCTACTTCAGAAACAAATATTTGAAAAATAGATAAAACTTTCTATATGTATCATTTAAGATAAACAAGACAAAATATTCTAGGATCCCAGCAAGACAGGTAGCTAGCCTAGCTGTAGCAAAAAACTTGAGCTCAGTTATCAGTATTCCTTTATCTATTGCCAGTATTCTAGGAGCTTTCTGTGCCTTCTGAAAAAGAATTCCAAAGTACTCCACAGACGTCAACTCCAAGCTTAGGTAACACATTTCACTCTACCTAGGAAGGTAGAAGACTGAAGAACAGACTGAATAAAAGTCACCACAAGATTTTGTTTAGTAGGTCCCGTTCTTCTCTTGCTAATCTCAAGGCCTTGTTTTTCTTCCTCAGGAGACAAAAAAAAATATAACTAAACTCGCAGCATAATTCTGCTTATAAAGACAAACTATCTCATGAAGGCTTACAATTTACTCTAAAAATATGGAGAGAGAACTAACAGGTTTTAAAAGACCTTTAAAATCCATTTTTAGAACCCACTAAATATAAAAAATCATCTACTGATTTTGTACTTCAAACAGAACTATTATTTAACAATCTGAAATATATTTGATAAAGGGTATCCAGTTTAACTACTATGACAGCACCACATTTATAGTGGTCAATATTTTTGCAAACCTGAGTGAAAAAGATTTCTTTTCAAATAGCATACCACTATGACAAAAATAAGCAAAAATCAAATTAAAACAAAGATCAATCTCTCCCATGAAAGCCAAGCTACTTCATAATTTAAACAATTACTCAAAACAATTTAAGGACTCTCTAAAATGTTCAATTTTAATTAACACAATTTCCTAAGAATATTTAGCCAATTTAATTCTTAACAGTTACAGTATGTTTTTCTGCCAAATAATAGTTTACCACAACTGCAAAACATCATCTAGAAGCTAATTATATTGCACTGAAATAATACAGAAAGCAGGGTTTGTAACTAGATATTTTTATCATGAATACTGACCATAAAAACACTTGAACTCTATTGCTAATAAATTATTGTACGAATGAATTGACAACTGACAAAAATAACAGATTTAGAATGTCATAAGCAATGCTAAGTTAATATTCTGATGCAATTTCAAATACAGGTATTAAAATTTTCATCTCTGACAACACCTTTTGTCTAGATATCCTTATCTTTAAAAACTTTTTTTTATTCTTTAACTATACTTTATCTCAATTTTTTCCCATCTAAAGTTTAAGTCTTAAACAGTTTGGTCTTAGAATAATTAAGAAGTTATAAGGAAGGAAACAAGAGTTGCTATGCTTGAGATTCCTACGAAACATGTCTGAGAGAGAAATGCCTTCATCCTCAGAGTACTCTTCATAATTTCACAAGCATTTTACATATACAAAGGTTCGTCACTAATACACTAAGAATCTACTTGTTTTCAGAAAGATAATTAAAATATATCATGGAAGAATTTCAGTAAAAATGCCTATTACTGAAATATACTTTTGACTAAAAATTTCCACGTCATTAATTTTTAAAGACCACCAATTCTTCTGACCCTGCTCCTCACCTTAGTTATATGAAGGCATTCAAAACCAGTATTAAGTATTCCTCTAAGAAAACCCCCTCTTATTTATGTAAGCTCTCGACAGTCAGATGCCATAAAGTCAAATTCCAGAAAACTTACCAATTCTTTTTCTAAACTCCAGCACTTTAGTCAACAATTGGTTGAGAACCTTATTTCTATTTAATTAGTCTAATTCTACAGTAATCAAATTACTTTCTATTTCTCTTCCCCTAGAAATACACTTTAAAAAAACCACTTAGCATTTACACATTGTGGAAATATTCTTCAAAATACATAGCAACATCATTGACTGTAAGTGCACAGATAATTAATTCAATGCATGGCCCAATTATTTTGGATATGCATAGGAACAGTGAATGACAGTGTACACTACCACTAGCTCTTTGGCAGCTTACAGGTATGCTGCAAGGCACAGGGGAAAGCATCTCAGGATAACAAGGTATAAATAATAAGCCTGCTTACAACTTACTCTGATAACTAGCTAACCAGCATGAGGTTTTATTTATTTCAGAAGCAAATCCTTTTCAACACACTTTTCCTTCTGAAAGTTTGTAGCAGTGGTAAAAAAAGGAAGAAGAACCTACAGTTTTAATAGCTGACCACCCTGTAAGAAGGTACGAGGAGGATTTTTTCATTCACCTACAATCTGCATTTTCAAGGACAGATGTGCACCAAGACAACAAAAAACCTCACAGACCTCTTTTGGAAACAAAGTTACTTAAAACTCAGATTCAATACCAGGGGAAGCTCGCTTGGCTGAAAAGGAACAAGCAAGAGATTCAAAGCCTTAAAACTAACTTATATTACACAACACTTCCATTTGAACAGTTTGACAGCTTCATGACTGCTCCAGTACACAAAGGACCTCAGCTGCATTGGTTGCCTTTGCCTTGGTCTCCAGCTGAAGCAGTTATGTGCTCAGGTAACACACAAATACAGAGCACCACTGGGCTGCACACCACTCACAAGGGGTCACAGTAAGAGGCATCCCATGCCATCCCAGCTTGTGTGATGCTCTCAGAGGGAGCCTCACATCAAGCCAGGAGTGTATCAAATTACCAAGACACATTATTGCCTGGTTAAAGGCTCTCACAACTACGAATTCACTCCCACCGGCAAGTAAGCTTAGCATCAAATTTCAGCGTGACTAATTAATACACACATGATTTTTTTTCCTTCTTCCAAGTGTATAGGTAAAGCAGTTCAAGAGCTATTGTGGCCTTTACATATGCAAGTATACAATATTATACATGCAGGAAGAGAAGATAAATTAAAGGCTACTGTTATTTCAAAGCACACATTTAAATATTAATTTCAGAGTCAGAATTGTTGTAAAACTGAAGAAATGGATGAGGTAGAAATGTGACCAAAACACACCAAATCAGACTAAAAATGACACAACAAGCAACTACTACAAAAATGAGTTTTTACTAATACAGAAATTTCATGCCCAAGGAAGGCTGGAAGCTGAAAATAGACATTAACTGAACTTCAGTGCATATTTTTTAACAGAACATATCACTAGGAACAGGAAAAAAATGCATTTTGAGATCACAACAAATGTCTAAAAGGTACACTTTCATTTCAGTAAATCACAAAATTCTGCAAGCTGTATTGCACACCTATCTCCCATTTTATTATCTCAGCACAGCCTTTTCATTTTCAGATCTATCAGCCCTAACTCTCAATAAGTTTAGACATCTAACCAGGAAATACAAAAATTGCAATATCAGTTTTTGAATTCAGTCTTACGTTTTTTATAATTTAGAAGATCAAGAGTCTTACAGATGCTCATGAGAATCTGTAAGCAACCACTGTTCAAAAACAATAGTTTAAAATGAAATCTAAAAGTCAGAATGACAAAAATTATTAGCTTTAAAGCTATTAACTGATAAACAGCCTATAAAATATCGAAACACTGAACTTGATTTCAAGATAAAACAGATGGTCCAAATCCATCATGGTTTTCACTGTTTCTTAGAAATCTCAATTACACTTTAGCAAAATCATGAAACGTCTAAGAGACCAATGTTTATTAGAGACTTTCCCCTTCACTGCTCAAGGCAGAACACCATCAATCAAGTACATACACAGAGGTATTTAGCAACTGCTCTGATCATCAGTTACATAAGACATCTTGTGCAACTTCTTACTTGTCCCACTCCCATTTTCAGCAGCTTTGGCTATTTTCTACTATCCCCACAGAATTAATCAATGGCGTTGGCAAGTCCTATAGAACCAATTGTATCTTATGCTTTCACACAATTGTTTCCCAAGTCACAAACACAGCTGAATACACTGGCATCATAAGAGTATTTTAGTCATTTTATACCTAGAAATTAAACTCTACAAAAATTACTTTGCCTTTAAGGATTTTCAAATGTATGTAGAAACACACCATAACTATGCATATACATGTAATGCACTACAGTACTAGGGAATGAATCTGCTTTCAACTTTGGTAAATCAACAAATTCTTTCCAATTACTTGATAAGAAAAAATGTCTTTAAATGGAAGTTTTCCCAGATGAAGCTACTCTATCACCTAATTAATATTTACTACAAAGACACTGTGAAACTTTGATCTATCAAAACACAAGGAAGAATATGCTGGGGGTGGGGGAGTGCAAAAAATGCAGTCCAATTCTATTACAACATTTATTTTGATAAATCTGATTTCTCACAGAATATGCCACAAGAGCACTATAATTCTGTGGCCAGACTGAAAAATACAGCACCTCTAAATTGCATCACAGTGTTATCTAAGTGACTGAACCTGCATGATAAAAATAACTTTGCAATTGTATTTATTTACTCTGTTTTAGAACTGATATTGAGTCCTTCAAGTGGAAGCACCTCAGTGTCAGAGAAACTTCTGTGCTTTCAGCCTGAATGAATAAGAGCTGAAGGCCATAAATTCTGTACAGGCTTAAGATCTGACAAGATGGACTTCACAAACAAAGTTGCTAACTCATCTGTCCTGCTGTCCATAAAGATTTCTATATGTTCCCTTGATGATGTTGATTATTCAATATCTAATACAGTTTTGCAGTGGTAGCAGCTCTTAGTAGGAGAAGATCTGATATTTTTACAGTAGATGTATTTCAAGATCACTTTCAAAAGTCACAGAAGAAAGTTCAATGAGAGCTACACCAACCAGTTTGAGTTTTATACAGGATAACTGTTTCAAAATACGTTAATATGTCAAGCCATAAAAGAATTTTAATACAAACCAGCAATCTCCCTTGATGCCTGATTAAGGACAAAGGCAACAACACCAGTCACAAAGAGGAATCTCATGAAACAACCTAATGAAAGCTCCATTCCAGATATTACACTATCTCAAAGAAAAAATGCCCAGTGTTTTTCTGAAAGGGCTGCGGGACAGTAGGATGATTCTTACTATTAGAGCTAGTCCACACACACTTGCAGCATGGACAAGCATCCTCTGTCATAATACTGAAATCCTTTAGCTCTCCCTGCAGTACCCAAGATGGGAGGGCTTGTGCTCCACCTTTCCTTCATGCTAGGCAGTTGGGAATACTACCACACCAACAGACAGGTCCAGAAAGAACAGAGGAAAACTCATCACCTGTTAAAGATAATTTGAGAGATCACCTTACTACAACCAAAAGAAGAGAACTCTAAATATTAAGGGGAAAACAAAAGTTCTTAAAAAAAGGTTTTCCTTTGTCCAGAAAAGGAAAAGCAAGTGATAGTAGAAGGTTTTAGAAGACCCTAGTGTGGTCTCAAGAACTACAAAGATCTAATTCCTCTGCATATGTAACAATATACACACCCAAGGTGAGTAAAAAGAGCTCTTCAACTAAGGGATGAGGTAAAGAAATAGGTTTGGCAAATGCTTAATGAGTCTTGACTGTGCCCAAGACAGTAACTATACTATGAAAACATCAACTCTGAACACCACCACTGATTCTCCCAAGTTACATTTCCCACAGGTTTTGCCATAGTTTCAGCTGCATAAAAGCAACATTTATAAACTGGTATTTGGCCAAAAGAGACTATCAGAGTACCTCACCTATGTAAACTTATATTTTTCTTTGTAATTGGAACACCAGCCAGTAGAGGGGGCACAAGTTAATAAAATCTATCCTCATATGAAGGTGATTTGAGTAACAAGATAAACCTGAGGCACACTCTGTTTGCATACTACCTCAAAACACACAAGAAGAGCTTAACACCTCCTTTCTAAAACTATGTATCTAAAAACCCTAAATGTTCTCATATAAGTACAAATAAGAAATAATCCACCACTGAACTCTAATTTCTTAATGTATGTTTAATCCAACTGTTGGTTCATGGTTTCTAGACACCATGGAAGCACACACTATCATCTCTTCTTCCTTTTTTTGCTGCAGAATGCCCATCTTTGGAAGGCTCAGCCACAAACATTAAACTGTATTACAGACACATTCCCTTTGCTTTTGAAGCTAACCTCCCTCCCCTCCCTTCCCAGTATTCTATCTCAAATTATTTTGTCTTTTGGAGAAGACCTTAAAAACAGAGTTTTAAGAAGGCCCACTAGAATTTATCAAGGTCTGAACCCATGCTTCCATTAACACACCATTAATGTCCCACCCCCCCCCCCCCCCAAAAAATGGCAAATGCTTTTCAAGCAGAAATTATTTCTCTTGCACTCATTCATACTCAACGTCAACAAAATTGCAACAATTTTACAGTAAGGATGGCTACCAAAAAATATCTTTCCTCCATGAGTTAAGATTACAAAATCTAAATTCAGCTGTCCTCCTCTATAGACTACAGCAAGGTTACTATAGGCAAATTAATTTCCCACATTCTAGACAATTCTTTATTTAACTACATAACAAATACCTAAGAGGTACTACAATGCCCAAGACACGAGCTAGTCATAGTTTCTTAGTTGGAATACCTACGTAGGATGACAAGGCAGTTACATGGTTTCAGCTTCATTCCTTACTGGCACCACAGATTAGCATTAGATGAAATAATTTTTGCACACACAGTGTTTGCACATATCACTGTTTGATGGTATGAAGCTTTCTGCATTTCAGGCAACTGAGAACAAATTAAGTTGTACACTTAAATAAAAAGAAATTTAAAGGAAAATCAGTTAGCAAAAGGCTTTCAAAACAGAACACAATTGTAACAGCAGACTTCTCCTAAAGCTGAGCCAGACATCAAACTCCTCAGCAGATCAGTTACAGAACTAAGCGAGAATTCTTGAAACAACCATTATGTCCATAACACAGGCTACCTAAGTTCCATTTAAGAAAAGGAAATTCAAGGTATTGAGGAAAATAAATGGGATGAAAGCAAGTTATTTGCACCCTGGTATTTTGGACCTAAGCACTATCTCCAAAAATATTTTTCAAAATAGCCATTTATGACTTCAATTGACTACTGAACCTCCCTCCAAACGTGTCACCTTAAACTAGTCATGTCCAGTCAACGCTGTACAGCAAAAACCAGAGATCCAGTCAGATATCACTTCTATAATCAGAAACGCTAGAGACAAAACAGCTATCTGAATTGCACAAGAGCCATCAAACCCATTTTCAAAAACAAAGTCACTGAAACATATCTAAGCATATCAGCTACTTGTTTTGCTAAAACTTGCAAGTTTGTGTTCTATAGGCAATGATTTCATTGCACATCCATCCTGAAACACGCCACAAGAAAATTCACTGTGTTTAGTATCATTTTTATAGATGCTCATAACTTTACACATTCAGAGTTTCCAAATCTGGCACTGAATGAACTACTTAAAGACTATTTAATTGCGCAACTTCAGTCATTTTGGAACTCTCTCAAAAAATTTGTGCCAAGAACAAAACCAAAACTAACAGCAAGAAAACAAAAAAGCCAACTCAAAGCAGCCTGAAAATGAGCTTCAATGCAAGAACAGATCATTTTGGAATACAAAATCTCCATATTGAATAATACACACATGACAAGAGAAGGCATGTTAAGGAAGCATTTTAAGATTCTATTCCTGTTGAACAATAAAGAAACAACGAATACACAGATTTACTAAGACATCAAACATAAAACCTCAAGATACTTTCATCCCTTCATGTGCCTAAATCAGAGAGGTTCCAACATTAGTAAGTCACAAAGTTTCAAAAATCACAGGTTAGTATATAGGTTTGTCCTGTTTCTTTCATTTAAGAACAGATTTAATTGAGTTTTAAATATCACATTATATAAGTGATAATTTCTTGATTAACTTGTAAGTGTTCCAATTTAGATGAGGTCCTTGGTAAGTTTCAAAAACAATTCAGTCCTTCAATCTTCCACAATTATGTGACAGTTAAAAAAAAAAGTAAAACATGCATAGAACAGGGATTTTATACATAATGAATTCCAGCAAGTAACTAAACAGTGACAAACCACATTGAAATGAAGAACAAAAGGCCACTAACATTTGAAACATTTAAGTACTGATGTGAAGGGGAAGAACTTTAACTTTTCCTTAAATTAAATGAACTACCTAAGCAGCAAAATCAACTGCAATCACAATTTGTATCTTATTTTTAAGGTAATGGAAATCATAACTTACAGAAAAATATGCACCTTATCAGTTAGTTACAGATTAATAAACGCATCATTACTGGAATCATCTGAAAATGGATAAATCAGCCAATAATTTACAGGAGTTTTCAAAGTTATCTGAATGAACATACTAAATGCAAGCTGCTAAAAATAGGTTCTATTTGAGCCTTTATAAATTTTTTCTAAGAAAAATAAAATAACACAATCCATACCAATCATAACTTTAAAGTCAGCTCCAAAGACTGTGAGTTTAAGATGATTTTGGTTATATTTCCTAAAAATATTTCTGAATGTTTTATTCCAAAAATAACTGACCTTGCCAAGACCTGGATCAAGTCCCTAATTACAGCAGCCTTTCTACTTCACAGCAATGACTTTACATAGCTGGTTCTGGCTCAGTCAGTGCAATTCACAGTGCTAAGCCAGGCCTCTGTTCTCCATATGCTGGAGAAGGGTAATGAGTCCTACAGTTGCCAGCACACTAAGTAGATGAAAAAAAACCTAACCAAAAAACACACCACCAAGGAGAAAAGATAGACTTGTATACAAAAATCTCCACACATTTAGGGGGTTAATAATCCAGAGTACTGACAAGCAGACTAAAAGTAGCTTACTGACGTATGAACACAGAGCAATTCTTCAGAATAACTTCCCAGTGACTCTCCAAAATTCCTTCCTGGAGTTTATCACCACAGCAGCAGGAGCAACTTAGCTGTGTTAAACCGATTTTGAACCACTACAGCTCAATCCAGTTTATTAATCTCACTGATCAATCACTGATTTATTTAACTACACCGAATCACACAACTTGAAGCAAGGTTAGCACAACTACGAACCCATGAGAGGTCACCAGTTCCAGACCAGAGATCTAGGCTGAGTATGCTTTACAGACAGATGCATACAATCAAGTTGGCATTTTGGGATTCAAAACTGGGAGGGCAGAACTGTTGCAAGAGAGATGGCCACTTTTCACTCATTCTGTATAGTGAGTATCAAAAACCACTACCAGTGGCCTATATGAGTCCAATGACATATTCTGTATTTGTTCAATGTATCTGGACAAAATGCACAGTATATGCAGACAATTTAGGAATGAACACGTTATGGCACTGTCCCTTCCAAATCAAATTTGTTTGAAGTATCTTATTTCTGCTGCTGGAACAGATTGATGAGATTGTTTACACTGGAAAAAATAAAGTACTTCATGTAGAGTTGTTTCAAATTCTTTAAAAACATACTCAACTGGAACTAGACAAATAATTTTAAAAACATTTAAGACTTTTGCTGAAATTTGTTGTGCTGGGAGGGCTCAAGGGCAAGCAGTTCCACCTCACAATGTGAAAAAAACATTTTAACAGTGCCTGCTGTAGCTCTTTCTAGAGGGTATTCTAAAACAAAACTAACCAAAAATTTCAAAGATTACATGTTTAAAGGTTATGGTCTAAAAGGTTGAAGTTCAAACCAGTATGCTTAATTTCATCACACAGTAGATGAGAATGACTGATTTTTACCAGCACTTCACATACAGATCTTTGACATCAGCAGCCATACAGGTTCATGTTAAATCCATTGCTACTCCACAGAAAACAGGAGACTGTGAGAAAGCCTCTCATATTTCTGCCATTATTACACGTACACTTGTGATGTTGTTTACTACTGTCTTAAATTCTCCCATTTGGTTTTCTGGAGGAAGGGGGGGCAAAAAAAGAGACCAGAAGAGCCACTCTAGGAGTGCAAATCTCTGCCTCTACCAACATGAGAAGCAAACTGCATGCACAACTGTGCCAGCATGACAAAGCAGGAAATGCTAAACCTAAACTTTGGTTCCAAATTTGGAGGCACATGCAGCACAGGCCATTTCAGTGCAGTGTGTTATGATCCCAAAATACCAAGACAAAAGCCATACTTCAAAGGATTTTGACTTTTGAGAGCAACAAAATCCAGTAACAACTCTCAAATGCCTCTTGGGAAAATAAACCTGCTCAACAATTTAAAGAAAACAGAACATATCACTGCAAAAGCATAATGTAGTCCATGTGGGGAACAGTATTTCTTTCACATGTGATTGTTGTGGTTTTATAAGCTCAAGAGATCCTAGACAAGCATATACACAAGCAGTCAGCCTAGAATGTGTGACTTAAAGCTGTCTTGTGCCCACAAGTATGATTAGAGATTACCTCCTAGGTACACTTTTAACTGTAGCTGGAATGCTACAATATTTAAGCCATTATGGCAAAGCACCTTGAACTCTATAGACCAATGCCAAGTTCAACTGTGGGAACACATCAGAAATTCTGATGCTGTAGCTATAAATGGGTCTTAACATATACTCAGAGAGAACTATAAAGACCTAAGATTGTGTTGTTTGATGGTCACACATAGCATGATCAAAACACTTGGAAAAAAACTTGAGTTTTTTAAAAACAATGCCATCACATGCAGGACACCTTCCAACTTCCAGGTCAGAAATAGGTCACTCCAGCTCTGAGTGTATTTTTAAGTTTCCCACATATTCTTTATCGGTTAAATTCCATTCGGACTTTAGTTTTTCCTCAAAAAAATTTAGTTAAGCTTCAGTTCATATGTGAAACACACTACAGACTAAAAGGCTTTCACCAAGACTGTATACAGACTGGTAAATCACCCAAACAGTGTTTCTTGTGCTTATCGAAATGCAGGCAGCATCTTATCATTGTGAATGAAAAATACCTATTCTAAATCCACTTGTATTAGACACATTATAACTGACTTTTCTGTTTCAGAGCAACAAAGTTAGCATGTGTTTTTGTTACATTAGATTCATTTAAAAGTGATACTCATAGCAGTAGTAATGCTGTTGAAAATGTGCAAGATACTCTAGTGAGATTAAAAAAACTCATTAAAAGCTTGTATTTTTGAAAAGCACTTTCTAGACGCAGTATTAAAGCAATTTCACCCTGAAAAAAATTGTAAAAATACTTTGAAGTATCAACTTTGAAATCCATTCAGTTAAGTGTATTTTATCCTCTCAAACCTTATTCTATGCAATATACTGCTGAAAAAACAGTAAGAGACTTGCATCCTTTCACAAATACCAGGCAACGTGAAGCACACAGGGCATCAATAAATCAGAGTTTTGGCAATTTCAAACATCCATCAGATTCCAGTTTTGGTAGGACTATACTGGTCCTTTATGTGTGAGTACAGAAACACCACTGATACATATTTTACCTACCTTAGATTCAGTGCTTAGTCTTAGAAACCTCACTACCAACTGCAAGTAACTGAAGTTGATTGTTC
The DNA here is from genome assembly GCA_910950805.1 of Acrocephalus scirpaceus scirpaceus. NCBI lineage: Eukaryota > Metazoa > Chordata > Aves > Passeriformes > Sylviidae > Acrocephalus > Acrocephalus scirpaceus. The sequence continues at coordinate 53,273,541 of OU383774.1, read as the reverse complement.
ATTTCAACCATTTTCACTCTATTGTAACAGCAGATACATTTGGAATGTTTTCTGTTTCCACAGAAATATCTATCAATATTGAACCCTTCTATCACCTACAGCAAGCTGCATATTTGCTACACTCAAAACTATTTGATCAAATTCTGACTACTCATGTCCTGCTGAACAAGCCATAGTCACTAGATCTAGAAGTGTACTTCAAGAGGACAAAAAACCTGCCAGTAAAAGGCTTGGTATTTTAGACTACCTGAAATAATGGAAAAGCTGAACTGGTGAAAATAAGAAGTCAATTACCTAAGTGTAAACTGGGCTAATGAAGTACAACATTTTGTGTGATGTGACAGTAAACCCTTACTGAACTTGGTGTTTTTAAACTGATTTTTTCCTAGAGACATCCAAATGCTGTATTTTTTCCTAAGCTCTCCATAAAAATGCAGAAGGTGAAAAGGACTGCTATTTTTAGTGAACACTAAAAGCTGACACCCTATTTGAAGGTTTATTCTTCTGCTATCATAATCATCTCAAAGCATACTAAGGGGGAAAAAACTATTACTGGATCCAAGCAGTATAGTACTGAAATTATCAATCTGAAAGTGCTGCAAGAGTTAAAGAAACAGCCACCTAAAAAGGTGTGCTTTTGAAAACCAGCTTTTCTTGACAAAAGCTCCCAAAACAATTGTATCTAGCAACTTCTCAGTAAGAGAAAACATTTATAAAGCCATACCACAGCATTTATATCAGAATTAGCTCATGAAAAAATCTTCCAGGCTCTTGACAATCTAAGAGTGTTGACAGTGTCCTTTAAGATCTAAATGTGAGATCCTGTGATCAGCTGATCACATGGTAACTCAATCTTTACGAGTAACTAAGCCAGTACTTATTTGCTTGAAGAGCAGTATGATAAACACTCATAATAAAAATCCAAATGTTAAGTTGCAAGAAAATATGAGGCAGATTTTCCCCAACTCCAGCACGACCGTTCAGCCATCATTCTTTTTCAGAAGGCCAGCTGATGGAGAACTCTGGTCAACTTTGAAAGAAGTGGAGTATAGTGAGTCACTCTGCCATTTAAACAAACAGTTCACACTCAGCAGGGGTACAACGTTATCACACGGGTGGAGACATAACCAGACAATCCCATCAGGCTTGCATCATGTCTTGTCATTTGCATGTGTAAGAAAAGTTTGGTTTACAGTTCATTTTTGTGTAATAAGTGGATCTTGGCAAGTATCTTAGAAGTTTGTCAATACACCAAAATACATGCATGACAGTCAAAAGATTTTTAGCCAGAGAAATTCCCCACAGAAGATTTATGGAAGTTTGGTTTTTATTACCTCACATAATACCATACCTAATATGGTCTTTATGTTGCTTTTTTTGGTAAAATTATCTTCTCTTACTCTGAAATACTGCCTTCAAATATCTGCCTGCAAATTTCAGTTAACTACTGTTTTATAGTCTTAATATTTGTAGCTGCTTTAGAGAAATGTTAACCAGCAATTTATGTTCTGAGTGAAAACTATTTTGAATGCAACCAAGCATCCTGACCACTTTTATTTTCCTGGATTTGTAAGTTTCTCATACTACATACACTTAAACATCCATTTGTATGGGCTAAATTTTAGGTGGTAGACAAGAGTAACAGGAAGCTGACAGGGCATCAAAACAGTTTTAAAGACCAATGGAAGTTGAGGACAATTCACTGCCCTAGATCTCATCCTGCAAAGGAATTAAATGTTGTGGAACTTGATTTATTTTATAAAAAATGCCAGTTTGGGTAGAATAACCTAAATGGGGAGCTTTGACTTCAGCAGCAGATGACCTGCAACTTGCAGTATGTTCATATATTTTGCAGACCCTAAAAAGAGTTACAATTTCTAGTCACCTGACTGCACATATGAATACCTCCTCAACAACCAGCTCCACATGTGGAATGGAGCAAAATCATGCATAAGTGAGGGTGGGTTCAAGCCCAGAGAAACTTACAACCAGATCAGACAAAGAAAAAGTCACTGTTTCACAGGCAGAGGAGCAGCTATTGCAGTAATGAACACTACTAGCGAGTCAGAACAGTCATGACAACTCAACTGCCCACTTGAGTAGTTGAGCACAGCTGGTTCACTTAGAGCAAATTATCTGACATGGGTTTAATTAGAGTAATTATCAGTAGCAATGGGAAAGAGCAAATATTTTGTGTATGGGCCTACAGGGGTTAAGTGTTCAAGAAAAACTCATATAGCTCCTGTAACTAAACAAAAACACCAGAAAAATGGGAAAATTACAGACAGATGTATGAGAACAGCAGATGGCCAAAGGAAAAAACCCTATGTGTGGAACTAGCACTTTTTTAAAGTTTCATCACTAAACAGGCACTTTAAAAATGTTCAGGCTCACTTGATCATCTCATGGGGAAGCCATACAGTGCAGCATGACAAATTTCTTTCACAAATGAACATGGCATCTTATCACAAACTCTGCTTGGACTGGAAAGAGAGGGGGAAGAACGGGGACTTATGTTCACAACCACATTCCCATGTTAAATACCAAGAGCAGTACTAAGTACTAATCCTCAGAGAGTGGACACAGAATTACTTGTGAATAACAAAAGGGAGAGATTCAAGTTAATATGGCCCCCATGAAAAGTACATGATATACGTAGCCTATCGCTAGTAGCATCCTTCAAGTGAAACAAATCCAGGCTTTGATCCAGCACCAGAAAGAACTCTGTATGAGTCCTAATGCACACATTTAACCTGTAACATCTGTATTTTAACAGCTCATAGTAATGAGCATGAGAATGGCGGCCGACACCAAAAAGCTCCTGTTTTAAAGGGATAATTGCAATATAGATATTAAAAAAGCACAGCTTCTCAAGGCTCTGATACAACAGGAAGGTTTATAAATATACATGTATGCAGAGAAATGTTGTGGTAAACTCACTGGAAAGAAAGTGTTTTGAAACAGTTGTGCTCCTTCCAATACTTTTGGACATGCAGTGTTGTTAGAAAAATGGCTCATCTCCCAAACTGTTCAGTACTGTATAGAGAAAGCAAAGTTTTCATAGCCCTGTCAAGCTCACCAGCTAAGGTACTGAACATAGACTTGACAAAAAAAAAAAACCAACTTGAACTGAAAAGGTCAACTTGGAGGCTACATCACAGCTTAAAAACTGAGAAATAACTGAAATTAAAGAACAAAAAAAGTAAACTGGGTACTAAACTATACTCACTGACCGTATTTCTTCAAGCTGGCTGAGCTCTGCTTACTTTTGAAGAAGCCCCCATATCGAATATTCCATAAAGATGCCTCTTTGGACAACTAGCTAATTGCTGTCTCTGGGAAGTTTGTGTTTTAAGATTTTTCCACCTAGTAAGAGTCAACCTACCTGCCCATAGTTGTCTATGCCAGTTACTAATCTATTTAAGTTTAATAAATCAAAAGCTGTCCTTAGGGACTGGCCAAGAGTTGTAAGTCCTTCAGCTTGAAGGTTTTTCAGCTCATTCATAAACGTTGCATGGTTTTCCTTCCAGCCGGCCTGCAAAGAGAAACATGAGAAGATTCTACAGATACAAGTTTTGCTTTCCTGTTAGGCTACAAAGAGCCTTCCCTGCTGCATGCAGCTCACTACAAATGCCAACAAAACACCTCAGAAGTCAATAGTATTTAATGTTGCCCCAAAAAGCCTTGAAATTATGGACTTCTCTTAATCCTTACTGCTCCCCATTTACCAAACGAGCGTTTTTGATTTGTTCCACGGGACAAATTTATTTGAGGTGCCCAAACCTTAAAGCTATTTACATCATCCTGCCGGAGCCCTGCCCAGATGGAAGCCAACTGCACTGTGAAGCGACCTCCAACAGGTTCACCGTCCTGTGTCATGTGGACCCACCGCCCCCTTCCCCCGCGCTGTGCGTCCCCCGCCCCCGCCGCGGCGGGGCCAGGGAAGTGCCGTCCCCTTCCGAGTCCGGGACTCTCCGGGCTGAACTCGGTCCTTCCCCCGGCTCGCCCCTTCCAAGCCGAACTCTCCTTGGAGTTGCTGTCACTTCTCCCAACTTGAATAAATATCCCCCACAGTTCATTGCTGCTCGCACACACCGCACAGGGGAAAAGCGTCGGCCATGTTGATGTCAGCGCCGCCGCCGGAGCCCGTGTGTGCCGCGCTCCCCCGGACCGCCGGCAGCCGGGGCGAGGCGGGCGGGGGGCGGACGGGCCGGAAGGAGGCCGGGGAGGAGGGGGGGGTGAGCGGGGGTTACCTTGATAGCGTAGGGAGGCTCCTCGAAAGTGACCAGCATATACCTGTCTCCCCTGCTGGCCGGGTCCCGGGCTCGGAGCTGCGGCGCGGGGGACAAAGCAGAGGGTGAGCCGAGAGGCGGCGCCGCCGCCGGAGCCCCCCGGCTCGGCCCGGCCCTCCCCTCCCTCCCCGCACACACACGCACACTCTCGCTCTCTCCCGCCCTCGCCCCGCGCCCCCGGCCCAGGCAGCCCCCCGCTCCATGCCGCCCCCTCCCCTCCCCGCGCAGTCACTCTCGCTCGCTTTCTCTCGCCTCCTCTCGCAAGGCAGAGCCCGGTACCTTCATGAAAGTCTCTACAGCGCCTTTGGCTATGTCCAGATAGGTGGTGCCCAGATGGGTGCGCTGGTTCATGGAGGCGGACGTGTCTATCAGGAAGAGTAAGATGGGCATAGTGCGGAGGGGCCGGCGGCCGGACGGCTACATGGAGAGCGGGCGGGGGGCTGAGGGGAGAACCGTGGGGGAAGGTGAGGGGAAGGGGGGAGAGAGAAGAAGACGGGGGACGGGAGAGAGGAGTAAGTGGCTGTGAGTGCTGTGCACGGGGAAGGGCGCCTCCCCGCTGCCCCTCTGCCGAGGCGGGGGGGAAGGGGGGGCAGCCCTGCCTGCCCTGCCCTCCTTTGTGTGAGGGGCCTGCTCAGCCCAACACAGGCTGGTTTACGAGGGAGAGGCGGATAGGGCTGCGCTGCTAGCTAACCTTCCCCCCACCACCACCTTCCTCCTCCACCGCCGCCCGCCCTCCCCTCCCCCTGTTGATGTTACTCAGAAGTTTCAGGCGGAGCAGCCGCGGCCCCGCCGCCCCGGCACTTTCTCGCTCTGACTGAGGCGCTTCCTCGCTCGCCGCCCGCTTTTAAGGCAGCCTGGGTAGGTCGGCCCCGCCCCTCAAGGACACGTCCCCGCCCACGTGACTGCCTCCTAGCTCCACCATAGGCCCCCGGTAACTGCTCATTAGCATATTCAAATCGGCGGGGGGGGCGCGGGCGGCGGGGGCGCGCAGGCGCAGGCGCAGGCGCAGCCGCGGGCGGGGGGGCGGCCGGCCGGCCGGGGGACACGGGGCAGGGCGGGGAGCGCCGGTGTTAGCAGGGACGCACCCCGTGGATGCGCTCCAGGCGCCTGGGATGCGGAAGGGCAGCGCGGGCGGGACGGGACGGACGGACGGGGGGAGGGATCTGTCGCCGCCGCCCCTCTCGCTGAGCTATTTCGAGGGCTGCGGGGTGACGCGTCCCTCGGGGGCAGCGCCCTGCCCGACTCGCCCGCTCGGGGAGGGCGGGGGATGGCCCCTGGGGAGCGCCGGGCCGGGCCGGGGCGGTAACTCCGGCGCTGGCGGCTCGTCGCCGCCGGGAGCGGCGGGTGAGTCACGGGGGTGGGAGGGAAGGAGGGAGGGAAGAGGGCGGGCGCTACCTCCGCCCCGTCTCTGGGCGCCGCCGCTCTCCTTGAGGCTGCGGGAAGACCCCTACTTGCCCCCGCGGGGGTCCTGTCCCCTGGCCGGGACGAGGGGAGTGCTCCAGGGGCTCCGGGTGACCTGTGCTGCATCCAGATGCCAGCGCAGCACCGGCGGCCCGGGGGGCGTACGGGGAGCCCCTCCGGCCCCGGTGCCGAGGGAGCGGAGGGGTCGCTCCTCAAGGGAACTTCGGCTCCTGGCAGCACAGGGCTCGCCTGTCGTGCCCACTGGGTTTAGGATGCAGAAGACGGTCCGGTACCATTTTGATTATAAATTCCCAGAGACATGGTCTGGCCTTTCACTCGATCCTTCGTAAAAAAAAAATGGCTAGCCTTAGCTGTGACCTTTTGCCTTCCATACGGGCAGTGATTAACAGCTGAGGTTTCTTTCATCCATGCTAAGGCACTCTAAATTTATTTCTTACAAATCTTGTAATTATGGAGTGTTCCTAACCAATTAATAAGGAAGATCTCCGTTCTCAGGGGTTTGGCGATTTGTTAGGGTTTGGGGGTTTTTTTTCCACAGCAATTGAATACTGTTTCTGCTCAGAGCCTTGGAACAGTAACTCCAGAGCCATTTCTTAGCATAATCTCTTCAGGAGAATGCTCTGCTTCCTATCTGATTTTTTTTACCTCTCTGATCCAGCTGATGTGCTCCCACAGCTACTGCTCTAGAAGGTTTAAAGCCACTGTGCTCCTTCCTTCTCCCAGGATAAAATTGGCAGTATCCTTGCTTGATTCATCTTGGTCTTCCAGGCAAGATTTCTGTCTTGTTAGTCAACAGCTTGATTGGGCTTTTCTTTTTTTTTTTCTTTTTCTTTTTTTTTTTTTTTAAACTAATGGAAGATGAGAATTTCTAGGAAGAGAGAGGGAGAGAATCACATTTCCATTTCAAATTGGTATTGGCAGTAAGGCATTCTTATGCCTTTGAGCAGCTTATTTTTGCTTTCCTGTTGGTGCTGCACCTGTGACCTGTGCCATACTTTCTTAGGCTTTGGGGTGAAATCAAGGACACTTCCTTTCAGCCCAGTTTACCATTCAAGGCCATTAAAGTATCTCCAATCTTAAGGACCCTGGGAGAGCTGGGAAGGAATGTTTGGAGTTGGTGCAGACCAAAATACAGCAACTTTAGAAGTAACTTATTTTTGTATGATTATTTCTCTCTGTGGATCGTGCTGCTGGTGGTGAGAGTGGCCAAGCTCATGTGCACTGCTTGTGTCTTTCCAGCAGTTCAGTATTAGAGTTCTAGCAGTTGTGCTGGGTCTCATGAGCTGCAGCAAGGTTGTTTCGGTACAGGTTCTACTGTTTAATCTGAATTGTTCTTGTCAGAGGGAGGAAACCAGCAGGTGCCACAGAGGCCACATTGCTGGGTTACCCTGGAATCCAGCTGCATGCCAGTCCCTGTTACACAGTAAAACATCTGGCCTATCAGAGAGGCTTGGTTCGCAGTAATTTTCTCTTCACAGAGGTATTTTGGGACACCTTCCGTCCCCTCAGGTCACCAAAGAAAGTTAAAGGTATCTTCTGCAGCTCCTAAGGTCAGCAAGACTGGCTGCTGGAAGAGTAGTAATTTTCTCCCTAAAGTGGTGGGATTCAAGTTGTAGGTTGCTTTAGCATATCACGCCTTGGGATTAGTAATTTCATTTGGGAGTAATGTGGACTGAGTGTATGATGATGACCTTTAATTGCGTCCTTTTACATTTCTGAGATAGGCATATTGTTCAGACATGCCATATTCTCTCTGTTTATATGTTGCTGGTATTTCACTGACCATCCTAATAAAACCATCATCATTTTTATGTGTAAAACATCATGCATCTTCTTGGGGAACATCTGAAAAATGGGAAACTTCTGGAGTGGTTCCTTCTCCAAAGAGCTGGAAAAGAGGCATTTTAGAGTCCTTGCCATACCAAGAAAATGTCACGGTGAAAGTTCAGCCTGGGCCATGAAGACTTAGCATAAGTCCTCGAAGGCCATTTGGAATTTTTATGTTTTGTTGCCAGTAAATGAAGAGAGATCAGAGAAAATGCCATGTTCGTCCATGGTGGTAGAATCAGTTATAAACCAGCATAGATTCTGAATCAACTTCGAAAATTACAAGCTGTAGGCATGCTGTAACTGTCTTGCCAATGCAAGAGGAAGGTGAGACCAAAGCAGCTGGCCCCACTCTACCCCTAGTTCCCTCAGCTCTGGTAATTATCACTGATGGAAGAATCCAACAGACAAAACTTATACACGGTTCCAATGGGATTTATACAAGGAAACCAATTTACTGTACTTTTCTGTATGCTTTTTGCTGTTGTCTTTGAGGCCATTTGGAGCATTCAGTCCTTCCTGCTCTTATGCATCTTATATTAGATCTGTATTAGATCTGCTATAGGGCAGAATCACGGCTGGGTGTGTGGTGTCTGTGTTAGGCATTGGTACTTTGCTGCTGGGAGCTGGCCAGTTTGCTTAATATTGAGAAAGATTCTTTCAAAGACAGGTAATCAACCCAAGCCTTAAGTGTGCATCAGCCTCTTGATGTGAGAGTCATAATGGCTGGTACTGCCATCAGAGTCACATTTATAAATCTGTGTGGGAGACTGGCTGCAAAGGAACAAACCCCAGTGATATTAGTGCTTATGCTCATTACTGGCAGAGCTGACACAGCTGAGCAGGGAGAGAGTAAGGCTGCCACTGAAAACAGATGCATCTTTCTTTTTTTTTTTTAATATGGTGGGCAAAGTGACACCCCATGCACAGTCCAAATGAGCCAGTTCTACTTTTTCTTCTGAGTCAAGGTGAATGATTTCAGAAAGCTTCCACCTGCTTCCACACAGGTTTGTATTGTACATCCATGAGGAAGCATGAATGTATATGTATGCCTAAGAATATTTGTTTTCTTATCTTCAGAGAATAGGTGTTGCCTATTTGGGCACAAATAAGGTAGTCTTGAAGGTGCAGATTTACTTTACATTTGAATGCAAAGCTAGTAAACCAGGAATCAAATATAAGTGTAAATATATACCTAAAAAACCCCCATCATATGAAAAATGCTGAAGAGCATTTTTCTGTCATTTGCTGTTACTGTGTTTTTCCTTAAATAGCTTCTTCTCCAATCTGATGTTTTTGAGATTTTTGTTGTAGTGTCACATAGTGTTGCCCTTATTTTGTCCTAAACTTCAGTCTTGAATGGAAGATGCTGTGTTAATGACCTTCAGGCAGGTCTGAGAAGTAAAATTGATAGTATAACCTTTTTTTTTTTAATTGTCATTCTCCTCAATATGGCGTTATTTTCACAAAGAAAATTTCCAGATCTTAGTCAGTCCAGGTCCTAACGATACAGGGAAATTTTTCCTGTATCTAACTATTTAACAGTTGTGTTTTCAATTTCCTAATTTATTTCTACTGCATATCATTAAAACATATCTCTTTATACAGCATTCTCAGTTTCAATTTATCTTTTAATACTTTTTTTAGTTGTCCTTCAGCCATGCTCTGTGCATTCAACTCGCTTTTTGCTACAAATAAAATTTTATTGTTTACTTGTCTTGCATACATGGCAGCATATATTGCTGGGGGATTTTGTTTTGTCCTGTTGAGTTTTTTTACTAGTTTCAATGCAGTGGGGTTTAACCCTATTTTTTTTCCTCTTCCTGAAATTCTTACCAAAGATAAACTGATTAAATCTTATAATTCAGGCAGCCTAGGTAAACACAAACTTTTTTAATGTATGTTCTAGGACTTGAATAAAGATGCCTATTTTTCCAAGAGTTGCAAAGGCAGCTGCCTTCCTTTGAAAATAGCACCTTTTAGAAGCCTGTACTTTGGGTTCCCTAGCACCAGAACACAGTGAAACTACATCTCTCTGCAGAACAATGACCTCTAAAAGAAGTGGCATTCTGTCTTCTCTTGGCCCATCTTCAAAGACAGCCTCTTTTTCATTGTCCATCCATTGGGAAACCCAGAGGATAGTCTTTGAAGCTTCCTAGGGATTTTTGTATTCCCCACCACCCCTCCAGTCATGCAAATCCCTTGCTGTTTCCTGGCTTGGGAGTTGGAACCGCAGTGAAGAACAGTGTACCATCCAGGGGAAGGACAGTTAATTTGGAAATGCAAGGAAGTGGGTACAACAGGAGTTTGATAGAGCTTGTTTTCTAACTGCAGACTGAATGTAGGCACTGGAAGACTTAAGTTCATGACTATTTGGTGGGAAGTACTTAGGTACTTCCAAATAAAGTTATGATGGAAGCACACAGTAAGATTATTTTCAGAGAAAAAACCTGATCTCTTTGAGGTCACCTGGCCATGACAGCAGAATTCAGCCAGTTAATGATGGAGAGGTTGCAAGGCATCTGAATAGAAGATAAGGAGGCTTTTGTCATGAAATAAACTGTGTTTCATACATGCATTTTTTTTACTATTATTTGACATAGATTGAAACGTCTTCTAGACTATGCACTGTCTTCATATATATTTAACAGTGTTTAACAGAGCAAGACCTCTCCTGTTTGGTTCCATGGAGGAATATTAAATATAATATGGAAAAAACTACTTAAACTTTTCAAAATTACAGTTGCACTAAGGTAGCATACGTGAGACTCCAAATAGAATTATGGTTCTTATTTATCCTTCCTGATGTGTTTCACGTAAGTTAAGGTACTGGTCAAGAACAAAAAACTCTGTCTCAGCTCTGGGCCTTTAAATTTATTCTGTGTCCTGAGAATCTAAGCTGGTGCATCAAGATCCAAATGGCCAAAGGGAACAGAAAATACTCTCTAGCATAAACACCCTCTAGTATACAATAAGGTTGGCCTTCCTTCCTTCCTTCCTTCCTCCCTCCCTCCCTCCCTCCCTTCCTCCCTTCCTCCCTTCCTCCCTCCCTTCCTCCCTTCCTCACTTCCTTCCTCCCTTCCTCCCTTCCTTCCCTCCCTCCTTCCCTCCCTCCCTCCCTCCCTTCTCCCCTCCCCTCCTTGAGATGCTGATGGCAGCAGCCCATTTGATTACTGATACCACCAGAACGCCTGGAAAATATCAAAATATCAGTACGGACTTCTCAGCTTCCCACCAGTCCCCAGGTCATGAACACAGGAAGAGTCTTCTGCATTCACTAAACCAACAGGTTTGAGGAGACTTTTGCCTGTTATGCCAGGGCAAATCCAAAAATCTTCTCTTGCCAAAATGGCCAGAGATAATAGTTAGATCTTTTGAGAAAGATTATTTGTAGCAATCTGCCTGGTTTGGGAGGTTAATCCTCCACACAAGTACCTGTGTAAATGTTGCCATGCAGGCTTTCCTCAGGATGACAGGAACAGAACTATTATACTTCTCCTCTACAACACCATTTCTAAATGATCTTTGAGGTGGTTGTTACAGCCCTCCCCGGGTAACCTTCCTGGGGCATCGATGCCTTGCCTATACCCACTCACCTGCGCAGTCCCCCGTCACTGTTCCAGTGATCGCTTTTGTTCATTCCTCCAAGCATTCCTTCTTGCCTTCACTACCAAGCTGCATTAGCCCAGGAAATCATATCCTTCCTGAAGTGCTGGACCTTCCTGCACGTTTCATAGCATAGCAACGTAACTCCATTACCATGGATCCCAGACACAGGCGTGCAGAATTTATCTAACTAATCAAGTAGCTAAGGGACACCAATTTCAGCTACAGCCAGCTTGGATTATAAAGCACTTACAGCTAAAAGGTAGCCTACAAGCACTTCCCAGGGAGTCAAAGCAATGGGTTGGGGGTTTTTTTTTGTTTGTAGTTTGTTTGGTTTGGGGTTTTTTAATGGCAAATGTAATGTGTATAGTCTTGGTAAACAGACAGAATTATTCATTCATCCATAAGCTGTTTTCCACTGAGGTATCACACCTGCATGTGGTATTTGAGAGCTGGGAGTTCTTTCTTTAAAATATTGCCTCATTGTAGAGGTTTTTGTCCAAGTTTTGCTCTGAATGTGATTATTATGTATTGCCATCTTTTGCCCAAAATCAAAATACACTCTAAAATAAAGATGCAGTTGCTCCCTGCAAAGCAGCTGGCTGATGACTGATGTTGAATGGAACATGGACCAGTTGATCTTTTTCTACTTAGCAGTTAATGAAAACTTAATCAAATCTCAACTAGTAGCTAATCGGAAATCTCTACCAAAGCCATCTATAAAGCACAGACATAGGTCCTCCAGAATACAATTAACCTGATAAAGCCTCTCATCCAGAGAGGAAATCTGTCATCTGTATTTCATGCTTTCAAGGACCTATGTCAAGGTGTTTGGGACTGTTGCTGAGCATGTAATTCAAAAGATGCAATTAAAATGAAGTGTGAGGATTTTTTTTTCTTTTCTATTTTTACGTGCCCATTGAAGCCCTGCTATAAGGCCTACTTTTTATAGAAAATTTTAGCAGGTACCACAGTGGGAAAATCTGTCCAGCACCAATTTGCAGAAAAATAGTGTCTTGTTTATAAATATTTCAAAAGAGAAGGAAGAACATTTAAAACACAGCTTTGAAATTTGCAAAAGGACAATTCTTACTGAGTTAGAGACTACAAAAGCATTTCTCATTAGGAAAATTTTAGAATTGACTTGAGACCAGCTTATAGCAAACCCTGAATTACAAGTGTAACCCTTTTTCGTAACAACAGTCTTCACCAAGCAGTGCTATTTTTGTCAGTGATGAGTTCTATTGTTGTTGGAGATGGCTTTCAATTTCATGATGTTGCAATCAGAAAGCCTTGAACGTTTCAGGATTAGTTCTAATATTTTCCTGTTGGTAAGCCATTTTTAAGGCAACATACCATTTATGGTTATTTTCCAAACATGGGGCCAAAATAAAAAGTCCAAGGAAGCCCTTCCCATAATTCATGCTGACAGTAAGTGTATGCTTCTCCAGATCTGGCAGAGTGTGTGTGTGTGTACACCAGTCGTGTGATAAGTGTAACATTTTCTCTGAGTTTCTCCTGGTCTTTTCCTCTTTTAAGGTATGTCTGTTTTCTGTTAGTCTGTTTCCTTAGGAACTTGACACTGATATATGCATTTCTGTTTTCTGGTTTATGTGACTTGTGAATAAAGCTAGCAGTGATTTATATAACTGGAGTCTCGAAGAATGAACTTAACAATGCAAAGGCAACAAAAAGCAGGCTTTTAACTATTATATACATTCCATTACCTTTCTGGGTTTGCAGGTTGAAGTTTTTTTGATTTTTTTTATTCTCATTGATCAATTCTTATTTTTCTTCATGTCTTCCATTTCAGGTCCTTTTTATCTTCTCTTTCAGAAAAAGTTACAATATGTTCTTCTTGACATTTCTGCTTAGATATATCTTATCTACTTGGATATGGCTCTCCTCAGCTGGCCAAGAGAAAAAAGCCAAAACTACTAATTTGCCCTGATGAGTGTTTTCACTCTTTCTTTTTTCAGTGACTGGTTGTGCTGCATCCTAGACTTCTGCAGCAGCTAATAAGTAACTCCTGATGCCAGAATAACTCCTGATTCCAAAGGTTGACAGATATCATTTGAGCTCTCATTTCAGAGGTAAATGACAGCCCTTTAACCCAATTATAGTCCAGTGTGGCATAATTAGACTCATTTGTGATTCTTTACCAACTGGCTACTGCAGTTAATTTGTGAAAAATGGGACAGTATTCCTTTTTCAAGGGGAATTAGAGTCTATTATTCTTTAATTTATACATTGTTTAGAATGCTCCAGACTCTTTCTACCTTAGCACAAATTTTTTCCTTTTCTTCATTGTTTCCTAATTCCCTTTTTTTTTACTGAAATCTATTACTTTTGTGTTAATATGCTTTACAGTAGTTTTCACTGAGACATTTGGAGTTTTTACTTTTATCACAGTGTCCTTCTAATTAATATGGCCAATTTTACTATAATGTCAATTACTTTGTGGAGTATATAACTGTAATTGTGACCATCATCTAAATCTGTTCCTCTTTGCACTGCTAGCAATGCAGCAGACCACTGCCACTAGCATCAAACTTTCCTGTAATTCTGACACTGACGTGAATTCCTTCCCAACTGGCAATAAGAAAGTCTTACACAGCTCTTTCTCTGCTTGAGTTTTCTGTTTTCTGGATTGTGAAATTATCCTCTGCATAATTCAAGAAGTGCTTCATGATCTACGTTTGGCAGAATTTGTTACCCAACAGATGTCTGGACAGTTAATGACCTCTGTAAGTACAGCTCTGTGATTTCTTGCTACTGATGGTCCAGGAATTTTTAATCTATTCTGCTACAAGTCAGCACCTGAGCAGCATGTCACCTCTTATTATAAAACAAAAGCATAAAATGTGTATAGATTTTCTTTTCAGAATTGTGATGCCTAGTCAGAAGTGGTATTTTCCCCTCATTTTCTTCTGAGTCTTTGTTCATGTATGTGTACTTGCAATGCACAGCTGCACATAGCTCCATATTTTTCCTTGGCCAAAACTGAAAGACATGAATGAAAACCCCTGAAATTAATCATAATATAGTTTCAGAGAAAAAGTACTCCCATTAATACAAGTCAGAACTCACACAGCACACCTTTAAGTTGGGGAAAGGGCAGATACCTAAAAAGGTCTGTGGTAGCAAAGCCTTTTTGACTGTCACTTTCACACATAGTAAAATGTTCTTACAAGAGGATTTGAAGGCACTGGAGTGATGTGTTCACAGTATGAAATCATACTGCAGCTGCAGAACCATTCCTTCTTTCCTGTTCCCCATTCAGATCAGGTTCTAGCCCATCCCTGCATGGGAAAGTTGTCCTAGTTTCTCCTTTGGATTGGTTTTTTTGTGTGTTCGGTTATTGGCACTTGTGAGAGGAAAATTGTCAGGCAGGATTGTATCAAATAGGAGGTAAGAGAGTCCCTAGCATCTGGCACTCATCTCCCAGAGGAGAGAGTCAAGGAATTGAATGCTGATTGATACAGGTCCAGTCAGACATCCCTGTGGAGATATTCTGCAAGCCAGGTGCTGAAGTCCCTAGAACATCTGCACAGTGAAGTGCTTGAGAGAATGGCTTGTACTTCAATGTGTGCCACTGTGAAGGGGAGAAATTAGGCTGCCTGCATACAAGTGCTCCTCTAGCAGTCGGGGTCCTGGCAGCTGCCTGGGACTCTCACCACATAGTTTCTGAAGTGCCAGGAAGTTTGCTAGATGCCTCACTGGTACCTGCTCCTGCAGTGGAAAGGTTGTTGTGGCTAAACTGCTGGATTGGAAGGTACCAAAACCCTGGAGAAAGGTTCATCAGCTGGATCTACACTGGTAAGATTCAGAAGCCAATGCTCTTGCATTCTATGCAGAGCTCTTGCAATTGATGTATAGGCAGATTACTTGGCAATTTTGGCATGAAGCTCCTGGCAACTTCTCAGATGATAGATAGATCTGGCTTGGAGGAGAAGTCATTTCCTCAAAAGCAATTTTACATCATCACTTTTGGGTGAAGAAGAAAATCTTGGGCTGTTTGTTTGTTTGCTTTGCTGGTTTATTTTTATTTGGGTTTTTCTGGTGGGGGGGAGTTTGAGGATTTTTGTTTGTTTGTTTGTGACTACATGATATCTACTTTTGGTTTTCTTCAGATGGAGAAACTTGTTTCCAACACTTATTCAGTACAGTTTAAAGGATCTTTACATGTTCTTAATTACTACCTGTCACCTTCTCCAGTGTCTTCTCACTTGAACACTTTGGGAGACATAGCCTAAAATTCTTACTGTTTCTTGTCATGGTTCACTGGCAAATAACTATTGCCCTAGTCCCCTCCTGTTACTAGGAACTGATCTAACATGACAGACAAGTTCTTTTGGTTTCAAGACCATTTCTTGGCCTCCTATGGAGTCTTTAGAGCACCTTTATCTTCTGATATTGATACCTGGTTTAGAGCCTCTGTGTGAAAATTGTCCCGTGCTCATATTAAGCATACAATACCGAGGGTATTCTGGGGCTAGTTAGCCTGAATTTCGGGAGCTAATGAAAACTACTGAGAGTGTAACTTTTTTTTCTCCTCTCTCCCAGCTGGACTGACTCACAGGTTTTCTTTGTTTTCCTATTCAGAGTTTCCTCGTGCACTTTCAGAGGTACAAGCTGTACACTCATCAATTCCTCAGTCTTCACAGAAGTATTTCTACTATCTTGTCAGATGATATTTTTATACAAGGAGGTCACTGAGTTACAGATGACATGACTGAATAATTGGTTTTGCCCTCCAAACACATGTGGCCTCTTGTCTCTAGAGCATTTCCTGTTTTACAATAAAGAGTATTTCTCCCACTTTCATGAATTTTCACATTTGGTGGATGTCCTACGGTGGGCCAGTGCATTTACACCCACTCTTGTCCCAAAGGAAGTCTCCCTAAAGCAGCTAAATTTGACTCAGATAGGGTTCTCTCATCAAAATCAAAGGGTACTCTGTAGATTGTGATGATAAACATATGGGCCTACTACAGTGCAAGATGTTCAAAGCAATCAGACATTCTGGCTGCAATCTATCTAGAATAAAAATTATCAGGAGTGGCCAGGAGGTAATCAGAACCAAATGCTCTACAACACCATCCATGATAATGTCCATCTAAATGTGGCATTATTGGGATGTCTATATGTGCTCATAGGCTGAGGAACCTCTTACCACAGTGATGGCCAGAAATGGTGGCTTGCCTGGTAAAGACAAGGTGGCACATAACATTGGCACAGAATAAGATATACAAAAGTTTCATTGGACTATCTAGGATTCTTTTTTAACTCCAAACGGCCCTGCAGCAGTGAGTCATAAGTCCCTGTATACACTGAAACTTCTGCAATTTTGCTCTCAAGCTGATTCTTGGGACTTCTTTGCAGAAACCATTTTCTACAGGAGGAATGAGTTCAGCTGCCCTGCTTTAGGAACCACAAGCTTTTAAAGCAGTCTTTTGTCACAGGTTTGAGTTGACAAAACCGGCAGCTTAGCGAGGGTTCCACCTATTTTTTAAGGGCTCAGATGCTTCGTTTGTACAATATGAAGCTTTCCATGTAATTGCAGTAAGGGGTAAAAATGGCTTGACTGCAAGAAAACTGCCCAGCTCCAAGAACTTTCTATTGAAAAGCATGTATTAAAATTATGCCAGAACTTTGTTAGCGGTAGCATTGCTAAGATCTTTTGGCCATAAGTTGTATCAGACTTCTTGTATTTTTAAATTATTCCTTCATTCCTTCTTCAAAGGTACTTTCAATATTAACATGCAACAAACATTTTTATATTTTTAATAGTAGTTTATATTTTAATAGTAGTTTTCATGCTTTCCTCTTTGTACACTCAGATGATAGAATCACAGAATGGCTTGGGTTTGAAAGTACCTTAAAGATCACTGAGCCCCTTGCCATGGGCAGGGACACCTTCCACTACACCAGGTGCTCAGAGCCCCATCCAACCTGACCTTGAACACTTCCAGGGACAGAGCATCCTCAACTTCTCTGAACAACATGTTAGTGTCTCACCACCTTCCTTGCAAAAAGTTTCTTCTTATGCCTAATCTAAACCTACCTTCCTTCATTTTAAAGCCCTTGCCACTTGTCCTGCCACCACAAGCCTTGGTAAAAAGTCTCTCAGTTTTTCTTACAGGCTCCCTTTATATATTGAAAGACTGTAATAATGTTTCCCTGGCACCTTCTCTTCTCCAGGCTGAACAAGCCCGAACTCTCTCTGCCTCTCCTCACAGGACAGGTGTTCAAGCCCTCTGACCATTTCTGTGGTTCTCCTCTGGACCAGCTTTAAGAAGTCCATGTCCATCCTTGACTGGGGATGGCAAAGCTGGATGCAGCACTCCAGGTGGGGTCTCACAGGGGCAGAGTAGAGGGGCAGAATCACCTCCCAGGACCTGCTGGCCACACTGCTCTTGTTGCAGCCCAGGGTGTGACTGGGTTTTCTGGGCTGTGAGTGCACATTGCTGGGTCATATCCAATTTTTCATTCACCAGTATTCCCAAGATCTTCTCTGCAGTGCTGCTCTCAGTCCATTCATCCCCTGGCTTGTATTGGTAATACACTGATCTGGGTGCAGGACCTTGCACCTGGCTTTGTTGAACTTTGTGAGGTTTCAGATGGTTGAAAGCATTTTGTCAATCTAACAGCATCTACCGTAGACCCATGTGTAATAAAAGTGAAAAAAAGCACCAAATGTACAAAAGTTATTGCAAGAAGTTGTTCCTTCATATTCCCTGGATATGTTCTTAATTACACACTTTAGATGAAAGAAAAGGAAATACTTAAAAGCTTTCATGTAGATCATGCATTATGTAAGACAAGTTTATTTACCTTTCATGCATGTTACATAGGTGATTTTAATGCATCTTCCAGATACAAAATTGAGTTTGCTGATCATACTTTATGATTCTTCAATATCACAGAGGGCAGATTTAGGGAAGGAAAAAAAAGTCTTGAGTCCTGAGGCCTAGAAAAATATGAGAATAATGAGCTTAGAAGAATTAGTGGTCAGAAAGTTCTACCAAAAAGACAATGAATTAAATTACAGAGGTTTTTTTTACAGAAAGTCGGGAGCCCAAAATGTGAGTAATACTATAGCAGGATCAATGAGGACAAAGGAAACAGCAATAAGACTGCATACAATGCCAGAACTGCTTATGGGGCAAAATGTACGAGCCAGGAGTTCTCATTTGCAGCCCACACACTGACACAGCATCACTTTTTTTGTTCTCACATGTTCACAGTCAGTTAAAAAGCCAACAGCACTTGCATGGCAGCTAAAAATGAGTATGTATTTTCTCGAGAGGGTGCTGCATAGTGGTACTGCCATATTTATTTTTTAATCCTAATCTTTCTCTCCATAACTTTGACCCAAAGAAGATTCAAGCTCTGTTTCTCATGGGTCCTCATTTTCTCAATGGCCACATAAATTGAAACTAATAAAATACAAAAGAAAACTGTCACAATGAGCATGTAGGGCTTATTAATAGAAATGTGATAGGTAGTACACTATTAATTGTGTGACTGATAAATACGTGGAGCAAAATTAGGAGCATTGATTAAATTTGAGGATGCATTTTTGTAACAAGTTTCATATTTTTAAGCAAGATGGACAAGCAATTTTTCCACAGAACATTTTGGTACTTCATGAAGTTTGCCTTCCTATATAAAGAGCTCATCTATATTTGTTTCTCACAGTCTTCCAAGAATGATGTAGCATCTGAAATTAAAAATACTTTTCAGTAACTATTTTATGAAGTCTGTCACTGATGACAAAATAAGAGAAGGACAGAATTTTAAGCATTTATTTTTGCAGTAGCATAGAAGTGCAGGTATAGAAGAAATTGTAAATCCCATATATTGTAAAGCTGGAAAACATTTAGTTTACAAACAAGCAGAGAAGAGTAAAGCACTGTATTCAATGACTATTGAGAGGCAACTCTACTTGTTACCAAGTGGTTTTTAGCTTTTTTATGTGGTTTTTACCTTTTTATCTTTTGTGTATGTAAGTTCTTTGATTTTGCATGGGTGATTAAGGAAGAGGCCTTAGAAGCCAAAATCTGGCTTGCTGTCAACAGAGCGGTTTTAAATGTAAGCATTTAATCAGTCAAAGTGAAGTTTTGCTCCCACACAAGTTCCCTTCTTGCAGGCTGGGAGCAACTGGAATCAGATTACTCAATGGCACAAAAGAGCATGAATAATTTGGCCGAAAAATAAATCACCATAAACTAGTTTTTCTTTATTAGAGGCCTCTTTTCATGACTTTTACTCATTATTGTTGAGCACTTTGTAAAAGGTCTGTTTTTCATAGCATGCACAGAAAGACTAATCTGTTTATTAAATTGTCCTATGCCTACTCAGTGACCCCAGTGCTTGACAGTTTTAGCTGAAATGTATGAGAGATGTCACTTACATTGCCAGATCATGTAATGGTCATAACTATATAGAAAAGTACAATTACACCAAAACAGAACATGTTGCTGTGCTTTTTTGGTCAAAGAATTTCACCTCATCTTGTAATAGGTGTAGCAACTTTGCGGAGTAGGAGAATCTGTAAACAGAGCTGACAGCAGAGCTGGGAACCTTCAGGTCCCTCCTCTCTGGGCTGCTCTTTCCTTCTTCAGGTCGGGGTTCTCTCTCCTTGTCTAAACTGTCACACAAGATGTGATTACCTACTTTTAAAAACAACTTTAGTATGTAAAACTTAGAAGAATCTCACCCCTGTATGGCAAAATAGACATAAAAACCCAATCCTAAACCCAACCAACCAAACAGAAGATGGAGCCAGAGAGCAGCTTTTAAAGCAAATTGCCAGAGAAGATGGGGTTTGCTGGAAGATGGATTCGGTTTGCTCCAACTCCTGATCTCCAAACAAGACTGCAGATGAGGAATTGGAGAAAGTCCTTCAAGACTCTGGTGCAGTACGAGGCCATGGAAAGAGGCTCCACTATGTGTGAACGCATCAGTCCGAACCAGCACAGCTGCTTCCCCAGAGTCTTCTCTCCTCACCCTGCACATGAATAACATGAGACACAACTGCTGCTTAGAGGCAGGGAGCCCAATTCTGCTCTACCCCAATCAAAGGGGGGAAAGTCAATCTGCCTCAAGAATAGAAAGGCCAAAACTAAGAGAGGGATGGATGTTTCATTTACCGTGGTGTCATGCCAGAACACACAGTAAGAGAAATTATGCTAAGAACCAAAGATGAGGTAATATTAATTTGATATAAAGTAAGCTGTATTTTTCAGCTTGATTTTTATTCTGTCTTACTTGTGAATACATTCTTTCAGGAAAGTTCACATGATCCAAGCATGCCTACTAGACAAGAAATAGAACCTTTAATGATGTCAT
This sequence comes from Acrocephalus scirpaceus scirpaceus, assembly GCA_910950805.1. Classification (NCBI taxonomy): domain Eukaryota; kingdom Metazoa; phylum Chordata; class Aves; order Passeriformes; family Sylviidae; genus Acrocephalus; species Acrocephalus scirpaceus. The sequence continues at coordinate 53,253,037 of OU383774.1, read as the reverse complement.
CATGTAATTTTTGCAATTTCCTGCAAAAAGCAAATACCAGAGGAACATCTTATAATTCTCAATCCTACAGTATTTTTAATGCAGAAAAATAACTGAATAAGCTTGCTTTTCTTGGCTTCAGATTCAGATACTAAGTTGTCATGCTTTCTGTCCTAGCAATATTTTTAATCCATGCAATCTGACCTGAAAGCCATGACAGAAAATGAAAAAAGATATTCTAGGAAGTATTTATGAGATTTATTTGCTTGATTTTTCTTTTCAGTTATATGGGGGAAACATTTTTCTAAAGTACCCTAGTTTTGCTTCTGTAAGTTCTCATTAAACTTGATGTCTACAGCAATTCTAACTTTGTCTGAACTGTCACACAAGACATGATTACCAACTTTCTGTAATTATAGTAAAATTGTTTTTAAAAAGTTTTTGAATGTTTTGTGTGACAGTGGTAGACCTGGGAGAACATTCAGGTCTTTGTTGGTAATTTCCATGCCTTTTCCACCATCACAATACTCTTTAAGCCTGTCGGGGAGAATGCAAAAGGAAGCTCCAGGTTCTCATTTTGAAATCTTTCCATTTCCTCTCTGTCTCCCTTACTCCTCTCCCCAGGTTTCCATACTTTACTTTTTCTTCCATCAGTCATAGCAAAATTGCTTTTGTGTGCCATAATTTGCCAACCCTATTTCCCCATCTCATCAGGGAGAGTAGAGCACTAACCTCAAGTTTGCACACCTGGTAAAATGATGTACTAAACCTCAGGATAGCTTTCTATTATTCAAGTACTTTCCTGGTCTTGCAGAGAAAATCACATTACAGATAAGCTTTTTAAAAATGCCCTCAAATATTTTATCTTGAATAGCCACTGGAATTCTGGAATCACTCTTGCATTGTGTTGTCTTTTTTTTTTCCTCTCCTTGCTTTCTCCCCAAAGGGTAACTTATTTCCAAAGACCAACCATTTATATAGAGCATATATTTGATTTTATCATATTATTATTTCACTTCAGTCCAAAATGTATGCCCACCTTTCAGTGTTTTCCTCCAAACAGTGTCTTAAAACTTGAAAGAGTAGTTGGACCTGGAATTGTTTACAGATATAAGAGACAAGATTAATAGGGAAGAGTGGTGTTTCAATAGGCAACTGAGGATAATCGAGCTGATTTGGGAGATATGTAGGACCACCTGCCAGTCCTGTGACCCACACCTTTGCCTATCAAGACACTCATTTTCTCAACTACTTTCTTCCTTAAAAGCCTTTCTGGAAAATGTATTCTGGATCTCCCAAGAGCCTGCAGCCTGCTGTCTACAGCATACGTTCAGCCCCTCTTTATCTGACTGTTTATCTGTCAGTGATCCACAATGCCTAATCTTGAGAGCAAACTACTGCAAGGTCAGTAGACCTTACTAGACTTCAGTTTAAAATACATTTTTAGATATATTCTGAAAACTAACAAGTATATCAATCTTCAAAGAATACCTTACACCTCACCGAGCAGTGAGACAACCATTTCTATCTGTGGGTCTAGCCTAGGACTGCAGGATCATCCATAGCAGTAAGAAGATGGGTCTTTGACTCTTCAGTAGTATCTCCCTTTTAAGAATTATGAGGAAGACATTATCTAGTCTAATCACACATCCTCGGGGAAATAGTTTGAGACTGGAGATTCATTTCCTGTAATCCAGCTGTTGCTGACCAGACCTTTCCCTCTACAGTACACTTGTGGACCTGTCATGTTTAGTTGAGAAAGCTTAAATGTCTTGCTGTGCTCCTGCAGACACTGTTCGTTTAGCAGAACAGAGATTACTCAACATGGTGAAATTTAGTTTCTGTCACGAGAAATTGACTTTATCTTTCCTCTGTTGCCTCTGTCTAATACATAGGCAACAGAAGTGTGAGTGGGAAATCAGGATTTGTTCTGTTGCAGACGCTGCTGTGTTCTACTCCCGGACAAAAATTTAATGTCCTGATCTTGGATTTTTTCATACCTGCCTTTTTTTCCCTTCTTTTTTATATTTTTTCCCCACAAGAATCACTGCTCATTTGGCTTAGTGTGTGTAAATGTAAAGTTGCAGCTGAACTAGCGCTTTCCAATCTGCTGACAACTTCTGCAATGTAGGACAGCAGTTCAGACATTGAGCATGATTTTCCAGAATCTTTCGAGACAGATTATGAAAATTTGGCATATACCTCGGGAAGAAGTTGTCTTTTCACTGGTTTCAGCACAGAGCTTTGGGCGAGTGATCTGACTTTCTTGGAGCTCAATGTGTCAGGAAAAGCAAGTGAAAAGAAGCTGCTCGATGAAAACGAGCTGCTGGAAGTCTGCTGCGTTTTCCCTTAGGAATAAGCTTTCTGAAAGAGAATTTCTGCTGGCGCCGCGGCGCAGCCCTGCCTGCCAGCGTCCCTGTCTAATGCAGCAGCAGCAATCCCATGTTTACCTTTAGTCCCAGGAAAAACTAAGACAGGAAAATGAAAACACAGGGATGCAGCTACTTTCGCAGCAACATTCTGTTTAATCTTTACTCGCGTTGGGTGGGTTTTTTTTTTCGCCCGGCGGCCACAGCAGCGTGGGACGGACCGCACGGTGCCGACAGTCCATAACCAGGCACGGCTCAGAGAGGGACACGCTCCCCGGGCTGTCCCTGGGGCAAGCCTGCGCCGCTGGGAGGGCGACCCTGGCAGGAGAGGGGCGCTCGCACCTCCGCCGGACCGCAGGTGTCCCTTCGGCGGGCCGCGGCTCCGCAGCCCCGCTCTGCGAGATGGCGGCGGGCGGCCGCCATTTCCCGCCCCTCAGAGCATCGCGCCCCGCCCGGCCCTGCCCGCTCGGGGGCGGTGCCGCCGCCGCCGCCGCGCTGTTCCTGCTTCCCGGGGAGCGCCCGGCTCCGGCAAGTCCCTCCTCCGCCTCGGCAGTGCGGGCCGCCTCCGTCCCTCCCTCCCTCCCCAGCCGTAGCCTCCTCCGGCGGCAGCGGCGGTGCCCGCCGGCCCCATGGCGGCGGAGCCTCAGCCCAAGGCGCTGACTCGGAAGCCCCTCCTGCTCAACAAAGTGGAGGGCTCGCAGGAGGTGGTGAACATGGCAGCGATAGTGCCCAAGGAGGACGGGGTCATCAGCGTCTCCGAAGACAGGTACCGGGGAGCGGGTGTTCAGCGGGGCCGCGGCAGTGGTCTGTCATCTCCCACCGCTGCTGCCGGTGATGGGGGCACGGCTGGGCCCGCTGCGCGGGGTCCCGGCTGGTGGTCCCCCATCGCCGGCATCACCGGCGAGGGATGGTGGAGGCAGACCACCAGCATCCCTGTGCGACTATAGACTCCACCACCTGGAGCCCGGGCAAGCGTCAGGGTGGCGGTGTTCCGGCGGTGTTCCAGCATAGGGATATTGCTTCAGGCAGACACATCACGTCCTGGAGGGGAAGGAGCCCGGAGCAGGGGTCTCCTGCGAAGCGTCCTCCTCCTCCACCGCTCTGTGGGTCAGGACAGTGACGGTGCTGGGGCGCCGCTGAAACTTGCAGGACTTGAGTGACTTTTCTTAGCGTGGGTAAAATGGGATTTGAGACCCCCTTCATCACGAGGATTTCCGGGGAGTCTGTGGAGATCTGACCTTGCCTAAGGCTGAAACAGTAGTTTTGGTTCCTGTTTCCCCTCTCCGAAGGTTTCTTGGTAATTATTTAAAAATGCCATGTCTCAGTGATAAGATCTTGGAGTTAAATCCCGTGTTGAAAAGCTGCCAAGGAGGAGAATGCTTTCAGGCCCTTTAGCAGGGCTTCTTCGCAGGGACTGAGGCTGCCCAGAGGCAACTCAGTCTCGTCTGAAAGAGCTCAAACTTCATTCAGCCCTACAGCTGGAGCTTCAAAATTCTAACTTGAAAATATTTTATTTCAAAATAAGTGCTTATTTTTCTTGCAGTGTCCATAAATAGTTATTTTAAGCAAGGTTTCTTTGAGGCTCAGGTGTACTGTGTAGCCTGTGTCCGAAGATTGCAAGACCCATGTTGTTGACCAGCATGTCAATATGTTTTGATACTCACGAGTATTTAGATGGACTGTCTCATGGATGCCTGTTGTTCTGTTGAGTGTCTGCTTTTATGTCTCTGTAATCTTTCTGAAAAACTGACAGTATATTCTTTCATCATTGTTCTCATTGTGACTTAGTTTTCAGCTGTCAAATATATGCAAATTTAAGATCATTTAAGGTCACCTAAGCTGAGGTCTCCAAGTGAACTCTCATATGCCTGGTAGCAAGAGGAGCTGAGATACTTAAAACAAGTATACTGTCAAAGGAACTTTAAGTAGAGTTAAGTCTCTGTGTCCATAGAGAACATTGTTAAAGTCTCACAATTTTATTGTCTTTACATTTTTTATGTATTTAAAGTGACATTGAATAAAGCTTGAGCTTGTTTTGGTTCATTGTAGTTTGTTAGTTATTCTTTTTACCTGTAAGAAGGTATTCCTGAAATTTATTTCCTCTTGAATAGGTGTCTCTCAATCTCTGCATCTTCCCTCACCTTAGCAAAAACAAGTAGCTTTAGTTGTTGATAACAGGTTGATGCTCTAGGTTGATATTTCTGTGTAGGGAAAGGGATTGATGAGACGTCTTTATTTTCACTAGTAACTGAAATGTCAGCTTTAAGACACAAGCAGTGAAGAAGCCAGGATTTTCACGCTAGGAAAGTCAGGAGGTTCCCAGGCTATTTTCTGTCTAAAGGAATTAAATGGGTAATGCACCTGCTTGTAGTCCTTGACATGCTACAAGCTATGATCCTGCCTTTTATTTCTTTAGGCATGAAGATGTTGGTTGGTTGGTCTTTCTTTAATTTTCTGGTTGCATTAGCATTTTTATTGTAATTAAAAGGTTAAGAGTCTAAAACTGACTTGGAAGGAATAACAGGTTGGGAGTCTGACTTGCAGGTTTTAGGCTACCTGGGGTGAAAGCATGATTTGCCAGACTTTCAATACCTGTGTATTATGATTAGGCACGTGCAGATCCTTTTGGCACCTTTTCCTGTTTGGACCTGCCTTCTCCTGTCTGTGTTGACGTGGTTGTTTAATGGCCTTGAAATGTGGAGGGCTTTTAGAGCTTCCTAGAAACTCTTGAGGGTGGTTATGGAGATGTTATCTGTCCCTTTACTTGTTAACCAAATTAAGTGAGTTTTGTCCACATTTCCCAGCCTATGATATGCACTGCTTATTTGAGGAAAATGTTCTGAAACCTCTGCGGAGAACTTCAGCTGGAATGGCTTGCCATCTCCAGCACTTGCTTCAGGCTGGGACATCTTCTGTAGGTGAAGGAGAAGTTGTTTTACTTGTTAATGGCTGACCACATCATTATTGAAGTTGATGGTAGTCTTTGCATACACAACAGCTAGATGCCACTTTAAAGGTTTCCTTTGCTGCATGATGTGGCCCTATACGCATAAATCTTTGAAAGCAGGAGCTAGCTTGGTCTCTCGTCTCAAAGTTTGTGAGACTTGGCACCAGTGGTGTTATCTGGTTTTAAAAGACACAATAGTGGTTTTAGCTATAGCTTGCAGACATAGTCATGGATTATATAGCCCTACATGTTTGTAGCACATACATGCATATATTTTAAGAAATAAAATGAAAACTGTGCAATAATAGAGGGTGTGGTTATTCTTCATAAAGAATGACAAAGGGGGGGAAGAAGGAATCTGGGGGAAGGGGGAGGGAAGCAGGTTTACATATTTAACTAGATTCTCAAAACTTTGTATGCCCAGCAAGGTTGAAGTTCCTTTTTAGTGTGTGTCATTTGTACAGATGATGCACACAGATTTTCTCTTCTGAATTCTGGTCACTCGTGATAATTGAGTGATGTTCATTGTGTCCTAATCTTAGTGGGTTTTCTGATTCTATATCTGGGCAAAATAGACTGAACCTGTATCTACAGTACAACTGGTATGAATTGGAGGGATAAGGTATTTTGTGTTTTTCTTCTAAGGAAAAGGATGCACCTGTCTAGACAGATGGGAGTTAAAGTAGTGGCAAAATTTGATATCCAGGAATGTATAAATCTAATGCAGGATGACTCTCAGGAGTTACTAGCTTTCATCCATGCTCCTTCCCTGCCAGCAAACACATAGAATCAACAGACATATATAGCCAAACATGTAGAGTCTTGAGTGATCCATAGCACTGTATGCTCATGTCAAGTTAGAGTGGGTTTTTCCTAATATGCACAGCTGATCCTAAGTTGTCATCAGCTTCCTCAGTATTAAAAGCATGCGCTACCGTTTCAAATTTGCGGAGCATCCTTGTCTTTTGTTGCCTTCAGAGGGAGACGTGGGTGTTGGGCATGTCTGAAAAGTAGGTCACTGGCATGTCAAGTTCAGACATATCTAATTCCATGCTCCAGGGAAGATTTAGTGTCATTAATCTTACCTGAGCATGGGATACAGTGGGACAAGTGCACTGGCTCACCCAGCTTTCAGTGCAAGCAGTTCTGCTCAGTGCTGGGACACTTGTGTGTTTCTCAAGAGCCTGCCAGTGCTGTGAGTGCTAATTCAGCTGGGCCTCTGATGGCGAGACTGGCAGGAGGGGCTGGGTGTAATCGTGGTAAACCTGCACTTTGCCTGTAGTCCTCCTTTTACCACTAGCTGGATTGTAAGTGAGGAAAACTTTCACAGAGGCTGGTGTGAACAGCTTTTCTGGTCATTATGAAGTCTGGTCTGTGCCCTCTTGTGGGTGGGAGTTCCATGCTCACTTCCTTCTAAGTGTAGGTGTTGCAGTCAAGAACTGTTCTCCTTGAAGTATTCACAAGAAGTAAAAGTTTTCACAGTCAACTGAAAATTGTCAAAATCCTTTTATTTATAAAAATGGCCATTCTAGTCTCTTAGAAGGTGACAAGACCAAGGAGAAAAATATTTATCCCTTTATCCCATAACTTTTTTTTTTTTTTAATTAAGGGAAGGAAGACTGTCTTCTCCATTACCTTGTATTATCTTAAGTTCTTTTTGAACTCAGATGTCTCAGCTTCTTCATGTGGATCACTGTATAAACAGCAAGCCCAGACTGCTTATCTTGTTGGTGTCTTCATGTCACATAGAGAAAACTGTGCAGAGCTTGTATTGCTAGGTTTGGTTTACAGTTTGAGGGTGTTTAAATACAGTTGTGTACTTCAGCTGTTGTCCAAGGCTTGTGTTCTGGGTGTGCTAACTAGCAGATTTTTTAGAGGGTGCAACAACTTAATCTCCATCTTGTGTAAATGAAAATCTCTTTGCTAAACTAACAGTGGAGTAGGAATGGGAATATGCATATGTGACAAGAAATGCGGGAATTGTCTTTGGCTTTGTGCTGACATGACTTCTAACATGGAGAACTGTGACTTTTCCACCCTTAAGTGTATCAAAAGCAGTCTTTTTCTTGTAGTTTTCCTGTCCATATCCAGAACGTTGAGCATACAGCGTCACAGTTCATGCCTGTGAAAAAGCTCTGAGGGAAAGGTGGGATTCTTCACACAGTGCTGCATTCAGGCAGCATGCCAAGGAACCACAGACCCTTGGTAAACTGAGTTTCCTTTCTCCTGTGGTGGAGTGGTAGAAAATGATTGCTTTGCCCAGCAGCGTGGTTACAGTACAGGTCTGTAATTCTTATCTAAGCACAGGGTTACATCACTGATGTCTGCTGTGCCTTGGTGTGACTGTTGGTTCACAGCAGAAGTGCAGGTGCTGAGAGAACTGATTTTGATGCTGTCTGTGTATGTTTATCAGTCTAAGCCTGTAGGTTTCACACCCAGGTGATTGCAGTATGAGCAGTAGCTCAAGCAGTGCAGAAGGTGTGGACGCACTTCACAAGTGTAAAAGGACTTGTTCCTGCCTGGAGGTTCTTTAAATTTTGATAAAAACATCAGTAACCAATAAAATTCTTGATAGGAATTGAAGAGACCTAGTGCTGTAGATGCAATTTGGTTGCTCCTTTTTTCTTTTTTTTAAACTAAATTTTTTGGATATGTTGTAATTTGATGAGTGTGTGTTTGGAATAAAGGTCAGGGTGGAAGTTTGTGCTGGCTGTTTGCAAGGAAGAAGCGGATGTTGGCAAGAGGCTTAAGAGAGAGGACATGAGGTCCAAAAGCACTTGGAATTAGACATTGTTGCAGATGTTGAAAAGTAATTGTTCCTGATTTGACTAACATGTATCCTGTTGAGATGCCAAAATCTGAGACTAGCACATAAAATGTCTTGCTGAGTGCTTGTAGGGAATGATAAACTCCACTTAGTAACTTGTGGGAGAGCTTGCAATGTTGTGCTTTTTTAACCCTCTGTGCCACTTTCTGCCACCACTTGTTGAAGTTTATCCGAGCTTGTGGATCCCTTGCCTTAAGATCCTCTCCTCCTGTGTGCCAGTTAAAGATTTAAAGCACGAGCAGTTAGTCTCACCTCTCTGATATGAACTATTCTGAAACTACTAGCTTATGTAGGTCAATGCACAGATTGATGAAACTCCTGCTGTTGCGTTAAGTTCATGTCTTAACTTAAGACTGCTTTTGCAGCAGTCATCTTGCTTGAAAAAAACGTGCTCTGATGTGACTTGGACCACAGCTTGTACAGACCCAGCTTCAGCAGCACAGTTGGGCAGCATAACAGAGTGGAACCTTAGGTGCTTGAGCCTTTTGAGTTAGAGGTGCAATGGCTTTTACTCCCCTCTCTGTTTTAGAGATTATTCCTTCTATAAAAGATATGGGTGAATATATCTTACAAACTTTATTTGGAATAAGGAGAGCTACTTAAAACACCTTCTGTTTGCCTCCTGGTAGCCTCTTTTTCTCCCTGTTGCTGAACAGTGTTCTTGAGTTACATCTACAGGCTGCTTAATGGGAGGTAAAAGTTTCGGGATGATGCACCTGCTTCCCGTATTAACCAGTTCTCATTTTTCTGCTTCTCTTTCCTGAACCCATCTTAATTTCCCTGGCATCTGCTTACAGAGAGACTGCATCTCTCATCAGTGTGTCTCATGTCTGTCAGGCTTGGAGACCTGCAGTCTCTCCAGTTCTGCAGCTGAACAGTGCTTCTCGCCAAGAGGGGACTGCACAATGCCACCTCTGTGTGTGGCCTGTGGACCCTGGAAGAAAAAACAAATGCCAGTTATGGAGTCCATGCAGTACAGAGATGGCATATAACTAAATATTCACTGTTGCAGGAAACTTGTTGCTTTTTCTCCTCAAAATAAAGATGTCTGGATGAAGCAGTGATGCTGTAACACAAAATGGCTGCAATACTTTAAACTAAAGGAATTGCAACTGTTTTGAAGCTACTGAGCTATTTAAGTAAGGCTGACCTTTCATTGTGGGTCACTTAGCAAACTGAAGGTCTCAAATAGCATGTGACCATTGTAGCACAATAGAAATATTTCAGTAGCTTGTTTGAGCTACTTTATAGTATTTTGTTTACTGAGGCAGACTCTTTTCTTTCCCTGTCTCCAGCTGCGCTGGTGCCTGCATGGTATCTGCCAACACTAATCTGTGCATAGGTTTCCCAGCAACATCTTTTAGCTGTATGATACTACATGGAAGAGAATTGCTCAAAAGTGGCACAAGTTTTGTAAAATGGTGTTTGTAACAGCCCTGAGAGAAGTCAGAAAATACTTGGCAGCTCAGAGATCAAATGGAGAGAGTAGGAGGGCATAATGCAGGCACTGCATTGGTGCTTCTGTGGTCAGGAGCTCTAAAAGCTTCTTAAATGATGAGCAATGCCCTAAGGGGAGCAACTGGCTTTTGTACAAGTGTCTTCTGTGCATCACTGTGTTCTGTGCACTGTAACCTCTCAGACACTGAAAGATTATTCACATAAAAACACTGCTTTGCTCTTTTTGCTTCAGCACACACTGCCCAACTATGAGTTTGTGTAAAACTTCTGGTATCTGCATGTATTTGCCCAGAGATTTGATAAGAATTACAGTAGTCCATAATGCAGTCTGTTGCAAGACCAGAAGCAGGAAACACAGCTGTTTCCCTTCTGCATACAGCATGAGGAGTGATGGATGCAGCCATGCACTGCTGGATGTAGCAGGATGGGATGATGGGATGGGGCACCATGGGAGGGAATAGGAGCAGCAGCCATGGAGTATCAAGAATAGCCACAAACAGCGGGCCACATCCTGTTCAGCAGAGCCTTGCCCTGCATGGGGTGTTTTAGGAAAGAGAAAAGGAAGCTTCCTTCTTTATACTTTTGTGAGGTAAAGAAATGATGTAAATGGGAAAACTGTAAGACAAACATCCACACAGGAATTGAAGGTACCCTTGCAAGCAGTTTGGGTGAGTGGCCAGAGCAAACCTGGAGAGGGAAAGGAACAATTTTGTGAAAGAAGCAGCAGGAGAGGGCAAGTTTACCAGGTGACCCTCCAGGCAGGGACCTTTACATAATTACAAAGCCATATGCATCTCTTGGGGTTCTTCATATGTCACAGTCTGCATGCCTGATGGCTTGAAACTGCACATAAATAATGGCCAAAATTGATATTGACCTATCAGAAAACAAATAATAAATTTTACAAATTAGACTGTGCCAAAATTTGAGATGGACAAAATACTGCCTTCATCCTCACAAGAGGGAGAACAGTTGGGGAGGCTGAGCTAAAAAATGTGGTGTTTCGATTTTTCCCTTAGTCAGGCTGCAGGAAATAGTGTTGTGTAGCTAACCTTGGCCAGATTTTGAACATATGGGCTTTGCTTGTCATATCATGTGTATTCGCCACTTAAATTAAGTTTTTCAGGACACTCTTAAGGTTTTGAGCACTGAATTGAAGGCGATGCCAAAGCACAGTTCGGGGTAGAAAGCACCGCTGTTCTGTTGCCAAGTTTACTGCAAAGTTTTGTCTAATGTTGTTTTTCATTCTCCCAAGTCCTGCACCATTCCCTCCTACTGTGAGGTGCAAGATCAGTGTACTTAGCAGGTTTTTGCAATAACAGTAGCGATCTATCATCCCCAGAAAAAAATGCTTTTGACCTTTACAGGTCTGTAATCATGGTTTCTTAGGAGTTGAGTCCTGTGGAGAGAAATCTGAGAAAAGGTTGTCCTAATGTGAAGTGGCCTATTTTGCCATCAGGTTGAATTATCTGGATTCAGGTAGATAGAACAAGTATAGTGCTTTGTCTTGAAGGGACGCGAGAATCCTTGCCCATATTGGAATGTGACAGATAATGAGATTTTGCACCTCCAGCAGCGAGTGCAAATGTGGTACATTTACCTTTGGCTTCAAATTCACTTATAATAGCAAATAAAGCTTTAATTGTATTCTTAAGCAGGAGGTGCATCTGTTTTGTGGAATACTTTGGGGCCTTAAAGTTTGCACTCATTTTGCTTATGTGCCAAATTATCCTTACTTTGTTTTCTTCTTAATCCTTAGTGCTATTAAGCTGTATTTTCTCATTTCCATACTCCATTCCTTTTTCCCATCCGATACAGAGAAAGTTGACCCTCCTCTCACCTCTGTGTTTTGCTAGAGCAGATGTGGGCTGTGGAGTCATCCAATGTGCAGTTCAAATTGACATTTCAAAGGCTTCACCTTTTGCAGCACCATCTGCATTCCATTGGATAGCATGAAAATAGGGTTTCCAAGGAGATGCTTTCAGCTTTGATGGCAAGGGCATTGCTTGTGGTCCAGCCTAGCTTTTGCTGCATGCAGGGTTGGCTGAAGGCAGCTGCAGCATTTTGATGGCAGTGGAGGACCTCTGCACATATCTTGGCTGGATTTAGGAATCATGCCTTGGCTTCACTCACTCTTTCAGCAGCTCCACCAACAATAAGCAGTTGTCAAAGGATGATTGCCCTTCTGAAATTACTGGAAGTCCAGCAGGAAAGGTCATGTCTGTGCTGTTCTCCACCATCAGGCATACAGCCCTTGTGCCTGTTCTTGTCATGTTGGTCCCATTGCTTCAAGACTCCTGTGGCACAGGAGTCCTTGATCAGGCCTCAGCATAGCCTGCGTTCTCCTGGCCAGGAGCTTAATGGGAGGTAAAAGGGTCTTTGTTGAATAGTCTTGTGTTTGTCTTCTAGAGATAAAGATCCCTATACTTTTAATCTGCCCTGGGAACGATTTGTTACAGCATAGGCAGAAGCAAATAGCGATAAAAACTAGAGATCTAAGTAGGGCAGTGTGGTAGTACTTATGTGGGGAAAATACGACTAAAGCAGGCTCAACGTTAATTGCTGAGGGCAGAGGGTGAAGAGATAATGTATTTGTCAAATCAAAATTGACACCTTTGACTTTATTGTCCCTTGATGTTATTTAATTACTGAAATTAAGAAGTTAATACTTTTTGTGGCAGTCAAGTGATGAGTTTTATTCTGTTCCACTGAGACCTATGTCCCACTCAGTCAGAGCAACTGTAATTCAGCCCAAAAAGAGTATTTGGGGTCTACCAAAGCCTTGCCTGGCCTGTTGTGTGTGCTGCTTTAGCAGCTGACACTTTTAGTGCTGTCTGATATTACCTCAAGGTTTCTAAGTTCTGTTGCATCTGAAGTTTTTGAGGTTGCATGAGCTGGCACTGGCAGCTAAGTGACCTATGCTGGATTCCCTAAGGCAGGAGCAAACAGGGAAAGCAGCTCCTGTGTAAGAGTATTAGCTGCAATGGTTGGTAGACCACTATACTTGGCACAGTGTGTTACGTACAGGGGTTGGTTACACAATGTATAGGCACTAATCCGTTTCCAAAGAATTCGGTTTCCTCAGGAAATGAATCAGATTTCATAAACTAATCTCTCCTTGGTAACTTCTGTAGCTGCCAGTAGATGAGTGAGAATAAATTAATCCATCATCATGCTTTGAAAATATCAACTGATAAATGATCCTGCCAGATTTCCAGCAGGGACAGACCCATACAAACACTGAACTTCCAGCTTCACACTCTGATTCTTGTTGCCAAGTTTATTTGTAGCCAAAAGGCCAAAGCACATAAAATTTCAGAGGCCTTGCTATGGTGCCTGGAGTACCATGGCAGTCTGTGCTATAAAGCACCAGCGGATGAGGAGCTGTGTTGGGATGGGCTGTTGCAGAGATTGTCTCTCAGCTGTTCTGCAGGCAGGATTTCTACAGGCTGCCCAGCTGCAGGCTTTGCTCTGGGGGAATATTTGAGACCTCTGTTGCTTGGCATTTCATCTTCCCCTTTGCACACTCTTTATGGATGCTAATATGGCTGGGGAGCACAAGACCAGGTGGAAGGGAGGAAGTTCCTCTGTAGCTTGTACCACTAATTCAGGTTCCAAAGTGTTGATTCTGGAGTGGAAGATGAAAAGTGAGGGTAGGGGATTTTTTGTTTAAGCAAGAAATGCTGTGAATGCTGTTGGTCACGGTCCTTCGGTTTCCAGCAATAAGCTTTTCCACAAATGCTGTCACTAACCCATATTATATACCAGGGAAAGCAGTAGGGAAAGGGAGTTATGAATGTACTGATTGTTTAAAAAAAAAATTACATGCTGTAGTGGCTGAAAAATGCATGACTTTCATCTGCATTCTGAAAGCTCCTCTGTGATTTCAGATGCTTTTGCTCCTTCTTTCCCTCTTTCCTTCACTCTTTAGTAGATGAGAGAGAAGCCTGGTGAGGATTTCCTTAATATGTTTTTGTGACCAGGAAACCAAGCCAAGAAGCTGTCATCTCCAGCTGGTTTCATCCACAGCACCCTTTTGATCTCAGCTTAAATTCATTCTTTAAAAACCTGATGACCTAAAGCCTCTTCTTCAAGGAAGCAGGCATGAACATTGTTGTCCGGTTTTTAACCTGAATGGATGGCCCAAGGATTGCAATTATCGAGGTCACCAGCAAGAAGCATGGCTAAACATGACCAGCAGCTTGGTCTGCCTCAGTCATTGTTTCCCATGGTCTTTCCTGGCTCTAAAACTGAATTTGTGTTCACATGCCGTTTTTGACACGAACAGACATTTTTACATGGTTTTAGGAGTCAAATTCTTTTGGAAACAAGTGTAACTGTTATACAGCTGTTAAGCACGAAACCTATATTAAATGTGTAGGCAAGTGTTTTGTATACAAAATTATGTGGGAGAAGTAGATAAACAACCACTTTGACAAAAATTCTGGAGATAGGAAAAGCAAATGACATGGGTAATTGCTTAGTGATCTGTGTTCGTGTTTAGCATGTGGATTAAAAAGTGCAAACAGTGGTTTCAAAAAGTGGTGTAGGTGCATGTATTGACACTTCAGACTCAATGGTATTTTTCCAGAAACAAATGATGCTGCTTGTGTTTGAAGGCAAGCTCCTAATCTGAAAGCTGGTTGTTGTGATATTCTGAAGCATTATTCTGGCAGTGGTCATCTTTTTATTTTGAGTTTCATTTCCCTTTATTGCTGTGTATGATAACTTCAAACCAAAAAATGGTATTTATTCAGTTATTGACAGATGCCATTATACTGACCTCAGGCTAATAAAAATGAAGGAGGGAAAGAGGGAAAATATGGACCACCTTGAGATATTATTGTGGTGTAGAATGTAACAAGAAAGAAGAGCTCTTGTTAGGGTAAGCAGCAAAGCCCTTGTTGTTCTCACTTTCCTGTTCTTTTAGACAAGCCCGGTATTGCACAAGATGGTTGGTGTATACAGAGATCAATACTGTTTCCTTTTTTTAATGGCTTCATGAACAAGCTGGGACAAATGGGCAGTCGAACCCATGGCCAGTAGCTATAGTGACTGTATTTCTAATAAATTAAACAGTGCAAGAGTATATTTCAAGCACGGGGATCTGGCTGGCTGTGGTGTCTGGTTTTTGGTATCAGGCACTCTTCTTGCCATGAGCCAATTTGCACAGCATCAAACAGTGCCCACACAGGGCTTGGAAGTCAGCTTGTGCCAGGGACTGTTCCCAGTACATAGCTTGGATGCAGCTGCTGGTTTCCCTGCCAGGTGGCCTCACTGCCGGAGGCTGGTCCCAGGCCTGTGTCACTTACTAATGTAGGTGTGTTTCACATCTCCGGAGCACCCAGGTCATATGGCTGTTCCTCCTGGTGGGAGGATTGCCTACAGGAAATTGGTTCTGTGATTAAAAAAAAAAAAAAACCCAAACCAACTAAGCCACTGGTTTAAACAAGACACAGCCCCTGAAACTAAACATTTCTGTTCCACTGGCTCTCTGGTTCTCAGAAAGGAAAGTGGCTGGATTGACGATGTTAGTTACCACTATTTCTACATCACCTTGTTCTACCATAATGGCTTGGTACTTTAGGAACTTCTGTGGGGAGAGCCAGTGTCCGCCTTTAACTTCAGCACGGTGGACACTGTGTGAGATACTAACACAGTCATTTTCTGACCTAACGTGAACTTGCGTGCTTCCTGGATGTTTAACACAACTGCTGCGACAGCTCTGAGCTTCTGGTGGTTGGAGATCTGTAACAGTAAGTTTAAAAAACCTGAATCTGAGACCAAAGTAGTTTGAGATTCTTAAGATACCAACCAGACATCCAGAGGAGGACAGGTCTCCCAGGGCCCCTGTGCTGAGCAGAAGTGCATGTGCTTGCCAAATTCCTGTGTGTGACTTTGGCCAATGACCCACTGGGCTGCAGCCAGGGCTGGAACCCAGCTGGAGCTCTGAAGTCGCATTCACGGCCTCTGTGGCCAAGTTCTCCAGTCAGACGTCTGTGCTCACTTCCTGCACCACGGGAGGCCCAAGCATTGGACCTGTAACCCATGTGAATGCACCTTCTGGCATTCCTCAATAGCTGTCAAGATATATTTTCTCCTTTGAGAAAAGAAGATGTTTGTATGTTTGAGCCTTTGTTTCTGACACCGAGTGATGTATCTTTGGCCAATTTGAGCAGAGCATTTCATGTCCTGTAGGTCTGGAAGATGGGATATGAATGCTTCCTTACAAGCCTGTTCCTTCTCTGCTTACACCATCCCGGGGTAGCATCCTTCCAGAGGGCTTGGTGTCATTGCAGCTGTGCTGTGTCTGCCAGTAAAAGTACCCAAGTTTGTTCTAATAAGTGTGACAATCACTTCACTGTTTCAGGCCATGTGGAATCTTTGGTCCTGTATTTTTGAAGTCACAGAACAGTGCTAAGCTGTAGTAATGACCAGTTTTGAAATACAAGTCACAGTCATGTGCATCTGAAACACAGATAGTTGGACGTTAGGTGCTGAAGAGAGAACTCTTCACCAAGGACATCCAAATCTAGAGCATAGCTAGAAGAAGATCAAAGAAGTCCAGACCCTCTGCTGTGAAGTTTTACCTAAGCATTACATCTTCGAAAAGACCTTCAATCATAAAAATTACATTTGTGCTCCTTTCAGTTCTTAAAATACTGGAAATAAGATGGATGTACAGTGGTCACAGACCTTACCCCAAGCAGTTTTCTACCCATACATTTGGTATTTCTGCCAAATGATTATAGAAAACTCTAGTAGGTTTTGTAAGTTGTATTAAAACTTCAAGGAGGACAGAAAATAAGAAACTTCCATTTCCTACTAAATCCAGTGATGCCACAAAGAAACTATGAAGAGGAAATAGGCTGCCTCAATAGCTTGTGAGCTCCTCTACCTGAGAAAAGCAAGGAAACTTCAGGCACAATAATTAATCTTCAAAGCACATTTTCAATAGAAAGTACTTTATAGCTAGAGATGCTTGTTCTGTAACTATCACATGGGTCTTTCTGCCTTGTCCAGTTTACCTGACACTGATAACGTAACAGAAGTTAAAGCTGTTGTTGGGGCAATGTCTCGTGGAGAGTCTCTTCCATAATCTTAGAGTTTTTGTACAAGCTGTTTTCATTTGAGTATCTGGTGGATGATTCACACAGTATTTCAGTCCTTCTCTTTTTTCTTCTTCTTTACCTACTGTTTTGGGAACAGTGATGTGTCTTCTATTAGGAAGAAATAGTAATTTCCTTTTGCTTCAATCTGCAAACAAACATCAAAACTGTTGTGGCTGGTTTCATCCTGCTCCAGTGCCACTTGAGAGTTTTGCTGCTGACTTTGAGTGGGACCAGCTGAGTGTTTCAAAAGGACAGGTGATACTTGGGTTACTGGAGGAGTGAGGGCATGTTGAGCTGCACAAGGATGATTGATTTCCCTTAGCTGTCACTGCCACAGTAATTGGAATGGGGCAGCAGCAGAGTCAGAAAATATGTGTTGGATGTAGCATTGTTGTTCTGACACTCTTTGGCATGGTGCTGCCTGGCAGTTGTGTTTTCCTCCTATTCCTGAGCTTGGCCCAAGTTGCTAAGCTGGGTTTTGTGTCTTGGAGCCAGGCTTTCCAGTGGCAAGGATTGTTGGACTTGCCTTGTCTTCCACAGTATGTTGTTGCTCCCTCTGGGATTGTGAAGGAATGTATATATTCTATTTTTTTTTCTTGTGTGGAGTGTCTTATAGGGGACTTTTGTGTTTTCTATGAAAAGTTTCTTGTTGAATTTTTAGTATTACTTTAAATGTTCTCAAGATTATTGATGTGAAATTCTCTGGTACTGGTCCTCTGATACTGAGGAAATGATGTCAGAGTATTTTAGCCCAGCCCTGAGTTGTTAAAAGATTATGATTGCTTTTTGAAGGCATCAGAGGATTAAGAAAGCAACAAAATTTCCTTTAAATCATGTATGCCTGGAATATCCAGGACGTAAGAGTTGTACAATAATCTTTATAGTACTTTTCTGCAAAAAAATGCTGCTTTTACTGTACCACAACATTATGTTGTCTTACTTTGGACACCAATAGAAATTCTACTTGGCCTTCATTGCATAAAATCTTGTAGAAACAACAATTTTAACAATTTTAACGATTTTAATAGACTAAGAGAGAGAATCATATTTTGAGTCAAATAAAACTAAATTACAAATAGCTATCAGTTATGTAGAAGTAACAAAAATAAGCAGAATAAGACAACTGACTTAGCTCTCTCCTTCCTGTGAAACTAAATTGATACTCTTTTTTGAAATCAAATCAGACAGACCCTGGTGTTGATATTTGGCAACACAATGTGGTTACATATTATCTGAAAAAATTAGGAAAAATCATCTGCTAAAGCTGAAAGTTGAAATGGAAAGGCTTCCTTGTAGAGAGTAAGAATGGGATGAATGTGTGATTATCCATCCTGCCTTGCAGAGAAGTTTACTTCTTGTTCTGTCAGTGCATATTCAGTCTTGGTGCTATGAAAAAAATGTAACTGCTACATCTTTGATAAGCTTGTATAGTGTGGATTGGCTTGCAATGTGGTTTTTTGTGAGAATCCCATTTTTCACTACCTACCTCTATAGTGGAAGCAGAACTCCTACACCTGTGCTCCTACCTTATACCTGTTGGTGTTTGATATCATCAAGTTCTCCTGTGGAACTGGATTGTGGCACTGCTTTCTCTGTGTGTCCAGGACTGATTTAGAAGCATCTCAAACAGATGGTTTATATCTTCCACTAAAAGTCATTCTTGTAAATATTTCCTAAACAGGACAAAGTTTGATTCTGTGTGTTTGTTTATTTAAAAGCTAAGCTGCTTTGAACAAAAAAATATTTCATTCTTGAGACCCAGTAGTAACTTGACTCAAGTTGGGGAAGAGAAGAGAGTAGGAATTTAAGAGCCAGGGTTGAGACTTGAAACTTTGCATGAGCACTGCAGAGGATGACAAAAGAAGTGGGGCTTTTTCTCTTGCTTAAGATATGTACACATTTTGCAGTATGCAGTTGGGGAAAAAAACACTTGACATTGAATTCAGATAGGCTGCACTGGTCATAACTTCCTTTTTCAAACTGTTGTTTATTTTTCTCTATGCTTATTTCACTGCGATAGATAATGAGCCTTTGTTTGTCTTAAATGCAAAAACCAATTCCTGTCTGTTAAAAGTAAACAGAGCCTAAAGGATTTTGCATCCCGAGTAACAGAGCAAGAGCTTTGTATTTGTGAGGTATCAAGGCAAGTGCAACTGCACTTTGGGGAAAAACCTTAATGTGAGAAATACTTTCCAATTTGTAAATTTGGAGGGTAGCTGTTGAGTGCAGCTGTAAGGTTTTCATTGCCCTGTATGTCACCAGGCTGCTTCCTAAATGCAGAATGTGGAGCTGGACTTCTCCCCTTTCTTCTGGTGAGAGATAATCGACATGCACAAAGCTGCCCTGATACCACAGTAACTGGGGGGGTGGGAAAGTCTTGGAGTTTGAAGGGTTTGTCTTCAGCCTGTTACCTCCGTTTGGATAGACCTGTTATTACCAAAACACTGTGCTCTTTCAGTTTCCTTGTCTGAGTGTTACTGAACCATACGTTTGCTGCCATCCTTACTGCAGGCTTTGTATTGTTTGTGCTTTATATCCTGCTTCCTATTGCTGTTCTTCCCATTCATGTTCTATCTCTAACTCCTCTCAACTCACTTTCTCATTTCCTCACCTTCCTGCTTATTATTCTTTCAGTGATCCTCCTCTTATCAATTTGGAATTCAAAAAAGGCAGGCTGTCTCCTTCCTGCATGAACTTGGAGCAGCTGCACATCCTGGCTAATGCTGTTAAATATCAATATCCAAGTCAACTGATATGAAAGTGAAATGAGGCAGCTTGGTTTAGAAAAATCATTTTCGCCAGAAATTGGTAAAAACCACCTTGTGCATTGGTGATGTGAAAAGGCATTTAGAGTGTTTAGCTAGTTTTATCTGAGTGTTGCCTTTTGAGAACCTGAAGTATCTCCTTTATGCTTCTGTGGTCCAGCAGCAGTCCACAGTAATTCCCAGTTTATTACTAGGTTTTTTAAAACCTGTTTAAATATTATTAACATGCACTGAATTGTTATAAGTAATTGAGAGACAGTGGATTTGTGATGTCTCCCAGGCATGAGGGAGTGGGATGGGATGCTACAAGCAGTAGAGAAATGGAAATCAAATGGGAAGAGTTTCTTTCATTTGCAGTGGGTAGGGGGAATGGCAATATTTGCCTTTGCCTTGCTGCTTCAAAGCTGACTTGGTGAGGAAGGCAACATCAGCTGCTTGAGCAGGAACGTGGGCTACCTCTGCAGTTGCTTATGGGGCTGCAAATGCTGAAGGCTTGCTACTGCCAGGAAGAGGTGACCTAGGTAGCCTTATAACAGGTGTTCCTGTTCAGGTAACAGGTGTTCCTGAAAACAGAAAAACAGGGATGCAAAGGGAGTATCTGCACCTTTCCCACAAACACATCTGAAGCTGAAATTCTTGCCAATAGCATGAGTAATTTTAAAAGGCTAAGTCTAGCAGGACTTGTAAATCACTGTCAGCTCTTGTTGAACCAGATGCTGGAGGTAAAACTCTGCGGAGAGAAATAGCGTGGTTGAAATGTGTGTAAAAATGAAGGGTGCCAGAGGAAGAGAGAGTGTGGGAGAACTAATGGGAGTACAGAAAAATGTCTCTAAGCTTTTAAGTGCATGGCTTGGAAGTAGGCTACTGGACTGTCTTCTTTGGTTCCTATGTTGTGAATAGAGTTAATGGTTGATCACAGGGAAAGGTAGGACAAAGATCCTCAGCATTCACTGGCTTTTTAATTAGCATGTAGCTGCCATACCATGAACCTTTGTTGCCTTCTACAGAAATATTTTCCTTTCAAAAATTGATCAAAAAAAACCGTTAAGTGCTCTGAAAAAAAGGAAAAGTGAGTAGGAAAAGCAAAGACAAACCTTGATCTTTCAGACTTAAGAGTGTGAAGCGAGTATTTTAAAGGTGCAATGCTAGGGGGAGAGGTGCATTTGTGGAATGATATAGTTTTGCATTTCTAACAGCCTTTGTTAGCTTGTATTTATTTCCACTGTGCAGGGTAGATGTTGAATATGTGTGTACTTCCAAAGCAACCCATTTGTTCACTGCAGTGTTTGAGGTCGTAACTGTTCTCAGTCTTTCTTGTAAACGTGCTGTTCTTATCTATTTGGTGTTATTTAGAGCAAACTGTCCATCTGATCTGTTTTAGGGGACAGATACTGTCCACAGAACAGCTCTGTCTAATATTTTCTCCCTCCTCCCCTCCAGCTGGAATAAAAATTGATTCTAAAGACTGGCCTCCATGTGCACTGCCTCCCCCTGATGCTCAGTAGTTGGGACATCTCTCAATTAAGTAAACTGCTTAACCTGCTGCAGATTGTTAATAATTTACATTTCTTGATAACTGCTCACAAATTGCATACATCCCTCCAAAGCTCACTGTGTGTGCCTGATAAGAAGACACAGTTTACTTCTATTAGAAATGACATGTGGAAGACACTGGACCGTTCGGTCATTCCACCTGGGTGTTTTCAACATGTCTCAGATGCCAGGACAGGAGGAACTGCCTGACACAGCAGAGCACGCATGGATTTTGAAACCAACAGAGTGGGCTTTAGCCTGTGGGACATATATCTTGTGGCTTGAGGTAACTGGACATGTTGTCTCTTTGCATAGTAATTTAACTGTCTATAAGGAAAGCTGTTCCTCTCCTCCCTGCCCTCTGTGTAAGAAGCAATCCTGTCTGACCTGCAAAAAAACCAAGCCAGAATTACAAACACAATTTAGTTTTTCAGGCAGTGCTGAGCCTGCAAGGCCACAGGATCAAAAAGGACCCTTCTCTTATTTATTGCCTTTACCTCATCTCAGCTCATCGTTTTCCCCAGCAGATGCTGTGAGCTGATTTTATGCTTTACCTAATAGCACAAGGATTTACTAGCCCAGTGGGTTGTCTCTAGCTGTCTTCTACCTTGTATTACCATCTAAAATCTGGTGTCCTCTGCCAAGGTCAGAAATAGATCTGGTCTGCTTCAATCTGCTTCCATTCTCTGTTTCCAATGGCCCTTGAACAGGCTAAGTCATTACTTCAGACACTTTTCTTTGCACTGCCCATGCCTATGCTAACTAGTAGCCTTCTGCTGGAAGGCAATATCCATAGATGCAAATGCCCCATCCCTGAAAGTGTTCTAGACCGGGTTGGATGGGACCCTGAGCAGCCCGATCTAGTGGAAAGTGTCCCTGCCCATGACACGGGGGTTGGAAGTAGGTGGTCTTTAGCTCACTGATAAGGAACTTCATCTTTATTCAGGATGGGGAAAGTTGGTCAGATTTTTCCAGTGATCATGTAGAGTTACCCACTGTTTAAATCAGCAATGACTTTGAAAATCTTGCTTTGAAATTATTCTGTCTTGAATCCCTAATTCCTGTGAATATGTAAATACTGATACCTTTATTGTAATTACCATGTCCAGTAGCATGACCTAATAAGTACTTACTACTTTTGAACCCGAGTATGTTATGTTTTGTATTAGCTGGAAATAAGATTTAAAAGTGAGAGGCTGCCAAGCAGAGAAGCAGATCTTTAGAGACGACTTTATCTCACAACCTCAAATCTTTTTCTTCCAAGATAATACTGATATTTCCCCTATGAGTGGCAGCAGTAAAAATCTGGATGATGAAAGCTGAGACAGCATCTGAACAGGAATTGCAAAGGACTCTTCTTGTAACCCTCTAAAGAAAAAGGCCAGGAAAGTAAGGTTGTAATAAGGTGCCAGCACAGAGGTTTTTATAATATTTGATGCTATTGCCATGAACCAGAATCTGTCACTTATAGCAAAGAGGAAGTTACCTGTGAGACAGTGACCAGGTAATTGAACTGAAGTTGCTACAGGCTTTATTGGTTTGGTCAGTCACCTAAGCAGTGGTCTCCTATCAGGACACTGTTCCACCAGGCATCTTTACAAGACTGCACTGCAATATGTTTCACCGTTTCACATATTTAAAAATGTGGGGTTTTGTACCTGAGAAGAGATAGTCTTGTGTCTTCCCTATGCTGCTGCAATAGACATGGCTTTCCTGTCCTGTTTTCACAAGGAGAAAGCTTGATGCAAAGGGTCAAGGTTTTTCTTGGTATTTGATAGCCTCTGCCTATTGCTCTCCTTTATAATTTTCCTTCTGCCTCTCTTGCCAGAAACATGTGGTTCTGGGATTGCCCCTGAGAGCTGTGGCTGTTGAATCTTCTGTTCCCTTCCCTAACAGTCTGGACTAGTTGTCTAACCCAAATTAGCAGATAAGCTGATTGGGTCTGGAGAGATATGAAATGCAAGAGAACTTCCTGCTGGATAGCAGTGTATTGCAGAGAGAATCTAATATTGATAAATATGTTTTTTTCTCTTTCATCTGTAGTAAGTTTTTAAATCCTGCCAGTATGAATTAAAACCATGTACAACTGCTGCAAATAAACACTGCTAGGGTATATATGGCAAGAAGATGCATGAAGAAAAGAAAAGAATGATAATGCTCTTATAATTTAGCAGGTTTGTCTGTGTCTGGATTGCTGCATTTAGTACAGAAGATGACGGTTCAGACAGGATATTTTCTCAGTAGAGGGATTCAAAAACAGGTAAGGGGAACAGAACATTAAAACAGCTTTTCCAAGAGACTGGGAAGATTGATTACCTTTAAGTGGAGCCATGTAAGAAATGATAGGAGTATACGCAGCAACTAACCAGTAGAGAAGGTAGAGACAACAGAACTTCTAGTCTCATAGGAGGGAGAGCAAGAGGATGTTCATTGAAATTTGCCGTTTAAAAATTGAAATTTACTATTTTAAACATGACAGAATAAAATTACTACAGTATGAAGTTGAATGCTGAAGAATGGAAAAGCTGCAACTAGGCCAGGTGAAAGAAGTAGCTGGATGTAAAGAGGCCCTGCATGTTTGAGAGAGATTTTTTTAAATAATAAAACCTAAAGTTTAGGATGGAACATTCAGTCTCATAATACAGGTTTGAAGAGGGTTTATTTTCAACTGTTAATTTCCATCTCCCCATGCAACCCTCACAGGAATACACATGACAAACTGATTGTGTTTTAAGCCCTTGAAATGTCAGATCACCTCTAAATTACAGAGTCAGAAGTTTGGGGTTTGCTGGGCTTTGCTGGCACCTTACAACACACTGCAGTATGCATGATAAGAAGAAATCTGAGAGCCCTGGTAAAGCACTTCAGGGCTACAGTTGCTTTGCAGCTACTGTAAAAACCTTTCAGGACAGGTTTCAGCATAGCTTTGCCCTGCTTTCTTCATCCCTTTTTGCTGGTGCTAATTCTGTTGACCTTACTGGTTTCCTTCCCAGCGTACTGAGACTCCCCAGTCAAAGTTGTCCTGCTGGGTCAGAGCAGCAGAGTGGCTTCTTACCTCCTCTAGAAGAGCAAAGCCTGTAGGAGTTCTGTTTGTGTGAGGACAGTGAAAATACCTCTGAGTCAGCCTGCCCGGAGAGGAAAACGGCAATGAGCAGAAAAGCTGAGGGAACATTTTATCACCCATGAATCATTGTTCAGGTTCAGCTGGAGGAACTGGAAATGTGATTCCTCTGCAGAAAGTCCTTGATGCCTCAAGGAGAGCATTTGCAGAGGCACTTTGGTGTGGCACAGAGCACACAAATACATTCAAAGTAGTTACATTTGTTGTCTCTGAAAAAACAGTGCCGTAATTGTTCAGCAGTATTTAAAACCCAAAAGCCTATCTCTTCTTGTAGAGGGTGTTTCAATAACCTTTCAGCATCTTCAGCTGCATATGACAAGCTGATTGTCCTGTTTATTGGCTGTATACAGTACAGATGTGGGGGTTGGGTTTTGGTTTGGGTTTTTGTGATAGTTTAGCTTCAGGCAGCAGCTAGGCACCAGACCGCTGCTCACTCAGTCCCCTATGGTGGGAATGGAGAAGAGAATTGGGAGAGTAAAAGTGAGAAAACTCATGGCTAGAGATAAAGCCAGTTTAATAGGCAAAGCAAAAGACAGGCACACAAGCAAAGATAAACAAGGAATTCAGTTACTACTTCCCATCAGCAGGGAAGTGTTCAGCTGTCTCCAGGAAGGTAGGGCTCCATCGTAGGTAACCATTACTTGGAGGGACAAAATGTTGTCACCCCAAACATCCTCCACTTCCTTCTTCCTTCCTCAGCTTTATATGCTGAGCATGAGACCATATAATATGGAATTAGCCCTTTGGTAAGTTGGGGTCAGCTGTCCCAGCTGTGTTCCCTCCCATCTTCTTGTTGTCTCCCAGCCCACTTGCTGATGGGGTGGGATGAGAGGCAGAAAAGGCCTTGGCTCAGTATAAGCCCTGCTCAGCATTAACAAAAACATCTCAATATTATCAGCACTGTTTTCAGCACAAAACAAATCACAAGCCCGTGCCAGCTACTGTGAAGAAAATAACGCTCTTCAGCAAAACCCAGCACAGTTGTTTTGGTTTGGGTTTTCTCCGATTTTGTTCTTTGTGGAAAAAAAACCAGTCAATTAAAGTGATAGTTCATATAGTAACAGAAATAAGTGTGCACATTGGGAGCTAATGACTTTATGGGAAATCTGTGGATGTTGAGACTTAACAGCTGCTTGCTTCGAAAAGGGTTAATTTGCATTGGGATATGATGCTTTTCTCAAAATCCAAGAAGCACAGGATTTCCCTTACAGCTTTGTTACATGAATTAAATGTTGAGGGCTTTCTGACTGAATATGGTAAATACACTGTCAAGACAAAATAACAATTTCAGAATTTCTGCAAGGTCTTCTGTCTTTGCATCTGGGACCCTATTTTCCTTACACTAGAATTCTGAAATATCTTCAATGAATGGTTATACTCTGTTTAATTCATCAGATATCTTGCAAGAAGCAGTGAAGTAGTTAATGATTCAGTTTAGTCTCTTGCAATGAATGATGCAGAGGACTTAGGTCCAGAAATAAAATGCTGAGAGAGGGCATCATCCTATACATGTGGAAATGTGGCTTCCTTCCTCTGCAGTAAAGGCATAATTTATTAGATGTTACACTGGATAGTTAACCAAACATTTATATGAAAATTAAGTTGAGACCTAAGGGTATGATTTAATTTAGTGCTTGGGATCAAATATCAATCTTTTCCTGTGAATTAACCTTTATGTGACTGTAATTTATTAGAAAATGCTATACTGGTGGTATGTATATTGAAAATGAGTATGTTCAGCTTTTACTTCACAGATCTACTTTTTTATCAGTTAAATAATGCATTCATTCTTATGCAGAGTGAAGCATGCATAACTTAAAAAATATCACGAAGTTGATAGCCAATAGGAGTTTTAGAGAAAAAAAAAATGTTGCATTTTATTGGACATATGTTCCAACCAGGCAGCTGGAAGCAGGACAGTGACCTGGTGGGTTCTAGTTCTTCACCTTTGCTGCATGGGCAATTTAGAGGGATGTAGGAGAGTTTCATTCTTGCAAATTCTGGATCCACTGGGTATTTTTAGCATGGTTCCACTGAGTCACTTATTGCATAGCAGGTCTGTATTTTAATCTAATGAGGATCTTTCTAATAACTTCCATTACTGAAACATTTGAATGTGAGAAGGAGGTGAAAGTAATTGGATTGCAATAATTAAATCATCCAATGCAATTACCTTCAAAAGGTTGTGTGTTTATGCTTCCTGAATGCAAACAGGAATTGATCAGTACAGGCAGCTCCAAAGCTGTATCTGTTCTGGAAGGGAAATCATTTGGTGGGGTATGTGTGAAGGAGGTCTGTGGGTAAGAGGGCAATGAAGATCATTTTGTTACCCCAAAGATCTGTAAGGAAGATTGGTGCACAGTTTTTAATGAGGGAGATAATTTTGAAACTTTGCTTGAAAAAATCCCCAGTGTGATGTGACACTTGTTTAATTCTTTCCAAAGCTGTAAGTTGGTGCTCACTGGGGACTCCAGCCCTGCATTTACCTGCATTTGCAGCAAAAGTTAGCTTCCCTACAGCTGGAATGTGGTGTAGTCACTATACTGCTTCTTATGACACGTGATGAGAACTGATTTTGTGGAGCTGCTGAAGACCTGAGACATCTTGGCTCCCTGAGGCCAAGATGGTTACTTGTTCTAGTAACCTCAGCATAAGAGTCTTTTTCTGTAGTTGTGACTTATGGTTCATTTTTTGTGTCTCTACTTGACCAAAGTTTCTAAAGTGGAAACTGGTCAGAATCTGGTTTTTGTCCCACACCTGAAGAGGAGAACTTACACTGCTGCCAGGCATGTGTACTCAGGTAACTGGAAGAATTACTGAACTGTATTGCACGTTGTCCAGAAAACTGAAAAATGGGTGGAAACTGTTTCACTGCGGAGTAGTAAAGCTGTCATGTCACTACTTTTTTTTTTTAAGTCATAAAAATTCATTTCTCCTGATGTTGTCTCCTATGAATCTTTGTTTCTTAGTCACTTCCCACGAAATACCCAAAAAGCCTTCTATGTAAACCAAAACTGTGTTAAATAAAATGGTGTCACTTTCTCTGAGGTCTAAGTACAACTGATGGGTATAACACTATGAGAAACCTATGCAATCCTCTAGCTGCATATAACCTACCAAAACTTTGACATTTTCCCTGTTATGCAATGTGGATCTGCATTTAGTTACAGCAGCATGAATTAAATGAGGAAACATCTTATTAAGCATGGTTTGACTGCTTAGTATGCTTTGTGTGAAAAAAAATCTTACCTTTCAGTCCATCTGCCTGCTTGCTTGGCAGTCTGTTTTGTGCAGTGTTTTTTTTTATATCACTGGGTGGGATTGACAGTGCACTTGAATGATCAAGTGCTCATGAGACTCCTTCCTTCCTCACAGCTGGTGCCTGAGCTACTGCTATGAGATCCAGCTGCCTTCACACAGGTGTGCTCCCTGTACTGTTCACATCCAGGACTGTGTGATGTCCTTGCTTGGTTCACCTCCCTTTCCGTGATCTTGTTTCTCTGGTGCTTCTGAGATTTGTGCCCGAGGGTTTCTGGATTGGTGACAATGGCAGCAGCATTTTGGATACAACAGCAGGATGTCAAAGGTGCTGGCTGTTGGGAGCTGGCCCAGGTTCCTCTTGAAGTCAGATCTTATTGCTCCTATGGCTTTGTTGCAGAGCTTGACAGATACACAGTAGGGAATGCTATCATTATTCAAAATACTTTAGTTTTATAGGAAGCCCAATAATGAGTTATAGACCAAGGTTACAATGAGGATATTTTATCTTCTAGGAATGCCTTTATGTAATCACTACTAAGAGAAAACCTTTCTAAAACAGCCCTGAAATAAAGTTCATCCTTTAGAACTCTTTAATCTTTTCCCCACACATTTTCACCCTTTCCTGAACTTGTAGCTCTTGCACTTTATTTCAGAAACTGAACCTGCCCTTTTGTAATATAAGAGACCCTAGACCAGATCTACAATGATCATAGAATCAATGGATATCCTGGCTTGGAAGGGACCCACAAGGATCATCAAGTCCAACTCCTAGACCTGCACAGGATACTCCAAGAATCACACAACATGCCCGAGAGCTTTGTCCAAATGCTTTTTGAACTTTTGCAGATTTAGTGCTTGCCCAGTTCCCTGGGGAGCCTGTTCCAGTGAAGAAGCTTTTCCCAATATTCAACCTAAACTTCCCCTCACTCAGCTTCATGTCATTCCCTCAGGTTCTACTGCTGGCCACCTGAGAGAAGAGATCAGTACCTGCCCTTCCACTTCCCCTCCACAGGAAGCTGTGGACTGCTGTGGGGTCCTCACTCAGTCTCCTCGAGGCTGAACAGGCCAAGGAGCATCTCCTCATACGGCTTCCCCTCGAGACCCCTCACCATCCTTATGGCCCTCCATTGCATGCTCTCTAAATAGCTTTATATCCTTCTCACACTGTGGCTGTATAGCTGTACAGGGTCTCAGTCTCAGAAAATGTGCAGTGAGTTCATCTTTGACTAGTTCAGCTTAAATCACACATTTGTTCATCAAAACCAAGGAAAACAAGGTAGCCCCAGCATTTCAGGATATATGCAGAACCATCCATCACAGTTGTGTGATAGGCTTTGTGGGAGTTAGCATGGGAGAGTCTGAGTGAGACACAGTGATGCACTTCCCTGGGCCTCTGGTGTTGGATTTGGTGGTTGTGGTGTGAGAGTACTGGGGTTTTGTCTTGGGTTTTCTTTTGCTTTTCATTCAGGAGGGCGTAGGATAAGGACTGTTAGATAAAGTTCTCTTGTTGCCTGAGGCTTTGCCTTTGCTGTTACATTTCTATTTGTTTTCCCTGAAATACAAGCTGGCCCAGAAACTAGTTCTGGTCTTGATTTTTGCTTTCATATACTTTCTTTCAAAATTTATTGGAGAGATGAAACTCCTCATCACTGGTTCCAGTACACTGGTAGTGGTTCATGAGCTGCCATTAAGCATGAAAGACCCTTTATTCACAGTAGGGTTCTATGCCACTAAGCAGTGGAAGTCAGAATCTCTTCCCATCTCTTGCCTGCAAAAATCTCTGGAGACATTGGAGAATTTATAGTACTATATAATTTGGTTTAATGCAATTGTTAAATAATTTTCCTTATTCTGCTTCTAATGACAGTATGTCACTGCTAAAGGCAATAAAACCATCAGTGATGTACTTGGACTTCAAAGGCTACTATAGTCATGTTTGTTTAATGACATCAGGAAGAGCTTTTGCTGTCACAAATGCAGATATTTAGTTTCTAGAGAAACATGTCTTTTGAATACTTCTGAATTGTCTGTTATTGGATATTTAGGAATAGGTGGAGTTTCTTTTCAACACTAGAGAAGTCTTCAGTGTATTGATGGTAAGAATATGTGCTAATGCTCCATTAGGTATGCCTGAAACCTCACAGATTGCACTAATGCTTATATATTATCCTAGTATCTTTCTGTTTCTTCTGTCAATGAATAGCTGGAGGAGTGTTTTAAAGGACTTTCCAGAATAGTTTAGTGTATTCCTTTTCCTTTTTTAAAACTGTTCTGAAACTGTGTTAAATCAGTTCTGTAGTTAGAACAGTGGACAGTAGGAAATGTTTCTTCTTAACCATGTCATTTGCACTGTTGACATATCCCCCTTTCCCAAGGAGCAATAATGTGCAAAGGGTCTCTGAATAAGCTTGATGACTTCAGAAAGTGACAGATGAAAGTTTCTGTACCTCTGTAATTTGTGTCCTCACTACAAATAAGAATAAAACTATAAAATAAAAACTTAATTTCACATTTCATTTGATGCTTACTGGTTTTGGTCGCTCACCAAGACAAGAGAGAAAATAATCCCGCAGTATATGGTCCAAGGTACAAACAATAAGGAATACATTAAAATGCCATTTAAAACAATTTCCTGAAGCCCAAGAATACATATGAAATAATGTAGTCAATTGTATGTGTTGAGGGTTACCTCTGCTCTGTTACACTCTGGTGTATGTCTGGGGCATGAAGGAATTAGTGTTACAGAAGTGCATCTCAGCAAAGAGAAACTTTTAAAAAGACAGGCATGAGAAAGAAAAAAATGAATGGGAGAGAAAGGATCTGTTATGAGAAATAGATATATTAGATTTCCTCACTCAAACTGTGAAACTAGAACTGATGGGTTTATGAATATTCTGGAGAAGTGGAGTATTACAGGGATCTTGTTTCTTGAGGTTATGGATCTCCCTACCACAGATTTCCCAGTATCGCAACATACAAACGTCTTTGGCCAGTGCTTTGACACATCAGTATCTCTGTAGTGTATGCAACACCAGTGTTTGTCTTTTGCCTTAATTTCATGCAAGGCACAAAGGAGAAAAGACAGGAGCCCTGCTGTGAGTCACTCACAGAGGCTCAACTCCAACACTCCAAGCAACGCTGAGTTTTCCAGCAGTGAGGTGATTGCTCAGGCCCGAGTAGGGATAGAGAATCTCACATCCAACTTTGCAGCATTGTGCAGATTTTCATGAGGCACACTGCAGGCTAGATGCACAAGGTTGGGTTTGTATGAACAAATTGTTTTTATGAGACACCAGTGACTGAGTAAGTTTCTGTAGATGGTCACGCACAGAGCTGCCATGCTGAGGTGGACGTGCTGCTGTTGACATGGGCACCTCCATGAGTAGTAGGTGCTCGGGTGAAGCCCACCTCCTGCACAGCCTGGCAGTGTGCATGAGACCTGCTGGTACATCCACAGCCACATGGACCTGAGGCACATACTCTTCATCATAACAGAGAGAAGCAATTTTTCTTTTAAAATAGCCAATTTTCACATTCCCTTATAACAGATGAAGACATAGCATGTCTTTTGTATGGCAGAATTATTTCTGTATAGCCTATCTCATTTAAAAATAAATCATCTCTGTTATGAAAGGACTAAAAGAATATCCGTTGATTTGACAGCTTCTAAAAATCTTTCCAAGTCAATTTGCTGGCAACAAAATGAAGGGACAAGTCATTTCCATGGTGATGCTGACTGAATCAATCTAGAGCAGCTGAAGAATGAATCCTGACCCAGGTGGGTGCTGTTTAAGTCCAGTAACCATGCAAGCAGCAAGTACTCCTCGTGCTGGATAGCCATTAAAAAAAGC
This sequence comes from Acrocephalus scirpaceus scirpaceus, assembly GCA_910950805.1. Lineage (NCBI taxonomy): Eukaryota > Metazoa > Chordata > Aves > Passeriformes > Sylviidae > Acrocephalus > Acrocephalus scirpaceus. The sequence goes on along the minus strand of OU383774.1, from coordinate 53,221,814 downwards.
CTATTTTCATTCATTCTTGGGTTTTTTTCTTTGCATCTTTAGAAGCTTCAAAAGCTCTGGGTTTTACATCTAGTGGGTAGTTTTCTTTAAAGAAGTATACAGAAATGTGTGGAACTTCAGCTGAAAAAGGATGTGCTTTTCCAAGAACATTTGGCTTCTCCCAAATAGAGTAGTTGAGGTGGTTTGTTCTTTAGCCCAAATCTACTTTGAGAAAAAGTTACCAGGAAAAGGTTGCTGGACTGAGGTCAGTTTTCCTTCTTTCAATAAGATGTTTTATCTATTTAAGTGATCTTAAGAGGAGAAAATTCTGAATTGTCATTTCCTGACATAACGAGTAATTTTCATGCATTTACATGAGCTTATACATAGATATTGGAATTCCATTATAATGCTTTATATAAATTTTAAATGTTTGCTTTAAAGACATGCATAGTAATCATCCTTAATTGTAAAAGAAATTGTTTGCAAGATCTTATATTTTCTTTTATTTCAAATCATTTACTGGGGAGATACTTATTTCTTTAAAAAGTTACATGAATTGACTTGCTTGTTATGTTCCTTTTCATATACCTTACAGTTAGATGACATCTTTTCATAGTATTTTTATTCTTAGAATGCTTTGTTTCTCATTTAGTCACATGATTTAGTCCTTGAATGGAAATATATTTGATGACACTAAGAAATGAGCATATTGTGTCCCTACAGAAGAGGCCTATATTAGTAAAAGTTGTTTCACTCTTAAAACAACCTCCAGCAGTTTTTTTTTCTTTGTTTGTTTTAAACTTTACTAGAAAATATGTTTTGCTTCATTATCATTCATCTAAAAGTCTTAAAATTGATGTAATTGTCAAATTGATTAGTAATTCTGCAGTGGGTACAGTTTAATAAACAATGACAAAACCAATCCAAAGCATTCAAATTATTGGCATTTTTGCACATAAAATTCTTTTTTATTTCCTGCAGCTTTTGACAGATCTGTTCTTCTACACAGTCCTTTCCTTGCAAGCTGAATTATTTGTAAGCTATTGTACTGGACTTACTATGTGCTGGACCCTCAGAGTGGAGAGGAAAGGCAATGTTGTTGAGGCTTGGGGATTTTAAAACTGATAGCACTCGAATACATAGATTGAGATGGTCAAGAAAGACAGGTCTCTCACAGGTACATTTCCTCAGGGTAGTTTCATATTCAGTTATTTCAGCTCGCTGTGATTCATCCCATTATTTTTTTGTGCACACTCATTCTTTGTCCTTGACAAGTGAGGTCATTGTGGCAAACACATTTGTAAGAGCTCGTCTGTTTGGGAAACAGAGTGGTTGATGTGCTTCTAGAGCTTCTGCTCAACAGCTGTGGTCAGCAGCAGTTAGAAGTGACAGAAGGATTTGTCTGTCCCTCTCACCATCAAAGATACGTCAGAGTTGGTATTGGCTGGTGAATTGTGCCTGATAAAAAGTTTTGGCAGCTTTGCTTCAGAGCTGCTGCTGTGTTCAACACAGGCAGGCCATTAGACTTAGGAGATAATTATAATGAATGTTACATGTTTTGAGTAATGTGTGGGAGCTTTTTAACCTTGGGACTTGTTAACCCAGTGAGGTGTTAATTTTTAGAGCAACATAGCCTGTCAAAGCGTGTGCTTAGATATTTCTACAAGGATGCAGCTTGTGTAGTGCCCAGATATACAAGGCCTCAGAATTATTTGCTGCAAAAGGAATTTACATGCAGGGTAAGATGAGCAGAAGCCTGATTTTGGACATACGCAATACAGGAAGACAAGGTGGTGCAGCCTTTAGTTTGAAGTTTGAAGGATAGATTAATAGTTCTTGAATTGTTTTATTATGCATGGCATCTCAATTCAGACTATATTTGTGTATGTAATGCCTTAGATTAATTTATATTCTATTATATTTCTTATATTTCTTATGATATTGCTCTGAACTTGTACTGACTAAAGAGGCCTGCAATCTTCTTTTTGAACAAAATGAGGTAACAGTAGAAATGATCAAGTAGTCTTTTCCATAAGTTGTATTTCCATTGATTCATGTACTGGAAAGAGCCATTCTTGCTTGTTTCTTTTTCCTTAATAGTATCAAGTGCAAGTTACAGAAACAATAATTTTTTAGATCCCTTCTGCATCTGCTGTTGCATAGTAATTTTGATGGAAAAGACTAAATAGAAGTGGGTGATGGGTCAAAATCTGTTGTGCTATGCTAACGTGGTACTTTCTTGGATAACTGTGTTTTCTAGAGAAGGCTAATACATTCAGTGTAAATCAATAAAGCACTAATACAGTATCATATGGAGAGTTCTCTTGTTAACATTAGATGTAAGGATTAGAAGAACAGTAAGGGAGGTAACAGGTGGCTGTAAGTGAGGTGAGAGTGGGCTGTGCAGGAACAAGCAAGAGATTAATGCTGCTTTAACTGTTGATACTGTTACTAGACATGTTTTGGTGAAATTAACTGATGAACTGAAGTTAAGAGAGAGCTTCAATTACAAGGAGGCTTCATAGGCTGGACCAAACAAGCAAATGACAATGAGGACTGAAATAATAAATATTTAATGACCCAGGTGGTGCATCAGTCCAGATCCTCTGCTGTGGAAACAAGCAACAAATGCCTCAGATGTCTAAAGGGAGCAGGGATCTGACAGTATAATATGATTATGAGAAAGAAAAGTAATCCGGAGATACATTGGGAAGATCTTCTAGTAGAGAGGAAACTAGTGGTATGTTTGCAGGGAGCAGTGTGTGGTTCTAAGTGCCTCTATTCAAAGACAGCAACTCCAAACTGATGAGGCAGAGGAGACCTGCAAGGCTGCTTATCACTTTGGTCATCCACTTCAGAGAAGGATAAGAGTTTGGCTTCTTTGTGCTCAGTGGCTTCTTCTGAGAGCATTCTGCCTGCATGGCAGAGAGGGGAAGGTCCTGAAGCTGAAGAGGTCATTTTTGGCACAAATGGACATAATCTTAGTAATAAGCAGCTGGGAATTTCAGAACCTCCCTCTTTTTCATAGAAGTTTTCCTGAAGCAGAACAATGAAACAACAGGCAGCAGATGGGCCAAGGCCTACCCTGAAAGCAGGGGAAAGGTTTCTGCAGAGACTGGAAGCGCTGATACAGGAATCCTCTGCTGGGCTGCCTATGGTGTCCCAAATTCTCATGTGAAGTGTTGAATGAACAGTCATGTTCAAGTTTTTGTAAAGGCAAAGAACTAAAAGCCATAGCAGTTTCCAAATACTGTTGATGAGATATGTTCAGCCAAGATGCTGAGTACTACATGGAACCAAGGAGTGGTCTGCCCTCGTTACAGGGGTTAATCTGAGGCTGATGTATCAGGCTGGTGTAGGAGTTCACAGATTTCCCTCTCAGCAAAATAATATAATTTTGAAGAATATCTTGTACATCCATCTTACCACTTTGCTTTCATTCAGTCATGATTATTTTTTTAAATCTTCCTCACATGTATGTTGTGTTTTTCTTTTACAGAACAGTTCGTGTCTGGCTGAAGAGAGACAGTGGGCAGTACTGGCCTAGCATATACCATGCAATGCCATGTAAGTATAAGGAGATGTTCAGTATCTACTGTGGATTTGCAAAGTGGTTTTGATGAAGCTTCATGCCTATGACCATTTGCAAACTTATGGCTCTGTATCAAATGTTATTCTTGAACAGTCCTCTTGGTACTGGTGAAGCTTTACAAAGTTACATGCTAATGCTTCTGAGAGGCATCAGAGATTACAGCAGTAAAAGGATACTGACATGTTAGTGAGAGATGAGCATTTAATGCAAACATAGGTTTTAAAATGTGGGAACTCAAAATGTAGTCTTGCATTCTGTCCCTAATGGAGTCCATAAAGCTTTGTAAGTCTCCAGTATAAATCACTCTGCCCTTCCTACTGTGTGTGCTCAGTCCATTAGAGTGCAGTGGTAAATGGTTTTATTTGGTAAGAACTTAATATTCCATGGCAGCTAATGTGATAGAGAGGATACTAGACAGGGAAGGCAGCTCTTCCAGTTTAGAAGCAGAATCATTTTACCTCTGCAATTAAATGTGGAAAACCAAATTTCCCTGATGGATCCCTCCATTATGTCTCCTTTCCCAAAGAGTGTTCATGCTTTGAGAAACTGCAGATCAATGTCCATTTTTCCAAGAGAGAGTTGAAGAAATGACAGCCCTTTCTGTTTGCTGTAACCCCTGTGGTCAGGAATGTAATTTTGTAGGTCATCGGAGGCAGGCACATGCTAATGCTCTTCAGTCAGCTCCAATCAGATGTGCTGGGTTAGCCAGTCTTTGGAAAGCTTGTAAAGCTGACCTTAAATCCAGACTGGGGAGCATCTATCAGGTCTCATGGAGGTATTCATACTGTCTGGAGAAAGGATTATTTTAAGCTTAGAATAGGTAGATTTGGAAGAGACATCTGTCTCCATGATAACGAAAATATTTAATAGGTGTAAGTTTTAGTACAAAAACATCAATGTAGGATTCTAGGGCAGCCATGGTGTTTGCCTGCTTTAAGAAAACATTTTGGTAGAAAGGAGGACCCCTTATCTGCCTTTGGTGATGAACTAGCTCATAAGAACGTGTCAGTCCTCAAAGGTACTTTCTGCTCAAGATTTTGCCCAAGAGGGTATTGGGAACTAGCTAATGATGTGGCAGTCTGTGAAGCTCTGTCATGATCAGTAGCAGTGGCCTGAATTCCCTTGACTTCCTAAGAGGTTTGCTTTCCCCAGCTAAACTGTTATGAAATGGCCTTTCTAGCTATTTGGCATTGATACTTCTCTTTTTCCATGTGGTATTTGTGCATACATTTGTATTTTTGAATCTCATTAGGTTCTCCTCTGGTCTTAGCAAAGCTATGTTGTTGCCAGTAATAACAACTTCAGTGGAAATGATGGAGTAGATCCAGTTCCACTGAAAAGGGGCTATTTCAAAGCTCCCTCATAAATTTGAACACTTGACAGTGCTCCTTCACTTCAAAGGCTGGTAAGCTTTTGAGATACTGAAATTATATTGTGTTATTCAACAGTTTCAAGAATCATCAGGTATGATTAACAACTGAAGCAATAATCAGTCATACCTTTAAGCTTGGAAATCATAGAAAGGGCTCTGAGTCAGAATCGGCACAAGTCTGCACTTGACTGGAAATGATGGTTTTGTCTGTTTCTGTGTTGATGTCTTGGTTTTGAAAGACAGTTGTCTGCCAGGAAAAGCTAGAGCTTCCCTTGGAATAGAGAATGTAAATCCCCTTCCCTCCAAATTGTTGTAATTTTGTAATTAGGGGCTTTCAGGCAAAGAGATGGGAATAGGAGTAACAATTCTTTACTAGGAGTATAAAAAAAGGAATACAAATGTAGTAGTACAAATAAACAAGCTAGCAAACAAAAGTCCTGGTGAAACCCTGATAGGGTCAGGGATATGACCTGACACCCTGTTGGTCAGGATGTTGGAAGCAGTCCAAATAAATCCTCCTGGAGTAACAGATGTGGTTCTACAGAGTAGAGATGATCCTGTAGAAAAGGGTCTAGCTGTGGCAAGATGAGTCTGGTGGTCTGGTCTTCCTCTGGGGTCCAGAGTGGAAAGCCAGGTACCAGGCTGTTCCTGAGTCTCAGTTTTTATCTAGGTAAGAATGGTTGGCTCCCCTCACACTGGGTGTAGCATCTCACAATGGGATGATGTAATGTGTCATGTCATGGGTGAGCCTTAATGGCCCATTAGCAGAAGATATCCCCCGGAGGATGGACAGGTGGTGAAAGAGATAAGAAACACTGCCCCACCTGGTTTTAACAGCTGGCCCATTATCAGAAGGCATCTGCCCCCCTCTCCCCTGGAGTTACAAGAGATAAAGAAAAAACATCTCAACTGTTTTCAAGGGATGAAATAGAATACACATTTTTTGTTTACCTAACCCAAGACAGTTGACCACCTTTTTGATGGTGCTCTGCTTTAGGTTCATACTGGGTTTTGTTGTTTAAAGAACAATGACTGCTGAGAGCTTCTCTGTGTAAAAATGTAATAAGCACAGTGCTGCTTACCAAGCTGTGAGTGGCAGTCCTACCTATAGATACCCCATTAACATGACTTGTGACTGACTGTGGTGATGTGTGACCCAATCTGTTTTATGATTTGATACCAGATAGCCTTAACAACTGAGTTTGCAGACTACATCATCTGGGAAATGAGAAGGAGGAGTTGAGTTGACTCAGTGATGTGCTTTGGTCAAGTTCTGCACTCAAACAGGGTCATCAATGCATTCTGAATGTGGAAATCATTAAATACCTAATGGTAAAAAAGGTCAAGATTATAGATCTTTTCTGAGTTTAGAGGTAGGATTTCTCCTGATTGGGAAAGCTTTATGTCTTGCCTGTGGGTGATTCTATGGCCAAGAAATTCTGGACAATACAGTGGCCATATTTTCAATTATCATCTCTAGCCCATGAGAAAGAAAAGAGCTGTAGCTGAAACCCTGCTAATCCATTTCCTTCACCCCAGCGTTGTCTTAACAGCAGATGAACAATAGACCTCTGTGAACATGTAACCCTGGTTAGATGTGTTCTCTTGATTACATGTGTAATGGTTAGATTTGTTACTTTGGGCACAGGATTTAAAAATCAACTTAGCAGACACAAATTTATGAAAGGTAAAGAAATTGTAGTCAAGAGTCAAGTAAGCTTTTCCAATTAAAAAACCAACAAAACTAGAACACACAAAAAGACCCAAATGCAACCAAAAAACCCCTATTACAGATGTGGAATAGAGTAAAGGATTTATTGTACTGGGAACAATGTAGTATCCAGTCTTTGAGGCAGATAATACACTGTTTGTCTTATGATAGTTTTCATAACTAACACTTTGCTTTGAACAGAGGGTAAAAATACTGCAATGCAAAACATGCTCCTGTGGTCTTAAACTGTGTCATGTTTAGGCGCTTCAGAGGGGGATCCCAGAAACTGCAGAGACAAAGTCTGTATTTCTCCTCTGATTCTGTCAGCCTCTAATAAAGGTGACACTTTTGAGAGCATGAAATATGTAATTGGGATTTTCCTCCATATTTCATTTTCTAAAGGCAAAAATCAGTGTGTATTTGCCCTGTATTTAAGACAAAGACTGCAGCCAGACTTCTGCATCGGGAATATCCTGCTTGTCCTCCATAGTAGTTCAGATCAATCTTTTTCCAGTCTGAAATCCAAATCATAGCTAGGTACTGAAGTACAGAGTCTCCAGAGTGCTGTTATTTTTCCTGGATATGTTTTTTTTAAGAGTCTTAAATATCTCACAAGAGATATTTAAAAAAACAAGCTTAAGGTTTCACTTTTTTTTTTTCCCCCTCTTCCCACTTTGCATAAGTGCTTAAGTACCTGAATATTGTCTTAATTTTACCAGAGTAAACTGCTGCAGTCTTGTTAGAAGTGGCACAACTGACTACATCAGTGTAGCTGGTATGGACATAATTTTAGTGCTGACATAATGATTTTTCTATGATGTTACTGAAGAGTTCCCTTGGGAAAATGATGATAGCAAAATAAGTATCTTTACACTGCTATGACTGTGTACACACAGGTCTGGAATTCAGAAGTTACTTCTTTTGTAATCAGCTCATGTCAAGCAATTGCTTGCATCATTTACTTCTGAAGTGTTTGGGAAAAGCATACTTCAAATAATTAATTTACCTGAGATGACTTCTCTGTGAGCTTCTCATTGCCTTCAGAGATACTGGTAGCTCTTTCAATGTATGCATTTAAAAGCTGCTGTGTAATATGCCTGTTCTGGCATTGAGTGCCTTTAAACTTACTTGATGTTTATTATGCTTAGAATTTGAGTTTTCTGTCGATTTTTTTCTACAACTCTTATTCTGTTACAGGCATAGAAGCCTCAGTATAATAGTAATGCATCACCTTTGGAAGGAATGATTCCAGTTTGCCTTTTCTAAGGGAGAGGTACAGGAAGGAGCAATTTTGTGGCTGTTACTAGGCCTGATTTAATTGTTTCCTTTCTGTCAGTTTCCTTGAACTGAAGCCTTTTCCTTGATTCAATTCAGTCAGTCCTTCCAGGAAAGAAATAAACTGAGGTGCCTGCCTGGATGTGGATCTGATGTGCTTTCTGTTTATGGTTACTTCTCCTTCAGGAAACATTTCAAGAGGGAGTCAATACTGAAGGTGGAAGAAGTTTTATTAAACAGTCAACATTTGCTCTTCTTCTTCATAAAGCTTTGCTGCAAAATAAACTATCAAGGAAGATTTGCTAAACTATGGGCTGTTTAGTTGTAAGAGAGACATTACACAAACTGAGAAGATACTGGATTACAGTACTGAAAAGAGAGAACTCCAAACTTGTTAGTAACACAAACATGCAAGCAATCACAACAGAGAGTAGAAACCAAGAGAGGAGAAAGAAGCAGAACTAAAAGTGCATCTGACTGTACTCTATATTTATCATAAGAATATGGTTTATAAAGCACTCTTACTGTTATCCTAGCTGCAGCTGGCAATTGGTCCTGAAAAATAATTCCTGAAGGTTTCTGTTGGGACAGCAGGATTCCCAGCTGCATGCTGCTGTGTTGGGCAGTAAAAGCAATTCCTGCTTTCTGGATAAACTTCAAAGTTTTTCAGTTAAACCAAGCACAGCTCTTGAATTCTTGCAAGAAAATCTGGTTTTACCCTTGATACAAACCCTGCCAGATCCTTGAGGGAGCATACTGTGACCATCTTGTGTGCAATTTCAGGATAAATCCTGATATTTGTTGAAGTAATATCAATGTAATCAAGCAATGGCTAGTTTTAGATACAAACTTTCATTTTGATCATAGTATATGATACTGTCATAGTGCTGTGTGTGATGGAATTGGAGTAGGGGACATTTGAACTCAGTCCTTAATATTAGCTGATATGTTGATTCCTACTGGGGAATTTTCTTGCTGCAGGTATAGGATGCAAGCCTCTGACATAATGTAGTGTTTTGTTTTATTGTCAGCACAGTTCAGGCAAATGTAAAAACCTTAATGATTCAGCTAAGTAGCCTCTGACTTATACTGAAAAGTGAAGTGCCTCCTATATCAAAGCAGCACCATTGCTCTTATATGAAAGTCTTGTTTACAAATAAGTAGTAAGAAAAAAAAATGAAGGAACTGGAGCAGGAAATAGTTATTTTTGTATGTTCTTATAGGATAGGGTTGAATGAATTGCATGAATGCTTATATTTTAATGCTTGTCTATTGGTAAGTTCAAAATGCTTCACAGCATCATAAAGCATGTTAGCTAATTTTAGGCTTTCCAGAACTTCAAGAAAATGAGAATGGCAGTTTTGTTAACTTCATCAACATGTTCATTTTTTTCAGCTCCATGTTCATGCATGTCTTTTAACCCGGAAACCAGAAGGCTGTCCATAGGTCTAGACAATGGTACAATCTCAGTAAGTACATCCAAAGATTTCTAGTTGAAATGCTTCCTTTTTGAGAAGTATGTGTGTGATGATGTGGTGAGAATATTTTTGCTAGTGTTTGGGAGACAGACTTTTTAATGATAGTGGAACTAAATCTGTAGTGCAGAAAATGTTAGATTATTAAAAATTTTATTCCAGCTGCCACAAAGAGATTGAGTGGGGTTTACAGTATTTATTAGGCAAGTCAAAAAACTGTCTTAATTTGCATATCTCTTCAAAAATAACACAGAAACATCTGTTGCTTTATTAAATTGAAGTTACTTGTTAATTACATGATACCAAAGTTTTCTGAAAGCAGCAATTAAGAGGGGGAAAAATCACCTTCTTAGAGGTGGAAGATGGATTTCTGGTCCATGTCTATCTGCTTTTCCAAACTTCAGAGTTCAGATTTTGTTTTCCTCTCTCTTCAGAGGAGTTGCTTCTAATTGGCAGGGAGGTTGCTGAGAGATTCGGTTCATTAACATTTGAGATAGAGATGTGTGGAAAGGAAGTAGGACAGTGTGGACAGGACAGAAGAGGAGTGTGTCTGTTGGATCTTTAATAGAGGGTCGCAGTTGACCTTATTAATTGGATTTTTCTTGTGGGATGATGAATAAAAAGCTGTATCACCTTGGAAGAGTCACGGGTCAGAGGTATTTTTCACCTATGCTTCATCAATAGATTCCTCTTCCAGTTGAGGATCAGTTTACCATCACTTCAGATTTTTTTGCTATTATCTCCGCTTTATGGGCCTTATAACTGAATGAGTGTTTCCAGGCTGACATAAAGGCAGCTGTCTGCACTAAAGCCAGTATGGTGTTTGGGAAAGGGGATGTGACCCTTTTAGCTGTTGCCTGTAGGCTCCATCAAAGATGTGAAGGTTTTGACCTATAAAGCTATTAAGGCCTAGTAGCAGAGATTTTTTTGTGTGCCTGTAGGAGATTTTTCCTTTTGTATCTAGGAGATGGGACAGATTCCAGAGAATTTTCTGCACCTCTGAAATTCTCTCCTTCCCACTCTGAAATAGCTGAAATTTGCCAGTCCTACTAGGCACTTTTGTTTTCACCAGGCCTTTGAAGAATGTGAAGGCAACTGTAAATAACGTATTTAAATACTCTGGCATAGTGGGAGTTACGTCCTTTGTCTTGGGGGCATTTTGTTTTGAAGAGTCAGAAGATGCTTGAGAGTAAATGAGGTCAAATATTTTCCATTCTGAAGCTAAAAAAGGTAAATGAGATATGCAGGTGATAAACCTACACGTGACTTTGGATATTTATAGGTTTATATTGCCATGTCTAAGGCAGATTCTATTTGTTGCTAAGCTGGGTTTTTCTTTTCCCAGTCTTCTGGATAAAAACAGGGAAGTGCTTGTCTGTGTTGCTTGATTTAGTCCTCTGTAGCTGCAAGCACTTTTGTGGTAAAGAAAATGCACTCCACAAATTTGTACAAAGGATGAAATGTTTTTGTCTGTAGCAAACCTAAGACTTACTTGTAAGAGAAGCCGCAACTGTCATGTGCTGCAAGAAGTGGTGGAGGTAGGAATGGAAGAGCAAGCAATCCCCATTTTCAAATCCCAACAATACTGGGGTGTGGAGAACATCCCCAGGTACTTGAACATGGGTTACAACCACCCTCTGGAGTAAAGCATACATTTACTTTCCGGGGCCCAGCTATGATGATTAGTTTATCAGAGGAATACATAAGCAGGCCACATTGACCACAAAATACCAGAACTTACTGCAGCAAGGTGACCTTAGTAGCCTTATTTTAATTTCTTCAAAGGGAAAGTACAGGCAGTTTGCTTGAGCAGCTTGAAATATTTGGGAATTAGTCAGCTGCTCCACATTAGCACTTCTGTAATGCCCAGCACACTTGTGTCTGCTGGGTGCAGGGCCAAAAAAAAAAAACCCAAACAAAAAGCCATCCAACCATACCAATAAAACCCTGACATTTGTTCTACACTTTGGGTAGGAAGTAGAAAGAAAGGATTCCTGCTAAGGGCTGTGATCTAATAGTCATGAGAGTGACACATAATCTCAAGTGATTTTTTTTTTTTTTTAACAATGCAAGGAAGTACTTTCAGGTGTAAATGGAGATAAAAAAGTGGAACTGCCTTTTTTTATTCTATGTGAAACTTTTGTAAGCTGCATGGCACCTCAGGAATGCATATGTTGCGTTTTAAGAAGGACAGGCAGCAACACTATTGGCACAGAAAGAAGTTCCAGCAAAACCACCTGAGGTGAGCTTGTGTGGCCACCTCTTTTGTGAAACAAGGTGGCAACACTTGCTTCTACAGAAAGGAAGAGATTGTTTTTAACCTTTTGTCACTTCTTAGCATGAGGGCTGCACAAACATTTGTGCAGCACAACACACCATTATCTTGAGTAAAGATTGTCTAGTATTTTTCTTGAAGAGCGGTAGCACCTAATGTAAAAAAGCTTTTTTTACACTTTGCAAACCTTTTTTTGAGAAGAAATGACATCTTAGGGGCTGCTTGAAATCCCTTTTGGAAGCCAAAACACTTTATCCTGGACATAAATTCCTTGCTCAGAAGTGGAAAAAACTATATTCTAATGTCTGCAAGGCTCTTAAGATACCACAAAAACCAGAAGAAGGATTTTCCACTTCCAATAAACAGGAGACCACTGCCAAGATGAAACTTCTCAACTCATTACATCCATATGAAAATTCACTTCCTAGATAAAGTTAAGCATTAGGTTCTGCATCTGCATTCTGCAGTAAAGGAGAGATGGATTGTCTTTGGATGCATCCATATTACTTTTTCTAGAAACTGTTATGAAATGGCATAAATTTCTCTCTTCGTTTCTAGGGATACTGAAATGAGGGAATAAGTTTTTAGGTAGCTGAAGATGAATTAAATTTATCTTTTTTTTTTGCTGACCATGCCTAAGTCTATATGAAGCTGTTACATAGTTTGAGCAGAATCACAAGGACAACAAGGCACCAGAGTAACCCCTTCAGAATTCTTCCTTGGGAATGGTACTTATTAAGATAAATTCATCTTCCACCTCATCTGATCTTGCAGTTGTCTACAAGTTTGACCATTAACAGTATTTTGAATACCTGAGACTGAGTCAGTCTCTACCTGCTGATGTACAACCTTCCCCTTTGCTGTTTGGAGAGTTTACTATTTTTTACCTCAAGAAACAAAATGAAATTATATAATAAATAAAGTGAAAATGCTGTCATTTTTGATAGAGGTCTGTGGTTTCTTCCCCAGCAGATATAGATGTAGTGTCTGACAGAAGATTTAAGAGTTTTCATTCTCTTCCATTTCTGAAGCAGGTTTGTTGTTCTCTGGAAGACCTGAGAGTGCAGTCAGTCACTTGTGTTAACAGGATAAAGTCAAGCCTGTAAGGAGATTCGTAGTGTGTTGTCAAAACGGCATCATCTGTCAAAGAGCAGACTGTAAATTCCCTAGGGTGGGAACTAGCCTGTGCATGGCTAACACATAACTAATATATAAAGATTATTAACTCAGAAATGGATTCAGCCTGCTTACAGAGAGTTCTCAATTTTTGAGAACATAATAATACATCAGTTAGCATATACCTGAAGCTCTGGGAAGCCATGGATCTTCCTTAGTTCCCGGACCATGTCACCCAGCCCCATGGCCACAGGCTGAATTATTTAAACAAGATGCTGATACTATTTCTAGGATGAGGTTTTACAGAAGTCTTTTGCTCAAGAGAAGTTTGTGGTGGGTATATGTGTTTCAGTGTGAGGGAGGTGTGCTACACAAAGGAATAGTTGGGAGTCTTTGTACATCAGTGGACAGCTAGATTTTGACAGTCTTCAAGAATTCTCCTTTGTGCTTTGTGAAGACTTTCATGGTACCAAGTTGCTATTTAATAATAAGCTTACCTGAAACAGACAAGACTGAGCATTAATGTTTTAAGTACGACAAAAAGGTAATAAAGTAGCTCCAAAGCCACTCTGAAGGATAAAGAGTGATCTTGCCAGAAAAGTTGTTTTTAATCCCTGCAAGGAAGGTGTTTGGTTTTACCATCCTGAGTGTTCTGATGTGTCCCAACCCCTCTCGTGCAAAAGGGCTTACACAGGACTCAGAAGTCTTTCTCTGTTCTGTTAACAAGCATTGACTGAGCTGTGTAGGTGACCCCAGCTTTTCCAGCTCATTAAGAAAAGCCAGAAGCTTCCTAATGAGAACTGAGCGTCAGCAGCTCTGAGAGGAGCAAAACATCTACGTAGGCAAGAGATGTTAAAGAGATGTAGTTGATGTTTTTGTAGTGCAGGTGACACATTGTATGTGCAATAGGGCATGAATTTCTTGAGCAAGGTGCCCTGTGCTAAAATACCTGTCTAGTGACGCAACTAATGCATTCAGCCTGAAGAGGGAGAGGGCAATACGTGCAATGGAACTTACAATTGAACGAGAGAGTGTGAAGGGGAGCAGGGAGACCTGCAGAAAGATTAGAAAATGCATCACAGACTATCATATACTTTCAAAGAAGAAATTGATAGGCAAGAAGTCTTCAGGAAAAAAAATTATATCCAGTATTTAGGTTAACCCAAACTGTGTTTACCTTGTACTGTATTTGGGGTTTTTTTGGATGGAGCAATGTATCAATAGTACATAGCTGTGGTTTATTTTACCAGTAATACAGTGGTAATCAATACTTGGATACACCTTACAAACCTCACATTTGATTTATTGTATTATCATAGAGATATTCAAAAGCCTTTTCAACTGAAACTATGGGGCTCCTTGGATCACAAAACAGAATTACCACATCAAATTTGTTAAGAGAAAAATGCAAATAAAAGTGAGAATGCAATCCACTCTGTACATCCCACCTGAAGTCACCAGCATCTGTGTGCCACTGCAGTGAGAGACAAGGACAGCCAAATTGGTGGGAAAGGCAGACACATCTTCCCATCACATGTTGCAGCAATTAGAGCAATTTCTCTTTAGGTAACAATAGCAGAAATTTAGCATTCTAGCAAAGGTCCTGCTTTCAATAGACTTTATAATGAAGCATTTCAGGTGGTGATGTAGTATTCTTCAGTCTGTGGTTAACGAAAACAAGTTCCCCTGTTAGCAGCTGGAAAGGTATAACAGATTTCAAACTTCCTGTCATTTGTAGAGCTAAGGTGACCCTGGTATAGAAATCTAGCTGACTTAATTTATTACTGCTGTTTAAGTAACACTCCCCACTGTAGTCCTCAGCTGCCAGGGAGACCTACTGGGAACTGGAGCAGATTAAGGAAAGGAAGATGAAGTAGAGCAATTTAAGAGAATGCATTTATAACAAATTTATGAACAGAAACACAGAGAGAGCAGAATACATAGCTGTCTCAAATCACTCTCAGTTGTTTTTCTGGAGGCTGGGATCTGAGCTGTTCCACAGATGAGTACTGTAACCTCTACACCTTGGTGCCAAGCAGTACATGTGATGTGTTTGAGTAATTCTGGTGCTGAAGGCTAGGTAGATTACCTGCAGTGACCCAACAGAAAATGCAGAGTGACTTCTTTTTAATTTGTGGTTTGGAAACTGGGGGGAAATACTGGCTTGTTGGGGGTTAGAATGTCTTTAGCTCTTTTGCATTAAATGCTTGGTTTGCCTTAAACATAGTCTGTAGGCTTCTGAAGTCCAGTCTTCTCCAGTGCTTTTGGCATGTGCACAAGAACATTTCACAACCATATGTTTATCAAATTCCCTTATCTTGTGTTTGTAATGTTTATTTTAGTTTTCCATCCTATTTCAGGTTTAATGAGTTAGGTTTTACTTCTTCTGTCCTCTAGGTAGATTAGCACAGGGAGTTTCTGTGTAGTTTGCTTTAAATTATTAAAATGAGGTGGTTTTACATGCCTTCATTTTTTACTTTGTGTTTCTCTGAGTATGTGATGTATGTACATAGATACCTGACAGGTCTCTGAAAGCTAATTCATGTGGTGCTGCCACAAAGCCTACCCTTTGCTTGGGTGTTTCCTCCAGAAGGATGTTGCAGGAGTTTGGTTGTGGCCATTCTGTTTGCCCAGTTTTGAGTAAGTCTCCTCTTCAAAACAATCTGCAGGAACACCCAGGTGGTCAGTGAGTTTAACCACCTGGGACTTCTCCAGGAGCCAAGGCTGCCATGCAGACTCCTAGCTGCCATGCTCAACATTTCCCCATGCCAAAGCCATATTGGAAATTGAACAGGAGGACCAAGACAACAGAGACTGTCCCTGTAGGTGTGCTCTTGCCTGGACACAGAAAAGTTTGGGTTTCTGTTTGTCTGAAGCACTGAGAGGCTTTTTAACAGAAACCTGAAATGCATTCCATTCCCATCACGTATTGTTGGTACCTAGTATGGACTGAGCAATTTGGAGAGTCTCTTACATATTTATATTGCGTTTCCTCAGTGTTCAGGTTGGGGTGTAGTTAGTGTATGCACACACATGGATACATGTTTATACACAAACGTACATGTGGGCACACATAGCTGTGTACACATGCAGGCTTCTACCCAGGCAGTCCTGAGCAGCAGGTGTTTGCCAAGTCTCAGGTTCCTTATTTTGTGACACCTCACAGGCAGTCATTTCTGTCAGCTTTTTTGACTTCTTTTTTAATGGTTCCTTTTTTATCTGTTCCATTCAGAAGCACTCATAATATTGTCTTAGGCAGCTTTAGAAAGTGAAATAATTTAGGTTTTTAGGTACTCAAAGTTATTAAAAATATAGATAGGGCTGGGGTTGTGAAGAAGGGAGTGCTTACCTAGGTGAAGTATTCAAATGGAAACAGTCTCAAACGCTTTACATCTCTAAGCCCTGTTTCTTTTGTTTTTTCTTTCCCTCCCTCAGGAATTCATTTTATCGGAAGATTACAACAAGATGACACTAGTGAAAAGTTACCAGGGTAAGAACCACGATCCATGTTAATGGGTTTGTATTGTCATTAAGTTTTGTTAATGTTTTCTTAAGGAGTATGAATGGAATTTTTTCCTTTACAGTGACAGATTTTTTTTAACTAACATAAATGACGGATTTATCAATAGATCTATAATGTGCTTTTTCTGAGATTACAAGATTTGTAAAAGAGCTGTTTCATGTTCTGTTTTTCCTTTTAAATGTTCCTTTGGAATATCACAGTAGACAGAAAACTGTCCATGTTTGGAATATAGGAGTTTTAATTCTCAATCTTCAGTAATCAGTGTATCTACTGAAACAACTTAGGAAACTAACCCATCTTTTAAGGCTGAAGCTTTTGGGGTTAGTCTGGTTATATTTCAGTAACTGTCAGTTCCAATAACCACAAGGTTATCAGTGAATACCTCTCCTAGTAAAAGGTCAAGAAATGCCAGTCCATACCTTTTCTAATTAGAGTCTGATGTTCACTAGTGATGTTTCCAGAAACGTAGTTTTATCCTTTTCAAACCTCTAAAGAATACTCTTTTGTACAGGTATTCTTATAAAAGTAACAAATACATATGGCAACTTATTCTTATATATATTTTTTGTTGTTAGACTGTGAGGTGGTATGATATTATATACTAAGCATTAGGTTTCTGTACAGAAGCCTCTGACATGTTAGCTTGACATTTCTCACATACATTTTAAAATATGTTCTTACACATATATTGTGAGTTTTTACCTTGAAAGATTGAGAGGGTAATTTGAATCTCTAAATGAAGGCTCTGGGGATCACTTGGTAACATTTAAATTTTAAGGTATGAAGAGAATTTTGATTTTTGCAGAGCATGGCTACCATGTGAGTGTTTCATGAATGTCTGGTATGTTGCAAAATTAAGCTAGAATGCCTGTATTTTTTCTTAGCTTGTAAAAACTGAAGGAAAATATACAATGATGATAAAGTAAATATATGTGAATCTTAATAAGATTGCTGCAGTCTGACTGTACAGGTGTTAAGTATCCAAATTTGTGATTGCTCTGCAGTCACCAAAGTTTAATGCAGCTAAGTTTCCTATTTAAATGTTGATGCACTAAAGGGGGTGAGCTGAGGTCTTTTCTTCTGTATATGCAGAACAACATATGCATGAGAACAGCTTTCTTGGTAAGTTCTTCAGGGAAAATGCTGAGAATTTTGAAAGAGGGGAATGGTTTTCTTGGCAGTATTTCAGGAAAACCAGTTGGCTGTGACAGCCCACAGAAGGTTTGGGGAAAAACTCTCATAAAATTAAAAAAAAAAAAAAAAAAGAAAAGAAGGAAAATGAAAGCTGTTCTTGTGGCTTTCTGCAATGTGCCAGATGTGTTGCAAACATCAGAGGAGGCCTTTGGATAGGAAGATTTCATGGAGAACCTCCATGGGTTGTCCTGGCAGGAAACCCAAGAGCTCAGATTCCCTAAATATTGGAGAGCAAAGGATTCTAATGAGTGTCTGCTAACATCAATGGAGAGGTGGTGCAGCTGACCACATTCCTAACTAGAGTCACCTTCTTCCTAGCCTGCCTGTCTCACCATGGGAAGTTTTTTATAGGATCATAAAATGGTTTGGGTTGAAAGGGGCCATAAAGATCAGAAAGTACCAACCCCACTGCCATGGGGAGGACACCTTCCAGTGGACCAGGTTCTCAAAGCCCCATCCAATCTGGCCTTGAACACTTCCAGAAATGTGGCATCCACAGCTTCTCTGGACAACCTGTGCCAGTGTCTCACTGCACACACCTGCACACAACTTGCAGTGAACAGTTTACTGACAGTGGAAGGCAGGAAAAAGAAAAAAACCCAAGGAGATTTCCCACTATTTTCAGGGCACCAATGACCTGGGGCTGCCCGCTGCTCCACAGCAGAATGCCTGCCACCACCGCCCTCCAAAAAGACATGCTCCTAGATTTTCCACTCTACACACCAGGTGTTGGTGAAGGAATGTAGTGTTCCCTCTGCCTGGTCCCTGGGCTTGGTTGGACCCGTGTTGGAGGTCTGTCTGGAGTGCTGGGGAAACATTGCAAACATGAGGTGCTCTGTGAGCTGCTGTCAGTCACAGGCTTCTAGAGTTCCATTGGTCAGCACAGTGTTAGGCACTTCCATGCTCCTCTTGCTACATTTACGTCCAACCAGAACCCTTGATCTGGGCTTACCAGTGGCCTCACTGGGTCCAAAGTCCAGCTGGATGCAGCAAGGAGGAAATTTTCAACATGCTGTCTTGTCTGGGAGAATACGCAGGGAAGAGCATTGGGTAGGTATATCAAGATCCAACAGAGGTGGACATTCCTCACATGGTCCAGTAGGACTTCCCCCACAATCCTATCCCTGCAGTGCACCTTCTTCACGTGGCCATACTGAGTTTTGAGTTTGGCATAAGCATCTTGGTAAAACCCTGGGTAAGGAAAAATTAAAAAGGAACAGGTGGTTTTGTTGGGTATGGTGGCCTTCTAGTGGTTCATTTGTTAAAAGCCTTACTTTTAAGAAGTTTTGCTTAAAGTTTTCAAGTAAGAGCTTTATGTTCTTTGAAAATATCTGAGGGGGAGTAAATAATTTTATTTAGCCTACTAAGTGGCTTTAGCTGAATCATGCTGGCTGGTTTTGTGTTTGCTAGCTTTATAAATGGTCAGCAGTGCTCTTGCCCAGTGACTGGTAGGCTGTTGATCATCTCCCACAACAAGGTATTTTTATAAATAGCTGAGGCTGCTGTAGTGATTAAAGAACATTTATTGTGTCTTGAATGGCCATGAGTATGTTGGTCAAATGAACTTCTGGTGACAGAATGACAGCACATGGATAGGCTGTGCTTTGGTCTTGGTGTAGGGGTGTGCAGCCAGGTCTCGTGGCTTATGGAGCCTGGCCTTGGCAGTGTACATGGCTGGACATGCTCTGTGGAGGTTTTGCTGCAACACTGTGTCTGGAGTTGAGAAATCGTTTTTCTTGAAAGGGATCTGAATGCAGAGATGGGTGATGTGACACAGGATTAGTCAGGACTCCTGGGTGGGTCTTGTGGCATTGGCCTCCTGAGGCAGTGACTCATTCCCTTGCATAAGGAGGACTAGTGCAAGCATTTGATCAGTGCCATTTGGCATGCTCTGAGAAATTAATTTTTTTCACTGTATGTCTGTCTCATATCATCATCCCCTCTTCTTCAGTCACAGCACCAGCTGATGGTGTACACAGCCTCTGCTCTCTCCCTGGGTAACTCCTCCCACATTCCTGCAAGAAACCTTTCCCTCCCCTCAGCAGCCTTGGCTTCCAGCCCCCTTCAGCCCCTCACAGGCTGATCCATATGGCTGCTGCTGCTTCCCGTTCTTTGTGGCCTTCTCTACCCTGCTTCTTGCAACTGGACCATCTTGCCGTGCTCCCTCTGGATGACATAGCAACTCCTGGTTTAGTGATTTGTTTTATTTATTTATTTATTTATTTGATACACACTTTTTCTGCCTAGCCAGATTTGTAGACCTGCTTCTGCCCCTGCTTTGTGCAGCCTGCCTGTTTCAATGGTGTCCCTCTGGCTTTCAGGCCAGCTCATGTCATGCCCTTACTTCTGCTTTCCCCTAAGCACAGCCTCTTCACTTGTGTTTTTCTTGCTCATGCTAAGCTTTTTTTTCTTCCTGGCAATTTCCACCTCTGTTTTGGTGTTTGCTGATACTTTTCACTGTTGTAACCCCTCAGAACAGATTCTTGCCCAGCACTGTGTGGCTGTGCACTGGCCACACTTCTCAGACTTTTGCCCTCATGCACAGGACTGACCCTCCATATCCTCTGCTGACATCTTGCTGTGCACCTCCTGGCTGCAGCTTCTTTTCTCTGAGTACAGCCTTTCCATCCTCTCTCCTACCTGCTCTTTGCCTAGTGCTCGCTGCTGCTTTCTCACACAGGAGAGCAGCCACACTGCTCCCTCCCGCCCTCCAGCTGCACATGGACCTGTGCCCTTCTCCTCTCTGCTGCTTCTTGCCCTTCTGTACAGCATGATCTTTCCCCACAAATGGCTCTCTTCTCATTCTGGCTTACACAGATCTGCTCTTGCCTGGTGGCTGTTGAGAGTTTTCTTGTGTTGTGACCACATTCACACTCCATCCCCCCATCTCCATCCTGCTGTTGTTACAAATAAGCTTTGGAATTGTTTACTCCACTTTTTTTTCTGCATGCAAATGGTGATCAAATCTTCAGTAGATGAAGGACCAGCTTTTTGTTTGCTGCTTCAAGGCACTGAACCTGTGTTAATCCTAGGGCCCAGACCCCTTCTTTGTAATTCTGTCAGCTTCCAATCTTCTGATATTTTACTTCTTTAAGCCTTACATGAATCAAATTCCCTCCTAATGACAAGTGGCTTTCTATTTGCATTTGTTTTCTCCTTGTTCCTTTACTTGGATGACCCACACTGTGCACTTTCACTTGTTTCAGATATATCTGCCATCAGCATGTGTGGTGGCACCAGCTAGTATGTGCAGGTGGACAACAGAGTGCTGAGTTGAAACCTCTTTTTGGGGAGGGAGGATAAGCAAAGCTGTCACATACACCCCATCCACCTCTTGGCAAGTACCATTTTTAGTGTCTGCTCTTTACTTGCCAGAAAGAGCTGCCTCAGCATCCACAGGCAGTACTTCTACCAAAAATTACAAGCCCCATCTTTTAGAAGGTAGAAGGAGATTTAGGAGAGTTGGATGGTGCCAGCTATCCTCACAACCAATTCAAACCATAAGAAGCTGTCACTAGCAGTAGCATTTGCTGCATGCAAACATTCCTGGACAGGCCTTGAGCAGTCTGATCTCAGCAAGCTTTGCGCATCCCATGGAAATGCCTGAGTGTGTCTGTGGCATTGATGGTTCACACAATCTGGAGCATGTTTGTGGGCCCATAAGGTGCTTGTGGCAGCAGTGGTGTTCCTCTCTAAGTGCAGAACTCCATTGGCTGGTGCAGGTGTTCCCAGAGAGACCAACAGATGGGTAAAAATAAGAGTGAGCCAGCCAGGGGGCTACTGAATTTCTTCCCAGAAAAAGCAAGGGTAGTGAGGACATGGCATTATTTGAAAGAGTTCAAGTGACTCCTGGATGGTCCCCATCCTTTTATCTAGAATGTAAAAGTGTGTGGAAATGACAGCCAAAATCTGAGCTCTTCTAATGGGCCGGGGTGAAAGCATCTGGGCACAGTTCATGCCTGACACTTTGATTTAGCTGCCAATCACTGTTATGGCAAGTTGTGTCAATACATCTATTGACTTTTCTGCTCAGAGAATCTCAGTCTGAAAAAGCAGTGTGGGTCAGGGCTGGTGTTGGCTCTTGGGAGCCTCCTTTCCTACAGATAGTTTCCCCTTGTGAGATTTGAACACAGCTCTCATATACGCTGCATATTTGTAAAAGTCAGACAGCAATCTTCTTGTACTGCTCTGAGGAGATTCCCTGCTTTTCAGAAGGATGCTTGGGGCTGGTCTAAACACATTCAGTCTTTTTTTGTGTCAGCTTTTACACAAACAAATACAAGCAGTTTCGTGTGACACATGTTGCTGCATCCTTAGAACAGTAATAAACCAGCAAGGCTGTAGATTGAGGAGTGTGGCATTCACCATTAAGTTAGACTGGGAATAGTTCTGTATGTCTTTCCAGCCACTTGTTTTATTAGAATATCAGCTCAATCAGCACTTCATGACCAAGCCCACTGGTCACTCATACAAAAAACAAGCATGCATTCCCTTGTTTTAATGAAAACCTTTTGATGGCTTTATTTTGGTAGAAGTAGAAAATTATTCCTTCAGCTGTTTTATTCATCTGCCACAGCCATGATATTTTATTTAAATTTTATTCCAGTAACCTTTTAATGCTGAAACTTTCCTTTGGTGCATCATTGTGCCTGTTCATTGTTCTGCTGGGGTACTACAGCCCAGGTCCACTAAAACTTCACAGCAAGAGGAGCAGTAGTGTAGGTATTTTCACCACTGTCAAAAAATCAGCTCAAAGGAGGTTTAAATGGAACCCCAAGTCCCTTCCACAGTGGGAGCTTTGTTAGTGATGATACAATGATGGAGGGAACACTTGTGCTCTGCAAAAGGCATGGAAGGAATTAAGTCTTGCTCCCACTCTTTCTCATGCAAACGCTGAACATCCAGAGCAGGGACCTTACAAGCTTCCATGGAAGCTGATGTCAACAGGATTATTAAATGCCAGCTGCTTCTGTAGGGAAGTGTGAGTGGAGAAGTTTTGTGCAGTTGATATTTACAATGGTTGTCTGCCCCCTGTTCTTCTCTGCAGTGTGATTATATGTCTGTCTGCTTAACTTTCAGCTCATCAAAGCAGGGTCATCATGATTCTGTTTGTGCTGGAGATGGAGTGGGTGTTGAGCACCGGACAAGACAAACACTTCACGTGGCACTGCTCGGAGAGCGGGCAGCGGCTGGGGGGGTACCGCACCAGCGCCGGCGCCTGCGGCCTGCAGTATCCTTTGCTGAGCCCTCAGTTCTCTTTCTGCTCTTTGGCACTCAAACAGCCCTTTCAGTTTGTCTAGTTGTCCTCCAAATTTTGTGCCCTGTATGGATTCAGTGCTTTGTGAGAGAAACTGTTATTTAAAGCCAGTTTAAAAAACTGTCAGTTCTCCTTGCTTTGTCTCCTTAATGCGTTGTGGCATATTTAGGGCTAAGCATTTTTGAGCACCACAATGGGCGATCTGCAACCTATTGTGGTCTGCTATTGTAATAAATATGGATAGGGCCTTCATTTAAACATGCAGTGCATGCTTTCTGCAGAGAATTAATGGTAGCAAAATTAGGTTGGTGATCAGGTCAGAGTGCCTGTGTGTATGCGTGGTAAAAATTAAATTACTTTAATATAAAATAATGAGCACTTGTCCTTCACTCTGGAACTGCTCACTGTGCATTGGGAATTTGGGTTAACTAAAGAGTAAGTGACTCCAGAAATGGCACTCAGGTGGCTTATTCACGTAGAGCTGCCCCAGCTGTCTGACAATAAAAGAAATATTAATTCAGCTTTATGGCAAATGAAAAAGGAAATTGAAAAGTATGAGCTCTTACACTGAAAACAGGGGTTAGCATAAACAGACTTTTTAATGCCCTGGAGCGTATGTGGTATAGATGATGTGTGTTTTTCTAGTTCGTGAGAAGTGATACTGACTCAAAATTATTGTTTCAAAATGGACTTGCTTTATATTATCTAGTAATTTAGCCAATCTAAATGGCAGAAAGACTGAAGTTACTTTTTAATTCATTGATAAATATTTTGAAAGCATGATGCAAGAATTTGCCCTGTGTTCCTTAAATCTCTCTAGAGAACAGCCAATTTTGACTGATTAAAACTTTTGGAGGACAATTTAATTTGTGTCATCTGATTATGATGGTGGAGAGCAATGGAAGCAGTAGAAGAGAGAATCACTGGCAAATACTGCAAAAATATTTGGCATAACCAGGAACAGGTTTGGGTTTTTTTTGTTCTGCAGTGTCCTGTGTGCTTAAAATCAGTAGTCCTTTGTATTTTGTATAATTTTGAGAAGGGAAAGGATGGATACCATCCAACTCTAGCACTTAAGTTACAAAACCTAAGGAGACAACTCTTATGTTCATGGCAAAGGGCTACTTCAACTGTGTTTCATAACAAAACCACAGATTGTGTCCTGGAATAGTCTTGTTTTTTCTCACCCAGGAATACTGCACTATTAGTATGAACAAGTAGGAGCATTATTAAGATGAACAGGTGCCTAAAAGTACACTCTGAATACCTCCTTGAGACTGGAGCACTGTTCACAGGATTGCAGTATACTCATGTCAAAAGAATTAGCAAGTCATGAAAGGAATGCAACTCTGGTGTAAATAATATGTTTTCCTCAGCATCTATGCTTCAGATTTGATGTGGAAACCCGGCATGTGTTTGTTGGTGACCATTCTGGGCAAGTGACCATCCTCAAACTAGAGCAAGAGTCCTGCAGCCTTGTTACCACATTTAAGGGACATACAGGTAAGGCCTCAGGAGGAGACCCAGACAAGGTGCTCAGGAGGGTCTTAATCAGTGCTCAGCATCATGATGGTTTGACTGTCCTGTGATACACTAGGATGGCTTGTGTCAGTGCTTAGCATGGAAGGGACATAGCTCTTAACCTGTCCCTGCAGTTCAGGGAAGCTGTGTTGCTAAAAAGAAGAGTGATCAGAGCTCTGAGCAGAACACATCTGTGGCAGAAAATGCCACCATCAGTAGCTGCTAATTAAAGCAGAGTGAGATTTGAACAAGGTGTGGTAGCTGTGGGAGGGAGAAAGGATGCTGCTAAAGGCAAGATCTGTATTGGTAGTCACTTTATCCCAAGTGGAATAGGCACAGCTTGGAGGCACTAAATTCTTGTTTCACTGCTGGTAACTTGTGCCCCATCACCCTTTGAAAAAAACAACCATGGATATGATCCTACCATCCAACAGAAGAAATGCTGTCATTCCTCAACATTTTTTCTTTATATCCCTCCTCTCTAAGTGCTAATAGCTCAAGATAGGACAATGTAGTTCAGTCCTTGTGCTAGGATACTGAGAAGATGCCCATAGCCTTCCACACTTGCTTGTTTTTTTAATCTGCTGAAAATTATGGAGATGGAAAGTTGTGTAGCTCCCACTCTGACCATTCTTCTTCCACACTTCACTGCTCAGTGGATTCGCCCATGCAAACAGCAGCAAAGCCCTGTGCCCACAGAAGAGCAGGATGGGGTTTCAGTGGTTTTTCTAGACTGTTTTTTCTGCTGAAGGCACATGGCTGCATAGTCTTTGCCAAAGAGATCTGCATTTTGATCACTCCATTTTTTGTTGTATCTTTATATTTAGCTACCTTCCAGTCTTCCACCTTCTGTAATAAAATGGCTGTTGTATATGCTCCTATTGCAGGTGGTGTCACTGCTCTCTGCTGGGACCCAATACAGCGAGTTTTATTCTCAGGCAGTTCTGATCATTCCATTATAATGTGGGATATTGGAGGAAGAAAAGGAACAGCCATCGAGCTGCAAGGACATAAGTATGTTCAAAGCCCTTCCTCCTGCTTTTATAGGAGAAAGGCTAAATGCAGAAGCTACATATGGAAAGAAACAGCCCAAAGGTTTCAGTCTTCACAAGCCCCCATCTTGTATGTGTGACTCACTGTGGTCCATATACAACAGGAATAATTTGCTTATAGTAATTTTTCCAGTGTTATGCCCACAGGCTGTTTAAAGAGTCTGCAGAGGGTAGTGAAGGAAAGCACAACATCTGTAGTCCTGAATGTGTTATGCCAGAGTCTATGCCTTTGTTGGAAAGAGGAGGCTCCTCAAATGAGAACAACTGCAGGGATATTCTCAGGTTTTAGGTGTCAAGGTCTTTCCTTCCCCTAGAGGGAGCATCGGGCTTGGACAATTAGTCCCTTTTTCCTCCATGCTCTTTCACCTACAGCCTGAATTCTAAGTGATGTGCTTTAATCAACCGTAGCAGCCTTCACATCTCCTCAGTGCAAAGAGGCATCATCTTTGCAAGTACATTTGCATAGCCATAGATGTCTTTGAAGACGGGTAAGCCCGTGCTGGGCATTGATTACAGCAGAAGGGCTCTAGTGGCAATGACTCCTGACCTTTGAACACTGGCAATGCAAAAAGTTGGTTTCACAGTACTGGGAATGTGTATCTGTGGGACTTGCATGCCAGGCTCAGATCTGGAGAGACTAAATCCCACGGTGGTTTTGAGCTAACAGTTTCTTACATATTCATGCATTTCTTTTGATAGATGCTGCACTCTGCTGAGCGATTGGGATGCCTCTGGGATTTCAGAGCACTGCAGAGCTCTAGCTGAAATTCCCAGATCACCCTCATACCGTACCAGTGGTGCTTGCTAATGCATCACTGCTTGATTCATTGCTGTGGAAATTAGTTCTAATATGAAGTTAGCCTCTGGACCTTAATCTGTGTGATGGCTGTCAGCTGGAACTGTACAACACAGCGTCCTACAAATCCTGACGGTGCCTCTGGTGTTGGCAGGCAGGCACTGCGAAGGGTGGCAGTGTTGTCCCAAACTCTCCCGTGAATGCATTCCCCTCTTCAGGTTCAGCCATAGGTACAAATAGATGTGTTAGCATGCAAGTCCTTTTGGCAGACAAGAGCACTGGTGGTAGCAAAGGAAACCAAATGTTGTGGATGATTTCCAGTCACAGTATGTTCAGTTCCTGTGTCTTCACAATCTTGTTTTTTTCCATAACAGTGTTGTACAGTCTTTGTTTCACAGGTTGTAAATAGCCTGAGATGAGGCCTGAATTTCTTTCTTTTATGAAGGACTGAGCCCATCTTTGGGGTTTTAATCTGAATTGTTTCTCCCATGTTGTTTTTTCATTAAAAGAAGAAACAAAAGCACCTAAATTTTCCACCTTAATGTGAGAAGGCTTAGGAACAATTTAGTGATTCCTACATTATTTTTGAAACTCCTTATGCTTGTTAGTGTCTAAAGAAAATCTTCAGTAGTTTCTCAGCGATTCATTTCTAGATGTTGCAGAGATTTACAAAACAAAGTTGTTACTGAGATTCTCACAAGAGGGTATCTTACCAGGGCTTCGTTTATGCATCCAGATGTACCTTCAGAAGCTGCAGTCCTAATGAGGCTTCCCAGTGCAGCTGGGACCTCCTATCCCAGGCACAGCAAAAAGTTATCAGAACAGGTCTTTGCTTTTGTGGCTGCTGCCCAGATGAGCAACACTCTCATTCTGGTCTCAGTCTGACAGCAAAGACTGATTTGCATCTGATGGATGCAATGAGTGGTGAAGGGAAACATATGGGCAAACAAATGGTTTGTACTGCTTTATTGATATTCTGTGCTCACTTGTGCAGTAGCCATAGGTGGTTGATTGCTAACTGTCTTACTTCTTTTTCAGTGATAAAGTTCAGTCTCTCTCCTATGCTCACCACACTCGGCAGCTCATCTCCTGTGGTGCAGACGGGGGAATTGTCGTCTGGAACATGGATGTTGAGAGGCAGGAGGTAGATGCTTAGTTCTTGTCAGTTTGGTCTGAAGCAGTCCTGGGAAGAAGGGGCCTTTCTAAAATGTGCAGCTTTCAACCTAAACAAGATCATTCCAAGCTTTAAAAATGTTTCTGGACATGCTCCAGTTGTTATACAGCAATTATGCCTTGCCTTTGATAATATGGTACAGGGGAAATTGCCTGGCAGAAAATTTGTATTAGGCTGCTAAATGGCTCTTGCTCATTACATTACTGCTCTGAAAGATATTCTGTAAGGAGGGTATGGAGATGATCTGCTGTGTTTTTCAGCACATCATGAGAAATATCAGTTCAGATGTAAATGGATGAACTGATTGATTCATTCTGGTTTTAAAAAGTAAAACAAGAAGGCGCTTGGTCATCTCTGGAAAAACGCAACCCAGTATTTTTTTTTCTTGATAAGAAGTCATTTAACTAAGGCTTTAATCTGACCTACTACTTGGTCTTGCTTCTTTCTGGTGTAACCACATAGAAATTGGGTAAATTATGGCTTTGCTGGTCCAGACAGTAAGATTTCACCCACACATTCCTAATTGCTATTGTGCTTCACGGCCAACAAATGTGAGCAGGTGCAAAAACACTCTCCAGGTCTTTGGCACTGTGGGAGCAGCCCCCGCTTGGCAATTTCTGAGTCCTGACTCAGAGAGGAGGGAGTGAGCTCTGTGCTGGCTGAGTCAGGCACCAGCCCTGCTCAGGAGCTTGGCAGCTCCTGGTGCCATGAGTCACAGCAAACCTGTGCCTTCTTCCTGCAGGGGGTAGGTCAGAGGAAGGCTTTTGGTAGCATGGGCTTTCCCCAGCTTTGCTGCTTCACAGGAGTTGTGGCCTGCATGGATTTTGTGTGTCTCCTTTGGGGAAGGAGAAACACTAAGTGGAAAACTTGATTTTAAAAAACTACTGAAGTAGGCATAGGCAGAAACTGAGCTCCCTTTTTAGCATTCCAGTTGACTCTCTTTAATTGCTAATCCAGGGGCCAAGTATGTCATCAGCCCCTAAACTTAAATGAAAGCAGAGCAGTTTCCTCCTTCCCAACAGATGTTTCCTTTTTGCTGCAACACGAACATCCAGAACTGAAAACCTTTATTTATTTGGTGCCTTCAAAAGGCTACAGTAAGGGTTAAGATTGGCTTGTCACCCAATAGGCAGGAATGCTGTGAGAAGGCTGGTTTAAAAAACAGAAGAGAAATATTATTAGCTAAATAAAGGCCAAGCAGCAGGTGCTAATGGTGCACAGCTTTCCCAGACTATAGCTATGTGGACTTGTTCTTGTGTTCTTGGTGCTAAACCATGCCCAAAACATGAATCTTTGAGATTTTAATATCAAACCTTGTTTTTGGGTCCTAGATCACTTTCTTTTGGATTTTGGCTTTCATATCTTTGCCCTTATTTAAGGATTTTCTCCATGTGATACATGCTCAGTATTCATTTTGTTGCTATCAGACTTTCCTACATCAGTGAGATTGTGTTAGAGTCACTTAAGCCATTTTAGCCCTTGATTCTTTGTTTTCAACTCAGTTTTTAAAAAGCTGTAAGAAGACATTTGAAAGATGCTATAAGCTGTCTTTCTTTTGACTACAAAGTGGTTACTTGTCACAAACAAAATGTTGTCTTCATCTATAGTGTTCAAATGCCCAAGAGATGGAAAGTTATACACAGAGATGTAAATCTGTAGGCATTAAAAAGAAAGACAAGGATTTTCCCCAGCAGAATGAACTATCTTCAGAATAACTGGCAGAAGAATATGAAACGAGTGATTGCTTTATTGCTAGGGGTCAAAGGGTCTCCATCTGCCCTTAACTTACCTTTGCCTGTCTTTTCTATTGTTTTTAGTTCCTAATCTCAGCTGTGTGCCTCGCTATTTTAGTTTGCAGCATGTGAGAAACCAGTGGCTCTGACAAGACAATCGCAGTTTGCTAATAGCACTTCCTCGCAAAGTATTAAACAATATTTAGTGTTTGTTTAACCCCATGGGTTGATGAGGGAAAAGAGCTTGGGTTTGGTTTGGGTCTTAGGTTGTTCAGGTGAATTGCATCTTTCTCATCCCTGTGTGTGATTTGTAGCACAGGCACCTCTGACAGCAGGAGTTCCTCTTAGGGTGTTAAAGGAAGAAAGAATGCGAAAAACCCCAACCACATCAGCATTTCCCATAACTTCCCTTTCCCTTGAGATGAGTTGCTTGCCTATTGGAAATACTAATTGACCCCAGCTCCTGCAAGAGGGAATAGCAGATGGTAAATGTTGTCCAGACAGGACAGAACAAAATATTTTTATATGTTTAATTCCAGAATTGGGTTGTTTCTACGGTCTTATTATCAAACTCTACTTTGTGATTTGGGTGAGAACTGTTCCTCCTATGTCCTTCAAAGCTAAGCCAAAAAAGACATCCCAGGGAACAAATACCATCTTATCATCATCATCAACAGTCAAAATGGCATCTTGTGAAAAAGGAAATACTAAATCAAGCCTAGCTGGCCATATTGCCGCACCACAACACATCTTTTTTGTCCTGCCTCTAGGTTCCATTGGAATTTTTTCTGCTTGTTGCTCACTTCCGCTTCATGTTTATATGTGTATGTTGCAGACACCAGAGTGGCTGGATAGTGACTCCTGTCAAAAATGTGACCAGCCTTTCTTCTGGAACTTCAAGCAAATGTGGGACAGTAAGAAAATAGGCCTCAGGCAGGTTTGTATGTGCCCTTTGGTGTGTTAACATGGTGCCATTAGGCTTTTCTCTCATAATGGATTCTGGTAACCTTTTTCCCCCTAAAGCTTTGAGAATTTGCACTTTGTTCTTCCACTAAATGTTCAGGGTTGGGACAGAGGGTTCCCCTCTGTGGCTTGGTTTTGTGCTTGAAAGGAACACACTGGTTTTTTGTCCAATCAATTCCAATAGCAAATATATGTAATAGGCCTTGGGCTGAGTAGATTTGGGGCCTTCCCTGACTTTAGCCGTGTGGGATTTTGCTCATTGTTAGTCAAATAAGTTACAGAAAGAAATTTAAATCTGATTTTTGGAGACTGTGCTGGAACCAAAGCTGTTTTCAATGAGATTGGATAAACATCTGTAACTGCTCAGGCTGTATTGGGAAAGGCTTACTGGTCTGCTTGAAACATGCAGCTGTGTTTTCCTGCCTAGCAGCAGAGGGCTGCAGGTTGCAGACTTTTACTAAAGGGGTGGAGAAGTGCTGCACGTGCTCACGGAATTTGAGAAATGAGGTGTCTGGGGCAGAGCTGAGCTGCATTGTGTCTTGCTGGAGTGACATGGTAGAGCCAGTGGAGCTGAGCAGTGACCTGGCCTGGGCTTGTGGCCTGAGATGTCTTTCTGCACGTTGTCTCCTACAGCATCACTGCCGGAAGTGTGGGAAAGCCGTGTGCGGGAAATGCAGCTCCAAGCGCTCCTCCATCCCACTGATGGGGTTCGAGTTCGAAGTGAGGGTCTGCGACAGCTGCCACGAGTCCATAACCGATGAGGAGTAAGTGTGGACACTGAGCTGCCTTGGACTGCAGTGGGGGAAAACTCCTGCATCTGGAAGGGCCTGGGTGGGTGCAAGGCTCCAGGAGGGAGCAGCCTGGCATGGTGGTCCCTGGGCTTTCTCAGCAGGATAAGGAGGAGATCCAGCCAGCAGGGAAAGAGACCTCCCCCAAGCCATGTTTGTTTCATGTCAGAAAGGTGTCCAAGTGCAGTTTACAGTTTACAGAGGGGTTGCTTAGAGCAGCAGTCAAATACTTTTTTCCTCCATAGAGAACATTTTGGGGAGAAATGCTGCAGTTACAGTTCTTGCTGATTTTTGGATTTCTTTCTTCAGGCGGGCGCCTACAGCGACTTTCCATGACAGTAAGCACAACATTGTTCATGTACACTTCGATGCCACCAGGGGATGGCTGCTGACCTCGGGGACAGACAAGGTTATTAAGGTAGGAGCAAAGAATGTGCTCTAGCTCCTGTACTTCATTTCCCTCCCCTCTCCCATGTGGCTACAGGATGTCATACCTGCCTTCTTTGACTCAGAGACTTCACTTGGGATTGGGATTAGGATTTCTGCCCAATAAGGACAAAGGAGGTCTTGGTCTAGGAAGTTATTGCCTGAAGAGGCTGGGACAAGTGCTCACTGTAGCTTTCCCTTGAGAAGGGACAACTGTTTTTTAACATGCCAAGTCTCAGTGTTGCTAGATAAAGAAATAGCTAAAATAATGACTAAGTTATAACAGCTTGAGAAATTAAAAAAAAACAAACCCTCACAACGTGTTATGACTGTTCTGATCGTTGAAGTTAGTAATGTAGTGGGAGTTTTTTGGTTTCTTTTAAGGCCAGCTATGAACCTGGCTCCTACAGGTGAAAGCTGGTGACATACAGAATGTCATTTCATCAACCTCCACTACTCCACATAAGTGCTGGAAAATTAAATCAAACTTCTTCAGACTTGTCGCATCTACCTCTAACCATGTAACCCTCTTAATTAAAGAAAAAAAGGTGTATTATTTAAAGTTTCTATTTTTACTGTATTTTATTGTCTTTTACCATTATTCATTATGTTGTTTTATTTTATTGTATTTAACAGTTGTGGGATATGACACCAGTAGTGTCTTGATGTTACATCAGTGGAACTTGAAAGGTGATATTTACAGAAGAAACAGATTTCCTAACCCTAATTATACTGCAGAAGATAGATAACACTGGGCGCATATGGCAGATGAGAAAGGAACTAATGTGTTTACAACAACTTTATGTCCTCTGCTTGATCCAGGCTGAACATTTGCACGAAGACTCTTTCCACTTCTTCTCAAAATATACAAGAAGGTATTTTTTTAACTAACGGTTTGTACGATCTGACTTTGGTTGTCTTGAGTTTGTTTGGAAAAATCTGAGTGCAGTGCAATTTTTAGTTTTTATATTTCACTATATCAAGATACTTGCTGCTTTGTACAGAGGGTTCTTGGGTTGTGTCTTCCCCTGTGAGTTTTTGGTGTCAACAGACTGTGTAAGGCAATCAGCTCTCCCTGCAGCCAGGACCTGTTGGTTTGGGATGTTTCTGCTGACCATGCTCTCTCCAGAGGAGGAAATCCAGGCATAGTCTCTGGGTGCATCACAGAGGAGCTGAAGGACTATTGCAATTCCTAAAAGGGCTTTACCATCTACTTGTCCTAGTGGGCATCATCCAGAGAGCATTCATTGGTCTGTATAATCTTCCTGCCTCTTCATTTGCTGCACAAGTCGCAGAACCAAGGGTCAGGTTATTCAGCAGCTGATTTCTACAGAAAACTGAAATAGTTTTCCAGCTCAGAGCATTACAAGGAGCACAGACTTGAGTTTGATGATGCTGACAGTCTGATTCAAATGAAATTATTGGCAACAGGAACTTTTGGGAGTGTGTGCATGGAGGGGGGCAGATCTAAAACTGGTCTAGATCTGAAAAGTCTGGTTTGTCTCTACCTCTACCTCTACCTTGCACAGCAACATTTCAGCATTTATACCTGTGTTGTTGAAGATGAATTTTGTTTTTCCTGTTTTCCATATGATTAGTCATATTTATTTTTTAAAACACTGATGTTTTTATTAATTTCCTCTATAGACCCAAAAGTGATATTGCTGAATGATGCCCATTGTCCTGTTGTCATACTTTACAGTTTCTCTTAAAAATAAACAGTATTTAAAAACCTGGATTGACCAAAATTACCTTTTTAGAATGACATTGTCAAGATGAATAAACTAAAAAAGCCCTTTTTTCCAAAGGGACTTTCTCTGAAGAGCCAACTTTCCATTCCATTAATCCATGTTACTTTTTAGCATGGTATTACTCACGTGCTTCAAAGAAACTGGTGTAGAGAATAGAATTGCAGACCAGACCAAAGGCTTTCCTGCATCTCCTCTTTCAGCAGGCATTGTGGTTGTAGCTGCTGTGACACAGCACATTGGTGGTGCTCAGTCTTGCCCTGTTTTGGACTTACCTTCTTCCCTCTGTGGTGGGGAGGCCATGACATTTGCCACTACAGAGCACATTGCTACCTGGAGAAGCCTTGTGTTCTCTCTTGGGAGAGAATGTCAAAAGAAAATAAAGCTTCTCCTTTGTTTTCCCAGCAGCAATTCACTTTTGAGGAAAAAAAAAATGGTTAACTCAACCCATGGCATTAATTCTGGTCCAGTGAGCTCCTGCAGTAAAGCCTGACTGGACTTCTGTATGCAAATCACAGGACTGCTATGTATTTTCAGGGAAAATTCTCTTTTTAAACATCCCGTACCCTGTGATGAAGCATTTTGCAGTCATGTTCTCTGAAATAACACTACCTTGGGTTTCCTGGTCGTACAGCCTGTTGTTGGTTCTCCTCTAGACAGCATATTTTAAAGCATATTTTCAAACATAATTCACACAGTACTATTATTTTTCCAGCTTGAAAGTTGTTTTCTCAGTACTCCCACTTTATCTCCTGGAAACTAGATGCTTGTTTCCTCTTGGAATGCTTTTCATTACACCTTGTGCATGTTTTCTGATGACTGAAGTGTTCTTGGCTGTCAAAGCTATGCAAGATGAGCAAGTGGCCTGCCATATTTCACTCCAGCTGGAGAATATGTACAAAGCTTTGCTGGACTATGGTGTTCCACATTCCCTTGGGCTCAGGGCCTTTTGGCCAAAGCTCTGACTTGTGCTGTGCAGGGAGTGCATCTCATGGTGACAGAAACACGGGTGCACCAAAGTGAATTTAAATTGCTGTTTAGTGCTTGGTTCCTGAGGAGACAGCAGTGGCACCAAGTCTGGGACTCCAGCATGAATTGTACTCACACTGATGGAGTGGTAGAGTTGGCAAGCTGAGGATCTGCCCCTGGGTCAACACCTACTCCTGAACATGTAATGTGCAAACAAAGGTGAAGAACTGATTCCAAAGGAGACTACATTGGAGAATGACTTGTTCGGACTGTTCTGCAATAAACTCGTGGCCACTCCCCCCTTGTCTTCCAAGGAGTCATGGTTTCAGTGTTGCTTGTGTATGGATGTGGGCTATGCAAAACTGTTTTGCAGAATTTTCCTGGCCGTTCTTTCTGACTTAATGACCTGCAGGGTTTTCTGGATTTAAGCAAAACATCTCCTTATCGTGCAGTCTCAGGACAAACTGCTCTGGGCTTAGAAAATTATATAAGCTGCAAGTGAAGCTGAGGGGGGAAGGAAAATTTGTCCCTTTGCAATGCCCTTAAGAGCTGTAATGTAGAAATATGAAGGGAAAATAGATATCTCTAATTCAATAATTATTTTATTTTCCAAATGAAGCAAGAAGGATTTGACGCTGGGAGAATTAAAATGCCAGCCTTCCTCTTCCGCTGTGTTAGAGTAGCAATCTCAGTTTCTTCTGTCTGCTAGATCCATATGAAAAGGGGTGGTCCTTTTTTTCCATTTTACTTGCTGAATAATACATCTGAGCTATTTTTATGAATTGCATTATTGGAGAATGGGAGAAGGGTGTGTTTTGATACAGGTGTAAACCATGCAGTGCCACAACTACACACAATCTCAAATGAAGCCAAGCCCCCTTTCCCTGGGGCTGCTGAAGGGCAGTAGCTTTTAGTGATACCTCATGCTGTGACAAGGGGCACACAAACATCGCTGGCCTCCCTCTGCTCTACACATCAGAAAAGGTGATTTTCATTTCTCCCATAGCTGGTGCTTCCTTGTGGGAAGAGGCAGTGTTCTCCAAAGCATCTGCTTGCTGTTCTTGGCTTTAAAATGAGCAGTGTCTGTAGGGCTTAGGCAGGTGATGGGGCAGGCTCTGGTCACATACGCAGTGCCTGAGCAGCTTGCTAGAGTCATTTGTATCAGGTGGGGCAATCTGAGCACCAAACTTCAGTCTTTTTAAGCTGAAAATATTTAAGTGAAGGGAAAAGAATGTTGCTTGAAATGTAGCATTGATGGTCCTCCCATCTACAAGAACTAACATCACGGTTATGTTGAAACAGAGCAGTGATAGGACTAAAAGTGAGCCAGTCTGACAGAGGACGATCCTGAACGGTGACATTGGTGTGCTCAGCTGTGAGCACCCTTGTCTGCAGCTGCTCTTTGCAGCCAAGCCTGGGTGACCTCCCTACTCTGTCCTCCTGAACTTGAGGCCATCACCTGAATGTCAGCATGTGGGCTCTTAGTACCTCAGTAGTGGTTACTGCCTGAGAGGCTGGCATGGGCATCTCCAGTCCTGGGAAAGGGAGGGATGCACTCCATCTGAGTGGGGTTGGTCACTGGTAAGAAGGTGGATGGCTGGATGTGCAAAAAGGATGATCCAAAACAGTTGGAGGGGGAAAAAATTGCCTTATGCCTGCTGAGGAAATTATTATTAGAAAGGAATATTCGACCCTTTTTTTTTTTTCCTGTTTCTGGTTCTGTGCTTCCCAGTACAAGAAAAAAATGAAACTACTGGATGGAGTCCAGCAAAGGGCCACTG
Source organism: Acrocephalus scirpaceus scirpaceus (assembly GCA_910950805.1). Lineage (NCBI taxonomy): Eukaryota > Metazoa > Chordata > Aves > Passeriformes > Sylviidae > Acrocephalus > Acrocephalus scirpaceus. The sequence goes on along the minus strand of OU383774.1, from coordinate 53,186,091 downwards.
AGATGGTGAAAGGTACTGGAGCATATCTGGGAGAGCAGGAACTGTTCATCTTGGAGAAAAGAAGGCTCAGAAGGATCTCATTAATGTGTGTAAATGCCTGAAGGGAGAGTGCAAAGAGAATGCACTGCTGTCCAGTGACAGGGCCAGAGGCAATGGGCACAAACTGAAACACAGATTTCCTCTGAACATCAGGAAACAATTTTTATTGTGTGGGTGACTAAGCATGGGCAGACTGTCCAGGCAGGTAGTTTGTGGGTTCTCCATCCTTGGAGATATTCAAAACCCAACTGGACATGACCCTTGGCAACTACCTCTAGGTGACCCTGCTTGAGCAGGTCCAAATGACCTTTGAAGGTTCTTTTCCACCTCAGCCATTCTGTGATTCAAAGTCCACTTAATGCCTGTGTCTACTCTATTGCTTAGAGAAGGAAAAAAATAAGTATCTTTCCTTAAATCTAAACTATTTCCAAACTAGTCACTAACAAATTAGCAAATTATACCTATGTCTGGCCTCACTGTTCCAAACAGGATTTGCATAACAGCAACCAAAGTTCTGTTTTGTAGCACATAGGAAATAGGGCTACAATGTGTGGTTTTACAGGCCATGTCCTTTCCAGGAGACCACATTGAGCAAATGGGATGTTTTCAATTAGGGCTTAGAAGATGCAACAGTAACAACAAACTTGATCCTTTTTTCAGGATGCATTGATGTGCTGAGTCCCTTCAGTGATGACCTCTTATGTAACACTGAGGAAGACAGAGATTTTTCTCTTCAAAATTGAGTCTTGTAAATGTTGGCAGGAAATCCTCACTCCTCAGAAGGAAAAATGTAATCCCTAGTTTGCTAATAACCTGAAGTTCTGGGATTTGAGATTAACTTTGTGTGATCACATGACTTTTCATTGCATTTTCTCAGTCTGGGGATTTTCCCTTGCGACCAGTCATTCGCCATCTCTGAAATTTTGTGTGCTGCAGGACACATTGTACTGCTCAGAAGAGAAAGAGACTGAGTTCAACTGAAACTGCTGCCAAGTAGGGACATTGAACTCAAACCAAAATGGAAACAAGAGCACAGTCCTGGCAAAGCCTGTGCAAAGAGGGGATACCAAGAAAGAATGTTATCAGCATACAAACAAAACCTAAAAAAACCAAACCAAAACAAAAAACATCTGCAGTATAGAAATGAATATTCATCAGAACTGTATAAAGCCAAACCATCCCCCCCCATCCCAGTACTGTATGCCAGCCAGCAGCCATGGTCCAGATCCAGAAGCCCTAAGGACATAGAGTTTCCAGTCTATGAAAATTTGACTTCCATTTTTTGTTCTTTGGTTCAATTGCCAAATAATATTTATCTACCTCAAGTAGTCTTTTCAGAACTGCATTAAAGTCATAAGCACTTCGATATTAGGAGGATGGGGAAAAGACACATCACTACTCAGATGGTGCAGAAGAGGTGTCAGGCCTTGTGAATTTATTAAAGGGTTTATCACCTTTATACTTATATTTTGTAACAGGTCAGGGCTTCCTTCAGATGTGAAAGACCCATTGCTAGCACTCCTATTTTGTCCTGTCCCCAGAAAATTCTGTGGGGTTGCCACAGCCAAATAATCAAGAAATTTTGACAAATAAACAAGTACACAAACTTCCTTGCTACATCTTTGTCATTAGCACCAGTTTTAGCTGTGGTTTAGCTTTCTAAAGGTTGAGCCTTGTTTCTGACTGTTTAGTAAGTTAAGTTCATCATACTTAATGATGAAGTATCCTGTGGGGTTTGCTGTCTTTTTGATTAGAGGGATTTTATATGAAAAAAAAAAAAAAGATCTTACTGGCTTTTGTTCAAGTCAGTGTTTTGCAGGAATGCTGCTCAACAATTTAACCATCTTTTATACCAACTACATTGTAACGTTTTGCAGTACTGTTCCATTATGTAAGTAAGTGTCTCTGATGTAGCTGAATAAACTGTGGTATCTTAACCCCACTAAATTATTTTCTATCAGCTTTTGGCTATTTCTTTTCTTTCTCCATGTATGGGATAAGGAATTTGGTTTACTGAGTTTTGACTGAACCCATTCACCTGTCTGTTCTGTGAATTGTCATAAAACTGACAGCTGTTGTATGGATGTGTCCTTTGCACAAATTCTTGCCCTGAGTGCCTGGTAGTGGGTGAGCAGCCCAAAGGTGTCTGGGCAGCAGAGGAATTGCATCACTCCAAGGCTCCCTGTGGATTCTGGATTCTGAACTGAAAGGTAAAAGGAAGATGCTCAAGATTCTGAACTGAAAGGTAAAAGGAAGATGCTCAAGATTTTTAACCATCACAGAAAATGGCACTTCCTGGGACCTCTCTCCCTGAAGTTTGCACAAGTGCAGGTTTTTACCACTCTTCCTGTTTGGACAATATTTTTATCTGTGAAATGGCACTGGCACTGCCATTACAGCAAAGGTTTGAGTAGTTTCTCCTGGCAGCAGGGTAGAAACCTGTCCTACTGAAGACCTTTTGGCCAGGCTGACACTGTGTCCCTTCATAAAGCTGAGCATTAACTTTTGTTTTGAGAGAACAAACTTCGTTCAGAGGAATACATAATTTTTCTTTATCTGATGGCTCCCTCTAGAGAGAGGAACATAAATACTGACCTACTTCACAAATTGAAGTTCTTGGATTTGATCACTTTTAGTCCCAGAAGTGTTTTTGTTGTACCTGCTCCCTATCAGATTTGGTGCCTTTTCAAAGCCTTCTTTCTCTCATTATCTAGATCAGTGCTTTTTGGGTGACTGCAGGAATACAGAGTTTTCCAGTCATCTTAATTGCATTTCAAAATTATCTGCTGTAGTCAGTCGCTGGCTCTGCCCAAATGTGCCCAGAATTACCTCTCCCAACAAAGCAAGAGATGGAAGCCTGAGACAAACAGGGAAATACTGTGAGCTGAGCTAGGGAAGATGCAGCCAGAGTGGAAACTGCCTATCTAAAATGACAGTGGGTGGATGTTGACCAGCACTAGTTTTAGATAAGTATGATCCAGTGTCATGGGATGGGGTGCTTTATTTTTGCAGGGAGGGTGAGAGAGTAACATACAGAGGAACTTACAGATTAAACTGCTTCATAGCTGCCCTCCTCCACTGTTCCATCAGGTTGTTCCCTGAAAAAGTAACTCCATGTTCACTCTCCACTCACCAAGTTCAGCATTGCTTAATGAAAACTAGTACTACTCCAAGTGCCATGGCTTTTAGAAAGGCTCTGTCATTACAAAAATACAAGTTAGTGCTTGCATTGACAATTGAAATGACTGGGACTATCCCCCACCAAATAAATTTATTTACATTGAGGTTTGCAGGACCAATTTATCAGGCTGTAATGAAGGATACATCAGAACTCCCTTTGAGCCCAGGCAGTGCATGTTCAACATCCCACCTGAGCCTTTTTTAACAGGGACGGGTGGCCCTGCTCACACCTTGTTCCCACCCAGTGGAACACAGGAGCTGGAGTGTTACTGCAAATGCCAAAAATTGGTATTTGCAGTTTACTCCAAAATTGTGAGGTACGTATGGGAGTGTCCCCATTCAAAGGCAAACAACAAACAATTTTTTACATCTTTAATCAATAGCAGGTTGATTTAGTTTATTGGTTTGTTTTGGGTTTTTTTAACAATGAATAAAGATGACCCAGAAGTGAAACTTAAGACAAAATGCAGTTTACAAAACTGTTTGGTACCTGTTAGATTGACCTCCTAAAATTTTCATCCAAGACAAAAGGAAAGTTGCAGTGGCCCCTGCATCACTGCAGTCAGTCCTGCTGCACTGATGATGGGTTGTGCTCTTCCATTAGGATGCAGGGAAATGACCACTTCACATGTGCTCTGTGGTGCTACATTCCTGTGCAAGATCCCCGAGAGCAAAAACTTCCCAACTATATGACTTTACAAAATGAAAAAAAATATTAAGCCATCAGAGTGAGGTCAGTGTCATAAAAGCCTCAAAGCTGCCACAAGAAGTGCTGGGCTGTGCATGGACAGGAAAGGGTGGCAAGAGCAGCTGCTGTGCTTGTCATTCCATTCCCATGAACCAGGTGTGCCCTCAAACTCCCAGTGTGCACTGCTTAGCAAGGACCTGTGCCACCTTAATTTTCTGGTCATCTGTCACTGGATGCTATTTTTATTTCGCTAGTGAAGTTTTAAAAGTGGAGACTGAGGGGAGCCATAATCAGAGTCTACAACTTAGTTGTGAGGGGAAGAGGAGGGGTGACCAGTGACAGGACCCAAAGGAATGGCCTGAGACTGTGTCAGGGGAGGTTTAGGTCAGATATTAGAAAAAGGTTCTTCAGAGGGTGGTTGGGCACTGGAACAGCTCCCCAGGGAAGTGGTCACAGCACCAGCCTGACAGAGCTCAAGAAGCATTTGGACATTGTTCTCAGGCAATGGTGTATGTGACCCTTGGGGTGTCCTGTGCAGGGCCAGGAGTTGGACTCCATGATCCTTGTGGGTCCCTTCCAACTCAGCATAATCTGTGAGTCTGCAAATGTATTCACTTACATGAGGGTGCAAGTCATTCTGGATTGCATTAAAACAAATCCTCTTGCAGGCTTGCAGCCACATGCCATGTTTGTTCTCGTGGAATTGGGCTGAAATAAAGCATCAGCAGGACCATAATACCAAAGTGTCTGAGATTCTGGATTTTGCTTCTAGTTGGTGTTCCTGTGGTTTAGTTCTTTTTAAATCACAAGTGCTCTTAAACCATAGCATGTTGCTCTTTGACACTGTGATCAAACTTTGATTAAAGCAGTTTTCTTAACTTTGGCTTAATTTTTAAGCTGTGACACAAAATGAAAAATATAGGCTATTCAAATACACTAGTGCAGAATGTGGACTAAAAGTGTGTTAAATATATGCATATATAGTGCACAGTTTTTACTTTTATGAACTATTTAAATACCAGTCATTAAACCTTTCTTCTGTACTGCAGAGCTGAGAAGCAAATTGATGTAAATACTAAATAATGCAAATGTTTCTAGTAGCCTTGCAGCTATTAGGTTAAGAAATGTAGTTACTATATATGCTTCCAGCCATGCCTTTGTTTTGGGTAACTGTATTTAACAGTTAAAACCATAGAAAATGTTAATACCAGATTTGCAGGAAATAAACCTCTGTACAAGCCTTATTGTTGTTTTCTTTCACTGTAGTACAAGAAGGAGTTAAGTTTATAAATGAAGCAATAGTTTGAATGCTGACCCAGCCTCTTCAGGAGGAGCTGTGACAGCCTGACTTGTCTCAGCACTGCTTATCATGGGAGAATTCTTCTCAGGACCTCTCTGATAGTTAAGTCTTTATTTCTAAGGAGATTGACAACAGGGTGAAAAAAGCATTTTTTTCTTAAACTGATCTTTGAATAATGAGGAAATACCATCAGCCAGGAGGAAACTAAATTATGTAAAGCAGACATAAGCAGCTCTCCTCTGTCCATCAGCAGTTTTAGCTGCAAGTCACTGCAGAGAGCTCAAGAACATCTGTGTTAGATTTGTGTTTACCACACTGGTGTGTACATGTAAAATAGTGCAGCAATTTGGCTGGGTTCTGGAGGCAGTTGGTTAATAAATACACTCAGTTCAGGAGAAAAGGTGTTACCTTTGTTAATAATAGTCTTGGCTTTGAAGTAAATTGGAAATAATTAAGACAAAATGAGTCCCACCAGAATGTCTTCGTCTGAGCTGATTGTCTTCAGCACTAATAAAAAGATGCAGCACTGTAAGTAGTGTTTCTTAAACCAGATCCAGTAAATCCCTGTGAAGAAGCCTGTTTTTCTCTCTATCGATTTACAGTGAGAAACTCACTGAGTAATTCAAATGTCCACAGATCAGGTAAGATTAATCTTGTCTTCTGTGTCTGGAAGTAAACAGATCCAGACAAAATACAAGCCTCTCATCAGGAGGTGGATTCTCCTCTAAAACCTGTGCCCCACCAGTGCTCCCTTCCCCTCTTAATCCATTCACAATGACAAATCAATTCCCTTTAATCTCTCACGGAAATGGGAAGCAGGTACATCTTAGCATGTTGCTTCTTTTTGTGCCTACAATCATACAGCCACTTCTCTGCTGGATCCAGCTATGTCTGGATGTGTTGTGTAGAAACCTCTTACTTCATGGTATTTTGACATAAATGGGATAATATTTAGCCCTGGCGCCATAAAGTAATGTGGAAGGCATTTGGCAGTGTTCCTAAATTCTTGCTGTTTAAACATGAGGAAGCAGATCACTTCTGCATACCAGCACTAATTTATAGAAACTGAAGGCTGTGAGGAATCCTTCCCTTTAAACTAAGCAGGTTCTGCAAGAGAGTTTCTGCCTTCCTAGTTACATGGTTGAGCCCAATCACCCTCATACAGTGAAGGAAGCCACCAACCTGTCAAATACAACAGTTAAAAATTGTTTAAAACATTCCCACTTCTTTCATGAAGTCCTTCATGAAGGCTACTGTACTGAAAGTACACTCCTCTGCATTTCTCTATGCTTAGTGTTTTAAATTATTCTAGGTAACTTTACAAAGTCTCAGGGTTTATTTTAATGCCTCTCAATTCTTCTTCCAATCCAAAGAACAGAACCTTAGTGTGTCCTGAGGCAGCAGCTGCATATTAACAATGGGGAAGACTTGACAGCAGAAAAAAATGACACAGGTGCCACTCTACCACTTCATTATGAGAACACCTGAACCTAATTCGTTTTTAACAGGCCTATGGCATCCTACTTCCCCTCAGTAGAAGGTCACTGTGTAATTAGATCTGTGATGACACTGTGTCAGCAGAGACACTAAATTCCTGGAGAAACGGATTTAAACTTCTGGGAGAACTCTTCCAGCAGCTCCATTAGTTTCTCTTCATCCTCTGGTGGACTGTGGGTGTATGCTAGGGGTAAGTGTGTAGGGACTGGTTGCCTATCTGGAAGAAAAGAAGGGGGAAAAAAAACAACCTTAAGGGTACATTTAACTCTCTTATAGCAGAAAGGAAGTTTTTCTGATGCACTCTGTACTGCCCAAACATACTTTATGGTCTTGAAGCCAGGAAACTTAACCTTCTAGGTACCTGTAAATAATGCTAGTTAAGCATATCTTCTAAACCAAAAGTTAAACCAATCCAATTTGTATTTTGGAGCCTAGAGTGATTTTTCTTGTTATGACAGCACATTATGACCTGGACTGTGGAGCAAACCCCCATTTGCAGCTGGGGACAGTTCAGGAAAAGGAAGGCTTCCTTGTGGGGTTATGCCTGTCACTAGTGCAGTACCTCCAGGCAAAGAGCAATAGCTGGTGTTTGTTGCTGCAGGCACAGGATGCTTTTGCACTTGAAACAACATTTTTCCTTGCCTCCTGGATAACATTTCTAGTACTCTACAAATCCCCAGCTGGGACTTCGTCGTTAGGATTATTTTCAATCTTAAAATGCTTACTTTCATCCTTAGAAACAATGGTTGAATTCTAAATGCAGAAGAACTTGGGCTTATTGGTCATTCGCCGTAAGTGACACGTATCCAACCAAGTTTGCTCAGTTTGATGCTTTGCTTGGTTTTCCAAATCTCATGCCTGTCACTCACACTGTAAATACAGCTGTTACCACCATCCACTCTAAGGGATTTTCCCCTCCAAAAACATGGTATTTAGAGCCTGGGAGCCTTATGACAATGCTGTCAGGTGTCTGTGGAACAACAGTCAGAGCACTGATGCAGCACTGTTAAGTCTATTTAGCAAGCCCAACTTCTACAGCAGCCAGCTGAGACAAAAAGAACAAGCTGTTCTGGGCAACCCTGGGCAGCAGATTTCCCTGAAAACCTATCAGGCTGCCACGGGGCTTTCCAGGGGAGCAGAGGTATTTGCTCTCTTAAGAGCAAATGTTTACCTGACTGCACACAGCACATAACTTCTGCTCATGGAAAACTGAGGAGAGAGTGCTGAGGAACATTCCCTTCTCCATCACTGATTATGAACAGCTTCCCACCTAGCCACAGTGCTTCCAGTAGCCTGTGCTAAAGTTTGGGAACTAGGTATCAAAGCCAAGTTCAGCATCAGAGAGAAGATGCTTCTAGTCTTTGGAAAGCAGGCCTCTAACTGTTAAACATTTTTTATATATTTTAGCAGATGCAGAGGATTCTGGTAGTACTAGTCATGTTCTCACTTCCCTTTACTATTTTCTCAGGGAAAAAAAAAAAAAAGCTGACTTTGGTTTGCTCTCAGAGGGAACAGTAAAAGAGAATGCAGAAAATGGAGGGAAACTGTGACTGATTTAGAAAATGACTGCCTGGACCAGAAGCATCAGGTTTGTGGCAAAGTGCTCCTGGCATCCCAAAACCTTCTCTGAAAGGGCCTGAAGAGTGCCCATGCTAAGCTGTGGCTTCCAGAAGGCTGGAGGAGCAAGAAATAACTGACTTCACCACTATTTGATAAGCACAAGAAACAGACTCAGAACTTCTGTTGCAGCTGTAAGAGCAGTCATGCCAGGATCAAAGCTCTCAAAGTCAGTAGCTTTAGCTAAAGAGCCAGGGCATGTTCCCTGTTTACCAAAGCTGGGGGTAGACAAAGGCCAAAGGGAAGAGCCTGATGGAACTATCAAGAAACAGACAGAACAACTGAGAAGAAGCATTAGGACCAGAAGTAAGACAAAGGCAAAGCCTAGTCCTACAAAGAAGGCTGACCAGCTGAGATGTGGGGTTTCCACATACACCACTGACATGAAAAATGTCCATTTAAGTATCTGTCAGCCAACCCTGTGAGACAGAAGGGACAAAGTCAAATGCAGAAAAGTCTGAACTTCCTGTATTCTGTACAGAAATTCAGTGAATCAGGATTTGAGTGCCACATCCAACAGAAGCACTGAGCTTCTCTAAGAAATTACCCTAAGTTTTCTCTTTCTGGACTGACCTGCATCACTATTGAATCATCCCTTCTTCCAGCTGCTCCTACAAAGATGCCTGTCATTTGCAGATAGGAGACAAGAGAGGCTCTGCCCTACTTTTCCAATCCCTAAGCTCACAGTGCCAAAAATGACACTGTGCTCAAGTCTTTGCCCAGTGTTAGAGAAAGGGGGAATTGGCAGTTTCAGCTATCATGGAACAGTAGGAAGAAGAACCTGTCAAAGCGGAGCCAACTCCCAGTGCTCTGTGAGAAAGATGCTCATTTCTGAGCATCATAGAAAATGCTGTTTGACTGCTGTGATTCACCTTCCCTTGGCACAGTCCTACATGCAGCCATTTTCATTACAAAAATCCCCAACCCTCCCTAAAGAAATGCTTTGAAGTCTCTATCAGGTACTTTAGAGGACAAAAGCAGGAACATAATGATTTAACATGATGTTCACTTGAACACTTAGACTTAAAACAACTTTGAGGAATGCTTTATCCTTTGCACAAGCTGCCTGGTGCAGCCTTCATCCCTTTCCAGGCCAGACAGGGATCCCAAGCTCAGGCAGGCTGGGGATCTCCAGTCTGTGCACTGTGAGACACTGCTCCTTACCCTGGAAGAACAAGCCGCTGGGCAGCTTTGTTGCTTCAGCTGACACAGCCAACCACAGGACGGTGTCAGCTCCCTGGGCCTCTGTGCGTAGCGAGTTCTTCATCCTCTCGTAGAAATCGGGCATGGACGATCTCACAGCTGCAAAGGATAACAATGGAATGGTGGCCTGCCATGCAAGGCTTTTTCAATACCAAAAAAAAAAAAAAAAAAAAAAAGGACAGCTTCAAATTGCCATTTTGTTTGTAGGAAGGAGAGGAGGCATCTCTGGAGCTTATGAAAGACAATTAGTATTTCCCCCTGTCTGGGAGTAGGATGGCTTACAGGAGAATAGCACTAAGCTGCCAGATGATCCATCACTTGTTTGTTATGGTCAAATTACAGGGACAAAACTGACAACAGGATCTGTAAGAGGTTCTTCTGCCAATTCCATTCTAAATTGTAAAGACAACAAACACAGGGGAAACAGAAATTCCAAAAAACAGTATTCTGATGGGATTTTTAACTCCTATTTTCTCACCAGTTTTAGGAAACCAGTTGCAGCAATGTATTTAAAAACTGCTTACTTCCTGTCTAAACTCTGGCTTCATTTTATTTTGTCCAACAGATGATGACTGTGGGCCCATCCACTGTAAATGTTTCTTTTTGGGGGTTGAAGAGTCTTTGACCATCAAGGTGGGATAACTCATTAAGTTTGAAATCCACAAAGGAAGTGGAAAAATAAATGCATTTTAAAGAAAAATACCAGCATACTTAGTTGGAAAGGACTATTTTCAAGCATTAAGTAGACAGGGTAAATGCTTCTGTTGTCAGAAGCAAATTTTGGATTTTTGCATCCCTATAAAAGACCTAGAGATGTAACTGCTATCTGCATCCCAAGCTTGGGTACTGGGGGCTGGAAACACTGGGGAATGCAACATGCATAGTACACATCTGATGCTGGCCCACCTGCTCAGGCACAGTCACTGAAGAACAGCTGCAGCTCAGACAAAGGGCTGAATGGCCAAACTGCTTCTCAACAGCAGTCAATGTTTAGAGGAAGAGTAGAAGGCTTGCACGGTGGTGCATTCTCCTACATGCCCTCACAAATTCCCAGTGTCTGCATATTGGTACTTACAGAGGCAGAACTCCATCTTGTGTGTTTAACAGTTCCATTACAAATGTAACTTAAGGGCTATCTTAAAGAACTGTGTCTCTGCTGTGCATTTGTGCAGGGCTGGAAGCATTCACTGCCCATTATTATTCTCTAGATATACACAGCTAGCAGACACTGTGCAGAATAAAGCCACCAAGGGGATATAAAACTACTTCAAGCACCAGTTTGGAGAGAAGAAATTACTGCACCTGTTGGAAAAATACACTAGGAAGTTTCATTTCTCTTTGCTTTTAGACTAATGCTGAAAAGAAAAAATTATTGTCAGTGTGAAGCAGATGTTACCTGGAGTGTCTGCCCAGCCGGGGTGCATCACGGAGAAATGGATGTTTCTGTGAGCCTTTGCCCACTGTTCTGTCAGAACAACTTGCTGTCTCTAGGATAGAGCAGTAAGAGCCACACTAGCACCAAGTTCAACAGCCTGTCCACCCAATTAGTTCCCAGGGAAATAAACTACATCAACTGTGCCATAAATACCACAGCATTTATGCACAGCAGAAATATACCCTTGCTCATCCTGACTGGATTTATTGGATAATTTCAACAGAGACTTCCACAGTCACTGCAATCCATACCCAGGTCACAAATTTACTTTTAAAGCAGCTGCACTGCTTTTATTGACCATGTCTACTTGCTGCAGACTGTGGCAAGAACTAAGCACGCAGACAGGGTTCATCAGCTAAAGACAGTGTTCCCTCTAGGGACTTCTCTCATATCAAATGAAAGTCTAACCATGCTCTCCTCCATGCAAGATGTATGCACTCCTAAGGGCGTGCCATCATACTCCTGAAGATTATTGCCTGTGGATTTGCTTATGGGTTGGATGCAATGGGAAAGCAACAGTGACCAACTGGCTTTTTGCAAAGTAGATGGTATGAGCTGCCTATCAAAGAAGGGCTGGGCTTTGTTTTCAATCCCATGGACTGTACCTTGTTCTGTGCATACACCATAGTTCCATCAAATGGCCCATTTCCTGACTGCAAGTCAGATATGTTTAATTTTTGAACTAGCATGCCCCCAGAAGAGACAGTTATCTGAAATGAAATGAATGAAAAACGAATGAATGAAAAGCAAATGAACGAAAAGCAAAACCAGGAACTCCCCACATTTGAGATGCACTCATGCATGCAGTGTAGTCTTCAGGCTACAGCTGAAAGTCCCTACGGAGCAGGATTCCTCTGCATACTCTTTGCATTACGCTTACACTCATAAGAACAGCATACCTGGAGATGAGGTGGAAAATACATAAGTTTTTTAAGAAGTGATATTCATTCAAAGTGATGTTGATTCATCTCAGGAGTTTTGTGCTTCTTCCTTTTGAAAAGTAAGGTGAAGAAAGAAAATAGCAGAATAGCACTATTTGCAGTTTGTATGTTTAGCATTTACCAAAGCCAATTAGAAGCCATACAAAACTTGGGAAATTTCGTTTTTAAAAATGTACCTGCTGTCTTATTTTACACCAAGATCTGTAAAGTTCTTCTAAGCCTATACTCCTGTTGTACATATTTTGCATTTTGCTGCAGGAGCTAACTTGCCCTAGGGAATCTAAGAGGGTAAGTTCCCAAATGAAGTGTTTTACTCTGATTTCCAATGAAGGGTTGAGAGCAGCAGGCAGGAGCTTTGCCTTAGAGGAGGAGGTTGTTAGCAAAATCCAAGAGGATTTTAAAGATCCTTACAGCATTATAAGTAATCCTGCATTGCTAACACAGTCAGAAAACTGCTGTCACAAGCCAGAAGGTAAAAATAGTAAAACACCCCTTTTAAACAGCATCACAGACTCACCACTCTGGCATCAGCTGCTTTTTCCAGGAGAGGCACCAGGGCAGTTGTCATGATATATGTACCTAAAAGACAGGCACCAACATTAACTTTTCCTTTAAAAAAAAGCTTTCTTCTCTCTCCACCCTCCTTAACAACCCAAACCCCAAAGTCTCTTTATCTCCAAAATCTGATCTGCCTTTGACAATGATTTTTTGTTGCTGCTTCACTTGCAATGTGCCAACTCAACATGTAGTGGTTCACATTGCCATATACTTGGCAAAAGGCATATATTATTTCACAGATTTTCATGGTTTTTTTACCTATAGAGAAAGCAGCTCACTATACTCATCTGTGAGAATCTGAAGGCAAAATAGCTCAGGTATGGAATTCCTTGGGTGGGGGAAGGTGATGCCAGTGAAGAAATGGGGAATGCATTTCCCCGCAAGTCTGGCATATATACACAGATCTAAGCTGGGTCATGAACAAGAGAAGGAAACTGCACTTCATACTTACAGTTCTTAGGGTACTCACTGCACATGCACATGGACTTAAGACTTGTCCATTTTTCCCTTCACACTATGAAATCACTCAGAGTACACTGACACTTTCTGTGTTGCACAGAAAACCCACCCTTTAAATCCCTAGCATGACCATTACGGAAGACAAGGAATCCTTGGGGGAAAAAAATATTAATGTTGCCTGCGCAAGGCTGAGCTAAGATTACTTGGGGAAACTTAGTTGTGTCTTTCCCTGCTTTTAATTGTTTGTTCAGCAAGGATTTTTACACACCACACAAATATATTCCATTACCATGACCAGCATAGTTTGTTTTTACAAACACTGTTCAACTGTCAGTGTATTTGATTCAGACACACAGACACACCTAGCGATGTTTCATCAAGTGCAACACAGAGATTTTGTTGTTGTTGTTATCTTTTCAAAGAATTTTTTTCTGTTTAAATATATTTTTATAAAATTCAATTAATTCAAAATTAATCTAGCCCCATTTCGTCTAGTGTTTCTGCATCTACTTCCCTCTCATGTCTTTACAAATGGCTCAAGTTCAACGATTCTATTGGTGATAAACTCCTTTTATCCTTGAGCTACCCAGGCTGTTTTTCACTAGGCATGAAGACTTCAGCATGTCTTTATAACCTCTCTTCCACACAGGCAATGAGATCACCCAGTTAAAATACTGCATGTTTACAAATACGGTACCAAAATCAAACATGTTACATGCTTGGTGAACAAACTGTTCAGTTCCCCTGTTCAGTTCTCAGTCACAGCAGCCTTCACTTTCTCTATATAATCAGAAGTATGTCCATATGCACACAATATATTTAAAACCCTGGCAAATCAAACAAAGCAAATGCACCGTAGATGAGTTAATGCAGCCTGTCCTCAGCAGAAAATGTGAGCAAAGGCAGTTGCCAGCGAATAACGAGAGCCCGCCCGTGTCCCCTGGTAGCGGCGGGGAGACTGGGCGATGACATCACCCCTACAAGAACTCCCGCTGGCTGTCAGGGGAGGCTGCCGCGATGTGGGGGAAAAAAAATACCCAAAAGAAAATCACTTCAGTACAAGCTGAGAGCCTCGTTTTAATGTTGTCTGGCTGTGGATTCTTCAAAAAAGTAATATCATGTCCTGGTTAAATAAGCTGCATCTCCTAAAGGCAGAGCTGCAATGCACCAGCTCTGACGATGCTCCATTTTACTGTCCTGCAGATTAATTTACACTTTTAAGGGGCTTGATGTTGATTTGTTAGTTCTAAAGAGCTGCAGAGATGAATGCACTAATGTTGCCTCATTAACAAGCGAGTTGTGTTTTGTTTTGCAGCCGAATAAGAGAAATGTTCAATGCCAAAAATCCTGCTTAGAGCAACTACAGCTTGTCAGAAGTTTATGTGCTTATTTAGAACCACAAACTAACTGCAAAGCCCATATCTCCTCTCTTCCTCAAGTTTATTAAGAATTCAGAAAATCCCACAAAGCCAGAGCATTCCATCTTTTTGCCCCACAAAACCACTTGCTCATTTGTTTTGAGACATAGCACAAACAGAGCAGTTTTGATCACAGCTTCCTATGGTAAGCAACGGTATCTGAAAGCACACAGACACAATGCATCAAGCATTAAGTCTGCAGCATTTAATTTCTCCCACTGCTAAATATTTCACTGACTACTGCCCCCATTTTAAGTGTTTGAACACAAACTCCTCATTCCTTTGACAAAAATACTTGGATATTATACATCCTTATTTGCCTGGGCTGGTCTGTCAGGCAAAACAGCTTGGAAAAGAAATTTAGAATGGTAATAGTAGAACAGATCTACAATAAAGTAACAAGGTTTATTGCTGGTTAGAATACATCATGAACTGAAACCTCCCCATTTTTATCAGTGCAAAAGCTGACCCATAGTTTGATGGTGACATTCAAACAGCCTGGGAGAACACTCAGTGTGGTCACTGCAGGGCCTGGCACAGCCGTGTACCCCCAGCAGGTACTTGCTCCAGCACAGCTGTATCGCAGCAAGCACCAACACAGAAATTAATTTCTGGGTAAAAGGGGAAGCAGAAAATGAAGGCATTGCCTACCACTGTCCTTATGAAAAAAAAAAAAAAAGGAATTTTTTCTTGTTAAAAAAAACTTTGCAAGGAAAACCAAGACTGATTTGGTAGAAGAAACTACATTCATCTCTGCCCCTACGTAAGGAAATCAAGGCAACATCCAAACTGAATGTTCCTTTTGCCAATACTTGATTATTAATACCAGTGTACTGGATATCAGCCTTTCCAAAATAAGCACTTGAGCATTCTAATACATTTACTTGATGCAAAAAAAATTTGTCTGTTATAGCAGAAACTTCTTCCTGCAGAGCTTAGTTTAAAAAGGTAAAACATATGAAATGTTATTAATGCTTAATTATCACTGTGCTCAAACTGTGTACAGTACAGACTGAGTTGTTTTTTTTATTTTTTAATGGTTTAACACAAAAGTACATGAAAGGAATGGCAACCTTCAACAGTGCTGTGCCTTACACTGAAAGCAGTAATTACTGGGTATCTCCTGAAATACAGCTGGTACTACCTGCATGTAGGACTGTGTGACAGGGGCCAGATTTGTGCATCACCATTTCCTGTCACTGGAAGGTACATTGTTCACATGGTCTGAAAGCTTGCCTCCCACTGGTGTAACAGGGGGAAAAAAAATCAGTAAAATAAATGGTATACAACACTTCCCTTTGATGAGAAGTATTTGCTGTGACACAAAGGAGTCCAGCAAGATGAATTTGGGAGTTTTCTCAGAAGCAGGAGAATGCAGAAGAAGGTGAGCCCCAACTATCACACCCGTCTAAAGGATTTCATCTTGCCCTTGCTGAACTCTGCCAAGGTGAAGAGTTGACTTGTAAAACCTTCTGGACAAGCTACAGCCCTGTTCTGTGTAATGAGGTCTGACACAGTACTGGCTGGCCATGTTTTCTCTAGTTAAAAAGGCTCCTGGGATAGATGTACAATTTATTTTAAAAATAAACAGTCTCTTAACATTAGCTTTCTTTGAAAAACTTCTGTAGGCTTTATGCCTTGAATCTGATCTCCCATAATAGGAAATCACATATAATACAGAGTAATTAAAACTGTTCTATAGAGCAACACCGTTACACACCATAAACCAACTTTATCGTATGGTAAAGTAGACAGGGTGGGTTGCCAATCTATGCATTAAACATGGTCATTCTAGTAAAAGTAATGAGAATATACTTTATTCATGCACATTAATATTTAAGTTTTGTGTTTACTTGAAAAATACAAAAAACAAAACCCACCAAAAATACTGAATCACCATGCATTTCCTTGTGGCCTGTCAGTAATTGCTCCACCTGCTCTGGGATCTTCTCCATTCAGTTGAGTACTCTGATATTGTTCTCTAACTAATAACTCAAATTTTTGACTCCATACAGTGAACTCTTCTGCAACTTGGATAAGCACTAATTCAGTGGTTTCACAATCACAGAGTGAAATATTAGTGACGTATGTGTAGGAAATGAGGCACTGTTATGGAGATAAACATTTGATTCATATCATAAGTTGTTGTTTTTTACAAAAATCAGCCTGACTGCCTCATAGACTCCTAAAGAAAGTTATGCTACCTTTCCCATGACATGATGCAGAAGCTGAGGGGACTCTATGGAAGACACTATTATTAGGTCTTGTGCAAAGGTAGCTCTGCACGTTCTTTCAACAGTTACTCCACTGTGGGTCTCATGACATGAACAAAATGAAAGCTATCCTAGTGCATGGGACAGCAGTCTCCAGTGTATTAGACACTGGTCTTTCTCACAGAAAACTGCAAGTCTTGCTATACTAAAACATGAATGCAATCAAAACACAGGATAGCCTTAATAGAAAATATAAACAAACACTATGCACACAGATTTCCAAACTGCTGGTGGTCTATATCAGTCTGCCAGAAC
Source organism: Acrocephalus scirpaceus scirpaceus (assembly GCA_910950805.1). NCBI lineage: Eukaryota > Metazoa > Chordata > Aves > Passeriformes > Sylviidae > Acrocephalus > Acrocephalus scirpaceus. The sequence continues at coordinate 53,169,228 of OU383774.1, read as the reverse complement.
CAGGAGAAGATTCCTTAGGATTCACGTACTTCAGATTGAAAATTGACAGGCTATCACATAAAATAAAAGTACACAAACACATTCTCTGATTTGCTTTAAGACTTAGTGTGACCCTAAAATCTGTATTTATAAATCAATTTTGAAGAAAATTATGGTAACATTGTAAACCCACTACATATTTATAACATCAAATTAATTGATGATACAATTACTGTAGACCCAAGTGTCTTGGTGGATTCCAGAATGTTCTTTTGCTTGATGTTCTATCTAGCAATTAGAGGCACACTGCCAGTGAAGTTTTTGCCCTGCTAACATTCGAATAAGGGCAGGCAGCCAGCACCATGCTTAGTGAAGTTTTTCATCTGCCTGAGCTCTGCAGTATTACTAGGAGCAGTGTTATTTCAACTGAGAAAAAAGTAGGAACAAAAAGCCTAAACAAACAAACAAAAACCCCAACACCACCAAAAATCTTTTATTGTACAGATTTCAATGGCTCATTCAGCTGGTAGAAATCAGTTAAACTGGCTTGCTTTTCTTGAGTCCAAGTAAAAACAAACCACAGAAACAAACAAAACCACCCAACAAACAAAGTGACATTCTTCATTGGCCTGATTATCTTCTCAAGCTCGCAGTTTATGCAGTTCCCAGTAAGAGACATCCCTGAATCTCTTTTCCTGACTAAGAGATCCGGAACGAAGATTTTAGTGTCCTGTCTCTGAGGGCCAATTCCACTGCACTAGCAATAACTGAGAGTGTATGGCAAGAGTTAATGAACATGAAACACAAAATAAAGGTTTACATTTCCCTCAAATGACAAAGCTCATCTCAATAAGGGTTCCTCTGTCTCCTGGGAATCAGGCTTCAGTACAGTTACTGCATGTGCAATTATATTCAACCTTATCCTTTCACATACCACCTCTGATCTCTAAGTCTTAAAGCTCTTTAGAAAGAAAACTGGAACCACAACCTCCCTCCTCATCTTTTCACAGATAAGGTTATCATGCCAAAGATCAGGCATTGAACTTACAGCAAACTGACAGCTGATATTCAACTTGTTTGACTTCCAAGTAATTCAGAACACCAGGCTGCACTGGCTTCTGTGAAACACCAGTTAGATGCAGTTCATGTGGAGGGAAGAGACTGACAAACATCCACCCAGCTTAGGCAGTTTGCCATAGATGGGCTATTGTGTTACTATGACATATAAGCATCTTATTTCCTCTGGCTCTAACCCTTCTTGCACAGAGTGGAAGTATATGTCTATATATTATTAAAACATGAGAGCACATTAGATTGAGGAAAAGATGCATACTGGGAGCATCATTTATCTCTCACTGTGTTTTAGCATCCCCTTGGCTGGTAAGTAGCAATAAAAAAGTAACATATATGCCATTTTTCCATGTCAAGCAGGAAGATATGTTGAGTAAAAGCAAAGTGAGGCAGGCGATAAAACAGAGGAAAAAGGATTGTTTCAGCTAAATGTCTAGTGCTTCAATAAGAACACGCTTCTTTTGCCTCCACTTGCTTATCAATGCTGAAGTTTTCTTCCAAAATGACCAAATGCCACCAGCTTTCACAGTCTTTGCTGGGAGTTATACTAAAACAAATAAAATAAAATTAAATTTTAAAAGGTTTTGGACTCAGAACTCTGCAAGACTCATCAGAAGAAATGACTGCTTGTTGCTGCCCAGCTCCTGGGTACAACCCTGAGTACACGGCCAGCCCACAAGAAGAAATGTAAGGGCAACATCACACAAACTAGAGGACAGAGAAAAAAATCTGCCCATTAGGATTGGCAGGTCTGCAGGAAATCTGCTCACATTACCCCAGACGAGTCACTCCATTTGGTTTATTTGAAAGTGTGTTTCAATCAGCAAAGTGCTATCTCTTTCAGACTCATGCCTGGCCAGTTGCTCCCACATCACAGTCTAAGTGTTCCATTCTGCTCTCTACACTCACTGAGCTCCAGCAATCAGACAACAATTCTTGAGGCTCTAGCAGGGAAAAAAGGCAAGGTGTTTCATTTGACAGCCACAAGAGAACCACAATCAGCCATGCAGCATTTGTGCCTCAGACTCACTGTAAGGGTGCTACAGGCAGCAGCACAGATGCAGCTGCCACCACCTGCTCAAAGCACTTTACAGTTTGAACTTGAATATTAAACAAACCATACAAAACCTTAACTATCAACTGGCATTTTACATTTTCACGAACTTCATCCACCTGCATATCCTGACAGCACCAGAGAGGACTATGCACCTCTTGTTTCAGTTGCCATCCTCAATTAGCCAGTCAGCTGTGTTTTACGTAAAGGGAATTTTACTTTCTATTCTAACCACTGTTATTTTTGCACATATTCATACAAGAGGACTTAAGCAGTCATTTTTGTCCCATGTGTGTCCAAAAAAAGATCAGGATATAAAGTATGTTTCACAAGTCAGATTATCAATTAGAACTGAACACTCACATCCATTATGCTCAAAAATGGATGAACAGATCAGTCAGGAGGAAAACATTCCTGGACTAGATTTAAAAGCTCCACAGCCATTTCAGACACCTAAATGAGCAACTTTACAGCTTATAGAAATGTTAATCAGATTTCAAATACAGAATTTAAAAACTGTGTTGTGCATTTAAAGCATGTTATATTCCAGTCTTGCATTTTTAAATGGTTACAGCCTACACACTCCTTTACTAGACCAGAGATCCAAGGCAGGAAAAAAAAAGTGAAAGAAACATGGAAGGAGCATCCTACATGTAAAGATCTGCAAAAGATATTGATATTATTCTATCTTGTTAGTCAAGTGAGGGACAACTGCACATTTTCCAAACAAAGGCCTTGAGCCCACGTCACCCTTCAGGCTTTAGCATTACTGGGGCAGAGAGTGTAATTTAGTTTGTTCTTTCTGACCACATTTGAGTTTACAGCCAACCTATACACCAGTCATATCTAATTTATCCAGGTTTTTCTCTAGGAACCTGTAACCACAGGTAGTTTCTGAAACACAAATAACTTCTCCCAAGTAAAACACACCCAAAGGCACCTAGTACTTAGGGAAATAACACAGCATCTACTCTGACAGGACTTTCTCCACACAGCTTTCTCCTATTGTGACTCCAGATGTTATGATTTATTACCCTATCCCTGACTTTGAAGAAAAAACCTGTAAGTTTGTAGCCTTGGTCCTTCATGTGCGTCAGGCCTGCAAGCACAGAAGCTTTCTGTTGCACTTGTCAGCTTCTTCCAGCTCAACCATGTCCCACTCTGTTCTAAAAAGATTCAAAATTTAATCCTTACTTTTGTCTAGAGAGAAGCAGTCTAAGCAAACAACCCAGTCCTCATCTGAACTCTGAAGAAGTTGGACAACAGAGGATGATTTACCTCCTTAAACTTCTTATACAATCATGCAGCAAGTGATACACGAATGAATAAAGGAGATCTATAAGTAACATCCACAAAAGATAATACAGGCATTTTCCTCATTTGCTACAACCATAATTCAGCTTCCTTTGTGCAGCTGTATAACTCTAGTAAGGTTGATTTACAGCTGGAAAAGCAGAATTTGCTGCTTCTACTTGTGCAATAAAATATAATTCAAGTGATGCACTAGTACAGTTCCTCAGCACTTAATGTCCTCAATATCTAAAACTAAACCAAAGCATGCTTTTGCATTCAGACTGTTGTGTTTATTTCACTCTGCTTCTCTCTGGAAGAATTGTACCTTTGCACTTTGCTGGTTTTTTGTCTGAAAGACCACAAGAGGATAAAAACTAATTTAAGGTGAATAGATCCCTCAAGGTAGAAGTTCTTGTACTTGTGGAGCCAAGGGAAATTTGTTGGCAAAATAAAACTCTTTTTGCATTTTTTGACCATAAGAAACAGAAGAATGTTAATGGAAAATTAGTCTGAAGCAAATGAATCTGTGCCTTTATACTTGATTAAATTGTCAGTTTAATGTATCCAGACTTGCAGAAAAAATGAGCTGTATGCACCATAACAGTGAAGCACAAGACATTTATACTAAAATGTTAGTTTTCAAGCATAAATAGGATTTAAGAAACCAACACAGGAAAAAGGCTAAGAATAAAAACCAACAATGGATTTCAGATTATACTAGTTCTATAAATACCTTATCTTTATAGACTAGGTTCTCCCCTTCCTCATTCCAGATACTGATGAACAGGAGGAAAACACAGAAACAAAGCACCACAGTTCTTCCCTAATGTGTCACTTCTCAATATATTAAAGAGTCTCTTGAGAAATCCACCTACCCTGCACAGAGGCAGAGGGGGCAGAGTGTCAGGACTGTTGGGTTGATGCAAGTACCAGGTGTCTCCTTGCAAGAGGTGCAGCTTTCGGCCTTACTGATATCAGCAGTGTCACACAGCTCTTCTCTCTGGCTGTTTGCTCACCTCTTCTCCACAGCTTCTGCAGGGAAACCTTCCACTTGGCTCAACATTTTCCCCACCCTTCCACATCTCCACTTTCCCTCTTGACTTGCTTCCCATCATTTGTCCCTCTCAGACCACTGCCACACAGTTCACACACAATGCCCCTGTCACTTGGAGCCACCACCCAAGACGTGCTGCTCAATCCCTTGACTAGAGATCACATCTGTTTGAGAGCATCCAGGGCACTGCATACAGCACAGGCTTCCTACACAGCCCCTCTGTCACACAGAACAGGGCTATGCAAGCACACCCAAACATTTGAATGTCTCTTTAAACATCTGAATGTGCTCCAAGCTCCATCCAAACCCCAGAAACACAAGTATTACAAAGAGCATCATTAGCAGCAATGCTCAGAACAAAGTTCCCTAGTAAATTTGAGACTCAACCAGCAATTTTCCACTTCTGCTATGATAAATAAAGATCCTGGTACCAGAACAATTGAAAAATTGAGAAATTAAAAAATGACACTCCAAACAGGCTGTAACATCTCCTCTTTTCCTTCCTGGCTCCTTCCCTGGCACAGCAATGCTATGATCCCTCTTCGAGCAGGAATACATACCTCACAAACCCAGCTATAAAAATGCACTTCTGTAAGCAAAGTAAGTATGTTCCAGAACTAAACCTTCAATACTCACCCAAAGTGTTTGTTGCAAAGTTTTTTTCAAGTCCATCTTCAGTTAATTCTCTGCTATTCACCATACATCCCGCATTATTGATCTGTAAAACAACTCCTTTAAACAAAACCAAGATACACAAATATCTACAAGGAAATCCACACATATGAGCAGTCTATGTTAATTTGCTGGTTTCTCACACTGCAAAACAAAGCTACACACTGCAGCTTTTATTTGTTCAAAAAAACACGATTGCAAGCTGTGTGCAGCTTACATAGTCTCTGACACATTTCTTTCTTTGCTTTACCTTCCAGAAGGAGCCCAGACTTTTCCTTCCCACATCAAAAAAAGATCTGCCCCTACACACCTTTCTGCATGTTCACTGCCATTTCCCCATTTTTATCAGATGTTTCTCATCTAGTAAGCACCAAAGGAGCAGCTCCAGGTGCCTCAGCTGTAGTACAGCCCCCTGAGCAAATTTTCACTGCTAAATAAAGGGGGAACTGCACTGAGCCCCTTGCCAATCATGACAATTAACTGATTCCTCTCTCTCTCTGGCTCTGTTTTAGTCTTTGGATTTTTTGCAAAAGTTTAATCTTTCAGAAGGTCTAGCTTTAAGAGGGACAACATTATTAGCAATGAAAGTCAAAGAGAAAATGTATGGTGTCTCCAAAGATGCAGCAATAAAATTAATGCTTTTCTCTTTTTTTGTAGCACATCTGTGTTAACTGAGAAGGGACAAGAGCAAGCAAACCATGGAGGCTCCTGAAAAAAACACATTTAGAGAAAATTAAGGAGAGAATTGTGGGCCAAGCTGCCAAATCTACATGACCTCTCAGAGAAATACATAGGCTACACACTCCCAAGACAGACACACATGATTAAAGTACACGAACTTACCAACACATTTAATTTATGTTCATTCCGGAATTTTTCAGCAAACTTCCATATTTCCTTGGGATTAGATATATCCACAATATGCAAGAAGATATTCTAAAGGAAAAGAAACTAAATCACAATCAGCAGGGAAAGAGAAGAGAAACCCTGTTAAGGCCTGTCTAGATGAAAAGATATTTAAGTAGCATGAAAAAATTATTGTCTCCAGAACACAAGTAATACAAGTTAACATGCACAACTGCAAAATTATCTTTAGTCTTTAAAACATGTTTAGTCATTGATTCAGCTGCTTCTGAGACACAGATTTTTAATGCCAAAGTTATTAAGAGTCCTACTTAAATAAATCTATGTGACAGACAGGCATAGCAGAGAAGTAGAAAAATATTGCAAACCTTGCAAAATTTCAGTTTAAACAATTTAGAAGCTTTCTCTGTGGCTGAACTTTCCAAAGAAATGTTCAAGGTCATAGCATTAGAGAATAATCTGGGTTGGAAGAGACCTCTGGAGGTTGCTTGGCAAACATGGAGACTCACCAGTCTGTCTGAGCCTCCTGCTCTGAGCCTCCAGCATTTGATCACCCTGATGGTGAAAACATTTTTCCTACTGTCTACTCAGAATTTTATCCAATCTATGTCAGCTGCCTCTTGTCTTCCCACTGCAGACCTCCAAGAGGGACATGGTAGTGCCTTCCCTACACACTCCCATCACATGGCTGTAGAATACAGCAAAACCCATCTCAGCCTTCTCAACACTGAGCAAAATCAGCCTTCTTAGAGTCACTTCGTACATCACACGTCCCATCTCCCTAGTCACCCTCTGCTGGACTCAGTCCAGGACACTGATGACTTCCTCATCCTGGGGAGTCCAAAGCCAGGCACAGGACTCCTGCTGTGGTTTCACAAAGGCTTAATAGAGAGGAAGATGCACTTCCCTCAGCCCACTGGCTAGACTCGTGTTCATACAGCCTGGGGTATGGTTGGCCTCCCTTGCCCCAGGACACTGCTCAGAGGGACAACTCATCACTCCCAGGTCCCTTTCTGCCATCTGCTTTCCAGTCAGCTAGACAAAGACTGCACTTCATTCTGTCATCTGTGCTCTTAAAGATGCCATCAGGTTTTGCCCCTGAATTGACTCAGGGGGGATGCCACTAAAAATCATTAACAGATCAGCTCTGTACTGTTGATTGTTACTTTCGAAGCCACAGGTTCTGGACAGTTTTCCACCCACCTTTTCATCCATCAGCTCAAACCATATCTCTCCAAACTGGCTACAAGGATATCATGGCAAACCATATAAAAGGCCTTGTCCAAGTTAAGGAGATCACTGTTCCTCTCTTGTCCACAGGCAGAGTCATCTCACCAAAAGGACAGGAGAGAGAATCAGAAGGGTAAAAGATAGAAAACTCATGGGTTGAGATAAAAATAGTTTAATAGGTAAAGCAAAAGCCATACACAAAAGCAAAAAACTCCAAGCCTGTGAGCTTACTACTCTAAGAACGCCAAATCTTGTCTGTTCTCAGAAACTAATCAGAGTTAGGCCTCGTTAGTACTTGGATGGGAAACCGCCTGGGAATACCAGGTGCTTTAGGTTTTTTACAAGGAATTAACTGACTGCCTCCCGTGGGCAGATGTTCAGCCATCTCCAGGAGAGCAAGGCTCCATCACACGTCATAGTTACTTGGGATGCCACCAACTCAAACATCTCTCCATTCTCTTTTTTCTCCCCCAGCTTCATATACTGAGCATGATGTCATATGGTGTGAAATACCCCTTTGGTCAGTTAGTCAACCTGCCCTGGCTGTGTCTCCTCACAACCTCCCATGCAACCCCAACTTCTCCAGTGTGGCAGTACAAGAAGTAGAAAATGCCTTGGCTCTATGTAAGCCCTGCTCAGCAATTGCAAAAGTATCTCTGTGTTATCAACCCAGTGTTCATCACAAATCCAAAACACAGACCCATACCAGCCACTGTGAAGGAAATTAACCCTACTCCAGCCAGAACCAGTACAACGAGCAGGGGTATACATTCACTCCAGCACTCTAGTCATGCCAACTATTTCTGTCTAATCCCAGGGAGATCACAGCTCTGCAGTCATGCATGGATTCCTGTGTTTCCTATGCTATGTGTAGTCATGAACAGGCATCTGAAATGGGCTCCCAGACATGTTGCTTTCTCATGAAAACTGTGAGATTTTCCTCCATTTTGCTGTCTCTTAGATACATGCTCACTGTTCCCATGACTCTGCTACTCTTCTGGGTTTGGTCACTACAAACCAATGAAACCACTTTAAAGCCTCTTCACCAGGCTTAGCAAACCTGTTGGCAAAGACACTCTTGCTCCAATTTGTCACGGCTGCTCAGCAAAGCTCATATAACAGAGAAGGTCCAAGAGGCCATAAAGGCTAAGGCCAAAGTGACACCAGATGAACATTCAGGTGTTAACCTGCATGGCATATATGCTCCTACCCAAGCCCTTCCCTTTCATTGTATGGATTTAAGAGACCACTGCTGTGGCTTCCATGCCCTTGACTCTCTGTAAACACTCTTGATGAACTCTGGGTCACCCCTCACAATGTCAGGGTGCCCATGTGGTTGAGCAACAAGAGGCATTAGGCCAAGGTCCAGATCAGCCTCAGTAGACTCTCTGCAATACTTACATCTGAGTCCCCAGCAAGTGACAAACCTCTCAAGTCATCAAGCCAAGACTGCAGATGGCTGCCTGCATCCCCCACAGGAAGGAGCCTTCAGCCATCATCACCCACGACTTCCTCCCACTGTCAACAACTGTTCAGGATCATCTGCCTCCAACAACTCCCCTGACAGAGCTTGCTCTTCCTCATCTGTTACCATGGCACTATACCTATCCTATAAATGCACATCTGCAGGCAGAGAAGGAACTGCCTTCTGTTGCCATCATTCTCAAGCTTCCATTCCTCCCCATCTTAGGAGTCTCTATACATCACTTATTCAAATGCAGCTTCCAGTCGTCCCTCCTTCCATGCAATGTGCTTTTCTACTCTCTGTAGAGACCCTGGCAGTCTCCTGTTTCTATTCCCTATGGTTCTGCAGCCTGCTCATCTCCTCCTCTTGCATCACCTGGCAGCTCCACACCCTGAGGACAGCAGAACCCAACAGATGAAACCACCATCGTGCGCTGCCTCAGGCTCAGAGAAAAGTACCAGTCACTCCCTGCAACCCAACATCTGCCATTATCCCTCTGGAGCTCTGTCTGAGCTAGTGTCCCATGTGCCAGGCACAGTTGCTCCAGCCAGAGTGGTAAAACATGCTTTCAGGAGCATCACTGCACCCACTCCAGCTGTCTCAGAGTGCTGGCTGCCTTCTGCATCCCCTTGCATGCTAACTGCTGCATTAACTGCTAAACCTTTGTCAGTCACTCTGTGTCACAACATTCTTGCAATGTTTTGCAATACCATGGCCAGCCAGCAATGCGGACGCAATAGAAAGAAGAAAAAAAAAATAGGCTTGACATACAGCAAAATTATCATCTTCTAAACCACTAAAGCTAGAAGTAATTCCTCCCTCCATAACATCAAAAACCTTTTGCTGTTTGCTACAGACAATTCTTTTGCTTTTTGCAGATTTGCATTCTACATAGTAGGAGCACAGTGGCATTTACCAGCATACAAAGGCACATCAACTCCTACTCTTCTCCTAGATAGCACCTCGTCCCAAAGACACACCACAGAGAGTCTTATGACGTGTGCCAGGAAAAGGAGGTTTTAAAATAATTATGCAGAGGATGTGTTCTCTTGCAAAACAACAAATAATCATTAAAGGGCCTCCTCTCTTTCCAAGTTGTTTCTTTAAATACTCTTTATACAAGCAAATGAGAAAGTGAAAAAGCTGAAGAATGATATGGCATTACTCCCTGCCTGTAATTTTGCTTCCCTGAGGATAAAAAGCACATGACTTTCTCTCTAGCCATTTGATTTCAGCTCCTTAGCTGAGTTTGGGTCAGAATTTTCTCATTGTAATAATGTGCTCTAGGATGACCCTGCTTGATCAAGGAGATTGGACAAGATGACCCACTGTGGTCCCTTCCAACCATATCCATTTTGTGAATCATTTCTGACCAAAAACTTGACACTGCTCTGCTGACTGAAGCTGGATACCCCTTTATAACTTTCCACTTTTAAAACTAATACCATTATCTACTGGTACAGAAGAGGTAAAGTCTTTTGGGCAGATGTTCAGTATTACAAGGGATTTCAGAGATTGAAAAAGATCTAAATCAACACTTATCTGCTGAAGACTGTCACACTGACTCAGGAAAGGGACGTTCAGGCCTCTCCCCTATAAAAGTCCTCACTGGTAGCAAAGCCATTTTCAAAGTAAACCTAATCTCCATGACTTCATCTATTTTAACAGATTAGAAGAACTTTCCAGTTCCCAGATCTAGGGGCAGGTGACTGCCAAATAACTCCATTTCAGCACTGCACTTCAGCATGTACTGTGGAAGATGGAAAAAATCTTTGGTGTGTAGTATAACAGGATCGCCAACCAAATTATCAGGAAGAGCAAGTTCAGTCTGGATACAGCTTGTCAAGTTGCAGATAAAGCATTTTATTATCTCTCTGGATTGCTTCTGAATGAGCACTTATAAAGAAGGATGTTCCTGTGGGCTCCTTATTAAAATATGCTCTTCCCAGTGCAGTCACGTGTCCCACAGGGCCTGTTGTACAGCTCATCTAACACTTCACTATGAGCTGCTCTCTGCCCAAGTGCTCTGTCCCCAGGGCCACAAACAGTCCTGCAGTGCCCTCACACTCTCTCATGACTACAGAAATTACAGGTCCGCAGCCTACCAGAAAGCGGGAATGCAGTAATGATGCTGCCTTTAGAGGAAGAATACTATTTGCCTCAAACTTTTTCACCAGGTGACACAAAACAGAACATGAAGGAACCTTCAGAGGTCAAACTCACCTCTCTTCCCAGGCAGCCTGACTGCAGTTGGAGAAGGAGGCAACACAGATAATTATCAGCCTTGCTAGAGCCATGGGATTACACAGCTAGAGACAGCTGGAAATTATTTATTTCTATGTAAGGACTGATCTAATTCACCTCCATTAAAGAACTGAAGAGTAATGCTGGTTTGTGTCACACTAGGGAGCAGAAATCAAAAAGCAGAAATTTAGTCAATATGACATCTCTAACCGTAAGTCTTCAGAATTTTTGATCCACATTAAAAACTACTACTGGAATCAAAATACTGTGTATAAGAGACAAGTCATTATTTAAAATGAAGACAAGTCTCCATCCAAGTGCTGTGTGTTAACCCTGGCAGGTAGTTCAGCCCCATACAACCCTATTTACTCACACACTCCACTCCCAGTGGGAATGGGGAGATAATCACAAGGACAAAACAGGTAAAATTTGCTGGCTGAGATAAAGACATTAATAAGTGAAGCAGAAACTGAGTGTGCAAACAAAGTAAAACAAGGAATTATTTCACTACTTCCCATTGTCAGGCATGCATCTAGCAATCCCCAGGAAAGCAGAACTTCATCCCATGCAACAGTGATTTGGAAAGCCAAACACCCTATCTGTGAATGCTCCCTTTTACTCCTTCTTCCTCCCAGCTTCTACTGCTGAGCAAGATGTCATATGGTCTGGGGTGTCCCTGTGCTGTCCCAGTGCGACCTCTCCCATCTTCCTGTGCACCCCAGCCTGCTCACTTGGTGGGGCAGTGTGAGAATGAGAACAGGCTTTGATACTGTGTGAGCACTGTTCAGCAATAACTAAAATGTGGGTTGTAAACACTGGTTTGGTCACAAATCCAAAGCATAGTACCAGTGGAACTGCCAGAAAGGAAATCAACTCTATCCCAGACAAAACCAGGGCACCAAGATGGAAAGATGACTAGTGAACTTCTCCATAAGCACGCCCTCCTGAACAACTAACAAAAGCAACAGTGACAGATACAGGGGTGTACTGTAGAGTGATATATACAGAAACAGAAAGAATGTGTAACAGAGGGAAGGAGAAAAGGAAGAGACATTACAAGAAAAGGAGATGAAAAGGCATGTAGAGCACAGAATTAGGACCACACACAGGACTTACAGAGCAGCCAACCTTGGCAAATCAAGAGAATGCTATTCAGGCACATAAAACCTTCAGCTCCAATGCTGTAGGCTCATAAATGTTGTGGCAAGAGTGTTGCAATGCATTAACTTTTAAAAGCCTCAGCCACCTAGTTAGGAATAATAAGTACGACATCAGAAAGCAAATCAACAATAAACATTAAATAAAACAGCATGCTGCTGATGATGTTAGTAATCACAGAATATATCACCTAATGAAGTTAGGTGATTCAAATGGTTTGAAGTTAATCACTTCAAATCATTTGAATTATAAACTGCTAGATGTTTCCATGTCTGTATGAAAATACTATTAAAAACACAACAGCAAGATGTTGGAAGAGTATTTCAAAGCCTCTGGGGTCTTTAATATTAACAACCTTTCTAAGAGTAAACAAAAGACTAAAAACAACTCACCTGATTGCCCGTTTCTGTCACTATTTCCTCCTTGGCAACTTCAGCCCGTTCCTTGTTTCGGCAAACCAGATGAACCGTGCCACCTGGTGGATTGCAACAAGAAAAGCATTTGATAATTACTTACTAACTGCATTTGGGGGAGACATCAGCATTTCAATTAGGTGAGCTACTGGATATAAGAAAAAAGCTGGAATAGTTCTGCTTGGCTCTGTTCCTGTGAAGGCAGGCAGGGTCATCACGCAAAGTTACACGTATGGAAAAGGCCACTGCAGTCTAAGTACTGTGTTCGAAACATTTCTGTCAAGTCTGTACATCATGTTTAGAGGGTGAAATACCAGAGATAAACAGGAAATTGAAGCTAAGGCATCTATATCATAGATGGTTTCTTTAATATATGCCTTAGGAAGTTCAGTAAAGGGCTTGAACAACACAAGTGACTAGAATTGCTCTGTGAAAAGAAAATAGAAATGCCAGATATCAGAATTCTCAGCAGTGGGAGATATGACAAGGATTATGGCCTCAATTGCAGCTTGGGAGGCTCAGGTCATCTGCATTATTTTTCTGATGAAAAATAATTTTCAGTAGTTTTCTTCTCAATAGACCAGGCTTTCTCAAGAGGATGAATAATTTGCATCCTTGTGGGTATCAAGCAGCGAGAGATTGCAATGACTGGTTTGATCTACTATTGCCAACAGTCCTGCTTCAAGGGAGATGCTGGACAAGATGACCTCTAGAGGTCTATTCCAACCAACTTTTCTATGAAAGGAAGACACAAGGCAAGGCTCTTCTCAGAGACCTGGACACCTAACACAGTCTCATCACTTAGCCATATTAAAGAAAGCCTTCAAACACAAGACTAAAGTACAGCTAGGCTTTTTTTTTTTGCTTCGTACTTTCTGATTGTTACAAGTCCTGTTAATTTCAGTCATAGGAATAGCTATACTCTTTAGTATAGCTGTTTGTAAAGGTGTTTTAGGGATTGCTAGCAGTTCACCTCTAGAAAGCTCAAGGAATTAATCCCTAGTAGAAACATAATTAATCCATAACAGAAACAACAACTGTGTCGGGTCACAGTGCCCAGAACCCAAACACAAAACACCAAGTCTACCTTGGGCTGATACAGTCACACACTGCACAGCCCAGACTAGGGTCTGATAATGAAACCTTTTGTCTACAAGAGAGGTTTTTCCACTGAGCACCAGGATGGGGGGAAGTTTAGGTGTGACCAATACACTAGGAAAGGAATTTAAATGTGTTTTCTTTAGTAAAGATTGAAACTATTTGAACTTAACAAATGAGAATAGTCAAGAGTACTTGGGAGAAGACTGTATCAAGCTGGAAGTGCAGCTCGCAAGACTTAAAGGAAAGCCCAAATCCGAATATTCACAAGACACCAATTCAGAGAAAAGCTGAACTCAGACTACAGAAATTGTCAGCAAGATCATCATTAGTTAGAAATATCTGAGTGCTTGAAGGTAAAGCTAATGCAGCTTGATTATTCGTCTGCTGAGTCAGAATTCCTTATGTTCTTGTCATGGCGTACTTGAAGAGATTCAACTAGAAGCCTGAGCCCCAACAGCTGACACTGACTTTCAAAGTGAGATATTTGAGGATAGACCAGGAAGTCATTTTAACTTCATATGAACAGCAATGCTCATACAACATATCAGACACGCAGTCTGAGCCCAAAGTTGTTCTGCCAAACATGGTGACCAAATCCCATACAGATCCAGTCAGCTTTCCAGCTTGCAAAACCTGGTAGAGATATCCATTTGTGAGCAAAACAGTCACCTGAAAAAGCAATACTTACATAAAGTGATTATGTACAATAGCAGTAATGGGAACCTGAAATCAGTCACATGCTAGCACTGATGTAGATCTTGAACCCAAAGACTCTTTGATGCTAACAGTTTTGAATTAGTTTCATTTAACTGAGTCACCACTTTCCTTCATAAGATAGTTACAAAACCTAAGCACACAAAGAGCGAAAAGAGCTGCAAGCTCCTCCCTTTCATTCTACGTGCCAGAACCCCTGTCACTCTTGCACAACAGGAATTATTTTGTCAACTCTGTAAGGGATTAGGTTTATCCTTCAGCAGCAGCTAGGCCCAGTTCATACCATATCCTTCTGTACAGAGAACAACATTAAAAAATAATTACATGTAATCAGTCAAAGTGCACAAACTCCAGGGTATTGAGATCAAGAACGGCCACATTGGGGTTTTTTATGCTCTCCCATCTCATTTTTGTAAACACAATTGTTTTCTTTCATCATATGATACAGCTGCAGATTCCTCAGTTCAAATTCAGCCAAGCTGCTACTTGTACCAAATTAGCCTTAAACAGACACTGATCCATCACCAACATCCTTAGATGCCACTATTACACGGATCGTTTTGGTAAACATGCACTTGAAGAACAATTTGCAGATCCTCTCTGCTCATTTGGTTTCTTTATTGCAGTTTTCACTGCACTGATTGTGCTTAAACCTCTAACCCACAAGAAGAGCCCTGTGAAATGACCCCCCAAATCCCAGGGATTTGTGTTTGTGTGCAAGTGCTGGAAAGCCAAACCCGCTTCCCTCCATCTTCTCTGTAAGCCTCCTGGGAGCTCCGGGGCAGCCCTGCTCACCTCTCCTCGCTATCTCCTTGGCCGTGGCCTTGCCAATGCCACTGTTTGCACCAGTGACCAGGAAGGATCTTCCAGCCACATCCACCTCCACATCAGCTGGGTTGAAGTGCTTGGAAGCAGACTCGTAACCACCTCTGAACAAACCAAGAGACACCTGTGAGAAACTCGAACAGAGCCCTTCCAAAATAAACACACGTGTGGGTTGAAAAGCGCTTTCCCCTCACAGCTCAGCATCCAGTAATTGCCCTGTTTCCTCTCATGGCCCATGGGACAGGCCATCAATACCAGTGACACTGCGATCAGTAATGTATCATAGAATCATTAATGTTGGAATAAAGTCTTTAAGACCATCAAGTCCAACCATCAACCCAGCACCACCACCACCGTGTTCACCCACGTCCTCAAATGCCGTATCCAGGTGTTTTTTTCAATATTTCCAGGGATGGGGTCTGCATCACTTCCCCGGGCAGCCCGTTCCAGTGCTTTGCAATGAACGCGACAACTCGCGGTGGCGTCGGGCCGCCCCGAGCCACCCAAGCCCTGACCTCGCCCTTCGCGGGGCAGCCCCGGGGCCCTCCCCCAGCGGGGCTGCAATCTGCCCGCCTGGGCGGGGGCGGGCGGCCGCCCATAAATCACCAAATGAACACGGCCTCGCCGCGGGTAAGCGCCCGCCGGCAGACAGGAACGCCCCAGCCAGGGCGCTGAGCCCGCCCCACGCCGCCTCCCAGGCCCCGGGCGGCCGCCGCCCGTACCTCGTGTACTCCCGCAGCCCCTTCACGAACCACACGGTGTTGCGGTACCAGGACATGGCGCTGCTGCTGCTGCCGCCGCCCCCGCAGCCGTGCCGGCCCCGCCTCTGCCCTTACATAAGGCGCCCGGCCAGCCCTGCCGCGTTAGGTAAGGCCTGAGGGGCGGCCCCGCTCGGCCCGGCCGCGATAAAGGGAGGCTGCGAGGCACCGCAGCGAGTGTGGCAGTGCGATGGTGGTGCCACCTGCCTCCTTAGCAGTAGTTCGTGGGCTGGTTCTTCTTACCCTTTCTTTCTCCCTTTCTTCATTACCCACGAAAGACAGCGGTGGCCAGCCCCTACCTCGCTGCAGACGGCTGTGCCTGGCGAAGGTGGTGGCAGATGAAGGATGGAGAATTTCCCAGGGCTCCAGCTTGGGGCGGATGCTGTTGCCAGCTAAGCCGGGACTGCAAACAGGGTGTTGTGTTTTGGGAATGGCGAGCAGTGATACAAGACCTAGGCCTGCATCCTCTGCCCTGGAAAACTGTCAAAGCGGTGCTCCCAGAGAAACATAAAAAATGGCGTTGAGCCAAATGAAGTAGCATTTTGCATAACAAATCCATTAAATACCTACTGATGGAGTGAAGTATTCCAGTAAGGAAAAGGGTACATGAATGGCTGTTGCAGTAAGGAGTGTGAAATTCAAAATGTGTTCAGTTTTATGCTCTTTGGACCTATGAAACCCAAGAGAAGCACTTGGAGTTGCACGTCTGGACAGCCCATGCTAGCCATAAGGAAATTGTCATTATAGGTATAATTATACTTTTAATTACACAAAAGGTCTATGCACTTAGAAAGTTCGGTGTGCAAGTTGGATAAATTAATGTATTTTATGGGGTGTGCAGGGCCACATGGAAAGAAGCTCCTTTGGGAACCCTATCTAAGTTTTCAAGAGCTTAAGTTACCTGATTTCAATAGCACAGATAGTGGAGAAAGGGGAATATTCTCTCTTCTTTGATTCTGTATTATTGCCTGATACTTCTTTTTCTGAATCTCTAAATCTCTTTGCTCTGGCAAAGGCCTTGTACTAAAGTCTTCCACTTTCTCAGCATGATCTGTGAGTATTAGGCTCATACAAAAGGCACTTCCCACCACGAAGTTACAACTTTTGAACTCAGCCCTGTCTGCTCGTACTGTACATTACACGTGAAGTAACAGTTCCTAAAGGGCAAAGAGACATATTTTCACAGTGATATTTTCTTCCATGCAGAGGCCATCCAGCTACATGTTCTACCTTTTCATGAAATCTAAAAATGCTTGTTCTTAAATCAATTCAAAGACTATTAAAAAATGTAAATGCAGTAAGACAGATTGTGCTTTATTCCCTTGTCATTTCTGTGTTTACCCTATTTATTTCTTAAGAACTGCGATTATGGCTTAGTACAAGCAAAATGGGATGATGGCTCTGATGTGTTTTGTTTGTAGTTTCAGCCTGTGTTCTCATAAATTGGGAAGTTCATCCCTGCAGTCTGCCAACCTCTGAAAGTAAATGGGGTGCATGCAGATACACAGAATTCCTCACAGGCTGAACCATTTGGATCAGCATGATGCTGGCTGGTGCAGCCCTGAGGTGCTAACCAATGCGAGTATGCTTGGCAGAAGCTGTCCATGAGTCAGGCACAAAAAGAGATTATGGAAGGCAGAGAATGAGAGCAGCTCATAATATTTTGGGGGTTAAGCAGTAATGGGCAATTACAACATATTACTCATATAAAGATTACAGGAGAGGTTTGAATGTAATGTTGGCTACCAGTGTCATCCTGATAGATACACAATTTTCTCAGAGAATATTACATAAATACTGTGATGCTCCTACAGTGATGTTAGCTGTGCCCTTCTAACAAATGGCATTTTAAGGAGATTTTGTGAATGCCCAGAAATTATGCCCTTGCCAGAGTGCACCAATCCCTGAGCACATTCAGCTGTGAGATTTCTGCTTAGAAACACCTGCTTTTTCTGTACTGAGGGGCTAAGTTTGCACCCAGAAATGAACTGTCAGCACTCTGTCTGAGCAGCTTCGTAGAATCAATCATTATGGCTGGGAAAGACCTCCAAGATCATTAAATCCAACCTTGACATCAAAAGTGAGCTGTTGCATGCTGTCCCAGCACTACCTAGATGTTTCTGTTGCCTCATCTCATCCCCTGTGGTGTTTTGCTTCTGTACTGTTGTTCCAGAGGCTGTAGAGATTGTGTAAGTGCTCTCTACTAACCCAGCCAGCACAGTGATGAAGGGTTGTGCAGGAGAAAGGCAAGATGTACTTTTGCCAAGGGCTGGGTGCTGCTAATGAAGGGCCTGCATCTCAGTATTCTCACTGGCAAAATTTCTGCCCACTTCAAAGGTTCTGACCCCCTATCTTGCCTACTGTACTGAATTTTAGGTTGATACATCTTGTTAGCTGAATTAGAACCTATTCTGGAGCTTTGGAAATTTGAAAAGTTACAGCTTCTGGTCTCATTATTGACTACTAGTAGCTTAGCAATTAATTCCAACAGGACACTGCTCTGAACATGAGGAATTGTTTTAGATGAAGAATTCTTCTCATGGATTGGCATTCTACATCTCAGACCCCTATCACAGCCAGCAACTGGTATGTTTGTGTCATATATAGCTGAAAGTGGCAGAGTCAGAGGCTCTTGAGCTCCTAGTGTTTCCCTCATTTGAGCACAGAACAAAATGGCTTCACCCAGGCTAATAAACATAACTCAGTGTTTATCTCTGATAAAACATATCCAAGGTAATTCTTACCCTGTATCTATGCTATCAAATACTCCATTGCATATTCCCAGGCCCCCATCCTCTTATTGCCCATAGGCAAATAATTGTTGATGCCCCGGTCACAGTAGGTATTAAGCAGATACTTCTGTCCAAAACAAGCTCAAATGTCATCAGGGGAATAGTTTGCTCAAAGGGTAGTTTGTTCCCAAACACCACAGATGAGAGTACACCAGGGTTAACACTGCACAGCTTGGCTTGGCACTGGTGGTCCTGCATTCTGGTATGTGCATTTACCAGTGTACAAGTAGCCCCCAAGCCTGTTATGTAAGCCCTCCATGCCTGCAGGTAATCCTCCAAGCACATAAAAATTCTGGAGTGTTTAGGCTGTGAGCCTCCAGACATTAGGATTTTTCATGGAGTAATGAGTTGAGAATCTCAATTTTCTTAAAACACAAGAGCAGGTGAAAAATACCTCTCTAGCACTCAGCTGGACTAACATGAAAAACACACCTTAGACTTGATCTATCTTTGTACCTGTCAAATAGCGAGGAGTTTTAAGCAAAGTTTTAATTACTTCCAGCACAAAGGAAAGTTGAAAATGCTGGTTGCTGTTAAGGGCTGTGCATTTCAGCGTGTTTCATATTTTCTTCCCAGGGGACAGACCTAAAAGTAGAGTACTCAAGAGCTGAAAAGCAATTATATATTAGACAAGATGTTTAAAACGGCTTCAAGGCCATTTTGCCAATCTCTTTTATTATCTTTTTTTTTCTTTTTTTTTTTTTTGGTGAGCGGCTAAAATCTTGGTCTTAAGGACAACTGGCTCCTTTGCTTGCTTCCTTCCAGAGATCTGGCAGGCTGTTGTGCATTCTCTCGTTTCCTTGCAGTTACTAATTTTCTAATTAAGTCTCTGTGCCTGCCCCCATTAAATCAATCAGAACTGATTCAGTCGCCACTGATTGCAGTGGGAACAGGCACAGGCTTTAAGGGCCAGATTTGCAGGAAAGCTCAGCATCTCTAATTGGGGCTGGGTTTCCAAAGGAAGTGGCAACTGTGTGCGAACCACTGCTGTGGGAGCTGCTCCCAACCCTGTTTTTACCATGCTGGCCTCAGCTCTGGATGTAGAGCACTTGAAAACTCTGCTTTAGAAACTTGCACTGCCCCAGTCAGTGTAAGAGCAATCAAGAGCTGTCAGCAGCTGGGGGAGAGGCAGTTGACACTTATCCTGTTGTGTGGATGAAGCAGAGGGTTTTGTAAGTGGTTGAAGAGGAACATAAAATCCCTGAGGTCTCAGGGACATGTCTGAAGTGCTTCTGGTAGTAGCAGGATGAGAGAGAAGAAAAAGCTGTTCATCCTGAACCCAGGGAGGGGTTGAGGTTCTGACGTGTGTTGTATTTTTGTGAACAGTAGGGTGTTTTCTTTGTTGTGTATCCAAGTCATCACCAAGTTTGCCAGCTGCTGTCATCAGCAGTGTTGTTTCCAGGGTAGAGTCAGGCTTTCCCCAGACCAAATAGCCTTTTATTATTGAGGAGCAAGTGTGGCAGTACGTCATCAGATCTAGCACTCATTGCTCAGGGGCCAGTAAAAGGACTCTCATGCTGTGCCTTATCAGAAGTATAGGTTTGCTTTATCAACTGCTGAGGGCCCTGGTCTCAGGAGCCTACAGGCTTCCCAGGGTTAAGCATGTCCTGGTGAAGAGAGGGGCTGCTTAGTGTCTTCCAAAAGTGGAAAGAATTGGCTGAGAGCAGCAGCTAAACCTGCTGCTAACATAGTTAATCCTCTATATATCAAATAATTTATGCAAGCTGAAGTGGATATAATTATTTTATAAATAATAGGATGGCTTAGGATATTTTAAGAATAATAAAACCAAAATGTTATAGTTGGTATGCATCCTAGAGAATAATGTTTTTAGCCAGTAAAAGATAATTTCATGATTCCCATGACTGAAAAGTTCTTAATGTTCTTACAGTAAACATACTTGAATGCATACATGTTGGTTGCTAGGCTGTGGCAGTAATGCAGTTATCTATTGCTACTAACATTTTCTTCAGCTACCTGTTTTTCCTCTTACTGCTCTTCTACTGGAACTTATTGTTTTTGCTACCATTGGACAGGAATGCTTACAGGCTTATTGACTCAAGTGTGTCCTGCTACACTTCTTTTATTCTTCTGCAAATCTTACTGCTTATTAGCATTTTATTCCAGCCCAGTTGTTACCAAATTGCAGATGTTATCTAGTGAATGTATCCTCCAAGAGGTATCTACAAGCAGAGGAACACACACTCCTGCTTACATGGTTGCTGTTTTGTTCAAATGCCAGAGGAATAGTCTGAAGTTTTGTGTCTTCAAGCAGTCCCTGTGTTGTTGTAACAAAAGCTGCAGAGATAGATGAAATTTATCCATGTAAAGCTGTGGAGCCAAACCTTGCCATGCAAATAAGCATCAGACCTGTTTACTTAAGTCTTATTTCACCTGGACAAGTTTTAAAGAAAACCAAATTGACAAAAAATACTGAAGCAACTCTTTGTTTCTGATACATTCTGAAAATAAATAGTATTTGTTGAGAGCTACTATTGTGAAATCCATGCAGAAGTAGAATAGCATTACAAAAGTAAACAGTGATAATAAAAAGGTGTTGTCTGTAGTTGCTTGTGAATAACAGTGAATAATGGAATTTTTTTCTCCACTGTTTGCATCCTGTGTGGTCACCTCATATTACACTGAAAGGCTAAATTTTTTTCAAAAGGACTGAGAATCAAATCCATAAGATAAGATATTCAACATACAAGATATATTGAAAGGGGCATTAAAGATTGTGTAATTCAAACCCCCGTGGTGTGGGCAGGGACACATTCCACTAGACCAGGTTATACCATGCAGCTTGTCCTTAAACACTTACAGGGATGGGGCACAACTTCTCTGGGCAACCTGTTCCAGTGCCTCACTACTCTTGCACTAAGGAATTCTTCCCTATTATCTAACCTAAACCTCTCTTTCAGTTTGAAGCCATTCCTCATTGTCCTGTCACTACATACTCTTGTAAAAACTCCCTCTCAATCTTTTTTTGTAAGCTCCCTTCCACATGCAGGTAGCTAACTCACCTGGGCATCAAGAGGACCCTTGTAAAAGGAAAGATTTCTTGTATGTTGATTTGCAGGCCCACAGTTTGCATCTCTCACATTGGAGCTGCTTACTGTGGCATGGAGAAAGTAATCATGGATTCTTCCTTTGCTTGAGTATTACTAATCATACAGAAGAGTCAGTATGGCTGAGATTCAAATCTGTGGGCGAAATCAGTCTCTGATATAACTATTCATCTCAGTAAAATTGCAGCAGGCTTGATTAAAATTATCACGACTGGTAATCGTAAAGTACCTTAATTTTTAGACTGCAGTTACACAGGCTTATGCACTCACACTCATTTTTATTCAAATGAGACATTTGGTAGAAATTCAGTGTTACAAACACATATACATGATTTCTCAGATTTTCATACAATTTGTTCAGAAACCTTGCAATATGACATTGTTCTTTTCAGCAGTTTCCTTGTACTGTGCAACATCAGATGGCACTTGCCAGCCTTTTTTATTTTCCCTCAGGTACTATACTTTCTAAAAACGTTTTCTGTTTCCTCCTATGGCTAATACCTGTGGGACTTGCATCTACTCCAGCAGTGAACAGAACGCTGAAGAAACCTATGCCAACAAGCAACAGTTTAAAATTGCATTCCCGATGTAACAAGCCTTTCTGTGTTATATGTGGAACTTAAAAGGGTCCTTGTTGTGATGCAAGGTCCTTATCAACTAGAATTTGGAGAAGATTAATTATCTAAGAAAAGATTCAAGATAACTTAGAGAAACTGGTCTAGTTTAAAATGTCGTACAATATATAATATTTGTAGCCCTTTGCCTGTAAAGTCAAAGCATTTAGGATCTTTTACACCAACCGTTCCTATTTCCGAATCTGGGACATTTGAAACAGCTCTTGGCATAAAGAAGCAGAAGCTATTCTAGGTTATTTTTTTCTGCACAGTTACCTTGTAGTTTTAAAGTCTGATGTCTTGGGACCTCATAAAGCTCAGAGCAAGTGCTCTGTGAGAGAAATCATCTTCTCTGACAGCACAGCGTTTCGGTTTCCAGTCCTGAGAAGATGAGGTCTGTGATATGTCTCATGCTCTTCTTTTCTCTCTTCTTTGGGCCAGCAGGTAGGAGCTGTCTGTGTTCAACATTTAGAGTGAGGGATTGCTTGTCTGTCTGCTGCTTCTAAAATAGCTGTAGAAAGCTACTCTCTAGAGCTTTGGAATTTTATGCCTATTGCTAAAGAAGGTGGAGTAGTGGGAGGACAAATATACTGTGGGCAATAAACTGTAATAAGTATAACTTACTTCATGGCTCCTGACAGTGCACTTTTATGTATATGTATAGAGTCAGTGTGTGCATACAGAATTGGCTTTGGGTCTTCACATTGTTCGATTTTTGTAGTACTCACAACTAGCAGTGAGCGGGGTATCTAATCCATTGAAATATTGTCTATTTTCTTTTCTTTAAGTACTGGAAAAAGACCTCTCCTGCTCAAGAAGGGGAGATGATTTAACTGAAACAGAGCTGGTTTTCTGCATTGTAGTCAACACTGAGTACAGTAATAATAATTAGCTTAAGGATGTATTTTGTTCAGTTTTTCAGTAGACATTTATTTTACTGTGGGAAGAAAATGAACATTTTCAATTTATAATTTTAGTCTAGTGGCAAAATTCAAATTATACATTTTAAGGTGTAGACTGTGTTTTCAGCCACTTGACCTTTGAGCTGTAATGACTTGATTCCCCTCAGCTCTTTGCTGAGGAGCCACGCCTACTTCTGCAGGGACTGAGCATTTGTTTGGGACACCATTAGTTTGTGGCAGTTCAAAATGCTGCTGCTTGCAAGTTAAGGTGCTGTGGCCCATGCACATGTTCATAGCTTGCCCCTAAGTGAGATAAAGTGTCTTCAGTTAAACTACTTTCATTTAGGTTTTCTCGGATCCCGGGCTGATAGCCTTCCGAGATTGCGGATGAAGTCCTTTTTTTTTTCCAAGCCCCGTGCCAGAAGAAGGAGTCAGGATGCGTCGGTTTCTTTATCAAAGCTGTTTATTCTTTCTTGTTCTTAAACATTCTTTCTCAGCTAGCGTAGATGCTACCTGCACCGCTGCCCAAGGCTATCTGCCTCGCTCATGGGCGGTCGCTATCTCTTATACCAATTGTTACGTGCTAGTTGTTTTCAATATTATACCAATACCCATCACCTTTATTAAACTGTGTACTTTCACACTAAACCAATCCAGAAGTGCCACCACCACAGCAGATGGAGGGCAAGAAGAAGAAGCAGAAGGACAGGGACACGCCCAGATTCCTCCATCTTGCCTTCCTGAACCTCCATTAAACCCCAAAATTCTACATCTACACCCGGTGAAAAATTAATACTATCCTAATCAAACTCTCATGGCTTGTCTCTGGACCCCTTGCCAGGGTCTCGGATCACCCAGGGCACCCAGAGGGATGTCCTGGGTTCTGACAAGGTTTGAGTGCTTCATTTAGCCACTGGAGCAACTTGAGAGAAACTATGCAGCTGCTGGTGAGCCAGAAGAGTCACTGTGACTCAGGTGTGTCTAATCACATGGTCAAACCAGGTGTCCCTGCTCCAGTCCTGCAAGATTCCAGTCTGTTGAAAGTGCAGAAGGCATGCTTAGATCCCTTTGGGCTCAGAATCGATGGCTCCAACAGTTTTGGAGGTGTTGATGTTCTCATTTGTATGTGCAGTAGCATATCAATGTGCCCAAGGTAAAGGTAAATACTATCAATACAGAAATTTTTTTTCTTGGTTCTAGCAAAGTGTTTTGTTTACTTTGTATAACTTCAATGTATTTCACAAATGTCTTTTGCCTCATTAATTCCACCTCTATAACTCTGTGTTTGTACCAACCAGGTACTGAACACTAGCACAGTGACTTGGCAGCACTTTCCCAGGATCTCAGTGGATGCTCTGGGTTCTTATG
Source organism: Acrocephalus scirpaceus scirpaceus (assembly GCA_910950805.1). Classification (NCBI taxonomy): domain Eukaryota; kingdom Metazoa; phylum Chordata; class Aves; order Passeriformes; family Sylviidae; genus Acrocephalus; species Acrocephalus scirpaceus. The sequence continues at coordinate 53,144,589 of OU383774.1, read as the reverse complement.
TCTGAAGAATTAATCCTCCATGTCAGACTGTGGAGAATTAGTCAGTCTTAGCCTCCTGTGAATGAGGCATAGGCCTCAGGTTTACTGTTGTTGGGCTGCAGTTTGGCAAGTCATTGCACATCTGCTGAGCTGCTGTGACCACGTTCACAAAGGCACACAGCAAACACAAGGAAATGTCTCCTTACATCTCTTCTCCTTTGGGCTGAACTAAAATCTCCTCTTATTTGCTCTGATAGGAGGACATCATCACTTGCTCTGAGGTCACTGGAATCAATACAGACTTGAATCAGGAGTATTAGCCCTTAATTCCTGGTGATTAAGAATTATTCTAGGAGTATTTTGCAAGAACAGGGAAGTTTGTACTGGAGCCCTGTGGGTGGAGCTACTTTCTTGTTAAATTTCTTTTGCATTATCAACTGAGTATAATTTTCTGGTTTTATGCCTGTTCTAAGCTTCTGGGTAAAGTTCCTGTGTAATGATAAACAGCTGCTCTGTTACATTTGAGTGATGGATGGAGTTATGCCTTCTGATAGGCAATTGCTTAAACATTTTGGGTTCTTAACAAATGAAAGATGCTCTCCACTGAAGGTGAAATCTTGTAGATCAGGATTCAGAACTGAACCCTGAAATCCAGAAGCCCAAGTGGTGAGCCATTGTAGTGTTTGTAGTAGGAAAGAGGAATTCTAGCATTTCACCATTGGCAGCAGTTGTGTTTCAGAAAAGTGAGGGGCAGTGGAGAGCATGTGGTAGAGCAGCTCTTTGGGAAACAGAGCCAGTGATTTTTTCTCAGATCCAGTCTGAGGCCCACAAATAAAAGGAAAGATTTCCATTGGTCACATTTCCCTGCATACAACTGTGCATGGCCTAAGTCAGCCAGTTTGTATTAGTAGGTATTAGTAATACCTATTCCATGGATTTCTGAATGGAGCAGCCTGGCTGTGACCTCTCCTGAATGGATGCTGCAGAGCAAGGGAATGCTACACTGACACTGCCCTCATGTCAGATTATTTCATCTTTATCCTACCTTCTTTCTAAGATTAGTTCTCTGGAAATAAACAATTCTTAAATTTGGAGCCTGAATTAAAATCCTTGTAAATCAAATGCAGGGTTACTTATCTATGCAATAGCCAGTGGGATAAATGTTTGTGTTTGAAGAGGGGTGGTTCCCACAGATGTTACAGTGCTTTCAGCCTCAGTCCCAGGAAGGATGGTTGAGCAGACCTTGTTCAGCTGTGGCATATTTTTGAGCTTTTTTACATATCTCACCCTTTCACAGACATTTTTTAACTCTTTTGGGTTTCTCTAAAGCACAGATTTAACTGCATGACTTTTAACAGAGAAAATACACAAAACCACACATCTTTTTCCTGTGCCTTGGGCCAACCTCATTTAGAGGGCAGCCCCTCCATTTTGACTATATTAACATAAGTGCATAAGAGCAAAAGCAGAAAGAGCACTTTTACAATGCTTTCATCAACACATGAAAGAGCAATCTACCAGGATCACTTCTGGAGTTGTTCCATTACATGTCACAAAAAAATTGTCTCTGTGCATGCTGGTGCTTTTAATACTGCTGCTGCTGCTGACTAAAAAGCTGTTTGCATTACATCTGTCCATTAAGTACAGATTTCCATAGGTACAGCACCAAGGTTAACAAATCAAATGTACACTCACACCACAACCAGAGAACTGCTGTAGTGAACACATCTGTCTGAAATTCTCACATCCCCACCCATGTCTGATTGTTGTGGTTTATATTCAAAATCCCAAGGTAACATCATCAGTTTTTCTATGAACTTGATCACAATGGTTGTGTTATTGTGGTACTGATGAATTACTGCTGTAGAAAAAGTGGATCCCCTGACCGGGGGATGCTGAGCCCTGGTTGAAGCACCGATCTGACACTCAGTAGCTCAGTTCCTTGTTCTGCCAAAGACTTGCAAAGCAGCCTTGGCTCAGTTTGGATGTGTTGGATATGTATGGATGTATTTATACTATCTGGTTTAGCCACAAAGTTTGAAATAGATGCTCCCTAGTCCAAGTTAGGAAGAGACCTGAGAGCCATATTCAGGCTGCCTTTTATACATGCTCATATTGCTATCACAGCTACTTACAGGCCAGTCTGACAGTGGCCTGAATAGCTCTCTAGTGAGCATCTCAGTTACTGTCAGGGTCCATGTGCTATGCAAAGTGGCCTGAATACAACCCTTTGTCTCAGCTCCCTCATCTATAATGCAGGGACAATAACAAACCTCAGCAAGACAATGGGGAGATGTTCAGATTCCAGTGAAGAGGACAACACGGCTACTTTTATAAGCAAAGATCTATTGTGCTATATACAACATAAGGGGGACCTGGTTTTAGAGGAGTTTGCCATCTGCAAGAGCTCACTCCTGATAAAATATCCAGAGTTAAAAAAGGGATGTAGAAATTAGCAGGAGTACACCATGGCACCTGCAGCAGCATTTTTGCATAGACTATGCTGTATTCCAGCATAGCTATTTCCAGATGGCACTGTATTTTATAATTTCCTCTTGAAGTTGACTGGTATCACACATATACATCGTACAACAAAGATGTACACAAGGGTGAATTATTGCCTGTTCTTTGTTGTATGCGCTTTCCCAAACATCTGGAGATTCATTCATGCAGCCTTTAGTCTTCCTCAGAAGAGAATCTTTGCCTGGAAAAACAGTATATGCAGCAGCTACAAAAGATAAGGAGAAACAGAACAGTATGGCTAATAATGAGAACACCAACAGCAAAAATGTACAGGGTTTTGTCACAGTAATCCTGAGGCTGATGAAAAGGCGGGATGAAATTTGGCAGATACACAGAAAAAACCCAGTAGTTCCCAAGAATGAACCAGAGAAAGAGGAAAAGGCTGAGGGTTAGATGGATGTAGTACTTGTGAGCATTCTGCCTCCAGGGATACTCGTCATCATCATCATCATCGATCACAACAGACTTGGAAAGCAGCTGCCTCATCCTGGTTGAGTCGTACAGCAGGAGAGTCACCTGGAGGCATTGGGGGAGAAAAGGGAATAGGTAAAGTGGCTGCAGAGAGTCTGAACACCTTCTGGCCACGGCCAGTATTTGGATCAAATAAAATGGGATGTGGGAAAATAGTGTAAGAGAAAGCTAAGGAGCCGCAAATGAGGCAGGTACCACAGGACAGTAATACATTTTTTCCTTGGAGGTTACTCAGCAGTGGGGGTCATACATTGGAAAAAATTTGTTGATGGAAAGGCATGAGAACAGATTGTGTATGGGAGATGGCAGCAGCTCCCACACTGGAGACTTTTAAGAACAGATTAGAGTAACTGCTAAATGACTTAAGTAGTGTAGTTCCTGCCTTGTAGTGGGTAGATTTTTCTCTTCTGACTCTATTTTTCCATGATTATAAGGTTGCATCAGCTTATATCAAATTATGAAGCATATAGACTATGACTTAAACCTCAAAGAAATTGCTTTAGATACTTGCAATGTACTGTTGTCAAATTTTCTTCAATTAAGTGCCATTTTCTCAGATTGTCCCATTCCTGCCTTCAGTCGAAACTAGCAGAGAAATATGTGATTACCATGATGCCAGGTGGTTAGGAAGGTCTGGTATACAAGGAAATGCAGTAGGACTTATCAGTGATGGCTGGATTTCTCATTTAGTTTTGGCAATACAAAGAGCACAGGTAGATTCACTGGGAGCCTCAGTCGTGTTCTCTTTCACAGAGTTATAATCTGTGCTCATTTTTCTGCTTGAAATGGAAGAGAAGAGCACCCCTCATTTTACACTCTTCTCTCCCAAGAACACTGGCCAAGGAAAACCTGTTGGGGCATATGGTTCAGGTTTTATTCCATGTGCCCCATTTTCAATAGGGAAAGCTCAGCAAGAGAATCCAGAGTTTTCTCTTATCCTTTCTCTTCCCTGTAAAACTGTTTGATTATATATAAATGATTAAGTAGTTCTTCACAAACCAACTGGTTTTCCAGCCCAGGTGTTGGTACCAGTTTTTGGGAAACACAGTTTAAAGTCCCTGGACCAACACAGGCAAAAAAAATGGTGTTTCCACTGATGTCTCACCTCCAGCTGAACACTCACAGTGACAGGCTTGCTCAAACCATCATCTTCTCATAGGAACATTTATTTTACATAGACTCATGAGACACAGGAGGGGCCAGTGGCTCTGAGGTCTCTGCATGGGGGTGCCTGTGGCTGGACCTGAAGCCTGCTGCAGTCCATTTAGCTTTCAGCTCAGCACTCAGGTTCTATGAAGCTCAGCAGTGAGAATGAGATTAAATGGCAGATGAGTATTGGGTTTGAGGCAGTCAGAGAAACCTCCCAGGTAGATTTATGAATCTCAACTCCATCTAAGTAGTTCACGGAAAGTACATTTAATTCTTACGGATATTGCATTGCCAAGCGTGATTGAAGAAATTGCTGGCGGTCGCTCACATTGTTACTAGCTAAAATCTAGTTGAATATACATTTATGGAGCATCATGGCATGAATTCAGCAAACCTCTCTGGATGCTCTAGAATGGTTCCATTGCCTCGGTGAACAGTTACCACTGCTTTTTAAAAGACTGGAGATGGTAAAGAAATAGATGAGGAGGCTACAGACTGCACAGATCTGCGCTAGGATGACTTGCTATTAGATGATGTCCATCCCAGACAGCATCGGTTCAGACATCATCCTGCACCCATTCTCTGACCTTTTAACTTTCAGAGCTCACGCGAGTGCACTGCTTGATGAAGTCAGTGCAGTCCAGTGAACAGAGCAGAGTGCAGAGTTCAGACAATTCAGAGTTCAGACAATTCAGAGTTCGAGTCAAGAGACTCGAATTTGGCTGCAGACCAGGCGCTGAGATGACACGTGAGTGAAGCTAATCAAGTTCTGGCCAAATGCACTGCCAAACTGCAAAATAAGCAGTCCTGCTGTCAACTGACGTAAAATTCAAACCATTATTTGACATCAGCATGAAGATTAACTTACCCATTTGCCACCTTATTTATAGTGAGAAAAACTGACTTTAAACCAGAAATAGCTAAGACCCAGTCAACATTTTTCAAGAAAGCTTCAATCTACTAGCCTTAAAATTTCCTTTCAGTTCTGCCCTAATCTTTTCTAAACTATTATTAAATGAACCTTTGATTATACAGATAAGTCCACTGGTGTGATCGAATGACTAAGCATTTGCCAGTAGAACTCACAACATAGCAAATTCCTTGTAACAAGATTAAGCACTTTCTTTTTTTTTTCCATTTTCTTATTTATTGACCAAAGGTCCTTGGAGGGCATGATTCATATCCACAGCGATACTGTGGTTTGGTTGGGTTACCACTGTGAAAGAGTGCAGTGAATGCAGAGACCTGCAGAGGATTATTTTTTCCCCTTTCTTTCAGTCCTGGCAAAGAAAACAGGCTAGAAATGGCTCCTTAGCAGCCAGTTAACACCCGTGTGCAAAGGGACTGTCAGAACAGGGTAGGTCCTTTAGAGTCAATGCAGAGTTATAGCTTTACAGTGGCCAGGGATTATCACAGGTGTGAGGGGGTCTCTACTTGTCAAACTGTGCCAGACTGTGGCTCAGCAAAGATGTGAGCACAGTCCACTAGAAGACAGGTAGTTGTGGTTAAAAAATGCTGCATCTAGATTAATAAGCCCTGCTGTGTTGCAGGGATATATTTACTTTGGAAGGAAGTGATTCTGCTGCAGTCATTTACTTCTGGCCAAGTCAGAGCGGGAGTAAATTGAACTTATGAAGGATTATGTACAAACACAAGTAGTTTTGTAGTACTCCCCAAGCAAGGAGAGTAACTTAACTTTTTGTCCTGTCTGTATGAAAATAATGGAGAAAGATTTGACATGCTTGGAGGATTCCTTGTGGAAAAAGAGCCCCGTTTACCTCAGGCATCCTGTTAAGTAGTCATTTCCCTCAGTAGAGATTGTAGCACAGATGCTGTGATGCAGGAGAAAGTCACACCACAATGTGTGGGACAATGCTGAGCTTATTAGCAGCTGACTTGACTGACAGGTGCATTTGGTGCTGGAACAAGCACAGTCCATTCCCGGTAGCTCTCCAGTACTGGGTGCATGTGACTGTCTGCAGCTATCATTATGTCTTAACTAGCAAGTCAAAGTCAAGTCACACAAAATATTTTTCACACACAGAAGGCACATTACCTTTAAGCTGCCAATCACGCCACCCACCAACAGATATAAGGGAATCAGTGGCTGAACTGGGCAGTCTTCCAAAAACTTCATTCCTGAATGACAAAAATGAATGTCTGTTATCTCAAGTGACCAGATACTGCAACAAGCTGTACAGTGAAAACCATAGATGCTGTAAATGAAGTGTAGTGCTTACACCCAAGACTTGTATCCTGTGTCTGTTGAAATGGGGGCTGAATTAAAAGGAGTTTGCACCTCCCACTACAGGAGTGAGGGCCAGGAACAAGCAAAAGGCAGAAGAAGGAAAAGAGAGAGCAAAGGCAAACCCAACATTACTATTTTCTGGCATTACTAATTGGAGCCACATATAGAGGTCATTAACTTCAGCCACAGCTCTTTGTTAAATGAACCCTTGACTGAGATGGACAGGAAATTTTCATCAGCTGTAGAAAATTCACTGAAAATCAAAACTATGAAAAGAAGGAAATCTGATAAGCTTCTCCCAGGATTTTCCTGCTCACTAGTCCCTGTGAGTGTGGCATGTTCCTGAGTCAGATGCCTGGAAGCTTGGGAGCCAATACTTGTGGGAGCACCTGGAACCATTTTAGCTTTCCAAGCAGCTGATAGGGAGCTGTAGAAACTCAAGTTTCCTTCCAAGCTGTTTGGGTTGCTGGAGGATAAAAGAATTGGTTGTTATGGAGCTGGGGGCCCTGGCAACCCTCAAATCTACTGCAAGAAAGGGAAAGCTGGGTAAGTTTTAGGGAAGAGAGTGTATGGCTGTGTGAGGATGTTGTTGGCAGTAGAGACTGAAGCTTATGATACAGTTCTGTGGTAGTGAAACTCATCTGTCCAAATATAGATGTCTGCAATGCAGGCATCCATATGTGAACTAGTTTTCTACACTCTGTAGTCAATAGGGAGAAATAGGCACTTGTAAAATTCAATTCATTTATTCTAAGATAGGCATTTGAAATGGGTTGGGTGAATTGGTCTCTGAAAGCACTTGTCTTTTCATGACTATACAAGGAATCCAGACAACCAGCTGTAGATACCTGTAAGTTACCTGGGATGAATCCCCCACCCAAGTCTCTTACCCAATGGCATCTTCAGAAATTTTAAGCAGTTCATTACACTGTAATTTTATTGGTATTTATCCCAAGTTTCAGGGCTTCGACTGATCAGTTGCACAGGGTAGAAAGGATTTTCTGTTTTCTTCTTGCTGTATAAATGGTGTGCAAGGAGATATTCTGACTTTTCTCTGAATAATTGGGGTTACCTAGTTACAGGATACTGAAAGGAACGTGCTGGTCTTAGTGCTAAACATCTCCCAGGTGGAACGTCTTGCCTCCATTTTCAGAACTACACTGAATGGGAAGAATTAGGAAAGAAGTACCAGTGGGTTTTGGTGGTGTTTTTTTGTTGTTTGGGGGCGTGTGGGTTTTGGGGTTTTTTATCTTTTCTATAGCTGTAATCCTCTTTAGCTTGTCAATTTGCCCACTAAATCCACTGCTGTTGCTGATCCAGAACATTGCTGATGTCCTGAACCTCTCCTGCACTCTTTGCATGCCATAATACAGGTGTTCTGGATTGTGGTTGCTTGCTACATGTCTGACTTTAGTCACAGGACACAGGACAGTGTTTTGTGGTCTGCAGTTTTGTGATCTTCTGTGTGTAAGGGCTATGCAGTCCACTGGACTCTTCTATACTAAGTATTTATTACCAACCTTTCTATAAATGAAAAAGACTGTGCTTAGATAGATTGACTCTCTCCCCTTTCATTCTTTTTGCAAAGCTGTAATTTTTTGTCCATTTTGCCACTATTGTAACACTGAGACCTGCTCAGACTCCCAGCTTTACATGGGTGGGCAGCAGGGAAATTGTCACAAAATTACATCATGTTCATGAGAAAGCTGCTGCCAAGGTTTCCAGAGTTCTTGGCCATCTAATAGCCTGCCACAAAAGCAGCTGGCCAGGGATCACTGGGAATATACTTCAGTTTAGGAACCTAGGCAATTTCTATTTCCAATATGTTAACTGAGATTTCAATTTGAGGGGAAAAAATTGAGAAAAAATGTCTTTCTTTTTTTTTCTCATGCAGCTATGATTGTCTTTCCCAGACAAATCTATTATGGAATCCTTTCTTATATATAACATGGCATCAGTCAGTCTTGGGAAGGATTTAAGTGACAGACAGCAGTACTCTGTAGGTTTGGGGAGAATACTTCCGACAGATATGACAGCAAAAGAGTAGGTCAAGGAAAGTGATACAGTAGAAACTTCAAAAATACACACCAAGGTGTGAATAGGAAATACAGAACTACAGATGACAGATGGGCACTGGTATTTGTTACAGTGAAATCAGTGAATGTGCCAATCAGTTCTCACACAGTGTGTGTTTGGTTTATCTGGGAACACTTTGGTGTGTATTTTTGAAGTTTCTACTCTATCACTATCCATCAGTGCTGGCTCTTCTTTCCCATAAGCAACAGATGTGTTCTCTTTTGACTGCTGGAGATGGGATATATGGACCATGAGAGATCGAAGGTCTGCTTCTGCTGCAGTGCTCCCTGCAAGCTGGAGCAATCTGTGGTTCAGAGTGAAAAGCAATTGAGCCTGACCACAACACAGACCAGCACAGGGATACAAATTAATGAACCAAAGACCTTTGCAAGATCAGACACAGCCTGAACAGCATTCAAAGTGAGAAAAAAAAAAAAAAAAAAAAAAAAAAAAAAAAAAAAAAAAGAGAGAGATAGGAAGCTTGGGAAAGCAAAGGTACTTGCACACTTTACCTCTTGGCTACCACAGAACTACACTGCAGTGTCATCCAAGACACAGGGTCCAGAGTGTGGAAAGAGCACTTGTTAGGAAATAGGACATGAGCTTCTCTAAGGGAAGCACCTTTTGGGACAGTTCTCTGACATGGCCCACAAAGGATTGCTACTAAGTGTCCACGTGACTCATGGTTATCCATGAGATGAGGGGTCAGGGCAAATGGAAATCAGTACAGCATTGGCCTCTTTTTAGCTGCTTTACCCTTCTCAGCTGAAAATGGCTGAAGTACACCTATAGGAAAGGAGGGCTGCTGTATAGCAAGGCTGATCTGCTGTTTGGTGCCCACTCCACGACTTCTTTCCTAATGGGAGCAGAGACCACAATATACCAGGCCATTTCAGGTGCTTCTCGTGGATGGCTGCAGCTGCCATCTCTTAGCACAGTCCTCAGAGGAGCCCTGAGTGTGGGCCTTACACTTGGATCTAGGTGCTGCAGGGAATTTATCTCAAAGTAATTTCCTCTGGGCACCATTTTATCAGAAAGCGTATCAGCAAAGCAGGGGACTGACGGAAGGACTGAAATGCGAGGAAAAATTGTGTTAGACAACAACTGCTAAAGCACAAGACTGGTTCCCATGTGAAGGCAGAAAGTATGAGAATAGGCTTAAGACAATTCTTGGGAGCATTTGAGATTTGAGGAATTATTTGGTGTTATGAGTGTGAGGAGTAGTACTGGGTTAAATTTGAACAGGAGACAATTTAGACTGCTTATTAAAAAACTCCATGTCATCAGCTTTCAAATGATTTAGCTACCCTTGGGGAATTCTGTATATAGAGGTTCTCTGGATGATGTACAAGAATGGGTTATTGAGAGTAATCCTTCACTGTCCCGGAAATTAAAAAAAAAATAAAATAAATCCCTATAACTTTGGAGTTTTTAGTGAAAAAAGGGATCTTCTCTGCCAGTAAGAGTGAAAAAGCTGCTAAACAATCTATGGTTTAAATGATGTCACAAGTCTGCAGCTTGGAAAATATGCTGAGTCTTTTTCATGTATCTTGAATTATACTGTGATTTATAGCATTATCGAATTTTAAGAGTGTATAATGTTAGCGTGTAATTATTACCAGGGCTGCCTGTTATTCACCTCTGAGTTTTAACAACTATTGTATTTCACCATTTTCCTCTGTAGGAAGCGAAAGCCAAAACAACTGGAGGCACATCAGCAAGTTTTTTCTGAGATCATGGTAACAGAATATTATCAGAAAATCATAGGGTTTTGCTTGAAAAATAAATATCTGCATTTTCCTTGACATTTCATTTTCCTAAAAATGCCTTTGCTGATATGGAGCTGCAGGCAACCAATATCCTCTGACAACACTATATTACAGTGACATTATCTCTTAATGTCAGTAAGTTGTGGGGGGGGAAAGGGCTCTATATCTGATGCAGGAGATATACAGAGCTCCAGGCTAATATCTTACCATAGACTTTCTACTTCTCACTGATCTTAAAGATACTGTGAAATATTCCTGGGAAATTATAAGTGGTCAGATTCCAGACCTGGATTCATTTCCAGAAGGCAGGATGTCAATATGCATGGAAGCCATGCCACATTTTGTACTATAGCTTCCTATCCCTATTTCACAGTTCAGCCATATTCAGCCTGGGGAAAAGCTAAAGCTAGAATCTTCTTAAGGGATAAGTAGCAATCTTAAGTCATGGATAAATATAAGAGCAGAAGTGTTGAGATGTAACAGTTCAGTCCGTTTCCCTACTTCCTAATTGCTCCCTAATCCCTCGTTAGAACTCCCTAATTCCTAATTAGGACATCCTAATTGGAATCCCACCATAGTCCCATCATCAGTGGTACTTTGAAAGACCCAGATTAAGGGAAAAGCACCAACCTTTAGCTGAACACTTATTATGTGGGTTTGGTAACTATCCATACTAATGGGCCAGGTGTCCCAACTGCCTTAAAAGTCACCTCATCTCAAGGCAGACACCTAAGAGAGGGTGTGGGAATTTCACTGTCAGGAACATCCATTTCCCTTAACAGCCTGCTGGGACAACACACGGCGCCCAGCCTGGCTGTGGATCCACACCATCCGAGCCTAGGTGGGATGCAGCTTGCCCTCAGCATCTGCGTATAGAGTTCCTTTGGGCCAGCTTTTATGAATGACAAGGTACAAGGTGAAGAGCTCCTCAAAGACAAGGGCTCTTGAGGACTTTAAATTTGAAGTAATCTGGATACACTGGAAAAAGGCATTCAGAATCTATGAGATGAAACCTGATAGAGCCAAACATGGCTTGTAGGGGAGGAAACGTCAATGAAAATAAAAAAATGAGATATGTCTGGTTGGGAGCAGCACTGCCAAAAACCATTTGGGCTTACAATGTGCCATGAACTGAATTGGAGGAAATGGGTTGGTGCAGAGAGACCATGTTTCATTTTGAGGTGTGTTTACAGAAATCTTGCATGTTAAACACAGGAGCTAATTACTCTGGACTGTTCATTCCTCAGGTCTCAGCTGGGGGCCAGTGTTACATCTTTCCCTTTTTTATAAGGGAAAATACTTACATTGTCCAGAGGTCAAAGGAGGGAGGCAAAAATGAAAAAAAAAAAAAAAAAAAGCTACAGAAACTCAGTGACCTGTGAGGTCAGGATGAAAGAATTAGGTTTTAAAGACCTGTGGGAAAACGAAAGAGAAGATGGAGCAGGTTTATAATAGCAGTCTTCAAACCGTTCAAAGGATCTCTTGAGTAGGACAGTGACCAATATGTTTTTATGACCACAGTGGGCAGAACAGGCTATAATGTGTTTTTTGTGCCATAGGGAAGATTTAGGTTGGATATGGGGAAAAATATTTTGTCTTTGAGAGCAATAAAATGTTGAAATAGCCTCCTTGGGAAGCCGTGGAATTTCCTTGAGCAAGGGCAAGTCAGACATCTGTCAGGGATGCCGTGAACATGTGAGCCTGTCTGAAAGCAGAGGTGGATTGGTGCCTCTACTGATGTTTCTCAAGTGGGGTTCACAACCCATATGGAGGATGTGAAAGGCCCAAAGGTAGCAATGAAGTGTTAAAGAAAAAATAAAAATCTCTGTTAATGGTAAGGCAAAAGTGATGCTCAAGAAAAGAAGGGCCTTATGCAGTTTAAAAATGTATAAAATTCTGCAGCTCAAAGGATTTTCCTTTCTTAAATATTTGATCTTGAAATGCTACTCACAAATCCAGCCTTCGAGGGGTTATACAGAGACAGATCAGCCAAAGACCAGGTCTGACTTTCAAAAAGGTATAGAAATAGCAGCCTACAGCATCTCTTTTTCCCTTCCAGCACTATGCTTCTACAATTTTTTGCAGTGTAGTTAGTACAGAGGGATCCTGAGTAATGAAATCTTCTCATGTGTCAGATTCTGAGCTTCCTCCCACAGACAAAGCTGGGTTTTGAGGTAAAACACACTGGAGGGGTTTTTAAGATAAACAGAGATAGAACTCAAGTACTCCTTCCTCCCAGATATGGAATGTGGGCTGAGATTCTGTCTGAAGCTTAAGTACCAAGACAGAGGTTTAACAGTTGGAGACTGAATTTTTCAGCTCCTTTCTTCCACCAGACATGTTAACCTGCCACACTGTGCAGGAAGTTTCTATTTTCAATTTACTTTAGTAATCAACTTACCTATAAAAGTCATGGACAGTGGTAAGGCAAGGAAAGCAAGAAGCCCAAATATAAAGCATGCTGTGAAGGAGAAAAGAAAGACAGTGTTATTTGCATTAGTTCAAGTTTAGAGGCCAGCATTTCCATCCAGTTCTTTACAGATGCTCTGTATCCACACAGTTGTGTAGGAAGAAATGCAGTGCACTTGATGGGGTGGGAATGTCACCTCTGTGGTGCAGCATTTGCCGTGATGGGACCATCACACATTTTATCACTTCCAGGGTGCAGTGAGAGAGACAAACTGCTTTTGCAGCTACTACTTGTAGCTTGTCTTATTGCAAGGGCAAGGAGTCATCCACTGCTGCCTTATCCTGCATCCTTTTCAGAGGCACTGCCAGGCGACTTTGCAGTAACAAGTAATTTTGCATCAGCTAATCCATGGCAACTGATGAGCCGTATCTGTTTGCTAAGCAAATTGCAGCTGTAATGCCATTTCACTTAGTTTTCACTGATAGCTAAATAAACTGTCTTTATCACAGATGTGAATGGTTTCTGGCTGGTCTACTCCCTGACCCAGCTTAGCTCATGAGTACACAGGCAGCAGCCCAGCTGCAAGGAGTGGGATTTGTCATTGCAATAGGTCAGCTGAAGCTGTGGAGAAGGATGCTCTTAGGTGGGCACAGACTGTCCCTGCAGATGAGTGGACCTGAGGTGCTTACTTACTCCCTAGAGAGTTGCTGGTGTATCTGAGCCCTGATATTTTCCCTGCACAGCCGGGTGCTGCAGAGGATGAATGCTTACTTTCATGGAAGGTGAGGGACACTAGCGTCAAGAACAGTGTGAGCAGGCTGTCTCACAAGAGCTGTCACCTCTGTGCCTAATCACAAACACTTGGCAACGTTAAAGTGAGATGCTGCCCTGCCAAATGAGAGTAAAATATAATGAGGACATTCTGTGGCAGGTGTCCCTGCAGAGCCCTTCCAGAAACGGCTCAGGCTGCAATTTGGTGCCTAAGGGTGCCAAAGTGCAGGTGGGCAGAGAAGAGCACAGATAAGAAAAGGAGTAGGATGTCTCCTTGGACGCTTGCAAAAAAAATCTTGGAGCAAGTATTTGGAGTTGGCTTGGGACCAGCCCTTTCCCCAGGTAAACTGTGTCTTACAGTTCCCCATGCCAGAGAACGGCAACCGCTGCAAGGTGCATGGTGTCCCCCTGGCCGTGCAGGAGCAGAGACACTGCCAGCACCCTGCAGACAGTGGTGCTCTGGGAAATTCTGCAGCACTGCCCAAATACCACCCTCAGGCTGCCTTAGAAAAAAAGGGCAGCATCACTGCCTCTGTTGTACAGAAGGAGAAACAGAGAGGACACAGGAGCAGCATCAAAATTCAGAGCAGATCCACCAGGCTTTCTGACTAGCAGACACTTTTCATGGGAACACACCATCCCCCACATACTGTTCATGTTTTCTCCACAGAGAACCAGGATCTTACACTTCAGCGCTTGAGAGACATTTTTCTCAGAAGCAGCATGTTTGTTATCTCTATGAACCGGGAGAGACTGAGGGTATTTTGAGCTGAAGAAAGCACTTCTCTTCCTTTGTGCAGCCCCCTCCTCCTTCCTCTGTCGGCCAGTCTCTCTCTCTCTCTCTCTCATTTTTTGCTCAGACTCCTATCTCTTGAGTGCTGCACAGTACAGAAATTCTTCCTCTGCTTGAATATTGTCCTACACTTGACTAAGCTCTTTCAGCCACTGACAGCCTCTCATTAGAACAACTCAGCCTAGAGCCTCCCTTTTCACCACATGTCACATTTTGTGCTTGCTCCTCTTGCTGTTATCTAGACTATTCTTTCATATTAAGAAGCGATGGTATTGTAAATGAGTTGGACTTCCAACATCATTTGTGGACAAACAGTGCCCACAGGCTGGGCAATTCATTTATGTGGTGCCCAAAGGGGTGCAGCTCCGGTCTGCAGGCATTGCAGCGAGTGCCTGGTGATGCCACAAGTCCTGTCATTGCAGCGCAGCCCTCGCGGCGACATCAGCCCTCTGCCTGTGGTTTCAGCTGCCTCCTGCCCCTGCCCTTGCCGCACGGGAAGTGCTCAGGAGCCCGGGAGGAGGAGGAATCCTGTCATTTGTTAATTGAGCAGCGCCTGTTCTGCCTGACCGCGGGGAGGGACGCTGCAGTAAGCTCTGGAAAAGGCTCAGGGGGCTCGTGTGCATGTGAAGCTGCACATCTGGCACACAGGTGTGCGTGTTTGCTTGTGCCTGACATCTACCCAACAGCCCGATTTTGGAGGGGAGAAATGGGAGGTAGAGACCACTCAGAGCTCAAGAGAAAAAGATAATGGTTCATTAATTCCGCTCCCAAAGCAGTCACTGGGAATGTATTTACTCATTATCTCCCCATTCAGCTACAGCCTCTTAGGTCTCGAATTGGAGGGGCAGATGCATAGTCTGGGAAGGCTTCCAGATCCATGTTTAACAAAGTGAGACTCTTCAACAATTGCCTACACAACTGGCAGGGCTCTGCAGCCACTCTCAGTGTCGCTAGCAGCACTAAAGGCTGATTTTCCCTAAACGTGTGGGGGTTTCACAGAAATGCTGCTCAGCTGGGATACACGCATTCTCTGCCTGAGTTTGTCTGGGCTGTGCTGCCCCGTTCTGGTCCGAAGACAAATTGCTCCAGAAAATGGTACTTGCCGCAGGGCAGCACAGCTCAGCAGAGAGGACGCTGCTGTGCAGGCAGGTCCACGTGTGGGGCTTGTGGTATTTTTATGTCGCCTCACAGGCTGGTCAGAGAAGCCCCTGGCCCCATTCCTAGAATAGGTAGCAAAAAAGGGTGGTAGTCTCTAAAAACACAACACAACACGGGAAGTGTTTCCAGGCATGCCTCGAAAGGGTATCTGCTCCGTGAAGCTGGTGCCAGGGCATCAGGCAGCAGAACTCACTGCTCTGCATCAGCAGGGCAGCGCCTGCTGGGGCACTGGTGGAGTCCTGCTGGGGGATCCTAACGTGCTGGGAAATGGATGAAGGGAAGAGCTCGTGTCTGGGATCACAACAGAGGAAGAAGAGAACAGGTAGCTGAATATCTTGACATTCCTTGAAATCTGTGGTCACAAAAATTAGATCAGTGGGTGCAGGTTTTGTGTCTCCTGCCCAGCAGTGCAGTTAGCTGACATAAATCTGCTGTTTGGCTGAGCTCCTCTTGCCAGGATTTCCCCACAAATGTAAACACACCTGAGATCACTGTTGACATTTTGGCTATATGTCATGGTCTCTCTTCTGTCTGATGCCTGAGCCTTCCACAGCCATGCCCCTGCATTGCAGCTCTCCTCCCAGTCCTCTGCCACTCCCTTGTTGTGCCTGGCCTCAGGACACAGAGCCTGTTGCCCTCTGGCATTTGCTTGGGATCTGGAGGCAGTATTGGAGGTGACACCAATTCACCTGTGGGCTCCTCAGATTTTATTTTGCTGCCATGAGTTTTCCAAACATTTGGAAAATGTTCAGATCAGCTCAGGCTGTCCCTATTTACTTTCAAGAGAGAGAAAATTTTCTTTCTTTTCAGGTAAGAGTTTTCACAGGATTTTAAGAAGCAATTTATGAATATAAATCTCAATCTACCTACTCTCCTCAGAAGTATGCTAATACAGTTGTAGTGCAAGCTGTTCAGTAGAGTGACAAGCTCTTTGATAATAAATACAGTAATAAATGAAGTGTTGGTTACATTACCATCACTCCCAAGTGCCATTTGTTCTGTAGCCTGTCAGGTTCTGAATAAAAAAAAGATTTTTTTAGTTTGGTTTTTTTTTTTTTTTAAATTAGATGCTACCAGCTTCCAAACAAATTCTGCAGTTACCCCAGGATTTATCTGCACGAACAACCTGAGGAGCAAAGCTCCATGAAAATTCACAGTATGCCCTTTGGACACCCTGTGGGAATGCTGCTCTGAAGGGGCCTGACTCCCAGCAGTCTGGGTGTTAGGAAATTCGGGTCAAATTCAGTTGGCAGGGTCCCATGTCTGCTGATGCCCTGAGGCAGATGCAGATGGTAGTGCAGTAGCTTAGCAAGCAGTGTCACAGTGTGCTGCACTGCAGCATGGGTGGTGTAACAGGCTGGAGTGCAGATGGGGAGCAGGTATTTTCATCCATGTTTTATCCCTTCCTGGTATCTGCAGGCATCCCCTGCAGTAGTGATAGGCACTTGGAGAAAAAGAATGCAGCTTGTGAGGATGTTGTGAGAAAGTCTCAACAGATCTTTCTGAGGAACCAGGCCCAGTAAGGTTGTATATTTTACAGGGCAGGGATGAGTCTGCCTGTGATTTTGGTGGCTGTGGATACTGGCTGTCCTTCTGTACTTTCTTTACTTTCAAGTCACAGAAAAATACCACTATCTCAGATGGGATATGCAGAAAAGCCTTGAACATGAAGGAAAGGAATTAAATCTGTTCAGCTTGGCCAGCCAATCACCAAATGAGAAAATAACAGCAAGGTTTGAGCACTCAAAACCAGACCTGTGAGAGATCCAAAGAGTAGAGACATGAGAAATCCTTGAGCAAAACCAAAGACTGCTCTGTTCATGAGGCTAAATGCCATAGCAAGGAGATATATTGATGGACTAGTCTCTGGGCATGAATGGCAGGAATCCCATCCCTAGTGTGATTTAATCCCTTGACCAAACTGGATACTCAGAAGCTTCAGGATTCAGTGTAGGGAACAACCATTCCCATGGAGGCCTCTAGTTCCAGGGCAAAGCCACCATCTGAGGCAGGGGAAGTGTGAGAAAACGGACCAAATCCCAGCTCAGGGCCACCAGCTTTTTGCTGTGTTCCATCACTCTTTGCTTAGGCAAGGTTGAATTACAGTGAAATAGAACTTTGTTACACAGGTATCAGCATCACATCACCTAAAATTTATGTCCTGGGTATAGGTGCTTTGGGGGTTGAGCAATATTGCAAAGTGTCTAGCCTGAATTTTATATTATGCCTCTGGATACCACAGTTATGCCATGGTCTAAATTCTGGATTTGAACCCTTGTGAATAATTTCCAGAAGTAATTTTAAAACAGTATTTAGGCATTACATATAGAGCCATTCAGTTTGCTTTGCAGTAGACCCAGGGTGGTGGATTACTCTTTTTTATTTTGGTCAGTAAATTGAAGACTGAACTTAAATTGCTACACCAAGAATGAAAAGATGTTCCACAAGTGTGGGTGGGTTGGCTCTTGGGAGTTACTCAAGTACCAGGAGACCAAAGGTACAAATGTGGGTTTTTGCTGAAAAGCTCTTTGAAAAATATATACAGGATGATGAAGAAAATGAAATTAGGCATCACTGCACTTCATGAGGGCTTGCATTTTAATGAATATAAAATAAATTTTGGACACACTAGCTGATCCATAGTTAAAACCGAGCTTATTTTGAACTTAAGCATGATAAGAACCTGAAGATACTTTTCTAGGATGGTATTTCTGAGTTCCTTACTCATGGGTAACTTTTCAGGTACCCAAGAAGGTGCTTCTGGTGTAGAAGAGCATAGGTGAGGTCAGAATGAATCCAAATAATTAAAAAAAATTCAGAAGGATTAATTATTTTCTCTGTCATCATTGAAGGTCCAGTGGTAATTTTATAACAGGGAACGGTAACATTTTGCTTGTAGACACTAAGAACGAAAATCAGAGAAAATACCACTTTTGACTTTTTAAATTGTGATATTCACCAATGGGTCCAGATCCCCCCTGCATGTCCTTTCTGCAGGATGTGAGGGATCCCACAAGGACCAGTTGGGTCCCAGCTCCACTCCCAGGCACTTGTCAGGGAGTGATATGAGTGCCACATGCTCTGCACCCCCTGTTTTCCATCACTCCCCAGCCCTCCTATTCCCTAGGGCAATGATGAGCATGAAAAAGTGGGCCAGAAAATATCCCCTCCTTCCCTACGTGTGCCAGGTTTCTGCAGGGAGGCCTTGACTGTACCTTTGGCCTGATTTTCTCTGCCAGGTTGTAAGGCAGCAAGGAGTTGAGAGGTTTAATCATTACTAAAAGTTCATTCTGAACTTCGAGAGCCTTTCAAGCAAAGCAAAGATCAGGAATATAGAAGACCCCAAGGTAACACCCTAGACCGGCAAATGCAGCAGTCAGTGTGGGTAAAGTATCAGTAACGATGAGTGGTCAAGGGGTTTGCTGCTTCTTGTATTTGAGTGCAATTAGGAATTGTTACTGCCTAGAAGTGAAAGCAAAAGACACAACTCAGAGTGAAAAGGAGATGCAGTCAGCACGAGTAAGCTGCTTTAAAACCCACACATTTTAAACTCCTGCTGAGGACATTGCTTCCCTGATCTTACAAAAGTCTACCTCTGAAGTGTATTTCTCCTATACCTCTGTGCAGCTTGCACAACCTCGGCCAAGGTCAACTTTCTGCTGTGTTGCTCCTCAGAGAGCAAGAACCAGCCTGTTGAACCAGCTGTCAGCTCATTACAGCCCTCTGTGTCCTCCACTCTGGGTGGGGAGAACCAGTTGCTTTAAAGCCTGAGCAAGCCCAGGCTGTCATGCAGAAGAATCTCTGTCCAGATAACTGGTGCTTCCAACCCACAGCAAGGGGCTGCTCATGGGGAATACCTGCAGTGGCCCTTGTGCCAGGGAGCAGGCAAGCAGAGGGAAGAATAACCTGTCCCAAATCTCACTGGGATATATATTCCTGACCATATTCCATCCCCAGATTTGTGTTCCTGTGCTATCACCCAGGCTGGCAGCAGTTTTTCTTGGTGGGAATTGCTCCTTAGGAGAGTTTGTTCCCAGGCTGGCTGTGCTGCTCTTCACAAGGTGATTTTCCCTGTGGATGCTTCTGCTGCACAATGTGTAAGGTAACATTTTAAAGAGGAGGCAAACACATTATTTTGCTTAAGCTGTCTGTTGCAGCCCATATTTAGGTACATGGTGGTGTTTGTATTTGTTTGAAATTTTGTGCTGGTTGCTATACTTCAAATACTGTAAAAGCTGCAACAGGCAGCTGCTGTTAGGGTAGAGTTACTATGGCATATCCATGAGCACCCAAAATTGTCTAGGAAAGGAAACTTCAGAGGAAGATTCAGGTGGGGCTAGGTACCATCGTGATTCCTTTATATACGTGGCTTAGCACCAGGACTGCCTAAATACGTGAGGCTACCAGAACTGCCTTACCATTGCTGGCAATTTTAGATATGCATCGGTGGCAGGCTTTCTCCAGACCAGCAGCCATTGTGGTGAGCCTTCTGGGTGCCTGTGGAGACAGAGAAATCAGTATGGCTATGAGAAGTGTCTTTACCTTACTAAGTATCTTGACTCAGAGCACTCACACATGCTGGCAGGCTTTCACAGCCCTCAAAAACTCCAAGCGCACACAAACGCAGCCAGCAGCGTGGCATACCCAGAGGCAGGTATGCTTTCCAGCAGCTCCAGGCTTGCCTGCTGGTGATGATGCTTGAGCTCTGGGGTCACTGGGAGGCTGGGGGAGAAGTATTAATGCCATCTTCCTGAAAACTATGGAAGGTTCTATCCTCACTTTGATTGGGTTTCGGGCAGAACAAAGGGTATTTAACTGTTATGAGAAAACCCAGGGAAACAGGTGGGGTTTGCTACACAAACCTCAGCAAGGATTAACTAGTGAGCAAAAATGAATTAAAGAAAAAAGGAAGAGAGAGGATGAAAAGAGTTTTAAGGTCAAGGAGGATTCTGAAGAAGAGTATGGAATAAAAAACTGCAAACCACAGGGAGCCCAGAACAACATGCCTTTGACAGAAAAGTAGCTGGATTAGAAACTAGCTCCTTGTAAAGAAGAATTTTTACAAGGTGGGGTGAGGGATGAGCAAGCAGCCAGGCATCCAAGGTCGGGCCTCAGACAGCACCAGACCGTTAAGTAGCATCCCACATCAATGGGAGCGTGGAAAGCTCACACACAGAGACACACATACAGCTTCTGGCCAGGGTGACCACAAGTCTGCCACCAGCAGCAGCTGTGTGACAGAGGAAGGTGTGTGTGGAGGAGGCCAGGATAAGGGAAGCTGCATTCCTGCAGCTACCTCAAAACAGCCTCTAGATTTCTTAATGGTTAAAGAGCAGTATTTTAAGCTTATCCTCATTGTGTTCTAAGTTAACATGAAACCCACTCTAGGGCTTTCTTGTGCAATGCTGTGTCCAGCTTGGCCCAGAGCCTACTAGGGACCACAGGGTCCCAGGCATGTGTTGAAGATAAAGACAGACTTGTTCAAGCAGCTGATCCATGCCCATACCCCCCTCCAAAGTCTGTCCAAGCCCTACTAGTTATGGCTGAGCAGAGGAGGCTGTCTCCAAGCACAGACAGGACCCTCTGCTGCCGTGGGGAAGGGGATGGAGTTTTCTCCTTGCACAATGGCGTTGCAGATTCTGTTTCCTGCCAGTTAATAGAGGCAGGTGTGGTTTTACCTGTAGGTGAGTGACCAAGGAAGAGTCAGGGACTCAGGTATTCACAGACATCCCACCAGGTCGGTAACCCTTGCAGGTAACAGCCAGCCACCGACATACACATCCAGGTTTCTAGTGTGCCTGATCTAATCAGGTACCTCATGGAATTTAGCTCTCCTTTTCCAGCCCTCATCTTCATATCCCAGAGGACATCTCCATCAGTATTGAACCATGGACTGGAATGGAAATTACGTATGAGTGCCTGACCTCTGGTGAGTGCATGTGTCTCATACCAGCCACCAAACCTTCTCCAGCAGAGCAAATATTGTGTCTATGAGTGGCAAGTACTGATGAGAATTTCAAGGAAAAAAATAAGCACTGTTGCATGCTCAGGGAAAACAGAAAGGAGGAAGGGAAACTGGTACTTTTCCCAAGCAAGTGACACATTAAGACTTTCAGTGCAGGTTTGTTTCTAGAAGGTGCACAAACAGGCATTAATTTTGCATCTGGAAATGGCTGCTGACAAAGGTGTTCTAAATTGTGCAGAGATCAGGAATATTAGTCTTTATGTAAATGTTTTTGACTAAAACTACTCTTATAGCAGCAATTCTTACAGAAAAAAATATTTGTCAATCCAATGCCGTATTAAAAATCAGTTAAATATCAAATTATCTTAAGCAGAATTTATCGTGGCTGGGAATACTGTCTTTCCATAAGCAGAGGGTAAAACAGATGTTTTGGCTCTATTTACTGCTCTTTTACACTAGAAGAAAAAAAGACTAACTGAAGGAGGACTCGGTATCTGGAAGCATGTCACCACCTAGTGACGGAGCCCCGAAGTGGCCATGAATCAGAGCTCTGTGCGTGCAGTTCTAACAGGTGAGATAAAGAAAGCAATTTCATGATGGCTGCGCACAAAGTGTGTTCACTGTGGACACAACACGCGTAACTACCGGCTAATGGTTCCAAGACGTTGGCTTGGACTTTTCCAGGACTGAAAAATCCCTCAGAGAAGTCACTGTATTTGCCAGATAAAACGGTATTTGCCCCTTTCCCCCACACCTTTGGTGATTCTGCAGAAGCTGCTGTGGGTGTTGAGGATGAATTATTTTCTTTTGTGCCAATGCGTGAGGGTGCTAAAGTGCAATTCAGCAGCCAGGCAGCTGCAGCACATTTTTGTTTCCCAGCTGAAACAGGGAAATTGTCACTGACACTCTCAGGGAACTGAAATTGGCACAGCACAAAGACTGGTGGCATACAAGGGCAGGAAGGTGTCCTCTGCCTGCTCCCAGTTTGATTGTGAGCTGGGAAAGTCATATGAAAAACATAAAACCCAGCCAGGAAAAAAAGTTAAAGACCAAAGCAAACTTCTGGATCTCCTCCCATCATCCCTTCCCTGTGGAAAGGGACCTGTCCTTGGGTTAGAACAGCCAGCAAACAGCAGAGACAAATCTCTGAAGCCCTTGCAGGAGGCTGGAGCCTCTCCACAGAGCTGCTTTTCAGGGTGGCAGATTGCAACTGAGCCACACTAGGGTCACAGCAGCCCTGTGCCTCTTCCAGGCTGTCCAATACTCCTGAGCGCCCTCACTGCTGGGGGTCGGCAGCCAGGTTTGCCCACCCAGAACACATGCTGTGTCTCACATTACTGCCTCCTCTTGTAACTTAGTTCTTGTCCCTTACAGGCAGCAGTGATACCTGCGTGTAGCACAGACCCTCCAGCCTGTTTCCTTTGTTATTTCAGCTAGTTTTAGCTTTAAACAATTTTTCTGGTCGTTATTCTCACCCTAAATATTTAGGTAATAGGAGTCAAAGGAAGGTGAGCACTGACTGACTG
This sequence comes from Acrocephalus scirpaceus scirpaceus, assembly GCA_910950805.1. Classification (NCBI taxonomy): domain Eukaryota; kingdom Metazoa; phylum Chordata; class Aves; order Passeriformes; family Sylviidae; genus Acrocephalus; species Acrocephalus scirpaceus. Next base: position 53,121,751 of record OU383774.1, on the reverse strand, counting down.
GTGCATGCCTGACCTACAGCAAAGCCAAAAGTCAACTTCAGGCTGGCCCCACCATGTGTCAGTCCAAACAAGAGTCATGTCCACATTTGTCCTGCGGTGTTCAGACTTTTCAAATTGAGCTCTTCTCTCTCCCAGATGCAGGTGCCCCACTCTCTGCTGGTGGATGCAGCAGGCAGAATTGGTGGGGCTTCCTAAGATCCCAGTTCCCACTTGATGGCTTCTGACTGCCAGGGTGTCCCTGTTGGGACATGGGACATGTGCATGGGCCAGCAAACCCCTCCGGAGCAAAGGCTCTTCTCTAAGGACTGCTACAGGGAACGATTTCTTTTTATTTTTCTGAAATATTCCAAGCAAAGTCCTCTTCCAGATCCGGTTTCCTAACAAAGCACAAAGCCCCACACTGGCTTTTATGCCAGCGCATTGTCCGCTTCCCAGCAATCCCCTCTTACCTGAGAGTGCTGCGGGTGCCAAATCCGTTCACCTGCGCGTGTGGGAGATGGGGCAGAGGAGCGGCAAAATCCAGCCTTGAGTGGAAGCCAGCTGGGAGAGCCCTCTCCGCTGGGACCCCAGAGCTCTGCCCGGCTCCCTGGGATTCTGCCCGGGGGCGGTGAGGCACGGGGGGGGAGCTTGGTGGCTTTTATTCCTCCTGGCCACCCGCTCTCACAGCTCTCGACGGCAGCACCGTGGGAGCTGTGGGATGCCGGAGCGCTTGCCGGCGGAGCCCATCCTCATTAGTTTCCCCACTCCCACGGCTGGCTGGAGCCACAGCCCACCCTGTGCCTTTTCAGGGTGACAGCAGGGGGAAGCAAAGGACCCCACACAACTGTGACTGTACTGGAGGGGAAAAAAAAAAACCAAAACAACAAAACCAACCAAACAACCACCAACAATTTTTTTTTTTCTTTTGCTAAGTCTTTTCTTTTAGAGAGGAAAAAAATTATTTATTCAGAAACCAGTCGAGAGTGGTAAGTACTTGGTTCGTTCTTCATACAATTCCTCCCCTTTCCCATCAATGCAGCTGATAGAGCTCTTTGCAAACTGCCACGTGTGTCACCTTAGCTGTTGGCTCGTTTATGTCTTGTGTCACCCTGGCAGAGGTCTATTTGTTAGGTGGTTACTGCTAGGTCGCCTTCCTATCAGCAGGTGACCATCTGGCCTCTCAGGTGTAATTATGGGTATGGATAATCTGCTGGAAAGCCCTTGTTTCTGCACAAGAAAAAGTGGGTTTGAGGGAGAGCACCTCTGCAGAAGGAGTGACGGCATTAATAAAGATTGATGTGTATTTTGAGTCCCTTCAGGAAGGCCCTGCAAGAAAGAAAAGGTTACCTGCTGCATTAGTCATCGGCAGAGAGCTGACAAAGTGCCTGCTCCAGCTCAGAAGGAACAATTCTGCTTTCAGCTGCCAGGTTTGCACAGTTCATCACCAATATAACTCCCACTGCTACACGTTTTGCATTAAGAAAATGGGTCCACACTGGGTCAGCCAAGGTAAAGAAAATGATGGTGTTTGATGGGTAACTTTGCATGCTGCTGGGCCAGCATATGCACAAACACAGCAGCACAGGCTAGTCCTTGCACTCTCTGTGCTTTCTCCTGCAGCAAAGTCCAATATTCTGGAAAAAGCCCTGACCTCATGGTGGTGTGACTGCCTAATTGCTGCAGCATTGCAGAGTGAAAATTTTGGTGGAGGAAGTTTGGCAGTGAAGCAGAAAGTGAAACTGTGGCCTTTATCCATTGCAGTGAAGCGGGGTTTTATTTGAGCACTTAGACAAGGAAGCCATGCACTCTGTATAGGCAAAGAAGGGAGCAGGGAGATACTTCTGGAAGGCTCTGGTGCTCTCCACCGGTGCTGGAAGAGGCACAGCAGGAAGGGACTGAGACACACCATCCAAGTGGCCAAACTGGACAGCTGAGCTTTCTGTGCTCCTAGTTCTTCTTTCCTTCAGAGTAATAAAGCTTCTCCTCCCAGCAGAGAAAGCTGTTTTTCCAGTGGTTATTCCCAGGCCAGTGCCTGGCATTAGACATCAGCAAGGATTTCAGTTTTGTCCAATATCACTGTCTGCTTTTGGGGTGCTTTTTCTCACCCTCCACGAAGCTCTGAGGAAGTGTGGGTTGCCTGTGTCTGCTGAGGTGATGCCACAGGGCACACATCCTAACCCAAGGCATTCCAGCTTATGTGCTGCTCTCCTTGTGACTGCTGAGGTCCTGGGCTGAGCTGAGCAAAGGGACTCTGTAATGCTGCCACCAAAGGCACAAGCCAGAGCATGCTCTCCTCAAAAACAGCCCCGCCTCAGACCAGGAGGGACTTTTACATCCCCACATAATACACTTTCAGGGGTTTTTCACCAGGTGTCTTTTTGGAAGGGGTTGCACCTCACCATGAATTTTCCTGGGTACGTAATGGTTAGGATGGAGAGGGAAAGGGCCATGTAAAAATGCTGTCTCCTTTCCAGTTTGTGTTCATGTTCAGTTTATTTTCACCCTCCGTATAGGGTGAGCACTTTTGCCACAGGACCTTCTCCTAACTTGATGACTCAGGAGTCAAAAATCAACATAGAAATAATCCCCCGTCTCCTACATAATTTTTTTTTTCAAATTGGAAGAGCCTGACTGTTTTCGTAAAAGCTGGATGAAATCACGAATGTTATATTTTCTTGTATAAATTATCCTTGTGTATTGAAATATAAACAGCCAGTGGGAAAGAAATTCACTGTACATTTCTTTCATTGTTCAAGGCAAAAAATACGTACTTATCTGCTGAGAAATACTCTGTTTGTGCAGTGGAAACCAATCATCAATACCAACTTGCCAGCATTTTAATGATTGCCTGTGGGAATCCTGGAAATTATAACATTCAATCATCACAAGAAGATCGTGGAAAAAAATAACAGGGACCAAGAGCTCCTGTGGCAAGTGTAGCCAGTGTTGACAGTGACATTTAGTAGTGCCATTAAGTTGCTTGATTCTGGTGTTGTTGAAGGAAAATTTTAAGGCAGCCTTAGGAAGGTACAGGGACTAGAAGTGCTGTCAATGCAGTGAGTCACTGTGTGCCCAGCCCAAAGTCCCATGGGCTCTGAGAGCCACGAGGTGACCATCTCCATCCCCTGGGATGGTCTGGGAGCTGCAGAGCTTGGTGCAGGGCAGAAGCTGTGAAATGCTTTGGCCTGCTGACACCCACAAGATCAACCAGGCACTTTCCTCTCGTGCATTGCTGAGAAAATGTTTTGTGTGGCTGTCACTATAAATTACAGTGCCAGGTGAAGCCTGCTGCTGTGGATGTTTCAGTTCCTTGGCTTCTTCCCACAAGATGGTCTTGGGGAAAGGATATTTATGGGTGTTTATGTTATGTTTATGTTTATGTGCTGGTCTCTGTGGCAGTTTACTTGGCAATGCCCAAGAGGTAAGGCAGACAATGAGAAAATATCAGACTGTCTACTTCACACTTTCCTTTACTCAGGATAATTTATCACAATGTAATTGAGGCCTAAGGAATAGAGAGACAAACGACAAAGTGTGCTGGATAATCTCCAAGGAGAGTAACTTTTATAAAGTCTAGTAAAGCATAACTGCTCATGTTGCAGCTTTCACTCAGGTTATTTAGAAGGTCTCTTTTTCTACTTTAAATATGTATCACACAAGTAGAATAGGATGAGATTTGCCTGGGTTTTGTAGGAAAGATTACAAGACACCAAGGAAGCAGCTGTGGCTTGGGATACCTGTGAACCTCCAGCCCCAGATGTGGAGGATAATCCTGGGAAAGTAACAATAGATGTTTCCTGGGTCCATGGCCATTGCCCATCTGAGGCACGGTAATGAGCCAGATGTCCTCACTCATTTGCTTGTATCACTGAGTCTTCAATTACTCTACCAAATTCAATCAAAATTGGCAAATACATTTGCAAGATTTTAGAGGGAACAACCAGACAGCAGAACCCAGGGCAACAAATGCATATGAAAACCAGGCTAAACCAAAACTCCAGAGCCTGAAAAGTTAGTAATGGAATTACTTCCTTAGGAATGTTTGCTGGTTTCCTACAGGGGAAAAAAAAATTATTAAATGACATTCATCAGAGATTGTTTCCCACTGGCAGTTCAGGAGGTGAACTTGTTTGTTCTGTGTAAAGAAAATTTTCCTTTAAATAATAAATACATTTATTTAAAAATTCCAGTCCTCTGTTCCCCTGCTTATCCACCAAAGTAACGAATAGCCCAAATAAATGTGAGCAAAATTTACCCACAAGCCCAGAATATTAACTGGGAAATTCCAGTACTCTTGAAACTTGCAGTAAAAGTAAGTGGAATTACTAAAAATATAAAAGCCAAAGCCCCTATTGAAGTCCATGTATTCTTTGTTTATGCCACTATGGAGTGTGCTAGACAAATGTGTAGAGTTTGCAAAATCCTTTGGGTGTCCCTGAAAAATGAATTGGGGATAAAAAGATTAGCTCCTCACACAAGGGCATAATAAAGCTACTGAACATGTCTGTCTTAATTGTGCTTCGTGCTAGAGTATAAGGGAAAGTTACCACAGCTGAATAAAATGCTAAACTCTCCTAGCAGCAAAATGCTTCCTTTAATATAACAGCAGGAATATAAACCTCTCACTTGTAAGATATAGTTGACAAAAAAGGCTTATAACTCACAGAGGTTTTACGTGGAATAAAAAAAAAAGCCTATGAAATTACTATTCTTGAAATATGATAATCTAAATCAGCAGTTTAATTTGCACTTCTGCACTCAGGGTTAATATTCCCATTGCATACAGACATAATAAAAAGTGCTGTTCATTGACAACAGAAGATAATATTGTGCGTTTTCATTTTTTTAATTTCATTTTCTCACTCATGAAATATGCCTTTTGCCACCTTTCAGTGCATTTGTCCTCCTCAGCTGGAGGATAGTGAACCATATTTAACACCTTACCTGTTCAACAGTACTGAAAATTCTAACCCTCCAAAAGGGAGGAGCACAATCCCTACTTGTAACCTTAACTCACAAGAAACAGAATCACATGTTTGCTCTAGAATAACTATGGTGAATGATGAGGAGAAAAAGCAGGAATACCACAGAACAGCTGAGTGACCACAAATGAGCTAGGATGGAGTTCTGCACAGTATCAACATGTGTGGAGTGAGGAGTCTTCCAGTTGCAGTTGTCTGAATATGTGATTTCTGGAAAAAAAGAGAAAAATCATTTTAAAAAGAGAGGTATGGCAAATCTGTTTTTTCAGCTCAATCTACAGTGTTCAGCTAGCTTAGGCTACTAAGAGAAATGCTAAGGGCATATGCCTTATCTATGTAAATATACCAAGGATGAAGAATTGCTTATGCAAAATAATAATCAAAAAAAAAAAAAAAAAAAAGCAACCCACAACACATTTAGATCAAGTGAGTAAAAATGGGCCATTAAATAGAATCTGATTTCTAAGAGCAGCAAGAGTAGGAAACAAATTCTCGTTACCTAATGAAAATGTCTTTTGTTAGGCTGAGAGGACTACCAGAGGCAGAAGCTCTTTATTTGATCTGGAACAAATGGGTCTGAAACATCAGATCATATACAGTTGCTCTGAGTTTAAATTCATTAGGTTAACCAACTGAAGGTCTTACTTTGGGGCTTGGTTTTTTGTTTGTTTTTGTTGGCATTGATGTGTTTGGGGTAGATGTGTTTAGATGATTTCTCATTCTTTCTGGAGCTATGAGGCCACACAGTGTGGAGAGGGTTGTGTGCAGGGGTCGGAAGGCTGCCATGGAAAGGCCTCTCTGCATCATATTACTGCTTTTTAAGGTGATGATGTGTTGGAGCAACTGTGAAAGAAGGACACCAAACCTGAGAACTCAAGAGGTCTTTTTTTGCTAAAGCTGAGTCTTAAAAAAAATGGAGTTGTAACCAAAACTTGGCTTGATTCACCACTGGAAGGTGTCTGAAGTTCCTTCCACAAAACATATGGCATACACAGAGCTTTGCCTAAAGTTAATGAAGATATTGTGGGATTCTGTAACTACTGCCATCTCATTTTCTCTCTAAAAATACCTACTTCCCAAATCCAAAGAAACCTGAGCACTTGCAGCAACAACAGATGGCCCCTCCTGTGCACAGTAACTTTTCCAAGAACACAGATGCTCCCTCGAATGATTTACCTCCACATGAGCAGAAATTAAAGCCTTTGGACAGGTGAGGAAATCCCTTTAAGACAGTTTCTTATGTTGGTCAGAAAGTGACTATGCTATTTTAGTGATGGATGAAGGACCACTGAGGCAGAGCAGTCACCCACCCACTTTGAGGTCACTGCCCATTGGTACGTCGTGGAAGTGGCAGTGCCACGTGTTAGGTGGCACCTCATGATCTAGGTGTGACATGCATTTGTGTCCACTGCTACTGGCCTCCTGGCTGGGAATCAGATTCAAACTGCAGACACTGAAATGGTGCTGTTGGAGTGTCCCAGCTGCCATTAAGGCCAGTGGAGAGCTGCTCTATACAGAGCCAGTAGGGGTCTGTGGTGGGATTCAAGAGGTGAAAAGCATCCTAGAAGCACTCCATACACTGAATCCATCCAAATATCCAAGTTCCAGTTAAGCTTTCTGCACAAAAAAAAAGGTGTTGAGAGCTTCCCACTCCTTATCCTTGAAAGGAAAAGAAGTTTTTTACTGATATGCCAGAGAGCAAAGTTTTATCTATCTAGTCCTTCCCAGGAAGGATAGTGCTGGTAGCAGTGACGTTGAAAGCACTTTGGAGTGAAATTCATCTCCATATATTACCAGGAAATTTGTGTTGAAATGGCAAAGGATGAGGAGTTGAAAGCTGAAAGAACCTCTTTGTTCTTTTTGGTAATGGAATTTACTTTGTGAGGAGCAAAGAGGAAAAACAAAAGAGAAAGAAATAATATATCCTGCTGTTGCAACTTCACAAATTTATGGCAGGCGCTCAAATGTCAAAAATTTACACACAAAGGTTTCATTCACCATGTCACCACTGCAGATGGTGTTTATTCTGCTGTTTTCTGCACCTGCACCACCAAAACCTCTTGTCTAGAAAAACAATGTTTTGCTAAAAACTCAGTAAGTATTTGACTGAACAATAGTCTTTCCACCATCAGTCTTTCCCAGCTACAGCGTCAAACAGGGAGCTGTAGTGGGAACACGAAAACCTTCTGGAAAGAAGAAACAGCTCCTGGAGGAAAGGGATGAAATGAACTGAGAGAAGGGAAAAGCTTTCCATTACCATTTACAAAGAGGAAAATATCTCACCTGGGAAGAATGAGTGGTGTCCCAGAGAGCAAGACTTTCTTAATGAACAGAATTGTGTCTTATCTGAACTATTCCTACGTAAAAAGCTGTTTTCTGATGTTCAGACAATGAAGTATTTTAGCAGAAGTTGCTTCTAGCAGAAGTACTGAGACATTTGAAAAAACCTTGAAACAGAAAAAGCTGGAACAGATTTCCAAGGGTTATCTCCTAGCAATTATGATGGTTTTTAATCTTGATTTCTCCTACAGTCCTCTTGAAACATCTCATTCTTCCTGCCTGTCCTCAGTTGCTGTCTGGATGGTTGATTTTGTCATCAAAGAATCTGGGTGAATTTGGCTCAAGGTCTCACAAAGAGGTCATTGTGACTCAGTGAAACTTTCTACAGCCAAACAGAAAATGAACACTCCTGTCTAAACTTTAAAATAATTTCAATAGAAAAAGAGAGACAATTTTAAGTGCCTCTTTGATATCCTGCAGGATCAGGGCCTGAGTTGCACTAAATGTATTTAAAATGTAGATAATGAACATATTGCATACTTTCACAGAGAAGGTGTTCAAATGACCAAAATTTCAAAAACTAGCAACATAAATTCAGGTTAAAATACCTACTCTAAAGACAGACCTGATTTTCTAATCCACTCATCCCAATGGCTCATCCCACCACTTCTTCCCAATGACTTTAGTGGAACCAATCTGTTTAAAAGTCAGGCTAGTCTTCTAAAGCAAGCTTTCAGGTAGATTTAGGATCACAGGTTTTCTTTTGAAAACCATCTGGTCTTGGCTGTATCTGTGCTCAGCTTTAGCTTTATCACTTGTTTTAGTTCAAATAGCACAAGGTACAGTAGCACTTCCCTTGGCTGCCAAATTTAGTCATACAACCATAACGACACAATCTGAGAATGTGTCTGACATTTAGTGTGTGTGCTGCTTGTGCCTTCCAGACAGTTTTCCTAAGTAGGGGAGCTAGTGAGGGTAATGAAACCCACAGATGGGTTTTATTATGCTTCAGAAGCAACCAGCGTGAATATGGAGCAAAGTACTCATTTTGGCTCATTGCCTGCCAGGAGCCCAGTGACTCCTTCCAGCTTCCAGCATCACTGGACTTCAAACCAATGGTTCCAAACTTTGTGAAATTCTGTCTCTCTAGGTAAACAACAGATCACAGTCACCAGTTGGCATCAGAGACCCAGCTGCCACTAGGATTGCACTTCTCTAAGTGCTGGGTGTCTCTGTTCTAGAGTTTTCAAAATGGTAAGTTTTCCAGTAGCCTGACACAATTCTTTGGGGCTTTATTTCTTTTGTAACAGAGAGGAATAATGAAAGTCTTAACAAGTAAAGACATAATTTTTTTCAAATTCATTTTGCATCTGTTCACGAAAGGCCTCTCTCTAGTCAGAGAACAGATCTAAACTAGCATCAGACTTGTTAGCCATTAGTTCTGCACTCTTAGATTTGTCTGCAGAAAATTATTTTGATAGCAACCAAAAGAGTGTTTGCAGACTTGTGGAACAAAATGATATAATTTAATCATTTTCTGTGAGATAATAATGACGTTTTAATTGAAAAATGTACTCTGATATAATTACCCTACATCTTTATAAGCCTGCCTCAGGAGCACAGTAAAAGAACAAATGGCAATATTTTTACTGTACCATGTGAGGTATATAGTAAAGGCTCACAAAGTCTTATTTATATCATTTCATGCATGTTCAGGCAATGGAAGCCTCATAAAAGCAAAATGATTTCCTGATTTTCTCTGATCCAAAGGAAACTTTAGCCACGAGTTAGAGGCAGACTCCAAGGTGGGACTCACTCATACACCTGGGTGCCCTGTGCCCAGTATGTGTTGGGATATCTCCCTCAGGGTCCACCTGCAGCTCCCAAAGGACATAGATCTCCTATGTGTTGTCTTCTAACAGACCATCTGTCTGAGGGGTTCAGTGTTAAAAATGTCACTGGATGCTTCTGTTTAGACACCTGGATCGGTTCCTCCATGTCAGAGTCAAATTTGTTTTCCTAAGAAATTTTCCAGCTGAACCCTGAAAGGGCAGGAGGGAAGAAGAAATGATTCTTTGTTTCTCCCTGCCTTGGGTTGCTGCTCCTCTGCCATGCTTTCAGGAGCAAGTCTTTTTTTGCAAAGAAACCAGGCTGAAATTGCTGCCCAGAGCAGCTTTTTATTTATAATGCAGCCTACTCCCTCTGTGGAGCTGGAGGCACTGTGCAAAAAGTCATAATACATCTAATGAAACAGGATAAATAATTAGGCCCCTTGAATTCTAGCTGTAGAAATATGAGGTAGAATAGTGAACAGAAAATTAGATTTTTATGGTCTTTTCATTGTTCAAGTCTCATGTGATTTTGGAAGCCGTAAATATTTTGGGGGAGTCTGTGAAGGAGGGGGAGACTGCCAAGAGTCAGAGGGACAAGGGTACCTCAAGCATCACAGAGAAAAGGTCAGAGGTGTCTGTCCCTCAGATGGGCACCTGTTGATCTGGGATGGGGGGAGCAGTGCAGTGCAAAAGGCTGCTCCACCCCTCTCCAAACCAGCAGCACCTGGAATCATGGTGGGAAATGACTTAGAGAAATCCCAGGATAAGAATTTCTGGAAAGATCAGCTCCTCTGGGAGAAAGACAAGGCCCTTCTGGGTGAGGACAGCATTCAATGGGAAGAAAAAGAAACTCTGTGGACAGATAAAGCAACTCTCCTGGAGAAGATAAGGAGGCCCTCCAGGAATATGAAATAGCCTTAAGGATTATCAAATGTTGATCTCAGTGGAGGCCTTTGGTCCTGAAAGAGGATATCTCCACAGGGAAAAAGCATTAATTTTTCTGCTAGGCTCAGAAACAAGTGGAAAGCCATGCATACTGAAGTGGATACTTTATTTAAGTAGTGATGAATTTCAACCAGTTCTCTAAAATAACATCTGTCATCCTTGGCATAAATCAGAGGAAGGGTTTTAGTGTGATTTTCTTTAAAGCCATTGCACTCAGGTTTTCAGGACATTATTCATTTTTTTTGAGGTTCTGCAGCCTAAGGAATGGGATGCACCTCTGGTTTCCTGGCCTGTCAACATTTGTGAGTGGATAAAGCCCCAAGAAGGTGGGAACTTCAAGGCTGAGATCATCTGGAACTCAGAACAGCTCACCTAACTCAGTGCAGTATATATCAACTAAATAAGACACTGATAAATGGTAGCAGTCAGATCCTCAGTTTTTAAGGGTCACAGTTAACACTTGAGTCTTAATGAGGCAACTTGTGCTGTTCCACCAGGTTTGGTGGAACATTTAATTTCCCACTGCTCTGGGGAGCATGATGGGAACATTTACCCTCTTGGGTGAGCCTGCCTCATCAGGTGTCTGTCTGAGGGAAGTTTTGGCATCAGCCTTGCTGCCATGGGAAGAGGGCTGGGAAGAAGTGGGAAGGATGACAAATCAGCAGTATGTGGGAAAAGATGCAAGCTGGAGGGGAAGTTGGCATCAATTCCCTCCTCAGGAGGGAAATAAATTTATCAGTTTGTGTATATTTGTGTGTGTGTAAGGGCAGGAGAGGGTGCACACAGAGACTGGGATTATTATTCATCTGCTGAGCTCATATTGCCTGTGCAGATACAGGAGCCTCTGACAGAAAATCCTCAATAACTGTAATGCAACATGTGGTCAATATTTAGTGATATTTCACAGAATCATAGAATAGTTTGGGCTGGAAGGAACCTTTAAAGTTCACCTAGTCCTACCCCTCTGCAATGAGCAGATCCCTGCCCAACCTCACCTTGAATATTTCCAGAGCTGGGGCAGCTACCACCCTTCTGGGCAACCTGTTCCACTGCCCCACCACTGTGATTTTGTGTGATGTGAATACAGAACCAGAGTCTTCTACCAAGTTTTGGCACAGCAACTGCAGCTTTTATTTCTTCTTGAGAAACCAAACTCGGATGTTTTATGTTTTCAAAGGTTGAGCTGTACAGGCTGTTCTAGAGACAAATCTCTATTTCTCTGTGCATCCAGAAGGAACATGTGCTACAAAAGCAACAGTGAAAAGTATCAGGTATTGAATTTTTCTCTGGAATGGTGGCATTGGTAGCTCATTCTCCTTCTATACAGGATTTTAGCACTGAACAGACTCAAGGACATAATGTAAGAAGCCTTTACAATTGCTGTTAAAGATTCTGATACTTCTGTGACTGTCAGGCATTCTTAGGCTGTCACTCAAGGCTGTCACTCAAGTGCAGTCCTTTGTGATCTACTGAAGGATAAGGCTGCCTGTCCTGTTTAATTTTGCTCAAGTAAATTATGCACTATGTCTTTCCTGTCAAATCCATGAATATTTATTGTTCAATGAATAACTAGTCATTAAAAAAAGCCAGCTGATTCAGCTAGGGTAGGAATGTTTTGCAACCTTGGTTATTATTATTCTATTATTGCCATGTAAGGCAGAGATGAAAATGACCTATTAGACCATTCAGTGCAACTTCCTACAAATTCAGGACTCTTACGTGTTAGAGCTTTATTATTAGGTGCTACAGAGAAAAAGAACCTTTCAGAAAATAACAGTATTCAAAAAGCACTTGTCACTTAATAAATTTTAATGTCAAAAAGCCAAGAATTTATCTCAGTTATTCAAATGCACATGTCAAATTAACATCCATTTAAACTAAAATTAGGTATGCTCTCTCTGGCAAAGAGCTTGAAGCACATGAAATGCTCTTAGGAGAGCTGCTAGTCACTCTGTCATGGGAGAGCAACGCTGTGCTTCTCTGCTGCTGTCAGCGACAATACAACTGCTGTGAAGTTTAAGGCATTACACAGTGCAGCACAGAGGAGCCAGAAGTTCAGCCAGAGAAAAGCATAAACCTACATGGTTTTAGGCTGCTGGGAGCTCCCCATAAAAATATTGCATCCACCTGGTAGCTTCAGAGTGGCCTTTGCTTGGGTGGCATAGCTGGAAAGACACCACATGCAAAAGGCTTTCCAGGGCTGGGTATTTGAAGTGGGAATTAGAGGGCATCTGCTCTCTGTCCAGCACCTCTGGACTGAAGATGAATTTCAGTCATGAAGGAGATCTCTGCCAGCTCTCTGGAATGGTAAAGTAATGAGAGGAGCAAATAAAATAACTCCTATATTAAAAAAAAAAAAAAAAAAAAAAAGAAAAGAAACACAGGTACATTTATCACCTCTGCAACATGCAAAGGGAGGCTGTCAAGATATGACATTCAGAGTGAAAAAAATACATCTCTCTTGGAAGAGCAAGTCTGCTGATCTGGCAGAGGTTGGCTGGAGGGACCAGAAGAAAATTGTAGATGTCTGAAGAACTGAAGACAACTGAAGGAAGAACTCACCTAGAGTGGAAAGATCTAAAGAAGCTGCCAAGCCCACCTGTGCCTCAAAAGCAGCTGTACCTGTTGTGCTCTGTGGAAACACTTTTCTAAGCTGTTGTTCTTACTTAATTCCCAGCACTGGTGTTTCACAACCATTACTTTACCTCTAGGATTTCATTTACATTAATGTAATGTAATTTTTTCTTTCAGAGATTCTGCTCAAGCAATTCACAGCAGGATATTTTCTGCTCCAGGCCACAACAAAAGTGGAAATTATGGACTGCAGCTTTGTTACTCTAAAACCACAGAACATCCCAAAGCCCAAAGTGTCTTACAGAGGGATGACAACTCTCACAGAAAGCAATAAAGAGATTGAGTCAGTAGTGACAAATCATCTTAAATATTTGAATGAGAGAAAGAAATAGCCCCTGAGCTCACCTGCACAATTTTGAAATGCAGCAGTGTCATCAGAAAGCATTCCTGACACAGCTGTGGAGCTAACTCGTGGGAGAGACAGAACACGCAAAATGGTAAGAAGTCATTTAAGTCAACTGACACATCTAGATGTGTCACAAACCGGAATGGTAGGAGTGACAGAAGAAAATTAAATTTATTCAGTATACGTATGTGTATATTTAGCTGTAATTATCGACTCTATATGTCAGTCATTGCCTAGGAGGAATGTCAAAAACCTGCAAGGCAGTGAATCATGGGAAATTGGAGGTATCGAGCCCATCCAGCCACATATAGAAATTCTGCTGCTGTTCTTCCAGTAAATCTGACTGAATTGTTAAAAGTCAGTGCAGAGAGTTTCCACAGAAATTAAAGGAAAAGACAGAATACTGTGACTGAAAATACCAGATAGGAAAAAAAAACTACACTTGAATCCTTCAGAAATTAACATCTAATGTGGGTTAAATAAGAGAAGAACCACAAGGAAACTGTATTTTAAAAACAATTCTATAATGCTGCAAATCTTGCTATTTCTCCCTTTCTCTCTCTGTTTGTCCCCTCTTTTCTACTTTTTAAAGTATTTCATTTATTGATTGAACTAAGAGCATGATCTGCAGAGAGAGAGGGAATTGCAGATTCTTGATGTCTGGGGATTTTTGGGAGGGTTTTTGTCCTGATCCAGTGATTCACTCAATCTACACAGTCCCTCAGAGGATCTGAAATCCTGTATAAATCCATATTCACAATTAAAACTGGGATTCTGCTATTTCTAGTTCACAGGGGGTATGAAAAGCAGACAAGGGGAGCACTCAGAGGAAGTGGTGAGTTTGAGCACAAGCACACCTCCCCTTAATGACATGGGATTTTGTCAAAAAAAAATAAAATTACAGATTTGCATTCAAGAAAAACCACTGTGACAGTCCTGGAGTTGTACAGATAAGCAGAGGTTGTATCTTGGTTCTTCAGGTTTGCAATACACGACACAGAACCACCAAGCAAGCAACTAGTTTCCCTGGGGTGCAAATTGTCCTCTTCTTCTTTGTGATTGTTGTGTGTACACAGACGCAAAGCAAGAAAGGAAAAGGGGCCAGGAACCAGTCAGTGTGTGCAGTGCAGGCAAAACACTGTCACCTCCCTGCACTGCCCCTGCTATTAGAAGTGTTGTGTTAATGACTAAGAGCAGGAGCTGTGCAGCCACAGATTTGCCCAATCTCAGCTTTAGGGTTGTGGGAACAAGTAACCTCAGTATGTGACAACACACCTTCCCTGCCATCACCACCTTCATCAGCATCCTGTACCTCACCACACTTCTCAAGAACAGCGTGAAAAAATTAGTTAGGAATGGTAATTTTTTGGTGTGAACAGCAACACGACTGCTCACCCTCCACATTTTTAACATGAGTTACAGCATCATGATTTTGCTACCCTGCAGTACAGCTTTCTGAGTGTTCTGGCGTGGGAGCTTTTCAAGAAGAATTACTGTTATTAGTCTTCATCTTCATGTGAATGTTACCTTTCCAGAGCTCTGCTAAGCTAGCCTGAGAACACCTAAATGGAAATTGGGTTGAAAAGCTGTTATTTGCCTGCTCTACCTGACAGTAAATTTTCAGTTCATGTATGGATTTTCTTTCCTATTCCTCAAGATTTGTGGCTTGACTTTAGTACTGCAGGAGGGAAGAAAAAAGTGTGGACCAAGGTAAAGTCTCTCTGGGAGCACAGCAAGTGCCACTTTTGTGAAGGTGCTTTCTGCTGCCTTAACAACAAGAAAACCAGCTCTCCCTTCATACTCCATTGCAATTTCAAGCTGCAGCCCAAACACACCAAATCCACTGAAGAAAGAGCTATAGATCTCCCAGTTGCTTCATACCTGCCATATATGCACCAAATGTCTGTATGAAGTCACCTACATTGGCTTTACATCGTACCAAGATACACAATATTTTCTTCTCTGTGGCACTCAGATTTGCATCTATACAATAAACAGTGATGTTTAATTTAAAAAGCCAGCCAAGCAGCAGCCTGATGGAATGACTTTAGTACTGCACAATCAAGAGATGAAGAAATGATCTGTGACCTGAGCTTTTGCACTGCTCACTCAGGAGCAGCACTTCCCTGAGAGCAGATGCAACTGTGGGCTGGTAGAGGTGGAAGTGATTAACAGGGAAGATATCACTTGAGCATCCACCCTTTCCAAGGATGGGGAGAGGAAATTTATGTTAACTGATCTTCCTTTTAATAAAGGCATAAACAACAAAGCCAGCAAGGATCCCCCCCCAGGGAACCATCAGTCCTGCTCCAGCCTGCTGGAAAGCAGCAGCAGCAGCACAGCAGGGTGCTTTCTGCTTACATGGTACTTATACGGTACACTTATATAGAATCAGAGGTTGGAAGAGACCTCTAAGATCGTTGAGTCCAACCATTAACCTAAACCTGTCAGTTTCACCACTAACCCCAGTCCCCAGGCATTGTATTCTGATATGGCACATGGTATTTTTCAGTCAGAGGTCTCACAGGGTGCCACACATCTGTGCACGTACCTTGTTGTTCTCAGGAGAGCAGTGCAGGGGACTCTGTTACCATTTTAAGGAACAGAACACTAAGAGGGGCTGAGAGATTAGGGCTGAAAAATGATTTTGTAGCAGATCTCCACTCCATCCATGGCACCAGCCTGCCAACAGCACTTGGAGCACTCACAGATAGTAGCTTTCAAAAAGTGTGGTAATGACTTGACATTCCAATCCACACCACTGTCTCTTATGGCTCCTGGCATACATATCTCTGTGACAGATAAAAATGTGATGAATTTTACTTTTGACCCACTCTGTTGCATATATTTATCAATTGTGAGCTTACATTAAATCACTGGTGAGTATGTTCTATCTCCTCAGTCTCGTGTTTACACCATTAGTTATGGTATATCCTTATTTTCCATTTAAACAGCCCACTTACTATCACTGATTCAAAATACAACTTTTTCACAAGACTGAATCAGTTTTTCAACACCTGAACTTTTCAAAAGAAAAACTCACCCAGTCCAAGGGTGACAGCTGACTCCAGCACTCTCCAGAGTCATGGTCCATGGCTTTTCTGGGGAGTCCTCTAGACAGTCTTGCTTTCCAGAACATGGCTTTCTTGAGTGAGTAAAGAGCCTTACCTCCTACAGCTCCAGCTCTGGGGAGGTCCATGGAGTTCATGTAAATCCTTGGCTGGGGGTGTTTGGGGCTGGCAATGAGCAGCTTGTGGTGCTCTGTCTCAGGCTCCCCACTCCTAACTGGCCCTACAGAGTATACAAGGAATTTACTATGCTCCTTCTGGGTTGTCCTCCATGTGATCTTAATTGTCATTTCAAGATCTCAGCCCTCCTATTGAACCCTGTGTATTGAAGCAGCCCAGCCCTGCTCAGCCCCAAGCCTTCCTCCTCCACTTGGGATTTCCTGGTTCATGGCAGCCTACCTGGAGGCAACCAGCAGGTTATGGTATAACCTACAGCTAGCCACTTTGAGGAATAGAGAAAATACACCAAAATAAAGAAGGCAGAGGGGCTGGCTGGAAAGAAAGGACATGGCCAGGAAAACCCAAGTAGGTGGCAACTATGTCCAGCACAACCCTCCTCATCATGTGCCAGCTTCCCACTGAACAGCAAATAACGCTGACAAATACATGTAAAGTTTCATGGCTAAAATGATTTGTATTTTAGGTACAGATGCTGGACTCCTCAGTTTAATGCTGGCATGTGAAATTATCAGTTTGCAGCCTCAGACACAGAGACAATAACTGCTGCTGCACACATTGTCAGTGCTGTGTATTTTTAGACTCTTGTAGGCGCTTGTAGTCGTTTCAAAGTGCCTTGATGATTTTTTTTTCATATGTTTTCCAGCAGGAATGAAGATGGTTTCCTGAGTTAGCTGGATATAATGACCAGTGTGAAAAAAAAAGGCCAAGTGGCTCTGTTTATATTTCAGGTCCAGGGCAATTCTGAGGCTGCACAGACATTTCCTTTTGCTTTCCATGTTAAAGTGTTTGTGATGGCAGCTAGAAATATTTTTCATGACTCTGCCCATTTTACCATGCCCCCTAGCAGGGACATGCTGCTCAGGGGTTGCAGGATGATTTCACTCACAGGTACTTAGGATGGGGCTGGTTTTCTCCCCTTGAATTCCCTGAAGACATACTGTCCTTAGGACAATGATAATTGCACCCAGTTGCCTGTATTTCATTATAAAAGAAAACCTGTGAAAATTAGATTTTAGTGGGTTCATAGTTCCTATGAGATCAGTGCTGAGTTGTTCAAAAATAATGTCATTTTTTCTGCAAGAGTCTGGAAGGGCTGAGCTGAGCCCTGCAGGGAGCTGGGGCCAAGGAGCCACAGGAGAGATTTGGAGGGCAGCACTTGGCTCCCTTCAACTCACCCATTGCAAGGAGGCAAAGTGGGGCCAGGAGGCAGGGGAAAGCCCCAGCCAGGGCAAAAGGGGAGTCAGGGTGGGCAGAGCAGGAGTGGTCAATCCAACCAGCCAGGGAACAGAAAATGTGGGACAGGTCCTGTACAGCTCAGCCTAAAAAAGAGGTGAGCAGAGACACAAATGGAAAAGGGTCTGTAAAGCCCTGAGGGGCACAGATGAAGCTACTAGTCTCCACTACTACAAAACTCAGGAGGCATCAAAAGAAGCTAGCTGCATCCTCTTGAACAGTATTCCCTGTTTTAAGTGGTCAGCATTCCCTAATTTCCAGAAATTTATTTTTAAATGCTAGCCCTTTCTAAGTCTTCAGAGGTTTGGAGTATGTGGCCCTAAACATAATATTTAAATGTTTAAACCAGAGGCAACCTTAATTCTCCTTTAACCAAGGTCTTCTGCAGGGTTTGGTGTGGAGTACCAGTCAGCCAGCCATTTCCAAGGGACTAGAAGTATTTTAGTACCTGAAAATCCATCAAAGAGGTCCTGCAGGATTTTGAAATCACATTTCTGTGAAAATCCTTCCATGCTAAAGGATGTTTTCTGCAAACGACACCAACACCACAACCAGCTCCAAGGTGATGCCTTAAGTTTTAGCTTTCATATTTTCCAAATTCTGTACTTCATTGGTATATAACTCTGACCTTCATATAAAGTGTTAGCAAGTCCTCTTCACAGTTTATTAAGACAAAACAATCCTTTTCCAGCCTGAGAACCAAGGACATCATTGCAGCTTCGGGCCCAAAAAGTATAAACAGCAAATTGAGGAGAGAAATCTGAGGGGATGGGACTGCATAACCTGAATCTGTAATTGGACAATTAACCCCAATATGTAAATGGACCAAAACTTATAAAAGTGTGAGAACTTGTGACTCAGGGTCCCTCTTGGGTCCATCTTGGGTAGAGCCACAGCCAGGCTCTTGTACTGCCCAAGGTGTATCCTTTGAAGGCCTTGTAATAAATACCTACTTTATTCCTTTAACACTGTCTAGCCTCTGTTCCAGATAGCCTCTTTAGGCATCAAAGGTATAGCCACAAAAAGAAAAAGCCAGGGCAAAGCAGGTGAAGAAGGGAGCATCCGTGCAACCTCATGCTCCTGTTGTGCATTGGTGTGTCCCTGCTCCAAAGGGCTCTTTCTGACCTTTCCACGCCTGTCCCAGGGCTGGCATGAAGCTCAGCTGGACAAGGACAGCAAACACAAGAAATACAAGAAACTCTTGGCAGCAGCCTGCTGGTGGCTGCCCCAGAGCCTTCCTGGGCAGCCTGGGTATGCAGCAGTCCCAGTTTCTCATTGCTACACTGCTAGACAAGCTTTTATTAGAGTCCTGTAGGAACTTGGGGTTTATTACTGCCTGAGCAAAAGCATTCCTACTCTCAGCAATACCAAACCAAATTTATGGGTTCATATGGAAGAAACAGACACTGACACCAGTAAATTCTCATCATTTGGTTTATTGTATGTTCTAAACAACCTATTTGGTGCCAGTATTTCTTGTGCTAGATGCCATCAGTAATTCTGTCTTCCTCGTTTATTAATTATTGTTTTTAATTAAAATGTGCCCAGCCAGTTTAAGTCACTGAGCAACTCTGCTGTGGTTGTTATCATGGCCTCTAAATGTCCAGCACTGCAACTACAGTCAGTGGTAGAGATCATCCATGGTATGGCTGTCCTCTCACTCTCCAGAAGAAGATAGCAGTGAGAGACAAAATAACCCTCTTGTTACTTTTAAACATCAGCCTCATCCTACAAGGAACTGGAGAAAAGGATCTCTCTTATTAATCTGTAATCAGCATTGTATTATTATTATTATTATTATTATTATTATTATTATTATTATTATTATTATTATTATTAACCGAGTTGACAAAATATCTGGAGAATCACAGCTAAGCTCCAGGATCACCAAGATTTCAGGAAGCAGTGTCTCTGCTGGAAGAGAGTCCTCCGAGTGTGCTGGAAAGACCTGAGACCACCAAGTCTGTGTCACTGAACTGACTCTGCACAGGGTTAACCTGGGTGATGGGGGAGCGTGCCCACACTCTGCTGATGTCTGCTGATGACAAACAGGCAGAGGTGCTGATACACCAGAGAGTTGTACTGGCATCCAGGGAGAACAGAACAGGCTGGGGAAATGGGCCGGAAAATACGCCACAAAGTTCAACAAGAAGTGCAAAGTCAGGCACTTGGAGAAGAGCAGTCTGAGGCACCAGTCTGTGCTGAGGGCTATCCCTCTGGGAAGCAGCTTGGCAGAAAAGCACCTGGGGGTCCTGGTGGACACCAAGTTGATCATAACCCAACAATGTGCACTTAGGGCAAAGAAAGTGAATGGTGTCCTGGGCTGCTTTAGGAGAGGTGTTGCCAACGAATTGAGGGAGGTGATCCTTCCTCTCTGCTCAGCTCTGGTGAGGCCACTCCTGGAGTGCTGGGTCCAGTCCTGGACTCCCCAGTACAGGAGAGATTCCAACAAAGAGCCATGAAGATGATGAAGGTTGTGGTGCACCTCGGCTATGAGGAAATGCTCAGAGAGCTGTGACTGTTCAGCCTGGAGAAGAGAAGGCTCAGAAGGATCTATCAATGTGTATAAATACCTGAAGGGAGGGTGCAAAGAAGACACAGCCAGGCTCTTTCTATTGGTGCCAGAGGCCGTGGGCACAAACTGAAACACAGAAATTTTGTGACCCCACTGAGGGGGCCACCAAGCACTGACATAGGTTGCCGGCTTTCAAAAGCTGTCTGGAAATGGTCCTGGGCAATTTGGTCTAGGTGGCCCTGCCTGGGCATGGGAGGTTGGCCCAGATGACATCCAGAGGTCCCTCTCAACCTCAACAATTCTGTGGCTCTGTGAACCTAATTGCTCCTACCACTGTGTGCTCTTAGCATATTGCTCTTTAACATCAAAACTTTCTTCACAATGAAGTGACCTGGAGAAAAGGTGACCTCTTTCCAATTCTCAGCTTCTGGAGGCAGGGACAAGCAATGCATTCCCATGCAGTGATAGGAAATGCATCCCAACATAGTGCCATGTGATCCTTGGCACAGAACCAGCGACGGTGGGAACAGCATATCTGATGTGGGCAGAAAGACAGGATATCCACATGGGCTTTTGTGGCTGAAATGCATTCCCCAGCCTTCTGAGGCCATGGGAAATTCTGATTCCTGGCTCTTCTTGTAGTCAAACCAGTCTTTCTGAGTGCGAAAGCCATCTCCCAGAACCCTGGTAATTGCTTTTGTGGTAAATACAGTTGGGGCTGAATAACACTAAAAAAGATAGCTTTTCTGCAATTAATTATTTTCAAAAGTAAATGAGATTCAGCCAAATGCTAATGAAGCCAGAGGGAAATAGGAGCTGGGCCATTCCTGAAGCAATGAAAAAGCTTTACCAGCAGTTTAAGAGCTGTGTCATTTTATTCACAAAACCAGACAGATACTGCCCTTTGCAGTCACTTTTCACACTTGAATTTTCCATTCATTCTGCAAACAATATCACCTAATCCTGCACTAGTATTTTAATACTAAGATTAAAAACTTCCATACAATAGGAAAGTCCAAAACAGAACTTGAGAATATTAATGAAGTGAATGAAAAATTGGGTTGTTGAAAAATGTCTGAAATAACTTGTTTAGTGTGGAAAATAGGATGGGAAGAAAAGCAAAATGGAAGGAAACCTGTCTAAGAGGGACTGCCTAATATTTTTTAAGCCTAGGTAGAAAAAGAGATGTAATACACATGGGCATGCAGGGCTGTAAGTTGTGCTGTCATGACTGGTCACAGGATAAATAAATGAGAGGTTTGACACTACAATGACCTGCAAGAGCAGCAATAAACTAAGGCTGGGAAAACTGCTTGATCACAAGGAGCTACTGGGGAATAGATGGCAGGGTAAGTGGTGAACAAAAGTTTTAGAGTCTAGTGGCTTGCTCTGTGCCCCAGCATCTGTCTGAACAACTCACCAGATCAAAGAAAATTTTAAAAAGCCACTTCTGTCTCTGTTTTTTTTGGTTCTTGTGTGTTAAAAGTTCTTTTTTTGCTGAAGCCAGTGCATGAATTGCAAAAACACTGTGGCCGTTCATAGCACCGGATCTGTGTATGTACAGGACAGTAAATTGAACAGAGAGAGTGTTCATACTGGTGTAGATGCTGTCATCCTCATCACACCCACTGCCACTCCTAAGTTTGATTGAAGAAGAAGTAAGCAGAAGGAGAGCAGGCAGAGGAAGTGCTGTCATCAGCGCAGATGGGCAAACGTGATGCACAAATACACTCACCTTGGCAGAACTCAAAGTCTGCTTGTTTCATTACTCTTCAGGTCTCTTGCTACAGGGGTTTCCAACAGATTTCTTCTCTGACTTACTCATACAAGGTGCTGAAAATGACGGAAGAGCTGATGAGAATGGGGAGGGTGAAGAAGATGTTGGGAAAATAGTCATACATGTCTGAATCAGAGACCAATAACCTGTCTGCTGGCAAGTTATTTTTTTGTTCATTTGTTATTATGAAGCTAGAAGTTAGTTTTTTCAAATTCACTTTATTTATTTTATTGGTGGCTTTTGAGATTTTTCTACAAACAAGTCAGGCAATCAGGAGAAAAAAGCAAGATTATCATGAAGAGAGAGCTGAAATGCAAAACACCCTTGTTCTGCTGGGGTCAGACAGCACTCAGGTCACTTCACCTGTGCCTTAGCTCAGCTTTGTGCAAGATGGAATCAAAGGTTTCCTTGTGGAAGTGGCTTGATGCTTTATTGCTGTAAAGAAAGTTTAGCTCAGGGCTTACAGTTAATAACTGCACAGGGAGTTATTTAACAACATTAACAACAGCAATGACAGCATTATCAAATCAGTGGTGTGTTTTCCATAGAATTCAACATTTTCCAAAGGAGGAAATAGTGAGGCTGCTTTGGGCTCAGCCTGTCTCCCCCATCCCCTGCCCTCTCTGGCCTAAGATTCTAGTACCAAACTTTATAAACAAAGTTGCTTTTCTTGTTACTTTAAAGACATCTTGAGAGCAAACCTACATTTCCTACAGCTTAGTGTGTTCAGAAGGGAGAACTTTCTGCCAATTCCCATTTCCTCCTGTCTATTTAAGCTTGTAAAGTTGTTGGTGTAACCATTAATAACTGGTTAATGGTTTCCTTGGGGAAGGGAGTCCTGATCTGACATCTCTTTCAGCGCAGAGGTGCTGTGTGAAACCTACCTTGGACTTGCAGGTTTTGGGGTGCTCCTGTCTCCATCTGTAGGTTGTGGTGGGTGCTGGTCAGACCTTGGCATCCCTGTGGATGACTGAGGCTTTCCACTCTCTGAGATCCTCCAGGAAAGTGCCCTGGTGGCCTAAAAATCCAGGTGCCCCCTCCCTATAATAGCAACCTTCATGTCCTAGTTTCTCTCAACCCTGCACTTGGGTCACAACAGCCCCATGTAGCACTACAGGCTGGGGGCAGAGTGACTGGAAAGTGACCCAGCAGCAAGGGACCCGAGGGTGCTGGTTGACAGCAGCTGAACATGAGCCAGTGTGCCCAGGAGGCCAAGAAGGCCAGTGGAATCCCGGCCTGTATCAGCAATGGTGTGGCCAGCAGCAGCAGGGCAGGGATTGCCCCTGTACTGGGCACTGCTGAGGCTACACCTCAAATCCTGTGTTTGGTTCTGGGCCCCTCACTGTAAGAAAGACATTGAGGGGCTGGTGTGTGTCCAGAGAAGAGACCTCACCTTACACATCACCTTACACACACTGACTTTCTCAGCCCACCTTTCCCACCTGTCGGTACCTGCACCAGCAGAGGCAGGTGAGTATAGGCATCTTCCACCCAAACCACTCTTCCAGCAGCTTCTTATGAGCTACTGGTTTAAACTTTCCCTTTGTAACATGGCCTTGGCCAGAGCAGTGTTGGCCAGGTCCTCTTTACACCCAAATTTGCCTCCCCCATGGGCATGAAGAAAGCAGCACACTACCCAAAAGCCTTTCCTACCTCTTGTTCATCCCTAAGAGGATGATACACTTAAAAAGCTCCATGGTCTGTAAAGAGAATGATCAAACAAAAGCTTCTGAGTAAGTTAGTTGTGGCACAAATATATTGGCAGACGTATGGGGTTTTTAAATCTTCCTGCCATAGCGAGAGGATGAAATCCCAACACAAATGGCAACTCTGCAGCAAGATTCTGACATAATTACTGTAATTATATTGTCTCTACACTCTCTCATAAATCAGTGACAGTATGTATTTAATGAGCCCTTTCCCGTTCAGCAGGTTGCTCCCAGCCTCTCAGATTCACAACTGCAATGCAGAGGTATCTTAAAATAAAATTAACCCTTGGAAGTGAGGCCCCTTTCTGCGAGGATGCAAGAGAGTCTCTCAGAGACTGGCACTGCTCACTCTTCCTGCATGGCTGGAACACAGGCAGGCTTCAGAGCAAGGGCTGATTCGCCTTGGTGAGTAAAATTTTGCCAGTGCTGCCTGAGTGAGCTGAGTGTGGTGGCCCTGAGCATCGTCAGAATGCAACCTGCTGGCAACATCCTTGTGGGTTACACCTGGCTCAGCCCACAGGGGCTGATGTTGCAGAGTCTGATGCGGTGCCCTGTAGGAAAGCCAAGGGTTGCTGTGACTTCCCCTAAGGTCTACTTAAAACAGAACCCCACCAAACAAGCAGTCTTGCACCCTCAGCTCCCTGGGGAGTTTAAACTCACACCTCAAGGTGCAGGCTTGTCCTGAGAATGCAGGCACCTTGCTTTGACTTCCTGCAGTGCAGCTTTTCTTCTTGAATCTCAGCTTGTCAAAGGAAAAAGAAAGCAATTTCAGCAGACACATCTGTGCAACTCAGGGTTTACTTAAGCATCAGATAATACGAATGACCAATTCAGAGTTCAAGGCAAACACACATTAGCCTAAGATCTATTCCTGGGCTATATAATATTGTCAGACCAAAATTTTAGACATGAATTAAACTATCCCTTTACATTTTTCCCCTTGCTGGTAGCCAGCAGTGAATGTACTGGCTCTTCAGAGGCTTTGCAGGTTAAGGGGTTTCTGTGGCTTGGACTGGACCTGCAGTGACATCTCGTGGTCCCCCACGAGGTGAGGTGCTGGCTGCTGAGTGGCACAGCCCCCCGACCCAAACCTCACCGCGATGCCCCCGGAGCACAGAACTGCTCAGTGCTGACCAGCACAAACCTCCCTGGGGACACACCTGCAGCTGGGGTGGCTGAATTCCCCGGGGGGGAAAACAACACACACCTCCCCCTGCACACATCCCTTCACCTTCACTTGCAGCACCAGCGGAGACTTCAGAAATCATCGTTTTGAGCATGAAGGTAAATCAGCCATGAAAATCAGATCATTGCACAGAGAGCTTGTGGGTGGGCTGCACTTGCCTGCAAAGCCTTGGTACTTTTAACTCGAGACAAGGAGAGGAGTTAATGTGTCTCCTCCTGTGCTTATGTCTGTCTGAGGCTCACATGTGAGCAGGATGTTTTGTGCTTTGCCACTTCTTTTGTTGTGACTCTCAAACAATTTCCCACTGAAAACCAACATGCTTTGCTGTTGGCATCTTAGTAGAGGAAATTAAATCCAACATTTCAGTGTTATCTGATTTCACATCCCTGCACACCACTGTGTAATTTCACCACCTACTCATTCTTTTTCTTCACACATAAGTGCATTTAAAGAAAATACAATCTTTGAGTGAATACTTAGTCAGAGAAAGGTTGTAATCAGCTCGGATAGAAATCAGACAGCTTATTTGCTTGAAAAAAAGGGGAAAGGAGGAGGAAATTAAATGGAATAATTTCTTTCCAGTGAACTTAGGGCACCAAAAAATTGTATGGCAAAACTATAACAGAAGAAAAATAGTTGAAAAACTTAACAGGCAACAGTACTCCTGAGCTATTGCACTAAAAATAACATGAAAGTCAAAGATCTGATTCATTAAATATCTTCTGTGTTCATTAAAAAAGAATTTAAAAGTTACAACAAAAGACTCACGAATTTTTCCCAGAGCAAAATAACTGGATGTCCCCTGAAAATCATCAGCTATATCAACACTTCCCATCATATAAGCAGCAACTGAGTCATGCTGGGAGAACATGCACAATGCAGACAGCTAAGATTTGGAAAGTTTCTCCGTACTGTCTAATCCATCAAAACACTCAGTCCTAGGGAAGAGAACAAGTGTGACACACTGCTGAGCACCTCGGGCACCAAGCTTAGGAATCCATGAGTCCATCCTCTCAGGCACCTTCCTCCAGGTCTTTTGCTGTAGGGCCAGCACAGGCAGCAATCCCAGGCCAGCATCACTCTGCTGGGGGCTGCAGGCAGGTGGGCCCAGCGGGGACAACGGACAGTTTGTAATTACATTTTGCAGAAAGGCAAACGCTGAGCTCCACTTCATACACCCCTCCAGTGAGACTGGATGTGCATCAGGAGCTCAAGTTTAACAAGAGCACATGATCACAAGTGTCAGCACTATAACCTATATTTCTTTTTCTTGACTATGTATAACTATTCTAACTTCCTCATAGACATTTTTCCCTTGGGAGTGTTGGTGGACGAGAAGTTTAACATGACCCCAGCAATACATGCTCACAGCTCAGGAGCCAACCATATCCTGGGCTGCATCCAACACAGCGTGGCCACAGGGTGAGGAAGGGAATTCTGCCACTCTGCTCCGCACTGAGACCCCACCTGGAGTGCTGCATCCAGCTCTGGGGCCCCAACATGAGAAGGACATAGACCTGCTGGAACAACTACAGAGGAGGGCCATAAAGCTGCTCAGAGGGCTGGAGAACCTCTCCCATGAAAACAGGCTGAGAGAGTTGGGGCTGTTCAGCCTGGGGACAAGAAGGCTTCAAGGAGACCTTAGAGCACCTTCCATTGCCTAAAGGGGGCTACGAGAGAGCTGGAGAGGGACTTTTGACAAGGGCATATAGTGATTAGACAAGGGGGAATGTCTTTAAACTGACAGAGGGTAGGTTTACACTAAATATTAGGAAGAAATTCTTTACTGTGAAGCTCTTGCACAGGTTGCCCAGAGAAGCTGTGGATGCCCCACCCCTGGCAGTGTTCAAAGACAGGTTGGACAGAGCTCTGAGCAACTCAGTCTAGTGAAAGGTGCCCTGGCCCATGGCAGGGGAGTTGGACTAGATGATTTCTAAGAATCCTTTCAACCTAAACCATTATATGATTCTATGATTTCACAGCTGTTTAAAGGCTAAGACATTATGCAGATATGAGCAAATGAGCAAATGAACAAATGAGCAAATGAGCAAACCTTTTCCAGTTCAAGTATGAAATAAGTCAATCTTTCTTCTGGTTCCTCAGCGCTTCTAGAGAGCAGGATAGTGTGGTCAGTCGTCTATTCCAATAATTTTTCAGTTCATATTACTTTCACAGAAGTAAGAGAATTCCCATCTGGGGAGAAGGTCAGGAGCTGGTGCAGGGCAGCTGCCTGCCCCAAGCCAGGATTCACCTCCAGCTAACACATTATCACCCAATATGTGCCCGATTGCCATATGCATCTGAAGAGCCCCCATCTGTAACCTCTTCCAGTGCTCCACAATCCTTCCTGTTACACAGTCCCTCCCTAGTGACTAATCTAAATAACCTTTGGTTCAATGAGCCTATTATTTTCTTGTTCTAGTCACCATGACATAAAAGACACTGAAAAGAGGAAAGGAATAAATTGCTCTCTTTGTGTCTTGAGACTTGTATTTCCTTATGGTATTCTGTAGGCAAACCTACTCAAACTCCTTCAATCTTCTTATATGTCTCATTCCCATAATACATAAATTCTCACGTTTTCTAGATTTCTGTTAAATCTCATTGCTCTTCTCTGAACTGTTTTCTCCTAATAAGCATGACATATAAAACTAGACCTGTTATTTCAGCTGATGCATCTTCAGAGCAGAATAGAATCAGGTATTTTGTCATATGGGTGATGCAGTCTTTATTCCTCTCTATGTTTCTCTTCATTTTGCAGCATCACTGTGTTGTTAGAATGAGTCACAAAATGAATGCTAGACAACTACCTGACCTTTTTCAACTGCGTTGACCTTTAATTCCTCTCTGTTTTGTTTGCAGAGTTTGCCGGTTCTGTCCAATTTCCCAAGATGATTTTGAATCCTATTTCCACCCTTTAACACGCTTGCAGCCTCACATTTCTCAACACGAAACAATACTATCTCTTTTTCCCTCCTTGAGTATATCCTGCTTGAAACAGATAACAAAGCAGTCACAAAACCTTGTGCCTATGTACCCTGCAATCCGACAATCTCTGTTTATGCTCTTTTTATTCTGAACCCTTCAATAAAAAAAAGAAGACACACAGTTATTTGTTTGATTTTTTTTTTAAATAAACTATATTTTACTGTAAAGACTGGTAAGAAAACAGAATAGTAAAACTTCAGACCCTCTTTCCCACAGGGACATGCACCTATGGCATGCTTGAAAAGTGTGTGTACTGTGAAAGTAATCTCTACATATATAGAGTTTTAAAACTGATTTGTAATTTTTAAGACAGTGCTGAGAAAATAGGAAGACCTGTCCAATGCTTTAAGAACAATTCTCTTCCTCTCTGACTTGTTTTTCACTTTTACATTTGGAGAAGTAGGATTTGAACTCCTGTTAGAAATAGCTCTATATTTCAGTCAATGAAAAGAAGCAGTTATTTCATGTTGTTTAGCAAAGTATTTCCTTTTCTTTCAGTTTCTAAATTAGACTATAAAACTCTGTTTACATCAGAGTCACACAGCTGGACAACACAGCACTCTGGGACTGGATCCAGTGCACCATAGCTGTTGATTCCTACTGTCTTGACTCTAAAAAGTGCTAAGGGGTGAATCTGACATCCACAGGGATGAAGTTACTACGAGCTTTGGTAAAGATGTTAAAGCGAAAAAATGGTTGTCCAGCACTTTGATTTCTCATTGAAGTAAAGAGGGGAACTAAAACCAATATAAAACATAAATACAAATTTAAATTACAAATTTTCTTAGTTCTTAGTTCTTAGTTAAATAACTAACTGTCATTTATTCATATGATGGCAAATAGAAGACCACTTTAAGGTCATTTTTCCACTTCCATAATTTAAACTTCTAGCTGCATTTTAAGCAACCAGCAAGCTGGGTTTAAGTTATGCAATAAGCTCACTCTGTTCAGCTATGCTAGAGTCACACCACTGCTAGTTCTTCTCAGTCATTCCAAGGTAAATACCACCTTTGCTCACGCTGGCATAAATCCTTCACTCTGTCAGAGGAAAGAGACAGATAACTGCCCAACTCTAAGGAGCTCCCTGAGGTCCAGGAAAGTATCTTGGATAACTGGGAGCAGGAACTGTTCTGCCTTTATGGACTTCAATAGGAATGGAACGGTTCCTGATGACTTAAAGGAATTTTTCCCAAACAGGAATAGCTGTAAACATAATGTTAACTCATAGAAGATCTCTTCTGCAAGAAAAAGGGGAAAAGGGCTCATATGGAGCAAAAGAGAAAATCAAAGAGAGCAGTAGAAATGTGCATCAAAAGGATGCAATACCTCAAAGCAAGTGAAAATCTTTGAAAAAGGCTTTTCAGAGAGTTATAGCAGGTGGAACAAGAAAGCATTTTTGGTCCCAGGAGATGCCATGAATCCTAAATACAAAGTTCTCACAGTTGACATAACTAGTTAGGATTCTGTGTAAAAATTAAATTTCTGACCACAGTTCCTTATGCCACTGCTAATTTCATTTAGACACAAATTAATATTTGGCAGCTCTCGAAATTCTTTTGCTTCATGTGGTCTTGAAGTAATAAAGTTTGAAAGAGCGAAAAGTATGAAATTTGGTTCCTAGCAAAGAGTCACAGATAAATTCTTTTAGACTCTGAAAATTACCATTTTACATTATTTCACTAAATGCTGTGTGCAAACAAGCCAGTTCATTATAGTGCCACTGATTATTTCCATAACTAGAAATAACTGGTGACTTGAAAAAAATCCACAGTCCATACAACCCAACACTGAGCTAAGATGTAATTGTCTTATGAGCTGAAGGAATACTTCACTTACAACACTGAAGCTGTTGATGAAATAAGTCAGTCCCTCCCCTGACTGGGGAGGAGGAACATTTCCCTCTGCACTAGGAGTCCAGTGCTTCAGATGTACTGTTCTTCATCTGCTCCATTTATGAGCAATGACCACTTGCCCCCTTCCTCCTCAATGAAACCATTGCGTCTCGGCAGCCGGTCTGAAGCCAAGGAAGAGAGGGACACCTGGCTAGTCTGATCCCAAGGAGATGGTTTGGAAGAATCCCTCCTCCTATCATCCATTCCAATGTGAACACTGATTTGAGAAGGAGTGAGTGGCTTCATGCGGCCTTGAGCTTGTGCTTCATAACTTTCTGTGTCTGGCTTCTTGTAACTAAGAAGAGAAAGAGAAAAGATATTAACAACAAGAGGTCAACGTGTAGAAGCATCTGGCATCAGAACAAATCAGAAACTTCTGATAACCTAAATGTATTGGAAGTGTTTATATAGAAAAAATAAATTTACAGATGAATTACATATGTTTAAATTTCCTATCTAATAGCTCACAAACAATAAATTAGTTAATTAAGAATATGCGTCACACGGCAATTCAATAGTAAAGGAGAGGGACTCTCAAAGTGAGTTTCTTTAAATAAAAATTACGAGTTTGCTGAATTATTAAAGGTTCATAGAAAATAATTGCAGGTGAATGGATTCAATGACACAAAAATCACTTTCTGATTCAACGTAAACTAAGAAGAATCCCAGCAATGGCAAGTACGCGTGGTCTTCTTCACATATTTATGCAGTATTGTGTTCTTTGGAACCTGAAGTTCTATTCACCTGATCTAAAGCTTCAAGAAAGATTATTGTCCTAAAGTGTATACTGTAATAGAGCTTCCATAGGTTTGAAGCCAAATATTTTTTAGGGAGTTCTCAATATCTACCCAAAATGATGTGTGATACAGTGCAATCAGCACAAGGTCAAAAGAAATGGAGAATTAAGGGATTCCTTTATAGAAATTTCTCATCCTTTGGATAACTATACATTGAAACCTTTTAGGATGAAAATCCTGTAGTGGTAGGGCTGATTCTCCAAGCAGACATGTATGTATGTATTTACATTGTGGTCTCACTGAGCATTTGCAGGATTAGAAACATGACATAGTAACAGATTTCCTGTATTAGTTTGTACTATATTATACTGTAACATACAGAAGACCCTAGCTACAGTAAAAATATGTGAAGGTTTGGACCAATTTCAGACACTATAAATAGTCTTACTCTTGAAAGGTGTTTGCTTTCTATGCTGTAAAGAACAGGTCCACTATAACTGCCAAAAAGGGCACCCAAAAAATGTAGCATTAAAATAATAGAACCTGAAAAATTTTGTTGTAGATCAGAATTTGGCTTGCTTCCAAAAGAATGAAGAAAGATACCTTATCTGCAGCAAGGTGCAAAAGAATAAATATACTGCTTTCACGTTTCTCTCTGGCTAATTTAAATTGACAAAAATAAAAACCAAAGAGGTACAAATATTTTTTCAAAAATCTATTGTTACATTATGGAGAATCATCTTTCAAACTAATTGTTCATTTGATATTCACAGCAAAACCTCCTGATCATTACTTTACTTGGTATTGAACTAGATCCCCACCACATGGGCCCAGGTGACATCCAGTCACACTTTTAGCTGCTAATTAAAGCATACTGCATACTATCTTAGTCCAGGTAAGTTCATAATAGTGACACCTATCTCTTTTGGAGCCAAGAATTAGACAGAACAACCCCAAGCTAATGGACTTTCAGGTTCTTTTAGATGTAGAAGGCCCAAAGTAGTGTCTCATGTGAGTCCCAGCCTCAGTACTGCCTCGGTTCCCCAGCTGATAAACACAAGACAACTTGCCATTTCAGCTGCAGGGAAGACAGCAGGACAGACACAGAAGAAGCTGCCATCGCAGCTGATCCCATCCAAGGCTGAAGAACAAGGCCAACTGGCATGAACACACCTAGCAAAAAAACATATGGACATGAGCTGGAGCTGCTCATCCCAGCACAGGCATTTCCACCCCTGCATATCATAGAATAGATCAGCAGCTCTACAACACAACCTGCTGAGACCTCCATAAACACAACTAGATCAATATATGTATTTACTCACTTATTGCTAAACATGTTCCCTCCATTGCAAGGCATGACTTTTGCACCAATACAGGTACAAGACTGCAGCCACAGTAAGACCATTTGTCCCTTCCAGATATTTTGCACATATGAAACACAGCAAAGGCAACAGAAAGGCAATAGTACAGGAAAAGGAGGGAGAAGTTACTCATAAACAAAACAAAAAAAGGAATACTTGAAGGAAGCTTTAAGTAGGAATTTAGAACATGAGAAAATGTCTGACAGAGGCATAAAGAATACAAGCAGTAGGAGAGAAAATGTGTGATTCAGGGCAAATAAAAAAAGGGAGCACCGAAAAGTAAGAAGGTACATCTGATTAGAGCTGGGTTTGAACATACAGAAACTAATCCCCAAGTACTGCTATACAAAATAAGAGTATAGTTTTAATTTCATCTAGAGGTATTTATTCCTAAGAGGCAAACAAAGAGAAAAAGAAATATGGAAAAAAAAAAAAAAAGTATTTATTTTGCCCTCCTTCTACCAAGTTTTAAATAATTTAGGAACCTGTCTTTGGTTCCTTGAGCAGGGAATCGATCCTAGAAGAGGCACAACAGAGATCAACTGTGCTGCTGTCTTTGACAAGCTGAGCTCTGGCAGTCACATACCTGCTGCTATGGGTATTCCAAGCATATTATAAATCAAGGCAAGAATCAGATTTATTCGTATTCTTCGAACTGTTCTCTTGGATAAGTGAATACTGGCAACTACATCCAGCAAATCATTCTGCAAGATAGAAGAGCACTGAAAGTTTTCCATGTGCAGTTTTCAGAAAACTAAACCAAAAAGAAGAGTTTCAGTGATAAAAGAGGACAGGCCAAAACTGTAGTGCTCACTCGGATAAGAACAACATCTGCAGCTTCAATGGCAACATCGGTGCCCGTTCCAATAGCAATCCCAACGTCAGCTCTGGCTAGTGCAGGTGAATCATTGACTCCATCACCAACCATTGCAACCTTCTTCTTTCCATTTTGGAGTTCCTGGACCTTTGCAACCTTGTGAGAAGGAAGAACCTCCGCAAAGACTTTTTTGATCCCAACCTACATACAAAGAAAGACACCTCGTTGGTGACATGCTTCATGCTGGAAGGAAGAGCCATTTGCTGCTCTAGGTGAAACAAGAATATCAACCAAACTGATTCTGGTGAAGGCAACACTTGCAAGCTACACAGAAAAGTGAAGAGCAACCTGCCTTTGGCATAAGAAGGGGATTGATAACAGCACCCTCCTACTGCAGAGATGCTGGCAAAACATACTCTGCCCTTAGCATCATGCCCTGCATGGCTTCTGGAGTTCCACTGCCCTAATAATAAAGATTTGACTTTTAAATACCTTCAGGGTGGTGACTCCACCACTTCCCTTGGTCCTGCTGGCCACACCATTGCTGATACAGGCCAGAGTGCATTTGCCTTTTTGGCCACCTGGGCACACTCTGGATCATGTTCAGCTGCTGTTGACCAGCACCCCTGGTCCTTTTCAGCTGAGCAGCTTTTCAGCTGCTCTGCCCCAGCCTGTGGTGCTGCCTGGGGTCATTGTGACTCAAGTGCAAGACCTGGCACTTCACCTTTTTGAACCTCACACAACTGTCCTCAGCCCATCAATCCAGCCTGTCCAGATCCCTCTGCAGAGCCTTCAAGCAGATAATGCAGCACATGAACCATGTATGATCAAACAGTTACAGCAGGGGAAACACGGAGACAAGAAGTATGTGCAGGTCTCAGGGATATTATAAAAATAAAGCAGATGGCTGGCTAAATGCTTTTACCCATCCACATCATAACTTATGTGGAGTTGCTAGCAATGGCTCTAGTGCTGTAGTCGAAAAACAGATGAGTGTATTAAATAGTGCTGGGATAATGCTCTTTGTTTGGCTGCCTCACCAGGCAGAAGCAGCTTTACACCACATAAGACAGAAGCTCTCTTTTAAAAAGTAACATTTTATAACGTTTTTAAAATTGCTTACCACATTTCTTTCCATTGAAAAGTACATTCCAAAAATTCAATGAAAATGTAGGTTGACACAAATTAAGCTTGTTTATAACATTCCTCTGTGTTCCTGGAACCATAAATTCAAGCTTTTTTCTGGAAGACTTTTTTCCCTTGACAAAGTAAGTTGGGTGGGAAAGCACTTTACCATAAGTGAACACAAAAGCAAAAGTGTGAAACCCAATAGGAGGAGGATTAAAGGCTTACACAGAGAAACAAAACAGACCTCACAGCACAGAAGAACGTGGATATACCACAGTGCTGGCTGAGCCAGCTGTGTGGTGGGATACCCGAGGAGAGCATAATGGCACATAGTAAGATTAGAAATAGACCAATGCAAAGGGAAAGAGGGAAATGAAGATTGAGAGGGTGGAAACATAGCAAGGTAGAGTGAGAATCTGACCTTTCATTTATAATTTGAGATGGGGGAAATCTCATATAAACCAAACCTCCTTTAAACTGCTATACTTCTTAACAATAATTCATATAGTTATGTTACCCTTTAAGATAATCCACACTGGATTCCCTAACTGTGACCAGGACTGGACCTTCAAGGAAGCTTCCTTCATCACTAACCAAACAGGTCTGCCTTTCAGCAAAGGGAAACAGGATGCTTCAGTTCAGCAACCAATTTCTGCAAGAAACGCCATTACTCTGGAGAAGTACTGACTGCATGTCTTCAGTAGGATCTTACCGCAGCCACTGGCCTCTACTATGCCAGAGGACAAGACTTGATTTTCAGTCCAGTTCAAGAAAAAATTGTCTTCATTTAATGTATCCACGGAAACTGCAGTTCCAGGGAAACTGAAGCCCCTGCTTCAAATTCACCAGGGCAAACAGGAGTTTTGGAACCTCATCATGTACTGTTTTGAAACACAGAGAAGCAGATACCTGAGTAGCAATGGCTTTTGCAGTTTTCCTGTTGTCCCCTGTTAGGAGCACCACGTCTATTCCCATGCTCTGCAGTGTGTGCACAGCAAGGGCTGCCTCCTGCTTAACAATGTCTGCTATTGCGATCATTCCACACAGCACACCTGCAACAAATAAAAACATCCTCTGTCAGAGAGAGCTGTGGGAGGCAAAGTGGCAGCAAGAGAAGAGAGCTCCCCCTCCATCACACGGTGGCAGCTTGTGAAATAACACATTCTGAGCAATATTGACACTCATGTCTGCAGCCTTCTCACTTCTGCTCTCTTCTTTTTATCATTTGCCTGTTTCAGATTAAACAATAAACACCTTTGATATTTAGGGATCAGGAAGACGAGGAGGAGAGTAACTTTGAAACAAGCTTGACCTCTATGTTTTGTGGTATGAACAAATATGATAGTGGGTCAGAGAAAGTGTTGGTATTTGTGCCCAGGTCAGATGTTGAAGCCACTCCTCCAAGAGGAAGTATATAGAGTCTGGTTTTATGTCCCCTATTCTTTCAGGGTTGGATTTCTACCAGAATTGATTATTTTCATTGAGAAGTCTTGCATCTGCCTTTCAGTACATTGGCTCAAACGTGCATCCACACTTCTCTGACAAGCAAATGCCTTTCAAAATTGCTCTCAAGGAGCACCAAGAATATTTCTTCAGTAAATGAATCATTGGCCTCATTTCAAGATCACAGGTGCACTGGCAATCTATCACCATTTCAATCATTTCTCATATCAAGGTATAGTCTGGGATCTCTTTCTGCATGGCACAGAGCAGAACCCCACTGGCAAAACTCATTTAGTCTAATCTATTATGTTTGACTGATCTAATGAATCACCATGTTTATTCACTGCATGTTTTGAAACCAGTGATGTGATAGGTTGGTCCATGATCCTTCACTGATGTAAATTAAGGATTGGACATGGCACCGTATTGGCATTGCTTGTTTGAACTGTGATCTTAGACAACAGGGGGTTCAAGAAATTAATTCTTAAATTAAAAACTACACAGCAAAACCTTATAAACACTGTTCTTTGGTACAAGCTTCTTTTAAGAACACCTTGATGCTCCACAGTTCACAAGCAGTTCAGCACTAAAAGATTAGTAGTTTCTTGACACTAAGCCAGTGATTAACTGCTTCAGATGGTTTTCATCTGTTCTGCAGTAGGATTGACTCAAATTTGTTAAGTCACTCTAAGGAAGAACAGTTACCATCTATAGCCACTAGTATGGCAGTCTGTCCTTTCATTTCGTGGTTTGTCATTGCATCATTTACATCATTTGTAATATTCAAGCCATTGCGTCGCATCCACTCACGATTTCCGATCAACACCGAGTATTTCTGAGAAGCTGGTGGACCTTTGTGCACAGACAAAAAGAAAAATGGGCATCTCAAAAGCAGTGTACACAAGCAGAGATGTTTGAGGAAGACAGGCAGAGGCACTGCCTGAAGACAGCCTCATAAAACTTTTCTGTTTCAAGTCTCAATCTGTGCCTGTTTACACACAGAACTGCGTCATGGACTTAATGGAAGCACTTGCTCGTGTTTGCCTTTGTCAGCTGGCATTGTTTCGCTGAATAAGTGCAGTACGTGCATTTAGCAAATGCCATCCTGCTTTGTTCTCACAACTAATGACTTCCAAATATAAAGGCTATTTCTGGAAAGAAAAAGGTAGTGTAGTTCTAACAAACAATGCACCTCATTATGAATTCAATCCAACTTCACAAGAACCATATAAGCAGGTGAGAAAATATTACATTAGCACCATTCACAAATGACACAGTTCTGATGATTGAAGTTCTCATTCTATTTAATTCTTCTAATAGCTTTCTCAAAAAGGTCAAGAACACCACAGCCGTCTGAAGAGAACTGATGAGCTCCTTAAGGAAGGCTTTAAATACCTTTTCTTTCTCTCCTACACTACAAAATAGCAAAGTGGCTTCCAGAGAGTCTGAAACAAACCTGAATGTATTGGCCTAATCAAAAATACCAGGCACTAAAATCAGTTTTCAGATATAGCACACTTTGTTTTACACTTGCTAAATATGTTTGGGGTTTTTTTTTTGTTTTTACTTAAGTGAGTTTAGACGTATATGAACAGGAAACAAAAGATCCAAGTTAATATGGAACTAAAGGGTAGGATATAAAAAGTTGCAGTAAGATAATATGTGCTAAAGGTAACTGCTCTAAATGGCAAGATAATGCTAAATGGCAAACTTTGCTGTCTGCTGGACCATTCTTCTGTCCAAAAGGAACTTTGCTGGGTATGCCTTTTTGTCTGTATATTGTATGGAATTTTCAAGTGCCCATCGCTGTACCTAATTCTCATTTAAGTTTCTGAATTTCAGAGAGAGATCAAGAGTTGTAGAGAAAGCTTCAATTTTTGTTAAGGCACATTTTTTTCCCTCCTGTTCTTTGCCTTCTTCCGCCCCATACCCCCCTTTCTCTTGTACATAGCCTGCTAGGTGGTTGATGCTGTTGATTCATTCTCCCTCACATTGCAGCTGGCACGGGGCAGATAATCACTTACCTTGCGATTCCAAGAGCATGATCACTGCGTTACCTCCCAGAGGAGCACTGCTGTCCCCACTCCTGTTAGCATCCAGCTTATTGGGACCTTCCTCAGCTGTGCCAAGGATGGCCTCAACTCCTCCGACCTTGCAGCTGATACCACAGCCTGGGACTGCCTGGAAGTCGGTGCAGTATCCCAGGCTCTCAGTGCCAAGCTCCTGAAGATGTAACCAGAGGCCACCATCAATCTGTGCTGCCCACGTGGGGTACAAATATTAGATAACTCTTGCCAAAAAAGAGGACTCACTCCTCCTCTCAACAATGACTGACCAGTTGAAAACTAGCCAGGAGTATCAGTAGCACAGAACTAAGCATGCTCTGGTGTGCTGTGGCTTAGACTTCTAGAAAGGGGTAGCCAAACAGATCACAGCCAAGTCTCAGCCCTAGCACTAGCAAGCCATGAGGAACAGCTTTTTCTGGCAGTTTGAGGATGAAAAAATTAGGTTGGTGGTTCATTACTTCAGCCAGGAGTAGGAACAAAAGAAAAATGTTTCAACATGAAGCCATTCAGCTTCTAAAAGGTGCAACTTCTAATTAACCTCATAGACAATTGGCTGTGGTGGATCAGACCTTTTGTATATATATAAGAGTACAGTGAAAAACTGCATCTAATTCCTGGAGGGATCTGTCTGGATGTTAGGGAAATTGGGCTTTTCTGTTGAGTTAGGGAGAGAAGTCAGTGAAAACCTTCAAGATGAGAGAAATGGATTATCAGGACCCTACGAGTTACAAAAATAATGGAGAAAATATTAAATTGTAAACAAGTTATTCTGGGTTGTCTCTGGAAGCTGGAACTATATATACCTTTCAGTGATCTTAAAACACAGGGAGGGCAAGGCAGGTGGTAAGAACATCAGCCAACAGTATAGCATTACAATTCATATAAGCCATGATCCAGTAATAACTGCTGCATGGGATGACTACAGAACTGTCAGGGTACTAAAACAAATTTTAAATAAAAAATGTAAAATACAAGAAAGGCAATTGGTTTGTTGCTTATATTCTCTTTTTCCTTCTAAATTTTATCACTGAAAAATCTGGCAGATTTGTGATATTTTTAAAATTATTTTTCCCTAAATCAATTAATGATTTTTCTTAGCAGACATAAATTGTTTATTTACACAGGCTTCCTATTTTCACTATGACTTGTGTTTTACTTCTTCCTGAAGCTTGAGGAACACACGACATATATAAATGACCTCTGAGGATATGTAAAATTTGCAAAGACTATCTATTAATTCATTTGTGAAACTCACAAATATTACAGTTTAATATTCAAGCTTTAAAGCCTTTTGCCTAATTTATTCAAATGAGCAGTGACTAACAGAAGTGACTATAGTCAGGTAATATGAAATGTCATCATATACATTTGCTTCATGATGTTATTTTAAGTACATCCTCCATATATTCCTTATTTTCTCATTAGTTCAAGATAAATTCAGCAAGATCTCCCTTCAGAACTCCACATTGTTACCAGAAACCACAGCTTAGAATACACTGTCTGGTAATGCCCAGACCAAGATGCACAACCATGCAATTTTCTAGCTTTCCAGCCTGTTACTGTTTAGGCAGGCCTTTTCCTCTGGGACCTGATCATTTTATACAACATTGCTGCATTTTCAGCAGATGTCTTCAGGCCCTGGATGAAACAGGAAGGCTAAGTACCTCTTTGCAGTATTTAGTGACAGCCATTCCTAAAGGATGCTCGCTGCTGGCTTCTGCTGTACCAACCACAGCCAGGACCTTCTTCAGGGGGAGCACAGCTGTGTCTGCAATCAAAAGCACCCTCATGACTTTAGGAACTCCACAGGTGATGGTCCCAGTTTTATCAAACATCACAGTCTTGATCTGCAAGAAAAAAACACAGTTACTGCCTAAGTCCTGCAAGCGCGGGGATGCTTGTATGTTTATGGCACATAAATACAGTCAAGACTTCAATAAACAGTTGACTATATCCACACAAAGACAGAATAAATTCACAGATGTAGGGATTCCTGTAGGTACCTTGAACTACCTGTATGGCAGGTCTCCTTATCCTTTCTTATTCATTCCTCATAAAGCTACAAGATCATCCTTTGCCCATATCAGGATCTCAGACAATACTGTAATTGTAGAACTGAGATGCATACACAAAGGACAGTACATGCATTCACATGCAGAATTCATGTAATGGCACCTTAATCACTTTTACCACAAGGTATGTGATGCAAAAAGGGCTTTTTTGAATGCAGTTCTAAACAATTAACAATAACACTGAGGAAAGAGGACTCAGGCAGTGGTTTGGTGATAGAGAAGATGCAAAAAGTGCAAGAAGTTCAAGAAACAACAACCTAAGCAAAATCGATGTCATGCTATTCACCAAACTCAGTCATCACTTGTCAGCCAGGTCAATGGGTCTTGAGGAATCAGAAATGAACCAAAACCACAGCCCCACATATACTGGAACCCAAAGATAAAGTCAATTCTAATCCTGAAAATAAACACAGCAGAGAGAAACACAAACCCCATAAACTTAGCAAAGTAGGCACTTCTTCCATATCCAGCTATTCCAACACACCAACCTTGCAGAATCCAACAGACCACCTAATTTTCAAAGCCCTGACCACAGCCTTGCTTGGATCCAAAAGGTAAAAAATCCTAGCATTAATTAGCAGGGGTTTTTATTTTTTTCCCAGAGTCTTGGAAAAACTTCTGTTCAAGTAAGAACAAGAATTATCAGTCTGATTAACTTGCTGTTACCATCCTCCTCCCTTAAAATGTTCTGCACATGTCTAATACAGTCTATCACAGCATGGTTTTGATTCATTTCTTTTCAGCGGCTGTGGACATGTCAAACCTCTTTCTCCTTCAACCTCTTCCTCCTCTTTGCATAATTTTTGTGTCTTTGAAGGTTTTTTCTGCCTCCCTTTTATCTTTCTTGTCTATACTCTAAAACAACATCAAATAATTATTTTTTTTCCCCTCGCATTCTACATTTTAAACTAATGATCATGAACAACATGCATTTCGCAATAGGTCTCAGAGGAAAGAAAAAGCCTCAGTGGATTATTGGGCTCTTTTGCAGAAGAGGTAAACAAAGTGCAAAACCAAAAACCTCTGAGACGATGAAGAGGATTAGCAACCTCATTAGCAACAGTCATGAAATTGTAGGATATGTTGGCTCTCAAGACTTTGCTTGACTACTTTGAAGAAGGTCCAATTTGTCTTCTCAACCTTAACAAGCAGCAATCAAAGGGGAAATAAAAGGAATAACTTTCCAAAGTCTTTCTTTGGACCTGCAGGATTTCCTGGGGAATTATATTTCATATAGCAATAGCTGGGTAAGCTACAAAAGTACAGAATGAACTCTTAACCTGATGTGCCATTTCCAGGGGTTTTCCACCTTTGATGAGAATACCATTCTGCGCAGCCACTCCTGTGCCCACCATTACAGCTGTGGGGGTAGCCAGGCCTAAAGAGCAAGGGCATGCAATGCTCAGCACAGTGATTGAGGTTTGAAATGCAAACCTCAGTATTATTTCAGCT
This sequence comes from Acrocephalus scirpaceus scirpaceus, assembly GCA_910950805.1. Classification (NCBI taxonomy): domain Eukaryota; kingdom Metazoa; phylum Chordata; class Aves; order Passeriformes; family Sylviidae; genus Acrocephalus; species Acrocephalus scirpaceus. The sequence goes on along the minus strand of OU383774.1, from coordinate 53,081,126 downwards.
TTTGAAATGTTTTTGCTCTGATTCTGCAAGAAGAGGGAAGAGAAGGGGAAAAAAAATAAAGATATGTAAGATTGCCGACAGCAGATAATATAGGTGTACAATCAATCACAGTCATTTCAGAAAACACATTTATCTGGAAAACTTCAGTACAAGAAATCAATCTATTGTTGTTACTGTAATGCTAAAGAAAGGTCAATGTTATGAATTGTTTACAGCAGTATTTTCCGGATATTTTGCTGCTCAAGCATAAAAATGCTTGTCTCTGCTCTGGGTCTCCCAGGTGTCAAAATAACTGGTTGGAATTTCCTTTAAAGCTTAGCAAAGGAGAACACTATTTCCAGATACATGGATCCCCCCAGTTGCTGAGCATAGCAAATACACATCCTGAAGATAACAGAAGCTCAGCTTCTTTCTCAAGCCAAAACCACTATCTGCCATCAGAAACAGGAATGCCCACAAAGATTTCAGACATAACAGGAATGGCTCAGCTCCTTGCAATGCAACTATAGATCATGTTTAGTCCAGAACTGCTATCACTAATTTCCATTTGTGAGAACCCCATGCAGAACTGGTAAGGGGTAAATGCAAAGATATGTTTATACCTGCAGAGAGATTTTAAATAGCATAATTATCTGCTCTGTGTAGAAAATACTATGTTTTACAGAAGTATTCACAGAATATTCTGAGTTGGAAGGGACTCACAAGGATCATCAAGTCTAGCTCTTAAAGTAAAAGGCCCATACAAGGATTGAACCCACAACCTTGGTGTTATTATCTAACCAACTGAGCTCCTCTCAGGATGATTGTAACATCAACTCCTATATAGGAAAAGTATGTTAATTACATTGGAAGACATCCTAACACAAAATTCCAGTTAAAATAATAAAACTACTTACAGGAAAATATTTTTTAATAATATCAAAATTTACAAAACCAATTGTAATCCATACTATCAATGTCACAGTTGAAATGATGATGATAAATGGAACAAAGTATCCACTAAATTTATCTGCCAGTTGCTGGATGGGTGCCTACAAAAAATAAACCCAGTTATTTGCATGGTCGAAACACATAAATATGAAGAGTTCATGAAAATACACAATAGTTCTGGAAAAACACAGTTTGCTGAAGTGTGTAAGTATCAAAACATAGACTCTTTTTATTATTCAATCAAAATATGTGAGTAAGGTTTTCTTCTCCATTATTTTTACCTTTGACATTTGAGCTTCTTCCACCAATTTCACAATCTGTGCCAGAGTGGTATCACTACCAACGTGAGTTGCATTAACAAGGAGTGAGCCATATGTATTTATAGAACCAGCAATCACTGTGCTCCCAGGCTTTTTAATGACAGGCATAGGTTCCCCTGGAAAGAAAAGGTAAGAATAAATGAGTCAATACCCCTAACAGCATAATCTATTAGCACACAGCTCATTCTGTGTTAGCAAGATCAGTATGTTAAGCAATAATGACCAGAAATCATTGTGTATCTCTGTCTGGTGAACACATGGATAAGTAGTGTCATACTTTTATTTACCTTTTCATAGGATTAATTTCAAAGCAAATGCTGTTTCCTTGGTTGTAACTTTTCAGTATACCATCCCTCAAAAGGGATTTGCAAGGAGCAAATTGGTCGGAAAAGATACTTCTAAGAATTTCTCCATTAATATCTTGCATAGCAATGGGAGTTTGAGAAATCTGTCTTTATTGCCAAGACCCTCAGTTTTCAAAGACCAGAAAGTTTTTTTCTGTGAAAAAGCTCCTGTTCTCCTGTTACCTCTGCAAGAATACTACCTCTAGAACATCTTTATTTTCTCTATTTTTAGTGATAGTGATAACAACTGGTTCCTTGAAGCTAAAGGTGTCCCTGTTCCCAAGTAAAATAAAAACAGAACTAGAACAAGTAATCCAATGCCAATGTAAAATTTTTGTATCGTTTATCTATAAGAATTGTACAATGCATTGAATTCTTACTATATTTACAAAAGGAAATGAAAATTTCAGAAGATGTAAAAAAGTCTTGTGACTCCTAAGAAACATCAAATTTTGAGGCTTTCTTTCTCCCACCTTGCTCATTGAGAGAGCCCTGCCATAACAAACCCCAGCATCTCATCACTATTTCCACATCATCCTTTAGAACTTATTTCTGAGAAGGTCCCGTCTCTACAAATACATTCCAGGGGAAACTCCAACCAGATTGCTGGAATAATGACAATACTGTTATGACTCTACCCATCCCATCAGTAGGTTAGTAAGTGGCCAAACTGAGAGGAAAACCTTCAGTTCTTTAGGGTGTGCCCAGATGCAGGATTTGAATTCAAGCTCACAAAGCCACAGCATCCATTAAGGTGGGAGGCTGTTCAGATCACAGTGTTTGAGTTGGGTCTGCTCTCTTGTCTTGTAATAAAGAGTTCCAGAAGATTTCACTTCTTTGTGTAAGATAAAGGAAGTTACCAGTAATGAGAGACTCATCTGCCATAGAACTGCCTTCAATGACCTTTCCATCCACTGGGAACTTTCCACCAGGAACAACTTTTATAATATCACCCCTTTGAACCAGTTCAACAGGTACTTGCTCTTCTCTGCAAAAGACACAAGTGGAGCAGGCAGGTTATTTATGCCATCAGCTTTCAGGTTAACTGGATCAAGCCTAGTCTGTGACCCAGGCAGGCTGAAGGGATTTTGATTCATAAATACATACCTGACAACAGAGTGGCCAGGTCCAAGAGTCACCACAGTGGCTTCTGTGGCTTGAAGAGACATAAGCTTAGCAAGAGCTTCTGAGGTTTTACCCTAAGAAACAGAGATTAATGTTTAAGATACATTGAGATACAGAAATCCTGATATGTACTTAACACAGTGAACTCCAAACAACCTTTTATATTATAGATTACACCAGAAACAGCAGACTCAAAATTCCTTTGAATAGTTTATTCTACTCCTATCATAAACATACAATATTTGTGTGAAGATGAGTTACCTTGGCTATGTGTTCCAGCCATCTGCCAAGCGCAATGAACACAAACAACATCGGGGGAGTGTCGAAGAAAGTGACAGGGCTTTTCTCTGCCTTTTCAATGATTGCTACTATCAGGATCACACAGGAGTACAGATAAGAAATCGTCGTGGCCAGTACGATGAGCACATCCATATTGGCCATCTTGTGCCTCAGTGACTTGTAAGCTTGTATGTAAAAATGCCATCCACCAAGGAACTGTTGGTGTAAGCAGGGACAGACTCATACTAAGATCAATAACCACAGAGTACATAATACTGCCCATAGCAGAATTAAAACCATGTAGTACATAAGGGAAGGCATTGCTGACCCAAGCAAATTTGATATTGATACAACTTCAGGTCTACTAGGAGACTGACTCCATTGACATCCTCTCATTTGCACTTCCTTGTTCTCAAAACCAGCAAATATCATCCTTTTCCTCAGCAATGCAAAGTAAACAAGGCACAGAAAATGAAAGGATTCACCTACAGCTACCCAATTAGTTTGCAGGTGATCAGGTATCAGTTTTAACATTACCTTTTCCAGGTAATAGTCTTGGAAACTATCTGATGCAACTTTGGCAGGAGTAAGAGCTATGAGTAAAAACAGAACGGATAACATGCAGAAAAGTGCCACTTTGTTCTGCATACGCGGTACAGATAAGAGGGCAGGCCTAATCCACTAAATCTTTCCATTAGCCTGTCTTCATCACATCAGATTACATAAATGGGAGATGAATAGAAAGCAAACCCCTCGGAAGTAGTATGGACACACCTGAACAAAAGTGCACAGGATAAAGAAGAGAAGATTCAAAATAGATAATCCAGGAATGAGGTTCTGTTCCAGCACCTTAGATCCATGGTCTTCACCATTGGGTATTTGCATATAAATCATTATGACTACAACAGGGATACCAAATGCTAGGCTGTACAAGAAAGATTTCCTCCACCTGAAAAAGAAAAACTGTAAATCCATGGGGTTTTTACACCCTACTCAGGCCCAGCTGTGCTGGTAGTGCAGGGCTGGGGTTATTAGCACTATACTAACATACAGCTTTGGGATATCAGCAAAGATCCAGTATTTTGGAACAGCTTTGGTGTCTGCAACATGTTTAACTGTATAGACTTCTGGCAGTTAAAAACTAAAACTAATGAAAGTAATAAAAGTACTTGAACCAAATGGCGAATGGCAAAATTAAATATGCTTTATACAAGAATAATCTAATTAACTGGGAAGAGTGCTGGGGGGAGTGGAGTTACAAAATATGATCTAGACATGTTCATTAGTGAGAGAGAAAAGAAATACTTACTGCTGTATTTCCTTTTTATGATCCAGGTTATGTGCATTTGGAGCTCTTTTAGCCACAGAGGCATGAAAGCCAATTTCCTTTTTATTGAAAGGGAAGGAAAGATAAGTTAGTTTTGATGAAGCTAACCATATTACCTACAATACATTTAAATTACACTACTTTTAGAAGGAATGTCAGAAAAGGACATTGGTTCCATGTTTAATTAATTCCAACCCGTTATTTAGATTCTGCCAAATGAGAGGATATTTCACTCAGTAGTCAAAACTTGGACTGCAAAGGACTTCTGGTACCTATACATGAACAGTGTATAGATGCAGTAAGTGTCCAACTTCTTAGGCAGGGGGAGCTTCCACTGACAGGTGGAATTCTACTGCACTTGGAAAATATATGCTCTTTCACCTCCAGGAGATATGGAATAATCAGGAGATATGGGACATACCACAAAGGAAGCTAAAATGCACAAGCCACTGGGAGCTAGACAACCTTGTGAGCAAGTCCCTAGCATCTACAGTTTAATAAATACACCTGAAGTTGAAAATTAAAGTGCCTAAAGTTAGTTTAAACCCGTAGGACAACAAACTGCAAGGCAAAACATCCCAGAATCAAATACAAGCAAAAATCCAGCTTTGAGCGACACTTGGGTGAGCTACTGCAGTAGAACCATGCCTCCTGCCCAAACATCCCAAAAACACAAAGCACACTTGCAAGAACAACACACTTAAACTTCCTACCTGCATCATGAAATACTTCTGTGGCAAAGTATGCTTTAGAGAACTACTCTGCCAGCCTGAACAGTCTACTAGTTAACATGTTAATAACTGCTGCTGCATAAGTTCTGTGGTCTAGCAGCTCTTTTCTGAGTAAATACTCTAGAGCACAGAAGGCAAACAGTCTCTGCTATCCTCCTGACTACTCACTGCATGCACCTCATACAGTGTGATCTCTTCCCTTCTGATGGGACAAGAAAAGAAAAAAGTTTTGTCCACATTTGGGCCATGATAATAGTAAATTTTATGATCTGAGTGGTTACTGGTAAACAACAGGATTTTTTCATTTAATATCAGGCTGTATATCACAAGCTGTTTCCATCCAAAAAGATGTGGGAATAGATGCAAGTTTGTACAGAGATATGTAATTCTTGTGGCATGAGCTGTGACAAAAGTTCTTTTACAGCCTTTGTCACTGTCAAGAGAAAGAAGTATTTTTTTTCTGAATTAGCAACACTTCACTTAAATGACTGTGATTTCACACACAGAATCCCAAGAAATGAATATATGACACTTTTGCCAGATAAAGATATAAAGGGTTCATTTTGTAGTTTGTAGTGTGTGTTTTTAGAGTAACAGCCTATGTATTCCTGCGGAGCACAGCAGCCTCACCACAGGAGCATAAAAAGATGGCAATAGCTATGGCATCTACAAAATCAGAGAAACCTCTCAAATATCAGCTGCTTTATTTCCTTCTAAATTTCACCATGTAATTGTCCATACATAAAAAATTTACAAAGCCTACCTTGATTACTTTTATAATATCTCGAGGTCCAATAATTTCAGGATCGAACTGGATGTGAGCTTTGCTAGTTGCAAGTGCAACTGAGGCAGAGAATATGCCATTTGTCCTCATGAGTTTGGATTCAATATTGTGAACACAAGAAGCACAAGTCATCCCTGTAATCTAAAGAAAAGACAATTTTGGGTAGTAAGCAATCCCCCACATTCACCCAATATTTGTAGGTGTACTTGAGACAAGGCCTCAGCATAAAGGTTTTATAGAGCTGTCTTAAATGATACAAAGCTGAGAACGTAACTATCCACTTTTATTTAAAAAATTGTGCAGATAGCAGATATAGTCACAGTCATGTATTTGCATGGTAGCACTCAGACATGCTATTAAATGTAACAGTATAAGTAATATGGTTCTATCAAAACCTATATTAACATTGCCAAAACCAAACTCTGCATGTGTAACTTCATCTCTTAAATTTTCCTGTGGCTTCAATAAGACATGTTACCGCTTTACGATCTATTAACACAGCAGCAGACTGTTGTTCTGCTTCTTGCAGTAAGTATCTGTCAGAGAATAAAAGTTAGTATTTGAGGAACCCATCCTTCATATAAGCAATTTACTAATTTTACTGATTTTACCCAAAGCTCCCAGACCTCTATGCAAAGCCCTTAACATTAGCAATATGGATTTGTTGACACATTGTCAGTTACTCAGAGTCTGTACTAAAGTGCCTCAACAGAAAACTTCTGCTTCATATCTGCTTGCTAAGAAAAGTCCAATATGTACATAGAATTATCACTTTTTATTTCAGTGCTTTTGGGTAGGTTCTTCTAATAGAAGTTGATTTTGTCTTTTCAGCAATTATGAAAAAAATAGTGTCACCAGCCAGAACTGAGCTGCTGAAGCCACAACTGCCCAAGCAAAACTATTTGCAAGAAAATGAGTCTTCCAGACCTGACTTCTCCAAAACAAACATAAAATCTCAAATACACATGACTTACAAGAAGCTCCACTTGCCCTTCTGTTTCTGCATTATTTTCCATGATGGTAGCTTCAAAACCCAAATTCTGGATCAGCTGTGCTATTTCAAGAGGCTGTATGAGTTCTGGCTTGTATTTTATTTCTGCTTTACCTGCCATCAGTGCTACCAACACTGAAACAATTCCTGCAGTGGGAATAACAAAAATATTAGCTAACGTAGCTCCTTTGAGGGAAAGAAAAATAAAATAGTACAAGTGACTGTCAGTGAGGACTGTAACAACTCAGAGATATTATAAGCCTAATGATTTCTCTCTGCCTCCTTCTAGTGTTGTTCCCTAGTCACAACAGCAAAGTTTTTACAGAGATCCAGCCACACTGATGTGCTTCCCTTTAGCAACGAGAGGAATTTCAAGACTTAAACGTGGAAGGAGGTGAGTTTTGCTTTGATCTAATGAAACAAAAAGGATGTTTGGAAGCAATCTTTACATCCACTGCTGCAAGATCTACTCTAGATTCCTGTAGTTTGGGATGAGCCCTGCAGCACAATGCCAGACCTTTTTATTTTCCTGTTCTCCACCCCTCCTTATTTTTATAATAAAGAAAAAGCCCGCAGAAATCTACATTTAGAATTGACAATCAAAACATAAAGATCACAAGGCAAAAAATAATTGTTTTGAAGAGGTAATGCTTTTTTTGATTTCTAAATCAAGTCAGTGAGACCACCACTGGGAGACTGGGGAGAGAATAATCAATAAGCAAAACCTCCCAGGGGCATGCTGACACAAATGAAATCAGACATTGCTAAGGCTCATCTGTTAATCTTCTACATGGCCAGAGGAAAGGCAGCCCCAGCCTGCAGACTTCTAGACCAGTAAACACCACTGTGCCTAAGCTTACCCTGGCAGTGGGGCCATACATTTGTTTGCACCTGCTTGTGCAAATATGCCTAAGCATGCCCGAGCTCTCACAGCTCTGGAGGAGATGGATTGCTTTGTAAACCAACAAGACCCTGAAAACTAAATGACAACCATTTCTCTGTTCTTATCCTCAGAACTTATTTGAATTTTTGATCACATTACAACCTGTGACAAGTATGTTCATCATGTTTGTCCACTATGCAATAGGATAGTTAAACAGTGACATAGTTAAGTTAGCACTAAGAAAGAACATGAAGTCTATTTAACTTCCAGATGTTGTATGACAGCCTCTTCAATTAATCTCATAGAATATCTTTTCCATCCTATAATCCCTTATTATAGACTCATTATAGGAATCTTAAATTTATTACCATCTTCTTTCTGCAAATTTCTTTCAATGGTAGACACGCACGATGCACAGGTCATGCCTGTGATTTGTAAAACACACTTTTCTTCTGTGGCTCCACTGAGCTGGTTTGACCCACCAGGGTGAGGACTGTCTGGAAGAGCATCTGAGGCATCGCCTTGGTGAGGAGGCTCTGGAGCTCGAGGCTGCACAGCAGCTTTGTTGGCATCAGGCTGGCACTTCTGTTCTCCAGTGGCGGTATCTTGAATAAATGCACGATACATGGAACTATTTACAATGTGATTGGTTGGCACAGAAGTACAAACAAGTCACATTTATCAACCACACAAACCCTCATAGTTGTTTGGAAAGTGACAAAATAACCCTGGTCTCTATATGGAAATAATATAGGTTGTTACTATGCTTATGAAATACATATTCACCGCTACCACTTGCATGACCATCTAACTCTACAGAACTAGCTTTCCACATTCAGATGGCAAATGTTTCCCTCCAATTTCAATGCCTAGAGCTGTCAGCTACCTCCACTTGATAAAGATATATTGGTATCTAGAGAGTCTTTATCCAGCACAGAGAATGTAGTCCAGTCATACCCATTCTGTCACTGTTGCCATCTATGCAGGACTCATATCACTTCATCTCAAACAAGGAAAACAACAAGTTTCTCAACAGGTTTCTCTTTATGGCACAGTATTCACACTGCAAGTACTGCAAAATGAGTATTGGAAGCACCGCAGAGACCTGAACACAAACAGGCCTCTTGCAAACATTTTTATTCTTTGCCAAATATTGAACAGACACACAACCGCTCCAGCTGCATTCACAAACTACCTCCCTTGGGCAGAGGTTTGTGTAAAGGAGCAGGAGCTGCTTCCAAATGTGTTAAACACAGGGGTGTCCCTCCTTTTCCAAATGGAGTGGAACAACAAATTATAAGCCAAACATTATAATTAAACACCACATACAGGCCTCTGCTCATTTGTAGCAGTACCACAGATTCAGAGGGATTGGACCCATGAGAGAAGTGAATAGGATGTGGTTTTTTCTTACTTAATTTAAGGTAAACTACATCAGTATTTCAAAGCAAACATGTTTAGTTGAAGCAGGTAAAAATTCTCACATTCAAAATTTGCGAGACAGGAGACTGCGCATCAAAACAACTTTTTAAACATTGAGTACATGTACAAAATGCATACACTGCTGCAGCTGACGTGTAAAAGCAGCTGTTCCCACCAAAGAGTACCTGCATTTTTCCACTTACCTTGCTTAAAGAAAGGTTTAGGTTTAAGCAGGTAAAAATACTCACGAAATAAAGGCCAAAGGCTAAAGACACTAAAAAAAGGTTTTAGCTAGGTAAAAAGTGGTTTTAAATGAAAGATACTTCATTAAGTTTGTATTTATATTCCAGTATACTAAAACTGGAATATAAATGCAAAGATTTGGTTTGATAGATCTACTTACAGCAGATTGTAGACATAGGAGGATACCTATTTTGGGAGGTAAGGGGATGAGCTATTTGAAAGGCTTTGTACCTCAGACCTTTTAGCTTCATGTAGCTCAGCTCTTACACCCACTGCTGCAGTTATTAAGGGCTGAAACAAGGTGCTTTTACAGCTGAAACCTCTCTCCATTGCTAAATGAAGTCAGATCAGGCCAGGCATTCAGAAGAGACAATACCAATGTGATGCTTTAAGAGTTTCTCTCCAGAAAGGGATCTCAATGCAGACATTGCATGACCCACCTCGGCATGCTAGCCACAGAAGAAAAAACACTGTTACCTGTCAGCACAGAAGCATCAAATCCCATGTCTTCTATGGCAGCTCTTAACTCTTCTCCACTAGTGACAGCTGGATCATAGTGTATGGTCCCAGTACTGCCAGCTAGAGAAACTGCTACATGCTGCACACCTTGCCTCTGTGATACCTTGCCTTCTATGGACTGTACACAAGAATTGCAGGTCATGCCATCGATTTTAATAACAGCCGTATGTGTCGTGCCTTGTGGTGGCTGTCTGACAACATTGTATGTGAAAGCACCTGAGGGAGATGCTTCTTCATTTGCTTCTGAACCATTAAGGAGGCTTACTTTAAAGTTTCCAGGTGGAAGGGATTCAATAGCTTGCTGCAAAGCTGACAGGGTGATTAAATCTGGGCTATACTCTACCACAGCACATTTATGCTCCAAAGACACTTTAATACTTTTTATGCCAGGAAGATCTGATATATTTCCTTCGATGTTTCTGACACAGGACTTGCAGTGCATGCCCTCTATCTGTACAGTCACAGTTGCTGTGCTACCCATCTTGGTGACCAGCGGATCCAGCCCATCACTCTCGAGCCTTGCAGGTGTCTCCCTGGGATTTGCATTCTGCAAGCGCTGGAGATCAAGGGCACCCAGCTTCAGAGGAGTTGATTTACTTTTAACGGTGCACTCATACCCCAGGTCACTGATGTGTCTCTTGAGGTCATCAGGCTGAATGATGTAAGGATGGTAAGCAATAATTGCTTCTTGGCTATCAAGTGACACCTTGATTCTTGCTACACCGTGCAGTTTCCTAATCTTTCCTTCAATGTTGGTGACACAGGACTGGCATGTCATGCCTTCTACCCGAAGCTTAACTACTGCTTCTTTCAAGCTCGGCAAATCTACAGTCGCTGTTGCCAACTTCTCTTCTGCTATGTTGGCATCAAAGCCCATATCCAGAATTTCCTGGCAGATCTGTTCAGGGCTTATTTCCAACTGCAGATACTTGATAACAGCATTGTTCTGTTCAAGGGAGACTTTAATTCTCAAAATGCCCTTCACCTTGGAAATTCGGCCTTCTATGGACTGCACACATGATTGGCAAGTCATTCCCACAATGTTGACTACCACAGTATGCTCTTGGGAAGGTGGAGAGGGCGTGGTTTCAGAGCTCTCCTCATAGCCCATGTTGTCAAAAGCAAAATTATGTTTCATTGTAGGCTCCAGCTCACAACCAGTAGGAGAATCAATGTTGGACAAAGCCTAAGGAGAAAGTAGAAAAGTAAAAATAAATGCATGTATTTTCAGCCCTGTAAAAGCAACAACGGCCTTCATATACTCTCAAGCACATACTAGAAGTGCTGTCAAGTTAGTCTACATGGCCAAAACCCTTTAAAATGTTATTTTACACTTTGAATATATTATCAGTGAGTTATGGCTATGATGATGAATCAGGCTTCTGACAGTGTCTTGAGCAGCAATTTAGAAAATACTGACTAGGGATATAAAAGCAGAATTGACTCAGTGTTCCTACCCCAACCAAGTAATTTAAGATTAGAGTTCTCTGCAGCCACAGGACACTTCCATCACACAGCCTGAGCTGCTCTTCAGAGCACGCTGACACTGGCACCGTGTATCACAGTAGAGAGTGTGCTGGCTGCCTCTCCAAAAAGGTCATAAACTGACCCAGTTTGGCCAACCTGCTACTTTCCCAGGAGGAGTTCAAACCAAACCAAAGAAAACCAAAAAGCCCAAGAAAAGAGAACCATTACTTTTCAGAAGCCTGAAACAAGTTGGTGCAGGGGGGGTCAGCTGCATGAAGAGCTACATGCACGCACACAAAGGCCTGGGCTCTCTGCATTTAATATATAATCCTTCTAATTTGAAATCTGTAATTAACAAAGACCTTGAACAACACAGAACTGTAAGCAGATATTTTCACTGTGGTTTAATTTTATTTACCTACTTGTGAGGCACCTAAGAGTATAAATTTTGTTATAGTAACTCACTGATTTGATCCAACATTGATTTTCAGGATGGCCAGTACTGAAATAGTTCACTTCTGGCTGGCCTATCTCTCAGTCAGATCACAGGCTCTGCAATACTGGAACACTACAGCTGAATGCACTCAATTCAATTGAAAATGAAATATTTTTTTTAAAAAAGCGCCAATGCTTCTCACAGAACAAGTACTGAGAGCACAGACTCTGTCTCCAATTGCTGAAGGCATGTGATGAGAAATACTGAAAAGGGCAGGGACAAGTCCTAGATTGTCAGATTTCATGGAAAGAATATGAAAATTCATGTCCATGATTTAAGGCAACTTTAAATACTAAGGATCTAGATAAAAGCTACTAGGATAAATCTATTCTCTTGCCTGCAAAGCCTTGGGCTCTCTGACATTCAGTAAAACACCCGATGCTGGGCATCACTGCAGGGAGAGCCCGGAGAAGGGCCCACCGGATCAGGCTCAAGTACTGCAGATCCTGTTCCTATGACCCACGAGAAAACTCCCTTCTCAATACCACAGCATGGATGAGAAGCATTTAGGCTGCTTAGTAACACTAGGCTGCATCCAGTTCATCTGATGCAGTATTCAAAATTCATTAACTTGATTTTGTCTCACGCTTAGACAGCTTGGGAATAATGAGGTCTGGGGTCACAACCAAAACAGCAAAACTTTAAGATAAGAAATTTGCTTTCAACCTTTTCTATACTGTATTTGTTAGAACAGGAGGAGGAATGAGCAAGTTCAACTCTTCAAGATTATGGTGCAGCCCCTCAACTATCCTGACAGCAAACTCTCCCTCCTCCTACTCCCTCCCCTTCTGCTTGGCCTCATGCTGTGCTCCAGGGATGCCGAAGAAGAGTCAGAGGAATATTTTAATCCTGGTATCCCCTTTTGCCTCCTCCTCCTCCCACAGGCCTGGCAGCACCCAGGACACTGCTCTCCTTGCACTTCCCTTCCCATACGTTAGTGAAATCCCAACAAACATGGAAATGTGCCACAAGCACCTCCTTTCAAAACAAAGCATTAACAGTTAATCAGACTTCCCTGCGAGGGTGATGTCCTGTTAAAGCACCACACAAAGACAACCAAGACACCCCCATTCTTGTGTCCTCCTATTGTTGTGACTTTCTACAATTTGAAATAATAACCTGGCCTTGTGTATGGGAAAAAACCTCATCTGAAAACAGTCTCCCAACCACCATATTTCAAATGCAGCCTAAACTCAAACCCGCATTTATTGTAAATTCTGCCTCAAGAAGTGTTACGTGAATATTGTCCATCATCCCCTGTCCCCAGTCCCCCAAGGACACTGCTCACAGTGGCCTGCTCTTATCAAAAACACCTGGTGAAATCTGTGTGACAGAAGCTCACCCTGTGCATGTACTTTGGCTCACAGGACAAAGGTATTTTGCCTTCTGCATTCTTTGGTGAAACAGAGCACGAATCGAGGAGATGAGCACCCTCCACTCTCTGTTTCACTGCCTGTCTGGCCACCACTTGCAGATGAAACTCAGGAACCATCAGAGGCCTTATGTCCTTCACTTTTTTCCCTCCACCCTCATGCTCACTAACTGTTTCAGTTTTCCTAGGTACCCCATAACATAGAAACAATTCAAATTAATCATGTAAAATTAGAGGGTATTTCTCATTATCCAGTCTTTTGAAAAACATAAAAGCAAGGACTGATTCCACTATCTCAATGCATTGCAAGCCACAGAAACTTCAAAACTTGGCCACTGCTTTTTGTTTTGCATAAAAAGCTATCCCAACACTCAGAAGAATTGGCAAAAATATTTTGTTTGCTACTTGTCAAAACCAGATGCTTAGGCTCTGTAGGAGAAAAATCCTTGTACACAAAATTTTTAATGAGAAGGAAAAACTATAGAGGGGATGTGGATACAAGAAAACTAAAAAGCTTCTTTCCCTTAAAAAAACCCACCACACAAGTGCCAAAACATTGAAGAATCTCCCCCCAAAACCATGCAATGTGCACAGGTAAAAATAAAGTATTTACTAAGCCCCTAGTATTTTTTTTAACAGCTTCAAAAAGACCCCAAAAAACAGAATAGGCAGAAATGTGTCTATGTGTGCATTTGGAAGAAGGGTGTTTCTACACCAGACAAGAGGAAAACAGCAGATTCATGTAAGGACACAAAGATGAGGCATACAGAAATGTGTCCATCGTTTTCCTCACAAACATGCTGGGTGTCAGAAAAGGGTTTCCTAATACCACCTAAGACCCACACGTAAAATGGCATCTGTGAGTCTGTATAGTAATTCAGAGACACTATCTGCAAGAGGATCAGAGAAGCAATCACCACCAAAAATGCCCAAAAATGTGCTTGGGAGTCTCAGGCATTGCCCTTTCTGCCTTTTTCAGCCTAGAGAGAAATATGAACAAAATAATGGAAATGCATCTGACCATACATCAAGAAGGGAATGTATTGCTGTTGGTGGAGACAGGAATGTGACATACACACCCCAAAGTTCAAGCAGCAACAGCCCACTTTTATTGTGGGGCACCCCCTTTTATAGGGGCTTTGAATTTCCCACCCTTACAGACCTGATGGGGTAAGGGTCTCAACTCCGCCCTGCTCACTGGCCAGGGATGGGGGTGCATCCTTGGTTCAAAGGGATTGGCTGGGCTCCCCTTAAGCTTCAGTCCAGCCAATCTCCTTTGTGTCTGGGGGTTTGTGCACTCCAATTCCACAAGGAGCTGGGCTGGTCCAGTATGTGTCTGTCATGGCCAAATTATTTGTGCAGCTGTAGACCAGCTATAGTTCCCACAGGAATGTGTGAAAGAACAGGCTGTAGTTACTCTTCTGTCTCTCACACCAAAGGTGAATGGCTCTCTTTTAAGGGCAGGTTTACACCAAGTCTGTTTGCTCTACCAGTCTCATGCATTTTTTTACAGTATCTATGTGAAGAATATGCAAATAATTACACATTAAATGATGACAATTCTTTCCCTCCTTTTTTCTGCATTTCAAAGTTGGAACTGAAAGCACACAGCAGAGCGAGTCTCCACTCTGAAAGCTAGGAATCCAGACACAAAGAAGTTATGAAGCTCATATGAACAATACAAAAATAATTGAAGAAATTTGAGAAATCATTGACACAGAATCATTAGTAGATGGAGAAAGCTTTAAAGAAAGCACCACAACTGGTTTGAAAACACTTGCATCTACAGGAGAAGCTCTGAACCAGACCCAAGATGAGTAGCAAACATGCAGGAGTGTGGCATCTGAAGCCCAAGTCCCGGTATGAGGATTTCAAAGCAAGAAACAAGGCATGAAGAACAACCCTTGGTGTCCCAGACAGGAGCTGTTGCACTCATGCCTTGTCCTTTGCCTTTGTCCAAGCAAAGTAAGGCTTGGGAACAGCTGGAAGAGGCAGAGCCTCATGCTCCCCTTTCTGACTGCCTCCACCCAGCAGGAATATGCCCTGGGGCTGGACTAACCTTTTGTGAAAGCATGGAGGTGGAGCAGGGCAGGGAGCTGCTGCTGGATTGGAAGCACCAAGTCTCAAGCCCTGGTTTGGCACAGAGCTCTTGGCATCATAGCATCCAGAGTTCATGGCAGGTCCATTTGGGAAAGGTAGTCCTTGCCCATGGTCTGTATGGCTGGTGGGGCAAACCCACACCATCAAGGTTGCCCTTAGAGGTCTAGCATCATGCTGACCCAAAACATGGTCCTTCTTTTGGATATTCCCATTCAAATGTGCAAAGGCTGACAGTTCAAGCAGTGAAAGGATACATAATAAATCTGATAAAAACAAATGAACTCAGAAAAACACCCAAAGACAAGGAAACCACAGCACTGGGTAAGACACACATGCACACATGGTGACCCATGTCCTGAGAATGGATGCAACACCATGGCTGTGAACTCAACAAGGTTTGTGCCTTCCTTGGCTTCACAGCCCAGCCACCAGCCACCCCTGGCTGAGTCCCCATGCTGCCTCCATCGCTGTGTTTCACGGTCACCTTGTGGGGTGACCTGTCACCAGGAAAGCTATCCCTCTACCCGTTTTCTCTTCCCAAGAGGTGCAGCCACCTCCAAAATGCCAGTATAACATTCCTAGCCTCTGCAGCACAAGGCTGAGGTTGTGACAGGCGCACTCCACAGCTCCTTGAGCATCACCCACACCAAAATCCAGCACAGCACTGCTCCTCTCTGCTCATCCAGCAAGGCTCTCCCCCCTTGGCTGGCACTGCTCTCCTGCCCTCCTTTGCCTGGCCTGCAGGGATGGCCACTCTCACATCCTAAAACTCAAGCACCAGGCTCCTCAAAGTGATGTCAGGCAACCAACTGGGGAGGAGATGGGGCCCAGTCCAGTCAGCACTCAGCACCTCCCCCTCTGCCTCTCCCTGCCTGCTCATCCACAAATGCTGGAGGTCACTGACCTCTCATCCACTATGTCCTGGAGTTTTGGGCTGCTCTTTTTCCTGTACCTCTGTGGGCTGAAATCAGTTATCGCCCTCTTACCTTTGAGCACACAACTGCCGAAGAATTATCTAATCTGTGTTTTACCTTCCCTACTTCCTTCTTTCACAACCGCCTGATTCATGGTTTTGGATCCAGGCAGCAGCAGCACACAACTGAAAAGCCACACACTAATAATTAAATGCTTCAGATGTTTCCCAGTTTATTATAGGCAGACAGTGAACAACAAAATGAGGGCAGAGCAGCCACAAAAACATCAAAGGTCACGAGTCTTCAATTTTGTGCCTGTAAAAGCAGCACTCTGGCACACAGACTAGGCAGAAATTCATTCCTCATCCTCCTTAACATTTTTCAGCTCATCTCGTTAGAGAATATTGTTTAAGTGTATTAGATCATAACTGGTTGTTCTTTCTCTCCTCGTCTCCCAAACAAAGATTAACAAATGTCAGTAGCTACTATATTTAATAACTACTTGCAACACAATTTGTTATTTTTCAAACAGTTCCTGAGTCTTAAATGACAGGAAAAAAACACCTTCTAAACCTGAACATCCAGATTCAATGAGAATATTACTACAAAGCAGCCTTTATGAAGCTTTTGTTTTCAAAATACTAAGTTAATTATATTCATGCTTCTGCCAAGGGACTGCTATTCCCCATCTGGGATCAGGCTTCTCTAACAGTACAGATGATAGGGAAAGATTTAGGCAGTTGCACCAGTCGTACTGAAATGACACCTACGCTGTAGTCAACAAACCTCAGAGACCTTAGCAGGCACTTTTAAATTAAAGTGAGCTGTGTAAAGCAAGTTTAGTTTATGGGAAAGGCGAAAAGCTTGCTGTAAATGAAATGTTTCTAATTCAGAATTAAAACAAGGCAAACCTCTTTGTGATCTTCTTCACAGCACCAGTACAAGCAACATATATCCCAGTGAACTGAATACAGAGAAGAGATCCTTTGGTAGAACAAAGTAATTTATGTCGTGATTGTTTTCCAGCAAACATTTATAATACAAGAAGTAATTTGAGGCAGAAAAAGCCTTCAGGTATATTTGGTCTCTTCTGGCTGTTATTTCATTCCAGTGTGTCACTATTTGAGCCATTTGAAGCATACATAGTTCCAAAGAACATGAAAACACAGAATCACAGAACATTCTGAGTTGGAAAGGATCATCAAGTCCAATTCTTCAGCAAATGGCTCATGCAGGAATCAAACCTACAGCCTTGGAATTATTTTAGTACCATGCTCCAACCAACTAACCTTTGTTCTGAAAGTTTCTTTTCCTTAAATATTCACAATATTCACTGATCCAAACTACATTACTGCAGTGCACATACATTTTAAACAGCAAAACTCTTTAAAAATAATAAACCTCATCATGTTTCCATCTGCATTGATCTTCCTAAGTCTCTTCACCACAGCAGTTAATCTCCAAAAATACCACAGTTATATACAACACTGAATTTAAAAAAAAAAGTTGCACAGATGTATTTACCAAGAACTTCACTAGCACCTACTTAGTATATATAAATAAACTACTTACCTACAATAAGGACCTCTTAATGTTTCTGCAATTTCTGTTATTCCAAACTAGTATGAGCTTCTGTCAAACTGCTGAAGCAATTGGAGTTCAAAAGGAAGAATGTTTCCTTCCTAAGAATCACTACTCTGTATTATTAGAGGTGGAGCTGAAACAATGCTCATTAGCTTCTACGGCATAAGTCATCATTAACATCTCATTTCAAAGATTATTTTCAGGGGATCCCCAGAGGACTTTGCATTCGTACTGATTGTTACGGGGCTGGCATCTATGCTGCGTATTGAGACAATTTAGATAAAGAAGGTTTAACCTCCTTTAATATACAACCCATGTCCAACATGCTTTGTTTTCACCAGTTCAGAAACACCACTTCCCTTCCAACATGCACATGCACACACACACACAAACACACACACACACACACCCCAGCACTCACTGACCTGTCTTTCAACTGTATTGACTTCTGTCGTTCCCATGGAGTAACTCTGCAAAAGTTTCTCTTCTTTCTGCAAGTTACTGCTTGCTTTTACTGGAGATGCCGTCTTGGAGTTTTCACCAATAATCAGTAGTTCAGGCACATCACGAGCTGCCTGCTGCTTACGAATAGACACCAGGGATATGTTTTTGTCGTTTAAAGTAGCCACGTAGGACAGTTCCCTTTTCATTTTATTGTCCAGTTTTCTTTCCATTATTTTTCTGGACTTTAAATATTGCAATGCCAAACGAAAGTTTTAAGAGAGCAGTTATTTGGTGTCCTACAAGCCACGCTTCTTTCAGCTACATTTACAACAGCTTGAAGAGTTTTGCCCATCTAATCCATGTGCTTATTAGGCATTCATCACGAAATCCCAGATGGAACTTGTGATCCTTTTATGCAGGCTGCTTGCTGCACTCAGCTACCTGCTCTCTGAGCCAGTTTAAATGTTTCCCACCAATTGGCATCCCTGGTGCTTTGCAAGCTGCGTTCAGCACTGCTGATCTCTGCACACGGCCTTGCAGCAGGCTCGGCCAAGGCTGCCTTTCACAAGCTGCTCAAACATGACCTGTGTGCGGCAGCTAGCGTGTAACCAGCCCACACAGACAGACAGGCATTAGCTCTTTGTGGCCATGTGCATAATCACAGCCCCGACACGGGGAAAACGCGCTTCCATTTCCTCCTTCCATGAAATTACCGGGGGTTGCTTGGATAAGATGAAGTCCCTTCTAACACTGAAAACATGCCCACCATTACCTAATTAGATAAGGCTCCTAGACCAAAGGTCTTTCAGTCATTCAGGGCACAAGAACATTCGTTCTTTGTTTCAAGAGGGAAAACAAAAGGGTCAGTACAATATTTACACTTTCTAAAATGTGCCTCTTTACCACCAGCAAGCTTTACTAAAAACCAATTAACCAAACAAAATTAAATGAGCAATTAGTGCCAGAAAGGCAAGAAATAAAATATATTCTCCTTAAGTTCTCTGGGCAACAACAGGAACATCTAATTTAGACAGCCAGACACACGACAGCTACTTGAAGTGCCTTCAGACAAGCCTGAATATATTTCTCTGGGATTGCCCACAGCAAATTCACAGCACTATGCTAATGCATAAGTGGGATCTCCTGTTCCCAAGTTTATAGTAGTGCAGTCCACTTCTGAAGGCACCGCTGAATAGGGCCATGCATTTATGCATTTATAAAATTTATAAAATATAACATGTTATTATTCATTTCTTAGCCATTTCCACCCACTGCACATGCAAGCCTTAAAATAATTGTTTTGAATTTAATCAGAATCGCTTGGACTTGTTGGAAAAAGTAACAAATTTACTCCTATGCAGAGGTTAGCACACAGGGTCAAAACCTCAGCATATCTTTGTCACGTCATGAAAACCTGAGGGATAAATGACAGACACTCCACCTGACAAAAGAGCTAGTTTAATATTTATAATTTCTATAATGTGCCTCTTTACCATCAGCTAGCTTTACCAAAAACCAATGACAGGACAAATTCAGATTCTTCTTACTTCCAAAGGCAGAGGTACATGCTTACACCCCTGCCACATAGAGAGTGGTCCAGAAAGCCACCATGCACGACATTAGCATCCTAGCTTGTCTTCCTGTCATAATTTCCCCACAACTATGGATCCTCAGTTCTTGGAAAATTAAGGTCTTCTGCCAGAGAAGCGAAACTCCAAATACTGCTGCAGCACTATTCTGTATCATTGTCTTAAATACAAAAAAAAATCAGTGATAATATTAAACTTTTTTAAAGGGCTATTTTGAAAATATTTTGAGAAATGGCCCTTCTAAAGAGAATTACTACAAAGGTTAAAATGTCTGTTTGTTCTGCATTTGTCAAATCAATTAGAGCCACATCTGACTTCAGTTTGAACACTTAACTAAACATTGTGCTAAAGGTGAAATAATTTCAGGAATTACTGATTTTAACTGGTTTTGAAATGAGCAACTGAAAATCATACAATTTGACTTATGTGAAAAATTTCAGTACAACATGTTTAAATACCAAAGCTAAGTCTACATACTAAATACATATATAAAGTTAAAAACTATTGTTCATCCTTCTAAAACAAAACAGGCCTCTCATCCCAAATCAAAGATATTCAGAAGTTCAGCTCTGTAACTTCTAATTCCAAATAATGGCAATTTCAATTTCTTGATTTTCTAAGGGAACAGGAACTCCAGTTTCTGGTCATCAATAAATCATATATTTGATCCAATCATCTCTGACAATAAGTTTGCTATTAAAAATATCCCAAACCCTACTGAGCATGTTTCTGCAGGTAAGTAATATTCAAAAATATACTGTGATGAAAAAGACTGCAAAAACAACTTAGGGTTTTGGGGTTTTTTATCATTTCAGGTTCACCAACAAAGCTCAGCTTAGACTGACAGAATAACAAGATGTTGAATAAGTATCTTCTCTCCAATTCCCCTCAATGACTGGTTTCCCCCCCACAACTTCTGAGCAGCCCTAAGATAAAAATCTGTTTGTTTCTAACAGCAATGGAGAGAAATTCTTGCTTAGTGCCCCATAGTCCTTTGCCTTCAGCAGAGTCCTGAATACTGATTTGGAGATAGAAAAGAAACACCTGAAGCTGTGCTTTGAACACATTCAGTTTACAAGACATTTATCCGCATTTAAAAGAAGGATTTGTCTGGGGGAAAAAAGCTTGCTATAGTTCTTCAGACAAAAGGGACATAAGACATATTTTAACCACTTTAAGTACCTAGTTTAGCTGTGGGCTGGAGCAGAGGGTCAAAAGAAACCTGTGCAGCTGAGTCTTGAGCAGCTCTTGGAGAGGAGGCACCAGTCACAAAGCAGAAACCACTGAGAATCTTTTAAAGCTAAGTAATTCCTATTTACATTAATACACGAGACTGAGAGCTCAGAGGTTCTGCCCCACCTCCATCACTGCACAACTCTCTTACGGTTCAGAAGACACTTCAGGAAGGGATCCAATATTGGCACCTCAAGGCTGGCAATGTCTGCCAGGGAAGTGAGGCAGATGCTTGGAATTAACCTCTGCAATTGTCTGCTGCTGCTGCACTCCAACAGACTGCAACTGGTTTCCAAATTATTTTCTCCATTTTATCTTCATTAATTGCCCCTTAAAGTCTCAGCTAATTGCATCAGCTGCAGATTAAGGGTGAGCATTTTACTTAAGGCTGAAGTATTGCCCTTCTCATCTGATAACAGTACCACTCTAGTTTAAGGCAGGATTTTGCAGGGCTTAGGATTTTCACCAGGAGGAATCATTCTGGCTTGGTAGTATGAAATTCAGATTGCAAATAAAAAACAGCCTGCTGCCTTCACAGCTTTCAGCTAGTGTCAACATTGTTTGCATTTTCATGTCAGAAAACACAGGACATTCCAAGAAAATCAAGTCCCTTTGATTTAAAGGCTCCAAGCTGATCAAACATGGGTTTTCCCCTTTATATGACCTGCATTATCAGACTACATGATAAACACACAAGAACAAAGTGTTCTATTTCCTATTTATGAATTTTCTTTCCCAGGTGCATTTATCCTTGGCTTTATAGGATATCTTGGCCTACATCTAATCCATCTGCTTCTGTGACCAAAGAAAGCATCTTAAATGATCTTAAGAAGGCCTTGAAAGATGAGATCCTTGGGCTGAAGGAACAAAATGGTGACTGGGAGGTTAGGGGATCATATTTCTTTAATCTGTGTAGGGAAATATAATGAAAAACAAAGTTCAGTGAGAAGGAGTACATGTGTTGGCTACAGTTCACCAGGAACAAAGTGCTGCACACCTTAGAAGCAGAAACACTGAAGGAGCTTGAAGTATCACTCTAAGAGAGGCATGAAACAAAGGGTGAAGCAGCATGGAGGTGTTGGGGTCATGCCCTGTTTAAGGCAGTGCAGCCAACAGGAACTAAGCTACAGGAATGATCCAAATGGTGAACAAAACCTGACTTTTGCTTCACTAACTCAAATACATATTACTTTTCCTGCCTCTGCACATGCTAACAGACTAAAACCTGTATATGCTTTATATGTATGACCGTAGTCTCTCAAACTACACTTAAATATGGAATGACATAAATTTTAACTTTTCCTTTTTTCCCCCTCTCGTAAAGAAAACAATACAGATAGACTTTGGGTGGAGCAGGAGGCTAAAGGAGACTCCACCTTTGTGAATGCCTAAGAAGTAGGACTCGAACACTCAGCTATACTGAGTGCTTCTTTGGGAAATTTAAAAAGCAATCTTGTATTTATGATCATACTTTGGCCCTATAAAGCCATCTGGCAATTTAATGTCTTTGTCACCAGCTGTATTACTCATATTTTGTTCTCAGATGGTGTATTTATCACTAGCAATCCAGTAACAATCTGCATTTCTGTTGCTCAGTAAATGACACTATCTTGTACTTGGCTGTGAGAGTTACTGAATGCCACCAGACTTCTGATCTGGCTGCAAAAACTCATTGGGCACAACCAGACTTATGGTGAATTGCACTGTTTCTGCCTCTGTAACCATGATGCTTCTTACTGAGCACACCTGGACTTGCAGTGCCACATTGGCTCTGCATTTCTGATGCTTAGAGCTGAACTGGCTAACAGATGTCCCAAGTCCCTTTGATAAGTGAGATCAAGCTGGACCAAAAGGGGGGTAATTTTGTGCCAAATCTCCTTCCTCTTAACGCAACAGAAAAGTTAGCCTTACTCTTAAGACAACAATCCATCAGACAGTCAAGAGGAATCAGTTCAGTGATGTGCACTTCACATCAGTGCAGAGAGGGATGTATTGGTATTAATACATCACCAGGAAATCCAGTCTGCTTTTGAATGTTAATAATTTTCCTACTCTCCTGTTCAGACATCATTTTAAACCACCAAAATACAATCATACAATCATCACAAAATACAATGAGGCATACAAACAATGATACAAGACTAAACCACGAGTCATTTCATATTTGAGAGAATTTTGAGTTATTCCTAATTTGTCTTCAGGATGCAGTCACCTAAAATGTTTAAATTTTTCCCCCTTTCCCAATTTTAGCAGAGGTAAATAGTATTCGGTTTTAACTCATAAAATGCAACTGCAGGAGATGGAGCATTTAGTTAAAAAAAAAAAGACGAAGAGGGGGAAAGTAAGGTATTGCAACACTCATAGTAATATCACAAACAACAGTGCTGGCAACTCACAGGTATCAACAAATTGTTTAAACATTGCTTGAGAGTGAATCTGGGAAACAGCCAGTGCTTGTGTGAAACAACTATTTCTCCTCTGCCAGGGCCCTCTTTAAGCCAAAAGCAAAGTAGTTGGTAAAGGTATCCACTTTTTCTTCAGACAAATCCCTGTGCTTGCTCCACAATCATTCTGCAGCTGTACTAAGCAACTCAGGCCTCTCATTCCCCCATGAATCAATGAGTCGCACCTGAAAGTTCAGTGGAAGCTCAGTCATATTCATGGTACAGAACTATGTCCTTTATTCTCTTGCCTGACATACTTCTTACTGAACACAAAAAGGCCATACCTTATTTTTATTGAAGAAGCAACAAAACTCTCTCTTTGCCTACATTTGCATCAAGTTTTGAGCCAGAAAATCAGAAAGAATTCTTTGGCCACAGTCGTAATAAAACTGACAGCAACCAGATACTCAAGAGTTTCTATCGCATAAATGGTATAGATAGTTCTTTAACAGATGAAGAAGCATGATCATTATTTCTTACATTATAAAGAAAAAAGGAAACTACAGAAATCTGAAATACAATGAAAAAATTCCTACCTGCTATGATTAAAATTGCTTAAGAGTTGATGGCCTAATTTCAAATCAAATCAGCTCAGACTTTGGCTTCAGTTTTTCAGGAAGCAGACTCAATCTTCTCCAAATATTTAAAAAAGGTTTGTTTGCTTGAAACCAGTGAATCTCAATGAAGTACCTTGTAACAGGGCCCCAAAAGGAGTACTGATCTTTTTCATTCCACAGCTTTTTGTATGATTGCAAATTGTGTGGACCTGGTACTTTGTCTGCTTTTAGAAGTGTTGGTTTCATTATGATAATTTCTGTTATCTGTTTATACCGCATAAATTTGTTTTCAAGACCTGGAAACTATGAGGCTGATCTTATTGTCACACAAAAAGGCACACCTTTTGGGTCAAGGTTTAAGTGCAAAGAACAATTGCAATCTGCGTGAATTAATTTGAGTCAAGACTTATGCACCGAGCAGTTTAAGAAGGCTGGCAGAACTTGCCACAAGAAACCCAGTATTTTTACTTCTGTGTTTCCAAGTTAATTTTCTGATCTTGTCTGTGATTTGCTCTTGTTCAAAGCTGGTTTTGTCTCGTGAAATTTGTGCAAAAGCTTTTTAGAATTCCACGTAGAGAAATGGGACTTGCATTTTACCCATTTTAACTGCAATATTTAAAATATAATTTCAGAATGAGTAATATTACAAAAGTAACTATTTTAAAAGGCTAATTTGAGAAAACAGAAAGAGCTATTACTTGTGAACTACTATTTGCTGTCCACATTTAGAAATAGGAAATAATTAGAGTTTTTTTGCTTAAAATATGTAAATTTCTCAGTATTTGTTGTAGCATTGAAAAAAATTTCCTACACTTACTTTGATTATATAAAGTGATAAGTCTCTGAATTGGGATGTAAGTAAATAAGAGGACTGATTTTTTTAATTATTGTTTTTTTCCCAAAGTAAGCAGCCATTCACCCTGCTGTAGCAGGCCAACTAATACAGTGAGGCACCTGGGACTATGTAAACAGCATAAAGCACATCATATTTGTAAAGTATACAAAAAAAAACCCAAACAAAATGACACCCAAAAAAATACAAACTAAAAAAGCCTCAGAAACTGATAACTCTGATTTAAGCTTGTATTTCAGGTTCTAAGGCCAGTCAACTGCTCAGCCTCTGAATTCAAGAAAAAAAGACAAAACAGTATCTTGTGTTTGCATTACAGATGCCACATCTAAAATACAAACATACTGCCTTTGTTAGGGCAGGCTAGATATATAAAGGCAAGACCAAATTCAGTTTCTCTTAACAATGATTTCTGTCTATCTCAGACTGGCAGGAACCACCTACATACACACAGAGAGGAGTTCCCAGAAACTCCCAAATCCCTAAGTAAGCTTGGAAGTTACAGTCCTCACCACAGCACCTGGATTCCTCCAACGTAGTGCCTTGAGCAAAGTCGTGTCTGCTTTCTTGGTGGTCCAAGCAAAACCTCTGTCTGGGAAGAAGGGTTTCTTCCACTTTTTGTTTGGTTCTTTTACTTCCTTTTTCCCTGCTCTCCCTGTGGACTGGTTGCAGTTACTGGGTAGAAAGGTGTTAGAGCCCTCTCTGTGGTCTCACTCGTGCAGAGAGCACAATCTCTCAGGTGACCCTGTGTCACAGGGCTCAGGTACAGCCCCGCCAGGCTGGCATGAGAGCCTTTCTCACCTGCCTTCCACCTCTTGCCCTTTTGGACTGTGCCACGTGCCGCCAAGACAAGGCGACTGCGCTTCCACGTGGAAACAAACCCCAGCACTGCTCACATGCCTCTGAGTGCAGCACCACCACGCTCATGGTGGGACTGAAGGGACACGAGGGGTCAGCCGGGGCACCCCTAAATACAGTGCTGCCCTTAGGTGCATTTTTCTTCCCGATTTAGAGAGGGAAGAAGATGTGCCAGCTCTCTGGCTGACCTGCTGTGCCACAGCAGGCAAGAAGCAAGGAGGGGAAACACTGCTGAGAACATGGAGTAGGGGCTTTTCTGTTTTCACTTGTCAGAGATCAAAACGGTAACGTATGTGAGCTGCTGTTTAGCTAACTTGCATTTCTACAAAAGTACAGTCAATTATTTGCTATCCAGGGCTAAGAACTATACAACAGTGCCCTATCCAAGTCTAATATCTCACATAAACTTACAGTTAACTCTGAGGCAAGAGCCAAAGGCATGGAGCTGCCAGTTTCTATCAGTGGAAAAAACATACTTTAAGTGACCATGAAAGTAAGTAGAACTTGCCTGGGTAGAGACATACTGATTCACTTCAGAGCCTTACAGAAACTAAGAAGAGAATTATAAACAAAAATTAAAATATATTTGCTGTCGTTGTTTTGATTTTATGTTTGTTTGGTTTTTTCTGCTGGAATACCTAATAATAATTCCCTATTGAATAATGTAACACTGACAGCCTACAAATTCCTACCTAATTTGCTAAGAATTCAGGTACAAATGTCAGAACTAAAGCAACAGGCAGGGATGAAACTATATAACACAGGAAAATGTCGCTAATTTTATACAAATAGTTGCTTTGAAAAGCATCTAAGGGAGATGGCAACACAGAGTAAACCTCTTTCTGTTTACAAGTGGTTTTATCTGAAATATTTAACACCTGAATTGAAATACACTGTTAAAAGCCTAGTTTCAAATGCAGACATGTTGCCTCAGGCTGTTTCCTGTGACATACACACTGGCTCATCACGACTCAAACTCACAGTCAGAACAGCATTCATTTGTTGCATGAGGACACAGAGGAAACTGGGGACAACTGACTCCTGAAGAAAGAGTTCCTTAGAGCCTGAAGCTGTGAGAAAAGGAAAACACAAAAAAGCTTTCGAACTCTGAAACTGAGTTTATTCAGCTCTGGGCAGTATTCTCATTTCCAGAGGTCGTGTCAGTCTGTTCTCTAGGCAAAGAATGTTTCTTCCAAGGACACATTTAGCCAAAACCAATGCATTCCGCAGCTCAGCATAAAAGAAGGTACCAACCCTGGGAGTTGCTGAGCAGCCATCTGAGATTTATTAACTACCCTCAATTCCTGGAAAGCATAGACATTAGCTATGGAAATTCAGGCTTGATTCATCTACCATTCCCTCCTGGTACCTCTGCTTATTGAAAGAAAAGGTAGTGCAGCAGGGAACTACTTTTTAAAAGCCCTGGTTCACCCCCTGAAAGAGAATCTTTGAATCTATTTCATCGGAAAATCACCAACCTTTCAAGCTTTCTTCATCCCTGGAATAGAAATAAGTGAGAGGAGGTGGTGAAGCACGGTATCCACAACTCTCATGCCTGGACTAGCCAAACAGTCTCCTTGAACTCCCTTCTGTCCTGCTCTGCAGGCAGTTTCTGGCTCCTTTCTCTTTCCCAATCAGTGCCAAGGAGCCAGACACGCACAGAATGCAAATCCTGCTATGTCCTGGCTCCATGTGAAACAACTTGGATTTTCATCTGAATAGCACTCTTCCTTGCTTCCTGAAACAGGCAGAGAGGTGTGCACAAACACATGCGGCAAAATGCACGTTGAACAAGCCAGTGCAATGAACAAGTTATGTGAACCTTTTAAAGTTTGAAAAGGGAAGTACCTCACTCAGTAAAAAGATTCACAGTAAAGTTTTACAGCTCCCTGAGGACTTTCATAATTGATCTGAGTAGGTGTTAAGACATGGTGGTGAAAGAGGTGGTGCTTCATGTTCTAATTAGGTGCAAATGGCCATAGATATATTATTATCTATCTGCAGAAAGGAGAAGGAATATTCTGTAATATTCTTCAATATTACAAGCAAAAGGGGCTTGGATCTGCTATCACATACCCTCAAAATGGTCCCTATCTCCTCAAGAATCCCAAACTTCCATCTGAAAAAAACCAGCAACTTAAGATGAGTCCAAATGTTCTTTTGCAAGCTCAGTGATGCTATCATTAGGGGTACATCATTTGCCATCTCATTTCTGCCACTGCTCTAAGTTGCTTGAAAACATTTCCTTCAGCCACCGTAAGAAAATGACAGATGTTTTGGGTCCATGGGAGTTTAAAACACTGTCACAGCCTACTGAAACTGATTTGTTTTCCTTCATGGTCTTTACCCAACTGGGATAATTTGCATGAAAATAATCTTCTGTTAATCAAAAGATATGGGTTCAACCTGTATAAATCGCCTGGTGATACAAATAAACATGCTTAATGGGCTCTCCTGCAAATATAATTTGTAGATCCAAGCTGCTTAATTCTTCATTGCTTCTGCCCAAAAAAAGAGCAGCTTTTACTTACAGATATATGGCATGAACACCTATGCCCTAGAACATGTAACTCAGAATTAAGGATGACAGTGAAAAAGAAATTACTAGACTTGCTTATGTTTAGCAACTTCAATATTACAAGATATCAGTAAAAACAACTCCATAGTGTTTTTCCCTAGGTACATCAATGCCACAATTTCTTACCAATGCTTGGGTTTTGCTTCACAAATATTTAGCATAGAACTGGTGCAACTTTATTTCTGCTCCTGTTACTATGCAATGAAGAGCAAATGTACTGTAATGTTCAACAGCCTATCACAAGACACACACAAAAGTGAAAAAACTTACTCTGTATATGAAAGATCTGAGATTCCATCTACTAAAAACAGTTCCAGGCATTTTCGTAGCTCAGACAGCAGCCCTGAACAAGAGACTTGGTGCTACACAGTGAATATTTCTGAAATAAAGTAACTAACTGTACAAGAAAGTTTAACAGACCACATGACTGTCATATGAATATCCTTACACAACATTAATCCAGTTTCTTTCTATTATTACTTGCCAGTGGTTTTATCTTACTGAGTTACTCATACGTGGACTACTCAGCAAGAATGAGAGTTACAAAAATACACTTTAAAACTGTCTCAAATGCCTTGCAGGCTTGGGGAGAACACCCAGTGAGTTGATTCTGATATTTATTCTAAATACTCCTCAAAAAGCCTGTTTGCATGGGCTTTCTTTAGAATAAGGAGCTTAATAAGGAATGCAATTAAAACAGGACAAAAAAGGCTTACAGAGGCAACAAAAGATTAAAAACTTGGTACATCTCTGGGAAGGTGAAAACAAAACTGACTTCATTATAAGTCTAGTTTACTTTCGCTGGCATGTCAGCCTTGTGGAATTTCTACAGACAGGATTTTGAATAGCATTCTCACTGCGGGAGTGGGAACACCACAGAGAGCTCATCACTGCTCCTACTGAAGTTCTTGTCAGTACCCTAAATGCATGCATGCAATATCCTCTGCTACATCTGAATGAAGGTGGGGAAGCTGTGAAGTGTCCATGACTCAATTAATTAGCCTGTGTTGGACGTTCACACATTAAAGGTAAGCTTTGCAGTCTGCAAGTCTGTCAGCAACACAGGTTTCATATTGCTCACATCAGCAGCTGAAAACTCTGTGATTAATGAAAAGCTAACAGAAGAACTTTGAAAGTACTAAGACATCTGGTTTTAATTACCATTTGAGGGACTAAGAAAAAAAAAATAAAATAACTAATATGATTAAGAGCGTGGGGCAATTTTTCTGTGAGGAAAGGCTGAGGGAACTGGGATTGTTCAAGCCTTGACAAGGCTTGACAAGGCCATCAGTGTGTGAAGGGAGGGTGAAAAGAAGAGCTAGGTTCTTTTCACTGGGGTCCAGTGACAGGACCAGAGGCGATGGGCACAAACTGAAACATGGAAAGTTCCCTCTGAACATCAGGAAACACTTCTTCACTGTGAGGGTGACCAAACACTGGCACAGGTTACACAGGGACATTGTGCAGCATTTATCCTTGGAAGTATTCAAAACTCACCAGGACTCAGTCCTGGACAATCACTTTTGGCAGGGGGGCTGGAGAAAATGGCCTCCAGAGGCCACAGAATCATAGAAAGGTTTGGATTGGAAGGGAGGTTAAAGATCATTCAGTTCAGATCCTCTACTGTGATCAAGGATGCTACCCACTAGGTCAGGTTGCTCAGGGCCCCATCCAACCTGGCCTTGAACACTTTCAGTGATGGGAAATCCAGAACTTTGGGTAGCTGGTTGCACCCTCACAGTAAAGAATTTCTTACTAACATGTAATTTGAATCTTTCCTCTTTTAATTTAAAATGGTTTGCCCTTGTCCTATCACTATTTGTCCATAATAGTAAGTCACCCTCTCTCTTTTTTATAAACCCTCTTTAAGTGCTGGAAGGCTGCAATTAGGTCTTCCTGGAGCCTTCTATTCTTCAGCCTGAAGAGCCCCAACACTCTTAGCCTGTCTTCATAGGAGAGATATTCCAGCCCTCTGACTATCTTCATGGCCCTTCACTGGACTTGCTCCAACTGGACCCTGTCTTTCCTGTGTTGAAGACCCCAAAGCTGGATGCAGCACTTCAGGAGGGGTCTCATCAGAGGGGAGCAGAGCAGCAGAATTCTCTACCTTGCTCTGCTGGCCACACTGTTTTTGATGCTGCCCAGGATGCTGTTGGCCTTCTGCATTGCAATTGCACATTGCCAGCTCCTCTCCAGCTTTTTGTCCATGAGAACCCCTAAGTCCTTCTCTGCAGGGCTTCTCTCAATGAGTTCTTCTACCCTGTACTCATGTATGGGATTGCCCCAGTCCAGGTGCAGCACCTAGACATTAACCATTGTCCACAACTCCGGCCGCATCCATCCAACCAATTCCTCCCCACCTCAGACATTCTGTGATTCCATGAACTATAAATTATTAGAGCTGAGAAAACTATTTGGCCCTCTCACATCAGGCAGATTTCTCCCTAAACAAGCAAGTGAAACTCAAAAGCCAGGTATGTAGGTGTCTCCCTCATTAATTAGTCTTCTTGCATCCAGGAACTCTTCACCATTATTACTTAAGTCTCATCTTAATTAAGCTGTGACCAATGGTCCTTCAGCTTCTTAAAGACTTGGTGTAAGATTCATACCTTCCAAGGGAGTGACCATGGACTCCTTTCCAAGTCAATGGGGAGAAATATAAATTTCATCATCTGTAATAATCTGGACTTCCTGTTCCCTAGAATAACTTGCCTCTTCCTCTGAACTCAGACAATAATCTTCAAATGTTGAAGAAAGAAAGGCGTTTTGAGTTCAGAGAGGTAAATCCAGCAGAGATCTATTCTGTAAACATTCCACATGCTTTTAAGGAAACTGGTCTGTCAGGGAAAACGAAAAAGATTAAGGCAGAGAAATTAATACCTGTTGCATCCTCCTTATGAGAGCTGTTGGTTCAGAAATGAAATGTTAGGCCATGCTTGCTGGACCTCCCACAGACCTCTTCCAATTTACCTGCCTGCATAGAGATGTCCTGGTAAAACCTACAGTCAGTGGTACTTAGGACAGTCAAAATATTTAAATAAAATCATCAGTAAAATAACCAATAAATCTGAGTTTCCACATTTCCAGTTTCACTCTCACAGGGTGAGTCCTCTTAAATGGAAAATTCAATCCAGGCAAGTCAGAACCAAATAGCCATCATTTAAGCTGGACTTTTCTCACTCCCACTAGAGCAGAACCTTTGTCTCTCTGCTTCTGGTTATAGCAGTGGCCACATAAATGATTCATTTTCCAACCTGTACTCTTCTCATGCAGAAGACACAGGATGACTTTCATCCTAACATAACACCTACAAGACCTCAAAATGTACGGGTGGCTAGAACATGAATTTTTAGATCATGCTGACCTCAAAGAGGCTGAAGGATCACAGGTTCTGGAAAGGTCTTGTTTAAAGAAACAAGGTTTGAAACTCCTTCAAACTTCGGACAGCCTCAACTCTGAAAGAGACTGAAGAATGAGTTATCTGGATCAAACTTCCCACATAAAGCAGTTTATTATTTTAAAATGGAGAATGTGGTGGGGGAAAAGAAGCATGTGGTAATGTGACAGGAGATCAGAAATATTTCGGATTGTTCTGTCGAAGTGTCTCCTGTTCTAGACAGTCTGGTAGTTTCACTCAATGCTTCTCAGGACCCCAGAGATCAGGGTGAGCTCCTTAGTTGTTCCAAGGATGACATTTTATGAACATGAAGCCTTGACGTGGATGGACACATCATTAGTACTGTTTTGAAAAACCAGCACTATTCGGTCTGTGCACATAGTCTCCAATCAAGACAAAACAAGGCAAAAAGTATATTAGATGGAGATAACCTCAGTGACAACTGTCCCCATGATCTGTTCATGGGATCCTTTTGGAGACAGTGCCAGGTGCGGCCTGTGTTGGACACCCTGCCCTCGGCCTCACAACATTAACCTGCACACAGTCGCTGGCAGCTCCCTCTCGATAATGAGGGATTCACTGACAAGCAGGAGATGACGGCAAGGCTGCAAGCCAGGACAAGGAGCTCATGGAGGACATCGTCTCCTGGCCAAAGAGAAGGGTCAGCATTCGCTCAGGCGAAACCGGGGGGAGTGTGGGATGCAGCAAAAACCCTTGTCCCCGGGAGGCCTCCGCCTCCGAGCGCCCTCACTTCCAATCGTGCCCAAGGAATCCCAGGCCGTCACTTGAGGAGGACGCAGTGCAATTCAAGGAGCAGCACGTGTTATGTCTGACTAAACTGTGCCAGGGATGTGCCGCTGTCCACTCTCTCCCGGCATCTCCGGGAAAAACGCCCCGTGCAGCATCCCACACCTACCAACAACCCACTACACTGCACTCCTTCCACGGGGTGCGGGTTCTGCGTTTGCCGGGAGGAGGCGGAGAAGGAGGCGGGGAAGGAGGTGAAGGAGGAGGCGGAGGCAGCGGCGCTGCTCCCGCCCCTCCGGGGCGCTGCCAGCCGGGAGCCGCTGCCCGGCTGGTCCCACCCCGCGGGCCGGGAACCTCCCTTTCCGCCAGGAAGGAGACGCAGCGCTGTCCAAGATGGTGGCGGGAGGGTTGTGCCTGTGTGGGCTCCTCAGGTACCGGGGCGCGGGGGCGGCGGGCCCTGGCGGCGGGCAGGGCGGGCAGGCGGGGCGGGCCCGCCCGGCCGCGCTCCTCAGGCCGGCGGGGCGGGCCCTGCCTGGCTCTGCGCTGTGCCGCGGGCTCGGATGGGTTAATGCGCTTTTCCGCCGCTCCCGGCCCAGAATGAAAGTGCTTCCTTATGTGTCAGTCCTGACGCGTGGGTCGCTCCCGTGGTGAACGGGAGCGGCTGGGTAAACGCTGTTTGTCCTGAGGCTTAGCGGCACAGCGGGAGGAATCAGGCGCTGTCCATGTGAGGCTCCTGCGCCAGGAAACCTCCCGCTGCAGGGTTAGCAGAGCTGTCAGGGGAAGCGAAGGGAGGACCTCTGACAGTCACAGAGAGACAGAGGAAGCGGCTCTCTCCACACAGACACTGCACAGAGCTGCGCTGGACAGCTGGCATAGGTGTTCATGCCTCCGGGGGCTGGGAAGTGCAGGTTGGAATAGGAGATGCCTGGCTCCAGTAACTCGGCACCAAAGCAGTTCACAGTAGGGCGAGCCAAACAGGAGATCGGGCTGAAAAAAAACACTTAAAAACCTATTTGGAAGTCACTCTGCTGGTTGTGTATTGCCAGGTTGCTAAGGACGTACAACTTGTAAAAAGTGTGTAGAGCATGTGGAGATAGATAACACATATAAGGCATGAATAAACAATAATAAATGATTGCAAGGTAACAGCAGGGGAAAAAGAGATCTTCGGATAAACAAGGCAGAGTAGTGATTTCATTTCTGTATTTGTCAGTCATACACACTGATGATTTCTGAGATTAGAAGAACTCAGGAAGTTGTTGAACTCCCTGTAGCTCTGCTTTTAAGTCCTTCTCACTCAATGCCATACACAGTAATTCTTTAAAGCAATTACATATTTTAAAATTTCTGGCTTATTTCAGATTGCTGTGCTCATTGTTACTCCCTGCATTATTTCTAAGTGGAATTTTGTGCATCTGCTTGGTGATATTGCTGTGGGGAGTACGGCTCTGGCTACAAAGGAAGAAACAGTTGAGCCCAGCAGGAAGAGATGGGAAGCGGCCGCTGCTGGTGGGCTTTTTTCACCCATATTGCAATGCAGGAGGTGGAGGGGAGAGAGTCCTGTGGTGTGCCATCAGAACGCTCCAGAAAAAGTAAGCATATGTGTTTATCAAACACTATATTTCATTCTCTGCTTCTGTTGCTATTCTTTATGTATATGTTGGCATTTTTTAAGTAGGTGTCAATAATATCCTGGTCTTTTATTTTGCATCTAAGTTTCATGTAGTTGCATTCTACTTCATCCCTTTAGATTTTCATATTTCCTGCTGTGGCACCGCTCACTTTTTTCCTTTCTTTCCTTGAGAAAACCTCTCCTTCCTCCTCAGTTCTCCACTACTGGTATGGAACTTTGTATAGTCATAACTCCTCAGTAGATAACTGATCATCTTTATCCTTGTCTCTTGGAGCAGGAGGCAAAACAAATTAATACCTAAAGTGGATTTAACATGGGCACATTCACGGATTTGCCGTCATTTGCGTTTTGCTCATGCTGTGTACTAGACAGATACCTCCTAATGTAGAGCAAGGTGTTCTGAAGTCTGTAGAAAAATACTGAGCTGTTTTATGTTTTACTCAAATTAAAATATTCCCCAAGTTCTCAGCCATATGTTTTTCTGCAGATCAGAAAAAACCTGTGGAAGTATAAGGAAAAGTATAATTTAATTAAAATAATTTCTGGGCCAGGCATTTGTTCTCACATTCTTCTTGAGTACTTTCAGGTAGATTATATTTTAGTTTCTTGCGGAAAAATAGGAAGAGAAGAATATATGAAATTCTTTTTCTTTATTCTTACAGGTACAGGAATGTAACTTGTGTTGTTTATACTGGTGATAGAGATGCCACTGGAGAAGAAATAGTAGAAGGCGCCTTCAGAAGATTCAATATTAAGTTAATCCATCCTGTGAAGTTTGTATTTCTAAAAAAACGTTTCCTTGTGGAAGCTTCTCTTTATCCTCACTTCACTTTGCTGGGACAAAGTTTAGGGTCAGTGTTCCTTGGCTGGGAAGCTCTTCTGAAGTGTGTTCCTGATATTTATATTGACTCAATGGGTTATGCCTTCACAATTCCCCTCTTCAAATACCTAGGAGGTTGTCGCGTTGGATGCTACGTCCATTATCCCACTATCAGCACCGATATGCTCTCTGTCGTGAGGAATCAGGATACCAGGTTTAACAATGCTGCCTTCATTACAAGCAGTCCTCTCTTCAGTAAATTTAAACTTGTCTACTACTACTTCTTTGCTTTCATGTACGGATTGGTTGGTTCCTGCAGCGATGTGGTTATGGTGAATTCTTCTTGGACACTAAATCACATCCTTTCCCTCTGGAGAGCTGGGGCTTGCACTAGTGTTGTGTATCCACCATGCGACGTTCAGACTTTCCTGGATATTCCACTGGAAGTGGAGAAGAGCACCAGTGAATATTCCATTGTTTCTGTCAGCCAGTTCAGGCCTGAAAAAGATCATGCATTGCAAATCAGAGCCTTTGCTAAATTGCTGAAGGAGAAGAGAGTGGGGCAGGAGCCATCACTGAAGCTGATCTTAATCGGCGGCTGTCGTAACCAGCAAGATGAAGAGCGTGTAAAGAACCTGAAACGTCTGTGTGAAGAGCTGGGAGTCAGTGATGATGTGATCTTCAGGATCAACATTCCCTTTGAGGAGCTGAAGAGACACCTGGCCGAGGCCACCATCGGCCTGCACACCATGTGGAATGAGCACTTTGGGATTGGTCAGTGCATTTCCTGAGTGTTCAGCTGCTAGGTGTTTAAACATAGATGTCTGCATGCCAAGCAGATGTCCATCTCCTGTTCCCGTTGGAGGCAGTGCAGCTGCCATAAAGCCTACAGAACCAGTGCAGTTGTGGTGCAGATGATGCACCACTAGGTGCTACTGTAGTGCAAGCTGAAGTGCTGTGGTCATAGGCTGTTAATTCTGTGCATCCTCTGCTCACCTGAACACAGAGCTAGTCCCATCTGTGCTGCCCAGGATGTCCTGCTGACCTCCAGCTATTACCCTGCAAAGTCATGGGTCACCCTATTGTCCTTGGGTTAGGTTTGCCAACCTTCAAGAGGCTGTGGGTGCTTCTCTTTCGACACCTTAAAATGTGCCTCGGTGGCTCCACTGACTGCAAGGGGAGCTTAGGGGCAGTTCATGTGTAGACATCCATGCTAGAGATTTTGATTGTGTTTCACCTGCCTCAAATGCCATTTGAAATGTCCAGTGTATGTCATGGGGCTCCAGCTGCTGTTTCAGGGGTGTGAGTCTCCCACAGATCCTGTCTGGTACAAATAAGCCCTGTGTATATACCACCAGGTGCCTTTGGTCATCTGTGCTGAGGCAAATGTGTGAAGCCCTTAAATTGGTGGGTGTAGCATGAAGCAGAATTCCAGAGGGGAGCTGGGACCCAGAATTAAGATATGGGGCTCAGTTTATTTGGATTAGATTAGGCCTGACCTTGAAAGGGAATGCCAGATTGCCCATCTGTTATAAATCTACAGCAATCAGGTAAGTTAGTAGCCAAGCAGATGGATGCCATACTCTGCTATAATGTGACTAAACTGCAGTTAATGTCTTCAGACTTTATTAGCAAACAGGTTAAGTAAGTATCAGGAGTAGTAGTTTATGTTCTGTAGGAGCTTGGTATAAAAAAATTGACACTGAAGTGTCTCTCAGAAGCAACGGCAAAATATTGGAAATCGTGTGTTCACTTTCTTTTTTCTCCCACATAACAGTTTAGTTAAATTTTTTTTTTTGAAAGTCATATAATCACAGTGTGATTTTGATTTTGAGTAGGATTTAACCTTCATCTAACAGGCTTTTTATGTGTAAAAGACATTCCAAAATTTTGGAGCACTGTTTGTAGTAGGCAATGTTTGAGCTGAGGAAATTTGTAACAATCAGAGCAGAACTGAGAAGAATCAGCATTTCTGAGGTCTGTTCTGGAACCATGGAGGAGAATTGAAGTTGCTGTGTAGATTATATGTTGTTCCTATCCCACAGCTTTTAGCTGAGGAAAGCTTACTGATTCCCATTTCATTAAAATTTCTTCCATCAAAAATACAGATGTAGAGATATCAGTTTTTACCAGTGTCTTGCTTAGTTGTCGGAAGCTATAAAGATTTGTTCATCTGCAAAATACTGAACTTCTGAATGTTTCTGATTGAAATGTGGATAGTCAACTTTTGTCTCGGTACCTTTCCAAACGTTTAAAATTAGGTATGTTACAAGACCCACAAATTAACCAGTTATATCTGATACCTAATTTCAATTCTATGTGTTTAAGAGAAACTGTCATTTCAGTCCTTAGAACTAAAAAATTTAAATTTGTGTTTCTTATGGGACCATTTTTGCTGTATTTTTCCAGCTGATTTGGCATGGCAGTCTGTAGTGAATTTTACTGTTGGTTTAACTTTCCAGTGTTTTACAGAAGGTTAAAGCACGTGATGTGCACACTCATATCAGCATTTTTTGTATCTCTTACAGGAGTAGTTGAATGTATGGCAGCTGGCACAGTTATCCTGGCTCACAATTCTGGCGGCCCCAAATTAGACATTGTGGTACCCCATGAAGGACATGTTACAGGCTTCCTAGCAGAAGATGAGGACAGTTATGCTGAGACAATGGCTTATATCTTTTCTTTGTCTCCTGAGAAAAGACTGGCAATCAGAGAAAATGCTCGTCGCTCTGTGCACAGGTTTTCTGACCAGCATTTTGAAGAAACATTCCTATTATCTGTGGAGCCCTTATTTAAATAAGTGTATATAAGTCCAAATGAACATGAGTAAAATTAACTTTTTATATTTGACTGGGTGGCACGTGTAAATATATCTAAGCTATGACCCCTTGGTTCAATTCAATAAAAAGATGGTTTTTCTTTCTGTCAGGCTGTCTGCTTTATATAAAAGAGGCTTTTTTTTACCTGGGAGAGAAATGCTTCTATGTTAACTTCATAAGAGTATGGTGCACTTTAAAACTGTATTCACAAACCATGATAGTGCTTTGGTAACAGAACTACATCAAAAAGTTCTTTCATTTGTCAGGAACTCTTTTATTTTCAGTCTTCACCTGTTTCATGACTCTACCTGCAGTCATAACTCTACCTGCAGTCATACTTTTCGAAGTCAACATTTTTGTTTCATAGTCTTTGCACCCAGATTTTTTTTTCCAGAATGTACAGTATGCCTGTATTTGGCACTGGTGAGGCTGCACCTCAACTCTGGTGATGAGTTTTGGGCCCCTCAGTTCAGTAAAGATATTGAGATGCTGGAGCATGTCCAGAGAAGGGCAACAGAGCTGGGGAAGGGTGTGGAGCACAAGTCCTGTGGGGAGCACCTGAGGGAGCTGGGAGTATTTAACCTGGAGAAAAGGAGGCTCGGGGGGTACCTTATCGGTCTCTACAACTGCCTGAAAGGAGGGTGGAGCCTGGTTGGGGTCAGTCTCTTCTCCCAGGTAACAAGTGATAGGAGAAAATGGCCTCAAGTTGCACCAGGGGAGGTTTATATTGGATATTAGGCAAAATTCTGACATAGAAAAGGTTGTCAAGCATTGGAACAGACCACCCTGGGAAGGGGTGGACTCACCATCCCTGTAGGTATTTAAAAGATGGTGGCACATTGGGACACGGTTTAGTGGTGGACTTGGCAGTGTTAGGTTAACAGCTCAAATCTGATCTTTTCCAACATAAATGATTCTTTAAAAAACTGCTAAAATCAGACTACAGACTGTAGTTTCTCCTTTATTTAATATTCACTTGGATTGTATGAAACTTTTTATGTGAGAAAACATGGTTGGTAAGCCTACTTGTTTTATTAGCAACTGGGGAATGCACAATTCTCATGGTGCTAATAAACCCTTTTATGCTACTATATAAAACTCCTGAGCAGCTGATGTACAGTACTGTGTAAATGAAACTAGATTACAAAGCTGTACTGGCAGTACACATTGATTATGAAAAGCTGCAAGGGATTCTTAAACCAAGGAGTTGATTTGTGTAGGGTAATAAAATACACAAACTAGGAGACTCTTACATGATACAAAAATGGTTAAACAGAGTACACAATCAGAAACTTGCTCAAGCAAGACTTGTCAGGTATGTCCAGGTAGTTCAGAATAATAGATGAAACTGCATTTCAGTATGGATGAGGATTTTTCAATGTTCAGACATCTGAAAACTATCCTGATTTGTTTTTCCTTTAAAGCAAAATTACAGCCTTTTATTAATTCTAATTCTTTTTCATTATGTGCATCAACACCAAATTACCCATGGTTATTTTCTAAATCATCAGATTTTCCATGTTCGTGAGGTAAACTCAACTTTTCTTCATCTGTTTGACCTTTATTTATTGAAAAGATGTGAGACTCCATGGTTCTCTCTGCTGGAGAGGTTGACAATTTTTCCAGAGATGCCTCCAGCTCGTGTCTGAGTTCATCTTCAGAATCTTCAAAATTCCTGCACAGTAAAACAAGATAATTATATTAATTAAATAAACATAACTTTATTACAAACCTTTCTCAGTTCAAGGACTCTTAGGGTTTTTTTAAACACTTTATAAATAATATACGAGTGACACACCTAATTGTGAACTGCTTCTTCTGCCTCTGTCAGTTTGTTTACCTGTATTTAAAAGGCAAGAGAGAAGAGCTGCAAGGCCACGTTAATATTTCTGCTGTAATTTTTAATGACAGCATTGACGAATTCTAGAATTAAAAGTTAAATTAGCAAGTAAGTTTTCTTTATTTATGATTTTTTAAGAACACAAAAGCTTTAGGCAATGCAACCTAAAAAACTGTCCAGTTGTGTGGATTTTTCTTCTGATGTACTTCACTTACGTGTCTTCATCATCTGATCTTGGCTCAAGTCTACCTTCATCCACAGCAACAGCAGAGTATGTTTCTGAATCATCTTCCTTGTTTTCTTTTGGCAGCAACAGCGTTAATCTCTCTTCTGTAAAGAAAGAGGAACTTTACTTCAGCTGTATAGTAGAAAACTATGGAAGTATGTGTAAAGGAATAACAAATGCTTGAAGTGTTTTGTTGTTTACATGTGAAGGTAATAGCCAGGAAGTAGGGCTTGCTCTTTTCTCTGCTTTTGAAAACAGTAACGTCCTGGAAGAGGCCTATCAGTGCTTCAGGGACAGAGCAGAGGTTCTGTCCCTGTTTTTCTAGGTTGCCAACTGCTTCAAAAATGTTTCTCATCACAGACCCTCTGCCAAGGGTAGAAGAAATATTACACTAAAGAATAACACGCAGAATTTACAAGAAAAGAACATCCTACCTTTGTCTTCCTCAAAACAAGTAGACGAATCATCAGTCAGCTCTGCTTTTGCTAAGATGCTCAGGAGTGTCTCTGGTGGTGTCTGTTTCCACTGCTTCCTGTTTTCTGGCATGTCCTCAGGCAGAATAACATGGTGAGCTGAAGAACAGCAAGGTTCTCATCACTAAATGTGTCACTAAAGCATTGCTGTAGCTCGGCACTGTCTTTTGTCAGATTCAGACTTTCTAGTCTCAACACTGAGGGTCTCTTCCTTTTGTGTAATTCTATTTTTTTTTTCCTTTATGGAATACTGCTGAAGTTTTTTATAAGTACTTCATCTGATGGATAGGGAAGAAATAGTCTGGACTACTCAGCACTAAAAATGTTTAACACCGGTTTTAATGCTTAAGTAACCTCTTATTAAACCTGGAATAGGCAGGTGCAGCTTCACTGAGCAGTCCTTGCTCTGAAACTTGCTGGCTTCTTAGTATGAAAGAGATTTTAAAAAGTTCCTGTTTCTTTTGTGCCCTGTGGTCTTTCATCTAAGGCAGAATGAAGAAAAAGTGCTTTGTCTTTACTATCCACGGAAGTCCTTCAAGTTATTTTTTGTCTACCTCAGGTGTGCAGAGCGTGCTGGAATGCTGGAAGAGCTCCTTGTTTACAGAAACCAGTCACTAGAGACACTTGTCTGCCTGGGAATAAATGCAGTGGTACTATAAGAAGCCTAGGTCCTCCTTTTCTCTTCTAAAGTGGAGCATCCCCTCAGGCACAGCTGGGTGAGGTGGCACTTGTGACAGTGGTGGCACCACCACTGTGTGCAGAGGGGAAACAGAACTCCACCACACTCCAGGACACATTGGTACTCACTGCCCTCATTCCTGTGTGCCATCAGCTCAAGGCCTGAGAAAGTGGTGATGATTATTTGCATAGATTGGCATTTTGAGCCAGGCCAGAGTGATTCATAAAACGCAGCGCTCTTGAGACATACGAGCAACACAGCATGACTGCAGTATTAGATGGGAAAGTGACAACTGTTTTCTATGGCTTAACATATACAATAACCTCTGCTGTTACAAAGTCCTGCAATTAAAAGCCTGTTGGATCATGTGAACATTCAGGTATGGGCAAATTCAGTCTGAATTTTAAGTGCTCACTGCTTTCATTGAAAGCCAAAACTTTCTCACCAAGTTCATTTCCCTCCATGGTAGGACATGCAGATGTGACATCAGCACCAGCTGAAAAATTCAGCAGTGTCTCAGGGGCTCCAGGTTGCCAGTGTTTTCTGGGTTTTTTCATATCATGTATGGACTCTAAGGAGAAGAAAAAGAAGAGGCAAAGTTCTTTGGATTTTTTTTTTTGTAAAGTAGATGTCCATGGGATTATAATATTATGTGATATTAGGAAAGAGCTCATCAGATAGACTTGCTATACCTGGAGTTACTGAATTTACCTAACTTCTATATAATTCTCAGGATTAATACTCAGCATTGCATTTCCCCAAAAAATACCTGTTGGGTGGTCAGACAGTTCGTCCAAAGCTCTGTCTGTATGATTTTCATAAACTTCCACCAATTTCTTCTTGATATTCTCACCATCCACAAAAGTTAAAGTCTCATTGAATTTATCTAGTACCTGAAAAAACAGTAAGTTACCCTGGAAACAGTAAACAAATACGGTACAATAGCTAATCCCTTCTCATTTTACTGTGTTTGCCAGCCAACCTCATGTATGCACAGGAAAATTTGTAACAAAAAGTGGAGCAGCAGGAGTCAGAAGCTGCACTGTGGTTTGTGCATCAGAGGGCTGCATGGGGCTCCACAGAGATGTGAAACAACAGAATGACCAAACATTGCTTTATAATAAAAATATATATACTGGAAATAAACTTTTTGTTGCTGTTAAGAATATTTTTTAAATTCTAATATACTAATAAAATCTTAATAGGTAGCTATGACATGTTGATAAGCCATAAACAGAATTTTACTCAATGAAAAAATAATATTGTCTGTAGTTGTTTTTGCTTTGTGATACAATATAATACTGTTTCATTTCTGAAAAGAAACAGAAATGTACTAAAACAATCTACAAATCAAATTTACCATTTGCAGACTAACTCAGTTTTGAGATAAATTATTCCCCTCAAGTCTATTTTAAGAAATTTAAATATCTCCACTCCTTCTTTTTACCATGTGAAAGACTGACCCAAGTACCACCCAATTTTCTTCTAAGCAATTATCCTCATGTAGAAGGGCAGGCATATGCAACATGACAACAAATCCTCAATAGGAAGCTTCATTATAACAAAGGCAGAGGATGATGGTAATGGAAACAAATCTTAGATTATGGAGCTGTCATGTTTTCAGGTTTCTCATGTAAATGCTTTGAATAGAACTAAAACATACCTCTGCTTCTTGAATGCTGTCTTCCTCAGGAAAACATACATCTAAATTAATTTCAAATTTTACTCCTCCCTAAAGAAAATTCATGCTATTAATTTGTTTTAATAAATAAAAGCATTTAATTAAAAGTACACTGATTATATGGAACTACAAATTTGAAAATTATTCTTCCATTGAAAATAACTTCTATTTAAAAACATTTTTCTTCTACTTAAGAAGATCAAAGTTGAACACATTGGACAAAAATAGATTTGCTTAAATACAACCCTTTTCTTTTAGTGATATTTTAAAATTACTGCATCCACTTTTGGTTTTAAGGGCCTTTGACAAATTTAATTCAAATCATTGCAATACATAGGGTTGGTTCTTTGGTTAGTTCCGGCTGTCAACCAGAACTAAAATTGAATACTGTACTGCTTCCATGCAATATTTCACAAAAGACTTCTAATCCACTTCACAGTTGATCTTATGGTCAGAAACATTCCTGGTATCTTATATGCATTTCTAATTCAATTCCCATCCCCTTCTGTGATTTAAAAAGCAGTATAGAGAATCACATTTATAACAAAATATTTAAAAATTAGCACTCTAACTTGACTTTACTTAGACTTTGAATAAATATGAGTTCCCATGCACTACTAATGCAGTTTGACAT
Organism: Acrocephalus scirpaceus scirpaceus; assembly: GCA_910950805.1. Lineage (NCBI taxonomy): Eukaryota > Metazoa > Chordata > Aves > Passeriformes > Sylviidae > Acrocephalus > Acrocephalus scirpaceus. The sequence goes on along the minus strand of OU383774.1, from coordinate 53,037,793 downwards.
GAGGAGGAGGTAGAGATTGATTACTAGGTGGGAATATCTAAAGGAAATCTTCCTCAAATGATCAGAAAAGCTAATTTATTTTCTTCTGATATAAACTTTTAACAAACAGAAAACCAGCACACTTAATTGACTCTCAAAAAACTTCATTTCCAGACCTACCATAGTAACACAGTAATTTAAAATGTACAGACAATATGAGAAAATTAAAAAAAAACCACCAAAAAACACCCCAAAAACCACACCCCAAAAAACCCACAGTAAAGATAGATACTTTTGTGTTACGTCTCTTTTCTAATATTGTTTGGTCTTGCCTATCCTGAAGTCTGACTTGCTTAAAGTTTTCCTCTATATCCTGGAAGGAGAGAAAAAAAACCCAGTTTGGATTACATTCTTTGTGACTGAATATGTGTATATCACATAAAGAAAGAGAATTCTTTAAGTAGAAAATATAGTCATGAATTTCCTTTACATAGATCTGTAAGAATATTCCATTTGTTGCCAATTCTGGCTTATGTGGCAAAAAGAAAAACAGAAATTCTTGCATAAAGAGCCAGCATCTTATTTTTCAAAAACCCATGTTAGAAAGATAAAGTAATGTGTCAAGATATAAATAATACATCTTTTATTTTTTATGATCACATGCAAGATGACTCAGACTCATTTCATTCTGGAAAACTTTGGAAGTGATTAAAACCAAGATTTTAGTGGAAATCTATGCCTGTAGAAAGTATAGCCCTGTTTTGCAATATCTTGTTTTCAGGCAACACCTAAAAATATTTAATTACTTCTTTTCATATTATTATGTCTCCTGTAAGAATGTGTCAGAGAAAAGCAAAGTAAATAAGAGTATACAGCTTCTTCTGTGATCTGTGGCAATCAGTGCATGCCTTCAGCCTCAGGAGAAACCACAACTATTTACAGATTTTACTTTTATGCAGTTTTTCCAAAAGATGGAGATCCCATGAAACAAAGTGACACCAGGCAAGCCCAAAATCCAATGTTTCTTTTTCATTATCATGCATTTCCCACTAAATCACTGGGAATCCAAATTCTCTCCTAACGTGGCTCTGACTGCCTATAACCCACTTTATTTCAGCAAGTGGTGTGAATTCATTTTAGTAAAAGTTAGATCCAGGATCATTGAGGAGGATAATACTGATATTGGCAGATTTGTCCCAGAAAATGAATCAAAGACCGTGTGGGACTTGCTCAGAAAGATCTATTTAGATGGAGATGGTACTGATACCTGAAGTGATTCTTCTCCAGATATATTTTTGTTTTCAGACTGGTGCTCAGCTTTCTCTTGCCTCACAAGATAGGTTTTATCTTGTATTTTTTGGTTCTCCTAGGGAACATTTAAAAAAAATGTTCATTTCAATTCCTAATAAAGTAGTCTAGCATAAAAAAGTAAATATGAGTACCCATATGTTTGAGCTTTTTTACCTGGAGTACTCTTGCTCTAAATCTGAATTCTTTTATATCACTGTGGTATTCTTCCCGAATTTTCTGCAACTGTTTCAAATACTCCTATTAAAGAACAGAAGGGTAGAATATGTTTTTAGTAAACCAAAGATAGAAAGACTGAATGTAATATATATGTTCACATAAGATGGAAGTATCAGTTTGTTTTCTCTGTCACCCAAAAGCAAAACTATTAAAGTATATTGTTTCTCTATTAGAAGATGGGAAAAGAATGGAAGAGAATTGATGATGGAAAAGAGAATCTGATGAAAAAGAATTCTTATGCCAGGAATACTACTGTCAAGGAGTATAAGAAGAGAGTTTTAGGCAATTAAGGAAGAGATTCTTTTACCTGTTCTTTCATTTCATTCTTTCTAGACATGTTTTGCTGATGGTTTTTGAGATGCTCTTCCTTTGTTTGCTGCTGCTGTATTTGGTCATGATATGGGTCAGCAGAGGATGGTCGCAGTCCCTATGGATGTACAAATGAATCCCAGAGCAAATGAGTTTTCATTTAGAATCTTCTCCTTCAGTACTCACTCAATTCACTCTCCCTGTTCCACTGAAGAATGCAGTAAGGCAAGTGTACATTTTTGGAGGAAAAAGTCACAGTAGAAATTTACATTGTTACAGTTTTGTATGAGAAAATAAAACCTCAGGATGAACATTGCAGAGCAGATCAGGGAATTTGCTAAAGCAAAACCTACCTGACAGTGTTACAGTTTACTGTTCAAAAGACATCAATTTATCTTTGGATTTTCATTCTCCTTCTTTTATAGATTTTATTCTGTGGTTACCTACCATCTGTTTTTCCACTTTAATCTTGTACTGCTGGGCTTCGAACCGCCTTTGAAGAAATTCTGCAGTCCTGAGAGAAGAAAGTGATGTACATACACTACGTTTCATTTCACAGACTCTGCTACCTTTGCACAAATAATTCTCTATAGGTTCTACCACACATGACAAACAGAACTTTATTTGTTCTACGTGAATATATAAATATGGATAAAATATGTATAAATATGGCACAACAGTAAAATAAGGAAACATTCTTTCCGGGCATTCCCTTTCCTATCACTTCAGTTACTTAAGCCTTTTGAAGAGTGCAGCAAAGCCCTTCCACTTTTATTTGATAAATGGTATTGAAAGCATTAATTAAAAAAAAAAATTGATTTCCCTGGTCCTCAAAATGAGTGAAAATTGTCAGAATGGAGGCTGTATATTCAGCAATCTTTTTATTGTCTTTCCTCTCTGTGCCTAATTCTATCAGTCAAACTTTGTGTAGTTCCTAACTTTTCCTTTTCTTTTTGATATGAAATAACCATCAGGCACTTGTAAGCTCCCTGTTTCCCATTTATTTAATTTCCTACCTCAGGAATGCACTTGTGCTGCAGGGAGCCAAACTGAATTGACTCTGTCCTTAAATAAGGCACCAGAAATTCAGGTCAGGAAAGATGTTCTAAATCTGAAGATCCGTAACTGAAATATTCTAAACACTGTTGTTGTTGAATGAGAACTAATGATTCTGTCAACTTTAAAGGAAACCTTTGGAAGTATTCAAAATTTCTTTCTCAACATTTTCAGTGTTCATCCTCACCTAAAATGGCCAGTCACAGAATGGACAGGAAATCTCCTAAGGCTGTACTTCTCCTTTGTAACAGAAAAAGCTTTGAAGTAAATAAAGTGCTAGAGAAAGGGTCTTTACATCTGAAACAAAAATATAAGAGCTGCATGGGAAAAAAACCACTTTCATGGCCGCCTCTCACTCTGTTCCCATCAGTGCAGAACTGTGTCTGATCTCTGTATTATTCTCATCTTGGTGTGAAAGACAGGCAGTGTTTATCCTTGGTATAATCAGTGATTCTACAGAAAGCTTATGTTTTACTTTTTACCCAGTAAAAGATTGGGCTGAGACTTGGGTGACATTTTGACAATGAAATGTCAAAATTCTGATGGAATTCAGGTCAATTCAGATGGACTCTCTGGATGAACAGGAACAGGAATTGTGTTGTTGTGTAACAAACTTCGTAAAAAAAAAAAGAAAAATTATCAAAGATGAAGCAAAGAAGGCATTCCACTAAATCAGCTATGCCCAGCATTACTTACTCAGGAAGGCTGATAGCTCAAAATACACAAGACAGACATAAATAGAGTGAAATGTTTACCAGTCGGGTGGTGGAGGTGCAACTTGTCCTTTTAGTTTATAGTCATCTTCAACCCTTTGGCTGATACGAGAAAGGTCATAACGTGCATTAGCTTTCCTTTGCAAGTTGTCAAGTTTCTCATAGTAATGACCATAATGGCCACGTACTCTAATGCTTTCTGGCCTTTCTGCCATATTAAATCTGGAGGTCTGTGGCTGAAAATAAAATAAAGGATGTTATTTTACCTGTGGTTTGTTTGTTTGTATCAGCACAAGTTTGAATTAGCCTCCTATACTTCTCCCCCAGTCTGAGTTGCATGGTATATGACTGTCTATGGTATAGTTAGTGTAAGTTTTCCAAATCCTTTCAAATATAAGCCAGAAACTTCCAAACTTCTCAGGACTGATGTGATCTCACCATTGTCTTTTCCTTTTCCCCTGTTCCATCAGCTCCTGTCATTGGGCAGCAGCCCACATTGTTGTGCGAGTGAGTCAGCATGGGGCTTTGTACCCTGCAGTGTCCTTGCCCTAGAGTCACTTCATTGTTCTGGAGCCTAAAGCAGTGAATTATTTCCAGGAGACCCTCATTTTGATATGTGATAGCAAGGGGAACCTGGGCTGTAGTTTTGGACAGTACAGGCATTGATGGCTGCTTTCAGGGGAGCACTGTGCTGCTTCATTTCACGTCTCTTTGATTATGTGCATGTGGGAGTTGGGCTTTCATTTCTCAAAGCCCTTACTGTGATGAAACATCCCTGTATTTCTCCTTTGTGACAAGACTGTTGTTTCCATTTCTCACAGGAACAATGGAGAGAAGATAATCACCTAGCTGCCACTGCATGGTATACCTGTGCTCAGACATCCACAAACCTTTTTATGGTGAGAAACTATATGGTGCATGAGAAAAATGCTAAATTTTGCTTACTTTCTTACATAAAAATAAATGCATCTAAGTATCACTTTCACAGATGGTAAATACATTAAATATTCCTCCCCATCTTCCTTCACAGATACACTGAATAGGCCCATGTACCTGTGGTACAGTCCAGATTATGGTAGAATATAAATTAATATCTGTATAAGAAGAAAGTTTCTAACTGTCAGTAAAGTTCCCAAGGAAGAGGTAACCTCAAAAAGTGTTTATCTCATACCTCAGTGAAGTAGGTTTTATGGTATGGTATCCAGAATATGGCAATCCCAAGCAGCAGGGAGAACAAATTAGGCTATCTAAATAAATGCCAGAGGACTGAGAACTGTGACTAGTGAAGCAGGCACCAGGAAGTAATGCTTGACCAACTCAGTAACATCCTACAATTAAAGGACTGGCTTGACAGACAAGGGGGAGAGCAAGGGGACATTTCCTCTCAGGCAGCTGCCTAATGGAGGCTTTTGACGCTGTCTGCCATAAAATCCTCATAGAGAGCGGGATGAGCAGGCAGTGAAATTGCCTGAAAAGTGGCTCAGAGGGCAGTGATCACAGGGTGAAGCATAGCTGAAGGCCAGTAACTAGAGCTCAACATCTTCTCTAATGATTTAGATCACAGGAGAGAGGGGGGCAGAGTGCACCCTCAGCAAGGTTGCTGATAACACAAACTGCGAGGAGTGGCTGATACACCAGAGAGTTGTTCTGCCATCCAAAAGGACCACAAAGGGCTGGAGAAATGGGATGACAGAAACTTCATAAAGTCCAGCAAGGGAAGTGAAAAGTCCGGTATATGCTGGGAGCCATCCAGCTGGGAAGAAGCTTGGCAGAGAAAGAGGGGGGCTGGTGGACAACAAGTTGACCATCAGCCAACAATGTGCCCTTGCTGAAAAGGTGAATGACATCCTGGCCTACATTAGTAAAAGTATTCCCAGCAGGTCAAGGGAAGTGATCTTTTTGCACTGCTCAGCACTTGAGAGGCCATACATGATGTGCTGTGTCTAATTCTGAACTCTCCAGAACAAAAGACAGTTACAAGCTTGGAAAAGTCCAGTGAAAGGCCTGGAGTATTGTTCCTATGAGGAAAGGCTAAAAGAGCTCAGACTATTCAGCCTGAAAGGCTTGCATCTGGGAGAAGGCTGTCAGTAACAAGTATCTGAGGCAATGGCAGTGAGTGCTGGTGATTTTGCCCATGAATGAGCTGTCAGAAGGGCTGAAGCAACAGGATCAGTGTATTTGCTTCTACAGCAAAAATGCAAACGTGGAGATTATTTGCCTTGGTGCAAACATAAATGCAAAGTATGCCTGAATCCTTTTGTTACACTCAACCATAGCAAAGCAGCCTAGATCCAGTATTTCCCATTTAATCTTTGAAAACATCTCATCTGAGGATTCAAGCACGTTTAACTGCCTCTACTGTCTTAGTATAGGCATTAAGCTAAATATGCATCTTAATGTCTTAAGCCTTTTAAAGTATCTTTTTTAAGTGCAGGTATTTGCTTTCTGAAGATTATATATATGTGTGTATGTGTGTGTGCAATAATGTCTAATTCTGAAGATGATTGTATGTGTGTGTCTGTGTGTATATATACGTGTGTGTATATATATATGAGAATGTGGATACACAGTACCTGAATAATAGGTTGTTGTACTCTTGAAGGAGGCTTCCATTCATTTCTTTGAAATAATTCTTGTTTCTTGAAAGGCATCATTATTCCAGATTCCAGAGAAACTGGGTCCTGGACTCTTGTTTTCTGAAGTTTATATGCTTTTTAACAATAAGAAATTTAAAAATTGCATTCTGTGCTCTCTATGTGATTAATGATCATGTAGTTGCAAACCATAGCAGGATGCCCACACCTAACATTGACAGGTTGGGTTAATAAACATTCCTTACACCCTTTCACCATTATCACCATACCTCACACCTCCTAGGCATTCTGCTCTTCATTTCGAGAATGACATGCTTTGAAAATATGGTTTGTCACATTCACATAAAGAGGATCTTGTTGATTAGTTTTGCACAGCACACTGAATAAAAGGGAGACCTCTATAAACTACAGTGTTGGTTTCATGCCTGTTCCAAGAACATAAAGCATGAGGTCTAATTCACAGGCTTGAGGTGCCTCTGCTTAGGCATTCCCTTTTTAATAGCCCTCCATACTCTACAAATCACTAGGCAATGCTGTAGTACTTGTGAAATTTGAAAAGAAAGGCTGCAAAGTGAAAAATCTACCTTATCAGTTTCCTATGTAGGAGAATACAAATACAGGCCATTCCAGTTTGGTCAGTCAGTATTTTGCAAATATCCTAGATGCAATAATGAAAAGCAGTGTCCTTTCTTGGGCTAAGTAGTTTCTAAGTGAGTTTTCAATCTTTAATGAGTATTGACTGTTAAGAGTATCATGTTTGGGAGATAAAATGTATTAAGACTATGATTAAATGACCAGAGATATTTTTTAAGTGCCTAAGTTATTTAGTTATTCAGGCTTCTGTCCAAATTGCATGGTTGTGCAGACAGATAAATCTCATTGAAAGTCATTTTCAAAATAACATAGATTCCTACACTATTGATGAATATTTTTGATGGGGTAGGGGGGGAAGGGGGAAGGAAGGGAGTCCAAAGTGTAGTTAAGTTACTACATAGGTTATTTTCACAGAACTGTTTTAACTGTTTTGATATTCCAAAGATAAGTTTGAGGACTCATTGTGATTTAATGAAGAATATAGAATTAGAACAAAGTTACACTGCCAGAAACACACCAGATATTCAACAGTTCATAGATATACATTTAGTCTCATTCACATTTTCTTAGAAACTGCATACATAATCTGGTCTATCAATGGGCACTAAATCAAAATAGAGTTCACTGTCTCACAATTGAATAAAATGTTTAAGACTTTGTAAAAATTTTTTTTATTGTTTTATAAAATACTGTGCAGCATGTTTTGCAAGATTTATGCTTTTCTCACACAGTAAGGATGTTTCTCATGTGACGGATATAAATTAGACCAAAGTCTCACTTTTGGAAATTCTGGTTTTTAAAGAACTAAGACTAATGTTTCATCACTTTCCTATGGCAGCTCCTCTAGAGGACTGTAGGTAATGAGCTACTTTAAAGTTGTCTTTCCCTGAACAGGGCAGCAGTGCACTGCCTGGGTGAATGGTTCTGCTGTTGCAGTTCTTTATTCACTTTTAGCTTTGGGTGAACCCCTTCACCCAAACGTGCAGTAAAAACTGCTGAAGAAAGATACAACCAACAGTTGTATCATAACTAACAAATGTTACTGCAGAAGTAATGATACATAATATTATTATCTTTACCTTGTATCTGCTTGGCTCCAGAGTGAGACGCTGAAGGCCTTTTTCTATGTAGCACAGCGTGTCTGAGTTCTTCCTGTGCTACCTGTCAGAAAAAGCAGTATCTGATAGAACTGTTTATTCTACTTTCATACTTATTTTCTCTCAGCAGGCAGCAGTACAGTCACTCACCTCAGGGGGCAGATACCTGAGAACAAGTTTGTGCAAGAAGGGCTTCCTTAGAATAGAATTGATGGATGGTCGATCTCTCGGAGATGTTTTAAACAACTGGGAAATTAATATCCTCAGATCATAGGAATAGTTAGGAGACACAGGTCGAAAACGTCCTCTGCAAATCTTCAGCACCAGTTCATGCAAACTATTGCCTTGAAACTTAATTAAGGAAAATAATAAATAGAGGACAGTAAGTATTGCTGGTTCAGGATGAGGGACTAGACACCCCAACCTGAAAATAGGTAATTGTTGGCACAGTCATAGAATCATTTGTGTTGGAAGGGACCTCAAAGATCATCTCATTCAAACCTCCCTGCCATGGGCAGGGGCACCTTCCACTAGACCAGGTTGCTCAAAGCCTCATCCAGCCTGGCCTTGAACACTTCCAGGGATGGGGCATCCACAGCTTCTTTGCACAACCTGTGCCAGTGCCTCACCACCCTCAGAGTAAAGAATTTGTTCCTAATATCTATGTTTACCATCTTTCAGTTTAAAGTCATTCCCTTGTCCTATCACTACAAACCCTTGTCAAAAGTCCTTCTTCGTCTCTTTCAGGCCCCCTTTAGGCACAGGAAAACTGCTCTAAGTCTCCCTGAAGCCTTCTCTTCTCCAGGCTGAACAACCCCAGCTCTCCCAGCCTGTGTTTGAAGGAGAGGTGCTTCAGCCCTCTGGCCATTTTTGTGGCCTTCCTCTGGGCTTATTCCAGTAGGTCCATGTCCTTGCTTTGTTGGGGGCTGCAGAGCTGGATGCAGCACTCCAGGTGGGGTCTCACAGAGCGGAGTAGGGGGGAAAAGCCCTGTACTGTGGAATGCCTCCACAAATCCTTCCTTGCTAACCATGGTTTGCTGTGGAAAATTAATATAACCACTCTCTGATTTTGTTTTCTGGTTACATTCTCCTGGTTTCAGCTGCACAACTAAAAGGTCTAATGACTTCTGTACCTGGAAGAGTTTTATTCACCCTCTGCTGTCAGACAGTAACACAGAAGCCCATCTTTCCAGAATGAAACACGATGCTATTTGCCAAAAGCTGTTCAACAGAGATCTACAAACATATTTTCTTCACCTTCAAAATCTCACCTCACCCAACAGCCTCTGCATTCTGTGCTCCCTCCAGAATGAAGATACAATCCTGATTTTTTAACCGTTGATGCCAGTCAGATAATTCAGTCCTTTCAGCTTACTAGATCTCTTAAGAGGCCAGCATCAATATAGTTTTTAGGGCCTTAGGCAAAAAAAAACCCCAAGTTCTTTCTAAAATCACCCTTTTACTTATGCAGCTGTTTTGAAGGCGGTAGAATTGAATTTACCTTAGCTTCACTTGCATTTCCTGTCTATATCTGCATTGAGTCACTGCTCTCACACTGAAACAGTGGGCAGCATTACAGAATAAAACACCTAATATTCATACAAAGTAATATTTCATGTTTTGTCACTTTGTGAAATCAGCAGTTTTCCTCAGCAGTATCCTCTTGCTCCTAGCTCAGCACAATTGCTCTATTAGTGCTGCTCTACCTTCTCCCACATCCAAGCTCAGCAAAAAGTCAACACCTGCTGGTCCCAGGAATCTGATCCTTTTCCTGTTGTCAAGATTGGTTTCTGCTCTGTTCCCTTCTCCACGTAATAGTCGTAGGCTGAGGATTACTTGAGGCTCAGACCAGGCTGAGGACAACACAACTTCCTGAAGATGCTATCTCAGTTATTTTCTGACATAAATGTGCTTTCAAACAAAATATATTTCCTTTAGGAAAATTATTCCAGGGATTCAAACCACTTTCTGGGAAAATGTGGGGTTTAGGTTTTTTAATAAGTATAGACTGGTATTTTCAACCGGAAATGAGTAAAATTATACACCTAAGCCTAACCGTGAAGCCTGTCTTTAAATCTTTTCATTGTTCATCAGTCTTAAAAAGTTTAGTAAGTTTTAAAGAGCAAATATATGTTCAAAGTATGTACACACACATGCATATAAGTTATAGGAATACAACATAATACTTTTTATTTTATGATGCACAAGACAGATATGATATGAAAAGTTAAACTCTAGCAGTCATTCTTTAATATCAATAAATAAAATAAAAATAACTCTTGTAGCTGACTGTGAATGCTATTACTACTAAAGGCTTTGCAAGGTGACCACTATATATATTTTATAATAATATGATAATGAGCTGATTGTACGGTACTTACAGGATGCTTTAGTGCACATAGCTCATAAAGCACACAGCCAAGAGACCAAATATCTCTGTGAATAAGAAGTAATTAAAGTTTCAGTGAAAAGTCTGTAACATTTTCATCCATGTAATCAGTACCTCTTCTCAGCTCCCAAATTTATTACCATTATTCTGTCACAGACTGGTGCAAATTTTATTTTTTCTTAGGATGCACTAAAAAGAACAACTAGAAGTTTATTTTTTAATTGTGGCACCAATGTTTCTATGGTATCTAATTAGGTTTTATCATTATAATTAGAAAAGGCACACGATACAGGAAGACTGCTTAATATTTCTAGCAGGATGAAGGACAAAGTTGTTTCCATAGCTGAGGAGACAATAAGAACAGCACCTCAGAGCTGAGATGTTACTCTGAGCTCCAGAACATTTGGTGTTGATCATATTCCCCACATGGAGAAGGGGGTCTAGGCCCACTCACCTCCTGACTTTGCAGTGCTTCTCATCTGGTATTTCGTGGTAAGCCTCAGACCTATTTGTCTTTCCTGCAAGTGGCTACTGCAAATTTCCAAAGTAGCCAAAGTAGCACCTTTCATTATAGTGTATTTTTATAAATGATAAATGAGCGTATCAAAAATTCACGAACATGGAACTGTAAAGATGCATTGGTTATTACATCTTGGAAACGAGAAAAATTTAGAAATTGATGAAGAAGCAGATAAGTAAAGGGAAAAAAATTGGTTCACATTTCCCACCACTACTAACAAGAAGTATTAAAGGAGAGTTTAAAGTATAAGTAGTTTTATAAAGGCAAAACATATAATTATATTAAGCCTGTAGATTAATCACAGAAAAGTCATGATTGCTATATTTTGGACATTGTAAATCAAAATACTACTGACATTGTTGTATAGTATAAGGTGGTTGTTGTGTACAATGATGCACCTAATTACTGTACACAATAATACAAAACTTCACAAATGGCGACCGTGAGAAATTCCCATGCTCTGCACAAATGCTGATTTAAACCATATTACTAAAATGAGTTCTTTCACTCCTGCACAGCCTCACACACACAGAAAGGAAAGACAGAGACTTACGTTTTGTTGTTGTATGGTCGATTTTCACATATCTCAGGTGAAAGGTAATAGGGAGTCCCTACACAGGTATGGGCAAACTCTGTAGTACTAAGGAAACACAATGAACAAACAGGCTTACACACAACTGAACAAGAGACTTCTCTGCCCCAGGTTAAAAGCCTATGGGGAACATTACTTCTGCTCTCCAAACAGTTGAATAATGGAACACTCCATGAAAAACTACAGCATTTCCCAATTCTGTGTAAAATGACCCACTATTTTAATAGTGGAAAGTGTTTGCACTTCAGCAGAAAGCACAGGAATTCCCTGTCCTTGTCTTGGCCCATGAGCTTTTAATTGTATTTTCTCTCTTCTGTATAGCTGAGGAGGGGAGTGACAGAGGTTTTGTGGACACCTGGCACTCAGACAGTGTCAACTCACCACAGAAAGTTAATTTACTAGTTACAGGAGGAAAAGTATTGTCAAGCTCCAATTATATTGTTGTATAAGCCTATTATATACTTTTTAAAATGTCTGTACTTGGACATTCAAATTCTGAGATTTACTTTCTATCTTCTGGGTACTGTTCTGCTGTGTAGAAGAAATCCTTACAGCAACTATGTCCTGGACACTTCTAAAGGAAGGCACCTTGGGCATCAGTAGTTTACCTGCTGAGAGTTGAGTTCTGTCAAAGATAATAAAAAAGCACAAAAAGAGATCAAATCTAAGCATTTTCCTGTTGTTATCATGCCCCCGGCATGTTTTGGCCACACCTGGCCACTACCCAGGATAGGCCAACCTTGTCCCCAAAGCCACTAAAGATAAGGCCTCTCTTTTTGGGAGAACAATACAGATGCAAGGCCAGCCAGGCCATGTTCTCAGGCCCAGGTGGTCATTCTGGGTCTTTTGAAAAAATGAACATAGGCTCACTCTTGGAGGACACACAACATCTGTACAAACTCTCCTCCTTTACTCTCTCCCTTTACTCTCTCTTTAGTTTTAAATGCTCTTCACTTCTATTTTTATGAGGTAACAGAAGTTATTACCAACAGCTGCATGGGCAGCAACTGTGCCTCCAGAATCTCTTTATGTCAGTTCCACAGAGAATAGGCAAAGGCTGTAGCTTCTCCCCGCTATGTCCTATACCTAGCAGAAGTCCAGTTACAAGGCTAGATATGACAGTGGTTCCATGCAGGAACAGGAATAGGATATTTAGGATAACAGGAGAAAATGTATCATCAGACCCTTTGTATCCCAGAACTCTTGAGCAAGCACAATCCACAAACAATTTGCACGTTCAGGATGCATTCTGGACATTCACAACTTTCCTGTTCGGTGCAGGTTGCAGATTGATTAAAAACATGTTTACCTGTTCAGCTGTCTTGCTATGCCAAAGTCACCAAGCTTTGCTACCTTTCCATTATTGCTAAGAAAAACATTCTGCAAATAAACCCAAAAATAGAATGTGATAATGAAATACATGTAGAACTTCTTAAGCATATGTTTCACAGGACAAAATAACCCCCTCTCCAGTACCAGTTTTACTACCTGTGCTTTTACATCTCTGTGTAAAATCTTCTTGTCGTGAATATGTTTCAAGCCCAAGGAGATCTGCACAAACCAACTGAGAATCTGCAATGAATGTTACAGAGAAAGATACCTATGAATTTGTGTGATGCTAATGTCGCATCTTGCCGAAATATATAAAATAAAGACACCAAGAAAATCCAAAATATATAGAACATACACAATGTAAAACAATAAAAAGGGTATCTTTAAAGCTAATGCCATAGACTTTTCCTTTCCATTTAGAGCTATCACTAAACTAAACAGAAATAGATACCTACCCTACTTCAGTTATCCCCACCAAGTTTTCCCTTGATGTGCCAGGACATGCACTTGAACAAGGATTGAAGAATCATGCCAAAGGAGATTAAGAACAATAGACCTTTTTTAAGAAGTGAGGGAGTGCAAATAACTAAGACAGAATTGAGAAATGGCTTCTTAATTCTCAGTGATGGAAGTCATACCACCCAGCTGTAGTATTTGTAGTGCTACTGAATGTGATCCAGGAACCAAAACAAAAAAGAGAAAAAGATGAAGGACATGTGGTGAAAGAAGTGAGCTATGAAGAAACTTGCATAATAAGTAAGTACATGTGTTTATCCTTTATCATTGGCCCAGTGCAGCTTTTAAACATTAACTTCCAATATACATGTCTTCTTAAATAAGGGCCTTCAGACTAAATTTGTAACAAAACTACAACCTGCTGATAGGCTTCTCTATTTAGGAAAATTCATGCACAAGAAAGACTTTGATTCAAGAAATAACCTTCTATTCAGCAATGCTTGACATTAAATAGATGATTTCCTGATTAGGGCTGATGCCATAAATGATGAGGCTTTCTCAGAAGCACATTTGAAAATATAAAGATATTTTAATACTATTATGTTAAATTGGGAAAAATTGCTTTCATTTCTCTGATCAGCAGATATATCTTTAGTTTCTACAATTCATTCTTCTGTCTGTATTTCTTTGCCTTGCTTTGGATACGCATCATTTGGTGTCATTCTCAAGGGGTTTGTGTGTTGGTTCTTTCCTTTGTGCTTTCATGATCTGTGGGTTTGTCCTCTCTTTATTTTATTTCATGTTCTCTCTGCCTCTAGTATGACTCCCAATAGGATCTTAAAATTCATTATTACTGAACCAGTAATTCACTTTCAACTGACTTCTCCACCAAGAAGTTCCTTTTTTACTACTAAAGCAAAAAGAAAAGCCACAATACTTTTTTTTCCTTCAATTTTATGCCTTAGAGTATATTTTCACTAGCAGGTTGGATACTATCTACTTGGTTTCTAAGCAAAATTTCATTGTACCTGCAAAAGTAGATTTTATTTATGACTAAATAACCCCAGAGTTCAGTCCACTAATTCCTACATAAAGAAAATTTCCTTCAGAAAGCTGAGAGTTAGTAAAAAAAAGGTAATAATTATGGAATAGTGGGAAATTCTACTTCTGTGAATTGCAATACTTATCATATTCACCTATTTACGAAATAAAATATACGTGAACCAAAAGCCCAAAAGCAGTCAGATATCTGGGCTTGTTTCTCCATGCTGGTTTAACACTTTAAATGGCATCAGAGAAGTTTTGACCGAAATGAAATTAATGAGAGATTTACCACTTCAGTATCAAGGAGGATATGCCATGATGCAAATAACACCATCAAATTAAGAATTTGTATATAATACATCCTCCCCATGACTGGAAAGCACTATTTCAAAGAAGGTCTTCATGGTTTAATGGGTTTTACTAATGTTAAAAAAAAAAATACATCTACAATGCAAAGAGCAATAGGAGGAAGGGAGCATTTAAAAAGTCATCATAATACTGCTAATGAATTAATTTCAGATCTTAAAGAGTGCTAAAAAACCTTCCTATACTCCAACTAAAATTACCAAAGTTTTCTTTAAAAGTTCAGTTATTACTGAATAATTCAAACCACGTGCTTCACATATGTTCTTCCATCTAAAGAAAATGTCTTTCACCTGGTCCTCATCAAACAGCACTCCATGCTGCATATTTATCCTCTTCATTAAATCTCCACCATCACAGTATTCCATCACAATATACAGCTTGTTCTTCTCTGGAAGGAAAAGCATAATTTTGCCTTTATTCCTGTATTATTCATTAACACAGCAACAACTTGTTTTTATTTTTACAGTCCTTCTTTCAATAGGTAGCAGTTAACCTCTACCTACTCCTCCATTTCAAAGATTGAGAAAAAAATGGATGCTTCCAGTGAAACCTGATGCAAAAATAAGATATGAAAACATATTTAAATGGAGATTCAGTAAAATATTAAATACATGAAGAAACCCTTAAGAGACCCCACTGACAGATATTCTTGCAGGAAACTTAGCAGAATGCTTCAAAGTTCAGGGGTTTTTTGCTCAATAACTAAGTATGGAGTAAGGCTTAGGGAAAAGGTTAAAAGTAAACAATATTCCAAAAAGCAAAAATGAACAGCAGGGCCTGGTTGACAGAAAAATTCAACCTATTCTTACCTCTTTGGGCTTAGAAGACTATCTGATTTACATGTCCCCTAAAACATTTACAGTCCTGGTCACAGAGAACAATTTGAACAGAAGCTGCAACTATAGCTTTTATTACATAAGGCACTACTTATGGCAGATGTCAGAGGAAAAATAAATACAGAGAGTTAGCTTTCATGGTGAATGGAATTCCTTCTACCTCTTTCAGTCCTGAAGAATCTTTGAGTGATAATTCAAAATACATCTGAAGAAAAAAGGCTAGCACAGCATTATGTGATATTGAGACTGATATTGGATCACTGCAAAGACATTGCTGTATCAAGGTGTGAAATGCCAATACTGTTTTTACATTCCAGATGCTGAATGGCATTTTCAGATGTACTAATAGATTGCACTTCTATTTAATGGCCTCTTTTTGTGCTGGCCTGTTTTGTCTGTGTGTATGGCTATGCATACATAAGTATGTATATATGTGTGCAAGCATGTATGATATATGTATCATAACCATATAATGCCATATGTATATGATGTGGATAAACAAAGTATGAGGAACCCGAGGTTAGATCAGATGAAATGATCATTCTATTTCTTGCCTATTTCATCAGCCTTTTGTCCTATTTGATCAGCCTATTCCTTGCTATACTCAAAGGCTCTCTTCTATTGAAACGCCTAGAAAATTCCCATTAAACTCTGGACTCCCATAAAAAATCAAGACTAAAGTTCAGCTTGTACAGTACGGACACCTCAGGATCTAGGATTCATGCCAAGTACCCACTCACACATGTGAAAAACACAAGTGATGCCTGAATTTGATGCCTTGTGTCCATTTCTAGGAGTTGAGATCTTTCCCCACGTTTAAGTAAGGCATTAGGGACAGTGTCAACACAAACAAGGTGGGTTTTCTGCCTTCCACTCCTTTCACCCACAGTTAAAACACAAATGTTAAAAGTGAACCTTGCAAAGAAGCATAGAAGGTTACAATATTTGCATGCTTCATCTTGGCCAGCAGAATGACTTCTTTCTCAGAGGCTTCTTTTTCTTTCACAGGCATCTACAAAGAATTAAGAAACTAATTGCTAGCAATGATATATTTAACCCTTTTCAAAAATAGTTACATCATTACCAAACTATTCCCACTAATACAAAAACACAGTGTACCAAAATGATGTAGAAATATTTTAAAGTATGATGTATATATAACATAAAAAATAAATTTGCAGTGTATGCTTGAAAGTGTATTGGAACATAAGTGAAGTCAGCCCCAAATCTGACATTTTACAAACAGACAAATGTATATCTTTAAACCTAAGTTAAACAATTTAAACTCCAAAGTTAAAGAATTCCCTTAAGAATTTGAAGAGTATGGATGTAGATGACTCTATAATGCTAACAGCAGTGATGTCAAAAGATCAAACTAAAAAGAAAAAAAATCCTTGATTTTCCTGGTGTTACATATTCTTGTAACATTTCAGGCAAACTCTTTGCCCTGTTACATTAATGGAAAATTTCTATTTAGTTTATTATGATTACAATTCCATCAATACTACTTAAAAATTCATTTCTTTGACTATTTATTCTTCAAAATGTCCTCTTGTATTTATAAATTTTCTTACCCTCACTCTTAAGGAATATTTTTGAAATGTAATCCTTAAAGATTCAAAAATCAGTAACTGAATAAAACACACTCTACCATATTAAAAAAATCTTTTGACTTCAAAGTAGCAATTTTCTGTCTTCAGTTTCTGATTTTTGAACAAGTGGGATTCACAGGTTCACAGCAGCCATTCTTCTAGTTGTACATCAAAATCTAAGATTAGAAATGCATGGGATTTATTGGGCACAAGCAGAGAGAGAAACTACCCATCTTTTCATTTAGCTGTCATTACTCATGTGTCAGCTTTTCCAGGTTTGAATCTTGAAGACATACAGCTCTTTCTAGAACTCATTCTTCTACTGTAATTCTCAAATATATTAGAAATTCACCAGGGTGGCCCAGAATAGCAACAGACCTGTCAAGAGCATGTAGGCACTCATTGAAACTGACTGTTAACACCCCTGCATCACAGAGATTTTAATTGCCTTTATGGAACCAGATACAGCCAAGCAAGTGGCTCTAAGCTGCTTTTGCAGTCAGAGGGAAGTAAGACAAGTTTTATGGTCCAATTGAGCTCGTTCTAAATCAGAAATCTAAAAGACATGTGATCAACAGCTTCCTAAAAAGACTTAATTCTCTTGTTCCTTTGAGAGGGTAGCTGGCCAAGCAGCTCAAACGCTGACAGCAACAAAATGGAAATTTAAAATCAGATGAGATGAATTGAACTGCCATAAACATAAATGAGAATTGGAAATACTCCTGAATTACTCATGTCTGAAAATATGGACGTGAGAAACAAGGAAATGAAAAAGCTTAGAGAAATTTACCACAGAACTGTGATTTGTTATTTTAGTGGTAGTACTTTCATTGTAGTTGAATCAACTATTACAGAATTTGAATTAGTGCCACACATTTTAGGCAGAAATAAGCTTTGAAAAGAACAAAAATGCAGTAAAAAGCAAAGACTTAATATCAAAATATATATTTCACCTATGTTTTTAAAATAATAAATTAGCAAAGAATACAGTCTTTGGAAAGTTTAGCTCTATATAATTGAGATGGAACTACAGAGGAGATAAAATATAACCTAAGTTCATACCCAGCTGAATGCAAGTAACAGAGTCTGGTAAATATAATTCAGATTTTGTTGTTTTACCTTAGTTAAATTGATCTCTTTGATAACACACGGCTCATTATCCACTTTTCCTTTTGCCAAGAATATTTTGCCAAAAGATCCTTCTCCAATTTGTTTAATGATTTCATATTTATCCATGATGTATTCGTCTTAGAGCAGTGGCTAAAATAAAAATTCCCCAAATTAGTACTACACATAATCAGTGCTTTAACATCTGAGTTGGGGCTACTGAAATAGACACTATCTTTAAAGACTGTCATTTTTACTACTTTTTATAACATTACTGCTGTTGATTCTTCCTAAAAATATCATGTCCTGAAAGCATTGAGATTATTGCAGATCTTAACTTTTAATGAGCAGCAAGTTTATGAGTTTCTCATAAAGAAAAGCATAGTGCACCCCAAAGTTAATGCATGGGAAGGAAGTACAGAGTATCGTGTAGGATTATGATTTTGTAAAATGTGACATTATTTCGTGAGTGGAACAATACTGCGGAATTTATCTTTTAATGGGAGAAAAATAATCTATTCCATATTGATTTAATTTATACGAATGTGATGTAATGTTGGCAGCAAAATGAAAAGCTGCAGGAGACCATGGCCAAGTGAAGTAGGGCATTAGCGGTAGTCTGGAAACCTCTGTGAGGAACACTGAAGTCCCTGGGTCCTTGCAGTGGTTCCATAGGAAAAGCTGCACACCTGAATATGAGCAAACACTCCAAAACTGTTCTTGTTAGTTGTGCTGAGTTTTAGCAAGGGAGATTAGCTCCGGTACCACACGTTCCCCGCCAGGCAAGCTCTGCAAAAGGCTCCGAGGGCCTTGGCAGCGCCAGCAGGGCGACCTTGGGACGTTTGGGATTTCGGTGTCTGGCTCTGAGCCAGCTCCTGCTGGCAGCCACAGGTGAGAAGCGGCACTCGGCACAGATGCAGGGCACAGGGGTGCGCTCCGCCCGGGCTCAGCGCCGCATCCATAGGCGAGAGCCCGGCCTCCCGCCGCCCGGGAGGGCAGGGCCCGGGCACAGGGGCGCTGCGGAGGGCGGCAGCGCCGGCGCCGCCCGTGCACCAGCGCCTGCCCCGAGTGCCGGGGGCCTGAGCGCTGCCGGGGCCGGGGCGGACACACCGCGGGCGGCGCGGAAGGGCCGCCCGGGGATGCAGCGCTCCGGCCGCCCGGCGTCCCCATGGCGACGGGACGCGCCGGCGGGAAGCCCTCGCCGGAGCCTCCCTGCCCTGCCGACCTGCTCAGCCCGGCCCGGTTCGGCCGTCCCCAGCCCCGGCCGCGGCCGAGGGGACGCGGTACCTGCGTGCGCGCTCAGCCGCCTCCGGAGCCCGCCCGGCCGGCCGAGGGGAGGAACCAGCCCCGCTCCGCGCCCCGCCGGAGGAGTGGCGTTTGCAGCGCCCTTCGGGAGCGGCTGGAGCTTCATTTCCCTGACACAAAGCGCCTCTCCCTCCCACGGGCACAGACTTGTGGTTTGCACGGTCAGTGGTAGGAGTGGGATGGCCCGAAAGGAAATCTCGACTGCCTCAAGGTCTTGAATCCTTGGTGGAAAATCACGTACCAGCCTATGTGCAATACGGGAGGTGAGCTCTGGCTCCACACCAAAACTACAGATTTCCTAAAGCTTTCCTTGTGTATTATTCCTAATATTATTTATCACAGGGACATAGTCCGGGACAGCTTCCCCAGGAGAACTGTGCCAAGAGCATTTGTGCTCTCCCTTGCCACATTTTTCTTGTAAAGTGTCTATTTATTACCCAGTAACCGGAACAGAGCCCAAACCTGACATTGCCCATAGCGCTCTCTGCAGCCAAAGTGTCTCTCTGATCAAAGTCAGAAAATCTGTCCTTATTCATGAATACATTTGCTTCCTTTCACACATGCAGTGGCATATAAAAAACTCATTGAATCAAGGCAAAAGTTCAGTTTCAAAGCGTTTTCAAGGGATTAATGATTGCACAAACTAAAGCCTCAACTATTTATCATAGCTAAGTGTTTCCCATAATATGCCCTTCAGTTATACATATGCATGTATTGGGTTTGTGTGGCAGGGTTTCAGTAGCAGAGATGAGCTACAGGGGTGGCATCTGCCAGAAGCTTCCCACATGTTTGACCCAGCCAATGCCAGCCAGCTCCAAGACAGACCCACCCAACTGTGTTCCCATCCATGACCCCCTCTCTCCCCTTCTCTGATCTGCTATCCCAGAGGTGCCACCACCATGGCTGATGGGCTTGGCCTTGACCTGTGAAGTGAAATTGAGTCCAGGAAGAAGGGAGGGTAGGACAAAACTGTTCTAAGATTTGGGTTTATGTTTCATAACTCTGCTCTGATTTGGTTGGTAATAAATCAATTGCCTCGAGTCAAGTCTGTTGTGCCTGGGACAGTAACTGGTGAATGATCTCTCCCTGTGCTTATCTTGACCCATGAGCCTTTCATTAAATTTTCTCTCCCCTGCCCAGCTGAGGAGGGGAGTGACAGAGAGGCTTTGGTGGCACCTGATACCCACCCAGCATCAACCCACCACAATGAAATGCTGCATTTCATTATGTACATTTATGTACAGGAAAAACACCTTTACACCTTCTCAGAGTGCTTCACCATCTCCTTGAATATGACAAGAGGACAATACTATAATTTGACTGAACATTTCTGCAAAGCTATAACAAACTCCTAATATATTTAATACATGTACTTGTTTAGCTATCTGCAAGTGTTCTTTCTAAAAAAGTTTATTGTGCATTTTCCATCCTCAGTTTTGTGATACAGAAAACATGCCCACTCAGATCTTTTTGACTGAAATTATTTAATGAATAAACAATTATTAACAACAACTTGGATCCAGCACACCTAACTTCACACATTGCAGGTAAATTCAGATTTTCAGCCACTCTGTTTCAATACCATTTTCAATTCTGACACCCAGTCTGGGTCATCTTCCTCAAAGTCCCTAAAAATAGATTTCAAAAAATGTTATTTTGAAAAGCAAAATACAACTTTATAAATCTTTAATTACTTTTTTCCCCAAAAGAAATTACCCTGTAATTAGGATAAATTATGTTAAAAATATCAGCACAAGAGACTTACTTCCTGCCCCACTGTGATGAAAGAACCAATAGATCTTCTCTATGGAATTTACAAAAGTAAGTTTCATCAAAAGCAAAGACAAATTAATATATTAAGAGGCTGCAAATGTGTTGATAATTGACAGCCTGCAGCTGAACTGCAGCAATACAGGCCTATGTAGTCATCTCTAGATGTCACAAAAATACAGTGACACAAACTGAGATTCTCAGAACCACCCCCAAAACATACGCACATCCAAAAATCATAGCATTTCTGTTCATACATTTTAAGATGTCAAATGCTACTAAATTTCAATTTCATTATGTAAGAGAGGGATGGATTTAGATGCTGAGAAAAATACTTTCTTTTTTCAGGGGAATGTTGTTATGGAAAAATCTCTTTGAGGAACCAAAGAAAACATAAATGCAAGGACATCATTTGGACATACGTGTCATCTTCATCAGATCTAGGTTCAAGTCTCTCAGAATCTATGACAACAGCTTCATCATGTTCACCATCTACTTCATCAGATGCTTTGCCTTCATCAGAAAGTGGACCTCTTAATATGTTTTCAGAAGCTTTGAAAATATAAAATTTAAAATTTTTATATACATCAAAATAAAGAAATAATATAAATTTTAATTTTTAAAGTAGAACTATTAAGAATATAAATACAAAATAGTCTTTCTATTTCATCCCCAGTTTGTAGCAGATTCCAGGGTAAGTTGTTATCTATTTTAGGTGGGAAGATAAATTAGTAAGGCAACTGAAGTGCAGAACAGGTATTTGTGACTGTGGCTGTGAACATCTGTAGAGTGCAGCTGTCTTCAGCTGTGACATCTGACCATCCTATCCTCAAACCAGGGCAACAAAGCCTCAGTGAGGGAGGATTTACCTGATGTGGCTACAGTGCATTTCCTGCATCTCCCTAGCACACACACATCCCACACAGCTCAGTGGGAGGGAGAACACAGCAAGCCTCTGTGTTTTGTCACAACCTCATTCAGCTGCAAGTGAAAGTCCATCACCAAGAGCTGTAGTGGAGATGTGCAATCACTCATGAATTCCAAACCTGGCTTTTTAAGTCCACGTTTCATTTGGTAAACTTAAAAAACCCCAAAAAGTAGCCTGTTGTGATATGAATTCAAGTGAATGATCTGTATACATAGGAGCTATGTATGAAAAAAAATAAAAAAGGAAAAGCTTTTATTAATAAACCTGTTTGCAAAAATGTTTGCCCAGAAAATGGGGATTTACCTGGTTTATAAATTGTGTATGTTTTAAATGCTAAGCTGACATCTGCATTGCTGAGCATCTCCATCAGGGTCTGAGGGGGTTCCTTGTTCCACTGCTTCCGTGGCCCATTTTCACTGTAGTTTATAACACCACCAGCTGGGTATAAAATCATTCATAAATGCTATTTACATAAAATTGCATTAGCAGTATGGATGACATGCAAGATCACATTCAAGAGAGAAATGAGAAACAGGAAGAGTAGATAACTCCATCTGTCCCACCACTGTCCTCTCAACAACCTGAGGAAACAGTGGAACCTCCTTATGGCCAAGGAGCCCACAGGAACTGGCTGAGGGGTGTGAGGAGGCAGAGTCTCTGCAAACTTATGTGGTGGCCCTGCAAGTCTCACAAAATGAAGCCTGAGGCTGTTTCTGTGCCTTTTAATAGCAAACCACCTAAATACATGCATTCCTCTGTCCACTTCCCTTGCCCTGTGCATAACTATCATATAACATTCCTACCACAGCTCAGGAATTTTCTTACTGCTCATATCTTGATTATTTAATTCCAGAGCATTTATTCACATTTACCTAGAACACATATCCAGAATCACATTAAATAATTTTAACAATTGCATCAGTATGGGGCATTTAAAAATTGAAATCTTTCACTGAAAAAACCCCATGATAAGTGTTTTAATCAAATGCAAGAAAAGTCTCTGCCTCACATCTGAGGTACATAATTGATAATTCTTGTCACTGGCTTTAACCTGTATGTTAAACCACAACAAAAGTAGAGGTGCAGATGTTTTATGATCCCAATAGTATACTGTACTAGAAAGACAGGTGGCTGCATTCTGCACCAAATGAATTCTTCACTGCTACTTCCACAAATGGTGTATTAAAAGGGGGATTGTAAGATAATTTCTTAGTGATGATTATAATTTTAGGGTTGCTAATATTATTCGTCAGTTTCAACACTCTTTGCAATCCTCCTGTCACACAAAAACACAGCACAGTGAACTTTCTGAGTGTTCATTAATGAAATATTTTTAAATTATTTTAACGTAATTTTAAACATGCCGTGTAAAGTTTTGGCTTTTAAAATCTGTAAAGAATCACTGACATTACTTGAATTAAAAGCACATTTAGTTAAATCTTACTTTCAGTCTCTTCAGGTGTAAAACTGGAAGAAAGCAAGGATGCATTTTCCAGGACATCCAGCACAGTATTGGATATCCTCTTTTCCCATTGCCTCCTGTGGGTGTGTGACAGATCAGTACTTCCTGGGAGGACAGCAGAAGTTTATATTGTAATTGTAACAAAAAAACCCCATGATAACCCCAGATAATCCAGACTGCCCTGTCCAGGCAAAGCAGTACCAAGAATCACTTAACTAGCAGTGATGTTTGATTCTATGGGTGCAAATCTGAACTGGAAAGTGTTCCCCATACATTTACTCTATTCCAAATGTTTTTAAAAGTACGAGAGAGTTTTTAAAATTTTTCATTCATCAGATGAGCAGTATGAATCAATATACTTGCAGAAGTAACTGACAGTGGCATTGTTTCCTTGTCTTGAGTTACCTGAGACTAGTTTGAGCCATGGATTTAAATGGCTGTATCACTGACATGTAGATACCAGTACACAGCAGGAAGTGCATCAGCCTTAAAACTGTAAAACTTACCTTCTTGGTAAGATTTCCTTTGCTCCCTTGTGCCTTCACTCAAACCCTCAGCATTTTTCCTTTCTGAGTGGTTATGCTTGCTACTTTCATCTCCCCTTCGCTTTTTTAAAAGAGTAAACACTGTATTAATTATTATCCTTGTTATCAAGAAAGACAAAGCAGTCATATTAACATGGCATTATTTTTTTCAGTTTTGCTATAAAATACCTGACCTAAAGACTGGAAGATTTGAAAACTAAACCACTAACATTGTGAAGCCAACTGCAATTGCACATTACCTATTACTGCGCTGTATTTCACACTGTGTGCCCATGACAGACAACCCCAGTTTCTGAAGCTAAGCACATATGCAGTTATTTGATGTAATTTGTCATTTGGGGTTTTTTACATTTAAGAACACATGCAATATAAATTATTCCCAGAGAAAACAAGATGCACCCAAATATTAAACTTCTCAGATTGACAGGTATATGAAAAGAAAAAAGATAAGCCCCAGGGCAACATGCTTCTTAAAAATATACTGAATATGGCTGAGTCAGGCTATGGTAACGTACCCATAGGGGACATCTTCACCAGTTGTGACTTCTCCTCTCCTGAAATCTCATATGGGCCCTAAAACCTGGTGAGAACTATGTCCAGAACTAGACTGTTTCCACAGCAGCCAGTTCTAAATGTGTCCCAAAAGCAAAGAAAATGGATAAGCTTTTGCAGTATCAAAAAAAAAAATTTAGAAAGACAAGAGAAGTTTTTTTTGTTACGGTTTTATTTTGACAGAGTTATAAGAAAACCCACTTTGGAACTAAACTAAACGTGGGAAGAATCAAAAAGTTAGCATGGTGGGAAACACACAGGAAAACTGCAATTTGAACACTAATAGGCTGATTTATGGTTTAGCATAGGAATAATTTTCTGTAAAAACTTTTTTATAATACAGAATATTCTAAGTTACTAAAATACAAATGTTATATTTAAATTTGAATACTTACTCTATTTCCTGTCTTACTGTTTGAACTTCCAGCCATGACACTACCTGACACATTAACAAACAGATCCAAGAGTTAACACCTTCAGCAAACATTTGTAAAGTGAGATTCCAGAGCCACTGAGACAGTTATGTGACAGCTTCTTCACACTTCTTACAACAGAGCTCATTCTCAACAGAATCCTGCTACTATTCCATTCCAAATGGGCACTAATTGTGGTGTAGCTAAATTTATGCAGAATAAAGAAGTCCAACATTCTCTCTCTAAAAACTAAATAATGAACATAACTTGCTTCACCATATTCTGGGAAAGAAAGAACTGTCATATTTAAAATACATGCCACTGTTAAAAGTTTTGCTGATTCTAAAACTGAAAAGTTTATTTCTAGCACAAGTCTTAAGACTTACAATACATATATTGCGGCCAAGCACTCTACTTATGTTGGAATATAATTTACACCCTTCAAGTATTTTCCTATGTAAGTTCAATAATAGATTTTGAAATAATTAAAAGTAGATTTGGATATATAATGCTCATATTTCATAGCTGTATTTAAGATCTTATATTTCCTACTCATTTTGTCATTCCTTACATCAACAAGAATGTTATAGACTTACCCTTTTGTCTTCCTGCATTGCCTGCACGTTTCTTGGTTTCCTTTGATACCTGCTCAAACTCTTCTGCCATCTGAAATGTGTATGAAGAGATGGAAGCACCGTATCATTTTAAACTTGTTCAAATTATTGCATATGCTATCTGTTAAAAATAGACTCACTATACAAGTGCATTATTCCAGCTAACAATATCTAATTTTATCAGCATCAGGTCAGTATCAAACTTCAATTTTCAAAAGAAATGCTTTTAAAAACTCGAGTCTTCTGGAAAGTCTACAACTGTATGGCTCTTTAGAGTAGGACCTACACCACACTACATTTTACAGTTATACACTAACAAATTACAAATGAAAAGGATTTAGTATTTAAAATGTAGATAGTATTGCTTAAATCAAGAGACAAAGAATATACCATACCTTAGAAGGCAAACAAATTTTCACAAGTTTGGTTAAGCAACCTCTTGCAAGAATAGTACTGGCTGATGGACGATTCTGGGGATTTCTCTTAAACATCTGTTTTATTAAGTAATGAAGTTCATAGGAATAGTGAGATGGAAGTGGATCGTAGGACCCTTTGCATATCTTAAGGATGAGATGTTTCCAGCTATTGGCTTGAAACTGCATTAAAAATAAACTAATATTAAAGATAGAGTTTAAGCATAAGGTAAAAAGTAGCTGACATAATTTAAGGTAACTTCTACAAGTGAAAAGCAGATAGGAATTACGCCTATAAATTTATGATTGCTCAAATTTAATTTTTATAGAAATCAAACTAATCAATCCACATACTTGAGATCAGACTCAAACTGCAAAAGTAAAACAGAAAGCTAGGAAATACGCAGATGCTGATTAAAAAAAAAATCATCAAAAGTAGCCTGTAAAAGCACAAACATCCTCTTGCAAATCCAATGTCTGAGAACTTCTAGCTCCCATGCAGGAAGTTTCTTTGGATTACACCCCACTGGCTTGTCTGCAGGGTGCCAAGCACCCATGGAGTGCCATCTTTTTGTATCACCTCAGACAGATTATGCAAGAACATATGTGACCATCACATCAAACCAGACACATCACTTTTCAACACTGCTAGTAAGGGCAGAACACTTCCCTCCTTGGAATCCCAGCTCTGAGCTCTGCCTCAATAGCTGTGACACTGCCAAAGACTTGCCACAGACCTACTTAGGCTAACACACCCCTGTGCACAGGCTCCCTTATCACATCAATACAAGCTTCTACTCTCTACTCTTGCACGGCTAGCAATTGCAGCTGTGGAGAATCATTTGTTGATACACAGGATGTAAACAATGCTGTCAGGCATGTGTTATTCTTGGGCCTGTCCTTTGCAGGGTCAGGAGCTGGGTCTTTGATGATCCTTGTGGGTCCTGTCCAATTCAGAATATTCCGTGGTTCTCTGATTTCAAGAAATAGTATTAGCTCAATTAAAGAAAACTGCTGCTTATAAAAAACTAAGACAAAGTGACACTCAATTAGGATTTCATTTTCCTGCAAAACAAACATATCCTGATAAGGGCTCTCATTTTACCTACATGTCTGTAGAGAGAAGCCAGAGGATGTTAACACATAAGAAACATAGCAACAACAGTGTAAAAGACAGTGTCCCAGAAAAGACAGAATCATTCATCAACATCCCCACTGTTCCAACAGGAGAATGGTACTTGGACAGTGACCTGACTGATTTCAAGAATAAGCAAAGATGTACCACTGATGCAAGCTACAAAAATGCTTATTGCTTACTACACTTTGCTGTACTTGCACACAATTTATTTTCTTTAGTTTTCTAATGAATTTAGAAACTGTTTTCTAACAAATTTGAAAATAGATTCTTCTACAGAAGGGTCCAAAAACTGCTGAAACTGAAGCATATAGTGGAGGAGGCATGGGAAGGGTGGAGCAATACTTCCCTCTTTTGGAGGCAGCAGCAAGCACTTCAGTCAACTCTACAGCACAACAAAGTGCTAATTAAGTTTCAAGGAATTCCAAAACTTTTCTGATAGCCATAAAGCTTTACTTACCGGGTGCTTTAGAGTGCACAGCTCATAAAGAATACACCCCAGAGACCATATATCACTGTAGATATGGAGAAAGATGAAAAATTTTGAGCCAGAAATTACAATTTAATATCTTGCTTAAAAGTGTGAGATTTAATCTGTGTACATAACTGATCTGAATAAGCTAAAAACAAATGTAAGTAACCATAAAAGACAATACAATTACATGTTTAACCTCTCCTGAGGAAATGTTCTTGCTTATTTTATCCTACCCTGATGTAAAAAAAGATAACTGTCATACAGCTGTAGTTTGCTTTTTATTCCTAGGATATCTCTTAAGCAATTTACTCCAACAATATTTATCCTTCTGCACTTGAAAGCCTTTGTATTCTATGGCCCTTAACATCAAATGGCAGCCACAAAATCCTAACTCTGAGAGCTGAAAAAAACCCCAACATTTTCCACCAAAAGTGAGTACTGCCATTTACACAAGAAGCAACTCAAGCCTTTCTTGCAAGAAGAGCAGGAAACAACTTGAACTGTAGAAGGTTTCTTACCTCCCCTGGAAAATCCATCACAGTTTTTGCATAAGGACGAGAATAACTGGACTCTACAAATCTAAGTAATCTGTTCTGTGCCATTATCCCCACATTATCAAGACTGGCATGAAGACCTTAAAAAATGATCCATCAACCATCATCCAAACAACCATCCCACCAAAAATAACACCAGCAAAAAGATGCAAACACAAACCTATGTTTGTGCACATAAACACACTTACTTAGTGTGTATTTCTGTATGTGTGCATTTACTCTCCTAAAAAAACAGAGGTCTGCATACTGGTTTTCAGACTTCTAGGACTAAAGACACTGTGCTCTCAGCTACCTAAGTAAAGAGGAACTTATGCAATACCATCTTAAAAAAAAATTATTACATCTTTGTAAATATTCTTCAGCTCAGTATCTTTTCTAGAACAGATATGGATAAGCCAGATTGAGACAGCAATAAAAAACCCATCCATCAGCCAAGTATTATTTGTGACCCCTGAAAACACAAATACCTTTTGTTGTTGTATGGCAGGCTTTCCCATATTTCTGGAGGTACATAATAAGGAGTTCCCACATAGGTGCAAGCATATGACATCGGACTAGTGAAACGACAAAGAAGAAATGTCAGGTGAAAACTAATGATTTATGAACTCTGTACTGTTTGTCTATGGTAAAATAAAACTTGACACCACTGAGATCAGTTGGGATGTCCACATACTGTGCAAGAAGGCGTGCAGATCCAAAATCTCCCAATTTGACTTTTCCACTTTGAGTGAGGAAGACATTCTGCATTTCAAGAGCAAAGATTAACATCTTAAATGTTCTTCTATGAATCATTTCTGCAGTTTGGATATACAGAAAACACAGCAATAACCACTTCTGGTATTTTATCTTAACGTTTCATTTTACTTGCCTCTCCTAATACTTCTACCAAAAAAAAAACCAAAACAGAAAGGCTTTATGGGCCTAAAGCCCCAGCATCAGTAGCAGAGGAAGAATAAGAACTTAGAATTGCCTTAATCTCTATGCTATACTCAAACCAAGGGGCCACTTTCTTCTAAGTTTCCCCCTTACTGACAGGGAAGAGTGAAAAGAGTGAAAAAATATCTTCCCTCCCTCGTGAGGGAAGATATTTGCAAACTGCGTAATCCATACAGAACTTTTTTTATAGTTCTGTAATTCTTTTAAATTATACGCAGTCTGTCATAACCAATTGGATATGAAGGATATAGCTATACTTAGATGATGTTTACACCCACAGTATTACATCATCTCATGCACTCAATTTCATTTACATGATATTCTTAGGCATAAATAAAAACCACAGAACTTAGCAGTCACGGGAAATTATGAAAGAGGGGGTTCAACTTTTGCATGCAGGAGAGTTTATTAAAACAAAACAACAAAACTTGCTCTGTTCACCTTGGATTTTATATCCCTGTGTAGCACACGTTTATCATGAATGTGCTTCACAGCCAGGCACATCTGCACAAACCAGTGAAGGATCTGAAAAAAAATAGCCAAGAGTTATAACAGCTCAATGCTCAATATAATGGACACTTTACTAATAGATTAAAAAAAAAGATAGGAGAACAAAAGCATTCAGAACATTTGGGAGTTAAAACTCCAGCATAACAGCTTCCAACCATCATGAAAGACTGAGTTCTTCAAGGCAGATTATATTCTAACATGGCAGAAGGAACGTTTATTACCTGTGCCCAAAAAGCTCTAATAATACATAGCAATAATGAAGCTGAGGAATTGCTACCTGGCACTTTAGCTGAGGGCCATTTTATAAATAAGTATTTATAAAGTTAACTAAAGTTACATAGTAAATTAGCAAATAGAAAAAAACCTCAACCCACCAAGTAACAAACAAAAACAAAACTCATGTGGAAATAACATACTGTTTCTAAAAGGAAATGCATTCCTTTCTAAGTACAAAAAAAAAGCTCTTAAAGGTGCATAGAAAATCTAAATATTCAATTAGTTCAGATTTCAGGTCCTTTCATTTTAACAAAGGTTCCTAACTGTAGCAGGAAGCAGCTTCTATTCACTACAATGTCCATTTGAACCTTC
Organism: Acrocephalus scirpaceus scirpaceus; assembly: GCA_910950805.1. Taxonomy (NCBI): domain Eukaryota; kingdom Metazoa; phylum Chordata; class Aves; order Passeriformes; family Sylviidae; genus Acrocephalus; species Acrocephalus scirpaceus. The sequence continues at coordinate 53,007,490 of OU383774.1, read as the reverse complement.
TCCTAAGTAATTTTATAGCTTCTCTGGTAAAAGGAGTTAGCACATACTGAATGGTTTAAACATTTAATTGCTACATAAAAATCAGGCATTTATTCTCCTGGTTAGCTTTATTTATCTTACTAGAGTGGTTTGTTCACTTTTCATTTGCAGTACTCTTACTATGCTTTAAATTCTGCCTGAAGGTTGTGTAAAATTCCTACTTAACTGCATACAAACCTGACTGGTTTTCACACTACCTGAATAGTTTTCAGATACAGGTAGCAATTTCTTTTTTTATTCCTTTAAGTCCAATTCTTGTCTTGATCTGCTGGAAACTATAAAAGAAGTAATGCTCCAATTCCATCTGTAAGTTACTTTGTTTCATCAAGATGTTTGCATATTTCTAATTTGCTTTATGCAGCATGCTTCAGTTTACAAGAAAAAGGATTCCCAGCCCTCTTGGTTCAAAACAATGTCTTTTCTTACCGTGTCTTCAGGGAACAAATTTCCTCCTTGGTGTTTAATCTTTTGCATTAGATCTCCATCGTCACAATATTCCATCACTATATACAGATGCCCATCAGCTAAATTTTTTGAAATTTAAGAATAATTAGTATTTTCGTTAGCCTGATATGCACTGATTTTTTTCTATATGTAGTACTTTTTACTAGAAAGCTCCAACAACATGTTATGTGTTATCTTACAAAAAACATGTATTTTGTTTATAATGCGTACTATAAGCAAAAAAAGAAAGTAATCTCAGTCCCTGAGGAGTATGCAACTTCAAACAAATGAAGGAATTTAAATTTTCATACTTACCTTCAAATGATTCTTTAAAGGCAACAATATTTGGATGGTTCATTTTAGCCAGAAGAACAGCTTCCTTCCTAGAATTCTCTACACCAGATGAAGACTGAAAATATAAATACACTTACTATAAATTTCACACTAACAATTTTTCACATATACACATAAAGTGCCTCACTTTCCAAAGAAAAATATTTTTTAGAATTGTTCTTCAGGTATTTTAAGTCATTTAGAAACTTTAAAAGCCCCACCATTTCAATCTATGGTTTATTACTACCAGAAGATTTCTTTGGGGTTTTTTTGGCATTTGGTATTTTGCTGGGTTTTTTTATTAATTTGGGAGAATCTTTTCCTATTTCAATTAATGACTTTTTCTATTTTAAAAGTGCAGAACTATACAACAAAACAGCACACACTGACTATGAAACAACTGATCGTCCGCATGAAGTCAATATAAAGCCAAGTGCCCAGGTCTTAGCTGAGCTTTGGCCTCAGAAAGCCAGCGCCTCCCATTTTGTGACTTTTAGCTTAGCTGAGTGCAGAGAACATAACCAAAATAGCTGATTATCAGCAGTAATATGACACTAATTTCCTCATTAGACATTGAAGATGAAATCTGCATTTTAGTGAAATCAACGGCAATCGAGCCAAGGACATCAGGGGGAACAGGGATTTCATTCTAAGTGTCTGCATACCTGCATACCTTCCCAAAATCCCACCATGTACACTTCACTTAGTACCAAACCACACACCTGTCTAATACACAAAACTCTCAGCAGAAGTGTTCAGCGTTTCAAAAATACACCCAGAATTAGGATTTTTAATTTTATTTTTTTAAAGTGGTGGGTGAGGTGATGCTTATGTCACACTTACCATTGGAAGCCTTATTTCCTTCACTACATACTTCTGGTCACTGATTCTATGATGAGCTAGGAGAGCTCTGCCAAAGGATCCCTCTCCTAGTACTTTCAACACATTGTATCCTTCCATTCTTTATAAATTCAGTTCCAACACTTTTCTTCATTCACAGGATTATCTTCTAAACTTTTTCATGACCTTAACACTTTTTAAATTTTTCTCTTAATATAACCTGCATGAGAAAAGACCCAAACAAAATAACAAGAAGCAGTGATAAATGAGTACCTAACCGTCCACCATTACCATGACACACTTTCCTGCACTGTTACCTTGATTCTACTGAAGATGAGGCCTCTTGAAACACTATAGTGCTAATTCTGCATTTTTTTTAAATTTAAAATGCTAAAGCTCTTCAAAAAAGTCAGTTACAGACTTACAACTTCGCATCTTCTTTTTTGTTACCTGCACTCTTGCAGGTGGTTTCACAACGCTAAAGAAAACTCACAGGCATAATAATAGAAACCACGAGCTTAAAGCTAACGGTGACAATTCTCACCTAAAACAGCATAAGCAGGATCAAACTGGTAAAAGTTACTGTGCAAAGACTTCAAGAACTGGAGGATATAGAATACAACATTCTAGTTGCAAGGGACCTACAATGGTCACCAAGCACAACTGCCTGACCACTCCAGGGGTGACCAAAAGTTAAATTAGTGACAATAGCATCATGGCAATGTTTCTTGAACACTAACAGGTTTAGGGCATTGACCACCTCTCTAAGAATTCTGTTCCAATGTTCAACAACCCTCTTAGTAAGTAAGTGCTTCCTAATTTCTAGTGTAAACCTTCCCTCGTGTATTTTTGAAATGTTCCCAGTTGTCCTATCACTACATTTAGACTGCATCACGGAATCACAGAATCAGTGATGTTGGAAAAGACCTCGGAGACCATTAAATCCAGCCCACGACCCAAAGTTATATTAACTAGACCATTAACACTGAATGCCACATCCAGTTAAACACCTCCAGGGATGGTGACTCTACCACCTCCCTGGGCAGCCCATGCCGAAGTCTAATCACCTCTTCTGTGAAGAAAATCTTCCTGATGTCCAGCCTGCAAGTCCCATGGCACTGCGTGCCGTTGTGTCCTCTCCTCCCAATACTGAGCTTAGTCCCAGCCCTACTGAGAGCTCCCACAGCTGCTGAAACTCACACATGATCCCACTTCCTGCTAAAAAACACATCTCCTGAACGATGTCTCATCCAGGAGGGGGCTGTTACCCTTTTGTCAAAACCTCGGCGCTTTTAAGTTGGTTATCCGTAATTCAAACAGCCTCTGGGCGCAGTGTGCACACACGCCGTTCTAAGGGGTTAATGAGCTCTAGGCTTCCTCGGGCTCCTTTACGCTGCAGAGGAGCAGCCCAAGCCCGCCCCGCGCCCCTCAAGCCCCGCTGGGGACTCACCTCAGCGGGCCGGGCCGAGACCCGCAGCAAGGCCCCGGCACAAAGCCGCTCGCTCCGGGCTGCCCGCGCCTGGCTGGGGCAGAGGCTGCGGGAGGAGGAGGGCGCTGGCCCCGCCCGCCCGCGGCAGCGCCGTGGCCGCCCGGCCCTCATGGCGGCCCGGCCCTCATGGAGACCGCGGCACTGCCGCTCCACTGAATGGGCCCAGACAGGGAAACATGGGAAATAGGGCAGTGTTCTGCTTTGACAGCTCACTTCCAAGAACAGACTAAATAGCTTTAACCTTTAAATAAAGAACAAACACAACTAAAATGTATGAGTTTAATAAGTATACCATAGTACAGACTAATACAAACCAACATAAAAACTGTCGCATAGTAAGTAGTGTATGAGACCTCATCTAGGGTTGCTTGATAATGAACAAATCTCAGTAACTAAAGAGATTAAACTCTTTTGTTGAAGCAGCCCTAAAACTAGATACAGCAGTTTAAATTCAGCACATACCTTATTAGCTGGCTTCAGTTTTCAAAGCTAAATCTTGTCAGAGTAGACATTGCATTACTAGAACACCTACATTACTGTTTTCTTAAACTAAAAGATTATGTGTTTCTTGTTGCAATTCCTGTGAATTCCTTAGAAAACAGTAGGTATTAGCAATATACTACCATCAACTACTAATATAAAGCATTATAGCTGGCCCTTAATTGAAAATATAATGAAACATAGTCAATATAAAGACAACAGTGCTTAGTCTAGTACTTGAAACCAGGACAGATTTTGTTACAATTCTGAAGAGGCACAAACTTGTAAAGCTTTTTTAGTGACTCAGGCAGTCCACAAAAATTTTAGACAGCTCCTTTCTCAAAGCTGCATAAAACAAGTACACTTTACTCTCCCTAAAAAGTACCAAATCTTTAACTCCCTCTGTAGCAGTAGCACTACTTTTACTCTTCTATTTCAGCACTTGTTTCTTGGAGGGCATTGCTCTGTTTGTGGATCAACACAGTGGCTTTTGATTCCAAGTCTCCCAGCTGCTCAAGTGAAGAGACACATGGATCTTGATCTTTAATAGCATCAGGCAGCTTGCACATCTTCTCCCGAATGCGTTGAGAATATCGCAAAGGAGTTACAATTTTCAGGTCTTTAGCACTGTAGTCATTTGCCTCAGGATGCATCTTCACACTGGGGAAAAGAAAAAAACAAACCAAAACCACTAAACATAGGCACACAATCGTACAAGTTACCTCTGCAGCAACCAGCAAGTCATGATTCCTGTTGAACTCTTTCCCATTCCCATAGCCAAAGGAAACAGGTCCCTTTCCATTCATTCAGTTAAAACCAGATGTAAAACTTTTCTTGGGCAAAATATTTTAACCCAGAAAACCTCCTGAAAAGAGCTCCCAAAGAAAGATTTCTTTCCCATTCCATCAGGGGAAACTGTTCTTCCTGCTGCAAGGGACAGGGGACAGTGGACAGTTGTCAGGACTTCAACTCCATCAGATGTCAAAGCTGAGCACAACTTTCCTAAGTCTACCATCTTAGAAGAAAACTTAAGGAAAAAAAAAAAATTAAGTATTACTTGGTTTGTACTGAGGTTACCACCCAGGTTTTTGCCTCAAGATACAATTAAAATTATCTTTAAGGCCAGTTACATCTGGTTCACTAATTCTGTGTTATATAATGTACAACCTTATCTACATTTGAAAAGGGGAGGAATGGAGACATCATTCTCATCCCATCATGCTGTCAGTGGGAGGGAATCCTAAATCTGGAATTTAGGTCTCTGCCACAAAAGTCTGGTTACTCTGTAGTGAAGCATTCAAAAACCATAACAGTTTGAGTAAATAGAGAAGCTTACATAAAAATACTTCCTTCTGAAGGACGAGGAAGCAATCCTAAAAATGTGGTTCTTGAGAGCTTTTAACTAAATATTCATAAATGCAGTGCCTCCTTGTTTTAACAAGGACATCAACAGTTACTCCAGACACTAGAGACTCTCCATGGTTACCTGAAGTAATCTTACCTTTCCAAATATGGTGTGGCAGGAGGGTTGTGTCTCATTGAATAAGATGTGTCATTCTCCTTCTCAGGAGAATTAACCGCTTGGGCTGTATTTTTTACCCCATCCTCGTTCTGTTCTTTTTCACATTTTCCTTTCTTTTTTGCCCGTTCTTTAGCCTTGTGCTTTTTATTCTTTTTTGGCAAGATCTCTCCTCTTGGTTTTAAGTCTAAATCAATTTCTTCTTTTTTGATAACTTCACTGCTTGTCTCTGCATTCTTACTATCACTCTCCTCTTTTTGGTCATCATCAGGGCAGAGATCTTTAAAGGTTTCCTGAACTGGCTCCTCAGACAAGTTTGGTTCCTTGCTGACTTCCATTACATCACTTAAATGAGCTTCTATCACAGTGCCCCCTAAAAATGAAACATTGAAGAAAGTACACCTGCAATTAGTTACAACTAAAGAGAACATTTTTAGCGAGATACCTGAAATCTTAAGAGTTTTACATAAGAATAAAAGTTAAGTATGCATTGGAGTCTGAGTGGCTGATAATTTTAGCCGCCTTCAAGAACCTGCAACCTGAAAGCTCAGGCTAAGTACACATCCTGAGAAGTCAGTCTCTTCCTTTGCAAGTGCAGCAGCTCTCAACGAGTATTTCAGCCAGTTTCTGGGTTCAGATACTAGTCAGGTTATATTACACTGAAGGGAAATATTTATGGCTACTTTACTTCCAAAATTAGAATATTTACAGCCTTTAATTGATACTATGCCATAACACAGCCAGGCTTCTGGTAGTGAAAGAGGCTCTGATTTTTAGCTCACAAGAGTATTTTTATTTACTCTTTAATTATCAAGCTGAAATAACTGGATGACACAGCTTTGATAAAGTTTAAGTAACAAGTTGGAATACAAGAGCATCTCAAATAATTTTAACATGCCCACTATTGAAAAGGATTTGTTTAGCCAAGATTGTTTTCAAAGACAATTGAGTATAAAATGATCATGGAAAATTTCCATTAATTAAAACTTAGTATCAGTATAAATAGTTTAAACAGCTTGTGTTGCCTGTCAAGTCAGACATATAACTAGAACAGAGTACTCAGACTTACCATTGTCAGAGTTAAAAAGACCTTCAGTATTTTTGATTGTATCTATTAGCGTGTGTCGCAATTCCTCTCTGGGCTGAAAAAAAAGTTGTACTGTTTTAGAAAAACAATTCCGAAATTAATTATCATCTCAGCTTATATGATCGGTAAAATAGTTACAGGGAAAGTGGAGCAGGCCACTTGATGTTCATATTACAAATCTTTTATTTAATGCTGTTCAGACCTAAGTCAGAACACAAGTAAATCCTGCGTTTTCAGTATTTGATGCCCTGAAGTCTTGCTGATATTAAAGCACAGAAATTAAGTCCATCAGTAAGAGTAAAATTAAGTTCTATTTTGGGTTTCTAGTGGCACTAGAAGTCTCAGTCCTTAATTCCTTCTAGAGAGCCCAGCATATGGTAATTTGATGATCCTAAACTTTTCTTCTTCACAGTGCCTACAGTGGTTACAGAGCAAACCAAATCCATTATTTTATGGTGAGGTAAGTGATGTGCCTCTCCTCCTACTAATAAAGGTATTTAATAAAATCAGAAGCAGTTGTGTTTTACATGCCATACTTTCATGCCTTTCTAATTGTTAGTCTCAAATTCTAAGAAAAGTTGCTTACCATTGCTCCTGCCAAAATGGCCTCCTCATAGACAGCAATAAGCTTTCCAAGATGGCCCATATGTCCAAGACGCATACAGCAGATCCAATATTTTGCAAGCTTTTTCACCCCAGGAATGCTCAGTATCAGATCTTCCAACATAGCACGTACTTCATCACCTTGATGTCCCTAAAGTCAACATAAAAGTAGAGGTTTAAGTTAATTTGACACATTGAGGTGCCATAATTTTGCTGCTTTTGAAGTAGAAAGCAAGGGTTTTTTTCTTTGGCAGAATTGTTATTCATCTATTCTTCAAAATTAGAATTATTTATACAGTACTGTAATTAGAAGGGGTAGTAAGATGTACAGGCATCTTCAGAGCTACTGGAAACAGACTTTCAGAAGTACAGACGAGTTTCTGGAAATGCAAACTTGTTTTAGGTTAATTCCTTCTAGCTATTCTCATTACACTATATATACGTATATTCTCATTACATTACATTCAATTACTATTATTACCATTATTGCCTATACTTACTTAGTAGTGCTGTGAGTTAGTAAAGGTTAATTTCTTCAGCTGTTAGCAAAAGCTATGATATTTCTTAACTTGGAGAACAATTAGTCTCCTGTATCTCACTCACATGGGTCTAACACACCCAGAGGATTTTTGTGTTGTCAGGACCTATATGATCAGAACTCAGTAGGTAGGGATCAAGTACCTGTTCTGTTAACTGCAGGCATTCACTCAGAGTCTTGTTGACCTTTTCTGTATCAGCAGCAGAGAATTCTTGTTCTTCACTTTTAGCCTGGGGTCCCAGAAGAGCATGTATAGGAGGTCGTCTCATCACTTTTCCTCTAGATGCCCTCCATTCCTCCAAGCGAGCTCTGCATTTAGGAATATTATTAGCTGAAGTGATAGATATTTTATCATGTTTTTACATTAATGCTAATTAGGGCAAGTCATGCCAAGATACACTTTCCAGGTAGTCTAAGTCTTTTTCCTTTAATCCCAAGAGGAATACAGCTGCCTTTTAGATCTGCATGAAAATTTCAGAGCTATGCATATTACTGTCTGCTTTAGGTATCTACCAGGTTAAAACTTTAATCTCTCCCCTTCCAGCTGCAACAAGAGGCTTAGGTTACAGACCCTTGTTTTCAAAAGAAGGCAAAAAAATGCTTCTGAATTATTCCTGTGTCACCCCATCCCACTTCAAACCAGGAAACTAGAAACTAATATCTTAAGACAAAGTGTGGAGAACAGCCCAAAACAACCCTATCACACAATTTATAAAATCTGAAACTGATGGGAAGTGTAATTCAATTTTAATGTTTCATTTCAACCCCCTAAACCATCAATTTTTAGTAAATGTGACTTACTTCAAGGAGCTCTATATGAGGAATATTAAATAACTTTTAGACTGTGAATCATATTCCTGCCCGTTGTCTATGTTGCACTCACCAAGCTGAAAAAGTCATTGACAAGTTCTCTCCTTCAGTCTGTGAAGATGCTTCTGCCTATATACAGCCTGCCTCAGTCATTTTTTTTCAACTGTGACGTGCATGTGAAATTAGTTTACAGGATTATCTGTCATCCTTAAGGCTGTCACAAAACTTAGACTAAAAAACTCCAGCAACCTCTATTTTTTAACTGCACGAGAAAAGTTTTAAGCCTGGAGAGCTCCTGCAATTGATTTCTGATTTCTCAGTTTAAGCCTAAAGTTTTAGTCTGCTGTCCTTGGGCATCAAGTCTAAACACTTAGTTCTCTGTTTTTCAGAATCTATACAGCAACAAATAGATCAAACTAGAGATTCTTGGGGAAAAGGCCTGAATAATTTCCAAGAGTAAGCTACAACAGTAATTTAGTTACCGTCTCTCTTCTGCTGACTCTTTTGGCAGAATAGATTTTCTCTTGCCATCTGTTTTAGCATTCTGTCCAGATTTTGTACCAGGAGCAACAAAAGTTGGTTTTGCTGGAGCTTCTGGTCTTGCATCTTCACAAAAATCTGCACTTGTCTTCACACCCCGCACTTTGCGATCAGGATTGCTAGAAACAGCCTTCAGTGGCTGTGGTCCCCTTCCACCAACCACTTTGGGGACTGGTACTTTCTTTGGTGGCACAGAAAATGTTAGCTGTTTCTTCAGACCAGGCTGTGAGTTTGTAGCAGCTTTGTCAGATGGTTTGCTGTGAAATGGCAGGGCACCATTTGATTTTACAGCCTTAGGGTTGTTTGCAACTTTGATGGTCTTCAGAACTGCATTACAGCTTTTCGTGGACAAAGAATTTGCTGCTTGTTTGGTGGCAGAGGGAAAAGTCTTCTTGTCTGGCAAAGAACTGTCTTCCCCCTCCATTTTTACTGCTTTCCGGAAAGAATTTATCTTGGATGGAATAACTTTGCCACGATACCTGCCAAGAGCTGGTTTCTTTGGTACAACGATACTTGCATTTTGTTTTTCTGCTGTCAAATGCCTCTCTTTAATTCTTTTTAATTCCAAGATGGCCTTGCTAAGTGATACATGCTGAGGTTTTATATCAATTATTTTATTATTTGGAGCTTGATTTTCAAGATTACAATTTGTCCCCGATATGTAACTTGTCAGTGGGATTGTAGAAGAGTTTAAAGTAACATTTGTTTCTGAGTTTACAATTGATTGGTCCCATGACATGTTATCAGCATTCTCTTTGTTTTCCTGAAATCAAAAGCAATTTCATAGAAATGTTAGAAGTATGTTCATGCTGCATGCTTCTTGTTTCCAAAGAGGCTTCCAATGATTTACAGGACTAAAGTGCTTAACAATAAATGCCAGTTTAAAGGTGCCTACAGAAGTAATGTATAAATATTGAGTAGATTATTTGTCAGCTATTACTGCACAATTCACATCAAAAAATCCAAATAAAAATTGCTTAAATTCTGCCTTGGAAGTAAGAAATAAAACTCTTAAAGCAACTGCTGGCTTTAAACTGCCCAAATAGCCTCCTTAGAAGAGCTATAAATTACAAACTTGCTTTAGGCTGTATATAGTCAATAGCAGTATCCGCATACCTCATCACTTAATGGCAGCACTATTCCTCCACTTAGTGTGAATAGTCTACTAACACAAGGTAGCAAGTAAAACAGTAATTAGGACACAAGGAGATGTTACTCAGAAAATAATTTTTCTTACTACTGAGATGTAGGATGCTGCAAGTTAAATCAGTTTTACATGGCTTTACTGAAACTCTCAGCCATATGTTCTCAGCATAACCTCTCATGAAAAATGGAATCTAGTCTTCTCCTCCAAACTAGTTGCTCTACAGGGTCTGATTCAGCATTGTCCAAGCAGCAGCTTTTGGAAGAATGAAATATCCAAAGGCAGGGAAAAAAAACCCATGTGAATGACACACAGAAGTCTGCAGGAGCAGACTTTAAAGAAGATGCCCTTGACCTGAAGGAAAACTCATTTCCTGGTCTGGCATTGAGGCTTAGTAGTTAGATTTGACAAAGCCTGCATAACTAAAGTTTGAGTGTGAGGACTGTTATTTCAGGAAGCTACGTAGCTTAACACAACTTTAAATCACACAAAACATTTACACAGAAAAATACATGTACCTTCAGGAAATTTCTAAAAAAACCACTTGTTCTCACTTTTGCAATTTTTCTCCTCAACATTCAGTTTTGAAGCTTTAAGTTTTTCTGCTTTTTTCCTCAAATAACTCCACATCTCAAATCTTCTGAAACCCAAACTCTAAACTGTCTAACATGAACACAGGTCTTATGTCTATTTTTTCCTCACCTTTCCTTGAGAACAGGTGTAAAGAAGAATCTCTATTTTGCTATTTCTAAGCAACACAACCATTTGCATCTTAATTCCAGGAATGTGACATGAAATGATACAGGGAACACGTTCCCTTAAACTCTGGCATCTACTTCTGATTACATTACCTTTGCCAGCATATCACTGAAAAAACACACACACTCAACAGTTCGTTTTGTTAATAGTTTGGCTTTCTTTCAAGTAAAAGTAAATTTTTTTACTGTGACAGAAGATCTTATTCAGATTTTAAATAACTTCCCCAAAGACTCAAAATGTATCAAAACCGCCTGAGATTCTTGAGAAATATTATTAAAATTTAGGCATTATTTCAGCAATAATGGTATCCTCTAACTTTCTCTCCTGTTAGATACAAACTGGGTATCAATAAGATTCATTTCCTACTGTAATATGACACTTTCCAAAAAGCATATAATAAGCAGTGACTTAAAGTTCTAACAAACTACACCTCTGCACCTGCAAACTTCTCATGCTCTGAAAGTCACATAACTTAAATAGATTTAAGCAAGTGGAATGTCATAGCCATAGAAACAGAGTGCCATCAGTATTTAAGTTATCAGTCAAAAACCTACCATTTCTGGCTTGGGAGATGTTGAGAGCTGTAACTTTTCTTGCAGTTTACTGGTAGTTGCTCTCCTAGTTCTGCTACTGCTTAAAAAAAAAGAAGACATCTTAAATCATACAACAAAGTGTTATGAATGAAATTCTATGTGTCCAATTCACTAAACAAAAAAGTTGAATTTAGCAGCAATTTTAATTGAGATGAAATACAATATAAAGCTTGGCAATGATTAATTGAGTGTAATTAAGGTTCAGATAAAGCATAAGCAAAACTGACCGGGGTAGGGAGAGGGCTTCTCACCCTACCTCATGTACAAAACAGGACACTTCAAACTAAACTTATATACTATATGCTCATACATATTCATCAGTGTTTCCCATAAATTTCCTCCTATTTCCAATTCTAAAAGTCACTACACTTCATGGCGCATGCTGCACTTGTTGCTAAGGGGTCTTCTTTGGCTCTTCGGTGGTCGTTTCCAATGAAGGCTCCTCATCTTCGTCACTGTCCTTTAAACAACGCCACAGGTTGCACATGCACCCCAAGCCTTATGTTATATAAGCCAGCATTATATTCTAAAAATAAGCCTTATTAAAAGCACAACTTAGATTCCATACCTGGAATCATCCCTGATTTGTCCATCTCAAGGCCGATCCTCCAATTATCCCAAGGCCATTCTGTTTGGGGATTTGGCTTATATCAAAACTACATTCTGCATTCTATTTTCTCATGAAACATCTGCAAAAGGGCCCATCTGCTTTATAACCCTATTTTCTTATACTTTTTTTTACTTTATAACAATTTTCTAAAATAGTGATCTAGTTACAATTTAGTTAGCATGAATCATTTCCATTTATTACAAAAGGAATGTATTTTTAGAGGATGGTACACGTTTCAGTTGGCAGTCTGCAGAATGTAGTCATACTGAAACATTTCTGTTTAGCTTGCACTATTCCTCCAGCAAAAACAAATGGTTAAGCAAGCACTGATCAGAACCCAGGCTGCAAAACATCCCTTCTTACACCATAAAGAGCCGTCTAACAGATTGAAACTTACTGCAGGTGTAATTTAAGAATGAGTACCAACTTGTCTGGTCTCATGCATCTGCTACAGAAGGTCAAATTTCTAAGTGCTGCAGTGGAGGGAAAAGGGGGAGTAGCACAAGAAGCTGAAGCTCAGCTATCATGAAGCTGCAATCATGAGAGCCCAGGCCATCTGAGGCAAGTCTGAACAAGGACATGTAGTTCCTGCCACACTGACAGGTTTCAAAACCTTCAGTCAGGCACCAGAGCTGGCACCAGACTACCCAGAAAATTACAAAACCACCAAGACCAGTAGTGTCTCCTAGCAACTGTGAAAATGTATTGACAACTCAGAAGAAAAACATCTCAGTTTAAAGTTACAAATCCAAACTCTTCCTCAGGTGCTTTGTGATGTGTTAAATAAGAGATGTGGCACTACTGCATGTGACTGAAAATTAGCATTCTAGTTAGCAAGCAGTATCTTTGCATCAGAGGATCTTACAGAAGCCAGCTGGGATGAAAATGAAGGAACATTAGTGAATATGAAAAGAAGAGAATGTAAGCCATAGCAGAAATACTACCTGATTGATGTCTGGTCTTCTTGAATGGGCACAGCAGAAAAAGTCTTCTTTCTTGATAGATATTCTTCAACTTTCTGTCGTCTTTGTTCTAGCAGATTTTAAGAAAGACAGACTTGTTACATTTTCAGCTAAAATATTAATGCTAAACTTTCTTAGTCAAGAAGGAAATGCAGTTAGAAAAACATCAAGACATTACAAAATATAGACACTACAGATTAAGATATCTTTTATTTTCACATCTCAATGTCTTAACACATTCTTGCATTTCTTGAGAAAGGCAGTATTCAAGGGATGACTGAATGTAACTTTACAGCTACCCAAAATGGCTGGTTTGCTGTATTAAGCTAAAAGAAACACCATTTTGTGACATGAAGAAGTCAAGCTTACTGTTATCTTCTGTATGCCTGTCAAGTATTTCCCATAGTTACTGTTGGTTCGTCAAGCACACCTTTTACTTGTGGCAGTAGCAAGTATAGCACACACGAAGCACCATGCACGTGAACCCAACTGACCATCTGTAAAATCATTTGCATCTCTTCCACTGTCACTCAGACATGATGTGCAAATGTTAAGACTACTGGGAGTGTTAATACCAGCATGAAGTCATCCTGAAAAGGCCCTAAGAACAGGTGTCACTGTCCCTGCAGGGGTGGTGACTCCACCATCTCCCTGGGCAGTCCATTCCCACGCCTAATCCCTTTCTGTCAAGAAATTGCTCCTAATGTCCAACCTCAACCTTCCGTGGCACAGCTTGAGGCTCTGTCCTCTTGCCCTGTCACTGGTTGCCTGGGAGAAGAGGCCGGTCTCCATGTGGCTCCACCCTCCTTTCAAGCAGTTGCAGAGAGTGATAAGGTCACCCTTCAGGCTCTTCTCCAAGCTAAACACCCCCAGCTCCCTCAGCCGCTCCCCGCAGGGCCTGTTCGTGCTCCAGACCCTTCCCCAGGTCCTTGCCCTCCTCTGGACAAAGTGTACACAACGCAGTGTCCATCACCTGCTTCTGAAGGAGCTACCCACAGCTCGCACAGCAGCGGTGCCCCTGCCAAGAGCGGCTACACGGCAGCGAGCTCGGCTGACATCCCACAGCCTCCCATCACCTTCTGCTTCAAAACCGGCTCTCACCGCCCCTCGCACAAACAGCAAAGCCCCACCAAAGCGACTCGCTTGCTTTAACTTGCAGAAGCCGAACCCGTCAGAAAGTAAATAAGCACAAGAGCGCGGGTCTAGGTCGGCGCCGCACTTGCTGCTTTCAAGAAGATGCTCTTGACATCAGAGCATCCCATTTGTCATGAGAGAAGGCTTCCAGCCCAGGAGCCCTGCCTGGGGCAGGGGATTGGACGGGATGGGGTGGGGTCCGTACCGGCCCCAGCCCTGCCAAAGGAGGGTGAAGTCTCGTACGCCCGCTAGCACGCTCTAAGACCAAAACAGCGAGAGCTGCTACCAAGACCTGCCCGGCCTCCGACCTCGCCTGGAGCGCCTTCCCTCCCCTCCCACTCTCCGGAGAGACCGAGCGGCGCCTCTCTCGCACCGGCTCTCCTGCACCCGCCGCGGCGACGCGCGAGGCGGCAAGGACGGCCGGTAACGCTCAGCCCCGCGCGGGCAAGCAAACGAGCGGGCGGGCGGCCCGCGGCTCTGCCCCTCGGTGCCCTGCGGTATCCCTATCCCCGCCCGGTGTCCCGGCCTTACCGCGGAATGCTGGCTCGGACCTGCGGCTGGCCGGGAGCTGCGGAGCCGCGCGCACAGCCATGGCCGCCGCGCAACGAGCGTTTGAATCGCCCGGCGCCGCCCCGATTGGCCCGGCCGCGGGGCTTGAACTGGCCAATGGCGGGCGGCGCTGCTCTCCCGCCGCTCCCCGGGGGAGAACATGGCGGCCGCGCCCCGGGCCGCCGCTAGAGGGCGCCGGGCAGCCGCACACGGTCCTCGCGCACCCAGCGGCCGCGGCCCGGTGCGGGAGGGGAAGGGCAGCCATGGACAGGTTCTCCTGGACCACCGGGCTGCTGGAGCTGGGAGAGACGCTGGTGGTCCAGCAGCGCGGCGTGCGCCTCAGCGACGGGGAGGAGAAGGTGACGGGAGCTGGAGCTGCCCCGCGCGGGGCCTGGCGGCGCGGCCGGGGCGGGGGAGGAGGGTAAAGGACGCGGCCGCGGGCCCCAGGCAAGGGGGGTGGCAGGGCTGTGAGTGCGGGCGGTGTCGGGCGAGGGACGCGACACGGAGGGTGTGAAGGGCTCGGGCTGCAGGCGGAGCATCGATCGGAGGTGTGGGAGGGCGTTCTGCGCCAGGGTCTGGCAGCGTTTGTCTCTGTGGGGAGATTAGGGCGGAGTTGCAGACTTCGAGGGGCTGTGCTGGTCGGCAGCAGCTGAACGTGAACCAGCAGTGTGTCCAGGAGGCCAGGAAGGCCAACAGCATCCTGGCCTGTATCAGCAATAGTGTGGTCAGCAGGACCGGGGCAGTGATTGTCCCCTTGTACTCCGCGCTGGTGAGGCCGCGCCCCGAATCCTGTGTCCAGTTCCGGGCCCTTCAGCTCAGGACAGACATTGAGGGGCTGGAGCAGATCCAGAGAAGGGCTACGGAGCTGGGGAAAGGTCTGGAGCACAGGTCTTAGAGAGAGCAGCTGAAGGGGGTTGGGATTGTTTAGCCTGGAGAAGAGCAGGCTTTGGGGGGACCTTATTGCTTTCTGCAACCTGAAAGGAGGGTGGAGCCAGGTCGGGGTCGGTCTCTTCCTCCAGGCAACAAGTGACAGGAAAAGAGGAAGTAGCCTTAAGATGTTGCAGGGCAAGTTTAGGTTGGCCACTAGGAAGAATTTATTGACAGAAAGGGTGATTATACTTTGGAATGGACTTCCCTGGGAGGTGGGAGAGTCACCGTCCCTGGAGCTGTTTAGGGAAAGACTGGACATGGCACTCAAGGCCGTAGTCGGGTTGACATGGGGATGTTGGGTCATAGGTTGGACCCGATGATCTCAGAGGGCTTTTCCAACTTAATTGATTCTGCGATTCTGTGAGAAAGGCCTTGGACTGTGTGTGACATGGGGTGAGGGTTGGGACCCGCTCAGGCTGTGTGTAGGCAGTGTCAGTGTCACAAAGCGCTGCCCACTGCTCGGGCTGTCACTCCTGTAGTGGGCTGAGCCCTGGCTTTGGTGTGGTACTGGGCATGACGCACGATTCACCCTTGAGTCATCCTGGGTGCTGTCATACCCTCTACTCTTTTCTGACCATCCTGCTTATTGCTTCACTTCACTGCCTAACTGACTCTTGATCTCTCCATTTTTCTACACCATAGTAATTGCATGCCCTCACAAAAAGCTGTAAAAACGTCCCTCCGATTTTACAAGTAGGAAGAAATTTGCTAATGCAGATTTTCCAGTACTGTTTGCTGGCTGATAAGTAAAGAGCTTTTCAACAGCAACACAGACAGAAGCAATACTCCTGTGTGATAGGATGGAAGATTTCAGACTGTGTGCAGCATCTTTTTATTAGGTTGGGTTTTTTTGCATAATTTCTACCTTCTTTGTCAGCATATAGTAAATGTTCCAAAGCCAACAGCCCTGTTTAAAATGCATTTAAGAAGTTTTGTATATCTTGCAGAGTATATGGAGGGAGGATCCCTCAGGATTTCCGGGGGGAAAGTTTATACACTTGAAAAAGGAAGTTTGTGTTTATCCATCTAATCCTTTTATACTATTTTTCTCCATTGTTTCCTAAACTTCATGTATTTTGTTTTCTGGAAAAAAGGGAGTGTTCTCAAAATACTGGCTTGTTAAATCTGATTGCTGTGTTGTGGTAAGGTGTAATGTTTCCAAGACCAGTATTTATGTAACTTACTGGTTCAATTTGTTGTTGATCTGTTTTATTTTTCCTGCCCAGGTGAAATTCGGTAGTGGAGTTTTACTGCTGAGCACCCACAGACTGATCTGGAGGGATCAGAAGAATCATGTAAGTCCCACTTTTGTCTCCTGTATGTCATTCAGTTGCAATTCCATCATAAACAACAAGTAGCTTGCAATGAAAAGCCTGCACACGGAGAGGGGATTATTCCTGCCTTTGTGTGTGTTTTGTTGTACAAGTATAGTCCACTTTTTGGCTCTCAGCAGAGAGATTATGTAGTGTTCTTTCACCTAGTCCTGCTTTAATAAAATAATCATGCAGAGATGAGAAGGGATAGGAATGTATCCTATAAATTTTTCATTTCTAATGCACAGAAAAAAAGGAGAAAAGAGCCTGGTGTCATGCACTAAAAACCATAGATTTTCAAACTGAAGTTGAATGTGTCAGGCAGATCATAATGTGAAGTTCTCTCCCGTGCTCCTTGTCTAGGAAAGCCTTTTCTTCATTGTTGGTTTCAAGTCCAAGTTGCCCCACCAGATATTCTGCTCCCACCATATAGTCCCAGACCATGATTTGATAATAGGGTCTGTTTGGTTGCAGTATAGTTTTGCACACATCTTCCCCTCCCAGCTGCCTGTTCCCGCTGTGAACCATCCCTTCAATCAGCCAGAACATTTACTGTACTGCTGTGGACAGCTGGTCACAGGTTAAGTGGCACTGCCAGAACTACAGTGTGGTAACTGTAGTAAAGCTGCTGAATGGTTTGTGTCATCAACCACAGCCTGGGAATGCAGGCTGGAAGTGGGAGAAAGAGACCACAAACACATAAAGCTCTAAGCATAGACTGTGACAATGGGCACCACTCCACAGATGCAGTTGAAGAAGTCTTCCTCAGACCAGGTTGGATTATACTTGCTTTGGACACAATAATTAAGAATTTTAACCCTGAAAGCCAAAGTTTAGACAGAGCACGTTTAGATGACAACTTTTCAAAAGCAAATTGTGTTCCACTGGGCTTTGGTGCAAGGACAGCTGAAGCACCTCTCACACTCAAGGGCTGATCCCTAGCAAATATCACATCCTTGCTTCAAAGCAGGGAGCTACTAAGAGCATTCTGAGGGTAATGTCACCAAGGATGTTCTTAATTTGGCAGAGCAGTATGATTTTTTTCTTTAGGGATTGTTTGCAGGAACAGTAGACCTATTTTTAATAGAAATTCTTTCAAAATGTTTAGAGAGCTGTTATCCATGGTGGAGTTACTGTTACACAAGTTAGGGCTTGATTGTCCAGACCTTGAGCTGTTCTGTATAAATTAACATGGGGCTTTTTTGCACAGTCATCATATTATCACATGATAATGTGCTAAACTCTGTGTTAATCACTTTTTATTTCTTCATCAGCATCTCGTTTTGAGAGCTGGGCATGTACTGCAACAACCACTGCATCTTATCTTCTCACTTAGACTTTTTGCATGCTGGAGTAATATTGGGCATTATGGCTTCAGCAAGTCTTAGAACTGAATATATCTGCATTCTCTCCTCTCCAACAAAAAGATTACATTTGTATCTTTTCCCCGGATTTCTCCTCTGCTCCTAGGCCATGTGATGTCTTGTACTCTTCTAAGTCAATGAATTCATTAAATCAGCAGAGGAAAACCTTGGAGAAGAAAAAAAAATATTTTAACTAATTTAACTCAGCAAAGATTCTGAAAAGCTCAGGCTTGATTAATAGAAGGGGCAGAAATGTGGCCCGGAGGTGGGCAGAAATTACCCACTTCTGACTGGGACATGTAATTAACTTTGTTAGTGGGGTAAATAAAGCTGATTCATTTTCAAGCTCTCAGGACTGAAACATGGGGAGCATGGTGGCCTTTTGTTGTCTTGGTGAGTTGTTGTCTAAGCTCAGCTGTGGTTTAACATCAGACTTAGAAATCTTAGCTAGCTTACCTAGAAGAAATTTGTAGGGAGAGTCCCCTTCTTATTGTGTCAACAATTAGTGGGTGACATGCCTTAGGTTAAGATAGCAAACCTTCTTACAAAAACAGACAGCTGTGTCCTAGAGCTGCTGTTTCTACATGCCATCTGCAGTTGAACAGTGTTTAAAAAAAAGGAATTCTGTAAAGTTTGTTACATGGCTAGATTTGTACGAAATTTTAAATGATAAAATCATGCATAGTGTGAACATGAGGCATTAGAAGACAAAATTCAAATAAACACACAGCATATTTAACACATTTCTGCTTATGTGTCTCTTCCTGTAGCTTCTCTCATCAGGAAGAGGTGATTCTAAGTCCTTGTACTTAAAATAAGTTCATAACTTTCTATCTTGGAACTAAACGAATCAGTCACTTTGACAGTGCACACACTATATATAGTTGAACTCTTTTTGTAATTTTCAAAACCTTTTTTTAAGAGAAGTATCATATTTCCTATCTTTTAAAGTGTCCAGAACTTTGTGATTGTTTGACAAAACATTGAACTGTTTGTAATGGCTTTAGAAACTAGAGTCATAGAAGAGCCTAGATAGCTTGCATTAACAGTTTTTAGAAAAGGAAGTACAACTCAGGCTTTTTCCCAATAAGAGATTTATTTATTAGTTGGAGTTCCTGCATGTATACTTCCCTGCTCTCAAATTTAATGGGTATTTAATTACTCCATACAAAGAGGAACAATTTTGGTAGTAGGGATTGGGAGGACCCTGTAACAGTGTCTGTAATAAACTGGTGCTAGGCAGTGGCAGGTAGAAAAGAGAAGTTCAGAGAAGGAATACAACCTGTGTTTCCTGCATTGTGTGACTGCATCAGTCACCAAGGTGTTGTGTGGGAGATGATGTTCCGCAGAGGATGTTCGCCAAAACAAGACCAAACATCTTATTAGATGTTTTGAATCGTTCCTGTAGCAAGTTCTGTCTCAAATGCGTGTAGAAATAGTATAGCCTGGGATAGGTTAGTTTCCAAAAGATGGATACAGCCTTTTTTCTTGCTCTGTTTTGTTTAAAGCACAGTCCATTAAATGTGTGGTGAGATGCATCAACTGCTGGATTAAGTCCTTCACTGTAGGATGGATGGGAAAATTCGTATTGCATTCAGACAGTAGTATAGATTTTACACATTCAGCATTTAAAAAGAATGGTGGGTTTGGATATTTTGTAGCTCCCTAAGTAACATCAGTACAAAAATGTCAAGATCCTCTGAGTATTGTGCACCTACAGAGATAAGATGCAGTAGTGTGGAAATTTTAGTGTTTAAATTTTGACCTTAGTTCTAAAGAGATGTTAAATCTCGTAGTCCCTTCTATGAATCTAGCTTGAGAATTTTTTTTGAGAAATTTATTAACTAGAACTTGTGTTATTTTTCTACGTATATTTTCTACGTATATACATTATTTCTGTCATTACCATCATATTTCACATAGAGTGCTTCAGGCAGTGTAGATATCCATACTGTTTGTGAAATGGGAAAGAGAACTCTTGGGTTTAGAGAGTGAGTAGACAGGATATGGTTTAATTCACCTGTGTTTGTTCCAGGAGTGCTGCATTGCTGTACCTCTGTCTCAGATTGTATTTATTGAAGAGCAAGCAGCTGGGATAGGGAAGAGGTATGGCCATCCTCATTGTCTTTTTCAGATGGATCCTTTCACATGCATGTTATGTGAGGTACCCAATATTAAAGATTAGTTCATGGTAGGTTCCGTTTGCAATCTTAAGTTTCCATACTGACAGTCACAAGGATCATTGAGGTCAAATGTGTAAGAGAGTCATGACTGATGTGATTTGTTAAGTAACTGTCATGTAATCACTAGTGATGCTTTTAGAGGTCTTTTCCAACATAAATGATTCTATGATTTTAAGTTTCTAAAGAGAGAAAAAATTTTGGCTGGAGAAATAGATACACAATTAATATCTGCTTTCAGCCTACAGTCAGATTGGTAAGGTAATATGCTGGAGGTATTCAGAAGAAATCAGTTCATTCACTAATGCTGGAGAAGTAAGTAAAGACCAATGCAAAGATTAGCAGTAAAATGAGATGGGAATGGAGGACTTGCAGTCATGTTGTGATAGCAGTCTGTGAATTTTCCTAAAATCATGCTCTCCCAAGGTTTGTTTTGATAGCAGGTGTCCTTTTAAATTGTTACTTTCGTACATGTTGGCTTTGAATGTTGGTTTTGGATACGTTCACACAAAGTGTCCACAAGTGACATGTAAGAGTGGGATAGGTTACACATAATATTGAGACCTCTTGTTTTCCTGGGTCAAAGATAGCATATTTTGGCTTTTGACCTGCTATAACTACTGCCAAATTAAATGACAACTTGGCAATCAGTTTTTATCCTAACTAAAAGGTTTTTTGGAAATTATTGCTTGAAATTTTAAAATCTGTTATGTTCCTTTCTTAAGAATCGATGGTAGGTACATTTTAAATTTGTAAAATGTTTCTGCTTTAGAGGCTATTGTAGTTTCTATGCAAGATCTACTTCATCAAAATATTTAAATGTTGATGCATAAATATGAGGCATTATTTGATGATCTTTTGCTCTTATGTTAAGAGAGATTTTGATGAAATGGTTAACTTTGATGCAGAAATAGTTTATTTAGATATTGCAGAAATATTTTCTCTTTCCTTTACCTTTTCCTTAGTGCGAAAATAGTAGTTCATCTTCACCCTGCTTCTTCAAACAAAGAGCCTGGTCCATTCCAAAGCAGCAAATATTCCTACATCAAGCTTTCTTTCAAGGAACATGGGCAGATTGAGGTAAGTCTTGTACCATGGGTGCCAAGCACAGTCAGGTCTTTGAACGTGCTTTTCTCCTCTTGCTGTGTTAATTTCCCATGATCTTTCCATGTTTATTTTTGAGGTGGAGACTTTCAGTACATCCTTTTGGGAAACAAACATTATGAGGGTCCCATGTTCCATACTTTAATTAAATACTGCAAATAGAGTTCCAAAAATGTCAAGAGGCATTACTAGGCCTTGTTTTAGGGAGTTGAGTGTAATTTTATACTTCCTTTTCTAATCTAACGAACTGAACTCAGGATTTTCCAAAATAACATCTCTGAAACCTGTTAAATGTTTAACAGAGTAAAAGATGTTTCTTTGTATCTAACCCTCTATTGAATAGGAATCATACAATTTATTCCTAATTATCTCTCTAATTTTATTGCTGAACACCTTTTGTTGCCTCAGAACTTTTGTTCGTTTTACACTGTAAATTTTTTTTAACCTACATTAAATCTCAAAGGCTTTGAGCATTCTAAGAAAAATGTAATATATTCTTAAAAGAAAGCTTATTCTAAAAACCAAAGAAATTGCACTCTGTAAAGAAATTTCACAGTGGAAGATCCTCTTTTGATGAGACTGAGAACTTTAATTTTGGACTGTGGCAAAAGCTGTACCTGTTTACTGCAGAAAATCAGATTTGCAACTCAAATTAATTAGAAATGTATTAAAAAGACCTGTGCTTGATCGGACTCACTTTCATTTCTTTGTGAGCAGTTTACAGATTATGATGACTGTAGGTTTATGCATAGTATAAATGTGTGTTGTTCGCAATCATAATCATATTTATTTTAATGTTGTGTCTGAAAATCAAACTTACTGTGCTTACTGGTTGCCTAGCACATCAGTTAAACCCCAGCCTTTCTTTATGACTTCAGAAAGCTTTCTTGTGAACCTGGACAATGAAAAGAGTAGATTTTCTTTCTGGATATTGGTCAGTAGGATACACTAATATCACCTTCTGGTATTAGCAATAAACAAATCGGTGTAATTGATCTGGTTGTTTTTATATTGTTGAATTAGCAGATCAATAGCAATTGGATTGCTCAGCTTTCCTTTTTTTAAAAACATGCCTTTGAGGATACCTTAACATTTAACATGGTTTGGGACATTTTGAATATCTGAAGAAATATTTTACAGTAGAAGTACTTAGTGACTACACAGCTCCTCTTCTAATGTGAATACTTTTGAAGACTGGACATTAAGAATTTCCATAAAATGAGTTCTGTACCATGGTTCTGGAGGTATTAGCATGTTTTGTCTCCATGCTTTGTTAAGTTTATTTCATCACCAAGATGCTAAAAATACCCAGAGGTACTCTGCACAGTTCACGAAATGTCTGTTGTCACTCTTTAATGTTTGCAGTTCTACAGACGATTATCAGAAGAAATCACACAAAGGAGATGGGAGAGCATGCCCACTGGTCAGGCCATGCAGGTTAACAAGGATTCACAGGTATGTGTAGAGCTTCTGAGCAGGATCTGTGTGTAATCTCTTACTGCCACTTCTTGCCACCCCCATATACCACAGCCAGCATGTGACTAACCAACATCATGGGCACGTGCAGGAATTCAGCTTTAGTTTGCCTGTTTTCTCACTGGCATAAATTAGTTTTCCTTTGCATTTTTCACCTGAATAGAACAAAGTAGCATCTCTTTCTTGAGTGTGCTTAGATAATGAGCTCCTTTTTTTGTTTGTTTTAGTTAGACACATGCACACATAATTGTGCAAATACAATATTTATTTGCATATACATTGATGCTGGAAAATTTTTTGTCTTAATTGTGATTCCTGGTTTACTTTTTGTGACTGGAAGTCAAATATATAACATGTGACTTTTATATAACTCTGAAACCGATACATGTTTGATTTAAATGTGTATTTTAAATTGACAGTTGCTAGGGAGAATGTCATATGTTAGATAACCTTTATCTGCCTTCGTACTTCCAGGTTATAAACTGATAAATATGTAGGTGTTGTTTCTATATATTAATGTGCTGAATATATGAATATATAGTACTGTATGAGTGAAATAGGATGATTTAAAGATTGTTCAACATTAAATCCTGTACGTCCCCTTTGGTAAATGTAGTACCTATAAGGACATCTGCATTTGGAGTAATGCATGAAGAATCTAATCAAAATGCCTCACCTTTACTTAAGTCATAACAACTCTTTAACACCAGTGCTAAGCTTTGCAGTCAGAGATGAGAGGCCTGACACTGCTGCCACTTAGGTACCAGCCTTTCTAGAACACATTTGGCATCTGGTAAAAGTTTCACCATCACCTGCATTCTAACACCTCTTAAGAAGGTAAATTAGACTGTACTTGGCATTGTGTTTCTATGTTTCTGTTTCTTCAGGCTGAATTTCTTGAAGCAATATGCTCAGGCATTTCCACAGCTCTAGTATTGATGTTCACATGGACTTGAGAGGCTAGAATTGAGATGAGCTGGAATACTCAGTCTGGATATTAATCCATAGTAATAGCTTCAATATATTATCAATATCATTATTTGTCTAGTACAGCAAATTTATACATGGTTCACATTTCCTGTTTATTTTTTTTACAGTCGTTTAAAAATTACTGTCAAGAAATGCATGAAATACTCTATGAATGTTATCTGCTGTTTGTGGGAATATTTCCAGTCCTCTAACTTTCACAGTGAGGCAAATGAGAAAACTTAGCATTTCCTATTTTGACTCTTTCCTTGTTTCTTTCTTTATTTTTTTCCCAGGCAGGAAGAATAAGGGCCGTAGGAATTGTAGGTATTGAAAGGAAATTAGAAGAAAAAAGAAAAGAGACTGACAAAAACATTTCCGAGGTAGGTACTTTTGAAGTTTCAAGGTCAACCACCTGTCTGAACTATTTACATTCATTCACACTTTCTTTTCGTGACAGCTGAGACTATTTATTGTTTTTGTTGAGAAGTCTGCAATTTTTAAGAATGTACAGTTTACAGTCATTTATTTTGTTTAACTGGCTTATCAGTATATGTAAAGGTACTTCATTTAAATAATTCCTTTCAAGAAGATTGTTCTTTGAAACTAACAGTGTGTATTTATTAAACTAATTTTGATTTCAGTTGAAAATTGAATATATATTAAGCAGAATATGTTGATCCAAGTGTCTGCACGTAACTGAGATGAAGCTAGATTTTCCTCTCATAGTCAGGTTTTTAGATGTTACATTTAGGCTTATAATTACAGTAAAATGATTTGCAGTCCAGGGATTGACAAGATATTACAAGTATTTTGCAAAATACCTGGGCTAGATGGAGACCATCCTTTTCCATAGGACCAGCACAATAGTTGAATTTCTGATATCAATACTGATGGACAGCAGAGGCATTTAATTTCTTCATATATACCTGAGAGCAATACCCTCAAAAACAGTCTGATTCTGTCTTGGTAGTAGAGATTGATAGAAAAGTACTCATAAACTACATGCAGCAGATTTGTTCTTGTGGCAAAGCTTTATGGGATTTAGTGTGCCATGAAAAAAAGGCATTCTCTGCTCTAATATTTACAAAAATTAAAGTGCCTTTGCAGGCCACGTGCTGTTTCAGATACTGGGAGCATTAAACTTTTTTGGTTTCTGTCTTTGAGGAACATAATGAATGAAGTTTTGTGTGTGGTTCAAAAGGTATTGTGGTTACATGCGTGTGTATATAGTTCAAAAGGCATTGTCTGCTTATTTTTTCCTTTAGTAGCTTTGTCAGAGAGTAAAAGAAATCCATTTATACATGTTGTATGGGCAGAGGAAAACCATGACTTGTAAAATCCTGCCTTCCTCCAGCTTTAAATGTTATAAATGACTTAATTTAAAAAATGGTGCCCTGGCTTCCAGGAAAAGGCTTCCTGCATCTGCTGTTCAGTGCTGATAAGAATCCAGTTCTTTAGCCTTTTGTTTATCTGAGGAAGTTCCTGTTAGGTGTGTGCACATTCCCCTTTGTTTCCAGGCCTGCCCTGGGTGAGTCAGGCAGAGGAGGAGTTAGACACAGCATACTGTTTATTTAGCTACATCAGGGGTTCTTTTGATGAATGTTGTTCTCAGGTATAGAGATTAGAAATAAGCTGGGAAAATCCCTGTCAGAAAACTTCTTGTTGATATCACATACAAGTAGAATAGCAGGACTTTGATTTACACTAGAGATTGGGAAATCTATTGTAAATTACTCAATTTGGCACATTAGAGAGTAAGAAGTATTCCAAAGAGAAGCTTTTGGGGTTTTAGTGGTAAATTATTATTATACAGTGGTATAACAGTTTTATGCAGTGGTATTTCTTTCCTGCCTGTGGGCCACTTAATTTTGGATAACTAACTCAGGTACCAACTGTTTGGAGGCTAAAGTGGTCCAGTCAGTGGAGAAACACTGGCACTATCAGGGGGTGAAAAGCAAACCTTCTCCCTTTCTAGCGACATCTCCTTTTGTTCTTTGCACGTTGAATCTCTGACCAATAAGCTTCTACATAAGGCACCTAAATGTAGATGGGAACAATGGGGTTTCCTGCAAAAATACTGCAGAATTGTGTCTTTGTAGTGAGGGACTAGTCAGAGTAAGCCAGAAATGACATAAAGGCAGTGACTAGAAGCTGTAGGCAAGATGTCTCTCTGGCCACTGGCAGTGTAACTAAACCTTCTTTACTTGTGGCTGGAGGGCTTGGGTGCTGCTGTCAGGCAAACTTAAATTGTTGCTCAAAAAAGGTTGTTTGAAAAGGTTGACTACCTGGAAATGTTACGTATTTGAGAGAAATGGGGAGGCTGAATGAATGTTGATGTGGGTGGGAGAGAGTTGTTTTTTAATATAGTTGCATTAATGGAGAGTTACTAGTTGCTCTCCTTTTTTTTACATTAATTTTTCAACACTAGTTTATCATTACTGAAAGTTTGGAATTACAGTATACCTTCAGCTGTTTTAAAGTATGATTTATTTAAGCCTAAAACCCCTTTGTGGGTTGTTGTAGAGTTGTTGTATTTTAGACCATAACATTTTATTGGAGTGTTTAAGTGATGTTGCTACACATTTCAGAGGTTTTGTCCCTCAGATATTTTCTTCCTTGCTCATTTGCAATGTGCGTTTCTTGCTAACTAAGTAACATTTACTGATGAAAGTAAAGTTGTCTTGTCAGGAGGATTACATCTCTAGCTTTACAGCTGTCTTGCAGCTGGCCAGAAACAGAAACAGAGTGAAACAGAGTGAAACAGAGTGAGGGTTAACTGTTGGAGTAAAAGCTATCATCACCACCCAGAAACCTTCCCCCACTTTATAGAGAGCATAATAAACTAGGACAGTTTAATCTTTTCTGGGACTCAGTATCTCATTGTCCTGTCCTATCACATGGACATCATAAATCATACCGAAATTCTGTTCATATACTGAAAAAGTATGTGATTGTTTGATTCTCTTCTTCATTCTTTGTTGTTTATTTTAATTTTAAGACATGCTGTAAAACAGTTGTATCAACAAGTAAGGTATGGTATCTCCTATTGTAACATAGGCATCTAAAAGGGTAGCAACTCTTACGAATAGCTTGGGTAGGTGGACTAAGGCAGCTCCCTGTGTCCACAAAATTTAATGCTATAATTCTACTGATCTGCACTGTCTTTTCATTTCAGGCTTTTGAAGACCTTAGCAAACTAATGGAAAAGGTATGGATGGATGGCATGTGTCACTTTGCCAAGTAGACGTATGCTTGTTTTCTCAGTTTTAAGCACACTTTTCTCTCTTGAGCTGGAATTTGACTTATCTGTGTTTCTTGATAGGCTAAGGAAATGGTGGAATTATCCAAGTCAATAGCTAACAAGATTAAAGAAAAACAAGGTGACATCACTGAGGATGAGGTAAATTAATTTTGGTTTTAAATTCTACAAAAATGTTCCTATGAAAAGCAAAAGGTTAATCTGTTTAATAATGTAATGTTAATAAAAGCCCTTGCTGGTTGGTTTTGTTGTGTTTAGTCTCTTATATTTGGTGTAGAGTTTACTTGCTTAGTGTTAATTTTTGGTTTAACCCTTTTTAAAAGCAATTATTTTACTGCTTTTGTATAAAGTTTTCTATTTTTTTACCTGTTCTGGTCAAAAATAAATGGTACTAAGTCTTGCCTTCTCTTTGCCTAGTAATTGACTTTATTGGTAGAAAACTGAAGGATTTATTCACCAAAACTGTGTTATAGTAGTAAGATCAAAGATTTTTACAAACTGGAATCACTCATTAGCTAATGTACTTCTAAATTTATTTGTTTGCTTACTTATTCAGACCATTAGGTTCAAGTCTTATCTACTGAGTATGGGTATAGCTAACCCAGTTACGAGGGAAACATATGGATCTGGTACAGAGTACCACATGCAACTGGCCAAGCAGCTGGCTGGAATCCTGCAGACACCCTTAGAGGTAAAGCACCATGTCTTGCACCAGCATTTTCCATATGTTGCTGAATTTTGATGTAAGTGTGTTTTGGCTGTAGTACTCAGCCCCTTTTTAAAGCAGATTTAAGCAGCACAGTCTCCTATTCAACATTTATGGGAGGAATATATGTTGTCTTTTTGAAAAAAATTTAAATGTAAGTATGAATTTTCTTTACACTAATGGCATCAACTTCTAATTTGCAAAATGTTAATGAGATTTAGAAAACTGTTCAAGTGATCTTTCTTCTATTTGAACAGCCCTGTATTCATCCTTTGCTGCAGAACATTTTTTAAAAAAAAGAGTTAAATTACACTGACTGAAAATATAAGTAATGAGTCTTTTTAAACTGCTTAAAATTTACATATTATGCAAATACAGAACAGAATTATTAAGTAGATTACCAGGCCTTAGTAATATCTCTTGTGTTAATTTATCTTAAGCTATTACAGATTACAGGTTTCTCACCAAAAAGTTAAATTTCATGTTGCAATTTATAAGGCAATGCTCCTACTAAAAAGCATATATACTACAGTATTTTTGTGAAAGGTATGAACTACCTACTGTGATCAGAATGGAAAACGGAGTTTGTCTGAAAAGTAAAAATGGTAAATTGATTGATAGGTTTAATGTATTGAAATTCTTTGTTCTGTGATTTATTCTCTGCTTTAAAATCAAAGTAATTCACAGTCCTGGGGTGTAGTGTTACTATTTTGCATTTTAAAATGATTAGTGAAAGGTACAACTTAACTCTTTAGTTTTTCACATAAGGGCCCATCATTTAGCCCCTGTGTATCACCTGTTTAATCAGCCACCTGCAAGCAGAGATGCTGTTTTTACTGGGTTTGTGGTGTTTCTCTTACCACCCTTGTGCTCATTACCACAGGAGCGAGGGGGGATCATGTCTCTCACGGAAGTGTACTGCCTGGTGAATCGTGCTCGAGGGCTAGAGGTGAGGCACTGCTTTGGGGCAGTACATTATAACAGGACTTCAGTCAGAAGGAAATTAAAAAGGGTCAAAATGTTCTCTACCGTTTGCTCATTCTACTTGTCTGCAGCATGATGTGATCAGCTCTTTATTAAAATCGGAGGGTTTTTACTTTGCTCCTTTCCCATTCTTCCTTATAATACTTATGTATCCTTTGTAAGTTGTGTAATTTATAAGTAATGTATGCTGCTTTTAATGATACCATATAAAAGGGAAAATCCATACTTATGTGGAAAGAAAACTTA
Organism: Acrocephalus scirpaceus scirpaceus; assembly: GCA_910950805.1. Taxonomy (NCBI): domain Eukaryota; kingdom Metazoa; phylum Chordata; class Aves; order Passeriformes; family Sylviidae; genus Acrocephalus; species Acrocephalus scirpaceus. The sequence continues at coordinate 52,978,486 of OU383774.1, read as the reverse complement.
AAGGTCAGAGACTACTGAAGAATGGTAAATGTTCTGGGAATTTTTTTAAACAAAATACAGCAATTCTTTCTGTAAACAAGGCAAGAAGGATTATTATAGAACAGATAGTAAGGGAACAGAAAGGAGCATAGAAGCCAAGGAAATAGACTGCACAATAGAAAGAAAAAGAATTAACAATACGTGTAGCCTGGTGTATTTTACAGCTACTAAAACTTTGTTTGTTTTGATGTTATACTATACACCTGAAATGCAAGCTGTGAATAAATATGTTTTATTTTAATAGTTGCTGTCACCGGAAGATTTAGTAAATGCTTGTAAAATGCTGGAATCACTGAAATTGCCACTAAGGTAAGAGCTTTACGGTTTTATTAATAAAGCGTGGCACTCACAGGTCAGACTATGGTTATTTAAGATTTTACTTGAAGTAGACTTTTTTTGTGGTTGTTGTGGGTATTTATAACAAAGTCATTCTTTCCTCAAAGGATGCTGCCATATGCACCAACATCTACGCTACATTAAAACATTAATTTTCAGCTAGGAAATCAATATGATTTTCACTTACAATTTTTTCAGATTGGAAAAGGGTTTTTTCAGATTGGAAAACCAAGGCCAGACATATGCCCTGCTCCTTTGTCTTTTCAGATGTTGAATTTGCTGTTAAGCTTAAGTTAATCTTAGCTTGTTTGGGTTTGGGGGGATTTTTTTTCCCCTTTTGTAATGTGGTTATAGGTGTGGATGCATTAGAAAAGTGACCATAAGTGACGTGCAGAAGGTTTTTAGTTACTTTGCCTCTCTTTTTTGATTTTAGGCTTCGGATATTTGATAGTGGTGTGATGGTGATTGAACTCCAGTCTCATAACGAAGAGGAAATGGTAGCTGCTGCTTTAGAGACAGTAAGTGTACTTCATTTCCTTCAGTGTTCTGACCATGCTAGGGAAATTTAAACACATTAGGTAAAAAACTTGAGGTATGGGATTTCCTCTTGAGGTTTCAAAATACAAAGCATTCCACTTCATATCTTCTAAGAGAAATATTTAAATAGCACTTTTCATCTTCAAAGTTCTGTGCAGGCAATAATCTTAGTCATTACTTTCTCTTTAAGGAATAAATCACTTTTCTGTCTCTTTTCAAACTTCATTAACCTTCAGCCTTCCTCCAAATCTTTTGCACTGTAGGCTGAAATTCATGGCGTATATTGAACACCTAATTTAACAGAAGTGGACATCAGACACTGTGCGTGATGTGCTTGAAAGCAGTGGAAACAGCTCTTAAATGTTGATATAGGCAGTTGTTTGGTTTGGGTTTATTTCACAGAACAGTACATTGTATGTGTACCAAGTTTGCTGCTGTGAAGAGCACTCAGTTGGAGAGTAGTGTGTACAGAAACAAGCCAGCTTCATCAGGGAAAAAGGTAGTATAAATTGCTCAGTGTTATAAACCTTTGTGGTCTTGCTGCCTCTGGACACTTTACAGTCCTGTTATCCCATTATTTGTTACATTTTTCCATGTCTTTCTGAGTGGAATGTCATTTTTTGATTTTCATACATTTGAGAGAAGGCTGATCCGGTGTATCCAAAGTTAAACATCAAAGTCAAAGAGGAGGCAGTGGAGAAAAAGTAGAGCTAGCACAGACACCTCCTCAGTTGACACAAGGTAGTGCTCAGTGCATTTTGCATGATTGTCACCATATAGCTTTTGCTCATCAGAAAGGTTTTTAGATAAGAGAAATGTTTACAGTCATTTAAAAGATTCCATTCTAAATCAACAACACTAAAATGCTTAAGTCTTTCAATGTATTTTAATATTTTCAGTTTATTTTCTTAAATTTATACAAAAATACCAAGACCATTTTAGGGCTTTTTTCTGATTATTTTTGGTTTCTAAGAAATTTTATATCTTCAGAAAGAGTGCTTATGTCTTTGAAAAGAAAGGAAAAACCTTTCTTGATAACAGAAGAGGTCAACTGCAAAAAGTAGCAGATGGTGGATTTATTACCAAGGTGCCTTTTTTCTGTTGTTTTCATAATATGAGACTTTGGCTCCATAGAAGAGTAGAAGAGAGAGGCTTCAACTGAGGAAGACTCGCTTGTGTGGGAAAGGGGAGATGACATCAGACTTGTGGCCAACAGCACCCCATATTTTAATGTTACTGCCCATTGTACATTAAGTTCTGAGAAGTGAAAGGAAGCTGTAGCGTTTCAGGCAGGAGAGAGATGAGGTTCTGAATGGCTGGTGAAGACAGGAAATGACACGGACATCAAAGGAATCCAAAGTCACCCTTGATGAGCGTAGTGGTTTGGGAAGGAAGATAACTAATCACCAATTGTATAGCTGACGTCCATTACTCAGATTTGATCTCTTAGCTTCTGAAAATCTCATGTTAGGACTAATTTAATCTGCGTTTTTATAAAAGGACTACTGCTGAGAATGATGCAGAATAGACCCCTCCCCACCCAGTTATGTGGGAAGCAGGAAATGGCAACTACATCCGGATTTACAACTTTGCCTGAATCTAAAGCAATGGAGAAATGGAAGAATTATTAATTTTTAGGGAATAAAACATATTTATCTGGGAAATTCAATGCAATAATAAGTCTAGACGTCACATGTAGTATTTATCTAGTATTTTAAACATCCACATGTCCAACATGTGTGAGAAGGTTTTATTTTATTAAGTAGCATGGTTGAGACAAAAGGGCCAAAGGTTTGAGTCCCAAGAGTGAATCTGTCTTTTGACATTAACAGCTGAATGAGATGGTGGCTTTTAGTTATTTTTCTAGTATGCCATAATGTCATGTGAAGTACTAAGGCTTGGGGATTTTCCTGTAGGCAGTGGGTGTATTTTAAATGCCATAAAACTCAAATTCTTCTCTTCCACCTGAGATGACTTGTATTTCTACAATGATGAGCTACCCTGAACAGGTCTTTTACTTCCTCATTTAGGCTTCAGTTTTTGCAGAATCACTTAGAAGAGTTCTGCTGTGTAAATACTGATGGAGATTGTATTCTGCTGTCGGAGCTATTTTAATTTTTCAGTTCGTTTGGTCCTAAGGCATCTTTTAAAAAATCCAAAGGAAAGGGTACCGTATGGGTTTTTTTACAGATTTAACTCTTTTCTTTCTTCCTTTTTTTATACATTGCAATTTTCCCAGAACACAGAAGAGATGTTTTTAAGGGAAAATACTCATAATTAGTTGTACTTTTAAAAAAACCAACCAAACTAATTTTCTTCTCAAGGGATTTGCTACCAGTTTATCACTTCTCAAGCCTAGATCTGATGCAGTTGCTAAGAGAACTTCATTGTTCTTTTAATGCTGTAGTTTGTTTATTTGTGTATTTGGTTTCTGATAGGTATCTGAAAAGGGTTCTCTCACAGCTGATGAGTTTGCTAAGCTGGTGGGGATGTCTGTTCTCTTAGCCAAAGAAAGGTAAGTGATAATTGTTGTGTTTAATACTTCAGTTATCATGTTGTCCTCAAGTAATATAGGACATCTTCTTTTGCTTTCTCTAGGCTGCTTCTTGCTGAGAAGATGGGCCATCTTTGCAGAGATGATTCAGTGGAAGGCTTAAGATTCTACCCAAATTTATTTCTGACACAAAGCTAATACCAATTGTGTACAATTTATTATGTAATAGTTGAACAAGAGAGCAGAGGGCAGAATCCTTCCAAGAACTGACTTTAAAATTTTTATTTTGTTAGTCAACTGCAACAGACATGAACATTACAATGCTTTTACAGTTCTCAGGTATTTCAAGTGCTGAATCCTCTTACATGAACTGAAAGGAAATAGAAATCACAAAGTCAAAAGTATGTCTATTGTCTCAAGACAACTCACTCATTTTTCAAGTTTTATTTGATGTGCTGTGTAGTTTCTCGTTTCAAGAGAGGATTCCAGACCAGTGAAAGTGGAGAGAATATCGCCGTAGAGTGCCCTGAGGGTCAGTGCCCAGAAGCCAAGTTACTGCATACTCCAATTCCAGTTTGTTTATGTCTGGAGCAACAAAGCAGACAGATGTATCCACAGTGATAAGAAATAGTACTTTGGTGTATACTGAGGTATAAGGAACAAACTAGTGTAGAATAACCCCTCCTCCTAGAGGTGATGAACAGTTTTCTAAGGGAGGGTCTTGGGGTTCTGGAATTTGAGACAGAAAGAACCTGCTGCAATAGAGATTATTGTATGTCATGCGAATCTAGAAATTACCGTGTTTATTTTGTTGTATCTTACGCTAATATCTCCGATAGAAGCATTGTTAGCACAGACTTCCTCCCTTCTCTTTCCTTGCCATCTTCCTTCCTGTCCATTTATGTTGCACTTTGGGTGCCCTTTCTCTGTCCTCTCTGTAGCAGAGTGGAGCAGCCTCTTGTCACATTACCAGACTCTGTGCTTTAATGTGCTTGTATTTTATCTTGTACTTCTAACAAAAGCTCATTTGTTTGTTTCATCAGCCTATTACCAGTCTTGGGGAAACAGTTCATTTGCATACCTCTCATATGTGAAAATTAATAAGCTTTCTATATTGAAGGGAGGAAGAAGACTATCACCCTGTTTAATAATCACAAGGTATCATTATTTGGTATTCCTCACCCTGTGTTCACACTGAATGCAATATAATCGCCTCTGTTTTCATAACTCCAGTGGAGTTGCTACACTACTTGAAGATCTGTCATGATAATAACAGTAAAGTGGATGTTTATGATCCACATTACCTGAATTTTTGGCATTTTGAAGTGACTATTTTTAATATATAAAGTTAATTCAAGGTATGGGCAAGGACAGCATGCAGGTAACTGCATTGTGGTTTTGATGGCCAGATCAACTTTACAAGAAAGGACAGAAAGGCTTTTAATAGGAGCCTGAAGATATTTTCAGAGCTATTTCAGTGTTACCATAGCATGAGTTAAGACATGAGTTAAGAGCCTGCCAATAGTTCAGTGCAGAGATTCCTACAGTGATCATGCCTGTGGCTTGTAGGATGTCATTTATATCCAGGGAATTGTGTCCTCTTACTCTTGTCACAAGCAAACGTTCATGCAGTGCTTTCTTTAAGGCAGTTTTCCTCTGCCCCATGAGGGTGCTAAAACTTACGTCTTTGACACGGCTGAAGGAACCAGTTCCACACTATTATTAGTGTGTTAGTCACCTGGTGTCATCTCTTCAGAAGCCTTACAGCTTGCTGCTTTCCTTCATCCTCCCCACAACCCACAGGAGAGATCCATGCAAAGTACACCGAGCACCACACATCTAAGGAGGGACTGAAAAGTGAGAAATTTGGAGGCAAAAAAGCTGTTTTATGACAACTGTCTCTTTTGCCCAATAAAAATGTGTTAAGGAAGGCCCGGGGTTTGTGGGCCTGAACCTCTCCCACAAGGGGGCACGTCGTATACAGGAAGAACAAAACAAGAGGAAATGCCGAGTGTAAACTGCCAGCCTCTGTTCCTCCAACCCCGAGTGTTTCATTATCTTAATTAAGCAATAATAATACAGCCTGTTTAGAATAATGGTACCTTCTCAAGCTTTTATTTTCCAAGATTTTTCCTTGACTTTTGTTTTTCTTTCAGGCAAGAAGTCTATAGGTTATATTGTATTGCTGGTTTAGAATTTAAACAGACACATGAGAAAATGACTACTAGAAAGTAAGAAAAATTAAAACATTTTCTTAAATAGATTGTTCTGTTGAGCTTTTTTTTCTTCTAAATGTTTTAAATACTTTGTCTTCTTTACACATTAAAATCTTGTGGTTCCACGGGGAAAGTTTTTAAAGCACATCATATTTTTGCTGTCTCACTTTGTACCTAAAAGGGTACAATATAGTTTTGATTTGAAGGGCAGAATTAAATGTAATTAGAAGGCCTTCTAATTGCTTCTGTTGCTGAGTAGCCTGTGACCCATCCCAGCCAGAACAGTCAAACTATAGGTGTCTACACAAGCACTGCTATCATGAGATCACACTAGTGATACAGAAGGTGCATATATTGAACCTTTCCTGTTTTGATTATTCCTAGGATATTTGTATCACAGTCTATGACCAACCTCATTTTGCCAGGGCTGCCTACACAAACAGTGCTCGTCTTTTTATGGAGCAGTCTTACATGATGATTATGTTTTTCATTTGAAAACATGGGCCTTTTTATATCTCGGACAGGAAAACACTCCTCAGGAATCTGTACATCTTTTCCGTTTCTCCTTTGCCTTTGTTTTCAGGAAAATTATATTCAGCCTATGGAAACATGGATCTAATCTGGACCATATTTCTGAAGTGCAAATTTCTTTTTTTTCTTCTGAAAAGTATATGTGGACGTGCATTTGGAAGTCCTCAGAAAGGTATCTTTCATAATCATTAGTGGGTGCATATTGATTAGCTAAACTCTTTGATGCTCAGTTCTTCTAACAGGATTTTTATAGTTTGTCCAAAGAGCCTTACTCTGCTTCTAAAATTAGTGCAAGTATTGTCCCTGAATTCATGAGTGCAGTAGTGGGAGACAGTAGGAGCCTGTTGCCAACAGTAGAGGTTCCTGCTTCCTGAAGTTTGGGAGGCACTCATTTGCAACTGGACAGTTCTTTAAAAAGGCATACTGAAAAGGCAGTTCAAAATTATTTGTGGATTTGATAAGAAATCACTCTTTTCTCTGGGAGGAACTCGCTCACCAATGTATTTTCTGTTGAGTTCAATTGACAAATCTGACAATTACATTCCTTCTATTCTAGCAGTTCCCATTTCATCCTGACTCTCAGCCCTTCAGGCATTCATGTGAAATGCAAGACCCTGTAGTTCCAAGTCACCTGCTGGGAAGACTTCAATTATCATTTTGTTCTCTGAAGAATGAGCTACAAGTATCCATGCTGAGAGAATATTTTAGACATGTCTCTTGGCAACATTTGTCTGTATTTTAAATATCTATTTAAATACTTTTATTGGAGCAGAAGTCCAAGTATCTGTCCTCCCAGAGAGTTGTCCTGTCCAGCAGGCTTGAGTAATTTTTCTTTGTGGTTTAGAATTAAGGTATTATTCAAAAAAACAACAGCAAAAAACAAAAAACCCACACACATCAAAACAAAAATTTCAGGAGCGACTGAGACACCTTAAGTTTCAGAAAACCCCACAGCTGCTAGTTAGCACACGCTTATGGAGAGGCAGGCCCGACAGAAACTGCACTGCTTCATATCCCTGCTCCACACCAAAGACTGGGTAGGATCTGGGGTCTCCTGCTTTCCCACTGGACTCTGAATGCTGTGACTTGAGGTTTTCTCCTGATGAAAGAGTACATTAAACCCTGCTCTGCCATGCTCACAGTAGAGATGGACAGCAAGTTCAAGGTAAAAAGGCCTGGTACTGATGGAATAGTCAATGTGAATCTAGTCCTGCTCTGACCATAAGGCTCAGCCTAGACTTTTTGCATTGGAATACAATTCCAAGTATTTTATGTACGTGTATTATCATCAGTATTATCTCAGGAAGTTGTAAAGGTGGGGACTGATCTAATCTAAATGCTGTTTCACTGTATTTTTCAAGCAAAGGTCAAATCGGTGCTCCTGTGTAACTTGCTTCATAAGTGCAGAACACTCCTAGAAACTAAAAGACAGGAGTTATTTTCTTTTAACCAAAAAAAAAAAAAAAATTAAAATAAAATAAAAATTGCAGGAAGATACATTCTGTGTGAAGTACTCTCTTCTTACAAAAAGCCAGCACAGTTGCATAGAATACATCTGTGTCTGTTGCTGGTATGGCAATTTACTGTGACTGTTTAGTGACTCACACTATGTAGGTAGAATTCTTTCTAAATGTTGCCTAAATATAACAGTATTGGACACAGTATATGAGAAACATCTGTTGTTTCAGCCAGGCTCAGCAATTGTGTGTGTGTGGCATAATTTCACTTAGCATTGGACAGAGAATTTGAGGTGTGTCCTTAAATTGCAAAGATCTGGTTTGATCCACCCATTAGAGAGAATGGCAAAACTCCCACTGACTTCAAACCCAGGCTTTGTTGTGATTATCAAATGTTGACTGGTTAGCAGCTCTGAAAATGGATGTATTGGGTATGGCTGAGCTCTGGCAGGGAGAAGGAAAAGCTTAAAACACATTCTGGAGTGAAAATCAAAATAGTCTTTTCAGTGCAAATATCAAACTAGGCACAACTGTTGCAAAGTGACTGTTTCTGATCTTTCTGCATTCTTGCTGTTTTATCCACAGTGTTTTGAGAAAGTCCAAGATTAGGATAATTCTTTTTTTCCACCAGGACTCTAATCTGTTTATAAGTTACAAGGCCAGAAGAGACTAATGATCATCTCGCTTGACCTCTTTGGTAACAGAAACTGTAGGTCTTCCCTTATTTAATTTGTGTTTGAGGTAGAACTTGTCCTTAGGAACAAGAAGAGATTGATTGCATCTTCTGGGAAATCCCACTGCAGGCCTTGGCAGATTATTCCAGTGACTCTTACCTGTTGGAAAAATGATTTTGGTATATGCAATCAGAATGTGTTTAGCTTTGTCTTCTATCTGCTAGACCTAATATTCAGTAAGTGCTTTATGAAGCATGAGTTCCTGTCATACCCAGTCTCCTGGAATATAACAGTTTGTTAAACATTGATCATTTAGGGTCTTTTTGCCCACCTTGTTCTTTTTCCTGCTCTTCCAAAGGCTTTCCATAGTTACCTAATAGCCCCCATAACTTGTGAACACCAGCACTGGGCCAAGGTAAGCTACAGTACAGTGTTAATTGCAGAGGTACTTTGTTGCCCCAGTTTTTATACACCCAGCCATGCCCACAGAGGGCATTCCTGAGCTATCAAACAAGTGCTTGAACCTGTGCTTGTGCTCAGTTCACTCCCCAGGCACATAGCTCAGGCTTGTCAAAGTAAGGTGACACCATTCTCTGCTCCAAACCTGTGGGCAGCAGCACGAATTCATGAATGTGACAGTGGGAGCTCAAGATTAGCTAACAACTCAGTCTGATCTCCAGATCTTCGTAAAGTAATGACTCCCTAGGAGGGAGCTGCACATCCTACCGAGTTCTACAGTCTTTGTTCCTAGAGGTGTCATTTTATGGGAGCTATATTAAAACGGGTAAATTCCCGTTGTTGGCCTAAGTCCTGCTTACTCTGAGATTGGCAAATTCTGAAGACAAGTCACTATCACTGAAGATTCTCCCAATCTGTGTGTTACCTGAAAACTTGTGCAGTGATGATTTTACATCTTCAGAGACTCTTTTAGGTTTCTGAAAAATTTTTAAATTGCTAAAGCCTAATCTGTGTTTAAATCTTCAGACTAATACGTTCTGCATGAAAATTGAGCATTAAATGGACACTTTAAAATCAATTAGTCAATACCTAATAATTTTAAAGCATAATGTGCTAATTCTACACAAGCATCCTTCAGGAAATATCAGGTCTTACCAATCCAAATATTCTATGGAAATGTTAAGTATTATTACATTATAACATTACTTCCTTTATTCACCAAACATGTAAATTTATATATATTAAATATATTTCCCACCAATCTCTGTCAAGTGGTACTGGTGATGCTATTCTCCCTTTTATTATCAGCTTTTCCATCCCTGTTTCTGGAATCAGGGCTATTGTCTCTTTACAAATCAACCAAACCAATGAAAACACACACATGATAATTCATCCAGTGGTCTGAAACCTCCACAGCATCTCCAGACCAACTGATTGGGAAAATAATATTAAAAACTGTTGGATGAAAGTTTATCCAGAGCTGCTGATTTTAAGTTCTTTAACTGGAGCTGCTCTTATTTTACATTCTCAGTCTTGCATTGGTACAGGAAGTATTTTATTACCAATCTGGAATATGGCTTTATCATCTGTTTTTCACCCCAAAACAGAACCATTCTTTTGTTTCAAATTTATACTAAAATTACACAAATCTTTGTCACTCAGTATTGCTGACTGCAGATCTCATCTTCTTTTACATTCTTTACCAGCTTTATGCTTCTGATTTCAAACTGTTTGTCAATTTTAGCACTTTTTATCTACTTACCTTTATTAATTTAAATTCTTATTTTATTAAAATAATAATATCATATTTTATTTTATTAAATTTAAATTAATTTAAGCCATTGGTCATTAAATTATTCATTTTCTTGTCAGTTCTCCAACCAAGACTGCAGTGCAATCTTTCTCTCTTTTTTTTTTTTTTTTTTTTTTTTTAGAAATTTTCTTGAACAGTGCAGAGGTATCATTTCCAAAAGGACATGTTTCAGTTTCTCACTCTTTCCAGCTTTTTGAATTTACCCCCTAAACTACCAAATAGTTATATTGCCATTTTGGCCCTTACCTTGATTCTCTGTAACAGATGACTCTCTTGTATCCCAGCCAGCACTGCTTTGGGGGTTTTACAATTAAATCTCCTTTGCCAGTGTGGATGAGGGCAAACAGATTTCTCTGGCTTGCCTGCTTATCATTTCTGCTCCCCCTAGGAAGCTTGAGGTCAATTTAATATCAGCAAGAGAAGGCTTTTAGCATATTTTACACAGATAGAAATCACATACAATGTCACATCTCTCCCCACTACACAGAGCAGAGAGGGAATTTAGCAGCCAGCCATTCTGCTTTCACACCTGGTGGTCTCTGGACAATATGTGCTACTACACGATCTTGTTTTTATGCCAACGCAAGAAAAAGACCTTTTCTTCCCAGCCCAACTGTGCCGGCAGTGGGGACAGAGCCAGAAACCAGCACACCACCTTATGCCCACTGAAAACCACCAACACAGCCAATCTGGTCATTGTTCCCTTTACATAAGTACCCTTAATCTGGTTTGGGTAAAAATCAAGCAGGCTGGTTTCAGTTCCTGGCTGCAGTCAAGTTGGCTGCTCTGGCCTGGCTAAGCAGAGGCAGCTGCCCACAATCTCTAGCACCACCCATCACCACACGTGCAAGTGATTTCTGCACAGCTGCCAGCAGCTGGAAAACACATAATCCCATTTTTACAGGCCATGAAGCTTTTTCCTATCTGACCTTCCTGCTATGGCTGTCTTCAACATTTCAGCCACACGGGCTGCCTCAGCCCAGCAGCTACCTGGGATCTGTCTGCGCTCCCCGCTTGCTTATCATGCCGGCAGCTGGTGCTAGAGATCAGCAATTAAAGGTTACTCTCTCTTTGTATCCTTCAGTGTCCAACTTAATTTAGATCTCAACGTTTTGGTTGCAGTTACTCGTCTGCTCCCTTGTTCTGCTGTCCTTCTGTTATTAGTTTCTCACTCTCCAGGGAGACCAACTTTAATGGCAAGGATTTGATCCAGCGCTAGCCAGATGCCTCAGAGACCAGCTCCGTTGAAGTAGTCTAATGAAAAATATGTTCCTGATGAAATTTAGATGGCATGTTAACAAAGACAGATCTTAGTCCTCAGCATCACAGCAGGTGTATTATGTGCAAACATAATCCACTGTGCTTCAAAGGGTTTAATAAGGTAGCCTGTCTATTTATCCTGTGCTCATCCTCCTGTTATCTGGGGTCTTTACAATTTCTACCGTACAATCATAGGGGCGACTTGTGATTTCTAATCACCATATTTTGGACTCTGTTTCCTTTTGGAAGTGTTGACACAAAGGCGATACAGGTCTGAAAGAAGGCACTGAGGGGGAGTGCAGTGACCTGAGCTGCTGTCTTGGCTTTGTTTCTGACTTTACAGTTTGAGCATAATCTCAGCAAATCAGTTTACTGTGACAGAAAAAAAATAAGGCAAAGCCTTTTTCATCAGCATAGGGAAACAAAAGATCAAAGATCACTTGTAACTCATAAAATACTGCAAGGCCACTGGATCAAAGGCACTATAATAAGTGCAAAATACTGTGATACAAGTAAAACATCTTGCCATGTGTTCCAGACTCTTTCCTGCTGCATAGATTTCTTTACTTTCTCCTCTGCATTACAACAGAGGAAAGAGATTTTTTTTTTCCTAGTGATTAAATCTTCAAAAGACTGTGCTCATGGTGGAAAAAAGCCTGGCAATAGATTCACCAATGTAAGATTTTTCAGATGTTGAATACAGGCAGCAAGTGAGACTGGAGTTTCAGTCTTGGACTTGAGCAGATGTTTCAGAGCAGACATTTCATTCACCTCACTCTTTCTTCTCTGAGCTTCTTCATCATCTGGAATCTACTTACAGTCTTTCTTACCATGTGTGATTTATTTCCTGTTTCATTCAAACCAGACCCAGTGCCACAGTGCATTCACTTGTGCCAGCTGGTACCTTCTATGATCAATGGGAAAGATGCTCCTGGCAAGACTGCACACCTCTGCACTTAGCACCTCTACAGCGGCACTGCCTGAAGCTGAATTCTTGCTGCCAGAGTGACACAGACCAGGACCAGACATGGACACAGGAAGCTCCTCAGCACTCAAAAGAAGCGTTGCCCAATCTCACTACAAGACATGTAACAGGTCATGTAGTTGCAAGTGTCTGGTGAAAAAATGCAGCATCCTTCACTTATTAGACTGAATACACGTGTCTGTGTCCTCCAAAACATCAAACAAAATCTTACCTACAATAAAAGACAGGCAAGTTAAAAACCCCCAATTGTACACACTTCTATTTAAACAAACAAGGAGAATATTTAGAATTTCCATTGTTCAAAATAAAATGTTTAAAATCAGCCCAGAAAATCTTTATGACACACAAATAGTTCCCTTTTTGCTGTCCCAGAATACAGTCTGAAGTTCCTCAGCAAGGGTTTATATTGCTCTCCCAAAGGCTTTGTCAGTACTCCAGATGGCAGTGTGCCTGTGAAGCATTTACCACTGCAGACCCCAGCTAGCATACAGAAAAGGGGCTTAGCAGCAGGTTGATCAGAGTCCAGCAACAGCGGTGGGCAACAACCCTAAGCAGCTGTTTGGTCTCAACACTCACTTGGGGCAGAGATACCCATGTTGTGTGGAAATTGTATTTTCTCAGTCATATACATAAGTTAACTAGGAGAGACCTTATAGTCTGTTTTTAACTTTGAACACCAAAAGCTGAGGATTCCTTCCTCTTGGGCCTTTATGTCATGCCCACACTTACCATAAATAAATAAGGGAAAGCAGGAAATTTCATTACATGTAACACTGTCTGATACAAATGGTCCTTAAAATCCTTCCCTATCTTTGTGGGCATGTCGGTATCCATTGGTCTGTATTTAAATCACAGTCTTCATGTCATGCAAATAAATTTAACAACAGTTTGAGATAAATTAGTCTGTTGCATAAAAACGGATTGAAAGGACTTTCCTTAAAGAAGTCTCTGCACGAGGATAGTTTCATCATGTGACAACAGCCCCTGAACATTATCCATGAACAGTGGACATGACAAATACCCACATCTATGTGGCCCCCAGCTGCAGACGGGCACATCAAGGAGCTGGTGCTGTTCTTCGCTGTTTGATGCTCCGTCTCCGCTCCTGCAAGCTGACTCGCTGACTGGAGAGCGGCCTCCTGCCTGCCTAAGTCATCAACCAGCCTGGCTCCGACGTGCCAGCCCGTGCCTGGGCAGGTTGCCCTCGCCAACGCCCAGCGGGAGGGGAGTGAATTTCTCGGAGTATGCCGAGTTGGAAGAGACCCACAAGGATCATTGAGTCCATCTCCTGGCCCTGCACAGGGCCATCCCCAAGGGTCACACACACCATGTGCCGAGAGCGCTGTCCGAACACTTCTTGACCTCTTTCAGGCCGGTGCTGTGATCACTTCCTTGGGGAGCTGTCCTAGTGCCCAACCACCCTCAGGACGAAGAACTTTCTCCTGACATCCTACCGCAACCTCCCCTAACACAAGCTCAGCCCATTCCCACGAGTCCTATCACTGGTCACCACAGAGAAGAAGAGATTCGTGTCTGCCCCTCTGCATCCCATCGTGAGTAAGCTGTAGACTGCCATGAGGCCTCCCCTCAGTCTCCTCCATGCTGAACAGACCAAGCGCTCCTCGTACGGCTGCCACACAAACCGCACGCACCGTACGGGAGCTGCGGGGCTGCCCCAGGTCCCTCACCGGGGCCGGCCGCCGGCCAGCCCGGGGTCTCACACGGCTCGGGCGCTCCCCTCACGGCTCTGCTCTCCCGAAGGGCCGCCGCGGCCCGGCGGGCGGGCGTGTGAGGGCGGCGCGGCCGCGGCGGGGCAGGGCTGGGCTGGGCCGGGCTGGGCCGGGCCGGGAGCGCCTCGCCGCCAGGGGCGCGGGCTGCCCTCGCTCGGCGCCCGCCGCCGCCCCGCGCCCGCTGACAGCCGCCCGCAGCCGCCATTTAACCCTCCTGCCGCCGCCGCCCCGGGCAGCGCCCGCGGCGCGTCCTCCGCGGGAAGCACCGCGCTCTGTCCCCGGCCCGCCGGCCGCTCCGCCCGCGGCGTGGAGGTGAGCGCGGGGCGGGCGGAGGGGCAGCCGAGCCCGGGGGACCCGGGGCGCGGGCGGGTGGCTGGGTGCCGAGAGATGGGGCGGTGAGGAGCCCGGGCTCGGAGCCGGCCGGGGGGCGGCTGTCGGCGCGGAGCCGGCGGGCACGGGCGGGGAGAGCCGTCGGTCGGAGCGAGCGGCGCCGCGGGATCGCGCCGTGATCGCCGTGACGCGCGGTCCTGGAGGTGTTCTAAAGCACCCGTGTGCCGGCAGGTCCCGGGTTTGCCCCTGCCCAGATATTCCTTGCGGTCGCCTCTGCCCCGGAGGCAGCGGCCGTCCCGCCCGGAGCCCCGGGGCTCCAGCGCTCTCCAAGTGCCGGGAGCATCGGCACGGGGAGCCACTGTCCGGGATCCTCACCCGAGTCCAAAATAGGTAGGAACAATTTTAGTGTTTTTTAGTATGTTTGGTGGTATCTACCTTATATCAGTCGGTAGACCGGGCGAAACCGAGTGAGTACACGGCAAACCCCGGGTGAAACATAGGAGAAAGCTTCCCATTTCTCTTTTTAATACTGATACTTCGTGGTGTTTCAGACCTGCTCTTCTAACAAACTTCTGATTGTATCAGCTATGCTATATATGTTCTCCGTACGATGATCTTCATTATAAACTCCACCAAAAAGGGAATTCCAGGAACAGTGGACAGGTTATATATTATATATATATCTATATATTTTAAAGAAACTCTGAAGGGAGAAGGAAGGAATGAATGACTGCATTCCTTCCCTTGTGCCATAAGCTCTCATCTAATGTATTTAATTCTTCGCAATTTTTATTTATTATTGCTTGAAAATAACCTTCCCAAATCTCTTTATGCTTAATAAACTTACTTTCACTGTACATTTTCCAAAGTAAATATCATCGCTATACTCTGTCTATTGTAAGCACTTTGGTTTCAAAGGACAGATGTTGCTGGCCAGGTTGCTCTTGAATTTCTACGTTAGTATCAAAAGGAGCTGAGAAATCCCAGAATTTTCTGAGATCTGATCCCAAATGTTAATGAAAATAGGCTTTATCAGCTAATTATTGTTTTTTTCTTGCACATGAAGGATCTGATGCTGTCAGTTTCAGCATAATAAATTTAGATGCATAATTTTAATAAAGTCATTACCTGATAACAATATTAAATTGTCAGATGTGTAAATAAGAATGAAAGATGGCTTTGAGGATGTCAGCTCTAGCCCCCTGCTGTGGCAGACATCACATAGACACTTTCCTGGCTAAACTCAATATTTTCCGAGAAGTGTCATATTTTTGGCCCTGATCACTCTGGCTGGTCAGCAGCGATTAGATTTTGATAAAATGTGATGCATAGTTGAGGTGTTCTCTCTTTACTGTCAAAGTGGAGAGATTATATGGGAGGTTCTGAAATTCCCAGCAGGTGGTAACACTTCAATAGCTGCCTAATCCCATTGCAATAAGCGTGCGATGGTTGAAAATAATTAATCTCTTTTCCAACATACAGATAAAATATTTAGAAATCCTTACATTTGAGGAAATGCTGCAGATACACGTTTCTTTTTGCTGTTAGTGCTGCTTGTGAAATATAGGGAGGATTTAGGGACTTTCAGGATTTTCTGTCTGTAGCCTATTTTGCCGTCAGCCTTTCATACATAGCCAGAACTGTGCTGATTTTGGGTTGCAAATACAACTGAAAAGTATTTACCAGTGAACAGCTATAAAGGATTTTTTTTCCTGCCTAATTCCAATAAATATGCAGACCGTGGCTGGTTGCTGGGTCCATCAGAGTGCCTGGAGTAGTGCTGCTGCCTGGGGCAATGCTTGGGGCAGGGGCAGGTTGGTTCCAAGAGAATCACTCCTCAGCCTGACACCATACCACCCCCACACACACTCACTCCTTCCCCAAGCCCTTCTCCCACCTTGCTTTCACGTGTGCCCTGAGTCAGGGGGTTTCTGTGCATGGCTGGGTCCATCTTCACCTGCAGCTGTGGGGTTGGCGGGGCAAGGAGAGAGCAGGGCTGTGCTCAGAGGAGAGATGAGCAAGAACAGGCCTGCTACTGAAGGAGGATGGGAGCTAGGGCAGGGCAGGGCTCAGCTCCTGGTGGGGATTTGCAAAGAGGAAGAGGACTGAGGGTACTTGTGAGTAGGCAAAATGTGGGATCCATCAATGGCACTTCCTTTGCATGAAAGAGGCTCCAGAGCACAGAGGTTTGGAGTGCCATGGATTTGTGTTCTCATTAAACTCCATGCTTGGTCATGGAGTGTCTGATTAATTCCTGATGGCCCTTTCTTAACTACAAAGCTTATTTGCCTCTCATCTCCCAAATGATGGGGGAGTAGGCACTGAGTGCTGTGCTATTGCAGTTGGTGAAGGTGGTACCTGCTAAATCAGCAGGTGACAGCTCTCAGAAGAGGTGACTGGTGTCTGAAATGTTGTGTCTGTGCTGCAGCCTTGGATACTGCTGCAAAAATATTAGGAGTTATAAATCCAATTGGCTTGGAGTTTTTTGTTGGTTTGGTTTATTTTAGGGTTATTTTGTAAAACCAAAATGATCCCAATATACTTTATGGTTTTAACGATGTAGGGAAATGGGGACATTTTTTAAATAGATGCATATATGTGATTCTACTAGGCAGTATTATAGCCTACTCTGTTACTTATTTGCAGAAAATATTTTAAGTACAATTTCAAATTTCACGTCCAGCTTTTACATGGTTCATGACACTGTGGTGCCTGCAAACCTCACAGCTGATGAGGATTTATTCTTGTGGCCCCCATACCAGATAGTGAGAGACAGTCTTCAGTGGAGAGCTATGCCACAGGAAAACTAAGAGATGTGACCAAGATAGCACAGGAAATCTGCTGCAGAGCAGGGACCCGAAGTTTTCCCGTGTCATTTGTGTTGCACACAAGCCTCTTGGTCTTTGCTTCCAAAGCGCTTTATGGCTTATGCCCTCCTCATCTGTCATTTCAAATTCCCTTTGGAGAGGAAGTCTTCCACTTCCAATCAGCCCATTACACTGTCTCTTGGAAGAAGAAAGCATCTTTTTATGTTGCTGTGCTTCTGCTGCATTTCACACAATAGAGCCTTAGTTCATGCTTGTCCACGAGAGCAATAAATTAAAAAAGCCAATTATTTGAAGTCTGATAGCCTTCTCCATTCCATCATTTTTCATCTCATTAAGTTAATGAACTTGAGGTAGAAGATCTGAATAGAGTAGAAACCATTTAAATGTACAAAAAGTAAGATTTTATGTGAGTGTGAAAAGAGGAAAAACATTTGAGCAGGGGGCAAATAGATGGAGAATTTGGAAGAAGAGCTAAAAATGAGAAGAACTCTAGAAAGAAATTGGCTTAGGGAAGACAGAGAGGAGAGGGGAAAATTCTGAACTGAGCTTAGAGGTCAGTGTAAGGCCTGTCCAAAACTGAGATGAGGCTAAAAGGAAGGAGAATTAAAGGAGGTGAGAGGAATAAACCTGTGTAGAAAGAGAGGAGTATGGAGGCACTACTACCTCAGAAATGGGATGGCAATCCTTGCATTTAGAGGTGCTATTGGAATTCAGCTAGCAAAGGTGCAAAAGCTCAGGGAGGCTTCATGGAGCACTTTAACTGGAGCTTTCTTCAAAGGTAGGGCTGTACTGCAGCGGGTAACCTGAAGTAGCTGTATGTGTGTGAGGTGGGAGGGCTCCTGCTGCAATCCAGTTGCTGCAGAGGCGTGCAGGGGGTGAAGTAGCCCCGGGCTAGGCTTCCAGAGGTACCTGATCTCACTAATTGGAAGTTAGTTTTGGTACAGTTTCAAATACTCCAGTTCCAGCCTGGGTGTTACCCGCACTGCACGAGGCAATCTTTTCCCAAGCGAGCCAAGATAATGCAGAAGGAAGGGTGAGAGGGAAGGAGGTTTTGTGTGACGAATGATTGGTGTTACCGAAACACCCAAGGGCTCTGGCACTGGGCTCCATCCACGGGCTTGATTAGAAAGAGTCTCTGTCCTGAAAAGTCATTACTATAAATACAGAGCGTGAAAAATGGGGTGGAAAGGAGGGGAGCAGATTAGTGCTGCAGTTTGCTGACATTACGTCTGGCAGTGGCAGGAATAGGAACAGAAGTCAGGTCTGGTCCCTGTGCCTCCCGCTGGCGCCCTGTCTCATGAACCACGCTGTTTTTTCCTCGGTTGGGCTGATGTGCAAATTAAGATGTAAGGCACCTACCTCGAGAGTGCTCTCCTACACAGGCTTTTTTCGTTTTTCCTGAGCATTTATTCTCCCTTCCATAGATTTATTTCCTCTGTGCAATGTGTCACTCATTAGACTGAGATTAGGATTATTTGAATTTCATCTATCAATGTGTGACTTTCTGAAAGAAGTATTTGTAAAAGCCATTTGAAGAATTTCAGCTAGGAAAGCTAGGAATGGAAAGGACCCATTAAAGTCATCCAGCACAATCACGGTAGTGGCACACTAATCAGTTTCCCCCCACATTATTTCAGGGCTGTTTACAACAATGCCACATATCTTCTGTTTTCTTTGAGCAGTTAATGCTAGAGGCCAGCACATCTATCGCGGTTGTGTTTCTTTTAAACAAAACCTGCTCTTTCTTCTTTGGCCTACTTTGATTCTTTGTTTCGATTAACTGATTGGTGATCAATAACGATACAGGCAAGGCATGATGTTCCTGCTGTGATGCTGCGCCTGCTGCCGGCAGCCGGGGGAGTTCGGGAGCGGCTGTCCCTGGAGGCAAGCTGGCTCTCCGCCGTCCTCAGTCAGCAGCCGCCCCTCTCCTGAGGCACAAGGTTTGTCTTCCTGTAATTTACAGCGTATCAAGTGAAATTGAGGGTGGTGGCGGTATCACTGTCCCAATCTAATGCTTTCTGGAGCCCTGTCAAGTTCCTGGGCCAGATGATGATTATTCCTTTCAGATATGTGCAGCTATTATTGTAATGGGCTTTTACTGAGCAAGGCTGTGCTGCTAGTCTCTTCTTAGAAATTATTCTCTCCAGCCACTTGGCACAGAGAGCAGTTCAAAAAGCTTTCAAGTAACACATCTGCTGCCTCTTAGTTCAACAAGCCAAGCAGTGTAATTGTTGAAATATCTTATTTGTGATTCCTAAAGACATACATGATCTTTGCCATACTTGGTTCCTATGTTTTACTATTATCCTCCACAGTTTTGCTCATTCCTAACTTCTGCCTGCTCCAGTGCCAGATTTCTCTCATAAAATTAAGTTGTAAACTTAATGGATCAAGGCCTTTCTTGCGTGTTTGTGTGATGGTAAACACAGTGACACTGACCTACAGGTACTCCTGTGAAACTCGGGAGAACAATCCTTATATTTTGAAATGGCCTCTAAGTAGAATTTCTTGGTAGATTTCCTCCTACTTATGTTTCTGAAGGAAACTGTTTGGTTTTGCTGCTATCACTGTGGTTCCAGCCTATTTTATCTAATTGTTATGAGACTCATAAAGACTAGTTTAAACCACATGGACATAAAACTGGGAAACTTGCCAAAAGAAGTCTATTTCTATTGGCTTAGCAAAGGCTGTAGTGAATGTAAACTTAAAAAATTATGGAGGAAAAAGTGGAAGTTAGCACCTTCTTCATCTGATCAGTCAGAATGACATAAAAGGCAGTTACAGATCTTTTATAAATCTGGTAAGATCACTAAGTGTATTACTAGACCTGAATAACAGAGAAGTTCGATGACCAAAAAAGTAGTTTGCTGCTGAGCTGCTTTCATACTTGAAAGCAGCTGACAAACGATAAGAATTGTGTACCAGCAATAAAACTCCAATATCAGTATGTGCTGAGCTCAGAGTTATATTTTGTATAAAATACTCATTATTTTGCTTTTGTGAGCCTTGGTCATAATATAAGGTATCCACAGCAGCAGTTCCTGCAGTGCAAAGATAAAACTGTTGTTATCTATCTTTGTTGTTCTGGCTTGGGAGCTGCATTTCAGAATGGAAAATTATTGTACAGTGAGTTGTAGCTGGGCTTATTCAGATGCATTGATACAGTGTTAGTAATTGTTGAGTAAATGAGAGAAATGTTAATTATTAGTTTATTAAATTTTTTGAACTTATTAATGGTATGTCTTTCTATTTATTTTTTATTTTATTTTTACATATTAATGGTATGTCTTGTATTTTATGAAGCAAAATTTACACAGCTGTAATTTTTTAACTTTTAGGTGTTCTTAGAAAACGTGCTGGCACTTTGGAGCTGAAAAAGGACATGAGGAGTAAAAGGACCCAGGATCTCACTGGTCAGAATGAAACAGATGTTGAAAGATTTTTCAAATCTATTGTTAGTAGTGCTCTGTGACTATGGTGAGTATTCCAGCTGTCAAGGGAAAACTGTGATGTGCATTCACAAGGTGGTTTTGAATGGTGATGTTTCCAGGGGATCTGTGGAAATGAAATGCTACAGAAGCCACCACTGATAGGCACAGAATTTAGTCTAGATCTTATGCAATAGTTAGGTGGAAAAACTGCATAAACTGCCCCTTTAGATCAGTGTCAGGACCTTTCCTGATGTAAATTTGCTCAGAGAAATGAATGAGATAAATGAATAAATTTCCATGGGCATCAAGGGGCTGGCTGTGCTAGATGCAGTAACTGGAACTCTGCTCTCTTGTAAGACTTACATTTCATAATATTTCATGAACATCATGGAAGATAGGCCTGGTTTAGGTATCCATAGTAGGATGGGTGGAAATGTTCACAGAATTACCTGTTTCTCTCCATTACTAGGAAAGGAACCTGGGTGGTTGGCTCATATGTAAGCATCTACAGTACAGCCAACCTCCTGTGGCTGAGTGAGCCCCTATAGGATGGATCTAAGCTGCCACCCAGAGAACTTTTGAGTACAACAGAAGTGTTCTTTCCTCTGATTGTTTAAGAGGCCAAAGGCTGATGTTCATACTCATTCAATCTTAGTCACATAAAATTAGGTGGGTAGTCAGAGACAAATCAGTCTTGTTTGGGTAGTCCATGCACAAATCCATACATATTGAAAGCAGCTCTTACCCATCTGCAGCTGAGATGTGTAGAATGAAAAAGCACCTCCTTCTCACCATCAACTGCCAAGGAGGGAAGTTAGACATCCTAAGTTCAAGTCAGAAACCTGCAAGATGTCTACAAGCTGAGGGGCATCGTATATATGGTGACTTAACCTTTCCAAGAATGTACTAAGAAGGAAGTAGGTTTGCAAATTACTTTCTTATTGCAGAGTGAATTAGAAATTCTGAAAATGGGACTCTTAATTCCTAAGGAATTCTTATATTTTAGAAAATTTCATTCCTAGTTTAAAAACCAGTTGTTTTGACAGCTGCAGTACATTGTCAAACCATGCTGAAGGATTAAGTTGTGCACTGCAGAAATAAGTACTGCATGGAAAACATGGGAAAAGGAGTGGTTAATCCCCACTTATGGAATGAACTGTAGCAGGTAGTTCTTGCATCAAACAGCTGAAGATCTCTTACAAAAGAGAGAAATGGACAAAAACATATGTGGTTTGCTGTCCTTGTATAAGTGAGAAAAATCTGATTATAAGTAATGACTGAATAGTAAGTATGCTGCTCATTACTCTGTGCATCCTCTATCTCTGCTGCAGAGCAAGGGATCCCTAAAAGATGTAGAGAACCTAGAATTGCTATCTTTTAGATGAACTTGGTTCTAGTAGAAGTAAAGACTCTTGTCTATGGATTTTAGTACCATTTCTTCTTTTAATAAGACAGCTAACCAGCCCAGGTAGAAACACTGCACTGAGAGAGTAACACAGTGAAGGTAAGTATTAAATTAACTGGAGCCAAGATGTGAGATGAATGATTAAAATATCCACTGGTTCTTGGTGAGCCAGTCCTGTAGACATTCACAACTGGTTGACTCGGAGGTAAAAGCTATTACTCATGAACTTTATAGAGCGTGGCACAGCAAGTAATTACAAGGTGCAGTTAATGAGCTAAATCTCTGCTGCAAATTTTAGGTGCATCAACTTTCACCTTATTTCCAATTAAAGGGCAGCCCATAATTCAGAAAATTGCTTCCCAACAGTTCTGCATAATCGTATCTTTGAATACTATGTACATCGATTTTAGATTACTATTTCACTTAAATAGTTCTGTGTTTCAGGAAAGACTATTTTTAAGTGATCCAGCATGCTCTGGAAAATTACTGAAGTGCTATAAAAAGCCCTAACATCTAGTTTAACTGTATTCTCATTTCTTATCAGTTTTACTGATGTTTTTGTTCTACTTAGCTCTGTGTTACCGATGGCTGACAAGCCAACAGCACAACCCAAGCTGGCTTAAAAACACTTAAAAATAAATAACTATCTGAATAGCACCCTCAAGTAATTCTTCTTGCTCTTCAGTGAAAACAAGCCCTTTTCTTTAGATATTTTAAAGTGCGAATTCTTACAAAGACTCTTCTGGCTGGTTGTTTGTACCACAGCCAGACTTCTTTCAATGGGAGACCATTGCAATGACAATGAAAATTAGACAAATGCATTGAAAGATGCCCCTGACTGGCTGTCCAAACAATTGGGACCAAGCTTGGGCACATGGCTGAGTCATAGGGCCTATAGTAGGCTGGAGGGCAGCTGAAGGAGCTTGCAGTGGAAGCTGGCTCCTTCTGATTTGTGTCTTTTGGAGCATTGTGAAAAACTGCTATGTGGGGCTGTCCAAAAGTGCAAAGTTCTTATTTATCAAACTGGGGGAAAGGATGCTGTGAACTGGGGTTGGAGCTCTGCAGTGCTGTAACAGCATCCTCCAGTAATGCTCACTTTCCTCACTTCCTGGGTGATCTGCACTTTGGGTTGATGGACTGCTCCACAGCAGTCCCCTGCCCTCCCTCCTGTCCTTCCTCCCAACATAAAGAGTGGTGTTACTCCTCGTCTCAGCCATTCCAAATAAAAAAACAGTGCAAAAGGGTCAAGACAAGTTGTAAAAAAAATTGTAAGGACAATAAAGCAGTAGGTACAAACATCAGTACTTTTCATTACTATTGCTTGAATGTTTTTGTTGTAAGTTTAAAGCTTAAAATTAAAATTTTTCATGCTGGGTTTTTGCCATGGTCTGATTTCCTTTTCCTTTAATGTTTCAGCTACATTGAATCTAGCTGTTTCCCATGTAGAAAAATGCATGATTTTGCCCACTATCAAAGAAACAAACCCCTGGCAACTCACAGCCATTTCACTGGGAAACTTTAACAGAGCTGTGGGAACTTCATCTTTGTTAGAGTGCTCACAGAGGCCTGGGACATGCTTTCTGCTGTCCTTATAAAGAGTTGCCTAGATCTGGTCCAGGTCTTAATCCTTGCAGTTGACTTAGCAATGAGATTCTCTAAAGGGTCAAGTGTGCCTCAGCTCCCGCTGGCTCCTCTTGCCAGCCCTGTACAACACTGTGCATGCTCCGGCCCAGGGCAAGAATTCCCCAGCATTATTGGACACAAGAGTTGATTGTCTTGTGCTCCCTGATGGAATGCTAGCACTGAGCAAGGAAGGTGGGAATGTGCTGGAGTTAATTGCAGGCCCGAGGAACAGCAGAAGATAAAAGAGCTATAAGGTAAAGAGATGAGGGCAGGAGTTTGAAGAACTGATGTAACAATAATGGATTTAGGCTAGTACCCAAGAGATACTGAAAGTGGATGGTGCTAGAAACAGGACCGTAAAATATGGGCAGGCACACGAGACAGAGCCAAAACATGAAGAGCAAGGAGAATGTGTTGCTGGGCAGTTCAGAGAGACATTTTTCACAGATGTTTAGAGTCTGTCTCTTACTCTCTGGGTGTCTAAGTTGAGATCAGGTTTGCTGTGATGCCATGTGCTCACCACAGCCGCGATGAAGAGGATCCTGCTTTGGATGTCTGAAGGAGCATTCTATTTAAAATCAGGTCCTGGCTTTCATATAGCACCACAATTAGTTGATACTTGACAGTTTTTACCTTCATGCCTGTGCCTTGGTTCCTAACACACTAAACAAGAATAGTGACCTCTCATTTTTCAGGGATTTTAGAAGGAGAAAGTAATTAATATTTCTAATGCACTAATACAGGAGAGCACAATAGAAGAGCCCAGGGGGGAAATGAATAATTCTGTGTTATCAGGATGGATTTTGGACGGTGTGAAGTCAATAATACATAGGACCACCAACAGAAGAATGAGAACAAAAGAACACTCTGGTAATGAGCACCGTCCATCTGCCAAATGAAGCAGTGTCTTGTGGAAATGCAAATGAAAGGCTTCAGTTATAGTACATACATGTAAGAGTATATGTACAATTAATATGTGTAAGGCTGTGTGGGCCACCTTTACTCCAACTTTATGTATGTGGTTGGAGCTGGTTATTTTAAGGACATGTTATGGCTGGTGGCAAGTAATAGGCTCTTTTTTTCTAGTGCACACTGCATCCCTCCCAGATGTAAATGTCTATGCCCAGTCAGATGAATTTCTTCCTGAAAATTTTTCCTGCTGAGAAGAAAGTGAATCCAAGGTGACTAACTCAAATTGAAGCTTAGAGTCGTAGGCGTCTAATATTATGTGAGATGAGTCCTGCTACTCCTGACTGCTGAGTGCTTGCCTTGGCAGTTGCAGTGTTTTTCCAGCAAAGCTTTCTTTGAGGTAATCTCAAGACGTGTAACAGATTTAACAAGTCAAAGTATTGTTAGTTGATACTACTTATGAAAGGATTGCTTTAACTGAAGTTTTACGCTTCCATGGCACCTTCCATCTAAGACTCAGAAGCCTTTCTCCAGACAATTAATTAAATAAAGATGTCTCACAGCACATTCTGTATCTGGAATAGATGTATGCAGTTCCCATTTTTTTAGATAACCTTTCCATGTCTGAAATCCTTATGGTTCAAGCAACACAGAGAAGGTAGCTGAGCTAAGAATGGAAATGTGATCTTCCCAATTTATTGCTTTAGATATCATCACTAGTTACAGCATGTCTCATGATAATTTGGCAACTTGCACAAACACGGTCATGCAAAAAGTGAATTTGAAAAGACTGCGCCATTTCTAATGAAATGATGTCATTTAGACATGTTGCACCACATCTGAGACAAGAAAAGTGCTGCAGTCACCATCACTGTTATTTTCAGCTCTTTCACTCAAGTGTCTGCAATGCAAATGAGCAAAATGAAAGATTCATAAGACAGAGCAAGAGAAAAGGCTTCAAAAAGCATCATGTAGACTTCCTATTCTATTTAACTTGGGGGACATTTTTCATCTGTCTGTATAAGAAACCACTGTCCTTTTTTTGCTAAATTACGGCTGAAGCTGAAAAACAGCTGGCCTCTGTGGAGTTTAAACATTTGTAAGTGAAAGAAGTTGAAAAGTTTGAGAATCTATTCTGATAAATTAAGTTTTGTTTTAATCTTTTGGGTGTTTTGTGGTTTGCTTTAAAATACTGGGTTTTACCTTCCTGAATGTGTTACTGCAGTGGACTTTGAGCTGCTCTAAATCACATCCCTGCACAGAACATAGCTGTTGATCTCTAACTGCTATTGCTAGGACTTTGCTTTTTTTGTGATCTGGTTCACTTGAAAAAGATTGAGAACCCCATTTAATATCCATTTTTAAAATATTTGCTTTCTTCCATAGGAACGGTCACTTGTCTGTTTCTTAATATTGTTGTGGAACTTTTCCTTTCAGTTCTTGGTGAAGTGGAGTATCTCCTGTTGGAGCACCCAGATCATGTAGCCTTCAGCAACGACACAGTGTCTCTGGAATATCAGTACTACAGTGGTGGTAATGTGACAGCAGAGCATGTGTCCATCCTTTTACTGGATGCCGGCACCAGTGAGATAATTGCAAGAAAACAACTTCCAGCAAATCAGTCCCAGGGGATGGTGATATTTGAGTGTTTCCATTTCAAGAGTGCTGGTGACTTCTTGTTCAGAATGGTCTCTCCCAGTGACAACAGCAGCGCTGCCCAGTGGAGCAGAAGCAGCATGTCCAACCTCCATGTGGAATGGCCTGTATTTCACATTGATTTGAACAGGAGTTCAGAGGTGCTTGGGAGCTCCCTTCAGGTTGGACTTTTTACAAATGAGCAGTTATGTGCCATGAACAAGACTGTGATTTCACTGGATGTGATATTCACCAGCACCCTCTATGAATTCAGAAGAGTAATCTCTGATGAGACTCTGGGCATTAGAACTAGCAAAGGAATTGCCCTGTCTAGATCCCAGTGGGTAGAGTTTGATTGCCCACCTGTTAGTCAAGAAATATACATCACTGTGTTACTGAAATCATTAGAAACACATTCCATCATTGCCTCCATAGGACCTGTAGATCTCCTCCACAAATTTGGATACAGACTGGTTGTGGCAGCAGAAGACACATGCAAAACTTCAGTTCAGGTCTTCATAATCTCTCCACCGTGCACTTCTATCAGTGGAAAAATTGTTGTTTATAAAGAGGCTCTCAAGCATTCGAGTCAAAGAACAACTTGGCTGTATGAAAACATCCTTCACCCAGGAGACAACAGGACAGAATTCAACTGCTCTTTGTTTGATGTGGGGAAGAACAAATACTGCTTTGACCTCCTCAATTTCTCAAACCGAAGCTATTTTCCAGCAAGAGTTAAGGAGTGTATGCTGATCCAAAGGAATATGGGTTTGTACTGATGTTTTTCCTCCTTTAACCAAAATCAGCACTCTTCCCAGGCAATATGGGTAATGATTTTGGGTCTGCTGTACCAGACAAAATAGTTGTAATGTTATACACAGGTGGGAACAAGATAGACTGTTATGTAGAGGAATACACAAGGACATTTGATAACAAGTGCCAATACACAAGGACATTTGATAACAAGTGCCACTGTGGTAGCTTAAGGCTGCACTAAGTTAACGTTGGTACCAACTAAAACCACTTACAGCATTCTGAATGATGTACCTGTCTAGTCGGGCTGAGAATGAAACTTGTCCTTCTCAGTGGGCTAAGAAGCTACTGCAGTACATCTGGCCCACTGGAGACTCTAAAGGTAGGATTAGTCTTACCTGCATCTAAGTGTCTAAAAGCCAGGGCCCCAACATTAAGTAGCTATACAGCTTTTAGGTTGAGAGGCATCTTGCAAGGGTGATACATGGGTGTTGAACATACAGAGGCTGAATCCTCACATGGGTGTCTTTTTCTCTACCCATTTGGTGCAGAAGTTTAGAGCCCTACCTGTTAGATGCACAAACTCTGGTGAGATGAGTCAGGATTTGGCTACAGGGAAAGGCACAGCTGTGTCACTTGGACAGCTAGTGGGTTTTCTAAGTAGCATTTCAAGAGATGTGTCTGCTCCTTAGAACAGATCGGGGTGCATTTTTTGA
This sequence comes from Acrocephalus scirpaceus scirpaceus, assembly GCA_910950805.1. NCBI lineage: Eukaryota > Metazoa > Chordata > Aves > Passeriformes > Sylviidae > Acrocephalus > Acrocephalus scirpaceus. The sequence goes on along the minus strand of OU383774.1, from coordinate 52,950,826 downwards.
CCCATGAGGCTTTCTGGCAGATCATGGCCCATATTCATACAGCCAAGCCTTTCCTTAAAGGAAAGATTAGGATAGTGCAATCTGCCAGCTGGGAGCAGTTGGTGGTCCATATAATCCTTTGGACCATGATCAGGCATGGTCTGAGAAAGTGCTGCTTGGCAGAAGCCAAAACCATGTATATGTTATACAGCTATAGCATTAGAAGTGGCAGTCAGTGGTTTGACAGTCTACAAACCATGGTTGCATGACAAAGGAAGCAGATGAGCCAAATACCCTTCTCATCACTCATTTGTGGAAGGCAGCCACAGAGAGGGATGGGCCATATGTGCATGAGGGAATTAAGATTGGGTTGGGTTAGGTTGCATTGCCTACACCCTGGAAGGTAAATGTTCTTGTTTGAAGCAGGCTTGTGTCTATAGGTAATGAATTAGTCTTTTCCACTAATTCGCACACTTCAAAGCGTTTGGATTGAAAGGTTTAAGATGTGCATAATTTTCCTCACCTCCCCACATTGGTTCCCCTGAAAAGAAAGTGCAGGAACTCTAGCCAAAAAACGGCTTTTGCTCTTCATGGACAGGTATCTGAGAGGGATCATGAAGAGACCAGGAGTGTAGGACATGCTCCAGAGCACACAGTCCCAGACACAGCCTACCTTAATGATGTTCCTAGCATCATGTGGCCTTACTTTGTGCTATTTCACAAATTCTAAATCTGTTAGCTATTTAATTAATTCGCTGTACTAAAAATGACCTCTATTTTCAACACATGCCAAACCCAGTGCACAGTTCTCTTTATCTTAACTTCCCATCTGCATTCTCTGTTGGCACTCCCTCTCTTCCTTTGGCATAAGAAAGTCTATCTAAAAATGAAAGCATATTATTTTGTTTAATGGAGGTAATTCTCAAGGAAAAAGGAAGAGAGAATTCTAGTTTGTCATCTGTACCTGGGTGGTATGTTACACTGATATGATCTAGATAATTACCCTGACAGATAAATCACTAGCATATGATATAGATATGATTATGTGCCCAATGTTTAACTGTTTCAATTGATGACATCTACATTAAGCAACGGTTCCCTGCAGTCTGCTCTGTTTGCCTGGTTTCCTCAGTAGCCCCATCCTTACAACCACATTGGAAAGAGTCAGGCTATGCCTCTTGAAGAGCAGAGTTAGGTCAATAGCTGCCAAGTTAAGAGTATCGCATCTACAAAGCCGATGAAAGCGAAGCCACACCATGAAGTCGTAAATAAAATGTCAACCTGAAATTAATTAGACTGCAGCACGTCTGACTATGTGCCTGTATCTGTGAAACTTCAAAGCCTGCAGGCAGCGTTTGAAAGGAGCAGGGTGTTCTGGGAGGGGCACATCAGCCTGAAGCCACGGCAGACAGAGCGAACCTGCACTGCCTGTGATGGCCATCAGCCTCCTGACTCCTTCGGAAGGAGCTCCCCTGAGCCCCCTCACCCTGCTGCAGGGCACTGTGGGGTGCCCTGTTTACAGCAGAACTGTGATAGCTGCTCGTGAACAACATGCCACTGCTGCAGAACTGGTGCCTCTCCTCAAGTCTCCTAATTTCTGCTTTGGACTTCCTGAAGTTTAAGGCAAGGAGAGGTGATAAATCTCTAGTTTGGGCTCCTGGGCTCATTTTTCATTCTGTTATCCTGGTGTTGAGCCCCACAGCTAGTCTTTGCTTCTGACTGCCACTTACCCTCCAGGAAGTTATCCAGTCTTTTGCTGAAGACATCACAAAACAGACTTTTCTGGTAATTTCTCTCAATACTATGCTCTGATTTATTTTTTCTTTTGAAAAGGGAAACCTTGTGTGCTTCATAACTAAAAATAATCTAGCTTCATCCTCTGGTGACTGAATTTTACTCTGCTGCTTTCTGATAGCTATTTCCCATCTACTACTTTGCCTCACAAAGACATTTGCACATCCAGGCCATCTCACTTCTACCAGATTTCCTCAGCGTTCTTTTTAACAAACTGAAAAGACTGAGTCTTTAATTGGAACGTATTTTCTTCAGGATTTGATTATTTACTGATTCTGTTTGGCTCCTTTTCTGTTACTTTAAACACTTATATTTATTTGACAACCAGGGTATCAGCTTTGTGTGCTGCATTCAGACATCCTTTTCACTGATGCTGCTTGATCAGTAACACTTTCCCTACCCCTACTTCTGCATTCATTCCCCTGATTGCATTATGCAATTTTCCTTAACTTTTGCTCTGTAAACTCCTCTTGAGTTATTTCAGTATGGAGTCTACCATCCTGCAGGTGCAATTTACATTCCTTCTTCCTAAATTTTTCACTTTGCTGATTTAGGATCTATTTTCCTTTAATTATCCTAACTTAGCAAGTACTCTATATTGCTCCATACAACTGCACTATCTGCTTATGTCATTACAGGAGTGACATATATTCTCAGAAATATTCTCATTTATTTTCATGTCAACTAGGGAAGCACTGAGCATTATACTAATCCCTTTGGAATCTCTCCAAATGCATTCTCACTCAGTGATGGTTTTCTGTTGACAGTTGCATATCCAATCTGTCACTCAGCCAGTTCTTACTTCATTTAGCATATGCTCTATTGTTGTGAAGCAGAGATATTATTTTGTAAAAGATCAAAGTTCCTAAATCATTAAAATGATCTTCATCCAAACCACAGATGATGAGATAAAAGTTGATTTTGCCACATCTATTTTCCATAAATCAGACATGAGTTATATTCCTGATGCTTTGTCAATCCTGCTCTTTACTCCTCATTCAGGCCAAGTTTAGTGCAGCCTTTTGGAATAGGAACCTGACTTGTGCTTGAAGTAGGAGGAGAAAGCTCCCGGTGGCCCTGAGTGGGCCAAGTCAGCAGCTCTTCGAGCCCAGGTCATTCAGAATAAGTGTCACAAAAAACTTATGCTATCCAAGACTGTGAATATATCTATTAAAGGTGGGGAATACATCCATTAATTGTGCGAGAGCACTTGTGCAGTTTTCTGTAGACCCTAACTGGAGAATCTGTGAAAAAATTAACAGTGACATGTGAGTCGCTGCATTCATCTTGGTGGTCTCTTCACTGTTTCACAGAGGAGCATGCAGCTCATTTTTTCCCCAGCGTTTGTCTGGGTTATTGGGATGTCTGAGGTAGGAAACTCTGTTAGATCATCTTATTCAGCAGCAGATACATTGCAGGCTCGTTCTTTTCTGTGCTTAATCCTGTACTTTGCTCATCTGGGATTTAAGTGTCCCCAGCAGTGAGACTTCCGCTCTCCTTGGGAGGCTGTCCCATGTTCTAGCCTGTATCCTGCTTGAAACATTCAGGACAAGACTGATAATATTAATCAGTAATGCTAAAGCATAGAAAAAGGCACTTTTCTTTTTTTTTTTTTTTTTTGGTATTTCTGGTGTTAATTAACTTTCTTTTCCAGTTCTTAGTTACACTCCGGAGACCAATTTCCACTTTAGTGTGACTTACAGTGAAGTCTCTTGCAGTTGCCTACAGCACATATGAATTTTGTTCATCTGACTTTTGCTAGCTGTCAAAAAAAGCTATTGGGATGTTGGCAGGGCATAAGAAATGCAGCTGTTGCCTGAAAAGAGGAAGAGGAAGGTCTGGGAAGACCTTCTGAAATGAAAAGTGGTCAGTAAGGGAGGAGAGGAGTAAATGCAGCATCTAGACGTCAGGCAAGGATGTACAATTTCTATCAAATTTTTGCTTCCTGAATAAGACTCTGTGAATCAGATCTGCTTGTTGGTAGGAAACTCTGGGAACTGATTAGCTCTCTTGCCTGAATCTGTACCTAGGTTGGGTGTTTATTTAGAAACAGGCATATGCAGGGGATCTGGGTGTGTCAGGGCTGGTTTGTACCCCATCCACTTTTCCTGTGTCAGTAAATGCTTCATCTCCACACATTAGGAATAAATCAGGTTTTACAGACTCACTTACAGACTCAGCTTCTGGAAAAAAAATATTTTTAGGCTGTGCCTCCCCATTGCTTAACAATGCCTGTTTGTGGGGGAAAGACTAATTTTCCCAGAGTGTAGGATTTCTCTCTTCAAAGGGATCCTTGTCCTTTCATTGTCCAAATTAGTAACCTGTTGGAACATGCCACCATTTCAGTGCACCCAGGCTTCGTTTCCATGGAAGGGTGAGAGGTTGCTTTCCAAGGTCTTGTCTAAATACCAATACAATGTATGTAAATACATTCTCAGGACCTAAAAATTGATCTCAGCTTCCAAAAATATCCTGCAGTCCCCTAGGCTAGCATAGATATTTACATGAACCTGTCATTAATTCGTGATTTTGTCCTACACTACTGGCCTGATTGAAGTGTTTAGGGCTGTCATGTGTGTCAGGCTGGAAGGATGATGCTGAATGTCCTTTGCTGGACAGCACTGCCTGCACAAAATCTTGTGAACATGGAAATCTGAGGGGAGAAATTTTTGCAGAGCAATAATTAACACAGTTAATTGCATTTATCTTTCATGTTGGCAGATCTGCCAACTGTCAGCTATTTCAAAATAACTCATCAGTTAGATGTCTTCACGTTGATAATTGATTCCTCAATTGTGTGTGAAGAAACCTCATGCTTATTAGAGCTAGTTTGCAGTGCATACCTTCTGGTTTTTCCCCTGGCACTTTCAATCGGTTTGTCTTAAATGGAGGTTAATCATTTCATTTCCTTGGGGGAGAATAAACTGTGCTTCATTTTCTTTTACATTCTGGTAATTGCTGGGGATTGCAGAGCAAGATGCAGGAGTTTAAATCTCCCATCTTTCATGGGAGCTGGAACATTTCTTGGTCTCCTGCTGTTTAAGGCACTTTTCTTAGCCCCAAAGCTATGGATGCCAAGTGTTTTTGCTAAGGAACTCTATTTCTTTATCCAAAGTCCAAGTCAGTGAAAAGTGTCCTGGAGCAACGGGCACATCTTAGGTGTGACATCAGTGTTGGAAAATTACTCATCCTAAATGTTCTTGTATGTTAAAACCCACAGGCATCAATGTGGAGACTTTTGAGCACCTTCCACTATCACCAGTGTTAGCACTGGAGGCAACCAGAACCTTTCTGAGTCTGGCTCTGCATCTGACTTTAATTAACAGAAGTTTAAATGAGCAGGAAGTGTGGAGAGAGGGAAACAAGTTAGCTCACGCACTGGAAATTATGACAGGAACTCTCCAAGCTGCTCACACAGAGTCTCTAGGTCTACAAGGAGGTAGGTCCTTCAACTAGCCCCTCTGTCAGTGGTGAGGGACACTACTGGAGTCCTTCCTGAACCTGATGTGAAGAAAACTGTTGTGAGATCCTATTATATATATGATACTGTGATACCATGAAGTCTTTTTGAGAAGGCATCAATGAGCCCTTGACTGACTATTGGTTATGAACATTTTTTCTTCCTGCCGTCAGTAATAGCTTTGCTCACTAACTGATGTGGTTTTGCAAACTGTCCATGTGGGACTCCTTATCCCAACAAACTCCCTCAGTTGCCTGCTTCTTGGAATCCTCTGATTCTCTTTTCCCTTGACACCATATACTTGCTCCATTTTGCACTTCACTGGGAACTGACATGGCTGCAAACTGAGCGAGTCTGAAAGCTCAGCCTGCTTTTGGGCTCATCACCAGCTCCAGAGACAGAGAGGTGAAAGCAGAGAGGTACACAAAGAGCATAAAGTGAAATTCAGATGGGGATCTTTGATGTTGCAGTGTTGTGGTGGTGACAGACAGCCAGGGTGGTCACTCGATGTTGTGTGTGCTTAGAACCGCAGCAGCACCAGGGTGTCTTGCCATGCCCATCTCTTCTCTGCATTAGGCCAGGCAGATGTCCTGGGGCATGCAGGCACACAAATGTGTGTGAGTGTGTGCCCACACATGCTCTGCAGCTGTGGCTGACAGCACAAGCGTAAGCTCAAACTCTGGGGTCCCATCCTGCAGTGCAGGCAAGGACCTGCACTGGGCGGGCAGCCCCACTGGTCCTCTTAGGCTGCTCACATTAATGCTGACATCCTCACAAAACTGTGTAGAGGACAGGGCCCAAAGCAGTTACAATTTCATGTTTATTGAAACACAGCTGTATTTATTCTTTTTAGAGACATTTAAAAATAATAACACACCAGGAACAATACAGCAGCCAATAAAACACAAAATCATAAAGCTATTTTCAGTCATGCAACACTCTCTAGTGCTTTGACATCATAACTTGGTTAAGGGCTCGGGGCATGCTAGCAGCAGTAAAAACATTTAAAATCATGGCTTGTGTTGGCAGTAGCAACATCCTAAATTATCTAAAAGAGCAATCTTTAATGTGGTCTACTTTTAAAAAAAATATTTAGGTGTTTTTCTACTTTATCTGTGAGCAGTGAAATGGAGTTAGGTAGTCTATTGTTCTTCTTTCTGTCAAAGTCAGCTGACCCATAGGAGCATCCCCAGGCGTTTTATCTTTCAAGATTGCACCTGAACTCATGCATTAGTTTGGAATTTAAAGTTGTGGCCCTGCCTCAGTGTCACAGCTGTCAGATAGGTGCAAGAATTGTCCCATCTTTCTCTCTCTGGGTTCTCACTGCTGTAAAGCTCGAATGTGGAGATCACAGGATGAGGATGTTGTCTAAGAAAAGGAGGGATTTTATTACACGTTAAAAAATTATGATGTAGTGTTAGAACCTGAGTCTGCCTCCACTTAAAATAAATAAATGAACATGCAAAATTTCATCGTGGGTCAATTGCCTAACCATAAGCAATAAAACAATAGAGACCTGTAAGTTGTCAGATGAATGATTCAATAGCACACTTGTGTGCTGAGAATATAATAAAGAGTAAACCAATGTTGCCATTTCATTAGGCCTTGTAGGCTTATCATCATGTCACAGTCATCTAAATCAGTAGAAACTGTACTTCAGTCAATCAAATTACCCTGCTGTAAATGCACTGTTTGTCAGGCAGAAATTGGATGAATAAATAAATTACCAATCCACTTCAAAGATCTGTGGATTCATTTCCTTTTACTGTTGTTCCAGGCAGAACCTGGAACTGGCCACTGTGTTGCAGGCTGACCCTGGGGTGAAAAAAGGAAAACAAGTGGAAGCTGTGGCTCATCCCTGGATGCCACTTGTTTTTTTGGTCTTGCTTTTTGCATTGTTTGGTTATCTATTGCTGTTTTTCTCTAAAAGAAGACAAATGGGTGTGTCTTTAAAGGTGAAGAGGTAGATATGTCCCTCATTGCTGTGAGCTTGTGTATTTGTAGAAACGTGGAGCCGGTGGCAGCCCTGGAGCCCGTGCAGTGTCACCTGTGGGGACGGCATCCGGGAGCGCTTCCGAGAGTGCCTCACCTCCTCGCCGGCAAAACCAGGCTGCGCTGGATCGCCGAGGGAGACTTCCCTGTGCTCGCTGGAGGAGTGTGCGTGTATGTAGCTCTGCTGTCCTCTTCCCTGGGTCATGTGACCGCCCTGGCAAAAGCAAAGTGTAAAATCCCATCTCTCTTTCAGTCACACTGATTTGGGAGGCTGACACATTCCTGTGGTTGATGGAGAAGGGCAGGAGCCTCTGTGCATTTGACTGTGGGACACTGGAGATAGGTCTCCAAGGCATAATGTTTCTGAATGCTGTGGGTGCAATGGAAGCAGTTTAAAATCGTCAGGATGGTCAGGGAGTGGAGGAGTCCTGAAAGAGAGATCTTGGGGCTATCAGAACATGTTCACTAGTGAAAGCCAAAGACTCCAGTGGAAATCTATTAAAAAGTTAAAGTCAGTTAAAAAAGCGTGCTGGTTCCAGGTGGGACCTGTGGTGTGAGGTTGCCATTCTGTGAGTTTTTTGAGGTGGCAGTGCCAGGTCTCCCCCTGCTCTACCCTGCCACTGCTCCAGCCTGCTACAGCACAGGAGCAGTGCTGGCTGTTACTGATAGCCTTTATAAAAAGCCTTTATAAACCATTATCTATCAGTAACAACTGGCCACTGCTGGCAGGTGGCAAGTGGTTGCAGATACAAGAGAGAAGGCTCAGAGACCTGAGCCTTCTATAAGATGATGGGTGGATTTCAGCAGCCACATGGCCCCCAGTGAGGCTGGATGAGGCTGTGCCAGCATCATAGTTGGGTGCTGACAGCCACCATTGAGGGGCATGAGAAGTGCCCTCTTTTAGCAGGATGCTGGTGGTCAGTCTGTGCAAAACTTTTGCTTCTTGCAAACTCCTGCTGAAAAGGAGTGTGCTGATGCCAAGGGACCACAGAGACCAGAAAGCTGATCTACAAGCACCAGTGCCTTTGTGCCCCACAGGTGCCACAGGTGGATTAGGGAAGGAAAGATGTCCAGGAACTGTGCAGGCTTCTAGGATCTCAGACTATAATTTAACAGGTATTTTAAGCTATTACAAAGTGACCAATGCCTTATTCCTTGCTTTGGCTGCTTGCAGGCACTTCCTTCTGCTTGCAAAATTGTAGTGTGTAGAACTGGAATGGAGGCAGCTAAAGAATGGGCAGTTTGGGGGTGTGGGGAGTTGTTTAGCACATGGCCACTGCAATGCTTGTGCCACTGAAAAGGAAAGGACAGCAGAGGGAGAGAATGTGCAGCTGGAGCAGGAAGAGGGGAGGACTATGTTTTTAATAGAAGTGTTGACTTGAACCAGCTTCAAGGTATCAGAGGATGAAGGCCTCCGAAGTGTACAGGCAGGACTGAAATGTGTTGTGGAACACTGCAGGAAATGGGTTGTATTTAACAAAAGTTTGGGTGAATGGAAACTACTAACAATTATATTCCATCAAGCCAGGTATTGCGTGTTGTCTGTGTTCATGAAGCACTGGGAATGTTTTAACAGGTCTAATGTTTTTAATGACTTGAAAATCTGGCCATGTGGGTTTGCTTTTTTAGTAAAGCTGTGAGTGAAAGCAGAGAGGAACAACTCAGATGCTTTGGGCCCCCAGCTTAAACCAGCCCTGCTCTAGTTGTCTTCTCTATGCCAGACTCTCTGAGGCTGCTGTGGGCAGTAATGCCGCCACCAAAACACAGTGGAGTTGATAGTGTTTTTTCCAAAGCTGCTATTGAGCTGTGCTTCCTGTCTATCTGCTGGAGAGGTATGTCTGTAAGTGTATAATTTGGTTTGGCTCCTTGTCAGCCAGTCTCACTCCCATCTCTGGAGCTCTGAGAGCAGTCCTGGTGCAGGGAGCTCGCTGGAGGGGTTCCCTGAACTCAGTGCAGAGCATGTGCTGGAAACACAATTTGTGTGTGGACCTTGCTTTGCATGATGGAGGTGACAGGCCTCTAGTGCTTCTCAGAGGGGTCATTCCTCCCATGCAGGTATGCAGCTGTAAGAGGTGTATGATGGTCTCCAGCCATCCTGTGCATACACTGTGCACACACCTGTGGCAGTCTGGTTGGACTCAGCAGGTCAAGACAATCCCTGGATTCCAGGGTTAATAAGATGGGTTAACACATAGAGAGCACAGAGGCAAAGGAGGCCTGCATCTGCACCCATTGCTGTGGGATCATCTGGAGGAAATACCTCACTTCTGTCTTGCACATGGTTTCTAATCCTCCTGCTCCCACATGGGGCAGCTTTCTTTACGGAATCACATAATTGATTTCATCCCATTGAACCTCAGTTTGCTCAAGAGGTGATTTGGCACTGTGACACTACAGTGTTCACCCGCTGCCTGATCTCAAGCTGGGAGTGTCACCCTCACCCTTTCCACTCTGGCTGTCTGCAGCTTTTGGAAGCAGACGGGTTCTGTTTCCAGTGTCACTCTGCAGTCCAGCAGATGGAGCAAATGGCTGAATGAGCACGGCCAGCACGCGGTGCAGGGGCCAGTGAGGTGCAGGGAGAAGCGAACCATAGGGACCCAGTCCTGTTTGGAAGCTTGCAGTTCCTTGCTGTTAGCTGTGTACCCCAAACTATGCAGCACAGCGTGCATTACAGATAAAGAATGGAGTATTTGGAAGAGATCCATAAGCAGACATGCCTGAGAGAAGGATGAGAAATGAATTAATTGCTCTGCTGCTGTGGTGCTGAACAGAGTAAATGCTGGCCCTGCCTGCTTCCCTAAGGTCAACTTGTTCACTCCCTGCTCAGGTGTCCAGAACAGCAGTACTCCAGGCTCTGGCACAGGGGCATTGGACTGAATGCAAGTTTTACAGGACTTGGGATTGTTAGGTAGCCCTGAAATAGGGAAGTGGATCTCCGTCCCAGCCCAGCACCCTGCATATCTGTTCTGTAGCAGCCCGAGACATTCAGGCCTATGTTCATCAGTGCATCCTGCCCACCTAACAGCTGCACTACCAGCTTGCTCTTGAATGTGTGTTCTCCTGAATTACGGGAAGTACATGGTGTCCAGTTCTTGTTATTCTGTAGTCACGTTTCCTATTCGTGGACAGTCACTGTGGTGCAGGCAGGAGCACCTGCCAAGTCTTACAGCTGACTGTCTGTCAGTCTGATGGAAGGCTTTGGGTTCTTGATGAAACTAGAGACTAGGGCAGGGTTGTTTGGTGGTTTCATTTGAGCTTACAACTTCATGGCCAGCTCTTGCCAACTGCAACTAACCAGCCTTGTCCTCCAACAAAATCCTTATGGCTTTATGGAGCTGATTGGTGTCTGACGAGAAGAATTTGGGCAGTGCTAACAGATACTAAAGTTAGCTAATGGACCAATTAATCCAATTTCAGCCATGCTGTATTCTGCTCAAGTTTACCCAATTTGTCATTGGTTCAGCCATCTGTAATATGGTGGAAATGGGCAAGTGAGAGGTTTAAACAGGGCTGTGGACAGCTCTGAGATTGTCGCATTACAGGTTATAATCATAGAATATCTCAAATTGGAAGCGGCCCATAAGGATCATTGAGTCCAACTCCCTGCTTCCCCAGGAGTACTAAAGCTAAACCATAAGACTGAGAGTATTGTTCAGACAGTCTGTGAATTCTGGCCATGATGACTTCCCTAGGGTACCTGTCCCAGAGGCTAATTATCCTCTCAGTGAAGAAAGGTTTGCAGAGTATTCTTTCCTTTTTGAAGTCCCACCTTCAGTCCACAATAGAAGGGTGTCAATAGTAGAATGTTGGAGAAAGAGCAATGGTACTTTTGGTTGAAAGCTTGCTGTGGCATGGGAAGGTTTTGTCCTCTGGGTCTGTGGCACCAGACAGTGGTAGAAGCATCCTCTGAGGACTGCTTAGAAAAGTTACATTGCCTCTCCTGATGCTGCCTCTCTCTTCAAACTCATTTCAATTCTCACACCCACTTAAGCTCTCCTAAAAATAGTTTTAAAGTGATACCTGAAGTACTAGCCTGGGTTGAATTATTTTTACCCCCTTTATGTCACTTTTCAACAGGGAATCTAAATGTACTTCATAAAGAAAGGCAAACAGAGTTCCTCATTTTTACAGATATTTAAGAATACCTTATGGAAATGGAAGAGCAGGAAAAAAATAATGATTACATTTAAAAGGTCTGTGGAAGCCTTGGTTTAAAGTAAGTAGATGTTTGTGCCAGTTTGAAGGCATCAAGTAGTAAGTCATCTCCAATAAGCAAATTTTAATGGCAGACAACTTCCTGTACTGAATTAATGGCTTACTTTCCTTGGTAGTAAAGTATCCATCCTCAAATACTAAAATGCTGCTGCCATTACAACTCTGACAGATGTGTGTGCTCTTTCTTACAGCTGTGCAGCCTCCCACCCCACCTTCTGTTCAGCCAGGAGAGGACCAGAAAGCAAATAATATAGTTACCATCACAGGTATCTCACTGTGCTTGTTCATCATCTTCGCCACTGTTCTTATCACCCTCTGGAGGAAGCTCTGCAGAGCTCAGAAATGCAGCACTGCTGTCCGACGAAACTCGGTCCATTCCCCCGGCTTCCGGAAAAACTCCGACGAGGAGAACATTTGCCAAGGCAACAAGCAACGGGACAGCTTTGCTGAAGGAGGGGATGCCCCTGTTAACATTCCCCTAACCTACAGGCGAAGCCTCCAATTTGCCCAAGAAGATGATGTCTCTGCAAGTGAAAACTTTCAGCCAAATGCCCAAAAAATAATCCCTCCAATTTTCAGCTACCGCCTGGCGCAGCAGCAGCTGAAAGAGATGAAGAAGAAAGGCCTGACGGAGACCACTAAGGTGTACCATGTCTCTCAGAATCCTCTCACAGACACGGTTCTTGGTGCCACCACGATGCTTCCCCTGAGCGGGGAGAACCAAGAGGAGGCAGCAGCAAACAAATTTCGGATCAAATCTCCATTTCTGGACCAGCCAGCTGGTCAGCCCAAGTTCCTGGGAGAAGGCTCTCACCCTAGGCTGGATTTTCCGTTCTCACAAGCTAATCCTGCAATGAGCCCTACCCAAACCTTGGTAAGAAGAGGTCATTTCAAGCACCAGGATAACAGAGTGGACTTGCCTGAGAGGGGCTGTCACAGAAACTCGCAGTTCAGAAGAACAGCCAGTTTCCATGAAACTAAAAAGGCCAGGCCTTTCAGAGAGAGAAGCATGTCCACTCTCACACCCCGACAGACTCCTCTCTACAACTCCAGAACCAGGACGTGGGACCAGGGTCTGGAGGACAGGTCACGGCCAAAATCAAGAAATACTAATCCAACTTGTGAAAAGCTGGATCAGCCCCATAGCACTGTGCTGGGATGTGAACCACAGGGCCATGGCACAAAGCCCCACCACAGGGCGGGTCCCCCGGTGAAGAAGCTGGACCTGGTCACAGACCGCCAGCCTGCCAGTCAGGAGAAGGCAGCTGAGAAACCTGAGCCCAGCCGAAGTAAGAGGGGCCCTTCACCTAATCCCAAAGGTGTGTGGCGGAAAGAAACAGGCTCAAATGGCAAAGATAATTCCCAGAGAGCCCTAAGTGTCAGCCCTGCCCAGTATCGAAGGGATAAATGCCAGAGCTTCCCCTTGGACCCTGAGTTTGCCTTTTATGACAATTCTACTTTTGGCTTAACGGAGGCAGAGCAGCAGATGATCGACCTCCCTGGATATTTTGGCTCAAATGAAGAGGACGAAACAAGTACTCTGAGCATTGAGAAGCTGGTGATCTGAGTGACTCATTGCGGCCCTGCAGGAGTGGCGTGCGTGGGAGAGGATCTGCAGGATCGGTTGGCTTCTGGTGGAAGAAAGAGCAGGAATCACGTTACCTCCACACACACCAGGAGGGAATAATGCCCCAGGTCTGGCTTGTGGGAACATATTCCTTTCTAATTACTGAAAAATGCTTTCATATAATTATTTTTTGTATGTATGTGTCTACAAGGCACAAAGAACCCTGGGAAAGAACATGTTAGTTAAGGTGTGGCACAGGAATAGCCAGTAGATTTTATTGTGTAAAACAGTCATTTGTGCATCACACATGATGAGTGCCATTGACATTTCCCACCTTGTGGACTGTGTCCTGGTGGACTGTGAGATACTGATGCATCCACTGTCCAGCACCCTCCACCATCTGCCCCAATGCATGAATCATTTCCCATCTAGAAAGCACAAAGCTCAAGCTGTGGGCAGTTTTCATAATTTTTTTCTGATAGTCATCAGTGAACTGGGTTGATTTGTCATTTTTGCTCAAGTAATTCATATGGTGGAGGGGGTTTAGCTGGTTGCATGAAAGTGCAAACAATTGATGCTCAATACTTGAATGAATTTAAAATTGAGGAGGCATTTTCATCATTCAAGGCTTTGATATTTTCATACCGTCAATATTTATATCAAGAAAACTATGTACAAATATTTGCAGGAAATTAGTACAAAAGCCATGCTACAGGGAGGGCAAAGAAAACAGATGACCAGATTTTAGTCCTCATAGAAATGTTACCACAGCATGTTACCTGTAAAAAGCAGTGAGAGAACTGTTGAATTATGCATCCTTTCCATAGTCACCCTTTCCTTTATTAAAATTTTTAAATGTAAATATATTGACAATAATACTACTATGTCAAGCTCAAAATAAATTATGAACAAAACCAGCAAACAACAAGATTATTTGATTAATACCTGTTATGGGAACAAAATTAAAATGACTTGACAATATCTGGTGATTTACAGAGAGTCTTACAGAATCATTTACATTGGGAAAGACATCTAAAATCATTAAGTCAAACCATTAACATAACACCACTGTGTTCACCACTAAACCATATCCCCTAACTGCCACATCCACACACCTTTTGAACACTTCCAAGGACAGTGATTCAACCGCTTCCCTGGGATGCCTGTTCCAATGCCTGACCACTCTTTCAGTGAAGAAATTTTCCCTCATATCAAATCTAAATCTCCCCGGCAAAACTTGAAGCCATTTCCTCTGGTCCTGTCACTTGTTACCTGGGAGAAGGGGCCAACCAGCCCCCACCTTGCTACAACCTACTTTCAGGGAATTGTAGATAGCAGTAACAGTGAACTACAGAAGCCATGACGGGCTTTTTTCTTGTGTTTTAAAACCAGACATCACAAATTTGCCATTAGATTCTGCTGTAAGTATTTAGAATTGGGTTGGAACCCCAACTAACAGCAGAAGAGCTCAGGCCTTTGAATGACTAAGACTTTTCTTGCCATTTGTTAGGATAACTGTCTCCCTGCGGACTTTGCAAAGACCAGGGGAATGCTAGTGGGCAAAAACAAGAAAAGAGGAGGTGCTGCCTAAGAGAAGGAGGGTTTAGGCAGTGAACTATTAGTCTTAAATCAACTCTCCCCTAAGGAACCCAACCCTACATGCCCTTTAACCTGCCTTGTGGGTGTGAAGGCAAAGTTAGCATGTGCTCCGTTCTCAGGAACTAGGCTGCTATCTTTCTCAAAACTGGCTTTCTGAGCAGAAAGACAGATTTCCCAATCCCACACTTCTCCCTGCTCCCCCACAAGCCAACAGCAATTTTAAAGGAAGAGCAGCACCACTGCGTGTTAGCTGCCAGTTTCCGATGGCATCCCACTGCAGCATCCAGAGCTGGTGGTTTGATGGGCACAGTGTTACCTGCTGTGACAACATAGGAGGAGCAAGCCACTCACTTGGCCACCCGAGTCAAATCTGGCTGTTTGAATGGCCTTTTTGATGGGTAACATTTTTCAGCTGCTGCCAGAGTGAGGGATCCAATTCACAGGGTGATGTGAGCTCCCTCTTTCCCGGGAGCTGTGCCAAGATGCCGATGTTCAGCCCTCGGCCCAGCGTGGTGTTGGTACCAGGGATGCGTTCCCATAAACTGTCACCTTGAAAAGCTGTTTAAGGTGTTTGAGAACATGTTCACACTTGAAGAGTTATCCAAAGGCAATCAAATGTAATGAGTCTTAAAATTGACTTAAATGAGCTGAAATAAGACCTCTGAAGCAATTGCTACTCAGCTTACTTACCCTGCCTGTACTAAGGTAAGGTTTGTGGTGTGAAGTACCATCGCCCTGCTGCAGCAATCCATCCTCATTGGAGCTGCAGGGCTACAGTATCTGTTTAAGCTTTGTTGAGCTTCTCAGCATGGGAGAGAGAAGCCGGAGAAACGGGAGATCAAATGTGCAGTGCAGCAACATTCGGCATGCATTTCCCTAACCTTCAGCAGGACTGATTTCAGCTTGGCGGTAGTCTTCAGATCCAGTAAGTACTCAGCTAGTGGCATTCTACCCTGTTTAAGATTAAAGGTGGTTCTGAAATGCTTCCTGGGGTTTGCTGTGGGATTTGCAGGCTCCCACACAAAGCCCTGTGACCCTTGCATCTCAGAGGGAATTTCCCTTGCCACAGGAGGGCAGAGAAGGGGGAACATTGCTCTAAATCAGATGCTTCTTTCTGCAAGGTTGTTCCAGTGTTGGGCTGCCTTATGTATGAGATGTACTTAGGTACATTTTACATCAAAGACAGCAGAGCAGCCCCCTTCCTTGGCCCCCCTTTCTCTCTCAGAGACAGAAAAAAGCACTGTAACATTAATACTGGCTGACAGCAGTCCAGCTATAATGCCTGCCCCTCCATACAGACACACAGGAGAACAGGCTCCATAGTCTAGACTTTACTTTGCTCATTGCTCACTCACTGAGGAACTGGACTGGGTGCTGGTTGTCTGATTAAGCCCTGCTGATTTCATTTCCAGCTTCATATTCCATTATCAGAAGGGTTACCAGCTGCTTAATGAACAGCCAGACCACAAATGCTGTCCCCTAAGTGCTGTAGTTTCCACAGTCTTTACCCTACTTCCTTAGCTCTCTACTGAAGAATGGGATTGAGCATCGCCTGCCAGAAGACATTAATTTATTTCACTCGCATTTCTCTGTGTCTTCCACCTAGACAAAAATTATCCTTTCTGCCCTCAGCGCTGCATCAGTGGCCACACAGTTACAATGTGTGCAAAGTCATTCCTTGTGTCCCAATATGCAGCTACAACCTTGCACTAAGATTTTACTGTATCAAAATACAGAAGTAGTGAAATACAGAAGTAGTGATCTCCCTTTCAGAAGGGAAAGAGTAAGTGCTGCCTTTTTGCAGTGCTTTCTTCACAAGGGCCATCTCATTTCAGACATGTAGGTGCAAATTTCATTCTACACAAGCATGCTTGAGAAGGGGGCAGGGGGGGCTGTCTGGCCAAGGGCACAGGCTTTCGGAGCACAACTCCCTGGAGTGCTGCCCATTACACTGGGTTGTTCGGGTTTGCACTCACTGGGATGTCTAGGAAGCAAAGGAATCAAACCAAGTTATAAACTGAACCTTCACTTCATGCCTCTGCATTTTCTCCAGGACACCTTGAGCCACAAAAATTAAACTTACCTTGCAGACCCTTTCAACTACCCAGGACAGCAGGTGAAAAAGCACCAACACTGAAAGAATACATTTCCCATATTATGGGCTTTCCAAGATTTTGATCCACATTTCTGTTCACATTCCTATTGTTGAAAACCAGATTAAAAGTATTAAGTCTTACTCAGATGGTTTTATTTCACTCTTTATGGATATGTATACAAATTACAATATGTATGGATATAAAAGCAAGTAAATGGAAAAGAAATACCAGTTTAAAAATTTATTACGAATCAGAAAAAAAGGAAAGAGGCTTATTCTACAGCATGGTAGTTAAATGATTTGCATCAAGCTGATACTGCTGTTCATTTTTAACTATTGTTATTAACTGCTGTAGAAAATAAATGTTCAGTATTCCATTTCTTTCAGTCATTTGTGTTGCTCTTTCATTTCACCCCAGTGAGATAATGAAAGCAGTGTGCCTTGTGGTTCAAGCACTTTCTGATTCCCGTTCACTAATGCAAAGTCATCTGGTAAATTGCAGGAGAATGTACAAATGAATCATGACTACATTTTAGGAATTCTTAGGAATATCTGCACTCACCTTAATTTTAGTAAAATCTGTCTAATTTTAATCTGGGGTTTAAATCTGGTTGGCAGGATTGTCTTTGCCTGCTTTAATGTCTTGTGGTGTACTCTAGCAGTGGATCTGCAGAGGGAAGCTGTTGGAATGGAATCCACACTGTCCATATTGTGGGTGCTTATTTGAAGCAGCTTTAGTCTGGATGCACATTAGCAGTTGGAGCATGTCCTTCCACAGGTTTGGTTTCACACATTTCAGGAGCACTCTGCAACTGAAGTGTGGCAATTAGAGCCACAGGGAAAGTTGCTTAAAAACATTCTCCTGATGCAGGACAAAGCACTAACAAAGGCACACAGATGAAGTCTAATTCCCCATCCCTCTGTTCTATCCTGATATTCTCATAACTGAAACACTGATGGTTAAAATCAAGATGAGAAAGGTTCAGACTTTGAAAAGTATAGATTGATTAAAGGACATGCTTGATCCTTCAAAGTCCAGAGAACTTTCAATAAGCATTCTCCAACAAAGTCTTGAAAATTGCTGAAAAAGAAACCTCTGGTTATCCCGTGACTGAGATCCATATGTTTTTTCTTAAATTGTTGCCTGGCTGTGCTCAAACAACTCGTGTTGTTAGCTTCAGCTAGCAGAAGCAGGTGCAACTCCAGCTATCAAGTGTAGGTTTGGTGATTGGCAGCAGCAGTGCACTGGCTATCAGCTTACACCATTCTTTTCAGCCTGTACTTTTTCTCTTTCCAAAGCAGCAGGTTTCAGCTGCTCTGACTGTTCTCTCCATCTCCACTCTCACTGTCGACAAAGAATGGAGCCCTGATTTTCATGGCTGAATATTTCAGTGAGTACCACATCCCGTGCCATGTAGACCAAACTAAGCCATCGTCATGGGGTCCATTGTACCTCCCTTTTTTGTAGTATCGCCCATTGAGGTTTACAGCATGGCACCTTGGAACAATGTAGGAAAGACAAAAAGGGAATTATGTTTAGCATGAGAAGATACTGCATCATCGCAGTGATGTACCATTGTCACACAACCTATATTTAGATATACTAGGGCAGGATGGACTAAATGGTTAATGCATTTAGTGGAACACAAAGGAATATGTGGGTCATGCTAAAGCAAACACCTACACTGGTCAGATAATTCAGCCTGTTGACTCCTTCAGGTGTATTAACTATGGACATTAGAATTACATGGCCTGAGCAAAGCGGTGCGATGCCATTTGGTACACTCTAGCTCAAGTGTAGGCAGCTCCATATTGACACCTAAAAATGCAGATGTCTTTTTGTCAAGGTAAATCCTACTATTGATGTATATTTTTGTAGCTCCACTGACTTCAACTGTTATGTGCTGAGAATCTGGTCTATGATGCTCATCCTGCACTAAAGCAGAGAAAATCTGAGAGTGTTATACCCCTGTTTCCAGAGCTGTTAAACATGAGTCTCTATCCATTCAAGTGTGGCATATACCCCAACAGCAAATATACCAAGATAACTGTTATGGGTTAGCTCTGCCCTTAGACATGCTCCACTCTAGGAAAATGTCCTTTGTGGACACTTCACCTTACCATGGCTACAGTTGTTTTCTTCACTGGAGTATAATGCAAAGCGCTTTCAGGAATTTTAACTGGGTTCTTTTCCTTCCAGGTCATTGTCCCCTGTGCATTTGTTCTGACCCATTTTCTTAAAGTGAATTCAACTTACCTGCTTCACTATAATAAAAGAAGTAAATGATTTTCTTTGAGGATCTGTAGATGTGAACACCTTAGGTTTGGTTGTGTGAGGTGGCAAGTGCACACAGCAACCTCCAGCTGCTGTAAGGCAGGTAAGTCCTCTCAGCTGTACAGCCACCCACACCCTGGGCATCCGAGAGAAATCAGCTGTTTTCCATACCTGTTAAACCACCAGCCACCCTTGTTCTCTGATGCACAGTTGCCTGCCAGGAATTGATCGTGATCCTTATCAGATGTGGTGAACTGCATCCCTCTGTGAGAGGCTGACCACTGATCTTCAAAATTGCTCCCACCAGACAGAGCGTCGCCAGCATTACCAGAATAGGTGCCAAACCATAACCTGTAATTGTCCTGCAAGAATATGTGAAATATTTATTTGATATCCATTCTTTCTGCCTTTCCTCTCATTTTTGAGACCAAATTAGTTCTGGACATTTCATCCACTGTCAAAGGTATGACTGTTGAAGTCAAGGCTGACTTTTGTCTCCTCGCTTTAATGATCCTAGTGTAGATCAATGAAGGATTTAAACTTCCAGAAGGGATTGGTAATTACTGCTGCTGCTACAAAGGGCTTCAGGTTTATTGTCATTCAACAACCATTTCATACACTTTACAGCAAGGTGGAAAGCTCTAGCTGATCAAGAACAACTTAGCAGAAAACTGCCAAGTGTCAAGTGATTGCCTTCATAAACAGATCAGTTCTTCAGCTAGAATAAATGCTTAGGCATTTTGCTCTTCCAAGGACTAGAAGCCATCTGATTTCTATGATCTGGTCTTGGTAGGAATATTTAGAATAATAATTCCATTGGGCATAGCTAACAGGTCTAAGAGATATTTGATATTAAGTGGATGATCACTTTTGTGTTGTAGGCTTTCTCCTGTCATCATTGTCCTCATCATTTCTTTATGAAAAATGGCAGTAAGGTAATAAAATGAAGCTGTTCAAACTTTTCATAAGAAACCTCTAATTGCAAATTGAGCATAATGTGCATATTTCTGGAGTGGTGATGGAGTTGGACCTAGGGCTGGTCTATGCAGTATCCTTGGTTATTTAGGCTACTTACATATGGTGCTCAGGAAGGCAAGTCTGCAAAGAACAGCACCTTTATGGATCTGGACACTGTCTACAGCTAGAAAGGACAGCACAAACATACAGGATATGTCTGTCTCGGGGCTTTCTGTGTCTGTAGCAGTAAGTGTAGTGCTACAGGTACCTCTCTTCAAGATAGGAACTTACAACTGCTCTTTCAAAGCTTTGATTAGAATTCCCTGTTTTATTTTAAAACAAAGTTGAGAGTATTTGTGCTGGCACTTGCCTTTTATGTGACAGTCTGAAATACTCTCTTAGGAAGCAGGAGAACAGGGTTCCATTTACTTGCAGAAGTTCAAACCCTAAGGGTCTTCTCACTCACAGAAGACTTTTAATCATGGGGCCAGGCAAATACATGCAGGAATCCCTGTGTCCTGTGTCAGGGAACTGTCTTCTGTTCAGCAGCAGAGTTAGCAAGAGGGCACAAACACATGATCCTATCACCCACTCACCTGGGCACTCAGTTGTAAGGAACAAGTCCCAGGTTTATGCCCCTGATCCCAGGGCTGTTTGTCAGTCAGACAAACTAGGAGGCCCTGGAAACCAGAGCAGGTAAGTTCTGCAGAGCTGTAGATATAACTCTGATACTGGTCTGATGCTGTGTATGCAGCTGCCCCACCCTCACAGACCAAAGCAAGCAAATCACTGCTCTCTCCATTTCTTACCTGCTCATTTGCAAGCTGGAAATTTTCATAGATTGCATAACGTCTTTCCCCATGCCAGTCCATCAGGTCAATCTTTAATGAGTTCTCTCCTAAACATAAAGTTGTGTCATGTTAGATGACCTACGTAATGAAAATTGGAAAGAAATGTGTGGAGAAAAAGTATTTGGACCTCTAGCAAGCAGGTCATGGATGTGGTCATTGCCCAGCCAGTATTCATCATTCTTGCCTTGGAATTTCCCAAATCCCAGTTTGTAATCATCCCATTTCCTGCAGAGAGATATAAATATCAATTTCATCATGAGAGAGGATTAGACAGTTTGTGACACTTGAGTATGGTAACAAGTAAAACTTCACCTGTATCTCTAGATACTGTTTTCTAAAAGTACCAAATTAATCCAGAAGTAAATATAACTGCTGGCTTAGTTTTTCCCCTGCTAAAACTTCACACACACATATACGGGGATCAAACCTTCGAACTTCCAGATGCAGCACTCGCAGACTGATGTTTCCAGTAAAATGGAAAGGGAAAGCAGCAGCTGTCACATTGGTCTTCAGCAAAACACCTGAAATTGTTCTTCAGCAAGTCATAATTCATATGATCTATGTATTACCTTTGATATTCTCATATACTTCCTTCTGTGTCATCATTTCCAGTTTTAGTAACCCTGTGTTTATTCCCTCTCTCATGCTGCTATTATGGATATTCATTCTGCCTGGCCTACATACTAGTCAATGCTCCTCTTCAGGATGTCTTTATTTCCCCTGAACTACCATGGCTGGATAGCTACCACTCTCTGGGCAGACTGGCTTAGAGTCAGTTGAGGTAGCACTGCATAGACTTTAGGAGGCATTAGATACACCCTGAAACTGTGTGTGCTGTGATAGTGAATTAACCTTCATGGGGACATTTCTCCTTAACTGTGCTACCAGAGCATATCTCCTCCTGTAAATTTTAGTGTGAAAGTCATCTCTCTGGGATTTTGCATAGGAAAAGGACAATATGGTTTGGCATCTTTAAGAATTATCTGACTATGATAATAAATGTTACAACATGCTGAACGTAATTCTGGATATGAGAACAGATCTGTTCAACAGGTCTCGGTCTGTGCACTGGTAGCAGATACCTGCCAATTTGGAGCCTTTGACAATCTTCAACAATGATAAAATATGCATTCAAATGCAGAGAACCCATGGAAAAGAAATTAGAGATCCATTTTGAAAATGGCCCCCTGCTGCCAATAGGTACCACCAGATTGTCCTAATCCTAAATTATCATCACTAATATATAGCCTTGCACATCCTGCTTCTCAAGGGTGGGGTTTTGCCTGGCAGCAGGACAGGGGTAGGAGCTGGTGGCCTGACTGCAAGCCCTGTTGATGCAAGAGCAATGCACCCACCTGTTGAAATTCTCCTTGCCGTTACTGCGCCGCTGAATGACAGTCCAGCCCCCGCCATCAGACATGTCACAGAACGCCAGGAAAGGCTCTCGCTCCGCTCTGGGCCTGATCCGGTAGTAGCCACTCGTGGTGCTCTTCCGGTTATACACTGCCGAGCAATCTGGGCAGAACAGTGTCAGCTTGTTAAAGGGGCTGGGGGCAAAGCCAAGGGCTATGTGCCTCCAAGAGAAGTCACTGAGAGGCTGTACGGGACAAGGTCACACGGCCAGCCTGTGCATAGCTCTGCAAGCCCTGTAAGGGCAAAGGAAATGGTGCAGCAATGTAGTAGCTACACGGGTTTGCAAACTGCCAGCCTGATGAAGAGCTTTAAGGCTTGAGAGCCTTTACAGCCATGCCCTCTGGGGGAATAATGCCCAAATCCTTGGTGAGATGCAGGACAGCTGCAGCTTAGCCTGGGGCTATATCATGAAAGCCTGGGACTGAAACTTTATCTGTCAGCAAGATCATTTGCAGGGAAGCTAATTTCCATGTGGAAGGTAAGGTGACCTCAGCTATACTTCTGATAAGATCAGGAAACAGTATTTCTAAAATAATAGGCTAAGCTTCTGTGTCCAGCTCTACCAGGGCTAGATCAGGAGAGAGCCTTTAAGGATCTCAGTGCTTCACACTTTCAATGTAATGCCCAAAGGCTAAAATGTTATGACCATCTTCTCAAAGTAACACCAAGGAACAAAGGATGCATGCCTATTCCTGTGCCACAGAAATAATGGGGGAGCTGAGGAACAGGGAGGCTTGGCTCATCCAAACAGGTCTCAGTGCTTGGCAGCTGAGCCAGGCACTCTGGGCTACCCTAAGTCACTCAGGGAATAGTCATTCTTCAAGAGCAGGACCCATCTCTTCTTAAAGCAGATGCCTGAAATAAATCTGATGGAAAACATGGGAAGTAACTGTTCCTCTCTGCAGATAAGAAGCCCAGCCGAAGATGTCCATTTTGTACCTGGCTAATAGCTGCCCACAGCTGGGATAAGTGACTCTAGCCCCAAGGGATATCTTTTAGTGTCAGGCTCTTCTCCTTCCCATGTATCTGTACTTTAAATCACAGTCCAGTTAAAAAAATATTAAAACTTTTAGCAGAAATAAAATATGACACGGGGGACACTTCAGGGAGAAATAAACATTGTGGCACACTACCACAAACTGTACCTTGGTCATACACTATCAAATTTCCACTGGTTGTGGGTAAAAGCGTCTCATGCTGCACACTCCTGTTGCCTGAGAACAGTTCACTTTTCGTTCTGTGGTAAGTGTTCTGCAGTATGTCCTTCAGCTGCAATTCATATAAGTAAAGCAAGTCTTGAAGATGTTTTAACCTTTGTCTTAATTTATTGTTGTCTAGGAGGCAGATATCTTTGTCCTATGGAGAAAATAAAACAAAACCACCCACGTTTCAGTCAGTGGTACGGAGAGACACAGAGAAAGGAGTATCTGTCTCCTCTTGACCCTAGCATGTCACACTGCCTGTGTGGATCAACATGATTTTCACGGTGATCTCTTCCTAAGGTGTCCAAATCTTGCACAGCATGAGCTGTTGAATTGAATCCAGTGGAAAAGGGGTTTTTGCAAGGACCTTGGCATTGATCAGAGCATGCCATAATATGATCAGATGTACAAAAATTTACTTTGGACAAAAATAATTTGTCTTGACCCCTACTTGATGAACTCAAGGGGAAGGTTTGCAAACTATGAAAGTGCTCAGGTTGATAAGAGGGAAAACTTGGCTCTTGCACTGCAGATGGGCGAAACCAGCAAGATTCTAGAATTAGCTTTGTGCAAAACTGAAAAAGAGCTGATATTTTGGCTATAAAAATATATATTTTTTAAAAGAGATTTTTGTTTTGGGTTTTTTTTGTTGTTTTGAATTCTTACTAATGTCAGCTCAGTCTCCCAGACAGCTGCACAGTCCTTAATGCTATGAAAATCCTGTATTATCACAATGACATTCCTTTAGCTGCAGGCAGATGCCTTTTTGCTCTGCTCTTGCAGGTCTCCATCCCTCTTGTGGGGTAGGATCCATCTCTGCACGACTGGGAATGGTGAACCATTGAGAGAGTGTACAGACATAGCTAAAAGATACACACCAAAAGCCTGGGTGCAGGTGAGCCAAAGCTGACCAGAAGAAGGAGCAGCAGCAACCAGTGCATCATCACACTCATTTCTTATCACCTGAAAAGAGGCATTAACAGGCTGTAAGGGAAGCTTTTTTAGTTCCTCCAACAACTTAATCCCCCCTCACACTTATGTTTAATTCCCGAGGAGATGCTGCAGGATTAGTTAAGGAGGTTGCTTGAAACTACAGGCAGGACAAAATCAGGGTAAGATGTATATTAGAGAGAAGCTAAAGCACCAGTGCAGTATGCTGACAGGAATAAAGGCTCAGGTCTGCTCCTGATTCCCTGCATAAATAAATACTCTGTGTGACTTCCCAGCACCCTCTGTATCTCCTCCTAGGTATCCACACAGGTAGGAAGTTGCTCAGCAGTCATGTCTCCTTGAGGACTTTTCATCAAAATCCCACAGGGTTTATTCAGTTCAAACTTCTCAGAGTGGAATTAAGAGAAATTTGCGTCCTGGTTAGATGGCTGTAGACGTTGACCCTCCTCAGTCTTTGGAGTGGTCTGTGAGGATGAGATTGGAGGCCAAGTCACACGTGTGGCAAAGTGGACATAAGATAGTTTTTCCTTGGATTTCAGGGGAAAAGATTTCTACTGTCAATCTGCCTTAACACACAGATGTGGTTTTGATTGGAGTGTCTTGGCTAGAAAATATGCTAAGTGACTGCCACTGGGAACATGCAGCTGAATGTGAGTGAACAGTACAAATTGTTCACAGTATGCTTGGATGGTGCTTTAAAAAAAAAGCAAAATCAGAAAGAAAAAAATTTGAAAAACAGGCTAAACACAACTCCCCTGCTTCACATCTGGAAGTGCTGCAGAAACTTGGCTCCCCAGCTCTGTGCTGAGTGATGTGCTTTGTTTCAGCTATGGCTCTATCAGCATCCCCGCAGCGGCTGATGCTAGACTGCTTCCAAACCACCAAAGCTGCTGCAACAGAGGAGCCCCTCTGCCAAGATGAGCAGGCAGGGCTCAAAGCAAGCTGAGGGAAGAAGATCTCCACAGGAGTTGCCCAGAAAAGATGACATGCAGGTAGGTGCCCTAGTCTGTGGCAGTTTTTCAGCTCCTAGAGAGAAGAGTTCAATATTGCAGCAGGGGAACCCTGCGAGCCCAGGACCACTGGTGCGGCTCACACCGCCCCACAGTGGTGCCGGTAGCTGCAGCACTGGTGCTGAGGTCAGTCAGACCCCACACGGTGCCCATGGGTGATGGCAAAAAGCTACCAGGAGGGGAGGGTGAGTGACAGCTCCTGAAAACCAGACAGTGTAGAGCAGAGAGAAAGAAAGCAACTCCAGCTACACCTTTACCAAGACACATGAAATGCACATACCTGTAACTTGCCTTTCTTCAGACCTCCTTCTGGAAAGATTATCTCCCTTACAAGTCAACTGCAAAAGAAAGTGATCATAAACCTGGCTGCATTTCAAGAGGTTGATGAGATTTTCCTCTCCAGTTGACCAAGGGCAAGAAGAAGAATGTTTCACAGCACTAGGCAGTTTCACAGAAAAGGTACTCGCAACTCCTTGCATGAAAAAGAGTTACCCAAACCCCACGATTTCTGTTGTTACCCAGTAGTCATCTTGCTGCTTCCCAGTGACAATAAACAACAGGAGGTTTCTATCAACAGTGCTCTCTAAAGGAGAGGGGAGAGGGACTCTGCTGCTTGTGTACTATACCTACCTTGACTAGGAAGCTCAACCAAGACTGACTTCTTTGAGTGTTTATGTGAGTCAGTCAGACTAATGCTCCCTGTGGGAGTTTTGGCTCATGTTTTAACACAGCCAGGATCATTTCAATAAGTCCTGCAAGGTGGAAATAACACAGCTTTCCATTCAGCATTCCTTTTGCTATTTAATCTGTTTTATAAGAGCACAGCTGTAATGCCAAAGAAGCTGCAAATCTGAAGCAAGAATGAATGTGGGGGTATTAAGCAAGATCTGCTGTTAGTCTGAAATCTCAGGAGGGTTGTGTAACTCTCCTGTGAGCTGGATGATTAGATTTGCTAGTTAACACAAATAAGGACATTTGTGGAAAAGAGAAAAAAACCACAAAACCAAACAGATGGGTGACTCCCTTTGCATTATGGCCAAGGAATTAAGATTATTTTAAAGAAAACAGCAGGAATGTTCCATTTTACAGAGCTTTGTTCAGAGGAGAGACCATGGGCACAAAAAATAAGGCACATAAACCCATGTCTATGCTACACTTCAGGGAAGCAGGACTATCCAGCTACTACCAACTACAGCAATGCTGTTTATTCCTTAAAAACTGCATTCCTCTTCTCCCGCAAGAACCCTGATTCATTTCACTGCCAAAGGATTATGTAAGCAGTGCTTTTCTTCTCACTTGTTTTCTAGCCCCAGTTTAAGACCGGGCTTGACAGCTATGAAATTAAGTGCGTGAAATGTTTCCTCTTCTCCCTGGTGGGTACTTGGCCCTTTTTTCTGCTCCTTTGGTCAGTAACTGCAGCTGGCAGCAGAGTGCTCAGGTACCATGCCCTGGAGCACAGGGAGACTGCACATTGTCCCCTGGGGCTTTCACTGGCAGCAGCAACTCTTTCTCAGCTGAACCCATCCAGACACTGCTCAAGATGCTGTGCAACAATTTATGCTCTTGTCTAGGTGGCCAAAAATCTCACTGGCCTGTGAGCATCTCCTGATCCCAGGTGGGATCAGAGACAGGGCTGAGGCTGTGGTGTCAGTGTTGGAGTTGTGATGTGGGTAGCACAGTCAGTGCCTGCAGCTGTCTGCAAGGCCATATGACTAGGGAGCATCAGGCCTCATGGCATTAAGTTCTGCTGGTCCCAGGGCAGAAGGGAGCAGTGAAACTGCAGTGCCAGTGAAACTCACATGTGAGCTTTGTCACTGCAGCTTTGCAGGAACAGGACTCAATCTCCAACCCTCGTTCAGTGGCTGCCAAAACATCTCTCAGAGCCAAGACATCTGGAGCACTCTCACGCTGCCTCTAGGCCTCCGCCAACATTCGCCTCAGCAACATCTGCATGTGAAAATCCCACTCAGCTGGAACATGGTTCTTGCATACCTGTTTCATGATTAACTTATTTTCCCAGGCTAGAGAAATCTTTAGGAATGTCTGAAGCACAAGAGAGGGGTTGCCATGAGGCTGAGTTCACTTGGGGTGGGTCTAGCAGGAGAGTGTCTTCAGGTACTGCTCCACTGGCTCGGAGCTAAAATAATCAAGTCATCATAAAGAATGAGGACACTGTGTGATCACCAGTGTTTCCTCACAGATGTTGAAATCCCTAGGCAATGTGACAAGAAATGCTGGATTGTCTTTTTCCCGGAATACATATGCTTCACAAATATTCTGGAATGCAAATTCCTGTTTAGTTACTTGGAAGACCAGATTCACTTTTCTTAAGATATTCAATGATCTTGTCAGCAAAAGAATAAGTCTCATTAACTAAAAACCTTCCTACCCTGCAGTCCTCTACCTTCCTTCCAGCAAAAGTATGTGGGTGCTGAATAGCAGTCACAAAAAGCTGTTATTCACACATTAAATGCAATACCAGCACATGCAAACTGGTGGATAAATGTGACTGAAGAGCATGGCTCTGGGTTAGCTCTTGATATTCCTACAGTTATGGGGAAAAAATGGCTTCGGGTGAAGACAGGAACATGACACCTGATGGATATTACCACCTTCAGAGCCCAAAGGAACATCACTGCATCTGGAAGACAGTAGACATCTCAAAACTCTTCTAAGATCAGTTTCTTGCTGATTGTTTGTTCTTAAAGGGGAAAGGCAAGAAATAAGGCAGACTGCTTCAGGCTCCAAAGGAGGTAGAGAGACCTGAGGATTTCACAGCAAGGGTCTGACTACTTACCTGTGCTCTAGGAAAATACAGGATAGTCTGGACCAAGCTTAAAGCCAAACAGATTACTTGCAGTGACCAGGTGCTCTATGCACTTGCATTCTTTTTATACTTTCCTATCACATCCCACCTTCCATGAACACCCTGCTCACTGAGAGAGACTGCAGACCAGACTCCCTTGCAGGCACTGCAGGTGTGGAGGTACCTACAAGGGGCATTCAGGCCCTTGATGTTTGAGCTAGTATACATCTCTGCAGGAATCTGGGCTGCCAGGTTTTTTAAAACAAAGTTAATATATGAGATCTGAAACAAATATTTATTGTTTTTTAATCTAACAATAAAGAGTTTCATCAAAAGTAAGATAAATTTAAAAGACCAGGATGACATCAGCCACCATAGTTTCAACCCACGAAATAACCGAAACCGGCATTTGCGCATGAAAGTCTGTGGTTGGTAGGCAAGGAATAACCACAGAAATCTGTGTACAAAGAAGAAGCAATGGTGGCAGACCATGAAACATGCTAGATCTGAATATTTTGATAACGTTCAAAGAGCAAATACATAATTCAGTTTAACTAATGAGTCTGCATGCAGCCTATGAGTATCTAATGGGTTGACACAACAAATGTAATTAGTTTGCAAGTTCCTGAGGGCAAGCACAGGTTCCAGCAATCCCATGTTAGGAATAGCTCTACCAAAGGGAATTAATCACAAGACCAGAGGGAATATGTGGAATCTGCAATCTTCTACCTACTTCAGGTCAGAGAACTTCCCTGACCTAATTCATTCCCATTTGAACTGGAACGTTCCTTTGAGAAAAAAACATTTTTTGTAAAATATTTAGTGCAGAAGAACCAGCCACAAACCTTAGCATGTTCTTCCACTTTTTAATTACTCATATTGTTATTTTTTTTTTCCCTGAGTCTGAATCTTCCAAGTCTCATCCAGCAGCCTTTTAATTTCATGATGCCTTACTCTGAGAAGGGCAAGAGCCCTCTGCTGCCAAATGCCTTTTTCCCTGCTAAAGGCTAGGTCCAAACACAGAAGCTGTGAGCTTGCTCCTGGCTGGGAATCCAAATCTCCATTATCTGCTTTGGCTGTGGGCGTGTGTGCAGGAAATCCAGCAGGGTCATGGAGTGGGGGGCTGCTTGGAGCTTTTCCTGGGCAGGGCTGAGGAACACGGCACAAACACATCACACTCATGAGTAGGGCTCTTGGCTGGCATAGAGAGGAAGGGCAGGAACAAGTTCTGCTCCTGGAAAGATTTCTTTCAGGGCAGTTTAATGTAGAACAAGTACATAGAGGTGAGAAGAGCTGTGGGTGGTGTATGACAGGGTGTGGTGGAGGTGGTCTCACTGGGCATGTTGAGGGGGCTCCAGGAACTGCAATACTCTGCCTAGATTTGGGAACCTGATCTGCCCTAGGCAGGGACAAGCAGCAGAGATATGTGGTCAGGATGGGATCAGAACTGCAGCTTCTGAAGGGATCTCTGCAGCCCAACACGGAGGTGCCAAATCAATTCAACCGCCTCAAAGGTTAGGCAATTGCTGAACAAATACCTTCCTAGATCTACATGTTGATGGTGTAAGTCTGCTTACGTCCCTTCTGGGGCATCTTGTCCTTTTTTCAGATCCAGCCCTGTCTGACTGTGATTAAGTCACTCACATTAAGAGCCATATAAAGAGCTCAGGCAATATTTCCAAAATCTCTCCTGTTTGTAGATCCAAAGATCTCACACCTTTTGTCACAGAGCTACATGCCACAATCATCTGTCACTGGCTAATCCCTGCTGTTGTTCCAAGACTTTTAAGTGTTATCTGACTTCCTCTGCCATTGATGCTTCAAGTCTGACCTGCGTGGTTTTACCCAGTCAGGATGACCGTGATTCACAACACCTGAGAAGTTAGTCCAGAAATGCCTCCCAGCTTTTTGACACGTGCACACACAGGCCAAGGCAGGCACCTTGCGGGGAGTTAGAGGGACTGTAAGCAGACCTAGAATGTTTTTAACACATGGTCCTTCAGGTACCAAACATCATCCTGAGGTCTTGTGTTCTGAGCCTGACAGTGGATGTAAGTTACAATTTACACAGTGCCAGGCAGTTTTTCTTATTCTATCCAACCATGGTTACAACTCTTGTGTCAGCTGCAAACTTCATCACTCAGGATTTTATCCAGGCCATGGTTTAAAACAAAACAACACAACATTAAACAGTGTAAAACAACACCAAATCCCTGCAGAATCTCTCAGGAAAATAATTGCTTAAGGATGGTTTATCTTTTAGTTATTTTAAGACTAGTGTGCTGCACTTACATCAATGTGAAATGGATTGATTGAACCTTTTTAATCAAAGTTATTTTCTAGCCAGTCAGCTGCTTATAGAAGCAGCAAAATACTTTTATTTTAGCAGTAATACTTGCAATCTTGTTCTAGAAATGTATTTGACACAATTATTTTCCCTAATTGCATGTTGATTTACAATTACTACTACTATTATTGTTATTGTTTCTACTATTAAGCTTCTTTAATATTTTATTAGTTGAAACCCTCTGTCTAATCTGCTCTCATTTCTCGGAGAGCAGAGCCAAGCTGACAGACTATCACCATCATTTCATCTGATCTACCTATTTTTAATATTGCCAGAGAATTATTTTTCACCCACTTATCTTCATATTTTTGTTATCTCAAGACTTAATAAAAATGTAATTATTTTTCTTGACTGTCTTAGAGGAATCTTAAAAGATATAGAAGAGAAATACCTACCAATTTTAAAATCTGTCAAGTTAAGAGATTCTGTTTACCACCTTCTGTGTTATTTTTGGAATGCAAAGTATGTCATCACCCCTCTGAGAAATGCATACTTAATCCTGCTCTTTAGCCAGTATGTAACTGGATTATTTACTAAATATTTAAGTCTTTTTTTGCTTTTTTTTTTTTGACAATTCAGCTATTTTACACTGATGAAAAATTGTCAAGGATCAGAACTGGATTCTCAAGGGTTATGAAATATCAGTATCATGACTTAACCAGCAAAATAAAATTAAAAGTACTTACAAGTCTTGAATTTAACAACCAGAACACTTTTAATACTTTTTTTTTACTTTTGGCTTTATGAACCTTGGATCTTGTTCCTATAGTTTTCTCTACCAGCTGGGAGATAGAAATTTAATTTTATTAGTAAAAAGGTGGTGTTTTTATTTTAGTCCAGAAGTTAGGTTCTTAAGAAAAATAGATCAGCCACCAGGAAACTCATGATGATGCATGAGAGCTGGCAAATATTCTACAGCATCACCAATGCTGCAAGATTAGCAACACTGAAAGAAGCAGTCAGCAACAATCAGTATCACTGGCAATGCAGCATCTATCTATTTGATGAAAACTGGGAAGAGCTGTTCTTCGTTTTAAAGTGCACCTGCAATCTTAAGCTGGCCAGCCTTGGAATTCAGACTGGATGCCAAGGTGGAAGCTCCCCACCTCCAACCCCTCCTTTGGCTGGTTTTTACAGGTTGTTCTGTGAGAAGTCCAGTTCAATACCTAAACTTCCTTCATACCTTGGTGCTTCCAGAGCCCAGAACAGGGGAAACTGGACTTTTGTATTTATTTCTACACTCTTCTTTGATGTGGCCTCTCCCCACTATTTCCACCGCAGAGGTGCTCCACAGGTGTAAACTCCTGCAGAGAGTAATTCACAGGATCCCCACTGGTCCAGGGGATCAAGCCTGTTCTAAGTAACCTGCACTGCAAGTGCATGAAAGAAACATGGTCCCAGTGGTATAGCCAGAGACATTTATTAGAAGTGTACATAGCCTTTATAATATTTTCACCATCGGGTTAGAATAGCATGAGCCTGGATAGCCAATAGTATAATTATTAATAAGCTTGCTAACCAGTAATATTTGTGATTAATTCCCTAATAGCAACATCAGACTTTTCTCTCAAAGATAAACACTTATATAATAGGTTTTTTCCTACAAACTACTGTGCACCTGCTACTTGTTACATTTTTAAAAACTTTGTTAAATCTTTCCTGCCTTGACTGAAGTATATTTTTTTCTAACTATATGCTCTTTGTTCTCTCAATTACAAGTTCCCTTTGTTTTCTTTCCCTACACTGAACATGTAATTTTTCTTTTTATAACTAAGAGAAAAATTTTTAAATGTTTCTTCTTATCATCACACTTAGTTTCCATCCTTGTTTAGCTGCTTCTCAAATACTGAGAATAATTATCTGAGTATACCAAACATACTTCACAGCAGCCTCACGAAGTTTAACAAAGACAAGCTGTCAGAGTCTATGCAGGGGATGGGTCCTGATCAATGGCAAGTTGAATCTGAGTCAGCAGTGCCCTGGCAGCCAGGAGGGACAACCCTGTCCTGGGCTGCACCAGGCACAGCATCACCAGCTGGGCAAGGGAGGGGATTGTCCCGCTCTGCTCTGAGCTGGGGCAGCCTCACCCCGAGTTCTGGGGGCAGCTCTGAGTGCCACAATATAAACAAGACATTAAGCTGTTAGAGATTGGCCAAAGGATGACCATGAGGATGGTGAAGGTCCTTGAGAGGAAGCCGTATGAGGAGTGGCTGAGATCACTTGGTCTGTTCAGCCTGGAGGAGACTGAGGGGAGACCACAATGCTGTCTGCAGCTTCCTCATGAGGGGAAGGGGAGGGGCAGGCACTGATCTCTGTGATGCCCAGTGACAGGATCTGAGGGAATGATCTGAAGGTGTCTGAGGTCTAGGCTGGATGCTGGAAAATGGTTCTTCACCCAGAGGGTGGTTGTACACTGGAACAGGCTCCCCAGGGAAGTGGTCACAGCACCAAGCCTGACAGAGGTCAAGAAATGTGTGGACAACACTCTCAGGATTCTTTAAGTGTCAAGAGTGGGACAGGAGCTGGACTTCAATGATCTTTGTGGATCCTTCCATCTCTGGATATTCTATGATTCTATGTTTCTGTTACTTGCTACCACTGTCTGTATTAGATATTTGTGTATCCATACATATAAACATTTGAAGGGAAAACATTCTTTTTAGTCTAGTGCTCAGAAATGTTCCCTATTCTCAGCATTCACCTTAAGGATTTTATTTCCTTTGGGCAGGAAGCGTCCGGAAAAGGCTCCTGCCATCAGTTACCTCATCTCCCCCTGCCAAGCCCCAGCAGCCCTGGGAGCAGCTGCTAAAAGCTCTCTTTGGGCTCCCTCTGGTGTCGACCGTCCTGCAGAAAGCCTTTCCAGCACAACCCTGCCCTCAGCAGCTGCAACAGCACTGTTGTACCGTACGGTGCCCAGGGACTTGCTTGGTAAGGTACCAGGGAATAAATCCCTGGAGGAAAGAGACACCCCAGAAAGCTGGTTAATACTTGAGAATTACCTTGTCCAAACTCAGGAGCAATGTATACAAACAAAGAGGACGTCAGGCAAAATCACCAGGAGGCCTCTGTGGATGAACAAGGAGCTCCTGGACAAACTCAAACACAAAAAGAAAGTTTACAGAGGGTGCAAGCCAGAACAAGTAGCCTAAGAGGAATGCAATGGAATTGTCTGAGCTCCCAAAGATCATGTTAGGAAAGCTAAAGCCATGATAGAATTAAATCCGACCAGGAATGTCATGGGCAACAATAAAAGCTTCCACAGATATGCCAGAGATAAAAGAAAGGCTAGGGGAAATTCTGCTTGTCTCCAGAAGGAAATGGGAGACTTGGTTACCTGGAATATGCAGAAGCCTGAGGTACTCTATGAATTTTTGCCTCAGTCTTCACTGGCAAGTGCTCCAGCTACACTGCCCAAGTTGAGAAGACAAAGGCAGGGACTGAGAGAATGAAGAATTTTCACCTGCAGGAGATGATCAGGCTCAAGAGTATCTAAAGAACCTGAAAGTGCACAGTGTGACCACCAGGTCAAGG
Organism: Acrocephalus scirpaceus scirpaceus; assembly: GCA_910950805.1. Lineage (NCBI taxonomy): Eukaryota > Metazoa > Chordata > Aves > Passeriformes > Sylviidae > Acrocephalus > Acrocephalus scirpaceus. The sequence continues at coordinate 52,916,782 of OU383774.1, read as the reverse complement.
GAGACAATTCTGTCCTTGTACCCTACTCTTGTGAGACCCCACCTGTAGTACTGTGTCCAGCTCTGGGATCCCCAACAAAAGAAGGATGTGGACCTGTTGGAACAAGTCCAGAGGAGGGCCATGAATATGATCAGAGGACTAGAACACCTCTCCTGTAAAAACAGGCTGAGAGTGCTGGGGCTATTCAGCCTGGGAAAAAAGATTACTGTGAGACCTTATAGAGAAATTGTGAATGTTCCATCCCTGGAAGGGTTCAAGGCCAGGTTGGATGGATCTTTGAGCAACCTGGTCTTGTGGAAGGTGTCCCTGCCTACAGCAGGGGGGCTGGAACTAGATAATCTTTAAGATCCCTTCCAACTCAAACCATTCTATGATTTTATGATTCCATGGGAAGTGACTGGTTTTACCTTTAAATCATTCCAAATCTTTCAACTGCTACAACAGTTAAGATCTGCTTTTAATGCACCAGGTAGGGCATAGTCACTTGGTTGTTGGTAGAGAGTTAGGCGTGAAGCCTCTTCACAGCACAGGGTTAACACATCACATTCTGGAGGCTCCAATTCTGCAAAAATCTAAATGCTCGATGCCGTGTGAAAATCCAAGTGCTCACTGCAATGCTCTGCCCTGGATGATGGCAAAATCTGCCACAGGCTGTGGGGGATTGGTGGGCCTGCAGCCCTTGCCCAACTTGCACTGGACCTGCCTCGAGTGCAGCCCCTCAAAGCTGTCATGCCATGGGAAAGCCATTGAGAGGCATCAAATCACAGCAGCAGAAAAGTTTACAAAAACTGTGAGGCCGGGACTTGGAAGCAGATGGTGGGGCTGGCTGGGGTCTGGTGGACTGGGGGCAGTGTGGCTCCACACAGAACTACAGAATCAATTAGGTTGGAAAAGACTTCTGCAGTCATCAAGCCTGAACATCCTCATGTCAATTAGACAGTGGCACCAAGGTGCCATGTCCAGTCTTTCCTTGAATACCTCCAGGGATGGTGAATCTACCAACTCCCTGGGCAGTCTGTTCCAATGTCTAATTACTCCTGTGAAGAAATTCTTCCGAGGGTCCAACCTAAACCTCCCAGCTTCAGACTACATCTTCTTGTCCTGTCACTATTTACTTGGGAGAAGAGGCCGATCCACCTGGCTCCACCCTCCTTTCAGGCAGTTGTAGAGAGTGATGTCTGCCCTGAGCCTCTCCTCTTCAGCCTAAATAACCCCAGGTGCACTCAACAGCACCTTGTAGGACTTGTGCTCCAGGCCCATCACCACCCCTGTTGCCTTCTCTGGACAAACTCCAGCACTACGGAGTGCCCAGTGTCCAGGACACTACCAGTGTCCTTCCCGAATTAAGGGGCCCAGAATTGGACACGTTACTGGAGGTGTGGCCTCACTGAACTCAGTGCCCTGGTCCTGCTGGCCACACTATTGCTGGTACAGGCCAGGATGCCATTGGCCTTCTTGCCCACCTGGGCCACGGCCTCCTGGCTCACATACAGTCGCTATCGACCAGCATCCCCAGGCTGTTTTCTGCCGGGCAGCTTTCCAGACACTCTGCCCCCAGCCTGTAGCGCTGCCTAGGGTGGTTGTGACCCAAGCGCAGGACCTGGAATTTGGCCTCGTTGAACCTCATGCTGTTGGGTCTCGGCCCACCGTTCCAGCCCGCCCAGATCCCTCTGCAGGGCCTTCCTACTCCGCAGCAGAGCGGCACTCCGACCCAAGGCGGTGTCGCCCACGAAGGCCCCCGGGGAATGGGGAGCCCCGCGGCCCGTGCGGGCGGTGCGGGGGCGGCGCGGGGGCGGCGGGGCCGTTGCCGCGGCAGCCCGGCCCGGCCCAGGTGCAGCCGTGCGGCGCCGTCGGGATATTTACCCGCGGCCCGGGGACGCTGAGGCGTGTTTGTGCTCCGCGCCTCGGCTCGGCGAGTGAGAGGGGCTGGCGGCGCGGCCCGGAGGTGGGAGGGAGGGCCGGGATACAGCCCTCAGGAAGTTTAACCCAACTTTCCGCTGAGTCCGCGGGACGCCGCGGGCGGCGTCCAGGGTCGACTTTGAGCCCGGCGGCCGCGCCGAGGTGAGGTGGGGGGAGGGCTCCGGGGCGAGGTCTGCGCTAGCGGATGCAGCGGGACCGAGAGCGGGCCTCCCGCCCGGGAAGCTGGTGCGGGCCGGGAGGCAGCTCCGGACCTGCTCCCTCCGGTTCTGGCCGCGCCCGCAGCTCTCCCAGCTGGTGCCAGTTCGGGCTCGTATGTGTTTCAGAGCTTGAAGCAGGGCGAAGTGCTTCATCGTGAGGTAAAGATGCTGTTATCGCTGTGGCGTGTTTAGTGTAGTCAAAAACCCGTCATCAGTGTGCTGACTGCCTTGACTCTCACCAGTGTTATAGTTAAAAGATTGAGCTTTGTCAGCCGTGGGGGGAAATAGTTGAAAATGAAGCAGAAGCCTGGCTGCTGGGACCGTGAGGGTGAGGCTGTAATAGGATGCTGCTATTTGCTCTTTCTTGTACTATCTCACTTAAACTCGGTGTGATTCTCTTCAGGCCAGCTGGGCAACAACAGGCAAAATGACAGCTGTGAGGTATGAACAAGGGACCCAGCCGAGAGAGTCATCTGGGTGAGTGAAATGAACTGTGCCAATGAGGGGGTTTGGGATTGAATATGTGGTGTGTGTACCCTGTCTTTAGGTTCTTAGAGCTTCAAATATAACAAAGGGAATAATGATGGAGTGTCTGAAGTTTATACAGCGTACAGTCTTTTTATCTCCCCTCTCCCACCAGTGCTGCAGTCTGAGAGGAGTGCTATCTTTGAGAGAAATACGCTATTTTGATTCACTTCTTGTAAGTAGTTAGTGAGTGATTAATGAGTACAAGGTCTCAATCCCTGGTGTAATAACCCCATGGCATTAAAGTGTGCTCTCTTTTAGCATCCAGGCTGTCAAGAGACTTACAAGAGAGTGTCAAGGTCTCTTGTAGAGCAAGATGCTCTTTCTCTGCTTTAAAAGCCTCAAGTCTGAAGTTGCCTTTAGCTATGAGCAGTCACAAAAGCTTATGCACTGTATGGAGTGAAACTGCATGAAGGAAACAATTTCTTCTCATATATCCTCCTTTTATTCTCTTCCACCCCCATAGTCAAAACCTAAGTGTAGTAGCTTGTGGCTGACAGCTTCTTCTGCCTTGGACAACAAGTAGATGTAGAATGATCAGCAAAACAAACTCCCTCTGAGGGAAAGCATTATCAGAACTGAATTTTTGTGTGGGAGCACTATGGAAACAGTGTACTTGGACTTGACTTGTGTTTTATCTTTGTATTAAAGATTGCCTTCCTAACCAAAACCACTTCTGTTTCTCATTCTTCTTGTGGCATATTTTAATCACAGTAGAGGATAAGAAGGTGGCATTTGGTGCGCTACATGTGTCTGCAAGTGTAAGCAAGTGACCTGCAGCAAAATTGCAGCAGCAGTAGCAGGCTTTAATAAGTGAAGCATTTCTGCTGTTCAGTAAGTGTAAATATAGTGAATATTCTGTAAGAATAGCTGCGAAGCAAATCTGAATGCCTATCTACCACTAGAGCTTTGCTTCAGCTCTAGAAACAAAATGAGGGCAGTAGTTTCACTGAAAACACTGGAGCTGGGAAATAAGGCTTGAATGCTAAGACTGTTGCAGCAGAATAATTCTTCTGCTGAGCCTGATAGTGCAGGTGGTGAAGCATCAGTACTGGCTGCTGAAACTGTAGGAGAAGCATCATTAAACTTCTTGCTGAAAAGGTCATTAGCCCAGACTGCAGGAGCAGTGCTGGTGCATGGGTCTATTGCAGAGGATGAAGAAAATTTGCATCCTCAGAATTATTACGTTAATGCTTCAAACATGCTGGGCTGCCTCAGAACAGCATGGAAACATCAACATTGAATATGTGTGTGTAGCTGTTGCTGCCTATGAAGCAGGGAAACCAGAGGCAGAGCCTTAGCAAATACTGTGGCTGTGCTATTATGCATCACAGTATTTCTGTGGAGAAGACTGAAGTAAAGACTCCTGGATTTTGATGCTGCACTTTTTCTCTGAAATTGTCATGTGGCCTTCAAAAAAAACCAAAAACTTGATCTGAAGAGGCCCTATTAAGGAAGTTCTGGCAAGCAGCCACTACCCCAAAAAACTGCTGTTCTAGCACTAACTCAGCTGCTGCTCTGGTCTTCCAGTTTCCGGTCTGGTATCCTGCTCTGCACGAAAACATCTCTATGCAATGGCTTTTCCTGGTGAGAACGTTAGTTCTCTGTACAAGAAGGTCACTGTAAGAGCATTAATGTCACTTGGACTCTCTGAAGCCATTTTGCATATGCATATTTCTGGCTCTTCTAGAGCCTGGACTGTTGAGTCCTTAGTGGACTCGTGGGTGCCCTGCTTCAAAGCCCTTTATCCTACTGCTGAACACATCTGTTTCTTTGGAGGGGGAAAGGGAAAACTTTTGAGAAATGCGTTGCTAATAGGAAATAGATCAGCACAAGCTAATGGGTTCAGCTGTGCTGACATGGGGGAAGTCTTTCTTCCCCTGGTACTGGGCCTGTGCTCTGGCTCACTTGACAGTTAATTTTTTCTTTGGAACAAGAAAGCGTAGCAATATACAGAGCTGACATCTCTATCAGTGTGTGACTTGTATTATTTCTTTGCCAGCTCTCCAACAGCTGAAGAGGCCACAGTAAAGATTGATAATGGTCGTGATGAGGGTAATGGACCAGACAGCTGTTCCAAGTAAGCTAATGATATACTAAATTTCTTTGCTTACCCCCGAGAAGCAGAATCTAATGAGCCAAAATAAGAAGGCAGGTGGCTTGTTGAAGTAGAGATAAGCCCAGTAAAATGTTTGATATTGACATTTCTTGCAGTATGTCTTTTTCCCTCTAGAGATAAAAGCCCAACCCAAGAACACAAATCCATCATATTATGGAGAATGGTAGTCCAAACCACATTGATTAAATTTTCCCAAAGGAATTAATTTATGAGAGCACAGAAGAACAAGTGCTGGTGAGAAAGTGAGGTAACTGAGTATCTGGGCATAAGAATAAGCATTGTGGCATTCATCAAGACTAAATTGTCTGAACTTGGTAGTAGTTAACTCTGTTCTTGAAGCAGTTATTTCCTGACAGTGTTTACCTCATGTTACTCTTACAGCAAACTTAGTCAAGTCAGTGGCAAGTCCTGCAGCTCAATAACAGCAAGCTTAAGCATGTTATTTCAGTTATTCTATGTGACATGTTTTTCTAGACTTTCAGAAGTCAGAATTTAAGAATGTATTTCACAAAAGCTCTAAGCTAATTATGTAATCAAATGTGCCATATTTCCTTCAACTGATTTAAGATGTTGTCAGGCCAAATTGGAGTGGTGTGTATATATTTCGGTCTGGAGTGTTCCTAGTTAGAGGTACTTGTCCATAGACTGTGGAAGCTGAAGTCTTGGTGTCCCCATTAAAACTGTAAGATTGGCTGGACAGACACAGACCAGCAAACCATTAGTGTCACTATTGCAGTGTTTTGTTAGATATTTGGCATTCATAAATACCAGGAAAACCTATATGTTAAGCTGCCTGCAGGACAAGACATGGTATTACACCCTTGACTTCTATAGGAAAAGTGAGTACTACAACCCATTGTATATCCTTCCAGCTTAAGAATGCAAATGTTTGCTGGTTAGACCTTGTACCTTAGTTTAGAGTAAGAACCTAATAATGAAAAGTGTGGGTTAATTCAGTAACCTCAGCAGGATGCTGCCTCAGCACTTCAAAGGTATCTAGCCTTGTCTTAAACTGGGTTATTGAAGTGCACCAAATAAAATGCAATGCTTAAGTTGTTCTAGAGGAAACAAGTATTTTGGACAGGATCACTGGGGTGCAATGTGCATTACTGAGCTTACAGAAACTTGTAACAGTGCAAAATAAATCTATTAGTACTTTTTGTCCGTATGTTAGGACTAATGGTAAGTCCTGCTGTTAGTGATATGCTTGAAAAAAGGTGTTTTCTTCTAAGTGTCTAAGAAGACACTTAGAAGAAAAAGTAAGTGTTGATACTTACAGTTGTTAAGTAATCTTGGGATTACTTAACAGACTGGCAGTCTGCTTTTCAAACTGATAGCACTTGAGGTTTGCAGGTTCTACACCAAAAATTTCTACCTTACTTCTTGGTGTAATCTAAAGAGGTTTCCAGCCAGAAAGAGAGTTACATAAAAGCTTTATTCTAAACCAAAGGGCTTAAAGCATACCAAAGAGGCAACAAAATCTACTGTAATTGGAAACAAGAGCTGTGACCCTGCCAGGACAGAAGATAATTCTCACAACTGGCTTCAGAAACACTCTTTCTTAAAAGATGTTTAGATTTTCAATCTGAAAGCCAAACTGATGTTTCCTTTTTAAAGTAGAAGAGGGTTTTATATCCCTCTATTCCAAAGGCCCAGGAGCTGTTAACAAGTGCAACTCTTTTCAGGCCTGGGAAAAAAAATGGTCTGATACAATAAGCTAATATAAGGAATGAAATATATTAAGAGATGTTGGTTTTCCAATCTTCCTCTTGACCAATAGCTGTTATATAAACGCACTGCTTATAGCTTACTAAGCCAGAGTTCAAGTGTCACTGGAATTGTGACATGGAATAATGTTATGGATAAGTACATACTGCTGTATTTTTAGGGTCTGGAAGCTGATTAATACTTTTTCTATTGTGTAGTGATCAAAGCACTGTTTTCAGGTACTCTCATAAACTCTATACATGATGAATGCAACTGAATCATCTTAGAGAAATCACTACTATACAGAATACTAAAACCAAAGGATTGTGAGCAAAAGAATATAACAGTACCCTTGTGGCTGATACCTGTAGCAAAATGTCACTTGTCTTGATGTCAGTTCTCTTCTCTTTCAGTGCAACTAGGAGAAAAATTGCCCCATTTGTGATGTCATTTGGATTCAGGTAAAAGCTTGAGCTTGTAATGATGTGGGAAAGGTAAAAATAGTCCTTGTTTCTGATATAAGAACTTGGAGAGTTTCTTAAATATCAGTAACTCCAGCTTGCTTTGTCTGAAGGTACTGAATCCCTTGTCACCCCCAGGAAAGATAACTTGAGAAAAATATTAGAATTGAAAAATAAGACTTGAACAGACTTGGAGACTGCATTCTCCAAGAAGAGCTGAAAGTCAGGATTGCAATTGTCATTGACTTGGATAAAACCTCTTTAGTGGCTTATTCTTGGCTGGCAGCCTTTGAACAAGCAGTTGGTCAGTTGTGTGTAGTATAGGTGCTGGAACAAGGCAAGCCATTAAAGAGTTATTTTTAAGGGAATGTGTTAAGTCATGAGAGGGAGGGAAGCTGAGTAAGATGAAGGCAGCAATGATACTTGTATGCCTTAAAGCATTAGGGTTCACACTGCTTCTAGGTAGCTGTGAAATCATAAATTAATAACAACAGCTGTGTCTGAAGTAAATGTGTGGTTCCACATAGATGATGGTCTCTGTGCATATCACTTAAAAATGCAATTGGAAACCTTCAGCTTCTAATAAGCAGGCTTCAATCTATGTAAGTGAACACATTCTTGCTGGAGCAGCTTAGAAATCAGGGTTTGTGCTGTTCAGTTGGTAAGTGTTCATTCCTGCCTCTCAAACTTGCACGTATTTTTCTCTGCAGAGTATTTGGAGTTGTACTTATCATTGTGGACATTATAGTTGTGATTCTGGATCTGGCTATCAGTGAGAAAAAGAAGGGTACAGAGATTCCTGAAGGTGTTTCCCTGGCAATAGCACTCTTCTTTCTCATCGATGTTCTCCTGAGGGTGTTTGTTGAAGGGTAAGGCATGGACAAAAATTAAGTCCACATGGCAACTCCTCAAGCTAGTAAGGAAGCAAAACTTCAAGCTTGAACTATGAACATAGTGTCCTGTAGGTTAATTTTCTGGTCCTAGATAATAGCCACATATTTTTTTAGCTCTGTATGTTGGTGGTTACCCTTCTATAGAACAACCTGTAAGTGTTTTCAGTTTAAGTGAGCACTTGGAAACTACATCAGCTTTGCCATAACTTGTGTGTAAATCAGGGGTAAGATTGCTTTCTTAGTGAGGCTTCAGTGCTTAGTGTTAAGAACAACTGCAGGAGAGCTTGTCTCCAGCAATAGCTCTGTATAGATGGTTCTCTTCCTGAAGATACATTTCAGTCTTTGCTACCTATATTGGCATCTGTCTAAAACTCTGCTTGGTTTCAGCTTCAGGAACTATTTCCAGTCCAAACTGAATATTTTGGATGCGTGTATAGTTGTGGGCACCCTGTTAATTAATTTGACATACTCCTTCGTAGACGTTGATGCAGCAAAGGAGATACCAAGGTAAGAGTGGTATGACAGCTGGTAAGTGTGAGCTCTTTTCTTGATGATCTAAGGATTTTCTTGGGCACCTCTAAGCCAGATGTGTGCATATGAGATCACAAATGGGACTGTGATAGTGTGTCATGGTACAGACCAGTGAAAGATAGACACACAGCTTTGGTCTGTGGTTATGCTGTAGGCTGTCCCTGCCTCAAAGGCAGAGGGGATCTGAACATACCAGTTGGGGTAACTAAAAGTGAGGCCATCAAATGCTCTGACTCAAGCACTTTTTGGGGAAAGGTGTGCAGTAGCCTTAATAGAGAGTCTGAAGAAGGTCAGAAAGAAGAGTTGGATTATCATAGCAAATGGAACAGACAATGAAGGGAGGATCTCTGTCTAAAGGATCTTGCAATAGAAAGAGTTGCCAAACTGTCTTGTTTCTTTTGCTTTGCCTTCCCAAAAGCCTCATGGTAATATATGCTGGATTTTTCAGCCATGCTCTGGGGAGAGGAAACATGCTGTTTATGTGTGTAAGCTGGTTCAAGTCCTATTTTCTTCTGATTTCTGTATCTTGACCAGATGATAACCTGTCAGATGAATTAATTCCTGATGGAGACAGAACTAGAAATTTAAGATGAGTTTATCCGCACTGGGTTTGACTTAGAGAAACTTTCTTGTAACAGCCAGGGAAAAGTAGAGCTCTTTAAAAAAAAAAAAGTCACCCCCTGCCCCAAATTCATGCTGACTAATGGGCGTAAGAGGGTGACATTATTCCAGAAGAAAACAAAGTTTAATTCTTGAAAAATTCAGAGTTGGACAAATATCTGTAAGTATTAGCTTTCTCTTAAAGTGCTTGCTAAACTTGGGTATTAAGAAGTAAAACTGTCAAAGGAATAGCTTTTGCAGCCTAGTTTCCTCCTAGGTTGTCATAAACATTCATTAGAGTTTTTAATTATTATTCCCCATTTATATGGCTACATTTTTCTAAAGCAGCTTTCATCTTATAGCAGCACCCAGATAAAGGGGGGAAAAGAGCAATGTGACAGGGTAATCTGCACTCTTATCTCTACTAGGCTATGCTAGTAGTAGGCCTGATCCTACACTGACCCATTTGGCTGTGAAATCTGTGTGCCCAAGTTCTTTGTATTCTGATTTGCTGAAGCTGATGGGAATCTAGAATAGGTTTTTGGCTCACATAAAGAGGACTTCACACTGCTGCTCTCAGAAGACACTCAGCTGGGGCCTACCATCTTACCCATTGAATTTTTGAGGCCCTCTGTGAGGCTTCTCTTGTTAAAGGCTCTAAAATTGTGTTCTGGCCAAAATATTGCTACCTGACAGTAGAGGATACCTCAGATTTGACCAAATCCCAAATCTTGAGATGGTGGTCTTCCCACCTAACACAGCAGTAGTGTTCACAAAACCCAATTAATTCCCAGTAGTCTTACTGGGATTTCTTGCTTTTCTTTCCTCAGTCCTTCCTCAAGAAGCAAACAGTAATCTTGAAGCATCTGATACATCTCAGAATAATTAGAATTTGAGCAGCTTTTATGAGGATGAGAGCTTATATATGACAATTGGAATTTCAGTGACAGACCATAGAGATAACATGCCCTGATGGAGGGGTATGGTTTCTCTTTCTAATCTGGTCTAACCGGGTGTGTTAGAGATGAGTGAACTGTTTCCTTGCAGTCTGACCTATAAAAGGACTTTGAGGAATGAGAGCTGGATATCAGTCTGGGAGCTAATGCTTAACAGGCTGACTTCCTTAAGGGCAGAATACAAACATCTTTTATCTTGAAGAGTTGCTTCTCAGAGTTGTGGGGAGAGGGGTTGTGGAGTTTTCACCCCAGTTTTGGTTCATCTCATTTGCTGCTAGCTCCAAGGAAATTCTATTTGGAAAACAGGAGGGTGATACTGAATGTGGAAGAAGCTCGGCGAGTAACTGAAACTTTCTGCAGTATCCAGGACAACCTTTCCTTGCTGACTTTAAGCCCCATATCAGTGGGAAGCAGATTGTTCAACTCAAGTTTTGTCTCCCTTACTGTTGCTATTCACCAGTATTTTTAAACAAATGTATCAAAACCTAGAATGTATGTGGGCTGCTTAAAATGTATGCTCACTTACCTCCTTAAGCAATGAACTGATTATTAGTTTGCCCTTGTCCCTACAAGTGTGGGAAAGCAGCTACTCCTGTTCAGTTGTTTTGATAGAACCACTCATCTAAGCTTCTTTCCTGCTTCAAAGTTCAACAATAGTTCAAAGTTCCTTAAACCAAACCAAGTGTTCAGGTTGCTGAATGATTAAACATAGGATATATACTGATCTGTTCTCAGGTTTCTTAATCAAGTCATGATGTACTTAGCCTGTCTAACTTCTTTTTAGTTATTTTTCAGGTGGCTGCATACACTTTAGTGTGGCTACGTACACTTAAATGTATAGTTGAAAATAAGCTTCAATGAACAAAAACTTGGTGATAATAACATGGGTAATGTTAATGGAATTTGTTTTCTAGCCAGACATGCCTATGGAAGTCTGAGCAAGTAGGGGATTTCCTAGTTCTGTTAGCTGTTGAGAACATGTACTCAGAAAACCCCTTAACAATTAACCCGTGATATTATATTTGTTCCAAAATCAGCCTGAGATGTCATAGTTCAATATATGAAACAAAGTTGTTTTAACCTTTCCCTGAAACAGCTTTTAAGCAACTTTAATCTTTGCCTATAAGTTTATTTATGTCCATTTTCTTTCATGGTGAATCTGTCATCTAGAATGGTTATTTTCCTCCGAGTTCTGAGAATTGTCATCTTGATAAGAATATTTCGTCTGGCTTCACAGAAGCAGCAACTTGAAATAGTGACCAGGAGAATGGTAAGTTGGCCTTTTAACATATGTAGACTACTACTACTGTTTCCAACTCTTTCTTCAGGCAGCATCAGTGGTAAGTAGCAAGACTGACCATGGCCTACTGGTCTGCAATTGTTAGTGTTGCCCAAGCAGCACATCTGTTCAATGTCCCTGATGGGGGTCTGGAGCTTTGCCTCCACCTTCAGTACAGCCTCGTCATTCCCAGCTTTGCTCAAGCAAGCAGCAACTTGACCTGGAAGGCCAGCATATCAAAGTGATTGCAGCACCCTGTGTGTCTCAAGTGACAATTTCTAGCTTGTGTGGTACATAGACTGTTTTCCCTCACATGGGGGAAGGTAGGAGTTTTAATGTGTCTGATGCTTTATTTTGGGTACAAACAAAGCAATCTAGCTGTTGAAACCCTATCCACTGTCAATGCCTCTTATTTTCATCAAGGGCATTCTAGTGGTACTTTAGGCTTCAAGTATGTCCTGTTCTTTAGGAGTAAGAAGTCTTGGTTATAGTACCCTTAACTTTGTTATTTTTTTCCCTCAGTCTCCAAACACTCAAATAACAATGACAGATTCATGCTGCAGTATTCATAGAATCTGCAGTGTTCTTTTCACTAGAATAAATTTTGATATTTAGGAGTAAAAATTCTATACAGAGCTTCTACCTAGAAGTTCATACAAGGAATTTGCTCTTGGATAATGCTGTAATGAAATGAGGCTCTGCTGCTCAAGCTTAACTGGAGAGTCTAGATTGTTGAATTTTCCTAGTAACAGGCAACACTTGGTGATCATCGACGTCCTTGTGGAAATTAACTCTTACTCTTTTTTTTGGTCAGGTCTCTGAAAACAAAAGACGTTATATGAAAGATGGCTTTGATCTGGATCTCACTTATATTACTGGTTTGTGGAAACAAATGTCGCTTTGCAGCATGTTATGTCCTGTGAAGACTTGTTTTTCAGTTAATAAGAGCTTGTCATGAAATACAGACAATGTTTTAGACTCATGAAATTTAAGTATGAAGTCAAACCAGGCCTACTCCTTTTCTGTGGGATTTTGAAATATGGATTCCTGACTCACAGTGTTCTCCAGAATTAGCCTTCTGGGAGAGTTGTACATGCTGTATGTAATGATAGAAATTTATCTGAGGCCTAAGGAACCAGTGTTTGGAAACTATTTACTTCCAGTATTATTGCTTGATTCTGTGGAGACTGACACTTGATGGTGGCTGATTTGTCTTGCTCTAGCCATGCTAAATGTAGAGGAAAGCCTGCCAGAAATGGGTAGATTGTTCTTATAATTAGGGTAAGAATAAGACATTTCATAAGGATGTTTCTCAGTCATGTAGTTCTTATGTGCAGGAGGACTTCCTGCTGCTACTTGTGATTGCTGTCTTCTCAACAGATCGAATTATTGCAATGTCATTTCCATCTTCTGGGAAGCAGTCTTTCTACAGGAATCCCATAAAGGTAAAAATCTTAGCTATCAAATTCTTTGTTTCTGAAACCTGATTCTTTTATAGATTCCCACTAATTTACATGTGGCCTAGATCATGTCATTCCTAGTTCTGCTGCCTTTGCTGATTGGAATGACTGACTGATGATCTCCACTGTGCACTGCTTATGTTGTAGTGTGTCAGCTAAACCTAGTGGTTTGTATCTCACAGTGTGGACACACCAGTGCTTTGATGCTCCTGTTCTTTGGGAGTGTTTTGAACAATCAAGGCATTTCTGTCCCAGGCTAGTAATTGTGATAAGACCTAAATATATAGGTCTGTGTATATAATGTCCTTTTCAGAGCTCTGCTTCCTGATATTGTAGAAACATATATAGGGCCAGGAAGATAGCTGCAGTAGTCGTTTTATTCCAGATGAGAACCTGAGCTGTAAGGTTGGAAAGGCCTGCTTTCCAAGGGCTGTTCATGAATGCAGTTGTTGATCCCACCTGGGGCGTGGGGAGTTGAGGTGGCAATGGAAATAACAAGTAGAGAACTAACTAGTCTAAATTCGTTATTGCTTAGGAAGTTGCAAGATTTTTGGACACCAAACACCCAGACCACTATAAAGTCTACAATCTCTGCAGTAAGTATGTTTAACTGCTGACTATATTTGAGATAAAATTTAATGTATAAGTGAAAAGTATGAAACCAGAAGCTAAACATGCATGGCTTTAGCCAAGTTACCTCTGCTTTTTTCATTTTTATCTGTCTATTAACACTGCTGTATTTTAGACACTAGTACATGCTCAGACCAGCTGTTGTGTGTTACAAACCACTTACTTTGTTACTTCCTTCTCCCTTCCTGGCCTAACTTCAGACCTTTTCCTATAGGTGAAAAAGGCTATGACCCCAAGCATTTTCACTACAGGGTGGAAAGGATCTTCATCGATGACCACAATGTCCCAGCACTACAGTGAGTCTTGTCAAGAAATACATACATTGTAATAGTTCTATGTAGGCATTTCTCCTGATCCACTAACTTTCCTCTTATTTAGGGACATGCTGAAATTCACTGCCAGTGTCCGTGAGTGGATGAGTCAAGATGACAAGAATGTCATAGCAATTCACTGTAAAGGAGGCAAAGGTAGGATTTCTCATGTGCAATCTGTGTATGCTACAAGTCACACTTCTTTGATTTTGTAGCTTCTTTGATTAAAGTGTGGCCTTAAACCATACTATGAGATGGTGTTTATGGTGTAACTTGACAAATACTGCAGACACTGTGAGGATTAGCACGAGTATAGTACTCTGTGTTTAGTATTAAACAACCCCATTTTTAGGTAATCTAAATTAGTCCAAGCTGTCATTTTGTCTCTTAAAATGTTCTTCAATAACTTTCTTGCAGCTGAGACAGTAGTCTCTCAGGAGAGACTGGAGATAGGGAGGCCACTGAAACTACTGCTATTAAAAGTATTAGGCTGCTGCTTTGGCTTCTGGTAGCCAGTCACCCATGCTGAATATTTTGCATTGTAATATAGCTCAAACTGTCCATTGTTTAGGTTGAAAAAATACCTATAAGATCAAATCCAACTGTTAATCCAGTACTACCAGATCCACCACTAAACTATGTCTCTCAGTGCCACATCTGCACACCTCCAGGAATGGTGATTCAGCTACTTTCCAGGGCAACCTGTTCCAGTGCTTGATAACCCTGCTGGAAAAAAAAAATTCTTAATATCAAATCTAAATCTTCTCTGGGACAACCTGAGGCCATTTGCTCTCTTCCTATTGCTTTTTATGTGATGGAAGAAACCAACCCCACCTCACTATGACCTTTACAGCAAAAAGGTCTCCTCTGAGTCTCCTTTTCTCTGGGCTAAACACACTCAGTTCTCTCAGCTGCTCTATGAAGACTTGTGCTACAGACCCTTCCCCTGCTCTGTTGCCCTTCTCTGGACACACTCTAGCATCTCAATGTCTTTCTTGCAGTAAGGGGCCCAAAACTTAATGCAGGATTCAAGGTGCAGTCTCTCCAGTAACAAGCAGAGGGACAATCACTGCCTTGATCCTGTTGTCCAGAATATTTTTGATACAGGCCAGGATGTCCTGATATGGCCTTCCTGGGCACACTCTGACTCATGTTCAGCTGCTGTCAACTAGCACCCTCAAGTCTTATTCTAGTAGGCTGCTTTTCAGTCAATTTTCCCTGAGCCTGTAGCACTCTGTGGGATTGTTGTGACCCAAGTGCTGGTCCTAGCCCTTCACTTTACTGAACTTCACACCTTTGGCCTTGGCCCATTAATCCAGCCTGTCCAGATCCCTCTGCAGAGCCTTCCTGCCCCTCCAGCAGATCAACTGACTTGGTGTCCTCTTCAAACTGACTGGGGATGCACTCAGCCTGCTTGTCCAGATTGCTGGTAAAGCCATTAAACAGAACTTGCCTCAGTTCTGTGCCCTGGGATCACCACTAGTGACCAGCTGCCAACTGGAAGTAATTCCATTCACCACGATTCTCTGGGCCTGGCCATCCAGACAGGTTTTTACCCAGTGAAGACTGCACCTGTCCAAGCCATGAGCAGCCAGTTTCTCCAGAAGAATGCTGTGGGAAATGGTGTCAAAGGTTTTACTAAAGCCCAAACATCCACAGCCTTTCCCTCATCCTTTAAGTGGGTCACTGTCTCATAGAAGGAGTTCATGTTGGTCAAGCCAGACCTGCCCTTCATAAATCCATATTGGCTGGGCCTGATCCCTGTTTTTTTGCCGTATCTGTGTGGTGCCACTCAAGATGATCTGCTCCATAACTTTACCCCCCTAGAATCTTCCAGGTACTGCTTAAATCAAGATACACATATTAGGTGATAGAGTACAATGAAGTCTTATGGAAACAAGACTAGTGAAAGCTATAAAACATCTGAGCTAACCTGCAGGTGCTGTCTGAACCAATAGTGGTGTGGGAGCTGTTGAAATGCATAAATAGCTACGAGTAAGCCAAACTTCCCTGCAAGTATCTGCCACATCTTTAGCTGCCTACTGATACTACTGCAAATACTTGGCTTGAAGTAGGTGGTTACTTAACATTAAATAGTTGCCCCCAGGTGGAGCTCTGTCTTAAAAGGTTTTGCAAAACTGAATGTTGAAACTACCTGCAGGTCAAAACCGGCTTGAAGAAGAAGTGTAGGGAGGGTGATCTGACCTGTGAGATTTTAAATTAAAAACTGAAACTTGTATAGGCATCTTGATGCTTTGTAATAGGGTTGCAGGGAAAACAGTTGGGGCAGAGAAACAATTCTTGACACTTGTAGCGTTTGGAAGTTTCAATTTATAGCCTCATTTAGTAGAGTGCTTGACTATTTCCTGCTGAAGGGTAGGCAGATACTGACCAGCTGCCTAAGTGTCTCTGGTAATGAAAATGTAGGGATAAGGAACAAGTTGACAAACTGTAGTATCTTGTCTTTAACTCATTCTTCTCAGAAATACTTGACTACTTACTGTCACTTATAACTCTTGAAATAGGTGAGATAACAGATGACTTCACCTTCACAAAAATAATCCTAAGTACCTTTGAATTGCTGTAATTCAACTTGTATTGTGTGTCTGATACAGGCAGGACTGGAACAATGGTCTGTACCTGGCTCATAGACAGTGACCAGTTTGAGAGCGCAAAGGTAAAAATTGCTGTGTATTTTTTGATTTGTTTAGTATTCAAAATGTCCTTTTAGGATTTACTGAGTTGGTGACATGCACTAATACTCTGTAAAAAAATCTATATTAGAAAAAGGATTCTCTGAAAAGTCTGGTTTTAAAAAAGTTCATGCAAGTCTTACTACAATATAAAGTCTGATGGAGACTATTGGTGATCTGAAAAAAGTAAGAAAATGGTGTTTAACAGGTTACCAACTTGAAGGATTCTTTTTGGAGAAATAATGTGTCTAGGGTGTTGAGCAACAACTTCAGCTGTAGGTGACTTCTGAGCAAACTCTCCTAAAGATAGTATCACTGTTTTTAAGTAGTTTTAAGCAATTTTTTGCCCAGTCTCCCTCCAAGTAGCGTGAGGCATCAAGAATTGTCTTGTCTTGACAGCCAACATTACAAAAGAAAGCTCTTTCTAGGGAAAGGGAAAAAGATCAAGTCCCAGACAGGACAGGTGCTGATGCTGCTTTTAGTATCCCAGGTCTGATATAGCTGGAGACTGATATAGCTGGAGACTGGGGGTGCCGAAGGCCCAGGACACTCAAGGTAGTACAGTCTGGGCAGACTGTATATTCATTTAATCACTTGTTTTCCTTTGAGTTTGCTTTGTAAAGATATGAACTAGTGTTCAGCTTGGTCTGCCACAGACCACTTGAGAAATATGGATGGTTCTAAAGCAATTACTTAGTCATATTGCTCGCCTTCACTCTTTCATGAATGATAGATTTATGTGTCTGACTTCCTTTTTAGTACTTTCTTCTTGTAGCTAAAAGTCTCCTTTAGAAGGTACCAGAGCAACTATTGCATATTTCCACTTGCATTCCTTTACTGGACTTGAGTAGTGTAGTTCTAGTTTACTATCCATGTCTCAAGAAGGGGAATGGTGGTGGGATGGATAGGTTTAACCCTTGAAATTATCATCCTGTGTAGGAGAGTTTGGACTACTTTGGGGAGAGAAGAACTGATAGAAGCACAAGTACCAAGTTTCAAGGAGTTGAAACTCCCTCACAGGTAAGCTTGAGCAGGTTCAGGAACAGTAGTCAAATCAATACTAACCTTGTGAGTGCTTATGCTACCCCATCTCCCCTGCCTTGTTTCAGAGATGGAGGTTCCTATTACTTGCTCCTGAACTTCTGTACTCTTTCTGTGAGAGTTGGAAGACAAACAGCTGACAGGGTTGCCCTGCATCTTTCTCCTTCCCCTTATACCTTTCTCTGCATAATAATGTCAGATCTGAAGTATAGTATCTAGGAAATAACAGAATTCTTGAGTTTGGGAAAGCTTTCAGTCCAACCCCACTGTTCAAGCAGGGTGACCTGGACAGATGTGTCTGGTCAGGTCTAGAATATCTGCACAAATGTAGATTCCACAGCGTGTCTGGGCACCCTCACAGGAGCATGACACTGTAAGGCAATTGGACTGTTTAACAAGGATGCACAAGAGCCTGCAGCCTAGCCTTGGATGGGGCCATGGTGCTGATTTGGCTTGGGTGGAGAAATGCATCTTCTGCAGACAGCATTCACTGGGAAGTACTACACAAGTTTTTGCCTCAGACCACAGTTTTGCACATCTTGATTTACTGTTCTGTGTGATGCAGAGTTGGGAAGTGAATCTGGTGATGGGTACTTAAAATTGTTGGTGTAAAATAGAAGTACAGCTGTCCTTCAGTAAAATGGAAATTCTTGTGTGTTTAAATATTCAGCCTCTTAAGGATACAATATTGAGTAGCTGAACTTCTTGCTGAACTAAAAAGTACAGAATTCCTACTAAAACATTAGGTTTAGATGCTGATTAAAAATGTTGATGTTGAATTTGTCTAGAAGATTGTTTCAGCTGGGAAAGAGAAGGAGAACAATTGTCTTTCTTCTTAGCTTTGGACTTTGAAGAACTAAAAACTTGAAGTAAAAGATCTATTAAGTTCTACTTCTGCCTAGAATTAATCTATGTTGGGTACAAAAACTGCATAATGTGTCTGGGTTTTTTGCATTACAGAGTAGGTATGTTGGGTATTATGAGATCCTGAAAAACAAGTATAACTTGAAACTCCCACCAGAGAGACAACTCAAAATAAAAAACCTCAAAATCCACACTATACATGGTAAGAACTCTTGTATTGGGGCATTCCTCTATCTGGTAGTGGTTTCCTATTACAGGCAGCTGATAACTGTCTCTCTGGCTAAGCCCATGATAGGAATGCAGACTTACTGGGATTTGAGAATTTAAATGACACAGGACACAATGAAGAGTATTTTGTAATCAGTTGCTCTGTCTTGTGTCACTTTCTGGATGTCTGACCAAATGATGGCTCACATACAACCTGCTCTTTTTTGGAAGGGGAATCACTTTTTAAGTGAGACTAAATCCCCATGTGGAACTGGATCCACTAATGTCTCTGAGCTTTAGATACATGCCTGTTACAGTACGTGTGTACTGATAAACTTGATCAAAGGCTGGAAGTTCATCACTCCTTGTTCCAGGGGATTTCAAACTGCTGTTACCGTTCGGTAAACAGAACTATTTTACATTAGTCTGTTCCCCTAGCGGGGGGATCTTCAAAATGCAATTTTCAGCCACTGAATCCTGGCTTACCTTTAGCATTTGAGTTCTTTAGAGTCTTGAGCAAGGCGTTCTGGAAAGGAAGCACTTTTGAATGGGATTGCACTTGGTTTTCGTGACTACTTACGTTTCCAGCTAATGTCTATGCCTCTGGTATAATGCAACGTTTTGTTCCTAGGAATTGGGAAAGGCAATGGAACTGATATGAAGGTGCAGATAATAACAAGGAAGCAAGTTGTACTACAATGTGTATGTGCCAATCAAAAAAACTGCAAGGTGAGTACTATTAAGACACACGAATTGAGTCACAGAAGCCAAAAGCTGATTTATAGGTTAAGTGTATTAGTTTTGTGTCCAATATTCAATTTCTACATAGTCTAACTAAATGGATGATGTAAATTCCAAGAGGATGAAAAAGCTAAACTTTTCCAAATCCTAGGAAATGGAGTGATAAGGTAGTGAAAGATTTCCCTGGGAGTCACTTAAATGCAAATAATTCACTCTGTCCTGAGCAGCTTAACTGTTGTCTGTTATTATAGCACTGCTGTTGTATTTGTGTACCATGAATGAGTAGTTAGGTCTTGTCATGAATTTGTCCTTTGTCTTGCTGCAGAAACCTTCAAAAACAAATTCTTTATTCTGTTATTCAGCTCTTCTTTGATTCTGAAAGTGACACTGTAGTCATTGGCTTGGAAGACTGCCCTGTTCTAAGTGGTGATGTGAAAGTCAGATTTGAATGCAATTCTGTAAGTATACCAGTGTGAAGACCTTCAGCTGGGTATGGGGAGAGGCTGCAGTGCAAACTGCAGTGGGTCCTGCCTGGCTGGGCAGCATGGGGCAGAATCTGTTACTCCCCAGTGACTCCTGCTGTGTCTCACTATGCAGTGAGGGATGCAGCAAGTGGTGTAACGTCAGCCTGGACAAGCAGGGGAATCACCTGGCTGTTCAAACAGCAATACAATCAATGCATCTTAGTTGGGTACCTGCTGCTCCTAACTGTGGGGGTCTCACCTGGTTATACTGAGTGACTTGGTACTGAAATAATTGCAGAGAAAATAGTGATCTGTCTGTGATACAGGGCTCTTCAAGTGTACTGATTCTGGCACTGTAGCTTTGTAAACTACATTAGTGAAGAAAAGTGAATATCCTTACTGTACAAACAAAAGTTCTATTGTGTAACAGTCTTTAAACAAGGTGTTTGTGTTTAGGCTGTCCCAAAAGGCTATGATGACTGCCCATTCTTTTTCTGGTTCAACACTTCCTTTATTGAAAATAATAGGTAAGTGATCGTAGTGAATGCCTTCAGATTCTAACTTCTGGTGTCTGCATAGAGCTGAAAGATCATAAACATAGTACTGAAAGCTGAGATAAGACAGGCCTGATCAGCCAGCTAACTCCCATGTGGGTACTGGTCCTAGATCTTCAATTAACTTGTGAGCAGGCAGTTGCTTGCACTGTGACAAATATTTTAAACATATGGGAGCTTTTTATTTTAACTTAAGCCATTGAATTATTTCCTTGGTGCTCTCTAACCATTGTTAATGAATTCGAATTAAAAAATGTCATGCTAACTATTCAAATCTGCCATCCTCTACAGTATGAGAGTTTGAGAAGTAGGAACTCAGTAGCTTAGCAGGCAGACATTAACACCACAGTTAGAGGTACTGATGCTTGGGATCACAAAGAAAGGCCCTCTTATGGCTTTTCATGCTTTTGATAAAGTCAGAAATTACTGTGATTTTGCTTGCTGAGACTGGAACTCCTGGAGAAGCCCCAGCTGGTGAAAGTTTGGCTTGTCTACCTTGCTTTGGGAGTGATGTAGAAATGCAGAGACAAGAGAGCCTTGCCTTTGGTCTGCCTTGCTTGACAGATTTAGGTAGAGGAACAGTGAACTTGGCATGAGATATAATGACTGTGTTCTCCATGACTGCAATAAAAAGAAAACAGTTTTTACTTAACTGATCCTGTTAAAGCCTGAGGAGAGGTAGCCATGAGTCTGTTTATAACAGTTAACTTAATATGCTCAGCCAGCAATGCACCTTGCAGTCTCAATGCAGGCCAATTAGACCAGTGCCAGGAGAAATGTATGCCAGCTGTCTGATGGCCCTGCAACATTGCCATCTTGAGGGTTTTGCTGAAGTGCTTTGTTTCCTCCAGAACTATGAAGGATGCCCCACTAGGCTACCATTTCTCCCTTTCTGCCCAGACCTTCTGGTAGACCTGAAGGGGACTAGGTGTGATCAGAAGTGAAATAGCTGTTAAGGCAGTTCTTCTATCTCTGTATTTCTAATTCAGATATGGCTGATGTGCAAGTGCTTTTAAGTGATAACTAGACATGAATTTGGTAAACATTAATCAGAGAAGATGCCTGATGAGGTTGAGTACTGAATCAAATCCTTGCCTTTAGGAAGGCTGGTTATTAAATTCCTGGCACTTGTATCATATTAGGAGGCCTTGAGCTGAATGCAATACTAATTTCTCCCTGTCTTGCACTGTGGGGCTCTGGGAGGGTGATGGGGAGCCAACCCACAAACCTATCCAGTTGACTTTGTTTCTGAGACTATGTAAGATGCAAAACACTGCAGATATGGCTGTTTAAATGCAAGGTTTGGGGCTGTTTTTAATGTTATAGGGCTGAGCCAGAAGATCTGTCAGCTGGCTGAAAGGAAAAACATGTCTTAGGCTGTAAGATATGCTACTGAATTTTGTCTTTCAGACTCTACCTTCCCAGGAATGAGCTGGATAACCCTCACAAGTCTAAAACGTGGAAAGTCTATAGTGAGACATTTGCTGTGGAGGTGAACTTTATTGATCCATAAGGGAAATCTGAAAGAGGGGAAACACGTAAAATTCATCTCTTTCCTGGAGAATGTCTTGCCGTTTCAGTATAAGGTGAAGCAGTGCCATTTGGACGTACTTAATGTATTTCTGTGTAGATACAACTTCTCAAATAAAGGTACATGAAGTTCTGTTGTGCAGGGCAAAAATACTGTGAAGAGTTACTTAATGTCAGTTCACTGTCACATCGTGGGCTGTTGGATCTCTGGAGCTTAGATATCTCTGCATACAGCTAATTCCTCTTTGAGTAATTTAAGACAATTATGTGTCTTTAAGCATGAGCATTAACATGATGGTGGATGGAAGACCAGCTGTCTGTATGAGACTGGGAAAACCTGACATGACTCCCTTAGCATTGGGGTTTTCCATGGATCAGTAGAATATGGGAATTTTGATGAAGAAATATTAATCTCGCTGTGTTGGACTTTCTTGTGCAGAAGCCTTGGTATTGAACTGCTTTTCATCAGTAATCAGTGATGTAGGGCTTTGAGCAACACCTGGCCTGGGAGCTGCCTTTGCAGGTTGGAGCTGGTTTTTTACTGCTGTACATCCCCACAAGGGGCTGCAATGGCCCCTTGCCCTAAGGCTTGTCTGGCTCTCATCAGCTCCTGAGCATTCCAGGTGCCTGGGATCAGTGTGGCTGCCTTAATACCTGCATATGAGAAGTTTGATCTGTGCACCTGCTCATTTGAGCAAATAGTGCAAATGCTCACTGGCTCCTCTTGAGTTGTACTAAGACCTGTAATGCACAAGCTTCCAGGATGCTTCTTATTCTTTGAATTATTCTCAGCAGTGCAGCTCTTCTTGTAGACTATGCCTTCATTTGTGTGAAATGTGTTGAGGTGTTAGCTTCTTGGTTCTGCTGCTTCATTAGTCTTTTTGGTGTTGGGAACCAAAAAGGGGAAGGGAAGTGACATAGCTATCCAGTCAATGAAATAAGCAGAGAGGTCATATACCTTCGCTGTGCTTACTTGAAGATAGTTACGTACTATGAAGGACACCACGTGTTGGCTCAACTTCTGCTATTGCTATATATTCACCTCAGTATCCACGTGAATGTGGCTAGGGGCTAAATAAGGATGCCCTTTTATTGCAGCTACAAGTGGCTGATGCCCAAGTTCATTTTGGCTTAGCCCAGGCAATTGGATATCACTGTCCTAAGATGCCCTTTTATATAGTTGGCAGGTCACCTAAGGTGACCCATCTTCCTACTTAGGGAGTTAGCCAGTTTCCTCAGATAGTAGCAGCAGAGGCTGTAACACCAAGTCAGATTTTTCTAGCTGAAGCACTTGCAGTTAAGTAAAAACTGTGTAGGCAGGAATGAAGAACAAAATAGCTGTACAAGGGATGTACTGTTTCTCTTGGGAGATCCAGGCACCACTGCTTAGAAGAGGGTAACAATATGCCCTGCTTCCTGTTGCACTGACCTTCACAGGGTAGTGGACATTCATCCCTTATATATGTGGAATTTAGGTGACCTATGCTGGACTCCTGGCATTCTTCTGACAGAAAACCTTACAGCCTGTATCATGGTAATCTGGAAACTTTGAATTTGAGGTGAACCCTTAATACTAGAACTGACTATGGTACTAACAAAGCAACAGGCCAAGTGCTGAACTACGGGTTTCATTTTCCGTAAATATAAAATCAGCAGTTGTTTCACAGCACCTTACTCTAACTGCCCCCTTTCCCTCAGTTTTGAGGGCTTTATATGTTCATTGATTATATAAAGTCTTTTTCTTTAATTCTGGAGAGGTGGTGATGCTGAGTTCAACCTTTTTGTTTCTCAGCTAGATGAGCTTGCTAAGTGGCGTAAAGAACCATCAGGTACTCAGTTAATCAAATGAAACTTTATTTCTGTGAATTCCTACACCAACATTATGAAGTTTTTAGCTGAACGACTGATACATGTGTACAGCTTAAGCAGCTCTGAATGGAAAAATTACTGCTTACATCAACTTCACAAGGTAAACTCTCAAAAATGCCACCAGCTTCTTGCTGTATGTTGTTTTAAATATCCTGCTTCTCTTGAAGCTTCAATTTTTGTATTAAAAACTGCAACCACGAGCTTTAAAAAATGAAAGCAAAGACAAATCTAAGAAATAGATTGAAGTATTCCACTGAGGTGGAGTCTATCCTCACCTTTTCATAACTATTAGAAATATGTGCAAATATACTATTTCTCTTAGCTAGACAACTTTGAAAAGAAGGGGAATCTAACAACTCTTAAAGCCTCATCTTCCTACCTGAATCATTTAAACATTTGGTATAAATTCCTTTTAAAGTACTGGCAATGCAGAGTAGTGCTGCCCCTAATGTGCCAGTCAGTCAAGGTCTATTGGTGCAATAGACACTGAAGATTCTTCAGCCATGCCCTGCTTTAACTGCCTTTTTTCATGGTATATGAAAGGGAGATGAATTGTTCCTTCTGCACTTGGAGGCTGGAGGAGCAAGAAAGTTTTGTGGAACTGCAGCAACCACTTTCCATCAAAGAGGCTGCAACAATGCAAGGAATGAGCCAGTTTAAGTGCACCCTGGCTCCACTGCAAGAGGCAGCAGGTACTGAGGTGATTTCATCTATGCCTAAAGCTTGTTCCTGTTTCTGGGATCTAAAAAGGAAGCTGTAACATTAAACTAGGTTGTTCCAGCTCTGCCTGTTGTCTGTCACTGACAAATGTGGTTGCTGTGACAAGCTGCTACTCTCAATGTCGCTGTCATGATCTCAGCAAGTTTAAGGGCTCTGTCTGTGGCTCCCACACTGGTGGGCTGCACTTTGAGCACCCAGGCAGCATCTCTGTACAACTCCAGGACAAGTTTGTGCTGTTCTAAGACCTGCTTGACTTATTCCAGGATAAGGCAGTAGCTGCTTCTTACAAAGCAGAGCGTGCTTGTACAAAGAGCATTCTGCCTGAAGAACAAAAGTGGCATCTGGAAAGAGATGTCAATGTATCATTTTGGGTAATACTAACTTGCATAGTTAATCAAGTAGCATGACCAAGCAGGCCGTGCCCTCCAGGCTGGAAGGTGATACAAGCTATCCAGTCATATGAGCTTTTTCCACTCAGCTGAAGAGGCACAGCAAGTAGCAAGACTCCAGCCCCAGTAAGAATGCATGTCAGAGACCATGGTGTCAATTAACACCTTAGTTTTGGCTTTCTGTTCCTCTTCAGCTTCCTGTCCTTCCAGCATGGGGCCTCATTCATGCCAAGGTGAGCTAAATGGGAGCCTGCACAAAGTTACAATTCTGTGCTCAGAGGTAGCAGCTATTTCCAGCAGTGTCCCTTATTTTAAGTGGTGCTTAGCATACTCCAGCACTTCTGGATTTAGAAAACAATACAATGCACCATAGCCTCCTTAATGTTGTTACTGTGCTTCTTTTATCAAAAATGCAGGCCTATCTCAGGCTCTAAGTCTTATATAAGGTAGGGGGTGAATGTTTCCTACTTTTATAAACCCATTCACTAGGACAGAGTATGTAAGTCAGACACCCTATGCCATGACCTTAGCAAGTCACAGAGCAGCAGGGAGCTGGAGAAGGACAGGGGTGTAGCTAGAAAAGGAAAGATCTCCCTAGGTGAGGGGTACGTCTAAGTCACCTATACTCAACAAGATTAGACAAGAACTGACATTATTTTTAGTCAGACATCAGAAACAACTGCAAAAGGTCACACCTGCCAGCACAGTTTTAAAACCAGTGCTTTGCTGTAGACAAATCACTACCTACTCCTGCATGTTACATTAAACCCCACAGGTCAATGTAAATATTTTTAGCACCATTACAGGTCAGGAAAGACATTTATGACATGCAGTGTACCTAGTGCACAATCTGTAAGAGGGAGATAGTTGTGCTTGTGCAATTCAAGCAACGTGTACACACCTCCATAAAATCACCTGATTTTAAAAGATTACAAATCTTAAACTGGAGTTGACTTCCTAAAATTAGGTCACTGATTTGGTTCTGCTCAGACCATCATGTGATCTATGTGTTTTTCACCATTTATTTAAATGACTCTTAAACAATCTCTTGTTCTTCGCCTGCTAGATGATTTCAGTAAGAATCGATTTGTTTCATCATAAGTTTCCGGCTGTACTCGTAGGCAAGGAACAGTGCCCCATTGGCCACGAATGCACGGATCATAGTTGGCGTTAGTCCAGAATACAAGGCAAGCACGCCTGGAAATGAAACCAGAGCCAGTTAGCAATTTATTAAGAGTGCCTGTCTGCATCAACCACGGTGCTCTTACCTGTGAAGGATACTGAAGCAATGCTTCTGCCTAGAAGAGCACGAACACAGAGAGCTGAGCTCGCTGCTGTAGCTACTGATAGCAGTGCGACTGGATATTGATACCGGAGTATCTAATGTTGTAACAAGATTTTAGCCATCTAAGCTTATGCTAGATGCTTATTTCAGGTATGACAAGCTGAGAATTTGACAGTGGTTGTACCACAGCTGGCAAGGGAGTTAGCAGGACTATGTTAGAGCAGTGCCCCAAGTCAGACTCCAGTTCTGATGAGTACCTTACCTAGCAATGGGGCCAGGATTCATATCTGCTGCCATGTATATTCTTAGACCCTCTTCCAAAGTGCCTGACACAGGCCTTTTCCAGGGGAGATGCTGAGGTAGATGCCTCAAGTTGCCAGGCTGGATAGGGCTGTTTGATAAATCAATCCTCAGCCATATATTAACTTCTAGAGGTGAAGAAAACTGCATGGAACTTGCCTAGTTCCTTCAGTTTTCACGTATAGGTTTGGTCACAGGTAATAGAGCCCATTTCTTTATCTGCTTTTAATGCATAGTAAGCTTCTGTTAAGTTTAAGAGAATCATCTTCTGAACTGACAGGCAGGGAAGATGAAGTAGGTCTCAGTTTCTAGGTTCCAAGCTTTCCACACTACATGAGGTAGATATTTGTTTGCTAGAAACAGTTATTGTCTGTCTCTAATACATTATCACTTGACTAGATTTCTTAAATGATTTTGGGTATTGGAGGGTATAGATTTCAGTCTGCACGCTATAGATTCAGTTGATCTGCTTGCATACTCACCTTCAGTTCTTACAACAGTTACAAATGTTCCCATAAAGCCTGCCTGTTTTCCAGCCATTGAAAGAACCTGAATTCTAGATTTGACACAGTCCACAGGATACACAGCAATCCATAGACAGCTGCCTCCGAAACCTCCGCTTAGTAACAAAGGAATGGGACCTAAAAGTTAAGAAATATGCTTTTATACACCACAATATTCACCAACACAAATATAACATTATTTCATCTACAGGATTCAAAGGGAACAGAGGAACCTGCTTATGATAAAAGAACAGTTTCTGTTCTCTCACTAACCTTTAAGATAATTGCAAGCCACTGGTAAATTGCAAGTTTTAACTAGAAACTCAAAGATTTTATATAAAGAGTGCCTCTTAGATTATTGGCCATGCTAAAACACTGTAAGTTGGAATTCAATTTTGACTGTATTAACTAACTTCACTTTTTTAACACTTGTAATCACTTTCCAAGGTTAATTGTGAAATGGTTTAGAGTAACATCACATGATGTTACTAATCACATATACTGAGATTTATTTGCTACAGTAGAGTTATTTTGTGATTAGTAATTTCTTTCATGATGTACCCTGATTTTGTATTTCAGATCAGATGTTTGTAAATGTTTTGTTACAAGCCCAAAATCCATGCAGCTGAAATCCTGCCTCCAAGCAAAACAAAGTCTAACTGGTTCAGTCTTTTAACAGGAGACAGAACCTGAGGCAATCATTATTATGGCATTGGCATAGTTTTTTTTATTTCTAATTTTCAATCTCAGTGGTATGACCATTGTAACTACATCTAATGGTCAGCATACAGTTCAGCATACACTTGAACAAACTGTTCAAGAGAATGCAGCTAAATACTTCAAAATCACTCAGAATGGCAGCTGAAATAGTTCAGAGTTGTGTTACACTGTGGGGTCAGCTATTTCAGCAGTTTTGTAGTGTTAGCTCACTATAAATTCTGTTTGATACATCCTGCTTCACTGGAAAATGGTCACTTCAATAATTTATTACTATATATGCACAAGACACAGCCCTCCATATTTAGTATGCCTCATTTCCTTCATTTTGCCTGTATTTTACAACATCACTAGCATATCTTCAGGGAAGACATGCCCCCTTTGTGTCCCCCATGACAGCATACTGAAACCCACCTGTAAAAAAAGGCACCATACCTAATTCATCTTTTGATCTCCCAGAGGCAAAGAATGTCCGGCTCAGTTCATACCCTCCAAAGAAGAAGAAATAGCCTGGGACTTCCCGCAGCAAAGTGCTTGACAGGCCACGATAAAATCCAAGGGGACCATCCTTTTGGATAACACCCTTCACTACTGACCAAACTGTACTGAGAAAGGTTCATCCAGTTAGTGATACTTACTAGCCAGATAATGAGAGGTTACAGAACAATAGGCAACTGCACCAACAATTAAGGGTGAGACCTGTTGTGCAAACAATTGAATACATATAAGACTTAGAGCAAGATCCTGCTGGGAGCCCTTCACTGGTAACCAGCTTTACTGTCACCCAGAAGGTATGCAGGCTGTGACCCTCCCAACCACAATTCTCCTCTGTTTAGCAGTGCACTACGAATGTGATACACGATTTGAAGAAATAATGCACAAGAAAGGGTTTCAGAGATATTGAGCAGGCTGTATACTTACTTGTGTCCCTGGATTATCTTTCCTGACAACTGCATTTCATGCATTGCCTGTAGCCGGCACTTCACCAGCTCTGTGGGACAGAGGACAAGGGTGGCAAAGGCAGAGGCGAAGGAGCCTGCAGCAGCATTCTGTAGATCACTGCAAGAAAGAAACTGCAGAAGGTATTTGGGCACTGACCTTTAGTGCAGTGGAGCCACCACACCAGCAATCAGCTTCCTGGACCTGTACCCTAAATAGCATCAAGAAAAACTGACAGTCTTGCGGGAAAGATTCTCAAGGGCAAAGGGCAGTTACTTGAACCAAAGGGAGGAAAAACCTAGCTCATCCCATTTTCTTATACAACTGAAAGACACCCTTTTGACACCAAAGAGATCTATTGCAACCTCTACCCTTTTTGCTGTATTTCAGTGATTGCAGCAGAATAAAAGCCAGGAAGGGAAGATTTGATAGCATTTATGAAGATTTCCATGGGGTTGTTTTACTGGGTAACTTTTGGTTACTAATTTGGTTACTTCCTCAAAGAGAATAGGAGCAATAATCACCTAATATAGATAGATGTCAATATTTTTAAATTCACCTTACCAGTATCAATAAAGGCTTTGAGTAGAAGATGCTAGAAAACTGAAAGCAGGCACAATGGATCACTGTAGTCTTTGTATGGATATGCTGCTCTGAATACAACCATGTGAATCAGAGACAGCACAAACATAAACCACACCACCAAACAAGACAGCACTGTCATCTGCAGTGACTCAGTGTTCCAAAACTGGGGCTTAGTTTGTGGTGATTTTACACATACCACAGATTCCAGGCTGCTAAACTGCCACGACTCAAAAGGCTGGTACTCCAGGGCAACACTGCTTTATGATGCATTTTAAACAAGCTCCTACAGACACTGGTGCTTTGGACAGGAGCTGCATAATAGCATAGAAGTGGAGCCTCTCTTTCAGAACCTGGGGAGTCAGCACAGCTGAGACTGATCTCACTGCAGCACAGAAATTCTTCCCATCCAAGGGAGATGCTTGCCTTATGCCCAGAAGTTTGATACATCTATAGTATCAGAGATTAATGCTACAACTTTTCACCTTGAAACATCACAAAACTCAAGTTGTGACATGAAGCAAAGCACATGACATTCAGATATGGCAATAATGAGAACTTCCAAAGCGGCAGAAATCAGTAACTGCCTGCAGAGCAGAAAATGGAATTTAGCACTTCTCTTTCCATTTTGTTGTCTGACTTTAGCATGAAATTAAATCTGTTGGTTGAACTAAGCATATGTTAAAATAAACAGAATGTAGCATTTCTCTTTTCGTTTCTTTTCTTTGTGACATGCATCAGTGACATGTATTCCATTAACTGAAAAGTGTTTTATAGTTTGTCCATTTTTGAAGGTGTAACAGTACAGTAACAATGGGTGGGGATGTCCTGGACAGACCACATGTTCTCATCAGGGCCCTGCTGAAGACCATATCAATACAATTCTCTCTTACATGTACCTCATAAGGTGCCTCCACAATGACCCAGATGAAGAGAATAAGGAAACAACACCAAAGGACAATCTTTCAAGTAAACTTAAATTCGTTAATGTTTTGTCTTTTGAACCTTAAATAAATTTTTAAAAGCAAGACAATATTAGAAAAGTGCCCTTCCCCCTTAGTATGCCTCCTTGTAAGAAGAGCCACTACCTCTCCTGCAAAATCAGAATAACCTAGATATTAAGGGAATACTAACTTTCAGGTGTTGAAATGCTCAATCCTATTGGTAAAAATGTTCCAGGTCTGTATACTCCAGTTAAGCTGTGATCATCAAAATCAGCCAGCTGCAGTGACTGGTTAGTAGACGGCTCTGTTACATTAGACACTATACTGTCACCCTAAGGCCTATATTCCAAATTTACTACATGGTACACCATCAAAGAAAAGCTTGGGACCTCATTGCACCCTGACAGTACTGTATTGGCAAATAGCAATTGCATGAAATTTTATATATTTATTTATTTTAAAATACAAACCAGATATTTATTACTAACCTGAGCTTTGTTTTCCTGTCTACTCCAACAATTCTTCTCACAATTTGTTGGCAAAATCCATAGCACATGAACAGAACGGAATTCTCTGCAATGTTGGCTACAAGTGCTGGTGTGGTTCCCTTGTAGAAGCCTCGAAATCCCACTTGCTTATAGGTTTTGATGAAACAGTCAACAAGTCCTTTGTACATGTTGGGGAACGTCTGCATCTTCACCTTTGCAGTGTCAAAGGGCTGGCCAGTCACCACACAGGCTGTCCCACCTAGGCAAGCAGTGGAAGTTAACAGAGTGGCTGAAAGTTATCACAACTGCAACACCTATGTTGGAGCACCAGTATTAGGAAAATCACACAGAAAACAAAGATTAATTAATTTCCTGTAGAAAAAGACAAATGCACTGATTTTAGTACGATGGCATCAATTGTCACTGGTGAATTTAGTTACCTTAAAAAAATCAGGCAAAGGAGCAGTAACATCACGATTCTCATTAAACATTTCTTTATCTCATGAAAAGCAAGCATGTAAATGAATCAGCTCACTTTTATAAACTTGTACTGATTTAGAGGTATTGTTCTGCAATCAAGTCACTTGTGTGAGTTAAATAACATTTTCCTTTGCCCATTAATGCAGTGGTTCAGAAGGCGTCTCTGATTTTCCATTCTAATAATAACAAAAAAATCCCAACCCTGAAAGATTAGTAATCAAGTGATTCCTCCAGGACAAGAGGGAACACTGCTGAGAGTGCTGAACTGATCATACATAATAAATTGATAACCAAAGACTCAAACCCTTTACTTCAAAATTCCAGATGGCTCTTAAGCATATTTCTTTCCAGAGACTGGAAGAAAGTGTCAAGTATATGCTGAAAAAGGGCAAAAGGGCAAAGTTTCTCAATATGTTATCTTTTCCAAACTGAACTGCAAGGTCAATACCCTGAAAATTTGTGTGATATTTCCATCAGTGTCATCAATAACCATTTTGCTCACAGCACAGTGTTCTTCTGCAAGGTGTAACTCAATTCTGTAGTCTGCAGGAAGAGCTGATGTTACAATTTTTCAGTAAGAAACAGTATAGCGCAATAGCAATCTATTTGAAGAAGATACCTGAGAGGAAGCACATGATAGGTGTACCTTACATGGGGTTCATGGTTTTGTTTTTTAGCAAGAGAGAAGAACTGTACTTAAACAGAAGCTGATCTTTAACCAAAGCACAACTGACATGCACATACCTTAAATTATCTGTAAATGCAGATAGCAAAGTAACTAATATGGAAACAAATTTGTGCATCCAATTAAGATTGGTTATTTTTCTTTTACATGGAGAGAAGAGTAAGCATTTGTTTAACTAGTGTTATTTGCAATCCATTTTACTCTTTGCAAACACATTTGTATAACATTGTTCTTACTTCTCTGCAAAGAGGTACTTCAGGCCTTTGAAACTCAGAATCTAGCTGAAATAAAACCTCATTCCCAACCAGATAGATCATTAAAAGCTTCAGAGCAAATCATGCAAGGAAGCACAGAGTTTCCTGCTCTGGAAGGATAACCAAGGAGAAAAGTATCTGGCTCAGACCAGTAGCACCCATGTAAGGTTCAAATGAAAAGCAGAGCTGGGAAGGCTCAGCCAATGTTATTTGCAGAGAAGTTGGGTAGATATTAATCTACAGGACAAATGCTGGATTCCTGTAATAAAATAATTGCTGTTAGAAGATGTCCAGGGAAACCAGGAATGGTCTTGGAAATGTAAAGCTGAAAAATTGGGAGTTGACAGAATGGCTGTTCCAAAAAGGCTGACTGGAGTTGGCTCAAAAAGCCTAGTAAACTGCAGCAATGAACTCTGTAAGCCTCAAAGTAAAGACCAAGAGTTCAAGTTATTATCTGAAATATTAAGAAAAAAAATAATTCTTCCAGCCAGCAGTAAAGAGTCATAAAAAACTCAACCCAACTACAAAATAAAAACAAACCAGAAAGCCAAAAAGTCGAATCTGTTTGAACATTCAGACAAGTGTGGTCTTAATAATAACATGGCAGTGGTGGGCAAAAGAGTCCTACTGAACTGAAGAAGGGATTAGAAGTTGCTTAGATCCTCAGCAAAGGACTATGACCACAGACAGCAAAATGGCTTATTTATTCTTGTCCAGAATTTGCTTGCCTCAATATATCATTACTTATCAGGTAGTCAAGACTGTATCTGGAGAGGAAGGTAAAACCAGGTTATGAATTTTCTGGAGGAACGAGCTATTTGCTTACTTAATTACATTTTCCAAAGAGTGCAGAGATTGCCACACCGGACTTGTGCTGTTACCCCTTGCTTTCTCACTGCACTACTAACCTCCACTCTGACAACTGACCTCAAATAACTACCACTGAATGCACTTAACACCATTAATACTGTCATATTCACAGCATTAACACTGTCATAAAATAACTGACTGTAATATTTATTGTGTGGGAAAGAAAAAAGATCAGTAAATTTGTCTAAACTAGTTACAAAAATAAATTAGACAAATCTTGCACCTTTTCCATATAACCACTGTTAGCTCAGAAGTTTCAAAAATACCCCTTTTCCCTGGCAGAGTTCAAAATTGCATCCCTGAGCCACAGACATTACCAACATGGCAATATCAGTGAGACAGTGCAGCCATTTCCACATAACTGGTCCAGCAAAATTTTACAGCACAGGCTAGACTGAAGTGGAAGTCAGTCACACAAATTCATCATCAGTTCTACTACTGAGCTTCACAGGTTTTGGAGATTCACACCAGGATGCTGTCTGAGCCAGAAACCCTTCAGATAGCCTCTTGACCCTTTCAGTTAGGGATGTTCCTGTGACAAAAGCAGCACCTCAATCACTCACACTGACTTCCTTGCAAAACTCTGCTGATACTCTGATTGATTCTTAAACTCGTGTACGCAGAACTTAAACCTCCTTATAGAAAATTATTAGTCCAAGTAAGGTGTTACGTCTTCTTCTTACGTCTGTGTGGCAGGGGTTTCACCAGGGAGGAGCAATAGTGACACAGTTACAACACTGGCTGAGGTCACTGCTTCTCCTCATACCCTTAAAACATAGCAGGTGAGATTTTTTATAGCAATTCGAAACTGCTTTTATATTTGTCAAAGGCATTAAAACTGTCTCTCAGAAGTTTTGTGCAATTAAGCATTACCTGCAGCACCTGCTGTGAGGTCAATAGCAGCCTGAACAGCAGAGTTGATCCTCATGCTTCACACTTGTTTATCAGTTATTTCAGAGCAAAATCTCCCGTTTCCCGGTAGGTATGGATATAACTTGTCTCCTGAGGGAAGAGAAAGGTGAAACATACACAGTTTACAGTAACTGGACAGGCGAAAGCATTACAGGGGTGCTTTCAGATCCATTCTTCCATTTAGAGACAGAAAATGGTTGTGCTCAGGAATGAGACTTAGCATATTTGTATTTTGACTGATTTTGCTGCACTGGGCAGGTCTCCTGGAGTATCACTGCCTAGCTTCAGCTTACTTGGGCTCTAGAGCTTCTTACCTCCTTGGATCTCTCAAATGAAAGCAAAAGAGTGCATCCAGGGAACAGTGCTGAAGGTTACTTTTATATTGATTATAGAGGCATAGTCTTTCCTCAGGTGTCTAAGGCTGGAATATTTCATGCTTGTCTCAGCTCCTCACCTATAAAGCAAAACAGAATCTGCTCTCCTCATGGTGAAGAGCAGCTAAGGAAACTCTGCCCATAATGATACAGGCACATTGGATGGCTTTCAGAAGAGTAGAAAGGGAGTGAACATGGACATCTTGAATTGTATCTGGCTGTCATGTTCCCAGTGCAAGTCCCCCCCACACCAGAGTATTATAAATAGGAGTTACACCTCGTCTCTCAGGAAGGCAGCTGGAAAGCAGACATACAAATGTGACACCTTGAAATAAAACATTCAAATGAATTCAGTTCTCAAGTTTGCAGCAAGATACTTTCAGTGGGAAAGCAGTTGAAACAAGTTTATTTATCTGGGGTAAAATAACTCAGCCAAAGAGCTCCCACTGTTTCAGAACCGAGCTGCTGAGCGAAACACTTCTCTGGCAGTGCTGTCAAAAAGCTGCATGAGTCTTAAAACCCACACAAATACACATGTGAATTAGTGTCTCACTGGCTTTTAAGCATGTCTTCAAGCACAGTACATCAGTAAACAGAACAATTTTCTACTTCTCTACCTACTGTAATGCTTCTTTTGAAGCCTGTTACCTCCCAAAATATATTTTGGCATAATATGAATGGGAAACGTAATTCCCAGTAGGCTACCTTGAAAGAATCATAAAAACATACATTGTATAAACCACATCCTTTGTACAAGAAACACAGACACTTGAATACAACCAAAGCTTTAAGAAAGCCTGTCTCTAAACAGATTTATTATTCTTGAACATTAAAAAAATACACCAATAGGCCAAATACTGTCACTCAGTGACTTAACCCGTCCAATCTGTTACATAAATCTAAACGAGTTTAAAACAAAACAAAATATTGCTCGTGCAATGAATGGCACTAACACATGTAATTTCACAATTGTGGCTTCAGATTCGAACTGTTTTGTTACTGACAGCACAGCACACTAGGTGTTACTTCAAAACGGAGGCTCCAAAGCCAAATTACGCTTTGTTGTCCTATATATCTCAGTAGTGCTCACACTGCACTCCGAGTTTTGCCCCTCATTTAGCGGAGAAGAAAACAAATCATTGAGACAGAGAAAGGAACTACTAAAGAGCAACAATTGCCTGTGTTCAGTAAAATGTGCACTGCTTTCATCACGTTGAGTGCTTATCGACTCGTGCCAGTCCCCAAAGGGAGCACATGCCAGGTCACCCACAGAGAAGTTGGCAGCAGAATGAAAAAAGTATATGTCTATAAAAATATGGACCTTTTAAGAGACAAGTTTAGTTGTCTGATCCATATTAGCACAGTGCCACTTTCAGAAGATTTAAGTCTTAGTCAAAACTAAATTAGTATTATATCAGTACATACCTTTTTTTCCCCCTGCTCGTAATAATACTACTATATTAAAAGTTGCATGTATGTAGAACGAGGCAGCAACTGCTCTGTGACTTCCAAAGCAAATCCAAACCTCAAACCTGGAAATACAGAAGCGTTAGTTAGTGTAACAAGTCCCGCACAGCGCTCTGCAAGCAGATGTTATTTCAGCCCAGATGTTTCTCTCTGCCGATGCACTCTCCAAAGACTGAGATGCACTCAGAAGGCAGCGCTGCTCCTTGCCATAGCCGCGTGGGCAGGCCGTAGCTCCGCTTCCCAAGGTCACAGCAGGCCAGCAGCCCGGCGGCAGCAGCGGGAGGGCAGCAGCGGGGCTCACCGCGGGCTGTCACACGTGGGGCGGCGGGAGCGCACGGAGCGCTCCGGGCCGCACCGCCGGCTCCTGCCTTCCTTAGGGAGGAAGGCTCGGGGCTCCCGTTCCGCCAACACCCGCCCGTTTGGAGCAGGAAGCCCCGGCCTGCGTTCGGCGGGGGCCCGCGGCGGCCGAGCCCGCCCGACCCCGGCCCGGCGCCGCTCCCGGGCGGCCGCACACGCGGCCGCGGCTTCCCGCGGGGCCGCGCATCGCCGAGCCCGCGCCCGCCGCGCATCCCGGGCCTGTGCGCGGCCCCGAGCCGCGGGAACCCTCCGGCCGGCCGCCGCCACCCCCGCCCGCCGGCGGAGAGGGCGAGCCCGGTGCCCCCGCCCGGAGCCCCCACTCACCGGAGCCGCCGCCCGCCCGAGCGGCCCCGCCGCCGCTGCCCCGAAATAGGCGGCGATGGAGGCGGCGCGGCCCCGGGGAAGGCGCGGGCCGGGCAGGCGGCGGGGGGGTGCGGCGGGGCTGGGCTCTGTTTCAGCTGAGGCTGGGCTGTGTTTCAGCTTACTGAGCGGGATGCAACCGAATTTATTGATTAAAACCGCGTTTTAAATAAAAATTTCTTGGGTTTTTTTTTTTTTTAGATGTATGTTTGTTTGTTTGTTTTTCTTCTAGTTG
Source organism: Acrocephalus scirpaceus scirpaceus (assembly GCA_910950805.1). Lineage (NCBI taxonomy): Eukaryota > Metazoa > Chordata > Aves > Passeriformes > Sylviidae > Acrocephalus > Acrocephalus scirpaceus. The sequence goes on along the minus strand of OU383774.1, from coordinate 52,880,369 downwards.
GGTGATTTTGTTGCTGGGTTATTTTTTGTTTTAAAGGATTTGTTTAGGAATTGTGTACCCTGAAATAGCAACAGTTTGTGTGTATACAGAGGAACTGCCGGGAGTCCCAAGACACTCTCCTAAGCTGTCACTTTCGTGATCCTGGCTTTTCGGGACTTTGAGGTGGCATACAGTGACCTAAGCCACTATGGCGTGGGCTAATACTGATTTTCTCAACTGAAACCATACAATACTTTTTTTTTTTCCCCTTTTGATTTGCAGTTACCTGAAGTGCTTGCAATAATGCTCACCAGGAACAATGTCTGGTGAAAGCAGTAGGAGGACACTGCACAGTCTGTGGCAAGGTAAATGAACAGCAGCCATCATGTGTATCAGTGATCAGTCATATTTGAGATACTCTGCCAGACCAGGTGGTGTTTCTGGGAAGCACTGTGTGCCCTGTAATCCCTGTTGAGCTGCACATGTGTTTGTGTGGGTTGAGACACGCAGACCTACATATTTCATTTTAGATCCATGGTGTTTTCCACCAAATAAAACTGATGGCTCCTACTTTCACAGCTCAAACCAAGGAAAAAAACAGCATAAACAAAATTATAAACTTAAATGTATGTATTTTCCCCATCACTTTTAATCAATTGCAGGGTTCAGGTTTTATTTTCTTGTATGTTTATGTAACATATTGGTTGGAAGGGAGGTTAAAGACCATCCAATTCTGAACCCCCTGCCATGGGCAGGGACACCTTTCACTAGACTGAGCTGCTCAGTTTCATCCAACCCACCCCTGGACACTTCCAGGGATGGGACATCCACAGCTTCTCTGGGCAACCTGTTTCAGTGCCTCATTACCCTCACAGTGACAAATTTCTTTCTAACAACTAATTAAACCTACTCTCACTTTGAAGTCACTCTCCAGCTCTCTTGTTGGCTCCCTTCAGGTACGGGAAAGCTGCATTTTGGTCATCCAGAAGCCTTCTCTTTCCCAGACTGAACAATCCAAATTTTCTCAGCCTTTCCTTGTAGGGGATATGCTCCAGCTCTTTAATCAACTTGGTGTTCCTCCTCTGGACTTGCTCCAGCAGGTCAATGTCCTTCCTGTGCTCATGATCCCAGAGCTGGATGCAGTACTCCAGGTGTGGTAATTGTTAAGGAAGAATAGCCTAGGTTATAAATGGTGTTAGAAATTGAATTGTAATTTCTTTAATGTAAAAAAAATTGCCAAGTCTATTGCAATTAGTGGTTTTGAGTTAATTTTGCATTCCAAATAACCCACATTATTTAGAGATTACTGTTGCATTGCAAAGAATTTTGACCTGTATGCTGACTTCTTGTTTAGCAGGACTGCAGCACTGTTGGAAGATCCAGTTGGTGAAAGCCATTTAAACTCCTAATGCAGTGAAGCTTGCCATTAAGATGCCATTAAAGCATATGCTGCCTGCCGTAACTGTTTGCCAGCTGAAACATCAGGCCTTGAGCATTTCAGGGCGCTCCTTCATAGCCACGTTCCTCGGGCAGACCACCAGGCCTGATCGGCTCTTATCTGGCCCCTGTAGAAAAGATGGAGACAGCGACAGCACTAGAAATGTTGCCTGGGAGCTTTTACGGCCCTGGAATGCAGCACTTCCACGAGCATATCGCCACCACGTGGCTTTTTCTGCTGCCTGCACCCGTGGCAGCTCAGCCAAATCGTACTTTTTGTCCATGCACCGTGCTGCTGTGGAGCACTTTTTTTTTATTTCAGAGAAGAATTTATGAAGGAATTGCATACCCTGAAGTAACAACACTTGGTGTGTGTAGGGAGACCATGGAAGAACTGCCATAACTTCTGAGAGACTCTCCTAAGATGAGGTATTGATTTGTTTGGAGTTTAACCTCAAGCTTCCCCTCATAGAATTTAGGCATGACAGAAATGGGACATGTGTGCAGAGACCTTAACTCGTGAGAGCTTTGATGTGGAAGTGCTTTCTGGCACTCAAGGGGTCTGACTTGGGGTATGTGTCATTGGCTTTGGGACATGATGGTCCACTGAGTGACAGAGTGGCACAACTCTTCAACCGAGTATTTTGGCAGTGGAGGGATGTGTAACCTCTGGGAGAGGGGTGGCAGAGGGGTGCCACGGAAACCTGCCTGATGTGGGAGAGGAAATGGTTCCCTTGCAGGCTGTGTTTCTGTTCATTCTGCAGGGTATGGGCAGTCCTAGGCTATCTCTCGGGCCCTACACCATCTCCAGCCAACCACAGGCAAACCATTTGCTCCCTGTAAGGCAGTTTGCATTTCCTAATTCATAGGGAAATCCTCATTGTCCAGGGGGATGAATGGCAGTTCTTGGCAAGTGTTGTCCCAGAATAGCAGCCAGAGCTGCAGAATCACCAAACCCCCCCCAGCACCTTGCAGTGGATGTTGTTGGGACTGTTTGGAGAGGCGGGTCAAGCAGGACAGTACCGCATGGAGGAAAGGGGAGATGGCTGCTGCAGGAAAGGCAGCTGACGATGGCTTGTGTACTGATGTACGACAGTCAACTGCAAGAGATGGGACACTGCTGGCCTTTCCAGGGCAGACTGCACTAATGAAGTGAAGGCTTGGGGACATTTCTGAAGCATGTTTCAGAAATATGTGAGCCTTAACCTAATGTCTCTCTTGCACAGGGGAGCCCTGGGCTGGACACAGCACTGCAGATGTGGCCTCAGCAGGGCTGAGCAGAACAGGAGCACTTCCCTCGACCTGCTGGCAGCCCTCTCCTAATACCTGAACTCCTGGCGCCGAGCGGGAGTTCCCCTGTCCGGGGAGGCTTTTCCAGGGAGCGGCTGCGGGGCGGAGCTGGGCGGAACGCTGCTGCGCGGAACGCCCGTGCGCGGCTCGTGTTGCCGGCCGGCGGCGCCGGGGAGCGCGGGCCGCGGGCGGCGGTGGCGGTGCCGCCATGTGGGGCCGCGTGTGCGGCGGCGGCGGCGGCGGCCTGGCGGCGCGGCTGCTCGGGGCGGCGCGGCCGCACGGCGGGGCCCACGGCAGCGCCCGCAGGTACCGGCCTCCCTGCACCTTCATTGCCGTGCCCCGGGGCGCGGCCCTCGGAGGGACGGGGCTCGGCTGGCCTACCGGGGCTGGGTGGCGGTGACACCGGTGGGCAGAAGGCAGCGGGGAAAGCAGTCGGGGAGAGGGGAGTGGCGCGGGCCGTGTTTGTCGTATTGCTTTCCATGCCGTCCTTCCCATCTGGGAGCGGTGTGAATGAGCCGCGTGTGTGACCTGACCGTAATTTTGCGCCCTGTATCAGCAGAGCGGCGCGGCCTCCTGGGCGTTCTTGTACCTGCCCGAAGTACGGGCTAAGAGCAGTATTAGGGAGGCTTTTTTCGGTTTTACTAACAGATTTTAAACTAGTTTAATGGCAGCTCGGTTGTGCGCTCATTTTTTTTTTTTTTTAATTTCAAAACTCCTCGATATTTTTGAACAAGAACCGATGCTCTGACGGGCTCGTGTGCAAAGCAGCTCGGGTTCTTTGGTAGCTGTGTTTGCTTTCCGAGGCCAAGCTCCCCAGCAGAAGGCAAACTGGATGGTAGATGAAGTACAGGGATGCAAACTGCAGTGTGCTGCTGGCTTTAGATGCCTGAGGCTTTCAGCCTTGCTGTGCTTTTCTGATGCTGTAGGCAAAGGTCAGGCTGAGAAGGCTGGAGCCTGGAGAAGAGCTTTCCTGGAGACCTCATAGTCCGCTTCCAGCGTCTGAAGGGGGCCTGCCGGGAAGCTGAAGAGAGACTCTTTGTCAGGAACATGGGTAGAAATTACATCAGGAGTGATGAGTACAAATAGAAAGAGGGGAAATTTAGGTTTGGTATTATGAAGAAATGCTTTTTCTTGAGGGATGTGAGATGCTGGAACAGGTTGCCCAGGGAGATTGTGGGTGCCCCAGCCCCTGGCAGTGTTCAAGGCCTTGAGTGACCATAGTAGTGGAAGGTTTCCTTACCTATGGCAGGGAGTGTCAGGGCTAGGTGATCTTTAGGGTTCCTTCCAACCCTTTAACATTCTATGATTCTGTGATTGCTGAATGGTTACATAGTTTTAAGGAGCATGTAGCCTGAATTAATTGTCAAGGACTTGTGGAGAGCAGTGCAGTATTAAACAGCTGGGCTCCTACCATCTTCCCATTAATGAGGTTCTGAAGCTTTCCTTAAATTTTCCTGTTGCTTCTAAGCATTGAAATTTAGGGTTTAATGCTGACAATTTATCAAGTGCAGAGTGGCCAAAGTGTGATGCAGTGCCTGCTGAAACTGGCAGATTTTCCTTTTTTAGCCAAAGAGGAGGGAGAGGTATGTCACAATTCCTTGAGATTTGTGGAAGTGTTTTAAGATCTATTGAAGTTTTTTATTTTGAATCAAGTATTTCATCTTCTTATTTCTGTAACTTGAGGGTGTTTTTTAAACAAAGTAAGTAGGTGTGAATGTAAAGATGTAAACACTGCATTTTAGAATGTTATAGAGAACACCTCTTTGAATTTTATGATAGTTACTCTAGAGAATTCAGCTGTGTCTGTGCTGCAGAATCTCCTGAACAGCTCCTTGCTGTCCCTGGCATCAGCACTCAGCTGCACTGTGTCAGTTTCAGCTTCTTTGCAGTGAGGTGCTAAATTAAGCAGAGGAGCTATAACCCAAATAACTTCCCTGTTTGTTACTGGGTTAACTTGCAGCAGAATCTATGTTCCAGAGCAGGGAAATGTGATCTCTAGTAATGCCACAAGTGTGAAAACATGTGAAGTTAAGTGTGTGTGTACAGTGTTTTCAGATGGCTGGGAGCGATCTCCTTATTGACTCATATCAAGAGTTTCGGCGGTTTTCTATAATACAAATGAATTTAAGTATCAGGTACCAGTAAATGCAAACCTAATGCAGAAATACCTTAGAAGTTCTAAGTTCTTGTATTATTTCCTCCACAAATAAATGATGTGTAAAGTTATTTACTTCGTATTGGTGATGGGGAAACCAAAAGTAAGCAAGAGTTTGAAATGGTGTCCCAGCCCTTCTCAAAATTCAAAAGGTACATGTTTGACAGGTACTTAACATACTCAGGCTGCACTCAGTTGGGCCTAGACAGTTGTAACTGTTGTTTTGGGGTTTTTGGTAGGTTTACAAAATTCAGCCTTGGACCCTATTTTGAACTTCTGTTTCCTAACTTTATATATCATCTAGCAAACAGGAACTCTTCAGCACAAGCAGTGTGCTTTCTAAAGACAAAGATAAATCTGCGGCTTCCAAAGACAGCACACCTGAAGGGGCAGCAAAGAGGCAGGAGGATGGAGCAGAAACACCAAAACAGCAGCTGTTAGACATTATTGGTAAGATGAAAGTGGAAGTGAGCTACAGGAAGAAACTCCAACAATTAAAAGCCAGTGAGAACAAGAAGCAAGCCATGAGCAAGCTGGAAGGTTTGGACAGTGAAGGTTCTGTGCCTCAGGGAACTACAGAAACCCAACGGTAAAGTATAGCAAAATTTTCTTACCCTGTTTTATCCTTATTTCAACTTTCTTTTTCATTATTTAGGACTAAATAAACCATTTCCAGGAGTGGAAAAGAATGGAGTTTGGTGAACAGTTGTAGATTGGGGTAAATCACAGAAGAGAATGGGCAAAGATTGTATGCTGTCGACCATATGCTGCTTTTTTCTACAGTGAGATTGTGGAAAGGTAGCATTAGCACCTGCCTGTGGAAAGTTATTTTAATGGGAGAGGGGAAATACTGCTCAGATAAAATATGGCGAAACTGAGGAAGAAGAAAAAAAATTTAGAATGGCATCATGATTGCTGAGTCTTGGGAGCTGCTCCTGTCCACAATGTGTTACATCTTATTTATCACCCCACAGGTCTGTGCTGCCAGTGATGTCCAAGCTGTGTATCCGAGGGGCTGTGCAGTGCCACAGGGCTGCCATTTCCTTAGCCTGGGGAGCAAGAGCTTGTCAGAGTCCTTCAGCATTTGATAATTAGGGCAATATGGGGCAAACCTGCCTGTCCCACTGGCCACCCTCATTTGGGAAAATATCTGACTAGCTTCTGAGTTACTGAGATATAAAATGTCATTACAGAAATGACAATTTAAATATATTAATGGTTTGTTTGTTTGTTTGCTTATTTCTGTATCTGTTGTGTCTCTGTTTACAGAGGCAAGCCTTTAAATCCAGAACTGGTGAAGGCTGCTTCTGCAGTTGCATCTTCCCTTCCACACAACAAGAAACAGACAGAATCAGAACTCCTTGCACAACTAAGAAGACATGAAGAAACCACAGATAAACAGAAGAAGGGGGGAACTATTAACATACGGTCTGTGTGTTGATTGTTTTTCTCAATTACATTTGCAATGTCATCCTGAAGGTGACTGCCTTCTGTGTTAGCCCTAAAAGATACGTTTGGATAGTTTATCCTATATTTTGCCATCATCTTTCTAAAGCGGTTTTGCAGAAACAGAATGGCTTTCATGGCCAGGATCATTGCTTTCTTGGACAGGCTAGCAAAATAACTGCTCTTTTTGTGAGTTTGGTTTTTTTTTTTTGTCGCAAGCTTCCAAAATTCTCACACAATGGATGGATTTGTAGACGTTTCAGACGTTCTGTCTGGACTGGTGAATTTTCATGACAGCTCTGCAGAACTGAACTAGAGCAGCTCTGTTTATAGACCCACCCTTCCTTTCAAAACTTTCCAGTCAACGCATGAAACTCATCTCTTGGCTTAACTCTGTTTCCAGTGTGGCTTTCAAACAGATGAGAAACATTTGTTTGGAAACTCAAACAGTTGTGCATACGGCTCTTTTAGATGATGGTTAAAGACAATTTTTTTTTCAGCTAGGATTCAAATAACTACTCAGAAAATAAGGCATTAAATCCAGATGAAATGCTGAACCAAACAGAGAATGGGATCTTTACCAAAATACGAGTGTGAAACCTTTCTTTATGTCTGTTTGCAGTGCGAACTGCAAGCTGCTTATCTTAGTTTTATACTGTGAAAGTGAATTTGCCCCAGCTGAGGATCTAAGCTTGACCCATCTATTATCATTTGTAGCTTACATGTCTACTTGTAGGTTTCAGTAAAGGACCTGCTGGAATGATTATCAGTGTTCTGCAAACATAGCTAGGGGTATCTGTGGCTGTTGTCTGCCTGAGTGGAAATTAAGAAAGAATAAGATGCTTGCAAACAGGTTGAGTTAGCTGATTGCACAGAGTGGGGTGTACAATGCTCAGTGAATAACGAAGTTAAGCAAAATATCTGTTCTTCAGATATAAGGACTGTTTATATAGAGCATATATTCATTAAACTGTTAATTACCAGGGAGCTTGTTCCCTCTCTGTCACCGGGTTCTTTAGAAGGGCAAAGTACATGAATGTCTTAAGAGTGGCATGGGCTGTTGTGACCAACTTAAATGTAATTCAAACCTACTTCAGTACCCAAGATGTTGGAGGACCACAGAGATAATGAATGAGCTACCACATGCAGTGCCCAATCCTGAATGTGCCAGCCTCCCTTTCTTAGGGTGCACATGCTCTTGTCTAGGTGTGGTTTCTCTGCCTCTTGGCTCTCTCACTCTCTCATTGCCTATGGCACTTTCCCTGAAGCACTGACCCAGCTCTGGCTGCTGTGGAAGAAAGACGGTGACTAAGGAAGTTGTAGTCAAAGCAAAAATGTTTTTTTCTTTTGAAAGAGAGTTTAAATTGTTCAGAAATTTAAAAGCTGCAGCTATATAGTGCCTCTATATTTTTGATTGGTGGATTAAGATGTGATGTTACAGTATTTTATGATGTGCTTGTGGATGAAGCACTATCGTTAGAAAAATGTATTTTCCTCAACCAGAACCAGCCTTTTTGGAATGCCATGGCTGGCTTGCTGTGCTCTGAGTTGGCAAGTTCTATTCCCTGAGGCAGCTTTGTGACCTAGCTTGTTTCTCCCAGCAAATATACTCCTCCTCCTGCCGCCATTTGCTGAAAAGTTTTAGTTTTCTTCCTTAAGAGTTAGGTAACAGAAACTCTTTATCAGTGGGTGAGTTTTCAAGAAGGACCAGCAATTTATGCTTATTTTCATGACAAAAAACTTGGTTATAGTAATCTTTTAGAATTAGTACTTAGTTCTTTGAGATAAATACAGTACTTTCGGGTTTCTGACTAGTGTTTTAAAATGTTGATTTTGTGAAGCCCAGCAGCCCTCAGACTTGATTTTGCGTGATTTATGCTCCATGATAAATCCACACAATGCGTGAAGATGTTTTTAATATACTAGAAAGCATCCACTTTTGTTTGTTTGTTTGATTATTTTGTATTGAGTTTTATTTGACAGTAAGAGAATACATGCAATTTAACTTGCCCTTTTTTTCTGTAAAGATTTTGCTTTCAGTATACTGACACATTTTAAAAGCCAATATGTATTCCTCAGTTATTTACAATATTTAAAAGCAAGATACTTTCACAAGCAGTAGAGCCACATAGTGCTGAACTGCAAAAAGCTGAATACTGCCATTGATTTATAATATGTACTGAGTCGTAAGTTGTCCTTTTTACAAATTTTTTTTTACCAGGATTGTGGCAAGACCTCCAGAGGTCACTGTTGTATGCAGTTATATCACTGCCTTGTAGAAAGCATGGGGACAGGGCATTCACTAGGAGGGGAAAATATTAACGATACAGGAATTTATTTTCCTCAGTGTGAGCTGAAGTCTCACTCAATGGAAATCGCAATAGCACTGCACCAAAATAAAATCTGCAGCCCTACAATTTCAGCTCCTGTTTTGGGTGAACAAGAGAAGTAATTCAGAGCTTTGGCTAGAATATATCCAAGGCTCCTTGGGTCTCTGTTTGAAGTTATTAAAATTATTGGCTGATAATCAGGAAAGAGAGAGAATCTGTGGTTGTTACAAAAGTCCTATCACTTCCCATCTCTGGAAGGCAGGTGTTTGTAGGAACTTCGGTTTTTAATGTTGTGTTGGAACATGAGGTAATATATAATATCTAAGTACTATGGGTACACTGGGGTTGGAGTGTGACTTTTTAAACCAATAGTCTTTTTGTTTCAAAAGGCATTAAGAAAATCTTTGTAGTTCTACTTTTGTTAGTACAAGTGCACTTTTGTTTTTGGAGTGGTGAATGTTGCTGCCAGAAATGTTCATATACCAGTGATGGGGTGACATTAGGATTTCCTAGTGGGGAACTGATACCATTGACTGTGTGTTCTGATAGCTTGGTAGTATGGTCTTTCCACATCTACAGAGCAAAACCGCAAGTAAGTCAGGGAGGAGAGCTTCTCTGAGCATTCTTAAGTCCCCTGAAGCACGGGAACACACCAGCCTTTTAGGTCACAGCTGAGTCAAGTTGTTGGGCTGGGCTGTGTGTGGCTGACCTTAGGAATTATGTCCCTTTGACCCTCATAAGTGTGTCAAGCCTCTGGCCCAACACCAGCTCACTAATGCCAGGAGCCACTTCACAGAGTAATTTCTAATGTGAGATATGCAGCTAATCTGAGATTGCTTTTTATTTAAAATTAAAATGAAATTATTTCAAACTTGTTTTCAGATGCCTTTATTTGAGAGTAGGTACTGGAAGTGCTGTGCTATTCTTGTTCTGCCATTTGAAACCACATCTAAGACTGAAGAGAAATCATGCTGTGTTTCTGTGGCAATTAGCTTTTACAATTTTCCAGAAGTATTTCTTTCTTGTCAGTAAAATCTCTTTTGACTTAAGCTGCCAAAAGCATAGTTTGAATTTCATTCTGATTTCCATAAAATGGATAACATAGTATTTGTGACTTGGCCTATTTTTATTTTTTGAGACCATATTTATGTCTTAAAACTTGAGCTCTGCAATTTGGGATGACTGTGTGTGACTGGAAGTGGTTGGGTGGAGAAAAGGCCATGAGGAAGAGTTACTAGCTTGGCCTTTCCCAGCCAGTGGAGTTGCCAGTGAAGGGAGCTCACGGGCAGGGCCAGGAAGGGGCTGTGATTTGCCCTTTGCTGTCAGAACAAGCTGCATACGGTGCTGGAGGAGATCAGAGCATTTGCTCTTCATGTATGATTTTCACTCCAGAATTACGAAGGAAGATGTGGTCTGTTAATGCTGTAATATGATTATGCAATGCAACAGATTGCAGTGGATCAGGAAAGGTGACCTACTTATTAGGGTGGCATGATTGGCCCATGTCAGCTGATGTGTGAAGGCAAGCTTCCTTTTGGTCTGCAGCACAGCTCTGTCCCTGGGCACTCTTGGTTCCTGTCCAAAAAAATGGTGATTTCTACCTCCCTATTTCAACCTATTTCTTGTATCCAGAGAAAAGGCCCCATTTGATTAAGCAGAACATGCCAATACAATCTGGGAATATTGGTATACAGATACATGGTTTTTTTTTAAGTTGAAAACTAAGTTATTTAAAAGAAAGCATTAATTGTAGATTTAATAGGCTAAAGTAGCACTTTTCATACATAGAATGTAACAAATGGTTTAAAACAACAGCCTTGAATGTTTGGTGGATTAAAGATGGGTGTATTTTCTGAGGAATGCGTAGTTCTGTCTCATAGAAGCTTAGGAAACCAATTGAGAATAAAGTTTCTGGTTAATACTTAGGACAAACTTCCTTGCTTTGTCAATCTGTTGAGTTTTCATATTTCATGTTTTTCACTTCAGCAACGTTATTTCAGAAATGACAATTAAAAGGCAGTCCCCAGCCCAGAGGGGTATGAGGATATCTGGTCGCATTTCCTTGCAGCTGGATGAGGATGGTCAAAGAATAAGGCGTGAAAGATCATCAGCTGAGCCTATGGACTCCAGAAGGTATTTTTGCTGTTTTCACTTCCAATACAAGGAGCATGCAGTTACTAGTGGATAATATTTTAAATTTACTTGTACGTATTAATGTTGCAGTACTTCAGAGCCTAAAGAAATTACTTAAATATTTTTCAAGAAAAGTACTGTTAGCATTGAAATAAATTGTGAGAGCAAGGTTATTAATGGCAACCAGCTAATCAAATAATGTGCATTTTTTTTAATATTACATTTTAGATAATTAAACATACTTGGTACAGAAATGTAATTGTGCTTGTTTTAACTAGTTTAAATTATTTTCACTTATGCATAATACAATTTTATGTCACTTTCTTAACTTCTTGGGAAATGGAGGTTTTGAAAACTTGCTTTTCCTCCTCTACAAAACTTGATAATGTTCTGTGTTTAGAAAAGTTTCATACATTCTGTTGGGATTTTAAAGAGGTATTAAAGTTGGTTTATTTATTTATTTATTACCACCTCATTCTGTAATTGATTTCTTTATTATCTGTGATGTTATAATTGCCTATGAAATTAACTTTATAATTTACATGTGATTTCAGGGTATTCCTTAAGTTTATTTTGCTGCTGTATTATGTGGCCACTCTATTTTTAGTGGATTAAGGCGTGCTCTTATATTTTTGGTTTACTTCTGTAAGCTGTGTGTTTCTTGCCTGTAGTCTTTGGATTTTCCCATGGCAGCTCATGATCGCATTCCTTCTCAAAGAATTCTTTCCCTAGCAGTTTTTAGTAAGATTAACTTCTCTTGTAATTAATTTATTTTGCAAATTAATCTCCATTTTTAGGGGTTAGGGCCTGAAAATTGAGGGAATCATTTGTGTTCAGATAGATGATGTTGAAGACAGAATTTGGGTAGTAAAGGAAAAGCATGAGTTCATGGGTGAGTAGATGTACAGTATTCTGTCTGGTGAAACTGTGCTTGGTATATAACTTCAGAAACAGCATGTTAAAACAGTTTTTAAAATCCCAGTAGTGAGTAAACTGTCTCCAGTTTCAGGCCTAAGTCCTTCCTGCATACCTGAAAATCTAATGATTTGCTTATCAACTGATAGTAGGAAAAGAATGGGTTAGGAAGAATACCTAAATTTAAGTCGAGTTAGTACATTGCAATGAAATGAGTGATGTTGCTTTATAGTAATTTAAACTTGGAGTTTTAAAATAAATGTTCTTCCAAGACATGCATGTATCTTTGGCCAATGTTGTTGGGAGTTACACACAGATAGGAAAATAAAATCCTGAATCAACATTCTTTTAAGGCTCTGTAACTAGGTTGTTGTGTGCTGAAATAGATCCAGTGTAGTTTCATCACTAAAAATTAATATGACAAGAGCAGGTTTGCAGAAGTAGTTGAGGCCATTAGAAATTTCCAGTAAATCCAGAAGGGTAGAATTTTAAGGTCAGAAAGGGTAAATCTTGACAGGGTAACAGTGGATATGTAGTAACAAAATGAAGGAAGTGTTAGAATTTCAGTGGAAACATGGAAGGTAATATGATTAAAAACATAATTGATTCTAAAGACATTGGGTTCTTTTTGTTTTAATTTATAAGAATTTGATTACTTGTTGAATTCTTGTATTTTAAATTTTTTTTTAGTATAAGGTTACACTAATGATAAATGTGATTGAAAATAGATGGTCAGCGTGAAATATTTTTATATTCAGAAGAGCGAGCATCAGGGTGATGCTATTGAAAATATATCATATGGATATACTCTGACTATTTGCTGTATGGCAGAGAAGATGGCTGTGTAATCTTCCAAAAGGGCTATTTATGTCATAGAGCAGAAATTATTTGATTTAGCTGTTGCCTTTTCTGTTCTTGAATTGTGCAATATTTTTTTTACAGGGAAAAACCCCAAGCCTTCAGATAGTCGCAACTTTGTAAAATCACTTAAGTACTGTGGTTTGATACTGTTTACCTTTGTTCAGATTCCTAAATATTCCAGTTAAAATTGACGGCAAATATAGTGCTTGATTTATGCTCGTTCTTTCACATGGAAATGTTTTGAGAAGCTCTGTTACAGACAAATAGTAAAGCCATAAACACTCTATGATTAGAAGCCTGAAGATTTAGTGAGAGTCACTATCTTTTTTTTTTTTTTTTTTTTCTCCAGAGATCTGTTAGTTCATGAAAATATTTTGTGCTTTTTAATTTGTTATCTGGCAATGTTGTAAGGTGTTGTGAAATACTAAATATCGGTTTTCTTTTTTTGTTTATAGAAGTCTCAAAGTAGGAAAAAGGCTTAATATATTCACTAAGGCTTCTACAGAACCAGAGCACGCACTGAAAACAGGTTAGTGGAAATTCAGTAATGAAAAATGCAGTGAGGCTAAATTCTGCATTTTTAGAATATCAAGAGATTTGTTTTTGTGAGGAGACATGACCTGCTCACTTTCTGCATTCAGCCTGATAAAAGAAATGACTACTTTGATGTAGCTCTGATTTTTACCAAGTGAAACTTCCATGCAGTGTAATGAAATATTTTCTGTGCTAATCAGGGCACTCTGTTAGTGAACTTGAAGGGTCTAACTGGCTTTTTGTCACAAAGGTCAGTCTTATTTCTGTGAGTGTAAAGCCAGCCTGGAGGATGTGTGTGTTGGCTCCAGCTTATTTGGTCGAGTTGCAAGGAAATGTGAGGCTGTGATCCCAAGGAAACAAGCATGTCCTTCTGGTGGCTAAGGGTAGTAGGAACCCAAGACTACACACTGGATTGCTGTGGGGCCTTCTTTTGTTTGGTGTTCCAGATGGATCTGGAAAGATCCCATTGGCAGCTGACAAATGACACCTTGCTTCACCTGTTGTGAAGTTCTTCATGTATGTTTAGAATCATAGAAAGTTTGGGTTGGAAGGAATCTTTAGGGGTTACCTGGTTCCAACCCCCCTGTGATGAGCAGGTACCTCTTCCACTAGATAAGGTTGCTCAGAGCCCCACCCAACCTGACCTTGAATGTTTCCAGAGATGGGGCATCAACCACTCCTCTGGACCACCTGTTCCAGTATGTTGCCACCCTCGTCAGAAAAAATTTATTCATTTGGTCTAGTCTGAATCTACCCTCTTCCAGTTTGAAACCACTTGTCCTCTTGAAGTGAGCCCTACAAGAAATTCTGTCTTCATCTTTCTTACAAGCTCTCCTTAATTATTGTAAAGATAGAATAAAGTCAGCCCGGAGCCTTCTGTTCTCCACAAGGAACAAACCCAGCTCTCTCTTAGGGGGGATGTTCCACACCTCTAATCATGTTCATGGCCTTCCTCTGGACATGCTCCAAGAGGTCCATGTCCCTTCTGTACTGAGGACCCCAGAGCTGGTTGCAGCATTCCAGGTGGGATCTCATGAGAGCAGAGGGGAAGAATCTCCTCTCTCAACCTGTTTGCCATGCTTCGTTTTATGATTCTAGTTGGCTTTCTGGGCTGTGAATGCACATTGCTGGCTCATGTCCAGTTTTTTATCCACCAGTATCCTTAAATCCTTCTTGGCAGGACTTTTCTGTCCATTCATCCCCCAGCCTGTGTAGATGCTGGAGGTTGCCCCAAGCCAGGTGCAGCACCTTGTGCTTGGCCTTGTTGAACCTCATGAAGTTCCCATGAGGCCACTTCCTTGAGTTTGTCCAGGTCCCTCTGGATGGCTTCCTGTTCTTCATGTGTGTCAACTGCAGCACTCAGCTTGGTGTCACCTGCAAATGTGCTGAGGGTGTCCTCAACCCCACTGTCTGTGGTGTTGATGAAGGCACTGAACAATACTGGTCTAAAAAGGATTCCTAAGCAACACCACTTTGTCACTGATCTCCATCCAGACATTGAGCTCTTGACCATTGAATGCATGGTCTGGATAGAGCCGTGGAATGGTCCATGAGCCCTGGACCATCTGGATGTGACCACCCAACCAATTCCTTCTACATTTAACATACATGCCAAAACTCATGTGAGATAAAAGATACCAAAACTAAAGTCAAAACAGGTGTGACCCTCCTTCATATTCACTGAAGGGCACAGCTCTGTGGGAACAGTCTTAATGCTGCCTAAAAGGGATAGCTTTTACTCATGAAGACTTGGCTTTAGTACAGGCTGGGATTGGCCAAGAGAATGTGAATGTAAAGAACTCTGTCTCTCGCTTTTCTTTGTGAACAGTGAGACTGCATTGTTAGCATGGATCTTTAATACGCTGTTTTCCCTCAGCTGTTCTGAGGCTCTTTTCAAAAACAGACTTTATTCCAGTGTAGTGACTTAGAACTTTATGTAAAGGTAGCAGCAGCAGAGGAAAATATCTAAAATCTTATAAAATGATGAGTATTTGTTTCTGTTTCAAGAGTAGAACTGTAAGTGTTTGCCAGATTCTAGCTGAGTAGTTTTTTAACTTTCTTTGGTTGATTTTTTTACACTTGAAACTGCAGGGAGATATTAATTTGATAACTTATTTTTTTAATAAAATATCAAATAGTGCCATTCACATATTTTCAAGCAGCTGTGAACTTTCTGAATACAGCCACCTCTATGAAAGTTGTTTATTAGAATGGGATTCAGTTTGATGTTTTTGAAGACTGCCAATATCCTTAAAATTGGTCCATTTTACATGTAAAAACCATAATGAATGATGTAGTGTTTGTATTTAGCTGTCTTAACAAAAGCGGTGTTCAAGAAAATGGATTTTGAGTTGAATCAAATTTACTCAGGTAAAACGGTGAGAATATAAGATTTCTTTTTCTCATGAACAGAACACAGACACAATGGCTCATAGTAGTCACCCCAGGTAAAAGCTGAGATGCACTTTTTTTTTTGAAACGCAAAATTGGAATGTGCACAAATTGTTTAAGAGAGCAAGTGGACTGTATTGTATTTATAATTAGATGTTAAGAAGTAAGCTTCTTTCAGCTTTTTGTGTGGTGTTTCCTTGTTTGATTCTAGGAAGCCTTGAGGAAATCTACAGTGTATTCTAGACCAGGAAGCTGATTACTTGGCTTACTGACTAAGCCTGATGACAAACATTTTTTTGGGCATTAATCTCGGGAAATACCAGTGTGATACTTGATACCTTGATTCATTTGTTTTCACTGTCTTGGTTCATATTAAAGGAGATAATGGGTTAAAATTTGTTTATATGTAGCAGAAAAGCAAGTTTTGTTTTAAGTACTGAGTACTGACTTTGAAAACTTGAATGTTAACTGGGAAGGATATTGCCATCCTGAAAATACTCTTCTTAACTGCTAATGTAAAATGTCAGTATTATTCTCTGTTTCATGAGATGAAATTATAATCTTTATCACCTCTAGTGCAAGCTTGACAAATGAGGTTCTGTTTTTCTCTAATAGAGGATTTATTAGTTTCTTTATTATGTGGACAATAATTTCATTCTGGTATGGTTTCTCATGTTGTCTTGTAGCTGTATTTTATTCCTGCTTCCAGCTCTCAATTCAAAGTAGTCAGCCTGGTAATACAGTTCTGGAAATTTCCCTCTTAAGGAATAATTTGAATAATTATATTCTGATTTAACACAAAACCCCCCTGAAAACACTTTCCTGTATGTAAAAATACTGTTTGCCCTTTCATTGTGTTTTCTCTTAAAGGAAGGGGGGAGATTTTTTTTTTGTTTCAGTTGAGCTGTAAACCACTGAGCCAAAGATGAAATATCTTGGCCTCAAGTACTTACACTCAGAAGTAGTACAATAATGGGTTATTGGCTATGATCCACTCTATGTGGACTGTAATGTTTGAATTCACATGTAGATCTGTGTTCTGAGGAGCTTAGGATGTATTGATAACGGAGGCAGGAAAACAAATGGGAATGCAGCTTAGGCCAGCTCACTCGACAGCAGCCCAGGGCACTCCCAGAGGTCCCTCCCCGTCCTGTGGTAACAGCTTGTTCCCTTCAGTTCAGCGAAGCGGTTCAGTCTGGGCTCGTGACCAGTTCTCCTGGGTGGAGGGACAGGAACTCCTTAAGAAGAGTAACTGCTGCAATATGAGAGCACTTTGATTTTAAAAAAAAGGAATAAGAAGCATCAGGAAAGATACATCCCTAAAGGAACTGTTTAGCTTTGTGAGAAGAGTAAGAAATCATGGTTTTCCAGCCTGAGAGACAAAACCTGGGACACATAGGAGCATTGGGGAAGGGATTGCCATCCCTTGTAGATTTGAGTTGTTTCCCTGAAGGAGAATGTAGTTGTGAAGAACCTGAAAACTGTAGAAGTAAGGTTCCTTTAGCACAGTGCACCAGTCAAGTTTAGAGTTTGTTGTATCCGCATTTTTTGAAAGATAAAACCAAAGAACGATTGTGGAAAAATTACTTACTTAATTAATTAATCTAATAAAGTAATTAAAAATCTACTGCTTTATGTGAAAGACATAAAAATAAATATTCCCCTAGGAGTTCAGAATAGCTTTTCATCAGATATTTGAGAACTTAATGAACTTTCATGTCAACAGAGAATTCACATTTGAGAAAGGTGATGCTATCTAAGGTAGAAAAATGTTCACAGCTGAAAATATTGGTCTCTGTAAAGACTGATGTTAAAGGACTTTATCTTAACTAGTGAGAAGTCTTTGGTTGCTGACAGATCTTTACAAAATTTCTTTTTTAGTACCTTCACCAACAATTTGGGATCTGGAGTTTGCAAAGGAGGTTGCAGCAGTAACTGCACAGCCTCCCCGAAACGGTTTTGAGGAGATGATCCAGTGGACAAAAGAAGGAATACTGTGGGAGTTCCCAATTGACAATGAAGTTGGTATGTGCACAGTGAGCTTTTATTATCTGTCTCAGTTTATCTTTCTGAAAATTAGAGCATGTTTGACCTTTGACTGTTTTAACATAATATTTCAGCTGTGAGTCATGCTTTTGATAGTAAACAAACATAACTTCCCGACTGTCCCAGATCGGAGGTGCTTGGGATGAACTCATTCTGGCACTCTTCAGGTGAAGCCTTGCAGGTGGTTTGGCTGATCTGAGGATGGGCTGCTGCCAAAAGGGGGCGACTCCCTCTCTCCCCCCCAGTGTGTTTAACACCAAAAGGCTGTTCAAGTCTCTTACATAATACCTTTTACTCTGCAACTTCTTTAAATTAGGCTCCTAGCAGAAGTTGGGGCATCTTAGTGTTTAGTAATGCTGATTCTGTTCTTTGGTGTGGCTCTTGGACCAAGTGTCTCGCCAGATCCCAACCAGCTATCTGCCAGTTCTATATCTGGGCAGGCCAAGTGTTAAACAGTTGTTTGCTCCCTTTGTTCTGTCTGTTTCATAAGAATAAACAGTCACAATATTCACTCACCCTGGGCATCTATGTTAATTAGCCATCTTTGTGCACAGTATTTTCTTTTATTACCATTAAAAAAAAAAGCTCTGTGTGAAGTTATGCCAGCAGAGAGAGTGAATGTTAAGGAAGTGAAGAACAACTACACAAAGTGTGCAGTATAGGAAAGGGGACTTCATAACTTCAGGGAGAGCTTGGCTGTGGGTTTTGGGGTTTTTTAAAGACTTTAAAGACATCAAACAGAACTGCTTTGTAATGATTCAGTCACTGAGAGCAAAACAGGTTAGTATCTGAAGCTAGGAGTCTTTGAAAATCTGTCCTGAGTTGCAAATTGAATAATGTGCTTCATTGTTTCTTAATGTTTATTCTCATCTTATTTGGCAGTTTCTTCACAGAATTTAATCTCTGCTCCCAGAATTGATCTGTTCCATCATGTAGAAATCCAAGTATACTCTAGTCATGTTTTTGCAAGCTTAAAACCACGGTGGCCAGTGGTTTTTGTGTTGTTGTAATGTGGCTGGAACCCTGCTGTCTGGGGCAGTCAGTTGACAAAGTGTCTTTGGCGGGCAATGGTTTCCCTGTTGCAGCCGTGCGGCTGGAACCGCGCTGTCTGGGATGGGGCGGGCAACGGACAAAGAGTCTTTACATATAGTTACAACAAGAATCTTTATTGATTTGTCCACAAAGACTAGTCATGTGGAAAATTCCAGTGGAGCCTTCCAAAACCTGTCACCTCTCAGGTTGAAATACCAAGTCAGTGAGTTCTGTCCTATCAGACTGCCAGCCACAGGCTGTTAATCACCTCAGGTGTGTCAAAGCATGGTTAAAAGCTCGAGAACCTCACTCCGAGTATATCAACATGCTGTAATTTCAGTTTCTCTGCAAAAGAAAGATGCACCTTTCTGTTGTTAATTTTGCAGTTTTGTAACAGCAATTTCCCTCAATAAGAGGAGATTACTTCAGCTTGTTCTGTATCCAGAAATGTGTGATTATTTTTCTCTGCCAAAAACATGTGGCTTTAAAAATATAAGTGCAATTAAATTTTCTGTTGAGGAAGCACGTATACTCAACTTCTAGCATTATGAAAGCCTTTAAAGTATTAAACCAAATACAAAAAAGAGAGACAGCCTCTTATAACTCTTTTTCTTGGCTCCAGAGCATCTCTGGTGTTCTCGTTAGAGTGCTTCACCGAGGCACTGTGCTGTGCTTTGTGGCACCAGGGCGAGGTCATGGTTTTTGAAATGATTTTGGTGAGAACATCTGAAGATGTGGCTAGACATACTGGCTTGCTACAGTGGCCAGCAGCAATCTTTCCCCCCCACACCTTACTCCCTTGTTGTTTGCTCTTACCTACATGCCCTTTTCCTTGCCCAATGCAGTTGAAGTCACTGTTAGGCAGAAAATTACCTTTTTTTTCCTCTCCATCTCTCCAGCATCTGATTAATTTTTACCAGTTTAGCAAACCATTAGTATAACTTGCATAATACTGTTCTCACTCCTCCTCCCTTCTACTTGCCTCTCCTTCTTCTAAGTAGCTTTAATGCTGCTCCATGATTGCCATGGCAAAAAGTTGGGAAAGACATTTATTTGTGCCCTATTTATTATTTCTGTGCATTTATGCCATAATGACTCAAAAAGCTAAAAAGGACAGAGCAGATTATAGGTGCAAATTTGCCTTAGCACCTCATTACAAGGAGCAAATGCTTTTGGTGGGCCAGAGATTGTTACTGCACAAGTGATAGGCAGGGCTCAGAAAATTAATTCCTCACTGATTGCTTCTGCAGGCAAAAGTTCACCAACTCCTATTCTAGTTGCTGGTTAGCTGAGCTGCTGTTCCCAGCAGAGAAGAGCAGAGAACTCCCATCCGAGTTCTCTTGGATCATCTTGCCAAGACAGTTGCAGAGTTACACAGCCATTGCATCGGGGTTTCAGAACTCTGGGTCTGTTCTAGGGACCTACTGAAGAGCTTGATTGATGTAATTGTAAAAATCCTAAAAAGATAGAATCCTTTGTGTTGAAAGGGACCTTTAAATCATTTAGTCCAAACCCTCTGCTGTGGACAGGGATGTTTTTTCACGATATCTGAATACTCAGTCGTCTTTATAGCATGTCAGCAGCACTCGCTGTAAGGGATGAACATCTGTGTTTGGATTGACACCTTTAAGACAAGGTTGGTCATTTCTTGGAAGGATTAGAGTTTTAGCTGGAGAAATTTCCCAGATGCCAGACTTTCTGTTTTGGAGCATGTAGGGGGGATTGGAAATACGATATGAGGGGTGTCTTCTTGTTTTGATGTTGAAAAAGAAAATTCTCTGCTTTAGACTTCTGCCATGCATATGCTTTCAAGTTATGTTTCTGAGGGTAATGCAAGAGAGGCTGAGGGACAGGCTTGCAGCAGGAGTCAGGGCTTGCTAGGAGTGAGGGGAGTCATTATCTCATCTAATCTGTTCCCACCAGAGGCTTCAGCCTCTGATGCTTTGGACAGTTGTGGTCTCCTTTTGTGTGATGCACACACTACTTTTTTGAGAACTGAAATATGTGGTCTAACTGAAATATTTGGACTTAACACTTCATCCCCAAACCATGTACAGTCTTTGACAAATGGGAGAGCAGAATACATAATGTAATATTTCTTTCTGACCTGCATTTTTGTGAGACTCTAAATTGCTTATTTTGGGTTAAAGATGAAAATCGGTGAAATTATTTGTTAGACACGATCTCTCCAAATACCCTGTATCTGTACCCAGAAGAGGAGCATCCAGAAGGCCAAATTTTACTATCAGCATTATTTGGATTCATTCAGTAGTGAGTTTGTTTGGTTTAGTTCTCTTGGATTTTTGAGACCAGCAAAAGTATGGAAATCTGGAAAGGTTGTTAATTGGAAAAAGCAAACAGTAGCATCCAGGTAGAGTAAGATTTTACCTCCTCTTGGTGGGAGAAAGCCAGCATGGGTGGCAGAGTGAAAGGATTATCACTGCTTCTGTCTGTGTACATAGTTTTCTAAGCACACACGCTTTCTAAAGCTGACATTACCTGTTTTGGTTTTTTTTTTTAATTTTAACTTTCAACATAAAGGAACAAGGAGAGAGCTTCTGAAGAAGGAAACATACTTTCTTTTTTCAAGAACAGTAGAGATAAATGTGGTGTGCAGCTGTGGTATTGATGCACTCACATATTTCTAGGAAAAATATAGGTATTTCTCAGCTCCTTCAGATATTGCAGTACCTTAAGTTTAAAGCAGGAAAAAAGTAATGCAAACTTAACAAATACAATTTGAGTGACTTCTCCATCACAGAGATGTGCATCATTTTTCTGAAACTGTAAAAGCTCTACTTAAGAGGGAAGCCTAGAACTTATGTGGCTTAATTACCTTAATTTTAATCCTCCTGATTTATCAAATATTCTAGAAAAACATAACTAGCTTAGAAAAACATTTACACCATACTCACGTGTATGCTATAGGCTTCCCACTTTTGTCATCTTGAAGTGGTGCAATATTTTTTTCTAATAACAGATTTTATGTTAGGGTGCAAGCAAATTGGGATCAAATGAATTTTTTCATGTTTATCTAACTGAAGAAAAATTTTTGTTACAAATCTCAGATTGCCTTTTTTCTCCTTAGAATTAAGAATGGCAAAAGCAGCCTTTTTTCTATATGTAGGAATTTGTGTTCTGAGTCTTTATCTCGATCCTTAATAGTATGAACAACAGCAAAAACCCCACAGGATGAAGAGCTAAAATTTACCCTATCTCCAATAATCCCCTGTCCCATTTTGAATGCATCATCTTTGGTGATGGCTATGACTTAAAAGCAGGTACTGAGATACACAACACTTTTACATCATCATACACTCACAGATTCAGGAAATGTCAGAAAAACAAATTCCTGTGCCCATTTGATAGCAATAGGATGTTAAAAGCATGACTTGGAATGGACATGTGTTTGTCAGCTGTTCAGTATTTGATACTTTATGAGGTTGCTTTATTTGTTCAAGACTAGTTTGTATTCTTTATTCTGCTGCAGAATTTAGGCAATCAGTGTTCTCTTTAAAAATTTATGAAGAAAGTGGCTGCAATCTCAAAGGTGGTACCAATGATGAATCAAAATGTTCAAGTATTGAACAAACCAGATTTGAGCAAGAAGATTGATTTATGGTTATAATTATTCCTCCTACTTCCACCCCAGCATCAGGCTTTTATCAAGATTTCAAGCCAGAAAGTAGATTTAAATATTACATATTCTTAGAAATGCAAGCAGAACCATAGGTTTTACTAATTTAAGATAATTTTCAAACTGTATTATTTTTTACTTTGTTAAATTTGCTATTATATTATGATAACAACTTTGTCCTTTTTGCTTTGTCTTTCTGTTAGGGATGGAGGATGATGCTGAATTTCATGAACATATCTTTCTGGATAAACACCTCGAAGGCTTTCCCAAGGAAGGACCTATCCGCCACTTCATGGAACTAGTCATCTGTGGGCTTTCAAAAAACCCATACCTCAGTGTTAAGCAGAAGGTTGAACATATTGAGTGGTTTCAGAAGTATTTTGAGGAAAAGAAGGAACTTCTTCAAGAGGTTTGAGATTTGGGACAGTATTTACCCTTGAAATGAAGAATCATTATGTCGAGGGGGATGATTTCTTATGCATGGAAATACTGTCAGTACATAGTGATCATGTGGCCTGAAATTTGTGTTTGAAACAATAAACTGAAAGGTCATCTTTTCTTATGTGCTTGTCCGTGTGTGTGTAGATACTTTTGGCAGTCAAAGAAGGAACTGAAGAGAATGGCTTTTGTAGAATATGCATTTAAAGTTTAGTTTATTGGAAGTGTTGTCTTTTAAATTTGAAACTAGTCTTTCAAGAATACAAAATCCCAGGTCTAATTCCACTTCCTACACCCTTCACAGTTGGACTGTGTCTTGACAGGTTGGATCATCTTTCCTGTACTGAAAAACTTGCAATGCTTTCATTTTGCTAATTCATGAACCACACTGGTGTTCAGATGGTATTAATCCCTTCTCCTCCCTTTCACTAACTATACTTATTGGTTAATTTTAAAGTTTTTGGTCATGACAGAGTGATTTGAATGGTATGCTTTTTGGTTCATGTGCTCTGTGAAAGGCTGTTATATTCCTGAGATATGTGCACAGCATAACACCGGTGAGTTAGAGAAAATAACAAGGGAGTGATGTTCCTTAGGGTTTGCTCTTGGGACTGGTGCCACCAACAGTGGCTTTAAACTGTAAGAGGGTTGGTTGACATTAGATGTTAGGTAGAAATTCTTTGCCTTGAGAGTGGTGAGGCACTGGCACAGGTTTCCCAGAGAAGCTATGGATGCCCCATCCCTGGAAGTGTTCAAGGTCTGAACACTTGGATGGGGTTTGGAGCAGCCTGGTCTGGTGAAAGATGTCCCTGCCTGTGGAAGAGGGGTTGGAACTGGATAATCTCTAAGGTGCCCTCTAACCCAAACCATTCTATGGTTCTAAAGTCTCTCCTGCCATCCTTACATCCATTCTGAAGCTTTTGACTAACTTCCCATCAGTATTGTTTAAAAAAGGGTCTGAATGTTAAGTAATCCATAAAGTCCTGTTTAACTACAGCAAGCAGTTTTTTGATGACTTGGCTTGGAGCTGAGACCTTATCCTGCATCTGCAGGGCTAGAAGGAGGGCTTGACATTCCTGACAAGGGGAGTTGTTGCCCACAGCTTATGTGATGCCACTGCTATTTTCTGTCTAGTCCTGTGATGCTGCTGAAGCAGCTTCATATTTTCTAGATAACCCTAGTGAAATGTGTATGGTTACACATTACCTATTGAACTATTGCAATGTATTTTACTTCACTTACCTTTTGCTAAATTTTCATCCAGAACTGCTCACTCTTAATTCAGGATTCTGAATGACCATCTTGCTCCTTAAATTTACTGAGCATTTCCAGCCCTGCATATTGTGTTCTTCATTGTTCTCCCCAACCACATTAGCAACTATTGGGCCTATAAATACACTTCTGTCTGTTTCTCACATTCTCTTGTAACTCAAGCAGGAAGGAGGATGAATATAGGATTTGTTATAGATTGGAGGTAAAACGCTGGCTTTGTATGCCAAATTGATTTTTAAAATGAGAGCTACACGAAAGAGAATGAAAAATGAAGAGCTGGCCTTTTTCCATGAGTTGGAATATTGTTGCTGCGTTCTGCTCATCTCCAGGGTGTGAGTTTGCCCTTCTGGCAAAGGGAGAGGCTTGGGCTGTGCAAAGGAATAGCAACTTTTTGACTTTCTGACTGTAAGAACAGCAAGATTCAAGTTTTGCAGAAATTTTTAGAGGCTTCCTGGCTTTGGAATGGAGAGAGTGAGAATTATATCAAAATATCTCCATTTGGTACTATGATAGTTTTAATTTTTGGTTCGATGCCCAGATACTTTTTGCTTAAAAAATACTGTTCTTCCCAAATTTTTACCAAACTAGTGCACAGCCTGCATCCTGCTGTTTTCAAGCCTTTTCTAAAAGAAGGTACAGTGACTTTGAAGTCAGTGCAGGATTTTAGAAATAGCTTCTCTTGTGTATTTGCCTGTAGTCTGTGTTTTGATATGAAAGACAGGACGCTCACAAACTCGGCTCTTGCTGGAAGAGGTTCAGGAGTGCATGGAAGTACTGAATTTCACTCCATTGGGAACGAGGTGGATGTTATTGTTTAAACAGATTCATTAGGAGGTCAGTACTTGGGTAAGCTCTTAACAAGAGCTCTTGATGCTTAGGATCTTTGGAAAGCTGTAGTAATTCCTACTTAGGTGCTTAAATATAGATTTGAGAGTTAATACTAGGCAACAGGATTTGAATAATCAGACCTAGCTGCACATATGTATGGATGCTTCTGGGACTGCTCAAGGAAAATTATGATAGCCCAAATGGCAGGACTTTTATGTGTGGGGAGTTTTGGGGTGTACACTGCTTGGTAGTGGGCTTTGCTACCTTTTCAAGCATTGCTTACAGATTAGTCACTTTCAAGCATGAAAATTCCCCCTTTTCTTTTGAATCCCAAAGGATAAAAGCTATCTGCTGTTCAGTGGAGCCAGTGCTGCAGCTAGTGATTCCCACTCTGGAGTAATTTGGGCTTTTCTTAGGATGGTTGGTTTTCCCCCCTATTGTAACTGGTTAGGTGGTGCTATGTGTAAGTTAATGTGCTCAGCATTAGCATCTGTCCCAGGTAAAATAGCATTTGTTACATTCTGCACTCTTCCATTTCCATCTTTATGCATGAAGCTGAGGTCTTGTAATGTGCTGCTAATGCCATGCCCCCCTGGAAAGTTGTCTAGCTTTGGCAGGGGTCTGGGGTTGACACTACCCTGAGAATAGCAAGAAGATGGAGCAGACTGGCCCAGAGCCATAATTGTGGGAAACGTTACGTTCCCTGTGCAATTTTGGGATGACAGTTCTTCCTCTGAGGCAGCTACAATGGGTGCATACAGAAGGAGGATTTTTTGTTGAGTGGAGATGGCTGAGTTACTGGGAAGTTGCAGGCAAAGGCTTAAGAGGTTCATTGATGGAGACCGTGGTGGCTGTTGTTAGCACTGTGAACGATGGTCACAGCTTCCCCTGCCTGGATGCTACACTGTGAAGAAGTCTTCTCCCCCACTTACTGTTATGTCCAAGTAGTCCCCATTTTCCACCCGTCTGGTGCTACCCCAGCAGTTCCAGAGGGTCTCTGGCCATTTTAGAGGAGATGGAGCATTTGGTCCCTAGATAGTAGTAAGAAAAAGCTGGAGGAACAATTGTATGATTGAATTGTGAGATTATCTCTGCTGGGTGGTAACCCTTGCTAAGCAATTTTGCTGCAGCATTACTGTGGGCTATGCCTAACAGGGGGCTTGTACTCCTTGAACATTTACCCAAGCACTGGAAGAAAATAGGCAGTGGCTTAATTTAACCCTTTGGACTTGGCAAGAGGGGCTAAAAAGAATGGAGTGAATATGGAGGAAAATCTTGCAGAGGTTCCCAAACTGCAGGCAGTTTTTGCTCAAGCCATACATTTTTAGATGAAGAGGAGCATCAAAGGAGTCCTTGAGTGCTACTTAGGTCCATTTTTTTTCAGCACTTACCGAGATAATAGAATTTCAGCATGAAAGTAAGTCGTCATCAGAAGCTTGTGCTTTGAGAAGCCTGAAGCGGCAGTTATGTAAGAATGGCCACAGTGTTGCTTTCAGTGAGGATTTAAGAGTAAATAGTCTTGGTTTAGTTGGGCTTGTGAGGATCACTTAGAATTATGTTTATGGACTGAGAACAATGACTTCTGAGGCTGCAGGATCTGGTTTTCACTGCAGGCACAGCTGCAGTTGCTTTGGAAAGTCCAGCTGCCTCTGTGTCAGTGTCCAGCAGGACGAGGCAAGTCTGTGAATCCCACCCTGCCCAGTGGCTGTGGCATTTTGGTCTCAGGATCTCCACAAGATGTCAGTGTAGATTTATTGGATTAGATACAAAAATCCTTGTGCTGTTCCCTCCACTAGATTAAAGCACAGTTCTAAAACTGCACAATGGGTTTGATTGTGCTCTGGAACGTGTTGCCTGTGGAAGATCGAAGTGGCGAGCGCTGGCGTCGAGGGAGGAGGGTGAGTGTCACCCTGAAATGGGAGCAGAGCTCTTGACTGAAACTGGCAACGCTTTGCTCATATCGGGGTGCCCTTATTCCCTTGGGGACAAGCTGCAGATGCACTCGTGCAATAAAGTGCTCTATATTTTACTCAAAGAAGAGCTGGAAGCCTGAAGAAAAACTAGAAGGGCCATCCTGGGTGGCAGGAAGGGTGTGAGGATGGTTGATCAAGTCATGTACTGAAGAAGTGTAACTGGCTGCATGGTATCCAAAGCTTACTTGGTTTCTTTCCATATGAAAAGTGGACTTGCAATGTCCAGTGAGCTGTGATCCTGCAGAGACTGGGACACAGCATCCAGCCGAAGGGAGTTCCCCTTGACCTCCTCTGCATAGCAGTCCCAGCCACAGGGCTGTCTGAGAGCCAGCCAGCTCTCCTCTCTCCTCCCTTGCAGTGCCTGGTATTTTATTCCGTTTTTCCCAATAAAAGCCAAATGCCATGCAGCCCCCCCGGCTCTCCTGGCAGCTGGGGCTGCGGTGTCCCGCCGCAGAGCGCGGGGCTGGCGTGGGCGGCCGCGCTGCAGCGGAGGGCTCGGGAGGCGCGGGAGCCGCCGGGCGGTGATTCATTGCGGTCCCGGCGCTGCACCCTGTCACCCGCCGGGGAGGGAGCGAAAGGTGACGGTGTTTGTCAGCGGTGGCAGAAATAGCCACGTTTCAGATTTCATTGGGGAAGTGGGAAGGCAGATGGGGAGACCGGTGCGGCGCTCAGCCCCGTTCCCAGACTGCCTCGGAGCCAGGTGGTGGGGAAAGCGGTGCCTCATTTTCCGTGCGGGCAAGCCTTCGCCCACCTAAATCTGAGGGGATGCCAGCCACTCCTAGCATTTGCCTTGTGCAGATCAGGTAGGGATGGGGATGCAAACGCCCTCTTTCCTTGGTGTGTCCTCTCAGCTCACCCTGGGGACAGCTGAGATGACTTTCTGGGGTCAGGGGATTCCAGAGGAGGCACTCGTGTGATTTCTTGCCCTCTATGCTACAGCACCCGTGGGGCTCCACTTGACCCTTGGCCTCACTGGAGAATTATTCTTATTTTCTTGATGGCTAAGGAATTTTGCCTGGTCAAGAGCTGAACTCTGCCCGCTGCTTGCTCCTGGCTGGGATGGGCTCCTGGGCTGCCCAGGATGCCCTGCAAAGCTGGGCAGTTTTCAAAGATGGGGTCGTCTTATCTTTTGAGATAATTTTTAAAATAGAATGGATCCTGTTGCTCAGCACCACAACAGCCACATTGGATAAGGGAAAAGGTGTGAACAAAACAGCCGCTGAGGTTTAAGGGCTAAGGTGTGATCTTGCTCCTAGGTTGGTGATTACCCCCTGAAATCAAGGGGATTGCTCAAGCAAGTTGCCATTTTAAACCTCTCAAGGCTTTACTCTGAACTCACCCTAGGCCTATCTGGTGAGGAGATATTTGCTTAGTGCTTTCCAGTGGGAAGAATGGAACTGGAAACACACACCAATAGCTGCTCCAAAAGCCTCCCAATCTCTTAGGCCGGGGCTTATTCCATTATATATGTATTACATATGGTAGCAGCAGATGCAAAATTATTTTATAAAGCTGGATTTTAAAACCCACAAGTTATAAGAAGAAAAGTGAGAAAATAAAAGGAAGAAGTGGAAAATAAAATATAAGGCATTTTTCAAATTTAGCCTAATTTTAAGTTGAAAATGAACATTTCTCTAGTGTTGCTATCAGTGTGATCCACTCAAAAGGCCCTCTCATTATAGACTTTAATACCCTGGGAAACATTGTTCTAATGAAATTATTAGAAGTTACTTTTTCCTGCCTCTCTCTCCTGAAAGCAACTTAATATTGCTATTTTTTGAGAAAGGTTGTTTTAGGACAGTCACAAGATATCCAGGCCTCAGTGTGGCAGTGCTAGAACAGATTGGCAGCGATACTGAGCTGCAATATCCAGACACGGATTGTGCCGGTGTCATGAGAGTGTAAATCCGAGTTTCCGATGGCTTCAAAATCAGGAGCAGCTGCTGGGCACGTGAAAGGTTGCTTGCCTGAATTCAGGGCTGCAGTCAAACTGGCTCCTCTGCCACTGCAAGCCGTGGGACTCACAGAGTGGCAGAGAGGGACGGAGGCTGCCTGAAGCCACTCAAGGCACCCCTGTGGCTGGTGGGGCTACCACGGGAAAAGAGGGACTTCTGGTGCTCTGCAGTGGCCAGCTGTTCTCTTCCCTCTCTTCCAGGCCTGGAACATCTCCTGCTCCTTGGTAAGTGCCTCCTGCAGGTGCTTTAAAATCCACTGTTAAGTTTCCCAGCTTCTATTCTTCCCCTCCATGGAGAAAGGATCGTAATCTGATGGGTGTTTGCAAATGTGAAAAATGAAGCTGAGGCTCCTTCCCCTGCCTGATAATTTTTTAAGTTTGGTGAAACAAGCTTGGCTGTTCCCCATGGTTCCTGCTGTGCCTCTTCTGCTTGCCCAGAGTGCAGTGCTGCTGGTTGTACCTCCCTCACGGGAGCCACAGAGGCCTGACCCTGTGTGCTGGCTGCCACAGGAGCTTTGTGTTGATGTTACTGATTCCAGCACCAATTCCCACATAAGACAAGGCCAGTAGCCTTGTTTGGAAAGCCAGGCTGGGGCCCCCCTGCAGGCAGATCCCTACTGGAGGAGACTTTGTGGCCGTGCATCTGACAAGGAGAGATGTTGGAGGGGATGTGCCTTCTCCCAGGGTGCACTGAGTCCCTGGGTACGTGTGTACTGTGAAATCTGTGGGTTTGCTGTGAACCTAACTGACACCCCAGGCAGTTTTTCTGCAATGTGATGATAATAGGTCTGACCAAAACTGTAGCTCAAACACCCAGCTCTGATGTTTTGCCTCTGAACCAAGGGGCTGGGAATGGCTGGCTTTCCAAAGCCTTGGCCGGTGCTGTGTGGCACGGTGGGTCATTTTCATCACGAAAAAGTGATGGATAAGAGGGGAGGGAGCAGGCCCTGCGCTTTTGAGGGGCTCATTTCACTTTGGCATCAGATAGCCAGGGAGGTGGGCTTGGTTGGCTGATGCTTGGCCCACAGGCCCCTCATCCCTGAGCCATGGTGTGCCCAGCTGCACTCCCATAGGCTCAGGGCTGAAGTTCCTGCAGCTCCTTGTGCCCCAAATTTCCCACAATTTTAAAAGAAGCTTGGGTTTCTAGCTTGGCAGCAGTATTATTTGGAGTCTGAATGAGGCTATGCAAGGCTCATTCTTAATTCTCCATGGGCATTGGCAATAACTTGCTCTTTGTCTCTTTTTCTGCAGCACATCCTCCAAATGGGTGTTTAATCAGAATCCAAGGTAGGAAGCAGACAGGTTTCACCTATTTAATCACCACTACTGAGGTATTTCCAGCATACTGCAGTGCAGTGGAGGGGTTCTTTATCCCTTCTGGAGCCATCCCCACATCTTCAGTTGCCAAAGCACTGAGTTGGTAACAGGGGCAGACTTGGGCGTGGCCAAGGAGGCCAAAGCTGGAGCTATTACCCAGTCAGGAGGCCAAGGGGCACATCCCTGCTCTTCTCCAGGATACCCAGTGCCCTGAGACCCAGCAGCATCATCTCTGGCCATCATCCAGAGCTGAGGGGTGAGTGCTGCAGTTTTCCCTCTCATCCAGCCATGAAAACAGCACTGAGACCAGTAATCAGATCTTCTCCCTCCTCTCACCAGGTGGAAATGGGGATGGAAAAACCTTAATCCCTCCTCTCCTGGACACAATGGGAAAGAGAAGCTGTCTTTACCTTCCACTGCT
This sequence comes from Acrocephalus scirpaceus scirpaceus, assembly GCA_910950805.1. Taxonomy (NCBI): domain Eukaryota; kingdom Metazoa; phylum Chordata; class Aves; order Passeriformes; family Sylviidae; genus Acrocephalus; species Acrocephalus scirpaceus. The sequence continues at coordinate 52,849,980 of OU383774.1, read as the reverse complement.
TTGTAGCTGAAAGGAGAAGGAGAAAAGAGAATGTGTAAAGGGAGAAAGGAGAGGCTTGGGGCATGGAGATCCCCCTCAGTGACCACACTGGAGACTGCTGAAACCTGAAATGGGCACACTGGGTGGGCAGTCTGCAGTGTGGCACCCCTGCTTGTAGAGAAAACTTTTCCTGAGTCATAGAGTAACAGTACAGGGCAAACTGGGAAGGCGACCCAGAGAAAAATCTGTCCCACCTGTGGTTGTGTCAGGGGTGTTGCTGGATGTTATTTATAACATTTAATTATTATTTTTTTCACTTGTCCCAGTTCTTCCTAGGCAGAGAAGGTCACTCCAGCCATTGCTCAGGAAAGAGGATGGTGTTAAACTGGTAAAAAAGAGCTAAATTCTTGTGGGTTTATTTTTTGTTTGTTTTATTTTTTACATGGTTTTGCCATTCTCACTTTGGTGAACACTCCTACATACCTCACAAAAACGAGAGTTGAGCATGGCATTTAAAAAGACTAGAAAGGGTTGAGCAGCAGAGAAATATGGAACTGAGCCTGTGTTAATGCTTGGCAAACAAAAACCCAAATATTAAAACAATTTCCTGGCAAAAAGCAGCAGGGGCATGTGCCAGCGTGGTGGGCAGAGGGGGCAGGCAGCTCGGCAAGGGAGAAGCTGGCAGAGGGAATGCAGCCCCTGCCTGTTTTTGTGTGATGCCTTGTGTGGGGTGAGAGTCTCTTGGAGAAAGAAAATCAGCCCTTCCTTCCAGATGGGATGGGTCCTGGCACCAAACAGGACATGCTGGTCCTGGAAAGGGTCACTTGTGACAGCAGGTCCAGGTTTATGGCCATGGCTTGCCTCTGCAGTGTGTGGAAATAGTAAGGGGCACTGAAAGAGCACCACACCTATGTCCTGCTGTGGCCTGAGGTTGTCACCATCATGTACCCAAGCTGGGAGGAGTTGTTACTGCTGTGAAAGGATGCAGAATCAGGCATAAAATGGGAAGAAATTATAATCCTGTGGCAAGTTTCCCCTACTTCTTTTGCTCTGTCTATAGTTAAAAAGAAGAAGTTGAGGGTCTTGGGGCCTTCCACAAGTGGTCACCTCAGGCTGTGGGCTCAAAACCTGCCCTATTGACAGTGTAATCTCCTTACTTTGCTGTGGTCTGGTATAACTGTGGTGTGGCATGAACACACTCCTCTGCCCTGGCAGCGTCACCCTGCCCAGGAGTAAATGACTGTGGTGGCTGTCAAGTGAACGCAATAAAAAGTTAAATGTAGCTGTTAAGGCACCTCTCCTCTCTTTGACTCTTATAATTAGGTCAGATAGAGCAGCTACTAATTTGAGTAGTTTCTGTGGCTTCCCTCAGACAGCCTTTTTAGCAGCAGTCCTTGATTTTTAATTGGGCTATGGAAAGACATTACCCTTTGCTGAACCATTTGCTAGACCTGCTCACCTCCACAGACAGTGGCACATGATTTTACTGAGCAGAAGCCAAAAACAACAAATCAACAAATAACTTGTGGTCTGTGATAATCCACGTAACGTAGGTGATTAATTGCTGAGACACTTACAGGAAGACACTTGCATGCTGGGTTTTTGGTCGTGACAAATGAGCTGTGCATGCTCTGGCTTTTTGCAAGAATGAAGATAAAGATTTGAATCCAGGACATCCAGGGCTAGGTCAGTCCAAAGGTCCCTGACAAGGGTTTGTCTCTGGGATGAATGTGTGTCCCTCCCCATCAAAATGGTCCATCACGGAGATAACTGTGTGGCAGCAAGGTGCTTGCAGAGGAATAAGGCTATCTGTGCCATCCCATGCCACCCTAGAGCTCCTGAATCTCCCAGGTGAGCAAGACCCGTGATTCATGCATCATGAAGTCAAAGGGAGGCAACATAACTCTCTAATCTGATATATGTGCAGTGCAAGCTGGGTGGCTTATTAATTTCAACTAGAGCATTTTTTTTCCTTTTCCCTTCTTTCAGACAAAAAACAAGTAAACAAGCCAAAAATTTGTGACTTAATAGTTTCCAGTGATGGAGAGTCCACAGCATGACTAAGTAAATTGTTGCAGTGCTTAATTGTGCTGATGAAGTCAATGGAGTTACTGTAAACTGAAGTTATACTGGTGTGACTGAATAAAAAATTTGGCCTAGTTACCTGAAAGGAGCAGCACTCGAAAGTCTCTGTATGTCTTTAAATAAAATTATTCTCCAGCAGAAGACGCGGAAATGCAAGACTTTTCTTCTAAAGCATACTACAGCAGTCAATCGGTCTCCTGCATACTACTGGAATATTAATGCCAAATCCAAGTTGCACCCATGTTTAAGACAGTTAATTGGACTTATTTCATACATCAGGCTGTCTGCTGTCGTTAGGGCTATATTGCTGCTGGCTGTGATAACATTTTTATCTGTTAACTTCCAAGCTGCTACGAGTAACACCAGCTACTCATGAAATGAGTCAGCTAACTTTCCTTTTAACTGTTTCTTCTGCTCCCTGAAGGTGTTATGAATGTTGTGGTATGACAAGCTGGTCGACACTCATTCCTTTAAAGCTTATGTATCAATTTTATTGTCACAGTAGGCTTTCTAAAAAATGGGTTCAGAGTTTGCAGCAGCTGGGCAAGATACATTTGCCAGTTCAGTGCAAAGACATGAGTGAAAACAATTGTTTTGATTTATTTAGAAAGCATCTTATGATGGAAATTGGTGTTACAATATCCAGGCTTTCACTCCCACAGGAAAAATTCTTACAGGCTATCTGAATTATCCAGAAAGTGGCAAGGCAGATTTATACTTAAACTGGATTATAAGGAAATACACTGCAAATCACCGCAACAAATCATTACTAATCACAATCAATCGGAGTGATTAAAGCTCTGGAATCTCTCCCGAAGTTGTGTTAATGGATGTGAAATTGCATGCAAATGGCACTGTGGCTCCCAGTAGTAGCCCAATGCTGTGCCTCTCATCCCCCCTCTCACCCAGCATGTTGCAAGGTTTTCCCTTGAACCAATGTCCTGATAAATGGCTTTTCTATCCTGGATGATATTTTCACAGGGGGACCGAAGACCTTTATCCCAGAGAAGGAGGGGACACTGAAGATTGTTACACCCTAAAAAGATTTTAGCCCTATGGCGTTTCTCTGCCCCGTGGGTCACTTTATCAGTGATCCCTTGCCTTGCCCGGCTTCTGGCAGCAGTCGGTAGAGCCACTGGACAGTTCTGCAGCAATACCCACGCGGTGGGCTTTCTGGCTGGCTAGCACTGGATGTAAATTAGTGGCTAATGGCGGAAGGAAAGGAAGGCTCTCTTCTGAGGTTTCACAGCAGATCTTTATTCCTCATAGGTGGTGTGTGAGAGAGAGAGGCTGAAGCCCCGCCCACGCCCCCCTTAAGTAGACAGGCACCAGGGGGCGTGTACATAAACTTTCCACCAATAGGGGGATAGAAAGGGAGGAGTTGGGGGGTAGATTGACACACAAAAGGGCCAATCTCTGGAGAGGAGGGGGGGAGGGGATTCCCAGAACCTGTTCCAATCAGAAGCCCGGTCTCCCCGAGAATTCCAGAAGGGGGAGAGGCTTCCCTGGATGACTGGCAGGCTCCAGGGGAGGGGATAAACATGGATAAACAGAGGGGTTTAGAAAAGACCCTTTTCCCAACATAAATAACATAAACCCAAAACTTGTGAGCACCGCTCATGCACCGCTACATCTCCCCCTTTCTTTTTATATAAAGATGGTAATTTAAACCATAAACAGCCAGTCGGTGGCCACAGCTCGAAGTCTTCTACAGGGAGGTCCTTTCCTTCTTCAGCTCTCACTTCTGCTTCCGGTGGAGCTGTGACAACCACGACTGGGCTTGCATATGGGGGGGAGACAGTTAGAGACTAACTTTTTAACAAAGTAACGAATGCAGGTAACAGTGCCCAGAATACACAAAACCATAAACAGAACAATTAACACAGGACGAAGAATAGATCTTGCCCACCCAGGCAGCCCCCAGTCCTCAAAAAGTCCCTCCAGCCAGTCAGATGTTTGAGGACAGCTTGTTCTTGATGTCTCCGACAATTTTGCAGACTGTGGCACAGGTGTTTCTGCCAAGTTTGCTGTTTTTGGCATGGATGTTGGCACTGTCCACGCCACGGCCGGAGACTTCAGGCTGGAGATCAGCAGCAGCAGGAATAGAAATCTGGCTGCTGTCAGTGGGGCCATCGCTGAGTGGGTTTGACCTGAACTAAATAGAATTTGAGACAAGAACATAGTTAGAGACAGACCAGTGGGGTAGGGGTAGGACAAACTCTTCCCAGCTCGTCCACTTGTGTCTTTTCCGTCTCCAGGACGCCACGGACACCTGAGAAACCTTAACCCCTTTTCCAGAGGCCTTCGGAATATAGGGTCTCACCCACTTTGAAGGGATCCACCTTAAGCCACTTGGGGTGGACACGCAGGCATACCCACGTCCCCAAGTAACCAGGCGGTGAGGGCCCTCTGTTCCGCCGGTCTCTGGGTCCTTTATCAGGACGGGTGGTCGAACCTTGGTGGAAAACTGGTCGCTGCTGCCGAAGTGCCTGACGACTGGTGGGTTTAAAACCTCAAAAGAACAATTTAGAAAATTGATTGTGAACAGTGCTCTGGACAAGCGGATAGCTGGAGACTCTAGTTTCAGGACCTGTTGTTGCTGGCCCAGGACCCTTTTGATTTCCCGGTGGGTCCTTTCTACCACCGCTTGACCTGTGGGGGAATGGGGGATGCCTGTTTTATGCTCCACCCCCCATTGCTGCAGGAAACTGCTGAACTCCTTGGATCTATATGCAGGCCCGTTGTCAGTTTTTAGGGCTTTTGGGACCCCCATAAAGGAGAAAGCCTGGATGAGATGGGTAATCGCATCCTTGGATCTCTCCCCTGCGTGGGCAGAGGCAAAGACTGCTCCGGAGAAGGTGTCCACTGAGACATGCACATATTTCCTCCTTCCAAACTGAGGGATATGTGTCACATCTGTCTGCCACACCTCACAGCTGCCTAACCCTCTGGGGTTGGCACCAGCGCTCAGGGTGGGGAGCGCATGCTGCTGACAATTTGGACAAGTGGCCACGATTGCCTTGGCCTGTTCCCGGGTAAGGTGGAACCGGCGAACTAAACCTGGGGCATTCTGATGGAAAAGCTGGTGACTGATCTTTGCCTGCTCAAACACATTTGGGAGCGGGGCCATCTCTGCAGGGGCAGCAAGGGCATCGGCTCTCCTGTTCCCCTCAGCTATGAACCCGGGCATGTCTGTGTGTGACCTCGTATGCATCACGTAAAAGGGTTGCTCTCGGTGGGAGACAAGCTTAACTAGCTTTGAGAGCAACTTGAACAGGGCAAGGTTGGTCACTTCCTGGAGAACAGCATTTTCAGCTCTGGATACTACACCTGCTACATAAGCCGAATCGGTCACCAAATTAAATGGTTCAGAGAACCTCTCGAAAGCCCTGACAACTGCGGCCAACTCAGCAATCTGAGGTGATCCTTCTACCTCAGCGACATCTGACTCCCACCGCTGAGTCTGAGGGTCTTTCCAAGTCACAACTGACTTGTGAGACTTTCCTGACGCGTCTGTAAAAACTGTCAGGGCCTTTAAAGGCTTTCTGCTCTGAACACTTTCTAATTTTAGCACGAAATTTGCTTCTGAATTAAAAATTCTGTGGGCCGGCCGATGAATAGAAATTTGTCCTGTGTATGAATCTAGAGCCATTTGCAAAATTTTATTCTCCTGGATGTATTTTTCCAACCTCTGCTTTGTAATTGGGCCCGTTTCAGTCCGAATTGGAATGTGAATGCATTTGAAATCACAGCCAGCCAGGTCCCTAATACGGGTTCTGGCCTTCTGGATCAGATCAGCTGCCAGCTCCTGTGGCGTGGTCATTCTTTTGGACCTTTGGTGGCTAAGAAAGACCCACTCTATAATGAGAAGAGGATCTCTCCCGCCTCTGTCCTCACGAGGTATTTTGCTTACCTCCTTGTCCCACTGAAAAATGACTCCGTGGAGGTGTGGCAGATCTCCTAATACAATAAAACTGAAAGGCAGTTCAGGTGCACACCTGTTTGCCTGTCTGGTGGACAGTTTTACCTGGACCTTCTCCAGTGCCTTCTGTGCCTCTGGGGTGAGCTCCCGCGGAGAATTCATCTCCTCTCCCCCTTTCAATAAATTGAAAAGAGGGTCTAGGTCCTTGGTGGTCAGACCTAGCCAGGGCCGCACCCAGGACAATGCCCCACACAGCTGATGGACGTCAGCAAGAGTCCTGATTTTAGTTTTTATTTCCAATTTTTGCGGAACAATGGTCCGCTTACTGATCTCCAGGCCTAAATATTTCCAAGGCGGCACCCGTTGAATCTTCTGCTCCTGCAGCTCGAACCCTGCAGCAACCAATGAAGAGATTGTCAGGTCAAGCGCATGGGACAGTACATCCTCGTTCGGGGCACAGACAAGCACATCATCCATATAATGATAGATGATTGCCTTGTCTGCGGCTGCACGTACAGGGGACAGCAAGGAAGAAACGTACCACTGGCAAATCACAGGCGAGTTTTTCATGCCCTGTGGCAAAACCTTCCAGTGATACCTTTTCCCCGGGGCCTCTCGGTTAAAGGTGGGAACCGTGAATGCGAAGCGTGGGGCATCGTCAGGATGAAGGGGAATTTGAAAGAAACAATCTTTAATATCAATGACTGCCAATTGCCAATCTCGAGGGAGCATTGTCGGGGAAGGCATCCCTGGTTGGAGAGACCCCATATCCTCAATGACATTGTTAATTTGCCTGAGGTCGTGAAGGAGCCGCCACTTGGTCTTGTCAGCCTTTTGGATGACAAAGACAGGGGAGTTCCACGGGGAGGTAGTCTCCTCTATGTTACCCTTGGCTAGTTGCTCTTCCACGAGCTCATTCAGCGCCTTTAATTTTTGTTTTGAGAGCGGCCACTGCTCTACCCAGACTGGAACATCTGTCTTCCAATTCAGTTTTTGGGTAGGGCGCGTCTCAGTGGCCACCGCACAAAAATCCTGTGGGGGGTCTGGAATGTCAATCGTGACTCCCCACTGTGCCATGAGGTCTCGCCCAAGCAATGGTTCCTTATAATCTAAAACAAATGGGCGGATATTTGCCAATTGCCCATTTGGCCCCGTAATTTGCACAACGCTCTTTGATTGTTTTGCCAATTGAATGCCCCCAACACCTTGAACGTGTCCATCCACGCTTTGCAGGGCCCATTGTGAAGGCCACTCCCGGGACGGGATCACGGTTACATCTGCACCCGTGTCCAGGAGGGCTTTGATGTCCACGATCTCCTCCCCCATCTGCATCTGGCATTCCAACTGCGGTTTTGCGGTAGAAATTGCCTGTACCCTCCCCACCGATGGACTTCCTTCTGTGAGGAAATCAGGGATGGGAATTACCTGGGCGATTATCTGCCCCTTTGGGAGAAAAGCAGGAGGGGAAGTACAATGCAGCCAAACCACGAAGCGCTCGGGATCAGAGTCAACAATCCCTGGGGCGACTTCGAGGTCGAACGGTGTGTATTTACAGTCTCCGAGCACCATGTACTTACATCCTATCCGATGCCAAGTGCCCTGTTCACTGGGGTTTACCGAAACTAAATGCCAGTCGCTGTCCTTCAACAGCAGCGAGTCAGTTAGTTTTAACCTAAACGGCTCATACCGCGAGTCGGTGGTTAAAACTGAATCGGAGAGGTCGATCTCCCTAGGTGTCAAGTCCGGTGAATCAGAGTCCAGGGGGACTCTGGTGTCGGTCCTGGTAGACAGAAAAGAAAGGTCATCTTTGTTTCCTTTACCTCCCCTCCCCCTCCTGGTCCGGGCCACCCGTTTTGCATCTTCACGCAGGGTGGTCCCGCGCTCACTCCCTAGTTTTTTGGAGCCGCTTGAAGGCTCCCCTGCAACCCCCCACCTGCACCTCCGTCCCCACCCCCACCCCCTTGAGTGGCCACGAATTGCTGGAAGGCAGCCCGCATGGGGCAAGAGTGCTGCCAGTGGCCGCTTTGCCCACAAAGACTACAGCTGTCTTTGCCCGCCCGAAAAGGATGTTTCTTTGCCGGCTTGTCCCTGGAGAAACCCTGTGAGTCCAATGCTGCAGCTCTCGGATTGGCTCGTTGCAGCTGCCCTGATGACTGCTCCGTTGTAGCAGACATGAAGGGAACCTTTGCCTCGCAGACACGGAGAAAGTCCTGCACCGTCGGCGGAGGGTCCAGGGGCAAGCTGAGAATGGCAGTCCTGCACTGCTCATTGGCATTTTTCCGGACCATCACTTCCAACACGCTTGCCCTTGCGTCCTCTTTCCACACCTGCGTCTCAACAGCCCTCGTCATCCTCTCCACAAAGGCGACGAACGACTCTGCAGGTCCCTGCCGGATGTCGGCGTAGCTGGGCAAAGGCACTTGTCCCTGTAGTCCTATAAATGCTTTTTCAGCAGTTTGCTTTATTTTCTCCAGCACCGGCGCTGGAATTTTTCCAGCCTGGTCTGAAGCCTTAGCCCATCTGCCCTCCCCGCACAAATGATCAAGTGTGATAGGGTCCCCATCCTCATCTGTAGCAGTTGCAGGATCTAGCAATAAACCGGACAATTCGGACCGCAGCAAGCTTTTCCATCCCGCCTCCCACAGCTGAAACTCTGTGGAGGACATGAGGCAGGAAAAAAGCTGCCGCAGGTCAGATGGGACTGCGACCGTGTCGGCAAGGCTTGCCTTTAACAAACCCCTGAAATACGGGCTTTCCCTCCCGTAATCCCGGTGGGCTTTGCACAACTCCCTAATGACACCTTGCGAAAAGGGTTGCCAGGTCGCCTGCGTGGTATTTCCACTCCTTGACCTGTTATATGTAACAGGCGCAAGTGAAAGGAGCTCACTCCGGCATGGGCTTTGGGTTCCCGGCCCCCCCCTTCCGGTTTCCCCACCGTGGGAACCGGAAGACCAACGTGACTCCGGCGCGGGCATGGGCGTGGCTCCGAGTGCTGACATCACTCGGGGGGTTGGGACTGGGGCGGAGCTTTGGTAGGGAGGAGTTTGGGAAGGGGCGGAAGGAGGAGGGAACAAGGAATCCTGGGAAGAAGAAGGCGCGAAATTTACATGCGACTGCACCATGCGGTCGCCGCCATCTTCCACATGGGGAGAGGGGGAGAAAGGGGAAGCGCCGTCCCGTGACGCACCATCCTTTTCGGCGAAACCGAAACGGACTCGGGGTTTGGGCACTGGGTAAGAGGGGAGAAGGGTAGAAACTCGGAAAGCCGAGCCAGGGCTAAGCCGAGCCTCCTGAGCAGTCCGGCTAAGACTTTTCAGGCGGGGGGATTCGGATACCTGCGGGGAGCCAGAGCCGACAGGAGAGGTTTTTCCTGCCGATGCCCGCAAGTTATCCGTTTCGGGCAAAGAGGGAGCGGTAGAAAGGGAAGGAGAAACGGGGGAAAACTGCTTTCCCTGCTCTTCCTGTACTTTCTGCTTTTCCAAAAGGGCAGATCGAATCTGCATTATCCAAAAAATTAATTTTGCCGCGTGTGAGTCCCCCGCTTTGCCTAATTGAAAAAATTTCGAGTAGGCTGCATCCCAAAACTGAATGCACACCGCTTGTGCAGGGGGCAATTTCGGAAAGTACAGAAAGAGCAGTTTAACGAACTTTTTTAGCTCCTTTTTTGAGATCTTAAACTCGGAGCCTTTCAGCACAAGAACCAATATTTTACAAACTTCCTTTTCTTCGGTTGAGAACTTAGCACCCATTTTTCTCAACCGTCACGCGCGCACCTCAAAAACTAAAATACCAAACAAAAAGTAAAAACCCGCGGCTTAAAACCCGAGACTGGGGACCACTTCCCCGCGCCCTCGGAGCGCGGCTAATTCAAACAAAAACCGACAACGGGAAAACGAAACCGTGCCCACGCGACGGAGCCCCGCGTCTGAAACAAAACCGAAAGAAGAAAAAAAAACTGAAAGAAAAAAATTGCCGCACTCAAGACAACCTGGACCTGGGAGGGCATAAGGCTTCTCCACAGGCGAAACGCGTTTCTTGGCTCTGAAAGAGCCCCCCAAAATTGTCCTAAGGGGAGAAAAATCCAGCTCCCCTAGGAACCCCAAATAAAAGGTGATTATACTCACCCGTCCGGTGCTGGCGAACAAAAAAGAGGTGCTGGCGGTCCTTCGCCTGAAGAAGACTTTTCCGGTGCTTGGAAAAGCTGCCTTCTTCTCTTACCAGAAAACGTACTCCACGGAGCTGCTTTTCTGGTAAGCACGTGGCTGTCTGGAAATCCTGCGGCACTGCGTGGAGGCTTCCAACGCAGGCGAGAATTAAGTCCACGGGGTCTGGTGGTGTTCTCAGACTTCTTTCCCGTGCAGAGAGCTCACGCTGCCACTTCTCGTGCTTTGCCTCGTGCTGCAGAAACTCGTGTCCACGTGGTGTGTCCCACGCTGTGGCGCCACGTATGGCGTTTCTCTGCCCCGTGGGTCACTTTATCAGTGATCCCTTGCCTTGCCCGGCTTCTGGCAGCAGTCGGTAGAGCCACTGGACAGTTCTGCAGCAATACCCACGCGGTGGGCTTTCTGGCTGGCTAGCACTGGATGTAAATTAGTGGCTAATGGCGGAAGGAAAGGAAGGCTCTCTTCTGAGGTTTCACAGCAGATCTTTATTCCTCATAGGTGGTGTGTGAGAGAGAGAGGCTGAAGCCCCGCCCACGCCCCCCTTAAGTAGACAGGCACCAGGGGGCGTGTACATAAACTTTCCACCAATAGGGGGATAGAAAGGGAGGAGTTGGGGGGTAGATTGACACACAAAAGGGCCAATCTCTGGAGAGGAGGGGGGGAGGGGATTCCCAGAACCTGTTCCAATCAGAAGCCCGGTCTCCCCGAGAATTCCAGAAGGGGGAGAGGCTTCCCTGGATGACTGGCAGGCTCCAGGGGAGGGGATAAACATGGATAAACAGAGGGGTTTAGAAAAGACCCTTTTCCCAACATAAATAACATAAACCCAAAACTTGTGAGCACCGCTCATGCACCGCTACATAGCCCCTATAGATTAGTCACACCCTTACTCAGGTAAAATACAGACTAGTTAACTTTTCACAAGAAAAATGTCTGTGGTATTCTTCTTTACTTCCTGTGCTTAACTGCTGGGGCTATGGTTGCTACACAAGTCAAGGAGCTACACTTTTCCACCCCAAATGTGAACAGGGAGCTCCAGCTTAATGGTTTTTTACATACATTGCAGAAATATTTTGAAGTTTAAGAAGTCTCTTGGACTATGTTTGTTCAGTGTTTCAATAACCTCCTCTGAAAATACTCACAAAGGATAATGCTTTCTTCTAGTATTTTACTTATTCCTCAACTAAGTGTTTGCTTCATACTGATTATAAGGGCCACAACTCTGTGGCACTCAAATGCATAATTTCTGGAGTCATTTGCTTTCCTTGTTGGGAGAAAACAAGGAATCATACTCCAGAGGATGTTTCCCAGCTAGAGGGTAGAGATGGCTCTCCTGCAACTGTAGTGGGGGATGACAGGATGTGGCTATGCCAGAAGCCCACTATGTCACCATAGTGGCTATGTCACCAGCATTGTCTGGGAGCAGAGGGTGATGCATGTCCCCAAATATGTTGCTGACAAATGATGCTGACAGCACCTGAGGAAGGCCCCTAAAATATAATCCTTAATCTGTCTCCTCGGTAGCCCAGAAAGGCTGGTGTAGTTGGTGGGGTATAAATGAGCACTTCAAAACTAGGACAGGATGTCTTCCATGCCCACTGCACTGCTGTGAACTTGGCCTGCACAAGAGAAGCCTTTTGTAACATCCCTATGTTTTACCCTCATCACAGCCCACCAAAAGAGAGAAAATGAAGTCCCAGATGAGCCATCACCCACCTGTCCATGCCCCCTGGGGGACAGACGTGAGTGTCTCCCACCTGCTCCGGGTGGGAGGCAGAAGATGTCCCCACAGACACGGGCGCCGGCACCTGGGAGAGCAGCGGTGTAATTGCTGAGTGGTGAATACCTGTTTGTCGTGTTCTGGAATCCTCCCCCACCTACACCCACTTTATGTGCCTCTTTCCTGTTTGGAGGGGAGATTATCTCGCCCGTGAACACCCCGATAGCACCACAGCTTTGTGCGGCTCTCCCCACGTGGCCGAGGTGATGGTGAGGATGATGCCCCTTACAAGGGAAGCTGTGCACCACAGGAGCTGCCCCCGGGCTGCTCTGCTGCTAAATGCCCTTTGGGAGTCATCTTCTCCAGCTCCTGTGCTGCAATAAAGGGCATCCACACGGTGTCTGCTACGCTGAGAGCACCACCAGCTCGGGCAGGGTTTGCAGCCACTGAAAGAGACTCTGAAGAGGTGCCAACAGTTACTTTGGGATGTTCCTGTATCCCAGCACAACAGGGATGGACCTCACAGGCTAGGGGAGCTGACCCAGATCCGGTACATCATATCTCCCCAAAGGGTGTTGCTGCAAAGCAGAGGCACTTCTTGATGCAATTGCTCCTTCGTGACAGGAATTAGGGAGGTGTGCCTTAATGAAGAGTGACTTTAGCTTCATCCTGAGTCCCTGTGTGGGAGGATTGCTCTGCTGTGGGCCAGCGCTGTGGGTGGGTTCACCCTGCTCCTCCACACAGCCAGTGGCTCCAGGCACTACAAGACCACCCCTCTGGCTCTGGCCAAAAGCCACCTGAAATCACTCCTTGGTGAAGGAGGCAATGATGATCTGGACTGATCGTTGTGCCTTCTGCAGAAAAATAGCTAAGCAAACATTTGAGAAGGATGAAAGTAATGAGGAGAGGAAAAAAATCCCCTCTATTTCTGTCCTCTTTTTAATGGTGATTTCTCATGGTATCAGGATACTTGGGCTGATAGGCCAATACAAGCTGCAGCTGATTCAAGACAGAAGATTTTAACTGGGCAAAAGGGTCAGCTGGCCATGGAGGCTGTTCTTCTTCCTCCTATTGTAAGTCCTTGGGATGTCTTCCTAGTGGGTCTGCTTGGGTTTAATACTCCCTGAAAGCACTCAGGACTGCCTCCACAAGAACTTAATGTGCTTAATGTTTCTGGAGCCTACAGGCCATCCCTACAAATGTGCACAAGGTTCTGCATGTGCCAGAGTTACAGCTCATGGGGTATCACAGAGCCTCTTCTGTTTAATTTTTTTTTCATGATTTTTATAAGTATTCCCCCATTTTTACCCTCAGCTGGCACTTATTAAGTTGCAGAGGATACTCATCCCTGGCTTTCATCCCAGGTTACCTGGATGGCTGCCCGAGAGCATTCAGGTTTGTCCTTACCTTCACGAGCCCTTGTCCCAGCATATCCCTTCCCTGGGAGGAACCTGGCATGTGACCCTTGCACTGCTCCTCTGTTCCTGTGACCATTTCCACAGTTTGCATGTTCAAGGGTGCGTTCTGCTTTTCCACCAAATAACTCACTGCTGGAATGATCCCCTAACTCTCAGCTGAGCACGAGATGCTGTGTTCAGCAAACATAGGTCAGTTCTTCAAGTCCTTTCATCCTGCCTCTCAGCGAAGCATTGCTTTCCGACTAAGTGTCTCACTTCTAATGGTGAGGAGTCCCAGTCCTAGTCAAGGTGATATTTGTGGCACTGGACATAACTGTCTTCTGAAAAGCCTCTCCTGCTCCTGTGTAATATTTCTATTTCTTACTGTGCACGTTGTACATGCTCTGCTTCTCAGTAAGTACTAGAAGCCCTGGTCTGAAGACTCTTGTGAAAAGATTTTGTTTCTTTTAAGTGGAACAGATCTTTGGAGAGCCAGACACTGACAGTGTGTGTGTCTTTCCATGCCTTTGACAGATTTCCATGCTGTTGTCTCTAAGTTCATCTTTGGTGCCTCTTCCTTGTGTCTCCCTGGACTCTCAGTGTGTATCCCCTTTCTGCTCACATTGCCTTAAAGTAGCTCTTCCTACCTTCATGAAAAGACAAAAAGTCCTCTCACATTCCCAAGGTTCTTCAACACCCTGGAATACCTGGTTCCTGCCACAAGGTTCCCTCTCTACCCCTTGCCCTGCCTCATCATTGCTCTTTGCATAGCCTCCAATTCTGATACTAAATCAGCATTCTCTGCTGGTAGGTAAGGTGAGCCCTGCAGAAGAGTGGCTGATGAAAACAAGTCTTTGTTAAAATTACAGGTTAGCAGGTGAAGGGAGCAACCTGAGAGGGGGGAAACCTACCCCTTGTAGTGCCAGTACCAGCTGACTCCATCTACAGCTCTTCCAAACAAGAATATTCTGGTGTTCTAAAGGCCATTGGTGATTCTGACTATAGTCCATGCAGACTTCAGAGTCATTGTCAATCTTCTCTCCCTTTCCCAGCCCATTTTCATGTCAACATACTGATTTTAAAGTTGCTATTAGGACTACAACACTGGCATGGCATTTCAAAGTAAATTCAGTAGCAGAGGTTGAACAACACTAACAGATTACTAATTTATGCAGCTTTTATCAAAGTGAAGCACAAAGATGGTTTTAAATCATAGAATCATAGAATGGTTTGGATTGGAAGGGGCCTTAAATATCCTGTAAACTCACAGCTAAATGTAAATGTGTGTGTTTGATAGTACTGTGTAATAATAGTAACAAAGGTATTAATAAAATACTATTATTAGTCTTTTATTGTAGGTCAAGGGAGGTGATTCTGTCCCTCCTCTTCACTCTCAGAAGACCCTACCTGGAGTGCTGCATGCAGCTCTGGGGTTCTCAGCACAAGTAGGATGTGGATCTGTTGGAGTGAGTCCAGAGGGGGGCCATGAAGGCGATTAGAGCAGGAGCACCTTTCCTAAGAAGACAGGCTGAGAGTGGAGGCTGTTCAGCCTGGAGAAGAGAAGGCTTCAGGGAGAACTTAGAGCACCTCCCAGTACTTGAAGGGGGCTACAGGAGACCTGGAAAGGGACACTGAACAGGGGCATGGAGTGGTAGGAGAAGAGGTAATGGCTTTAAAATGAAAGGAGGTAGATTTGGATTGCGTATTAAGAAGAAATTTTTCACTGTGAAGGTGGTGAGGCACTGAAGCAGGTTGTCCAGAGAATCTGTGAATGCCTTATCCCTGGAAGTGTTCAAGACCAGGTTGGATGGGGTTTAGAGCAATCTGGTCTAGTGAAAGGTGTCTCTGCCACAGCAGGGTGTTGGAACTAGATGGCATCTAATGTCCCGACCAACCCAGACCATTCCATGATTCTGTGAAGTCAAAACAGAAGACCACTTAGCTCTCATGTCTCCCAGGCCAGGCTTTGGATAAGTGAATTTTCTCTGCCTGTTTTTCTTCCTCAACTACAAATGGAGTTAAAGGTGATTGGCAAGGACTAAAACCGTAAGTTTTAGATGTTTGAGTCATGGCAGGTGAGTCTCACCCACTGCTAAATAAAGCCACACACAGCTTCTAAAACACCCATCTCCCCAGAAGCCTTGCACAGCAGAAAAAGGACTTGAAAGCTGCTCTTCCACCTTATGACTGGGAAGATTGCAGTACTTCTCCCTTTGCCGGGAGATATTGTTAGAAGGCAGCAGAGGCCCACTTTAATGCCATAAAAAGTTAGTTACATCCATTTTCCCCCCAACTTAGCTGAGCAAAGGTTTTGTGTAAGCCACATGCACTATACTGAGAAACAGGGCTTTTCTCCCACGTTCTTGCTGTGCCCGCAGTGATACGGCTAGCAGAAACTGTTGTCTTCTCAAAAGGAAAATCATTCATCTGAATTGTTTCCAATGGCCTGGGTTGCTCTTTTGGTTTCTAGCTAAACACACTGCATTAGAAGAAATTCCTGTCACGAATTGCCTGCTTCCCCTACCAAGCCCCTGTGAATCATCCACAAGGGAACAACACGGCATCGCTACCGTGCTGAGCGGAGCAGCTGCCAGGCTGCTCTCCTCGTCTGCTGCGAGACGATGCCCAACGTGAGCATTCAACAGCTCTTGTGGGGTGAAAATATGAAATCGTATTCAAATTTTTTGACCTATTTTTCACCCCAGTTGATTCAAACTAGATATGCCACCATGGTGTTGCAGAAGAGGTTTCCAGAAACTTTCTCACAGCAGGGCTGCCTATGACAAGAAGTGTAAAAAGTCTCTGCAAATCAGGGAACTTATTCTGTGATGCAATCTGTGTAGGAAAAAGTTCACTCGCCACTTTTTGCTTGGCTCTGCCAGTGCAGATTCAACATCTCGCAGCTTCGATTCCCGCAAAGCACTCTCAAAATATTTGTCACAGTCTGCTTTTGCTTGAAACCTACAGAGCAGAGCAAGCTGTGCAGCACAGCATGCCAGCATGCTTGTGAAAAATCCCTTCTGGATGCCTGTCACTGCTCTGCTTAGCACTTTGCACTCTGTCTCTTGCCATTTTCTTGACCTTGTGTTTACCTCCATGGCACTTACCCACTTCCTCGCTCAGCTGCAGATCTCGTTGGCTGGCTCTGACTTTGCTGCACAAACAACAATCTGTCAGCTGGGCCGTAACCCCGCCGAGGAAGAGATGCGCTGATTTCATCTGACATTGGCACACGAATTGGATTAAAATATCAAAGAAGGGATCTAGTGGTGTAGGTGTTTTTGTAGACCCGTTTGCATGACTTCACAGATGTTGCTCAAATAGATGTTTTTTTTCTGACCACTGTAAGAAAATCTTGATCATGGAGGAGGAGTACTACCCATGGTGTAACAGTGGTGTGTGGGATGAGGAGTTGTGTAACCAGTGTGCTGGTGATCCCCAGCTCATGTTTTGCAAACCACCCATCTGGCCACTGAGATACTCTGGCTGCTGATTTCACACCACCAGCAACCACTGAGTCTTCCTTTCTCACCTGCAGCTGGATCAAGCTGAAGACAAAGAGGGATGAAAATGATCTGCAGACTCCTCCTGCAGAGGCTTTATTCTGGGCTATGTTGGGCCACAGAATACTGTTTTGTGCCTGGAGAAACAAGAATTTAAATGAAAGGTTATAATGCAAATCTGTAATGCCGCAAAACTGGAGGAGGACCACGACACATTCCTGAAGACCTGTCAGAAAAGCAAATAAAACTAAGAGCTGTTCTGGTGAGTCAGAAATATTTGGTCATCACTGTATTCAAATTATGACCTTTGATAACCGGTCAGCTACAGAGAAATTCAGTGTACTCAGTAGTGAGTTTTACAATCTCCTCGCTCAGCTACCAGATTTTGGTAGCTTTTTAGGAACATGATGACATTGTTCTGGGCTTCTTTGCCATTGTCCTCTCTCCTCCTTGTCTTTTCCTTTTCTTGTCCTTGCCACCCTTCACAGAGATCTCTACAAGATGACAGAAAGCCACCTTCTTCACTCTTTTCCTATCTCTTCAAGCTGCCAGCTGTTCAGCACTGGTTGAAGTTGGTGCCCTGAAGAGGTCTGGATGATGTGCCATAATAGAAAAGGTGTAAAACACAGTTATTGTCCATCCATCAGTCTCCAAGATGAAAAACCTGGAGACTGTTGGTGATAATCCAAGTCATCTCCCAGCCTTGGGCAGCTTTCTTCTCCACAGCTTTGGGGCTCTGGAGAGGGTGAGTCCTTTCCTTTCCCCTCTGCTTTACAGCAGGCTGAGGCTTGGAGTCCTGCTGTTTTGGGAAACTGACTTTGAATGGGTTACACATTGCTGAGCGGGATTTTGGGTGTTTCTCTGGAGGAGGCTGGACATCTGCTTCATGCCCTGGGTGCCCCTCTGCTAACAGGGGCTTGGGGAAGAAGGGTCTAGACACAGTCAGACTGGTGCCTGTGTTTGCACTCCTGATTTAGTTCCAATGTCAAAAAAACCCCACTCATTAGATTCACATGATGGAGCAGCAAAGAAAGTGTCTTTTTATGGAGGCTGAGGAAAATCCACAGAGATGTGGGTTGCAGTTATTTGTCTGAATGGCGCCTCCTGACATCACGAGTGGCTGGAAAGGCTTGCTCAGGAACAATGGAGAAGGCAGCTCTGCCTGGCTCTGCTAAAGCCTAAACACTTTCAGCATCTAGAATTGCATCTCTTGTTTTTCACTATAGAAGTCTGATTTTGCAGGAAGTTTGATGTGTAGAGAGGGCAATGCTTTTTGAGGCTTGTGAGAAAAGTGTCCTTCTCGTTTGTTTGTAAAGTGACTGCACCACAGATATTTTACAGAGAGTAAGATGAGATGTGCACGTAGAAAAAATGGAAAAGGTTTTACTTAAAAAAAAATTATAGGAAGATATCAGCTGAAAGGAAAACACATCTGACAGGTCTGGGAAGTAAAAAAGGAATCCTGCTTTTCTGCACTCAATATCCTGTAATGTAAAAATTCAGTTGTACAACAGAACTATGAAAGGCTCAAGTTTTTAACAAACCCATATATATTAAGGAACTCTTTAAAATTCAGTTTCATCTCGTCTATTTTATTTTGACTCTTGAGTTCTTCTTCAAGTGTGTATCCACATTCAGTGGCCATCTCTGCTGGGTCCTTCTGGGTAGATAGCTTGCAAGAATTGTTGAGGGTTCTTTGGCATTTATTCAGGTGGGTCAAGGAGGGAGCAGCTGGCCACCTGATACAACACTTCATCAAATGCTGTAAGTCCCTGAGCCCCCCTGGCTGATGAGCTGTGCCCTGTGCCCAGGATGGAGCATCTCTGGTCAAGGACTCCTTTGTCAGCTCCAGATCTTGCTTGTTCTTGCTGCACTGCCTGACTTTGCTGGAACACCACAGGGAATTGTAGCCTGGGGGTGCTTACTCCAGACTTGTGAGAGCTGCAGGGCGATGGCAGCCATGCCTCAGGATTACACAGGAAGGAAATGCTGACTGGCTCTTGCAGGGCAGAAAGTGAGACAGGACCAGCTTCCCAGGACATGCTCAACCGTGTGAACTTCACTGCAGTGTAGACTTTGGAAAAGCAAAATTTCTTCTGACTGTACCAAGGCAGAAGCTCTGATTCCATCTGCCCACTAAATCACCATGCACACTGCGGTGGGGACATGAATGTGGCCTGGGTGAATCTTCTGGGAGACACCTATGCAGACCTGCCCTGAACACCTGGGGAGGTTGCTTATTGTGCCTCAGAGCTCTGGAATGACAGCCCTTCAGTGTCTTTTAAATGTTTTTGTGGGTTTTTTGTTTTACAAAATTTCAATTTGTAGTGCTCTGATACACATTCTCTTTCCTAATACAATGGACATTTCTCTCCTTGTTCCATGCTCATTTTCCTCCTTTCTATTTTTTTCCTTTTCTTTTTTTTGATAGTTTTCCCCTTATTTAGACTTATTTTTTGTGATTTTCTTATCTTCCCCCCACCCTTTCCTTCTTCCTTTTTTTCCTCTGCCCTCACTCTTTCCCTTCATTATATTTCCCATTCTCCAGTGCCTCTGGTACCCTTTGGAGGGGAAAACGTATCCCCTGTGAATGCCTCAGTGGAGAGATCCCCACCCCAGCAAAGTGCTACTAGAGAGACCAGTTTCTGTATTAGAATAATTTTTTGTTTTCTTATGTCTTTTTTTTTTGAGGTTTTGGATGGATTTTTTGTTGCAAGATGCTTCATCAGCCAGCAAGGTTCATAACCACAATGGGAGTGAAGAGCGAAAGTGGGTGGCTCTCAGGGAGCCACTGCAGAGCTCTGTGCAGCTGGAGCAGCATTTCTGTAATGTGTGGGTAGATGGATCTGAATAGCCCCACCATTTTCTCCTTTGCACCCCACATCTTTCTCCATCTCCATCCCCCTCCTAAATCTCATCAGAGATCCTCGTCTCCTTTAGGGATAAAAAGAGAAGCCACCAAACTGCTGCCCAGTATGTGCCTTCCCATTAATGATCTTGTGGCAGGAGCTTCTCTGGTCATGGTTGAGGTTCACTCTTTGGGGCTTGGCAGATGTACTTGTAAAATTGAAACTACTGGTTGCTCTTCTTATCTGCTTGCAGGCCGGTGTGTGGTGTGCCTCTGCCTCTAGGCAGAACCTGCCTCTGGGACCGCGCTGGTTTCGGTTTCATCAGTATATATTCTCCCTCACAGGCCAGGCACAAGCAAGGGTTGTGTTTGCAGCACCAGATCTCAAAGCACTCACACAGTTAACCATCAGGGTTGCAATGGGTAGACATTCTTTATACCTATTTTACAGGGAGGTGGAAGAGTGAGGCTGCCTGGGGTTGCTGTCTGTGGACTGTGGACATTTACCCCACGGACAGGATTTGCTCATTACAGACCTTACCCACAGAGTGTCGTGCCCAAGATTTGCCTTCTGTGGTGTTCCAGTCACCAGCAGCGTAGGAACATATGCATACGTGTCAAAATACTGTCTTACTATTACTGTCTAGGCAAGTTTGCATCTATAAAAATCTAGCATAAAATGCATATAATGTTATCATGCATATGTATTTGTGTAGCATATACATAATCACCTCTTTGTATGCAAATACAGTTATATCCATAAGTAAATACTCTTTTCAAGCATGAGTTCAACAATGGAAAAATATTTGCTTTTAAAAGTAAGCCTTTATTATGCCTTCATGCTGATTCTGCCTGTGAATTATTTTTCTTGTTGATAACAGGTAGCTATCAGTTTTCCAGGGAAACAAAGGAAAAGAAGATGAAACAGTTGTCAAGCATTGCATTGTACCATGCCATGAATTTTCCTTCCTACGGGCTGAAAAGAAACCACTGAATTATATCGTAACTGTCAAGCGTCCTGGTTTTAGTTTGTTGCTCAAACACAATAAAATTATTTAATATACAAAAGCTATCATTCAGAGCCAGTTGGTCTTTCCTTCAGCATTATATAGAGGAAAACAAGGAATGAGAAATGCACCTGAAAATGGTGAAACATTGACAGTAGGATGTTGGAGAATATTGTAATAGATCATATTTATGACAAAACAGAAACTCAACACCCTGGAAAACACACAGAGCACTTGAACTGTGTTTACTTCCAGGCACATTGGCCTTTGCATAGGGGTGGGCCGGGTGATTCAGCTGAATCTGAAACCTGATAAACTCTTGCCTTCTGTTTTTACATCACAGCCAGTGATTGCACATGACACATTAGGAGCAGATACCGCTATGCAGACACTACCTTTGGTATTTATTGTATCAGTCGAGGTAAGGATCATTCCTTGGTCATGCTGCACTTCAGTCTTTCACTTATGGGTGTGTGGATATGGGTGCCAGAGGATATTCGTTTAAACGGACGGTCTTGAGCCTGGATTGTGAATTGAAAGAAGAGCTTGTGTGAAATATTTTCTTCTGTTGAGCTTCTGTTTACAAACTGTGACTGCAGACTCTGGTTCCCAGTAACTTATGCCTCATTTGAACTCATTCAGTGAATGTGTTTTTGTCCAAATATTAAGAATCATGCTTAGTAGGAATTTGAGCTGCATTAATCGCACCAACCAGTAAAGTTGTCTTGTTATTTCTTTTTTTTTTTTTGATTGGAAAAACATGCAAGTACTTCTGGCATAAGAGCTGGCACGAGAGAATTTAAAATTAAATCTGATTCCTTATAAAATTGCCACTTAGAAATGGTTCCATGAAACCTTGCCCTCAAATCTTTATTCTTTACATTTTTGCAGATATTGAGAACAAATGAGGTATGAACAACACCAAAGGAAACTGTTCAAAAACACACAGTAAATATTTTTGGTATCTATTTTTAAGAAAAAAATATTTTAATAGTAATTTTTTTTTATTTCTGTAGCTAAATATTCATTGCAGCACTTCTTTTAAGCCAGGGTGGTCCAACGTCAGTGGCCTTTAGGTCTGCACCAAGATTTTAGTTGCCCAACACCCAGCAGCTCCATCTCCTAGCCTGGAAAGCACAACCCCACCTTTGTCCCACTTGACAAGTCCTTTTCACCCTTCCTCCTGGCAGCAGTGCCTGGCAAGCCCTCTGGCCACTCTCTGCCACCAAAGCTGCTACAGAGAAATTGGGGGAGGAGGAAGGAGTTGGCTGTGGGTAGTTTCTGTCTGGTTTGAAGACTCACTGTCAATTGCTGGTGGTGAAGAAGAGGAAGAGGAGGGGGAGAAGAAGGAGGGTTAAGAGAAGAAGGAACAGGAGGATGAGGCCGCAGCTGTGTGAACCCCAGTCACAGCAGCCCAGCTCCCAGCAGCAGTCTGTGGGGAGATGAAAGGGGAGGTGTTTGGCTGTTTGGACAGCTCTGCCATCACCAACCACAGTTCCCCATCTCCTCTGAAAAGAAGGAAGGCTGTCTGGAGGCTGGAGTTGCACCACATTGTGCGAAGATCTGTTGGTTCCCAGCTCTGAAATATGCCCAGTGAGGTGGGCAACCAGTGCAGTCAGCACGTGGTCCCAGTTCCAGCCATATGGATGTAAATCCAGAAGGGCCTTGCTGCTTCTATGGGAGCATTCAGGATTTTTCCCCGTGTGTAGGAGATGGACCAAAACCAAGATAACTTCAAGCCCCTTACCAGCAAGTACTCTGACAACTCTCTGGTGACACAATTTTTTTTATTCCAGACATAAGTTGGTTCCTGCCTGTGCATCCTTTGTGGGGTTCTCTGCACATCATGTGAATTCACAGTGGGCAGCTTTTCCCCCTGCAAAGCAGGACAAGCCATTTTGCTGTTGTTTTGCTGTCTCTCTGTGGCACCTTGTTAGCCTGTAAGCCTTTGTGTGCACAGCCTTTTTCTCACTGTTGGTGCAATGGCAGAGGGGTCAGAGATTGTGCATTTTCCATGCACTTTTAAGTGGGATGAGCGGGATTTGCTGGCCTAAAATCCACTGGCTGAAAGTGACTGTGAACCACCTGGAGTAAGAGCCTGGCACCTCCATGTCCGATCAGCTCCACCATCTAGGGTGGTGAATCACCCAAGGGAAGAATATATTTCTCTTCACTGGCCATGGAGTGACACTAAATGCGACACCCACCTCTCTCTGGGCCAGGCAGACCCTGACCTGCCTGTGGGTGCTGCTGTCTGAGGCGTGAGGCAAAGGGCAGGTGGAAAGGGAGTGGGCTCACCGAGCTGTGGTGAGGGATCAGCAGATCTTTAAATTCCATCTGTGGTTTGTGCGGTTGCTGGGGGAAGATGCGCAGCCCCAGGAAGTAACTCACAGCAGTGAAGCTCCTGCTCTGAAATGCCGCGCAAGAGGGACGGCCTTTCTCCAGTGGCTCTGTAAGAAGCCTCAGATGGGTTGGGAGAGCACCAGACCCTTTGAAATCCCTTGGCAGGGCAGTGTAAATGCCTTGTTCAGCCAGGACATGCCCAAACCCTTCTGTGTGGGGCAGGCCTCAGCTACCCTGGGCTGGGAGGGGGACTGAGGTGCCGTGCCAGCCTTCCAGTAACTCAGGCTGCTCAGAAACATGCACTGCAAATCATGTCCCCTCTGAGGTTCAGGGGAGGAAATTGGGGGTGCTGAACTTCCTCATACTTCCTCAGGAAATAGGATTTCTCCCAGCTCTGAGGATACCAGACACAACTCAGTATTTCATTGTTGCTTTTTATGCTGTAAAAACATTTGTACTCTCTCACTATGCACATACGTGTAGAGAAAAAGAGCTGTACATAGAGTACGAGTGCTTTCAACTTCATGTAATCTCCTGCTGAATTTGATCAAAACCTCACAACGCGGAATATACAGACAGTAGTAAAAAGGCAGCACAGATACTTTATTTTGGCTGCTTCAAACTCAGAATATGAATAGAAGGCTCTGCTTTATTTCAGTGATGATAAAAGGCAATCTTCAGGTCTTAAATTTGAAAAAAAATACAAGTCGATGCTGAGGTTGATAGGAGATATTGTATTGTAGAGGAGTAGAAAATGGGAGCAGGAGTAGGAGTAGAGAAATGAAAAGGTGGAGTGTAGGAGGAGGAGGGTGGGAGTAGAAAATGAATTGTGGTGCATCCATCAGCATTTCAGCATTGTGGGAGATGAGATAAACCTAATGCTGTCATTTGTAGATGCAGTAAAATTTCTTGTACTGAGCCATCACTGTGCTGAGCTGTTTTAGGAGGAGGAAGCCCTCAGCAGCTGAATGGGTGGGTTTGTTCACACAGCATTGCCTAAGGGTGGTCAGCAGTGTTGGAGTGCACTAAGAGAGGAGTGCAGACAGGGTTAGACACTTTTATTGTGCATGGCATGTGTTGCTTTGACTCCAAAATCTGTTGATTCAATCCCCAGCTTCTTGATGGAGAGAATAAATTCTAAAAAGAAAATATGGCAGCTCATATATGTGTGGACTGGGGCCCCACAGAAGAACATGCTCACCTGGGTGGTTCTGCCAAAGTCAGAGCAAACTATCTAGAAAGGTAATTTACTCATCCCAGGAAAGTGCACAGCATTGTCTTATTGGCCTTCATCCCCCCTCCAGCCCTCAGCAGACCTGGTCCCAGATGTGGGCATGCAATAGCCAAAATCTCTGTAGCTCTGCTCTGCCTGTTGCATTGTGAGTCGTGGGGCCCCACTTGCTGAACAAATGCAGCATTTGGAAGGTTCTGGTTTTATCTTCTCCACCTCCGTGTCCCTACATCTCATTGCAAACTGCTGTCTGCACTCTCTGTATTCACTGCTAGCTTTTGAGCTGCAAGAGCATCAGTGACATGGGGCACAAAGGTGGCAGAGCCCTGCCAAGAAGATGAGGGGAGTGACAGCAATGTCATGTAGGGCAAAGAAAGGGGAATACAACCTCTATCCTGCAGAATGACCTGGGCTGAACTACAAATGCACCAGGGCCTCCTAAAATCCCCCAACAGTAGCTTTCTTCCCAGTTTTCAAAGTTGGCATCTGACAAAGGAAAGTTTGGGGTTTTTTTTCAACATCTGCATATACCAATAGAGTTCAGGGAATAGCATCTCTACTTTGGACAAAACAGAAGAGCAAGGACTGCAAGATTTAAAAAAACCCCACAACTCCTTAGAAGAAAGCCTGGGTAATAAATCCACTTCCTTTAGCAGGATGGGTGCCAGTCTGGCTCTTAGACCCTTTTTATTTTTTTTTTTTCAGACACCAAGGAAAGAAAATGTTTCTGTGTTCTCAAGCACTTCTTTTGTTTTGGCTCCTATTTAAACACATCCATTTGCTGCGCGTCTCTGGCTGCTTCTCACCATTATATAACCTCTGCTTCTCCAAGGCAGGGTGCTCTCCCTTAGTGCAGGGCAACTACTGCAGCCGAGTTGTGTAACACTGCCACATAAAGCTGTTCCAAGCTGAAACGTGGCATGAAAGTTATTAGGTGGAACTGGGACTACTTTGCTTTCTTTTCTTTTCTGTTTTTTTCTTAAACTAAAAAAAAAAAAAAAAAAAACCTGAAAAAAATGGTGTTTTCTAAAATCCATGGGCTAAACAGTATAAATTTGTGGGTTGAATCCTTTAAAGGATTTACAAAACATAGAAATGACTTAAAGGCAAAGTAACTCTGAAATCTGATGAGCAGCCAACCTATAATAAGGTATAATAACCTTTGGCATTTGGTAAATAAACATCACAAAAAGAGTGCTTTAAAATGTGATCAGTTACTATGCACTTATGCATATTTTGCACAAACTATATAGTTAGGTGTCAATGCATAGCTTAAAAAGTGTTTTCATAATAGACAGCATGAGTATCTAGATGTATGATCTGACATTAAATTACATGCCATGGCCTAAATCCAGTCTTGTGTTCTGTCTCCTTCATTATTGTTACTCATTTTCAGAAAATATTTTTATAGGAACAATGAACTACATTTAAATAACATTAACACTTTCCGCCTTGGAAGAGAGGGTAACAGGTTTTCTGGCTCAGCTTTGACAGTTACCCAGCTTCGGTGGTTCTTTGACAGGCAACGTCAAATGCCATGGCTGGTTGTGAATTTTGTGACTTACGAAGCCATGTCTGAAGTACGTTTTTTAAAAGCACTCCTCCTACTGAAAACAAAACAGATTTTCTAAAATGTGAGGTTTGCCAGTTTGAACAAGGTGTTGAGTCGTGTCTCATCCTTGGGATTATTTCCCTAGTTTAAGCAAATGTCTTCCTTTTAAGTTTAAACAGAATAGCAGTTTTGTGTTAACTCGAACATATACATATGTATATATCTTTGTATGTTGATGGGCAGGGGAGGCAGAGGCGATGTGTCCTGCGACTGCTGCCTCATTGAAAGGGAAGAACACAAACCTTAATGAACTGAGTAGCCCTGGGGTTTGCCGGGAAAACTATAAAGTATGTTCAATAGTTGACTTAGGATGAAATTATCCCGTGCTCCGTGCCTGCTCACGGAATAAAACACCAGCTCACGGTATGAAAACACGCTCAGCCGAAGGGGAGATTTATCACTTCGGGAGGTGCAGACACTCTTTGGCAGGGAGCCGGCCAGGGAGGGAGGGAAGGAGGGGGTAGCGAGGCAGGGCAGCTGTCGCACCCCCGGTCCGGGGTGCGGAGCTGCCAGGGTCCCCGCGGGGCGGGCAGCCCGGAGGCCAGCGCTCCGCACGGAGCCAGCGCTGCCAGGACGCCGGTGGGAACGGGAACACGGCCCCCGCTCCCGTGTCCTCCCGCAGCCGCCCCGCCGCAGCCCAGGGATGCTCCCAGGTCCCCGCTCATCCCCGGCGGCGGGACCCCGCCGGCAGCGACTGAGGTAGAAACACCCGCGGGGGCATTTTCGGTGGCCATCCCCCCGCGGCTCGCCGTGCGAGCGCTTGCTGCATTCGGGCAGCCCCGGCCGCGGGGGGCACCGCCGGCTGCCCGCTCGCCGCTTCTCTCCCCGCTGCGCCGCCGGGAAACAAAAACCACCCAGGAGCAGCACGGGGGCACCGGCACCCTCCTGCCAAACCGGCCCCGCGGCGGGAGGCGGGCGGCGGCGCGGCGCTGCCATTGGCGCGGCCGGGCCGTCCCTCCCCGCCGGGAGGAGGAGGAGGAGGAGGAGGAGGAGGAGGAGGGAGGCCGGAGGCGGGCCCGCGCGGGGCGGTCGCTCCAGTCGGTGCGCGCCGGGCGGCCGGGTCGCTGCTGTTGCAGTTGCCGCGGAGGGCAGGGATCCGGGAGCCGGGCAGGGTTTAGGGCGGCGGGGCCGGGAGGTCAGGCCGGAGGTCTAGGGCGGCGGGGCCAGGAGAGTTGGCGGTCGCGCCGTCGGGGCCGCGCCGATCCGCGCCCGTAGCCTGCATGGGGCGGCGGCGCTGAGCCCGAGCCGCACCGCTCCCGCCGCGCTCCCGCCCCGGCCCCGCCATGGCCGAAGCACCGCAGCTGGTGGACATCGACCCCGACTTCGAGCCGCTGCCGCGGCCCCGCTCCTGCACCTGGCCTCTGCCGCGGCCGGAGTTCAACCCCCCCAGCTCGGCCACTTCCAGCCCGGCGCCGTCGTGCGGCGGGCAGCCCGATGGGGCGCCCGGAGCCGCGGCCGGGGCCGCCGCCTCGGGAGCTCTGAGCGCCGACTTCATCAGCAACCTCAGCCTGCTAGAGGAGAGCGAGGACTTCGCGCCGCTGCCCCCCGCCGCCGCCCCTCCGGAGGCTGCCGCCTGCCGCTGCGGGGACTTCCCGGCGCCCGAGGCCGGCTGCCGCCTCCACCCGCCGGGACCGCCGCCGCCGGTGCCGCCGGTGCCGCCGCCCGTGGCCGGACTGTCACCGGGCCCCGTGGCCGGGCAGCCCCGCAAGAGCAGCTCGTCGCGGCGCAACGCGTGGGGCAACCTGTCCTACGCAGACCTCATCACCAAGGCCATCGAGAGCTCCCCCGAGAAGCGGCTCACCCTCTCCCAGATCTACGAGTGGATGGTCAAGAGCGTCCCCTACTTCAAGGATAAGGGCGACAGCAACAGCTCGGCCGGCTGGAAGGTGAGAGGCGGGTGGTGGGGGACGCGCCGTCGGAGGGTGGTCCCGGGAGGCTCCGCCGCCCCCGGGCAGCAGCCGCGGCGCTGCAGGGGCTGGGCACGCCGCCCTCCTCGGCTGCATGATGCCCGCTGCGCAGCCTGCAGCGCTCCGGCTCCGCGGTTTCAGTTTAACCTCACATTTCTACTTTTTGTCACCTTTCCAAAGGGAGAACTCCTAAAGGAGAAAAGCGTTCTAGCCCTCCCGCTCCTGGGGCGCTGGGGGAACCGGAGCCGCTCTCAGCTCTCCGCGTCCCCCAGCCCTGCCCCGGCGAAAGCAAAAGTTCACGCGGTGTCACGGCGCCGTCCCCGGGCAAAGCCGGCAGGAGCGCCGCCGCCTCCCGCTCCTCGTGGGGGGCGGCGGGGCCCGGGGTTAGCGCCCGTGTGCCGGGGGAACTCCGCCGTGGCCCCGGCACTGCCCGGGCCCGGAACGGGGGCGGTCCGTGCCGCCGTCCGCCCCGGCACTGCAGGGCTTTGCCGTCGGTCGGCGGAGACGGACAGAGGCAAACAGGGATGGGGAAAGAGCGGAGGCAATACAAGGGTTGCAGAAATACCGTGTGTTTAATGAGTAAGCCGCAGTATTTGACCTGATGGCTTTGTTAAACGTGAGTTGCGGGAGCGTCTTGCTTGTGTTACGCGGTGGGACGGAGCTCCCTTCTCTCCCGCAGCGCAGTCTGAGCGGAGCGGTGGAACAACCTGTTGGCGGCCGGGATTTGTGCTCAGCCCCGCGGTGGGATCCCCTGCCGCCCCAGCGCCCGGGGGACCCCCGGGCAGCGGCTGCCCCCCGGACAGCTGCGGGGCGAGCCGGGCGAAGCTGCGCTTGGGGCTGTGTGGCTGCGGTGGCAGCGCCAGGCCCGTGGTGGTACCCTCCAGCTTTGCATCCCCGTGGCTTAGCGCTGCTGCCAGTGAATTCTCTCTCTCCGAGGCCTCCGTGGAGAAAGCGTCACCCCACCCGTGTCCCCGTGCGCGGCGGAGGCAGCGCCGAGTTTTGTGCCGCTGTTGCGTGAGAGCATTGTCAGAATGAGCTTGTGCCGTCCGCGGACAGGCAGAGCCTCCTCCACCCTGTGAGGGATTAAATGATGGCAGTAAATGCATGAGGTGCACGCACCTAGCATGGCATCGGCGCACTCCGATGTGTTCGGGACTTAGTTCCAGTTAGGGCCAGTCAAGCTCTTTGCTTCGCCTTCTAGTATTTGTATTACTTTTTTTTTTTTTTTAAGTGTCAACTCAAATCCTGCATTTATGTCTTTTTAATTGCACTGCTAAGAATGTTTGTTACATTAGCTTTTTGTAAATTTCTATTTTTTTAGAGCTAACCAACATCCTGCTAAGGAATTCCAGATTAATCTGTAACTCATGCTTAGCTGAAAGCTTTTAGGGCTTTTGAAAGTAGTTTGTTAGTTTCTATCGATGTGTTTGCCTAAAAAATTTAAAGGATAATTGTCTGAAGACATCTGTCATGAAAAACTTTAATAGGAGTGAAGTGATTGATAGCTGGCAGCTTTTAAATAAGGTAACTTGTCACTTGAAAATGCTGCTTCTTTTCCCAGTGGTATTTTAGTCTCCTTAAGTGCCTTTTCAGAGTGAGTAGAAGAGAATTAAAAGCCAAACAAACCAAAATAAAATCAAATATCTCCCAAGTTCAGGCGAGCAAGTAAGAAACACTGATAACTGTGTAACTTGCTCAGCGCTTCCTGTTTTATTGCTGCTCGTCCCGTGGTGCTTCAGCAAGGAAGAAGTGTCGCACACCTCCCTCTAACAGATTGAGCACATCCTATGCCCACATACCTCTGCCGTGACAGGAGAGCCGCTACTGCTGTGTTCTTTGGCTGCAGTCCCCTCTGGTAGAGTGCAGTACGTACCCTGGCACAGCTGGTGGGGAAATACACATGGACTCTCCTTCCATAATTAAATAGTCACTGTGCTATGCATCGGACACGTGTTGCCCCCGTCCCTTTGGCTGCATAACTGCCAGGCTGCTCAGAAAGTTGCATGCTTGCAGGTTTTACCACTTAAGCAGAGGAAGTGCAGAGTTTCTTAAACACACTTTCAAGTTTAGTTACCAGCAGCCACTGGGTGTCAACGCTGCAACTGACCTGGCTGGTGTGCAGCCCGTTTGCCTTGTTTATCACCAATTCTCCACGGCTCAGCTTGAGTGAGGATTACTTTTATTTTTTTTTTTTCCAGTTTGGGAGCCGTTGGTTTGCCCGTGGTCTGGTGACTTGGTGTAAGTGCAGGCGTAGGGCTGGGAGCGAAGCCTGAGTCAGCCCAGGGCCCCGCAGAGGAGGAACATCGCTCCAGAGATGAGCACAGATTAGTGACTGACTTTTCTGCTGACAGAGGGAGCGCGGGTTCGCCTCAGAGCCTGGCACTGACTTAGGGCCGGGAGTACATTGTGCACTGCTGACGCAGGCTGGGAAACGGGGGGTATTTTTTTTTTCCCTTAAGTAAAACTTTGAAACACTTTGAGACACTTTGTCTCGTTGGGGTTTGCATGATTACAAGCGCAATAAGGCACCTTTCAAATTCTTCACAAAATATATGGAACACACAAGAACTAAAAAAGAATGTGTGCTTTCTGCACAGTGGCAAGGTGGTGTTTCTCAGGCAGAAGTTGAAGGCTAACTGCTCTAATGCTTGTGAATATGTACTGCCCTGATTTAATACATGATGTCGAGCTTCTTTTTCATTTTTCACTGGAGAAGGTTCAGAGGTGTCAACATTTTCTGATAGGAGCTCAAAACAGTATCCAGGCTCTTCTGAATAAAAACATTAAAATAAAAATGGCTTTTAAAATAAGGGTATAAGCCAAAGGTATTAATGTAAAATTATCAGTAACATAAAATTATTTAAGTAGGTAAATTTTTCTCAGTTATACATGCACAGTAGTTTATTCCAGATTTTCTTGTCACAAACTCTGCTTTATTAACAAATCCCTGGTTGAACTCTAAGGGAGCAAAGTCCCCATGACCCCCCATGGGGTGGCTGCTTTGAAGGAAGCACTTGGGATGTGCTCTGCCAGACTTGCTGCATTGTTGGTTGTGAATGAGTGCTGATAGTGACCTGTGTTGCTCAGAGAAAGCCAAAGCAAGAGCAAGATCTGCTGCAGAGATAACAAAGAAATTGTTGTGAAAGTTGCATGGAAGAATGAGACTTTTCTGGTAGTATAACAGTCGAGTAAAAGCAACATTTTTGCCTTACCTGTGATAGTGGGAGACACAAAGTTTAAAACAGAAGAGGCAAGAACTCTACTGCAGCTGTAGGTAACTCTTTTTTTGACACAAATATGATAGCTTTTTGGCTAATCATCACATATAAAATATAAAAGATCTCTGTGATGTGCATATTTCATGATGTCTTTGCTTAATGGCAAGTGTTGAGATTTACTGTAAGGGAGCTGTCACAGTTAAGCTTCCTTGAATGGTCTCATCCTTTCAGTCTGCTTTTGAAAATGGGTAAAACCTTGTAACTTTTTCGAACAGGAAACATGGAGTTTTGGTGTCACTCATCTGGAGGTGGGTGTGTTGTTGATTTTTCTTAGTAGCAAGTGTTCAGGTCCCACAGGCACATATACCTCCTTGACTTCTAGTCCCAAGGAAACTTGTTCACCTAAATTAATTTGCTGCCATTGTTGGAGGAATGAGAATAGATATCTAGCTGCAGAGGAATGAATTGCTGTAATCCTGAAAGCCTAAGGATAAAACAAGGCATGGAACAGGTGCTTTGGGTGGCCTTATCATAGGAGCTCTCTGTGGTCAGCACTATTTTGTAGTGAATTGGTCTCCATGCAAAATGAATTCTGGGTTTTTCTGGTTCTGTTCTATTTTGTTTGAAAATCACAGGTAGTAAAAAATACTAGAAAGACTGAAAAATAATTTCACTGAATTTTTTTAAACCTTTTGAATCTAGGTCAGCAGTTTAAATTGTGGAAATTTAGATGATTTATTTAAATTGAAATGAGTACATAGAATCAGAGTCATGGAATAGTTTGGATTGGAAGGGACCTTAAAGATCATTTTTGTGAGGTTTTTATTATGATTTATTCTTTTTTTTTTAGGTGGGAAAAAAAATCACAGTTGAAGATTGCTTTTAACTCTGCCTGTGTATTCCCTCAGTACTGGTTACATCCCTGTGGGCATTTACCTCTGTCCCTTAAGATGCTTCTCCAGGTGATCTGTGGCCCTCCCAGCATCATGCATTGTATTATACATTTATACAGCAGACACATGCATATGCAGGTAGAGGTGTGGCTTTCTGTTTGTGGACTCTGTCAAGGTCAATGCTATACAGTCACACCTTTTCACATGTGGCAGATAGCCTCAAGAGCTGGCAGCTGCAGTTGAGGCTGCGCTGCCATGACACCTGGCCTCAGCCCACCCTGTTGTGAGAAAAAGATTTGGTGTCTTGCATACCTGCTCACTGCCACCAAAATGCCTCTTGTAGCAGCCTATGTCGTCTGTGAGTCACCAGCTTGCATTTTGCTTAGTTTCAGGTGTGAAAGTTCAGCTTAATCTTTGCAGGTGCAAGATACTCTTCTCACCTGTGTCTGAATAACTCATGGCTGAGCTGCATTAGTGGTTTGGAGCTTCCCATCAGGGCCTTGAATAATGTTTTAATTTTCTCTTAATTTTCTTTCCCCATTTTCTATTTGCTCTGGTATCTTTTCAGTTTCTTGTGTGATTATAGGTAAGACTAAACACCAAAATGAAATGTGTGAGTGGCTTTGTACGCTGACATAATGAACTAAATTTTCCTGAAGTGCCTGACTTTAAAGAGCTTCAATACAAAGACAAGGTAACTGCTCTCTGCCACTGTATTTTTTATGGCACACTCAGCTGCTTCCTTGTTATCATTATTTTCGTATCACATGGTTTTATAAGTAGTTGGTGAAGTTGGTTGTTTGGGGAACTGGAGCCTTTGCTGCCTGTGATGGAAAGGGGAAGCAGTGTGGTGCAAGGAGATAAAGATGTTTAGGTGAGGTATGTGAAGTTGTTTTCTTTTTCTCTTTTTCCTTCTTTCTTTTTAATACAATAAAATAGGCAATACTTTTGGTGGTTTGGGTTTTTTAGTAAGGCACCAGAAATTGTGTAGTCTTGAGATGTCTGCTCGTATCTTTTCGGTTTCCAAAGCATGATGCTGCCTAAATACGTGCGTCTCTGTTTACTCAACTGGTGAATCATTTTGTAAAATATGTGCTTGGCTTCTGGAATAAAAATGCAGATATATTTTGCAGCCACAGATTTGTGAAATATTGTAGGGCTGCGGCTACAGAAAATCAACCCTCAGCCCCTTCTGTTTTGGGAAGAAGTTTGTATATGAAACAAGGATTTCTGATGGAAATTATTTTAAAACCTTGAGTAATGAATGATAAGCTAAGACCTAGTCAGGATAACTTGAAATATAGTTTATTGTTTTCCTCTTTTAGAAATATGTAAAAGATGGATATATTTACTTCATTGTCAACTCTTGTGAGAAAGGAACTTCAAATTCACTGATTCTGGCTGCAGATAGTTATAGTTAAGCATATGGCAGTGCATACTAATATTTTAATGAATTTTGTAGCATTTTGTTTGTCAGTCTGGTTGCTGAAATGGGCTCTAAATATTGGGGAAACACTGCTCTTGGTGATGATAGGTTGTGCTTCAGAAATTAAGTGCATTGGAAAGAGTCACACTTTGAGGAACAGCATCTCTTGCTCCATAGAGAGCTTCAGCATTAATTGAATTGATCTGTGAAGATAAGTACTATTTACATTTAAGTATTATTTTTAAATCTGCTTAGTAAACATTAATCATGTGTGTTCATCAAACAAAGGTGCATCATTCCTGCACTGTCCTTTGTGATATGCAGATGTCTTAAGAGCAGTGCAGCATCATGAGGTTTCTTGGTAGGTCTCCATCCCTAACAGAGAAGGATAAAAAGAACTAAGATGCTTTTACTGGATTGGTTATTATCTTCTAAGATCTTCATTAAGCCTCATGCTTGTCCTAGATTTCGATAGTGGATGCTGGTCTTTACTGGATTGCTTAAAATGATACCTAAAGAGGCACATGTTTTAAGTTTTGAAGCACTTCTGTAATGAATGGTAAAGGCTTAGCAATGCTTTGGTTTGTGGTGGATGGGACCAGAAGTGGCTCTAGCTTTAAAAATGTAGTCACTCTAAACCTCCTGGGACTCTGACAGCTGCTGCATCAGACAGAGATTAGGGATTGCTGGAGGAGTGGAAGGCAACACTCAGTGTGCTCAGATGACTTTACTGAGTTGGTAAAGGCATCTTGCATCACTGCACAGTATCAATGATGGTTTTGTTTGAAAATACATTTTATTCTAGAGTTAATTAAATTTAAAGGTTTACATCTTCTCTTGTTCTAGTCTTAGAAACCTTTGGGAATGCATCTGGAAGTGCATTCAGTCCTGTTGCTGCTTCAAGACAGCATGCCAAGAATGGCTGTGATTGCACTTCTAAGTAGCCCATGTTTCTTCAAGTGCTTTACTGGTGTGTGCAATGTAGGCTCATGTTGGTGTGAGCATGTGGGACTCCTTTTTAGTTTTGTCAAGGCTATTGCTATGTAGGTCCCTGGGATATAGATTCTGAGGCCTGGCACATGCAGACTTGAGAGAATGTACTGGGGACACGGTCTCTGAAATAGTACATCTTCAGATTTAAATCTGGACTGATTACCAGAAAAGTGCTTGCAAGCAGAGGTGGCCTTAACCATAATATTTGCTGACTAAATTATATCTTCTAGCTGTGCTCTGTAATATGTAAGAATTCTTATTTTATTAGCATTAATTTTTTTTTTGATATCTTTCTCAGAGGCCACTTAGTGTCAGGCCTCCATGCTGCTGGTGCACCAGGATGTGAAATGATGAAGTGGGCTGGGCTCTGCTTCTTGCATGTTGGTTGTCTCTCTTAGAAAATGTTCAAAATGTCCCTCCTTTAATTTAGTTGCTGCCAGAATGAAATTTTCATCATGTGCAGAAATCAGAAAGCCTTTTCTTAATGAAGTGAGTGGTGTGTATATGTGCAGGAGTGATACGTGTGAGCAGCCTTTGTGGAAAGTTGAAAGTGTGCAAGGCAGGAGAGGCAGAGGCAGCTGCTTGCTGCTGAGGCTGACATGCAACTCCATACCCGAGCAGTATTGGCACTGCTGCAGAGGAGGAGGGTGACAGATGAGCAAAAGTGCTGTACCTGGGAGAGGTCCACACCACTCCTGGTCATTTGGAGCTGGTCGTAAATTTCTATGCTGGAGCTGGCCCTGTGTGGATGTGCAGTGTCTCCTGGGCAGCCCCCCTTGGCTGTTCTGCTGGCAGAACCCCCCCTGCAGATGGTCTCTGCTTTAGTGCCTCCCAGCTTAGACAGGACTTGTTTATATGTGACCTGTTCAAATTTATACAGCAGAGAAGGGTCTTTGTTTTTGGTGGGGTTTTTTTTTTTCCCTTTTTTGGGAAGGGGAACTCTGGAGCACTGGAATATGACCATTAATTTTTGTAGGAGAAACTCAAAAGTATGAAGTGCATGATTTTTTCCCTTCCTAAATAAGTGGTATACACATAATTCAGAATGTGGACTCTCAAAACTGTCAAATTACTGCTGGCTGTCTCACTTGCAATGGCAAAGTAGCAACTTCTTCAGTTTTCTTGTGCTTAACTCCAGAAACTGTGATGTGGGTGGGGTTTCACTTACCCATCACTGACTTTTCAAACTGTGCAGTTAGATAAGACTGAAGCAACTTGCTATAAATGTGGTGACTTGTTAAACCACATTTATTGTGCAAATGAGCTTACATCCTGCAAGATCAGCAGAAATGCTTGGTGTTTGCCTGGATGGAAATTAATTAAAATTTGGCGACCAAAATTAAAGGAATGGATTTGTTGCCCATTGTGTTATATGAATCTGCCTTTCAGTTCCCACAGTGGGAATTAGAACAGTTGCAAATGTTTTTTTGGCATATGTGAGTTTTAAGTTGGTGCTAAGTTCTGGCATCCATAGCCTTCTCAGATTTTTACTGCCCTTTAATATGTGTTAAATATATGTGAAGTTGCTAATGGGAGTAAGGATACTAACAATCCAAAAATATACTGTTGTGGTGGTGGTGTAGACTCATTTGCTTGTAGCTTGCATTTGCTTAAAACTGATACGGGTTAATCTGCTAATTTGATTGTAATTGTTAGAATTAAAAAAAAAAAAGGTACTGGTGCCATACATGTCTTGGATATATATCCAGATTTGAATTTTGATTGCCAAAAGCATACTTAGAGACTGAGATCTTTAGTGTTTGCCAACTAAATTATATCTTGTAGCAATGCTTTGCAATATATAGAAACTCCTAATTAGATATTCAAAAAATGAAGATGCTGTTATTCAGACATGCTTCATAGCAGGCCTCCGCAGTTCTACCCTGTCAGGATGTGAAAGGATTACGTGCTCTGTGCTCTTGCTCACTGTTAAACGTGTTGATTTATCCTTCCAAAAATATGCTTTTCAAATCTGAACCTTTAAATTAAATGTAATTATTTGCCCCCAACCCCTTCTCCCAGAAAACCTGGCTTTCTAAAGGCATGCTGGTGGTGCTCTGAGGCAAGAGAGCTTATGTGCTGTTGTTGTCTACACCTGGGAAAGTGCAGTAAGCAGGTGTAATTCGTAGCTGGTTAGACCCTCTCTTCTTTCCTTGCCCTTTGCCACTGTTCCCCTGCAGGACTGCCCTGGGAGGCTCCAGCATCCAAGCACTGTGGGGCTGAAGGCTGCTCCCAGTGCCCCTGGCCACCGTCCTCAGGGGTACTGGCGTTGGAAGGTGTGGGGAGATGAGAGCACAAGACTGCGTGAGGAAGCCTGGAGCCTGGCTTCTGCCCCAGTGCTGGCAGGTGCTGCTGTGCAGATTTCAGGGAGGGTTGGAGCCACAACCTGGCAGCTGCCTGGTGCAGGAGCAGAGCCTGCCAGTGAAGTCCTGCTGAAATGCTTCTGTCTGCCCGGCCCCTTTGTGGGTACGCTGCTGCTTACTGCACAGGTGTGGAGAAGAGGTCAGGGAAAGTAATCATGTTTCCTCTTTGCAGTTACCAGAGAAGTTTGTAGTGATTCACTGAACAGATTTCTCACTACTTAGATCAGTTAAAGTACATCCCTTGGCCTCTCCAGAGGATACCATGCTGCTGCCTTTGCTCCTCAGTAAGATCTTTCAGTGTCTCTGGAGGTTCAGGTGAGGAAAGCAATGCTTGTCCTAACTTGGAAGATTTAAACTGAAAGAGAGTACATTTAGATCAGATACTGGGAAGAAATTTTTTTGTTGTGAGGGTGGTGAGGCACTGGCACAGTTTGCCAAGAGAAGTTGCGCATGCCTCATCCCTGAAAGTGTTCAAGGCCAAGGACTTTGGGAACCTGGTCTTGTGGAAAGTGTCCCTGCCTGTGGTGGTGGGGTTGGAACATGATTATTCTTAAGGTCCCTTCCAACTCAAACCATTTTATGATTCTGTGAAATGTTGTTTCAAGGTAAATAGTGTTTATTGATTAGATTCATTATTACTACAAATAATTTTTTTAGGTTGATTATTACTACTATTAATTTTTTAAATGATGTGGCATTAAGGAAGGTTAAGTTGCCAGAGCCAGGTCAGGCTTAGATATTAGCAGTTGCTGCTACGCTTGTCCTGTTTCACCCTTGCTTCTCTGAGATGAGCTGATGGGTTTGCAGCTCAAACCAGCAGTTATTTGAAATTCAGGATGAGGGTGCCAGCCCTGTGTGTGATCTGATCGAATTGTATTACATAAATTAAAAATAAATAAAAATCATCTACACACTTCTGTCTAGCTAGATATATTTAGATTTTGATTAACATCTAGAAATCTATAGTGGAGGAAGATATACAAGAAAAACCCCCCCTTTTTTTTTTAATGTGAAAACCCAGAGTGTGGCTGCATGTTTAACTTACAGCGGCTTTTTATTTTTCATAGTTTTTATAGTATCTTGGCACTGTCATCATTGGGATGATATTAAGGCAGAGCTGCAAGGCAGTTCAGTGTTTTAAATGCTTGGAAACCTCAGAGATGGATGGAGAGGGCTGAACCAGGAGCTTTCTCTTTTGGCTTAAATTGGGGGATTAATTTTATTGTCTTTTTCTCTGTTTACCTTGATGAATATGTGCAGCCTCTGAGTAAAACTATGGTGTCAGGTTTTTTACACCAGAGTTTGTCAGGTTTTTTATGGCTTAGGGTTTTTACCTTTGTGTCAAGAGCATCTCTCCTGACGTTGTGTGAGTCTATATTCTGGCTGGTGGGGTTTTAGTGCTGATCTAAAGTCTGAGGTCCCTGGTACTGTTTGTGTTTTGTGTCCTCCTTATGCGCACGTGTTGTAAATTTACCAAATGCTGCCTTGAAATACAAACGAGGATAGGACCTTAAATCAGTATTTTAAAGTGCAGCCTGTTGCAACTGATTTTGGGAAAAATCAAGAGATGCTATCTTGATGCAGACTTCTCCATGCTTGTTAGGAACTTGAGTCACTCTTGAATAATCCAGTTTGTACAGTCTATGAAAACCTGATACTGCACTCTTGCCTATTCTTCTTTACAGTTCTGTGGCAATGACATAGTTGTAAGCATTAAAAGGAGAAACCATAATCTTCTCTGCTTGCAGCCCAAGCCAACACTAGTCATCCCCTGATGCTATGAAGTCATTCTTTGCTTTGAGGTTTCTAACTAAAACTCTGTTCCAGATGTCTGCTCTGGATGAGCAGTGGAGGCTTTAGGGATGGAGTCTTGGTGCCCTCCCCACTGCCTTCAACCTGTTTTCAGACCATCCTCCTGCAGCCAAGGAGACCACTCCTGCAAAATCCGCATTTTCCTTTGACAGCGATCCCTCCTTCCCACTTCTGGAGCTCTGGAACAGAAGATGAAAATGAATTTGCAATGATTGCACAACCCGGTTATGCAATGAGGCTGACGTGGTAGCGTATACATATGTAGAAAACGCCTTTTTGAAGAGATGACATTAAGCACAGTTTCACCACCTTCTCCCCAAAGATGAGGGCAACTGCATTACTGGCTTCACCTGGTTAATCTGCATATTAAAGCACACCAAATACTCAGCTTCTGTTGACTGAGGATTATTGTTGATGGAGCAGAAAAATAAATCAGTTCTTGGGGACTGTTTATTTGGGAAGGAG
Organism: Acrocephalus scirpaceus scirpaceus; assembly: GCA_910950805.1. Taxonomy (NCBI): domain Eukaryota; kingdom Metazoa; phylum Chordata; class Aves; order Passeriformes; family Sylviidae; genus Acrocephalus; species Acrocephalus scirpaceus. Next base: position 52,811,093 of record OU383774.1, on the reverse strand, counting down.
TTTTTTAGCTTGGGGCCCAGACTCCAGGCAATTAGACTACTCAGTCCTGGGGAAGTGGCCTGCAATGTAGTGAGTTTTTTACTGTCAGCATAATCTGAACCACCTAAGAATGTGTTTTGTTTCTTATTTTCAAATGAGTGATGGCATTTCAGTTGGAGGCATCCTGTGCTAGTCCAGTAGGTCACTGGGTGAGTGCCCAGCATTCCTTGCATCTGGCAGCCCAATTCCTTGCTTCCTATACTTTTTAATTTCTCTGGAAGAAGGCATGCAGCACTGCTGACTCTTGTCTTTTGCATGAAGCAGGGGGACTCATGGCATGGTGCTTTTACTGCATTTTTGAGTCAGGCCGTCTGGTAAGGCTGCCCTAGTAGAATGTGATGCAGGCATTTGTTTTGTCACTTCCCTGGCAAGTCAGTCTGTGTGCCATGTGTGCTGATGGGCATAATTACTGATTCCTTGGGGCGAGGACAGACTTCCTGAGGTCCCTTCTTTGGTGTTTTCCACTGAGCAGATTTGCATTCAGCTACTGGACATGTGGGAAGTTGTTCTTCTAGGTAAGATGTGCAGTCTGTAGAAACTGAATCTCTCCCATCTCACCCGAAATGGCTGATGCCATTGTTAAAGTGATGTCCTGTCACTCTTGGCCTAACTGTGGCCAGTACATTTTTACTTAAGCATGGGAAAATAAACGTTTTTGTGCCCCAGTTGCTTTCCTTCTCCAATAATTCCTGGTAGGTAGAAAAAGTAAGTGATGTTATCTTCATGTGTAGTGCTTGTTGCTGATTGAAAGGAAAATTCTGCAAACTAAGCAAGTAGACTGACCTGACGACTCCTCATGACAACTGCCTACTTTTAGTTAACATTCAGAATATTTTTATCCTAGTTTACTCTTTAGAGGCTAATAGAGTGCTGCTAGAGTAATTTTCAGATGAATCATGCCATCTGCCATGCATGCTTTGCTGTTTCAGCAGTAGGGGAGGAAAGGGAATATATACATACAGTGGTTTGAAACATTATGTTTGTATTCTCTGTAAAACTAATTTAAGTTTCAGAGGTTCTTCTTGTTTTGTTTCTTTTTTTATTATTATTTGTTTGGATTTCTTTTTGTTTGTGTTTTGGGTTTTTTTTCCTACCAGGCATTTTATATTTCTTGCTTTGCCTATGAGTTTTACATGGGGCTCCAGCACTGATACTGATCCATTGGGTAATCGCTGCCAAACTTTGCAGAAGCACTCTGGACATGATCTGAATTGCTAGTGACCTAATGTGAACCACAGCAAAGTCCTTTTCTGAAAACACTGTTCAAATGTTGAGCATTTGGTTTGCCAAACTGGACCAGCTAGAATTTGTACCCCCCTAAAAATAAAAGATAATGATAAAAAATTTGTAGAGCAGTAGAACTGGAGGGTTTATCCTGGGAATTTGGAAGGAAATGTTGCTTGAGGAGTGAGCTCTGTGTGGCTCGTGTTCAAGATTTGTTCATCTAGGAGCTGTCCTGAGCCAGGAGAGGAATGTCCCCAGCATGCAGCCATCCTACCTGTGAGAACGTGCAAATTGGTGCTTAAAACTAAAAGTTTAAACCACACTGGATCTGTTGTTGTTTGGATGTTCTGTGTTGTGTTTTGTTCAGAAGCAATTATTTGGGAGACTAGCCAATCTGTTAGTAAGGTTCATGGGTTTGGGTTTGGAGAGGGCTGGTATCATAATCTTGAGGAGTTTGTATGTCAACCCTATTCCATCTTTGAGAACCAGGCTGTATTATTAGATAATACTTTAACTATCACCAAGCAGAGTAAATTCCTCTGTTCTAATATATTAAAAAATCTTCCCTTGCTGGCTGTCCCAAAGATCTTATTTTCTCATAATATAATTTGGCTGATGAACCATTTGCACTAAAAAGTATGAATAGATTGTGTGCTTTGTTCGTGTCTTTAAGCTTTTTCCAACAGTTTCAACTCGTGCTTGGTATTAGTGCCCTGACAACTGTATTGAAAGAAACTGAGAGTAGAATATTGAAATGTGGAGCAATTATACTGTTTTCTTCCCTTTTCAAGCATTTCACCCCCATTCCTCAAGGGAATGATATGTCTGGTAAACTCCACTTAATTATGTGAGGTCAGTTGAAGGCTTGAGCAATAGCATGCTCTCTTTTTCAGTCAAGAAAGACAATTTTTAAATGCCAGGAATAAAAAGCAAGGACTGCTTGCCAATGGAGAGGAGTTGTTGCACCAGATATCGAGCTGCCATGCAAGCAGATCTCTGCTACCCTTAGATGAGGATTAGTTTATGCCCTGAAGCAAACAGATTATTAACTCTTGTAATTTTATTTTAGCATGTTTAACAACAGATACTGTTGCTTATAAAACCCATTTAATCCTTTTTTAATCACTGCAAGTCATTTTTCCAGCAGTTATCCTGCAGGCATGGGTTCCAATGGTTAGTTATTTATTGAGAAAAACATAGCGAATATCTGTTTGCCCATGTATATTTAAATCATTTTTTAATGCCTTGGATTCAAGTTTAAAATAAAAAAGGAAAAGAAAAAAAGTTGGGCCCCTACCTCTGTTGCCTTTTTTCCATCTTTAATCCCCAACTCTTCAAATACCTGCACTATCTGCTTTCTTTGGCTTTTTACTCTTTGTATGCTCTCTGCCACATCCTTAATTCCCCTTCAGTTTTCCCTGGCCACCGCTGTTGCTAATGTGAAGCACCAGCAGATAATACCAGCAGATTTTTATTAGCTTGGGCTTTGCTATGCACCTCAAGGCATTTATTGATAAATAGCAGCCTTGTATTATGGGATGTATGAACAGGAGCATGTGACTGCATTGGATGTGAGAACATAGGGAGTAGTAGTGGTGGTGGTGGTATGATGATGCCCTTAAAGGAGGCAGTGCCTTTTCTTAGAGCCAAGGGTGCCATGGGAAAAAGGCTGGCAAACTTTCAGGTGTGCAGGAGATTCTTCCTGTGTGAAGTAAAAGCTGTCAACATCAAAAACTATATGGCTGAGAAGAAATATTTCCATTTTCAAAGATGATGAAAGCAAGAAAAGCAAGAATGTCATTGGCGGGTGTAGAGAAGGGGCACCAGGGGAGGTGGAAGCCTGAATATCAGCTCACTTAAGTGAGAGGGATGAAAGCTGTTGGAATTTAGAGAGGTTGGTAGAAGCAGAGGAAAAGAAAAACCTGCGTAGTTACTGGTATCATTGCTTATCTTTTACCCATGTTTCCTGTCTACTCCTGGGACAAGAGCTGGTATTTCCTGTACTTTCCATTGCCAGCTAGCTGCCGTGCTGTGCTGGGCAGGTGCCCAGCAAATAAACTGGTGCTGCAGCCTGTCCTTTACTAACCAGGCTGGAATGAAAGTGCACCAGACCTCTTAATTATCAAGTTTTCATCCAGATTGAGACAGAGGTTAAGAAATAACTGACACCAAAAATCGCTTTACCAGGTGAGTCATCTTTAGCTGAGCATGATATGTAAAAGTACCAGCACATGATGGATGCATGGCACACAACTCTCCCCAGAAAGAGGGATGGAGAGCCTCAAGCCTTTTCAGGTTTGTTGCTTAATGCTGCAATCTTCCAGCATTTTGCAAAAATCTGTCCTCTCCATGCCAGTCACTGGGATGCAGTGTAGCAGTGCTGCCTTGTATATGAGGGTAATTTCATGTTCTGTCTAGTGCGTGTCTGAAATGAGGGTGCGTGTCATAGAAACACAGAATAGTTCAGGCTGGAAAAGATCTTTATGTATGTGTATAGAAGCCACTTCCCAGTGCAGAATGAAAGGTTAGGAGTGAGAATGAGACAGTGGTAACATTTGTGTGTTTCTGTCTGTAAGAGCTTTGTCTCTTGGCTCTGATTAAGCCAGGGTTTAGCTTGTGAAAATATTTTTTACTCAAACCTTGGGAGATCTGGTATTACAAGTGATTTTGCTATCAGGGCCAGATGGCATAAAGTGAATACCTGACTGACTTGAAATAATTTGACGTGTCTGTCTTTTGCTGGGGGAATCCCTTGCTCAGGCCTATCCCAGGGATAAATGAATCATGCAGGGCAGAAGTTGAAATTGCCAATAAAGGCTTTAAGTTTGTTGCTGGTAAGTGACTGTTAAATGAGCTTTGCTGTAGGATATGTGACTTTTCCTAGAAATGTCTTTAACATGGACTAAATTATGCTGAAATACTAAACCTGCTTCCAAATTTAAGGAAAAAACCCAGAGGCTGAAATGCTTTTATAGTCAGCAACTATAACCAGGTTTATTGCTAATGCTGCTGATGTGCTTGAGTACCACTTACACTAAATTTTATTACATGAGGAATAGAAATAGAGTAGCAAAGAGTATCTCTACTGAATATTCCCTCTCCTCATTAATACCTGTTTTTCTCTGCTGTGTAAATCGTGTTAATGTTCACATAGGCAACACCAATAAGAAAAATAGATCTTGCTTTCTGTTTAAGGTTTGACTTCATCTTGTGCTGGTAACCTAAAGGTCATGTGTGCAGCTGCTGATGCAAACCAGTTGTGGCAGAGTCCAGTAAGGTTCTGAGGTTCCTCTGCAGCGGCAAAGCTTCCCTGACGGATTAGCTGGTGTGGACAGCACAGTCCTCTTCTGAACAATGTGTGGGATTTCCTTCATGTTTCTCCTTCCTACCTCAGGAGAACCTTTATTCAAACCTAGAGGTTCCTATCCATTTGTTGACCTTTGTGATTCGAAGTACCTGTTGGTGTTGCAGGGAACGCCCTTGGGTAGCTGTAGAAGGGAAAGCAGTTAGATGTGAAGAGTGTTATGTAGTCTGCTTTTAGCTTAGAAGGTTGATCTGTGTGGGATTGGTAGTCAGTGGAGGGGAATAGGTTCCTGTTCTGAATGTTCACAAGGAGGAACTTCATCAGGCACAGTAATTCTTGAGAAAGGAGGCAGCCCCTGTGACCTTTCATACAGGTCTTTTTAGACTCAAATTATGAGACACCATTAGTTTAGGGAAGAGGCTAAGGGACAGCTTCAAGTGTTGGCAAAATAACCTCATCAAATTCAGGTCTGCAGCTCTAAGGGCATGGAACTAAGATGGTAATCTTGGACCCTGTTGTTTCCTCCTCATGTGAAGACTTTGCATTTTGACTCCACAGGGGACTGGCCCAATTTGCCATGTTGTCCAGACACTGAGAATTTACGAACCTCTGGGTTTTTTTCTGTACAGGCTATAGTTTGAAAAACTGATTTGGAAACCAAGATCTGAGTATCTTCTTGCCCATATATGCCATAGTGGCCACTAATGGACTGGAAAAAAGGTTCTGTAAGAAGGAGTAAAAAAAGCATCGATCTTCTAGTCTGTAGAGAAATCACAGATTTCACTTGTGATAGTAACAGTCCTCCAAGGAGGTAGAAAGGTGACAGCCATACATGGGGTTTAACCCACACCTAACTCCCTGCTTGCCAGCACTGGGAAGTCTTTAACTCTGATCTCCTAAATACTGAGCACAACCACACAATTCACACAGAGCAGAGGTGGTCTTTTTTCTCAGATAAGTAGCATAACTTCCATGCATATGCAGTCCGAGAGTGTTGTCACCCTTTTCGCTTTTGGAAGCAAGGCCAGGGGTACACAGGAGTGTGATGTGTCCTGGTTGCATATGATGAGATACATTCTTTGAGCCAGAGATGGCCATGACATCCATCATTCTTGGGCTTGCCCCCTTCCAGGACAGACGTAGGGCATATCTGAACTGTGATTTTTGTGCTTTCTAGAAAGTCTGCAAAGGCTGGATGGTCTTCATATAGGAACAAAAACTGTAACACACTGGTAACCTCAGTGGGTTGCAGAGAAACTTTCTTGTCTTTGGGAGTAGTAGAGTTTTGAAAATCAAAGCAAACAAATGTGTTTTGGTTGTGGTGTTTGTAAGAAAAGGCAAGAGAGGAAATGAGAAAGGCTTTGAAATGTGAGTTAAATCGCGAGTGCCATGAGTTGTTGTGTTTTTCTGTTTTTTTTTCTCTGTAAAATCCTGCTTTCTGTCATTGAGGCTTAGTTAGGAAAGTTTTACTTTCTGAAGAGAAGACAACATGTGTCACAAAGAAAAGGAATATCTTAAAGGTATGTAATCTGCAACGTAATGGAAGGGTTTGTTATGGAGAAAAACTGCAACCCTAAGACCTTATAGAATTTCCTATCAGTTCAAAAAAACAATCTTTACCTGGAAGCACAAACTCTTCATTAATGTTGTAAATGCAGATGAGAATGAAAGAAAAAGATGCAGAATTAAATGAGTGTCAAAAAGAAGCTGCAATTAATAAGGAAGATAAAGTGCTATGAGTTGTATTAAAGGAAATAAATATACTCATTCAGAATATTAATAAAAAGAGTTAAAGGAAAAGCTTGTGTAATTAAAAGCTTGTGTGCTTTGTCCAACTTTGTCGTTCAGTACAAGGTATGACAACTGTCTGCAAATCTTGTCTTTAGATTTATTTTAAATTTTAAATTTTATTTTAAATTTTAAATTGTCTTTAAATATATTCTTTTCTATGATCTTTGGGTCAGAAGGAAGAATTTTTTTTTCTTTTACTGGTGTAGGATAGAAAAGAACAGGCTTTAGCTTTCAGAAGCAGTGCTGTGTAATGTCACTGAACAGATCTGTTCACATCACAAGCCAAAACGGAAATAAAATTAAAAAAAATGTCCAGAAGCTTAAAATGAACCATTCTTCCTGCATTTTTAAGGGTTGAAGTCCAAAGTGTGAAAGGGATTAAAAATTCTAAATGTATCTGGGGGATATTTATAAATCCCAATTTCTTGCCATTCCAAATGCTGAGTGTTTTGTTCTTCTTTCTAGTGTTGTCATCAAAATTGTTTTGATTTGTAACACTTCCTTGAAGTGCAGCTCGGATGTGAGATGTGGCCCAAAACATATGGAAACTTTGCTCAGTTTAGAAAAAACCCTTAATGAGTCACAAGGCAGTAATGAATCCAGCTTCTGTGCTCATTACTGGAATATTCATCATTATGGATGTCAAAAAACATCCTTAAAATAAAAAGGTTCAGTTCAAGAGTTAAGTAACCATGCTTGGGATTGCCTGTTTTCTTCCTGGTGGGTAGCAGCTTGCTGGCCAGTCCAAGCTCTTTTAGGGACCTGGTGGATGCTCCAAGGAGCATTGTTTTGGAGGAGCTGAAGGATGCTGTGGAGTTTGGAAGCCTTTCACATGGGGCTTGCAGTATTTGGGGGCTGCTAAAGATAAAGGAGTGAAAGTAATGAAGTTGGAGAGGGGGTGCAGATTGTGGGATTAAGGTTATGCCCATGGGAAGCTGTGGGGTATGTGGTGTGTGGGTGGGGTGATGGTGTGGGTTAATCTGCAGGAAAGCATGACATGGTTTGTTGTGCTTGCATAGCCTCAGTGTATCCTTTCACGTGCCAGTCTTTTCACTTACTTTGGCATGCATTTCTGTTGAGGGCAGTGGAGAGGAGTGGATGCAAAAGGGGGATGAGCTTGAGTGTGAGGCCTGGAGACAGGCCCAGGAGGAGCTGGGTTCCAGCATCCTCGCTGGTGGTGGAGGGGCAGCTGAGGAGGAGCAGGGCCTGGAGCAGTGTGGGGGCTGGTGGTGGAACCTGGAGCTGAAGCTGGGACCATGAGTCAAAGTCCCATGACTCCATTGCAGGATCATTAGCCCTTTCAAGTAGCTGCCAAGAATTAGGGCTGATGGATAGCACCAGAACAGAACTCAAATTATTCGGGGTTTTCAGCTCGAAAACAGCATGGGGTGGAAACCAGCACTGCAGTTTCTCACAGGGAAACTCTGGTGTGGCAAAACGTGCACAGGATGAAAATGCCTGCCTTGCTGCAGTTGTAGCTCTGAGTCCTGGCCACTGCTACTCACAGGATGTTGATGTTTTAAAGGTCATCATAAAATTGAGTTTCCAAAGTGTGCATAAGAAGCTGCAGAGAGGATATGCAAGAAATGGAAATAGTTCATTTGTACATTTAAACTGTACTTTCAAAAAATTTTCAGTCAAGAGACACCACTCTAACATTAATTTTATACTTTAATCTGCATTTTTGGTATAGCGTTGGTCATAAATAACTTAGTTATTGATTGTCAATTTATTAGCAGTAGTACTCTGGGAATTAACATTTTTTTTCCTGCTCCAGTCTAAATGATTAATTTATAATTTGTTATTCTACATATAATGCAGAAAAGTGTGATTTTTTTCCCCTACAATAAAATATTGGAGAAATTTTATTTTCTTAGTGCATGTTATTTTAATGCAAAGAATTTTATATTCTTTGTAAGTCTAATGTCAATTACTCTGTCTTTGAAATACGTAGAGTCCTAGAACTTGCAATCCTTTCGGACAGATATTTCTCTGAAAACAGTTAGGGATGTCTTTGTGATATTCATTCCCATTTTCTTTCCTTAATAATTTCTGAAAATGCTCTCTATTTATATTTCCTGCTAATACAGGTACTTTTATTTCTTTTTTGAGAATGGGTGTTACTTAAAAATTTAATGATTTACTTATAGATTTTTCTATATTGTTCTGGTTTTTATATATTATTCTGTTGTTTTATGTATTCTACATATGTAGGCCACTCTGTGTGTGTATAAAAATACATGTGCTCCAAAGCTGAGCATGAAATAATTGTCTTAATATATCTCTACTTTTTGTCTAAGTCCATAAAATAATGGTGCTTATTTTCTTCCACTTGTTACTGTTCTTTCAGTTTGCAAAAAGTGTAAAGGATTGGTTGCACCTTGCTTACAGTACTCCTGCTGTTATATATTTCTGTGCTAAGTAAAGGATGAGTTTTTTTGAGTTGCTGGTGTTTCATGGGTCTCTTAAGAGCTTTCAAGAGGGACGTTTTGTGTGGTTTATGTGTAGTGTTGGGGCAGACCTGACTGAAGAACGGCACTGTTTGCTTGCCAACAATGTGCAAAGCAGTGCCACCTTTCTTCTGGAGTTCACAGCTAGAAGTCCTGAGTGTGCAAACACACCACTTGAGTTGTCCTTGTGTTGTGAACACGGGGACCTGACTAAAGACAGCTTTTTGGGAGCAGAAGTGCCTCAAGGTTACAGCCTAGACCTTTACCTCAGCTCAGGCAACCTGTTGTTTACAGGAGCCGAGTGTTGGCAAAGAGACTATTTGTCAAATTTTGTGTTCTTCAGCTCTTTGTGCAGTATTTTTCTTTGGTATTTTTTCCTAAGGTATTGTTTTTGCAGGCCATATTGAAAACATGCTGTTTTTTCTAATTTGATTGTAATAAGGGCCTTGTTAATCAAAAATAAGTGCAATAAGGCAGTATGAGTTGGTTATTTTTACATTTTCCTGTTAGAAAAAAAAAACCTCAGTAAGTGAGCCACAATGAGCCATGATGTATTTCCTCCATCAGGATGGAGAATAAGCCATTTATTATTTCAGCTCTGACTCACAGTGAACCTGCTGACACCAAGACATTTTATAATTCTAAGGAACAGGTTAGGGCAGTAACTTGGACGCCAGGCTGGGGATTGCCTACTTATTACACTGTTTTACAACCTGGATACTTTAGGTTTTCTGGCAGAATGTCCTAAACCTCACACTAAACATCACGTTGTTATTGTACAATTACTGCTTGCAGGTCTTGCTGTAGGTGGTGCCAGCTAGACAGATGCCTTCATTATAATTATCCTTTTTGCTATATATAAAGATTTCATCCCTTTAATCCATGTAAAATTTACTGCTCTTGAAAGTGACACTAATAGTTATACTTCTCACCCTTCCTCCGTGTCCTACGTTGTTCCCAAACTGACTAGGGCTGGGCTTGCTCAATCCAGAAATGGGAGCTTTCCAAGGAGAACCTGGGTTCTGTGAGAAGCAGCATTGATGACAGTAGACGGTGCTGGTGGTCACTGCATAGTCCCCTGACAGAGTCTTTGAGAACAGCAGTGCTAACTCCCGTGTCCTGGCCAAACTCCAGCTGAATAATTACTTTCTGGCTGCCTTGAATTCCTCTACAGCTTCAGCTGGAGAAGTTGAGCTTCATTTCCCTTCTTGTAAACAATCCTGTGGTGTTGAAGCGAAGTTGCTGCTTCATGGCACCTCAGAGGTAGCTGTATTTTGCCAACGGGTGAGTAGCTTTAACCTTGCACTTGTGCATAGCCTGAGAAATGCTTGGGTTCATTTTTGGATGGTAAGTCCTGGCTTTCATTCTTTGCTTTTGTAAAAGCATCTATTCCATCATCTTTGATGCTTATGTATGTCCTGGGAACAAAAATGACCAGAATTTGGGTTTGATTGGACAAGCCAACTCCTAAAATGCAACTTGATGTGTGACATCATCTTGTACTCTGCTTCTTCACAAAGAGCCTATTTATTGCATTTACTGATAAATGAGGGCATCTGAAATTCAGGGCCATGTGAAGTATCTAGGTGTTGAAAGATGACTTGGAAGGGAATATTGAGATCCTCTCTAGTGGATGAGCTAAGACTCCTCCCATGTAGTTATTTAAGCACAATGGTCTCTTCCTCTTTGATAAGCAACACAGGAGGCAACCTATGGCTGGATGTCTCTAGTCCCCTCAAACCCACAGACGTACAGAGTAAATCAGAGAAGTAGGAGGCTAGGTCAGAAAATTATGTCTGCTTTGACAGTCTTCAAAAATAGGAGTGTAGCCAGTGCCCTGCCCTCTGGGTGTTCAGACAGCCTCATCTCACCATGCTAGGAGAAAGGCTGGCTTTCTCAGTAAGAGGGACCAGTCCTGCTTGCAGGTGAGTACTGCAGCTCCTTCCACACACAGCTCTGCCAATATTTCATTGCTCTTTTCCTCCAACGGCAGAGACTTGAGGTCTTGTACTCCTGAGAGCAGAGGTCACTGGCAATTCTGTAGGTTGGTTTATGCTGGTGATTTGGTTTAATCTGAAATCTGGCTAAATGTTCCCTGAGCTGCATTGCTGATAGACCCTTGTGTTGACTTGATTTTTGTCAGGAGGTGACAAATGGAGTGTGATTCAGATGTGCCCTTCCACATTAAACACATGCAAAAGTTACTTGCAAGAGACATACTGCAGGCAAAAGCTGAAGATCTTGGCCTCTCGATTTTCTGTGGGGTGCGTAAGAGTTGAATTGCTTTTTTTATAAGGAAGATGGAGAAGTTAACCTCAGCGTTAATCTTATCCTGAAGTTTGCTGTTGAGTTAATCTTTTGTGTAATATGTATAATCTTTTTGTTGCCAGATAGAGTACATGTTTCAGTACAAATACTAAATCAAGATTCCATGACTCTTCCCATACATATAAGAGCTAACTTTTTGCCATTTATTCTCCCAAAGAAGTTAGGCTTTGCATAATCCACTCCTTAACTGTCTTTTAGATTCATATACCCCTCTTCTTGCTAAGGGGATTACTCATCATCGTCTTCCTGAAGCCTGCACCTCTATTCAACACATATTTTATTTTTTTGTCTCTTCCCTCCCTGGTTGCTCAGAAAGTACACCAGTGTTGTGGCATTTCTGTCTTGCAATATTGCGTCTATTCAAAATCTGATACTTGATGAGAGTCAGAATAATTGGTTTCTTTACCAGTGCAGGTTGCCCACTTAGCTGTGCAGACTGATTTGAACAGGGTTTCACAAAAACTGCTTCTAAAAACTCTTTGTGTAGCAAATTTTGCTTTTGTTTCCAGATCATCTTTAGGGAGTGTGTGTTGCTTAATGTGTTGTCATAATCAGGATGTAAGAAAGCACACAGTTTAGAACTTAGTAGAGAGAGTCTTATGGCTTCAGGCTCCTTGGAAATGGCAAAATTTGGCTTACAAGCAGTTCATTGTAGGAGCCGAGGAATTTCACTAGCTGTGCTGAAGCTCCAGGGTGCGTAAAGAATGTATGATGGCTGAAGGCATAGACAACCTGGGAAAAAGATCTGATGATGACATGCAGTTTTCTTAATAAGTAAAAGGTAGTGCCAGGCTTCATAACTTGCTGTCTATATGTTAAACTGCATCTTCATAAATCTTTGCATATTTGCATTTAGAAAAAAACTTAAGTATTCAACCAGTGTAGTTCTCCTTAAATCATCCAAGGATTCAAAATTGTACCTGGTTTTCTGTTGGATTGTCAGCTCTCATGGGTTTGCACAGGTCTTCCAAGATGCAGAGGAAATACAAGATTGTAGGCTAAAATACAGACATATCTAATCTGAAAAGTAACAGTAGGTAAAGATGTGACTATGTTCCTTTAATGACTGGTTTTTGTTTTGTTTTTGTTTTTCTTTTCAATCTGGCCTGAACTTGTGTTCAAAGGAAAACTGGAAGGCCTAGGTTTTGAACAGACTTTGACTGTGTTGTTGGCAGAACCAGAGAGCTTCTCCCAGAACGGGCTTAACATGTGAATGGCCCTGGAGCTCCTGTGGGGAGATGGGTAGCAAGTTTGGAGACAGGATTGTAGTCAGTTGGTGCTTTCATTGGGGCCATGTGGTTGTGTAAGTAGGAAGAGCTGCCTGATAATTTAAAGTAGGAATTACCTTTGTATGTCTATGAACAGAGAAGGTATAAGTAGCTGTTCCTTGGGGGTTACAAGGTGGCTTTTTAAAGTGAGATTTTTGTGTTGTTGAACTACTATGTATTTTCTCTGCTGTTGATCAAGTTGTTACTTGATCTGGTGGTAGCACTGCATTAGGTGTTGGTTAACACAACCCTTTTTCTAGGCAAGCCAAGTGTCCAGCTGAGAGTTTTCTGCTTCATACTTTCCTTTAAACTTCAAAAGACTCAATAATTATTTATAAAATAGGAAAGATGTAACTGCACATGGGAGAAAAAGTGATGAAATAAAAATGAGAGTTGCAGGACTAAATTCTAGGTACTTGCATTGAAGTTAGTAAAGAAACATAGAGTGGTTACATGTCCCCTTAGATGCACAATGCTGGATAATGAGCATCTTTGTAAGCATAAACCAGGAATGTACAGGTGATTAACTCTACACATGCCAAGCATCTTTCTACTAGTTATTTAATATTATTAACTTCACACTTATTATCAAAGACTGGTTTAAGGCTAAGAATTAATTAAATCCCACTAACCCCATATTTCCATCAGTTTATCAAGCTGGATTTGTATTAAGCTCAAGTATGTGTGTTTCCTTCGTCATTCGCTTTACAATAAGAATTTTTGTTGAAAAACTCCAGCTGGATATATGCTTATATTTTGTTCTAAATTTCTGAGAAAAACTTGAGAACGTGCATTAGTAAAAATTTGGTTTTTCCTTGAAGAGCAGGTACTTATTTGGATGACTTCTAAATTTGCTCCACATACATAGACACTAAAAGACTTCCATGAGAAGTATCCTGCTAGAGTCTATTTGTGGTAGTTATCCTAAATATTTATTAGCCAGGGTCTTTCTAAGAAGCATGTTAATTCATTTAAAAGATGATAGTAAGCTCACAGTGCAGAGAAAACCCATTCCATAGCATGTCAGAAACCATGGTGTGATCCTTACTGCCTTTGGGTCTCTGCTCATCTCATTTCTTTGAGCCATTGCTTCCTTTGTGAACCTACCGCTAAGTATCTGGCCAAGAAGCCCTTGCATCCCAAGGTAATAACCATGGAAAATCAGAGAAGGCAGCAAAGAAGTCTTAAACTGTTGCCTTGTTGGAAGTATTTAGGTGTGGTTTTGAGTCGTCTTCCTTTCTGAGAGATGGAAACAATCCTTTTTTTTAAAGTGCATTACCTGCACAGACAGTTTTTCTTGCTCTCCATTGCTTTGTACAACAGGGTCCCATCCTTTTTATTTTTTAAATTTTAAAATATTTATTTTTATATAAGTTTATTCTTTCTTTTTACAGTATTCCTTTTACCTTCTGTGTGTTACAAAATAGCTGCTCCCAGGAAGACGTTTTGCGTGGCATCTAGTGGCTTTTTCTTTACACCTATGGGGAATGGACCTTTTGATGATGGTTTCTGCAGAGCTGAGGTGTAGACAACTCCCTGCATCCTTGAACTCCAGCCCTTGTGCACATCATGTGAGGGTGTCGGGGAATGTTATGGTGTGTGTGAAGCTGGCAGGGTGACGGCTCCAGTGCTGCTTTGAACCAGAGGCTGCGAGGACTGATGTGGTGCCCAGATGGCTTATTTTACTTCCCCTTTACACAGCTCTCTGCTGCATTGGGAGGAGCAGTCCACTTTTTTGTGGGAGGGAAGCCCTCTTCAGCAGCATCAGTCATCACTCTCGCCTTGTAGGATTGTGGTGGAAGAAGAAAGCCCGACCCTCAGTATCCTTTTGCCCCATTCGACTGCCTCCTTTCCCCAAGGTGAAGAAACCCCCTGCCTGGTTTCTTCCCTTCTGCAGCAGCTTGAAATTTGCCTGACCATGATTAAGGATTGCAGGACAACAAGGTGGAGGATTAGCAGCTTTTGTAGAAGGAATGAGGCTTGGATGGATCTGGTTAGTTGAGTCTGGGTTTGAGAAGATAGAGGATGGGTGTGCTGCAGTGGGAGTGTGTATGAGGTAGATGGATGGATGGAGGTCATGCTGCACGGAGTGGGAAACACCTTTTTGGGGCTGTTTTCAGCTTCCCACTTCTGAACCTGGTAATGCCACCAGATTCAGTTTTGCCTACGCTGTTGAGAAACCTTGAGCTGGTCCTAGGCAAGTATCAGTCACACGTATTTTGTCTGGGTGAGGATTTGGTGCCAGAATTGCTAATCGGATCAGGACGTCTGGGTATGCTTTTTTCCACAGCAGTGTGTGGGCAGAATGCTGTGCCTCATGCTCCCGTGGGTGATTGAACTTGCCGGGTTTTACAGCTTTGAGACTTTGGCCTCTATCACATGCATCAGCATGAAATTGGTGCCAGGCTAGAGCTTCTAAAAGAGGCATTTATGTGGGGAGGCTGAGTTCAAAAAACAACCTTGGAGTCACTGGCTGCAGTAACACACTAGTTGGGCTGTGAAATATAAGGGAAGCTGTATGAGAATATGCACAGCCAAAGCCCAGCGTTTCTGCTGTGAATGGCCAAATGGGAATTTTGACTGAAATGGGGTAGAGAAACACAAGTGAAAGTTGTATTTTTATTCAGTGTATATATATCTAGGTAAACAAATTAGAAAATATGCTATTGCAAGAATGGGCAGCTTTTAGGGGCTCTTAAACTTATGTTTATATTGGAATTTCAAAACATATAAATAAACGGCATGAAGTTACAAACACGGAAAACAGGATAGACACATGACCAAGTGTTTACGAACATCTATCCTGTCACAGACCTGAGCGCAGCATGTGATGTTGTTGTTTCTCCTCCAGCAGAAGGTGAGGGGGGAGTCGCTAGAAAGAAGGGAGTATAACTTTGTTTAGTGTAATCTGAAATCCTTTAACAGAGAGTTTTTTAACTTGGAGCACACAGTACTCTGAGTCATCTAAAATAAACATACTTATTTTTCAAAGACACTTCTTAGTTCCTTAGTGCGTGATTTCTGTTGTAGTCAGTGTTTAGTGGTGTTGGAAGCTGCACCAGCTCTCAAATGCACCAGAGTCCCTTGGAAGCCACAAGTCTGTGTTTTGGTTTGGCAGATGCTTTTCTTTAATGGACTAACTTGTTGCCACTGTTGGAAGGCATCTGGGGATCCCGAGAAGTCCTTCTTCTCTGGGAGGAGGTGCTGAAATTTTTCCCAGCTCCAGTGAGAGAGATGCTACTTTTCCTTGTGTGGTGCTCAAGGCGAGCTGTGCTGCAGTGCAGAGCCGTGCACAGTGGGCTTCCCTAAGTGCAAATCCTTGAGATCTTTT
Source organism: Acrocephalus scirpaceus scirpaceus (assembly GCA_910950805.1). Classification (NCBI taxonomy): domain Eukaryota; kingdom Metazoa; phylum Chordata; class Aves; order Passeriformes; family Sylviidae; genus Acrocephalus; species Acrocephalus scirpaceus. The sequence continues at coordinate 52,795,358 of OU383774.1, read as the reverse complement.
GTAAATGCAAACATCCTGCAGCCTGTACTGTACAGTGGCTCTTTAAAATGGTAACAAGAAAAATACATTTCCTGCTCCCAAACCCTGTAGCCCTGAGAGGCCTGTTGCCAGTGGGGCAGGGTCCTGGTCTCGGCATCGTTTCCTGCATGAACCTTTGCCCTCCCATCTCAGGGCACCGTAACTCTGCGGTCAGGCTGTCACAAACTCTCTTCCTGTGATTGTTATCCTGACATCTCCCTTCCACTTTGGTTTACAGCACAATGATAGTAAAGGCAGAGAGGAAGGAGAGGGGGGGAGCTCCAGTTGTAAAAGGATTTCTCCCCTGCCGTAGTATTGCTGTCTGTCCAGGGAAAGCTGTGTGTTCTTACCCTCTGAGAAGGAGGATGTACTGGGAGGAGGCAAGCAGTACCGCATGGCAGGGAATCCATGGGATGTAGCTGGTAAGAACAGGGAATATTTGACCTGTCAGGCCTAATGCCAGGATTAAAACCAATTAATATGGATGTGCTTAGCACTGCCTGCAGGCTCTTTTCATTACCCAACTGCAGTCAAATGATGTTTTAAAAGTGAATTTCAGAATATAGAAGTGGTCTTTTGGGAATAAGGCCTAAGATCCTTCTGCTCCAGTCTTTTCTCTGCCTGGGATCTATTCTAATTAAAGTTCAAGATGAAGGCATTCATCCATCCCACTCATGCAAGGGTTTTGAATTTACTTTGCTGAAAGCATGTACATTTGACTTAAAGTAGATGGATAACTGGAACACTGAATGTTTTAGTTGTGCTTATATCTTCATAAATACTACGTTTTCATTTTTTTAATTTGTCATGCTAAATTGATAAGAAATAATGCTACTGCTGTCACATTGGGTTCCTAAAATATGATGTAGTATTATTGTTATTTGTGTGCGTAAAATACTTGTTAAATTTTGCAAGCTGAGAATTCTCATCAAGAAGGTACTTGCTGCTGTTGAAGTTTTCAGTCATAGTTCTTGCTAGGAGGCAGAAGCAAAAAAGCTACTAAATAAAAATGTGAATCCCATTGACTCCCCTAAAAAAATGCTGTAAGCCTCTCTGGTCTTTTAGAACAACTTTCACTAAAATCATTGTAAGCCTTCTTGGAAATGATGTCTTTTGCATATTACCACAAGTCCTAGAAGTAAGAAGGCAGAGTGAGGCTACCTTGCATGTGCAGACATGTCTGCAAATAGCAGTAAGGACAGAGTTCACTGTCAGCTGTGAATGGGGCTTGTAAAGGCACATTAAAATACTAGGGGTTATTTAAGTTAAACCTCTGGTTAAGTATGAAGTCGGGGCAAATGTGATACACAAAAAGCAATTGAAAACACATGCCAGGCAAAAATATTCAAGAATTTGTGTGTTGGTATGAGCCTTGGATGAAAGTAAGTTATGTGCGCCTGCTTCTGCTTATTCCTTTGGGAGGGGAGCTATGGAAAAGGAGGTGTTACCAGCTGTTGTGCAACTTAAGACTGCCTCATCTTACATTACATTAACATGAGGGTTGCCTCATCTTAACATGTAAGGATTATGAATATACAAACATATAGAAGGAAATACATATGTATATTATACCTACCTATAAAATTAAATATTTTAAAAGTAGTATTTCTGTTGCTAATTTGTGTATGATATGTCTATGTTTAAAAAACCAGAACTGTGTAAAATGGCCAAAACAGAAATAATGGTGCCTGCTGCAAAGGCAGGTGCACCTATGTGCTCAAATCCTATTTCTGCAGCAGTTATTTTCATGAGGTGGTTTTAAAGCTGAAGCAAATGTGTCCTGCCATTGTCTAAAGATTAAGGTGAATCAGACGTGAGACATTTCTGCTTGTTATGAGGTCTTCCATTGTTGTAGTCTTACTGCTTAGTTTCTATATATACAGTTTCTTTCTAAATAGAAACTTGTTTCTCTCATTTTCTCTGTAACACAGGTCATAGTTATTTTGATTCTCCCAGCACATGGTTTAATAAAGCCTGTTTATTATAGGAAGTAACTGAGTAGGAGATAATTGGTTGAAGGATAAGTTTTAGACAGCTGTGCCATACGGGGGATTGTTTTCTGTTTTTATGGGGTTGCCTCTAGGTTTAATGTGCACCCTGGGGAAACAAATTCTGGTAATGTCTACGTAACTATCTCGGCGTTAGCAAGAGTGAATGAAGGTACCCCAAGACCTGATTTCGTGCATAATTTGTTTCCTCTATTCATTTTTCACTTGGTTGTTAAGGATAGCAGATATTCTGAAATCAACAAAAAAGCATTCATGGAATCCTAGGTAGGAAGAGGGATTTTTGCTGGATCACGGGTAAGAGTAAACTATAAATTTGGCAGATGGAATGATCTGCGCTGGGAGAGCAATGTTTACATTCAGCTCTTCAAAGGAAACTGTGTGGGGAGCAGAACTTCAATGTGTGGTGCTGTTAATGAAGCCTTTAGCTGTTAGGTCCAGAAAACTAATGAACACTTGGATTTTGCCTAAAAATCCTGTTTTTCAGAGATAAAGAAATCTTCTCCCCCATGAATGTCACTGTGGTTTCTCAGCATGGTGGGAAGTTGCTGCAGAGTAGATCCTTCCAATTTGAGGAGGATCAGTTATGACTTGTAGGAGAAGCCTTAACAGATAGGCTGGGTGTAGGTGAATTGGGAGGAAGACTTGTTTCCAGTGTAGTACATGTGGTACATATGCTACTCAGTCTTTTCTTTTTGTAGCCTGGTTGTCCTGGGTTGTCAGTTCTGTGAGTCACTGACTCGGCTACCCTCTGCTCCTGGCACAATGAGGCCCTTTCTGCTCAAGGTCTCTGGGTGCTGCTGAAGTACAAATATTTAACGATAAAACATGCTTATCTCCCGCCAAAAACCTGGCAGCATCCTTATCAAGATATTATTAAATTGTCAGTTCAACCATATGCCGAGCATTTTAGGCGAACAAATGTTCACACTGGCTCTCGCGCCGTACGTGAAGGCTCTAGAGAGAGACAGGTGGCCGTGTTTACACCATCGAGTACTGCCCGGTTCCTTACAAACAGAAACTTGCATTAAGTGCCTCTTGCTTTATAGCAGATTCAAAATTTATGGACTTGATATGCTTGAGACTATGTTAATTTGATTACACTTAAAAATGTTTAGTGTGGGTTGGTGGAACCTACATAGTTTGCATATTAAAGATGTCTCTGCATTGACCATGGGAAAAAAACAGTATGGGAGAAGTAAATTTATCAGACCCTCTCCACAAGAAAAAAAAATGCTTGGCAATGAAACAGTGGTTTTAAGTTTGTCAGTACTTTTTCTCTCTGAGTAATTAACAGAAAAATGCCTTTACCAATAAATTTGACTACCTCTAGTATTTGCCACTGATAAACACTCAGGAAAATCCTGGTGCTTTTTTAGGCACTCTTTTTCATCTTTTCATCCCCTTTCTCCAGATGACATCATTTATTATCACACCTTGGTTCTTGGAATACTTGAGCCTAAGATCCACAAAGTAGTTGTCAACCTTTTCATTTTATCTTCAGATTGTCTCTTTTTTAGGAGTGAGAAGTAAGGATGTTGTTCTGTCACTGTACTAGCATTTTTTCCCACACTTTTATTCTTGGAAGGTAGCCTGTTTGGCAAAAAATCAAAATAGTCTGATTTTTGTGTACATGCTTGGAATTTTCTTTCAGAAATCTGTAGCAATACTGCTCAGTCTTAGCTGTGGTTCATCAAAAAGATATATAGATTCATTTCACTGCTGAATTTTTTTCCTCTCCTATGCTCTTGTTTTAAAAATAAATTAATAAATTAGTCCATTATGAAAGCTGTCTACTAGGACAGCTATTTGCATTCTTTTCATTAAGAATTATATTATGTTCTGAGGGACTGCTACAGCTTGTGGCGTTTGATTCCCCTTCCTTTTTTCTTCCCCTCTCCTTTTTTTTTTCTTTTCTGTAAGGACAGACTTTGTACCAAACTTCCATAATGATAAATAGGAGAAGAAGGAGATGATATTTCTTCTTTCTTGTCTTTGTCGATGGCATTTGAATGCATCAGGAGGTAATGAGCTGAAAATGAATTAGAATTTATACTGAACATTTTCTTCAGAAAAATAAATGGAATTTGGAATGCTTAATGCAAATTAATTTCAAGGAAAGTGCTTAGCTGTCTTTATTGATGGATATTACTTTGTAATAATTGTGTTTGTTCTGCCTGTGTAATTTCTTCAGGAGAGAGAATTTCACAGGCCAATAAAAGTTTAAAAGTATAAACATCAAGAATATTAATACTTGCAATCTTTGATACAGTTTTTGACCTTCCCTTTCTCAAAGCACTAGTTGCTTTTCCAGTGACTTAATTATCTTTTTGACCTGTGTGTTCCTTTTTCTGCAGTCTTTTTTTTTTTTTGCCGGAATGAGAGCCTCTGACGATAAAGCTGTCCTGCAGCTCCAGAGTACTATGAACATTGTCACCCAGCCTCTAGATGCCTCCTAACACCATCCTTGCAGGTTGAAGCTGGAAGAGTTGGACACCACAGATGCTTTCAGAGTAGCCTGATGGCTGATGGATGTCCCTGGAGGCACAGAGGGAGCGAGGAGAGGCTTGTTTCTGTTTTGAGCAGAGCTCCTCAGATGCATGCTCTGGGCCTGTTAAGGGTGATTTAAACATACAGTAGCTGAAATACAGCTTGCAGTGACTGTGTCTGAACTTTGTTTTCCAAAGCAGACAAACAGTAATATCTCCTTAACCCATCTGTTCTTCAATGCATCCTGTTCTCTAGAGAGAAGTCATTATTTCCATACTATATTCTACAGGGAAATGCCACCGTCTCACCAAAACCTGCTCCAGAGCAGTGTAAACCAATGTTGTGCTGTGCCAGCTGTTTCAAGGGGTGGATAGAGTACATTGGAGCAGCAGTGACATGGTTTTGGAAAGCTCCAACAGTGATGAGTCAGTGTCCAAGGTGGTTTGAGAACATGAAGCCGCTTGTAATCTTCCATTCAATGTTTGAAAATATTTTATGCTTTTCGTAAAATACAGAGTGTGATTCCTTTGGAATTGCTGTGGGCCAAATTGTCGGAAGAGCAGAAAGGCAGTGTGGGTCAAAGTGATGTTTAAAACAGGGTAAGTGGCCATCCCTCCCGTGGCAATGTAGGACCTCCAGGCTGTATAAGACGACCAGCAGTAGAGACAGGCTAAGAGAGACACCACAGAATTAAAGGGTAATTGTGCAGGAAGGTACCTCTGGGATATTGCCTAGTTCAGGCCCTTGCCCACAGCTGGATCTGCTGAGGCTGTGCTCAGGACCAGATCCAGCTAAGTTCTGAATATCTCCAAGGGTGGAGGCTCCACAGCCTCTCTGAGCAACTTCTGCCACTGCTTGACCACGATCACAGTAAAGGTGTTTCTTTTTTTGAAGCATAGGGTGATCCCCTAGGGAAAAGTAGAGCTAGTGCCGGAGACCTGGTGAGATGCTGTTACGAAAGCAGATGATTGCTTTCTATTTTGCTAAAGGAAATGAAGCACATTTCAAGCAAATTGGAGATCACTGCTGAGAAGTAAGAAGCTGCTTTATGTTTGAGCTCTGCCTCTAACCATGAGAAAAGCACCATGCTTGTGTCCATTCACAGTGTGGTTGCAGAGTTAACACCCCTAATCCCTATCTGGGCCACTCCGCATCCTTCCTAACCACCTACTCCACCCTCCTGTCTGTCACATCTGATCTGAATGGCTCATATTCACTTTAAGGGCCTCATTAAAGCTGCTGTTGTTTATTCTTCCACTTTTACTCACTCCTGTGATGTTTGCACCAGGCTCTAGCGTGTCTGCAGTATCTTGTTTCCATTGCCTACTTGATGCACCTATACAAAACCTATTTCAGCGGTCCTGTTGGAGAGAAACCTTCTACAAAACTGCTTCAGTTTCCTCATTTAAAAGACTATTTCAGCTCTTTTTAGTGTTTTAAAGACCTTGGTGACAGGCTGGGCTGCTTGTGTGCTCAAGCTACTCACTTGCAGATGGATGTTCCCTCATTGATTCAATGTCATGCTGCTCCCGTATCACTGATTGTCTGTTGCTGTATTCTGCCACATCATTTTGACTGAGAGGCTGCTGGTTTCCCTCCTCTGCAGAAGGCCTTCTAGAATGGGATTCAGTCCCTGGGTTGACAGGATAATCCACAACACAGGAAAATTATGGTGGATCTATGATGTTGAGATCTGATTTGTTATGTAGGTGAACTTTGTTGAACAAGCTCTCTTGTACAGGGGGCCCCATGGTCCAAAGGGTGCAGTCAGGTTTAAGCACTTAAGTGAAAACATATAAAAGGAGACAACAGAAAAATCCTTAGTAGTCTTGTAAGCTGAGCTTTGTTAGACGAAGAGGTCTGAACTCTTAAATAGCCTGAGCTTGGTTTGCATGTGGGGGTAACAGTTGTGGGGTGACTTGTTTTCTGCAAAGCTGCTCTGCATCAGTTTAGGCAAGGTTGTTGAGAAAGATCAACCACATGAAGCCCACAGAAAATAAACTGGAGCAAGTTTGGTTACTGGGAATTTTGGCTTAACTTGCTGTGTCTCTACTCCAGTGTACTCCAGCTCTGGTTTTTGGGCAATGCACTGCCCAAATCATCCTTGGGCTTCTGGCAAGAAGCTGCCGGTGGTTGGAGGCAGGGAGAAGTGATGTAGCTGCTGGTGGGGTTGTTGTGGTCCTGTTGGCTTTGGTGACATGACCAGCCTAATCTGGGCACCACTGGTGTTACCCTGTCCTGTCTGTGGTTGTGTTTGTAATACAAAGCAGCTACCAGCTGGCAAGATTAGGTGGCTGTCAGCCCAGTGACTGCTGTTATAAAGTTTCTAGAACGTGTTTTTTTCCCCCTTTTGAGAGGTGTTATATAGGTAACATCACTATATATAGTGATATATAGAAAAAAGTGAGAGGTCTTGATGCATTAATACAGAGGATTATTTTTCATTCTTATAATGTGACATCTGTCTGTGGCCTAAAGCAGAAGCATGTTCTTGTCATAATTGAGGTAAATGACACTGAAGTTAAATGAATCCATTTAAAAATAAGATTATCTTTATAATTGGATGCAGAAAGTTGTCTCATCACAGCTGTGCTTAAGAGTTTTACTAGCAGTAAATCAAACTTTGGGATACATTAGCAGTCATAGAGACACAGTGACAGTTAAATGCTAGCTTTGAATATCTGAGCCCCTTTTTAAGGGGTGCTCTCCATTATGGCATAACTAAACTGAGGATTAGTAGTGTTTCATCACTGAGATTACTGTTACACTGATGGCCCTGAAATTCTAGTTTTAATATACATAGTATTTTAAAAAAGCTGGAATTTCTAAGAATTCTACTTGTTCTTGTTAGTTTTTTTTGTTCTTACTGCAATGCCCAGGTGCCCTATGATTTGACCTGCTCAAAACAAATATATATTGGATGAGCATTAATTAAAACCTTCTTGTATGTGTTTTTTTTTAAGATATGTTTGCACCATGGCTTAAAAAACGTCTTAAGTGTTGAGGCAACAAAAATGGCACGTGACTGTCCAACATTAGTGAACGTATTTGGTTGAAGTAAGACGAATACGATGGAGAGCCAGTTAAATGCTGGAAAGTGGTTGAATTTCCAAAGTCATCAGCTTGATGACTTGTTTGCTTTTTGGGGTTCAGAAAGTAAGTTGTAGTGTGATTGCCACTTGATCTAACTGTATGTTGAGAATTATGTATATTCTACATGGCTGCTCCGGAAATACCAACAGCTTTGATTTTTTTGGAAAACTCAAGATTGCAAGTTGGAAGTTTATTCTGTGTCAAAGAATGAACAAACTTAAGTGTGTGGCTTTGTAATTATAACCAAAAATATATATGTGTACTGCATCTCCTGATGTTATGAGGTTCTGAGTTTGTTTTCTATTCCCCTTATCATATTCCTTTGGACTATTGTGTACAGCTGAGCTTTAAGTTTAAGCCCTGATTTTTATGCTTAAAAAAAAAGTTTTGTTGATTTTATATATAGAGAGAAATGTGGAGGGGAAGAAAGGAAAGGAAGGATACTGTTTTCTTATGTGCACCAGACTGTAATGCACTCTGTTATCATGAAATGTCATTATCCCATTCTTGTTTCACTTCTCCTTCCCCCATATCCATATTACATTTTTTTAGTCTTTTATGCAAATCACTTCAAACCAGTTATTTAGTCATCTTAACGGAAAAGTTTGGTCTCAGATGGGTGCCGAATTTTAAAAAAATTATATTAGCTTTTTTGTCTTAGGCTAGAAATGTTGATGTGTGCCTGTCTAATGCCGAACACCACTAGTTTTGCATAGCCTTTATGAACAGTATTCATCTGTATGAAGTTGGCCGCTGCTAAGGAAGACAAGCTATGGTGGAAAGTTTGTTGAAGGCCCTAGATTGCACGAATCTAAAATATATATTGACTAAATATGTCTTTTAAATCAAGGATCTGTTTTCTTCCTCTCAGTGCAGAACATCCTGGGATTCCCTATCAGGTCAGTATGTATTGACCATAAAAACAACAAAGAAATACAGTAAACATGGTTTTCTGGCTGAGTAAGTTTATCAAAACCAAAAAAAGCAGTATGGAAGCAGTGTGTCCCAAAGCCCTGGAATAAGTTAGAAAAGGTCACAACCATCCAATGAACTTTGCTTTTGATTCCCCTTATGAAAGGCGAGGTGGAGCAATCATGTGCAGGTTTTAAGTTTCTCCATCCCTGTTTATGAGAGCCGTCTCAGACATCTGTTTCTGCTCTGGTGTGGTCATGCTCCGGTGCCCCCCGCCGAAGCGTGACGCGTCTCTGTGCCTCCGCACACATGGGCTCCCCTGGTGCTTCGGGGAGGGTCGGTGTTTTGGAGACTGACTGAGCTGTGCCTTGGCAGGCTGAGAGACCTGACCAGCATGCCTGCATTCCAGCTGCAGGCAGAGATGTTCCTGGCCCTGCATGGTAGGATGTTCTCTCTCCTGCCGCAGCTCAGACTCTTGCAGATGGTGGCCATAAGTTTTGGGGCTGCCCTGATACTCAGGCCAAAGTCCACTGGCAGAGGGTTGCCCACCACCCCATAGCATGTAATTTCTGGGTTATGCATCCAGGATGTTGACGTTGGTTGCATTTCCCCAGCCTCAGGCGTTCAGCTGAAGCTCAGACTTTAGAGGCTTGTGGTTAGCAAGTGTCTTGTGTGAGGCAAGGGTGGGACCCTGGAGAGGGCCTGCAGTACCCTGCAAAGTGAACATCCAGTTTTTGTTTGAGTTTAACTCTTATTTTTGGAACCATGGGTGACTTATTCTTGGAACCCCATTTTTCAGAAACCCATCTGCATGCAATGTTGGCAGGATTTCTGGTACAAATATTTTGTCATTTGCTCTTGAGACAATCTGTTGTTTCAGTCCTGGATGAAGTTTTATAATATGTTGCTTGAGATATCATGGAAAAATAGCTAAGTGATGGTGTGATCTTTTTAGGTGAAAACACAAGGTTAAGAATTTTTTTCCTTTTTTTAAAGAAAAAAATGATTATTCAGGTTTATCAGTTACTAAAGTCTATAAATTAAACAATAAACGAAAACACCAGCCAAGAGATTAGTGCATCTATTTTTTTCTGTCCTTAAAGCAGTTGAGTTAGAAGTGAGCCACCTTTACTCGTCTGAGAAATATTTGGAGTTTTCACATTTGCTGCTCATTTTACTCCATCCCTTCTCACCTATTTCACATGCTCAGAGCATTAATTGTGCTTGGTTGCTTGTGTGTTTTCATTTGAATTTTTCCCTCTAGCAACAGAGCTCATTCCCTTCACTGATACCTTCCTAAAGTGTATGTATACAAAATCCTGGTTTTGCTAGACAGTGAGGTAGCAGGAGAGTTGCTGAGAACTATTAGAAGTTGGAGATTTAAAAACAAAGTGTGATCTTTACTTTTAAATGGCAGTTCTTATTCTTTATCAGATTTGTGTGATACTGCACAAATCTCTTCATGTATACAGAGATAGATGGTACTTTGGTGTGCTGCGTCAATAACAAATGGCAGTATGCTGCAAATGCATTTCTTAGGGTGGCCATTCAGAATCGTAGAATGGTTTGGATTGGAAGGGGGCGTAAAGATTGTCAAGTTCCAAATCCCCAGACACGGTCAGGGACATGTGCCACAAGACCAGGTTGCTCAGAGCCCCATCCAACCTGGTCTCGAACACTGCCAGGGATGAGGCATCCACAACTTCTTTGAGCAACCTGTTCCAGTGCCACACCACCCTCACAGTAAAGAATTTCTTCCTAATGTCTAATCTAAACCTACTTTCAGTCAGTTTGAAGCTGTTCCCCATTGTTCCATCACTATGAAACCTTGTAAATCATCTCTCCCCATCTTTTTTTGTAGGTTCCCATGAATACTGAGTCTTTAAATTCAGTATTCCAATGAATACTGAATCTTACTAATCAACACCTAAAATCAAGTGTTTCCCCTTCTGGTGTTGCCAGCACTGTGATCTCCCCTTGGGTGATTATACAGGGGGCACAGAAGGATGCTGTAGGCTGGTTGCTCTTGCTACCACCACGAGTAACTACATCAAAAAGGGTAACTGCTGCAATTCTGTTTACTGGAATTACTTTTTTTCTTACTTTTCCATGAGATTCTTTGGTGAATCTCATGAACCCTGCAGACAGACAAATCAAAAAACTCAGGAGGCAGCTCCAAGATGCTATGGAAGAAAACTCTAATTGAGTTAGGTCAGCCTTGTGCATCTGGGAAAGCTGTTGCAGATGAGTTTAATAACTGTAAAGAGAGAATAATCTACTCCTACTCCAAAACTGGAGCATGAGTCGTGTGGTTGCCAGGTTTATTTTGGCAAAATAAGCATTGTAGGTGGTGGCTGATGCTAAAGGTGTGCTAAGAAAAGCTCTTTTCTGTGATGAGCAACTTTGAGTTTGAGAAGGCTTTGCATACCCCAAAAAATTCACGTAGAGACCTTATGAATGCTGCTCCTTTTGGCACTTGCCCCTCTTCCCATTCCTCTAACTGTGCCTAGGAGCAGGCAAGCGGTGCTCCTTGCTCAGTCACCGGCAAGAAATTAATTCTCCCAGTGCCTTGCTTCCTCTTGTTTTGCTCTCTGGATACCTTGCTCCTGGCAGGCTTTCAAGTGCTTGTAGCTCCTTTGTGCAGGAGAGGTGGGCAGGACTGACAGCACGTAGCTGTGCTGGTGTACTTAACTTTCACTTGTCTTCTCCCTGCAAAATAAATAAATAATTGATGTGTGAAGGGGAAAAGCGTGGGAGGAAAAATGTCAGGAAATTCAAAGGTGAAGCTATTTCCTCCCTCAGTAATATTTTTCTTCTACTCTTCAAACAATGGGGTGAGTTAAGAATGGATTCAAACTATCAGCCTTGCCATTGTTTATTTAAATCCTTTCATGTGTGTGACGGACTTCAGGAAAAGCCCACGCTTCCACTGCGAGCCCTCTGGGCAGCCTCTCTGTAGTGCAGTGCCAGTACAACAGGGCTCCAGTGTTCTTTGGGTCCCCAAGTGCACATGAGTTAAAGTAAATGGTGAAACACATAAGGTGGGTGATTTAAAGGTGTTGGCTGTGAAATCTGATAGCTCTGGCAAAGCCTAGTTTTTTTTAAAAAAGGCAATTATATAGCCCACACACTCAGAACAAGGATTTCAGATGTTAATTACTTAAGTATAAGGTGTTTGTGAACTTTTCGTGTGCGTTCGTATGTGTGAGTGTGTGCACACTTCCATTTGGGGGAGGGGGTGTTTTGCTGAAACAGGTGAAAGTCAGTGCCATAGTATAAAACAGGAAGCAGATGGGTACTAATTAAAGCCCTGTTGATAAAAGCGTGACTGAGCTTTTGAAGCAGCTGCTTTCCTTATTTTATATATAGCCGGTGTGTGCTTCATATGAGAGCCAGGCTCCCCACACTTCATTGTTTTCGTGAAGCCGCAGGAAATGCGTGTGCATGTGCGTGCGTGCTGCCATGGCTGAGGGATGGCGCTTGCTGTTTGCTTCCTTCTCTGCCCGAGAAAAAACGGTGCTTTCTGAACCTCCAACAAAGGTGCCAGGCACCTCTTTGTCTCCCTCCTCGTCTCCTTCCAACTTTCCACACTCAAGCAGGCACCAGGCTGGTGGGAATGCCCATTTCTAATGGTGCTGTAGATAAGGGAGGGAGCTTACTTTGTCTCACAGGTTTTTGTGTGGTAACTCATCGCTGAGGGCTGCATCTGGGAGGGAAACCAAAACACCAGTGAGGGTGTCAGCCTCCTCTGTGTGTGTGACTTCCAGTTGTCATTATGGTCTTTAACCCAAACAGGTACTTTCTACTACTGCCTTTTCTCTTACCTTGGGGCTTGTAGATTGGATAATAAACCAATCTTCAGGGGGAAAAAAAAAGGAAACAACAAGGTTTAAACATAATGTAGGCAAAGGAAAAATTGCACCAAAGCAGAGCAGATCTTCATGTGGAAAAGCTATCAGAGAAGGGTTGGCAGGGACCTTAATCATCCTGTAGTTCCAACCACCCCTGCCCCATCAGCAGGGATGCTTCTCGCTAGATCAGGTTGCCCAGGGCACCATCCAATCTGGCCTTGAACACTTCAGGGCCGGGCATCCACCATGCTCATTTTCCTGAGCAGCCTCTGGGTAAAGAATTTCTTCCTAACATCTAATCTAAATCTTTCCTCTTAGTTTAAAACTGTTCTCCCTTGTTCTACCACTATCCACTTGTGTACAATGTCACTCTCCACCTTTTTTAAAAGCTCCCTTTAAGTACTGAAAGGCTGCAGTGAGGCCTCCCTGGAGCCTTTTCTAACTAGCAGTGTTAATTTTAGTATTTTAATGCCATCAGTAGAAAAATGTATCTTGAACATAGAGAAATGTTAAATTTCTGTTGACTTGAGTCGGGTAAGTTTTGTGTGTATATTGAGTCATTGAAACCTGTTTACTGGTAGATTTTTGGTGTGGAGAAATCTGTTCTTTCACTGAGGAAGGTGCCAGTGCTCAGTCTTCATGTTGGGGATGTCATCATTACAGCAGAAATAAGCTAAATTTGGTGTGGGCAGAGAAGAGGTGGAAAACTTTGGTCAGTGATGGGCTTGAGTCCAGTAGTGTGCTGATTCAGGGGATGGCCCTTGAGGTGTGGAGCAGTATTTTCTGTATGGGGAAGTTGTCCTTGCATTGGCTGAGTTTCTTAGTGGGTGGTTTTTGGGAATTGGGCTTGTGTTTGGCTGAAGCTCTCATGGGGTACTCTCTGGTCATCTGCTTGAAGCTGCAGCTTTCCCATTTTCAAGCTGCTGCTGAGATTGCAAGTTCCTCATTTCATCTGAGGCATAAACAGCTTGAGTGGTAGATCCCCTACTGGAGGTAGGTGCTCCTACCACCCTGTAAGCCTATGACTGCCTCAGAGGAGCTGGACAACCCGGAGTGCTCAGGGAAGCTTTTCCTGCTTTGGCAGTCAATACTCCTTCCCACCAAGAGTGAGTGGTATCTACTGTGGCTTGTCAAGCTGTGATGAAACTGCTGTACAATACAAGCCCCAGTCTTTAAAGCCATGGCCTTCTCTGTTTACAGTGTTAGAGGGGATTATTTTCATCATGTCTTTTCACTCTCTTGGAAAGACAACCACAAACCGGTAGAGCTTCTTGACCTGTGACCTGTTCTTGGTTGGTCCCTCAGTGTGAGGAGCTGATAGGTTTTACATAGAAGTAATTCCAAAAGCCTTTTGCCTCTCATAGCAGGAGTGAGAGGAGGCAGCTAAAGCATCTATCTCTTTCCCTGTACCTTGCTAACATTGCTGATAGATGAACTATGCACTTCTTTGCTGTTGCATCTCTCCCTGACTGCTGTCAGATGAATGGAACACTGGCTGGTCCCATTGTGCATGGAAGAATGACAATGTCACCTTCTCCATTGGAGTGTGTCTCTTGGAGGATTTTTTTTTTACTCTGAAGTTATCTTGGTTGTCTGTATTTCTGGTTATGGGCCCAGTGAGTTGTGCTGCATCATTACAACCAGAACCATTTGCTGGAGTTTACCAGGTGCCAGAGCCTGAGTTGGGAGAGCTTTCCTTCAGGCACAGACTGCAGGGTTATGAATCCTCCTCTTAAATGTTCTGGTTTTTACAGCCCCTCAGTGTTTGTCAAGAAGCTGTTGATGTTTGAATGTACTTTGACATCGTACTTGAGTTAATCTTCTTTGGCCTTATCCTTTAAGTCAGCCTTTTGACAAAGTCTGGGGGCCAGGTTTAATCTTAGATGGTTCTTGCTCTTTTTCTAGAGTCAGCAACTTAAAATTGTCTGTTTTCTTCCTGTGGTACACGTGTGTTTAAGCCAGGATTACAGAAAAGCCCCAGTGCAAACAGACAGAGGACATTTGACTGCCACTACCTCCCCTGGCTGCTTTGTGAGGGATTTTAGAAGTATTTTGGAGCCCTGAGGAGTATGTGGGCTACAAGCTGAGAACAGCTACAATAAAAAGGATGTGAGTTTGTCAATAGACTTGTTTAAAAAAATTAGAAATCCATGTGGTTAGGTCTATTTGAGATGTGGGTAGCCTCTGTGGCAGTGTAGAGGAGTCAAGCAAACTGATGCAAAAGTTGTGGTGTGCCTGGAAGCAAGTGCCTTGTCACTGCTGCTCTCTGGCAAGTCCTTCCTTAAGGTAAAAAGGCCTTTAAATCTGATTTAAACGGGTTTCTGGGGTGCTTGTTAGCCAGCTACACTGCACAGAAATCACTGCATCCAGGGGATTTGAACAAATCATAGGCTTCTCTTCAATTCTCCTTAGAGGTGAACATGTATCTTAATATTTTGGTTGATTATGCCTAGTCTTAAATGTTTTCATGTTTAAAAACTTAACACAAAAATAGACAGAAATAGGTGACAATTAGAAAAAACCCAATCTTTCAAGTTTAAAATATTACTTCATTTTTAAAAGACCTGTGGAACACAGAGATTTGTATTTTTTCTTGTCAGAATTACTCAGCTACAGCTTTCCTTGGAAAATCAGTCAAATGTGTTGAATATATACATGTGCATGGGATAGCTGCTGTTATGAAAACTTGGAGCAAGATAATGCTGTGCTTCCTTATCAGATGCCCCAGAAACGCTTGGCATTGAAGGAAGCAGACAGCAGTGGACGAGTGAATGTGGGGTCCTTGAATAATTGACAGAGGAGGAAAAAGGAGGATTAAGCCCATGGCTGCTTTGCCAGTTTCCATTATTTGAGGAATGTGTCTTAAAGTGGTAGGTCCTAAACCTCTCTAGTGCCTTGAGAATTTTATTTAAAAGAGTATCTAAGAGCCACTAAACTTTCTTGAAATTGCAATTGGTATGTGGATATCTTCAAGGTACTAGGTCCAGATCCTTCACTCTTTGCTCCAAAACTGAGTTTTGAAGTATTTTTTACAAAGCTAGTCTTGGAAGAAGTGTTCTTCTTTTCTTCGTCTCCCTCTCTTTCGTAGGTAAATGACAAATTCTTAACTGAAGGGAGATAGAAATCCTCCATGATGACTGAATGCTTGAAATACAATGTTCAACTTAAACCTGTAGAAAAAAAATCCTTGAGAAATTTTTGAAATGTAGTTCTGTAATTTCTGCTTTGTCAGAGAGACTGTTTTGTGTGAACTGTGTGGTGTTTGGAATGATGCCTCTCTTTTTTTCTAATCCATAGGGCATTTTCTAGAGGTCACGATGGGTTTAGTAATCACATCCACTGCAGACCGTGATCCTGCTGAGCAGCAGTGATGGCACGTAGTTCAAAGTCTCTTTCCTAACTCTGCCATGGTGTCAGGGTGAATGTAGGCAAACAGTGCCTTGCTGGGGCTCTGCCTCATCCAACTGTGTCACCTGCAATGCCTGGGTGCATGTGAGCTGACTTCAGAAGAGCTTTGTTGGCTTTCCTAGGATTTCAAAACCAGCCTTCAGCAAATATGTTTACTTTATATTCTGTACAGCCCTCCCCCTTTTTTTTTTTTACGTCCTATTTCTTGCTCCTTTTTGTGTTTTGTCCTGGGCATGCCTATGAGCCTGTGTTTTACAGGTTGCAAAACTGTAAAATTGTGAATTATCTTCCTGTTGTAAGCCAGCAGCGGACAGGAAGAAAGTGGAAAATACTGAATAGGCAACATATTGCTGTGTAGGCATTTAATGTTGTTACAGTGTGATATAAGTTAAAATATTGCTTATTTCCTCTTTGCTGTTCAAAACAACCAGGAGCATGTTATGACCAGGATCTAAACAATAACTGAAAAAAGTAAACACAAATGTTTTAACAGAGAAGGGCATGGCCTGCCAAATACTCTGCGTAATTTATGATTACATGAATAATCAACAAACAGAATACTTAGAAACAGGCAAGACTTAAATTTCTTTTTAAAACCAAATGAAAATGTGCAAAAATTCCTTGCAATATCTTCAAAACTGCAAAGAATCCAAAAATAAGGCACGAGCAGCAAGGGCTTCAGTGTTTCCTGCAGTGGCCAGCAGTTTAACAGATCTGTGGACATAAACCCACATATATATCAATGACAAATTATTATAAAATTTCATAAACAAAATTGGCTGGATAATATTGGAAAACAGGCTTCAGTAAACATGCTTTCTTTTTTTTTTTGTTTCATCCTTGTTTTTAAAGAGGGCTTTATGTGACCCACAGAATAAATAACTTCCTGTGTCTTGATAGCTATTGCAAATGACAGCTCCTACTGCTGACATTCCTGCTATTTTTTATCTGACGTAAGTTAATGTCCTGTAAATTTTATTTTATTTATTTATTTTTTTAAACGAGTGCCCCATTCTGACCAGCTCAGTTTAAGCATTTGCACATCTTTGGAGATGCACAGGGGGCTGTGTTGTTTCTCTCTCTGACTATCTACTAAACTGCAGTACTTGAAAGAAGCAAAAGCTGTCAGGAGACAAATACTGAGCAAGTCCTTGTAGAGTAACTCAAGACTTCCTTGTTGCACCCCTTTGAATTGATTTAGGGTGTCTTAGCTCCTGATGTCAGCTGTGCTTTTGCTTTAATATGTTTTAATACATGTCTGGGGAAAGCTGGAGGGAAGCTCCGTTGCCTTCTTCATCTTTAGGCAAAAGGATGGGAGGCCCCTGGCAGGCTTCGTGATTGGGAATCTGACTGTTGCAATCTTTAAATCTGAATATTGAGGCTGGCAGGCTCAGGCTGTCCAGTTACACATTGGCTTCTTATTCAGGGGGATTGGGGTGATGGTGGTGAGGCTTGCACCACGTGAAGCCTCTGAACTCCAGGAGGAGGAAGACTAATCTGGAAGTTGATAAGAGCTTTTTGGGTTTGAGAGATTAGCATAGAGGAGGGGAGACTTTTCAAAAACAATGTTTTCTTTTCTGAACTGATAAGAGTGATACAGTGTCCTGCCTGGGACACCTCCTATTCCAGCTGGTGAAAGGCACCTTGAGCCCAGAGCTTCCTTGTGTCAGGCTTGCTCTGGGGGAATGGGAGAATGAATGAGGTCTGATCTCTAAGCAGCTGTGGTAAGGCCAGTTTCCTTGTGTATATCAAATGGAAAGAAATAGTAATGAGGGGTAATTAATTAGCCCTAGTTGGTAGGAGAAATCTAGCACCCAAAATGTCTAACAAAGCTTATTTTTGCACAAGTGTCCCGCTCTGGAAGCTGTCTTATTGTGTGTCCAGTGGGGTCCTGCACCTCTAGCAGCAGGTGTGTATGTAAAAGATTTCAGGCCACAATGGTGCTGCTAATCTTCCTTTTCATTGTCCTCATTGTAATATTCTACTGCTTCAGAAAAAAAGAAGGTTTGGGTATTGCGATGAGTGCTGGTGCATCAGAGCTCTTGGGCTTTACGCTGTTAATTCCATTCTTGTCATTAAAAACATGGCTTTTTCTTGTTTGTGAAAGCAAATAAATACAGAGCTGATATTTAAGTCACTGTTGCCAGATGACATTCTATGGGAATGCAGACTTGCCAGTATGTAGATTGTAAATAGTTCTTTGATTTAATAAGGGTCTCTTAAGTACAGAGCACAGCCTACAGTAGTGAGGGACTAGGAATGCCTCCAAAATGGGTGTGAGGGAAGAAATTTCCCTCCTGTGGGTGCCCATCTTGCTCTGAAAAATAGTGCTCTGCCTGCTGTAGCCTGCTGAAAATTGTGAGTGTGTCAGGAATAACTGTTCAGAGTCAGTGCTACATGTTTTGCAAGATTGGAGGACTCTGGCTTTATAATATTGAGCAGATGTCATAAAAGCCAGTGATGAGTGCCAGCGATTCTTGAACTGCAGCCTGAAGAACATCACAGAAAGCAGTGTCTGAGAGGAAGACATTGGCATGAACAGTGCAACCACCCAACTGGAGTCCTCAGAGTCCCAAGGAAATCAAGTAAAATTCCTTTTAAGTGTTAACTTCACCTTTTGAAAGAGGGTGGCTGCAAATGGCCAGACAGTGGAGAGTGACAGTGCATGCTGGAGTATAGCCAAAGGCTGTATTGAAATTTGGATGAGGGCTTTTTGCTGGCTTTGGAGTAGTAAATTGTGTTACATAAAATCTGCTAGGCTGTGGGAGCAAACTTGAATTGGTAAGAGCTCTCCTGAAGAGAGTGTGTTGGTGGTCTGACCTGCTTCTGTGGTGGGGGAAAATAAGTACCAAGGCAAACTGTGTTCTAAGAAGCTGGGGAGAAACATAATACCTAGTTTATGTGGTTCCTCTTTGGGATGTACAAAGAGGAGTAATTGAGAATATATAATTGCTTTTTGTGAATTTGAGGTATAAAAACACAAAGAGAAATGAACAAATAATGACTGCGTAAAGCAATATCCTTTACATATTTGCAGAGACGCAGGAGTTTAAAGAGAACTTAAGTTTGATCCTATTTAAGCTATTTCAATAAAAATGTAAGAAATCAATTCTTTTCTGCTACTACTTTTTTAACAGGAAAATTTTATTTTATTTCATTTTATTTTCATGTATGAGACAGATAAAGGGTAAATAAGCTAGAGGAAACATAAATAGTGAAACAGTCACTATGTACTGAACTGTATTCAGATGCAAGAGAAACTAAGGGAAAGAGAAACATCCCTTTCTTCTTTCCTCAGTTTCTCTTGTTTACTACATCAACATCAGATATTTACAACATTAGGTGAAATTCATGGGGTGGTTATTATTTTTAAGGTCACACCATCCCCTTACACATATGAAACCAGCAGCATCTTTACCATTAGATGCACTAAATAGTTTCTAAAGATGCCCTAAACCAAACAAAAAATTCCACTTAACTTTCTTTTAGTTTTCTTTTTGTAGTTTTGGGGACTATACTAAAATTTTGCTAGTATATCCTTGCACTTACTGTAGTCAAAATAAAGATCAAATGCATAGTGAGATGTAGCCTAAGATATCGTTCAGCCTGTAAATAAAAGGCTTTGCCCTTCTTTTCACAAGCCTTGCAGCTTCCTCAAGCCAGGGATTTCCTGTGGGGCACAGCTAACCCTGCTGCAGAGGAAGCTTGCTGCTTTCATTGACTCTTTGTTTCTGAAAAACTGGTATTCAGTGACATCCATGACCACAGAATGTGAGTCCTATAGTCCTTTGATTGCTAAATGAAAAGACTGCCTCTGCTATGCTAATACAAGTGTAATAAGGAGATATATTTACCTTTTTTAATATTCTACGCAAAGACTCGGTCAAGAGAACTTTTTCAGCTATTGGATCTGTACATCCCCTTTGGGATGTTGCTTCTCAAGGTGAAAAATACAGACAGCCCTCGAGCTTCTTCAGGCATGGGCAGCACAGTGGATGGGGCAAGTGTCATAAACCTAGCCCATGTCTCCAGTACATGCTGCTTTGCTTTACCTGCCTCAGTTTTAACTCATTCTTGACTGTTGTGGGCAGTACATTGCTTGTAAATCCATCAAGTCCTGACAGTCATTCCAACCCTTTAAGTTATCAGTGGTTTTGTGGGAGCAAGTATTCTTAATTCATCAGAAGGAAGGTCTGCAGCTCTCTAACAAAGTATCCAGCTGAAACCAAACATACAGGTCTAGGTTTGCTTGTGCCTTTACCTAGACAAGTGGCAGATGTCTGCTTTGGTCATTACGTAGGGATTTTAGTCTGCAAAACTTATGTGGTTTCTCAGGAAGAGATCTTAGCAGTTGTTTCATTTAACCAGTTAAAGCTTTGAGTAAACATATCTGGGGTTTTTGAGTTTGGTTTTTTTCTTGGAAGTTCTCCGTGTGCACTCAAAAGCCAATGCAAGAAATAAACCCTATTTTCTACTACAATGTGTTTTCACCTTTGTAATTTGCTCTTAAGACCTTGGCCTACTTCTGACCTTATTGCTTCTAATTGGTAAGAATATATTTCCAGTGTTCCTTTCAAGATGATCTGCTAGTCTAATTAGCATTGATATATTTAGCATGTATACACATTTGTACCTCTTCATTAGAGCTAATGAATGTCAATAAAAGGCAGCTTAGTTTTAAAAGAAAAAGAGCTGGGGGGAAAGGTTTCTATAAACAAGTGCTGTGGTCTTTGTGATGAATTGGGTGTAACAGTGGAGAGTGGCAGAGGTGAAGCAGGCTGTCTGTTAAACAGGAAACGAGTGATTAACATTTTTTGTCCTACTGATCATAATTATTCCCACTGGCTGAAAAAAAAATAAACACCGCTTAGTCTCTCTTTACTATAGCTGCAGAATAAAATTTTGAGCTATTAGTCATTCTGGCATTGTATGGGTGAACTGCTACTTTATTACTTAATTTTTTTTTCCCGTTTAATGAACTTTACCTATAATTGTGATTCATGTTTTGCTTGCAATAACCTGCTTTTGCTCTGCATTTGAGGACAGCTTTTCCTCAGACCGTTATGGCAGTGTGGTGCCTGTGTCCCTGCAGAGTTGCATTCCTGGTCGCTGCATTAGAGCCCACAGTGAATGATTGTAAAAGGGCTATCTGCCCGCCACGAATTGCAGCAGCCTTCCTCAAGGCTTGATGGACTACAGATGATTCCAGTGCTTTTAATCCCTTAGGTGGGCACACCTTAGCAGTGGTGCACAGTCCTCACCTCAACTGCACTGTCATTCATGCGGTCTGGCATTGGCATAATGCAAGTGCTCCCTCACCTTTCCTGAACAAAAGATGCAGGCTTTTGTATGTGCAGTGGCAGTATTTGGGGGAACTGGTTTGAAAGACTGATTATTTCCCTGACCTCTGATGTTTTGTTTTATTAATCAAATCCTTTACCAGCTTTTCTGTGATAGCACCTGGTCACTCAGGTTATTCACAAGTCCTCCTGCTTTGCTGGTTTTGTGTTACTGATGCAATTGCACAGGCTGTTTGTGAAAGCCAGAGATGGGAGTGCTTAAGGAGGGCAGAGAAGAAGCCCTAGTTTGAAGGGCATCCTGACTTTGAAACATTTCTCTTCAGTGAGGTTTCCTTGTTGGCCTCCTGTGTCACTGGTGAACTCACTTTATCATGAGCTGTATATGTGCATACACATGTATATGTTTCATATTCCTGGAACACAGAAATGTTTATTTGCAAATACGGAACCCTTATATTTGTCAAACACTTGTTTTCCATCTGTTGGAATAGAAAGCTTGTAGCATCAGTTTTGTAAAGGCAGTATTAGAAATTGTGTGGATCACCAAAAATTGTTATCCCTGCTATCTTGGAACTTTTTTATCTGATATTTATTTCTTCCCTTTTTTTCCTACACTTTATGACTTTTAATGCTGTGATAAATGAAGTTAATAAATGAAGCCATCATTTATTCTGATGGCTATTTGCCTTTTTTTTTTTTTAGTGACATTGTGGTGCCTTCTTATTGTTGCCTTTCTTTCACTTTTGAAAGTGGATATATTTTAGACAAAGCCGTTGGCTGTCTTGGTTCCCCAGATGATTTTACTAAAGGTAAAATGAAGGTCCATTCAATAAACTTAATTTAAAAATCTCATGTTTTTCATCTGCGTTTTTGTCCCTTGTTTTTCATAACCAATGTCACATAGTTTCCTTGGCCTTGAAATCCTAGGAAATGTCTATATATTTGGTGTACACTGTGTCGATGATAAATCATGCCTGTATTGTGCTCACAGAAATAAATGTACTTATAAAACACAGTATTGACACTGATGTAGGTGATAGTTAACCTGGCTGTGGCCCTGGTACAGAAAATGTAAGAGAAGTTAAAAGTTTTGGTTGGGGTCATCATACGTGGAACAGTATCCAGGTGTGTGCTTGCCCTGTGTGCACACTTGACATGCTGTGAACCTTGTTCACAGGTTTTTCTTTTGTTCTTCCTAAATGCCTGTGTAGGGAGAGTAGGCAGTGTTATCACCTCATTAGAAATGTCCAAACTGCCATTACAGAAAAGTGCTTTCAAGGAGTCTACCTAGGATGAGGAAGAGGTTGTAGGGTGAACCTGTTGGGAAATACTCAAATACATGTTAACAGAGTTGCCCGCTCTGACATGTAGGCATGCATAGCCAAATCTTAAACATCAATGTCTGAAGCTGGGTATGCATTTTCTGTTCCTACATGTTACCATGATCCAGGGAAGAGAATTCCAGTGCTTGAGAAATACCTTCCAGTCCCTGGTGGCAGCAGGATGCAACCTGAAGGATGGCCAACTACCTTCAGTGTTCCAAGTTTTTGTCTTTGATAGCTATGAGAAGGAATCACAGGATCGTATAAATCTGTGAACCTGAATGCATAATGTACAGGACTTAGATTCATGCCACTGACATGGCCACAGGAAGCCCCTCTGTGTTCAGGAGACATGTATAGCAACCATATAGCAATAGGATACACTCCAGTTCTTGTACATTTATGCATGGAAAAAGGGATGCATTGCTAAAATCTTCCCACATGGAACAGTTTATGGAAGTGTCTCCATGTTTGGAGATGGTGTTTCATGGATGTTGGTCTGGGAAAGACTCTTACTATGCTACCACATGTAATGGAAAGCACAGAGAAACAGTGCAAGGTCCCCCTAGGAAGAGAAAAATATTTCTTCACTTTTTCCAGCTGATACTTCTTAACTGTTTAACAGTGCAGGAGAAAAAATGAAGTCAAACAAAAGCACCTCCCCAAGAACAAAGGACCTAAAAAAGCATGACCTGTTTGGGAGGAAATCCTGCCCTTCCACCTTCATGCAGCTGCAGGTGGCAAGTTTCCAGCATCTTCTAAATATGCCTCTTTGACCTGAGGCTAAGTGACATGCTTTCTGTCCATTTTCTTATTGGACAACAGAGAAGGTTTCCGAGCTGTAATAAAAAAATACCACAACTGGGTGGCAAAATTAGCTTTTTCATTAGTGTTTGAGGCCTCTGACACTGCAGTGGTTGTGTTAGTGAACATTGTAGTGTCAGGAAACTTTTTGAAAGAGAAATGTGTGCTGTCTGTAGACCAAGTGCTTATGACTGTCCAGTGCTAGCTCTGAGGCAAATCCAAGCTCCATGTGCAGAATCAGCATCTGAACTTTCTGTATTTCATAGTTACTAGGTAAGGCAAACAGGATTGCCTTACACCAGACTGTTGTACCAAAGGAAATTCTGGTAAGTCTGGAGTTACCAATGTTTTCTTTCCTCCTCACCTCTTCATCCAAGCCCCGTAAACTTGGCAGTGTGGTTGGAAACCACAGCAAAACGGTGCAGGCGGTGTAGCTATTGCAGGCAAACCTGCCTGTTTTGCCAGGCATGATCTAACTTAGACTTGGATAGATGCCACATGGTACCACTTGCCATGGATGGCCCCTGCTGCTGCTGTCCAGCTGTTAATGCTGAATGAGCTGACAGCAAGTGTGCTGGAGAACTTCCTGGCCTCTGCGCACTTCCCTAGGAGTGTTAATGACTTCTTTTTAGAGTGACACTTGCCACTGAGGCTCCAAGAGGAGGATGGTGTAAACATCTGGACCTGCTGTAGAGTCCCTATACAAAGACCTAGAGAGACAGGTTGAATGTTTTCTGTAGGAGCATATGGAAATCCTGGGGGAATGTGGTCTTCACTTCTCTGCTGCAAAACTTTTGCTTTGGTGTTGTCACCACAAGGAGATTGTGCTGTCTTGGAAATCTGCTGTAAGCCGTCAGTAGCAGGATCTCCTACCACAGCTGATGGTAGAACAAGCTGGCAACTTGTGTAGGCCATCCCCTTGGAAGAGATGTAGAAAGCAGTGGACCCCTGGGATGTCATCTGAATGAAAACTTAGTGGGCAGTCATTAGACCCTCAATTTTAATGGAAATCCTTGACTTGTGTATTATGGAAGCAGTGTTGCTCCTATAGCCTCCCAATTTGTTATGAATGCATCTGCTTCCAGAGGCCAACTCCTTCCTGCCTTTGTTACTAGTTACTTTTGAATCTCCCAGAGATGCCATGGCATGCTTTATTGCAATGCTGTCAGCATATGCACCTTGATAGCAAATACACTTTTTTTGTGAAGTGTACTGACTGTCACATCCATTCCTCACTCTCCCTTTTGGTGGCTATTGTGGCACCCTGGTGGGATGAGTGCTGCCTGTGCCCATAGATGAAAGTATGAGGGCAGGAGAGACCATGAGCAGTTGTAGATGCTCTTACAAATTTGGGGTTTTGTAGCTCTCTGGATAATCACAAATCCAGAGCTAGGTCCTGCTTGTAGAGGTTTGCTGTGTGTAGTTGAGTTAAAGAGGAGCTCTGCTTCCCTCTGCTTTTGGTGGTCTGGGATGGAAGAGAGGTGGCCAAGTGTCATTGTGTGGTCTCACTTCAGGAAGTACAATATTGTCAAGTCTAACAGAGCAACTGAGTTTTCAGGTGTTTAGTCAAACATCAATTCAATTTACTAAAAAAAGAGTTAAATACCTCAACTTAAGTTGGGATAGGGATATAATTTTTCTCAGCAATTAGTCAAGTTTAACTTAAGTTGCATGTTTTGCTATTTTTATCTTGGGTTTAAATGCAGTATTGATATCGGTAGAGCTGTTGGAAATGTCAGAAATACAGCTGAATGATATAAATATGTAGACTCAAAGGAATAATTATCTTGGCTTCATGAGTTTATTAGCTGGGAAGTGCTCTTCACATTGCACGTAGCTGATACCGGGTTTGCATATTTTGAGTCTTAAATCAGCAGTTAGCAATAAGCATATCCAGTTCTTGGTCTGGATGCTGAAGTAAGTTTACTTTATATCAGAGGCAAAACCTCAATCCCAGGAAGCACTCCACAGGTGGCAGCAGCTCTGCTGCCATCCTGACCCAGATTTTGATAAAATTCCAGTACAGTTAGGCTCAGTGCGATCTGGCATGAACTGCTGCTGTGCGAAGACCCACTTCAAAACGCAGACACTTGCTTTTGGAGTCATTCAGGCCAGATTTTGGGAGGCTTTGCTTTGAAAAGGTGAAAACCAGGGGAAACCCATGGTTGAGGGCATCTCTGCAGCGTTCTGGGGCTGGTGGTGCTGCTGCACGCCCCAGCCACTAACAGCTGCGCCATTCCTCCGGCTGCCAAGATCCACTGCTGAAACTATACTTTTTTATCAGGTCATGTTTGCATCTGGCAAGGATTTGTAGACACAACATCATTAACAGCAGTGCATATTTTCACAAGATTTACCTCTTCAACACTTTTTCCAAGTTAGTAAATCATAGCTTCTTTAATGTCCTGCTGGCTGCGTGAAAAACAGGAATTTATGTAACAAGCTCTGGGCCGCAAACCTTTTCCTGTTAGGAAAATTTTTTTTTCATTGCTGGCAGAGTTAGGAGACAGCTCTGTTACTCAAAGAGCGACCTCAAATGTCCTCAGTACAATAATACCAGATTATAACATTTTTGATGACTAAGGAATAGCAGCGATTTCTTAAACATTTAACACTTGCGCAGCAGAGAAGAGGGAGCTGAGCCTCATCATGGTGTTTTCCCTGACTGATGTATTTTGTGTTTGATATGGCTATTTTGATACTAAACAGCGATCCTGAGCCAACCGGGTATGTTTACAAAATACAGTAAAAAAATGAACTGGCGCAGGAGGTTTTTTAATCAACAGCCACAGAGAGCAACTTTCTTGCGACATTTGTAGAGCTGGACTTGTGTCAGCCATAGATCCGTCTGTGGCCCCTGAATGAAAACAATGGGCTGCGCCAGGCCAGCCTCTCAAGGCTTCTCAGCCAGCCCCTGGGGCTGCGGGCAAGTCCAAAGAAGGATTTCCAGGCTTACCCTCCCTATGTGTTAGCAGCACCTGGTGCAAATAAAATTCCAAGGCCTTCCCTAGCACCCTGTTGCTAGATCAAAGATGGTATTTTGATTTTATGGCTACCTGAAGTGAAGAGATAGAGTCCTACTTTACAGTCTCTAGGAGAATTTCCTTTTGAAATTAAGCAAGTAAACACTCAAATCATAGAGTCATAGAATGCTTTGGGTTGAAAGGGACCTTAAATATCATCTAGTTCCAGTTGCCCCTGCCATGGGCAAGGATCCCTTCCACTCGACCAGGTGGCTCCAGGCCCCATACAGCCTGGCCTTGAACACTGCCAGGGATGGGGAATTTTTGATGGTGTCTGTTTAACTGGGTTAACTGGTAAAGGTGGTTCTTTGGAGGAGCGTTTGGAAAGGCTTCTGAGTTTAGACTCATGGTTTGACTCAGTGCTGTGCTGGTTGAACAGCTGGTTTTGAGGCCATGCTCTGCCATTCTCTGGTGTTAGGGAGTGCCTTGTGGCCCGGGTTGGGGTGAAGCTGCACTTACTGGGCTATAGTCTCAAGTCAGTAGCACCTCTAAGGTGTTGCAGGGTTGTAACACCTCCTTGCTGCCCTCATCTACTCACCTCCTCTTTGATCCCAGAGTAATCACTTCTGTTGAGCTCTGCAGATGGCCAGTCCTGCTTTGTTTGGCTTTCCATGGTCCAAAACATACCATGGCTCTTGCAGGGAATTTGAGCCTGTTGTCTCTGGTTTAAGACATGAGTTTGTGCCTGGCATGCCTTCTTAAGATCTTCAGACAAGTTGCTAAAAACTACTGTGAATGGAAGGCAGGTAGTGAATTACTGATTTCTCTGCCATTGAGATCTAATTTCTGGTTTTACACATTTATTTCATGCACTGTTTTGTGGTTCCCTCCTCCTTGTTCTGCATGAATTGCAGTCCCAGAAAAGACCGGTGGTACTGTCTCACCCTTCCATTAACATCTAAGGCTGCCTGTTTCAGCACTCTTTGAACTTGTGGCCTTTTGTTAGCAATTGTGTCAAGATACAGGAAGACTTTTCTGTTGATACAATATTTTTTACATCTGCTCAGCAGAAAATTATATGAGCAAAAATAGGTTTATTTACAGCGTGGTAATGCAAAGATTAGTCTCTTGTTAACGGGTTAGCCCGTGGCCTTCCATTTTGGATTTATTTTTTTCTTCTTTGTCTGTATTTAAGAACAAAACATGAAACATTACTCATTGCTGAGGAGGTAAAAAAAAGCTCCAGTACCTCTGGTCATTCTTGGCACAAGATATCTGGTGCCCTCAGGTATTTGAAGAGTCAATTTTGCATATTAAAATGTTGGTTTTGAAAGAGAAAGATGGTTTTAAGACTGAGGGTTTCATTACAAGCTTATAATTTGCATTCCTTTATCTTCTCTGATTTTCTTAGGCAATTTATGGTATTTACTTATAAAAATTAGAACTTAATCCTCACCTGGTTTTCTGTATGTATTTTCTCATGTAACACAACCGGTTTTCTATATGTATTTTCTCATGTATCTCATGTAGTGATATAAACCTCACTAATGCTCAGTGGCAATAGTGACAGTTCGTATGTTGGGTGTCTGTAGGGATGTGCAGGATGAGAATCTATTATAAGGACCATAGAACAGGATCTAGCATTCCTGAACTTTATGTAAAGTAATAATTTAAAAAAATCCATAAATACAGTCAGGTTCATTCATTAGATGACTCACTTCAGTCATCTTCTTGATCTTCTGGTTTATTTTGTCTCCTTTATGTGGAATTTTTATTTCAGAACAGTCCCTGCAGTTTTATTTAACTTTTTATAATGTCAGATGTGATGGAGACAGATGACAGACAAATTGACATGGCGACTCTTTGCAAGCTTGTTTCAGCCAGTTTGGAGCAGTGAGCTGATAAAAGATGTTTCCAGGCTGGCATGTTTTCTTATTTAATGATTACCCCTGTGTTTTCTAACAAAATGAGAGTATGCTTACAAAAGCAGGTGTTAGTATGCCATAAAAGATGCATGTCTTCTCCATTTCTTACATGCTATTCTGTTTTTCAGAATTCAATCCGTCACAACCTGTCTCTGCACAGCAAATTCATCAGAGTGCAGAATGAAGGAACAGGGAAGAGTTCCTGGTGGATGCTCAATCCTGAAGGAGGGAAGAGCGGCAAGTCTCCTAGGAGGCGAGCAGCATCCATGGATAACAACAGCAAGTTTGCCAAAAGTAGAGGTAGAGCTGCCAAGAAAAAAACAGCCCTTCAGTCTGGTCAAGAGGGAAATGGTGACAGCCCCGGATCACAGTTCTCAAAGTGGCCTGCAAGTCCCAGCTCTCACAGTAATGATGATTTTGATAACTGGAGTACATTTCGACCTAGAACGAGCTCTAATGCTAGCACAATTAGTGGAAGACTTTCTCCTATTTTGCCAGAGCAAGATGACCTTGGAGACGGGGATGTGCACTCCATGGTATATCCACCATCAACCACCAAAATGACTTCTACTCTGCCGAGCCTTTCAGAGATGAGTAATTCTGAGAACATGGAAAATCTTTTGGATAATCTCAATCTCTTGTCACCTAATACATCAATGACTGTGTCAACCCAGTCTTCATCTGCCACCCTGATGCAGCAAACACCAGGTTACTCATTTGCATCCTCAACCACAAGTATAGGTTCACCAAATCCTGACTACAGGAAATTCACTTATGCTCAAGCTAGCATGAACTCTTTGTCCCAGATTCCTATGCAGACTCTTCAAGACAGTAAATCAAGCTACGGATCGATGAGCCAATACAACTGTCCCGCGGGACTTCTGAAGGAGTTACTGACTTCCGATTCTCCGCCGCACAACGATATCTTGGCATCAGTGGACACTGGTGTTTCCCAGGCCGGTGGCAGGGCGCTGGGCCAAAGTGTGCTGATGGTTGCCAACTCGGTGGTGCCAAACTACGGCAGCCAGCCACCCCACAACAAAATGATGAACCCTAATGCCCGCCCTCACCAGGGACACAACCAGCCAGCGCCTGCAGTCAATGGCCGTGCCTTGTCACACACAGTGAACGCCATGTCGCACACATCAGGGCTAAATCGCCTGTCAACAGTGAAGGCTTCGTTACAAGTGCCTATGAGTCACCCAATGCAGATGAATGCCATGAATCCGTATGCCCCTGTTAACAGTTGCAATGGCTACGGGAGGGTGGGAATTGTTTCCCTCCACCAGGAGAAGCTCCCCAGTGACTTAGATGACATGTTAATTGAACGGTTGGACTGTGACATGGAGTCGATTATCCGTAATGACCTCATGGATGGAGAAACGTTAGATTTTAACTTTGACAGTGTATTGCCTAACCAAAGTTTTCAGCACAGCGTAAAGACAACCACACACAGTTGGGTGTCAGGCTAGGATGTAGTAGGAGGTAAGCTGTGCTTTTTATAATAAATCTGCAAAACAGCTAAAGGGAAAAGAAAGAAATGTCAAGATGCTTAAAATCTTGGAGTTCTTCTGTGTTGGCATGTGAACTCCTGGTAACAGTCAGTCACTTTCCAGTCCTTTGTTCGTTTGAGAACGAGGTTTGCACTGGTGCAAAAGGACTGTCAAGTACTGAATTTTCTTGCTTCATGTGGAGCGCTAATGTTTTGTCATTGATGGTTTAAAGAAAAAACTTGCTGGTTACTAGCCAGTAATGAATACTGTTTTTTTCTCTATTTAAAGTATCTTAAAGCTTGCTTGAGCATATTTTAATAGATTTATTAATCTGTTGTGAATGTTAATCTGTTCTTTTTGTTGTTTTTTCTTTCTTCCTAGGCTATGGTCAAATTCTCCAGACTTGTCTGACAGCAGGAACTGAGAAAAGTAGTACAAAGATGTCCTTCACCTTTCTTTTTAATTTTCTTGACAAAGCTGTGCACATGCACTAATTTTTTGGTTGTTTGGTTTTTTTTTTTTTTTTTTCTTCTTTCTTCCTTTCGTCGGAGTTGGCAGCAGAGAGAATATTTTCCTGTACAGGATGTTTGCCCAAGGTTTGCAGGTTATGTGCTGCTGTAGATAAGAACTGTGCCATTGGAAATTTCATTACTCTGAAGTGCCAAATTCACTACACCATATAATCACAGCAAAGACTCTTACTTACATCATGTTGTGCTTTCGGTTTTGTACAGTATGATCTGTAGAAGAAGAATTGTTTTTTAAGACTATCTGTTTTGGTCCAAGAAAAGTTTATAAACTTTTGTAAGAATACTGTGATGATCTCATGCCCTAAGTAAGTTTAACCTTCGTTGATGTTACCTGTGTTTTGATGAATTGAGATAACTGTGGACTTGCCTTGCAGCAGTACAAACTGCTTTATTTTACTCAAAATTGCCACACATTTCATATGGGAATAGAATAGCCTGTTAAATATGATCCTACTTAACTCACTGACTATTCAAAGCAAACAGTAGATTAAATGCCATTTGATAAGTTACCTGTATTTGTGTAAATTTATGCAAGAATATATCTGGATTTCATTGTCAGATTAATCACTTTATTGTTGGGTTTAAGATAATTTTTGGAATACTTTCCAAGCTATTTTTCTTATAATTAAAATCTACTTTTGTTACATAGGCAACTTTAAAAAAAATAAATCTGAGATCTGGCAGCATTCATAACCTTTTCATTTTGTACAGTATTTTAACTGGATTAAGTACATGTTTTTATAAATTTCCCTAGCACTTGGGAGTGCTAATAAAGGAAAAGCTTAATAAGGATCTTGAATACAAAACATTTCTGTCCCTTTTTTTGTTGTGTGATGTATAAATACAGACAACTTTATGTTTAGAAGTATTTAATCAGTTTTATATATGCATTTTTAGAAATGTCATCTGCTTCTATTATCATTTTAACTACCACAAAGTGTTAAGTATTCATTGTTAAGATGCTTGTACAATGCTTCACATTTATATTTATTTCATGGAGGTCTCATAATGTTTGTGCACTCAAGAGCAGGACCTTTTGCGGAAAATTTGTAATTGTAGTAAAATTAATGACAAAATTGTCATTTGTCTTAATTAGCGCTAGTTTTAGGGTTCATCAGTGTTTCTGTTGTAAAGCAGTAGATTTCAAGAAGCAAAAGCGCTACTTTTGAGTGGGAGACTAAAATTATTGCAGGACAAAACATCACTTTTTTTCAAAAAGAAAGATAAAGTAAGTGGCAAAGTTATACAAATGCATGGGGTTTAGGGTAGGGGTGAGCATTAATAACAGAGATCTTGTTTCTGTGGAAAAGTGTGGTCTTGCTGGAGTAAACACACTGGCAACTACCTGAGCATTTTCAGGAGTGGGTCTTGGAATAAATGATTTCTGATTTTTTTGTAATTGCATGATGCAGTTTTCATGGTTGTGCGACAGGCTTCACCTCTCTTTTCACTGGTTGCTATACAACATTTGTGTTACAGAAATCCTTGGAGCTTTTTTTATGCACTGACAGAATTAACAGCTTTTTTTGCTAGGATTGGCTGTTATGAAGAAGGGAAACAAATACTATTACACTGAGTTTTCTTTTGTCTAAATAGCTCACAACTAGAAAATGTCCCAATTGAAACTCATCCTCCATGTAGTGGTGGTGTATGGTGGAGAAGGAAACACGATGTGACGAGTAAATGAGGTTTAGTAACAAGCCATATATATAATGACCCTGTTATGACTTTCCTAAGGCTCTGCGATGTATTTATTGATGTGCTAGCATTTAGCTCCCTGTTGGGCTTAAATCACTACTAATTACAACTGGTTCTACTTTTTTAGATGTGCTATTGCAGTTGTCAGGCAGTTCCAGAGGCTGATGTGATACAGGTTCTTCCCCAGCATGAAATTGGTCTTTGAACTTGGTTTGAGCAAAATCAAATGTTCTTAGTGCCAAAGCCTCAATAAAGCCACCTGCTTTTACAGGCAGATATCTCCAGTAGCATCTTCACCATCAAATGCCTAGTCTCTGAAACATGATAGTAAATCCTGGCAGTGGAGCAAGTGGAGGGCTCATACAGGGGTTTCTGAAGATCATTCTGTCTGCTGCATGTGCAAAAATATTTGCTCCCAAATAGGCACTCTGATACACATAGGCCAGAGTAGTCATCAAATCCACCTCTGCATGCAAAGAAAGCAGTAATCAATGCTATACTCCACAGGGATGCAGCTGAACATGCTACATTTAACAATATACCTCCTGTTTATTATTTACTGCTACTGTATAACTTCCTGTTAACGGATATTTTATTCATTTCCTTTTATACCTATGAATAACATAAATGTAGCCTTTCCTTAGTTACAACAGTCTGTAGAAAGCCCTTTTAATTATTGTGAGAAAACGGTTGTAGGTAATCAGAGATTTGGGCTGTGTTGTCAATTTGGCATTTTTTGGGGTTTGGCTTTTTTGTTCATTTGTTTGGGGTTTTTTGGTTTGGGGTTGGGTGGTGTTTTTTTTTTTTTTTTTTTTTTTTTTTTTTTTTTTTTTTTTTTTTTTTTTTTTTTTTTTTTTTTTTTTTTTTTTTTTGTGGTGCCATTCTAATGTTTTGCAATTGTAATTCTGGAATACTGTGAAGTTGGTGAAGGAGCATGTTGTCTGCCTTGAAAACAAACATTATGTGACCTCTAGTTATAAATCCTTTTTCAGTAAAAGTACCAAGTTTCTGGAGTAACTTAGTTTGTCAGAATTGTTGTAAATGATTGGTTTGTGAATTGTGCAGATGATCTTACCTATGCAGCCTTGTTTTTGACTTTTCTCTGGTTTGTACTGTTATTAAAAGTTTATTGTATTATAGAGCTGTTCAGATATTTTAAATATAAAGATGTATTGTTTCCATAATATAGCTATATGATGTATGTTTAGGTAGTAGATGCATTAATTGGAAAGCTCTGCTTTGATAAACTGACAGTTTGCCTACACTTATAAGCAAAAGTCATATTGCTTATTATTGGCTTAAGTCAACAGAGCATCCCTGAGAAGTTAAAATTGGACCAATTATAAAACAGTATAAAATTTGCACTTGTTAAACCACTGGATGTATGTTAGTACTTTTTTATTTTTTTACTGATTTGAAATTCCTATTTTCATTATGAAATTGCTAGGATTCTTAATTTATGACTGATTTTAAATAAGGTATTCTCATTATTATTATTGTTATTATTATTGTTATTATTTTGGTAATCGTAAGATGCAGCATGGTTTATGCAAGCAAAAAGCAAATTATTTGACATGAAAACTGGCCTCTTTTTTGAAGGTGTTCCACAAACCAGCAATATCTGAGAGATTGGCATGTACATACTGCTAGTTCTATTTGCAAGTGGTGTGACAGCTCTTCAACGCTTCACTGCTCTGACTTAGTCACATTGCAAAATTAAAATTCATACGTGGATATTTTCAGAAAAAGTGCCTGATGTACTTCTACAGACACATGAGAACAATCCCTGACAGTTTGTTGTATAAAGCCATAAATGTATATAAATTATGTTAAAAAATTTTGTGTCCTTTCTTGTATACAGAGAATGAGATTTGTACCAGGATTCTACTTGTGATTAGTAATCCTTCTACTGAGATGTTGTCGTAATCACTTTCTTCACCCTGTAATGTTTTTAATGATGATGATCCCGTTTGGACAATCCTGATGGCATTAGCAATTTTATACAGAAAAATACCTCATGGTACCAAGTCTTGCCTGGCGAGATAACATATTAATGAGCAAACACTAACTGCAGAATAGTTAACAAATTTTCCATTACTTGGTATAAAGGAATTTTTCTCTCTTGGCATTGCTTCTGGATTTGGAACCGTAGCAGGTACAGGAACCTAATAGGGCTGTGTTACCAGTGTTTAATCACAACCTAGTGTGCTAAAAGTAACTTGTTTACAAGTCTTTGAGACTAAACGCAAGAAGAATCCATGCCTGACTCCCAGGGCTCACGAGACATCTTTGTGTAGAGATGTGTTGCTACTGGAAGATGTACAAAGCAGCATCAGACCGTGTTGCCAGTGCTTCAACAAGCGTAGTTCAGAGAAAATGGCAAAAAGTCCTGAAATCTTTTCAAGAATGGGTGTTTGTAAGTATAAGCTCTTAATAAAATTGCTATGACATGAGATGGTAATTAGTGTATCAGAATGTTATGTAATACATTATTAAAGAATAATAAAAAAGGGGATGTTAACATCCATAAAACCACAGGAAAGAATTAGTCTTTTAGTCCAAATTACATGTTGGAACCTCATGCTGTTGAATGTGGAAGAGAGACGACCACAAGCCCTCTTGGTCCTCTTTCCCTTGTTTTTTGCCTCTGCCCCTCCTGAAGTCTGTACCTTTTCTCAGAGTAAGTTTTTTCCTTGCTCAACATTTGCCAGCCTTCCTGGTGCTGCTCCTTTTGCAGCCATGCTTCAGGCTGTGGTGATGGGAGCGCTGCTGATGTGAGTGAGTAGGGAGAGCAGGAATGTCTAATCTTTTTTTAATTTTATTTTTTTTTAATTTAGATTGTGTTTCAAAACAGAGCTGGAAGAAAGGATGAGAGGCTGCCAAAACAGACAGCCAATAACACCCACGCCACAGTTGTCTTGTGAGGCCCAGATCCCTGCTTGCCTGCAGGTGGGGAGGGAAGGGGTGGCAGAGAGCAGGCTCTAAATGAATTGCTGGCAAGAAAAAGGCAGTTTGATCTTAAAGTGAGCAGAGGTAGACCTAAAGAACATGAAAGAACTAATTGCATGTAAAAATAGAAATATTTAAAGATAGCTAAAAAATAATTTCTGCTTTTACCTTGCAGTTCCATCTTTATTTTAGCTTTACCCTTTTTTCTTCAGTGTACATTTTGGAAGGGTTTTCGCATGTTAGGGGGAGCTGAGGATATCTTCCCTGACATTTTCAAAAGCCTGACTTCTGGAATGAGAGGATTGTAAGATCCAAGGATACTCTATTTGGGTGTTCATGACGCTGTTTTTGGAAAGGATGCACATCTAATTGGTACATGACTAGTTACTGTTGTCAGGAAAGATAGTCAAAGCTTGTCTCTTGGGAAGGGACTGGCTAGCAATTTATGCCAATCTGGAAACAAGGGATTTGAATCTGCTGATCAAGCAGGAAAACCTCAAAGCATCTTTGTGCTCTGAGTCAGTTCTACATCACTGTAATAAACATGTTTTTGTGCAGAAACGTCAGCTATGTCACCTCAGTTGATCATCCAGTTAAAACTACAAATGACATTAGTTCTTGCAGCTATTTATTGTGCAGCTCGTGTGCAAAGATGGGATTTGTGAAGATCCTTGGAAAGAATAACTTGCAGTGAGCAGTGCCTGTGGTCATGCCCACTGCAGGAATTGCATGCAAATCCCTGTTCATTACCTGATTGTGTTTTGCTTGGGGTAATGTTCTGGCATGTGCCAAAAGGATAGCTAAAATGAGGAGGCAGGGACAGCGCCCCATCTTACTTTATGTTCTTCTGCTTGCTGTTGGACCCTGGGGCATGCAGAAATTTTGCATGTATTTTTTGCAAGTAAACTTCTTGTGGGGGTGTTTATCACTGAGGTGATGGGAAAAAGGATGAGAGCTTTGTGCAGTACAACTGGAAGAGCATTGCAGGAAGCTTCTAATGGGTATAATAGGACCATGGAGGGAAGAATCAGACAAAGAGCTCATTCATAACTTGGAACCTCAACATTTTATATCCTTCCTGTCTGCTCATCTACAGTTGCTCATGCCACCCTTAAACGAAGGGGCTTTTCCAAGAAAGATGTGTTGAGTGTTGGTCTTTTTCTCCTAAGTAACAAGAAAAAAGAGGAAATGGCCTCAAGTTGCCCCAGTGGAGATTTAGTTTGGGTAGGAAAAATTTCTTCACCATAAGGTTGTCAAGCATTGGAACAGGCTGTCCAGGGAAGTAGTTGAGTCACCATCCCTGGAGGTATTTAAAAAGCCGTGTAGATGAGTCACTTAGGGACATGGTTTAGTGGTGGACTTGGCAATGCTGAGTTAATGGTTGGGCTTGAGGATCTTAAAGCTCTTTTCCAACCTAAATGATTCTATGATTCTATGCTTATGTTTCTTTCTCAGTACCCTAGAGTGACACTACCTGAGCAGGCAACAGCCCAGACCTTCCACAGGAGCCTTGCTGGGTTTCCAGGGAACTATGCTTGGCAGGAAATGTCTGAATTGTTTCTGAAATATTCAGTCAACTTCAGTCAAGTCAGCAGAGTTCATGGAAATGCCCATTTCAAAAGTATGTATGCATTGGAAAGTGGGGAGAGATGAGAGATTCTGGGATGAGGAAGCGTGGTAAGTGGTTGCTTTAAAGGCCAAAGAAGACTGGATTTTCTCCAGGGAAAGGGCTAATGTTGCAAATAAAAGAGGTTTTTTTTTGTTGGGTTATGAAGTCGTGTCCAGGAGCAACCACAGACAGCACAAAGTCCTGGCCTGAATTGTTCAGCTTTTTTGACCAGGTGAAAACAAGTGGTGAGCTGTGAAACCCTGTGAGTACTGGAGTTTCATTTCAGGAGTCCAAATAAGTTACCACTTCCTGCTCCTCCCTTTCTTCCTCCTCCCCCACCAGTTCACAGCAGTTGAGAGGGGTGTTCCTGTTTGGTTTGGGTTTTTTTATTCATGCCGCTCAGAGAAGTTGGACTAGGCAAGATTCTGTGTCCTTTCATTCCCCACAGTGATGGCTGAGCTGTGCTAAGGAAGTTCTTTCCCTCCTCCTTTCTCAGCCCATAAAACAGATCTCTTCATTTAACTCCCAAATGACCTCTGAAGCCAGAGTTCATTCCCAGGAGCCTTCATCCATTCCTGGATGATTCCAGGAGTCCTTTGAGGTGGCAAGTTCTGTTTGCTTGTTCTGTGGCTCTCCTGCTGGGGGGAGGGGGCTTCTAAATTGAAAATAGCCTGGAGATGGCAGGGGAGTCCCTAGGAAGGAGGCTTGTCCTGGAGCCATTCATCTGTTCCACTGCTAGCCCTGTCTCACCCAGCCTCAGCATCCTGTAACCCTCTCACTGACCCTTGTTGGTCTGCAAGGCAAGATTTTCACAAGAGGGCTTTCTAAGTAGAGTATTCATGTCTTGTTCTGCCATGGGCAAACCCTTCTGGTATAAGCACGTCTGAAGGCTTATTTTCAGCATAAAATAAGAAATACAACACTCTTTCCTACAGACTCCTTGAGCAGCTGACTGTCTCATCTGCATGCTCCTGGTGTGGTAGGTACAGAAAGGCAAGAGCCTGCTGGTGACTGAGAAGAATGCCAGGAAGATAGGGCTAGTAGTGACTAATTATATTGAATATGCTGGACTCCAGCTGCTGGGGTCCTGTTGCTTAAATAGGTCCAGGTATATTAAGTTAAAAAAAATGATGATACTGGTCTTTGCAAGACGTTTCAGCATATTTTGTGACTAGCTGATTAACCAGCAGATATGATGATAAATGTGGAATAATGCACAGGGAGAAGGGGAAAAAGTGAGTCTGGCACATACGGATACATAATATACTGTAGATGAGGTGTTACCACGATGAGAAGCATCTTAGTGTCATGGAAAGGATTTCTTGCAAGCCTCAGCTCACAATTAGCTGTGGACAAAAAAAAACCCACAGGAGAAATAATAGTAGGACTGGCAGAGTCCATAGCAGAGATTAAATGGCAGAAAGGATGAGTGAGGGTGAGTACAGTTGAGTGAGGTGATAGAGGTTTGTAAAACTGGGTGCTGTGGAGAAGGTGAAGAGGAAGTGATTAATCAGTATTTCTTGTGACACAGTTGGAGGCACCCAATGAAATAATCAGGCAGCAGATTTAAAACAAGAGGAAGTACTTCTTCACACACTGTATTATTAGAATTTGGATCTCATTGCCATGGGATGTGGTGGAGGCCAAAAGTATAAATGGATTCAAAAAAAGATTATACAAATTAAAAAGATACGTCCATCAGTGGCTACTAAATACAATGGTCCGGATGCAGCCTTTGGCTCAGGAAGTCCCTAAATGGCCAGTGCTGGAAGCTTGACGCATGTACCAGGAAAGGGATTACTCAGTCTGTGGCCTGTGCCTTACGCTGTTTTCTCCTCTGCATCTGCTGCTGGCCGCTATCTCTGACTGGACATTGCTGTAAGTGGACCTTTTGATCTGACCAAGACCAAGGGTTGTCTTCAGAGTCTTAATTATGCTGGGAATAAGTAACACCAGAAACAGATGCCTGACACCCTTCTGTGAGGAGGTTTCAAACCTCCACGTGTCCCTTTTCAATTCTCTGTCAATGGTCATGGACGTTGTGTTGGGTGTCTTGCTTGATACCTCTCACCAGGAGGCATCAACTGAGATAATGCTTTCAATGTAATAAGCTACAATGTAACAAATGCAAAATACCTGGTTAGATTTTTAAACTTTTAGGGCAGAAAAAAAATGCACAAATGCTTCTCAAGAGGAAATCAGAGTGGGAAGAAACAAAATCTCTGTTCATCCCAAGGAGCTCTTCCAGCTCTATGGAGGCTGTGCTAAGGACAGGGATAAGACAGTGTTAAAAATCCATCCTCCCTCCCACACCCATGACTAAAGCGCTAGTTTTTTTTTTTTTTTTTTTTTTACTTTGTTGACCAGTAAGGAGTGAAAGTCATTCATGTGGGCATTTGAAAAGCCTGTCAAAGAGACTCAGCATGGATGCTGGACAGTGAGCCCAGCAGTACTGGTCTAGAAGTAGTGGTGTATCAATAGCAGGAGCTTCTCCAGTGCTGATAGCCGAGGTCAGCAAGAAGAGAAATGTGTATGAAATGTGCAGTTTTACTGCTTTTTAAAGGTCCTAATGATGTAGAATGGAGTTCCAGTGGAGGACAGAATAGTATTTTCTTGCCAGATCCATAGTTTGAGCTCTTTCCTTTGGATGTTAACAGGCTTGTTAACTTGCGGGAAGTGATTAAGAAATGCTGAGGTAAAGATGAAGGAGAGTCTTACCCTGCCCGAAGCTAAACCAGCCCATTATAGGACTTCATGTGAAGAGACACTGAGTAGAC
Source organism: Acrocephalus scirpaceus scirpaceus (assembly GCA_910950805.1). NCBI lineage: Eukaryota > Metazoa > Chordata > Aves > Passeriformes > Sylviidae > Acrocephalus > Acrocephalus scirpaceus. Next base: position 52,756,210 of record OU383774.1, on the reverse strand, counting down.
ATCACAACTAAGTCTTGAATGCCAGCAGCTATAAATACTGTGTGAGAGTGAATTTATGCTGTAGCTCACCAGTCAACATGCAGGAAATCACAGACTTCACTCAAGTGTTGAAAATATAATGCTAATGGACTACCATATGCATTGCAAACGTAGCTTTCTTTCCTTAGATCTGTGTCCAAAGCTGCTTCCTCTGTGAAGCTTTGAAATGTGAAGTCTGATCAATGCTGACTGTTCTCAAAACATTCAAAAAGAATTTTTAAGAAAGCTGTCACCTCTGTATGTTTCTCTTCAAGACTGAGTGGTTATTTTCTCTAAATTTCCACTTTTAAAAGAAAAGGAAGATACCTAAACCTCCATTAATGCAAAATGTAAGATGTTTAAATTAACCTAATATTTGGTACCTCAGCCGACTGAAATCTGGACTTTTTAATGTATTTCAAATTGAATAACAGAGAACCATGCATTTTGTAAAGCACTGTTAGACTTTGTTATCAAGCAGATCCATTCTCTCTTCCCTGTCTTCTCTCCCCCACCTTCTCCTTGGTGATAGGTTTGGCAATGGTTTAGGGACACCCAAATCATGGGTGCAATGTCAGCATCTGGGCACCCAGAGTTCCTTCCTGTACTGGTGTCAGCTATTATTTAGCAGCTCTTCTTTTGTGTGCTTTGATTAGCAGTGTTCACAGGGTGTGGAACACTTTCCAAACCGGATGAAAATACCCCTGTTTCTGAAGAAGCTTGCAACTGACAATTTGTAGTAAGCAATAGTTTTGTATGACTGGTTCTGAAAGCTTCTATGTCTCTCCTAACATTTTCCTAGTTTGTCCTGAACCCTGTTTTGGCTGCATTAACCATTAGCAATGTTAAGATGTGTTGAGGTTATTATGAGAACTTCAGGAAGTTCTCTGCCACCCACTCCAGAAGCTGTGCGGATACTCTGAGGCTATTGCAAATGCAAAGTGAAACATGTGACCTACTCCCTCTGAATAAAGTTAATTTGGAGGTGATGTGTATTAACTATTTTTTTAAATTTAATTTGCTTTTTCCCCCCTTCATCTGCAATGATCTCTTGGTATTTACTGAGTCAGTTAGTGCAGCTTTGTGGAGAAATTATGACTTCTTGCACCTTTGGAAGGGTAAAGGGAAGCCAGAACACAGCTGACCGTGACAGCTCCCTTATTCACTCTTACTGTGCATCCTCATAATTTGACTGAGGAAGGCTTCATAATTCCACAATTTAGGAGGCAATTGCATACCAAGATCACAGTTGCCTTTTGTGCATTAGTTAACTGAGTGATGATACAAAGCTGTTTCTGGCAGCCAAGGGGATGAAATCCAGCTGGCAGATCTGCTGGCGCAGGGTCTCAGTCAGGCAGCCCTGCACGCTCGGCGTTCCTGGGGTTGCTGTGCTAATTGCTGGAATGTGACTCCTACCCACGGCGCAAGGGGAGAGCGTGCACCCCGGCCAGCCAAGGCCTGCCTATCCCTTTGTCAAACCGTGACTGTCCCCAGCTCCAAAAGCTGCTGTGCTTTAGGTAAGTTACAGCTGCTTCACGAGCACCTGTGAGCTGCCCACGTAGAGCCCTGAGCCTCCCTGCTGAGAGCTGCATGTGGGGCTCACAGCAGCCCGGGTTTTATGGGGTTTTTTAAGGGTTTGGTTTACCCAGTTGGAAAATACTCATAAAAGGGAGGATGATCTCTGATTCTGTGTTTCCAGGTTCTTAGAGGCTTTAGTGGTGCAGGCATAATAAATTGCACTCAGCAGCTGCAAGAGCAACCTCTAACTTCAGTGGCACTGAAAACCATAGTTAAACAGCATCTGTGTTTACTAGGGGTGTTCTCTGTCTGTTGAAAAGATGATCCAGTTCTCTAGGGGACTGTCGCATTTTTTACAGCAGTAGCATTTTAAAAATTTTTAAGTGTAGTTTCTTTTAAGGTCAAGATATGTTTAACCATATTTGAAATTTTTTTGCTTATTTCTCACTTGAGAAAGGATTCTGATATACCAATATGAACATATTTAATGGCTTATTTTGACTTTTTTTCCAAGGCAAGGCAAAAATATGCCTCAGTGAATTTAAATTTTTAAAAAACTCTATTCCTCCCTGCTCTTTTAGCTTATAGAAAACTCAGAAACACATTTTATCTATGCATTGGAACAAGGCATATCTTAGCTCCTAGGTTTGTGCAGAGAAGTAATCTACTTGCTTTTAACATCACACAGTCTGAAAGAAATCCAATGTTGTGGAGCATAGATACAAACATATTCTTTGAAAGATGATGGAAATCAAGGAGGGCTGGGCTTCTGGGTACCTGTTTTTGTTACATTCCTATGGTCCTCCACTCTTTGAAGAATTTTATTCTCCTGCTTATCGGTGTTGTATGTGGCAGAATGGGGTCCCACCTGCCTGAGTTTTGGAAAAACCTCCTCTGGGAAGTCATTTCTGCTTTGCAGTCTCTATGGCCTTTGTTGTGCAAAGGGAAACAGACTGGGAAAAGGGGAAACAAATGGATAGAATCACATGCTGGCAATCAGTGTTATGATCCAAGTCTTTCATATTTGATTTTGATGGGTTTAGGAAGAAAGAAGCTAAGGAGAAGGAAAATCAAAAGGACATGAGTTGCAGAAAGAAAGCAAGGTAAGTAAAGGAAAGTGCAGAAAGGAGATTGGGAGAGGAGAGGTGAAGGCCAGGTGGAGAAAGAGACAGCAAATGACAGACTCTGTTGCTAGTCAGTGCAGAACAGAGAGACAGGGAGAGTTGTCAGTCATTTGAACCAGTGGCTGGGCGAGATGTACCTGGTCTGAGAGTTGCTGTAGTGCAGAGAGCCAGCCAAAATTGCTGGGAGAGCATCTTCTCAGTCACACGTCCAGTCAAAGCAGCTTCTCGGCTCGTTTGTGCAATGTGACTGTATGATCTTTCTGCCAAAGCTGATAAAGTAAGCCAAAGCAATGAGCTTGGTGGAGATATTCATAGCTAAATGGATAACTGTCATATTATGGAGTGTATTAAAAGTCTTGTATAAAATGAATTGTCTGGACTACATATGGAGAGTATTTGGCCACCAGGCTGCTGGGAAACAGTTCCTTGAGAAGCCATTAATGGATTTTGTGTAGCTGATCAGAAGTGAAGCATAAAAATGAGTACATTTTCCATCACTGGGAGAGTCTAACATCAGGTAGAGATGTTGTCAGTGCAAACTGGGAACCAGTGGAATTGAAACATGGCAGATGGCAATGGAAATGGAGGTTTTTCAGAACCAAAAACAGTCTTCCAAAGAAAAAGTGTTTCCTTAATCCCTAGGGCTACAAGCAGGTATGGGCAACAAAGCCCATACCCTGGGCTTTGTTTCCAAGACATCAAATCTGTTCTCGGTTTTTGCTAAATACATCTTTGCTTGCTATATCAGCCTCTATATCCGTCACCTATTGGCTCACGAGGTTGAGGTGAAGCAGATGAATTTGTGGTGTGTAGGTAGACAGTCTCAAGAAAATGGTGGGTGCACGTGCAAAGACCCATTTTCAAGGCTGGTTTTCTTTAGGGAAACTGAAAATGAGATTCATCTAGCCAAGTGCTGAGTTTTGGGATGAGGCTGTTAGTTGTCTGCTAACCAGCAGTCACCTGCAAAAACAAACAGCTGGGACACACCTTCCAGCTCCAGCCAAACCCAACATCATCTGTGGCTCCACACACTGGTGACTACAGAGCCTCAGAGATTCTGCCTACTTGTCCTGACCTTTCTGCTGAACATGCAGGGGAGCTGCTCAGCCAAAACATGACATGCCGGAAAAGAGGGCTTGGAAATTATGGAGTTAGCAGCTGTGGCTAGGAGATGGAGCTGTGCTAGGTCAGTACTCCCTCCAAAGAAAGGCATAGGGAAATCCAGGCATTACTATCCAGCCTAAAAGGCAGGTGTAGAGACCTACACCACTGACTGTGCCTGTAAAACCAAGTGAGAGTGACCACTGGCCAAGCAAGAAAGCTTTCACTTGTGTAAAAGCCGTGAAGGATCATGCTTTAAATATTATTTCTTCCATGTCAGTTCAATTTTTTTCTCTGCAAAGCCAGGTAATTTGATTTACAGAACTACAAACAATGTTTCCAGTCTAGAAACTTTGGAATGATTTCATCTTTTTATCCTGTTTGCCAACCTATTTTAGTTGAGAGTGACCTGGCTGCAGCTAAGCAATTGCTGAAGACAAAACCTTAAAAGTGGAACGTGGCTGTGGATTTAGCGCCCTAAATTTTCCAGCAAATGCAGTGAGGCATGTCTGACTTGGGGTCTAAACTTATTCCTGGCGTGGAAAGTCCCCAGTGCTTCCTTTTTCAATTCTGGTCTGAGAGGTCTAGCCACCACATTCCCATTTATTTGAGAGAGTTCGTGACAACTGACATATCCTCTCTATGCACTTTCCCTCTGGTAGCTCTGCTCTGCAGTTTAGCCCCCTACAGAAACCAACCTGTGTCTTATCTGCATTATAGAAAGACTTCTAGGACACCCTTTACTTTTAGACATGGATGGATCTGTGCAAAGTAGGACTGTTTGTACCACAGTCCGATGCTCAAATTTTCTCTTAGCTGCTCATAATAATTTTGAAGAAAAAAGTCTGTTTGGAGGAGAAGGTTGAGACTTTTTACTTCTCCCATTACTTTCCTTTGGTTTTGGTCTGTGCAGTGTTGTAAGAATTTTTTGAGCCTGTGGTTGGTGTAACTGTGGATAGCTGATCAGAGAGTTGGGCTTCTCCTTGTAATGACCAGTGCTCCACAACCAGGTGTAGCAAGCTGCTGTTTCCAGTCCACCATCCTGTCCAAACTTTGGCTTTCAAGGCTTTGTGATAAGGCCTGAACATGCCCATAACACATGATACTTGAAATAGGTCACAGTTGAGATATTTTGCTGTGCTTTTATTAAATTGGCTGATGTCCCCAGTTTGAACTGTCTCGTTCTAGCAATAAAACTCAGCAGCTGTGAAGACTATCAGGTGCTGAGGGACCTTTAAGCATAGGTTAAGCCTGATGTCTTTAAGTCTGAGATGTTCAGCTTTGGAGACTTCATGCTATAAAACTGCATTTGTTGGAAAATTTAAACTGCTAAATCCAGAAATGTGTTCCAGTTTTAAGGTCTCAGCTTCAGCATTTGTTTAGCTTCCAGCCACCTCACTTTTAACTGAAATGGCTTGGTAAAATTAAAAAAAAAAAAAAAAAAAAGAAAAATTTACTCCAGAGCTTCTATACCATGTCCCCAAACCTATGAGGCTACCTATGTATTTTGCAGGAAATGTTGGGAGGTTAGTTAATGGCAGTTTATAAATATTTTGTGTTCTTCAGATGAAAATACATAGGAATACCTAAGTGTTGTTCCTACTTAAGCTAGAGCTTCCCTCTAACCTTTGTGCACACCATAAAACGGAGGTCTGTATGTACAAAAGCCATGCACAGGAAAACTGGAACCTTTTGGCCATCCTCTGATATTTTTGAGGAACTGGGCTGGTAAACACAACAGGTGCTTAAGCTAATTTGGAGTTTCAGACTCAGAGCAAACACAGGGTTTAAAAAGTGCCTAAAAAGCTCCTCATCTTGCAATTTTTTTTTTGTTTTGTTTTGTTTTGTCACCTGGCACTAAAGAAAGTGACCAGACACCCTCTACTCTGAGCAATTTTTCTTAGTAACACTATCCTCTCTCCATGTGTCAGCTCCACCATTTGTCAGTGGATTAGATTCTTGTAAGGCAGCTGTTCTTATTTGGTTTAACAGTGACCCAACAAATCCGAGATTTCTGCTGGACTGAAGAACAGATTTCACTTGATAGTCTGAAAACAGCCATGTCACTTTCTATTCCTTTACCATTGCTCTATTATCTTTGTTCCTAGGGCTGCCAGGACAGTGAGAGCACCAGAACCAAACTAGCACGGACAGGTTAAGCTGATTGTCTGCTTCTTGGTCACATATGGGACTGTAATAGCCCTTGGCTGGATTTCAGAAACCAAAGGTGTGCAATTCAGTGGCAGCTCCACCCCAGACAGAAATGAGGGAATTATTCTCCCTAATTTACAATAGCAAGAGCAAGCGTTCCTTCCCACAAAGTTGCAACAGAAGATGTGAACTGGCCCAGGTAACTCCTGCCTTTCATTTGGCCTCTTCTTCTCACCAAGGTGGAACCTGAAGAGCACAAAAACAAGCAGCAGGTGTGAATGTTTTTATTAGAGTTGCTGGGCCAGCATTTGTAGGTATCTTCCTAAAAAAATCTCCATTTTTGCCTGGAGTATGGACAAACCAAGAAGAACTGCTGGCAAGACCTTATGTCTAGTTACTGAGCAAAACAATTTAAATGGTTTCTGCAGTTGCTCCCGTCCCTCTGGGTTGAGGAAGATTGTCACTGCTTCACAGGGGATCAATAAACAGCTTTTTAGTTAGTTGATACAATCAACTAACTTTGCCAACTAACTATGTCAACAAACTGGTGACTCTTCACCACTCTAAGTGTCTCAATGTAAATGGCTGCTGTGCTAGGGTCTGCTTGGTGAATCATAGAATCACCAAATTATGGAATGGTTTGGGTTGGAAAGGACCTTAAAGATTGTCAGGTTCCAACCCCACTGGCATGGGCAGGGACACCTTCCACTAGACCAGATTTCTCAGAGCCCCATCCAGTCTGGCCTTGAACACTTCCAGGGATGGGGCATCCACAGCTTCCCTGGGCAACCTGTGCCAGTGTCTCACCACCCTCACAAGAATTTCTTCCTAATATCTAATCCAAACCTACCTTCTTTCAATTAAAAGCCATTCTCCCTTGTTCTGTCACTGCATGCCTTTGTCAAAAATCCCACTCCAACTTTCTTCTAGGCCCTCTATAAGATCTCCCTTGAGTTTTTTCCAGGCTGAACAGCCCAAAGGGTCCCAGACATGAATGTTTGTTACCTGATGCATGGCACCAACTCACACACCAAGGCAAGCTATTTCTATTTTCTATTCTAGTCTGTGCAAAGTAGGGAGCTGGGTAGTAACCCACAAAGGATTTGCTCCCCAGTCATCAAAAATTTACACTATTTATACATTTTAAGAAATGCATCAGTGTTCCTTGGTTACAGATTATGTAACTTTTTTTTTTTTAATAATTACTACTTACCTCCCCTATTTGTAGTTATATCCATCACTTCTCAAGCTAATTAGTCCACATTTGTAATTCTTCCCTCCATCCCTCTGATTGATCATCTTCATGGCCCTCCTCTGGACTCTTTCCAGCAGGCCCATAGTCTTCTTTTGTTGATGCCTTGAGAGCTGGATGTAGCACTCCAGGTGGGATCTCACTAGAGCAGGGCAGTGGGGTAGAATCACCCCTGTGATCTGCTGGTCACCAAAGAAAGTGTCAGAAAGTCACCAACAGCCTAGATCCAAGTACACTGTAGTGAACAGCTTGCTCATTTCTGGATCAAGATCCAGTCATAGATGTAAAAGCTCTGTATAGATACACATGTTATACATTTACATATGTGTACACAAGCACACATACAATGTTTATTTAAGCCTGCATGGTGTAGGCATTCTTACGTGACAGTAGTCAGTGAAACAAGACTGATGGTTTAAATAAATGGAACTTCTCATGTGAAGAATTCGAGCCACCTTGCAAGAAGTTTAGGCAGGTGTAGATTAATGGAAATCCAGAAGGAAGCACTGCAGCAGCACTGCCTGACTGCCTGCATGATGCAGGGCATGGGACTTTTCACAACAGCAATGCACCCTCTGCCCCTGATTTAGATGCCTTTGCTGAAGGAAATCTACTTTTACTCTTGAAGTGTTGACCCAGTGCTGTCAGAAGTGAATCTGACCTCCAGTTAGGCTGGGTGGTTTACTCCCTCCCAGGTTCAGATGTCTGCATAAGGGGTATTGTTCCCCTCCACCCCAGATTCTCTCTCTGGAAAGCAAAGAGCCATGGGCAGTTTTGGTCTATGATTAATCTCATCCAAAGCTAGATAGCTAAAATGGGTGAAGACGAGTTGCATCCTGCAAGAGCCTATTTTTGTCTGTGGGCTGTCAAGGGAGTCCAAAGTAACCAACCCTATTGAAGGTGCTGCATCAGTTGGCTCTGCCTTCAGCCTGTGAATCTTGTCCTTGTAATTTCTGATAGAGTGTATGAATCTCTGCTCCTTGGTAAAGTTTCTTTCTTTACCTTTTTGAGGAGAAAAATGGAGCAATGGGTTGTTATCTTCATAAGGCACATCTTTAAAACCCCTTGGGCATTCTTTGGGATCCTATCTGATTTACAGTGCTCCCCTCCCCCCCTTCATTCACCTCGGAAGTAGGTGTACTGAAGCAGCATTAGTCCTATGATTCTCACAATGGATTAAGTACAGATCTATTCAAAGATCCAAAGTTTGCATTTGTGTTTTGGCCAGAGTGCAGCATTGCAAGTTTGTTATGAAATCATGACCCATGATTAGTCAGAGCCATAGATGCCTGAGGGGATTCTCTGCCTGAGGGGCATCCCTTAAGACTGTTGCTTGATGGCCATTGCCATTGACATTTTGACGATACGGTTTTGATTAAACTTACCACTCTCTTTATTGATTTCTTCATCTTCTGTCTTTCCGGTGCAAATGTTGGTGCCCATCAAAATCCTTTATATTTAAGGATTTAAGCTGTTCTACCACCCCTATTGCTGCTATGAAAAGCTATCATAATAGGATATCAATTTATTTGATAGGAGTTATTTTCCATTATCATTATCTATATATAGTACTACATAGTTCTCAATCTGTTTGTCAATCATGTTTATATTTTACTAGGGTCAGTGTCACACTGATGGAATGAGGTTGACCTAGTTATTTATCCATTAGCCTGGGGTACTAATTTAACATTACAATTTTTCCATGCTCTTCCTCTTTTCCAATTTTCTTCCACCCTTGAGTACTGAGGGTTTTTGAAGTCCTGATGCCTATCTGTCTTTAGTTTGCCTAGTACCTTGCCTAGCACAGTGCTAATATTCTGAATGGAGTCACACAGAAGTTATGGTAGAAATGAATCAGGAATATAAGCATTTGGACTGTCTTGATTATTCTATTTGACAAACATTTTTATTGTTTAAGAGCTGTAGTGTTAGAGGCTTTCTTCCTTTGGTAACCTGAAAATGCTGGGTGGGAAGCTTGGAAACCTGGCTTTAGAATGGGAGCAGTGATTGTGAGAAAAGTTGTTGTTTGTCTGCAGATCCATAAAAATGAAAAGTTTAGAGAAAAATTTTTAAGCCATATATGGACTGTCTGTATTATTAAAGCCTCAGCTGGTGATTCTTAAATTGCAGTTTGTGGATCTTAATGATCTCTGAGTCCATGGTAAGCACTCTTTGTATTCCATTGGCACATCAGGTTTGCCACTTGAAGTGTGAGCTCTTTACTTCTGTCAGCTGGGAGTAATTCACTTTCTTCAACCTCTGACCACAATCTCCCCTTGTGAACAGGACCCCAGCATACTAATTTCTTCTCTGAAATACTTCTCAGACCACCAGATATGATGGACTCTGCTGCTACACTCCTCATGACTCTGAACTATTCCATGGAAAAAAGACATCCAAGGACCTAGGTTTGCTTGGTAATTGCCTTAGGACCTACGGATGAACTGGAATGAGTTGAATGTCCTTAGCTGTTTGCAGCCCAGAGACTCCTGCAAAACAGGCTTAATTATTGCAGAACAGTCACTCAGAGGCATTGAAAGGCATTGTTGTTTGCTGTAAAAAAGGGGTGTGGACCAAGATGTGCTGCTAGATTTTTGTAGAGCTAATTAAGGGGCAATCTACAATGTAAACAGTCCAAATAAATTTGGCAGTCTCTGGCAGAAGCTAGTGAAAACCAACCTAGCTTATGTTAGCCCACTGACTACATTAGTTTATTGTATTGAATTTAAATCTTTTGCAAAGAATTTAATGATGTTGAGGATATTGGCTTTTTAGTTGTGCCTTTGGGTTATAAGGATGTATCTGGCTAAAAAAAAAAATTACAGAAAGGAATAAACCTATAGACCTGTCTGACTGGTTGATCCTGGAGACAGTACAACTATCTAAATGAAAAATATCCTTCTAAGGATATTTTTTGATGGAAATTGAGTTGTTTAGTGGGAGGAAATGGATATTATCCGGTGGAAGCTGTTGCCAAGGTCCTTCTATTATTCACACAATCAACATATTCCTAGCTCTAGGGAAAGGTGCTCCACCAAGCAGGGCTATAATCCAGGAGTCACTTCTCTGGGAACAATAGGAAATTCAAAAATGTCGAGAAACCTGTAGAGGGAATGGAAAATTGCTCTCCAGGATAGTTGTTTGTGAACAGCTTGGGTGCTCTCTGTGGGAGGATCCAGGCGTGTCTCTGCTGGCAGGAGCTAAAGCTCATGTCACCCTGAACACCTACGCAGCAGGATGTTCTTGCCAGCCAGGGACTCTAAGTCTGGAGTGAAGCCACTGAAGTTGGACTTGTGTTGTGTACGTGAATCAGGTAGACTCTTCCCATGGTTTGGCAGAAAGATTGAGGGATCAGGGGGAGCCTTTGTGTTTAGAGTGAGACCTTGCACCACCTGTGCATCTCCCAGCTCACAATGTAGAGTGTTGGTTGCCACATCAACACCCTAAAGCAGATTTTAGCTCTGGTGAAGAGCTGATGGAAAAAGCAAACCAGGCAATGCAAAGGTCATACAGGGCCTCCAAGAATCTTCTTTGCAGTGTGTGTTGGTGTCTGGTAGATAATACTTTGAAAGTTTAGCTTTGCCCAAAGAGGAGCCTAAGACCACCTTAATGCTGATTTTCAAATAGAGTATCAACAAATAGTGCAATGCTGGGAGAGGCAAAATGAAAAAAATACAACATTGGAACACTTTTGAAACTGAGAGCTTGCTGGTGCACATATTGCTCTGCTGTGAATTTTCTGTCTGCCTGTAGATCAGAACAGGAAGCAAGACTTTGAGAGCTTCTGTCAGAAAACCTCAAAGCTTTTGATGGTATTATAAATGTCAAGTATGTTATAAAAAGGAGGAAAGTACCAGACTCTGCTCTGTTCAAGACAATAGGGACTTTATAACATTACAGGAAGCTGCCTGTAAGAATTTCAGAGAAGTTAAAGTCTGTGGTATTAATGCACTGCAATAATGGAGGTCTCCTAGCATTCAGTTTATCCCTCTTTCAGTATATTCTCAGGCACAAGCAGTATCACACTGGTTGAACTGTGGAGCATATACTTGTCATTTTCAAAAGCATCCAAAAGGAATTTTTCCTCAAGTTTCACTCCTCCTAAGTAAAGAGGTTGAAACAAAGTAGTGAAAACCAAGCTCTTATGCTTAATTGTACATCAGACAAGTTGGTCAGTAGAAAGCATTGTCTGTAGCATCTGATCTCGAGAAAAGGACAGAACCAGTGCTGTTAGAAGGACAGAGAGTGGGAAGGCAGGCTATATCTGGACACCGCACAAGTGGTGAGCTGGCAATTATTCACATCTTAAAGATGTTTGAATTAATCAGGAAAGTAAAAATTTCTACCTCTGACCTGGATATATGCTGAACATAAGAAGGTAAGATTACTTTATGCTTGGATACACTCTAGGAGGGTTAGAATAAGAAGTGACCCTGAAAATAGTTCAGCAATCTTCTACTCCTTTGCTGCTGGCCTTGTACCAACCATCTATGATTCTGTCTTGGCTGAACTGAAGCAGAACCTATTATAATCCACCCAAGACTAAATTGTCTGTAGATAATTAGACAGTGGAGAAACTGAATTATAAAGTACAAATATATCCATGGGAGAATACATTCAAGAGTCCTGAACAACTGCTCTGTCTTATTCAGTGGCCTTTTGTGTGTTTTTGTTCTTCATTTCTTACCAGAGATTGTTGCTGGGGATTTCTGAGTTGATCATATACGTGAACTGATAGCAGTATATTTAACATTTTAGGGTTTTTGTTTCTTATTTTATACCAGTAGACCAATGCTGACTGTGCATAAAGATGGATATGTGAAATTTTAATAACAATCAAGTTGTCTTTTTAAGCTGAGAGAGAAATAATAACAAGTGATATGGACTACCAGAGCCCACTGGGGCAATTTCTAGACTTTATTTTCTTGCTGCGAAATGTTTGTCCAGCCTAATGAGTAGTAGAGGGAGAAGTTATCCTGTAAACTTAAGTAAAATCTTGCCTTTCTAAAAACATTCATTTATGAGCCTAAGAAGAAATCCCCTGCTTTTCACCTTTTTCAAGCATTATTCCTTTCCACCAGCTTTGCTGGAACATGCCAGCTCTGCCACACCAGTGAGAGCAGTAGATGTGGTGAGTATAAAATTTCCTGAATTACTGGTGAGCACTAGGCTAAGCTGTTGCTTACAGCTGTCTTGTGTTCTCACCACAGTAATAAGTACCAATCTACATGGCAGTGCTTCTTTTCCTTGTATTCTTCCTGACTTTTGACCACATCCCTCTTTGTCACAGGAGATGTCTCCTTGGTCAATTACCTGATTTTCATGGCTTCTTGGTCACTTTTCCATCCTCCTTGCCACTCTCTAGTGACCAAAAACATGCTCAGCAGGGCATGATGATTCTCCCAAAGCTTGCTTGTTTCTCCCTGCGTGCATGCTAATTAATCACAGAATCACAAAATATTCTGAGTTAGAAGGGACCCACAAGGATCATCAAATCCAACTCCTGGCCCTGCACAGCACCATCCCAAGAATCACACCAGGTGCCTGAGAGTGTTGTTCAAATGCTCCTGAGCTCTATCAGGCTGGTGCTGTGACCATGGCCCTGGGGAACCTGTTCAGTGCCCAGCCACCCCCTAGGTGAAGAACCTTTTCCTGATATCCAACCTAAACCTCCACTGACACAACTTCAGGCCATTCCTTCAGGTCCTGTCACTGGTTGTGAGAGTGAAGAGATCAGTGCCTGCCCCTCCTCTTCCCCTCACGAGGAATTTGCAGACTGGGACGAGGTCTCTCCTCGGTCTCTTTTTCTCCAGGCTGAACAGACAAAGTGACCTCAGCTGCTCCTCACACATCTTCCTCTGAAGGACCTTAAGCATCCTTGTAGCCTTCCTTTGGACTCTCTCTAATAGTTTAATGTCTTTCTTACATTGTGGCACCCAGAGCTGCCCCCAGCACTGGAGGTGAGGCTGCCCCAGCTCAGAGCAGAGCCGGACAATCCCCTCTCTTGCCTGGCTGGTGATGCTTTTCCCAGGTCTAAACCCAGTGGAAGGGGTAGTTTGGGGTGGTGTAAATTCAAATGCAGGTCCCAGCTGACATTAGTGGGACTTGATAGTGGGACTTGATGGTGTCTCATTGTACATGTATGTGTAAGTGCTTCTCTGAACTGTATCTATTGTTGGTAGGGAAGGAAGAGCAGAGAGTAGAAAAAAGAACATAATGTCCAAAAACTATTATGAAGCCTTATAAAGCTAGCCTCCTTTTAAGTCCAAGGAATTGAACTTCTCAAAAATACGATGATTTACACTTGCGAATGGAGATTCATCATGTCAGCAACTTGAACTTGCTTAGTATTGCTTTCCTAACTGCTGAATCTCTGTATCTTTAGTTTTTACTAGTTAGATCAAAATCCTGGTGCCTGGAGTAGGATTTGTGTAGCCAAAGAGTAAGGAAGATTGAAGTCTGGATAATCATTATTATTTCAGCTCTGCTCTCATGCCGTTAGAAGTCATAAAAATCATCCCTTGCCACAGATATTATTTTTCACACACTAAAAGGATGGATTTAACTAGGGTTGGTTTTTTTTGTCCTGGCCTTGGCCAAAGATTTTCAGGAAGTATATTTCCCTTTCTTAAAACAAAAACATGGAGTGATTGTTGCAGTGTGAGCTGCAGTAGGAAATTAAAAATATGAAAATGATACCCTGCATTTCAATCATACTTTGGAGCTCCTTAGATCATAGAGATTTTGATAATGTTAGAGATATGCTCAAGATCTAGTCACCCTTGAGTTAAAAGGATGCAAACTGTGTCTAGCAAACATGGCATTTCCATAGAAGATTTGAATTAGTTTGCTTTCATAGTGCTGTTGCAAAACAGGCACACAGAACCACCTTACAAGCAAAACAGGGGCATCAGAAAGGCAATATACCTTCCTTCCTCAGGCAGATATTTCAGGAGTTGGGGAAACACAGCTTCCTGTGTTCTCACATGGATTTAGATAATGAAACCCTTGACTGATTCAGAAAGAGTAGAGCATTACACAGCTGCTTGAAAATATTACGATGTTACTGTACAATGTGCTGTAGCACTAAATGGCCAGATGTAGTGAAATCTTCTGTGTACATGTCCTAGTAAACAATCATAGCCCTCAGGCTGTGACTGGTCTTTTCACGTTGCACTCAGGCTGGGATGGGAGGAGCTGGAGATGAGTAGCAGGTAGGAAAAAAATAAAGGCATAGTAATAATGAACATAAAGAGGTCAGAAATGGCTAGTTCATTTCTGTTCTTTTAAAGATGTGATTATAGGTGGAGCTGGTAGCTTTGGTTATCATTAAAGTCGTGTGATACATGGCAGCTCAATATTATGTTTTTAATTATCACTCACGTTCTCGAGGCTCAACCAGGCAGGCTGAAATTTTCAATGCAGTGTGCTGCCATAAGGTAACAGGCGAATGAGGCCAGAAAGGCTTTTTTTTCCCCCAAAAGAAGAGTTCAAGGTAGAATTAAAAACAAATTAAAAATTATTATCACTCTAGTGATTTTTTTTAATGCTCTGATTTCCATTCTTCCCTCTGCTTTGTAGGAGAGATTCAAAATGCTGTAGGAAATTGTTGCTTTTCCATAAAAAATGGCTCTTTTCCATCCCTCTGAAAATCTCTCCAAGTTTATTCAAGTTACAAGTCATGTGAAATATGCATTTTGCGCAAATTTGCACAGTAGAAACTTGCAGGTCTTTTTAGAATTCAAATTTCCTGAAGACACCTTCCTGACTGGCCAGCTTCCAGCCCTGGCAATGTCCTCATGTGCAGACTCCATCCCTGCAGAGCATCTGCATTTGTGGTGGGCTGGAAAACATCTCCTGTGACAGTGTCTTGAGCTGCTCTGGACAGCTGCTGGAAGTGAGAACAGAATGGAGAATGGCTCTACTGTGCATGATCTTTTCCTGATGGCACAGTAGTATGGAGGAGAAAGCTGTCTTGTCAAATATGGGGAGATTTATATGGAGGTCAGCTTGTCAAGGTGGTAAGAGGGAGAGAAACAGTGGCATGGAGGCTGAGAAATTCAGTTTAGGTGGATGAAGGATTTAGCAAAGAGGGAGGTGCATGGGAAGACAGCTAGTCAGCTCTGCGGCTGAAGAGACAGAGAGGCTGGGGCTGGCTAAACAGGGAAAACTGTAATTGGCAAAGTCCAGTGTCCAAGGCTGGGTATGTTCTTCTCCATGTGAATGAGGAGGGTGATAGGCTTTTCTCTTCAGATAGGATCCTGACCTGGGAAATGTTTGCTCCTTCTCAAGGTCCTGATGAAAGATGCCCTAGGCAGGTGTACTGTGCTGTTTTTACTTCAATGTAACCAACTTCTTTTTCCCAAGCATGTGGGAACATGGAGAACCATAACCACTCATATTAATTTGGATTTGGCAGTATGATCTCTGAACACCTGAGGGTTTCTCAGTGCAAGATGGCAGCATTACAGTACTTGGGAAAAGAGCAGAAAAGGCAGTCTTTGACTGGAAATGAATTTCTAGACCTCTTGAAATATTTTCATTACCGCTGATGCATCTGTGTAAGAGAATTGGGAATTTTCGTCTTTCATTGATTCACGTCAGAGTCTTGCTGGAAAGCAAAGCACAACACAGCTGCTACCAAGAGTCTCGAGTTCATATTCAGCTGGAGCATTTGGTGTGCACGAGGGTGAGCAGTGCTGAGACAGCACTGCACCAGTGGCACTGCTTGTCAGGCTCACACGTTGTCTCTCAGCATCAGGCCTGAGGCAGCTTGTGGATAAGCAATTTGTCCTGTCTTTGAGGGCATTGCCATGCCATGTTCCTGCCTGAACAGAAGCAAGACCTTGCTGGAAAACAGCTACTGTACTTGGGTTATTGGCAAGATCATGGAGATTTAAAGCAACTGCAATCAAAAAATTGTCTCCAAACAAGTCAGCCAAGGTGAAGTAAGGCTGCAGCAGTGATTTTCTGTGGGGAAAGTGAGTTTATTGAGGACAGGGCACTTCTAATTTTAATGGGTGGTCCCTGTTTAAATTTTCTCCCGTTTCCTTTTTCCCATTTCAGCAGAATTAGAACTTATGTGTAAAGTGCTTATATTACTAGGAACAACAGTAGGAAACCCTTTGTTAACCTTAATTTCCCATCTAATATTTCTCTGCAGCGTCAGCCAGTCTCCAAGGCAATGGGGTTGTTGACAATAACTCCAAATTTCTGTGTAGCTGTTAGACTGTGCAGCTTCTAAAGAGCAATTTGTTTATTTTGCCCCTGCTCATTTGTTGGTAGTTGGTAGGTTTTTTTCTTCTTTTCCCCAGAGTTTGTGGAATATACAGACCTTCTCAAATTTCTCAAACGTTAAGTAAATGACAGACCTGAGTTTCCTACTTAAGAAGCAGTACATTTTTATCAAGGGGTAAATCCAGCAGGTTGCTGAGAATCTACTGTAAAGCACTGAGAATCGTGCACTTTTTAGGAAGCCAAGAGAGCGGGAGAGCACTCAGTTCCACAGGAGTTACAGTTATTTGCAGAATCTAGACTTTGTCATTTAAGATGAACTAATAAGCAGAAACCTACTTAGCAGCTCAAACCACTGAAGATGTCCAGCATGATAAATGGATCCATTCTGGACAGTGTGATGGTGGGTTTGAGAGCCCACGTGGCTCTACAGAATGTACCCAGAAGCAGCACAAGTATCTGCATCTGTAGAACTCCCTTGGTAATTACAAGCCTCCAAAATGTTTGTTCAGTTTAGCTATTTTACACAGACATTTTGATGTAAGAACCGCAACAGTTCATGATGGAAATGTTCTACTCAGTGAAATGTCAACCTTTCTAAATGTATCTGGTTCATCAATTGTAGTCTTCCAACAGAGCCTGTGTCATTTTCCTCACCACCTACCTATGACACCTGCTCTCCAGGGCTGTGATTTTTGGTGTGATTTTTATTCTCCTAGTAGCAGGAAGTGTCAAGACTTTGAAACTATCATATTTATTTTTCCGTCAGGAATGGTAAGAAGGTAATCTGCTCACGATGTTTCACCCATTGCTAAGGTATGAAAGCAAAGCAGAACAGGTCTTATCTCTGTGTTAGAAGAGCTCTTCCACCACCTGGAAAAGTAGCAGGTGAAGGATGAGTAAAGCATGTAAATTAAAGGTCTAAATTGTCATTGAAGCTCCTTCCAGCTCAATGAAAAGTGTGTAGCTCTCCAGGAGGGAGGTTTTTGGTGAAAGAAAACACAGAATTTTGGTATTTTACCTCTTTTTTGCCATTAAATAGATTTGTGAAGGCTGGAAAATTCAAGTGTAGGTTTTGGGACAAACTCTTGTCAAGGAAAAATAAAATACATAACCTCAAAAGAAGAAGATTCAAGGTAAGAAACATGACAAGGTTGAAATGTCCTTTTTCTTCACTCCTGAAGGAAAAAAAGTGAGGCAATGTGTAGAAACAGTGACTCAGAGCAGTAACAATTAGTGAAAAGAAGTAATTAGCTTATGATTAGCCTTTTTTTCCTGTGTGTTCTCATGTTTAGGTAAAGTATATTGTTCTTACAAATGTTGGACCGACATTTATCACATCCTCTGTCATAATTACTAGTGACAAGTCAACCCTGAATGAAAACAAATGGAAGAAGTAAGTGTTTATCTCACTGTGAATTCTTTCTGATAAAGTCTCATGAAATTCTTTCCATCTTGTACTTGCGGAAACTGGAGGAGCATTTTGACCCCGGGACATACTGACTGTACTACCGCTGTTAATTGGAAAGAGCATCCCCTTTAATTCCCTCAACAGTAGAGGAAAGAGGTCAGTTTCATTCCCAGGATATTTGCACTTCTATTGTTGTCAGACTTTTTTTTAAACCTGAATTGCACTTAGTTGAATTGTACAAAGCACACAGTCAATCCCTCTGATCTGTTCATAGAACACCCAAAATGCCATCAAGTTTTATACTGGGGGAATTAAGCCTGGATGAATTTCCTCCCAGTATGAACTGGTTTTTTTCAGAAGAGGAAAAGTACAAGAGGAGGTCAGATTCCCTCTAAGGGGCACTCAATCTGAGAGGTGTGGAATCATGTTTTGAGGATTACACCAGTGCCCTAAAAGGTGAGAGGAGCTGAAACCTCTGGAACTCCTGCTCATTCACAGCCTTTCCTTCTAGTGGTGAATTGATGCTGTGAGTTGTACTGGATATCAGCAGAGGAGGGAAACAAACCTATTTGGCAGAAAAGGATATTAATGATATTTCCATGTGTTTGCTGCTAGAGACTAGACTGGATTAAGCAAACGTGGTTTTGAAGGGGAAACCTTCAGAAGAGCCTTATCGTGGTCACTCCTTTTGACCCTTCAGAAAAAAATATCTGTGGATTTCAGTTACAGCTTTATCCTAAAGATTCTGAATTCATCCTTCATTTCTGAAGTCAACTGGCCCTCTGGGGCAACCTGAATCTCAGAGAAAAGGACCCCCAAATTGCCTGAAATAGTTTTCTTAATATTTAGATGACATGCTTGAGGATTTTTTTTTTAATACTCCAAAAAGCTTTACATTAAGTCCAGGCTGAATCAACATTTCCAACATGTTTAAGAGGCATGAGCATAAGCACTAGATAGCATGTCTAGAAACAAGGCTGTTGCATGAGAGCTGCTGGAGATCACTGTACGGAGCACTGGGATTCTGTAGGTGTTTCACTGTGGGGAGATTGGGTGCATTCATGTGGATCCTGTGAGCCCTCCAGGGCTTTCATTATCTCTTCATTGCAGTGCTACTCTCCAGAACATGCCTGTTGGACTGGGGTAATGCAGAGACCAGGCAGAAGAAGCAACTTCAGAGGAACAGCTGATGGTTTGGGCAAGGAGCTCCAGTGACTGGACGTTAAAGGCAGTCGGCTTTGAAATGGGAGTGACACATTCACAGGCAGGCCCAAGCTACAAAATGTGCCGAAAAAGGTGTGTTACTTCCATCTGCTTTGAAATTTACCATTGAACACAAAAAAAAAAATCACCAAATTAATAGATATCTGCAAATGATCAAAAGCCAAGAGCCTTGAACCCTCTGTAGTTTTAAAAGTCCCAGGAGCTTGGTTTCGGCTCCTAAATGTTGAGTACATCAATGGTAAAAAAAGGTCTCTTCTCTCCTCAGCATGTTAAGAAACATACTTGGTGTCCTTTTAGCATCTAGAAATGCTGACTTTTGATGGGTGGTTGAGATGGGGATGAGAGAGTTGGAAGCCTGAGTGTAGTCTGAAACTTCAAGGAAATCAAGCCAACAAGGCAAATGTGATTTAGACGCCACTTTGAGCAGGTTAGGTGGAGATTATATTCCCATGGCATGAAAGTAAAATCTGAGTCCAGTACAGTGGGCTATTGTGTAGCAGCAGGATCAGGTAGGTCAGACAGTCTGTGTGTGATTGTGGTTGTCCCCCGTAATGTGACTATGGTAAAAGGAATCACCCAGAGGTGGGGTTGCTTGTCTTGCTGTTTGGGATGTCTCTATAGCACTACCCTGTTTTGGTGGGATCACTGGTTTGCAGAAATTTTGTGCCAATAGTATACAAAGACAGTGTGAACATTATTGGATCTGGTTCTAATATTTTTTCTTGCATGGTTTGTTTTCCTACTTCTTTCCTTGGGCTTACTTGAGAGCAGCTCAGAGATTCCTCCCCTGGCATTCATTTGCTCTTATATTCAGCATCTTGAAGATGTGTTTATGTGACTGGTCATGAAGCTTTGCCAAGTCAAGGCCTTGCACCTGCTTCTGGCCCATCCATAAACTTGGTGGGAAATGTATGGATGAATCCCTGGATGCTCATCTGGAAAAGGGCCCTCAAGGCTGGTAGCCAGCAGTTAGAGAGAGGTTCCAACCAAACTCTGAAGCAGTCACATGCACTTGGGGACAAGCAAGGGCTGAGCATGAACCTTTCATGTTTAAAAGCCAACTGCTATTTAGTTTGCTTGCTTTTTGGAGAGTTTTCCTCAGCAGATGAGTTTCATTGGAAAAAGAAAACAGTCTTCTGGTTTAGGCCACAGACACTCCGGAAAAAA
This sequence comes from Acrocephalus scirpaceus scirpaceus, assembly GCA_910950805.1. Taxonomy (NCBI): domain Eukaryota; kingdom Metazoa; phylum Chordata; class Aves; order Passeriformes; family Sylviidae; genus Acrocephalus; species Acrocephalus scirpaceus. The sequence goes on along the minus strand of OU383774.1, from coordinate 52,736,010 downwards.
GAGAAGAGAGAACTACTTGATGGTGAACTATGTGAGGCTGAACTGAAAGTAATTTGGGGAGCAACGAGTTTGGCAGTACCAGTGACCTTAGGTTGAGTCTGTGGAATCACACCAGTTTGAAACAGACAGATCCATATTTCAGATAATTTATTACATAAGAGCCCTTAGTCAGACAACTTTCCTGAGGTGAATGAACAGAGATTACTTTGAGGACATGCTGCTTTCTCTTTATTTTTCCAGTCCTTGCTGAGCTGAAAATACAGTAAAAAGGAGGTTTTTTCATGCAGTATTTCAGTGTTTCCCTCCCAGTCTGAACAGAGGAAGCAAAGAAGAATGGGAAAATAAATAAATCAAGTAAGATATTCTGGAGGATCAAAAGAGTTTAATTTGAGTTTTGAGGTAGAAGTTTGAATTGCTTTTTATTTTCTATGGGTTTATTTTCCTTTCACCCTGGCTCTGAACACAGTGTACTTTCAAGAAAACATTGTTCAAAACCTCATGAAATTTACACACAAAGTCTCTTAAATGAAAGGGAATATTTAAGTTTGGAGATAGTTGTAGAGTGTCATGATCTAATTACAATAGCATTTTTGAAGGATAACAAACGTCAAAAGAAATAAACTGGATGTTATGGAAAATAAAAGTAGGGCCAAGAATCTAAGGCTAGCCAGAGAAATTAAACATTGAGGCTTTTCCTCTGGAAGGTTTTAAATCAATTTAGTGTTGGTGAAAAGTGCCAGGTCCATAGCAAAGGAAAATGATGCCTTTTATTTATTTACAGGCAAGGCTGGCATGAGCCTGTGACAGCATCTCTGCTTTAGACTATTGCTGTACTTTGACACTCAGCTGAACTGACCACCAGGAAAAGCAGCTGAAAAGTCCTTCTGTCTCTCTTTCCTTCTGTCCTCTAAGCTTGCCAGCAGCCTCACTACACTTTGCTTTTGAAAGTGGTTTTGATCATGTGGATCTATCCATCAGCAGCTACACTGGGACAAATGACTTCTCGCATTCAAGTCCAGGAACAGCTGGTCAGACAGTTAAAAAAAATTCCCAACTTTTAAAATTTTTTATTTGTTTACAATTTTGAATGCTTGTGGATGAATAGATGGACTTAGGACAGAGTTTCACTTTTTGGAGCACACAGTTCGTGCTGAAGCTTATTCATGAGATATTTCCACAAGGCTAAGTAACAGTCAAGAACCTCCAAAAATACTAGCTGCTCTCCAGTGGGGGTTTAACAAAAGAAAGTGTTGGTTTTCAAACCGGTTGTGAGGAATATGGGTTTCTGATGGCAGTAAATTCATCTTTTCTTAGCTCTTTAGAGCAGCTTTTTTCATAGCTGAACTTTCGAAATCGGCTTATATAGTAGGATATGTAAACTTTGTATTGTGGAACTCCCTCGTGGGAGTCCTCAGGTGATAAGTTAAGAAGTAAAATTGGAAGATCAGGAACTATTCCATAAAATACAATTTTTAATGAGATTTTACCTCCTACTGAATTAGAACTGAGGCTGAATGAAAGAATTTTTTTTTTTTTTTGAGATGTTTGGTGAGTAGCTGAAAAGAGAGTCCTTTCATAGCGCCCTGGTTCCAGTGGTGGGGCTTCATCACACAGTGAGGAATGCCTAGGTACCTGGGGGCCTCTCTAAAACACACAGTTCAAAGCAGTCTACAGCTCATGCTGGAGGTGTTAAGGTATCAAGCACATGTCCTTTCAAAGGAGATGCTGCAGCCTTGTAGTCTTAGTCTCCACATTGCTGGCTTCTAAGAAATCAGGTCAGAAATGTTAAATACTCTCATGCCATTTGGAGAGTTGCATACAGTGGAAAGGAAAAAGGCAGTGCCTGTCTGCAGCTGCAGATTACACAGCTTTGAATCACCGGGGCTAATGGGATCCACTGACTAACTGGGTGTTTCCAAGAGGCAGCTCTTTGCCAAGGAAGTGACGGAAGGGAAGGGACGGTGTCTATCAGAATCTCTCTCTCTCTCTGGCATGTGGTGCCACAGATGCTGTGAAATTTGGCCTGAGATAAGACAGAAGTTGCATAGAGCCAGTCTCATGTCTGGTTGTCTAGGGCCTGGGTGTTAAAACAAAGGCTGAAAGGGAAATAGTGATCTGGTTTGAAAATGACATACAATAGGGCATGGCAAGGAAAGTCCGGAGGGAAAAGTAGTGCTCAGAAGGCTGTTCTCAAGCATCTGAAATCAAATTCATAGGAAAGAGACAAAAATAAATGGCAGGGTGAGGAATCTCCAGGACCTGTTGTGGATAAGGGAAGAGAGACTGGAGTCAGGTTTTGTGCTGCCCACTGTAATCAGTGGAGGGAGGATCTGCACTCCCCATGTGAGCAGCCCCCTCTGGTCACAGCCCCTTTCCAGACAATTTCTGTGCTGCAGCAACCTTGGCAGGTTCCCTGTGACTTGCAGCTTTGAGGAATTGCTTTGCTCTCTTGAGAAGAGAGAAAGGTTTGCTGCAGGCAGCTCCCAGCTCCTGCAGGCACCATTGTCTACTTGGGATGGTGTTCCAGGGTGGCTGACTAGTCAGGGTTGCTGCTGGGAGCCGAAAGGGCTGATTGCTGGCAGCCTCCCATGGGGGAAGAGTTTTCATGCAGAAATGTCACAGCTGGGTCTTTCAGGAGAGACAGATGGGTCCCTGCAGAATTCAACAGGAAAACATGAAAATATTCCTCCTGTATACGATAATAAACTTGAAATGGCCAAAGGAAAAAGTACTTAACACTCACAAACCCGTTTGGCTTACTGAAAAGCCCCAGAGACAACAGCACTTCACTGGTTTGTATAGAGGCTATGCACTGGAAAAAGAACTTGCCAGCTTTTATGCACTGCCCCACCAATCTAAATTAATTTGAGATCTTTGGGACTGACTCCAAAGGTGATAAAGTTGGTCAGCTTTCATTTCCTCTTATTCTTTGATCTCTCTCCTGAGGCTGCCTTCAATGGAATGTAATGAATTGATTTTATTGTTATTCTTGATGATGAGATGACACAACCCCAGTGGGAACAGAACAGAAATTGTGAGGGGTGTTTTTTTCGTTGCTGTTGTTGTTATTTGTTTTTCTACAAACAAGATTTCAAGAATTTAATTTATTGGGACTGTGTTTTAGAGAGGTTGCATTGTGCTCTGCTGATCTCCATGCATGTGCATTTGGGAGGAGTTTATAAGTGGGTGGTGTGAATCTTTACCTCTGCAACTCTGCAGCTGCCTTTGTGATACACCTCCTCCTCTAGCCTTGAAAGCAAAATTAGAGAGTGATTATCAGACCTACATTTGTGTGCTTCTGTGATGGGAAAAGTATATTTTTGTTAAGAAAAAAAAGATTTGTGCATTACCTACGCTCACCAAAGTAAAAATAATTTTAAACAATCTTTACGTGCATTTTTCCACACACCTTATAAATAATTGACATTATTTTTTCATATTTCATATTTTCATTTTGCAAGATTATTTAACAAGATCTACTTGTAGTCAACTTCTAATCTTTGTCCTTCTGGACAGTGAGTTTTCCCTAGGTTACTTTGGCACTAAAACACAACATTACAACCAATGTCAAAGAGCCTGGCAGCTGTTTGGCAGCTGAGGTAAAGAGAGTTTCACTTTACCAGTCTTACTCTTTTGAATTAGAGTTGCCAACTCTACTGGCAATTTACTAAAGAAGACTTTTACTTTCCCTGCCTGTGAGACAGGACCTCTTTGAGCATACAGAAACAGTTTTCTGACTTCCCAAGAGAAGTGCTTGAAGTTGCTTTACACTTCTCTGAAATGTGTCTGTGTTATGCCAGTGTATACAATAATACCTTTGGCTAGTTAGCTTTCCAGCATGTATCCTCTAGTGTTTCAGTCATAAATCTAGTGGTAAGTAAGACAGTGATCCTGAAGATGTCTGGCAGCTCTGTCTTATTTTTTTTTTCTCCCTCTCTTCAGTGTGATGGTAGTCTGAGGTTTTATAAATGCTGAGATTGGTGAAAAAAAAAGCCAAAAATCTACCAAAAAGCCCCTTATTCCAAACCAAATCAGGGTTGTTGTTGTTTTCTATCTGGTGCCTAGTTACACACTTTTGCTATCTGGCCTACTATAAAGTCCAGTATTTGCAGTAATGGTTACTCCAAGATTGTCTATACAAGGAACAATAAATGAGGGGATTAGTCAATCCATAAATAATTGCTTAAATGATTTAACTATTTAATAACTATAGAATTATTTAAATGGTTAAGGATTATGCTTTTCCCACCACATTGCTCTGTAATAGGATTAATGTGGGTTTCTTACTCCCATATATGCTCAACCTAATTCTTTATCTTGTAATGGCTAGTAACCCTAACCAGCAGCATGTTTTACAGCCTTTCCTGCTTTCTCTGCCTCCACTTCTCTGTGAATGCTTTTTGGTAGGTCTCTGGATGCCTATGTGCAAAGAGCTGTACTCTGTCCTAAAAGGAAAGCAAGCAGCATTGCCCTTGGGAAGGCCTGAATGCAGCCGCAGAGGGAGCGGGTGTGAAGCACCTCATTTGTTATTAAATGCATACCTAGGTGGGGCCTTCCTGTGTTATGAATTGCCCAGTACTGCAGGTAACCAACATTTCACAAACTGACTCTGGCCCATCCTGAAACTAATTTCATTTTTTACCCTCTTTCCTGTTGAGAGACTGTTTCAGAGTCTCCAGATTTTGTTCTAATCAACAGTCTGATTATATCCAAGCCTCATTTACATCCAAACCAAATTTACATCTTTGTTCCAACACTGCCTTTCATTCTCAGTAACTCTGCTCTTTTCCTGAGGCTTTCAGTGCTTTGTACAGAGAAGAATCATAACTTTTCTTTTAAATTCAACTTATATGATGGACTCTTCATGTCACTCATTGTCTTAGTTTGATTTTGTACTTCAGTTCCTCTTCAAGGTGAAGCTAATATTTCTTGGGCGTGGATGACTGGATTAGACACACAAATGCTAGATTTATACCCATCAGAAAGCAAAATAAAAATCCCTATCCACATCAAATATAGGAACTATTAGGAGCAGAAAGAGGACACATCTTCATGACACAACATGTGACTTAACCAACCTTGAAAGCTGTCCTGCTCTCCTTGGTTGATGGGGATTGGCTACTCTGTGTTACATCCCGCAGAAGAATTAAGGGAAACATTATGAAATTATTTGAAAGTAGGCTCAAAACATTAAAAAAAGGGAGTGATTATTCATGTGATAAGCAGTAAATGTAAGGAAGTCCTTGCAGAAGGACAAAGTGGATTCAAGAAATTTACACTGGCTCATGAGTAGATTGAAAATGATTTAGAAGAAAAATCCATTGTGGCTTGCTTAACAGTCAAACGACAATTAACAAAGGAAATCCCCTAAGCTGAAAATGTTTCAAGGCTGTGAGAGTATCAGAAGGAAGTCTTAGATGTGCTTGTCCTATTCTTACTCTTCCTGTTCTTACTCTGGCCACAGCTGAAGAAAGGGCAATGGGCTAGGAGAAGCTTTGGCCTGAACTATTACAGCCATTTTTATGTTATTACCATTCCTTGTTGCACCACTGCTTTATGTCATGACAAACCACTACCTGTCTTCTCTGGAAATACCTTGGCTGACATATCCTAGGATCGCATTTGCTTTTTCTCATAGTTGCATCACCTGGTAGCTTAAGTCATCCTATAATTAACTAATGCTCTCTGCTTCTTCTCCTCAGTCATCTCCAGTTAATGAGCTCTCAGCTTATGGTGGCAGTTCTCACTATTACTCCACAAATGCATGATCTTGTGTTGAGTAGCCTTGAATTTCATCCCATTTTAGTGTCTCCTGTCACCTTCTCCTCCAGTTCTTGGCTCTGCAAGCCTCTCCTAGAAAAATGGGGCCTGTCTCCTTTATGCTATGAGCAAATACCAGCAGCACACTTGCTTTGCATATCAAGGTCACTTGCAAAAACATTAAAGACAGACCCAGGGCTGCTCCCTGAGTATTTCTATTAGTAACTTCTCCACAGACTGATAGTTCCCCTTTCATCAAAACTCAGTGCAGTCTCTTCTTCACCTACTTCCTTCCTGCTTGAAGTTCTGCTGTTTGGGCCCTGATTTTGCCAAGCCTTTGCACATGGAGGACCCACAGGGTAGGGTGTGGGTCTTTAGAGGCAAGCAGCACAGGTTTAACCTTGCTCTACTGAAATCAGCTGCTGTCTCCCCATGTCTTTGACTTCAGTGATGGTCGTGATGGGCCAGCATAATATCACAAAAAATGCCACTCACGTCTTTTTGTTGAAAGAGTAGATCTGCTTTTACAGCCAAATATTTGTTTTCTTTCATGAAAAACATGGAAAATTGCATTAGGTTTGGATTTTGGTGTTTGCTTCTCTCCCATTTAGAAAAATGACACAGTGACACTCATCATCTTTGATTAAAACTTCATTTACCTCTGAACTATGTTTACCTATGTAACATTAACTGATGGGCTCTGGTTAAAACTAGAAGGTTTTGCTCTCCCATTGCTACGGTTCCATATAATGTGAAGTAAGTTACAGGGATGCTGCTATATTCCTGCAAGCTAAGAGGAATTTATAAGTAGAACATCTGACCCTCAAAAAAGTGTGACCAGACTGATTATTTTGCAGATGAAGATGAGGACAACACTTGTGAAGATGTCATTCTCCAGCAACTGAAGTTTGTTTAGGATCAGAGTTGCAGAAGTATCTGGCACCTGAAAGTGCACTTGAATACTGGAGATGATGGTTCCAAGGACCTGATTTCACAGAACAGGGAGTCCCTCCTGTGCTTTGATACCCATTTCCTTCCTTCCAACCTTTTGGGTATTTGTGTGGCAAGAGATGTTTGAAGTTGCCTAAGAGGCAGTGCAGTTATTTTTGTACATGCAGAGTAGTGCAGCTTGGGCACTGGTACTCTATGTGTTTGTGTCAGAGGAACATAGCACTGTAGATACTTCCAGATACTAGCCAGGTTTTTCTGGAAGCTTATATCCATGTTCCTTTCCTGCAGGGTTGCTCCTAGCTAAATTGCAATCCATCTTCAAGATTTGGTTTCTTAATCACCAAGACTGGACTAAGAAGTAGTTTTAATATAAAGAAATCTGTCAGCATCTTTGTCTCAGAAGAGTGTTCCCTGTTTCTTGAAAATCAGTGTTCTAAAAGAAGAAAGTTGGCAGACCTGGAATCTGCTATACAGGTGCTCACTCCCCAAATCTTTATTTACAGGAAATGAACTCTTCACTGTGAAGTTACCAAGAAAAATAATCTGGGGCAGGATTAGTACTGTAGTCAGAGAGGAAATAGAATTCTTTAAAATTTCATCATGTGTCAGCTGCTCTTTTGGCAGCAGCATGTAACGTAATTGTAGCTTTAAAAAGTGAGCTCAGTGGACGCGTGCTGAAGGAGGTGAATGTTCCAGAAACTCTGCTTGCATGCACGAGCAGAGCTGCTGGATGGCTTCCCTCCCAGCCAGACCCTCACTGTCTTGCTGGCACTGCTCTCTGTGGACTCAACAGTGTGGCTCCAGGGGAAACTAAATTACTTGGAACTTACCAAGAGGTTGCTCGGTTACTTAATCATTATAATGGTTCGTTCGTAATTCCCTCCAGCCCGTGGTGTGTGTGTGTGTTTGAGACCCCAACAATGATAAGCACATTGATTATAATTAGATAGACTTCCCATTGGCATAAATGGACAGGACACCATAGGTCTTAGTGTGTGCACCTTCTAGTAGCAGTACTGGGTCTATAGTTGAAACCACCTGCCTCCAGAGAAAGGGAATTTTTCTAATGTATACACTCAGTAATCAATTGCCTGTGGCTGTTCACTGAATGAATATAAACCCATCCCTTTGAGAGCACTTGCATTTAATTTTGCATTTAATTTGCAGAACAGAAACAGTTTAGTTACATTATCTGTCACTGCTGGTGTGCATGACTGGAACTGTAATTTTGCTGTCCCCCGTTTAAAAACAATTGTTTGGGGCAGTCAGTGCTAGTGACACTGATTTCTAAGCAACTTTGGAAACAGCATTTCTTTCTCTCATTTCATCTGGTCAAGGCTGATTTACAATTATGCTTTCAGTGAGTGAACAAGAAGGAATGATATTTTCTTCCTCTACTCCAAGCAATGTCTTTTCCTCATTGCTAAGGAAATTCCATCATGGTGGCAATGTCTCTTTGAAGTGTTACAATCCCTCAGCTAATACTTAGCACTTATCTCATGCTTTTGTGTTTGTAGATTTCCAAAGAGGCTAAATATTTTCACCTCTGTAAATGAGGCTGACAGAGACCCAGCCAAGTGAAGTGATTTGTGCTGGAAAGAAAACACACTCTTCCTGATATTTATGCAGTTACCATCACCTCCAGCTCATTGTGAATTGCAGCTCAACTCCTAAGTGGATTAAAGTGGATGAAGATCAGCACCTCAGAGGGAAGCAACATCTCATGGAAACAAGCTTTGCAAGTAGGCACAAAAGTAAATCTTACATGTAAGGTAATACATAAGATTTACACATCAAGACAATTAGGAAATAAATTGAGAACTTGAGAAACAGATGTAGTCTCTCAACATGCTTGAGCTATAATCACAGAAACAATGGCCACACATGAACTGCCCTGGTTAAGGTGTTCTCAAGGGCTGCCACAGCTCCTCTCCTCTCCTCTCCTCTCCTCTCCTCTCCTCTCCTCTCCTCTCCTCTCCTCTCCTCTCCTCTCCTCTCCTCTCCTCTCCTCTCCTCTCCTCTCCTCTCCTCTCCTCTCCTCTCCTCTCCTCTCCTCTCCTCTCCTCTCCTCTCCTCTCCTCTCCTCTCCTCTCCTCTCCTCTCCTCTCCTCTCCTCTCCTCTCCTCTCCTCTCCTCTCCTCTCCTCTCCTCTCCTCTCCTCTCCTCTCCTCTCCTCTCCTCTCCTCTCCTCTCCTCTCCTCTCCTCTCCTCTCCTCTCCTCTCCTCTCCTCTCCTCTCCTCTCCTCTCCTCCTAATTTTGCTCTCCTCCCTCCCCTCCAAAACTGGTAGGGCTAAAATATGCCACAGCATTCAACATGTAGCTCCACTACCATCCCTGTCTTGCTTGTGCCAAAGATACTCTGCATAGGCCTGAAGACAAAGGGTTCCAGGGCTACAAGATATTCATGCAGCAGTGTGCCATATGCTGCACAGCTCTGCATGGCCTTTTTAGGTTCTCCCTCTCTATTGGACATGCCTGTGTGAGGGCAGATGTGACCAGGGAGCACGGAAAAAGAAGACAGTCCTTGCACACTTTTCCACTTGGTGTAGTAATGGAAATAGTCACTTTGTTCCTTACTCCCTGGCTGAGGAATCTCCAGAGATTGGGTAAGTCAGTCATTGCCAGGGAATGAGGCCTGGAGGATGCTGAGGGCATTGTAACAGGAAAGTACTACACAGCCAGGGACACCTTCTTTCTCTGAGCAATTGCATTTGCTATCATCATCAGTCTGCAGATCACTGTGGGTTCTGCTCCTTTATGTCCATTTAATCTAATTGTCTAAACCAGAGGAAAACTATGCTTAGAAGCAGGTAAAAGGATTTCCTCCTCTCCACTGATAGTGTTGTAAAAAAGCCAAATTCTCATCTGTCCCTAGGTGAAATATGGTGTCCATTGATCTGTCCCACTATGGCACAATTTCCTTATTCTTTCAGCTCATGCTGCCAAAGCATCTTACTAGTTTAGATTTTGCATAATAAAACAGACATAATTGTGCTCTACAGCTCTGATCTTGGAGGTGGAATCTGACCCACTGTGCCTTGATCCCATTAAACCTCCATTTTAATAAATTTTTGCAGTAATAACACAAATTAGGCACACCATCTTTTCTGCAAAGTATAGGATTAGCTGGGGAAAAAAAAGATTAGCAATTGAAAGTCAAGAATGAGCTTTGTAATGAATAATTTGATACTATTCAAGGAAGTTGCAAGAATTATTCCAGATTAGGTATATGGCAAGTAGTTGTCAACACTGGGATTGTTAATGCTGATTGGACCTATGCAGCAAGAGGCTTGTGTATGCAGAAGAGAACATGCCCTTCACATTTCCTAGTTATGCAGAGGCAGTATTTTATGGAAGAATTCATCTATTCAAGGTTGTATTTGATGGAGTATTTCAGATCACTTATCAGAGCTCATTTGGCAGAAAATCTGCAGTTTCAGGTACTGAAAGAGAATAGCTCCTGGCTGATGCTATTAATATTGATTCTTCTGGTGTGTTCCCTTGTAGGGAAAGCCTTGAATCATGGGAACAGATGGTGTAAGCTCTTAACCAGTTCAGATGGGTCCTAGACCTGACTTCAGGTCAGGTCAACCAGCCATTTTATGTTTCTTTGTTTCTTAAATGTAAAATGGCACAAGTAAATTTCTGTGCAAGAAAGAGTCAGTGCTGTTGCTCACACCAGCAGGAAACGCCTGTTTTCTTGCCAGTTAAATTCACCCAGCTGAGGCTGTTCTTGGGTGATTGTCACAGAGCTTCTGTGGCAAGCTGGTGGCTAGGGTGGAAAAATCTCAACCCTGGAGTCTCTGCTTTCTAGTCAGCCATGCAAAGGCACTGCAGACACATCTTCAGGTGCTGGAAACAGGCCTATCCACTCTTCTGTCACTGTAAAGAGCAGGGTTTTGTGTGCATGCGGCTGCAGTTGCACTCTGCCTGCCCAAAATAATATGGTACTTATTTTTTCTACTATCATATGTGTTCTCTAGACCTTTGTATTTCCATATAAATACAGTTCAGTTTCTCTCAGTAACACAGACCTTGAAAGCCAAAGCAGTAACTAGAAATATGTCACTGGGAGCTGCACTTTTATTTTTCACCTCAGATGACACCTGCAGACCCTGCCCTTCCTGGGTAAGAGGCAGGAAGCCTTCAGAACTCAGCACACCAGCTACACACTCATCTGCTCTGCACACTATTAGTATGACTTTCCCAAAACCATTTTTTATGATGGTTTAGTGAGGCGACATGGGGAGGGTCTGGCTGTAGGCTACAAGCAACAACCATGAGATAAGTTTGCCCACAGTATTGAGGTTTGTGATGGTGTTCTTAGCAGTCTTGCAACCTCTAGGTTACGAAAGGTTTTGCACAGTAACTTGTCATAGGAGCTGACAATCAGATGTGCTGATATTCACACAGATAGTATACCACATGTAAAAGCAGGTCCTTCACCAGCCTTACTTCTTTTGTAACCAGCTCATCGCTACTGCTTTTCCCAAGCTTGGGTTTGGCTTCTCAAAGCAGTTTTGTTTCAGTACCATGCTGTTCTCTGACTAGACCTTGTAATTTAGCAGCATCAAACAACTGATGCCTTAATGGGGCCATTTTCTAATTTTCTCTTATTGCTGCATCTTCTTTTGTTCCTGACAGAGGCAAAGGTGCTTCCCTTGTGTATTTCCCCTAACAGCAGTGGCTTATTTGTAGTCTCAAGAGATACATACCTGAAACAACTCAGGGCAACACATCTTTTAAATGTCCTATATGATGCTTCTCATAATGTTCTGTGAAGGCATTTCTGTTTCTGCTCTGACCTGGATAGCAAAATTTACTACAGCAGGCCAATGCTATTGCCTGAAATGGTGAGGTGGCTGCTGGCAATTTGATGGGCAGGAACACAGAACTGCAGACCAGGGTCTGCAGTAGGCTCCCTCTCTTGTTATTTCACAGAGGTATAAAGCAGGGATAAAATCTCAGGGGAGTGAGCCCAGTGCTGTCAAAGCTGCAAGAGCACAGACCACTCTGGAGGAAACTTTTTGGATTGTACAATCTCTCTCAGGAGGCTCTTATGTCAGGTGCAGGTGCCAGATCTGTCTACAGTGCAGAGGGGGAGCTGCATAGCTCCCACAGTCCCTCCCAGCCCCACAGTTTGTGGTTTTTCAGGTTTGCTGGCAGCAAGGGAGGAAATGCTCTTGCTGCTCTGCCTGCTGCTTCCCTGGAGCTTGCAGACCTGGTCCTCAGGCATAAAAAAAGTGTGTGTGTGCTCCAGATGGCATATTAGGATCTGGGTCCTCCAAAACTGGCCAAAGGATCACCCCAGGGCCTTGGCAGCTGCTTCTGCTGTGCAAGGGCTGTGTTTCAGCTCCTAATAGTTCTCTCTTAGCAGCATAGGTATTTGTCATGCCAATGAGAGTTCATGGTCACAGGAGGAGAGCTTGTCTTTCCAGTAGCTTCCCTCTGTGAGATGAAACTGGTCTTGTCAAGCAGGGAAGGATGGAAAGTGTGGCACAGGCCCTTTTGGGAACCAGCAGCATTTCCTCCTGAGCTCCTAGGATGCAATGTCAGGAAGGGAAGGAGGAGGAGTGGACAGAACTTGAGTTCTCTTATGTTGACTGTCTCAATCATACTGAGGAAATCTGGCCCTTTTGTGACAAGTGGTGACTTTAATCTGCCCTGGCAGAAGAATTTGGTCATTAATTTTTATCTAACAGTGTGAGCACTGCGGGGTCTTGGACAAAATGAGTCTTCAAGCTGGCCTGCCTCATGGCAGCAGTAAGAGACAATGTCACAAATCAGAGGCAGTAAAGGATGCTTTCCACAAAAGTGCTGATGTGAGGGATGGGCTGAGATCTTCTCTCTGAGCTGGAAATGAACACCTGCAGCTGATGGGATGGAAGAAAGGGAGGAGGTAGGTCATTTGACTAACATGGTGTCTTGTACTGATCAGGTTGCTTCCACGGGGGTACTATTTGCCACGATCACTAGGCTTTACCATAATCTTGCTGTAGGAATGAATGAGTATGTTTATGCTAAGATGCTTAGCATATTCTAGCAGCTCTTTATAAAGATCATTATCTATAATTAGGTAAGTGTGTTTAACTGTTATTGCTCTTGTGCTAAAAATTGCTGCAAATGGAGCTGAGGAGGGAGAGGATTCTAATTTAGACATCAGATAATTGGACCTAATTTGCTTATGAGAACTACTAGTTGTGGCCGCTTGAAACAGTAAGTCCTAAGCTCAGAAATAAAATGCTTTTCTAAAAGTATTTAGTGCCACTGTTCATATTTTTCAATAGTTCCACTAGAGACGTGGTTTTGTTACTGAAACTTAACACATGAAAATATCAGTCAGTGCACTGCTGAACATGATGGTCCTGATTTTGCCTTTTCTCACAGACGTCTGAAACGTGAAACAGGCTGCCATTTCCTAAATTTTAGTCAGTTCTGCTGAACTATGCTGCAGTTCATCAGTCCTGCTCACATCAATCAGATTCCCAGGCAGGGTTTAGAGGTACACATTTAGAGGTTCCTGTGGTCACAAGTGTGGTAGTGATGGATTCAGACGGAACTAATAAAGCTATCTGTGAAGCTAACACTGCTCCCTAAAGGCTGAGCTTCGCCTCTTTGCACAAGCCTGGCCCTAGGTCTAGATTTCACCATCAGTTTTGTGAAAAACTGTGCTGTGTTTACATGCTTTTGGAAAGGAATTGCTAAGTGAATGGAGCCATCCCCACTCTCATCTACTGCACTGCACTGGTACCCAGTTGCCCTTACATTCCCTGAGCATGCTGTGGGACCAGCACTGTTCCTGGGTAGGGTGGCTGCCCTAAGTGCAGAGTGCTTGTGGTACAATGTGTGTGATGGAGAGTACTCAGGTCTATGTGGGCTGTCAGCTTCAATGCAGCCCAAATTTACTGTAGACACCTCCAGAGAGTCAACATTGCCCTTACTCTCTCTCTATCCCAGCCCTCTAGCCTGTTCAATGCCTTCTGGAGGATCCTGATATACTTGTCACTTCCAGAAACAATGGATCCAGCTCCAGTGATTTTAAAGCAATCATTTTTGATTTGCTTACAGCAAACCTGTACTGCATTCTCACTTTTGTCACTGAAAATTTAACTTTTTTAAATGCTTTCTGTTTTATTCTGGCAAGTCTGGAGAAGGAAATTGACTGTTTTACTTGGTATATGAAATAAATAAAAAATTAGCTATGCTGCTTATACAGAGCTGTCAGTGTGCAATGTTTGGGGCTCAGTGTTATCCTCTGAGTGTAAGGACTAAGTAGTTGTACAGTTTCTTGGGTGCCTTTGCTGGAGCATGTGGGCAGTAGAGGCTGATGGCTTCATGGACAGGCCAGCAGTAGATGCCAGTGACCCCCAGAGACAGGGGGCCTGTTGCAGACTGAATCCTGTGCAGAAGGAACGGAGCCCTGACAGTCAAAATCCTCCTCCCTCAGGTTCAAATTCTTCTCCTTGGTAGCAAAGTGAACTGTTACCTGTGGAGATTTATGATGTGAGACTTTCTTAATCTCAGTTATTGAATGCTGTACAAATAAGATATGAGGGGAATCTGATCCTAAGTTTCTTGTACTTCAGATGAAAACCCTGTTGAGCAGATTATGGAGCAAATTATCAGTTGACATGGATAAGGGAAGAAGAAATGAAATAGCTCTAACCAGAAGCACACCCCAGACTATCCAAAAGCTTAAGAGGAGATGAATCAGGTAGAGCAATCTCCAGATTCTTACTTAGTCACCAGGTAAGTAACCACAGAGATTTATGTGCAAATATAGTTTCTAAAATACTGTCCTCTGTGAAAATTAGACAAAAGTCTGATGAGAATATATTCTGCATGCATGTTTTTGCTGTCTTTTTCCCCACTCAAACCCCCAATAAATTTTAAATCCTTTATCTAATTTCAATCAAATTAAGAAAATGGAAAGAAATCTCAAAGATGCCAGATTTCTCCAATGGTCCTTTAGACTGTATAGCCTGGAGATGATGTGTCGCTCCTAGAGCTGTTTGTTTGCTCCACAAGGACAGACTGATAGGCTTAGTGGAAATCATGAGAGAGCAACTGGGCAGCTAGAGTGTGGGAATTCTAAGTGTCCAGGAGACACATGGCTGATCCATTCAGCCTTTTAGGCTCTGTCCTGCTATTACTCTGTTGATGTTTTATCTTGTTGAATTCTACAAAAGAGATCCCAGATGTGAAGAAATATAAATGTAGTGTGGGTGCAAGAGGACCAAGATGCAGAGTAAGCATGGAAGCAGATCTATTAGATAATGAAAACAACCCTTATATACTGTAAGCACCATCTCTTTCCTTTGTGTCTTTGCTAGCTTAAGTGAATCCCAGCCTGGCTGGTTTCCAGGATCTCTTTCTCAATCCATGCTCCCTGGGAATTGCATGCACTTGGGGATGAGGATTCTGCCATGGAGTGGGGTGCTGTGGGGTCAGACATTACAAAAATAAGAACTGAGTGTCTTTGAGGACCTTGTCTGAAGTGAATGGTAGAATGAAGGATGTAAACACAGACATTTAATCTAGAAAAGATGCTGCATACTCTCTTTTTTGCAGCAATGATTTTGTTATGAGTCTTAACACCCTGATTAAGTGTGGCTGTGGCAGGGATTGCTTCGTCAGCCAGCCTGAGTTATTGCAACCTAACAGAGAAATGACTGAAGAACAAGATGACAGTCTACTCTAGAACCACTGTGTGTTACCATCATCTCTGGAGAAGAGAGATACAACTGAGTATCCTTCTGCAATAGTCATTGTTGGCTTATTGACTTGATTATTCTCCTTGGATATGTATTCACTCAACAGATCACAGCAACCCCAAAGAGATTAATTACATGTATTTTTAAATTCCCTAAGTGCACATTTGCATAACTAGCATTTTTAAATATTCATAAATACATATTTGCTTGATAGATTGTAGCGGCATCATTTGCAGCTTCAAAAGGGACCTTCACTTAATCAAACCAGAAATGTTAATCATTTCTCGAGGCACAGACATATGATCAGCATATTGTAGCACAATAAATATATTGAGTATCAGCTGAGGCACAGTGACTGAGTGCATGCTCCTACCCTTTGGCACACGGGAGGAAATCTGAACAGCTTAGACCCCTATTACTGTGGTTTAGACAGGCCCTCTTTGCATTTGCTACAGACAGAAAACAGACTCATACATAGCTGCCATGGACCAGCTCCTTTGGTTTAAATGGATCCTGCATCTTTGCTGGCTCCTGTTTCCCAGTGACAAAAGCCTTGCAGGCAGGGCACTGTGGACATTCCCAGAAAGGCTGTGTGTCCACATGGCACTCCATGCTCTCAGCCCTGCAGGATATGTGCATAATATTGAAGAGAAAAGGCCAGGAAAGTCTTGTGGGCACTGGAGCCATGATTGACTCTTCAGCTTGGCTCATTCCCTGGCTCTCTTTTGAAATCTGTCAGTGAGCAGAGTCCAAGACACAGTCCCAGCAGAGTCCTGGGAACAGCTCCTGTTGTCTCCCAGGAGGGCAGCAGGTATGCATGCCTTTGCCCTACACAGTCACTCTGTGCTCACAGAGGGCTGTGTGTCCTCAGCTGTGCCCACACACCTCTTGTCACCCCAGGAGTATGCAACATGGGCCCTCTCATAGTGCCATAGCACTATACCTTGGGCTAGAGCCAAATCCTCATTACTTCAGAAATTTTCATTTAAGAAATTTATGAAAATTAATAATACTCAGTCACAGGAACAGGCTTCCCAGGGAAGTCATCATGGCACCAAGCCAGTCAAGAGTTAAAGGACCATATGGAAAATTCTTTTAGTCATTTGGTTTAGCTTTAGGCAGTCCTGTGATCATCAAGGAGTGGGATCCTTAGAGGTCCTTTCCAAGTCGAAATACTCTGTGATCCTATGAGTCTGGTACTGTTATAGGGGATCACAGTGGAACAGATCCAGGCCCATGCGCTGTATAATAGAGCCCTTCTGCCATCAAGGGATAATCCCAAAGTACTGTGGATGTGGGCTGGTTGGTACATCCCACACCTGCAGTGTACAGGCAGAGCTGCTGAAGCCAATAGCAGCTTGTATGTCAAACACTGAACTTCAGTTCCTCATTCCCCACTCAGACTGGCTGGATGCTTATTTAGTTCTGATTGCAGGGAAATTGTCCTGATCACCCTCAGCTCAAGAGAAAGAGGAGCATAATTTTTATTCATGCAAGTGGATCGTGACCAGGTGTTACAGCAAGAGGGGCTTCCCCCCCCTCTGCCTTTTCTTTTTCATTCTTTGCAGTATCAAAGCAGGAAACCTCAAAGCAGGGTGACAAGGAAGTTGACTCCTGGGTCTGCCTGTGAGGTGGTGAGTCAGATGTGAAGGGTAGTCCCTCAGCAAGTAACTGAAAAGGAAAAAGAGAGGACAGCTGTTCCCACCAGCTGAGTTTTGAGCTCAAGTTCAAGAAGAGAGGAGCATGAATCTGTAACAAACCAAAAATGTCAAAGTTGGCATTCACACATTACAGGTCAAAGCTGGGAGGTGCACGAAGTGGGGCTATGAGAAAGGATTAAGAAATGCCTCTCGTGATGTGGGTCTGGTGGGAGCAGGGTACAGGGGAAAGGCAGAGGGACTGGGTTTGGGGGAGGGAAGGAGTAACCCAGAAAGAAGGAAGGAGGATGATGTGATTCTCATGCGTCAGCATCCCTGAGCTCACAAAGAGGTCTCTGGTGTCTGGGCTGTTGGTCCCATATCCACAGGTGCACTTTGGGGTCAGTAGTGACTGGGTGCTCCCAAATCTGCTGTGCTGCCCTGTCTGTAGGCTACAGAACATCCTGAGTGGCTGTCAGCTTGTGGACTGTTTGTTTGCCTAGGAGGAGAAAGGCCATGAAAGGGGAACCAGAGACCTGAGCTTTTGCGTGATCCCTCCTCATCAGACCACATCCCTGTAGTCCTGTTCTGCTGAGTCAGTGTGGGACATGTGCATTTTGGTTTTCTGCTGTGTGATATTGCATAAACTGCGACATCTACACCAAATCAGACCCTCCCTGACTTGGTGAGTGGGAAGTGAGGCTTTGAAAGCAAAGCCTGCTTGGCAGATTGCCCCAAAGCTGACCTTATGTCCCAGTGCTCGTAATTTGAAACATTTTCATAACATTGCATCTTAGCAGAAACGATTTCCTGACCTTAGTCTTTCAGGGCAAACTCAGTCTGAGTTGTTTGGGGCTCAGTGGTTGATGGCTGACTGTCTTATTGAGAGTTGTTGTGGTTTGGTCCATTGTGAATAAGAGCCAAAGTGCAATTACAAGTATATAATTTTATATAAAAATGGATACTCCTTTGTGACTGGATATCAGCCTCCACCCATTAGACCATCCCCTGCAGTCAGTAATTTTTTTTGGAAACACACAAATTCCAGCCAATCACAACAGTTTGATCACTGAGGAATAAAAGTTTTTATATTACCTGAAAGCCAATCTTAGTTTGAATATTGTTTTTTCAGGAACCTACTGCCCTTTCAAACTTCTCTGCAGGGAATGATGGAAGATCCTGACACATTGAAGGTTTGGGGTTTTTTGTATTTCATTGCTGATAGATTCTTTTCAGAAGGGTAAAGCCACCTCTATTAGTAATTGTAATAGTAAAGAAAAACTACCCCTGCAGTTTTGGTTGAGTCAAGATTGCAATGGCAATGAATGCTTAATATGAATCCCTGATTCAGAGGTACCAAAATAAGCCTCTTACATCAAACAGCAAAGCAGTCTTACATGGAACAAGCTTATCTGACCTGTCTTCATTGAGAAGCAAAGGGTGAGTGGGATACTGAAGTGGATTTTTGCTTTCTACAGATTTGGTATCTGCAGGAGAGGAATCTGGAGGCTGAGAGCTACCAGACCCATGAATTAATCTTTGAGTTCTCACTTGTCTGGCTTCCCTTTGGATGTACCTTTTATAATTTGGATGTCTCTTAATCCATAAGGGATCACAGATCCTCAAAGCCATAGACCTGCCTCAAAGTGTCAGACTGGACAAAGAGCAGCTGGGCTGGTTTTCACCAAGAATTTAGGAAAATAACTTAATGTTAGTTGTTCAACATACTCTTTTGGGAAGTTATTACTTTTTTGGACACTTTGAACCCTCCAAAATTCCTGCCTGATCAGATTTATTTTTATCATTAGCAAGTAATCATGGCACAACATGAAAGTGTGTGTACTTATTCTTTCTAAATTGAGTTATTAACTAGCCCATATTAGAATAATGCATGACTCTGAATGACCTCATGGTGGGAAGAGAGACAGACAACGTGAGGAATTTCTTTTTCTTCTTCTGCCAAGCAGTACCAGGGCAATTTTTGCTGTTACATGGAAAACAGACCTATATATATTGATAGCTATATATTAATAATATTATATTGAGCTAGGTTTTGCAATCAATAAAATTAAGTATGTCTGTCAAAGCATAATTTCTAGTACTGTTCATAACTGAGAAACTGAGTGTCGTGACACTGTACAGATTGTACAGATTGTAAGATTTAAAAATTCTTACAATTTTTTTTCTTCTTACCAACTTAATAGTTTGGGCAAATATATCTGTGGAGGGGTGAGGACACTCTGCTTTCCCTATGTTAACATCTTGTTCCCACTCCTTTTTACGCTTTGGAGAGGTGACTGTTGTGGGATAAAGGCTGGAGATGACAGGTAAGGTGCTCCCAGACCTAGGAGCCTGAGCAGGGAAAGCCCTTTGGCTCAATCAGGTGCTTGCTCCCGAGCCAGACAGGGGCAGCTCCTTCAGGGCTGCAGGAGCAAGTGAATCTCCTGCTTCCTAGCAGTCCACACTGCCCCAGGGCAGAGGGCAGCTGCCCTTCTGGCTGCCCCTCCGTGAGGTAAACAGCAGAGGTGCTGCAGCCGAAAATACCAGCCTTGGGCTGGGGACAGTGCAAAAGAGGCAGCCTAACATGCAACTGAAAAACCACAGGCTGAACCATAATCGACCCTGCTTCTTGTTGGTAGTTTGGAAGGGTTCAGTTTAAAGGATTAGGGGGTGCTACCACAGCCTTTCCAGGACACAGCCTCAGTGCTGCAAAATGAAGGGGTCTAGCGGGGAGTCTGGGCTGCAGACAACACTAAGCCTTTTTAAATGATCATGTCTGCAATGTGTGAACTCTAACAATATACTGACTAAGTTCCTACTGCCAGAAAATGAGAAGTTTGATTAAAAACTTGGGGTCCACTATTTTGGGACAGTCTTGATTTCAGCTTTTTAGGGTCTTGGTTCTTGGTGAGGAATCCACAGGGAAAGTCACATGCAGACATGCCTATGTAGAAAGTAGACCTTCAGCTTGGTATATTCAGTTTTGCCCTAGGACCTACCCTGTTGACATATTCTAATCGCAGCTACAGAAATGAACTGATCACTTGGCCTGCCAAGATGGGAACTATATGACCAGAATCGGACAGAGTTCTTCTGGATGCTCCATGTCTTTGTGATTACAGCTGTCCTGTACGTGGTCTGAAATGCCCTCAGACTAGAGGGCTTGCCATGGGGTTCTGGTGTCCACAGGGAGTACTCTGGTTTCTTGCACAGCCTTTTTTCAACTGAGTCTAGAGGAGACAGGATTCCCGTGTTGTCCATGTCATGGAGAATCTAAAAGGAATGAAAACCCCTTTCTGCACTCTGGGATCAAGCTCTAAACTTTCTCAGAGGTTATTTCTGAGAAAAACTTACAGACCTCCCTGCTCATTCATAGGTTCACATGTCCCTGAGATGCCTGCACACATTGCACAAGGCATGAAGTTGCCTAGGTAAGATGCCCTGTTGGCACTCCACCAAACTGTACTCTGCATATGTTCTTATCTAATTTTTGCCTCTTAAAGGAAATATCTAATAGGGGAATCTGGGTGCTCCAAATTTCTGCCATCAGCAATGGTGGAAGAACAAGATCTCTCAGAGCAACACAGGGCCTGAGTGGACTGGAAATACTTGTCTCCTTCCACTGACTAATGAGGTGACCAAGGGTGAAGAGGCTCTTCAATTACATGCCTGAGTCAGAGGGGATGAATTCATGCACAAGCCTCCTGGAAGTCCAGAATGGGACCACTGAAAACCACTCCAGTGTTCATCTGCTCTCACATCTGTAGTGTTTCGTGTGCCATCTGGTTCATTCTAGGGTTTGTGGGATTTTCTTTTACATCATAGTCTCTGCACATGTTTGAGCCTCCACACAAGCACAGAGCTTGCAGATATTCTTGCCAGATAATGGAAGTAAAAAGGGAGGTGGCTCAACCATCATTTGGATGGGGACCAAGTGAATGATAGGAACTGAATAGAATAAATTTTAATGGAGGGTTTGTGATTGCGACTTGGAGATTCTGCTTGGCTTTTTTTGTATTTCTTTTTCTTTTTCAACTCTCATTATCTGGTTACCATGGAAAGCTTTTTCAATAGCGCAGGAGAATAGCTTCAATATTTTTCTTAAAAAAATTAATGAAGTAATAAGATTCATCTCTGTCTCTTTCTTTTTAAAGTCAAGAATCTCAGGCATGGAAAATTGAACTATCCAAAATGGATTGGTTTCTCCTGGCCTCTATTTTCCTTCTTGAAATGTGGACAGCAAATAAGAGCTGCTAGCCATAACACCATTGAAAATGCCCTTTCTCTTGTGTCATTAAACAACTGCTCTCTTTTTTTTTTGCTTTAGAACAGCCATGCATGAAATAAGCACACATTCATGAGGCTGCCTGTCACTAAAGTGGTTTGATTATGTTGTAGAGAGTGCCAGTTTAAATTGCAAACTCAGTAGGCCTTCTTGGAAGCTTCTTTTTGCTCACTGGCAAAACAACTTGGACTATATATTTGGCCTAATCCAGCCTAATCTGATCTTTCACAATGGCATCTGGATCTCATCACATGCTGGATACTTTCAGTACTTGATCCAGGCAATTTTTTTTCCTCCTTAGTGTCAATTCTTTAAGAATTAAATATTTTGGAGAAGTGTAGTTCCCAGTTCATTCTTATTCATTGTGTGGAAGATATCCAGGAGCAGCCACTGAAATATTTATTGCCACTAAGGAGCCGATGGCTAATTGAATCTGAATCGGTTGCTATCAGTTATTGTCTTGGGAGTGGCTCAAAAACATTTCTGTATCTTTCAAGGATGGCATATTCCTTACCAAATGTTAAGCCTGAGTAAGCACTTGGTAGATTTGGATGACAGCACAGCATTATCTCAAAGCATTTCTCAGTGACTGATACGTCTTCCAGTAGATGATCCTACTTTCTGGGAAGAAAAACTTTCTAATGATAAGGGTAGTTATGCTCTGGCATAGGTTGCCTAGGGAAATGATGAAATCTCCATCACTGGAGGTTTTCAAGAACAGGTTAGACGAGCAGCTGCCAAGAACAGTTGATGTATTGTCAATTCTGCCTTTGGGCACTACTAGATGACCTCATGAAAGCCTTCTAAATATTTTGATCACTGAGCTTATAGCTGAACAATGAATCAATCAACAAGAAATTACAACCAGGGAATTGGAACCTATATTTTGTTTGTGTAAGGACTAAAAGAACAGATAGAACAAAAAAGCACACTTTGTATATGACGATTCATTAAAAAAAAAATCTGAATTATTAGAGAGACATCTACAAAGATACAGACCTTGGAAGTTAGGTGTGAATGTGGAGGATCCTCATTCCAGAAAAAGCAATCAAAAAAACCAACTAGAGAAAGCCCAATTACTGTCTGGAGATTTCATTTATAGGGCTTAAGGGAGAGACATGTAATTGGAGAATGTGTTTTGAGATAGTCGGTTGAAGTATATTTAAGTTACACAGGGATACCTGCCCTTCACCTCTTACCCAGACCTTACAAAAATAGAGGGCTTTGTGTTCCAGAGCCTTAGACCCATAATTTAAGACAGAGCATGATGGAGACAGAAATTTGTCTCACAGCTTCCTGTATAGGAGCCCCTTATTCAAAATGTGTGAAAGAAAGAAAACATTTTATTGCATCCCAGCAGGCTCTGACAACTTAAGGGCACCAAAGTGTGATCTTGAAATAATACAGCAGAGACTGTTTATGTGGCAGTTCAAGTAATCTGGCATCAGGGTTGGGACATATGGGTACAAATAATGTAAAGACAAGACAAAGTGAAGGACAGTCATTTAGTAAACACCACAGTTTGTGTTGTGTGTGTAATACACGTGTCTTCGCAGTTCAGGAGATTTTGTTCAGTTTTTCATTTTAGGTAGCTGCTGCTGTTGCTTGTTTTGTGTGAAGGCCACAACAGTAGAATGTTGAACAGATATATGGGTGACAGGGTGGCTGCACCCAAGCAACCCAGAATAGGGATGAAATTCAATGTCTGTGGCTGGAGGAGTAAGATGGTGAAATTTCATGAGGAGAGAAGGGCAAAATCTGACTTCTTTCAAATATCTTTACATGCTCACTAAGGTGATATGCATGGTTAATGCAAGGTAGTCCATGTTACTTACATGTTTCTGTTTAGTTACTAAATATGTTTTGACATACAGAAAGGTTTCTTTCTCATTCTGACTGTGTGATATATTTATGTTAGGTACAGTGTCTGCTCACTTGTAGCCACAGCCTGAGCTAAGACATTCCTTAGGAGTCTGATGTAAGTCCAGATGAGCCATTGCTTGTTTTAGAAAGCAGATATTGGTCCATGAGTCTTCTCTACCTCTTTTATCCTTACTGCTGTTGACTTTTTTTTTTGGACAAGCAGAAAAGGTTTGAACAAAGTACCTGATCCTAGTTCAGATAGGAGCATGGTCTCATTACCATGGACAAAAATATCTCTTTTAGCATTTCTGAGATTACAGTGTCTCACTCTCTAGATTCTTTATTCTTTTTTATATCACTGCTTTGTTTCTTTGGTATAAATATCAGAATTTTTTTTTCATCTAAAAGGTCTAATTTTAAGGGGTCAGATTAATGACCAAACTAAAGGTATAAACCTTTGTTTATAATTTAAAAATGAAATAAGAATTAGAAGCAAAAATAAAGTTATTATTTCTGTTATTGGTTGGATCTGGGCCCAGAGCCCTGGCTGGCCTGTGCAAACAGGACATTTGTTTCACTTAGCAGGTGAATTTTTAATCTTGAATAAGGTGGTGGTCCTATTACTTTTAGTTTCACTCAGCAAGTATCATGGCGAATATGTAAAACAGGACAGCAATTCTCAGTCAGGTTTTCCTTTTTCCTCTCCATAGTTTTCAATTGTAAAAAATAAACAACCCCAAATTTATTTAAGTTCACTTAAATAAATAGTTTTAATAGTCACTTAATAGTTTAATTGGATAATTATTTCCATTTCAATAATTTGTCTTCCTTTCTCTTAGCTGCCTCCAGACCCCATCTTCCCAGAGACATCACCTCTACTCTGCCTCACTAACCCCTCCTCCAAACTTTCTACCTTTCTCTGAGTACAGCAGTGGGTAGTGCCTGTACAAACTGCCTGCTCCTGCTGCAGTGATCATTGCAAATCCCTATGTGGGCCTGGCCCCAGATCCCACAGAAAGGTGTGAGATTGGACTTGTACATGGTCTGGATGCAGCACCCACTGTGTGCTTGCCTCTGGCTCCCCAGGACTCAGCTAGTCTTAATGGCAATAAACTGGGTGGAGCTGAAATAAACTGTTGACTCCCTCCCTGAAAGACAGGAAGGCCCTGCAGAGACACTGACAATTCAGAGGTCTGGGCAATCATCAACCATATCAATTTTAACAGGAAAAGTGCTGGATTCTGCACTTGGGATGGGTCAACCCTGGATGTACAGACAGACTGAGGATTGAGAGGCTGGAGAGCAGCACTGAGGAAAGGGACCTGGGGGTCCTGGTCAATGGCAAGCTGAATCTGAGTCAGCAGTGCCCTGGCAGCCAGGAGAGCCAACCCTGTCCTGGGCTGCACCAGGCACAGCATCACCAGCTGGGCAAGGGAGGGGATTGTCCGGCTCTGCTCTGAGCTGGGGCGGCCTCACCTCGAGTGCTGTTTTGTGCACCACAATATAAGAAAGATATTAAGCTCTTAGGGATTGTCCAAAAAAGAGCAATGAGGATGGTGAAGGGCCTTCAGGGGAAGCCATATGAGGAGTGGCTGAAGTAATTTGGTCTGTTCAGCCTGGAGGAGACTGAGGGGAGAGCTCATTGCAGTTATAGCTTGCTCATGAGGGTAAAAGGAGAGGCAGGCACTGATCTCTGCTCTGTGGTGGCCAGTGACAGGACCTGAAGGAATGGCCTGTAGTTGTGTCAGGGGAAGCTCAAGTTTGACATCAGGAAAAGGTTTTTCACCCAGAGAGTTGTCGGGCACTGGAACAGGCTCCACAGAGAAGTGGTCTCAGCACTAACCCTAACAGGGTTCAAGGAGTGTTCGGACAGTGCTCTCAGGCACATGGTGTGACTCTTGGGGAAGGTCCTGTGCAGAGTCAGGGCATGGACTTCAATGATCCTTGTGGGTCCCTTGCAGCTCATGATATTCTGTGATTCTATGACTCATCCTCAGGGGGCTGTTAGAGAGAGGGAAAAAAGGGTGAGGGGTGAAGTCTCAATAGTCTGCTCTTTTTCCCCTTTTCCATTATGAAGACCATTGAACAAGAGAATTTTCACTGGGTTTCTTTTGCTTTGACAGCTAAAATCCTTGGTCTTCTGTACAGAATACCTAATCTTTTTATTTGTTGCTTCTCTTCAAGTTGGAGGCACTTAAATTAGCACAATGCAGATGACACTGTCAGTTTATAGAAATGCTCTTCCAGTAAATGAAAAGAGGGCCACCAACACTTTAGAGAAATATTTTATCAGGTTCTTCCCTTGGCTCTTACCCAGTCTTTATTCAGATCTCCCATTGACTCACTGAAATCAATATGAGGTAACACTCTATTTTCTCTTTCTTATCCTTTCATGTACTTCTATACCTCTGAGGTCTGGTTGTACAATGAAACCACTCTGATTAGGCCAGGCCTAACTGATTACACAAATCTCAGAACTGTGTAGCAGCAGGTCTGATGGGAATTTAGTTAATTAGTGACTAAAAGGATGTCAGGATTTAGCATGAAGTGGACAATGCATCTTAATAAATGGAAGTGAAATGTAATGCAGAAGAAGCGCTGTCACAACACTGAAAAAATATTTAAGATTCTTCCTCCTTATTTGAGGAATGTCAAGAGGTAAGACTATGGGTAATATCACAAATACTCAGTGGCTCATGAGCACAGTGTTCTGATCCTGGCTTCATAGTAGAGCAGCTTCCTCTGGCTATAGACTGCAGTTTGCCTCATGAATCTTTATAACCCATTCATTTGTGTACGAGCATTTTTACATCATTCTCTGATAAAAATACAATTCTTAAAAGTGTAAGATATAGACCAGAAAGATCTTGGGTTTTAAAAGAGGAAATGGATTCCTCTTATGTGATGGAAATTTGAAGTTCATCATTGTCAAACATGTGGATGCATTTCCACTCTCTTTTATGTCCTGTACAACTTGTTGCAATCAATATGATAAGAAGGGTAAGAGGTAATAGATTTTTTTTTTTAGTCTGTTACTTTTGTAAACAAATGATCTAGTAATGCAATTTGCAAAGGCCATTAAAATTAAATCAAATGCTTTTACAGGTAATGCATAATTATTACTTTTGATTTACAAGCAGATCTGAGCCGTATCTAAGACTTAGATCAGTTGAATTACTTCTTCCATCTCATCTTCTATATTAAATCCCAGGCTCTAAGAATCAGTTGTATCTTAAACCCATTCCTATGGTTTGAAATAAATCTACCATTGTCTACTGAGCTCTTGCTGCCTTTCACACTTTTTAAATGCAAAGCTTTCCTGGGATGTGCAAAGCTTTGACACCATCTACTGAACCCTGTTAAGGGGATGTTTTGGGGTACCCATAAAGACCTATGGAAATGAGGACAGTAGCAAAAGATCAAGAAGTAAATAAGAACATAAAAGAGCAGAGGGGTAATAAAACTGAAGATTTCAACAGGAGGCAAGAAAAGAAATCTGGTTGCAAGGACGGTAAACAAGAAGCACATCGTGTTTCTTGTGTTGTGTATGAATGAATGGATAGAGACAGGAAAGGTGGTTTTATAGCTTGGGTCTGTGCCCTGACACACGCAGTTCTTAGAACAGATTTGGTCAGGTACCTAATATTTCTGTCCCTCATTTTTCTATCTGTAAAACATGGATGATAAAACCATTGCAAATTCACCAGGTGTTTTTTTTTTTTTGGTGGTGGTTTTTTTCTTGGTTTTTTTGTTTGTTTTTTTTTTTGTGACTCGTTTATGCTATTTAGAAACAGGGTGTTGAGGAAGGGGCACCAGTACGGCAGAAAGAAGGGAAGAAACAAGCAAAATTAAACAGAGAGGAAAAAATAGAGAGAGTGAGGCTCTGGGAATACTGAATTAAGACAGGCCAGAGTAAATCTAGCTGGTTTGATACCCTCATTTTTAATTTTTTTCTCCAAAGATGTTTCTCATAATCAATGTGGCTGCCTGCAGTGACATCTGCTTTGGAGAGAGAGGAAGGGTGAGAAAGTCAGGGCACTCAACACTTCAGCTTTTTTCTTTACAATACACCAAAGTCTTGTTGAAAGCAGGGATTCTTAGGAGAGCCTTCAGGATGTGGCTGTCCCTCAAAGATCTTATGGATTTAACTCTTTGCAGCACTAACCCCTTGTTTCTTTTCACTGACAGCAACCAATGCCAGATATGGTTGTTGTTCCCCTCTATCAACCCCCCTGGCTTCCCTTTCAGCTGACACTGAAGATTAGATTCAAGCTCTGAGCTTGTAAAGTCTTTGAGGAAAAACCTTAATGAGGATCTGATCCTATTAAATTCTGATCTAATTACTGTTAGTGCAATGTTTCTATTTTGGATGCTGCAAACAGATCAAATTTGCATGTTTGAAGACAGCACTGTTTGGTGGACAAGAAGCAAACCCCACCCTGTAGGTTAAATACATTTTCATACATAAATAAAAACATGAATAACACCTATGTAAAGCAGCTGGCATAATTTCAGAAGATGTTTGGGAACTGAGACTGGGAAATTGCAGGAATACAGAAATATTTTTCCCTTGCTGTATTTTTACTGGTCTAATGGTAGCAGAGGAGATTTGAGGCCACAGTGGTGTAATCTGTTAAGTGTATCAGTAGGGAATAAGGGCAGAGAGGACTGAAAGCTACAGACCCAGCCATGAAGATTGCTCTGGAGTGCACAGGAGTATTACCCAGAGCACAGCTGAAACCTCATAGGCTCCAGCTTAGTGACAGCAAAGGAAGGTGAGGGTCACTTCTACAAGCCAATACTTGATCTATTTCCATGGCTCCAGTGTTTTGTGTGCTTTCATCATGTGTTTTTATCCCCATTGGGATATGACTCTATGTGCTGAGCTTCAGACAGTGTATGTGGATGTTGTTCCTGTCACATGCACTGGGTAGTTTCTGCCCACCATGGAGCACATGTGTACATATTTCTGTACAATGAGTGCTGACAGAGAAGACATATCTGAGCTGCAGATATGGATGTGATTGATTCACAGTCTGTGCCTGAAACCCCCTATGCTTTTTTCAAGAGATGGAACAATGTTGCCTGCTTTCCTAGCTGTAAAACTGCCAGTCACTGCATGGATGCCTGTGCTGCTGTTTGGCTTGGCTGGCAGCCTTGAGAGTGTGAAATGCTACCACTGAGAAGCCAGGTGTGAAGTAAATTTGCCATGTACTGCTTAATGGGGTGTTACTGTAACTTCAAACCCTCATGGTGACCACTTCTGGGTTAACACCCTTCAGTAACTAACCAAAAGACAAACAGTAAGCAGGAGAAATGTTAAGATGCTATTATGAGCCATGGTTTTGTCCAATTAACAGACTCTGCTTTAGGCTTGACTCAAGTGGCTTGTCTATATAAGGATGTATTAGTCATTTTCTTTTTTTATTTTTCTTGACCATAAAAACAACAGATGTGATGCTCTGTGGTCAGCATAGACAAGAATGATTCATGGCTAGGCGTATTTAAACCTCCACTAGAAAACTCTCCATCTGAGACCCTTTCCACCTCTTCCCCCTCATTTCAGATAACCAGAGCCAGAAGCACCTGTCACATAATACGTCTCAAAATTCATCAGCAATTCTCTCCATATGTCTTCGTTTTGAGGTAGCTGGAAGACATCAGCCGCTCCTGCCTAGTCCCTTAGGACTGCATGGACTTAAGGAACACTAAAGTAGTGATAGAGAAGAAATTCTTTTGCAGCAATGATGTGGGTGAGCAAAGGAGCTGTTACGGCTGAGCAAGGATCATCTCCCAGGTGGCAACTTGGGCTTGTGTAACACAGCGAGTTTGGCTCTGATATCTGTTCTATGGCCATTCCTGGAGCACTTCAGTGAGGAATTTAGAGAATGTTGGAGTCAATGTTTTCAGATGAAGATGTGGAGAGGGATGGGCTCAGAAAGTAAGGGAAAGAGACTGTGAAAGAGGTCAGCAGTGAGTGCTTCATCTGTGAAGTAATTGTAGGAAGTGGTGAAAAGCAGAAATTTAGGCACTGAGGTTATGTGTGAAGCAGTATGGAGTAGGGGAATAACAGAATCAGAAATCCTCATATTACATATGAGCTGGGGGTCTTGGCTTGAAGAGCTGGGTTTTGAAGAGGGGTAAGAAGAGGGCTTCCACCAGAACAGGCAAGAGAGAGGAAAAGGCTGTTATGACATGAGCTTTTTGGTGTTAACAATGAGTCTTCTTGGCTACTCCTAATCTATGTGGGATTTCTTGGAGCCCTAGGGAAAGTGCTCTGCTTAGGCTGAGAGGTGTCTGCACACCACTGGGTGCTGTACAAGAAGCTTGGTGTTGCTCGTGAAGCAGGACTGAAATCTGGGGCTGTATGTGTTGTTACCCTCCTCTTAGCACTGCTCTCAGGTCTGTTCTCCTGCCACTTCAGCAGCACCTGGCTATCTGGTGGCCTCCCAGAGCTGCACCCCCAAGGAGTGGCCTGCTAAGGACTCTGCTGAATGGTGACTCATGAATAAGGGTGACATGTCCCAAGGAAGTTAAAGTGATTATCCAAGTGCCACGGAGTAAAAAAAAAAAAAAAAAAAAAAAAAAAGGTAAGAGATATATCAGTGTTTAAAATATGTGGAAAACACAGCACAATGAAATTCACTGTAGGTAAAAATAAGCCAGTCCTGTAGAGGTGATGCAAGGTCTCCTCCCACAGAAATGAGAAACTGGTGGATTAGTAATCTTGAAAAACTGGGATGGGGGGCAGGTAATGGAGATGAGACAACTCTGATGAACCTTGTCTGACAACTGATCAGATGTGAGATTAGGTTCTGTAATGTGGAGCACAAACAAGACAGGCCAATGAACTTTTCCAGCTGAAGACTCAGAGGCTGTAAATCACAAAGAAGGAAAGCCCTGGTTTTGCACTCTTGGCTTCTGGTGTGGAATAGACTGAGCCCCTCCTGTGCTCTAAAGTACAAACATATACATGCACCAAGCATGATACAAGAACTCCAAGGCTGCAAAATTCAGCTCTTCCAAATTAGGCCAAGTGTAAATGCTCCTTCTGGATTTTTAATTTAATAACAGTTTTCTATGTCTATTTCCTGGCACATTCTTTAACTTCCTGATGAAGGGCTTAGAAGCACTGCTTACTTCAGTGTACAGGATCATCACATCCTTCTGCCTCATCCTGTGCCAAATCTTGCTGCTTGTTCCAATCTTTTTCTCCATGACCAGCCAGCTTCCTTTCTTCATTGTAAGCTCTCCTGTGTCAAATTCCCGCTTCCTCATTCAGCAGGTGCTCTAATGACTTCCCAGTGCAAATTCTCCAGTTGGTTTTTACTGGAACTAACCTGGTCTAGTGGAAGGTATCCCTGTTCATGGCAGAGGGGTTGGAACTAGATTGTTTTTAAAGTCCCTTCCAACTCAAACCATTCTATGATTCTATGATTCCCACTTGGCATTGCTTCACTTTCATTTTGTCATCCGTTTCTCATTGCTGAGGAGTTCTTCCCTTTTGCCATTCCCCATCTTCTCTGGTCATCTGTCCAGATTAGCTCCATAAGCCAAACTCCTTCTGGGGAAGCTTGTCCAATGTCGAAGTTTTGCATAGTATGAATCTGCCCAGTTCTCATGTACAACATAGCTCTTTGTCAGGTTGTCCACTGCCTTTCCCTCAGCCATCTCTCTCATAGTCAGTCATGGAATGTGAGGAATTTCCCCATGTCTTTCTCCAGACTCAGGCATTTTTTTGTAATTCTTTCATTCCCAGTTATCCTTCCTATTTTGCTACACACTTTCAATTACTGTCTCTTGATCTTGTCCAGTTATCACAACACGGGAACTTTTGATAGAACCTTGGAAAGGAAATGGCAGGACTGTTTACAGTGGAGAAAACAAGAGGTGAATTTAAAAATAATCCATCCTCCCCTTTGCTTGGGACAGTAAGTTTTCCCACCATACCCATTCCCATGAATTCCAATGCTACTCGGACTCCCTGATTTCCTTGGGATCTGAACCCATGTGGGTAAGCTGTAAGCAAGGGCCCAGGGTCCCGGTGTAGTGTGGGGTTTGTGCAGAGCAGCTGCCTGACCTGAGCTCAGCCAAAGGGGTGCACATCTGTATGTTTTCTACTTGCAGAAATCACCCATGTCAGAGGCAGGGGCTGCGTGGTCAGTGAAGCATCACATAGCATAAGAGTTGCTACTTATGAAATGAAAAAGCTCAGCCAATTACAGAACTCTTCCTCCTGCACTGCTACCCAAAGCCTCCCGTCTGCAGGGCCATCTATCTCCTTCCTCTTGGCTGTACAGCCTTCTCTATTCCTGTCTACCCTGCAGCCCTGCTGCTTGTGAACTGAAGCTACTGGTTGCCCACTCATCACCAAAAACTGTCAGTGTTCTTCTCTGTGTCTTCCTTTCCATGTTTAGGTTGGGGTAATGTTATACCTTGTGGCAATTTGGAGGGAAGAACTGGTAAAAATAATGATTCCAGGACAAAGCATGTGGCATTGCATCAATTTTGGGAGTCTGAAATCCAATTGCAAGTGAGACTCAGCACTGAAAATCTTCTCTATTTTTGCCTGTGTTCTTTCCAGTTTTTGCTAAAGTAATGAGTGTGTAAACCAATCTTGTTATAAGGTTGATATTTCAGTGGCTGTTCTTGTTTTTAACAGTTCCAAAAGGAAATTCATTAAATCTTGGTGGAAGAGTGAAGAACCACAGTTTTGTACTTGTTGATTGTGAAAGCTGAAAGCTGGGATTGGAGTCAGGTTTCATGAACTTTTGGATGTAAAGAACATAGTTTAATTAATCAGAAATTGTCATGATCACATAAGAACTGTTTGACTTCTGAATCTGTGTTAATACTGTAGCAAGATGGCACTTGGTAGCTTGAGTAAATTCTCTAAATTCCTCTGAAAAGGTTTTACAAGTGCCTGGCAGGCTTTAATGATTCTAGATACAAACTTAGCTAAAATTGTACTCTCTCTGAATGGGATCCTTAAAGTAGTACCCTGTCTACCTTTTAGAGAGCCTCACATGAGTTCTGAATGGGATCCTTAAAGTAGTACCCTGTCTACCTTTTAGAGTCTCACATGAGTTGTGCTTACATACAAATTCTAAATTCAAGGGAGGGGAGAGCTGAAAAAACCACTCATTCTGCAGGGCTACAGAGCTGTCTTTTTGTCCAGCCAACAGAGATATAGGGGCTGTATTTTCTAACCAGTACTTATACAGTGCCCAATGTGGACACTGTGACTATTTGTCTCCACAGGCTCTGCGGGGAGCCAAGCCAAACTGCTCCTGTCTCCCTGAGCTTTGACTCCAAAGCTGGAGTGTTAAGGCTATTTTAGGTGGTCTGAATATAACCCTAAGCATGTGTTTATTATATTAGCCTGTAGCAAATGGTTGGAATTAACAATGGTACTAAGTGTAAGCTGTAGGGTTTATGTTTTCAGAAGTCCACTATTAGACTTGTACTGTTGGAATTAAAAAAAATACATTACAAATATACAAGTATAGCCATACTATCAATCAGACCTTTTGAGGGGGTGGGAAAAAATGAAGACAAGGATGAGGTGCTTCAGTTAGTGTAGCCTGAGAGATAAACAACAGGGCAGATGTGTCAGATATTACCTGCTTGACAACCAGAATGTTT
The DNA here is from genome assembly GCA_910950805.1 of Acrocephalus scirpaceus scirpaceus. Taxonomy (NCBI): domain Eukaryota; kingdom Metazoa; phylum Chordata; class Aves; order Passeriformes; family Sylviidae; genus Acrocephalus; species Acrocephalus scirpaceus. The sequence goes on along the minus strand of OU383774.1, from coordinate 52,703,154 downwards.
GCTGGGTATCAAGAATGATGAATATACAATCATCAGTTAAACAAATCATTTTTATTTATCAGCAAGAAAGCTTACTGTGCTGTTCCATGTCAATAGGCTACTGATGAAACATAAAGTGAGTTCTGTTTTCATACATGGGTGTTGACTTCTCCTGCACTCCTCCAAAGAAGCAGCAAGAACAAAACCAGGAGACTGATGGAGGCTGAAGTGAGTATTGGGGCTCCAACTGATAGGAAGGTCTGAGCAGGTCTTCACATCATGGAGCTCATTTCTGCAGTGACAGACAGATGGGGGACACACAGAGGTGCCTGCTGTGTAAGGTCACCCCTGAGGGCAGCCCTCTCCTGTTCAGGGATCTCCACAACACAGACAGCTCTTGAGCTAGGCCTGAGGGCTGGTGGCTGAGAGCCAAAAGCAAGCCAGAAACCATCCTTGTGGTGCAGGCGATGGGGAGGGTTGCCTTGTATATAGGTGCAACCTGCACGTCGCCATTGGCAGGACTATGGGAGTCCTCAGGACAAGGGAAGCTCAGAGAGCACCTTCCTCTTATGCGAAGCATTTGTATGAACCAGACTTAGAACTTCCTTAATACTGGAGTTATTTAGGTCCAAGGTTTTGCTTTGGACCCCTCTCAGTGTTGACTTTAACTTACATTTGGACTGTGTAGGTCAATACTACATTTTTTTAAACCCTAGAAAGCACCTTTTTTTAGCTACCGAAGGAGAGAGTTTTGATCTATTTTTCAGAAAAAGGATAGGCTTAAAGCTGTTTATCCAGATACTGTCATTTGGAACTATTACAAATACAATAATACTCAGTGTACTAACTTTTGTCAGCCTTTCTGATGATTTGTTAGCAAATGAGCTCCTTCTTCACAGACTAACATTGACTTGTTCAGCAAACTGCTTAAAATGCAAGAGATTTCATGAATCTCCATTTTAAAAATTCAGTTTTAGTTCAGTTGGGCTTATTATTACTTTACTTCATAATTAATGGTACTAGTAATTGGTTGGAGTATTGATAGAATAGCAATATAATTAATAACGCTGGTAGCTTTATTGAAGCACATTGCTATTTAAAGTATGTTATTTTATTTTCAGAGCATCTGGAGGCCCCAGATATATTGGGACCCCGCAACATGGGGTAGTATGTAGTCAAACAGCAAATTCTGATTTCTGATTTCACAAATCTTGTGATCTTGGTAAATCTTTGTCTGGCAACATCTATAAGCTTGTAACAAACTCTGACTATGTGGTTTTTGTTTTTTTGGTTTTTTTTTGACTGAGGAAACATATTTACCTTTAAAAAACATCTTACTGCATTTGAAGCAAGATAAATGCCAAGTGGAAGACAAAACTCCAACCTACACCTTCACAAAATAGCTTGTGGCCAGGATGAGAAATGTTTCACACAACCATTAGGTGTGGTAGCACTGATGGAGCCCTGGCACATGTGTCCAGCATCACCCACTTTTGCAGCTAGAGCTGCAGCAGAGCAGAGGGACCACAAACTTGTGTTGCCACGTGAAGCAGCAGTTGTAGGACACTGCTACTACTCTACTTTGCTGAGCTCCCCAGGAGCAGAAGAGTCTGATTCTTCTCCTTGAAGTCATCTTCAGCTCCATCTGTTTCCAGGAGCTACAGTTTGGGATTGCACATTTCTTCTCACTTTGCCTTCCTGTTTGTATAATTTTTTTTGTGAAAAATATTTTTATGATTGAGAAATGCAGTTTTTAGCAGACTCCAATGTTCTTTAAATTTAACTTAAATTAGTGGAACAGACGTGATGGAAAACTTTCCCTTGAAAGACACACAAAATGATGGGGAGGCAATATGCAACTCTTCATCTAGTAGATTTGGATACATCTTTCTTTGCTTTCTTATGGGACCTGAATGTTCCTTCAGTCACCAGGTCATTGAACATTTTGAGGTGGTTTCTTCCCTAGTTCTCATGATCAGGCTGTTGCACTTTGCACAGAGTGATTAACCAGAACAACAAAATGTTGTCTGGATCCCTCTACCCTGGCTTAAATGACCTTCTGTACAGTCAGTCCCTGGGTCCTGTTCCCTTCCAGGAGCACTGAGCTATTTCACAGCTGTTTCACAGTTCAGTGGGAGACTGGGGGACACCTCCTTGTAGCTCTCCAAGGACCTTTGGGCTGTGGAGCATGCCTTAGTCTCAAACCCCACACACCACCTGACTGCAGGTCACTCCATCTGTGCAGCATTTTCATTAGTTTCATTAACTACCTGCCTTTCTGCCACTGGATTTTATCTATTCAAAAACCATCCATGAGTTAGAAAACTGACAAATGGCAGGTAAGTTCCCAGCTTAGTTTGCTGTCTGGTCTCTCCTCCATTTGCTTTGCCATGTGCCAGGTAGTAGCTACACTAAAGATACGGTCAAGCTCATAAAAGAATCTTTTATCTCTGCTTAAGGGGAGATTTAATAGAGGTGTATATATATCCCTTACTGAAATGGAGTTCATCATGTATTTTTTGGAACAGATTCACCCTCGAACAAAGACTTTGAAGTGCATCTGAGCATTTTTGTTGACAACCTGGCAGTCACAGCATTGTCCTCCTGCAGTCCTGTTGCACTGACCCCTACGGTACTCTTACCAATGTTCTCTCTTAACTGCCTGCATTGCTGTTTGGCACATTTATCAATAAAGTGACTTGAATTCTAGGAGTTTTATGGACTAGAGTCATGCTGCTATTCCTAAAAGTACGTTTTCCTCAGACTTGTGGAAAATGATAGCTGCAAAATGTCAAATTTAGAAGAAAGTGGGTGGAAACCTGAATTTTGTCACTTACTGCTTCAGTTGGCACTAAACGGGAGTTTTCAGCTCCCTGCTCCCTCCCTCACCTCCTTCATGGCAGCAGAGTGTGACTGTGCCTAAATATGATGCTGTGACAGGGTCACAGTGAACTCCTCTTCCCGTGGTCCAGGTGGAACACAGTGTACGGAAATGCTGTTGCACAAACATAAGCGCTTTACCCTTGCAAGCGTTACATCCAGCTACAGTTACAGGGGAAGGGTTTCCGTGATGCATTCCTGCTCTTCTGACATAGTTGCAACAATTTATATGCATGCTGAGGTTGAGGCAGGGGAGTTTGGGGGAGCAGCAGGTGTTTTGGGAAAAGCTGCTTCCTCTCACACACCTCTCCAAGCTCTGTACACAGGGGATGATGTGGCGTGGGGCTGCCCTTTGCTGAGCAGTAGGAATCCGATCTTGTAATCCCAGTGTCTGTTATGATTCCTTGTTGCTTGAGAAGGGTGTTTTGCTTTAAGGCAAAGGTTTTGTGTGTGGTTCATAGAGAATGTGAAAGCCAATTTGGGAGTATTACATAAGCAGAAGTAGAGATATTCCAGGCTCTGTGGTTTGAGAGGACGATGCGAGGAAAGGCTCGAAGCCTGCTGAAAATTGGTGAGTATAGCCATGCCAAGTATACGGACACCCTGAAAAAAACACCTGGCAAGGTGCCCTTCTACTGTTTGTGGTACTGATGCAGGAGCCTGACTGGTGCCATCGGGTGGGGATTACCAGCTCCCAGGAGAGGTCTGGTGGGTACTGTCTGCTGGGCACTCATGGTCATGCCATGAACCAAAACCTAATGCCCTCCAACTATTTAATCACAAGTCACACCTTTGGGCCTCTTTGTCAGCTCTTTCTCACATTATTCCAGGGTGCACTCTGCCTATCCTTATTCATCCCTTCCTGAATGGCATGTCTAATTTCTTTTTCAGCCTGGGCAGGCTAATTTAGGTGCCTCAGTCAATATTCTAACTCTATTTCTGCCATACAGCCTTGAGAGAGCTGTAAGGACCATGGTAACAACACAGACTTCATCACGTGGCCCCTGCTATGATCTACGCTCTGTGACGCAAATGTGGCCTTCCAGTACCTGAAGGGAGCCTACAAGAAAGAAGGCTGGAGAGATGATTTATAAGGGTACATAGTGATGATTATAAGGGTATGACAAGGGCGAATGGGTTCAAGAAAGGAGATAGGTTTAGATTAAATATTAGGAGGAAATTCCTTAAGGTGAGGGTGGTGAGACACTGGAACAAATTGTCCAGAAGAGTTGTGGGTGCTTCATCCCAGAGAGTGCTCAAGGCCAGGTAAGCTCTGAGCAACCTGGTGGAAGGTGACCCTGCCCATAGCAGGGGGGTTAGAACTAGATGATCTTTAAGATCTCTTCCATCCCAAGCCAGTCTGTGATTCTACGTGCATGGAGAAGTCTTGCCTGACACGCTCCCTCAGTTGTCCATCCTGTCCATCCTCAGCCATGACAGAGCTGGTTGTGGAGAGTGGGCTTCGTGACAAAAGTAAACCTGTGGACGGTAATTCAGAAGAGATCCATGCCAGTGGTCGATGATCTGAAAGTCCTGTACTGTGAAGAAAATCTGACTGACAGGCCTGATTTAATGGAAAGAAAAGAGGGATGGGAATTAGAGAGTGTGGTAGCAGCCTTCAGATATCTGTAAGATCGTTGTATAATGGAAGGAAACCATCTGCTTTCCAGGTCCACGGTGGGGAAACAAGATTGGTTGAAAGAGCAGCAAGGAAAGTCAGGATTAGATCAGTGGTGGGGAGAGTGAAATGCTGTAGGAAATTGTGTGCAGAAGCTGAATCCCCAGCTTCTAGTGAAGGTTGGACCCTCAGAACTGTGCAGATAGGGGTGATCTTGCTTTGGAGAAACTTAATGGCTAGCTTAATGATTCTGTGTGAGAAAAATAGCTGACGTGACACTGAGTGTAGGGTTTCATAGGTGTAGGAAGTGAACAGGATTGGATCAAGAGTGGAGGACCAGAACCCAAGGGAGCCCATTCACATGCTCACATACAAGAAGAACTCCTTAAAAGTATATGAGGATATCCCCCTAGCTTTTCAAAGCCTTTTTCTACATGTTGTCCCTGCACTCTGAGCAAGTTTTAGGAACATTGCTGTGGTTTCTTTGAGAAAGGCATGTTACAAACCACCATGTGTGGGTACTGAGCTGAACTTAATCCTTAAGGTATGGATTCTATAGACTCAGTGTTTCAACATACTCACATCTACTGAATTGGGGCTAGGAATAAACCAGATGAAGATCCAGAGTGGGTAAATTTTTTGCCTTATGTAAGGTTTGGCATGGTTGTCAGTAAAGTCCATTTCTTTGTGAGAGCAGAATTCCTCTATTGGAAAGCAGGCATGGAAAGTTTTAGAAGCAGTTATATGAGCTTCAGAGCTGAATGAAGTTTGTGAGTAAATGATGCTATGTTGTGTTATTAGTTGGGAACAGCTGGTGGGAACAGCCCCACTGTTACAGAAGTTGGTGGAGACAGTCTTCGTAACCATGTCAGAATTTCCTCACCTGTCTCAAGTGTTTTACACTGATGTGGAGAAATGTGAGAAAGGAAAAAAACCCAACCAGACTCATCCATTTCCAACAGGAACAGTGGAGAAATAAATAGCAGTATTAAAAAGCTCTGTTGGCTTTTTCTCCGAGAATTTTGCGTCCCCCACACTGTGACATGGATTCAAAATTTGGCAGGATGGTGGTCTTGCATCAGGGATGTACCTTGGTATCTGTGTGGAAATATGCCAGTGCTTGCAAAATTCTCATCCGTTTATAAATGACTGGCTTTGTGAGTTACATAAAAGCTTTGCTCCTTCCTGCATGGCAGGAGCAACTGAGGGAGTAACTGAGTGAAAAGGGATTTTGCCCTGGCCTGACTGCTGCCTCCCCTGTCACATCCATGTCTGAACACGGACATTGGGACTGGACTTCTCTTGCAGTCTCAGTGCTCTTGCAAAGGGGGAAAAACAACAAGCTTTGGATTTGCTGAGTGAGAGGTCTGGTAGAAGAAACTTGGGCTGGGTTTGCTGGATAGCCAGTGGGAAGGACTGAAGGGGAAAGGGACCATTTAGCTGGAATCACTGCATGACTAAAAGGATGATGGGGCTGTGGGGGGGCTGAGGTTGGAAAAAACATCATCAAAAGAGGCTTGGGAGCTAGAAGCAAATGTGAGTTGTGGTTCTCATTGCTTGAGGAGAATGTGCTTACTCCCATTCTCTTGCTCTTATGCAAGAAAATAAATGAAATATAAATAAATGCATTCCCTGAATATGTGCATAGGAAATAAACTACAGACGGAATTAATCTCATACAACTATATACCTTCACTTCAACTAGACACCTATGTTCCCTTCATAGGCAATGGAGGGCAATTGGCACTTGTTGAGACTGACTCACCTGATTTACTTCAGACACCTTGTTGAAGGTGAGGTGAATCTCACCTTGGAAAGGCTTGTTTCTCTGCACTGTATTCCAAGAGCATTGTATGACAATTTCATCTGGAAATGTCTCCTCTGTAGAGATTCACAGCTGGGTGAAATGAATTCCATCCCTCAGACAGGACTGGTGCCAAAGACATGGCAAAATGTTGCCCTGAGCCTGGGCACTGTGCTGGGTGGGATAAAACACAGCAGACCCAACAGCTTGGTTTTGCAGACACCTGTCCATATGCCAGGCTGGAGGATGCCATTCAGGGAGGAGCACACTTCTCCTCTCAGGCTTTTCCCTGAGAGCTCCTGAGCTCTAGCAATGCAAGTCCCTGACTGAAAGAGTTCAGAGCAGGATTCAAATGCAATCATATTGACTTCATACCCAATTCCATAGAATGACTCTACCAAGTCAAGAGCATTCGGAAGAACAAAATTTAGCTATCTTAGCTCAATTGGCTTACAAATAATTTTCCTAACTATGAACTCCAGAATTACCATGGCTGGGAATGGTGCTTGCTTTTCCTTTCCTTGTCTGTATGCATAATGGGAGAAAGGGAAATGGAGGCCAGTGTGCAGTCTTGCACTCCTTGTTATTCTTACATTTGCTTGATATTTTCCATTAATTCCTGTGTTTAATGTTTCAGCGCCTTTGTTTTCCTTTCCTCTCTTTTGGGGAGGCTAATGGTGCGGACTATGTTATTATTAGGTTTGGCATAAGTTGATTAATTTTTTTCTTCTCTGCCTCTGTGTGATTGGGATTTGGTTTTTCCTGCCTCTGCATTGTAATGCTGTATTTGTTTTTACAGTCAGTACCTTGCTGTGCAGTTGCTTGAAGGAGAAGGAGAGCAGGCACGTTCCTTGGCCCTTGTTTTGTGAGACTCTTTTGGTTCCCTTCTGTTTTAGTAACCTGGCCTGCCAGTGTCTTCTGACCTTTTCCTCCACCTCCTCCTCCTCCTCCATTGCTGTTGGACAGATGTGAACTAGTCCCTTCTCTAGGACTGTGTTGGTGCTAGGATTTCAGGTTGGACTGAGTTGACTGAGAATAACGGTTGCTGAGGTATATGTTTGTATGGGAAATGCCAACAACTGACACCACCATCCCCCAAAGCACTTTGTAAGTGCTGAAAAAAGGTTTGGTACTGGAGAGATAAAAAACTGGGACGTTTTTTCATTATTCACTTCAGCTGAGACGATGAGCAACTGCAGCCAGTTAGAAGCTGCATTTTAAGGGTTAAACTAATTTGCCCAGTTCAGCTCCTGGTGTTGCAGTTTTGGTTTTGTGGGGCTTGAAGGAAGGGCTCTGCCTGCACTACCCACAGCCGCTGGGAAGCATGACCACCTCAGCTCCACCCAAACCCCCAACTTTTTCAACTCCACATTCATTTCACACTAGAGAACAACATGTTCCCTCTACCAGCCCAGCCCTTGGGTCTTTGTTCAGACTTCCACTGATGGTGGTATGGGCATCTTTGCATAGAGAGTGGATGATAGAGCCTTCTACTTGCAAACCTCTGGACTGGTGGATTGGTGCCAGCCTCCTCCATAAATCACGTCTGTCCTCCCCACTCCCCACCCCCAGAAAAGCAGCCTCCCTTCAGACTGCCTGAGTGCTGCTGGGGGCTGAGCCTGCCCTGAGCATCCAAACAAGTTGCATCAGTGCTGGTACAACCCCTCTTGTCGTTAGGACCAGGGGGACTGCCAAGGTTGTCTCCCTCCAGGCGCTCTGAGGGCTGTGCTGTCTAGGAGGCAAGATGGAGAAGGAAGACATTGTTGTCACCAGAGCAAAACTTCCTGGATTTGCAAATCCATCTACCTACTTGGATGACCCTAATCACCATAACATCTGTATAATTAAATCCTATTTCTAATTTATCTTTTTCTCAACCCACCTTAAACTCCTTGCTGTGCTTGATTTCTCTTCTTTGCCTATCAGTTATCATTTGGCTGTATAAAGTATCTGGCAATCCAGTTTTTAGAAGGTGAAGTGTTTATTGTCCCCTGAAGGGAGGGAGCTCCAGGAGGCAGGATGGCAGCCAGCTCTTTCCTGGCAGTCATGGGAATGCCGATGTGGAGCTGCCAGTCGGTGGGTGGGCGTAGCGCAGCTGCCTCCTTAGGCTGGGTCCAGCCTGTTTGCAAATCTGGGTGAGGGGAGGAAGCTGGGGGTGACCAATTCTCCTTCTGTGCCACAGTCAAGTCCCATCTCTCCCTCCAACTTCTTTCTGATAACAAGCTGGCATCTGTGCTTTGGTGTATCAGAGTTATAAAGCCAAAGCGAACAACGATTTTCAGAAAAAGTTCTTTCTGTGGTGCACGTGAGCGGCACAGATTTTTCTCCCATTTGTCCCAAGCTGTATGTGTCAGATGTGATTTCCATATGGCATCTATATCTCTCATACGCCCACACTGGATGTATGCATTGGTATACCAGTGTCTGTGCTGAGCCACAGATAAATGTGTCGCATTCCTTACTCAACTGGAAACTGTGTGTGTATGGTGTTTGTGTGGGGATGAAGCCTGAGGAATATAAAAACAGGCATATGGCATTTTTAACTTATTGCACAGATAAAAAAGAGAGATAAGTCTAAGGCAACGTTCTAAAATGGCATCAACCATTGAGAGTAAACTTACTACTGAGAGAAACCAAAGCAGAGGTTGCTGTATCAGCCTACAGCTCCAAGCTCAGCACCTTACCCCTGTAGTTTTTGGTGCTCCATGCATGACAAGATTTCAGACTGTGTCTCCTCAAATGAAGGCTTTGAGGCATGCAGCTCTTTCTGCCACACTGGCATGACTTGGACACCCCAAAATGCTCCTTCCCAAACATGTGGACATCTCTGGTTTGGTTTACTGAACTGAGGTAGTAGTTGCTTGAGTACAAGGCTGGCCTTTTTTTCCCAAGGCAAAAAGTGTGCTGTGTACATGCTCTGGACCTGATTCAGTTGCCTAAACTCAAACATCTAGTGCCATTTGAGGCATCCTTGGGTGCTTGGTATGGCCTCTGGCTGTCTCTTCAATAGGGTATGGTCGTGGCTGTGCCAATGCCTCAGATGCTGTTGGCAGCTGGCAATGGCTTGTTCACCTGCACTTAGGCAAATGAATCGAGCTCTCAGCCTTGGAACAGCAAGTTGTGCTAGTGGAGAGGCTGATGCTCACCAAACAAATGGTCTAGTGATTTGAAGGTCCACAAGTGTTTATTCTGGAGGCCTTCAGTGCAAAGAAGGTTTTGAGCAACCTGTTCAGGTGGAAAAGGTGTCCCTGCCCATGCAGGGTGTTGGAATTAAATTATCTTTAAGGTCCTTTCTAACCCCAAACCATTCTATGATTCTATGATTCTATGAAAGAAGAAGACAGAAGAGGCCATGCAAGAGGCAGGATTGGTCCCTTACATGATAGTGTGAGTTTTTCTATATTACACGTGAAATTCTGGTGCTGGTAGTCACAGCATAGCAGAGCTACTATCTCTGTCTGGTGACACCTCCTTTCTTGGAAATACTTTAATCACATGTAAGATGCCCCTAGGTATGGTCTTGGATCAAGCAGATTGAAATGTGGGGAAATCTCCTTCTCCTCCAGCAAGGAAAGAACCAGAGAGACTGCTTACAGATAATGAACTGGAAGTAGCCTGAGAAAGGGCAGGGGAATTCCAGGGCAAGAATGTCCATATGGGGTTCATGGGACTCCTGATTTGCCAAGGCAGTGGCAGTGGCTACAGATTGTGGAGGATGAGTTCCTCCAAAGATGGGGGCATGTGAGCAATCCAGCCTATGTGAAAGGATAGGCCTGTAACCATTTCAAGGAGAAAGTAGTCATGCACCAGGAAGAAGAAGATGCAGAAAGTAATGTATAAAGAAGAACAAAGGATGGTAAACAACTTCAGAAATGTGGGAATCGGAAGAAAGCCAGAGAAAACAATAGACATAATTTTGCTGTGTATGTAAGAAGAATTAACCAATAGGGACTAAAAGGCTAACGCGTGCTTTTAGGGGTAACCAATTGTAAAGTAGCATGTAACGTGTGATTAAGGCTAAGAATTGTATAAAAGAAGCTGGAAAATCTATTAAAATGGCCTACTTGAATCCTATTGATCTTGAAGTAGTGTCCCTTTTTCTTTTCGCAACAGATGAGGCTGCACTGCTTGCACAGTGCTGGGGCACCTGCAAAAGAGTGCCACCACCAGCAGATACCAGCAGGTTCAGGCGCCCCTTGTTGAGTGGGGATTCGTTCACGCAATGAATGACAGGGTCTGGGAGATGCTCTTCTGACCAGTGCAATAGCAGCTCTTACAAGAACAGCCCAGAATAAGGCACAGCTGCTGCTGTGCAGAGCCAGCCTGAGGAACAGCTGTATATTTTTGGCAAGTAAATCTCGATCTTTGGGAGACTTCCATCTTTTTGAAAGGAGGACCTTCAGCCTGGGTCTTCCCCTTGTATTGGAGACAATGGCCTTTTCTGAGCTCTTTCTTCTCCTAGTTGCCCAAAGACCTTTCTCTTATGCTGCTTTAGAGAGTACTTGGGCCAGGCTGGGTTTTACTGGCTCAGGGCTGGGAGGGAGAACTGCTTGAACAAAGGCTTTTTATCCTAGGAAATATTAAATTCATTTAGTCCCTTTGGGACAAGCGAAGCTGTTGGTGTTTGTTCAGTGGATTTGAAATAGCAAAGGGAAACGTCTTCTGCTTTTGCCCTGGAGTTGTTTTTCTAGGCAGAGTGTTTGAGGTTTAGATATGGGGTGCCTATGTGAGGAAATAGGCAACTCATGCAATAAAGCACTGGTCAATGTTATGTTAAATGCAAAAAGATTAGGAAGCAAGAGCAAATAGACTCTGGCACCTGTCTTTATTTATTTTTAAATGCCTTGAGGGAAAAAAGAAAGACAATAAGAGACAAGTGGTCTGGCTGTCTTGGGGAAAATGGGGCAAGGTGCCAAAACTTGCATGCTTTCCACCACCTGAGTAGGGAAGAAAGCTCCCAGAAACTTGCTGCCCAGGGCACGTTTGTCCTCATTTGTGTTGGAAGTTGGAGAAGAAAAAAAAGCGTATGAGAGATGAAAGATGCACAAGTGAACCCCAGATCTTGATGTCAGTGAGACCCATGGGACAAGGTGCATTGTCCCTGTCTGGCTATGAGGGTAGAGTTGGGCAGGGCTATCTCACCACAGAGTAGCTGCCAATCCTGCCAGTCTACGTTTCCCTGCCCAGATGGTCCCTGTGCTAGTCAGACTGCCAGCATCCCTACTTCAGCTGGCCCACTGCTGTGGCCTGAGAGGAGAAAACTTTAAGGGCAGTGTGGCCACGCAAGCAGGAGCAGATCAGTGCTCGTGGGTGTGACCTCACATCACTGCAAAGCAAACCAAAGAGGGAAACACGTCCGAAATAAAGGCTGTGTTGCAAAGGCTGCAGCGAGGCACAGGACTTGGGGTCGCTGTCCCCTGCTGGGCGCAGTGCAGTGCATGAGGCTGGAGACAGCCCTGCTGTGACCAGGGTGGCAGCACGACTGCTCGTCTGCAGCCACACGGAGTGTTGTGTATTTCCTGGAGCAGCTCTGGTACAACGGGGTCGCTTCCTGGTCAGGGGCTGGGGAGGGCTCCCAGGTGATCTACAACCGGAATATGCAATTATTAACCGAAAGAGTCTTCCTTGGTTAATGCAATCAAAAATAATGCATTGAAACTTCAAATACAAAATGCTGAAATGTTAACTAATTGTTGTCACTCTGTAAAACAGCACGGCTTCAAATGCACTGATGAGTACATGGGCCCATATGGGCCTCTTTATTGGTTAAATGTCTAATTGGTTTTCTCTTTTTGTGATGTGTGAATTGTTTCATTGCAAGCAGCTGAAAGATTTGAAAATCACAAAGGAATCTCCAGGCTCGGATGCAAACCCACTCAACAGTGCCGTAACAAATTACTGCAAGCCATTGAAGGTCCATGAGTGCACTTTCAGCCTTTGACAAATACAATGTATTTTTATTATCTAACCTTAGCTCACAGTGAGGTAGAATTCAGTCAGATGACTTTGCATGTGCCATAGGCCAATGGTGCCAGTTTAACTGATGACACACTGGAGATGACTTGAACTTGGGCCTGAGCTCACAGCACTCACTCTCTAATATTATGTTGGAAATTCAGTGCTTCTTTTATTTTTGTGCAAACCTGCCCAAGGGAAATCTTGCTTCTGAGTTTTCAGTTAGTAAGGATAGACCAAGAAATGTTCCTTCATGGAAGTTGCAGAATGAGTTGTATCCTGAAATATTTTGCTAAAGGGTCTGATCTTTGCAAAAATGCAATGCCAACAACTTGGTACTGAACTCAAATACATTCACTTCAAAAACCCCAAGAGACCAACACTCGATACAGTCATTTCTGAAAGAGCAATGCTCCCAGTGGGAGTTTTTCTCACAGGCTGGCAATTCTGTATTTTGCCAGAGCAGGTCCAGGACAGACCCAGACAGAGTTAATGCCCTGTGTAGTCTGTTTTCATATTGAGCAAACCCTGCTGAGATGCAGAAAAATAGTGATTTAACCTGATAAGCTTGCAAAAGGGAGCTGGTTCACTAAGTGCCATGAAAAAAGTATTCCCACACTGTGATACACCTGAAAGTCTTGAACTTGTACAAGCACAGTTCCCCACCCTTTTCCTGGAGGGTTTGGGGAATCACCAGATACTTCACCAGGCCAGGGTAGAAGCTGCTACCTTTATATCACAACACAAGTCCTTCCTTCTAGTGGTTGTGTCCATGCAGATGAAGATGGCCACTGCTGGTGCTATGTTTACAGGGCCAGATGGGACAAGATTTTCCAGCAAAGCTCCATTCCTACTTTGGGTGAGAGCAGGACCGTGGTCATGTTATTTAATTTTAGATTTTATCAAGACTTAAAGGAGTATCAGATGTGTAGAAGGATTTAGTTCAGGATAGGTCCCACTAAGGATACTAGATTGCTGCTTTGAAACTAGACCCAGGAAATTCTGGTCTTGCTCTCCACCAGGAAAGAGCAACACATGAAATGTTGGTTTGGATCTTACCTAAAGCACAGTTTGATACTCAACAAGAGGCGCTCTCTCTATCTGGCAATGCCTCTTCCATTTCCTTTACCTGTCTGGAGCTGACCATCTACTCCAATGACAGGGGACAAATGGACAATGTTCATGGTTGTGATCAAAGCTGGACTTTGCTTCACAAATCATAGAATTATCAAGGTTGGAAAAGACCTCTAAGATCATCAGGTCCAACCTTTAATGCAGCATTTCTGCATTCACCAGCAAACCATAGCACTAAATGCCACATCCACACATCTTTTGAACACTTCCAGGATGGTGATTCTGCCACATGCATGGGCAGCCTGTTCCAATTCCTGCCCACCCTTTCAGTGAAAACACTTTTTCCTTTTATCTAACCTAAACCTCCCCAAATGACCAAAAATGGTACTTGCTTCAGTATATGGAGCTTGATGGACATGACCAGGCCATTTTGACATCATGCTTCTGTATAGGAAAATTCCTCCAACAATTAACAGTAGTCAACAAACTATTTAATTTTGGGATGCCTGTGGACCATAATCCAGCCCTAGCTGATATTTCCAGAGGTTTTGTTCCCATTTTCTGTTCCATGGGTTTCTCAAGAGAGAATGGATCATCAATGCCCCACTCTTCCTTCATGCTCTTCATGTGATAGCTTGTGTGCTTCAAGCCATTCCGTGGGTGGGAAAGGCAGTGTTTTGGAAATGAAGCTTAATTATAAGCAGCTGATGACGACAGGACTCTGGAGTTGTTTTCTTAATTGGTTAGGGCTCTGACTTTGAAGGTGGGTGGTTTTTGTGTCTCTTTCTATCCTGAGTCATTTTTATGTCACAGCAAGCTCACTCCAGGGTATGTCTTCACCAGGCAAAGTAGTGACAATGTTGAAAACACATCTGCTCCTAGTGAGGACCCAGCATGGTCTCTCCCAGGCACCTACCCTGTATCTCTGCAGGTAGCATAGAGGGGGAGCAACGTTAGCTTCTAGGTCCTAGAAGTTGTGTGATGTGTATGTACCTGTTTCATCCTTCCTCTGCCTTCAAAGACTGGTGAAGCCATGTGCTGTTTTGTTCTCATAAAAATGCCCTAGCAGGGTGCAGTTTAGTGAGAAGATGAAGCACTGGAGACCAAAACGTGGGTTTGGGTTCTTCTGCTCAGTGAGTATGAATGTGTTAGCCTGTGCTGAAAGAAGACAAGAGATTTCCAGAGACTTAGGGCTGCTACAGAGGGACAATGACCAGTGGCACAGGGCTGTACTGGAGCTGGTGGGTCATCTTCTTCCTGTCACCTTTCAGGGAAGGACATTATGAGATGAACAAGAAGAATGGTGCAGCTATGCAGCAATACCCACATTATGTGTTAAGGGAGGTGAGGGAGGGCTAGGAAGGGGTCCCAACCCATGTAGTGCTGGACATCTGATATCTGCACTTTGTGCCTGCTATGGCTGGACAGAGCAATTTCTGACTGTGGGCAGGACCTTGGTGCCAGGTCAGGTGCAAAGAAAGCCTACAGCTAAAAACCAGAAAAGGTGTTAGCAGCAACACCTGGTGTGAGGGCCCCTTCTAACTCAGCTTATTCTGTGATTCTGTGTGCACTGGGTTTTCTGGTGAATGGAACTTGATGGAATTGACCATCCATTATAACCTCTTATTCCACTGATGTTTGCAGTAGAAAAAAAGAAAAAAAAACATAGCAGTAAAACCCCCTCTCATTTTTTTAACAGAGGTAATTTGCTTTTCTGGGAAACCTTGGCGATCTGTATTGGAAAAATAAACAAGAGCAAATTGTGCAAGACATCCCAAAAGAACACCAATCCAAGCTTTCTGACACACCATGTGCTCAGTGACTGCAACATATTTCATATTTTACACAAAACCTATTAGAAAAATGCCCGGAGTCTGTTTAAAAATAGCATTTTCCCACTTTTTTTTTTTTTTTTTAATGCGCCTTACTTTCTAAGACTGAAATATATTTTTCTCCTCAGGCTAGCTATCTCAGTCTGGCAGGGAATAATAGTTTATGGCCAGTAAAAATGTTAGCTTAAAATATCCATCAAAACTTTACATGTATAAAATAAGATTATGGTTTTAAAGTCACTAGATCTGTTACCTGGAAAAGTGTCTTCCATTCTTAAAGGCGTTTCTTGTTTGTGAGAGGTTGTTTCTAAAACTTCTATCAAAATAGACTTGTAATTAATTTAAAGAATGTCCATTGTATTTTGGAAGTTTCTAGAAGGGAAATGGGCTGTAAAGTAAAGAATTTGCATCTTTCTCTGATACCTGATCTCAGCGCTGAGTAAGTTCTAATTCTAAGTAAGTGCCAATTTGCAGCTTGTGCATAGTGGATTATTGGATATTCTGTATTGCCTGACTTCTGTGGCACTGTGAGACACTGAAATGGGAAAAATAAAATCTTATTAGTTAGTAAGGTTAGGAAGTAACTAGGTAGTTATTTTGCTCTGTATTTGTATAGCTGTTGACATTGAATTTTAGTACTAATGCTGTGTAAGTCAATTATTGTAGAAAGAGCAGGTGAGGCAATCAAAATCAAGTGGCTTACTATGTGTTTCATTATTATGCAGTATCTGCCTTTTACCTCTGTAACCACAAAGTATATGCTTAGAAACCAATTAATCTGCACAAATATTTATGTTTAATTTTTATATACATATATATCAATATGTAAGCATGTATCTCCCTATAATTGGAGATGTATGTATGTGTACTTACTTATAAATGTACACAACTCATATCCAAAATATGAATTGAATTATGAACTTCATAACTGGTAGTATGTTTACCTATGCCATCACTATTGTTTCAGCCTAGGCTACTTGCTTTTCTGTGATGCAGTGCATAATTTTTAACAAACTTACCTTTCTCTACCATTTCTGCTTTAAAGACCCTCAAAAAATGTTTGTGAAGTTCCATTGAAGAGAAAAGCTCCTGGCTGAAACCAAGTTTCTGGTACATGTTGTTGAACTGGGCACTACAGTGCAGTGCGTAGTAACCAAAACTTCGCATTCCAGGCATGACAAATATTTCCAGTGGTAGCAAAGAGGCTGAGGAAAAACCCAAGAGGTAAAGGGGGGAAAAAGCTTCAAACTAGAACAAATTGCTGGATGACTGTTGTCAAAAGGTCACATTCTTTCTCTAGGCAAATGAGTGGAGCTCTGCTGAGGTCAGAAGATGGAGTATGAGGAAGAGGAAGGCATACTGAGGAAATAATCCTTCCTGTATGACCTTTGGGAGTTGCTGCTTGACGTATGTGGAACACAGAAGAAGGAAAGAACAGGAAGGAGCACACACAGCACTCTCCAGTGGAGAATTTTTCTGAGACACTTTCAGCATCCCACAGAAATGCAGGTTGGAATGGACCTCTTCTTCTCATCCAGTCCAGCTGCCTTCTTACAGCAGGACTGTTGCTGGTGCTTTGTTAGCTTGGTTGTGGCTTTCTTCAGTCAAGCCTTGAAGTCTGTCCAAGAAGGAGAACCCAAAACTTGTCTCAATAACCTGTTCAAACACTGCATGCCCTGCCTAGTTGATAAAGCCTTCCTACTTGAACCTCCCAATCTGCGCTTCTTGTTTGTGACCCCTCTTGCTACAATCTGCCACTACTAAAAGTAGTTTTGCTCCGTCATCTTGGCAGCTGTCCTTTCAGCAGGTGGATATTGGATTGTCTCTTAGCCCTGTCTTGAAAATGGCTGTTGTACGTGAGTGCAGAAGGCAGTCGTGGGGACACTCTGCGGCCTGTGTAATAATCATTCCTGTCAGCAGGTGGTTGCCGCAGCTGAACCTTTCTCAAGTTGTGCTTTGTACATCAATTAAACTGGGCCCACCTACCCCATGTGTGAGTGCAAATGGAAGAGAATGATGGCCGGCCACAATAAAAGGGATCACAGCCACTGATTTCTTCCAGGAAGTCCTGTCCAAGGTGTGTCAGTTGGCAAAAAGGTAATTCATTGACAACAGTAATCTGACTCAGCAGTGTGTTCTCCAAATTACTTATCTGTATTCCCTTTGCAATCAAGAGATATGTGTATCTCCAGAGGGTGGGTCATCATCCCCTAAATAGTGTCTAATAGAGACAGAATGAACTACCCCCTTACAGTATTTATTTCTCTCCATCATCTGCAGAAACTTTTGTTCAATTACATGCTGAAAGTAGCTACTTAACTTTTAGGGTGCTAGCATTAAAGTGAAACTAGTCTCTCCCAGTAGAGCTGGATGTATACCAAAGAAAATATTTACAAAGACTTGCACACTTGCTTTGGCTTTCAGAACACCTTTTTCTGGTTTCCTGAAACATTATTTCAAGTAATATTTTTTATGAGGATATTTTACAAGTGAACGCGCTATTGTGGTGGCAAACACGTACTCGTGTGATCCCTGCCAAACTGCAGGTGAAAGCTTGGCAGTTGATGAGGTCTGCAATCCCTGATGCTGGCTCTAAGAAATTGGTTTCAGTCCTACCCCCTGAAAAGCTCTGGAATTGTTATCATCCAGGGAGCAGGAAAACCATCGTATGTCTGAAGACCAGTCACTCTCTGCAATTTGCTCATACTGAAATCTTACATCCTTGCACACAGAGACCATTGTTTATGCATTTGTTTATGGAAAACATTTGCTGGGAGGTTACAGACAACATGATATTTTCCAAAAATCTATGCCCTTTCAATGATTGAATTCAGGCAGAAAAAGAGGATAGCTTAGTTAGATAGTATGCAAACAGCTCACCTCACTCTTGTTCTTGGTAACCTTGATTCTGTCTGAAGTAATTACTGGAAAAATATGACTATTTCCTTGACTTCTGACCCATCTGTCCTTAATGCTCCAGCTAGTATTCTTATTAACATGTTTTATTTTAATCTATTTTAGTTTATTCTATTTTATTGCATTTCAAAGCAAATCAAAATCTGTGTCAAAAAGATTGTCCTCTAAAATGGATTATTACATTTTAAAAATTTATTGTCTCTATCATCCAAACAATCTGGAATTTAAAGAACCTTCCATATTTAGGCATAATTAATAAATTTTTTATGATTTCTGAATGCATGTTAGTGCTGAGACAACCTAGGAAACATGACTGTTGCCACTACTACAACCACCACTGCTGCTGATGTACTTTGCTGTAACTAGCTCACATGGATATCTACCTGGTTTTTCATTATGTTCTTATTATAGTCATGGAAATAGCTCATGCCAAGAGAGCTCAGTTTGCTTGTAAATGACATTAAAATCATCACTATTAGAATCAGTTTGGAAAAGAGATTTCATTTCCCTTGTGGAAAAAAAAAACCACATGAAAAAAGTGTAGTCTCTCAACTTCTGAAAAATCTTTAACTGCTGTTGAAACCCCAAACCCCAAATACCAGCATATTCTTATTTTGAGCTGTTGAAACTTCTTTCTCATTCCTTTTTGCAATCAACATTGCTTTCTTTTTGGGAATTATGTACACTTTCCATGTAAGATCTGATAGGCTTTGGGGAAAATCTTCTCAGATATGTTTTCTTGGACTTGTCAAATTTTATTCTAGTGAAAAATAATGTAAAAGAAACTCTTAGTGTGGGTACTTGAAAATAAGTATTACTATTTTATAAGAGGTGCTCATCTCGCTTCCCATTTTTCTTAAGCTGTGCACACTGAAAGCTATTTTCTAGCAAATTGAAACTGTTTAACTTCCTCAGCCATATATTTCTTCTGTATTCTTCTTATTCCTCTTCTTTTTCTCTCCTCATTATCTTGCCTCTTGGCTATTTCAGAAAACCAGCATAATCCTGTTCATTCAAAAGAAATAAGTTCTCAAAAGCAGTGAAAAATCTCAGGTTTATCAGTCTTCCAGTAGGAAGCCTTATAGTTTATGAAGCTCCTGGATCTCCTCAGCTTGAGACTCACCTGCCAACCATCCTGGCCATCCCATGGTTGTACTCCTTTCCAGGATCTCCAGTTGTGAGGAGGTTCATGTCCTAACAGGTCCCAGCAGCTTAGTGACCCTTGCCTTCTGAGATAAAGATTTTTTGGTGTTCTTCCTCTCTGTCCCAATGCCTGCCCTGTCCTCCTCCTTTTCAGTCCTGCTTCTTCTCTCAGGGGCTTCATCCACATGGTGCACACCAAACTCTGTGGATCCATGTGCTCAGTCTTTGAACAGCCATGGCAGCAGCTCTCTAAACATGGGATGGGAAAGCTACTGGCTGAGCCTATCCCATGAATTAAGAAAAGCCTCAAACATGTCTGAGAATTTTTCACAGAGGGCGTTTTAGTCTTCCAACAACTAATCTGCACTTGGGGTTGATAAAAAGACAGGAGTCTCATGTTTTTAGATTTTGACAGCTTCCTCTTACTACTTAGAATGCTTTAGAAGAAAAAACAAAACCATAAGAAAACCCCAAACACCAACAGGAGAGGTTTAGAATAGTAGCTTCACAATATTGAGGTTTTTAGTGGTAATCTCTGTAGACAGTTCCCTCCACAGCCACTCTTTCTTTCACCAAAGCTTTCCTCCCCTTTTGCAATTTTCATCCCTAAAAGCCAAAAGCAGGGAAAAAGAAAAGAAGGCAGTTTAACCTGAATTATGTCATTTATCCAGGGCATCACGCTGTTTTACAAATAGTTGTGTTGGCATAACTGAGAAGTCAGTGACCTGCACGGCAAAGGTAGGAGAAAAGAGAGAATTTCTTAAGCTGATTCTACTGCCAAAACCAAAGTATTGTGAAACTATCACACTGTCACATTCTGTAAACACTTTCTTCCAAACATTAACAAGTGGTGAAAATCAGTGGAGAAGGCACCTCCAGACCAGAATGCTTTTGAAGGCTTGACAGTAGCTGCAAATGCTTGTGAGAACCACCCCTAAGCCTCAGCCATGGGTAGTCTTTCAGTGCTGTACTAAGACAACATGGATTCTGATCCTTTCAGGGCAAAGTCATGGCTCACACTAGTTCAACAGCTGCAAAACTGAAAAGTGTGAATTATATTCTTAAATACACACATGACCACCCAAGTGCAGTAATCCTACTGGTTGGAACTGTGCAAATGAGGCTAACGTCTGACCACAAGGGTGTAAGAACTGCCAGCATATACAATTAGGAGGATAAAAGTAACTGCCCTCCTGGATCACTAATTATTTTCAGTGCTCACAGTGTGATGAAAACCCTTCCAAAAATCAATTCTGTATTACAGCAGTTTGACTTACAGGTGGTACAGAATGGAACATTACCAAGTGCATTGCAATTAATTATGCTTTCAAATGCACCGGCTAAATTTGGCTGTGCAATTAGATAAATAATAACTGAAGGGAAAGGTTATATTTTGGAATTACACATTGGAATAGATAAATACACTTTTTGCCTTAGCTACTTGTTCCTGTGTTATGGCAGGCGTCTAGTTATGGAACCCTGTCTGTTGCAGATAAAATGCTTGTGTAAATGCAGTTTCCACATCCATTTCAATGCACAAGTGCCATTTCCATGGACTCAGCATAAATAAGCCCTTCCTTTAATTTATTTGCGTATCTGCCTCGAATGTCAAAGGGAATGACATTTCAACAAGACAATGACCAAACAGTAACATCAAAGACCCTGAATTGGCAGCCTCTGTTCTTTTCAAAGAATATTGACTCAAGCCATGGATGTTACTGATTTCAGTCCAGGTGTGCCAAAGTGACCCCTGCATGCTGAGAAAGTGGATAAGTGTGACTGACACATTCACAAAAAATTGAAAAATTTCTTTTTTTTGGTCCCCAAATTACCCTTCCATTTATTCCACAATTCTTGAATATAGCTAATATTTAAAAATGTCCCACAGATGTTCAACAAATGACCTTGAAAATATAATTTGAAATTACGGGTTTAATTCACACAGTCTGAAGCAGTCAGAGCAAGTTGGGTATCCTTGGGTAAAGGGAATGCTGCAATGATGGGAAATTATATCCCTATCACTAGGTCCTTTGTTGGTGGATTCCCACAAGAACCATTCCTTTTCTTACCTTTTTTTAATATTCAGAATGTGAGTGGCTACATTAGTTTTAATCCAGGTGCTAGCAACAAGGGATTGACACCAGTGCATTTGCTGTCACCCTGGTAACTTTGTGTCTTGGAAGGGCTCAGCCACAATTTGGCTGAAGATGAACTTAACAGACAGGAAGATTGGTGAGCAGAGGGACTATATTCCTGTAGCTAAAAAATGCTCTTGAATTCCTGCCTACTCAAAGCAGCATCAGTGGATAACTGCAGAAACACTGGAGCACGTTGCCCAGAGAGGTGGTAGATGCTTCATCCCTGGAAACATTCCGGGTCAGGCTTCTAAGCAGCCTGATCTGGTTGAAGATGTCTGTGTTTATTGCAGAGGGAGTTGGTCTAGACATCCTTTAAGGGTTGCTTGAAACTCAATTTATTCCATGATTCCATTAAAAACACTCTCCATAGGCTTTGGGTGGATCCAGAGTCCAGATCCCACCCTTAATAATAAACTTAATTCAGTTATCCATGCTTTCACCATGCCTTGGATGGACTGTGGCAATTCAGATGGTCTGAGAATGGAGGCCTCTAGCCCTTTACAGGACAAAGCCTCTGTAGCAGCACAGGCTGTGCAGAGCACTTTGGACTTCCTCTTCACATTCTCCACCATGTCTTTGCATGGATCATCAAATCAAAATCTCCTGCTGAGGCCCCAAAGAGTACTGAGATCATTGACTCCTATGGAGCAACTACTACCCCCTGACTCCAAGCATGAGATTTATTGTTCCTCTCCTTAGCTGCCTAACAACCAGGCACCTGGAAAAAGCCAACACTTTGTAGTTAGTGGGGAGAGGAAGAGGCATCTGCTCTCTTTGTTCCCTAAGGAAATCTGTCTATCTCTATGGGCAGTTGAAAGTGCTGAGCTGATGTACCAAGCTTTTAGATAGATCAAATTAGGAGAGAGGATTGAATCCCAACAGAAGTCAATGTGAATGCAGTGCCTAAGTTGCCCTTTCTGGATGTTCTTGAAGGTTGTTTGAATTGCTGAAGTTCCCGAGTGGTCACCCTTGTCACAGATTTCTCTCTGCTGGAATAGTGTAATTCCTGGTCATTGAAACAAGCTTCAGCTTGTTATCTGAACATCTGGAATGAATTCCTCTAGGAATTAAGGCAAGTCATGAATCATGCCTCCTTCTGCTCCAAGTATATGGTCCAGTTCTTTGCTAGGTCATTTCTTTGGCCATCCCTATCATAAATACACAGCAGTGTGCCTATTAAAAAAATAAACAGCTTGTAAAAGTGCCTGTGCAAGAACAACCAAACAAGAGCAAGATAGAAACCTTCAAGCCCAACAAACAAAAAGTCACAGATTACCAGTGTGAGGCACTCCACGGATTTCACCTGCAAAGGGGATAAAAAACCCCCCACCTCAGGACAGGTATTAGTGACACTAAAAGTCTGATGAGGAGTTATGTATGTGCAAGAGAAGAACCAGTAAAAATAGAAGAGGTACTGAACGTGGGAAGAGGCTTGACATCTTCCCAAAAAATGTGAACTGATCTGGAATTTGCATAAATAGTTGGAGAGAATGTTTTTCTCTACTATCTCAAGATCTTATATTTACAGCAGATTTGGGGTTTTTGGTTGGCATTTGTTTGTTTATTTGTTTTTAAAATATTACTTTTTTATTCTGAAGCTTAAAGGACATCTGTCTGATTCTGTATTCGTGGAATACACTTGCAGGATGAAAGGTCTGGAAATGCATGTAAGAACCTTCTGGGTGCAATCGTAGAATTTACCATTCTCTACCCAACTGCAGAGAAATCTGAATGTTTCTAATACTGCAATGAGCAGAAAGCTCTGGCTGTTTTACTGCCACTGAGCACTTCACTTTAAAAATGGATAGATTTGGAGCATTTCCCAGATGTCGCGTTGTCACTTCTGATTGACACGCTGGAAGAGGAAGTCAAAAGAGGAACTGAGTTCAGGAATGGCGAGGGTGTAGAGAGTCCCTCTTGCTTGCAAGGACCAGCCAGGAATCTGGCAGCTGGCTGGGGGTCTGTGTGTGGGGTGTAGTCAGCTTGTTGATTTTGGGTGCCTAACTTAGATACCTACTTCTTTCCATTGCCTATATAAGGAATAGAGTCTGGCAGCCATGGAGCGTGGGGAGCCCATCAGTGTCTTACTAGTTGTCATGGCAACGCAGGCAGGCACCTAGAGGAGATGGTCTGAAAGTGGTCCCGACTGACTTGCAAATACACACCACAGCTTGTGTGCAAGTGAGACAGCTGTACTGAACGTATCCTGGCTGGAGTTCACGCTCCAGCACGCTGACAACTGGAAGGAGCCGCGGTTTGAAGCTGCCCTTTGCGAGCCCCCAACATCAAATCTTTGTCTTTCCATCTGGTTTAAGGCAAACTTAAGCATGGGGGACACATGGTGCTGCAGGAGGCAAATTCTCCACCCGCATGCCTCTGAAACTGTGTCAGTGCTGAGAGAGAAATGAAACTGCTTTATTCGTGGGACACTCCAACACGAGGGAGATACCCTCGTGAAGACAGCGCTGCATCCCACGCCTTCTTTTGTTAAATTACAAGATATGCTTTAAGCTCCTTATGGAATTGATCAGTTAATTAATCAGTTTATCTGCCTCTGCCCTACATTTAAATTTAAATCTTTATGGCAATTCCATCCAAATCTCTTAAGCTGTGCTGAAAAAATCAGCAAGCAGAGGAACCAGTGCCCTGTGAGTTGCTACTCATACAATAAGATCCATTTGGGTTATTGAATTATTTGTGTTATTTGGAGATGCTCTTGCACCTGCAAAGACTAAGTCCACTCTTGATTATTGGAACAATTGTGCAAGTGAAGGAATTGGGTAATCTCATAGTGATGCAAACTATGTAGTTTTCTGTGAAGGCATTAGCAAAGAGTTGCAAGCATTCAGAATTAATTCTCATAATGAGCTGGGATTTAAAATCTAAACACTCAGTTTCTAGCTACATTGCAAATTCATCCCCAGAATCCACTATGTATTACTCACCACCTTTTGCACCCTTTGACAATGGTAATGGATTTTTAAATACACTCAAAAAAAAAAATAGCAAAAGAATTAAATTTCAAGTACTGCTGGCAATGTGCTTGAGCTCAGCCAGGAGCCTAACATATGGAAGCTGCTAAAACCCAATGTTTATGTTTTGTCAATTGTATATTCAAGGACAGCTCTGAAATTCAGAACATAGGCTCAGGTCAAGGCAGGATTGCTGGGGTAGGTCTTGAGCTCTGGCCTGTACTTGTAGCTGTTGAGAAGCCTGCATGGGTCTAGAGGATGCTGTAGACTTTGCCTTCCTGCTTGCTTTGGACCTCACCATTTTCCTTGTTTTGAGCCTGTAAAAAACCACATTCATCTGAACTAAAAAGTAGCCTCTTGTTATAAAGTCTGAAAAGCCTTTCAGAATAGTTTTTCAGGTATTAATTTTCAGATCATCATTTCCAAAGCCCTACAACACCATGCATGGATCAGGTGGATATATTGCTGTAGAATGAGACACAGTTTGATGTCTCTCAGCTCAGGAAACAGGGATTAAAATTATTCACGCTAGTACATGTAGAACTTTATAAGCCTATGAAAGATTTTTGTCTCTTTCCTGCATATAGATACCAGTTTTGATGTTAGCAATTTGGCTTCTTAATAACTGATTTACATTTCCCAGACAGAAAATTGCTATCTGCCACAAATTTATAAGAGTTTTATATTGTGAAATTCTCTAGCACAGTGAACCCTTTGTGATTTAAACGCAAGGAACTTGTGATTAAAATTTTAATATGATCACTGCAGTCTCCTGAGATGCTTAAGTACAAGAAAAGTTTATTTCCTGCATCTTAGAGTTCATTGTGATGGATGCATTTAAATGCCATCGATGGGATTCTATCTGCTCTGAAAACTAAACAAAACAGAAAGTCTCTCAAAGCAAGTAAAGAAACTGAAGGATTTACGATCTCTGCTGAAGCATGAAGACTAACCCACTACACAGTATTGTCTTGGTTCAGCTCTGAATTGTCAGAGCAGGCTCTACAATTCACTGCAGATGCTAAAGATAGGAGGAGTAAGAAAAAGACAGGTGTAAAGCTCCATTCTGTTCCATGGAAAAGCAAGGTTTGCTGGATACTGTCCAGCTTACTTGAATAAATTGATGAGCTGTTTTGCTGCTTGTATCAGCTGTTAACTCAGAGCAAGGCTTATGCCAGTATCTGGGGCTGATGGGTGGTCTTGCTGCACTGCCTTCCTAACAGCCCTGATTTATGCAGAGGGGCTGGTATGGGGGCTGTCACTGGAGGTGATCTTTCCCAAGGGAAGTTTTCCAGCAGGCAGACCTGAGGCCTTTGCATTGCTGAAGCCATGGTAGTGCTCTGAGGACTTGGAAATAAAGGCCAATTAAAGAAACTGAGTGCTATTATTCAATCTACAATGCCTTTCCTCTACTCATCCATATCTCTGTATTAGTCCTGTTGTGACTGGCTCAGATTTAGCCTTTCTGGGAAACTGTTGGAGGATTTCCTATCCACATCTTATTCTTGGTGAGTACATGATGTTCAAAAGCTCAGAAGATTTGGCTCGCCTTAAGCAACATTGTCCTGCCTGTCCTGGACACAAGATTTCACTGCACACTCAGTGCTGATATTGGCTGTAGTTGGCCAGGACTGTCGCTTGCTAAGGTGGTATGTAAGTGCATGGACATACCTGCAAACTGAGCGGGTTCTTGTTGCCATGCCTGGCAGGCCTGTGCTACCAGGTGAAGGCACAGGCTTTAGCATGGTCTGGTGACTGTCCATACAACTGAACTATGGGCATGTTCCCTGCCATGGATTTGTCTGGCTCTCACAAGTGGGGTCCCCACAAATTCCAGAGTATGACTCATGGGACAGCAGAGACTGCTATGCATGAAGCACTTGGGGAAGGGTGTTTAGCTTGATAAAAGCAAAATCTTCTCTGTCATTTGCTTTTAGAGCCACAGATAAATCCTGGGCCCTTTTTTTTAACTAATAGAATCCAGGACCTTGAGGATAGTTTCAAAGCTGCATTTAGACAACTGTGATCACTACTGAGTCCCTGCTCCTGTGTAACAGCTACAACCAGCTCAGATCTTTTGATGAAACTGGGCTTGTACGAAATGCAGTTTTCTTTTCCTTTTCCCAAGTAAAAAGTACCTGTCATGTTTCAGATGAAAATAACTCTCTCTCAAGTTCAAAGTCCCTTTTCCCCCACTCTTTTTCCCATTGCTTTCTGCAATGGCAGATGACAACAGGATCAGGGGAGGCGTAACCACAAAGGCTTTTCAGGTTTTGTCTCTTGGTCAAAGCACTGTGACCCACAGTGCAGTCGTCTAACATTTTTGACTAGTTCTCCGAGTAATGACTACTGTAGGACCATGCTGCAGACTTGCGAAGTCATCTTGAGGAAGGTCAGGAGCAACATTTCTCTTCATTTCTCAGAAGGATAATGTGGGTAGGGAAGGGACTGCCTGTCCCTGTTCTTTCATCATGTGAACTATTGCAGGGTGGTGCTCAGGATCAGGCTAAGCTGTCCTGATTGCTGATCTGCTAATGGTCAAATATCAAAAACGTCATTTCCACGGGCTTATGGACTTTCTACAGCAAAGATGAACTTCAGAAGTATTTTTAGACTTGAAAAAGCAGTTGGATGGAAAATAACAATATTTTTATGTGTGTGCTTACTCATGCGAATATTGTTTTCTTCATCAGAGGAGTTTTTAAACAGAATTTTAAAGTCATCTTAATGAATTGAAATGGAAAAAGAATAAACTTCAGCTTGGAATCTGATGGCATTTACACTGAAAAATGGCACCAGATATTACTTGTTGACCACACTCGAAGAACCTGAACATGGTTCTAGTTAGCTTCAGGTATGCTGAAAATAAGCCAAGGGCTTAATTTTCAAGTTGCATTATCATGGTCATGTCACTCTCCAAAGTATCGTTAAATTGTTCCTTTATTTTTTCCTTTGCCAAAGAGGTAGGAGAGTGTTTTGCTGTCTGGAATAATGCCTGCCTAGAAGTAGAGGTCCAGATCTTTAACAAGGGTAAATTGGCAAAACCCCACTGATTGTAATGGAGCAATGCCGATTTTTGTCAGTTCAGTATCTGGCCCATCAGATTTTCAACTGTTATCACCACAGGCAGAATTCAGATTGACACGGCGTGGGCTAACATGATTGAGTGCAGAACAGGCTTCCTGGTTTCCTAAATTATTTTAATAACAGAAAGAATGTAGATGGAATGCCAGGCTAAGATCTCTACCTGGATAAGGGCCCAGATTTTATTTATTTTTTTTTTTTCAAATAAGCTTGTTCCAAAGTCATTACTTTTCCATTATAGAGTTTGTCATGATGTGGTCCTCAGGAAAAAAAAGTCTCAGATTCCCTTCAGAGCTGCAAAATCCCACAGCTTTAGATAGGAAGTATTGTCTTGAATAGGTCCTGTAGGATAAGAGGTTTATGGAAAGAGAGAAGGAACCTACACATCTCCAGAACCTGTAATAGGTCAGCTTCTAAATCCATTTCTGACAGATATCTGCTCCAGGTGTTGCATTTCCAGCGGCTCTGGTGGGTCACTTCCTCTGTGAACCACCCAAAGCCACCTGGCATCCTGGAGTCTGCCGGCTCCCAGGGATCACAGTGGTCTCAGGATCCAACCCACCTGTGCAAGCACATTTCAAGGTGTTTGTTGGTGCCTGTGAGACTCAGGGACACACACCTCTGCCCTGGGAGCCCTGATGGCCCATGAGGTGGATGGCACAAGGAAGGCTGTGTGCCCTGATGATGTTGTCCAGGTGGAACAGAAGGAGGAAGTGTTGTCCACTCTGAGCTTCAGGCAGAGATCCCATGGCAAAGCAACTGCCGGCCAAGCCCCCATACGAACAGTGTGGGCTCCAAACAGCGTGGGCTGAAATGTCTGTAGGAATGGTGGTAATCTACACGTAAATAAATTTACTCATTGAAGGAGCCAAATTAAAAACAAAAACATAACAATTTGACTTTTTCCCCCTAGGGAAAGGAGTTGTGTTTTTCCTCACTTGAAAAGACACCGACATTTTACTTTCATCTGCCCTTGTGTCTGAACAAAGGTAGCTCATTACTCGATATCTCAGCTCTGATTTGGAGTATATTTTTTATTCCTCTTAGGGATTCAGAAGGGGGTAAAAAGTCTCTTTCATTAATTAGTATGTCTCCTTCTTCTTTTGACTGGGAATGCAAGGATATCCTTTTCTGTGAATGTCGTTTTCTCTCTGGGCTCTTGTACTTTAATTTCCTAGATGTGAAAAAAGGAACAGAAGATGAATTAGGTATTGAAATGAGAGGATATGAACAT
Organism: Acrocephalus scirpaceus scirpaceus; assembly: GCA_910950805.1. Classification (NCBI taxonomy): domain Eukaryota; kingdom Metazoa; phylum Chordata; class Aves; order Passeriformes; family Sylviidae; genus Acrocephalus; species Acrocephalus scirpaceus. Next base: position 52,674,525 of record OU383774.1, on the reverse strand, counting down.
GACTCTCTTCTCCTACAGAACTTTTTCTTTCAAAGAGGAAAAAACTTTTGTATCTAAGCAAAACAGAATAAATGACTTTATAAATGTATTTTAATAAATAAAATGTTTTTATCACTCAAAAACTTTATTTGGGAGAACATATTTAGTTGAAAGACAATTCCAAGTCTTGGTGCACTTACTGTTCCCGTGTATTTTCTGTTCTCCCACATACTATCCCAGCAATCTGGCTTTACTTCTCAAGTTATTAATCTAGGGTTTGTGGTTTTGGCGGATAACTGACTATTTTATTATGCCTAACACAGCAGTGCCTTGATGTTTAATATCTTAGTGATACACAAATATTAAGTTACAAAGGCAATGTTTGGTATCTAGATGAAGGGATCTTAGGTGAGATGAGCTTGTCTACCTCTGCTTTCAAATACAGAAGGATTAGTGTGAAAAAAAATGAAAATTCTCTTCTTGATGAAGGAGGGAACTCATATGTTGCTAACATTTATTCTTGGATAGTTGGGGTTTTTTCCTCTTAAAGATTTATTTGTATTCTACTATGCCTGATGGCACACAGGGTTTTGTCTCATCCAAGTTTTGTCAGTGTATTTCTTTCCTACCTCCTGCTCAATGGTGATTGAACTGTTCTGAGGTCAAAAGGATTCAGTGCTAAAATGCTACTGGTGGTGTAGGAGTGGGACACACATGTCCCTTGGCACTGCTGACTTGCCACCTGCTCCTTCACTGGCCTCCTACACTACCAGGCAGGTGTAGTGACCTTGGCCAAAGGGCTAGTGTTTGCACTGCTAAAGGATCATATTATTTCGTAATAATTCTTCCCTGAATCATGATGGGTGCATTGCCTGTTGTGGCAGAGATCATCTCTGAGAAGGAGTCAGGCCATTCTCAGGGCTACCCCGAAGAGTGTGGAACTCAGCCCAGAATGACTGCAAACCTCACTGCTTTTCAGCATTTATGGATGTAAGTTTTTGCCCTCCCATCCTACAGAAGTTTACGGTTTTTTCATCCCAAAGGTTGGGCTTGGACCTGACCAATGCTCATCAATTCTTCATTTTTCTCCTTTGGAAAGTGCTCACAGAGGGCATGAAGACCTGAGCAGATGATGGGGAAAGGCACAACCACCACTTTCCTCAGCTGCATGTCCCTTGGAGGCCTCTGTGAGTGCTGGACACCTGGATTCCAGGAGATGTGCTACTCGTTCCAAGTCCAGTGTTTGTTCCTCTCATCCAAGGGCTTCTTGTGACGTCCACCCTAGTAGCCAGAGCAGGGAGTGCTCACAGCAATGCTGCTCAGTAAACACACATTTCATGGAAAAAAACTGAGAGACTTTTTCTTTTGTTGGAAATTTTACATGAATTATTTTTATTTAGGAAAACATGATATCATTCTGATGGTAAGAAAACAAACTGACAGGCCAGCTTTCTGTAACTCCTAAAATATCACCTCTTATTTTTCATTTAGTAATATAAAAGAAGGAGGTGAAGAAATGGAATAGCCAAGACCAAACCCTATGTCTACTTCTTACCTTTTGCTTCTTATTTCTGCCTTTGGCCAGTGCTTGTAAAACAAGAAAGATGAAGAGAGTGTGCAAAAGAGCATGTTTTCCCCTTGCAATGTGAAAACTAAGAAACTGAAAGAGAGTAGCTGGGGTTTTTTTCTGATTTTAAAAATTTTCTGGTGGAAAAATATCTTTTAAACCAACCATCTATTTTTCAGTGAAGACATGCAAACCAGTTTGGCTCACCACATTTCATGGCTCAGCCATCTCAGACCACAAATTATAGATGTCACAACAAATGTCAAAAATACAGCAGAACATAATAAACTATATATGCAGAGACACAAGTGCAGCCAGTCATATATACACAGGCATCCATATGTGTATATATAGTCACCTGTGTGCGTATCAATGTGTCTGTATAAATATATCTCTGCATGTGCACATCTATGTGTGTGTGTGTGTGTGTGTGTGTGTGTGCACAGATGTAAAGTAGATGTGTCTGTGCTTGCAAGCCAAGGAAGTCACAGAGGTTCTGCTTCAGAAAGGGTCTCCTTTGTCCATTGGGGAGATACATTCCCATGCAATGTTTACCTGTGGTTGCCTCTGTTTTCACTGGCCCTGTAAAAATGTTTTGACCATAATAAAATCTACCCAGCAGCACCGTGAACCTGCGTTTCCATCAGCTGTTTGGCGTATTTGTTACCTGTGTAGGAAATCTTGAAGCCTGTTTCATAAGAGTGTGGCAATACAGCCTAGGAATCGCTCTTGGGTTGTGATACAAAAACTCAGTCCTTAGAAGTGACCCTTTCAGGTAAGAGGGGAAACCTTTCACACCTGCCGGTATATTTCATCAGGCCACGAGGAGGACAGGCAAAGGTGGGAGGATATGTAAGCAGCAAGTTCCTCCCGTTGAGAAATGCCACAAAAGCTGGCGTAATGTTTTGTGCAATACTGTAGAGCAGCCAAGCAGAGACTGCAAAGAGGAACTCTTTATTTAGTGGGAAAATACATTTAAGCGAGTTGAGTTGTCTAGGTTTATGTTTTGGCTGTTTAAGCAGTTAACTAGTGCCCATACAAAGTGTTGAAAAAAAGCTCTAAATTAGTCTTGTGTACAAGGTAGTCTCTCACACTGCCCCCAGTACCAGAGCAGCAGTTCAGCACTAATTCAGACACTTTTCTCACTTGGCAGTGAGAAAAGGCAGAGGGAGGGCTCAGGTGCTGGCCCCTGCCCTCCTCATGTGCTCCTCTCTGTGTTTTACATGTCTCAGCTCCTCACCTCCCAGATGTGCTCTGGATGCTGTCACATGCTAATAAAAGCTCTACATTTTATGAAAAGTCTCTATGGGTTTTGTTGCAGGCAGGTAACTCCTTGTCAAATGGACAGGAGGATTTCTTCAGCCTGCACCCCCATGTGTGAGAGGTGTCCTGTAGGACAAGTTTCCCTGCCCCTCTGCCTGACAGCTGTGCTGACTGCAAATGTCACATCCCTCTCATCATCCTCATTTTCCTAATTCCTCCATGGGACAGCCAAGTAAAATGTGATGTGGAAATCTTTGGCTGAACACCGAGTGACCCTGTGTGTCCTCCCAGCAGGACTCCAGACTCATGGGTCTCTTGGCAGGACTCTTTCTCTCTGGTAGTGGTGTGTTTACACTGCCCAGTTCCACTGCAACTTCAATGGCAATTGGTCCTGGGATGCCTGCTCTGCCTTGCACCATCTTCAAGCTCATCCTGCTTCTTTGCAGACACTGTTTAAACTCAGGCTAATTGTAATCCCAAACACACTGCTCTTAAAACAGCAGCTGCACCTTCTTTTATCATTTCAGGGATGTCTCACTCCTAAGGTAATGCCTTCCTATGTGGGTTTCAAAGAGGTAGCTCAAGGATCAAGAGAAGACTTTATGAGGCACTGGCAGAGTCTGCCCTCAAAGAGTATGATTTCAGTCTTCAGTCTTCCATATTACTCCCAGCTTTGAAGCAGTTCCTTTGGTTTTCAGCTTGGGGCTGTGATAGCTAACCTCCTTTCCACACTGCCACTACTCTGACTAATACAAGCTCAACAGATAACAGATTGGAAGTGCTGGTCTCTCCCATAGCAACCTTTATGTCTGGATACTCCCTTAGCACCCAGCAAAAGGAGAGATGGACTTTGCAGCGTGATCTAAGTGTGCCTGGCGTCTGATGGCTCAAAAGGAAGTGGAGGGATGAATAATCTATCCACTAACACGTTCAATTGCAGAGGCCAAAAGTCCCTTTACAGGTACATTTGTTTTGATAGGGGATGGACTAGATGACCTTTAAGAGTCCCCTCCAACTCAAACTGTTCTATGATTCAATGAATGTACCCTTAGGATGAATGGCCTCCATGCACACACTGGTTTGCAACGCTGTTATGGTGTGGAATGTTCCTGTGTCAAAAAAGGCTCTCTTGGTTAATTGTATTTCTGCATGATGTTTATTTTGGGTTTTTTTTGTGTAACCATCCATTGTCAGACGTGGTCAGAGCATTTGGGGTTCCCACACTAAGAGGTGTACAAGCCCAGTACTTTTTATCCCTGTTAAGTATCAAAAAGGAATGTGAAATTCTATCTGTTTTTAAGATACTCGTTGAAATCTATTTTTGTTGCTGCTAAAAATATGTCTTTATTGTGTAGTAGGAAAGAACTTCTTCTGGCTCAGCAGCTGCTCCAAGTGATCCGTAAATGTGCTCTCAGCCTCAGGTACAGAGCAGCGTCCCATGGCCCCTGGTTTGACCATGCAGAAAGCAGTGAAACAGCTGTTGGCAAGCCTGGTGTACAGTTATGACATTTTTCCTTCCAGTGAGTTGTTTTAGCTACTGAAAAGGAGTTCCTGCTTCCAGGCAAATGCTCCAGTCACCAGTCTGCCTTTCCATGTGTAAGATAGGTGCAAACCTACTGGAATAAATCTGAATGGCCTGGGAGCAGCAAGGCAGGTTAATCCCAGACTCAGGACTGAGACAGCTGTGTGTGGGTCAAGAAAACAGGAGTTCATAGCTTCAAAAAAGAAATGAAAATAGTATTCATCCTCATCTGACATGCAAATTAACCCTCCCTTAGAAATGCAGAGCTTTCAGGAGAGCCTCCATAAGGATCTTCATGAAGTGGCTGAGAAGGGCTTTCCTCGACAAGAGAGAACATGGAGCAGCTGTGTGCTGCACCAGACCAGGCTCTCTAGAGAATGGAGAATCTGACTATTTCCACCTTTCTGACTTATTCTTTCTAGTAGGTGTCTACCCTGGCTTCTGTCTACCCCCCACATTTCACAGAGCAGGTACATCTGCAGACACCTGTGGCAGTTTTGGAGGGACTCCCACAAGGATTTGCAGCTTTCCATTTTTCTCAACTATGCTTCAGGATTACCCAGAAATCCAGCCCAGTCAGGTAATGCATGGGTCCCATGAGAGCACTTTCCATTCCCTGCTCTTAATAAATCAGAGATCTAGAGTATAGTCAGATACTGGCAAAGAAGCAATGCTGATACTTACCTGGAATCCTGCATAAAACAGTCATCTTCTTAGGTCAGTAGGAAGAATTTTCATTTGATCTAAAGGTGCTTTATTAATATTACTGGCTGCTAGAACACTAGTTTTATTAGTGGAATAATTGGGCTGTAGAGTCTCACAAAAGCAGAAAAAATACTTAGAGCCCTCTTCACTGAGGGCCAGTTTGAAATGTGACGTAAGTGCTGGGTCACACTTGGAAATCACTCAGTTTGTCACGCATGCTGGATGTGCCAAATTTGTAAACTAAGCTGGAATGGGTGGTGATTTTAATTTGCTTAATGCTGCACTTCTCTCTAAAACAAAAGGTAGTTTTACTCAATTGAAAGTGTTCCTAAGTACCATAGGCTAAGTAAAAATACCTTTGTAAATATTCCTTTGTTGAAAAATCTCTAAGAAACTTCAGCTCTGTTTAAACTGCTTATATAGGTTAGGTTGGAAGCACTGCTTGTGGTGTTGAAAATTAGATTTTAAAATTTCTCATTAGATCTGAAACAATTACATTTTTAGAGATTTAAAACAGTTTGCTATTTCCAGTTTTGCATTCTGAAGGGGATGAGCCTATATGGGAATGTCATTTGTGTTGTTATGTGGCTGGACCATGAACCTTACAACACATAGTTTGCTCCACATTTCAGTGACAGCTCTGATGCAACAGAAAAGTCAGAGGGCAATACACACATTTTACGCAAACAGGAAAATAACTTCTCCTGGGACCTGTTAATAAATGGTAAATGGCTTCACACCTTTGCTACAGCCTGTGTTCAGTGACAACAGGGTGCTGTAACAAGAACTGCACTCAGAGAAAAGTTCTTCGCTGAATTAAGTCTGTGAGTAGGGACAGACTGAAGGCTCTACCTGCCTGCTCAAAGGCAGAAACCTATCAAAAAGGAAATATGGGAAATAAAGAGCATGAATAAGCAATCCATGCCATCTAATACTAAGGAGTGGCATGATAGGCCTGGTGTAGAACAAAAGCTACTTAGGTTTATACCTGTTTCTAAATTAAATTACTTGCAAACTGCAGAGAGATGGAAAAGTAAATCCTGGCTTGAGAAAATCTCAGTGCTTCAGTGTCAGGGATTCTTATCTTTGGATGTTGGGAAGATTATTACTGTTTACACTGTTCCTTTGCCTCTGGATCATGCTATTTAGTGACCTCTGAGATGAAATAGTCCCTGCGAGGGTGCTCCTGCATCCCTGAATAAAAGAGAGCAGGGAGTAAACCAAGGATCAGGCCTGGCCACCCACACTGCAGAGAACCATCTGGGAACAGCTCTCCCTAGGACTGCTCCCAGCCAGACCCACAAGTGAACCAGTGTTGAGTGAGGTTCCCTCCCATCTCCTATACTATCCATACCAGCCAAGACCATGCCTTCAGCACCTGCAGCATCTTCCTCATCTCTGGGCATGCAACATCCTCCATTCACCAGGTGTGTGTTATAGAAGCACCGCCCTGCTGGGATTCAGGACAACCCTTGTGTTATCCAGAATCAATAGTTTTATCTTGGGGCCAGTGGGGCACCTGATACAGCCCAGGAGAAGCTCATGGCCAAGCACTTGGTGGGGTGGTCCAGGCTGGCTGTTTAGGGGGCAGTGGCTGTTAGCAGCCTCTGCATGATCCAGAATCTGCCCCTTGGCCTGGCAGGAGGCAGAGATGTCCCTCATTAATTTATTGGTGTAAGCATAAACTTTCTCTTCGATCGTAGCTTTCATCTGTCATTCTTATATCTCATTTGAGCTCTCTGGCATGGCTTCTCTCCTGTAAGATGAAGATGATATCTGTCATCTGCTGCATAGGCAAGGGCAAACCTGGTTCCATGCATCAAAGGGTTGAATGAGAAAGGAAAGGATTAAAGTTGCTGAAGCAAAGATAAATCTGGCATTTTTGAATTTTACAAGTGAAACACTGTTCTTGTGGTATAAGCATTATTGTTACAAATGCTTTCCCAAGCAAGTGCTGAGTATGAGACCAGGTCATACACTGCTTGACCAGGCAATGCTTTGTCTTTGACATGCAAGTGCTGTTGCTTGAGTCATTCTGAAAGAGACAAAGGAAGCAAGAAAGAAGTCATGAGGGAGGATGCAAATAAGGGGTATGGGTCACTGCTGGGTTCCCACAGACTCTGTGCTCTTGGGCAGGTGGCTTTCAATACCCTTTTCTAGAAATGTACCTTTCATGCCTGCTGCAGCTTACCTGGGGATTTGGGCCCCAAATAACAGTGAAGTGCTCCCTCTTTTCCGTGGAAACCATAGTGAGGGAAGGCAGAAGAGACTTGCTGCACACTCCACTCTTGCCCCAGTATAATGCTAGGATGTAGCTGGGGTATATGTTTGAGTCTGGGTACTGTGGAGAGACACATTTGATGTGACAGGGGGAAGCAGGAAGAACAGCCAACTTGGTTTTGCTGAGTCTCTAGCTGTGGTACAGCAAAACCCAACCTTCCTTAGATGAGTTTAGTGTCGGTTATGGTCACAAACTTGGGAAAATTTGCTTTAGTATAAAAACAACGCTAATAGCAATCTGTGCTTTCTGCTTCCTTCCTTAACTGCTTTGTTAAAAGGTCAAGGACAAATGCTAAAACACTGAAGAGTGTGCAGGGTTTCCTTTTCTCGATTTCACCCCTTCAGTGTGTTTAGACAGCTTTGTGTTAACCTGAATGACTTGCCAGAAGATGCTGCAGTTTCTGTAAGTAATGGAAGAGCTGCTTAGAACTGATTGTGCAGAAGATTTTTGGCATAAATTGAACAAATGGAAGTAACATAATTTAGTTTTATGAGCTTTGACAGAAATAAAAGCAACATCTACAGTGTTTATTTGGTAAAGAAATTCTGGGTTTGGACCAAGGGTGCTTAGGTTTTGGCAGTTTTGGGGTTGCAGTTTTTCTGTTCTTGAAATCTTCAGTTTTTCATTGGGAAAGTAGATGTCTTCTGTGCAAGTTTTTGTTAGGCTGAAAAATCCCCTTTCCTGGGGCAACAGTTCTTGGATGGTCTTCCTCAGAGGGGATCTACTGGCAGGTGCTCTGACATGAGGCAGGAGGATGGGAAACTCTGAAGGAAATAGTTGTGTCTCAGATGCCAGCAGGTGAAAAAACCCCTAAAACATCACAGAATCATAGATTACTTTAGGTTGGAGGGAACCCCTAAAGATCATTTAGCCCAACCTTAGCCCAACCGACAGTGTGCAGGAACATCTTCAGTTAAATTAGGTACTTCAAAACCCCATCCATCCTGACCTTGAATGATTCCAGGAATGGGATATCTACAGCCTCTCTGGGAAACATGTTCCAGTGTCTCACAATCCTCATCATAAAAAATTTCTTCTTTATATCTAGTCTAAAGAGACTCTTTTATTTTAAAGCCATTACCCACTGCTCCACAGTAACATGTCCCAATAAAAACTTTGTCCCCATCTTTCTTATAAGACCCTTTTAAGTATTGAAAAGATGTCCAATGCTTCCATCTTTTCACCTGACAGTCCATTATTCTGTTCCCTGCTCTTCAGCTGCTCCACCGTGGCATGTAGGTAAATACAACCTGTTCCAGTGCTTCACGCCCACACAGTAAAGAATTTCTTTCTAATATCTCACCTAAACCTACTCTCTGTCTGTCTAAAACCGTTCCCCCTTGTCCTGTCACTATAGGCTGTTGTAAAGTCTCTCTCCATCTTTCTTGTAGGCTCCCTTCAGGGAGGACACAATTAGGTCACTCCAAAACCTTTTCTTCTCCAGGCTAAAGAATATGAATTCTCTTACCCTTTCCTCATAGAAGAGGTGTTAGAGCACTCTAATAATCCCAGTGATTCTCCTACGGACTCACTCCAGCAGGTCCGTGTCCCTCCTGTGCTGGGGACCCCAAGGCTGGATGCAGCACTGCAGGTGGGCTCAGCAGAGCAGAGCAGAGGTGCAGAATCCCCTCCCTCCCCTGCTGCCCACGCTGCTTTGGATGCAGCCCAGGACACATTTGGCTTTCTGGGCTGTGAGTGCTCATTGCTGGGTCATGTCCAGCCTCTCACCCAGCAGCACCCCAAGTTTTTCTCCGCAGGGCTGCTCTCCATCTGTTCATCCCCAGCCTATGCTGATACTAGGGGGTGCAACGCTTTGCACTTGTTCTTGTTAAACCACATGATATTCTTTCCTATGGGCCCACCTCTCCAGGTCAAGAAGGCAGATTCCTCCTGGTTTCTACACTACTGTTAAATTTATTCAGACCTCTTCAAAGGGAAGAGGATAAATCAGTCACTCCAGATTTTCTGCTAAGCTTGCCTGTACTCACTTCCCCTGTGATCCTTTCAGATATTCAACATAACCCACTGCAATGAGGGTGGATCTGTCTTGCACCTCTTTTTATGCCCTCTCCTGTGTCTCCATTTCGTCCCTGTGATTCCTCTTTGGGCCTCCGTTGTTCCACATGTGTCAGGGTGTGGAACAAGAGAGGTGCAAAGATGGTCTGAAAGGTCCTGACTGCTGGGAGAGATAAACCCAGACTGGGCACAATTTAGAAAATGTCACAGAAGAAAAAGGGACAGGGCTGAAAAACACACCTACAATCAAGGGGCTGTTCCAGTGAAGAGGAATAGGTGGTCCATTTTTGGGTGAGGTCTGCATGGTTTTCACTTCTTGTTTTTCTAATTTTTCAATTTTTTGAATCCATCTGGATTGAGATGCAGTCCCAGCATTCAGATCCCAGTTCCATTTTTGTGTGCTGCCTCAGACACACTTCCTGTGTAGATGCTCCTGTTCTGTCAACAAAAGACTGTTTCCAGTGGGATTTTGGGTTGCCCTTAGTGGTCAAGGAAACCAGTGTTCTCCCTGGTTTTGTTTAGGTGTCTTCTGTTGTTTCTTTGGTACTTATTTCAGAGATGATTGTGGCATATGACTCAGCAGGGTCAGTATCCTCTTGTTTAAGGGTTTTAGGGAATAAAGAGGTGGCAGATTTAGAGAAAGAACTGATAATAATTTTTATCTACACTACACTTTTTCTGCTTTCTCTCTCTTTCTTATTTTTCTGTGATTTTCAACATTTTGTTTTATCCCTGGTGATGTCTGATCTTGCATTTACCCTAAAGCCAAGCAGCCACTTACCAACAGACACGTGTGCCATCTATGTGTCTTTTATCACCCCGTGTCAAACAGGCAGCAGTGCAAATCCGCTTGCTGTGAGAGAGGTCTCTCCTCACCTGGATGATCACAAGTGCAAGGGAGCATTCTCAGGCAGTACACATTGCTTCTCAGGAGTACTGGGGAACATGTGGTGTTACCTTGTACATTGTGACAGCTGAGCTGTCATGCATTGTGTTCCCAAGTGCAGCTTGTTGCCTTGTTGGCCTGTGGAAATGTGCTGACTTCAAGTGGATTTAGGATGGCAGTAGTTACTTCTAGGTTCTGGCTATTGCCTGTGATCCTTGATGTGTTTGGGAGCAATAAATTGACTGAATTTTTCTGCTCTCCACTGGATGGCAATCAATTGATACTGCACTTTGATCATGTTGCATGTGATTATTTCCACTTGACTTTAGATGTATTTACAGACACAGGTTTCATCTATCTCTGGTGTGGCATTAGCATTTCCAAACTGTCTGATTTTGAGATGGGAAAGCTACATGTGTCCTTTAAGTAAGAAAGTGTCTAGGCTTGACTCTCTGTCTTACCGTGGAGATAGTCCTGCAGCAGAAAAATTCATGGAGGAAAGTGTAGGGTAGGAGGGAGGATGAGGGCAGCAAGACTCTGTTGACTCACATGGAGGTGAAATTGATCCTTTGTGCAAGGCACACAGTGTAAACCTGTGTTGTGCCCTTGAGGATCATGTAGCTGGTTCCTGCCCTATGTACCTCAGCCTGAAGTTCATGTATTTGCAGCACAGCATCATCACTTCATGCTGAGGCATCTGCTGTCTTGAATCATCACCTATCATTTAAGATCAATTGAAAGAGTCCATCCAGAAATATATTCTAAGGAGACTTTGGTACCTGCATTCAGGTGAGGATGAGTAGCTTGGCTGCCAGTCCTTACCAGCCACCTTCTGCAACTTACTCCTCTTCCATGATCTGAAGCACAGGAAATGCATCCAGTGTGCTGCACGAGGTACATGGAACAGGCATCTCAGACACTATGAAATTTGGGAGGTCTTGAGAACACAGCAGACTTTAGGTGACCTCCTCTTTATTCCCACTCAGGTATTCTGCTCTGCCTGGTTGCTCCTCCAGCACCCATCCTTGGAAAAGAATGAGTTTAATTCAACCAAAATGTATTTCTAGACACCCTTTTCAGAGGATCCTTAGGGTGCAGTTAATGAGGAGAGAGAGAAATTATTATGATAAGTTTTTATTTTTCAGAAAAACACAGTTGAACTCTAAAAAAAGAGAAGAAAACGCAGGCTGAATATCACAGGGAGAAAAAAATCCTGGCCATGAAACTTATCTAATCTTCCAAAGGAAATGGTGGAAACCTTATCATGCAGGACATTTAAAATAGGCAACACAGAGAATTAGAAAAAATGTTGTTGTGAAATTCCCTTCAGTGGCAAGTAGGTGGACTGATATTGCTTTATGTATCTTTTACATTTATCAATCCTTCTCAGAGCTATCCTCTGCATCCTAAAGAAATATCCTTTGGCTGCTTTGTCTCACAAGTAATTAAGTAGAAATGAGTATATCACTAAGTACATTTCAATATGTGTCCTCAGCTGGCTGGAACTCAACCCAGGGATTCAGGATCTGCTTGTAATTAACATTCCATAGTAAGACTCCACACCCTCTATTTGTCTCTTCCTAATTATGTGTTGGAAATACACATTTCTCCTACCATTAGTGATTTCAGCAGAGAAGTTTTAGCTGGGCTTTAAATTGCCCTCTACCTCAATTTAAATATTCCCTGTTATTTTAGGTTTGTAGACATTACACAAATAAACCTTTTCTCAAGGCGTCATAGGGAAACAAGCCTCTGACTCAAAAAAAAAAAAAAAAAAATAGAAACCAACCCCAGACCCAACTGCTGAGCTGCCTTCTGGGTTGACAATATCACGGATTTAGACTGTGATCTGTTGGCTCTTGAGGGTTTCAATACTGGTAATTAAAGGTGTCACTCCTAATTAGCATGAAAGCCTGTGGATGTGAAGAGTAATTGTGAATCGGGCTGCTCAGAGATCTTTCTGAGAAGCTGTCTTTCCTGCCAGTTCATTAGAGTAACATTTTCATGGCAATACATCTGCTGGGTGTGCTTTTCATCACGAAGGTTTGACTGAATTAGAAAACGGAGGAACAAAATGCTTCAGCTGAGGGTGAGTGAGGGCTTTAACTTGGGTCTGTCCGCAAGGGACTGAATGGCTGCATCTCCAGGTGTGAATAACAACGTTGTGCCCATTGTGAACTAGTCTTCAACAAATTCACCTGTGATCATGCTGCTTGCCTGTTCTGTCTGTCTTTCCTTCAGCTTACCCAAAGGCTCATGTTCCCTTAGCCTGCTGTGCCCAAGGTGAAGCACAGCTCTTACATCTCTCTAGGGACAGACAGCAATAGCATTCACACTGAACTTAGAAAGAAGCCAGAACATGCAACCCTGGATTTTCAGGGAGACACATCAATCCCTGTGTGGGTCCTAAGAGAGTGCCCAGGGATATGTGAGGAAGCTGAAGTGTCAGTCTCCTGTCTGGTAGGTAGGAAATGGATGAGGTGCCCCTGGCTGAAGCCCCCTGCCTCTGGTCCCGCTGGAGCTCCTCCAGCTGGGTACCGCTACCATGCTGCTTGCAGAGCTCTGCTGGGATAATGTGTGTCTGAAGGCAACCAAAACAGTTTGTTCCCAGACTCCACAGAGTTTTTAGTGCCCTTTACTGTAATGGTAATTACAAACAAACAAATCTGGATGAGTTCTGTGGGACTGCCAGATCCCACAGAGATACCTCAGCTTTCCTTTATGTTTTATATGGTAATGGCAGGCCTGGTGGTGAACTCTCTGCTGCTACTAGTAAATGGTGACATATGAGATGTCGCTCTGGAGACAGTGGGTGAGAATGTGGCTCTGCTGGAAGCCAGTGGCAAAACTCCTGTTGACTTCAGTAGAGCCAGAGTATTTTGTGCAGTTATTTTCCATACATAATTCACACAGAGGGGGACGGGACATCTACCCTCCCAATAGTTCTTTTTTTCTCTAATGATTAATAAGTTAACAGTAAGAAAAAGACTTTTTTTCTGGAGTGGTTTGTATTTGGGAAATCCAATTCTGACCTACTAAGCCTGCTCTGACTGTTTTAGCCTTGAGGCAAATTTGCAAACTGGCCTAGGGAAGCTGGTACTTGTTATTGTTGCTTCAAAGACTGTCTATGTGGGAGAGGGAATGAGATGTGTTGGGATTAAAATACTCTAGCTGTAAAAAGCAGTAATAATTACCATCTACATGTGGGCAAGTCAAAAGGGGTTATTACCAAAAGAAATTTAAACTCCTGTTTGCAGAGAAAACTGCCTAAAATCCAACATTATTCATCTGTCCTGTGTGGATTGTTTTTAAACAGTTTTCTTGAAACACCACATTTGTAAGGCAGAGTTTAAATGGATCAAGACAATGTTAAGAAGCTTGGCATCAGGTAAGTGATGGTGTAATGGGAATTACAAAAGACAGGTCTGCTTCCAGGAGCCCTGGGGTCTGGGGGGCCAGCAGAGCTGCCTCCCATGAGAAAACGCACAGCACACACCCTCCAGTCAGGCTGTGTGGTACTCATCTGGTCTTGGTCTGCCTGCTTGAGAGCGTCAAGTGTGCGTGAGCATCAGTGTGCTCACAGAGCAGCTGATCTTTTTAATAGAGCATTTTGCTGTACTCTCCTGAAACAATTACTAGATTCATAGACTTGAAAAGGACTATAAAATCATCTAATGTGATTTTATATAGATACTGTGCACTTCCACCTATCTCCACCTGCATTCCAGTAACTTGTGATACACTAGTTCATACTTTCCCAACATGCATCTGCCCTTCTTCTGAGAATATTGCTGTTCAGTACATTACATAATTTCATGTTAATTATTTTCACTCAGTCTATTCTCATTTACTTTAATGAAAATCCTCTTCAGACTTGTTCATAAAAATGGGAGGAGAATCATTCCGCCCTGATGTCTGTGAGGATAACTTTTAATGGAGAGCAGTTGGCTTGTTGCTCTCTGGTCTTCTGCATGGGCTTTTACAGAAAGGCATAAGAGAGGTCTATAATTTTTGTGGGATTTGGGCTGCTCTGCTTCTTCATAAATTCACCAGTTCAATCCCAATCATGAATATTGTCCTGTGTTGTTGAAAATACTCATTGAAAATGTTTGGAGTATGAAGAGAAGTGCTTCTCCATCTGCAATAATTAAAAAGAGAGTTTCCTAACCTACAGTTGGATGTGTGAGAAAATTCCTATGCCTGAAAAATACTGCCTGATGATGCCATATGCCATCCTCTAGCCTGCAGTTTTGTCTTAGAAGTTCAAAGAGGTAGTGTGTGTGTGTGTGTAATACCAGTGCCTCATTATAGCTTCCACTGACAGAACACCATGCCACAATTCTGTCAGCTCCAAGATTAAGATATTTAATAGCGTCATTTGAGTTGTCTTACAGCAAGATTCAATCATTTTTTCATTGCATACATTGTTGGCTATCATTTGATTGGGCAATGCCTCAATGTACATTCAGTTTGGAAAAGCTGTTGCACAATGCTGTATTCCCTGTTGCTTCATGGAAACTTGGACTTCCTTTTAGCTTCACTTTCTGTGAGTTATACGCTGCTGGGGAACTGTCTTTGAATCAGAAACCAGTCATGATGAGAGCATCTGTTTTATTTGTGGTTTGGGGTTTTTCTCTATTCCAGGTCCACAAACTCAATCCAGTGACACATGGTTTTCATTTATATGGTTATCAAAGCCTAGTTCTTCATTCACAGGGCAGAAGCAAGAGCATTTTCCTTCCTTAAGGTCCTTGTGTGTAAGTTTGGCAAATAGCTGCCTTTTATTTTACTGGTATGCATTCCTTTTTATCACCATCTGCTAAATAGATTTAGCTTATATAACAATTGTTTTCACAATTTCTATCACCACAAGTTAAAAATCATCTATAGACACAGAGATTTTGCTGCAGTCTCGATCTATTTCACACCCAGCTGTATATGAAGTGCCTTCAGTTCATGTAACCTTGGCAGCTCATGGATCCAAAAATATCCAGCTGCTTTACTGATCTAGTGAGAGCTGTATTTGTAGACATGAGGAAGTACTGCCCACAAATTTTGCTAACTTTTCACAGATTCTGCTGATTCACACTGGGATGACCAAAGAAGTTTCACAGAGTGGCTGCCTTCCTTGCCCTCTCCATCCAGCACTGGAGGATGCTGCTGGTAGTGCTCCTGCTCTTCTACTCCCATGAGTACCACTGCCTTCTCTGCTGCTGTCCATAAAGTGAAATAGCAGCTCTTGGGTTCAATTTATTATATCCTCACAGAGATGACCAAAGCCACCCAGGTGACTTGCTTGCTAAAGTATTATCTATATCCCTACTGGTGATTATAAAGGGATGTTAGGTCACTGCCTCATACTTAGATGTCTTTGATGTTGACATGTTAAGCAGAGGAGACAAATCCTACCCAAGCATCCCAGCTGAGTAGACTCCAAGTGCCTGTTTATTCTTTATACTACTGCTAGCAAACTCCTGGGCGCCCCTTGTTCTTGTGGGACTATGGAGCCTCTGGAGTTCATAGTCTGACTCATAGCAATTGATGAAGAGCAAGGGTCTTGCATGAAGCAAGGAGCATGGAAGGAAGGTAATTTCAAGTTGCTGACCAAGGCAGTCTACACTGTGCTGACTCCAAACCACCCTACAGAGATTTTGCTGAAAGCAAACTAAACAGCTGTCCTTCTGAGCTTCTCCTGACCAGGCTCTCATATAGAATCAATTAGGTTGGAAAAGACCTCTGAGAACGAGTTCAAGCTTTGACTGAACACCACCATGTCAACAAGACCACGGCACTAAGTGCCATGTCCAGTCTTTCCTTAAAAACCTTTAGGGACAGCGACTCCACCAGATTCCTGGGAAGTTCATTCCAATACCTAATCTTCTTTCTGTGAAGAAATTCTTCCTAATATTCAACCTTAACCTCCATTGGTGCAGCTTAAGAGTGTGTCTCTTGTCCTATCACTGTTTGCCTGGGAGAAGAGACTGAGTCCCACCTAGCTACACCCTCCTTTCTGATAATTGTAAAGAGCAACAATGTCTACCCTAAACCTCCTCCAGGCTAAACACCTCCGGGTCCCTCAGCTTTTCCTCATAGGAAATATGCTCCAGACCCTTCCCAGCTCTGTTGCCTTTCTCTGGACTCTCTCCAGCACCTCAATGTCCTTCTTGTACTAAGGGATGCAAGACTGAACACAGGATTCAATGTGTGGCCTCACCAGTGCCGAGTACAGAGGGACAATCACTGCCCTGGTCCTGCTGGCCACACCATTGCTGATACAGGCCAGGGTGCACTGGCCTTCTTGGCCACCTGGGCACACTGTGACTCATGCTCAGTGGCTGTTGACCAGCACTCTCAGGTCCTTTTCCATCAGGCAGCTCTCCAGGCACTCTGCCCCAGCCTGTAGCAGTGCGTGGGTTTGGTGTGGCCAAAGCATAGAACCCAGCACTTGGCCTTGCTGCAGCTCATGCCATTGGTCTCGGCCCATCGATCCAGCCAGCCCAGATCCCTTTGATGAGCCTTCCTGCCTGGCAGCAGACTGACACTCTGACCCAGTGTGGTGTAGTCTGCAAACTTGTTTCAAGGTGTGTTTTGCCTCAAGGTGGCTCTATTTTGCAGCGCTATGAATGGCATTGGACTCCCTCTTCCTGGGACCAGATGGCCAGTCCTGGCAGTCCAGTTTATCTGTAAAATAATGCAGTCACTGGTTTAGCTCTGAGTGCAAGCTGTAGGTAGCAGTTCTCTCATATAGCCTTGACCTTCTGAGGCTTTCTTTCCTCTCATGAGTGCCACAGTATGTGTGAACATGGTGAACTGGGTTTTCTCTTGTCCAGCATCCTTGCCATAGGTCTGTCCCTTATGCAATCTGACTGTACTTTGCAAAGACTTTCCTCTAGTTGTAACTTACAGTATCTCTTATCTGAGTAAGTGATCCCTTACAATACTGAAAAATTGTCAGTAGGTCCTCAAGAGAATTGATGTTTGTGTCATCATCTGAAGATTGCTTAAATGGCCCAAATATCAGCACTTGCTGCCAGCTGGTCACTTTGAAATGAGCGGGGCCTTTAAATCAACAAGCATTTACTGTCTCCAGTGTTTGCCCTATGCCATGAACTGCAAAGCAGTTTGTTTTCCCAGGTTTCTTCCCCAGCTTGCATTTGTGCCCTAGCTGTGCAGTTATCATGCTACTTGCACTGTACATACACCTGTATGAATTTCTCCACTGTCACAACGTGGTAGTTCTCCTGGGTACTGGTGGCTGGGCTGCCACGAGTGGCTGACAGGTTGGAGAGCACCTTGTGCTGTAGGCAGAAGGCAATTCTGTGACTAAGGCAGAAGTGGAATATTCCTTGGTGTCCACCCCTGTGGTATTAATATGTTCTTCAATTAGAAATAAATATGCTGGGAAGGCGTGATATATACACTAGATCCTGTGCTGGGCTACGGATGCTGGACCAGATGATCTTTTTCTACCTCCTTAGGCACTCTGTGGTGGAGTACCATGCTAAAGGCTGTATTATATGTGATCTGGGCTTATTGATGGTCACTAATTGCTAAAAATAGAGCAGAGATGGAAAAAAACAGCCATTACTTTAATATTCAGTACTCCTAACTTGAAGCTTTTGTGTGATGAAAACAAAAGCATATGCTGCAGCTCTTGCTCTGCACATTCTGCAAAGTCAGGGTATCCCTGGCATAGATTTCTGAAGGCCAGGTTGTTTTAGTTAAAAATAAACCCAGAGCAATCGTGGCAGGCTTGTAAATTAATGTGGTGCATTCTCTGAGCACCAGCTCCCATCAGGGTTACTCTGGAGATCTCTCAGTGTCATCCATCATCAGAGTCCTATCACTCTAATGATGCATTTCATACTAAAGTGGCTCCAGTTGCTGGGAAGAGATTCTGCATGCTCAAATTATAAAAAGTATTACTGTTGTTAACCTCAGGTGTTCTCTCTCTTCTTACCTATGGTGCCCTGGAGAATAGGCCAAATAGGTTCCACAGAGAGAAATCCTATTTCATCTTTTGTCTGCATTCAAAGCAAAGAGTTTTCCTTCACTGCTGTCTTTAAAACTCCATCAAGATCTTCTGATGATGTTTCAACAATTAACTGTTTTATAAAGCTGACATTCTCATCCATATTAACCTTTATTAAAAGGCTTTTAGGCTGGACTTAAATAATGCAATCTGCCCTTGAGACAGAGGTAACCCTATGATTGCCTTGGCCAGCAGCACCATGGGAAAAGAGCTCTGACTCAGAGTCTCACTTCAGTGGCTGGTTCTCGTTTGGTCCAAGGGGAATTCCTATATATGAACTCTTTCCCAGACATAGATTACTTCCCTCTTCACACGGGGTCAGCAGTGCTCCCTTGCAGACTTTGCTGTGTTTTCCCCCTCTTCCCCTTCTCCTGGGCTCCGCCCTGGTGTATGAGACTTTATATCAGTGTAAACTGTTACCACTCCTTTAGACAAAAACATCTCCTCCGTACATGCAGAAGCAGGAAGTCAGACGTCTGAATAGTCTTCCCACAAATTTCAAGAATTACTCACATTCATTGTCATCTTCTCTGGGCTGCACTGCCTGGGGCATCTGTGGGTTCTGACGAGAGTGGGGTCACACCCACCGACTTGAGGAATAGCTGAAACCTAACCCAGGGCACACACTAGTCATCTGCACACCCCAGATTTTGTCCCTGCCCCCCATGCCCCATGAGGTCCTGAGCGTCCTCCCAGCCCACCTTTCTCACCTATCTACCACTTTTTGGGGTAAAGGGCCTGAGGGCAGTCTTAGATGTGTTTAAAGGCATTGCCCTTGTGTTTTCTGCCTGCATGGCTGGCACTGGGTTGACCACAGCTTGTCTGCCTTCATGGTTTAATTGCATAGTGCTCCTCTGTGTGTTGGGAAAAACCCAGCTCTGGGTTTGCCAGAGAGGACATGAGGCCATTATCAAAACGGGATGTGAGTCTGTGTTTGACCCCTGCAGGTTGACTGCATGAGAAAGCATGGATCCACATATGGGGCACACATGCTTTGGCTCCTCACCTCCAATGATCCCTATGTGGGGCTGGTCCTCAGAGCAGGCTTGGACCAGGACCTTTGGGTTTTGTGGAACCACTCGACTGTGTGGGCTTGACTGTATACATCTGCCTGCTCTGATCAGTTTGAATCATGCCTGCCCTCTTACCTCTGAATTGGCCAGCAACCTCAATCACCCTCTTCTGAATGCACCTGTGATGCTTCAGAAGAAATACCTGGTTCAGTTACTGCAGATCTTCCAGCTGCCCTTGCTGGCCCACTACTAGTTGGTATAGGTCCAGCCACGAAGAAATCTTGGTGGATGCAGCCTGAGTTTCCACAGTGGTCTGTACCAGAGACCTTGGTAATGTCCAGCTGATCATGGTTCCTCATAGCAGAGGCACACTCCCTAGCCTAGGAGAATCATCCTTCAGAGAGAAGGTTAACTTCAGACCTGCTCACACATGTAGCAGACACATACTGAGTAGCATGTGCTGGAGTTTGACAGCAAAGAATCATCAACTGAACATCACTGTGTCAACTAAATCATAGCACTAAGAGCACTAAGTGCCATGTCCAGTCATTTCTTGAATATTCCGCTTGGCGACTCCACACTTCCTTGTTCCAATCCTTGACCATCCCTTCCATGGAGAAATTTCTTCTGATGTCCGATCTGAACCTGTTCTGGTGCAGCTTGAATGCATTTCTTCTTGTCCTCTTCCTTGTTGCCTGAGAGAAGAGGCTGACCCCCACCTTGCTATAACCTCTTTCAGTCACATATAAAGAGCAATAGGTCTTCCCTGAACTTCCTTTCCTGAACCCTAAACAATTCAGATTCTCTCAGCCACTCCCCATATGACTTACTCTCCAAGCAGTTTGTCTTATACATCACAGAATTAAGGCAAGAAATTCCTCAGCTCTGTCCTTCAGGCTGCCTTCCTGGAGCAGCAGAAATCCTGTATTTCAGACTTCTGACAAACATAGTGATGGTGGGAGTGGATGGTGGCTCAAGCTGTCTCTGAACATCCTGCTGTCCCTCTGTTACCTTTTGCATGAGAAGCTGCTATAACATACGTTATTTGGAATGCAAGGCATCTTTGTTCCTCATCCAGTGCAACGACCCTGCCCAAGGCCAGCACACAGGCACTGACCCATGTTGTTAGAGTAATGTAAGTAATAATTATGTGAAGTTTGTGAACCCACGGGATGAAAACCACATGCAGTATTTGCTACAAAACTGTTTTGATTTGAGAGATTCAGTTAAATACTGACTCAGTGGTTAGGATATGTAGGCTGGGATTACAGTGATAAACAGTTCAGCATTACATCATTTAGTCAGAAGCAGCAATGAAAAAGGGCCCACACTATTTGTAATACCTCCCTGATGTCATTTAATTGGAAGGACCTGGGTTGCCAGAATGCATGTTGAGATGGCCCATGCATAATCTCTGGAGGGTTGGGGGCAGATTTCTGCTTCTATGCCATTGTTTTTGCCACAAGTAATAAGTGACTCCTTTATCCTTGTCTATCAGTTATGTTTTGCATAATTAGGCTAATTATTAGGTATGTATAAATCTGATTCTGGTCGGAATAAGTTGTACTTACCATATTTACTCTCTCCATGACTGACCTTTTCTGTGAAAGGCTTCAGAAAAAAAAAGGTGTGCTTGCCCCTGTGCTGAATGGTTTGTTGTGCAGTCCAACACACTTTCAGTTAGTCTCTAGAGTGTAAAAATCTGCTGTTGACTTCAGGTCTTGAAAGACAAGAAAGATGAAGTTAGCACAACAGTCTGAGACACATGGTGTGATTCTTGGGGTTGTGCAGGGCCAGGAGTCTGACTCCTTGTGTGTCCCTTCCAACTCAAGAGATTCCATGCTTCTATGAAAGGAGACACGTGGTTCTGGTTTACAGGCTGCCCATCACCTCACTGACTGATACAGAAGAAGGACCTTTAGCTGCCAGCCTAGGAAGCAAGGCTAGTGTGCCAAAGACATTCTGATTGTTCATATGTCTGCTTTCCATTTCCAGCTATTTAACAACATGAAAAGACAACTGTCACCAGTGCAAATATTTTCCTTGTTTAGTGCTGCATTTGGTCTGGGGCTGTTGGCATCACTGGGATGTTATCCCTTCAGAGGGGCTGTGGCTGGAAGAAGCTGGCATAGTGGAAAAGAATTCTCCATGAGATGTATTTTTAAAAAGACATTCTGACACCTCATGTCTGTAAAAGCAAGTGTAGCTATGAGGACTACTTCTCACCAATGCATGGCTGCCAGAGTCCATGGTCAGTCTGGGTCAGCAGCATTTGCCTCTCCGTGAGATGAATCTCTTGGCTATTAGGCCAGGTCCACTTGGACTCAGAGGGTAACTGATACCACATGGCTTACATGTGGCTGTCTGTATGGCAAAACTTCTTTGCTGTCAGAGCTGGGTGGTCTCACCCATGTTCCCTATTAACAAGGATGCTTAGTCTGTGCCTAAATTATGCCCAGGCACTGCCTGAGAAAATGCTAGCTGGCAATCAAGCAAACTGTAGTAGGGAGGATGGGAGCCTTTAAACTCATTTGATGATTTCATGCTCATGTTTGAGCTATGCCCTGTCCTGGGTCAGCTTCCCAACACAGGTGTAACCTCTGAGACCCAGGATGGCCTCTTTCCTAATTCCAGTTTGCAGAATATAGCAAGAAGCTTGAAGAAGAGGGTGTTGGGTCTGCTCCACAAACAAATTATTCATCATGTGACTGGGGCAAGTTTTGGGGGGATGCCCTTCTGGGAAGAAGGTGCTCTATGATGCCTGACCTATTTTTGCCTAGTGACTGAGGGGTGAAGCCTTTGCTGTACCCTGTTAAAGATGGGAAACCTGTGTAGAGAGGAGAGGGAATGACCACATGGCTAAGGCTTTAAGCTAACTCCTATGCACAAATCTATTTTTACAGACTTTGGTCACAGAATATCCCCAAAGTGTCTTGAAATAGAGAGTTTGGACTGAGACAGGAATTTTTGGAAGTCCATTGCTTAGTGTTTGCCATTTTTTCCATACTTAGACATCTCCTTTTCCTAGTGCTGTCTGAACACGGTAAATAACCCTCAGGTAGAAGTGACAGCTGAACCTAGGAAAGATTGAGAAATTCAGATTGGGCAAGCAAACTCCCAGTTCTCTCACCCACTCAGTTCACACTGTCTTTGAGGTGTCCTTTTCCCTTTCACATATCCACTCTCATGTGGGTTCTCTCTGTTCTTAAGGGTGAGACCCCAGCTGACTTTTGCTCTCTCCTAATTTAAACTGAGGTTCTGTGGTATGAAAATCTGCATTTGCTTAGCCACTGAAGGTGGAAATGTGGAATTTTCATTCTATCTGATGGCCTGGTGGGCATGGATGTGTTCAGGAGAGTAGAGACCGTCTTATGGCTACTGGGTGAAATCTTGACTGGTCTCAGTGTGCTAGCTCTGGAAAGTAGTCTACTTGCAGCTCCTGCAAGGTCATGGCTACATCTGACCTTGCAGCTCTGCCAGCCCCTGAAAGGTCCCAAGGACTGCTGGGCTGTGCCCTGGGGCTGAATGTGCTTGTGAAAGTCCTGAGCAGGCAGATCAATGCTCCTCCAGCCTGTTTCGTTTACCATAATGGAGATTGTTCTGTAGGAAGAGAAGCAAGCCTCTTGCCTATTCAGGAGTTTCACAAGCGTGGTGCACTCATGTTTCTGGTGGTGGGAAAGCCCCAGAATGTGGGTTGGAGTGAAGGGACAGTGCAGGTGATTTTACAAAAGTCCTGTCTAACTCTTGGGTAAACCTGAGTTGAACGAAAATCTGATTTCACTTGAAGGCTTCTATCTACAGAGCTCAGATATGTGATGACTACAAGGAGTGACTCAGTTCTCTCTAACCACTACCCCACCTGGTATCTGAAAATGTCTCAACCAAGAGGAGATCCTGGGTACGGTTTCCTGAGAACACATGCCAGAACCAGGAGGGAAATGGGGGTGGTCTGGGCTGGGTGCAGTCACAGTGAGAGTGGCAGTGCCATGCAGGCCCTTTACCTTCCTCCCTCTGCCCACCCATGGCAGTGAGTCTGCCTCTGACATACAGCACACACTGACCACATGTGCCAGAGTAAGCAACTGGGCAGCTGGGAAGAGGCAGGAGCTGGAGAAATAAGATTTAATTTGAACACCTAGATGCTGCACTGCACTGGGCTGTGTAACATCATGATGCGGGATACCCAATCCATTACCCATCCAGGGGAAACTGGTGTACTCCAGAGCCACACATGGAAGCTGTTCCTGCTGATGTCATCAAAACTGCCCATCCTTAGCACAGCCCACAGTGGGCTGGATTTGGGGCCAGAGGTATTCCTAGAGACTAACATGGCAGATGTAAATAACTGAGACTGCTATAAATAAAGAGCATATTTGATCTAGAGATGTCACTTTCCCTCACCTCCCTCTTTGAACAGTCTGGGTAGAAGGATGACTCTGAGCAGGAGCTGTGCAGAGCTGTAAGGTAATACAAAATTCCTGCCAAAGCTGCGTCTCACCGTGCATTGACTACTACAAGGGAAACTTGTGGAGACTAGCCTTCCCAGGCTAATGTCAGCCTTGGTGATTGTTGCTCTAGACCCCCTCCGTAGTCATTGAAGAAAGACAACAACCCACCCGTGAGCTGCTGTTGCATGACCTTTGGAGACTTCATATCTTTAGGCTGAGTATAGAGGGGAATGCTCTGTAAAGGCAACTAAGCAGGAGCCTCTAAGTTGGTGGTATCTCTAAGGTCTATTGTGGTGTCTTTGGATCTGTTTTATTCTGTAGATCATCCTCCAGATTAATTTAAGCGACTAACAGAGCTTTGCATCTCTGTGGACCTTCTGTTAGTTTCAGGCCAGTAGAGCATGACAGATACCACCATGAGGAAGACTGGTTTTATAAAGCAGACTTTGCCTGGACGTATTCTTATTTTAGCTTTCAGTGGAGAAGCAAAATTTTGGACCAGATCTTCTGGAAGAAAAATCAGAGATGTTCAAGTTTCTCTATTTGTCATCCTGACAAGCACAGCTCAGTTTTTTCATCAATCAGGTCAGTTTTCAGCCACTGAGGGATGATTTTAGGCTCCAAAGCGTGGAACAAATTGTGCTGGTTGTGTGAGTAGGGCAAACTTACTCTCACCCTAGGGGATAGTCTTGGAAGACCTCTGAAGGATTTCCAGGAGGAAATGAGACACTGTCTCTGTCTTGATTCAGCTCACATTCCAGGTCTGAAGGACATGGTGCTTGGTGTTATATATTTGTGTTTTTCCACCAGATTTGAGAGGCTGGTATTCTTGCAAGCTGTGGGGACAGCAGTATTCCTGTGTCCTGGAGATCAGCGGGGCCTGATGAAGGATGGGGAAGAATTTCCTTGGGTGATTTTTCATGCCTTATGTGTATTAAGTCTGATTTCACTACATAGCCTGCCCCATACATCTTGTGTTTATTTTCTGGTACGGCTCATCCCAGCAGCCCATGTGCCTGCTTACACACTGCTGCAGAAGGCAGCTCACAGACAACAGAGGAAATAGCTCTGTTGACATGTCTTTCCTATCTCATTTCCACCCTCAAATTTTTCCCTAGTTTTAATCCCTGTGGTCTGGATTCCTTACGAGTTTCTAGAAAAGCTCACCCTTTGGTACCTCCCAAGACTTCTCACCCAGAAGTCCAAGGGTTAATATCCTTGGAGCATCGTGTTGGGAAGCAGCACAAGCCTGTTCATGCATTTGATAGTGCCCTTTTATTATTGCTTCTATCTCTCCTATCAGATGTCTCACTCTTAACAGAGTTGTTATTAAGATAATTAGTTAATGCGGGTTATTTTATTATTGTAGTCTTATTTAGTTTGATTGCACAGTCAGCTGACACATGTCATAAAAGCAACAAAAGCATTAAAAAGTTGCATAATTGGCAAAACTGAACCATCAGTGTTGTGGAGTTCAGAGATTTGCAGAGAGAAGAAATATATAGACTCCTCAGAGACACGGGTCCTTCTGTGAACCTTGGATTTCTCCTCCTGGCATTTATTAGTCAGGAAAATGATTGGCATTTCCTCTTCTGTGTTTTAATTTTCTCTTCTTGGGCTGTATTTTCTGATCTTTGCTTTAGCCTGCAGAGGAAGGCAGATTGGTCTTGTTTATCTTTGCCAGAGATTCCTTCGTTTTGGGAACCACATAGGAAATAACTTTGAATGAAGGCAGACAAGAGGCTTTAAAAAGCATCTATCAAGTAATCAAGTGGGTCCATGTGTCATATTTCCTGACCATCTATTGCCTTGGTATCTGCCATTGGCACACGTCCCAGTGCTGTCAGAGTAGTACAATCCTATTTTTACTTACATCCAGTGTTCCTCTATTCAAATACTTTATCCAGCTTTGTCAATGCAAAATCCTAGCAATTTTCATCTTCTTAACCTTTTGAGTTTTCCTTGTGCACCCTCCTGACACATAAGCTTGTGAAAAATATTTCTTTCTTCAGCCCTGGTCTGAAAAGCTGCTTTTTAACCCACCTTAGCAAGACCGTTCTGAGATCTGACCAGTGTTGTCTTTGTTTGTGTTGGTCTTCTCTAGGCTCAGGTTGAAGCTGTGACTGGAACATTCCCCAGGGTCCTAAATTCTGCCCAATTTGCAGCCATGTCGACCTGCAAATATTTCCTCCAGTTTGAGATTTTTGGCATCCCAAGTTTCCTGGATGTGCTTACATCATCCCTGTGCGGAGGAGGACTTGGCTGTATGGCTTAGAATGTGCTCTGTGTAATTGAACAAGTTCCCTCAAAAATACCCCAGTAATTTTACCAGTTCTTGTCTGGGGTTATGAGGTATGTGATGTAGCCCTGTGGGCAGGAGAGGAAAAAGCCCTCCCAAGAGGCCGCTCCTGAGTTGACTTGATAACTTTGGGGTTTGAAATAGTGGGGAAAGAAAAATCTGATGTGAGAAACAAGTTGTTAAAGCAAAGACATGCACAGACATATAATAAATGATACATCTAGATTTTTTAGAATGTGGCTAGAGGAAATCAATCCTTAATGGTGTAAACAAGCTCCAGTGGGTTACCAGCAGACAACATCCAGAGTAACTCAGTTCCAAACATGGGCACTGCTGCAGTCAGAATTTGGCCTTGGAAATTCTGTTTTGCAGTTGCTGCTCTAAAAGAGGGATTTTAGGAACAAGCCCTGCTGCATGCAAAGAATGCTTGAAAGTCCCTTCACACACACTGCCTTTTCAAGGTGCACTGCTAAAGCTCAAAGCACTGAAGAGGAAGGCTCCTGACAGCTTTCCAAGGCTCTGAACTTTGGACATAATGCTTTTAGGTCATTCCTTACAAGCCAAGAGCACCAAGAAGGGCAGACAAAGGCGTATTAGCTGGACCTCTTCTCAGTCTCCTGGGAGGGACAATGGGTGCAGTTCACAAGCAGAGGCACACAGCTGCAGCTCGCTGGTTGGGAGGCTGCACACAGAGGAGAGACCAGAATTCAGAGCAATTAAGCACGTCGCCTGATTGTTACCGACAGATTAAAAAAACCCCTCTGCCAGCTTTACACATTTGAGGCCTCTTGTCTTTGTGAGTCAGGAGGCAGTTCCCATCATGAGACACGTGCTCTGTAGTACAGGATGATTTTTGGCAAAGTCTGGACGATTGTGAGCCAGGCGGGGCGGGGACAGCATTCCAGTTTTATAACACAATTCCATAATAGGAGACAGCATTCTTTTCATATTAATGTTCATACAATAGGAATTTTAAACTCCAGCTTTTGGGTTATATGGGGGGTGGGGGGAAAGCCTCTTTTAAATGCCACAACAACTTTATTCTATAATTCAATGAACAGGGCTGCTGGTGGGCCAACCACAGAGAGTGCAGTGGGTATTTTGAGGGATGCTTTAGTTCCAAGAAACAGCAAACTGAAAAGCAGGGATGCCGTTATGCAGTAGCTGATGTCACCCTGACCTCCTCTTTGGATAGGTAACAGGCCTTCAGTTTACCTACTCTGACCCCAGGGGAAATTCATGTCACCACTCTGCACACTCCTTGTGAGCACAGTGAAGTATCTACTACCACTGTTTCTTTAGATTTATCAGACCAAAAGATGTGTAGGCATTTCCATGCCTTTTGGTAGCAAGAGTTTTACAGAGTGCAATGTGGGGCTGCTTCAGGACCATCCATGCCTGCAAGTGCAGGGAAATTTTCTGCCTTGCCTGTTCTGGAGGCACAGAGAGGAACCTGAGGCTTTCAAGATGTTATTCATCTCCTGACTTACATCTTGCCATATCTTGCTGGGCAGGTAGAAGTTTTAAAGATAAATTTCTCCTATTGGGGTTTTGACCAGTCTTTGAGTTTTGCACAAAAAAACCCCCTTGTGGTTTCAAAAGCCCTTGCTGCTCTTGGCTTAAGGCTGCATTTTGTGCCCTCACTGTAACTCACACAAATACCTTGCCTGCTGGTATCACTGTTAAAGGATGAGGAAGATGAAAGGGCTCTAGGCTTTTCTCCTTTGGAGTGTGTAGCAAGAGAACACACTTTAGGGCCCCTAGAAACATCTTGGATACTCTATTGGTCTCGTGGTGAAAAGGGACAATTCATTAAAACCTAGTTTTGGTCATCCTGCTGACACCCTTAAACTAGTGTTTGCCAGGATGCCTGGTTTTAAGCACTCCAGAGAGATGGATTATATGAAGTGTGTTTCTCACTAGTGGCAGGCATAACTGAGATTTCACAGAGGGCTTAGTTGAACCAGGCTGTCCAGAGCAGATACGAGGAGTGCCACTACTAGTCACTAGGAGTTCACATTGTCCTAACCTAAGGCTTTGTTTTAGGTGAGCAAAGACATGTGCTCTGAAGAGGGCAGAAGGCTCAATACTATTTAGAGACAAATTAGAACCCCCCAAAGAGCAGAAGAGGCCTTGGCCTCCTGAGAGGTTGTTCTGTGTCTTGCCTGAACAGCCATGGGGCTGTGGGCATCAGTGAGGATTTACATGTTTTGGGGATGAAATGACCCGTGGAAGAATGCTGGAGTGGCATTTGAAAACAGGAGAGGGAAAACCTCATTAAGCACACACAGGAAAATCTGGTGAATGCCAAGAGTGTATCCCCACACAATGCCAGTCTGAAAGGAGATGTTCAGTAGTGACAATTTTATAATGCTGGTTTGATATTTGGATACTGCCAAATGATAGAGAAAATGGAAATTCTTAGGGTGTAAATGCATGCAGGAGAGTGCAGCAGTAGGGCAGTTTTTGGTTTTGAGGCTTGGGGCTTTGGGTATCCGCAGTTTTGAAGTGTGGTAATAGAGAGGCTGACCTGCACTCATGTTCTCAACTCAGTCTTAGTCAGCTCAGGGGAATTTCTTCTTAAAGGAGAGCTTGCAGAGCAAGGGCTGTGTGAGAATTTTTCTTCCTGACAGCTTGGCTGTGTTCTTGAGAGCATGCCTGGCTGTGGTGGCACTGAGCTTTTCCAAAGGTGGTGCATTCTCTGAGTTGAGGGTGGTAGCTCTGGCCCAGGGTGAATCAGGGTAGCTCTGGCTGGGGATGGCCAGCTGGGGAAAGGGGTGGATCAAGGCCTGACGTGAGTACAACCCAATCTTTAACAAAGAGACTTCCTGCCTGAGTTGAAATGTCTTGGTGTATTTCCCTGCCTTCAAACAAGGGCTGTGTGCACCTGACGTCACTTCCCGCGGCTGCCCAGCGGATAACAGGATGAACCTGCACTGACTCTGAGCAGACATTCCACTGTGTCACTGGTTGTTGTGCTCTGCAATGAGGCGGGCGATTTTACTACCAAGGCTGTTTCTGCAGTTTGTGCTCCACACACACTTTTCCCCTCTGCTCCCCAGCAGTTCCAAAGGAAGCGGCGCAGGAACTTGTGCGATGTGCTTGCAGGCACACAGCAGCAATGTGACTCATCAATAGACCAGGCTTTGGGAGCTGGTGCCTGTTACAGCGTGAAGCCAGCCTGCTTCTCCACAGAGCTCCAAAAGGCAGCTGGCTATGTCAAAAGGGCAGAGAATAAAGAGTGTAGTGTGAAATGGAGACACAATTAGGCAAAGATAAAAAGAAAAAAAAAAAAAAACAACCCTATAACATTTTTCATCTCTTTACTGAAAGTTCCCTCGGGTGGTGTTTGCTGTAACGAATAGTTCTACAGCTTGCTGGTATAAAAATGGCACATAGATTTTGCAATAATGCTAGGTTATTTTTAAACATCTGAATGAACAATCATAAAACATCTACCTTGGTATGCACCAAATTCATCATAGGATATGTCTTTATCCCTTTGCAGCTCTGAGGAAACGTCATTTAAGTGATATCTCTATGAACCTTTAAACCTCCAAGTGTTTCAGCCTCATATCTTGTACTGAACACTAGTCAGTGAGGAGGGAGAGGCTAATTTATTGCAAGTCATTAATCAGGAACCTTGGTACAGATTTTTATGTTTCAGGGCATTTTAAAATTAATATGGTTTAGCACTGTATGCATTTTGGAACTGGGAAAATTAAGGCATTTCTTTGAAAAGACCAGTAAATATTTGGTGCCTGCATTTGATTTCATAAAATGACAGAAAAGATACAAAACTTGGACAATGACACCATTGCTTCTGCTTATCTAGCAGGTGATACTGCAGTAAGTCCCAGTAATTTGGTTTTATTTTGGGTTGTGCAGCTGTGCCTGTAGCTGTGAGTTGCTTTTATATCACTGGAAATCTGTGCTGTTTCCACTCAACAATGGAACTTGGAAGACATGGAGAAAAGTGTATGTCAGACACTTGAAAACAAATACTGTCCTCTATTTTGACATTGCTTTAAACATTAGTATTATTCTGAAATGATCATAAGAGTCAGCAAGATGTAGATTTTGACATTTCTGATTTCACTGTATTCAGAGGTTTTTGCAAATATGATTGCATTATTTGATTTCTCCACATTTCTTTATATTTCTACAAAGAAGGCAAATACATGACAGTGAGTGCCTTTATTTGATTCCTAGTTTTTACCTGTGCTTCCCACAGCTGTCTTCACCTGTCATGGGATGGCAAGGTCAAGTTGTAAACACAATTGATACTGTTGCCCAGGGTTATCACCACTTGGTTATCATTCAAGGTCATAATCCGCTTGTCCTTTATCATGTAACAATACCAAGAAAACAGTCTCTGTAAGCATAAATAAGAATAACATTAATACTAACAATTCACCACACTGCAGCATCCATTGCATATTTTTCTACATTTCCAAGCATTCATTAAAAAGAAAACCCAAACAAACCTGTTTCTGTTCACTCCAAAGGACAAGTATCAGGCTGCTCTGTTTCTGGACATCCTAGACAGTTTGCAAGACCAGTGCTTTAGTGTGAGTTAGTGGTCCTATGCCTTTGGTACTGACATTCAGTAGAGAAAACTCTTCAAAGTATCCAGAAATACTTTGTTGTAAGCTGTGCTGAGTCTTGGCACTACCACAAAATAAAAAGGGTAAGTCAGCTGCTAGGAGAAAATCTTACTCATGAGTAGTTAGTTACCTGATATGACAAATGACAAGGTTTGAAACAGATTTGTCAACCAGTCATCATCTTGGTTTCTCCTTCCAACAATTTTCAGAGTCTTTCTGTGATTATATAATATTATATTTTGTCCATAAGCAACATTTGATTGAGATTGGTTGTCTCAGGACTTTTTTGCTTCTTCTGTTCTTCAGAACGTAGTTAACTTTTAGTCAGTGTTCACAATGGAGGACATGTCCTTTGAATAAGCCTATTTATCTTTTGTGTACTTCACAGCTTCTACTTCATTTTTACCTTCCTTGAAGGATAACTTTTTTTTTCAATATCTGTATGTCACTGGAAGTGGAGAAAATTTACATTGACAAGATCTGTAATATTCCACTGGTAAGCATCTTAAACCTGGATGCTTTCCCTGGAGTAAGTGAAATGATATGATTATACTGTATATTTGTGTACCCTTGTGATTTATCTCCTTTTATAGTCTGCTGTTCCCTCCAGTTCCCTTGAGATAACTTAATGTTACCTACGAAGGAGCATGTCCCAGCCCATCTGCTTGTGGGGTGTGACAATGATGATATGCATCTGAATGATGAGCTCAGTGAAATGGGGCCCAAGGAGTCACTGTAACCCTCGCACTCTTGGTATTTATTCCAGATTAATCTATGTCAGGCCTATGTTGATTAGTTGCTTTCACAATGAAAGACAGGAGGAGACACTCCTGAACTTGTGAATTTTCTGAGGATATTCGGAATGGACTACCAAAAGAAATTAAGATCTCTTTTACAAGAATGAAGTCCTCAAAACATTTGAAAGGACAGGAGCAGTATGTTTTCCTTGGGCAGGTATTTTCCATTAATTATCATGTAATTTGTTTAGACAATTTATTAAGGATGTGTTGGAAGGCAAGTAAGAAGTGAAATTATTTTCCTAGTTTAAAAACAGCTTGTTTAACATTTATTCATGCAGGGCTGGGTCTCCAGATGGTATAAATTGGCATAGATCCATTTAATTTAGTGGATCTATGCCAATTTCCAGCAGCTGAGAATCTTGTCCAGTAAGTCACTTTTAGTCCCATGACTTAGGTTCAGTGCTAGAAAGATGGAAAGATTCAGCCCCTGGGGTGATGACAAAAAATTCTTAACTTTACCAAAATGAAACATTTTTTATCAGTGATCATCGCAGAGCTGAGCGAGCACAAGCACAATCTACTCAGAACAGACAAAATGCCCTTTTTTCCCATCTACCTTTCATTACTGGTGATGTTATAGCTAGAGATGTGCTTCACCTTGGCCTTAGAGGTCAACATGACAAGTTTCATTATAATAGCAGGGTTCTGTATGGTGAGCCTGCGAGTACAGAGGTTATGAATTGTGCTCCCACAGGTACATAAATTGGAAGTTATCAATGGAGTTATGCCTTTTAGTCCATATGTGGATCTGCACCATACGATATATTTGCTTTAGGAATTAATCCAACAATCACAGCAATTGTTACTTCATCATCTCGTCTATTATTGTACATAACTTTAGATACTGGTTGTGTGTTAGAGATCTATTATCAAGACAATGACATTCAGACCACAAATGTCAGACTCCTCTATGATAAAACTGGGACTTGGCACAACACTGGCATCTGCCATCTCAGAGAAACAAAACTCTGAGAGAACAGAAGAGACAGAAGTCTCAACTGCTTTAGAATAATCAATAAAATAACACTTAGATTTTTGAAATAATGTGTTTCCTCAATAAAACTTACTGCTGTTTAATGTGTGGTGGGTGACCCTGGGTGGCAGCTAAATAT
This sequence comes from Acrocephalus scirpaceus scirpaceus, assembly GCA_910950805.1. Lineage (NCBI taxonomy): Eukaryota > Metazoa > Chordata > Aves > Passeriformes > Sylviidae > Acrocephalus > Acrocephalus scirpaceus. The sequence continues at coordinate 52,641,995 of OU383774.1, read as the reverse complement.
CCACCCAGCTACTCCCTCAGTCTCCCCAGGTGGGATGAGGGGAAGAAAATGGGAAGAAGACAAACAAGAAAACTCATGGATCTAAATAAAGACACTGATTTGGGTATCAAAAAGCAAAGATGACAAATATTCCAACACTTACGGAAAGCACCTCCCCACTCCCCTTCCTAGAATTTTGCTATTGATAGTACCACAGATTACACTCGGTCCCTTAGGCAAAGCAACAGGCAGCACAGGACATTAGGGTCAAGGGGTAGTGGTTTCTTTCTGACACTCCTTGTTCCTTACCCTTTTCTCTGTTCCTCCTTCCTTTTTCCTCTTTTCCTGTGCTCTGGTGTGGATCCTCCATGGGCTACAGCCTGCTCATGGAGTTCCTGCTGTGGCAGGAGTCCCCCAGGGGCTGCAGTCCCTTTGGGCAACTGTTGTGGAGTCAGCTAGAGCTGACTGGGACTGGCATAGGGCAGCCCTTTACTTTCTCCCATAGAGTTCACCCCTGCAGCACTGCCTTCCTCCTCTCCCCTGCTACCAAGATCCTGCCAAAGGTATCCAATACAATCTATAATCTTCCTACTTAGCTGAGCAGAACACTTAAGACAGGTCGTTGTGAGGTAGGAATAACACTACACACTCTTTATGCACTGCATAAAAAGTCTGTCGTAGGGTATCTTAAGAGACAGGATGTGGGGCCACTATATCCATGGTCTGACTCTGTATCTTAATTTACCTAAAGTCATGTTGCCCTACTTTATTTCAGTCTTTCACTGAAGATTATGGGGATTCCAGAGGTTGTGTAGAACCAAGCAAAGGAACACACAACTCTCTTTCAGAGTGGAGAAGCACGTCCCCTCCTGGAACCATGGAAGTGGCACTGTTCAAACCAAACAGCTCCAGGGTAAGGCTACAGCAACACATAATTTTCATTTATTAACCATAACACTGGAATGCAAAAGAAATCTTAAAACCTTTTTCCATCTTCATCCCCATGACCAAAAATCTCCACCATTTCAATAACATTAATCTGTTTGGTTATTAAGCTGTTGAATGACTAGATTTTATTTCTCTCAGCATATTTTCTACTCCTCTTCTAGCTTTAATAGCTATCTGCTTAATATGAGAGTTGTTCCATTTCATTACCTTCCTCCTGGTTTTTTTCTTGAGGTGGAACTAATGCAATGCAAATTGTGATGCCTGTCTCTGATTTTTCTATTAAGCAACTTAGGATTCTGCACAGCCTGTGTTGTTGACTGCAGAGCTAGAAATATATTTAAATTTATGATGAAATCCTGGAATTTGCAGTATATCAAGTTTGGTGGATTTTTTTTCAAACAAGTAATATTATTCAATGATATTCAAGACTTTCATGGAGGCCTTTTCTGCAAAGTATGTTATACACACATTTCAGTTCTTTTATTTCCACCTGATGCAATTCCATAGCAGCTGCCATATAAAATGTGTGACATAGACCTGAGCACAGTACAAGCTCAGCTGGGCACTAAAGCTGCAACAGTGCAATGTGAACAAGTTCACAGGCACTGTTGAACTGCGGTCTGGGGTTGGTGAAACCAAAAGTAGGAAATGGTTGATTAAGTTTTATCACACCAGAAGCACTGGGAAGGTAACTGCTGGCACATACTGTTGCCTGGAGAGCTAGAGTTACTTCAGCAATCAGAGCAATTTTATTCTTCAGGTAAATAAGAAATAATTTTTGGATTAAGCTCTGCAACATGTGTGTATGGTCTTCTGAGTACATAGTCTGTGCTGGAGATGCTGCAAATTGCTGCTCTTGAAAACCATGCATGAACTATGGTGTGCATCTCCACTAAGGCTTTGGATGTATTTGTTCCTCACTTTTGCCTTTATTTCACTGTATAAAGTTTAAAGGAATTTTCTAGCCTGTTTTGTTCAATGACCTGATCAGTCATATCAAAGATATGACTCCCTTCACCCCTGTCTTAAAAATAGAGTTTCTTTACCCTAGCAAGTATATGCATAGCCAGACTATCTCCATTTATAAATCAGTTATTCTTTCCCTGCAGCAATTGCAAGAATATAAGATGTTTTCCCTTGAGATGTTTCCTGTGCTTTTTGCAGAAAGCAATACTACCCCTAGTCCACTTTTGCTTTAATGCTGGGCCAAACTCTTCCCAATCTACAATAGTGGTGATCTTTCTGGTAAGAATACGAGAGACTGATGTAGTTTTATATTCACATCTGGGCTGTCTTCTCCTAAATGAAGCACCAGCTGACTTTTTTGGTTTTGCAGTGTTTTAATCTTTTCTGCTGGCTTAGCTCATCTCAAAACTTGGCAATTCCTATCTTTTCCCTGTACTCTGTCTGCTGAGAACTTGCTTTGCTGATTGATAATTTTTCTTCTGCTTTCCCTATAGCCTTCTCCTTATATGTTGTGGAGGAATGACTTCACCAGTTAAGATGTCCAAACCTCTCCTAAAAGTTGGTTTCCTTCCTTGGAGTGTGAGCATCGCCACCTGGATTAAACCTGAACTCCTCTACTAGAATGTTCCCCTCATTCTTACATAGAGATGCCTGTTGGAAAATAAGTAGAAGTCACCATTTTAGGAAAGGGAAACTCTAAGGAGGTTTGGAAATAGAGAAGAAACAAAATGTGTAAAATCTAGGAATCTGCAATGCAGCAACAAACATCATTCAGGTTACTATTTCCAGGAAGTAAGTTTCTGGCTTTGCAGCAAGGCCCAGTAGGAAATCTTACAGAAGTGTTAGACCATGAACATATTTGGTAACCGTGTCTGAAAGGAAACCCTCAGGGCAAACCTGACTTGTGAGTACCCTGTGACACTGAAGAGAACCTCAAATAACCCTCACGATTCAGGACATATCAGAGGATACAGATGTTACATGAATGAATTTGTTGAGTGCAAGGAGGAAGGATGAGCTTGATTCTTCCAATAGGACAATCCACTTCATCAGAAGAGAAATAATGATGAGAAAAACCCTAAAGAAAATGTACCTATTCTTGTGCTGATTTCAGGGGGAAAAATATAAATAATATCTATATATATAGCTTGATTTAATCAGCTCATTCTTATGTGTCAATGACATAGTCAACTTCCAGAGAAACTCAGAGGAGTTCTATAAGAACTGAGATGGTCAAACTCATAATCTTCAAACAGTAATGCAATGTGATTCTTTTCTTAGAAGAACATGTGTAGAGGCTTTTGTTAAGGCAAATGAATGGGTGGTCTGGGAAAGCTGAATTTGTTTCATCCTGGAGTTGTGTTAGAGATCATTGCACTTTTCCTTGTTGTGAGGATGAAAAGGTTGTGCAATATATGAAATTCAAAGCTGTGTGAACAGATAAAACACAAGAGGAAAAGTAGCAGCAGACTATTTTCCTATTTGGATTATATATTTCTTCAATCTCATTTCAACACTTAAGAGATGATCCAGATGCAATCTTTGGCTGAGAAATTTTATATACAGACTGATGTGGAGAGGCTTTCTATTTTGAAGGAGCTTGTTTACTCTTTCTCCTAATGTCCACCACTGGCTATTCTCAGAAGATGTTTGCCAAATTCACTCTTTGTCTGGCCAAGTGCAGCTGTTCTGATACTGCATTCTCAACATTCCTTGAGGATGGATGTCTGCAGACTTGGTCTCTGTGAGGAGATATAATGTCTCTTAGAAGGAGCATTTTCAGCACCTGCAGAAAGTCAGCTCAGCCATGAATTGTGCTGCCTATGGCAGGATTACATTTTGGAAGTGAAGCTTGCAAGATGGGAATGTGGAAGCCCTTCTACAGAGTCCAAACCCAAGACTCAGACAGCTTTTAAAGGACAAGGGGAGGAAATACAAAGCAATCTAAGGAGAGCTGGAGAAATGCACCCGATGTCTTACAAGCTATATACAGTGCCTCATGAGCTAGATCTTTTTGGCTTACGTTACAGGCCAACACTGAGTCCTCTCAGGACTCATTTGTCCTGAAAAGACCTGTAACACAAGAGTTTTAAATCAGTACAATATACTGTGGCAATCAGTGTAGGAAGCTACTTTTGTGCATGAATGATTAGTTTGACAAGCTCTGACTCATGCTGAAACCACTGGGAATACTTGGAGAAGTAACAGGTTGCTAGCATGGGCAAAGATTTTGAAATTTGCATCTACTGCCCCCTAACTTTGTACTTGTCTGGGATAATTTTTATGAGTCATTGCTGGTTTTACTACTCATGAATACTATGATTCCCCCCAAAAACCTCATGCCACTTAATTGTTATGTCAACAATTTGTAATTCAGATATCACATATATATGTGTGTGTATATATCTATATAGATATGATCAAATACAACATGCGTTTAAGATAGCTGTTTAAAATAAATTACTGAGACATACTGAGCTACATAAAAAACCCAAACTCTAGCATTTTTGCTAGCTTCCCATATATTTCATTATTTTAGTACTTTTTCAATGGATTTCTGATCCATATTGATTGAAAAACATGTGAGCAAAGTAGGTCAAATCCTTGCTGAAATATTGTCAGGGCAAAACGTGTAAGGCATTGAATTCTACTATAATTCACAATGTGTTTTTAACCATATTTGAAAGAGTGGGGATTTTTTTCCCAGCTGAACCACAGGGATGTCAGTGATGCTGCATACATGACATGGGAGTCAGGCACCAGATACCTGACAACAGAGCTCTGACTCTCCAGCACAAGTATCTCGTTGATGTTTCCCTTTAGTTTGGAATAAAGCTGGTTTTAAAAATCTGACTCTGGTATGAAAACGATCCTATCTGCTGCTTGATGTTGAAAGAACATAATCAAGCCTGCCAATTCACACGACAGTGAAAAAATAGAGATTATTTGAGGTTCAAAACAATGGAGATGAAACTATGGTTCGTATGTTGATGTTTCCATGACTTTTGACCTGAACAACCGGCGACACCCTGTAAGAAATGCCAGGACAATATTACTGTCCTAATTAAATGCTGCCATTTTACTTTGAGAGAATTTTTATTATGATTTAACTTCAAAAAATCCAGATAGAGGAAATTGCTAGAGGCCGGTTATGATTTTAATCATGTAGGGCATATATATTTGTACCTTAGTGTGACCAAGAGACCAACACAACAAAAAACACGTTATAGAAATTCTGCTTACTGGAGATGCTACAATAGTTTTGCTGTGCTGCTTCCTCGGCAAGTGTCTGAAGTGGAGGTGTGTTGCTGTACAGAGAGATCTCAAACCCAAGTCTTTAAAGCTAGAGAGACACTCAGTTTCCATTGAAACAATCCCTGGCTTGAGAGGGCATTACGCCACCTGAGTACCTCTGAGAATTTACACCCAAGTGACTTAGCCAAAGTCACAAAGGAAAGCAGAGGCAAAGCAAAGGCCTCTTACATCCCTGTTTTGTGCTCTAAGTAGCACACACCTTCTTGTACAGTAACAAGACCACTTAGGAGTTCTGTCCCAGCATCATGAAGGACTTGACAAGTAAGCTGTTTGATGAGAACAAACAACCCTAAAATTAAAGAACAGAAATAAGCAAAAAACCAGAGCATAAGTGTAAATGTAAATTCATTTGTAAGGCCAGTAATCTTAGTGAAAAATCATGGGTCATTACAGTTTTCCCATCTGCTCTTTTTTGAACCTGTTAACCTCTAGTCTCATCACACAGAAGAGAGAAGTAATCATTGCCCTAGCTATTCATTATAATATTTGCTTCTACATTTCCTGCAGAAAAGAAAGAACTATAGAAGTTGTGTCTCATAGGTATGATTGGCCTGGTTTCAGATTACAGACCCTCATTCTCATTTTGCCTTTCTCTGCTTACAAGTTCTCTATCTGGTATTGTCTTCTCATAAATGTGCTTACACACCAACAAAATCACTTCTCAGTCTATTTCTAGAGAAGCTAGACAGGTAGACTTTGTCAAGACTCTTACTGTAAGACACTTTCTCCAGTCCTTGAATAATTTTTGTAGCTCTCCCATCAGTGTCATATATAAATTTTGCCAGAAGCAGATCTGTATTAGACCTTAGATTATTGTCAGGTTGCTGCAGAACATTTTATCTGTACAGGAACATTATTCAATGATCAGCATCCATCTCTATTCAAGACTGCTTCAGATTTTCCCTCCGCTAATCTTTTGCCGATTTATCATCACTTTGTTCATATTACCATAGAATAATTCAGCTTGGAAGAGATTTCTGGAGATCGTTTAATCTAACCCACACTCAAAACAAGGCCAGCTTTAAAGTTAGAGCCAGCTATTGTGCAGTGCTACTCTTTAAAGATTGTGTTGTGCTAAGTCAAATATGTTATGGTCTACTCTATTTTACCCTCACCAATCAAACAATGCATCAGTGAGGATATGAACTCTGAAGTTCCTTCCATACCTATTTTTCTGTTTCTAATGACCTGAAAGTTGCTTGACAAAACCTATTCTCCACCATCTAGTGGACTGACATTTATTGTATTTCCCATTGACTGAACCTCATAGCAACAAGTAAACAGGAAACTATTTGGTGGGAAAATTTGCACTCATTTAGAAACAAAGAAGTTTTTGCTCTGCGTCACTCTTCTCTTGTTTCCCTCCCTCTTCCATGATAATTGTGATTTTTCTATTAGTTTCTCAGCATTTCCTTCCCCTTGTACCTCTTAAACTTCTTACTATTTGTATTTCATCAGTGCTCTCTTTGGAGATCTCAGGAGTGAGCTTACATGACCAATGTTCACAATGCACAGTCTATACTGTGTGTTAGCTCTAGAGCCACAGGTGTTTTAGCTATATCGATATAACACATATTGCACTTTCTGTTCTCGAGAAATTACACTTACTTTGGAGGGAAAACTTAGTCTGGGGGGAAACCAATGCAGAATCATCTTCATGATCAGAGTCCAAGCAATGTCACAAAGTACTCATGTGCTGATGAAAAGGTTTGCTCCATACACCTGGGTGTATTAATTTTTGTGCTCCATCCCATAAACACTGTTCTCAGACCTCAGGATTTTTCTGAATGTGTGTAAACTGGACTTTAGCTTAATAAATCAGTTGACTACTGCTGTTACCTACAGTGAGGGAGACTCTAAAAGGGTGGAAATACATGGGAGCCCTGCAAAGCTACACCTGACCAACACATGGTTTTTCATCTAGAAACAGACAAGTACCACAAAGTGGAAGAAAAGGCATCAGAGATGTAAGAAGGACCCACAATTCCGCAGAGACTCTGACTCAGATCTTTGGCTTATGCCTGTGCTAACAAATTCCATGGGACTAGGGCCTATTCTCCGGTCAGACCAAGTGGCACAGCATGGCTCATCTCTCCTCAATGCCCTTCTTTTCATCTGGGAACAGCCTGGTCTTATCACTACTGCCTGGTGGGCACAGAAGCAGTTCCCTTGTCCTGCATTTCTGTCTGACTAAAATACTAATTAGCAAGTATGATGTGGTCCCCCTTAGTGGCTAATAAGACAAGAGGTTACTCTGATCCTTATGGTCTTTACCCTCTGCCATTGGAGCTGGAAATGCCACTTGGTAGCCATCTTTTCCACCTCACAGATTTGTGATCCAGCTGGGGTGTGAACTTCTGTGGCCGTTTGGTTCTACAGAAATCTTCACTAAGGAGAATGTCCTTTGTGGAATGCGTATGAAGGACCCATGAATGTATTAAGCGGCTTAATTTATACAAGTACACATGGAATCTATGCATCCTATCAAAGGCTTATTTTGCCCTTTCTAGTTCTGTTTCTAGTCTGCAATAAAGCAGATTGATTCCTTTACACATCCCCTTTTCTAACAGGCCACTTCCTTTTGCAGTCCTCCCCATCTTCTTTCATTCCAGATGATCAGTAAGAAAAAAAACCCAGATAATTGCCCAACTTTCAAGTTAGGCAATTGTATCATTCTCCTCAATAATATTCTTAAATTACATTAAGATTACTCAGAGAAAAGGATGGAGGTAGATTAATATGGAGCAGAGAGGCCAAGAAGATGAAAACCTGGAGCTATTCTTTGATTACCATTGCAGTTCCAACTTTGTTTCCAATCATTATTGGAAATTTTAGGGTTTTTAAGTGCTAGGTCTGACCTGTGCTATTCAGGGAATATAGAAAAGATTGAGCAGATTCTCATCAGCTGTTGGTTCTGACATTAGCAAGTTGTTTAACATACCAAAACTTTCCAGCAGTGTTAGTAGAGATTAGTCAGACTTCAGCTTATGTTTTTAACTTTGCAACAGGGTCTAAAATGTTGTTGCCATCTTTTGAATATCTGTGGTAAGGACAAAAGCTTGTCATCATGGTACACTAATGGAAGCAGCTGATAGGTTCTGTGCCTGGTAATGATCAGAAAAAAGCTGTAATTATACAGCTAAAGGGAAAAAAAAAGCTTGTTGCTCAGAAGTGGTAGGCTTTCTCCTCGTAGTTGTATAGCAAAATTTCTATTAGCACAGTACTGTTCATTTGTTACCTCCAAAAGCAAGAGCAAGCAAGTTTAGACTTGAATTTCTTTCATTTTATATAGGCCAGAGGCACTGTATTACTGGAAGCTTTTTTAATGCTAGATGTGCCACAAGGATGTGAGGCATGAGAAAGGGTGTGTTTTGGAAGACTGTAGCTGAGCTGGGTAAGGGCCACTGGCCAGCTTCCTTTTCACACCAAAAGTGCAGCTGGCTTGACATACAGACCTAAGGCCAGCTACAGATTCAAGCTGCTAATAATATGTTATTTTTCTCCTTCAGGCTCCTTTACAGCTTTAATTAAATTGTACTTGCATTTGCAAAGTTTCGCTTCCCGGCATGTGCAGTTTTGTCTGTTTAAATGCTTTTATGCCAGTAGAAAAATTACAGATCTGCCTTATTACACTTGTTAAGGCATGGGCCCAAAGCTCATCTCAGGCAACTACTTGGAGTTAGCACAACCACAGAAGTCTTCAACCCAGAGATAGTTTGCCCAACAGAAAAAGATGGGAAGGACAAAAGAGTGGGGAAAGGAGACTAAAGTTGCAATAACTTCTCTTTCAGTCCAGGTTCACAAAAGAAAGGATTAACAGACGATAAGCAACAGGATTAATGGACCATCTACTGCAATACCATTCAGTCTCTGTGCAATCACAGTCTACCCCACAGAGCTTCTAAAAACTTTGACCTCTGTCAAAATACCTTTATCTCTTATAGAAATGATGCTGAGTTTCCACTTACATGATCATTCAAACCTTGGTCACAGAGTAAAGTGACCAAATTGTTTACCTTTGGATGCACATGGAGCACAATTTGATTGCAATGAATTTCAGGAACTGGCAGCCAGAGTGTATTTGAGGTGAGTGACCTAGAAACAAACTTGGTATCTCATTACTGTAAACCATCCAGTATGATTTACTTAGTGGGACAATTTGTGGCCCATCCTGCTTTCAGAAACTGCCAAATTCTAATAGTTTTTGACACTGACCTGTGAAATGTTTAGCTGACGCTTTAAAGGAGGAACGTGACTAAAATAACAGAGAAAGCATTAATTATATGGGATTATTCTTAACATGTGCTAAATTTTCCATAACCTCAGACTTTAGGACTCAGCATTTCTGATTCCAGTAGTTTGCAGTCAGATAATATGATGTCTGTGAGCAGGAGGGATAAATTTAGATCTGAAATGAATGACATACATTGTAATGAGGTGCAGGCAAGGTAAGGGATCATCAGCAATGAGTTATTTAGATGGAGATGAACTGAAGTTTATCCAAGAAAAATTAGGCAAAACAGCATGTTTGAGGATAGATATTCCCATCACTTAAGGAAATCACAAACAGGTGTTCTATTCCAAGAAGCCATTTTCAGAAGATCATTGTGTAAGTGGCAAGGATATGGCAGAGCTAAACCCATGGAATTAAGGAACCTGGCAGCTCCATATTGAAGGAAGGCATGGCAAAGAATGATATTTACTTTGCAGATCTGTAAGAATATTTTAACAGAAGAACTATGCAAATATGCTTCCAGATAGGATGAATTATTTAAAAAAATTGTTAGGTTTTCTCTGGGCCCCTCAAAAAATGGCTATTGAGAATCAAATGGCTGGTGTTCCTAAGAGAGGGACAAGTCAGTTTTGATCATGAAATACCTGTTGTGTTCTTGAGTGCTGAAGAAAGGGAATTAAAAAAGCCCTAAATTTTAACAATTTGTAGAAATAGATTTCATTTTCACTTATTTTTCCTACCTGTGGTATAATTGGTATAATTATCAATTATTGGCATAATTATCAATTATTGGTATAATTATCAATTGTCTTAAAACTCATAAATTGCTGTTCTTTTAGCTTGGTGTTATGGGCATTATGCATGTATCATATTAAGTGACATTACTAATCTGGTCAAGAATCTACATTGCCCCTACCAGATGAATTTTCAAATAGTACGGAGGCAATCATTACTAATAAATGCCTCTGGCCTATATAAAATCTGAGATAAAGGGTCATGTCAAAAATGTCATTCTTCAGAGAAGTAATAATTTGAGAACTTCAGTAATGACTGCTGTCTCAGTTGAGTAACAAAGCTGAAAACTGAGCAGCCAGCCTCCCCCTTCCTTCTGTGCTGGGTGGTGTCATTAGCTGACTTTCAGTACTGACACAGAAAGTGAAGAACCACCTCTCTACTATCAGAAGGTTTCCCCTGCAAGAGCTCATGCAAAAAGCACTCCGGGTGACTATTAGATGATTCACCAGTTATCGCTCTCTGAGTCACGCATCCCGCTGAGTGGGTGAGGCTATGAACTCCTTTGTCTTCTGGCATGCTGATTTGCCACAATGAAAATTTACTGTGTGGCACTCAGAGTCGTCGCAAATCCGTGTGAGAAAGGGATGTGGCAGAAGGTCTGAGGAGCAAAGTTCATTGTGGAAGAACTGTTTAAAGACAGAGACCTGGAGGTGAATTTGTCCTTTGTTGGAGCTGACTGGCCATTTGCCTGCAAGGCTCAGTGCCTTTGGCACACTTGGATGTGGTGGTGGCAGCGAGGAGCCTCGTACAGGTGTGACTCTGAGAACACCTGATGGAGAGCTTCTCACACCTAAATAGAACATAACCAAAATTATTCTTGTTGAGCTGTGTCTGTTTATCCTGAAAATGGGGAGGGGAGGTGGGCTTTTGCGATATAACCTGTGGGCCACAGGGGGACTTCTGAGACATAAAATTGAATACAAGAAACAACAGGTATTAGCCCAATGGCAGAGACAGGGAAGTAGTTATTATCCAAACTAGCCCACAATGCTCAGGTTCTTGACCTGTGCCATTAGACACATGTCAGAATGGAGGAAAAGCTTGCTGAACAGCCTGTGGAGTCCAGGAATGGTGCAATGATCAGAGAGGTGAGGTAGACATGGTAATACTATGTTAGAAATTCTGGAGGAACAGCAGGCTTTACTGTGTACTGTGTGTGCTGTTCCCCTGCTCACATTTGGGCTGACCCAAAGCTACCACCTGCCAATGGTCAAGAGCTCATTTCTGGAGTAGGAAATGCACTTCCTATAAATGTCAGGAAGAGCAATGGTGTTCCAGACATTAACTCCCGCAAATACATGCTGGCAGAGGAACCAGAGCTGGAAACCTCTGCCTAACATCAATTTGCACTGCAGTCACTTACTAAAATTGGGGAAAAAACCAAACTTTAGCGTACATCATGAACAATGGACCAACAGCATCCTTCACCTGTGGTAGTTGACTGGGAGGGGAAGTGAGATTTTCCATGAAGATGCAACAAATTTCTTTTTTGTTGGGTTTTTGTTTCTGGGCTTGGGTTTTTTGCAGGGGGGGAGGAGGGGGCGGGATGAGGCGACTATAGTGCTGTTTGTCAGTTTTGCTAAAATAAGCATTTGTAATTTACATCAAACTTACCAGCCATATTTTGTGGCTCCATTGAGGTCTTCAGAGTCACAGTACCTGGCATCTTTTGGCTAAACTATGAGTTCTGCCACTGAGATTTCATCTCCTTCTCTAAACTTGGAGAATGCAACAAGATATGTATGTTTGTTTGCATCTGTTTGTAACTATTTTAATGGTTTCTATGTGGTAATAATTTGAAATAGTATTGCTCTTCTCCATATAATTTGCCTGTAATATAGCAGCTAAATATATCCTTTCTCAACAACATAATGGAAAGTTGCAACTACTGCAAAAGTTGTCAGTCCATGGAAGAGTTCTGAGATGATTATCCTGCCTCACAGAGCATTTTACATGCAGCCTATGTTTTATTATTTTATGAGAGGCCAGGTGCATAGGGAGAGGTAATGGCTTGTATTAAGTGATTGATGTGCTAGGGAAAATGACACATTTCCAGGCACGCACATCCTTGACTTTCAATGTGACTAATGAGTACTAGATACAATACCAAAAGAAATGAGTGACCAAACACTGAAGGTTGAAAGCAAGGAGTTTTAAAGTTGACTTTTTTTTTCTGTCTTTATTCTAGAAATTTGCTGTAATTACCTGGTTGGGGTGATACTGCATGCACAGAGCCAAAAGTTGATTAATGTTAATTCAGAGCAAACAGAGACAGGAAAGGCCAATGTGCTCCACCGCTAAAAATACACTTTCACTGAGGGACATGACATCTGTGGATTTACAACCCCAAAATTATTTGTGAATAATGATTAGCTGCCCACATATAATTAATTTGCTTCAGCAGTGACCGGTTATCCTTAAAGGCACCAATTGATGTTGACTTTCAGACAAGACAAGCTAATCTAAAACCATCCGTAAGTCCAGGTGAGTCTCCTTTCTTCTTAGGACATAGGACTAGAATTGTGCAATAAAGCAAGGGAGTTTTAAAATAACCATCACAGAGATGCAAACACCTATTTTTGTGACCAGGAAATCCCCCCAAAATGAAATTTTATTAGAGACAGATGGATTTTTCTTTTGAGAAATTGTCTCCTCATTTATTTTATGCTTTGCCTATACTCTTTACTCTGAGAGGTATCATCTCACACACAGAATACCACTAGACATGAGACAAAGCTAAAAGCTGGGATGGACTACTTCAGACATCTTACCTGATCTCCATAATCTGGGGGTTGTGATTATGCTAATGTATCCTTTACCACCTTCAGATTTTGCTGTGGACTTACTCTTAGTCTGGGTTTTTCACATGAGGGATAACCCACCATGCTCTTCATTACGATTTTTCCAAACCCTCCTATCTCCTCAAGGTGGTATGTATAATCAACTCCAGACTCCTTTTGGTTAAATCAAATGCATGTGAGGAAAGTGTAGTCACTTGGGATGAGATGTATCTTCTGCTACCTAAACATGAGAAACATCTAGCCTAAGGTAGTTTTCTCCAGTCCTCCTGCAGTCAATGAGGAAAGATGACTCATTCAGAAGACTCATCTGACTTGTTTTAAACACCTCTCTTAGAGTGGGATGAATCATTCTCTGGAGACACCTATCTGCCTCCATGGATTGCACTTCTATTTTGGACTAGGTACCTAGTTCTTTGGTGGCTGAAATTAGATGAGATGACTCTCACCATCACTGTTATGCAGAACATTAACTCCTTTCTCTAGTTTCACCACTTTTTTAAAAATATGTGTACTAAAACTGAATAGAATTTGTAAATGTCTCTCTAGCACTATAAAACCCTGTTAATACTGCTTCCCCACTTCTGCATCACTTCCCCTAGCTTATATACCTGGAGACAAAATTAGGTCCTTTAGGTACCACATTGTGTGAAAAGTTCACATTCTGCTAAAACTGACCAAGATTGCTGGCTCCATGTTTCAGCCATCAGTCTCAAAAAAAAGTTGATGTCTTATATATTCTCCATTTATATCAAGTACTAAGCATGCACAAATAAAAAAGCCTGCATTTTTTAAGGTGAAAAAGCAGCAGTGTGACCTTTAAATAAAAAGAATATGATTTACCTTTGAATTCTGTATAAAATACACCATGCATCTTATAAATTCCTCTGTTTAATATAAAACTCTACCACAGGTTAGAATATGCTTTTGAAATATATCTGATGAAACAATTCCTAGTGTATTACAAATCAAGAAATATGTGGGGAAGAGAAGTTTTTTGTTCCCACTTTCAGGTAGTAAGTGACTGGCCTGGTGGCTTGAAAGAGCCTCAGAATTAGAGCTCATCCACACTGTTGTTTTTCTTATCTTTGATGTTTGGAAAATCTTAAGATATTTCTGTCCCAAGTTGTAGTCAAGTCTAAAACAACATGTATAAGATGGCAGAGGTATGAATGGCCAAGCAGATTCAGCAGGAGCAAGGATCAAACATGGTAGAGAATACAAAGAAAGTAAATAAAAAAGTAGGTTAAACTAAGAAAATACTAGTTAAAAACATTAAACCTGTTAGAACTGAGCAAATTTAATATCTGACTTCTAATGTTTATCTGCCATTTGTATAACTTGAAATAGTTTCTCTTTTGTGGTTGGGTAAGATTTATAGCATGAGAATGAATACTGTATGGTAATTTCTCTAATGTGGAGACTAATTTCCTTGTTTACTGAAAATTCAGCTAGTCCCAAAACATATATGTAACACTAAAACCCGATTCCTGTTGTAATCTGAAAGCACACCCAAAAATTCTCTCCAGTGAGTGTCTATATGAAACTGGTGAAGTTGCCACATCCATTTTCATTTTGAAGCCAATGTTGTCTAAACCTTAATCACTTAAAGACAAAAACCACTCATGGCCTGTTCACAAATGTTTTATTGCAGATAAATGGCTCCAATTGTCAAGTCCTAATTAGCAGTGTAATAGAAAATAAAAAAAATCTGTGGCATTTTTTGCAAGGGTCTGATCTGGGCAGATGGTTTAAGGAAGACAGGGCTACTTGCAATCAGAAAGTCAAAATTTTATCCTGATCTCTAACTTGTGTTCGTCTAAGGAAGGAATTTGCATGTTTGCAGCTGCTCTGTTCACCATCAGCCTTGTAGTCCTTCGGTGCACTCAGACATGACCTCAGTCCTCGAACACTCATGGTGTCAGGGAAATTGATGGAGAAGGGAAGCCAGTGGAGCCGGAAACCAAATGATAGATCTCTGCCTATCAAAAATCTTCAGGGGAAGACCTTTGCCTAGGATTGAGGTCCTGCTATATGACCCTTCTCAGCCGTGAAATTAGCTTTACTGTGCGTACTTTTGCTTCTGATTTTTTTTAACTGCTTGCCCCAGGAAGAACAGAGCCCGTATTTTAGATTGAGAACACTAGGCTCTTTCTTCTATATCTGTTTTTTCTACTGTCAGATGTCAGCCCTTGCAGCTGAAGTCACCTGGTTAATCATTCCTGCCTGGCCAAATGCTACCCACTGTGCTCAACCTGTTGGGGTGCAGGACATACAGCAGAGAAATCTATTGGTCGAAGCACCTGTGATGTATATTAGATAAGTGATCAAAGTAAAAGCCACTATTTCTAAAGGTATATTGCTGTTTGATTTTTCAATGAGTTGTTTCCCCTGATTTAGCATTCACAATCGCAGTACCCATATCCTGTGGTTTGGTTTTGTGCCCTTGGCTTTGGCTCATTTTTTATGGTACAGTTACTTCATTTTTCCTGCAGCTGCTCCTTAAAGTCAAGCTCCAGGCAAGAGACCGAAATCCTCTCTCTAGCCTGTGTGTTAAAAAACAAAGCCCAAACAGCACATGGGGTTTGTGTTGGCTGCAGTTAGCTGTCAGTAAGTGTACTGGACCTGGACATCTGTATGTCAGGTCCACACTGTACTCAGTGTGCAGAAATGATCTGGCTAGTGATACTTCTTTTCCTTATCTTAGAATATCCTTCAGAGAAGGTAACACTGAAAGTCAGAAAGTGCCTGAAGCAGTTTGCAGCACAGTTAGTCTGATTTTTTTGGCTTCATATACAAATTAAAAATCTGTGTGAATTGCCCTCTGTGGAGGAGATGTTAACTCTGATGGCTCCTGCCCCAGCACCCAGGCAAGGAGGATGCAGTCCAGCTCCCTTCCATAGCCCTGCACTGGGCGTTTCCTCCTGCCCTGTGACCCCAGCACAGCTGGTTGGGGGACACTGTGATCTGCCATCCATGCTGTGGGGCAAGACCACCCACAGCAAGAGCCTGGGAAAGTAGCCAGGACAATTACTCATGGCCTGTATAATAGCTAAGCATGTGGAGGGCCTTGCAACTCCTTTACAGTGTCACACTCTACTGCCAGCACTCTCCTGTGCCACACCAGCATCTTCTTTGCCTCCCTCTTCTAGTCTGAGTTGGTAATTTCGTCATTCTTCCTGTGGGTCTCTAAGAGAAATAGATTATTGTAAGACAAAATTTGTCTCATGCTAATGAATGCCGCATATTTTCCTCTACTGACTATGAAGAAAACTGACTTTGCTTTAGATAGCTACAGCTGGCAAGGTGAGTCCTACCTGGTTAGGTTACTGATTTCCTCCGCAATTGTTTGTGTGGTGTGTTTACTGCCTGGGCCATGCTTTGGGAGGTTGCTAAGACACTGACGTGAAATTTGCAGTTCTTATGGGAAACTCTCCATGTAAGACAAAGATGCCCATTTATATCGAAAAGTTTACTACTTAGCTCATATCTCCAGCTATGGTTTGGCGGTGTTTTAAAAGTTCAGTCTTATTTTCCAAGAACTTGATGCTTGCCTGTTACAATCAGCCCTGGTGGCTCAGAGGAGGCACTTCAAAGACACCTCCACTCTTCTGGACCAGAAGCACATCTCTGGGGTGTGAAAGGGGCCAAGGGCTACAACACAGAATCACCTGTAGGGCCTGGAAGACTGTACAGTGGAATTATGCAGATTATGTCTAATGAGTAGACAAACCTATTAACTCCTGGATGAAGAGGGTATCATGCTGGGAAATGCTGACAGTTGGAGGGAGCAGAGGCTCCCATCTCATTAGACAGCACAGATGTCAGTGATCTTGGGGGTGCCAACAGAAACAGCTCATGTCCTTCTCATTTGCTTCTGCAACATGGATGGGGTGTTATGCATGTGGAAAGACTTTGGTGTAGACGGAGATTTGGGGCTTGTCTCCACGTAGATGTTAGCAGAAATAGGCGATGGAGCTGAATGCAGTATGGCAGAGGACTTATGTTGCTAAAGATGTCTAAAGACACGAGGGACGAGTAGGAAGTTTATGGGTGACACAGAGAGAGGGAAAAACCAAGATTTTTTAGCATCATCTCATCCCACATCTCTGATCACTTATTTCTGAGAACTCAGGGGGGAAAAAAGAGGATAATTTTGTAAAAGCTGTAAAGAAAATCAAGAACTGTCTTAGGACAGATAATTGCATCTGTCAAGGAGACAGTTAAAGATGTGGAAGCTTGTGCAAGGGAGGAAGAAGGAAATGGGTGTGTAAACAGGGCACCTTTAGAATGGCATATCCAGACAATGTTCATATACCAGAGATAAGGCTAAAGGTTGAGATGAAGGAATTATTGTGCCAGGTAGTCAGCACAGCAGAATAATTAAAGGCTGGACAGAAGGAATATGAGAGAGGATGAGAGTGCAAGAGCTTTGGGGTATCCAGATAGTTCTAATTGTTGACATTTAGCTCTCAGAGAAGATCAGTATAGGTATTACTTGGACACAAGAATGGCACTGAGATTTTGGAAGCTGTGTGAACTGCAGATGTGACACATGGCAAGCTGCTATGGACATGAACAACAAACCCATCTGAAAGCATCTTGGTACCAGATTCTCTAATTTACAATATTCTTGAATAGACGTGTATGTAAGCTGCGTTTGTCCCAGTCTGTCAAGGCCACAACATCTACTTAAATGTCTGTGTATAATTACTCTTGGTTTTTTTGAGCTGAAGCCAGGCTAAATAACCCTGTTTCTGAGAAAAGTTGCTCACAGTCCTGCTCTCAGGCTGCTTATGACTCGGGTGATTTGGCACTATAGGAAACAAGACTTCTCATGTGTTGCATCTGAAGTGTTTGTGGAGTTTCTTGACTAAGACTGAGAGGTTTTTTATGTGAAGAGGGGCATCATCTGGGCATGTAGTGTGGGTATGTGTGCAAATGAGGGTTTCTGTGTTCACGGGCACGTGTACACAAGATGCCTTATGTAACTCTTCCCAGAACTCCACTGCTCATCTGCTCTGCACAGACATGGCTGCACAGAGGCCTTTTATTGTGCTTTGTAAATACTCACCCTTGTTGTCTTATCCCCATTGGTTCAGTTTCCAAGAACAGGATGGATAACAAACCGCCCATTCTCTCTTTATCTCTTTTCCCCCCCTTCTTGGATCTCTTGAGGGTTTTTTTCTCCTCTTCAGTTTTCCAAAGAATTTAAAGCATTTTTGTGGTTCTCCCTGTAATGATACCATGTCTGGAATGCCTGGCAAACCACAAAATATAATATGCACACATAACTGGAGTATTTGCTATAACATCACAAAAAAATTTAATGACATTTAACTAAATTGAAGCCATTTTTCCTAAGATGATGTCCTATGTCAACAACTTCTGCTGAAATATCTACGATCTGGCCTGGCCAAGCCAAGAGCCATCCCAATGCTACCTGCTGTGTTGTAACCTACCTATAATCATTGTGTTTCTTGCTGTCTTCCCAACAATTTGATGGCCATCCAGTTAACAGCTATTCCAAAATAAATGTATAAAGAGCATCAGTTTTGGCTTAAGATGTTTTTTCCCCATCTAATCAATATTGTTATCTGAGAACTACAAATCCTGTGCTTGAAAAACAGAATGACATTGGAAGATTCCATTAAGTCATAGGCCTTCAGCACTGCTTTATGTCACTTCTCCCTTAGTGAAAATACTCATCAATTACAGGGTCCATGAGCTTATACACCTGGTGCCAGTTCATGGTTCAGCCCTGCACCAAGCCCTGTTTGAGCACCTGCGGCACTGCCAGGCTCTGATGTCCAAATAACTTCTTTGGAACAAGAGCAGTAAAGGATGTACAATCTGTAAGCTTGGTTCCAGGACACTGCAATGTACTTGGACCCTGCAAAGGTATGCAACCAAATCCTCAAACCAGATCCTCAAAGCCTGTGCTACTTCAGTTCTCCCTGGGGCTGCTATCTCACAAACCAATGCAGAAAACACGTGTCTGATGAGTCAGAGGAATTTTCTTGCACAGAAGGAACTTGAATCCAGCTCTTCTGTGTCCCAGCGTAGTGCCTTAACAACAGCAGCTTACTTTCCCTTTCTCTTTTTGCTTAACAGGTTTTAACATGCCTCTGGTTGTCCAAGAAGCCAGTTGCATCTGTGCCTATGTGGTCCTTTCCCCCTGCCCCCCCCAAATTTGTCAGTGTTCTGCCTTGTAACCAGCCCTGCCTCTGCAGACAATCTTAGAATAAGGTATGACATACAAATCCCCTTGTTAGAAGGAAGAAAGATGTGGAGAGGAAAAAAAAAAGACAAAAAAGAGAAAGCCATGATTATCTAAGTGTCTCATTTTAGCTTTGATATGATAGTACATGCGTGCAATCATCTAAATTACAATTTATTCATGCATTACAGTTGAATTATATTAATCAGGAAGCAGCATATTGTTAAGCAGAGCCTCGTAATGCAGCTTCATAGACATTTTTTCCTTTGTGCTATTTAAGTGGTCTTGTGTAAGTCTTGCAGAGGAGTTCACTTTGCGCTTGTTGTAGTTCAGATAAGTTTAACAAAGAGAAAAATAACTCCCCTTTGTGTTTCAGTGGATGAAAATGAACTCCACATTTCTGGGATAGCTAAAAAAACTGTCAAACTTTCAAGAATCAAAGGAAATGAATGGAAATGGTAGGAGGAATTTAATTTTAAGCTGGTTGAAAATAGGACTCTTTAGGAAGTTGATAGAATTTTGTAGCCTCAGAAAACCTATTCAAAACAAGTACAAAAGTGCTACCAGCCCCCTTACAGTTTATTTCAGTATGAGAATCTTTCTAGTAAATACATATATCCAAGTACCGAAATTTAGGAAGATGCATATAATTCT
This sequence comes from Acrocephalus scirpaceus scirpaceus, assembly GCA_910950805.1. Lineage (NCBI taxonomy): Eukaryota > Metazoa > Chordata > Aves > Passeriformes > Sylviidae > Acrocephalus > Acrocephalus scirpaceus. Next base: position 52,622,086 of record OU383774.1, on the reverse strand, counting down.
ATATAAATTTCAGATAACCTTTAAAACGGGATCTCCTCTGCCTGAGCTTCTAAGACACTTGTAGGAGATCCCTGAAGGTTCTATGCCTGTTCTGGTTTGTGGTTAGCCTGTCTGTATGCTTGATATCCACCCAGTAATGCATATTCAGTGGAGTTTATGGGATACCCCTGCTGAGACAACAGAGAAAAGGTAACACTTGCTGGGAGGTTTCCGGGTAGTTGTCAGTCACAAGGGGATATGAAGAATATTGTCAGCTCCTGCAAGCATTTTCTGATATGACTTCTGATGTTCCAACTCAGGCTGACTCTCCTGGTGGAAAACCCCTTGCCTTTTAGAAGAAATGCTCTGGCCAGATACTGACTAAGTTCCCCTATTTTTGGGTAAGAGTCCATGCCCAGGTATGCCCAGGACTTCTCCACAAGCCAGTACCAACCTTCTCATGTTTTTTTTTTAAATACATTTGTATTATCTCTTGAAATATTGTTTGCATTTGGAAATGAGAAGTTAAGAAAGGATGTTGAAAGGAAAATATACACCACCAGTAGCTGAACAAAGCTTTTCACTGAAAAATACAAGCTTTACCATTAGAGAGAACTAAAGACTTTTGCAATTTTTAATTTTTAGTTGACATAATTTTACAGAATGGTAAACATACAGTGGAACAATGAGAAATTTTAAGGAAAAAATTTTAGTTAGTTCCTGAATTGTGTATGGAGCTTGCTGAACTGAAGCCATGGGTGGAGAAACAATGTACAGTGCTTGGAAGTGACTTCTTCCACAATTATAACAAAATAAAATAAATCAACCCGCTGAGAAACAGGTTTGTCAATTTCTTTGTCCAAAGATTGGTCTGAGGCTGCAGGAAGTGTTTGAGCAGCAGCAGATTTGTAATAGCCACAGAGTTGTTATCTACACCAGTAGAGGAAAGAGGGTCAGGGACTGATCCTGGCCCCAAAGCCAAATGATACGTACTGGTTTGCATCTCTGTCAGCCAGGGCCAGCCTTCTCCATGGCAGATGTGTCTTGGGGAGAGCTAGCTGAAACTGCCCAAAGCAAAGCCAGGGAAAGCAGACAGCTGAACTGTATGGCCAATGACTGACACTTTTAAAATATACTATTACAGATATGCCCAGAAAACAAATGGCCTTTTTAAAAAAAAGAAAAAAAATTAGAGTTAGTGGTGTATTCAGAGGTGGTATCACCATCAGTCTCAGGTCGATCACCTCAAACCATAGAAGGAGCTGGAAATTTTGAAATGTATCTAAGAAATCACTTTCGTTGCAGTTTAGATTCAGACACTCAATGACTGAGACATTAATGTACCACAAACATGGTAAAGAAATGCCTCTGTAGCCCAGGTTGTATTCCTCTCAATAGAACAGTCTATCTTTCATCTGTGGATGAAGTTCTTTATGGTATGTGAACTCTGACAGAGTTCATGTGCTTGCATTTCCTTCATGAATGAGGCATCCACAAGCTTTTAGAGAAGGCTGATGTTATAGCTGAACAACCATAGTCACACTTGGTAGAGAGTGCTGGCTCCTTCTCTAAAATCCTGTGCCAAAGGACATCTTCCCATGCCCATGCCTCCATTCAATATGGAACAATGTATTTAAAACATACAGTGTTACAATAGTTAATTAGAGTTTATGACATTTTCATGAAAAGCAAGAAATGATGATAAATACATGAATAATGACCTGGGAATGGATCAACTGCTTTATCATAAATGAATGTCAATGAAGTGTAATTTTCTGCTTTAGGAGGATTCCTGCACCTGGTAATATCCTTAATAAACATTAATTAAAAGGTTAATCTGTTTTAGAAATTGCTTTTCTCTGAAGCCACCTGAAATCAATTTGAACCCAATTACAAGTGGTTAGCTATTGTTTATGTAGTTAAAGATTAGAGAATACATTTCTGCTTGTCAGGAGCCATCAGAGCAGGTTTTGAATGTCATGATCAGAGGTGATTCTGAATATTTGAATGCACTTTAATGAGCATAGAAAAACCATTAGAAAATGTAATCAGTCATATTTGATGATGACTTGACCTTGGAACTTTGATAACAAGAGGTCTAATCATTTCGGTCTTAAGTACCAACAGGATTTGCTCTTGAAATCAATTGACCATTGCTTGCTTACTGAGAGGGTAATCTTCCTTGGTAAAAAAGTATAAATTGCAAAAATACAGCAACTTATATAAGTAGGTTCAGAAAAAACTCTCTCTCACAGACTTGTGAAATATGAGATGCAGCTGAAAAGTGATCAAAGATAATACTCTTCAAAGACATTTGGAGACAAGCATCACTTAGTAATTCAGAAAGTTCTCCTCTGCACATCTACTGAAGGCTGAGCTGCAAACCACCCTGCAACAGCAAGGGTGTGTGTGTTGCCTTATTTTCATGGAAAATTGTTTGAGGTTGATAAACCATAATTTGCATCCATTTGCATCCCATGTTGATTGAAACTTGCTCTTCCTGCTGGACAGGAAGACCTGCACTTTCACATATAACGCATCTGGGTACAGGAGCCAGTGGAAGTAGTAAAGGACCAAGGTCCTACTGCCTTCTCCCACAAAGGATGGGAAGAAACTTGTGCCTCTCACTTAAGTTATGTCCCTATTTCTCATCATAGGTTTTCACAGAATTACTTACCCTCTAGAGCCTTCACTGCCCTTTTCTGGACTTGTTCCAGCACCTCAATGTACTTCCTGAATTGAGGAGCCCAGAACTGGACACAGTACTCAGGGTATGGCCTCACCAGTGCCACGTACAGGGGAAAAACCACTTCCAGAACAAGTGGGTGCTTGAGCTTGGCTGCAGTTTCACCTAGATGAGTAACCAGCCAGAGTATGCACATGTTTATGCACAGAACTTATGCCAAGTGACTTTGGATGTTGAAGATTTAGGCATCTCTTCCATCATCGATGCAGGTGGCGGGGGGGGGTGGGTGGGTCTGGGGAGGGGAGAGAGAGAGAGAGAGTTGCAACTTGAGAAAACACTTCTCTTATCCAAAGACAGGCATTAAATACAACTGGAAGCAATTTCCCTCTGGAAGAATTGAATTTTCTCTTCATTAACAACAAAAAGAATCTAGAGGAAGAGCTTAGGATTTGGCTGACTATGGGTGAGATTTTTAGCACTTAGATTCATATATATAGCAAATTCCAGCCCTTCTGTATTCACTGAATTCTGTATTTAGGACAATGATCTTTGAGAAACCAACAGAATTAACTTAGGCATATGAAATTAAGCAATGGATCATCTCAGGTATTTCCACCAAGTTATCCTATTATAAAGAAAGAGTCTCAAAATAAATGACTGCCCACTTGGATGGAACAATGACATTTCTGTATGTAATCAGCAACAACATACTCAAGCATACACATTAGAACTCTTGTAATGACCTGGTGTAGTTAGCGGTAAAATGCTGGCATGTCATGACAGCTAAAACACACTTTCATCACATTTGTGATAAGGTGAAGAGGATTTCAAAAGTAAAATCTCATTTTAAAATCCCCTTATCCAGTCTTAAAAGCTCTTCCCGCAAGCCTCTGAACACACAGAAAGGCAATTTTCTTTATAGGCATCATGATGCATTTCTTGGCTATATTTTGTGCCATTTGATAACATTTGTAATATTCAATTAGATTGTTAACCAGAGAAATTATCACTGGTAGTTTCAGAGAAAGTGAAATTTGGCAAAATCATCATCAACTTGTTGATGGTAAGATTTTCCATTCTGTGATCCAAAATGCTGAATTTCCATTAAATTAGGCCATATAAAACTTCCAACGTAGATAGTAGAAGGCTGGAATTGAATGAAATAATTATGAATTACCTGGGTTATTTTATTTATTTATATATAACATGGGGATGTCCTTTGAAATGAGAAGTCTGACAGACAACCTCAATGACTACATCTCAGCAACAAAAGTAAGTACAGACTGTACTTTGTTCAAGCTGGGCAAGCACCAACAGCACCTGAGAAGACGGGTGGAAAAAAATCTGAACATTTCAGTTCTCACAGTGAACTTCCAGTTCAAAGTGTCCAAGAGCTATACAGTGATTTTGTGAAAAAGTATTGTAATTCAGTTCACACAACGCTCTGTAGGTGTAAAATGCTGGCTGTACAGTCCATTGACAGTTACAAAAGAAACTTACCCTCTGGCATGTGCTTGTTCCTGGGAGCCACAGTGGTAGTATGTCCCTGGCTGTGGTCCAGCACAAGGGCTGGGGGGACTGGTTGCTCTGGCTGTTCAGGGTTTTGGTGAGAAAAGTGTCTTCTTTTGATTAAACTTCAGCAAATTATGCAAAGAATGAAAATGAAACATAGGGAGGAGTTATCTGCTTTCTTTGTCAATGTGTAACAGATCCATCCATCAAAGTCCATCCCATTATAGACCCTGGTGCTGTCATGTACAACTCCCAGTTTCAGTTCCACCTAATGCCTTTTAATTTAGTATGAAATAAATTGGTGTTATCTTGTGTGTCGATACCTTGATATCATTGCCCATCTACCCTCACATTGCACACTATACTGCAGGGTTTTTTTTGGTTTTACTACATCACTGGGTTGTTAAAGAGCAAGCTGACATTTCCCATGTCAAGTGTCAGTCTGTGATATTGCTACCCTGTTCCAAGGACTTCCGAGAGTTTAAGGAAAGATTCTGTTGGTGAACTTTCTTTCTGAAGTGTTTGCATTCCCACAAGACATGGGGGAAAGGCTTGAAATTTGTCAGGAGGGGGCCTCTGAAGCAGAAATATACCTTTTGCTGTGCGCAGGATAATCTGCACCAAATTTGGCCAAGTTGTAAACCTTTGAAAAATGATTTGTAGACTGCTGGCAGCGAAGGACTCTGACCATGTAGAGCGTGTCTCCCTATGGAAGGAGGGATGGAACACACACTTCTCTGTAGTCATGGGCACAGGATGTGCTAGGCTCATCATAGATCTCTCTGGGCGTTTCCGCCTTCTTTTGGTGTGCACCATTCTCCTCTCCAGTTGCTCTGAGGAACTTAGGGAGAGGGGTGTGTGGAGGGGAGGGCCAAAGGAACCTGAGATGAACAAGGGAGAAAAGCAGCATTTTGACTGGGGGCTGAGAGAAATCAGCAGGGAGTAGAAGACAAGTCTGAAGCAGTGACAGGTTGAAGGTGATGGGGAAAGACAAAAAGAAACAAGCCTGAAGAGACTCAGGCAGAATATTGCTGCTTTGTAGTGGTGTTGGGAAGAGACCCCCAAAGCCTTGGTACCACCATTCTCCTGCAATCAGCAATGGTCTGCAGAACACACTGGACAGGCACTGCCTTTCCAACAACATGAGCTCTTGAAGGGCACAACAACCTTCCATGGCTTCCTACCAGCACTCAAGGCAGGGCTCTGGATGGGAAAGTAAGAGGTCTCAGCCATCCTGGCCAGCATGGATAGAGGGTGCTCTAGGCTGAAATTTGCGTGTTCTGTCCGCTTCTGCCTGCTTCTGCCCTTCTTGACTGAGAAATACTGACACACAAAATGTCCTGAAAGAGCATTTATTCAGGCCATAAAGTCAAGAATTTCAGTGGTAGAAAATGCTGCACAGTTGCTGAGCAACTATAGGCCTGATCCTTAATTAGTGCACACACCTTAAGAGCCAACCATTAATTACACGATCACATGCCATTCCCCCCCCCACAAGTTACAAAAGATTAATTGGCTGAGCAGCCCTGAGCATGTTTTATACAGATTCCTTGGACCTCAGCCCAGCTGTTACCCAAGAGAGGTATGCACAGAGCACTCGGCCATGGACTTGTTCTAGCAGACCAACCTGTGCAGAGCGCACAGGGAAGGGTTCATCCCACCACGCACATTTCAGTGTCAGTCACACAGTTTCTGCTAAAATGCAATGCTGTATAAGAACTTGTCTTTTTAAAAGTTTTCTGAGGGATCCATGAGGTCATAAGTAGATTTGTTGTCACAACGAACTGCTCTGAAAACAGTGTTTGGTTCTTTTGCCATGAGAAGACCCTGGTGCTTTAGCTGGGAGCTAATTGGCTGACGTCCCTCACTGCTCCTCCTGTCATACCAGCAACAGGTAAGGGTTTGGTCAGAAGTGGGGCTGATCCTGTGGTATTTCACTAAATCTTCAGCCAAGGGTTTCCCAATAGCAGCTGGATGAACTCGGCATGACCTTAAGGGATGTCTGCAGAGCCAGGGGCGCTGTCACACCCATGGTGCAGTATGTACTGAAGCAGATCATTGTCACAGTACTTAGCACCCACCTAGGTCAATGTACACAGTGTAAGTGCACTTGGAGGTGAATGAAAGACTGGAATTGGCAGATAAGAAGCTAAGATCTGATGTGCAGGGGTCCTTCCCCATGGATAATGATCTAACTTGGGCTCTCTAATGTCTACATAATTATCCACAGTGACTTAATCCAGGTTTCCCCAAATCTTCAGAAGGCCTTTCCTGCTTTCCCTTTTGCCATGTAAGAAATGCCAGTCTTGCTTGCTCATGGGTGAGAAAGGCTTGTTAAAAGATAGCATCCCTGTGTGAATGCAAGCAGCATCACCAGATCCTGCTCACTCAGTCAGGATATGTTCTGCAGAGATGCCAAAGCATCAGCTCTCAGTTCGTGGGTTTTCCGTTAGTCACGTGCCCAGATGTCAGCCAGGTTAAAATAAATAAATACATATACTCAACTGCACCTCTCCTACAATCTCAGCCTGGCCCTGAGATTCATACTTCAACCCATCCTTACATTACTCTTGCTCCTATTTCGTGGGAGGTAAAACTTAATCTGCCCTTTCTCCCAGGAGCTGCTTTACCCATGTGTTCTGTTTCCTACTGCTGCTGCCTCATCATTTACAAATCATGTTACTGACGCTTATCTTGGCCACAGGCTGTATCCCTTTTCTTTCCCCCTTTTTAGCCTCATATCCAACAGTAAGAGAAGGATAGCCATTGCTGTGCTCCATTCCAGGTCTTAACCTGACCTCCCACGTTCCTTGGCTCTTTCCTTAATCTGCTCCTGAGGTAAAGGGTGTACAAGAGATAAGAGTCTTCTTCCCTTTTGTTGAGGAAATAAGAAAAAATATTTTAAACAGCTCTGCCTCAGGATGTCTTCTCATTGACTCCCTTGGTAGCTTCTTCAGTGATTGACTGGTTTCATGCAAGCTTAGCAGTGAGACAGCCACGAAGACTATTATCTTCCCACAAAAGTCACCTCTCCCCCATTGTTGGGGACAAGAGTGACCACACTTCAAATATCTGAAAGATTTTTTTACACCCGTTTGCTCCTTACAGCTGTTTTAATTACAACTGAATGGAGTGTAATGAACACACAACCAGTGTGCTGCCAAAACAAGGAGGAGAAGGACTCTATGGAGGAAGGGAGAATTTTGTAGATGCATTTGAAGGAAACAGAATACCTTCACATAAAATAATTTTAAGCCCTTCTGAGACATAAACCCCAATACACTGCATTCTACATTGTTTACCTGCTGGTATTTCTGAATGGGAAGAACCTGCACCCTTATTATCAGTGATGAGACAGATCATCGCAAGTTTCTAAAATTAATCTCTCCCTCTCTCTGTCACATTCTTCTGAAATGGTGCATATCCTTGAAGCATTTGTTTCTCTGAGAACATGAGGTACCGCCAGAAAACTACTCAGATCATTTATTACTCCTGAATATTTAGAAATCGTTAACCTTTACACTCTCCACCCAAGGAAACACTGGGAGAGGCTGTAGCATTTTTTTAACTCTTTCACTTCTGCTCCTCCTTTTAACTTCTCATTCTGTGGCATATCTGCTTATGACCAGGCAGCTTTATATGTGTTTTATGATCTGGCTGATTCAGCAGAGATATAAGGATATGGAAGACACAGTTTTGCTTAGAGGCTGAAGGATCCATGTTGAAGGCTGTTTCCACTCCTTACAGCATTAACATATTCAGATGTTACCAGAAATGTTGAATAGGTTCAGTCAAAATGCACAACAGATGGGATCTTTGCCCTAGAGTCTTTTAGGGTCAAAAGCCAAACCTATTCCTTGTTCTGCTATTTCATGTGCAATTAGAAATGGAAATAATAAAACAAATCAGGAGCCTATTTTCCCCTCTATTCCTTACAGACAAAATCCATAGACAGATTTTAAGCCTGAAAAGCCCCGTATACAGTTAAACTTTCTCACTGGCTGATAAGCAGTGGAAGACAAAAGCAAATTAGGTAGATAGCTCCTTATTTCCTGGACTTAAGTCTGAAGATCATTTCCAGATGCACCCAGTTCCCGGCACCACACAGCTGGATCCCACTTGCCTCATGCCCAGTGTGAAGTGGCACTTTGGCCAGCCCAGCTACAGGATCCCGGCTGCAGCCTGCAGAGACCAGTGATAGAGGTTGACATTTGCCCTTTGGCCCTGCCTTCAGGGAACATAATGACCACACCAAAAACAAGACCCCTTCTCTCTTTCAACCCCTGCGTGAGTTTTTTTTGAAGACAACACCCAGTGCATTCTTGAGATTAACATGGTTTTGAAAGGGCATTGGTATGAAGAATATGGTTGGCAAAATAGCATTATTTTTGCAAATTTTTTCAGGATGTGAATTCAAATAATAGGTAAGTGGGGCCAGGTGAAATCCTTGGGATACTGGCTGGTACTGTGTAAAACTTTTTGTGAATTTAGCCTGAAATCTAGCAAGGAGTTTCAGCCAAAGACAAAGAGAGTAATTCTGAGAAATGCAATTTCAGTCAATGCAGTGTGATGATTTCAAAGGGAAACAGCTCAGCTTTTCAGTTTAAAACATTTGTTTTTGTTTTGAGGTTTTCCTGCCTGCAATAAATAAAAAGGGGTGAAAAGTTTAAACACAAAAATGAAGTGTTTTGTTTCAGGTTGAACCAAACACTTTGCCTGATCCAAACTGGAATTTTAGGGTTTTATTGTTTTACCAAGAAAATACAGTTTAATTTCCTGTCAACCCCAAATATTTTTTGTAATTGTAGCCTTTCTGTGCTGAATTCAAAGGCCAGTTATTCCTACCGCTCTTTAGGAAAAAAAAATATCGAGAATTAATTTTTTCTGGGAAGTGAGGTGAAGTTGCAAGGAACAGTACATGTGTGGGGAGAAAGGTGATGAGGGAGCAGAGCTGGTGGTGAAAACTAGCAATTGATAAACGTCCAACTAGTCCCATAAGGAAGGGATTATGCCTGACCAGGTCTTGGAGCCACCCTGAATAGTTATTGTTTTACAGCAGGACAGCAGCTATGGGGCTGGGCTCCTTTGGCACAGCCCAGCTGTGGCCCAGCTGAGCACTGCTGCTCTCTCACCGTGCTGTGTATGCAGGAATCTGCTGCTGCTGCTTGTTGCCCTGTGCCCCTGACCCATTTGCAACTCCCCTGAAGAGAAAAAGAGGAAGTGTCACAATCTCTCCCCCAAAAGTGCTAAATTGAGTAAAGGTGTTGGTAGCACCAACTGGATCCTCTGGAGAGCTGAGGACAAATACCTTTAAGTAAAACCCTGGCTGTGAGACTGCATTGCAGCTCAAATGTGTCTCAGAGCTCGCTTTAAACTGATGAAGTATTTGGGGTTATGCATTACTCTGTAGGGCACAGAGAATGCCATACTCCTCGAGTGAATTCAGCCAGCAGTGTTGTCATTACGTTAATTATGCTCTAGTCTTCAGACAGGGTAACAAGTTGCTGCTATGCTTGCTTGCATTATGCAGCACTGTAATATATGTCATGGTATTTCTGTGTGTGCGTAACCCACGCTTCCCTCTTGCTGTACTTCAACATGATGGTCCAAAGGTAGTAATAGTACTACCTCCATACACTCCTTCTCATTTATTTTACTCCTGCTGAACTGTCAGATGGACCTGGGAAGTAAAGGGACAATTTCTGGAGCCTTTCCTCTAGTAGCCTTACCTCTGTGTGTGTGTACGTATGTGTGTCTTTTGCATGAGGACCTATCTACCAGAGGAGCTGGGGCCATCATTCTCCATGGTTGCTGTCCTCACTGCACTAGCCAAGAGGAACCTTTCCCCCAGATGAGTGCAGGGCTTCGCTTGTCTCAACTGGAAACCAGACTTTGTCGATCTCACAAGATACTGTGTTAAAGAAATCTTTACAAAGCAAAGTGTTGGTAAACAAGAGCTTGCTGCTCCTATGATTCACTGCCCTCTTACGCACCTTAAGAGCAGACTTCTCCACCCTCCTGTGGCTGTGGGGAACCGCAGACACAGTGGAAACAGTGCCCTCCTGTAAGTGTGCCCCCAAAGCACGAGAGGCTGCAGACAGTGTTTTTGTACGGCAGCAGAGGTCAGGGGAAAAGCACAAAGTGTGACAGTTCGACAAGGCAGGGAAGGGATGCTCAGAAAGGCCTGAGCAGGGTCCGAGGCACGTTGGGTACTGTCCTGTGAGAGCCTTTCAGGAGCTGCCAGGGCTGTGGCGGGGGCGAGGGAAGGCAGCCAAGCGCCGCTGGGCAGGCGGGCAGAGCGGGTGTGGGCAGGGAAGGGCGAGGCGGGCAGCCTGGGCTACGAGACAAGCCCGGCCGCGGGCTCCCTCGGGGAACTCCAGCGAGCCTCTCATGTTCCATGTGCTCCAGCTTTCCTCTCCAGCAAAGGAGATGATCTAGTGCTCTTTCTTTCACCGTGGGTGTCACAGAGCTTCAATCCATGGAGGTCCTGCTGTAAAACACTTTACCACACAAATGGACACAGAGTGATGTGCAATTGACTCTTACAAGCTTAGTGTGCTCACTCAGTAGAAGGAAGCCCCATGAATGTACACTCTGTCCAGCTTCACACGGCATCTCCATGCTAAGTAAGCTGCACGTGATGCTTGCTGGTTCTTGAAAGTGGTATAGTCACATCAGTGTGGCACTGAGCCTAGCTAATTAGCCCTTCTTGGCAGGTCTAATTAGGCTGGGCAGGGAGCCATGCTGATAGAGTTGTACTTTCGTGAGTTCCAGCTCTTGCTCACTCCTAGTCAGTGCGTGTATCTCCACACCATGGTGCAGATGTCCCACAAACACTTCCCACGAGCCCAGGACGCTGGCAGCAAAATCTGTGGAGAGGCCAGCTGAGGACCGAAGAGAATAGCTGGATCTGGCAGGCTGAAATGCTGCTTCTTGTTTCTAAGAAAAATTTTTGGAAGAAAACAGAAAAGAAAAACCAGATACAGATTTTTCTCTGCTTTTTTGACTTGTGGCAATGTTTTCTGAAAGTACCCCACACCCTGGGGTCCCAGATGAGGTCAGACACTTGTGCTCAGCTCAAACCCTTTGTGAGATGGAGGCAGTGTCTCTGAGTTCAGGGTCTCTTGGGGACTGGCAATACTAATAATAAAGTGAGTCTGTGCATTGCCTTCACATCCCTTACTATGGGCTTTGTCTATTTTTTGGACTGAGGGTTAGATGGGTCTCAGTTTGTTAACAGCTGAGAATTAGTCTTGATTGGGCTGTAACCACTGCTGTGGCACAGAGCTGAGGTAGTCTCTGTGTGATCCTTGTGGCCAGTCTAACCTGAGAGGGACAAAAAGCAAGGTTGAGAAATGAAAGCTGGGTCCCCCCAGCTGTGGCAAGACCCAACGTGGGGAGCAGCTGGAGGAAAACTTAGCAGAACTGGTTGACAGAGAAATGAAGAGGTGAAGATGAAGATGGGCAAAGACAGGGTTGGCAGTGGAGGCAGGGATCCAGATGGCCACCCTCCTAGATCAACATTGCAGACACGAGGATTGAAAAGAGAAACTGTCATAAAAGTAAACAGCATAAGAGAGAGGGCCGTAATGTAATGCTTGGACTGGCCGTCGTCCAGGTGTCCACCCTCTTATCACACAACACATTGTGGTCAGACACAGGAGCAGGTCCTGAGCATCTGCACCCAAAGCACCTAATGAGTGTTTGCAGGACGAGCTGAGAGGGAGGCTATGGCCATGCAGGGCAGAGGGGTGGGAAGGAGGCTTTCAAGCACGTGGCAGGCTGCCTGGCCGACACAGCATGCAGCAGGGAGGAAAGACACGAAACAAAAGCCTTCCTGCAGGAGCAGAGAGAAAAGACCCACTGCTGACAGAAATGAAACAACACAGCCCGCTGTGCGGGCCAGCGCTCCCAGGCCAGGCTGGGCCAATAGTTGTAAAAACAGTTTTGAAGTAGGAAATGTAACATGACTACAAATTGCCTCGCTTCCCTGCTCCAAGGCTCCCATCACGTGTAACAGGACACCGAGCAGCACGGCAGGGAGTTGGCAGAGGTACAGGCAGGTCCTGCCTGCCCTGGCATGGGACACCCACTGGAGAGCTTGGCACCCCACGCCTCCATCTCTTCCCAAAACACGTAACTGCCCCAAATAGAAATATTCCTCCCTAGCAGTGGGGAAGCTGGTTTTGTTTGGAGACTATCCACCAAAACCAACAATAATACAGTACTGTCAATTCCCATGGGGCCCTGCTCACAATGGCAAAACTGGACAGATAATTTACAACTGATGTATCTGTTATGGAGACAGGACACAGGCATTTTTACCAACAGGTCACCTAAGCCCCAAAGCAGAGTCAAAACACATGGTGAAAAATACATTTTCCTCCTGTTTCCATGCTGGCTGTGACATAGCTTTTGGCTGGGCAGCAGGATGGTGGAGGACTGCAAGTTCTGTAGTTGCAGCTCTGGATGTTGCCTAATCTTTGTCTTCTGTTTCAGTGGGTCTTTTTACCAAAATATTTGCTGTGAATGGGAAGCAAAGGAAAAAATAAAAGTTGACTGGAAAGGGTTTCTTCTGTACTGTTTACAAATTTTGCACTTTCTTCAGAGCCATGGAAGTTAGAGATGGAAAAGCCATAATAAGTCATAGAGGCTGAACTTTTCTGAGGCTTTTAAATCACTTACCATCCTGACAAATGACCTCCAGGGAAACTCTGTGTGGCAATTCCAGATATTGCAGCCCACCAAAGTCTTTTCCATGCCATCCCCACAGCAGCTAGAGTTAAGAAATCAGGCAATAAACTGTGACTGAAGTGAAGTCAGTCTCCTGCTGACTGCTCTGGGAAGAAGCAAGTGCTGAGAGAAGGAAACACAGGAGAAGTGGGAGTAACTTGGGCTGATCTTTTCTGGGTCTGTCAAAGCTTTTTGAGGCTTTAATGTCCATGTAAAAAGTGACCTGTGGTGTGGTGAAGGGTTATCGAAGTTCTGATTCTAGGGTGAAACCACTCAAGGTCAGGTCTGCAAAGGAAATTGCATGCATACATAAGCAGGTAGGAATTGAGGAACACCTGTAAAAATGCCTATCAGGCTGGACACTCAACTGTAATTAAAATGCAGAGGAAGCTGACAAAGGAAAGTAAAAGCAATGGAGTTTTTATTTTCTGCAGTAGAACAATTTTGAAGCTGTTTAGCAGCTTCTTCTCCTTTTCTCCTTCCTCTTAAATTTATCTTTATTCTTCCTCATTCCCTCTTTCCTTGGATTTCCTCTCCCTCAAAGACCACTTCTATTTTTTTGACAGCAGTTTGTTTCAACGTAGAACGTAGAAGTTCACTGCTCATTGAAATAGAACAAAGACACTGTTGACCTCATATTTCTCACATCACCATCGTGGAAAGAAAAGTGGTGCTGCACAGCTGATGAGATTTAACTGTATTTGTTGATTCTGTGAGCTGTTTAGATACTGTCTCAGACCACAAAGATACAGTCATCCCTGTAAGGGTCTTGGAAACGACTCTCCTGATGAGAATCTTTAAGCTGAAGTGTGAATTAGTTAGCTAACATGGGATGTTCCACCTGGCCTTGGGAATTGATGCACACTGAGGCTAGGCTGGATGTCCTGTTTCAGTGGAGTTACCTATCTCTACAGGTAACTCCATAGGACAGTTTGTACCACATATTTTATACTTCTTCGACAACTCAAACTCCTTCTTCAGAGAAAACATCCCTTTCAACATGGTCCCTTTTTTATTTTTATCTTCTACATATCAAAAAGCACATGAGGTACAAATGCGCTTAAAGAAGGTGAAGTATGCTGTTATTACTGCAAGGAGACAGCATGAAGATCCTCACACTACACGTATGTGAAAATTTCTACCCAATCCCTGTATTGGTAAGTCACCTGTGACATGCAGCTCTCTTGTAGCATCTGGTCCCTGTGAAACCTGGGAAGGAGCAAGACATGGAAATGGCAATCTTGTCTTAGAGCTGGGACAGGAGAACCTGAACCCGGACTTCAAAAGCAAGCAAGGGTTGATGTTATGAGTGCACAACAGTTCAGTGTCCCATGTTATGAGAGGACAATAATAATCCCTAGAGAATGTGGCATCTTTTTTCCTCATCTTGCTCTTGCTGTAGAGGGCAAAACACTGGCCCAGCAGTGTTGTCACCAAATAGCAAAAATTATTTCCCTCTGTCCCTGCTTCATCTGTGCTACCAGTTGCTTGAGCAATGTGAGAGGCGAGAAGCCACTGCCCTCACTGTGTCCCTAACTGCTTTTGTGCCATCAGCTTTTTGGCATGAAACCCTACACGAGGGCCCTGGAGGAAAATATTTCTTCTGATTTTGTTCAGAGGACTCTGGTTTAGCAGGTCAGAGAAATTAATGTGGTGGGATAGAGAGTACCAAAGGAAGAGAAAGGGCAAGTGGGTAGAGATTATTTCATTATGAACTTTCCATGAAATAGCAAGGGTAGAGGTGGGGACAAGAGGATTTTAATTTATGGCAGAATGTTGTTATTGCAGCCCTTCTTCAACCAGTCATGTTACAGGAAGATAAACAAAGCCCAAGCCAAATCTTCTCCTGGGCTAAGCCAGCTAGCTTGGAGATTTATGTGCAACTTATATCCAGCCTGATAATTCCACTGTGTGACTGACCGAAGGTCTCCACTTGCAGGGTAGGATGTTGTTAAAGGCACCAGTACTCGGAACTGGAGCACAGCAGGACACTGCCTGATGAGGTTCTCAGTAAATTTCAGTGGCCAAGAGCAACTTGTTGATCTCAGTGAATCGTTGCTTGTGGCATTGGATACGAGGCTATCTCACAGTACAGCAAACATGAGGCTTTTTTTGTCAGTGACCAGAAAAGCCAGGCTCTGTTTGTTCGGCTAGAAAGTGCTTACACTAGCTTATTTTTTTCCCTTGAAACTCAACTCTCCTAATTCTGTATGGGAGGGCTTTTTTTTCAGGCTTTTTAAAGTAATATCAGTATTATGGCTAATGAGGCAGTGGAAAGCAAGCTGGTCCATTCGCTGTAGCTAATGACTCCATTCCCATGAGCCTAATCAAAGATTTGTACATTTAATTGCTGTCAAGTCAGCTCCAGCCACCTGCCATTTCTGCCACACCTGAGCTCCCTTCTTCATGGCCCACAATTCTAAATGAATCCATCTCTTTTGCTAAGGGAAGGAAAACAGAGCTGCCAAGCAACCCTGAAATGGTGCTTTACCCTTAGAGCAAAGATCAAACAGTCTGCTTTGCCACTGAGAAATATATGTGTTAACTGACTGTGGCACAGATTTTTCAAAAAATTATTAGTCTCATATTGAAGATCAGGGATGTGAGAAATATACCCTTGTCTGGACATGTCCAGAACTTGAGACAGACTTCTGTCAGAGGCGAAAGTGATTTTTGTTGGCTCGCCACTGAACAAAGTTGAACTACATTTATTTTTGGTTTTCTCCAAAAAATGGAAAAATATCACTGAAGCCATTATTCCATTTCTGCAGTGGGCTGATGCAGTATTTTGACCAACCTTTGTCTTCAACATCACGATTCCTAAACATCCTGCCTTCTCCATAGGGAATTAATGCAGGAAATGTTTTGGGGCCATGTTCCCTTGAATGTAAGAGATAACTCCTGTTCATTGTTCCAGGGGAAAAAAAAAAAAAAACAAACCCAAAAGGGAAAAAAAAATGGTTGCTGTTAACATATTGTGAAAAGAAAATGTAAACCCAGTATTGGGATTTCATGAACTCCTCATTTTTTAGCCCCATTTCCTAGTGAAATGAGAATTACGGCATCATGTGGTGTGATCATTCTGTCACATCATCCCTCACTAATTGTTGTTCCATTCTTGGCCAAGTTGAATCCTAGATAAAAAAGAAAAACAAATGCAATAGAGCAACATTACTGTTTCAAGAACATAAGTACACAGGTGGAGGTGCGAAAGTCCACAAATACCTCCTATGAATGGCTTAAGTAGAGGAAGTGTGGCAAATGAATTCATATGTTGCCAGCAAAAGAAGAAAGACCATACAGATGCCTCAGCCAGAGAAATAACTTTAGTTGGAGATTACTATAAGCCACAATATGAGGCAAATCTACAGATTATGAGACATCCCTGATATCCATTCTCACAGAGCTACTTTGTTTCTCTTCTCAACATGTCACAAAAAGCAAATCCACTATAAGGATATATAAGATCTTTAGCTGGATAAAATGATTTTTTGCAAGTGGCTTTGATCCAAATGCAAGCTGACACTTTTTCCCCCCATTGTAACAAGGTGGAGATGCTTTCTATTAAATTTTAACACAATTTACTCCAATGTTAGGAGCTCTTCCTCTGCCAGAGGAGCTTAATTGGCCATGAAGTCCTGTGAGTTTTTGCATTGTGAGTTGACAGATGCATAGATTAATTTACCAGGAAACCAAAATAATAGGTTAAAGAGTCTGAAAACAATTAAAGGGTCTGCAGCTATTTGTACCAGACTGAGAGCTTTAAGCTAAAATCTGATGCTCATTTTGTCATAAGGCTAAACATTTTTGTACCTTACTGCAATGTAAACCTAAAGAGAACTTAACTTTTTAGCCATTTCTGGATAATGTGTTTAAAGCTTCAGGTTAGAATTTCCTATAATGTCTTCAGTAAGAAAACCCAAAGCTACCATATGGGAAGGCATCTCTTTCCTTTCCTCTGAGCTGTCAGATAACAAAGTCACATGCATACTGAGGGGAAACAGATGCAAAGGTGGACTGGGGTGCTGCCATGCTAAATTCTGTAATGGAATTGAAATGCCTTGGTTAGCCATGTGAGCCACCTCGTAAAGATAAAAACCTGGATTTCTGTGCTTTCCTGTATTACTGAAATGGACCAGGAAAGGAAGAGGACTGCTACTCTTTCTGCCAATGGCTGAAGTATCTTACTAGACATAGGAGAGCTGTCTTGTGCATGTGCAAGTCTGCGTGCTACCCAAAAATGTTTCAAAAGATGTCTTATTTTCCAAGGAGAATAATAAACATAGGGCTGGGGATTCTTGCACCTCAACTCAGTCATCCATTCCTTTACACACAGCATGCTTAAAGCAGTCCTGAATACATGAAAGCTTGATAGTTTAAGCCTTTCTTTGTAAAGGAGGAACTGAGGGTTCAATTTACATTTTCTTGGCTATATTCAGGGTGAGATTTCTACCTAGTTAACTAAAGTATAAAAGAAAAGGATGAGGTAAGTGGTGCATTCCCTTCAGTGGCATTCTGAGAAGCTGTCACTGAATCTTGCACGGGTTCCAGCTTGGTCAGTCTGTGGGGAAGATGTCTTGAATGTGCCTCACTTGGTCAGCAGTCCTGGGGTAACAGCAAAGGCAGCTCTAGCTCTTGGCAACCAGCTGAGTTTAGCCCAAGTGAAGTGTTGAGATGCAGCAGCTTTGCTTTTGCCTGTACCTCCTTGGGGTTTGCCTCCATGTAGTCACATGCTGACCATGCAAAAGCCAGGGTCCCTGCTGCTGGTTCAATGGTTCACAGGAATGCTACCAAAGGTGGAGCTGAGCCATGACAGGAAACACTGAAGTTCCTCCTAGTGTGTGCAAGGCCAGAGTGTTTGCAATGCTACTGCAGTGTAATAATGACAGCATTTATGAGGAGGCACAGTTTCACATACTCAGTTGCAAGACAGAGGTCTTTGACCTTTCTCAGAACTGTCTTGCAAAACCTGTTGCCACAAGATCTTTGTGGGATTCATGGAAGGGCTCTTCAGGGATATTGTGTAATTGAGAGCCCTCTAGTCTGCTTCTCTTGGTCTGTTTGTGCAGTGCAGAGGTGTGGAGCTATTCAGGGCTTTGGGATGAGTGAGGTAATGTTCACAGGAAGAGCTTCCCAAATTACAGAGGGTGCACACAAAGCTGAACAGAGACTGTAAGTAGATTCAGGCCCTCCTCCATTTCCACAACAACTCCATGTGACTCCAAGTCACATCAACTCCAGCCATTAATTAACATACTAAAGTCAGAACACAGCTCCTGGTGGCCTCTCTGGAAAGGCCTGAGAACTGAGAAAGAGGTCATGCCATCAGGACCTGGAGTATGGGTGAGGATCTCTTATTTTCTACAGCAAACTTGTCCCTAGAGCCTCATTCTTGCCTTCCTTTATCTTCACAAGGAGTTCATAAATGAGAATACAAAGTATGTAAATACCCTCAACTAGCAGTGAAGAAGACCTTCATGGAAAGAAAATATGAGAGGGCCTAAACGAACTTCTGCCTTGCTTCTTTGGGAGATAACAGTCTCTGGATGCAGGTTCCCTTTAGGGGTGGGTTACTGGGCTAAAGAGCCAGAGGCCTGACCCAGAGGTGCCACAAATCCTCCTCGATGTGCTCAGCCTACATGATTCTCATGAATAGAGAGAAGTCTCAGAAGCTGGTTAGGGCATTCAGGAGAGGTAGGGGTGGACTCCTTGCCCTGCTGTGTCCCTGGTGAGTGGGATACTTTCTCTGCTGCTTGTCCAAAGCAGTGTAAGACCGACTGCAGAAGGACATAATACAGGCCCAGCAGGTCCACTGAGGCAGGAGAGTGTCAGTAGTGACTTGTGAGAATGGGGAAAGTCAGAAGCAAACAGCAATGACAGGATGGGCTAGGCCTCGTCCTTGCTTGGGCGCTGATACACTGCTCTGCAAATCCTTTCCCATTGCAATCTGCAAAGCCGGGGATTTTTGTGCTGAATAATTAGCAGGCCTTTGAAAAAATTATATATACTGGCTCAGTTCTTTGTAAGTACTTTTGTTATTTCTTTTGCTGCTCTGGCTGTGTTTGTCTTTCACTTGACACCATTGTCAGTGCTGAGGACAAATACGCATTTGTTTTGATTTCCTTCTTAGTGTACATATAACTTACAATGGGAAAGCCTGGAAAGTCTGCAGGATAACCTCGTAGATAGCTAAATCCATTCTAAATGGCAATGAAAACAGAGTCTCCTAATCAGGAGGGAGAGTGTACCTTTAAACGTGGTCCAAAAATGCTTTCTTGGATAGTAATACAGTACCATGGTTTTTGTTCAACTCTCAGCCAGGGGTTCAGATTTCTCCCTGGGGTCCAGGAGTTGAAAGTCACAAGACACTTGGCATAATTTCATAAAGACCTCAAAGTATAGTTCCCTTCTCTCTAACTACAGGAACATATACTCACAGTCAGCTGTTCCTGAATCACTACCTAAAGCACTGCAGGAAATCGATGAGGGAACAACAGGACAACCAGCTAGTGCGTGGCAAAAACAGGGATCTTCATCCTAGACATGATTGGAACCACAGTTTTCCTTAACTGGAGTTGAAAAGAATGTATTTTTAAGAGAGAGGATCCTTGGAAAATAAAGGCAACATTATTAGCTCTTCTAGAGCGGCATTCAAATGGTAATTTAACCTTTGCCTGAGCGAATAGATTAAAGGAGGAACTCAGAGCAGTCTGTTCTTTATTTTCTTCAGTTACTACTGGCTCACTTGCATATCTGTCTCTGACTGCACAGAAGCAGGGCTATGAAAATTGAAGCCTCCAGGACGTTCATGCCACTCTTCCTCCTTTTCCCTTGTAATTTAGGCACCTGCTTTCCTCCTAGGAAAAGGGAAATTTTCCCTCTAGGGCTGGCAAATGCTCTCACAGAAAGGAATAAGGAGGGAGCCATGGTGGGTGGAAGGGCTAGGACATGTGACAGTCCAGGTCCATTTCCTGAGCTTTCCAGTGTACTGTCAGTATGACAAATAGCTCTTGTTCATGTGGAAAACTTCCACTGAAATTGTAGTTTCTGCAAAATCTAAAATTTCCATAGCACTCTTTTTTTCTGTATTTGTTCTTCAGGAAAATCCACCTCTGTTTTGTTTTGGTATTTCTTTAGAAGTGTTCCTATAAGTTGTCTGTGCATTCTGAGAGCTGTAGCCAGTACTAAGGGAGCTCTTGCAGACACATTATGGGAAGTACAGTTTGTCTAGAAAGTTCAATCCAATGGGTAAAATCAACAGCAAAAGGCAGTGGACTACCAAGACCTTATTGAGGCATTGAGTGTAACTTAAATTGAATGGACCTTCAGTGAAATGCATTGGCATACAGAATGAAATATTTTGGATTTGGAAATAGTCAAACTCTTTGTATTGCATTTAGAAAACAATGGGGAATACTTTGAGGGAAATCTTGAGATTCTTCACATAATGTTAATGCATTAACTTGCATTTTGATTAAAGACCAAACAAATATGGGGGAAATAATCTGAATTTCTCTTAATTCCATGAGTCATTTGTTTGACTTTCACTTATATAAGAACATTTAATACTCATAAAAAGTTGATAGAGATCCTCAAGGCTCCACAGGAAGCTGCACAGAGACAGTGTGGTACTGGCCAGGAAGAGATACTGTCCATTTTCAGCCCATATTTGCCTTACTGCCACCAAAAGACAATCTGCCTGTGGTTAGTAGGAGAACAGAATTTATGACACACAGTCTCTGCCACAGAAATCAGTGGAGTACACTCATTCAGAGAAATTAATTTCATTTCAAACCTAACAATATTGCAGGGGAAAACCAAAATATTTTTCTGTAGGTCAAAGAATCCTAGAATCTTTTAGGTTGGAAAAGACCTTTAAGATCATTGAGCCCAAACAGACTATGTCCAAACAGACACTATGGCCAGCTCAAAGTGGATTCATTTGGCTGGGTGTACCCAACAAGCTCTCATCCAGCCAATTCCTAGTGATGAGCACCCATTTCCCAAATATTGCCAGAATTAAGTGCTGATTCCTTTGAGGGCAATTCAGCAAAGAAGCTAAGTGTGGGGTAAACATATAGATTTGCCAGAGGGACATCTGAGGGGATGGCATTGAACAGCCTCTGCCTTGCTTCTCCTAGCTCTAAAATGAATCCTAGCTCTAAAATTCCACAAGCTGATGCTTTCTCTAGAGGAGGGCTCAGTTACTTTGAGACAGACACTGGGCATTTGCAAGTCCAACTGTAAAGTGGAAATGATTTTGTGGGAGGACGGGGAAGTCTTAATAAGACAGACTGAACAACTTTAACAATTATTCCACCTACCCCACATTGCCAAGTCTTTCAATCACCATTTATACATAGAAGAATTCAAACACATATTGTAGAGTTAGTGTTGTCAAGGCAGTACAAGTATATAACTGAGTGAAGAATTGTGGCGTCCTTTAAAAGAGAACCATTAGAATGGGAGAAACAAACAAACTTTATGTGTATGCATCCTTCCCAAATGCATCAACAACCTTTCCCAATGAGAAGGAAGTGTTTCACCTCAGAAATTATTTCAAAGCTATTTGCTACCATTCTTATTCTGGCAGTAAATCTCTTCAGTGTCTTGCTCCATTACACTTCTTTTCCTTCCCAAAAGAATAGTCTTATTTCATTACTATTGGTAATTATTGTTTTAGTGTTAGGCTGAGGAGTGTTAATATGCACCAGTTCTTCAAAACATGATTTTGCAGTGTCAGCTGCATAACAGCTGGATTCTAAAAAGCAATGTAGATACATGTAGGATCACCTTTCACAGCCTAGGTTTGTAGCAGCAAACCCAGGAGAGCTTACAAAGATCCACCTCCACACAGGCTCTCTGACCATGTTGTCCCATCCTCTCAGAGCAGGGCTCAGATGAGCACACCTCATCCCCTCCATCAATCCTGGTGCCCCAGGGACCCTGCAATAGCACCAAGCACAGATTAGAAAAAAACATTGAGGCCTGGGGCTTCCACTTGCCATCACACACACAAGCAAGCTTCCTATTTATTTCTCATACCTCAGAAATCTTGAAAACGTGATGCACACAAATAAAACCAGAAGTGGGATTTAGGGTTGAATATAATGAATATTGCAAACCATTTTTTAGCTTTGGACCTTGCCACTGAAAGCTGACCTATCAACAACATCATATTAATCTTGCTTAGCCTAGCTACTCCCAGATTTATCTGACACCGCTATTACTAAGATATGTCTGTGTGCATGTATACCCAAGAAACCTCAGTTGAAAGTAAATTATTGCCATTTTCTACCAAGTGCTATTCCTGCTCAGTCTTTGATTGGCCATTCTTCAGAGAACTTTTTGACTCAAGGATTCTTTGGCATTCAAAAACAATATAAGTGTGGAAACTGTATGTAAACACACTGGTGAGCTGATATAGGGTACAAAATTCATAGGAATGCCAGGAGAATTTAGAGAAGGAATTTACAGGTATAAATTTGGGGTGACATATGATTGATTCAGAATTATAAGGCATGATCATTGCCCTGTTAATACACTATCTTACACTCACTTGCTTTGAATGAACTTTGTCATTAAATTATGTCTTTTCTATGTAATCAAAAAAACCCCAAAAAACAAAAAACAAAAAAAGATCCCAGCCTTGAAACCCAACTATGACACCTTTTTTGTAGATGAGTAACACTGCTGTTTGCAGGCCTTGAATATGGCAAACAGTCTGCATCAGGATGGTAGCGTCTTGTCACAGAAAATAATATAATCAGGTTTTGCTTTACCAGTTCAGTGACAGTACTTTGTTGAGAAATTTTACTTTGGATGTCCTTGTTTTTCAGAGGACCAGCAAAATACTCAATTTCCCTGGAAACATACAGGTGGCAGAGGGAGCCAATATACCTCCAAAGCAAGTTTCTGCTGTCTGGGGGGCAAGGCTTTAAGATTTGCAGCTAGAGCCAAAACAGAGTTTAGATGCTGCATGCAGAAATACAACTCTCAAATGCTCAGAGGTGCTGCCACCAGACCCTGGTGCTGCCTGCCATCCCAGTGACCTTTGTGCACAAGTAAATCTCCACAGATCCATCAGTATCTGCTTCTCCACACAGGAGCACTTCAAACTTTCAAGAACACCTTGTTGAGAAAGAGGAGAAAGAGGTCTCGGGGAAGGGACACAGGGGAAGAGACATGAAGAGAAGCTGCAGGCCATGGGGCAGCATCATCGGTGTATGAATCTGGGACTGAGTAGAGCAAAATGAGCTGCCTCCTGAAACAAAGGCTAATGATGTGGTCAAAGGGAAAAGAGCAGCAAGAAGGAATGGGGCACTGAAGCAGGCTGTAACAGGCAGTTTGGGTTTTATCTCTGATTTCAGCCATTATTTAATCAAATGGGACTGACCTATCTCCAGCACAGCTCTGCCAGCATATATTCAGAAAGGAATCTGTCTTGACTACAGTGGTATCACCTCAAGATCTGCCTTGTCTGTCCTCTCTAGTCCTGTTGTGTTGTGTGACTCCCAGCCCAGCTTGGCAGTGAGAGCAGCAGGATTTACTGGAGTGATGAGGGTCATCACAAGCAGTCATTGATGGCAGATTTGTGACTTACGGCTCTCCCCTCCTTGTCAGTCCTTCAGGTCAGTCCTGTCAGGGCCTGGGGCTTGGTTCCCTCCACTGCCTGAGGAATAGAGGTATTTAGTTATGCTTTAAATGTTGAGCTAATGGACAGGAGGATGATGTGTGTGTGAACCCCACCTTCTTTGGTGGATGTTCTTTGGGAGAGATTTTAAAGGGCTTGAATGATCAACTCCAGAAAAAAAAAAAATAATAGAACTGTGGTTTCTAAGTGAAAGGAAACATCCCCTTTTCGGACAAAAATAAAGTACTCAAGTCCTTGCCAGAAACAGGATTTAAGACCCAGCTCTCTCTGTGGCATATCCTGTTTGATAAGGTGTCTCCCCATGCAACTTGCTGGCAATTGTCCTTTTACCCCCATTCACTTCACAGGCACCCTCAACATCAAACTCATTATATGGGTCTGATCTACAGCAACAGAAGAGTCGTCTTAAGGCAAGCTTTCTGTAGTAGAGAACAGGCTCCTGAGACCAGCCTGTGGTTCCTGGAAGGCATCCTTTTGTTTGCAACATACAGAAGAAAGATTAAGTAAAGCACCTTCTAAATGCCTAGTCTGGCTGCAATAAAAATGGCATTTATGATGGAGTAGAAATGCCAGTGTTTACATGTGTGATGCATATACATGTCTACAGATAACAATGATAAAACCAGAGGCAGAGCCAAAGAAACCTTAGCTGAAGGAGAGAAAGCATGCAGGAAAACAAGGAAGATTGTTGCAGAAAGAGTCCTTGAGTTAACTTCTTAGATTGTTACCTGCATATATTTATAACCCATGCTAGTGAGGAATCACAGGGGGTTTATAGACACTCACAGCCCCTGGATATGAAACACAGCAGCTGCTGGGTGCACTGCAGAATCTCCCATCTGGCCAGGCTCAATACAAACTGAAGAACACAGGAGAAGATGCATGGTTAGGTATCACAGAGTTTCAGGCTGCAGTACCACAGCAAATGGAGTTAGATGCTCCAGTTACAAGCAAAGGGAAGCCACTTTTAAAAGTCAGTGAGAGGTAGACATTTCTGAATGCCAGAATGTCTACATGGTCAAAGTCTATATGCATTGCCCAGCAATACACAGGTGCCTCAAAATCGCCTTACTACCTTTGTGGTTCTTGCTGTAATTAATCCCTGGAGTAAATGTCCTAAGATAAATAGAATTGCAGTGGGGCTGCCCTGGCTGGGTGACTGCCCAGTGGCGCTCCACCCAGCCCTGCATGCTTAGCCTGTTACTCATGCTGAGCCTCGGGACACTGGAGGCTTGCAGCCTCCTTAACTCTGCTGCTGCTCATCTCTTTTCCACATCTTTTTGGTGGGTTCAGCTCTCTGACCCTAGTGGAGGCCTCTTCTCACCCTGTGCCCTGGTTTGTCTCCTGCCTCTGATGCCTTGTTTTCTTGGCCTGCATGTTAGTTCTGTGGGCATGGGCAGCTGTAGCTGCATCTTCATGCACAGTCTGTTTCTGCTTTGTGCTGAAGTGTCCTCGGTGCAATTATATTCTTGCTATTTCCTTGGTGTCCTGCAAAATAACAAAATTGCCATGCTCAGGCCTAAGGATTAGTGATCCTTCTTCTGCCTCTGGCTTTGTATCTTTTGATCCTGTATAGTCATCATACCAATTGTCATGCATTTTGCAGGAAGCCTGCACATCCTTCAAGTTCCAAATAATCCTCCTCCTCCTAAAGACCTGCATTTATTAATTAAGACTAATCCCTGGTAATTATGAGGAAATACATACAGCTCTGCAAGTCTGCACAGAATATTTCACTAAGTATATAACCTTTGGCACCAGAGATCTGCTTTGGGGAGAATTAGATATGAGAATGTATTTGTTTAAGCCTTGAGTCCCCAGGATGTCCACCGAGATAAAAGTCACTTTTCAAGGTCATCTCAGACCTCGTGACCTTTAGGCCCACTCCAGAATTTGAAGACTTCCTGGGTAAATAAGGTTTATCATTGTTTGAAAGAATTTGGCCTCTGGCAAGTAAAGGTGAAAAGTCATCTCTATTTGAATGTTTTCTGTATACAAGCTTGGCAGCTGCCCATGATTTTAAAGTTGTCCACTGTACTTATAGCCTGAAGAAATCTGTGGAAGGCATAGGGACTCTCTAGCACAATTAGAAAGTCATCAAGTATGGCATTAATAAAAAAACCAAAGGGACAGATTTAGTCTCTCTCTATACAAGGTTGTGTTGGGAATTGCTTTGTTGAAGGCTGTGAAGTTACTCTGGATCTAGCTCTGAAAATCAAGGTTGGAGAGCCTGGAAAGGGGAGCAGGCTGTGCCACATTTACATCCCTGATGACACAGCAGCACACAGCTGTACAGTGGCATATGTGAAGCTGATTTTGGAGGCAAGTCCTGCTCATTTATTCTGTTACCTCTTGTCAGCAGTGTGCTCACGGCCGACCTCTGTTCACATGTAAACCCAGCGAAGACTGAAGTTGCAGAGGTCAGATACTGCTGTCAGTAATACCAGTACAACACCTTGGAGTGAGCGAGGCAGATTCTGAGCACAGTTGTGCAATTCTCCCACTGAAATCTGCTACCTGCAGAGGTGTGAGAGCCGAGAGTCACAGTGGTGTGACTGAAGTCAGCATCTGACACATCAGGGTTTCTCTGACTCATCCAAGGCAATGCTGATTCTCCAGGTTCACCTTAGTGCACTTTCAAATCAAAATTCATTGAAATGGGCTTAAATAGACACAATCCTGAGCGTGGAGTGACTCTATCTGTTTAAGAAAAGGGACAAGTCAGGTCTGTGGATGATTTTTTCTCTTTATTTCCTTGTAGGTTTGTGGTGTCTCTATCCCCTTCATTGACTCCTACTAGCACAACTACCAAGAGAGACAGAAGATATCCCGATGTTTCCAGATCTGTCTGGATCCTCTTGTGATAACAACACATAGGTGAGACCAGCATGGGGTAGAGCTCTGCCTGGTCTCCCTTGTTCTTAAAGGAGGGAATGGCACAGGTTGTTCCACAGTATAAATCCTGATGGGCTCTGAAACACAAACCATTTCCCTGAAGTGGATTGCCATGGGGCTAATAGCTCTGTACTCCTACTCCTTCATGGCAGCACTTTCTGTTGACTTCATGTTGAAGGCACTGTGAACATGGGGATATTTGAATGCTGCCTGTCCACCCCAGCTCCTGCTGCCCCTCAGCCCATGACGGAGCTCTTCTCTCTGAGATGTGGCTGGCAGCACTCAGAGGCCTTTGCCATGTGCAAAGCAGTACCAGGGAGAGGGCGATGTGCCTGCTGAACCCAAGCTTAGGGAAGCCCAGGACTGCCAAGTTCACTTGTGGGGCCAATCTGCAGTGGGTAGATTAGTGTGGGGAGAACATGCACTGGAAATGTGTAATTATTGGATTGGGGTTTTATTTCAACGGAGGAGAAGGTTTTCGCATACATTGCAAAGCAAGGCTGGATTTTTTTTTTTTTTTTTTTTTTTTTTTTTTTGAGGGAGCCCTTTGTTGAAATCTTGGCAGCACATCTCTGCCGGGAAGACAGAAGTGCTCTGTGCTGGAGCGGTGTTGGCACATCTTGCCGGGGCACGCAAAGGCGGCGGGGAAGGCTGCCATCTCATGGCGAGCCTCGCACGGCTCCTGCACGCTCAGCTCACCTTCCCTGTTGCCGGTTTCCAGGCCAGGTTGCACCTGAGGAGATTTTTCTCAACGAGTCTGCAGCTTCAGAAGCAGCCAATGCCTTTTTGCCATGGGCTTTGTGCTTTAACTTTGAGACCAAATCTGCCAGAGCCTAGAGTTTTTTGGTTTCTTGCCTTGTCAATGTTTCATGTGAGAGCAAAATGGTAGTTAGTGAAAAACCATGGGGGCAAGGCAACCACACTTCTGAGAAGAGGCTGACTGTCACAGATGGTTTTAGTGGCAACTTTAGGCTGATATGCTATTGCCTGTGACAGCAGCTTTGCTGAATCACAGTCCTGAATGGAAACTCCCCTGGAACTGCTTGTGGGTTACAACTCATAATTTTGGGATTCTTTGGTATTCATCACCAACCTTCTGCCGCAGCTCACACATCCCACGCTCTTGCACTCATTGTCTGCCCTCCGCCCACTGAAAACGTACCAGTGCTCGCCCAACACAAGCTGGATGCTCCCTCTCCACTCCATGGGACGTGGCAGCACTGTGGAAGGCTTCATAGCTTTTCCAGAAGTTTCCAGAAAGCCCTGGACATGAATCTGTGACTGAGAGGACCGGCTTTGGCCACTGAGAATTTCTACACAGCATGAAAGAGTCCTTGCTGATCAGGGGCAGTCCAGCGTGGCAGTGTGGGAACAGGCAGATGGCCAGCATCCATACTGACAGCAGGGGGGATGGAACAGAAAAGGGGATTTTTAAAGGTGATAAAGGTCTCTTGTTCAGGGAAATGGTCAGAAATTTTATCACTGTAAGAGCTTTGAATGTGTCTGTGGTGAGGAAAGGGAGAAACTGCATTTTAAAATGTTGTCTAAGTTACACCAGCCTCAACAGCTGTCTAAAATATATGCTGAACATGCATACCCTGGACATGTACATGAATATGGATTCTCAGAAGTGAATGGACCCTACCCACCATTGGCTCCCATAACCACACTCCTGAGTCCCACATGTGGAGATCTCTGTGACACAGTATGCTTGAAGGAAGAGGATACAATCTTTCAACTCTAGGTTCTGGCTGGAGAAAACATCTATAGTGACTCCTGATTTTCCTCAGAATGTAGATTATTTTTAAAAGCTGCTTCTTGGAGTGGTGGAAGCCAGGGTTAGTGCTGTGGGTAAGCATGGGATGTGGCTCAGACCACTCTCAGCTGAGGGGGTCCAGGCTGCTGTACCTCACACGTTTCACCTGTGAGGCTTTTGAGTGGACCAGAAAGAAGAGAGAGAACGAACTAATTTTCACCTGTTAAAATAGAGTAATATTTTATAAGGAATATGTGCTCAACCCAAAACCTTCACAACTTTAATTTCAGGCAGTAAGCAGAACAAAGGTGTCAAAAGGCATTCCAGTAATGGAAAGAAAAGCATTACATTTTACACCAGAATTTTCCCAATTTCATTTGTGTTTCTGCACAGATATAGAAGCTCAAGCCTCTCCAGGTGTCTTTCCATGTTGTATCCTAATCATATGTTCCCGTCCTGTGTCCCCAAACCCTTCCTCTCAGTTCCAATTTTACCACTTCTCAGCTTGGCACGTTTGTTTATAATGACCCAAATCACTTCCTCTCCTTCTGAAAAGGAAAAAAAAAAAAGAAACAACACCCATCCATTTTTAGATAGTAGCCACATGCTCAGTTGAATCTACGCACTGGGGAGGCAGCTGGGAAGGACACAGCAGCGAGCAGCTGGGAGTGGGCAGGTGTAGGAAGCTCTTAGTCAGGTTTGTCGTGGACAGTCATACTGTGCAATTACAGGGCAAAGAACAGAACAGCACACCCTGTCAGGAGGGTCCTGCAATTGGGCTGGGATAATGTTGTTACACAGTATATATTCACCTCAGTGGATTAATCCAGTTTAAACTTTCCTGTGCTCTGGCGTCTTAGCAGCCCATTCCTCACCCCCTCCTCAGCTGTTGCCAGAGCATCCACAGACATTAAGTAAGCTGCGAGGGGGAAGGATAAGGCTGAAAAAATTAAACTGCCCACAAAGGGATGATGTACAGATAAAGAATCAGAATTACAGAATCATTTAGGTTGGAAACGACCCTTGAGATGTAGTCCAACCTTAGACTGATCACCACCTTTGTCAACTAGACCACGGCACTAAGTGCCACATCCAGTGCTTGAATACAAAGGCATAGGTAGATATAGTGGGGAATACTTCAGTTTTGCTTTGAATTTG
The DNA here is from genome assembly GCA_910950805.1 of Acrocephalus scirpaceus scirpaceus. Lineage (NCBI taxonomy): Eukaryota > Metazoa > Chordata > Aves > Passeriformes > Sylviidae > Acrocephalus > Acrocephalus scirpaceus. Next base: position 52,592,713 of record OU383774.1, on the reverse strand, counting down.
AATGATTTCACTGAGTCACCTTAGACTGCGGTCCTGTGACCAGTATTTTGGAAGGCAAGGATGGATGGAACAACATCGGTTTATATCCCAGTGAGTGGAAATGAGGACCACTGGAGAAAGCAAAGGCAATCTTTTGCTAGGCTTAGAAGCACTCTCAGGTTGTTTCTAGTGAGGATGGGAGCAGAGAGCTGGAATAGATGAGGTGTGACTAGCATGGCTCCCAAACTTGCACAGGCCCAGAGAATGTGCCAAGCACTAAGTATGTAAAAACCCAAGCTAGAACATATAATGCTTGGTCTCCATCATATGAAACCTGACACAAAGTTCTTCCGAGCTACTATGCAGCCAGAAAAAGAGGGAGACTTGTCATCCAGGATTCTGTGTTGGTTCTCATTTGCCTTTTCCTGGGGAATGGCTTGGCTCTGAGCTCTGTGGCATGACAGAGGACAGCCCAGCATCCCCATCATGCTGTGAGGATTCATCAGAAGTATTTCTGCAGCAGAGGTATTACAACCACAGTGTCATTGCTGCAGATAGGAAAAGAGCTTAAGTCCAACTAACCACTCAAGGTGAAAACTTGGTACTGATGGGATTTTTTACCCATAAAGAAAAAAGGAGGATTATTTTTTTCTTCATGGGGACTGCTATTTATATACTACAGTATACACTCCCTGAATGTACAATATACAAATCTAGCATAATAGGAGCATACTTTGCACTAGTTTTCTATTAAAAGCTTGTTTACAAGAGGGGTAGCAAAAAGCAAGAGTGATAAACTAAAAAGAACTTTTCCTCTTGGAAATACGACTTCAGATTATTAGGACAAGTAGTTGTTCCCCATACACATTCATGCATGCTGTTCTCCATTTGGGATTAAGTCCATCAGTAGTCTTTCTGGCTCAGCGAAAATAAAGCTCACATTGGCCTAAGTCCATGCTGATCTACCAGGCTACAAAGACTTTTCCAAGGTGTCAAGGGTGTGACTATTTACCTTCACTGTGGTGGATGTGGCTTGGCCATCTCTCTGGAGCCACCTGCTCTTGCTGTGTGGACTGCACTGGGAGCTAGCAGGGCTTGGTTAGCTTTTTGAATATTTGAGGGACTTGAGAACTGGAGATGGGAGGGAGGTAGGAGAGTTGAATTGGGGTATGGTGAGATGAGAGGGAGAGACAGGAGAAGGACTGTGCCTTTGATAACCAGGGAGCTGCTGGCCTTGCTTGGCTGTCTTACCAACCCTCACTCCTCTGTGTGCCATGAAGTTCCTGGGTTAAGTGAGCTAAATATGAGTTGCTAATTCTGCATCTTACATCCTGTTTTAAAACAGCCTGGACATGCAGTAAGGTACACGTGAACATCTGGTTCTTCTGATGCTTCTGGAATGGGGGTAAGAAATCAGCATTCTTCAGGTGTTGAAAAAATTGGGGCTGTTTGGTTTTAGCTGGCGCTGAACAATAAGGGGTAAATCCAAAGCCAGCAAGCGAGGGAGAAGTATGAATTGTTTATGCTCTGTTCCCACTTAAAAGCAGTGGCAAAGTCAAGGGCATGGAAATGACACCGCAAATGGGAAACCAGCTCTTGTGGGCCTGAGCTAGCAGGGCCATTCCAACAAATCCCAGTGTCTCCTGCAGGAATCACATCAGAGCTGAGTAAGGTTAGGAAACTCTTCAAATTCCCATATGACTGAAAGAATCTTCTGGCCACTCAAGCATGAGCTTTACCAAGAAATGGGGGTCATGCAAAGACGATAATTTCAGACTAGCCTCAAAAGCTATTACCTTGGTATTAGCAACAGCTGGGGTATGAAATATTTTCTTTATTTTTCCTCACTGTAGAACATGAGTCTTACTTGCTGAACTCCCAGGGTTCCAATTGCACCCAGGCATGCTTGACCTGACCTTTTGCACTCCCGTGTGCAGGACACCATGGGGCTTCAGGGGTCCTCTTGGCTCTGCCAGCTCTGGAGCTGTTTTGCAGCTGCTGGAGGGCTGCCAGCTTGAAGGCCTTTTAATGAGTGGTGTAGTGTCTGGCAAGTAACTTGCCTTCAAGTGAGTGTGACTAATCATGAATCTTTTCAATAATGCTGACAACCCAGTCTCTCTTTTCTCACTCTGCCCAAGCCTGCTGAAATAGGAGTAAATTGGCCGTATTCTGGCAAAGGCAGGAAATTATGAAGAGCACCTAAAAGGCTTCCAGTGCACCATGCCTAGGTTTTGCAGTGAGTGTAATTATCCGAGTTGTTGTGTGTGTGTTTTGAGAGCAGCTAAATAGCTCCAAAGGTCTGAAAGATCGCACTCTGTCACCAACCCCCGGATCATTTTCATGAATGCCTAATTTCTGTACTTCACTGGTACGGTGTGCTCCTGCAAAGGCAATAAGCTGAAGCCTATTAGAGTTCACAACTCTGTGTTAACTGTTTATGTTTGTTTTATTGGAAATGCCCTTTTTGTCTGCATGAGCAGCAGAGCCAGAATGTGGCATTGTGGTTACTGGTCTGTACTACACTTAACCTGACTTATTTGATTGGAGAGTGAGATCTTGGTTTCATTAATGAGTTCCCTAGATGTATAAGGGAACAAAAATGCAATTTGGCTTCATGTGATATGCAGAAGTATATTGTATTATTTGTTCTCTAAGAGAAATGGTGCAGGCATTTTTTCCCCAAATAAAACCTGCTGCAAAATAAGTGCATGCAGAAGAGAAAGCAGAAGGTTTAGGTAATTAAACTTTAGGAGAAGAATGGGAAAATTTCAGTAAATTACAGGTGAAAATCTGCTGCTGGGAAAGGAAAGGAAATTTTTTTGCGAGGGTATAGTTCTCAAAATTGTTATCAATATCATTTAATGGGACTTGGAAATTGAATGGTATCATTGGCCTGAGTCATGCTGCTTTGTATGGCATGGTGGATGGTCTTGAGTGCCAGAGATCTCATCCAGCTCTTTTTAATCATGCCTGTGTGTACTACCTTCACAGCAAAGCATGTAAATCTCAGCAGAAGAAAACTGGTAGCTCTTGCTGACACCAGTTGATCACCACTCTGGTTTTCCCTCCTGGTTTTCTTTTTTGTACCTATGGTTGTGTACCTACCATTTGTGTATGCCTGCTTGATATTTCAATATCCCCCACTTTTTCACTACTTGAAGAGATCTGAAATAATTCCTGATGGAGTATGGGTCTGCTCTTCCATTCTCTTCCTTCTTTTTCTTTGTAGACCACAGAATTATGCCTCTAAACTGGAGAGACATGGATTTGACAGATGGACCACTCGATGAATAAGGAATTGTCTGGATGGTGGCACTGAAGGAGTTGCAATCAATGGTTTAGTGTCCAAGTGGAGACAAGCAACAGGTGGTGTTCCTCAAGGGTCTGTATTGGGATTGTCAAGTTTTATCATCTTTGTGAGTAACATGGAGAGTGGGATTGAGTGCAAACTGAGCAAGTTTGTCAAGCTGTGTGGTGTGGTCAACAGGCTGGAGGGAAGGGAGGCCATCCAGAGGGGCATTGACAGCTTGAAAAGTACCAAAACAGAGCTTGCAAGACATCTAGAGAAGGACTTTTCACAAGGGCATATAGGACAAGGGGGAATGGACTTAAGCTGAAGGAGGGAAGGTTTAGATTAGATATTAGGAAGAAATTCTTTACTATGAGGGTGGTGAGGCACCCTCATAGCAAAGTTGCCCAGAGAGATTGTGGACTCTCCATCCCTGGAAATGCTCAAGACTAGGCTGGATCAGGCTGTGGGTAACCTGGTCAGGTGGAAGGTTCCATGGCTGAGGGGTTGGAAATAGATGAACTAGATCATCTTTAAGTTCCTCTCTGACACTAAGCATTCTATGATTTTGGCAGCTCTTCACAGAACCAGTCAGGACGACAAATGGAAAAGTGATATTATGTTGGACAAATCCTACCAATCAGAACCAGTTTAGTGGGTTTCTAGTTAGTGGGTCAGGTGCCAGCATTAAAAAATCTTTGCAGAAGGAAAAGTGGGATATAAGTAGCATTATTCACACTTAGTTATTTACACTGTTCACATCATACTGTACATCAGGTACAATTGTGTTTTCTTGTCACAATTTTGGAAGGGGGTAAGAGGACAGAGGTTACAAATTAGGCTGCCTAGGGCAGGAATGGCATGCTGCTCTCTTTGAAGTTCACTGCCAATCACAGCAGCTTATTGTATGAGTGTTTGTTGGAAGGAAAAGTATTAAATGCTAAAACTCAGGAAAAACAAATTACTCCTGTATATAAAATGCATTGTCAACCTAATGGAAAAAAGACAAGCCATGGAAGAAGAAGGCTTTGCCTTAATAACAACTTAAGAAGAAAAGGAATTAAAACTTGTCCTAGGTTACAATGTAAAATTGTGCCCAAGGTTTGTATTCTATCCCCATGAGCCGTTGGAGCCAAGGTGGGGCAGTGTTTTCCTTATCTTCTGTTAACGAGCCTAACAATGCCTTGCCACATGACTCATAGATAACTTCCTCCGGGAGTTATCTCTGTTTAATGGGCCATCAAGGACCCACTGCATGACTCATAGAATGAGATCAGCCCATTGGGAGATGCTCTGCCCAGGGGGAGGAGCCAAGCATTCCCACCTGGATAAATCCAGGGTTTGGGACAGCACAGGCAGCTTTTTATCCACTGGACTCCCAGAGGAGACAAGAGCTACCAGACCTTTCTACAGGATCACTGCTTCGACAAGATCATCTCATCTGGACTGCCGCTACCACCCTAACAGGGTGTCAGGTTGTATTCTGACTCTGTCAGTGGTTTTTTTTTTTTTACTATTACTTTTATTTTACTTTCCTTTATTTCTTTTCCTCTTATTAAATTGTGTTTCTGACTTAGAGTCTTTCACTGGTTTTGCTTTCAAACCAGCACAAAACTCTATGAGAATCAAAAAATCTGTATCTCCAAGAAATTCCTATACCTTTCCCTTTTTTGCCTGATCTTTTCTTTGAAGTTTGATTGCTGTCACTTCAAGACAGGAGAGATTTAGCAATTTTAGAGGGTATATCTCTGCTCAACAGATAAATACATTAGTTTTTCCCTAGCTTTTGTTAGTCAAGATACATTTGAAGCTTTTTTGAGATCTTCATTGCTCAATCTTTTAAGCAATCATCTGTTCAACTACAACAATCATGAAATCTCAGTTTGCCTAATTTGTATTTTTACTGTATTCACCAATATTCTCTCTCACAGCATAAAGACCCCAGGTTTAGTGTAATGCAATTGCTTAATTGTTCTACTGTCTATTTTTGCTCCAACACATGAAAGGTGTCCAGATTTTTGCATTACAAGGTCTCTCTGCTGTGTCAGTTCAGCATAGTTAAGTGCATACAAAATTGAGGCAATTTCTGCCTCTCTTGGTGTGACAAAAATGCATCTATCCGCCAAGGAGTCCTCTCCCAAGAGATACCTGCATGCTTTGCTTCTCATGGAGATGAGAACCCATGGGTCTCAGATCCTAGGATGAGAGTAGGATGAGATACACTCTGCCACTGGAGCGGGACACATGAAGAGAGAGGACAGGAATGGGTGTGGCACTTAATGTGTTACCCTGACATTTCAAGAACATCACTAGAAAAGGATGTTATGTTAAGCTTTCATTCATCTTCACCAAATTGTATTGTAGGGAAGATTTTTCCCAAACCTGATAAATATGAAGTTAATTAGAGGCCAGGATTTCAGCTAGAGCTAAAACCTCAGCAACTGTTTCTGCATAGTCAAACTACCAGGGAAAGGCATTGTGCTGATGGTAACAGAGCTTGTGCTTACTATTCTGGCAAAACTACTCCAAGACAAGTTCAAGTCCTAAAATTAGCCCTTTCCAACACCTGTCATTGCCCTGGGCATCAGCCTGTTCATGCTGTGCTTATTGAAATAGCTGTCTCCATTCTGGCATCTGCATTTCTTGCATGCTTTTTTCTCATTTTTGCCCTGTCTTAAAATTTTATGTCTTCTCTTTGGCTACTTTTTTAGGTATGTGTTTTAGAAGCAATATCTGTACAGGGACTGTCCTTTGATTGTAAGGTGTTGGGAGAAGAGCCAGTGAGGCTAATTTTATTTCTGTTGAGTTCAATATGTTTACAAGGATGTGAGTGCCTAGAGAAAGAGAATTTTCTGGGAAAGCATATTTTCTTTTCTTTTCTTTTCTTTTTTTTTTTTTTTTTTTTTGCTTATTATGGAAAAACTTGGGTGAAAAATGAGCATCATTTCTCCCTCAAATTTGATTATGAAGGAATTTTTGCAGACTGAGAGGCCTTATTTATGGAGCAGGTTCTCAGGTGAGTACAGGTGTTCAGAAGATGTATTTGGAGATATTAACATGTCTAAGACCTCAAATGAAAAAAATACATATTATTTCCTTTTCTGCTTTACTTGCCTTTCATAGAAGTGCCTCTTCCAAGGGTGCCAGAAGACATACCAATGAGTATTGGCCTAGTAGTGTAAAACACAGTTCCCAAAAGGCATGGCACACATATCATTAGCAATAAGAGATCTACATCAAAGTTATAGACAAATTACTGAAGTAGCCTAACTTTTTTTTAATGTTCATGGATGCAGCTCTGCACAGAGCTCCTGCCTCTATGTATGTAGCAAAGTACCTCCTGGAGCTCCCCATGGAGTTACTTTGAAGTGTGCCCTAAAGTTTGGCTGCAAGCATATTTATGCTACTTTTTTTCCCCTTTCTTCTTCCTTCCACTTAGATTAGACTTAATTTTTGATAGACAGAGTCTTATCTAGTTTGTATTTGTTTTCAGAACAGCAGTGTGCAAAACACTAAGGAACAAGTGGGCCTGAGGAAAAACATTAACGATCAGGGAAATGAAAGCACACTTAGACCTGAAAAGATGAAAAATTTCTATACCCCTCCACTTGTGTAATACTTAATATTCCAATACCTGATTCCCTGGAAAGAGGAATACCTGATGAGCCCAAAAATGTGTGAAAGCAGGAGACTGCATGCATAAGGGTGTTCCCGTCATACAAACATATTTCTTGGTGTTCGTTCTTGAGGTTTGAAAAATCACAAGGAATCTTATGAAAATGACAAGTTTATTTCCATGCCATGTGTAGTATACATTGCACCTTGTGTAAATTGCTGTAAGGAGGCAAAGTACTATTCTTGGATCTGCAGGGTACCCCTAAGCTTTGATATGTGCTCTTTGATACTGTCAACTGTGAGAGCTCTTCACATGTCGCAAAGGCAAAACATTAATGCTAAGTGTGACATACACTGATCTGGGAGGAGAGCCTTGCCCAGAGAGGATTTCAACAAGCAGAATTTTAACTGTTTCTTTGGATTCTGCCGAGACAGCTGCTGGTTATGGATCACTACGGAGCCTGCAGGATTCACCCCCTGAAAATAATGCATTTGTCAACGTAGGTATATCTAGGGTCCACTTTGTTTGGATTACTCCCAGTTTACACCCTGAAATTAGAAGCAAGACTGACTTCTTTTAGGTAACTTCCAGTTAATTTTCCTGGTATGGCCAGATATCTGCTGAGCCACCCTGCAGAGTCCTGATGAGCTTTGTGGAGTTGGAAAAGGGAACAGTGTTTCCACTGAATAGAAACCCTTTTAAAGCTGGGCTCAAGCTCTCCCTTAGTATACATGTGAACTCAGCTGCAGCAAAAGAGAGTATATTGCAAATAGTCCTACAGCCTCTGAACCCAACTGGCCTCTTGTGTTCATCTGAGCTGCACACAGTTCAGGCATCCTGTTTCTCCAAAATGAGTTTATCTGCCCAGGAGTGGAAGCCCACTCTAACTCCCTGAGTACTGCCAGTAGAAAATTAAGAAAACCATAAGCAAAGCAATGTTATAGTGACTACAGCCTAATTTCCTTCCAAATTGTATAGAACAAGCCAATCTAATGCAATTTTGTCAACAGTTAAAAGATATAATAATTTGAACTGTTAGAGAATGCAACTCCAGTAGTATTTTAAGTGATGTCCGTGGGAAATGTTTTGTAAATAACCAAGACTGATTATTCAAAAAGCAAAGAAATCAGTAACTCATTTTATTGCATCTTCAGTTCAGAAACTGTCTTTGCTATATGTTGATCATGAAGTCTTTTGTGACTAAATATAAGCTATAGCATAGTGAATAACTGCAGGAAGGTGATTTGTTCTATATTTAATCCCTTCATTTGATCTCCTAAAAGTCTCTGTAATTTTTCTTGATAACAAGAACTCTTGTTTATGCTGTGGTTTGAAACTGTGATGAAGACCCATTCCCCTTAGCCTTAAATACAGCCAGAAGGCTGTAAGAAATCTCTTGGATTTTGTCTACTCCTGTTTTCAAAACTTGATCATCATGAGTGAGTGGAGCTTTGCAAGCAGTGGGCTGGCTGGGCATCTTTGATTACTCGGAGTGAGTTTTAATTTAATTTGGCGCTTGGAGTTGGTAGCCTCATGTCAATAAAAAATTAATCACTTCAGGTAATTTGTGGTTTCTCATTTTGTGAAGCCTAGCTAATTTAGGAGAGTTAGTATGAGCAAAGTAATCACATTTAATGTGGTTACATACTGGAGTACAGTTGACTTTGTGTCAAACTGTGGAGCTCATAGCACTGGACTGCTGGGGGTGCATTTCTGAGAGGCTTTAGGGGCTGGTAAAAAGGTCTGCCTACTGCAAAACTAAAGAAGCAGCCCTTTTGTTTTCTTTGTGCCTTTCTGGACAATTCATGGGGCAGATGAACAGCTGTGTGCCCTGAGGCCCTGGTCTGCAGAGCACAGTTGGAATCAGCTCTGCTGCCTGTGAGACTGAGACCTGAGTACACATCCTCACATCGTGGCCTCTTGTGGGTTGGGAGGGGACCGAGGGTATCAGGTGTTTCCAGAAATCTCCTAGCTATGGTACCCTCCAGGATGAACTATCCCTCGTAATCTCTTCAGTGTGTACAGGGATTTAAGGCTATCAAAGCTACAAATTATAGATAAAAGATAATATGCTGGAAACTTAATAATAGCCAGTCCAAACAGACCCAGATATAATCATATCAGTGCATTATGACAGCAACAGGAGATGTGGCGTGTCCTGCATGCATAGGCACTCACACCTCACAAGTGAGCCTGCCTGTGTATGGTTCAGCAACTTGGCCACAGCACCAGAGGTTTGTCTTGGTTTGTAAGACAAATGGTAAATTTTACAAAAGCGTAGTATTTGCTAAGCTGACATTTCATATGGTGGTATGAAAGACAACGTGTTGTGGGCTGTGTTACACTTTGAATGACTTTGTTATACATCGGTGTTTTAACTGGCAGTGTGCACACAGATAAATGTTCGTCAAAAAGGAGGAGAAGTACACAAATCATGATTAAAAAATGATAATCCTTGGAGAACATAGAGATGCAATATGGTCCAACTATATTTCAGTGTTTCTGTAAAACATCACCAGCATGTTTTGTTTTGCACTTTATTTTTTGAGGCACAGCTTTGTCAATTTGAGTCTTCTTGGCTCCATTTGAATTAATGCAAAACAGCAAATAATCTTTGGGAAAAAAAATCCACTAGGAACAAATTCTTTTGACTTGACACTTAACCTGCACACTTCCTCTGGCTCTGAGTTCCTCAGCCCTGATTACTGACTGACAGAGTATAACTTTGGACTCATTTAACATGCAATTGCAGAACACACCAGAAAAAGTCAATTAGCGGGGTATTGACAAGAAGGGCAGACTGTAAATCTAATGACCTTCTTCCATTTCTAATTTCTAAGATCCCACTGTCACCAGTACTGGCAATATCTGACACCCACGTGTGTCAGTATATCAAATAGTCTACTAATATGAAAGATTAATTTTTATAAAAGAGTAAGTCTCTCATGCCTCTTGGATACATAGATGAATGCTTTGAACAAAGCTCACTGTTTACTCTGTTCCTGTTCTCATGCTGCTTATTAAACTTGTTTGATATAAAAGCAAGGTATAAAACCACCTACTACACCAAATATAATTCAATAGTATCACTTCAAAGATAAGCACGTTGTTAACTTTCCCTTGGAATCAACTCATTTGAGACAGCATTTTGTAGTCCCATAATATTAACACATAATTTTGTCAACCATCACCTGTAGCTAGTCAATGCCAATGATTTTTACTTCATAGTGCAACCCTCTCAGAAAACCAAAACTGAAGAAATGCAGGTATTTCCAGGTAACAAAACATGTCTGATAGTGGTCTTGAGCCAAGAAAATCTGGCATTTGAAATGTACCTTGGAGAGGAGTCTCAGGAGAATTCACATTCTCTGCTTTGAATCCTTTCTAAATCCCCAATGATACTATCTTGAAATAAATCTTACCCGGGACAGGTGTCCCCTCCAATATACCTATATAAGCCATTTGTTCCAATACACACAAAGAGCACTTTGAGTTAAATACTTTTCTAGATGGCTCTTACAAGCTGACAGCATTAAGTTTCATAACAAACAGATGTTCATATTTTATAAGCCTCCTCCATAAAAGACTTTCAGTGTTCTCTATTTCAACAGAGGCACAGTGGAAAATTATAAGGGTTTAGAAATACTACTCCTGTGGGAACCTGAAATGACTGAGTTTGGTTACAGAAAACACATCTACAGCTGTGGAGACAGTGATAATGAATGGTGGGAAGGAGTGGATGGACAAGATTAGATAAAGGCCAAAGGTTTAACATCCTGATGATGGAGGGATTTCCACTGATAGTGGAAAGAGGCAATTTCCCTGCTTCTCTGGAGGCACTGACTTCCAAACTGACATTTGGGAGAGGCAGTTCAGGGCTGCTTCCTAATGCCAGGACAGGTAACAGAGCTGTGAATACAATAACATCCAGGTAATTCAGTGGCAGTATCCTTAAAAGCAGGGGGGCAGGAGCAGCCTGTCAGGCTGTGCTGTGGGAGTGGGGAAAGAACAGAGCAGCACGGCACCTCAGATGCATCACCCTGGAGCCTCTGGAGCACCAGGTGGGTTTAGAATTTGTGGGCACAGGCCCAGCCCAAGGGGAAAGCACATGGTAAGGAGGAGGCCATTTGTTTTAACAAATGTTGCCAATACCAGGAAGGAGGAGATTGTGCCTCCCTGTCTTTGATACAGGGCTGAAAACTCTCATTTTCCAAATTGGCATGTTTTTACTTTGCTGCCTGCTTCCTGGGCAACCCTCATAACTGAAATGGTATCTCTACTTTTCCACCTTTTTGAGACAAAATGTCCAGAAGAGTCAGAGGAGCAGTCAAAGGTATCTCTTTGCACACTTCTGGCTTGAAAGCAATGTAGAAGCAGTCCCATGTCATGCTGCTCCCCCAGAGCCAGTGCTCCTGGCACCTTCCCTCCACAGACTCCTCTTTTTATACAGCCAAGCTGCCAGCCAGGTCAGAGGGGCTTATCACAAAGAAGCCAATCTATCTCTAAGTCAGCTCACACCTTTTATTTCTTCTGACTCAGCTCATCAGTCAAGCTAAACAAATCAACCAGAGCGCTGGCTGTGAAGAAAGGAATGGGAGGGCATAGTCAGGGCTAGCAAAATACCTTTTCTGGCAGTGACAGAGCCCAAAAAATTGTCTAAAATTAACCTGGAGCAGTAATGGAAAAAGATTATTTGCCTACTGTGTGCTATTTAAAGGTCTCCAAAACATAAAGGGATTTTTTTTAAAAAATTTGTTAAGTCAACATTGTCTAATCCTTAGACTAAAAAAAGTGGCCTCAGTACCTTAGAAGTATAATAAAATCTTTTCATTGTGAAATGTATGGACATTCCACTAATGAATTCAGAAGAATTAGGATTTAACCCTTGAAATAAGACCTGGATTTCTTGTCTTGGATGTTACTCTGTATTCTTACAGCTTCTTGACATCAGTAATAAACCTAATACTCCTGAGTTTTTGCTTCTGAAGCCTTGCAGAAAAGCAATGTAAAATTTCCTTTGCATATGCATTTGACTGCTTGTCCTTAATATTTACTTTGAAAAAGACTTCGTTCCAAAAAACTTATTTGCATGAATATTTGTGGAAAGCAAAACCAGACCAGATGCAAACACAACTAAAGTAGATTCATTAAAAAAATTTCAACTGCTTTTGTATAACTACTTCACAGCATTTATCTAGTCTGGCTGGTAAAATGAAGCATTTTAGATCTTTGAGAGAAAAAATAATTCTTGCAACAGACACTTTCAAGGACAAACAAGTTTGAACAACCCATTCTTTCTTTGTAATCTCTTCCTGACTAGTTACAGATGGAACAAGAACTAAGGAAAGAGGCAAGAGAGATTCTTACCATCCTGTTTTCTTACAATTGTGGAAATTAAATTAAAATAAGCATTAAAAATTGCCTTCTGTCACTCCTTCTCCTAGTTCATGAGGACTGTCCAGTACATATTTTCCATTGGTTTTGTTCAGACTGATGCTGTCGGGTTGTGATAAAATTGAGGAAAAGAAGCTGTCTCTTGAAAAATGTGAACTTTTCACATAACATGGAAGCCAGTCACTTCACAAAGCTTTTGCTTTGAGATGCCTCAGGAAGAGGGAAGGTGTCAGCTGGAGAGTTATGGAACAAAGGAGCGGTTGGTTGTAATAGCAAAAGATGTCTGTACATGCGCGGATATTTCAGCTGTGACATTTTTGTCTAACAGTCTCCTAGTAATCATGAAATAAGTATAAAGTAGCCACCTGGGCTCTCTGTGAATCTTCCTCTGGGTATTCCTGTATCTATCACTGTAAATGGAGAAGACAACTAGCTTGAATCAAATGTCCAGTTCTGAGCTGGGATGAATCCCTCTTTTCATGAAGTTATCATCTTTAGGTGGAGCATGGCAGTAAAGCAAGCCTTATGTTCTGGATTAACTACAACTAAGACCTAGTTCAATCCAAGTCTCACAAGAGATGTGGCTCCTGCAGTGCTCAGGTGGTGTCAGGACATGCTAACCTCCTCTATAAGCTGGTAAGTCGAAGCAGTACCTAACTCATTTTGGGTGAGTTCCAGTTCAGGCTCAGCTGCAGGTAAGTTTCTCCTGTTTAGTTCTGGTTAAACCAAACACAACTTTCAGAAAGCAGTTTAGGTTCTCTCTCTCTCTATATATATAAAAGCTGGATCATTTTGACAAAATTCAATTCCCTTTTCTGTGTTCATCTAGAAGGGACCTGATCTCCAGCTGGGTCCATAAACACATACTGAAATGAAGAGCTTTCCATCTTTCACTTATCACTCCATTCATTCAGAATAAAATGGAAACTACCCTTGGCCCTGCTTGATTTTATGGTATAATGAAGGCCTGACATCATGACAGAGATCTAGTCCAGAAAGTAACCCATGACCTACATTCCTTTTAAATAACAAGAAGACACTGGAGAAATCTGAAATACTTCAGGAGATGACCAAGAGATGCTTTCCAACATTAGAGATTTAATTCTCCTAATAAGGAAAAGTCATACTGTACAACTGTATAATCTCATTCCCTCAGTAAAGCCTATAAAAAATAGACCAACTCATCTTTTCTTACCCCTTATATATTATGTTGATATACGTCAGTAAGTACTAATATGTTAAGTTGCTACCTTTGTGCAAAAATAGATTGGTATGGATAAAGCAAAAACCATCTTGGAGTGATGTCATTAGAACTGACTTGCACTGAATCAGGCCTTGTTGTAGCGTTCAGATGCAGTATTTCAATTAGAACAATAAAAGAACAAGGTTTCCAGACATTATTAATTAAAATTTTCCGCTTAATCTCTGTGGAAGGCACAAAGTCAACATTGTTTTAGTTCTTTGAAAATCCTTGGCCCAGCCAGCTCCAGAGCTTGTTTTTAGAAGTTCAAGTTGAAGAGAAGTTATGTAAAAGGGAAACACTGAGAGTGGTATGGACACACTGCCTATATGTGGCATCCCCACAGTCTTTGTACCTCTGTACATGGGTATGTGCTTTGCTCACAGAAAGCCAAATTTACTCTGAGCATTCACCACCCTTTGTTTGTCTACCTTGACTGCTTCTCCTCTGGGCACATAACCAGATCCGTCATCATTCCCAAGGGATAACCCTTTTCCACAGAGGGGAGGCACAGAGACAAAGGGAGCTTGAAAAGAGCCAGCCTCAAACAAAATTCTGCAGACTTTAAAAAAAGTAAGTTTTTGCAGGTGAAAGGAAATCAATATGGCTGACAGCAGCCCAATTGGTATATACACCAAGCTAGAACCTTCTATTTGAATAGTTTTTATTTTTCTAATAAGGAAAAGTGAACTGCATGCCAAAAATAGCATATAGCTGTGACGTGAATGAGCCACTGTTCCCATCTTGCTGAGAACTCACTGGACTCTGCCTGCTTCAGAGGGCTTTATAATACCGGGTAATACTATAGCCTAACATTTCGCCCGTGACGTCTTTACAAGAAAAGGGACTTTGAGTTCCTGCTAGTGTGTATGTCTACCAAATAAAAAACAGCAGGAGAAAATTGTGCTTCTGTCTTACACTGGTAGGGCTTCAGTAATTTTGGCAACCTTGTGTCAAGGGAGTAGAAACCAAAATCGTGCACCCAAGATTTCCAGATCAACATCAGCAATATTTATTGCACTGTTTGTCAAGATCCAGCCTTAGCAATTGAGGCCTCAAAACCTATGCTTCATTGAGCTGCTAGTAAGCTGGAGTAATAGAAAACAATGTAAACTACTGAGAAAAGAAGTAATTATCATTTGGACACTGAAATGTACAAATTATCATCCCAATTCTATCAAGTGCATAACTGAACAAACTGAGCTATGAATCAATACCATGGTTCAGTGTCTGCTCATCTCTTCAGGAGAGAAGATGTTTCTTCCAAGTTACACACTAGTTCAATTCACCCTTGAAAAATGACAATGGGCTTTAAACATTGCAGAATACCCAAATGCATGATTGTAGGCTATGCCCTCTTGGTCGATTTGTTGGCAAGCAAGTAGTAAATGGAGGGCTGGCTTCCCTTCTCCAGGCAATATCTAAACCCCTGAGAACAGCAGGTCTGAAAATCAATGCCAGCTAGAGTCAAATGATTTTGATGGGGATGAGAGCTCAGGAAAACCTGCATTTTTAACAACAAGGGCTCCTTCAACGGATTACTGGTAGAAGGTGGGACAAATTTTGCTTCACTACTCACTTTAATGTATTTAAGTCTTCTCAGATATGGATATAAGGGCTCTTGATAGCTATTTATGACCTTTCCAATGCTGCACTTAAATTCATAGAAGTGGTTAGGTTGGAAAAGAATTCTAGGATCATCCAGTCCATCTGTTAACCCACACCACTGTGTTCACTACTAAACCATAACCCCAAGCACCACATCCGCAAGTTTTTTCAACACTTTCAGGGACTGTGGTTTCACTACTTAACTGAATCACCTGTTCCAATGCCTGACAACCTTCTCCAGCAAGATATTTCTTCCTAATATACCATCTAAAGTTCCAGTGGTACAACTTGAAGCCATTTCTTCCCCTGGACACACTCCAGCATTTTAATATCCTTCTTGTAGTGAGGGTCCCAGGACTGAACACAGGATTTGAGGTGTGGCCTCACCAGTTCTGTGTACATGGGGCAAAGGTTTAGAGTGCATGGGGTGATATCACACTGGCAACCTGTTACTAGTGGGTTCTGCAGGGCTCCGTCCTTGGCCCTGTGCTTTTCAACATCTTTATTAATGACTTGGATGCAAGACTGGAAGGAATACCAAGCAAGTTCACAGATGATATAAAACTGGCAGTGTTGACAGCTTCAAAGGCTGGAAGGCCCTGCAGAGAGATCCTGACAATTTAGAGGGCTGGGCAATCACCAACTGTATTAAGTTCAAAAGGGAATGTGCCCGACTCTGCACCTGGGATGGGACAACACTGGGTGTATGGACAGACTGGGGATTGAGAGGCCAGAGAGCAGCACTGAGGAAAGGGACCTGGAGGCCCTAGTTGATGAAAAGTTGAATCTGAGCCAGGAGGGACAACCTTGTCCTGGGGGGCACTAGGCCCAGCATCACCAGCTGGGCAAGGGAGGGGATTGTCCCGCTCTGCTCTGAGCGGGGGCCACCTCACCTCGAGTGCTGGGGGCAGCTCTGGGTGTCACAATATAAACAAGAAATTAAGCTGTTAGAGAGTGTTCAAAGGAGGGCAACAAAGATGGTCAAGGGCCTTGAGTATGAGCTGTATGAGGAGTGGCTGAGGTCACTTGGTCTGTTCAGCTGGAGAAGAGGAGACAGAGAGGAGATCTCATTGTAATCTACAACTTCCTCATGAGGGGAAGAGGAGGGACAGGCACTGTTCTCTGTGGTGACCAGTGACAGGGCCCAAAGCAATGGCCTGAAGCGGTGTCAGGGGAGGTTTAGCTTGGATATCAGGAAAAAGTTTTTCACCCAGAGGGTGGATGGGCACTGGAACAGTCTTCCCAGGGAAGTGATCACAGCACCAGCCTGACAGAGTTCAAAAAGTATTTGAACAACGCTCTCAGGCACATGGTGTGAGTCTTGGGGATGGTTCTGTGCAGGGCCAGGAGATGGACTTGACATCTCTTCCAACTCAGCTGATTCTGTGATTCAGTTTTCTGTGATATTAAACAGAACTGGCCCCACTAGTGAGCCCTGGGGAGCACCACTTGTGATTCTGTAATCGTGTAGTCCCTAGTAACTAATAGCATCAGTATCATTCTCATCTTTTAAAGACTAGCTGGAGTGTAACACTCAGAGAGGCATATCAGTTACTCCATTTACAAGATTCATTACATTATCTGAAGGGTTTGACAGGCTTTGACTAGCACAGTTAAGTATTATAACTAAGACTTTTTTCTTCAATAACAATCCACCCTAATCTGAACTAAAATCTTAATCAAGCAAACCTTCCAGTTCCCATCACACACGAATTCAAAGCTTGAAGGGCAGTCATGACCCTGAATTTGTCTTGTGGTCACAGACCAGACAACATGTTGGGCTGGAACACATTTGTTTCACTGTAGATTGAAGAATATCTGAACACTAATAGTGTAGCAGGTGGGCTTACTGTTGCCTACGAGCCTTAATATTTAAACACAGTATGCCAATCTCTTATACCAAGACACTTCTTCAGTATTTTCCAAATACCTTTGTGAAGAAAAAGTGAGATTCACCTTTGCTCAGAAAGATATGGGCAAATGGATGATGTTCATACAGTGCCTTCAGGCATCCATAGTGCTTAAAAAATAAGCAATGGATTTCAGTAGGAAGATCCAGATCTCCAGACAGTAAATGCTATTGTTTCTGAAATGTGTATACTTTAATTATTTTTTTAAATGAACTGTCTTATGAGCTGCTTCTTACAGAATCTGGCACTAGTGGAGAATTCATGTTAATGTACAATCTGGACTTTTGTAAACAATGTCAGTAATTCTGTTGTGACGACAAGACTTCAATTGAGACATAAAGAAGGTTCTGTCTGTGAATACTCAGACAGAAAAAAACCCAGTCTTGTATCTAGGCAATTCATAGAAGGGTAGAATTCTATAGATCTGAGGCATTGCCAGGTCCCCTAGGAAAGAAATTCAGAGCCCAAAGGACAGAGTGTGAAAAGATGTATAAATAAAGATTAAAAGGCAAATATAAAGAGGAGAACCAAAGACCAAGAGGGAGGTGTACAGGGTGAACTTGTCAAAACTGAGAAAAGAGACATCACATAGAGCTATACAGAGATAGTGACCTTTTCTACTCTGCAAAACACAGCCAAGATGTCCAAGTTTGACAACCATAAGACATTTATGGCAGACCTCGCACAGCTGAGAGCTTATGAATACTCTGGGAGATGTTCCCATAAGGAGATGGTGGTGGAACTGTGGACTCTTATGTCTCCTTTCACATCTGGGAATTAGGATTGCCCACCTGTACAGATTTACTACAGGCTGTGGTCTTTTACTTTGGCCATGTATTAACTCTCCATGGGCTGCTTTTGGCCCAGGAGTCACACTATACCATTGACTCTTTTAACACTCTCTAGCTGTGGCATCCTAGAGACAGTGGAAAGGTGCCAAAAGCATCTCAAGCACAAGAATGGGGAAAAAGGGCACTAAATGTCTGGAATTACTTGGGACATTTACACACACACACAGACACACACTCTTATACGGATATATACGTACCCATACATAGTGGATTTCATAGAATCCTAGAATGGTTTTCATTGGAAGGCATCCCTAAAGATCATCTAGTCCAACTCCCTGCCAAGGGCAGTGGCACCTTCCACAAGATCAAGTTGCTCAAAGCTCTTTCCAACCTATCCTTAAGTGCTTCCAATCATGGGCCATCCACAACTTTTCTGAGAAGCCTGTTCCATTGTCTCATCACCCTCATGGTAAAAAAAAGTTCTTTGTTGTATACAGTCTAAATCTATCCACTTTCATTTTAATACCATTGCCCCTCATGCTGTCACTACAGGCCTTGGTGAAAAGTCTTTCTCAAAGTCTATTTTGTATATTAAAAGGCCACATGAGAATCTCCCCAGAGCCTTTTCCAGACTGACCAGTCTTTCTTCAAAGGAGAAGTTTTCTAGTCCTCTGACCATTTTGTGATCCTCCTCTGCACCTGCTCCATGTCTTTCCTGTGCTGAGGACTCCAGAGCTGGATGTAGTGCTCCAGGTGGGATCTCACCAGAGCAGAGTAGAGGAGAATTGAATTCCTCAACCTGCTGTCTGTACTTGTTACAGTTGGCTGTCCGTACTGCAAATACACACTGCTGGCTCATTTAACACTCACTGGTACACCCAAATTCTTTCTGCAGAACAGATCATTCTATGTCATTCTATGACAGATCATTCTATGATCCTATGATCATTCTCAATTCATTCCTCACCCAGTCACTACTGGTATTGGGGATTGTCCTCACTCAGGTGCAGGACCTTGCACTTGTCCTAATTGAACTTCATGATCCTCACATAAGTCCACTCCTGAAGCCTGCCAAGATCCCCCTGGATGGCATCTCTTTTCTCAGGTGTGTCAAGTGCACCACTATATTTATGAAGATGTTGATCAGATTTGGACCTAGTATTTACCCTTGGTCTTTGAATCATTGAGTGGACATCCAGCCGATTCCTTACCCATATAACAGTTCATCCATTGAACCTGTATTGCTCCAATTTAGAGGTGAGAATGTTGTGGGGACCTTTTCAAGGTACTTAAAAAAGGCCATAGAGAGGGTATTTGTAGCTCTTACCTTGTCCATTGATGCAGTCTTGGAAGACTGCCAGATTAGTCAGGATTTGCCCTTGGTGGGACCTGGTTGGCTCTATATAATCACCTTCCTGCCTTCTGTGTGTTTTGAAATATTGTCAAAGATGATCTCATCCATGATCTAAAAAAAAGGTAGTGCAGGGGATGAGCCTCCTGGAAAAGCTACCTGCCTGATCATGGTGTCTCCTCTACCAGATAAGTATTTTTCATCCTAAAATTTTACCCTACTCCCTGTAATAGAGACTAAATCACAGTTTTGAATTTCTTGTGGCTTAAAAATAACAGCTGAAATCAGATTTGTATTTTGTCTTGATATTTCAGATTATTGTGTCATTAAATAATTATCAGCCCAGAAATATAGTGAGTATAAAAGCTTTGTGTTAATTGGACTTCAGAGGTCTGACAGTAGAGAAGAGGCTGGGAAAGCAAGAGCATTTCCAGTGTTGATATTTGCATAGTAACCCAGGGATTTGCTTTCTTCCTGAATAGTGGGGAGGGACATACAGAATAATTTTGCTTTTTGAAAGACTTCATTCTTTTCACTCTATGCTAAAATACTCCAAAGGTGCAAAAGCAGGCAAAGTTTGAAGGGAATGTCAGCAGATGTTTACATGAGAGACCAGAAATTATAGAGCAAGCTTGAGTGCTATTTTCATTTCAAAATTGTGATGCACTTGACTGTATCTCTCAGTCTTTTGAAGAGAATTAGGTCAAGAAGAAAATGTATTTCTCAAGGACCTACTTAGGAAAGCCTTTTACTCAACAACGATGACAACATAGACACTACATTTATTTTAACAGATAGCATATGTTGTAATGCTGAGCTTCTCAACACCTTGATGGCCAGAAGACATGACACCCCAAGAGGCAGAAAGTGGTATGTGGTAATCACTGTTCACATGATCTGTGTGATGCTCCAGATGATTTGGGGGCTAAGGGAAATGAAAGCTTGGAGTAGGATAAGACAGCAAGAGAAAATAGGACATGAAAAAGACCAGGGAAACCTGAGTCAGGCCTGAGACAGCTCACAGTGTCACAGTGTCACTCCTAGGGTCACAAATTTCTGTTCTTTGGTGTAAATACTGTCTCTTGTATTGTAAGGGCTGTCTCTCCATCCTTTCATTTCAACCTTGAGCCATGTTTTGTCAGAGCAGAGCCTGTTACAAGTTATACAGAGTAGGTACAACCACTTCGATTTTCACCAATGCAAATCACTGTTTCTGCTGGCTAGAATAGCTCCAGCTAATTTGAAAGCAAGAGCTAATTTTCAGCAAAAATGTGTGAATTCTGCAGGCATCTGATAAAACTAGAACAGACTTCCACAAAACACTGAAAATAACCTTACTATGAATATTGTAAGAAGCCTGGAAGTGGAGTTTGGACAGGCCCTGCGTTCAGTCCAGGAACAGCTGAGGAACAGCTGGGTCTGAACTGGTAAGCAGTTCACCCCTGCACTGCACCGTGCCTAGGGATGCAATCCTCCTGCCAGTGTGCACACACTCCAGGGAGGTGGTCAACCCCACATCTGCCTTTTCCAGCCCAGGAACACAGTGCAGGATACATCAGACAAATGGCACAGAAAGACATTGCCAGTTACAGTTGTAATTTTTGCTCTCATTTAATATATATTGATGTCTCATCTAAATAACATCCAAGACAAACTAATTTTTTTTAAAGGACTACACTGCTCTGCTCCCATTAGATCCATCTGTCTTCAGACTACTCCTGTCCCTATTACCATGGAGCTGAGCTGTGGTTTCTCTTTTTTGTCAGTCCCAAGCTGGCACAATGGTCTCCAACCTGAGTCATTAATATCAATTACTGTAAGGGCAGCTGCCTTGTTCTCCCTGTCAGAACTTCAGTATGGAGGGTAATAGATGGTTTCAGACTGGCTTCCTGCCAAGAGGGTTCCATTGTTTTCATCCGTGATATGCAAGAAAGAAAATAATGGGGTTAAATGAATTTGATTAGAGCAAGCCCAGCCTAGCATAATATTTAGGCTCTAATTTTGCTCTTCCACAGTATGGTTTTACATCCCTGAAATGGCTTTAACCATGGATTTAAGGCTTATTTAGAAAGTCAGTGACTCCTTTTAAGCTTTGTAACCTCCATCTAGACTCTCTCCGTGCTGGGCATGTTGAATTTGCCTATATTATATATATTTTCTAAGTTTTTAAAGAAAAAATGGAGATCTGTTATTTCCAGACACTGACATTTTTGCATCTTGGCAAAGCACTGAGTATTTAATACAGAAATTCTTCCTTCTAAAAGATGTCACGTGCTTCTTTTTTCCTTCTCATCTGCATCTGTAGCCTCTTCTGCCAGTTCTGCATTTGTACCAGTCACGTAAGGCCCACACACCAGCATAGCAAAATGCTGTAAGAGAATCAAATAAAGAAGAGTGGAAAATGTCTTACACAGCTCTTCATCATATACAAGAGACCCACAGTGTGCACCAAGGAAGAAAGATTTTGCTGAGAGAGAAGGAGAAAAAATTTGACAGCATAATATACGTATTAGTAAAGTCAGTGGAAAAAATTCAAATTACTTTAATCAGTGCCAAGAGGTGGGTTCCTGTATTTTATTATGGAGATTTTAAGTTCTAAACCAATTTAGAAGCGTGGCTGACAGAGTCCCTTGGGAGGCAGTCCTGAGGGGCAGAGGAGTCAAGGAAGGTTGCACATTCTTCAAGAAGGAAATCTTAAAGGTGCAGGCGCATCCATGTGCTGAAAGACGAGCTGGTGGGGAAGAAGACCAGCCTGGCTAAACAGAGAGCTTTGGCTGGAACTTGGGGAGCAGAAGAGCTTGTCACCTTTGGGGGGAAACTCAGAAGGACTACCTGGATGAAGTTATGCAAGCAGAAAATTGGAAGGACCAAAGCCCAAACGGAACTTAGTCTGGCCACTGCTGTAAAAGGCAAAAAAAATGTTTCTTTAAACACATCAGCCACAAAAGGAGGTCTAAAAAAACCCTCCATCCTTTATTGGATGTGGGAGGAAACAGAGTGACAAAGGATGAAGAAAAGGCTGAAGTATTTAATGCCTTCTTTGCCTCCGTCTTTAACAGTAAGGCCAGTTGTTCTTCAGGTGCTCAACTCCCTGAGCTGGAAGGCAGGGATGGGGAGAAGAATTAAGCCCCCACAATCCAGGAGGGAATGGTCTGCAATCTGCTGTGCCACTGAGAACCACACAAGTCTTTGGGGCCCAATGATTTCCACCTAAGGGATCCACCCAAGGGTACTGAGGCAGCTGGCAAAAGTGCAGACTGAGCCACTTTGCATCTTTTATCAGCAGCCCTGATGGGGAGAAGTCCCTGTTGATGGGAGGCTAGAAAATATAATGCAAGAAAGGCTGAGAGAAGGATTAGGGGAATTACAGGCCTGACAATCTGACCTTGGTACTGGGTAAAGTCATGAAGCAGATCATCTTTTTGTAACAATATGTGGAATGTACAGGGCAACAGGGGAACGAGGCACAGCCACCACTGGTGTATGAAAGGCAGGTCCTGCTTTCCCAGCGTGGTCTCCTTCTGTGAAAGGGTGATCAACTTAAAGGATGAGGGAATGGCTGTAGAATGTCTTCCCGTACTTTCATAAAGCCTTTGACACCATTTCCCACAGCATTCTTCTGGAGAAACTGGCTGCTCATGGCTTGGACAGGTGCACTCTTCACTGGGTAAAAACCTGTCTGGATGGCCAGGCCCAGAGAATCGTGGTGAATGGAATTACTTCCAGTTGGCAGCTGGTCACTAGTGGTGATCCCAGGGCACAGAACTGAGGCAAGTTCTGTTTAACGTCTTTACCAGCAATCTGGACAAGGGAACTGAGTGCATCTTCAGTCAGTTTGCAGTTGAGCTGGAGTGTTGGTCAGCAGACCAGTGTTTCTCTGTTGTCTGTCCAGATCTGCTGTTCTGTCTAGAACCCTCCATAGGGAAAGTTCTACAGAGGGATCTGGAGAGGCTGGATTGATGAGCCAGGACCAATTTTATGAGGTTCAACAAGGCAAAATGACAGGTCCTGCACTTGGATCACAACCTTGTGCAACATTACAGCCAGTGAGCACCTGGAAACTCCTCAGCAGAAAAGGACCTGGGGATGCTGGTCAACAGCAGCTGAACATGAGCCAGAGTGTGCCCAGGTGGCCAAGAAGACCAATGGCATCCTGGCCTGTATCAGCAATCATGTGGCTGGCAGGACCAGGGCAGGGATTGTGCCCCTGTACTCAGCACTGTGTCCTCAAATCCTGTGTCCAGTTCTGGCCCCCTCTACAAGAAGGACTCTGAGGTGCTGGAGCGTGTCCAGAGAAGGGCAATGGAGCTGGGGAAGGGTCTGAAGCACAGGTCTGAGGAGGAGTAGCTGAGGGAGCTGGGGGTGTTTAGCATGGCAAAAAAGGCTCAGTAAGGATCTTACTGCTCTCTACAACCACCTAAAAGGAGGTTGTCAGTGACATGTGGGGTCGGTCTCATCTCCCAGGTAATTTGTGATAAGACAAGAAGAAATGGCTCAAGTTGCACCAGCGGAAGTTTAGATTGGATATTAAAAATATTTTCTTCCACCTGAAGGGTTGTTAGGCATTGGAACATGCTGCCCAGAGAGGTAGCAGAGTTGCCCTCCCTGGAGGAATTTAAAAGACAGGAGTATGTGGTACTTAAAAACGTGGTTTCATGGTAAATTTCATGGTGTTAGGACAATGGTTGGACTGGATAATCCTAGAGTTATTTTCCAACCTAAATAATCCTTTGATTCTATCCTTACTTGGTGTCACTTGGCATAATTCCATCTGTCTTCTCCTCTGAATGTGTAGCCCACGTGAAATACTAGCTTTATTTCAACATTAGATTGACTTATTAAAGAAAAAATTTACTATATGAAATGCTCAAAGTGAACACGAGGTTGAATCTGGCTCTGCGGCAGATGCAGAAACTCTACAGCAGTATTGTGAAAGAGCTATTCATGTTTAAATGTGCTGGCAGAAAAAGAGAGGTTGTGGCATAGAAAATAAAAACTATTTTAAGCATTTACAGAACCTCAATGAGGCCAGCTTGGGGAAGTTTACATTTTCAGTTATAAATATTCCTATTTTCCTATTCACATAATTACTATAGCAAAATGTATATAATTCTGCAATGACTGACATCACTTCTTTGACTTAATGAAATTGTTATTGTATACTATTGCTAGAAATCTATCAGGGTAAAATTTTGGGTAACAAGGATTGCTTGTGCCATTGGATTTGAAGAAGGCTGTATGGACTCTCTTATTGGAAAGACCAACATCAAAGATGCTGAGGTACAAAGGTGATTTGGTCTAGATCAGTATACTGCTATATTAAGTAATGAATAAGGAAAACCACTGGGAAGATCTATTCCATAGAAAATGATCCCACAGGACTTTGTTCCTGTGGTCAACCATATTAAGCCAGGCTGGTCTGCTAAATGACAACTATCCAGATTTGTTGGTTTTTTGTTGTCACTGGTTGTTGTTGTTTCTTTGTTTGTTTGTTCTTTTAGAAGCAAAGATGTGCAAGGGAGATTATTTACTAATTCAGTAAATCAGCAGTACTTACAGACATACTTACCCTGTTATCTCAAACAAGCCACTACTCATGACAGTAAAAGAAACCCCATATACAGATTTCTGTAGGTTTCACCTCCTAGCTATGCATTTCTTGTATCAAAGACTATTTTTTATTATGCGTGTAGAGGCAATCTGTCACAATTAGCTTCAGCAAAACCTTGTCAAAAGTTTTAGGGGAAGCAGAAATAAGTGAGTGTGCTTTTCTACCTATTAGGACCTCTAGGACTGTCTATTCACAACAACACTGAACTGGTTCAACTAGTCACATTTCAGACTGTACAAAGAGGAAAAAAAAAGGAGAAGAGCTTTTCCCTACCACTGAGAAAATTGAGAGGTCTGACATGAATCTAAAGTTTCCTGATGTCTTCCTTCCTGCTCTCCAGACTGTCGGTGGAATAACAAATACTTTTCTACATTAAATTAGGGGAATAGGTTTTTTATATCTTCCAGTGGGTGCTGTGGATGGATTTGTAACCACCTTGAGTAGCTGAAGGACATTTAAGAGCAGATGTTTAGACATAAATTTCTCAGTAATGTAAGACCTCGCCCAGCTGTAAAACATATTTGTGCTGAAAAAAACCACTGTGAGGCATCTGAGGATCTTCTGGAATTATGGTTACTATAAATTCAGAGTAGGAAAGATCCTTGGCTGGGTCTGAATAAGGGGAACAGCACTTGATCTTCTTAGACGTAATGGAATTTGTAATCAGAGACATTCTGCCATCACCATTTTATCCTGTAAATGTAGAGGCACTTTTACACAAACAAGTGTAAAAATAGTGGAGCTGAAGGACATAAGGCAGCAAGATGATTTGTGGCTGTCCCTATAGCTTCCTGTTCATGTAGCATGAAGGAAGATAAAATGTCAAAACAGAACCAAGAAAAGAAAAATCATGAGAAGGGCCATCCTTTCTGTCTTGGGAGCAGATTTACCCTCCCAACAGCAGAGACCTGCCCTGGGCTCTCTGTGTGTTTTGTGGAGAAGCCTGAGGCAAAAAAACCTCATGAAGCTGCAAATGTGGCAAAGCCTCATGGAAAGTAAACACCAAACAGATAAAAACAGGTCCATTGAGTATTTCAAGAGGAAGAAAAATATCAGTTATCTGAAGGAAAGCAATTTATTTCTGTTTCTGAAAACAAAATGAGAGTTTCTCACTAAGCGGCTCAGCAAGCTGCAAAACGTCAGCAGCTTCAAAGAATCAGGGGCTTCCTTTGGTTTGCTGTGTTCAGTAGGAGTGCTTTGTATGCTCTAAGGAACTGTTCCTGTGACAAGAGCCCACCAACCCCATCAAACCTGCATCATTTCTAACTCTCCTCTTGTATCTCCTGGGTTCTTTGAAGCCACAGCAGGAGAAAGGGAGGGCTGCTGGGGAGTGCCTGCATCTTCTGGGTTACTCAGCCTGTTTGAGCAAGTGACAGCCACGTTAACCTTTATAGTCCCTGCGGAGACATTCTGACCTCTGCCAGTTGCCTGTGGCACCAAGCTGCTCTTTGTCATCTCTTGTGCCCTTTGCTGTGTGTTGGAAGGTCCCTGCTGGGGAGTTCCCTGTGTCCCTGGTGCAATGCAGACATCAAATTGCAGGTGCCACCAGTTCCCCTCACAGATGCCAGGGAGGGAAGTGGAAGTACACAGGTCCCAGTACCTAATCCCATGAGGATTTCCATGTGACATGAAGTGTCAGCTGTGGTAAAGCCCTGGGGAAGTTGGGAAATGCAGCTCCAAGGGAGGGTGAGGTTGCTGGGCAGTGGTGTGTCTCACTGAGGTGAGAGGCAGCAGAGGAGAAGAACAGCTGGTGCTGCAGAGCTGACTGCTCATCCTACTCGGGGAGATGTTCCAAGTGGTGTTCCCACACAGAATAATAGAATGGTTTGGGCTGAAAGGGACCTCTGAAGGTCATCTAGTCCAACTCCCCTGCAGTGAGCAGAGACATCTTCAACTAGGTCAGGTTAATGTTTCCACCCACACGGATCCAAGCAACCTGGGCTAGTGGAGGTTGTTCCTTCCCGTGGCAGGTGGATTGAATCCAGGGGATCTTTAAGGTCCCTTCCGACCCAAACCATCCTATGATTCTATGTCCTCCAGTCATGCACTGCAGGCACATGTAGAGTGCTCAGGCTGTTACAAATCCTGAAAAACATTTGTTTGAAGGTTCAACCTGTCCACCGTGGTTTGATACAAAAATTAGTTCAATCTTCCATGGAATTTCTTCTTACCACGGCCTCCCCTTGCAGGTGCTGTGCAGCAGTGCTGAATGCTTTGTGTCCAGAGTGAATCATCTGGGATGGAGGGCATGGGCCCTGAGAGGGTCACATCAGCAGGCACACCTGTGGGGCCACATGGCCTGCAGCTTTAGGTCCCTCTTTGCAACCTCATGCTGCATTATCCACTGCCTTGGTGCTGGAGAGCTGCACAGAGGCTCTGAAACACGCCAACACTTTACCTGTCTGCTGATGGTGCCACCCTGGAAAAGCTTTGTAGGAGAAACTACCTGCAGTCCTGCCTTGGGTTTTTGGAAACTATTCAACATTATGTCCACATTGCCAGGAAAACACATGGCCCAAACTTACAAGCATAATAATCACTTTAGCCCTCAACAGCAACTGATAGTGGCTTATCTTCTCAGTCTCATCTACACTCCCTACTAAATGATAGTCCTAATAACAGCCCTAATTATGTTTCTGCCTAGAATATTTGAAGATAACCTTAACTCTTGATCTGTTTAATCTAGTTTTCCAGGTGGCAACAGATTTAAAAACAGGTTTTTTAAAAGGATATGACTATTACATTTCTAATAATAGGAGAGTGTGATCTCAACATTGCCTGTTATTTAGTGACACATGGTACAATCAGTTGACAGTGGTGGTTATGAACACAAACTCATAAATACAAATTCATTTTTAAGTTATTATCCATCTGTGTTGCCTGATTTAACTCTTTGCATATTGAATTGAATTTCTCTGGTTTTTTCTTTGCTGAAATATCAGTATTTAAGATACTTTTGCTATTTCAGATTCCTTACTTTGAAGCTCTCCCCCCAGGGAACCACTCAGTATTCCTGGGGAATACATATCTTTTTCATCCCAGATCTTTAATCTCTTACAAGAGTATTTGAAGCAGAGCCACACTCTCATGGGTTCAGCCCTCACACTCCAGAGGTTCCCTGAAGCACAGTATTTGCATCAAAGGTCATAACATGAGTCATAAAGATGTTTTGAGGTCTGAGGAAAATGCTATATAGGGAGAGCTAGGTCTGTTTATCCAAACCAAGGCTTAACTGCAACCTGGATTTTGGAGAATGACCATAATAGGTACTGTTGTCCCTTGGAAGGGCAAAACATCATATGGAAAGGGCTTTCAGTTTGGTTGAGAACTCAGCCAATGTACAGATGTTGAAATCAGAGACCTTCAGATCAGATAGGCCAGGATATCAGGAAACAAATAGGGTTAACAAGTGGAACAAGATTTGGAAAGAAGTGATGATTTTGCCATCTTTACGTATTGCTCTGAAAAATAAGCATTTAACCAGACCCAAGCATTGAACCACCTAAGGGTGAGAATGTTTATTACCATGGGCTATTTCAAAAAAGGTGTCAGGTTTTTCTCATTTTTAGAATCTCAGACTCTTAATTAGGTGCATCATGCTGATATGGTACTGTCTAAGACTGAATAAACTCCGTTTCCATCAGTTCTTCCATCCTTTGAGCTGGTACATGCCTTCTTTGTATGATTTAGAGTAACAAGGTAATAATTATCAATGGTATTGTTCTTTCTCTAAAAGGTACAGTGCACATTACTGTACCACTTTTTCTACCTGCTCTGCACCCAAATTCCTCCATAAAATGCTGCAATGTTGTACAAAACTGACCAGCCCAGACTTGCTGCTGGAAAGGGCAGTAATGAGTTTAATTTCTACAACTTTCCTGTCCCTAAGAACTCCTCTGAGCTTTCCTGTTATCCCATGCTGAGTTAACAAACTTCTTTGAGGTCTGTTCTAGACACATCAATCTTGTGGGATCTGGATTAATCCCCTTTAGGAGTGGCGTGTGCAGATCTGTGCTGCAGGCTACCTTTGCTCAGTCCTTCAGGCTGAGGAAGGTTTTGAATATAGTTTGTCATAAATTATTGGAAATGAAATCCCCTTCACGCATCTCCCTTGAACATGGAAAAATGAATGTTGTTGTATTTGTTGTACTTCTGCATCAATTTGTAAAACTTGTTACATTACATTCTTAAACAGAAGGAAATGTCATTTCACGTGAAGTTTGTTATCTGGCCTCAGCCTGATGTTCAATTCATTAAACAGCCCTGCCAGAAAAAAAAAAAATCTCAGGAAACCTGTTTTAAAGCCTTTTAGTGTGAACCACTTTAGCATCAGTACAGATACTGAAGAAAGTGTTTTCAGCTACCTCTTTGTCTATGCCTTAGGGAACCTGTAGTTTTTTAAACTTGTCCCAACACTAGTGACTCAGACAGGCTAAGGCAGAGCTCTTATTTGCTTATGCCTCTCTCAATGTACTGACTTACTTAGTTTGGGGTTATGAAGCAGGATTTGTCAAGGCACTTGAAATTTTCCTGACCGATTTTGAGGGGTAACTTAATCATAATGTGTTATCATCTGGATGCTATTAACACTAAACACTAATCCTTAAAGACACAGAAATCTTGGTGGCTTCAGTAAAAGGTTTCAGTGCCCAGAAGTTGATTAGTAGACCAAACGAAAGGTTTGAGCATCTGAGCAATAGGAGTGTCACAAGGTCTCAGATCTCTTAGGGACTCTGATAGTTACTGAGTGAGAGCTGGCCTTTGCACAACAGACCACAGCATCTCAAAATTGAGCAGCTCCTTTGGAAGTGAAAGTTTTTGTGTCTGGAACTGAGGTAGTTGTGGCAGAGCTGAGACAACCTCCTGTCAAGTCTCATGCTATACTCCTAGGCCATATATATTTTCCTATGAAGCTGGAAGTCACAAGTTCTCAGCTATTATCAATCAGAATAGGTGGCTGGGGTGATGATGAAGAGGTACAGATGACTTTGGACCTCCCAGTCCTCCCAGCAAAAGGTTCATCCTAGTAAATTCCATTACCTTAGATTGGTCTGGACATTGTAAGCCCCTCTGAGTTAATTTAAAAAAAATCTCTACTCTCTCTTTTAGGGAAGAAAAGAAGTAATACTATTTCAAATACAACTTTCATTGCAGAGCTGCATTCTCTGTTTCTGTGCCTTTTGTTTTGTTTGCAATGCTTGGTATCTCCATTAACACACTAAGTGCAGATCTGATAGACAGCTGCTATTCTTGGTCCTGTTGACACATTTCACTGTAGTAAAATGACAGTCACAGCTGTGACTTCTTACAAGAAAATGGCCTAAATATAAAATAAGGGCTGGGTAAGTAAAACCACAACAGTTAAAAAGTGGCTGGGACTAATAGCTTAACTGGAAATAGGTCTAGGCTTGGTGAAGTAAATGAGAGAGGCTGCTACTGCTTTCCCTGTCTTCCAAATAAGTATAGAGTCAGATTTTCCAAGAAAAGTCTTCCCTTTTCAAGGAATGAGTCTGTCAGCCCCCCCCAGGTGCCTTCAGGCACCTGTGGACTCGGTTCCTAAGTGTGCCAATGCACAGCGCAGAAATGGACTGGGTTATGGCAGGAAGATAACAAAGTGACTATGTGCACCCACAGTTTTGTCTTTTTATGGGAAGTTAGTCACACTTTACAGTAGAATGCATTCATTAATAGATAAAGAAATGATTCTTACACCTTTTAATAAATGACTAATTTTGTGGAGTCCAACAGGTTCTGAGTCACTTATCGGAAGAACTTGCAACCAGCTTTAACACTCTCTGTCTGTAAAACTACCCTAAAGTCTTACTGTTCATGTCTGCAGCACTGTTTATGAACCATTCTATAATCATGTCTAAAAGAGAGGCCAAAAAAATTGACAGCCTAGTGGCAACAAGTGGTTTTTATGCAGGCTTCAACATCATGGGTCCTTGAATTCTGTATCTACTCCTGCTAATGACTCACTGAATAGTGCTGTCTGAGGAGTCATTTCATTTTCTTTACCCATGGGCCCCCAACATCAATGATCTGGGGATTCATTACAAGGTGTCCAAAATTCCTTCAATATAAATAAAGGCAAAAATTTGGGGCTGTGATGAAAATTCCTGTTTTTCTCAGGACATTGCAGAGCTATTTTACAAAGTGAATCTACTAGTCTAACACTCTTCAACTCCAACTCAAACCTAAACAGTAAAGCTGTTCTCCCATTCACCACATGCCACAGAAATTTTGGATACTGTGAGCAGTTTGCTGTGACTATGGCACAGGAAAAAACTGGATGTAGAATTCTCCTTCTGCTCTGATCCTTCTGCCTAAATATTAGACATTTGGAAAGGCTGTATCAGAGATGAATATACTGTAGAGGAGGAGAAACAAAGGCAAGAGATTTCAAGGTAAATCTGAAGAGAAGCACCACAGGAAACAGAGCTTGGAGAAGTCATGTAGCTTGCTCCCACACCACTACCACACCAGAATGGAAATCCTTGTCTTTCCTCTCAAATGTTGGCCTAAGCCATCCCCCAAAACCTTTCAGCCAAGTGTGAGAGAGTTCAGGTGTGGGAACAGGCTGCCCCATGCAACCTCCTTATTTAAATTAAAAGGAAAGCCAGGTAAAATTTCAGCAGGTGCAAGGAACTGGCTAGATCTGGTCCTTGTGGAATAGTGTGTAACACCACAGGGGCTTGCTGGGTCTCCATCTTCACAATCGAGCTGAAGGAAGGGTGCACCAAATGAGCAGCCAAACCTGTTGTGAGCAGGGTGAAAGTTGGGGCTTTACTTGTCATAGTATCTTGTTCCTGAGCTATATTAGCTGCAGGTCCTCAAAATGGCCAAGGTCATATCTTTCTCCAACAGTTCAGCTCTGGCCAAACTTAGAATAATGAGAGATGCCTAGCATATAGCTTTGAGGTGTCCTGAATGATGAGGGCACCATTAAAGCAGCCTTGGGTCCGAGGCTGCCTACAAACATACAGCAGTGCATGATCCAGCCTCCCCACCTGTGCAGCCACCACTTCCTACACAAGGTTCTCCTTCTGCTCACAAGGAGCAAGAGCAGAGTGAGCAGTGCAGGATCATATCCTGCCACTCAAGAGTTTAGTCCCGAGGAGAGTCTAACTATGGGAAATCAGTAGCAAATAGAAAAAAAGAATCAAAGACTTATGCTTTGTAAGAGACGTGAATAGTCTGCTTTATGTAAGCTTCTTCAGCAGTGTGGGAACTGCTCTGCCTTATCTTATCTCTGCTGTGCATCTTCTCTTTGCAGCAGAGGAGTTTTAATTAGCAGGAAAGCTAAGATTTCTTCAATTTTTCTAAGAAAGTAAAAATTATTTGATTATTTGATCAAGGGATTTTCACCCCATTAACTAGTGTAACAACCTATATCCTGGTACCTGTGTGACATTTCACGTTCTGCTCAACCTTCCTGCAGACACTCAAGCTGGTGCCTGTAATGCAGCATTGCATACACACAGCAAGAAAAATGCAGGGATTGTCTTGTGGAAAGTGTGGACTCACATGGAGCCTGCTTTGCAGATTAAGCTGCTCTCATCTGCCTTACTTTGAGCACAGGGATTAGCCTAGAGGATCTCCAGAGGTCCCCTACGAATTCAAAGATGCCATGATGATTCTGTGATCAGGAAAAGTCTGCCAAACACTGGGAAAACAGATAAAAAGGACAATTTGTCCCATGCTGGCTTTGTGACTTTACCCCTTAGAAGTTGGTGTTCTTCCGGTGTGTGTTTTAGGGTTTTGGAGGGTTGGTTTTGTTTTGTCTCATTTTTTTACTAAAAATAAAACAAAATGAAACATTTGGTTTCTGATTGAGCTCAACATTCTTTTCAAAAAGAAAATGAAATATTTCAGTTTTATATTTTGGCAAGAAAAACTTCAAAATATTGGGTTTGGCTTTAGCTGTGTTCTGCCATTGGGCTCCAAAATCAATTATTTGCATAGCCCTAAGTGAAAGGTAAACCTCATCAATCTCCACAAAGTGAAGAAACTTGACAACCAAATAAAGGATACATTTACTGTCAGAGGTGCAATATATTAAGACTGTTTTCCAGCATTTAAGAATCCTCAAATTCTTCAAAGTGTGTGAAAACCAATATTGGAAGGCAAAGGAGTTCCTGTGCTGTAATCTCATAACATAAACTACAAATACAACTTCTGGAACTAAATATCACCCTTTGGATGTTTTCTTCTTGAGGCTGCATCTGCTGCTAAGAGAGAAGTAAATAGAAATCTCTGGTAACGAATGTATCTCTGGTAATAAATGTATCCACAACCTTTTAGTTAGGATCAGAGGGATGCCATAAGAGAGTTTGGCTGATGCTTGGGGCAGTGGACTTAAAAAAGGTCAGAAAGAGGAGGTGAGGATGGGGGTCTTTCCACTTTGGGTGAAAGAGTGGCTTGAGAGCATGAAGCTTTGCTATGAAATGAGTAGCAAAGCCAATTGATTTTTGGTCGAGATCATCCCAACCCCAGTCCCTGGGAAGACAATAGAGCAAATTCTTCTGGAAGGCATATCCAGACATAAAGAAAAGAAAGATTACTGGCCTTGTATCTTGATCATAGAATTATCATTGCTTAATCATAGAATAATAGAATATCCTGAGTTGGAAGGGACCCACAGGGATCATCAAAGCCAAACTCCTGGCTCTCACAGGACAACCACAATTCCATGTGCCTGGACATGGCTCCCAGGAGAAGCCCCAGTACCAAGGGCAAACATGTCTGACCTTTCTGATTGTGTTCTTTGGTGAGATGGCTGGCTCAGAAAACAAAAGCCTGTTAGCAAGTCTTTAAACACATTGTCCCATAGCACCATTTTATTCAAATTGGGAAGGTCAGGATGTGGCGGGTGGACCACAAAGCTGGTGAAAAAAATCTGTCTGGGCTTTCCCAGTGAAAGAATAAAGGCTAATAGCTTGAACCAATCACCAGTTATGAGTGACATACTTTAGTGTTTGATAAATGGGCTGATACTGTTTGACATCTTTATTAATAGCATGCATGATGGAACAGAGTGAACCCACAGCAAGTACCCAATGACACCAAAGTGGGGAGAGGAAATAGAAAGTTGGACTCCTGTTCAATGGTGTGTCAGCAAGCTGATGAAACAAGCTGGCAGAAACCTCATGAAGTTCAATGACAATGTGTGCAAATGTGTAATAATCCCAAGCAGCATGATGGGTTGTGGACAAGCTGCCTGGAAAGCAGCTCTACAGACAGCAACCTGGGGGTCCAGGAGGACACGTTTGGGTGAAGGAGGTCTGGAGGGTACTGAGCTGCATCAGCAGATGCCAGCTGTTTCAGGGAAGTGATTTTCCTCTACATTTAGTGCTTGTGAAACTGCTTGCGTAGAATTCAATCAGGTTCTGCAAAGAGGCTAGGGAAGTCTACATCCTTGGATATAATCAGATCTTGGCTTTCACGACCCCCCACCCCTCAGTTTTAGCTTAGAAGCTCTCCTTTCAGTACAGGGCTGGATGAGGTTGACTGCAGTGGTTTCTATCACCCAATTTTTTTCTATTAATTTCTATTTAGCTTTTCAGTCAGATATTGTTATTTGAGGCCCCAGTTACAGTATTGTTTCAAATGGCTGGTGGTTTTTGAGGATTGAGTGCTCACAGATGCAGAGGGTAAGCAACAGATAGAACCCTCTCTTCACTGTGTATGTTTATTCTTGCCTAGAAGAGCACTGAATGCCTAAGTACATCCTTGAGCTGCCTTAAAGACTGAGAAAAGTGCACCAAAGGTGGTGAAAGGCATTCTGGATCAGCTTGAGGAGGTTCAAATTGTCACTTCCCACTGCCTGGGAAGGAGCTCTATTCAGCAGGTTATCTGCTACTCCAGGCACTGGGAGAAAACCAAGAGGTCTCCAGGAAACTGAGGCATTTCCAGCCCACATGATTGTTGGATCAGGCCTTTAGTGCCATCTGAATGACACATATCTGAAGTGCTCAGATGAGTAGCAAATGAAGCATATTTTAGCACAGTACTGCAAAAATGTCAGTGACACTTGATAAGCTCATCTGTCAAGCAAAAAGAAAAATCAGCAATAGCTCTTGAGAAAAAATGTTCTTTTACATCTACAAAAAATCCAAATGCCTGTGCTTTATATCACCAAAACCAATTTGCCTTGGTTTTAAAGTGTTAAAAAGAATTCTAAGACTTTAGCTCACAAAGAAATTAATAATTTTCCTTTTAATAAGCAGTTATGGCATTAGTCATCTCTTCTGATTCACAATGAAAGCTACAGGGCACAGTGGGATGTATTTACCCAGAGAGGTGTTGAATTTTGTTAGACATGTAGACTTTTAAAAGTGTTATTACTTTAAGTTTTATATGTGCAGGAAGAAAGACACAAAGGCTTCAAAACTGGAAATGGCTGAGTACAGCTAAATAAACGGTGTGTCAGAAAGAAAATTCTTCAGAAAGTCCTGGCCCTTCTTACATCAAAGGTCTTTTGTGGGTTTTTCTGCACATCTGTACCTCCTTTAAAACTTCCATGAATGACAGCTCTGGCCCTCCTTCTCTTGGCAGGAGCCTCCTAGAGGATGTCTCTCAACCATGGCTCATCAGGATAATTGTCCTTGTTTTCCTGTGCTTTCTCTGCTAGCTGCTACAGGTTGCTCTGTGTTCACTTTCCTGGCTGTGCAGGAGTTCAGTGCTGGCAACATGGATGAGACTGTCTCATTCAAATATCTCCCAGTGGGGTATGTAGCTTCTGGGAACTAGGTTTAAAGACTATGAAAGCACACCTTCCCACCTTCTTTCAGGAGTACTATAACCCCCAGCTTCAGTACCTCCATCAGGATATTTAAAAAGGGCCAAGGTACTGGTCCACTTGCAGGAGGTCTGGATCATGTTGTGATGAGGATCTGTAGAAGATCTATATTTATGAGCTCTCTGATTTCTGGCTGATGTATTGGGAGGAGTTTCTAAACCTAAAATTTAGCCCAAAGAACACCAACTTCTACACATATTATGTGTAAGTTGGTGTGTACCACTATCATCCTTTTACATAACATGTACCTCTGAAGCTAAACTGGCCTTTTCCATGTACGTGTGGGTTTGAAGATGAATAAAAAATTGCTTCTAGCTGTAAATACTGTGGAAAAACAGCTAAATAAAAACTACTCATAAGACTTAATTGTCTGAATGAAAAGAAACCTATGGAAACGAAGTAAATTCTAAAGCATATTTTGTGTTGGAATGAGTTGGGGAAAAAAATATGAAACATGAAAATTGACACTGGTTTTTGTGCTTCTCTTCAGATTCTTCACAACCAAAGGAGTCAGAATAATTACTTTCACCACAGTGAGAAGGTGATTCGAACACAAGTCTTTGGTCTCACCTTCTGGTCTCACCCTCAAGCTGTCACTTATCTCCTCAGAGACAGGGTTAAATGATGTGTACCACTTCTCTGCTTGTTCCCATGCTTCAGTCAATGTCTTAAGGGGCATTTGTTTGGGAATTTTTGATTGTTTGCTTTAAAGGAGAGAGCAGTATCCTCTGAATTAATATACTCTAAACACTACAGATCAGAGCTCAAATTAAGGAACACACTGAACTGGATGACAGCTAAGAAGTAAATCCCTGATTAAGTCAAGTTAGCAAATCACCTTTAAAACAGTATACATCTGTATAATGCCTCAAACATTCAAGGTTTAGACCTTCAGTTTTACTTTTGTACTGTTACTCTTAATTGGACCCAGTTTTCCTCTTTTTCTTTTTCTTTTCTTCTTTTTCCTTTCTTTTTCTTTTTCTTTTTCTTTTCCTTCTTTTCTTCTTCTTCTTCTTCTTCTTTTCTTCTTTTTCTCCTTTTTTTCTTCTTTTTCTTCTTTTTCCTTCTCTCTTACCTGTGTTAAATTTTTTTAAAGCTTGTCTCTATTACCATGCAGACATTTTAGCCGGTTAGTCAGTTGAAAAACTGTACCTGAAATTTTGGAGTAGTTCAAAAGCTTGCAAAGAAGTTTAATGCTTATAAAAGTGAAAGAGCAACAGCACTGGCCTGACTCATACCCTGTAGGAGTAGGTGCTAGCATAAACCTCCCTACATATATCTGCTGGTTCATCTCTGGCCTTTTAACAAGCTGCAGTCTGTATTAACTCATTGCGGTGCAGTAATTGCAAGCTTTGGTAAGAGAGTCTTTCTTTTCCTGGTTGAAATTAGCTTTCTCAGCAACTACTGAACAGAATTTTTTCCATCAGCAGTTTTTATTATTGTATACAATTAGAGTGCTTGAGCCAAAATGTGACAGATTTTCTGTTAAAAACTACTGCATGTGTTAGTAAATGTATAGCTCACCAAACCCCTGCTAGATTTGGGGTGGATGTGGTATTTGCATGCAGTATGTTCCCTTGCATGCAGCATGTTCCCTACCCCTCTAGTCTCTGTTGTGCCCTAGACACGCAGCCTGACTTGTGACAGAAGCTCTGTCTGGAGAATCTGATCAACAGGAAAATTTCTGCCCAAACACGTCAGAGATGGGGGAACACGCTCGTGCAAGGAGCGCTCTGTCATGCCTCTGCTCTGTGTGGTGCTGCAGCAGGGCACAGGCAGATGACACTCGGTTGCCCCTCTCCCCGTGCAGAGGGTTCTGGGTGTCAGGGCATGCCAGGCCACTCATGATGTTTGGCTTGAATTCTTCTTCTTGCTGGCACTGACCTGGGAGGAATATTTATTGTGGATACCTCTGTGCTGCTCTGGTCTGTGTCCAAGAGACAAAAGCAGGAGGAGGACCAGAAATCCTGTGCTTTGCTTTGAAAGTTCCTCCATGGTTGCATTTCCCCTCCAACAAGGTCCTAGAGGAGATGAGATGAGCATATGTTTATGTTTCCCAGTTATTTTCTGAAATGGTCTTCACTGGAATGTTCATTCCAGCTTTGTTAATGAATTTTTGTTACTCAATGTGTTCAAAGTAATTTTTCCTCCTCCCCCTTCCTGTTTTCCCTCTCTCTCTCTCTTTTTTTTTTTTTTTTTTTTTTTTTTTTTTTTTAATGATTTCTTTTGTGGTGCAAACACAACTTTTTGTAATTACTTGACTGTGACAATTCAAAAGTTTTGTCTTTCCACTTGACTTCCTAAGTCCCTGTATGACTGGTCTATAATGTGGAAATCCACAGTTTTGAGAGAACAGGTATAAAAAAGGATCCTTGTTCAGGGCACTTTGGGGTTCAGGAAGATCAAGGGCCCAGACCACCGACAGGAGTGAGGTAACTAAATGGTTTCAACAGCCTTGTCTAGGCAGAGTATGGCATCTGGAGCTGTGCAGTACCACAGGATGTAATGGGAGATAAAGTGGCAGAATCTTGTCCAAAGTCACCTGAGATTCTGCTGAGTTTGTAAACCATTCATGCACTTCAAAAAACCCAAACAAACAAACAACCGTGCAAAGGCCTGGAATGGTTCTTAACAGATCTGTGAACAGCCTGCTCCAGCATTACCTTGTTTTTCTCATACTGATAACATCTACAAGAACAGGGTGTTGGAAATGAGAGCAGATCATTTTTCAAAAAGAAAAAATTACATTCATTAATTTGCAAGTGATATAACTTTTTCTGGTACTTTCCCTTCAAATTGAAAACACTTGTCAGGCGTATTTCCAGCATGGCATGAGGTGAATTAACAGCAAGATTATGATGAACATAAAGAAAACTCTGTCAGGTTCAATTTTGCTCTATATTTGGGGTTTGGGAAAAAAAGCCAACAAAACAAGGCACCAAAACCAATGGAAAGATTTATGGCTGGTTTGTTTTTCAACTTTAATGAAAATGGTTAAGGAAAATGAAAATGCAAATGTTCCTGGAGGGGTGACCAGGACTCATAGGGCAGCTCTGTGTTGGTGCAGAGGTTCCTCAGCCATGGGATGAGATTCTCCTGGAATGCAGGTCACTGCAAAGTCTACGTGACCCAGCACAGGTTCAGCAGCTATGCCTTCCTCTGGCATTACCTCTCCTTCCCTCCCCAAAAAATAGGTCTATAGGCACCTGTCTGAAAAACATGTCTTAAAAAAGCTGCTTGGCAAGCAGCCACCTTGTCCTCTGGGAGAAACAAGGGAGAAGGGAGGGGGAGCTTTTACAGTGAAATTTAAGCATAAGATTTGAGTGCTTGTTAATAACAATCAAACCAGCTGTAGCCTGGTGGCTGTGCAGGCAGCTCTGCCCATAATGTGTGACCTCCGAGCAAGCCCCCAGAAAGCAGCACGATCTGCTGGGGACAGCCACAGGTGACAACACCCCAGGGTTTGCAGCAGCAAAATGTTTCTCTCATCAGCAGATACCAATATGCTAGACCTGACACTCCCAGTGTTTATGAGAGGCAGAGGAGAAACTGGTGAGGAGAATAACCCTCCAGTGCTTTGGAGAGACCATACTCAGCCTCCTGAAACGTTTTTCTCTGTAAAAATAGTGACTGATCACTTGGGTTGCGTAAGTGGGTCAAGCTATATTATTCAAGTCCAATTTTAACGAGCTGAGCCCTCGCAGTCAGTCAGTCCATGTCCATCCTGTAATCAGGCATGGTTATTTTAAAAGCTGACAGTTCTGGTGGGGCAGAGAAGGGCATCAATTCAGCCACTGTACCTTTCCCAGCTCCTGCCAAGCATTCCAAGGTGGGCCAGGGATACACTAATTAAAAAAAATACAGCAACCTCCAAACCCAGGATGCTACAAAAAAGACATTAAAGAATCCACTGCATAACCATAAGTGAGCAATTTAAAAGACAAATTCAGAGTCCTAGGGTGGAGAGAGCCAAATGTTCCTTTTCCTGTCATCAAATGTTATTTACTCTAATGTGCAAACAATGAACAGAAGCTTTTTTTCCCGTCCCAAACTGTGTAAATTAATGTTTAAAGGAGTTTTCCAGGGCTGCTGATCAAGTCTATGCACAGAGTTAAAATACAGCCCACCACACTGCGGCATTTATTCCTCTTAATACCTGAAGCCCTTCTTCAGTGAAATCTACAAACTAGACTTCTTGTTATTTGGCAAAGAGAGCCTTTTGTCTTCTCAGCACGCACCATCAATCTGATCCTTTAAAGATTGCATGCACTAGTCAATTCACCACCCTGAAAGTGTATTCAGAAGAGCTTAGCAATAGCAGTAAATAAGATGTTTTGCTCAAGCTGTTAATTATATCCAGGACAGGCTAGGAAATTCTTCACGATAATCGTCAATATTGAGTGCTTGAAAAATAGCTGCTTGGGATACTCTCCTGCAATTATCACCAATGTATGTGAATGAGAATCATGTATGCCAACAGCCACCCCATTACTTGACAAATCAAGACATTAAAAATCAGCTCAGTGAGATGCAATTTTGCTTGTCTGGCTCATACTTCACATATTATGGTGAACAGCCTTGAAATAATAATAATGAAGAATATGATCTGTTGTGTTACCACTCTGAAGGTCACTTGAAAGTGGTTATTTCATGCAATGTTGCCAATAGAATGTGTTTATACTCTGTTGCAGACTCAACAATATCAAGGCTATCATATTTTGGATGGTGTTTTAATGGCAGCAAAGAGAGTTTTATTTTATAGCAGGAGCACTTTAAAAATGTGACAAAAACTCAGTGACCTCTGATTTTCTTCTTGAACATTATGCATTTTTTAAGTTACCTACTAATTTCTTTTAAGCCAACAGAAAAGCTCTCTGACTTTCACAGGTGACCTCTTTCCACTTTTTAGGATACCCTGGGGCACCCTAGGTATTTGTACTACATCATTCTTCTCTGAAATATTAATTATATTGTTATATATCCAGTCTTACATCTGATTCTGTGCATTAACATGTGAATAAACTAGTGCCTGTCTGAGGATGGAGTTGTTGGAAAGATCATTAAATAATGTGAAAATAGCATGATAATCCTGACTTTCCTATATACTGCAGTTCAGGACAACTTATTTGGCTGCAGTTCAGAGCATTCAGAAACTGGTTTTATGATTGCTCTGATTACAACAATTCACACCGCAGCATTTAATCATCCACCAGCTCCTACACAAATTTGGCTCCAAGCTTGCTGGAACTTTTCTGTAAGTTTGCTCAACTCATGTAGTGCTGAAAAGTGACACTGCAGCAGAGCTGAACTGCCGTGGCAGCTTTCTTGGCCTGGCTGCAGACATGCTGCTTTAGAGGCACAAAGGACAAGGGGTGGGAAGTAGAAAAGGGGCCCAGCAGGAGTAGGTGATGGCTGTGACAGGGCTGTGGGAAATGCTGAGGGTGACCAAGGTAACTGAGAGCTGCACAACCCCTCCGGAGACAAATGTGCTGAATGTTCCCAGCAAGGAAAGCCACTTACTAAAGGAAAGAAAATAGTCTGCTGTGGTTGAGTTGAGGGCCTCCTGTGGAAAAATCCAAGGGGGAATTTAGTCTGCCTGTCAAGGGTAAAGAATTTTGACAGTACTGCCCATGGTTTAGGCTGCTGCGAGCAAGTCTAGGTTACAGTGGAAAGAGGCCACCTTGATATCTGTGATAACCACTTGAAGGGTATAGTAAGTAGCCTGTTTAAAGTCTTATGTCTGCTAATTTTGTGTCCATTCAATAAATAATTCATTTTGTAATAGACCTAATGGGCCATTATTAAGAACTTGTGAACGAGAGCAATCTGAGGTGCAGGCCACCCAAAGAGAGGTACTGCCAGAAATCTGAGTCAAAGGCAGGACTTGTCTGAGCTCTTGTCTCCATTTGTAACAAATGGAGAAAAAAAAAAGTTCTCTACAGAACTTGAGGTTGTTCAGGCATTGCTCTCTTGCAACCCAGCTGCTTTCCTGGTACACCCTAAAGTGAAGCTCATGGATCCTAAGTCCTTTACTTGAGCCATTAACCAGTAATCCCATTATAATGACAAAACAGGCTTAGGAAGAGGAGAAAACTCAAAACTATGAAAAAAAAGATTTCCCCACAGGGTTAATTTCAGCTTGATCTCCTTTGCTACAAAGTATTTGCTTGGTAATCTATCTTATTTGGAGAATTATCTTCTATATAGCTCTTAAGTTAATTCATTGTCTCTGAGATTTGCTGAAAAATCTATTCCACTTAATAGTTTTTAAGATTTACAAAGAGAATACCCTACTGAATTTCATTTGGCAGAAGAGTTCATGCACATGGTATGAATTTCCCTTCCTTTAAACTATATCTGAAGCAAGACAGTAGTTGAGGAACTGTAGGAAAATAAGATTTAGGTCTAATCTACATGGGGAAATGACCAACAGATTGCGTGATTCCATGATAGTTCCCTAGGTACACATTATGTTCTGAAATAGAAGGGAATTTATGCTGGAATAATTACTCCACTCTGATTCTAAAAATTTAGTCGAAGAGGTCAGATATTCAGGGCTAGCTTCTCTTTATTGTTCTTGTATTTCTTATGCTCTCTAAGGATTTGGATGGGGGAATTTCTTCCTATTACAGTTATAAGTAATTATCTTGTATAAATAGGAGTTAATTCGTTAGGGCTCTGCAAGCCAAAGAAAGGTTAAGCTCTCTTTCATAAAAACGTCAGCGAGATACAGAAGGAATGAATGTGCATCCCCTGGTGACTGTCTGCTGTTGTCTGCTTGCTTCCTAAATGTAGTCATATGGTTATCTGCAAGATCCTCCCAGAATGTTTAGAAATATTTTGGTCAGGGGAATGGAAGGACAGCAGATTTTTTTAGTGACTCCCACAGGAAACAGTGGGGTGGGCTGTGT
This sequence comes from Acrocephalus scirpaceus scirpaceus, assembly GCA_910950805.1. Taxonomy (NCBI): domain Eukaryota; kingdom Metazoa; phylum Chordata; class Aves; order Passeriformes; family Sylviidae; genus Acrocephalus; species Acrocephalus scirpaceus. Next base: position 52,550,212 of record OU383774.1, on the reverse strand, counting down.
GTGGCTACAGTTTTCTGCTCTAGTATAAGTTGGCCCAATGTACACAAAACATTCTTATCTAGTTGCAAGCATGATTGTACATTACGATGTTGGCAGGACTGTTGTATTTTGGCTTTGTTCTTCCCTGGATATTTAAAGGGCTTTTAGCTCTAGTTGCATTGGTTTCTCCAAATTAGAAGGACCCTCTTGCCTTGTTTTAGCAACTCTCTTAAAGATGGAAGGTGCATGGGGGGCGCTGTACCCTATGGTGTGACTTGGTGTGTTCCTGTGGAAGAGCAGGCTTTGTGTGAAGCAGCCTGGCCTTATCCTGACACCAAGAGTGGGACCACCTTGGCAGACAGAGCATGCAAGCAGATACGTCTGTATTTGGCCCCCTGAATCTTATTCCAGGGTCTATAACGTGACATTGGCATAACAATGGTGTTCTGCTCTCCTCCTGCTGTCTCAGGCTCTTCTTCATGATGTCCGTCCCTGAGAATAGTAATTGCTGTACAATGGAGCAGCAGTGAAAGGCAAGGTAAAGTCTGCAGGTAGAGATACTTTCTCTTACTGGACAAACATTGTAGTTTGAAAAAGCAGGCAGGCTTTCAGGCAGGCAAGAGGTTTCTCAGGCTTGATAGAGAAGCAGCAAATTTCAAAGATGAATAGGGATTGTGAACAAATGCCCTGAGTGTAATCAGATATTTTTCAGAGGATTGGAAAGGAGGTTGCTGGGATCTGTGAAGTAGACTTAATTTTAATAGGAAAAGAGAGACAGTCTCCTCATTTATGCCTATGGGACAGGGAAACTTTAGTGAGGAAAGGAAGCTTATGAAATGTTGTAAAAGCAGTATCTCCACCAAATCCATGATATTCAATACCCAGTGAAGTTATGAATCTTTATTCCCAGACTTAGTAGGAAGTGGGATTTGAGGTCAGAATGAGTCTGCTATGGATGAAGAACAGAGATCTAGAAACAATAGTGAGCACCAGCAGCAGTTTATGCAGAAAAGGAAATTTAAATTAAATTACTTTTAAACCAGTTTTGTCTGGAAGCTCTTTATGGTAGAAACATTCACTGAAATATATTCCCTCTGTTAAAAAGGGCTCTGTGGGAACCAACTTTTTACTTTTTTGGAGTTGAAGATGAAAAAATGACAAAAAAATTAAACCACTTAGAAGACAATGTTGAAAAGAGAAAAATAATGCTTCTGGTCAGAATAATTTTTGGGAAAAAATGAAAATATTACATTTTTCTAGGACTTAGAACATCTGAAAAGTTCTTAATACAAAATAGAAAAGTTGCTTTGAAATGGAAAATAAAATTTCATCTCAAAAAGGCTGAATAAGAATGCTTTTGACTGACGGCTTCTGACCAATTTTTTTAAAATAACTTGCACAGAAAAGCTTCAAAATTTTCTGAAAAAAGAGTTTGTCTTAATGCAAACAGCATTTTCCAGCTGAGAGACATTTCACTGCAGAACCAGATTAGCTCATGAAATTTAAATCTCAGCATCCTGATTGACAGTGGCTGGTCGGAGAGCAGGCACAAGGGTTCTGGGCTCGGTCGCGCTGAGTGCTGCTGTCAGCTGCCTCAGGTGGTGGGGCACTGCGCAGATATAAATACACCCAGAGATGCCTGAAGCCCACCCCACCGCCAGGCAGCACAGTTGCCAGCGCTCAGAAGCACAGACAAGTGTGACCAAAGCTCCATGGACAAATTACATTACCTCCACAGCTGGTGCGGGGAAAAGCCGCATGTGGCACACGGGTGGGTTACATCCCAGCCACGGCCCTGGGCTGCTCCCAGAGCTCCCTGTGGCTCTGAGGAACACACAGCCCTGAGACAAACAGCTCTTGTGCCTGGAGCAGGCAGAGGCAAACCGGCAGCAGAGGCTCCAGATGAGTGATTTGGAGTGACGGCGATAACCACCCAGAGACCTTTGCTCCAGCTGTCGTGGTGAAACTCGGCGCTCGGCTTGGCACTGTCATTTTTTGTAAGGGGCCTTTTTATATTTAGCTTTTTAAAATGTATCCATTAATTAATGGCCAATAAAAACAAGCGACAACTACTGCTGGGCCAAGCAATTCAGCAGCTAAGTGGTTTTCAAGTTTCTCTCCATGTATTTTTGCTGATTAGAGTAAGTGAATCATCTGTTCTGGCTTAATTATTCGATTAGTATAGCCTTCCAATCATTCCCTAATTTCTGGGAATTTGTTGATTGTTTTTAAGGATTACAGAAATGTGCTTTGCTGTAGGTTGCTCCTGCCCTGGATTTTTAGATATATAATAGTTGCCCTTAATGAAGTGTAATCAGTCGCTCAAGTCATGCAGTATTTGTCCTATCCCTTCTTTGGAGAGATGGCACTCAGCTATGAAATACATAGATATATGTTTGATGGAAATAATATTTCTCTGCAACAACAATATTTGAAAATATGATCTTTGAAACTCTTGAAATTTGCAAGGAGCTGAACCTAACATAGCTATGCCATAAAAATATCAGGATATTGCACAGCCAACTACTTCAGTTTCCTTTCTTTTTCACCCTTCTCCCAGGATTCCTGCTGCCATTTGAGGCCACAGGCGTGAGCACCTCTTTCTGTCTTGAACTTTGTGTTTTGTACTTCAGTTTGAGCTATGAGAGAAAAGGGAGGGGAGCATCAGTAAGCAATTTTCACCACTTCATACAAGAAGAGCTCCTGGAGGACATGAATAAGGACAGCTTCTGTCCCCTGAGCCATAGACAGCTGGAATTGGGAGACTACATCTGAGTAAGTGCCTTCATATTTTCCACTTTTGCTGAGGAACTGTGGATTGCACTAGCAGGGATGGGTGCTGAGAAACAGGGAGCTTTGGTCAGGGCATGTATGTCTCAAACCCGCCTCACATATTACAATTACCAGATGATTTACTGAATGAAAACATCACCAAACCTTCTGCTATTAGTTTTGCACACTTCTCACCATCATCACAACTGGGTAAAACCTTCTGGAATATTGCAGCTGGCTGGTCCCCTTTTCCCCTGATAAATCATGACAAAAAAATGCCAAAATGAAATGCTAAACCAGACCTTGAAATTTTTGGAAAATCCCCCTGATTAGGCTACTTCACTGGTGTTTCTCAGTGAATGTAGGGTATTGCCTACTCCTACTTTTTCCATAGTGTGTGGGGGAGGCAGAGAGGATATGTAAAACAAAATTACAGCAAATGCAACTTTTCCCTGGTCACAGCTGGAGCAGTAGTGGACCCACACTAGAGGGGACCAGCCCCAGGAGAATCTCTCTGAGCTAAGAGTAATCCATTTCTTAGTTTTAGTGCTGCCTGGCATCTGCTGCTACTTATTTAGAACTGGGGAGGTGCTTAAGTAAACAGAACAATAACTATCACTCTTTAGGGGACATGACTGCTATGAGTATCCCTCTGCATTCAGAGGTCAGAGAAGTTACTGTCTTGAAAAATCCTAGAAAACCTTTGTTGCTGCCTGTCCCAAGGAGAAGATTCCCAGCCTATATCCATCACAGCTTCCTCAGTCCCAGACTGCCTTTGTGGTCAGTCAGACACGCTGCAGTCTGATCAGCATTCTTGCACACACTCATTGCATTGGTATTTTACATGGCTGATAAAAAAATATTTACACTCTAAAGACTTTTGGGGAAGGCCATATCCAGTCTCCTTGCTGGTCACAGAGAATCTTTCGCAACTCACTGTCTGGCAGCAACTTGTAAAATTATGTTTTCATTGCCAAGTTCCTTGACATCAGAGTAGTGCATTTAACCTTTTTAGACCTTTTTTATAGGGTCATTTTGGTGAAATAAGTGACAGGGTATCATTCTGATTAAAAAAGGATGAAACACATAGGTGATACTGCAACCAATTAGCAGAATTCTGCAAAATATCTCACAAAATTGTTCAAATTGTGCTTATAAAATACAAAACCCAGCATCGTGGTATCAAAGAATGTTTGAAAACATCATGGCACTCAGCTAATGCAGTATCTGCTTTCCCACTGCACAGTCCTCAGCATTAGCCTCAGCTTTGGACTCCTGTTATCCATCTAATGTAGCATCTGATTCTGTGTGGTCCTGAACTCTCTTAACCCCAGAGGCTCAGGCCCGCAGAGATTGGAGTGATAAGACGTGGCTGAGCTCACATGCCTTCGGAGAGCAAGGCAGGAAGAAATGTGAGCTCCCTTCCAAATGGGCCTGCTTGTCCTCCTGAGCTGGGGGGGAAAGTGAGAGGCAGTATTCAGTCACTCACTTGGATAGAGTTCAAGTATTTCTGCTGGGAAATAAACCCACAGCATTGTTGAAAGGTGCAAAACTGCCTGTTACCTCAACAGCTGGGCCGGGCCAGCTGAACTGGGGCTCTTGCAGTACAGTGTAGCTAGTGATCTGTCTAGCTAAACAAAATTTCACTGCTAATCCTTGACCTCAGATGTCTCGCCTTTCTTAATCCCAGCTTAAAATACACCTTCCTACCCAGCCCTGGAAGAAAGCACAATACAAACCAAGACATGAGGGAAGCTTCCTAAGGTATGGCTGCCAATGGAGAGGAAAAGTTAAGTTTATTTCTTGCAGGAAAATTATCAGTAAAATTTAGGAGAAAGTTATTGTTTTCAAATCTTTGAGATGCATCTCTATAGCCACCATATTGTCTTTGGCTTCTGGACAGTGGAATGGACTGTTTCTATTTCTCAGCAGCTTTGGCCATGACCTACCTGCACTCTAGGGGCCAAATAAGTAGAAGGGTCCTCCTACTTTCTGGGTGTGGTACAAGTGAAGTCCCTAAGGATCTGAGTCTTTGCTACAGAAGTCTCCAAGGTTGTTTTAGCATCCTGCAGGAACTTCCGTGGCTTCTGGTATGAGGAAGCTGGAACAGATGTCCTTATGATTGCTTCAGGTCCAAGTGGCTTACCACAGCTGCTGGCAGCAGCATGAAGTGGCTAGAGCTTCCCTCTAAGCTCTCCATTTCTCATTGATTTGTAGAAATGGAAAGAATGAATGGTTAACTCATTTTTAGAAAACAGATATTTGCAATAAAACCTGCCTAGCACTTGGTGGGTGGTGGATGAAGGAGAGAAGAGGCTGCTGGGGAGGCTGGATGGTCGTAGTTTTGCCATGTTCACACCCTTGTATCCTGGGTTTGGTGTATCAGTCCTTTGGGGTAAACCCCATGTGAGAGGAATGCAGTGCCAGACTGTGAGCTAGGTTGTGTCCAGGAGAGGTAAGGGATGAGAACTGAGGGTGTCACTTGCCTTCAGCCTACTGCCCTCCAGCTGACTTTCACAACACCTGCTTCACCCTGCTCTGCACTGGGGAACTGTCTGGCACAGGTTGTGCAAACCTTGGTCACACAGCCCCAGGTCACGAACACCCCTGAGGCTGTCCCAGAGACAGATTGCTCAAGTGGCAGTGGCTCTACGTGCAGATGCTTCAACCAGCTTGAGAAAGACACAAGACGTCTAAATATAGCAAAACAGCTGGATGCTCTTCCCTTCCTTGATTTCTTTCACACCTCACAGCAGGAGTTTAGACCAGAGGTAGAAAGTGACATGCTCATCCCTCCCACCCAGACCCCCCTCAGCACACAGCTGAGATGGAAAAATCTAGTTTGACAGAGAGTGCCATCATTTTGCTTGGTTGTTTTACATGACATTTGTGAAGGTGATTTTCATGTCTATAGGTGATGCAAGAATTTTCTCTTCCTATGTCTCCAGGAGTTCATACATAAGGTCAAAGAGAATGAAAAACCAAACCATGCACAATCCCCCACACACAGAAGCAAAAGAAACGCTAGTGTTAAAGTCTTACAAAAATACAGACAAACTCGATCCTCAGAACCGAGCTCAGAAGATGGACACAGGTAGATTTCCCAAGCTGTCTGAGGGCTAAAGGATCAGATTACTAGGTGTCAACACATGTGGTACAGAGGGTGGAACGAATTCTTCTGGAGATGGACAAGCTTGCATGACAGGCCCATCTTTGGGTTTGTGATGCTGATCTCCTCAGCAGACTCCATGCACAGGGCTATGCAGTATCCCTTCATGGACTTCTCTCTTTCTCTAGGACAACCTGTAAAGAATATGTTTGTTCATCTTTGAATGCTGGGATTTCTTGGGCAAGGGAAGGTAATGTGAAATCTGTAGTTCATGTGCTGAATTGCCTACGGAGGCTGGAAGTCTCCAAACAAAAAACCCACCAAATCCAAACAAAAACCCTAGCAATGACAACAACAGCAAATAAAGTTTAAGCAAACAAGATAAAAAAAACCCTCCCCAATATCTATTTGGGCTGTACATGCCATCAGAAAGACTATGCAAATGTTGAGTAATTCTGGGAAGTTTAAAATTCCCCAGATTTAGTACTATTAATTGGTCATGGTCAGTGCTGGAACACATCAAACCTGGATGTGCAGTGCTGTGGACCCTATAGCTCCCACAGTTTGTTACTGTTGGACAAGTTTGTACCTCTGACCCTCAGTGCCTATGGAGGCACCCACTGGCCCTGAGAGGCATTGCAGATCCTTTTGCAGTTTTTTACCCTTCCATCAGTCATAGGTATCAAGGAGTTGGATGAGTCCATGCACTTCTCTGAGAAGAGACAGATTCCCAAGAGGATGGAGGGCAGAGCAGGAGTGAGACTTAACATAACATTGCATCTTTATCATGAGGAGTGTGATGCAAGGCTAAGGAGGCAGGGATGCAATTTCCCCCATATACAGCCCAAACAGCTTCGGGGATATGAACTGTATGAGGTCAGCATCTCAAGACACTAAAGGGGCTTCTCTGATGAGACTGTGCTGTATGAGGCCCATATGTGACCTGAGCTGTTGTGGTGTTAAAAAATCCAATTAGCTGATAGAAGTTTAGGTCCAGGTGCATCTGACAGGTGCTTAGTTTGGGCTGGCACATACACACTGTCACTGTTGTACATGGCAGCTACATGGACGTTAGCCCACAGATGTCCTCAGTTTCTGTGAGACCCAGCTTGACAACATAAGAGGGTTTGGCAGGATGGTACAAGTTCAGTGGTGAATCAGGCAGTCTGAACTTGCAGACTGAAGAAGCTGTGCTGTCATGAGAGTGGGCAGGGGTGGGGAGGTAGCACCTAACCCAAAAACATGCTCCCTCCTGATGTGTGTCAGTCATCAGCAGTAGGAAGGCTGTGTGGGTACCATCGCCCTGTCATCCCAGCAGCCCTGTCACTCTCAGTTACTTGGGGCCACAATTGCATGGAGGCTGGGATGGGGAGGTGATGGGGAGAGGAGGGAGGGAGCCCAGCCTGCATCCCCAGTGCAGCTGGAGTGCAGCATCACTCGTGTGCCCTGTCCCTGCTCAGCCACAGCAGGAGCTCGTCCCCAGTGCGCCGTCTACAGTGTGTGCTGGAAAATGGTAACTGCTGCTGATCTCTGAGATGTGCCTTACTCTTCCTGTTAGCATTTGCTGCTGGCACAGTCATATTGGAACCAGAACAGCCCCACAAGCAGACCATAAAGTTCTTTTTTTCCAGCCCAGAAGCTGATTTGTCTTTGCTGAATGAACTGCTGTAACCTCAGTATTACCCTGGAGAGAATTCCTCTGTATTTTGCCTTGCAAATAATTCACATGAGTTGACACAACGTTCTAATCTGAGTACAGTATGCAGCATTTGGTACAGTATGTGGTTCCTTGCAAAGCACTCTTGCATGTACGTGTCTGGGATCAATTATTTTCATTGAAACGAGAAGCCGCATGATGAGTAAACCCCTAAGGATGACATTTTATTCCCACACTTGGTGGATATGTACAACAAAATATACTGCAAAAGAACACTTTAAAAGCATCCTTTAATGTCAAACCTACTAACCTCTTGTTTTGTCTTTGGAAAAAGAACTATGGTGGATAATGATGCCTTCCCTCAACTCACAATACCTAAACTTTAGAGATAAAAAGTGATCTCCCTCCAAAACAAACTCCAGTCCCAAGGAGTGACTTTGTTGCTGTCATTTTTCTTTCTTCATATTCCAGTCAAAGCTACAGGCTCTAGCCAGTGAGGGGTCTCTGTCATGCCAAGCAGGGTGAGCACACAGACTGAAAAATAAACCCTACTGTCCTGCAATCGCTACCCTAACACACTGGTGACATGGATCTCTGGCACTGTGCCTGTTCCAAGATAAGGGGTGTCAGCACCAGAGGGACACTCACCTTTTCAAACAGCCCACTGCCATGCAGAGGCTTTCATTTACAGCACCATGAACCCACTTCCATCTCATTTCTCCCAGAAAGGAATGTGTTCCCATGCCCATGATGCCCAGCACCATCCCACTCCCCACAGACAGGGAGCCTCCTCCTGCCCCTGGTCCCAGGGGGATCCTGCCTGGCCACTTAAAATTTTCTGGGGACCCTGAGCTAGGTGTGCAAGGCACAAGCCCCAGGTGCCATCAGAAGTCCCAGCCTTTCCTCTCTTTGCAGTTTGTCAGTCTGAGTGATCCAGGGTGTATTTTTGAAGCATTAAAGCCATAAGAGGCTTAAAGTGATAAAGGATTTGGATAGGATTTAAGTATGTTTAAGCCTTTGAATAGGATCAAGCTGTGTGCAAGGTACCAGCAGCCTGTGCAGGCACATGATCTTATCTCTGCTGCCCTCATTATTATAACCCTCTTCATGCTGATAGTGTTATAATAAGTGTAATGTGAATAAACAGAAAGAAATATCACTCCACCAGGAAACAAGTCCTCTGCTTTATTGTATCCATGGCACCTATTAACACCTCTATCCCAGAAACTCACTGAGATGTGTGTTCATATACCAAAGCACAGTTTTCTCTTTTGACTTCACACTCCTTACAAGAAATTTGTTCTTTCCTAAACAGTTCCAAAAGCTGGGAACTCTCCTGTTTTTAACAGTTGGGACTCTGAGATACTATGGACCAGCACTTGAAAAAAATATGACTAATCTGCTGATCTGCTCCCATGAATAAATTTAAGATGTAAAATCACACTTAGAAGCTGGCTCTCTGTCTCTGGGTAGCTCTAGATCTGGCCATGAATTGTGTGTTAAACAACAAGTCAGATAAAACCAAGCCGGGATCAAGAAACTCCATTTCTACCACATCTAGGTGGTTAGAAGTTGGCAAGGGGCTTTGGACTGATTTTACAGGCTGAAGAATGGGCAGATATCTTCCATTCCTGTTTTGAGCTGAAAGCATCTTGTCCTGCAGTGCTGTAACCACCTTGACTACCTTTTGGGCAGGGTTGTGCTCTTCTCAGCTGAAGCTGTCCCACTTTCCAGACACTGAAGGGGCAGAGGACAGGTGGAGGTGGCTCCAAGCACATGGCTGAGGCACAGTTCAAAGGAAAAGCCTTTTCCTTTCCTGCCTGGATACTTGTGCTCAATTACCAAAAAAAAAATATCCCATAAGGAGTCAATTTAGCTGCAATCTTACTGGTCCTGACCAGATCTGCTTTTGAGAACCATTTTTCTTCTGTCTCCCCCTTAGACCTCCACATGATTTACTAACCTGTATATGAGATGTCTTGCTCTTTCCTCTTCTTGTTTTGTTCCACAGGACCATGAGATGCTCAGCTGTCTCCAGAGACATCATCCTGTGCATCTTTCAGCATGTTTTCAAATACAGACAGTAACATGCTTGTAGTCAGGGCTACTGTGTTTTGAAGCAGAGACCCAAATAAATACAAATCCCAGCATAGTGGAAAAGCTAATGCTTATGGTGGCAAGGAAAGGCCAAGAAAGCTCCATAATCAGCTACAGGAAAGATGAAATGGTGTTCCTCCTAATTTTATGCCTAGGAAGAGGACAGAAAAGCCACTGGTGTTGCCATAGCATTATAGAATTATTTAGGATAGAAAAGATCTTCAAGATCGTTCAGTCCATTAACTCAGCACTGCCAAGTCCACCATTAAACCCTGTACCTCAGTGTCACATCTGCATATCTTTAAAAATTGTCCAGGGATGGTGACCTCATCACTTCCCTGGGCATCCTGTGCCAATGTTTGACAACATTAATATCCAATCTAAAACTCCTCTGGAACAACTGGAGGCTGTTTCCTCTTGTCAGGGAACAGCCACAGTAAGGCATGGCAGGATGCTCTCATTTACAGTGAGGGTCTCTGTCCTTCTAGGAATTTGTATCGTTGCCTTGAGTGGATCCCAGAGATACTGCCTAAGAAATGAACAAGCAAATACCCTCAAATGTGTTGGCTGCCTACAATGCTATAGTCTTGTTCCTTAATTCTAGAGTTCTGTGGCTGTTCATCCAAGGGTTAAAAGACTCAAGTCATATCCTCACTGTAATTTAAATTTGGCTTCAAATCAACTTCTCTCTTTTTAATTCTCCTCAGCCATCTCTCTTGTAAGAGCCCTAAGAAGCATACCCCTCTCACTTATATATTTATCAATGAAGAATAACTATTCAATATTAAACATTAACTGAGAGATGAGGACAGAAAATCCATAGGATCTGTAAACTGGCAGCTGGGGACCAGGGTCTGCTTCAGTGATTACTGAAATATTATATATTCAGTAAATTACTCCAGAAATAGACACCAGGATCAGTAACTGAAAGTATTTCCCAGCTGGTTGTTGCTACATTGCTCAAGGAAACAGCCAAGGCAGGTTCAAAATTTTCCAGGCAGACAGAGGTAGTAAACCTGGAGAAGCCCAAAGTATCCCACAGTGTGAATAGCAAAGAAAGTATCAGTTTCTTGTAATTATTAGAAAAAAAGTAATGTCTTAATTTTGCTAAATGGTACCACAACCAGCCCTGCTTAAACACTCTCAGGAGCTAACGCAGTTGAATGGTTTGATCTGACCTTGGTTTGCTTTACTGGGTCAGACACAGTGGCAGATCTGTGAGGAGCATTGGCTTTTTCAGTGACTACCAGTTCACAAAAATCCATTTCTGCTGGTGTAATCACCTCACAGGTGTATCTACAAGGAGCTAACAAGTGCATTTCTGGCTGCCTGCCTATGGACTCGTGTGTGATGAGCTCTGTGAATGAGAGCTTCAGAGACAGCAGGCAGCACCATCACACTGCAGCTGTAATTCCCAGATGTGCAGGGCTTGCTCTAAAACCTCTTAAAATTAATGGAAAAGATTGCACCCTTATTAACTTGGCACAGAAGTGAATTTTGAGGCAGAGCAGTGAAGTGACTGCATACCAAGGTGAGCTGAGGTGAAAATTGCAGGAAAGTAGCCAATTGCTTGCTGTCCTGTAGATACAAGGCATGATTATACTTTACGCTTCATTCTCTAGTTGCACTGAGCCTTACTTCATTTAAAGTAATTAGTTTCTTATTATAAAGCAGCACTCAGATATTACAGAGAAAATCCCCCTCACCAAGCTTGCAGCAAAGGAATGAATTCCTAATTCTCCCAGCATACCTCAAGCCTGACCTCAGCCACACATAGAGCCTTCACAAAGAGTTTCAGGCATTCAAGAATACTTTCCTGACAGAGCATTAGACCTTCCCTGACCCAAGGATGGCTCGAGTAGTGCCCAGCTGCAGGAGGAGGAGTGGCCCAGGATGTTTTGGTCCATCTGCATCCCTGTCCCTGCACAGCACACTGCAGCCATCCCCTGGGAATGGTGAATTTCAGACCCATTCAAAACCATGGCCAAAGTTCCTGATGGAAGGAGTTTTCACAGACTGTGGGCACCTTATGGCCCAGTGGATTTCTTGTCCCAGCTACGTTGCTGGGGAAATGTCCCTGCTGTTTGCTGAGACATATTTTCGTTGGGCTAATGGCACAAAAACAGGTGTCTGGTGAAAAGAGTGGAAGATTTAAAGGATGGTGCTGCATGTCCAGCTCTCCAGTGCAGTGTCAGCACTGCAGGGCAGTGTGATGCCTTGCAGTGGTGGTGACCATGTCATGGACAAGCACACGGAGTTCTCCAGGAGGGGGCTATCCTGCATCCATGCTGCATGAAATGCATGGAAGGTTTAGACAAGGGAAGTGAGTGTGGGTTTTACCTACATTTGCTCTTGCTGATGACCTCCTTCTCTTACATTACATGGCTGGACAGGAGCTCACTATGCACCTGACTCCTCCACTCAAGCGCAGGTAGATTTTTTCTTTGATCTCAGTGACACCACAAAGTGGGGAGTGGTGCATGTGTTTGTGCTCATCAGGGAGAGGAGCATACAAATCCTCTGCTGTTTGTATGGGTGAAGACATAAGGCAAAGATTCTTCTTAGTTAATGGAATACATGCTGCTAGGTTTTTCAGTAAGCATTTCTGATTTTAGGAATAGCTGCTGTACCGTCTTCTACTCTAGCAGATAAATAGCTCTTGTTTCCTAAGGTTAATACATAATCTTAGAAAATTTACAGCCATATGTGTGTCTCTCCTGTCTATGTAATGTGTGAATCAGATGGTTTAATTCTTCCCTTTTGGTGAGAATTATCATGAAGGGAGGTGATGGCTGATAATTCTTGTCTGGACATTAGAGAATCCATACAGGCAAACATTGCTGGCAGGAAGGTTCCATACACATCTGCTCAGAGAGGTCTGGTTTAGTTTCTGCTCTGCCTGGTTAGTGTCATAGATGTGTGAGATGGTCCAGGCTATCTTCTCCTTCTCTCTGGGCAGCCATTTTGAATTTGAGAAGATAATTTCAAACTCATAAATCTCAAAGTGGTCTTAAGTCCTGACTGATGTTGGAGTGACTCTTTTGCTCTGTGTAAGAGGTTTCTGTGTAACACTATGTTGCTGATGAAAACACTACTGAAGACTTAGCCATTTAGACATCCCGTTTAGCAAGAGAGATGCCTGTGTACTCAGGTCCAACTCCCAAATGTTTTCACTTTCCCCCCTTCAGTTGTGAAACAAGAGCCTCAATCTCTTCTAAAGGTTGGCAAACAGCCCTTGTCCAAAGAGCACCGCATCACATATTTACCTGCCTCGCCCGGCGCACGTGGCAGCGAGCAGGGCCCAAGGGTCAGCCTCCCGAGGGACCCTGTGATGTGCCAGTGCCCATGGGAGAGCCAGGCTGCTTGCTTACCTCAGTTCACAGAACAGGGAGAGCTCACGGCGTTGGAGGTCCCTACTTCATGGTAATTTGTCTGGGCATCCTGTGAGCCATGAAAGAGACAGACAAACTGCATTCTGCTGACTCTGTGCCTGAGAAATGACAGAACGTGTCTGCTCCAGAAGCTCTGTAGGACAAATATGTGTGTTAGATCCTGGTACTGACTTGGAAAGAAAGGGCAAGATAGAGCTGTGGACCAGGCTCAACAGCAGTGTGAGAGCCAGTTCAATCAGCTTCTGCTCCTTGACCAAGAGTATGCTTTCCACATGGCAGCTCTTAAAAATAGACAAGGGTACATGAAGGTCTGATAAACAGGCTGGGCTCCAACAAGTTCAGGATATTGTCTGTTTACCCCACTTGGCAGGGGGGGACTGGACATGAAAATGTTGGTAGTAACAGAAATCTAGAATACATAACCTCTGTCTTCTGTGGTCTAAAGGACAAGAAGAAATAAGGTTGTTTTCTTCCCCTGATTTCTGAACTAGTGTGTTTGCTCCATGTTATTCTTCTTGTCTCCTAAATTATCAGAATAAGCACTCTTAAAACCATAAAAAGCAAGACCCCACTTTGCCATGCTGTTGTCATCTCTAGCATTTGTTGCTATCTATTCATTAATGTACATCCTCTTAATAAAAACATCCAAGAAATCAGCTTTTGTTTGCTGATTATACATTCAGGGATTCCAGATTTATAGCACTCATTTACCTTAATTGAAGCCTATGACGAGTACAAATTTTCTGCTGAAAGAAAAAGACAAAAGAGCAGAATGGTATAGGACAGTGTTCATGTAGAGATAAAGCGATGATTGTGTCATTTGTTTTGGAGGGTACGTTTGCTATTAAGCTGAAGTCTAAAGTAAGGTACATTGATTTACAGGAAATAGCTCACTTACACACATATTAGACGTTTACAAACCCTACTTCAGAAACCCCTGAATGCTGATAAACCTTTGTGATTTCAGCCAAGTATGTCATCAATAACATCAGTGTCTGTTTATAAACATTTTTTTTCCCTGATTCAGGTAGTCAAAGTTCAGGAAAATATTTGTCTTTGGTCTCTGCAAATGAATGGCTTGAAATTCAGTGACATTGTCCTCTTCAAAGGGAACCGAAGGAACCCAGTCCTGTTTCCTAGAAGAGCCTCAGAGGACCAGAAGAGCCAATGTGATTTCCAGAGAAGTGGCACCCCTCTTTCTGTTTTGGCCATTAAATGGAAAAAATAATTATTTCCTCTTATTGTGTCTTGACATCTTGGAAGCTTTGCAAAATGGGGTTTTTTTTGACCTCCTGGATTACTTGTGGAAGAGTTGTATGTATGACTTGAAAGAATGCACTAGTAGATAAAATACCTTCCTATAATTAACACAAAAAATTTGGACCTGGCCAGTCCCTGTCTAATTGCTGGCACTGGGACCTTTTTCCTGAAATGGCTTTGGCTCCATTCGAAGGTCCTGATTTAGCAAATCATTTAAGCACATGCTGCTGTAAAGCGGATGTGCTTAAGAGTTGCTGAAGTGCAACCCTACTTGGGTGGGGTTTTGCTCATCCTCCTGTGTGTAAGACTGCAGAAAAAAAGAAATCTGGCTTTTTTCTGTCTTGTGCACTGGGAGAATAAACTTCATCAAGCAGGTGGTGTCCCTGTTACATTTCAACACAGAGAATACAGGGTAATAGTACTTGGCATCAAGACAAAACACAAGTAAATATCATGTGGTTCATCTATCTGTTACTCTAAAGCAAACATTAGGAGATGAATAGTTTAAATAATTATGCCCAAGAGGGCAGAGCAAGGGCCACCACGATAGGGACTTCCTCTGCTCAGAGGCATCCACCGGCGCTGCAGGGTTTCCTTCAGAGCTGGCTGCCCTCCATCCCTCCCTGCACAGGGTGCTGTCCCAGAAATACCCATTTTCTCTGTTGGTTTTGTAAGCAGCATGGGAACACTTTTCCCACTGGGGACAGGATGCTAATTGATTTGCTCTGCTGAGTTTCCACACCTGATTCCCACCCTGCTGTTCTGTGCTCTCCTTGCAGCCTCAGGTGAAGCAAAGTTATTCCCCTCTGCACCCATCCCTCTTGTGCCATCTTGAAGAGATTTGGCTGACACCAGCACAAAAACCAGTGGTAACCAGTAGCTCTTCTGCTTTGCCTTGGGACAGCTTTTGTGACAGCTAATACTCTAGAGAGGTAACTCCTCCTCAGTGCTGTGGTTATATTGGAGTTTCTCCTGACAGTGGGATCTCATCCTGACATAGAGAAAAATGTCAGACTGTGGTCAACATAGGGCTTCAGGAGCACCTGAACCATTAACTGAAGAAATCCCACAGTTGCTCTGTGTATGCAGCAGCTCTAGCATTGTTGGGTGGTATTTCTCTGAAGAGGTATCCTGCTGGTTTTGTCACTACAAACTCTGAGAGGGACATAGGCATAGATGCATGATAGTTTCTCCAGATAGCCCTCCTTGTCATGGCCATGAAAGGAACAGAGAGGTGCCAGGGGGGTCTGACAGCAATGCATGGGGCACAGACCCCCATGGGTCACGTCCTCACGGCCACGCTGCTCTGGCAGCACCAGCCTGTCTCCTGCCACAGTAACACTTGTTTCATCTGAGTGAATGAAACCAGGCAGCATCAACTGCAGCTGCTGAGGATCTCTTCTGAATGCCCGTGAGCTACGAGCCAGGCTTTCCCCCTAAGCCTGAGTGCTTCTGTGCCTAAGCTTTTCATCTTTTATCATAGAATTGTGCATATTTTCATTACCCATGCTGGTGCCTTATCCTCTTTGAGTGGCACAAGCTATCTCCCTCTTACTGCCCAAAAGAAGGGGCTGGGGAGAGAGGGAAGAAAGAGAAAGGAGGGGAGAATTTGTTGTCTCTTAGTCTGCCCTCCTGTCAATCGATCAGCAGCAATTCCTTTTAGATAATAACACACAGATTATTTGTGCAGCTCAGCTACTGCTCTGCCTCCGTGAGAATCTGCTGGGACCGAGCTTGAAATCAGTGAGTTAATGAGCTGTAAGAGCAAAGAAGGGGGAGAGGAGAGAGGGAGATAACTCTGAAGATCCAATTCCTGCTCGAGCTCCACTAGGAGTTAAGTGCTCACCTAAGCTGTACTTACAGCGTCCCAGCTCTAGAGATATGCGCGGGGGGATCAGCGGTGGCAGCACGGCAGCTTGGTAAGAGAGTAGGCAAGGCTGAGAAAAGAGGCAAAGCACTCGCAGTACCTGCTGTAGCCACAGCCTGCCGAGGTCTGCCTTAGGTCTGCCTCTCCCCACAGCCTTTCCCTACCTCTTCAGATCGTCGCTTTGTGTTTAAGTGCCTCACTGAAGCTCCATGCCTAAAGCAGATGTGCATATGGACATGTATATAGCTATACGAAATACAACCATACGCCCTCCAGGATGAATTGGAATGGACAGTCGTGATGCAGCCTCTGACGTGCAGTTTTGTGCTCAGTCACACCCCTGTGGTGAGCAGACCATTTTTGTGACATTAAAGGTTTGCAGAATGTTAGCACGGGGTCCCAGCAGTGATGGCACCCCGTAAAATAACAGCAGCCCCCCAGGAGGCACAGAGGCATCACCTGGGTGCCAGCCCTGCTGTCCGTGGCTTGCTTTTGTATAAGGGACACCCGCTTTTGGAGATCATCTCCCCCGTTTTGCAGGCAGCACAAAAGAAACACAGAGTTTGTTGCTCTCTCTCAGCTTCATAACAAAGCTATCCAGTTCTAAAATTATCAGAGTGAAATGGAGGCTTGCTTAATGTGTGTGTGGGTGTTAATGGAGACAGAACCGCTCTTTTAACTGCCTTAAAAGCTATTTCATAAAATAGTTTCATTGTCAGGGACTTTAAACATACTGGATTAATATCTTAACTGACTGTGCCCCATTTTGTATTATCTCAAGGACAAATTTATAAGATGATACACACTATCTAGTCTTTGTAATGCTTGCATCTGTAACTGCCATGCTTTGGGAGAATTTTACCATCATTACTACTTACAGAAACATATTAACTTGCCATAAACAGCTAAAAATAAATTAATCACATTCACAAATGTGTTAAGGAGTTAGCTACTATATATAAACTGCCAAAAGCAACCTGAAATCTATATGAAATGAGGCAAATATTGCTTAGAGATAATAAATAACACATGTATAAATCAGCTTAATTTAAAGCATCACTGAAACTACTAATGCTATTTTGACTTGTAACATAAGGTTGTGTGTTTTATTAAAATTCCTTTACTGAAAATACTTAGATTTTAAAAAATGTTACAATTATTTTATGGATTTTATATTTCTTGAAATTTCATTTTAAGAATTTGCATGGTATTTTTAGGACATCTATCCATTTTAATAGGTAACCTCAATGTGTTAAGAAGGAAAAGCAAAAAATGCTGATTATAGGATGCCTTAAACCACATTATTTTTCAGAACTGTTTCATGCCTGGTAATTTTCTATGCACATCATAGGAATTCCTTGGCTTCTCCAAGCAGAGTTCTGACAGTGTGGGATGCTTGAGGGAAAGGAGACCTTTTCTATGAATGGACAGAGAAAGCTGTCAGCTTGTTTAGTTTTGCAAATCAGAGAGTAGATATGTTTGTTGCCTGTGAATATATTAGAGTAAAATTCCAAAAAGCTCTTTCATCGAGTGGAAAATATGGGCATAGAAATACATATGAGCATGTTAAGAAGATGAGAATTGACAGACGTGTGCAGCCCAGAGATCCTGTTTCTGATGTAGTGACACTTACCTAAGGAAGAGTACAAAAATGTATCCTTTCCAATATATCCCCAACACCCCTCAAACATTTTGAAATATTATGGAAATCAAGAAGGGTATCACAAAGCTCTGAGATTAAAGAAGGAATGTGATGTCCCAGTTTTGTCAGAAAGGAGAGGTAAGCTCTCCTTGTCTTCATAGTTCACCCCAGCACCAGACACACCTCTACTTTTCTTGGCAGCAGTTCTCCAGAACCTCGAAGGGAAGAGCAGTCACTTTTCTGGTCTGAAAGAGCTGGGTGGTTATACAGGAAATGTATCAACATTCCTGACAGCAGGAGGTGAACAAAGAAGGAGGAAGATGGAGCAGGACTGATGCACACCCTGTGTTTTATTAGCTGTACAACATTTGGGTACACTGGATTACCCTCTGAAGATTCTCTCTGATTGACAGTGCTGGATCTAGGCACTGGCTCCATCTCCACTAAGGAGAATAGGCACCAATTTATCTATCATTGCAATGTATATGCTAGGCAGTTGAAATAAACTGCCTTTGGGGTTATGGATGAAACTGAAAGAGCCTGTTGTGGCAGATGGCATTCCTGTCACCAGTGTCCTCTGGAAGACTCTTGGATACATTGCTGGGAAGGACTGTATAAACTTTGAAAAGAACACCAGAGAGGAGATCTGCTGGTAAACATGGTGAAGGCAGCATGCCCTTGCTGCAGACACAGCTCCTCATTTCTATGCCTTGGGACCCTTTCTTGTACAGACTCATCCCTGTGTGACACAGACCCTGCTCCACCACTGCTGCCTTCTGACTTTTTGGAGAATGGCCTCCAAACCAATTTTCTCTATTAAGGTTTGGACACCAAAGAGAGGTAGCTGACTCATGATTGTAGGTGCACACTCCATAAGAAGGAGACACACCTCCAGGAAACTGGGGTTAATTTGGGAGTTTCATTCTTCTCTTTCTTGACTGTTGGGACATTAAGCCAATTACACCCCTAATTTACAAGCTGGTCTTGGTATGCTAATGGTAATGAGGATGACTCGGGCAGTGTAAGATAAAAGGTGTTATCAGCTGTCAATCATATGTCAGTTTGGTGGCAACTTTCACAGCTGAAATGGCTTCAGCCACACCATGACTTTTGTTCCAGGCTGCTCTCAAGACCAGCTTGACAAGGGCCTGCTTAGACCTCATGTTGCCACACTGCCCCCTCTCCTCTCTCCTCTTTGGGATTAGCCCCACTGCTGTTTTGTCTGCTAGTTCTGTTTTGGTCCCTATTCGCATCCCTGTAAATGAACATCAATTCATTGCTGGAAATTATTTCCAAGTGCAGAATTGTTGCATTGCAGCTGTCTCGGGTTTGAATTCCTTTTCTCTTTTTCATAACATGATGGTTTTGTTGCACCAAGAGTGCTTTGCAAAGTAGCTTTTAGGTGACCACAACCTTTCATGCCTGAAGCTCTTAACAATTTGAAGACAATGACAGACTTAACTTCACAAAGTTATAGATAAAACATCTCCTTGAAAACGTCTACATTGTCTGAATGACACTAAAAGGGCAGAGAAGATGAAGGGAATTGTTCACCTTTTCATAGCTCTGCCTTCTAAATGGTCTTCCAACTTTGTCTTTCAGCTCTGGATTTGCACATATTGGTGTTGTCTAAACCTTGCTTTGAACTCACAGACTTTCTTTACAGACTGCACCAACTAGTTGGGGGAAATCTGCTCATACACAGAAGACTCAGAAATCTGAGCTACTAGAAGGCCAAGGCAAAACATTTGAAAGGTAAGCAAGGAACTGGCACACCAAGAGATAGTTGAGGTTAGACACTGATAGCAGCAATAGCCACCCCCATCTAAAAATACCTTGTAAGATTACACTGAGGCTGAGGCCCCTGTGTGAGAGCTACTGTCATGTGAAAACAACGTCTGTGGCTTTCAAGGCAAGTGTATTTGTTGTTTTGCAAAAACCTTCATTTAAAGAACTTTTCTATCTTCTTCTGTTGCCTCATGCTCTCAACTCCCATCATGTTTTTGTTCTTTCCACTGTTTAATGTTTATCTTCCTTTGCAAAAACAGAAGTCAGATGGGAAACCATCTTTTCTGGGCATTCCCACAGTGCATATTTGCATTTTTGAGCAGTATCTCAATAGCACGGTGTTCTTCAGATAACCTGAAATCACAAGGGTTATGCAGATAGCAATCACAGTACTATACACAGCTGTGGCTGCCTATTCCGAGCAAAAATCAAGAGTGTAGATACAAAACAGACTGACTGAAAGTGCAAAGGTTAGGTGGCAACTTTACCCCAACAAACATACGCAGTCCTGGCTCCTATAATCTGCAGGTTAAAGTACAGTCATAGAGTCACAGAATCATAGGATGGAGCGGGTCAGAAGTGACCTAAAGATCATTTAATTCCAATTCCCTTGCCATAGGTTCCACCCCACCAGCTCTTGAACACCTTCAGGGATGGAAAACCCAGAATTTCACTAAGCAAACTGTTGCAGTGCCTCACTGCCCTCACTGTAAAAAAGTTTTTCCTAATATCTAAGCCTACTCTCTTTCAGTTTGAAACCATTCCCCCTTTGTCCTGTCACCAAATGCTCTTGTGAAAAGTCCCTCTCCTCTCTTGTAAGGTCCCTCAAGGTACAGAAAGGTCACAGTTAAGTCACCCCAAAGTCTTCTTTTTTCCTGCAAATTTGCTGAGGGTGCATTCAAGAATGACATCCTGGGCTGGGGATCTCTTTCTCTGTTGTCCAACCACAGTGAATTTCAAGCTGTATTTTACCTTGGGTAAAAGGAGAGAGTGACATCAGTTTCCAAGAAAGTCTTTAATCTGAAAATGTTTCAAAAGTTTCAGAAAACCTTCATGTAATCTGACAAATTGCAGCACCTCCAGAGGATTCACTCAACTTGAAACATTCCCTTTCATTTTCTTTTTTTTTTTTTTTTTATTTATCCTCAGTCATGATGTGAAAAGGTGATAAAAGTGCCTCCCCTTCCCTTGCTGAAATGAAAGGAATCCAGTTTCTCCAGTGCTGATGTTCTGACAGGTTGAATAGTTGGGAAAAAGGAATTGAGTTTTTGTTTGCTTGTTTGTAGAATTTTCTTTTTCTGCCTGCATGAGGGCTGGGGTTGCATTTAAAAAGACACCATCAACTTTAGATGATAGAAATGCTCCAGAAGGAGTCAGTGGTGAAGGGACTTGTTGCAGGGGCCAGCCTGGCTCTTGGTGGGTCTTAACTAGCACAGGAAGGTGGAAAAATTCTGTAGGAGAGAAAGATGCTAACACAAGCGTCTGCCACAAAGCAGGAGTCAAGTGTCCTGTTTTCACAGCCTCTGGCTTGTGTCCATCCTTTAACCACCCAAATTCCTGCAGATTCGGTGTGTGGAGATCAGCAATGCCTGGCTCTAGCTGAGACTTGGGCAGCTTTTTTGGACAACTTTGCTCAGCACCACTGATGCCTGCAGAAATCCCTGCCTCAAGGTTTTCAACTCTTTCCCTGTGTCTCGTTTTTGATAAATTAGAGCTGAACAAACAGCCGCCAAAACAGATTTAAAGGAGCCCCAATATAAACAGGAACGTTTTGCTGCTGTTTTCACTTGGCTGGACCAAACACAGCTGCCTGTTGAATTGGGTAAATAGGGAGCAGGGTAGTATTACACTTCACTTCTTTATCAGGGTTCAAGGCAAACCTTTCCCTCCTTTTTTTTCCTCTGTTGTGCATATTTTGGAGTTCTTTTTATAAGTCAATTTTATTTTAAGTTTCAGTTTGGGTTCCTGGAAAATGAACTAGTTGAATCTGATTGTGAAATTACTCCCTAGCAAAAGGTAAACAGGAATCATGCAGAAATGCTGACAATGGGAAAAAGTTTGCACAAATAAAAAAAAAAAATCTGCTTTTTTAAAAAGATTATCCTCTGGTTACTGATGATGTGCTTGCATGTTTTAACATGCTCTGTGTTACAAATAAATTGGAGTTGCAAATCTGCCATCCTGGACCAGATCTAAAGTCGAGCTGACTCCCCTCTTGCTTACAATTGTCTGGGAGAAGGGCCAAGCAGGGTAGCCAGGATTTCATGAAGGGGAGTGGTAAGAGATCCACCTTCACACAAGGTCCTCAGCTCCATTACAGGCTGGAGATTTTCTAAACATGAAGTATATTATGTCTTTCACAATGTTTATTCACCATGACAAACTGCTGATATTCACCTTGCATGTGCTCCATGGTGCTTTAAAACCTCCGTGTTTCTGATTCCCAGAGCTTGATTATGCACAACAGGAGAACGCCTCTCTTGCTCACTTATGATTTTCCCACCTTATAACATCAGTGGATGTATTAACTGGGTTTCCATACTCTGACATTACAACATGTCCTTTCAAAGGAAAAAGTGCTTATTAAATGCTAAATTAAATCACATTTTTCTGGTGCTAGATACAAAGAGATGGTCCCTAGCTGTAACTGCTCACAGTTTGGGTAAACAAGGCTAAAGACCAGGGGGCATAGATGTTATTTTAAAAAATTACAGATTGAGCAGCCCTAATCAGC
This sequence comes from Acrocephalus scirpaceus scirpaceus, assembly GCA_910950805.1. Classification (NCBI taxonomy): domain Eukaryota; kingdom Metazoa; phylum Chordata; class Aves; order Passeriformes; family Sylviidae; genus Acrocephalus; species Acrocephalus scirpaceus. The sequence goes on along the minus strand of OU383774.1, from coordinate 52,527,915 downwards.
CTATGCAGGAAGGCTGGATAAAACCAGAAACTGGCTTTAATCACAAAGTATCCTTTTGTGTGCAACAAATTTTCTCCTTAACACAGATCAGGTCTATTAACAGTTTGCAGGAGCACCACATATTTCCTTTCTGGATTATTTTCATTATCACTACAACCCACAATGAGTTGCAGCAGGGCAAAATTACAAATCAGTTTTCCTCTCTTGCAATTTTCATCTAACAAGATAGTTTGGTGTAGAAGGAGACCCATTTGCACCACATCTTCCCTCTGCCTTCTCCTGCTGAGCATCCCAGTGTCTCAGTCCCACCTGAGCCCTCTGAGATTTTGCTGACTGCTATTAACTCTGCCATCCTCTGAGCATTCATCCACCCCAAAAGATCATGCTCCTACTTGTCTTTCTTCTCTCTGTATGGTGCTACTCCTGCTGTTTAATGATCTCTAGTAATAAACAGAAAAGGCAGGAGAGTGCAGGAAATGCCAGATGAAATCAGATCAGACCAGAGCCTGCATGTCCTGGCTCTCGGGGCTCAGCACACAAGCCTTGATGCTACTCAAGGCCCACTGTCTGTGTAATGCCCCACACAGCAGCTCCAGGATTAGGGAGGTTACAGGGGGCGTCCTGGTTTCTTTGCATTAGGATCTGTTTATTAATCTGTTATTCCTTCCAGTCCCTCTGCATCTTATGGTACTGTCCACCTCCACAACCTCCAGTAGCAACAAGTTCCTAAATTACTCTATTTGCCATGTAAATTTTTTCTTGCTACTTTCTGTTATAAATTAATTCATATTTCATTTCTGCTACTGATGGATGAGGTGAACAATAGCTTTTTATTTTCTTTACTGTCCCCTTCAGGTTTTGTAAATTTCTGTCATCTCTTTCCTCAGCCTTCTCTTCTCCAAATCGAGGTGATGCAGACTTTTCAGTTTCTCTTCATATGCAGTTTGCTCCATTCTCCTCATCATTTTAATTGCCATTCCCTATAGCTTTTTTGATTCTACTGTATCCTCCTTCAGGTGTGGAGAACACACAATCATCGGGATGAGGGGCACCAAGGTTTCACTGGATGAATCTTTCCACCAGTATGAGACATAGGGTCTATCTATTAAAAGCAAACCAACCAACCAAAACAAAACAAAAATCCCGACCAAAACAAGTGCAGACAGCCTGAGAAAGTCCTCAGTATTCTAAAATGTCTGTAAGTAAAAGCAGTACTGAACAAGAAATAGAAAAGCCACTGAAAAGTGAAGATGCAGCCTAATGAGCACAGGAAGAACATGGTGCTTAGAGCAATTAAAGATTTGATGCTGAGGCCTCAGGGAAGGCACTACGTGGCACAGCGCCATGTGGTAAAGAAACCCCAGGCAGCTCTGGGGGGCAAGGAGCCAAGAGATAGAAAACAGGAGAAAGGGCTTGAGCAACTGCTGAATGCAGGAAGAGGGAGAAATTAAATCAAAACCTTCTCTTCTCTTTTTTGTGGCTGTTATAAAAAGCAAACAAACAAATCAAACAAACAAACAAAACCAGAAAATAAATGCAATACAAATGAAAAGGTTAAAAAATAAATACCCTTTTTTAGAGAATACACCTTAATGGTCTTCAAAATAAAGAAGTAAGAGGAAAACCCACTCTGAACCTGATTTTTCACAGTGAAAAGTAAGTGACTGAAAGTAGTAACAACTAAGAGTGAAGCTACTTAAATTCAGATTACCACAGGGTAAATTGCCAGTGCAAATGCCTATGATTTTATGAAAGCAATCCAATTAGTCACAAGTGACTAGGACTAAGGATTAAAATCAGCCACTATGGGAGAAGGCTGAAAGATACAATCTGCAGTTTGTGATAGAAGATGATGCTCCTGGAAAAGGGTAGAAAGGCAAGAAGAATTCACAAGGGAAGTGAGGCAAAAGAGGGAAACTGCATTAGCAACAAAAGAAGGGAGTCAAAGTGACAAGATAAAGAGAGTCAGATAATTCTGATATAGAAAAGATAAGGGCAGAAGAAGAGAAGAAAATAGGAAATGGGTGTATAATGTAAAAATAATCTTCAGTTATTAGGTAAAAGATCTTAAATATTTATAAGGACAACCTAGATGAGGGTAAATATCTGTGCTATCTCTACTCCCATTCCTCATCTCTACTCCCCATGACCAGCTCAACAATGTCTTCGTAGGATGAGCCAGCACTATAAGGGTCTGGAGAAAGTTCTGCTTCGAATGTACAAGAAACAATTATTTAGACAGCAGACACAGCTCTCGAAAAGAAAAGAAAAGAAAAGAAAAGAAAAGAAAAGAAAAGAAAAGAAGAGAAAAGAAAAGAAAAGAAAAGAAAAGAAAAAAGAAAAGAAAAGAAAAGAAAAGAAGAGAAAGCCTTAAAGCTGCAATTACTTTGGGTGAATTATTAGGCAGGGCCAGAACTGTGGTCCTGTAGGTGTTTATAACCCTGGCATTGTCCTCTGCAGGCACATATCCATGTTTAGACCATAGCTACCTTCTGAATAATTTGATCCTAGGCTGCTTGTTCTAGCTTTAATATCAGTAAAATACCTCATTTAGTATTTAAGCATACAACTATTCTTACCCCTTCACTACCTCTTAATCTTTGCTAAATGGTGTTTCAGGTGAGGGCGGAGATCTGGCATCCATCTACAACACTGCTGGAGAGGCAGAGTAAGAAGGGCAGGTGAGCAAACTTCAGCTCCTGCTGCGAGCAGACGCAAGGGGATGCACCAGGAGGGCCAAGCAGAGCCTCCTCCTTGCCATCCTCCTGCACCTTATGGAAGGATAACAGCACAAAGAGAGAGGAAAGATTCAGATCAGACTGCCAGCATCAGGGTAACAAAATATCTGCTTATTCAGAACTGTGGTTTTGGATGCGAAAAGGCAGCAGAGAAGCCCTTTCTTCAGAAGTGTGTGTGTGTGTGTTCAGACTCCTCCTGCCCCACCAGGGCCGGTACCTGTTCCTGACTCCAGCCGAGTGTTTACAACATTCAGAGTCGGGGAACTGAAGCACAGAGATTAAGTGACTTCCCCACCAGTGGTGACAACCACAAAAGAAACCCAGATTTCCTGCTTTGCTGTTTCAGGTTTCCACTATGGGCTCTGCAAACCTCTCCCCTGCTTGTCCCCCTGCTCCAAGCAAACAGCTCCACACCATTAGCAAACAATGGCATCAGGGTGGCTGGGGCTCAGGCAGGGCAGTTTCCATCTGTTCTGCTCACTTCCTTTTCTCTTCCCACAGAGCTCACTAGCTTCTAGTGCCTGTGACAAAAGCAGAAAGGGTCCCACTGGCAGAGTGCATCCCTCTTGCACTCCCAGCATCCTCCAAGGCTCTCCAGAGTCCCTCCATCTCCTGCACAGGGACAGACACAGTCCCATCGCCTGCAGGCTCCATCATACAGCCTGTGGCATTGCAAACGGGAACAAGGATCATGCCAGCTGTGGCTTGAAGGCTTATGGAAAGGTGAACGTGACTCTGGTGTTTTCTAAATGAAGAGGGTTTTCTTTGTGCCTGGCATGTGAACATCTGCAATACACTGATGTGATCTGACATTGATATTGATATGGATGTTTCTGACATAGATGGGCCTGTCTGAACTGTCGTTACCTAAAATCTGAAAAGCCTTTATTCTTGCCTGCCATTTCTAGCACTTGGCAGGATCCTTCACTCCGGAATGATCACTAGCTCCCCGTTAATTTCTCCTCTCTGTTTCATTGCTCAGCGAGTACTCTCTGATCTTGCCGCTCACTCCCACTCCCTACCTCTCTGAAACCATGGAAGAAAGAGTGCCCTGCTATCTGCAGAAATACCTTTCCCTCCTTCATTGCATCCTGGCAGCATCTGCAGCATCTCTGTCCCCATCACACAGGCTGCAACCTCCTCTTTATCTGAGCTTGCCAGCATTTCCCCTGTCTTTTCACTCTGCCATCAAGGTCTAGAGCAGCTTCCTGTCACATTTTCTGTGCCACTTGTATCTTAATTTCTGCCTGAAGTAATCTTTGCCTCTGGTGAGCATTTTCCATGTCATGTCTTTCTGCAAACCATATCTTTCCTTGCTCCTGTTCCTCACACTTCCTCTGATCCTACTGAATATCTTCTTTACTGGCCTGATTTTAGGGTTTCCTGTTCTCAGGAGCTGGGATTTATGGCAATATGCCAAACCAAATTGCTTTTCACCTTCTGATTAAAGTATTTAATCTTGTTCTGTTGCATTCAAAGTGTACATTGTTGTTTTCTCCTGCTTTCTTTCTCCATCAGGCTTTTTGGACCAAAAACTGCTTTTGAGCATTGCTGCAGTTAAGACTTTTCACAAGGAATCAGTCACAGGCAACACATTCAACAGCTTGACTCTAAAATAACAATGTGTATATGGAGAGTTGTAGAGAAGGTGCAAATGTTCCACATTATGTCTTGAAACCAAAAAGAATAGGCATCATATAAAAATGTGGATCTAAATTCACAGCACTCCATGTATTTCCACTTGCATAGCAGAAATCAGGACATATTGTGAAGATTAAGCTTTAAATATATGGACTATTGAAAAGTATGGTTTAGAAAACAGATAAATAGAAAACAAGTGTACCGAAGGATTTCCATGTTCTGTGCTCTTTTAACACAAAGCAGCATCAATATCCAAGTTACACAGTTTATTATTAAATTTGTCTGTTTTTTCCTTTTAGGAGGGGATTAAAAATGCAGTGAATAGATTAGTTTTAATCTATTAAATCTGAGGTTCATGGGAGATTCTCTGAAAGTGTAAACACTGGCCAATACACATGAATAAATTTTTGATCATATTTTTAACACATGAAATGCAGAAAGGAACCTTTTTTTTCTACTGGTTTGTTAAAATCTTTCTGTCAGTGGTCTTCTCTATGGAGAGAGCTGGACTGGGAGTCTTCCTCTAAGCACATTTGTTGGATTCAGCCCTTGACCAGAAGAATGTTATTTCTCTGTCTTCAGTTGCAGCCAGAAAAACTCAGGTGTGATGGTACACTCTTAAGGGTTATTTCAAGGTTGCACCTCTGCTGAGAGACCAAACTTCAAACAAGCTGCAGCCTTTCACGTGCCTGCGGGATGGAGGTCACGAGAACACATACATGCACGTCCCCTTCCCTTGAATTCACCTGCTGAATTTGAAATATATACAGGATTACTTGTGTGCTGAATTGTTTGTAGAAACTTCCACAGCTTTGGGAACTCAATGGAAAAACAAACTGTGAAAAAATCAGGCAGTCCCATGCCTCACCCTTCTGCCACTGCACCCACTTCAGTCACCTGCAACACGGCTCTGAGCTGATTCTGATTTCCACTTAGCCAACACTTGTAGCAACTTTTCTAGACCAAGAACACTATGACTACAGAAAATGCATCCAGAGTAAGTGTATGTGGGAAGCAAAAAACTTTCTCCTTCTGTAAATCTCAGTACCCAAACAGCACATTTTATATCCACTACATTTCTGCATCCAGAAAATCAGTAAAATCAATCTCAGAAATGCTGGTGCTGCTCAGAAGCATGTGCTTACTTACCTGGTGACAAAATATGACATCAGGGGAAGGGAGAAATTATGCCTACTAAATCATGTAAAGTCATCTCTGCTCAGGAGTTTGGGGTTTGCATTGGCTGCTGAGTCTTTCAGATGGAGGAGACAGAGGCAATTAGGGCGTCAGCCTCAATTCTGCTGTACAAACTCATGTTGCTGTGGCTGCAGTCAGTGTAAGCACCTGTTGAACGAGGAGTGTGGAGCAGCAGGCTGTTCATGAGCTGGGCTCCAGGCTGGCATTTGCAGAGCTTAGGTCTCATGACATCCCAAATGTGCTGAGAAGGATATTGCTCAAAAATATCAGGGAAAGGTTGCAACCTACACATTCTCTCCAGAAAAACATAGACAGGAGTGTGTGTATGTACCTGGCTGGGCAAGTGCCCATCAAATTATTTTGTTTCTGCTGGAATTGTGGTATTTAAGGGTATTTTAGGCCATGCTGGGATCTCTAGTTACTCAAAGCTATGCCAACCCAAACAAACTCGGTTTCCAGTTGACAGTTGTCTCAAAACGGGTCACTACTGTGGTGTCTGGGGCGGGGGACATAAGCAATTTCACTGCACAATCTCTTCTGAAGCAATTTTCTTGACCTGATCAGAAAAGCATCACTCAGAGCACCAGGTCCTGTGCTCCTGACATCAGTGTGAGCCATGCCCTCAACAAGAGGTGCCTTTGGGCCTCAAGCACCTGTTGGACTCAAAGTTAAGTACATGTTTATACTCCCATGAAGTCACTTGGTCTTAATCATATATTGTAGAGTTTTCCAGAGTTGATCCAAAGTTCAATCATGTAGTGGGTGTTTGGAGGTAACTGCAAAGACTTATGGTAGAAAGTTAGAAAAAAAAATCAGTTGCTCTCTACATAACACCCTTATATTATTTATCCTTTTAATTAATTTACAAATCTACCTGACAGATGCAATTTTTATTTTCAGCTGTTTCCCTTGTGATCTCTTTAGCTGTTTCCTTTCCTGAAGTTAGCCTGAGTAAATATTTGACTTTGTCCCCTAACTCACTGCATACCATTGTGTAACCTAATAAAACCTTTTATTTCATTAGCACCAGTTTATCTAATGTTCCAGACTAATTGAGAGTGGATTTCCAAGAAGAAAAAGGAAGAACATGTTCACAACCACAGACACCTCCTCACCTGTTTATGAAAGACAACACAGGCTTTGCAGGACAGAAAATATACCGGTAAAAAATACCACATCTCACCTTTCTGCAATTTTCTCAGTCCATATCAATTCCCTGAAGTAAAAGCCACATCATTTAGTGTTTACATAAAAATGTAAGCTCGAAAGTAAGGTCACTATTTTCCTCTGCCCAGTAGGGATTACTGGAACAGATTCTGCACTTCCCTGTGTGGCAATCGCCTCTCTCTCTGGGCTCTGCCTTAGCAATCAGAGGGGTGGGAAAGTGTTCCTTCCAAAAGTCCACGTTCCTCTTATGCTGGGGGCCCCCGGAGCTGGACACAGTACTCCAGGTGGGATTTCACAAGAACAGAATCAACTCCCTCACCCTCCTGGCAACGCTGCTTTTGATGCAGCTCTGGGTATGTTTTCAAGTTTTCAGTCCTTTTGTTATTCTGGATATAGAAACATAAAACTCAAAGAACTTTCTAAAATGATCCCAATTAATTAGAAAGCTGACATATTTTTATCACTACCGTGATATTCTTGACTGCTGCCAAGAAGGCCTGGGGAAGGGGATCGACAGAAATTCGTGTGTTTTATAAAATAATCAAGTGGTGCATGAATGTGTTCAAGTAGAAATTATTACTGAAACCAAAGGGAGCACAGCAAGGATAGAGCATCCTGAGATTCAGAGCCCTTTCCAGATCAAAGTGCTGGCAAACTGATCTTGGCATTTGCTTGGGCCACTGTCCTGGAAGCCCATGGGGTACCTCAGCTCTGCCTTGCAGTGTTAGCAGGGCTGCTGTGAGAGGACACCCAGTCTGCTCTGCTGGTGTGGACTGGAGCACCAGACCTGAGGCACAGGTTGGTCTCTGAGCCACAGGTGGGATGAATCTTCACAGGGATAAAGTTTTGTTGTTCCCACAGTATTTACGTATGAGGCAGCAGGCCACCAGATCCAAAGGTGGAAGGGTTGGACTTGCCACTCAGGTTTCTGACTGAATGGCTGCTGACAGTTTTATTTCATCTACACAAATCAAGTAGCTTATCTGGTAATTTTCCTGCTCTTTTCAGCTGAGAAGGAGATGGACAGCCCTATCCCAAGCTGTGAGTTGCACTCAGGGCAGAGGTAATGGAAGCAGAAGAGGAACTGTCCTTTGTGTACAGGGTCAAGTCTCTCCTGCTGAAGTAGGTAGGTGTCCTCAGAGCAAGGTGGGAAAGGACTGGAGAGGGCAGATCTGCTCTACAATCTCTCCAGTAGGGCCCGGGGAGCTGGATGTGTGACCAAGGCTTCTCACCTGTGTCCAGGAGATTTGTGGTCCTTCGAAACCACTGGATGCAGTAAATTACAAGAAGAAATGTTGCACTTGGACAGTTTCTACAATGGAGGGTACAAGGAGAATCAAGAAACTGGGATGATCATGCAAAACTGCTACAGACAACCAGGAAAAGGCCATTAAGGATTTCCCCATAACTTGGTCCTTCTGAGGAGCATTTTCTGAGGCATTTCTAAGGGAGAAGACCTTAAAGAGCTTAGCCAGTCTTTTAAGAGTCATCCTCTGAAAATCATTCATAAATTCCTATTAAAAGTTCATGAGGCTGCCAGGCTACAAACAAGGACACCAAAACACTAAGGAAAAAGGAAAAAATTATTATAATAAAATATATGTCCTCTTCTGACTCTTACCCACTTCTGACTTTCTGATCTTTCAAGGTCAACTGCAGGTCCAAAGAATGATCTCATGTCCTGCCTCTACAGCCTGGCATTGCTGCCAGGACCTCTCTCAGAGCTAAGACTCAACAGAGTTCCAGCCCCATGCTCTGCCCCTGCAAAACTTGCCCTCACCCAGTGAAAGGTGCATGGCTGACCAGGGACCAGCACAGGATGCACCCAGACAGGTCAATTTTCTTCCCTTTTCACTTTCTCTGTGACTCTTGGAATGTGCTTGCACATGGTGGAAAAAATGCAGAGAGGGAGAAGGAGCCAGGAACATCACCCTCCCTGCCGGCGCTCAGCTCTGGGATTGGTAGCTTGTGCCAGCAGTGGTAGCCAAATAAGTTGGAGGAGACCCTGATGCCTGGAACAGGTGAAGCACCGAGAGATTAGATGAATTTTGGAGGGTAATCCCTTATTTAATTAAAAAAGAAAAATGTATAATCTGCACAAACTCGGTTAACACAGACTTGAAGTCAGAGGCAGAATCTGTTTTGATCAGAAAACTGGCTTGCAATGAGTACAAAATACTTCACAAACTTTCAAACCCATCTTTTCCTCCCTTTTTTCATTAATGGGCATCTTTTATCCTGTCCTAAGCAACAGCAACAAGACTAATTAGTTTAACAAGTACAACAAATGGTTTTATTGACAAAAAAGAACCCTTTGAAATATACATTACATTCATAGAGGATTAAATTACACCCTATTATCCATTTATAAAATAAAGGTTACTTTGATAAATCACAACTAATGTTATCTTTGGCTGATAAGAACTCAGTACTTATTTGTGTGGCTTCTATAAATAGTGTGTTCTGATTTTTTTCCTTCCTAAAATAGTCAATGATACAGTCTGCCAGGCATTTTCCTGCAATTTGACAATGGCACATCTGTGAACCAGGCAGCAAGTGAAAGGTTCGTTGTCTGAATATGAAACATGCAACAGTCTCTTTCTTTTCTGTCAGCTCCTCTCCAGTAATCCATCAAACACTTTTCAGCCATATCTTGCTCTGTCAAGGTCTCCTTACTGCTAAAGCAAGGTAGTCAAAACAAACTCCTTCTGTTAAGAGCAAAGCCTTTGTGGTTCATCTTTGCATTGAATGCAAAATCAGTGCGACAACTGTAGCATGAGGGGCTCATACCCTCATTTAGGCCTTAATGCACACAAGGTATGTACAGTAATGTTCAAAAGTGTGCGTTTTCACAAGAGCTCCTTTGTGCTTTGCCTTTCCTTAGCTTTGCACCCGAGGATTCTGCAGATTGCTGGAGATCTACTGGCACCATCTCCAGGTGGATAAACAGTTGGTCGAGGACCAAGCCAGAAGCAATGTCTTGTGCTTACTTCAGACATGCATCAGCTCTGCACAAAGTAGCTCTTTACTAAAGGATGGAGACAGTTAGGATATTGGAAAAAGATCTTTGTGTGCCAAGAGGTTCACCCACCTTTTGAGCATTTGGTAACAAAGCACACCAGGCACGGACATCCTCACTGGATCACAGCTTGGCCGCCCCGCTGGGCAGCCAAGAGCTTAGCACAGCGCAGCAGCACACGAGCACCTTTAAAAAACTTCCAAGGAGTTTGATTCTGAAAAACTGAAGCTGTTTTCCTACTGTGTAGTGGACCACCAGAGAGATCTGCCTTGCCACATGAATGGCATTGCCTCTCCTACCCCTCAGGACAAATACCCAAGTTCAAATTATATTCATTTCCCATTTTTTGAAATCCTTTCAAGAAACACATTTGCTCTGAGTTCAACTACTGCTTTGTATGCACTGGCTGACTCAAAGCATCTCATTTTACTCTAAATATTCAAGGGTTAGAATTTGTTGGTAGAATCCAGCAGTTGCTGGATTGGCTTGAAATAAGGTTTGCAAAGTTCTTAAGACTGGTGGGGAAAAGATGTAGTGGTTCTGGAAATCTTTAACAAGTAAATTCAATATGTGAGTTGAGTTATACAATTTTTGAAAATTCTCTGAACTTCTCAAACATAATATCAATTTAACATCCATTTGCAGCATCTAACCCTACCTGGGCCATTTTGGATGGGTGCCCTCATCATAAGCAAAGGTCTCTTTTCCCACATTTTCCCTCAGAAGCAGGTGGCAGCGGATTTCAAATAAACCCACGCCCATGTCTGTGTTCCTTTCTGGTGGGTGTGTTTTGCTCATGGAAATATGTCTAACCTCTTTGTTTAATTTTCAAAATTTTACAAGCGTCCCAGCCCCTGGGTTGCCCACAAAGTGACTCAGCAAGCCAAGCAAAGGGATCAAAGAACAGATACAGTTTTTTAAACGAATGGAAAAGTTTAGCAGTTCTGAAAGTATTTTCCCTTAACACATATTTCAAAACATTAATAAAAATAATTATAGCTGAGTCCAACAGACAAAATGCAGGGCTAGAGTAATAAATCTTAGAGAACAGGGAGGAGCACTCTGAAATGCTGCAAAACAAACAGATTATCACCTTTCCAAACCTTTGCAAGCTTCTCTTTTCCTGTAATAGAAAACAAAAAATCACCATGGCTGGGCTGCTGCTTGCTTGCTGTAATTAAAACAACTTATATATTGTATTTCCTCAGTGCTGTGCCCATTTATGAAGCAGGAAGGAGGAAATTGTACATGTAGGAGTGAACACGTAGGAATTGCCACCAGTGCAGATGAACCACCTTGGGTCCAGCTCAAGCCCAACTCCCTATCTTGCTGCTCCTTGAACACTCTTGTGGGTGATAAAGTCCTGGGAACCTGATTCTGTTTCAGGGACTCATATATTGGAATCAAAGATAAGCTCCTGATGTAACAAATGGAGGAAAATCCAGACCTTAGAGGTCTCAGAGACCCCTCATGCATGTGCCACAGGGCCAAACTCCTCCTTGCTTATTCCATCTCCTGCCTCCCGTATTTTGCACTGACTTATGCACAGCTGCTGAATTCGAAAGAGAAGAAACAGACCTGCCCCATCTCATACTACGCAACAGTCAGAGGGCTGGGTGCTCGCTAGGAAGATGGGATATGTTGATTCCAAACTCCTCTGGCCCAGAACCCAGCTCTCCCACTTCCCAGGAAAGAGCTCTTTGTACCAGACAACACATCTGTTCTCAGAATGGGGCTGTCAGGGTGTCACACACAGGGAGTGTTGCCGACTATGGGCAGTGTGCAAACCCCTCTCCTGTCCCACCTTCCCCAGTTGCAGCCAAGCACAGAGCGGGGAGTTGCTCTCTCCAGGAAAAGTGATAAGGACCAACAGCAGGGACTGACTGACTCAGCCCAGCCATGGGGGCATCTCTTCAGGCAGGGAATGTTCAAGTCAGAGCTGCAGTAACTGGTCTGAAAACAGGCCAGGTACCGACACCCAGTGTGGTTCCATTTACTGCAATGCTTAGGGATCCTCTAGCTAACCAAAGGACTGCAGTTTCAAGGTTCCCATTGTAGAAATCCTGGGAATTTGTGGAATAAAAGGGTCAGAAATGCAAAGATGGAAAAGGTAGGTCATAATCTAATCACATTTTCCTTCCTACTCATAGGAAGGCAAGCAAAAGAAAGTAACAACATGGAAGACAGAGTCAGTAAGTCAAATATTTTTATTGATGTCCTTTCTTATTTGTGACCATAGGTCATTAACTTTAATTGCACAGACCAAAATTAGCAATTGACTTTAATTTTCCTAAATTACAACTTCTATAGCCTTTGCATTTTTACCAGGAGAAGACAAAATCATGAGTAAGTCTCTACACGGAATCAAAGATAGGAAGCAACTTCTTACTAATCCTCATGCAAGCTACTTATTATTGGAGACTGAGGTTGAGCGTTATTTCAGGAAAAAGTTCACTCTTACGAGTCTGCTCATCTCAAGCTAATTTATAGTCCTTTCACAACTGATGTAATTTTCATCTATTAGATAATAATTACAGGCATATTAAGCAATATTAACATTATTAAACAACAATGAACAGCTGCCTGAATGTATACTATGGCAATGCAAAATCTGAGTAATACAAAGAGCCTTACCTGGTAATTTCCCATTAGAGCTTTTCTAAGCTTCTAGAATTTTTTGTCTTACAGGTCTAGAGATTTTAGACAGAATAAATCTAACATTCATATTTACAGGAAGATTTATGCCTGGCCCAAGAACTCCGGGGACACTTACACTTTCTATACCAACAAACTACTCCCATTTGGAAAAGGAGCTATTGCTTTATTGTGGCCATTACCACAGAAGATGCTTTCTGAGAGCACTGAATGCATTTTGTGCAATGAGTCTTGCAAGAGGCTAAAATGTATTGCTGCTGCTCTTTATGTCTTGCTCTTTGGCAAGCATACACTAAGCAGCAAACTTGGCTGCCACCAAGTATGTATTTTATATGTGGACTATTACTACTAATAAAAGTAAAATAAGTTATTCAATATGAATGACTGCTCCTCTCCCCCTTGATGTACATAAAATAAGCCATATAGAATGTGAGAGTAAACTCAGGCAACTGTTATAACTCTGTTATAACTCCTACATGAACGAAGAGAAGAAAAAAAGTTAAATGCTTCCAACAAAACAGTTTTCTTAAATTATCCCTTAAAAACAAATGAACAAAAACACCTAGTCACAAATCCATTTTACTAACTTTTTGTTTCCTGAAGGTTTCTCTTTACCAATACTTTCCTAAAAAATAACTATGTTTAAGGAATTAGCAGATAATTATCACAAGAGCCAACCGAGAACAAGTATCCTACTTATTTATTTTTCTCTTTTCCTGGAAGCAGAAGTCCCCTAAATCATAACTCTGTAATATCAAGGCTTCTACACAGGGAAGCTTCAGCTTGCACTGAAGGAGGAAAGAAATGAAAACTTCACTTAAGGCTTTCTATGCATCAGACTGGGACACCTACACACCCCAGCTCTCCCACATAAATCTCAAGTCACGTAAACCATGAAAATCTCTTTGGTGGATTATGAACCGAGTAAATACTTGTACTAGAGCAGATGGACTTTTTCTGTACATAAAACAAACAAAACAAAAGTCATGTACATGTGAGGGAGAAATGGCCATACTGCTGTGCAAATCACTTTCCTAACCTACATTGTCACTGGCCCCAGCCTTAGGAGATCAGCAAGTTTCAACTGATACAAGGATTCCAACCGAAAACAACTGCATTAAACCAAAATCCTTCCAGTAAAACAGAATTACAAAAATAATTTAAAGCATTAAGTTCCAGGTTATGTACAAGCATGTAGCTCAAACACTTCTTTTTCTGACAGAAAACACCAGATAATAGATTGCAAAAAACCCACACAATTTTTGCCTCAAAGATTTAATCAACAAGATTTGCAAAAGAGCATCAAGTATTCTGAAATGATTTATGAGCTGCAAAAGTGATGCATGAGTCATTCAAAGAGTATCAGTTGTATTAAAATTTCAGTTATCGGTGTTTACTGATGGCAGGCTGAGAAAAAGAGTGAGAGAATAGACAATAGAGCAAATAAAAATATTAGTGAGGTCATAAGAGACATTGCTTAAACCTGTAGTTGAAAGTATTATATACAGCAAGGAAAAAAGCTTTTCTCCTTTTTCAAAGAGATTGCACATTGTCAAAATCCACTTCCATCCGAGAAATACATTAAAATAATTTTCAATCTATATTCTATTTTTTGGCCTATTGAAAGTATTCAAAGACACAGGAAAGACTAGACTTCTGCCAAGCAGATTAAAGAAAACTGCATTCCTACATATTTTAACTATACAGTTACACATCCAAATTCAAAGCAGAAAAATAATTCAATGCAAATACTCAAGAAATACAGAATTATGGATTCTGATAAATCTGAGGGATGCAAGACTATGAAAGAAGTGCCTGAACTTGATGAGGAGATCTGTGTAGGATGGTTTCTGGATCCTTGTATTCATTTGAAGGATCCATCACAGCTGCGTATAGCTCACTGTAAGCTCTGCAGACCAGTTCTGTTGACTGTTTTATTATCTGCTCTCTAAAAACCAAAGCAAAATAACATAATTTGCAGATTGTAGGAAATATAGTTGTACTACATACAAGGAATTAAAAATATACATTAAATAAACTTTTTTTTTTTTAAAAAAAAGAGCTTCTTTCTCTTATTGTATCTTGATAACCAAGACAGGAGCTTCATTATTTCTACAATCAAGCAGAAACTAATAGAAGGATTTAATTTGCATACATCAGTTTCCCACCTGCACTCGCCTGTATCTTTTAAAAGACTGATAAACTTAGTGATTTACTTTCTACCTCCAGTGGCTTCTTGCTGTCCTTTGTAAATACACACTTTTTTTTCATCTACTAGCAAATATATTCTATTTGCTTTATCTTGATAGCAAGATTCCATTATGACTCCATAATCACACAAAAACTAGTGATAGTGGTCAGAGATTTAAAACACAACCTTTTACCAACAATGCTATGAAGTCTGTGTCCTGTTATTTTTCTGAAGATAAAGAAGTAACAATGCACATAGACCGAATCCTAAATTTAACTGGAAAGCTTAATATTTTTTACAGACAACCTAATAATTCCATTTTACATTGCCCATTGAATCAGTTTACTTTAATCATCATGGTGATGGTGCTTACAGTAGCAGATGAATTTTTATCTATTAGGAACAGCAGTTACAACTATTTTACGGCCAAACCTATGCAACAGGAACTCCAGCAGAAGCTGAGGAAACCAAGGTAACCACAAATCCAGATTCAGCCCTGCTGTAATATGCAGCAGAGAAACAAAGGCAACAAAACTGCATCCACTAAAATTAGGGCTGAATTCACAGACTGCTGGGAATTGGCAAGTTAAAGAAATTTCAAAGATGAAGTACAAAAATCTTTGTCTTTACAGGAAACATTAGGGAACAGAAGCTGTAAGAAAGCAGATTAGAAGACCAAACCCACATTTTATTCTGACAAACAGTATCCAGATTTTTTATATACAGCATCAACTGCCAGTATTACTAGGTTATTAGAATACCTAAAAAAAGACTGTCCTTATAATAGCAAACCCAAACCCACTATACTAAGGGAAATATATTCAGGGTGTTCAGGTAAGACATCTGTCTCTGACCTCAGCCTGGGATCACTAAGGTACTGTAACATGACAATCTTTTATGAAAGCATTGCACACTGAATTTATGTAGAACTAGTGCACCAAATTAATAAATAAAAAAAGTTCATAAAAATATTCAGAGGACTGAACAGAATCACATGTGTTGTTCAATCAAATAATGTCAGTGTCATTAATCAGTACATTAGGATTTCAGTTGCCATAACAACGTGATACATTTATTACTAACACAAATGGCAGCATTTGCTAAAAATAGTAATTCCAGCATTCAGTTTCTGTGATCCAACACGAATGAAAAGAGCTTTTCAAGACCAACAACTATATGAATATATAGCTTAAGGCTTTTTAAATGAGTGAAGGAATTTGAAAGACAAGAGCATGCACTGGTAATGTTGGAAGGAATGTTCTACACAGTTGCAAAGCTTAAATGAATATATAATACACTGGTCCCTTATGAAAGCATGTGGTCTGATTCTGAGAACCAAAGACCTCATAGGTTACAGATCTCAATTATCTAATTTCAGGAAAAATGTCTTCAAAATTGAAAATTCCAACTACTATAGCCAGGGATTCAAGTTATAGCACTGGTTAAATGTTTTGCTTGAATTTTGAGAAAATTCAGAATTTTCAAGGCTTATTTACTATCAAAAATATTGACTATCAAGACAGTGATTCTACAAGCATCTCTGTAAATGGGTATTTTAATTTCAGAAGGATTGCTTGTGTTTAAAGCTAGTTGTTTGAAGGCTAATAGGCTAACTGATTTATTTTGATTTGTTTCTGAGCAGAACCTGACCTATAGCATTGATTATAGCAGGTTAATAAACTTCTGCATGTTAGCTGAGTTGAAGGAGTGATAGCAATCAACCTCACACAAGGCTTCCCTCTTACCTCTCACCTGTCCACTGCTGCAAGATAATATGAACTCAGTTTAAAATGTGCTGAGAGGTTTAAAAAGATTATCAATGGGATAAGGCTAAGAGTGCCTACATAACCAATTAATCTTGGTTCATCTGACAGAAGGATTGATTAAGTTCAAGTAATTTCACTGTGCCAGAGTCTTTATGGCAGCATACAATCTACCTCTTAAAATTACCTGTGTTAGTGATGAAAAGTTGAGGCTTTCAAAATACATTTACTGTCATTATGATTTTTTAAATAGACCTACATTTAAGAAAATATATCAAGAGCTAAAATACAGTTTAATGTCCTGACACTGAGAAGCCAAAGTTGTGATGTTTCAATGACATTATTGGTCAAGCTACCCTGTTTGATCTGTACAGAGAATAGAGCTCTCCCACAACAGGGTCAGCTTGCCAGCTGTGGGAATGGTAAATATGGCAGAGACACCCAATGCCAGCTGAAAAACACCAGCATTTCCTATGCCCAGTTATGCTCCACCTGCATGGTGTGGCACTGGAAGTCTTTGGGTGAGGAGAACCTGAGCAATGCAGCATGAGAACCTGGCAGCTGGACTAGCTGATCATTGTAGGTCCCTTCCAGCGAAAATGCTCTATTCAATTCCCAACAAGAATTATTTTTCCCTTGACATGTCATTTTTTAATTGCAAGATGCTGTAATACAACCCCATTGAGGACAAGCACTAGTAATGAAACTCCAAATACTGTTGCATTATGTAAAATGTGCTGTACTTGTCTCGGTTTCTGGTATATTCAGTAACCTGCATTCTTCACAAGGGTGTGAAAAATAATGTCAAGGAAAGTTTTTGATCAGTGCAACATGTATTTCTCTGAGTTTAAGTACTAAAGAAAGTATTCATGTGGTTCACATTTAATTGGAAAGAATTTGTGGCACTTTCCCTAGTCTTAGGGTTCAGCCATATTCAAAAAAGAAGGTAAGAGATAAATAATGAAGTTTCTTACTTCCATACTTCAAAGAAGAAATCTCTAAAAAACATACATTAGGTGAAAATTAAAATAATCTCAGCAAAATATTCAATGAGACAGAATGCCAATATTCTACAGCAGAAGACAACAAAGGTGAAAATTCTAGAACTGACAAAGCAGTGGGGATAAAAGAAATCTTGGAGAATTATATATTTCACCTGTCTTTGGAAAGCTTACAAAATAGTTCTAAAACAATTTACAACTAAGTTGACAAAAAAACTGCTGACACAGCAGAACATGTTCAAAATAGATTAATGTAATTCATTTTGATGGTGTCTCTTAAATCAAGAGTAGCTACTTCAGAAAGTTACAGAATTAGATGCTCCTCACTGCATGTTCAAAAAGAGGAGAGTCAGAACAAAACTGAATTGTGACCTGAAGGACAATGCAAATATCATCACTGCTGATAACTTGAATTTTTATCATAATTCACTAAAACCTAATCAAATTTATCGTCATGATCATTATTCAGGCATAATAGAAATTCTGAGGCAAGGTACTTACTTCACAGTGGCACTCAGAAGGCAATTCAGCTGGGACATTACCAGACTATCTGGAGCAGACAGATAGCGATCAAACTGAGCCTGCAAGAAGAGAATATGAGATTGACATATTAACACCTTGCTATTACACAAAAATAGGTAAAACCACAATTTCGGAAGACATCTCTGATTACATTAAAAGACAGAACTTAATTGTCCAAACAAACTATTGACTTCAGCACCTCTGCCACCAAAATTTCGTGTCTGGCCCAGAGGAATATGAGTGGAGGGCAAATAATGAGAATCCAGCTTCTATAATTATCTATCTAAGCTTCCTGTGCAGTTGGTGCAGGTACTTACACATCACACCTATTCAATGCAGAGGGAATACAAGACAGCTTCAGAGCTATCTACTATCTACTCTGTCCAAATTAGACGTGTTGCTTGATTCTTTTTGCATGATTCTTTTTACTTTTTGACAGGGAGTCACTGCTTATGTTGGGAAAAACAAAGAGCAAATCACCCACTTCAGGCTTCTTGAACTGCTTCTAAACCTACTTCTTTTTCTCACAGAATATAGTGATAAGAAGAGCACTGCTTTAAGCAGATTCTAAGAAAAAAACATTACTCCTGTCTTCAACAGTCAATCAGAAAAATTCTGGCTGCCCCATTCCTGGCTGCCCCATTCCTGGCAGTGTTCATGGCGGGTATGGATGGGGTTTTGAGCAACCTGGTCTAGTGGAAAGTACCCCTGGCCCATGGCAGAAAGGTTGGAACAAGATAGTCCTTAAGGTCTATTCCAACACAAACCGTTCTGTGACTGCGTAGTCAAATGGGTGACTACTGAGAAGATGAAACCAGGTCTTCTCACAGGTGAAAGCACAAGGAATACTGAACACATATTACACTAAGAAGCATTTTAATCAGATAGTGAGAGGAAAAATTCTTACCAGGAATGTCATCAAACATTGAACAGATTATCCAAAAAACCTGTATAATCTCTATCCTTGGAATAACTCACTAAGACAAGTGAGGCCTAAGGCCCTAAGTAAGTCTATCTAATGATGGCAACCTTCTTGTTCATTCATTCACTGAATGAACATTCTCAAGCTGGTAAATCCTAAAATCCCCATCCATCCGTCATTTAAAACATAGGCAAAAATGAGTAATGGAGTCACAGTTCCTACAAATTAATTTTTAGGGGTTTTCTGTCCTTGTTTGGAAAGCAAGGGAGCTTTTCTTTTTGTTTGGAAAGCAAGGACAGGGGTTTGGACTTAACAAGTACTGCATTTGCAAGCATGTATGAACAACTTAAAAGGCTGGGACCTGGAAAACTTTCAAGCATAAATGAGAATGAGTTAATCTGCCTGCAAGTACTTCCCACTTGTTTAGATCCTGAGAAGCCAATAGACTACGCTGATAGATGGGATTTATGTGCGTTTGATTTCATCATACTTGGTTCCATTCAAAATAAAACAGCTGGACTCTTCTCTTAAGTATTCAAGGGAAATTATTATGTACCATTACAGGTAACAGTGCTACACATGTATAATTTAAAGAGAAGGTCCCCAAGCTTCAGCCTTTAAATTTGTTGTCAGTCTACAAGACCATGATAAACAGAAGATATCTTAAATGCAAAATTCTTAAGTTTTAATAAGAATACATGCTGATCTGAGTATAGCACTGAGTGCTCTGTGCCAGAGCTCTGTTCATCCAACCAGCTTGGGAATTTCTGGTTTAAATCCTGAACAGAAAAAATGCATTACACTATCATAATTGGGATGCATTCAACTTACAAGATTTTTAAAAAAACCTTTTTAAATCCCCTTTTTTCCATGAGTGTGTACATACACTGCTGTATGAGCAGGCCTTCACAGTTAAACTTTTAGAATGAAGCTAAACTTGGCTAAGTAAGAAGAGTGAGAGATTATACATTATTGCCTATTGAACTGTGATATTGCTATCTCTATGCAAAATAGACTTCACACGCTCTAAGAAAAAATATCAGCTGATAATTTGCTTTAAAAGATATTGTAGCTTTCAACTTAAAAAAAACATAACTGTGACATACACCCAGAATCTAACTTCTGAATAAAGCTGAACTATTTGCATAAAATCAAAGCTTTAGGACTAAGATTATAAATGATAGCAGAGCCTGCATTTCAAAGCATAGAGGTAAAAAAAGAAACTTTGGTGATTAAAACTAATTAGAGCTAAGTATTTGCTTTTAGCAATTTAAGATGACTCGTGGGACAGCATTCTTGTAAGTAAAGATCTGCTTCTCAAGACTTAGAAAATAACATTCTATTACTACCCCTTCAGAAATAATTTATGTATTTATTACTTCAAGTAGTCAAATTACTACAAATGAAGAAAGTATTCCCAGACATGTAATTCAGCTATTCTTAAAGAGCAGGACTGATTAGATGAATATCTTCTACTACAAATGAATATCTTCTAATCACATAATTAACAGTATTCTTTACCATGTCACAGCATCACCACCATAATATGAAAGTTATAAATGCTTACCATTGCAACCTTTAGGGACACGGAATCCATACTTGACAAATTTGAAAGAGGACCCTAAGAATCAATAACCAAACAGGGGGATTAAAAAAGGTCATACTAGCATATAGGAAAAGATAAATAATAACATCTACAATTGGTTCAGTAGTTAATTTTTATTTGGTCCTGCTATAGGATCTTAAATGTTTGGAAACTATCACCATTTCAGTACTGAAATCCTGTTAACAGCTCATTTGTATAATACCACTCCCTTAAATTAAAAGCTGAGATTATGGAATTTTTAATATGCCCTTTCAAATCCTTTTCTTCCCTCTTCACCATTAAATAAAGCAAAAAGTAGCCTTCCCCAAGGTCTAGAATAAAAACTGAACTGCAAACTGGCTACATGCCCTTAGTAATCCGGACTTAAGAGACAACAATTTTGCTCTATCTATTCTTGGACCATGAAGAATTCAGACCCGCTTCCCAATAACCCTTCTGTGCTGGTATGGCAGTACAATGCACAAAAGCTGCTTAGCCCCCTAGCAAATTCTGCGACATCACCTCTGCAGCAAGGCAGCTGTACAGATAGAAATGAAAATTACTACAATCCATTTAACAACCTGCTCTAGTCAACTTGAAATTGGTTTTAAAAGGGGAGATAGGCTCATGAATACAAAACTAAGTTGAGTTATTAATCAGATTATTTATACATTTATTTATTCATCTTTATACATAAAAATCTGTTGAATTTGGGCACTTTATGCAAAATTATTAGCTGAAGAAACAACACAAAGCTCTCCAACAGAGTTCTGCTTTCTCCAGAAAACACTGTTTTTCACTTCTACCAAAGATCACAAAAGGACATAGGCACAGCTGAAGGGAAGAAGGGCTGTAATAACACCTACCACATTGCAACTGTGCTTCACAAGAAAGGGAGAGCGTCAGCTCTGAATTCCAGTTTTCAGCTCCTCTAAGAAATCTCAAGTTTTCACTTTGAGAATCTCACTGTCTTGGTACTAGAATAGCTACAGCAACAAATAAGGACGAAAGAAGAAACTATTTCAAACTACTACTAAGCTCATCTGCCAGTTTTCCACAGAAGAAAAAAAGCAGCAATCACCAAATGCATGGAGCTATCTATGGACTCCACGTGTGGTGCTACAGGAAGCTGCTTACATACACAGCAGGTCTTATATGTCCTAGGTGCCATGGGAGTGCTTGTACTCAGACCCAGTGTGTACCAGACAAGTGGTACAGAACTGCTGCACACCAATCCTGCCAGGCCTGCTGAACACACAGTGTAGGGGAGAGCTGTAGTGGCAAGGTGTCTGCATCTAATAATCCTGGTCCCATACGAAAAAACAACATTACTGCACCTTTGCTATCAGAGGAAGCTTCGTTCGCAGAAACATGAGTGCCAAAATTCTACTACTTGGCAAGTGTGTGGTACCCCCTCAACACGTAAATTCTGTAAGCTCACCTGTTCTGGTTTGTGTTGCTGCAAAGCGTTATAAATGTAACTCAGACCAGCTCTCGTTAGCACGTAGGAAGCTTGCTCATTTATGAGTGTATCTAAATGAGCTTCAATCTAAAATGTTAAGCATAAGGTATTTATAAAGAGTCTGTGAGAATATTAAATATAACAAGTTCTGAGGTTAAAAGGTCTAGAAACACAAATAAGAAGAAAAAGAACACAAATAAGGAGAGTGATCAATAAACAAGGAAATACTACAAATACATACAGCATAATTATTTTATCCATTTACATACTTCATATTAGCAGGAACCAATAATAAAAATGCAGAGAATTCTTTCATGTCTGACAAATAAAAAAACATATCTTTCTTTGTATTTGTAAATACAACACCACCAAAATTGAAGATTATAGCCTTGATCTTAAAAATTCCTATATAATTTTATTTTCTTATAATTCTTTGAAAATATGTGATAAATATCATTCAACTCTTATTGAAAATACTGACAATAACATGCTGGTTTTACAATAAACAAGAAGCAGTCTTTCATAAGAAAAATAAAACTGAAACTAAATCATACTCAGAATTGATTTTAAATTCAATACCGATAAACCGATAAACATGTATTTGAAAAAGGTTAGCTGAAAGAACAATAGACAATGAAATTACAGTTTTCCATTTTGTTTTAATTATCTTCATATGAAAAAAACTTGTAAGAGTAAATTCACATTCTTAATATAATCTTTACTTTGCAGGAAAGCCTAATCCCTAAATCCAGTCACAGCAGCAACAATCATTTTTCAGTTTGAGCAGTCTCAGAAAGACATTTGGTATATACACATTATTACTTCATTTTTACAGGTAACTACCCCACAGTTTTTTTATTCCAATCCTAAAGACAAGAAAAGAAATTGTAATATAATAAAGTCTAGTAAAATGTAAGACTCTTTTGTCTGATACTTAAAGAGTTCACCTTTCTACTTTCTAAAATTGTTTAGAAGAACACACTTTTCTTTTTAAATCAGAAGGGAAATCTTAATATTTCAATCTGGAGTTTTTAACTGTCTTACTGAGTTCTTTTTCTATGAAAAATGTTTCTTCTATTAAATATGCCATTCTAACTCCACTTGAATAACCTACTTATGTATAATCTTAAAGGTTTTTTTCAATTGTTCCTGTATTTGTAAAATGTTTGAAAAAAGTAAATGGTATTAAAAGTGTAAGCTTCAGCTCTACTGCTTTTCTGAAGAATAAATCAATTGCAACATTTACTGTGAAAGGAGCTCTGATAAAAGAAATTAGAAATACCCCAGACAGTTTGGTGAGATTGTCTGTTTGTTTGTTTCAGAGCTAAAAGGTACTAGGAATTCTGATTAGGAGTAGAAAGTGAAAAATGGCTCGCAGCCAATCCTTGCTGATCCCTTCAAGAAAGAATTTGTGACTTTTTTCAGGCCCCCCAGCTCCAAAGGCTCTCCTGAGATATATTGTAGACATATTCATGTAGCAAAAAATATAAATGGGTAGTGGCCAAGTTTTTGTAAGTCAACAGTT
Source organism: Acrocephalus scirpaceus scirpaceus (assembly GCA_910950805.1). NCBI lineage: Eukaryota > Metazoa > Chordata > Aves > Passeriformes > Sylviidae > Acrocephalus > Acrocephalus scirpaceus. Next base: position 52,504,527 of record OU383774.1, on the reverse strand, counting down.
TCTAAATTTTCACTTCCATTTCAAAATTGTACCACATATCAACTACTAGAGAGGCAGAAAGCAGGACTGAAGCAGTAACTTCAGCTACACCATATTCTAGAACAAAATAGGTGATGATCTAGTACTAACTGTATGATGGAGTACAGTCAGCCATTTGACTAAGCTTTCAATTTCCATTTGCTTCTTCTCATACAGTTTGCAGATAAATATTAGAATGATTTGGATAATGAAAACGTTCACTGGTCTGGGTTTATCGGCAACTAAACTAAACAAAATGAAATCCTTTAATCATTTTTTGTTTGTTTAAAATGAAAGATGCTATCTGCTCATGGTCTCTGATGAGAAGCCCTCTTATCCCATTTCCCTGATATTGATAATGTTGGCTTTGGGTTGATTTTAAGATAAATATGTTCACATCACAACTTACAGTGTGCAAAAAGTAATAAGTTCATTTTCTTTTGGGGCTGCTAAAGCTTACCTGAAACTGCAACATTTCCAGACGTTTGTCAGTGAATTCAAAAAGAGCCAGAGTAGTCTTCATCATGTAAAGTGAATTTACCATGTAGGTTGCCATATCAGCTGTGCCCAAATTACTGGCAGACATAGTACACATCTGTAACAATGGATCTAGCACACAAGACAGAACCTAAAATAGAAAACACACAGAAAAGAGGGAGAGGAGGGAGGAAATCATGTCACACAAGGCTTCTAACCTCATTCTGTCTCTATCACGTATTTATTCCCCAAAGCAGAATAAAGAGGAATGAGAGTTTCCAACTGTGAAAGCAGTTTTCTACTGGATTTGTCAGCAGGTGATCACCTACCATAGTGATGGGGAAAGTATAAAAACCTGAGAAGAACAGATTCCAGCCTAGCAGGAGGAAGAATAACCCAGATTAGATAATTGGTAATTGTGCAATCTTGAGGGTGTATTTACTTAATGGAGTAGTAATTGGATAACAGAATTTAGATACTGTGTTAAGAGTAGCACTCCATACTCAACTGTAATTATCCATTTTGTTAGTCACCCTGTTATGCACATTACAAAACTCTGGTTTGACAGAGAGCTCCAAAATGGGACCAGACAAAAAGATTCATGTTCCATCTACCTTTTGTGCACTGAAACTAACTTACACATTCTATTTTTGCCTGTCTCCCTCCTCTTCACACACATAAAGCAGTCAAACATTCTTGTACCTGCACAAAGTCAGCCTGACGGGCATCCAGTGGAATAACAGATGAGTCATGAGATGCCAGAACCTCCCGTAGCAAGTTAAGTGTCTGATTTAGAGCAGAGCTTGGGCCAAGATCAGGAGGTGGGAGCTCAACCTGAAGAATAAGATTACCTGTTTGTAAGGACTTATATTAATCTCATTTACAGCAAATACCATCCAGTCTGTAAGTACAAATGCAATCAGCTAGTAACAGAATTACATATAGGCACACAGAGAAGAACTTCAATTTGACATTGGACAAATCTAGCATATTTCAGACAATAACTGCCTGCAACTTTGAGCAAAACCATCTCATTCATTGCCAAACAAGCAACACTGAATTCCTCCTTTCATTCAGACTAGGCCTATTTTACCATTTGGAGAAACCCTAACAGTACTGGTTCTGGCAGTGGAAAAAAAATGCATTTAATAGATTAGGTACCAAAGAAAAGCCACCTTGTTGGCAGCACTGAGTTCACTTTGAGCAGGACCTCCTGCAAACACTTCAGAATCTAGTGCAGGCAGAGCTCTGCAGAGATGAAAGCCATGTTGCAGCTGTTCTTGGCAACACTGTACAGCTCCTGTGATGCTGAGTATGAGAGCTGCAGTCACAAATGCAGCAGTCTCAATTCCCAGCAAGCTTGCACCTTAAATTGCCAGTACACAAATAAACTGCACACAAGCTAACTCAAGTACACCTACATGAACTGCAACGAGACTGCACAAACTGAAATGTAGGCTTATGCCAAAGATAAGCAGGTAATGAAGATGTTTAAAAAACAAAGAAGAAAAGTTTGTGTGTATTTGGGAAAAAAATATACTTTCCAAGTCAAATTATGAAAATTGGACTCCTGAAATGGAATGAAATTCTATGCTATTTTTAACCCAGGCTCACATACTTCAGCCCTTTCTTTGTAACAGGCAAATACTCATTAAACACTTCATAAAACATTTATGGAAAATCTAGCACCTCTTTTTCCAAACACACATTTCTTAGGTTCTACTCCAAAAACAGCTGCATCTTTTTGTCTCCAGAGCTGCCTCAAACTGGCTTCCTGCTGCCTCCAAACCCCTACTACAACCACATTTCCTTCTGCCAATAATCCACTTCCCACCTTTCTCTCTTCTGCCCATGCAAGGGCAAACACAGATGTGGCTGGATCATGTGGGAGTAAGGAGACCCTCAGCAATACACAGTAAGTTAATACTTAAAGATAATCTCTCTGGAAGGAGGTAGGGATAAGTAAGTTTTGACGGAACTGGACCATGTGTCTCAATCAAGGTATCTGGCCGCAGCAAAGCGTGGTCAGCATGCACTTCTGCAGTACTCTTTAAAACTCCAGCTCTAAAGAAAAGGCAGCAGCTTTGGATGGCTCCAAGTCATGGGCAACATGTCCCATACCTTCCCAAATGAGAAATATTGATGAATGGTACAGTAATCTGGATGTCAGAATCTTCAAGTTAAAAAGAAAAAAAAAATCCAAGGGGCAGAGGCTGATGGCCAAAGAAACCAAGAAGAAGAGCATGGCAAACATCTTCGGGGCAGAACATTACAGAGCCTTCTGCAAATGAATCTATACCTGATGAACATGCCAGCAAAGAAAGAAAAAACAAACTCTCTCTTTGAAACCAGGCCAAACTTTCACACTTTGTGCTTTGAAACATTTGAGATGCCATACATGTCCCCACACTGTTACCAAGACAGATTTAACAAAAATTTTTTTCATCCTCCTGAATATAAAATGTTCCTTTATTCTCTCTTTCCAAAAGAGAGTATACTGAACTCAAGGAATTAATGGAAAACTAAATCTAATAGGTTCAGAAAACAGTTGTTCAGCCCAAGCAGTCTTCAAAGCATGAAACAAATATTCTAGCAATAAAGGAACAGTAATTCAAAAAGAGGCACTTACTCAGGGCTGATCATCAGTAAAGTTTACTGAAATTTACAGCACTGAATTACTTTCTTCTTGTTTCTTCTTGTTATTATTAAGGGCATTGATTGTGTCCTGAGCACATTATTCTTAGCCTTGAACTGGACCATGGTTCAGTGATATTTTCACATTTGGCATTGAGACTAGAGTTTGATGGAGTTTTCACTTCCAACACACACATAGATCATGGCAACTATCATTTCAGGCTGCTTTGCACAGAATTTTTGTCTCCTGATGTGGCTAGTGCTCAGAAGCTCTTAAATTAGCTTCATCTTTCACTGTTCCTTTACAGTCCACTGTCCTCTAGGTAAGCACAAAGAACAACATAACAGAAGAAGAAAATATGGCAGGGATAAAATATTTAGGTCACTAGATTTTATTTGGGTTACCCTGAAGTTCCTGACTACTGTAATAGAGACAATATTATCAGTAAGTGGAAGGAAAATCAAAGTAGTGCTATATTCATTTTGAAAATTCTAACTTTTGACACATGAATACACAGTGAGGGGGTTTTTTTCAAAATTAAAAATTTAAAAATAGACACTTCGAATTTATAGAGGAACCTACAGACTTCAACTCATGAGTACTAATCACTACTCTAATAAAAAAATAATTGATGCTCTGAACGTTTTACATGCACTAAGAGATCATTATAATTGATCCTATTTCCAGAAAAAAAGGTTTCAAATACATGCTGAGTTCTACTTTTGAAGTACCTCCTTCAAATGCAAGCTAGACAGCATCTAACTAAAACATGATTAGGGAAGTTCTGCAGCAGCTAGTTCAACTGCATTAAAACATACTCTAACACAGTATTAACTCTTTAATCAGTTTTAACTACCAGTTCAGTCACACAGAAATGATGCCAAACAGCTCTTCAGCCTTTCAAAAAACCAAAGAAATTATCCATTTTTAAAATCCAATATACAGAACTAAAAGGAATTCTGAACTTGATACTAAAAGTTGTACATAAGCTTTAGTACAAAATTTTGTATCTTCTTTTCTGCATATTAATCAGTGGGGAACAGATACCAAGCCAGAAATTTTCCTCCAAACATATAATCCAGAGCAGATTTCTGTCTATGAGAGCAAGTCGCTCAAAGGATAAGTCTTATAGAATTTTAAAAACAGCAAAGGAAAATAAAGAAAAAAGAAAAGGTAGCATCAACAGTCAAGAAGTGTGCATGTATGTTGTTTCCCTTTCTCATTTACAGAAAAGGTTACATTTTTAAAAAAGGCAAATTTTCTTCTGAAAATACTGCACAGTCAATCAGAACTTTATATACTATGGTACTTGACTATGAGAAAGTTAACAGTTAAAATGTTCATGAAGGGAACGGAATACCTCCTACACAAGGAGAGGCTGTATTCTGCCTGGAGAAGAGAAGGCTCAGGGGGGATATTATAAATGTGAAGTGAGTAATGAAGATGGAGACAGACTCTTCTCAGTGGTGTCCAGTAACAGGTCAAGAGGCAATGGGCACAGATTAACATAGGAAAACAATTTTTTACTGTGAGGTTAGTCAAGCACTGAGGACAGCTGCACAGTGAGGTTTTGGAGTCTATCCTTTGTGATATTAAAACTTCAGCTAGTACAAGTCCTGGGCAACCTGCTCTAGCTGACACTGTGCCATGAGCAAGACGCTTGGACTAGATGGTTTCTAGTTTCCTGTTGAACTCATCCATTCTTTAATTCTGTGATACTACTACCAAATAAAACAAGATGGTAACTTAAAACACGAAACTCCACAGAGAAAGCCCTACTTAGGAGTAACAAGTGTAAGGTTTAAATACAGCTTCTTAGAAACCCCCACTGGCAGGGGCTGGATCCAAAGTACTACAGAGCAGAACCTTGTAAAAATGCTATGAATTTTTCATGCTGTCAGTTAAGACTGAGCAGCATCAATTGCAGAGACCATTTTCCTCAGCTGAGACAATATCCACCAACACTCCAAGAAACCTGAGTGCATGTCTTATCAGTGAAGTTGTCTTAAGATTTTCTAGTCCTATTAGGATTCTACAGAGGTCAACGAAGTAGAATGCCTAATGGCATGCTTGTCTCTTCAGCTTTTAAGTTGGTCTTGGAAGAAAAGATAACTAGTTTTGCTTTGTTCTTATGGATCCATTTAAAAGCGCAGTAGCATTCAGATCACAACAATAATCAGTCTTATTCAATCTACCTCACATCTGATTTCCCAGAAACCTAATAGGTTTCATTCTGGCAGGAATCACATTATGAAGGACAAGTTTACAATTATTCCCATGCAACATTTTAATCTCTCTCACTGACAAACTTAAAAGACAATGCCATCACAGCTTTTAATTAGCATACATCTACTCTAAAAAGAACAGCATTAAGGAATAATAATTCCAAAACCAATTTGGGATACTCTACTAATAGTCTTCTAACAACTCAGACAGCAGATGACTGGGGTTTGGCACAATCCTTCTCTCGTGCCCTTATGAAAACTCTCATTCCATTTTATTAAATGTTTGCAATTATTCTTTCCTTTAATAATTGTTCTGGAACACTAGCAAAACCAGAGGAAGGATATGTGGGCTTGAAAATTCCCACTCACCTAATTTAACAGGTGGTCCAATAAAACATGCTGACATGGGTTCGTCTAACACACTTGCTAAAATAACTCATCAATGGATTCATTATAATAAATAAGTCCCATATTGAGAGGACTGAAAGAGCAGTCCATCCACTCCAGTCCATTAGGTACTCTGAACTTTACTCCCAGTTTCATTGGAACAGTTTCTGTTATTCTGACAATTACTTTCATTCACTATTTTCTCCTGGATTTACAATCATCCGTAAAATGGTCATCTGTAACGTGCTGTTGCTAGACCCAGACAACAAGAAACACAAGCAGAATTCTGATTTCCTATACATTTGATTTATAAGCACAGAGTGAAAAGAAACATAGAAAAGGATACATAAGGATTTTAATGATAATTTTGATCCACTTTACAAGCATGGTTGGTAGACCCATGGCTGGGTCCAAAAAACCTAAAAAGCAACAAATACAAACATTTTCTTCAGCATAAGGACACCACTACCGGCCAAAAACCATTCTGATTCAGCCAAGAACCAGAAAAAATCAATTGCTACCAGAGCTAGAAAGTACTGGCAAGAATGCCCAAACCTGGCTCTGAAGGTTAAGAGCCACTAAGACAAAGGAGAGAGTGTCTGCAGTAAGAGCTGATGCACCAAACCTTCAGTGACACAGGAGTGACACTGTAGGATGTCAACGTTGAGCTCTACAGCAGCCAGAATCTCAAAGTTGTGAATGGCAATTTAAACCCTAAAAACAAAGTGGTTTTGCAACAACTCTGTTACCAAGCTTTGTGACAGGTTTCAAGAAGTGCTGGAACCAAAGAGACTCTCTTGTGTACTGCATTTCTTTGATAACAATGGGCTCGCTTTCCAGCAGTCTGCTGAATATTTCTGTCACATGGATTTCAGCTCAAACAGAGCTACCTGAGAAGCCTGAATGAGAACACCATAAAAAAAGCTTTCTCAGAACAAATAGTTTGAAGTTGAGAGCTGCTGATTATTTTATTCTCAGATTCCAACCAGGATGCTTGAGATTTTCCTATGTAATGAAAAAAGTTCATAGCTAAGTGCTTCTGGGCAAACCAGTAAGTATTCTGAAGTAACCAGGGATTTCCCTCTATCATTTACACCGATGGGTTGACAACCAAGAGGGAGAATCCTGATCTAAGACTGCCTAAAAGCTTCCATACACCTCCACACTAGTGACACTCCTTATGTAATATGGGACTCTTCTCAAAAATAGATATGAAGAGGAAGCTATTTTCTTGTCCTAGAAAGAAGAGCCTGAAGTCTCACTTTCCCACTGTGCTTTAGAAATTAAATCCCAGGCAGATTGAAGGCAATGCTCAACTCAGGATAATCAATAATCTAGGGAATTAAATTGTCTGTGGTGATAAGGACATCAAATTACCATCCTGTCATTTGTCTGCATCCTAAGGACAGAATCTATGAGGAGTTAGCATATTTAATGAAATCTGCTTTGTCTAAAAAATGTTTCCAACTAGCTATACTTAAGTGAAAGATTTGCTTAAATCATACTCTGGTCTATCAACTACTAGATATAATGTAGATATTAAAAAAGCAAATTATCAGCAACAGCAGATGATACTGAGAAAATACTATTGTTAAAATTGTCTACCTGACAGGCTATTAACCACTATCCAATAATCTAAACAGAAGAGGCACTTAAACCTACAGAAATAGAAGTATTTTTACTTCAGAACACCCCATTTGCATTTTAATGTATTTCCAAAATTATTCAAAATGTCTTAAGAATATTTTAATCAAAGTATTGGACAATTGCTATTCTTTGAAGCAGGCTTATCAATGCCTTAAGATGCATGATCTAAATTGAAGTAAGAAAGCATAATTTCCAGATTGTTCAAGGGAAAAATAATTTACTAATTTTCCCAGTGAATATTCTCTAACAGCACAATAGAAACAGCAATGAAGCCTTTGCAACTGCCTGTGTAAGCACAAAATGTCTATCTTCCAGGGGTTTAATCTTCTCTGAAAATAAAATTTTAAAAAATCTGGAAGCAATTGCAGTGCATACTTAGCTGGGAAAAAGCTGGAAAAAGGCTGGGATGTGAAGAAGATCCTACTAATACGTATCCACAATTTTGGTCTGAACACACATTTTAATAAAGCATGGTAAAAAAGCAACCTTCAGTTTCCTCAAAATGTAAAGGTATTGTGACATTCACTACTAAATTTATAAAGACAAATGAAAAGGCATAAAACTTGCTTATCTGTACACTAACACAAAAAACTAAGTAACAAGAGAATTAAATTTATGATAAAAGAAAGGTCTTTATCTCATGGAACCTAATGTTTCTCTGAGTGTAATCAGTCTATAAATTTTGTATTTTTTATGATGCAAAACTAATTTCAGTCATGAAGAGATAAGCCATCGTTCTATCAATTCAGTAATCCACTCACAAAGGGTAATAATATAAGGTGCTACAGAGGACTATCTAAAATTCAGTTAGCTCTAACACATTAGAACAGTCAGATTTCTTCTCAGACAGAGAGTTGCCTCATTGTTAACTCCTGAAGCAGATAATTAAACAATTGTGGAATCCTTTGTTACCCATATATCTAACAATCCTCTAAATCTCTTTAAGCTTTTGACCTCAATTATATTCTGAGGAAAGATCTTCATAGGGCACATAGGCAATGTAATATTGTCAACATTTCAGACCTATTTATAAATGTGTTTCTGAGAAAGAGCAATATTATGATCTTTTCCCATTACATGGTAAGCTTGGTATGCCATTCATTACTTGTAATAGAACACCACTGAAGGTGGCAGTGCAATCACTCCCTTAATTTAAAGCCAGTAAAAGCAAATTTGACTACTTTATAAAATAATGACAGCATCTAGAACCAGTTACATCCACACTGGGGGCTGAGGGAAGGGGAACTAAGAGGGCAAAGAGGGCTACACAACCTTCCCACAATGACAATAGAAAGAACATGCACTATGGACTAGAGGATCATAGTTCCTTTATCATTCTTCTTCTGAATTCTACACATTTCCAAAATGAAAACAGTCTATCGCCCAAAAGAAAACCTCAAAGACTGTGAGTTACCTGAGTAGGAAAATCATGCTGGATCCTAATTGAATATAGATGTAATACCCAACAGGATAAATAGATTAAAAAGAGATGAATACAGAGATGTTTTCAAGCCAAGAAAATTTCTCTCCTTAAGAACTTTGTAAGTAAAGAGCAGTCATACATTTTTGCTAAGGTCCATAACTGATTTCTTTTCATATAAGGAAAATTTACACAGATATTTTAATTTAGTTTACATATTAGGAAATAAAACATTTTTGGTAAATTCATGTTGTCCTTGTCCATTGCATGTTTTAGGAACTCAGCTTTAGCTGATCCTTGAAGAAGCATTAATAGCAAAGGAACTATTATTGATATGATACCACATTCAAATGGAAATACCTGAGAGCAACAATGCATTAAGTGGACTTTAGCAGTATGGACTGTGGGTGGTAGCAGCTAAGGAGTAACCCAATGAATGAATGAAACCACTGAAAGGGGTCACTGGGATATCTAGGAGAGAAGAGGAGGAACAACTGCTGCTTTGAGAAAGTCATTCCCCAGCCCCTGCAGAAAGACAGGAAGTTAGGACCAGACAGACTGTGCTGAATGAGAAAACACATTTGGAACCACAGAACAATACTGACAAAACTCAGAAAACCTGACTGAGTGGTCAGCAAATTACAAGTCTGCACAAAGAACAGTTTCTGGAAAATGAAGTATTTTTTCCCTATCTTTGTAGGTTAAATAATTTAGAAATGCATTTACAAGTGTTACAGCAATGTTCATGTGGAAATACTATTTTTATAATAGACAGAAAAGCCCAAATTTTGTTTTTACTTAGCTTACCATTTTGGGATATACCTTGCAACTTCAAAAAAGGAATGATGCACAATTAACTACTGATTTGATGATGCATTAATACAAATTATACAGCTCAATTGCCTGACACTGCTCTATTGCACTTAAGAATAATTTCCTGTTTTTGTTGCTTCTCGTAAATTTTAAAAATATGTAAAGTGTTCTGCACAAGAATATTGCTAACTGCAGGATTTTAGCCACATATCTACAAAACCTCCAGTATTATTAGAATTAAAATATAAACAACAAGTATGTAATGTAGTTCTATAAATAAAATATTGAAAATACAAGACTTCAACTTGAGGAAAAGCTGACATATAAAACAGCTATTTACCTAGTAATCTTACTAGACAAAAGGGAAACGCAAGCGTGTTTTGAAACATGAAAGCTGTATAATTTTAAAACAAACCTTGTCCATTAGTTTACTTGCATGAAGACTCAGGCTATTAAAGAATATTTTCTTGCTCAACAAATGCATTTCTTCAATTGTTGTCAACAGTGTGGCTGCACTGTTTCCTACAATACCACTGAAAAAAAATTAAGATTATTAATGTACCTAAAGGGGGGACAACATGACAGTCAGATACTTAAATATCATTTTAAAAAAGATTATTTTCAAAGTTGAAAATTTAGAACAAATAATTGCAGGGAACAGTTCTCCATAATGGCTGAGAGATAAGCTGACTGTAAGAACAAGCATCATCAAGTAAGTCATTAAGCAAATAGTAAATACAGGCTATCAAACTTGCACAAACTTTTTTGTAGAGTACTAAAATTCACTGGATTTTTGCTTTCTTATGCAATAAATCTACTTCTGTTATCAAAAACAAATTACATAACAAAAAGGGTTAACAATACTCTATCATACTGCCTGGTAGGGATAGCATTACCTCTCTCCTTTCTTCACTGAGATGCTGGGCATCTCCAAAAAAGTAAGAATTCATGCTTTGCTATTCCGAGTGTTCACAGCACAGACACCACAGAACCTGACTATGCTCGTCTCACAGATACACCCTCCCTCTGGCTATAGGAACTGCACTTTTAAGCTACAAACTGGCAGTGAAAATTCATCGGGTCATAATAGGACTAAACCTCTATCTCGATTTTCAGATTGTAATAGATCATTTCTCAAACTGCTTTCTCCCTTCATAAGTGAGGTACCCTCCTTATGCAGAGGAAATTATTCAGCTGGTAGAAGGTGCTTCAGTGGTCCTTAAACGTTGTGTTGTTAACAAGAAACCAAGACAGATAAGAATGCCTAAGACCTTCCATTTTAACAACACATTTGCAATTGCACCAAGCTTTATAACCACGAGGAAACACTAACTTTGGAGACAGAAAAAACCCACCAAAAACTTCCAGGATTTTTGGACAATAAAATTAAGAATAGGTCTTACGTGTGTTCTACAACAAACGTGCCATCACAACTGAGGATTTTAAATAAGCTGGGAGGTGTCCAAGAACCACTTATCTCAGTCTGCCCAACATCTGAAGTATTTTCAGACAGAGAAGCTCAACTACTAATATTAATGTTTCAATTCTCAGAAGTTTAGTCCAGGGCTATGGAGGAAGATTTTTCTCCTACTGCTGTTTCTAATCAACATGAACTACAGCATATGCCACAACATATAAATTATATATAAATTAGCAGCTCTGGCTTTTCTCCAGTTTCAGTATTCCTGGTGACATCTGGAAGGTTGGAAGGTGATCCGTGAGTCTTTAACAGTGAGATAGGAAGTGCATAATTAGGGAAAAATGTTATCAAAAAGTTATCAAAACACAATTGTTTAAACAAAACCAAAAAAAAGGGAAAAAAAAAAGGAAAAACTAAAGAAATTTCATTTAATAACATTTTCTCAAAGGGGACTTGACTTTGTCATATTAAATCTTGTGTAGAGCTTTTTTGTATACTTTTTCAATCTACATGGAACAATAAAGAAATAGTTAGTGTGGCAAATTGATGCTATATTCCAAAACAGTTTTGATATGAACTGAGGAATGGCAATGGGTAAATGGTTTTTGCTTGATATCATGTGTGTTTCTTCTTGATGTTATAGTGCAGGGCAAAAATTAAGCAACGAAAGTACTCTTCCTAGTAGATTTATTCTTATATATACAATTAGGGAAAAAAGGTATTTTTAACATATTTTGTAATTTTGCATACCTGATTGTATGGTGGTAGAACTTGAGCAAATTAGAAATCTTGTACAGTAAAACTGCTCCTGGCTCAGCGACAATCACTTGCTCAATTCTAACCTGTGGCATGAACAAATACAAACATCCTTCAGGTCGTAAATTCCAAAAGCCAGCCTTCTGTGACTTTATATGGAATATATCTCTCATTTTTGAAAAATAAATTAAATCAGAAAAAAATTTTAAAAGAGGATATCCAGTTAACTTTAATGTTTGGCTTGAACTGAAGTGCTCCTGGCTTCCCAAGCACCTGGGCAGAAAACATAAAGGTATATGCATTCTTAAGAAAAGAAAAGCTACAACCCCAAAAAACCTTCCAAAAATCAGATTTCTGCTGTTACTGGAAATTTAAGAATAATGAGATAATTTGACGGATTAATACCAGTATATTCTGGAGTCTTCCCCAGCATTGAGAAGCAAGAACAGTTGTAATGTTGCAGAATCACTGAACTACAGCAGTAGATTTCCAGCATCATGCAGAAATTCAGAACATCAAAGTATTTTGCCTAAGAAACAAATTTCACCTGGATTAATAAATCCTTCTCTTTAAAGCAGAGTGTGTATATCTCCTACCAGTATTTAGTTAGATATATTTATAACTAATAACCAGTTATGTTGATTGTTCATCTCAACCAGGAGATGATACTGCCTACACAACAAAATGGTGCTGAGCATCTTTACAGTTGGACAGCTGATGTCTTGTCTCCATGGTACACAGTCTCAATCCAGTCATAAAAATCTGCCCCAGGGTCAATCTTTGTGTACTTTTGAAGCAGAACAGACAGTGATTTATCACTGCACTGCTCTCCCACCTGCCTGAGTGTGAAAGGGCTACACACAAATCAGCTACCACCACCTACTCTCCCAAGTTATGTGCTGTTCAATGGAACACGATGTGCTGCAGAGTCCTTTCTTCTCAGAGCCAGCTGCAGGGAGAACCAACTAAGATTGTTTCCTCAACCCTTTCAGTTTGCATCTAATTCACAGACCAAAACCAAATACTACTTTTAAACTCTTATTTAGAATACTTTATGCACGAAGTTTATTTCAACAAGTAGGTGAACTTTGCTCTTCAATGTGTTTGTATATACAAAGGTCTATATACAAATATATGTCTCCAGTGTTACCTAAAAGGTCCTGTGGGCATGAATACAGAGTATATTCTAGGTATACAGCAAAAGAGAATACGGTAGGCAGGGAAAAAAAATATTGACAAAAAATAGGAATAATTAAAAGTAAAGAAAATAATTAAAAACTGAAAAAGACAGAACAGGCAGAAGAAGAGAAAAAGCCTCAAGATTTTAGGGTCATGAGAGAAAAATAAGAATTAAAAAGACAAAGCAGTAAAAGAAGAACTGCTGCTTCCCATACAGAAGTCTTCACTGCACTGGAGAACCAAAATTTGCAAGCAATGCAACCTAACCTGTTCAGGTAAGCCCTGGACTTAGAGCTCTTACTATTTTTTAGTCCTGTACATCCTATTTTTAGCCGACCATAAAAGACAACCTGCAGACCACATAGGGCACCAAAGATATTTTGTTTTTAACTCATCTTAAATGTTATGGAAAATATGAGGAGTTTAATTTAAATGTTTTTTAAGATTCTCCTGCCTCCATCTGAAATGAGAGGCCTGTGGTAAGATCTACCACTAGAGAGTATTCAAGAGTCACTTAAATTCCTACCAGCTATCAGTAAGAAATATGGGCAATTTAGACTGCATGTAAGCATATCCCTTCTACAATGTATTGTAGAAGACTCCTCCAGACTGAATCTGTTACTGTTCTTACTTTGAACATGGTGGCTTGCAATTATCTATTCACTTATTCTGCATTGTATGAAGGCTCTTCAGATTGGGAGTTTCTCAGGGGGATTTTTTCTACCTTATTTTTTTCCTTTCCCCTGGTGAAACAAGTGTTTCATACTTTTTACTTCCAAGTCTAGACTGGCAGTGAATTAATGTAAGTTGTATTCTATTAAAATACAGAATACAATGGGAAGTCTTTAATTGTTCTTTTAGGATTTTTATTTTTACTAGCACAGTAACTAACTAACAACAATATTTCAGGAGATATTTCTAAAGAGACTAGCAGCATGTAAGTGTAAAGAGTTTGGCAATCAAAATGAAAGATACTCTACTTAACTATAAAAATCTCAAGCACTCAGATGAAGACCAAAACTTCCTCTGACTTACAAAGGAGTTTTACTTTATTCCTAATCACTTCGTTGGAATGCACGGAAATACTGAACTCAAACATCAGCATTCAGTAAGAGCATAAGAGAACAGATTCAACAGCACAGAAAGTTTGGAAGTATCTTCCAAAACCACAAAGTTGTGGTGATTGTGTCTATTAGGAAAGGTGTCTTCTAACATATCAAAAACTAAGAGGCTGTGAAGGATGATCATAGTTCTGTGACAACAGGCACAAAACTGAAATACGAGAGATTCTGTCTGAACATCAGGGAACACTTTTTTTACTGTGCAGGTGGCTGAGCACTTGCATACAGTGTCCAGCGAGGCTGTGGAATCTCCACCCTTGGAAGTATTTAAAAGTCACCTGGACACAGTCCTGGGCAACCAGCTCTCAGTTGCCCAGACTGAGTTGGAGTTTGGACCAAGTGACCTCCAGATGTCCTTGCTAACCTCAATTCTTCTGTAATCCTGTGACTTTCTAACTGGCACCTTTTTGAATTTTACCTCTCTCCAGACCTTATCCTTTTCTTATCAGAATCTTATGTATAGTATCCAGAAAGTAGCTGTTCACATTTGAGACTGAGTATCTGTCAATGAGATACGGTTGTTATAGCTACAGTATCCTAAGAGAAATTTATTATAATCCTATTTAGGCACAGTAGATTTTACTTTAAAAACACCTGGATTTACATACTGCAAGGTCAGGCAATAATTGGTATTCAGCTTCATCACCTTGATCACTTCAAAGCTTATGTGAAGCACATCCAATAGACAAGTAAATCATTTGATGGATCATCATTAATGATTTCTATCAAATGTGTCCCCTAAACTTACTAAGGCCGTAGCTTGAAAAAAAGACAAGTATAGAAAGATGTGACAAATATGAAAAACTGAGATAGTGTAAAGATGGTAATTAGGAAACAATTTTTCATGGTTTCTTTAAAATACAAGAGCTGGAGTTATTAAACAAACCAAAAAAACCCAAATCACCAAAACAAACAAAAAACCCCCCACAAACCACAAAAGAAACTGGCTTTTCACACAACAGAGTTGAAATGTTCACTTCCCTCCTGAGGATATGTTGTGAACAGCAACATTTTGTATCAATTTGACATGTTCATGCAAGAAAACATCTATTGATATCTATTATATACAAAGAAGTTATGTTTCAGTAAGTCCTTAGTATATTCACAAGCAGGCAAGGAAACTGTCCTACAGAAGCATGACACAACTGCATAACCTGTACCCTCTTCCCTAAGCATAATGACCACTATGAAAAACAGGTTAGTAAATTACAGTGATTTTTCATTTGACCCACTACAGCTATTCCTATATACTTATCACAAAACTGTATTTTTGTACAGCAGCACTCCTCAACATAGGAAAAGTAAACCAAAATCAAGACTCAAATTAAGCATCCTAGTATCTCCCACTATATGACTATTATAAACCACACATCTATGAACAAAGGAATCTTTGGGAAATTTGAGAAAACACCCTTCAGAAGTTGACAATGTAATTCTTAACCAAGAGCAATGAAAATACACTGAAGAGGTGGCAGCACAAGTATGGAAAAAACATGACAGAACAGTTTTTGTATTTAGAGTGCTAAGGAAAACAAAATACTTCACCTTCAGAGGCCTGCAGACACCTTCTGTGATGTGCCCAACTACTTCTTGAATATTTTCTTCCACACCTATAGTTAATGCAAACACATGCTAAGATTATGCAAATGTAATTCTCTTTTCTTCAAGACTATAAAACAAATAAACAAATGTAGGAGGTACTCCTCCATAAAAAGCATTATGAACTGTGTGTTCTTTTCTCCACATGAGTAGTTCACACCTCCACTGTACTTCCAATCTAGCCATTAAGAAATAGCTGCATGGCAAAACAGTCCCAGAGTCATTACCTTTTGCTATGCAACTGCTTCCTAGAGCAACACAGTGCGTGGGGATTTGAGGTAGAAGCAGCAAGGGGGAGAATAAATGATTTAGCTCTTGCTGTCTCAGTAAAGCTCAATATTAGCACTTCATGAAATTAAACTAGAAAAACACCCCAAAAACCCCCAGGCCAGTGAGACGCTGAAGGAGCAGCAGCACGCCCCATTCTGAAAGGCCTGACTGGCAAATACACGTGTCTGTCAGCGCTGGTTACTGACGAGCTCATGGCACTGTTACAAATGAAGTGACATGTGTACCTCCACGCTACTGCGTGCTGCAGCGCTGGCAAACGCTTCCTCCCCAGCAGCAATTGAAACTCATCTTTCACAGAACCATGTACAAAAGAGAATATTGCCCTATCTTACCACAAAACACAAATGAATTGTTGCATGGCAACCAGTGCTGTCATAAATCAATCAAACTGAAAGCAACAGATCTTCAAGCTCTCACTTCAGTAACAACTCAGAACAGATTTATGGAGAAAGCAATACTTTTATTCTAATTTAAAACTTGTCAACAGGAGTTCATCTTCAGATGGGACCCAGGCAATGAAAGTAAACAAACTGACTGTGACATGTGACAGAAATCAGGTGACCTGAAGCTATATTTTGCTTATTTCAGACTAAGACAGATTACCTCAGAGAGTAAAAATAATGGAAGAGCAGAGATCTGTGCCAATGCCTCTTTACATCAAGTTATATGAAAAGCCATATAAGCAGTAACAACTGAATTCAGTGTTGTGGTTGTAAGAATTTCAACGTACTGAATTGGTAAGGTAATAAAATTATGCTTCTCTACTTGAGTATTGATATCAAGGCAAGAAGCAAGATTACAAACCACAGCATGCATGCTCTTTCACGTAATGGCTAGCTCCCAGATAGACCTTTGCAATTAACACGTTTTTTAGTAGGAACAGTCACACTTCTACTGTTCATCAATGTAACAAGTACCTAGCACATATTTGCAATAGTGTATCTAGACCAGATTGACTTAAAAACAAGTTGTTTGGTATGAAAATTTTAGCTCAAAAATATACAAGTTTGAATACCAAAGGACATGAAATAAAAATTTTGTGATACCACATGCTTGTGCCTTTGCATGTATTTTCATGTCCAATTAGAATATCTGGATTTCAAAAGCAGTGAAACCTTCCAGCAGAATGGGTTATATAAATGGTGCAAGTTTGACATAAAAGAATTACAGAATAAACAACTCTCAGAGGTCCAAAATAACTTTTAGAATACAGCTCATAACTGAAGATATGCTTCCAACGCCTTGCTACACCATATATAATTTTTCTCTGTGTATCCTTCTTTAAAAGGAGAGATCTTTTCTTGGACTTTGTTTAGCTTCTGTTCTCCATCTGGGTTCCTGTAACTCCACAAAAAATGGGTTTCTACTGCATCTCTTAAAATGCCTGCAATTCTCCATTCCTTTCAAGTAGAAGATTTCTGTATGACTGGGAGGGTCCTGCAAGCAAAATACCCAAACTCTGAAGAGGAAAACCAGACACTTTATGCTTGTCCAGCAAAAGAGTTAAACTCTTCTGAATGTGTTTTTAGCACTTAAAATTTTAAAAGCATTTTTGGTCAGATTAATTTGAAACAGTAAATTTTTGCAAGCTTAACATTTTAAAACTTTTTAAAAGCCATTCTTGCATGCTCTGCTTACGGGCATAGTTTGGTCACTTTAAAGTAAAAAAGTGAGGTGGAAACATTTCTCAAAAAAAAAAGTGTCACATATACAATGTTTCATCCAGTGGGACCAAATCCACCTGTATCGCACCAACAGGTGTACATGTGGCTTTTTTTTAGGTTGATTTTTGAGAGGGGAAATTTTTGTATAGCTGTATTTACCGTACTCTCCACAGTCCTGAAATTACACAGAGCTTATAGCAGAATTTAAACAGAAATCTGAACTCAGTACAGACACACCGGAATGAAAATAATAGAAGTGGTTCCATCTGCAAAAAACTACTCAAACTGAAATTGAAGTGAAAACATCTGACTGACCTAACTTCAGACTGCCAGGTAGGTGTTTTATCTGTGGCAGTTGTTTGGGCTCCCTCTATAGGGGAATAGAAAAAAAAAATCCCAGTTTGCAATTAAAGTCTCCAGAAATGCTTACATTAGATCTCAAATTTTGTTAGGAAGAACTGTACTCTGAAGTTGCAAATCTCTGTCCTTATCTCTAACTGCAAATAAACAAGATGTCCACTTGTTAAATGACTACATGAAACTAACTCAATTTTTTCTGTAGCCTGCACAGCCAGACACCTAAAGGCTGCGCAACAGTACAGAAAATTTGGCTTGAGTTTTTCAGTACCACAGATCCTCACTACCAACTCAGGACCTGTATTTATTAAGAACATATAATCTCAGGGTACTCTGGGGTTGCACAACCCATAAGTGTTTCTTGTTAAATCCAGTGGTATCCTATTAAGTACCATTTTGTTTTACAGACCTTATCAGATCACTATTGTTGTCATTAAAAAAATTTCCCCGAAGACACAGAGGAATAGTTACAGACAGCACCTCCCAAACTCCCACTTTGTTGCTCCTAGCACGAAAGCAAGAATTCCTCTTTATATTTCTTGAAAACTGTACAACAGTGATAGCAGACCCACTCCTGGTGAGCTTAGGAAAACATATTTTTCCTTCAGACTGAAATACTGAATATCTTGTTTATACCAGCATCTCCAGAAAAAGCTTCTGGCCTGGTGATTTTTTGTTGAAAATTTCTCCCCCAAATATTTATATTCTCTATATTATCAAGTGTCTTGCTCTGTGGCTGAAATGCTCTAAATATATCTCGTGTCATGGTCATATAATCTCAGCCCGACATCCTGTCAGAAGGCCAAAGAACTTCATAGTTAAGCAAAGCACTACACAAAGAAGTGGAAGAATTCCAGAACAAAGTGCAGCAGCAGAAGTCCAGCCCATAGCTGAATCATACACATTTACGTGCTCCATGGGCCCAGCTTTTCCTGAAGGGCTCCCCAGTTACGGCAGACGCATCAGTCAGTCATCTACAAAGAACTGCCACGTCTTTTTCTCTATCATAAAACCATCATGAGGCCTGCTCTCCTGTCTCTCCGAAATACTGTCAGTAAACAGTATTAAATTCACTTTTATAGTACACTGTAACTGTACTTAAAAAACAACTTTCCTCCAGTTTGACTTACAGCAGCTCCTAAACAGCCTCCTTTCCCATATACCATTAATTAGGAAAGCCAATTAATATTTACAGCAGTAAGGAAAATCAGAATACATATACACTTTAAAACCCAGAGTAGGATTGAGACATACAATCTGAAGAGCTCACCAGATACAGATCAAATGTAAGTTCTTACAATGAGTATGTTACAATTGAGTAGTCATGCTTAATTTATAAAAAATATCTTTCTCTGAAACTATGGTGGCAAATCACACTAAAGCTTCTACAGGATAAATGTCTTTAAAGTATAGGTTCAATCTACTGAAAACAAAGCAAAAGACTAAGCATGAGAATCTGCAGTTCTGAAATGAAGGAGAGTTTTGATATTAAAAATATTCACCTATCTGTGAGCGGCCTACTTCAACCTCCCTAAACCTGGAATGATGTTAAATGACAGAAGAAAATTCAATTTTCCTTGTAGCATAGAATGAAGAGAGTTACAGAAACAATGAATTAAACTGAAAAAAATTTACTAAACGAAAGAGCAAAGGCATAATGAAAATCCTTAACCTAATATGCAATGTTTTCAAGGAGATATGTATTCATATCCATTACAAACAATTTCTGAACTCTCAACTGTGCTCTAAAATGTCCCTTCGAAAATTGAATGTAAATCCATTATAAGTACAGTAAAATAAAATGAGTGCATTTTGAAATAGTCCTCTTTTGTTATGGGCCTTCTTTTGGCAGAATGGAACTATCAGCTATTCTGAGATTATTTTTAAGAAAATTTAAAATCAGACTTGTAACTGAAGCTTAGCCTAAAAAATTAATCGCACTTTCTTACTTATCAGACTTACTATCACTTCATAATTTATGTTTTAAAACCAGTACTACCTTGAATAGTCACAAGCTTTAACATAGCTTCTAAGTGTTCTTTTTCAGAAGCTGTAGCTTGATGCAACCAGGCCAGCATGTCTCCTACATACCTACACAAAGACAGAAATTTCTATGTAAGTTAGTGTAAGTTAGTGGTTCATGGTATCAGGAATTCAAAATGCCAACAACAACAAAAAAGATTATTTCATATACATTCTTGTTAATACTGTACCTCAGAGGATCATGAGAGTGCATTTCAATAGGGCGGGGAGTACCTCCCAGACCTCCTCTAGTAAGAGCATCTATAAAACCACGGACCACAGCACTCCTTCTAGCTGTTCCAAACTCATCCAGTGTGTACCTGTTATTGAAACATGAAAACAGGTTTAGAAAACCCAGTTTGCCTCATCACAATTGATTAGTTCAGCCTCACAGCTAATACAAGTAAACATTTTTATAGTTCTAGAAATCTTGCATCAATGCTTCTACTATAAAGCATTCAAAACCACCTGATGATGTCAGAATTTCCATCATCCTGCTCTGCCTACGGTACATCTAACAATCAGAAGAAGACAAATCTCATGTTGTCACCTGCCTGTCTGCTCTAGAGCAAATGTGTAGGATGAGGTAAGACTTCTGATACTACAGACAGGTGCTGCAATATATATACACACACATATACACATAGACACTGTCCTTTTCTTCTTTCTTGGTTGGATAGCTCTTAGTTTCCAGGCTAAATTAATTACCTGTTAGGTTATTTTTGGGGTTTTTCTATTGAATTTGAATAGTTTTTCTAGTGCCTCTGATACCATTGCAAAATAGACTGAAAGAAGTATTTGGCACTGTGTTTCCTACACAGGAGCATTGGCAGAGGCTGTAGTCTTGCCAGGATCAGGTTATTATTACTGAAAAAAGAAAAGAGGATGAAGGAAGAAAATGAAGTGACTGCTTCTGCAGTGTCCTGGAGTGCATAAGGCACAGCATCACCAGCTGGGCAAGGGAGGGAATTGTCCCGCTCTGCTCTGCACTGGGCAGCCTCACCTCTAGTGCTGGGGGCAGTTTTGTGTGCCACAATATAAATTAGACATCTCTAAGCTATTAGAGATTGGCCAAAAGATGACCATGAGGATGGTGAAGGGCTTTGAGGGTAAGCCACACGAGGAGCGGCTGAGGTCACTTGGTTTATTCAGTCTGGAGGAGACTGAGGAGAGATCTCATTGCAGTTACAACTTCCTTGTGAGGGGAAAAGGAGGGGCAGGCACCAACTTCTTCTCTGTGATGACCAGTGACAGGACCTGAAGGTACGGCCTGAAGTTGTGTCAGGGGAGGTTCAGGTTGGATATTAAAAAAAAGTTTTTCACCCAGAGCATGGCTGGGCACTGGAACAGGTTCCCCACGGATGTGGTCACAGCACCAAGCCTGACAGAGCTCAGGGAGTGTTTGGACAATGCTCTCAGGCACCTGGTATGCCTCTTGGGGATGGTGCTTTGCAGGGCCAGAAGCTGGACTTCATGATCCTTGTGGGTCTCTTCCAACTCAGCATATTCTGTGATCTTCTGAACACAGATACTAAAAAGAACTTCTCCTTGACCCTCTCATTCCCTTACCCCACAGAAATAAACAAATGAAAACTCAGCTTTTCAAGTTTTGTACACATAAGCATCTTTGACAGGTTTGGGACTCCTGTTTGCATACAGTCCAGCTGACTGACAGAAGCACCAATTTATTGCACTGCAATGCAAGGCTTCTTCCTTCTAGGCTATCACATGACAAGTAGGAACCGACTTTTATTCATCTGATAGTTGTTCACTGATTTTAATCAAAGCAATCTTAGACAGATATTTAATGGATGAACAATTACAGCCCAGAATGCATTATCTCAAATGGCTTGCTGGTGGTAGAGGAGGTGCCAAGAACTTACACATGGCTTATTTCTAGAGCAGGCTATCTTTCTTTCTGAAGCATGAAAGCAAGCGAAAGATGGGAAATGAACACTGGTAACATCCCAGTTATATTTGCAAGCCACAAAACACTTCTGTTTTTTTTAAAAACAACTGAAGCATTTTGAACAACACACAAACTACAAAGGAGAGAAATACACATTACAGGTAATTTTTTCAATGTAACTGAAAATTGTAAAAGAGTGAGCATGGTGTCACCAATGACATCCAGCAGAGGAATATATATAAAATAGTATTAATAAAAAGAATGTTCTTCACTGACTTATTTAAGTCTGCATTTAATAAGCACTGAATTCACATTTAATAGAGGTGGAGAACAAAATTTAAAAGAAAATACTATATGGTTTCAAAAATGTTTGGCATTAAGTTCAATTAGATTTCTGCTCTGCTATAAAAAGTCAGAGGGAACCTTCAGTTTTGTTCTTTTTAATCCCAATTATTATTTGAAAGAGACAGGGAAAGAGCACACTGAAGAATCCAGAAATTCCTGTTGAAGTATTTTTCTTTATATACTGTACTTGTAAAGTCGGAGAGTAAATATCTGCAATTGATAAAAGTCTAACAAAAAAAATTTAATAAATTACTACTGACAAAAATAATGCAATTAAAAGTGGAAGAGATCTAGGATCTCACAACTGCCCACTGTCTAGAAGGAGCAGTATTGGAATAAAAAAATCTCAAGAGTCTATAGAAACCAGTTAGCTTTTTTTTTCTCTCCAGTAAACAGCTATACAACAGATCGTTAAATATACAGCAGTGAAACAGATCTTGTGATTGTTATTAGTTCTGAAAACAGCATTCAATAATGACAATTTTGTTTTAAAAAGGAAACTATTAATTTTCCTTTTGCTCTCAGTAGAACAGGGTATAACCATTACAAAATCCTGCATCTTTAAAAATTCAGCAATAACTATTATTTACACTAGAACACAGTATTTACTACTATGTTATTACACATACTCATGTTTGGAGAAGAAAACATTTGGATTTTTTTCAACCCAGCTTTAATGTTCAAAATATACAGTAATAATCACTGGGGAAACAGGAAGAAAATAAACTTTGTAAACCTGAGTGGATGATGGAAGAGGAACATTGCTTTCAGCTATGTCTCCGTGCATTTTCTAGGAAACGGGTCTCAATTTTTCTGTTAGAGCCAGGAAGTGAAAAACAATCAAAAATGTTTATTTTACATCCCTACTGACTGCAGTTCCAAAAAGTCCATCCATGGTGCAATCCTTCCAACACTGTTAGTTAACAAGACCTAAGTCAATATAGGGAAAAAAGAATTTGTAGATTCGTTTCTAAACTCCTGCCCTTCTCCATCTTATTCACTTTTACCCAACCAAATCACAATCTTTATCAGATGCAAGGCCAGTGATTTGGAGGGAAAGTGTTTAGTTCACACAGCAGTGCTAATAACAAACAAAAAACAAAATAACAAAAACCAATTTAAAATTATTTTCTTCTGCAACTTCTACTTTATGAACTCAGCAATTTGTTACTTAAAGGTATACAAAAATTCTATGGAAGGGAAAAAACTAAATCTTGAGATTTAAAATGTAAAGCATCAGTACTGCAATTTTGATAATATGCTGTAGCAAGTAATTAAGCTTGATAATCTATGATGAGAGACACGTGGCTGCATCATCTTACAGTAATGTTTATTTTTGCCCTTTTTGCAGAGGAAAGGTCTTACCTATCGAGTTCTATCTTTGTTAATAGTATTACTGTTGTTTGTGACAGAAATGTCAGAAAAAAATTTTCTGTTTTGCAGATTCATTTTAAACTGGCCAGCAGTAGATTTATACACAAGATGGTGTATTCTTTCCTTGAACCAAGAAAGCAAAACAATGATTTTATGAAGTTTCAAAGTATCATAATTCAAAGTATCAAATAACAAAGTATTTATTACAGAAAATAAAACTGTATCTAAAAAGAATCCTATAAAATGTTGTGAACTGATCTTTTGCAGCTGTAAAAGAGGGTGTAGAGAACAGAATAAAAGAGAGGACTGCAATTTCCAGCTGTGGCCCAAAGTACTGCAACACACTACTTCCAACAGCTGAGGAGGTCAAGTGACACCACTTCTCCTTCACATCAACCAGCAGCGCTGAGAGAGCATGTCCAGATCTGAGCTTTCTCTCACACTGACAGCATTTTTCAGGTCCACATGCCCTATGCATTTTTCCTGTGAAGGGCTCCATGGAGCTTCACAGCATCATGTACCTACACCTTCGCACTGACGCTCTTAAAGACAAGGGTAGCCTTTGAAAGGCTGCCTATTACTCTTCTGTCCTGGATACCTGTGGCTGAAAGTAATTTTCAGTGGTTGCAAAATGTGATGAATGCATTAAAAAGAAAATGCCCAACAAAAATCAAAAGCCCAAAATCTAAAGAAGTGTAAATAACCTCTTCAGGGATGGTCATCCTAATAAACAGTTCTTACAGTGCCACCTGGTGGTTCACTCTCCTAAGTACCATTTCATTTACTTCAACAACACTTCGGCAAATTTGGAATGAGAACAGTAGTATTTTACACAGTATTTTATTTCTATAAGTACCTCTACACTTTCGAGTCTATATGTAGAATTTTTAATAATTATTGTATAACTCATAATGAAAGACATTCTTACTACCACAGGCACTTCAGTAAAAGCTAATTAGCTTTTACCAAAGTTTTACCTTGGGGATTTAAATGATACAATCAATCACATGTTCTGAACAGGATTTTTTTACTTCAGAAAAATCCTAGAATAAGAGCACAGAAATTCACAATTCATTTAAATTAAAAGAGTCTGACATTTTAATTAGAAACTTTTAAGTTAAAAAAAGTCCAATGACATTTCCCGTATCATAATTATGTCAAAAAGACTTCTGAAATTTAAAGCAGTTGAAATATGACTTTTTATAACTTAAGTTTCTGGGTTGTTTTGAATTTGGCACAGGACCAAAGTGCCACCAGCCTTGGCACTGTAATTCATGCCCATCTTGAAGTTTTATAAGCTCAAAATACTAGCTTCTGTTAGAGATAATAGCAAACATTTACTCACTTGTACAGGACAGGTCTGTCTTGTAAGGCTTCCATGGCTTGAGCGAGAACAGGAGAAATGTCACATGATTCTTGTGTCAGTGTCCTGCATTCATCTATAAAATACCAACACAAATAAAAGCATTCTTTACACTGTAATACATTTTATACAAGCTGTCAAACAAGAAAATGAGTTAAAAACTCAAAGGGTTTTAATTTTGAAGACTTCAGAACATGCTACCTGGCCTAGTTAGTGTTAATACAATTAAATTCCCCTGCAAACAGTACTGTAAAATGCATGTCCATCACAACTTTCAACAATATAAATGATTAAAGGAGGCTTACTATTTGTTCATGCCCACATACAAATGTTGACTCATTCATCCTTCAGAATTTTATTGGTCTCCTTTGTAACTGTTTACCAAATTTCAGGTAAACTATTAAGAAAAAATGGAGCAAGTAGTTAATCAAGCTGTTTGTTTTGTCATTTGGTTCTGTTATTTTTTTTCTTTCATCAAAATAACTACATAATCTTGTATATTCCAGGCAAGAATGTGGGAATCATATAAACTAAATCAAACATTGGCAGAAAAATTA
This sequence comes from Acrocephalus scirpaceus scirpaceus, assembly GCA_910950805.1. Taxonomy (NCBI): domain Eukaryota; kingdom Metazoa; phylum Chordata; class Aves; order Passeriformes; family Sylviidae; genus Acrocephalus; species Acrocephalus scirpaceus. The sequence continues at coordinate 52,478,948 of OU383774.1, read as the reverse complement.
CGACTTTTCATAAGGGTGAAACCACAACTATTATTTGAGGTTTCAGCATCCACCGAAGAACAGCCAATGAGCATAAAAATCACATTGCACCATTTTTTTCCCCCATGAATCTTACTGTCAGTGAGACAGTCTCTTACTTCAGAGAAGAGGGAAGTAATAAAAAAGCAACTATATTTGACACTATCAAGGTGCTACATTGAACATGGATGGCTGCATCCAGAGGACATATGCAAAAAAAAAAGCCTACTATTATTCAAAAGAACATCCTGACAAAAGGAGGTGTCTTTTATTTTTTCCTCTCTAAATGTAATCCACCACTCCTTCCACTAAACTAGCTTACTACCGAATCATTAAAACCAACAACTTCCCTCTAACTTGCAGGGAAATGGAATTCAATACAATTAAAAATTTGTCTGGACTACCAAAGTGTTGTAGTTGCTCTTTGTGGATAACCATCTACTAAAAACACAAATAAATAATCCACTTTTATAATAATGAAATTGGCCCAAAAAAATGAGAGAATTGCCAATTAACTGTTAACCAAAATGTTAATATATCTTGGAAAGGGTTTGTGCTAAGTTCAATCCACAGGAAGGAATTAAAGGAATCATCATAATAATATTCATAAACATAAAAACATTCTTAGTCCTACTTTGAGTCCATCTGTAAAGTCGTTCATAAGATGTCTCTTGCAGTAAAGCCATCTGTTCCATAATTTCTAAGCTACAAGACAAATAAAAAGTTTATTTGCAAATACTATTTTAGGCAGTACTAGCAAAGGCATGTGCAAGTCAAATTAAACATACCATTATTAATATTACAAAGATTTTAAAATTTATTTTTGTGAAATATTCTGTATATTTCTCTATATATTCTGTCATATGAAGAAAAGAATGAGATCTTGCTTTAACTTCTGCTTTTAACTGTAAATGGTTCTCTTGCACTCATTTAAGTAGGACTCACCCTGCCCTTTGCTGATTTGTTCGGAGGAGAATCTTGACATCATCGTGAATTTGTTTTACTCGTCCCAAGGCCTTAAAAAAATCCTAAATCAATTTAAAAACAAAATACAAGCAGTGTGTAAAAGCAGTAATTTCTACTCAAATCTCTAGCACTCTATACTTCCTCTTTCAATTCCTTTTCTAAGTTTCTTGCAGGTCTGTGTTCCAAATGCTGCTTTTAAAATTCACACCCCATCTCTGCCACTTAACTGTCATTCCATCTTGAGAGCCTTAGGATTTTTTAGTTTCCCATTGTATCAAACTTTTCTTCCACAAAAAAAAAAAAAAAAACCAAAAAACCACTAAAGATGTGTTTTTAACTTGGCTTGTGAAGTATGTGTGTTTCACATCCATTAGGTAACTCTAGAGATTTTGAGGACACTGCTATACATTACATTACTGTCTCCATTACTGTTAGCACCTAAGGAGCAAACTGAAACATTGTAAAGGACAATGATTACAGGTTGATATTTTTTGTGTTCATAAAACGGAGTAACTATTTCTTAAAAAAAAAAAATTAAAAACCCATTTGCAATAGACTATACTAAGGTTTTCTGAAACAACTTTTCTCTGTGGAGTAACTCAACAGCAGCAGTGAAAAAAAAAACCCCAGACCCTAGAAGACAAGGGCATATGGCTGAAAAGGTTATTTTGTTAGTTTCAGAGTGCAAATGGAAAGCCAGTAACATTTCCAAACCTGCCTTCTTATGGAGACATATTTCAAATGCCTTGGAGGAGACCAGCTATTTCAGATACAACTGTTTGTTACATCTTTTGTGATTTGAACAGAGTTTGCTCAGGCAAGCAGAGTTTCCTTCTGGCTCAAGTCACATAAAAATAGACACATTCTAAGAAAAACAGGCCAGCAATTTAATCTACTGCCTTGCATCGTGTTAAAGACAATGTTTATAAAAACCCAAAGCACTCTTCCTTCAGGAAAAAAGAAAATTTCCAGACTAGAAGTCTGACTAAAGGTGTTTTAAGCACACTGGTTGATTCTGTCATAGGGGAAATGCACACACATGATGTTACTGAAGTCTGCCAACTAAAGCAGAACAACTGTTTTATCTCAGTTACTTCTGCACATTTTTTAGATGAAGTATCAAAAAGACCAGTCCTCGCTGGCCGCAAAACAATCATGCAGTAACTGGCACAGAATTGCTGTCATTGTTCCCTGCAATAGGCATTTTCTAGAAACTTGAATGTTCTTTCATGGCAATAGTGGTACAAAAGCATACAGCAATTACTCAAGTGCACAATTATTTAGCACATTCCATTTATGCTTTCATTAGCACTGTTTATGGTTATCAGTTCCATGTTTTAAATAGTGCTTTAACTGCAAACAGGATGCCTGTGAAAATGAGATAAATCTGGACTACCTGCTGAGACACTATATGAAGCTTTCCATGCAACTACAATAATAAAAAAGTCTATTCAGTATACTCAATTCTTTCATTACTCAGTTTGCTTTTACTGTAGAACAAGTTTCCTTTTACTGGGTCTTCTTATTCAAACCGTAACATATTCCAAAACCTGTTTTATTCCAAAATCATATGAGAACTCCTTTGCCTCAAACTGATTACATGAGAGCTCATTTGCCTCAAACTCATTACATTATTACACAAGCTAGAATTTAATGTTGATTTTCTGTCTCTTTACTTGAATCTTTCATCACACATTTCAAACTCATCAGAAATTCACCATTCTGTTAAAAGGTACATTCCTCCATAAGAAATTAAATTGCAAACTGAAAATAATATGTCGTGTACAATTCAGTTAGGGCATTGCTACATTTTAGTTCAGGGCAAAGATTTTAATGTTCATTGAGCTACCTCAGTAATTGGCTCATCTTTTGTGCCTCGAAGCAGATTCATTTCATCCGGTGTCAGCTGGAATTTTGCTATGAATGCATCTGCAACTTGTGCTTTCATTTCTAATCTCTGACTGTAAAACAAAGTGAAGAGGATAGGAGGTTTTTATTCTTGTCTCAAAGACTTATTTTTCATATTCATACTTTTGGAAATACAGCCAGTATCAAAAATCGGTATTATTAAATTATAACAGCAGATTCTTGCCATCAAACGCTTGAGTTGCTTTTTCACATACAACTTTGTATTAAGCTTATACTGATTATTCAATAAAGACAATATAGAAGTATGTTAACACACTTGAAAATTACTAAGTTCTTTAAAATAATATTCTTTAGCATTTGTATCCTAAGTTATCTAACCCAGATACTTTGTGCTTGTACAGTTGCAATGCTTGCAGTTACTTCTTTTCAAATTTACTAAGGAAAGGAAAAGCCTATAGCACCCAAAATTACAAAATTAACCTTAGATTAATCTACTTTTCTGCAGACCAGATCCATTTCTTTGTAACACCATACAGTTGGGATATCAATTTATTAACGTCATAGGCAATCAAAATGCAATGGCTAACTCTCTTGTTCCTGAAATAAACACAGCCAGGATGCAATTTGCAAACACCATCTCATGGGCAGCATTTTCCTGCACATGTTTTGTCACACGCCTTACAACCACAGAAGGATCCAAATAGAATGGACTGGGATTCCTGCAGCAACAGAAAATTTGCTCAAACAGTGGCTTGAGCACACAGTATTCCAGGAAATAAAGACTACTTTTTCAGGATATTGAGAAGGCACTAATTAGTTATTTGCAGAAGAATAAAGCTCAGTTCCTATAAGATCATTTCAGCTTTCAATGTGATGTAACTACTACAAGAAAAATACATTGTTATTACAGGGTGGTAAGACAGGCAAGTGTACTTCTATATACTGTATAATTAAATTTCCTTGCAAGATCAAAGCTTGAAAACTAAGTTTTCACTTATTTACCCCTTCTTTGCTATCCAACTAGTGTCCGAACTTCATTCAGCTCCTAAGTATGGACAACTGGCTTCCCTGCTGTAGACATGGATGACTTTCCCACCCTGCAGTTCCACAAATTCTTTTAGAGATCTGATTAAATGTTTTGCAATTTTCAATGCTCTAGCACATTGAACAGTGAGAGTAACATAAAATCCAACAGTACTTTAACAGTAACATCTATGAAAATCAGAGGAAAGCAAGCCAATACCTCTAAGTTACACAGAAGAGACGTAATCAAAAAGGAAAACCAGAAACTCATACGCTTTAATATCACATTTTGAATTAATAATTCAGGTTTCACTGGGGTCCTAGGCAAATATAATGTTTTTATCTTTACATTGAAAGTTTTGCAATGCTTAAAATAAACCTATCTGATCTTCTCTAAGTAAACTCTACAATTACAAATTTTGGGTCTCCATGAAGCCAAATGTTTCTCAGGGAAGGAACAAGAGTGGTTGAGGATGATTTTAACCAACTATACAGGCAGATGCATCCATGAAAAATCTTGGCATTTTCCAACACAGTGGAAGGGGAATGGAACAACACCATCTTGAACAAAATCAGTAAATTTTCAGCAGGAAGATTTATGCAGTGAAATCCAAAGAAAGCAAGTTATGCTGCAAGAGGGGAAAAAGACAAGTGGCCTACAAAACAGACAAGAAACAGACAAAAAGACAGTAACAAAAGAGTATTTTTAAATCAGTATCAGGCCTGTGAGCAATGTTCTGAGGCTAACAGAACATGAAATTCTCACAACACAGATGAAAGATGGGGCAGGTCTGCTCTGCACTAACATACTCAATGTATGATCCAATGATGTGTACTCAGACTGCCTCAGCTATCCCTGCTCATCCCTGCCCTGTACGGACCTTCCCACTGTGCCAGGACCATTGTTGCCAGCATCATGCAGTGAATCAGATCAGGGAACAAATCTGGCAAGAAAAAATCCAGAAGTTCTTACTTCTTGGGAGTGGAGATTACATGTATTTTACAATTCAATTTACCACAGCCTGTGCTAAGGGACTGGGGTGTGCCAGCACCAGGAGCCTTCAGAGGCAAGAGGACATTGACTTCATTGCTGCTACGAAACTCTCAGGAAAACTACACTTCAGAACTCCTCTGGGGTATAAGAAGAGCTCACTTTAATTGTCAGTTACAACTATTACTACTAACAACCAAAATTATAAATATTATGACTCAAGAAAACCCTAGAGGCATCACGATGGCTACTCAAATTGAAAATTAGCAAAGGACACTTACAATTTAACACAATGATGCTGCTTTCAACAAAACATTCCTGTTTCACACTGTTTGCTGAGCAAGTCTAATGCCTCAACATCACCATCATTGCATTTGGTTGAAACAACAGAAAACGTAAATTAGTGAATTAACTTCTATAGTTGCTCCAAGTCACTCCTCTTGAGATGAAAATCTCAATTTAATATAAATCCACAAAGCTGAAAACAGACTGGATTACCTGTCCCTTTAGGTAAGAGAATGAAGGTAGCAAAGAGATGAGAGAAGGCAAATGCAAGGCCTTCTTTGGGTTCAATTGAAATAGGTCTTCCACAAAGAGAGGAGCAGATGGGATGCTGAGAAACTTTTCTGTTCTTTAAGCCTGTGTATCTCCTGAGTGCATAAACTTTCAGTTGTTCTTACAGAAGATCTCCATTTATTATTATCTTCTGTTCTTCAGATTTTTTGAATGTATACTTCCACCAAACTGGGGGCTAGGAGGAAGTCGGATTTTAAGAAGTATAGTGTACTGGGCATAATAGTTTTCTCAGTTTTCAAGTAGAATTAGGACCAGAGTCAGGAACTGTACAAACAGCATGCTTGTGAGTCTGTCCTGGAACTCTGTGCCCTGTTTTACTTCTCCTTTATAAAAAAAGAACAATCTTGCTAATCAGTATCTCTCCTTCTGGAAGTCCTCACTCTTCACAGTCCTCCCTCCATTTTTGCTGCTATGGAGAACAAAGTTTGATCAAACACTGTGCTTTAAAGCCGTTCCCATCCCTGGCTGTGTCTTGGGCTAAGGCCTGGCATAACTGCACGCTGATAGATTCCATGCACTCCCAATAATTAACCTTAATAAAATAGAGTAAATACGTTAAACTCAAGCACACTGAACAAGCTAAGCTTCACAATGCACTCACAACATAACAACCTCAAGGTGGCAGCAATGTTTCATTCACTTTTCTCGAGACAGTGATTGGGAAGTGGTGACAAACATCTCTCCTAAACAAAAAGCATGTGTCTGAATTTTGATAAAGCTGTTTCTGTTAGGCTCTTTAAAAGCACACAAAATTTCAAAGAGCTACTCAGTTTCAGAACCCAGGTTATCCAGTCCTGCTTGATATGACTATGGAAGTTGCCTTAGTTATCAATCTGCACAAGAAAGAGACCCTATATCCTAGATGATGGATCAGAAACAAAATATGTAAATTGTACATACCTTTGATTTATGCATGGCAGTGTATAGTATTACTGAGACCAATACACTCACATCTGTATTCAATTTTTTTCTCTATATACATTTATTTATGTATTTATTTCCTCACACACAAGCTAACATATTTAACTAAAATTTAATCTATTTTATTAAGGTGGGGCAATGGATTAAAATGTCACTCAAGGTTGCTATTATCATTTCACTACAGTAAGTGCCTTACAAAACACAATGCAGGTAACAACAAAAGCCAGTGTAAGGCTGTCTTACATATAACACACAGCAGTCAGTACCTATGTGCAGACAACTGGACATTTCAAGACTCACTGGCCTTTCTGTAGATACAATAATTTCTAAATTCTAAGCAGTGCAGTACAGCTGAGGAAAGGCCATACCATTTTGTTATCCCAATTTTTTTTTTTTTGAACAAAGTTAATCGTGTATAGAGGAACAAAACTAACAGCTTATGGGAACACTGCATTGATGCAAAGGGGGAGGTGCCTAGTGTTGGTAGAATTTAGAACTTGGGTAAAGGACAGGATTCCAACAAAGAGCAATTTCCCCAGTTTTAATCGTTACCAGGGAGACAGAATTCTTTTGCAAGAGAACTCAAAAGGCTGGGAAAACTATGCACTTCATGCACTTTTCCCTTGAACCAAATACAAATATGCACTGTTTGTTAGGATTATCACCTAGACAGCTCAAAAATTACATGGAGAGAAGCAGACTTTTCCAAAGCTTAATTTTATCTTGCCACCACATACAGCATAAAACTCTGCTAGTTTCTTCTACCTACGATGAATCAGAGCAATCATTCTGAAATTACTTTCAGTTTCTGGTACCGAGGACTCAGCGCATTTTAAAGCCTCAGGACAATGGAGTATTTCTAACTCATAAGTAAATAACAATCATCTTTAACAGACTTGTATAAAGCTGCAGAATTATTTTTCTGTCATGTGAAAGGCAAATATACAAGATTATGTAACAAAACATTTACACACAAGCATTAGAAAACCATTCTTAAGAGTAAGTGCAGGTGCATAAGTGCATTTGTAAATGCTGAGATCAAATGTTTTGCTCTGCATTTTATCCATCAAACATGTCTTATTGAAGTAAAATTGAAATACTGTGAGGAGGTATTCAGTGACACATTCCATCATAAAATATAATTATGAAATATTCTCATTAATTAAAAAATAGGAAGACATTAAAAAAAACAGTAAATTGGCTAAGGTTGCCAGGATACAAGAAAATAGCAGTAATAGTAAAGAAGACTTTAGTGAGACCTCATCTGGAAAACGCCACAATCCTGATCCTGGGTGCAAGAACAATGGATTCCCATTAGACTACAGCTAGCAGGATGATCATGGGAATGGAAAAACTAATTTATCACAGGAGATGAGCTCTTAAGACAAAGGAATAGATGAGAAAACAGTCAATTTATACCCAATAATTAGGTTGGAAATCAGGGAAAGGCTTTTACTGGAAAGAATGAGCTTTTGGGGTCAGTGCTCACGAATAGCAACACACACAACATGCAAAAATAATGCACTTGTTATGTGTTAAACAGTTGAGTTTACCAAATTCATCATGCAAATAATAGGTGGCAGCAGGAGAGTGGACTTTAACTTAGGTTTCTCCCATCTGTAGCACTTATCTGAAGACACTGCAATGCTGCAGCCCTGCCATCTCATACATTCTGTACATGACAAAATACAAATACATGACAAAAAATTGAAAAGACTAAATTAAAAGTTAAGCAACACATCTGCACTGCATTGATTAAAATCTTACCAAACAGATTACCAAAAACTAGAATAAAAAAGCTTACAGGTTGCAAATAAATTCGAGTAATTCAATCATTTTCTACTTTTATACAGATAAGGCTTCCTCTAAATATGATGGGTATTCATCTACAGAATATTTTTGACAAGATTTTCATATGCAGAGCTTTGAAGCAATCATGTGATATATACAGATATACAAACACACAGGGTAAATCAGTGTTTGGCAATGGTTAAGATCCATGATCCATGGTTTCTAAGTTGTGCACAGAGATTAAGTTTAGTGAAAGGAGTGTATTTCCAATGAACACATTCTTTCCAATCTTGTAGAGATGAGCTACTTGATCTTTCCATACCAAACAGACTGGTATCTTCAGTTTATCTTTTAAAAAATGTGATATAAAGTCACTTGAAAGGGGCTTGCTTAGTATAGCTTCAAATTTGCCATCAAATTCAAAAATCTTGCCAAAGGCACAAAAATTACAGACTGTTCTCTACATCCACCTGGAAAAAGATCAAAACAAATGAGCTTAAGCTGCAGCAAAAGGAGAACTAAATCAGATAGCAGGAAAACAATAAAACCAAAATCAATTTCCAGTGAAGACGACAGGCTCTCTGTTCCTTCTTTTCCTGAGCTTTTCTTCCCAGAGCAGATCAAACAAACATCAGTCAGAAGTGGTACCATGTAACTGATTCCGCACTTCTGGTGAATGCTTCTTGACCTGTAAAACCACGCCTCATTTCACACTGACCAAGAGTGCTTCATGTTTCAACAGCGTTGCCAGGAAGAAAAGCTGGCAAGAAAATAAAGGCTTCGCATGTTCTCTGCTGGTCATGGCTAGAATGTGACAAGTTAGTTTTGCTTCTTTTCTTTCAGATCCATTTTAGCTGGCCTCAAGCCTCTGCTACACCTTGTCACATATGCTTTACTTTGGTACGAATCAGGACAGAAAACGAGCCTCAGAATTTCAAGCCTTCACCCTCTCCCACATGCAATTCTAATTAAGTTTAGGCAATCACTGCTTTTCTCTCATGAAGCACATTCATGGAAATAAATGTTAATTCAAGTTTCAAAAGGTCAATATATGAAATACATCTCATCAATGCAAACCACCAGACCACCACTTTTCTTAGCACAGGCTGACAAAAACAAACCTCTCTAATCTGCTACAAATAGTGCTGAACTACCTGCATCATTTCCAAACTGATACGGCAAAAAAAGATATTTGTTAGAAAAGGAAAAAGGCACCACCGAGAGACAAGGATGAGACCTCAGTAGTGTAGCACTACTGAAGTAGATGTTCACTTAGAAACATTTTTCCCAAGACTTCTGACCTTGTATTGAGCACAGAGGTGACAGCCAAATAATTGACTAAATTCCAAGAATGGTGTTTGTTGTTAATTAAATAAAGATCAAGCCTGAATGTAACGTAACTCAACTAAAACAAACTGAAGTACACACTTACATTTCTGTCTGGGAATCATATTTAATTATATTTTAAAAAGTAAAACAATCCCAGGGCTATGTAAATGGCTTTTTTTTGGAATTGATATAACTAACGATGATTCTGACACCAAAACATGAATTTTGCTCTGTTTAAGAACACAATTAAGAGAGGGTAGCAAAGCAAGATAGTTTGTAACGGTCTTCAAGTGCATAATCTCTTCAAGTCCATAATTATTGCATAATCAAGCTCTGAACCAGTAGCCTGACTTAAGAAATATCTGTCTGAGCCATTTCCATTCTTTCGTAACAGTTTTCAGAGTATTGTGGTTTTTACTTCTAGAACACTAGCTCTAGCTCTCAACAACTTTTATATTTCTGCAGACCTATTTTCAGCGAAGTCCCTGAACATATACATACACTTACATAACTGCACTTACTTAATTTTATAAGAAGTAATATTGCAAGTGTTACCTTCTAGTCTCTCTTCTCATTTGTTACATTGATGACTAACTTGTGGCTAACCTCAAAACCACCACAACATCTTGCACAACATCTTATTATTAAGTGGCTGGTAGAATTACTATGAAGCCAGTCTTCTGGCATTCTGCATAGAGTATTTGGAACTAAACAAGTTATTTCTCTGGTGTGAGAACTAATGAATTCTGGGACGCTTGTTCCCTATGCAAGGTGAAGTAGTTCAGTATTGCAAGTTAAGTTTTTAGCCTCACACCAAAAAAGGAAAAAACCACACAACACGCTGCCCCCCCAAACAAGTAGACAAACAAACAAACAAACCCTGGAGTCAAGTAAAATCAACAAGTCAGAGGAAGCTATTATGAAAATCTCACTTCAAGAAGCAAGATCCTTTTTCTGCCAGCCTACTAGAAATAGCAATTAAACAAACCCACATCTTTTAAAGCACAACAGATGTTCATTGTTAGAAAACAAAGTAATCTCATCACTACACATAAAAAATCCAATGCAACCTGAAAGCAATATTAGTGTGCTCAACTAGAAGTACACAAATCTACTGAAGATAACTGAAATGGAAGTGGATTTTTAACAATTATCAGAAAGTGTCTAAATTAACTAACTCAGTTTTTCTTTATTATAGAAGTTTGCTATGAAATACATTAAAATGAACACTCTATTCAAAACTCTATGTTACTGAGAAGCAGTAACTTAACTTTCTGTTATGAAGAGATGGGTTGGATGTCTGGACTACTTTATTTCACACTATATGGTTCTATCAAGCTATTGTTCAGTTTTAAAGAAAATAGGAAAAAAAAATCCTAGTTCCTATGCTAAGCAGATACCATAACTTAAACAGTAGTATGAAGGAAAACTGTTTCTAAAACAGTAGTTTTAACTAGACTTCACAGAATAAATTCAGAATAAGCAACCTAACTGACCAAAGAAATGCACCAACTCTGACACATTCACAAATATAAAAATGCAATTGTATTAATTATTTTTAAAATTTGTTATCTACGTAACATGCATAGATATCTACATAAGAGCCCACATTTAGCATTTATACCAAAGTAGGTCAAAAGTCACAAATTAAGTAGCAAGAAAAAAAATGCTGCAAAGGAAAAACCCAAGAATAGAGAAGTTTTAACCTAAATCTGAGACAAACATCTAATTTTCTATCCCAAATATTTAACCAGATGTCTTAAATTCACACATTTCACCAATACAAGATGTCCCAAAGTGCTTATCAGGACTACCTACAGGAAACTCCAGGTAGGCAATGCTACCTTCAAACCACAAATCTGAGAGACTAGGATAACCAGCAAGAGTTCAGGTAAGAAACTTTGGAAACTGAAAACCATCTTGAACTACAACTAATTATATAGATAATACAATGCCAAAACTACTTAATATAAGGTACCTAGTACCCACATAGAGCCACTGAGAAAGCCATTCCTTTTCCATACAAAAAAGGGAAATAATCTCAATCCCTAGATACCATAAATGCATGAAATCTGGAAGTTTACAGTCTCCCGTCAGTTTCAGATCATTTAATAAAATCCTAACATTTTTCCAGCTACAAAAGCATGGTCAGCTAAAGTAAATCACATAAATGCTAAGCCTAATAGAAGAATATAGTAGAACAGGTGCAGTTTTCATCTCTGCATTTCAACCAGGCAGCATTTTAGGACAACCCACAGAGGACAGAGAAGCCAAGTCCTTCCAGTTTCACCATTTACTCATTTGTTGGCTAAAAAATGTCACATTAAGTTGAAGGCATCAGCAATTTAAGACCTGTACTTTTTCAGAGGCAAGATTTCTGGTGTTCAAGAATCCCCTAACATCTGGCAACAGATACCTCCTCACATGCCTGATGCAAACCAAAGGAATGCATCAGAACAAACAGTCCTTTAAAAAGTCAAAAGAACAAATTACTAAAATGTCCCAAATGGAACCAAACAGTCTTCACAATTTTTCATACCTTTAGACAGGGAAAAATTCAACTTTGCTAATAAATGGTATTATGAATCTTCCATAATTATCAGACTGTAAAAGTCAAAAGTACTTTTTGGCTTCTGCTCATGGGTACTTCGTGGTATACTTAAAAAATAAACTTCCAAACTTTTTCCTATATGTGCACTCTGAGGTAACAGAGACCCTTAGAAGGACAGACTACTTCCTAAACATTTTTCCTCTTCACACTAGGGGGATGTTCTGTCTTTTAAAGGAATAAGCAGAAAGTCTTTTAAGTAAACTATAGTGCAAGTAAGGTCTATATTGCAGAGGTACTGACGTACAGGCTGCATAATCTCCTTTAATGGAATTTAAGGCAAATTAGACATACACCACTTGGGACTGGTCTTGGTATCTCCCATTCTGCTTCAGAACAAGGAATCAAAGCAGCTTTCATATTCTTGAGACTAGAAAATATATGACCACTTCTCTGTCCTAATACTTCACACACTCATTTAAAATGACATCTTTTCTAAGACTTCTGCATACTTACTTAAGAGTGTCTTTACCAAATCCTTCACTTTATATGAACCAGCATTTCATTTTATGCAGTTATTCTACATTCAACGTTTAAAATATGTACAGATTAGACCCCAACTTCATATCCAGTCATAATCCATTTCCTATTGAAGCTCATATCATAAACCTACTGATTTTAAAAGCTCACCAAAAGCTATCCAAAATCATAATTTCTCCTAGAAACTTACTACTGCAAAATAATTATTTCTAACCTCCAGTGAACTGTATATAATTTTCTGAAGAAAGCTCATAAAGCAAGGAGATTCATTCTTCTACACTGAGAAAACCTGAAGCTATAAAACCATACATCCTAGCCATAAAAACAATAAAGACTGCTTGAATCCATCATTGGCTATTATCCCCTTCTCAGGAATAAAAATACTGAAAAGAGAAAAATACAAATCTTTTCTTCCACAGGAGACTGGAGAACCAATGGAAAAAGTGGTCTGTGCTAGGCTCATTAAACAGTACTCCTGTATTTTACAGTCAGCTTTAGATATGGCAGAGTAGGTTAGAATCCAACTTTGTTCCCTCATACAGTCCCTGAAAACGAGAGAGATTTCCACTGGATACGGAGCATTAATAACAAGAAGCCTGTCAAACTGATGAGAAATTGAGTTGGTCCGTATCTGTTATGACACAATGTAACTTACATTATCAACAGACTTAAGGCAAAGCACATCCATATTTAGCATGTGCTATCACTGTAACTGACTGTTTTCCCTAAAAAGCCAATTTTTATTGAAACAAACACTAACATACATTCTTACCTTTTTGGATCATTTAGCAATAAGTTAAGAGTGCAACTGAGCTAAAAAAAAAATAGTATTGAAAAAAACCCCTAAGTCATAAATCAAAATGTCAGAGTCACATCTAAAAGAAAATTCTATCAAATAAATAAGGTGGTATACATACTTTTCTGCCTGGAGTTTTGTGGTTTTTACAATCAAGTCCTGCGTTTGTTCCTTTGCTGCCTGGAATACAATTAGAATTGTTAAGCATGTGAAAAAGACAAAAATATCAACTGTATTAAACAATCTTTAAAATAGGAAATACTTTTGAAGCTTTCTGAGTATATGCAATTTACTCTTAGAAACAAAAGGCCTTCTTGAAACAAGTATTCATTAACTCTTCCTATGTCCAGGCAGTAAAAAAATTAAATTTTTATCCTTATCCATATATAATTTCATGTTTATATACATTTATATTCACACAGTTTATTTTTCATTTATATTTAATAGAGAAACACTATGAATATTAGAAATAGTTATGATTATTCTGTTTGCCCATCAACTGTAAATCATTTGCTGTGACAAAATAAAAAAAAGAAACAAATTCCTTGGGATGCTAAACTGCCCAATACCAGTGTCCACCCAGACTTTTTAGAAGAGATGATGAACACAGCTCTGCTAGTCTAAGCAAGCCTAGCTCTATGGGCCAACAGCTTACAGAGCTGGATGGACCAAAGACAATTATTAGGAAAACTTTTTTCACTGAAAAGGTGGTCAGGGATTGGAACAGGCTGCCCAGGGAAGTGGTTGAGTCACCATCCCTGGAAGTATTTAAAAGATGTACAGGTACAGCTGTACTAGTATTAATACAGTGTGAGACTTGTGGGGGTGACAGACATTGCTACAGATGTAGCACTGAGGGACATGGGATAGTGGTGGACTTGGCAGTGCTGGGTTGGACTCGATGATCTCAGAAGTCTTTCCCAATCTAAATGATTCTACTATTCTAAGAGCAATTCATTTAGGAAGTTCATCACAGCCCTAAATATTGAGTGATGGCAGTGCAAGGGAATCCATGCAGAAACAATTCTGCATCAGACAGCAAGTGCATAACAAAAAGGATTGCTGCAAATGAAGTTAAAGAGTTCTGAAACTTATTGCTCTGTGAAAAGCTAAAAGACATCTGGAATTTTTTGCTTCATGCTGGATGCCATCAGTGATCCCTTATGCAGAAAAACTGAGATGATTTAACAAAAAAACCCCCTAAAATCAAAATGTATTCAGTATAGAATAATACTGCAAATGAAGAGATGGAAACAGCAATAAAGACATTCTGTGAGGATAATTTCAATACTGTATTATAGCCAAATTACAGCTTGCCAAATTGAAGATGCCAGTCTTGAGACCCCTGAGAGGTTTAACAAAAGTATCTATACAGACTGATTAATTTCTGCCTTTCTATCTGCCACTACATTACTTACAACAGAAAAGCAGTCAAGGTACAGGAATACTTTGAAAGGTGAAAGTAGGACTGTAACAATTCATGTCCAGCTTAATTGCAAATTTTAATAAACAAAAAAGAAGAAATTTGCTTCAAATACTTTCTGGGCAGAAGTAGTAATTACCATGAACAATGCTAACAGCAGGACAGCATAAAAGAAGGAAAAGCATTTTTTCTGAATCTAGCTAGATATACCAGGAGGCCAGTATTTACATATGTGCATTCAAATACATGCCAAATATTGTCATATTTTATGTATGAAATATAAGTGCTTCCATTTAACCAAACAAGGTAACTGTCAGAAATGAGCCAGACACGCTAGAAAAATCAGAAAGTTGGTATTTGATGTTTCTTGTATATCCAAAACAGAAACATTTTTCTCTTTGTCCCCACCTCAGTATATTAGTGAACAATTTCATTACTGCAACCCCACTGAATTCCACTTCACACTTGCTCCTTCTCTCCCTTTCAGCCACTGTATTTATCAAATGACTGTCCTAAAATCAGATGTGACAATATATGGTTATTTGGATCAGATGGTACTATAAACTTAAAAAATAACCAAGCTTTTTGGCTTATCCAAATTTATTCCCTTTCATGTCCTGCATTTGTTCTCTTTTCTTAATATACTGCTCTCTTTTCTGCATTATATGCCCCAAATCCTCCTCTTTGTATCTTCTATTTGCTCTACTTAGCTCATTTTTGTCTTCATATTCAGCTTGAGCACATGCTTTCAAGTAAGTCTTCCTGTCCTCTTACAGATAAAGTACCAGAGTATTTCACAACTGAGTGCTAGTTCATGAGCTTATTAACTTTACATTCATACAAAGAAAATATGGATTGAATCAAGACAAGTTATGAGTTCTACAGGGCTCTAGAGGTAACCTCCTGTGGGGCACAGAACAAAACTACCTACTGACTTTAACAAAAAAAGAAATCTCTGCAGGGTGGCTCTACTCTGGGAAAAGAAAAAAAATTCACAGACAATAGTTACACTTCATGATCTAAAGACAGAAAAGAGCAAAAATCTGCATGGACACTTGACTCATTTCCACATCTAAGAGCTTAGTCTAACAGTTCCTGAACTGCACTAGGGAATATATCCACATTAGCAATGTTCAAAGAGATCTGAGACCTCTGAGGCACATTACCCAGTTCCTTCTAAAACTGAAAATTAAGTACTGCAGTTTGGCTACACTGTACTCTCATTTTTTGGTACAAGTTCATCAAGCTACAAGCATTTGTACAATGACTATGAAACCTATTTATCTAAGTAGGAGGACATCTAATACTCACACACATATATGGAGAGGAAAACAACTGTTTTCACAGGATTTTGTGGTGAAGGATTCTTATTCACATACTATAACTTATGTGCAGTATTGGGAACAGGTTTGGTTTGGCAAAACATCTACACTTCAGCATCCGTAAGCTGTTTATACTTATACTGCACTGAATTTTGAACTTGTACCCTAAAACCAAGCCAGATTTAGTGGTGCACCATAAAACACAAATTTCCTACACTCCCCAGTCCCGCCAGGAATATTACAGATTCAGGATTAAGGTGAAACAGAATTGGTTTTGTTGCATATCAGCATTCTGAGACAATGTTTAGAAACAAAACCAATAAACTGAAGATGCACACCAGATTTGCCTCCCTCTTTGGATCACCAGATATTTTCCAATTAATATAGTTGAGGTATTTATATGAACACATAACTCAACAGATACAGTCAATGCAAAAGCCTTTTTAAATGGAAATACAAAAATTAACCCTTTAATCTCACACGTCTCCAATCTAATAAAATATTTTCTCTCCACTGACATACACATGGATATCACATTGCTATTCTCAAAATAGGTATATGGCTGCATTTTGAACTGCAATTTGGAAGAAATTAAAATTACTTCCCTGGTAAATTTCTAAACAAGTAAAAAGAAGCATATTAATATCCTAAGTAACATAACATGCATACCATGGAAACATCTTGGTGTTGTTGTTAATCCTCAAAAATAACTCTTTGTCCTTTTAAAAGAACCTAGTCAGGCCTCAAAAGGAAAAATATTCAAAGCACTTCCATTTATGTATTACCTTCAAACGACTGGACATGTCTTCACAGCAGCTGCTCATTGCTTGCACATCTTCATTTATACTCTCAAGTTCCTAAATAAGTTCAAATAACAGTAACTGTGTTTTTAGTCAGACATGCTGCGTCCAGGCCCAGCTTCCCACCACAATTAGATGCCCCAGTTACAAGGATAATTGTTGCTTTAGGCTCCCTGTTAGTCAGTGCAGAGTAATGCACCTCTAAATATCAATATTCACTCAGGACTTGGATCTGTTTGAAACATCCAATGCAACACTTTCAACAAATGAAACAATTTTACTGTAAAAGCCTATCTGTCCTGGAAAGTTAAAATCTCTCTTCATCCTTTTTTCTTTTTTTAGACTTCAAATCACATCGCACTATTGCAAAATAGCTAGTCATGCCTCAAAAACATTACCTCTTTAACTTGCTTGAATATGTGCACAAATTCTTCATTTATAGCCAAGCTGCGTCGTTCGATGTCTCCACGCAGGTTCCTTCGGGTGCGCAAACTGTTTTCCACAAAAAAGGTCGAGAGAGCCTTGAGTGCTTCCAGCATTTCCTAGTGAATAAAAAAGGACCTTCCGTTTGCATGCAGTTACAAAGAAGCATGTTAAATAGTCTGCACCCACCCCAAGTTCACGGTCTTAGTAAAAATAAAGCAAACCTAATAAATGGTTTTAGAGGAAAAGCTACCTTAACACACTCCACATCAGTTGGCAAACAACTAAAATAATTGCTGAGCCTTTCCACCTCTCTTATAACGGAAAACTTTGTCTACAATTTTACAATAGCTTTAACCAATAAGACTGCTTTCTGTAAATGAATGACCTATCCACGGCAAGAAAACATTTAAATTACAAAAAGCTTGAGAAGTGCCCTCTGAGGCAAGTAATACAAACCTCCCTACGATCTGAAGGGATAAAACAGGAGCGTGGCATGTTGCTGGAGAAGCGAAAACTAATTTCGTTTGTAATTAATGCTGCAAAGGGCCGCCCGCAGCTCCGCAGCGGAACTGAGGCTACGGCAGGATTCGCCTCCCCGCCGCGAAGCCTATCGGGGCCCGCGGCCCCTGACGGCTCATCCGGCCCCCACCCCGTCCCTCCGCCGCCACCCGACCCACCTTGTCATTGTCCAGGCGCGTCTCCAGGATCTTGTTGAGCTTGCGGGACAGCGGGTTGGTGCCGGGGGCAGGCGGGAGCCCCGAGGCGGGGGCGGCGGGCGGCGGCGGCGCGGCGGTGTCGGCCATGGCTGCGGCCTGCCCGGGCCACAGTGCTGCCTCGCGGAGCGGCTCCGGCGGAAACGCGCTCCGAGCGTTTGGTTCCGGCCTAGCGCAGGCCGGCCGGAGAGCCAGGCCTCACCTGGTGCAAGGTGGCACTCGGGGTTTTTCTGTTTATTTCTTTGTTTGTTTTTATTGATAAAGTAAAAATAGATAAAAATTAATATATTAATAATTAACAATAATTTAATGGCTAAATAAAGGATTTTGAGTTGATGTTAGAGGGTTCAGATAGCTGTATTTATTTCACAAAACAAATGCTTTAATTATGAGCACAGCTAGAAAGGAAAAATATCGATGAGATCTCTGTTGTATAAGCTAACAGCAGTGGCTGTAATAGGTGTCAAAATGAGGAGGCTGACTTGTTTCTGCTGTGCATTTACTGACACAGATGTGAACTCCCAAGGTCTCCTCACAGCTCCAGAGCACAAAATCACAGAGTCAATTAAGTTGAAAAAGATCTCTGAGATCATCAAGTCCAACCTATGACCTAACAGCACCATGTCAACCAGACCATGGCACTGAGTGCCATGTCTACCATTGTGTTCCATTAAACACCTCCAGGGATGTGACTCCACCACCTCCCTGGGCAGCCCATTCCAATGCCCAATGACCCTCTCCGCAAAGAAATTCCTCCTAATGTCCAACCTAAACATCCCCTGGTGCAGCTTAGGACCATAACCTCTCATATTGTCACTTGTCCCATCTGAAATGCTGAGGTGCAGCGGAGGGATTTCTGTGGGCTTTTCCAAAGGACAGAAAGCAGGTGCACAGTTAAAGGTAAGATGCCACAGGAAGAAGATGACTAACAGTGCACAGCCATTATGTAAGAAGACACGGGTTCCACCATGGTCTTATCTGTGAAAACAACATCATCTTTCCATTTGTCTGATGGTGTGTGGTCAAAACCCAAAGGTTCAAGCAGTAGCTTAACTCTTCGAGAGTTTGGAGATTTCACATTGCTCTTCTGAAGACCCTTCCTGAAAATAACTGCAAGCAATTCAGGTAGACATTGCCTTTATGCCAAGGCGGAGCACTGAGGTTCTGAATAGTTTTTATTCATTAATCATTGGTTCTTTTCATTTGAGTAATTTACCTCAAGGAAAAACTGTACGACTAGAGCCCTTGAAATCTTAGCATGATGGAGACAGTGATAGGCTATTTTTCTGTTTAATTTTTGTTTGTTTGTTTGCTTCCTCACATGGATCTGCTACATAAAAGGCCAGCTTTTCTGAATATCTGTGTAGTGCCTTGTGTCTACTCTTGGCTAATCAGGAAGAAGGTTTTAAGAAGTTTCAGATACCTTGTTTGCCTTAGTTTCTGTTTCTCATCCACCCTATTACACAGATGTTATCTCCTTCTAGATGTCCTTTATTTCTGACTAAGCTTCTAGGAGTCAGGATCTCCCTTATCCATGTCAGAAGAGAGAAAACAGCCTGCAGTCATCACAGGTGTAAGCAATTAATATTTAAGCATGTCAAGAAAATCCTATTATTAGTAAGATCCCCTCCCACTTATAAGCTGGATGTTGTTAGTTGTTTGAACAACACTTCAAATGTTGTTAACCTGATGGATGAGTTGACAGAGTGAAGGCACACCTTGAAGTCAGAAAGGCTCCAACATCTGAAACACAAGTGTCAGATAAGTCATGACCATTGCCAAGTCTTGTCCAACAAGTTATACCACAAACATACAAGGAGCCAAAAAGAATTCCCTCTATTAGTTGGTACATGCATTTTCTTTTGAAGCAACCAGTTCTGTTTTCAGACGCTTCTTAATGGGTGTGCATTTCTTCAAGAATGTGTTCTGTGAGCCAGAATGCTTCTAGCTAATGTAAAACATTGGGCTGACAGGGACCAATGGAGTTCTGAAACAGCATGTATTTATCTATGCATGTGTTCTTTTGAAAAAATGAGAATAAATAATCAAGGGAGTACTTTTTTACCTCTCACAAGTCTAAAAGGTGTTTGTATGAGGATACCAGTGCTTATATCTTGTTCATCTGTTAGGAATACTAGATGGAGCTATAAAAAGAAATCTTCTCTTTCTCTGATACAAAAAATATTTGCCGGGTAGATTTTTCCTCAGAACAGATTTTTTTTAAACAAAAATGCAAATGTGACTGCAATGAACTCACCATCTAGAACTCAGCTGGTGTGCCATGGCTTGTATGCATCACAAGGGTGGGTTTGGCATGACATTCTTACCAGTCTGCTTGCCCACCAGCAACATCCTGTTAAATCAATTGGATGTACACCACGGAATAAAATGCTTGGGATTTTGTGATCTATAACTGCCATAAGATACTTTCATTTCAGTTATCAGTTTCTATGTGTCTATAGTAGACAGTTTGTATAGTGCGTGTAATTTGCTCCACTGCAAGTTCCCTTACCAAAGCTTGACACAGCAGCAGAACTACAGGTGTCAGTAAAGATATGTCTGGCACATGGTGCTTTCTGTTAATTTTCTTATCTTAGTTCCTTACTATGGTGGTTTCTGATTTTGTGGGATTTCCCTCTCAGACAGCAAAACTGTTTGACAACTGTTACCGCTATGCAGCTGGTGGAGGTGTTCACAAACCACTCATTTGGTGCACAGACAGGAGCACAGTCTAGCCTACAGAACAAGGTGTGGTCAGGAATGTCACCTGCTGTCTACATAGCCAAAGCTAGTAAGTGCTGCTGTACTTTCAAATGCTTGAGAGTACATGCACTTTCTGAAGATAAAGGCAAAAAAAATGGTCTGTAGTAGTGACCTGAATTTGCTCCACAAAAGGCTAAGTAGTAATAAAACTTCAGTGGATTAATAGGTTGACTGGGGTCAAAGACATGGCTGGATGTATTTCCCTAGCCTGTGGCAAAAGAGAGTGACAGAGCAGAACATAAAGAAAATATTTTCTTAAACACAAAGAAGGAATAGCCCTTGTTATGGGTGTTGTCATAAGCAAATGAGAGTGAGAAAGGAAGATTTCTGTGATGAAGGAAAAAGAAAATGTATGAATACATTAAAAGAAGAGAAGGAGGGAGAGACGGAGGGGGAAGGGAAGGGAAGGGAAGGGAAGGGAAGGGAAGGGAAGGGAAGGGAAGGGAAGGGAAGGGAAGGGAAGGGAAGGGAAGGGAAGGGAAGGGAAGGGAAGGGAAGGGAAGGGAAGGGAAGGGAAGGGAAGGGAAGGGAAGGGAAGGGAAGGGAAAGGCTAATGCAGAGCTTGCCTCAATATGATGCACAGAGCACATAGGAGTGGGAAGCAAAATGAAGTCAGGGGTGTGAAAGGTCATATAACAAATGCCCATAATTTGTTGTATTTTCCTTACAGTATAATAGATAAAAAGAATTTGACAATGCTATTTTGCATGCAATTTACAGGTCCTGCAGTGAAGAAGAATATCTGAAGGAAGTTGGCTATCATATATTGCTGCTCAACTATGCCATCCCTGTGAAAATGTTTACAGCCCTTTATGCTGACATCCCTACAGATGATCAGGTGAGTGATACTTGGCTCTGCCAGGTTCTCCACTGCACACAGCATACACCAAAAGAAATCCACCATTGCCTTATAATCCTTACTAGTTCTCTGCCATGAAAATATTCCTTGGCTTTCTCCAGTATTTTGATGTCTTTTTGTGCTAAGATTGGACTAGAAAATCCAACCAATAGGCAGGAGCACAGGAAAAGGTTCTGTGTCTTTAAGTCAATTAGACCTGGATTTTAATGATTTATTTCCTTAGAGGTTAATATTGTAGAATCTTTTCACCAGACAAAATCAATCCATTTCCAGAGCTAATAATTTTTTTAAAAATTCAGACAATGTTGACATCATCTGGAAATTGGAAATATGACTCCTAATGATTTGGCCAAAGGTCACCCTGACAGCAGAATGCAGTCATGTAGTGAAACTTGGCTGTGTCCCTTGAAGGTCCAGGAGAATGTACAATTCTGAAGTTTTAGGTTAGCTCATGCTATCTCACTTGAGGATTTATTGTTGTGCCTCACAGTCAGCAGTAGTGGCTCTAATATATGTGATGCTGAATCAGCCACCTGGTTGAGGAGCTATAAAACTTCTGTTTGTTATAACTCACTGAAAAGATAACACTAGCAGTACAGTGTGCACTTTAATACATACCAAACCCATGAAATCTTCCTGTTCATCTCCTGCTAAAAAAACCCAACCATTGATTTCAAGGGAAGTACTGTATCAGCAAAACTAATAGGGTTTAGTCTAAATTTACTTGATTCTAGACCACTACAGAATAAAGGACTTTTCTAAGGAAGTGATTGTCTAAACTATGTGGCCACATCTCTAGCAAGGTCAATTACTTTGGTCATGGCACTGCCACTCACTTCAGTGAGGGCCCAAATTTCACCTGAGAAAAAAACAGAAACAAATGGTTTAATCATGGAACGATGAGAACAAATATCTGCTTGTGGCTGATGAACTGCATCACCTCAGTCTCTGTGGCTAAAGTATAAAGCTCATCTTCCTTTGCATATGCTCACTAGTATGCTGATAAGATCTCTAATATAGATGATTACTCTTACCATTATAGTAACAATATAGCAACAAAGAGGAATATTTTTGCCAAAAAAAAAAAAAAAAAATAGAAGCAGGACACATAACGCACGATAATGATGTATGCCGGACCTGCTGACCTATCTCTTCAAGCAAGGACTGTCCATGTCTTGCTGGGCAAAAAGTCTCTGGAATGTGTTCTGTTTTATAGGTGAAATAAAAATAACCCAAACAACTGAACAAAATTACAACTATTCACCATCAGACAAAGAAACAATACACTTCCTTATGTCATGATCTCAGCTGAAGTTAATGTCTAGCAAAGAAAATCTACAGAACAATACCTAAATTACTGGGCAGTGCCCTCAGATCAGCTGATCAACAAAAGGCCCTCTATGAGATCATGACAGGGTCATGACGTGGATCATGACAAGCCAAAGGTAGATCTAATAAATTGCAAGAATGACAGCATTAGAAAAATACCTTTTGAGTCAGTACATCAGCAACACAATTTTTAACAAAAACCATAGCTGCTGCAAACTTTGACTCCAACTGCTGTATTATAATCCAGACCTCTGGGTCAAGTGTCCACGTCTTATGGATCTCTGTGAAATCTTTTTGGTTTTTCCTCCTTTGACTTTTCTGGTATGTTTCTTGTGCATAGGCTCTTCTTCTGATCCCTTAGTGGAAACGCAGGCATTGCCTTAAGCTCCCCCAGCTAGTGATCAAGTATGGCTATTTTTCACTGAAACATTTTTGTTCCCAGAACCCAACCACTATGGTCACTTTGTTCTTACAGTTCAGGTTGCTGAAGATGTTTGATAACTGTAGCATATATTTCTGTCATTCAGGATTCATACAGGACTCCAAGATAGTATAACTCCACTTGACAAGACAAGAGATGCATAAATGTAGAATGAAGTGCACTTCTGCAGCCCTCCCCCTTCCCTCTCCCCCTGCTTTTTTATTACATTGACTGGCTGGTCTGTGTTTTGAAGCCTATTAGAATTTTCCAAAGCTCCTTCTAAACTCCTGTTACACAGCTTCTGCCCTCTTGCCCTTTTTGTGTCTACACATGCATTTTCTGCCACGCAGGCAGGGTAGTATGACAGGCTTCTCTCAGCTCCAGGCAATTTCTTTACCATAGTCATCATCCAAAGTACAGTCCTTAATGTTAGTAACTGCTCCACTGGATCTGGTAGCTGTTGATTGGGATGTAGTTGCATAAGATGATAGAATTCTTACCTTGCTAGCCTAGCAAATTCTGCACAAGTATTTTTAGTGGCACAGAACAGACAAGATTATATGATCAGGGACATCTGGCATGTAGAAACTCCCTTGTAAATGGCAACTAAAAATTTTGTCAGGCAAAAGTGTATCTGGAGCCATGAGAGCACAAGGAGCTCTTGAGGGAAAAACCAGTAGTAGAGCATGATGCAAAAATTGAGGCAAAAAATGAGCAAAACCAGCTTCACTACAAAAGCCATTGTCTTGTGAAAGAGCACTTTAGGGATGTTGCTACTAAAAGTTGCAAAAAGCATGTTGATGATCATGGCAATTTTCATAGCAGTAATAAAACATCAACCTAATTTTACAGGTATGAGTGTCATAAATAGCTTTTTCTAGTGCTCATAACAATTCTGTTTGGGTGAATTTAATAGAACTTTATTGCTACTTCAGGAGAAATAAAAGTTTCCAAAATGCCAGAAGTCGCACTATCAGACATCTGTCAGAAGTGTGGCCAAACAGCTTCTCAGCAACTCCAGTGTGGAGCTACCTGGTATATTTGGATTTAATTCTTTCCGTAAAGTCGACTCAGAAGTGTCATCTGGGCTTGCCTCAACCATTCATCTTTGTGTGTCAGCTCATACAGCCCTTCCAAAGTCCTGGTGAGATGCCATCACCCTCAGAGATGCTGGAGAGCTGCTGTGGATAAAAATAACTTATTACTTAATGGCTGACACTGGTTGCAGTCACCGCAGTTGACTGCAAATTGCAAACAATTTCTATGCAAAGATCTGCTCACCTCCAGATAAAATACATTTAAACCTTCAGTTTCTTGCTAAAATTACCTGGCATCCCTTTCTGGTGGTCATTTCTTCCTTCATGGCATTATTACAGAATTAGCATCCCCATGACCGATGCACTGGAAGCAAATAATTGTGTCCCCAAGGGCAGGCAAGTGTTGTTTCTAAACCTTAGTATGTGTGGCTCGTATTTATCCGTTTGCAATCTGAAATAGTGGGAATGGAATGAGTCTCTGCCAAAAACTGGCAGCCTGATGGTGACCCAGTGTGGCCTGGGATCACGAGTGGACTGCAGGACATCAGGGGGGAGCATGGTGATGGGCTGAGTAGTGCTGGTGTTGCTCTGGGGTTACTCTGGAAGGGAAAGCATTGTGTGTTTTCTGCTTCGATTAGCATTTTGACGAAGCAGGAGTTCTGTGTTGCCATCTACTGCAGCTGACCAGGTTGGTGAGGCTGGGTGTACAGAATGGTGTCAACAGCTTTGTGAAGCACTCACATTCCCTGGCAGAAGCTCAAGGAGCATTTCCAGCAACCTCCAATTACAGTACTAATTACAAGAGATTATCAGGTTCCCCAGAATAGACCCCAAGCTTCCTTTTGCATGCAAACTAGCAACGACTTTCTTGTCCATGCAGGTAAAGCTCTCTTCAGAGTATCATCAGTCTGAATATACATCACCCATCACTGTCAACTTTCTTTAAACAATGCCATCTTAAAATATTGTTGTGCATGCAGAGCACATGCCTGTCAAAAAGCAAATGTCACGTCGAGTGAACTGCCAGTCTAGAGGTTTTAAAAGGATATTTTTAGGTTAATTTTGATGATTAGAGGTTTCTTTCTGCTTCTGTCCCATATGTGTCATTTTATGTGATAAGTTCTAGAGTACTAATAATATAGCCACAGTAATATCTCAAAGAAAAGCATCAGGTGCTTTAACCAGATTGCAGTGCTAACTGGCAAAATTAATATATTTGTGCCTCACTGAAGAAAGCTTATGACAAGAAATGCCTATGGTGGCCTGGAGCTAGACTTTCCTTTTACTGGTCAAAAAGTGGATTATTTTGCTGTGGTGTAATTGCTGATCCATTGCTGATATAGGGAGCTTTTAATATTAAGTGGCCTGAATCTATTCTTGCTCTCTTCAACTTGAATATCATAACACTTGAAGATACAATTAGGAACTTTTAGAGGGATACATCTCAACAATCTTCTAACACCTACAAGTCAGAGGAAAAATCCATAGCTAACTGTCCTATCATAGCATGGAAAGAAAGGCACTGTCAGAAGGCAGTTCATCCTCAGACTCCTACCCAGTCCTCTCCTCTGACTGCACAGAAAACAGTGCCCTGGACTGTTCAGTAGACAATTTTTTTACTCCTATTTGTCAGACAGTGACTTTTGACTTCTCTGCAAATAATTCTAAGTGTATGTCCCAGCTTCAGTACTGTGGAAATGAAATACTGTATTTGAATCCTGGTGTAACCCCAGGTTCTCCTTATACTCATGGGGAAAGGGGTAAAAAACCCAGGAGGTTTGATTTTACAGTAAAAAAATAAAATGTCTTCTTTTCACAGCAAAATTATCTGATTGGTGCCTGTAGGCATGTGACATATCATGCAGATAGATGTATATCATTTTGGATGACATATCGTGGACTTGCCAGTTAAAAAGGTAGAACTGCCCAAGGGCTAGTTTAATTTTGCACTTGAATCAGAAAAAATGTTCACATTTTCATTCATAAATCAATGCTGCAGTCTAGTTCATACCTGCTTCTTCTTTTCCCTCTTCTCCTGTGCCTCTTCATTAATTTTGTCACCTTCTCTCCATCTTCCCATGCAAGTCCCTCTCTCAGAAGTATGTTTCACTCTATCACAGACATGTCCATTTGGAATGCATTATTCACTTTCTCAGATACCAATATTTATCTAAAATTATTTTAGTGTGATGGGATTTGGACACAATTTCTACTATCAGTAGTGGAGATATGTCAGCAGACTACCACAGGGATAGTGACTTATGTCTGATTCATTGAGTAGTTGTTTTACAAGAGACTTGAGTGTGAGCAGGAATATATATGTTGGGCTCCATTCTCTGAAGCATCTGGCACTGTCTTAAGGATATACCTAAGTTGTTGGTGATTCACGGACAGAATTTCTGTGTTTTACGAGGTTGAGTCAAAGTTCCTTTATTTTTTTCAGTCATTAAAGCTAACAGAAGCCCTCATGGATGGGTATTGCAGCATAAATTAACTTCAGTTGAAGAAACAGGATGGTTGCAAAGAAAGAAGAAAGTAAATTCTTACTGCATCAATAAGAGAGGAAGGATTCATTGCCTTTGAGAATTTGAAGGAAGAGGATAAGAATTTATTCCCTTTTTGTCACTTCCTCAGCCCCATTCTGCTTCATTTTTCTCCAAATGTCTAAGGACTCAAGAAATGAGCGGTTCTTTAATATGCAGAGCTAGCACAGAATCCTCTCTACTCAAACATGAAAACGGCTTAGCAAATACCTAGTTTCTCTAAGGCCAGCTTATGGTGTATACTTGAGTAAAGAAATTTTTCCTTAAAAAAAAAAATCCTTGTTTTAATGGGTAATTTCCCTTGAAAATGGTAAACTGCAAATTAAATGGCAAAAAGCAATTAATTATTGAAACTGTAATATCCTTGTAAAGGTTAAGAGGTAATACAAATGAAGTTCCTGTGAGCACATTAATGGAATTACTATCTTCCCCCTTATAAGTGGTAACTGTAACGACCTTGCTAATTAGCTTTTTCATCGGGAAAAGGAATATTGAAATATGTGGTTATATTGCAAAAGCACAATCTATGAGCAGATTATTTTATTATAATATAATATGGAGAGAACACTCTCGGTGCTGAACCTTCCCAGAGAGGGTTAAGAGGCCTTCCCAGAGCATGGATGGGAGATGAGTGAAGCCCCCATAAAGCCAGAGGAGATGATTAGTGACCTGCTATGGCAATAAGACATGCCCAAGTCTATAGGCCCTGATGATCCACCCCAGACTAGTGAGGGAACTCATGAAAAGAACTCGCCAAACCATTCTCAATCACCCAGCAGTCCTGGTTAACTGTAGAAGTTCCAGCTGACTGAAAATTAGCAATTGTTACACCCGTCTACAAGAAGGGTTGGAAGGATGATTTGGGGAACTACCGGCCTGACCTCGACTCAAGACAAGGTTATGGAAGAGATATCCTGTGTGCCATTGCATGGCCCATGCAGGACAACCAGGGGATCAAGCCCAGCCTGCGTGGATTTACAAAAGGCAGGTCCTGCTTGACCAGCCTGGTCTCCTATATCTATACCTATTATAACGATATGTATATAATCCATATATCTGTATTATAAATACACATATATCTAATAAATGCATATCCATCTAGGTATATGAATGCTATATACATACTGGATTGACTAATGACAAACCTTTTGGAGAGTTGTGAAAAAAAAAGGAGCTTGGTTCTTCCCCCACTGAGAACATGTTTTGGACATTGAAACACCTGACAGTGAGTTCTGTTTGGGTTTCAGCTGACAAGAGTTGGCATTACAATTCTTCTGTGAATGAATCTCTGTGAGATTTCAGAAGTTCCAGCTTTGTGGAGTCCCTACGTTCTGTACAGCTCTCAGGGTGTGATAGGGAGGGGAGGAAATGAGGTTCCACTTGGAAAATGAATTGGCCATTGTCCCTAGCGAGAGGATTTTCAGCTTTCCTTTCTAAAAACCCCAGAAATCATTAGCCATATCCTTGGGAATGTGATCTAATAGAGTGACCTAGATGCAAGTGATTGCTGGAACTCAAGGGGAGCGGCAGATCTGCTCCAGTTCAGTGGAAAAAGCCTGGGGGAGGAACAGGACGCTGCCTTGAGCCCCCTTCGCAGATCACCCAGTTTAACCAAACCTGGCCGCTATAAGTCACCTTTGGGTTCTGCAAAGGCACCTTAGAAGCCTCAGGACAGTGGCCCAGGGCGCTTAAAAATCCCAGAGGTTTTATGGAGATCAGAAGCACGCTCTGCTCTCTGCCCCCGCTTTTCACACACACGCCCTTTTTCCCTCGTCTGCAGCCGCATCAAACGCTCCGGAGAGGCCAGGGCAGAGCCCGCGGAGCCCTCGGGGCCGGGAGGTGTGCGGGCCCCCTGCCCCGGGCTCGCCCGTCCCGGCCGGCCCCAGCGCCGCTCCGGCCCCGCCGCCCACCGAGTGTCACTGTCGAGCAGCGCAGCGCAGCGCCCGCCGCCCCGGCACCCCATCGCCGGGGCATCCTGCGAGGGAACTGTGACCTCCTGCTGAAAGCTGGTCCCAGACTGAGGCTTTAAAGGGGAAAAAAAAAAAAAAAAAAAAAAAAAAAAAAATATATATATATATATATATATATATATATATATATATATATATATATATATATCTTCTTGCTGTTGCGCGTGTCATTAAACAAAACCCGTGTCTCCAAACGCGCCCGCCGCTCAGTGCGAAAAAGCACCGCGGCAAGACATGCTCTTTGTACGTTCCCTGCATCTTTCCTAAACAGCATCTGGAGAAGATAGACAGATGTCCCACTCGTAAATAAGATGACACTATTAAATTATTTGTATTGGGTCTACATGCACAGAAAGCAGGCTGCCAGGAGATGAGTGTTTCTTACTGGGAAATCACTTGTTCATCATCCAGATGTTCCTTATTTTAAAAAGTCCAATTAAGAATAGTGGAAATTTAGGATTGAAACCAGACACATGTTTTTCTGGGTTTATGCAGGGCTAAGACAATTCCCTGGTAAAGGAGGACGGGTCTGGGACCTGTAATCTCAGAGCTCAGTCACTTTGACAGTGTTTGCAAGGGCAGAACAGGCATTCCTCCCTTCATCCGTGGGGCGAGTGCAGAGTAAACCTCCTTGGCCTCTCCCACAGCCTCCAGGCTTGTCAACAACAGGACACAAAAGAGAAAATCAATAGCTGTAGCTACTATTTTAGAGCCTTGCAAAATGTAGACCACCTGGTGGCTTTTACATAATAGATGATAAGTAATAACTTAATAAAGATGAAACAACATATGGAGGGTTTATGGCAAATAATAAAGATTGTTTTCCTCTTTTGTTTTACACTGACATGTTATTTTTATGTACACCAGAGATTAAAAAAACCTGATGGTATCAACAACAGCTTTGTGTCCAGTAAGACAACTGTCCTTCAGAAATATGGCAAGTTTTGTTCATGGATTGTTAGTAAGAGAATTCACAAAATTAGCCACCAGAAAAATAAGTATTAATGATAGGATAGTATTAGAATAGAAATGGAGAGAGGATCTTTTGGTTAGATTTAAGTTTATAGGCCAAGATTCAGGTCTGGATGTGACAGCTCAAAACCCCATGTGTCTGGTTCCAGTCCCAGTAGAAAATGTGCAATTTTTTTGACTTGGAAGGACAGCGTACAGATGGACAGGATCTGGTCACTTGCATTTGTTTGCTTACCTTCCTCTGAGAAATTTGCAGGGGTTAGGGTTGGAGTTCTCTTTTCCTGTCCATTTAGCTGATTTTTTCCCTAGCTGCTGCAAGACTGGACATAATTTCAGGCAAATATACTAGTTATCAGGTTATTTCTCTAACAGTACTTGTCTGCTTGGTTTTTAGTGACTGTATTTGAATGATTGGGTTGACTTTCCGTTGCTCCCAGTACATAGCCTCAAGTCTGTTGTTGTACATATGCCTTCCTTTTTGATTTAAAATCGAGTACAGACACGACTTGAAGATCCAGTTTTGTGAGAAGCTCGGAACCATGTTGGTGTGATCACTTTCCTGCAGACCACACAACAAAAAACAGATAGTGGCCTGAAAGATAAAACTCTCTTGGTTCTTTTTCTGGTCAAAGACTGAAGACATGAGATGGAGGTTTGGTAGCTGCTTCATTTTCCTTGGGGTTCCGGAACATACATATGGCATTTTATATTGTCTTACAGGTCATACTGCAATGAAAGAGTCTGTGGTCGAGCCTGTGATGTGTATATTAGCCAGAATTGATTTAGGTACAGTGACAGGATTTTCTGTCTTTATTCTGCAGTGCTGATTAGCTCCATCAAGTCTGTAGTGCCCCAGCTGTAACAGAAGCTTAGTCAATGGATTGAGGAGAAAGAAAATGGTAAAATCTATAAGCATATTTTTCCATGTCCCTGCTAGGGTAGTTTTCTGACGATGTATTCATGGGTGTTTGATTCATTCTGACTTCAGTGGTTGCAGCAGAGAGTAACCTGCAGCTCAGGTTCCCTTGACCAACTATGAAGATTTCTCACAAGTAGTTTCCTGTAAAATTCAAAATACCAAGACCAATTTTAAAATCAGCTGCTATTTCAGTATAGATGAGACCCTGGGGACCATGCGTTTTGTTATTGCTATATTCTGAGGAGGTGTCTGCTTTTGTGGTTGCAAGAAAGATTGTGAATCCTAAAGCAAAATGTAGTAACTCCCCTTTTCTTTCAAACAGGTTAGACCGGGATAGAAATATTTCAGCTAACTTTCAAGTAAAATACTTCCAAGCACAATGATCCTGAAAGGGGAATCAAATGTTGATACAGTTGAAGCATGATGAGTTTTAAACATCAGGAAAAAATGGAATGAGAATTTTGATGTTACCTTATATACACAATGTGTTTAATTTGTTCCTAATCAAAACCAAACTCCTTGGAGAGGAAATGGGTTGTGAAATAAAGCTTATTTCCCTGCAAGTGACTAAGTCATGCAGCCAGCTTGTTGGGACTTTCAGAGACAGTTGGCAATATGAGATGCTTCAGGAGAGATGCAGAATTCAATGTATAGTTTCCGTGAGGGAGAGCAGAATGGCAGCAGCTCAGGGAGTGAATGTACAGGCCATATAAGGCAAATAAATGAACTGCTGTAGAGATGCCATTAGCAAAGCAAACACTGACTTGGGGACCTTGGCATATACTATGGAAGAGATAAATTGCATGAATAAATGCATGCTTGTTTGCTTCTCCCTAGGCTTCCAATGCCAATTTTAACTGAGAAACAGTTTCCATGTGTGAAACAGAAGTTTTTCCACAGTCATTTTAATGCCAGGCAATTTCTACCCATGTCTGATCCCAACACATGCCTAATTTAGACATATTTATCACAGTTTCATTATAAGCCAGGCCTTTGGCTAAGAAAAGAACGACAGACTCCAGTCTTTAAACAATTAAACAACTATTTAATAACAATACTCAATTCTTCTCTTTCTTTACATGGAAAGCAGAGTTCCAATGACACAATATTAGCTTAGTATTCCTGTCATTTCAGGCACCGATGAAAAGAGTAGCAGGGGGTAAAACACCACACTGAGCAAAGTGAAGGCATGCAAGCGGTAAACAAGGAGTGTCTACACTCTCCAAAAAATGCATAGCTCCTTGCAGAAGTGGAGACCTGAGAGCTCATGCATGCTTGGGGGTGGAGGCACAGCACCAGGCAGAAAGGTGATTTGAGGGGAGGATGCTGGAATGGTATGCTGTGGAGCAGGCTCCGGCTCTCAGCTTTGGGAAAGTCATACCAGCTCCCTTTCTGTCAGACACCCCGTGGGCACATCACTTTCATGTTTTGGTGTGGATCAAGGGCGTGCTTTTGAAGTGAATCTCCAGTTCATCTTCACTTACCACTTTTATTTTACCCAGCAGAGGTGAGTACACAGAGTGGGTTCAGATAGCAATATAGCAGAAGACAGGTGTGAGGAGCGTATCAGATGTGTTCTAAGTTCTCATAGGGCCCTCAGTTCACAGACCCAGCCTGGAGTGAAACTGAAGAAAGAACTATTGAAAAGTGTGAACATCCTTCAGGCCCTCAACAGCACGAGATCCAACGCCAGATTGATCCACATTACTTGCTAATATAGATGTATACTAGGTGGATGTAGCCTAGGGGTAGTCAGCTGTGGGTATGGCTGCTTTGGGGTTATGCCTTCATTGTCTTCCTTGTGGAGTATTTTATTGCATATATTCTAGCATTCAGCCTATATTTAACCCACTTCCTTGATTTTTTGAAGCACGCTTCCTTAAATACACTTGAAATGTTAGGGTGGAAAACTTGATCATGCTAGATACTTTCCAATCCATTTCTTATCCCTTGAGAAAATATGCATTTTCAGTAATGTTCTGATTTTAAGACTTTGCATTATGGGGAAAAAAATGGAAGTTTAATTTTAAAAATACAATAAAGCAGCTTTGTAATTTAATTCTGAAAATCGCTGCTGTTACTATTAAGGGGTGTAAATGCAGACTGAGTGCAATAAACCTCGCTTCCATTTAGCATTAATAATATTAATGAGTGGTGTTTAAATTACATGCCAGGACTGTAAAAGAAACATTACCAAAGAGATTTTGCATGTCTGGTGCTGACATAATTTAAACCTGTCATAAAATTGTCTTATATCTGGGAAATAGATTCATGGTTCTGGGCGTGGAGGAAAAACCAGAATGGGAAATGTCTTTTTCTCCCAGAGGCTCTCTGTGTAGAAGGCAACCCCTCCTCAAAACTTTCCCACTTGACACTCTGGGAAAGGGCTGAAGCTCCTGTTTCTCCGCTTGACCTAACCCATCCGGGATGAGCTGCTTGGTACTGTGCTCACATTTACTCTCGCTGTAGACCAACTTGGGAACTGTTGCGTTCAAAATGCTGGATCAGCAGCTCGCATGCAGAGACAGACACAGCTCTTATCACAAGCACACCATCAGGAGATTAGCCCATATTTTTCCATGTAAGGACTGCAGCCTTCCCACTTTCCTTCAAGTACTCCTTTTTCTCTGTCTTCACCCCCCCTCTCCTCTCCTGCCCTTTCCTCCTCTCCGTCCCCGGCTTCACCGCCCCTTGCACCCCGCACTGAGCCGCCGAGCCCGGCGACGCCGCAGCTCTCCCCGCCAGCCCCGCACCAACCCGGCCCCGGACCCCCCGCTCCGGCCCCGGGACCCGAGACCCCCCCGTCGCAGTCCAGGCCGGGCTCGGGAAGCCGGGACCCACCCCCGCAGCGACCCCGCGGGGCCGGGACCACCGCCCCGCCCCGCCCCGTGCGGGCTCGGGGACGCGCCCCCTCTCTCCCGTTCGCCGCTCCCCCGCCGCCGCCCGGCCCCTCGCCCCCGGCCCCGTCCGCGGCCCCGCAACTGCGCCGAGCGCGGCGGGTCCCGCCCGGGGAGGCGGTGGCGGGGAAGGGGGAGGAGAGGCGGCGGAGTGCGCTGCCTCTCGAGGAATCAAACGGGAGGAGAGAGGAACGTGCAGAGGAAAGGACGGGCCGGGCTGGAGAGGGTGCCGGTCCCGGTCCCGCCCGCCTCGGAGCACCCGCGTCGCCTCCGCGCCGGGACCGCGGGTAGAGTCGCTTGGGGCGGTCGCCGCCCGCCGGCTCCGCGCCCATGTGCTCCCGGCAGCCGCGGCGGGCAGCCTCCACGCCCGGCGTGTCCGTAAGTAGCCCTTCGCTCCGCGGCACCGCGCCTGCCCCCCTCCTGGCGCTCCTAGACCCCTCGCCGCTCTTACTCCTTCCAGACACCGGCTCTCCCACGCTCCCTGCGCGGCCGAATCCCCTGCGCCTCAAGGACCCCCTGCACCCCCTTCCTTTCTCGAACCCCTGCCCTCCCTCGCTCCCGGAACGTTGCATCCCCTGCATGACTCCGGGTCACTGAGCCTTCAGAATGTCTTTTCCCTCCCCGACCCCTCCCCACCCTGCACGGCCACATCCCCTGCATCCCCGGACCCTCTTTCCCTCCTGCGTTCCCTGTCCCCGCTCTGACACCCAGTCTGGCCGCATCACTTGCCCGTTGCACCGGACCCTCTAGACTCCCCTCCCTGCTCAGATTCTCAGCACTCTTGTCTTCCCGAATCCTTCTCCTCCCGGGCCCCCGTCCTTCCCGTATCTCCCTGCCACCCCGGACCCGCTCTCCCTTCCCGGTCCCGCAGTTTTCCAGCTCTCCGTCCTCTGGTCACTCGGATTCTCCGCACTCTCGGCACCTCTGCCTTTCCAGCCCGTCCCCGTCCCCACAACCCCTTCTCCCGTGTCTCCTGCCCCTCTCGGATCCCCTGCCTCTCCCAGGTCCCCTGCACCCCAACCCGCCCCGCCCGGCACCCCCCCACCCTGCCGGCTCCGCGGGCGCTGCGCCGCTCGCCCGCAGTTTTTCCCTGGCATCACCCCGGTGAGTTTTGTTTCCCGGCCGCCGCCTTCCCTCTGAGGAAGCCGTATCTCTCCGCCGCCCCCTCCTATCCCTGGAGGGCGGGGAGCGGGGTTTCGGGGCCGGAGGGGCGATTCCGCCTCCCGGGAGAGCGCCCAGGCTGTGAGCTGGCAGGCTGCGGGGAGCCAAAGCTGCTGCCCCGCTGGAGCCGCAGGATTTGCAGGGTCCTACCCCTGAGATCCTCTATGTTGTCCCCTATTTCCAGCCATACCTCCTCCTGCAATTGAGGGCATGTTCTCCCCTAAGTGCTGTGACCCACTTTGGCTTAGACTTTTGGTGTCATGCCAAGACACAGACAGATTCTCCTCTAGATGATGCTTCTGAAGAAATGGTGGCCCTCCATGCCTCTCTGGCAAGTTTTTATCCCCAGGGATTTGGCGTTTTGCAGGGTGAAAGACATTTCTGTGGATAGGCTATAGGTAGATAGGTGTTTTCTTCAGTAGCAACATAGGCCTTTTTAATATTACAGAGGAGACTTCTTTTTCTTAGTGTTTTAAAAGTAAACAAAACTTTTGTGTAGTGCACATGGCTAATTTCACTTAAAAACTTTCTCTACGTTCCCTCCTTGTGCTGAAGTAGTATTCATTTTATTGCCTTTTCATGAATTGGATTCACTGATTGGTGTCTAATCATGCTTAGAAGAAAAGGCCCCTGTAAATAGCTATCAGAATTAATTTGGCAGCAACTGTGAGAAATGATCATAAATTTACAAATGCAGTTAGAATAACGATCCAACATGAATTTAACAAGAAATACACCCCCAGCCTCTGAGAATAGCCTGTAGGTTTCTGTGACAGTCAAATGCACTTAGGCACACTGATACTGAGCTGAGAGGCTGGGAGTTGTTTGAGAAGGATACAAAGGGTTTGAGTTAGGAAGAGGCAAAGAAGAGCAGGGCTGAATGCAAGCAGGAATATTAAGAGACACCTCTGTGTTTTAATCATGTGCTCCTTGAGGTTGTGTAGGGGTGAATCTAAAAGATGTGGCAACGTTTTTACTTACCTGAAGCCCACCTGGAGTTTGGGTTCCTGGCACTTTAGGACACCAAGTGATAAAAGGCTCCTTTTGCACAGGAATGCCAAACAACTTGGAGTGCTGAAAAAATGTCAGCTCATATAATTTCTTTTTTGGGGTTAATAAGTTTTAACCTGTGTCACAAGAGTCTGATCCTGAAATGCCTTAGCCACTGTGGGTGGTTTTGCACTAAAGCTGCAGGAGTGAAGTACCTTCTCCAGGCATTGCAGGAGGAAGGTCTAGCTAACTAAGGATAAGCAAGACCTCATCTATTTTTTCTATTGGTACTGGAAAGATCAGGACCTACAGTGGAGAAAAGTGAGGCAACTACACAGGGAGCCCCTGAAGGTGGCTGCAGAGCGTTCCTGGATGTGCACAGCAGCCTGTGCCAGCTGGGCTGCTGGCTACCACCATCACACTGACCACAGAAACTGGTGTCACTGAGAGCGACTGTAGGGTCTGCTTGCAAGGGGTGGGACAGAAAAGTGATGTCTTATTCAGAAGTCTTCCAGGAAGGAAAAGCACTCTGGAAGACAAATATTTTTTCCTAATGTCAGCATTGCTGAACTTGTATTTTTCTCCTTTTTTGTGTTTTGTTATTTAATTAGGGACCTTTGACTTCATGATGGGAGGAAATATCCTGCTGGCTGTTAGGATCCAAGCTTCTCTAAGTGTGAGGATTTGTCAAGGCTGAGAGATTCTGGATTATCCATAAAGCTCCTCTAAAATACACAATTACTTTTTTGTCTTCCCGTCGTGAGGGGTCTTGGAGCAGATACAGAGATGGCCTCCAGCCTCACCTGTGCCGGCGTCATCTGGGCCTTCCTCTCCTTCCTTTGTGCTGCCGCCTCCTGTGTTGGCTTCTTCATGCCCTACTGGCTCTTGGGGTCTCAGCTGGAGAAGTCTGTTTCCTTCGGCACTTTCCGGAGGTGTTCCTACCCGGTGCGGGATGAGAGCCGCCAGATGACCGTGATGGTGGAGCAGTGTGGCCGCTATGCCTCCTTCCAGGCCATCCCGAGTGCGGAGTGGAGGATCTGCACGGTGGTGACGGGCCTGGGCTGTGGGCTGCTTCTCCTGGTGGCCCTGACAGCGCTCATGGGCTGCTGTGTGTCCGAGCTCATCTCCAGGACTGTGGGCAGGGTGGCAGGAGGCATCCAGTTCCTGGGGGGTAAGTGCTCTTGTGGTGAGGGGGTGGGAATGTCCAGGCTATCAGTTTGCACGTGTGGAGTCTCTCCTGGTGCTTTGGGAAGAGGAGGGGGTAATTCATACTTTCTCCTAGTGAGGGAGACCACTTGGCTCCCCCAGTGACAGAGCTGCTTGGGTGGCTGCCTGACTGTGGCCCAAAGACACAGTGGCCTGTGCTCTCTTGTGCTGAAGTCCCTGTCTGGTCATTATGTGACCTTTGAGAGCTGCATGGCAAGCTGACTTCTGTGGGCCAGCATCTTCACAGCAGTTTTGTGGGTTGTAGTTTCCAGCACAGCACAGCTGAGTTGGAGGTACCTGGAGAAGCATGTGGGCTACAGATCCACATGAAGCATTGTGGTTTGGCAGAGGAGAGGCTGTGTTGTGTGGGAACAACCTCTCTTTCTCCTTCTTACCCCTGTTACTGGCAGAGCTCCCTCTGACTCTGTTCTCTGCAGCTGCATGGATCTGGCAACAAGCTTTTGGCCCAGGTTTGAAGTGTGGATTGTTTATCCCTGGTGGAGGTGGCCACCATCTCCTGGGAGGAGTCCTGCTGGGCTGGCTGATCCATGCTGCCTGCTGATGGGGCCATAGGTTTGTTGGCAGTGTGTGGGAGAATTACCTCCGCTCCTTTTTCTAACTTGTAATTGTGTGGCGTCTTCGTAAGAGTATTTGAAGGGTATGAGACAATAAATAGGATCCACAAGCGTGCTTTTTACAGGGCAGTTTTCCCAGTAAATCATCACCCTCTTGTCATCGGTGACATGCGGATCAGTGGCACTTACTTTTGCCTGATGCAAGTGCTCCACCGCTCACACGCACTTGCCCCCATAAGGTAACGTGTTTCTCTGAGCTTTGGGTGCTGAGGCAGTGCAGGTGCCAGGTTTTTGGGTGCCCTGCAGCATCTGGTCCCAGACAGGCGCCCTGGCTCATGCCTCAAAGGAGGGGAGTGTAGTGGAACCCTTGTTTCTCTCCCCTCCAAACAGGCGCTTGCCCTGCAAGGGCAGTCTGGTTACATGCCACAACTGCAGCTTCTAAGGAAGCACAAGACAAAAACTCCACTAACTGTCCAGCTTGGTGAGGACAGCTGAGGCTGGGAAAGGGCCCTGTGCCAAGCCTTCAGCCAGACGATATCAGTGTAACTCCCTCCTGGCCACAGGGATCCTGTCTCCAACTTTTTGAGTAGTTTCTGCACTTTAGAGCTAGCTGACCCCATCACTTCACCCTTCCCTCAGCTTTGCGACCCACAGGCATTCCTGTGTTTAATCTGTCTGACAATTTGGAAGTGCAGCAGCTGCTGTAGCGTTAACTCTGCTGGGAGCTGCGGTTTCTTGAAACCTGCTTCATTATACAGTTCCAGCCAGGCAGTTGGGGGTGGAGGAGGTTCTCCGTTCGGTGACAATCTGCAAGCCCGCTTTGTCTGACTATTTTCACTTAGAGCCGTCACAGGCTTTAACCATCCCCTTTCCAACTGCTGTCTCGGCTCATCTGGTTTTAATTTGCACTTGGCTCCTTTCTTTTGACCACGCTCCCCCGTGTGCCTGTGGAACAGGGCTGGCAGGGGAGCTTCCAGCTGTTTGTTTACAGCCTCCCCAGCAAACAAGGCAGCTCCAGCAGTGGGCACGTGGCTGGGGAATGCAGGAGGAACCCTGCTCCCCATGGCAATGGTGTGGGCTGAAGGTGTGCACCCTTCTCTGAGGCAGCATGGTGCCTCCTGTGCAAGGAGGTGAGAGGTTCCTTCAGAGCACACCATGGCCCTCCCTGAAGCTTGTCCAAGCTGACCAGGCAGCATCCCGTCCTGCCTGGAAGGGCATGAGCAGGTAGTACTTGTTCTCAGTAGGTGGCAATTCAAAGAAATGTGAACCTGTGATATGAAATGAGAATTGCCAACAACTTTGCTTACAGTTGTGAAATTAGTTATGCAGCATGTCTAATTTTCCCCTCTACTGGCTTTTATGGTTGTCTCACATTTCATTCAGCACTGCTGGAAGTGTGTATGAAAAGACCAAAGTGAGGACGGTCATTTCTTAACCTGCTTAAAACCTAACTGTGGGGGCACAAGGGAGAGGCCAGGTGGTGAAAGCCAGTAATTTGGATAAACTGAAGGGACATATTAGGGTAAAGAGGAGTTTCTTACATCCCTCATCAGATGCTTAGCTGCTATAAATCAGTGTAGGTTAATTGTTTAAATAACTACATTTACTCAGATGTCTAATTTTGGCACTATAGTTATTATCTTGTTTTATGTCAAGACAGCCATGAGCTGTTCACCTTATTTACAAACAGGGAATGCCAGCTCTTTGTTCCCTGTAATGCAGTTGTAGGTGTAGCTGTATACCATGATGTGGGATTTGAATATGGCTTGGTGGCAGTGGAGTCATTGTCATCTTAGTTCTCCACTTAGAGATCTAATCAAATAAAATCCTTATAAATACTTTTTTTTAAATTGTGAAGAGGAACTCCCACATAGCTTTATATGAGGAAAAGCTTAGGAAAATAAGCAGCCACTGAGTGATGCTATTAATTCATCCTCTGTGTTAGGACAGGGAGATGGCTAAACAGTTTCACTTTCTTTTTGTCTGAGGCATCTGCACCCGTACCCTGCTGGGGCTCTTACTCCAGTGGCAGAGGGTGAATGTTGGAATAAACCATATTTCTCTTGAAGTTAGAAACCGGCATAAAGACAGGTTCAGTGTAGCTAGTTTATGCCTTTACTTGTGATCCTTTTGTTTAGGATCCAAGTAAGTTTCTCGACATGATTTAAAAACACAGACTTGAGGAGGAAGTAAGCCAACGGATAATGGATTATTATGGGAGGCCCAAGAGCAGGGAAGATGTGTATGAAAAGACCATACAAGCCACTGAAGCTGTGGTGAGCCAAAGCTAAAATTTAGTCCAGCACTAGAAGTGTTTTTACTGCTATGAAGACGTGGCAGAGAGGTTTGCCTACCAGAGGTGGTAAGTGAACAGCCTGATCCTTTTCTTCTAGCACTGTGAAGGAGGAATAACTCCAAGTAGGTCAGTAGAATAACACCTGTAAAAAAGTAGTGCAGCTTGTGCTAGCTAAATGGTGCCAAGGTTTTATAGCTGGGATTTCCCCAAGTTGCTTGTGGCAGCTCAAGGGAGTGAATTATTCATGAGTGCTTTTACCATAAATCTGCTCTTCTGATAAAAATTGAATGGCAGAACCTGCAAGAAATTGCAGATGTAGGCATAGTCAGAAGGGCTCTTTGGATATTGCTTGATCCTATGCACATAGTCTGTATTTGCTATTTCAGATGATCCTGGCTACAGAGTATATATGTATTTTGAGGTGACTCTGGGATGAAACATGTCAAGTTTCTGTTTCTACTAGAAAGATTTCATCATAGACTTTTCCTACCGTTTGCAATAGTGGGAGCTGCTTCCTTTCCCATACATGATCACGTGGCAGCTCTGTAGCCATTACAGCAATTGCTTGCATGAAAAGCAAAGCTTTTGGCTTTTTCTAAGGCAGTTTGGTGGTGGGTGACAAGAAGTGTCCAACTCCCCAAGGCCAGCCTTTTCTGCAGTGGACATCAGTGGTCTGCAGTCCACAACTGGCAAACTGCTGCTGTGGTCTCTCAGACCATGCTTCCTGGACATCTCTCTTGCACTGCTTCAAAGAAATGACAGCTGAGATGAAAGTTATGCTGTCTTTAACCTCTTGAGGGCACAGTCATGTAGATGGATACAGTCTTCACTGGTAACATTAAGTGCAGTGTTTGCAGCTCGTTTCCTTTGTGCGTTTGGAAGACCAAGGCATATATAACGTACCTAGAACAGATTGCAAGGATGTAGCTTTGACCATAACTATTGAGGATATGACAGCAGGGAATGAAATTTAACAAATCTATGGCAAATTGGAGTCTGTAATTATTGATCTTCTCATTGTGCTGTGGCAAGTCAATTCCACTTAAATGGAGAAACTAGAAATTTGAAGGTAGGTAGCTCAGATATGACATACTAATTTGGTGAATAGTTTCACACTCTAAATGCAGAGCAATGATTTTAAGAACAGCAGTATTTTTCAGAACATAATGAACTTAAACGTTAGCCAGTTTTATGAGAGGCAGTGGATCAAAAGGCACAAGTACTGCAAGGATGGTCAATTTAAAGAGTATTACGCTGGCAAGGTGAAGCTTTTCATTAAAGTGGTCAGCATGCAGGAATGAAATCTTCACTAGCTCAGAACTCCCTTTTGCTGTGTAGAGCAGCTAAACCAAACTCAAAGTACGGATCCGAGGGAACAGAACATGGAACAATCTGCTGGCTGAGACACCTCTCTGAACCTGACACATGGATTCTAAGTGCCATGTAAGAAGTGAACTCTTCCTATGATTATGGGGCAGCCATGTGGATGCCATGTTTACTGTCATCTTTAGTATTCATTGGTCGCACTCTAACAAAACACAAGTTTTACTACTCCCTTCATTAAATGAGCAAAGTTTTCAGCAGAGTCTACTCTTCCTCTCCTTATTTCTCTGTCTTTTTTCCCTTGTGTCTCATGGAAGTGCTGAAACTCCCAAAAGTATGGTCCTTGAAATTGTTGGTTAGAAGATCTGGAGAGCTGTTGGAACAGGGGGTTGTGAAAGGAGCATTTGTTTATTTGAGAAAAAAAGGGACACAGTTCTTAACAGCTTCTGATTTTGTCTCAGAAAATAAAATGTGGCCATGTGAAAAATGCTCTCAGCACTCCATGAAATTGCTGGAGAATCCTTCTTCAACTGTTCTGTGCCAATAGGTGCCATAATAGTTTCCATAACCTGTAAGGTGCTCAGGGCAAGTGTTTGCTGGGTGCAGAGGGCAGAAAAATAAGGACTGATCCCTTAAGATGAGGAGAGCGTTGAGTGTGGGGTGATATTTTGGTTCTGTGTTACCTGCGATGAAATATCAGAGAAAGCCTTTGTGATTTTGGGCTAAAGATTTTAAGGAGAGAGATCCAAATGAAATTTGCAAGTTGTTTGCATATTAATGGCCGAATATGACTTTGCAGGTGAGATTATACTAAAATGTCAGGGATAGAGGAGGAAAGAACACTAGGTTGCGGCCTCGTGGGGGTCATGTAGAGAAGCTCTCTCTCAAAGGATTTGCTTGGGGAAACAGTTAAAAAAGTATGAAGCGGTTCTTGGGAGAGGTGGAAGCACTGAAAGTTGTGCTTCAAGAAACATGGCTGGCAGTTAAAGACTGCTCCGGGGTTCAAGGGGAACAAAAGAGTCTTGGTTCTGAGGCTGGCTAAGAAAGGGGCTTTGGGGAGAGTAGATCCAGTTGACTACAGGAATTAGAAACTTCTGGGAAAGGTTTTTGTGCAGCTGGAGGAAAAGGCACTGACCAGTAACCATTATTTCATCTGACAGCTCAAGTGAGGCTTTCTGCTTTCTGCCTGGAAGACTAAGATCAGCGTAATTTTCTGCCTGTAGGGAGAAAATGTGACTGAGAAAAGCCTTGCAGGAACAAGGAAGATCTGAGATGATCAAGAGACTTCTATCAAGAAGAGTGACCCCAGTCTCTTTTGTGGTTCTCCCAAGCAATTTCATCCCTTCCCCCATATATACATATTCTTACCATCTCTTCCTGCAATTTGTACCTGAAAAAACCCCAGACATTAAAAAAATGCAAAAATAGCCTTTTAGTTCTTTCATCCTCTTCTTCATCCTTAAAATATTTTTTGAAAGGCTAACTTTTGGGGAGATGCAAGGGATGGTCATTGCTTCTGTCAAACACCAAGGCCTCTTCTTCACCTTCAAGTTAGCTGTTTGGGTCTGCTTTGTCACACGTTCCTCTTGTTTCATGCAAAACTTCAGTGACTTTGCTGTGCTCCTGTAAACACATGACAGGGCAATCCTCATCCTAGACAAAGACAAGCTGCAGGCTGTGTACCAATCCAGCATATGTGTGCACATACAGACACTGCAGGAGAGGTAAATGAAAGGACAAGAGCCCTCACCAAGATAACAGAAGAGAAAACAATGAAAGTAACACTGTTAAAGTTGCTAGTGAGTGATTGTGTGTCATGTCCTAGGCCCATTGATTCAGCAATAATAAAGTCAGCAGAGAACACTGTGACTGCTTAGTTTGAGGTCTGCAGTAGCATGGGTCATAGGACAGCCTTCATATAATTTCAGTTTGAACTAGAGTGTATCTCTGAGAAAAAAACTTCTAGTCTGAATTTAATTAAGTTTGAGAAAAGCGTGATCTCCATAAGTTGTTCCAGTGGTGAATTACTCTGCTTTTCTTCCAGATCATTAATGCAAATATTAAAAATGTAGCACCAAGAATATATCATTGCAAAGTTATGCTTTCTCAAGGAATATTTTGTCTTTTTTTTTCTTTTAAGATCTAACACCGAGGTTGCTTTTAATCCATTTAAGCTGTGCTTTGTTGTGGTTTCTTTACTAGAACAACCTGTATAGAAGCTGCTTTGTAGCTGGTGTGTTTCACACTAGTTTTTTCTCCAGTTTTCTCTATCCATCCACCAAAGGATTAATGCAGTGTATAGTTTTGCAGTTTCATCCCTTTTCAGCTAGACTTTGACTTGCAAAACTGAATCCTCTGACTGCTTGTGCCTATGCTCAATCTTTGCCTCCCAGCACTACAAGGTACCTTCACATACTGTGGTACAGCGTGGAGTCAAATTCTTGGATTTAGATTTGGAGTCCAGAATAAGTAAGGCAGGGAAGTATAACTGTTTGGGAAGATGTTCAGGACAAGGGAATTTAGACAGTGAAATTATCTTAAAGATTCTGTAGCATATGTTTTATTGAAGATAAGCCAGCTCTCTCTCTGCTGTATTCAGATAGGAGTTAAAATATAAGACAAATTCAGGATTGAAGCCTGAGTGTAATATATGAACCAATGCAATTTATATCCTCTGTCAGTTTATAAAGGACATTACTTAGATTCCTACTCTCTTAATTAGATAGAGACTTGTATTACTTGAATCTTCCCTGAATGCATGGGCCATCAGGTCTGACTGATAGGGAATCCAAGCTATCAGGTACTTACCTGAAAGAGGTAAAGAAAGGTGCAGACTTAGATCTTGTATATTTTCAAGAGATGATACTGTTTTTCATGGCTGCCTTCACCTTGGTCACAGAAGTTCCCACTGCAGCCTTGCTGAAGGCTGCTACCCTGACAGACCTAAAGCACAGGTTTTTGTGAGATTTTCCTTAGAGTCCGACTGAAGGAGACCTGGTTAGCAAAGTTTGCTATTTAAGAAACACCAACCATTTCAACCAAACCAGGTTAGCAAAGAAGGATCAGCAATAAACATTACTCATGCTAAGGTGCAGAATCAGTAGCTCTGAGGAGGCCATCCCTGCCACCAAGGTCACAAGCAGTGCAGAGAAGGCAAGGGGTTGTAATGCTGCTGAAACAGAGGAGATGTAACTTGAAGAAGACAAATGATGTGGAGAGTAGCCTTCATTCTGAGCTGTCTTAGTTTTTAATTCGGTTCTCGACCACTTTGGAGAACTCTTCTGGTGTTTCAAAATCTTCCTTAAAAAAGTATGCAGGGCCCTTACAGGCTGCAAGTTTCTGTATGTCCTTTGAAGTCAGTGACACTTAGTACAAATTACATCACAATTTCTATTCTAGG
The DNA here is from genome assembly GCA_910950805.1 of Acrocephalus scirpaceus scirpaceus. Classification (NCBI taxonomy): domain Eukaryota; kingdom Metazoa; phylum Chordata; class Aves; order Passeriformes; family Sylviidae; genus Acrocephalus; species Acrocephalus scirpaceus. Next base: position 52,434,235 of record OU383774.1, on the reverse strand, counting down.
ATTATTGGATTTGACATTAGTCTAAAACGGGTGTGGTTCTCATGATGACTTTCTTCTTGAAGAGCTACCCCAGTGAATTAACTTGTTTATACAGACTTGTTTTGAATACATATTCATTTTGTTTTTTAAAAAATTATGTTTAATCTTAATATAAATTTTGACTAAATACAGAGGAAGAAAAAGCCCCATGCAGAGTTTCAGCCCGGAGCAAATTCTGCAAGTAAGATTTTAGGTGCTTAGGAAGCACATTTAAAATGGAAATGCTGATGTATTAAAAAAAAAAAAAAGTTGCTAAAATACTGGGAAGAATCTCTTCTCTTGTTGTCCTATTAATGTTGAATATAAAAGTGATGTTTTGAATACTGCTGCAGCTGTGTTGCATTTAAGCAGAATTTTGCATTAAGAACAGAATTTTTGATCTAAAGAAGTCCCAGAGTGCTGTTTTATTTATCTGTAGAATGAAGTTCAGTCTTCCTGCTTTTTTATCCCTTCTTTTATTAGAAAGAAACAATAGTGCTCAGCACTTCTGTGACACTTTTCATTTCAAAAGATTTTGCTTGCATAACCTAATGAAACTTTAGGAAACGTGAGACAGGGGACCAGATAATCTATTTTGCTGGTGCGGAGTCAGAGTAAATTCAGAGGTACTTCATTTCAGATCCTTTACATTTGTGTTGATTAGAGAAGAATCTGGGTTGGAGTTAGCAATTTTGTTTCTGCACTGAAAGATCTAGCTTGTTTTGCTTCTTGGAATATTTCAATGTGTATTTGAATATTGCTGGGAAATGCATTTAGGCATCAAAATGTTTCAATATTTTCCAGTGTGAGTGCTGTCATATGCCCTACAGACAGGACAGAATTGTTCCCAATGGTGTATTTTCCAGGATTTTGTCCAGTCTGGTGTTAAATGTCTATGTAATTTGTGTTTTTTTCTATTTCTCTTAGGAAACTCAGCTTACCATGCATTCCATGTGGTATTTTTTTTTCACAGTATTCAACGTGTATTTTCCTTTCCTTGCTTACATCCTTTTACTTCTCCAATACACAATACACATTTTTAGCTTTTAAGGACTTTAACTTTGTCTTCACAAAATAAAATAAGGCAGTTTTCAAACTGCATCATTTCAAGTAAGTGAGGCGTAGAACTCGAGAGCAGCCAATGTATTGATTCCATGCAGTGAGCAGTTAGAAAGGAGTGTGATGTAATTAATAAACACAGGATGTATCTGTGCAGCCAAAACTCCAGCCACAGTTGCTTAGGTTGTGGTGACCATCATGTTGGCTGGCTCCCTGCTCAAGGATTTCCTTTGGCTCTGTGGAACACCTTTGCTGACTTCAGTGCTGTTAAGCTTTTTCTGCTGCACAAGTGTGAGGTCCTAAGTGGCATTCAGATCATAAGAAGATGGCCTTAAGTCACAGAGAACCAAGAAAGGATCCTCTCCTTGTTTTTGGGATGACTCTGCCACCACAAGACATCACAGGTCAGAGGGGCAATATTGCATTTGACAGATCTCTTCTAGAAGGTGTCCTGTATCTTCTCAGGCATGAAAATTTTGGCATGGTCACTGCACTCGGACAATGCTAGTGATAAGGATGATGCACTAGGCTTGATTAGATCTCCTTTACATTGTTTGTTCCACTGTCAGTCCCCTGATGTCACAGGTACATCTGAGAACAGTGGCAGACTTTTTTTTCCCTCCAGACTGGCTTTTCCTTAGAGCCTGACCTGTTGAAATCAGCAGCAGTGTTCCGCAGTAAAGCTCTGGGGAAGAGAGGATCTGGAGCTCAGCACCATTGCTACTTATTGTGACTAGAGGGATTTGGAGGAGGTTGCTGCTGTGTGGCAGTGCAGAGACCTTCTTGGGATACCAGAGTCTACCTAATTACCCAGGTATGGAATATTAATTGCATCAGGACTAACACCTTAGAACAAAATGCTTTCTTGAGAAGGTTGCTGTACTGCGAGCTGAGTCCACAGTTTCTTGCATAAGCCTGATAAGCCCCAATCTTTCATGAGGACTGACCACTTTGAATTGATTTACAGGTACAGTTCTTTACTAGAATTACAGACTTTTATATAAGCTTGGCAGTAGTTTGTAGGAATATGAAGAAAAATTGTAATGAAAGAAAATCTAAACAATTACTTATTTGAAATCTTTATTTTATCTTATAGCAGAATCCAAAGAGCTTCAGAGAGAATTGAGCAGAAAATACAGAATTCTGATCAACAATATATAGTTTCTATAGTCAGGTAAAGATTTGACCTTTTCTTTTGCAGTCTGACAGTTCAATTCTCTTGCATTATTTCCCAATAAAGATGCTTTTGTAATATAAGTTGGTATTGTTAATTTGAGAAGAACAGTTTTCTAATACATGCAAAGTGATGTGGAGTTGGAAAAAGTATTGAGATAAAGCCATGGATGGTTAATCTGGAATAACAGAAGCTGCTTCTGAAATACAGCACCTATGAAAAGATATGGAACCTGCTAACATAGTGACATATAAGAAATGGCCTTACGACTTCTGAGGAATGCAATGCCTGACTTCTTCACAAGTTCAGGGTTTTCTCCAAGTCATTGCAGCCAAATGAAATCTTATTTATGAATACTTTTGTTTTTTTTTAACTGAGAACAAACTTGATATTCAAAGCATCACAAGTCATTCAGGTCAGGCATAATACAGTTGAATGCCAGCCACTGGGAATGGTTACAAGGATTTACTAAAAAGTGCTTTGTTTGGGGAATTTATAGAAACCAGGGTAGAGTGATGTTGGGGGACCTTTGTGAGTGTATCTGTGAGAGAAAATTTAGTTGTTTCAAAATTTGCTCTGACTCGGCCCGGGTGCTGCTACATGACTATGAGCTTTGAATGTCATTTGGAGATTAGTACAATCTGTCTGGCAAATTTGTACAAACATTCCCAGGTGTACCATGTTGCTTCTGTTATGGTGGTTGTTATAATGTAGGAAACTCTTGAAATCCATCATGGTAGGGGAAAAGGCAGAGGCAATTGCTGCTCCAAAGAAGTCCTAACTGAAACAAAGTCAAATGGGGAAACTGAGGGAAATTTGGGTAAATTTTATTTTTAATATAAGAACTGATGCTGACTCATTTCTTGTGTGCTTTGTAGAGGAGTAAGTAAAGGGAGACCTCTAAATGTTGGCTCAGTAACAAATGACAAATGTATTACTTTCAAGGGTAAAGTTCAGATGACCTTTATTCCCCTAAAAGCTCTTTTACTTCAGCTGCATCCTCAGAAAGGTATGAGCAGAGGAGGGAGCAGTTAGAGGCGGGGGAATGTGTGGGTAGGGAAGCAGGGGAAGTGGGAATGGAGGGGGCTGTGAGAGGAGCTTCACCTCCGCATAAAGTTCCATTTGCCATACCTGCAGACAGATGGGTTCTTCAGTATTGCTGACTTGCAGAGGGTATTTCAGATGTGGCATGGGTTATGCACAAGAAAATAGGAAACTCAAGGCTTCTGTGCTATAGTATGTTTTAGATTTCAAGGAATTCTGTTAGTTTTCAAGTTCTTTTTCTGGCACAGCAGTGAAAACATGACGAATGGCACTAAATAGTGGCGTAAAACTCTTTACAGCCAAGACAAGCTCTGAAAACATTGCAGGCACATTCTGCAAAATCAAGAGATTGTGATAAAAGTCAGGGCATTTTTATGAGAAATCCTTTTATAAGAAACATAGTGGCTGGCTTTGGAGGGCTTTGTTCAGTACTGGAAATCTCCTCTCTTGCTAGAAGCTTTCTCTTCAGAAAGTAGTCCAACTTCACCAGCAGACCATTAAAAGGAGAATCTGGCTATTTGGGCCAGGCTACAAGTTCAAGCAGGTTGCAATGTTGAAGCTCATCAGTGAGGTAAAGGTGCAGACTCTGAGCCTCTCTGTGTGGCCCAAAGCTAAGACTACTGATAACTCCCTAAACAACTGAATGTACTGAAGCTGTTTCCAACACCTTTGTTTCCAACAAAGATGGGTTGCACAGCTTTTTTGTCCCATGTCCTTAACCAGAGTTTGAGGTTTTACTCCCACAATGAATGCAAGCAGTTCTGTGGGAGATCAGGCTTTTCTTAGCAGAATTTCAAAATAATGCTGTTATAATAATTAAGGAGTAAAATGATTCTTTAACAGGCTGCAGTTGAGTGATGTTTTGGCAACTGTTCTCTGTGTGAGCATTGTTGAACAGAGTCCTTCTCTTATGCTGGCATCATCTTCTGTTTCCTATTCTCCTCTGTTGACTTCAGCTCATTGCCCAGGCTGTGGAAAGGGACACCATGGCTGAAGATAGTTTATGCTGAGCCATTGACAATTCTGATTAGCTTGTTCCTCTTTTCCATAACAATTTGCAATAAAAACTGTCAGGAAAGAACTGTGCGAGGGCTGGGACAAGCCTTACGCTGGAGATGGCAAATTCCATTTCATGCCACTAAGCCAGAGATCCGGTGCTAAGAACACAGGAAGCTGGGAAGATAAATACTGTAACTTTTCATCTCATGCATAAGAATTGCAGTCTGTTTTGATCTAGTGATAGAAAAAAGTCATTCTGCTTATCTCATCTAACACAGTGGCTAGTCTGATTACAAGCTTCTCTGCTTGGCACTTTTTAAAATTCAATTTGGCTGCCTGTGCCCTTGGCACACAGTGGGTTTCATTAAATTTCACAGCAGTTAGTTTTCATTCCCTCTGTGACACCTTTTTATCAACATTTGACTCTAGTGTAATTTCAAGCAATTGTGCTTTTTTTTTCCCCAAGTGCTTGTACCATAATACTTTGGCAGAGCAGGTGGGGGAAGACAATTCAGACACTGTTGCAAATGTCTATACAAAAGTAATATATGAGAAGCCAGGTCAGCTTGCAAGTGTTTTTCACATATGACAGCAAAAAGGAGCTGCTTCCCTTTCTGTATCATTGAAGACTGTTAAAAGTGCAGTTAAAGAGCTTGCTGTAAGAGGCAAATTTTATTTCCTTCAAGCTAATCACAGCTTCATTTTAAAAGCAGACTTAGTGGACTGTTGCTGGATTGACAACCCAAGGTTGTTAGACAAGCCTGCAACCCTGATGACTTAGCAAGTCTGTGTGAGTTTCCTTATCAAAAACAGATGAGGAGGTTGGTTTGGTAGGGAAACTGTGTGTGTGTATATGAGCACAGGAATACAGACAGCAAATGCAGCTGTTTTCCTTTTAGTGTTGGGTGCTCAGTCTTTGGTAGGTGGGGTGAGGCAAGACAAGCACCCCAGTATGGGCCTGGCATCTCTTGTCCCCAGTGCAGAGCAACATTTTCTCCACACAGATACTGGGCAAATTTATACAACTATAAATGGTTTTGCCAAAGTATGTGTGGTTTTCAGGAGCATTCTAAAGGGTCTTTATTTGCAGAGTGCCAGCTCTTCTGCAATGCTAGCCCTTTTTCATTCTGCCAAACCAGAACTTCCAAAAATAATGTGTTACAGTTTCTCAATAAAATTTTAAAAAGTACCTAATTAAAAATTAATTCAAAGTGAAGCTTAAAAGTTCTTAAAAGTGAGCTCTGCATTCTGAGACCAACAGATCTGTGCCTCACTGCCAAGACAAGGGCAGCCAAGCTTGGGAGACCATAAATTATTTTTGGAATGAGACTTCCAATTGATGAAACTTTTCCTTATGCCCTTTAGGAGGTGTTGGTTCTTGTCTTTTCAGTTTTACTAATGGAATGTCTTGCTTTCCTCTACCCTAAGGTCTCCACAGTGCCCTTGTAGGCAAAGACTTTCCCAATGTACACAGACTTGAGCATTGTGAAACAAGTCAGGTGTTTCTTGAACACCTCAGAGAAGATGGAGATCATAGACAGTTCCCCACTTTCTTTGCAGGAGAGAACTCTTGTGCTCTGTAGTTCCTGGTGGAAGAATATCTGCCGAGAATTTTCCTCAAGGCACTCGGCTTCCTTGGAGGTTCCCCATGTGATGGGACTGGTCAGTCCCGTGCATGTGCTGGCACAACATTTTTTTAGTGCATAGGCTGACTGTAGTTTACATCTCAAGCCAGCATCTTGAGTTCCCTGAGAAGGAGGAGGCTTGGCTGTGCCAAGAAAGCCAGTGACTCCACTGTGTCTCTGAAGGGCAGTGGCTGCTGCAAGAGCTCTGTGCTCCAGCTACCACTTCCGAACAGTGAGCCGGGTACCCAGCCAGTGCAAATTGTCATTTGAAATCAGTGCCATTGAAATCAGCCCTGACATGGACCTGGCTGGAAAAGATGGCCTCACCCTTTCTTCTTGGAATGGTCTTTCCAGAGCACAGTTTTCAGTGCATGAACCTCTGGCTACGGACTGAAAGCTCATTTTGTTTATTCCAGGTTGGCTGAGTACATTGGTTGGCTGGTTTATGGATGAAGGCATACCTCATAGTTTCTATGAGCTTTTTTTTCCTACTGAGCTGAATATAAGAATACAGATTATTCTCTGTCTTAGCATGAGGGCTTGAAGTACAGAATCTTGGTGTTTCCAGCATGAAATGCTCCCGTGTAAGTAGCAGACCCAATACAGTGTAGCAGACTGTTCAGCAATAAAATTGCTCTGGGGGAAATTTCTTCCTCTTCCACAAAATTAATGAGTATTTTATATCTTGAAGTCTGGAGATTCTGATAAATTTTATACCTAACATAATGGTAGAGGTTTAAACCACAGAAATCACATTATAATTATGACTTAATTATGCAGAGATCCGGGATACAGGGTTTTTGATCCCCGTATGGGCCATTCACTTAAGAGGGGACTCAATTATCCTTGTGGGTCTCTTTCAACTCAGGAAAAGGGTTGTTATTCTGTGATTCTGTGATTTTTTTCTTTTGGGCATCAATATTTAGACTTTTTTTTTTTTTACCAATGTGGCCAGTGGCAGCTCTGAAAAAGTAAATAATTAAAATATTATTTGAGAATGTAAATTAATGTATATCTTAGAAGAGTTATATCTTCATATTTTTTATCTTAAAAGACTTTAATAGAAGGCCACATCCTTTTGTTTCAAGATGATATATTTAATTATCAGTGCTGATGATCACTTGACCCTGTGGGCCTAGAGAGAAACAATACTGCCAATGCCATATGGATCCTGACAGACATCTCTGAATATTTACAGGCCTTGATATGTATGCAATCTATGGATATTTCAAAACTGATTAACATTTCAGAACCTGAGTTAAAGTTATACTTGGCATTTCAATAGTGTCAAGGCAAAATTAATCAGAGCTCAGAAGATATGCACTCTTACTGATATGTTAGTGACAGTGAAAATATAAACCACTGGGAAATATCCTGCTGAAAGACAGACTCTAAACTGGATTTTGGGAAAGGATCTGCAAAACTGGCTTACTGCCATGGACAGACTCTGAGGTGGTGTCTAATAGTGTAGCTGGCATTTAGTGACTAAGGTACCAGCTTAAATGACTCAGGGCTCTGCCAAGTTATATGGCCGGTAATAAGTCATTGCAAATCTTCTTACTTGTGAAACATTAACATATTAAATATGCAAACTAATCTCTTGAAACGGTTCAGATAAGCAACATTTTTAAATGTACCCAGTCAAGTGTTTTTCAGCCAATGAAGCTCAGCAAGCAAATGCTTTCATCTCAGTGGCTCTCATGAGAATGGTCAAAATTTATACCTGGTTGTGATTTTAGGCTGTGTGACTGTCTGTCTTTGTAGTAAAAATAAGAGAGCAGAATGATTTTTTTTTTCCCCATTAGTTTTGTTTGTCTTTGTTTTAAATAGGTCAGTGATTATCTTTACAAATTTCAAAAGATGTTAATTCAGCCTCAGTGAAAGCTGTTAGGATCCAGTTTGAAAAGCATCAGATCAAATAGCATGCCTTTTCAGAAATCATGCTTTTTATTTGTTCCGTAAAAGAGAACCCTAAACGAGGGATTAGCAGTAGTTTTGCTTTAATAGAACCTAGTATCTGTAGGAAGATATGATGGACTCTGTGTCTGTAGATGGGTGTCTCTGTTTCCCAACAGAAGGATGGTGTAGCTGTCTGACTGTGGTGAAGCTGGCCATCATTTCTAGGTACAGAGGAAGCATGAGCTAATTGTTTAATTAGTTTTGAAACTACAAATCTTTTGCCATGCTTCTGTTCTGGAAAAAGCACCCAGTGAACAGGGAAAAAGTAAATATAAAAGAGAATCTACAGAGAATCAGCTGCCACTGCAGACAGTAAAGCCAAAGCTAGAGAAGACCCAAGAGGGAATGAAATTTGGGGTGAAAAGGGGTTGGACTTTATTAGTTTCTTCCCCCCTAACTTTTTATACTTTTCTGCTTGCTCATTGTGAAAATTGTGTTAATTTAGACTTTGGCAAGAGCATAACAACCTCCACTACTTCCACTTACCTCTGAATTCAGTACATGGTGACCTGTGTACTGATCTGTTGACACAGTGACCTGCATTTAACATCTGGAAACCATTCATGTCTCTCACATGAAATCTCTTTGATTCCTTTTCACATTTTCCCTCTCTCTTCCTAGGACACTCTTTGAAGTATTTTATGCCATATCCAGCAAGCATTCCTTAGTCATCATGGTAGTGGTTGTTCCCATTTAAATCCAGACTACTTAGATTCTCTAAAATATCAGAGATTTTTCTTAACCTCTAAAGACAAAAGGACACACTAACAATGGAGAGTCTTCTGGCTTTCAAAAGTGGTGAGGGGTGCTATTTCCAGACTGGGAGTGTAAGTCCTCTTTGAAAATAGACTGGGATTGCTGTAAACCAAAGGGACTGGTATTGTATTTTTTTCAGAAATCTTGAACAGAGGATAGATGAGAATGGGAAGCAACTGTTGCCACAGGAATATGGTTTCAGCAGTTTTGAATGTGAATTCAAAAGTTGCAATCAGATTTTTCATTGCAGCCTGACTTCAAGTGCTCACAAGTAAAACTGAGAAGACAGATGCATCTCTAATGAAGCTAATCAATCTGTGAGATGGATGAGATGGGCAAAACAGAATAGAAAAATGGGAAATATTTGAGAGGGATTAAGACTGCATAAGTTTTTTTTTTCCTTCACTATTTGAGTACAGTTTGATGTCATCTCTGGCAAAGCTGATTGACAGAATTCTATAGTGTAAGTTATAAAAGTATCTTTCTGGAAAATCTTTATCTTCACAGTGCCTCAGCACAAATGCAAGAATATTTTCCCCTTTTACAGTTAGGAGGCTACAAACTTATTGAAGGTTATATTTACAGAAGTGTTGAAAAGAGGCCTTCCAAGTCTTAGGTTCAAGCGTAGCCACTGACCCAGCTGTCATGTGCTACTTCCTTATAGTAGTTTATGACTAAAGGATTATTTGCCTGGCATTTTTGAGGCAGATGGGAATTTATACTGTGTGCAGCCCGAGCTGATGGTGTCTGTGCAGTGTTGGTCACAAGCTAATACAGACTGTTTCTCAAGGCAATTTATCCTGTTGAGCTCCTTGCTGCCATAATTAAATGGCTTTGTGTAGTCCAGTTGTGCAGAAGGCATGTCCTAACTGAAAGACACACAGCTAATTTTCTTTCCTTTGTCAAGATTTTCTTCCAATAATGAATACTATCCTATGGTTCAAAAGAGGTCATAGCTTCTTTTATGTACAAAGATTATATATGCTTGTTTAGATGACTGTTTTTCAACCTTTCCTTCTGGTTGACTCCCTAGATTGTTGAAAAGCATGGCTGAGCTTTCTGTGCTTAGTTACTTTCTGTGGGTGTTGAAACAAGAGTCTGTGACACCTTCTGTGGTCTTGGGTTACACCCACTAAGAGACCATTTTGGAAAATAAAACATTTTCCATTGATATATTTGTAGGTTAGAGCTGCTTTGTTATGTGTGAGGTTTTTTAAGGACATTTTATTTTCCCTGTGTACAAAGAACAATAGTCCTGTAAACTTCTGGCCAGAAAAGCAAGCAAACATGCAAGCAAGGAATAGAGCTGCCACACAGATCAGAAAGGAGATTTTGGATCAAAGATCTCATAGAGCCATTAACTGGTCATCTTATGTATCTGTAAAATATATGATACCAGCACTTTTATTCTGTTATGCAGATGCGTATTTAGAGGGCTAAGGCTGTGTGGATTATATATTCTTTCAAAAGCTTTGTAGAGGTATTTTGTCCCACTTTCTAACTGGATCTTTCACAGGAGCACTGTGAAAGCACTGAGTAGTGCACTGCAGATTACTTGTCACTGAACAAACAATACTTTGCAGCAGGCTACACCACATCATATTTACAAAGAAAGAAACATCTAAGACCAGTGGTGGACTGAACATGCTTTTTAGGTTGGTACTGCACTTCAAACCCTCATGTTCTTAACTACTCTTTACATATAGCTGTGTTAGGAGAACACAACTGCAAAACACTGCACAAAACCTCCCCATATACACACTGTCTTCCTGCATTTTAACCTTCAGGCTGCAGGAATGTGAGAAGATTTTCTTTCTTTTTTATCTTCTGATTCCAGAAGGGATGCTCAGCTGGGCACCTCAGCCAAGAGTGAACAGTCTTACTGCTATATGCCCCCGTATCTCACTGTGAGTATAAAGAGAAACAGATTTTCTCTTTGCACTCACAGTGAGATACAGGGACATATATCAGTAAGATATCATTTTGGGGTGCAGCAGGAAAGCACAGTTACCCAGAGCCAGTCTGGCAACCCCTGCACCATGCACGAGTTTGTTGTGTGAAGAGCAGGGCAGCGCCATCGATTGTTGTGTTGTGCCTTGGTGTCTGCGCCTGGGGCACCTGCTGGGAAATCAGTGCTTGGAAATGGATGGAAAACTCCCTGTTTGTAGGAGTGGGACCTTGATACACTGAGTAGTGCACTGACGTGGGGTCTACATCTGATAGCTGAAGAAGGACCAAAGCAGGAATACACCTCACTGCAAAAACTCCAGGAAATCCTGTATAGCTGGGCCTGCCAGGCAAGATCTAGCACAGCTAAAGTGACCCTCTGGCATGTCCCAGTGATTGGATCTCTATGGAGCTGTGGCTGTAAAGAACAGGGGCAGCTCTTTTATGTTTTGTGAAATAAGTGCCAAACAACACCGTTTTGTGATAATGTGATTGCAAGATTAATTGGCACATGCATTAGCAAAGGACACAGAAAATTTGCATTTGCCTGTGGGAAGAGTGAGTCAGAATTACTTTGTACCTGTTTCCTATTATGTGTGTCACACATATTTAATATTTTTAGTTTAGTACTTCATTGTTTTCTTGATTATTTTAATTTTCTGAACTACCTCAGTGTGAAAACATATCACAGAAGATGCTGATACTTTTTATTTATGTAAGATGTTTAAATTATACTTCTGAAGTTACTTTATTTATCTTGCAGTCATAATTATTTAGTGCCTTCTCCATCTGCTTTTATTTAATTATGACTGTATAGACAGCAGTCACAAAGATAAGCCTCTTCAGGCTGATCTGTTGCACAGAGAGCTTTCTGTACACTGTAATGAGCCTGCTTGACACCTGGCAATTAAACAGAATAGACTTTTTTTTTTTTGCTATTCAGTAGAGTTGGCATGATATCAGGCATGCAGTGATGTGACTTGGTTCTCACATTTGGGGCAGACTCTCCCTGGAAGTATGAAAAGGACAGGTGAAATAAATTAGAGAGTTGCCAGCTGCTTTAAAGAACCCTGTTCAGCTTCATAATCTGGTCTTGTCAAATTTCTGGAATTTGATGCATTTTTGTTTGAATATCTTCTTCAGCCTTTTCAACTGTTGCCAGAGAGAACCTCCTACTGGAGTTCTTACTGCTTAAAATTCAAGAGTGCTTTCAACTCCCTCTCTAAAGCAGGGTTTGTTACAGAATAAAGATATTCCCTATCACAATACTTATTTAATATATCCTTTTTGATGCTGTAAAGAGTGGTGGAGAGACTGGAGTCTGTGTATGCCTGTTGGCTAAAATTACACTCTTACACACCTGTTTATTGCTAGCACAATAACATTGATTCCTGTGGGATTTCTCCAGGTTCAGTCCTCATGTAACCAAAATCCAGATATGCACCTGCCTGTTTTCTGGGTGCATAGGCACAACCCCAGTTCCCTTTACAAAGAAATGATTTTGACCAGCGTGGGCTATTTTTCTTTAGCCTTGAGTGTATCTTAACTCTCCATGGATGTGACATGGATCTAAAGTTGCTAAGGTCAATGAAAATAAAATGTTAAATTAAAAGTTTATTGACAGTTTTATCACTAAAAACATGTGTTGTGTGGGTCCACAAAGGTAATAGTTCACCTTTCCTTTTCATTAATATACCTTTCTTTCTGTGAGCAATATCCTTTAATAGTGACTTTGAGCCACTAACAGTTCCAGAAATGTGTTTACCATTTAAAGCAGCAAACATTGTAATTAATTTAACAGTAGGATAAAATCTATTTATTTTGATCCAAACATTGGAAAAACTCCTTGAACTTAACCTTAAAACAATGATGAACCAGCCTTATTTCTCAGTGGTTTCTAATGTGACTTGGATCTGCTCTGCCTTAATCCTCATCATGCCACTCAGCTACCCACTGTGAAATAAAAAAATCAGCTCCCAGAGGGAAAGACAGCAAAAATGGCTTTCAAAACGTGCTTTTTAAAAATAATTCTTAAGAAATTATAACTTTTTTCTTTTTTTGAAAGGCTTTTTTTAAGGCTCCTTTCTTCTTGGTCACATTTTTTCTGGTGTTTTTATTAGCAAACCAATGCTGCCTCACTCATCCCAGTAATAAGAGTATTTCAGCCCAAATTCATAGCTACAAATAACTGGCCACTACTCATGCACCTGGATGCATGAGGGGAGAGCAGTGGACATTGTCTGCCTTGATTTTAGCAACGTTTTTGACAGTCTCTCACAACATCTTCATAGGCAAAGTCAGGAAGTGTGGACTGGACAACTGGACAGTGAGGTGGAATCTAAATGGCAGGTCGCTGATGCTCATAATCTGGGGCACAGGATCTAGTTGGAGGCCTGTCACTTGCGGTGTCCCCCCAGGTTCAATTCTGGGCCCAGTATTGTTTCCTTTGCTCACCAATAACTTGGATGAATGCGTAAGATGCCTTTTCAGAAAGTTTGCTGACGCTAAGCCAGGAGGAAGCCCTTCAGAAGGACCTCCACAGATTGGAGAGATGGGCAGAGATGAACTGTCTGGAGTTCAGCAAAGGCAAATGCAGGGTCCTGCACCTGGGGAGGAACTACCCCGTGCATCAGGACAGGCTGGGGGCTGACCTACTGGAAAGCAGCTCTGTGGAGAATGACAACAAGCTGTCTGTGAGCAGCATGTCCTTGTGGCCAAGAAGGTCGATTGGATCTTGGGGTACCTTAGGAAGAGCACTGCCAGCAGGTCGAGGGAGGTGACCCTGCCCCTCTACTCAGCCCTGCTGAGGCCACATTTGGGGTACTGTATCCAGTTCTGGGCTCCTCGGCACAGGAGAGACGGGAGCTCCTGGAGCAGGTCCAGTGTAGAGCTACAGAGATGAATAAGGGACTGGAGCATCTCTCCTATGAGAAAAGGCTGAGGGAGCTGCGCCTGTTCAGCCTTGAGAAGACACGACTGAGAGATCTCATCAATGTCTGTGAGTAAGTGAAGGGAGGGTGCCAAGAGGGTGCAGCCAAGCTCTTCTCAGTGATGCCGAGCAATGGGACAAGAGGCAACGGGCAGAAACAGGAAGTTCAACTTGAATATAAGGAAGAATTTCTTTAGTTTGCTGGTGTGTGAGCACTGGAACAGATTGTCTGGAGAGGTTGTGGAGTCTCCCTCACTGGAGATATTCAAGAACTGCCTGGACACAATTAAGTACATTTAGCTCAAGGGTGATCCTGATTGAGTGCAGAGCTTACACCAGATGACCCGCTGTGGTCCCTTCCAACCATACCAATTCTGTGATTCTATAAGATGAAGGGAGCTGTTGGAAAGTAATTGAAGCCTGGGTACCCCAAAGACACCACGTTGGTCAGCCTGGAACTTTGGGTCTTCTGCTGTTTCTCCTCGGTCTTTCCCAAAGTGGTTAAAGACATCTTTTCTTTGACATAATTTCTATCCCTTTATTTGCACTGATCAGCAATATCACCTGCTGGTTTTGTACCTGTGTGCTTCAGATTATAATGTATGTTCTAGTATTTTCTGTCTTCTTCAAGAGGTAAGCGCCTTGGGCCATGCCTGTGCTTCCTAGTACACTTTGGAAAAATATTGTGGGCATCTAGTTCTCATGTTCTTTTCTTTTTCAAGTCACTTATTTCTTGAAAGACCAATGCAATAAATAGCAAGCTCAATAGTCAGATGGGAAATTCTTGAAAACTTGTACCTTATGTTCTGATCAGCTTGAGCCAGCATAACCAGATGCCAGGGGAGGCATCCTGCTCTCCCAGTCTCACATCCTGATCCTGCTGCCCACCAGCTTTCCACCACCCTGCCACATCAGGAACTGCTCTGCCTGAAAATTGACTTGGAAAAAAAAGTTATTTTTAGCAGGATCAATTCCCCTGTTTGATTCCCAGCATGGCTGCATAAATGTTTGTGCTGGCACAATTGAAAGGATGCAGTGGGAGTGGGAATGAGCAGTCCCAGATCTGAGGAGGAGGAAGCCAGGAACTGTATGCATCACCAAAACAGTGTCTGTGCACTTGGAACCTTAAGGCCTGACCCTCAGTTGGAGCATCTGTGGAGTCCTAAAAAGGCTAATATGTAACACTATATGTAGGTGCAGGTGATGATGAATGTGGAAAGTGAATATTTTCAGCCAGAACACTTGAAAAGCAGTGGTTGGAGTTACAGAGCAAGAAGTTTTAACAGTCTTGCTGAACCTGGGGCAGGCTTATTTTTTTTTTTTTACATGATCATCACAGAAACAGCAGGGTTGTCTCTCATAGCCAGATTTTCCTAAGTGCACTGCAAGTGAGAAGTACATGCGATAAACAAGGTTAGGTGCTTAATTGCTTAGAAAGGAAATAACTTCTATCACAATATATTTTTTCAATGGCAGCATTTAGGTTCTCTACCCTGTAGCCCCTGTGACCAAATCCTTAGTCACAGCTCGAGGCTGCAGAACATTGTAATTATTCAGTGGTTAATGCAGAGATTTCAGTAATCCTCAGGGGGTAGGAGAAAAAAATGAAGAAAGGAATAAAGACGCTTCCTGCTGATGAGATTTCCAAAGCCAGAGTTTATGCACTGTATATTTAATGAGCACAGGTGAAGCAATTTTATTGTTTCTTTCCAGGATTGTATGAACCTTGTATTCAGGAGCTCTTGTCAGTGGGATTCCTGTACCCAACATTTCAACAGTGCTTTCTGGAGGGAAGAAAATAGATTTGAAATTTCAAGTCATGGATATTTCTAATGCAGTTTTTCAGGATTAATTTTGCATGTAATCATGATACAGTTTGTCTTCCCCTGCAAGACCAAATGCTGTAATACATCATTGCGCTTTTCTCTGAGAGCTGATTGTTACTTAATGCCTGCAGCCAGGTTGTGAAAATTTGAGGCTTTTTCTCTGCAAAGTATACTCTCATAAAAAAAGCATTTTTCAGAGCCATGTCAGCTGAAGTGTTTTTGTTATTATGCTTGGGTGCTTTATGATGCTGTTAGCATCCTCCTAACATACTACACCAAAATGATCCATTATGCCATGTTAGTAGCTTCACTATTTAATCTGCCTTGCATTTGTTATCTTATATTTTAAACTTAACACATGGTTTTCTAAATGTAACCATCTTCTCTTTGTGGGCATAAACCCCACAAAGAACACGTTCACTGTGGATTTCAGTATCTAACATTTTTTGTTTACGAAAGGGAGAATGGGTAAAGGTAGGGGTATCTATGTTCCCAGGGATGTTGATCCCCTGGAATCTTTCTGTTTGCAAATAATGGAGCAGGAGGTGCCAGCAGCTCCAGAAATCTTACCAAGCTACAAAAAATTGCATTGGTTTCCCAGAATGAATGGAATTCATGCAGGATGTTAATTAAGCACCACCAATTAAGATGACTGTTCCACATGTCTGCAAACATAAGACCCCCTTCCAGCTACCCAGTGGATTTCAAATCTCTCCTTTAAAATGCTTTGCAGTGTTATTTCTTTACACATCTCTTCTTTATTCTGCTGTTTATTTGCTTGCTTAAAGTCCAGTCTGATGTCTGACACTGGCAGGTAACTATGTAATTTTCAGAAGAATAAAAATATCAAAGCCACAATACCAAAATGACAGCTGAAGTTCAGTGTGCTCTATTTTAGCCTTCTCCTCCCATTTCTAATTTGCAATGGGCTGCTGAAGTTAGCCTCTACTGCATGGCTGCCCATTGTGAAGCTGGTGCCCACAATCACTTGCTTTTTCTATGGAGCCAGTGGGGCACAAGGGGAATTTCATGATCTCGGTGACAGTGATAACAATGCAGAGTCAGATCCTGACATTCAGGAACGCTGGTGTTGGAACTTGGCAGTCAAACAAAAAGAGCCCAGTTTTAAATCTCTGTGATAAATTATCCTAACACTTAGAATTAAATGTGGAGTTGTTTTTGACACGTGCATGCTCTCTCACATTGGGGCAGGCCTTTCTGAAATATTCTATTTCAGAATAGTTATCTGATATTTGTGTATCCTGTACTTCAACAAGGGTTGCACAAGCAGTTTTAAACGCTTCATGATAATGTCTTAAAGCATACCATAAACATAGCAGAGCAGCCTCTTTACAGGCAATGACATTCCAAAAATAGTATCTCACTACTCTGAAAGGCTGTTCCAGATCCTTGGTCCTTTGGTGATTAGAAGTCTTCTCCTAATCTTCAAGATGAATTTATGTATTCTTAGTACATACTTATTTGCTCTTGGGCCAGTGCTGAACCTTAGGTTAAATAAGTGTTTTCCCCCTCTGCTCTAAGCTGCTCTGATGTATTTATATAAACAGCAATTTCAGCTCAGACTTAACTTCCATTGTTTAGTTCTGTTTTTTTTGTTCAAAATCATGGGTAGTTTTACCTCCTCTTTTAAGACAGAGTTTGCATCTGTCTCACTCTGTTAGTCCTTGACACAATCTTGCACAAGTTTGTTGCTCCTGTTTTTAATTTTTACTTCCCTCAGTTTTTCGGGTGAATGGTTTCAGCCATTGGTTGGGGTGGGAGATAGGCCTTTCCAGTAGAGCTTGGTCCCACCTGTGTCACATCCCATCTATTTTAAGAGAGAATATGTAGTTTGGAGGTGCCTCTGGTCAATGTGGAGAGAGCCTGGACAATTAGCTCATATAAGATGCTTTAGTTTTAGCTGGCTAAAGTTTGGTGAGATGAATCCTGCTGCCTCTGGACAACCTTATTTGGTAGCAGTCAGCCTCTTGTAAGACCAGGGAATGATGAGTACACCCATGTCACATATTGATATGATTCTCCTCCTCCAAGCTGGCTTTGTAGGGCATGAAAACACCTCACAATCTTTTTAAGAACAAGTTCAATGACACTGTGGCATAATGCTTTATCATCTGTTATGCTCCACTGCATTGAGTACGTCCCATAGGACAACTCTAGAAGACGGTGGTTGCCTGCTGTCCATGTGGAAGGTCTGTTCCCCTGATTGATTATCCTTCTGTGTTTCACACTTCAGATCATCCCTGCATAAGGGAGCTCTGCCTGATGAATGCTAATATTAGCACTACAGGTTGTGCCTTATTTAACATCAGGCTCACATTACTAATTTTCTTACTTTGGTTTCAAGATCCTCACTGGATGACCCCATGTCTGTACATTTAAATGATAGGAGGCTGTGAATTTGCTCTCATGGATGGTGACAGCATCCTTTGTTTGCTAATAAGGCTTGGCAATAATTGTGAAACTTGTGTATGCACAACAAATCATTCAGCACATGGATGGCTTGTAAGCCCCATATTCTGGATTCAGTAGACCTTTCTCTGAGTCTCACTCCATAGGCATAAAATTATGCCATGAATGAAAGAATATGCTTGAAAAAAGGACTCAAGTGTGATGCCTTGCCAATGTAGTTGGTTAATGCCTGAACAAGTGTAGTTGAGTTTCAATTATTTATGATAATATCTTCTAGCCTGCCAATAAAATAGTGTAATAGGTTTTTTAAAAGTAATGAATTCCTAGAAATATGGGATCTTGTTACTAACATAAATTAAAACTCTGCTGAGAAGTGGATGAGTACCCTTAGGGGTAAAAGGGTTGTTGAGTTCTTTAAATGTGTGGATTAGCAAAATGAGAATTAATGAGCTGTTATTATTTATAGAAGCAACATCTGATCAGTGTTTCCTCATAATTCATACCTCCCAAAACCTGGATTTACTTTGCTTTTTCTCAGCTAAGGGCTTTAGACTCAGTAATATTTCTTCTGCAGAACCAAGATTCAGCAGTATTTTATACAGGTTCT
This sequence comes from Acrocephalus scirpaceus scirpaceus, assembly GCA_910950805.1. Classification (NCBI taxonomy): domain Eukaryota; kingdom Metazoa; phylum Chordata; class Aves; order Passeriformes; family Sylviidae; genus Acrocephalus; species Acrocephalus scirpaceus. The sequence continues at coordinate 52,415,862 of OU383774.1, read as the reverse complement.
CCATTTTATGCTAGAATAATTATTTCTGATTTATGTTCTGTCTGTTTTGCATACAATGGGTCAAGTCCCTACTTAAAATTCATGTAGCCCCATTCATGTGCATCTTTTAACAGTTCAGAGGTAGAACAAGGCAGCTGAGGAGATGCCTGAGACCAGAACTCAGACCAGAGACTTACTTTGTGATCCTGACCAAGACTCTCAGGGTGCATTCATCCACCTGCATGTCAAGATAGCTGCATATCTGATCTGTCTGTACACTCAAAGGAGAGAACAGTTCATCAATCAGAGGTTATTATTTATACCCTAAATTGTTTTCCTAGATGATGAAGGCTTTATCATTTGTCTGTGCTCTGGTATTTGGTGCTCCTGCTTCATGGTGTTTTTTCATTTGTGTCAGAGACTTGTCTGAAAGCCACCCTACTTTGGTGGTGATTCCTCTCTGAGAATTATTTCTCAAGTAATAAAGCTGTTTCTAAATGCATTTTTTGTGTAAGTATATTTGATTATATTTGGCTTATGGTAACTCTGAGCACAGCTGCAGTGGCATTTTATCTGTATTGCTGTATCTGTAGTACTTATCTATACTGCTGTTCCTATATAAAGGAGCAATGCCAGTGAATTTGGCACCAGGAAGAAGTGGAAGGTGGAACACTATGACATACACTTTCATATGCTATGTCTGTCTGCAACGTCAGTGCTATCCCAGCACCTCTGGCTATGTTTTGTACTGCCTTAGCCAGTGAAGTATCTGAATCACGAAGATCCACCACTTAGGAGTCCTTCTTTAGTGCTGATTTTTAAGTGTTAGCCTCTCTGATTATTTCTGGTCCATAATCTCATTACCTAAACACTCCTGTATGGAACAGGATGAGTCACTTATCACGCTGTAAACTAATTTATTCCAGTCTCTTCTGAATGTGTTTGCTTTTGTCTTCTGATGGATGGAAATAGCTCTGTGGTTTCTGCCTCTCACTGCTGGCATCCCATCTATTTCTGCCACTTCCCAGGCTGGCTGGTATTCTCAGAGAGTTGCTGTTTCCTTTAGCAAAAACACCCCATATTTCTCTGCTGGATTTGCTGGCTTGTTCCTAGTTCTACTTTTGCTCTCCTTTTAATTTTCTCTTTAGTCTTAAGTATATTTTCTTTCTGTATCCTCAAAATGATATTTAGTGGTTTCCTTGATGGTTTAGTTCTCTGTTCGTATGCCATATTACAATAACCCTAACTCAGATATGTAGGTGTCTTTTCCTATTATTACCATTATTATGTCTGCCACATTCATTACCAACTGGAAGCCACAAGCTTTACATACTAAATAGTTTTCCCCTCAAATACCCTTTACTTCTCTTCTCTCAAGTTTATTCTCCTCTCAGTGTATGGGACAAATTATGTGTATAACTACATTAATGACAATGGGAGCTATGGGTGTAAATCTCCCTTGTGCTGAAAGGAGAATGGGCCTCCAAGTTTTTCGTCATTTAAGATGCATCCTGGTGGGCTTTCTCAGTGCTTCCCCTTTGGGCTTTCCCCCTGCCCTCTCTCCCTGGCACAGAATATGCAGCTTGCAGGGGACAATGTGGCACAAGTCATGGTAAATTAAACAGATATCAAAATCCCTGCTGAAAAAGTGGTGGAGAAGTGCAGAAAATAGGCACTAAGGAGGATGAATGCAAGCTGTGCCTTGAATAATGAGATGGAACATAAATAAAACAGTGACATGATTTGTTTCCCCACTTACCTTGTGAATAGGAAACACCAGTCCTGATTCTTCCTTACCGGAAGGAAAACATCAAGTTCCGTGATGTTACTCCTGATTGGCAGTGATGAAAGTGAAAAAAAAAAAAAAGGCTTTATTTTGAAAGATGATATTAAGGGAGTTGTTGGAGAATAATGAAGCTACTAAAGTGACTAAAGTCTCCTGTTACAGCCTGATATATGTCAGGGCAGAACTCACACTTTGCCTTTATGATAAAATAGTATTTACTCTGGAGCAAATATATATATTCTGGTACTAATGTGTTTTATGAGTGAGATGGGAGACAGAACCATGACAGAAAGGAAACTGCAAGAGAGTTAATTTATTTGGCATGGTGAAGGAAGCTATTCTGTGAGGTATAGCAGATTATAATATAAGAAATAGTGTCATGTGACAACTTAAGTAGAGTGCTTTAACATATTCAACAAAGCAACCTAACTGAAACAAAAAAACTGGCCACATTGAAGGATATCTTGAAGGGGTTTTGTATGTGTTTTTCTTCAGAGGTCATAAACAAAACACTGAATGTTGCTTTTACACATAGTGGAAGGCACTAAATATGTCCCATCAGTTTCAGTAGAATGAGATGGCTTTTTTTGCAGGCACCACTGTTATTATTCTTTATTAATTTGCTTGGCATCCAAACAGGACTTTGCAGACAGACACAGTAAGGTTTTTACCCTTAGGAGCATAAGAGTGTAATTAATCCTAGCAGTGATTTTAACAGGACATTTCAGGCACTGAAAATTACATCTTGTTTTTAGAATCAGGTGTAGAGGAGAGGTATGGACCAGTTCTGCAAAATTGTGGTGTCTGCCCCACAAAGCCCAAACTTTTTCCCTACCCAGTCAGCATCTTTCTTACTCTATGGTCTGTTGGCTCTTTGCATTTGGGCTTTGACATGCAGGAAGGGAGAAGTGCTGGAGCTGCACAGCTGCAGTTAGGCACTCCAAATGTCCTTCTAGGACATAGGAGTCACCAGGTCATGGTGGAGCTGTTCCCTCCGGGTGCTTGGCTTGACTGAGATGTAGCTGCTGTGTAGGTTGTGTACTCAAAGACAATCTCCATGCTCAGCAGAAAATTGGAGACAGCTGCCTAATGCCAGATCTGGACAGCAGAACACTCAAGTTCTTAAATATTTTTAGTGTTTTTCAGTGAGACCTGGTGGACTATTACTGTCATGTATGAGTTATTTTTAATACTGCCATGGTTCTGATTTTTATTTATTCAAGACCAATTCAGTCCTAGAATAAGCAAGTGCCGCTCCAAGGCAAACCTTAAGGTCAAATATGAAGTAAGGCTCTGAAGATATGCATTTGGCAAGAGGATGGGAACTGGTGTGTGAGAAGAGGGCATGACAGAGCTTTTACATCCTTTTTTGGATTTGTTATAATTCTGTTTGTACTTGTAGTTATATGTCTGTGTAAGGATTCACATCCATTTAAGTGGATGAATACTTGAGCCTAGAAAGTACCATTTATGAGTCAATGGCAGTTCACAGGTGATGCACCATTAAAATTTTACTTGATTGAAGCAATTTTGAACACTGAATTAGAGAAATTAAGACTTTACTCAATCTAAAACTAGTTTAACTGGCTTTTTTTTGGCTGAATTTTTTCTAATTGAAAATGTAACATTACAATCTGCATTAAAATGACAATAATCGTAATAATGATACCAAGATTTTATAAAGCATTTGTATTTCTTATTAGTGATAGTTTCCAGCTATGATGATAATGTGTGAAATAATTTCCATGGGCTCATGTGCTTGCTATAAAAATATAAGTCCAATCCATAGTCTTTAGTGAAGACTTTGTTGTGAAGAATCTCTAAAAAAAATGGCCACTTGGGAAGCAATTACTAATAATTACAGAGTCCTTCATCACTGCTTTTGATCTTTTGCATGCATGGATCTAAACCCCTAATATTCACGTTGCTGACAGTATGGCACAGTTCAACAATAGCTTTGATGCCAATAGGAACAAAAGGGCTTTTTAAAAATATTCAATTCAGCAATTACTGTCACAGCTCTACTCCTTAAATGCAACTGTGTGTGTTCTTTGCAGTTAATGAATTCATATTACCTTTTAGAATTCACAGTCCTTTTCCCAGCACTTTTAGTTGTAAGGTGTGAATTGTATCAATAGTGATATCCGTCTTCACTAGGTGTTTGCTCTGTGGGAGGATGGTGCTCTGTGTGCAATGTGTACAATTACTTTTGAACCGTAGACAAGATAATAGTCAGGCCATTTCATGCCTTAGGCAAGGGACATCTGCCAAGCATATACTGTACTCTATCAATAGGTCTTCAATCTTTTGCATCCCATGAAATTAATTTTTCCTGGGGCTATAGGTAATTTGTCTTGTCTAATGAAAGTTACAGCTATTTCACAAACAGCAGACAATAATTCTGGAAGCTTGTATTAGAGAAAATACTTGTCTTCTTTTTAAATGTGAAAAGCTGGTTTGTTCAGTGAGAATAGTTTAATTTTCTTGGGAATTATAAAAATAAAACATAGGATGTGACAAACACAGATTATTGTGCCAAGGCAAAGGTATTTCGATAGGTCTGGAATGCAAAGTTTATCCGTAAAGTATATGGGATATATCTCTGTATGACTCATGTCACACATATCTCATATAAATCATGTAAGGTGAAATAATAGCCAACATCATTCACTCATTTGTAAGCTACAACCCCTTGTTTTTTGTCCCTTTAGACTGTGCAGTCTCCGGGACGAGGGACCATCCTGCCATTGAGCATCTCAGCAGCATCTCAGCGCGCTCCTGTCTGTGTTAGAGGTTGCTGCTGCCTGATGCCCTGTTGCTGGCAGGTCTCCAGGCCCATGAAGAAGGGCTGCACTGGGTCATCCCTGTGACCAGGGATCACCAAAAGCTGGGCTGAGACTGGTGCATGTGCCATCGAGCCAGGCTTCTCTGAACATGGGACTGGGTTTGACCTCTTCTCCTTTGTAGTTCAGTGCTGAGGCATTCTTCCATCTTTAAGCTCACCCGTGCCTATCTGGCGGATGTCTGGGCAAAATAACAAACAGTCTCTGCCTGGCTGTGGGACCAAGGAATAGGCACAAAGTTAGGACTACAACTGGAAAAACTCTATGTAGTTAAGTTGTCCAAAGAACTACAAAATCCTGGATATGGAGAAGGTGAATAAGGGCTAAACATTCACTGTTTCATCCCGGGCAAGGATGAACGTCCCTCAGATGGACTGCTTGAGAGACAGGTTCAAAACTACCAGAAGAAGGTGGTTCTCTGTATAATAGGCAATGAACCCATAGGTTTCCCTGCCAAAAGATGTTATGAATGCAAAAATTCAAGGGGAGAATGAAAGAGAGTAGTTGAAAGAGAGATTTACAAAGGATCATTAAGCAGGTGAAGCACATGAGGTTTAGAAAACCTGCTCAGTTGAAAAGAGTAAGAAGATGAGATAGTGTGTGTGGGGAAATGTTGTAAATGTTCACTCATTTCTTAATTTGCAATGGATATGGCTTATGGCTCTGCTTGAACTGGGTTAGGCAGACCCTTTGTTTGAACCAAATACATCTTCATGTAAACCACAGCACTGGAGTAGAAGGCAGCAATTGCAGTCAACCCCCTGAACAAAGGCAGGCATCTCTTAATGCCTGTCCTGGAAAGACAATAGTATTGGAAATCAGCTGAAGTCATGCATGTCTGAGGCCTTCAGGAACAGGCCCTGAGATCTGTCTGGCTTGGTAGTCCTTTTTTATCCTTTTAAAGCCTTTAAGTCATTTACTTCCAGAGGATTTTGAATGCTTGCTATGGCAGCTGGAAGTTTGCCACTGTTGTTCTGCATCTGTATCTCTGGGGATTTGCTGGATGTTTTGGTTGAGTCAATTTCACTTTAGATACACTTCAAATTTTAACAATGATGCCAGCAGCAGATTCAGGCAGCAACAACATAAACAAATAGCACTCCTTCAACTCTGTGTGGACTCTTGTGCCACAATTCCCAATATGCTTCAAGAGCATGAAGTGGCTGGAGAGTTTCAATGACCTTGCTTATCTCCTTCTGTCAACTTAAACATGAAAAACTCCTTAATAAATCATGTAATTACAAGCTACACAGAGATAGGAGTCTGAAACTTGCAGTATTAGGGTTCTACCTGTGATTTGCTTCCCTTGAAGCCAAAAAATTACGTCTCTTGTGCCCCCTGCTCCCCCACCTTGTCTTTTGCACTCCCAACCCCTGTTGACTTTACAGAGGACTTGTGGGTTTCTGTCTACATTAATCAGTGCAGGTTTTCAGTCTCCGATGAATCAGTTTTTAATCATGTAGTGTTTCCACTGCTGGGCTAACCACTTTGCTTCTCTTTGGAAATTTCTTGAAGAAAAGCTACTAAAAAGCCTGCCTGTATTTACAACTGAATCAGTTGGTTTAGGAAAAGATATTGTATCTTCCTGAATACTTTGTCTTTTTGAGATCCTTCAATGGTCTCTATTATAGCAGAACTATGTTGAGAAATGGCCAGTGCAGCAGGAAAGTGATCAATGGTTTATTAAAAAATCCACATTAACTCTTTTGATCCCAGAATGAGTTCCCATTTTTATGAAGTTTGCATCATTTGGAAATAATTTTAAGTGACTTTTACAGTAAAAGATAGATATCTACATTTTGCATTTTCCTTCTTGTAGAGAATACTGATAGATAGTCTTGTCTAAGAAAATAATTTCAGATAATATTGTATCTATGAGTAGACATGTCTAGGAGCAAAAGTTTTGTTACCTTTGTTTACCAAAGATAAGTCAATACCTTCATATTTCTTGGTTTTTATTTAATATATACATATTGGACCTGATCCTTTGTGCTTTGCAGAGGAGAGCTCTAATTTTGCAGGGAGACAAGGCCACATCCTGGCTTGATGGAGTAAGAATGGGACCAGGTGCTGCCATAGGACATGCAAGGCAACACAAAGCAGCCCTGAGTGAGACCCATGCTACAGAACACCCTGGTGAGAGGCATCCTGGACTGTGAAGATCTGAGACCTCCTTTGCCTTCTTCATCCTACTAATATACTACTATATGATATCCAGCTTCTTTTGCCATGCTCATCACCATACTGAGTGCCTACAGGAATTATACTTGCCTTTATTCCCCCCACAAACTCAGCAAAGAGTAGATTAATGCGCTTTCTGTTCCTCCTACTTTTCCTCCTACTCACTCATTTGCTTCGGGCAGCAATAAACTCAGCAATTATAGGAGCAGCAGCAGGAGCAGCAGCCGCCAGCTTCCAAACAACGGATTTGGCCAAGAAGAAAGACGCCCTTCAAATCTGCACTCTGCTGCTCAGCCCACAGACAGAACAAAGTCTGCACCTCCCAGCAGCAGGGAGGGCAAATGTGCTAAAACAGTGACTTGAAAACACTCTTCCCTTCTCCCTTGCCAAAGGTAAATACCAAACTGGTTTGCAAACTCAGCTGAGGGCGAGGAACTCTTTTCCCCAATGTGTTTAAATAAGGAGCTTTGCCCTCCTTTGCATGGGACAGCACCTTCAGATAAATCATTTTGAAGCAAAAATCTTGGAAAAAGTTTGTAAGAAATGAAAACAGGGGGATGGAGAGTCACTTGGTGGGGAACGCTACCTGTCCACACAGGGGGCTCTGTATTTTACATTGCATTGAGGGTGTTTCATCCCCAGCCTCAGATTTCAGAGCATCACTTTTGGTAACATTTCATTAGCTACAGTGGGGGGAATGCTACAAAAAGTGACCCATTAGACTAAGCCGAAGCTTTTTAAATTGCTTATGTGAATCAATTAGGGATTCACTGGCTTACATTTTATTATGAGGTACAAACTCTCTGAATAGTTATTACCTTTCTCAGGTGAGTCAGTGTCAGAAGACAGCAAAATTGAGGTCCATTATTGCAGACTTCAACGAACTCTGCTCTATCTCACCATCAGTGGCAAAAGGATCTGCAGTGGTCACCAGCCCTCAGTCCTTTTGCAAAGCTGGGGAAAACTGAGTTTTCTTTTCATAATAAATTACATGCCAGCTCAGAACCTATCAAGATTTATAAGGCCGGATTCTGGCCTTGGTTGGCTTCAATGTGGCAGCACTTAACATACATCTAATGACAGACCATAGTTCACCTTTCAATGAGTCTCCTTCCCTGTCTGTTGACAGGCAGTGCTTTGGATTTAAAATGAAGTTGCAAAGCCAGAGTGGAGACTTTAATGAACATCCCTTCTTTTTTTTGTTCCCTTTAATCAGAACCAACACCAATAAATGTCACTCACACTAAACATTTATATGTTTCTGCCTCCTGGATGGGAACTTGCGGGACTCTTTGCTTTGATAGTCACTCTGCACTGAGTCATATTTTGAGTTTCTCAACCAGCAGGTCTGTTCATTTACTATGGCTTTTTTTGAAGGACTAGTTTGGGGTATCCCTGTTGGCACTCTTTTATAGAGATTACCCTGTGGACTGTATTTCCTTTGAGTCTGCAAAAATGCCACAGGGCAGATGAGAGGTGTGCCTTTTGCACTTAAAAAAAAAATTAAATAAAATAGTATTGCCAATTGAGAAAGTCAGTGAGGACTTTGACCTTTAGAATAAGCACTGCCAGAAATAAAATAAAGTGTCAGGGTGTTGTAAGAATTAAGTATATTACCGAGTCTAGTGGGAAGGAATCCAGCATCTTAAATGGAGGGCACCGGAGTCTCTTGTTGATTGCAAATGACACTGCAATGCAAATCATGAGAGCCGTTCCAGGCTATTCTCTTCCCCTCTTCCCACTCCAGCGATCTCTGTGTGCTCACTTAATCAAAGAAGGAGTTAGGTCTCCCAGAGATGCACAGCAACCCAAACAGCCAAGCCAAATGTGAACCCACAGAATCCTGAATAGCTGAAATCTGCTGTTGAACAATAGGAGGAGAGAAAATCCTAGGAATCTAATATTTGATCAGTGTAAGGCATTGCTTATTACGGCAACTGTCTGTAGGCTGGTGGGGGGAGGGAAGCAGAATAATCATTGGAAAAGGAGTATATCAGGACAGTTTTTCTGTCTTAATATTTCCCTCCTTCTGCCTCTCAGAAGACTTTGAAGGCGATGCAGTGCCTCTGTTCCATTCCTTGTATAGACAGGATGAAGGATTTGTTATTTTAAGAGTGTGGACTTTGTCAACCCCTGTCTAAGTTCACATTATATAGGGTGAGGATCAGCTATCTTTCTGTATGTTTATACCAGGCCATGAAATGCAACATTGGCTGATGTATGCTCCCTAGGCATCCTAAGGCTGAAAGCTGATGTTCCAAGAGTACACGAAGAGCAAAATAGGATATAAATCCCTTCTTCTAAAACAAATGTAAGAGATAATGTAACTCTTCTGCAGGAAGGGAATTTTCATTTCACCCATGTGTGACAGAAGGTCTGTTAAGTAACCAACATGCTTAGAGCTTGGAAAAGAAGTGTAACATGGTCTCTGTGGACAATTATATTACACTTTAAACACATGAATTACCAGCAGAATAGGAAAAAGAATATATCTGAGGCCAAATGTCTCCATAAACCATTGTAATAACAAGGAGGCTGATCCTCCCTGTCTCTCATTTGGACTTTCTGCTGCTGCCCATTCTGCATTGCAATGCTCATTATAAGCAGAGAAGTGGTTTTGAATTTTACTTTTAAACCACCAGCAACCATTTTGCTATAAAGCTGAGCCATTTATATTTTCTAAGCCTGTCCTCACAGATATCAGAACAATACTGTGAAGAATAAAAAGAGCAATTGCCATGACTCTTCCTTGAGAGGGGTGAGTATTAACAACCCATTTTCCCCAGGGGCTCAATTGCAGCTGGAACTAAGGGCCTCAGTGGTGGGGTAGTACTCTAATCTGTACAAGGCTGTGTGGCAAAGACAGAGGAAGAGGCAAAGGCTGAGACCAGGAATTTGTGGCTCTCCAGACAGACCTCCTTCCACCCTGACCTTGAAAATTCAGAATTCCAAATCCCTCTCCTCATATGCATTATTTAATAAAGAAGAACCTTTTCTTAAATATTCAAAAAGCCAGATACCTTGCATTTCTTCTCTCTCTCCTACTGTCTTTGTGATTCTCGCTCAGGAGCTAAGCCTATTTAAGTTTCCTATAATGATGCATATTGTAAAAGTTTATTACAACAGAATTTAATGGCTGGGAAGCAGAAGTCTGCAGGCTGAAACATTATATCAAAGGTAACCTTTTGATAGAAAATTTTGCAGACATGGTAAATTTTATCCGACTCAACTATTTAACTCTTCACAGTGTATTTCTCATATCTCTCTGAGGTGGGGAGAAAAGAGGCTTGATTTCCCTCCTGTCTTGCATAATTATTTATACTTCTGCAAAGTGGATACAAAGTTCTTCAGAATCTCAGTGGCAGGATTTTCCATGCAATTTCTGGAGAAGCTGAGAAGTGCAGAAGGGACCAAGCAACAGAGAACTGGTAAAAATCTTCATGCTGTTGCCTTAACACAGGTGTTTAGCATCATTTGAGATGCCCTAAGGAACCTTACCTGGCCTCCAGCTGCCACTCCAGAACTGCATGGATTTCCCACAGATGTTATGTCACATGTGCCAGGCTTGTGATCGGAGATACCCTAGGGAGTTTTGGGTGGCACCAAATGCTTATGTTTAGGCAGTTGACTCAAGTCCTAATTAACTGGACTGCCTGATTCTGGGTTAATTCACTGAGATGAGAGAAATTTGAAGTTTGTTATAGGCAGTCTGAGTATAGCCTTTGATTCTTGTTCAGTGGAAAACCAACTGACTTCCATCACATAGGCTAACCCATTTAGTAGCACTTGGGGCATCTATTGGATTTGCTGAATTAGATGTGAGCTCAGAGAAGGAGAACAACACAGGGTCAAGTGAGATCTTTAAAAACCTGCTGTAGACTTCTTTGCCTTGCTTTGCCAGTTGCATGGAATACAAACGCAAGAGTTGGAGAAAGGATTACCTGGAAATCAAGATTTCTTTCTTTTCTAATCAGCTCCTGGATGTTTGTGATTAAATCTTTTCACAGCGTCGTACCTCAGCATCCTTTTCCAATCGCTGGGGGTCATGACACTGACATCCCTTCGCATGAGCTTTGACAGGTTATGGAAAAGACTGTGATATCATCTGATTTTGGGAAAAACTGAAGAGACGGTTTGTTAATTATACTGGGATATTTTGTGGAAAAACTAGATCTTGTATGTACTTTCCCAGCTTGAGGATCATGCTATGGATGGATACACAATCTTTTCCTCTAGCAAGGAAATACTGCATTCTGTTACTCTAAACAATGAATTGTGGCATCTGACTTGAAGTAAAACCAAAAAATAAGCACTGAAATTCTCTGACTGTTACTGATCCCCATCACAGTTGTCATAAAACTTGATCTAGCATCTGTAATAATGACATTGATCTAGTGAAGTCCTTGCCCACTTTGAAAAAGTATTTAATTTTCTCTCTTGCTTATACTGTAGTTCAGTCCTTTACAACTTATGTCTTCTCCTAATTACCTAGGAAACCTATTGTGTTTCTTCTATTACTCAGAAATTCTTCCACTGAGAACTTTCATGACCTATAGTGCACATCCTGAGCTCCAGGTGACAAATTACCAAGAGAGGGAGTCTAAGACTTCCCATGGCCAATTGAGTGCAAATTATCTAGTCCTAGAGCAATCAGTTTTTCCATCAAAAAGGACATTGACCCCTACCACTGTCAGGAATATTCACTGTATTTATGTAAAGCCAAGCTCAGTTTTCACACAGCATTTGACCTTGGCTCCTTATGGCAATGTTTGTAATCTTCAATAGGTGGGAAGTTAATGCTCTCTTAGGCTGTTTAATATGATTCTACAAAAAATATTCTAAAATTTGGAAGCTATTTTAAGAAATGGAAATATCCTTTTTGGAGATAATTCAATCCATTTTGCATCATGTCACGAGACTGACATCTATCTCAGTGCAAGGAGATTATTCAAAAATTCCCAGGAAAATGCTGTTCTTTTCTACATTGTCTGATGTTTCTGGTAGTATATTTAGGAGTTGAATTGAAGCAACGCTGTAGGTTTCATTAGTCCAGCTCCCCAGTGGATTTCTTTTTTCTGAATTTAAGACTCAGAAAAAAAAATCTTTTTCTGACTTAACAATTCCCCTGTTTAATCTCTTAAAACTTTTTCAAGTGTAGTGTTCCCTGGACTCTTGGTTCTCTTGGTGTTTTGGTGGTAGATAGCTTTCATAGCTAATTCTCCTTTAAGTGGAAAGAAGGCCATTTCCAGGCTCAAGGGCAGCTCCTACTTACATGTTTAATTTGGTTGAATGACTTCAATTTCAGTGTTAAATTTAATATACTTTTATGAATATTCTTAATTCCTTCACATGATTAGGAATCTTGTCCTCATACGGACTCACCTACATTTGATTCCAGAAAAAGTCTGTACAAAGCCTTGTTCAGACTTGGCAGCATGCCTCTTTGTAGCATGAAGGAGAGACTGGATCAGATTAAATAGCAGGAGGGAAAGGGAATGGCAGGAGGCATACACCAGTAAAGCCTCCACCAGCATATGCATGTTGTGTATGGACCCATGTTCTAGGTTTGCACAGCACCTATCCTCAGTGCTGCTAACATTGATAATTGATGTCAGCAGTGTGATGGGGGCTGTGAAGGATATCTGATGAAGCTTTCCTAAGGGATAACTCAGTTTTCAAAAAAAGGGTATAAAAAGGTATTACTTTGTTACAGGAAATTCATTATACAAGACCATAGTCAAGGGATTGATAGCCACCTCCTGCAGAGCAGTAATCCTTTGTCTTTAGGACATAGAGGCGTGCCATTATCATAGCCTCTTGTTAACAGGGATGATATTCAGCAAGGGAACAGGGCTCAACTGAGCTACTGGAAAGCTTCATTTGATGTGCAAATGAACAGTCCTGTTCAATAGGGTACACATGTCCCAAGTGTGTGTACATGAAACTCCACTTAATGTCTGCCAGAGCCTGCAAATAACACAGTGTATCAGATAAGGACTGGGACCCCTTGAGGGACTGTTTATCTTAATGCCACTAGCAGGAGTAAATTGAGTTTTCAGTCTGGAAAAGCCTTTCATCCAAAGTGAACAGCTTTGACATGTGCTGCAGCCCTGATTAGGGAATAAACTCATGAACCAAAGGTAGAAAATTATCATACCTAACCAGAATGAGCAGGAAGAAGTCTTCAGTTGCATCCTAAATGCCTGTGTCACTGAAAACAAAGATTTTAGAAAAGGAAATCCAAACAAAATATTCTCATGTAATCTTTTCCTCACAAAGGTACATTAAAAATATCTTTGCACTTGCCTAGCATTGTGGAGGAAAGAGAAAGAAGTGAGATCTCATCCCGCTAAAATGTCCACAAATGTCCTGTATGTGTCTATTTCTTGCCAAACTGTGAAACTGAGACAAGCTGTTACTGTTTCCAAAGAGGCCTTGTACCTGCCAAAGATCTACTCAGAACATCCTAAAATTAAGCCAGGGTGACAGATCATGTCTATACAAAGAGCATAACACTTTAGATGATATGCCTTGAGCTCCAGTACAACATAAGCAGGCCTAAGTGAAGTGGCTTCGCACAATGGGGAAAATCAGATTATGCCATTAGAAGGAACAGCTGTACATGAAACCAAAATAATTCAAATTATGTAGTCTGCTTCTCTTAAGACAGAGTAAAGACGAACAATCTTGATTTTAACAGAACTACTTGGAAAAAGAAAGGACTACTCACTCTGAATAGAAGTGAAGAAATCTGGTCCTACAACATGAAACTAAATAAAACCAATCTTTCTCCCCTGAATAGAGGAACTGAAAGAGTCTGCTCTTGAAAACATCTCTTTTTCTGTACTCAGAGGCTGTGTCAAATCATTTCCTAGTGGTAGGCAGATTAAATTCTAGCTATGTTTAAGGGGTACTTGAAAGAGTAGAAACATTTGAAGTGAAATATTTAGAGTTACATCCAGGAGGGTCAGGACTAATTTGTGAATCATCAAAAGGCCCAAAGGCAACTTGCATATAAGTGCTCAATTTTGTGCTTTAGTTTGTCATCATCATAAAAATTGATTCTTCTGTGCTGCATGACTAATATTTATAGGCAAGACTTACTGGTGGAATGGGGGTTATAATAAAAGCTTTTGTCTGCCCAGGTAAGATAAGGCTCCTGCACAAATTCACCGTGCTCTCACCGCTCTGTGGTAACTCTCCACAGAGTCTCTCTGCTGCTGGGATGTATTGCACATATAAAGGTACATATCTTGCTTAAGCTTACTGGTGTAGACTCACTTGAGAATCAATCTGCATCTAAGAAAACTATTTCACATCAAACATTTTCAGACTTGCCCAGTCTAGGTGCTGTGCTTTGCTTAGTGGTGGATTATTTTGGGTTTGCATAGGAGTGACTGGAAAGAGATTTTATGGCCTGTAGTGGCCAAAGGTTACCTATTATGAAGATAAAATTCTGTCAACCACAGAGATACAGAAGATAAAGCCTGAAAATTAGAAAATTAGATTTATGTAAAAGTTTCCGATTAAATGAAAGGTAAAATACAATGTAATTTACTATGATAATGACAGAGAAAAATACAGAAGTCGTAAGAGGGAATAAAAATGACACATGCAGGAATTCTGGCAGAAAATGGCTTTTATTTTATGGATGCAATCACCTTACGTAAATAAATGTGGCTTCCTAGGCAGGGGTCAGTCTTCATTCATGCCACCATCACAGAGGTGAGGAAATGATTTCCCTAGGGAAGGCACTGCAAATGACAGCAGAAAAAAAAAAGTGAAAAATCATTATAAAAGGTGCAACCACTGCACTATCTTGCACTATAATTTAACCCATTCCTCTACACCTGACAATAAGCCATGCTGCTTTGAAGTATTCTTGCTCTCCTTTGTCTTTATTATACAAACCATACCAAAAGCCAGCAGGTACAGTGGGCCAAAGGGATTTTCTTTGAGCCACAACTCATGACTTTGTGGTTAAATGTGATGATTGTAGAGAATCTTGATGCTGCAGGGCTGGCTGCCATTTATTGCACTAATTTCTTTTTCCTCATCCTTTTTTCCCTCCACCCCTGCTGTGAGCACTAGTGGAAGAGGCAGAAAGCAGGGCAGTGCAGAAAGGCCTCACTGTGCTCCTTCTGGAGACGTGTGTTAGCTCTCCAGTGAGTATTCCGGAGCTTGCTGTTTCCAAGTCAGGCTTCTCAGTGGCATGCTGAGTGCTCTTATCCACTCCCCAGGACATGCCTTGAGTCAGCTGGAATGCAAAATATGCTTGTTGGGAGTTGCAAGAAGACTGTGTCAACATTACGGGGTTTATAACTCAGCTCTCCAGTTAACGCTCTTTTGTAGAAATTCTTCAGTTCTCTTGTACTGTGATTTGGTGCTGGTTGCTGGGAAAATAATTATTTGAGTGCTGATGTTCTGTGCTAGGCTGATAGCACATATGACATGACACAGATTCAAAGCCTCTTAGATGTGACGCTTTTACTGGACTGCCTGAACCTCTGGAGGATAAAGGTGCTGTGATTTCCTGTTCAGGTTGGAAGAGATTTGCTTTCCTCTCTTATTATTCATGTCTGCTTATTGCCTGTCCTCATAATTATATCTGACACTTGATTGAGATGGAAGAAGATGAGCAGCCAGATGTTGCAGTCTCCCTCATGCCTTGTGGGCTATTTAAAACCTCACTCACATTTTAAGCCTTCCTGCACTCATTTTACACAGCAAAATTTCACCACAGATGGCGTGATGGGAATCTAGTCCCTGAGGTCTTTATGCTGGTGGGGTGAATCACGAAAACACAAAGCCCCTGTGACAGCCTTTGCAGATAGAGGGACTTTTGAGTTCTTGTCCCTCTCAAGGGTGAGGTTGTCCCCAGCAGTGGCCATGCATTTCCTTACCCTTTCCCCTGCATCCAGAGATACGACCACCTACGTAGTGGTGTGGAGCTTGGTGAGAAGATGGAGATGCAGTTTTTAGGGGCACAGTTGGGAAGCAGGTCGGCAGAGCTACCCCTTTAGGGTTATGTGGTGGTTGGACAGCTGAAAGCTCCACCTCAAATGCTTCTGCCTTAAAAGTGCTGCCATTAACTTCTGCTAAGGTTATGTCTGTACTCTCATAAGCATTATGGCCCCTGTACCCCAGTTTTCAAAAGCGCTGAATGTGCTCAGGTAACCAATTCATTCTCACAAGTCATGGGATATGTTTTCTCACACTTTTCCAGCCTGTGTTTGCACCTGTCAGTAGATCTAAATAGTGATATGGCATTTGGAAAAATGCTTTTTGCAGAGTAGAAATTATTTACCCAGCACGGGGATATTTTGCTTGACTGAGGCAGTCTTTGATCTTTTGTTCTGGGGCTTTAAGAGTCATTCCTTCAGTCTCCAGCAGAATGGTAGCCAGAGCCTTTTGTAGGTAATCTCCTTTAAAAGCCAAGTCACTTTGGCTACCTCAAAGTCTGAAGATTTCTTGTTTATAAGTTACATGATTTTCTGGGAAGTGGATTCACATTTTAATCTGCATTTGAGCATCTACCTTGCAAATCCATTTAAGCAGCTTGAATTATTTGGCAAGGCAGTGGAACCCCAAAGTGTGAGTTAGCTTTTCCAAGGAAGATTTTTCACTCGTGCAGATTTGGGTTTCAAATACCACCAGCAGAAAAGTAGAAGAAAGGAGAAGGAACTCAACCACCTAAACAGGGATTTCTCATTACACCTGGTTGGCTTTGTTTTTCAGATTGTGAATGAACCACCGAATGAATGCACAGAAACGCTTCCACACTTGCAGTCACCCATTGTATAATGAACATACCATAATTCATTTAGAAAAATGAAAATACTGGAGGGCCCCAGGCAGCCAATTAAAAATTTTTCCTAAGTTCAGATAATGCCTCAAGATCTATTTTTATACCTGCTGACAAATTAAGCCTATACTTTTTTCCTTCCTGAATATAATTCATGCACAGCTAAGCACACAGTAACTTTCCATTGCTTTGCTCTGATGTTTTACTGTTTCATGAGTTAAAATACAGCAATTCACAAAGAAACGGACCAACAAGACAGGTAGCCAGGTAGGTGCATTATTCTTCTGCAATCAGATGCCTCATGAATCACTACCCTTGTAACAATTTTAATTAACTTAATATATTTCCCATCAGGAATTTAAAACAAACAACCATTTCAGAGGGAGTTACTGACTTTGTGCACCTCTCACAAACAGCAGTATGCATACAGGAGAAGGAAGAGTTTAGAGAAACTGCTTCAAGAAGTGTTGTGTCTCTAGAGCTGCCTCTTTCACAGCTCCCTGTCTACCTCTAGCTCCCGCTTATGCAGCATTACTAATTTACCTTGACAATTGACACTCGTCGTGTTTCCAGCAACAAAATCTGTAGTGACACAGTGACTTAGCGTTTCTGTGTTTGCTGGGAGAGCAAAGGGAATTGTGCTGTGTGCTGCTGCCTGACCCTCATTATGTATTGCATCTGTTCTGGCTGGGTGCTGCAAGAAGTGCTAATTCCTATCTTGCCATCTGCCTGAAATTGTCATAGTCTTTCAAAGCTGCAGATGCATTTTGTGTTGTTCTGTACAATTTACACATTTAATTAGGACTCTGAGAATCTTTTGGGTCATGTGTCCTGACTGTAAGGTAGAAGGTAATGCAGTAGGGTGTGCAGCCTCCCATGTGCCTTATGGGTAGCTGGGTGCCAAGTCCTTCTGATGCCTCTTGGATGGGAGAGAGGCTCTGGGTCTGTGCTGTGCATGGCATGGGCTCCTGCTCATGGAGATGCACAGAGGGACAGGGCATGCTGGAGTCCTGAAGCCATCCCATGTCACTTGGCAGCTCAGCAACACCACCAGTCCTGTTCTGCCACCTTTGCCTTTTCTTTAATAAACTCAAGGAAAGGAATCTCTGCTCTGGGAACATTGTCCCAAGGCTTAGGCTAGAGGAAAGGGTGAGAGAAAGAGGAGGAGAAATCCCTCTACTTCAAAATTCGACTTTTATTACTGCCTGTCCCCTGCATGACTTCCACTCCTATGGGTGATGTGGGCTTCAAACAATGGCTATGGGTGAAGCCTCCAAAGTTAAATCTACATCACCAGTAAATGGGAAGGCCTGATGAGAGCAGCTCCTACCCTGATGGCAGTGGAGAGGTATGAGCAAGCAACCCGTCCATCCATCCATCCATCCATCCATCCATCCATCCATCCATCCATCCATCCTTGCTGTCACCATCACTATCTTTGGGAACTCACTGCTTCTAGCCCAGCCTTTCAGTGAAGGCACCATGGAGAAACAGCCAGCAGCAAATAGAGAGTATTTTTTATTCTACATCATCTCAGGAGAATATCCATCAACACTGGACACCACTGCAGGGCCAAGTTGTCAGCAGCTCAGTGGGACACAGTCGTGGCATAGGGAGGCCTGATCTGCCTTTGTCTGTCCTGGGAGAAATCCCATTTATCTTCTCTCTAAACTGCTTTGACACACAGGGTCTGACCTTACCTGGCACCTGCCTAATTTGGCAGCTACTACCAGCGTGGGAGTGCCCCAAGGCCACAGCACCTGGGCAAGGGGTGGGGGAAAGGAGATGCTGCAGAAAGTGACTGTAAACCTTTATGTGGACGCTCTCTCTGACTTGGGAAATCCCTGCTACAAACTTTTTTTACAGGATAAAGCTATGTTTTCTGCACAATTATCTCAGTAGGTTTTGTCTAGAGTCATACTAGTCTGCCAGCATTCTCCTTTGGCCCATCTCATGGAGTCCTGGGCTGGATGATCTTCCCATCCCTATCTCTGGCCAGGGATAGTGATCTGCTCTGCACCTGGCATTTCCCAGCAAAGTAAATAATAGCTAATGAGCTCACTGATGACATTAAATGTTTCAGAAGGTATTTTTTTAAAAAAATTGTATTTGTTTATAATTATATATATATATAAATTATAATTCCATTTGTTTCCAAAGGAAAAAAGCTATGAAAGCAACTGCATGGACTTTACATAGCAACCTCAGAGAGAATAAATTTGTTGGCTGCAAATTTGTAGGTGGGTTTTTATTGGTTTTATCAGTTAGGTTACAAATAAAAGCTTTGACATGGGTAAAAGCAGTCATGCATGTTTAAAATTAGTGATAAAATTATCAAAAATCCAGTAATTGACAAATGCACTAGGTCACGCATGTATAGCTGAGTTACTACAGTATACATTATATTAAACATATTGAATTACCTAATTTTGGAAAGATCAACAGACACACGAGGTTGTCTGGGTTTTTCTTGATGGGGAGTAAGTGGGAGGTATCAGGATGTGCTCCTTGAAGGATGCAAGAGTGAGAGGTGTCCTCCATGGAGAGTGGCTCCCTGCCACCAGGACTGTGTTAGTTACTATCACAAGGACCACTTGGCATGGAGAGAGGCATGGATAGCCCTCTGTGGGACATGCTGGCATGGACACCCCCAGCACAGCCCAGCACAGCTGCTGCCGTTGCCCCTGCCAAGTTGTCCAGCTGAACATCAGGAATCTTCTCCCTCTTGCCTCTGGGAGTAATTAAGATTTTCCTAAAGCAGTCCTGGTGAGGAAGTGGGCTTGCCACAGGTCATTTGGAAACATTTGCTAATGACCTCCTTGGTTCCAGTGTGGAATGCTAATTTACATTATGAATTTCATTCGATGGCTGTGCTTTCTGCCAGAAATGCTGACTCAAGATGCCATGAGGTGAAGCCGTTGGAGCTAGCAGAGATATTTAGTAAATCTGCTAAAGGCTACACTAATCAGGAAAGAAAGGGATAAAATTTCTGATTAGAAGTGACATCATTTTACTTAATGTAATTTTTAAAATGCTTTTAAGGATGGCATCACACTGAAGCTTCATAGAGTATCTGCATCTTAAAGCTAAGCTGTTAAAAAACCTCTTGCATATAATAACCAGATCTAATCTTACCCTGCCAGCCAGCAAGGTTCCAGGAAAAGGAGTGGGGATCTGTAATTTAATAGCATTCAGTATAATATACAACTGATGCCAAGAGAAGAAAATGTAGAATTAGCTGTACTAACTTTGAAGGGCCTGAAACAAAGGAGGAATATGCATGAATAGCTGGAGATTCCTCAGATAATAGTAATGTCATAAATTTAGAATATTATAACATACTTTCTAAAGCGAAGTAATTTCATATTCCAAGTAGAGAGCAAATACAAAGAGCTTTCCTAAAGCATGCTGTAGATTAATGAATTTCAAACAGCAACATCAAAGTAAATCTAACAATAACACTGCCACAAATAAAAAATATGATGGGAAGCAGTTAAAATGTAAAGACAAAGGGCCAATTTTTTCTCTCATTATCCTGGTGTAAATCCAGCGTAACTTCGTAAATCTCCTCTGCAAGTCTGGGTCTAGAGATGGGAGTGACAAAGAACAGAATTTGATTCATGCTTACATTAAAAGAGTATAGAGCCATGAAAGAAAAAAGCCTGAGGGTTTTTAGGAGATGAGAGATCTTGAAAGCAGAGAGAGGAATGCTCTGGAGGAAATGCTCGGAAAGGCAGAGCTGTCTTTTGCTACAGTGTGGTGTTATCCCAGTGTGTTGTAGGATCCTCATCCACATCCCGGTGAATGCTGATCTGCAAAGCACAGGAGGGGTTGCTCCAGAAACTCAGCGAGTCAAAAGGGACCTGAAGAGGCAGACAACATGTGTGGGGCTTGGAAGCATATGGAGCTGGGGGAGAATGTAAAGCACCCCCGTGAACATGGCTTTGCTCCTAGAGAAGGAAGAGGAGAGACCTCCAAGACAGCCATCTCCTGGGTTATCTCTGTGCATGCTGCCTGTGCCAGTGTGCAGAGCTGGAGGAGAGGGGGCTCAGCTGGCCGTGGTGCAAAACCATGTGGGGCAGCCATGGTGCACAGCCCCCCTAACTGGGACAGCCCCACGGGTGACCGAACTGCAGCCACGTCAGGAGTGTGTGCAGAGACCTCCAGGCTGGGACTTACACACCAAGGGAAGCAGACAGGGGAGGTTACCTGACCCATCGTGACCGAGACACCTTCTGTTTCCAGCATCAACCACTTTGAACTCGCTGCAGCTTTGCCCTCAGGTGGCTGAGTAAATGGATGATCTCCCTCTGCTGCAAGGCTGATCAGAGGGGAATCACTGGGTCACATGCCACCACTGCTGCCTTCAAGGCTCTTACCTATCCCCAGGCAGTGGAAAGGAAATGAAGGAAGTGACTTTTGCATCCCCAGAGTCATCAGTAATGCGTGAGACACCTGAACATTTCAGCTGAAATGAATAAGTATGCACATGCATCCACTTACTGGGGTGACTTAGCAAATGCATTCAGACAGTAAGATACTGAAGCCTGCACACAATGAACATAACTAAATATTTTTGCTGGAAGCTGTTCAATTGTTACCACCAGGGAAAGCACGGTTAATGCTGACATGTCCTCTCCCTTCTGTTAGCTTTATTCTCCCTTCTAGTGCCTCTGCCATAACAAGCACATATACACGTACATAAAAAAGAAGGCTGGGTAATGATAAGACTTGGCAGGACATGTTATTTGGATTCTGCAGCAACCTACTGAAGTGCCACTTGCCAGGTTGCTATTCAGCCTGAAGAGATCAGGCAGTCAGTGTATCACATAGCAAAGGATTGCTGAAAAATAGAGAGGACTTGTGTCAAACTCGGAGGAAGTATTGATTGAAGCCAGAAGCGGAGTTAGTGCTTCCTTCAGTGTTTCTAATCTGTCTAAATGACCCGCACAAAGAAAACAGCTGACTTCTTATGCTTGCTCTTACCTATAAGTGAAGAGCAGGCAGCAAAAAAAAAATCAAAGGGATGTCAGATGTGCTGTGAAACTGGGTCACTGCACAGCAAACGGAATTTTATGTGAAAATATGAAGAAAATAGTGGGTAAAAACATGAAACTTACGAAGCTAATGAGAACAGCTCACAAAGTAAAACCTTTGCAGCAGCAGTTGCCTGGTTTACCAAAAGAATTGAACATCTGAGAAATCAGATTCCAGGAAATAAATCAAAATCTGAGACACTGCTAAGCTATCTGGCTACTCTTCCGTGCAGGAGCATTGTTTTCATCATATGGGCTATGGTCAGGGAGCGGATAAGCAGGATATGGCACCTGCTTGGATTTCGTTGGATTTCCTCAGATTTCCTCATTTTCAGCTGTTGTAGCCAGTCTTTTGAAGCTGAAGAAAACTGAATTTAGTCCTTTTTCTGGGGAGAGCTGCAGAAGCTTGTGTCCATTAAGGCAGAGGGAGAGGACCCCGTGAGGCCTTGGGAGAAATCCCATTACAAAAGCAGTGGGGAATTTTAAAACATCTGTTTTATAAGTTTTATAATATCCAGTGTAGCACTTGATGGAACAAAGAGCTCCTTGTTAAAAGCTGTCAGCTGCTCCAGGGGACTGGGAGGAGGAAATATGGCAGATTTGGAGCAGGCGGATTTCCCTGGTATACAGTGGGAGGTTTGGGGATGCTGTATGCACTCCTTGATATGAATAGGCAGTTGCAGGTCAAGAAGTTCTTTGGGATTTGACTGAGGAATGTCAGATGGAAAACTGGGGAAATTAATTTTAAATGAAAAACTGTGAAAACTTTTTTTTTTTTTCTCCTTTTTATTTCCAGATCATGTCATTTAAGTTCAGGAGTAACTCCAGGACATTTCTTCCAAGTGGGTGGGACACTGCATGCCAAGTTTCAGCAGTAATGGGGAGGATAAGTTTGGAACACACCTGCACACTCCTCTTCTTTAGTCCAGTGCCAGAGGACTTCTGGGGTGGGATGTAGTGTTGGGATAGAGCGTGGCAAGGGTGGTAAAAGTAAGAATCTATATGACCTAAAGTGGTAGTAGCCCCCAGCAGGAGAAGTGGTGTGTGCTGGGTGTCTTCACCACAAAACTAGGTCTCTATGCACATACAAACAGAATAAAACATATTTTCAGTTGGCATTCGAAGCTAAAGCCATCGAGGTAGAAACACACTGGTGTTACTCGATAAATCGTAAGCTGCCTTCTTGGAGGAAATAGAGCGTTAAATAGAAAATCTAAGTGAACTCTGATGAACCAAATGGCCTAGGCTTGTTCCATCATTTTTTATTAATTGCACCAGGTGGCTCATTCTATGTCTCTGAGAGCAGATCTGAACGCTCTGCTCTTTCTCTGAATTGTCACTTGGGATCTGATTACTGGGAGCCTAAAGTGATGGTGACAAACTGTCCTCTCCAGGTGTTCTCTGGTAGAGAGGTTTAGGAGAAGAAGGACCACCACATGGACACAGAATATGCAGAAGCCACCAGAATGATGTCCAAATAGAGGCTCAAGAGGACATGGGGTTTACTGCCCCGCAGGAACAGAGTGAGGCTGTTGGGGTGAAAACCAGCTCCTCTGATAAACCACCATGCCAGAAATTGCTCTTCACTGCTGCCTTTTTCTATATTGCTTCCTCCTGAGGGCAAGATGGTTTTCAGATAGATTCTTTACCCGCAGACATGGGGGTAAGTGGGCGGGGGACAGACAGCAAATGTGCTTCTGCAGCAAGCCTGAGCTCAGAACTCCCCTTGTCTTTATTTTGAAAGAGGCCTTTTGGCATCAGTTGTAGGTGAGCAAGTTTTTCTTCAGCCTTCAGCTTCTTTTTTGCTCTCACCTCAGATGCCACTGAGCCACCACAGCGATGACAGTTAATCCTTTAGATGGAGGATGTCAGTTGCCAATGCAGAGTATTGATTTCTGCTGATTGCTAATTAGTAGGTGGAACTGGAACTTTGCGTGGAGAAATTGAGCTGATTCAGGCAATTGAAGGTGTTGCTCAGGCCGGTGGAAATTTCCTAGCTAGCATTTAGCTGTGAGCTTCTTTGGTACAGGCAATTCCCTAGGGAAAACATCTCACCCTCTCTTTGCCTTGGTCTCTGAAGCAGGTGTGCATGAGACTGGTACCTCACCCTAGCCTAGGGCAGGGAATTCAAAGGAGGGGATCAGCCCTCACATCAGAATATGAAACTACGTGACATATTCATATTTTTAAAGCAACTGCTTCTGATCTGTTGGAGATTCATCTGCCTTCAGAATAGTATTTACATGGATAATGTAGTGCACCTCCAAGGGTAACCAAGCAGCCACCTCCCATTCAAACTGATTTTCATGGATATTATATCTGCACCAACAGTTAGCTTTAAATCCCAACTCCTGATCTGTGTGGAGTAATTTCTGTCTTGTCTTGGAAAAAAAAAGGAAAAAAAGAAAAGACTGCTTAATGCAAGATGCAAGCAGGACAAGAAATCCCTCTATATGAGTTCTAAGCAGTGGATCCTCTGTCATCCCTTGAGATTTATTCAGCTAAATTTTGCTGTTTTGATGTATCTCCTCTGTGCTTTGATACATTTTTCTCCCTGTCAGCAAGTCACATCTTAAGCAATACAGATACTTTGCAATTAACTAGAATTTTGAAGAGTCCATTTCCCTCTCCTCTCTCTCTCCAGTCTTCATCTGGTATTATGCTTGCAAAGTCAGTGGCAACTGGAAAACTAATCCTGTTAACCTCACTGTAGGATTTCTGAAATTAACTTTCTAGAGAGGAGAAGAATCTTACTTCTTACTGCATGTTGAGCCTTCAGAATTACTCCCTTCCCTTGAGCCATACTGCTTTCATATCTCCATAATGGACGCTGTATAAAACTTAAGACAGGTATCCATGTTAACAACGGTAGTCAGAAATCATATTAGGATGTCATATGGTCATATGGGATAAGATTAGTGCTCTAGCTGATCACCTTCACCTGCTCTAAATGAACTTTCAAATTGATTATCTGTGCAACCTAATCTAGTGGGAGGTGTCCCTGCTCATGACAGTGCGGGTTGGGACCAGATGATCTTTAAGGTCCAATTTCTTAACATTTTAAATATTTAACATTTAACAAATTCTTAACATTTATTTGAGTTGTACTTCATAACCATCAAATTTTTCTTGTCTTTCTCTCGACTTGATAACAAAAATGGAGTGTGATCTAGCACCAATTTGGTTTTCAAATCTCTTCTGAAGGGGTGGACAGCTCAAAAAGGTGTCTTCCATTTAATCTAGGGATTTTTCCACACAGCTACGTTATTCTGTGTCTTGTGTGAAAACAATGAAGTTACACAAGAAAGCTTGCTTGGATTAATTTAGAAATCATATATATATATTTATAAAGGACCTTCTTTCAGCTCATTTTGTGGCTTGGTTTACTAAGTTTTAAGGAGGTAAGATGAGAGCCAAGAGCACACAGGACCCTAATGTGTCAGCTTTGATGAGCTCTCTGGTCCTGGTGGGTGTAGAGGTGTTATGGATGCTTCAGGCTGTGAAAGAGCAGCTCAGCTGCCTCTCTGTGCTGAGAAGGCAGGGTTGCCTGTAGAAAAACTCTGTCTCAACATGCTGCAGCTTCCTGCTTTGTTTTATCCAAAGGTGAGAACCATTTATGAGTCCCATGGCTCATAACATGGCAGATGTATCGCCCAGGGATGCGTGGCCTCGTGCTGGTGAGGAGTCCTCGCAGCGAGCACGTTGCTGCTGGGCTGGTACCTCTGTGTCTGCAGCCTGCTAGTTGTGGCAGGAGCACAGGAATGCAAGGTGGCTTGTAAATAAATGACATCATTTGGATGGTATGAAAGCTGACTGAAAATGTTTTGTATTCCTTTCCTGGAGGCTCCTAGATGTGCAGGATAGCTGTGCAGGGGCCTAGTTGTTGTTGTAGTTGTTGCTGCAGGGCCTTAAGTTTGCTGATAACATATGTTAAGTTCAACTTATGTTGAGATGCACCAACGGGGGTTGGCAGTGTGAAACTGTAATTAAGCCTCCACAGAATTTGGGCTTTTGGGGCATGTAAGTTAACACAGGGAAAACTTGCTTTGACTTTAATGAAAAAATACCTATGGCGAACAAAGAAAAACTTGTAACTGGTTCATCAGAAACCTCTGCATTGTGAAGCTTCTTAGGTTTATTTATATGTTTTGAAATCAAAGATTTGTCAGGTGAGATGAGCTTTTCAGTCAGTGACAGCATTCAGCATTCATGGAGAAGATGACTTTGCTCTAGAACATCTTCCATACCTAAATACCATTCATCTCTTATGTGAAGGACAAGGGACACCTGGATCACCAAATCCAGCCCTCTGACATCACAAGCAGCCATATGGTTTGATGGCACTGGCACCAGTGTAACCTGCTCTCTTACCATCCCTCCAGTATTCCTTGGCAGCACTGGTTCCTCAGCATGGCAAAAGAGGGGAAAGCACCCAGCATGCAGAGGGTTTTCTGGGGCAGGATGGCTGCTCACTGGGACCCAGATGCATCCCTGTTGCCCTCTCCAGCCCACTTAGCCTGCCAGGTAGTGCAGGAGTCTGGGGCAGAGCCCTGGAGCATGGTAACCACTTACAGCTGGAGGAGGAAAGGAGTTTAAACTGCTGAATCACACCACATGCTCCAATTTCTGTGCAAGGGAGATGTGGGGAAAGAGCTTGCTCTTGCCATCAGATATGTCATCTGACCTTAATAACCTATGATCAACTCATTTTTTATCCTCTTCTGTATTTAGCATGGCACTGGGAAATGATCACGGATCTGATGTTAATACACAGATAGTCAGCAAGCTAGTTAATCACAGCATTCAGATGGCTCTGGGCCTGCCTTGCTGTTTGGCAGAGATAAATTAGGGCATGCGAGTGAGACAAAACAATATTTTAACATTATTAAAACCTGATCCCACATTTCAGAAGTTATTCTACCAATTACAATTCCAATAGAAGGTAGAAGTCTGTTTTCCATTCTCTATGTAGAATATGCATACATATGTGTATGAGTAATTGACACTACTGGCAGTTTTTCTATTAATAAAGCTACTGTATATCAATAGAAGTGATTAATAGCTGCTTTGTCCCCAGGTTACATTAGATCATTCAGTGCAGGGCATATACATCCTTCCCCTGTGTCTCCAGGAAAGCAAAACTGCCTGGTCTCTTTAAAAGAGGACACAGCAGTTCAGGGGGGATGCAGCTTGTGGGGCTGCTGGGCGCCTGAACCTGCAGGACAGGTTGCAGCAGAACTTGTGTCTGCAGCTTTGTCATTGGTGTCTTTGCAAACTTCCCTGCAAAGTTTTCTGGGAAAGGCCTCTGTCTTTGTGGCCCCCAAATCTTGTGGGTACAGTGGAGGAATGAGCTTGTAGAGAGGCTTATTGGAGTTTGAGTTGTACTTTTTAAGGAAAACCACTGCTAAGTGACGGGTTCAGCCAAAGTCCCCTGCACAACCCTTTGCAAACTGCTTTGCCCAGAGGGTTTTGTGACAGAGGTCACAAAAGGAAACACTTTTCATGACCCTTTTATGCACTGATGATGTATGCATTAGTAAAGAAATCTTCTGGGAGATCTTTGGTTTCTTTAAATAGCAACCATGATAAATGTTGATACTTTGGATATTCAGAAAGGGTTCCTCACTGCAAGTAATTCAGTATGCAAGCCAGCACAAAACCAGCATATCTTCAAAGTCCCACAGACACACCTAAAATTCCAAACACATGGCCAAGACCCAGATAGACATCAGGTAAGAAACATTCAATGTCTTTATTACATTTAGGGTTGGAGCTGGCCTTCTGTGTGACATGAGTTGTCTGAAGAGCATATGGGAATTCAAAGGATGCAGCTGCATATCTGTATTATATCATTTTCTTATCAGAGTGCCAGTACAAAAGCTACCATATCTCAACGTGCTGAATTCTTTACTTTCCTGATTCTCAAAGCATTTGCTCTGAAAAGGGCCTGATTGTTCCAGCAGAGTTGGTAGAAGGCATTGTGGTCTAATCCCACTGGATGAAGGGACTTACTTCTTCCTCGACTAAGAAGCAAGGGGGCCTGGTAGTGAAAGAGCTTTTATGAGCTTTTGGATGATGCTGGGATGAATTAGCTTTTGCCTTTAGTAGCATACACCTTGTCACACAGTTGTGAAGAGAATTGTGTATCTGCAAGAGCCATTAGTTTGAAAGATAAAGCTCTTCTGAGCAGGAGCCAGAGAACTGGCAGAGTCACTTTCACAGCAGTACTCTCCTGCCTTCTCATCTCCATGGCCCATCAGCCAGAAAGAAAAGCTGGTCCCAGTTGCAGCATGTGTTTACTTCTGTACCTGCTCATGGCATTCAGATATCTTCTTTTGTTCCCTGAGGACCATGATATTGTGATGTACCCCAGGGCATTGCCATGGAGAGAAGAGCATGTTGCAGAGCTGGCTAGAGTGGGAGAGGTGGCTTGGGAGCTACAGAACCTTGTTATGTAATTTACACCCTGGGTAACCATTATGAACCCTGAGCTATGCTCTAAATCTGGCAAAGCATCAGGCCTTTTTTACTGCAGCATTTAAAAATACCTAAGCATGAACTCATGACCTCTGAAAGGTTTTTTTAAAGAAGTGTGCTTACCACATTGCAGTTTTGGGAGTTGGCCCAAAAATCTCTCTGAGGCAAGACCAGAATAGCATCCTTATAAACACATGTGAATTGGAAGGGATTATAAGGATTAATGAATGATCATAGCTCTCCTTAGGTAGACATTGACTTGCAAACCTGAACCAAACCACAGTTTTTAAATTTCCTATAATGAAAGTATCAGCAGTGGTGATACTAAACTCTGAAAGTAACTCTGAAAACTTAATGTTACCTTCCAAACAGCATCCCCTTCAGTGCTATTTTTCATTAGTTGATAATCTGTAAAGCTTTATGCTTGGGAACACTTCTCTGTGAGAGCCCAAACCACAGTCCTTCCTAGTTTTAATAGCAGCTGTGCCGTGGATGTCAGCTGGTTTTGGGTTAGGCCCTAAATGCATATAATAGTGAATTATGTGGCAACTGTGCATTTTCCATTGAACTCAGCAACAACAAAGTGGTCTCCCACTGTGTATTGGAGAAAGGTGGGCTCCATAGAAAAGTAAGTGAGGAAAAGCCTCCCAACAGTATTTGTGTCATTGTTGGCCACCACTGCTGATACTTTCATTATAGGAAATGTTTCCTTAAAATTGCTATGCTGCTGATGTCGCCCATTCTCCGGTTATTGCCTGACAATATTAATAAGGCAGTGACAAAGTTGTGTCAGAAAGTTCCAGCTCTGACTTTATTTACCCTTGAGGGCAGATACAATCTCAGGAGGAGCTTTGAATCCTATTATGGCAAACCGTGGCTGCAGTGGCAGGCTGATGAGATAGAGAAACCCAAACTTCCTCGTCTGGAAGCATTATTAATAATGTTTCTGAGGGTTGTTCAGTTACTTTCTAGTTTTTCCTCAAATGTAAGGTCACCTGCTGTGTGTATTCAATGTAAATACTCTGCTTGGGATGTCCTTCATAGTGTGTGAGAGAGATTACTGTAAATGATTGGAAGGGGTTACTCAATTTTGTCTCTGGACCCAAACAAAGCCTATGACTCCAAGGATCACAGGCCAGGAACGCAGCAGATTTGTTACCTATGGTCACCCCAACGTGTGGCAGAGAATGCGACTCTGCTCCACTTTTGATGTGAGTGGAAGCTGCTTGCATCAAACTGCAACAATGGATGCTGGGACCTTGGTGGGGCCACAGCAGCCCACTGCTGGACAATGATGCTTTTGACAAACCGGCAGCAAGGCAATTGTTTCCAGCGACAGCAGCCCCCACAAAACTGGATAATGAGATTTTTTTTCCATGCAGTCCCCACAAGAGGTTTGTTTGCTCAGGAAACAAAGATGCCTAGCAGGACTTTTAAGTCTATAAATGAGACCGTGTCTTTCCTCTTCATATTTACAACATGGCTAGCCCTGTCATCTTTGATAACAATACCAAAAGGACTGTTTGCTTCAAAAACAAGCCTTCATTGTTCAGGAAATTACCATTGAAATTTATTTTATTCAGTCTCTTCTGTTTGGCTGCCCGGGGTGTGGGAGCACTGAAACACGTACCAAGCAGAAAGACTGCTGAAGTCTAAATCAGACTTTAATAAGGGAATGTCATGTTTCATTTAAAAGATTCTCCTCACCTTCCTTTTTGTGCCATCAAGTGAAAATAAAAGTAGGACTATAACTACATCACTGCCTCCACTCCATATTAACTGTGAGATCTCTCACATTTCTTTCCACACCTTTTCCACTCCTCCTTAGCTTTGCTGCTTGCTTAGCAGGCTGTCAGGATCCCGGTGCCCTCTCAAATAAGCAGATGACTAGCTGTGGTCCTTGTTCATTATGGGGTGACAAGCTCAAGGAATAAATACCTACAACATGGAAAGTTCCGTGCCTCAGGGTGTCAGCCTGATGTGGTTGGGTGGAAAATAAGGTGGCCCGAGCTTCCCCACTCTCTCTGGAGCATGAAATTGGACAGAGACTGACTCTGACAGATGCTCACCCTCTTTGGGATCTTATTGCTGCTCTCAGACCCATCCTGTCACATTGCTGCATTATGCTCTTACAAACTACTGTCAAGTCTTGCTTCTCCTTAGAGTGCTTGACAAACATTTTGGCCCAAATCCTTTTTTTTATTACCTCTAAGCATTTTCTCTTTTTCATTCTTGTATCCTACACCCTTTCTGTCTAACTCTTCATTTTTTGCTTTAGGCAGCTTTTCCACATATATTCTTTCCCATACTTCTTAATTCCTTTTTCCTTTATATCTTCCTTGAGATCAAGCCAGTTGATCCCCAAAGATTTATAGGACATTCATTTCCTTGGCCTTCCCTGAATTCCTAATTCCAGTTTTGGTCCAAACCAAACTTCACAGAACCCCCATAGGGTTCCCAGGACTTCAGAGAGGCTCTGTGCACCCATTGGCATGACTTTGGATCATGCGGACCCAAGGCTATAGTTTCTTCAGGCAGGAATTTTTTGTCTCTAAATTCTTGTGTCTGCTAAATCCTAAATGGTGTTGCATGGTTGCATCAGTGATACTTAGGACCCCTAGAGTAGGTCCTAGGGTATTTTTTGAGAAAGCTTATTTTTGGAGCTTTGAACAATAGAGCAGTGGGGACAGTCAGTGGCTCAGAGCTTCTGTTCCATCCCTACCCCTCTTTCTTTAATGGATTGCAATTATATTTGGTCTTCAGGAGGTTGTTACAGTCATTACTAGAACTGAACACTGATTCTGAAGATAGTAACAGTGTATTGTTAAGTGGCAATAATATAATTGAAAAACTGAAATGAAACTCCTGTATCTCTGAGTTTACTCTTCTCTTGCCACAGGTCATCACATCACACACAACTTTACCTAAAATGTAAATGTTTTAGTTTGAGATAGCAGTTTGCCTTCTTAAATTGGGAAACTACATCACTGAGAATGTTGCATTTATGGCAGGATTTTGCCTTTTGAACATGAAACTGTGATTATAAAGGATTTCTCATCCCAGAGAAATCACTGCTACCTCTGAAAGTGGTGAGCCCACCTTCTGCTTTGCCTCTTGGCGCCTCTGTTGGGCAGCATGAGCTTTCATAGACTTGCATTGCTAGACATCCTAGGTCCATCATGCAGCTGGGAGTTAACTTGGACAGAAAAAAAAAAAGAACTAAGGAAAAAGAAGAATATTGTCTGACTTGATGAGATGAGCCCCACCATGCAGCAATATGAATTCTAGAGCCAGAACCTTGACACAGCTGGAAAGAAGAGTCAGGAGAGTTTCAGAACATGCAGTCTTCCAAGCAGTCTGGATTTATGCCAGGTTAAAGTGACTCTTTGCTGTAGCCTTAAAATTGCCTCTTTTGCTTGCCTTCACAAGAGACAAGAATGAACCAGCTGCACTTCACTATGCTTTATCTGATGAAGACTTTTTCAAGGTTTTCATAGCAGCAGGCAGCATTGTTCTAAGTAAAAGAGAAACCCAGTTTATTGGGAAAAATAAAGGCTGAGCACTTGATAGTTAAAGTGACAGCTATTGGTGTGGGCAGGCACTTGCTGGATGCTGCACATTTGTCTTTGGCCCAGGCAGCAGATAGGAGTGTAGAGGTTATGTGACACAACTGGTTGTTCTCTGAAGTTCTCTGATTATAAAGATCACTTCATCTGGAATAGCTGTGAATATATCATCATAACAAGAAGCCGTATTCTGCTTAAACTACTTTAAGCTAGTACACTTAGCAACTTGCCATGCTCCAGCTTTTAATAAACACTTATCAGAAATGGTAATTTTTGATCAGATACATGCAAACACTCAGGAGCAGCATTCAATGGAAATTTCAGAAGCTTTACCACTAAAGCCTCTCAGTGCGTCTGAATTTATCTGTAGGCAGACTGATCAAAAGTAAACTCCTATTGGCATCTAAATATAGAAGATTCAGTTTTTAACTGATCACAGTCCTTTGTAAAGACAGATGAATGGGAATTATTTTAAAAGCTTTAAGCATCTTTTTATTTCTTATCTTGTTTATTAATATTATCTGTGGCAAGATGCTCAAGCAAAGCACAGGATTAATCTGATCAATTTATCACTTTCTGCTATGATGTTCATTTATTTTACGTGGAAGTCCATGGATATGCCAAACAACATATTATTTAGTGAATATAAACTCTATTATTAGTCTCCTGGTGTGCACAGCCAAAGGGCTGATCTTCAGGAAATAGTATAAACCAGCAAAAACCACTGCTTCATCAGCACAAAGTATATAGCAGCTAATGCAGCTTCATAATAATAGACCACCATAACAATCTTTGAAATGGAATGATCCCAGTAAGGATTGACATCTGTTATGATTATTTGTACTTAAGTAAAAGCACATATTGGACCCACCATACCTAAAAGGATGAAATCAAAGTTCAGTCTAGAAGTTACTTGCCAATCCAAAGTTTCCTGGAATTAGCACAAATTATAAAATATGTTTGATCCTGCCTCAGAACAAGGTCTGGTCATTGCAACTTTGATACCTTCCAACCCAATATGTTATGATTCTATGGAGTAAGTGCAAAAATATAATGGAGCAGATGAGCATTTCACCTGGCAGATCAAAAGGGCATAAAGTGACACCAGGCAGTGCTATCAACAAAACACAAGATACAGGCAGAAGCAGTTTCTGTTTCATTGTCCTTTTTCTCCTGCTGGAAATTTTTCCTGCTTTGTAGTTCCCTCCTCTTCTGTATTTCACACATGCTGTACTGATTTGCTGATTTGTAGTCATGGCTCTTTTATTACCCTTAACATCACCCTTGAGCGTAGCTCACGCAGGCATCACTTTCCAAACAAACACAGTCATGGAAATGGAATAATGCAGTGGACAAGTGATAATTCTCAGCTTTGAAGAGCTATGGCTGTTGGGTGTCACCTTCATGGTTTTGAGTTATTCTTTCTTGCCTTTTACTTGTGTTCCAAGCAATGTCTCCAGCTTTTTTTTTTCCAGGTAATGTCTGAGCTTTATGCTTCTTAATTGCAAAGCACCATGTATTTGTTGGTTTCTCACGGGCAAACAGATGGAAAGTCAAAACACATTCACCTGGTGGTGCCAAGCACAGAACTCATCACTGCTGGATTTAAATGTAATGCTCTTTACAGAAAGAAAATGCTGCTACCGGTGCAGCTGATGCATGCAAGGAAAATCAACTTGTAAACACAAAATTAAAAGAACTATGATGCATTTCCCTTTCTCCCTTCTTCTCTCTATTAATATATACCTTTTGTATTTAATGTCTTTACCAATAGAATAGAGTGTTTCTTGTTGTTTTTCTCCCTCATCACATCCTTGAATAACAAATACAAGTATTAATGTAAGCCCTAATTGTTGGCTTTGTAAAATAACAGCTTTTCTCATACACTGTCCTTACGCTGACAGACCTCAGAGTGTTAAAATACTGTTCTTTCATTTCAAAGTTTTTTTCTGGCTGCTTTGTGTTGGTGTTGCAGCCCTGTGCCAGTGGCTGCAATAGGTGCTTTTGTGTCTGGTGTGGAGTTGTTAGTGTTGGTGCTTACTCTGCTGTCTCCTGTTTCTGGTGAAATCGATGGTTTCAGGTCCTCTTTGATCTGCATTAATTACAGAGGGGCATGAAAGCAATGTTAATTGTTTAGCTTCTGACTCCAGTTCCTGTCCTCATGTAGACATTTCTCCTCCCATATTGACTCTGCAGATACCAACACATGGGTTTATCCACTGATGGACCGTGCCCTTGCCAGTTCCCTGTGACTAGATTTGAGCAGCAGCTCATTCTGCTCAGTCATGTGCTGACAGGTGCAAAACCAGGCTCCTTATTTCAGAATTGCTTCCTGTTAGGTGTGAAACCTGAGCAAATAATTCTCCTTCAAAAGGAAAAGCCTATATTGTTTTCTGGATGTTTATACCCCACTGTGTAGGTATTCATCTCTCTGTTATGGGTGATATTAATAATTAACAGAGGGCAGGAAATGCAAACAGATATAATCTTAGCATCATACATTTATTTAACAGCGTATTCATTTTTAATGGCATTATGGATTTTTAAGTAGGGGAAAAATGTGCATTCTCTCACTGGGGTGTGATTGAAGTCTTACATTCCTATGTGGGAGAAAAAGGTCAGACCTGACCTTGAGGCATTTAAACACAATCTTAAATAGCCATGATAGTATTGAAACCTACTAATTTTTTTAAAACTATCTTCAAAGGGAACTGTGATAGGGTGCAATCACTGGAATATATTTCTTGTAGGTCTCTGAATTGCTATCTAGACACATAACAAGCAAGATAGCACCTCAGACAATCTTTATTAAGTACCCTATTCTTTAAGGGGCAGGTCATAGACTGTGCTACCATTTACTAGATTTAATAGCTTTTTGGGAAAGTACACTAGCAAAAAACTTCCAAGCTAACTCCCAAAGCCAAACATGATGTGAGAGCCTACTCTGTTGTAGACTCTACCCTGCTATTCAGAAATAATCAATCTCAAATCTCTAAGTGCCTCAAATACATTTGAAAATACAGGCCATAGAAAGTTTTTCCTATCAGGTTTGAACATGCCCTTCTTGGACTAAGTGCTCTCCAGCCCAAGCTGTTTCACATGAGTCTTTTTCACTGGATTCAGGGGCTTCCCATCCACAGCTCTTGGTGGCCTCAGCCTTGTGCTGGTGCTGGTGTTTGTGAAACTACATAGCAAACTGAGCCAGGGAACTGGCTTGGCTGAAAAAAACCCAACAAAACAAAACCAGGGAAGGAGGAAAAAGATAAAGGTCATGGGATTGAGATTCCCTGCATTTTCCCTCTGTGTGGCACACAAATCACTGGAGGTAGAGGAGAGGAACTGTCCTTTGGCATAAATGACAATTGCTGCAAGCTGTCTAACCCCAGCCTCAGGGTTCAGCCCTTCAATGATGGCACAGTTGCACTGGTCATCTTAGAACATCAAATCCCTGATCTAGGCTTGCTAAAATGGCCTGGAGCAGAGCTTCTGCACTCATGGAGACCTGGTCAAACTGCGCTCCATGGCAGGTCAGCTGGAGGTCACTATTGCAGTGCTCCAGGCAGCAATTGTCTCTAAAAGGGTCACAAAGTCACATTTAACATCTTTCTAGCTGAGAAGACACCTTACCATTATCTTCAAAGTGACACTAGAGAAGTTCAACCTTTTATCTTGCATTTTAACTAATTTTTTCTTAAAACAGATGTAAAAACGTTTCCCTGCCTCCACTATGACAGGCATGGCAAGCAATGGTGGCTTTCTAAGGAAACAAATTCATTTTATCAGAATCAGATGTGAGAAGCTTTGGCTCAGGTCTTGTATTTGAATCACTTGACTTTGGGGCATCAGTTGCAACCTTCTAACCAGGAGAGAAGCTCTAACCAACCTGTCTGCTGCCTGCTGTAGAGAAGGAGTGCTTGGAGGTTTGATGTCAGCATTTTATGATTTTTCAAGAGTCAATGCTGAGATAATTGTAAAGGAGGACAGGAAACAATTTTGAAATTCCAGGAATTTTTGAGGATAGGCAAACATGTTTCCATATCATAATTCTGAGCAGCCAAAATCTTGGGGAGGAATAGGAATTTTGAGTGCTGTGAGGGATGTAAGTGATAATAAGTGTTAACATACACACACACACACACATATTTTATTTTCCCCCTCTCTGATTATCTTTGGCCAGGAGATATAACAAAAAACCCTACTGCATACTTTGGCTTGGAAATATTTGTGTACATGTGGGCAGAAGCAAAGTTGCCTGCAGCTGACTATGGGTGGTAGTTTGTGTTCATTTTGTGGTGGTTGTCTTAGTCAAAGTCCTTTGGGGATCAGGGGCTTTCCCAGCTGGAGGTAGACTGTCACGGCTAAGATGGGAATTATTCCACAGTGGCATAAAATACAGATGCTTCCAGCTCAGCTTCACAAAGCCTGTTTCTGCCAAGTTTTCCTCCCACGAATCCCAAGCCTTCCTTGGACTAATTGTTTCATGGGATTTCAAGGAAGAACATTTTCATGCAGGTGAGAGCAGGCTAAGGTGAGGTCTTGTGCCTTCTCTCTGGTTTGGCCAGACAAACAATAGCATCATGGCTTCAGGACCTGTAAAACTGCTGTAGTGCCAGGTTGTGTTTGAGTTTAACATGCCTTCTTTCATAGTGTACTAACTCCCAGGCCTGCAGCAGGACTGAGCTTAAGGACATTACTTCAATAACGTGGCTGTAGGGGCTTCCAGATCAGAGCAGATTGTAGTCTGCTCAGCCCTTACTGCAAGTAGTAGAGCTCAGAGATATGCATACTGGTCTGTTAGATATGCATTAAATATCTCTCTCTGTTGCAAGATGGGATAAGATTGCCTCTAACATCATTGTCTGGGAGGATTTGTGCCCCTGCAGTGACAAAATACTCTCACTCAGCCAGGTGAGATTCCACAGAGAATCCTCACAGAGCCCAAAACCAGAAATCCAACCCCCCTAAACTCCCAGCCACAGCTGTCTCTGCCTAAGCAGGATTGTCAGCATAATTTAAAAAACAAGATAAAGAACAAATGGAGGCACCTTCTGAATTAGTGGAGAGCTGTCTAACAATAGAGAACTCTCTCTAAAGTCCTGCCATTGTTCCTGAGAAGAATGATTTTGTCCAGTCCCAGTTTTGCTTAAGGAGAGATATCAAAGGAAGGAGTGAAAGAAAGACGAGCTATTATAAGCATGAACACTTTCATTTCCCTTCATCCTGTAGGAATCTTGTGTATGTATCTGGCAGCAGAATTGTACCTCATCATTTGTGGCTTCTCTGTTGTGTTATTTTTTTTCCTCACTTTGAACTCCTCCAGATCTTTTAAGCTCTTGAATAGATGTGGTGACACAATGGCTTTCCATGCTCCCTGCCTCTGCAATGATCCTTCTGATAATTTTGTCTCCTGAATCCCCTCTGTACCTTCAGTCCAAAGTTTAAATCAGGTGTTGACTGCAACTCATTCAGCTGTGTTTGGTGGAATTTTACAGCTTTGGAGTCATGTTAAATCTGATATATAGCTCAATCTACACTGCCCACAAAAGGTAATTGTTCAATTTTATTTTTATGGTGCTTCAATTTACAGCAGGTAGTTAGATTTTGTATAGGCTTATGCATTTCACACAGCAAAGCCCCATCATTTTAGCGCAAAAGTTTCATGTACCCACCTGCAGACTGTATTTTAAAAAGCCTGGCAATTTTTTGTTCTGGGTTCTGAGACAACTTTGTTACTTCCTGTGGTTTAATATGATGTAGGATTAATTATACCCTATGGGTAACTCTGCAGCTTTTGTCTTCGTGTCTGAAAGTAATGTTTTAGAGGTGTCCAACCACATGAAGCAGGGGGGAAACATTCTCTACACTATTACTTTGCCATTCTTCAGCAACAGACTGGCCTTTGCTATGTTATGATTGTTCTGCAGCGTCAGGAATTGGATGTGATTTTCTTGTGATGGGCTATTTTGTCTGTCAAAATAGAGTCCCAGGTATATTATGAGCCTAAAGAGCAGCCCAGCCAATGAGCACCACCACATGCCACACTTAATTCAAGCAGATGAACCTTGTGAGGCTCTAAAAGGAAAATAAGTTGCTGACTTTAATGGGAGACTTGGATAACAATCACCTAGATTAGATGGCAAAGCAGAAGGTGAAGCTGTTTGGCTTTCACAGGAGACTTCACAATGTTGTTTAATTTAATGGTATTCCATCAAGCAATAAATACTAGAATGAGAGTCCGTGTGGTGTTTCTTGTTGTCTTCTCCATGCCAAAGCCTCATGTCTTTGTCTAGTGGCCTGCTTCAACATTACACAGGAGCAAAGAACTGTCTGTTCTGATGCTGTGAGTGAATTTCATCTAATAGCCTCTCACCATAATGGTCAGTGCATCTGAAAATACTTCTGGATGCTTCATATTGGTGCTGAAGGGAAGATCACTTTCAAAACTTTCAGTTGGGAACATGTGTGTCATACAAAATATCTCATGCTTTTTCTTCCCATACCTTGGATGTTGCTGAATGGTTAGCATAAATAATTTCTTCAGTGTTAGCTGTTTCTCTTGCCTCTGTATCATTATTAAATTCAATAACCAACATCTCTAGTGTGGAATTTGTGGGCATCCTGCTGTTCGTCTTTTGCTACAGTAAAAGCAACCTCACTATCTTTGATCTCAATCTCTTAGCCACTTTCCAAAACATGACAAAATGTTACCTCTCATCCCATGACTACTGATTTTTTATAAGCCTCCAGAGAGGGACTTGGCCAAAAGCTTTTGCAAGTTTAAATAAATGGTGGTTGCTAAGGGACAGGGTATTTCAGCTCTCATTGTGAAAAGTGTGAAATGCAAGAGTATTTGCAGGCCAAGGTTTCTTAGTCTCCTCAACTGCAGGAGGAGGATTTATCTCAGCTGCCTTTAACTGTCTACATGCTAGCTGCCTAAGCTGAGTTAGTTACCTAGGCTCTGTCTTTAGTCACTGTAGAGAGAAAAAAGAACCTCCAAAGAGAATTAATTTCATCCTAAAGAGGTGTGTTTAGAAGTTTCATTTGCCAAGATGACTTCAGTGGCAGACCTGGTTTAAGTAGTTTCTGCTCCTGAATTTGTAATTCCCATCCCTTTGGATGTGCTGGTACAGCTGTTGCTGGGACCATGCTAGAAGAGGGAAATGAAATGGATTTTTTTCATTTTTAACCTCACAAGAGACTCTTGTGGAAATTAAGGACACGGTTTTGCAAGCCTGCTGAGCTGATTTAATGTCTGATTGACACTGAAAGGTGAAGGTCTGGGTCATTTTCCCTCTGTCTCTCTGCCAGAATGGTCTGGTCCTCCCTTACATGTCCAGCTGTGTGTTTCCATCCTCTCTCTGTGTCAGCACAAAGCTCCTGTACTTGCATGATGAACTTGCCAGGGAAATTATCAAATGGAATATGGGCACTACCAAGCATAATTATTTCTTTAGATACACTATGATCTTGATTTTGTTGTTGTTGCACCCACCAGAATGATAGCACTGGTGGTCACAGCAGAGAGTGTGGAGGAGATTGGGCCAGACCACTTGGTAGTAGTGTGTGTTTTCATGGATACAAAATGACTCATGGATCTGGATCCTTCATAGTCACTGGATGAGAGTTAAGGTTATGTCATGCTTTGAAGCAGGTTGCCCAAGACTGTAGCCAGATATTCAAAACCTGAATGGACACTGTCCTGGACAACTTGGTCTAGCTGGCCCTTATTCAGCAGATTATTTGGGCTAAATAATTTCAAGAGGTACTTTCCAACATCAACTGTACAATTATTCCTTGATTAGGGACTACTCCACAAAAAAAGCTCTTTTTACACTTGGCACATCAGTTGTTTAAATCAGGATTAAAAGCATGGTCCTGTAAATAGCTGTAAATGGAAGGATTATGAAGTGGCAAACTGGACCACTAAAGTTTGAAAAACTGACTTTAGGGTGGTAGGAAATTGAAATCTTATAAACAATCTTTGCTTTTGCAGTCAGCATCTAGTTGAACAACCTTTATAACAGTCTGGAGAAATTTTGTTCACTCCAGACACCTATTTCACTTCACTGATTGAAGGGGGAGGCTTGATGAGTAGCTTAGATTAAGTGGCTAACTTTCAGATGACTAAAGTTTGTCAAGATGAGTGTTACTATAAGCTGCTACTTGTCAGTGCTACTTGAGACCCAGAATGTAGCAGTTGTGAAGGATTGACTAGAATAGCCTCCGAGGGCTCAGGAAAAGCCTTTCATAATAATGTAAAATCATTTCACTCCTGGGCTTCTTTTTTTGATGTTAATGTAATGCTTGGAAAACTTGTCTGATCACTGCACTTTCCTGATTTCCTGTCTCAAACTGATTTAAGTGGGGACTCCATTAGGACATCAGAAATGATGCAGTAATTTGGTGTGCTCAGAGCCTCTTTACTTATTTAAAGAGAATTAAGGCAATGAGTGAGCCATCCATTATTTATTGGTAGCTCTTAGGAAAGCACTATGGTAGATGCTGTTGCAAACAGACATACCATGTGATTGAAAAATTAAAGTCTGTCGGTGACAGTTTCTGAAAATTGTTTCAGTCTTTCTAAACAAAACCTTTCTGAGCTTTGACAGCTTTGAAAAGATTGCTTTGGAAACTCTTTCTAAATTGTATGAAATGGTATTTTCAGATGGCATTAAAAAGCCACATACATTCCTCTACATCCTAAGATGCTGTGGTGTTGTAAATCCTTCTTGAATGAGGTAGGTAACCCACCTGGTACATAGCCTAGCTTTCATGGAGCCTTCAGGGATGAACTGTATCCCTGATTCAGTGGCTGGGAGAGAGCAAGACCTATAGCCTTACCTCCTACCACCTTTGTGACTTGCTGATGGCCAGATACTTCCTGAAAGCAGAACCTCCTCAGAGAGGCTGCAGATGTGGTGAGTCACAGTGAAGAAGGGATTCAAGAAGAAGTACCCTTTCCTTATCTATATGCAGAAGTCTCAATCCCAATTTTTCTTGCCTTCTTGCCAAACCAGAGGCTTATTAGAATCTGACCCATGTATTGCCATCCAATGACAAAAACCTACTCAATAATTATCTTTCTTACACTTAGTATACATAATATCAGAGGGAGGTAGAATGTATAATGTATTTATGAGATTGAGTCAAACTGATAACCAATGGCCCTAGAAATAATGTAAGTAATTTCAAAAATACACAGTCTAAAATATTAGGTTGGGGGACTCATTATTCTAGCTTTGAATACTTGCAGCATTATGATTGTGTCTGAAATAGATCTCTGTGTATACTCTAGAAGAAGAAGAAGGTGCTTCTGGGCTCTAATTCATCCAGCTGATTTTAATCCTCTTGCTTTGGTGCAGAAACTCCAGTTTGTGCACCAAAAAGTTTCTGTCAGTTGACTGCAAAGGAAGACCAGGCGAGCACATCCACATGGAATTGAGTCCTCTCCCAGTGTACAGCAACTACAGCATATGTGTGTGTATAGTCTGCCTTTCTGTGTGTGTGTGAAAAGTCTTCCATAAAAATCAGATTCTTGCAGCACAGCATATGTAATAAAAACTTGAATTCAGCTGGACTTCAGGAAATGAGAAAATCAGTGTGTGGCTAGGGGTAAAACATAAATTAGACTTTACTGGTTTAATAGCCCCAAGACTAAGTATAACTGCTGGCCTGTTCTTTAGACTCTTGGAAAACAGGTCCAGTCTGTTGTTCCTATGAGTATTTCACTAAAAAATGCAAACCCCTTGCCAGGTGAGATATTTGCTTTTATGTTTCTGTACAACATGGAGCCATTCAAACTCATATTCTAGTCTGCTATTTGTATATGTTGCAATACTTTCCACTTTTTCTAAGTATCTTACCAGTGTGCAGAAGGGTCAGTACATGCAGTCTGGAGACAACTGAAGATTCTCCATCTGTATTTGGAAATCACAAAACTGCTGTTTCTCTACGTAATTAGTTCAAGCACTGTGCCAGACTAATAGAACTACATAGCTTCCAGATTGCATCTGACTGGCTTGGAGAGATGGAGACATCAGGAATTTAAGCATGACTCTGTTGGACTGAGGAATGTCTGGCTGATATCAAATACTTTTTTTTTTTTTTTTTCGGGATGTTGTTGAGTGTTGTGCAAAAGAACTAAATGAAAACAGTCACTAGAGTGATGAGGTCTTCTTTGCCTGTAACTAGTTGTGGCCCAACACTGAAGTCCTAATGAAGAACTGAAATCCATAGAGGAGATTGGAAGGTTGCTACTTTGTTCTTTCCTGCTGTAAATATCACTAACTTTATTTTGTGCAGGCAGTCTTCCTTGTTATGCAGCATTGGTAC
The DNA here is from genome assembly GCA_910950805.1 of Acrocephalus scirpaceus scirpaceus. Taxonomy (NCBI): domain Eukaryota; kingdom Metazoa; phylum Chordata; class Aves; order Passeriformes; family Sylviidae; genus Acrocephalus; species Acrocephalus scirpaceus. The sequence goes on along the minus strand of OU383774.1, from coordinate 52,373,857 downwards.
CTGACTAAAACTGAAAACCTGTAGCAAACAGGAAATCAAAGGACATGAACCTGAAGTACCTTTTTAGTTTCTGTGTGATTCTGAAGGACCAGTTGTTCTGCACCAGCACTGGAAATGCTTCAGTTTGTCTTAATGCATATCAATACAAAAAACAATCAAACTCAGAAAGTATCTAGTTTCCACTGGCAGAAAAAAATAAAATGAACTAACTGTTGTGGGATTTTTTAATACTAGTTTTGGGTTTTTTCTACTTTTACAAAACCTGGATATTTTTCACCTGTAACAAACAAATGAATATGTTTAGCATTTCTCCATGTACTTTAACTGTTCATGGTGGAAGCTCAAGGGGATGCTTATTTCCTAAATTTTCCCATGAAAGAGGAGCTGATGACCAAACCCCCCCCCCCCAATCTGAGACTCCTGTGAAGAGTGCCTTGGACCTTCCTGAAGTTTTGCCTGTAGAAAACATTTTAAAAATGATGAATCTGCAAATTCTGCAGGAAAGAGGAGTTAATGAGTAGTCGGGAGGTCTCTTGAGGTGGTGCCTCTCTTCTCCTTTTGACCCTTGGTATGGACATAATCTGTAGTCTTGTGAGCATGCATCCATGGCCTTCAGCAGCATCCCCCAGGAAGAGTAATTATTATACTTAGGTACCTGGGAAGCAATTTGCTCCTGCCCTGAATGAGCAGTAAAGAATCTCATGTTACTGGCCCATAGGTTTGAAGACATTCTTGACTGTCTAAAAAGATCTGTAAAGGGAGAGGACATCTCTTATTCTGCATCTTCATAACCTGCAGGAGAAAAATGAGGAGCAGAGGAGTTTCTTAATCCCTTGCAAGAGCTTGTGTTCCAAGCTGTAGTCTCAGCCAGTGCACATATATTTTAATTCATTTGTAAAAGGTCATTTCTACTAATGAACTTCCCCAGAAATTTCCCTCTTGCTTTACCTTGTAGGTCCATGAGATGAAAACCCTTGTGCATGGCATGAAAGATGGGACCTGCTTTAATTGTAATGTGTTGTTTGCTGACCATTAAACAAAGATGAAATAAATTGTCCATTTCCTGTCTCCAAGGCTGGTTGTTTGAGCATATTATTCATCTGGGGAGAGTGCCCTGTATTTCCAAGGCTGAGAGCAGATACATTTATCATGAGTAACAGCACAGGGATGAGTTGCTTTACTATAGCCTTGTCTTTTGTTTGTGAGATTAACTTGTTTTCAACATTGCGAATTCAATGTTATGGAACAATTCCATACTCAGTCGTTTAGGAGCTGAATATAGTTTTCCCTCATATAGAATGCAAGTTCCTGTCCTGAGCAGTATACTTCTGGGATTTTACAGTTTTTATTTACCACTGAAATGGTGTATTAAGCCTAAATATAGGGGGAGGCAAGATCTTTTCACTATGGAAGTAGATGCATGCTCTCTTTGCTCTCTTCCATTGGTTCTATTTTGTTTGCCAGTGAGAATATTTCCTCTGCAGAGTTTATGTACTCAAGCACCTTTAATCCAAAATCTGTCATTGCCATAAACCCTAAATCAAAGGCATTTGGTATTTGGAGGTGTGGAATCTTTTTAATCTCCTCTGATCCTTGCACCTACTGTGAAGTGAAGTCCCTCCATTTAGGTGTCAAACATGGATTGAAATGCATGACATATTAACCCTTTGGCTTTTAATGGTGATAGGTTTGTTACCTGCAATGACAGGATGGAGAGATGAGACAAAGGAGTGATGCAAATGAAAGTGATCAATTATTCTGCCTTGTCTGGTATGGAGTCATGATGTAGGCTTTGCTTTGTTTGGTGCCTAAGGAGATTCCATGGAGACTTCTTAAAAGTGAGGTATGGGCAGGTGCAGGTGAAAAGGAGTGAGGAGAGCTTCACTGCAATCTTAAGGCATTGGAGTCAGAACTCACCATCTGACTTCCAGCTGGAGCTCCTGCAGAGGCCAGGTTCCAAAGACATTGGTGGTTTTGATCCGTATGCCTGTACCAGCCATGCTGCTATGAATCCATGGCAGCCAGAGGCCATTTTTAGTCTCTTGTCTCCAAAGAGGCCCTTGGGGAGCATGTTGCCTTTCTCTCAGCTGCTGCAAAGAAGAGGACTTGTGTCTTCAAGGTGCTTGTGCCCATCTTGCTATGGGTTCCACACTTCCCAGCACCTCCTGGTTTCTCTGTGGCAGAGGAGAGAGCAGTCCCTTGGAGGCAGTGATGCTCTTATTCCCAGTCTCACAGAGGACAGCACAAACTGCTGGTGACACAGGAGGGGAAACCCATCTTCAAAGTGAGGAGGGAATGCAGAGGCTGCCTTGAGTCTGAATGACCTCACACCACTGGACAATGAATATTACATTTATTTCTGTGTTACAAAGAATCCAAATTCTTACTGCTTATGGGGAAAAGGTTGGAGGCAGCTCCAGGGCACTATGTGAAAGGAAATAAAAAATCAGTTGTAAATTATTACAACCCAGTGGAAAAAAAAAGAAAAAAAAACCCAGACCATTGTCTTTTATTACAGTGCTAAATCAACAAGAAAGAACATAGGTGATTTGTCAAGGTGGAATCCACATTCCTTACAACATACAAATTTTCTTTCATTAGAATGTCAGTATTCTGATCAAATGTTTTTGCTTTTATTAATAAGGCTTTATGCAAATGAACCCCCCAAAGCGCTAGTTCCTGCTTATAAGAAATCCTATCTATATGGAAGTGGAGTAGTTGTGTAACTCTCCTTCTGAAGGTGAACACAATTAAATGTAAAAGCCTTAACAGAACCAGGGCCCTCAAATCTCTTTATATAGCCACAGTGATAACTGTGATGACAGACTTTCATCCATGTTGTTGAAAGACAGCACTAAGGCAAACACAAGCACACACAGCTCATCACAGACAGCAAAAAGAAAATTGAACTAAGATATTCAACAAAAGTTTTGTCCAAAATCAGATGATGGGCAATTCCAAGCATAGAAAAAAACACAGTTTTTAAATATTTTAATGTCAGCTGCCCAATCAGTATTCTTCATATATTGTCTATACTATTTTATTGCACTTTCTGTTTTTGTTAATTCCCGGCTCTCCATAATCCTTTGGAACAATTTCAGCAGACACTCACTCATTTGTAAGGAAGATTGCCTCAGCAATTGCACCTGAATGGAAAGGAGAGGGGGGCAAGGTGTGGGCAGCAATGGGAATCTCTTTGTAGCCAGGTAGATTTTTTGGGAAGAGAAAGAAAAGATTTCGTGGAAGCTTTCATGTTGCTCGGTTATGAAGCATGCTGAAATGTAATAGAGGTATAATATACTATAATGCTAGATGGGTGGTAAACAAGTGTGGAGAGGGCATGATCTGTATGGCTAATGTCTGGAGGAGAGACAGACCAGCAGTACCACAGAGGTACTGCACCAGAAGGTGCTGAGCCTGCAGAAGTATTAAGGCTTCCTGGGGGTCCCTTAAGAGCTTTACTGAGAATACCACAGCCACTGGAAGAACCAAAGGCCTGTGGGGAGAGTATCAGAAAGTTCTTTGGAGCTAAGAGGAAGATGGCTTAACCTCTTCAAGAGCTGGTATATTGTTTTTTTTTATTAAAAATACTTGATTGTTGAGGTCCTGGAAGCATAATTACAATGCAGGGGCTGGGATGGCTCAATCCAGATTCTGTGTGGGAGAAAGACTCCAGAGGATACCAGATCCTCACTTAGACTGTGGTTTCCACAGGTTGTGGATATTGAGTTTTATATTGGTTCTCTTTCCCCTCCTTCCCTAAAAATATGGACTAGAATGTGAAAAAAAATAGAGTTTAATAAAAGTGTAATATGTGCTAAAATTTACTGAATAGCTTCCACATAAGGGCTAAGTAGGCAGGACTTTTCAGCCTGGAAAAGAGGTTACTAAAAAGGTTATGTGAAAAACTTAAAAACGTGAAAGAAAGAAAAAAGAATAAAAGTCTCTCCTATTCATTAGAAAAACTGAAGGGCATCAAAAAGTATTAGCAGGCAGTGAGTTCAAAACAAACAAAAGGAGGTGTTTCTTTATTCAGGTAGTGAGAAACGTGCACAGCATTGCTTAAAATGCTGAACTGTCTCTTTTATGAGAGCAATTCATGGCAAGAAAATTCCCCAAGGGCTGTTGAGTATAAGGGCATTGCCTCTGGCTTGAAAAGTCCTTGAGCTGCAGAGTCTGCAAGCCTGAAGGAATGATCTGGAGAAGGGTCTGTAACAGACTTGTTCTGCTCTTCTTCAGATGGCCAGATAGGAAACTAGGGGTGTCTTTGATGTGACCCAATAAATCCCTAATTTTGGTGTTACAGTTCAGGAAGAGCTATCCTGCTGCATCTGTTTCAAAGACCCATCTGTAGGAGGATCATCTCGAAACCTTTTCAAATATCTTCATGTTCTTCCACATGCACCTTGCTGCTTGCTGGTTTAACCATATGGCTTGCACGCTGCTGTGACCATGGCCTGGGGGACTGTTGATCACAAAGGAATAAAATCTAGTGCTTATGCTTCTAAAGTATATCTGGAGTGCATTTTAAAGCACTTTTTTTTCTTTATTGTCTCTTTTCTTTCTTCCCAATCACAAGCTCACAGCCATACACTGGTGGTGGAAGCTAAGTGCACTGGTCTTTAATTGTCTGCGTTTGTGCTAGGGGAAGCCATGGAAAGGTAAAGATAGCATAAGCTGCCATGAGAATTTCTTGGGTCCAGTGTTTTCCAGGGAATATTGCAAGGACTGTCAGCCCCTGATATGAAGATAGCCACTTCAGAGCTGCTCTAATTTATGCTTATCTTTCTGCAGGCTTTGGAAAACAAGTAACAGGAGAGCAGCACACTCCAATTATGCCCTTGATGCACTCCTTATCCTGAGGACCATAAGCATGACAGCCTTTATTCTCTTTGCTCCCTGTGCCTGCTCCTTAAGAAGGCACAGCAAAAGGGAGAGATGGAGGAAGGGAGGGGAGCCCTACATAGATAGCAGAAGGGTGATTTCTCCTGGTTTTAAATACCTTTGGGATTTTTTTCTTTCTTCTTGGATTTTCATATTTCTAAAAATGCAACATCTTACTGGTTAGCAAAGCTCACTTAGTTTGTCAGAATAGGATGAAATTTCTAGCATAATGGAGGATCAAGCCTGCTAGACTGCTGCGGGCAAATTGGTCAGAGAGATTTCCAGAGCTGCTTTGTCTTGTCATTTGGAATTTCTCCATTCTCACCACCATCAATTCATCCTCTACATCCCACATACTCTTTTCTATTTCACATCAGCAAAATGAACAAGACATACCACTCCTACAAAAATAAGATATCATCTGGGGACTGACTGATATGTGATTTCCCTCCTCACCACCTTCTCTCTCACTCTCAGAAATGTTTATGCTTTCATTCCTCCCCGACCTGCCAGGAGCAGCCACTAAGGCATTTGACTTTAAATGATGAGTCTGTAGCTGGGGAGAGCAAGAGGGTGGTCTCCTAAGCATGGCTGGGGGTTATTAGTCCAGGTTAATTACTAGGGGAATTTATGTGGTGAGCATCAATCAAGGCTTAGACACATCAGATTCTGCTGTATAAACTGGCCTGTGCCCAAACTGCCTAAGATGGCTTTTGTTCTAGTATTATTACCATGAATGTATAGCTCCAACATATTCTGAAAATGGAAGACTCTGGCAAAAACCATCAAATATCCCAGGACTGGGAATGTCAGTCTGCATATTAAATGGAATAAACTTGCACTGCCTGGGGTGAGTGATAAATTATAACAATTTGGCTCTGATGGGGTAAGGTCCAGCAATGGATTATAACATGCTGCCTTTGCTTAGGGCTACTGAATCATGTCAAGGAATCACGGAGAGAAGGAGAGTATGCATAAGACAGTTTTGCTAGTGGGACTGAAACAATGTTCTAGACAAAAACAGGCTTGTGACACTGGTATTTCCTTTATCAAACTGGAAGCTCTTTTAAATACTTGCAAACAACTGAGTATTACTCTCTGCTGAGTCTGACTTCTTGAGAAGGTCATATTTGTTAAATAAAAGTGATCAGGTGATTAATGGTAAGAAATAGTGTTTTTAACTTTTCCATACAGGATATAAAGAGCACTGCAAAAAAATAAAATGTGTCAAAAAAATTAGTTGGTGCCCGGGCTAAAAATGCAACCTGGTTTCATCATCCCCTGTCATTTCCCTTGTATCCCAGTGCTCAATGCACCACTACACCAGTTCACCACAAGAAGCAGCTTCCAGCTGCTCCCCAGCTTTCCTTTTGGGCTCTGTGGAAAGCATCTTGTTTGACTCAAGCTTAGGGGAGGAAGGAGACAGTGGGTTGGCTCTCAACCCATCCTAGACAGACAAGGGTGTGTGGGATGTGGGCTGGACTTCCTTCCTTGTTTCTCTAAGCACCTGCCCGGGTGCAGTGGCATTGAATGTTTGTCCCCACTGAGGCCACCACGGCTGGGACGCTGGGCCAGGTGGGATTGCAGGTGGGCTTCAGCCCTCTGGCCATGTGCTCATTGAACTGGGTGCAAACTTTGGCTGAGGGAACGCCTCTGGAATCTGAAATTAGGTAAAATTATTTAACGACAACCAATCTCCTCATGAAACTCAGTAACCTGCAGCTTAACAGTTATAGCGACCAAATGTATTTTAGGAAAAAGTCTGCATAAAATCAGACTATTGAATGTTACACAGACTCACTCTTTACTTGGTAAAAGCAGGCTGTTTAAATTTGCCACAGCACTTCCACGGCCACAAGATGCGGAGTGCACAGCCGTGGGCTGCTGGAGGAGTCCTGTGACACACGCAGCGCACCTGCGAGCTGCGGCAGCGGTGGCTCCGTGCCCCAGTGTCCCCGGGGGAGGTGACAAACCCTCTGCGTTCGGGCTGCCTGGCCATCGAGGAGCCCCGGCCGCCAGCCCAGGCTCCGACAGCTCCGCGTCCCGCCTGCCAGCAGCACAGGGCGGAAAATCTGCTGAACGCCCGCCCGGTTCAGCCGGCTTTTCCTATTTACATTCCTCCGCCGTAAACCTCGCAAGGGCCGCGTAGCCGGGGTGGGTGGGAAGCCGGGAGGGGAGGCTCAGGCATTACTGCTGCGATGGGACAGCGTCTGCTGTGCTGCTGGCAGGGACGAGAGCAAAGGCGAGAACAGGAACTCGGGCACAGGGGAAAGCAGGGAAGAGGGAAAGCTGGGGATATACAATCCACAGGCAGCTTGTACGTTTCCTACCTCTGTGTTCCCCTCCCCCAAATACTGTTACTCGTAAGGATCATACACCGTACCACAGCCCGCTGCTGCGGCCTGAGGAAGGACAGCGAGAAGAGCTTTCAAAAAAGCCCCAAAAGGGGCACCTCAGGGTGCATGAGGAGGCACTTGCCCAGGGCTCTCCTCTCTGAGCTGCAGCAGAAATAACATGTGATTGTGATGAACTGACCACCCCCGTTCTCCTTGTGCTGCTGGGGTAGGAGGTACAGCTGGAATGGAGGAGTAGGGGAGACGTGTTTTAAAGATTTCTTTTACTTCTCATTATCCTGCTCTGATTTTGTTAGTAATAAATTCAATTAATTATCCTCATTTTGAGTCTGTTTTAGCTGTGATGGTATTTGATGAGGGATCTCTCATGAACCTTATATCAACCCACAAACCTTTGTTAGTCTCTTTCTCCGTCACTTGTGGAGGGGAGTGATAGAGTGGTTTTGGTGGGTGCCTGACATCCAGCCAGGGTCAAACCTCTACACCCACCTCTGCAGAAGGAAAAAGAAGTGGATATCTCTGTGGTTATCAGGGAAAACTTTATTCCCTCAGTGACAGCAGCTCTCCTGCGGATGGAGATGAGGTTTATAGCATATGAATACCATGCAGTAAGGTCGAAGGTCGTAGATATGTCGATAGCTATAAATTTTATGGGTGAATTCTTCCCAGCACTCTCCAGTTTTATGGTGGAAGGATCAGTGCTTCTGCTCTTGCTGGAGCAGTGCAGAGTGAGCTCTGTGCATCAAGACTGATGTTCCCAAGTGGGCTATAATCTGCTCTCACATAAATAAATAGCATGCAGCTGTCACAAAATCTTTCATAGACTTAGGGCAGAAAAAAGAGAGGATAAAGATATGTGGCCATCAAAATACTTAATATTCAAATGAGCCTGATGTCCTGTGGAGCTGACCCAGAGTGTTTTCTTGTTAGGAAGAGCAAAGCTAGCCAACTAGATGCTTTCCCTTCAACAAACTAAGTGACTTCTGTAGCTGAACTGATGCTCTCTGGTGCCCTGTGCCTGCATGCTGAAGGTGAAATCAGGCACTGTCTAGAGCATCATTGTAACACAAAGCTTCAAGTGTCATCCTCAAACCATGAATTTTTTCAGCTTCCTTCAGCCAATGAATTGACCGATTTCCTCTTGTCCTGCTTTGCTTTATGATGCCCATCAAATATGACTTTTTGTATACTCTTCATGAAATCTGTAAAAACCCCGTGGTAGATAAGAAGATCATACCTACAATTAATTGATCAGCTTTTAAAATACTTGAGATCCAATAACAAATAAATAAGCTTAAGGGACTCTTCTAAAGACAAATGATCAAGGATGCATTTGTCTCAAGGCTTTTGCCAGTTTGCTGTTGGCAATTTTGGTGGTTGTGGTTTTAGGCAGAACAAATATGGATTCTACCTTGGTTAATATAATTAACAATAATATAATATATTACAATATAATACCAATTACAGATAAAAGTCTTAATTAAAAACTGAGGAAAGCATGCTTCAATGTTTTCTAGAAAGAAAGATTGGAATGTAATCTGAGTCTTTACAAATGCAATAGGGAATAACAGCTAATCTTGGTGTTCTGACAAATTCCTCATAGAAATAGCATTTATTTTGAAACAGCAAAGCCCTTCTCCACAGCAGTAGACAATGTTGACAAAAGAAATCAGTGTTTGCACTCAAACACAAGACATATGACTGTTTAGTATGTCTTGAAATGAGGAGCATGTTTTCAAAAAAAAAAAGGCTAATAGGCTTGTCTATATAATTATTGAAAATTGGCAAATGCTTTACACAATAAGGCTGTTGTGGTCACACAGTAATTTTATTTTTGCTTGCTTCTCACAGATGCCTGTTATTCAGCGATAGCTGAATTCAGATACAATACAGGCAGAGTTTCTGAGTTCCTTGCTGCTCTCTGGGTTGGGTGGGTAAAAACAGGAGGATCCTAATGAAGTCCTGCTGGAGACAGTGGAGGTCAAACAGCAGTCAGGTACAACATTTGTCCAGGAGGTTTCCTGAGTATCACTAGCCACTTCCTCAGGTGCTGCAAATAGAACAAATCACTGAGCTCAGTGGCCTGTGTTGGTTTCTCCTAGGATGTTCAGGTGCTGCATTTTCTGCCACTTTCTACAGTGGATTTTATGCATCAAAAGGCTCTGAATCAAACCTCTAAGTAGTATGTAGGATGAAAAGTGAATTTAGGAGCAGCTACCCAGGAAGCTAACTTAGCAATAAGAACTTGATAATAAAGTGCTCGATGAGAAAGGGAACGGAAATTTGAGAGTAGTAACACGCCAACAATGGAACTCAAAGGAAATGTTTCAGGCTCTCGGATGTCCCAGCTGATTTTTGATGGTGAAAAGATATCAGATAGTCGAAGCTAGCTGCACACTGGAGACTGGTGTGAAACATGCTGCAAAGTCTGTCTTCCAGCTGAAAAAACAGCCAAGCTATTACAAGGCAATCTGGCTAGCATTATATCTTTTAATATATTTCCAGACTAGGTTCTGAAATCTCCAGAGGATCATGAGCCTCCAAGGTCATCAGGGTTTTGACCTTTCTTTTATTGTCATAGCAACCAAAGCTGTCTTTAGTGTTTAAATTAGTTAATCAATTGCAGTCCTTGATTTATGTTCATTGGCAGCAGCCATCCTTGAAAGTTATTTCTTGACTAATATGGGCTTTTATCACAGGAGGGTATTCCCACACCCTGGTTTAATAAGACCCTTTGATAGAGGAATTCACTTCATCATCTGAATTCAGTACCTCATCTAAAGCCAACTAGTATGAATTACTATTATAGTTTTGTTCTGTTGTTTTGGGGTTTTTTTCTGTGTAGAATCATCTTAATTCTGGTTTACATTCCCTTAGAAGGAGATGGGGGTCACTTAGTTGGAAAAAAACACAGGCTCTAATTGCTTCCATTTTATAGAATGCTCCACCTTTGCACTGTATGTGAATGAAATTACAACGCACAAATAAATTAATCACTTCGAACAACTCTTTTGAATGAGGTCGAAATATGAACCGTTGCCTATTTAACTGTCATGTTCTGGTAATCCCTGATTCTTCTGATATAGCATAGAATAAAGGATTAAGGGCAAGGTCGTCAACTGAAATGCCCTGATATTCAGGACTATACATTGTTTTTACTGTGTGGGTTTGGGTATATTGCTCCAGCCCTTTGCAACATGCTTCCTTGAATTATAACTTGCAGCTAACACACTGTGCTCATATGGAATCAGAATGTTTAAGTGGTTTTCCTGTCTGAAATGGGACCTTCTCTATTTCTTCTGCTGTTAAACAGATATTTCTGCAGAGGTGCAAATGCTCAATTCTGCCTGGCTTAAGAGAGGCACAGGCTCACAGGGATGGGAAGAGACCTCTGGAGGTCTCTAACCCAAGCACGTGCCCAGAACAATTCCTGCAGGTTGTTCAGGGTGTGTCCAGGTGAGTTTTGAATACCTTCAAGAATGGAGATCCCACAACCTCTGTGCAGCCTGTAGCATGACACTGCCTCACCTCTGCAGAGATGTATTTCTGAGGACTGCACTCTCTCTGCAATACTTCTTTGTACAGTAATATATTTTAATAGTTTTGCACTTAAACCTGCTTTGTCTCCTGGGACAACTAGTGAAGTCAGGCTTTGGCTGTACTGTGCCTGTGCACATCCGAAGAAATGAACAATGCATGCCCTCTGTGGAAGCTCTGTATTAAAAGCAGTTTCCAAAAAACTGGTCAAATTCTGATCTGCATGTAGGGTTTTCTTTCTCTTCTACTCATTGGTAGCAGCTTTAAGAATGACAAGCATGGAGAAAGCTGGGAATTTCATGATGAACGACTAGAAAACAAAGATAATGTCTTCTCTGTTTTGGCATGTGCCCTCAGCTAGAGTCCTGGATGTCAAAACCAGCCATATTTGGTTGAAACACTGAACACATGCTTCTTGTAATGCCTATCAACAACTATTATTCATTGGTCTTTTGAGAAAGTCACAGAGTTTGCAGTGCCAAAGCCCACGTGTTGCTGAATGTTGAAAAAGTTTTCACTGATGCAGAGTGGAGCATGCTGTTTGCAGAGCAAAAAATAATCCCTGCAGTCCAGCATGGTGATTCTTTCTGTTGCCTTAAACCGGTGGCCCCTGGGGACACGTTTGTCTGGGCTGGCTTCTGACAACATGACCTCATCATTATGCTAAACCCATGTTCTTCCTGTCTTTACACAAATAGTCTTGCAATCCAAATGAGCACACTCTTTGTTATTTTAAAGAGTGGCTGGTACCAAAGTGAATCATTTTTCTTTTGATTAGCATTTTCAAAGGATAACCTTCGTGAATTTTCCACAGAGGCTGCTGCTTCTGCTGCACAGTGCATCTGGTTGAGTTTTAATCATTTAGCAATTCTTGGCCTCAAAATGCTGTTGTTCCTGGGACTTGAAAGCTGTGACTTGACAGTTGGTGGGGACAATGCCTTTTTTCTGATGTGTGCTCATTGCAGGATAGGATTCATGTTTTACATCCTGTGTTTACTGCCAAGGCAGCTGCTGTTGAGGGAAAGGTGAAACCAAACAAGAGGCGTGTTTGTAATATGCAATGGCAGCACATCTCTGAAAGGCGTGGGACTAAGTGCCAGCTCAGGGAATCAATAAAATCGAAACAATTTTTATATGCTTGCTTATGGCCTTGGACATACATCGCCTGTAACTCCAAGAGGACTTTAATTTGTTTAAGTGTTGGTGCAACTTTGACCAAGAAGTTGAGGTTTTGCCATATATATCAGGCACTATCAAATGGGCTGACAAGCACCATATTTGCAGTTTCTCTGGACTAACACTATCCATTTGCAGAGGGATTAATTAGTTACGGTGCTCAGAGGAAGGATTTCCGTAGTAACTTAAGGAATGTATTGTTTAACATAAAATAAATGAAGTGGGAGAGGGTATGTAGATTAGGATGCAGCTTGCTCTTTTGTAATATTTAAGCTGATTGCAGGGATTCAGAATCGTTTGAGTATCATTTTGGCACTAGTCCTGAACCTTTGAATATGATCCTATTTTCTGATGTGACTCTGACCAAGGGACCCAGGCCCTTTGTGAAGGTGGCAGAACAAGGCAAATGGTGCTGGCCCTGGGCCAGACACGGCATGGTCAGCGGCCAACAGTGATCCTCCTGCTCTGATCTGCACTGGGAGCAGTGGAGGCGCAGTTTTCTTTGGAGTTGGGATTTCTTAGGGCCACTGGACACCATGTAAAAAGCGACTATGAAAACAAGAGGCTGTGGTGGTCTCTCTGTAAAGAAGAGGTTAAACAAGAAGATTTTGGAAGACAAGGTCTTCTTGTTACAAGGGAGGTTTGTGTTGGAATTTTGAACTCCTTCTTGGTACTTTGGTCTGATGTGGACTGTATCTCCTTCTGTGGCAACACCAGAACACCATGAGTTTGTGGGACAATGTATTCAGACCTTGGTCTTACAGGAAACCTTCTAAATTATTGGGCAACAGCATTCCTTGTGAGAGTGAAAGTTTTGTGTGAAAACTGCCTAATAAGGAAAGCAGGGCAAAAGGAACCTTACAAGTAAAAAATAGGATTTAGTGATTTCTTATTTCCAACAACTGGCAGAAAAGCAATAGGATGTTATCTGAAGAGTCAAAATGAGGAAAAGTTACTGAATGAAGAAATCTGTGTTAACAAGCATAAGCAAACTGTAAAAAACAGAATTTGCCTTTGATGTCCATGTTATCTCTTAATTGTGTGCAGATAAGGAGTGATTGTCTGACATTGATTTCATGTTGCATTTCCTTTCATTATCCACCAAACTTTGCTACTTTGTTCTCTTTTCCTTTTTTTTTTTTTTTGCTCTGCACTTTGCTTTTTCTGAGCTTTCTCTGCTTTTCCTCTAGTTGTTCTTTATTTAAAGAAATTGCAGAGACTTCCTATTTCTGTCTTGCCATCTGGTCTGACTCCACAGTGGCATTCCTGCTAGATCACTGCCACTGGAACAGCATAGCAGGTATAGACCATTTCAGGCACATAAATTTTCCAGAAGCAGCTGTTACAAGAGTTGGTTTTGCTTGAAAATGGAATTGCAAACTCAATTAGGATGATAGTTGCCTGGACCCAGGATATTTAAAATAAGGCACAATTAGACCAATATCCTTTTTGGATTTTGGGGGGTTTTATTTAAAGGAGAGGAATCTAATCCTTACACCTATTATTCTCTCTTCATTTTAAGTACCAGAATTTATCATACTTTTTTTTTTCATTTCCTTTTTTATATAGAAGCTCTGCTTTTCCTTGTAGACTGCTTTCTCTTGCTGACACAGTATTCATCACTGTTTATCCAAATGTCTTCCATCATGTGACTAATCATTGTCATGTGTTTTCCTTTTCACCTTCTCCCTAGGAGCAGAGGGATGTTCAGTGACATCACTGTGCAAGTTGTGGCAGGAAGAGGTTCTGTTTGGGTTGTGGTTCTTTCTTTCCTAATGCTGGTTTTCGGTTGTTTATTCTCTCTCTCATAGTTAGTGCTCAGGGGATTTAATTTTGCTCTTTCTTTTTCAATTTGCTTTAACACCCTTCAACATCCTCAGTCATTCTCAGTATACCTCCACCTCCCAAATAAGCCAGGATCTGAGATGATTAATCATGGCATAGCAGTTTATTTTCTCCAAGGTATACATAGCTGGGTAAGATTTAATGGGCTTCAAAGGACGAACTCAGAGAAACAGCAGGACATTTCAATTATCTCTTTGGAGAGACAGAGGAATTGTCAGGAAAGCAATAACAGTGATACAGATAGATATTGCAGTGAGGGGAGAACATTTGCTTGTAAAAGGCATTAGCAGGAGACTCCCCTGCTGTCTGACACCTGACAACAGGGGTTGCTGCTGAAAGCCTGTTTTTAAGACTCGCTCTAGCCATGCTGTTCTCTTCATCCAGGATTGTTTCTAAACAAGTGAAAGCTCATAACAGATTGACTTTTCCAAATTAGCTGAGTGTGGTGTTTCCTCTTGATTAATGAAAGGCCAGCAGCCAGTGAACCAGACAATGACAAAATTAGACCTATAAAGTACTCAGTCCAGTTCGTGCAAGACTCTGCACCAAGCACCGTCCTTCCTACCTCTTCCCCCTGCTGAGTAGTTGCTGTGATGAAAAGCATGACTTTTAGTCATCCTTAAAGTATTTGGGAGCTTGCCCTGAGATTGCTGAAGATGTTTTCAGGATGAGGGTCACCAAGGGGGGGATAGTGAGAGCCCAAACCAGGTGTTGCCCTCAATGCCAGGGGTGTGCAAGCTTCTGTCCCCTGGGAAAGATAAACTATTCCCTGGGGGGCTGGTTTCTGTCCTACTTGTGGAAACTTTTGTTAAATATGAAGTACTTAAATAGTTGTTGCATTAGATGGAAAAACAGGAGTTTCCCCTCCCAAGCAGTCTCTCTCACTCTTTGTTTCACTGAATAGTTATTTCTTCCATGCAAGCCTAAGCCCTGGGACTCACAAGGGCTTACCTCAACACAGAGCAGGGGAGGCCAGGAGGGAACAAAATCTGCTGCTGAGGTGCCCTGGTTGAATGTGTGAACTGATGGGCTGTTGGCCCTACTCTTGTGAATCTGCCAAAATATGAGCTTTCTGTGGCCATGGTTGCTATTCAGAGTGTTGACACAGAAATAAATTTGTTTGGAATTTTTCGTTTTATTGACAAATACTTAAAAAAACCCCAACAAACCATGTTTTTTACTTCACCTGATTTATTATAATTTTTAACAAGTCAATGCTGTTTTCATTTTTAATTCAGGGGCCAATTATCACATAAACCTGCTAGAAATAATTACTCAATAACCATTTCTCTCTCTCAGCACTTTCGTTGCAAAACTGTTTCGTTTTCAATTCTGGTGCTTTACTTACTTGACAAACAGCCTTTATTTTATAGCTTAATGCTGTTGGACAACACTATCATCTGCTTTTTCATTTTGTAACACTGTTTAGCACTAATGATTCATGTAGATAATGTATACACTGAGTAACAGAAAATAAATATCATGGGGTTTGCTGGAAGAAAGGTAATACAATATTTGAGAGCCTTGTCCCCTGGAGAAAGGAAACTGTAATTGTTTCCAGAATGTGCTTGCCTGATGACTTTTGAGCTTCACAGTCAGTAGGACTGAGATCCCACTCTCCAGTGCCTTCCCATAGCAGGCTGAGTTCAGCCCCGAGGAAGGTCTGCAGCACAACCCCCTGTCTCCAGCTGGGAAAGAGAAGTGCAGCTCAGCCCTGGAGCTGCTGGCTGGGGAAGGGCTGTGAGTTTATAAGTGGGTGGTGGCAGCTCCCCGAGTCTCTCTCTGGGGCAGTAACATCACCTTGTATGCCTGCAGCAGTTCATACAGAGCTGTGAGCGTTGGGGGTTTGGTACTGGCTTTCCTCCACTCTGGCCTCATGCCTGTAGTCCCTTCTCTGCAACTCCAAATATTAGTATGCTGGAGTTTGGTGAATTCGACCTGAAAACACATTGTAGCCACGAGAATACACTCCATCCATCAAATACCTCGAGGGGGAATTGCTGAGTTCCTGAGGCCTGATGTTCTAATCTCCACAGCCTGCAATGTTTTTGGTAAAGGATGCTCACCACAAATCATAGTCACAGGTGTTTTTTTCTGAAATCCAGAGGTCATAACCCATGGCCAATAATTTCAAAAGTAACCAGTGATTACGGTGCCTCACAGCTGGTGGGATCTTCTCAGGAAAGGCTGAATTTCAGAGTCTGAGCACTTAATGCCAGGCCTAGGCTCAGCTGAAGCGTGTTAAGCCCCCCTCATTTCATTAGTGATGCCTGATGCAGCATGCGTGTCCAGACGGGCTCTGGGGGAACAGCTCTGCTCCTCACCAATTAGTTATCAGAACAGAAATCAAGCCACCATTCCATGTTCATTAATTCTGGTTCTTTGCACTGCAAAATCACCTGGTTGTACCAGGGGGATCCAGGACAGGCACTAAGCAATGGTTGTATTCCTACTGAATTTGCTGAAGTGCACACTGAGCTTTGTGCTGGCTGTTGGGTGACAGATGACATGTGGTCCAGCCTGAAGTTGCTTTAGGTCTTTCAAAACAAAGTCTTCAAGTAAAAAGTAACGCTTTCAAATTTTAGTCCAATTTGAATAAATGTAGTTATTTTTTTACCTGTTACTTTATACTGTGTGCCTGTTGCAATTCTTGCTCTGATACAAGGCACCTTATAACTGGATAAAGAGTCTTGTGGACCCATGCCCACATGTAATCCCACTCAGTACTTCAAATCCTGAATACACAAGCAGCACCCTGAAACCACAATTCACGCCCTCTGTAGAAAATTTCCTTCTGCTCTCCTTTTCCCAGCTTAATGTTTTTGTCATTTGCTAAACAGATTGAGGCTTCAGACAAATAGCTTTCCAACAATAACTAGAGTTAGTAGCAGCCATGTCAAGGATATTATAAAATCCTGCTGTCTGTGCTGTTTTGCTTAATCTTGACGACACAGCCAAGGGAACCAAGCACTGAACAGAAGGGATGTAAAATCTCCTAAGTCAGTAGAATGACAGATAGCAGGCTTTGTCCTTTTGCAGACCTTTATGAATGCTTAAAATTATGGCTAGGTTGGACTAAACAGCATTTCAACCAAAATATTGCATTTGGGTCTTTCAGACACTGAGTCATTTGAAAGATGGGAGAACATTTAATCTTACACCCACACAGACATCTTCATTTCCAAGACAGGATCTCTTTAATGACTCTCCAGTCTGTGTTGAAACTGAATGCTGAAAGGAAAATACATCAGTCAGCAAGGGAATGCTAAAACTTACTCTGTATTTGTTCAAACATCATTGTCAGCATCTCTGGCTTTTGAGGGTTTTTACACGCTAAGTATTCTGGACAATATTCTTTATAGCCTCCAAAATATTTCCTAAGCTTTTTTTTTCTTCAACTCTTCTTTTTTTTTTGTGAATCCCACATCACTATATTCACTAGCCAGTTCTTTAGTGACCGAAGTAACACTGATTCTCCACGAACTGTTTCTCCACCTGTCCTGGACTACTGATTTGCTTCATGTCTGATCCCTTTCAATAAATCATTTGTGCCTCTTGAACTTGATTCAGACAGGCTGGAAAATAGAATGAAAAACTGAAGTTCTGGAAACTGCTTACTGTGTTTGCCATGAGTTCTCCTCCATGGATGCAGTTCATTTCTGTTGTACTTGACATATCAGGTGGTTCTAACTGCTTTCCTGTTTCAATGGCAAACTTTTCTCAAGTAGATTTGTCATGATCTATGGACATATTGTGTGAATGTTGTAGTGTCAGTCACTGTTAAGGCAGACAGTTCTCAGCAAAATAAAGGGATCATTTTGGTTGAACCCTAATTATAAATTGTTTTTAATTATGTCACTTGTTAATCATGTCACTTCTTTAACAGACTCAGCAGTGTCTGAAGGTGTCAATAAGCCCTCATGAGGATCACAGTATCCTCTCTGGCATTTGTCAGTGCTGGGACTGAGCTCTCTTGAAACTGTCCTCAAACAGTCATCTCACTTTCACATAGCAGCAGACCAAGAAGTCAGGAGCTACAGAGAGTCACAACAAGACTCTCTAGTTTAAGCAAGCAGCCATCAGCTGGGAAGTTCACAAGATGTTATTTTATCATCTGAGTGATGTTGTGTATGTGCCTAAGAGAGTGGCAACCTTCAGGGAAAAAAATGAGGTCCAAGGCTTAGAGGTGGCAGCTGCCTGGGCTTGAGGTGTCTGCTCTGGAGATCTACTTGAATATCTGCCAGCAGAATGAGCCACCTTACAAGGTTTTGTAATTTGTGTTGGCCTACTCTGGCAAGCCTGACATTGAAATGGTGTTTGTGGATTTGAGAACCCCTGGGGTGAGTGGAGCTGCAGAGGCTGTAACCCAATCCTGCGGAATTACCACTAAATCCACCCCCTCTGTAACGCTAAAAACATATTCATACAGCTGCAGGCTGGCTCAGCTGAGGCTGTTCTGCTGCTGCAAGCCTCCCTCCATCCAGGTGTCTTACTGTAACCGGGGAGGGTCACACAACTGTTTCTGCCAAATGAAATAACACAATGGGTCTCTGCCTTCCTCTAACTATTATTTGTGTCTCATTGAGTCCTGGTGGAATGAGTGTAACTTTTCCTGTGGGGAGGCGTGAGACCCAGCAGCAGATGTTCTTTTCCCCAGCAGTTTGATCCCTGCTTTTTTTTTTCTGAAAAGGAAAATTTTCTCTTTATTTTCTTTACATTAGTTTTCATCACCTGTGCTTTCCTTTTGTTAGTGAAAAGAGAAGAAGAGCTGATAGGAATTTAGAGCAGAGGGTGAAGTGGCAAATGCGGTATTTTCACTAGCTGCAAGTCACTTTGAAATATGGTTTGTAACATTAACAGCATCCATGTGTACAGAAGAACAGTGAATGATTTTGTCCTTTCTGTTCTTTGGCACTGACCCAGTATAGCTCCATTCAAACCCAGCTTTTTAAAGACAGAAGGCTGCCTCAGAGAATGGCCTTTGAAGCACAGGCATAGGCACCTGTGTTGTGCTGGGAGGTGCTGGTTTGTTATAACCCTGGTAAGAAAGGTACTCAGGTTCTGCAAAGAATCACTTCAGGTGCCATTTGGTGGGTCCAACAGTATAAAGGCAGTAGCATAAATAATCTTGTCTGCTGTGAGATGCCAGGGATGCTGAGCTGTGCGTGCAGTGTGGAGCTCCAGCCCAGGTGCAGCACTCCAGGCTGACCCTGTCTCTGCAGCGCTCACCTCATTTTAGTCATTTCAGCTCTTACAGGGTGTTCTTACAAGAAAACAACTCTGTTCATCATTTCCAATGCCAAACAGAGAGAGGATGTTCACGTGAGAGCTTGTTGCTGCACGGTGAGATAAGGGCAAGGCCACACAGGTGTGTAATCACTGGTGCAGAGTGGGAGCTGCCTGTGGGATCTCCCATTGTCATCACTCAGCTGAGGCTGCCCTGCACCCAGGGGGAGGCCTGAAATAAGTCTGCACTCCTCATGCATGGCTTTGTCAAAAGGTTCTCATTCAAAAGAGATGTCTTTAATTGTATTTCAGCAAAAGCATTGCTCTCTGCCCTGTCATGTGCTGGCTAATTCCTCATTAAGCTCTGTAGTGGGTTCTTGTGGTGGATTAGCTGAAGTTTCATCTATTCCTTTAGGAAGAGTATATTATTGTCAATATGTTTAGTTTTTTCTTCAAAATAAAACCATTTAATATGCAAAAGATAGTATTTATCATTTATATCTTGAAACATAATCAGGGATGAACAACACTGACATAAAGCAATCCAGAATTTCAGGTTTTTTAATCCTATAAAATTTTCAAGGCATTGAAACTCACAGATTTTTAATAGATTCAAATTCTTCTGAATAAGTGACAAAAACTATTGAACTTGTTATTGATATAGTTTGACAGGATAGTTCTTCTGTTCCGTTGCTCTTTTTGTACAATTTCTTAAAATGAGATTTTTGAGGGAGGAGAGAACAAAAGAGGATGAGGGAGGCAGGTGGAGGAGGAAGAGAGAAAAAAGGAAAGGAAAGGAAAGGAAAGGAAAGGAAAAAGGAAAGGAAAAAGGAAAGGAAAAAGGAAAGGAAAAAGGAAAGGAAAGGGATTTAACCATAACTATTCCAGTTTCCCTTGCTGGCCTACAATGCCTACTTTAATTTTCTTCAAATAAAAAAAAATGTAGAAAAATTTCCATGCTGAAGCTGAAGACACATCTTTTTGACTTTAATCATCTTCAACACGTTATGTCTGTGACTGCTTGTACCTGCTGCTCAGTAATTGCATTATTCAAATCTGAACTTTATGTCTGACTTTCCTTCTAAAGTTTGTCAGAAATTGTCAAATTCAGAATTTCAAGCATATATAATTTTTTTTACTAAAGTGTCGATTAAAAAGCCTGGCCCAATTTCCAAGTTAAAATATGAAAAGTGTTCACTTTTTTGCTCTATATAGAGCCATTACAAGAAGAACGAACTTAGAAGGATTTACAAGAGTGATTGGCCTCATTTATTCATTGGTTCCACTCATTTGTCGCCACCTCTTTCCCCAGCTATCAGGAGTGTTTCCTTTACTTCTTGCAGCCATGGAATTTTCTAAACAGCACACAAGCTTTTGTCTCCTCTAGCTTCTTCTAAATGCTTATTTGTTCCACAGTGCTCTTGGGGGCATAGTTCAGCAATAGTGACATTCAGGTGGATATTATTCCCATCTGAGTAAGGGTAAGACAACTTTATAACTATTTTCTTACCTCTCACCAGGCTTGTTCATTGGTGGTGACTTTTGGTTCAGTTACTTAAATAGTTCAAGGCAGGATAAATGAAAGTCAACAAACTAGATGCTTGTTTCAGTCAGTGTATGAATATTGGTGGTATCAGAGCCCAAATTGTGGTTGGTTTAAAGCACAAAAAGTTGAATGTTCAGGAATCAAGGTTAAGTTCTCCTTCATACATTTTTTTATAAGCCCATATAATCTCTTGACTTCTCTTCCCTTTTTTGGATAAGATTAATTTTGATCGTTGAGCAAAGAAGTAAAATGATCTGTCATTGGTATTTCTTGTGCCTGGCACATCCATCATGGCATACTAGCAAAAAGGTTTGTCTCTTCTGAAAACTACTGGCTACAACAGAAACCTAAGTATGTCAGGTTCATAGCAGGAGCTCTGTAAAGCTCTGTGTAATTTTTGGAGGCTTAAAAAAATTAAAACTAGATGGTCTAACAGTGCTTGAAGTAAGGTTAATTCTTTTCTAAAGTTTTTCTTTCTTGTCCTTTCTTATTTTGAATTGCAGAAATTATGGGGATGGGGAGGCAGGGCATCTGAAAGCCTTCTTCACTTCTAAAAGATTAAAGAATCCTCCACCTGCACTACTCCTTGTGATGCCAGTAGAATTCTTATATTTGGGGCAAAGATAGAGCTGTGGCCCAAAGGCTTGGAAGTTTTAGAAAAATACAGACTTCCTACTTGCTCATTAAGCATTTTCTTTTCTTATCTACAAATGTATGCAGATAAGCTGCTAATTATGTGGACCCATCTGTTGTATTTAAAGTGTGATAAATGTAGATCCCAAGTTAAAATCTTCATAGAAGCTTATTATATTTCAAGACCTTCTTTTTAAAGTATGAATTTTACAGGACTGTATGCATCTGGAACAAACTTTAAGAGTCTGTGAAGGTCTGCAGGTTTCCTGTCAGATCATTGTCATATTTTCCCTCTCTTTTGGGAAGGTCCATGACAAAGAATTTTACTCCCTCTGGCCACAGCTCCTACTTTTTTGAGGCATCTGCTCCCAGCACATCTGCTTAACACTGTGGGGTAGAAGTACTTTCCTTCTTTCTTCAGCAGAGACCTGCTAACTTGCTAGAGAAGATCTTTTAGCTGAGAATTTCTACAATTTTTTTGCCACGTCTCATTTGTGTGTCTTTTGTGACATTTTCTGGCACAAGCCTTGGAAAGAGGAGGGAAATGGAAAGCTTCTTAGAATTGAAGTGCCTGATGGTCAGGTGTAGAATTGTGATCCCCTTTGATGCAGCTGGATTGTCAGGAAATTACTGTAACTTTTCTTTCAGATTTTGCAGCAGAATAAAAATACAATGGGTCAGGGGAGATCCAGGTGATGCATTGCTACATGAATGGGGAAGTCCCAGGTGTCTAGTACCCTATTTTTCTCTTCCAGTTCAAAGCAAACCCATGTGACACATGGCTTGCCTAAGGAACACAATTAAGCATTCACATTTTTCTTTTGAATGTGCATCTGCAATTTGGGGTTGCTTGACAGCTCTGGGGAGGAAACCCCTGAGATAGCACGATGGGTTTTCCTCACTCCTGCCTCTGCCTACCAGCACAGTGCAGATTCTGTCAGGCCTCTTGTCTCTCAGACTCATCCTTGGAAAGCAGAATGACAAGAAGGTAGGGATGTTTAAAAGCTTGCAGTTTCCTCTTGTGGTCCAGCAAGGTGTGCTGCTTTATGGAGATGCCAAATACATTAGAGCCATTGATAAGAATGCCCATTAGCCAATGTTAGAAAGCACCAGACATCTTTCAAAGAAGGGAAGTGGCCATTTTTCAAGCAAGGTGAACCAACAATAAATAAGGATGGGAGACATGAATCTGTGTTTCAGTCAGAATGGGTGGCTTCAGCCGTGAATAGAAGGATAGAACTACAGGAACATTGCAGCAAACTGAAATGGTGCCTTCCTGTTCCACTGCTCTGTGTTAGAGACACCTGACTGGGGGGCTGCAGACCAGCAGGGAGCTCGTGCAGTCACTCAGCCTGTGACAAGGCCCTGCAATGTGGATGTTGAAGCAGTCATTGCATGGCTCTGTCCTCAGTTCTACTGCAGATCGATGACTCTGCAGGTCAATTGACTTGACCTGTGTCAAGTAAAGACATAGACTGAGTGTGACTTGATGTCTACTACTTCAGAGAAGTGTTTTCTTAATGTCACCATGCACTCTACGTTAGCTTTTGAGGAAAAAGTGTTAAGGGCAAAGTATCTTATACTGCATACTTGCTTGTACACAATAATATTTATGAGTATTAGACAGAAAGCTTGCTGAGGGTGTCTTAGAGATGTTTGTGTGCTGAAAAGTAGGAGTTGGTATGATTTGGTTGTGAAATCACAGTAACCTTCCTTTTATTTTTCTTAGTCCATTTGTAGCGATGGAAACTACTGTTTGCTTTGATTTTTACTCGTTCACCATCTTTTTTCCTGAAAATATTGGAGTGCTGAAGCACCTCCCAACACATCACATGCCTCAAAGAAAATGTGGCTGAATTAAAGCTTAATTCAGATTCAGGATATGAAGATCTTGTTTATGATGCACAAGCTTCAAAAAAAACGCAAACTTCACCCAACAGTGAGTTGTCAGACATCAGAGAAGTCTGGGGAGCATTCTGGGAATCTTTCATAGTCCTCAGTTGTTGACATTGCATTGGTTACTGCATAACTGTTTGGTCATAGAGACATATTTCTCCATGGAATTTATCCTGCAGCAAGGTAGTGCCCCTTCATGTTCTCATGGTAACTGGAAGTGAAGCTTCACAGACAGGTTATAAGATTTGACAGGAGGAAGATTTGATAGAAGATAGGTAATGTCTTTTGAAAGTAAGTCCTGCTATATCATCCAAGTGCTATCAGGGATGTGTAATCAAGTCTGAACAGCTTCAGTCTGGCAGACAACAGCTATTAAAACTACAAAGAAGTGTAATCGATTTATATTTTGCATATTGACTGCTGCACTTTCCAGGATACACCTTCCTATACTGATGCTGTCACAGTCCATGTGCCAACAGCAGTAACATGGACTTCTCGTGGATGGAGCAACAGAAGGGTAGCTAATACAATTTGGCATCCAGGCTGAGAAACTCCAGGATCAGCTGCAAAAACTGGCTCACATATTTTGAAAAGGTTCAGCAGAGGTTCTCCCCCCTCTCCCTGTCTGAGGGGGTTATATAAAAGACTTTTTAATATTAAAATATTTCCTTTTTTCTATGTGGTCTTTAAAATAAAGCCTCTGGGGCTGTTAATATCTCTGATGTTATAGCTTTGAAGACTGCATAAAATGATTTTAAAGGGGAAGCTTTTAAAGGACTCGTCCATTTTTAACATTGGCAAACAATCTAGTTTGTAGCTCTAGATATAAGTGGGAACTTTGATATAACACAAGTTAAAGTCAAAAGATTTTTACATGACAGTTTGAAAAGAGACATATTTCTAAGCACTGAACTTTCATTTGTTAGGATTTCATTTAATAAAGGATGCTCCCTGAAACTGCAGTTGTCTCACTGCATTTGGCTGCAGATTGTAGAGTGTAAAAGATCTTACTTCTTTTATGTAGCTAATTCAGTAAAAAAAAAAAAAAAAAAAAAAGCTAATTCTACCTAGCAAAGAGTTGACAAGATTTCTAGCACATTAGCCCCTGTGTCAGCCTAGAAGGAGAAACTAAGCACATTAAGCAATATTTTGTTTTGAAAACCTAGAAAGAAATGTCTGATAAAAATGACTTTAGTCTGTAGGGTCTTACTTATGTGTTGATCTGTGGAAGATTTTAGGGGAGGAAGCATCCTGTTCTGCAACACAGTTTCCTCATTTTCTTTCCTTAGAATTCACAATTTTCTCATACCTTGAATGATAACATTTTGTCTCAATATTTGCAAAAAGAAAAAAAAAAAAAGGACCAAGGGTTAAACGAAAGATGAGCATTTGGTGGTGGTTGTGACACTTTTATGTCATACATGAGATCAATTGATGCTAAAAAGAGAGGAGTCAGTCATGTAAGAGGTGCTAATCTGGCTGAGGGGACACATAGCCCTGGGAAAGAAAATTTAAACTTTTGTTATGAGATCCTGGAATTCCCATGTCCTGTAAATTTACTTGAGGGACGGCCTTTCAGAGGGGGAACTTTCACCCTCATTTTAGGGCAGTGGTTTGATCTTCAGTCTAAGAAACGTTTTATAATGAAAGGGGGAAAAGTTTATTCTTAGGCAAATGACATATTCTAGTATAAAATTATTTATTGCAATCTCTTTTATTCCACCATCTATAATTGCATTCCACATCTCAGTTGCTATATAAGGTTATTATAGCAACATGAGTACCATCACCATGGAAGGATTAGATGATGGATTTCTTATTTCCAGATCAATATGAATCTTCTGGTATTGTTGAACTAAACAGGCTGCTCTTCCAGCATCTTTTCTGTCCTTTCCTACCACTGCTGTAACTTTTCCCTTATTTACTTTTCACCATAGATAATATTAAAGTACTTCTTTTCCTTAGAGACACATTTTTGGGGGTTTCAATTGCATTATTCTAAATAAAGAAATATGAATTAAGTTGACCACAACTTTCTAGGTGGAAAGGATATTATAATATGAATTCCATATCTCTACATCTTTATCTCTACACAGCTGTACAGCTATTGCTTATGTCTCTTATGTCTCATATTCTCTTAGGTATGAAATTATATTTTGTGTTTGTAATACTACATCTGTTTAGATTACTTATTTCCTTCAATGTTTTTGTATCATTTCTACCATTTACATAGTTCCTTATATGCTTTCCTTTTTTTTTTTAACAAGACTTTTTTTTTATGCTTTTGTAACATCATGTACAAGGAAGGCTATATACCTATGAAATGTGACAATTAATGCATTACAAATATCCTCACTGGCTAAACAAGTTTTGTGGTTTCACACTAGAAAGATATGGTACGTTCAAGGTTGAGTTGCATAGAGCTCTGACGAATATGATCTAGTTGAAGATGTCTCTCCTTATTGCAGGGTGTTGAACCAGATGTCCTTTAAAGATCATTTTCAACCCAAACTGTTCTATAATTCTGTAATTCTTATTCTGTAATATTTAGCTGTGTTTTGAGCCATTATTCAGTTCTTTCAAGGAACAAATTTTAATATGGATGATATTGTAATTACCCTTTTTTGAAAGACAAGAAGTCAAAGTACAATCTATTGCCGTAATTACATCTGTTTATATTTGATCTGCTTATACTTCATTGGTTTATATTTGTGTAATATGAAATCATAAAATTCTACTTTGAAAGCATTGCAAAAGAAGTATCCAACAAGCCAAATAAGGTATAGTGAGAGCACCTGAAAAACATGTATTTCTTAGCTGAACTTGTAATCCTTTGTCCAAGTTTACACCTGGCCTAATCTTGTGATTTAAAACAACATTTCTTTTGAAGGGCATACTGCATGTAAGACAAAATCCTTACCTTTGAGACAAGAGCTGAGTCTTTGCCCTTCCCCAAATGCAAGCCTGAATGCATTTGTGAGGATGACTGGAAAAATTTGAGACAACAATAAAGGCCAGTGAAACAACAAAAATCTCCCCGTCCTCTTGTCCAGTTCTTTGGATTAGCCTTTCTGACGAACAGACCAGCAGTGTTTGCAATGCCCTGTGGGGTCCTGATCCAAACCCTCCCCTCACGTGCCCCTGGCTTAAGCCAGAGAATGGTCATATCCATCCGTATCCCAGCATATCAAAAAAGGACACAGCAAAAGTCACACAGAGAAGGTAAAAGCTGGAAGGCCCCACAGTCCTGTGATGTCCATCAAAACATGGATCTGCAGACAGCCATGAATGGAGATGTTGGTTGTGTTCAGCTGGTGATAGACATGTGTCCCAGGACAGAAGGCAGGCATCCTGGCAAGTTTAATTACTCAAAATGCCCAGTACTGATAGAGTATCTCTCAGAGTAAGGAAAACCAAAAAGAGACCTGAGACAAATTAGGAGGGCAGAGTAGTAAAGAATGCTGTCACATGTAAGAGGCATTGAAATAATGTTTTTATGGTGGTGATTAGCTCAATGGCCTTGTGCAGAATGAGCACATCAAAGCAGGGAAGGGGCGTTCCTCTGGCTCTTCTCTCCCATTGCCTTCAGGAGCCAGCCACTGTCTGTTGCAGCCCTTGGACTGTTGATTTGATTCATGGCATCCAGCATGTCACCCAGGATTTATGCTGTGTCAAGGGGACCGTAATCCTCTGTTTAAAGTGCTTGTGAAGAAAGGCTTCATGTAAGTCAGGCACTCTGTTGCATTAGGGAATGTTTATTGCTACTCTGATGGAGTACTTTCAGGTATCATAACTTTTGTCAGACTTGAGCTCTGAGCAGGGAGGCATAAATATCCAGGAGAAGGCTGTTCCTGCTGAACAGGCTGTTCCTGCTGAATCCTCTTCAGCAGGATTTGGCAGCACGTGTGCATAGCATTGGTGGGCATTGTCTCCCCCAGGACTTCTGGGGTGGTGTAAGGATACAGAGAGATTTGCCAACATGAGTGTTCGTCTCAGCACACCATCTGGAAAGATGCAGGAAGGAAAAGGAGGAAAATGGGGTAGACTTGCCCAAATGTGGAAGTTTTAGGAGGATGGAGATGACAATCTAACCTTGTGTTGTCATTCCTGGCAGTCATTTCAGCAGCCCCAGATTCTGACCATTCACCTAGAAAAACCCAATTTACAGTCAATACTGAGGAAGCCATACATCAGAGATTAAGAAAGGCCTTTTTTTCTCACCTCTGCATGTATTAAAGCCATGTGAGACTGAGCAAAGAAAAGAAATAGAAAATATAACCTGTCTCTCAACACTGAATAATTCACATGATTTATTTAGCATCATCTTTGCCAAGTCAGAAAACAACACATAATTACTCTTTTTTTAATCTGAAATAGTGGTGCTAGCCTTGCTATCTCAGAGCAGCCATGCAGTGTGCACCAAATATAACAAGATCTATTTTTCCAGATGTTTTCAGCTTAACATGAAACAGAGACTGGCTCTTTGTTTTCCTAATGTGCTGGTGTACGCTTTGCTTTCCAAGGGGAATGGACTTTGAGCCAGGCTAGTTACTCACCCATAGATGGAGCAGGGTTAATGTTCAGATGAAAACGAAAATAATTATGATTTGAGTAGATCCAATTTCTCAGGGTATGAAATAATATACTGGGCAAAAGCTATAATTCACATAGCACAGTCACCCACTAATGACATTTCTAGGTTGTTTCTGAGTGATTTCAAGACACTGTGCCATAAAATCTTAATGCATTTTATGAGAATAAGCGTATGTTTTATATGTAATGATCAGCAAGCTCCGGGGCATGAATGGAGCAGTAAGGGGCTTTCTTACAGTATTTTTGTTGTATGATTTAATGTGCCTTAGATTTATTTTTCTCAGCTGACATTTGTGAATGATAAGTACTTTTTTCTGCGTGGTAGTGTGGCTGGAAACAAAACCATGCTGAAAACAATACAATTCTGGACTGTACAAATGCAGTTAATACTCTATTACAAAAAAAAACATTCTCAGAATTTTTTTGTGTGCGACAATATGCAACTGCTCAATACACCAGGAGATCTTGCACAAAGGGAGTCCTGTGATGAAGGTTTTGATTGTTCCTGGATAAAAAGCAGCCCTATAGATTTCATAATGACTCATAACAGGGCAATTCATGGCAAGTAAGCTGTTGGGGTCTTTGAAGAAGCTCAGGGCTTGAATTTTTATGTGCAGTAGAAATATTTTCCTCCATTTTGATGGAGTTAAAGAGCAATGAGTTAGGCATAATGGGTCTCCTATCATCAGTTAAAAGTACTAAGTTAACAGAGTTGTAAGTTGTTGGGCAGGCTTCTAGACAGCTGGTTCTGCCGGGACCATTCAGAGTTGGTCCTAGAGGGAGCAATGTGGCCCACGTGGAAAGGTTTTAAACTTCAGAAGAGTGGATGGTGTGGACATCCAAAATGCAGTACGCCTGCATCCTGATGTGGGATTTATTTAACAGCATGATTAATCCTGTGAATACTCCTATGGGATAACTGTGTTTTGCTTAACCTTCAGAGAAAAAAAAGTGCCCATAATTTCCTTTTAGTTTCTTGACTCTGCATTAATCTGCTGAATAGACACTTTTGTTTGCACTCATCTTTTGTTCTGATGTACCCGCTGGACGTTCCCGCACAAACTCTCCTCTCCATCACATCATGTCTTTGCTAGCTCACACCAGTTATCTCACATCCCACAGAATCATGGAATAAGCTGAGCTGGAAGGGACCTGTAAGGATCATCAGGTCCAGCTCATGGCCTTGCACAGAACCATTCCCAAAGAGTCACACCATGTGCCTGAGAGTATTGTCCAAATGCTTCTGCCAGGGTTTCTATTCAGCTCACAAAAACCTGTATTTCCTAGTTTACAAACATTCCTATTTACAAGCATCTTTTTGGCTCACTCCTCTTCAATCTGTACCTGATTTTTTTTTGTGAATTTTCATGTTTGGTTAAGGCTATTCTGAAGAACAGCTTTCTTCTTAAAATTGCCCAGCAAGCCCACCTAGCTTGTGAGCTGGCCTGACTGACCAGTCCCAGCAGTCTGTAACCCTCAGGAAACGGAAAAAATAGGATGGAGCTCATTGTCCCTCAGCCACTGATCACTGTGGCTCAGCTGTGATAACTAAAGATGACCTGGACCCAGTGCAAGCAGATCTGACTTAGGACTGGATTGCTCTGGTTTGCTCTGGTGAAGTTCAGGCATATTTCTCCCTCTCCCCTGTCTCAAAACACTAGCTCTTACTTTAGCTAAATTATTTTACTCAGTGTTTTTGAGTGCTGAAAAAGTAAAACATTGGTGCTTCCCTGAATAAGGTGGTCATACTGGATCCAGTCCATATAATAATAATAATTATTATTATTATTATTATTATTACTCTCTGAACTTGATATTAAATGGGAATATCAGCTCTCTACTAAAATAAGTATATCCAGGACTTTATAAAGCTGGATTTCCATAATCCATATGCTGGTCATTGTGGAATATAATGATCTAATTAAGCTGTGCTTTGCACCTTCCTATTCTTTTGTGTCAATCTCTCACCAAGCTCTGGATTAATTTGACTGTTTACAAGCTATAAATCCCACAGGGGGTTTTGCTTTTGTGGAACTTTGATGTTAATGCGAACGAGCCAATGAGTCCTGAAAAGTCAGGGGTGTTTAACTTTTTTAAGATACCACAACGTGGTGGTTTTGGTGGTTAAACCAGTTATTTTATTTGAAGAACTTAGGAAAACTTTCAGCTATGACATGGTAGCTCAAAGACTCCTGCTTTAATGAGAAGCATGCAGATGTCTGTTATTCAAAGCATGAGATAATCATCAGTGTCTGAACAAATTCAAACTGATATCAGCTTTTACTCATTTTATTATGCAATTTCCTCTTACCCCATCTGTCATTCATATTATAAAAAGGAGATGTGTTGATAAAATAAAGGATTTGCATGCTTCCTGGAAATAAAACCTCAATAACCAGACACTGGCATCTGGTTTCCACAACCATTGCTAAGAATCACTGTGATCTCTTTCTTAATGCAGGCATGATCCAAAGCAAATTAAAATGTCCCTGTAGTCCAGCTTATTCCCACAGAATCCTCAAAGCCACTGCAGTGTAAATGCTGGCCCCACAGTATTTCCTCTTAGAGCTCTTACAAGCTGCATTTTGATCCTTCTGTGTTGTATCCGAAAATGTGCCTGTAAATTAGGCTTCAGAGGTGCATGAATAGTGTAATTGAGTTGCATAGCAGGAACCCCTCACAGCATTTTTCACATCTGGAAAAGGAAATTATGGTACAAAGCAATTTTTAATGCCCTGAAGAAGTTCAAAGGGAAGAAACCCAAGATCCATTAATGAAACACTTCGGTGTTACCAAGGCTTCTTCTGCTTCTTCCCATGTCATTGTTGCCAGTGTATTATTTAGTGTGGGCTGCATATGATGGAGAAAGAGCCTAGAAATGAAGGAACTCCCATTAAACTTGTTCTTCCCTCGTAATGCTTTAAATCCTTTGATAGCATCTCAATGGCTGCAAATGTCTAGCCCATTTCTGGGCTGAAGAACCCTGAAACATATCCAGACATAGGCACAGGACAGCCCTGGGTCCTGATCCTGCTGGCAGGGTGGATGGGGGATGTTTTCACCCATCTCTGGACTGGAAAATGGTCCATGGGGCTGCTGCAAGGGGTTAAAGTTCATCAACGGCCTGAGTGATAACAAAGACTCAATTCTCTGGAAGTTCAAGACAGAAAAGGGGGAGGGCAGGGAAGAAAAAGAGAGCGGGTTGTTAGGAGCAGTTCATTCATTAATAAACTTCTGGGGGAGGACAAGCGGGACCTGGCTGTGCTTTGGTGTTCTGCTTTGAGACCAAGCAAGCATCTTCCTCTTCCATTACAAAGATCTAAGGCTTATTGTTTAATACAGTAATAAATATTGCATTAAAATAATTGGCAAAGTAATGCCAATAAATAATGCATTTCTCCCAAGAGTTTAGCTGAAAATCTAATGCAGCCCCTGCACACATCACAACATTTGCCATAATTAGTCACACAACTATTGTTCCTCATCAGCACTGTTTTTTCTGGCCTGGCTTTAATGCAGTGATTTGACCTATTTTTTCTCTGAGTGTCAAATGGCTACCCTTGGTTTCACAGGGCAGAGAGCAGGGCTGCCCACCAAGCATATCCCGTTCTGGCACAGCCTGCAGACTGTGCTGCTATGCTCCACATCCATAAGTGGATCGTGATAATCTCCTTGACTATAAAGTTGATGCCAAGGAGCAGCATTAACTCTTCTTTTTCTGGTAAAGTGAGGAAGGAGACCCACAAATAAGTTTTTTTCCTGACATAAGCATTTAATTTGCTCCCTGATGAATGCCATATTCTCCCCAGGAGCTAAAATAAATTTTACTGTATAATGATGTCATACTTTTGCTACTCTGTCTCTAGCCTCTTCCACCTGTATTAAATCAGTTGCACTGGCTGACCTGTAATGGGTCACCTACGATCTTCCTGCACAGAAATTGAGGCAAAATAGTTTTATTAAAATAAAAAAGAAAGGTTAAGGCAAGCAACCTTGTGATGATTTTCTTTTACTGAGGGGAAAAGAGAGTTTTTCATGACTCTGCTGAGGGAATGTCTTAAGCATTTCGTTTCTTGCTAATGAGCATCAGCACCTGTGGCTAATAACCACCTCCCCATTCGAGGACTGAGTCAACCTGCCTCTGAACACCTCCACCTTGGAATGTCATAGCCATCCAGTTTCCCATGTCCCCTGTAACAGCTGGGAAAGATGAATGAAAACTGAGTGAGTGCAAGGGCACATAGAAATCCCTCTTGTCTTCCACAGGATACATCTACACTTAGTCAGCCCCTCTCCAATGTCCTTAGTAAATATCCATGAAATGTAGGAAATATCCATGAAATGCAGGAATAACATTGGCTGTTAAATATAAGGGCTTTATTTGCCCCATGAAAACTGAGCTGTGGTAACCCCATGGCAGGCACTTTACCTGTCACAAATACAAAACATTTTGACTTGCCCTGACCTTCTCTTGCTCTCTCTCCCACTGCTGTGAGGCAGATTGTTCTGCAGGCAGCTCACTCCTGCCTTCTGACTTAAAGCAGTCTTTAAGTAAAATATAATGCCACCTTTCTCTCCTTCCACTCCCATCAAAACTCATCAGTATTATGGCTCTACCTATAAAGGCATCATCTGTCTAAGGAAAGAGATGTGGCTGCAGGATCTGTCCTAGGAAGTGGTAACAGATAAAGGGGTGCCCCTGATTTCAAATGCTGGAGGAAAAAATCATGCATAGCATTCATCAAAGCAAAATGGCTTCTTAAAACTAGCAAGCTGCCAACTGAGGCAATTCCAGCCCAGAGAACCTTTCAGAAGAGAATACAAATACAAATTTCTCTGTCCGCACTTTTCATGGGCCCTGCTGGAAAGAGAATTCCATTGATGTTCATTTGCAGCATTCCGCTTCTGCATTCAAGAGGCATTTTGACTGACAGAGAAAAGCAAAAAGAGACAGATGTACTCACTGGGGAAGGCTTATATATAATTGAACATGTAAACATTTGCAAACCACTGTTATTTTTTACAATTGTATGAATAACATTGCCTTGACTTATGCTCATAGGCCTGTCAGGAGTTATGTAAAGCTGGGTACAAAGCAGCTGCCCCTGATTCACTGCACCACAGGCTCTAGGCATGCAATGTGTCACTGGTGGTGTTTTGTGCACCCCTGCTTTGAGGTACTGCATCAAAACAAGCACTGCAAGAGGGATGTCAAAGGCACCTTTTGCCGTGGCTCTGCAGAGCAAAAAGAAGCTGTACCTACTGCAAAGACTTTCTGTAGCAAACCGTCCACTCAACTCATTTTTATGATGTGAAGGGTTAATAAAGTAAGTTATGTTCTTACACCATTCTGCCTTTGGGAAATACCCCAAATCAGGTGAATTAGTGTCAGTTGAGTGGCAGGTACGGATAGAGAGTCGTCAAAAGGCCTGTTTTGGGACAGTTTGTAAGGAATTAGAAAACATTGCCCTTACCCAAATTTACAGGGGACCTTTTAGTGCCTGATACAGTAGATCTATTTGATGATTTTCAGCAGCATATTTTCAGTACTACTGGTTTCTAAAAGGAGCTTCCACAAAAATGAGATTTGAAGGAATTGTCTCCCCCCAGTCAGAGTAATGAGTTCTGAGTTTTGATAATGCTCTTTGTGAGTACAGTGTCTATGCTCAAAAGGAATATTGCAAGGAGAACACCCTTCTTACCCTGGGAGTTAAGCTCTCTTCAGTGGCATACATCGCTCACCATGGCAATGGGAATTGAATTTTCCGCTCTCTGAGCTCTCCTGGATACTTAAACCGGCCTCATGTAATACTATTGTGGCCGGTGTCACTGCACCACTGAAAACTAAATGAATGAATAAATTAGAGCCGTGGCGTTTGGGATTGCTGAATTGCATCCAAGCTTTTTATTGCAGCCATGAACTCCTTTTGCAATGACAGACGGAATGATGCTTATTAGGCAGTTAGGCAGATCGTTGTAACGAACAAACGTGAGAAATATGGTAGCAGGGCTGTACATCAGAGAACTGAGACAGGATTATCTCTTAGGAAACCCCTTTCCAACACCAATTGCCTTTTGACAGCAGGGCCCCTTCGTATAACACAACAGTTTATTCTTCCTTATTGATGCAAGTAATCTAAGTTTATGGCTCCTGTCACAATCTTTTCCTCCTTGGCCTTTTAACTGCCTTGAATATAGAAGCTATTCCCATCTTCTCGAAAGTTTGTGCTCCTTCAGCTTCCAGCTTTCATCCTGCTCCTATTTTGTATATCTCTGAATATCCCACAATGTCACATTTGCAGCACTCAGTTCCCTCTTTTGTCTCATTTCTGTGCAATTGTCTCCAAGGCTTTTTCTCAGCCCCATTAACCGTGTTTCTCCACAGCCACTCTCATCTGTGGGCAGCACTGCACGTCCCCTCAGCTCTGCCCACCTCTCCAGGACTTGGTCAGGTGCCAGAGCTCTGTTTAGATGCCCTTTGTTCCCTTGATGTGTCCATATCAGACTCCCAACCTGTTTGTGTGGTTGCATGGAGGGTTCCAAACAAACTGACCTGGACTAGGCTCAAGATGATTTACTGGTACTTGAGAGGGGGTGGTCCTTTGCCCTTGACATGGCACTTATGTTATCCATCAGAATGCAAATTTGGAGAGTTAATAGCAGCAGAATGATAACCCTGTAAAAAGTTGTGATTTTTTTTGGCCAGTGTGGCTCCCAGTGTGGTTGATGTGAGCTTGAAATTGCATGAAGGAAAGGGGATAAAGGGAGTAAGAAGATGTAGCTGGGAATGTGTAAGAGTGTCTAACTATTCTTTTCAGAAATGACACAACATAAGATCCTCTGTGACATGAAATTTATCCCAGAGTCATATTTTGTGGCCCATTAACCAGTACAGGAGCAAGCTGCTTTGGGGAGGAGGAGCAGTCCTGTTTGGGTGCCCCTTGTGTTTCCACCTGTGCCTGTTAGCAGGCAATGCACATGGTGAGCTGGAACACCTGGAATTCAACCCAGGCAGGGGGAAGCCCCATTGCTCAGCTCTCCACCTGGCCACAGCAAGTGGCATTGAACACTTCCCAAAGGCAGTGGTGAGCTGTCATGCTCCACAGGAGGCTGCTGTGGCTGGGGGTGCCATTGGCGTTTGTTGTGTTGCTTGTTCTCACAGTGTGGTGTTTGTGTGGTGGGGAATGAGAGGCAAGCTGAGTCTTTTTTTCCTCAATGGAAATGAAAGGTCAGTGTGATGGGACGGAAGACTGTCATCTAGTATTGGAAAGCAACCTTGCTTTATGGTGTATATATACAAAAAAAATCTTCCAGGAGAGCTCTTAAGTACAGATGTATTTTCCTGGTGAGACAGAGATACAAGCCTCCATTTAACTGCACCCCTGGAATCACACCAGGGCAAGCCATTTGGCTGTGGAACAGTTGCCCCAGGAAAGCCATAAACCTTTATTGCTTGGAGACCTTTGAAATTGGACTGGACACACCATGACGTTCTCACAGATTAAAGCAATGTGCTTCAGGGAGCCTAGCACAGCAGACTACCTCAGGGAATGAACCACCCCTTGGGAGCAGGGGACTGGATGCAAATTGTACATTTCCATCTCCAGTTTCTGCAGATCTGCTACATGTTAAACTCAAAGACCTGGAACACAGTTGTCTGCTGCAGAGTACAGTGGTACAATCTTTATTTTTTTGTTATATTGAGTTGGATTAAGTATCACTTCCAAACTCTCATTTCTGACTCTGCGTTGTTTCTTGTCTTCAGGAAGCAAAAAAAATGGTTATTTTCTACAAAGCAGCCATGTAAATGCTTGTGGCAATATCCTGTTGGGGCAGGTGAGGAAGAAGTGATGATGGGAGTGTTGTGAGCAGAAGGGTGCAGACAGGGAGGAAGAAGCCTTTCAAGCATCCCTCAGTGACAGCCAGGTGGGAAGATGGCCTTATTCTGGTTCCTGTTGTTGATCCTGTTTAAATTACCCTGACACTGCCAACAGGTTTTTCAGGTGAGGATATCCAGACTGTGGACATCCCAACTTTGTCTTGATCAGGTTTTACGTAAAGGCTGTTTTCACAATCATCTTAAACAAAAGTAGCAGGTATTTACACTTTAAAGTTTTGTTGTTGTTTCTGCCTGCAAACTGCAAAAAGTTTCTCATATTTAATTTATGCTCATTTCATATTTTAAAAGCAAACAAAAGATGCATTCATAATTGATGAGTTAGAGTATCGAATCTTCAAGTGACACTTTTGCATGGTTTCCCAGGGGCATGTTGTTCCCAAATGAGGTATGTAGGTGCTGAGTTTGTCATAAGTGGAGGAGTGCACAAAATGGAAAAGATAATGTGGATTTTGCTCATTCCTGGAAACACGGGATTTGTCAGCCAGTTGGATTATACCTGCTTATCACATCCTCTGGCCATTCCCTATGGCTCCTGTGCAAGAAACACTTAGCAGTATCTCAGCCTCTTCAGATCACAGTTGGATCTTCTGGGTTAAATGGCTAATTGAAGGTGAGTGCTTCAGTGTGCATTAGTCAAACCCTGCAGTTAAAATGGCAGATAATTTCCTTGTAGCTGCATGCAAAGGCAAATGTCTCTGTTTCTTTCATTCATTGCCATCCCCACAGCCAGCTATAAAGGGCTGCTGATTTAATTGCATAATCTAGCAGGACTCAGTGGCAGGGCTCTAACTAAGCCATAGTTAAGGTATTTGTCCACAGACTTTTATTCTGTGCACTCATTCCACATTTGTGTTGAGTCACATGGGGATATCGAAGATACTGTAGACCTTGAGGTCTGCTGGAATCTCAGACTGTAATTCACTGTGTCCATCAAGACACTAGCTGAGGATATGTGTCATATAGTGAATATTGCTCAGTTTTGGTTCCAGGAGTTGAACATTCAGACTTCTGCAGCCCATATCACAACCTGTGAAAGTAGCTGTGCCCACTCCTCCAGGAGCAAGGACTGTGGTGTGCTATGCCCTTGGAAAAGTTAGGTTTGTTTATTTGCTTGCTGTTTCGATTTTTAAATCTTGTGTTAACACCTTCTCCCAAGGTCTCAAAGCACCACACAGAGGCAAGAAATCCCTGTGCCTTTTGGGACTGTTATCCTGTCTTCTTTATGTAGGGAAAAGAAGGCTTCAAGGGGCAGTATGAGTAACACAGTGGTTGCATGGAAGTCCCTGGTGGGCTCAGAAGCTGGTTGTAACCTTTGGGACCCTCCAGGTCTCTGTAGTGATCTTGGTAACACTTCTCAGTTATAGTTGCAGCTTTTGCCTTTAAAAAGTAGTACCATGTCAATTAAAGGCAAATATAAAGTAGTCCACTGGGACCTTATCTATGTATATTCAATCCCATATCTCTGCTGACTTGCTCACACTGCTCTTTAAATCCTAACAGCTGAGGGATGGTCAGAGCTGTTTTACTCTCCTCCAGAGCCTTGACCTGAGCACTAGCAGTGTCTGGAAGTTGCACCAGAAAGGCAACACAGACAGGGTGAAATGCGCTCCTTGAGCCTTGACCCTTTCTGCTTCGTTACTGTGAAAAGCTTACAACCGAATATTCATTCATTTGTATTCAACCTGGCTGTTCTGCTTTCAGACCTCCTTTCTTGTCTGCAGCTGACAGGATGTCACAAGGAAGTGACATGGCAGTGGCACTCCGTATGTCATGGTCCACTTCTATTCGAACTTGATTTTTATCTAGTAATGAATCAAGCCACAGGAGTTCAGTCTGGGAAAAAAAAAGTGTCCCAAGGAAGCAAGCTGAAGCTAGAAAGTTTTTCAGTCCATTTGGAAATAAGAATGCATTACAATGTGCTTTTTCCCTCCATAGCAGACCCCGGTATTCTCTCAAGGTAGACTGGGTACAAAAGGGGTTTTGCATTATTTATTAGTGTGCCTCTGTCAGACATAATGAGGGCTATAAAGTATGTAAGAGTTTATAATTGGCTATCTGCAAGAAGTAATCCTAAGGGGGCTGTGTAAGGATCAAATAAATTATGCTTCATTATAGTAGTTATGCCAAGGATATTAGAAAATTGTTTTTGGTTGGAGGAAGAAAAATAAGGAGAAGCAGAAAAAGAAAACTCTTCGTTACTTCCCAGACTCACTTCTGTCAAAGATTTTACAGTCTGCGGGAAGATTTTAGTATTTCTCTTTAAAATTCCTGATGTGTTCAAGATGCTAAATAAGCAGTTGCCAAGATACTAGTACAAATAATGCATAAATGGAGTTTATCTAAATTGTTTTATTAATAAACTTCACTGAACTCTCCCATGCAGTTAAGCAGGAATCCCAATTCCCCATTATCCGCCATTGGCACACCAGCTTTCAGAAATGAAACTTTTATCTCTTCCTCTCAGGGGGACAAGAATGCTTGCCACCTCCCCCCCCCCCCCCCCCCCCCCTTCCTGGAATCTAATTATTGTTCTGATAATTCAAAACAAGGATTCTGTGGCAGTAAAAGAGACAGGAGAAAAAAAGAAGATGAACAGCTGATCCTGGAAGCTGTGATGGTATCATTTTAAAATGAATATTTACATTTTAGAAAAGCCAGGTCTAAAGGGATCTCCATGTTTCTGACTTAGTTATATGGCTCTTCTAATGCTTCTGGATGCAATTTCTGTTACAATGGATGTGCCCCTGGAGTACTTAAGTTAGACAAGGAAAAGTCTTGTCAGATTCAGGAGGGAGAGAATATCCCTTCCCTTAAAGCAGTTGCTGGGTATTATTCTAGTTTTAAATAGAAAGTCAGAGGAGGACAGGGTTTTTCTCATGATAAAATATACTTGTTTTTCAACTATTTCCAGCAGTGAAAATTACTTGTGCTTTTGCATATTAAGTGTACTACGTTCAAAAGTCTAAAAAAGATACCCTATAACCCTTAAGAGACCGTGGTTGCACCAGTCCCTGTCCAAGCCATGAAGGCAGCTGATGTTTTGGAATGCTTTAGCAGACCAGTGTTCTGTATGGACAGCATTGTGTGAAAACTGTGGAAAGCAGGAGGCAGCTGCTGGGACCTGGAGCAGCAGAGGGATTGCAGCCTCTGTAAGTAGCCCGGCTCAGCCTGCATACCAAAAGCTGCACTCCAGCTTCAGTCAGGGGCTGTTTTCTGAATACATAATTCTGTCAAACAGCTTTGGCTTGGGATCAGTTGCAGGTGGTTTTATTTGCATCACAGAAATCATAGGATGCTCATTTGATATCTGAGATATAAATTGCGGGGACTCAAGCAGGAGCCAGTGGCACAAGTGGCCAGTAGGTGCTGGATGGGTCACAGGAGTCAGCTGGTTCTGAAAGAAGAATGCAAACAATAGTTAGTGTATGAGGAGAGTTGAAAATAAGGGGCTTTTCCTCCTTGAAGACTTTATAAATGATCCAAGTACCATCGTTAGTGATTCCTGCAGCGATCTAACATTCGCCTCATAGCTTGTTCATTTTCTGCTTCATTTTTTTCCTTAAATTCTCTCTCAATCCTTGTAGGAGGTCCAGCCAATGCTAATATTGCTCTTTCACATTCCCTAGTCCAATGTCCAAATAAAAATTCATGTCTTGTGTTTAGGAATTGCATGCTTCATTCACTAAGTATTAATCCATTAAGCCAATGATCTTGTAAATTGGAGCAGAACTATTGAGTGCTGGGGACGGTATCAAAGCACTGATAGGTTTTTTACCAAGCACAGCCTTTATAGTGAAGAGTTTCTAGAAGAATCTTCCACTGCTCATAAAGCATTATTTCTAAAAGATTTTTAGGAAGAAGGGACAAAGAGCTCCAAGACAATGAGCTCCAAGAGTCACACAGTTCATTTTAGGGTTCTGCTAGTTGGTATTATCATCACTTTCAAGGTCTTCATTTCATTTAACTCTCCTTTTGTGTTCTCTCCATTGAAAGCAACAAGTTTGATTCATTTTTCAACTGCTGTCATAGTATTCTGGCATGGCTTTTTGTTTTTTGAAGGGAAAATTCCAACAGACTGTGGAAGCCAGCAGCCACAGAAATCCTCTGGGAAGGAGGAGGAGGCTGTATGGAATGGCCAGTTCTAGTGGGAAAAAGAAGGAATAAATTTGGCCTGCTTAATTTGTTATAGAGAAAGGTGATGCAAAGAGGGAAGAAAATGAGGTGGTTTCTCAGAGCCTCAGTAGGGGTTTAGGAGAGTCCATGGTTTAAGGGGTGAACTGAAATTGCCACAGGAAGATTCAAGTTAAACAATGTGAAAAGCTTCTGTAGCAGACGCAGAGCCACAGGAACAGACAGTATTAAAAGGTGATGGGATCTCCATTGTGAGTGGCGTCTTAAGAACAGATTCAACAAACACTTCTTTTGGAAGGTACAAGTAGAGCTCTTCCTGACTTTGAGGCTGAAGAATGATTTAAATAGCTTCTTCATGTCCCATCCAGCCCTAGTTTTTTAACTAAACTTTACTGGGCTCATTTCAAAAATATTTCAAAGGTGGGCTTATGAGAAGAGAGAAGCACACCCTTCTACTCAGTTCTTCCCTCTCACACAATGGTTTTCATTAACAGAAAGAGTCAAGCATGTTTGAGATGTTAGTAAGGTTGTCCATATGGATTCTCTCTGAAGAAGATAAGTGACAGCGCCAAATTTTTCTGAGCTGCAGATGTGCAATGTATTTGTAACAAACTGCAGCTCCTATCCAAAATTATATTTATCACATTTTGTGGCAAACTGAAAAATGGGATCTATTTGAGGAAAATTGACTCGATAGAGTGCTTCTTCCCTCTGCAAATTGGGTCAGTTACTGAGTTTGAATGCCTTTGGATAGGAAGCACAGAAAAATCTGTATTTTTATTTGTTTTTAAAAATAATTTAAAAAAAAGGTTTCCTTGGGTATGTCTCATGATGCAAGTTTTTCATCATGTGAAAATCACGCAGAACAAAAGAGACAGTCTAACAGTATGAAACAGTATTTTGAGTGTCACACAGTTCTAATTGGAGCTGTGTTGAATCTTACTATCCCTCTTACTGAAAACAAAGTAGCTGAGAATGGGGTAATAGTTGGTTTTAGTTTAATTGAGGAAGCCATACGAACAATCAATTTCACATGGAGTCTATTATTGCTTAGATTTAACTCCATTTCTTTTGATTTCCCACTGTAATTCAGCACAAAGGCAAACAGCCCTGAATGCACCTTTGTTCATGCATAGATTAATTCATGTGCTTAGCTGCTTGCTCTGCAAGTAGCCTTGTGAATGTGAAGGGTATTTAAAAAGCTGCTAAAAATGCTGCAACTACAGCAGCAAACAGTAAATGAAACTGGCCTCTGCTCCACCAGCTCCCATGTATTTTACAGCACTTTGCTGCCTGAGCATTATGCATTAGCAGTGGATACACTGTACAGATAGAGATGCAGTTGGTGGCCGCAGGCCTGTGTATCAGCTACGCTGCTGGTGTGAACATTTTTGCAGAGTAGAAGACTTAAACCTGTGAAGCACCAGTGAGAAACGCATAAAGTGGAAAGTGATTCTCAGCTGTGCTTGATGACTGCCACTGACTTTTACAGCATTATTTATCTTACTGTATTTTCTATCTAGAGAAGTGATTTCCAAACCCGTTTGATTTGAAGGGTCTTAGAGACTCTCCAATGGAAATGCAGAGCCATTCAGTCTTTATTGCAGGTATAGATTTCCTAGTAGCATGTATGAACTTCCTTGGAAAGTACTCTGTGGCTTGCCAAAGGGTATGACTTTAAAGTCCTGAGTATAGCTGAATTCTTACTGAGATGTGCAGTGGTTGATCTATTAATCCATGGACAGCTCAAGTGAAATAAAACCAACTGAAAAAAAAAATTAAAAGGCAAAAGCCTGGTATGCAATACTCCCCACTGGATACAGGCTTTGCATCCATTCCAGCTTCTCTGTAACTTTGGGGATATGCCGCCAAAGTAAAGGAATTGGCTGGACATCTTTTGTAGCTTTATTCGTCATCTACAAACAATTGCTTTTTTAATAAATTAATGAACTAATAGACATGGAAAAGCAATTATTTGGTTTAATCCATGACTGAATATTTTCAAAAGCAGTGGAATCACTGGAGTAGTACTCAAGAGTCAGGGTGCTGCAGACTTAGTCCTTATTCTGAACAGATTGTGTTGAAAAGATATGGGGATGCATGCCCGTTTATCCATTTTTCTGCTTAGGCATTTTCACTGATGCAGGATATATTTCCTTCATTCCCTCCTTACAGTCTTTCATGAGATCAGTTCACGTACTGGGAAATCCTTTGACCATGGAGCTTCTGAAAAGTTCTGTCTAGTTTTGGGCAGTCTCCTTTTGCTATTGGAATTCATATTAATGAAAAGGAATATGCCTTGTCTACTACATGGAGAGTCATGTGTTTTGGGAAGTTAGTTATTAAACTACCTTTTATTAATTACAGTAGGCACCCTTGTGTTTCTAATGGAATGATTTCTATTTAAATACATTATGCCATATGCCATATGCTGCTCTAGACTCTTTGAACTGTCAAGCATTTGATTCTGAGTCACAAAACGACAGGGTGAGCACACAGATGGGTTGTCACATAAAGAAGTCTGATGGCATGTGATAATGCTCAGGCTTTTTTTTTTTTTTTCCCCCATAAAGCTTATAATGTACAAGCATTGATCATGCCTTGCCAAACAAAAATGAGCTGACAGTTAAACTCCAGAGTGTTTTCTGGAGCTCTTCAAGCGTTTCAGTTCCACTCTGCAGACTCACTCTGCCTTTAACTGGACCATGTCACATCCTTTTCAGAACAATTGGTGTCAATCATTTTATTGTGTGACAAACTCTGGGAGAAATGACACAGAGACTTGCCAAAGCTAGTTCTGAGAGGTAGCAACTGAGGCAGACCAAGACTGTTTTGAAGCAGCAACTTTTTTCCATACAAATTGCTTTTTTTAAAGTCAAGCATAAAGTCGAGGTTTACACTTAGGAGAAACACAGTTTTTCCTTCAATCTTCAATTTCCTTCTTCCTTAAAATTCAAGTAATTTCCCATAAAGGAAGAGAATTGATGACAGGAATTGAGATATTTGCATCTTTAGGACAGAATGAGGGCAGAAGGATAGAAGATAAGGGATAAAGAACAGTGTAAGTAACTTTGGGCCGGGTTCATACACTTTATAAAGGTGTCTACAATGCAGCTATTTTCCCTTGAGGTAGGTTCCTAGGCTCACATTAAGATCAATAGATATCTAGGGTGGAACTCATTACGCTAAATCTAGATGCCTTGCACTGTTAGAGATACCCTAGGGTCTGCAAAATCTTTGTGTGGGCTGGGGGGTATGCCAGAGGACTTAGGGGAACCTTGCACTGCTCTGGAGAGGCAGCTAAAGGAGCAAGATACTGAACAGCAATTAAACTGGCAGAAGGAGACATATTTTGGGGGCTAAATGCCACTTTGGGCTTGTACTGCCAGTGGAGCACAATTCAAGTCATTGACCTACAAGTGCCTAGTGCCATTTGAGATGCTATGGCTATTCCACCTCCAGCTGCTAATCCAGATGCATTGGCTTTCCCTGCTGCCTCTATGTCATGTCTGCCAGTCCCATGAGAATGTCTTTGCTGTCTTAAGAGTTATGTGAGCTTAGATGTGTCCTAGTCACAGATCTATGTGCATGCATTCTTTAAGATGAGAAAAAAATGTCTTCTAGACTCCCCTGATTGTACTGACGAAGAGCTCAACTGAATTGCCACTGCAGAGGCATCTGCACAGGTGATATGCCCTGTGTCACCTGAGGCACCTAGAAAGGAAGTATCTCTGGGTGGGGAAATTTCCCTCTCTGAGCCTGAAGCAGCTCTGTAGTAATGAGCACACCACCTTCAATCAAACAAAAAACAAAGCAATGTGATATTTCATCTGTCAGAAAATTCCCATCTGCAGCTTCCATTGCCCCATGCTCTGTCACAGTAAAAGTGAGGGCTGTGGCTCTCCCATGACACATAATTTTGCTGGCTGGATACTGTCACATATTTTTAATACTTTTTTTAGGTTTCCTCTGCCACTGGCCCCACTTTCCAAGAGTCTAGGGCAGGTGGCATTTCTTCACTGTGCCTGTTTGCTGAGGTTGGGAGCCAAGCAGGTGCCAGGCAGTGCGTGCTGGTGGTGTGGAGTAACTGAAAGTAACACAAAAAGTCTCAATAAAGGGATGGGGCTTGACAGTCAGGAAAAGGGGGGCTGAGTAAAGACAAATTATGTGAATTAAAACCTGGAGCCCAGAACCAGAATAGAAAGGGTAGTGGGGTTTTGCCCTGGGCTGGAAATTCTATTTCTATCACTTTCAAGATTAAGCAGTGTTATTGGAGGCAAGATCTGCAAGATGAAGGTTGTAGCATTTTATTCCCTCTGGTTTGTGTTGTTCTTACTCTTCGTTTTGCTCTGCATGTAAGAGTCCCTCTAATGTCCTGCTATAGCAAGGTTGTGGCAGAAACAGTCTTGGGTGAAACCCTGAACTAACTTGCTGTCTCCCATGTCATGACCCTTGTAGGAGGAATGGGAGGAAATTTGCTGCAGCATAGAATTATTTCTCTGTGTGCCCTCACTGCCTGGACACTGGGACGAGGGAGTCCCTTGCTGAATTCATTCACATTTGTGAATTCATAGGATTGTACCCTCTCTCAGATGAGGCACATTAAGCTGAGGCTCAATAAAGAACCAGTCAAATGTCCCATGTTCAGTGACTACTAACGAAAGACAGAAGTTTTGCCAGTAGTGTTGATTTTGTGTTCAATCCTAATAAAAGCCCATTTCAGCTCCATGTCTGGGTTTCCTGAGGGACAGATACTAACAGCAGTGGAAGGGATTGGTGTGATAACATTTCTCTAACACAAAAGCAACAGAGAGACCAAAGAACAAAGCGATGGTGCTGACAGCAGGTAGAAGTGTAACCCTAAAGAAGGGGTGTTCTGGGTGAAATGCTGGGAGCTGTCAGTATAAAGACATGGTCCCTCACTGACTGAATTGAGGCTGGACTCCCACGGGCATGG
Organism: Acrocephalus scirpaceus scirpaceus; assembly: GCA_910950805.1. Taxonomy (NCBI): domain Eukaryota; kingdom Metazoa; phylum Chordata; class Aves; order Passeriformes; family Sylviidae; genus Acrocephalus; species Acrocephalus scirpaceus. Next base: position 52,329,179 of record OU383774.1, on the reverse strand, counting down.
AGCCAGACTGCCTGCAGCTGGCACAATCCTGCTCCCCTCTTTCTTCTCTTGGGTCCTGCTGTTCTGCCCAGGCTCTGGAGTTTGTCTTAATCTGTTCTGACCCTCTTCTATCACTCCATTGCTGCTTGCTATCAGCTCCTGGGGGGTTCTTTGAACAGGGACTTCAGAAGCTGTGTCTACTGAAGTATTTCGCATCCCAGTTTTTAACCAATACTTTTTTAACCACATTGTTAGCTAAAGTATGTCTGAAAGTAGCAGACAACTTCAGGTGCCAGCTCCATTTTCCTTTCACACTCCGGAATCACTTTTGTAGGAGGTAAATGCTTTAAAATCATTACAGCAAGGTGAGTTTTTAAATCACAAGAAACAGAGAGTCAAAGTCTGTGCTGCATCTAAAAAGTAGTTTCATTTTGCTTGTCGAGTTTACTGTACCTTCAAGTGACAGATGGGAATGTGAAAACTTTCTATCATCCTTGAACATTCAGGCTGGCTAATAGAGAAAAAATGTGAAAGGAAAAATCATCATTAAAATGGTCTTGAAAGCAATGACTTCCAAATTATTGTCTGTCAGCTTCTCCATATGGCCTGAATATCTGTCAGATACATTAGAAATTCCTTACAAAACAAACAAACAACAAAAATTGGCAAGTTTTCTTTTTGGTTAGATCTGAAAATAAAAGGGGAGAAAGTAGATAATGGGGAAGAGAAAGGAGGAAGATAGTTTGAAGTAGATATTTCTCACTAAAAAGTGATTGTACAAAAAGAAAACTTCAGTTCTGGTTTTATTTTCTTTCTGTAGTACATATATCAAGTCTGGCCCATTCCTTTTATTTTTCTAAGTGAAAATACAAGTTGGGTTTTTACAATGACAAGACCCAATGAAGGGCTCCTTCCTTCTTCAGAGCTGTCCCAGGGTCCTTGTTACAGCAGTGCAGATCCCTCTAAGTGCGGGGCAAGGCGGCCTTTATGGTGCCCAGCAGTCCCTTTCACTGCATTCATAGGGTATAACTGTCTGGAGCTGAGGATATACAAAAAATGAATGCATGTAGAAAGCTCTTAACAAGCCCATAATCAAGAAAAGCCATCACGAGTTTAGTTGCCATTTTAAAATGCATTTTGTAGCAGCAAGACTCTGAGGCTGAGTCCAAAGCTAAGTGCTTCATTCACTGCCATCATCACCTCTCTTTATTCATCAAACCAATGGCTTTCATCATCAGACTTAGCTGAATCATGTGCTTAGATTCACCTTAGGCAAGGGAGAAGGAAGGAGACTGTGGAAGTTTTGGCTTTATTTTACAGGCTTTTGGGGGATGCAGTCATCAGATGGACTCACAAAATAACCAAGAATGAGCCATTTAGCAATCAGGGAACACTGTGCCTTCAACAAGTGAGGAAGAGCTGTAAAACAGGACTTTCAGCTATTAGTGATCAGGACAGTTGCAATTAATTTATGATGTGATGTCTGCATGGGTTGTTTAGGGCACATCAGGTCCTTGAGTGGAGGCTCCCACTGAAGCCACAGCAGCAATCTGAGGACAGCCCAGCAGAGGGATTTGCAAGTTTCCTTTGTTGCGCACTAGATTTTGACGATAGGTCTTGGTGTGTTTATGAGTGCAGTCATTTTTCCCACAGCAAAATCTGGTTAACGTCTCCTGGCTTGTTAATCCTTCTGTATTTATTGTTCAAGACTTGCTCGTATCCAGGCTATTCTTTGAGATATTAATAGTGGTTAATATCTTACCTCTTGGAGTAAGCTGTTTGCTGCATGCCACAAATCATTTCTTTATCACTTCAAAGATGAGACCTAGATCTGTGCCAAGCCACTAATGTAATTACTGTCCCTTCCCTGCTGCATCCACCATATGCAGAACCTGTTATATGTAATTATTTTCAATCACAAGCACCACTCCAGACAGACAAGATCATCATTCAAGTGCTAAGTGTTACTAAAACACGATCATGCATTATACTCACAGTAAGAGTGACAGGGAAGACAGTCTGGGAGGGACAAGGATTACTCTGGATGGTTTAATATTAAGGCATTCACTGTCTGACCCCCTGGTTTGCAGTTTTATAATCTCTAGGTCTGGGCAGCTCCTCAATTAGCTACATAGGCTGGTTTTAGATCACTTTTTGAAGGGATCCATCATTCTGCGTGGACCACGCAGAGAGCCTTGGGGCTGTCTGGGACCCTCTTAAATACTGAATACAAGGTCTTAATTCCAGCTTTGGATTGCCAAGGCTGGTTGTGTTCAGTCAACCCTGCATGTCTCTCCCCATGCCTTGCTAGCACATTGAGCCAGATGCAGCACTCGCAACAGCGGCGTTTCACAGACCAGGGCAAGGAGCCTGTTTCATTCCCAAATATGGAACCTCTCCGGAAAAGCTGGTCTGTGAGAGTGCCAACACCTCCACTGGTACATGGTATGTCATCTGAAACAGCTGCCAAGTGCCACCAGCACCTCCACTTGCTGACTCGCCCCATCCCACTGACTGGGTCCCTCACACCACGAGGCTGCAGCCCCTTTTGTGAAGGTGCTGTTTACAGATCTGCACATTTCCTTCCCCTTTCAATTTCTTTTCATGATTGTAGTGGATAATGGAAGATGACAGAGGATGGTAATTACAGCACATTGTTAGTTTTGGTTTTCTTCCTGTTTAAAAAAATGTTATAGGCATCCTAAGTATTTTAAGCAGCTGTAAAGATGGGTGTGGTGTCCTGGGTAGCTGGCTAAATGCAGTAACTGTAGAGCAGGCCAGAATATGACTCTTAAGCTAAACTAGTAGCTGCTCTTTACTGAAGCTGCAAAATAAACTTAATGATTTCCACTGGGTTTGCAGCCCTTGGATTCAGCCTGGATATATCACTGGAGGTTGCAGCTGTTCAGCAGGATCTGCATCCTCTGTGATTAAATAAATTGGCTCTGAGTGTCTATGAATTATTAGTGGTAATAGTATGCAGCCTTTTTGCTTTTTCAGGATCTTATCCACGCAGATGCTTGCAAACAGGGATGGATTGATTAGAAGGGAAGGAAGGGACTGAAGGGCTTTTGTCCAAGTCCTATTAAAACCACGGGCTTTGAGGCACACTCCACACTTTCAGTGCATAAAATAAGGGAGCTGAAATGCCAGTTCATAACTTCAGTGCCCATGCAGACCAAGGCAGCATCAGCCCTGTTAAGTCATGTAGAATCCTGCTGAAAGCAATGGGACATGACACACACATGCTCATACATATAAATATACCTCAGGGCATAAAGCAAAGCTTGTTAAACTTCTTTCTAACTAGTGGGCTCTAAATCTTTGTGGAAGTCTTATGCTGAAGGCAAATCCCCGAGTCTGGCCTGAACCTTGCCTCCAAGAAGTACTGGAGGACACAAGTGTTTTGTCAAGACACAAATCCACGGCAGGTGCATGTGCACCACAAAAGTGAACTGTCTGAAGGTCAGTCAAAACCGGCTGAAAACCAGTGATTTCAAAGGATATGTCAGAGCAACAGCTTTAAGTCTTGTAGCCAGTGGGTACCTGGGTGACAAAACAAATATTTATATAAGTCTTTTTGCCAGATGGGAACACAAACCCATGCTCCTGGCACACCGTTGGTCTCTGAAAGGTGTTGCGTTCACTCAAAGAAGTGTGTGAGCTTGCCCGTGGCTTTATACTTTGTCCTTTGCACATAAGAATGATGCCACTCATGCTTTGGGGTCATGTGGCAGCACCAGCAACAGGCAGCAGTTTCCCATTTGATCTTGTCATCCCAGTCAGCACAGGCTGTGAGAGGAAAAGAAGCTGCACTGCCCAGTGACTGGTATTCCATAAGTGCAACTCAGCGCTGATAAAGCCCCTACCCAGCTGGAGAGCCAGCTGTCACTGGGATAAGGAAGTTTTCTGACATAGTTTCCCCTTATTTGGTTTATCTCTTAATAGGAGGCGCAGCTAATGGTGAGGCTCAGCGGTGGGTGCTGTGGGCTGGTTGTTAGACAGTGCTGGAATGGCTTTAAGGGCAAGTATCCATGTGTGAGCTCATTTGGAGCAATTCAACATTGCTCCAAATATTGCATTGCTAAAGAATTTTTGACCGAACCCCAGAATCTGACTAAAACTGGGCTTTGAACTTACAGACATGGGTGTACAGAAATGGGAAAAGAGGTGTGACAGGGGCCTGAAGGAGTCTGAATAGGGAAGGAGAAAAATTGCCAAGGTTTGTAATCTCTGATCCAGTGTAGCGCAAGAGGCAGAAAGAGTGAACAGGTACTCATGTTTGGGAAAGGATGAGCTGTGTTTGGAGAGTGGCAGTGGAAAATGCTGTGAGCAATGCTCGTGGGAAAAAACCCAAACAATAACCTGTTGCTGCAACAAAACCTAAAGAGAGCTGAAAACAGTCTGTGAATGCAGTGGGCACTAGACACTCTTGCCACCTGAGGGGAGTAATTGGCAAGGGCTGAGTAAGAGCTTGTTCTGGGTTTGGAGGAGCAGCAGCATTGTTATGCTAATAGTCCTTTCACTTGCCTGCAGTGCTGCTGTTGTGCTGTCCTGGAAGAAGTGGGTAGAAGGCTTTCCCAGGACCTATTTGTGAGGAAGGGCTGGCCGCCGTTTAATCTGGTCCAAGGCAGGCGGGTGCAAGCCTGCCTTCCCTCCTACTCCCTGCATACATCTCCCTGCCCTTGCAACAGAGCCCTTGGAGCATTTGCAAGGTCTCAGACAGGCTGTTCAAGTACACAAGTCGATTGCAAACAGCCCAGCCAGGGTGGCTCACGTTGGGCCTGAGCAGCTCCTGAGCTGTGGCTGCCTGGGCTGGCCCTGGGTGCATCGTGGGCAAACTAGGGAAGGGGTCAGAACCACGGTAGGACTCACTGGGACTTCCACAGTCAGCTGGTCTATGAAGCTGACTCTGGCATCTAGGTGCTCGTCCTCCCTTCCCCAGCCATTCTCATCATCAGTGGTGATGCTCCTCCTTGCCCTGTGGGGTCCTGCCCCTTCCTGGCACACCACCCATGCTGTCAGTCACAACACCTTTCTTGCTTGAACAGTTTAAGAGAGAATCAGCAGGGGCTTTTTTTGAGAGTCTTAGGCTTTCTTTAACAAAGGAAGACAAGTTTTAGCTGAAATTCTCTTGTCTGAGAAACATCCTTTCTGAGAATTTAATTAGAAGTGATTCTCATTTACATGGATTCTACCAGCTGCCCTTAGCTCTATGGCCCTAGGGGAAAAAAAATTAAATGATACTGGGAAAGATATTAGTGAGGACATTAGAAGCAACCATACCCAGATCAGGCAGAGTTCTGAAAATACCTAGCATTCACATATCCTTAATTGCTTTTCTCGTGTCACAGCTGTTGGGTGAAAGCTCCATCTGAGAGAGGGCTGCCTCAGGGATTTCTTTTTCATTATGTGATGTAGATATGGAGACAGGAGCAGGCAATGACTGCTCAACAAGGAAAGAAGAAGTAGGCTTGAGCAGCAAGAAGAAACTTGAACTTAGTGGAGGAAGATCCAGGGAGCTAATATTGGGCTTAAACAGGGGCAGGTGTGCTTGGCGGAGCAGCGGAGAGGCTGCTGAGCTACTTTGCTAACAGCCAAGATGCTGAGAGCATTAAACATCATTTGAAGAAAGATGAGACACCACTTCTGGTCTTCAGTGCCTTGTTCAGGAGTGTCTTTGAGCAAATCAAGAACATAATAAGATGATTTCTGTATCTTACAGGAACATCAGCAAAGCTTAGGTATCTTGAGAATGGAGACAGTAGAAAGGTATGGCAAGCTCCAGGCCCTGAGCCATAATCCCTCTCAGGACTCCTGTTTGATGGTGTGATGTCCACAGTGACTATCACAACACCCAGGGGTTTTCTGCACTGGAAGTATGGCAGCAGAAGTGCTTTGCCAGGAAGCACTGCTCCATATCAGGAGAGGATGAACAAGAGGTCGAGAGGTATGCCCAAAGGCAGCAAGTGACACAGCTGTAGGGCTTGAAACCTTGTGTTCTGCCTAGCAGGTAAAAGGCACCCCTGGAAACCTTGGGAGGTCTTGTTTGGCTTTACAGCCTGTGAAGTGTCAGGTGCTCCTAGCCCATTATCTCCACAGTGATTTGTTTCCAATCTCATAAATAAGATCTGACACAAAGGAGACAACATTTAAATGTTGCAACATACATTGAAATGTTCTCTCTAGGCTGTCTGTGAAATGCTTTGCCAGCTACATCGGCCTTTTGGCAGCTGCTGCAGTGACAGCTGAGAATGCAATATGATAAAAATGCCACTTCTGCAAAATAGTCATGGTGCATGGGTGCGTTGCTGAATCCCTACCATGCCTTGTGAAGGGGCAGGATTTGCCAAAACACATCTGTTTGGGGCAGCATGAGGGCTGGAGAAAGCAAAGTATCTTGTGAATGTTGAACCAAGTATGATAATAGGTAAAGACTTAAGACCTCAGTTGTTTCAGCTGAATGAATTAAGAAAACTTTGTGGAGTGCATACCTGTGGTATGCATTGATCAAGTGGTATGAAACCATTATTCCCTTGCTTTTGAAAGAGTGAAAACCAAAACAAAATGGCAACAGATTAACACAACTGTCAGTTTTTCTGATGGAACCTTGATGGACCCTGGTTGATTGTTGTTTTAATTAATCAGAAGCAATCAGCTTGTAAATGCTTTCATTAACATGCTTCTATTTAACCACAGGTTGTGTATTCCAAACTGCATATTTAGCCATTCTGGAGAGTAGAAGAGGAGTCTAAAAGCTCTCAGATAAAAGCTTCAGAAGCTGAGCGTGGCTTCTGATGCTGAACTGTTCAGACTGGTTCCAGCCCACAGACCAGCTCTAAAACTGCAGCAGAAGGCAGCAGTCCAAATGGTTTTCATCTGTTTTTAGAAGAGACTTCTTTTTTTCTGGGATTCCCAGATTACAGCTTGACACTTTGATTCCCAAGTGGCAGCTGGTGTTTAAAATAATGGCAATTGTTTGTATGAACTTTTATTTCCTTTTCTCTCCGTAGGTTTGTTGATCGGCTCTGGTTGTGCCCTCTATCCTCTTGGCTGGGACAGTGAAGAAGTCAGACAAACCTGTGGTAACCTTTCCAACCAGTTTGAATTGGGTGAGTTATCGCCAAGAGATCTCAGCCACATTAGACTCTTCTATGTGTTGGCCATAAAAGCAAACTAGGACATAAGCACAGGTTTGGGGAAGCAACCTACCTGTGTGTGGTAGGCTAATCGTGTTGCATAATTCTGGAATGGTGCCGAGGCAGGGGATTTCAGATGGATCTCTGGAAATATTTTCCAGAAGAACATTATAAAAGAAAATGTATGTATATATGCATTTATGTATGCATATTTTAAGAAATAATTCTGATTTAATAGTCTTGCAATATGGGAGCTAACACTCTTGAAGGTCTTGACAGGGTAGACAGAGGCATCCCCTCACAGCACAGGTCAGGGTAATTCTCCATGAGTTCAGCTGGCTGTCTTTGAATTCTGGAATGTTTATGGCCTTCTAACACAAGCCAAGAGTGTATTTGTATGTTACTCACATACTTGGGAAGCTGGCAAATAACACTTCCACTCTATGTTTGCCTTCTCCCAAACAAGCTACTTGTCTTACTGCTGTTGACTACACTGCACCTGGAATGAGAGCCAGGGATGCAGCCAAACCGGGCTCACACCTGTGCTTTTCTCTGGAGAGGCTCTGGAAAACAAGGGAACAGCAGCAACCTAAGGATTAAGCAGTGTGGATGATCAGGATCTGATATTTGAATGCACATCAGAGTCCTTGTTCAGCTGGAAGGATCAGTGCAACTGCTGATACCCTTCTGTATAAGTACTCTCTGATCCTGTGTCGCTCCAGGAAGAGAGGGATCTGCAATCCTCCTGAAGGAGCAGGAGGGACTGAGCATCTTGACCCCCTACAGACTTGAGAGCTTCTGCTCCTAAAGCATACAGAGCTCCCCATTTCCCATCCTTACAAGCTAAACCTTAGTTAATCATAGAAATTCTTCCCATAGGTGTGCGTGCAGGACTTGTCCAGGGCCTGACAGTAATCCCAGTGCAAGGAACAGTAGACAAAAATGATCTCCTAGGGTTAAAGACAAACCTGCTGCATCATGCCTTGATTTTACACTGACGTTTCTGTCAGATTTCAGGAGTAAGGAGATTTGTTTCCATCTCAGAGGTGTTTCTTGTCAAGATGTGCAGAAGAATTGAGGTTGAAAGATAAAAAAATACTGCTTTGGGAGAGATGCTCCAGGCCACTCTCCCCTACGAATTCCTGTGGTGTTTTGAGTGCATTTGATCTGATAGGGGACCAGAAATTCTCATAACCAATATCAGCACCCATCCCTACAGTGCTACTGATGTCTTATCAGCAACCACCTATGGTGTTGCTCAGGGAATGTGTAATGTGCTCTAGAAGCTTTACCTTGTTATTCTGAACTCTAATATCCTTCTGTGCTGTTGATATTAAATTTGCTCTTCAGCAAAGTATAAAAAGTTCCTGCAAATTTTTTTATTCACCTAATAACAAAAAAAATTAAACACAGAGGAGAGAGAACAATAACAATAGAAATGTATAGTTAACTAGCAGAAAAAAAAGTTCCAGAACTTAGATTCCCAGCTCCATAGAAAGGTGTGTCAAAGGATGTAGTAGAAAGACCACGCAAAACTCTGTGGTAGCTGTTGCAGGGAAGATTCAGGTTCATCGCTGCCCATGGCAATTCTGTGTGGAAGCCTGAGGCAGTTCCTGGCGAGCCCACGGAGCAGCACCCCCTTTGAAAGGCCAGCTAGTACCTCACTGGTGCACACTGGTTCCTGCTCTTCCATGCCAAACACATGAGCAGCTCTGCTTCTGGGGTTCCAGCTTGTGTCCCATGTTTGTTCCCAGGTGCAGAAGAGTATCACCTTCCAGGTTATTTCTTTGCAGAGTCACAGAAGGTGCGTGTTGTGACAGTGTGAGCTTTTCAACGCACTTGGGCAGTTACAAACTATTACCTTTAAACACTGTCATGTCCACAGTCAGAGCAGAGTCTCCAAGACCACCTTCACTGTCTCAATCTTGACTCATGAGTAAATTGAGTCACTCTGCCTTAAAAGTCAGTGAAGAAACCAATGTGAAAAACGTCATCTGGCAGCTTTCCTTCCAGGTATGTGTAAGGACCATGGGAAGCCTTGCATTAACTGTGAAGGGTCTGACTGTGTTTTCTGGAGCTGGAGCACACAGCCTATATGTGATACATGCCTAGACTTGACAGCAGTGCTGGTCTCACTGATCTGCTACAATCATATGTCAACACATTAATTAACAGATCATAATGAGAGCTGAAGTTTGCTGCAGTGATTTCTGCTAGGCAGCCCTGCCGCTCAACATCTCCTTTCCACATACATTGGCAGTGAACTTAAATGCTTGGCTATGAATTTTTTTTACTTAATATCAGTGTCTGTTTGATGGTGTGTTATCAAAGCCATCTGTAAAGAAGAGGTACTGTCCGAGGGCCATTTAATTACCGTGGCACTTGTCTTTCATAAATACCTCTTGGTTGGTGATAACCCCAACCCTCTAGGTCTCTTCTGAGTCATTAGAGACTGGCTTACTCATTATAGCCTAGAGGCCAAAAATGATGTTTCAAAGATTTAATCTTACTAAGTCTCAAGACAAATTTAAGTAATTATTGCTTTCATTTGAATATTTAATTTGATTAAGCTGGAATGATATGCTTTCTGTTCCTGAGCCTGAGAAATGAGTTGTCTGAAAAACCACACTGCATTCAAATGGGAATGCTGGTCCTGAGCCCCCTGCTGCTGTGGGTGCCATCGAGGATGACACAGAGAGGATAATTCAGCTCATGGTTACTCTCAAAGGAGAGTGTGTTCACAGGAACACTGATCAGCAGACAGGTTCAACCTCCTCTTCCAGGATGGCGGAGCAAGTGCTGCAGCTTGGCCCACAGGGAACATGTGTGTGCAGCTGGGAGAGGGTCAAAGCTCAAGAGGTTGGACCACAGAGCCAGCAAAGGTGGGGGTTCAGCACTGATGCTTGTTCTGGACTTAAATAAAGTAAGGGGGAAAAGTGGTTGAGGTTGAAGGTAGAAAATAAAACCCAGGAGCTGCAATCTACGTTATAGGAGGATGAAGAAGAGCAAGAGGCAGGTACAGATGAGGAACTGCAAGAACTCTCTAGTGAAGCAGCTGAATTGTGCACTGTGATATGTAATGTCAACCAGAAATATACTAGAATTAGTAATTAAATGAAAATTTTTGCTTAATGTACAGATAACAAGCCCCTGCCCCCATAACATGCTCATAGCTAGAGACAATAAATAAATAGCCATGGTAAGAGCTCAGAAAAAAAGCTTAATCTTTAGTGGGTGTGCTAGATAAGAAATGCTTCTTCATGTCTTCAGGCACTCTGAAAAGGCATTAGACTAATAGGCACTCCAAAGAGTGCTGCGATGGCCCATATTGTGAAGAGGGGACCCCTCCCTCCACCCCTGCCAATTACACACATTTCTGTGTAGATTCCAACATAGTATTTAAAAAGGCTGCAGGAAAAAAACCTCTGCCTTTAAATTAAGTGGATTTGAGTATTCTTCTCTAGAAAACCTGGACTGGCATTGTGAAATACCCAACAATTTAATGCTTTCTTTAAAAATGGGTATTTATTTGTTTTTTATAAGGCAAACTATGTCTGAAGGATTTACTTAAACATTTATGTATTTAATTGGGCTAATTTTCTTCAATCAAATAAAAGTGGTTATATAGCTTCATCTCTGACAAAGAGGAGTTATTCTTCAAATGAAGATACCCTGCCAAGGACAACTTCATTTGTTGATTAAATTACATTCAATAGATGAGCTTTTTTGCAAAGGGGGATGGGGAATAACCTCCATAAATAGACAGGGACTGGTGCACCTGTGGAGGGGCTTGCTTCCTGCTCTTCTCTAGATATATGGTTTTGCCAGCATGAAAAGAAGCACACGGATAGATTAGGCCTTTGACAAATGACCTCTTGCCAGTCTTGTTGAGAGGTTAAGGCCATGATAGGTCTGTGCTGTGTTGCTCTGCTTGTAGTTCCCAGCTTCCTAGCAGTCAGTATGACCTCTATGAAGATCTTGGAGCCCTGCTCCCTCCTGCAGCATCCCATCTGGATCACAGGTCACACATGGAGCAGAGTTCCCAATGAAACATTAGATTATGAACAGGAGAAATCCTCTACCACTGTTTTTAGGGCAATAACTCTTAGAAATAGGGCATTATAAATAAATAGGGGAAAGAAAAAAAGAGATGTTTATGTTTTAAACCAGCACAATTGCTTGCTCATTGATTTAGTCAAAGTCTGTACTCTAATTTGGCAACAGGCTAATAGTGCCTGAAGTGGAGAATGGAGTAGGAAATAAGCAGTGCTCAAAAGGACTGCCTTTTACTGAGGATGGATCAAAATCATCCTCCTCTCTTGTCACCATGCAAACTGTTACTGTTATGTAGCATTATTGGCATGGACTTGCCTGTGCGCCCATTCAGGGCAGCAGTGACGTGGCACAGCAGGATGGAGCTGCTGACTGTAGGGTGTGAAAGTGAGTCAGAGCTACAAAACCCCAGGGTCTGCAAAAGGAATTAGCTGGCAATTTCCCAAAAGTAACTGTCATTATGGCGTATCATACAGAACACATTCAATTTTGCTGAGCTAGAGGCACTAATACCATTTTGTTCTCATTTCTAAATGTAACACACAAGAAAAACAGATGAAAAATGAGTGCTTTATCAGGAAATTCATTGAAGTGAGGCACTCTGCATTAAGGCGAGTAAATGCACTAAAGTGAAGACTGCACTAGGCATTTGCCCAAGCTTCTGCATTTTGCATATTTAAGATACATGAAGAAATCTTCCGAACTTGCATGCCTGATTCAAAGGGACAATGTGAGTGTACATGTGTAAACGCATTTGTATTGGTTTTGAATGCCTAAAATCAGTGTGAGGCTTCATTTTAGGCCATTGATTTCCCTGGATGTGTGTGTGGAAACTGCTCAGTTCTACATGCTGATTTCTGTTCTGATTGGTGCAGGGACAGCCAAGTTCCACAGAACGTCCCAGAGAGGTCAGGGCATGCTCAATTTAACTCAAAAAATTGAGCCTCAGTTGGCATCTGGTGAAACAGCACTATGAGACCAATACTTAAGAGCCCAAACAGCAAAGTGTTTGTCTTGAGTAAGATTCACTTACTGAAACATAGATGATTCACGTCATCACGAGATACCAGCTGCCACTTCCCAACCACAAGATGAAGTGATAGGAGGTACTTATTAACCAGAAAGAATGAAGACACAAAATTTAAGATAAACTCCATTTTTTAATGGAACTTTTTTTTAGCTACTTGGAAAGTATTTTTTCTTTCTTTAACAAAATATGGTAGCTCTATCTCTACCTTCACATTCAGAGACATCCTCGACCTGGGGGCCCAGCTGCAGCAGCAACCACAGCAGATAGTTCCAAACTCACACCTTTGCCTGCCGTCTGTGGCAGCCCATTTGTCTGTGGACTGCCATGAAAGGGCTCACCTGGCCAAAGTTGCTGTCTAGAGAACTACTTAAAAGCCTAGCTCCCATCCTGAACTAAAAAAGCAGCTGGATTGGCCTCAAAAACTCTCAGAAACTACTCTCTTGATGAATATTTGTTTCCAAAAATCATTATTATTAAGATTCCCCTTTGCCACTTTTAGAGGACTTGAAATATCTTAAAAGAAAACTGTTGACTTGATAATTACTTTTGCTATGGAAATGTTAGAGTAAATGGTCTTTAAAGCACTTTCAAAGCAAACAGTGCAGTTACTAAAACAGCATAAAAACCCCACAGAAAGCAGTGTGGATGTAAAAAAGGCTTTGTCAACTATTTAATTTGTCTTAGGTGGCATCATTTCAGCATCTGGCTGAGTGTTGACATAGAGTGCCAAAGAATCAAGAAAAGGATTTAGAAGGTAGGACAACTTGTTAGAATCCTTTTAAAGGGAAAATATTCAAAGGTGTGTTTCTATGTTTTTCTATCTGAAAAAGGCATTTTTCTTGTTTGCAGATCCTCTGCAAACAGCATGGAGATTTCACACATTCATTTTTTGACTGGGGTTGAGCACAACCTTTACAAGCATACTTGAGCTGCAGCTGCTGAATTCTTAGATAAATGACTGAGTAAACTATGTGCTAGTAAAGGAAGTATTCCATCAAGAAACATTTCCTCTTTAGTGCTACCCAAACAGCTTCCATTCTTAAATCTTTGCAAGCTTTTGGTGACTGTATCAAGGTCCGCATAGTCTAACATAAGGAGAGACTATTTACAAGACCGTGTAGTGAGAGGAGAATGGGGAATTGCTTCAAACTAAAAGAGTAGGTTTAGATATTAGGAAGAAATTCTTTGAGTATGGTGAACCACAGGAACAGGTTGTCCAGAGAAGCTGTGGATGCCTCATCCCAGTGTTCAAGGGCAGGTCGGATGATCTGAGCAACCTGGTCTAGTGGAAGGTGTCCCTGCCCACGGCAGGGGGAGTGGAACTAGATGATCTTTAAGGTCCCTTCCAACCCTGTCCTTTCTATCATTCTATGATAAGGCATTACCTTTGTTGCCAGAATTAGACATGGTAATGCAAGAACCTGCTGCAGTCAGTAGACATAAGCAGGAGCATCCAGAAAGGGACTCAGACCACCTGCAGCAAGTATTTGGTGATGTTTATCCTTCAAAAAGGGCAGCTGAACCAGTTGCTTGGAATCCCTTTCCAGTTAAAAGGGAGAAAAATGGGAGCTACCAGAGCAGGGTTCAACTGCTGTACTTTACATGTTTAAGAGGAAATACAACACAGTACTGTAAGTGAATTTTCTTCTTCATCATCTCTTGAAGGGGGTCTGGGGTTCTAGTCCAGTGTGAATCTTGGCATTGCGGATGTTCAAAAAGAGGTGAAATTGATTTCACTTCTGTAGTAGGTGAGCTTTCTGCTGACTTCTTGCAGGAGGCTGAGAGAGCTCCTCATTAGCAGCACATAAGCTATTTGCTCCTGGGAATTTGAGCATTGTAATTGACACTGGGTATTGGTTTCTCCTTCATTGCTCCGTGATAAATGCAGACCTACAGCAAATTTGAGGTTTGATTTAGCAAAACTATATGATCCTCCAAAGAAAGGAGGATTTGATCACATATATGAGTGAGTGTCTGCATACAGCAGGACTAAAGAATTTCAAATTGGCATTTTTTTCCCCACTTTTTTGCCCTTCAGAATTTTATGAAATTTTATGCATTTAGTTACAGACCAATTCTAAGTAACCAAAATAGCTTGAAAAAAATATACATGCATTATAAAATCGTATGTTTTTAAAAAAAGATAAATCCATTGAAAGTCATATCTGTGCAACAGAAAAAGCAACCAGCTCCACTGAATTCATTATTTTATATCAGACTGTTTGCTGGGCTGCAGTTTTACCTTATATAGTGTTCTTTCTTTGTTTCACATAACTACTTAATTCTTTCTGGATGCATTCCAAGTTTCAACTTCTTTTCCTGCTTTTGCAGCTGATTTCACATGACAGTTTTTCATTGTTGCTGTGTCAAGAAAAAGATATTCAGCTATTTAATTTATCTTGGCTTTGTTTCAAAATAATTTTGCCTTCTTATTAATTAGCTGATTATCTTTTACATTCATTTATGTCTTTCATATTTCCAAATCCCAGTATATCCCTTAGCATCACACTTTTTTTTTCTGACTACTTTTCCAACACCCTTATTGATTATATGAATTTACATTTTCTATAGTACTGTACTCTCATGTGAACCTGTTAATTAGAATTCCTGCACGACTTCTTGGAAGTAGGAATTGTAGGTTTTATTTTTGAAGGTATATAATTTGTTCTCTACAGTCTGGCTAATTCTGAAACCTTTTCTCCTTCAGCTTGGAAAATAGGCTGTACTTAAGGTTAATTGATTAGAGTTTGCCAAATACTCCAGACAGCAAGTCCAGGATAGTCTTAAAATTAACAGCAAAGAAGGTACAAATATTTAAGATACTAAGTCTTGCAATTAACAGGTTTGCATCCAAGACACTTTCATATTCAGGATATTTTTTCGTAAGTGGCAATTATTGGTTATTTTAGATGAAACCATATGTTATTTCCAAGACCTTGATAACTATATGTGATAATTATTTATAAGACATCATGAATAGAAATCCTGGTAAAATTATGTTTTGGCAACTGGATCCTGGCCCTGCTCCACGGTAGATCAAGTATCTGCATATTTCCTATTGCCAAATTTTACTCACTCCCAAATTTGTCTTGATCTTTATTTGCCTATGTATTTAAGACGAGGAGGGGAGCAAGGGGATCCTGGCCTTGAGGATCACATTAGAAATTAGGAAAAGGCATGGAAGTGCTTTTTAGTAAGCCCATTCATCACTGCAAAACTACCCTTCCACATTTCCTGATTTCTTTTGGTTTAGTAAATATTGTCTAATGTTCCATGAGACTCTTCTCTATAAATCTTTTGATAGTGCCCTCTCTCACCATAATTTTTGTCCTCTGTCTTCAGGGACCATGATTTTTCTCAATCCTCTTAAAAAAGAGTGCAATGTTTCCTGTCTTTCATTCCTTTACTTGCTTGGAAAATGGCCATCCATGCTTATAGCTTCAAGCTCCATGATTCTCATATTTTAGTGTTCATCCTGACACACCCTTGCTGCCAATCCCATTAAAAAAAAAGGTGAAAACAAAGTTCTTAATGGCTGGCTACAAACTTATCTCAGCCAACTTGGACAGTCCTGCTTCAATGAACAACCAAGAGCTCCATTTATTTATGTTGTCTTTAAAAAAAGAAAAAAAAAAAGACAACAAACAAAAAAAAACACTTCCTAGAATTAACGAAGTGCTGAAGTGCTGAAGCCACAGCTTCTCCCTCAATACTGACCTGTCAGGTAAAGACTGATTTGTTAAAAGCAACACCAGTTCTGTGCAGAGAAGCAAGCTGCTGTGATGCGTGTCATCTCTATCAGCTAGAAGAGCACTTCAGCTGCCTGGAATTTACTTTGGCACAAACTCAGATCTAGCCCATCTTAGGAGCAAGAAAGTCTTTTTGTGCGTGTGAAAATTGACATGGTTTCAACAACTGCTTTAATTCTATCAAGTATTTAGGTAATGTTGCTTTACATTTGAGAACTTTGATATTAAAAAAGAAAAAAGGGAAAATGCAATACTGAATTTCTAGTCTTTTATATGACAGGCTGCATGAATGCAAACTGCTCTACTTGATAGTTGAATTAAGGCTCCAGTTCTGCTTACCACTGAAATATGACTAGTCCTGCTGGTGTCAGTGCAGGTATAGCTTCGCAACTCTGCTTTTTATAAAGCTTCCTGTTCCTTTTAAAATGAGTCTTTTATATTGGTGTGAAGCAGAAGTCATTTTGCAATTCAAACTGCAACTAAATTACCCAATTATTGATAACCAACAGTCTTTCTTTAGGATGCAGTAGACTAAAATAGGCCATACTTGTAAAATGAGAACACCAAAGCAGAAAAAATAACTCCAAAATGTTTTCCTCCTTGTGCAATGTAGGGTTATAAAAGGCCTGTCATTGTTTCATTTTAACACGTGGCTATGCAATGTAGGCATTCATTGCAATGGGTACGTTTGAGATGGATTATCTCTGGTCTTGTATCTATCCTTAACTATACTTGCAATGAAAACTATAGCTAAGTCCTATACCCTCAGACACCTGCCCTGCTACAGGCTCTTCTTCAGCACAACAGCTTGAAATTCTCTTCTGCTCAGCATCATCCAAGTACAGATCAAGCTATTCTTTCCAAGGCCTCCCATTGCTCTTGACATGGGCTGGAAATAATGGCCAGGTTTATTGCTGTGTTATTATTGCTCTTAGGTCAAGCTCATGGCTCTTTCATCCGTTCCCCTGCTCTCCCATTCTTTCATTTGTTCATCTTGATCCAACTCACACTTGTGAACTACATTGCATTTGTTAGATCAAGAGGCTGCCTGCCTGCCGTGCCTCAGAGCATTACATAGGGCAGTGGTCCTTTGGGTAAATGGAGCATGGTATGGAGAAATAAATGTTGTTCTCTTCAGCCAAGAGTGAATGTGTGTGTTGTATCTGTTGAACACATCTCTGACACTGATTTAACAGCTCTTTCTTCTTAATATGTATCACACATACTCTCTCCCACTGCCAAGGTACAAAAGTTGAAATCGCACCATGCAAAAGGTCAAATTTACTTCATTCTGTCCTGCTTAGGTTACAGCTTTGGGCAGTGCCACCAGGTGAATCTTTAAACTCTTTTTAAAGTAGTACTTTGATATTTCCTCTACCTGGAAATATCATGATGAGAAAAACTTACTTTTTCAAACTGCATTCACAATTTTCTAGTAGTTTTTGGAATATTTCACAATTTAAAAAGACCTATCGTGGAGTCCATCTCATCACAAGAAATGCTGCAGCACACCTTACCCTGGTATAAACGTGATCATTTTTAAAGCGATCCAGTGAGTTTAAACATCTGGTGTAGGCTTAAGTCTGTTTTTGAAATTCCCAAGAGAAGCTAAGGACAGGATGTGAACACAGGCAGAGCAATAGGTGGCCCAGAGATGGGTCTCTCCATGGGCTGCTGAGTGATTGGGCAAGTGTCAGCATCAGGGACATTGCCAGGCACTTGACAGCTCTCCAGGGTTTCTGATGGCCTTCTCTTCAGGAAGTCAGACTCTCTGTGTGGTCTTCTGTAAGGCAGGCAAGAATGGTGTTATCTACAGAGCACAACTAGATGACAAAACCAAGTAAATCTGTCTGCTCCAGCACATTAAGGGGGTGGCTAGTGAGCTCAAGCCAAGGCCGCAAGTCCTCAAGTCCTCTTGGTCACATCAGGATCTTTGTTTCACTGGATATTTTTTAAAATAAAAATTTGTAAGAGTTATGAAGAAAAAAATGAAAAAAAGTATTATGCTTCCTGCTGTGGTGTCAGCCTGAGATCTTCCAAGTGACCAGGAGCATAAGTGTTGCCTCTCACTAACATCTCCTTACAAAGCCTGCCAGACAATATCCTGCAGACAGTCAGTGGCAATGCTGTCTGCCTTGACGCATGAAAATGCCTTGGACTTGTTAAAATGAACAGACATCTTGTATTTCTTGTGCCTAAGGCAGGATAAGCTGAGTTGATAATTGCCTGAACATCAAGCCTGGCCCTCAGGGACGGCACTGGGACAGAATACCAATATGACACCTATTTCTAGATGGAAACTCTGTTGATACCTTCTGTTCTCTGAAGGAAAGAATGGTTTCTGCTGCTTTTGGGAAGGCTAGGAAAGAAGTGTTGCTTTGCTGCTTGTGCCTTACTGAGAGCGCTCACTGCTCAAAGCAGGTTGATATCACCCAAGGTGTCAACAACACAGCAAGAACCTCAGTGGTAACAAGTCCCAAGCACTCAAAAAAGACAAAGATGATGCAGCCCAAGTGAAAATTGCTTTTGAGATGGGTTAAAATCCTGAGGAGCAGCAGCAGCCATCTCCTTGCTTTTGAAGCTCTCTAAAGAGGCTTCCTCCCTGCTGCAGCTGCTGTTGTCCTGATCTCCTCCCCTACTGCAGGCACAGTGCCTGAAAGGGAACTAACCATTTTATGGTCCACTATGGGATTCTCCAGTACCATTTAGTGGTGATGAGTTTGACTGTATAAAGATGCTGAGGCCTTTAAATGGATTCTAAGCCATAGTGTGACACTCATTGGACAGAAGATCAGTGAAGCTTTCAACAATGGGTTGTGACCTTGGGTGGGGATAGGAAAATTTGCCTTTTTTAAAAATTTCTGGACTCTGCACTTGCATTCCCACAGCACAGAGGGATGTGCAGGTGATCCTCTGCTGCCACACTTCTTCATGGATGGTCAGGGTCGATGCCTGTGTGAGGGGGATGTGAGCAGGTCCCCGTGCCCTGGGTTATGGTCACCCAGCAGTTCTCAGCCGCATCTGGCTTCAAACTCCCCTGTTGCAGTGGCAGAGCCTGAATTACACCCCGCGTTCCCTGTCTGAGGTGGGCACACAAGTGGGCCGAAATCTCAGAAAAGTGTTTTCCTGGGTGGGCAAAGGGGAGGGTGGTGGCAGTGGTGTTTCCCCCCCTGCCTAACATTGACCCGTGTCCCTGTGTTTGCCTTGCAGGGACCTGCCACATCGGCTGGGCCTACTACTGCACGGGCGGGGGCGCGGCGGCCGCCATGCTGGTGTGCACCTGGCTGGCCTGCTTCTCGGGCAAGAAGCAGAAGCAATACCCCTACTGAGCCAGGTCTGGGAACCAGCCCTGCCAGGCTCGCCCGGGTCTGCTGGACAACAACGACGGACAAGGAATTTTCAAGTGCTTTCTCTCAGGAGCAGGACGGCAGGCGGCCCCAGGGTGGCAGGGAGGTGAAAGGTTTTGCAAAGCCACCCGGCCAGACTGGGCAGTGACACGCTCTTTCACCCGAGCCTGCTCAGGATCTGCTCCACAAAAATATAAGCAAGGAAAACTCTGCTTTGGCAAATGGCGAAATTCTGCATGCACCAATTACTGGACAGGCTGGTGAGGGGTGGCAGTGCCCACGTGCTGGGGTAGCGCCTGGCAGCCCCTCAGTGCGGCGCTCCCGAAAGCACACACGCACACACAGATGTTGACCATGGCACAAAATAAGTAGAGAGGAAAATTTTTTTTGGTGCGATTCTTCTTTCTTTTCCTTTTCATTTTCTCTCCTTTTTTTTTTTTTTTTTTTTTTTACTTCTCTCCGGTGGTTTAAGACTCGGTGTTGCAACACTTTTTAATCTATACATTAAACTTAATAAAAGGACCAATAAGCCACTTTATCAGTATTTTGTATAATCTCTACACATTTTTCTTCCCCAAACATTTATCCACTGCTTATTCAGCCCTATATAACTTTTATTAAGACTCTGTGTTTTCAGCATTATTACAAAATGCAACATAATGACTTGGCATATGTACCCTTACTATAGTACTTCTTATGAAATGCAGTAAATGGACGTTTTCCCGTCCATTGGAAATTCCACTCACGGTACTGTAGAGCTCTGTTGGTTACGTACGACTAACAGCAAACTTCTTCCAGACATAGATTTCTGTTGCTGTTATGTTTAGCTCATTGATGTTGTACTGTGCTGTACCATGTTTATTATTTCAATATTCATTTTTGTAAAATATATATATAATATGTGCTATTTTATGTTTGTATTTGAAAAATCTCTGTAAATAAATTTTTCCTTGATCAATACTTGCAATGCCTGGTTGTGCCAGTAGATGAAACAGTTCCTTCCCAAATCCCCACTGGAAAAATTCTCAGCAGTACTCATGTCTTTTATAACCATGCTGTATCCTTTTACCCCATAAAACACAGACACGTTTAGGGTTAAGTTACACGGCCTGAGGATAGACATCTACTGCCACTGGGGACATGATGGCATATTCCACATTTTTGCCTGCTGCTGTCAGGTGTCCTGAAGGATTTCAGCAAGACCTTCCCCATTTTGTCCTGGCTGCTGCGGACTCAGAATTTCACACAAAACTGTATATCCCAGTTTAGCCAACTAAAATAAGCCTTTACTTCCTTAATACCAGTAACTCTGATCAAATATCTACCAGGCAGCATCCTCTGCACAGGACAATGGCACTGTACATAAAAAACTTAAAAAATAAATCTTTTATTTTCTTTATGTAAAGCAATGTGAACTTAATTCATGGGAACTTGTAAGGGGTTTTTAATCATAACTAATTTATTTATTCATAGCTAAACTAATGTTATTTCCTTTAATCTGGTTTTTTGATCCTGTTTTCCCAGTATTATATTTCTGTTGTGTATATTTAGGTTACCATCTATGTTTCAATTGCAGTTCTGGCGGTTAATAACACTTAGAGCTGAACAAATCTGGCATCATGCCAGTGCTTCGTACATTGCACTGGGCAGATTTTTGGAGTAATGTGGAAATAGCAATGTCAGCTTACAGTGATCAATCCTGATATCACTCAATGGAATTTTATCAAGTTTCATTATAGGCTGAACACTATTTATTTGCTTTAGGGTGCTGTGCAGTGAAAACAAAATTGTACCTTACTGCTCCCAGATTAGCCCATAATAGCCCCATCTCATCTGACTGCACTTCTGCTGAGAAGCACATCAACCATGCTGTGGGGATTGGCCTCCCTGCATGCTTCCTGTTCCTTCCAGTAGCACCAGCAGAAGCAGGAGCTCTTCCCTTCAGATTCCAGGTTTTAAAGCTCATCCCTCCTGGTGAGCACTCAGGACCATACCCAAGCCTGCTGTGGGAGGTGAGCAGCACCCCATATATCCTCACAGTAAGTATGAAATGTGCCTGTTAGGGTTGTGGATTGCTGCTTTATTGAAACTGAAGGAGACGTAAATACAGCTTTGACTGTGGCTCCCCTGACTGCAGTCAGATCTTTGGTAGGTGTATCTCAATCGAAAAATGCTGCCTTTGTACAGTGCATTACTGTGGAAACATGCCTTTCCTTCCACTGAAACTGTGGTTGGCTATAAAAAGTTTCTGTGACCTGGCTATAAATATGTGTGTTACTATTCCACATTTGACTCTTGCAAGGTTATATCCTGGACCACGCATCATGAAGAGCACTTTGACTTTTTTTAGATCTTCCTGTGCTTGGGTTCAGGCTTGATTTATCATGACAAACTGGAACTATGCAATTACTTCATGAAGAAAATTAGGGTTTTGTTGGATGCAATACCATTATAGCATGACTGAATTTGTATACAATCCCTTTTTTTAAATTTGGGCTTGAATAAAATGTCAATTTTTAATAATCAAGCCAATGACATATGCTGCACCTTCTTTGAAGCTCTTTATCATATAGCCTTCAGCTGCTGTGATATGAATAAACCAATCACAGCTTAATTAGGTTTGTCCATATTTGTGCATTTTGGTTCTGATATCCATTTTGCACTAGAATATGAATACCATTTATTATCATGGTTATCAAGCCTCACAGCTACAAACTCTAATAACTTCAAACTGGCAAAAGATTGTTTTCGATTTCACAGTCTGAAGTGTCAATGAAATATTTACAAAATTTACCATGTTTAATTTTCCATTTATTTATTCTTGAAAATGAGGAGCTTGGCCTTGCATTTGTCTAAACAAAAGAGGTAAGCTTGCACTTTCAGTCCTAGGTCACTGAATTCTTTCCCTGCCATTGCTGGAAATTGTATCCTATAATCTCATTCATAAATTTACCAAGCCGTATTTTAGAACTGTTTAAGCAGTTTTCCCCCAACAAATACATTTGGAAGTTTATTGTAAAATCTCATTCTTTGGGTGATTATACACTTCCTGTGTTCCAGACCACCCAGTGTTCTGGAGCTTACTGTCAACACACATGTCAGAGGTCTTAGTCCACTTCCAAACGCCACTCTGGGAGCTGCAAGCTTCATCTGCCACTCCCGACCAATACAGGAGCTATATATATGTAGAAAAAAGTCCTGTAATTGCAGACTACTGTCCATTATCAGAAGCTGTTTTAGGACCACAAGAATTATCCTGTGACTACATGTGGGAAAAACCTCAGAAGATCTATGGTCCAACCTCCTACCCAAGGCAGGGTCAGTCATAAGGCTACAACAGGTTGCTTAGGAGTTTATCTTGCCCAATTTTGAAAACCCCCTAGGATGGAGATGCACATCATCTCTGAGCAGCCTATGCCATTGCCTGACTGTCCCAGGAGGGAATGACTTTTCCTTATAATTGATATCTTTTCTCAATTAATGATGACTGTCTCTGATCCTCCCACCAAGAATAACAGAGAAGAGCTCATCTCCATCTCCTGCCACCTCCTCATGGGTGCTGGGTGGCCTCTCTTGGGTTACTGTGTGCCCCCACAGCCATCTTTTCAGCAGGCTCAGTAAATCCTAGCCTACATCACTGCAGGGCCCTCTTCCTTCACGTGTGCAAGATTTGGCATTTGTTCTGGTTGAATTCCATAAGTTTGCTGTTGCGCCATCCCTCCAGACTGTCTCAGTCCCTATGGCTGGCAGCCCCACACCTCAGTATATTACCCAGTCGCCCCAGCTTGGTATCATCTGAAAACTTGGTGAGAGCACGCTCCTCCACTGGTAAAACCATTGGACAGGACAGGTTCCAGAAGAGATATGTGGATAAACCATTCACTGCAGGCATCCAGGTCCAACCAGGAAACATGACCCTCTGAGCCTCATCATCTAAATCAGGCTTTAACCTCCCCATCCAGACCATATTAGCCTAAACTTGGTGCAAACAAACTGGGGACCTCTGTCAAAAGCCTTGCTAAAATCCGTGCAAACATCCACTGCTCTTCCCTTGGTCACAAATCAGTCATTACACCACAGTGAGTCAGAACACCTTGTTTGGAATAAATATAATCTGACTGGAAAGGTACTTCATTATATAAACTGGAGAGGGGCAAGTGGAGGTAGAAGAACCTGATGCAACTTTATTTACATAAGTTCAGTCTTTGGGAATGACTGTGGGAGAACACATTCCCCCACCTAAATCCCAGAGAGCTGGGGACTTTCCCTATGCAGCTTAATGTGCACTGCCAAGACTCCAGTCCTGAGCACTAACGCGGTATTTCCTGAGAGGGAAAATGCAAATTGTGTCATTCAAGCATTAAGTCAGTCATATCTGCATAAATATGAGGCATGTGAAGGCCTGTCTGGAGTTTCAGAGAGCATTAAGCTATTTCTATCAAAAAAGTCATTGCTTTTCAAGACTTACATATTAAATTTTCACTATGTGCCTTGGAGTTTGCTCTCTCCCCAAAACACAAATGTATGTGTATGACAAAAATCCCCAGCCCTTAAAAATGTTTTGAAATTATAACTCCTGAGGTAGTTTAACCCCTCTATTTCCTTTTTCTTGAGGGAAAAATCCAGAAATCAGTTGTAACTGCAATTTATCTGTCATTCATTGAAATAGTCTGTGAAAAATATCAAACTGAATGACAAGACAGATAATCTGTACATCAACATAAGCATTAATTTTTCTCTACATACTTAACCTTTCAGAGAGACAATGGTGAAATAAGATATGCCTTTTTTTAGAAGTGACATTTAAGTGTAATCTCTTAAGCAGACAGGATTTTAAATATACGCTTTTGAGTATTAAGTGTTTTTATTATTATTCTTTAAATAATGATGGATCAGAGAAAAAAGAGGAAAATTTTGAAGCCGTTTCAAGCTCACTTGTCTTAGTGACAGAAAGATGGTTATTAGGCTAAAATATAAATAGATGGCCTTTTTTCATGTTCCCCACCAAGAAACAGAATGTTCATTGAAATTTATATGGATCTTTTAGCTGAGTAAAGACAGGCTCTGACTCCTTCTGTGGACAATTTTGAGACCTTTTAGTCCGCTAGAAGTATCTGCTGTGAATATCAGTATGTTGGGTATATATTCTATGTTATGCCAAGCATATTAAATTAGGTAAATGGAAAGTGACAGGAATTCTGAAAGGAACATATGGCACAGCTTCATTATATATATCCACATCACTAGGGCCCAGCGCATTGCTGCCTGGTTTCCTAGCTATCTAAGAGCAAATGAACTATAAGTGACTGCTTTAAGCATCTTCCATCACACAGGGACATCTCATGACCCTCAAATAGCTCCTCAGCAGGTGCTGTGGCCCATACTGACCATCACCAGATGCACGATCATCTCTAACTGTGCACCAAGGCTGATTGTCTCCCCAGTGGTAATAAATCAGTTTGGCTGGCAGTGGCAATGCTGAGGCAGTGTTAGAGCACAGAAAAGCCCTGTCTCACCTGAAGCCTAAAGCAAATGCAGGTCTATGTTAGCAGGCAGAAAGCTGCTCCTGCCTTGGGGATGGGAGGAAAGTTTGCTGTCACTGTGGAATGCTCCTGTCTGCAGCAAGACTTGGCAGCCCAAGGAGTAGTCTGTGAGTCTGTGGCCACTCAAGAAACTTTAGAGACATTTTTCTCACAGGACACACATGGAGGCCAGTGCCTGGGTTCCCAAGAGAACGCATGAAGGACAAAGAGTGCTCCCATTTAGCTTGTCCCTCTCAGAGGCAGTCCCACTTGGGACAGAGGGCAATGCCTGTGCACAACTCCTGCAGCAGCCCTTGTGTGAGACCTCTGCACCAGCCCCAGCTCCAGGACAGAAGCCAAGGTGTTTTGTGTGCTCCATGTGCATTTGCCAACTGCATGGAGCCCTGCTCTGCATGCATGAGTATCTTCATCCTCTTTTCATTCTCCAGGAGCTATAGGTAGCTTTGGTTATCCTCATACTAGCCCGCAAAATCAATATTTAAGTACATTTATTAAAGAAATGAAGTAAATTTGTTTGGCTTGTAGACAGAGGTAGGCTGTAAAGCACTTCTGCTCCAGCTCATCACCAAAAACCTGAGTATTTCATCAAGTAATGGGCAACCAATTTCTACACAGGAGTAGGTGATTTTCTACATATTACTCTGCCTCTAAGCCCTAGACTTTTGTCTTGTTCCCTAAACCTCTGCCAGGTGTGACCACTTCTCAAAACCCTAGGCTTTTGAAAGTATGGTGGCTGCTAAAGGGAAAGCAAGGCCTTCAGGTGAATACTTTGTTCCCTGTAAAGGATTTCATTCATTTCAGTAGGCTTGAACCAAACTTCATGACCCTAGTCCAAAAATTATAGGAACCTATGGCAAATAGTCCACTAACTTCACTCAGGCATGGATTCAGTGGGGAAAATGCAGTAGCTATTCTTTATCTGGATTTATATTATGTTTTGGTAAAGTGTCCATCTTTTTCCCAATGGAAAACATACAGATATACACATTTTATAAGCAAAAAATTCCTATGTCTTCTTGGTTTTGTACTTGTCTAAATGTTTCTTGTGATCTGAGAATTAACTAAAACAAGATTCTACAAAAGTAAAATCTATGTGATATGTAATATTGGCAATTAGTATTTATTTAGGAGTTATGTCTTCAAAGATCAAAAGCTCTTAATAAAATAATGTTTTGCACTTAGTTTTCAGATAAACAAACTGCTGGATTTGGATAATAAAGCACCTTTTTTTTTTTTTGCAAAGGAAGCCAGCTGTGCATCCTTATCTTGCCTGTTCCAGAACAAGAAAAAGCAAAATGGATTAACAAACATAATGAACTTTTCAAAAGATATAAAGTAAAATCTGCTATTAATGTCAGGCTGCAGGTCTTTGCTGGTATTACCAGGCTGGGTGTATCCAAAGGGACTCTTTCTACTGCCAAATGGAAACGATAACAAATAGTAGAAACATGGCCTTGTACTGGGAGGTTTACTGATAACCCCACTACAGGGTGGTAGTAGAGCCTCCATACCTGTGACTCACTGTAGCTCAGTAACTCTCCATATAAAGCATTTGGATTATTCTCTTCCATATTATAGCAACAACACTGTCAGTGAACTTCCTATTTGACCAGCATCTAGGAACAAATATTTCCCTGTTTTACAGTAGGGCCCAAGTTCTACCCTAAAGTAAAATAACTCCACTTTACAGCAAGAATAAAGGACTTTCTTTCACTCAATGGTGGTATGTTTTGGTAGGGAAATAGAGAAAAGAAATCTCAGTTAAAACACAAGCTATAATTAGGGTAGTACATTTGAAATGATGAAGTGCTTCTTGCCTGGAGCTCTGTGGCTATATTAAGAATTGCTGTGTGAGATATTTGTTTTCAAGTAGCTGTCAACATATCATTTGTTTTCTACACTTCTGGGATTAATACCTAATTATGGGGCACACAGAAATTAAAAAGACATTAGAGTGCCTTACTACACCTACCTCTCTCTCTGGCTAAAATCAGAGCTTGCAGAAACTGCTTCACCCTGCTCCTGCATCTTGGCTTCAGCAGGTCCGTGTGCCTGACAGCCACTGCAGGAAGTGCCTCTACCCAAAGGCGTGCTTGAGAGCAGGGTATCTGCTGCTGTTCTCCACATCACACTCTCCAGACCTCTGCTACAGCTTGCTGCTGCAGGGCATAGCTGCCATTTCTGGAAGGTTTCAAGCTGTTTCTCACTAAACTAATCAGAGTATCTTGTTTTGGGATAATCCATTACCAAAAGTTTAAGTGTTTCATTTCCAGAGTAGTCCTTAACACCCCAGTCTCTTGAAGACCACTGAACAACACTGACTTAATAGCTGCCATCACTAATATCTATTCTATTTTTTTAAAATACTGGGGCAACAGTACCAGAAGTCACACTGTGGGCAACAGACCCATCTGTGGTAAGAGGGAAGAAGTTAACTTTTTAGAAGAAGCATTTAGAAATTAAAGGCACCCATGACCAGATGTGCAGTGACATTTCAAAGAGGAATAACATTAAATGTTTAGCTCTGCAATGAAATATTAATCAATCTGCATTTGCTGTCAATATGTAGCACTAGTATTCACCTCTCTCAGAAGAGTTACTCTGGTTTTGTCATGTACTGGTGAGCAATTTCCCAGCTCCCCAGTCTGTAGGTTGTTACGCCTGTTCATACTGTCAATATCAAGGAATGTGAATTATAGAGCAGCTTTCTGGGCTAGCCCAACTCTCAAGATATTTTAGCTAATGGAGTAAGATCACTGAAGCAAACCTTTCCAGGAGCTGATTTTGTGTGACCTATGACTTGCAGTGTAGCTATGCTTAACTTGCAGCTATGAAACCAGAAATCAGAGACCTAACAGATGACTAGATAGAAGCTGTTGAAAAATGATAGCTGTCAGCAAGTAATATAAGCTGAAAACTTGTTTTTAAGCAATGTTGATATGAAAATTTAGGCACTTGAATGAAAATAACTGGTATAGAAATTCCAAACATGTACATCAACAGTGTGATGATAGTCAGTTTTTCAGTAACTTCTGTTCCAGGTAATAGATGTGGTTTTGTTTCCAGCTTATCCTATATTAGGAAGATTGAGGTCTAATTAAATGTTTATTAAGCCTCGCATTTCTCCATTCTTCCTTCCTCTCAATTTTTTGCTCTTACAAGATATTGATCTTCTTGGTGGAAGCCATTGTATTCACTAATATTATCTCACTCCATATCTGGACATTTCAGGACTGTTTTTTTTTTAAAAAGGCAAATGCTTTTACAAAAGATTCAGCAGCCTATTTCATATGCAGCTTCCTTTGGGAGCCACAGTAAAACTCCTGTGAATGCAGCACTCAGTGCTGGGTACTTCACTGGCCTACATAATTAGGAAACATTGCTTCCTGAACCTCATTCAGACAGATGATTTCAACAGTCAAGAAGTAAATGTACTTAGAAGCAAAGCCTGCTGTTCCTTTTTCATTGCTTCTCAGACAGCAGGACCATTCAGAGCTGCCTCAGCACAATGACAAAATGTTCTGAGCTGCTTGGAGCCAGTTCAGTCAATCTGAACATTTATTTCCTTTCATGGCAATGCAGAGTGGAGGTGCTGACAGACCCTAAACACATTGCTAGAGCTATACAGCAATTCACAACCCAGCTTCTGGGGCAGGTGGTTTTAAGCTGTCCAGTGTGTTAAGGTGCACAGGTATTGCTCCCTCATGCTGATACTTCAACCAGCTACGACACTGGGATGGGGAGACATCTCAGGGGCAGAGATAAATTGGAGATCTTCTTTTTCTCCTTTGCATCATGGGCTCAAAGAGAGGCCAGGGTACCTGACACCAGCTGACTGTAGACCACCGAACATAGAAGACAAGCAAATAAGAGAAGTGATTGATAACTTTTCTGCACACTTTGGACAGCATTTCTGACAACAGCTGAAATGGAAAGGTGATAGCCTTGGACTCTGACTGCCACCTTAACTGCTCTGACTACCAGCTGAGCTTCAGGATACCACAAAAAGATTTCATCCTCCCAATAAGGAGGAAACATTTTCCATATTAGCATTTTTTTTTTCCTGCCTACTTACCTCTAGGAAAAAGAAACAAACCTATGTTGCTCAGGCTTAAATGCATTAAAAAAATACCACCCCCCTCTCCAAAAATCATGTAAGGCTGATAAATGTCCTGAAGACCTTTTTAATGCCTAAGAGGCATGCATTGTGGCAACTGTTTACTGTCTCCTGAATAATGCAATCTGTGATAAGCCATTTATTTTGTAGGGAAACAGTGTCACCTCAAGTAGCTGAAGGATATAGTAGCAACTTTCCCACATTGTCAGCTGTGTCGGTTCCCTTCTATCTGTTGGCTTCTTGATACACTCCTGTGTCAAAGATTAGTACAAGTTTAACAGAAAATGGCCACAAACACGTTGAATATGCTCCTGCAATGCTTCGGCAATGTAACTGTTGACTTTACCAATATGAAAACTAGAATCTGATAGAAACCTATGCTTTTTGCCCAGAATATGAGAGCTGGCTTTTGAATGATAGGCCCCATTGCATTATTATTCCTAAGGCCTGAGGATGTTTCTTTTCTGGGTACTGACAGAACTTGAGGTTTCTTAAGGAGGCTTTGGATTATAGGCACAGCATGGGCTCTGTCTTGTGAGCCATATCAAATGGAAAAAGTCAAGGAATTTTCAACTGTCGTCTGATCTCAGTTCAGGACTAAACCTCCAAAAATCTCCATAACACTGGGAGATTCCATAGCTTTTTTTGATTTGTGGATCAACTGCCTGTGGAGAAGGGCATCTAAAAATAGCTGAATGATGAAGAGACATGCAGGGGAGCTTTAGCAATGGAGGAGCAACCTGAGGGAGGTAAGAAGAAAATTGGACTGCCTTCTGAAGTGTTACTGCTGCTGACAAAGAAGCACTTATTCTTGGCATCCTACAGTTTAGCACAAAAGGGCTGAACTTAGAGGGAAGCAACAGATTTCTCATATCAATATATCTTATACACTCAGCTATGCTAAATTAAAACCACTAAATGAACAATATTGAGACTTCTCTGGGCAGTGGCTCATTGCCTTAGGCATGTGCATTCTGAGAATTGAGATAAACTAGCCTTGGCATTCCAAGAGGACCAGAGCATGAAAAACTGAAAGTGATCATAGGCTGATAGAAGCCCCAGGGTATCAGGATCTACACAGGCCTTACTATCATAGTCAGGGAAATGTGCACAAATATGAGACCTTGCACAGCTGGAGCCGGAGAGGCTGATGTGGGGACGGTTTTGGTCCCAAGCTAGGCAGGTGTACCTACTAGATGCTGTCTCCCACCTGGTGAGCAGGATGTCACCCTCTTCACTGCAGCATATGTCACCAGAGCCACACAGCTCCTGCCTTGCTCCCCTCCAGGGCATGGGACTCTGCTGGGTCTGGTTCACCATGGCTTTTCTTTTGTCTCACCTAGCCCTGGCAGTCCATGCTGAAAACAACTCTGCCAGGGCTCTAGGAAAGCCCTATGCCTTCACACAGAGAACAGAGGACATGCAAAAGGCAACCTACTTCACTTAGCAGCTCTTAGTATTGCTACACCATGGGACCATGAAAAGGACCCCAAAGGGAGGCAGAGGAGCCCACTGAATAAATGTCATTAATGAAGCTCAAGCATCTTTCTTGGCACTTATGTCAGCAAATGCAGAATTTTTCCATTGGCAAGTCTCAGTGGACTTTGAGAAGGTGCCTAGTGGCTCTCCCCATTTGAGAGGCAGGGAAAAAGAGGCAAACACTCATGTAATATTGCCAAGAGCTGCCTGTGCAAGCCAAAGGCAGAACCAGACCTATGAGCCAGGTTTTATCAAACAACTGCCTTTTCCATGAAGCATCACTGCTTTCTGGTGGGATCTTCAACTGCATCTTCCAGGTTTTATGAATGTGCCTTGACCAGCTTCCAAAATTTTCCTTCTATTGCAATGTTCCTCAGAGGAGGGAAATTTCCTTCCAGGTGACGTCTGGCTTGACGCCACTTCTCTTCCTGGATGTGGTTGCTATGACATCTGCTCCTGGTTTGGCAAATCCTCGTCCTGCCAGTCCTCTGCAAATACAACTCTTGCATATCTTGTATTCTCTGGGAAATCAAAATATGCTCCTGTTTTTAGTCTTTTAATCTTCTCATGTCTGTGTCTCCTTTTGTTTGGGATCAGTGATGTTAAAGCAGACTTGTGCTGCCAATATTTTAACAGCAGGTTTCAGAAAAAATATCCCCACCTCAGCCAATGACAGATTTAGAGTGCTGTATTGCTTAGGTTACTGAGAAGAGAGGCTGGGGAATATTCTTTTATGGTTTGCCTTTGAAACAAAAGCTCTTACACATAAAAATCAGGAAGTCAACATTACTTAGCAAATAAATGCAGCTTAAGTGCTCTTAACTGGAGGTAGTTACCATAAGCCTTCCTTCTAAGAAATCTGCTGGGCATTTTTCTGATGCTGTGAACTGGAGTTCTGGGTGGACTGGCAGAACGCCTGTGTGTGCAGGAGTGGTCACTCAAAGGTGTGGAGAAAAATCATTTTAGCAAGTGTTACAGCCCACAGGGGTATATATTCTTTCATTGTCCCCCACTGCCATTGTGAAGCACACAAACACACATAACACATGGGCATTATCTTTGTTTAAATTCTTGTCAGCTCTGGTCTGCACGTCTCCGTGCTGTTAAATGAATTAAAAACTCAGATTCCCCTTGCCCCCTGACTTATCTACATTGATTTGCATGTTAATAACTCTCCTTCCCTCTGTCAGTTTGTTCTACCCTCTTCTTGATTTGCTCTCCATGGTAACTTTGATTGAGTTCCTTGCCCCCAGCTCACAGTACGGGGAGGAAACTGAAGCAAGGTGATGCAGGGGGGAAGGTGACTCTGGTGACTGTTTGCTTTCACCACCATTGCCATTTCACTGGTCAAAGTCAGGATGAGCAATCAGATGAGCAGTCAGAGCAATCTGACTATCTTGGATGCTTTGGATGCCTGCCAGGGATGGATGCTGTTCTACCCATCTTCCCTTCCCGGAATCCTGGTTTTTAATACACACTCAGGTGTGTTCTATATGCATTTGTGTTTTGCTGATCCCTGAATCCTCATGGCTCCCTCAGTTCTGTAATTCTTCCCTCCCCATTCTCAAAAAAGTTTAGCTTTTAGCTTAGATCTCAGCCTATCCTGACCGAGGAAGCCAGCTGAGAGAATGAGCAAGAGTAGAAATAGCCATTCACTCGCATCTATGCCTTCCAGAAGCTGTAAGACAAAACTGGCCCCTCTAAACCATCTTTGTCCTCAGTCAGCTGTGCATGGATCATTCTGCCTATCTGCTGGCAATTTTTGTGGGTAGTCTGAGTCTGAGCAGAGCTCTTCATGGGAGGAAGCTTTCCAGTGCCAAAGAGGAGAAAGCTGGCTGTGCACCACAGCCCCCAGCAAGTTCTGTGAAAAACATAAAGCTACTGGTACACTGAATCTGGTCCCTTGTGTCTTTGCACGTTGCCTCATTGGCTCAGGGCACACTTTCAGACCATGTGTTTGTGGCAGGAGGGAAGCTGCTGCCATTGTTGTACAGTTTCAGTTGAGTTTTCTCAACTTCCTGGTTGACTGCCAAGGACTATAAGGCTTAATTTCCCACCTTGGAGTTTCTCTCCCCCTCAGGATCTTCCCATCTGCTGTATTTCATGTTGCCCAGGTAAAGTTATGCTTGCCAGCCTTCCCCTTCCAAAAATACTGCAGTTTGTTTTGGTTCCTCCAGATTGTGCTGGCTTTGACTCCATGTAGTGTGACTACTGACTCATGGTCCTGCTGGTCACCTCTATCTGATTCCAAAGTTTTCATTATCTTTTGCTCTTTGCAGCTCTGTGCAGACACATTTGCCTCATAAAACTTAGCAATCTGTTAATGTGGCCACTGTAGAGATCAGCATTTATATTTAGTAACATCACTCATCAGTGCAGGATTTTTTCAATAAAAGAAGTCTAAAAAAAAAAAATCATCAGTTGTTTCCATGTTTTTTCTCCTCATAGACTACAGAGAAAAATATTCCGCTGAGATTTCATAAGCAAGGAAACTATATAGGAAACTATATAAGCGAGAAACTATATACTTGGGGGTTTTTTTATTTTTATTTTGTGTACATTTCCCAGGCTCTCAGATCAAAAAACATCTGACACCTATTCCAATATGTTATTTGCTGAGTGCTTTTAAGTGAGCCTAGAACTGTGCACAGTGAAATTGAGAACCTGAACACATAACAGAGTGGAATTAGCTTTATTCTGAGTCCTCCATGCAGGATGTAAAAGAAAGCCAAGTCTCATTTACAGCATTGTCTTCGTGTCTTCCTGGGAGTCCTTGCACATATAAAAGGCCAAGTTAGCTGATACGACCTCCGTGGATCAGCTGCATCTGATCAGCTTAAAGCAGAGATGCTTTGACAAGCCTCATGTTGTAGCTAGAACTCAGTGATATCCCAGTTTGGGGCAAACACAGCTCTCACTTCAAAGCTTGTTCACTCTGCCAGTGGGCAGCAGGAACCAAATCTGTGAGCTTAGCAGCTGGGACTGTGTGGTTTAACCAAGTGCCACCAGCTGCTCACTCTCTCAACTGCCCCCACCCTGGTGGGATGGGGATGAGAACTGGAAAAAGGTGAAACTCATGGCTTGAGATAAAAACAATTTAGTAATTGAAATAAAGTATAATAATGACATTGGTGTTGGTGATGATGGTGATGATGATGATGATGAAGAGAGAGACAGAGAAAGGAATAAACCCCAAAAGACAAGTAATGTACAGTAAAATTGCTTACCACCCACTTACCAATGCCCAGGCCCTGAGCAGCAATTAGCCCTTTCCAGACATCTCCCCCAGTTTGTATATTAGGCATGACATTCTAAGGTATGGAATATGTTTTTGGCCAGTTTGGGTCACCTGTCCTGGCCCTGCTCCCTCCCAGCCTCTTGTGCACCTGCACATTGGCAGAGCACAGGACACAAGATGTCCTTGGCTTAGGTGAGTGCTGCTCAGCAACAATCAGAACATCAGCGTGTTATCAACATTATACTCATACTAAATCCAAAACTCAGTGCTGTACCAGCTGCTAAGAAGAGCATTAACTATTCCTGCCAGAACCAGTACAGAAGGATGGGATGACAACTTGCTCCAGGTGCACAATACACATGTGAAACCTTGCAGACTCCTTATCTGTTTCTTGCTTGATGATCAGAGGCCTTCAAATAAAACAAAACCCACAGATTAAAACCCCTTCCCTTGCAAGATTTCCAGACCCCATTCTGTCCTCCCATTACTGTTTTACCTTCAAGCTGGCCTTACTGCATACATTCATTATTCATTTCCCTCTGTCCCAGTTGTGCATGCAGCTGGTGAGGCTTAGCAGCCACCTGGGCCAAACCTGGCCCTCTGCTTGCACTGCCTACTCCATGTTCCCTGCACCATGTCCACATCCCAGTGCTGGCTCTGTATGGGGTGGGATGGTTGCCACATGCTGTCATCCTCCTGTGCCTTGCTGGGTGCTCCTGGGGTACCCACCCATGGAGTTTACTAAAGCACAGATTGAACACGGCAGGCGCCAGGGCTTTTGGTAATTGCACCCCAAGGCTACGAAATTCTCTGGCAGCAAGTCACGCTGCCAAACACAGGCTGCAGCATTTCTCCCTGCTGAAGCATGTCAGGCAGCACAGTTGGTGTTCGTGCCCTTTCAATCTGACAGCACCGTGGCAGCCCAGGAGGGGCAAAGCTGTTTCATGAAGACGTCTGCTGCCTTTTCAGCTGCCAGCAAATACAAGGATTGGGATTCTCTGCCCTTGCCTTCATTCTCTGTCAACTCTTTCTTGGATCATGTTTTGCTCAGAATTTACTGCAACTCAGGTGTCACTGGCGATTATATTCCTTCTCTGGTCTATCCAGGTTTCAAACAGAGCAAAATTTTATTGCTCAACATCACAGACTTATTTGTCCCATAGGAACATGAGAAAAAAAAAGGAGATTGAGAGACAGGTCCACAGAGTTCTGGCTCCAGATGGCTGGCTCCCAAGTGAAGATAAGTCTTTCTGATCAATGACTAGCTGATATGTTTCATTAACCCTGCTTCATCGTTGTTGATCATTTTTGTTTGCCTCTGGGTCTTGTAAGGATCATAGCCAACACACCATCTTTATGAAGAGTGAACACTATGCCTGTGGTGTTACCCAGACTGCCAGAAATGGATTCATGGCAATTTTCATGAGTATTTTCTGTGTCACTAGTTAATGTGAACACTCTCAGGTCAGCAGAGTTTCATCATCAGACTGGACATCATGGGATTTCTTCCCTGTCAGAAACTGCCTGGACATCCAGGGTAGAAAGACAATGCAAGAGGCCTAGTGATGAGAAGGAAACACAGATGTGAGCTGAGGACCTGAAAAGAGCCTGGGGATGTAGCTATGAACCGTGAACTTTTGGTGTCTGTTCTGCGGATAGTGTCCAAGAGACTGAAAAATAAACATCTTTAACAATGGCTGGAGTAGGGACAGTCTTTCCTTACAGCTTTTTTATTAGGGCACAAGCAATATTTCAAACAATAGCAGCACTGCCAAGTACTCAGTAAAACCAGAAGGATGTGATAGATACTGTTGTCTATCTAACATTTCCAGTATACCAGATAAACACTGGGCTGTACTCTAAGTATTTTTTCTGCATTCTTCAGGAAATACTCTTGTGTGTCCAACATGAATTTGCTGAAGCTGTGTGAAGAGCAACAGATGGACAATTCTTGTCACCGCCAGTTTTTGTTTCTTTTCTGTTCCTGGTTAACCAAGAAAGCAGCAACAATTCCTTTGGTGGCTATGCCAGTGTCTGTGCCAGAAGAGGACCAGGGGCTCTCCACCACTCTTTGGAGTACAGTGAGACCAGGTTTGTGAGGCTCTGGCAGGGCATGTCCTGTCTCCATGAAGCCTCTGCAGCTACAGGTGGGATTCACCTCCAGAGCAGGCTGATCTCCAGCCTTACCAAGTCACCAAGGGTCTCTCAATCTGTCTCAAGGTTTCCTGGCAGCCTTTGATGCACACCAAAAGGAGGGAAATCTGGATGTTGCAGGTAAGAGAAGAAAGTGCCATGGAGGCCTTTGTATCAGCCTGGAAATAAAACAAAGTCTCATTTAAAAACATCATGCAGTCAGTAGATTCATTTGTCACCCTTAGGAGTTAAACAAAGATGCAAATATTCTGACTCATGGCAGTAGGTAAACCCAGAGATTTTGGACTTCAGAGATGGGTAGGCTGGCAAAGTGCCTGCAGTTTTAATCTTACTTCACTCAGTCTGCATGGTTAGGGATTAATCTCCATAATATAGCTTTTCCACCTAGGAACAGGAAATGTTATTCACCTGTGTCAGAGAAGGGTTCATGAGGATTAACAGGGATTTGGGCTTTTATATAACAGATTCACAGAATATTCTGAGTTGGAAGGGACTCACAAGGATCACTGAGTCCAGCTCTTAAGTAAATGGCCCATACATGGATTGAACCCCCAACCCTGTGTTATTAGCACCATGCTCTGACCAACTGAGCTCATCTCATAGACCTAGGGGTGAGTGGTTTTATATGACCTAAGGCTAAGCATGAAATAAAACTGGCCTTGCTATATGCTCCCATTTGAAATATTGGCATCAGAGTTATGATGTTTTGGAACCAAGTTTCTTTTTTCCCCTCCTTGTTTTTCTTGCCATGGAGGCTGAGGGGCTGTAACACTGCCGTGGCCCCGATCTGAACAAGGGTAATTTGGTTTTCTGTAACCTCCCACCAGAGAGTGCAAAGCATTCAATGCATTGACATCAAAGGTTTGGCAGCAAGGAAGGAGCCAAGCAGTTTGGTTTCCTTAGTTCTGCTTTGGTCTGATCTGGCTCCCACAGAGAGAAACAGATTCATGGAAGAAGTTCTCTACCTTAACACTTTCGAGTAACGATTTCAGGCACAGTATCTAGTCTAGTCTAATATCTAGTCTAAAGCTACCCTCTTTTTTAAAGCCATTCCCCTTTTTCCTATCACTACATGTCCTTGTAAATACCTTGGAGTGTGTTCAGATGGGCAGAGAAGGTCCCATTTCCCCATCTTAGTACAAGTGTACAATAAACACATCCTTTTTAAGGACTGAAAAACCTCAGAAGAAAGTGTTACTTGACAAGCTGTCCCAGCTGGCCCCTGTGCAATCACAGAGATGTGCCATGGGAGCAGGAGGCTTGCTCACACTCTATTCCTAAACATCCTCCGCAGTCCTTTCAGAAAACATTCAATGTGAAGAGTCTTTCCCTCCATGCAAACTCTAGTGTATTGCAGTGACAGTAATCTATTATGTAGATTTTATGGATCACTTATACAAATTACAGTGAAACCTCAGCCTTGACTGTGGTTTAAAATAGACTCTGAAATAACAATACAGCAGTAACAGCAATAAAAACAACAGCAGCAATAATAATAAGTAGATAAAAAAAATTACCCATTAAGGTTCCTCCTCTCTACAAGTACTAGATGATAAAATGTATTTTTAGCCTGAAAATTATTTAATATAGTTTTGTCTTTATTCTTTATGCTTCCAAATATATTAGTAAGGTTCACAGAGACCTAGAGCATTTTAAGACATGGAAACCCCACATTTTCTTCTGAGCCATCAGGTTACTCTTGTATGAAAAGAAGTATTCAGATTCGTGTTTTTCAGTTTGTTGAGACACATCATCCTGCAGAGGAAAATGTCTCTTTTTAGTAATGCAGTGTATTAGAGATCCCTTAGAAGGGAATTCTCAGGACAGAGTTTTCACTGGCGGTATAAGAAACCTACAGAAGTATGTATTAATTTTGTGGTGACTATAGTAAGGACACCCCTTTTTTTTGAACAACATGAATCTCATGGAGAGTTGTGCCATGCTCAAAACAAAAAACTGAATCTTTTTTATCTAACTGATTTAGCCAGTGCTGCAAAGAAAATTTTACAAATGACTTTATGTGCAAAGTATTCTTCTTGTATCACCTGAAAGCAGCCATCTGTCTTTCTTCTGCCTTTCCCCAGTGAAGACTTTGAAAAAAATTTATTCCGTTTACACCAGGCCTGTTTCTCCTTTGCTTTTTGACTGATGCACTTTTCTGAAATGGCAGACAAATCCTCACAGCACAAGTGGTAGCATTCTGTGAATAGTCATGAGTGAACTCCCTCCCAAATCTAAGCAACTGGACCTTTCAGAGGACTTGAAAAATGTAATGCCTCTGCCTCTCTTCCCAACTGTTATCACCTTTTTCATGCTTATGGGTGACATGTGGCAAAAGGCACAGAAGGATGGGTTCCTACCTCCCCCCAACAGAAATATTCCATGAATTTCTTTTGTGGATTACTTACTTTTTCCATTTCACAAAAATATTTTAGAATAATTCTTAATTGGAATTAAAAGACAAAATACCATTTAAAATTTAAAATACCAATACCAAATAGAATATAAATTACCATTTTTACCCAAAGATGTAAAAAAATTGGAGGCATTACTGACTGCATATGCACTTTTTGCACTTTTTTTTTTTTTTTTTTTTTTTTTTTTTTTTTTTTTTTTTTTTTTTTTTGTGGTTTGTTTTGAGTTTTGGGGAGTTTGGAATTTAGGAGTTTTTTGTTAAATCAGCTGGGTATTTATTAGCTCAGCAAAGATATCCTAATGCTTTGAAACTCCTAAATGTTTTAAAGATATTTCCTTCCATTCAAAGAACCGATATGTTTGAATTGTTACCAAGCAAAGATGGATGGGTTCATTAGGAAAAGCCCACAAATATTTGGATGGGAGAGGCCAGGCTGGAAAGGGTGGATGCCTTCACTTAGAGGCACGACCCTGAAACCTGGCAATCCAAAATTGGTGGCAAAGCAAGCTTGTGAAACAAGGGCACACACCAGGGGTAGACACAGCCACAATAACTTGGTTGCCATGGCATGTAGAGTAAACATTACTGGGAGTTTCTGATGGCATGTCTGCAGCTCCCCTGCCTTTTGTTGCTTGATGTGCTTTCGTATAGCTAAAACACAATAGAGGGAACTGGTTGGAGTGTCCCACTTGATTAATAACCTCTTTTCTCTGCAAAACTATTGTTGGGCACATTCACTAACCAATCTTTATTATTATAGCTGAATGCTGCAGAAGGATATAATCATTCCTAACTGCAACTGCTCGTAGGTAAACTGAGACACCAGTCCATAGTCCTCAGCATTGCAGCCATTTCTGCCAAATTACAGGCTTTTGATTTATACAGTCAGAGTCAGATGCCTCATAGTAGGAATAATGTCGCTTAATAGTGAGTGTCTGAGTGATAGATGCTTACACCTTTGATAATCTTCTTTGATGTGAGTGAAGAGAAATAGGCTTTTTAAGGGCTTGATCCTAATTTCTCTCCTTACCTTAGGCTGAAATTAAATTATTCCTGATCTATACTCCTTGGAAGTGCATGTTTCTAAAAGAGCTTGACTGAGTTTATCAGATTAACTCTGTACCCACAAAAAAACCTCAGTCAGTGTCCCCAGTGCTGACATGTACTTGCCTGTACCCTTTTCCAGTAGGCTCCCTAGCATGGTTTTTATTTATGACAACCCACACTCTCCCAGTCTTTGCCCAGGCACAGCCTTGTGATTGACATACTCATAAGAATATTGTCATTGGGAGGGCTGAAACAGGGATGAAAGGCTTAGTGAAGCAAAGACAGTGTACCTGCATGGACATGGGCATACCAGGCTACCTGGACTTGGGATCTATGTAAACCCCTGTCCAGTTTCACTTCTGAGTCTAGAGCTAGCTTTTTGTGTTCTTGGTTTTCTTGAAAACACATCTGAAATTGTAGCAGCCCTGCATGTGATTGGATTTTGTATGCTGAGCTCCATTTGCCTAGGTGGGAGTCTTTGGGACTGTGGCATGTGTTCCTCCAAGAAAAATGATCACCTGTCATCCTTTCCTGAACTCCCCATCACCTGAGCAATGTGGGGCACAGATCATGCCCAGTGGCATCCTGCAGTGCTGAGTGCTTGTGGCATCCCAGTGGATCTGACCATCATCCTTCCTTGGTCAGGCTCTAGCCCTGGCTTTGACATGGAAACAATTCGGTGCCTTCAGCAGATGGCATCAGGTGCTTGAAGCAGGCAAACAGGCACTGGCTGCCTCCATGGGTCTCCTTGCAGGTGTTTCTCAAGAACCACCAGCAGCTTCAGTTCCAAAGGATGACCCTCAATACACCTTAGAAATGTTGAGGTGCTGTTAATTCAGGCTGCTCTGGCTGTTCCTGCTCTCCAAGCACACTGGATCCTCTCAAGACTCCTCTCAGCAAATAACCTGGGCTGTCTTTGCAAAGATGTGCAAAGCAGCACATTTGAATTTCTTACTATTTTCCTTGACTGCCTTGTCTTTACATCATGAGGCAGGAGGAATAGAAGGTCTGGCACCATGTTACTCATTGTATTTTTAGTCTTTTTTCCAGTGATGAGACATCATTTTGGGGTTTACTCCAGCTCCTTTTGTCCTCTCCTTCTTCTGGAGTACCTCATCATGTCTATCAAGAAGGAAAGGAACCACTCACCGTTCCAGTGGTTGAAATTGAGGGAGTTATCATTCTGATTGCCTTCAATCTCCTCCTTTTAATTAGTTGTTCCTTCCTAACTGCTAGGATGCATGAACTCTGCATGGGCTTCTGCCCTAACTTATACCTAATTAGTCTCTATTAATGTTTACGCTTTGCTGTTAGAAGGTATTTGTCCTTTGAACACCACTTTGGGTGTCATACTCTAATTTATGCTTCTGTTTGCTGGTTTTATTTGAATTAGAATTGTACATATTTAGGACATTTGTTGGGCTGGTGTTGAGCAGCTGCAACCCTCACTCAGAAAGCATTGTGCATCTGCCAGCATTAAAAGTGATACGTGCAATGAAGTGTGGTATGCAAAGATTGCAATTAAATTCTCTGATTAAAGTTTGATGTTGCAAGAACACACTCTTCTACAGGCATTTTAAAATCCCTTTTTCTCCTTACTTTTGTGTTTAAACTAAAAGCACATTCCTGATGACAACAGGAGCCACTAAGGAACACAAACCTGGTGTTCCCTTCTCAAGCTATACACACTTTTAGCAACTCCCTTGCTACAGCAAGAGATTTCTCATCCACTGCTTGGCAGCACACGATTTGCACTGCCATGGTTTAGCTAATTAGCTGTCAATGTATTCAGAGTCCACATTTGCAGCTTTATTACCAGAATGAAAGCCACATGAATCTTCTTTTTTCTGGTGGGTTTTGTTGCTTTTCTTCTAATATAAGGCCTTCGAACCTTTTGGATTTTCTATTTTTATCATATTTTCCACAGCTCTATGTGAGCAATTATTGTTTGATGTCTGTAAAGTTCAAATGTATACCACCTGCCTCCATTAGTCATCACTGTTCCTCTGTCAAAATTCATTGGGGCTAAGTGACTATTGCCAAAGTAAATAGAAAATGTAACTGGAGAAGTAGAACACACTGTACTATTTGTTGGTTTTGCCTTTTTTGAGGTTACTCTGTCAGCAGTCGTGCCGAGTGAGGGCATTTTGTTCTTTTGTTCTTTTGTTTTGTAGGCTTACCAGTCCTATTATAAAGGATTTTAATGCAAACATTTACATTTCAGGTAGTTATGGCTATTTTCAATAGTTCTCAAGCTTGTGCACACAATGAACTGCTTGACAATACAATAAGCTTCTTTCCAATAAGTGCTTTGTACATTTTTATATTTTTAGGAGAATACTGCTCCTTGCTGTCTTATTTGTGTCAAAGGACCATGTGAAAACCTGTATCATGGTCCATTCTTCGATGCTTCTGTCCTCTGAGATTACTCCAGATACGAGGCTACAGCTTATTCTACCTCAAGACAGAAGGGAAATATGTGCCATGCTGAAGTTCATGGCAAAGTTCCTGTTGATGTCAAGGAGGCCAGGTTTTCATTCAGAGAGATTTGGCATCAGCTTCACCGGGGAAGTGTCAACATGGACTGCACTGATAACATTCTTATTTTGTCAGTGCCAAAGCATACACCCACTCTATGTCCAAACAGGAGAAGAACCCAGATGGTGTCATGTCACACTGCCATCCAGATCCATTTCAAAAGAGTTTTAGTGCCAACTCTGATCAATGTATTTAAAATGTTTTACTCTAAATTACTATAATGCTCCAGTAGACAGATACTAGGATATATGTCACACTTAACAAGACATGCATAATAATTATTCACTGCTGAAAAACTGGCCAAGGGCTCTATAGGAGTCCTTCCTTCCTTCCTTCCTTCCTTCCTTCCTTCCTTCCTTCCTTCCTTCCTTCCTTCCTTCCTTCCTTCCTTCCTTCCTTCCTTCCTTCCTTCCTTCCTTCCTTCCTTCCTTCCTTCCTTCCTTCCTTCCTTCCTTCCTTCCTTCCTTCCTTCCTTCCTTCCTTCCTTCCTTCCTTCCTTCCTTCCTTCCTTCCTTCCTTCCTTCCTTCCTTCCTTCCTTCCTTCCTTCCATCAGAAGCTACAGGCTGAGTAATTCTAGGGCTGCAGAGGTACAGGTTTGAATTTCTTTCCCTGTCTTTGTTGCCTCTGTAAGAAAATGGATATTGACCTGGGCAGAAGGAGAAGCATGGAGAGCTTTTAGACCAGAGTTGTTTTTACTTCACTGCTTAATGAAACTTAAAAAGCAATTACAATTAAATTACAATTGATTGGAGTTGGGCATGAGATTCTAAAACATACAAATAAACATGTATTTATTTCTTTCTCATAAAATCAGTAGTCTCTAATGAAACCTAGCTGTATCTTTTTTCATTCTTACATAATTTCATAATAAAATAGAAGAAAATG
Source organism: Acrocephalus scirpaceus scirpaceus (assembly GCA_910950805.1). NCBI lineage: Eukaryota > Metazoa > Chordata > Aves > Passeriformes > Sylviidae > Acrocephalus > Acrocephalus scirpaceus. The sequence goes on along the minus strand of OU383774.1, from coordinate 52,286,464 downwards.
CAAAGAACTTCCTGGAGTTTCATATTAGTTTGTATTACTGACCGTGATGAACTTCATAGACCAGATCCTGCTTTAACTGAATCCAAGGCAAATCCAAAGCAATTCCATTTATTCTGATAGATTTATTTGGAAGAGCACTGCCTGACCTTCCAGCATCATATTAAAACTGTGTGCAGCCAAAGCAAATTCAAACTCCCCTGCAAGCTATGGTGTTGGAAATTTTTCACATCTTTTTTTGCCTGTGTGCAAAATAAATCACTGTGTTCCCAACACTTAATAATCTTGGAGTTTTGAAGGAATGTTCTGCACATAATTAAATACTTTAATCACTTTTTGAAGGTAAACCATAATATATATTGTTAAGACTTGGTGTTTGCTATGGATGTTCATATTTATATACTAAATCTATTATATCTATGTTGCTTTTACTACTCTTAGAACAATTCTCAGCATCTTTTTCTAGCATACATGACTGGAGGAAGTGAAGAGTCCCCTGTTGGCACAAGTAATTCATCTTTCATCCTTGGATCCTGGCCAAGGGCTACGTAGCCTGGTGATTAATATGTTAGCTGCATATTTACAAGGTAGAAAATTCCCCTTCTGCTGAGCTTGTACTCTTGCTGATATTAGTATTTTCCATCTCTTGCTGTTGATTATGGTTTTCCATTTTTTCCTGTAACAAAAATGAGACAAAAAAATGCTCAGACATATCTCCACATATTTAATAGAGCCAAATTATTGTAAATAGAAAGATGGGTCTGACATTTTATCACATTATGGAAACACAGGAGCACTGTTATACACAAGAGAAGCATCTCACTTACAGCTTTGAAGTATGGTTTCCAGAAACATGCAACAATTTTTCCATGTTTCATCTCTCAGGTTTTTGCTAATGAGCAAAAACTCAGTGAAATTTCTGCTCCTGTAAAATCAAACATTCAACACTAAAGAAGTGAAGGAACCAAAAATATTATTGTGAATACCTGGCCTGTTTCCTTCTAGGCCTGCTTTTTTCGTTAGCACATTTTCAGGCCTTCTTTCAAGCTGAGCTTGTAGTACTGTGTATTTTTTACCAGTAGCTCCAGTTACCACCAGACCCTAACCCAGTTTGCTTCAACAACAGCTCTTTTCTTACAGCATTTCATCCATTACATTTCATCCAGCCAAATACTTATTTTCCTAACTTGGCTTCTTGTTTTCATATGCAAAATGTTTTGGATTGGGTATGTATTTGCTGACATCTCTGTAGGAGGTGGTAAATTGTTGACATTAAATAGCAAGACAATTATTTTTGCTTATGGAAAACCGTCTAATGTCTGTTGCAGCAAGACAGCAATATTTTTCTGTAGGAGTATTGTCACTTTTAATAAGCACCCTAGTGGTTTGTTTTTCAGTGTGACATCTGTCTCTTTTCCTTCTTCCATTGAGTTTATGTAACGTATGCACATAGTGTTTGATTATTCTTTTTCTTGCTTATTTTTTACCTCTACCTTTCTGAAAGTTTACTCATTTATGGAGTTCTTTAATGTCTCACTTGCTATTGGTTGTTATTTATACTTTCTTCCCCCATGTTTTCTGTTATAATTCAGGAGGGGAAAGTAGACTGAAAGCCTATAAGTAGATTTGCTGCCTAGCAGCATTTTCAAACCCCAGATCTGGACCACCGTATAATTTTCCCAAAAATTAGGGCCTTAAAGATTACCTGAGAGCCTGAAATCCATGGAATGAGTGACAGAGGGTGACAGAAAAACTTGACTAAAGCCAAACCTTTGTTACACTGTGTGGGCCTATGCTAAATCTGGATTACTTTAATGGTGTTTGTCAAGGTAAACCTGCTCTGAATAGTTAATTTCCCATCCCTTTTAGTCCATTGAACCAGTAATTGTCTTGGGTACAAGACACAGTGTTAGTACTTCGCATTTGATCCTTCAGCTCCCACAAGGACAATCTCAGGCTCTCAGTGAAGTGCCTCAGTACAAAACCTGTGCTATAATTACAGGCTCTCATTTCTTAGTGCACATCTTGACCTGCAGGATAGCTGTGTATCCTCCACCTTTCTCTCTCTGACTGTTTGCTAGAGCAATTTAATAAAAGGCTGCAAGCACTACCTGTATATACAATTTAAGTAGGTCAACTTCCCTGAAAAAGTGCTGAGTTCTCTAGTGGTTGGAAGCAATAATCACTATTCATGAGCCTTGCCTATCATTCAAGGTCTTGTTTAGATCAGACAGATCTATTGTGCCAGCTCCTCTACAAAGGTATAAAAAGCACCTCTCCCAAAGACTTTGTAACAAGAATTTTAGAGTAGGTAAAGTAATGGAAGGAGGAGGGGAAAGACAGGGGGAAAAGCAACAGTGAGCAGCTTGAGACACCACTTAGTAGAATGTTTTAGATGTATTGCTTTTGTCTAGATGTATTGTTTTTGTGATGCAATGTGTGAAGCCAAATTGTGCTGCTACAATGCACCTTTTGTAGAGCACAGTACCTGAAAAACAGGTGTTATTTTTAAGAAACTAAGGTATTTCTTGATCTAGGTGGTTACAGATCTTTCTGATGGGGGGTTATGATTCTCTACCCTTTAGGCATGGCAGATAATCTCCTTCCCAGGTGGAGCAGGGATCCAAAGCTCTTTGCCTCATGAGGACAGGGCAGAGAGTAGTAAGAAATGTACCCGTGGCACATTTCTTCCTATGAACCTGATCTATTGGAACAAGAAGATGATAGGGACCTGTAGGAGGACAACCTTGGCCATTCTAATGCTTCTGGGCAATCTATAAAGCATAGATCTGTGAAGTTTCCAAGCTGCTTTAATTTATGGTCTGGTCCTTAATAGTTGATATTGTCAGTGAGGATGCTGCTGATGATGACTGAATGTGAAATGTTGCTTGACTTGCAAACAATGTTTCTTAAAAACAAATATCTGTATAAGTAGTTCATGCATTAAAGGAACTGTGAAAATTTGGAAACAATGCAGAGAATAGTGACAACAGCTTTTGAGGAATAGAGAAATACCTTATAATGAGAGACGCAAGGAAATCCTCCTGCTCATTTCATGCAAAACAAAGAGGCAACTTACATTCTAATAGCATGAGAAAATATTCAAGTTCTTCTTATTTTTTTTTTTTAACACATCAGAGAAAAACATGATAAAAAACAATGTAAGGCTGTTAATGGCAATCAAATGAAAGTTAGGAGTAAAACATGCATTTTCAGCAGCAAAGACGAATAACTGCCAACCTAAGAGGGGCACATCTGCCTTTGACTTCATCAAGAGTGTTTTGGTCTAAATCAAGCTTCAGTAGGACTGTGGTGGACTTCACAGGGGAGGGGAAGCAAGGCACTCTCTGCATTATTCAGAAATTTTAGCTACATCGTCTGCAAGGTTCCCTCTAACCCCATAGTCTAAAGTTCTGGTAAGGTTAAGTGCCAAGGAGGAAAGTTGTGTTTGAGAGGAAATAGTCCAGTCTCTACTAAAGCTCCCCTGGTATTCAGGGTGATGTTGTGTACAGCCTGACCCCTTCATCCTCATAAGGCAAAGGCAGGAGGAAGGAACAGGCAGGACAGTGATTTCTTTGGTGCAGGTGATAGCTGTGCTAAAGGAACAAGTCTAATTTCAGGATTTTTATTCTTGATTTAAAAGACATTGAGGACTTAAAGAATGTTTTCTTATGTGTATGAAAACTGTGATTTACACAGCAGACATTTTGGGGATGTGTCAGATATTCAATCCCGTTCTGAGCTCTATCAGTCTAAGGCTGCAGTGCCAAGGATTAATTTCAGATTCTGGCTTGAAAAGCATGGATGAAAAGCACTTTCTGCATTTTGAGTCCCAAGCCCATGCAAAGCAACAAGCAAAAATCACATGTGCTGCAGCCTGATTGCTGAACCCCCCAAAATATCCAGAATCATTGCAGGAAGCAATTTTCCAGTATATATTTGATACATTGAACAATGGATCCTCTGCCAATGAGGAAAATGGTATAAATGTCTGATAAGAGCTGTAAAGATAAAACAATGTGCAATAAACACCAGAACTGTGCTGAACAAGCCAGCTGAGAGCAGCCTACACAGGAAGCAAGAGAGAGGTCATCTCTTGTCATTCATGAAATACTGCTCGAAATCAGAGTCAGAGGGTAGCAGAGGAGTCCAGTGCAAGGTGTTATCAAGGGCACTGAGGGGGAGTATCTTAAATTTTTGAAATAAAATGGATAAAGAAGTGGTGTTTTGAGCCAAAGGAAAGCATTTAGAGTTCTTGCAAACTCAGCAACTGAACTGAATTGTGGCTGGGTGGGAGGGCATTAATATTGCCTTGATTTAAGATTTTCTTCACTGTTTGTTTTCTTGCTGGTATTGCCTAAAGTAATAAAATTAAATAGTTCAGCTTTCATATGAAATGGAAGTTGAATCCTATTCTTTCCCTGTGTATAGATGAATGCTTTCCACTAGGACTCATATCAATTTGGAGCACTTACTGCCAAAGTTCTTTTCAGAACATCTCATGTTCAGACGATGGAGCCCTGCAGCACAACCGTGAGGCACAGGAGAACAGAGCACTGCCTTCATTTCTCTGACAATGGGTCAGAAAGGTATAGGTAAGGGCTTTATTATGGCTACAAGATCAGAAAAAATAAAGTGGGACTGGAATATCCCATTTAGATAGATCCCTGCTCTCAGCCATAAAAGAGAAGCTAATATGGCCCAGAAAATCCTCCTACAGGTAGGGAGCAAAAATGTATGATGAGCTGTGGACAGTATTTTTAATGCTTCAGTGTCAGGAAGAATGATCAGGGCTCTGCCATGAACCATCTCAGGATCTTCTCAAGGGTTTCACTGGTGACCTGTGTAGTGGACTATAAAACAGGACTGTGACATTTCACAGATGAGCTGAGAAGGGCTGCAAAATTTTTGGAAGGTTAACCTTCCAAGACTGTTGACAAATGGATTCAAAGAGAAAAAAAAAAAAAAATAGAATAGATCGATTGCAGCAAGGACAAGTTTCGCTCAAGCCATAAAGGGGCAAACCCCAGGTCATGTTAAAGAAAAATCAATTTACTTGGGCCTGCTGTGGATAAAGCAGGGGAAAGGCTTTGGATCTGTTGGCAATTGTGAGAGCAGCCCTAAGCACTGAGGTACCTACATCCCACCCTGTCATGTTAGCCCCTGTTTTAAGAGTTTTTTCTACATTAAAAGGGTCTACTTGCTTATTTTTCATTCCTCTAGATAAACATGGTTTCCATAGAGGGACCTCCCCTAGAATTTTGTATTGAAAGGAATTAGATTCAATTTGCTTCTAATGTTTTAAATCTCATTTTATATACCAAAGCCCAGCTTTACAGTGAGCCCCCCACTGGAGAACATGCATAGAGCTGCACATGCGTTTTAAGAGACTCCCTTCTCTGACATGCTGTTAGAACAGAGGAGAGCTTTGAAACATCATGGCAAAAGTTTCTTACAAATTGCATGGAATCAGGAGCTCAGACTACACCAGAGGCTTCATCCTCTGAGTTTACCATCTGGTATTTAAAGCATGAGAGTTGCCTCTTCTCAAAGACTTCAGCTGAACCTGCTGCAGTGCAATTTAATTAAAACACTTGTTTGGGAGAGACTGGTATTTGCTAGCTGGCATATATCTAGGAGTAGCTAGGAGCATGGTTCTGTTCCAAAAACTACTGTAGAGCCATTTGAAAACTTGTACTGCCTGAAGAACTCACATTCCTCGTGGTTATTTCTGACACATGAATGGTACAGTCATCAAAAATGTGAGAAGCATGTGGTAAAACTGGCAAAATCCTGCTTTTCAAGATATTCACTGGACTTCCTGCCTGCAGCCAAATGGAGAAGAATTTGCCACATTAATATTCCTGTCAAGGAGTTAAAGTTTTTAAATTGCTTTTTCTTTATGCTTCTAACAAGTTGCAGCCTAGGGTACTCCAGACAAGACACAGGATCAGCTATTGATTCACAAGACATAAAAAGTAGACTTGTTTTCCTCCATTTTAGCTTTGCTAAAACTTGAGCCAAACCTGTTTGTGAGGATGTGATAGTGGCAGGAGGCCCAGTTCTGATATTCAGCTAAGCAGAGCAGACTTCTGCCCAAATCTCAAACACCACATATGTGAATGATCAAAAACATACTTTAAGAAAAAACAATTCCCCAGCCTTCACACTTCCTGGCTTCACTGGATGGAGAAAACTGCTGGAGTTGCCAACTGCAGCCTAGGAAAAATTTTTGCAGTGGAGTGAGAAAATCTGACAGCATGAATTTTCAAAAGTGTGAATGTTTATATAGGAAAGCCTATGAGAAGTTCTTATTCTGCAAAAATTATTTTCTGAAGATTGTTTAATGGTAATTATTTTCAATAACACGCTGGATTCAGCTTTCAGGAAGTTTTATTCCTTGCTTTCAGTATTTATCCCAGACTACTGAAGCATTTGTTAAATCAAAGGAAGTCCAAATATTAGGATCTGAAAAAGCAAAACAGAGCTATCAGGTTTTCATATTCTGTTTTATATAAATGGCAAGTAATTTCCAAAACACCTTAAGTCAAGAGAAAAGTTTTAGCAGTGCTATATTGCCGTGCAGGTACTTTTGTGTTTTGCTGACTACAGCCCCCAAAACCTGGCTTAGCATGGGGGCAGATGTTTGCAACATGTCAGATGGAAAGAGGGCAAATTCTTTCAGTCTTTTCAAATTTGCCATCAGGAAGCTAAAGCTGCTACCAAAGGACTAGAAAGAAAGAGCTCAGTCATTTCAAATTTGGAGCTGGAAGCAGACTTTGGCTGTCTGGATGGATTAGTGACTGGAATACAGCATCTTGGAATCTAGTGAAAATATCTTGGAGACAACACATGAAAAAAAGAGTGAAAAAGTTGCATGCATGAAGCCGAACATTGGCTGGTTAGTGCAACCTTGCACTTCTGTAACAGCCAATTTCAGAAATGCAGTAAGGGTAAAAGCAAAGCTGTTACACTGTGTAATTCTGTGCAGAACTTCTGTAGAGTTGGAAAAGCCTTTTTAAGAGGAGTCCCAGAATTCTCTGGGTACATTCCAGGTACAGTCTGACCTCAGTTACTTCAACAGAAAAATGAGTGTGGAAATTTTTTCAGGTTGTTTGAGTAGCACTCTCCATAGAGGCATTTCCCAAAAAACTCAACATTTTGTTCTCCCTGCCCCTTGCTGCTCTTTCCCAGCCCTGCAGCTCTCATCCACTCCTGCAACAGCCTGGGTCCTATGGGTAGGAGGACCTGCTCCAACTTAAAATTAGCATGGCAATATGGAAAGTTAAAAAAATGAGATGAATTTGGTATGAGGAACTGTGGAGGAGAACAAATGGCTTGGAGACTGCAGCTTTTAGTCACAGCACACTTGGAAAGGCTATGTGGGCTCTGACTTCAGCTACTGGCCATTTACATAACCTGTCAGCTCTGTCTCTTTGGCAGCCATTTCTCTTTGCTTTTTAATACTAGGGGAGATTTGACCTCTGCAGAAAAGGCCGTTTCCATTCTCCCTGAGAGAAAAGCCTCTAATTTACTTTTTTACTTTAACATTTTTCTTTCTGTAGCTTACTAACTGGACATCAGACCAAGATGAGAAGTAAGATGGTAGCACCAAGCCTTAGTTCCTTTCCACTGTTCACACAAGCACCACTGATTACTAAGAACAACTTCCGTTGCTCTGCCCACTTTGGAGATATTCCTCTCCATGCTGTTTTTGTTTCATTTCCTGTGAGTATGTGTTAGCCAAGGTAAACTCATCCCACAACGCAGTGAACATGAACAAAATAAATATAGGAAGCTTATGGCTTTTTTTAAGCTAGGTTCTATTCATCTTGCTGCAACAAACAACCAGAAACCCCTGTTTAGCAGAATGCATTTTCAGGCCAAAATATAGCTCTTGTTTCTCTAATGTGCATTCTGCAAAGGAGCCATCTGTATTGTGTAGGAAAATTTCAATAACAACTAAACAGACCTGCAGGGTTTTCATGGGTGACAAGAAGAACTAAAATGGAGGAAATTATGCCCAAATCCATATTTCTCTGTTACATGGAGACCTTGGCTATTTCCTCCTCATTCATAAAGTTATAAATGGATGTGATTCGTGCTAACTAAATTGTAACAACATCAATATTTTAGAAGATAATTGTTATAAAGCAATATAGGAAATTAGTGTTATAAAGTAGATGGGCCTTTTTGCAGACATTTTATGAGAAAACAGAACACAACGTGTGTGTTTGATACAAGTCAAATCCCAAGATAGAACAGCCCTGGGATAATTGGGAAAAAAGCCTTGAGACGGGCAAATTTGGGGTATAGAATTTAAGTTCTGCTTTTAATAGGCTTATTTTTAGAATATAATGCTTACTTACATAACACAATGCTTTGTGCGCGTGCAGACCTGTAAGGTTATTCAGAGGACAGTGACAAAAACAAGGAGCCTTCATCAGAAAGACCACTGAAAAGCCAAAGAAGACCCCATAGCAACAAGTGCAGCATGTGCCATGAAGTATAGTGACTTTTAGAATTGGAAATAGGAGGAAATTTATGGGAAACACTGATGAATATGTATGAGCATATAGTATATAAGTTTAGTTTGAAGTGTCCTGTTTTGTACATGAGGTAGGGTGAGAAGCCCTCTCCATACCCCGGTCAGTTTTGCTTATGCTTTATCTGAACCTTAATTACACTCAATTAATCACTTCCAAACTTTATATTGTATTTTATCTCAATTAAAATTGCTGCTAAATTAAATTTTGTTGTTTATTGAATTGGACACATAGAATTGCATTCAGAACTATGAGGTCTGCCTCTAGGTTGGTTTTTCCTATGGAGTGCTCTGAGACCTTCCGTGCTCCATGGATAGCTCCGGTGTTCTCCCAAGTGCCTGGATACAACCACAGGCTTTGGACACAGCCCATCTCAACAACAGTCTCAAAGACACCCTTATCAAATGGTCTCACTGTACAAAACACTTTTGACCCACAGCCTGGGAAGGGTATTTCCCAGTTTAACTGACTCAAAGTTCACTTGAAGTTTGTGACACAGCCTTTTCCACACAAATACTTCCCTGAAAACTTCTTTTCATCATAATCCATTATTTCATTTCTGTCTGTTCTCATTGAGGAAGGGCTAACTTTAAAAGTACCTGGTAGCAACCCCAGGCAGATGCAGTTTCAGTATTACTGCATGCAGTTCATCAGAAACTTCATTCTCCCTCTGGAGATACTCCCCTTCTCTCCCACAGCACAGCAGGCTCAAAAGAAATCTTGAATTTATCAGCAAAACAACTGGCAACTTCCTCACAGCTAGAGAATTTATCTGCAAATAGAAACAGTTGAACTGAACCAGCTGCACACCAGCTGGAACATTTTCACTGCAGCAATTTGTAGAAGAGGAGAAAATTATATATTTTTTAAAATCTCTCTTTAAATTATCACAATAATAGTCCCACTAGCTGGGATTTGTGCCAGTGGCTCTCTGGAGGCCCTGGGGTTTTGATGTGTTTTGTGGGTTTTGGTTTGGTTGGATTTTTTTGGTTTGGTTTGGGGTTTTTTTTGTGGTTGTGTTTGTTTATTATTTGGTTCGGGTTTTGTTTCCTTTCTATGAGGCAATGGTGAACTCCAGTGTCCTCAGAGAATATACTGGGGTAGAGAGTCCCTGTTGTGCAGGTACTCACAAAGAACAGGGGGAATCCAGACAGCTCTGATTTTGACCATTGTGGGGACATTTGTAGTGTGAATATAATTTTCTGAACTCATCTTGTTTAGTGATATTTTTCATTCACACTGTTAAAGTAAGTTCTTGATTCCAAAGCAGAAAGGCCACTCCAAACTCAGACTGCATTTACCTATACCTCAACTGGATCAAACAGAAAAAGCAAAGACTGGCATTTTTATCTTTACCCTGCTTCACTGCCATTGGGATTTCCTTCATTACAGACTTCCCACTAGTGACATTAGGATTAGGATGTCTAGGAATCAAGAGACGTTGACATAGTGAATGTTTCCCTGGAGAGTTATCTGGCATTTTCTTTCCAAATTAGGATGCTTAGCAAGCCTGGGACAGAAAAGCTAGAACTGCACCCATTGGTACTGCAGATGTTATAAATACAAATGGATAGTCAAAGGTTGTTAATTTTTATGTGCATAAAATGCGCACACAAGAGAAGAATATAAACCAACCATAAAACAGATGCATGGTTTTCTCTAGTGCTGTGCTCATAGTATTATGCCGAAATATTACACTGAATGCTGTGAAGTTCTCTTCCCCCCACATATTTATTTATTTGCTTTCTAAATGTTTGCATGTAAATTCAGCTCTTATTAAAGCTCTTGCTTGAGATCACTGGCTGTAACAAGCTCTTGAAGAGGCTGGCTCTGCAAAAACTTTCCTCTTGACATCTTTTGGAATGCATTTTTATTCAGGTCTGAAGATGTTCTTTTAATTCCAATGGGACTGAATATACATCATCTTTTAAAAACAAAACAAACAACAAATCCCTCTGGTTCTCTTGGGAACGAATTAGTATCTCATTTCTTTGTGGGAAGGGAGCATGAAAAAATTCTGTGTCATTCCGAATATTGTAAATTTTCCACTTTTTCTAGAGATAATGTTTCAGCAAAATAAGTAATTTCCTGAGGAAGTCTGACTTTTCTTGCAACATCCTTCTGCCTTTCTATTTTTATTCTGAAAAATACATCCCAGATATATTTGATTTAGTAAAAATTGATTATACTCAAAAATAAAACACTGTCATCCATTGAAATGTTTTGATATGAGCAGTTTAAGGTTAAAACACAGTGTAAATCTTCTTTTTGACTGAGCTCTGTGTCTCATGTAAGTACATAGAGCTCTCATCATCTGCCAAGTAGCCTCATCCAAGGGCAGAATGAGCATCTCAGGCATTGCAATTGCAATTGTAATATGTGCTATGGCTCCTCGGGTAGATGCACTTCAATATCACCTTAATTTTAAGTAAAACCTTTCAATTTGGAAACAGCCAAACCTTTTGTTTCCATGTAGATAAAAAAAATCCTTTGGAGAGTTTTCAGATCTGTTTTGAGAGTTTGTTCTTTTCTTTCAGCTTTTTGACCTGATTTAAAAGGGGAGAAAGTATCAGAAGTGATGGAAAAGGAAATCCAAATTTTTTGAAGAACTATCTGTGTCTGCTGTGCAGTGCCATTGCTTGCCAATGTCATTGTCCTTGTCCTAACAAAATTTATACAGCTATTTTGGGGAGTTTTGCTGAAGCAAAGGCCATGGGACTCAGACCATGTGAGAACAACAAAGATAAAACATGAAATCACACTGATATGCTGCATTGGACTGCATGCATAAGGCAACACTCACACAGGTAATGGGAGAAGTCTTGAAATTTCCTGCAGATGGCTTTCCAAAAAACAGCCATTAGCTGAAGTATGAACTCTAGGGCTCAGTAATATTCACATCATCTCTTTGAGAATAGTTCTCCCTACTGTCAGAGCAAAGAAGGTCAAATCTTTGCCCTGCAGAGCCATGCTGCTGGATGGGCTGCAAAGATGGATTTTTCTTCCTGTATACCTATGTGTGAAAATTCAGTAGCTGGCCCAGTGAGGTATTACTTACCTGAACAGAAGTCTGAGATTTCAAAATTAAAGGGCAAGAGGTCTCCTCTGTACTCTAATGCATAGGTTAATTACAGTGTGAGGACCATAGCAGAAGAGCACAATTGGTAAATTATCTTGTCGCTGAATGTAGGAGCGCAATAATGAGGCACACTGTTACTTGTCATTCATATTATACAGTAGTTACCTCCATACCCTGCACTATTAAATTTTTACTCAGGTGAAGTGTATTTAATAATCTGTAGATGAATAATACCTTCAACTCATTTAAAAGAAAATAAGATTCACACAGTTCTACCAACTCTGTCTTTATACCTGACAAAAGGCTTCAGGTATCCTTTTTACTGCAGTGAATATGAATTAACATGGATAAGAAAAGTCTTAATCTACGATTTGTGTATTAGAAATCTACTACATTGCACATTGAACATCCCTAGTCATTTCTCATTTCAGCAGAAATTTCCTCTAAATTGCATTAATAGCATTTGATTGAGTTTTTCATGATTTGCCTTTCAGTATCACAGGCAAGTTTTTCTCTTTGATCACATGAGGAATTTTATAGTAAGATGAAGGGAACATGGTCTTGGAAAGCAACCTATGGAAGTACCTAGTTCACTCCATTGACCATAGATTGCCTGACTCTGCTAAAGCTAAATTGCTAAAGCTAAGTGAGATAAATGTGACTGTTAATTCAAAGGTGGAAGGTATGGTGGGTTGATACAACCTAGAACAAAAGGTATAAAAACAGACCAAAGGGCTTCCTGAAGTTAATTCTTGTTATGGTTTAAAAAAGGAAAAAACCAAACCAAAACAAAACAAAAAGCCAGCAAGGAGTCAATTTCAAAATGCCAACAGTAAAGAACTGATCACCACCCTTGATATGTCATTCCATTCCTTAATTACTCACAATTAAAACCTGTGCTTCAGCTTCACCCTCCAGCCATTAGATGCTTGCCTGACAGACTGAAGCATACATAATCAAAGGCTACGTCCCCTAAGAACCCATGTAACTGTGATTGTATCACTATTTGCCTTCTCCTAAGTAGGCTATGGAGACAGAAGGCCTGGACCTTTCCCCTGTAAATTGAAACCAAAACCATTCTTCAAATTCTGTATGGAAGTAATTTAATTCAAACTATGTCTTTAGTCACCAGCTCATCTAGTCTTGACACCGAGATTTCAAAAGTGAAAAAATAGTAGGTGTCACCATGGGTGAAAGGAGTTGTCCTCTTAGGATTTCTCTCAGCTGTTGGTGATATGAGGCATTCCCCTGCCCGCTAACAAGTGGCTTCCCAGCTCAACTCGACTGCCCTGGCGGGGAACCATCTCAGCCTCGGAAGGGTCCCACAGGAGGACCGGCAGGACCCATCCAGTGGGTAAGTGCATTGCTGCACGGGCAGTGGAGGGGCGGCTACGGCGAAGGAAGGAGAAGGAGACTTCCCTGAGGGGCCATGGGGTGACGTTTATTGGGGTCCTCTCGCACAGCCCCAGGCGAAGCCCTGAGCACGGGCTGCGTGAAGGGTTTTCAGGTACAGACAGAAGGAGTGGTCACACGAGGAAAACCCAATCACAGGAAAGGGGTGGTATATACAACATCAAATGAAAACGGAGGGGTGGAGGATTTCAGTCTCTGGGAGGGGAGCAGCACATGATTGACATATAACAGACTCGGGGTAGACAACTCAAGGGGATTTCCAGGGGCGGGAACTATACCAAGTAGGAAAGGGAATAGGGGGAAACATGGAATGAACCATTAAGTTGCAAAACAGATAGGAAAACTACACTTAAATCATTAGATATTAACAGTGTAACTGCAAATTAACATATGAACTGAAAAACGCACCGCAACAGTGATAGAGCTACATGATGGACTTAGGCTACATGCTTGTCAAAGCTATGGGAGAACAAATATATATGGTATACAAAACCCACAAAAGCATTCCCTAATAGATGAATTTACAAATATGGGTAACTTCTCAGTCCTTCTCTTTTTTATTAAGCAAATGAGAAACAGGTCACAGACTTTTAACAAATTAACACCCAAATTAAAACCAGGTTCAGAGAAAGCATGGGAAAATTCTGATTCAGAAAATTGCAAGCATCAAAATAATCATAAAAAGTAGGCTAAATTTCAGCCTACTCAGCCATAACCAGACCATCTCCCCAGTGGCAGCATAATGTTAAATATTCCATTTCCAGCCTTGGAGTAATTTGTTTTATATATTTATTGAATAATATTGGTATGCTGATAACCAAGTTTATAGATGGTTATAAAATCCTTCTGCCGCAGTTAATTTTCTTTTAATGTTACAAATAATAATAAAAAAGGACAGACTACTTCATAAATCACAAGATTCTTCCCTCTCATATTCATGGAAAAAACCCAAAAAACAATTCAAATGATAATGTTGTGCCAGCTACACATCCACTGGAAGAGGCATCTTTCATGATGAGATGGAAGTGTCATTTCAGTCACTGACGAAGCTTTTGCTTGTGGTCTCTACAAAAGAACCTCTTATCTTATCACTGAACACAGCTGTAAGCTTTATAAATGTATGCTGCAACTTCCCAGCTCCAAGTCCTATTGTAAAAACTATCAGTATAAATTTGATATGCAAATCTCTGGACATTTTCTTGTCCTTGGGCTAAGTGTGGCAGCTTATCAGGAATTTAGTGATACTTAGAGATTACTCGCCAAGCAGTTCCTCATAACATGGGTGAGGGGAACTCATGCCCTGTCACAGCTCTTGAATGTTGAGTGCAAGATTTGTTTAAGCATATTGATGTGGAAAATGTTGGCGTTAGAAGGAGCATAGGGATAAATATGAAGTCATAGCTTAAGGCTTCTATACAGAGGTAAAATTGTCTTCCATGTGCTTACTAGCCAGTCCGGAAGGATTGAAGGATTGCATTCATTTTGTGTTCCCTTAGTTTTGGAGATTCATGTTGCTTGCCCTCTATAACCTTTTTTTGTTTTTTGAAATCTCTGCTCCCCAGGGGAAAGTCCTTTGGAGATACGGCTTGCTCCTTGTTTACGGAAGAATGATGAATTCCACCCTTGCAAGAAAACCCAAGCAGCCTGTGCCTTTGCCTGATCCCTTTTTCACTTTCCCTCCCTGTCCTACCACCAAAACACACCCCATCAACCCAAACTCACAGATCTCTTTCTGCAGGGCTGCTGTCCAACCTCTCATCCCCGAATTTGTATATATAACCTTGATGACTCCATACCAGGTGGAGAATCCAGCACTTGCTTGTGTTCAGTTTCATACAGTTGGTGATTATCCAGCTCTCTCCAGTCTTTCCACATCTCCATCATTGAGGAAATCCAGAGCTCCTCCTCAGCAAACTTCATGTTCAACTCCAGTGTCCAGATCAGTGATAAAAATGATAAAGAACATTGGCCCTAAAATTGGGCCAGTTGGTAATTTCTCTTCCAAAGACAAGGTGTTCCTCTCCTACTAATGTTTGCATTATTTCAAGTCCAAGGCATGACAATATCCTTGATAAACATACAAGGATACACAAGTTTCAGTAGTGATTTTTAAGGAGATAGAAATTCCCATATGGAAAATCCAACTTGGATGATTTGAATCATGCATGATCTTACCCTGAAAATTCAACTGGCTGCCAACATAATTTGGAGTGTGTCACAGAGCTATCTTTTAGGGAAGATTCAGCTAATTTCAGTTTAGTAATGGAAAAGTTGGAGATCTGAGCTGTGTAGTCACTTGAGTGTTTTCTCCATGTCATGTAGAGAATTGGGCATTTTCAGAGAGCTCGGCATCCCACTCACTTGAAGATACTTTTCAAGTATGAGATAAGTTTGCCTGTGCAGTGCTTATGTATTTGTATGTTATTGAAGAATTTCAGTTACTTACTGAAAGGGGGTTGTGCCTAATTTCCAATGAGGAAAATATTTCCACTCTGTCTGACTTTAAGTACCTAACTACAAAGCCTAGAAGGCTGGACTACAATTCTTTGGATGATGGTGTGGAATGCCAGTCTCTTCTGAATTGCCCTCTAAGGAAACTTGTCTCCTCTTGATAGGGCAAGAAATTGTTCATTGAGGCACTCAGCATTATGGGGTTTGTGTCCTAGGTGTCCTGGTTATACAGCAACCAGGATGGTACCATTTGCCAAGCTTTATGGATGAAATCTTTTCTGGGTGCCAACTGAAGAAGCAAGTGTTTTGGGATTTTTGAGCTTACTACAAGACAGAACCGATTTCTCAGGTGTGCAGGACAGCTCACCATACAGCCTCTGCTAAGGATAATCAAGTAGAAGCGGAAAGGAATCCAGCCTCATGCTGCATTACAGTTTGAAAAACCTTGTAGTAACACCATGTACCTAAGTTGAACCTGGCAGCCAAAGATAGTATGACTCCAGACTGCCACGGTGCTCCATAAAAACCCCCAAACGTAATTTTGAGCAGAAAGCCTTTTTTTAGGTAGCAAGTCTGAGAGTGAGCAGTTTTCCTTGGAAGCATAATGCACCATTTCTTTCCATTGAAAGTAAACTTCTGCCACTGAGTGACGTTGAATTTGCACCTATACTTCTGCAAGGCAGAAAAATTCACCTCTAACTTCATCCTCCAACTCTGAAGACAGCAATGGGCTGTGAGTTCTTGCAGTCTTCTGGCAGAAGCTGGAGTCTTGCAATCTCAAGAGTAGGCTGAGGGTACCATCTAATGATTGCATTCAAATGGAGATAATAAATATGAAGACTGTGATAGAATGGACAGGTCCAAAGCAAGTTGCATTATTTCAAACTGCTTAAGTGGTCATGTTTACCTTTTATTTCAGCTCACAGTGTAAGGAGATGGAAATAGAAAACATCAAAAAAAGGATGTACTGTGAACTCTATCCTTTTTGCATGTGTATAACTCACACTTCTAAAGCAACCATTGTATCTAAAGTAAAATCTTTGGAGATTCAAAGTGCAGAAAGACACTGTTACTATGAGCATCTGTGAGTTTCAAAAACCATTACAGAACAGCCATATTGCAAGGAATGTAAAAACCAGATTTTGTGCCTCATTAATACTTTCCTGTTTTGTTTTTTCCCTGGCCTGCAGAGGGACTCCTGATGTGCTTTGGACTTATTTCACTTTGCATAACCAACTAAATATTCACTGCCACAGGGACATTTTCCTCAACCCATATGTGTGCCCCAAATTCCAGGTTCTGGAGACAGCTGCTTTCTAACTCAGGAAATATTATTTATTTCTTTGTTTACAGGAAGTGGAACTGCTCCAGGTGGAGATGATGAAATGAACATCAGAAAGGAAAGGCTGTTTCTGAAGAGGGACTGTTTTACTGAAGAACTTCTGCCTATTCCTACTCAGTTTCAAACCATATACACAAAGTTCCGTGTTTGGAAAAAATATCATCCAAAAAGACGTTTCTCAAAAACGAGTTTATGAAAACAAGGATTCTCACCAAATTTTAGTAGACAAAGTATATGTACTAGTTCAATATTTAATCCAGATTTTATGGTAGGTAGAAAAAGATTGGTTTAAATGTAAGAACAGGATAAAATGAGACAGCAGGAAGTTGTCCCTTAATGTCTGAGTTTCCTCTTTATTAACACCATTGCATTCAGGTCGAGCTGCAGCTTCACCAGTTGAAATCTCTGTGTAAGCACACAAACCAGCTACAGAAGGTTGAGACCAAACTGTCTGGTCCATTATTCTCCAGTTATCTGCTGTGAAGGTTTCTTGCACCATCTGCTGATATCGAATCCTGTCCCAAGTCCTGTTTGAGATGCAGGCTGGTTCTATGTGATAATTCTGTGCTACCTGCAGGGAGTAAATGAAATGAAATAGCTCTATGCTGGTACAAAATATCCCCATGGTATCCAATGCCATTTAGGCATGGAATCCAAGTTTTGCTACATATAATATACTTCCCAGGCCTAAGGGGTAGAAGATGAGAAATAAAGCAAAAATAGGTGTATCAAGACTAAAGAATTTCCAGGCTGGAAATTCCTACACTGGCAATTGTCCCCCCTGCAGTGAGAAGCAATTTGGTGTTCATCTTTGACCCATTATAATCAAGACTATTTCATGGCTACACATCTCTGGTGCCCTGCAGAGGTGTAAAGGGCAGCTGTGTGCTCCTCAGTCATGTGAAACTTTACCAAAGAACAGTAAGGTCCAATATTAGTTAGACATTCTCCTTAGATTTGGGCCTGGAATGATTATACAAGACAAAAGAGGGAAGCAGTCATCTCCTCTCCAAGTGCCACTTTCTTAATTATTTTAAGAAAGCTGTCTTAAAAAAAAAAAAAAAAGAAAAAGGATTTTAAAAAGTACAGCCTAATAAGCTCATGTGAAAAATAGGGGAAGCAAATATCAGGCTGCTTTTGGGAGCAGGAAACTGGTGACTCCAATCACACCAGGGAGATGAGTTGTCCTGGTCTGTCTCAACCTTTCATTTCCCAGGAAATGAAGACAGAGCAAAAGGTATCTTCTCTGATGGACATATTAGCATCAGCTAAAGCTATGTTTAAGCACCTGGAACAGCCCAATATGCCTACTTTGGTAACAAAAATGCTTCTTAACTCAGCAGTGAAACTTCTGTTTCTTCTATGACTCTCTTTGCACTGCAGTCTAGTACTAGACACAGTCAAATCCTGAGCAGATGCTCTCCTTTGAACAATTAGGCATAAGAAGGAAGAAAACCACTTGAATATTTGTTTCACAATTCATTTGCAGGAGTTTAGAAACATGAGAAACAAGGAGGAACCAAACAGTAGGTAACATGTCCCAAGGGACCAATGGAATAGCATAGTTAATACAGAACAAAAGTGATTACAAACACTTTATTTTTCTCCAGGAGTAGGTAGCAATAGATAAAATAAATAAATATTAACTGTCCAAAGACTCCAGTCTTCATATCTTTCTGCAGGTAATTTTATGACTGTGGTGTTGCAGCATGACCCATAGAAATCATTTAACTGTAAACCTGGTCATCAATCTAGACAATATTTATTTGGTATTTCCCAGGAAGAACCTTGGATCTTGGAAAGAGTTTTTCAGAGCTCCTGTACTCATCTATGCTTGAAAGCACACGGATTAATTAGAATAAGGTTATTTCATGCCTGAAACACCATCCTGATACACTACAGCAATTCTTACAACACCCTTGTGATCTCTGGTATCAGTACACCTGCCATACATTCACTTTTTGAGTGATTGCCTACACTGAAGATGAAAAAAGTTTCTGTAAATCTGTTCACTTAACCAAATACCTGCTGTTGCTGTTACATGGACTAATGCACATGGCAGAATATCCCAGATCCCTTCCATTAACATGTGTGCATGTATGTGCCTGTACAGACACATAAATATAAATATTTATAGAAAGCAATGTAAGAAGAATTAATAATCTTTTGTTTTCTCTTTTCACAGTAGTTTAGCACTGCCTACTTTAAGACAAGCCAGAAATTAATCCTCTAGCTCTGACACTATGGGAAATTAATGTCTTTGATTGTGTACCCAAACTCACATACCTGTGATAAAACCCCAAATGTTCTTTGGGTTTATTTCTCTCATTTCCACACATTTTCTTGCATTCCTACCTCCCAGATAGAGACAGAAATAGAGGTAAGATTGTTGAAAAATGTAGTGACTACCTCCTTTTATTTCCTCCTAAGTGATCCCTAGTTTGGCAAATGTCCTCAAGACATTTCCAAAACTTTTGACAATTACATGATTCAGATCAGCATAAACATGTGCACTTTAAGGGAGGCATCTGCTTCAAAGCCCACCTAAACACAGCAGCTTTTCAAAGCTTAAGCGTTTGCTGTTTGAAGTTGTGAGATGGGTGCTATCTTTAAAAGTTTAGGAAAGCTTTGAACACAGGCCCCAGTGTCATACACAGGAGGAAAATACCAGACAAAGATGGGGAAACAGGCATGCAATCTCCAGGATACTGCCAGAATTTCTTCCACCCTCATTATCCCTGCCAAGCTGTGCAGTGCCAGTGCTGGGTGCCACACACTGTGAAGGTGTCTGAAGGGGATCTGAAAGAAGACTGGCCGGGGGAGAATAGCGGGGAAGTTTAAGGCTAAATGAAAAGAAGATCTACAAGCAAAGACTGCTGAGGTAAAACAGATTGTTAAATGCAAAGAAGAGAAGACTGAAGAAGAGGAACAGGTTGCAGAATCACCTGATTGCTAGTGTCAGTAAAGAGTACTTAGCTATCAACAAGATAAACCTCCAGGAAGCAGGTGCTGATGGATGGTATCACCCTCAGGTGAAGAAAGGATCAGATAACTTCCATCTTGGTTATTTTGTAACCATACTGATAGACCTTCACCTGCATTGGTTCACAGTGTAGTTTCCTCCCTTGCCTTTTTTTTCTTTTTTTTTTTCTTTTTCAATCAAATAAATATATAAGTCTGCAATGCAAAAAGGAGCAGCTTCAACAGGATAGACTGTGTGAATGAATGATTCACCCCACAATAAGGATTTTGGGTTTTTCTGAATAACTAGGACATATCCAATCAAACAACTAGCAAAATAATTTAAATATAGCCCAGGTAAGTATATCAAATACAAAACTTCAAATGAAAGCAGTAACAATCCATACTGCTAAATGAAATAAGTCCAGAGAAAGAGCCTGAGCCCTGATCATCCACAATGCTAAATAGTTATCTTGCTCCCTGCATTTCTTTTGGTTCTCTAATGGTCTGCCTCCAAGAGGAATCTGCTATAGAAAGAGCTAGCCTTAAACAGTAACTGTGTAACTGTGCCACAAGACTTCAATGACAAGGATCAGTTCTGGCCTTTTGTTTTTCATCACTATTGACAGCTGCTGTGACCTTCTCACTTGTTTTGTGCATGACAGACAAATTCCTTTTGAATGTAGCCCTTTTTTTTTCATTACTTTGAAAAGTTGAAAAAAACCAAAAACCAATTCCAATTAAGTAGTTTCAGTTTTCAAATACATCTCCTCAAATTGGTTTAGCCCAGCATTTCAGCATTTCAGACTTAGGGAGATATATATATATTTTATACATATAAATGTATATATATGGATGTATATATGTATGTATGCTGGTTTGTTTATTTGTTCCATTGTCAAACTCAAAAAATGATAAAATTAATCACTAATTTACACAGTGTAAAGGTCTTTGTCTTCAAAGACCTTTCCTTTAAGAATGTGTGACAGCAACTTGTAGAAATGCAGAGCCTGTGTCTTCAAAACAACACATTACTTGTTTTTTCCTCAAAGCATTTTAAGCAAAATCTAATTCAATGGCAGAGTTTGCTCACACATGTGGGGCTCTGGGCTTCTCTAAGCTCGCCTCTGACAAGTGGAAGTGGCTCACAGAGTGTGTAGTGTCTGTGCTCTGCAGAGTGTGATGCCCTACAAGGCCCTGGGCTGACACCACACTGGCAATCCTTGGTACAGATAGCTATTTCCATTTCTAGGCTGCCTGTTTTAAGTGTCCACTGAGTCCTTTAAAGGACCTTTAACTCTGGTATCTCTGTGTCACGCTGAAGCCATTCCAGCAGCCCCTTGCTGTCCTACGTTTCAGGCCCTCCAGCATCTACCCTGGGCAGCCCCTCTATACCCACCTCAAAACTCTCCCTTCCCATGGTAACTTCAGTTTTAGCTTTTCCTCCAGCCTTGGGAGGAATAACACCTTCTAGGCTGCCTGAGGATAGCTGAGTAGGTGGATAGCTTCTCCCCTGGAGCAAAGATGGGAAAAAGAGAACAAAATCTTCCGTCTGATTAATGCTGCCTTATCTATGTGATAAATTACTTGTCCTTAGCTCTTTAAAGGATTAATTCTTTAAAAAGGCACTTATAGCCTCCCTTTATTTAACCCTTTGTATTCAGACAGGCAATTCAAAGCTGCATAGAGGAAAAAAACATGCCATCTTTAAAGTAATTCCTGTTAAAATGTCAAGATTTTCTTTGCTGATTTTAACAAATGCTGTGATATCATGTATAACAGCAGTTTGCTTGCACATCTTTTTTTTTATTATCAGACTTTCTGGTGTACTGATGCTGCAAATACCTAATCAGCTCATATCTTGCCCCATTTTTCATGAGTCTGAAAAGTGAGACTCTGTCTCATCTCTTTCAAGTCAAGGCTAAGGCTTGAAATTGGTATTAATGGCTTCCAAAGGAAAGTGCATGCAAGCTCTGTGAAACTGGAAAACATCCCAATGGGGACCTGGAGGGAGAAACAAACGAGAAAATAAGGAAGAAGATGAAACACTCTTTAATGATATCCTGAAAAAGAAAGGAAAAATTCTATCTCCTCTGGGGCACGGTCCTTTGGGGAAAATATAAGCACAACTACATACTCTTCCAGCAAATATCTTCTTCACTAGTACATGCTCTGAGATTGCTTGCAAGTCGGCTGCTTCCCAGGAGCTAAGCACTGAGTCCCCTTGATGTGCAGGGATGTTTTGACAGGAGTGGGAGCTCCCAGGGGGAATCAGGCACGATCCTCCAGGCAGCTGGGGCTACACTCTGCAACCACTAACTGCACAGAGGGTGCTGGTTGTGCCCCAGGCAGGCTGAAGGCATCCATGGGCCACTGGTGGACACAAACACCTCACCCACCTCTCTGTACCCCTGGTACACTGAAACTGAGAGGGTGTTCAGGAGCCTTGTATTTATGGCCTTTGCTTCTGGAGAGAGGTGATGGGCTGATTCAGAACATCAGGTCATGTGTTTTTCTGTTCACAGGAGGTGTTAGGTGAGATACAGGTTGGAGCTCAGACCCGTAAAGCTTTGGTGGGTGAGTTAATATGCAGTAACACTGCTCTAGTGAATTTTGGGCACCAAGGGAAGGAAAGAAAAAAGAAATCTATGCAGCACAGCATCTTTCAGAGGCTCCTTATGAAAACAGGCCATCTGGCTTCACTGCAGTGCATTTGTTAACTCTCCAGCCTACTACTCTTCCCCTGCTGGGTGACACATGCTGAATCTGTCACACAACTAGGACAAAATTATAAATAAACAATGCTTGCATTCAAATAAAACAGAACTTTCCTGCAGTAAGCTTACAGGAAGAAAAACAAAATCAAGAGGCACATCCTTGTTCCTTTGTGTGCAGGATAGTAGGTCCGTTGTTCAGCACTGCAAAGGATACATGGATCTCTCCCTGGAGGAATGGGGACCTTTTGTTGAGTGCTGCTCCTCATAAGGGTTGCAGATGCAGACACAAAGGTGTTATTGATAGCGACCACTTGGCTTTTTGGGATCTCAACCACTGTCATGGGCCTGCTTTGCTCTTCACTGGCATGTGGTGAGAAGCTAGCTGTAGTGTCCAAGTTTTCAGAGGAATGAAGGCAGTGAGGATGAAGAGAAGTGAAGTCTAATATCAAGTTAGTAGGAGGAATGGGAAGGAGAACAAGAGATTCCAGTAAAGCAGCTGGAGTATGGGTTTGCACTTGCATCACTCTTGGTGGGTATTTTGCATGCTGTCTCAGATACTGAGCAGTCCTCTCCTTTTCTCTTAAATAATCAGAGGTCTTCTCCAGCATCGAGAGACTTGTAGATACGAGAAACCCACCTGAAATGCAAAATCCATGTAAGCCAAGATGCAACATAAATATTTAGGACTTCTTGACTCTCGGTCATGCCCCTTTTCAGAAAGAAAGCTGAAGAAAACTTACATGCCAGGTCTCTGGCAGTCAATTCCATCCATAAACCAGGCCTTGGATGCCTGTGAACTGTATGACAGCGTAGTGATAGTTCATAGTGACACCTCCTGGGAAAGACAGAGGAAGCTTTCCATAGGCTTGTGAGTCAAAAGGTCACGTTAAGACTGGCTGCAAGCCACCATTGTCTGTAAGCAAAAGCTTTTTCTAGGCTGAAAAGGTAACAGGTCATGGTTAACTGGGGTATTCTTCTATTTTTTTCATTCCTTAAGTCTATATCATTCAATGCCTGAACAAATAATATTGTGAAATGGTGCAAAATTGTTGCAAGCTAGATTTCCCAAAGGAGGTGGCACATTTGCACAGCCTGCAGTGTTAAAAGGCCAAAAGCTGGGTTGTTAAAAGATTAAAGACTTCTTCTATTTCAATCTTCAAAAAATAAACACCCAGTTGGTCTGGCTTTGCCCAGGTCAATGCTCTGCAGCTTATTTGAAGTCATAGCATATGAGTGGAATTGCTTTGGATTCACATTCATGGGAGTAAGAGATAAGCTGGGCTCATGGGGTCACAGATGTGACCTGAGGCGTAATTCAGGTCGGGGTATGTGTGGGTATGTATGTGTGGGTGTGTATGTGTGAATGTGTATGTGCATGCACAAGACACACAGCTAGGACGCCTCTCTTCCACACACACAACCACAGAGGTGGTACACACACAAAAGGCTGTATCAGTTCCTTAAATATAGAAAATCAGGAAGAAAGCTGTAGGAGCTACTGAGACTGCTGTGCCATCCCATGGAAAATCCCAGCTGCTTTCAGAGCATTGGGCCATCAAAAGAAACAGCCTGCTACTCTGCCCAGTACTGGCTCCAAGTTTCTGCCCACTAAAGCTGATCCCAAGGTCACAGAGAAAATGGAAAGGTCATGATTGTACAAGCAGTTCTGGGAAAGTCGAGAGAGAGGCAGCACTGGCACTATTGGCAACAGAAGGGACTTTGATGAACGCAAGGCTGCTGTAGGATGTTACCCTTATTTTGACCTCCTTTAGACCCATTTGTTTCAGGAGAAATTCTCACAGGGTCACTGGAGTGACACATTTATCCAAGCTCTCCAGAAAACCTGGATAGGGTTAACCCATGCCCAAGCACCAACAGCACATTCATGCCCAGGTTTCAGATAAACATTTTTTAATACTAACCACTCTTCTAAATTTCTGTAAAATTCAGACTTAGAAACATCACAAGGTCCCTCCCACGCTGAAAATCTCCAAAGACCATAATAAAAAATCTGGTACGAAGTATACATCTCCTCATTGTCTACATCAGGAGTTCTGCATCCAGCTCTGGGGTACCCAGCACAGGTAGGACCTGTTGCAGCGAGCCCAAAAGAGGGCAGTCAGGTTGGTTAGAGGGATGGAACACCATTCCTATAAGAAAGGTTGAGAGAACTTTGTTTGTTCAGCCTGGAAAAGAGGTGGCTTTGGTGTGACCTAATTATGACCTTCCAGTACCTGAAGTAGATCTACAGCAAGGCTGGAGAGGGATGTTTTACAAGAACATGTAGTGACAGGGGAAGAGAGAATGGGTTCAAACAGAGTAGGTTTAGATTAGATATTAGAAAAAAAATTCTGTAGTGTATGGGTAGCGAGGAATTTCCTGGGTATCTACAAGTCCCAGGGGAATTGTAGATACCCTGTTCCTGGAAGTGTTCGTGGCCAGGTTAGATGTGGCTCTGAGCAACCTGGTCTAGTGGAAGGTGTCCCCACCCTTGGCAGGGGAGTTTGAATAGGAGAATCTTTAAGGAAATGTTCAGACCTGCAGGCAATGAGGTACATTGATAGGGAACAAGTTGCTCATCTCCTGGGGAAAAAAGCAGAGTAGGTAAAGGGGAGCCTGGGCAGAAGCAGAATTGGACCATGAAGCTTATGGTACAGGGCAATAAATACATTTTAATTTTAACCTGATACTGAAAAAAAAAAATATTACACGCTGCTCCACTTAGGGCACACAGAAGAGCCTTGCAAAAGCCAAGAATGACCATGCTCTTCCACAATGTGACCATCAAATGGCTCATGCTGCACTTGGGTACCTCCGCAGCCACCATCAGGTCCTGGAGAAATGATAGTGTCAGGTAATTCTTTTGGACTAGTGTGCTCACATCCCCAAAAGGGGTTTAAATTCAGCCCTCTGAACTGACTTACTTATAACTTGGGCCAACAAGAGCATTTACCCCACTGAATCCTTGAGACTGTCCCTGCTAGCAGGAGCAACATTTGAGCGCAGCACCGAGCAGAAGCTCAGACCCGGCAAAGCATGTTCAGGGATGTAAGTACACAAGTAAACCCACACTCTGACTGGGGCTCCTTAGGTGCTTCCTGCTGCTGCCAGGGTGTGTCCCTGACAGGAATTCATTTGGTTTTCCCACAAGGAGCTGGGACCCAGACTTCCCCTCAACTGTTTTGAGTGTGGCAGCGCTCGCCCCCTTCTTGCATACCAGACAAGCCAGGCAGCAGCTCCTGTCAGTGCTGGAGTTTTATATCTTAACCACACCAGAGCCTCCTTGCGTGCAGCCTGGCTGCCAAGAGCCAAGGCTGCTTTCCATTATTCAGGCCAGAGTTCGCTCTCTGGTCTGTGGGGAATCAGACTCCAGGATCAAACACTTCTCTCTATTTGGCGTTGCTCCAACAGACGTGCAAGGGAGTTTTGTTTGTGCAGAGACAGATTTGTCCCTGGGTTCCCCCCGGGAAAGCTGCACAGCATGCTCTGGAAACCATGAGCAACGGGCATTCTTGTTGGAGTGAATTACATTTGCCAGATTTAATTTATTCAAATAAGAAACATATTCATCCATTTCCCACTATACATTGTTTATAAAATCCGTGGTGCAGCATCTCCAGAAGGTCATGAGCCAACTGCTGCACATGACCTGCTCTGAGATTCAGGCTGCAACAGGAAACTGGGCTTGGAACAAGAATTCTCTCTTAAATGAACTTTTGAAACTGGATCTACATTGTGAAATATTTGGATATTGAGCAATGGAAGAATGTGGAACATAAACAATATCAACTTGTTCCTTTGAGCATTAGCAAGCTTCAGCAAGCAGGCTGGGTTCTGCTGTAGTACAGGGCACACAAGTAGGGTGGTGAGGAAGCAGGACTTGTTGGGGTGCCTTTGTCACATGCTGGTTAGATTGCAGTCCTTGTCTCCTCTAGTTACTAGTCTTGGTGTGGGTGAAGGAAGTGAAAATTGATAACAGTGCCTTTTGCTCCTCAAGTCTCTATGACAATACATTCTTTCCTGCTTATGATTTTGCTAGGAAGTAGGATTTAACTGCTCAGAGAGTGGGTTTGTGTCATCCACCACATTCTGGATGCTCTGCTTAGAGAAATCTAATTTAATCAGGGATTACTTGAATGTCTTACTGAGCCCCACCAGGATTTGACTTGCAGGCAAAGAAAAGAGGGCATGCTCTTTATTGGCTCTAATTCAGTAATGGCCCAAAGCTGCAGGGAGTCAGCTCAGACCTCAACAAAATATATTGCTGCTTCACCAAAGCAAGCAGAAGAACATCATGCCCTTCTGGAAGCAATTCTGAGCCAGCAGCTCAATACAATAAAAAAAATCCTTTTTTTTTTTTTCTTTCCTAGTAGCATCCCAAAACTTTTTTCTACAAATGATGCAGATTTTTGAATTATACAAATTATGCCTATCAGCAGTAGCTTTGATCTATTCAAGGGTAGCTTGACAAGCAAAGCCTCAAGCAAGAATAGGACACTGCATTGCTTGGAAGAAGAGACTGAGTTAAAAAAAATCTCTTCAGCCAGGTTCAGAGCCACAGCCTGAAACCAGCTGTGAGCTCTAGTGTCATCATAGAGCTGCAGTAACATCTTTAAACAGCATGCTGACCTTCAGGATGGTCTTCCCAAGGATACCTCCCCCTTATCCCCATCTCCTTTAATGGTCTGTGTGGTCACTCCAGCCCACAAGACTGACCACTGATTTACTACTCTTTAGGGAGACTGCCCTCCCTCTCCCTAAGGAGTAGTAAATCAGCAGGGATGAGGAGGATATGACTGTGTCGCTGTGCAGCTGTAGTTCAGTAAGCACTGAGGACACTGACATGCAAACTGGGCAGCACAGATCCCACTGGAGACATGCTGCTCTAGATCCCATGAGTGTTATGGCTGTCCTGAAGCCCTTTCACAATTAATCCATTGGGTTTGCCATTATGAGCTAAGTGAAAGCTGGTGTGGGCAATGCCCCAGATTATACACTCAAGATATGTGTAGGTAAGAAGTATGCCTAAATTTAAAACATCACCTCAAACAAACCTGGGAGCAAACTGACCGTGATTCTTCACTGATTCACTTCACACAGATTCACCCAGACTCAAGATTAACAAAGCACTCAATCCACTGCTTTTCTTGCATCTGACCCTCAAGGAGCTCTCATCCTGAAGAGCTTGTGCTCAAGTGTACCATAAGAGGCAAAGGAGTGAGGACACTTAAGCAGTGAACCCTAGAGATGGATCCAATGAGCAATGGCCTCAGCACTGCCCAGCCTGTCTCTGAGACACTGCAGCGCAGAGTCTGAAGGAGCACTAAGAGCAAGTTTGCAGATACATGGGGAGAAATCCTTCTCAAGAGGCAGCATGAAAACCCATGGCTGGGCTCTTTGTGGAGACATGCACAGGTGAGAACATGCAGATGCTGACAGTCAAACCTGAACTGGATACAACTCTCTCATGCTTGAATTAGGCGGTGGCTGAAGAGCTTTGGCAAGGTGGTCACCTACAGCTGTATAAAATGGAGGAAAAAGACTCATTGATATAACATTTTAACTTTCAGCTCCCAAGCATACTTATTTTCATCTCTGTTTATATACAGAGTTGAAGGGTGGCACTGGCTGAAGTTCTCCCACTTCCACTGACCATGAATTTGGCTCTGTCACACCTAAGCACTCTGTCCTCAGCCAACAAACCACTTCTGCCTGTTTATTTTTAAGCAGGTGAGCAGTCCCATTACCTTTGTGACTCTTGTATGAGACATTCTTTAATGGATCTACTGTTACCACAGTTATCTTTACTACTTTTCATCTCATTTATTTTCCCATCAGTTCCTGGCCTTTTTCCCCTAACCCTCTCAGTTTTCTGACAGCATATGTACTTTTAAGTGTTACATCTTTTTGCTTCTCCAAGCTTGCATGTGCTTTAGACATTTAATTCATGGTGAAAGAGTATCTAATAATTAACCAGCATGGCAGTATTGCTTCCTTCTTTCTTATTAAGGGAAGACAGATCTCTGTTTCATAAACCTACACCACCGTTATGGTACTCCAGAATGTACTCATTAAAAAGAATTATACAGACAATTAAAGATTGT
Organism: Acrocephalus scirpaceus scirpaceus; assembly: GCA_910950805.1. NCBI lineage: Eukaryota > Metazoa > Chordata > Aves > Passeriformes > Sylviidae > Acrocephalus > Acrocephalus scirpaceus. Next base: position 52,257,854 of record OU383774.1, on the reverse strand, counting down.
CATTTAATTTCTCCTTTTTATTCATGGTTAGGAATGTGAATGAACTAAACATGTAAGTTAATGACATGGTTTTGTATGGATGTTTTGTCTGGCATATTTCGCCAGACAGCTTCCCTGTTGCAAGAAACACTGAAATTAATTATCTTATTTTCCTCGTTAGTTATCACAGATGAATAATTTCTAGATATTTAACAGATCTGGTATGGATATAGCAGCTAAATTTCATACCCAGCACGACAATACTCAACAGAAATATTGTTTGGTAGGAGGATGTTTTTGTTTATGCACTCAGCCTTGCCTCCACTGATCTAAAATGGTATCTTCTCTGGACTTCAGTGCTGTATAAAACCTGGGCTGAAAATAGGAGCCAGCATCTCTATGGTGTCTGGTGACCACCCTTGAGCCAGGTTTTTTGATAACATGTTGAATCTCCCTTCCTATTACAGACTAAGATGCCCATATCCATCCCTCTCTGCCATTTTACTTCTAATCCTGATCTGTGCCTGATGCTTCAGGGGTCTCTGAATCTATAAAAAGCACTGACTTTGCAGGTCACTGCCCCAGCATATTCTTTTTCCATGCAGTTACTCAGTTGACTTGCAATCTTGCTGTTTCCAACTGCAACCCTGAAGTTTGTTAACTTTTCCAGTGCATTGCAGAATGCAAAGAAATTTCCTTCCCCACCCCCCACAGATTTACAAGGTGCTCACACTTGTCCACTAGAAGAACTGAAAGAATGCATTTGCTTACAACAACAGTCAGACCTGATCCATACAAGAGTAGCAGTGGGATGGTTTTGTGACCATGAGTCCAAGCATGGAGGACACAAGACTGGATACTGACAGGATACAAGTGGCCAGAGAAGTGGCCAGAAAAGTGGTTGCTGGGGTCCAAACCAGTGGAAAGCTCTGTAGTTTGGCCATATATCAAGAACACAAACTTTGTAGATCATAAATAGAAGTGACAGTAATAAATTCCCAAAAAACATTGTGCATCAAATCTGGTGGCTGTTTCATTTGGGTTTTTTTTTAAATTTATTTTAGAGTACATCTTCATTTCCTTGCCAGAGCAATGCCAATTTTTTGTTCTATAAGATTTCAGTTTCCTTCAGGAAGTACTGTGAAGATGAATGATGGGATCCCTGGTGTGTGGATTCTGTGGCATTATATTTTACAACTAAAGACCAGATCTGTTTCTACACTGATATTAGCATTTACCATTACTATTGCTATTTACTCTCTAGCCATGCTATATGAAGCAGGCATCCAGGGTCAAGAAGTGCTAGCTGAGGAGGGTAATATGTGCCTTTCTCTGCCACTCATTAAATCCACCCTTTTAAAATTGCTTATGAATGGGTTTTCAAGGAGCACCCAGTGAGAAGTCTGGGATAGATGGTTTTAAGCACTGTATTTGCTCATTCAGTACTTCCTGCCTGGACTCAAATGTGCTGTGAAGCAGCAGAGGTGACTCAGAGGTTTGGACATGGCTTGTAATTTGAGTTCACACAACCCACAAGCACATGACTTATTTTTCCACATTATTACTGAGTTATGCTACAGCGAATCTTAATGACCCAAAATTAAATGCTTCCCTACACCAAGCAAGGAAAACCACTGTCCACAAGTTCCCCATTTTCTTTCTCTTGCCTCTATTAAAATAATTAATCACGTGGGGGGAAAGCACACATGGGCTTGCTGTGAGGTCACAGTGAAATGATACATCATGAAGGCCATAAAAACACTATGAACATGAAATTACCAGTAGTGTGAACAAAAAAAACCCTCTAGAAAATAAACCAGAGAAGAAATGAGGACCTCCACTGGCACACAGTATTAGTATTTGCCAAATGAGAGACTTCAGCAGGGAGCACTAGGGCTGTGCAAGAGGGTTTTTAGTGGTCAGGAGGCAAGCAGCAGGGGAAGCTGGAGATAGAGAAAGACTTTGGCCCAAGTCATGTTGAGAGAAGGCATGTTACAGCCTCACCAGGGCTGGCACAGCTCCTGGCATCCTCCACCAAATGCTGGGAGTCAGTGCAAGTGATGGCTGTGCGTGTCTCATGTCACCCAGAGGGGTCCTCAAGGACATCACCAGGAAAGATGTTGCCTGATGCTCACATTATTTCTCAACCTAACATCTCCCTTCACTAGTAAGCCAACTTTTCTGCTAGGCTAGCAGAGAATTGAAGCACCAGGCTTAGTGATGTGCCCATTGTTGTTGAAGTAGGTCAGAGAAGAGCAAGCTGCCAGGCTGGACATGCTGTGCCAGTGTGGGTGAAATCTGTTCCTCTCCCAGCTCCTGCTGCTCCCAGGAAAGGGACGGAGGGCACTCACAAGCAAGGTTCTGACAGCTCTGTGCTGCTGCCAAATGGTCTTCCTCCACAAGCATAGACAAGGGCAGAAAAGGGAGAGAAGGTGTTTGCCCAAAGCAGAGGTGGCCACTGCCTCCGACCTGGGGATTCTCAAGGAGCTCCCTGAGACTGGGGGATTGACACTGCACTGTGCTGTGGGGAAGGATTTGTTCACATGTCTGCAATCAGAGCCATATTCACCTCCCAGTGATGGGGCAGTGGAGCCCTGCTGTCCCTGTCTGTCTGTCTGCCTGCTGAATTCTGCCACTCCACACAGCTCTGGCATGGAGTCTGCCTGCATTAGCACTGCAGGGGAATTGGACTGGACAGTCTGCAAAACAAAAAAATATATGGTACACCCCTGCAGTGAGAATGCATTCAAATGCCCACATCACTCAGATGAGAAAATATTTTGTTTGCTGATGGAAATACCATTTTCTTCTGTACTCTCGGCCTGCCTCACATAATTCAGAGGTTAAGGTGGGAATAATCCAGGGGACTGGCATAAGCTAATACAACCAGAGCCAGAGATAGAATTTCATGCATGGAAAGGAAAATTGATTCTATCTAAATATATTTCTCCCTATAAACCTGGTTCTCCTCCAGTGGGCCTTGAGGAAAGCAGGAATAATACTAGAGCAAATCTCTCTATTGCAGGTGCTGACTCGAGGTGCTAGGTCAGAAATATTTACTAAGATAGCCTTTAATGCATGAAAGTGCACAGCAACTTTAAAATACATATAGTAAGTAACAGAACACGATATTTGCAATAATTTATTTATTACATCATGTTTCGTCATTTGATCTAATTGAGTTTTGCAGTTTTGATCATGTCTGCTTTCTAATTTTCTCCCTATAGTCAGTCAAGAAAAAAGGATGATATGGTAACAAGAATAAAATTAAGATTCTGTGGCTATGTAAATAACTGAAAATTAGCACGGACTAAGTTACAAATAAATACAAATATGCATGATTTACAGGAAGGAGAAAATGTGCTCAGAATGCAAAATGCAGCAACATTTCTGATCATAGTATAACCCTGGAGTGTTATACCCCTGGAGTATGGAACTCCAACAGGAATAGGCAACAAAGTTCATTCTGTGAAATGAGTTTTAATTGAAGAAATACAGAAGCAGAGGAGAAACTACTGATGAAATGATAGTGCATCCCCAAAGGAACTTCTGCTGGGGATAAACTAAAAGGAGTTAACTGTTTGGATAGAATCCAAATAAACTTTATGTTTCATATTACTTGTTTCCTTTTGCACCAGGGAAAAAAGCCAACCAGAGTTTTTACCTTATTAATGGAAATCAATTAGAAACAGTCCAAAAATCAAATAGAAGCCAAGTGAAATGCAGAGCTGACTAGAAGCTCTGAAGGAAGTGTTCTTTGTCTTAACTAGGTTATTAGAAAACAAAATATAGAAGCAGTAAGAGCTTCAAAGAAACGCAATGGACCAGGTCCAAATCCCAGCAACACACTGGGCTGGAAAAGATTCACCGGACCGTCTAATTTATTTAACACTTTCAATTCCTAAAAGTGCACCCGTTATAAAAAGTACAGCATATATTAAAAACCACATTGCATTTCTTTGAAATTAATAAATGGCTGCTAAATTTGAGCTCCTATTTTCCATTTAAAAAACACTTTGTATAACCAGAAGCTAAATAGTTTGGGTTACTCAAAGCAGGGGAATGCAAACAAAAGAAATCTTGGGCGCTGAAAGAATAAGAGTAAGAATGACTATTGGAAAAAAGAAAAGTTACTCATACAATTTTATGTTTAATTCTACTAGATGTTCCTTTGTTTCTTGTAAATGTAAGTTTTGTCCTAGTTTTAAGGGTAAGATGCTGAAGTTAAGGTACAGCTCCTCTGCAAGGGAGAACTATTGTCACTCTATGTCCCACACTGTGTCAGAGCCAGCTTCGTTAAGCCAGCTCCCAGTGTGAATCCTGAGATGGGTTTGTGAAAAGGAGGGAGGAAATGCTTCAGCTTTCCTGCCAAGGTGTTTAAAGGTGATGGAGAAGACATCTTCTTTCCCATTCCTCAGTAACTTTTCCTGCCTCCCTCCTGTTGCATCCTCTGCACCTGCAGGAAGGTGGCTTCTGGTATCTCAAGGCTCAAAGCTGTTTCCCCTTAAGAAGGAAATCAAGAGCTAATTCTCAGCCAGTGTAAACTGGCTTGGTGCACTGGCCTCACTGGAGTTGCACCAACTAAACCAACACACTGCAGAGGATACACAGCATTTCAAATCCTTTAAAAACTTTTTGAAAAGGTAGCAAACTTGTAGACACGTGGCATGTATGAAGAGGCTGAAGTCTGAGGATGAAGAAGATGAGTCAATGGGAAAACAGCCCACAGAGCAGTGGGGTCAGGAAACATACATTGTGCAGACACACAGGGACGTATCCACATATCCACACATCTCTGTTTTCTGTGCTTCTTACAGCACAATGTCTGCTTTCAGCTCAGGCTGGGACATGAGCTCAAGTGACCTTAATTCCCCCCAAGAGGAGAAATCTTTGTACCATGATCCACAAATCAGCCAGAACCAGAGCACTGGGCTTTACCCAGCAACCTGGAAAACTGTGACTGACTCTCAGGGCCCCACTGATGGCCAGCAGGACAGAGGAAAGAGGAAACCTGCACTGTCTGCAGATGAACAGGAGACTTTCCTCTCTATTGCTGCCGAGCCAGCACTTTTCATCAACATCCAATCAGCGCCAGAAATTCCTTAAAAGAAAAAAAGAAGCTCTTTGGAGCAGAGTCCTTTTGTGTATCATCCCAGAAGACAAAGGGGCCTCTGGCTCTCAGGAGGGCGTCATAGGTTTTGGCTCAGTATCACAAACTGTAATAATTAAAATAATTTATAGTATTATTTTTGTAAGTAGGGATTTTCCCTGTCTCTTTATCCCTCTGGAGAACTTGCCAGTTTAAAGGTGAAGACAATGGCTTCTTCGTTACTGCTGGAAAAGCAGAAAAAGAGAAAAGATTGTTGTTGTTGTTGTTGTTATTGGAGGAGATACCAAAGAAATGAAAAAGAATGTTTATATTCCCATTGGCCTTTGTGTAGCTGTGAGCATCTCAAAGGCTAGACAGGAGCTTGGAGAGTACACAGAGATATAAAATCCAGGCTCAGCTTTAGCCTCTCTGCTGTGCAGAGACAAAGCACCAATCAAAATATCTGTGTCAGTGAGTGTTTGCATCTGCAGGTCACAGCAAGAGAGGTAAGAAGATGCATGGAAATAGAAAAGGAGAGAGGGAGAAATTGGATGGCTACTAGGAAGGGACTAGAAAGGGGAAAGAGAGACATATTTAGTCACAATAAATTTTGTTATAACTGGTGAAAATATTTCACTTATAGCACTTTTGTTGAAAAATTATATAAAATGAGGAATTTCAGTATTTACCTTCTTTTTAATGCAGCATAAACCCACAATTCTGTCTTGGAGTTTGAGTTTTGCCCCTTTCATTTATTGGAGTAGAAAGCAGGAAAAAATCTAACAGATAGTAAAATGGAGGAGAAAAGAAGTGGTGACATAAATGAAGGGGGAAATTGCAAATCTGAAAATTTTGATAATTGTTGTTTTTGACAAAATGTATATATCACTGAGCAACAAAAGTGTTCCTGGTAAAAACTAACATTACTCTCAATTATTCTGCACAGTGCCAGGCTCATCTTTCAATGACATCTTGTTATTATTATATATTACATTCATTACAGGAGAGCCCAGAGGTTCTCAAGCTTCTGTCGTGCTGAGTAAGTACAATATTTAGGAAAGATTATCCCCATCTTAAAGAACTGACAAGTTAACGAGGGACAGGATGCAGCAAGCAGGCAAAGAACGTAAGAGAAGATGGAGAGGAGGAATAAGGAAAGGGGCCATGGTGAGAACATCAGCAGCACAGCTGGGGGGACTAACCACATATTTCACAAGCACCTTCTCCTTTGATTTGTGTACAAACAAGCCACGGGCTCTGGTGTGTCCCCCAGAAGTCACCTTCTCCATGATCCATGGGTGCAGTGGGACTGAAAAGGCAGCCAAGGGGTTTTGGCTCCCCATTGATATGAGCAGTGTGGTGGAGCCCCACCACACAGCACACAAGTCACTGCCAGGAAACAGGTTGGCTCTGAACCAATCACGCACTGGAGAAAGGCAGGAGAATGGATTAAGCAGAAATACAGCATAATTCCTCTTTACACATGAGTATCTTTCCAAAACATCCAATGAAGTGGGAAATGCAGCAGCTTGTAGGAACCAGAGCAACACATCTAAGGCCCCAAGAAGTTTGGGATTGCCCTCCATTAGCCACAACCTCCTGCCTCCCTGCTCACTCATGCCTGTCACTTACATTAGAAGCACAGTTAGAAGCTGCACTAGAAGCATGGACAGAATGCTTTCAAGTCTGTCAAGACAGTTGTGCCAAGCTCTCAGCTGGTCTTTGGTAGGTGTTTCTGTAGCCCCAATACTGAGACTTTTACTCGAATTTCCCTATATAACTTGAATGGTGTGAGGAAGAGAGTCTCAGTTTCCCCATCTACACCAGTGGCTTTTTTAATCCAAAAGTTCACAAACTGAGACCCTCCTTTCATGTCCATTTTTGTTGTATTGATCTCAGAAGTGGCATCTATTGAGTATGAAGCTGCTACTCATTTCTCCCTGAGGATGGAGTCATGCTGTACTTGTTTATAGAAATCTATGTCTGCTCCTCACTCCAAGAGCTGTGAAAGGCTGAGGACTCTTTTTTCTTCAGCCTCAGACAGCAGTGCACCTCTACCAGCAAGGCACTACCATGCCTAGTGCATGTCAGGGAGCATCTTCTCATGTACTGAGACAAAAGAAGTGGGAGGTCTCATCACCATTTACCAGCACTGAACCTTTGTTATCTCCCCATGGGTAAAGGACAGCCACTGCTGGCTACTTTGGAAGCAATAGTTTGTCTGCTAACTAGAACGTACTGCAGCTGCACACAGCGACAGCCCTGATATCCTGTGTTCAGAGACAGCTCATTTCCAGAAGGGAAATTCTATCATTTACTGCTCTGGGCCATTTTCAGGAAAATATCTGCTAAGGAACTTTCTGCTATGAGTAAAAATTCTAGAAAATGTCTCCTCAACCTCTGTTATTTGAATTAAAGTATGCTGAAACAAGCTCTTGTGACTTTCCCAAGACTTCAGAAAGACATAATTTAATAAAAAAGTCTAGCAATTTAACCTCTTTTCTTTTTCCTAAATGACTCAGGGGATGCGTGAAAGAAAATGTTTTATGGCATTTGTCTGAGGTTTCCCATGGTTGGTAGAACTCCCCCAGTAACAACTACTTAGAGTATCACTGTCCAGAAACTTTAGCATTAGCAGATTTATGTCTTTTCTATTACCTGCAGCAATAAACTGCCTTAAAAAAATCCTCTTGTTCCCTAACTACAAATTGAATTTCAATAAATGTATGTAATATTGCCACAGGAAAGCACAAGGCAGAGTTGTGTGCAGTCTTAAAATTTTACATGCAGGTCTCATTGCCTCAAAAGTTTTATCAGATATTGTCCAATCTTAATGTATCTGTACTCCCTGGGCTAGAAGAGCAAAATACATCTGAGTTGAAACCTTCTGCTATAGTAAAATTAAAGGCATAAAAAAATTGAATGACAAGTGGAAGCACTACAATGGGTTTCTGACCTTCAAATTCCCTGCCTGGCTAGTAATAGGAGAACCTTGGCCTACACTCAAACATCTTCAGGGCTGTCATAAATTGGAAGAAGTATCTTTGGGATACACTGACATAGCTGGCATATTTCTAATTTCTTCAGCCTTGCTCATGAGATTATACAACCTTGCCGCATGACAACCTCTGTCTCCTGTATTGGGTGAATTTGCTGCTCCGAAGAGAAGATGATTCAGTGGCTTTCTGCTCCCCTTACACCTGCAGTCTAGTATAAAGCCACCCAAGGGAACTGGGCTTTTAATGCCCAGTGCCTGAGTGCTATTAAATTAGCTACATCTACCCATTAAACTCTCAACCTCACCTGTGGCAATTTCTCACCTTTGAAAGGTTACTATTATTCTCATCATTATCTGTACCCTGGTAGAGGTTGCATAACCACATCGCTTTAGCATTTTTAAATAGACGTCAATCTTCAGTGTGTAACACAGAGCCCTGTCCAAATTGCTTCCAAGTGAAGGCCCACTTGCAGGTACAGTCCTACAGATATCCCTGAGTCTGTGGTGGTTAAGTAAAAGAAGTATGTGTGTGCATCATCAATACTTCAGAGGTGTGGGCTGAGCACTGTCCCATTTCTCCTTTCTTTCTTCCTCCTATACTGGCACATCACATTCTCAACAAAGCTTTAACAAGAGGCTCCCAACCTGTGGTATCTGCTGAGGAGCTATCAGTTGGTCTGTGAAACTGATATTCCACAAAAATGTTTTAAACTTATGAACTCCCTCTGGCTTCATGGGTGGTCTGGGAAAAAGAAGGTTGAAATTGTTTGAGCTGTTTTAGAACCAGTGGTTTAGGCAACAAACTCCCACTGGCATCAGCACAGGCTGTGGTTAGGAGCTAAGCACAAGTACAGCCATGCACAAAGGTCCTGCAATGCACAAAAAAAAATGCACAAACCTTTTGTTTTGCCAAGACACGTCATTATCCTGCTACCAAAATGGTGATCATGGTCCTGCCATGCATTATGCAAACAATATACAGGCAATGTCAGCAGACAATTCTGTGTCTTCCAGTCACAGCTTTTCTGAGGATTTGGCTGTGCCAGTGGTGGCACTGAAGAACAGGCAAACAAACCACTTCTTAGGCTAAATACAATGGTAAATCATAGCATCTGTGATCACTTTTCTTCAAAATGTGAGCATGCAAACAGTCACCTGTGTTTGTGGGCAAGGCTCCTTCACTTCACCACCTGCAGCAATACATCCATCTTGGCAATAGTGCTTTGGCAATGACTGGCAGCAGAAGGTGCTTATGGCATCACTGGACAGCATTTCAACAGCTCCTGGGGAGCAGGATAGGAGTGACACCAATGTCACCATTGGCAGAAAGAGAATCAATACTGAAGGTAACAATTGGTGCTTCAGGACTAGCTTTTTACTGCTGGACATGAGATAATCCACGTTGATCTCTAGAACAGAGATAGTCCAGCACTCCCCTTTCAGAAAATGTGTTGTGCATCAGACTCCACAAGTGCAGGTAAATCCTGACTTCTAATGGCTGCTATTACATATTGCCCTTTCAAAATGATGTATTGACAATAACCCAGTAGGTTCCTCACTGGATTTTCAAAGGATTTCGTGACATCTCTTCTCCTTGATTCACACATATGTCTGGTATGTCTTTGGCCAAAGAAAGATAAATTTGGCTCAGTTTTGACCAACCTACTTGAGTTTTGCAAGTAATAACAGCTCAGGCATTAAACCCCAAAGCTCACAGGTTTGGTCCTCCCTCGCAGAATCTTCATGACACATGGCCTTAAATTTCTTAAAAGTACAAGGCAAAGATATGGAGTAGATGCCACTACTGAAGGTAGAGTCATAACTCAAGAGCTTCTATGAGACAGAATGTCTTAATGACACAACTGAGAACATTAGAGACTGACCTCAGAAAGTGTAATAAATGAGCTTGCCTGCCACATTTTCACTTAAAGAAGACAGTAATGATTAGAAATAAGTGGAGATTCACCTTGGAACAATATATAATTTAATACAACAACCACATTTGGAGTAGAAAACATAAAGCTGAGAATTACTCAGGGTGGAGAGAATATGATAGTAAATTATGCAAATCTATAGGCAGAGAGACTAATACTAAATATCATAAAAAATCACAGCACCATGTGTGAACACAACTCCAATAAAATGCAGTGGTGTGTTGGGACAACCTGTGGACAAAGAAAGGTTCTGACACACCAGGTTTGGTCAGAGTATTTCCTGTTTAGCAGAGAAGGTGGCCAAGGCAGATCATATGGGATGATCATGCTAAATAGAACCCAACAGCACTGCCACAGTGTAAGCACTGAAAAGGTCACAGTCCCCAAACGAAGCACTGTGTGGTGGCCGCTGTGCTGTTCTAAAACCTGAATGACACAAAGAGCACCTCAAGTAGGGAAAACTGCAGCTTACTGTCCTTTTCTGCCTGCAGCTGACCCTAGTTGCCAGCACAGCAGACAGAAGAGCAAATAACACTATTTGAAACCTTTCCAGCTAGGGCTAAATTTTAGTGCAATGCAATTTAAAACACAATAATCTAGGGCTGTAAGTGACAGTTTGGTCTGATTTTTAAGAGGAGCAAATTAAGATTTGCAAGCCCTTGAATTGTATTCAGGTAGTTTCTACAAGCAGCTATTTGTTCAGGAAGGCAAATAATATCCCAACCAAGTCAGGGCAGGCTTATAGTAAACTAAACTACACTTTGATTATTGCTGCTGATGAAAATGCAGCTTGGTTTGTCTTTAGTAGGGAGATGGAATCTTTAATACATTCTTACAGTCTTTTGCAATTATTGCTGTCTGTGCTGGAGCCAGGCAATTAAATCTTCAGCTCAGTCTTTGCTTTATTAAGATCTGTCACATTTTCTAGAAGTTCTGAGGAAAGGAGCCTGCAAAGAGGAATTCCAAACTTCTGCCAGTCAATGCTGCATAGAATTATTCTGCTCTGCATCCTCCAGATTCTATAAAATTAAAAGTATTTATGCCTCCTTTGATTTGATGCCTGCAAACAGATGATAGCCTGGATCAAGCATGTTTCTGAGTTGCAACCATATATTATACAAAATAATGATATTAAAGAAGAGCTGATAGAGATGAGTCTTGTCATCTGCATTGTTTACTCTGTTCTCCTGAAGTAATTGTGGATTCACAGGGGAGGTTTACACTTAGCTTCCCTTGTATTATTTGTGGCAGCTTTCACTCTCTGCCAACAGAAATTTCATGACTGTTGTGAAGAAAAAAAAGGTGCAGCCTGGGATGGCAATGCATCAAACATCTAGTAGTAACAATCAACAGCAGTTGTTGTGCAATAAGTAATGACTAATCAGCTTGGCTGTGTTGTGCATTCCTTAATGCATTGCCACAGCCCCCACTTTCTGAGATGGACTGTAAACCACTTATTTAGGATCATACTCATGGAGGTTGTGGTGTGCACCTTTTCTTGTTCTCGTTATTGCTCATGTCATTAGATGAGATTCATTTGATGCCATTACTTGTGCTCATTAAAATCTCTGTGACTAGAATATGGTACAGTATCAGAATTTTAATGCCTCATATATTCTCTGAGAGATGATGGCAATAAATGCTACTGCTTTGACCTTCTCTGGGTTTTATCATTTGATTCACTGATCATCTCCATTCGTTCATCTCCATTTGTGCCCATATAGAGAATGAAGAGCCAGAGAAGAACTACTGTTACAAACAGACAAAAATATTTACAAAATTTAATGCTTCCTATTTGTAAGCAAATCAACAGTTTATAGCTTTTCATCATCTGCATTAAGCATTAATATCCTGCCTTTTCATTGAGACAGGGATTGCTGTGAAGAGGCAATGTGTGGATTCTTTAGCATTGCGGGAACACTACAAAGCAGCCTGGTAACTACACATACCTGTGACAATACTTGCAGTGAGGAACAGGAAGAAGGGCTTCCTGTTCAATGCTCTTTACAGGAGAGCCCTTAAAATAATTTCTAGGATTTTATTTTGTGTAATTGTGAAGGTGTAGCAGTGATAATTAACTCTATCACTGACAAGACTTCCCCAAGCTTTCTTTATAGCTGGCCCCCTACTACTGTATGTAGTCAGTAGGATACAAGAGGTCTTCAGAACAGGGATATCCAAGTAAAGATGTGTTAGGTATACCACCAAACCACAGACCACCAAACCACATTCAGGAGACTACTTTAGAAGCCTAGATTGGACTAATCTCCCCACAGCTCCCTGGGTAGAAAGACAGAACATTTTAGGACTCATTTGGCCCATTTTAGACATCAACCTAAGTTTTCCATATAGGCAGTGAACTGAAGGAGCTCTTTCAGAAGATGATCTATAGCACCTGAATAAGACAAATACTCTGGATGGCTGGCTGGAAGAAGCTGTCTCTCTCCCCTTTGCCTGTTGAGGGAGAGCAACCCCTCCATATAAGCTCCTAAACTGGGGGCTTAAAACTAGGCAGCATGATTACCTCCCCTACTCAAAACACTTGACCTGGATGCTCCTGGGAGGTGAAAATGGAGTGTTGTCTGGCTGCACACTCCCTGCAACAGCAGCTTGTGATTTGAGGGGGTGTTTCTTTTACAGACTCACTGACTTGAGGGAGTTCATCTGATTTATAGCACAGATTGGGGTGTGGTGCTTGAAACAGAATTTCTTGAGCTTGTCTGTAAAGAACAAGAAAATTTCAGAGTGAAGTGTGACAGAATCTTTTTTTTTTTTTACCTATTTCCTTTTACAGACATCTACTTTTCAGCAGGCAGACTATGAAATGAGGCCCATTTGCTCCTGCATTCTACTGTGCTTTTGAGCAGGGGAAGGGGCTGTACATGGGGGCTCATTACTCCATGAATTTCCAATGAATTCCAGCACTAGATATATAAAGCTACCATGAAAGACCAACCTTTTTTACCTGTCACAAAAATTTACTCATCTAGCATTGGGCAAGGATTTTTACAGGTCACCAGTACATCAAAAATACATCAGCAGTAAAACATGGCCCAATTTAGCCTCATACCCAAGCCAGGGCTCCTTTGGGAACAGACAAAGCAGGTACCTGCCCAAAGCAGCATCCTGCTGAAGGGAGGTAAAATACTCATGATGACTGCTGGCTTTGCGATTGATGGAGAGTGGGAGAGCTGGAACAGCTGCTGCTCTTCTTTCAGGGTCACTGTGGGAAGGTGTGTCTGGTGGCTACTACTCTCAGGTGAAGCAATGGAGTGGTGGTCATCACCCCATCCTCCCAGCTTCCTGCTGCAGGAGCAGAAATTCCAACTTCTCCACACATTCCCCTGCCCTACTCTCCTTCTTCTTGCCTTCCTCTTCAGGTGTGCCCCAACCAACCTCCAGCCCATGAGCTGTGGGGCTAGAATGCTCACTTCTGGGAAGCCTTTCTTAGCTCTGGTCACAACTTTGGAAAAAGCATTTAGGGATGGTCTATGAATGGCATTTAGTAGCCCTCATGTTCTACTCAGCAGGAGGCTTGGTATAGAGGCAGTCAGAGCATCCCAGACATACATCACTGAGGTGGGTTAGGCAACCTGGTGTCTCAAAAGCAGACTTTTGTTTGTCTGTTCTTCCCCTCTGCATCTAGGCAGTGCCAACTCTGGAGGTAGTTAACTGATGGCATCTGGAACCAGAGTGCACCACAAAATCAATGTTGCACTCTCCAAATCCCTGAAATCTCCCCAGAGCATGAGAGAGCTCACCTGCAATGGCAACAGGCTGGCAAGAATGTGGGCTGGCTGGCACCAAAAGGGTTGCACTACTGGCTCTGAAATGAAGTTAACAGGGGAGAGGGTATAAGAACACATGTCATCAAAACAAATGCTAAAACAGGGTAATTAGAGAAAATCCTTCTTCTCTTTAGGAAAGCAGCAATGTAATTAAGGATTCAGCGGTGTATTCCTTGTATCCACTCCAGATTGATCCATGTGTGACAGATTCACAGTCAGGTTAGGAAGGACCAGACAGGAGGATGCTCAGTGAAAGGAACTGACAGCTTTAGCTGGAGAAGATTGGTCCCTAGGAAATTTCAGGGTGGTATGAGAAGTCAAAGCACCAATGCAGAGATAAACATGACTTCACACTCCAAGATATTTAGAAGCTGTTGTCCAGAACAGTATCTAATTTGACATCATTGTGAAGCAGTAAGAGAACAGCCATGGTCTTGCCTTCCATCACAACATGATTTTATCCTGATTGGGCCAAACCTAGGGTAAGTATTACCAACAGAAAATTAAAACTTTGCAGGAACAGGAAAAAAAAGAACAGGGTCCCCAGTCCTATCAGAGGCATAGTATTACCTGTATAAAAGCCAAACATATCAAGTTAGGCATTTTTTTACAAGATTTGTGTTTTGTTTGTTTGTAGTTTTCCCCCCTAATCCTGTATGTGTACAAGCAACTACAAGAACAGATGCTGTCCTGTTTAACTGCAAGGTCTCAAAATTACACTTTTTACATGTTTACCTAAATATCTGCTTGTTTAGCAAGAAAAATGTGAGATTCTTTTTCTCCCTCTTGTTGGAAAGGAGATATGAGGTGGCACTTCAGTAACTTCTCAGGTTGTGTTTTATAAGTGCAAATTTACTCATATGTCAATGGCAATACTTAATTCCCTATATATTAGACTACATATATAGCATTTTCCAGACATAATTCTGGAACTTCTGAGCAGTAGATGAGGAGCTCTGAAGTCAGATGGTGTTTTGACTCACAAGTTGGAGGAAAATAAGGATATGAGAGGTCCCCAAGCAAATATTCCTGCTTCAACTTGAGACTAGAGGACCCAAAAAAAAGCAAATATATCTCAGCTTTAATTCTGAGCAATGGGTGAGGTGAAATGAAAGGATAAAATTTTGATATTTCTTCCTTGGGAGGGGCTGAGTTGACTTGTCTGGCAGTGAGTGATCATTCAGTAGGGAAGAAACAAAATTGAGTAGCCTGCAGAAAGATTATTTGAGAACAGCTATCTGCAAAAGCCTGAAAAGCGAGGTCAAACTCTCTTTAGACATACCCTAGTGGGAATCCAGAGCAGGTCTAGTTGAAGCAAAATGAGTTATGCACTGATGTAAATGAGATCAGACATAACTTGCTGTCAACACAGTCAAATTTTAAGCTAATCAAAGAACAAAATCTTCCCTTGTGTATATTCAGAACTTATCTGATGACTATAGACAGATTTAGATGGAAATATTTCCTCCAATGAATTCAATAAGTTGAAGTAACTGCTTAGCATGAGAAGGAATAAGTCAGTTTTTTATAAAGGGAACACTAAATCAGAAAATATATGGCCTTTTTAAAAATCATAGAACAACTTCTTTGCAACCTGTTGAGTTGTGTTTCACTTCCAGTGATTACATTTTCAGTCACTGCTGATGTACTGAATGCAGCATGACTACTTCATAGATTGTTTTAAAAGAGCTGGAGTGCTGGACAAGATGGAGGAGAATTTTATGCCAACACTGGCTAGAATGGGAGTTGTCAAGCCCCGTGCTTTTATTTTTTCTTCGTCTTGTTCAACTACATCAACTCCATTTATTTCAGATTAAAGGCTGCAATATTGTCATCAAATATTGGCATTAACATTGGAAACCCAGTCTGCTGCCATGGCTGGCAGTGCCAACACAAGCTAATCATTCAATTCCTCTGAGGTCTTTTACTTCCATCATTTTCTTTTGAACCCCAGCAAGCTGCTTTTAGATCCTGGCATTCCAGTATCTTGTCCAAACCCAGGTGAAAACACAACACAGGGGCCTCCTGCCTGCCAGGACTACTGAAATGCTATATGATGTTCATGGTACTGCCCCACACAGGTTGGCCACTGAGCCCCAGTTCTGCTGAGGGGGGCTTGTACATGGAGGTGGGAAGGTTCCCTGGTTTGGCAGCCTTCAAATCCATCAGCTGGATTCGCTAGGCAGGCATGTGAGTGATTATCAAAACTCACAGCTGCCTGCACAACACACTGCTGATGATTGTTCCAAGTTGGCCCAGTTTTCCAGTTGGAAAACACCAGTCTAAAATTGGGGAGCACAGTTGTTGCCTAGGCAAGATCAAGATGAAGCAGTGCTGTTGTAGGCTGTAAACGTTGTGCCTGGCATCCAAATAACTTTGCCAAAGGCCACTCCCAGAACATCTCATTCTCTCTATCCCAACCCATCTCATAAATGGTGCCTCAAACTACAAAATCTCTGTAACCTTGTGCTTTATATCAGAACTTCCCCTCACCACAGCACATTGATTTCTTGATTAGTTCTTCTGAGGGACATCATGCCAATAAGTCAGGAATACAAGTTAAATAATCTCTTTACTGGACATACACCTGTTCCTGAGACAGCAGTAGATATGTGTACGGTTTTCCAGCACAACACAGTCTTTGAGCATGTTCTCTGTGTTTGGTCTGGTCTGTTCTCATCTATTTGTGAGTCAGAGGTCTAGGGGTGCCACAAGTTTTTCTGTCTCTTCCTTTGGCAGCTTTCATTTCTGTAATATGGTCCACAGAAGCCCTAGCTCAGATATGCAAATTTATTTTATATTAGACAAGTTTCTAGAATAAAGTCAAGAAACAGCACTAAGAACATGAATCAGAAACCCTCCTTTTCATCTAAGCACCCAAACTACAGGGTGATTCTTGCACCCTTTCTCTTTTAACCTGGCTTAGTGATTCACGAATGTTTCTTGCCACAGTTACTCAGACCCAAGGAGATATTTAGAGAATGCTGGGACTAAGCTAAGTTAGAAACCTGGTAAAATAAATCATACTGGTGCTAGGACAGATATTGTGGATTTGAATCTGCTCAAATAAAAATTGAACCTAGGTCTACCATCTCCTGAAAAGAATTCTAGCTCCTACCTAAGCCACCCAAAAGTTTGCATAAAAATGTGCAAAACCATTTCTCTTAAAAAATGTGAGACCTACATTTGAAACTTTAGAAGATGAGGCCTGCATTTGGGACATTACAGATGTCCAGGGCTATTTTCAGGACACCATCTTTACATGCTTATTTTGGTGGCTTCTGAAAGTAACTGTGACAAGACCAATGAGCAGCTTGGAGAGCTTGTTGTCAGGCCACGATGGCCCTTTCAGTCAATTTGAAAAGAAATTACAATGCCTAAGTTAAGTATCTGTAACAAATGACCTACTTACCAGGCTGAATGTCAGAGGCTACCTAGTGAAGTGAACATGTTGTGTCATACCCCAGAGTCATGCTGCTCCTTGCACCTCTTTGGACTCTGGTTTCCCTTGTATGGAAAGCAGGTTTGGAGAGACAGCATATTCCCAGTTCTTGCTCCAAAATTGTATTGGGATGTGATTTAGATAAATAAAACCAGGGAGTTAGGAGATTCTTCCACTGTTCTAGAAATGAAGCCTTCAACTACCATATCTATTTATATTCATAGTTTATATAGCAAGGGAGGCTGCTCTGGGAAGCTCATCTGAATTAATTACAGACACAGGTAAGCAGTTAGGTCACTGCAGCTCCTACTTTTGATATAGCCCCCAGGTCCTAGGCTGGGGGACAGTATAAAACTTGTGCAGAAAACATAGATTTCTACAGGAGATATTGTATTTGCATTTTTCTATTCATTATCCTTTGCCTTCTTTGCTGCCTGAAATGCTGTGATACCAAAATCATGCATATATGATTGATTTGGGTTATCAGTAAGTGCATTGAGAAGGAAAGTGCCCATCATGGCAGGTCTAGTGGATTTCATAGCAACTGGGATGTTTTTTTGCCACAGAAGCTGAAAGCACACTGGCTGTTGTGGGCTGTGCCTACAAGGCATGACTATGTGTGTGCTCTGGCATGTGGGTGTGATGGTAATTGTTCACAACTGCATGCACAAAGAAAACCAGCCCTGGGCAGGCTTCACTTCTTGCTCATTCCTTTCTGCCAGATGTTTTTTCACTACTGTCAAATATTCCTGCTCTTGAGAAGAAGAAAGGGGACTCAGGCTGCTCTCAAGAGCAAGAGGTGAAAGCTCTGTGCCTTAGGGAGGGACACTGAGTTCTACTGAACAGCTCCCCAACAGCAGGAGATTGGATAGGATTTGAGTGAGGTCTATGACTGCTGTCCTGGGCCAGCGGAAAAACAGAAAAACACAGCTATGGCTATTCTGGAATTCAAGAGGGCTATGCCCTTATGGCTTAACAGACACCTACTGTCTTCAAGTGACCTGAGGGATGTGCACCATCCTTCATCTGGAAAACATAAAGGCTAGGGATGGGCTTTCCCCAGCTCCCCAGGCTTCAGCCTTTCTAAGATCTTGTAGTACATTGCCAGCTTACACTAACCCTTATCAGCACTGGTACCTGATCTGGAAACCTTTTCTTTTACAATTGACCTGGCAGGCACACCTGCAGCACACTATATGGTTCTCACCCCATAATAATTTCCAGCCTTCTCTACCCATTTTCCCAGAAATGAGCAATCCCATTACAAAACTGACCAACAGTCTGCTCCCTACAGCCTGTCCAGTCCCTGTCTCACATCCCTGCCCACCTCCATGTGCCTCATCCCACCTGCTCCCCTGTGGGCTGCCCTTCCGGGTGAGGAGAAGGATCCTCTCACTGAGGCCATCAGGAGATGTCTTGGAAAATGTGTGCAACATAGTAGTAATTTTGAATGCAGAAAAATCAGACAATGGCAGCATGTCCTCACCTGGCACTGCAAGAATTCAAAAGCTTTCAGAAATGTTGATTAAAAGAGACATCTGGAAGCCACTTAGTTCAAAGCTTTGTTTATAGTAGGACTGTTGCTTACACTAGATCAAGTCAGCTGTTACTATTGATCTGCTTCCCCATTTTCCTACAGTCTGCATTAAGCTCAAGTTAAAGCTCATTCTCTCCTCTATTCCTTCAGACTTTTTAATGCACCCACCACATTGCCACTCGGTATTCTCCAGGCATCTGCTGCTTCTGTGCTCCTTCCACAGTTTCCTTTCATGTTGTCCAGCCATTATCAGAGTTTTTTCCCATTACAGTCAGGATGGCATTTGAACTGATGCACACCTTTGTTCCTTGAAAAGCAAAGCATGGTGTTTCCTGGCCCCCTACAGACCAAAGGACACTGTAACATCTGCCCTTTAGTGTATTTTCTGAAACTTTGGTGAAAGTTTTTTGAACAAATATACCTGACTTAATGGAAAGGTTTCTCTTCTTGTTCTTCTTTCTCTAATGAACAGGCTTAAACAAAGAAAAAAAAAAAACCAGTTGTAACTTGCCCAGAACCTTAGAGGCCATGTACAAAAGATTTCTTCCCCATATCTCTTAAATAGTTTATACAGAACATAAAGACATGAATAACATAATAACCACTGCTCAGACTGATACCGCTTCAGGGAAATCACTGGGAATACAAGCAGCAGAAGACACGCCTATACAATCTCTGGAACTAAATTTAGACAGAGCTGTATCTCTGCCTAATTGTTCAACCCACTTCCTCCTCTCACAGTGGAACAAGAATTCCTTCTGGAGCAGATGAATCTTGTTCAGCGTCTTCTGTTTAGCTTTCCTCCTAGGAGCCCCATCTTCTGCCTATTCTTTCTGAATACACCTCCAGACAGGCCTGTCAGAACTGGTTCCCTTTAGAGCAGAGAGTTTTGCTATGTTACACTGCAATCCATGACACCCAGTCAGTTGTTCAGTTTACATTGGAAGGATCCCAAAAATGACTGACCAGTCCCTCTCTACTATCTCACACCAGCCTGGATTTTTCACATGGCTTCAAAAGGCACATGAAGGATTCCCTGTTAGAAGAAACAGGATTCAAAATAGAGGAAGAGTTCAGGTGCAATACCCTAACTGTACAGCCTGAGAGTTCTTTTGGGATGATTTTTCTCATACAGTGTTGCAGTATCCAGCATGCCTCACCAAAATACCTGGTCCCACCATCAGCATATTGATAGGAAATATCTATAGGAAGTAAAAATAAACTCCTGGTTGATGAGTAGTAAGCTCTTGAATATGAAAATCACTCAATTTAAATAGCTTAACAAAGTTTGTGATTGGGGTTGAAATAGTCCTGTTGATAACTTTAATTAATAAATAATGGAGTTAGGCTGTTTATACAGCTGAGCTAAGTTGACCTGATGGCTGCTTGGCCCTGAAAGGAGTCCAGTTCATTCATCTCTCCTCTCCTTTCTTCCTTTTTGCCCTCACCATGACTGCTTAACCTGCTCCTTTCCTTATATTTGCCCTAGTGCTCCTCTGACTGCATGCTGAGTGAACTCAGCACACGGATATAGTAAAAAACTAATTTGAGGGAAACAACTACCAAATATGACCCAAAGACTTTTCTGACCACTTTGAAGTTGAAAGAACTTAGTACAAGGTCGGAAGACAGTGACAGTTGCTCTAACAAAAAAAGAAATATAGCAAAGCTGGAATGACACATATAGGCAGAGATGTGAGGGGAAAGGAAAAAGTGGAGCTTCTCCATAGCTCCTTTAGGAAGAAAACATTACTAACTCTAGAGATCCCTATGAAGACCCAACAGATCTTTTTGAGGAGACTCTGGATCCCACCAGGCTGTTGCTCGTCCCAGTATCAGAGCAGCTCACTGCTCCGCCAAGGAAGGCAGAACTGAAGATCCAGACAACTGGAATATTGTTTTAACTTTTTATTTCAATCTGCAAACTAAATGTAAAACATTTTCCACCAACCCTCCTCAAGATCTGCTAATATTTTTGGGTACCTCTTCTGGTGATTATTCTCCCTGTTGCAGGGAGAACAGACAGCATATAGCTGTTGCCCCCAAACTCAGGCCATAAGCTGTGGGCTGGTGCCTTGTGCCACAGTGACCTCAGTTATCCAAGCTAACTCTGAACTAGGACAGCTACTTGTCTGATATAATCCAGTAAGTAAAAGCTGTACTGCTTCCAGAACTCTTGTGATTTTATTTAACTATACACAGTGTTTTAGACATCTTATTCTGAATAATGAATACTTCTGTCTCATTTTGATAAATAAGTGCGTATTCTGATAGATAAGAATGACAAGCAACTTTTTTTTCTCTTGGGACCAGAGGCTTTTTTTTCTGCATTCTGACTAGAAAGCTAGTATTATCTGCTGGCAAATATTTCTGAGAAAAAACTATGTACTACATTCTCATATAAAAAACTTACAACCCATGTGAAAAATTTGAAAAAAGAAAGAAAGAAAAATAATGTGGGAGGGAGGGACATGATTACTTAGTCAGACAGAATGTCCAGAAATTCTTCAGTGCCTCCCATGCCTGTTGAAGTAACACAAAGTCTTGAAACATCATTAAATTATACTCTGTAAAAATGTGCAAATTATTTCTTCTTATCTTCTTTTCTGATTCCAAAGTATTTCATCTGCATAAATACTTTTAGGTAAAAGTAAGTGGCAAAAGCAAGAACCTTTTTCATTTTCTTTTGATTTGAAGTTTTATTTTGTCTGCTTCACAATAGCCTGAATCTGTATACAAACAAGTATATGTCACTTGCCCCACACAGCTGTGCTTATGTTAACAGGCAATCCATTCTCTGTTCTCTTACTGAGTTTCTTGAACACAGCATATATATGACTTTGGCTCCCAGGGTAACAGCCACGAATCTCAGAAACTGAAAGCTGCAAGGGAGATGCATGCAGAAAGGCCACCTCATGGGACAGAGAGGGCTAATCCTCTTTAATTGAGTTTGGATTTTCTTTCACAGTGTGTACTAGTAAATGGCTTTAGGAGCCAGAATATTCACTGAGGTGGCTGCCTAGGTAAGAAAATACTGAAAGAAAGTGTATTTTCCAAACACATGAAACTTGCTGAGGTGGTTTTCTATGTCAGGGTACAGAAACAGTACTGACGGATCCGGGTAAACCCCTGTGGTGAAGCTACATCCCTCAAGTTCAAGTCCCTTCAGCAAACTCATTTTAAAGGATCCCAAGGCTAACAAATAGGAGGACTTGCACGAGCTTAATTTTAACTTTAAGAATCAAAAGTTAAGCCAGACAGGGAAAACTCTTTTTATAGGTATCTCCTAAAGTAGAAAATGCATGTACATGTTTCACTGTTTACTTAAATTATAGCTGTGTGTATATAGATGAAGTAAAAATGTAGGTTGGATACTTATGAAAGAAAATTTGTGTAAACAGTCATGGCTGTGACTGATAACTTGTTCAGAAATTATTTTTACAGAAATGTGCCAGGAGAGAACAGAGATTATCAGGCAACAGACAAATACATCATTTTCTATGAGCAAAACATTAACATTGAATTATTTTTTGCGTGAAGGAAATCCAGAAGGGTTTCCTAAACAAACAGTGAGAAAAAATGTTCACCGTTTCCCAATTCCCTCCATAGTGAAAGGCCCTGAATGGCTCCTAAAACTGGGGTTTTGACCCAGGCAGCTGGAAGAGATAAGGTAGGATGACTGTCCTTGAGGTATGTTTCTGTCTCCATAAACTACAAAAGAACTTTCCACAACCAGCTCAGTCTAAGTGTCTTAGAAACCAATGCCAGGCAAAGTCTCTGAGATTTTTAAGAATCAATAGAAACTAAATCCTTGCATTTTCATTTCACTAAGAAATATTATTGACTGTGTCAACAAGTATTTCTCATTGCTATGATTCTCAAAAGAGATCCTAAAGCTTTGTTTAGTGTTTGCCATGTCCTTGCTTTGGAGAGTTCTTTCTAAAATATTTTCAACAATACACTTGGAAATTGCCTGAAATTTGTCTAACAGTGGAAAGAAAAACTAAAACCAAAACCCAATCCAAAAACAAGCCCAAAAAATCAGCCAAGCAAAACAGAAACAAAGAAAAACCATTGAAGGAGACATGGATTTTGTTGATGGGTAGAGTTCAGGTTTTCCAGGTCTAGCTAAAATAATTCTGTCAAAACTCAAAATTAGACTAATATCTTTAATTTCCTTAGGGGATAGGCTTTCTCACACATAGTATATTTTCTCCTTGGAAAAGTGAGACCGTAAGAATGAAAGCTTGGAATGAAGAGTTGGCCAAGTACCCAATGCTTCAGGGTATGTATAACCAGTGCGTCTCAGTTGTGCTGCAGAACAGATGCCCCGTGCCCTTATAGTTTTCCATTCCCTGGCTACCCAGGTACGTTTTACATTTCCTGAAATGTGCCTTTGGCTAAACAATTCTTCACAAGTTTCTTGAGCCATTTTCCTCCCCAAAATGAGACACTGTGAGAAATATGACCCAGTGTAAAGAATAAAAAAATGGAGTGCATATGGCCACTGAACCACAGCTCATATAAATCATCACTGTAACATTTAACAGCAGTTTTTTCTCTTGGTTGAAATATTTGAGACATTCTTTTCTTTGCAAGTTCAAGATTTTTCATGTGACAGAGAAAGCTATGTTCCCACCACAGGCAACATTCATCCTGTTCCCCAGATTACAGTTTTATTCCAACTTACTTGATCATTTTTAGCTGTCAGCTTTGGTATTTTACTAATGCTACAGAAGACTTTTCAGGGATCTGACTCCTGGAACCACAGGAATTCCTCAGCATTTTAACTCTTCTGTATGAAAAATGAAGTTTCTGATTCACGTGTTTTTAGACAAAAGTATGATGTGATTGTGTTCAAACAGCCTGAAAGACAGAAGAGGAATTTCATAAAACTCTGCAAAGTGATGTAAGAATGTGCTGGCTTGCTGTGTATGTCTGCAGTTTCTTCTCAAGGGCATAATTTCAGTATTAGCTAAACGTAGCTTAGAATTAATTTTATCAGGGGAAAACAAGAAGTTACCTACATGAGTAAGGACCCATCGCTGGATCTATTGGACAAGAGAAGTCAAATCCAGTGGTGGGTACTTTACTAATGAATATTCCATTTCCTTTTTGAAAGAGACAGTTCTCAGACTGCTGTCTAATTAATGACATCTGTAAAATGTGTTTTTCTAATTAGTAACTAAATTTAGATTATGGTTCCTCAGAGCATGTCTGCTGCATAATAATATCCCTTTAAATGACAGCTTTGTCCCATGCCTAGTTGTGCTGTGATTATCAAGTAAGAATAAAACTCTTTTGGCAGGTGTTTTTGTTTCAAGACAAAGAGTTGATAGCTTTGTGAATTGAAGTACGTTTTTATGATCCCATAACTCATTCAAGCCTACACTGCAGGATGACTTTGTGGTTGTGCACACACAGAAAAATGGAGATAAATTCTTGCGATGCCCTTGCTTCACCAATTCTGCAATTAAACCACACGCTGTTGAGAAACAGGAACACACTGAAATTAATAGACCCACCTGCAAGGCTCTCCATGTGGTACTGCACAGGCAGCACCTCAGACAGTATCAGGGATCTGAAGGAACAAACACACATTAAATAAGACATTTCAAAGTAACACAATCCATTATAGAAGACAGTGCTTGCTTTGGAGAGAACTTGACAGACAATGAAGTGATCAAAGGTGCTTTGATATGTCTAATTTTGGCTTACACAGCTGAGTTCTCCTATGGCCAATGGAGGTAATGAGAATAGTATTCTCTTTTGTGTCTTCCTGAGGGAGGGATCAACAAATAGAATAGCTTATGCAGGTGACACAGTGATAGAGCATTTTATTTCTCTGTTCCTAGCTCAAATTAAATGAAAGAACAAATAGTTGTAGTCTGGGAAGTGAATTTAACTGAATGTCCTTTTCTTTGGTTCTGGGCACTGAAATTTTCTAAGATTTATAAGAGAATTAGTATTACCCTGCAAATTTTGACCCTCCAGCAGACTAATTGTCAGTATGTCTTTCAGTAGACTATGCAGTTTTTCTATTTGCTCCCAGGAAAATGTATGCCATTCTGTATTCTCACAGCACAAGTGTGCTCTAACTGGGAAGGGACTTTTACATCAGTAAGAAATAATTTATGTATGTGTTATATTTGCAGTGTTTCTGTGAAGCATTGTAACAGAATCAGACTGTCTCTGCCAAAAATTAAGGCTAGTAATAAATTAAGTCTATTATATGGATGCCTCTGACAAAGCATGCAACAGAACTATGAGTTAAACTGGACTAGGACACAGATGTTTAAAAGTATCACTTGAAATTTTAAATCTCCATGAAAAAACAAGCCATTTTGTACTACACAGTCTTAATACCTAATGTTCTACCAGTGTTCAAACTTAAATGTCTCCAGCAACATCCATAACTCAGCACTAGACATTTGCAAATTAAGCAGCAGATACCCACCATGGGAATGATCAGTTAAAGGTGATGGGGTATGGAAATGGCATTGGCCCAGATTCCCTATGAGTGCTTTTGAAAATCCTTGAAATAATTTGAGATATTCCAAATGCTTACCAGATTTTTTAGCGTGTTCTTCACAACGATAGAGGAGATAACTGATGATGCTATTAACAAATTGCTGTTCAGATAAACAATGCCATGAGTGCAAACTAGTTGGACCCAGAAATCTACCAACAGCACCCTGAGGCCATCCCAGAGGCAGGGACAGTGGGAGAGATAAAACAATGCAAGGCTCAGGAAGGAGAGGGACATGGAGGGACTCTTGGCTACAGCCCACACAGTTCATAGCCCAAGCTCTGCAAGCATCCCATCTGCCAAAACACTTCCCTGAGGAAATCGGGGTTGTGAGAGAGTCCTGGAAGGGCAGAAAGCCAGAAATAAAAATTTCACAGCCTTTTTTGGCTCTACTCCTGTGTTCTAGCTCTTTTCCTGAGCTAACTTAAGACAGGATTGCTTTTAACAGATAAATAACTTGTTTACTGGGACCTGGGCTAGTGGAGACATAGACCTGTGACTGAATTGTTCATCCTGTGAAAGTATATTCCCTCAGCCAACTATTTTCGACAACGTTTTTCCTTTTTTCATGAAAAAGAAAAATTATTTGGAGCATGTAGATTTTGTCCCTTCATAGACTCTGTATCTTTTATCTGTGGAAAGACTGAGGATGGAAGACGATCAGATACTGCCTTTCAGGTACTTTTTGGTCTTTTTCTTTAAGACATGACTATATCAAGGAGTCAGTTTCCAGCTGAATACCTTCTGGTAGAGGTTTCAGAATCAGAAGCAGTTTTCTGAATGACTGCACCAACATCTAACACAATGCTATTCCCCACCTTACTTCAGAGCTTCAATGTGCTCTTACTGTTTAACTCTTCTACTCTCTCAAACCTCTTTCATGCCTGCAAGTTTGCCAGCACAATATTGGTGAACGATTGCTTTCATTTAGCTCATATAGTGCTTTGCCCTTGATCCACATCTCCAGAAAATCCTTGTCTTCTTCTTTGTCATTGTCTCCTCTCTCAGGATCATCAGTGTTGCAGTTTCTCCCTGGGGTCATTGCTAGTTGTCAGCCCTTCAGATCCTAGAAAACACTGCTGTTCACAGGCTGCACCTCAGTCCACTCTACCCTTGACCAATAAAGAGCTGTTGAGGCTGTAGCTCCTTAATCAGGAGAGCAACATGCATGGAATTCACTGAGACAGACTTTTGGGGGTTCCTGGTCAGAGAAGGACAGAGATTGTGGAGTGCTAAGGTGCAGTTCAGTTTTTAGTGGTGTAACTCATTTGACTTCAGCACTTAAAGTGAAAGGCCATGCATAAAACACTGCCAGCAATCTATTACCTTGGGAAATATCTATTTTATGTTCAGAATGAAAGATTAGTTGTAAAAATCTATGAAGATACAGCTGAACACACCCAGGCCTCACACACACCTCTTTTCTTGTTGGATAAACCCTTTCCATCTCCACATATTTGAAAGGGAATTTATTTAGGCTTCTTCCCTGCTACAGTTCAAAAGCGAGGGAAACAAATTAGCCTCCTCTACCTGCTCAAGACCTATTTGTGACAGGAGAGTGTTGGTATCAATTATTACTCTTCACTCAATTGAGGACCCTATGATGTACAGGATGCCAACTGCAGCATCCCAGGAGGACACTGTTTCTCAGTGGAAAGGCCAAAAACCAGTCTGACAGTCAGGACAGGTGTGGTGAGTTATCCTTGGCAGGATATCAGGTGCCCACTAAGCCACTCTATCACTTCAACTGCTCAATGGGACAGGGAGAGGAAAAATAAAAAATGAAAAGCTCATGAGTTGAGATAGAAAAAGGGAAATCACTTACTGATTACAGTTATGGGAAAAACAGACTCATTTTTGGGAAATTAGTTTAATTTATTGTCAATAAAATAAAGCAGGGCACTTCAAAATAAGAACAACTCTAAAAACACCTTTTCCCCTATCCCTCCCTTCTTCCTAGGCTCCCAACTAATCTACCTCCTCCTCATGAGCAGTGCAGGGATATGAGGGAATGAGAGTTGTGTTTAGTTCATAACACTTTGTCTCTGATGTTCCTTCCTACTCACACTCTTGCCCAGCTCCAGCATGGTGTTTCATCCACAGAAGACAGGCCTTCATGAGCTTCTCCAACATGGATCTTTCCCATGGGCTGCAGTCCTTCATGAACTGCTCCTGTGCAGGTCCCTTTCAAGTGGTGTATCCTTCAGAGACAGGGAAATCTCAGGACTGATGCCTGGAACACTCCACTCATTCACGGAGTGTTGTCACTTTGGTGTCTGTGCATAGCTGTTTCTCTCACATTTGCTCACTCCTCTTTTCCATCATTTTTTACCCTTTATTAAATATGTTCTCTTAAGGTGCTATCAACATTACTGATGAGCTCAGCCCTGGCAAGTGGTGTGTCCAACTTGGAGCCAGCAGGAATGACTGTCCAACAAAAGCTTTAGCATCTTCTCACAGAAGCCACCCCTGCAGTACTCCCCACCACACACTACCAAACCCTTCCCCACATAAACAACTGGACAGCTGTGCTGGGATACTCTCTCACAATATTAAAGTGAAGGAATTCCTTCATATTGGTCTTAATACACTACAAGGAGTGTTACAAGAAGTGGCTGTTCAAAAATTGATGCAAAGGCACCGTAGAAAGAGTGTGATCACATGGCACCTACAGGATGGCTGGGGGATCAGACCCAGCCAGTGTGGATTTAGGAGGGGCAGGGTTAATAACCCACAAGTGTCTGGAAAGACTGAGAGGTATAATGGACTGCTGAAGACTGTTGAGAGTGTTAGGAATGGGGCATGGAAGGATAGGCAGGCAAATCTAGCAGAAGCTGCTTGTCTGGTTAACACTAGGGGATCTGCAAACCTCCTGGTCCTGCCCCAACAAAACTTCTACGCACTGTAGGAGGAGATAAGGTCCCTACATTACTCTTGTGGGTTAGGTTTCTCAGTGAATTTTGTCCCATTGTTGTCAGGGAGATGCTGGAAGGGAGACAGCAGCCTTTCTGGGTGAATAGTGATTACTACACAAAGGGAAGTGGCCAATGACTCTGGCGTTCCAATGGAGTTGCTTTGAATTTGGAGAGTTTTGGCTGCGGGTTGGACTCCCCCGATCAAGGTTGGGGTTTTTTGTTGGTTCTTTTTTTTTTGTTTGTTTGTTTTGTTTTGTTTTGTTTTGTTTTTTGGGAATTGTTGAGTAATGCCATGAAAGGTGCTGGTGATGACCTGAGACTTGGCGGGGGGTGGGTCCCTCTTCCCTGCCATTCGGGGATGGAGGAGAGCGGTCACTTGGTACTGAGGGGGGTTTTGTGTATTCAGCTCTGGGACTTCGGCACGCTGCAATTCGGCACTACAATTGAATCTGGTTTTCCTGCTTCTCCCTGCTGCTACTTGGTAGTGGGAGACTGGTTGCTGTTTGCATGAGTTTAAGGGAAATCACCTCCCCCTCCTCCTTCTTGTCAGAAGCCACCATTGCCTCTGCTGGGCGTGAGTCACTACAGCCTCTCTGCCTCACCAGAGCCACCAGTGTCCCATTCCCCCAGCCATAGTCATAACTACACTAAAGAGGAAAACATGCTTACTGGGTGGGAAACTTCTGTCTTTGTGCTTGTTCTGTTCTGTTCTCTTCTGTACATATTTTCTAGTAAAGAACTGTTATTCCTTTTCCTACACTTTTCCCTGAGAGTCCTGTAATTTTCAAAGTTATAATAATTTAGAGGGAGGCATCTTCTTTCCGTTTCAGGAAGGTTCCCATCTTCCTCAGTAGACATTTGTCTTTTAAACCAAGACAGTTTTTGGTTCCTGAACAGGGCCTTATAAGGGAAAGATTGAAAAGAGAATAACAATTTCTGGGTAACCCATTTCTGTATTAGATATAGAAACATCATTAGGCATTGCCATGTATTCCAGCTTACCCCAGTTCTGTTGGCACATGACTGTGGTTATGTTTTTTTTTCATTTGCAGGCCATCAGTGAAACACACAGGGTAGTGTTGCCCTACAACAAAGTACATGTGACTTATCAGATTTATAGAATGGGTCAACTGGGTGAGGAATTCAATGCTTGTAAACTCCTTTTGGAATGTGTGCATGTGGCTATCTAACTATCACAGCCTGAGTTCATATCCTTGGGGTTTCACTAATAATGGTACCTATTGTAGAGGAGGAACACAGGGGTATGTTTTCTCCCAACCCTTCAGCCCCTACTTCAGGCCTACCACAACAGTTTTTGAAGGGTTTAAATTTCCCCTAGTTGCTAAAGGTATTGTCCTGTTGCTGATGTTTTTGCTAAGTTTATTCAATACAGTCCATTCAGCATTTAGAGACAGGGCGGGGTTGCCTGGGGTAGCTACCCCAAAATCTGCCCTAGAGACTAGGAATTCTGCCCAAAAACCTGCTGCAGGGGCCAGGCATGCTGCCCAGCAGCACCACCTGCAGTCAGAGGGAAAAGTGAATAGCACAGCAGTGGAATCAACAGACACAACTTTTCAGGCTCCAGCCAAGCCATAAGGACAGCCACAGCCACTTAGCAGTCTCCTCTGTGCAAAGGAGAATATATAAAACCAAATCAAGTATGTCTGGTTAACAATGATGAGGTACTGTGGTGGTATAATCCTGCCTGTTCCTCCCCTCCTTTCCAAGCTGCAGTGTGATCTGAGAAATGCTTATTAGGCCTTGGCCTTAAAAACAGCACCTGGGCTCAGCAATTCCTAAGCTTATCAGAAATACTGTCTGCTCCTAGGAACTGCTAGCAATCTCCTGTTTTCCTTATGACTAGCCTTGGAAAATATTCCTCTTGCCTTTCTTACACTTTTCAAAGAAAGTGCAGACCCAAACTGTGGCCAGGAATGAAACATTGTTATGACTAAAGCTCAGTCTCTTGTGACCCTATAAACAGCAGTCCAAAATGAGGCCCTTTGAGCTCTCCTGGACCACAGCAGGCTTGTGACCTGCAATCACTCTCTGAGTGGGATGCTTCTCAGAGCCAGCACTCCCTCCGGTTTGTTATACCTGGACGATTGCTGAAACATGACGCATCCTGAGCTGATACCTCACTCCTCGAGGCCCAATCCTTCACCTGTTGGGAGATGTAAAGGCACCCAAAGTGAGTATTCCACTGACCTCTGAGGGGAATTTTTCATAGGTGTCTTGCTTGCACTGACTGTTTCTGACTATGTGCATGCCCCTGCGCATATGCTGTAGCAAATCTGAGAGAAATACTGCTTTCTTAGATGTTTAAATATCTCAGATATCTAAGTATTCAGGCCCGTAGGTAAGGTTAAGTTATAAACCTTAAGCTAACTTAAGCTTACTTAAGTCCTCATAAGTGTTGTTCATTTGCAAGTTAGTAAATATAAGTTAAGCTAGGTGTTGCTAAGTGTCCTCTTGTTAAGTTGCTAAGCTTGACATTGAAGTTAGTTATAAGTTAGGTTAAATGCTGTTAAGTTTTACTCCTCTCTTAGATTGTAAAGATTAAGTTAAAAAATAAGATTAAGTTATAAGTTAATTTGGGTATAAGTTAAGTGTTTTCCCTATGTTAAATGACTAGGGTTAAAGTATAAGTTAAAGTACTGTCAAGTTTGAGCGTTGTTAAGCTTTTGGGCCGTGTTCCTTTTTATCCTTGCCCTGACTGTCCTTTTGTCACTGGTACTGGTCACACGCATACACCCAACACACTCCCACACACTCCAAGTTCATTTGGTTCATTTCTGCTTTGATTGCTTGGATTTTGTTTGGTTTCGTTGTTGCTTGCTTTCCGTTGTTGTGATTAGTGTCCTGTATGGTAGAGTGAATCTTGCTAACGACTTTGTGCTTTGAGCCAACAAGTACACTGTAATGGAAAGTTGAAAAGAATTTTGAACAGAGTTTAAGCCTTGTGATCGAGGCCACAGCCCATGGATGGTGTGAGTCTGGTAGAGGCTCCCCAGTGCACTGGGTTTGGGGCTTCTCAGAGCTGGGTTGCTTGGGAATGCATCCCAAAGCAGGTAGAAAACTCCATCTAAGGCTAAATACCGACACAAGACTGAAGGATGGATTTAACCATGGGAAGTATCTCCCAAGTTATCCATGACTGTGAGTCGTGTGCTGCAATCAAGCAGGCCAAGAGGGTGAAGCCCCTATGGTATGGCAGGCGGTGGTCCAAATGTAAGTATGGGGAAGCCTGGCAGATTGACTACATCACCCTTCCCCAGACCTGCCAAGGCAAGCGCTATGTGCTGACCATGGTAGAAGACACCACTGGATGGCTGGAGGCCTACCCTGTGCCTCATGCTACTGCCCGGAACACCATCCTGGGCCTTGAAAAACAAGTCCTGTGGAGACATGGCGCCCCGGAGAGAACTGAGCCTGTCAACGGGACTCATTTCAAGAATAACCTTATAAACACCTGGGCTAGAGAACATGGCATTGACTGGGTGTACCATATTCCTTATCATGCACCAGTGGCTGGGAAAGTAGAGTGGTGCAATGGCCTGCTTAAAACCACTTTGAAGGCACTGGGCAGGGGGACTTTCAAAAACTGGGAAATGCATTTAGCAAAGGCCAGGTGGATAGTTAATGCCCAAGGCTCCACCAACCAAGCTGGACTCTGCCTAATCTGAGCCCTTGAGGACAATGGATGGGGATAAGGTTCCAGTGGTACACATGAGAGATATGCTGGGAAACTGTTTGGATTAATTCTGCCTTGAGCAAAGATAAACTCACCCATGAGGTTGTCTTTGCTCAGGAGTACTTGATTCCCAGGCCTAGAGAGGAATTGTTTTGTCTGACCAAACTGTGAAGACAGTAGCTAGCACTGTTGCACCGGGTTTGATGTTGGCCAAACACCAGTGCAAAAATCATTTATTCATTCTCCTCTGCTATAGTAAGCATAGGAGAGAGAAAGAAAATTCATGGGGCAAGAATTAGGAGAAAACACTTGAAGAAAAGGCAAAAGAGGCTCAAAATTTTAATATAATGAAATTTTAACAATGAAATATTTATTACCAGAATTAAAAGACGATAATGAGAACTGGAATAAACTTTTAGAACACCTTTTCTTCCCCCAGCCTATTCTTTCCCACCAACAGCACAAGGAGACAAAATATGAAACTTTTTAGTCAGCACTTTTTAGTTGGTACTTCTAAAAATCTTTCTTCAGTTCACTTGGGGAGAGAAGTCTCCTTTGCTATGCCATGGAATCCATCCCACGGGAGACAGTTATCTGTGAACTCTTCCAACATGGTTCTAATTTTCACGAGAAGCAGTCCACCTGAAACCTGCTGCAATGCGAAATCCCTCCCATGTACAAAGCAGTCTTCCCACAACTGCTTTTTTTCGTGGGCCATTTAGTTATGGGGTTTTTGTTTTAAGGATGAGCTGTTCTAGTATAAAAGCAAGGGTCTTCCTTTTCTATCTCTAGAAGCAGGGGTTCTCTCACTCTCTGTTCAAGCCTCTGACCAGATCACAGCTTTTCAGCATCCACACACTCCAGCATGAATGCCCTTTTCTCATGAGCTGTGGGTGAATGCTGAATCCCCCCATGCACTTCATGAATTACGGGGAAACAGTTTGTTGTCTTATGGTCCTCACCACAGCTTGCAGAAGAACCTCAGCTCTGATGCTTGGAGCACCTCCTCCTCTCCCTCCCTCTTTTGCACTGACCTTAGTGTTGCCATGTTGTTGGCCTCATGTGTCTTCATCTTTTCCTTTTTCCTGACTCGGGAGAGAATTGGTGTTTTTAGGTTAATTTGTTCTCAAGTTCTATCAATTGAAACAGTTTTTGTAGAGGTCTGAAGCATTGAAACGTTGATCTTGTCTGAGCTCCTCAATGGGGAATCACTTGTGCTTTTTGCTGCTGATCACCTGGTCTCTGCCGGCACTGTGCAAGCTGCACTGGCAGCTGGCTCCAGTCCGTGCCTTTTCTTGATGCGTGACGCTGAAGAGAGAAAAGCTGCTGCTACCATTTTGTCTTTCTCTCCACTGCGCGTCTGGCTTAAAGTGGCTAAGTAAATAAGTCCATTACAAGCAATGCCAAGAGAGCCACAGCCGCCGAGTGTCGCCCCAGCCGCATGGTTGCTTGCAGCATTGGAATGGCCTCTGGCAGCATGGCCCAGTGGTGGCACTGGAAGAGGGTCCAGCAGCCCCCTCCAGGAAGGAGCCCTGCCCCCTCCAGGAAGGGGGCTTGGCCAGCTCCCACTCCTTAGAAGAGCAGGGAGCAAGAGAGCTTCCTGCAGACTTTTTGTCTCTAAATATGTTATAGAGGCATTTCCAGCTTTTCTAATTGGCTTAGCACTGTGTCAGTTCTCAGAGCTTGCCAGCTTTTGGTTTTTCCAGGCACAGAGGAAGCTGCTAGCAGCTTCTCACAGAGAATCACTTTCATGGCTGGCTCCTTCCCTCTTCACCACAAACCAATTAATATAAAACCAGCCCATTCTACCCTTCACCTCCATGAATCACATATTTAAGAATTATCATCAAAATTACATTCAAAATGCAATCTCAGAATGATAAAAAATTACTAAACTAGATTTAAAAAATTCCCTACACTAAATTTAAGGCATAATCACAGCACAAAACTGAAAAGACTGAAATTATGCAAAGATCCACCCCTGTGATGGGTTGACACTGGCCAAATGCCAGTACACCTATGAAAATCATTTATTCATTCTCTTCTGCTATAGTTGAGCAGAGGAGACGAAAATAAAACACATGGGATGAGATAAGGATTAGGAGAAAACACTATAAGGGCAAAATAGGCTCAAAACATTAAAAGGCATAAGGAAAAAAATTATTAACAGAGTTAAAAGAGTATAATAAGAACTAAAATAAACCTTTAGAACACTATTTCCCCCACCCTAGCCCTTCTTTCTTTCCCACCAACAGTGCAGGGAGAAAAAATATGGGAATTTTAGCTAGTTTGCCACTTCTTAAGCTCTTTTTTCAGTTCCCTGAAGGAGAGGAGTCTCTTGCTATGCCATGGGGTCTTTCCTATGGGAAACAGTTTTCATAAGTTGAAGAATGGTGCAAGTTCATCATTGATGATTCCCAAAATCTGCCTGATCCAATTGATTTCTCCTAAAAGTTTCTGTAAATCCTGCAATTCTGTATATTCTGTGGCCTAATTGTTTGCTCTGTGACTCTCCATACCAAGTATTTCCTGGACTTTTGAGTCCAGGAGAGATTTCTTGGACTTTTGATGTAGAGACTTCTACATTTTGAACTTCTGCAATCACGCTGTCACGAGCCTCTTGCATTTCTTTGTGTGTTGGTGCTGCAATGGGCAGATCATCCATGTAATGTATGATCATTGTTTGCGGACGTTTCTCTCAAGCTGGAGGCAAGGCCCTTGCCACGAACCATTGGGAAATCGTTGGTGAGTTTTTAAGTGTTTAAGGAAGAACCACCTAATGATATCTTTGCAAAGGTTCTTGTTTGTTGATGCTTGGGACAGAAAATGCAAATTGAGAAGCGTCTTCTGCATGAAGTGGAATGTTGAAAAAACAATCTTTCAGATCTGTAATTACAAGTGGCCATTCTCTTGGGATTGAGAGATAAGGAAGTCCAAGTTGGAGTGGTCCCATTTCTTCAATGACCTCACTTATTTTCCTGAGGTCATGGAGCAATCTCCATGAATTGGAAATTTTCTTGTGGATAACGAACACTGGAGAATTCCAGGGAATATATGTTGGCTTGATGTAGCCTTTCTGCAATTGTTCCTTTACTAATTTTTTGAGAGCACTCAGTTTCTCTTGTTCCAGGGGCCACTTGTCCACCCAGACAGGATCATCTATTTTCCAGGTCAGTTTCAAGGTGGTGAGTGCCTCAGTGACTCCTATTAAAAATCCACTTTATTCTTGTTCCCCATTGTGACAGGATGCCTCTTCCCCATACTGTGATGGGTTTCTGCACAACGAAGGGACAAATGATTGCTGCCATTCCTTCTGGCCCTGTAATGATGATTGAGTTTTCACTCTTCATGCATAACATGGTTCCTCCAATTCCAGTGTGTTGTGGTGTGCTTTGTATTTTCATGTTTTGTTTTTACGTGTTTTTATTATGTAAGTTCTGTAATGGTTTAATCCAAGCTCCCCCTGTACTTCTCCCCATCTGGTACAATCTCCCGCCTGGGAAATTCCCTGTCTTTGTTCCCCTCTGTTGCAATATGTTGTCAATCATCTGCTGCTCTCCTTCCAGTGCCTGCCCCCCTTCAGAAGGCCTCTCCCCCTTTTTCCAGAGACTTCGGAGAGACTCAGTCCCTGATTGGGACAGGCTGGAAAATACCCCACCCCTCGTCTTCCAGTGGTTGTCTGTGTGTCATCCCCATTCCCCTGATTTGTTTTCCCTCTTGTGTCCACCCCTTTTTCCAGTCCCTTATAATCACTAACCCCGCCCCCAGCTCTCTCTCTCTCTCTTGCTCTCTCTCGCTCTCTCGCTCTCTCTCTCTTTCTCTTTCTCTCTCTTTCTCTCTCTCTTTTCCTCAGCCTTGTTGCTGCCTGCCAGGAGGGGCAGGTAACAATAAACTCCATCTTGCCACGAGGTCTCTTCTGAATCCTTCGTCGAAGCCTCACCAACAGCTCTCGTGTAGCTCCTGACCCATCAGGGGGTGGTGGCCGGTCCGCTTGCCACTGCCTGACCGGACCTGAAACGATTCCCAGCCAGGGCAGCCGGGACTAGCTGGAAAGCCACCTCCAGCAGGAACAGGGAATCATTTCACCAGTGAGAGATTTCAAAGGTAAAATCAAGTTCCACTCTGGGCCAAAAGACATAGGAAATGACTGTGATATGTGCACCAGTGTCCAACATGCTTGTGATAGTAAATGTTTTGCTATTATGTATCAAGTTTTAGGTTAATCGTGGCTTATTTGTTTTACCCAGAAGACATCAGTCTCCATGTCTTCACTTTCAGATGATGCCTGCTGACTCACTATTGGCACGACTTGTTGTTCTACTGCATTCAGTGGTAAAGCAATGGCCTTGGCTATTTGAGTATTTTCCAGAACAATCAACGAAGATTGTAAGGCTTGAGCCAAAACTGTTAGTTCCTCATTCTGGTTCACTGAAATGACTGATGGATAGATGATGAGCCCTAAAATTCTGCTTCTGTCCTTACCTATAATTAAAAATTCTTGCCTTTTCCATGATGTTCCAGTGACTCCTGTGGATAACACTGCATAACTCTCATTTATGAAGTATTTTAATTTGGAAGCTGCCAATTCGCATTGCGCCGCTGGGGGTAATAATTCTGGGTCACTGGGGAAGCAGCAGATGGTCCTGTGTAGGGAGTCTGATTGGGGTTCCCCCCCCATATTGTATGTCTTGAGGGGTCCTGGGCTGGTAAAACACCGCCATTACCTGTGTCATAGCGTGTTGGCATGCCGCACTCTTTTTGGAGTTTCCCAGAAGGGGGAGAGGTCTTCCACATCCACTTTAGAACAACACTGATTTGCAAAGTGTCTCCCTTTTCTGCATCTTGGGCAACGATTCGGTGCTTTTGCATTTTCTGCAAACTCTGGGCAATACTTTCTTATACGTCCAAATTTTCCACACTTGAAATATGGCCTTTTGGCAAGTTCTGCTGCCATTACTTCCATGGAGTTGTCTTGTTGAGGAGTTACATGGAGAGCTGAGAAGGTTTTTTCGAGTCTTTCATCTGCTGTTCTAGAAGTTTCCCAAATTGTTCCCCCAAGACATTTGCTTGGATTGCTGCTACATGTTGAGGAGTGACTATCTTGCTGCAAGCTTCTTATCATTTGAGGCAAGGTTGGCTGTGGACCAGGTAAGGTACTAATTATGTGCTTGTGTTCTTCATTGGTGTTCACAAAAGCCAAACTTCGAAGCAGACGGGGATGTGCCGCTTCATCACTGTATTGCCTCTCCACTGCTTAAGTAAGGCTATCTATGAAAGAGGTGTATGGCTCAGATATTCCTTGCCTTACTTCTGTATAAATGCCCTCTGGGCTTCCAGTAGGTTGGATTTGTAGTATAGCTATCCAAGCTGCTTCCTTGATATCTGAAATCACATCTTGAGGCAGATCCACAGCTTGGTCCTCAGGTTTATCATTACGAATATCTCCTGCTATTTAAGCCATTGTGAGGGTTCCATTTGTACCTCCAGCATAAGTCTCTATTAATTTAGTGAGAGCTCTTCTCCATTTGACTCCCCATAGTGAATCTGTTAAGATTGTGATGGCAATATATCTGCAGCCTTAAGGTACTAGATCATAATAATTGAAAGTGCCTTTCAGTAGTTGCTTAAAGTAGAGAGACCTTAAGCCACTCTCTCTAATTTCCTGTCTCAAGTCTGTAATTATGTTGAGTGTCAGTGGTAACCATTTGGGATTTTAATTTTGTCTGCCATATCTCCTTGGCATGGCCATTATTTGTGTTAATGCCATGTTGAAATCTCCTTCCTTTAATGCCTTTCTTCTGATTTCTGCCCAGTTGGTAAAATTTGGTATGTCTCTTGAAGGATCTTTTGTATTATTATTTGAGATGACTCCTAGAACAGGAGGAAATGGGACTAACTCTCTGTTCGTATTCTCGGGTGGTGGTGGGGCCACTCTGGTATTTTGTGCTGTTTGTGGTGGTTGTACGATTTGTGTATCTTGTGCAATTTGTGCAGTTGCTGACTGCACAGTTGGTGTAACTTGCACAGCTTGCACAGTTGCAGATTGCTGTGCGCAGAGGGGTCTGCCGAGTCCTGGGCTGGTCCCTAGTAATCCAGGGGGTTCCTT
The DNA here is from genome assembly GCA_910950805.1 of Acrocephalus scirpaceus scirpaceus. Lineage (NCBI taxonomy): Eukaryota > Metazoa > Chordata > Aves > Passeriformes > Sylviidae > Acrocephalus > Acrocephalus scirpaceus. The sequence continues at coordinate 52,219,843 of OU383774.1, read as the reverse complement.
GTCGGTTGGAAGCGCCTCCGCAGGATTAGAGTGTCTCCTGTTAACCAGGATTGTCCCCACCTCTGGCTGAGCTGTGGTCAGCGATCTTTCAAGACCTGTCAATGCCGCCAGAGCAAGAGCAGGAGGAGGGGGGACTGCTCCTTCCTTCTCTTTCACAGCGATTACATTGCTGGGATTTTCTGCGTGGTTTTGCGCATTGCACCTTCTGGCTATGACTTCATAAACTACTATGCATGCAGGCAGAAGTTTTGCTGCCGCTGTATTTTTGAGCGTAGCAGCATTATACAATCTTAAATTCACAGAGTCCCAGACAAAGGGATTGAAAAGAGCCTCTGGTCTGCAGTGGGAAACTGCTTGTGAACCCAGCGTAAAAGGTCTTTTAGTTGGTCCTTTGGGACAGTCATAGGGTGTTCCCTAATCATTGAGTCTAGCAGATCTAAGAGATCTCTTTGCAATCTGGACATTAAATTTCCCATAATTATACCTGATTAACCCTGAAGAATGTAGAACATACCTGACTTTTGCCATCAGTTTCTTCTCCTTTGCTCCCCTGTTCCATGATTAATCAGCAGCCACAAGTTCCACTTCCAACATTTCACCAGCCTCTAGGGATTTCTGAGTTCTTTTTTCTTCCTTTTTCTTTTCCCCAAGGATTTTTTCCAGCTTCCAGCTCCCTTCGTAATCTCTGTTTCTTCAGGGAGGTCCTGACTCCAACAGGTGTTCTCACATGAGAAGCATCATTATGTCCCTTTTATCTTCTTTTGCCAGAGTCAGGATTAAATGCACAAGACGGTATTTCTTGTTCAGACTCAGATGTTGTAGTGGTTTGAGTGTCCGCTAGAACCCTGCTGTGAGATAGGATTAGGAGAAAAGAAAAGCAGGCCCAGATCTTAAAGGGTGTAAAGATAGATTTATTGACAAACACTAAAAGAAAAGAATGCGAATCAAAATAAAACTTTTAAAAACACTTCCCCTCTCCACAAACTATTCACTTTCCCATTAACAACATAAACAGAAAAACCTGTAATTTTCAGTCAGTTTCACCATTTAAAAATAATCTTTCATCAGGTCTTAGGGAGAAGGGTGTCTCTTAGAACTCCCATGGAAGCATTGCCACAAGAAAACAGTCCTCTGGTGGCTCCCATGTCATGAATCTGCAGCCGCCTGGAAATTCTGCAAACTATGAAGCCCTTCCCATCAGCAGTTTTCCCCACAACTGCACGTGGGTATGGACTCATGCATACTGGGGGTATCATTTTAAAAGTGATCAATTCAAACACAAAGGGTATTCTTCATCTCATGGCACAGAGATCTCTTTTCACTTCTTCACTGGAACAGAGGGCTTCTTATCTCATCTCCATCTCTCTCTATTCAAACATCTCATGGGATCACAGAATCACAGTTACTAATTCAATATTCACTCAGTCAATTACAGATACCTTTGCTCAAATCCACAAATCTGAATAATTATCTCCCCAAAATGCAGACTTTTCCCATGGTTTAAAGGGATATTCTAATATATTACAGCTCATTATCATGGCTCATAAAAGACTTTTAGCCTCAGACTAGGCAACTCCCTAATCCTGTCTCCCAATTAGTCTTTCACTCTCCCTTCACTGACTTCTGTCTCATGCCGTGTCTTCTCTACGTTTCACTGTCGTTTTCCTCTTACTCAGAGAAGGATCAGTGCTCCGCGAGTTTCATCTTTGCAAGGAAAGAGTTAACATTCTCGCCTGGGCTTGCAGATGGTCACGTGGTCTCTGCCAGGCAATGGCCACTAGGATTTTTAAAGCCACACGGATGGAGGGGGAAAGGCTCAGGAACGGCGGCCAGGATCTCAGTAGTTAGGTAGGCTGATGGATGCCTCCCCTTCCACCCCTCAGTCTCATAAGAGGTAGCCTGGCTCAGAGCTGCTCCGTGGGGTCTGGGGGACATCTCCTTCTGCCCAGGTCAGTGGCAGGACATGCCTCAGTCAGCTGGAAGTTAGCAGCTACTTGGACTTCCCCTTCCCCACCAGCAGCCGCAGCCCTGGGGCCGCAGCTAGGCCAGGTCCAGCTCCCACACAATAGGCAGGAGCAGTGGGGCCTGGCCAGCCTGGGCAGGAAGGGTCCAGCTGTTAGCTGCTCCTCTGGCAGGAAGGAAAAGGGCCGGCTTGGACACAGCTTTATATGTGTATTCACAAAGTCGCATCTGGCTTCCTCAGTAGTTAAACAATGTGTCAATATCTAAAAATTGGCTTCTGATAGGTGTCTGTCCTTTCCATAGGAAATTAACAGGTCCTTACAGGTTTAAAAGGAACTGTTTCTTCTTTAACTAAAACCCAACCTTTGTTAACCCATGACAGATGTTTATTAATTCTTATCTATATTACATTCTCACAAACCGTGAGTTCTACAGCACTTCTATCTAACAAACTAAAAATGGCCTCTATCTCTCTCTACAAGGCCTTTTAAACTGTCTAATTAAGAAATGACACCTAAATTATTTTTACTTTTAACCCATTAACCAACCACCCGTGGCCCACAATGTGGACTTTTCTACCCAATTACAAAACATCACCTAGACCCATGAAGATGAAGGTGACAAAGAGGGACAAGCCTTGGCCCTAAAACCTCCACCTTGCTGCTTTTTATACATATTACTATATTCTAAAACCTTAAACTCTAAGTTTTTCACCATGTGATATTACACACTTCTATTCCAACTGCACACCCATAATCCCAGTTCTATCATTCAGTTTTGGAAGCCTTCTCCACAGCTTCAGGTCCCTCAGGTCAAATGCTGTGTTTTCTTGGGGGTCAGTGGCTGTCAGCACAGAAAGTCTAGAATTCTCAGTGACCAGAGTTCTAACAACAGCCCTCCTTTATCTAGTTCTTGCAGTCCTGGTATTCTGTTTCTCAGTATCTTCTTTCTTACTTGAGAACAATTTATGTTTAGTAACCTTGATGAATTCCAGAGGGTTCTGATAAGAATAACCAAAGACTGTTTGGCTGGAGCACACTGTGGTCTAAGCTGTTCAAATGCCTTTCCACAATTCCCCCTTCTTCTTCTTCTCGCATCAGCCAAACCCTCTTTACCGTATTTTCTACCAAGAGTTTTGTCGCTGTAGGACATGAAAGAAAGATGATAGACTCCAAAATTCAGAAGGCAAAGATAAAAAGCTTTATTGTCTAATTCTACCACCTATTTTTAAGGTATTAAGATACAAACTTAACATGATTGGTGAATAGGAAAGACACCTCTCTAATTCCATTGGTTAAACTAGAGAAATAGCAAAAAATCTCCTGGACAAGATTGTTTTGAGAAAGAATAGTTGCTTTTACAAAATTGTTTTGAGAAGAAAACCTTTTTGAGAAGTTTTCCCTCGGCAAAGAAGTTAGCTGCTACTAGCAGGCTAAAAAATTCTCTCAGGCTCAGAAATATCAGGCCCACATCCCACCCTTTTTCTGTTAAAAAAAAAAAAAGAAAAAAAAGCAAAATATTCAGTGTCTGCTTGTAGAGGGACCATCCAAGTGGTCACCCTCACCTTCTGCATCTGGGTCTTCACTTGAAGGTTCATCCACTTGATGATTTTCATTCTGGTCACAGTTTGAAGGTTGCCTGTTGGCCCGATTCTATCTTTGCGGTTGCAGGTCAGGACGAACACACCTCACAGCTACCCAGTGTACCCCAGTATCTGTGGATACACATACATACCCACAGCCTGAAGTGATAAGCTCATATGGGCCTTCCCACTGCTGGTGGTTAAATTTTGCACCCAAACTTTTGTTCAAGGCTGATGCGTCTCACCCAGATGATGATGGTTCAAAATGACAGGATTATTTGAATTCTGCGGCACAGTAAGGTGATTGATTGTATATAGAGCCTTTGCCAATTGACTGTGCAGGGTTTCACCCTGCATTTCCCACTTTTGTTTTTCAAGAACCCGCTTTAAAGTACCATGAGCACGTTCAACAATAGCTTGACCAGTTGGAGAATGTGGAATACCAGATTTGTGTGAAACACCCCAAAACTGATAAGAATAGCATGAACTGCTACACCTTTTGTGAGGTGTAAGCAGGATCATTGTCAGTCTTCACAGTAGAAGATTTTATGCCTAAAATGGCAGAAGCCTGCCTCCAGTGGGCAATGACATTGCAATGTTTTTTTCCAGTATGAGCAGAGGCCCACATAACAGAGGAGAAGGTATCGATAGACAAGTGCACATATTTGAGTCGGCCAAATTCGGCAATTTGGGTGACATCTGCCTGCCAAATCTGCAGGGCCTTGAGGCCTCTGGGGTTTACTCCTGCAGGTAAAGGCACAGCAAGCACATGACAGTCATCACAAGAATTGACAATGTTGTGAGCCTCAGTTGAGGTCAAATGAAACTGCTTTTGCAAAGTATGTACATTCTGATGAAAAAAATTCATGTGATGCCTTGGCTTGCGCGAGTGTATCAGGCTGAGATGCTACCCATGCAGGGTTAGCCAACTTGTCAACTAGCCAACAGACGTGGCATTACCTTCTGCTATGAAACCTGGCAGATTGGTGTGGCTTCTAACTTGTAGAATGTAGTACGGATGAACTCGGACCTGAATGCGGCACCACAAAGTTTTCAACAAATGAGACAAAGTAGCATTGCTGACTTTTTTCAAAAGTGAATAACCCAATCGTTGTGCTATGTCTGCCACATAGGCAGAATCCATGATGAAATTGAAAGTACCTGGGAAAATTGCTCAAACGCCATGAATTAGCAGCCCTCAATTCAACCAATTGAGCTGAGCCAGTCTCATGACCTTCCAGCTCCTGCCACTCAGATCCATCCTGCCAAGTAACAATAGTTTTTCCTGTTCTTCCCAAACTGTCATTAAAGATGGTGGGTCCTTGCACCAGCTCCCGATTATATTTGGGATGCAAAGAAAAATAAGTTAATTTCACCACCTTCAGTAGCTTGTGGCTGGGCAGATGATAAGTGATCTGCCCTGAAAAGTTTTCCAGAGCACTTTGCAGAGAAACACAGTTTGCAAAGCCCCAGTCAAAGTCTTCCCTCTGTACCGAGAAAGTGACCTTTGTGAGATCCGCTCCCATCAGTTGCAAACACTGTTGCCGGTATTTGATTATCAGGTGAGCGATTAATTCAAGTAATGTGGTTGCCATCTTTTGTGGCTGATGGGGCAAAAAAAAACCATTCTAAAATATGCAAGGATCAGACCATTTGTCACTCCATTGGCCAATGATGCCTGTAGGAGGCAAGTCTGGAGCAGTAATGAAAACAGTGACATCAACTGAGGGGTCAATGCAATAGACTTGGCAAGCAGAAATATCTTACTGAACTTCCTCCAATGCTCATTGTGCCTTAGGGGGTCAATGTGTGAGGTGACTTCAAATCAGAGTCCCCTGTTAATAAATTGTACAATGGAGACAGTTGTGTTGTGGTCAGTCCCAAATATGGACGTAACCAAGTAATGACACCCACTAATTTCTGTGCATCATTCAGTATCTTAACAGAATGCACAAATTTAACCTCTTGGTGTTGAATTGTTTGTTCCAAAATTTTGACTCCCAAATATTTCCAAGGAGGTTGCAGTTGAACCTTCCCTGGAGCCACCTGCAGCCCATAAGAATGCAAAGCATCAAGCAACTGAGGCTGTATCCTCAGCAGCCCATCCTGAGTGGATGTTACCACCAGGATATCATCCATATAATGATAGAAATGGGCATCAGGAAATTGCTTACGAACTCCAGACAAGGCCAGGGCCACATACCATTGGCAAATGGCCAGAGAATTTCTCATGCCCTGTGGCAAAACTTTCCATTGATGTCTGTGCAGGTTCAGCATTGTTAATTGCTGGCACTGTGTGGAAAATTTTGGTTTATCATCAGGATGCAAAGAAATTGTAAAGAAACAATCCTTCAGATCAATGATGAGAACTGGCCAATCTGCAGGAAGCATGGTGGGCGATGGCATACCAGGTTGCAGCATCCCCATGCTTTCCATCACAGCATTGACTTTCTAGAGGACTTGTAATGACCTCCATTTCCCAGATTTCTTTTTGATGCAAAAGATAGGAGTGTTCCAGGGACTGGTAGAAAACTCAAGATGACCCTGGTCCAATTGCTCCTGAACCAATTCTCGAAGGGTTTTTTTCTTCAGGGAGGTGTAGTTTCACACCTGCACGCCTCCTTGGTGGTCTGTGGCATGTCAGGGGGAGCTCTGATGATAAGGGCCCCCTGTGGGTGCTACACCACCTCCAGAGCCCTGAGATTACCCCAGCCAATCGCCCGGTGGTTGACGCTGAAAGGAGCAGAAAAGGCCTCACTTGCCAGTCTGAGAATTCAACTTTATTGTGGAAATGTAAAATGAGATCTTATTCAAACTACAGGCAGCAGTGAGTGACCCTTGGCCTAGCTTGTGCAGGAGGTTTTAAGGGAGGGAGACTGGGGAGGAGTTAGGGGTTAGGATCCAATGGCAGCCCTGCTTGGGAGGAGTCCAGAGTGGGGTGACGCAACACAAGCCAACCAGGGAGTACAAAGGGTGAAGACAAATACAACATAACCAATAAAGTATCTAGTAACATAGAACTTTCTAGGCTCAGGGGCAGAGCCTAGGAAAGACTGACATAAAGGGTGCAGGAGGAGAGAACGAGGGTCAAACCAACATCTAACTGCAGGGGAATCAGGACAAACCGTTAGGGATCACAAAGCGTATTACAAAATTAGTTAACATAAGAAAAAGCACACTGCAACAGGGAGGGGCCACTGGTTCTCCCAGATGGGTTTGTCCACCAGCCACCATAGGGGAGGCGTAGGACACTCCGTGCCCTTTGTTACACTGGCATCCATCATAAATCTTTCCCAATCTGTACCCCCCAAGTTGCCAGTACATCCCGCCCCCAGAGGCTGGCAATAGCTACAGTGACATCAGGCCAAACCATAGCTGACTGTCCCTCTGAGTTTGTGATTAGCACAGGCTGCTGGCTCGTGAAGCATTGCGCCGTTCCACCCAATCCTGTGAAGGGCAACTCCACAGGATCCAGAGGCCACTGCAGTGGCCACGCAGAAAAAGGGAAGATGGTCACATCCATGCTCATGTCAATCAGCTCTTGAAGGTGAATCTCTGATGGGGCGGCACCAAAGGGCATAGAGTACACAGCATTTCAGGACATTAGTCAGACAGGATTGCAGTCCAGTGAACTTGAGGCAGCCCAATAAATCCAAAGCGGCCATCCCCCCAATGCCGGTCCATTGTCCTAGAAACAGAAGACTTAAAAGGCAGAAGTTGAGCAATGCGAGTTTTTTGGGGGATAGTGACAGGGGGAGTGGGTGTGGAAACCATGGAACAAATTTGTCCTGTAAAATCTGCATCAATTAGTCCTGGATGCACAATGATACCCTGAAGGGTGTCACTAGACCTCCCTATGAGGAAGGCACTTTTGCCCTCACCCAAGGGTCCAAAGGCATCCAGGGGAAATTTGTGCACCTTGCAAGAGTCTAAGATGACTGTTGCTGCTGTGCAGACATCAACTCTGCCTGAGCCATGGGTGCTGGCTGCAAGCCGGCTAAGCAGGCCTGCATCGGCATTGGGACCTGGGGAAGTGTTTGTGTCTGCGCGTTTCCCTTGAGTGCTTGGCTTACCATTTCCCAAACTCGGCAAAGGCTGACCATTGACATGGAGTTTTGCCATACGTAATGGTTCAGCTTTCTACACCAACTACAGAAAAACAAGAGAGTTTTCCCTTACTGTTTTTAGTTTCCCTGCTTTTTCCTGGCTTGTGCATTCACCTGTTTCTGCTGTCTGCCCTTTGGCCCTTTCCAGGGTGACTGTAAAGCAGTAGGCAAGGCAGTCATCTTATAATCTGTGGTGCCTATATTAGCACAAGCTTGGACCATGTCTGGTAAAGAAGGATCCCCAGGGAGGGTCTCAATCAGTATCCTGCAATCTGCATTGGAGTTGCTTCTTGCAAGATGTTTGAGCAAGAGTGCCCTCACATTTTCATCTTCCACCTGCTTCTCCAAAGATTCAGAAAGCTTCTCAACAAACTGCAAGAAAGGTTCCTTTGTCCCTTGGACTATAGTTACAAATCTCTGTGTTGGAGCAGCCAATTCTATGGTTTTCACCAGTGCTGCCATGCCTGCTTTCTGGCACTGGTCCAGCACATGAGGGTTCCAGGTAGCCTGAAAATCAGGGTTAGCAAAATCACCTATGCCTGTCAACTGATCACTTCCAACCCCATGCCTGGGGTCCTGTGGAAATAATTGACTATTCTGTGCTGCTGTCCTTATAGCCAGCTGCCTCCAGTCGGCTTCAAAAACTTCAAGCTGGGCAGGTTGAAACAACACTTGAGCCAGGCGTCTAATATAATATGGTGCTAGCAAGTCAGCATTGATGACTCTAATCATCTGCATTACCTCAGAAGAACCCAGACCATATTTATCCACCTTATCTCGAAGGTCTATCACTGCTTCCCACGACATGATGTGGTGAATGTCACGCTGTCCTGAATTAGGATGAGCCTTAGGCACAGGAAAAGCCTGCATACCTCCTTGCAAGGTGACATTATCCCTTTGGTCCAGCTCCACAGATGTCACAGAAGCAGGGACAGACATCTGACTGGAACCCACATCCACAGCACCAGATACCATGTCCTCTCCAGCACCTGAAAAGTCAGGAGGATCATCCCCAGACCCCACAAGATGGTCAGCCATGTCCCAGTCCCCCATCTGCAAAGCTTTGGCTTTCACTTGATCCCAAAAATGCCTGGGGTCCCTGGGGCGAATCATAACCTGGCACGAAGGAAGTGTCCAATGACTGGTAGAAGAGATACCTTCAGCTTGGGGTCCTCTACTTTGGCTAAACGCTTGCCCCATGACGACTGTGACGCTGGGTGACTCAAAGGTGTATACTGAAGGGACTGAAGAGGAGGTAGTCGTGGGACCATCAGGAGATAGGGGTTGCAGGGCCACCACAGCAGCCGCAGGAGCTGGGCCAGCCATGGCGGGGTTTGCAGATACCTGTGGTACAGAACCACTGGCTAGAGTCGCCTGTGCAGCAGACCTTACAGCAGACACAGACCCAATCAGCCCACTTAGACCCGGTGCTGGGGAGGACGGCTGGGCAGGCAGAGATTTGGTGCTGCCTGCACCCGGTGCTGCGAGGAGAGACGACGTGGGGGAAGACTTGGTGCGGGGGCTCACTGGAGGCACGGTCCGCACTGGGCAGAGAGGAGCGGGCTGGCGCCCCGAAGGGGCTGGGTCTAACAGCAAGTCGACAGATACCACGCCCGCTGGTGCTCCTGCTGACTGCGCAGGCCTGGCAGGATCTCCCAAAAACTGCAGCGGAGAGCTCGCCGGAGCTCTGCCAGCCCTGCTGCTGGTGGCAGCTGATTGCTTGATAGGTGCAGCCCTGCCTGGGACCTGAGCCGCTGGGACCTGTGCCACTGCAGTCGCAGTGGTGGGCCTGACAGTCGACATGGAAACAGGGACTGACCCCTCCCCCTTTGGCACAGGGAAACACTCTGCGGTGGAAAGATGGAACAGCGTGGAAACCCCACAGTTCGGACAAATCACAGAAATTGTCCTCTGTGATCCTGGCTCCACCATTGACAGGCAGTGAGCCACTGGCTTTCTATCCCCCTCTACCACGGGAAAAGATTGGAGAATGGATTGCTCCCTGCTATCCCACAGACCCCAAGTGGAGAGTGGAATGGAACCGCAGAGTGGGGTGGGGAAGACTCCTGAAGGTCCCAAGCCTCTCCAACTCCTGCTGGCCTTCCACAACCCGCTGCACAGGAGACAAATCCCGCATCCACGGTTTGGACCCACAACGGAAAAAACAAGCTGAGTGCAGAGCGCTGGGCTGGGCAAGAGAAAAGATACCCAAAGTGCAGCCAATCTCAAAGTCCGTCCCAGCCTCTGATGTTTCAATGTCCACTACAACACAGTCCAAATCAATCTCCGCCCCTTCCGCAGTACAGCATTCAGAGGTCTCCTCCGCGGTCAAAATTTCGGAGTTAAGAGTTCTCTCTGTAATTATAGAGCTGCGTGATGAATTTTTTCCAAGACACAAGCAAACTTGCCGGTTCCATCTCTCCAGAGTACAGAGACTCCAACAGGCTGTCCCCTACTGACTGCCATAATTCTTTCAATATTGCTTTTTCAGCACTAGAGAAAAAACCACTTTCCTTTCCCCAGAGATACAGTGCCTTAAAATGGCCTCTAGGAATGTCCACTCTGTGGCACTGTAAAAAATCCTGCTACATTTCCATTATTAATTCGTCTGCTGGAGCTAACATAGGAACGATCATTTTGCCTCTCGCTGGGGGACGTGTCCTGGCAAACCCTCTTTCTAGGATCGGGATAAGTACCTTGTCCTGCAGCTGCAGTTCAGTCAGAGGTCACCAGATGTTGCTGTGGGTCACAAAAGAAAGGTGAAAGACTCCAACTATTTCAGAAGGCAAAGAGCATAGAAAAAGCTTTATTGTCTAATTCTTACTACTTTTTATAAGCTGTTATGATACAGACTTAACATGATTGGTGAATAGGAACAACACCTCTCTAATCCCATTGGTTAAACTAGAGAAACAGCAAAACACCACCTGGTGAAAGATTGTTTTGAGAAAAGATAGTTGTTTGCCAAGATTATTTTGAGAAGAAACTTCTCCCTTGAGAAGTTTTCCCTTGGGAAAAAGTTAGCAGCTGCTAGCAGGCTAAAATCTCTCAGACTCAGAAATATCAGGCCTCATTATGTCTCATTCTCCAAGTTGTCTGATTCAGCATCTTGCACATGCTAGGGGCAAATACGGTTAGTTTCCCTAAATAACAAGGCCCACGAAACAAATTACACAAAATTGCGGACCACACCCTATCTCCAAAGATTTAAAAGACTCCTGGTGGAAGCATTCTTACAGTCACATTTTCACCAGCATTTCCAGGATAAGTCCAATTATGGCAATATTTAGTCACATTCTGAGACCATGGAGAATTGGGGTTTAAGGATGACACTATTATTTTTGTCATATGGGACTAGAACATGGCACATATCAGTTGATCTTGGGTTTAAGAAGTAATTAAAAACCAATAATTTCCAGGTACTGATCCTAACAGGTCCAGTTCTTGAGGCTCTAGTCCACTTTCATTCAGTGATTATGTTATCATATCAGCTTGAAAGCCCTCGCCGTTTGGCCTAATCCCCAATCTTTTACATATGTCCAATTTTATACCACCTCTGGTTATGTTACACCAGCAATTCTCCGCACTTGATGTATTTGCTCTCACATATGGTCTTCCTCCAGCTCCTACCCATTTTGTAGAACCATTAATGTTGACCATACGCAAACATAAACATATGCAGAAAGAGTGTCCTGGCATGGCTAAAGATAAACAAAAGGAGTCCACCCCAGCAGCATTAGCCCAAGTAAGCCACATATTCTGTTGATGCCATCCCAGTGGGTTAATTTCTTCTTGTACTACAGATGTTGCTACATAGCACAAGCAACAGAGAGAGACCTCCCAAAACCCGCACATCTAATTTAAAACTATTCTTCATCCTTATCACTGGCAAAAATCCTTTCCCCTATGAGATCAGGGAAAAAATCAAAACTGATTGTGCCTCTTGCTCTTTGCACCCCTCTCCTATTCCAACTTCTTTGGTTCTCCTCTTCCCACTTCTTCTTCGTTTGTTCCCATTGATCAGGTCTAACACCCCAAGTCCCAGGGATAAATATTCCCTTCCCACATTCAATAACCTTGACCTTCTTCTCCCTCTCTCTTTGTGCAAGCTTCTGGAGTTTGTTATGATAACACTGAATATCCTGCCCCAAATGCTTCTGAGATTCAAACAAGCTCAGCGCTTCCCAACAGGTTTCAGGGGAATTAACCATTGTTCCTGCCACTTGGGATAACAAAACCCACATATTAAATTCTTCGGTGTGCTGATGTCTGCATTCCATACATCTGAGTAAGTGTTCTGGGTTGACAGTGACTTCTATCCCATATCGTGGACTCCATTGTGGTGTCTGGCGGCTGCTTTTCTCCCCCCATTCGGTAGGGACTGCAGTTTTGCTGGGCTCTCTTTTGCTCTCACTCTGGCTCTCTATCGCTGGCTCGGCTGCTTACTGGCTGCTGCTTCTGCTTCTGGCTTTTGCTGCTTCTGCCTGCTGGCTTTCGCCGCTTCTGTTTGGTTTTTTCTTCTTCTTTTTCTTTTCCCCTATCCCTCCCGCCCCCTTCCCGAAGATTTCGGACCGGCTCTGGACCTGACCTAACCCGAGAAGTCTGGGAATCTCCGGAGCCCGAGAAAGAAGCTTTGCGCCTTCCCCCTCACAGTAACTTGTTTTCTTTTCCCTTGTGTTGGGGAGTGTTTTTTTCATTTGTTAATAAACCAGTTTTTTCCACTTTTTCTCCAAGGAATTTTCCTTCCTGAACCCAGGGCTGGGGGGGGAGGGGTGGTGGAGGTTTGTTTTTAGGGGACTCGTTTTAGAGGTTCTCCCCTAATTTATTCCAAACCAGGACAGTAAGCTGCTTCCTCTAAACTAATGCCACCTATCTAATCCGCATCCCACACATTCTGACCTCACCCAGGCATAGCAAAAGCATTCACAGTTCTGAGGGCAATCAATATTTTCAGGTAGCACTGGTTGATGGTTCATTGACGATACTAGGGATCAGTGTCCTTCTCAAGACACAGATGAACCCATTTCGCTGGTATCCATCGGGGTCCTTTGTCCAAGGGGTTCCTGTTGACCCAAAACTTCCATCCCCCTTCAGCATGACCCCTTGTCTAGGAACCTTGGCCTTGAAGAGAATCAACTGTGCCAATCAGGTGCCTTTTGGAATGTGGGTAGGTGGTCTCAATGTTTGCACCATTATCCCAATATTGCCCAAATAATCTGCATCAATTAGTCCAGGCAAAACAAAAATGCCGTGCTTGGATGTGGATGATCTCCGTATCAGCAGGGCACTGAGTTCATATCCCAAGGATCCATTTGCTGTTGATGAAATAATCTTAACATCAGTGTCATGCAGGGTTATCACTATTGCTGTTTCCAAGTCCACACTAGCACTTCCTGCTGTTGCTGAGTTGAGGCTATCCAGACAGCTGCCTGGTTTTGGGGGTGCATTTGTGTCACTACACATCCCCCTTTCGCTCTCTGTCTCTCTCTTCACAGCACTATTCTGTCTTTTTTTGCATCTCGACCTGCACTTGCTTGCCCGGTGCCCAAATTTATCACATCTATCTAGTTTCCATGGAAACCAGTAGATGTCGCTGTTCCTTACTTTTCTTCATGGTTCTAGCTCGACATTGGGCTTTGAAATGACCAGATTTTCCACAGTTAAAACATCTCAGGCTCAAGTCACCTTTTCGTTATTGAACCAGTGGTTTAAGGGCAACTGCCATCGCTTCTGCTGGTTAAATGGCTTTTTCCTCTAGTGTCCCAACCCTAGAACAAACCTCAGTCATATCCACTAAAGTGGCAGTTTGTGGCAAAGTTTGCAAAATTCTCTTAAAAGTAGAATTTGCATTCTTCATGGCCAATTGCATCCCTAGTGCCGTTTTAACATTTGGAGATACTCCCAGAACTTGATTGATTGCACCTATAAGGCGATCTAGAAAACTCATAAAAGTCTTCTTTGCCTCTTGCTTAATAGTTGTATAGGATGGTTATGGAAGTCCCATATCTGGGACAACATGGAATGCTTCCTGTGCTAGCTTCTGAGACTGTTGCAAAATTGCTGCATGTAACTGTGCCTGAGCCTGTGGATCAGCAAAACGCCATTTCCCCAACATCATATCTGGAGTTGTGAACTGCCACAGGTCCCCTTGAGGGAGGCTGAGATTTTCAGTCACGGCAGCATCTACCCATCTCTCCCAGTCCACTTGTTACAGCAGTCTCTGCATAGGTTTTAAAAAGGTGTCTGCCAACTTTTTACAAGCAAATGGAGTCACTAAACCGCTAGTAAAATGTGGTCCAGCAAGGTCTGTATGTAAGGATTAGTCGGTCCATACTGCATTACAGCTTTTTGCCCCTCTTGGATGTGCTTCCAATCCAGCCTCACACACTGGTGTTGGTTTGGGTTACCAGGGACAGATATTACTGGGAACAGTTGAGGAATAAACTCACCCTCAATCAAGGCTTCTTGTATGATTCTCCACCCCTGCCAAGCAGGATCGTAACCATCATCGGACCAAGAATGGCTAGGGAAACTCTGTTCTGGACTTTCTCTCCTTTGCTCAGGGCTTGTCTCCTCCCTCTGTTGTTGTGTATGCTGCTGGTTGTCGACCTAAGTTGAGGGATCAGTCATTCTTTGCATTCCATGGTACCTTCTATTGGGGCTACTTTCTCTGGAGAGCTGGGCTCGCTGATCCTCACTTGTTCATTGACCTTTTGCAGATCATGCAACAGTCTCCATCTTCCTGGCTTCTTTGGGATAACAAAAATTGGCGTGTTCCATGGACTCACAGAGGTCCGAATGTGTCCAGCATCAAGTGCTTCCTGTACTAGTTTTTCAGCAATTTGCAGCCTTTCTTTAGGCATTGGCCACTGCTCAACCCAAACAGGGGTTTCAGTCAACCAAGTAATCTTCAGGATGGGTGGCTGCACTACAGTGGCCGTCAAGGAAAATGCTAGTCAGTGGTTAAAACCACGCCAAGTTGAGACAGCACGTCTCTGCTTATCAGTCCTGGAAGTGATCTGGGCAGAGACATGACGTAGGGTTGAGTCACAATAACTTGATTGTCCTCAAAGATGATGCTGATGGGATCTTTGCTTATTGAAGGAACTTTCATTCTGCCCACTCCCACAACATGGGTGTATGGAGCTTGCAGAAGCCAATCAGGTGGCCAGTACACTTGATTGACAATAGAAATGTCTGCTCCTGTGTCGAGCATTGGTTCCAGGTTGATGCAGTGGGAACCACGCTGCAATTGCACCTTTTTGTGTGGGTGATTTTTCATGTCTATTGTGAAAAAGAAATCATGGTCTATTGACCCAAAGCCTCTGTCTTCTCCTTGCTTTTCAGTTGGTTCTTTTGGTTGTTGACGATGTGCTAGAATGCTTTCAAATGCTATAATTTGAGCAATTTTGCTTCCTTTTGGAATTGTCACAGGTGGTTGCAGGGCATAAGCCATTATTTTCACCTTTCTGGTGTAATCTGTGTCAATGACTCTTGGAATCACGATTACACCTTGTTTGCTTGTGGAGGATCTTCCAAGCAACAAACCTCCAACTAAAGAAATTTTGCTGTCCATTGGACCACATACATTGCTTGGAATCAGGATCACTTCTTTATCTTGCAAGGTGACCTCTACTGTTGTTGCCACATCCATGCCGAGGCTTCCCCATGTGGCGGGCTTGTTTCTGACCAGGAAGCCGCTCTCGGGGTCTTCTGTGTCAAAACATCGATTTGTGTCCTTGCACGGTGCCTCGCGCACTGTTCTTGAAGTTTCCCGACTTGCGACAAGCTTCAGTGGCATGGGTGTCTCGATTGCATTTGTGACACCATACAGTCTTTTGACAGGCCCGTTTGAAATGGCCTGCTCCGCCACATCGAAAACAACGACTGTTCGGTGGTGGTTTTTGGTTGTTGCTGGGATGGTTGCTGTTGCCTCCCAACAAAGCAGCTGCAATGATGTGTGCCTGTTGCTGCATCACTTTTTGCATAGCTGCTGTGAATGCTGCTATCTGGTTGTCTTGTTCAGCTCTGGCAGCTCGCACCAGCATTTCATCGACTGAACAGCCTTGAGGGAGAGAGGCTAAGATGGTTCTGGTGCGTGAATTGGCATTTTCAAAGGCAAGGGAACGAAACAGATGATCTTGCAACTCTGTGGGTAGGTCTTGTGCATCCTTTAGAGCAACTGACAGTCTATCAATAAATTGTCCATATGGTTCTGTGGCCCCCTGCCTAATGGTAGTATATGGTGGAGGTTTCTTCTTGTCTGGAACTAGAAGTAAAGCTTTTTGGGCCAATGCTTGAGACATTTGATGGATCTCAATGGGAAAGGTGAGCTGGATGTTGGTTGTAGCATATGGTCCTTGTCCTGTCAGCATATCAGGCTGGAGTTCATAAAAAGGATCTCCTACCACTTGGTGTTTGTTTGCCTCTTCAATTGCCAAACGCCTCCACTCTCTTTCAAAAATGAGAAACTGTGAGGGTGTTAACAATAGAGATGCAATTCTGGAGCATTCTGCAGGGCAAAGTACATCAGCTGTGAAGATGTATTGAATTATATTTCTGGCTGCTTCTGATCTTATTCCATAGGTGGTAACTGTTTGTTTTGCCAAGCTTAACACTTTCCACTCGTGGGGCTCCCATCGAGCCTGGGTGTTTTCTGTAATGACTGAACGAGCAACAGAGCTGGCCACTTTGAAGTCCCCTTCCAGTATAGCGTATTTTAAAACGCCAGCCCAGCGCCTTTCAATAGGATTTTGTTGGGCTCCTGGCAGCGCCATCTGCTGTGCAGAAGGTGGAAACGACGGGACAGAGTGTGCGGACGGCAAGTCTGTGAGATTTTGAAGCTTTTGTGGAGAAAATTGGGATACCGCAGCTGTTTGCTTTTCTACTTGACTTTGGCGGTTTGACAGTTCAGCAAGCTTGACTATTATTTGTTGCAGTTCGTTTGCATGCTGTGATTTTTCCTGCAGCTGCGGCGTGCCGTGAAAATTGGTGTCAGGTCTCCTGCAGTCCGAATCAGAGTCAGGGGGCAAGGGGCACTGGGCCCCCGAGACTTGTTGTGGATGGGCTGCTGGCTGCACCATTGCTGGCTGTGGCACCGTTGCTGTGTGAGTCGTGGCAGTCTTTGGCCGTGCCACTGCCACAGCTGCGGGAGCTACGGTGGGGGACGCCATTGTTGTTTTGCTGACTCGGACTAGCCGTGCCTGCTTCACCGTGTTGTTTTCCGGTGGTGGGGGAAGTTGCCCCACTTCCCTCTCGTCACCACCCCAATCTCCACCCCTCTGTTTTGTCTCTTGTGCCAGCCCCGCTCTGCCCTCGGCCCCGCCTGCCTCCTCATCTTCCACCATGCCCCCAGAGTCTGGTGACTGCTGCACTTCCTGTTCTGTCTCAGTCTGCCTGGATGCCAGCAGAGGAACTTCCTGGGTCCAAGCACCTGCCACAGAATCCACGACATTCTGCAGCGTGGGGCAAACGGGGGCTGCATTTCCCCTTACCGGGTGCGTACTACTAATACTGAAAAACCTTGAAACTTTAGAGGATCTCTGTACCTCTTTTGTTTCATCGGCCATCTCCTCAAGGGCTTGGATCACAGCCTGGGCAGCTTTTTGTTCGGCCAAAAATGTCTGCAAGGTATTTAAAACCTTTTTCCAAACTGCACCAAGTTTTGGAGCCAGTTTACTGTCTTTCCCTCCTGAAATGGCTAAACCCCACAACATTTCGCCTATGTCTCTCCATTCTGCTTCACTAAACACTTGCGATGGTTTGCTTAGCTTTCCTCTTTTCCTGGCCCACAGGGCTAACTGTTCTAGTTCACTTTCTTTAAGTTTTTCACCTCTTTTAGAGACAATACTTGCGAGAAGACATGTCGCCGTGTGAAACTCTTTCTCCATTTTTTACTCTCGATTCCTTTGTTTCACACCGTGGCTTACCCCTCTTCCTTCCACTGCGTGCTGCTGTTTCTCTCTGGATGAAACAGAACAAGCCACACTCCAGCTCCCAGCTCTACCAGCTCACTGCCGGGGTCCCGTCCATGATTTGGGCAAAGACTTGGTCCCGAACTCCATCCAGGTTTGGAGACAAGCGCAGAGACTTCCACTGCATTTAAGCAAAGATTCAAATCCGCATTTAAGCGCAAAAGAATTGTATCAAAACTATATCAAAACCATATTCATGTGAGATTATTAATCACTGCATTTACGCAAAAAACCCCCCTGCATTTAAGCAAAAAACACATTTAAGCAAACAGGTCCCTGTTTGGGTGCCAGATGAAACCAGGGACCTCTTTATTACATGGGAAGCTGGACAGAGCAATGCAGAATACTACCAATATGGTTACATCATGCATTCTCCCTTTAATATCTCGAAATGGTGGGTTAAATACAGTTCCAAATAGTTTACAGTTACAAGTGTTTCCTAATTGGTATTCAGATAGAAAAGAATGCAAACAATCTCAACCTTAAGGTAGCTACCAGGATCACACTATAACTATACTATCTAATGCCTAAACACACCTTAATCTATATTTTAGCTGTGCCACAGGCTTATCCACTTCTACACAGGCCTGAATCTGAGGCCCAGCCTGGGATAGCTCAAATCTCATCCCAAAGCACATCATGCCCTCATTCCCTAAGAAATTCTGCTACAT
Organism: Acrocephalus scirpaceus scirpaceus; assembly: GCA_910950805.1. Taxonomy (NCBI): domain Eukaryota; kingdom Metazoa; phylum Chordata; class Aves; order Passeriformes; family Sylviidae; genus Acrocephalus; species Acrocephalus scirpaceus. Next base: position 52,201,548 of record OU383774.1, on the reverse strand, counting down.
TTATACATTCTAGAACTACTGTTCATGTGATCATGCATTATTTGGTTGGTGCCTCTACCTTGTCCACACATTTAGCATGTACCTTCAGGAAATATGATTGGTTACAGTCCAGTGCTTCATGGCCCTCCTTTCTCTAGTTTTTGCAGTTCTTGGTATTCTGTTTTTCAGCTTCTTTTTTATTATTTTAGAACAGTTTAGGTCTTAGTAACCTGGTCAAATCCCAGAGGGTTCTGGTAAGAATGACTAAAGATGGTTTGGCTGGAGCACACTGTGGCCTAAGCTGTTCAAATACATTGCTACACTACCTCACACTGCCTCAAACCCACCAAAGCAACCACTACATGCTCACAATGGTAGAAGCAACCACTGGATGGCTGGAGGCCTACCCTGTGCCTCATGCTACTGCTCAGAACACCATCCTGGGCCTTGAAAAACAAGTCCTGTGGAGACATGGCGCCCCGGAGAGAACTGAGCCTGTCAACAGGACTCATTTCAAGAATAACCTTATAAACACCTGGGCTAGAGAACATGGCATTGACTGGGTGTACCATATTCCTTATCATGCACCAGCGGCTGGGAAAGTAGAGTGGTGCAATGGCCTGCTTGAAACCACCTTGAAGGCACTGGGCGGGGGGACTTTCAAAAACTGGGAAATGGCCAGGTGGTTAGCTAACACCCAAGGCTCCATCAAGCAAGCTGGACTCTGCCCAATCAGAGCTCTTGAGAACAAAGGATGGGGATAAGGTTCCGGTGGTATACATGATAGATATGCTGGGAAACTGTTTGGATTAATTCTGCCTTGAGCAAAGATAAACTCATCCATGAGGTTGTCTTTGTTCAGGGACCAGGTTGAACCTGGTGGGTGATGCAGAAGGATGGAGAGACATGAAATACACCCCAAAAGGACCTTGTTTTGAGGTAAACCACCTATCACACTGTGCCTGTATCTAGATGTAGATGTATATATGTTTAGAGTTAGGGTAATGCAGGTATGTATATAGTTTAAAAGCTTAAGTTTGATGGAACACATTGGGATGGGAAAAAATTTGGGGTGAATAATGTTGCGATTAGGAATTTTCCTATTGTTTCTTTCTCTCTTGGAATTTTGTCCCACCTGTTGCTAAGAAACCATAACTACCAATACTTGAGAAAACAAAAGATGTAGCTGGGTGTCACAACACTCCATTGAAATGGCCCTGGCTGGGGGTGGGTTGTAGGTGTCATCAGGGGAAAAAAAGATGAGAGGGCTATCCCCAGAGGTTTGGCTGGGTTTTTGGGCAGTCTAGTTTCTGGGTTTTGCGGGAGGAAGGAGCTGTTTGCCGTCTTCCATGCCACCTGACTGCTTGGAAATCAGAACTAGCACGTGTGGTGCCAGGACATCGGGACTGACTGTCTTCGGAACCGCTGCCTGCAAAGTTTTGCAAAGGCCACTCCTGTGTGCTGGACAATGAGATCCTGGTCTGCTGTGGTTTTCCTGCACTGCAAGTCTGCTTAATTCTTTTGTTTGTTTGTTTCTTGGCCTTTTGGGGGTGGGTCCAGAGCCAGTGTGTGGGGTTGGGAGGGATCCAAGGCCCTGTTTGGGCTACCTCTGCACAGTAGTCTGGCAATCATGACCAGCTGCTGCCCGTGACTTCCCATCTTGGCCTAGCCACCATTAACCACGTGGTCCCTGAGCTCACACCAGAGCATCCCCTGCAGCTATGGGGGCATCATCGCACCTGTCCTGCCCACTGGGAACCTGCCAACATCCCTGCCAGTTGTGACTGTAACTGCACCAAAGGGGAAATTGCTTTAAAAGCAGAAAGAGACTGTTTATTGTTTTTTCTGGTTTTGTTTGTTGTTGCTGCCATTGTTGCTGTTTGTTTGCCTTGTTATAAACATACATAGTAGTAAAGAACTGTTACTCCTTTTCCCATATCTTTGTCTGAAAGTTCCTTAATTTCAAAGTTATACTAATTTGAAGGGAAGGGAGTCATATTCTTCATTCCAAGAGAGGTTCTTGCCATCTTTGGCAGACCACCTCTCTTTCAAACAACGACCGCTTTGTTACTTAATATTAAATTTAACTTTTGCTCATACCCTTGTCAGTGATTTTTTTTTAAGCAATCTCAAACATATTGATTCATGACCGGTACCAAGGCCCTCAAAAACAGCAGAGGAGCCCAGAGCCTGAGATTGTCACTGAGTCCCTACCATCTTGGTAGTCTGTGGAAGGACATTATATGATGGGGGGGTGCAGCCATTCTGGCCAGGTTGACGTGAGTTTGGGACATTGTGGGTGAAGGCGTGCAACTTGATGGTAATGAAGAAAGGTTTATGGGATCCTTGGCCCAGGATGTGGGTATCATGAGGGAGCATTCATGAGGGAACTAATACCCATTTCTCTCTGTGAGTGACTTCTAACATGTGTAAAAGAAAGGTTTGTTTACAGACATAGCCTGCAGGAGCATAATCATAAAAAGCCCGGGAAGACTGTGGAGGAAGGGATCCAACACCTGAAAGAAATGGCACTGATGCCTTTTTGGGTCTACCTAAAAAGAAAGGTGTCCTGGGTTGACAGTGACTTCTATCCTATATCCTATATCGTGGGACTCTATTGTGGTGTCTGGCAGCTGCTTCCTCCCCCCTTTGGCGGGGACTGTGGCTGCTGGGCGGGCTCTCGCTGGCGGGGGCTGATTGGCTTTTGCTTTGGGCTTTTGCTTTTGCTTTTGGCTGCAGCTGCCTGGCTTGCTTGCTACCAGCTTTGCTTGCTTGCTTGCTCTCGCTGCTCTTTGCTTGTTCTTTTCCCTTTTCCTTTTCTTTTCTTTCTCCCCTTCTCGAAGATTTAGGACTGGCTCCTAGACCTGACTGGACCCGAGAAAGTCTGGGAATCCCTGGAGCTCGAAACAGGAGCTCGGTGCCTCTCCCCCCACAGTACCTGTTTTCTTCTCTCTTGTGTGGGGAGTGTTGTTAATAAACCGGTTTTTCCACTTTTCCTCCAAGAAGTTTTTCTTCCCTCCCGAACCCAGGGCTGGGGGAGGGGTGGTGGAGGTTTGTTTTAGGGGACCCCTCTAGGGGTTCTCCCCCTAATCTGTTCCAAACCAGGACATTTCTTGGTGCTTTGGCCGGGAAATGAGGCCCGAGAAAAGTGGAAAAACCTTAATAATAGTATTGGTGGTTCTAATTGTTTTGTGGGTGTGCTGGGATGGGTTTTTCTGGACTTATAATGTTATTCGGGGTGAAAGTCTGCCAATATTTCTGGTCCCTGGGGTTTTTTGAAGTCTTAATACCTTTGTGGTGCCTAGGGTTATTTCCTTACCCAGAAATAGCTCTGGTACTGTTCCTAATACGTAGTTTGTGTAGCCGTGGGGCACTAACCAGAATACTTATTGGACTGGGCTTGGTGGTGATGTTTTATAGGAGGGTCGTTAAGATGCTCGAATCTATTCCCATAGTATATGGTTCGCTCTTGTGGTTGTGCACTCAGTTTGTTGGGAGAGAAGCAGGGGAAGAGTTTTTTCGGCCTCTGCTTTCCTTTTTTTCTTTTGAGTTGTTAGGAAATGTTCAGTTTCCCCTGAGTGTTAAAGAAACCATCTTCCTGGCATTTAATTTAGTAAGTTTCATCTATACTGTCTGCAGTTTATATAAAATGAAAGCTGAGATTTCCAAAAAGGCTAATGAGATTTCTGATGTAGGGGCAAAGCCAAGTAAGAGAAATCTTGAGTGGAGTGGGAAATGGGAAGATATGGGCCAGATTTTAAAAAAATTCTCTGATCCTATAGTCTGGGACTTCCCATCTGAACAAATTCAGAACCCAGCCGAGGTGGCAAAGTACTTAAAGGAGATGTGCCAGAGTGATACTAAGGAGAAAAGGGTTATTGCATTGAGCTGGGCCCTGGCATATGTTTTATTGTACTCTGCTAGATACTGAAGGGCAGCAGATAGAAGGAAAAGAACAGGGAGATAAACTAGTTACCATCCCAGGCTCCAGGCCAACAGCTGAACCAGACAGGGAGTCTAAGATACTGGCAGTTGCCAGGGCAAAGAGAACACACAAAACTGATTGGCCGGTAGAGGATGATGCAGGTGAAGGACCCTCGGGGCCTCCCGACGACACCCAATCAGAAGCTGGACAAACTGACATAAAATCAGAAGTCGAACCAACTGACACCCAATTGGAAGCCGGACCAACTAGCCCAAGATCAAATGCTCAACCCGCTGGTACAAGATCAGGAGCCACTACTGAGTCCTTTTCCCTGAAGGACCTTTGAGGCCTAAGAAAGGATTACACTCAACGACCAGATGAGTCTATAATTACTTGGTTGGTCCGTCTTTGGGATGCTGCAGGCGAGGCTACAATTTTGGATGGTGCTGAAGCAAGGCATTTGGGCTCCCTGTCCCATAATCCAGTTATTGACCAAGGAATGATGAGGGAGGCTACCCCCTGCAGTCTCTGGGAATGAGTCCTGAGAAGCGTGGCACAAAGATATCTGTGTGCAGATGATCTCTACCTGCAGCAGACCCAGTGGAAGACCATAGAACAAGGGATTCAACGTTTAAGAGAAATGGTAGTGGTGGAGATCATCTTCTCAGATGACTTAAACATTAAGCACCCAGATTTGGTACCATGTACACCCGTGATGTGGCGAAAACTTGTACGGCTCGGGCCAACTGAATACGCTTCAGCTCTAACGATAATGAAGTGGGAGGAGATACATGAGACTGTGCTCGATATGGCAAAAAAGCTTCGAAAATATGCTGATGCTGTACATGGCCCAACCCATGCCAGAATTGCAACCGTGGAAACACGACTGCAGAAACTAGAAGACAAGATAGAGGAGAATCATAAGAAGCTCAGGGAAGAGATTAAGGAGGACTTCCTCCAAATCTCGGCCGTGCAAATTAGAGGCCCTGGTCTCCAACGCAGGCGCTCCTTTGATGGGGAGAGAAGATACACCCCACGAGCTGAGTTGTGGTTCTTCCTGCGTGAATCTGGAGAAAACATGAGATGGGATGGGAAACCCACTGCTACTCTAGCACAACGGGTACGTGATTTGAAGGAAGGTAGGGTTCAAAGAGGAGCTCCCACTAAGCAGAGAGCAGCTTCAGTTGTTCGCAGCCAGGATGCTAAATATGATAACGATGATGACATGTCCGATCCCCTTGAAGGAACCTCTAAGACATATACCCAAGGAAAGAAGGATAATCATGCTTAGAGGGGCCCTGCCTCTAGCCAGGTAGAGGTTAGGGAAAATAGTGGTTTTTGGACTGTGTGGGTTTGTTGGCCTGGCACATTGAAACCACGAAACTATGAGGCTTTGGTTGGTACTGGCTCACAGTGTACGTTGATCCCATCAAGATATGTAGGGGCAGAATCGGTTTCTATTGCTGGTGTGACTGGGGGATCACAGGACTATACGTTGGTGGAGGCAGATGTGAGCCTGATTGGAAATGAGTGGAAGAAGCACCCTATTGCGACTGGCCCAGAGGCCCCATGCATCTTGGGCATAGATTACCTCCATAGTGGGTATTTTAAAGACCTGAAAGGGTTCAGGTGGGCCTTCGGGATAGCAACAGTGATGGCAGAAAGCATTCGGCAATTGAATACCTTGCCTGGACTGTCCGAGAACCTGATCACAGTAGGACTTTTGAAGGGGGAAGAACAAATGGTACCAATTGCTACTTCAATAGTACACTGTTGGCAATATAGGACAACTCGAGATGCCGTGATCCCCATTCACAAGATGATTCGAGAGCTGGAGGGTCAAGGGGTTGTCAGCAAAACCCACTCCCCCTTCAACACTCCCATCTGGCCAGTGCGGAAATCTGATGGAGAATGGAGATTAGCTGTGGATTATTGTGCCTTGAATGAAGTTTGAGCGTGGCCGTACCAGACATGCTGGAATTGCAGTACGAGCTGGAGTCCAAGGCAGCAAAGTGGTACGCCACTATTGATATCACTAATGCATTTTTCTCTATTCCTCTAGCAGTAGAATGCCGGCCTCAGTTTGCCTTTACATGGAGGGGAGTGCAGTACACCTGGAACAGGCTGCCCCAGGGGTGGAAACACAGTCCCACCATATGTCATGGACTGATTCAAGCCACACTAGAAAAGGATAAGGCTCCAGAACGTCTACAATATATTGATGATATCGTTGTGTGGGGAGACACAGCAGCGGAAGTGTTCGAGAAAGGAGAGAAAATCATCCAAATTCTCCTGGAAGCCGGTTTTGCAGTTAAGAAAAGTAAAGTTAAGGGACCTGCTCGGGAGATCCAGTTTCTGGGAGTGAAATGGCAGAACGGCGTCAGATTCCTGTGGATGTCATTAATAAAATCACAGCTATGTCACCCCCAACTGATGAAAAGGAAACACAAGCTTTCCTGGGTGCCATAGGTTTCTGGAGGATGCATATTCCTCAGTACAGTCAGATTGTGAGCCCCCTTTATCTGGTTACCCGTAAGAAAAATTATTTCTATTGGGGCCCTGAGCAGCAACAAGCTTTCACCCAGATCAAACAGGAGATTGCTCATGCTGTAGCCCTCGGCCCAGTCAGGACAGGACCAGATGTAAAGAACGTACTCTACTCTGCAGCCGGGAGGCAGGGTCTGTCCTGGAGCCTTTGGCAAAAGGTACCTGGTGAGACCCGAGGTCGACCACTGGGATTCTGGAGTCGGAGCTACAGGGGGTCTGAAGATAATTACACCCCAAAGGAAAAGGAAATCTTGGCCGCCTATGAGGGAATCCAAGCTGCTTCGGAGGTGATTGGTACAACTCCACAAGCACAACTCCTCCTGGCACCCCGACTACCGGTGCTAGGGTGGATGTTTAGAGGAGAGGTTCCCTCCACCCACCATGCCGCCAGTGCTACCTGGAGCAAGTGGATTGCCCTCATTACACAACGCGCCCGAGTTGGGAAACTGAATCGCGCTGGAATTGTGGAAATAATTACAAACTGGCCCAAAGGTGAAAGTTTCAGCGGTGCAGATGAAGAACAAGAACCAGTGACCTGGGTTGAGGAAGCTCCGCCATACAACCAGCTGCCGGCAGAGGAAGCACGTTATGCTTTATTCACCGACGGTTCCTGCTGTGTCATAGGAATGAGTCGGAGGTGGAAAGCAGCTGTATGGAGCCCCACATGACAGGTCGCAGAGGCCACTGAAGGAGAGGGTGGATCCAGTCAATTTGCTGAACTCAAAGCCATTCAACTGGCCCTAGATATTGCCAAGAGAGAGAAGTGGCCAAGGCTCTATTTGTATACTGATTCTTGGATGGTAGCCAATGCTCTGTGGGGATGGCTGAAGAAATGGAAAGAGGCGAACTGGCAGCATAGAGGGAAACCAATTTGGGCTGCTGAAGAGTGGAAAGATATCACTGCCCGGTTAGAAAACCTACCTGTGAAGATCCACCATGTAGATGCCCATGTCCCCAGGAGTAGAGCTAATGAGGAGCAAAACAATCAGCAGGTAGATCAAGCTGCAAAGATAGGGGAGTTGAAGATGGACCTTGACTGGGAGCACAAGGGAGAGTTGTTCCTAGCATGATGGGCCCATGATGCCTCAGGTCACCAAGGTAGAGATGCCACCTATAAGTGGGCACGAGACTGAGGGGTGGATCTAACCATGGACAGCATTTTTCAAGTTATCCGTGACTGTGAGACGTGCGCTACCATTAAGCAAGCCAAGCGGATGAAGCCCCTCTGGTATGGAGGGCAGTGGTCTAAGTACAAGTATGGGGAGGCCTGGCAGATTGATTACATCACACTGCCTCAAACCCGCCAAGGCAAGCGCCATGTGCTGACCATGGTAGAAGCCACCACGGGATGGTTGGAAACCTACCCTGTGTCCCATGCTACAGCCCACAACACCATCCTGGGACTTGAAAAGCAGGTCCTTTGGAGGCACGGTACTCCCGAGAGAATTGAGTCAGACAATGGGACTCATTTTAAAAATAATCTTATTAAAACCTGGGCTAGGGAACATGGCATTGAGTGGGTATGTCATATCCCCTACCATTCACCAGCTGCAGGTAAAGTGGAAAGATACAATGGGTTGTTAAAAACCACCCTGAAAGCATTGGGTGGGGGGGTCCTTAAAAAACTGGGAGCAGCATCTAGCAAAGGCCACCTGGTTAGTTAACACCCAAGGTTCCACCAACCAAGCGGGTCCTGCTCAGTCCCAGCTCCTTAATATAGTAGATGGAGATAAAACCCCAGTGGCCCATGTTAGAGGTTTGTTGGGAAAGACAGTATGGATCAACCCTGCCTCGAGTACAGGCAAACCCATCCGTGGAATTGTCTCTGCTCAAGGACCGGGTTATACATGGTGAATAATGCAGGAAGATGGAACAATGCAATGTGTACCTCAGGGAGATCTGAATGCGGGGTAAGATTCATATGTGCTGAATGTTACTACCATTGTCTGTGCGTTAAATCAGTCAGACATGGAAAAGAAGGAAACGTGTAAGTGTCAAGGGTCTGAGTAAGTAGGACGGATGGAAATGTGTAAGTGTCGAAAGTCTGAGTAAGTGGGATGAAAGATTTTTATTGTGTGTCCACGATATAGGATAAGGGGTGGAATGTTCTGGGTTGACAGTGACTTCTATCCCATATCATGGACTCCATTGTGGTGTCTGGCGGCTGCTTTCCTCCCCCCCTTCAGCGGGGACTGAGGTTTTGCTGGGCTCTCTTGTTCTCTGGCTCTCGCTCTCTCTCTGGCTCGGCTGCTTGCTGGCTGCTGCTTCTGCTGCTGACTTTTGCTGCTTCTGCCTGCTGGCTTTTGCCGCTTCTGTTTGGTTTTTTTCTTCTTTTTTTTCTTTTCCCCTATCCCCCCCTGCTTCCCAAAGATTTTGGACCGGCTCTGGACCTGACCTGACCAGAGAAGTCTGGGAATCTCTGGAGCCCAAGAAAGAAGCTTTGTGCCTTCCCCCTCACAGTAACTTGTTTTCTTTTCCCTTGTGTTGGGGAGTGTTTTTTTCATTTGTTAATAAACCGTTTTTTTCCACTTTTCGTCCAAGGAATTTTCCTTCCTGAACCCAGGGCTGGGGGCGGGGGGAGGGGTGATGAAGGTTTGTTTTTAGGGGACTCCTTTTAGAGGTTCTCCCCTAATTTATTCCAAACCAGGACAGCCCTCTTTACCTGGTCACCCACAAAAAGAACGATTTCCACTGGGGCCCAGAACAGCAGCAAGCCTTTGCCCAGATCAAGCAGGAGATCGCTCATGCGGTGGCCCTTGGCCCAGTGAGGATGGGACCAGATGTGAAGAACGTGCTCTACTCTGCAGCCGGGAGCCATGGCCTGTCCTGATGCCTTTGGCAGAAGGTGCTGGGTGAGACTCAAGGTTGGCCACTAGGATTTTGGAGTCGAAGCTACAGAGGGTCTGAAGCCAATTACACCCCAACTGAGAAGGAAATCTTAGCAGCCTATGAAGGAGTTCAAGCCGCCTCGGAGGTGATTGGTACAAAGGCACAACTCCTCCTGGCACCCCGACTGCCTGTGCTAGGGTGGATGTTTAAAGGAAACCCTCCACCCATCATGCCACATGGAGTAAGTGGATTGCTTTTATTACACAGGGCACCCGTATGGGTAAACTGAATCACCCTGGGATTTTAGAAATAATTACCAATTGGCCTGAGGGTGAAAATTTTGGCCTCACAGATGAAGAACAAGAGCAAGTGACACGGGCTGAAGAGGCTCCACCATACAACCAATTGCCAGCAGAGGAGACACATTATGCCCTTTTCACTGATGGTTCTTGTCGTATTGTAGGGATGAACCAGAAGTGGAAAGCAGCTGTGGGGAGCCCCATACGACAGGTTGCTGAGGCCACCAAAGGAGAGGGTGGATCAAGTCAACTTGCAGAACTCACAGCTGTTCAATTGGCCTTGGATATTGTTGAAAGAGAGGGGTGGCTGAGGCTCTACTTCTATACCGATTCATGGACGGTAGCCAGTGCTCCATGGGGATGGCTGAAGAGGTGGAAAGAGGCTAATTGGCAGTGCGGAGGGAAACCAATCTGGGCTGCTGAGGAGTGGAAAGACATTGCTACCAGGGTAGGGAGACTACCTGTGAAAGTTTGCCACGGAGATGCCCACATTCCCAAAAGTAGAGCTAATGAGGAGCATAAAAACAATGAGCAGGTAGATGGGGCAGCAAAAACAGAGGTGTCAAAGATTGATTTAGATTGGGAACACAAGGGATAGTTGTTTTTAGCTCGATGGGCCCATGATGCCTCGGGCCATAAGGGTAGAGATGCCACCTATAAGCGGGCCCGAGACCAAGGGGTGGATCTAACCGTAGACAGTATTTCTCAGGTTATCCATGACTGTGAGACATGTGCTGCCATCAAACAGGCCAAGTGGGTGAAGCCCCTATGGTATGGTGGACGGTGGTCTAAATATAAGTATGGAGAAGCCTGGCAGGCTGATTGTATTGCCCTACCCCAGACACATCACAGTAAGCGCTCACAATGGTGGAAGCCACCACGGGGTGGCTGGAGACCTACCCTGTACCCCATGCTACTGCCCGAAACACCATCCTGGGCCTAGAGAAGCAAGTCATGTGGAGGCATGGTACCCCTGAGAGAACTGAGTCAGACAATGGGACTCATTTCAAGAACAGCCTTATCAACACCTGGGCTAGGGAACATGGCATTGAGTGAGTGTACCATATTCCCTACCATGCACCCGCTGCAGGCAAAGTGGAGAGGCACAATGCACTGTTTAAAACCCAGTTGAAGGCATTGGGTGGGGGATCTTTCAAGAATTGGGAGCAGCATTTGGCAAAGGCCACCTGGTTGGTGAACACCCGAGGCTCCACCAACCGAGCAGGCCCTGCCCAGGCTGAGCCTCTGCATACAATAGATGGAGATAAAGTCCCAGTGGTGCATGTCAGAGGCCTGTTAGGGAAGACAGTGTGGATCAAGTCTGCCTTAAGCACAGACAAATACTTTGTGGGGTTGTCTTTGCTCAGGGACCAGGTTGCACATGGTGGATAATGCAGAAAGATGGAACAACACGATGTGTACCTCAGAGAAATCTGATTGTTGGGTGAGAATCATTTGTAAACATCACTGTCTGCTGGATGCTATTGCCATTGTCTGTACATTAAACCATGCAGAATGAAATAGGAGGAAATGTGTGAGAGGGTATTGCTTGTATTTTTTGTGGGGAGAACAAATGGAAGTTTTATGTGGCTAAATACATGATGTGGAATATATGTTGGTTTTGGCTGTAATGGGGATATGGGGATAAGGGCTGGAATGTCCTAGGGTGATGTGTTTATCCCTCAATCGTCTGTTGGATGCAAAGGGGGGGGGAAAGCGCGCTTTGTTTTTCCCCAGGAAAACTCTGCTCCTCAGAGTGGCCTTGAAGTTGAAGCGGGGGAGATGGAACACCGCAAGACAAAAGAAGCTGTTTTTCTCTGGGAGAGTTAGTAGTTAGTTTAGAGCTAGCATAGTTAGACCTGTAGAATAGCTGGAGGGCTTTTTTTCCTTTTTTTTTTTCCTTTTTTCTCCCTCTCCTCAGAACTGTTCCGATCCCTCTGGACTGGGGACCTGGGGAAAGTGCCGGGGGCCTCCACAGGGGACCCACCCCACCAAGACCAGCCCTGCACATCTCCTTTTCTCTCCCAGCACCAGCAGAGATGAGCAACAGAACACAGTGACCATCTTCAAGAGGAGACGCTCCCTTTTCCAAGTTTGTTATCCCTCCATAAGTGGCACGAAGCTCTTGTCATCGGGTATTGTGCTGGGGAGTGCTTTGCCTGTGTAATAAACAGGTCTTTTCCACTTCTCTCTCAGGAAGTCTTCTTTCCTGAACCGGTTGGGGGACGGGAGGGGGACCCGGTGGGAGGGTTTCTCCCAAATCTGCTTGAAACCAGCACAGAGTGGAATCCCATCCTTCCCTGGGCTAGTGGCACCAGCAACCAGGGCCCAGGGCATGGGCCAGCTAGGTCTGGCCCCTCCCTGCCGGCTGGTGCAGGGATCCCGGCTACGGCCCTGCCAGGGCTGGCCACCATGGCCCTGAGTTGCCCTCCCTTTTCCCCGTTGGGAGCCAACGGAGCCAGGCCAGGCCTTGGGCCGGCTCCCCCCACCCCCACAGAAGTGAGCAGGTGGGGAATGGCAGGGCCCGGCTGGCTCAGGCCAATGTTACCAAGCCGATGTTACCTGTTCAACTGCCTGGAAGGAAAAGGCTTGTTTGGGCAAACTTAGATTTTAAAGGGGTATTACCAAAAGTCACATTTAGCTTTCTCAATTGTCAAACCACATGTCAATAGCCAAAAACCAGCCCCTGATAGGTCCCTGGTCTTTTTCAAAACAATTCCAAAGTCCTGACAGGGCTCCTCTTTAACTAAAACCAAACTGTGTTAACCCATAACAGTACCACAGCATGACTCTCATTTTTGTAATATATTAATTTGGAAGCTGTCAGTTCGCATTGTGTCCCTGGGAGTAATAATTCTGGGTTGCTGGGTAAGTGGCTGGCATTTTGTGGATGGCATCTACATGAGGTTCTTCATATGTTCTGCCCCCGGAATGATTCCAGGTTGTTGAGCTGTTGCTATTTGTGTTGTTGCACTGTGGCACTGTGTGCTCTTTTTTGAGTTTCCTGACAAGGGCTTTCCATCAACATCAAACTTGGAGTGGCATTGATTTGCATAATGCCTCCCTTTCTTGCACCTAGGGCAACGATTAGGTGGTTTTGTGTTTCCCATGGGCTTTGGGCAGTTTTTTATAACACGTCCAGGCTTTCGGCACCGGGAACAAGATCCTTTAATGGTCTTGGTTTGCAACACTGCCATAGAATTACTCTGTTGAGGTATTAAATTAAGAGCAGCAAGAGTTTTAACAAGTCTCTTGTCCATCACTTCTGCCAGAGCCACGAAAGCCCTTTCAAGCCTCTCTACTAGGAAGTTTGCTAGTATTGTTGCAATATGTTGTGGGCTGCTAATTTTACTGCAAGCTTCTATCATTTGAGGCAGGGTTGGCTGTATATCAGGTAAGGCTTAAATGATTTGCTTACACTCATCATTAGCATTAGCAAAGGCAAGAATGCGGAGCATAAGCGGATGGACTAAGTCATCTTTGCATTGCCTTCCAATCACTTGTGTTAAGCGGTCTATAAATGTAGTAAATGCCTCTGATGTCCCTTGTCTTATTTCAGTGTAAATGCATTCAGGGCTTCCTGTCAGCTCAAATTGCAAGAGGGCTTCTTGAGCTGCATCTTTAATATCAGCAAGCATTGCTCTAGGCAAACAAGTTGCTTGGTCTTCTGCCCTCTCATGTGGTGGGTCTCCAGCCAAATGAACGATTGTAAGTGCAGCATTAGTTTTCTATCTCCTGCATAGTTCTCTATCAGTTTATTAAGAAGCCTCTGCCATTTTACATCCCACAAAATATACTGCAATTCTGTTAAAATCATGGATGAAACATAACGACAGTCATAAGGTGTTAAATCATAATTGCCATAAATGGCTTCCAACAATTGTTTAAAGTATGGTGAGCCCAAGCCACTGTGTTTAACAGCTTTCTGCTGTTAAGTCCTTAATTTCGTCATATGTCATTGGTTCCCATCTCAGGTGAGCATTCTGTCTGCCATATCCGACTGGCATAGCTAGAAGCCGTTCATGTGCTAAGTCAAAGTCTCCCTCTTTTATTGCTTTATGCCTTATATCAGCCCAATCAGTCAATTTTAAGTTGCTTTTTGGGAAATCCCTTGATTGAAAAAGAATTGGGGAATCTCTAGGGTCCAAAGGGAACAAATCAGGTTTCCGTTCTGGATTCGTTTGACCAGGGTCCAGAGGATCAATTTCTTCTTCAGAGCTAGAATCATTTTCCTGCTCTTGCACCCCCACAATCGGTTTATAGATTCCTGTCTCTTTCTCATTTTCCCCTTCCTTTGCGGAATGAGAAGTGGCTAAGGGTGGGGCAGCCGGGAGGGCTGAGGGGACTCCCAAAGATGTGGCCGGACCAGACTGCTTACTAAAAATTTCAATAAGCACATGATATGCCAGGAGTAACTTAGCAGCTGCCAAATCTCCATGGGTGGTTGCGTTACAGAGTTTAACACCAACAGAGTCCCAAAGAGACATGGTAAAAGCAGATGCAGGATCCACGTCAGCAAAACTCTTCTGCACCCAGCATAAAAGATCTTTAAGTTCTTGCTTGGGTATGGTACGAGAATTAGATCTTATCAGAAGTTTCAAGTGGTTATAAACATCTCTCTGTTCCCTGGACATATCTTGTCCCATGTTCCCCGGAGCTCACCTGTAATCTCTTAGCAGGTGATCCTTCTGGGCTCAATCCAGGCTCAATCCAGTGGGCACGGCGTCCTGCTTCTTTCCAGCAGTACTTAAAAGCAGTCCTCTGGGGCGTCTCAACAGTCAACAAAGTTGTTCCTTCCGCACACTGTGGGTACCAATTATTGGGATTGATGAGACAGGGATGACTGAGAGACATTGTAAAAGATGGTTTATTGCTTAACCAGTCTCATGAGAGGGTGAGACACTGAGGCTGTTACATCCAATGACATCACATCAGAAGCCACCCTAATTCTAGTTACAATGCCTTATATAGGTTTATTAGCCATTCAACTACTTCCACAAAGCCTGTTACTATCTTCTTAGACCAGTTATTAACTGTTTTGCCTTACATGGCTTTACCATAATGCATCTTTTCTTATCCAATCTTACAATGCTACACGAACTTACATTGCTATATCTTCAGTTTTCTACTAACTCTAAATCAAGCTTTATTGCTAAACTTTTAGATTTTCTACTATCTTGCTCAATATATTTTTTTGCTTACCTAAGGCATTTCTCTGCTTGCTTAAAACATATTTCTGCTTAAACCACAAACCCACATTCTTGCTTCATGTCTGTGTAACTTTAGTGCTCCAAGTCTGAAAGTCTTCTCTAAGGTCTTAGATCAAACTCTGTATCCATCTCTATCTCTGAGCCTGTATGCACAAGGCTCTGAGAGCTTTCTATGCCTCCATTTCCCACACTTTTCCATATATATGGGTCATTTTCCAAGATGTGGATCTTTTTTGGGATCAGGGACACAAACCAGGATTGCTATGTTGATATTCTCTGCAATAACAGCTTATATGAAGATAATACCAGAGGTAATTAGAATTACTTGGGATGTATATTCATTGCTGTTTGCCTGCTCTGGTCTCAGCTGCTACTTTTGGGAGTTTATTATTAATCATACCTAGCCTGTTGGAAAACCAGTAGGAAATTATTTTTCACAGCCTTTTACCTCCCTCTCCCCCTTCAGGACTCACAGTCACCTTTAGAGAATGTTCACTTCCATCTGGATATTAAAGATACCATATTTTTGTTAATTCTTTTAACTTTCCTCTATATGGTCTATAGCATGTTTAGAATCAGGGCTGAAATTTCCAGGGAGACCTGTCCCAGTGGTGGAAAATCCTGAGTGGTGTGGTATCCTGAAGAATATAGTCCAGGTCCTAAAGAAATATTCTGCCCCAACAGTTTGGAATTTTCCCCTTGAATAAATTTAGTACCCAACTGAGAAAAAGAAATATCTGAAAGTTGCAATGACAACTGCAAAGAGAGGCAGCTCATTGCACTGTGCTGAGCCCTGGCTAATGCTTATCCCACGCTGCTCAATATACTAGAGCAGCAGGTATAGCCAGAGGGGAAGGAGAACAAAACAGCAGACACCCCAGTCACTCAGGCTGCAGTAAAACCATAAGGGTAGCCTAAGCTAATAATGGTCACTTTTGTTCAGAGGAGGAAATACAAGACCAAATCCTTTTGTCAAGTGGATGATGATGGGGAGTCAGGACCCTCACAGCCAGTGTAGGAATCAGAAATAATCACTGAATCTTTGTCCTTAGAAAGTGTCCACCATCTGAGAAAAGACGTCACCCGACAGCCTGATGAGTCTGTATTGAGCTGGTTGATCCGAGTCTCTGGTACTGCAGGTGATGATACAATTTTGGATGGTACTGAAACAAGGAACATGAGATCCCTGTCACATGATGTGGGATTGCGAGGAGGTTCAAACCTCTCAGCCTCTGGACACGGCTCTTAACAAGCGTGAAGGAGAGATACCTCTGACAAGGAGATCTACAGCTGCAGGAAAGCTCTCGGAAGATCATGGAGCAAGAAATCAAGTGCTTAAGAGAGAGCTTTTTTCAAATGACCAAACCACTAAGAGTTCAGACACGGTAACATGTACGACACTGATGTGGCTCAAACTTGCATGACTCGTGACACAAGCATACAGCCATACCCTAGCAACACTGCAGTGGATTGAGGGGGGCAGTAGCTAAAAGGGTTAATTTAATTTCCACTGTAACTGTGAGATTTTAGTAGAAAGACACTGTGACTGAATTTTTAACGGAGAAGACACTACGTCTGCAGACCCTTAGCAGAAAAGTAAGGCATGCAAAAATTGCTACCCAAACAAGGACCTTAAAAGATTAAGAGGAGACATCTGGCTCAGATATACAGCTACAGCCAAAACAGGAACTGAGTTTTTAGGAACTTGGAGAACATGTGGAGGGTATTATGGTAATGGCAAAATTATAATATGCATGTTGTGACTGTATATTAGCAATACACTTGTAGAAATTGGGAGGCATGTTAGGAGGAGTTATCCTTCATGCCCTTCTAGGGAGCCCAAATAAATGGTGCCCTCTTTAACACAAAAAAATTGGTGTTAAGGAGTCTTATTCCAGTTTTCAGAGATTTGGTGATAAGTGGGTGGTATGACAAAGAGACTCCAGGTGTATGAAGGCCCTGTCAAGGCCACTGCCCAACACAAGTCCAAATCTCAGCTGCAGAAATGGACTTGACTGAGCATATGCAGACATTGGAAGACAGGATTGAAGAGACCCTTCAGAAACTCAGCAAAGTTTAAGGGGCCCTCCCTTAAGGAGGGCCTTCTCCAAATTTCATCAATATAGACCAAAACCCCGGTTATCAGAAGCAGGTGTTCCCCATCTAGTGAGAAGGAGTATACCCCACCAGCCGATCTGTGGTTTTTCCTGTGTGAGTATGAGACATGAGAAGATAGGATGGAAAACCCACTTCTGTCCTGGCATGGGTACATAAGCTAGAAGAGGCTTTTGGCTTTTTTGGCTTATGATTTCAGAGCTGATAAAGGCATCAGTCTAACCTGCCAGATATATGCTGACAATTCAACACAGAAGAGAAGAGGAAATCTAGGAGGTTCCATGAGGAGGAAGAGGAGGAGAACTTCTCTCAGCTGGTGAGTGAGCCTACCAGGGGTGGGGCTCTGCTAGACCTGCTGTTTACAGAGAAGGGCTGGGGGAAGAGGAGGGGTCTGAGGCTGTCTGGGGTACAGTGACCATGAAATAATAGAGTTCTCAATATTCAGTGAAACAAGGAGGGGCATCCAGAAAACTGGACTTATGGAGGGCAGACTTTGGCCTATTCTGGATGCTCATTTGGAGAGTGCCTTGAGAAACAACCCTTAAAAACAGAGGGATCCAGGAAGGATGGACATACTTCAAGAAAAAAATCTTGAAGGCACAGAAACAGACTGTGCTTATGTGCTGAAAGATTAGCTGATGGGAAAAACGACCAGCATGGCTGGGCAGAGAGCTTTTGAAGGAACTCAGGGAAAAAAAGCAGGTATCACCTTTGTAAAAAAGGGCAGGCAACTCAGGAAGTGTTTAAGGATGCCATTAGGTCATGCAGAAAGAAAACTAGAGAGACAAAAGCTCAAACAGAACTTAATCTGTCCCCTTCTATAAAGGATAGTTCAAAGTGTTTTTATAAATATATTATTAGCTGTTCTAGTTACAGAAATAGGGCACCAGCTTAGCACTATGTGGGTGTAATCAAACTGTATTTTACTCCCCTCTGTCATTTCTGCTGAACTGTTCATGATTGGTTGTGTGCAGTAGCTGCCCAGTGCCCACCTGACAGGTTACAAACTGGGTGTTAAGTAAGATAGGGGAAAAGAGGCAAACCCTTCGAGGCAAGTAGTGTTTCTTCACACCAACGATTCAGATGTGATAACTCCCTTCTGGGGAAGCACCAGCACGTTTACACCAAACCTGAGAAGTCATCTCCACTAATGGGCAGTATAACAGACTCAATGGCTCCAGCAGAATAGGCCACTGTAAGAAATTAAGGCCAAAAAGGGCTCCCAAAATATCTCAGGACTCACAGTGTTACATCAACCATTGTGAAACTTGCTGCCCTGGGGGAAGTACTGAGCATTCCCACCTGAACCTAAGCATATATAAGTCTTTGGCTTGGAGACTCCTGGTACCACTGGAGGATCCAGAGTGAGACCAGAACTTCAATGGCACTGCAACCACTGCTTTCAACAAGACTGCAACCATCACTCTGACCAACCTGGTCATACTCTGGCAACCAGGTTATACTCTGGCAACCAGGTTACACTCTGCCTTGGTGTGATAAAAACTGTTTTCTGTGTAGCAGTGTATTTAGTGCACGGGGCCCCGTGAAGGAAGATGGTGGTAGACAGCCGTGTGGGGGCAGCCAAGGGGACCGCCGCATTCGGGGGAGCCTCGGGGCTGGGGCCGGTGTCGTTCGTGCTCAGCCGCAGGGAGAAGCGGCAGTGGCCGCTGCCCGTGGGATCCTGCATAGTTCCCAGCGCGGGCGGCGACACCAAGACTGACACCGACTTCTTGACAGCAGTAGAGGACCAGGAGCTGCTCAGCACCCGGCCGGCCCTGCCGCCCCCGAAGGAGCTGGTGATCCCCCGGATCCCCCCTCACCACTTGGGGAACCCGGAGCGGCCCCGCCGCTGACGACAGCCCCAGCACAGGCCCCACTCCCGCCGGGGCTCCCCCGGACCCCGCCTCGGTGGCGGCTCAGGCGGGGCAGGAGCTGCTGCAGGAGGCGCGGCAGACCCAGCAGCAGGCCAAGGGGGTCTCAGGACCCCCATCGCCATCCTCCTCCAGGTGCCCGACAAAAACATTGCCACAGGGCCGCTGCCGAACCCCCAGGACTGTGAGGCCGTGCCCGTGGGGCAGTTCGGGCTGGCCATGCTGCGGGCTATGGGCTGGAGCCAGGGCCAGGGCATCAGGCGCACCTTCCCCAGGGTCGTGCCCGCCCTGGAGCACCGGCCCCGCCCGCCGGGGCTGGGCCTGGGGCCAAGGGCGGCCCCCGGGTACCCCCAAATCTGAGGAGACCCGCCGGGGGGTCCCAGCTGTGGGGGACTTGGTGCACATCGAGGCTGGGCCCCACTGCGGCTCGGAGGGCAAGGTGGAGGTGCTGGACCCCGAGACTGGGCGAGTACTGGTGCGACTGCAGCTGTGGGCGCAGGTGGCGGCCATGAACCAGCACGGGCTGTGCCCAGTCAGCGCTGGTGCCTCCGGCCACCCCCGCAAGAAGGGCTTCGAGGAGGGGGCGCAGGGCGGGGGGAAGAAGTGGGAGGAACCTCCGGAAACAGAGCGGTTGGTGAAGCGGCGCCGGGGGACCCTGCCCGGGACCCGGCATTGGCTGCACAGGGACCTGAGGGTGTGGTGTAGGGACAGGACCTTCTGCGGGGGCTGCTACTACAACTGCAAGTTGCAGGTCAAGGATGTGCTGTCCCCAGACACCTGCGTGTGCCAGATGGACGACAGGTGCCTGGTGGAGGGCCTGCGGGAGGCCTCTCTGGAGATGGTGGTGCCTCAGGGTGTCGTGGTGGTGCTGGGGGAGCACGAGGGGCAGGTGGGGTGAATCCTGGAGGATGCACATCCCAGAATACAGCCAGATCGTAAACCCTCTCTACCTTGTGACACAGAGAAAAAACTGTTTCAAGTGGGGCCCTGAACAGCAGCAAGGCTTTGAACAGATCAAACAAGAAATTACGCAGTTAGCCCTTGGGCCAGGCAGGACAGGATATGAATAACGTGCTGCACACCACAGCCTGGAGCCCCTGGCAGAAGGTACCTGGGGAGAGTTGAGGATGACCTCTTGGGTTTTGGAGTCAGGTATACAGAAGATCTGAGGCCAGCTGTTCCCCAAGTGCAGAAAAGATTCTTGCAGCCTGTGAAGGGGTTGGAGCTGCCTCAAAAGTGATTGGCACTAAAGCACAGCTTCTTCTGGCACCCTGACTACTAGTGCTGGGCTGGATGTTTAAAGGAAAGATCCCTGCAATACATCATGCCACCAAAGCTACCTGGAGTACATGGATTGCCCTCATTACACAACGAGCTCGAATAGGAAATGCAAATTGCCTGGGGATCTTGGGAGTTATCACAAACTAGCCTGAAGGTAACAACAACTGTCCCACCTTTCCCAAAGGTGAATGCAATTCAGATATGCTCATATATAAATTCTCCTATAAAGGGAAGCAACGTATTCCAGAGTGTTCTCCTTTAAATTGTCTGAAACCAAGACACCAATGACTGGAAAAAGGCAAATATAACCCCCATTTTTAAAATCGGGAAAGCCGAAGACCCAGGGAACTACAGACCAGTGTCTCACCTCTGTGCCAGGCAAGATCATGGAGCACATTCTCCTGGAAGTTATCCTAAGGCATATGGAAAACAAAGAGGTGATAGGTAACAGCCACCATGGCTTTACTAGGAGCAAATCATGCCTTGAGAAATTTGGTGACTTTCTGTGCCAGGGCTACAGCGTTGGTGGGTGTGGCAGAGCAACAGGCATCGCCTGCCTGGATTTATGCAAAACGTTTGACACTGTCCAGCATGACATCCTTGCCTACGACCCTCTCTCCGTGCCAGCCCCACCCAACATGTTCGTATTTGTCTGCTCATTCTTGGAGTAATGGGGTGGGGTTCCATGCACTGGGGATCCCCCCGCCCCGGCGCCTGCCACAGCAGTAACCCACCGCGTATCCTGCCATCCCCAGGGGATCACGAGCGGAGCGGAGCCTGCGAGCGCCGGTCCCTTCGCCGCGCCCCTCCCGTGCACCGAGCGGGCGGGGGTCGCTCCGGCCCGACCCGGCCGGGGGCAGAGGCGTGGCGGGGCAGGAGCATCTTCCCCGCGGCGAAGGGCGCGGGCACCCCTCGCCCTGGCCGTCACCAGCGGCCGGACCCCTCCACATCCTCTTCGTCCCCGGAGCCGCCGCGGTGCCCGGGCCGGGCCGCCTCGCTCGCTGCCCACCGGCTGCGCCGGACGGCCCCGCTGCGCACACGAACCAACACCAACACGGCCCCACTGCACACACGAGCCAACACGGCCCCACTGCACACACGGCCCAGGGCAAGTGTCCCCCGCTTCCCCTTCCCCTGCCCAATCCCAGATGGGACAATCCCAGTACTTCGGCCGGGGTAGCGTCCACAATCCCTTCTTGCTCTCCTTGGCCGCCGCGGGAGCTGCCGGGGCGACTCGCCTTGTAGCCCGCCCGCCGCTGCACCCTGGGCAGTCACACACGCACCTCAGCATCCTTTCTCCAGAGAGGCATTTCTGACTGGAACCTGCCGGCTGCAACAAGGAGTTTGCACACCGGGGTTACGATCCCAGTAAGAAAGGCACCTGGAGTCTGTAAAGCATCGTTTAAAATAAGACTTATAAAACTACCAGCATAAAGAAGGAGAACAGTAGAGTTAAACTTACGTACCTTTAGATGCTGGGAACTCCGCGTTGTGCAGCACTGGAGAGTAGCAGCATGCCCTGCAGACCCCACCAGAAGGAGGGTTAGTCTGTTCTGGTCATTCAAGCTTTTATAGGATTTTCTTAGAAGAAAACAACTCCATTCATCATTTCTCCTGTCAAACAGAGACATCCTTGTTGTGCTGGAGATAAAGGCAAGGCCACACAGGTGTGTAATCACTGGTATGGAGTGGGAGCTGACCACATGCTCCTCTGTTATCATCACCAGAGTGAATCTGCCCTGCACAGAGGCAGAAGTGCCAGCATGGCACAGGCCTGAAGGTGATGCTGTTGGTGCACAGCACAGCATGGCCTTGCACCTTCACAGATTCACCGTGGATCGCTGATCTTCACTGTGCAATGGTCTATGTCAGAATCACTGCAGGAGCCAATAAAAGTAGTTTGAGATCTCCATCAGTCTAGATACAGTTTGGAAGATCCTGCAATTAAAAGCAATTGTTCTCTGTAGCAGGGGATTTAGGATATGTATAGGATTTAGGATATATATGGAGCATGTTGCTTATGATGACAAGGTAGCAGTCTGTACAGAGTCCCTACACTGACATTTTGACAGTGTAATTTGTTGTTTAAGAGAAAAGCACTGTACAGAGATAGACTGAATAAAAACCAGTCAGCAAGTTTTAATGTTCAGAATGTTAGCTGGAGCTCAGCTGGAACATGATCAATAGTTGTCACAAAGGAGGCTTTGGCCTAGCAGGCTGCATCCAGCTTCAAAATGAAAGAACCACTGGGATTTATCTGTCACGCACGGTATCTTGCCCCAGAGGTTCTTAGTTACAAGACATTCTTTGATAATAAGATTGCTGTAGTCTGACTACTAATTCCACTAAAGTCTTTTATAAACTCCAGAATTATACTGAAGTTTATTGAAATTCTCTGCTGGCTACATAATAATTTTCTTTATTTATTGACAGCAAATATGTCATCTCTGTCTTTTAGTTTCTCTTCCGTGGATATTCCTCATTTTATTGTCCTTGCAATTTCACTAGTAGCTTTGTAAATTTAATTTCTCTAATGAATGGAGCAACAGCAAAGTGTCACTTGTGTAATATTTGGACTAACCTATTCTCCACTGAGGTGGCCAGGGGTCATGTCACAGGCCTTGTTGCAGAGCAGACTTCTCCGAGAACTACTCAATATCCTCCATCCCCTCCTTTTCCACAGCACCTTGGGATTGATTCTTATTTGTCTTACACAAAGTTCTTCTGCAAACACAGCAAGCAAGCTAGTGTCTACCAAATGTCAGAAATTAACAAGGGAAGGAAAGCATACTTTTCATGTGAATTTCCTGAACCATGCTTACTTCATACAGAAACACTTAAAGCTTTATGAGGACAGCAAATGTAACCTCTTATGTTATCAGTGTTGTAGTCTAAAAAGAATCTTTTTGGCTGTTCTGCTACCCTTGAAGTAAATATGACAGAGATTGTCATTCCCCTTGTAAGTCAGAAGGACCATCTGGCACTACATTAGAACAGTATTCTATTAAATTCATCAGCATGCTAATTATAGGATGACTAGTGAATGGTTAAACTGCCAGATGCTATGAAGATATATCACTGTCTGTTTACGTAGTTAGGCAAACGTTTAATTAATCCTCCAGCTGCTGTGTCTGCTTTACCTATGAACATATCTAAATTGCATTCACCTGTGCAAAAGGCAGGCCTTTCAATACGAAAAGAAGCTTAAACACAACTTTGGTGCAACATACAGCATGTACATGTATGATTTAACTATGTAGGCTGGTAATTGCATCAAAACTAATTACAGACTCTTCCACTTCAGTTCCTGAACTGTGCTCCCTGATCCTTGAATAATCTTTTAGTGGTCTTGCAAGTTTTGAAAGCTGAGTTGCTTTAGAGACTTCAGCAATGCCATGTTAGAAAACACAATATACAGCCTCAGTTAATAGGATGTCTACAAGTGATCCTACAGCTTTTTACCTTACCCCATTCTAAGGAGTCTTTCATTCAGAAAATACTGAGGAGGGTAAGTGGCCTTCCAATATCACACAATATTTAATATTGGTCCCAGGGTGTTTAGCATTCCCATGAGGGTGCTTCTTTACTGAAACGCTGAAAAAGAGAACCCATTTGGGATGTGGCCTTGGCTAAGGATGATTTGCAAAGAGACTGTAACCCCTTTATAACTGAAAGTGTTTGTACTTGGCTTTATAATTGAAAGTGTTTGTACTTGGCTCTATTTGGTATTGTAAGGTCTAGAGATGAGACTTGGAAAAATGGGACTTAGTGATCTAGCCTCCATTCACTCAAATTTCCATTACAATTCCTTTTTTTGTGTTTAGGAACCAGATTTCAGAAAGGTGCTTTATTCCACTTAGTACTGGGCCCATAATCAGCCTGGATTTTTCACAGAATCCATCTCAAGCCACAGATATTGTGGAGACCAAAGATGCACATGGACAACTCAGCTGCATATCTCAAGTCCCCTGAGTCAAGAGCTTTTTTGGATGGGCAGCATCCTTGGCTGGACACAGTCTGTTGGTTGCAGAAGGTGCTTCACTCAACTGAAATTGTCAAAATTGTGTTGCATTTCTGCAAAAAATTCTTGGTGTGATTTTGGAATGGGCCCACAAGCATTTTTCCAGACAATTCATGAGCACAGGAATTACTACATAACAAAGAGCAGTGCCAACAGGCAGACTAGACACAGGCAAGCATTTTGGAGGCTAAAGGAATTTAATAGTATTTTGTGACAGTTGACCTTTTTGCCACAATACTGACAAGAGTAGGAAGAAATAGGATATACTGCAAAGCTATTCAGGAGATACCAGGGACATTTGCTTTAGGGGAAAAAAGTGAGAGTTTAGAGCTTCTACAGTAAAAATAATAGTTTAAGTATTTTCACTATTTTAAGCCTACTTTATTTATCATTTGCTTCTTCCTTTGCTAGCATTCCTCTTAGACGGTTTTCATAATATGTGTGTCATGAGACACACACAGCCTTCCCTCTTGGGCACAAACACTGACAACGTGATTCACGTGATGGCTGTCTCAGGGTTAGATGCTGGTAAACATGTCTCATGCAGCTCAACAACTGAAATCCAGACAGAATACTTGGGAGTATGTGGTGGCTTAACCCTGGCTAGGTGCTGGATGCCCACCAAAACTGCTCGCTCTCCTACTGAGCTGAGCAGGGGAGAGAAAATATAAAAAAAGTCTTGTGCGTCCAGATAAGGGCAATTATGTTACCAATTACCATTGCAGACAAAAAAGATTTGACTTGGGGAAATTAGTTCGGTTTATTGCCAATTAAAACCGTGTGGGAAAATGAGAAATAGAACCAAATATTACTACAACTTCCCCTCACCCCTCCCTTCTTCCTGGATTTAATGTCCCTCCTGAACTCTCTAGTTTCTCCCCACCAGCCATGCAGAACACAGGGAGTGGGGGTTGCAGACAGTTCATCACACATCTCTATGGGCTGCTCCACTGTGGACCTCTGTGGGCTGCAGGGCCACAGCTGCCTCACCATTTTCTTCATCACGGGCCATAGCGGAATCTCTGCTCTGGCACCTGGAGCACCTCTTCCCCCTCCTTCTCCACTGACCTTGGTGTCTACAGGGCTGTTTCTCTCACATATTCTCACTCCTCTCTCTGGCTGAAGTTGCTGTGATTTTTTTCCCTTCTTAACTCTGTTATTCCAGAGTTATATTCTGATGGCCTTGGCCAGCAGCGGGCCCATCTTGGAGCCGATTGTTGTCGGCTCTGTTGGACATGTGGGAGCGCCTGGCAGCTTCTCACAGTCGCCACCTGTGTAGCACCCCCCATCAGAACCTTGGCATCAGACTCAATACAGAGATAAGACACTGGTATCTCAGGAGCTGTGGTCAGTGCTTCAGAGTCTTCTTGGAGTGTATGGTGTTTTCCTGGGAAAGCAGAAAGAATGTTATCTGTGGTCATCCCTTGCAGTTTTCCCTGCTCTCTGTGTTTGGATTAAGAGTGTCTCGTCCTCTCACACACTCAATTTTGTGTTCACAATAAAGTCCTCTGTGGACTGGGTCTGCAACACCAAGAAATGGCCTTTCCTCAGAAGTTCCCACTAACTGGGAAAAGCACAGCACTTGCAAAGTGCTATATTTGATAGTTGTGGAAATTTTTCCTTTGTTTCATTTAAAGATACCAAATTTGCTGACTTTCCAGGCACACTGCAAAAAGCCTTTAATGTAAGAGGGTTTCCAGAGGAGGCAGAGACATGCATTCCAGCTGACGGTGGAGGTAGATAGTTGGCTGAACTGATGAGGCTTAACTTGACAGTATTTTTACATAATTTATTATGGCAGTTCCATAGGGCCTTGGGAACCATTCTTGATTATTTTAGATTTAAATAAATAAATGGCTGATCATGGGACAAACTGGCACTCCATTCCAGGAGATGAACCTGAGACAGATCAAAGGCAGGCTCCCAGTGCCAGAATCAACTGCAGTTTTACAACTATGCTAAGCTATGCAATTATCTTAAACCACAATGATCCTGTTGGATTTGCAGGGGTAAATTTAGCATCAAACTCCTTACACAAAACAAATAAACAAAATCAGCACTGCATTTTCATATTAACACAGCACATCACAGTGCCAGAATGAATTATCGTCTACGTTCAGAAGCACTGCTGCTGTGCTGGTTGCCTCACAGATAAATGTGCAACTCTTTGTCTGAGAAGCTTGTTACTACAGAGCAGAGCAATGACCTATAGAGATTGTGACCAGTAAGGTAACTGGGAAGAAACTATGATTGTCTAAAGAAGTGCTGTTTAAGTCAGAATTTTACCCTGCTGAGTTGTGCAGCCCTGCTACTTTCATTCATTGTTGGCTCCATTTGTCTATCCATTCCCCCACCTCTAGGGAAAAAGAACTGCAAGAGTTACCCTAAGACAGATAAAGGATGATTATGGCAGAAAAGTGTCCCCAGGGCTAGGAGACACTACACACCACCACCCAGATTTGGGTACTACTGTGAGGGAAAAAACAACCCAAGGTGTAACATCCCTTTTAAACCAGTGGGGAGAGACAGCAGGCTGCAATGCAACAGAGATTAACTATGGCAAGTCAGTAAGCAAGCAAATAAAAAAATATATAACCATTACACATCACTTCACAGCATGATCATTGTCACAGAGAACAGAATTTCTCTGGAGTTTCCTTCTCAGTCAACTGGGCTGGAATCCAGCAGAACAAACTCAGAGGCAGCTTTCATTTAAAAGACAATTTGTTTATTAGCCAGGCAGAAAATCCCATTAAAAAGAGAGGAATTTTCATGATTGTGCTGCAGAATTGATTTTCAAATATTCTGCCAAAAACTTTGGGTATTTTGCATAAGATAAAACCATAATTCTGGATGGGACCTTGAGTGGGAGGTGGGGCACGAACTGCCTTTCCTGGGAGAAGCCCCAGGAGGCAGTTTGACTTGAGACACTTAAGATTCCTTCTCTGCCAGATTTATATATATATATATTTCTAATCTGGTTTACACTATTTGATGGGAATGTTTGCTTCCTAGCAGGGAGAGTGTGTGCAATGTGGAATTTGACTAACGTCATTCCTTTTCTGCTCATTTGGTAATACTGTTTTGGTGAAAATAAGGTGCTGGCTCCTGGTATGTTAGCACAGCTAAACAAATGTGGGGCAAGGGGTGGGGCTGAGCACTGGTCCCCAGCTCTTCTCTGCTGAATTTTTAGTTTGCTCAAGGGCTGAACAGACCTCTCCAATGAGTGTTTTCCAAGAGAGAGCCCAGAAGTGCTTCTGGGGAGAGTATTTTCTCAGCAACTCCTGCCAGAAGGCACTATAAGTGAACCTGACCCCCCCATCATTGGTGTATGTCCTCGTGCCACACACAGGTGTGAATAAAACATCCACTTACAGGTTCTTGAAGTTCAGAGTTGCAGAGCAAACCCTAGATTATTTCAGAAAAAGAAAATAAGGTAAAGTTCCCCGCCCTCTAAATCATAATTCTGTTGCTGAAGGGCATGAACTGGATGCCAGAGGATATCCAGAGAGAGGATGGGGTGGAATTGCTACAAGAGGAACATGTGCTGGGCTGTGTGGATGTGAGATAGGCCATATCATTCAGGGGTAGGGACCAAACCCTCTTTTTTGTTATTTTTAATACAGTGGACATAGTCTTTGCCACCCAGCCTTTCAACCTGAGATACTGGAGTTCAGATCCTCCTCCAGCTGCCCAGGGAAAAGAACCAATATTTTTTTCCCATGGGGAGCATTAGCCAGGTGTAAATCAGGGCTATGGCCAGAAACAGAACATCTCAGGTCAGCACCAACTTGCAGGTGGGTTTTGCAAGAGAAATAGCTAATAGATCAGTTGGGTCCTTGCCTTCACAATGTGGTGGATGAGAGATCTTATCTGGAAACTCTCCCACAGAGAAGCTTTTTATATTGTGACATGTAACATTCACCTGAGCTGAAGGAGGGGTCAGTTTTGCAATGTTAATGGATCAAAACTTTTTCCCCTTGAGCTCCATGCATGGTGCCCAGCATGGCAGAACCCCTAAAAAAGCGTACCTACACAAACTGTTAGGATTTTTTGTTAAAATTTGTTCCTTCCTTTGCTCCAGGCATGCTGTCAATTACTGCATTTCAGCTGCTGGCTGGAAAATTCTAGCCAAAGGAAATCTTCTATAAATTGCTGAATTCAACATAAAGCAGTCATATGACCATTTCACAAGATATTTTAACTGGAACAAACCCAGCAAGAATAGTCATATAGATATGATGAGGCTTTAACTCTGCAGTGCCATGAACTTTTACTGATGGGAAAGTGCCCAGAAGGATTTTCTTGGGAATTGATTTTCCTCTTTAATGTTGCTAATAAGAGATGTTGATAATAAAGATTAACCCAGGTATCTCTGCTGTGGTTCACTTGCAGGAAAATGGGTCCAAATCCCTTTCTAGATCTAAGCACTAAAAAATACTTACAATATGCAAAATAATTGTTATAATCCATCATTTTCACTGAAACAAAGCAGAACAACAAACAATTATGATAGTAGACTGAATCATAAAATGGCAGTATGCCAAGGTGTATTATCAGCTGAGTCTTCTTACTTGTCTGTTGGCAAAATAAAGAGGATTAGGGGAATGACTCATCTGTTGATTGGAAAATCTACTTTAAAGTTGCAAGGAAATTCAAACAACGACATTTAATAAGCAATAAATCGCTGAGCAAAAAGCTTCTATTCACTTACAGCTGCACTCCCCAGCTTGTAAACTGTGGTTGCTCTGGAGCAGCAGAACCAACCCAACTCTGATGTCAATCTCTCATCACCAGGTTGTATCTTCTTGTGTTTGCTATGGTCCTAGTGAGTGGGGTCACGCTAGCAACAACAAAATATGTGATGTATTTGCATAGGGGAAAATCATGGTTTTGCTGTAGCTGTCAGTGACAATTTTATTCCTGGTTGCAGTGCAGTCAGTGTTTTAACCTTTCCTACAAGTTTTATCTCCTCCTATATAAAATCTGAGTTCCTCCTACACCAAGCTAAGATTCATAACGCAACAGAAGTTGTGAGTTTAAAACTATTTGTGGCCACCAAAGCAATGCCTGACCTGATGTAAAAGGGAAAAAAACCACGCTCTTCAAGCTCAGACTTCAAATCCCCCCGATCCCCCGTTATCAGAGCAGCCAGCAGCTCCCTGCCCTGCGGGCGCTGGTGGGGGTTCCAAACGGTGCAGCAGTTCTGGGCAAAGCCACCAGTGCTGGGGAGGTCCTGGCAAACTGCCCATCCCTCATCTTATCTGCAGCCTGGGCTCATTCGGCCCGAGCTGCTGCTTTGTGTTCATCTCACAAAACCCCGATGTCACCAGACACCTCAGAAAACTCGGGCTTCACTCTGCTCAGCAGCCTAGTGAGGATCTAGGTAACAGGTTTGTGTAAGTGCTATGTGGCTGTGCCTCCACTATGCATAACTGCTCTGTGTTGGTGTTTGGCAAGTGCCATCTGGTTTTCATTTTCTTTCACAGTGTAATTCATCACCTCCACCCCCACAGATTCACAGTGCAACTGCCTTTCTGCTTTCAAGACAATTTCAGCTGAGTGTGTTTTGATTTACTTTAGCTAAAACCCAGCAGACACTACCATCAAATCATTCTCCTTTAAATTAAAAGTTATTTGATTTGCAGAATTTAGCAAGATAGGACTACTCATAAAATCTTAATTGATAAAGTAAGAAGATGCTTGGAAGATGAAACGACCAACCATATAAAAACTCTGCTCACCACATCTAGGAAAATACTCTGGAGAAGCATCTTAAGCACATTAAAATCCATCAAGACATATAAGAAGTAAGAATAATAGTGAGCAATTAGAAGAGGTATAGAGATGAAAACACCTATTGTAGCTCAGTACAGGTAATAGTTTAATAGTCCTTCTTGTAACTCAACTTACTATTTTTTTAAAAAAAGATTGAAAGCATCTTCCATTAAAAACTAATTTTTGAATCTTACACTTTGAGAGGGGAGAGTGGCTTGTTCTATTTGTGGATCTGTGTACAGGCAAGGTCAGCTAAATAAAATTTAAAGTTAAGAAGGAGTAAAAGAGCTGATTACAGAAGTAATAAAAACAAGTAACTGACAAATCAAGAAGAATGTTTTTGTTGTGCATTCTTGAGGCTTCTGGTGAAGTGTTCTCCCCTCCACTTAGGCACTGTACCATACACTGTAAACACCATCAGACATAGCTGTAAGGAGAACTAAAGAGAGAATGAGAGCCAAAGCAGCAGCCCACCTCTGGTGACATGGACTATTTTCTTTCTCAGTAACACTGGAAGCTCACTTTGCACTGTAATTTTTCGTTCTCCTCAGCTATGTATTAGGGATCACTTTACACAACAGTTATTTTCATTGAGCGGCATTGTGTGTCAAGGTATTGTCAATTGCAAACAAATTTACCAGGTTAAAGGCACATTTTCAGAAAACAATACTGTACGTGCACGTATGCACATTTAATACCTTATTAAATCTACTAACTCAAGCAGGCACAAGCCTGGGAAGTGTCAGAGTTAATGCCATCTGTGCAACTCTAAATCTGCCCTTTCCCCACATGCATCATAGCTACAATCTTTAGTGACATGATCACCAAATTATTTTCTCCCCAGGGGCTCCTGTCTCATTTAGTGTCCTCTCCTGGGTGGTCATCCTTCAGCTTCCCCTTCCTTGAACATCTCCAGGCTGCACAGCCAAACATCCACATATTTTCCACAGGAATAACAAGTGGAAATTATCTCATGCAGAGGACATGACCTTTGCTTAATTTAAAGCCATATTTAGTAGGAAGGTATTAGAGCTTCTGCCTGCTTTAAAGTCCTTCTAAATAAGTGGAAAACAATATACTTTCTTAGGAGTCACTGATTTAAGCAGAAGATAAAGAAATCAATTGCATGGATGACTTCAGCCTGAATAGTTTACCTTCAGAGGTCAAAAGTAAACAAAACCAATGTCTTTAATAAAGGTGAATGTTGGAAGGTTTTGGCTGAGTGACATGACTAGCTTTATTGATCATTCAGCTCCTATTTTGATTATCCCACTGCAGTCCTGGGAATTTCCTCAAGAGCCTTGTTGAAGAAGAGGAACAGGGCACCAGAGGTTGAGGTCTCAGATTGGGCTCCAAGTAGAACAGCTGCAGAAAAAACGGGAGGAGAAGTGTCCAGGGCTGGTTCTGTTCTCTATTCCATTCTATCCCCTCAGGGTGATCTGTGGGTGAGGGCGTTGCTGCAGAGCAATCCTTGATGGGCACCTGGAGACTTCTCCGGGCTGGAGGAGTAGTCAGCTTCCCCTTTTGTTTCATTTCCTTTCTTTGCCGAGAAGGCAAGAATGCAAAAAATAAGGAACCAACACAAGGCTTCAGGTTTGCTTTCACCCACTTAAAAAACTAAGGCCGAGCAATTAAACCAACTGCAGCAGCTAAAGTAGTCTTATCCCAGAACAGGAATGAAGAAACCCAATCCCATTTGTCCCACAGTTTCCAGGTTGTCAGTATTGCTTCAATTTTACCATTCATCCTTCCCCACTGCATATGATTATCTGTATAAAAGGCTAATAAATTCTCTGCTGAATTTAAAAAAGCAGCAGTATTTGCATTTTGAACATCCAGCCATGCAGGATTCAGCCCATTTAATTATTTCGCTTCAGAGGCTGTACCCGGTTTTGTCACTCACCCTCAGTGAGGAGGCCTGGGCTAGTGAGGGATGAGCAGTGGGATTATCAGTCACTCGGCCTGCTGGTGTTTAGTTAAATGTTACCAATTGCCACTCCTGATTTGGAGCCTAATTTACGCTTCAGATTCGAGACTGCTATCCTAGGGATAGCTCTATCCTGGTGCTAGCTCTTTAAATATGTGCACCAGGAACCACATTCAGTTTGACTAGGCTTGCATAAATCTTTGCCTAACAAAAAGGATACATTTCCAGCCTGTGTCATTGATTTGTACTTTCATGAAATGCCACTGTGTTCCACTTAATTTTTGAATGATTTGTTTACTTGGATTCATCTCTAACCACATTGTAGTGAAAAAAAAATTCTTCCATGGGCTAACAGGTATGTTTGTAATAAAACTTTTTAGAAGGTGGTCATAATTTCCTCCCTATTAATTTTCCCACTGTTTCATTATCGGCAACTTTCTTATGTCAAGCCCTCTTGGCAACATGCAGGCTTTTATCTCATGTATTGTGTAGTGCCAAGTGGTGTTTTTTTTTCCCTTTTGAAATAACACAGGGTTTGAGATTTTTAGATCAAGCTGCAAATGTTTCTTCTCTGATAAAGATTTTGTGTCAGCAGCTATTATTCCTTTCTTATCCTAGCTGAAATTTCTCCAAAGCAGAAGAGTGAGAACTAAGGACGTCATAAAATCCATTAAAACTCATACACTGTAATTATTGCAGTGAGTTAGACTGGTGCAATAGCATTCCTTTGGACACCTGAGCTTTAATGAGGTTTAATGGATCCCTCACACCAAACCAGACCTCCTTTTGAAAGGACTGAAGTTTCAGATTGTGTTACTGAATTACATATTGCTTTTCTTTACACCAGCCCATTTCCTTGGGGAAGGCCTTCAGGACAAGGGCTGTCTCTGTATGGAGGAAACACAGCAGGGAACTACTGCTGATGCTGGGTGGCTTAGGCAGTTTCATTATAGAAGCATTTGCTACCTCTCTCCTCTCTCAGCATGCCTTGGACGCAGATGAGATCAATAAAAATTAAATTAAAATAGCACACATATGTTTAAATGTTAGATTATATATACTGCTTCTGCTGCACACCTCTCCTGATATATCATCTGTGTGTGTTTGTGTTAAGGATACATACAATATGCAATCCATACAATCTGAAATTTGCTACATCATCTTGAGCAAGTTGAAATTTGCTGGGGAGGGTGATATCCTTTATTATACCTAGTGAGAGAGTTGACAAAAAAAAAAAGTTACATAAGGCCTTGCATACCCAAATGCTTTTAAACTGCCACAAACGGGCTAAGAGGAGATAACATTTCTCCTTGCAAAAGTTGTGTCTGCAGATTGTTATAGGTTTTATATCAGGAGTGTGATTGCTTCCTGTGTTGGAGAAGGAAGGTGCTGCTCAGAGAGCAGCCACCATGACTGAAGGGCCCTCTGGTTGATGCAGAACAGGAAAGGCACAGGGAGAAGCAGATGGGACACACCAAACCTTACATGACTGCTCTGCAGAGTTGTGTGGGTTTCACAGCACCTGACAACCTTCCTAGGATTCCTAGTAGCCAGCTCTGCTTTAGATGTGGCCTCTCCTAGACTGCCAGCAAATCTGCCTTTTTAGGTAAGCTACGCCTTTTTTGCAATACTTGGTTAAAAAAAGGAGACTTTTTTTAACATAAACCACTCAAGTGCTGTCAGGGCTTCCTGATGTGCAATCCATCCTCCTCTACTGTGCACTGCTGGGAAGTTGTGTGCAGGGAAGAAGACTTGTGCACTGCTGAAACCTATGTGAGAATGGAGAAATTGTGACTGGAAAGTAGCAGGCCAGAGAAAAGGTAAGTACATGGTAGGAGCCGTCTGTGGCAGCCCTTTGCAGCTGGGTGAGTTTTGGAGGTGCTCTCTGGTAGTTGTTGGTAGCTGTCATGATGAAGTAAGACATGTCTCCCTCAAGTCTGAACTTTTTACTTTGTCCTCTTATGCATGCTCACTGGCTTCTTGGTTGCAGTTCAAGCTGCAGTTCAAGGCCAGTCTTGGTCTAACAGGTGTTCCTTATCACAGCCTTTTGCAGGCAAGTTCCTTTCTTATCCGCTAACCTTGTATTCTTTCATCCTGCTTTTGCCAGCAATGGCCTTGCCTGCCTTTGCAAGCACAGTAAATGTTAAGCGAGATACATTGTCCAGAGTGCTACCCTTAATTAATCACCCCTTAACTCCTAACTCCCTTGCTTCACCTGTGTGAGGATGGAGAAATTGTGACTGGAAAGCAGCAGGCCGGAGAGAAGGTGATTACATTGTGGGAGCTGTCTGTGGCAGCCCTTTGCAGCTGAGTGAGCTCTAGAGGTAAATCCTCATGGATCAGACTTAACTGTAAGGAAAATAGCAAATTGACTCTATTAATATTACCAGTTCAATTCATAAAAGATGTTTGATAAATATTGTTTGTGGCCTGTATTTCCTCCTTTCCTCCTTCTATGAGAAAGAAGGACATCTATGACAAGGAGATTGGGCCAAATGAAAATCAGGAGCTGTGTGCTGCACTGTGCATCCCTGTAAGAACACTGGCAAGCATTTTCAAATCAATTGAAATGTACCACCTCTAAAGTCATCACAAATATTTTTACCTCCTCCTGCTCATTGTCTGTCCTACATATGATTCAAACTGTTTCTTTTTTCATCTGGTAGCATCATCCGTCACAAAGCCCTGGTAAGGCAACAGCTTTAGTTATAATAAAATCAGTTATTATAATTATTTATATGATTAGTTATAATAAAAACTCCTGCTCTTTTAACAATTTTCTAGTTTTCATTATTAAAAGCTCTGAAATTAGGCTGGGCATTAAGTAAGATGGGGCAAGCCTTATTACAGAGCTAGTGTGGACTCTGCTAGGTAGAATCCCTCTCCTTCCCCCTGACATCCAGGTCTCCTCCTTAATTGATTAAAGACTCATTTCCACTGTAAGATTTATACATGTTGAAGCACATGCCTCTAGTATGATTCCTTTCTCTTTTACAGCATTCCTGTAGAGACAGTTTTGGGTTGCAGACCAGTCACCCACTGCCATGAACATTGCAATGCGAGGCCTCATTTGGGAGCCAAGAGTCATCTTCTGTCTGCTTGTTCCAGCTACACCAATGCACATGAGATAAACCAGCACAACCATCAGCATTGTGTCTTGGCTGGAAATCATTAAAACATTTGAAGAGCACCTTCATTTGAATTCCAACATTTTTCAGGGCCTCTAGTCTTTGAACAAAAATTAGCTTGTGCTACTTTGTATTTATGTCAGACCATGGGTGATGACGTGTTACTAAAAAAATTATTTTTTTTTTAATATTTTAGTGCCTGATGCAGAGACTAAAGTTCTTTTCATCTTTGGGACAGTGGACAGGTGGTACAGGCAGCCAGAGCATGACCCTTGAGAGGAACATCAAAGGTGATCAGACTGGAACGAGCGCAACCTTTGCTGAAACTTTGATTTTCAGTAAGACAAATTACCTGACTGTGTGACTGTATGTCCTATTCATAAAGCAACTTCACTAAAAGCTTAGATATTTGCAAAGTCTTATCTTCCTTTCAAGCTAACCTCTCCTGCATAATAGACATCACATGTCTCTGCCCATCTGTATCCTCCACCCCACGGTGGCATGCCAGCCGTCTGTACATCCTCACTGAGTTCTGAAGCCAAACCAATTTACAGCAGAAGCTACAGAGGAAAGGCATGTTCATGCAGAGGCCTTAGGTGATGAAATGCTGACGATACCCCACACAGTAGCTGCATGCAGCCAAGGATTTTTAGCAGACTTTTCTTCCCCTGCTCTACGATTTCTTGTTCTGCTTTAGCCTTCCTGAGATTAGGAGGGGGAAGAAGAGGCAGAATTGCCTGTACAATTCCAAATGAGCATGCACTAGGAATTCACACAAATGCATTGCAAAGCTTTCTGTTTGATCAGCTGGTACTTTCCTAGCACTGCCCATTACTGTCTTTGTTTCCTGACTGCTGCTCAGTTTGGAAGCTGATATTTTCATAGAATCATCTTTTATGAGCTGGAATAATTTCCTGAATGGCAGTATATATTAAAGTTATCACAGTGTATAAAATTGGATTTCTTTTTACTAATTGTACCTGATTTTATATTTATCTGTGTTATATTTCTTTCGCTATTTTATTGCCCAATCATTCAATTTCATGATATCCTTCTGCAACTCTTTGCAGCTTTTGTCTTTACACTCAAGCCTGAGTAGCTTAGTATTGTCAGTAAATTCTGTCCCTGATTTCCCAAATTCATTTCCAGAACATTTATCAATACATTGACCAGGACAGAACTAGTTTTAAACTTCATTTATAATATTTTAATTAATCTTCCATAATTAACCCTTCTTTTTCATTTCACACGATTGGACAGTTGGCATGAGATGTTACTAAAAGCCCTTTTTAGATTTAAGCAAAATTTATTAGCCAGATCATCCTGACATACCTGCTCAGAGATTCTTCCAAAGACCTGTAATAGATTTCATGGTATCTGCAAAACAGGTGAAATACAATGATTTCATTGTATATCCAATACAATACTCTTTCATTATGGTTTATGTCAACTGGCAAGGTACAGTCATCAATTCTTTTGAACCTCTACAGAAATCTCACATACAGATGTGTGGGTGTGTGGGTGTGTGGGTGTGGTGGATTTTTTTCTTTCTTTGAACTATATTTGCCATTTTTTTCTCTCCTATGATTCTAATGCAGTTCTAAGTACAAGTTAGTATTTCAGAAATCTCCTGAAAATACTTAATGACCTGAATTAACTGACCACCTGCTAGTAACTTATCAGATTGTTTCAATAAGGCATTTACTGACACCTGAATTCAGCCAGATCTTCTGATTAAGATCCTGTCAAAAAGTGTTGACAGCATGAAGAGTTTGGTAAGCACTTCAACAGCAAACACAGATAAAAAACTCTGTATCCATTCTGGTCTATTCTTGCACCTTTACATCTTGACCACATAGTCACCCAAATTCTTTGACAACTGTCAGAGACAGTACTGTACTGAGAGCTAGTAGCCAGAATAAATTCAGCCTATCAAATTATGGGGAGATGATATTACTCCTGTATAGCACACAGGTAGGTTTAGTGCTGGCAGTTCTAATATCCAGACTTCCTGTCTCACAGTAAACATGCATCTGCATCTGTTTGTTTTTATTAAAAAGTGCTGTGAAAACATTTTGAAATTAAGTCTTAATCAGTTTTCCATTGCAAGTCAAATTTTCCAGTCTATACAGTTTAGATAAGGAGGAGAGCAAGAGATGACTCGGTCATCATCTGTAAATGACTCCATGGGTGATAAGAAAAAAAAAAAATTGCCATATTAAATCTCTAAGATACCTGGAAGTAGAACACAGGGTGTTGAAGACAAATGAATCCAGACTAAATAGAAAGCCTCCCCTTCATAATGTTTATAGGCTACTAGGAAGAATTTAAGTATACAGACTCTAGTTATTCAAGAGATTTCTCAAGTCCTAATTTGTTTGTAAGAGATCCCACCGCAGCCGAGACTGAATTACCAGGCAATTCAGTTGCCAAATACAAACCTGTTGTAACTGGGCAGTATTTTTCACCTGTTTTCCAGATCCAGTTGCACAATTACATGTGGTTTCCTCAGACTTGAAACATATGATACTATGGTAAAGAATGTTTATTCAATATCTCATTTGTATCAGTGTTACATTGGCTTTAATGCAGTAACAAATCATCCTGTGTGCATAAATTAATATGCTCCTACTTTAAAATTTCATATAAGCAATGTGACTTTGATGTTTTATGAACACTGAAAGACTGAAAGATTCTAATATATTGAATCATTTACCTGAAAAAAGTCTGTGTTAAGCCTTTTTAAGGCAACTACTGGAAAATACAATTTTTGCAGATGCAATCTCCCAAAGGAGTAGAATATAATAGTAATACAAAACCAGAGCAAAAGTTTTTTTAAAACAAGGGCTGAGAAAGGAGGGGTAGAATAAAATTGGTGAATGAGATTAAGTAAGCTTAGCTCTAATCTCACTCAAGGTCACCTCTGTAGGGAAATATACTGGCATCGCTCTCTTGGTATAATTATGCTGCTACAGTTATACTATTATAAAATGTTATGTTTCCAAAGCAACACATCAGTACTAATTCCATTGAAACCAAGGATGTAAGGACTACAAGAATCAATTCATGATATCCAGTTCTCTGGACACTGAATTACTGATTTTTTTCCCTAGGAAAACCATGGAAATAAAGGATGGACATAAATCCAGTAATAATAGGCCAAAATTACTATGATTCTATGATCAGCTTATGCTTAAAGCAGTCTATTTTGAAAAGAGAAAGGAAGTCTGGAGCAATTAATTGTTTTTGTTGACTTACTGAAAACGTTCAGGAAGCACCAACTATTAGGACTGTCCTTGCACCGAGTCCCCCAAGAATCAGCAGGGGTTTGGTGCCCTCTTATGTTGGATACAGGCAATTTGAGTGATTGTAAACACTTCTGGCTGATGGATGGCTTGAGAAGGCTTCTCCGGATACAAATTGTTAAGTAAGTGTGTGCTAACTGAGATAAGTGACTACTTAATGCTTCAAAAAGGTTAATAACCACTGTAAGGCAGCGAACTTAACCCCCAGAGGCAGTGAACTTCCCGCAAAAAACAGACCCATGAACATACTTTTCTACCCGCCCCTTCAGGTTTTATTGAGGTGGTTCAGCCTCACTAACCTGATCTTGCATAGCACAAACCTGACTCAGGCTTGTTGAGCATCACAAAAAAATCATGAATAATGGGGCACTGGCACAGGTTCCTCAGTGAAGTTGTGGATGCCCCGTCTTTGGAAGTGCTCAAGGTGTGGTTGGGTGATCTGGGCAACCTGATCTAGTGCAAAGTTCCCTGCCCATGGCAGAGGGGTTGGAACCAGATGATCTTGAGGGTCTTTTTTAACCCAAACCATTCTACGGTTCTGTGAAGAGAGAGGACTATGTGATCTGGTCTTACCTCCTGGAAACATCATCCAGTTAACAACCTAGGTACTTAATTAAAGAAAAGGATCAATTAAAAAAAAAAAAAAAAAAAAAAAGCCCTGCAGAACTGGGGATATCAAAATACAGGGCATTTCTATTTCCACTAGTTGAATACTCCAGTGATTACTGTTCACACCTAAAAGCTGGCATTTATTACCCAAAATTAGATTTCTGGACAGTTCTATCAATCACCTTAGGTTTCTCTCTTATCTAGTTAATACTGCAGTATGTTACTTTTTTTCTTGTGCAAGTATTTCTAATCCAAAGAGAACCCTTCTTGGTCTTCTGAAAACTAGACAGACTACTCAGTAAATCTTTACTGAAAATAAAACCTGATTTGGTATAAGAAGTGTTTTGTTAGTTTCTTTTTAATTTCCCTATTAGCATCAGAGTGGTATACACTTTAAATTTTTTTTTTTAAACCTGGCACTTGTGTAACTCACCATTCCATTTTACTAATTATTCAGAGGGAAACATATGACATATTTATGTTTGTGTTCATACATAAATTAGAATGCAAAAGAGATTGGTCACAGAAATAGTGATGTATAAGATAACATAAAGGTAACATGGAATTTTAGATTACACTTAAATGTTGGTATCAGAAATATTAAATACCTTATTTAAGTGCCAAAGGCCCTGTATTTAGAAGAGTAATCCATTACAATGAAATGTATTTATATTAGTACAGAAATAAAGCACCCAAGACTTTAATAATGCGAAATTCTCAATTTATTTTATCAAACTCTCCTACTATGCATTTCTTCAGAAAACAGTTTCAAGGTGATACATAAGAAAACATTCAGAGAATTAGCAAGTTAGTGCACAAAACCATTTTTCAGTCTGGTCATAGACACAGATAAAACAGAGCCTAAGCATCTCATAATTATTAATAATAAGCATCCCTTGTTACCACAGATACCCAAATGCCTAGTGGCAAGGCACATTTTGGCACCTTGGCCTATTTCAGTAAAGCCACACAAAAACTGGATGGATGCTCCCCATTTTTTGGGGCTGTAAAAGCTCTTGAAAAAGAGTTGAGAGCAGATCCATGCAGCAAACAGAAACTTGTACAAGTAAGTTATTTGTCAACATCCAAAAGTGCACTATATTGCTTTACTGAACACAAAAACATGTTCCTAGAGAGCCTGGAGTTCTATTTTCAAATGGATGTGACAAAGGAAAAATAAATAATGAGAAGATGTAGTGAAGAAAGATGGGTATGCCTGGACCCCCTACACCACCAAGATATGCTCAAATATCATTATCTTACAGTAAAATTTTATAAAATAAACCCACCTTGTGTAGACAAGAAATAGCTAAATTGCACACAGAGCAGAGATCCCTGAGCTAGTCAAAAACTAGTTAGAAAAGTCACGCAACACACTGTGTGCACATATCCACATAGGTCTAGAGGAAGTACTGCTACTTTTTCAGCAAACAAATATTGCTTACTCGCTCCCATTCAAGACCACATGAGTGATGGACCATATTTGCTAGTGTATAACCTTGAAGTTCTGCTTCTAAGGCTTGAGTGAGGGCAGCCCCAGGTGGGATCTTATTGTTGTGGATGTAGCCAACAACAAAGCATTCACATTTAGTGCATTAACCTCAAGTAGTGCTGAAATCAGGGAGTCAGGCTCCACAGCTGAGTCACTTTTCAGAAAGTATGAATCTGACTTTTTTGAACAGCTTTTCCATCTGCTGACTCACAAATTTGTGATCATAGGTTGAAACCTACCAAATTATGTAGCATTTGCTTTTGATAACGTTCACTGAAGTAGATGTTTTCCATCAGTACAATTCCATTTCTCATATTCCCTTTCTAAGAAAATAGGAAAAAATGACCACTCTTACCTGGTAACTAGCATTAAAATAGAAGTAGAATAAGTGGAAATAAGTAGAATAAGTGTGGAAACAGAAAAAATTCTCTCAAATGTTTTAAAGAGCTAGAAAATACAGAATGGGGATCCACAGTTTTACCATGGTAATCAGTTTTCCATGGTCTCATTTCTGCCATGCCACCTTCTCCATCCCGTTCTTCCCGTACCTGGTTCTCTCTATGCTATACAGTACACTTAAAATCTTGTAGCAATATGTAAAAGAAAGCAGAACCACTTTGTTCTGGGAATGGAGAGGCAGGAATTTTTAGGACAGAGCTTAGGGACATCTGCTATAATATAGTGTAAGAAACTTAACTCTACACATTAATGAAGTTGATGAAGTCTGGGTTCTGGAAATAAATTAAAACAGATGCTTTGCTGTTAACTGACAGAGCTTCAATTAAAGCAGAAGAAAAATCACATGTCTCCCAGTCCCTACTGCTGATTAAGACTTTCCTAGCAAATTGCAATTTGTTTTTCTTGAGGAACTTACATGACTTGAACCTCAATATGTTCCACTATGAAATCTTATGGAACAGAAAACTCATACTGATATAAATCAAATAAGGTTAAGAATTGATTTAGTTAAGAATCAGTACTTGGCTGCTGTGCAGATACTTTTAATTTAGTTTGAAGTGTCTAATATGAATTTAGCTCAAGCTTATTACAGACTTTATGGCTTTAGCTAGAGCTGAAAACAGATTTCAATACTTATGTCATTAACCACCTAAGGCAGATGCCAGTATAGTACTGACACCAATATCCAGCAGCATCTAATTTAACATTGTGACACATCCTTATAGTCTTTGTTGGACAGTATTAGCACAACCATTCAGAAAACAAAAGTGAAGAAACATTGAAATAAAGTACTCTTCTCTCAGAAAATAATTTATAAAACTTCTTTCAGACATTTCTGACCATTCAACAACACACAGAGGCTAAGTAGAGCCCCAAGTTGACCCCATACATCTAAGATCAACAGTTGTGTTTGTAAAGTTTTATATAATAATGCTTATCATTTTACAATTGCAACAAAAGTAAAAGCCACCATATCATAACTTAAATAAGTAACAGCTCAACACCAAGTATTTCCCCAGAACTCCAGAACAGCTGGGACAGAGTCTTAGCTTTAGAGTTCTGGGAGCACTTGTGCAGTTCTGTGCTTGTCTAAGGAAACACAAGCTATAAAGAACTCAAGGAAATGTGGTCATAGGTCTTAAATGTCACACAGCTTGTGCCATGGCAGTTGTGGGAAGCCATCAGCTTAAGGGTACATATTTTTGTACTTGCTGGGCTCCAATCTCTGCCACATAGACTGCTCCACTCTTCATGTCTACATCCACAAGGTGTGGTTTGGTTTCATCAGCCAGCTGGACACTGTGGACCATGACACAGTCCCCAATGGAGCCAACTGGAGGTGCTTCCAAGATTGCCAACCGGTTGATATTCAGCTGAGCTACAATCAAGTATTTATAATCGGCAGTAAACCTGTGAAAGATAAACGTATTTTTTAACAATGAACTCTATATGACATCTCATTTTAACACAAACAAAACCTCTTTGATAGTCACAGTTTTGAAGGCTATGACTGATAAAATGCAATGTAAAATTGGGAATTAAGTGTAAGCCTCGCTCTTCATATGGCTGCTCATTGAGACACATTATGCTACAGAAAAGTCGTTCAAGAAAATCTTTCTTCCTGTAAAAGCTGCAACAGTAAGGCTAATAACATAACAACTTTAAAGTGCAGTCCCAATCCTGCACTCAAATCCACAGGGCTTGTTATAAGGCCAGGATTAGCCCTGTCAAGATGCACCTCTGCAGATCTTTGCATATGTTAGGACACCCAGCACCTTATTACACTGGTTAACTCCTTGTCAGTAGGCATTAAATATCAACATTTTAATTCACCAGTAAGAGTACACCTTATTTATGTAACTGCATGCTTCTAGAACCATTCAACAGTACCTGACAGAATAGGGTCCCTCTTCTGAAAAACAGCCGCTCCAAGACCCAAGCCATTCTCCCGTGACTTTATCAAAAACTTGGATTCTTTTGTTGCCTCTGTCTGCAACCCATACCTGTTAAAAAGAAAAGTCACGGCTGTCAACAAATAGAACAAATTAAATGCATTTGTTTCTTACAAGAGCAAAGTTCCTTGTAGTAAAAATGGAAGAATGTACCCTGGAAGAATGTATACCTTCCCATTCAAAACTAAATCAGTAGATCTGACTTCCAGATATAAACCAAAACTGGTTAACAGACATAAATTATTTTATACTACTTTAACAGAGAAATCAGTGCCTTCTCTTCATTTTTGTGGCTATATGATTTTTGGTAGGATTTTTATCCCAACAATGAAAACATATTTCCACCTATTAAATTCTGAAGATCTGTCTAAAGGTGTGTTACCTGCACTTCTTTTTTTTCCAGTGGTAGTCTCATTTCATGATCATGATCTGCAAACACTCCTGACACGCCTAATACTACTACAAATAGAGCTATTTAAACACTTAGAGCATGTTTAGCTGGTTTTGTCTAACCAGTTTTGTCTCTGTCCTGCCCTGTGTTAGCTGGGTTCACAAACATTGCAAGCTAGCAATACAACTAGACAGTTGCAATGAAGGCATTTTTTGTACAACAATCATTGAAGTTTTAGCTGTTGAGAAGTCATCAGTCTAGTAAGTAAACTTCTTGACACTTCTGGGATATCACCAAAAAGGGAGCAATAATATAACCTTAGATCTTTTTAAATGAAGCACTACTGCAGCATTCTCTTAGATTTCTTATGAATTAACAATTAATTCTCAGCCTAAGCTGATGATCAACACTACACTGGCAGTAAAATCATAGCTCATCCCAGTCACTGCCTTTGAATGAATAAATTCATGGTTACCCTGCAGCATAAAGTGACCATGCTCCTCCTGTTTTTTCTCCCACTCTGCCAGTTTTTGCAGAGAATTGATTTTTATATACACTTCTTATTCTGATTTCAGACAGCAGCAGCAGAATTAGCTTTAACCAGTGGTGTTTCAGTGAAGCAATCTTATTTTCCCTGAAACAGATTAAGAAGCAACTGCATAATTCCTCTCTAGGACTGGCAGACCAAAAGCCAGACTACAACTAACACCTGGCAGAAGCAGACTCTTGGAATGCCTTGAGCTGCATGTAAAAGAGAGTAATGTCCACACCCTAGCTAGAGCCTCACTATCACCTTGAGCTTATTTGAAATTTCCAAATATGAAATCAAAACCCCCTGAAGTGTAGCAACTGAGGATAATGGATCACCACTTTGTCATCTAGCAGGATTGTCTTTAATAAACACACTGAAGTATTTATGTTTCTTCTGTGTGCAAATTTTAGGATCAACTACACAGCCAGCCAGCAGGAGAGAGAAAGTAACCACAAAAAACAAAGAGGAGTAGAGCCGATGTTTCTAGCTCTTATCATTCATC
This sequence comes from Acrocephalus scirpaceus scirpaceus, assembly GCA_910950805.1. NCBI lineage: Eukaryota > Metazoa > Chordata > Aves > Passeriformes > Sylviidae > Acrocephalus > Acrocephalus scirpaceus. The sequence goes on along the minus strand of OU383774.1, from coordinate 52,157,396 downwards.
CCACACACATTCACAGCCTAGTTTTCTGGGTTGTACATCAAAGCACAGGTATTTACAGCTGGACTTGATCCTTTGATATGCACTTTCCCATGGGAGAAAAGCTGTTAATCAAGGTCAGGATGGCCCAAGCAGGCTGCTGCTTCTACATGAAGAAACAGAAGTGCTTTTATTTATTACAGAACACACTTCTCCTGTAGTCTCACAATGGCAACCTGTTACAAACTGCAGGAGAAACACTCTGTTGTTGCATGGACATTGTCAGTGTAAATGGTCAGGATCCTGGTGTTAACCTTGGAGTCAGCTGCTTTCATAGAACCTGCAGTATGAAACTTCAGCTCAGGACTATCACACCAAAAACTAACCCCATAAAGCGACACAGATCATAACAGTTTAAACAAAAAAAGAAATACATTTTGTTTTGTTCAAATACATATAAACAAGTCTGTTGAAAGATGAAATTAAAAAAAAAATTTCCTTAATTCTTTACCCGTCCAAAAGCATCCACTGTCACACTGTGAGGAATCTTGAACTGACCAATGCCGCTCCCATTTGTTCCAGTCAGCCATATCTCTTTGTAGTCTAAACAGTGAGCACCATGAAAAATAAAAAAATCACAGTGAGAAAACAACAAATAAACTATCTTTTAAGTCATTCTCTTGCAAAGTTACTTTGAGTAATTTATAAAAGGTGAGATTTCTAAACTGTTTAAACACAGTACTCCAGTACATATATCTGAGAGCAAACATGACTACTACAGTGACTACTGGATTGTTATTAGTGATTTCAGGATTATGGTTACAAAAATGTAGCCAGTAATACACAAGAGCCATAATCCAAGGTTCTGTTAAGCACTAAATTACAAAAAAACAAAAAGGAAAAAAAAGCTGGCTAATTATGCTATTCATTTGTTTCCTAAATTGATTTTTAACACTTGTTACCTAGAAATTTTTACTTTTAACAATTTACCATTTTGCAAACTAGGTATTAGGAAATGATCTACCTTATGATAGCACAATGGAGAAACAGTAGCTCCTCCATCCTCCACTTATTCCAACTGTGGGCATGTACAGACTCTTTAGTCACAGCCCTAACTGAGGAGTATGAGTTAGCTAATTAGAATCACAGAACAATTTAAGTATAAAAGTGCCTGGTCCAACCTATTCCTCAAAGCAGGACTAGCCTTGATAAAAAATCCAACTCTGAAGTTAGATCAAGTCGCCCATAACTCATCAGCTTTCGAGCATCTACAGGAATGGAGAGTGCAAATCATCATTGGGCCACCCTGTCCACTGTCTGACCACCCTTATGCTGAATGTTTTCTAACAAAAATCAAACTGAAATTCACCCCTCTTGAATCTTTTGCTCTGTGTTCCTCATTCTTCACTGTAAATCTCCAAGAAACATGCATCTCTGTCTTCTCTATAGCCTTCTTTTCCTGACTTGAAGACAGCAATAAGAGTCCCCCTTAGCTTTCTTTCTTGGAGACTGAACAAAGTCACTCTCTCAGTCTCTTTTCATGAATATCTAGACTTCTCCTGACATGACAAGCAATAAAACAGGATCTGATTCAATAATGTCTTCAAACTAAAGTTAAATAACAGTTCTGCCTAGTACTCCCTTAAAAATATTCCTGTGTTATTTAAATAAGCCATGTTATTTAAAATCCAGTTTTCAGTGGTCAACTATTGCAACAGTTCCTTTTTCCATACCATCTGATAGTTTGAGCAATCTGTTGTTCATTCCTCCATCTCCATCAACAACATAGATTTCTCCAGTTTCCTCCACAAAGATCTCTGCTGGTTGATCAAACTGCAGGGGAATCAAACTTGAGCCAGCATTACCCGGTGTGCCCAAGACCTGCATAAGTTTACCCAAAGGGCTATACTGTTTCACTGTGTGTCCGTATTTCCCTGAATCAAGGAAAAAAGAAAGTGCAAAAACATCTTCACAAAACAAAATGTAAGTATTAAAACTGACTGCAAAGATTGAAAAACTGATGCTCAAAAGTGATATTAATACATCTAACAGACAAAATTCTATAATGAGATTTTAACAGCAGGTTAGAAAATCCACGGGCTATAACAACATTCATCCACTGTTTTAGGACCACTAAACTTAGGTCTAGCCAGGCTAAACCTAGGTCTCTCAGGCTTTTTTCCCTGATACTTCTGGGCAGCAGGGAGGAGTGCTGACTGAGCTCAGCAGCTGTAAGCAGATACACAGCACAACTCATGAAACTTCAGAGTATATTGCGCAGCACCTTTGTTCATGGCAAGAAAAGCACAAATCTATCTCACAATTGCTTGAGAGACTTAAATAAGTAAGTTGTCTAAAGCAATATTACATTTTCTTCCCCACCAAATATTTCTTGTATCAGCACCATTCATACCTGTTCCAACATCTGTGATCCATACTGAACTTGCTATTGCAGTGTTCCATACAAAGATCCCATGAGGCATTTCAACTGTATCATTCCAGGAGTGAAGAAACTGGCCTTCTTCTGAGAATACAAGTACCTTTGGCACATTGTCTCCCCGCTGAAAAGGCAAAAAAAGTTCTAAAGAAAACATACTGAGTAAGTGATTTTATAGTTAAAAATTTATCTTTGTGATGTTTTTGCAACGTTTTATGAATTGAAAGAATGTCCTGACATAATTGTCTGCTAGAACTCCTTTTCCAGCTAGAAAAGGAAAAAGAGATAAGGGTCTAAATTTAGTATGCAAAACTTCCCAGTCAGTCTAGACTTTCATCTTACATCACAGAGTCCAGCTTTCAGAGCAGCCAAGTGCCTGCAGCTATCCTGGTCTTCAGCTTGAATTGTGATTTTGTGTTCATGCTGAAAAGTGTGCCCAATGTAATGGGTGTGAAAAACTGCAACAGTGCTTATTAGCTGCATGGCACTCAGGTACTCATACTGTGCTTCACAAGAAATTCCCACCATGTCCCATGGAGAGAATGTCCTATCCATGCTCTAGAGATACTCCAACATGGATCTGGGTAGAGGAAATAATTTAATTCTAGTTACTCTAACTGGTTGAAAGAGCTGTGTGGTTTTGATTTCATGGGACAAGGCCTCAAAAATGGAAGATTCAGTTGCCCCAGAATCACATTTTATCTTACAGCTGAGGGAACAAGCTGCTGTAACTCAGTTAGGTTGGATCATACATACGTACTACAGAAATGTAATGCTTTAAAAAAAAACCCACAAGGAAATGTTGTGCTAGAACTGCTTTCACAAATAGATATAGCAGAGACATCTCTGCTTATATTTTCTCTGAGTGTGATACAATAATTATTTATACAAATAAAAATATGTAAATATATGTAAATAAACATACACATATCTTAACCAGTCGCTTTAAAGGCAAAATACCACAAAAACAACACAGAGAGAAATACAGTATTCCCACTCACTTGTCCTACATAGACCAAACCATGGAGAGAGTCAACAGCAACACAAAATGTTTGGCCAGTGAAGTGTTCTGGAGTTTTAGGCCAGCCTATGTCCAGCTTGTACATCTGTTGCTCTCCCCTCCCAGAAGAGAAGTACTCTGCTTTTAAAACCTGAGAATACAAAAAAAATATATGGTATTCAAATTCCATGAGGGTGGGATCAAAGGAAACAGCAGCTGAAAGTAACTGTGTGCTGAAGCATCATAAATTCATTTATTCAGTTCAAATTAACAAGACAGATAAACAGAAGCAGGCTTGCAGCCTGGGGTTTGGACTGCAAGTGGGAAAGCTTCAACAATCTGATAACTAGCTAATCAAGTCCTTTGGATTGGGGAGCTCTGGAATTAGAAGGCAAAACACACACCCTGAAATTTCTTACACCAGAGCTGCTATTAATATCTGTAAATCACTCTCCAAAATTAGGAGAATAGTACAGAAGGTCCGAAATGCACCAGATTCAGCCACTTCAACAGGTGAAAATAAGAAAAAGAAAAAAATACAGGTCAAGAAAGAACACTACACCTTGGAAATGAAGAAGTGTAAAATGCCAGGAACAGTCAGACTCGGGCCAATGTATACATTTTAAACGATAAGGGAAAAAATAATCTTCCACCTTCTTATTCTATTTTTCCAGCAGCAGAGTGGAAGCTAAGCACTGCTGGAAGGTAAGCATTGAAACAGAGCACTCAGCACAGAGCCAAGAGGTAACGCGGGAGACCCTGAAGGCCCAGGGACACCTGACATTTGTTCCTCGCCCTGCCGGGACCAGGGGACACACTGATGACACAGGCAACCATGAAGGAAAACCGCGAGCAACCAAGCAAGGAGAACACCTGTCAGTATCAAGAGGGAAGTTATTCACCCATAGCCTCTTTTTTCCTCGCTGGGGCGCAGCACACCGCCTGGAACCCCCCGGCAGGCATTACCTCGGCGGGGCTGCGGAGCCGCCCAGTGCCGCAGCCTCCGCCCGGAACCCACAAGCGCCGCCCGCGACCCCCGCCCCGCCGGCCCCGGCCCCGCTGCCCCGGGCCCTCCCCGCTGTCGGCCCTAACCGGAGGCCTTGGCACGAAGCCCCGGGCGTCCGCCGCGCACCTGGGAGCCGCCGAGCAGGGCCAGCAGGGCCAGCAGCGTCGCGGCCATGGCAGCCCCGGCCCCGCGGCCACTCCCGCCTCCCGGGGGCCGGGCCGGTTGCCATGGCAGCCACATGGCCGCCGCCCCGCCCACATCGCCCCGGCGGCCGCTGCTCCCCGCGCCGCGCCGGGACCGGGACCGGGGGCGGCGGAGCGGGGGCGGCGCGGGGCGGGCGCGGTGGGGCCCCGGGGCAGCGCTCAGCGCTGCGGCGCGGCACCGGGAGCTGGGCGAGGGGCGAGTGCGCCCCGAGTTCCCACCGCTCCTGCGCAGGCATCGCTACCGACGCCCAGCGTGGCAAAGGGCCTTCGCTCCGCGCCGTGATGCCATAGGGACGCGACGGCGGGGAGGCGGGACCGGCGGAGGGGTGCGCTCTCCGTGGGTTCACGCCGCTGCCGGGCCGCTTCCTCGCCTGCCCCGGGGACCGCCCGGGTCCGCCCCGGCTCTGCCCGCCGGGATCGCAGGGCGGCGGCGCCGCGAACGATGCTCTGCGGGGGCGCCCCGGGCCGCGGTGCCGTGTGCTGAGCGGGGCGGCCGCCGCTGCCGCCCTTCCCTTCCTGTCGCCCTTCCCTTCCCTTCCTGCCGCTGCCGCGACCCCGCGCCCGCCCTCTCCCGCCGGAGCGCCCGCGGGACGCGCGGGGAGCGGGCGCGCCGGGCGGCTCCCGGAGGGCGCCTTTGTCTCCGTGTCCGCCGCTGCGGGGGCGGCAGCGCTGCATCCCCGGGGCCGAGGACAACCCCGGCCCCCTTCCGTGCCCGGCTTTTTTTTTTTTTAATCCTTTTTTTCCTGTATGCTCAGAGACACTTAGGTTTTTGGGTTTGTTTTTTTTATTATTATTATTTTATTTTTATTATTAGTATTATTTCCTCCACGTTTAAGTGTCGGCTTTGAATGCAAAAATCAAGATGGATAAGAAATCATTTGAAACCGTGCTGGATGAAATTAGGAAGGTAAATTCTCGTTTTGTGTGTTAGTTTAATCATTTGATGATGGACCACAGGAAAAGGAGTAATGGCTTCAAAATTGAAAGGGGGAAACATTGAGATTAGATATTAACAAGAAATTCTTTACTGTGAGGGTGGTGACACTGGAACAGGTTGCCCAGGGAGGTGGTGGATGCCCCAATCCTGGCAGTGTTCGAGGCCAAGTTGGATAAGGCCTTGGGCAGCCTGGTCTAGTGGGAGGTGTCCCTGCCCATGACAGGGGTGGCTGGGACTGGATGATCTTTAGCTCTTATGTAAAATAAGCGCTTGGAGAAGGTTACTGCAGCATTTTCACTTTCAAGGAAGATGAGGAAGAAAAACAAAGTAGCCAACCATGTGTTATTTGGGGGGAAGGGCTGCGTTTGCTTTGCCTGTCCGGAGGCAGTGTGAAGTACCCACCTTTCGTAGGCTGTTTTGGGAGGTACAGTGCACAAATAGGACGTGAGAACGCTGATTTCTGAGGTGCACTCTGTTGTCCTTGTAGAAAGTCACATCTTCCACAGCTCAGGAGTGTGTGCACACCTTCCTCCGCGATGTGAAGCCTGCGTCTTGATGTGTGCTCTGGGCTGTGCTTCTGCATCTCCTGTTTAAAAACTCTAAGCGAAATACTGCTGGTTGTGGGGGGCAGAGGTACAAACCTGGGCTTCCTGGTGGCTGGCAGGGCTCTGGTTTCTCTCTGCAAGCTCGAGGTTAGTGGTTGGCACTAGAATGCTAGAAGGAGAAAAGGAGAGAGAAAAAATCAGAACTTTTGAGATTAAGGTTTGTTATTTTGCCTGGGAAGCAGAAACTTGTGACGATGTATTTTGTTGCAGTTAAGCAGAGGTTATTTAAGTGTCACAATAGAACAGTTTACCTGCGGAGCTGTCTTGGTGTGACAATGAAGGGCTTGTTTCAAATGGGATTTCCTCGTAGCAGAACAGCGATCCATAGCATTTTTTGTATTAAGTAGAGTTTTTTGTCGTGTTGGTTTGTCTAGGAGAGGTAAATTTGCTTTATTTGGACTCGGGTACTGGAGTTGAGTTTCAGTTCAGTTTCTCTTCTGCATGAGGCAGTGATGTCTGCAATTACAATATTATTATTTTGCAGCATATCGAGGTATAAAAACATATTGAGGTATAAAACTGTTTAACAGAAGCCCCAGGGGTGTCTTTTTTACCACAACTACATTTTTGCATAAGGTCATGGTCATAAAGTCTCCTTTATAAAACAGCTAAAAACATGACAGTCTAAGATATTTCAGGGTGTGGACTTCCCTCCCAACTTATGAATTTGTGTGGAAAATCTGGGAACCACAAAAAAAAAATCGGGGAATGACTAGCACATGAAGGCTTTCTCTGATGATTGATGGTGGGAGGGAGTAATGTTTCAGTTATATTACTGCAGTGCAGTCCTTCAGAATATGCTCTGTGATTACTAAAGATGTCAGACAAAAGGGTTTAGACATGTGATTTTAGGCAATTACGTTTCCTCTGTGCTCTCTGCCTGTATTCCTGTATTCTAGCTTGCTGTTGATCTAAGGATCAGTGCTGTGCTGTGTTAATAATAGTTGTGCTGTTGTGGTGTAACATTCATTGTCCAAATGCTGATTTTGTGTCTTTGTTGCTATGTTTTTGTTTAAGCGTCATTTCTAGCTCTGTGGTAGAACCTTCTTTATTATGTGATTTACAAGTTTGTTGTGTTGGCATGTTCCATTTTCAGTCCTACAGTTAGCAGGAGGAATTATTTAAATGTCTTCATGTGTAGCTTACTTCTGTTTTTCCCTGTATGTATTTACAAGCACTTGCAAAATAAACTTTGGGGGGTTTGTTTGTTTGTTCCTTCCATAAATATGCATAGCAGTGGTTTCTGTTTGTACTTTTGTTATAAAGTCATTCAGTTGTTGATTTAAGAAGGAAAAGTAACATTTGTTTCCATAAAAAACATGCCCTGTTTTTTTCCAAAACACATCAAGAGGAGGAAGGGATAGAAGAAAAAATGAGCATAAGGACAGAAATTCTTTCCCCCCTGTGACTTCAATGTGTCTGGTAGTGTTTGGCTATTAATGAGGGGGTACAGAAAGGAAGGGGATTGCCTCAAACAGTATCCAAACAGGTTTCTGTGCACCTGTGCTACTCATGCACAGTCAGGCTGCAGTGATGGACACCTTCGTGTCTGTCTGTGTGGAGGGGTAGGAACAAAAAAGCAAGGGCTAGGGGTGGATTCTAGGGCTGTTGGGAGGAAGATAGAAGTGGGTGTGTGGGTAAAGCTAAAGGTGGTTTGAGAATACACAAGATCTGGCATTAGAGGGGGGACTTGGAAACTATGGAAGAGGGGTGTTTCCACAGGCTTGGGGCAGGAATTCAGCTGCTGGCTGTCTTCTCTATATCTTGTACCTGTCAGAGGGCTGGGTGCAGGGGAGGGAGGAAGTCCTGGCTGTTACACAGCTCACGTGGTTATCAACACAACTGTCTTGCCACAAAGTCAAAAGGCCAGTACTGCATTTAAGTACTGTGCTTTGTTTGTTTGGGATGACTGCATGTTAAAATTTGAAACGTGTAAAGATAATGATAGGACAGTATCCATCTCTAGACCAAGCTTTGTTGTGTATTTAATTCTGTTTGTAGAGACTCATTATCCAATTTCTTCATAAATTCACCAAAGTAAAATACTTTGTCAGTTAGTTTATATGGGCCATACAAAGCAATTGCCTGAATAATCAACTGTATATCTAGTTTAACTTTAAATTCATGTAAAGCTTTGGAGCAAAAAGAAGAGTGATGATGGTCTCAGCACAGTTATAAGCTACAACAACAAGACAAAACCAATTAAATAAAAAAATAAGTATTTTTTTAACAGAAGAATTAAATCACATCTTCCTGCTTTTCACTGTTCTCAGTTACCTAAGAAATACACTGTTACTTCAAAATGCTGCAGTGTAATTGATACAAATGTCACTTTGTAGGGGCAGATTTTAGATTAATAGATTAGCAGATAGTTGTGCTATAATTATAATTTTTGAGTCACTAATTATGCATCTTTTTTTTCTTCTATATCTTTTAGGCTGTATTGACTGAGTACAAATTAAAAGCTATTGAATATGTTCATGGATACTTTTCCAGTGAACAGGTAAAGTCAACACTGTTAGGGGTTTAATGGGAGCTATTGTTTTTGTGTATTTAGTAATACAAACTGATTGTCTCCAGTCATACTGAGGCTGATCATATTAGCTTTTCATATTTATTAACTGAGGACATTTAATTCCTTATTATTGTATCAGCATGACATATTAAAAAGAGTTCCAAGTTGCTTTGTCATCAAAATCACTACATTTTCATTCTTACTCTGTCTGGAAAATGGTATAAATTTATCATGGTGGAATTTAGGATTGTTTTGCATGTATTGTCTAAATAGAGATGTAGTGATAATGTATAATATGATAATATGTAGATTTTCTTTTTCCTCTTTCTTTTCCTGCTGGCTTTTTTTGGTGTATCTTTGGGAATATGCTGTTTGGGGTCCTGATTGTTGATAAGCTTTTTCAGAGATACTTGATTTTTTTTTTACTTATTCTAATACAGTGGTATTGTTATTCACATATGCTAATATATGTCAAAAAGTATTTTAAATATTTCCATGGAAAATCTTCATCTCATAAAATAGAATTTTTAGGTGCCTACTGAGAAATAAAAAGAAGGTTAGATGCTGGTAGGCACCAACAATGAGACATCACAGACAGATGTTTTTTAGCAGTATACCAATGTGCTACAAAAGTGAAAAGGTCATATTGAGTCTGTTTGCATATCTTTTTAATATATCTGAAAGATTAATTGAAGGCCTTACTGTTGGCCTTACTTGCAGGTTGTTGAATTACTGAGATACTTCTCCTGGGCAGAACCACAGCTTAAGGCAATAAAGGCTTTACAACATGTAAGTTCTTGTGACATGATCTTGTGGAATAAATTTGCTCTTTTAATGTCATTTTAATTTTATGACACCTACTTCTCAACTGATGAGTCAATATGTCCTTTAAAATCTTCAAAGTTTCTTCTACATCTCCTTCAGTGTTATCAAGCTATGAAATTTCATGCTTCTAATTGGGGTATCTTTTCTGACTAAAGTGACTTTTACTTTCCTGTGTATCACAGGAAGAGATGTAATCCTTTGTAACTCTTGTTAACTCTCCTGATTTCTTTGCTTTTGGTGAGTGCATTTTGGAGCTGCTTTTTCATAATTTAGCATATAGATTCTGCTTCCCAATGGAAGGGAGCAGTTATTAAAAGTTTACTGAAATACACCATATGAAGCTGTTACTGTTAAAACTGAATTGTATTCTGAGTTTAAAATAGTTATGCTGCTCTATTTTATATACACTTTTTTCTTTCTTTCTTGTCAGAAAATAGTAGCAGTTCCAGCATCAAAAATGGTTAATATTCTCAACTGCTTCACATTCAGTAAAGACAAACTTATTGCCCTTGAAATCTTAGCTTCGTAAGTATCTCTTCTGCTTGTTCCTTGTATTGGTTTCGCTCGTGTTTGAGCATATAAAACTTTAGATACTCCTAGAAGGAAGCACTGTGCCCTGGTTAAGATAAAGCACAAATCCATTCCTGATGGGGCTGTTTAAAAGAATAACTAGAAGTAGACATAAGGTTGAGAGAATTGGGTTTGTTCAGCCTGGAATGAGTTAGGGTGACCTAATTGCAGCCTTCTGGTGCATGAAAGAAGTCTGCAAGAGAGTTGGAGTGTAGTGATAGGACAAGGGGAATGGCTTCACACTGAACGAGAGTAGGTTTAAAATGGATATTAGGAAAAATTTCTTTGTTTGGAGGCTGGTGAGGCACTGGCACAGGTTGCCCAGAGAAGTTGTGGATGCCCCATCCCTGGAAATGTTCAAGGGCAGGCTGATGGGGCTTTTAGCAACCTGGTCTAGTAAAAGGTGCCTCTGCTCACCTGAAGGGGCTTTGGAGCTGGATGATACATAAGGTCCTTCCAACCTGTGATTCTGTGATTGTGAAAAATTCCATAGTTCATTTGAATCTTGTGCTTGCTACTAATGTGGGCTTCTGCCTGCTGGAAGACTGCAACTTGGGCAGTGTTTTTACTATGGTCTTGAAATGTTGTAGAGAACAAAGAGGTCTTTAAGCTTATTTCTCTGCTCACTGAAATCTGGAAGACTTGAGACCAGGAAATTCTGGGAATTGATTTTTTTTTGAAAAGTCCTCTAAATATTACATATGTAGAAATGAGTTAAGGAAATGGATCTCTTAAACTGATAAATCTACTGTCTATAAAAACAAGTATAGATAAATTTATATTTACAGGGAAAGTTGGGGTTTTCCTAGTGAACAGAGCTGTTTCAAAGGGTCTATTACACATATTTAAAATGGAACTCTTCTGCTTGATTAATGGTATTTATTTTATAAAGTGTTGTTCTTTTTTGGTTTCTTTTTCTTTCTTTAAGCATATCTGCCTTCCCTGTGAATGCTGTATTACAGCCTGCTTGAACTTCCTGGGACATATAAATTCAAGATACAAATATCCATAAAACAATTAAGATTGAGGATACAGACATGATTTTGCTTTTGGAGTTGAGCTTAAGAAAGCCATGTCAGAGCTCCTAAGCCTATTTCTGACCAAAACAAAACAGGGTAGCCTAAGGAAAATTAGTGGCACATTAGACTAACCTGTTATCTTCTTGTGATGAGGCTCGAGCTCTTGGACTCTTCAGTTGCTACACTTCAGCTGATGTGGGGGGAAAGTACGATAACTTCCTTAGCTGTTGAATTTCTACAGTACAAGAGCGAAGTACAGAAGTCATGATTACAAATCCTAACCCAAATCTATTTGCTGCTTACTTTGTTAATCAGGAATAGTGAACAAAGCTGAAAGCTCATTCACATTTTAGTACTGTTCTTTGTGGTATTTTTCATGGCTTCATTCAATGTTCTCCTGATTCCATTTCTGTCTAATATCCTCCTTTGAGGAGTCCTCCTTTTTGGTTCTGTTTTGTATTTGCAGTCATTTGGATGGCACAGGTAATATTTGACAGAGAAGCGCTGGTAAAATGTTAGTCAGAAAGATGGGTAGAATCAGGGTGACTCCTTACAGTCACATATTTTGTTCTCTGTGGTGTGTCTAGTGTTGCTTTGGGAAGAAGAGAGAGGAGAAGTACCTTTTGGAACTATATGAAGGCTTTCACTAGCTCTGCAGAACTTAGATTTACCAGAAATTATCTTTTTCATTCTAAAGTAAATTAGATGAAAATTTGTTTTTCTATCAGACTGGCAAGAAGCAGTGGTAAACTGAGTAGCTGCTGGTTTTCTGCTGTGCTAGTAATTGTGTGTTAGTAGTAATTAAAGCTTTCTAATGAACTGTTGTGATGCAAAATTCATTTTTTCTACAGACTTATGCAACAAAATTTAGCTGTTATCATCCATTGTTCTGTATTGATATTTAGTTCTAATACTATGTTTTACTTACAGGTATGAAGTCCATATTTAAACCTAAGATTTTTACTTTAATAATCATAATAGTAATACTATGATCTGAACTAATTATGTTTTTTTTAATGTGCTTTTGGGTAGCGACTAACAAAGTGTGGGTCACTTTTCAGTGCTTATGCAAATGTTGTATGTAAAAGTGCTATGCTTTTCAGCTTATGCAAATGGAGTGGCAGTAATTGTCTGTCATTGTCTTTACAGCAACATTGTTGATGCTCAGAATTACCGCCTTATTGAGGATCTGTTCAGGATTAATATGTCAGAGAAGAAAAGATGCAGAAGAATTCTCGAACAGGTAATCAAGATAAACTAATATCTTTGGTTCTGTTAGGATTCTGTTTGCATCCTTGTGGTCACTGTGGGGTCAGGGCTTAGTATCAGGACTTCTGGGAGCTGCTGATGTAAGACAAGCTGAAACAAGCAACTGCAAAAAGATAAGAGCATGTGCAACAAAAGGAGAAGTTTGTGTCAGGCATTAGGAACATATGGAAAAAAGGGACACAATTTCAACCAATGCTGGAGGAAACAGTTTGTGGTTTTTTTAGAGAACACCAAGTGCTTAAGCCCAAGTTCAGTGTAAGCAGAGGGGGACTTTGGCAGAAGTTTTCACTCTTTGGATTATTTGGAATAAGACTTGAGACGCAGATTTCAGTTGTTCCATGTAGGTTGATTCATGCAGTCTAAATGTCATAAAATAGTAACTAGTTGCTTTAGAGCATTGAATTTGATAGCAAATAATGTTCTTTCTTGATTATTTTACAGGCTTCAAAAGCGGGTTGCAAGGCTCCTCATGCTATGATATCATCCTGTGGCATGATCCCTGGCAATCCTTATCCCAAGGGTAAACCAAGCCGCATTAATGGAATTTTTCCAGTAAGCATGATCCTATGCTTTTGCTGTTCACAAATAAGCCCTTGATTTAAGATTCATTGTAGTATAACCAAACCCAGAATTCCTATACATGGAAGGAGGAGTGGAATCAAAACCAAAGTGTGTTTTGTGGGTTTGTTTGTTTGTTTTACCACATTTATAAGGAACCTGTATTATTTTTATTTGCGTGTTCTTTCTATGCTGCTTCAGGTAAAGATTACTACATAAATAAGACATTGTTCATATCAGGAAAACATTTTAAACTCCAGCAGTATTTGGCAGAATCAGGAGAGGTGTCAAGAGGCTTCCTGGTAGGTTCGTTCATAAGGTGATCTAATATAGTCACTGCAGTACTACTGCTGATCTTAGTGTGGCTCTTAAACATGTTAAGCATTTCCTGTGAACACTTAAGGGACAGCAAAATTAACTGAAATTTATGTTGTCACATCCACAGGTCAAAATGCAGAATTCCATCATCAACATGCACTGTTTAAAATGCCTCTCTTTACAAAAGCTCAGTGTTACAAACCAAGCTATTGGAAGGCTCTTACTCATTGCTTTACAGGCCTAAAACAGTTGGTTGGGTTGGTTTTTTTCCCTGACAAACATGGTTATTTTCAGAATGTTCAAAACCTCAAATGTGGCACAGGAAAAAAATCAAATACAACAGAAATTGTACAGCTAGATTTGCTTCTAAATTAATGCTTGGTTTAATTTTGTTTTGTTTCAGGGAACCCCTATCAAAAAGGACACAGAAGAATGTACTAATGAAGGAAAGGGAATAGCAGCCCGTATACTTGGACCATCCAAACCAGTATGTCTAAAAAATTAATAAATAAATAAAACTTTAAAAATCCCCAAAACAACTACCAGCCAATTCAACAAGGCTTTGTTATAAAATGCTGTTATGTTACAAGAAGACTGTAGAGCAGCAATTTAATTGAAGCTAAACTTCTGTAATGAATATGAGCTCTAGTTTTTATCTGTAGAGGGGAAGGATTCTCTACTGGATGCAATGTACGTGCATTTGAAGACAGAATTTAAATTACAGTAGCAGAAGGGAAAACTAAAAGCAGTTTTAGAAATGCCGTCATGAGCTGCTCTCTGGGAATTTCTCACATGAACACAGAAAGTGCCTCCATCTTTGAACCTTGAATTACAGCAGTGCCTTAGAAAGAGGTTCTTGTTTCTTAACAGACAGCTGATCTGTATTTCAAAATTTTTAAGCATGTGGGACAAACTTTTGGTGAACCTGTTACTACTTTGAAGTATTGTCCAAATGTTTTATCACTTCTATTGTGTTTCCCACAAAGCTGTATTATTTTAAAGACATAGGTACCTTCAGAAATATTTGCTAGTTTTAAATGTGCTAAACCTTTAAAATGAGAAGTCAGTCCAAGACTACTATGTGTGAACTGCAAGGCAGAAAGGAGCTCCCTTTCCCACCTGTGCTCAGTTTTATATTAAAATCTAAAGGTATACTAGTGATGTTTGTTTCACTTTTTTCAGAAAGAGTGAAATGGAGTCACTATGGATATTATGAAAAAATTTCATATCACATGTATTTGTAGTGAAGAATGCCTGTCTGTAGAAGTATCTGAATGTTAGCTTTTTGTCTGAGAAACATTAGGTAATGCTTTCACTATTGCTTTTTCCATTTGTTTTTTGTTTATGTAGGCTCCATCAACGTACAATCCACACAAACCAGTTCCATACCCCATCCCACCATGTCGGCCACATGCAACTATTGCACCAAGTAAGGTTTCTGTGTGTTCAAGCTTGATGCTATTGTTCATGCATTTGCCTTTTAAGTAATGTGTCAAGTGTTGGTTTCTCTGACCGTGGTCATGTCTGAAATTGCCTTCTGCTCCCTGACCATGCTCTGGGTACTGGTTTTTACCTTTTCTTTCATGACAGCAGAATTTATAAAAAGAGGAATATATTGACTTCTTTTTCCAACATCCATAAGAAAAATTCACAATCTTGTTCTGATGACAAAATATTTAATTTATGAGAGGCATTGTGTATATTAGACAAGACAAGGGCTTTAGCTTTGTTGTAGTGTTTGGCCAAGACTTGAGTTTTGGCTTGACAAGTCTGACTTGATGCTATAGAACCCAGCTTGGGATATGGTCAGCCATGGCCCTGAATTGGTGAAACAGTGTAGGAACTTGCTGAAGGGCTGAAATCTGTTTCTCAGTTGTCTTCAGCTTTACGTTCTCTCCATCATATGGAGAGTAAACAGTTTCCTAAAAGGAAAGTAGATTTTAGTCTCAGAAGGGAAATAGTGATTGCCTTTTCCTGCCATTGCTCTATTTCTAGCCTAGTGCCTTAGCTAGGATTGAGCCTTTGTTTATAAGCTCCTCTCTTTGCTCTGCTGCATCAATTGTTAGTCTTGAGACATTTTTGGACAGGAGCAAGCCAATTGCCCTTTCTTTGGAAGAAAGCTTAGATTACTTAAAGTAGTCAGATTCAGGTCTGGCAGCTGAAAGCCTTTTCTAATCTTGAAATTTTGTACTGCAAAACAAGGAGTGCTCTGCTTAGGATGCTTGCTTTTCACTTATTTCAGGGAGTTTTTCAGATAGTTGATAAGAAAGTGAAGCAGAGCTCCTAGCAAGCATGCTGAAGGCTGTGTCATCTTATCAACTTGATGTCTGCAGGTCTTCTTATAGCCATTTTAGAAAAATGGGCACTGCTAGTGGCTAAACTAAGACTGATTGATTATTTATGCCCAGGAAATGACTTGTTCCTGAGAAACAAGAAACTTGCAGACTAACTCAAATTTATATCTAATAAATCCTATCCAAAGTATCTTAAAGCACAAAATTTGGCTTATGGCAGGATAGAAATACTAGTACAGTTTTAGGATATGAAAGAGCTTTTGAGGTTTCAGGGCCTTACTAGGCTGCAACATGTTTTTTAAGAAAGCTCTTGTGACAACAGAGCTCATAACTGGTGAAATTATATATATATATGTGTGTGTTTAATGAGATTGCAGATGCTGACCTAAACTATTGAATGTGATTGTTTTCAGTCAGTAGTTAGAATGATGAATTGTTTTCTGCCTCTTGAACATTTCTTTCCTGATTGATGCAGTGATTGTTAGTTGCTTTTCTGATTTTCAGGCAAGAGTTGTTGTGCAAGAAATCTTAACATCAGGTGGAATTACTATGAAAGTATGAAATCAGAAAGAACTTCTATATGACAAATTAGTGCACTTTCAGTATTGCTCAAGTGTTACCTTTTCCCAGGAAGCCCAAGTGTAAGAACTTAAACTGCTAATTCAGGGCCACTGTGAAATGTGTTTGCATTCCTGCAATTTAAATTCAGGTATGTTTCATCAGGACTGTATACCACAGCAATACAGCAGTTTAAGTTACTCCAAAAAATAATGGAGGAAAAAAAGATTTCTTTAATATTTTAATTGCTGTAAGAATTTTATATTAAAATACTTTGCTAACGTACTTGAATTTCTTAACATTTAAAGAAATATTGAAGAATATTAAAAGAAGTATTTGAGAAGGGATATTTTTCTCAGAATTTTCTGGCTAATGATAAAGGGTCGTGGTTACTGATCTGTGTTTGGCTCCTTTGTTTGTCTGGCTTTATAATGTTGAAGAAGGAGTTGCAACAGCCTTTAAATTAGGAATAGGAAAGGAACCAATGCTGCTGCAGACACTGTGTCACTCCTCCCCTTGGAGTTTTTCAGGCAAAATGGAACTGAAAGGAATTGAAACCTGACTTTTTCATGCTCTCTTAAGAGAATTGCCCTTAGTAAAATTTGGATCACAATGCATGCCATTCAGGCAGACATTGGCAAAAGCCAACATCCAGCCTGGATAATTAACTGGTTTAGCTTTTTGATAGGGCAATATCTTACAGTCTTAAAAATATTCCTTTAAAGGAGAAGATGCTTACTGGTTCATCTAGATACAGGTTCTTCTGACAACAGGGATGTGTACTGCCTTTGTTATTTTAGGTGCTTACAACAATGCTGGCTTAGTTCCAGTGGCCAATGTCATAGCTCCAGGCTTACCGGCTCCTCCACCATACACTGCTAATCAAGTGGTATCAGGTAAAGCATGCATATCTTTAAAAATATTCATGCTGGTTTTCCTGGTTCATTGCTGGGAGTGGATCATTCACTGCTGGAGTTTCATTTGCCTTTCAATAACAGTCTGCTGTTCTCTGTTTAGAAAATGAAGACCTCTCCTCCCAGGCAAAACCTTCCCAAAATCAAGGTAAATTGCAAATCCACAGGGGGATTTTTGTGTTGATTGTATCTTTGTTATTTGTTCAGAAAATGTTAACAACTTGTTTAGTGGGATCTTCATAAGCTTCTAAGTAGGCAGCCACTAAGTATATGGAATAGGATCTCTCTTGAGAGTGGAGAAAAAATCATCAGACATTTGCACTTAGAAGCACTGAAATATTAAAATTCATTCTTTTGTGTTGGTTTATCAAAGTTTTTTATATTCTTCATTATATAAGTATGTGAGAAATCATGGTAAAATCTAAACCAAAATACGCTTTGCAATGTCATGCACTCCAATACTTCAGTAAATCTTTTCAATTTTTAGAACTCTGGACATCTATTGAAAAACTCATTGACATTTTAATTTCATAGATCAGTTGCAATGAGAAGGTAGGAATACAGGAGAGATTTAGAGATTTTTGAATCAAAATCTCTGTTAGTTGGGTCTAATACTCTGTCTTATCCCAGAGTGTTAGATCCAACTATGTCTACCTGCACTTTTGTCTTACCCTGGAAGATCCGGTTCTTTTTACCAAGACAGCTGTGCATTTTTAAAATTGTTTTTATTTGTGTGGTGCTTTTCACACTTGGTACAACGCATAATAATAAATCCCATTAGGAACTACTTATAAAAAGGCTTTGGTAACACTTTGTTAGATTTGGCAAATACAAAGTGATAATTTACTGACCATTGAGTCAGGCATATTAACAAATACTGCAAATAGATAAAATGACTGTGATAAGTTTAGCTACTGTAAATACTCCTAGGGATCGAAAAAAAAAAAAAAGTTATATTTTGTCTTTCCTTGTCTGTGTCCAGGGATGGTTCTACAGAAATGTTTTGAAGAATCACTTCATTCTTATTTGCCTCTCTTCAGGTGTGCATGTATTTTTACAAAGTTAGTTCATACAGCTAAATGAATACAGTGTAAGGAATGAAATATTCTCTTAGGAAGAAAAGTTCAGTAACAGCTCTGGGTTCAAGTACAGCTGTATTTTAGTAGTGATTATCTTGGCTCTCAGGATTAAGTAACTGTGATCTTTAGGAGAGTCTTCATCTTGGAATTAAAATGAGAAAAGAACAGAATCTAGAGCTGGGCAGTCATGGATTTTTTTGAAAAGAGTCAAAAAAAGAAGGGTTTTTGCAGATTTGCTCACTTTAGAGTTTCAACATACGGAAAATGGGAATTTGTCATATCAATTTAGGTCCAAGATTTTAAAGAATAATTTTCTGGATTTGTGTGTAGAATTATATGTGGAAATCAGGCAAGAGAGACATGTAGGCTGCTAGAGAGTTATGAGTGGTAAGTTTGACTGGTTGGATGAGTGTCTTGGTTACATTTGAGCAGATTATTCGAAAAGTAAAATAAAGCACAAGGGTTTAATTGATTTAATAACATATTCACGTTCCACAGGAAACTAGAAGCAGGCATATTGAGACTCTTGACATGCCGATGTTCATAAATGCAGCTCCTTTCCATTAACCTCCACCTCCCCATTCACAGTGTGCCTGCCTGTTTTCCTACAGCTTGACTGATGTCTCTAACTTACTTTGTAGGATTGGCACAAGCTGATACTTTTAGTGGCAGGTGCTTGCCTTTATTACAGACACCTGACTAAAGACTCCTAGAAATACTTGTTGATAAAGTCAAGTGCCAATGTTAGTTTACTACTGTAGTGTGATAAATGAATTTAAAAGTGTACCTTCTTAGAATCAAAATCTGAAGGAAGCACAGTGAAGAGAATGACCTGAGTTTGAAGGAAAGAAAACTACCAGCACCTGAAATCAGCTTTCTTCAGTTGTTGAGTAAACTTCTCTGAAATCATGATACATTGAATTAACTGGTTCTGAAGGAAATTCTGGCCTTCAGTGAGAGTGGATGCAGAGGAGCCCAGGTGATCTGATGCTGATGGAATATTAGATCTGGTTTGGGTACTGCCAAATGTTAGGGACTAGAGGGAGGGTGTTTACCAGTATCACTTAGATGTTCTTACAGAGTGTATTTGAGTTTCCAGTTGTTTTGCATGAGATCATGAAGAGATAGCAGATGTCACAGAGTGTTTTAAGAAGGAGTGTTAGCCCACATGGTGTATGATTTGTGTGATGTGTTTGTGTGTACCTTTTTGTTTTGTTTTCAGAGGCCCCGCTGTTCGTTGTTTATATGTAGACTGTGTGTTAGCTGTTGCCTGTGTATCATATTTTGAAATGCTGTATAAAATGTTTTTGTGTTGATTTCAAACATTTCTGACAGTTTCAAGTATTCTTACTGGTTTTGTTTCTTTGCAGCTTTTTCTGCACAAGCGAATCAGCTCTTTACTCCTCATGGTTCTAATCCTTCAACACCTGCTGCTACTCCAGTCCCTACCCCATCACCTGTCAAGGCAATAAGCCATCCATTAGCACCTGCAACTCCACTCATCTCTGGGATGAACATGTCTACCCCTGTCCTTCCTGTTTTCCCAGGACAGGTCTCCTCTTCCATCCATACGTCTCAGCCATCCACCCCAACCCCTACTGTCATCAAATCCCTTTCATTGCCTGGTGTTCCTGTCACATCTGTTCACAGTGCAACCTCTACCCCTATCCCCTCAGTTTTTTCTGGGCTGGCTTCTATCCCTGCTGCTATGCCCGCTCCGCAAGGTTCTTCCACTCCATGTGCCACACCTGCACCCACTGAAGCTTTCGCATCTGCTGCTACTCCATTTGCTGGCCTCCCGTTCTCTGCAACCTCTTCAGTTGCTTCTGCTAATAATCCTGCTCCATTGTCATCAGTCTTTGCTGGCCTCCCTTTGTCCTTGCCGCCCAATGCCCAAGGGATTTCTAGTCCTGTTCCATCTACAATTGCTAATTCTCCTGCCACTACCATTCCTGGCTCGCTTAGCTTGCCTAACCCAATTTTGTCTGTCCTAAAGGGATTTCTGACATCAAATGACACTTCATTAATCAATTCATCCGCTTTACCTTCTGCTGTGACAAGTGAGCTTGCTTCTTTATCTACTCTTGCTAATCAAAGCTCTGACCCCCCCACTTCCTCTGTCAACAAATGTTACACTCCATCAGCCACCCCCAACACACAGCGTTCCTCCACACCTGGGCTGGCTATTTTTCCAGGTCTTCCATCCCCATCTGTAGCCAATTCTAGTTCCACTCCTCCCACATTGCCCACACAGTCACCTTTAACCACTTCGCCATCGATTATGCCAGTCAGCTGTGGCTCATCAGCCTCCCTCTTGCATGGCACAAGTCCTACTAATCCCGACCAGCAGCTCTCATCAGCCCCAGCTGCCACAAGTATCCCAGTTCTGGTCAAAACAGAACCCATGAGTCCTACCCTGTCGGCCTTCAAAGGTCCTCCTCATTCAGCCAGCCCTTCTCATGGCACTCTGGGACTGTCAGGGCTCGGGCGTGCGTACACCTCAGCAGCTTCAGTGCCTGTCAGCTTACCCAGTTCCCTGAATCCAGCACTGTCAGGGCTCTCCTCTTTGAGTACTCCTCTGAACAGCTCCAGTTCTCTGGCTTCCATTTCCCTTGCCCCACATGGCTCCTCTGCTCCCATTGCCCCCGTGTTCAATGGACTTCCTCCTTTCACGTCTCTAACCAGTAACTTTGCTTTTACTGGTAACCCAGCACTGACCCCGCCCGTCACTCTCCCGGGGTCTCTGTTGGCCACCCCGGCTACAAGCGCTTCGGCCGTGTCCGCCCCCCATGTGAGCTCCACCGCCGCCGTACTCTCAGGACTCGCCGCCTCCGCAGCAGTCTCCGCTCCACCCTTCTCGCTTAACTTGTCCAGTGCTGTCCCTTCCCTTTTTTCTGTTGCCCAGGGACCTCTGGGATCATCAAACCCATCCTTCCCTGGTTTTCCTGTCTCTAACACACCCTCTGTCACTCCTGCTCTCCCTTCTTTCCCTGGCCTCCAGGCATCTTCTGCAGTAGCAGCAGTTGCACCGTTGCCAGCAGCTGCCACAGCCCCATCTCCGGCTCCGGTCCTGCCAGGGTTTGCCTCGGCCTTTAGCTCAAACTTCAACTCTGCACTTGTGGCACAGGCTGGGTATGTTACTGTTTCTGGAGGAGGTCAGAACTATTTCTTTTTCTCTTGAGCAAAACGCTATTTTATTTTAGGTGTGTAGACAATATTTTCACTCACAGTTACTAATTGCAGATAATTTTTAACTTAGTTCACTATTACATTTCCACTTGTCTTTAGAAGCTGATAGGGTAGTGACTAAATAGGTTGGCCTCGATAGTCCCTGTTACAACAGACTAATCCAGTGAGGTGCTCAATGATCATATTTCCCAGATGAGGATACTTGGCACCTCCTAGGCCTTTACAAGAATGGATTCCACGTGGGCATCCATTGACACACACAGGTAATAGCAGACAATATCTTAGATGTTTTAAGGAAGTAGTCAGCATAAATTCTTGTCTGTAAAGTTTTTTTTGTGTGTGAATTGTCAGCACAGTTGAAGTACAAAACACTTTGAGTCCCCTTAGGTATGTTCCACACAATCTTGGTTTCTGTATGTATGAATAACTTTTAGGTGGGTAAAGACTGGACTTTGGTTTAGAAATTGTGGCCTTTATGAGATTCAGAAAAGGAACTGCTTTTGTAATTTATATAGACATAAGCTTATAGAGAGGGAAACAGAATAAAACATGGTGCAAATGTTCCTAATAATAGCCTCATTTTGACATTCTTTCAGCTTGACTTCTGGACTACAGACACCAGGAAATGCAGTTTTTCCTGGTCTTTTATCTCTCCCTGGTATCCCTGGCTTTCCCCAAAGTGCCACACAATCTTCCTTACAGGAATTACAGCACAGTGCAGCTGCACAGTCAGCACTACTACAGGTAATGTGCCTATTTGTTAACACTCTTCTGTTTCCAGTGATCTCTTGAGCATGTACTTGCCTGTTAACTCCTTGGGATTGGTTTAAGTCAGTAAATGATTAAAACCCCTAAATTGTGTGAGAACTGATTACAAGGATAATGATAAAAAACGACTTATACTAACTTCTTACTCAAGGCCAGTGTACAATGCTTCATGAATGAGATTATATAAAACTCTTTGTAAAGTGGGGAGAAGTAAAAGAAAATATAATGCAATTATTTTTTTTGCTGAGTTTATGTTAAATCCAATGAGCTGACCATACCATTCTAAAATCTGTGCTCAGTTTCAGTCTGACATTTGAATAACTTACAGATTTCTGTGCACCGTTTGTTGTGAATTATGTGCCTCTGCACATGTAATCAGATTGTCTTGAATTTATGTCTGTTGTGGTTGTGCCTTTCTCTTGATTCCCACAAATAGAATTGTAATATAAGCTTGAAGTGGCTTTGGGTAATGTGCAATTTCATAATTTCTTGTCCATGAAACAGCTTGTTTCATAAGTTAACTGCAACTATCATCAGACTTCGTGTTTATATGTGTAGCTTGTCTTTTGTTAAAAACAGCCTCTGTAAGAAGGCTTGTAAGAATTTCTTATAAGAGGTTTGTTCTTCTCTACATAATACTAAAAGAGCTGAGTGTCTTAATGTTTTCTCTCTTCTGTGACACATCAGTTGTTGAAATGGAGCATGTGTCTTAAGTACTGTTCAGGGTGCAGCATATTGTCAGATATCTTCTCAACATCAGGGGATTGGAAGAAGCAGGTTAATTCATCTAGGCCACGCTGCTTTTGCAGCTCAGGAGTCTGTTGGTTCTGTAGGAGTGTATACAGATTGCATTGAGAGAATATAATTGTTCTTATTTATAAGATCCAGTAACTAAAATTAATGCTTATTTACTTAAGCAATGAAGAGAAGGAAAGTTCAGAGTAACTAAAATATTATAGCTCCTGATTAGGCTGTGCCTTCCAAATCAGCTGATGCTTACTCCACTGGAAAGTAAATGCCATTAACACTTATTTGTTTTCTCCCTTAATCCAACTGCTTTTTTTCATTCTCTGATATTTCGGAGCAATAATTGCACTACAGTTTAACATCTCTGTATAAATGCCTTGCTCATCTCTACTCTTTGCACACTTCAGATTACAATCCATTTGTTTTGGCTTGAGTAGGAGTGGTATTGTGGCTGATATTTTGCTTAATTTAGATTTTTGTTGCCTTGTTCTTATCAGTGCTGTTTCCTAACTTCTTATCTTCCTTAAAGGCGCATTCTGCTTCTGCTCTGGAGAACTATACAGCTCAGCCTGAAGGTTTTGCTAACTATCCATCAACGCCAGGAACACCATTTTCATTGCAGACAAGTCTGCCCCAGAGTGGATGGCAGTAAATACCAGGCATTTCTAAAGACTGCAGTGTTTGCTTGACAGAGCCTGATCCTATTCACTTTGAAGGCTGTCTCTGTAATAGTGGGAGCATGGTCTGAGTTGGGGAAAGAAAGGGAAAACATGAGGGTAAAATGTTTCCAGGAGGCTGTGTCAGATGTCAGACTTAATTTGTGAATTGCATTCAGTTTGATTCAGGGTCTGATCCTGTGGATTGCTGAGCATCCTTGACTCTCCTTTAATTTTAAGAGTTCAGTGTTTGGTGTCTTACAGGATCAGGAACATTCAAACAGATGTTTGTGTAAATAGGACAATTGACTGTCAAACTGAATAGGGAGACCAAGTATACTTAATAGTGTGAATAAGCACCTATCCTTCTGTTATGTTTTGTATGGTATATGTGGTTAATATAGACTGAGATCTAGACTGAAACTAGACAATTAAAGCTGTAGATGACCTTTTGTCTAGAAGCACACTTCTTGTGTGTGCACGAATCAAGGTCAATTTATGGTTTTTCAGACGTTTTCTTCCTATGTATGAGGATCTCCTGTTAGCATCAGCAGTATGTTAAGGGGAGGGTGGGTCAGAGGTGTGTGGGTGTTTTCTTAAGCTTCAAAATATTGTCATGGGCTTGCTGCTGAATTGAGTACTCCTTTGTCTGAACAAGAAAGCTAGGAAATTATGCTGTACTGTATTTGGGTAGAAGTGGATTATGTTTTACTGGAGTATGGTTTAGCTAGCTGAGAAAATGTCTTTCCAAAGTACAAGAAAAAATTTTAACTTGCCTCTAAAATAACGTTCCATAATATTCTCCTTGCCCTCAGCACCCCTCTGAATGAAATAATTGAACTGTGGGTAGGCTGCCTATCTGGCACTTCTGACTGCAGACTTATGTGAATGTTTACAGACATGGGACAAGTTCTTCTCTCCCTTATACTCATTAACAAACTGGTTCTCTATATGCTTGTCAGCTATAAACTACAACTTAATGGTGCTTATCTTATCCTGTGAATATAAGTGGGAGCAGAATTTGGACCATGGATTTTTTTAGTATTTTTCCTTGGAAAACAAAAATAATTTTAAAGGCATATATAGCTAAATTAACTGTTACAATGCAGCATATAGAAAGGTCTTGCTTTGTTAGTGAAATTGAGTTGTGCACTCTTCTAATAATGTTAGTATCTGTGGCAAAGTGTAACACATCATTGAATATCATCTATTTAAGATATGCTCTTGATCATGGCCTAGAGACAATAGAGATGAATGATATTCAATCATGTGATTAAATTAAAATGTAGAGATACTACACTGTAGAAATGTTCTGCACCTAGAGTTTTACTTTTTTAAAGATTGATTCTGCTGGGAGATGTTGCTAATGTATTTTCTTTCAAGATGTGAACAAACTTTTTTAGAACATTAATGGAAATTACTGTATTGGTTTTTAACATAATTTTTTTAAATAAAAAGTTTACAGTCATGGCAAAAAGGCTTTGCTGACTATTTGCATATTTACCTAAAATATGAATGAATAAACTTGTTTTTACTAAGATACTTTTACTGCTTGATCTTGCTTATGCTGTTTCTTTTTCATGCAGATTTCTGTCCAAAATTATAAAATTGACTTCCTAAGGAGTGACATTAGAAATAGCTTATTGAATTTTTAGATGAAAAACTTAAATTCTTTGACATTTTAATAATCAAACTTATATATTATGTTAAATCTAAACAAATATATATTGTGCTCTTACATCTTTTTATTCTTTGAAACCTGTTAAATTCTCATGATTCTCCACTCTGAGCTGCTCTTAAAAGTGATATCTTTGATATTAATATCTTGAGTTAAGAAATCTGTGGAAGCAGTGTCTATCATCTTTTATTTTACTCTGCTTGTTATTCTTTCCATAACTTGTTCTTTGTAGATTTGCAGATCAATTGGAGAAGATAAAGATACAGGTATCTTACCAAGAGAAAATTGGCTTTTCTCCCCTAGGTGTGAATGTAAAGCAGTTCCAAGTCAGTAAGCGTTTTGTAACCTTACTGAGGTGCTGAGTCTGACATCCTATTTTAATCCTAGTTTCCCCATCAAGTTTGAACTAATTCACGTCACCCTGTAGTCAAAAGCATGTAATACTGTTTTGTCAGAAAGTAAGCACTTTGTGCCTCTATGTCTAAAAATATCTGTTGAATGGTTGTGGGGTATGGGGTCCCTGTCTGAGCACTGGACAACTCAGAGCCGAAGAGACTTAAGCCTTGTTTCTCCACATGAAAACAGGTGAGAAGCAGTGAAACCCACTATATTAAATGCTCTTTTCCTGAAGCATTGTAGTTACTGGGTGGTGTCCAGCCACTTTCCCAGGACTGTTTGATGCTCC
This sequence comes from Acrocephalus scirpaceus scirpaceus, assembly GCA_910950805.1. Lineage (NCBI taxonomy): Eukaryota > Metazoa > Chordata > Aves > Passeriformes > Sylviidae > Acrocephalus > Acrocephalus scirpaceus. Next base: position 52,131,590 of record OU383774.1, on the reverse strand, counting down.
CATCACTGTTAGACAAGTGATTAGGTTAAGGACTGTTCAGTTGTAAAGTTCTTATGTCCAGAATGGGCTTTCTGATTCCTACTAAATCTTACTGAATCATACTGAGCTGGATTTTGTAAATTGAACTCTGCAGTGGTTAAGATTAAAATTCAATTTTTTAAATATTTCTCCTGATGTAAAATTGTTTTTTATTAAATTTTTTTTCCTCTTCAGGAATAAAGTCTGTGTTCTGCATTGCAGCAAACTGCTGGGACCCAGTCTTGGAGTTTCTGAAGGGAGTGATTTGTCCTGAGCTCTTTCATGCTTACTTGAGCACCATTTTTAGACAGCCAAGGAAATGTCTGCTCCTGCGGCCAACCACCTCAAACTGAGCCTGTGCCGGGAAAGGGCTCTTGCCATATGACTTTAATTCTGGACTAACTGACTTTTTTCACTGTTCAAGTTGCCTATTACTGCTCTATTTTGTGTGTATTGAGGGACTGCAAAGATAAGGTGTAGTGAAGTGTTCCTTGAAATAAAAACTTTTTTTGCAACAACTAAGAACATACTGCGATTCTGTTTGCAAACCATTTTCAATGTTTCTTTCAGGTGCTTTAATTGCAGCTGCAGTGACTAGGGGAGAAACAGGGTAATTTTCTATCCTTTTCCTTTGGTTTGCAAATGGGTATTGGGAGTTTGCCTGGGCCTGAAAGGAAACTTGCCGTGGTATGAATGTTCTGACTTCCGTGTGAATTGCCTTCCTTTTTGTATTGATGGAGGAGCAATACCTTTGACTCTCTCCCATATTTACTCTAGTGGCCAAAGAAGGGCCTTCTCTCATCTCCAGGTCTTCAGCTGTTGAAAGCTGATGCTGTTTTCATGAGGAGGAGCAGCAATATGGGGATGTTCCTACATGCAAAAGGACAGTACTGGTAATCTGGTCTGGTCTGCCCTGTCCTGTCTTCTTAATTTTGACCTGGGGAAAAGGAATGCCAAGCCTGAAGCAAGTAGGCAGAACTCAGGAAAAGACTTAAGCTTGAGGAATTTATAGGTACTGGCCAAAGCCTGGTGCATGGGAAGGAAATTAGTATGGGCCTAAGAAGGTCAGAAAAAGACAAACTTGAACCTAAAACTTGGTTTGCAAATCTTATATGGGTACTGCCTGGCGATTCTTTTTTGTACTTTTGGGATCGGCACTGTTTACAAATGGCTGTGGATTAAGTCTCTTCAAGTGAATGAGGTAAGTGGGAGAAAGTGGGCATTGTAGAGACATTGTAAAGGACTGGTGCCATTTGTAAATCTTGCAGTTGGTGCAGAGGAATGTTGGAGAATGGTGTGCTTACAGGTAAGCACCTGATCATGGCTGACCTGAGCCCTCAAGCTGCTTTTGGAATAGAAGTTCAAGGCTTTAGCTATATCACAGATATAAAACTCTGTAGAAGCAGCTGCACTGTGAGCAGCCCTAACCACAGTCTGATGCTGCTTCTAAGTCAGTAAGTTCTGCTGAAGCAGCTTTGAGCTCAGTCTTTGTGACTGTGCCCTGTGTCACAGGAATTGCACCAGGCTGTTCAGCACCAGTGAACTTGCAGCTTGCAAACTGCTTAGCCCCAGAGCTCTCGTGTTTTAATCTCTGAGTGTTCTATAGTACTCTGGGACATGAGTTATCCACATGCCCCAGTAGAGCCCTAAGGAGAAAGCATTGAGATTGCCCTGACTTTGAAATCAAAATTTTGAAAAGATAATAAGAGTGCAGCTTAAGTTAAACTAATACTGTGATGTTGCTGAACACAAACAAAAAACACCATCTGCTTTACTCACCTATATTTACAGTCACCTCAGGGAGTTGACAATAAATAGGGAGCAATTATGTCTGTTAACTTTTAGTATGTGTTGCTTGTTTATCTGATGGTATGAACAGCTGTTTAAATTGTGCCCTTCAAATGATTCAGAATTCAGCTATTTTCTATAACTTTGGTTTTGCTCTAGAATGAAACAAGAAATTGTTGGGATAGTTTTGCATATTATGTTTTTGTTTCTGAAATAATTAAACCATGTTTCTCTTGTCACTATTCACACATGCTACCCTGTTAGTAAGTATCTATCCTGAAGAGGTGTGATCATACAGCTCAGTGTTTAGAAGTCAAATAATGAAGAAAATGCTACAAATGGCCTAAAATGAATATTATCACCTGTTTGGGAGCATATTGCAAAAAGCATGTCAATCCTGATTTTTGCAGTTGTGCATATGGCTTTCAGTGGGATTTAAAAGGTCAGTTCAGGGGTGTAGTTTCCTCTCTGTGAGACTGAAAAAGGATTCTCCAGGAAAAAATCAGCTTTGGATGACCCATCTGGGACCAGGGTGATTACTGGCAGGGAGGAAGACTTGAGTGAAATGAAGCTGGAGCCAGATCTTCACAGATATTCTAGATAACAGCTGCCCACAAAAATCAGCCCTGTAATTAATACAGCTGTATGTCGAACTCATAAATTACATATGAAAAAAACCACCTCTTGTATTTTATTCAAATAACAAAGAACAGCCTTGTCCTTTGAGAGGGTTGCCCTCTGCTGCCACAGTCTTCAGAAATGGCTTAGTCTAAAATGCTGTGCTTAGTTTGATTGTCAAAATATTTTGTGAAAAATACTCTTACTTGGGGGACAATTTTAAGGCTTGGGAGCTGAAATGCTTCTGCTGTGATTTTGAAGTTATCTGGCTCAATGGGGCTCAGCCTGTACTGATGGACAGTGTGAAGAAGGGTGTGATGAGATATTCTACATGGCTTGGAGACCTCACCTGGAGTTTTGTTTATTTATTATGCTGGTGTTTGAGATCTGAGCAGTAGCTGAGCCCCAAAACAGCAGAGGAGCAGCATGCAATCTCTGCTTTCTGGCTTTATAGCATCTTAAATCGAGTCCAACCATTAACCCAGTACTGCCAAGTCCACCACTAAACTGCATCCTTAAGTGCCACATCTACATGTTCTTTAAATGCCACCAGGGAGTGGGACTCTACCACTTCTCTGGGTAGTGTATTCCAGTTTGGCAACTCTTTTGGTGAAGTAAATTTTTCCTCATATTTAATCTAAGCCTCCCCTGGCTCAACTTGAGGCCATTTATTCTTATACTGTTGCTTGCTTCTTGATAGAAGAGACCAATCCTCACTTTGCTACAACCTCCTTTCAGGCAGTTGTAGAGAGTGTTAAGAACTCCCCTGAGCCTCATTTTCTTCAGGCTATACCTCAGCTGCTCCTCACAGGACTTTATCTTCCTGTCTTGTTTGTGAGTTTTTAATCTCTGGTGATGGAATAATAGAAATTATTTCCAGCTTGTATTTTGTGGGGCTTCAGAGCAGCTGGACCAAGTGCACCCCAGACAGAGGACAGCCACAGAATGCCATCCAGTTACATCAGAGACACAAGACTTGGTGTTTGTAAATATCCTCTCTTCACCAGGGTAACTAACTCCCAAAAGACTCTGGTACAGAGGATTTCTCCTTCTCTCATCTTGCCTCCCTCTCCAGCATTTTGCACGAGCCCTGCAGTTTCAAGGCACGCTGCTGTCTCATCTGTGAGGGGATCAGAGCTTCCCTCTAAAGGGGATGGATCCCCAGAGAGAGAGACCCAAGGAAATGAGCACAGAACATCTAATTGGTAAGCCTTGTTTTGTGTGTGCGAGTGGGTTTTTTCTCAATAGTATTAAAAAGGAGCAGAACTAACCAAACAAAAAAAGTACATTTGATGTCCAACATAGACTGGAGATGAAAACTCAGAGTCTGCCACTGAGTGACGAAGTAAGTTGCCTCATGTTGCCCTGCCAGGATGCAAATGTGGGGAGACAAAGAGACTATAGTACTAAAGGCAATCTTACCCTTGATCTATTGCAGCTGTGTTAATTATCAAGAGTGGGAACAGCCTTGCCCTCCCAGCTATGGGTGTGAAAAAGACTGAGTTAGCTAGGAAGGAGATCAGTTCAGTTGGAGTTAAGAGTCAGTTAGAGTCTGCTGGCTGTGCTGTGAAGAAGAAGGGACAGGAGGTCATGCAAGGGACAGAAAGGGTAAGATGAAGTATGTAGGACAAACAGGGCTAGGTAGCCCTGATAGGGACAGAAAGGAGTGAGCTAGAACAGCAGAAAGAAGAGAGAACACTGTGGAGAAAGAGCTAGAGCTGTGTGGAGCTGCCCCATGAGCTGCCCCATGCTAAAGAGAAAAGGTACAAGAGACTTAGGTAACAAGGAGTTAAATGCTTGAAGCCTTCTGATGCTTTTACTGAAGCACTTTGAGTGCAGTGTCTGTCTCTACAACCACATGCATCAGCAACTACCTTCTGCCAACATGATTCCATGGATGAAAAAGACTGATTTAGCTATTGATACACCTCTGTATGGAGGGATGGGCTGGTGAAAGGAAAATAGCATCTGGTTAGGGAAGACAGAAGAATTTTTCAGCCCCTAGTAGAAAGCAGGAAGGTGGTTAAAGAGGCTGAGTCTACTCCATCTTTTTGTTGCTGTAGGAGATTTGGGAGATTTTTGCCCACACTGAGTTTTTCATTTGCTTTCCAAATCTGAAACACATGTCATGAGTTTGTTTACCAAGTGTGTTTGTGATATACCCTAATGAGTGTATCAAGAAAAAATGAATCTTATTCCAGCACCTTGGAGCTTTTCCACAAAAGCTGAGTGATGAGTTCTCATGGTTTGTGATGCATTGCAGCCCCTGGTTTGCTCTGGACTAAAGTGTCAAGTGTGGTTTCTGGTGGTTATGACTATTATAATCCATATACAGGGGTGGCAAACCCAGGTCAATGATACATGGGATTGTGACTGGTTCTTCATTATTGTTTTTTTCTAGAGTCTTTGATTTGTTGTGTGGTTAAACAGTTTGAAACTTTGGGGTAATCAGAGATCTGTGGTGGTTTGGGGGAGCCAGGAGTTTCATTCAGAGTTCATTCATGTTCTCCTTTTCTAATTGTATCCTACATTGTTAGCTGGCATCAGGATCTCTAGGAGAGTTCTTGTGGAGAAGGATTCAATGGCACTTTGTCAGGTTTTAGAGGCATGCTTTTTGCCCGTGGTTAGGGGTGATATCTTGACCCCTAACTCTTCTCAGCTGAGCATCCATCTGCTGAGTGCTAGCATTTTTTCCCATCTATTTCCCCGTTTGTGGATTGTGTCATTCCCACCAGGCATCTTCACAGTGGGCTCAGGTGGATGATGGTAGATGATGCTACAACCCAAAATTGCTTTTGAGGATGTTCTTCATAACCAAATTTACTGGAGAAAGAGATCTTCAGACATTTTTTGTAAGCTGGTCATTTATGTGAAATTAAGAGAGAGAGTAAAAATGTTGAGTTCTGCTGAACAAAACATCCTTTCATGATTAATTTGCTCAGATTTCAGATTAAGAATTATGAATTATGCCTATTCTGTGACTTTTCTTGATCTCTTTCCACTGATTAAAGACACTTGACTGCTTGCATTTTATATACCTGTCATAGCCTGACACACCACTTCACAGTGTAATGTGAAGTACACTGTGTAGAGAACACAAAAAAGATTTTCACACAAAATAATAATAATCCTGTTTTTATATGCATGGCCTTAAGGTTTGCACAGTAATTTGCTTAGGGAAGCTCCTCAAATTAATTTTACTGCTGTTTGCAGAGTGCCAGATGATACCTCATAAAAGAACCAGGGATTTAAAATTGCTGTTTTTTGGGAAGGGTGAGGAGGAAAGCTGGGCACCGGGTGCACCAATTCTGTGCCCAGCTCCCTGGGAGACCTGAACCCGGGCCCTTCTGCATGCAGATGTGTTTACATGTGAGTAATTCAATCTGCATCAGGGGTCTCAGAAGTAGAATGGGCAAAGCTGTGAGCAGCAGAGGGCTGGGTAACACCCAGGTGTGCAGCCACCAGCAGGCACAGCCCAGCCGTGCACAGGGACCCAAGGAGGGGCAGGGGCTTCAGGAGGGCTGTGCTCTGTATCCTCCTTCCCCAAGGGTGCTGGGAGTGTTCTGACAAACTTGTCAGTCCTGCTCTGCTGGTCTGCCGGCTTGTGCCTTACAGATCAGGGAGCCTCATGTTGTTTCCTCTTTATCATTTCTGTCTGCATGTGTTTTTTATTTGGTATCAGAAATTTCCAGGGCTGCCCTACACCTTTGAAATAGCTTACCTTACTACCACCTTCCCTTCAGGCACTAAAATAATGAAATTAGTTTTATACCTGTTTTATTTCATTAGAACGAAATTTTGGGATGAAATGAGCTGAACTCACTGAGAAAACTGCTGAAAATGCATGGGCATGCATTTTGACAAGCACTAATTTTGAAGTTTATGGTCCAGTGAATGGACTGGTCCATGAATATTCCTCAAAATGTTCATCTAAAGAAAGCAAGAGTTCCCCTAATTTACCTTGTAATCTGTTTCACAGAAACTAAACCCTTTGCCCCACCCGACAGTTTCATACTCATGGTTACTCCACCCATTCATTTATTTCTCTTTCACAGCCCCCAGCTTTGGTAATATCTTTCATTTTCCTCTTTCTTTCCTGTTGCAAAATATGTTTTCTGAACCTTTTTTAACTTTCTGTGCAGAAGGGCCATAAAGTTGAATGTTTGGCTAGGTCTTTTATGGCTTTCTTTGAGCAATGGGAGGGAGGAAGAGGGAATGAGTTTCTGTGGACTTTGTGGTCCCAAAGGACTGCACTGAGCTAGACGTACATCCCTGGGATAACTTCTCAATTTTGCATTCAATGCTCTTTGTATTTTTTATAGCTGACAGGCGGGAAGGAATTGGTGTCTGTGGCTGGATCCTGGTTTCCCTTTCGTTCCTCCTGGTGCTTATTACCTTTCCTATTTCCATCTGGGCATGTATTAAGGTAAGCTAGCAGGATTTGAGGCACATGAAGAATGCTCTATTGTCATTGCTGTTACATTTTTACTGATTTAGTTTAGACAAGGCACCTCACGTTCATGTTTTGGGAATCAAAAGGGTTTGTAGCAAAGATGTGCTCTGGAAACAAGATCCACACAGGTACTTTCACAAATGTTCTGTGTTGCCACAACTTCCTCACTTAATTTCTTCCAGTCTCAACATTCACCATCAGTTAAACTTCCGGATAAACATCAGCTGAATTCCAGGCCTTCAGTAGTTGTGATGCACAAAGTGAAGTAGTTTAGATTACCTGAGGTGAGAGCCCCTTTGCCTGCAACTCCTCTGAGTGTGCTGCTGATGTTCTTCCAGCCAATCATGAGCCAAGTAGAAGAAAGTGATTTGCAGCTTTGTTGCTTCCTATATTATTTGTACTTTCTTCACATTTAATATGGGTGCCAAAGATTAAAGGACCAGGGAGTGAGAATAGAATTAGTTGTAAAATTCTAAATTTCAAATATTTTCCTAGGTTGTCAGAGAATATGAACGTGCTGTTGTATTTCGTCTGGGACGTATTCTGTCTAAGAAAGCAAAGGGACCAGGTGAATACATGCAGTTTTACTCTGTTAAAGTTCTCTGGGTTTGTTTATGTTATTAAAATGTGCTCAGACCACATAGAGAATTGCAGAGGTTCCATGAAATCCTTCTTCATAGCATGGAGGGGGATGAGAAGGTCCCCTCTACTGCAGTTCCTTTACCTGCAGACGGTTTACATTTCTGAAGAGAAGATACAGCCATCCTCCTGTCATAGCACAGATGTTTGAGTACCTTGATACCAGGTATGATTTTGCTGCTAAGTAATTTGGACAACAGAAGGATGAGTTCATGCTGCAGACACTGTGGAAGGTTTAAATGCAGTGTTTGGGTCTGCCACAGTCTTTTTTGAGTGATTGTGGCCTCTCTCCCTGCGCCTCACTTCCAACACAGCTTGTTGCTGCCAGCTCCTCAGCTGTCCTCTGCTCTGAAAATGGTAAATGTGTCAGGGCAGGGACACTCAGCAGCTACACTGAATCTGTTACAGTCCCCTAGGACCAGCTTACAAATCATGAACCAAACCCAGCTACATGAGGAGTTTGCATTGGTGCAGTTACCACCCCTGGGCAATGAAATGGGCAAACTGGAAGTTGAAATAACAGCAAAAAGTCCTTTCCAGGTACTGTCCTTCCTCTTGAATAGTAGTCATGTGGTCCAAAGAACAGCTAGGCCTGGTACAAGGCTTTTCTGTGTGGCTCTGGGCACCAAAGCATGGTGCTGAGATTACAATAGGAGATTAAAAGCTTTGTCCAGTTTCCCTCTCCAGTGATGGAGAGTGGGGACTCCTCCACAAGATTTGTCACATCTTGGGACAATGTTCCTCATGTGGTGCAGGAATCTGGACCTGGGTGATGCCTTTCCTGAGGACATATACTGAACCATTCATGGCTTGTGATTTAAAAAGGGAAAATTAAAGGCATGGAAGGAATTTTTGCCAAAAGTCTCATGGCAGACTTCAGACAAGAGCTTTAAGCTGCTCATTTCCAGACCAGAGTCCTAGGTCATTAAGCTCTAATGAGTTCACATTATTTCTCTGCCCTTCTCTCTGTTATTTGAAAATGCAAAATATCACTGTTGTCATGTCTTGTAAGCAGAAAGAACAGCTGTGGTGATAAGGCACAGTGTTATTCTCCATCCTGTGAGTGTTTCCATCTGTTTATTTTCTCTAGGATACCTGGATCTGGACTTCAGTTTCAGAGATGTTTCATCTAATAAATTTTATTTTTCAGGAATGATCCTTGTACTTCCATGTACAGATACATTTATCAAGGTTGATCTTAGGATGGTTACCTGTAAGATTCCTCCACAAGAGGTAACTTCTCTAATGGCTATCCAAGTCAGGAACAAAAGACACAGAAGATTCATGGCACAATCAAAAATAATGTGCATGTTTTGTACTTTTGCCGTGCTGAGCTACCATATGGGATTTAGCTTCTTTGCTGTATATACTGGATTTCAAGCTGCTTACAAAACAACTTCTTGCCCAAAGAAGGTACGGGTGCCCCATCCCTGGAAGTGTTCAAGGACAGGTTAGAGGGCGCTCTGAGCAACCAAGTCTAGGGGAAGGTGTGCCTGCCCATGGGAGGGCGGTTGGAACTGAGTGATCTTTAAGGTCCCTTTCAACTCAAAAAATTTTATGATTTTCCTAATGAAAATCTGCAGATGCATCATTGCAGGTTAAGCTGGTGTTCAGAACCGTGATTTCAAAAATAAGGGAAGAGAGTTACAAGTGTGAATGAGAGATACGGAAGACAAGAGAGGAGCGGGCTACAAAATTCCCAGGTGTAAATTAATGCCCTAATAAAATTGGATCTGACTTGGAGCTCACCATTTGAAAGAGCCTTCTACATGTGTCTGAAAAGGCAAATTACCCATGGGTAACAAATCCCATTAAATTAACAGGAATTAGCAGACAATCTTCCACAAAACTCAGTTTCAAGCAGGAATGGAGGGGGGAAGCAAGATACATCCAAGCAGGATATATCTTCTTGCATTTTGGTGGCAAATTTTGACTGAAAAATTTAATCTGAAGAATCAGTTGTTGAGCAATCCTGTCCTGATCAAGTTTTAGTTCCGTGTGGCCTCAGCTCCATGGCAGAACAATTATTCTGCTTATGGAGTTGGCACTGCTGTCCCCTTCCTTAAACAAAGAGCAGATGGAGAAGAGGCAGCTCCAAGACCCTTTGGGCTCCCAGAATTTCCTACTGTGTGCCCCAGGAGATGTTTTTTTCGCTATTATCTTTCTATAAACAGAAAGAGCCTTGTCTCAGAGTACAGTGGGCAGGAGTGTGTGGTGTGAAATGAAAAATGGCTCCCCCAAAATGTGAGACTGGAAGGAACATGGTTGCAGAACTTGTGTTGTAGAAGGCTTAGCAGCTTTTGGCCAGGCTTCTGCAGCAGCTGGCAGGGTTTTTGTGAAGCATTCACTTGCAGGCAAACAATGCTGAGGAGGGAGATGATAGTGGAGCATCATCAGCTCTCCACTGAGGCCAGCTGCCTTCTGAGGCACAGGGAGCTCGTCTGGCAAAAGATGACAACTCTTCTATGAATGTTTAAATATTTCTTTCAGTTTCTTCTCTAAATTTCTTGCACTTTTTGTTTTTGTTTTAATTTGTTGATGTTTCTTACAAATACATTGTTTAGGGGAAGTAGCACAGATCTTCCAAGCTGCGTGAAATGTATAAAATCATTAATGGACCTTTCTACAAGAAAGGAAGAGGATAGCCATCATTTATTATTGCAAAAGAAATTAACTCAAATTATGAGATTCACTTACTCTTGAAGCAGTTATTTAGGGGGTATGTAAAGCATCTTCCCCCAGTTTAAACTTTGTTGATGCTGAACAGCCCTCTTGAAGTAATTTCTTGGGGGAATGACAAAGAAATCAAAAGAAATTCTTAGTTTCTTTGAGTTATCAGTGCCTTTTACTCACTAAGGGTTAAAAAAACCATTCCCCTTTCTAGGCAAAGGATGTTTTGTTGGATCTTTCTATGACTGTGTGCATTTCTCACCTGCAGATTCTCACAAGAGATGCTGTTACTGCCCAGGTGGATGGGGTGGTGAACTACAGGATCCACAGCGCTGTCAGTGCTGTTGCCAACGTCACTGATGTCCACTCTGCGACTTTGCTTCTGGCACAGACAACCCTGAGAAACGTTCTGGGTACACAGAGCTTGGCTCAGCTGCTGGCAGGTCGTGAGGAGATTGCACACAATATCCAGGTAAATCTGGCACTTGAAATTCACACGCACAGAGATGTCTTCTGGGGAGTAGCAAATTAAAAATAATCTCTTTCTTCAGCAAGGATAACAAAATCTCCCTTGATGGTTTTTTTTCAATTATACATCTCAGTGCTTAGAGTCAGAAAGAGTTATTCTAAAGGTATTTCCCCAGGCTCTTGTAGCAGAGTTATCTCTATCAAAAAGCAATTAATATTCTGAAATTATCAGTGACTTAAAAAAGTCACTAGTGCCTAGCCCTTGCACAGAGGCAGCTACAAACATGGAGAAAGAAGTCCACTGCTTGTGGGTCCACTGCTTGTGCTGTCTTGAGCAGACACTTGATTGAGGCAAGACATATCTCCTGTCATTACAACTAAGAGCACAAAATGGATTTATTGTATGCTTTAAAATGCCATCTGGTTTCTTTTTTGATTTGGCAGCCAAGGAGAGAGCAGAGGAAAAAATCCAGCACCCAGTTTACTAGTTTCAGTCAGAGACAAGGCATAATCAGACCAAAGAGAGACTGTACTCTTTGCAGCCAGCAGAGTGGCCATGGGCAGAGACAGGGTCATGATGGTGGTGTGGATTGCAGGAGTGCCCAGGAGCTGGAGCACACATGAGTTTTCCAGTGCTGCAGGGCTGTCTTGTGTCTCACCTATAGTGTACTTTTACTGTGTTGGACTGTTTGAGGAAGTTGCTGTAGTATTTCTTTGTAAAAGGGAGAAGTTTAGTAAGTGCCCACAGAAAGAAAGGATGGGGATCATAATTTAGGAGGCAGGAGAGCAGCCACACAGGAGACACTGGTGTTGACCAACAAGTGTTTCATGAGGCTGTGGTGCCCACTGTGCACACACCATGCTGGGCGCTGGTGCCCCTGGAGCATCCCTCCTCCTGCTGTGCAGGTTTGCCCTGTCCTTCTGTCCAAGCAGAGTACACCATGTGGATTTCTCTCTGCCAGCACTGTGCTCTTCCTGGCATGTTGTTTGTCCCCAAGGCTACCCTCGACAGTGCCACAAAGCAGTGGGGAGTCCAAGTGGCCCGTGTGGAGATCAAAGACATCCGGATCCCCATGGCCATGCAGAGGGCAATGGCAGCTGAAGCAGAGGCTGCTCGAGAGAAAAAAGCTAAGGTGAGACCCATGACAGTGTCCACTTCCAGGTTTTCATTTCTTGTCATAGAACCACAGAATTGTTTAGATGGACAAGACCTCTCAGATCACTAAGTCCAACCCTTAAACCCAGCACTGCTGAGTTCAGCACTAAACCATGTCCCTAAGCACCACGTCTACATACCCTTTAAATGACCACCAGAGTTAGTGACTCCACCACTTCCCTGGGCATCCTCTTCCAATGCTTGACAACCTAATTTTTTTCCTAATATCCAACGTGAACTTCCCCTGGGGCAGCTTAAAAGCCATTTCCTCTTGTCCTATGGTTCCAGGAATCCAAGCTAGTTTGTTTTCTCCTCATTATAAAGCTGTATTTTCACCACTGTGGGCAGCATTTCCATGCCATTTCCATTTCTGTTCCTTTGCAGGTTGTGGCAGCTGAAGGAGAAAGGAATGCTTCCAAAGCTCTCCAGAGGGCCTCCATGGTGCTGGCCGAGTCTCCGGCAGCTCTGCCGCTGCGCTACCTGCAAACGTTAACAGCTGTGGCAGCACAGAATAATTCCACCATTGTCTTCCCTCTCCCTATGAATATGTTTGGGAGTTTGGGGCAGAAAAGTACAAGGGGATAGAGACTGTTTTATGCTAGCTTCTAGGCCAGAGATATTTAAAAGTTTTCTGAGGAAGCAAGAGGATTCCAATTGGTAGAGTTCAAATAGGAGCATGTCTGGGTCCTCTGTCCCCAAAATAAGAGTAAAAAAAGTTTAATGATCACACACAGCTCTGACATTGAGACTGCATTTGCAAAGTTCAGACACTAAGCAGTTCCAGTTTAGACGCATCTGCAAATAAAATGGAAGAAAAAATGTAAAATGTATGTTAGACCTAATATAAAATTTTAATTATGCTTTCACCACACTTTACAGAGTCTTGAGTGTTGCAATTATTTGGTGATTTGTCTGCTAGGCAAGAACCTCTGAGCTGTTGATGTACTCCACACAGCAGAAGAGTCAGACATTGGTATTTAACTGAAGCCCTGTGGAGTGGAAAGGAAGGATTTGTCTCTTAACCTTAGAGGTATTCTTTCATAAATACTGGCAGAATTACTGGATAGTGGGTATGTCAGTGGAACAGCCTATTCTTTATCTTATATTAATATAAATTAGTAGAAATTAGTACTTGCTTTACTGACCTCAGCTGTATTTTGCCATATCACTGACATTTATATAAGCTGTGTAATAAAGTAAAGAGAATGTATGAGCAGGCATTACAATCACATTTCATAAATGTGAAAGCTGGGGCAAACCTCAGGGTCCTTTGTCAATTTAAGTGTCTGTCTTACACTTTCAGTAGGTTTCTTATCTTCCTTCACATATGTCATGAAGCAGTCACGCAGGTTTTCCTGAAATGAGCCTTCCCTACTCTCCATCCATTCAATGTTTGGTAGCTGAGAGGAAGATGTTGCTGATATCCAGGTTCAGTTGATGATAAATTTGAGTTTGCAGCCTTCAAAGATAACTGTTCAGTTCACAGTTCAGGCACGCAACACTGGACTGTCTTCCGTGAATCTGAAATTTCCTGTGATGGAGCTGTTTTGGTAGGTGCCACTGCAGTGTAATGTCTTGGCCACATGAACATCACTGTTGCCCTTTCTATCAGTTGGGTCATTTGACTCCAAATAAACCACTTCTGCATGGATCTACTAATTATCATATCATGGACACAGGCCCTTCTTTTTACTGCAGGGTAGCACAAACAATCCAGGTGGCAAATGTTTGTGCTCAGTAGCTGCTGGTACAAATAGTGGCATCAGTATCTGAGGATGGTGACCTACCCAGTTCTTCTCTTCTTCAGACATGACTGCCAAATGGCATTTTGCTGGCAATCTAAAGAGGCAACACCTGTAGTTGAAAGTCATCTGCTTATCAGTGTTACCAAAACTTTTTCCACAGACTTTTTCTTTTTTTCTTAAGGAAAGAACAGTTTTGAATTAAACTCTAGAAAAAGAAAAGCTTGAAAGACATGTGGCTGCAGAGTGCAATTAAAAGCAATTCTGTGCCCTCAGTGAGCTACCAGCCTAACAAGCCTGTGGAAGACTCCCAAGTCCAGCACAGGACATGCTCAGTGTACCACTTCTAGTTCCAGCTTTAAAAGTGTGCGGAATCCAGCCATGGTGTCAGCAGGGCTCACAATTACAACCAGAAACCAGCTGATGTGTTGAAGCATGAGTGTTGGTATCTCCTCTTTCAGCAGCAGCCTAACACAGGTAAGCCCATGAACACCCAGTTTTCTTTTTGACCCATGAAAATGTCTTGGCCTCCTTTTAAGTAATTTTTTTCTTGCCCAGGGCTGCAGGAATTAATCAGGCAATGCACAATGTGTTTTTCTTTTGACTCTCTGCAGGATAATGGCACTGTTGAATAACAGCTCAAGGAGCCAGAAACTCTTGCTCTCTCTTCCCCGTGTCAGGTACAATAAACACAATAACTAGTAGAGGAACTGCATTTTTATTACCCACACACACATTACCGAAAAGAGAATATCCCAATCAGCAAAATAGCAATGGAAGCAGCCCTGCAATCTTCCAGGTGCCACTAGGATGCATAGGCTTTGCAGGGAGAGTTCTGGCAGAAGGCGAGCTGCAGTCCCACAGAGAGATGTGGGGGTCAGAGCCATCGTTCAGACATGGCACAGGCTGTCAGAGGTGCTCAGGAAGTCCTGCAGGTGAGCACAGCTCTGCCGGTGCAGAGTGCTGCGGCACTCACTGGCCTCTGGAATTTTCTCCACCCAGGCTTGTGCATCAAGTAAATATTGCATCCTGAGTGAGGATGGGATAGGGAAAGGAGGTTAGTCATTATTCCTGACATGGAGCAATGGGAAAGCGTAATCCCTGAGCTGCTGCATCCCTCCACAGAGGCATCTCTGAAATCAAGAGTTCTACGAGCCAAGAAACTCACCTGAAACTTGCTTTCACCAGCAGGTTAACTGAGCTCGGCACAAAGTCTGGGAAGTGTCAGTGCCAAGCTGGGACAGACGTGGCTGTACTTGCAGTTTGAGTATGCCAGGTAAGCTTGGGCTAAGTTTCTGTTAGAGTTTCCAGAATGACACAAAAGGCCCAAGTGAACGCCAATGGGACAGTGAGGGGAAGTTTAGTTCCAACAGAGTATCCCAAAATGTTTCCTAATTTTCTGTGATGAGAAGCTGTGTAACTTCCAGTATTTCATGCCTGAACTGGAGAAGACTTTGGAGATTAAACCTCAGCTGGGACACCTCAGTCTCTATCAGGCTTCTTTTGAAGCAGGCCACTGACCTAGACACTCACTTTGGTCTCATATAGAGATGGGAATGGGACTTTTTAAGGATTTTAGGAAGTGTTCACAACTTGATGGAGATCTCCTCCCAAGAAGCTTTCACAGGCATTACCCTTCTGTGCAGGGAAATGAAACATTTAGATTGTCTTCCTCACTGAATATGGTAGTGTCATACTAAATTTCTACTCAGATAAATTCCCTTTTTCATTAGTGTGACAGTGAGAAATGACAAGAATATGCTACTGGCATGGCTACTGGCATGCATGATGTAACAGCAACTGAGGGAGCTGCTCTTAGTCATGGTCCCACACATTTCCTCTGCAAGCACAGGAGCTGTTTAAGGCATCTGCAGTAGATGGACTAGGTAGCTTTTCCCATTCTCCTTTTCTAGCTGTGAGTTTTTAACTTTCCAGGGGAACCAGGGTCAGATTTGATTCTGAGAAGCCTGGGACCCACAGATCCATGAGCCAAATAAATTTGGGTAACTCAGCTCTTCCCCATAGCTCCCCTTTTGCCTATGGAGTGGAACACATAGCATTTTAGTAAATCCAACAGAATCAGTCCCTGAGAAATTTGGTGCTGCCTTTACTTTCTGGGAGGTATTCTAAAAAATTGAGTATCCTCTGGGTTTATGGTCCATGATAGCAGCTGCTGCTGCCCAGGGAGCATTTTGCACTTACTTGTTGTTGCAGTCAACTGTTTGCCCATCTCTCCCCATGAGGAGGTAGCGTTTGCCAGGAACAATGTTTAACTTGCACATGGAGCGCGATAGGAACTGTCGGTGCTCACCCACTTGGATGCTCTCATCCGCAGCTGTGTGGGGCAAGAAGAGAAAACCCCATGAATTTTTTAACAGAGAAAAGAGCTGTAGCCCACAGCACACAATCCCCTGTGATCCTTTGCCCCACTACTAAGCCAAGGTAATATTTCACTTGGGAATTTGGGTTTCACATGTGAATAAATGGCTGTGCTATGGTTGGATATATTTCTCTTAGCATGACCTGACAAAAAGTAAGCCACTTTTGCCTTAGCTGGTTGTCTTGGCCTTTGCAGTAATTATTGAAGGACATGTTTTCCTATAGACCTCACAACCTTTCAGACCTCATGGAGTTTGCTTAAATCTCAGAAACTGAAGGAAAAACCAAGGCAAATAGAAAACAGTCTATCTTCCATTTCAGAATTCTCAGGTTCAGAGTGGTCTTAAAAGCTAGCAAACTAAATCCAAATATTTTGAGGCTCAATAGTGCAGCAAACAGTATTAAAATCTCACTCTCCTTGGTACACCTGACTTGAACTTTACTGATGCAGCCTTTATGCTATTCCCTCTGAATCTGATACACAAGACAATCTCCTGGTGATGTCCATGTTAAAGTAACTTAGAAAATTCTGGTCTGGATTCTGGTCCAGAAGTTTATTCATTCAGAATTGCACTGCCCCCTACAGAAGTGGGCATCCAAGGCAGATGAGGTGGCTGCTCAGATACTGCAATGACATGAGACCTGAAAAGATGCTTATTCATCTGACCAATCTCAGGCCATGAGGACACTATCTTGCTTAATTAGAACTACAGTTTTCAAAGTCCATTTAAAAAAAAAGCAAATAACAGCAACATTCTAATTTCTTTCTCTCTTTCTAGCTATAATTAGAAATTTCCTGCACAAATTCAATATTAAACCAGTTTAAATTACAGGTAAATTACATCACAGTCTTATTAACAGTTAACAGAATCTCATGCAGCATCTGCTCTAAAGTAGAGTATTATATTACAAGTATGGAAAGACTAGCCATCAAAATCCTAAAAGTAGAATAAAAAACTGAAGTAGAATATTCTAACATTAATTAGATTTCAGAGAATTTGACATAGACTGCTAATCTGTGAAACCTAGCTTTAAGAACCTTACCTACCACCTAGTTAAAACTTGCATCAGTTTAATATACGTTACTTATACATCTGCATTTTTAGAGAGAATATAAGTCCTGTAGGCTTTTTCATTTAACCCAAGACCTTTTTGCTGTTCCTATGCTACATGCTGTCCTGAATTTTCATTTTGTTCATGGAATGTAGAGATGGGTCAGAACGACTTGAGAAAATGATGATGTTATGCCTCATTTGCCTTAAATTATCAAGGTGTTTCTTGGTTCATATGCTTCACAAATGGCCTAATACAATTCAGACAGCGTGATCATAAGAATTTGAGTCATTACCTTAAGTGGTTATTATGTAATTTTCAATTTTAAATCTCCAATTAAAAAAAAAAATAGTTGAAACTTAATGTTTCAAAGCATCCAAGCAGAATTCAAGGAAAACAATTATTTCAAGTTTTAGAATCTGTAATCAGAAATAATGTTTAAAAGCAACGGGGGAGAAGAGGGAAAAAAAAAAAATAAGATTCTTTGCTACTTTGTATGGGCTATACTGTTCCCCTAAAGGACTCCTGGAGGATTTATAGGACAGCATAAATATTAGCCATCCAGAGCACATATACTAATTCTATCATTAACCAAATAATTCTGAGAAGCACACACCTGCAAAATTCTCTTTTGCTGACTCCCAAACACAAATGAGTGTTTCTGTCTTCTGAACCAACCCTTTACTTCAAACATTGTTAAGAAAATGATGGCGGGGTCCAGAGAATGAGATTTTACCCTACTAATTCTCATCTAAACTTGGTGGTGGCAACAGAAGCCAACCTCACTCAAAAGAGCCACAGAGAATATAAGAAATAATAACACTAGTTCAGTCACAGGCTTATTTGGGTGCAACACCTAGCTTTTTCCTCATCCTCATATGGCTTCATGCCTCCTGCTAGCCTTTCCCAAGCCTGCTGAAAACTTCCTGATGCTCAGAAGCTGCATCTGACAGCACAAACCAAAAAGAATTATCAAGCATGTAGGAATGGAAAACATCCTTTCCTTCAACTTTACATTTAAAGGATGTTTCTGTCAGCTACCAAACCCCAAAATCTTTCCAGTGCTTGCCTGCAAGTTGTGAGTACAAATGCATTTGGACCGAGAGCCCAAAAGTCTTTAAATCTTGTAGATATTCTTAAGAGATTAACAAAACTTTCCATCAGAATACCATAATCTCCTATAGTCAGTTTGACCCCTAGGTTCATTATCATTTCCATCCATAGGAAAAGCCCTGGGTATGTCAGATGCTCTCTCTGGACTCAGGAAGCATGGACCTTATTTTCCTACAGGAACTGAACATTGGGTGCAGATCACGAGTTGTGTGCCATGAAGTACTGCATGACATTGTCAGGCCCCCGGGCAAAGACTGATGGAGTGAGTTAATTATTCTGGGCCAGAGAGGGAGGATTTCAAAACCCTTGAAGTTCCTTTTTAAAGGCAATCTCTGGCTGCCAAACTCAAAACTGGTGATCACATGATAACACGGCAGCTGAAGTCTGATGTGTCATCTGACAGCTTCCCCAGAAATTACTCTGAAGATTATCAGTGCTCTCTGATGCTGCAGATTAAGTTCACATGGGGGTAGCTGGGATGACAGGCCTGCAAAAGGACATTGTCTAAGAGCTGTGAAAACCTTCACACTGCACCTAACAACAAAGATGCCTTTCTATTTCTTTAGCACAGTTATTAAATTGAAGTTCCGAAAGTTTTCCTGTCTTCATTGACCTCAGGCAAGTCACTGTGGACAACTCTTAGCCTGTTCAGCAAGGGGGTTGCAATTGATTAATAATTAGTCAACTAATAAGCACTTCGAATCTTCATTTAGTATCAGAACAGAGGTCAGTGGATATGTCCACACAAGAACAAATAAGGATCTGTCAACAGTCTATAAAATGAAATAGTGGATGCAGAAGATATAATATCCACATTATGTATGTTTTTGGAGGGTTTATCTTAGACTAGCCCCAGTTTGTAACCATGGACTCAATGACTCTGAAATGTGTGTTCTGGTTTATTTTCATCTGAAATGGTTGAAGCTCGTGTGCTCTGGGATTGCACAATGTGAATCAAAAGAACTACTCCAGGGATGAACTGAACAGTGAGGATCTGCAGTGATGCAGCTGCACCAAACAAGCCTTGTAATAAATAAGACTTGAAAGCCTACTGTAGAAATATAACTGATCCTACTTTCCTATGGCAGAAGAAGGCATCTGCATGGCTCATGCTAGCTAACATTTAGTCAACCTAGTTTTCCTACAGGTGAATGAAAGGAGTCAAACATTTTGATACTTACATGCTTTAAGGATTTTGTGGATTTTGGCCTCATAGTAATCAAAAACATTCTTCTTTGTACTGTTGAGGATCTCTGCCTCGTATGCTGCAACAGACAATAACTCTGTGAGGCCAGATGGCAACATGAAATTGCATCCAAAGACTGAATAATAGGTGTGCTTTTTCCAAGGGTCTGAACAGAGTCCACTGTACCATGTACTCACAAACCATGGAATTATTAATCAAGAGCCTTTAGATTTGTGTTCCTTTCTTTGTACTTTCTCAAGGAAGCTCCTTTGTGGTTAGGTTTCTACTCTTTTTCCTGTCCTTCTGTTAGCATCTAATTTACAAGAAGTTTTCCTTCAGTAGTTTGTCTAACTTTCTATCCAAAGAAGAGGCCAGAAAGGTGAATTAACAAAGGGAAAAATAATCATCTAGCTCTGCAGAAGGAGGTACTGAACTATGGCATGCCATGGAAACCCTTTTTGTTTACATCCTGTAACATGAGGCCTGCAGGGGATTGTGGTACTGCACCATGGGTTTTTTCTAAACCCTGTAACATGATGTCCACCCCTCCTTCCCCCAGCATCCTGCTACATCTTTCCACGGCCTTTACTTTCCACTTCCCTGCCCTAATGACAACAACTGCACATGCCTTTGTTCCTTTCTCTTCAGCCTCTCTGCCACATACAGAAACCCTACTCAATTCAGGAGAGGTCTGGGCATGTAAAACTACAAGTTTATACTTATTAAAATGAATGATGCTGAAATCAAGAGTTGCCTTTCATGCCTTACCATAATCTGCAGTAGGCTGGTAGCAGGCAAAACTAACGCGTGTGGTTTGTTTTACTGCTTTACTGAAAGTTGATTTTTGTCTTGGGCAGGGACCTGGAGGGAAGAAAATAAGTGAGACACCCCTATAGGCATGGCTGTAGTTTACACATCCATATTCACACAACAATATAACAGAGACTAAAATGGCAGAACAATTTTCTTAGTGGTGTGATAGAGGGTTTTTACATACACACGTACACATGCATATATATTGCATTCAGCTATCAAAAGATCCTGGATATCTTAGGAAAAAATCGATTTGATACTGAACATCCTTGAGGATGAATGTATCCTGTCTTACACATTAGGATAATTCTGATGTTCCTTTCTGGACTTAACAATTCCCATGTAAGTTGTTCCTAGAAGAAGAGAAGTAACTCTTTTCTTTTAGACCAGCTTATGTAGCCATTCCTTACCTCTCTTCTTTTAGACCAGCTTATGTAGCCATTCCTTACCTCTCTTCTTTTAGACCAGCTTATGTAGCCATTCCTTACCTTCTGCACACTGGCAGACGTCGGCGTGGCACAGCTTTGAAAGCATGGCACTGTGCTTGGGAGCACTGTAGAACACACTGCACCTCCTGTCTGTGGGCAGGGAACAAAACAGCTTGTATGGGAGAGCTCAGGTGGAAAAGCCTGTACAGTACAGTACAAACTATGTTTGCAGCCCTGCATTTCCCTGGTCCAGAGAAAGCAGAGCACTGAGGGATCAGATGCACATCAGCAGTGCCCAAAGACCTACAGCTTAGGCACCAAGAGTACAGCGTTGCCTTTCAGCTGGGCAACAGTTTGAGGTTATTTTTGTTCAGTTCAGATAATTATTGTTTGGGTGTTTTTTAGTTGATTTTGTAGTTGGGATTTTTTATTTGTTTCTTAAGCTGTATTCTTCCCTCCCCGCATCCCCCTTTTTTTTGTTCCCTCTGGAAACCATCCATCTTAAAAGCTTCTTTAGACCATAGAACAACAGTGAACACTGCACTCTTTCAGAAGAAGGAGATAGGATCAACCAATAGGTTTTGGTTTAAATCCAGTGTAAACTGTCTTGGATCCCTCTGTTACGGCAAAGTAGAGATTTGACATAATTTTCAAATATTGTTTACATAACTTTGGCAAATGGGGATGATTTGCATTTAACCTTTCTTTGAATCAGGAACAGGACTGCTTTTCCTGGCAAGCACACTACAATGTCAAACCTTTAAGATTGCCTATCTTAGATGTGTAAAGACACAGCCTGACAAAACAAAATGCGAGTGAAATATACTTAAAAGCACCATGAGAAACAGGAACTCAGGAAATCTGATTTAAAAATCCATGAGTGTAGAAGTTCATATTTTCAGTCTATTAGAAATACTGGACCATTCCTGAGAAGATCTCTATTTAGATAATCTGAAGTAATTGGAAGACATTTATGCAAAGGTGGTTATTTCATCACTCAACAAAATTACGTGGTTTCACACACTACATCAAAATCAACTTCCTATAGACTGGAGGGGATTTTTGAGTCTCTCTCTTTCAAGCAGTTATGTATCATTTTTCTGTGGCCTTACCAGGGTTGTAAAAATCATAAAGTATGGCATTTGCTGGCTGAACCAAGCCCATGGGATTGATTTGCTTTGCCCCAAATGATATACAGTCTGGGTCTGGTCCACTTGGGAGCTGGAGGAAAAAGGAAGAACAGGTTTGATGAAAAAACTAACTCTCTCTCCTCAGTCAATTCCTCAATGTTTGTGCCTGTGCTAGTTGCTGAACACTTGTTCTGATGGCATAGCTGAGTTAATACTGATATCGGCTTTGGCTGTAGAGGTGAAGCAATTCAAGTGGGTGTAGGGTGCAGTCATTATCCAAAATATTGGGAAATATACACAGAGACTAGGGGTCCTGATGTTTACATTTGTTTGTCAAATGGATCTTGGTCCTGACATGCAAGATGTCCATGTGGAATTTAAAAGATCACCAGTCAACACTTTCGTTATCATGTAAGAAAAGCATCCCTTCTGGCTAGAGAGACAGGATTTCTCTTTTCTCTTGGGCCAAAGGCCAAATCTTGAATATGAACTACATCTCCTTGGACATAGAAAGGTGGAAGATGAAGGTGTGTGTTTCCCTTCTTCCCTTCCTCTGTTCTTTCTGCTGAGCTGTTCAATAATAATAAATGACAAAAATTACAGAAAGGTAATGGGGAGTGAAAAATACAATTATTAAATTTTTAAAAAGTCTATATGCTATATGAAATGGCAGGGATTAGAAAATCGTTGGGTTTGCTTACCTCACCAAAGTAGAGCAAAACCTTCCCTTCCTTGTACTCAAAGTGCTGAATGTACCTGTCTGAAGCTGTCACCAACTGCAGGAAAACAAAGAAACAAACAAATCAGAACAAACCCCTGGCACAACCGGAATACCTTTGCTGCCACCTTCCATGTTCTAAGTTTGCTTTGTTCAGCCCTCTTTCTTGCTCCCTAAAGGAGACAGTCCCTGAGAGCATGAAACTGAGGAAACCTATCTATCTATTCAGCTATCCAAAATCTGTTTTCCTATGTTTCTTCTATTTTTGGAAAAGATTTTGAAAGAAAAATTTTCTAAAGGCTCTATAAAAGGTTGCATAGAAAAGTGTGTTACTAACCTGTTCAAGTTCCTTTGTGTCAGGCTCCAACCCACTCAGCAGAGTGAGATCAACCAGGGACATCTTTGGTGCTTTGGGACCTGTGGACCTTTATGAGGGAGATGGTCAGCAGTGAACACCTGCACTGAACAGCCAGGTTGCTTTGAAGGTCTGGCTTTTCAGGCTTGTTAAAGGTGAAGCAAAACATTCCTCTCCAATTAACTTTCCTAAGTGGATTTTAATTTGAAAATTATCTGTCCAATTCATAAAGAATCATGAAGTAAAATGAGTCATCTAAACTAGTCCAATGGTCATCCAAAACCCAGACGCCTTGCCTGAGCTTTTCATACAGGGTTTCCTTGGAGCTGATAGGCAGAAAAAAAATCACCTGTAAATGACAATTCATCCTGCCTTAAAAGCATTATTGAAGCCAGAGAGGTAAACAACACTGACAAAGCATCTGTTCTCTATTACTGACAAAGTGGAGATAGGAATGAATTTATCTAAATTTTTCACGGACTATGTGAAATTTACATCACCTTTGCTGTCTGAGGCAAAAATCCTCATTGCTGTAATTATCCACTAAATATATGTATTGGATTTCCAATCTTTCAGCCTTCACCATCTCGAAAAATCAGGTAGTTGTGTCATTGCTGGAAAATGAAGTTGTTCTGCACTCACATGGGGTGCCTTGACATCAGATATTTTACATACACTTAGTGGTACTTCAGTGTCCTAGGTTACAATGTAAGTTGTGCCCAAAGTATGTATTCTACCCCCATCTTCATGAGCTGTTGAAACCAGGTGGAGCAGTGTTTCCCCTGTCTTCTGTTAATGAGCTCATCAATGCCTTGCTGCATGACTCATAGATAACTCCCTCTGGGAATTATCTCTGGTTAATGGGCCATCAAGGACTCACTGCATGACTCATAGAATGAGATCATCCCATTGTGAGATGCTCTGCCCAGGGGGAGGAGCCAAGCATTCCCACCTGGATGTAATCTGGGGTTTGGGACAGCACAGTAGACTACCCACTGGACTCCCAGAGGACAAGAGCTACCAGACCTTTCTACAGGATCACTGCTTCAACAAGACCATTTCATCTGGACTGCTACTACCACCCTAACTAACAGAGTGTCAGGTTGTATTCTGACTCTGTGAGTGGTTTTTTTGTACTACTGCATTTATTGTATTTTACTTCTCTTGTTTCTCTTTTCCTCCTATTAAACTGTATTTCTGACTTGAAGTCTCTCACTGGTTTTTGCTTTCAAACCAGCACATTCAGGAATTTCAATTTTGGCACTCTCCCTTTTCCATAAGGGATGCACCACAGTGTAGGGAAGAAGAATAACGGTGTCATCCATGCCTTTGGTTTTTCTCCCATGTCTGAACCACAAGGAATTTCACATTATTGTCTAAGCCTCAGCCTAACACTTGGCAGAACGGTGATGCAGACCACTGGATCCCCAGTGTTCATGTCACTGTTTAGAAGAGGGAATAAAACCACTGTCTTCAAGGCTTTGACAAAAGTCAGTGAAAGACCAAAATTCTACTGGGGAGCAAAATCTGCTTCCACCCTGTTCCTCTCTAGAAGGGGAACCCAGGACAGTCACAAATTTGTGCTTCTGAGACCAATGCCAGACTGTAAATTGGAGCAAAGACAGGTGTTTCAGTGTTATGCTGCATAGGAGGGTTTCTTTTTTCCTACCTCTGTCCTTGCCAACTTCTTGTCACAACAGAATATCCCATCTGCCTTCTCTCCTAGACAGTATTAGTCATTCTTTCTTTTTTTTTTTTTTTATGAGGCCAGAGTGTGACCACAAAGGAAGGAACAGCATCTCTCCAGAGAGCAATGAAACTCTGTAAATGTGCTACTGCTGAATTCCAGCTGTATTGTAAACCTTTTTTAATAAAAGATTTCTTTCAAATTATTAGCCTGCCAAGTGCTTTAGAATCTCCCCAGAGTGATGGGGAAGAACCTGCAGTGGACATTTGAAGTCTATGTAAGCCATGTAAATAAATCTCATGCATTGTTTGCAAACTTTTTCTCCTGCCACGGGAGAGAGGACACACACAGTGTATGCAGACTCACAGAAGATCACTAGGTTGGATGCTGAGTTTGTGGATACGAAGAGGGTGACAAAGGAGAATTACAAACAAATGAAGAGCTGATCTTGCAGGCCTACCTGACACAGACTTTATATTGCAAGTATTCTGTTTTGCTGGGAGTGGTCAAATCCCTTTTTCTTCTGCTGCGGATATCAAACCAATCCATTTTTGTCAGTGTCTCAAACGTGCTGTTGCTTGCAGTAGTCAAGTCCTCATAATCATCGTCTTCATCAGAGTATTCAGCTTCTGGAGGTGGGAGATATGGTCAGCCATGCACAAATTTGCCTGCAGTTTGGCTTCTTTTGGTATAATGATAAATACCAGTGGGCAGTCATGCCACCACTGAGAGTTTTATAACAGTTCACTGTACACTGTCTCAGTGCTTCCAATTCATTCAGAGTTAGAATTTTTGGGATAACTATAGTAAGAATAACTAACAAACCTAGCTAAGAATGGGGTTTAAGCTATGCATAAATATGTAAAGGTGAATCCCTCCCTGCAAAAATTAACAATTCAAACAGAATAAAACAATGCAGACAGAGATGGTGATGACTACACACTTCAGGGGATGGAAAACACATTCTTGCTCATATGAAAGACCTATGACAGATCTGCCTCAAAGAATTTTAAGCCCACATGGTAGGTCCCTTATTAGCCAGGGAACTGAGCAGGGCTTTCCCCTCTGTGAAGGGAGTTCACCTCCCCTTTCTCAAGAGGGTAATGGTATCTGTGTAACTGTTAAGTACCTGCTGCACCTACAGCCACTCAGGTAGTTATTATACTATTTAAGAACAAGAATTATAAGCTAAATGAAACCATGACTGGGTAGAGTTAACAGACTTCTCTTTTTTCCTGTTTCATTCATTTCTTCCCACTTTCCAAGGCTGGAAAGCTATGAAGTATCATTAGCAGCTGGCCAAATGTGTCACCTTTGAGACCCAGCCCCTGCCCTTTTCACTCACCAGAGTACTTAAGGCTCCCTTCCACTTCCACTGTCAAAATCAAATCATTGCAGGTGTTGTTCTTCAGCTCAGGTGACCAGTACATTTTTAATATCTAAGACGAACACACAAACAGCAAGCCACTAAAAATATCATTTAAATGACAAGGAATTCAGGACTCCAACACATGGTGATGGGAGATGGGAGTGTGGAGAGAAAGACCAGTCCCCCAGTGGCACAGACTGGTCACAGAGGACTGTCACAGATACAAGCAGGTCCCACATAAAATTCACAAATGGTTTGGAACTCCTTTGAGATGAATCTCTACTCCCAAACACAAAGACATCTTTCAAACTCCAGCCACCTCTATCCCCCTTGACATTTTATGGATTTAGTAAATTTAAAGACAAAAAAAATAGACTTGTCCATAAGGGTAGGCTTTAGCCCCCAAATTTTAGAATTTTGGAGGTAGGAACACAAAGGTTGAGGCTATGGCAAGTAAGTTTTCACTTTGGTTTCAAAAAGAGATTAAAAGAAGTCTATCTGGACTCTGGACTTTAAATTTACAGCTTACACTCATTGTCCCATTTCCTTTGCCACGTACAGATACTTCAAGTTTTCTCCCAAGTTCAAACTGCAAACCAAGGGAAAAGAAAGTTATTTAGTCTGAGCTCAGCATTTGATCTATCGTTTTCCTGACATCTTGACAGTCTTCTATGCCTTTCCCCCCCCCCCTCCCCCAAACCTGGGTAGGGAAAACTTTCAGCTATGGAAGGAATTATGAGACCTCATGTCTCAAGATTTTAAATGTGTTGAGCCAATGCATCTTACTTTGCTCTTTTAGGGCCCAGTAGATGTATTTTACTAACTTTACTCCCTCCTTTGTATCCTGAATTTCACATTTTCACAGTTCCAGGCACAATGAAGATCAGAATATTCCTTGTCTTCCTCATTCCCTAGAAGGACTTGTGTTCCTGGCTGCTCTTCAATTTTGGGAGAGACTCATGCCACCAAAATCCTCAAGAGACAAGAAGGCACCTCTAAAGTGTGCTGCTAAGCACCTGCTGGTTTTGGTTTTTTTTTTAACTTTAAAAAGATTCTGTTATTTTACAGATCAAATTATTTCAAGGTACAATAAATCAGCTACGTCATGGTTGCTTAACATGACAAAACTTAGGCCAGAGGATTTGATTTCTCCTTTTTGAGGGAAAAAACCTTCGAAACAACCAATGGTTGTATTGTATACCTCTAGTTGCTTCTGAAATTCTTCATGGGCATCAGTCAGAACAATGCTGTAGTAATGTTGCCTTCCAGGTGTTCCCAGTCGGACAGTCAGGTCGGTGGAAGCAGTGTTCAGTGTTTGTATGCTGTATGCTGACAGAGCTTCTAAGGCCACCACTGTGTCCTAGGTGAGAAAGAAAAGCAAAAAACCTAGCAGTTATGCCAGGTTATTTGTGAGATGACATTATCAGTCACCTTGAATTCAGTTTTATGCTTTTTTGCTGCTTTGAAGTTCTCCTGCATTTATCTGTTCCTACTTGCAGAGATTATTCATTTAATTTCCCAGCTTTTTCTTATAGGACTAAAATTATAAACACATTGGAGTCCTGACCTTAGATTATCCTACTTCCTCATGAGGACAAAGCATTTTCTTTGCTGGCTTTTAACTATTTTATTTTGTCCCATTGCTAATTAAAATCCAAAAGCTTTACTGCTTCATACACCAAAGAAGTTGAGAATTAACTGTTATGATGCTTTCAAACCTAAATGAAAAAGATTTTAGGGGGCTTTTATTTCCTTCCCTCCCCTTAAGGCTCCCCCTGAACTGGTGGTCAGGCACCTGTGTAGAGCAGTACCCTCCACCGTAGTTCCTTCTTTCTGTCAGCCACGTGGCAATAGGACTTGCATATTCCATGTCTTCCAGGAGCAAGGTTTGAAGCAGGGCATAGGCAGTGGTTTCCACGGAGACTGCATTGTTGCCATTTCCCCAGTAGCGCTGCTGCTTTGCTGCAAGAATAACTCAGTCCTAAATGCCCTTGGCAGAGACATTTGCCCAAAATCGCTATTGTTCTACACAGCGCATACTTCATGCCATGGCATTGTGGAACCACAAGACACAGATGCTGCTGTGAGAGCAACAAATGAGCTGGGAAGCAAAGATAATGGAAATGAAAGCCCACAATTTTGAATTTTGACTTCTCCAACCATCACAGTCTAACGATCCCATTGTACAGCGATGTCCATCTGATGGAGCCATAGCTCTGTGTCTGGTGGTCCCTCAGACATAATAGTATTAATTATGGCCACAAATCCAGCCTTGATCAAGGAGAAGCATATTCCCTATGCTTAGATTGGGGCTGTTAAACTGTACTGTATTTATCAAACACATTGGGAGGAATAACCAGGACAGTGGTGCAGCCACACAGCTGGCTGATTCAGCAGTCACCACTGCCACACCCCTGGGGGAGAGTGGTGACATCCTTGGGGAGCTGGGACAAAGCACTCTGAATTGGTGGGGGGCTTTGAAAGCAGGTGGGCTGGAAGAGACACCTTCCCTCTTGACTACAAATCCTGTCTGGACTACTCCTGTATATTGCTATTTTCTCATATGAAGTTTCTTCTTTTTCTTTTGGCTTGGACTTTTTTTTTCTTCCCAAAGGAAGCAGAAAACATAAATGAATATTTACTGTTGTTTTGTTCAAGTTCCAAAATCAGAGAAGGTCATGATCCAAGCTTCACTATGCTGTCACTTTATAGTGACATTAATTTTGAAAATTACATATTAAAATGTCAAATATTGAAATATTTAATTATGCAATTTAAATAATTAAATATATTACATGTATACATACACTGTTGTATAAAATTATTTTTTCTTCATTTACTTCCATTTGTTTTGTTCATGGAAGTGTGCTCAGAGTGTTTCCATTAGGAAAAGTGCTTTCTAAAGGAATGTTTAAGAATGGTTACCAGTACCTTCATCAAAAGAAGAACATCTCCTTAATTTTTCTTTCACAAACTGAGCTTCTTCACTATCAGACTGCACAAGTGTCAGAGCATAAGCAGTGATGACTGTAGAATAGCAGTCAGTATTTCTTGAAAATTGACTTTTCATGTAAGCCACTGCTCCTCTAATCACTCGTGCCTGTGAAAACAGAATGGAACCATTTGTAAAGATCACTGAGACCTGCTAACTGTTACTTCTGGCACTAGGAAGCTAGTATTAGGAAATTAGAATACTTCATGGTAGTAATTTTAAGGCTTTTAAAATTTTTAAGAAATTTAAGAATTTATAATAGTATTTGCTTAGTGATTAAAGCCATTGATGATGGAGAGTGTAGCTCGAAACACCTCATTTTATATTAGGCCATGACGTGTTTTCCTATCCCCCACAGATGTAAGCAGATTTTAAACTCATTTGCAGTTCTCCAAGAGATGGTAGGGTGGATATGCCATTGTGCAATAGCCTGCAGGCTTAAAGAGTCAGGCTTCCTACCACATCAGGTGATGGGTAGACAGGTAGGGTCTGTTGCAACGCTATGGTTACGAAGGCTGTCATAGCCAAATCCTCTTCTGCTGACTTAATGCCGCCCTGAAAAATGAAATATGAAAAGGAAAATTAAATGTGCACACATATGCTTATGATTAAATCTAGAAAATCCCTTTCCATAAAGTCAAGGATTTTCTCTGCAAACCCTCTGACCATGTACCATGTAGCTGTTGCCTTAAATTTTTCTCAATAATATGTGTCTATCTAAAGTATATCTTCTATGGTGGCAGCCAGGTTGCATTAACAGTATAAGAGATCAGGAACCCACCATGTTCTTCAGTTGAAAATCAAATATTTAGTTATTTACCTTACAGCTAAAAATCTATCATTTCTCATTGAAACATTCATGTTTCAATTTTCAATCACTAGGAGGGTGGTGTTGTTTTCATTTCCATGCTTCTATCTACACACTAAACTTCTTTACCTTGCAGATAGAACTTGTCTCTTGTAAAGGTATTTATACACCAGTAATAGATCACTTCTTATCCTTCTCTTTGATAAAGAAAGCACAGTGCTCTCATTAGCTTTTTTCCCCTGACAGCTCTTGAGGTATATGTAAGATAGAAGATTATCTCAGCTTGAACACAGGTCGAAAAATGCTACTTGTTTCTTTTTCCCCAACAGTGTTACATGAACTGTGAAACTAGCTTTGAGGGTGAAAGCCCCACTACTTATTCAGATCATTAAAAATATTAATACATGTTTTTTCATATATATATGGTTGCTACATCACATTTTCAATGAGTTCTGGAAGATGCACATTACTTTCCTAGACTAAATTCATAGACAGTATAACAATTTTGTATTTCTGGACAGTTATAGAGGATGTGTAGACCAAAATATGAAATTGGAAATTCTGATTAAGCATTGACATTTTCTTTTTTCACCATGGGCATGGTGAAATACTGAAACAGGTGAGCCAGACAGACTGGGACATACTCGAGACTCAGCTGGACATGGTCCTGTACAGTCTGATCTAACTAGAACTGTTTTGAGCAGCATTTGGCCTGGATGAGCTTTGGACACCCCTTCAGAACAAAGTTACAATTCTACACTCTATTGCCTTTGGTGATAAAAGGCTTACATTTTTACCAAACATATGAACCCCAGAAATAATTTAAGGCATAGCTGAAAAAAGTATCTAAGACAGCATAAAAAGATAAAGGTGGTGAAGTTCTAGCTATGCATCTGACATAGACCTGTTAACAAATTAATTTTGCATTGCAGATTTTGTACTTGCACTATATGTTTATTCTCTTTAGGTACATTTCTTGTTATTCAACAACTCACAGTATTCCTTTCAATCCCTAATAGCAAACCAATTCTTCTAAGTAAGGACAACCTACCTGCATTGACCTGTCCATCACGGGGTGGTGGTCGTGGAATGAACCATCTGCCTGCTGTTGATTAACCAAGTAGGAAATGGAGTTGCTTATGTGGCTGTCTTGGATACTGAAGTATTCTCTGCTCCTTGTGAGCACTTTAACAATGAATGCAGTTAACCTGCACAAAAGAAAATTTTCCAAACTTGTGCTGACAGATATTTATAGAGGACTATATTGACAGGATGATAAACATACTAATTTTTATACACAGACTCCTATTCAATTGAGTGCACTCACTGCAACCTAGTGAGATATTGTTCAACATCAGCTTGACTATTTCTACTCTGGTAAATGCAAAATAAGCAGTGGCTCAGTATAAATCTCTTTCACCAAGGACTGAATACATTCAGAGAATTTGGTGGCTGATTATTCATAACAAAAGTACATAGGCATCCACCAGATTTTCAAAATCCATCACCAAAGAAAAGCTTCTGATGCATCAAATGATAACAGAGGTAAATTGGAAAAAATCCCAACCAAATAAACAAAAAAAAAAAAAGCCCAGAAATAAAACCTCAGGAAAAGAAAATCACTTACCATACACTACTGGGAGTTGTTTTAAATGCTCCATAGGAGCCATCCTCCTTCTGAAACTCAAGCAGTCTAGTGTAACCTGCACAAACAGGAGAGCAAGTAACTGTTCAGAGAACACCCATATTTATTGAGCATTTTTCTACATCACTTGTACTATAATGGACATGTTTTGTATTGACTGGTGGAAGAGTTCATGGAGGAGTTCACTGGGGCATTAAGGAGGAAATGACTGAGTCAGCAGAATTTGACACAGAAAAATCACTGGGCTTAGAAGGTCCTTTGTCTTGTTTGACTTAACTGAGCCATGAAAATAACCTGAAACCTGCAAAGTTTGTATCATAGCCACACAACTCATTTTTTACACTGATAAACTTCAATAACAATCAATAAAAGCATAATGTAGGGACTAAATGATGCTGATAATACCATATACTTAATAGCAGGACCCCATTTCACTTTTGGCAGTCTTGGATAAATGGGCAAAGATCTTCATGCAGCAACTGCTAGCATGCTTTTAATCTCTATTTACACACTTGCTTTTCATTGATGAAATGTGTTTAAGACCAACTGTACCTGTTCCAATACTGACAACTCCCTGTGTTAGTTCCTGTAGGCTGGAACATTTCCACATACTGTGGTCCTGGCTTTGCTCTATGTTTAATACTAGCTTTGGATCACATCTTGGAATGCTTCCAGAAGTAGACTTGCAGATGTCCTCTCCCTAAGGAAACCCCTCCCTGGCTTGGCCCAAGGCTGCTGAAGTCCTTCTTGCTTATGTAATAATGAATACAGAAGTGGGGAAGGGAAGGTGTCAATATCATGATTAGCACTGGGAATTTCCTTTGTCATACTCCCCTTGACAGCCACAGACAGAGATGTCTACATCCCAGCTGGCTATCCTAAACAGTGTCTGTGAACCATGGGGAGAAATAAGCATTTTTAGGATGTGATTTACCTTGGTTGATTTTGAACATAGGGAGGCAATGCTCAACTGGCCTTCACTATCCATTTATTCTGAAAAGAATTTTCATTGATCAGCTCAGATTTTACTTTCTACTTCTAAATTAGGCAAGGGAGAAGATGGGCTGTCAATGTCAACACCATCCAGTGCCAGATGCTGGCAATTAGTCTCCTAAGCCCTACTCACATGTTCTGTCCCTCGTGTCTGTCTGCAGACTGCCAGGGGCAATTCTGTGAGGCTGTGTTAAGACAGTGGGCACGCCTTCAGGAGGCAGATGCAGCCAGTGTGCAGTGCAAACAGATAACAAGGATCCCATCCTTTGTCTTCTGGTTGGTTTGTCTTGTTTTGTTTTTTCCTGCCTACCTTTTTCAATCATACCAATGGCTTCCTGCTTCCGCTCGGGGCTAAAATTCACCCACTGCTGGCTGGCATCCAGGTACTCCATGGCGTAGACTGCAGGGGCCATTTTCACCATTGTTTGTTCTGCACAGCCTGTGGGCACCTGAATCAGCTTCTCAACTCCGCTGAGACTCAGGCAGTTTTCAACAGACTCATCCATAATGTTCCCTGTTGTAAAAAGTACAAGCTGCAGTACGCATCGTATTTGAAACTGATCGCTGTAACATGAAGAAAGGTGATCCTAACTATAGGCTGATGTTCCAGCATGGCCTGATGCTCCTCACTAGTCAACACTGTTCTTACCCACCTGAGACTTCATAAAGCTCTTTGAAGAATGGCAAGGATGAGGTGCCAGGCCCTGAGAAAGCTGGAGAAAAGAGGCTGACACAGTGGAGGAATATGAAGGAGAATGAGTCCTCAGGTTACTGAAGGCAGGGAAGAAAGGAAAGGGGGAAAGACTGGTGTGTCAGGTTTGGGCTGGAAAAGTCTGGTCAAACCAGCCCTCATCCTCCCACAGAGGGATAAAAAGATTGTGCATTAATCATGACAAACATTTTATGTGGGGTTTTTTCCTCCCTGCAATTTTATAACTTTACAAATTCAATGATCCCTTTATTTTAAAACAGGGATTTGAAATGGAAGCCAATACCCTTTGTGTCATAAATACATTATTTTACATTTCCTGGGTGTGTGTGTGGGGTGGATTATTTATCACTAATAAAAGTACTTGCTAATAGATGTTTTAAAATATGTATGCATGAGTGTATATACATGTATATTTATATGTATACAACTATATTGATTAAATGAATATATGATTGTACATATCTCCTTTGGAATATTTTCCTTTGGAAAAACGGAACTCTCCAGAACTTATACATCAGAGTCTGGCATCCTTATTTCTGAAATCTAAAGCAGGTTTCTTCAGCCCTGCATGCAGTGTGGGGTTGCATGAAGGGAAGATGAATTCTTCCCTTCACCTCAGACTTTCCCATAATGTTAGTCCGAGCACAGTGAGGAAGAATGGATCTCATAAAGCTATTACATCCACTACAAGTAAGAAGGAGTAATTAGAAAGAGGAAAAAGTACTGGTTCAACCCTAGAGATTTTTTGTCTTATGACCTGGTCATGTAGCACAGACCTTTGAGTCATAACAGAAAAACCAGGAGAGAATGGAGACTTGCCATGCAGGAATGAGCAGCACAAGAGGAGCCTGTCCCTTGTCACCGACGGAGAAGTTGACAAAAAAATTACATTTACCTTTCAGGCTAACTAACATGTGGCTATCAGAACCCGGTACCATATTAGATGGTCTGTTCAGGTCCACTGTATGGAACTTCACTGTAAATAAATAATAAATAGATATCAACATCCAGACTTTTAAAAAATAAACAACATACTGTAATTTTAGAAAAAATATACTTATTTTTCTTATAGTGATTTAATTTTGAATCTTTAGCAATATTTTAGACTTGAAAAAACCCTTGTTTTTAATACTTTTTAAGACCCATTAGTGGATTAAAAAGATACCCAGTTAATATATAAAGAATAATACCTTGAAAAACAAAAGTAAAATAAATCAATTCTAAAAATTTAGAATTCTTTTTTTTTTTTTTTTTTCACAAGTCTTTTGCTATGTATTGGATAGAGAGATTTCAGACAAGTTCTGGTTGACCAAAGGAACATCTGTGCA
This sequence comes from Acrocephalus scirpaceus scirpaceus, assembly GCA_910950805.1. Classification (NCBI taxonomy): domain Eukaryota; kingdom Metazoa; phylum Chordata; class Aves; order Passeriformes; family Sylviidae; genus Acrocephalus; species Acrocephalus scirpaceus. Next base: position 52,097,329 of record OU383774.1, on the reverse strand, counting down.
TTAGGAGGTATTTCACTGTACCCATAATTCACTCTTCATTCTTACTCCAAACCTCATCTGTACCTAATCCTTCTGGGAAACTTACAGCCACTGTTAATGCAAATGGTCTCTTCCTCTCTCTGTAAAACACCTTCAGCCTGCACAATTAAAGAAAGAAAAGTCAAAAGGTTTGCAAGCACTCACACCTGAAATTAAGCTGCAAGGAACTCGCAAGCTCCACCCTAGCACTGGGCCAGCAGGTGGCACAAATAAGTGATTTTTGAAGGGAGATTTCTCTCTAGGTAAAACTCAGCCTTTAAAACAGAATTTCATTTTCCCAATTAAAATACTAATGAACTTTGCTGAATTTTTTGTATTACTATTGAAACATTTCCCTAGATGAAATTCCTTTAACCAAAACTCCCAAAAATTAAACTTCAAAATTTATTCTCAGCTTCGTTACCCACCAAGTCAAGTTCACAGAGGGACTCATTTTTGTAAACCTCCCATGTAGGAAATCCATGAAATTCTGAGTACAGCTTGGGTGTAAGGCTTAAACATCTTTTTCCTTCTAATTCCTCACATACCTCTTCCTACAGCTTCAGTTTTAATAAAGCTATTTTTATAGCTACTTTTAGTGTTTTGGTGTAACACTGTGTCTATATCTTCAAAAGTTTTAGCCTTTAACAGCAGCAGATTCCCATCATCCTGTGCCTTATCCTTACCTGCATGGTAATACCTGGCATCTGTGTGCAAGGATTCATATTTTGCACTTTTTGTGTGGATGGAAAAAAGCCCTCCATGGATGACTTAGGTACTGTAATGAGTCTGTGCTGGCACTTGAAAAGTAAATTTTTTCTAAAAGGCTCCTCCTTTTTATAATTTTGAAAGAGACCTAAGGTATTAAATTATCAATACAGCATTTTTGTTTGCATGTTTTGTATATATTTTACCTATGCAATTGTTAAGGGTGAAGACTGATCCCTTGACTAGAAGGAATAAAATAGAGTTTAACCTTATTACTAGCAGAAAGCATTTCCTTCTCAAAAGTTTGCTAGATGGACATCTTCAATCTTGGCTTCACAAGGAAAAAAGATGAAGCAGGGAGAAGTTAAAGATTCTAACAACCAGCTGAAGAAGTTGTTGCTGTGTCATGGGTAAAGGATTTTTTTTTGCCATAGAGAACAAATCTTTCTATATACAACACACACAGAGGCTTAAATTTTTTCCCTCAGTCCTTGCTGAATTTCCTGAGTTGCTTCCAGCCTCATGTTCGTACCATTTCACTCCCTCCATGAGAGCTACACATAGTAAATGTCACATTTGAGGACAATTTGTGAAGTGCCTGCCCTCAATTAGCTATACATACCACAACTTTGAGATTCTTCCTAATGCTATCACTGTGCCCAGAATTCTGGTCGAAGGCAGTGATGGTAATTGGAATTTCTCCCACAGTCAGAGGAACAACAGAGAAGAAGGCTGGTGTTGCTGAGTTCCCCTTGGCCAGCAGTGGCAGCTGCACAGCCCTGGCCGTCGTCTCTGCGGTGCACAGCCCCTTCACTGCATCCATCTTCACTATCACCTGCGGGGACAAGGCAGTGCCCAAGATCAATCCTAGTGCATCACTGCACAGGGAAAATACCTCTGGATGCCCCTTCCAATGTAAATTGTTCCGTGACCCCATGGTCTGTTAACATTCATCTATATTGATTAGGGTTCTGAAGGTAAATCAGCTAACATTTCTTCATTACACTGAACTTGAAATAATTTTGACCTATCCCTGAACCACAGTGAAGTAAAAAGGATAGTGCATTTTTATACATCCCAGCTCTACACAATTCAATGCAGTTCAGAGGATGCTGATTGGACAGCTGGTTGGGAGATGGGAAGAAGTGAAAAAAAGAGTATCAGCCTTAGGCTGATGGAGGCCCTAAGCCCAGTGACAACTGTGGGCATATGCAGGACTGCATAGGAATCACATGAAGAGAAAAAGTGGTTCTGTGTTGTATGCTCAATAATTTTTGTGGCTAACATTGGATGGGGCACTAATTTACCTCTGTATCTTGTGTACCTTGTGAAGTGTCAGCAAGTGACAGTGTCAGCAGCTGGGTATTGTCCAGATCAGCAGGCAGCAAATAAGGAACAGATTGCTTCAATGAAGGGGAAGAAGAACCCAAAGACAAAGTATATGGCTATGAAACATGGTGAGTAAAATCTACTTCAAAGGGTAAGTTTGATTACTAAGTAGAACTGGGGAAAGCTTTCAAGATAGGAGCATTATATCTGGGCTGTAGGGGGCACTGAAGGGTGGCCAAGTCATTCACATTAAATTATTACAAAACCATAGATCTAGCTAACGAGGCATGCAGGGTACAGCAGTTGTTGATAACACTACCTGGAGATCGTCAGGCAGGTAGTTGTAAACCACTGCTTTTATTTCCAGTTGCTCGTGTCGTTTGACCGAGTAGGGTAATCTCAGGGACACAAAAAAGTCTTTGAAAACTGCAAAGGTGTGGGGGTCAGCTACACAGAACCCTGTGGTGAGAAAAACATACATTTAACATCAGCTAATAGGAAGTTAAATGTCCAATCAAAACTCAGTGCCTGGGCTCCCCTGAAGTCACAAGCAGGAGAGGAAAACAGGCATAATCAGAACTCATTTAAACTCATCTGCACTAGAAACCTATCTCTAGTTTTCCCCCTAGAGTCACTGCCATGGTTTTTGAGAGGTAAAACTTGGCAGAAATTGTTCTATGTTTTGCGAGGGAAATGTGGCCCAATTTTTTTGTTTGTTTTTTGTTTCTTGTATAAAACACAATGACCTTTCCTTGCTTTCTGAAAAGAAACTCAGTGGCCATCACTGCAACCCTGGATGATACTCCCTTTCCAAAGTACAAGATAGACCCTTTGTCCATCCTGTGTGGTCCTCATCAACTGCCAGGAGCTCCTGGGGACCTGGGCTCTCTGGTGTCCAGCCCTTGGCTGATCCTTTGCTGTTTTCCCAGTGTTCTTTTCTGCCTTAGGAGCCACAGATGTTCATGCTTTGAGATGGCCAGAACCTGGTTCCTGAATTATTCAAAGAAAAGTGGTGTTACTACTGCTACCTTTCTTGTGACTTCCTGGCCATGTGGAAGCTAAAATGAGGTGTTTTATAGGGTGGAAAGAATAAAAGACAGTTTTGATAGTATGATCCATCATCCTTGAAAGCCTACTTCATGTTGTTTTTATAAATATAAATCTATATTTTAACTTGTAGTTGGGCTTTAACATGATATAAAACAGAGAAGTAAATATATGATGAAAACATTTGGAGTTTCTTCAGTACAGACTCTTTTATTCTGTCAACATAACTTATCTCTCTTTTAAAAAATACACACTCCCTATTTATCCATACAAAGAAACAAATTAATAAAAAAACCCCCAATACTTATACCTTTTTCAGGAGATATACTTATTGCCTGAACTTCCCAGGTAGTTATAGAGTCAGGAACAAAGTTTTTTACACTAGAAACACAAAATAAAATGGTTTAGAAGGCATGTATAAAATGTAAATATTGTCATTTGATCAAGTTTGAGTATTGTAAGGGAAAAACTTATTCCCTCAGTTGTGGAGACAAAGTACTTGCAAATATTCTGAAGTCATCTGCATCAGATACTACATAAAGCTGATATTTATATACATTTGACGGTACAAATTTAAACATATTCATCTAGTCAGGCAGCACAGTACCTGTGTGTTCCAGGGCTTTCTACTGTTTCTAAACTCCACCACCAGCTCTCAGGAAAATAACTGCGCAAGCTGACAGAGGTTTCATCAAACAATTCTTCCTGTTCACTGTATTCTGCAAAACAGGAGAGAGGTTTCTTTTGTGGAGGTCTTTGACTTTACGCTGTCTTGCAGGGAGTCAACTTGTAAGAGAACAAAAATGCTCTGAATGAAAAGATTTCATCTGTGTTTCATCTTGTACATAAAAGAAAAATGTTGAAAAAAGAGAAGCAATGACCATAGCTTGTCACTGAACAAAGCTCTTCCCAGCTTCTGTAACTGTATGCTACCAAATGAATCATCAGTCCCTGGTAGCAAGGCTAGCAAAGATGTTCCCACTGACCCATACTTGTGACAGACAGAGGATGAAAGAGGAAATCTGTGAGAAATGGTAGCAGAAATTACACTCAGAATGGGATCATTTTAGATGCAAAGTAGATTTTTTTTTTTTTTTTTTTGTAACATGAGGTGACACAAAGTGTGGTCAGAGATAGATTTTAGGGAGATGAAAAGAAGAAAGAGCCAAAATTATTCTGGCTAAAGTGGACCTTTCTCATGACAGCATTTTGAAGGTACTTGGGTGTTATAATAGCACAATCACCAAAAAGAGTCATAAATCTGAGACTGCTTGAAGAAAGTACTTGGGTGTTATAATCATAGTACCACTAAAAAGAGACATAAATGAGACCACTTGGAGCCCTGAACACAGACAACCACCCCCTTACCTGCTCTGCTGTCTGTGGCCTCTCTAGGGTATGGGCAGGGGCCACCAGCTCCTCCATAAGATTGGAGGCAGCAGTGGCTAAAGTTATTCCTTCCTTTTCTCACCCCAAGAAGTTATCCCACTCCCACCTCCCCAGTGTACAGGTGTGAAGATGCAAGGCTGCATGGCTGCTGCACTGTCCCAGGGCTCTCTGAAATGCTGATGTCCAAACTTCCTCCCCAGCCCTACAGCACTAAAATGCCCCTTGACCCTCCCCAGCCACCACAAGAAGGGTAAAAGTGGCAGAGTTGTTTGCCACTGCTCTTTACGTCGTGCCAAGCCCACTCTGCTCGTCTGCTTCTCCTTCTTCCTGAGGGCTGTGGCTTTCTCACAGCAGTCCTGGAACGCATTCCTGCATTCCTGGGAGCCAGACACCTTTTCCAGCCTTTTTGCACAAGAAAATCTCATGGGATTTAATTTCATTCCATCTTGGCAGCATTTTAGTAGAGCAGTGTTTTGGTATCTCCTGGCTGCAATAGAATGAAAGCCCAGAATTAGTGCTGTGTCAGTATAAATCAGTGTAACAGTGTTCACTGTGCTCATTCCTGTTATTCTTTGTCATTAACATTAGTTTCCATTGCAACAGCCAAGCTTCAGCCTGGCACCCTGAAAAAGTCCATCCTAAAATCAGCTCACAAATACAGGAGGAAAGCATAGGCTCTATGGCATCCTAGACATTCTATTCTAAGCCCTCTCTTCACAGTCAGACTGAATTAAAAGTTGAATCCTCTTTGCAGGCTGGAATTCTTAACAGAAATAGAAACATCAGTGTTCTCTTTCTTGAATAAAGAGTCTGATTTCAAGAGTAAGGAAGAACCCAACTCCAAGCCTTTGTGCCTTCTGGCAAGAAAATGAGAAAAAAAAAATTGTACAAACTGATGTTTTGTACCAAATGCTATGCTAACTCTTCTCTTAATTGAAGCACAAAGTACCAAAGCTGGCACAGCTTCAAAGCAGAATGTCAAGAAAAAGACTGGATTTGTAAAACATCTTCTGACCATACAAATAATTTTGAAAACCTCAAGGTCGTGACTGTTGACATGACATGTTATGTAGTAGAAAAGCTTCACATTTGAGATTATGAAGTTGTGAACTAGTTTCCATTTACAGACATTATTTGGTTTTGTTTTTTCGGCTGTTTTTCTGAATGATGTCAAAAAGTATAGTACATTCACTTGTGCTAGGTTATGTTACGTAATGCAAGAACTGGGACTGAGAATATCTTGGCATTCTTCACTATGCCATCACTTTTTGCCCCAAGATCCCAGACACATCCCTTTGCCTCCCCCTGCTGAGATTTTCAGGCCACCCAGAGGAGCAGACATACCAATTCCTGACATTTTTTTCTGAAAATCCAAAGATCTCTTCTGCCTTTTGGTGCCCTGGAGGCATTTATATCCTGGGAAAACAGAACAGAAGTGCTTGGTCAAAATGGTATGACAGGAACAGCCTGATCATTCACATCATTCATGAAGACCTGTCTTAGGACCCATCTCATTGACAGAAGACCCACAATTTGAGGGAGAGCCCCACAAGCCTTCCAGCCCTAGCCAGCTGCTGCCTGCCCCAGCTGAGGTGGTCACCAAAGGACCAGCACCCACCATCTGGGATATCTGAGCTGCCAGCACCTGGTGGAAGAGAAGAAGAAGAAAAATCCAAAGGCAAAGAAGATTTTACAACATAGTAAAAATGTTTCTGATTATCAAGCAATCAGCCTCCCCGGATCGATAGTGGTCTTACCCAAATTTCTAAAGGGAAGATTGCACTTACCTTCCCTCATGCTGGATTGAATTGTGTCTGATATAAAAGCCAGACCAACATCAGTAAAAACTTGAATGCTATTTGCTCCACCACCCGCAGAACATCCAAGATCATACGAATTCATAGCATTAAATACCTGCAAAATAAAATGGCACAGATGGACTGTACATGCTTGTAAAGGGTTCATACATATATCAGAAAAATTCTTGTAGCCTTTGATTTGCAGAAGCAAGACAAACTGGTGGCGCAAGCTGCATTTGGAAGCAGATTAAAGCTGAGGGATGCTTTAGTTAGGGAGTGCTTTCAAGCCAAACTTTTTTAAATTTAAAAACTTTTCTGCCATAGGATGGAAATCCCCATCTTAAATATACCACACATTTTAAACATGCCATTCAGCTTAAATAGATCCTAAATTGCAAAAGAAAAAACATGTTCAAGTTTAGCAAAGTGCTGTCTAAGCAATTAATATCTGTTGAATGCATTTTGATCCTCTCATTAGTCATGGAAAAAATTGCTTGACTAGTAACTGTGATATTTTCTTCTTACAAATATCTTACTTTTTTGGCTGTAAGCTTATTTTTCTTATTCAGAATAAAAACTGCCTTATCAACCACAGCTAAGGCGACTTTTCCCGCATGGTCCATTTCAATCTGTAAATTGACGTTGTCTGTTGGTTCATATGTGTCTTGTTCTGTTCTCACTTTAATCTAAATAGAAAAGATTGAAACAAAATTATCATATTTGTTAAGAGGAAGTGAAGATTCTTTGGGCCAGGAATACTGTCAGCTGTGACTGCCAGCAGTCAGAGGCTGGGAGATATTCCTCTTTTATGGAGTTTTTGCCTGTGATGCTGCATTTTGGAACATGTAGGTGCAGATGTTTCACGCTGAGGGAAATCATGTGGAACTGAAGGAAGTGTCTTGCAGAATACTGGATGCTGGCTTTCAAAAACATTTAAGCACCAAGGGAAATTAAAAGTTTGTGTTAGGGGTTTGTGGAACTGGGGCCTTCAATATAATTTTGTTATTTTCCAGTGGAAACAAAATTACCATGAAAGACAGCAAAAGACTAATTAATTTACTAAGGTAACCAGCTTAAACCAGTCTGTAATAATATTGCCTGCTTTCTATCACACACTTGAATGTTTTAGCATGACTGAGTAAACACAGATCTGGTTCTGATGTACACACTTCTGTGGTTTAAAAGAAAGTAGCCATGGTGATTATGAAATAATAAGGAATTATTACTAGAAATGTCTGTGAACATTATTGAATTTTGTCCTTGTATAAATGAAGGATTGGATTGTCTGTTGGAGATGGATGATTTTTTCTTGAAAACTTTTTCCCCCCAATGGACTATCATATTATTTTCCAAAACAAACATTTTCAGTGGAAAAAGTAATTCTAGACAGCTGACAATTTTCAGCAATTGTGTTTCATGCTATTGGGAGAAATTCCAGTGTCTTGGTTTTTTTTTTTTCATTTTACCTTATAGTCCCAAAATGAGGAGGAGGAAGAGAAGCAAGAAAGTAAAAGAAAGTCTTAGAGGGCCCCCTGTTTTATCCACACTTCATTTTCTAACGTAAACTAACTTTTAAAAGTGCTTTTGAAGTGCTACCCAATCTCAGAAAATTATTTTTAATATAAATTAAAAAGCTTGAAATATTACTTCAAATACATTTTTTCCCCCAATAAATGGCTTTACCTTCTTTCATGTGGTATACATCGCTACAAAAAGACAAAGTTATAAAGAGATTTTTCCCCCTCAACAATTCTGTGTTTTCTTGTGGATTTCTAAAATATAGACACTCACAGGGGGTGATTTTTTCTGTATGAAACGGTATTTTTCATCTCTTCGAGGCACAACCTGGGAGTCTTTCCAAGCTATACCTTTCAGCATGACTCCTGATGACTCATTTTCAATACACATCTTTCACTTTATAATCCCAGGCCTGCCAGTACCCCATTTTTAAAAAAATATTTTGGAATGCAACAATAGAAGCCATGAGCTTTGAAAGCACCTTTCCTTCGCAGACATCCATGACATCCACCCACACAGAATCAGCAATGATCTCTTGCCGGCCCTCGTTCTCAATGAAGTAGTAGGCTAAAAACCGAAAGGCTGGCACCATCTTCTCGGTGATTTTAAGGTTTATTAGTTTGTTTGAGGTTGGGACCCTTCCCAGAAGCTCAGCTTGTCCCTTTGCCAAAACCTGGAAGGCAGAAACAAAGAGAAATCAAGTACTATGACTATGCCCCAGAAAGGGCATTATGTTGCACAATTTTACTTTTTTTCTCCTGATGCAATTTCTGTTTAAAATATATTCTCTTTTAATGGCATTAATAGTTCTGATTGCCAAGCTGTATACCAGTAGCCTGCATACTGTGGTGGTGAATCTCTGCTACACTGGTCTTGTGGCCCAGGTTTGAACACAAATCTGTCACCCTCTACTCAATCTTACAGCTTGAGAAAGGGGTACTCTAAATTTAGTAGTCCAAATTTTGTCTTCTACAGTGACAGGTCATCACACCCAGGAAGATATCAGCATTACATAATCAGTACTGAATCTTTCAGATGGTGTGAGAGAGCTGGAACAGGAGGTTTCAGGATAAAGTGCCACAGACTGGTCTTTAACTGATTTCAGCCCATCTTTCACTATTTAACTCCTTCCTTCCTACATTATGCTAACAATATTCATGGGCGATCATAGGAATGAAAAACAGGCACAGTGGCAGGACTGAGGGTGCTCTTCCCTGATCAAAATATGTGAAACTTTCCTTAACACCCAGTGAATGGGCTTCAGGAAGGAACAGTCATGCTACAGCCTGGCCTGAAATCCTCACTGCCTTTGTTAGGATGACCAAAGTTTGGGAGAGACCCTCACTGCTGAGCTCCAGCAGTGTTGTTGTGGCAGGTAGAAGAATTATAAAAGAAAGGCCTTATAAAATCAGGCCTGCTCTATTAAATTAATAGCTAGCCTGTTATTTCTTCTAACTGCAGCTAACAAGCAATTTGTAAGTTCACATATGAAGCTATTTTGAGAATGAGAAGTTCCTTTAACACAACAATCTATTCTGAGGGTGAAAAATAAATGCACCTGTAATAACAAGAGATTTGTCCCATGAGAATCAGTAAAGAAAATATGTAAACAATTTGAGAATAGATAGATTTTATGGACAATACCTTTTACTAAACAATAGAATAATTAACAAGAAGTCTATTAATCAATTCAAAATTGCCCTCGAGGTTTGTAAAAACTGTATAAAAGACAGCATGTGTGCAAAATAAAGGAGGCTTCTGAAGATAATAGCATGTCATTCTGTATGTTGTGGCTGTGTCTACAACAACACAGTGTCTGCCACCATACCTCCCACATGTCCTGCCTGCCCAGCACTACAGCTTCCCAAAGCCTGGCAGCACCAATTCCAGCCCTGTGATACATCATCCATTTAAAACAAACCCCCAAACCCAAACTTAACTCCTAGGGATACAAATATTCCAATATATCAGAGTCCTATTAAAAATAAATAGGAATGGATATCTTGCCACTTATCATCCTGTGAGATTTAGGCTGCCGAGAGATATTAGGACAAAGAGAGGAAGAAGGGGATTAAACACATTTCACATTCAACAGATTCACTTCTGGAATGTATCCATGAACACATTTGTCTCATTTGGCAAAATAATACTATGTATTTTACATGCCCCAAAAATAAGTGAAAATCTATAAAAAATGGCAGAATCATAAAAATAATTTCTGGAAAGGACCTATGGAGATCTCTAGTCCAGCTGCTTGCTCTAAGATGAGACATCGCCAGGGTAAGATTAGGTGGACTGGTGAGGTTTTCTCTTGTTGAGTGTTGAATTTTTCTAAGGCTGGAAAATCCCTCAGCTCTCTGGGGAACCTTTTCCAATATTGCACTCATCACTAGTGAATAGATTTTTCCAAAATGAATCTTCCAGGCCACAATTTTTAACCTTGGTCCCTAGTTATATTGTGTGGTACCACCTAGGACATCTTGTCTCCATTTAATTCCTCTTTAAGTAGTTTTGGGTTGCTATTAACTCACTCTTAGGCTCTTCACCAAACTGAACAAGCCCAGTTCCCTCAGCTTGTCTTGGTGGGTCAGGTGTGCCAGAACACTGATCATCCCACTTGCCCTTTGCTGGACCCCCTTGGTTTTCCCTTGTATCAACAACTAGATGGATGTTCCAGGTTGTATAATCTCTAAAAGAAATTACTGATATGATTTTATTCTGTTTACCATATAATAGAAATAGCCAATGTTTCCACTGCCAGACTGATGAATATCATTCAAGGTGATGGGTAAGGTGTCCCCAGGTGCCACGACCATGTGAGGGATGCTGATGCTGAGGTAGTTTGGGGAAGCAGACCGGTATCTTTCAGCTCTGACACTGGCTTCAGGTGATTCTAACCTTTCTTTACCCTCTTCAGCCTTCACCTGTCAGGGAAGAAAAGGACAGAGTGAGTAAAGTGTCCCACAGGAGACAGTGTATAGCATCACCAATAATTCCTATTATGCCAGGTTATTTGGAAAATGCTGTGAAGTGAGAGGAATAATTGCTGAGACCTCATTAGCAGAACCTGGTACCAAGCCCCAGGGTTTTAGTTACTTTATTCTCTCACCCTGTTTTGCCTCTTGCTGTACTTGCATTTGGTATTTTTCACTTTTGGCTCTTTCTAAATGAGAATCAATGGGTCAAAAATCACAAAGTGATTCTTTACTCAGACAAGTTTTTTTCCATTTTATATTGTGCACATAATTGAACCATGTGAGTGGCAGATTAACAACTCTCTGCATTGCTCAGGGCCTTTTCCTTCACTTTCTTATAATTTTCTATCACCTTGTATGGTGATACTCCTTACAGTCCCATTTCTGTCCTTCATGCCAGGCAAATGCACATCCAAAACACAAAAATGCACCACGGTAACCAATGCATGTACTGCCAAGGCTCTGGTGTACAAGAGTGTCCTTCACTTGAGACGTCCCTCAGGCCCCTGCTCTCTCTAACATATCTTACACTATCTGGACAAGGATCTGCAGGTGGTGTAAGAAATCATGTTCCACCCTCTGTGCTAATTCAATGAAAGCTGATCATCTTCACAGTCATTTATATCTGTCTTATGAGCAGTTCTCAGTGGGATACTTTTAAACATGGATGTTTGCATTTTCTTTACCTTTATTTCAAGTACTTGAGCATCTCTGGGGATGTCAAATGTAATGGAGACCAGACCCTCTTTATTACAAAAGGCAGTCTTCTTCACTGGGGATTTTCCAGGCAAAGTAACAGTGGCAGTGATAGATAGGAAGGCAGCAGGAGCACCATCAACTAAAGTGGCAGATGCCTATTGGAAAAAAAAAAAAAAATTAAAAAAAGAAAAATCTATTATTTAAAGGAAATCCTATGTTTAAAAAAATGCCCACAAATGAGTAGCAATTATAATTTATAATTATATTTTTTATAAACTGAGAAAATAAATATAAAACTGTACGCACCAGCATTCCAGAATTCAAAAATTTGAGCTTTGAGAAAAGGGGATAGAAATTGACTCAGTCTGGACTTCAGTTAAGGTAAAAATCTGTGAGTACAGTTTACATAATGCCTCAGATTTTCGCTTAGCATCTATTTGGTCTAAGCAGGTTCCAGAGATATTTGTTGTTAAGTATTACAAGGCAAATTTCTGACTTTAACCCTTCGTAGAAAACTCTAGAAAAATAAAGGTGTGAAGTTTCAAGCCACATAAACTTAAACTCATTTTTTTAAAAAGGCAATACCCTGTTTTACTTTTCAGAATTTCAATTTGATGTGGGATTAATTTGTTACAAATTCTTGTTTCAATCTTTTGATATGGAAGTGATGAAGAGATTGTTACATTTTATAAAACCCTATTGACACATTGACATCTAGAACAGAAAACCAGCATTTTCTGGCTGTTCAGGCTCTGAATACACAGAAATGAGACAAACCAGACACACAAACAGTAGCTTTGTGTTGGACATTTTCTTAAAGTCCTCTGTCCTACAGAGCTCACAGTGGATCAGACAAGGAAAGAGGGCAGCTATAAATTCATTGCTGTGGAGGCAGATAGATACAGTCAGAAAATTACATACCACAACAGAGAAGGGGGCTCCAGGCACAAAATACTTCTTGGTGTTAGACAGATCAACAGCATAAGGAGATCTTACAAACTTCACACTGCTGAGTTCCTCTTCCCTCATCTCACCACCTGTTAATGTCAGACAGTATGTGTTGCTGTGGGTGCACTAACTATGGACTTGCTTACCTTGGATATCTAATTTTCTAGAAAGATTTTGTTTTCATTTTCAACTACTGGTGAGACTAACTAACCCTAATGTTACCTAATGTCATCACCTGAAATGTAGAGCTTGAGCAGCTGCTTTCCATTTGAGAGTCTTCTAATTCCCTACAGCATGAGCAAGCTTTGCAGCCAAGATGGATCCAGTGAGACCAGATTCCCCACATAACAGATTACACCCAAGGAAGATCAATGTGAACCTTAGAGAGTGTATCAGTTAAGCCATACTGTACTTACTTGCAGTTTCTACAGTGGTAACAGCAACATATAAATGAAACCCTTCCAGAGTAGAAATACTCTTTCTCAATTTCTCTTCCAGCAGTGGTGTATTTAAAGTAACTCTTCCTTTTCCATTTTGGATCTAAAACAAAAGTGGGAAAAAAAAAAAAATTGGAAAGAGAGACAGCCCTTACTGGTTTGTTGCCATTAGAAATAAATAAGTGTTGCTTATATCATGACTACAGTACTATGGACTTCTAAGTTTCCAGAATTTCTGAAAATATTCAGCTCAGGTAGGATAAATCAGAGTAGTTCCACTGAATACTTACTGATAGCTGTTGCTCCAGGCCTGGAATAAATATTTTGTTCTCATTTTCATCGATTATGCCAAATCGCACATATGCAGCACCTTGAATCTCTTTCCCATAAGTGTGTCTTGGAAAGGAATAAAAGTGAGGAGAGGAATCATTATCTTAATAAAAAGCAAGCATAAGTCAGACTAATCATTTCATGCTGAAAAAGTATTGGAAGATTTGTAGGCATGCCATTTGTAACTAATAGCTTGAAAACAAAATTTAGTCCCACTCTCTTGTTACTCAACCATGAAAACTTTTACTTATCTTTGTACCAAGTGGTGGTTTCAGATGCAAAGATTTATACAGAGTAAATCACATCAGCAAAATCACCTGGGGAGATATCACCCAATAAAATTTACACCAGAGTCAAATTTGTTTCATTTTTTTTTAAACAAGTTGATGAGAACTTCAGTTGCTCAGAGTGATCTTACACAATTCAGCCCATTTAGTTTGGATGAACAGCTGATTCCTTTGTGTAAGACACCTTGAGCAGAGCATAACAAATAAGGGATCAGAGAATCATTTCAGGGGCTGATATGAAATATTTGGTACCTCTGAAGACAGACCTCAATCAGGAAGATCCTACCTGCTGATATTCTAACACCTGCATTGGGTAGAGTGCACACCCTCTGCCCCACATTGCTCCTACAGATTTATGCAGTATGGCATAAAGGTCCCCTTGTAAGTGAAATATTTGCCAGATCAGCATCTGGCCAAGACACCCCTGAACATTTTATAAAGGTCACGGGCAGAGAGGACAGGGCATGTTGTTGCACCTGGCTCTGTACTCAAGAAAGCCCTGGCAGATGGCATCTTCCAGCAGTGCAGTGTTTGGTGTGCTACGTGAGACCCGTCACGGCCATGGTATTATCTCTTGCTTGTGGAATTCCTGCTTCACCTCAGTCCTGTAATGGCTTATTTTTGTTTGAACAAGCCTCTTTCAAATTGACCTGATCAGCAGCACTGATCTATACCAATAAACCAACGGAGAGGCAGCTCTTATGAAAACTGCATTAAATGCCAGAGCTAATAAATGGGAAACAATAGTCAATTACACCAAGTAACTTCATTACATGCATGGCCAGTTCAGAGAAATAAGTTCAATTATCAGGAATTCCAGATGCTGATTTTGATGAAAGTCATGTGTAGCACCACTAGGACCTTTTCCAGTAAAGAAAGGAATGGTATCCAGTTATCGAACGTCAATTTTTCTTCCTAAATAATTATGATATTAATGAGGAGTCAAATATATATGCAGTTCATAAACTCAAAATAGAGTGCTGCAACAGCACACGGAAAAATTTAGAAAGGATTTAACTCCTAAAGCCAGTGATTTGAAATCACTTCATATCACAATATCAGGTGATCATGATTAAAGCTAATAATTATTCAATAGAACCAAATAAAGAACTGAAGGTGATCAAGAGGAGATAAGAAGAGTTGAGTTTGTTCAGGCAAACACAAGGAGCTAGATACAGGTTCTGTCTGCTCTCTCAAGGTGTGCTGGAGAACCAGCATGGTCAAGAACAGCAGGCAGAAGCCCAACAGTCCTCACTCCTTTGAAACGGAATAGATTTCTCCCAACTGTGAAAGGCCAGCTGCTTCCACCTGCCTGTTCTCATTTCATGACATTTATTCCTCTTTAGGAAAAAAAAACCCAAACGTATCAAGTTCTAATTTAGTCATTCTCCTAACAGGCAGTTTCTTAGAATTTCCACTCTTAAAATTTGACAGCCAAAACCCTATTTTTATTAAAAATATTTCCATGGATTAAATTTTCATTGTCTGCCTTCTTAAGTTCTCTGTATTTGACACCATTCTAATTTGGTATGGACCAGGTGTAATTCATCTTTCATCGAGCCCTGCCCCATATTCTGGCCAATCTGAAAGTTCTGTAGCCATGGCACACCCAGACAAGTGCACTGCTGTTCAGCAATGGGTATGTGATGCTGTAGTGATGGTCATGGAAACTCCTTTGATTATTTGTATTTATCTACCTGGAAGATTTTCTGCATAAATCATTACTCTTAAACAAGCACTAGCTTTTTACTTACAGATTTCACTGTGCTTTGAGAAAATTCCATACCCAAACTAGAACCCAGCTCTACTGGATTCAACATACTTATGTTATGTAGCACATTGGAGCCCTTAGAACATTTCTAAATGTTTAAGTGAAAAGTATAACGAAAACCAGGTGATCAGTTTGTCTGGAACCTTGCTTAACGAAACAGAGGAGAGTTCTAAATATCCACCTTTGCTAGCAAACTAAAATATTCAGAAAATCTTGTTCCAGCTTGATCACCATGGCCTGGACCCAGGTAGCACTTGGCACTGATGTCTCAAGTCAGTGGTAAAAACAGAGAGTATATGAGATTAGTCAGATCCAAGTCAAGCCAGAAGCCAGTTAATGACAAGAAAAAGGAAGAAGTCACAGAATTCATATCTGCTTGTCTGCCTCCTGAGCCAGCCTGGCTCTGAGCACACCTACTTTGCCTCGATATCAAACACAAAGCTTTCATTCCAGATGTGGTAGTATGGATGAAGTGGGATGAGTTTGACTTCAAAACTTGGAAGTTCTGCATGAAAAAAAAGAAGACAAAAGGTCATGACATGTGAGTTTTAAACATACCTTGAACTCCTGTTGCGGCAACACACATTAGACAATGCAGTTTCACTGAGGGGATGTTTTATTCAGAAGAGCTAATTCAAACTAAGTTTGAACCAGTGCTCTTCTGAAGCAAATCTCTTGATCATTTCCCCTTACTCTGCATTGCTTCACATAGTGGAGCAGTCTTCAAGGACACAAAATTTATTTATTTACGATGAAAATAAGGCAGAAGACAAACTCTAACTGCTCACGGACATGAAGTGCCCTGGACTAGAGGCAGGCTGAACTAAACCCACCCTGAAATTGTTTGAGTATGGATACAAGCTCCTCAGCATCAGCTGTGTCACACTGAATAACCCCATAAAAAGCCAGACTATTTGCTCCTGCAGGCATATCAGAGTCATTTGCTCCTGCTTGCAGGTGTTTGGAGAAGAGGCAGTAATCTCCATGGTTCTGCTACCTCCACTAGCTAAGGCAAAATCAGTTTTGTTAAACTGAGATTTTCATACAACCTCAAGGTTTTCTTTTGTCTTTGAAGGAAAAAAACAAAACAATAAAACAACAAGCCCACATTAATTTTACAAGAAGGTATAATTTCAGTGTAAATAAATCAAGCCACTTCTTATCCCAAATTGTTGCATTTTTTCATTTTTACTTTATCCAAAGGGTCCTTATTTTTCTTTAAAAGAAAGTTCTTTGAGGATAGGATTAACTCCAATAAATTTCCAGACTGAATTTCATGGAGACAAAATTGGCAGCTTTTCTTTTCTTTTTTTTTTCCATCCTAGGCTTCACTGCAAACTAACCAGAATTGCAATGACTTCAAAATGGAGCTCATCTCATTTATTTTTTTTCTGCAGTAGGAGAGTCCTTCCAATGTTTTGTAACAAAATGTTTAAAAAGTGTTTAAAAAGTTACTAAATCTGTATAAAACCAGAGGTGTTTCTTTCACACAAACCCAGTTTTTCTTCTGTGCATCAGAGATAGCAAGGATGCACTGAAACACCATGGAAGTTGTCCTTAGTGCCTAACTACAGCCAGATTTAACCACTGCAGTATATTTTTAACATATAGTGATAATTTCTTATATTTATAATGCAAATTTTATAATATCTCACCGTATCTTTTAACTTCAAATTCAGTGGAAACATTAGACATTTCATGTTGATGAAACCAGGCTTTGATTTTCCAAGTTCCAGGCCTAAAGACCAGATTCAGCAGAAAACAGTTAACTACAATTCCTCAGATATTTTATGATGTCAACATATAAATTATCACTGAATTATAATATTTTCCTTGCTTTGATCTCATCCCTGACTAATTAATTATTAATTAATGGCCTTCTTTTTGCTGGAAGGAGCCAGCAACATATTTCAAAATGTCCTAGGAAACACTCAAAATAAGTGTGAGGAAGTGCAAGATAACATAGTTGCAAACCACTACCTTTGAAAAGTCCACAGAAGCAGAGAACTCATCAAATATTTCCTATAGCTTATCTTCACTGAGATATCAAAATCAACCTAGCATACCAGAAGACCATGAATATTAAATAAAATAGTCAAGTAAAAGCTTGACTGTTTGAAGTCAGAGATAATTAATGACACTTTGCAGACTAGCCCTTTTAAAATGCTCTGTTGAATGCAACCATACATTTGAGCAGATATTAAAGCAGTTTGTTAAATTGTTCTTTATCAGGATACCTGTTGCTAATTGCAGCATATTAACAGTAAATTCTGGACTCATCTCTCCAAGATGAGGGGGTTAAAGGTAAAAAGATACTGATCATAGGCTCAATATGTGCCCCATGGTGAAAAAAGACAATTTTGAAAGGTAATTCAAGAAATCCACCAGTTAAAAACCTTAATCTACAGGTTTTGATGCAGAAGGCACAGCAGTAACATACTCAGCAATATCAGGTATATCAAAGTGTTCACCAAACACTGTGTTTATTTTGCGGTCTGACTTTTTAACCACCATTCCCTTGGAATTCTGTTGAGACAAGAAGCAAACATGAAATTATGCACCAGGTGTCAAACATTTACATCCAAAAGCTCAAGGTCATATCCTAGTCCTACAGAAAACGTTTTGCTTACTTTCCTACTTTAATATTCACATGTCACGTGTCTCCACGTTTCTGATACGGGCCAAAAACAACTACAGATAACTCACTATGTGCAAATACAGATTTCTGGGGAGGAGTCCCAGTTATAGTTCTGCTCTTGGAAGTTTTGTACAAGTTTCCCATAGCTCCTGTGCTGATCAACAGTGTTTTTGCATACTTACCTGCACAGCAACTGTAACTGTGCCGTGTGTTGGCCTCATAGCATTGTCCAGAATGAAGATCCTGTATCTGACTGTTCAGCAGAAGAATAAATATGTTCATTAATTTCTTTCTGGCCTTTCTAGATACTAATCATTGCAATCTGTAACCTGAGTTACTGAATTTAAGACAAAACACTTTATTTTAGTGAAAAAAAGTCTGAGAAATTAAAAAAATAATTGCATTCTTCCATAGCCTTCTCATGTTACATGACTAGATAACTTTTTGAACCAAATTTTGAAAATTACTCAGCGAAATTCTCTCACTTTTGTATTCCTTCTGCAGCTGAGGCCTGAAACCAAACTCAAAAAGTTTTTTTACTTCCCTCCTTTGTTAATTCATTAAATTGGTAAGTAACAAAGTAATGGTCTTAAAGAGCTAAGGTAACTTATTGCTAGTGTTAAAAGGAGAAGCAGTAGGAGTTTGGTTTTTGGTAGATTTCTCATTAATTTTTTTTCCAAAGGAAAGTCATCATTAATCTTTTTGAACAAAAAAGAGCAGATTTTGTCTGTCTTCCTTAAAAGTGACTCTGGCTCTGGAGGCATTTCTACAGGGGTTGCTGCAATGTGCAAAGCAGACCCTGCAGAAACCCTGGCTGCAGGAACAACTGGGTCATTATCACTTTTCTAATCCTGCTCTTGTAACATCCACATTAAACACCTGAAGAGCAGTTTGTGTTTTAACCTTGGGAACTTGGTGTGTATATGGGCTTATCTGTCTGGATGAAAATGTAGCCTTTCTTGGAGGACAGGAGGATGCGAGTGCTCTTGGCAGTTGAATGAAGCTCCTTGCTCTCAGTGACCAGTAGAACATATGGCAGATTATTCCTCTTGAACATGTTCTGCTGCACAGCCCCTGGCTTGACCTGAAGAGAAAAAAAAAAAAAAAGAGAAAATCCCACAGAGTCAGAGATGAGCCTGGTAACTTTTGGGACCAGACATAGCTGAGGCCCCACAACAGCTGAAGTGCTTAAATAATCTTATTATCACCACTCAACAGAAGATTCGCAATTGTATGTTTCTTACTGGGTGTTATATCTTTCTTACTAGAATATTTCTTTTAAAGTAGAAATACTCTCTAATCCTCCATTTTCCACCAAAGAAATACACTTTCTTCTGTCCAATATCAAAAACTCCAAGCAAGAGACTTCAGTTTACTTGCCTGTTGATTTCCATTTACCATGTATCCTGTAATCCCTATTTATGTTAAAATCTTGGTCATGAGATTGCTGCTTTACTTCATGCAGTTTATTGTGATGCTTCTAAACATCACCCTTGACAGTAACCTGATTTGGAAGCTCAGCTGTTAGCTTTGGGAGTAACCAACCAGAGCTAAACTGAATATTGCTGTGTGCTTTTTTCCCAACTAAATAGCCCAAACTAGTGCTACTGAACTAAATCCTGCCAGAATTCAAAGAATCATGTCAGGAGTAAATGATACAACATAGGATGTAAAGAATTAATCAACTTAAAAATCTGCAGAAAGAACACAGGCTTTGGTCTGAGAGACTACACATTTTTAAAGGTTTCTCCTGTATTGTAAAATGGCCAGTAGTAACAAAGGCATGAACGCATTCATAGTTTAAGTGAGACAGAAAACCCAACAGTGATAAAACAATTAAATGTGTTTAAATGAAATTTCATTTATCACCATGTGACAAAATCTTGAACTTTTTATATGGGCACAAAAGAATATTCACAATCCCCACTGAAATTACATTAGGCATTGTTTTATTAGCTGCTTGGGTGAATAGGTGGCTGCTGTCACTGGAATTGGTTTTGTCACATGTCTCTCGGGATCAGTGTTGTCTTGGTTCCAGCCTATTCCAAGCAGAGATTATGTGCATTTTATCACCAAATAAAAAAATTTACATCACTGTGATGGCAGACTCACCATTATTTTTTTCATCTCTTGGTAGCCATTATTTTGATTAAGGTTAAAGTAGATCCTCTCTGATAGGAGCTGATTTTTCGTCTCATCTTTGAAGTATGCAGTAACTTGCACAGGGCTCTGTGCCCCATGGACTTGAACTGTTATCGTCTCATCTGTGCCCAAATGCACCACATTTGGGGCAGTAATAAGAAATCTAAAACAACAGGAAAACAGATTGTCCAGTATGTTCAGTGAATGTCTAAACAGTATGAATTTTAAAGATAAAACACACTCTCACACAATAGCTGAGCTTGGGATTTGTGGAGATCACCTAATCCATCACCCTTGTTAGTCAGAATAGAGGTTAAAAGAAAATAATTTTCTCTGACTGGTCTCCAAATTCTGAACTGTCCCATTTAAGTCCTATGAAACATCAATCATGATACATAGATGAGAAAAAAACCTGCAATATGTTCGAGGGACTACCAGTGCAATTTATAACCTGGTGTAACTCAGAGAAAGCTCTATAAAGTCAAATTTCTGAAACAAAACGAGGCCAGGCATTGAAAGACAATGAATACATATTCATAAATATACAATGAATGCTACAAAGTTATGTATCTTCATGTACTAGCACCCACATAATGCCAGCTAATGCTTTAATGTGTCAGGAGGTATCAATTCCCTATATAGCCATATGTATGGGGTTACAAGTAGCTGATCTTCCTTGCAATATCACTGTGAAATGTTGGAAATGAGAGATCACAGAAGGTAAGACCACATCCCTGGGAAGGGCTGAGTTGGAGGCTAAACTGGTTGGAATTTTTTTTTTTCCTCTTTATTATTTTCCTTCATTCTTAACCCTACTCTGGTGCTTCTTAGTAATTGATTTCCTGACCCTTAAAATGTAGGTCATTATCCTTGCTTTAATTTTTTTCAAGTCTATTTTACACAAAATGATTTTACAAAAATCAGAGAACTGTGTGAAGAGCCAAGTCCTGTCTCTTCACCTGTGATGTCACACAAAGAACAGTTCTGAGCTCAAGTCAGGTACTTTTGGAAAATGATTATTCTGCAGGAGACTTCTAAAATGAAAGGTGAAGGATTTTGCTATTATCAGAATGGGTTGGCTGAACTCTCTTTTTTACTTTTTGAAAAAAGAAAGTTTCTTCTTTCTTAAATGTATAAATGAAAGGTGGGGTATAAATGTTGGAGTATAAAGCTGATATTTAATTTCATTCACTCAGAATCTGTTGGCTCTAGCAAAAGGTGACACGAGGCCTGGCTTCTAAGTAACTCTCCACTGAAACAGAGGACAAATACAGAATAATACTGAAGGTCTCCCAGAAGTGAAACCTTTGCTTTCTGCAATGTATAAATCAATTACAGAGTTTTTTTCCCAAAGATTTTTCAATCCAGTAAATGTCACAAACAGTTGATGAGCAAACAGCAATAAGAGAGTGAAAAACATGCTTTAGTAAGCACATTTTTAATTATTGGTTCCTGAGAGAAGATTTCTTCCTTAAAAGGGTAGTTTTAAGCTTTTTACTTCTTACCTACTTAAGGTTACACAAATTTTCAGTGGTCCAAGGAACTGGCTTTTTTGATTCTCTATTGGGAGAGAGAGAATATTTCCTACCTTCACTTCAAGGGATTTGTTAGTATTGAAGAATTTGTAATAAAATATACTTACGATGGTGCTTGTTGCGTATTGGACAGCAGCAAACAAAAGCTCATCAACAATACCAGCCTTTCCATTGGAAAACTCTACAACATCTGCAAAACAAGAGCACCAAAGAGTCACCATCAATCCAGGTGCTGGCTGTAGGAAATGGGTTGGCAGCACATTGCAGCAAATAATGTTGCCTATCCTGGTTATTTATTAATAACTTGCAAAACTGTGCAAGCAACATTGGTGGGCATGCTGGTGGTGCACCCAGTAATACCCAAGGGAGAAACGTTCTGGACTAAGTCACAATTTTACATTTTGTTGTTCATCCATTCTCTTCCCAGCTTCAGTGGTAGCAACTAAAAGTCAAGTGCAGAGAGAAGTTTTAACAAATACTGCTGAGGCATCCCAAAATCAAAAAAAGACACCGTGGCTTAAAGAGTGGCTGTAGAGTATTTCTAAATGGGGACAAATGCAGGTGACAGGTTCCTTCTCTATGCCCTTATTTAACCCCAGGCATCTCTGCGGTCCAGCAAAGGTGAGAGAAAGTGCCTTCTGGTTTAGACAGCACCAAATGAACTGTGCTGGAAATCTACCTGTACAGCTCAGTCTCAGTCTTTGGTGCATGGAGGCATTCATCTGCTTTGACTTCATTGAAAATGCAATTGATGCCTCTGTCTGAGCTACTCAGCCCAATTTTCCTTTATGCCCAAGACACTGGGCTTTTTCAGAGGGTAATTACTCTCATTTTACCATAAGCATGTAAGATGAATCATCTGATGAAGGCATTCCAAACTGCATCATACAAAATGTCTTAAATGGTAGGATATTGATAAACAGGGGGGAAAAAAGCTCATCTGAGGAATAACTGCTTGTACAGGAACCAGTTTGATCAAAGGTAAATGAAAGAACTGAAACCCTCACCAGGTCTCATTTTTGCAAACTGTTACTGGACTGTTGTCTCCCAAACACAATTTTGTTGACCCATGAAAATGGAAACATGCCCATCTGATTTATAGGTAGGTCAGATCACATGGCTACTCCCAGGCTCTGGTGATAAAACTGCCCTTTAATGCACCACGGCTAAGTCTGTGTCTTTAATTATCAGTAATGGATGCCTTAAATCAGCACTCCCTTATTTGCAAGGGGAATTCATGCTCACAGCAAAGGCTCATTGCCCACAGTCATGGCACCTTCCCCTCACCCCACCATGTGCCTAAGTGACATCTCCTGCCTCGCTTTTCAAGACAAGGAGGTAGGGAAAGAGAAGAAACTGACTACAAACCAGCTCACTATTTTACACTTAGTGTGCTACAAGTGTGGTAACTCCCTCTGTGACAAAACCAGACAGAAAGTACTCTCTGTCCAGTGGTGGTCACAGAAAGGGTGGGCAGTAGTAGCTGGCTTCAAACTCACACCAGGAAAAGCTACATTTTGCCTGCTGTAGGCATAGTTGTTGTTTTAGTTTTTTTAGCTTTTTTTGTTCCCCAAGAGACAGTCAGTTTCCTTCACCTCTTCTGGTTTACACTCTCACTTCAGCTGTCATCAGGGAGCAAAAACTTGAGGAAAGATACATGTGGATCCTCAGGGTCAAAATCCATGCTCCTTGGGAGATGTTTATAGGGGTTCTGACTGGGGAACCATTAAGAACAAAGTTATTTTCTCTCTGCCCTCCCCCCCCACCTGCTAATTCCTTCTGCAGTTATACACTCACAAAATTGATTTATTTCCATGCCAGAATAATTTTCCTCAAGGCTTCTGACCTCCCAAACCCAAGAGAGATGGTGAGGAAGAGTAGAGATTTCCACCATAAAGCTGGTCTGTGCTCAAGGAAAGAAATGTGGAAGAAAAAGTCCTTTTGGGGACTGGGTTTGTGCTCTCCCTAGGGAGCAGAAGAGTCTTGTTAAACCTGCATCTGGTAAAAGAAGGATTCTCACTCTTGTAAAGATAATGGGGAGAGTTAATTAGGAGCAGCAGCGGCTGTGGAGCATGCTAAGACTCCTGCCCTCTTCAGGGACAGTTCTGCTGCTCCATCTTGCACTGCTGCCATCCATGGTTGGAGCTGATGCAATCACTGAGCAATTCTAGTCACTTAAACAGGACAAGAAACAACTGTGAGTGGGTCAATTGCTTTTCTCCAGACAAATACAGAATATGAAAAGAAATAACATCTGCAAGCTCAGTGCCCATTCCTTGAGAAAGACATAAGGGAGTCCCCCAGCTGAAAAGCCAACAATTTCCAGAAGACTGCAACACAACCAGCACGGATGTCCTATTCTTGAAGTCACAGGAAAGGCACCTCTGCAGTGTGAGGTCACACCAAAATCTTGCTCTGTGCCCATCTTTCTCAGAGGGAAGGTGATGAGATTTCCATTTTCCAGGCTCCCTTGTTAGCCAGGGACCGAGGTCTGTTTGCACAGCTATACAAATAGCCATGTATGAACTCACAGCTAGACATTTTCACAGATCACTTTCTAAAGGGGACCTTGGAAAAGCTATTATTTTGCTTTCACTTGCCTTTAATTGGATTTGTAACTTTTGCTTCCTCAAGTGAAGTATGAATAAATATATGTGAATATACAACAGCTGTCCATAGCAATATGCTGCATAACTATTTTACACTTGAATTTAAGGAGGTGTTCTGACTGTTATTAATGCCATTTTTTTCACCAAACATAAACCAGAACATAAAATTGAACATATAAATTGAGCAGAATTTTTTCTCACTGTGTCTCACAAACACAAGAGCAAGCTTATGCAAACCACTTATATAATGAGAATTAAAATTCCTTATGCTTAATTATTCTGTCTCAGGGTTGGTATAAAATAACCATTGCACCAGTTTTCTACTATCACAGATTCTTCACAGTGTGATTTGTAGCATAATGTAAAACATTCCAGTCCAAAGCCACACTAAAATATTACAAAATGAAACAATATAAAATAAAACAATCTTGGTTGAAGGTCTCCAGCACATGTGTGAGAGAGAATGCAGAAAATTCCCTCTAAAATAACCTATATGCTTGCTCTTTTCCTAAAGGCAAAGTCCTTTCCTGTTTACTCATCAGCCACTTTTAACCTATTGATCCTTCAGCTGGCTCGAAGTCCAGTATGGACTGGGGAAAGCACAGCCTGGGATTGATGTGTGTGAACCCCGAACCTGGGGAGACAGAATTCCTTTATTTAGAGTCTGTGCTGGCTCTCCTTTCAGTACCTTCGTTTGAACTTGGTGGGATTTCACAGTGTTTTGAGCATCAGCAGCAGTTTTTGTTCTTCGGCTTGAAAAGCCTTTTCCCCCTTAATCAGCCTAAATACTAACGGAGCCAAATTCTTCTTTCACTTTCGTCCTGTGCTCTTTCACCTCTGCCTGGCAGAAGGGTACAAAGGACAGCTTCACAAAGCCCATTTCACCAATAAGCACTGCAGTGACATCCTCTCTGCTGAGTTACAGGGAGTTGTGACAAACACAAAAGGCAATATTTCACTTCTGACATTTCAGAAAATTAGATTTTGAAATCCTTTTTCCAACAGCAGACCATGAAGTGTGGGTCTAATTGGAAAAGTTCCTCTTAACAACAGGATAGCTTCTCTTTAGTGTCAATACAAATTGGAATTGTAAATTAAAACCATACTTTTTTTCTTATCATAATCGAGGTAATGAAATGAAAAGTCTGTGGCTGCTTTTGCCATAAAAAATTACTTTAAAAGTTCTGCATTTAGTGTTTCTAAGCATTAAATCTTCTGAAAAAAATCATATATTTAAGGGAGGCAAACAAATATTTCCCTGGAATTTTCTGCTCTCACTGAGGAGTCTTGATTTCAGGGGGATTAAGCAACCAGGCTTACTTTTATCTCATGGGTTTCTCCCTCCCTTCTCCCTCATTCTCTAAATTCTGTGATTTTCTGAATGTCGTGTTGAAAAAATAAGGATTTGTGAAAAAACACACAAAACCAACATTGCTTCTCTAGAATTATGTTGCAAAAGTGATGTTTTTAAGACTGAAAGATTCTTTTAGGCCAAGCAATAATTGCAAAACACTACTGACATAATATTTCACCATATTGTAATAATGCATCCTGGTTTTGGTAAATCATGTTTTTCAGAATCTCAGTGCTTTTGGCACCTTTAAGAAGCCATTGAACTGGTCAGGAGGAGAGGAGATACCTGAGCATGCAAGTGACCCTCTCATCCCAGGTGAAAGCATAGAGCTGCTGGAAATGATGAATAAAATAACTTGGCCTAAATAATACAGAATATTTGGACTACTGCCCTTGTACTCAAACATCCTGATACTCTGCCTAGAGGCTTGTTCTCAAATCCATCCTTTGTGGGTTTCTTCTTTTTTTTTTTCTTTCAATTTCATGACAAAACCCAAAGGAATCCCAATTCTTCCTTGTTACCAACTGTAACAAATACAAATTACCTAGAAAAATTAATGTATTTCAGATAATTTGATCTTTCTCAACTTCTCCATTCCTCTGGACTGTAATGAGCACAATTGTCTCTCTAGGGAATTCTTTTCTTCCTCTTTTCATGGGAGAAAAAGGTAAGAATAAGTCTAAAGAAGCAAAAGGCACCTTGAACATATCAGTGGAAAAAGCTAAAATTTTAAGTAGCTGAGAAGAGTAAGAACAAAGGTTACATATCCAGTTCTGTTGGTATGGAGGCATATTGTGAAATCAAGTCAAGTCAGTCTTTTGCAGGAAAATTTTAGAGAAGCAATTTATAACTGACCCTCATTTGTAGGATTTCCTGACTTGCTGCATGGAGACACTCTAAGGTTTCAGACGATTGCACAATTGTACAAGAAAATGTTTTACAGGCACAGCAGAGGAGAAAAGAAATCCCATACCATGTACAACCACAGATAGCCTTGTGCCTATCTGCCACCGGCAGCCTGCCCTGTTCTGATCTGCAAATTAAATCTAAAACATCCACTTCACCCAGTAACTCAGAGGAACATGGAACACCAGAAAGGAGAAAGCGTCTCCTCTCCCAAACTGGAAAAAAAGGCTCAGCTCCCACCTCCACCACACTCAAGCAAGTTTAGGCCAGCTCCACTGGCAGATGGGAAGCTGTCCTACTTTTTCAATCCCTTGGTTCTAAAGTCCAAGGATGAAATACAAAGAGAAAGGAGGAAAGGGGACAGGATGTAAGGGTCAGGAGAATTTTGTTTTCATTGTAAAGGAGAAGCTGTGCAGTGACAGCAGTTTCAGGGTCAGGAGCTGCAGCACCCCCCCAGGTGGCAGGCCTGGCATCTGCTCTCCTGGTAGAGAGGGGACAAGTCTGGATGACTTTTGTAGAAGCTCAGTGGGACACTTGTTCAGGTAATGTATGCTGATCTCTTTTTTCTCAGAAATTTAGCCACGGCACTCCGGCTCTTTGTGACACTGCTTTTTAGGCAGCTCTTTGGATGAACAATGTGCCTCTATGTCCTGTGAGGTACAGGTACTGTACCCAGCCTGGACACGGCAATCACAGGAGGAATCTTCCCTCACAAACCCAGATTTACTCCATGAAAATAAAGCAAAAGAAGTTAGCTCGGCTGCCTTCTCAGTGGCTTAGATGCAAAGGGGAGTATTGATGCCTCCAAAAGGGGACTGACTGGATGTCCACAAAGCCCTGCTAATGGTATTTGGGGCAGACACTCCCAGCCCAGATTACACTGCTGACATTACATTGTACCTACAGAAAAAAAGGTAAAGCTATAAAAAATGTGAACAAAAAGGATATTTGCATGTATTTAGTCAACACATCTTGGAAGGCACATGGATCTGCTCTTGCTAATATGTGACTACGTCTCACTACTTTGTGCTGGTTTTGGTGGAGGTAGAGTTAATTTTTTCAGAGTAGCTGGTGTGGGGCTGTGTTTTGGACTTGACCTGAAAGCAGTGTTGATAACGTGGATGTTTTCATTACTGCTGAGCACTGTTGACACAGAGCCAAGGCCTTTTCTGGTTCTCACCCACAGGAGTCTGTGGGTGCACAAGGAGCTGTGAGGGGACACAGCCAGGACAGCTGACCCCAACTGACCAGGGGATATTCTAAAACATACTATATGGTGTCATGCCCAGCATATAAAGCTGGGGGAAGAAGGGAGGAAGCCAGGGACAATTGGAATTAAGGCCTTTGTGTTCCCGCTGTCCCATTTTTACTCTTACAATTTTCTCCCATCCTAGTGCAAGGGCAATGAATGAGCAGTTGTCTGATGCTTTATATATATATATTTATGACACATTTCCAGGCTGTACATCCTTGATTTTTACCTGGCCTCTGAATGAGGAAGAAGAATTTTCAGTCACATCAGGATGTGGCCAAAAACCACATCTGCACTGTCCTGGTTCAGCTTGTGGTCCCAGGGGCATCCTGCTGCTGCACTGACAGAAGTGCAGCCTGCAGCCCTGCTGTGAAAGCAAGGCTGGGGCTGTACTTCTGCTCTCCCCTCTTCAGGGTGGGGGGACAGAGAGGTTTGGCAGCTGATGCTGTCCACATCTGGGCATATCTCTTAGCTTTCCTTCTCCCTGAACTGGGTGTGAGTGTGGGGGTCTGTCTTTGGATCAGTGAAGAAATAAAGGGCAGCTTTGAAAGAGCCAGTGCTTGTGGCACTCAGGTAGAAGCCCAGATCTGTGATCTAATTCGCTGGCTGTTTATGCTGTTCCTGGGCTTGGACACCATCTAGCCCTGCACCTGGCGCCCACTGGCCTCTGTCATCTAAATGGTGAAGAAAGTTCCCCCTCAAGGTTACACACAGCTTGGGGCTGCCAAGGCTGGCCCTTACCAAGCAGCTCAGCCTTGGGCTGCAGTGTTCTGCCTTGCAGGATTTTCTCATTCGTTCCTGCCACAAGTGATGCCTTTTTTATCAATTCCCCCTTCTGGTTCAACCCTTTTCTGGAGCCCCCCCATCTTGTTATTAGCTGTGCTTTGTTGATGAAAATGTGTCTCAAAGAGCTGTTTTTTGACCTTGGCTCTTGGGAGAACCAAAGATAGGATAGGGGCCCTTGGAATGTGTTTTTGTCTTTCTGCCTAGGGAAAGGCCACTAGTGGAAAGCACCCTTTCCCTAGGCAGAAAGACAAAACACATTCCAAGTGCAGAAAACTAGCCACTAATACAATAGGCCACAAATATATGTGTAAAAAATACAGAGAATACACAAAAGAAAAAAATCAGCATGGCCTCACCAGCAGCAGTTTCTTTATATCTGGGGCTGGCTCCTATTTCATGGGATTTTACAATCCTGCCTGAGCAGTGATAAATAAATAAAGATGCAGTCATCAGAGATCATTAAGAATTACAACATAATGTAATGGATCCCTAAATTTCCAAACAGCTCACTTCTCTTTGATGACTTCTGTAAAGCTTCTTGGCTTCAGTAAGTACACTGCAGATGTACATTTAGGCAGCAAGCCCAGCCCCAGTGGCTCTGGAGAAGAGTATTAACTTGTACATTATTCTATAAATATCTGCCAGAAGTTTGCTGCATGCATTCTCCACTGAGGGATCAAAAAGTGTTGACTCACAGTGGCAGCATTAATGCCTCTGACTTGGCTCGTATGTGGGATGTCAATATACTTTAGGACATTGGATCTTGCAGCCACAATCTGCAACAGCCTGCAGCATTTCTATACTGCTGTTACTGTAGCCTGAAGCAGCAAGAAGGAAGATTTGTAACAACATAGTTACAAAAAATATAATTTTTTCCTTCTGTCCTATGGTTAGAGAAGTGTATTCCACACCTGTGATTATTCTGTGTCATCATCTGGCAATAGCAGCTTGTATGGATAGGAACATGAAGTATTCTTCAGAATATTCCCATCTCAGTTATACACCATAAAGGATCATTTTCCCCTTTAAAAATATTAGCCGTGACAGCATCATGCACAGCTTTCACATCTGTAATTTCCCCCTATCATCTTGCTTCCAGAGTCTTGCTGTGCCTGCTTGCAAAGCATCCCTTATCCCAGTGATGGAAGGGATGGCTCAGGGAGGCTGTAGAGGAGCGTGCACACGAGTACGGAGTCCTGGTGCCATCCAGTGGGCAGCTGTGCTCTGCACCGTGCAGCAGCTCTCCTGAAGGACTGTGCAATAGTCAGCCCTGCTTTCTGAGACCCAGGTTGCCACCTCCCAGACTGGAGTAGTGGGGAGTCAGCTCCGGATTACCACGTCCTCAGGTGGTTCCTCTCCACAGCACAGGATGCTCGTACATGAGCTGTGGATCCGAGCCCTGCCACAGTCAACACAGCTAAGTGGGTTTTAAAAAGCAATTTGGGTTACTGAAAGGAGGGTCTCCAACTTGGTTTACTCCAAGGAGTACTTAAACATTTGTATGTAAAAAAAAAAAAAAAAAAAAAAAAAAAAAAAAAAAAAAGAAAAGAGAATAATACTCCCCAAACAAGTCCCAGGGAACCCACTGGCACTTCAGAATCAAATGTTATCTTTTGAGACACCTCTGTGGGAACACTCAAAGTTGCCCACCTCTTGGCACCACATCACCTTTACTCACCTGTCTCTAAAACCACCTTGTTTAGATACAAGTCTAAGTTTTTATCCAGCTTGCCTGATCTACCATTTTGCAAAAAAACCCACCAAAACCAAAACCAAAAAAAACCCAAAAAAACCCATCAAAAGCAGTGCTGTTCAAATCAAATTTTCAGAGTAATTTTTATAAAGTCAGTGCTCTCAGTTGGCAGCACAGTTCAGGGGCCAGTCATGAGCACCTTGCTCTGCCCAGGTGCTCATGGCATTAGACTGTGCAAGGCAAGATGAAAATGTTTGTGCTGACCACCACAGTTTACTGCCAAGTACAAGGCTTATCTCATTTGAGTCCTTTCTGGGGTGATTAGTGCACTCAGGAGTTTGACCCCACTGCATGCCTTACAGAGTTTCTGATTTACTGCAACATACTTTACCCACTCCCTGAGAGTCAAGAGCTTATCTGGGAAAACAGATGCCTTTAAAACGTGGGGCCTCTATTCTCTGTTCCAGCTAAATTCCACTTATAACTAGAAGGGAGGGTAAAAGATTACTTTAAACCATCTTTAAGATCTCCCTATTTCACAGTAGGCAGAGGACTAACTTCACTTCTAATCGGAATTAAAGTGCCTTAAGGTACTGTGATAAAAGACCAACTGTTTAGGAATACTAACACCTTTCTGGCAAAGAGGAACAGACAGAGAGGGTCTTTGTCTTCTCTGTCATAACATGTATCTCTGAGGTTAAGAAAACAGAGAAAAAATATACTTTCTGAGGATATTTATTTTACTACTTATTCCTCTTTATAGTCTGCAGATAGCCCTTCTGATGTGGGAGTTACAGTAGAAGTAAAGACTGTGTTAATTATATTTACCATGCTCTTAAAGAATAAATAACCCAATCTATAACTGAGATATCTGAAAGTGCCCTCTCTAAGGAGTCAGACAGGCAGGATCCACTATATGGAGCAGTGCAGGACCATATAAAAGCAAGATAATAGGTATAAGGTAGGTACAGAAGAATGCAGCTATGCACTTAGGAAAACACTCCTCATGCAAATTTAGATAAAGCAAAAGACGTGCCTCCCTTTTCTGAAGCCTTGGGAGAGGTACTCTGACTACCTCCCCATCTGCCTGCAAAGGTGACCCACAAACACCATTTATGTGTCTGTGTGCATCCCTCTGCTCTCACCCACAGGGCTACTCCTCACCTCTGTTACCTAACACAGAACTGCCTCCTGCTTTTTCCTCTGCAGAGTCCAGAGTGAAAAGAATCCAGGATCTCAGAGCACAGCCTTAGCTGCTTAGAGAGAAGCTTACATCTTACTAGTGGTTAGAGAAAAGAAAATAAAGAATTTCTCATACCTTGGGGTTTGGAGAGTCAGCCTGGCCTTGTTGAAGTCTAAGTTTATCTTTAGTTATGGAGATCCCTTAAATGGAAATAGAAGAAACATGGGTAGAAAAATCTATGCAGAGGAATCTGCTCGTACCCATAATGCTGAGCTGTATTTGGAATAACAGAAGACTAAGATACTGGGATAAACTTGTGGAAGAGTTGCGATGTAAGAAATTCTCTTGTGGTGATTTTGTTGGGTTTTTTTTTTCTTGGAAAAGGAACAATCAGCCATGCAAAAATTGGTGTTAAAAGTCAAGAGCAAAAGCACAGCTGTGGGGCTGGAGCCACAGCTCCCCACACCACTGTTTTTTGTTGTATGTAAAAGTGAGGATACTCAGGATTTGCCCTAACAGAAGCTCTTCAGCATTCCTGCATCAGTGAAAAGATAGAAGGGAGATTTTCCCAGAGCAGCTCTGAAGGGAAATGTGGTGGTAAAGGAGATAAAATCGAGATTTTTTAAAAAGCAGATAGAGAACTTAATTCATTGCAGTCATTAAAGAGACTGGATGAAGTCTTACTTTCCCCATCTCCCTTTACTTTCCAGTGACAGTGGTCAGAACTGGCTAATTTCTGGTTTCCTTGAAAACCCTTTAGTGAGCACATTTAGTCTAACAGCTGGAGTGGTAATCTTGTAACTCAAGAAAAGCCTGTGAGTAAAAAGATTTAGATAGTTCAGAGGGATTTCAGAAATGTGTGCATATGCAGGTTTACATGAGTGTGCGTGTGCCTGCCTGTATCTGTGCACAGATGTGCACAGGTTTTACACAAGTTTCCAGGGATTATAGATTTTCTTTGGGCTGTGCAATAGCTGAAAAGAACAGAAGGTGGCATGTTTTCAACGTTTTCATCCAGCAAGTAAGTGCAGTAAAGGAAATGAAAGAAGGAGTTAAAGTAAAGGGAAAAGGATACAGGACAAAGAAGATAGCTAAACCCAGGCCACACCCAATTTGATAAATCTCAGCGGTTAATGATTGTATTGATACTGAAGGCTATTTATGTTCCTCATTTTAGCAGTGTGATTCACTGGTGCCATAAGGGCTGATTTTACTAGACTTTGGAAAATACCTGATCAGTTCACTACTGTAATATTTTTATAAAAATTGCAAAATGCAGGTGTGTAATTTTGTCTGGGTTGTTTTTTTATTTGTTTGGCTTTTTGTTTGGCTTTTTGCCTTTTTAGAGATAAAATTCATACTGTATGACCAGTTAATCAAGAACCATATAAAGAAGATAAAAGTAGCCCTGACAGTTTCCCTTTAAAGCGCATATACATGGGAGATAGCACCAAGCAAAAAAGAGGATTAATTTACATTTGCAAAAAAATTATGAAGCAAAAACCCAGAAGAAATAAATTAGAAATTACAGAACTGTGTGTTCTCAAGTCACTAAACTAAGACCTTTCTGAATATTTAATCAGGCTTTGTGGAACTCTTACCACAAGCAGGTGTCTTTTGTCTGCAGGGGCACCCTCTTGGCCTGCCTACTTTTCTTTAAAGCATAGATTTACCTCTCTTTTCCTACCCACCAATCTATGAGAAGCAAGAGGTTCCCCACGCCCTGAGTGGCAGCAGCAGAAGCAGCCCCATTTACAGCCACTATTGCTAACTCACCAGGTCGGAAGCTCCTCTTCTTGAGCTCTCCTTTCACTTTTTTCTATGACTCATTGTCACAGCTCCTTTAAAGAGAATTACACTGCTCCAGAGGGGTGGTGAGGGCTGGTCTGAGCAGGACCAAAGCGACCTCTCCTGCCCCAGCCAGGGGTGCCAGGAGCCACCAAGGCGCTAAGGTTCACATCCCGTGGGAATAAAGAGGCACTTTTGTTGCCCCTCTGAGAAATCTTGGACAGCGTCTGACAGCAGACAGCCCTTCTTTGTTTAGCAGCCAAACGCCCTCATTCCCTGGGCAGCTGATTTGCTTTTAACTTCATACCTTCACCAGATGAAAAAGACTCCCTTAGAATGTCTGGGGACCAGGGAGAGAGGTCTCAGGTGGCCCAAAGGCTGGCAGCATCCCCTGCCACGGGCCGCTGGAGACACACGCTCACAGAGGGAGCCTGCTGCATTCCCCCCCTTTGGGAGCACTTCCAGGACACAGCTAATGAGGGACCAAAACCAGGTCACAGCAGTTGCAGAAGGGGAGCCCAGAGCCCACAGCTCAGGAGAGGGGCACAAGGAGAAGCTGCTGCCATGCCTTATTGGTTTCCTGCCCCACACTGCAGGTTCTTGGGATGGAGAAATTCTGGTGCTACAACATCTTGACATAAAGTAGATAGAGGAAGCATGGACTTTGGAAAATTTCTGTAACTTAACTTCTCTTTTTCTCAAAGCATTTACTTGCTGATCTCCAAACATGAGGTATTCTGAAGGAATGGTTGTGCTTCTCCTTGGCATCATTTAGCAGACCAAGACTGAGAAGCTCAAAAGCTGGGGGTACAGATTGCAGCTGCTGGTCCCAGTTACAACTGCTGGTCCCCATCAGGGAGACAGCCCAGACTGCCACCTGTTTGCTTATTCTGGACTCCAGGAGAGTGTATCAAATCAGTCTCCCTGACCCCAAGGCTCTGTGAGGTGCATTCTCAGGTTTTGACTGTGGGTCTGACTGTTGTGATTCCTTTCAGCAAATACACCCTGAATTCTGCTTCCCACCTTGTAACTCTTCATCCTTTTGATCTTATCTGAGGAACTACAAATAAATAAAAAATTTTTTGATTATATAATACAAAAAATAGACATACTGATAAAGTATCTACAATCTACATATAGCAGTATCGATTACATACTATATAAAATGCACAGATACTACTCTATGTTGTACATGTATGTTTAAAACACATGATAAAATCTATATAAAATTTATATTAATAAAAACATATTGTGTGTCTCTGTGTGTTTGTATGCACATATACAAATGTTGCAATCATGCTTTGAAAAAAACCATTTTGCTAGAGAATAGAACTACCCAGCACTTCTTGAGAAGACTGGAGAAATGCATATTACCACAGCTGACAGTCCCAGATGTGAACTACAGGCAATGCCAAAATGCTGCAAGAATTTTTTTGAATTGTTGACCTCCCATTTACCATTCAGAGTGATGTTATGGATGTCAAATGCAGTTCCTGAGGAAATTGAAGTTTCCTGGGGGAGAAATATTCCTGGTATAAATTATATATAAAATATATATAAAATATAATAAAATTCCTGGTACCCTCATTTTGAGAGCCAAATTGGAAAGTAAAATCCAAGCAGCAATGTACTAAGTCAAATAGCTTGGATAGAAGCTCCTATGGGTGGCCCTGTTCTGAGGGTAGTGTTGCAGGGCAGAGAAATCACCACAGCTGAGGAAAGAGTAATAAATGAATGCCCCAACTGTTGCAGGAAGTGTGCACACAAACATTTTCAGTCTAATGTCTGGTAACAGAATGTGAACTTCTCAGGAAATCTATCTAAATACCCAATTAGTTCAAGAAAAAACCCTCAGCTAGAGAAAGCAGTTATTGAACTTCTCACTGTAGCCTGGCTACATAAAAGCTAGAAGTGGGTTCTGCCTCTGATACTCATGTTTTTTGAGGTGCCAGCCAGGTTAGTAACAATTAAGTTAGCAACAAAACAGCTTCAGGCATGCACCCCTCTGGGTTACTTCCTGCAGCTGGGTAAGGACTCAGTGCACAGAGTGCTGTGTTGAGACTCACTGCTGACCAATCAAGCTTTTCCCATAACCAAGCACAGCATGTGGACCCTTAATCGCAGTAAGAATTGCACTTCTCTGTCACACTTGTGCTCAGGAAACCTTAGGTGTCTGTGACCAACATGATACTGTCTGTAAAGGGGCTTTTTTTGGACCTTGCTACTGAAGTTCACCTGAGTTAGGATCTAAGAGGAGTTTAGGTGAAACTCTCTAGAGTTAGAGGGCTCTGCTAAGCCTTTTGCAACTGATGTCCTGGAA
This sequence comes from Acrocephalus scirpaceus scirpaceus, assembly GCA_910950805.1. Classification (NCBI taxonomy): domain Eukaryota; kingdom Metazoa; phylum Chordata; class Aves; order Passeriformes; family Sylviidae; genus Acrocephalus; species Acrocephalus scirpaceus. The sequence goes on along the minus strand of OU383774.1, from coordinate 52,061,868 downwards.
GATTTGACATACACGAGAACATCTCCAGTGCAGCATGGCAACGTTGTGTTTGACATTACAATCTGTGATGGAAGAAGTCTCCTGGGCTGCAAAGGAGCCCTCAGTGTCCCTGTGCTGTACTGCATGCTCTGATGCATTAGGGTTGTCTGGATATTATGGGCATCATGTGGTGCCTCTGCTAAACCCTGGGCAGATGAAAGTTGCTGAGTGTGTGATGCATGGGAAGCTGCTGATGTCCATAAAGCCATTACAAGTCTCTCCAACACTTTGAGGGTGGATTCAAATCTTTCTTTTCCTCCTACTGGAAAAAAGTGTTTCAAAATCCTGCCAACAGGAGGTCAGGAATCCTGTCTCCAGAAGACTGCGGAAGGCACACCACTGATGAGGTGGTCTGTGGCACAGCTGTGTCATGAGATATGGGCATTGGATGACACCTATAAAGCCAACCTCCTGATATAACATCATTTTGTGCAAAGACAGAGGTTTTTACTACTATTAACAATTAGCCAGATTGTACTCCTCCCTTGGTTTCACAGGCTTGACAATACTGGGGACCAGTCCCTGTGGGGCACAGTGCAGCTTGCAGAAATGGAAGCAGAGCCCAGCCACATTCCCATGAGCTATTACTTTTAAAGAATTAGGTATTTATGTTTCTTTCTTGTCACAATCGTTCTGGTGCCATTAGAAACATAAGAAAAAATACATCAGTGAAAGAGACATGTGAGACCCCAAGAAATATTATTTTAACCTTTTGTTACAAACAGCAGAGAATAAATGGAGCATGTTTATAAGGTAAATAAAGTCATCAACGGTATCTTTTACCTTGGCTCTCAAGTTCTTCAGTCCAGATGCTTTACCTCATTCTGTTCAGATCATATGCCTTCACAGGATATGCACCAGGAAAAGGCTATTGGAGCCTGCTACCATTTCAAGCGGTCCTCAGCAGGAGGTTTAGGCAGATGTGAGGTGCAGGTATACCAGCTGTTAGAGGCCTAGGGTGCTGAAAAATGAAAACTTTCATTCCTCTTACTCAAAGAAAAACAAAATCAGAAAGGTACATTATGCCATTTGTACTTTAAATTACCAATTCCAAATCTGGGGCTGGCAGCTCTTTGTAGAACTGTTAGGGCCTTAGAGTGGCTTTTCTGGGTCATCAGCCTCTGGCAGTGCGCAGGAGTGGAGTTGTAGGGAACAGAAAGAGAAGATGAATAGATTGATCCTTCTGAATTCTACTGACTTTTGCTAGTCCAGGCTTTCTGAACCAGCTGTTGATCAAAAACAGCTGATTGCAACTGATTTTCTTCCATGAATTTCCTTTTTTTTTTTTTTTTTTTTTTTTTTTGGTATTCACATCATCCTTCAGTAATGAGTCTTGTAAGTTTAATTTTAGGGTGTATGGTTAGGTATTGGCTACTTTCATTTTTGTAGCCAGCAAATTTTATTGTGTGGAACCTCTCTAAAATATTACAAGAAACAGTGAACTATTGTTTCTATTCACAGTCTCTTTAACATTCAGGATTTAATGTACCCCTGTCATACTCTCTCTTGGGTAATTCTCTCCAAGGCTGAAGAGCAAAAGAGAGTTTTATCTATTTAATCTCTCCTTATGGTGAAGGAGATTCCTTACCTTTTATCATCCTGTTTGTCATTTGCTGTGTCATTTAATTCCACCATATGGGGGAGGGAATGAAAGTGGGAGAAAAGTAGAAAGCAATATATTTTTACAGAGGAAGTACAACACACACTTATCTAGACTGCCTCTTCTTGCCTTGCATGCTGAGTAAGAAGTTTTGCTACAAATTGGTCAAAAAGACACTTGAGATGACAACTGCTACACATGATCTTCTGGTTCCACTGGTTTAACCTAAGCACTTCTACTTGGACAGATACAGATTTATGCTCTACATGTAAACTTACACTCAGGAAAACTTGTATCGTGAAACTGCAGGTAACAGGGGGTCAAAGGAATCCAGCACTGGAATTGGCCAGGAAATGAAACAAGATGTATCATTTAAGAATCTTCCAGTTGTCTACTTCAGTTTCAGTGGAAGTCAGTGGTTACTTACCAAAGCAAAGTGGTGCAAGGTAAATTCTGAAAGAATTACCTCTTGAAGTAAACAATAAACCTCCCAAACTCAAACAGGCAACCTTGAGAGTAATTTACTGAACAGCTTTCAAAGCTAAAGCACTCCATGGAATGAGCTGAGTCCCTTCAGGGTAAGAGCTGAGTCATTCTTTCAAAAGACAGTGAGGATGCATTACAAACAACGCAGAGATGCTGAAATGGGACTATGGGGCTTTGAAATGCAAGCCATCCAGGACCTGTTGAGACATGCTTGAACACCTCAGGAGTACCAAAATTCTTCTGCTAAGTGCCAAAGTGTGATCATGGATGGACACAACTTGATTGCTGAGGATGATCTTGGAATGGGAAATTAATGCCCTTTGGTTTACTGATAATGCCATACATCTGGGACCAGACTCTTTATTCATTATATCATATGTAGCTATTTATATTGGAGCAGGACAAAAACTCTTCCAGTCTGATTTGCCCTGGCAGAAATCACAACCCCGAGCTCACAGATATGACACAGCGCTTCTCAGCTCATACTAAATAACTGCTGAGCATGATCCACATGAGCAGCTTTAGGTAGCAGAAGGGAATACACATAGCAAATCAGGAATCACTGCCTGCAGGCTTATCCTTCCTTATTGCAAGGTAAATTTATAAATATATTGCATCACTCATGTGACTAGCCATGAAATATGGCCTTTCTCACAGTGAAGGAGGTAAGTGATTACTTAAATTCACACAGAAGTCAGCGGTCAGTGCTTACAAAGGGTGGGTGAGAAGGGAAAAGTTCAGTGGCTTTTTCTTTCTGCATCATAGTTCTTTGTGTGTGTCTACATCTACCAGTGATACATCTGCCCATAGGGAAAAAACAATCTGATGACCTGGCACGAGAAGTAACACCAGCCCTACAGGAATAAGGGAACTGCTCCCTGCAGAGTCACTTTCTCTTGTCAGTGAGATGAGTAAAATAAAGCCTGCCAGCAGCACACAGGAACATGGTAATCCAGCCTACAAAGGACTTGCAGGTATCTATAGATTTCTGATGTTCTAGAATTGAAAGAGAAATCCCTCTCTGAGCAATGAGTGCAACCACACAGATTAAAAAACAACCCTTGTGCTGAACCCTTCATGACCAGAAAACTATCAACTGAGCAACAAAGCAGGGAGATTTACTGCAACCACAGGAACTTTGTGTTCTTTCACTGATGTGACAAATTAAGATTTCTTAACACTGCATTACTGACCTCTCTCTAGAGCATGATGATTATACACAAAACTTAAGATCAGTAACCAAACAGAAGTAGTTTTATTTTTTCCTGATACAAATGCCAAATATCACAGCCATAGACATCAGCAAAAAGTTGTACCAAATAAATATGACAGCTTGATAACAAATTTAAACACAGTAATTATTGTATAAATGGTTAAACAAATGGTATTATTGTTAGCAGAATAAGCATCTCCAGGAAAAAGAGGATTGAATACATAATCTGGAAATAGATTAAATATATATATATAAAATATACTCAGTTTATTGCTTGGATAGATAAATATTAAAATATTTGTGCACACCACTGGGAACGAGGCACTTATTCAGGTTAGTATAAACAAGGCCACTTGTTAAGTAAAAGGAAAAATGTTAATAAGCCTCCATAACACCTTGCTGAAATCTGAAACTTTGAAGCTGTAATTAAAAAAAAGTAAAAAAAGCGCATGCTGTTACAGATGTATTTATAGTTCACTGAATTGTAAAAAATCCAATTTCTTAAGAATGGGACAAATCCAGCATGCCTTACTGAAAGCATGAAATTGGGATTTTTTTTCCCAGGAAGAGGACTTTGGCATTTGACTCATGAATCTTACTCATGCTTGTCCAACTTTTCAATGTTTGCTTTGTCCTTTTCTTTGTTATCATCATTTTGCACTATTATTTTATATATTGTTTCAAAAACATTAATCTGATTATCCCCATCAACCTAAATATTTCGCGAAGTTTTAGTCAGACACTGTTCAAAGCAGTGATCAAGTTGTTCACTGGGCTAAATACTTGGCTTGTAGAACACATGGATTTTGAAATGATTTTATAAAATAAGTAATAATTAAAAAAAAGATTTTGCCTGCAAGCACCTTTAATGATATTTTGGTCTGCTAAAATTCAAAAGCAGAAAAATAGCTCTACTGATAAACACCTAATTTCTGTATTTTATATATATATTTTAAAAAAGATCATCTCTGATTATACAAAACAGGCATTTCATAAATATTAAAATGTTCTATTATTTACATGCGTCCCATTCTACTGTAGAATCATTGACTGGTACTGTCCAAACACACAGGTTCTAGGAGAGAAATTCTGTTTTTCTCATAGTGATGTCACACACAGGCACAAAGGCAAATTTGATCTTAGTGTACATTTGCAACTTAGTGGTAAACTACTAAACTTACTAAATATAAAAAATACCCGTGGGTTATGTCTTTGATCAATCTTGCACACATAATACATGGATCACAAAACCAGAAACTTCATTACAAGAGCAAATTGATGTCAGGTGGCTGGGGGAAAGTTCTAAAGCATTGGGCATGGCTTACAGATAATTGCTTCAGGCTAGAACTTGGATTAATGAAAATAAAAGATGACTGCAAGTGTTTAGTAACGGAGTTTGACCCTTTGGGTGCTGCAAACATTCTTCAATTAAGCTGTAAATTAATCACTGTCTTCAGAAAACTTAGAAAAGGTAGGGCAGATTCTGACCTGACTCATTTTGTGAAAAGCTGATGAAACCCTGTTAAATGAATGAAGTCATAACAACAGAAATCCAGAGCAACAACTACCAGCACGAGTCTCTCTGTGGGCATATTCACACTGCACCACAAATCACAGCACAGATATTCCTAGGCTAGCAAAGCTTCGTGTTCCTGAGCCTTATGGTTCACAGGACAAGTGTGCAGAATTACTATGTCAGGTCTATCTGTGTTGACTGACCACAACAACCAGGCCAGGAGGCCTTCTGGATGGAGTTGTTTTTTTTTTTTTTTTTTGTTAAGAGGCAGCATTTTTTGCTTACAGACTGCTTTCAAATAGAATCCTGCACTGCTAACTGACCTCTGCAGCATGATCCCCAGAACACCAAACGCCAAGTGTATTGGGGACTGCCTGTACACATCATCACAAGATGGTGGCAGTGGAAGGGAAGAGACATTTTAGCAAGGTCTCAACATCCTAATTCAGATTTTATATAGTTCAACTCTATTGAGAACTCCATTGGCTCCAGTGCTGCTTGACAATCTCATGGACAGTGGGATCAAGTGCACCTCCAGCAAGTTTGCAGATGACACCCAGCTGTGGTGTGGTGTGGTTGACATGCTGGAGGGAAGGGAAGCCATCCAGAGGAACCTGGGCAGGCATGAGAGCTGAGCCTGAGCAAACCTCATGAAGCTCAACAAGACCAAGTCCAAGGTGCTGTGCCTAGGACAGGGTAATCCCAAGCACAAACACAGGCTGGGCAGAGAATGGATTAGGAGCAGCCCTCAGAGTGCTGGGGGATAAGAGGCTGGACATGACATGACAACGGGCACTCCCAGGCCCAAAAGCCAAACACATCTTGGGCTGCATCCAAAGCAGTGGGGCCAGCAGGGTGAGGGAGATGGTTCTGCCCTTCTACTCTGCTCTTGTGAGACCCCACCTGGAGTGCTGCATCCAGCTCTGGGGCCCCCAACATAGGAAGGACACGGATCTGATGGGGCGCATCCAAAGGAACGCCACAAAGATGATCAGAGGGCTGTGACACCTCCTCTATGAAGATAGGCTGAGAGAGTTGGGTTGTTTAGTCTGGCCCAAGAGAAGGCTCTGGGAGACTTCACAGTACCTTCCAGTACCTGAAGGGGGCTTAGAAGAGAGCTGTGGAGGGACTTTTCCCAAGGGGATATAGCAATAGGACAAGAAGTAATGACTTCACTCTGAAAGAGGCCAGGTTTATGTATTTGGAGGAAATTTACTATGAGGGTGCTGAGATACTGGCACAGATTGTCCAGGGAAGTTCCAGATGCCTTATGCCTGGAAGTGTTCAAGGTCAGTTTGGATGGGGCTTTGAGTAACCTGGTGTGGTGGAAGATCTCCCTGCCCATGGCTGTGGGGTTGGACCTAGATGATCTTGCAGGCCCCATCTGACCCAGGCCATTCTATGATTGTATGACTTAAAGGACTTACGTAAAACACTAGTGTGACAAAAGGGACAGTTTGCTGAAGGTCACATAGCTTTCATAGCCAAGGATTTGACAGGGACAGAACAGGTCCTGTCTGGATGAAAACTGACACAGGATACTGCTGATCCAAACTTGTCATGTCACCTAAATCAAGAATGCTGAGAGAAAAATAGAATTACTCTTGCAGAAGTAGTCACTTGTTAAAAAATGCCCAACAGTGACCCAGCACGTTTGTCAAAATGTGCTATGATTATACAGCAATAAATACTTCTTGATTCAATCAAATGTTAATTTTTTCTTCTTTTTTTCTTACTTAATATGGAAACTAACTATGCTGGATTCATTATCACGATTCCTAGGTTCAGTTCAGCAGAACCTTGTCCTCTGCATTTTGAATCTAACTATCATCTTATCTAGGTACTGAAATACTAATGCTTGCATTTCTCCGAAGTGGACATGCACTAAGAAATAAAATTGACCTTAGAACACTTCCATGATCCATTATAAACTTAAGAGGACATAAGCATCCATTTTCAGTGAAAACCAAATTTTTTTTCTGGATTTGTTGCATTCTTTGGCTTTTACATAAACATAAATTAAAAAAAAATCAGATTAAATAAATGAATAGGAATTTGAAGGAAATTTGAATCCTGTGACATGCAACTGTTTATAATACTATGCTGTATAATCTAGCTGTCTTTTGAAAAAGTTCAGTTACATATAAGTAAAAAAAAAAAAAAAAAATCACTGGTACAGATTAAGTGACGTCAAAAAACTTACAGGACAGAAGATCCACGCTTAAGGCATTCCAACACCTTTCAAACTATTTGTAGACATTGAGCTCTTTGTGAGAAAGAGTACAAAATTTTACAGTAGAGTGTAAGAATCCCGCCTCTCAAGTATTATGTGTTTCTGAAAAGAGCAATGTCTCTTATTGCAGACAGGATATATAGCACCTTTGTTCAGCTTCTTTTATTTTTTTGAAATGTCAGAAAATACAAAACCACAACAATAATCTCTCCCTTACAATGCAGTCCCTTGAATTGCTGCTTAAAATTAGTGCATGGTATAGGGACATCAGCATTTCCTTTCGTGCAAAGTGGGAGGTTCGGTTCAGCTTCTTCTGTTGATAACGGCAGTAAAAGCTCAGGATAATAAATTTCAAGTACACCTAGAAATACATGAACTCCTCTTGAGTCACCATTATCTGCTGCTAAAAATGTGCAGTTCAAGAGTTTTTTTGAGGCACTCTGGCAACTCTGGCTTGAATACTGCAGTCTTGGAATCAAACCTCTGAGCTGTCATTGCTGTAATTATGTGGTAGCATCATTGGTTCGTTGCTGCCTGACTCGTTTGTGCTTTCCTTCTTGTCAGAATTTTGTTTCCATTTTAGCAGCAAAACGATAATTGCAATTAAGCAGATGGCAAGGAAAATGGCAGCAGCTCCGCCAATGATTGTGACTATGCTGATTCCTGCACTTTGGTTATTCAGTTCCCTGGGGAGAACACCGTTGAGTGCAACCTCCCCTTGAGGCACCTGTTTCCTGCTGCTGCGATCCAGGGCTATGTGCTGTATGTTTGTTCCTCGGTTGTTCTCCGCTCCAATGTCTCTTGCAAGTTCTGGGGCCTGCTCAACTCCCCTCTTCTGCCTTCTCCGTGTGGATGCTCCTGGGCTCCCAGCACTGAGGAGAGAGTGGTACTGGTGCTCCACGCTTCTTTTGCCGATCCCGCGGTTGGCGTTCTCCTTGGAACGCACAGTGTAGATTGTATGGACATACCACTCCCTACCCAAAGACACCTGGGAAGAAACATTTTTTGTGTTTAAACACACACATACTAAATCTGGGCAGCGCTAGGTGCAGAGGAAATCAGCCTCTGTTCTGAACTGAATGCCTGGACAAGAACTTTCAAAGTCATGCACAGATAACTCTTGACTGTGTGCCAATGTGCACCAGAAGAGTTGTATTTTCTGCTAAAATTGTCAGAGGGATTGGTCTCCACTCCTCTCCACAGTCAGATTCTGTGGCTACCAAGCACAGATGAAGAAGGCAATGGCTTTGGCACGGTTTTGGTACTATTAGAATCAAAAGCTATACAAAGTATCATTAGCTGTGGATGGGCCACAGAAAAAGACCTTCCAAGCCCAGTCTACCAAGTGATTAGGTCTTGGCTCTAATTCCCTCTAAACATAAGAAAGTAATTTTTTACTGCAAGGATGGTTGAACATTGGAACAGGGAGCCTGTGGAGTCTCCTTCCACAGAGATGTTCAAAAGACAACTGGTCATGGTCTGGGGCAATCTGCTCCAGGTGACCCTGCTTTGAGCAGGGTTTTGTAACAGTCAATTTCCACAGGTCCCTGAAAACTTCATCCACTCTGCATGGGTCTCTGCAATCTGTGCGTGAGATGATACTACCTTCCTTCAATTTCTCTCATCCTTCCTGGATCCATACCAGATTTGGCTTCCACAAGGTCCAATAGGCTTGTCTGAATACTGTCTTAAAGCTACTGCCTGTTAATTTGAATGGTTGCAGCCCAGTTTTGTCATTTTGAGAAATAACACATTTTCTATTTTACTCCTGTTTTTCCAAGTATTTTTCAGGATATACTTTTGTTTCTTCATATTCTGATTTTTTGGACAGGAAGAGGACCAAAAATCATGGCATTGGAATCCATGGAAATGGATTCTTCAAAAAAAAAAAAAAGAGATTTCATTTTCCCAGGGGCAGATTTGATACTCTTTTTATACTTTTAAGTAGGCCTTTTTGTTAAATACTCTACTGTTTACAATGGGACCTTTAATACTGAAGTGGCCAGGAGTAGAATCAAAGTCTCCTCCATATTTTTCCTACTAATTTATACACTTGAGTTGTGCATGCAGTTTTGCAAATACTAGAGACAAACAGTGAAGAGAGAACTTTTTGGCTGGGTTATATAGATCAAGGGGCTGACTGCACACAGTGGAAGGATTATATATAATTAAGAAGTAGTTGTACCCTTTAGTTGTCAATTTTTAGGCTTTCCAGTGCTTCACACTGTGCAAGTTTGCAAGGAAAGAATTGTACAGAAAATTCTGAGTATCAACTTAATTTTGATTAAGTCCACTATAAATGCTTATGATTTTTAATTTTTTGTCTTTGGGAAGTGAGATGGGAAGCAATAAAACAATGCTGTGCAACAAGAATCTTACCAACTTCTTAAAAGAAATGTACAAGAACCATTTGCATAACTTCTGGTTAGCCTGTGGAATTATACAAGAGAAAAGCAAGAGTATCCCTACAGAAACACTTTAATAAGTGTTCCAGATCTTATATCTAGAAGTTTCTAAGCATCTATAGTTGTGTTTGACTGTAATTGGAATTAGAATAAATCTTTCTGGTGGTTTCAATTTGACTTACAGTTAACAACAATATTTGTGCAAGTGTTTATTCCTTGGTTCAGTACTCTTGCTAATAAGCTACAGAAATCATACCTGAAACAGAGGAGTTGAGTCTACTTTAAATCCATCAGAGCCTGGCTGTTTAACTAACGGAATTGCTTCAGGATCATCTATGGCAAGTTTTGCATTAAAAAGTACATTTCCAAAGCTTGTGGCTTGTGTCTCTGGCTGAGCTTTGTCCTGCATGGAGGGGAAAAAGTTTGTAAAACAAAGATTTACTTCTTTGAGGAAAACCGGTTTTAGTATTTACTTGCAATGTATAAATTGTGTCATTTAAACATGCTATTTTATGTAGTCTATGGAAATACTACTACAAGAGAAAAGACATGAGAAGCAGTTGTGGTTCCATCTGATTTGTACTAACTTCTATTTAATTTCTTGCCTTTCTGGAACAAAAGGGGAAAACACTAGAGAACAACCACAGCTACACTTCTTAAATAAAAAAGATCCATAAATGTGGTCTGAAATGAAAGTAAGAAGTCTATTTCCCAGTCTAAAGAAGCCATGTTTCATTTCATTAACAGACAGCCACAAAAATTTGTTTAGTTTATTATATAACTATCTTACTTAAAGTTAACTCTAAAAGTTGGGCATCAGGTCTGTAGTTACCTGGAGTTACTCTATGGTTATTTTCAGGATGGAAATTAGGTCATCCAAGCCAACTTTAGAGGTATTTCTCTTTCCCTATGGACTACAGAGGCAACCTGGATGACTAACTTTGCAGTATACACTAGATTTTGGGTGGCTAAATATGAAACAAATTCCAATCTATCACTTCACTTGTATGTCTCCTAAAATTCTCTCTATGGTCCATGCATGCAGACAATGCAGAGAAAAAGCATATCTTGGGATTCTAACTTAGGTCAAACTCTTAATGAAGGCAGCTTCCAGAAAGATAAAGAACCAGGAGGGAAAAAGGCAAGATGCTGCCTCCATCAGTTCATGTTAGCCTGGAGCACGAGTCAAAAATTTGATGCTGTTGAGAACATTTTAAAGAATAGTTGGGTTTTGGATAAAAGACAAGATAGAAAAAAAATTAAAATACATATATATGTATATATGCATCCTCCCAGAAACAGAACACTTACCACAATCTTAAACCTGTACAGAAGGGATGGAGAATCAGCAAGGCACCCATATTCAGTGTTGGATGGATTGTATTTGGGTACATATCCATCAGCTCCTGTGCACAGGAAAACCTTCTCGATGCTACAGTAGAAGGAATCACCCAAATTCTGCACTGGATCCACCATCACCCGACCGTATATGACATCACCTGTGAACAGTGCACACAGTTCACATCCAGTTAAACTGGAACATTCAGCCCAGCTCTGAGGCTGAGCTAATAAAGCCTTGTCAAGAAGCTTAGCGCAAAAAGCACAAACCCTTACTCCTATCTTGTTTTGACAGCAACAGGATCCTGATAGTGTGGAACACAAATTAGATGTGCATGATCTGTGCACAATTATACCTTCTGAGAAAGCAACGTCACTTTCTTGCCCAAAGCCCATTGAGCCATCAGACAGCCACAGCGTCTTCTTGGAGAGGAGGAACATCTGGGTGTTCAAACTGAACTCAGCAGCCACTGGGTCACTGACCTAAAACCACAAAAGTATAAGGCTCTTCAACAAAACTTTTTAATGAAAAAAACATAGCATAATCTTAAACTCTTAAACTCTTAAAACAGAGCATGATCTTCTCCCAATGTACATTACTTATCAGCTCTGCACATCTACGTGCAATAATACAGTTTAACAAAAAGATCTCCTGGTACTAGAAATATATTTCTATGTATTTTATATGCAAACAACCTTTGGATTATCTGCCTCTGTGATATTTGATAGTATTCTAGGTTACTTTCTTCCCACCACATTTTTCCACATCCCAGCTAAGGAGGTGTCCAGGGCAACTTACGTGTGGGGGTAACATGAGGAAAATTTTTCCCTCAATAACTTGTCTCTGACTCATCACAGCTTGTTTTCTCTATCTCATTTTCATTCTTACACACAAGTGCCACCTCTGCTTCCGATCCTCTATCAATATTTGAAAGCACACATTGCTGAGAATTTATTTGCAAGTATCAGTTCTTCTAATGTGCTGCAGGATTTATCAGATCATGCATATGAAAATGCACCAAACCATTTGAACACCTTTTTATGCTAGTATTTATCTTTATATATTTGACACATTTATCTATGGTTCTTACTCAATTACATGAAAAGTATAAAATTAATCAACACTATCAGCAGCAGTTTTTCATGGGACCATAAAACAAAAGAGAGAAGGCAAACTAAAAAGGGACATGGCATAATAAAAGGGGAAATCATAGTGAATAGAAGAACTGGGGGAGTGTAAAGTTCAGAAGGATGCAAAGACCTGAGGAAACAATGTGGAAGGCACATAGATCAAAAAAAAAAAAAAAAAGAAAGTAAAAAGAAATAACAACAAGAGGCCACTAAATAAATAAAAAAAAAGCTAACATACATATGTATATTTATGTATATATATGTGTAATTGTGTGGACAGGAAGGAAAGAAGACAACAAAGAAAACATTCTTGCTGGCTCATGGACAAGGGTCTGTTTCACAAAAGAGTCCCAAAATTATCAAAGCAACAGGATCTGGCAAGAAGAATGTACAGCTCAAATGTTTTTATAAATGGAGTGCTACTCTTCAGAAAAAGGAGCCTGACCATCATAGCCTTTGCAAATAATAATAATAAAAAAAAAAAAGATTAAAAAATTGCATTCCCTTGGAATGCTTCTTTCTAAATGCTTGGAAAACAGGCCATGGGTTGTAGTTCCATAAACACTTGATTAGCACAACTGTTTTACAGCTGTGTTATTTATGATGGTAGTTTAAGTGTAATTACTTTTATGGACGTTTGAGACATTTTATATAAGAGCTCTTAAAAATAATCTGTGAGGATCTCCTGGGTAAGAAGAGTAACTGTCAATTTATTCTGCCTATTTGCCATGTCCATCAACTCTGCATATGGATGATGTGGGGACACTGCAGATCACCCATGGGATCAATGTAAGACTTGGTACCTGAAGGAACAGAGCACTCTTGTGATTGGTCCATCCCAGGGCAACAAGTATCCTGAGTATGGAAGGGCTTCTGTCAGGAAATAGTCATACACATTGAAAGAAAGGAGATGATGAAAGGATTGGGATAAAGCAAATCTTGGAGGTTGAATATGTTCATTTTCAGGGAATCCAGAGTGAGACAGTGGTAATACAATCCTCACTAGAGTTCCAGGCTACCTGCTTCACTCCTCAGGGGCCAAGGAGAGAGGAAAAAGGAAATATGCAGATGATACATGTTAAAGAAGTAAATGTTGAACAAGTGGGGAAACACCAAATACATTTTCTTCTTGATTCTTAAAATGGTTCCTCACTTGTGACCAGTGAAAACAAAGGAAATTAGAAGAAAAAGTTTCCAAGGAAATGAAAAACTTCATATTAAAAAGCCCAAGAAGATAATTCAGTATGGGAGCTGGAGCATTAGACTAAGAATTGGGGGACACAACTCTTGTCCTGCCTCATGATTTTATCATTAGACTTTGCAGTCAAAAGTAATTTTGGTCCAGTTGTGACACCTACACTCACTGCTTTCAGGGAGTCACAGAGTGGTTTGGGTTGGAGGGCACATTTAAAGACCATCTCACTCAGCCCCTCTGCCACGTGCAAGGACACCTTCCACTAGACCAGATTGCTCAGAGTCTCATCCAGCCTGGCCTTGAACACTGTCAGGAGTGGGGCATCCACAGCTTCTCTGGGCAACCTGTGCCAGTATCTCACCGTCTTCATTGTAAAAAATCTCTTATTTTCATCCAATCCAAATATACCCTCTTTCAGTTGCCCCTTACCCTGCCACTGCAGCCCTTGATAAAAAGTCTGTCTTTCTTACAAGCCTGGCTTACACGTTGGAGGACCACAATAAGGTCTCCTTACCTCATTCTCTTCTTCAGGCTGAATAACCCCAAATCTTTCAGCCTTTCTTCATAGGAGAGGTGTTTCAGCCCTTTGATCATTTTTTCTGGTCTTCCTCTGACCCCGTGTAACAGGGTCATGTCTTTCTAGCACTGAGCACCAGAGGACTGGGTGCAGAGGGCAAGGTATCAAGTGTTCCCTAGCTTAAGGAATAGCATCCTTCAGTCTCATCCTTTCAGTATTTGTTTTTCTTATTTGTAAAAGAGTGGATACTAATGCTTATTCAGTTTTGCAGAGTGATTAAAAAGTCTTAGTGGTAAAGTGCTAGATACTGCCTACTGAATTTGTGCTATTGTACTGCTGCTTTTTGGGGACCTACTTTGGGACATAAGTGTTTCAATCTGTGATCAGATGGATAAACTATCATGGGCCACAAAAAGCCCAAGCCCCTTTTACTATGAATATCTCAAGAGAAAGAGTTGGTCTCAGTTTGAAAATTGTTGGTGATGGGGGTTTAGCTGGCCACAGTCTATGACATTGTTGTAACTTTGCACCTTATGCCTATTTTGATATGATGCACCTGAAACTTCCACATACTGTATTATTAAAGCCTTACCTAATATAAAACCCCTACAGTGTCCATTTATTTATTCCAAGGCAGTTCTAATTCTTAGCCATAGCTTTTACTTGTAGGCTACTTCCAGGTAAGAATTAGATCTCTTCCTAAGCTTCTTTGCCCATTTTGCAATGGTTTTTGCACATTTTTTGACCTTTCTTTGAAATATCAACACCTTATTGTTTATACTAGGATCAGGAACAAGTTGTGGTTTAGCATTGCTATGAACTGCTTCAGAGTCCCTAGAAGTAGATTAGAAATGCCAGACAAAGGCTGAAGTGCTGAACTAGTATAAATTCCCCTCACCCATTCCATTCAAACTTCTCCAAAATGTTGAAATGTGGTTAAGTCTGAGAAGGCAGGTTTCACATCAGATCATGTATCATCTCTCTTCTTTGCCAGGATTTAATGCCCTATCAAGAATCATCTGTTCTCCCACAGGTGGCATAATGCCAAATGAAAGCATAAAGACTGCATACATTCCCTTGTGTACTCTGGCTAAGTCAACAGAAAAGTGATTGTGTACCCCTGACTGACATGGATTTATTCTGTAAGATGATTTAATGGCATAATCTATACTATTAATGAGCATGAAACCACAGCCACACTGTTCCAGTATTAGCTGTATTGGCTCCAAATAACAGAAATTATTTAACTTCCTCCTTACACATCCCAAGGTCACACTAGCCCTTTTGATAACCTGGAAAGCTGGTGGTTTATGTTCTCTTAAGTATCCAACACGACCCCCAATTTTTTTTTAACCAGTCTTTTCTACAGTAGAATCCATTTCACCATAATTTGTTCCCATCTACAGAGCTTCACTGCTGGGCTTTGAGAAAGGTACGCTGTTTGCCTGTTACCATATGTTCCCATATGATTCAGTCCATATTGCTATGAACTGGATTTGTTTTGGTCACTTTTGTGAATTTTAAAGCTAAGCATTTTACCAGTGTTGCCTATCTACACCTCCCTCTACAGTCATTGACGGAAGTTCTACCTTAGGACTGAATGAATCTTCCTATGGAGGTTCCACTCTCAATACCAGAGACCTAACTCTGATTTTGTGTCAGATGAAAACCTTCTGATAATAGTTTTATATTTTACTTATTACTGATAAAACTATTTACTACCAAAGCTAACAGACAAAAAAAGAATTCCCAAATGTTACTATCGCATCACAGTAACTCTCCCTAAACTAGTGGTTATTTAGAAGGAGTATGTGCTCTCCCACCAATGTAGGAATGCCTTGTTTATTAGCAAGAAATACAGTTTCTTGTACTATTACTACAAGACTAACAAAGGGGAATCAAATTAGAAAGGAAACATGACGAAGATGTCATTGGAATGGTACCTGCTGGAATCGTATGTCCAGGTCAAAAGTGATGGGCTCTCTGGGATTGCAGATCACTGGCAGGCTGTACTCCTGATGTGGGGCAGTGGTGCAGGCTATCAGCTTCACCGTGTACGTTCCAGAATAGTCTCGAACCTGGGCACAGAGAGAGGGGAAGCTGTAGCACCCACACCCCACCTAACAGGCTGGAGCAGTAGCAGATGTAGGGAGGGCTGAGGCTTTACCGCAAAGTCTGAAACGAAGCTCCACTGCTGGACTGGCAGGTTGTAGGTTGGCTCACTTCGGGTGAGGCTGAGGCTAAAAGTGAGGCCCGGGTGGTCAGCTGACATAACCATGGAAGTGAGAGATGAAGCTAGAAACATGCCAAAGAGACAGATTTGTCACCTTTAGTGTTTCATTGCAAACTCTCAGAGCCTGAAAAACATTCCCAATAATTCATAAACCATAATGCCATAACTGATGTTAATACCTTCACAGGGCACTGGGTTTTATTAGCTGAAACTAAAATCAATTACAGTCAATTCAGCTGGGCCTCCTTGATTCTCATTCAAGTGTCTATTCAGCTGCTGCTTTTGAGCTACACAACCAGAACTGTACGAACAACAAATTTTAGAGACAGTCAAAACAGTGAGAGTGGAGTGGCAGAGATCTATAATCCCTCCTGTTTTAAGCTTGGAATGTCAGTCCAGGGAAACACAACATAATTTCTCTTAGTAATTGAACACTTTTGTCTCCGCCTGATAGGCAAAACCAAACACACTAGAGGACAGCTGAGAAAAAGTAGAAGCACCATGAAGGAGTTTTATGGGTTAAAGTTAAACTAAAAGAGGCTTCCTATTTTTTTTTCCTCTTCTCACTGTTCAGCAAATCTAATTTAGTTAGATATTCTTTTCCATGGCTGGCATTCATGCTCAGATTTACGTCTGTAGACACGGTCTTACACCTGTAATTATTCTGAATAAAGGCAGTGGGGTTTAAACAGATTAAATTGCAGGAACAGGTCCTCAGCAATGACTAATTGAATGTCAGTGTTATATTAACAGTGACACAATGCCCACACAAGACTTTTTCTTGCTCTCTGAATATCCTAGAAAAGCTTCAAGTTAAAAAAGAAACTTTAATGCTAAGATCCTAGGGCAGTATAGCAATACAAATTATAACTATGAGGTTAAAAACATGTATCTATAGATCCCTAATGGACACAGTGGTGTAGATCTTCATCCTTCATAAATCAGGCTCTTGATCAAGTGGAACTATTTGCCTTCCGTCAGATTAATGTACATTTCAACAAGTTTGACAACCTGAATACAGTCATCAATGACAAGTAAGAAATCTAAAGCAGAGAAAAAATCTGTATCTGAAGAGCATAGTATATTAAAAAAAATCAGCTATCAGAAGCAGAAATAGAAAAAAAAAAGAATAGTATCAAATTTGGGAAGGATGTCTTTATTCCTGTAGTACTGCTAAAGGGTAGGTTACACTTACCAGGATGGGACATAACAAACAGACCATGAAACCGGGCTTCAGTCTTGAAGTTGACAACCAAGCGCCCCTCTTCACTGATGCGCATGCTGGTCGGGAACAGGGAACCTGCCAGCAAAATCCAATCAACCGGTGTGTTCCACTTGCAGGTGACAAAGAAATCACACTCCTGTGGAACACCAGACCCACTCTTTCATCTACCCTTGCCATGTCATGTGTTTTGGGGGGGCCTGCTGGTACTTTTTGGGTTAACTCCAGATTCTTCTCAAACAAGAATTTACACAGCAAGGCCTTCAGTTTTCAGGATGTGATGCAGCTTCCAAAGCATATAGGGAACTTCTCTGCAAAGCTATGCTTTCACTTGTTACCCTGGACCCACACAGCTGCTCTAGCAGGCTGGGGAAAATCCACACAGCAGTCTGTGCTTGGGTTCAGGCAGCATGGTCAGCTGCCGGGGGGATCTGCAGAAGGAAGACTTTTGTTTTCACCAAGTGTTCAAGCTGACTCCTACCAATGAAAGCTGCTTCACAGATAGCCTTTATCAGTGCCTCCCTACCTACTGTGCCAAGACAGCAACCATCAGCATTAGCTGGAGCAGCTGGTTGTGACTTCCACAGTAATCTGCTCTAGGGTGCTGCAATCTGTGAAACTCCTTCTTACAGGCTTTGCATTGCCGGCATTTTTTGGCATGAATTTGGCACAAAACACAGGCCTAACATATTCTAATTTCAAACTACAAAATCTTGTTTACACAACAGAAGTGGTTTACTTCTGTAGCTTGCAGCCAAGACCCTTTTTCTCTGGAGTTCTGCAAAGCTTTAGAGTTCATGCATCTCCTTCAGCGCTCCCTTACAAACAGCCAGTGATGTACCACCATTCTGCTTGCCAGGAAAAAGAAGGAAACAGGAATGTTCCCCCATAAATGTGCTGGAAATCT
The DNA here is from genome assembly GCA_910950805.1 of Acrocephalus scirpaceus scirpaceus. Classification (NCBI taxonomy): domain Eukaryota; kingdom Metazoa; phylum Chordata; class Aves; order Passeriformes; family Sylviidae; genus Acrocephalus; species Acrocephalus scirpaceus. Next base: position 52,043,833 of record OU383774.1, on the reverse strand, counting down.
AACACACCAGTGTGAATGTATACCACCTGTACAAAATAATCTGTACCAATCATATTTCTTGGTACAATACAAATAACTTTATATTCATGTATTAATTGGGGCTTTAGAAGACCCTGACTGCTTTACAGTGTTACTTAGAATTTATGTAGGGCAATTATATGAATTGAGAGGTATGGAAAAAACCTGGAAACTAGTTAACCCCTTCCTGCCCAGAAAAACAACTGCTGAAAAAATACTACCCAAATTAGACTGGGATACGTTGGGGGTTGTTTCGTACTGGTTGTTTTCAAAGGGAACTGACAATGTTCAGCACCTCCAAAGATGTGGCCATCAGCTTCTTAAACAGAGAAATAAAGAAATTAAAGACAGGAAACTGTGGCATAGATGCACCATGTAACTGCTGAGACAGAAGATTAGATCTGGTTGTTATTTGGTGACTAGCACATCACATGATTTGTGGCATGTGGCTTATTCTTTAGGCATGGCATGACATGTACTTCATTCTTCATGCACTGCAGATTCCCCTTGCTGCTCCTCATTTCCTGCTCTTGACATAAGGACAAAAATGGCAAAGCAATGATTTCTGTAGTTCATATACAGAGTTAGCAGAAGCAAAAAGTGATTTTAGGTTCCCAGTAGTCCTGAAATTGTATATGTACATAATTGCAGCTGGTACCTGTATTCTACCTTAGGTTGAGAGAGATAGGAAACACCTGAAACATAATTCTGGGAAATATTAAGTAAATTTGCATAAAAAGAACAATGCAGCACACAGGTGTAACTATATATTTGAATCTAGCACACACATCTGTATGTCACTACTTGTAAAAAGTAAATTAAATTTTTTAAAAGATAAATTCTGCAGCAGGAGATTTTGACTTGCTGACTACTTGCTATACGCACATACATTTACTGACAGTATCTAACATATTGTAGAATGTCTCAGTTTACTACTCTCACACAGAGGACAGGCCCCCATTACACAGTTCTGTTTCTTTTGAATGTTTCATAACATTTTCAAAATATCAAAAGTTGCTGAAACTGGCCATTCACAGTGAGAAAAAAAATGGTATCACAGAAAAGCTTCAGTTATTTTCAATAAAGTGCAAACATCTTGTGTGCTAACAGAATTTGGTTACATAATGTACCCTGAAGTTCTGAGTAGATATAAATCTTTTTAATTTTGCACATGTACTTCAAATATAACAATACAATTGTCTTTCTTTGCAGTAAAAGAGCTGATGTCAACTTTACATGATTTTCATAAAGACTCCAGCAGACACCTGTGAGTGCTAGGAAATGACAGACTGCTAGTGATAACAAATGAAAATTTCAAATTTGTTTCTAGTATTGGAATGATTGAAAAACCATCCTACTGTGTGCAAACTATACTCCTAGTAACAGAGCATGAGTTCTGTGCCAAGAAAACACAACACCCACCTTGGAGCTCTGCTTCAGGTGGGCTGCCGATCCCATCCTTCCACAGGATGGCAGTGTCATACACAAAAGTCAGCCGGAGCTCTGACTGCAGGTCGAAATGCTGCCAGCCTCCGACGCCCACAGGAGAGTGGAAAACATAAGAGACGTACAAAGGGACCCTCAGAGTGACATAGGACTGCACTAGGTTGAGAACCTATAAAAACCAGAATTGTGTATTAGGGTTAGTGATGAACGGCAAGGTTCAGATTTGGTCCAGGTAAGCCGAATGCAAGAGAAAGGGAAGACAGACCTTGAAATAAATACTGTGACTCAATCAAATTCTCTCTCTTTGTAAATTACAGGTGAAGTGCAAAACCACGTTTCAGTGGTTTTCAGCTGAGCTTACATCACTTCTAGTTTCATCTTTGTACTTCAAACTGATAAAACATAATCCCCTCAATTTTGACTCATCATTTTTGTTCAGGTTTTTTAAGTACATAAACAACACAGCTACAAATGAAGGCTTTAGAAATTTTTCAAATATGCTTTTGCATTTACTCTGTGGTTATGCCTTAACCAACTCTTTTGCTTATGTTCTTGTTACTATCAACTAAGAAACTCGTCTGGAAGATGCTGAAACTGCTTGGATGTCACTGCAAGACTGAGTCCATAGACTGTACTTAGTCACCTCTGGAACTCTTCCTTTGTGAACGGATAATAGCTAACATGCTGCATGCAAACACAGAAATCATACTGTTCATCACTGTCTGGAGGAGCTAAAAATAATAAGCAAGCTGATATGGATTTAAAAATAGAGCCTTTCTTTATATATTGTACCAAACATATGTAATTATCAAAGAATTACATATTCTTTATATATATTTTCACGAAAAAAGACAAGAAGAATAGTGTCAGTAAACTGTCACCTCTTCAGATAGCTCTTACATGATACATGGATCTAAACCTGTCTGAAGAGACTTCGCGTTTATTTTTGGTTACAAATGCTTTGTCAGTCACATATTTCTGACTACAAATGTGCAATATGGATCCTTTTAGGCCTGGATTTTCTTAGAAATACATGGAAGGAAATACATGGAAGGAAAGACATGGAGATCGTCTCCCTGTGGGAAACTTTTCAAAGTCATAAAAGCTGTTGAATTCTCATTTAAATTCCATATATAAATTTGGACATCTGAATATTTTCCTGATTACCTTACATCCTTCTCAAGAGTGTTTTGCACTGTCAAAAATCCAGCATTCAAGGAAGCTTACAAGCTGGGTTCAACCAGCAGCAAGTCAAGGGGCTGAACGACCATCACCTCACAGCTATTTTACACTTTGAAATGCCTGACAGAACTTTTACTAATATAATGTAACCACAAATTTACTGCTTGCACTAACTAAATACTTTGGCCTAATCAAGGACTTCATTAAGGCAAATGTTCATAGTTGCCACAACTCACTTTCATGTGTGACTCTCCTTGACCTGCACTCTGTGCTACCAAAATGTTTTTTGACTTATATTGTTTGACTCATTCCATAATACACGCTAGCATTTAGACAGTAGTCATTTGGAAACACATAGTATCACAGAATCAAAGAATTTTAGGGGTGGAAGGAACCTCAGCAGATCATCCAGTCCAGCCCACCTGCCAAGGCAGGGTCACCTAAAGCAGGTTACACAGGAACATGTCCAGGTAGGTTTTGAATGTCTCCAGAAAGGGAGACTCCATGATCTCACTAGTTCCAGTGCTCTGCCACCCTCTATGTTTTTTCTCATGTTGTGGTGGAACAATTTTTGCTTTAGTTTATGGCCATTGCTCCTTGTCCTGTCACTGGGTGGAAACAGAAAAAAAAAAGTTCTCTCTATATATTGGATGACCAAATAAAGTTAGACAAAATATTATTCAGTACCATTTAAGCTGCAAGTTTATCTTTGGGATACCTGCATATCTGAGCAATTATTTTGGACACAGATTCACTAAATTGTTCCAAATAACAACACGATATTCTCACTTCTATTAAAAAAATATAGCAATGATGCAGCTCTCGAGTGTCTTATGGTTTGCCTTTGATTCAGGGGTAACCCCAAAAATTTTTCATTTCCTGGAGCAGTATCAAGGATTGAATGAATAAATTTGATTGTACAACAAATATGTTACTATTGTAAGGTCATTCCAGACAAACTGTGTTGGCTTTTCTCTGTGTGTTTTTGTTCTATATCTGCATGCTGTACAGTAAGAATTAGACATTGAAGCCAGAGATCTGAAATTTAGTTTACTTATAAGGAAGAGACAAAAGTATGTGGAAGAGGATTTAATACATGTCCATTATTTTCTTAAATAGAAGCATACATAATGCTTAATGACAAAGTAGAGGACTGGAATATCAAAGTGAGAATTTAATGACCTTGCAGATTAGAATAATAGTAGTGAGACGAAATCTTATAGCTTAAAGTATAAGGTAATAGAAACCAGTCAGGGATTTCTGTAGAAATGAAAGACATTCATTAGATACAATAGAGGGGAAAGAAATTTTGCTATGTGAATTGGTCACATCATAACGATGACCTTCCTACCCTCTCCATGTGCTATGATCCTAAGATAAACTGAGGAATGGGGTGGAAATTAGAAGCATGCATGCCATTATACAGAGCACTAGTGAGAGCTTATCTGGAACAGCTTTGATCATCCATGCTTGAAAAAGGCTAATTTGCATTGTAGACTGCAGAAAAAGAAATCAACATAACCAGAGGAATGGCAAAACTATCTGATGAGAAGAGTCTAAAATAGCCGTGCTGTTGAGCCCAGTACAACAAAGGCTGAGAGGGAGTAAGAATGCTGTCTATATACATCAGGAGACTAAGTGCAGAGAAGGGCCACTGATGATGAAAGATAGTGCTCACATGGGAACAAATGGGCATAAGATGGCCATGACAAACAAAGTCTAGAAATCAGAAGTGTTTCCAGCCCTCAGTATGGTGACATTCCACAAGAATAGTGAGGCCATGAAATCTTGTTAGGTTTTAGATTAAGTTTACTAGTGTTGGAATGACATTATATAGACATAAGGCAGAGGCCTGGATAGGGTGATCCGCAAAACTCCTTCTAGCTCAGTACCTTATGACACATCAAGATAAAAAAAATCCCTAATTACAAAGCTTTTCTTGGCTTTCAACATATCATTGGCTCTTCACATGTACTGTACATAAAGCAGTCCACTAATGACGTTTTTAGGCTACATTTTAGGGTTTTCTTGCCTCCATTTGATGGGACCATAGTTTTAGAGAGCTCAGCTTATTTGTACTGGTCAAAATCTAGTAGCAGGATCCCTTCTCTGGCAAGTCTGCCAAAGGAACACTGCTCCTTTGACATATCACCACTGCTCTAGGGAGAAATCTGAAATCTCTCCATTTCTAGGACTGTAGAGTTTAAAAGGTTCTTCCCTTTTAATAAAAAACTGAAAGAGGTGTCTGGGCATCAGAGCTGCTTGCCTCAGCCTTGGATTTTATTTGTGTATTTTTACCCATGTGCTTCCATCAGTTTTACAAATTTCGTGTTACTCATGGCATGATGGGGGAGGAAGGATTTCTTGCTTCAAGCTCATTGAATTTTTATGCAAACAAACCCTTCTACTTGTGGATTTTCAGGTCTGGAGGCAAACCTACAATAATGGAAGTCAGAGAATTGCTGAAAAAATAATTCTCTCTGACAGTAAACGAAAACTTTAAAGTGCCTCCTATTTCTGCAAGGGAGAATCTACTCTTCTGTAGGCAGAAGAGAAAAATCTCAAGACATGGTATATGAAAGGATCTTTTTGATATAATAAAAATAAAATAAAGAGGAAGGCAACTGCAGAGGAAAGCTGTGACTGTCAAAGTGAGCAGACACCTCCCTACCCCCCCAAATGAATCAATGGAATGTGTTACACAGATGGAGGAGTTTGACTTCTCCAGCCCTGCTAATAATGCTGTTTAGACAAACATGAGAAAACATTCTTTCCATTGAGTTATCTTTCTTTTCCAGCACTGCATGCAAAGCCTACTGGGAGTAGCCAGCTGTTCATTTTATATCTCGATGTGACACTGATGAAATCAAAAGGATAACTTAGAGCTGTGTAAGTGTGGGATCAGCTCAACTGCTGTGGAGAGACAGGACAGGTGCATTATGTGTCCATGCATCCCATGCACAGGAGATTTTACCAGTTACACTGACAAAATTACATTCAATAACATTGATTTTAAACAATAATAAGTGGGTATGAATTTTAGTCTTCTGATAAAGGAGAGAAATACAGACTACAGCTACACCCCAGATGAACTGGGGAAATTGTGTCTCATACTCCATGACAATGCCAGGTCTGGAGAACCTGAGAAGACAGAAGACAAAAACTGTACCAGGAAGGGAACAGACTCTTACAGATAATATCTGGAAAAAAATTAGATAAAAAATCATCAAACAGTGCACCTCAAAATTCCCATGTGTGAGAGAAGAACGTGATTTATATTGGACATTGATCTAAGAAGTAGAGCTTCATACTAATTTTTTTGTTAGATAAATTATCACAGATCACAAGGTCTAGTTTAGAATACTGACAATTCCCATTTAAGACTTAGAAAGTATTAATGGGAGTTTCCATATGTGTTTTTCTTTTCTTCCTCTTTCAGATGCAATCTGTCAAACTTCATTAAGTAAAAAACACAATTATTTTGAGAATCTGTCAAGTAAAAATTTAGAATATTTACTATTAAAAATATCTTCAATAAAGGGTTTGTGGCATGGACTCTGTGCTTTATTTAGCTGGCTTACATTTCCAGAGGGCAGAGCTCGTCAGTTTGTGTGTGTGCTGTACATTGATAGTACTGATAAAATTAGAATTAGACATTAGAAATAACACAAGTTTGTGTTTTATTTTATTTATCTCAATGACACAGGCTTTATATGAAAATTGTATTTTTATTCTCCAAATTACCCTAAGTCTCATTTTCTATTGGATTTACTTGTGATGTCTGTGCATTTGAGTCACACAAGCTTAACAATGTTATCAATTAAGTGTTTACACAATGTCAGTATGGCAAAACTAAGATTTGGCCCTAAGAAGACACCCAGACAGGTAGGTCACAGGTGAAACGCAAAGCAGGTTTGTTTAAAGAAGTCTGAATGGAGAAGAGAATGCAATACAGCCTTGAAATGCCAGTCCCTTGAAAAAATTTAACCTCTGACTTTGTTACACAGCTGGTGCATTCACTTTACAGTTTTTTTTTTCTTTACAGCTTACTAAATGCATATGTTTGCAGCTAGAGAAAAAATGTTTGTCTTTTAGTGAAGTTTCATGTCAAGGGAACATGAGCTTGTAGAGTTTTCTTAAACTTAACTGGGGTCACTAAAGTGAATATAAAAATGTGAAAACACGTTTCTGTCTGCGTTTTACAACATCTAGTGAGATTTTCAGAATAGGTGAGTTTTCATCTTAAAGTACGATTTTGGTAAAACTAGCTCCAATAAAGCTGGAAATACACTGTTTCTGTGTAATAAAAACCCTCTGCATGCTGCCTTGTATAAGGTGAAGCAGTACATTAGTGATTTTAAAACCTGTTTGCAGACGGGTTTTTGAAATGCTCAGTGCCATAACATGTGTAGCATGTGTAGCATTAACTGAACATTTTGGAAGAAAGAAATGTTCAGTTTGGGCCAAAAATAACTGGTTTTTGAAGAGAAAAAAAGTGAACTGCTCAGCTATACTCAATTACCATAGTTTCAAGGTATAAAGCTATACATTCAAGTGTTTTAATACATGTTCTTCACCTTCTTGTTCCTATAAAAGACTTGATTATTGACCTGTCTTTAATAAAATTAGTTTGAATGGTAATTTCATTGTTTCCCTATTCCAAGTCTGGCAATGGACTGGAACCATGGAAAACAACATCCATATATAAATACTTGGCCAGAACCACACAGAAGCCTTCAGATGCCAAACTGCCTGGCTATAGCAAACAGATATAACAGTAGGAAATGAGATCAAATGATACTTCACACTCCATGAAATAAGTGTAGATCAGCACCTCAATGTACACTTCAATAAAGTAGGGTCAGTTGCTTGGTTTTCACTGTCTCATTTTTTCATTTCCTTTCATGAATATCTGTCATTGATTCAGAACCTGTGTTGTGAGAATGTGAGATGTCTCTAGTACTCGACTCTCACTCTCACTTCATGTTCCCATGAAGTAAAGTCCAACCTTTGGTAGCTACTTGAAAATACTGGAAGACTGCCCTCAAACAAGTGAGTTCCTCTTTTTAAGGCCTATACATATCCAAATATAGACACTGAATTTTAGACTGTGACTGCAGGTTGTCCTAAAGAAATCTACTAATCATCAAAGCTGACCTTAACTTTAACAAGGATAGAACTCTAATCTAAATTCATTAGCTCAATTTAAAGAGGAGCAGGTCTTTAATTTTAAGTAAAAGTTTTTTAAACTGCACATCTGAGTCCATATTTAAATACATAAATGCCTGGCTTTTCAGTTGTGGGCAGACCCCAGGAACAAACCGTCAAGCTGTATACTGAAAGGAGTGCTGCATCTAGCTCACACGGGGTTTGCTCATGCACAGAATAATTGAGAAAGAGAGTGGGTCACAATCAAAAGGCCTCAAAGGGAAAAAAAAAAAAAAAGAAAACTAAGACCTTCTCTGTATGTATTATGACAGTTCATGAGTTCATGGGAACTGGCTAAGACAGCTGCAGCCTTCAGAAAACACTAGGAGCTGTGCCAGAAGAAGTGCACCAGCTGCAGGTCTCCTACCTCACTTCTTGCTTACTAAAGTTCATCTCCTTCCCCCACCATAGCAGGAGCTCCCATAAAGTGAAGGTCCACATCATTTAAGATATTCCCAGTTCTTAGTGTGAAATCTCTCCGTCTGAATCAACATGGCTGTCTTTGTTTGACCATACAGGTACTGGAGAACTAGAATCAAGAAACAAAATTTTGAGCCTAAAGATCTAGCCAAAGTATCTGGTAAATTCAAGGTATTAAATTTGCAGTGGTAGCAGGATATGGTAAGAGTGTTTTTGTTATTTATTTATCTGTTCTGTCTATATAATAGAATTTAGGCTTCCTTTGTCTGCTAAAAAAAAATGGTGAAAACCATAGCTGCCAGCTTTCCTCTCACAGAAGAGGATTATTAATTGTTCACTGAATGAGAAAAAAACAACAATGGTGACAACCACAGAGACAGGGCACTGACTGCCTCCCCTCTCAGCTGGAGGGGGTCATGTGAAGATAAAGACCAAACCTGGAGAAGAATTAAATGGAGGTGGGGAAAACAGGGAGGGCAGTGAAGCGCGTACTGGCTGCGGGGCAATGCTTCACCGCTAGAAGTAATTCAGCTTGATATTCCACTTAACACATTGTAACCTTTTTTCCATAACCTAGAAGGCACTAAAGGATGACTTCAGCTGCAGTTTCACAGCTCTCACAGCTCATGTTGATCCCTCTCTGCTTGTAAATGAGAGCGCTTACATAAAGTACATAATACCTCTGAAACCCAAGGAAAGTAAAGCTTTCTTCTATGGCTACATTGCCACTTACGCATGTCCTCCAAATCTGAATATACAGGTTCTTCCAGTTTACTAAAACATCAGAATGGTACTTATTTCCTCCTCTGTTTATATGAACATAGACATAAATAACAAGGTTTTGTTTAGATATATATTTGTCTAAAGCAGCTATTCAGCCTTTTCTCTAACAGACACAGAAGTATTTAAAATGGAAAGGATTTGTACCAGGTCTCCCTTCCTTTTCACTGAGGGAGAAGTGGCTTGCACAGTTAGAGATGCTGCAAGTTGTGTGTGCTTCTGGTTGTGTTGTATGGGAAATAAGAATATATGATTGCATATTGCCTGGGCATAAGGAGGTAGTCACAGTAACGATGAATCGAAGAAATGAGATAATTCTAAGAACAGCGAAGACTGCTGCCATTTTTATCTTCTGGGAATGTGTAAGGTTTACATCCCACACTTGGATGCATTCCCTTTCCCTCTGACAGGTTCATAGATCTCATGGAATGCACCTGTAGGAGGATCTGCTTTCAGCAAAGGCCAAGACCAAGCAAAGCATGGACAGTGAGCTTCCAACATGAAGGCAGAGACCTTGAACTGGTCTCTGTAACAGACAAGGAACCAGAACTGATAAAGCACTGAGATGACATATCCATCAAGGCCTTTGTATCTGAGACAGGCAGCAGCTCCGTTTTGTTCTCATCTTCTGATTTAGAGTATATAATCTCTAGTTAAGAGGGGCAGAATATTAGGAAATTAACCACGTGCTGAAGAGATCCTGGTGCAATTTCTTGTCCAGCAAACTGACTGTACGATTACCTCTGAACACCCACGGAGTAAGGTGGACTTTAGGCATGCAATTATAACAAAATCAAAACAACAACAAAAAAAATCAGTTTATCTGATTAGGTATCTCCATGTCCACCAGTGACTATACTTTCTGCAGTAAATTAGCTCTGTTGTTGCACATGCTTGTATGTTTCTGTGGGCAATGACACACTTTCCACATCTGCTTTATGCCATTTGGGAATAAAAAAATAAGAATTTGTGCAAATAAGTCTACAGATGTCTCATAGAAGATGGATCCTCCATAAAATGTCAAAAGAGCAGAGAAATTATGGCCATTTCACAAAGCAGGGTCATTCTTTTCATAGTGTTCAACAGGGAATGCTAGTGTACTGGGAAAGTGAGTTTGCTGTGGATAGACTTCTCTGATATGGGTCCTTCTTCCAGCCTGTAGGATTGTTCCCCAAATATATTTTTCTGTACATAAACTTCATAGTTACAGCCACTGTTGTCCAGAGCCTGAGTGGGATCAAACTGGGAAGACCCAGGGATTAATTTCACTGTCACTGCTCCAGAAGAAATCCTGCACCCTTTTTCTTCCACATTACTATGGATTTCTAGAAATCATTTTCCAAAGTACACCTGAAGTTCTCTCCAATCTCTTGCTTTTAACTCCCCAACGATTTTCACAGCTCTGTTCTTTAGTCATTCTATACTGGCAGCATTTTTTGCTTCCTGAGCAAGTAATTTTCTGCTGGGTAATGCGAGACCATTGTGCTGTCTGCATTGATGTGTTATCCAGTGAACAAGAGATCAACAAAGCCAAGTTGCTGATAGGACACTGCAGTCTATTATTATCAGCAAGAATTTCTCCACAATGTTTTAAAACTGCTTTTTAAGATATACCACAATGAATATTAAATAGCCCAGTGCTATCTGTGTGTTAAAAGCAATTCTTCAGAAGGCTTTCATTTTAAGAAAAGACTAGGTTGGCTTACTATACAGTAAAAGGGAGACGGTTTGCACCAAAAGTACCCCAGAACTGTACTGGGAGAAAATCATAACAAATTTCATTCAGAACAAATTATTCTCCTATTTCTATTAGCACAGATGTATTATAAGGGAAATATTTTATTACAAGAATACAGAACAAAATCAAGTTTCAGTTCCATACCTGCCCATCTGTTCCAATGGTGCCTCCACAATCAGTGAGGAGCTCAGACATGTCATAGTAGCTAATGAACTCCCACAAACAGGCTTCCAGGTTCAGGTTGCGGTAGAAGCGCAAGGTGTTGAGGCCTCTGATTGTTGGGCTGTACTGATAGGGAATGGTCTCTCCAATCACATCTGGATTCTTGGTAGCGTCAGTTAAAAATCCATGGTGGGTCTTTACTTCTGTGTAATCCAACAGGTTGGAGCACTTGTGGTTTCCAACTCTAGTTCCATCAGGGCTAAGTGTCAGCTCGAAGTTGGAGAGCTCTCTTGTAGAAATAACAGGCAGCATGCCTAAAAACATTAATTTATAGCACTATCGCTACATATCAGTTGTCAGACCTGCTTAATTTAGCTAAACTTTGTCAAACACTAAGCATGTTATGCAGCACTTTTGTATTTTGTACGTACACCAATTACTGTACTTTAGAATTCAAAGAAAGTTAATATGTATGAGAATTTTACCTACCATAGCTGTATACTATGAAAAGACAAATAAAATATTTCTAAAGATATTAATATTTAACTATATTAATACACAACATGCTATTAAATAAAAAATAGTGCAAATGGTATATTAAATGGTATATTTCTAAGCACTTCAAAGGAGTTTTACAAAGCTTAGGTCTAGCTCAATTTATGTAAATTATGCAGTTAATCTGAAAATGCTATTCTTCACATCAGAGACTATGCATCAATACAGTATCTTATGCATCTTGTTGCAAACTGCACTTGTAACATTTTTCTTTGGTCCTACTGTTAAAAGATTACGTTATTAACTTGTCTATTTAAAATAACCTGACCAATAAAATAGCTCAAAAACCAGCATATTGTATAAGTTCTCCTAACTCCACAGCTGATTTTCTCATACCATCAATATGTGGCATCGTGACTGTCAGTTTGATGAGGTTGGCATAGTCAGGATCTTCTGGGCCAGTGTAGCGCAGTTTGGCAGAGAATGGCTCTGCTCCAACTACTCCTGATATACGAGGCTGACAAAGACCTAATGGAAAAAAGAGAAACCAACCTTACTTTATGCCCACAGGAAACAATCTATACCTTCCCTTACACGATTTCAGATGTACTTTTCTTCCACGGTACAGGTATCGAAAACAACAAGAATTTTCTTAAATGACAGATGAACACTTTGAAAAGCATTTTTCAGAGGTTTCAACTATGCAAAAGAGGATTCAAACAGAAATGGTTACTTGATCAACAGCATCACATTTTCAGAAGAAGGTGATGATATTGCATCGGTGTCTTTTCAATTGCATGTGTCAACCTTACTCGCAAAGCCAGTGCCAAGTGCCATACTTTCTTACAGAGGTCTTCAGAGGCATAGGTTTTAATTCTTCCCACCATCCTAAGTTTTATGGAAGATACCTGGCAGCATTATTTGTTTTGGCACTGGATTGGAGTACGTAGTGATATGCCCTCACAGAAATTTATGAGTCTCCTGATCCGTTAGTAACAAAAGTGTAGTTAGAAAGATTGTGTCACAGGATATCTAGAAATATTCTGCTTAGAATAGAGCCAGCTCCAAAGCTGGATCAAGTTGCTTAAGGCCTTGTTAATTTGAATTTTGAATTTCTCAAAAAAAGGAAAATGTATAACTTATTTTGGTAATCCTTTCCAGTGTTAGTTCAACATGTTCCAGTATTATTCCAAGTTTGTAGGACCAGAAAATTAGGTTTGTAATCATATGATCTGAGACATATGCAACTTCTAGTTGCATAGTTCAGTGCAGAAGTATTTGCATTCTGGTAGCTTTTTCATGTGACAGCTAAAGGATTACAATGTACTCTAAGTTTCTTACTTCTAAGTAAGGAACAAACAGATGTGGAAAATCAAAATACTCCTCTTTTCCCATTTCTGAGGGATTTCAAGTAAAGAGGCTCCTCTTAGAGAGCTTATTGGTTCTGGAGGACCTCATCTCGCTCAACATTGCCAAGTTGGAACCTTCTGTCAGGATGAAACAAAATTTCTTTTCTGCACATGACAGCTTTTTGGTTGGTGGTTTTAGGTTGTTTTTTTTTCTTTTTTTTTCCTCAAATGCAAATAACATTGCTAAAGAGACTAAATTCTTTATTTTTTTATACAATCTGAATTCCTTTTGAGAGATTGGTCTACGCACTGGAGGTCAGGCATTTTCAAAGTGGAAAATATTCAGGATTTTCGCAGGTTGCTTTGATCATTGCACTTCTTTCTTTCCACATCACAAGTTAGCTCAGGTACTGGAAGTAATTTAGGCATAACAACTCAGTCCTGAGACTAAGCTAATCAGCTCTGTTAATTTGTCAAGTGTAATCCAAATAATGCATTATTACAGTAAAAAAGCCAGTCTGTTTCATATAAAAAGAAGAATGAATAATTATGAATGCTTTGACCAGGGAAAAAGTTTGTCCATGCCCTGTTATTGGGCCCAGTTGCTTTAGTCTTTAGTCAAGGAAGACACCAATTCTCGGGTGTCAAGTGAGGCCTGAACGCCAAATGAGGTTTTTCTTCTGGCTAGGCTTTCATATGCCAAACCCATGAGGATTCTCCAATGTCTCATAGGAGCTGAGACTGTACTGCATCATTACTGCAGTTGCATTCAAAAGTCAACAGAAACCAGGTTTCACTAATTCCATTCCATATGTTCTCATTGTTCTCATGAACATACAAGTTTGTTATGTGGATTATTATTTAAAGATGTGGAGAATTAGGAGAGAGGAAAAACTTTTTCTTTATACAATGTTTTGATGTGTCAAGACAGTTTTTGCACCACCTCTATGAACAACAGAAGAAAAGCTGAGATGGTAATGTTAAAATGCCTGATCATGTAACCAGCTTTTGTTAGGATTGAATTTGGGATCCAAAAGAGACCTGTGAATTTTGCAGTAGGTGATGATGTCTTACCTTCTGATGTGCTTATAGTGACAATAGGGCTCATAAGCTCAAGACCTTCATTCCCATCGGAATTCACAGCCCGAGCTGCACACTGGACACGAGAACCAGCTTGAAAGTAAATGGAGTCGAGTGTAATCATCTTAGAGGAAGTGAAGAAGGTGTCAAAGTCAACCTCCTTCATGGGGCTGGTCACACCATCAGGGCCAGTGGGGGCACTGACAAGCCACCGGTACTGTGTCAGAGTATTATTGATGTTCTCACTGGCACATATAGAGCCAGTCTTGTCAAAGTCTTCATACTTAGGATTACAAGCCTGCAGACCAAGGCACATGTGTTAAGAATTTATTTGCTTCACAGAAAAGGAGTTTTAAGTCATCAAGAGTCATAAAACTCAACAGCATGGAACTGACAATCCCACTAAACCTCGTAAGAAATCACCTTATTTTGACAGTGAGGTATTTAGCCCTGTTAGGGTAGATTAAAAGGTGTATCTAATTATGCTTACTGAAATAAAATATTATTTTAAATTGATTTATAGGTGAAAACATGGCATAGTTATAAAGGCACAAACTACACTCCGAAGTATTACTTTAATTTTAACTTCTCCCTTTGATCTAATTCTGCAAATACACTTTGCATTTAAAGATTTATTTTCTTTGATTCTTTTTTTACTTAGAAGAACCATTCAATTTGTGGCATTCCTGTGCAAAAGGAATGGGCAGAAAAACCAATTGAAGATGAACAAAACATTCTTCAAGGTATATGAATATTTATGTAAACTTTTCAGTTGTAAAACTACTAGTGAAAAAAATGAAAGAAGCCTGCATTCCTTCAGCACTCATTTTACAGTCTGTGGCTGTAAAACAATGGTTCATCTGTTATCTCCAGAGATTTTAACTCTGCAAACTAAGGCAGGATAATGCAGGAAATACTAAGGTCACGCAATCACAGACACAGTGTGAGTATCAATATCAAATTATTCTTAGTGAGGAACAAGTGAAACATCTTTCTATGCTTTTTGTCCTCCTGAAAATGGATTCATTATCCAGACAAATTAGATTAGCTCTAAGGATAATTCTAGCTTGAATTAATATGTGTGACTAATATGTGTGACTCATCACCATATGGATTGATACTGGGTGCCTAAAATCCACTGAACAAAATCCATAGACTGATTTTGTTCTGTTTTTGCACAGAGATACTCACTGTGATACAGATGACAGGATAGCCAGCAATGGGACTGGTTCTGTCTTTGGCTTTAGAAGTATCATCGTATATCAACAGAGATGCAACTTGAGGGACAGAGGGAAAGGTGACATCTGCCATGCTGTTCATTTCTTCAATGTAAACAATGGCCTTGGCTGTCTGACAATGAAAAGGACAGAAACAGTTCTCTGTGAAAATTTAAATAAGCAATCTGGACCTCAATCAGAATTGTCTAGCCTTCAAAACATTGCTCCAAAAGAAGTTCTAAAACTTCAAGTGGATGAGCTATTGAGAAAGGGTTGAGGCACCGAAAGTATACTACAGAGTGCAAGAGGAAGAGCTAAAATGAATTTTTTCTTTTCAGAAAAGTGAAAATCCCAGACCTTCAACCTTGTCTCCCAGCTTTTTTGCTGTCACTTCAGTTTGCTGGTTGAGCCCCCTACATGCACTGTATGCTTTAATGGCTGGTGGAAATGGGGTGTTTGTCATCAGCAAAGGCTGTGTCTCTTCTGTCTGGCTGTTTGGAGTCAGGCTATATATGGTGTGACACTGATGAAGCAGACAAGGCGTTTCAACAACATTTTATGCCAATTCAGAGGAATATATACTGTTTAAATTAAAAGCATGTAAGATATAATGCTAAATAACAAGAATGTGTAGCTATTTCCTCTTACACAATAGGAATAATATTAACATGGTTTTGACAGCAGAAGTCATATTTCACCTGAAATTGCACTTTTTACAGCATATTATAGCAGATTATATTGTATTGCCAGAGAGTGTTTTCAAGAGGACATAAGTTTCTAAGACTGATTATATGAGAAGAATATGTCTGGAACAATATCCTGAAGACTTCAGTCTTTCATTGACTCTATGGCCCCATCAACATTATTGCCTTGACCAAAAACTGTTTTGTTTAGGTGTTACTGTGACAGCTGGGATGGCCTTTTTGTCTTTTAATAGACAAGCCAAGATGGTGTGAATAAATCTTAAAAGAAGAGAAAAATGATGAGCCAGAAAGTAAGCAAGAGGTCTGTTTACCAGATTTTGTTGTTCAGGACTTTGCACGAACTTGTTACCTTTATTTCTGCAACCATGTTCTCATCAGGCTTCAGGTGAACAGTGAAAGCTTCTCTCATCTCCCTTACTCCATCAAAGAGAACTTCAATCTCCACAAAGTGCTGTGTTTCACCCTCCTTGAACTCAATTTCTGAAAACATAAGACACTTAAAAATAAATCTGTTGTTCGTAACTAGCTGTGATTCATGGTCCAGACAGCAATTAATACTTGCTTTTCAAATTACAGATGCTTGCAAATTTAGTTTAACCTATTTGATGCTACAAATAATAATAATGAATAGAAGTAGACACATGTGGAAATCACTGAAAAGAAGACATAAATCAAGAGATTTGCAAAGCTCAAGATTTAGCCTTATGGAACTTAATGTTTTGAAAATTATCTGTGACTAATTACATATATGTTGGTAACATATGTGAATGATCAAAAGACTGAAGAATTCTAAATAAATAGTATTGTTAGGTCTTTTACCAACAGATATAATAAATACAATGGTATATATCAAAAATAAGGAACAAAGTTGTAGCTACACAAGTGTATTGTATTTTGAAAATCATTGTCTCTGAAAAACCTTCCTAAGTCATGGTGATAAAAAGTTCAATCTTAGCTGATTGTATTTGGTTTGGCTTTGTTAGTGGGGAGCTACAGGGGTGGATTCTTGCAAGCAGCTGCCAGAAGCATCTTCCATATCTGACAGTGTCAGCTAGCTCCAAGAGGGACCCACTGCTGGCCAAGGCTGAGCTCAGCAGTGTCAGTGGTAGAGCCTCTGGGATAACAGATTAAAGAAGGGAAAAAACTGCTGAACCACAGCAACTGGGAAAGAGGAGTGAGAATATGTGAGACAACACCTCTGCAGGCACCAAGGTCAGTGGAGAAGGAGGGGCAGGAGGTGTTCCCGAAGCCAGAGCAGAGGTTCTCCTGCAGCCTCTGGTGCAGCCCATAGCAATGCAGGATGTGCCCCTGAGGCCCATGGAGGCCCATGGTGGAGCAGAGATACACCTGCAGCCCGTGCAGGACCCATGATCAAGCAGCTGGATGCCCAGAGGAGGCAGTGACCCTGGGGAAGCCTGCATTGGAGCAGGCTCCTGGCAGACCTGTGGCCCCATGGAGAGAGGAGCCCAGAGTGCAGAACGTTTGCTGGCAAGACTTGTGACCCTGTGAGAGGCCCACACTGGAGCAGTTAATGGAGAACTGCAGACCATGGGAAGGACCATGGTGTAGTTTGTGAAGGACTGCAGACTGCAGGTGGGACCTGGTGCTGGAGCAGGGAAGAGTGTGAGAAGACAGAAGCATCAGAAATAACGTGTGATAAACAGATTGCAACTCCCATTCCCTCAATCCAGTCAGAGGTAAGGAATTTGGGAGTGAAGCTAACCCCAAGAAGAGGGGAGGGGTGGGAGGAATGTGTTCTAAGATCTAGTCTTATTTCCCATCACTGTGCTCTGGTTTGATTGGTAATAAATGAAACTAATTTTCCAAAGTTGAGTCTGTTTTCCCCCTGCTGATAATTGGTGAGTGATCTCCCCCTCTTCTTATCTCAACCCATGAGCCTTCTGTCATATTTTCTCTCTCCTCTGTAGCTGAAAAGGGGGAGTCATAGAGCAGCTTTGGTGGGCACTTGCTGTCCAGCCAAGATCAACCTACCACACTGACCAAGTTAGGGAGTACTATGATTCTCGACTGTATTAACTACTAAAGAATTAAAAAGTACAGAAACTATTTAACATTTGTGCCTGGAAAGGCTGAGAGTGATAATAACCAAAATAATATGGGCATTTCTAACATTTTTATTTTTAAAGAATGTCAAATTCACTATGAAGATGTACAGAAATAACCAAGAGAAACTTAGGACCAGAAGAACTTGCAGAGAGTGATGTTCTCACTGGTATATAGAAACACCACCATAAGCAAAATACACCAGGTGATAAAGGGCTCTGCACTCTAAAGGGATAGGCACAAAAAGCATTTTTGCAATATAGTGCAATATAATGCAGTAGTTCATTAAAGCTGAATTGTATATGGGAAATAAGGCACAGTTAAGTGATGGAGACTGATCAGTGAAGCAAAATTCTAAGAAACACTCTTCTTCTCCAAAACCTTCAAACCAAGACTGGATGCCCTTTCTAAAGGATATATTTTGTCCAATCAAAGTTATTTGGGTCAATACAGAAGTAATTTGGGAAAACTAGGAGAACCTTGCAATTCACAGAGAGTCTGATCTAATGATCTTTCCAACCCCAAGTATTATTAAGCCAGGGAAATACTCTTATTTGTAATAAACATATGAACTTAGCTATATGACAGCTAAGAATTTTACCAATTTTCAGTTTGCCACACTTCCCTCAGAAAACCCAATTAAGCATGCAGGTTTTGTACCTATGGCTGAATAGGCAGGTTCCCTAAACCCACAGGTGTTCTGAAACCTATGGGGAATATTCTGCACATCACAGACCTTTCTCAAAGGCCTGGGGGCAGAGGCCGAGAGCCTCTTGTTCTGCAGTAGCACGTCTCCCCTGGAAACTTTGCTCCCATGTGCTGTTGGTGCACAGCAGGGAGAATGTAAGCATGACAATGCCTACAGGTAATGTGCATATAGGGTAAGTATCAGCTGACACTAAAAGTTCCCGTGGTTTTCAGGGGGAAAGAGCAAAACTCTAAAATGCAGGAGGAAAGTGACTGGAATTAGCAAGCTCTGGACTGATGATTTTCTTGTGGCTAACAAATTGCCTCTTCAGATATCACTAGTGGCAAATGCCACTCCTATGGAATTTGAAGGTATAGCACAATGTTGTTGCTGGATGTTCAAAGGCAAGTCATATATTCCAGCTGGACTGGATGCCAAGATTATCCAAAACTGTGAAAACTCTCCAGCAATGAATGATTAATCTTAAAACACAGAGTAATATCATGTATTATCATAAACTTTAAAAGAAAAAAAATCATAATGCTACAAACTCCATTAGTCATTGCCTAAAGCACATAGGTGGGCTAGTAATGGAAAGAAGTTTATCAGCTAAGAAATTTCTCATTCTGTTGCACAACTTCTCTCTTCATTCATTAGTAGTGTGGAATTCACAGCAGGCAGTGAATTCAGAAATACAGAAAGAAACCTTTAATATTATGAACATAGAAAAATAAAAAGAAATATATATTAATTCCTACATACAGCAAATGCCATTATCTTAATGAATTGCTCAAGGAACAACCACACAATTATATTCTATAAGTAGATGTTTCTTCAGAGTAATATTATTACACTCTGCAAATATAACTAAGGTTTAACTCACACGTCTTCCACAATTTCTTGAGCTACAGATGCTTTCAAAGGAGTCACAGTTCTTTGGTAAATATCTTCACTGATAATTGGTATTCCAACAGCACTTGGCTGTTGTATACCACAGGGGATCTGTCCACACTGAATTTCAATAGGGAAATGCATTTTGAGATGTGGTTGCAAAGTATTCTAATCACAAATTCTTTAATTTTTCAAAAATTATGTTACAGTCATGAATGAAAACAAATAGTTGGATGTGGTATGATCCTACCTTCTGATATAGGGTGATAGTCTTCTCCAGAAGTAGCAGATCCATCCCTTGTATGAACTCTTACAACAGAAACTTTGGAAGTGTCTCCCAGACGAACCACTGGGATTTTCACAATTGCTACTTGCCTTGTGTCCTTTGGTTCACTCACACTAAATTTGGTCTCACCAAACTTAATAATAGCCTCTGTAATCAGAAGAAAAAAAAAATGGTTTTAGAGCACACAAATGGGCTTCCAAAAGCCAGTAACAATAAACTATTCTCTTACTGTCTGCGTCATCCCGAATCTTTATCAGCGTCTCGTTTTGCTCGCCAATAGAGGCACCAAAGGAAGAATCACTTCTTGGAGTGCCAAGAACCAGGCGTAGTTCTTCCTCCTCCTCATGGAAAGTATCATCCATAAGCACCAGTGTGCAAGGCTTCTCAGTTTCACCTGCAATCATTCTGAAGGTAGTATCAGGCAGAACTTAGGTGTTCTTTACTCTAATGCGGTGCTTCTCTCCACCCCCAAGACACCACAGGATGCTCCTGCTGGCCAAGGCATCCATCTCAACACCATAAAAGTTAATGTGCAATGACAGCAGTGAAAGCAGAATTAGAAGTCATGACATTTCTATGGAAACTCATTAAAGTGGAATCCCCCTTTTTGGGACTTCTGTAAGAAGCGTTTCTATTTGGTATGTCCACTTTACATGTGTTAGTCCTTTTGTTTTACCTAAGAAGAAAATGCTCCTTCTCAGTGACCTCTTCTACAGAGTGCACTTAAAAAGGCAATACTTGCACAAGGAAACAGAGTAATAAAACTTTTCTAATGGTAATACTAATCACCATTACTAGTACTAACAGCAATTTTGTCATGAAGTTCTATATTTCAAGTCTCTTTTGATTGGACACTTTCCAACTATGTGGACCTTCACTTATATTATTCTGTTTGACTTTGAAGTCTTTTGAACTCCCAGTGATTCCAAGTGACAATGAATATTGCCTTAAAAATGCTTTGTAGTATCAAACATCTCCATTTTGCACTCAACAAATTAATGAGCCCTGACTTACAAGATGCTCAGAAACTTGAACACCTTGCCTTACGCCTTCTACTCAAGCAGCAAGACCTATGAATCATGTTCAGTGTCTGGCAACCAGCATGACTTGGTAGGCTCTTCATCATGAGACTGACTCCTACACCCCAGACAAAAGGAACAGCACAGCAGGAGAGAGATGAGGGCAATTTACTGTATGTTTTCATCATTATACAGGCAAATAAGATCAAGGCTCTTCAAGATGAAGAACCAGACCAGGATGCTGACTGTGTTCATTTCCTGAGGTTGCCATTTTCCCCCACTATAGAAAATAAATTATTCCTTAGGAGGAGAAAACAATGCAAACTACTCATCCTGCATGTTGTTGCATGGGAAATGTGAAAACTGAAATGAAACTGCTGCATATTAAACGGGCCTAAGAAGATTATGGAGACAAAATATAATTCTAGTAGACCTCTTTGCAACTTCTCTTTACAGAGAAATGGTAGAGCAACACTCAAAAAAAAAGAAAAGTCGCTTCCTAAGTGGCCCAGATCCATTAATTCTTACTGGCTGGACATTTTCCTGGTTGCACAGAAGCAAGAGCAAAGGTCTAGAGCACAGGACAGCACTAAAAGCTGAGGATAGCCCTAAATAAAGACTGAACAACTCACTTTTTCAAGAGAACTATGATAAATGTCTACAGAAATATGAAGGTTGTAAGTTCTGTGGTAAGGCCATTCCAAAGATTTCATGCTGATGACAGAACTTGTTTAAGACTTGTAAAAAAATTCACATGTGTGTGAACTTCAAAGACTAGAAGACCAAACTACCTTCTGCACAAGTAGAAAGAATTAGGCGATTTTCTTTCAACATAGTAACATTTGATTTATTTGCGTTTCATCTCTGATGTGAGATATTAAGGACATGATATTTGTGGGCGGTCTTACAAAAGCCTTAGTGGGAGAAAAAATTCAAACAGGAATTAGGGAGCTATATACCTGTTGAAAGATCTATTACTCATTTCAGCACAAGTCAAATGTATTTACCAGAAATCTGCTTAACAAGGAGCAGAACTTTTTAAGTTTCCTTTCTGACAGCAGATCTGTGCTTCTTCTGTGTTATGCCAAACCTGCTTTTGCTATCAAAAAGATCCTGGCACTCAGGCTGAACCTAAATGAAGATATACTCTTTTGGTTCTTATTGATTATCCCTCTAAGAAAGAAAGAAGAAAAGAAAATAGAGGCAACATCATCCCATTGTATATGAAAAAAACCCAAACCCTTTGTTTTCCAGAGTGATCTTTTTGGCACTGCTTTATGAGAAAGCACAATTAAAACACAACAAAACAAACCAAACTAAGAAAAGGAAAGCAAAGCAAAACAAAAGAAAACATGGTAGACAAAAGGCTTCTAAAATAAGATCAAGAACTTACCAGGAAGGAATGTGATGATGGAACTGTCAATATTAGGACGTTCTTCGAAGTCCATCATAACCTGAGCTGAGCCTTGCCTTGTGTAGCATCTCACAGTGGATGTGTATCGGATATCCCCACTCCTATATATCATGGCAGAAATCTGCCCATCATTTTCATTGGCTACATACACAGATTCTTTAAACTGCATCTTTGGCACTGGGCAGAAAAACATAGAAAGCACACGTAAAGTATAACTGCAGAAGTTATTACATCTTCCCTCCACAATTTCACATTTACTTATGCCACACTGAACCAGATACAGAACACAAGCAGCCAGAGAGCAAATGACTTAACACATCATCTCCAAAATATGAAAAAGTAAAAAAAAAAAATTACTCACAATCAGACACTGAGTCATTAATGAAGATGGTGGTCTTGCTGGGTTCTCCAAGGGCAGCATTCATGGGCATTCTTAGCACAAGCTCAAACTTCTCCATTCCTTCTAACACTGGCTGTCCAAGATCATCCAGAATTGTCACACGAAATGTCTGCATATTGACTCCAGGGGAAAAATCCAAATTACGACTGATGCCTACATAATCTACTCCAGCTACCAATGGAAAAGAGATAGAGTAAAAAATATCTGTGATTAGGCAGTTAATTGTAGGCAAATATCTTCCTTTATAACTTTAGTATTTGCCAAATTCTGGTATCCATGTAAAGCAAAACTATCTTTTGGTCATTAGGTTGGACTACACAATAAAACAAGTCAATATTAATTATTTTTTTGTTTAATGATGATTTGAGTCACAAAATGGGGCTGATTCTGTTCTGTTGTAAACCAGCAGTTATTCCAGAAAAACTAATGAAATTTGCTTGAAGTGAGAATTGAAAGTACGCAAAAAGCTTTGAGAGAGACTCTGGAGTTGAAGCAAAGTCTTTTGGAAAGAAAGTTCGTATTATTTTGTAATAAATACGGAAGTTTTAAGATTAATGTAAAAAGGAAAGGAGACAAGGCCAGTGAGCTGACTGGGGGAAGAATTGCTGTTCAGAGGAGTTGTGTAGAACAGAATGAATGGAAAACAAATAAATCAAATCCTGCTCAGAGCATATCAAGTGAGATCTGCCACCTTACTCTTAAAGGAAGATTGATCTGGGTTTATTTTCTTTTAAGCAAAGGAAACCAATCCATAACACATCAATGAGAAGAAGGCAAACAAAACAAGACACTGACTAAAACATGACACTGTCTTGGAACCAAGGCATTAAAGGTATCTATGAGTTTAGGAAAGGATTCAGTTTTAACATTAGTTTTTTGGGGAGAATAAACAGCGGAGTTGTTGAAACAAAGCTTTGAGGGCAACACTTCAATTGAAATTGAAATCAGGTTTGGAATTCTGTGCTTTTGACAAAATTTGGCCAGATTAAAGGCCATCATCAGATGGGCACTTGCCTAAAAGCCCTACTGCTGTACTCCCCTAGAGCTAAGTCTCTAAGGCAGGATTCCAGGACTGACAGCTCAGAGCAGCAGATCCACTGCTGCACCGTGTAAGGCAAAGAACCAGGTTCATGGTTTTACAGGCAGCCAGCCATGTCTGAGCTTTCATGCTGTGACCAACAGACTAGAGAGCTCAAGAGCTGAGCCAGTCCCAGCTGTTAATCCTAGAGGTCCTGGCACAATAAATCCTTACTGCAAGGAAAGATACTTTTTTACCAGAAATAACTTAAATATTCAAGATTTGATAAAGACATCAGATCAAAAAAGCAGGTTCAGAACTGATCAGAAGCAATCATGTATTTTTTCAGACTTAATAATTTCCATTTTCATAAGAAAAATACATATATGTTATGCATATTATGTTATGCATATATCATATATATATACTATGTTTAGATATTCCTGAAATAACAGCAAAGTTACAGTCAGGATAAGCATCTAAGGACGGTAATTTTTATGTTTCCTCTATAGGAATATCTTAGTTTAAACATTAGGATATGTTTTGTGGAAGAAATAGAGTATGCTAACACTTGATTCTGAAGACACAGGTTCTGCCAAAGGATCCAAGAACCACACAGCTGAAGTAATGCTGTTCCTGAATAGAAGAACAGGTAATGATTTGTCATTGCCTACAGTAGAAATGAGAGAAGCAAACTCAGCACACTGCCAGTGATCATAACCATGCCCAGAGTACGCTCTTGAGGCAGCAATCAATTGCCTTTGTAGCAGTCTTTATATGAGGATTTAAAGGCATTTCCCTTACTGCTATACTTCATAGTGGCTCTTACTCCTGTTTCTCTGAAATTCTGTAACCACTTAATTTTTTCTAAGAAGGAAAGATCTGGTAAGAGCAAGACCCATACAATTTTTCATTTTATATGGCTGAAACTGTACCAAGACACACTGAACCAGCTTGTGAAATGCAGCAGCATGTGCCAGCAGTGTGAACCCAGAGCGAAGCAATAACTCACCCTCTGCAGTGACTGGCTCAGATTTGCGGGACCTCACTGTGACAGAGGCAGCTTTGGACAGGTCAGTTCCAGTCCTCCAGACACGGACCTCAATGTAGCCAGCACTCTCATCAACATAGTATTCATCATTTCCAAAGTAGAATGCTGGTTCTGGTGAAAGAGGAATAATGTCCATAAATGCTTCTTTACCTTACATTGAAGTTAACAAGAGACCATAAAATCCACATTAAACAATGAAGAGCACTTTTCTCATCTTATTAAGTGAAATAAAACTTCTTTTTTTAAGGTTTAGGATTCTTCTAGCTATTTTTGGCTTCTTTTCAAGTATTGGTTTCTATAGTTTTAGATATCATTATTATATCAGCACTGGGCTCTTTTTATTGCCTCCTACATTTTCAACTTTTTGTGTCAGCATATTTGAATCTGGTTACAAAACCAAACGTGGTATCTCACTAAACTTGTTTTAGTTGAGTCCTGCACACAAGCCAGAAAATTCCTTGCATTTTTCACTTTGGTGCAAACATATGAAGGTGAATACAGATAACGAAACTTTAACTTCAATGTTCTCACAGATTCCTGTTGCTAAAACCAGACTGGAACATGACATGTAACTGGAGCCATTCTTGGTAATGTTTTCCAGCTAACTAAAGAGGAAAATTTTTAATTTTAGTTCTCCCACATCTAGCATTTAAAACAAAATCAATCTTATTTCATGTAAACTGAAATGTGAACAGTCTTTATCTTAATACTAAAGTTCCACAGTTCATAAGAAAGAAGAGCAAAAAGCAAAGGAGATTAAGAGCTGTTCCACTTACAGACACATTGTTTAGCTTCATTTTTTTCCTCCCTTTCCCAGTTTTCCTACCCACAGTAATTTCACAAAGTAAACAGTCTTAAAAACATATCCCAGCTTCATCCTGGATGTATATCATCTCCCCTCTTCTATCCTTTCCATTCCTGTTTCAAACATGCAAGATTAATCATGCACAGCCAGTGCCAGCTTTCCCACTGCACAGCAGAAATCATCCCTACCTCCCCCAAGCGTAGAAAGACCTACCCAAGTTCTCCTTGGGCTTCATCACAATTTTCTTATGCTGTCTTGTGAGAATTTATTAGAATCATGAGGCTACAGTACCACAAATGAGTTTGAAATACCATGCAGCATACAGCCAACTTGAGTTCAGTCAGCAAAGATCACAGCAATTGCTCAGTGCTCTCTGAGTAGCACTATGGGTACCTCCCCTTCATCAACCATAGAAAAAAAAGCAAAAAATTCAAAGGAAATTAATGGAAAAGGTTATGGCTCTACAGAGCTATGCCTTGCTTACAGAAAAAGCACAACTTACTCAAAGGAGGAGACATAAATACTTTTTAATGGTAAGTGGAAATTGGGACCATCATTTCCCTAAGTCAGACTTTTATAAGATTTGTCTGTTGCAAAAGGTATGACTTCTCTTACAATGGAACAGATGTTTTGGAATTGAAGAATCACTACAGTATATAGAACAGTTTCCTCTGGTAGATTGCTGAACAATGTAAAATAGAAACTTAATTAAAACTGACCAGAAATAATTGATAAAAATTTTACTTAGTTATTACTCAGCCAAAATTTCATCTGAGAAAGCAGCAGTAAATAAGCATTTTGTAACTGTATTCAAGAATGAAATTCCAAGTTTTGGAGAAAAGAAATTTTTCTTCTGCATTCAAGATTTTCCTGTATTTCACAACTAAAATAATAATAATAACAATAATAATAATAAACCCCAAAAATTAACTCCATTAATATTCCTCATCAATGAAAAAATGGCAGCTACCTCCCTACTTATCTGCTAAAACTGAAACCATGCAACAAATTGATGGAACGGAATGTATTTACTGAAAAATAGTGCAGATTCATGGGCCTGTTTGAGCATTATTGAAGTCATCAACTTTTGCAGGATGAAAGACAAACTTGGAAGGAGTCTAACTTTGGAAGATGAAAACCTTGTCAGTTCCAATTTAATTTTTTTCTTATTTTTAATTCAACAGTATGAGTATTTAAACGTGTGTATTTGTGTACAGAGATAGACACACATCAATGTTATTTTATTTGCCCATAGAGGCTGGCTTGTTAGTAGCTGTTTTTATACTTGGAACTGTGAAGCTCTTACCTGAAACATTTTAAATGGGTGAAGAGGATACACCCTCTGTACCTTCTGTGTAACTACTATTAACTTTGATGAGAGTTCTACTTACAGGGATACTGAAGCAATGGATATTAGATCTGCAAAGCAATGTGTCATTTCAGACATAAAATGTTCTTCTAAATTCTTAAGATGGACAAAGACTTCCCCAGCCTCTAGACAATAAAAATACAGAATGCCTACTAAGACCAAATGGTTATTAACGTGCCAGTAGTTAGATAAAGGCAGTAAAAAAAGAAATCAATTCTAATACGTTTCCTAAACAGGTATGCTTAGAGTTCAGCACACTTTCCCAAGTCTAATCTTGTTCTTATGTCCCAATGGTTCCGGAACTTGATCTGGACTTGGCTGCACTTCATTTTAAGCACTTTAGTGAGAGGTACACACATGGAGCCTGCTTGCTCTCAGTTTGCAATGACAAAGATAGGCCATTCCAGGTTTCCCAGCACAATGAGCATACAGGAGGACAGGTGTAATGGCTCACTCACTGCAACCAGAAAAATCTTGAGGACATGTGGAAGCATTCCCTTCTACTTACTGGCTACACAAGGAATTTCGCTGATTGGCTGAAACTAGATGGAAGGCATAAAATACTCTTTGTTTCTTACAGCATTATCCTAACTTGATTTACTGCTGCTGAAGAAGAATCCTCACATACTATTCATTCCTGTAATCACAGCCAAGCAAAAAACCATCTAAACCCTCAGCTAGCTTGCCTTGTATTTCAGAGTGAGTTTTTCACACTTGTTGAGGTATGTATGTTCAATGAAAGACACATCCTGCATGGTTACCCATCCTAGGAAACAAATCCTTACAAATGTTTTCTGAATTCATTTCCTGTAAGCTGTGTTAGTAGCTCCCCAGGGGAAGCAGCAAAGCCAAGCTCCTAACAGGGAAAGCATTGTCTATCTCAGGTCACTTCTGGAAAACACTCTGCTCAATGACTGCAGGCTCACTTACAGCAGACCTTTAATCTAGTAATCACTCTGAAGAGAGACTACTGCAAACTTAATGGTTCCTCTTAGAGAAATAAGAGGAAGTTCTCTAAGGGTTTTTTTTTTGTTCAGAGCCACGGATTTCACTTGGCATGAAGTTACAATAATCAGAGGAGAAAGGTTAGGAGCTTTAGTCCCAGGTTTCTTGGCACAGAAATGAAAACTTTGCCTTGTCCTTGTATTTACAGAGTCAAAGGCATATCTCAACTACAGGACTAGTCAGTCATCAAGCAGGAAAACAAACACACTTCTCATGTTGTTACGAACACGTTTAACTTTGAAGGTACATCATCAAATCAGTGTGATAGCACAAAAATGTTTATATCCAAAGAGGCTTTACCTTTTAAAATTATATCCTTACAAACTGCTTTAGGGAGACATGGCAAAAGAGTAGATTATTCATAAAAAAGTCCTGTTGGCAGGATATTTAGGACAAACACAAAGTAACATATACTTTCGTGTTGATACCTTGATAAGGCTTAAAACTAAAGTGAATTTCAGTGATATATGCTGCCATTGATGCACACACACACACACACACATATACTCTCAGGAGGAAAGAAGTAATAGAAGAAAACAGACATGGCATTCCGACAATTCAGATACTAGAACCAGGAGAAGCAGTCTTTACAAATGAACTTATGACTCATCTTTTCTAGGGTTAAGTATTTATTTCTAAAAGCTTTTATCTTCCTTCTTTCCGTGAACAGCACAAACAAGGCTATGATGTGAACATTATGAGTTCCCAGAGCAAGCAAAGTCTGTTGTGGTAACACAGCAGGTACAAACCAGTGACTTGCAAGCCTACAACCCTGTTCTGGTACAGTCTGGACATGCTAGGGCCATGCTGAATCCAAAGTAAGGAGGCCTGATGGGTGGCACAGCTAATTAACTTGGACACAAAACCAGGCAAACATGGCTAGATTTGGCTGGACCTGATCTGGCTCATACTCAAGCAACATATACATCCCTATGCAATGCCTGCTTGCATTTCAGGATCAGAGCTGGCATTAAAGGGCTGATCTGATGAGCCCGTAACATAACAGATTCCAATATTACAAACATGAAGTGTGTTAGGCAGACAGTTAAAAATGAGAGTTCCATTAAATGTAAGAAGGCACGAGCATTTACTGTTTAACAGCAGTAAAGGTCAGCTTCTGAAATCTCTCTCATATATGAGTGTTAATAGCAGCAAAAGAAAAGCCCAGAGAAACCATCCATTACAAAAACTTCATATTAAGACAATATCAAAGAGGACTTTAAAATCTGAAACTAGGTAGCACCATTCTGCAGCTATTTACACACACTTGGAACTATGCAAGCAACTGAGCTTGCATTTAGCACAATGAATTTAATTTGCCAAGTCATTTATTTTCACTGAATGCTGTAGAAGCAGGGGTCAAGATTACAGTCAAAGCTCAATTCTGTAGCAGGTACCTATTGTGCAAATGCCAATAGCTTTTTATTTGATGTGGTCAGAACAGATTACTTTTCAAATTTGTATGTTGCAATCTTAACAGCTTTCATCTTCTTAGGAGTATTGTCATAACTTTTGTAATCAAAAAGTAAATTCCCCTCAGAATCAAAATTGGTAGTCTCAGCCAAATTACCACAGACATTATCTTAAGCAAATAATATCTGCTTTTCCATTTGTCTCAACAGACCACTCCTGTCTATTGACTTAAAAAGCTTTTTAAAAACAATTCTGCAAACACTGTAACAAGTAATATGACAGATTCAAAATAATGCGATCTTTACCAAACACACTTTGATTTTGTAAGGAAATTGCAATCTTTTTTAATCCACAATGGCAGTGCCATACATTGATTAGACTGGCTCATCACTTAATTACTCTCATTTTATGCAACTTAACCTAGTAATTTCAGTAGAGTAACAAGGTGTGAAGCAGCAACTGCTATGAACAACATTACATATGATTCACATTTAATTAATTTATGATGCACACTAATTTAGCATAACTTTACATTTTAACTCACCCTTTACGTTAAAGTGCATCCATGCTTCAGTTTCTCTAGACACAGTACCATCACAAGCAGCACCTGCCTGGCAGGCTTGGAGTCCCTATCAAAACTCTGCTACATCAATAAGCAAAACTCAAATGTGAGCAAAGTAGCATGCTAAAGGAAGCAGACTACAACTCTAGCTGCAACACAGAGCATGGCATGAGATGGCTACAGTGATACCCCATCTCTGATCACCTGTACTTTCCCTCCTGACAGCCTGCAGTGTTCTTTGTAGCCTAGAGAACAGAGCGAATTCTGATTTTGCTTAATGTCAGCTGCCAATCATAAATGGTGCAGTAACAGCTCAATGAGTTACAGCATATTCCTGAACAATGGAGAATAAAGACATTTGAGTATATGAGGACAAGCTGTAGCTAAACTCATTGAGGATTTGTGCCTTTAAAGTGAAAAGGAACTTTTCAAGAATTAGTTAATTATTATGTACAAGATAGTAATGAGCAATCTTAAATTTTTTCCCAGCTACAAATGGCATGTTAGTAGAAAGGCTAACATGTGCAGCTCACTCTAATAAGTGACTTTCCCTTGAAGCAATTAATTTACCTTTGTTGGTTTGCTAAGAAACATTGCTACCTTTCCGAAACACCAAATTCATAAATTGGTGAACTAACATATACATGCAAATATTTATTAGTAGAGCAGTATTGTTCCACACACCTTCAGGGTATAACCTACAGACCTTGATATCACTGGAACTATTGCACGTGTTGGAGGAGCTTTTCCTGTGTTCAGTCTGAGGACAGGGCCAAAAGATTTTTCCTACTGTAGGTACAGCAAGCTCCAATCACTTGTCTAAACCATTCCATAATGCAGATATTTGCCTCATTTACCAGTGGAAATAAAAATATAAAGACTAACAGATGAAGAAACAGACACTGGAATCTGGGGACACACCCAAACATGATCGTATTGCCTGCAGCAACCATCTGAATTTCACATACATTTTTCCTACTGGCCATACCTCCCACAGAACATGAAACCAACTCGGAATCTTCTACATGCTCTGTTTTTAAAATGAGTTAGATTACTTTTATATAACAGGCTTGGGAAATGGGATTGGTAACAAATTCTCAACAAACAGGCAGACAGATAAATGGGAAGGCTTGGCAGTAGCATTTAAATATACCACCCACAAGGTTTTTCACAAGGAGGCCAAGCTTGAAGGTGCTTACAGTCAGTGATTAACACATCAGGTGAAAAATGAGGGCTACAAACAGAAGTGGTATGACAAGTTCAGCAGAATTTTAGAGATCAGGCTAGGTAAAGATATAGTATGCAGCCATTTCTGGCTGATCCAGCTTTACATTTTTACACTTTTACTATTCAGTCACAATGCTAGTTATGTTGAGTTTGCTTAATCAGTGGAAACAATTTCTTATAGGCTTTTCTGCCCACATACAATCAGAACATATTTAGCTCACTGAGGCTATAGAAGAAAAGTATGCAAGAGATCCCTTTACCAGGGCTTCTGTTGAGGATGGGACTTGGCAGAGAAGAAGGAGCAGGAGTGAAAACAGAGCAACAGCCAGAATTATCAGACCACAAAAGCAGAGCTGTAACAAAAGAAAATATGCTCTACTGTATGTTAAAACTTCTTCAATTCTGTTTCTTGGACTTTTGATCCCATTTGTGTGAGAGAGAAAAGAGTGCCCTGACAGTGAAGTGAGACAGTAACTGAGTTAATCTTTTGAAGATTTACATGTTCAAAAGGAGAATCCATGGCATAAAAGCTCAATGGGCTACAGTCGTTACAGTATCTTTAGGGTCTTTAAAGACTACTGCAAACCAGCAAAGTCTCTGTATGAGGAGATTCAGAGTAAGGAGGATGATTGAAGAAGCCTTAGGAAAACTGAATGCGCCAAGACATCCTACTCAACTTGATTATCCAAATCTTAAACCTACAAAGCACTCGCTCGGTCACTAAATTCACTCCCTACAACCATATCCAACAATGAACAGACAATTAATTTAGAATGGTTTGCTAGGCATTCATTACATTTCTAAATACATTTCTAAATAGTGTATAATAAATGCAAGATCTACAGTACAAAGACCACTGCCATCAGAGAGAAAGCAGTTCAATGTACTCTTGAGTGAACTGTCATAAAACAATAATGCATTAGGCTCTGGGATGCAATACCAGTTCACATAAGAACACCACTTCATTAAACTCATTCTAAATTTAACAGAAGGTATAAATTTTTAATTTCATGCCTTCTGCTTATTGGCTATTTTGTGCGTTTTGAATACAAAATTGAAAGTTTTCTGTATTTCTCTTCGAAATACAGAAATCACTCTCTTCGAAATATTACTGCAATTCACATAGGAGTGTAATAATGCATGCGTAAGAAACCCATTCGAAAACATGCTGCAGTGAAGGCTGAAGAGCTTTGTGCTCCACCAGCTGCATCCCCTACTGTAGAAGAGCCATCCGAAATAGATGTGACAAGGCATTGCCTGGAGGTCATGTTCTGTCCTCCTCACCTATCAAAGGAGTCCAGATCATAAGGTTGGACTATATATATCTAGTTATTAAATAAAGATGGGATGAAATCAACATCTCTGTAGTACACACACACATATAAAATGGGGCACCTGTATGTAATAAACTGTAAGCAAAAAATAATGGTAAAAAAGCAAATCATAAATGTGCCTGGTTACTCTACAGAATGTCCTACTGCAAGATATGACATTAATTTATTTCTGTGATAGGCAGCAAACAGGCACTTTCTGAAATCTTCAAGGCTACCATCATAGATTGAACATTTTTCACTCTGTTGAACTGGTGATAATAAGAAGCTATTAGTAAAGAAAACTGGGAGTATAATATGTGTCATAAGCTGGCTGTCATCCACTTTTTCCCTTGATTAGTTGCCAACCTGGCCACCTGCCACAGACCAGGGAAAGGGGAGGGGTCATACAGAGATTTCATTTAATGGGAGCACAAAAGAAGTTAAAAGCTACACAGAAGTGCCAGAGGCATCAGACTCACAAGCACTGTAAAAACATAAAAGGGAGAAAGTAATCAGAGATGGATGTACACAGGAAAAAAGAACCAGTTCACTATTTTAGGCATCTCCAGAGAGTGGTGACAGATAGTTGGCCAAATCATGACTCCAGTCCGTAACATAACAGTGGGCATGCTCTGCCTGTAGTGTTCAGATTTTAATTAAAATTGGACAAATAGACTAGCAGCTGTTAACTACCAAGATTAATCAACCACATGTTCACTTTAAGGTCTGCCAGACCTACAAAGAGAAAAAGGCACATTTGACTGCCTGCCTTGGAGGCCAATGGAAATAAGGAGATTCCAACCAGCCTTGTGAGATAAGGATGTTCCTCTGATAAACTATGTTCCTAATAAAACACTTATTTATCATAAGCTGTAAATTTGGCTCAGTACACACACACTGAGATTTAGTTCATACTGCCTGCTAATTCATACTGCTAGAAGTCAATGAAAAGCATATATTTATAGTGTAACATTGCAGTGTTGACTTTTCAGGTTATTGATAGCAAATATTAATATGTACTTTACTACTCCAAGGAAGCTGGACAAGTGTTAATGGGTGCCAATTTCCAGAACATGGTCTATGGATTTTAAAAATTTAATTAACTGTAAGGAAAGTGACAGCAAGTGTTTTAAGGAAATTTCCAGAAGACTAAATAATTAATCTGTTCTGTTTGACCTCTAACATTCCCTTTCTATGTTAGGTTACCATCATCCAGTTTACTCATCTGTAAAAAATTCCCAGGCAGTGCTATCCTCTATCATGTGGATGGTATGAGTGATTGATTCTGTTGATCAGGTGTAAAGATAATGGTCAGCAAATCTCTGACATAAACCTGAGCCCTGTGCTTTCCCAGCCTTGATGTAGAAATGTCAAGAAGAAGTTTGAGCAGCTTCTTGCCCATCTAATGTGAATGAACTGGAAGAAATGTATTTAATGTACTTCCTGCTGTGAACAGCATGAGGCTTCAACAATTCCACTGAGGCAGGATGACTGTTTGTCAGCCTGGCTGCAAGGCTGTGTGCTCTCACAGCAACACTAAATACAGTAGCATGGAATTAAAATCACATGGGGAGACAGACGCTTATAAAAAACTTGCAGCACACAAAATAACTGTAAGTATTTTCCCCTTAGGTGCAAACTTCCAGCTCTGCATTCCTCACACCTCTTCTCTTCAGGTTTCCAAATGTGATCACAAACTGAGTTTTAAATTGCCCACAACAAAAAACCAAGTAAGTAAAAAAGAGTCTAAATTAGCACAGTAGTCAAAATATTGGGACTATGAAAAAGCAGAGCTCTGACTCAAATCTTGTTAAAGCACTTTATATCAGACTTGCTGCATACAACACAGTAACTTTGTTAGTGCTGGAACCAAATTACAGGCTCTTCATTCCCAGACGAATACTAACAAAAGACTTAGATCTCATTTTTTCTCTATGAAATGATTTCAGAGCCACTGCTTCAGCTGGAAAAACAGAGAGCACTTCCAGGCTGATCTAGCTTAGTTGCTAAGTGCCTGAGGATTAAGGCATTTCCATAGAAGAGTAGGATCTGAGTATTTTCGTGAGTCTTAGACTAAATTCCAAGATTCCTCTGTCCAAGGGAAATGAAAAGTGCGCATTAACCTCATCTTCCTTTTTCTAGATGCACAGTATTTATCTATTATGTAAAGTGCCTCCTTCAAATGAGCTTTATGCTGAATTCTGTGCCCTCCATGCAGTATAGGTATGTCCTTCATGTCCTTCATGTTATGCTTACAACTTTGTATTTGCAAATCAAATTTCTATTGTAGGGTTTATATCTACTGTCATAAATCAATGTATTCAGATGCACCAGGTATCCCTGGGGATTGAGCTCAACAATTTGGATACTTGTCCTAGGACAGGATGTTTCCTGGGAGTACATCTCTCTTTTCATTAACTATAGAAGAATCCTGTAACAGCCTATTTGAATCAGATGTCTAAAGTTATAGCGGCTAACACCAAGTGAGATTAGTGCCACCCCAGAAGTGGATGATTTACATAGGTCTTTTCCCTATGCATGCTATTCTTCCATTGTTTACAGTTAGTAACTATCACATCTGACTAAAACAAACCATGTTTTTACGTTTTAGTGCCTTAACTGTAGTAGCACGTATAACTTTGAACCCAAGATTTCCATGCGAAGTTTTTTTCTGCTACTTACTTCACTAACTTAATCCTTTTCTTTTTTTTCTATTTAACTTTAGTACCTATCAGGAAAAGTCCCTTCCAAATTAGGCAATGTCCCAATAGCAGCACCAATTTGAAAATTGCCATTCACAATTTATAAATATACCAGTGAATGTTCTATATACTATAATTTTTTTTTTCCTGAGATTTTGCTTTGGCAGCATAGCACAACTGTATAATCCCCAATTAAACTTTTCAGTTGCCTAGAATTTAGTGGATACACTGCAGTTCACTAGAGCACACCTCTTACTTTTTTTGTTGTCAAGATTATATAGCAACTACAACATTTTAGTTAGACCCTAAGGGCATTCTCTAGAAATAAGTCTTGGATGGTAGGTGCTGAAGGTGAGTGTTTCCTAATAACAATGAATGCCAGAGGAGATAAAGGCAATGTTGCTAGTGCTGACTTGAGTTCCATAGGAAAGATCCCATGTAGTATTATTAAACTTTGACCTTTGCTATTTCTATTGTTTGGCCTGAAGAAGCCAATGCATAATGTTAATCCTGTCACAGTACTTGGAGACATCACTTAATGACGCACTGTGACATTTGTCCAAAGAAACTCTGTTAAGCAGAAGATGAATTTAAACAAACAGTGAGAAATATATATCAGTAGATGTGAAGTAGAGACTAAAGTGAACCACAGAATTTAGCATTACATCATTACTACAGCTGATAGGCTATTATATATGTGCCACCGACTGCTATCTCAGACACCTGAATTAAATCTTCCTGTTAAATGCTAAAGAAAATTCTTTTCACATACCACACTGGTTTAACCTAGTAAAATTAATGTTATGCAGTGCAAACAATAGTTACCAATGCTGCTTAAAATCCTCCGCTTATTTATGGAGAATTTCAATCATGACTGCCAGAGTCCTAAATTGCTCACACCTTACACATATATGTGCTTGTATATATATTTGTATGTGTGTGTGAATATATAAATAAATATGCAAGGTGTGATCTGTAACTTATCTACTCTGTAGTCTGTACTCTGCTTTTTATAGAAAAGGCAGCGCAACAGATATCAGATGAAACAAAACAAAGACTTTTCATGCATTATATTTTTATGTAAACTAAAAAGAATGTGGTAGGAAATTTTACTGGTAAGTGAATTGTCGCTCAGTTTTTGCATGTGCTGGAATTCTTTGTGGGAGTTCTTTCACTGATACAGAAAGCTAAAAAGGAGTTCTGTCACATCATTCCAAATACCACATACGCAACATTTTGAGTTTAAAAAGAAAAGTGAATGTTTGCAAAAATTGTTCCAAACTTATCCTTCAAAGACCCTTTATATTTCAATATCCCAAATATTCTTTAATCCTACCAACAAACATAGATATTTCAGTTGCTACATAACAAAAATAATCTATTCTAATTTCCTAAACACTACTCCAGCTTTTTTAATAAATCCCATAAGATTATTCTTTATTAAATTAATTTGTTTAGAAAAGTTTGTAGCTCTGAGACAGCCTGTGCTCATAAAAGCAGAAACTTAAAACTGAACAGTGGTACACAAACTAAATTACTTGTCCTGCTTTCTAATGACAGTATTAAAGGAGATTTCTCATTAACTTCTCTAATATTTTGTGTGAGTTTCATAAAATATTAAGTTTTATACTCTGTTGTGAATGGGAGTCACTGAGATTCCCACTGAAGTTAGATGGTCTAATTTCAGCTCATCTCTGATATTAACTAATGTATTGGAGGATCATTCTCTCCATCCCAAACTCTCCATATATATTTTATACAGTCAGAACACCTTCAATTTTTGGGTATTCAGCTTCCCCATGAACACATATTTTTAATAGCTACTCTAAATGTTCTATACTTTGCTATGTACAAACTTTAAAGTTCATGAATTCATCAAAATTATTCAGACAAATCAAACTGTTGTAGAAGCTCCTAAATTAATAAATTTGTTTTTGCTGTAATAGCAGAGTCATATAAAAATATCAATTTTGGCTTGCATTCGATATATGATCTCTTACTTTACAAGATATGTTTTTTCAACTTCTTGTAGTCATTAACGCTATTTGATTACCCAAATGCTCCACAGAGAAAACAAAGTCACCTCTGTCACAGGATTACAGGTGAGAAATTTCAGGCAGACTGAGTATTTATGAGGCAATTAGATGGGTGTGGACTTCCTGCCTTTAAGAGCTGCCTTTTGTATCCTTACCCAGAGAGAAATCACTGTGCTGATAATAATGGTCTGTTTTGGCATCAGACTTTCAAAGAATACTGTACTATCTAATTCCTCCCTTTAGCCTTTAGGAAATATGATGGTGTCACAATAGATGGTTTATGGCCTCACAAAGAGGACTAAAACAGCTTATCAGAAGTCCTATCACAGAATTTACAGCTGAGATATCAGTCTCCAAACTCCATGCATAAATGAGGGCAATTGTACCAGGGGGCTTTCATGCTACTTTAGAAAAAGTGCTGTCACACCAATGCCAAAGCATTAAAGGAGAGGCAGCAATAATACATGAATTTTTGAAAGCAGTTGGTGATACAGTGTGCTGATTCTACTCTGCCTTAGTCACCACCAGAAGTGTCCCTTTAAAAGCAGCACCTTAAAGCTATTAACCAGTTGAACAAATTACATAATTCTGTCCGTGTCTCCTTATTGAGGCAATTTCTAAAAAAACATTACTCTTATTTGAATATTTGCTTTATTAAAAAGACAAAGAGAGCACAAATGGACACTTCTACGCAGAAATTCAAATGCAGCATCAAATCAGAAGAAGTATAGCTTGCCTCTTGGGAGTTGCTAGATGGCTTCTGCCTCATCAGAGCCTCTAATAGGGCCCTCTGCAGTATGATTGAATGGGCCCAAAGGTTTTGTGGACACAGGCTCAGAATCACAGAAACAAGGCTGCCCATGCAAGGTGACATCTTGGATTGTGTCTGTTAATGTGACAGAAGAGGGAGGTGCAGCTCCTTGCTCTGAAATCACTGCTCATGTGATTTTCTCAAAAAAAAAAAAAAAATAGCAATACTAAATACTTTCAAAAACCCGCATAGCTTTCCAATAGTATTTTCTAATCTCAAGATGGAAGCAGCATGTGCTTTAATGAGCAGGAAGAAAAACAAATCCCATTTTCTACATGCTGATTTGAATGTGATGTTACTTGCAGTTTCTGTCCTGCATTGGGAGTATCACTTCAATTATATGATATCTTACCATCATCCTTGTCAGGTACAATGGTAATGCGAGTGCTTGGGAATTCTGCACCAATTCTTCCACCCATGGGCATGCTCAGCAAAACATCAAAGGTCTCAGATTCCTCATACAAGGAATCATCTATGATGACGATCCGACACATTTTTTCTCGTTCGTCTTTGTCAAAACGTAGAATGCTGTTGTGGTCCTCTGGCCTGGATATGTAGTCAGAGTAGGAAAGTACAGAGGTTGGGGCAGTGCCAGATGCTGTTCCTGTGGCATAAAAGGAAAGCTGTCACTATACATACCATGGTTACAATGATCTCCTCACAGAGATGGAATTTTATTTACATTATCTTTTAATTTCTGTTTATTTTTTGGTGATAAGATGGGCTGTGGACAAGGTCAGAGGTCCACGAACCCACTTCTGAGGTCTGTACTACTTCTGTGTAGGACACAAGGGAAGAGTGTGGTTCTTCAAATCACTTGCACCTTTTCAGAAGGAATATTGCCTATCACAAGAGACACAGACTGACAAAATAGCTTCTGTGAGGATTAACAGTTAACTACCTTAGCACATTTTACCTGTATTGAAGATACCAGACAGAGTTTAATGAAAACAAATTATTTGGATTCTAGATAACTTTGCACAAAATATTGCTTCAGCTCTCCAGATAAAAAATAATACAAACCACAGGTGTAGAAACCCCACGCCCTGCACATGTATTATTAGTAAGAGGCTGAAAGTCAGAGGAAGGACAAGTATGACAATTAAGCAATATTATTTGTATAATGTTTTTCAAGATACAAACAAGTGAAAGATAGCCAGGGCAATCACTGCAGTGCTTTCAGTTCCCATCACTTTCAGATATATGGGGCTGCATATAAAAATCTTTCAGAAATATAAAGAACACAGATCCCCTTCACCTCTCCATGATGATTTTTAAATTGCATTCAGTAATACTCTTAGACAGACTGCAGAGATGAATACCTTTCCAGCTGAGACTTAAGATATTTAAAAGAAAAAGTAATTAACAGAGTTATAAATAATTTTGTTATAAAATAGATGGAATAAATATTTTTAAATTTCTGTCTTTTTTCTACTCTTGCCAGTTTTTTATTCTGTAGTAGATTCTACTACCTTGTTGTGTGTAGCAGATGACCATCAGTTCCTGACTCACATCTCCACTTCTTCTGACTGGAATAAATAACTCACCAACATCTTCTTCGATAGTATAGGTGGACTGAGGAATAAAGACTGTTGATTCTGCAAAGAAAAGAACCTCATAAAGTCACCTGTGCATTAGCTAAGAGCATTTTTGAATACTCCAAAGTGCAACAAATAACTCACATTTATTGGCAATGCCACTAAATTGTAAGTAAAACTTGGAGGGTGAAAGAAGTAGAGTTTCTTAGTGTTTCAGAAACAGAAAAGAAAATCAGATCATTAAGGTCTGAATTCACAAGTCCTTATTAAGTGATCTCTAATGTGACTGATTTGTTTATCTAGGGTTAATGGTGCAAGACAGTGTTTGGAGTATTTGCCCACAAAGTCTATCTTTTTATTATTTCCATGGTATTTAATTATTAACTGTTAACTACAGAAGTATTAATAGCATAGCTCACACACAGGCTGTGGTTCACCAAGGCCATTCTTTAACTTACTGCACCAAGATAACCAGAAAAATCATTTGACATTGAGGAGCAAGGTTGAGCTCTTGACATCTTACTCTGACTTGGACATTTGATTTGA
Source organism: Acrocephalus scirpaceus scirpaceus (assembly GCA_910950805.1). NCBI lineage: Eukaryota > Metazoa > Chordata > Aves > Passeriformes > Sylviidae > Acrocephalus > Acrocephalus scirpaceus. The sequence goes on along the minus strand of OU383774.1, from coordinate 52,003,876 downwards.
GTTGGTTACACGTCTACACTCTTTTTTAACTAAAAAGAGACCCAGTCCATATAGCCAGTGAAGTCTGAGGAGCAATCTCACCCTAAAATGTATCATACAAAAGAATATCAGATCATTTTTCAGGAAAGACCCATTAAGATGCATTCTAAACTCCTTCATTATTTTATGCTTATATAATCAGATTGCAGGGTTTTATTCTGTTACTGGGATTCAGGATCAATTTTGTTCCTGTTTTCTCAAAAACTCAAGAACAAAAGGTGGCTATGCACATCATTATAAAGCACCTTACAGTTTCATTAGTATGACTCCAACCCAAACAGAATATAATTCTGTATGATATCAAATTAAGTGATACCAGCTGACTGCACAAAGCAAATTTTTCATCATTTCAGAGTACTTTGGCAAACAGTGTTCTGAAAATTGTCAGGTGACTTCTTTGAAAACATGTTCCAGGTTTTATTTCTCCAACTACTACTAACATGATTTAAGGTCAAAAGCCTGCCTTAAAAATGCTGTAATTCAGGTTTGATAACATCTAGACTACTTACTATTCTGGCAACACAAAAACTCAACATGAAAAATATCAAATCCCTACTTTTTGTTTTAAAGTAAAACAAAAGACAGCACTAAAAAAATCCAATTTAGTTCCTTCTATTCTCCCTTTAGAACTTAGTTGGCAAAATAAAAACCTCTAACCTTCCAAAGCATGCAGCAATGTGATTTATTCCGTTTCCTCTCTGTCTTTCATAATTATTCAACTAGGAGGAAAATGGCACTATAAAAGTTTAACAGACCTTATGAACAACATAAAAGCTTGGAAGAGAATGAGCTACACCATCACAGCTAGTATGAAAACCCACATCCCTATGTAATCTGTATTTTGAATAAAACATTAACTAATGTCCCATACTCCAAGAGGCTGGTACAGCTTTCTGAACAAACTCACAGTTTTGATCCTAAAGCTACCCCATTCAAATCAATGATTTCTTCACTGGAAGCAGAATAAAACTTTGGATGGTTCCTATTCAGTGAGCTTGGTAAACCCTGAGCTTAAAAAGGCTGTTAGGAAACACAGTCCTTCCCCTCAAAGTTCTCTCTCTAGTTTTCTTCAAGGTATTCCTTGATTTGCATCTGTGCTTTCAATTTTGCCCTCTGCATCTTCACTTCATCTATATTTAATACAAATTCTCTGGGACTGTAAAAATTTTATCTTAATGTAAAAAATACAAAATACTGTTGTTGGCATAAAGAAGACTCAGCCAATTACCTTTATCTGTGCTATCTTACTGATCATAGAAAAGATAAAGAGATTTAACACACTTTCAAGTTATTTCTGTGTCTCATACATGCTGCTTTTCAAGTTAAGCACTACTTTTCTCAGTGATTAAAAATGGACATGAGATAAGCTCTGGTTTAACTTGTATTTGTAACTAGGAACTAAGACACTTCTGATAATTTTCATACCCAACACTCTTCAAATGTTAATTTGGAAAGACTATGTAATTCAAGTCGTTATGGTGTCCAGTACTTATAAGGTTTCTTAAGGGCAGTTTCTGTGTGACTACAGCCCATGGGTTCACATGTCTGGATGCAGCTGAAAAGATGCAAACAGAGCATGCTCTACTTCTTTCTACATTTTTTAAAAATCAGCTTATTTCTTAATTTTTATTTAACCATAATTTTATTTGTTCCTGACACAGCATGTGCTATTAGACACAGCTGTCTAAAAACTTTACCATTACTGAGCTTCTCAAGTTGATATCAAGGCCTAACTGATGCAAATAGTTTGCTCCAAGACCAAACTTGTGATCAACCAGCCCAGATTTTCCTGTACCATCCTCTCTCACATGAATTACTGTGGCAGAGTAAATCAAGTCAGCCTCCAGCTGACACTCCAGACACATTCAGTCTGCAAACACATTTGATGGAAAACCTGCTATACCTAAAATGAAAACAAACAAAGCCCCTAGAAATAACATATCATAGAAAAATGTAGGTATTTCATAAAAACATGCAACCTGAGTAAGCCCTTCATCAAGCACTTAAAGTGATAGAGGACAAATGGCTACCTGATGCCCAAGTCTGTCTTCAGGAATATTTTGAGGAGAGTCAACCTTTAGTATCCACTGTTACTCACAGCATTTGCCCTCCAGTTTTTTTTTTTGATATATGCACATATTGGCAGTACAGTATGGAAAGGTTCTCACCATCTCCTGGGTCAACAATTTCCACTGTGGATGCAGCAGGGAATTCAAGAATTGCCATGACGGGCTCAGAAAGAACAATTTGAAAGGACTCAGAATGTTCATGTTCACCATCACTCAAAATCCGTACTCGCCATGTAGCTAAGGTTTGACCAGGGTTAAACTGCACTTGCTTCTGGGCTTTTCCTCTGAAGTCTTTATCTTTCTTGGCAGTACCATCTTTGGTGCTAATACCTGTTAAAATCAGAAATTCAGGTCATTATAAACATCACTGGTAGTTTTTCTCCCATTGTGTCATCTTTAAAAGACATGTAGAAAAATATATTTTTCACAACCTGAGAACGTTGAAACTAAATCCATTACTCTCGATCAATTTTATATTGGGTGTCACACATAGAGGTAGAAAAAAATCTACACTCTCTGAAGTTTCAAGTTTCCATTTCCCCATAATTCAATTATGGATGTTCAAAAAAGATAATAGACTTTTCTCTCTCCTTATAGCCCTCTGGATTGTCTTCTTTTTCAGAACATCTAAATAGTATTCTGCCTGAAACCCTAGAAAATATTTATTTGTCATAGAAAAAATAAAAACACCCCTGGAAAATTCAGACTTTAAAGGGAAAGCTATGGAAAACACAAGGACACAAAGGAAAATATACTGAATAAAAATGAAAGAAGATGCAAAATGTGAACCCTTGCCCTCATTGCCATTGCAAGAAGAATTTTTAAAAATTATTATCCTCTTATTTCAGTGTTTGCAGAATGACAACCATTACGTTAAAGTGAAGTTGAAGCTGCAAGTCCATGAGAAAAAATTCAAACAACTCAATCCAGAGAGATGGCACAGGCCTTCCAGCCTCAGATTCAGATTGCTCTGAAACAGGTTTTCACAGGCATTTCACTCCCAGTTTAAGGCTTTCCCAAAGACCCTCATGGAAATTAGACAACATTTCAGAACTGTCTCCAACTCGTGTTTGGCCTCATTTAAATCCCACAGTACGACTGAAATCTTAAAGGCTTTTCTCAGGTTTTCAGAAAAAAACCCTTAAAACTTTTTCCTTCTCTGACTGTTTCTTCCAGCTGCATTATTTAATGTATTGAAACACATAACCTTTCCCTACAAACCTTGCCATTCTTTGTTCAGGCTTGTGCCTCAACCTAAGTCGTAGCCAATTTTATATAACCTATAAACCTTCAGCCACTTTGGCACTGCATATGGACCAGAATGGCCAGTTAGCATCTGACCAGTATGTTTTATGCTCTTTCCAACTCTATAATTCTATTTGCAGGACTAAGGTAGTCGGAGGCGTTACTCAAACTGGTTTTGCTGATTTTTTAGTCAGCTCAATACTGCAACTGACCTTGAATCCATAGGTAGATGATGTTGCAAACACTCTATCTGAAGGAACAGAAGTCACATCAGCATCTGTCAATCAGTGCCAGTAATTAATTTAAACCACACATCCTTAACTATGTATTTATCTCTTCCATTCTTTTTCTTTCTTTAAAAGAAATGTATTATCAAAGTTGGTTCACTGTTCAAAATAGAATCTTTTAAGTAAGATCTTGTTGGTTATGGTCAATATCCCCTGGATCTCATGCCAAAATAGCTGTCCCTACTGTATCTTGCTATCTGAAACTCAGATTTTTAATCAGAAAAAGCCCTAAACAGAAACTTGCCAGGTAAATGCTTACGTATCTTTGCAAAAACAGCTTTAAATTGAGTTTTCTCTAAACAAAGTAAGCTCACCACGGGTTTCAATGTGAAATTGTACAAGGATAATGTTCCCTGGTGCAAATGCATCTGAGGAGGAAACAGATCCAGAAGCTAGAAAGAGGTGTGAGGTTGCAGAATGTGATAACATAACCTTTTTCTCACCCTCCCCAGACACTGCAAACAGTTTTCAACACCTCCTGTATCAGCCTCAGTTGACTGCTAACATTGTGTGAAGAAAATGAACCTAGTGCTCATAGCTGCTGGTCAGAGCAGCTCACAACAGCCTTCCTGGAAAATGATATATGTTTGTTGTTGTTGTTTCAATTGCTACAACTGCATTTTTTTCATTATAGGGAAAAGAAGACCTGGACAGGAACTGTATTCTGTGAAACAAATAAACAATGGTATCAATTGAATCAAAGAAGGGAGGACAGTGTCTTGGGTTGTTTATTCAAAAACTGATAGCAGAAGATAAAAAAAATCACAAAAGGGAAAATTTCATTATTTAGCTAAAGAAATCATATACATAGCATATAAAACACACACTCTTTAATAAATAAACATATTCCCTTGAATACAGTTTGTTTATCAGGAAACAGCAGTAATAAGATATAGTTGTGTTGATACTTTATATCAACTGGCTGGGCAGTGATTTACAGAAGCAACCAATAAGGTTAGAATTGAACTTACTTATAAAAGAGGTTTCTCCCAGGTAACCCCTCCGTTTAAGAACAACATCAAGATATTTGGAGTCTTCATTTACTAAGTAATACTCCTTTTCTAAGGAGATCCATGCCCAGTTTAGGCGAAAATGTTGATTCTTCAGTTTATTGCCTCCTGGAAAACAAAGATATAATTATAACTTTAATTTTTTTTAAAGATTACTTTGTCCTTTGAGGTTAATGCAACCTTGTATCCTGGGTAAGATAAGTGTCTATCTGGACATCACAATCCAAAGATTTTAAAGATTTAAAACTAAGAAATTACAAGTAAAGAACTCAACCATATCACATTTTTTTGCACATAGGAATAATTTTTTTCTTAGATGCATACAAATGCAGTACACTAATTTTATTATTTCTCAAGAGAAAAAGATCAGGAATTAATAAAAATATATTTGGGATGCCTTCTGTATATGATCCTAATGGATGTGCTTTTTATTACTCTAGAATCCTGTAAATTCTATAGCAATAATAAAATAAGCTGTTCAGCTTCATCATCTGATGGCAGATGCTCACCTGGCAATTGTCTTCTGGGAATGCTGGCCTGTGTGGGAGACTGTAGTCTGATTTCCTTCCCACAAGGTGCTGCTACAGAACAAGGTTTGCTCAGGTAACAACTATCTTAAATGTGCAAGAAATTTCCCTTTAGAAATTAACACTTCTGTACCCAAGGTGCTGAAAAAAGTAATTCCTCTGAACAGCAGCGAGACATAGCTAAGCATTTTAATTAATTCATGGCTTAATTACTGGAGGAAGAGACAAATGAAGGATGCTTCACTTTTTTTTCTTTTTCCAGTTTCTTCCATTCTTGAAAAATGAGGCAGCCACTTCATATGCTTTCACTCTGCTTCAAAGATAAGCCTCTATGTTTCTTTATTGACCTGCCTACTAGAAAAAAGCCAGGAACTATAGCTGTGCAATCTCACAGGGAGGCAAAGGTACTGTGTAAATGAAAGAAGGGAAATGGTTACTGGGGTATCTCCCTGCACTCCTCACCCTGCTCCTTTCTGCTCTTGTGATCTCTATTGTTACTGACAAAGGGGAAGGCTGCAAACACACATATCAAAAACTAATGAGCACCACAGAGAACCAGCAGCTATAGTGTTACAGCAGTAACTACAACAGCACCTACATCAGGTTAGCCCTATATTATGTCATCCCATTAGTTTCTGGGAACAAATGTAACAGAATACATCTTGTTCTCTAATCCAGTGAGAAAAGCCATTTGTGTGCCACCCTTGAACATGCTGCCCAATCTGACCATAATTTAACAGAAGGATAAAAGTTCCTGACATATAAAAAGGATGGAAATTTACTGTCTTTTAGAGGAGAGAACCTATTTGTACCACTAGTGAGAAGAAATACTGTCGCATGAGCTTACTACAAATGAATGTCCAATATTTGAAAATGCCCAGGTAAAGGAAAATTTTCTAGCAGAGGTTGCATCTTTTAGACAAAAGATAATCTAACCAGAGGACAGAAAGCAAACGAAAATCTGGCATTATTTATTCTCTTATCCAAAGAACTCAAGGTTAAATGTGCTGTGGACAAAGTTACACAATCTACATCTTACATACAGGTCTCTTATGAATGAAATTTAGGAAGAAAAAAAAGCACAAGAAAGGCAATAAAAATATTTAGTATTGTCTTCATTCCATCTATTTCTTGCTTTCAGCTGTTTCTTCCTATATTTTTTTCATAGAATAAAACAACTCCCAACAACCAACCAAAAACATATATTTCTAAAGAGGATTACAGCAAGCCTCCATTTTTACAGACCTTCTTCTGTCCCTGAAATATATAATGTTCACCTTTTAAAATGTGCAATACCAATCCATCGGCTTTAAAATTTTAAGAAAAGAATATAGGTATTTCAAACCTTTGTGTCTTCATTTTGTGGGTTTTTTTCATGTTCAGAAGACATGTTTTCTAATCTATACAAGCCATTTCACAATCCACTGTTCCACAGAATAAAACTGCTGTTCTTCCACTGCTGTTCTTCTACCACTATTACTACTACTATTATTATTATTAATAATAATACAGACCTCTAACAAAACAAAGCAAGAAGCACATGATAGCATATGATTACCAAATTTCAGGTATTTATTTGGGAGCTAGAAATCCTAAACTGTCTTTACAGCCAAACCCAGGAAAAAGGCATTTTGTAAGGCTATGACTTAATTTAGGCATTTATTTTTGAACGAGATTAGCTTTATCTTAAAATACGCGAAAATACGTGCATTTTTCCTCAGCAGCTTTTAAAAACTCCTGTTGTGATCCTTTACATTGTAGATACTTTTATTACAGCCATCTAATGCTGGGTAAGATGAATTCCCTCCTGCCTAATCTGGATGAAACTGCTACAACATAATAGAGCCAAGCACCACACAAACACAAAGCCTGTGAAGAACATTAGGAGTATAGCTTTAAGAAATTATAAAATGTCAGAAATAAAACAGCACATGCCACTTTAATTTGGTTCACTATTAAAATAAGTATCTGCCCTACAATAATATTTCTATCAGCAGATGAATTGTGCACTGCTCACAAGCACTGCCCTTGGGCACAGTCAGACATTCAGCTGCTGGGCAAATCATTAAGCCACTCTACCCCAGTGACAGTTTTGCTTTTATTACTCTCCCAGACAAGTGCTGGCAGTACAAATACATCAGAAGTCAAGAGAGGGAAGCCATTACTTATAAAACTACACAAAAGGAAGGAGGGCAGTCTTAGAACAAGGTAAATCCAAAGAAACTTTGCATCAATGAGATGTGGTTGGCAAGATGCTGCTAAAGTGAGGCATGAAAACTTGTTTCCTGAATTTTGTCAGAACTCAGAGTGCAGCAGCCCTAAATCAGAAGATGACAGATGGGAGGTGGTGCAGTGAGATATTCATGAGAAATGAGATGGCAAGAGTTGTGAGGCACATGTAGAAACCTCGTAAGGAGCTGAAGGTAAGGATCTAGAGTGAGTTGCAAAGTGACTTCATGACTGAGGCTTTTGAGGACAAAACCCTCTGAAAAGATTTGCCTGTATACGACAAGTCAAAGATAGATATAACCTGGAATTGGTCTTTATAGAAATCCTGTCAGCAAATTGTTTGCCTGTCAGAAAACAGTGATGTGTTATTTTTGCATAGGTCATCAAACAAAAAATTCCTAAAAAGATCAAGTCATCTGGAAAAAACAGTTTCAGTTACACAGCATGAATAAACGAAGAGGGAGAGGAGAAATTGGTCAGTCAACTGCTTGAAGGGAAAATATTTAAATTAATAATAATAATAATTAATAATATTCCCATTCAAACATTCATCTTTCCAGCCACGCTGCTCAGATACCTCAAAGTTAGAAATCCTCCATGAAAAAATACAGATTAGATTGTCAGAATTTTCTATCAAGGTGTAAAGAGCTCAGAGAAGGAAAGAATCCATCCCAATTTTCTCCAGTTTTATTGTGATCTAGATCACAGAGCTATGTAAAGACAATATAAAAAATAATTCTAACATTAAATTGTGTACCCTGAGCACAGGTGACCTGAGGTGACATAAAAAATGGCCATTCTGTAAGGAAAGTCTGATTGTAGTTTCACTGTCCCTAGGAGCTACCCCAGACCCTAATTCATAAATAAAAGCATGTAACTGCACCTCAGTATTCACTTATTGACACAACAGAAACTGATGCATCTTGATTCAGATATTGACTTCCCTGCTGAGCAGCCATGGCATAAGTCAGAGATGAATCAGCCAAAGAGTGACTACCCTGCATAACCACAGCCACACAGAGTCATTGTGTGCACAAGATATGTCTCTACAAACACAGTTATCTGGGACTGTAGAGCTTCAAGGTACAATGTATCTGCTCTCTTTAGTCACTAGCTAAGGTTGCTTAATGGGGAAAAAACCTCAACCTGTAAATTCCTTCAGGACAAAGAACATATATCAAAACCAAGAAAGAGTGGAAAAAACCCAACAACCAGTAAATAAAGCACTAAGAAAAAATAATTTCTTCAAAATTTTTACTACTGGTCTTTTCTCCTTCCTCTTCTTATTTTGCTTTCTAAACAGACTGCAAAAGGATGTTAATAAGGAGAATCAAAACAACTGTGATGTATTAACAGTCTGCCTACAGTTCGATTGTGCAGCAATGCAATACTTGTTGACTTGTTTGCATGTCTGCATGTCTGCTGCACTCTTTCTTCCTTGGTTCTAAATATTTGACCTTACCTGCTGGCTCATTCAGACAGGGTTACTTAGGCTGGCACTACCCTACCCTTGTCTTTGTAGTTGGGACATGAAGCATCAGAAAACAGGAACCCACTTCTGAACTTGAATTCAAAGATGCAGAGAGGGAAGAACAGGAAATTGTCCATTTTGAGACATCTGTTACATTTTTTAATCTTCGGTTAGACTCTTTTGTGTCAAGTCGAATCAGTTAATATACACCAGGATAAAGTTACATCAACAGGTTTATTGGAAGCAAAATCTGATGTGAAATGCAGAAATTTTAGTCCCCAGCATCATGATTCCCCATTTAGCCATGAAGCTTCCTGTGAACCTCAGCACTCTCCACTTCCCCACATTATTTTCCTAGTCGTTCATGGAAAGTATAAACCTATTTTTACCTGCCTACAAGAGAAACATATAAATCCTAGGTGATTCTGCTAGTCAGAATAAATATATGGACATTATATGCCCTGTTCAAGGCACATACTTTCAACAGCTCTGATTTGTCATACCGTGTTATGGTCCCAGTACATTTCAGCTTCAGGTTAAAAAGGCTCAAGTAAATATTCTTTTCTGCCAAACTATTAACTGCCCCCCCACCTATAAAATAGACAATAAATCTGCTCTCAGTGCATTGGGACATTATATCATTGGACTAGATGACCTGAAAATGTTCCTTCCAATCCAAACTAATCTATGATTCTATGACGAAATGCTATTCCCTCTGCTGTGACCATGATAAAAGGTATATCCTGTAAAACTGCCCTAATTTCATATGGAAATTGCAGAAGTGAAATGCCTAAGTAAACCCAGCACATAACACATGCCACTAGAAAGTTTTGAACTGACTTTAAAAATGCATAAGATAACCTAATGATATTACCTGATTAGGAAAGGTTTAAAATGCTTTATACTTGAAAGAATACTGAAATAGACCCCAATCAGTAAAATGACTTGCTGAACTCTGCACCCTCCTGCACTTTATCTGCCGCTGTAACTCTATATATTTGCAGAACAGCCAAAATGAACCCCTTAAACCAGCCCCTAGTGATTAGGGACTAAAACAATGCTTTCTCTGAACTTCTCATGAGAAAATACACACTTCCCAGCATTATGAACTTAGCTTGCCTGGAGTATAATTGCTGGTATCCAGTGAACTGCAGACAGTTTCCATCTTTCAGTAGTTTCTGTAACTCTTTTTTCTGTTTTATGTCTACCCCCAAGAAACAAGTTGGAAGGGCCACATTTGCCAGGGCTCAGAATAAGCAAATGCCTGAAGTCATGGAGCAGAATAAATATCTGAAGAATACCATGTAGCTGTTTTGTTACAAAAAGGAAGGGGAAGTGAGAGACAAGACATGAATGTCAAGGTTACCTAGTGCATATTAAATTTGGATCCTTGTAAAACTCAACTAAGCATCACTAAGGATGTCTCCAAGTGCAGTCTTGAGATTCATGCTGGGTTAATTAAAGGAATTCCCAATTCAAGTCCATGTCCAGCTCTTCTGCAGGAGATTAACTGAGTTCTGATTAAGAGATTAACCTGATTTTAATTAACAAAATCTGTGCAAGCAAATATGCATTGGCTCTTCAGTCAATTAATTTCATAGCTTTAAATTAATTTTAGTATAAATCAGCTCTGTAGAAATTAGTTCACCGAGAGGCAGGATACTCTCACTCTGTTGGCTGCACCAAGATACCATGAGTTTTCGAAGGAAAGAGTAAAGTGGATAAAGAGCAACTCAATCAGAATCATCAAAAGTGAGGCTTGAGTGTGTTTGAAAGCCTTTATGCATATTAAGTACTTAGTTTGTAACTGATTTCTAGGGACTCCAAAAGATCCACTTGCTGGTTTTGGATTCTGTGCTGTAAGCAAGGGACTAGCTCTGCAGGATGACCACTGCTTCTGCGCAGGAAAGAATTTAGAGCAAATAAATTCAGTATCTGCAGTGAATAACCACTCCTGACAAAACACAGTATGCTTTTGCTTGGGTTCCAGAGCACAGGAGCATAATCAAATGGCTCTTGATCCATAAAAGGTGAAGACAAGAGATCTGCCTTAGAGATCCTTACAAGAGATCTTTCCTAGACATAGGATTCATATAATCTAATGTTATCCTATAAAAGATGTATGTTTAATTAAAGCTAGCTGTCTAGGAACAAGGAATGGAAAGAACTTCACCTTCAGGAACTGCAGGCACATCTTATATGAACAGCTGGATCACCTTCTGGAAAGATTTGACCCACTCCATTGAATGTAATGGGAGTGTGTTCAACCCACCAGTTTATATGGTTAATTAAAATCCAGTTAAGTCGTCATCTTGACAAAAGAGGGTCCTGAGAAAACTCAAAGACACACTGGTCCTGAACTGCAATGTGGTAAACTTGTAAATTTAAACACTTTAAAAGTAATCTTTGGAATATTTTAACATGGCAACAAAAGAAATCTATTTGGTTTAGAAGAGCTGTTCTGTTACTATAAAGTTATTTCCATGCTGTCATTAAACTAATTAGCATTTTGTGTAGTCACTAACTAACTTTGCATGAGAAAATTAATTTAAATTGCCTTGTGAGTAGTAACAGAGAAAACCCAAACATACCACTCAATTGTCATGTCTATCATTAAACAACGCCCACATTACTTAGAGCACAGTAACTTCTTCCTAAAGATCCACACCCTGCACCTCCCTCTGAAGGAGAAAAAACACCACCTGGATTAGTTAAGGCTTCATACATGCACAGCCTGCAGCAACAAGTAAATTTATTAGATCTCTGACAACACATTCTTAAAATAAACTTAATAGTTTTCAGTCTCTGCTTACTAATTTGTTTTGTGGCGCCAGACAACTTCTCCCAAGAGGAGAAAGCTCTGCCTGAATTGAAGCCAGGTTCACTTCCTCAGCCCACAGAGTAACGGGTTTAGCTCAACCATCTTAGTTACTGTCACATAGGGGACTTTTGATTTATAACTTTAAAGTACACATGTATTAGCCCATAGGAAAACTACTCTCATTTAAAGCCTACTCGGACAAAGTGTTAAATTTGAGGGTCATGGCACATCCTAAGCCCCAGTCAATTTCTGAGTAATAACAGAAAAATGTACTGCAATCTCACAAATGCAAGACATTATAATAGAACAGAAGTCAGGAGAAATATAATTACAATCGAAATATTATCTCACTTCATATTTTAATATTTTAAGAAACTCCTCTATTCCAGGAAAATTATAGACCAATTTCCCTTTCATTAGATTACATTTTCATTTAGAACCCACTACTTCAAACTCCTACCTATGTGTCTAATATTTCAATGTTTGCAAAATCATTCTCATACTTAAAACCAGGGTGCATGAGGGGGTATAATCTGAAACCTCTAATTTTTCACAATGAATTTTAAACTGTTTTTTTGTGTCAAATTGGCAAATTTCCCTTGAAGAAGTAACTGAACTTTTCAACTTTTTTTCTAGCTGTTGAACACTGCTGTTGCAGAAAATTCCCCTCCATTTCAGATCACAATCCAAACTCATAAATCTCAAATTTTACAGACTTATGAGGCAAATGTATGCAAGAGGAATTAAAGAGATTGTTATTATTTGGAAAACCTACTCTAAACAAGTTGGAATAGTGTTTCCATTTTATTAACTGGACTTGCTATAACTCACTGAGCATTGACACAAAAAGCATTCTTTTAACTCTGTGTCAAAGTGATTGAACTGTTTTTCATTATTAAGAATTTACTTCCAGAGACTTGAATTTTGGTTCCTTTTCTATTCTGGCAATACAACAAATAAAATGCCCAACTGACTGGAGGAGAACAAATGTCAGGCAGGTTCATTTAACATTTATTTTTAATTCATTTCAGAGTAATTGTAGCAGGTAATCTCAAATATTTAACTTTTAATATTATTTGACCAGAGAAACTCCTTTGTGGTGCCTTTCATCCTTTTTAAGCTATGTCAAACCTTGAACCTTTTGCAGGTGATTTAGTCCTGCTCAGCAAGGGAAGATTAAAAAACAGAAAACATATAAAATTGTTGATATAAACAAGAATAGAAAAGGATTCCTTTTGAAGTCACTAACTTTGACTTAAGACAAGCCCTGCAGAGTAGTCAAATATATTAGTTCTGCTGAGGAAAGAGATATTTTTGCAATAATGTGTTATTTTTTTATATCATGACAGATTTTTTAGTATTACTTGAAGTCTATTCTAAGGGGCAGAACTGTATATTCCTATGTCAGTAATTATAATATATTCTTTATTATTTTAGTATTACTTTAGTAATTATTATTTTAGTATTATTTTATCTGAAATTTCTATGTTGTAGTCACAATGTATATTGTAAGAAGGGAAAAAAAACTGAAAGAAGACAAAGATTCCTTAAAGGATTCAAGCCAAGATTTCAGAAATCTGTTTAAATATTGAAAATAAGTGCACAAAAGTACTTCAGAAATGAAGAGTAGAGAGTCCAGAATAATATGAGCACTGTGAGTTTTCCAAGAGAGAAGCACAACAGACATAAAGCAGAAGGACAGGGAACAGAAGTGACTGTGAAATTATGACAACTCAATCTTGATAGTATGTTCATTCCAACACATCATTTCTTTCTCCGTCTTCTCTGCATAGCGTCTTCACTTACACTTGGAGATAAGTAGCAATTAAATTAAAATTGCAGTAGAAAAATTGCATCTTTACAATCAAAATTGTTTTTATTATACAAATGATTTTAACAACTTACGTATGTACGGTTCACATTTTATTTGGCTTGAAAGGAGATTCCTGTTTTAACTATTTAAGTTGATTACGCATCCCTCAAGACTCAAGGAAAAATCTTTGATGAAGATTTCTACCACGGCTCTCCCACATGTACTGAGAAATTAAAATCCTTCACCTTTTTCCAAAGGGTGAGGGAGGCAATGTTTTTCTCAAGTCAAGTCAAGCCTAGCTCCCACCAAATCTGCTGGCAATTGCATAAAGGCAGGTGAAGGCCTGGGTATCTCTGGTCCCAAGTTTACATTTTTTGCCTTAGAGTTCATACAGAAACGTGCAGAGGTGTGATCACAGAGGTTTGAATTTGCCAGCCAGCACAAATGTTTATTGCTTTTAAAGAAAGCTGTCTCCCACCCTTTCTTGAAAGGGAGCTGCATAGCACTCACCTGTTTGGACATGACCTCAGCCTCCCACGTCACCTGCTGTAGCTGCTGAGGTTGCTGAGACACAAACCAGGGCAGTTCCCTGGGCTGCAGCGCCATGGGGGGCACTTGGGAAGTTGCTGGGAAAACTCTTGCCTGCAGCAATCCGAACAAAGTTGATGACACAGTGCCGAGCTGTCATCACCTACCTCCTCCTTTTGGCTGAGGGTGTTATACTTGTTATTTCAAACTGATTTCATGGCTGTTCAAAATATTTATTTTCTTTCCCCTACTAAATGTGATGGTGCCCTTGCTACCTTTTAGGATTTCTGCTTCTTGTAGGATGCAACAACATGATGGAGGCCCATGGAAGCCCATTCCAGGAATGCCACAGAAGCCCCATGGACCATGGGGCCATGAAGAATAGAGGATACAGCAGAGGTTGGAGAACAGGGCAGAGGTGAGAAGATGACAAAGCTCACTGGTTGCTCAGTGAGAATGGAATCAGAATGCTGATTCCATTCTCAGATGGAATCAGCCTGGGCAGCCCTCTGGCTGCCTAAATATAGATGGTTACAGAAACCCTTCTAGTCACTGATTGCCATAGAGGTACCTGTGAAAGCCTCTCCCCTGGATATCTTTTTAGAATACTTCTATCTCTTCTTACTCTAATTCTAGAAGAAAATGGATGTCTTAATTAGCAGGATTGATTAATGAGAGGTATGTAGGAGGTGTATAACTTACACACAAGGATTTTTTTCTCTGTTCTATGGGATCAAACAGGTGCAGATACAAATTGAGTTAACAGCAGAAAATGAGATGGCAAAGGTATTAATCTTCATACAGACAACAGTTTAATGTATGAAATGTCACTGATTGCTGGTCCTGTTTGACACCTCTAGAAAGATGTACATTTCAGCCTATCTATGAAAGCCGAGCGACCAGTTGGTCAGTTTGAAAGCAATATACTGCTGATCCTCCAATCTATGCCACACATTCTAAAGAAAAATATGACAGTGACTCCTTGTTTAGAGATAGATCTGAAAAGTTATGTGATCCATAATAAAGTTTCAATCATTCTAATGTTTGCACATGTAACTTTACTCATGCCACACCCTTGCTAAATCAGATCCTAGACTGGTTTCTCTGTGTCAGAGAAATTTTCCTGAACTCTACTGGTCAGTCCTACCTTGTCTCTTGGAAGGGTGAGCTCTAGCCTTAAGCTTTCCAAAGAAGTACCTGCTATATTGCCTATTTAAAATAATCACATGTCTACCTAGATCACTTTCTCCTTCCTTTTCAAAGAGGGAAAATATTACTAATGTTATTAATGTTATTTATAAGGTTGCATTGAGTGTGGCTGAGATGGAGTTCATTTCCCCCACAGGAGCCCTCACAGCAGTGTGCTTTGCACTGTTGTTGATAACCAGTGTTTTTGGCTGCTGCTGAACACCACTGGCACAGCATCAGAACAGTCTCTCCAACTTTCCACCACCCTTCAGTAGGCTGGGGATGGCAAGATCTTGGCAGGGGGCACAAATAGGACAGCTAATCCAAACTGACCAAAGGGATATTCTCACTAATCTCCTACAAAAGCAGGGCCTTCTTGCCCTTGTCTCCAATTGGTGGAGCACTTCAAAATTGTGGAACAGATGGAACCAGATGGTTTTTGACTAAATGGAACAAAATGTTTGAAACTAGATGAACTTTAAGGTCCTTTCAAACCCAAAATCATTCTAGGATTCTAAAACTGGGTGCTGTATTCCAAAGGAGATCTCACAATAAGTTGGTTTTTTACACACTTAAGTATCTCAAGAGAACATATTGTGACCTTGAAACATCTTTGTCCAAACATATTTCTAATCCTTTGGACATGATTCTTACCTCATGTTATTAAACCAATATATCTTTTAGATTTCTTAGCTGCTGAGACACAAGCAATACCTCTGTTCTTCACCTCTTCACATACTCTCTGAGTAAGTTCTTGAGAGGATAATGAGGGTAATACAGTCTAACATAACCATGGGAAAGCACTTTCTTTTCACTTTTTAGTTAATGAGCAACTTTCAGGATAAGTTTGATAAAGGTCCTTATGTTAAAGAACATTGGAGGGAAAAGTGAAAAGAAATGTGTGTGTACTGTCTCAAAAACTACTTGTTCAATGCAGACACATTTGCTCTAGTATGTGCTTACATTAAGAGCCCTAGGCTGTAGTCCTTTTATTGAACAGGTATTTTAATGTACAGTCACCAAGACACCTTAATGTGTTTTGCACATGAACACAGGGGCAAAACACAATATGTGCATCCTGTTAGAGCAACACAAACAGGCTCCAGCTGAGCAGGTGCCTCTTCATGGCACAAAGGATAGTGCCACATGACTCAGCCCTGTAAGGGCAAAGATTTACCAGATGGATGCTCTGCTGAGCCTCCTCAACCCTGCTGATTCCTGAGATAGTTCATTAAGCTCTGTCTTGAGTAGCTCACTAAGGGACAATGTTGCTCCACAGACAGAAAAGGTTTAGTTTTGCTAGAGTGAAAAAAATGAGGGTAGATTTGATCTTGGGTTCTCTCACTGTTTTTAAACAGTGCACTCTACAAGTTGTTGGACACACTTGTCTCTCTCTTTCCTACTCATGTGTGACCACAGAAATAATTTTCTCCCCAGTCTGCCATCACATGCCCCTCTCGGGGTAAATACAGTAGCTGCTTACATAGATAGACAATACAGGCCAAGCCTTCCAACCTTTTTTCTTATGCTTTCCTTTAACATTATTGAACAACTAAAGATGTGCCAGTCATATGTGTCAAACAAATTTCACAGCCAGTTTTCACTGCTTTCTCTGAGTCACATTTTGATAAGCAGAACAGGCTTATCAAATCTACTGGAGAACAAGCTGGCAAAACTCACAGCATGAAAGTGGGCCTGGACTTTCATTCAGACTATGGTTAAACTTTTTCTTCCTAAGAGATCTTGAGAATGAGATTTGGACAGTACATTCTATAGGAAAGCTAAAACATTTTAGGTTAACTCTTTGCTCCCTTAACAAGTATGCAACAAGATCTGAATAAAAGAAATGTTATGCAGAAGAGCATGGAAGTTTGAAATAAAAGCATATTGATTTGTACTACACGTAAGAATACTTACTCTATATATATATATATAGGCGATAATATTCCAGATTAACCGTTGAAGCACGTCCCAGTATGGCTATACTCTATTTCAAGTTTAAAGTAAACATGTGCTCTCTTCTTATATTATGCAGCACTAAGTGAACCTGGCTTTATAAGATCTAAACTTATGCTTACACCAAATCAAATTTGATGATAAAATATGCGCTATCACTTAGTGTTCTTGCATACCCACTGGTTGCAAAAAAACCCCAAACCCCAAATAAAACCCTCCACAAATCCATATTAATACAAATAGTGCAAAACTTACTGTGAATTATTCCTCTGAATACCTGAATACTCTGCAATCTACTATTCAATATTTTGTAAAATTCTTTTGTCTATGGTTGACACACAAGTGAACCCCTATAAATAGATATAAAGTCAGCAGTAACCAACTATTCTGTGACATTCTGTAAAATGTTTCAAAGAATCATAATTTAGCATGATGGAAAGACAATTAAGTGTGATATGATGCAGCAGATTGCTGCAGATCTGCCTGAGGCAGGAAGGTTGAGCCATTTGGCCAGGCTGAATCGATGTGCTGAGGCCGACTGTGTGAGATTGAACAAGGTCAAGTTCTAGGTCCTGCACTTGGGTCACAACAGCCCCATGTAGCACTACAGGCTGGGGGTAGAGTGGCTGGAAAGTGGCCCAGCAGAAAAGGACCTGGGGTCGCTAGTCAGCTGAACCTGAGCCAGTGTGCTCAGGTGGCTAAGAAAGCCAATGGCATCCTGGCCTGTATCAGCAATGGTGTGGCCAGCAGGAGCAGGGCAGGGATTGTGCCCCTGTACTGGGCACTGGTGAGACCACACCTCGAATCCTGTGTTCAGTTCTGGGCCCCTCACTGTAAGAAAGACATTGAGATGCTGGGGTGTGTCCAGAGAAGGGCAATGGAGCTGGGGAAGGGTCTAGGGAGTAAACCATATGAGGAGTGGTTGAGGGAGCTGGGGGTGTTTAGCCTGGAGAAGAGGTTCAGGGGTGACCTTATCACTCTCTACAACTGCCTGAAAGGAGAGTGTAGCAAGGTGGGGGTCGGTCTCTTCTTTCAAGCAGTAGTGACAGGACAGGAGGAAGTGGCCTCAAACTGTACCAAGGGAGGTTCAGGTATGACAATAGGAAAAAAAAAATTTCAGTGAAAAATTCACTGACTCTTCAGTGAAAGAGTCATCAGGTATAAGTTGCCTGAGGTGCTGGTGGAGTCACTATCCCTGGAGGTGTTCAAGAAATAACTGGACATGACACTTAGTTGACATGGTGATGTTCAGTCGAAAGATGGATTCCATTATCTTGGAGGTCTCTTCCAACCTTAATGATTCTGTGATTTTACAGTTCTATATTTGAGTCAATACACAAAATGTTCCATGTTCTGACACTTAGTAGTCAAGAAATCAGCATTATTTGGGTCAATAATAGAACAGTGAAAACTTTCATTACTTTCCCATGAAAACTAAATAGTTTGTCAAGAAAATAGCTTAGAGTGCTTAGAGTTCTTTCAGAGACATATTCAACAAGGTATAAATCTCTTGACTGTAGTAAGTATAATATTTATATGTTCTAACCTATGCCAGAATATTACTATTAATACGGGAGAACAAAAATTATAAACATGCATGTTTTAGAGAATATTATTTATACAATTCCCTCCATTCCTAGCATTTCAGCACTATACTGCAAAGATCAGCAGTGAACTCAAGGCCAGAATTCATTTCTATGGTTTGAATCTGCCCAATAGCCAGTATGTAGTGCAATCATCATCAAACAGTGCAGTATGAATATTAATTTATAAGTTAACATGAGTTAACAGCATCAGCTAACATCAGTGTATTAAGGGTGATTTGTGTGAAATATGGAGAATATAATTAATGCTAAAGAATTTTACACCTGATATGCTCAAATTATTGACACCACATTTTTTAACCATGGAGATTTACATTTTTCATATAAGTTTTGGGAAGAATTCAAATTTCCTCTCAGCAACTATGTATCCTATATTTTAAGAAACCATGTGCATTTCAACTGATGAACTTAGGCCAGCTTTCTTTGTTAGATTAATAAAGAAAATTGAGATGCAGTACTTTCATGGAATACTCTTTAATTTGTTCCTACCCTGCAAGTCTCTTTCTCTCTCTTTCTCTCTGAATATATATTAATTCAAAATAATTATATATGTATACTTAGGTTCCTATAGATACATACACACAGACTTATGTAAGAATGATCTCAGTTAAAGTTCATTGAGTACAGTGCCTTCACTCTGTATCAAAATCAGTCTCATTCTGCAGCTCGGTTGAAGCAAACAAAGCAACAACTGCTCATTAAGATAAAGACCTGGCCCACAGTTTTTGTGCTTCTCTGCCATCACAGAATCCGTAGTAGCTTCTAACCAGTGATATCCACTTCATATCACCAACATAAATAGGAATAAATGTGTTCATAGCACCATACCCACAAAAATTTACCATTTTTTAAATGTTGAATTGATGCATTGGGATTTATTTTTCATCTTACAGAGAATTCAAGTCTTCATTCAGGGCTAGAAGAACCTATGTCACAGGCTGAGGATTAATTCTCTTTGGCTGTTTAAAATAAATCAGTAACATGGATAATATTATTACAGTAATGGATAGTAATAGTATTTTTCTGGATGAAGCAAAGTAAAATAACCTGCCAATCTCCAGAGTAATTTTTTTTTATGTATTAATGGTTCCATTCTACCTGATTCACACTCCAATCCCTGTAAAAAGCAATTCCAAGAGCAATTTTTCATTAACCTAGTCCAGGACTGCAGCAGGCTCCCACAGGACACACAAGAGAAATCAGTTCATACATTTTCCCAAGACACATAACTAAAACTTCACATTCTGTCAGTAAACCAAGTCTAAGCAGCCTGTTTTGAAGGGAAAAATTCATTCTGTGAAAACAACACAGTAATGTCAGGCATTCTCTCCTACCTTCAATATTGCAGTTTAAGCTGATATAACTCACTGACCTTTCCTCTCCCATTAGTCAGACTTTGACCTGCAGCCCATTGAGCCTTTAGCCTGGACACTACACACTGGCCGTGGACACTGCTGGTTCCACACAGCCTGACCCATTAGAAATATCCCAGTAAGTACAGACACTGTAAAGAGCAATGTTCTGGGGGAAAAATAAAAAAACAACCAAGCAAAAACAAACAAACACCCAAACAATTGTCCGGCGCAGAAAACTCTTTTTGATGTCTGAGGAATTCTTCTATCTATTCTCTCCACTGAACGTCTATATTCATGCTACCCTTTACTGGAATAACGACACTTACACCTCATTAAGTATGATTATAACTATGAGCTATATATAGCTCATAGTTATAATCACAACCCAAATCCTTCCCCTTTTAGGAGTGATCCAGGCTGTAGACCTGCTGGTTCTAGTAAATTCAGTTCCTTCACTGTTCTTGTCAGCAGCAGCTGGAAGCCTTGGTCCACTTTCTCTCCAGAACTCTCTATGTAGGGAGACATTACTGCATTGAATCACACTATGTTAGACAAGGTTTTTTGAAAAGCATTTATTGAGATTTGTTTCACCTAACTTTGGATGAGGTAGATGTCTGCATCCTAAGATAGCTATCCTAAATATCCATTATATCCAGGGAAGGCTAGTTAGTGGATTTGTATCCTACTGTTTAAAGATAGGTATTCAGGGTCATTTGAGACCCTTTAAGGTATCTGAGACATCTGCAGACAGCTGGCAAATATAGCACGATTAACAGCAAACCCATGCCCTTTGGCAGGGTTGGACAGAGGTCAGGCAAGTTGGCTGGAGCCCTCACAGTACACTTGGTTCTATGCTGAGGGAAATAAAACATGCCCAACAGTGTCTGTAGAGCTATTCAGCTCATCATAAAGAAGACACTTGCATTGGCTGAATAGTTTTGTAATTCCAAACAGCACCATCTAGCTTTTCATAGACCACAATGGGACCTTTGACAACTTTCACCTTTGACACATTCAGAAACCTTCATTTATTCATCTAACTTCACCTGTCTTCAATCTAGCACAAACTACACATAAAAATTTCCTCAGAGAGGGGAGTATGCAGATTGAAAAACAAACATGTTACATGGCATCTGACTCTACCACTAAAAGGAAAATTTGCAAGTCCAACCTCTTGGCACCATTTCTTTGAGATGAAGGTATGGACGTTTGCCCGCATCAAACAGGCAGCCTGAAACAGCAGGCAAACAGGGTGGAACAAGAACATGTCTCAGAGCAGGACAGGTTCTGAGGGAGGCAGTATCCATTTAAGTGTTGGTCTCAGACTGGATTAAACTGACTGAAAATGCATCCCTGAGCCACAGCCTCCTGTATGCATCCAGCAAATGCAGACTAAGCACTGCCTAGGAAATCAGGGACTCCCTGTTCCCCCACAGGCTCTCAGCCCCAGCTCCTGCTCTGTCCCCTCCCTGGAGCTGGCACAAGTGGCTGAACAGCCATCTAAGGAACCGCTCTAGGGAAATGATCTCTAGTAGAACTAAATGCGGAAAGAAGCCATTTAATTTTAATCTGGGTGTTTTCCCTGACCCAGAGTTCATGGCACAACAGTAACAGTGTTTGTGCCAGTGTAAGGGAGGCATCAGCACAGTGATAAATAGCAGGGGTGGAGAGAAAGTGGGACTGCTGAGCTTGGCAGCAGTGTTGTCTTGATGCTGGAAGCAAGCCCTCATGCTGACATTCCTTGCTGGTATAAATCAGTGTTGTTAGAATGTAAATCTGGCCCTTAACCTGAAAAGCCAGTTTTCCATGTTACTTCCACTACGAAACAACTTCATCCCTAAGTCTGATTCCTAACAGAGAGTGAAACCAAGCAACGCATGCTTTCATGGTTACACAAATCACATCACTTTTAACTACATGAAAATGATTCCTGATAGAAAGCAGGAGTTGTTGTGGCAACCATTCAAAGAGGTCATAAAGGTTCCTGCCTTACAATGCTTCCCAAGGTTATTCCTACAGATAACCAGGCTTTCTGTTAAGGCCCATTTCCATCAGACCCACAGGCCAGGACACTAATGTGACTAAAGGAGAGAGCTGTCTGAAATATTGCAACTTGCTCTTTTGATCATTTCTGAGGCACTACCTTGCATCTAACTGCCCACCAGCCACCCCCTTTAAAGGTTAGTCACTCCACAAAATGATTTGATGTCCTAACAGGAAAAATACACATAAAAAAATCTAACCCTCTACAAAAATTAATTATCCTAAACTCGTGCTTTATATACACACTGACAGATACCAACCTAAAAACACACAAGCATGTAGCTTATAAAGCACCCA
Organism: Acrocephalus scirpaceus scirpaceus; assembly: GCA_910950805.1. Lineage (NCBI taxonomy): Eukaryota > Metazoa > Chordata > Aves > Passeriformes > Sylviidae > Acrocephalus > Acrocephalus scirpaceus. The sequence goes on along the minus strand of OU383774.1, from coordinate 51,981,394 downwards.
CCGGAATGAATTCTAAAATGAATATATAATTTTAAAAAGTAACTAGATGGACAGAAGCTGGGTTTGTTTGACTCACTTGTACTAACATGGTAAATATGAAAATCTAGATAAGCATTAGGAAATTAAAAATATACTTTGTTTTCACAGACTTCGTTATCTTGAGAAATATTTTAAGGGAGTCACTTCTGAATGTATGCATAATTGTATTCTATTTACTAAACCACTCAACATCTTGAGCTCAAAACAGAATAAAGGACAAGGAATACAGGTGTCATCTGGAAATCAAGATCTGTGTATTATTTCCCCTTTCAGCAATGCTTCAGTTGAGTGTCCCCTCCGTATGTACTATATATACATGAAAATTCTATATATACAGAGAGGGAATTTTTGCAAGGGCATGTAGTGATAGACAAGGGGGAATGGCTTTAAACTGTAAAACAGTGGGCTTAGATTTGACATCAGGAAGAAATTCTTTACTGTGAGGGTGGTGAGACTGGCACAGGTTGCTCAGAGAAGTCGTGGATGCCCCATCCCTGGGAGTGTTCAAGGCCAGGCTGGATGCGGCTCTGTGCAACCTGGTCTAGTGGGAGGTTTTCCTGCCCATGGCAGAGTAGTTGGAACTGGGTGACCTTTAGGATCCCTTCTAACCCTAAGTATTCTACAATTCTGTTATTCTGCAGCATTAGCCCTGCAAAAACACAAGTGACCTTCTCCAGTATAGTACTCCTATGCATATTAAAGTATTCATACAGATAAGTTATGTGAATGATTGACTCAGAAACAGATATTTGCTGGAAAATACTTTTTTCAGTATTTACTTTTATATTAGAGAATAGACAGATCTGCCTCACTGTGACAGACACCAGGGCAAACACAGGGAAGAAAATGCACTGAGAGCAGGATGAATCTGAACAACGTGTTCTTTAATTTTCTTTGTTCCTCTTGATCGTGTTACAGTAAACGTAACTAAGACACACACACGCAAAATAAATTTCACATTAACCTCCTTAGCAATTAAATTCTCTCATAATTTCATGTTTGTTCAAATTAGTTCTAAATGCAGAGATGTTTTAACAGTATCTGACAGTGCATGCAAGAGAATCACCATATCCTCTAGCACAAAAATCAAGGACAGTATGGAAAGAATCCCATATCTGATTCAATGGCACTGGTTTTAGATTAATCTGAGCTTACAAACAAAGCAAGGCTTACTTCCTGCTTGGTAATGTTAGGAGAATGTAAGAATCCATCTTTAAAATGTGTACAACCCACACACAAAAGGTGATGGCAATCATTCCAGACACATAGAAAATAGGTCCATGAATAAAAAAAAAAAAACAAACCAGCAATAAAATCTGAAGGATAAGGGGCACCAGCATGACATTTAGGACCTCATTACAAGTAACATAATGATCAACACCAAGACCAACTGGCTTCCTTATATAATTATCTCACTGGCTGTTAAGATGCAAAAACTTTATCAGGTATTTACCAGTTTCTCTATTTGCTAATTATAGATAAATGTTACAAACCTGCAGAGTAGTTTCCTGCAGAGTACCATTTTTTGCTTCTGCTTTCTTTCATACATAGCTATTTTGTATTTTTATACACAAGAAACCCTGTGAAATATTTTCTGGCTTATACTGAAAAATCCAAATATTAAATACAAAATACAACTAGCTAACAAGGCCAAACACACACACAAAAAGGGGCTTCCTCCTGTTGCCTTTTTACTTAAAAAGGGGAGTTTTCTAGCTTTGCTTGGCAAACATTGGAACACATAACACCTGGTCTTATACAAGAGCATGGTGCTGGGAGTACAAGTGTAGGAATCTCAGATGTCCCCTGAACATAGATAGAGATGAGAAGGAAAAAACTTTACTTCCAGAAGCCCATGTAATTAACATTATATCTATCAAGTGAGTAGGATCTCATTATAAAGCTGTATACAAAATACAGCTTTCAAATTACACATCAGTAACATGGGTGTTAACTTAAGGGCACAAAGAAGTTCAGAGAGCTTTCTCACAGAGCGGTTTGGGGCTGGGTAGGAAGGGACCATAAAAATCATCTAGTTTCAACCCTGCTGCCATGGGTAGGGATGCCACTCACCAGAATATAAATCCAGACATGCAAACTTCACAATTTCTCACCAATTTTTTTTTTTTTTTTTTCCCATGGAAGCATAATACCATTTAAAAAAAAGAACAAAACAAAACAGTTTCTTTTTTCAGTAAGTACAATTTTAAGTATAAGGTAAATCAGTTACTACGTTTTTGATCTATATGTTTGTACTAAGAATAAATTCATCAGAAAGAAATTGATTGCAAGTTATTCCTATAGTAGAGTTTGGAAACATATATAAAGAGTTTTGGTTCTCATTAGGAAAATGCATGTCCTATCTTTATTTCAGTCTTTCCAGCTACTGTTCTAAATACTTAGAGGATGGAAAACACTTTCCAAACCTATGGGGAGCAAAGAATTAACAATGATTTCATACTCCCAAATATTGGTAGCACATGATTTTTTGAAAAATGAGGGGAGAAAGGTTAACTGTGGCTCTAATCATTTAGCCAAGTAAGGAACTACAAAACAGCTCCAATTTTTTTTTTTAGGCATTAACTAATAACACCAGAACTGTCAGTTCAATCCCTGCATGGGCCATTTCCTTAAGAGGTGGACTTGATGATCCTTATGGTCCTTTCCAACTCAGAATATTCACAGAATATTCTGTGAATCTGTGAAATCTGTTTTTTTAAGCTTTTTAAGAACAGCTTGAAAAACACCTGCTTTTTTAAGGATTACATGCACAAAATAGCTATCCTGTCATGATCAACGGGTAGAAGGAAATCTCACATCTTCTTTTTCAACATCAGTCAAGCCCGAAAATTTGGCCCTTTGCAATAATAAATGAAAGTTGATCTTATAACTGTGAAACCATAAATAGGAATCTCCTCACCTGATTCAGAGGTAAAAAAAAGTCTACACTAACCAACTTCCTTTTGGAAAAAGATATATGTTGTATGTAATACAACATATGACATTTCACATGTCTTAAACCTTCCTCTTAATTGGGCAATAGTTTATCATGCTGAAGAAATGGAAGAGAGCAAACTTATGAGCAAACAGTTAGCAGGAAACACTGTTTGTAGATATCACTGCATGAGAGGTGGCATCTCTAAAAAAAGGAAGCACATATTGGACTGAACATTTGACAGCAAGTGTTTTACCATAGAGCTGTATTGTGCCTGTAAGCATTAAATCAGGTTTTGTGGTAGGCCAGGACTGAAACTAAATTACATTGTGTCCAAGATACTAACTTTGAAAAATGAATGTGTATTTGGCCTACTTTTGATTTTGATGATGGTGACTTAGGCTTAATTTTGGTTATAATAACATATCAAGAATAGGTTTCTTCAGAAACAACTTTGATTGTTTTATGTTTGATGGCAAAAAGGATTATATCATGGGGAAAGTCTTTGCTTTTATCATTAATTACATCAAAAAAAGGCTATACTTGTTTTTATCACTTTCTTGTGGTCACAGTGATGTGATGTATCTTTAACATGTGTCCTTTAGTCAACAGAGAATGCTAAATGATAACTAAACACTCCCATTCATCTGACCAACAGAGACTTTAAAGGGTGTGTCCAGTCTTTTTGTTAAAGAGTTTTTGATGACTTCACAGTGAACTTTGACTTATGTTTAAACAAAAAAACCCACTCTTTCAAGGGGCTTATTATTATGGGCTGACCAGATTTAAAACACTGCCTAAAGCTCCAGTTCAACTGGCTAGTCAATACTCCTCAGGCATAATAGATTTTGTTTTTCTCCTGAAGGTAAAGCCTGTCTGTGCAGGAAACACAGCTTGCTTGGGAGCTGGTCTGAGTTTGAGAAATGAACTCCTCCAGGAATAAAGCACAAATCTTCTAATTTGAGTCAGAGCATACACCTTTGATTTCTCTTTAACAAACATAATAATAATGTAACAAATACATTAAAAAAAAAGTGCTAGTTACACTGCACACACAATTCTGCCCCAAGGAAAGGATGAAAGAAAGAACATTTTGTGACAGATGCTAATCGTGTTTGCTCATGTACTACTGAGAGGTGTTTGGATACTATAGGAAGGGGCGGGGTGGGGGGGAATGCAGTAAGAACCAACACAGAAGAGAACAGCCACACCATCAGTCATGTCCCAACATGCTCTGTAAGGCTGCTTCCCCCTCCCAGTGCAATGCTCTGTGCTTTATAAGGAACACATTCTCTTTTCCATCTCTCAGGCTCACATCTTAAATGAACCTGACAGTTTATTCATTAAGCCAGATTCCTAAACCTAAAAACACTACAATGAATCCTGTAAATGTTAACTATGATTATTAACAAACAAAAACTTTGAATGTAAAGTAATATTGACAGTACAGGGAGCTATCAATAGACTCCATCAATAACATTAAGTTCCACAAATTTCTGCATATGCTACCAAGAAAATATGGTTTTCAAGCTCTATTTCCCAGCTCCCAGAACACTTCTGAAGTTTTTTAGTTTATCCATTCTTATTTCAAGACAGCTGAATACCATATTGGACATCTGTTCAGATGGAAATCCTTTAATGCCCTTTCAATGAGTTTTCAAAACCATGTAATTTGTAAAATTTTCAGATATACATTTCTATTTAATAGTAGATTATTAATCCTCTGCCAGAAAATTGCTGCTAAAATGCAGTCTTCATTCTCCACTCCAACTTGCCTTGTGCTGACAGTTGCATGATTTTACCACAAGCAACAACTGTGTACTGCTTATCGAACTACAGGCACAATATAGGGGAAGGAAAGAGACCATTTGACTTTATTTGATTGACAAGTGAAACTAAAGACAGCATGAAAATACTGTGTATCTTGCAAAATGGTCATGAGGCAGTTTTACAAATTGAACAAACTGACAATAAAACTTTATGCTGGATGCTTTATTGTGTCACATATGTTTTCATTTAACGAAGTCTCTGTCAGGATTGACCTTGTAATCTCATCCTATTTCTCGAACTGACAGTTTCAATACCAATAACCTGCATTTTAAAGAGATTTGTTGGCGTTATTTGTACATTGAGGACTGAAGTCTTTACCAAACAGTCAATTCAGGCTGAAATTTGCAAAATTTCAAAATCTAAATCTCAAAATTAGTCTCTAGTAATAAAAATAGTAATAAAAATGAGGTTCCTGGAAAAAAAAAAATGGACAGACTATGACACAAGACATTTCATTTTATACAAGAATTATCACGAGTAGGTTATTATCAGGCAGCCTAAAAGATTTGGAAGAAAGAGCACCATGAAAGCAATTTATGGCAAGTAACCAGTAAGTTTTTTTTATTGCAGCATTTGTACAAGCAGTACTCTCTACTACTATAACCAGTTTCCTTTTGGAGCTGATACTTTCCTCCTTTTGCATCCTTCCAGGCTACTTTGCTTCCTTTTGCTACATTGTCCTTAGTGCAACATCGGTCTTACCCTGTTCTCAGATTGCCTCAGGTAACTGAAGCAGCACACAAGCAGTCATCTCACTGCTATGGACTGAATACCCTTAAAGATCCTGTCCTCTCATGAAGGGAAGGACTGGCACTATGGAATAGAGGAATACAAAATAAGGATGGGGAGATGGTGCTTCCCACCTGTCCTCCCCAGTACTGGCAAAGCTGGCCAGACAAGTATTCAAGCCAGAAAACTCTCAGAGGGGCTTCTCTCTTTCTCTGAACCAGAAATCTCCCTAGCAGCTCTCCATGGGCCCTGCTGCTTTCTGTGGGACTTGTCATGGACAAATTGCAGTAAACAAAATGCTGCACACTCCAAGAAAAATTGAACTTAGACGCTATAGGCAGATTATGAATTACTACAGACAGGTGAAAATTCCATAACAGATGCAGCTATGTGTCCAAAGTCTGAAAGGATTCTTGAGCTCAAGAAAACTCTTGTAAGAATCAATAGAATTTTTTTTATAAGGCTATGATGCAAAATGCAGAGCATTTAATGTTGCATCTTCATTTCTGGTTTCAGGGCACTAAAGTCACACTTCAGTATACATGTATTTATTGGACAGGAGCAGCTGAGAATCCTGAGAGATGAGCAAATGGAAGCCAGAGATTTTGGTGTCCAATTAGTTTGGATAGAGGCAATACTGTAAAACACTGCAGTGAGTGAGCATATGAAGAAGATAGCTATACCACTGCAGCTGTTTAAATTGATATATTTAGTTTTAGGCTGCAGCCAGACATTCATTAAAGAAATGAATGAGATGGTATTAGAAGCTGATATACCTTGGCTACTTGTTTCTGCTGCTTTGCTGGAGGCTTCCTCTAGCAATATAAATCAACAGATCTTGTGAACCTCTCTCATCTACTCCAGCACAAATCAACCAGCTTAATTTAAAGCCTCTTCATCAACAAGTTAAGGTAACTGAGGTAAGCATTATGGTGAACCAGAGAAAGGCAGAGTTCTGCTGTCTCCCCTCATCCTGTGTGGGAAGCAGCCTCTAGCAGTGGTTTAGCACTGAACAGCTGAAGGACAAGGACATCTTAAACTACCACAGCTGCTACTGTGATGATTGTCTGAGAGGGTCTCAGTGTTAACTTACTGAGATTCATGCACAGGGCAGGTCATACATATGCTACCACAAAGCAGCATGCTTACAGTTTTCAGAAGAAAAAGAATACTGTATTGATGGAATTTAGATGCCAAAGCGCTGACAACCAGTGCAATTTAGGGTTATGGAAACCAGACATCAAGGCAGGCTGGCTTTGGGGCCTATGGAAAACCTGAATTGTTGTGAAGGGACAGCTAAAGACCAGAAGGCTACCTCTTGGTTTTACTGTACTTGGATTATTGCAAGATAGGTATATTTAGGCAATTCATTCTTAAAACAATTAGCTTGACCATGAGGACTGGGAATGCATTTTTAAAATTAAAATTTAGTAAAGAGGGTTTTTTTTAAAAAAACCCTTTCTTTTCCTCTCATAAAATCAGTGGTAAATTTCCTATAATTACTCAGGAAGGACAGAGTAAGATTAACACTGGACACTTTTTCAGATCATACCCTTCCATTCTGGAACACATTATACAGGCAAGATTCTGCAGCAGCAGGTGTAAATATATCTATGATCTTACCTATAAGACACTAGTGAACCCTTATGTTAGTGAGTTTATTGTCAGTGCTATTTCCCAATTCCCACAGACATCACTGTTACCTTCCTCTACTGAAAAAAAGTCTTTTTTAACTTCTCACACGCTACCAGCAGAGCTCAAGGAGAATCAGTTTGTTGGAAAGGTGTTTTAGCTAGTAGCACTTCCTCTGTAGAGGACTTATACTTTGAACCCCTTTCTTAGCCCACACCTGCAACAGAAAATACATACTCAAGTGCTGCAATGAGGTTTCTGCCAGTCATGAGCTGGCAAGTGTGTGCAGGATTAGGGAAGGGCTCCTGGACATAGACACTCAGTCTTGTGATGACATCTACTGGCTAACCTCAAAGGCACTAACCCACCTGTAGGGAAGTTCATTTCAACATTTTCCATTCTTGAACATTTTAGATACGTGGTCTATCCTCAGAAAGACCTGGTTAAAATTGAAAGGAAGATAAGGACTCATCGAGAAACTCTTATCTCTGCTGTTGATGCCTATTCTGACTGCAAATCTTACCTTCTCCCACATAAGAGAAATGCAAAACAGACGTGATTATATTTATTTGGAATATTTGGTAGGTACAAATTTTCTCTAACTCTAGCAGTTTCTCAGCTTTGCTATTTTTCAGTCCTACCTTTTTCTGTGGTTTGCCCCTTTTTAGGGGCAAAAAGCCAGCAGCCAAGCCCCACACAGCTGCTCCCTCACTTCCCCACCAGTGGGATCAAGGAGAAAATCAGAAAGGTAAAACTTGGAGAACTCATGGGTTGAGATAAAGACTGTTTCACAGGGAAAGCAAAAGCCATGCACACAAGCAAAACAAGGAATTGGTCGACTGCTTCCCATGGGCAGGTAGGTGTTCAGCCATCTCCAGGAGAGCAAGGCCCCATCACGTATAATGGTGACTTGGGAAGACCAATACAATAATTCCAAATGTCCCCTCCTTCTTCCTTCTTCCCTCTCTTCATATACTGAGTACGATGTCACATGGTCTGGAATATCCCTTTGGTCAGTTTGGGTCACCTATCCTGTCTGTGTCTCCTCCCAAACCTCAATTTCCTTGCCAGCAGGAAACTTTGGCAGTCCAAAAGGCAGGAAAGGACTTGGCTCTGTGTAAGCCCTGCTCAGCACTGACAAAAACAACTCTCTATTATCAACCCTGTGTTCAGCACCAACAGAAAACATGGTCCCAAACCAGCCACTGTGAAGAAAATTAACTCTACCCCAGCCAAAACCAGGCCACCAACCAAGGTATGCAAAGTGTAAAATGCAAAAAAATGACATTTAAAAAAATCCAGATTTTTCAAATGCTCTCATTTCTACTATCCTGGAGTTTATTAACTTCAGAAGAGCAGAATAAAAATGTCAAAGAATCAATCAAATTTCCTTTCAAAGTCCACATACTAAACCTTCCAAAAAGCATCATTCCTCCAGAGGAGATTCTTTTCTCCTCTGACATAGCATCCACATTATAATTGAATTCACTCCATTCAAGTCAGTTTAGAATAAGTGAAAATCAACAAAATTGAAGGCACTCCAGAATGATATTCCAGGACAAAGGCATTGTGCAAGTAGCTGAGAAGCTACACTAAAGAGAGGTAGAATGGAATGCCTGGCCACGGCAGCCAGCTCAAGGCAAAAGCATTAACCTGGCAGATTAAGCAGATTTTGTACATAGGCATGACACAATCTAAAGATAACTCTAAAATCCTGACTTGCAGAAAAAAATATTTTAAGTAATTTATCTAAAGAGCAAAGTTTGCTATTAGCAGTCTGGTATATCTGTGGATAATGAAGTTCAGAAAATTAGATCTCTCAAACACACTTAAAGTGAAAATTCGCTTAACATCTTTTGATCACAACATAAACACTAAGATTAAAAATTCAGCACACTAACTAATCCATATTCTTGCTTTTCAACAACGACCTTTTAAAAGCTTAAGGTAGAAGATACCCCTGGGTAACAAGAAAGGTATTTCAAACTATGTCACATGAACAGGAGCATTGCCAGAAGCCAGCTATTACTCTGGAAGCACCCTTCAGTGGTCATTCAGTCAGTTTGTATAGTTTCTTTTTTCTTTTCTTCCCCCTAGGTAGGACCAATTATTGGACACAGATCTGAGAGCACACAGGCAGCTCTCTCCGAGGTCAGGAAACAACTACTTAATGTATCTTGCTTTCAACTCTGCTAATGAATGGGTAACTCCTAGGTTAAAAATTATCTTCCAAGGTTTATGTACTTTATGCTAGAAAGGGCAGGGGGGAAAAAAAGGTGAATTGAACCCCCCTCTTGCTGTACGTTTAACCTATGTGTGTGAAATGAAATGGCAGTAATCACAAAATATCTGTCAGTTTGTAACAAATATTTTTGATGTGCTTGCTAATGCCACCACCTAGGAAAAAAAGAGTATTAACATTAATGTAGCTCCTAAGAGGACTTAAGCACAACTTTTTCTAAAAAGACAAAAAGCTTTCATGTAATTTCTGTTTCAATACTTTACAAGATTAGTTCCACATTTCCAGCTCTGAGAGATGTAAATGGTGGCAATGGTCAGTTTTGTTTAAAATCAGGTGATTACTTCTTTATTTCAAAAAGTTGCCCAAAAGTCTGCCCCAAATAGAGCAATCATCAAATACTTGATCCTGAAGAAAGCACAGTGCCACAAGCTGAAGCTCTCTTTTCCAGTGGCCACAGATAAACACACCAAACAAAATAAAATATGGGGAGAGGGAGAAACAATAAAAATTTCTATTGTTAATGTGCCAGATCTGGGGCAAAACCAACACATTGTCTCATAATGCAGCCTCACATCAGGAGGCTGTTAGGAGCTGCTTAGCTATTTACAGAGGGGTCGGTTAATTGTGAGCACAGAACTCATCAAGTGAGCAGGAAATACAATACAGATACATCCTATTCCACGACGCCCATGGCTGAGCCTGTACCTTGAACACCTGCAGAACCATACACATAGGCTCCTTCTCTGCTTCACAACACCCATGTCCCAGAATCTGGCTTCTTTTGCCAGAGAAAGAAAGGTTGTTATGTCACATAGCCACAAGGATACAATGTACAAATGATGCATGATTAACAAGTCCTGCTAAAATATATGTTCTTCATCAACAGCTTAGTGTTGCAGCCCAGCTTTTATCATAGGACTTGGCATGTCCCATCAAATGACATGACACAGCCATTTGCAAACAGTCTATTAGGCTGTGAGCAGGCACCTTGAGCACTTCACATACCTTGGAGCTTTGCAGATACTAACCCTCTGCCAGTTCCCCAAACCACTCCTGGATTCCAAATAAAATGAAAATTCCTTTGCGAGGCCTGCCAATAATAAACAGCACAAATGTGTGTGTTCATCACAGCCCTTGAGAGTTCCACTAAACACATCAAACGCGTATTTCCGATGCATTTCCTTGGGGCAGTCCTGTGCAGGAGTACAAAGGTGAGGTTTCCCTGCCTCTCTACCACGTGTGTTCCAGTAAAACCACTATTCTGCAGATTTCCTGCACACTGCTCACCACTCCATCTTGGCCATCCTCTCTGAACCCCTCTGTGTAGCTCATCTCTTTGTAGTGTTTGCTGTTTCTCCTGCTAGCTAACAAATTGAGTTTCTGCAGCCCATCATAACAGATCTCATCTGTTTTTATTTCCATAGTCCATATCCGTATTTGCAACTCCATGTTAGTTATGTATACAAATTTCTAATAAAATGCCAGGACACTGAAAACCTAGTACAGCAGTCCAGTCAGTATAAACATCACACTTCAGTTCCTTCAAGGTGTGTCTTTTGTCAACAGAGGGAAAAGGTGGGATTCATCTAATCTCAAAACATATATCTAAAATAATCTAAGTTAGATGAAATAAATCCCTTCCTGGAGAGACAGTTTAAAGATGTTGTAGGCTAAATTAGGACAATGAAAAGGAGATTTCTTACCAATGGGGACTGCGACAGAGGGACTAAGGGTACTACCCAAGATTACCAGCCAGGTGAAACATGACTTAAAAAGTGAATAGAGATTTCAATCTCAGCCTGATTTGGTGCCTTTCTCCAACCCCCTATTTTCTCCTCAAGCACAATAGATAAAAATCTTCTGAAGTGAAGACAGAAGGGAAGATGGGAAGGTAGGTTTAGAAAAAAAGTATTTTTAAATGTGACTCTGTGATCACACTGAAGGTACTCAGTTTGAGTTAATTTTGTTTCAATTATTTAAAGTAGGATCAGTTTTCTGTTAAAATGAAAAATGCATTTTTAAAAGCCTCCTTAATCAGGTCACTGAAAAAATCCTATCACACAAAGGACACATGTAACTGTATACACTCTTGTGACAAAAGACCAGTCTGCTGACATTTCTCTCACCACAAGAAAAATCAGACAGAATAAAGTTTTAAGACTTAGGAGTGGGTATAACCAACATTCTATTCTTTCTTTTAAATTTTGAAGTGCTGTTCCAGTAATACAGAGTTACACTTAAATCTGTATTATTCAAGGTTAAGGTTAAGGGGCCTGGGAAAACCCAGAAAATGGAAAAAATAATAACAAGGGAATTATGAGACACGCTGGGAAGGATGATGTGCAGATACACAAGCAACTCTGTAGGGCATCAGGTCAAGTTTAGCCCAGAGTGGAAGCAATTAGTTGAGCTCACAAAAAACTGTGAGTTTGCTTATATAATTAATCCTGAATTCCTCTCTGAAGTTCATCTTTACCAGATAAAGTTTTCAAAAACATCTGAATGACTCAGAAGCCACTAACTTTTGGTGAAACTTCACACTCATCTCCAGTACAAAGAGACTAGTAAAACAGCACCAAGATCTCCAGTTATACAGCAAGGTGTCAATTCCACTTCTCGAGGCTCAGAGGTGACAAGCCCAGCAGATTTGACTGCTTCAGTTGCAGAATTCAATCATCATGAAGACAATAAAAAAATTTATATTTCTAGGATAATGAAGAACTCTACCTGTCTTGCAAGGGGTTGCACTATTCCCAGGCTCTAGGTCTACTTTCACTTTTTTTTTTTTACACTTAACTTTCCCCCTGCTTGATTTAGTAATTTCTGCTTTTTACACTTTATTTGCTGGTAAACCTTGCTGAGTGACTTCTTCCCTTGAATTGTTCCCCATAAGAACATGGGAAAGAAAACAAAAAGATTTCGTTCTAAATTTTCATGAATAATCATATTTTTTCCTCATAAAACCAAAAGCACCTAAGTGGACAAGCGTTTAATAGCATCACAAATTTCTGTTGAAATGGCTTCCCTTCTTCCTGCCATGCAGGGATGTGAAAGCACAAAGCATTCCTTAGGTTGGTTGCTTCCTTGGAAGCAGTCTATGTGACGACAAGTACTTTCCTAACCATCTGTAATGGCCATAGAAAACAGTGTGAACTTGCCTTGCAATTGCCTAACAAAAGCTCTAGGCCTCATGCTCAGTGCCTGCAGCATATGCCAAAGAATATGGCAGCCAAAAGAGGAAACACCTCCTAAGCCTCCAACTCCACACTGGACATTTCTGTTTTAGTTGATGATAACAATCTGATCAGCCACAGCTCTTGGCAGCCTAATGCAAACTAGCATTCATGGCAGATTATCAAAAAGCTTCTGTGAGTGCTACATCCATATGTACAATTTCTAATTATCATGCTTCATTTGTTCCAGGGATGTCTAAAACTGTAATCACTTGGTAGAATACAAACAAAAAGATAGTCTGGGGGAACTACTCTGGTTAAGTAGTCATCCATCTGATTACTTATAAAGTTAAAATCTCTTCAAAAAGAGGCACGTGACTGAACAAGAATAGTCATGAACAGATGCAGTGTGAGATTGGTCAGAATATTAATATTTCAATTTGCATTAGAAGCTCAGCTCCTCTTCTAGAGAACCTGCAGCCATTGCTTCATCCAGTGTTTGTCTCCACTTTGCCACATCTGCACTCAAACGATGCAATCATCTTGCTAAAACTTATCCCACCTTCTGAGGCTCCTGTACCAGTGAATTTCTAGATCATTCTGGCTAAAGCAGTCACTGGAATGCTCTGGATACTGGAACAGATGGAATGGACAGAGAGCGTAGGACACTTCCATGTAATCAAAGAACACCACTCCAACACCAGTGTGTCCAGTGACTCTCACAGCTTAGGAAAACAAACATCCCGGAGCAGCTCAGTGCAGTGAGGCCATAAGAACCCATTCTTGTGCTTCAACAAGCTCAGCACTGGAAGTCTTGGCAGGGATGGCTACATGCTGCTGCTGACTCCAATCCTGCAACATGAACACTCATAAGCAGACCTGCATCACTTGCAGGCCAAAATCTCCTCTAGGACCCAGGTGACAGTGCAGAGAAGCACACCTTCAGGGAGTTCTAAAGGCCAGTCTGCACTCAGGTAAATCTTCCAATCTACTTCATGGAAACCCCATCAGTTTCATCTAATAAAGGACTTGATGATTAAACACACACATAATTCTAGATTCTTGTAATATATCTTACAAAATATGACATATTTCTGATGATGAAAGTAGAAGGCGGAGAATATTCTCAGTCACACATTAAAATATCTGCTTCAAAGATCCCAAAGAAAAACCTTTTCCCTTTTAAAGTAAAACTGTCAAGAACACATTTTTGCCTGGAATGATAAGTTTATTAAAACACATCAGCAGAAACAAAAGACATATAAAAAGTAACCAAATTGTAAAGAGCGACATTTAAATTAAACAAAGCCCATATTTTTTTAAAAAAAATCCTAGTTTAGCTTACATTGTAAGTCATGGAAGAGATGTGTATGTAAGTTATGGAAGAGATATGCATATGTATAGCTTAAAGTTGCAGCTGGCAAAGAAAGGGCAACACAGAAAAATTACAAAGAAATCACATTCTGATTACTGTAATTCTGTAGGCTCCACAAACCATTACCTTTTTCTCCTGCAGTACCACAGAAATCACCTTAATTTCATATTACTCAAGGGAAAATTCCTTCTATTACTTAAATTAATTTTGTAACAAATTAACCCCCCATTTTCTTTCTAAGTAGTTGCTGGATGTATAGCACTTGTTTCCAGTCTCTCTTTATTTCTCTGCTAATAACCTTCTTTGTTCTTTTCCTGTAACAGTTCAGATCTGAAAGTCAAGCTTTTCCTAGTGTAGTTGCATCTGCACCAACACTTCAGCCCATTACCTCCAAACCATAATTTTTTTGCTTTTATTCTTATTTTTCTTATTTTATGCTGCATGTTACTCCCTAATGTACTTGATATTCATATTCACAATTCTACTTGGCAATCACTATGTCCAAACTTCAATTCTCTCTCAACAAAGCATTCCACCATTAAGTACACGTTAGCATATGAGATATAAATACATTTTAATGTATCCTTCATTTGATATGACAGATACAGGCTTCAGATACAAATGTTTCTGTAGTAAAAAGAATTGCTGGCACTGTAATGCTCATGATATTATCCTAATTCTTTAAATATGAAGCACTATTTATAAGAACTATTTCTTTAAAGTGCTAAAATCTGACTGCTTCTATGTCACACCCAGAGACCAAAGATTGCTGATTTTGTTTGCTGAAAACAACCTCCTCATAGGTGAGCCCGAACTTATTTTACATTGCTAAAACTACATACTTTTAAAATCAAACTTTGAAATTGAATTTGTCTGTCTATGCTCATTAAAAAATAGAATTGCTTTTCATAACATATTTTTTAAGTCCTGTATTGTACCAACATGAAAATGTCCATAATTGCAATGAAAAATACAGAAACAGTATAATAAGAGGGTGGTGGATTCAATGATAATTAGACTGTGGTGTTTTAAATCTGTGTGCAGTCATGACAGGTTTCTAGGCAGCTTATCCTAACTTGGACAGGCCAGACAAACCAACATATACTTCAAATGAGTGGCGAATAAAAGCTCTTAATGAATTGCATGATACTTTACATTCTGATGGGAATCTTGATATTGTGACCATATCAGACAGGAAAGCCCTGGCAAATTTTGCCATAGCATCTCTAAGACATTACCCTCCACAGCTGTTCACCCCCTCCTATATCACTGGCAGACCTCTAGCAGCATTAGTGAAGCAGATTGTGTGTCCCTGCCCTAAAACACCCACAGTTCAGCATCTTAATCTTGCACTGCTACAGAGCTGGACTAACTCTGGACTTACTAACATATGCATACCACTCTACTGACTCTGTAAAGAGGCAGCTACCTCTGGCAAAAGGGGATTTAGTAACATATTAAACCACCACACCTGTTTCCTCAGTGACAGTCAGAACTTGTTTTTTCAAATGTGGTCATTACTACTATCTTCAAGAAGAGCTTAGGGACAAAACTTGTGACAAGCAGAGTCAGCAAGCTTAGATACGTTCATTTAAAGGAAAAAGTGTCATGCTTTTTCACTGCAAAAGAGGGTATGTTCAGACCCTTGTCCTCACACAGACTCTTTTGCTTTGCCAACGTCTCAGTGAGTACACTGGAGCAGAATGCTCCCATGCTGTGCAGGTGTTTCTACATCATACCCCACCCTCAGCACAGAGAAAGGGAGCTCTAACCATCAATAGCTCTCAGTTTTTGGTACCACACATTGCCATATCCATCCAAATAATCAGCTGCAGCATATACAGATACAAGGCACCTAGTTTTGAACAAGTTAGTTAAAAAAATTCTCTAGCAGTGGTAATGTAGAACTCAGTACAAACACCCACAGAGTATTTTTGCAGATCAATCTGAATCCCAAAGCTGTTGTGGCTACAGCGTTATTGGTACCTCATCCAGATGGTAAATTCAGCTCAGGTACAGGCATTATTCCATCTTCCAATTAGTCTGCTGTGATTGACACACAGAATCTATCAAGAATGGAGGATTTTGGTGTGCTTTGATGCAGACCAGAATAATTATGAATATTCAAAATAGTTTTAGAAGTCAGCTTACCAGATCACCTGGTCTAGAAGTACAAAAAGATTACATTTTATTTTCATGCAAAACCAACCTGGTTACCTGCATCAATAGTATAATATTTTCAGATACTCTGTTCAAACCAAATCATGTCTCTTAAGTGATAAAACAGCTTCTTATTACACGGTATGGAAAATTTGAAACACCTCATTCGTGATGGCTGCATATGAAAATATAAAGTACAGTGATTTGATGCACAGTATGACATGTTAGATTAAAAAAAATGCAACCAAGCACAAGCACAAAAAGGAAATATGGCATGCATGTGCATGCACTGTCTCTAGAGATACCTTCAGAAAGAAATCTCCAGAGGCAACACTGTCTTTGTTACGCGAAGGGGATACCTGGCATCTCTACAGACACTGCATGTCTGAACAGACATGCTGCAATTTCTTGTTTTATCATGGCAGTATCTCTGGCTATTGTCTGGACCTGCCTCCACAGCTCCCCCTGAAATCCTTGCAAGGAGAGAAAGGCCTCTTCAGTGCAAACTCAGTGCAAAAGCTGAGTACTCTCAGCTGATTTCTGAAGAAGCCCTTCTCTCCTGGGTATAGGCCTGTGAGCATGGGGTTCTGCCTTCATCCCCAGCATCGCAAAGCCACTGACTCAGTGCCAGGTGGGAGATCACCTTGTCCTCACATGCACACCACCAATAACTACTTACACAAGGCAATAGAGAGCATGCATGAATTCTGGAAATCGCACAGCCTTTTCCCTTAAAATTAAGAGGATGCACTTTGTGGAGGGTTTTGTTTATTTGTTTGTTTGATATATTTTTTAAAAAGAAAAATAAACAATCTACTTTTGTAAAATCCTGTGATGCTGTGGTTATCCATTAGCCTTTACTCAGTTCTGGGTGATAGGGTTTAGTGGTTTCAGTGGTCCTGTTGGGTTGATAGGTGGACTTTGTGATTTTAAAATTCTGTTCCAACCTTGATGTTTCTATGATTATATGAAACACTAAAGCATTTGCCTAATGCCTTGGTTCACCACCCCTTGCACGTTTTGCCATCTCAAAAGAAGATTGTTTTGATGATGTACTCATCACATGAATGCCACATTTAACTTGGTAATCAAATATTTGATGTAAAGGATGCCACTTATTATGGCAGTACATGAGATGTAGCCAGCTGGATCTCTCTACTGCACAAGTTTAATAGGATTGTAATCCCAATACATATAGGTGCACAACCCATTATTTCAATGATCTAACTGCACGTCTCCTACTACACACAAACCACCATCTTGTATAAGGTACTGAAAATGTTGAACCCACTTTTGATCTAGTGATAATCAACTTGCCGCACAATGTTCCTTCCACAGAGCAATTGAGCTACATTTTCAGCACTTCTTACCTCAATTACAAGCTAAATCAATCACCAACATTAGTGCAACATTCTAGATGAAATGGGAAAGCCTTCCTTATTAAAAAATTAGAATTATTTAAACATTTAATAAAAATTATTAGAATATTGTTAGAAGACATAAAACTGTCTCTATTTTTTAATGTGTGTAATGCTATACCTGTTTTTTTCTCCTGTACAGATTTAGATTTTTTCTCCTAAATAGCACAAACATGTATATAATTTTTCACCTTATTTTTTTATTATTTTCTTCTTTTTAATATTTAGACGATTATTACAAAATGTACAGTCTCTTTCAGCATATTTAAACCTCCAAGAAAAATTTGCCAAAGTGCTTATGGACATGTCACTCTGGAATATCATTGTACAAATTAAATAGATGCATTTTATCAACTGTCTTCTCTCTGTTGCTAAGCCACTAGTCAGATAAATATGTGTTATCATTATTTTTAAAACAGTAGCTGGAAAACTGTTTGTTCATTCATCGATCAAATCTTAGCCTGAGGAGCCTGAGAATGTAGTTTGGAGATGGTTTTAGGGTGATTAATTACGGAATGCTGTAGATAGGGGGAATCCATGCTTTTGCATGTGGCTGCGCTGCCACTTGTGCTCGCACAGAGAGAACGGGCACAGCCAGATAAAATGAGGAGGTGGGAGTTCCCATGTGTGGTAGGCAGCACAGTTTCCTGTTGCCTCCAGCAGCCAGAGAAGGCCCATCTGAACCGAATGGCAGCAGCAGCACAGCTAGACAACTGAGCTGAGCCAATACAGCACCTCAAGCCCTCAACTGGGGAGACTCCACTTCTCTGTCACCTCCTCCGGTCCCCGCATTCCTAAATGCGTGGTCTCCCTGCTGCTCATCCCTGCCTGCCTGGTAAACCAGTTCAGCACCCTACCACTCAGCCTAAAACCCCACTGGCTTTCTGCCAGAACAGTTAGTTGAATCAACCTAGCATGTTATAAACTGGTGGGAGATCAGATAGGAAAGGACAAGGGAGAGAGAGGGGGATCTTGCTTGCTCGGCAGCAGTAAGTCATCAAGTCAAATTTGACTGTATCATTGAACCACATTTGAAGGGAGGAATCCAACCACTGTAAACTCTGTAAACAGATGATTGAGAGAATTATCAAACTCCAAAGGGCTACTTGGCCTGCATAAGACCTAAAACATCCTCTAGAAATCCTCTACATTTCCTCAGAAAAACTCTGGAGGCATCACATTTAGTGTTAAGATGGCAAAGATTTTGGACTCCCTCCCCCCCTCCTACTCCTCTCACCTAAATAGCATCTAATTCATTAATCTAAATTAAAAGTTAGGGAAGGAATTAGTTCCAGCTATAAAGGAGTACACTTTTATCATACTTCAGGCACTTTCAGAATATCCTTTCACACCTCTGTCTTACACTATTCTTTTAAAGTCCCCTAATTTTAGATAGTTAATTTGAAAGAAAAATTAACACTTTTGAGTTTGCCACCCAACTCTGATTCTTCTTATTTTACCAGCCAATATGAATCTCTATGTTCCAGCCTATAATATTCATACAGAGAAGGAAGAGAGAAAACAATGGCTAGCAGCTGTTTTGCCATGAGCCAAGGTAATAAATGGTAAATAGATCTTGTGAGCAGCTGACAAAGCCTTTTATGTGATTTCCCCAGACTCCTACTATGAGACAGACTTACAGTTCTACTTACAGTTGATGGTTTCTAACTACGCTCCATTTCCATGTGAAACATGGAAAACAGCCTCTAGCCCTGTCTCAGCTATCAGTGATTCCCACTAATTTGGAAATGCTCCTTGGATATAAAATTTGTAAGCAACTCACATTTGTGGTAGTTTGTACACTTGAAGGACTTTTGCTTCTCCACAAATGAAGTAACAGGGAATAGATTTTTTTCTTACTGCCACAGTATGAGCCCAGGGCTTATCTAGCTTGACCCATGATACTATGAACATAATCAGCATTGTGGGCTGCATGAGGGTGTCTCTCCAGCAGGTATGTGGTATGTATGTGATTCTTCCTTTCTACTCATGAAGAGACACACATGCAGTGTTGGGTCCTGAGACCAACACATGAGGGACATGGACATACTGGAGCAAGAGAGGCCACAAAGGTGATTAAGGAACTGGAGCACCTAACTTTTAAGGAGAGATTGAGAGAGTTGTTATTGTTCAGCCTGGGGAAGAGAAGGCTCAGGTGGGAACCTTAACAATGCATGTAAGTACCTGACAGGTAGGTGTAATGAGAGGGAGTCAGGTTCTTCTGGGAGGTGCCCAGAGACAGGACAAGAAGCAATGGGGACAAACTGAATTACAAGATGCATTCAAACATAAAAATAATGCTTCTTTATTGTAAGGATGTCCAAGCTTTTTATCAGATTGTTCAGAGAGGTGTGGGAGTCTCTAGCTCTGGAGATAATTCGAACCTGACTGGAGTCATTCCTGGACAATCTGCTCTAATTGATGCTGCTCTGCATAGCGGTATGAGACTAAACTATCTCCAGAGATGGGTCCAACTCTTTGTTATTCTATGAGTCTATGGCTTGCATGAAGTCACATATCCAGTGTGAAAAATTAGGAATAAAATCTATTTTAGCAACTTCATTTCAAAGCCATCCTTTCTCCACTTAGAGACACAAACAGAACTGGAAAGTAGCAGGTTTTTTTCTATTCATGTTATTTATTATGCTCCTAAAAGCTGAGAATATTCAGAGTACTCAATATGTCTTTCTTTAACTTCACATCTAATATTTTCATTACATTTTTTTATATGCACATGCATATGAACATACATGATCAGGACACTATACTCACATAAGTATCTAGAAAAATGTAGATAAAGGTTCATAAAGAAGTGCTTGCAGTATTTTGCTCTCAATTTTGCAGTCCAGTGTTCAACTCCCTATTTGATCTTATCATTTCATGTATTAAAGGATTATCTATATAAGATAAAAATTTTCCTTGCACTTCTAAGCATATTTTTATCTGAATCACAACTTCTTGGTATTTCAGTTCATCAAAAATTATCTCTGTATCCTTTCCCAACTATTTAGATAAAAGGAATGGCCATTGCAAATGAAAGGGGCTTGCCAAATTTACAGTGAAAAAAAGATAACACAATCTTACTTTTATTAATTCCCTTAACTCATTAAAACTGTTCTCAGTATCTACTGCATATTTTTCAGTAATTAAGTTTATAAAGAAATAAAGTAAAACAATGAACCATATTCAAGCTCCAAGAAAGGCAAAATACAGAACTTGAATTTAGGTTTTCTGAGCAAAACATAGGTAAACATTAAACAAATGCACTGAAATAACTGCATAAACAATTTTAATGTGATTCATAACTCCATTTTTCCACAACATTAATTTCAGCAAATAAAATCATATGTGAAAGTTACAGAACCATGTACGTAGATGCAACATATTTTTTACAATTTCCACTAATAGCCAGGATGTACCATGACAAAAATGGAGACATGAGCACCTCAGGAGAGCAATTCAACTAATCTATTAGCTTGTTTCTTAGACTGAGATGGATCACTCTTATTTAACCAACTTAACAATTCCATTAACTATAAAGGGATGCCAAAATTACTATTAGATTTGCAACTATACATTTGGACATCTTTGTTAAAACATATGACTCCCATCCTCTTTATTTTCCTTCTGAATTTGAAAGAGCAACCTTTGTCTGTACACTGAAATGCAATAAACAAGCAGACTACAAAAACACATGGCTCTTCAGATCTTGCATTTAAAAACCCAAAACCTAAAAGTGCCCAGGGAAGTATGCTACAAGCTCCCTCCAAACTTGGTTAAATCTTGAGAAAAATTAAGAAACTAGTAAGAGTACAGGACAGTGTACCTGTGCTAGCTTGATCTAGGTAGCACCCAAACATTAGCAATTAAGGGATTGAAATGTGGGTTTTAGCAATGCTTGTTATTTATTTAGTGTGTATAACCACAATGCACAGAAAGTTTGTGCCTGGACAAACATATGTTAGAATTCATGCTGTGGCTTCTGCTACTCTAAGATATGCAGCTAGCTTGAAGTAAAACAAATATGCTAGCACAAGCAATTAATCATGCCTTTGTTCCTCCTGTGTATCCTATTCTATGTCATTTAGCACATGACCTTGTATTTTGGAATGAAGCTGAACAACACTACCCAAAGGGGAATTCTCAGAGGTAATGTATTTGTGGAGGGGAAAAAAAATTTTTTTTTTGATCTTAGCAAGAAAAAAGGCAAGGACTACTAAACTGTGTATTTAAGAGAAGGATTTCAAAAGAATTCCAGCAAAAGAGATATTTAAAAAAAAAAAAAAAAAAGGGAAGAAAATCTGCATTTACTCATGGACACCACTTTGCACTGAAAGCCCACCCCATATACTTTATTTTACCCTTAATCCTTAAGCTTGTGTTTATCAGCTTCTTGACAATCTCTTATCAGTTGTACACTGGAAAGGTGGGTTGGGCCTGAAAGCTGTAGTTTCAAATACTGTGATCAGTGAGAACTAAAAGTTGACCTAAAAAGTGTTCTGTAGAAGTGTGGAAATATCTCTTGACCATCTTTCCCCTCCAAATAATTATTTTTCATCAAAAATTGGAGTCTTTCTGATGCAGAAGAAACATGTCTTTTTTATTTATTGTAAACCTGACTGCTGCTTGAAACAGTATGCTCTCAGTCTCCCCTCAGTGTAGCTGACTGGATAATAGTGTCTATATATGCACTGGTCAGGGTAAGGAACTATTTATGCAAAGCTAAGTGCTGAAGGAGGAATACCTGTTTTTTTTAAGGTGGAAAGCCAGTTCAGGCATGTCAAGAATCCAAAAAGTCAAGACTTAACCGTGAGCCATGCTACTCACCAAAGCAACCTCAGCATTATATGGAGGGGAAAAAAACAGAAGTGAAGCAGGAAAGAAAAACATCCCATAACCAGAGCAGAAGAATCATCCATATCCCCACATTTGGTATCATGTGACAGTACATCCACAGGGAAGCCAGCAGTGTGATAAAAATGACATCTCTGATCTGCTGAACTCTTCCAAGCAAGATACTAACCATGTTGGATAACCTCTGTGGGAATAATTTTGTTGAGAAGGGAGTAGAAATCTGGCTAGTCCGGTTCTACGTTCATTTACATAAGGATGGAGTTATTTCACTTGATTATGTTAGAATAACCCTGATCTAGCTAAGAACAACAGGATAAACAATGGAATTCTATAAAAATATTGTCACCTACATTTATATAAAATATTATTTTAAGAGTATCTGGCACATTATAGAGTTTTGAACAAAAAAAAATTAACAAATTTTAGGTTTTTAACTTTTAAATACAAAAGGTTTTAAAAAGAAATTTGGTCAATTTTTTTAGGTTTCCATGTTCTTTTTGGCTGATTTTTTCCAAGTGCTGCTTACTTATAGAATTCTTTGTAAAAACTTCCCTGAGGTGAAAAATGTTAAGATAACATTAAGATTAGAAAGATATACTTTACAAGAATGTGTGTAGGTGGGAGAGGGATAAGACTGTATGCTGAAATACTAAACAAATAATAACTACTGACTATATGAAAAGCTATAACAATCCACAGGTTTTGAGTTCTGTACCATTCAGATTTCATTTTATCGTCTTTGAATTCTTGGCTTCTTAGCTACGTGATTTAATAGTCCTTCTATGACTTTCACAATAGCACTTCTTAATTTCCCTAAGGATCTTGGAGGAGGGTCAGGGAGGAGTAAAGACTGCTTCTTAAATATACAATTTGGAAGAACAGAACTGATAAGAATTTTCTGCAAATGATATATTCTCTTTTCAGTTTTTTCTCACTAACTTTCCAGGAGAGATTTTCTGCTGTCTCTAGATGCAGGCAAAATCAGTAATAGCTGAGAGTTTGTACAAATTTCTGCTCTACTGATTTCAAGGCCAAAAGAGGGATTTGTAATGATTTAGTTTGATCTTCTGTATTGAGAGAACACGGGAGTCCATTCAGTAACTTTGTGTTGGATGCAGTTTCACAGGTGGATTTTTTTTCTGTAAGATACCTGTTCTTGAAGACATTTGAATTCAACACTTGCCTTGAGAATCTGTTACCATCTAAGATCACCCGCTCTTAAAAACTACACTCCCGTCTCTAAGCTGAACTGTTCTGCATTCAAATTCCAAGCACTGATCCTTGTGATGCCACTTCCTATCATGGGTGAAACATAGAAATCAAGCATCCAAAAATTGCCAGCAGATCAGAAGCACCTTAGACTCATTGTTTAGCAAAATCACCATTACGATGAAGTTTCATGAAACAAGGCTTCTCAGGAAACTGCACTCTCCAGCTTTTGTGAAACTTGACAAGTTCCACAATCCTTCAAGGAAAACATTATAAACTGTCCAAACTGTCAATTTTATGAAATTCAGCATTCGCTAAATGCTTATGGTAATTTTTAAATACATTGCTATGTCAAATGCTGCGGAAAAAAAGCCTATATTAACTCTTTATAGTTATCTGCATACCTAATACTCAATCTTACCATATCAATACTCTTTCTGGAGTCATCAAACATGGCCAAAAAAACCACCCAAAAACCAAACCAAAACACAAACAAAAAACACCAAAAACCAAAACCAAAAAAAAAAAACAAACCCAAAAACCTCACAAGTCAAAATTATTACTTGAAAGAAAAAATTACACTAAAATTACTGTGTTTCAAAAGTACTCAAAAGGTATGAAAACCACAAGATTTAAACAAATATATAGATGCTTTACAATATATTTTTGCTCCAATGTCCATATATTCCGTGCAAAGCACAAAATTGAAGAAGTGCAGGAAAAAACAGTATAGAAGCTTCTTTTTAACCTAAATAATACATTCCCTGTTGATGAGAGGTCAATCAAGAAAAGCCATGCATGGTCAAATCAGGTTCCATCTGTATTTGCAAAAGTACGTCTCAGCTAGGAAAAGCAGCTCCATCCCAAAGGCTTTGCAAACAGTCTTACTAAAAATCTAAGTCAAGTCCACAGAAGATTTAGATTTATTCTTTTTTAGCTGTGGAAGCCAAGGGAAGTTTGTTCAAAAACAAACAGATGCATCACATGTAAGAGCATCCTCTGAGGTGCCCCCAGTTAAATGAAGTTTCCCTAGAAGCAGAGAGCATCAGAAAATAAGGCAGTCACTTGAGACCTCAGTAATTCAGTAATCAGATATTGATGCAGGGCTGTCTCTTCCTCAGAGGTTTAGATGAATCTGGGGACCTCAAAACAGTGAATAAGGCCTGGCTTATGTGTGTAATTAAGGGAAGTGTAAAGAACCATGACAAATCAGAAGTTGCATACTTAAGGGTTATTTGCTTTAATAGGTGGTTACAGTAGCAATCAAGGGAAGGAAATAATTTTATCATATGATTTCAAGCAGAGTTCCTATGACTGATGATTATCAAACCACTTTAAGTAATAGCAGTAACTACATCGAGACTAACAGTCTAAAACTACATTTGTTTATTACTCAATATGTTGAAAGTTTTACAACTTTAACATTTCATTCAATGAATTTGCATTGCTCAGCTGTAGATTCTTTTGAGGCTTCTTTCAATTTTCAAGCACAGGATTTTAATTAGGATGAATCCAGGACAAAATCCCACCCAAAATGATCACTAGAGAAGTTCTGTCATTTAGATCTTAAATGTACAACACTGCATCATCTATCCCTAAAGAAGAAGCTGAGTATAATGCACTTTGCATCTGTCAGGAAAAAGAAAAGTATCAACTAGGTTCCTTTTCTCTAGGATCTTATATCTCTGTCCAAAACACTCTCAGTGTAATTCTCTCAGAAGGCATGTATTTGTGCACACATTTGAGTACTATTTGTACTCAAATTTGTAGTACTGTATTTGAGTACTACAAATCCTATATGGTCAGGATGAGCCAGTTTGAAAAGTGTTACTGAGATTAAACAGCATAGATATTGACTGAATTCAGCACAAAGCCCAGGAAAGGCTTAAAATTCAGAGTACTTCAGTTTTGGTGTTTGTTTTTTCGGGGGGGGGGGGTTTGTTTTGTTTTTTAACTGGCTACAGTGTCTCAGGCTCTTGAGTTCACAAGTTCTGCCTAAAAAGCAGACATCAGAATAAGAAATCTAATACTTTGAAGGCCTCAAAATAAAAACTTACAGGGCAAAATAGTTTTAGGAACACTGAATAACAGCATGCTTTTAGCTATGAGAATCTTATCTTGCACAACTTGCTCTCGAACACCACAGTAGTGAGTGAAAAAAAAAAAAAATTCTCACAGATTTCAGTACTGGAGGATAAAACCAAAAAGCTTGAGGCACAAAGAGCCTCACTGGAGGCACTGGCCTTTGAATTAGGCTTCAGATGTTTCTTTAAAGGTATCCTTACAATTCCCTCTCAATTATTATGTTATTCCCTAACTACAAAGCTTTAGAGAGGCAGCAAAGTGTGTGGTAGCAGCATTCCTACAGTCTTGAAGAAAATGTGCATTACACAGCAGTGACAGAAGTGCTACTACGCTGGTACTTAACTTAAGAGTTAGTGAGATTGGAATCCTGGCAAACATTCAGGGCAATGGTGCATCAAGCTGACTGAATTAATGTTTTACTAATGACTTGAACTTAAACAAGTCAAAATCCTTCAGGAAGGGGAAATATTCTTTGTCTTTTCAAAGAGTTTCCTAAGGGCCTACTGCTAAATTAAATCCTTTCTAGTAATAAACCCAAAAACTAATTAGTTAAATCTGTTAAAGAAAAATTAACTGATGGAAACCCTAGAGAAAACAAGCCACGCTATAACAATCTAAGATATCCTGATCTAGACCAAACCCAAACAATAATCAACACAAGCCAAATTAATTAACTTAATCTAATAGGATTTTCACTCTGCTAGTATAATTGCTGGCTTTTAATTTCATAGAATTATATAATCATCTAGGCTGGAAAAGACTTTTAAGATCACTGAGTCCAACCACAAACCCAGCACTGCCAAGTCCACCACTAAATCATGACATCCACATGTCTCTTAAATACCTCCAGGGACGGGGATTCAACCACTTTCCTAGGCAGTCTGTTCCAATACCTGATGAAATTTTTTTTCTAATATCTGATCTAAACCTTCCCAAGTGCAGCTTGAGTCCATTTCCCCCTGTCACTTGTCACCTGGGAGAAGAGGCCGACCCTGACCTCACTACACGCTCCTTTCAGGCAGTTGTAGAGAGCAGTGGGGTCTCCCCTGAGCCTCCTTTTCTCCCAACGACCTGAGACGTGCATCAGTGGAGTTGTGCTTCAACAGCTCTGTTGCCCTTCTCTGGACACACTCCAGCACCTCAGTGTCCTTCTTGCACTGAAGGACCAAGACCTGAACACAGGATTTGAGGTGTGCCCTCACCACGCTGAGTACAATGGGACAATCCCTGCCCTGGTCCTGCTGGCCACACTATTGTTGATGCAGGCCAGGATGCCATCGGCCTTCTTGGCCTCCTGGGCACAGCTGGCTCATGTCCAGCTATTTTCAACCAATATCCCCAGGTCCTTTTCCCCCAGCCTGTAGCACTACATGGGATTGTTTTGACCCAAGAATGGGAGCCAGCAGTTTGCCTTGTTGAACTTCTTCCAGTTGGCCTTGGCCCACTGATCCAGCCTGCCCAGATCCCTCTGCAGAGCCCTCCTGCACTCGAGAAGACGAGTACACGACTTGGTGTCATCAGCAAACTTACTGAGTGCAAACCTGGTCCCTCATCCTTTGTCATTATTTTTCTCCCCACGCCCAAGGCAGGACCTTAGTCCTTTTTTTCTCACTAATGTATTATTAGAAACTTTTTTATTGTTTTTCATGGCAGTAGCTAGATTAAGCTCTACTTGGGATTTGCCTCTTCTAATTTTCTCCCTGTGTAAATTCATGTTATCCTTGTACTCTTCCTGAGTTGCCTGCCCCCTCTTTCAAAGGTGATAAGCTCTTTTGTTCCCCAAGTTCCAGCCAAAGCTCTCTGTTCAGGCAAGCTAGTCTTCTTCCCTGCTTCTAGCACATGAAGACATCCTAATTCTGCACTTTTAAGATTTTCTTCCTGAAGAATGTGTGGCTTTCCTGGCCCCCTCTGCCTTTCTGGACTGTCTCCCAAGAGACTGTCAACCAGGCTCCTCAGCAGGCCAAGGTCTGCCCTTCAGAAGTCCAAGGTGGCACTTCTGCTGATCCTGTTCCTTTAAAACTCATTAATTCCGTGATAGCTGTGCCCAAAACAGCCTCCAACCACCACATCTCCCACCAGTTCTTCCCTGCTCACAAACAGCAGGTCCAGCTGGGCACCTCCCCTGGTGGGCTCACTGACCGGCTGTTTTAGGAGGTTGTCTTCCATACATTCCAGGAACCTCCTTACACTGCCTCCTCCTTGCTGTACTGGACCTACTGCAGACATGCTACAAACTGAAGTCCCCCATGAGAACAAGAGCTAGTGAATGTGAGACTTCTCACAGCTGCTTATAGAATATTTCATCTGCCTTTTCATCCTGATTGGGTGCTCTATAACAGACTCTCACCAGGATATCTACCTTGCTGGCCTTTCCTTGATTCCTACCCCTAAACATTCTACCTTACTGCCACCATTGTTAAGCTTTAGTCAACCAAAATACTCCCTAACATTCTTCAATGCCAATTATAAATAACAGGTAATGTAACTTTAGGGAAAATTTGAACAGTATGCAAGCAAAATTTGGGCTTGTGGAACAAAAATAATTGTCTTTATTTTTCCAGAAAAAAACACAGAGGTTGATGAGGCAAGAATTGCCCTTATAATATCTAGCAAGAGAAACAGGAACTTGCACCAGTGAGAATGTTGTAAATTAAGATGCACAAATTGTGAAACTTTGATGACAACATATGCCATCATTATATTTTCTCCATTTTTAATTTAATTTGATTCTTAGCATCCTTCCATAGATTAATACTCACTAACTTTCCTTGTTGGAATACTGTTTTTCATGTATCTATTGTTTGTTTCAGAGATGTTTATCACTCTTTGCATAAATATCAACCTAACTTTTAAAGAAATCCACAAACTTCCAGCATACATTTTTTTACTACTCAAATGGACCTGTATGGGATCTCTAGAGGACTCTACACAGTTAACTGGCCAGTGAAGTGATAAAAGATAAACTTATCCTGGGGGCTGTTTAGAATACCTTGATTAAAACAAGTTGGGAAATTAAACAAGCTGTGAGCAGGATTTCTTGACAGCAGCCAGTGTCCCTCTTCTAGAGCTCTTCAGAATATACAAATCAAAAATATTTCCAACTGACTACCAAGATAATTTCACAAGCTTATTATAGTTCACTTTAGGAATTAGCGTCTTTCTGCAGGTTCTCATGTCACTGGAAATCAGTGTTACTGCTGAGAGTTCTCAATTCTTCTACTTAAGCCTAGTGTGTCTCCTTAATCCCTTTAATTCTTGCATTTTGACCTAATTTTACTGCTCATTGTCATGCTTCTTTTCCTGCTATCTGGGCCTTATTCTATATCACAAGAATATAAAAGCTAAATTGTGGATTATTTTTAAGTAAAAAGCCTGTTAAGTACTTATAGGGCTACCTTATACCTTCCTTGTCTCTCATCTGACCAGGTCAAACGAAATCAATGGCACTATTCAGCTCAGGAAAACAAGCATGATTGAGATTTAAGTGCTAAACTGGTAAACTTTGTTGTAACTGTATCTGCTCTTTGAAAGTGTGATTACTTAGCAAGTGATCTCAGTTGGAAACTAGAAAAATACTATCAAAAGGTATTGGTGTTTGAGACATTTCCTTTCTATTCAACCAGCCCAACAGTCCAGGTGCTCATTCTATATGGAAGAAAAGACCATTGGCTCTGACTCAAGGAGAACTGGAATGGAATGAGTATCTGACTGCTCTAAACCCTGATCTAAACCACCAGCCTAAGGGTTATTCTGGAAGGCACTGATCCTAACTGGCCTGTTTAAGCCATTTTATTCTGTGGAACACAGCAAGTATCACCAGCAAAGGAGAAATATAGGGGAAAAAAGACACGAGGAATGAACACCAAAAAAACCCCAATTCAACCAACTGCACCCCCCCCAACCCAAAAAAACAAACAACAACAACAAAAAAACCAACACCAACCAAACACCAAAAAAATTGACCAGAATTTGTTGGTCCCATAGTAACAATACTTAGTTGAAAGTGGAACATCCAAGTGCAGGCAATATTCCAAAGAGTAATTAAGAACTCATATACTTGGGCAGCAAACAGAAAATCAATACAAAAGAGGCCAGAATGTGACTCTCCTTCACAAATCCAAGGCAATATCTAAACCCATCCCTTCAATTACACTGCTTTGGTTTTTTTTAAGAAAATTTTTAAAAATCCAGGTTGGGGAGCAGTAGGAAAGCTTTGTTTTTGGATAAAATCACCATTTGAACTAAAATAATTAAAACCAAATAAAAATTCTCTTCCAAATCACACAGCTATCTTAATTCCTCTCAAAAAACTATATTGTTTCAACTAGACAAAGCAGACCTTTTCTATGTACGTATTTGGAAGACAATGTTATATTCAAGTTAGAAATGGAAAATTCAGTAATTTCCATGATTCAGTCTAAAATGCCAGGACAAGGAGACCAATATAATAACTAGTACAGAAGACAATGAAAATCTTTACATTGAGATTAGTAAGGCTTGTACCAGACTTTCTACATGCTCCATATAGGCATCTCTTACTCCTGTATATTTTCACAGATACTTAAATCTGCTGAGACCTTGCAGCCACATTCACAACAATGTCCCCATGAACTCATTTTTTATTTACAGTAAAGTTTATTTTGATTTTTTTAAATATAAACTGTAGTGTCAAACTAACTATTTAAATCCCCTGGTAATACTTACAGTAAGAAGTGTGACGTGGAAAATTGTTTGGGCACCATTCTAGAGTATTTAAAACAGCAGCAACAAGCCTGGCAATGGACCAGAATCTAATACAGTAATTGGCAAATGCTGGCAAACAAACCACCAACATGTGATGCCCTCATTTTTAGGCCAAAGATAAACATAGTTGATGTGTCTTGCCAAGATTGGTGCGCCCAAGTGTCATAAGTGAGGTCAAGCAAGGATGCTGCAAATAATTCCAAATCATATTTTACCAGTTTGCTACTTTAAGAACTATCAGATATTCAGTCCAAAAGGTCTGATATGACATTATTATTATAGTTCACCCAGGAAAACACATCAGCGTTCTGGCTTTGAAAAAGAGCACTGACAACTGTTACAGTTTAAAGTCGAGGGTGTAATATTCCCTCACAAATTAATAAAGCACACCAGAATGGTGAAGTTTCTAAAAAAATATCATTTGTTTAGCAAAACAAAGGATGACAGATGAAATATTTGTATTTCACAAACTTAATGGAGAGCCTTCTCTAGGCAGTGGAACAGTGATCCTTTAGCAAAATTTCTTGCATAAATATATTTGGGAAAAGTCTATGAAGTTTTCCCATAAATTGGGCTTAAAGGCAAACTTCAGGGAATTGTTTTTGAAAGATTCTTGCTTCAGTGGGGATTTAGACAAATGTTAGTGCAGTAAAATGCAGCACTGTATTAAGGCATTTAGGGATCTGTAATGAAAAGTTTAAGATTTAGCTAAATGATGTAAATCACCAGTTTTAGTGAGCCTTGCCTTTGCGATGATTTGGCTTTAAGTCAGAAAAGCTGCCCAAAGAGCCTGAAATAAAACAATTCTTGTTTTCCTAGTGATCCTCACATTCCTAAACCAGCTATGAGAATCTGTCATTACTTCGCCTTTGAAACCATTCTACCCTTGAGGCAAGGTGTTGCAAGATATCATAGCAGTCCTGAAGAAGCAATTTGGAGCACTCCACTTAAGCACTGAGCAGAGGATGAAGTTAGGTAAGGGACAGGCATATTATGGTTCAAATTAAAGCAGAATAGAAAATGGGTTTTCCCTTCACATGATCTGGGGTTGTTTTTCAGAATGCTCCAGACCCAAAAGGCTCACATCAGGGTTATCTCATTTTGTTACTCAAAACAGGAAAATGTAATGGAACTGACTGTAATGCAAAATATTACTAGTGTGGCACTAACCTCTTACAACAAAAAATACTAAGGCTCAACGCAGAAATTTCTGCCATGGGTGCTGCAATCCTGGTTGACAGTTTCCCAAGCTTCAGAAGACAGACAGGGGAGGAGGGAGAACAACCACAGCAAACTACTGCGATGAGAGCATTAGTCAAGTAACAAGGAGGCCATGAACAAGGTCTTCTTTTAAAAACATTGGGGCCAGGCCACTATTTAAAAGAGATGAACATTCCTTCACTGACTTTACATGACCTGATCTTGAACATTTCAGAGTTATCTACAAAACCTAAATAGAATAAAGAATTTTTCTTATGTGAATCAAAAAAAGAATACAATAGCTGCCCTCTTAACAGGCAGTCCACATGCTGCCACAGTAGTACTGCTACCCCAGACACCCACTGCTGGGCAGGAGAATGTATTTCACCTTGACACTGCCTCTGGAGGCATGCAGGTTGTGCTGGGGTTTGAGTTTAGTGCCAGTTTTGGGGTATGTTTGTTTTACACTACACAATCAGCAGAATCTGGCAAAAAAATTGCCATTGACCAGTTCAACCAGTTTCAGATTATTTGAAACAGCACCTCTCATTAGAAAATATCTTCTACAGAATGGTAGCTGGGCATTAAATCCATATTCTTAGTCAATTATTATGACTTACTGCAGTGACAATAATGAATCTCAGACAAGCAAAGAATAAAGAGAAGGTAAACAACAGACTTCAGTTTTAACTGCATTTTTCGTGCCCAGTTCACCTAAGAAGTAAAAATGCCTCAGACAATTAATAAGGGATGTAGCAGCGTAAAACTGTAGTGTGCAGTTTTCTGAAACAGGCATGAGAGCTCAACACACTGGAGCTAATTTCTGTGTCAACTTTCATTCCATACAGATTAGTGCCATTTTGCGCAGTTGAAGCACCAACTCTATGCAGTGCCATACACACATAATTTTCTCAAACTTCCAGTAATATGAACTTGCTGCAGAAACTGCAGCTTCTCCTTAAAATTATCAGATATAAATTAGTTTACAAGTGTGTTTTTCACTTATTAAAAGGCTCAAGCATTTTAAACTGGATCTTTTTTTTTCAGCCTAGTCTTTCCATAGTGTTGAAACTTACATACCAGAAATACATGTGGGAGTTCAACTATCAGTCTAGATTTGCATTTTACCTCCCCATGAGGAATAAAAATCCTGCTTTCCCTGCATTCTGGTAGCATTCATTCCTTTATTAATCATTGAATTAAGAATTTAATAATGTAAACATCAGGATTCACCACTGTCACATGCTTGCACTTGCTAAGAAGAGTTTTTTCTCAACCTTCTTAATGGAATGTAGCGGCCACTCTTGAGGAATGTGATTCAACTGAGACTATTTTGCAACCTTCGTGAAAAAGAAAATTCCACACTTTGTTCAAGGTTTTGTGAAAATGGACTTAACACTTTTTTGGTATCAGAAGATCTCCACATGATTATTTTAAGATTAGAATTCAAAACAAAATGGAAAGTAAATTCTTAATATGAACCACAGTAGTTTCTTTCAAAATGTCACACAGCTAACTCAGCAGCACCAACACACTATAGAGTCTTCTTGTTCTAAGTACAACAGAAATGCATGGGTTCACCCATTTTATAGCAGACCAACTTGAGGCTAAATCCCTATAAAGGAAGCATAAAAATTGCTTTCTACCTTTAAAAAACATTAGTGTGGATAAATAGGTGAATTGTGTCCAATTTATTTTACTTTTTAATTACTCTTATTAAAAATGCTATTTAAAGCCAGAAAATCTCTACAGCCATACACTTGTAGGTAATTGATGCTGACAATAAGACTCATTCAGCGCTTTAAACCTGAACCAGTTCTTCCTGGTGAAACCTCTAATTTTGGTTTGAATACAGCAGGCCTGTGCTCTTGCTTGTTAATTATAGTCCTAAGGGCTTTCTTTCCTTTTTTAAATAGACTTCCTTTCTCTTCACATTGAGCCCATTTCTGTTCTCTTTAGTTATCATCGCAAAGTTTATTATGAGCTAGCCATAATCCCCAAGCTACTCTTCATTTGTCTATACTTCATTTTTCTCCCCTGGCCACTAAGCAAACAGTCTTGTTCCAATACCATATTTCATGCTTTCAGATCCCAGGTCATGCTTTGGTATGCAGCATGGCACTCATACCAAAGTGAGAAGAGGAGCAGGCAAGAGGCCAAGAGCTGGCAGAGGGCTGACTTGCATCTTTTCCCCTCACCTACCCACCTAGTCTGCTGTTGCCCTAACTTGCTTACCATAAATACTACTGCATGTGAGAAGATAAACAAAATTCCAAATCCACAACAAAGTTCACACCAGAGCAGTTTGATGACTGCTTGTTCTCGGTCTCCAGGCAATTGCATGAAATAACAGCCTCGGGCCCCAGTCAGACTACCATCATTTAAGAGGCCCACAAAAGAGCTTCTGCATTTGTTTTCATAAGTCATGGTATAATGAGTATGGCAGATCAGCCACCAAAAGACAGACCTAGAGGAAGTCATGCTCTTCTCCTCTTTGCAGTTCAGAAACTATGAACAAATATCACAGGACATGTAGGAAAGTATTTTACAGAAAACGTTACAGGTCTGAGGCAAAAATAACTTTCTAATTCATGTCACATGAAAAGAGCAGGATCTGCTGTTGTATGTTCCCCTCACTGAGGCATGAAAGCCTAGAAGATAAAAAATACTTGGGTTGCAAGATGAGACTTATTTTAGGGTTTTTAAGTTATTTGAAATTACATTAGCTGAATTATACAAACACATATTCATTCATTGAATCATGTTTTGAAATGCTTCTTGATTTGAATCAGATCACTCAGGGACTACCACACAATTCAGTTTAAGTGAAGTCTCATTTAATTTATAGCATTAGGCACTGTAGGGTAGCACAAATCTGTTACTGCTGCAAAAATATTGATACAGGGGATGGAAGTCTGAAGTGTGGCTTTCTACAATGCATGTTGATCACCTGTGCTCCATCTTTCACTCAGCTCTTATGTGGAGTCTCTTAATATGATTTGGCTTAAAATCAAAAAAACCCTAAACAATAGCCTTGGTACAACTGAAAGTCTGCCAAAATACATCTGAGTTGCAAAAGACTGGCTTTGAAGTCTTTCTGAGGAGGGTGGAAATAGAAGTAGATTAAATTGCTGGATTTTTCATCTGTTACAGATTCTAAAGACATTGCTAATAAATTTGAGATATTTCAGACAGACAACTACTAATGTTTTGATCACAATTTCATCAATTTTAAATGTGCCTTTACCATCTTCAAAATCAGAAATACTCTAAAATGCAACACAGCTCATCTTTCTGTCAAAGAAATAGCCTCAGGAAAGCAAAAGCCATCTTACCATCTAGCTAAGTAGTGCCTAAGACAATAATGTCACAACTTCCAAAGGCTCTAAAAGATTAGCAAGCACCTTGTTATCATGATTCTTTGTATTCTGAAAAATAGCATGCTGTTACAATTGACAGGCTGTTACAACCCTGCCAAATAGAAGCCGATGTGACAGGTAAGCTTTCCAACTGAAAAAAAAATTTCTTGGTATAGAGTCAGAATATATTAGATGTAATTTGCTCTAATTACGTATTTGCCACTATGAAGTGTTAAATAGCAAGGAAACAAGTCCCACAAACGTTGATCTCTCGAGGGGCAACTCAGTTTTAAGAACTGATGTTAAAAAGCTCACTGAGAGCAAACTTCCATCAGCTTGAATTACTTCCATCACATGAAACCTTGAAACAATCTCAAGGCTGAATATCTGTTCACCTACTAAACGAATAACTCAAAAATCATGAACAATATCATCTTGTGGTGACACCTGTCATAAAAAAGTACTACTATGAAAAGACAGCATCCCATGTTCCATTTTACATACCTTTAAAGCTTCTCTAACCTATATCACAGTGAAAACATTTATGGAAAATATGGCAAGTGTTGCAAACCCTCATGTCACTACCTGGTCTCTAATGTCACAAAGATTTGCAAAGACATTTCCAAAACTCTCAAAAGGCAGTGTTTCCTCTGTGCTTGTCCAGCACAATAAACAGTAAAACATGTTTTAATATCCTACTCCAGCAATGGTAGATGGTGACAAAACCGTCCACTCTGTGACAGCACAAATCCCTTTTCACTGATCTTAATACTCTTAATTGGCTATACTTCTTGTAAAGCAGTAACACAAGCTGGGTACATGAGCTGACAATCAGCTAACTTGAAGCATTCTTTCTAAGAAGTATATAATTAAATCAACTAATAAAATTCATTGCAAATTACTCATAGAGCTATGCATCACATATTTAAAAAGGCATTAAAGTAACATAATCCAGCCACCTGTTACCACACACAGGAATATCTACATTTAGGAATATCCACATTAAGTCAGACTCTGGATGGGGGAAAAAAAAAAAAAAGCCTGTTGATGCATTTTGTTTACCCTTTAAATTGTTCTTTCCTTGTGCTTTTAAAACAAACAAAAAACCCCAACATATTTCTCTTTCAAAGGAGTACATGCTAGTATTCTCAATTTTTTAAAATAATTTTCTTTTGCATCCACCACAATCCCAAAAAATAGTATTAGCCAGGAAAATTCACACCAGTTGCCTGACAGAGATCTTTGACAAGCCATTGAGGATTCTGTTAAGTACATAGAATCAAAACTTGAATTCTACGCAACAGGCACATGTTTTGATATGAATAGTCTTAGAACTGGAACCTTTAAAAAGGTAGATAACAATAACCATAAATGGAAAGTTTCTCAAGATAAAGACTTAGAAGAATTTATGTGTGAAGAGCCTGGACACGGAGTACAAAGGTATAACTAAAGAGAGTCCAGGTATCTGAGAGCGCTTACAGAATTTCACTTTTTTGCTAGAGTAGGTTGAGGTTTTTCCATTATATGCAATTATCATTTCATTGACACTTCTCTTCATAATCACCAGACATAGTTCAAAATATAGGAAAGCCACAAAAAAAAAAAAAATCACATTCCAGGAGAGAACACAGATTTCTCTCAATTAAATTCGATGTTTTTCAACTCCCAAAGCATACTTAAATTCTTTGTCTTTAAATAACAAGAAAAGCTGAGATTTTAGGAGTACTCACCACTGTCTTCAACCAAAAAATGAAAAATGTCACTGGTGGCATTGTCACCCCCTCGTAAAACATAGCATATCTTCATATCATCAATATCAGCTGGAAAAAGTCAGGAAAAATAGACTTTATTTTAAACTGTGAAGGTAGGAAACCTTTTTTAGAAAAACTTGACACGTATTAAATAGTTTAGCTTCAACAAGAGAGTGGATAAGGTCCTACAGCAGAACTGAGGAATTTCAGTATTAACAGTGTTGAAGTTTTACAGATATCATTCATTCTCTCTCTCTTAATTTCCCCCTCCCCAGTGCCCTCTTTCTCTTAAGCTGTATTTACAAAAAGAACTGAAATTAAACTTAAAAACATGGGCTTGACAGTCAGAACTCTTTCATATTTTTAGTGGCCCATTTTCTTAAACACAGGTGTATCTCCACAAGGATATTGATACTGCCATTCTTCAACCTGCAAAGTACTGTAGAGGACAGTTACATTGATTGACTGTTTTAAGAACCCAAATAGATGCAATTGAAGTAAACAGAAATTACTTTAGTAAGAAAAAAACCCTGATGTACAATTTTGAACCAGAAGTTACCAGAAAGTATTTAAAAGATAACAAATATTTGGGGTTTTTTTTTCTGGTTTCCTTGAGTAGTGATGAGAAACATTTATAAACATAAAAACTAATTTTTGGCACTTCCTTTGAAGGATTGCTGTTGGTAAAAACCCAAGTCTGATACCTTTTTCAAGAAAAAGAGTTAGAAATTAATCACATTAGAGTTCAAGTACCACCCAAGTTCTCCTCTGATGTTAGGGTGGATGTATGAGTAAAAAGAAGCCAAGAGCACTTTTGTTAGAGCTTCACAAAATCTTCAGTTCCAAAAGTAAGCCAAGCGCAAACAAGCTAAGAGCATTATCAGCAAATATATGTAACTGAAGAATCTCTTCCATAAATGTTTCAAAGTTAAAGATCAAAAATTCATGGGGCCCTAAAGAGGATGCAAACAAATACTTCTTCATGCCAGTGGAGCATATAAATCTTTCATCCAGCAAACACAAAAGTACTCAGCCCTGGTCATGTGGGTAGCCTTATCAAAACCCATGGTTCCAGCATACATAAAGATAAGCACTTGAACTGGTGTTTGCAGGACCAGGACCACCTCATAAGAAAAAAAGGCCACTTGCCATGCAAAGACCTTAATTTTGTCAAAATAATTGCAAAGAACGATGTTTTCTGTTCCTTAAGAATGTTTGGAGTCACTTGAGCAAGTCTCTGCTTTCCTTCCACAGCTGATTAGGTTGTGCTAGCTATATCAACACTTTCCAAGTTATAAGCACAATTCAAAATGTTGTAACTACAGTGCCTGATAAAATTAATTTTATACTGGAATTCTCCAACATAATTTTGAAATACATCAAGCATAAATTTCTATTTCAAAAAATATAATTATACCCACTAGCATAAGGCAGAAAGCTGTGTTCTAAACAATTGCTCTGCCCTCTCTTTCAGTCACAGGAATCTGAAAAACCAGACTGCTCCTGCTGCTTGCACACAATGAATCTTGTTAATCTACGCAAACTGGTCAGGCTACCTGCTCATACAACCACAGGCGCAAATCCAAGAAATGTGAGTTTTGAGTGTGGACTTCAAAAACCAGCAAAGAGCTTTCAAAATTTTTTGTATGACTTTTGCATTTGACTTCCAAGTTGTCCCAGTTTTCGAGTACAGATAGGATCAAATGACCTCGAGAGGTCCCTTCCAACATAAAATGGAAGACTGATGAAGCTTTTACAAGCCCCATAAGAACTCACAAGTGTTGATAAAACTGGAAATATTCAGCATTTTGAAAGAGGTGGCACGTGACAGGATATGAGGCCTAAAGAGAGGGGAAGATTTTGATCTTTCATAAAAACAAAGCGTGCAACAACAGGTCCAATAGTCAATGCAGAGGCTTCCCAAAGTTCGCTGCAAAATCTGCACTTACGCTGGGATGACAATGAATGACAAAAGGTGGTCTTGTTTATTTCTGCCCTGGACATTAGACAATTGTTTGTCTCAGTGTAGCATAAACATGACATTCTCAAAGGCCAATATTATTGAAGAAATGTGCATTTCTTAAAAATGCTCTTCAATTCAACGCAAATTAAGAGTGTTTGTGCTAGTACTGTCAGGGAACCTGTGAAGTTTCTGGGGGTCCTCACCAGCTTTAAAATCAACCTTTCCTAAGGGTTACCCAGTTTGGGCAGCCCCAGGATATTAAGATAGCCTTCGTACCATATGGTTGCACGGCCAATTCAAAGCCATATAGCAACCACATTTTGGTCATCAGAAAAATGTATGCCTGGCCACATGGCATAGGAGGGAATGGAATATGTACCTCTCCCAAGTGCTCCCCATCCTCCAAAAAAAAAAAAAAAAAAATAGAATATCACTGTTCCTCTGCTTTAAAGGAACACCTGTTCAAAAATTCCACAATGCAAGAGAAAACCCACTAAAATAAGTGATAATCTGTTTATTTGCTCACACCCTTTCTCTTTTGTTTCTCACTTATACTGACAAGACTCTCAATATTACTCGCAGTTCACTCCTGAAGCCTTACATTTAAGGAACTGTGGTGGTCCCCAAAGCTTGGACACAGTTTGGTCTCTTCTTATCCTCTTTTTTGCACTAGCACTGCAAAACTTCAGACAGTTCAGCCATTGGAAAGTTCATCAGGCCTGTTTGAAAGATTTGGTATATCTGACAAGAACAGATTGCTACCGCCAAGACTATAACATGGATATGTACCAGTATGGGCTCTGTGAAATGAAACACAGCAAGTGTTCACCTCAAGCCTTTCCACCTACACAGCCCAGCCTGGCTGGGCCCCTTTAACTCTGAGTGTCCATGCTGTTGGTGCTGTTTGCTCATTCCACAGCTGCAGAAGGCTGCAAAAAAACCTAATTTCATTGTTAGGTAACTAGCCATTAGGTCATTGCAAAGTAACACGGAAAATTCTCCACAGAATAGCTAATGTTCCCATTTCAGTTAAAGTTACTTCACAGCCTCAGGTTGAGGCTTTATTTCACAATATATGACACATGGTTTTTACCCTATTTATATCGCCAAACGTTTTAGTTCCATGTAAAAGTAGCACTAACATAATTTGAAAATGTTTACAATACCTTTTAATTTACCACAAACACTTTGTGGTAAAGATTTGTGTAATTAAAGCAACAACTGCACACATAATATGTTATTTCCCACTGGTGGGAAAATGGTTTTCCTTTTACAGTTAGGTGTGCTCAGACTGTACAGCATCTGATACCCTAGCTATTAGTTAATAATAGCTTGGCCATTCCCATAGCTTTTTCTAAATAAAACTGGTTAAAGAAAGCACTGTCTCTTAAGATGTACAACCCAGTTCTGTTATCCATACTTTTATCACTATGACTGACAGAAAGTGCAAATCACAGTTATTTAGACTAAGCTCTCCAAAGAAACGAAGCTCCTTGAATCAGTGTTTACCCATAAGACCACATTTCCTGTTTAAAGCTGTCAGGGATGTAATAAAAATAAACAGATGTAAAAAACTATGAAGCCATTATAAATAAGCTCATTGTTGGAAAGTTTCTCCCATCAATTATTATAGAATTTAGCATAAAAAAAACAATATTTCCAGTGATCTAAAGAAAGCACATGAAGTATTGTAGTACCTTGGGTGAACTGGCTGATGCTATGGTTGCCTTTCCCCAGGTGAATCAGGAAGCCATGGCGTGGAGCCTCTGTGATCCTGATCTTAAGAGTAACATGTAAACTGTCCCTGTCTTCCACTTTGAGCACTTTGTTGGTAATCAGAAACCCGATATGACCTGTGGCCAGAACACGGAGAGTCTGAGCACCCTTATTTATTACAACTTGAGGTACACTGTTGTCCACAGCCATTATTCGAATCTTCATAGTCTGAGGTTTCCTTGTTTCAAACACAGTGTTGGGGAAAACATAGAAATCGGTATGAGTGCCATCTGTAACAGTGAAAGAGAAACTGTCTTCAACTGATTCTGAGCCATCATGTTTGTAGCTGATTAGATTTTCATTCAGATCTTGTTTAGTGAATGTGGCGACTGGTTTAGAGTTATTGAACATGATCTGGCCATGAACTGGTATTTGAGTGATGACAAACTTTAGCAGTGCATCAGGTGTATCTCTGTCTTCTGCAGTCAGTTCAAATGGGGTTATCAGTTTGTATTCATTTTCAGTCACCACCAGGTTATGGATTGTGACAACAGGTTTCTTATTGTCCACATCACTGATAGAAATTCTGAAAGTACGAAACACAGGGTTATAGCCATCAGTCACCTCAAACTCAAAGCTGTCCATTTTCACCTCGTCTTCTGAAGTATGAATGTAATAGATTTTATTGCCTGCTAACAGGAGTTGAGTGAAAGTGGAGATGGGTACCCCAGGCTGATCTGTGCATTCAAGATGACCACGAACAGGTGGTCTGGTAATGGTGAAAACTAAGTTCTCATCTGGACTATTCAGGTCACTGGTACTAAGCAAATCAGTAGTAAGGGTTACCTTCCCTCCTTCCTTCAGAGAAACTCCTTTGCTGATTACATCTGGGAAGACAATATCAATGCTGCCTATTGTCACATAAAAGTAGCGGTCAATGAGAGGATTTATTCCATCTGTCACATCAAACTTGATAAGATCACGGACTCCTTGCTGGCCAAAATGCACATATCGAATCAAATTTCTATCCACTTCATCTTGGGTGAAGTTCATACCCAGGGTGATATTTTCAGCTCCACCTGAAGGCTTTATTCTCTGTAAGAGGCCTTGTCCTGGACCATATCTTATAATATACGTCAAGGTTTTGTCTTCAGAATCAAGATCAGTAGCCTTCAATATTCTGTTATTAATAGTTCTAGTTTCCCCTATTTCAATCTCTAAACCATCATTGATGGCCATTCTGGGTGTCTCATCATCTACAGGAATAACCATGATGGGTACCATTTTCCTAACGGTGTGTTTACCATCCGTGAGCTGCACCTCAAAACTGTCTGCCCTTGTCTCAGAGTCATCATGTTCGTAGAGAATGTTGGAGCTCTCTGTTATCTGGTCCAAGGTGAAGCTCTCCACGAGGACAGTTCCGTTGACCAGCTGGTTCACAATGTGGCCGTGCCTGGGAAGCCTGGTGATTGTGAACACTAACTCATCAGCAGGGATGTCCGCATCAACTGCACTGAGGATAGGGGTATCGATAACCAGGCTCATGCCTTCCATCACAACAAACTCCCGCAGGAAGATTTCAGGCTCTTCGTCATTGATCGGCACAATAACAATGGGGAAGAAGTGCCTCTGGGAAAAGTTAATGCCATCAGAACAGCGCAAAGCAAACCTGTCTTCAACAGGCTCTACACCCTTATGTATACTCTGGACATAAAAAATATGCCCTTGACGGAGGTCCTTCAAGGTAAAAGCACTTATAGCTACACCTGCCCTGGATTTTTCAGATCCTGGGGCAGGAGAGATGTTCTCTACATACCCAGATGTGGGCTGAGAAACAATTGTGCATAGTATATCATCACTAGGAGTATCCACATCTTCAGCCCTGAGGTGAGCAAGAGTAATGACCCGTTTGTCACCTTCCATCACCATGAACTGCTCCCCCACAAAAATCTCTGGAGCTTGACTGTCAACAGGAAGAATGGTCACCAAGACTGAAACTCCTTGAACAACGTTGCCCCGGACACGCCACTTCTCCGAGAGGTCTGACAAGGTAAGGTTGAAAGCATCCTCCTTGGGCAGAAGGCCTATTTCGCCACCAGTGTGAGCATATACCACAGCACCATCCAGCAGATCTCTCTGGGAAAATCTCTCTGCAGGCACCCCTTGAACCAGGATGCTGCCATGCTGAGGAGGATCCTCTACAATGAAGGTCAACATAAAGTCATCTGTATCCTCATCTGTGCCCTGAATGACATTAGCAGTGATTTCAGCAGCACCATTCTCCAGCACATCTAGGTAGGAACCAAGAGTACCTGGGGGCAATCGTAGCGTAGGAACCTCATCATCAACTGGGTGCACACTCATTTTCAGTGTGATGGGCACAAAATGAACCCCATCACTCACATCAAGCCTGCAGGTATCACTGTTGGTCTCAGCCCCACTGTGCACATACACCACTCTCCCTTGTCTGATATCCTCCAGGCCAAAGATACCTCCTGGAACCAGACTGTACCCAGAGAGCTGCAACTGGCCATACCGAGGAGCCTGGGTCAGGATAAATCTGAGACGGGCAAGTTCAGTGTCTGTATCACTGGCATCCAGCTCAGTGGGACTAAGGACATGGCTGCCTCCCTCAGGCAAAGTGAAGCCAGTATTAGTGATTTCAGGAGGCTGGTTATCCACAGGCTGCAGGTAGATGGTAAAGGTCCCTTTGGCTGCATTGCCAGCAGCATCTTGCACTTGATACTGAAACTGAATCAAATGAGGGGCCACCCCCAGCTCTTCCTGTGGGGGGCGGTACGAGATCTTGTGATGGTTGATCTGGGCTTGGGTGAAGTGCGTGACCTCCACAGAGTGATCCTCAGTCAGCACGAGGGATCCAAGGCGTGCTCCATATGCCTCGGGAGGGTGGTTGGAGTCAGTGTCAGTGGGAGGCTGGATTACTGTGTAGCGAAGTTCACGGTCCCCAGAGTCCTGATCTGTATAACACAAGTGCTTTCTCCGCAGGGGGGTCACCTGCTGCTCCGCAACTATTAAATGCAGGCTGCTGCTACTATGGAGCTCTGGGGCTAATCTGTCTACAGGATGTACCCTGATCACAAAAGTCTGTGGTCCAGAGCGGTTGGGTGGGTCATTGTCATCCTGGACTCGAAAGATGAACTGATCCAACACAACCCCAGGGCCAGGGCTGTGAGCCCCAAAGTGGTGGTAGAAGAGACGCCCTTCCACAATGTCCTGTTGCAGCCACTGTCTCACTGGCTTTTCATAGATGAGGGAGCTCCCTGCTACACCTGGCACCTTCCTCCAAGAAAAGCCCTCCTCTTCTTCCTCCTCTTCCCAGCCAGGAGGTGGTTGTGCTTGACGGAGCAGGAGCTGCCCAGCCGTGGGGCCAGACTCCACTGTGAAGAGCAGGATGGCATCCTGCGAGTCAATGTCAGTGGCACTAAGAGCACGGGTGGTGATGGGCATTGTTTCACCCTCAGCCATGGCAAGCCCTGTGTTAGCATTAAGTAGGGGTGGCTGGTCATCAGTGGGCACCAGGGTAATGGGGAACAGGAACTCAACGCGGTGGCGAGAGCCACCATCTTCCAGCCGCAGCACAAGGTTGTCACTGAGTGGAGACTCGCTGCCGTCGTGCTGGTAAATGACTCGGCCTGCTGCCAGCTCAGCCACCGTAAAATGTTTACGAGAGGCAGCAGGTCCTGGGGTGTCCTCCAGGAGAGTGAGGTGG
Source organism: Acrocephalus scirpaceus scirpaceus (assembly GCA_910950805.1). Classification (NCBI taxonomy): domain Eukaryota; kingdom Metazoa; phylum Chordata; class Aves; order Passeriformes; family Sylviidae; genus Acrocephalus; species Acrocephalus scirpaceus. The sequence goes on along the minus strand of OU383774.1, from coordinate 51,937,251 downwards.
CCATGCCTCAGCCCTGCCACCACACTCACCCGCACCTGCTCAAGGTCATCCTCATCACTGATCACCAGGTTGGGGCTGGGACCTGGGCCAGAGAGAGGCCTTGACTGTCCCTCATAGAGCACAAGACCAGTGTTGCGGGTCACCACAGGTGCCAGGGTGTTCATGGGCTTCACCACAATCACAAAGGCAAAGGGCTCTGAGGCAGCACCCTCTGGGTCCAACACTTCCAGTTCAAGCTCAAAGAGCCGCTCCCGATCTGAGTCCTCCACGGGTGGCTGATAGGCAATGCGCAGCTCCCGCACATCCCGCTGGCTGAAAGAGGTGACAGGTAAGCTCCGGTCGTCGGTGCTGACCATGTGGCCTTGGCCAGGACCAAAGGGAGAGGTGATGTTGAAGACCAGTAGATCGGGTGGTGACTCCGCATCCTCAGCCGACAGCATGTCAGGCGTGAGGGCGGTGAGCACAAATTGGTCCACCTCCATCATCAGCATGGCCAAGAAGCTGGGTTTGGGTGCCACGTTCTCAGTCCCGGCGCGGATCCGCACCAGCACCTGGAAGTACTCGCGCTTCAGCAGCGCCCCGCCGCCCGCCGCCTCCCGCAGCTCGGCCACCAGCGGCACCAGGTCGCGGTTCGGGGAGCCGCCGGCGGCCGTGTGCCGGTAGCGCAGCCCCAGGCGCAGGAACTCCTCGCAGTCCCACATCACGGACGGCATCGGGCCGCCCCCCGCCGCTTCCACGGCCCCGCCCGTGGCCGCCGGCGGGTAGTTGAGGATCTCTCCGTAGCGGGGCAGCCCGGCCAGCAGCGGCAGCAGCCCCACCCGGCAGCGCTGCCGGCCCGGCTCGAAGGCGAACTCCAGGCTGCGGGCGTCCAGCGGGTTGCTGGTGCCCCGCAGGCGCTCCACGGTGAGGGGCAGGTTGCGGGTGACGATCTCCAGCTGGGTGAAGAGCACCTCCACCTCCAGCACCAGGGGCAGCACCAGGGCGCGGCTCGGCGAGTCGTAGCGCAGCTGCAGGCGGACGCGGTCCCGGGCGGGGCTGCGGCCGCCCAGGTGCGAGTACTGCACCTCGCGGGCTCCGAAGTCGCAAGGGAAGCGCCGGGGGCTCAGGCGGCCCGGGCGCTGCCACAGCGGGTCCTCGTCCAGTACGGTGAGGTGGCACCGGTCACCCGGCTGCACCTGCAGCACCAGGTCCCGCGCGGGGTCCAGCCAGGCGGAGCGGCCCAGGGGCACCCGCAGCCCGCGGTTCGCTACCACCACGGGGGCCGCCTCTGGCGACCACGGCGAGGAGACCGCGGCGCTGCTGCCTGGCGGCGGCTCCGCCGCCCCAACCGAGGCGCAGCCGGCACACAGCAGCAGCAGCAAGCCAGCCAGCAGCCGCCGCGGCCCGGCGGGGAGAGGCTGCATCGTCCTTGCCGGCGGAGCGAAGCGGCGGGAACCTCCGGCGGCGACCGAATCGCGGCCCCAGCTCTGCCGCCGGCGCGGCGCCGCTCACTCCGCGCACACGCTGCGCTCTGAGCGCGCCGCGCTCCGCTCCGGAGGGGAGCCCCGCGGCCCGGCAAGCCCCGCCCCTCCCCTCCGAACAGCCAATGGGCATCCGCGGGGGGAGAAACCGCCATGCGCGATTGGACGGGATTGCGTGCCAATCATGCAAGTTACGAGAGGGGCAGGGCTCCCCCTCCCTCCCTCTCTCCTTCCCGCGGCCGCCCAACAGGTTGCGGAGGAGAAGGCGTCGGGAGAGCGGCGGGCTGACCGCGGCGGTGCGGGAGCGGGGAGGTGGTGGGCGCTCTGCTGGCGCTGGCCGCCGCGGGAAGGGAGCGCTCCTGTCTGGGGGAGGGCGGCGCTGCTGTCCCGCAGCGTAGGAGCGCACCTCTGCGAGCGGCGGGAGCGCACCGCCGCCCCCTGCACTGAGTTTCCCCGCTCCCGCGGGCAGAATTAAAGCTGGGCAGTTCCGGCTCGCCGCCGGGCAGTGCTCGGGGTTTCCCTTCCCCTCGGGGTGCGGGGTGCTGAGTGAGCGCGGGGCGGCGGCCGTGCTGCCCGGGTTCCAGCGGCGGCGGGAGCGGGGCTGCCCGAGAGCCGGGTCCGGATCACGGGGAACGGGGGGGCAACAAAAGCGCCCGAGGGAGAACGGGGCGGGTCGCACGAGGGCAAGCGGCCCGGGGCTGCGGCGGAGCTGCCTGCCGGCCCCGCGGCTCGGAGAATTTAGGATAAATAAATATCTCGGGTGCAAAACGCATCAGTTGTTAGCAGTCAGTGCCCAGTGTCGCTCCTCGGAGGCGGCGAGTCACAGCAGCGGGTGCATGGGAGCCTCGCCGTACCTCTGCCACCTTGTGCCTGCAGCTAAAGGCACTTTAACGTGAGCCCGAACTTGGAGTTCCGTGCCTTTTAAAATTCCTCATAGCAGGCTCTGAGTTTCGATTCAGCGTGTCTCACAGTTGCTAACATCCTTTCTTGTTTATGAAATGTGATCCGCACGCTGGTTTAAGAAAGGTTTCTAACAAAGCGAAAAACAATACAACAAAGAGACATGTTCAAAGAAAGCACAAGGTTCTTTCGATATTTGTGTAATTCTTTTATTCCTTCTTTTAGAGTGATCTTTTACAGTATCCTTCAGTGGCAGAGCAACACTATGGCACGAGATCTTGCTTTCTGTATGGCAAAACTCGAGTTTGGAATTTTAATTTTGCAGTGTTGGCACAGTCAGATACATTCACATTTAAGTATTCTTTCTAATTAATAATTCAGCTTGGTTTGGGGGAACATCAGTAGACATTCAGTTCTAGGGTGCTGGGTTACTGTAATTTTTGATATATTTTTATATTCTACTACTGACATACCTGTGGAATACTGCTGAAAGGTATTTTATTAAGTAAGTCTATACAAAATACTTAGGAACTTGGATGCTGCTGCAGGGGGTAGTAATTCTAGTAGTTCAATATCTAGCAAGTTGAGCAACACTAATAACATTTGTCTACCTTTATGACACATTCACGCTGGATTTCAGCAATTAATGTCTTACTTGTAAGATTCTAAGGAAGATATTTCAATTGAGTCCCAGGCATCAATGAACAGGGCATTCAAACAATTTTTTTTGAGATATTTTCCTGCCTCTGAAAAAAAAAAGAAATCAAAAAAATAGTAAAGGGATGGAGTTGCCTCATGTCTCACACAGAAATTGCTTATTTTCCCTCGATGCAGGGTCTGGTTCTTTGACCTCTGTTATCTCCATCACCAAGTAGTAAATCTCCATGTACAAATAGCAGAAGTCCTCTTTATTTTTAAGAGTTGTTGTCTTGTCAAACAAGTCAGTGAGCTCTTGTGCCACAGTCCAAGTACAAAGTGCAAGACTTGTTTTATTTCTTCTTCTTTTCACAGGACAACATAATCAAAAATTCCAGATTATAGAATTGATGTGAATTTTGAGAGTATTTTCCTTGGCTTGTGTCAACACTTGTACCTGAAGAAAATTCATCTTAGCTGAGTTTTGATCTAATAACATAGGTGTAAATCCAAACTATTTTCCTACCAGTTTTTCCTGGAGTTAGCATGGTAAATCAGAATTGAGCCCAATAACAGGTCCGTTGATCTTTTAAAATAAATGTTTAGTGAATAAAGGAACTGGTATTTGACCAGGGGGGAAAAAAAATATATAGATGTATATATATATATATTTGCATGAAAGCTTGCAGTTTTGCTATATTACTAAACTTTATTTCCAAGTCTAAATAGAAGCAAAGATTTAGGGCACAAAAGACCTCCTCATTTAACAGAGCGTTAATAAATAAATGTGTACTCTGGAAATCTAATGATGAGTATTTCCTCTGAAATAATTTACCTGTGAGGTTCAGCAGGGTAAATCTATATTTTAAGACATTTGTTTATTTAAAAAAGAATGCAAATATATTCTTATTTTACATACAACCCTTCCTGGGAGCATCTGGCTTCTACTTTTGATGATGGATCACAGATGTATATTCCTTACTTGAAACCTACACAGCTCACAATCCCATGTAAAACAAACAGAAGTTTACTGCTCTCCAAGTCTTCATTCCAACATATAGTTATCAAAGACTGCCCTCTGTTGATAAGGAATAATCTTAACTTCTAAACAACAGCAATGCCTGATTTTTTTTATTATGGTATTTTCTGTAGCTGTGTTGGACTGAACAATGTAAACAATTCCAGATATGCTCTTCAAATAAGTTAGTAAAAATGAAATAATTTTGGTTCTTAAGTAGGGGTAAAGGAGGCAAAATACGACATACAAATGTCAAGTTTTTTTGACATTTTCCAACAGTATATTTCATAGCTTACAAGTCCAGAAAGATTTGCCATCTCTTACCAATGTGTATTTACTATCTTGCCAGGGAAATTAGGAGAGCAGGGAAAGAGAATGGAAACAGCAAGTGGGATTCATGGGAGTATTTGGATACTTAATTGGTTGTGTAAGTAATTTTGCTGTTACAATTCAACTCTGAAGGCTGCATAAAAGCAAGGTGTACAGTGTCTACTGTGTCTCAGAGAAGACGTCTATGTACATGGAGATTTACTTGACACACAGTATGTCAAGTAATTTAGTGTTCCAAGACCAAAGAACAATCCTGTATAAGTAGTCTGCTGAAACATAGTAAGAGTTTGAAAATTTTAAAACAGCCAGCTGAGAGTGTGTTTCAGTTGCCTGTGTGTTGCTGTACTTAAACAACAACCTTTCTATTGTTTCCATTTCTTTTTGTACATTTTTTCATTAATGAATTACTACACAAGTGGCTGTTTGTAAATTTTCAGGCATAGGTTTTTGCCTAGATATATGCAAGAGTATTGCTAAACTGTAACTTTCAGCCTCGAGAGTTGTCCCTGAAATGTTGTCTTTACCATCGCACCCCATAAATGGGTCATTGTCCTGAACCTGTTCTCTGTTTCTTTCATGACTTCTGTTTCAGTCCAAATATCTGTTGCTATGCAGGCAGAGATGTTTGTGAAAAGTCCAACACCGCTAATTCTGGCCTCCATAGGTTTTTTCCCCATTGCCTTGTGGCATGAAGAAATGTAACTGGTTTCTGTCAGAATAAGGTTGACTTGACTAGTGAAACTTACAAAGTGTTCTCAAAATTGTTTTGGGTTGATGTTGGGATGAGTTTAGTGCTGGTTTGTACATTTCGTGTACCTACAGTAAATGTGACCACATGACCTAACCAACACTCACTCCAAAACCCAGTCCAAAATCACCCCCTATCTTTCTTAAATTCTTCTTAGATTTTGTCATATTAGCTTGTGGTGTTTCTTCTGCTGGTGTCCCAGTAAATGTTTTCACCTGTCTGGTACTGGTGTTCTGCCCACCCTCCATGTTTTTATTTTTACTTCAACTTTGGCTCTTTGAAAACCTACTTTTCAAGTCAACCTTCCTCAAGCTCCTTTCCACTTTAGATCTCATCAGAAGAAATGTGTTTTGCTTTATATTTCTTTTTTTCTTCTGCCTTTTGATTGCTCTTATGCTTTTTGTTTCAAAGCCAAAATACAACTTTTTGATCTATTAACAAAGGGTTATAGTTATTTACTAGACTAAATAAGTTGTTCCATCAAGCTTCTTTACCTACAGTTTATGTCTTTTGTTTGGACTCTGAAGTTTTTTCACTGTGATTATGGAATGTCTAACATTCTTTTTAAATGTACACTGACATACACATGCACATTCTTCGATCTGTAATGAAGGCAAGAAAAAACACACATTGCTGTCTCCAAAAAATGTTTAAAGACCTTAAAACCTAGAGTCTCTCTCAGATTGCTCTTGGATAAAATTGGTGAGGCGTTGGAAATGTTGACAGGAAGAGGCCAAGTACTGTCACCAGTGACAATGACAATTTAATCTTAATGTACAATCCAGAATAGATACTTTTTGTGGTTATGTATAGTGTTAGATATATTTATATAAATCATCATTCTAACTGGAATTGTCTATCAACAAGGAATTATTGGTAAAACATTTAATTCTAGCATAGCTATTAAAGAAAGTTGAGGTGAAACTTTTTGGAGTACAAACTGGCTACAGTTCAATATCTTTGTTAGTGGCAATATTCAGTTTAATGTTCAGTTTATGATTTTAGGGTTATCCCCTTAAGCAAGGGAAGACTTATACATAAAAGTAATACTGTTTAATAGAATTAACAGAAGTTTCTATGAAAAATGAAGAAAAACCTTTGACCACATAAGCCTGTCTTATCCTCTGGCCTGCCCTAGAAACAGACCATTAAGAATATTTTCCCCAAATTAACTTTCTTATGGTAAATCTGTGAAGTAGTTTGAGAGAGAAGTTTTTCAGTTCCTGTAGAATGAAGCTGTACATGCTGAAATTTAATTCAGAAGATGATCTTCCTCCATCATGGGTTCCTGTGGTTAATCATTTTCTGTATGTTTCATGTTTAGCTGAAAGATCAGTGGTGAAGGGAGACTGTATTGTACCAAGTACTCACATCATGTTAAAGTCATTCATTCGAAGAGTCAATCCATTTTTCTTTAGAAGAGTGATCTCAGTGGTTGTGAAGCTTTTATAACATAAGCATAACGTCAAAACAATTGCAGCAGTATCTAGATGAATGTTACAATCTTTCACACATATTTTGGATGTCTGCTGTTTTTATGGAAGGAGGTATATTTGTGAGTGAGTTAATTGATGAAAATAGTGCAGTAATTCTGCAGCTGACAGAAGATTGCATTTAGTAAAAATATTTAGAATTATTTTAATTTATCTGAGCCAAGATTTTGATTTTTGCCTATTAATAGAACTCTTTTCTATCAACTAAATATTTTTTATACACACCTATACTATAAACATGACATACTGCACATATTATATAGTATGCAGTCATGTTCCATGACAAAGACTGTTAAACTAGGTCCAGAACTTCAGTCAAACAAGCTGTCAGGTATCCCCAAATTGAATGCTTTCATAATTCAGGATGCTATGGTATTTGTTATAAAATGTAACAAAACTCTTTTGAAGAATGATCCTGCCATCTCTGAGTTGACCTTGGATAACTATTAAAATTGCATATCAAAGGCTGACGCAATTGCAGTTTAATCACTTAAGATTCCCTTCACTGTAATTTTTTCTGTCCCGCTTTATAAAAGAAATTTTACCTAATCTTTGTAGCTTTGGTTGTCATAACAAAACCACCCCACACAGGCAGTTTCATTGTTTTATAATTCAAACAGTATCACTGCCGTGTGTACATTTTCCTGTGACTATAAACTACTGCTCTTTATGTTAGACAGCCACAGCCTGGAAAGTAAACGAGAACTAAGCCTCAAGATTGTGAAGAGGACAAGAATCAACATCCCTCCTTCCTCTTCATATCCAGGTAGTGATATCAACCACTTACTATGTTTCCTTTCTCCGTATAGATTTCCCTAAGTTAGCCAATGTTAACTTTACTCCCATTTTACACCCAACTGGAATAAATACATCTTAAAATCTTGGGTCTGATACTGTGACTTCCATTCAAATAAGCCTCATATTGTCTTCAATGAGTTTTGCCAAGGTAAGAATCACAGTTTAAAATATGATAGATGAGGATTTCATAAATATACAAGTCATACAGATGTAGGTGTATGTTAACCTGGATACCTATTAAAATTGTAATTTTCATAATGTTGCAAGTTGATTTCCAGATTTTTTTGTAAAATTGCTTCAAACCAGTTCTCTAGGACTTTCAAATGAACCATCAATTACTGTCAACATATACTATGAAATAGGAGCTATTCTGGAGCAACAGCTATTGAAACACTAGGTCAAACTGATTTTGGTTTGCTAGGACTTGCAGGTGTTCGTCACAGAAAAAACAGTGGTTAGCAAATAAGAATCCCAATTTCAGGTTACGATGCATTTTAGAAGAGAGATTTTTTTGAAGGTGTGGATAAGGACTTATTCCCTAACTTCAAGCAACACAGACATTAACTGGAAACCAAGGAACAGCTGGGATTTGTGTTTGGAGAAAGATGTTTTCAGCATCACTGATGTACAGGTCTCAGAGAAAGTGCTCTCCACAGAGCTGGGAACATGCAACTGGATGCCCTTAAACAGAACCCTAACAACCCAAAAACTCAGGCACGGCAGCTTCAGATTTCCCATCTCAATTATGTGTGTGTTGTGTGTGAGAGGCAGGATATGGCTGCCTAAGCTCCTTGGGTACATGCCTCTTTTTAAACTTACATTTTGTAGTTAAATGATTTTATAGTATTTTAGTAAGGAGACAGTCTTTCAAATGTACATTCAGTAAGGGTATATGAGATGTGTCTTTCCTCACCACTTTGGACACAGAAAGACTGCATGCAGGCCATTTTTGATGTCTGACTTAGACCTTGCACCTCACTTCCTCTATTGATAGTATGTTGAACCAGGGTCTATCAACCCTGATAGGAAGAGATTTGAATCACTTACTGCTTGATATTAAAAATTAAGAAATTTTGACAACTGTCAGACACCACTATAATAAGTGAAGCGAGATGGGAGTTAAAGGCATCTTATCCTATGAAAGGTGTTTGAAAAGTGCTCATGTCTTTCCATCCCTGCTATGGAAAATCTTACATTCCTGGCTTAGACTAGATGCTTAAATCCCAAACTTGCAAAATTAAATGTGGTAAAGGCCACTCCACATTATGAGAGATTCAGAAGCTCTAAGCCTGTTGCCTCCAGGATTTCTATCTTTAAATTATTAAAAAAAAAATAATTGGATGCACTTCCAGAAGTTCTGCCACTTCATATGTTCTTGTATTCCTGGAGAAGTCAAATCTGAAGTATCCTCAGGCTAGCTTCTGATGCAGGTCTCTTTAATGTTTTGGAATGATAATGGAATGGAATGTTCTGGAATGATATGGAATGGAATCCAAAGCCCAGGTGTTTTAGAATATTCAAAGGTGCTGTGACCTTTGAGATTTCTTACTGGTTTGTTTACAAGAAAGCAAAAATAGTTAACTCTCAGTTTCAAAACATAGCCCACCATTCTGATGTTTCTGTATAACACAACTTGGTAAACCAAATTAATCACTGACAAGTCCAATGGGAACATAGTTAGCCAAATGGCAAAAAATAGAGAGGGCAAGTAGAATTTTGCAGTAAGAGCTTCTGGACATGCTTAATGACTGAACACACAACACGTACAGCTACCTTCGCCAGTTTTAAAAACACTTACCTATAGAACTTATTTTCTTTTGGAAAAAGGTCAATTGGCAAACATACACTCACCAAATAATGAGGGTCAGAGGCCACCAGTATGTGACCCACCATAAACTTGTTTTACTCTTGCTGTAGCATGTGAACCTGCAGCTAAGCGGGTAAACCAAGATCTCCAGCAGGGGCTATGCAACAGCACTGCCAATTGCCTTAGATAGCTAAATAAGTATTTGCAGTCGGATAACCTTAGTGTTTGCAGTCTTTAGGCTATTTCCAACCATATTCAGGGAAGTAAAATCGGCAGCTTTGTTTGAAAGCTCTCAGCCGGAAGGTGAGGTGTATGTCGTTGGTACACATGGTAGATCTGCTGTTCACAGAATGTTTTTAAACTGCATCACCATTAGGGCTGCTCACTGTATCTCTATAAACGGTGCCAGGACTTTATTGGAGATGTGTGCTTGACCTACAGCCTTGTGATTGCCCTGCACCCAAACAAGCACCTTTGGATCTTTACACCATTGCCAGACATGGCAGTTTTCCCCATTACTTTTTAAGGCCTTGGTGTAGTATCTGTGCACTTAAGAAACTACTTTTTTTTTTTTTTTTCCCCCATCTGTTCTATGCCCGTTATGGATTAAATCCCAGACTGAAGGTCCAAATCAGCACTAAACACGTAACATTTATCCATAGGAGGATTCTCCCTCTCTGGGGTTTCTCATCTATGAAAGCATTTGAATTAACCAAAAGTCTCACAAAGCAAGTCTCCATTTTTCTGTGCAGTATTCCAGGCCATTCATTTATGTACAAAACTTAATCACTGTGATGTTATATCTTTCATAATATGTCTAGGCTTAGATTTGCTTTTCTGCCCCTTACTGTAGACTGGTAAGATGTCAGTAATGAATACAACACAATGTTGCCCTAAGCAGTCATTCCTAATTCAGAGCCCATTTAAATGCCCCAGAAAGTTTACATTGTTCTGTCTAATAAAATATTTTGGACTTGTGGAAGTTAAATTTCTTCCTTCCCTTTCACTTAAATTTCTCAAGTCTGTAGCTGAGAATTTTTTAATATATCTGTTTTTCCATAACTACACCAGGACTTCTCAGTGATGAAGTTCTCAGCTGAGAAGCAGATGTTTCTTTCTCAGATCATAGACCAGGCAGTCTAGAATATTGTAAAACAACGGAAGCAGAATTAAAATAAATGATCTGAAAGAGTATAAAGACAAGGATATGTGTATGATATCTGCTGAAAAAAATCCCCAAATATATACACAAACAACTGAATCCCTACAGATCTCTCTACAAAATAAAGTGTCAGTGATCATAGACCATCCACTGTGATTTCATTGTTGTTACTGGGTTTATATAAAATGTCTGAATAAGAGAGCGAGTGGTTTGCCATGAAGATTTTGAATCTTTATGGTCTGTTTGTTTTAAGGAAGAGGTAAAGTAGTTGGTATGTACAAGCAAATTATTGATTAGAGCACCTTCTCCAGAAATGCTGGAGGTTGATTTTAGACTTTTGACTATGAAAGAGGACTTGAAATATTCCTGTCAGTTACCTGAGCTTTTAACTATGGAACAGTTTTGAGATCTGTCCTTCCCAGTGAAGCTAGACTAGCAAAGAAAAGAAAGGAAGGGCCGATTACCATCCCATCTAATGACTGAAGACTCCACTCCCTTCGTTCAGCCCTGAAAGTTACACAACACACAGGAAAGAAAGAAGAAATATTCTTTGGAGCTTTTCTTGCTGTGTACTTCACAAAAACCATCAATCCCCCCTTCAAGTGAGTACACTCCTCCAAGATAGCCGGGAATTTGGATGAATGGAAACATCTCATTATACCTGACTGCAGATGCCTACAGTGAAGGTTCTTCTGTGCTCATCACTCCAGGCTCCTTTTGTTATCAGTGGAAAGAAAAGCTGCTTTAATTTGCAATTCATCTGACCTACCTTGGGTATCTACTTTAGAATAAGATGAATAATGCTCTGAAAGCATCTCTGTCTCCATTTACTACAAGAAAAGCCTGGGTGAGTGGGTCAGGTGCAGTACAGGGATGAAAATAGACAGACACTTCTGAAAGAGCATCCTTTCTATCAAGAAAATGGGAACATTGGAGACATGAGATGGAATTCCCCTTTATCAGTGCTGAGCAATATACAACAGGGAACCTAAAAACATGGCTTATATCAGAGGCCTAATGTTTACATGTCTCTGGTTAATAATATTTTCTCCTATATGCTACAAAGTAACAATAATAGCACTTAATTTTTTGAAGCGGACAATATGTTAGAAATTCTGAAATGCCCTGAAATTACAGTAGTCAAAGTTCATATTTCTAAACAGAAGCAAACAGGTTTTTTGACAGTAACTGATGAAACACATTGAAAGACAGTGCATTTCATGTGTTTTTCCTAATTTGGGGTTTTGTCCTAATTAGGGGTTTTTTTTGCAGCACTCTTGATTAGGTGCCACACCATATCTGTATTTTTGCCCATTATTCAGCACAACAACACAATTTCCTATAAACTATATTTGATACGGAATGGGATAGTCTACTGTGCCAACACAGAACTTGTAAAAAATACTTTTCCAAGACATGCATACATATGAATATTATGTGTATATGTATTTTGAATTAAGTGGAAGCATATTTTGCAGGAATATTTCACAGGATAAAATACTCAAAGGTAGGCAGCCACAGGCACTTAAAGTGTTTCTTTTTTTTCTGTAAGTATGCAGTAAAATACACTGTACCTTTTCTGAACACTTGAAATGCAGTTTCTAACTTAGAGAAATTCAGTAGTTTAAATATTACATAGAACATTTACATGAATCTCTCTAAAGGATTAGATCTTTGTAGTAAAAAAATCCTTTTTTTATGTTATTGTTCCTTTGGTAAGGATCTTATTTACAAAGCATTGACGCTTAGAACCTATGACATGCGTTTCTTCCCATGCCAGGTTACTGGGTGTGAGGTGACCTTGGGAGCACCCAGTTCAAGGTCTGGCAGCAGTCCAAAGTATGCTTAAATTCATTGTTAAAATGATGTTCAATCTGACATCACTCCATCAGGAAGCTTTCCCTATTCTTGAAACAACAGCTAAGGAAGGCCAGTGGGTAGTCATTCCTTTGATATATTCTGTATAAATATCATCATATGGGTAGCTTACTGCCAGACATAATTCTGCTGGGTAGATTATCATGTACACCTGAAAATGAAGCTGTAATATTCAGAGGTCAAAGCCTGCAAGTGCTGTACAGGAGAGACTGTGGTCCAGCCTTATATAAGATAATTGAGTTTTCTGCTTCCATTTGCAAGTTATGACATCTCTTTATATTATTATTTTTTTTATTCAGGATGCAGTGATAATTTTGGGCTTGGTCTGTGACCTAAAGCAGTCTTTAGGATCTCCAGTTTCCATAGAAATAAATTAGGTTTAAGCTTGTATATACATTCGTGGATTCAGCCTTTCATCCTCATGTTTTTCCAGTGCTAACCTCGTGAAGAGCCTAGCAGCCTACTTATCAGGAAAGAATCAGAAAATTGTAGGAAAAAATAGGACTAAAAAGGATGTCAGGTGGTCAAGTAGTCCACCTTCCTGCCTTAGGGTGGGATTAACTCAACCTAGACCAAATACCTATTTGTCTAATTCAACAAAGCAGATTGCCTGGGGAGGCCATGCAATCTCTGCTAGTCAATCATAAATAGAGACAGTGCAGATCAAAACCTCTCGCTCTGCCTTGGAGCAACCATGCACACATGGTGCACTCAAGGAAGGACAAGCTAAATCCCAGAAGATCTTTAATGATACAGTCTAAAGGCTGAGATGTCAGTTAAACTCTTTGATGGGAACAGATCCACCTGACGTGGCATAGGAGAGACTGCAGCAATTCAGAAAGAAGGTTGCCTGTCCCGAAACATGTATCTCTACCAAACAGTCTTAAAGAACATTTATTTACATAAAAGAAACAAAACCAAGACAAAAATAATGTTCTTTTCCATCTCTCCCTTTTAAAATAGTCAATCCGTCTGAAAATATGGGTTTTAATGGAACATGTGCTTTGGGAGTGGCTTCTTCTCTGATGTTCTGGTTTTGTATGTGTCCATGAAGGATCAATGTTGCTCCCTCACACTTTGTGTTAGTAGCTCCGTTACAATTTGGTTAAAGAGAATGCAATTTTATTGGTTTATTTTGCAGAAATGACAACACTCTACTTGAAGGTATCTTAGTTTCATGTTGTTTTAAATATTTTGGCATTGGTGCTCAAGGGGCTCTGATTGGAATAATGAGAATACCTCTGTGTTACCAGTAGTTGAACTTTCTTTGCTGTCTTTATCTAATTGCTGTTTCTAGTTATTGGTACATTTTCCCAGTTGCTACCTTTCATACCTACTTCCATTGCTTTCCGAACAGGACTAACAGGAATCTGTGTTTCTGTTCAGAAGTGTACCTAGGTTGCCTGGAACCTTGTGTGGTTCTAGGCAAGTCTCTTGTATTAATAAAAGGGCTTTTGCACGGGGGAAAAAACCAAACAAGTGGTAAAATACAGGATCTAAAATGCAAATGCAATAGAATGCACTAGAAATTAAGTCTGTTTTATATGAAACATAACTTTTATAAGCGGTAGAGGTACAGGATCCATTACACACATGGACTTGTATTCATTAGCAAGCAGAATTTTTGTATTTTTTCCTTCAAACTCTAAATATATTTATCTGTATTAGTGTCTCCCACTGAAAATAAAACCCTAGTGACAGAAGAGTAAGTAAAGGTTTCCTAATCTTGCTAAGATTCAGTGCAAATATGTGGTTCAAGCTGTATTCCAGAAGTGCTGTCTAAGGCTCTTAGATGCATATCTTAGCACTCATGCTGAACTCCTGCATTACAGGCCACCTAAACAATGACCTCCTGTTTTCTGGCTGGAGGGGTCATAAACTTGTCCTGTAGTCCTTCCAGGGCTGTACTGCCTGAATTTCCTTTAAAGCATCTGAAATATGCCCAGTAGGTGTCCAAAAGGACTACAGGGCTCAGGAGAGAACTGATTAAAATCCCTTCCACCCAAAAGCACATAGAAACTTAGAAACACATAGAAACTTCCCCCGCTCCACCAATTTGATCTATTTTCATTTAAGGAAATTAATTCTGCTCTAACAAGCAGTCAGGCAGAGAGAATTCGTGGTACCCAGGGCTGATCAGACCACCCTCAGAAATCTCTCAGGGAGTGATCTATCTGTTAGATGTTTATAGTACATGTGTAGCATGTCATGCTGGTAGTATATGAGCTCTCAGTAAATGTTGATATAAAATCGAGTTTGCTTTAAAAAAAAAGTGAAATAATAATAAAGTAATAATGCTGAGAAATTCAACTACTTACATCTTCATGTCTTCAGTTTATGTCTTTCTCCCCCAGATTTTTTGGTTAGATACCTTGAGAGGTATTCAAATGCCTAAGCATAGGTGTCTAGTGCTCTCAGGTGCCACACAGAACCTGAGACATCAAACTGGGCTAGTAAATATGTTACAGGACTTATGGAAAAGCAGCTACAGTCTTATGAAGCACAGAGGCAAGAAAAAGACCACAAAGGCATCTTAAAAAATGCTATTGGGCATGCTTAGCTGCACCCTTCATATGTCTCAGATCCTCATTTCCTGTGTCCAGTTTAAATTATTTATTAGCAGCTCCCTCCTAAACACACACAGGCTGGAATTCTCAGGTAGTGAACAGTCATTAGCAAATGGGACCAGGGATGGAACTCCACTTCTTCACTACTGTCAGATTCAGGAGTCAACAACATCACCTGCTGGCCTGATCCCTCCTGCCTCAGTTTGTTAAAAAACACCCAAGAAACCCTCTGTGGACTCCCCTCTTCGCTGTTAAAGCAAAAATGCAGCTCAGTTGCCACCTCATCCTGCAACTCCTTCTCTTTTCCCTGGTGTCTGACTCACAAGAAGTACTTGCTGTTCTCACATCCTTAACCTTCTGTCTGTCCTTCACTCTAAAACCATGAAGGGCTGTAGCTACTCTGCTGTGCCTCTAGCACAGGGAAAGAAGAGCTGCAGACTTTGCCAACTGGGAGAAGCGGAAAAGGGAGCAGCACGGACATTCCCAACCCTGGTCCAGCTCAAGTATGTTACTTGAGCTCATGCCAGCACACAAAGGAGACCTTCTTGCATGGAAGGCAGTCCTAATGATATCACGTGGAGTTCATTCTGCATTTTCAGGACAAGAGTGCTTGGGCCTGATGAAAATCAGAGAAATAGTAGAGAACTATTGTAGGTAATGTCAGCAGAGTCCATGATTTGGTAATACTAGGAATGACTGAATATGCCTGACACTTTATTAGAAACAGCTGGAGAGTGTTGAAATCTCTCATTTAGATTTGACTGGACTGTGATATCTTGATAAATCACACAGTTGTATGATCAGTGGAAGTGTATGGAGCTTATGTAGGCTGCCAAACAAGGACTGTAAAAGATCTGAGCATTGCTTGAACAAAGTAAACCCTTAAGAGCTGCAACAAGTGTGAGGTGAGGAGAAGCCACACAGTAGGGATGACCATGTTCTACCTGCTGCTGCTGCTCTCAAGGAACGAGGGCCTCAGGTCTGCATGAGCAGAGATGATGGGAGGAAGGGGAGGAATAAACAACCGGGCAGGTGGATGGAGGAAAGTCAGGGTTGGGCACCACAGATGTTAACATCTCACAGTACTCTTATTCATGTTTGTGAAATATTGAAAGTTCTTTAAATTGGGTGGGAAAGGAGAGAGAGGTGGGGCAAAAAACCCAGAAGTGGCTAAGAATGGAGAAGGAAACTTAGGGAAGATAAGGCAGTAGGAGATAATTTGAATCATTAGTGACTGTATACTCTTGTTTCTACCACGCTTTCTTGTTTTAAGTTAAAAATGTCTAATTTGATAGCAGAGGTCTCAAAAGTAGCAGTTGCAATGAAAAATTACATTGTGCCAGTTTTGAAAGGGATTTTTAGTTTGTGTTTTTAAATGCAAGGATGACTACAGCTATTATAGTTTGTCATTAAAGCTGAAAGCTTTTGCTTGCTTTTATTATGTGCAGGCCAAGCAAAGATAACATAGCTTAACTCTGACAGGTAATTTGGCAGAGTGAGCATTAGTAGAATGGTTTAGTGCTTTATACCAATACAGCAAAAGGGTTTGGCTGTTCCTGCCCACAGCTATTCCTGACTTTTCTTCTCAGAAATTCTTAAATTGTCAGGAATGTACAGTAACTAAAATTTATGGTCTATTTATAAGTACAAGAACAAGTGGAAGGCCTGATAACCTTAGCAGTGCCTTTACAGTAGAGTGGAGCTCTGTTCTTTCTCATATGCACACGCCCAGCAGCCAGCCCTAAATATACTGATGTTTTCACGTGCATGTACGTAAGTATCCAGTGACAGTAACAGCAGTGAACCAAGATAGACTTTCAAAGTTTTTCCATTTGGAGAGGGGATGACCTTCAGAAAGCCATCTAATCGTGATCCTGGTAGACATTACAATCCTTTTTATAAACTCTAAAATACTTCAGTTAGTAATCTCAGAAATGTAGTGCTTGAGACACTTGTTATTTTAGATGAATATATTAATCTTTTGTAACTTCCACGACTTTTCATGTTGGTAATGTGTTTGTAACTTCTTTGCATTTTAGTTATATTGTAAGATTCGGAAGTATTAACCCTGGAGCAATGTGATTTACATGCATTTCACTTAACATGAGACATGCTTATGATGGGTCCATTCAGTAGATAGGCACAAGGTACACCCATGAGAGAAGGCATGAGTCACACGCACCAACAATGCTGCTGTGAGCTCCTGCAGCAGCAGGGTCAGGAATGCAGGTCCCACATGAGGCTGGACAGAGTGAGTCATCTCTCGGCACCCTCAAGGCCCTGATGGAAGCTGAGAGAGAACTTTCCTGAAGTTTACCTGAAGTAGCATTGAACTTGCACTGTCCAGTATGAGTCAGGATGGTAAGAGGTGGAGGGATTTGTCTAGAGGGCCATCAGGTGAGACAGACTTGCTCTGCAAATCATCCTCTAGTTGCTAATGGCCCCTGTGGCACCAGACACATGAAGAGATTGTTTCTGTTTTGTTCTTAGCTAAATAAGAAGCATTGAAGTGACTAAAGCAGAAAGAAGCAGGGACTGAGAGGAGTATTTCCTGATGGTGATAAAATTAAATGGTAATGTGGAAAGAGCAGAGATTTCCTCCTGTTTGAACAAGGGAAGAAATGGAGCAAAATTTGCATGTGGTCAGAAGGGTCTCTAGTAAATGGACTCTGAAAGTGATTCAGGATTCCTGAGCCTCCTCTGTTGTCAGCTTTAAACACTGCTGGTAAAATGTGTCTTTTCTTGATCTATGCAGAAGATGACAAATGTGCCACTATTAACTAAAGAGGATCCAAAGAGCAAAATTCTGACAATGAACCTTGTGGGTCTCTTAATGCTACATAATGGATTTTCTGAGGGGGTCAGGTTTTTTTTTTCTAAAAAAACTCAAGATTTTCCATTAACATTCCCTCTCTCCTCCTTTTACTCCTCCTGTTAGATTAATAGATGAATAAATCTGCAAAGTCAAACATTCACAAATATGTAAATGCTAAGATGAATGCTACTTTTGCAGGAGAAGAAACTTCTGCTGGTGTTGCCACCTGTCTATGTACTCAAAGGCAGATAGCTTATTTTTTCCCCTAATCATTGCAAAAGAATTGTGGCCAGCAATGTGGGATCCTTATTGAACAGCTGCCCTTACTCCCAGAGAACATATTTGTGTACAGGTCAGTCATGAATTCATTCAAGAAATCAAGGGCAAATAAATAAAATATTTACAGCTCAAGTGATCTCTCAGCTTCATCTCTTTTTCTTCTTTCCTTCCATTTACCTCAGAATTATCCTTGAATGAATCCAGTAACTCCGAAAACTGCTATGCTCTTTGATAGATGTGTTTCAATACTTAGAATATACTGGTCAAACTCTCCCAAGTCACCTTCTGAAAGTGATAGCAAACAAAACGCCTTCCCTTTGAATTTCTTCATGTCTGATTTCTAGTAGATTATGTTAAGCATCTTTTGGCATCAGGTTGTATATTTCTGAAAAGAGCAGAGTTAAAATGCATCATAAGATGGATGGCACCCATAGCTATGTGTTAGGGGGAACCTTTTTGTACCTTTGTGAATATACCAACTGGCTTGATAAGTGTATGCTACAAATCTTGTCAAGCAGGACTGCAGGCTCAAATAAACTTTGTGGTCTCTGATCTCAAATGGAATGCTTTAGTGTGGCACTATGTGTTGTTAATTCATGACTAAATATTTAACAAAGAAATAAATTGTGGGGCCCTATTTCCTGGGCAGAAGGACATTGCTCCTATCTAAAGTTTCCAAATTACTGAACCAAATTTGATTTAGCAGTTTGGTATAACTGCTCTGTGAGAAGCTTGATGCTTTTAATCTAGACTACAAACATTTAAGTTAAATGTCTTCTGAGAAAGATTCAGCACATGCAATCCTCACTAAACAGAGGAGGAACTGATGAGCCCCTCAGAAGTGGGAATGTGTACTTTGAGGGATTGTATCTTTATTACTTAATAAAGCTATAAATTATTTTTACTGACTACTCTTGTGGATTTCCTTACTTTAATCCCAAAATGAAACCATCTGCTCTCAGACATTTTTTCCCTGTTCTCATCAGCAAATTATTAAATTACCTGGAAATCTGAAAAAAAGGTAATCAATACTTAGGAATGAAGTGTTTTTATGACATAGCAAATGCTGTTCTCAGTTATGGACATTCTTATAAGTGGCAAAAAAGAATGCATTTACACATGAAGGGTTTGATTTTTCCTGTTCAAATGAGGATTTATGCAACTCAAAGAGCCACATCCAAAGCAAGTTCCTTCACTGGCCAGACATTAGGCCAGTTTGTGAAGCTGAGCATAAGATTCAACTCATTTTAAAGCAGAAAGCTATATTTGGTGAAATGAACCTCATTTCAATGGTTAGACCTTCACTGATTGTGTTAGGAACTTAAATGTATGAGATATAGATACCAATAATGAGTTAAATAAGTCCCATTCATGCTGCCTTTAAGTCATTGTCCTGCAAAAGCAGTGAGATACAAGGGCTCTTCTTATTTGCATAATAGAATTAATTAAGTAGTCCTGCAGTCCTGCAGAAAGAATGTAGAGAACAAAAATTTTCCTTCAATTTTTTTGATGTTGACTTGTAGCATTATATTACTAGGGTGTTTTTTTTCCTCTTAAATTCTCAGTTATTAGCCTTCATATCTAGAAAAATCTTTTCAATTGACTGTACAAATCAAGAAAAATGACACTGCTTTATTCAAGTCTTAGAATGAAATGGAAAATTCTAATTTTGGTAAAGAAATAAAAGAAACATTAGCTCATTTGCAACATTTATTTTGTTTAAATTATTTTTTTGTTAAGTGTAGACCCCTATTTTATTTGAGAATAATGTTGACGTCCTTAAACAGTTTAACAGTGAAAATGCAGATGAGCTGATTTATCTTGTAGAATAGTTTATCTGTCCAAAACACCACTTTTCAGATTTCAAAGTTTATACACTAATACAATTAATACTAGCTAGGTGAATTAGAGTTTATCAGTGTTAAAACTCTTTCTTCTCAGGGCCAAGGAAAGCTGTAAGAAATTCTGTCTGGGAATGCGTCTTATTTAGATGGCATAAACATATGCATTCTGAGCGCAACTGCTGTTTCTCTCTTACTGATAAATTCACCTATTTCAATGCAGAAACCTCCCCTCCCTACTACATGGGATCCTTTCATTCAAGAAAAAATTAGAAATCATTCAAAGCCTTCTTGTTGTTCATAAGTACACTGACTAGCTCTCTATACTCACCTGTTTATGCTTCTATCGGCGCAGTCCCTACAATGACTAGATTCTAAATTATGTTCATGCATATCAACTTTCTTTCCCCCTCATTTTACAACTACCTTTTATTTTCTTAACTGTGTTCCATTTTATCCCTGAAGATAGCAGTTGTGTGGAGGGTTTTTTGCTGTGTGAGGGCTTTTTAATCTTATTTTTATGACTAGGATTCTGGGTTGTTTTTTTTTTTATTATTTTACCAGATCATATTTTAAGTATATCAAATAAGTAGTAAAAAGTAAACCTTTTTTTCCAAGTATTTTTTCCCATGCCTGCACCCCTCATTCATTCACTTCACAGTCATTCTTAGCTTTGTGAGTAGCATTAATCATTGTGACTTTCTTGTTTTCAGAGCTGAAAATAACCCAGCAATGCTTACTCTCACTGTCTGACTGTTAACTCAGTGACCTCTTATTATTTGTGAAGAGCTTTCATTCAGTGTTTGCCCTTCTCAGGTATAGGACTTTGGAATTAGGAGACTGTAGTCTCTACAGTTAGAAAATTCCAAGGCTGATTTAATATTAGCAGCATAAGGACCTTCAAACATTTCCTTTCAGTTTGAAGTCCCTCACAGTGCCGTGATAGATGCTAAAAAATTCCAACAAAATAAGCAAACAAAAAAACCCAACACACAAGGAAAAAACAAAAAAAAAATAGTTGGACTG
Organism: Acrocephalus scirpaceus scirpaceus; assembly: GCA_910950805.1. NCBI lineage: Eukaryota > Metazoa > Chordata > Aves > Passeriformes > Sylviidae > Acrocephalus > Acrocephalus scirpaceus. Next base: position 51,916,493 of record OU383774.1, on the reverse strand, counting down.
TTCTGTCTGACTTGCATAGACATGATGGGACTAAAGACATTTGCACATTTGTTAGAACTGTGCTCTGTAAAGATGTGCTGTATCTTTGTTCACAGTTATCTTTACCTCAGGAAAGGTGATTCTACTTTTTTTCACAATGTGCTACTTCTTTTCCCACATCTTAGTCACTGGATCTTTTCCTAAACAGATTTGCACTGATTGTAAACTTCTATTAAACAGAAATGCTCAACATGTTCTAGTATTACTAACAGATCAATTTTTTTTCAAAACTTGGCTGCTTTGGTCCTTTTTCATCACCAAGATTCCCCAAAGCAAGCAGCAAAAAGGAATCCCCCTTTTTTAATTATTACTATTTTTACTCACTTTTGTTTAATCATAATAGTCCTTCCAGTATTAGAAACTATCACATCTTCTGAGGAAAAAAAATGGTTGCCATCTGAATCTTGGTGAGATTCTGTGGTCTCTGCTGCCACAGCAGCAGGATGACATCTGCCTGCGTCCCCCCTGCCCTAGTGAGACCTGTTAGCACACTTAGCCACCATTTTGCTTGTGTACCTTTAGTGAAGCAATGGGATTCTCTGTGTAAGTACAGCACTTTGCAGCATCTGAATATAGCTAGTTTCTAGGCATTTGCTTGCTTGGGGCAAGAATAGTTAGGCCTAAATTTAAATTCTCCCTCTGAATGCCAGCTCTTAGCATGGATATGTCTTCATGTTACACCCCCATTGAACTCTGCAGAAGGGTGAAGATGCTGTCTGGGAAAGGAGCAGTGAGCTGGCTGCCCAAAAGGTCTCCACTAAATAGAGATGCTGATGAGTTTTTTTTTTTTTTTTTTTTTTTTGTCATATGCTATTTTGAGAATTACAATATAGAGTGAAAGAAAAGATAAATACAAGGAGCCTGACAGTGCTGCCAGGAATGTCAGTCCTGACCAGATGTGTCCCTAAGGTCTGTCAGTATTGTTATCAATTTCCATGAAGCTCAGTAGCAGTAAAACTGTAATTTACCATTTTCAAAAGAAGTTTCTATCAGCTGGGAAAAACCCATTCAGATGTTTGCCAGTTGCTAACATTATTTTTGTTTTAGTAATAGAGATGTTAAGATCCTTCAGCCAAAACTTATGAAAATATTTAATCCATGAGGATGAACACTTCAAGAATGGTCAGTTGAAATTTTTGATTTTCCCTGAGTAGGAACTGTGTGCAAAGCACACAGGATCTCATCAGCATGGGAAGGGAAAGGGAGGGAAGGGAAGGGAAGGGAAGGGAAGGGAAGGGAAGGGAAGGGAAGGGAAGGGAAGGGAAGGGAAGGGAAGGGAAGGGAAGGGAAGGGAAGGGAAGGGAAGGGAAGGGAAGGGAAGGGAAGGGAAGGGAAGGGAAGGGAAGGGAAGGGAAGGGAAGGGAAGGGAAGGGAAGGGAAGGGAAGGGAAGGGAAGGGAAGGGAAGGGAAGGGAAGGGAAGGGAAGGGAAGGGAGGGGAAGGGAAGGGAAGGGAAGGGAAGGGAAGGGAAGGGAAGGGAAGGGAAGGGAAGGGAAGGGAAGGGAAGGGAAGGGAAGGGATATGTTGCATGTTCCTCCTGCTATTCTGATGTGGGGAGTGTGAGCACTTAATGTGCAAACTGTACTGATGCTCTGCCAAAGAAAGGCTCAGCAGGTAAACATTAAACATTTAGACATCATTTAAACAAATGTGCTGGGCAGAAGATCAGCAAAATAAATTTTAGAGTCAAGAAATGTCTTTCTAACTGGAAACTGTTGCTTTAGAGTTTTGTGTGCTCTAACACCTACATAATGCTCCAAGGAGGAGCAGAATTTTAATTGCAGCATGTTTTGTGTATAGATTGTGCACAGTAACAGTTCAGTTATAACAGCAAACAGTTCAGTTATCATCCCTTTCAATTCTCCATATTGGTTTTTCTTAACCATGAAAATATAAGAAATTCACCTCTTCCCCAAGCTGGCTGTAGTGTTAATGACACACTCAATTGAACTGTGTTTTGAAAATGCAAAGTAGTTTTTTTTTTAGGAAGGAAAACAAAACAAAACAAAAAACCAAACCCAAAACAAAACAAAAAACCAAACCAAAAACAAACAAACAAAAAAAGTAAGTTAAGGCAGCTAGCTTTCAACAGCTCATGAGAAGCAGAGAAAAATGTTCTCTGGCTCAGTGTTTTCATGAAGTGCCTGTGACCCAGAGAGGATGTCTATAGCTGTTCCATGAGCCATAGCACACGTTAATTATGAGTTTGATGATAAGAATATGCTACACTCTCTGAAATCTTCTGGAGACAGGAGAACACAGAGGTCATACCTACATTTGCACTGTGTGGCTCTGGAATTTGCTTAGTATTTTTCTGTCTGTTGGTAACATATGGATGATGACACAAACTCCATTTCTGAAGTGGAAATTAAGAAAAAAATTTACAGGAAGAATTATAAGAAATATCTTGTATTTATAAGCACTGGGATCTAGAGATGAAAAGAGATGTGTGTGTAGGAATTGCTTGTAGAAGTGAGTCATCCTCTGAATCCCACTTCTTAGCAAGACTTTTGGGGCATTTGATTGTCACACTAAGAAATCATACACGTGCTTTTTGTTTTCCAGGAATTCTTTACAGACTTTAGGAAGCTTACAAAAGGGGATGCAGTTTTCTAAAGAAATAGCTATGCATGATATGAGAAACTACATGGATTCCCTAAAATATAAACAAATTGAAGAACACATCTGAAATCATTTGTGCACTGTAGTCAGAAAAAAAACCCCAAATCCTGACTGACACCAACTATTAACTTTCTGTGCTTCCTGTTTGAGATATTGCTGAGACAGGATTAACCAGTGGAGTACTTTGAAGCTGTTAAAACACTTCATTTTTAACCTTTGCCAATGTGACTATCTCAAGCAATGCCTTTGATATATCCTAAGTTTTGAGAAAAGCTCTTCTCTAGCAATTCACACACAAAACTATAGATGAGCTGAATGTTCACACCTAATTTTGCAGGCACCAGAAGCCTGATAATGAAAAAAATAGCATCTTCAATGAAAGGAAGACCATATATTCTGTGATATGTAATCTGTGCCTCATTCTCAAAGGAAAACCTTCAAACTTATTTAAACATATCTAACATGTGTAAATTTAAACATATCTAGCATGTTACTAGACAGTAAATAAAGCTTTCTAAGAGGCCTTCTTGTTTTTTTGGAAGGAAGGAGGGTTCCTTTTCCATCCTCTTCTGCTTCCCATCTTTCTATTTGTAAAATTTAGATTTAGCCAAACCAGTTTTATCTCAGATCTTTGTTTCCATAATGTAAATTGAGAAGAATTTCTCATGATCTCTCTTGAAAGTGAAACATGACACAACCCATCCAATTCCTGTTCATGGGAGTGACCTGTGTGGGTTCATCCCTCAGGGAAGGAAGATCCTGATTCTATCTCTGTCTGGTCCATCAGCATGGGTTAGTATTAAAATGGTCACTGTCTGTATGTTTTTTCCCCATTCATTCATCTTGTCACAGATTGTGCAAACTTATATAATTTCTACAAGGGGTTCTGCATTCCTAGACCCATCAGGATGCCCAGGCTCCTAGTGAAGGTGAGGAGAAGAAAGCCACATGGCTCCTCCCTGAACTAATCATCTGTCCAGGCATTCTGCTAAGGCTGGCTGTAGGTTTTAGCAGTCAACTCGAAGGAAGAGGAGCACGCTTCCCACAGACGATGGGGCCTTCACAATAAATCAAGGTCTAACCCAAGCTCTGCTACACTAAGATCCTACAAATTTGTCCTACACACTGCCAGTATGGGTAGAAACAAAGATGACTTAGAGAAGTTTTTTTCTTCTGAGTCTGGGAAGAGAAGAATATAGGAACCATTTTCAAATATATAACAGGATATCACAAAAAAAATATAAAGGAATAAATCATTTTCCCTATGCAACGGGAAGATAACAACTAACGTGCTTATATTCCAGCTGTGGAGAAATAGATATAAAAGGGAGGAAAAAAAAAATCTAATTTCTAGCACAGAGAAGCACAAAAATAGATTACTAAAGGAGAAAGGAGTTCCTATCATGGTTTTAAAAGTACAGTAGATAAATAAATGCCAGAAATGACACAGGCATGTTCCTTGGGGCTGGGACTGCAATGCCTTTCAGCATTTCTTCCAGATCAGCTGTCTAGAAGCCTACAAATAACTAAAAATCAGCAATAAATATACTGGAAAATAAGCTCTCTTACCACATTTCACACCTGAATCACGCAAAGAAAATGGAACATTTTTAAAGACAGTGAAACATTTTCTTCCTCAGCTAGCTGTACATAAAGTGTTCCCACAGCATTTAATTTGGTCTTTCTTATGTCCACTGTGTAAACAATGTTACTCTGAATTTAAAATTAGAAAGTAAACTTCTGGACCAAATTCTCTGCTTGTACAAATTGGCCTGGCTCCAGTTGCACTCATGGCTCAAGCTGGATTTTATTTACCACACCAGGGTCTGGTCATTTGACTTAGAGTCTCGTCTTGACTTCCCTGGCCTTTGCATCAAGTCCTTGAGCAGGACTGACTCTTAACTCATAAGGTGCCGGATCCACACAGACAAGTCAAAGTGCTTCAAGATGGCTTGAACTGAGGGAGCATTCATGGCTGCGTCTAATTAAGCAAATACAGGGAGCCAGAAAAAAAATGGGCAAGAGCAGTTAAATCCAGGAAGAGGTCAACCCCGTTGGTAATTAGCAGGACAATGGATCAAAGAACTCCACTTAGCACAGGAAATATTGAGCACCTCGTCTTTATAGCTGAATCTGATAAAACTCGGGTTATACATTTTCTACTAAATGAACCGGAGGCAGCTACAAACAGGAGGCTATTGTTTAACCTCTGTGGGAATTTCAGTTGGGTTATTGCATGCTTGATGGGCTACAGAAGAGCAGCCCTTATGCCACAAACTGATGTAGGTCTAATGATCTCTTATCTTCACATCCATAGTGGTTACTCCAAAAGTAAAGAAAATGAAAGCCTTTGAAATACCTTTTCCTCTAAAAAACTTGTGCCTCTGAGTTTTTGTGTGTTTAGTGGATTTTTTTGATGTTGTCTTTCTCTTCAGCTTACAAATAAATATACCCAGTGCTTTATTTTAACAGGCTTCTTGTTCCAAAGGAGTAATTCACTGGTTTTATATTACATCTTTCAAGACCTTAATCAGAAAAATCTGCTAGACAGAAAAGGTCAGAAGTAAAAGTGAAAAGAGGAAAGGTCTTCAGAACCATTGTTACATTAATCCCTAAAAATTACCTTTTAGCAAATACTGCACTACTCCAGGCCTGTCCCTACTGACACTGCAATTTCAGTTCTTTCCAACAGCTTAATTAAGAGAATAACACACACATCGTACCTGCTGGCATCAGTCTGAACCATGTTACCCTTTGAGTTTATGTACTGAATTAATAAAGAGAGAACAAAATGACAACTAAACATCCAGAGCTCAAAAAAGAAAAAATCCTTTTCTTTGCAGATAGCTTCAACATTATATATTCCTCACTACTGATTGCAGAGGAGAAAAACCTGCTTTTAGATTTTTCTCTGGAGGTTTTGCTAGGTTAATCTTTACTGGTGGCTGGAACATAAACTCTTCACACTCATTTCAAAGTCAAAGGACAAGGGTAGTTCTTCCCTGGGTAAGTGGAAATACCTAGCATTATGCTCCTCCTCTGACCTTTTCTGAGAAAATACTATCTCTGTCCCTAGAATATAATAATGTTTTCTTTTTCTTTGCAGACATGTACAACCTTTCATTATTGTCTCCAGCATGTATCTGAGATCAGAAGCCATCAGAAATGGATCAATCACATTCAGAACAGAAATTGTCTTCATCAGGATCAAATTCACTGTAAAAGATCTGATTTTCCCTTGCTGTTCCTCCTTCCTTTTAGGACAATGTACCACCACAGCAAGCTGCCTTCCTAGGTTTATGGTAAACTGTGTTCTGGACATTTAAAAAGGGTATAGGGATCTAATCTCATTTTCAGGTAACTTCATGAAGTGCTTTCGTTGCTTTGAATGAAGTTGGACTTGCCTTAGCAGAGTCAGAGCCAAGGTAGTACTGCAGCAGTACTCTGACCATACAGGGCATATTCACAAGCCCTTGTACTGCCCTGAAGTTCTGATTTTTCACTGTGAAATAAAAACTTCCTTTATTTCATGAGCATTAAAGTAGAGTGGTGCAGTTTCTAATCAACAATTACGAGAAAGAGAAGGGAGAAAAGGAAGGATCACAAAAGTCAATTACCAGCAAAAGCCTCCATAGCAACTAAACTTACTACTTCTTTTCTTTCTAAGCCTCCTTGTACATGCCATAAGCACAAAGAAGCCAGGCCTCCCTACAGTTCATTGGTGCCAAGTGGATTAGGCTGGCAGAGGCTGTGCTGGTGTAATCCCCTTTAATGCCTTGCACCTTCAGTCTGATGAGCAGCCAGACCCTTTTTCTGCAGCTCCACACTGAGCTCATCAGCAATAATGGCTTATCATTACCATCAGCAGTAGGAAACTGCTTTTCCCTTCGCTCCAGGATTTCATGCCCCTTGAAAGGGCTGAAGAAAAATAGAAGCTTTTGCTGAAGTTTTCTTCCTTCTAACAGCTTCAAGTTGCCTAGTGAAGGGTAGTAGCATTTATGCACATTGCCCCTGAAAAGTGTAAATGAAAACTTGGCAGTAAAAGGCCAATTCTTGGCAAGTCTGTGAGAATACTTTTCACACCACAGAGAGATGGCATTCATTCACAACTGAAATGTGTCCTACTGGAATACAACACCAAGTAGTATTTCACAGGCTGTTTTATACTCAGGGTAGAATGGGCTGGATCATACTTGTGTTCTTGGAAGTACCAGGAGAGAAAGGGTATATTCAGGCTGGGGAGGATGGGGGGCCCTTGGGCTCACACACAGAGCATAACCTGGCCATATATCATGAAAAGCACTTTAGTTGGATTTTTTTATTCCTGTTACTGAGACAGAAGCAGAAATGGCAAATCACGGGAAGGAAGGAGGAAATACTGGTAAATCTGGACACTTATCCTCTGCCCAGAGAGGCAGAGTCCAGAACTATAACACTAAGCCTGCCCTTGGGAAAGGGACAGACTTGGTTTACTAGACAGCTGGAGTCCTGCAAACCACCATTTCAAAAGACATTTCACACCATTTCACATTTCAGTGTATAATTTATCTGTACTTCTGTGTGCCTTGTTGTGTATTGGTGTGTTGAGAGGGCAACATTCATTGCAGTGTGTGGTAACCATCCTCACTCCTGCTAGCCACACAGTCTTCCATGTTCAGCTAACTCTGTGGGGTTTTTTTAAGGACTGATTCCCCAAGACAACATCTCATGCTCCATAGATTGCAGCACCTGTAAAATAATTTCCACATACAAAGCATCAGGAGCCCCTTATGCCTTATGGTTGCTCTCCTGCTATTACTATCAGCTATGGAGGGAAAGGCATGAAAGCCAAAGTGCAAAAGAGACAGAGGTATCGAAGTGAAACCTGGCTGTATAGAGTAGGATTGTGACAATTTCGGCTTCTTGGTTTAAGTTGTCCTATTATTAATATTTAGCAAAGCTGTCTCTAGTAAGATCCATATAAAAGAACTATAGATAACTTATGGATGACTTAGAAGACAAAAAGAAATATTTGTACATGTCATGAAAAAGACTGACTTAAACAGATGAACTGCTTCTCAAGTAATTTTAAGACATTTGAATGTCTTAATTCTTTGCCTTTATTTTTTGTTGTCACTGATGTAATGCCAGCCTTTTCACAGGCAGCTATGGAAAGGAGGTCTTACTAAGGTCCCATTATGCTATGAAAATATCTTTCTTTGAGGTTTTTTGTCAGACATCATTTGATATTAATTATAAAAGCAAATAAATAGATTTTTTTTATTAATGTAAGGGAGACTGAGAACCTCTCCAATACATGTAAAATTTAGCAAGCCAAAATCCTGTTTGCTTTTGCAACAGTAGCTTCACCATTCTGACATAGCAAGTTTGACTACCACCACGTTTTTAAACAGTGTTGGCATGAGAGGGATATTGAACAGATGAATATAAGGGCTGGCTTTTGAACTTGCTTTAAAAGTCACTTTCTGTTTTTAAAAATCCTCAAAATGACCTTGAGAGCAAGCATAACACTCATGCCTAACATTCACCTGCTGGGTATTTCTGTACTGCTGTCAGTGAGTAACATCCCAGGCAATTCTTTGCCATCAGAAATATTAATTACCATATTGTTTATATATCCCATAAACTCTTTGCTATGTTATTTATTGATAACATATTGAAATCAAATATAACCCCAAAGGTTTTTCTTGCCTTTGTTTCTTCTAGATCACATCTCCAAAACTGGTTTAAAGTGGCAGAAATATCACAGCATAACAATGTAGTGAATCAGTTGTATTATTTTACAGTTTGCAGCAGAGGAGAAGAAAGCGTCACTGTTTTAGAACATGGATTTTTGTTTTCTGTTTTACATGATAAAAGAGTCCAGATAAATACCAAAGATAAATCAGTGACAAAAAAATGTCTGCCAGTAACTGGGCTTCTGGATGCCCAAGGTCTGCCAGCTTTTTCTGGGCGATCCCTGCTTGTGTGTGCTGTACTTTGCTGACAGCAGTAACCTCAGCTGCTGCTGAAAGCTTTGTGGAAGAAGAAGAAGCCTGGCAGAATACAAGAGGGAGGCAGTGGAGAACAGGCTCTTTAAAACGTGAGAAAATATTAGAAGTGCCATGCCGGGCTTTGGGTGGGGCAATTCAGCAGCTGTCCTTCAAAACAGCTGGACTCATGCCAGAGCATTTGGTATGGCCCTGTGCCTTCACTGACTGTAGGGGACAGAGCCATAGTAAACTTGGATTCTCTAGAGCTGACAAGTTGACAGCTGACCGTGGAAATTACGCTGGCAACAGAACAGCTCCCTTGAGTTATTGGGCTGTTGTCATTTAGACATCATTTTCTTAGTTCTACATGCTTCCCACCATCTAATTTTCAGAAGTTCCACAAATATTAGGGTTAGGAGTCAGTTTAACCAACTGTAACTTTTAAAATATCAGTTGTCTAGGCTAAACCATGGTTATGTTTCCTTTTAAACCACTAGTTGTACTGATTATAAAATACAGTGTATAGAGTACACCTGGTTTAGTTTGGTTTAGTTTGGTTTTTAAATGACCTGCTTTTTAGAAAAAATAATTAATCTCAAGAGGAACTTCTTTATTTACTAGATGAAAAGCCAAGGAAAACACATAAATTCACCCTGGAATAGTGACTGCTCAGCTGAATCACTGTCCAGGCTGCACTGCTGATAACAACTCCATCTCCTGTACCTATAAGGGGAGTGTGGAAACATTAACCTCTGCAGACACTGAACATATCCTATTCCATGAGCTCATTACCCCCACAGAGGCTGTCACTTTCAGATGGTCAAAGTCATGTTACATGAATTCCATCTCAGACATTTGTGTTGCATTAATAAAAGCATACAAAGAAAAATACCAAGGTTCTATCTCCTCATGCAAGTTCATAGACTTCAGTGAGGTTACTCTGATTCATTTGAGTGGAACCCATGAATTATTCTGTTGTGCTGTCACTACATGTTTGGGAGTGAGGGACGCTTGTCTGGTGTCCGGATGGTGTCCTTACCTCTCACAATGAGAAATGGCAAGGCCAGTCATGTTCCCCCAGTCTCTAATAAATTTCCCTCATGGAGACTCAGTGTCTTCTATGACATGGCCTAAGTAAACATCCAGCAGAAAAGAAATCCTATTAACTTCAAACAACTGTGGATGAGATTCCCAGTTTGTATGTGTGACCTATGGCAAATCAAAGTGTTTGTTGCCTCAGTAAGTCAGATAAGTTTCTAAGAGAGGACCAAAGGAGTATGTGTGTCTGAAGGACAAATTATCTTGCATCAGCTTTACTTTTCAGGATGAAAAATTCCTGCCCCAAAGGACCTTTGGACATAAAACAACAAGAAGGACATCAAACATGAAATGGATTTCTTTCTGTCTTTATTGAAACGTGATGGCTTCGTTAATAAATCTCTCCTTTGAATGGGACCTAAGACAAGCTGTGTGGTCTGTAATTAACATGATTAGCCAGTTTCCAATCTTCCACAAAGCCCATGGTTTTTCTGTGGGGCATTTTTACTGATATTTCTTTGAATAGCTTGAAGGAAAAATTCAGCAGTGTAGGGTATGGTTGTAACCACATTATTTTCAGGTCTGTCTTTGGGCATTTGGCTTTCAGCCTGTGTAGCATAAGTCCCAACACTTTCCTCGGCTCAGAGTAAAAATAAAATTGCATTATATCTTCTTTGCAAATCAATCACTACTCTGCACCAAGGTTTGTTTCCCAATAAAAGTTCTACTATCATAGGAGCAAATATGTTCTTATTGGAAAAAAAGTTATCACATGAAGTCAATGTAAACTCCCTAAAATTGCTAAGAGCTAAAATAAATGTATATTTTATGTCTCTAAACTGGTTTAGGATGTTTGCCAAAATTGCATTATCTTTAGCATTGTTTGGATTGTATTAATGTGTCTCCACACATTTCTGGGTTCCCAAAGATCTGAGCAGTCAGATCTTGTGAATAAGATGCCGAGCTCCTTCTTCCCGAGGAGTAGGCAAGCACGGCTGTGGGTCAGAAACACAGGGCACTGCAAGCACATTTCTTCATTTGACTAGACACAGCAGCAAACAAAGATAAAATAGGTCAGTTAGAGAGTTGCTGTGAAACAAGATGTGACCAGAGGAAGGCACAGATCTCTCACAAAGGCCTTGTGGTCAGATTCATTCTGTGCACGTGGTTGCCCTTGGGGGCTGTGGCTGGGTGCTGTTTTTGAAGAGCAGGAGGCCCTTTACTGATGGGATGCTTTGGACACGGGGCTAAGCAGTGCCCCAGATCTGCCGGCTCCAGGACAGTACGGAACAGCCGTTCCCCCTCTCTGTACTCACCCTGTCAGACAGGGCTGTGGGTGAGCCAGGTGACCTGCCACAGAGCTGCTGCTGCAGCCTGGGGCACCAGGCAGTGTGGGGGCTTCCAGCTAATGCACAAACAGAAGGGATGGCCAGGCTGTGGGGGAGGTGGAAACGGGAATTAATTGTGAATCTTGAACTCAGTGTGCATGCATGAATGCTCAGACCTGAATGACTTCCACAACTGCGCTTCAGAACTTGTCAAGTGAGAAAGAGGAGACTTCTCTTCCTCATTTTTCAATCTACTTTAATGTTTTTATTATCATCTGACAGCTCAGTTGCAGTTTGCTGTTGAAAAGCTCTGCATTGCATTCATTACAGAGAGCTGGCACCTAAATGTAATAATTAGCCTTATTGAGTAAAATACCTACATTCCACAGAATCACAGACGAGTCACAAACAAAACCTATCAGTAGTTTTAATCACATAATTCATGTATCTGGGCTTTACAGATAAGTCTCCTGAAAAAATTCTCCTCCAAGGAAAGAGTATGTTTAAAGTGGAGAGAATAAATGAGAAGATATGTGTTGAAGCAGGCTCTCTTATTAATTTCTTTATTGCCACATTTTTGCATGACTTTTCCGCATATAAAATATTTCAGAAAGTGTTTCATAAAAGGAAATGTTTCAAAGAAAAAAAAAAAAGACAGCTAGGAAATATTACTTTTCTAGTACCCCCACAGAAAGCAAGAAAAATCTCCCTGGTTCCAGAAATCCATTTGCACAATTTTTCCTTTGTCCGTCTAAGTGTTACATTTGGTAAAATTTTACATTTGTTTATGACTTCACACAGAAACAGAGGTGAGGAAGGTGGCAAGCACTCTTGATTAAGTGTATTTCAGACATTTTGTGTAAACATTAAATTTTAGAGAAATGGGTTTTCTGCTCCCCAAACTGCTATTTATAAGGATATGTTTTGAATAGAGCTCTCTTGACTGTGTTAAAATCATATAATTTGAAAAAAAAAATAGAAGAAGCCTCTAACTACATAGGCTGTGAACTGAGCTACGGGATATGGGATTGCATATGGGACCATGCTTGGAGGGATGTCAGTAAGGAGCTGTGCTTAACTGTAATGAGGTGCTAACTACGTGTCTTACATCCTGGACAGTCATTACTAGTGGAACTTAAATTTAACAAACTAAATTTAATAGTCTTACATCAAAGGTAGAAACTCCCAGAAAACCAGTGTATTTTCACACAGGTCCTGCCCACATCGTCTTCCACCTCCCTCAAGCAGACACAGTAGAAAACAGAAACTGAGACGGAGAAAAATACAGATTCCTGGGAATTTATGGAAAACCTGTTGGCTTAAGGCAATTGTAGGTTTATGGACCTTGGCTTAAAGTCTCATTGATGATGTGGTGTGAAAAGAGAGAGAATGTTTCATTTATATGCCAGACTTCCCTAAGCAGGGTTTGAGGGTAGGACAAAAGCTCTGCTTTCTCTCAAATCTGAAAATTAGGTCAGCATGGCTTTATTCTTTAGCTATTCAACCTTTTCTCTCTCTTCCCTTTTCTTCCTTTTCACCTTTCCATTCTAGATTTGACCAAGAATGCCCATGTTTTAAAATTAAAAATATTATCAGCTTCCAAGTGCTGATACTCCCCAAGGTCTATTCCATAAAGCCATGGTTTTCAGCACAGCACAAAACTCAAGGCCCAGCCTCCTACGTACGTGAAACTTCTAGAAACCAAAGCAAAATGATGCCTTAGATTGCCTAAATTACCTGTGAATCAGACACAGAGAGACAAATTCATAAGGTTGATGATAGTGGAACTTGTGCCAATCCAGACACACTTGCAACACCAAATTAGATTCTGACCTCAACCATTTTGTGGGGGCTGTGCAATTAATTAGCAGGCTGAGAGTAATTGTACCCTGTACTGGCAACTCTAAGCAGTAAAAAAGGCTTCAAGGAGGCCCTCAAATGAAAAGTACAGTTAATACTCAACAGCTTTTTATTAAAACATTTAAAAAATATATTATCTTTTTATTGTTTATGAGGCCTTTAGGGTATTCTCTCTCACACTGTTGAAATTTATCACCTTTTTTTTTCCAACTCGGCTGTTGAATCATAAAATGAAAGGTTCTGAAACAAGAAAATCATTGGCTTGTGTTATATAGTTAGAAAATTTCAGAGAAGTGGGAACCAATCTGTATGAATGCACGTATAATAATCCTAATTGATACACAAGCCTTGCCTCCATTCAACAGCTAATTCAGCTTTCCTTATCCTGGTCTTCTAGTTTATTTAAACCTGTCACAATTTTAGAGCACAGACAGCAAAGGGAAGGCAAACTGGTGGCACATATGTCAGATCTGGCACACATGCCAGAAGAGGCCATTTCATGTGACATGAAAGGCTCTGCCACCTTTGGCTTAAGGGCTCATCCAAGCCGCGTGGTGCCACTCAGTGACAACTACCACCTTGTAATAGTGGAAGCTAATAGAAAATGAATAGAATATGGATGTAAACAGGATTATTCTTTCAAACTAAGAACCATTTTCTTAGCTAATTACAGTTAACACACATTGGAAAGGAGAAAACCAGAATTATATAGAGTTTACTTCCTCATTTACCCCATTTGGCTACCCTCAATCTGAAGCCTTTAATTCTGGTAGAGCAACAGGGTAAAGCAACAGGGTAAAATTCACATGGTCTTTTTCATCATGTACCAAGTGTTCAGTCTTCTAAGAAAGCATAGGCCCAGGTGTGTCCATATGGCACTTCTCTTGTGCCATACATATAGACAGGAAAGAGCTGAGTCTCCTCTGTCCCAGTGTCACAAACATTCAAGCAATAGAGAATTCCATTGCCCTATGGCAAAGCCTGTGGCCACTAAAAAGATGGGTGACAGATGAGCTTCATAGCCAGAGATTTTTCTGCTATAGTAGTAGAAATAATACATGTAAAATAACATCAGCTAACACTTGCTGGGATGTCTGGAGAAGGGAGCTGCTGAGCAAAATGAAAATCATCAGTGTGCCATGTAAGGTGCATTTATTACACTAATGTACCAGTTCAAAACTTCACAAAATATATTTTATTTTACTGTCAAAAATTGGCCAATTTACTCTTTATTAATAATTTCTAGAATGTAATGTTATCGTGATTTACTATTTTTTTTATGCCTTGGCAACTTTTTTAGGGGAAACTAGACTTAATTCTTAGTAGCTTAGCATTTTTACAGATTGCTTACAATTTGTCTCCATTTTGTAAACACTACAGAAAAAATACTTTTAAATGCTAGAATTGGCTATTGGTTTTTATTTTATTTATTTATTTATTTATTTGACCATGTAACTCAATTGCATCCAAATAGCATCCAGATATGAGTAAATCTATGCATAAACACAAAACCCAGAAGAAATCCTAACAAAACTGGGCAGATGACACATGTTTTTTCCAGGTCTCTGATCTGGACCAGGACTGTGATAGCGCATGGCTGGCCTCTCTTCAGCTCACACAGAAATGAAGACACCACCAAGGTTTACCATGCTTCTTTCAAATCCCAGAATACGTCTGGCAAAAGGATGTCCTAGCTTCCAAAGAAGCATTTTCTTCAACATTGTATGTGAAAAAATAGCAGAGTTATGTAGCCTGTGATATGGCTGTAAAATCTTCTAAAACCACTTAGAAATGTGTGTTGGTTTTTTGCTTACTTAACTCAAAAACATGATTTGGTTTCAATCACAAAATTAATCTCTGGAGCTGATATCAAATGAGATATCTCCCTTCTTTTGGTCAGGGGAAAATAGTCCATGGAACCTACACACATTTTGACCTTACCTGAACTCCAGATAAGCAATCTCAGAGTGTTCAAGTATGTGCAGTTTCCTGTTATGTGAACTTAAAGGAATTACTGAATGTTTGTTAGCCAAAGTAAGCAGTCACTAAGGTGATACATGAATGACATTATTTAAGCAAAAGAATGCTTGTCGTGATAGATTGCCAGAGGGGAAAAAATGATACAAACTTAAATCTTTTTAGCAACTATAAAATTCTGTTTAAATACATCTTTCCTAAAATTGTCAGTGTTGGAAAAATACCTTTGCTATTATTTTTTGTATGCACTCTGTACTTCAGTGGTAATAGCCTGCATGTTTGCCAGGTGACTGGCACACAGATGACTCCGCTCAAACCTGCTTTCATGAAAGGCAGATGAAGGCAGAACTGTAATATTTGTTGCAGGATTAAAGTGTTCAGGATAATGGGCGTAATCACACCAAATTCCAGTGAATTTGTCAACCCAGTGAAAAGGTTAATTGGATGTTACTATAGGTTTTGGGACTTTATTTAAAGGGCTTTCCAAAAATAAGGGATTATTTTGTACATCTCAGCAGGGAAAGTTGCTGACATAACAGCCTTAAAACTGCCAGATGGTATCAGCCATTCATCATTGCTCAGTCAGACAGAATTAGACCCCAACATTTATATACAAACCAGGAAAATGCCAAGATGCTTTGCAGATGAAAATAAGGTTCATCTCAGAATCTCTGAAATCACTGAAAACATAAGAATGTTCTTTTCCCTCTGAGTGCTCAGATTTGAGGGAGAGGAATTTCAAGGCCTGGGGATAAAAAGTGAGTGGATGTGTGTAAACAGCTTTGTTATAATCATGTATTTGCACATCAGGGTCTATCAGATTCTTTTGCCCCTAGTAATTAACATACTGTATGATCCATGTTTCAAACTTTCTCAGCTTTCCAGGGCTCTTGTCTCAGTACTACTTGTAACAGGGTGTTACCACTTTACTTTGTAGAGGTAATGATCACATAAACAAGCAACAGACAGAAATGAACCTTTTAACAAAAGGCTCTTATATAGTCTGAAGTGCTTGTTTCAAAGCATAACCACTTGAAAACAAAAGGTGGGCATATTTCTGCATCTGATATACAGCAGTTTATAATATGTCATGCTCAGAAGGCAACATTAATTCCTTAGTCATCTTGTCTTTCTTTCTTTCTTGCCCTGCTACTTTGCTCCTTCCTTTCCTTATTTCCTATAGCTCTCTGTTTGTTTACAATGATCTCAGATTTTTGTTGCACAGGTGCCAGCAGTACAAATTTCTAGCATACAACTGTAGCTTCTACTTGTTTCTATAATATTAATTAGGTTAATCTACTTAAATGGGTTAATCAACTCCAAAAAGGCAATTCTGCCTTTCTGAAAAATTATGTAAGTGGTGATATTACTGCCTTGTCAACTATTTGAGGGCATATATCTTTGATCTGTTTCTGTTCTTTATGCTAGAAATAAGGATATTTTCTACCTGTATTCCATTAAAAATAAAAATACTCAAAATACTCAAATATGCACAGGTGGTATTCAAACGACTTTAGTTTGTTTGTCTAGAGGTCAAGCTCTTGGTCCAAACCAATTGTCCAAAAGTCAGCTGAGAGATAGACCAGCTGCAAAGACTTGTCCTACTGATCTAAGGTGTTTACCTTAAGAGAGGATAAATGGCTCTATAGATATATAAGTCTCTGCTAACTGCAGAAGTTAACTTACAAAGTAGTTTAGACTAGATGCCTGTTTCAGTTGATGAAGTTCAGAGAAATAACAGAATATTTCCCTGTGTGTCTTTGTCTTCTGCCTCTCACACACTTGGCTGCATTACTAAAATCCATCATGGCATTTTCAGGGAAAACAGAAACTGTATTGGGTTTACAGGGCAAGGTTTTGGCAGTGGGAAGGGGGGCTGCAGGCACAGCTGCAGTGAGAAGACACCAGCAGCTCCCCCATATCAGCTCTTACCAGCTCCAGGACAGAGCCACCGCCGGCCAAGACCCAGCCCATCAGTGACAGGGGTAGTGCTTCTGTGAGAATATACTTCAGGGGAAAGAACTGCTGCAAAACAGCAGCTGTAGAGAGAAGTGACAAAATGGGAGAGGAACAGCCCTGCAGACACACCAAGGTCAGTGCAGAAAGAGGAGAAGAAGGTGCTCCCAGAGTGCAGACCATGGTGAGGCAGCTGTGCCCCTGCAGCCCATGGCAGGGGAGCAGAGATCCACCTGCAGAGCATGGAGGGAGCAGAGATCCACCTGCAGACCATGGAGGACCCCACACCAGAGCAGGTGGATGCCCCAAAGGAGGCTGTGACCCACTGGGAGGGTTGTGCTGGAGCAGGCTCCTGGCAGGGCCTGTACCCCTATGGAGAGAGGAGCCGAGGCTGGAGCTGGTTTGCTGGCAGGACTTGAGACCCCATGGAGAACCCATGCAGGAGCAGCCTGTTCCTGAAGGACCCTTCCACTCTGTGGAACAGCTTGGGAAGAACTGTAGCCCATAGGATGAACCCACACTGGAGTCCATGGAGGACTATCTCCAGTGTGTGGGACCCCTTGCTGGAGCAGGGAAGGGTGTGAGGAGAAAAGAACATCAGAGGCAATGTGTGATGAACTGACTGCAGCCCCCATTCCCTGTCCCTCTGTGCTGCTGGGATGGAAAGGTAGACAAGTTGGGAGTGAAGCTGAGCCTGGAAGAGGGAAGGGGTGGGGAAAGGTGAGTTTTATGTTTGTTCGTATTTCTCACTATCAACTTGTCATTAATTGTCATTAAATTGAATTATTTTCCCTGAACTGAGTCTGTTTTGCCTGTGACAGTAATTTCTCTCTAATCTTCCTGTCCTTATCTCCACCTACAAGTTTTTAATCTTATTTTCTACCCCATTCTATTGATGGAAAGGAACTGATAGAGCAGCTTGGTGGGTGCCTGGCAGCTAGCCAAGGTCAACACTCCACATTAACTCAGCTGATACTTTTCCTCTGATAGTGGCCATCATAAGTGAAGCAGCACTTAAGCCAGCATTAATCTTTGGTAGTCACACAGTGATATCTGTTCTCACAGATGTATGCAGAGAATAAATATTCTTTCAGATATTCTAGTTTAGTTCTGCAGATGAGGAAAATATTTTTCCTTTGCTGATGCAGCTTCTATGCTTTTACTGAGTCATCTCTTATTTCTTAGTGAAATCTGAGGAGAATTCAAAAAGTATCCAGTAAGGTCAGTGGGTTGCATTTTTGTTGATAAGTGATTTCAGGAAACTACAATACAGTTGAGAAGGCTGTTATTCCAAAGAAGACCTGTTATAAAAGAGCTGAACTGGCTGAATTGAATGGTTTTTTTAGATCGTGTCACCAAACTCAGACTTTTAGCAGTAAAATCGACAATAACCCTCCTTCATTTTTTCTTGAAAAGTTTCCAAATAATTACTTCATAACCAATATTATGTTTCACTATCTCATCACTTCATGCTTGTTCTGAAATAATTGCAAAAAGCACACTTTACCATATATATTATCTGATGATATGCTTAATAACTGACATGCAAGTGTGGTGCCTAATGCAGGGTAAGCAGGTACTTGCCCGAACGAGATTTCTCCATGTGCTTGCTGAAGAATGGAATGTAGATGGCTCTTTGCTTCCTCCTCGACAGGCTGCAGCTCTCTAATCCTTACATTTCAGCTCTTTACATGGATGCACACAAGACAGAGCAGGCATGATACACTGCCCTAAGTAACTATGCAGTTAATACCACAAAATCCTAGAATTGAGAGGCTCAGTTTCTGAACATCACATTACTAGAAAGGTATTGAGCAGCTGAGGATTGGTCAGAAGAGTAAAATAAAAATGATGAAAAGAGAGAATTAGTTTGTGGTGGAACATCAGGAGAAATTTAAATAGTTTGGCTAAGGAATGACTAGGAGTAAGATATGATAAGTGACTCAAAATATCTAAATGTTGCTAATATCATAGGTAGAAGGTTAGTATAGCAGTATAGAGAATAACTGAAAATAGAAGGATGAAGAAGCATGTGGGCAGCCAGCTTCAGAATTCTTGTCAATAAATTTTGCTCAGGTTTTGTACAGTCTTCAAAAACCACAAAAATTAGAGGGAAAAACACAGTGTAGAAATTGTGTTTAGTTTATAAATTCTCTAGTTAGTAAAATTTCCTAAAAAGAAAAATAAAATAAATCTAGTGATTTAAAAAAATATATATCTTATACCTTATACCCCACACAACTTTCATTTAAGTTTATGAAGTGGTGCAGGTAAAATCTGAAAAATTAAGAAATAGCAAATGAGGCAGCAGATGAACATATGAGATAAAACTCAGAGCAGAATCAAAGATTTGATTTTCAGAGAAGGCATAATGTGATGGATGGTACTTCAGGATGATTGTAAATAAATTAGGTTATCAATTCATTCAATTTACTTCTAGTGCAGCCTGTCATAATCATGGTTAGTTTGACTAGGTACTACTACAGAGAAGGCACTTTGCCTTACTGTTCTGTCCAGGAGCCTGACAGAGAAGAAAATCCGGGTGAGGAGTGATAAAACCCAGATTAGGTGACTGATAGCCAAGATGGACAGCGCCAGTTAAACCGTGTGAATAGGTAAAGTATATCTTGTTATGTTTGTCAAGATGACTAACTAAACTCTTATGGATAACAAATACATTTACTGATATTAGGACAGTATTTTATATTTACTAATCTTAGAAAAATTGATTAATTCATAATGATTCTTAAAAAATAATTTATCTGGGTTGAGGGAATCATAGTACTTTAGATCCTATGTCTGGAGATTGCCAGGAATCTGCCTACCCTAAGCTCCTAAGACTAACACAGAGAAAGCGACTTCACGTGCTTACATTATTTTAATATCTCTTAGCAAAGATAAAAGTTTTCAGCTGTGTGTTTTCAGGCTTTTCTATTGCAAATGTCAGACAGTCTTTGTTGCCACCTTCTGGTTTTAGTAAATATGGGTAGCTCCACAACAGCTGAGCCACATACTGTAGCTGTCAGCTTGACATGACATTACCAAATCTTACCAAATCTCCATGTTCATTGTGCATATAATGCAGCAGTAGGTTTTGCTTAGTCATCCCTTGTCCCCACGATAAGGGATGTTTCACATAGGAAACACAGGCAACCAGAGAGAAAAAAATCCCTGACCTAAAATCTTAGCAGTCAACTCAGAATATATGAAGAGTTTAAACTTTACTAAGGCCTGAAATGCATCTGTGTGACAAAAATCTGTGATTATTCTTACAAACAAGCATTTACATGTATTAGAAGCAAAGAATTATGCTATTTTTGCATGTCTGTATGTAAACAAGATTTTCTTAATGCAGTGTTTATTTTCAAGATAATATTTAAGCAGATAAGCTAAAAATGTTGTATTTAATCAAATGCAGCTGCCAGAGGCAATTGCCTCTACCTGTTGTATGAAGGCTCTAATCTGAGCAGCAGTACATACCCAAAGCACTTGCAGCCTGGATTCCTGGTCCAGGTGCACCTTATCCTGGGCATCTGGAGGACTGGAAGCAGAGTGCCACTTCCTGCCCTGCTCTATGTGGATGTGGAGTTATGCCAAGTCTATCAACTGCTAACCTGCTTTTCTTCTGAAGAGAAAACAATCGTGATTCAGCTCCCCAGACAGCCCAAGCTTGATTCACTGAATGGGGCATTGCTGATGATTATTACTGTTTGGCCAGCTACTCACTAGAGTGTTTACACAATCCAGACAAGGGTTACTATAAAATCCACCAGACAGGCAACAAAGTTGTTCCTGTTGTCCACCTGGGCCTTATCCAAATTATGCAGCTAATACTTCCAATTCTTAGAAATAATGTGGAGTCTTCTGTGCTATAACACTACAGTATGTTAAAAATTATTTCTTTTTTTTTCTGGTTTTAGAGGATTACCTCCTATGCACAGCAAACAAATTCTCCATGTCTCAGTAAGTATGAATGAAAATAATGATTTTCTTAGAGATAAGAGTGTGGGATTCAAGGAACATAGTACAAAGTACAGAACTATAAACAAAGGTAGATAAGAGTTTTAAAATTCTTGTACTTAGTTAGAATTTGTGTACACTTAGTAGAGTTTATCTCATTTACCCCAACATCTTAAAGTTAGGTATCTGGTCAAAGTTGAATACCTCTTCTTTAGTTCCTTGGGACTGATCTAAAGATCTCCAGAGGGCAGTTTACTCCATCCTAAAATACATGTTCAAAACACAAGGTATCCCACATGTTTATATCAACAATACAGTGCTTAAGCCTATATATAAAAATCCTTTGATAGACACCTAGATTTCATATGGATAGAAGAAGAGGCCATGAGATTTACACTGAAAATTACTGTGTTTTTCATTTAGGACTGATATTATTTTATAAATAAAGATTGCTTTACTTTAGGCCCTTAAACTATACAAAGTTGTTGGGTTTTTTTTAATGAGGAATACAGGTCAGATTCTGCGTCAGGGTTATATGTAATATTTTTGCACTTCAAGTTTCCTTATGTGTGGTAGGAGAATGTATGTGTGTAGATTGAGAATAAAGCCATAGTCCTGAGACCCACCAGATATTTGTCTTCCTCTGCTTTGGCCTTGGTGCTTTCACAGAGCTGTGCCTTAGTCTCTTTGTACAGAGACTTCCATGCAAAGGTAGACATCTTCCTTCCTAATACCATAAGAATTAGATCAGACTTTTTATACTGTTCTGTTCCCATATAGAATTTTGCATTCATAATTGAGAAATGGAAATTATTGACATTGATTTCCCCTATTACTTTCATTTTAGAAGCTCTGCTCAGGTACATCTCATCAGTCACAAGTATGGAGAGAGGCAGGTCACAGAAAAGGTAAGAACACATCCACAGGTTCACTGCCAAAAGGTATTACTATGAGGTAGTACAGGGAACTCTGCTTTTTTACTCCAGGCCTATGGGAGGTTTTTTTCCCTTTCTTCATTACTGATATTCCTATATTTCGATCCAACATCTCCCATCTCCCAAATGTCACTGTGCTCTCCTGTGGCCTGGACAAGCAGCACCTGCAATGTTGATGCTGTTGGGATGTGTTATGTTACATTTACCAGGCTATTGGTTGAAGGATTTTTGTAACACCCTTGGGTGTTATCTCAACTGATTCTCACTGTGGGCAGAGCACCCCTGTGTTGCTTCCAGAAAGTTTAGCTCCCACTGCACGAGCCCAATGGAGCTAACGTGAGTGTGAACAGTAGATGTGTCCAGAACCTCAAGCTGACTGACTGAGCAGTCTGACTTGATATAACAGGAAGGACAAGAAAAAGTACTGAAATACCATCTAAATGGGGGAGTGGGGGGGGACACATGTCACTGGAGAAACCATGTGCTGACTCCTAAAAATACCACTTGTTTTGTAGTATTCATTAGAATGCAGGATTAGATACAAGAATGAAATGTTATAAAATGCTACATCTGCATTTGATGTGGAAGCTCCTTTTATCCATTTATATGGCTTTCTAAAACTCAAATATTGGGAAGCTGTAGTTCATTTGATCCACTCTCTGCAGCTAAGGAGATATTTCTGTTTCAAAAAAAAATAACACTTTGTAACTTTCCAAAACTATCGCGGAAATATGTAAAGCAAATGTGTTTAAATTGCCCATTCTTATGTTAAGTCATGTCATGTTAAAAGTACCTCTTATGTTACAAAGAAGCCTTGAATAACATAGGCCTCCTTGTGTTTGTTTCTGCATACTTCTTCCAGAACTGTCAAACTGAGTTTCCCTTTTTTTGTACACCACAGCCTAACCCTTGAGAGGAGAGGGCTTTGAGAGCTGTCTACGGCTTAGGCTGACCTTTCTCTATTACAGCCTGCTTTTTTTTCCTAAAAACATGGGTCAAAAAACAACCCCACAGAGACATCTTGCAGTATAATACATTATATATGTGCTATTGTTAGATGACTGAGGTTACAAACGATGATGCCGATACCCTCATGAGAAACAAGAGATGAAAATCCAGACAGCAGCGTCTCAGGAAATTCTTGTCTGGGAACTTAATGTCTGAGCACACTGAGCTGGAAGGAATTCGTTGTGAGTGGCCATGAATGCCCATATGAGCCTCTCTACCTACAGGGAGAGTGTATGAAAAACTTACTAGTTCTGGGGTCAAGACACGAATGAGGAAAGAAAAGCAGGTCAGAAATAGGCTTGGTAGGTAGGAGATAGATGGCTCGTTATTTCACTAGCCATATCCACCATTCAGTAAAATTCTTGGAACAGAAGTGAAACCCACCAAAATTAGGTTCCAGCTGGGGAATTTCCAAGATGGAGCAGTTTCATTAAAACAGACAGAGGCTGAAAATCTGGTTTGATTGCAGAATAGTGGGGCCAGATAAGCCTCCATTGTCAGTCTTTTGGATGCAGAGAGGTAAGTGAACATGCTTACTGCTGAAGGAAAGGAAGGGTGCATTGAGCTTTTGCAATCCTGCCATATCAGGAGTGGAATGTTGCCTAAATACATTGAAATTATTTGCTAATATTAATATTTTTGTTTGCAAGGCAAGAGGATATATCCATTATTTGAGGATTATAAAGTTGAAGCGAAAGCCGTAAAAACATTTCTATATTTGAAAAGAAAACTTTTAACCATAATTTTGGCTTCTACTTTATAATTAAGTAATTACCCCAATTTAAGCTAATTTCTTACCCATGCCTCCATGATATCCCTAAATGCATTATAAGTTTATAAGTCGTTCAAAAGGAACAAAGCAATGCCACATGCTTTTTTGGAAAATATATATCCTAAAGGGTATAATTCTGGTGGGTTTTTCACCTTGTGAAGCCATCCCCGCAGAATGAGTACAAAAGGCTACTCAAATGCAAATAGTCTTTTAGAAAACAAATAGAAGAACCAGGTGACCAGAGAAATGACATCTGGAAAAGTTTTCCTTAAAAGCAGACATGCAGAGGTGTACTGCTGACATCTGCATAATGAAATATGCAAAGCAATTAGTCATATTAGTCTGAAAATCATACAGAAATTTGCAGACTGATATGAAATACAAAGCCTCCTGTGAGGCTTTTCCTGCTTTTGAATCCTGTGACATTCCACAAAGGTGCATGCCTGAGAATATATTTTCTGGCATTCCTGAGGATCTGGAACAGAAGTGGGATGAATTGTGAGAAAAATAAACTGTTGG
This sequence comes from Acrocephalus scirpaceus scirpaceus, assembly GCA_910950805.1. Lineage (NCBI taxonomy): Eukaryota > Metazoa > Chordata > Aves > Passeriformes > Sylviidae > Acrocephalus > Acrocephalus scirpaceus. The sequence continues at coordinate 51,892,508 of OU383774.1, read as the reverse complement.
TCCTGAAGTCCTTCTTCAGAAATACCTGCTTAATAACAACATATGAAAGAAACTGTGGTATTATGGGAGTCACCAGTTACACATCAAATTCCCAAATGTTTCACTTAGTGACTCCAAGTCCCTTTGATTTCCCCTGGCATGCTGTAGGAGTACATCCAGGAGGCTGAATTCTTGGCTGAATTTGGCTGAAGAGAGATCAGACTGGGATAACAGAAATGTGATTTGTTAGGAATAGGTTTTCATTGCTTTTCACGAACAAAGTTTTAGGGCTTTAAAATCTAGAGATAGATAGTATACTTTTAGTCAGTCAAATGAAATGGAGATCAAAAAATCTAACAGTTAATAGAGGCAGTTAACATATTACTTCAAAAAAACATTAACTCATGCAAAAAAAAAAGTTATATTTTTTCTCACAGCAATGTCATTAGCTGAAGTATATTGTTTAAATTTTTTTTCAGATTTTTTGAATCAGGAATAACATGAAATGTATATGCCTTCCTTCAGTGAAACTGCTGCAAAAGGTGTCTGTCTTTAAATTTATTTATTTTGTATCTCTTTACTTTAAAAGTGCCTGCACTGCATATACCAACTTCCTTTAGAACATAGTGAGAGTGATACTGTGACAAAAATCTATGAGCCAAAATTTGAGCATGACTTAATTTCTGTGTTGTTGAAAGGTCAGAAATAACCCTGGAACTAACAGAGTTGGGCCAGCTTACACCAGCAATAACTGGGTACCTTCTCTCTAGTTGGGCAGGGCAATAGTTAGGTTTCTTAAATGAGCAGCAATGCCAAAAGAGAGAATATGCTGCTGCCAGCACTGATTTAATTGTCTGCTATAGCTACTGCTGGTCTGCTGCAGAATCATCTCTCAGCACAGGGGTTGTGCTGGATTATGGCAAAAACAGAGCTTGAGCATGGGCTAATTGCTCTCCTGTCACTGTAGCACATAAAATGCTTGCCTTGCATTTTTGAAGTATCTTTGCAAGATGAAGCTCCAACACTTTCCTACTTCTCCTGCTATGTTAAAGCTCTCAGATGACTGCTCTCAGGTTTAACTGTGGAGTTTGAATTCTGTGGGTTGGGCAGGCATGAACTCTACCACCTGCCCTCAGTGCTGGATGGATGAGCTTTGATACTGATATCCACAATAATAAGCAAAAAGATCAAGGCAAAATATGGTAAGCAAGCCATTTGAGACAATGGATTGTTTCAGGTAATGTATTTTCCATCTTTCCAGATGTAATGAATTGTCAGAGCCTTGGGGGTTGGGGCTGGATCCTGCTTAAAGGGTGGCTATAACATGTCACAGAGGTGATGTGGTACATGTCTAAGTTGTGTCTAAGGCACTGCTGAAGAAGGAACAAGGGAATAGAAGAAAGAGGATATGTAACAAGTCTGTGAGAAAAATCTCTTGTGGAAAGAAAATTGGGAGAATGTTGCTGCTTGTATATCCTAGAAAAAGGGTCATATTTCAGTGTAGCAGATCAATTTAATTTTTTTAACCTAATTATCTAATATATTTAGACTTTGTACACCTAAATTTCCATGAGGTCAATGTAAATTTAGGTACTCAAATATCTCTGCCTCTGATCTTATGTGCTTCATGTGCTATTTCGCTATAATCCAAAGTTTGCAATCCGATTTAACACATCTCTAGACATTATGGCTTTGCCAAATGGATGAAAACATGCTTTGAAACCCATGAAAAAATATTGATCATTTATGGATTAGTGAGGAAACAACACCATAAGGGTGGATATTGGTAGCATAGGGTAGGGCAGCATCTCAAGAGCAATTGTTAGTTACACAAATCAGATGGAACAGCTCGCTTCCATCACAAAAGCATAAACCTAGCCTCAGATCCCAATCTAAAGTGCTCTCACATTTCCAAAACATAAAACATCAAGTGGAAAGGAACAACAACTGAAAAAACCTCTTGATTACAGGGGAACCAACCTTTCAAAACTGGGTTTAACCAGGGATCAAACAGGCTTTACATTGCACTTGGATATGGCATTAGGAGAGTCATGTCAAGGCCTGTTCAAGTCTGCAAATCCCATGGTCATAAGGGAAATAAGCCTTTCCCTATTCCTCTGCATCTAATAAATCTGAGGAATGCAGGATGATGTCTCGGAAATTATAGTCTTCTTTTGAAGGAAGCAATAACTTTTTAAAAGACAGTATATGCTTTTACTGAAAAAGGAATTTAAACATATGTAAAATTGATTATAAAAAACTGTGAAAGTTTGCAACTAGCATCCTTTTCTCCTAACAGTTTTTGGCAGAAAATAGAATGGATTACATAGTAGGTTGCCCCAAAATAGAATGGATTACATGAAAGGTTATGGCAGTGCTTGACAGCTACAAAAGTGATGTAGGATCTCTCCTATTTTCTGTCAAATAATGAACATTCTTGTCAATTTAATGTGGTGACTGAATAATTCCACTACAAACATCAGTAATCAAAGAGTAATTCATTTTGACTATAGCTCTAAAACAATTAATAACTTGGACACTAGTGTGTATGTAAAGTATGAATAATTACAACAAAATCACATATCTAGTATAATGCAGTGTATATCTTGAATTAAATGTAGGCTGAAACCAAAATAAAAACATGGCACCTTGGCAAGACATTAATATAAATGACACATAAAGTTCTGTAAAGCATTTATTTTACAGTTTGGATCATTTTACAGTTAAATATTTGCTGTGCCCATATTTAAAAAATTCTACCTTAAAAAGAAAAAAAGAAAGAAAGAAAAGGTAAAGTTAGATGAAATGAAAAGCATTAAATTCTGTAAGTGGATTTTAGTAGCAATTCAATACATGTTATTATGCTGAAGTGATTCAAAGCCAACTGCACCTTGCAGTTTTACAAACAGGTCTCACCTCAACATTTTCAAAGAAGCTGGTACTGCCATACTAAATTAAACAAGGTGCTTTTGAAAAAGGCCATGGTTTGCTACAAATCCTGAAGGAAAATGAGTACAGGGAATCCACACATGATTAAGGAGCATTGTTGCACCCAGATATTTCATAATAACTTGATAATCTTGGTGATAAAATTGTGACTTTACTTCTAACCCCATATCACATTTGTACTTAGTGGATATTTTAGTGTTCCTCTTTCCTCTCTGGGTCTTTTTTAACCAGACCAGTGGCCTGGTCCAGTTCGCTGCATGGCAGCATCATCATCAATTTTAACAGAAAGAAGTTAACAGCAATGCATGGACAGCTTCTTGCAGCAACAACATGGTTTCCATCTTCAGACTGACATTTCCAAATTTAGCAGGGCTTTATTCTTAAGGTCTAGGATTAGAAAAGAACTGGAGAATTGGGTAGCAATGAATATGCATGTACAAAAGAGAGGAGTATTACATGACAGAGAAATGGCATAAACTTCAGTTTAGGATGAACTTCCTCCACACTGCTAGCTGCCAGTGCCTGTCACTGACACAAGTATTCTAGGGTAACTGAAACAAAAAAAATCCTTTATCTGCTTCCAATGGCCTAGACCAACCGTATGATCTCATCTCCAGTACACTGTTTGCAAAGGTAGAACTAAATACAGGTCTGCAAAACCCTTTGTCCCCTTCTGATACAAGTACAGATGAGAGGAAGTTACATGGAGACATCTTGTAACAAAAGCAAACACTGAGCTTTTCTTTTGTTTCAATGAGCAGTTATTTATAGCACAGATACACATAGTTGAAAACTTCTGGATTACTGAATGAAGGTCTAATAGGAAAAAAAACCACCTCACCTTTCTTTTATAATGTGAAAGGGCAGATTTTAAGGATTATGTACCTGGACTGATTCCCAGACCCTGGAAAACCTCTGAAATAAAGCTGCACTCTCCTGTTAAATTTTTTCTGCCCAGAATGTATAAGATGCAGAAAACACCAAGTTATCCCACCTTGCAGCAGTATCTAAATACTGCAGCAAGGAATGTGACACAGTGATTTCCCCTGGGTGATACTGGGGTCATATTCAGCTTCCAGGACTTGATTAGGCTGCTCTCTTCCTTTGCTGTGGAAATCTGTGTCCTGGGTAACACAGTGCCTAGGGCTGCAGACCAACTAAGCCTCCTCTTTCCTCCTGCACACAAAAGACTCACTTCTCCCCCAGAAGTGCAGCTTCACTACCTCCAGTTCAAACTGAAGGGCAACTTTGGGACAATATGCTTCTCCAAGATAGCTCACTGAAAGAAAAGCTATGAATCTCAGGAACAGTAATAGCACTTAAAATAGAGAGGAACAATCTTTTGAGGATATATTTAATTATAGAGTCTGTGAGCAAGGAAATTTTTAAAGAAGAATTCAAGAGAAAATAATACTGTTTGATATTGTGTCTTCAGAATCAATAATCTTTTTCCAAGCAAAATATTTGCTTCAGGTGAAAGTTGTTTCTCTTATGTTCTGATAAGGCTACTTGTGTGAAGTTGGGCATCCTGGTGATCACACACACCAGCTGCATTCTGTCACAGGGCTTCTCATGAAGACAATTTCTGACATTTCACCTCTGTAGCAGCCAGCTGCAGACTTATGGCTTCATGTTTGGCATGGACTGAAAAAAACCAAAAGCTATGGTCCACACTCGGTATTTCACATTACTGAAAATATTCCAGGGAACAGAGAATATGTCAGGTAGAGTCTCAAATATGAATGGAAGATTGGCATTTGCCATTAGAGCTTTAGGAAAATTTAAAGGTAAAATTTTTCAATTGCAAAATAAGTTTTTGTTACAGACATTGGAGAAATCTATATTGCTGTATGAATTTGGTAGGGAAAAATAATCAAACTATTCAGAGATGATGGCTGTCTCTTTCTAGAAGTGAGATTTCTTAAGGGCAATAACAGCTGCAGGCTGTTCCAAATCTCTGATAAGATGATTAAAATCATTGTTTGTGACAAAGGTTATGCTATGCAGGAGCACAACAGGGAGAGATCATTTTGTGTAATGTTCTGGTTTGCACTGGCAGTAAAATTTTGGATCATGACTGTACAGGGGCAAGTATCAGTGGCCCTTGCTGCAAATTATTCCTAACTATTAAATAGTCTATGTTTTCCTGTGTTATCCTGAATTATAGCTGTTTAATGCATTCCTCTTATGCAGATACACAAACTAATTTTGCCAATTCCTGTAGGTCTGGTCTGTTTATGCCACCTTAGGTGTAGCTTTGTGAAAAGGCTTTGTTTAAATCACAAAGAGAAGAGCTGAGTTACTCTAAGGTAGATACTCTGATTTCTGTCTGAAACACAAATAGGACTACTTTAGAAGCTTTTCTCTATTAATCTCCTATCTTTGGATCTCATCTTCTCTGATGCTCCTTTTCCCTGAGACATGACCTCCTTTGTGATCTAGTAAAATTCTCCGTAAATAGAGGTGCAGCAAAACATTTGAAATTTCTGGAATCCAGCTCTTCAGATGGAAAAGCACACATTCAATCAAAAGAAATGGAACAGTGAGATCTAGCTGTGATAAACCATCAAAACCCGGTTTTCAGATACAGTCTATGTAAATACCCTTCATCCACAGAACAAAGACAGTGTTAGTGATAGTAATACGTGCCTGAAATTCAACACTGTCAAGGTTTTTTCCTCCTTGTTTCTCCCCAGGACTGATAAGTTGGTGTGCATTCCTGTACAATCTGCTTGGAAGATTCAGATTACACAGTGTTTGCTAAACCTGACACTTGGCCAAAGAAGTACTTAACAGAACTAGTGCAGGGACCAGTGATCAAATGACAGAGTCTTGAAAAAGTGTCATTATCTATTTGGTGAGTGACAATTTAAGCCTCAGTTTGCTGCTGGTCTCTTTTGAAGAACTGAGGCTCCAAAAACATAGTTCATAACTCGACCATATCCTAAGAGCCGTTAATTAATTGTTCATACAGGCATGGGATTTAAAAATACCACCCTCCTTCAAGTTAAGTGCAAAAAAGTCTCCATTCCTTTGAAGCGAGGAAGTATGTGACTAACAGAAAGATAGTGTTGCTATTACATGGCAATAAGAAAAGGTCACCAGTGCAGAATCCATATAATGTGTAGGAAATTTTGAGAAATAAACATTTTGATCTTGAAGAAAAGATTGACTATGGGTAGCAAATGTGGCTCTATAATACTGCCCTTTGTTTTCTCACCAAGATCAGAAAAAGGGTAAACTTATTCTCAGTCAAAATGCAGGAAGAGTCTGTAAGTCTCTGCCATTCACTCACAGTGATTAGAATCTGTTTTGGACAGCTGACTTCCAATTACAAGATATTTCTGTATGTATGGAAGCAAGGAATATTCCTCTATAAACTCCAGTCGTTCAGATTTTTTCTAGTCTAAAATCACACGCAACACTAGAACTAAGCCAGAGAAAGCATAGTTCAACCTTCACAGCAGGTTTCCTGCTAAGCTGCAGCAGGAACAAAACTTAACCGTCCAATAAGCAGCACTTTCCCTTCTGTGTTCCTCTTAAATCTAAACCAGGAGGGGTTTCTTTCATGGGTTTTTGGTGTTGGGGTTGTGGTTTATTATTTTTTTTAATTTTTTTATTTTGAGTAGATTTTTTTGGCTGGGGGGGGTGAAGCTAGAAGAGATCGAGAAAATCTTCAATTGAAATCAATATATCTCTTTCTTTAGGCCCTACAAATGCTGGCATAACAAACTTGCAGTGTGATGTGCTCCTTGTAGCTGCAGTACTACTGCAGTGCCCTCCTTTATCTCAGTTGCTGAAATTTGTCATTGTTCTGATCCTCCTGGAAATGTGGAGACCAGGCTGAGGGATTGCCTCCCTCACCTCCTGTCATCAGCACAGACTTGTAGACCCCCATCTACCTATCAAGGAGCTGTCTCCCTCTCATATCCAAGACAGAAAGCTGTCCTGGACAACAAGCCAGATTCATTTTAGTTTTTTCTCTTCCTCTCATGCAGCTCTTTAGGTTAGCCGCTTAAAACATAATGTAGCCATCAGATTTATTACTTGACTTATAATCTTTTTTTAAAATCCCTCTAGAACGTATTTTCATTGTGCTATTTTGTGGCATTTTGCAAAAGGCACATGTGAACCTCAAATAATAAAACCAGTGTTCTGTCTCCACAGTGCCCCATTGCAGAGCATGGGGAAACACTATGGAAACGCTTTCAGCTCTCTTAAAATAATTTCACTTCAGTGGTGCAATATGTATTTTCATCAGCTCAAGGGCTATCCCTGCTCTGGATGTCAGCTCAGGGGTGTCAGCTCAGGTTGCCCCTACTCAGTCAGAGGCTGGGAGTTCAAAACACAGAGAGATACTTCCCTCTGCTGGGCATGTTTATAAACTGGTGCAAAATAAATGTTCAAAAATAAACAAGTGATCTCCTTCTGTGTTTGAACCTGCGAGGTCCAGGTAAATAATCACAGCATTTATCCTTGTGCATCTAAATGCAGATGTTCCCACGTGCCTCTGGAGTCACCTACCTTTCTCCATTGGCTGGATAAGGAATCAAGCTCACTAACATTATCTATTGTAGTTGCATGCCTCATGTAGGTAGCAAGCACCATCCTATTGCTCCCAAATACTTTAGCTGGAGGTCAGTATCATCAGAAAGTCCAAGCCCTTATAAATATCACTGAAAAATTTTACTGGTTCACATGATCATTTGCAATCATAGGGTGGACGTTTGTGTTGAATTTGTCTCAGAAATATAAAGCCTTGTGCTCTAGATTACTACATTGAGGGGAATACTGGGAAACTGGGCCATGATTTGTAGGACATGACACAGGCTATGAGGAAAAAGTATTACAAACTTGGATTTTGGACTATTTGCAAATCACTGTTGGAAAACTATAGCAAACTGTTCTCTCTGAACCTCCCGTTTGTTATTTGGTAGGCAATTAATTCATATGTAAATTAGGATGGGGTACTTAAGCATTCAGTCAGGTGTTAGGTATGGACATTTTCTTGAATGGCAGTTATTCTTGTGCTGAAGAAAAACAGTTAAGGGAGTCAAAAAGTGTTTGCAAGGAAACAACTGGTTAAAGACTGAAAGGGTTTTCAGACCACTGTATAATTTTGGCATATTTTTTTCAGTAGAATAATTTACATTGCTGCTCATGTAAGAAGAGTTTGGATGATGTAGCAGTTTAGCAGCTGGGATTCACTGTATTTCTCCATACTCAATGGATTTTTTTTTTCATGTTGTCCGTTTATTTCATAAAGATTGTATTTTCCAGGCTGACTGGGGATTTTGATATAGTATAGGATTTACATTTTTATGAGTGCTCAAGAACTTTTATTGCTGAACATTTTGTAGAGAAGTTGAGTGTGCTTCAGCAATTTATATTATGGTCCACAGGTGGAAGAAATATGCAGGCAATAGAAAGGAGTCAGGCTCTCCATTTTATGTTGATTATTCAGCTAGTTGTATATCCCAACAACATTCTGCAATCCAGATTGATTACTTTATGATCATTGCTTCACAAATTAAAGCACTACCCTAAAATAGCATTGATTTTTATTGTGTCTATTCATTTTGCCTTTATTGAAATATCATCTGTCAAGGAAAAAAGTTCTGGTTTATTGAGTTACAGTTCAGGCTTTATTTCATTATGCTATATCCAGAAAAAAAATTATCCTCACTGTTTGTAGGAAGCTATTTGTCATTTCAGTATCACCCACAAGTTCTCACTTTCCTAAAAATATTGGTCTGCCGTTCTGCTGGATTGGCTGTTGGTTTCCTTCCCCACTGATTGCTTCAGTTCTCAAGCCACAATTATTTAAAATAATCACATTAAAAATCAGGTTCCCTGTTTTTGTTAGACACTAATACATAGATCTGATCCTTTTGTGTCAGTTTATTGACAACTGTAGAGTTTCCCCATCTTTGATTTTCTATAATCACAGTCAAACTGAGACTAATTTATAAATTTGTCGCCATTTATGGACAGTAATTTTTATGTACTCATGTACATGTATGGTAACATCAGATAGCAACAAGATGGCTAGAATTCCTGGTTAAGCAGAGTGAGTAATTATGTACAGTCAGGTTGGCTTGCCCAGTAGCTCTTGTATGGTCTTGACATATGATATGTGAATATCAGAAGAGTTAGGATATATGGCACCTTAACTATTGGAGAAAAGGGTATTCCCTGAGCATGTGATTGTGTAGAGCAGCAGATTGGTTCTCACAAAATATTTTCTCAAGGGAAAGAAGCTTGTGGGGTAATTTTAGCTTTAGAAGAAAAACTGCTGCAGATAAGGAATTGTTAGTACAAGTTACTATTAATTCTCTCTCACTTTGTAACCAACCAATCTCCTAAAAATCCCCACTCCTCCAGCTAAGCATTTTATTCCTGTCTTCTCTGTAACAGGCTACCTGGCTGTAAGACTACAGCACTCTATGCAACTGGAATGAAATAAAATCCATCTGCTAATGCTTGACTTGGTATTTTCAATATTTTAACATATCCTTTGACTTTTATTATCAAGAAACACTGGATTTTGCATAAATTATAAACAGTTTGCCTAGTGTTTCTAAGGTACTTTCACTCAGTTGCAGTCTTCCATTTCTCAGCTTTCACTGTTTTCAAGTGAGCCACAATGGGGACATTTAATTCTGAATAGACTCTTCTCAGCATGCTTGAAATAAACACAGGAAAGCATCATCTTTTAAATCCTCCTCTTCTTCCCAATATACTTGAACTTAATGGAATCTCACCATAAGCATTTTAAAGGTATTCTCTGTTACTGTGCTGTATTGCGACTGAGCAGCCTGTAAAAGAAAAAATGACAAAGCAAGAAGCATTAATGAAAGGTACCCCAAAGTATTGTACTTTTCATTTCAGCAGTAGTTCTGAACTGCAGCAAATACAGATCAGAAATTAGCTACCATCATACACTGCAAAACTGGCAGATTCTCTCTCATGGCAAATGGCAATAATCTCTCTCTGCTCTGACAAATTTAGCAAATTAGATTAGTTAAACTACTTCCCTTCAATTTCTAAACTAGTCAGAAGCATATTTATTTAAATAAAGGACAGCTTAAGTATGCAGGAATAAATACAAAGCAGTGAAAAGAATAACCTGAATTGGTCCTGAGAGTTCAGGTATATCCTATATCATCCTATAGAAGACATATTAAGGCTTTAATAGAGAAAAGATAAGTTGAAAGCATTCTACACAAATAATTAATTAAATCAATACTTTAGAATTCTGTAAAAAAATTCCAAGGCTTGTAGAAGGTTCATATCTGAGAATTTTTTCAAATTAATTTATTGGTAGCATGATAAAATTCCTGTGTTTTTTTTCACCGATTAACTTCTTCTGAGTCTGGCAGATCTTTCCTAGGAAGGTAAAGTTTTGGTTGCATTCTTTGCGTAATGAAATTACACAAGATTAGATTAGAATTTAGATGCCAGCACCCTACCTTGCAATGTAGAGAGCTGCATTAAGCAGATTTCAGTTCCTTCACAGGGTTCTCTTGTATGTCTCATGCCAACATACAACACACATGCTGGTCCTCTCCAAAGGTAAAAATCAGTTTCACAGTAGTAAACACGTTAAACAGGAGAGCACAGATTTTAAAAGTTACATCATAAATTCCATCTGAATTAAATAGCCAAAAAGGCACTGAAATTGTACATGAAACAATGTGTTTAAAGTGAGGTGTGTATACAGTTAAAGTTGGATGGTTGCAATGCAGATAGACAGGCTTGTTCAGATTTGTTGCTTGTTAAGCAACATTAGCTCATCTCAGCCAGACTAATGTTTACTGTCTAATGAATAACTGCACTAGAATATTTATACAAACTTGTCTCTATTCAAGAAAGGAAAACTTTTTTTTAATATGAGTAAAGATAAGAATAAGAGATTACCAGGTAATGAAGTCGTGGATGGGAAAAAGTAGGAAAGATTTTTAGTTTTAACACCTTAATACCTAATAAAATTTTGTTTCCTGACACAAAGTCCGAGCTCTGAACTTCAAGATTGTTTATCCATTCTAAATAGGCTCAGGATAGCACCAAACAGCTGATCTAACCCACCACACACAGCCAAACCCCACCTAGCACACCTTGACATGATTAAACTGTTTTGCAAACATGATAGCTGGGGAACTTTCCCCATCTTCCTGTTCAGCCTCCTCTTGCTGTTGACAGCAGTGCAGGATTTGGGAGAGACTTCAGATCTCTTTCAAATCACAAGTGCATCTACACAGACATGTACTCCTCCTGATGGAAGGGGTACTGAAGATGGACAACCAGGTGTCTTCATCACTTAAATACTGAGCTGTCTGCTTTGTGGTGCACTCTGGAAGTGTACTTTTAAATCTCAAAATACTTTAGAACTCTTTCAAAAGGTTGAGATTTATGAAGTTGTGTGATGTGGAGTCACTTTATTGACTGATGTAGAAAACCAAGAACATAAACCTAAAGAAAATCCTGTGGTGTGTCACAACTGAAATTATTGCAACTCTGTCAGTATTAACTTGGAGATTTTGACATTTATCAATGTAGTTGGCAAATTCAGCAAGCTTGTGGCTAAATGGTCTCAATTATTTCTGTTACTACTGAGTCAATCATTCGGATATTTTCTGTTGAGCTTAAGAAACCTCCAACTCTGATATGGGAAAAGTATCTTTTTGTTTGCCTGAAAATAAGTAAAATATTCTGGCAGACAGATTGACTGCTTTTGTTTTACACACTGAGTAATAACTTGTTTAATTTTTAAAAATAACACTTGATTCAACCTGAGCATACTGATTAGATCTCAGTAAAGTGTTTGTCAGCAGAATACATACAGAAGTAATAATAACTGCCTGTTATTAAAGGTTATGTCAATTCCTAATAAACAGAATAAAATTTTAGTGTTGGTTTAGGTTCCTGCTTTACATGTTAGTTGTAATCTTTTGGATAAAGGTCCAAGTCCTAAATTTGCTAGGATCTGGCTTTGCTTGTATTTCTTTAAAATACGCAAGATGGAAATTTGTATGTTCATATTTTAAAAATATATACTAAAATTTCAGTTTCAGGATCTTTTCTGGTTAATGAAAACAAAGAGGCATCACAGAACAAGTCAAGGCAGTATTCAAATAAAGATTGTACATGACAAGAACAACTCTGGAAACTGAATTTGGGAGGTAATTAGCACATTCTCTGACACTTCACTAAAGCATATCAAGACCACTCTCTGCCTGTGTTATTTTTATGTCTTGGGAAGAATATAAAAAGAAAGTAGAGATCAAATTTAATTATCACCTCTTCATGTTAGAACAGATTAGCATTTTCAGATTTCCACATGGATTCTCTTTTGTAACAGAAACATTTGAGCTTTGATAATATCATAGAGGTCAAAGTGCCTTTAAACTAGTCCAAATGACAACAAAATCTTATTTTTATTTCTGGTGATTTAAGCTGTTGACAGTAATTGAATTGGTATTGAATATTCAAATTATTAAAGCCTGTCTATATTGGTATTAACTTGGAATTTAACGCTTCTAAAATACTACTGGGTAATGTTTGTGAGTTAAGGATGACAGCTTTTAAACAGTTTTATTTCTCTTGTGATCAGCTCTTCTGAAAAAGATATAGAGTATATGGAAGTAAATTGGCCTGTGATGGCTGAATTGTATGTGACTTGGCATCAGTGCACGCAGAAGATGTTCATCATCAAAAGCTGGGGGAGAGGCTTCTGCATTCATCTGTAACTGCTCTGCCAGAAGTAGGTGTAGCAATGCTGGGTCAAAATCACTTTTGTGGATTCATCTTGCAGTGTATCAGTTCATAAAAAATTAATATTAAATGGTAACAGTATTTGTAGGGTAATCTCTCTCTCCCTTTGGTTTAATACCATTTGATTTCAGTAAATATCTTCATGTAAGTATCAATGTAAATTTTCAGACATGAATAAAGACAAACATGAATCCCTAAATCTTTGTTATCTATAGGCAGTATCTTTCAGAATTAAAATGTCTGATCTTCTGAGGCTTCTGCTGTTGGCAGATCTTGCTGATTGTATCTGGGGATAGGTGTTCCCCATGCAGTGGCAATTTCACAGCTTTATGGATTGAGCATGTGTGCTCCCATGACCTGTAAATGTGCAATAGTGCTTTGGGCAATGATAGCAGCCATGTTTTCATTCCAATAGCATCTTTTTTCATATTAAAATTTGTGCTTGCAGTTCAACTTTATGTTATTTGCAGATGCAGAATCTTAATCTTTGGATATAGGCTGAGGGATGACATTTTGCCATAGTAAGGCAGGGGAACAGTATAATTAAGGAAATAATTATAAGGGCCAAGATCTTTGTGCATGAAACATAGTTTTATGGTCTACTTTTTAGATGCTTTATAGAAGGTTTATGCAAAGGGCCTTGATTTTCAAAGGGGAATAAGGAGGATTGACTAAGTCCTCTTGAAAGAAGTCTTTGAAGACAGATTTGTAAACACAAGAAGTAAAAGGCATAGCATTTCTCTTCACAGAGAAGTCTATCAGTGCTAAATAAATACCTTCATTCTTCCTTAAAACTGCTTCTCCTGGCATAGTAACTTTAAAACAGAACCACATGAAAATTACTCTAGATATTAACATGATAATATGTTTACTATTAAATGTATATTGCTGTATGCACGTTTTAAAAACAGCTTTCTACAAATAAAAATAGAAAAATTCATTTTCATCTAAACATTGTTTGAGAAATCCTGAAAAGCAACAGCATGAAAAGGGACCATCAACAAATCTGTGTACTTTGCAGATTAACAATATACTTTTAAACACTACTCTGTGTCACAGAGTTCAAGATTTTCAGCATTATTGACTGCTGCACATATTTTCTCACATTATCTTTTGTGGATCCCAGGTGTGCTTTCTATTTCTATCAGGTTTGTTAATACTTGGGCATACTCAGCCTCCTCTGCAACCCAGTTTTACTCTGACTTTTAAAATGTCTCCCAGAATTATCCTGTTTATTCTTCTACTGAAGACCTATATTATTATTTGCTCTCTGCATATATCCCTATGGCCCCTTCCCCTACAAGGCTGAAATCTCTCATCCACAACATAATGAAACCCTGGATTGTGCTACAGTTGGATATTAGGGCCTTTTTTAGCACACTGCTATAAATTATGTCAGCTTTCAACTATCCTTTTCTGTACCATGTCTTCTTTGTTTGATGGTCTTTTATCATCTTATTCCAGATCTCCAGAGCAAGTTGATGTCTTAGATAAATTTTATTTTACTTCAGCATTCAATAATTTTTACAAAGTTTAAAGGTTTTTACAGTGAGAATCTTGCCACTGGAGAGCCTCTTAAACTCTGTAAGGCTCTCTGATTGTTTTACCAATTTGGTGTCTTTTCATGGAGATATATACAGTATAAGCCAATATGCAAAAAAAAAAATAATCACTATGTATATATGAAGCTGTATAATTTCTGAAAAATGCCAAGTAGGCTTTTTATTATCATGTTTCAATAAAAACACCCTTTTTTAATCTTGAAAGATTGAATGGATAAATACAGAAAACTCAAGAACTACTTATAAATGAGAGGTAATGATGAGCTGCAAGTTTCACCTCTTAGTTTCAAAGTGCCCATATACAAGACTGATTTGGGTCAGGTTATAGTTCTTTTAGGCAGTCTCATTTTCTTTCATGACTAATGAGATGAGGCAGGGGAACATCCATCAGTTTTGGATTTAATGCTTTGAAACAGATGAAAACAAGATTTGCTTCACCTGTGGTGGCTAAACCAGAGCCATGACCTCCAGGTGCTGTAAGAAAGGCTCAGGTAATGCCATCAAAAAGAACATCACAATGAAGCACTATGCAAATTTCTTGGGAAGATTAGAGAACATTAGTCACCAGAGGTCTGCAGAGCAGGCTGTGTTTTCTCCCGAGAACTGTTTATTTTCAGGAAAGCTACTGGATTTGTAAATTAAAGGACACAGAATTGTCCATGGCAGGAGACAGAGAATAGTATATGCCATCTTTCTGATTCTGCCTCAACATCAGAGGGAGTCAGACTCTGCAAGCATTTAAAAATGGAGGGAGCCTATTGGCCAGCCTTGACCAGCCCCTCTCTGTAACAAGAATCTCAACCCCAGAAAAAGCAGGGAGAAACAAATGCAAGATTAATTTCCCACTTGTAAAAATCCCTGTTTGAAGAAATGGGATAGTTAGTCTCTGTCAAAGCACAGTTGTATTTCACAGAGACAGCTTTAGTTCATCTGTCTGGGGGAGAGGATTGTAAAAGAGTTGGGGCTTCATATGTGACAAAGTATAAGCTAGTTTTGAATTACATTTAGTACTCGTGTCAAACATAAAAAGCCTTATGCTCTTCAATGTGCAGTGATGACTATAGTAATGATCCCATTAAATATCTGATAGAAAAGGAATAAGAACCTCTAGACTAAACCAAAATAAATGTTACTGAGCACTGGTTCCCCTGGTTTATCTTTAATTTTTTTTCCCAGCCTAGAATTGCACAACACTCTAATCATTCATCACATCTTGCACTGCATTCTACCTCACCTTTTTATGTTTCTTGTTTTAAGCTATTTTGAAGCTACAAGCTGTCTTCTGCAAAGGCAGTTGTGCCTAAACCTTGGGGAGAAAAGGGAGAGCTCCCCTGCTATGTCCCATCTCTGCTGAGAAGCATGTTGACCTCACTATGGCATTAAAAGATAAAAACTTCCTTTTGAGTTTGGTTTCTGTACTTCCCCTCAGGAATCTGTGTTGAGGTTTTTGCCTTTCCTGGAGAACAAAGAGGTTTGGATGCCTGAAGGGGGCCTGGCTCCTCCCTGACCTGAGCACAAGCATGCAGTGGCCTGGGATGCCGGGTCTCACGCCATCCCTCATCACGGGTCAGATCTCATGGCGCGCTTTGTCTCTGGGTACCCCATTAACTGTTTATCCTCTCAAGGCTGGACAAGGGCAGGGTACTTGTCCCTTTATGAAAACCTCCCTTTATGATAGGGAGCAGACCAGCCAAGTGTGTGAAATAAAATATGGTTTAAGGGTTCAAATAGAACAGGAGAGAATAAACAAAGTTTAAAATTAACTGCCGGTAAACATTTATTCTTACCAAATACAGTAAGATCAGGAAGCAGCTGGGTGATACTCAGGTCCTGTCTGCTCCACACAGACTGGATGTGATTCTCTCACTGCAGGTCTACAAAAATATATGCTAAGCACTAATATAGAAAATATTTGAGAATTATCACAGCAGAGATCCAAATGATCATAGCTGTATTGCAGCAAGGCTATGCTGTGTTATGCTGGTTGCGGTCCTGCCTGTGACAATTGTATATCATATGCAATACAGCATTCAAATTTGAGGAGATGAATTGGATTTGACTTCAAATTAATTAAGTACTCCTAATTTAAATATTTGATGACAAGAAAAAAAAATTATGGGTCTCTACTTACAAGTTTTTTCTAACCTCATTACTGAGGCTAAAGTGCTTAAGAAAGATGCATGTTAATATTCTTTCCCAAAATGCATGTTAGTAATCTTTCCAAAACTGGATTACACTTGATTCAAGTAATCATAGTGATCATCAAAGACACTGCACTTAGAGTGCAAAGCACATTCACACTACATGTATTGCAATAACAATGTCTAAATGAGTACAATTCTGTCATTCCAGGGTCGTAGGGCCCTGTAAGAATGTAAGCTCATGATGGACATTAACCTTATCATTATTCAGCAAAACAATTGCATGTGCAGTGTTCTCTAACCGAGAGGGTGTTCTCTGATGCCTAAATGGTTCCCCAGAAGTAGTCTTGAAATTCATTCAAAGGAATGGACCCACCAGGTCTAGTGAGGGACATCCCTGCCCATGGCATGGGGTTTGGAACCAGATGATCTTGAAAGCCTCTTTCAACCCAAGTCTTTTTATGATTCTATGAATTGTGTAAAACCTGATAGCTGGACATGATTTCACTGGTACCACTTGTAAATTTAGCAAGACAATTTCATAACCTGTCTTTTTGTATCTGAATACTCCCTGTTTCAAATTCCCTCTGTTGGGGGAGATATAGAAGGTACTAGGATGAATTTGATCCATTTAGAGCATCTATTGAGAAAACATTTGTCATGATATAGAAACTATTAGAGAATATGAAATGAAACGACTCATACATGCTTCTTCTATTTTTTTTTTTTAATTTATAGCATTATGACTTTGGGTTAGAATTAAAACTGTTCCATTTTTATGTGTTTGCTGCAAGTAGTCAATGTATAATCTCTATATTTAATATTTTAGGACTTTGGATTCAGAAACTTATAGCTTGGAATATATTTAATTTGAGAATTAGACTGGTATGAAGAAGATTGCTTTATTTTTTTTTGTGAACAGAAGTTTCAAGTATTTCAAACAAAGTGACCATTTCCTCTGCACAGTCATTATCAGAACAATCCAACAGAGTGTGCTCATGTACTGTGAGAGCTGAAGCTGTTTATAGTTAAAAGATGTTTCTTCTATCCCTTGTTCTTCCTCTTTAAGAATAATTAGCTGTAAAAGCTGCATTCCCTGTCAAGATTTTCAATGACATATAACATCTCCAGCAGAAACAAGCATCATCTTACATAATTAAATGGAGGAAGAGAGGGAATTCTAGATGAGAACAGTGGGAGTGAAACTTTTTTGCAGAAAGTCAGTATTTAACAGCAATATCACAGGGATCCACCAACCTTTCTGTGTTAGTGAAAGTATTGAGCAGTGCCCTGGTGATTAACCCCACGGGCAGCTTGTGCATGGCACTGCACTTTTAGAGAGGTGATCTGCCATGAGCCGGGAGGAGCTGAGAGTGGAGTCTTGGGGAATGGCAGAGCTGAAATGGATTCTTCTGCTGGGGGATGCTTGCAAAATGTTCTGCTGGATAATGTTGTGATGTTAAGATATACAGAAGTTGTTGCAGCCCAGATCATTTTTTTGCCAATAAAAACTATATTTGTGTGGGATAGATCCCCAAAGACAAGAGTGAATATTCAGCATTGGAGACAGCATAAGAACAAGATGTAAATGCATAACCTTCTTCATAATGAATCTTCTGACAAAGTTGGAGTCTGTTTATAGAAACACTTCCAACCTTTGATACCAAAATCTGTTCTCTGAATAAAAATAATAAAATAAAAATCTGCTCAATATGGGCAGGAATAGGGCAAGTTTGATGCAATCCAGCATGCATCTGCATCCACAAGGGCTGAATATTTTGAAAAAGGCAGACATAGGCATTTGAAAATCAGTTGTACACAGGAGGGAAGGGGGATGCTGACTGTTAAAGTCACAAAACTTGGCCTTTGTTTGCTACCTCAGTTGTCAATTATCAGCTGTGAAATAGCTCAGACCAACAAACAGGTTACCACTGGATGGGAAGCTAATGTACATTTTCATAGTCTGATGCCTTAGCCCACAGCAAATTCAAGAGGCTTAGAGAAATCTGAAGTGCATGAAACAGCTGAGAGAGCTGATTTCATGAAGGGCTGCTGCACAGTTACTCCCTCAGGGAAGTAATTTATTCTGTGCCTCAAAACCCAAACTCAAATAAGAATATTGTTGTTGCTCTGAAGGTCATCAAAAGATAAAGTTCATTGCTGATTAAAATTAGCAGTCATTTCATTTCCATCATTATTATTGTAGTGATACCTAGTTATGTAGATTATTGCTATCTCCATCATAGTGCCACAGCATTACAGTTTAATAAAATTATATTTGAGAGGAAGTGGATACCTTGATCTGAAAAGGTAATCCCAAAATCTCCACAGCTGCAGCTTCATGGTTCCACGTAACACATAGACAGACACACTCTGTTTCACCCAAAGAATCCCCAAAGACCTAAATCTATGTGCTCTTGCAAAACCATTCTCTCTCGTCCACATACCATGTAAAACTCAGCTCTGAGGATTAGCCTGATTTGCCTTTCTCTTCTTTGCCACAGCCACAGTCTCTCTTCCTTGCTCTAGGCTTTAGGCCACTTTACTGCATTTCAATTTTGCAAAACTGAGAACTTATACCAAATGAATATGAAACTCAAGAGTTTAAAAATATCTTCTAGTGTAAGAACTTCAGACTTTGTAAGATCTTACTACCTGATGTGGTTAGTTTCTGAATCCATCAATATTAAGAACATATTCTTGCTAAAAATTTTGCCACAATGCATCGATTATAATCATATACCTTTGGACATTCCCTGTTATAAATCAGAGAAGACATGTCCAGTGCAGTACTAGCATAAGTGTATTTGAAAAAGCCAGCCTTGAAGTATGTGAACACTGGAAAGTTTTCATCAAGCTTTATTTGAAAATTCCCCATCAATCCCATTAGTAGGATGATAAGAATGTAGTGGATAAGATACATTCCTGACTTTATTAATCTTCAGTTCTTTTTCAGCACAGATTCCAATTCAGCCTATATTCTTAAAATGAACAGCAATTCTATTTGTCTTGGGTTTTGCCTAGTTTAAGATGTTTTCAAAAAGCAGGCTACTTAGAAACTGCCTGTTGCCTCCCATAGGAAAAACAGTTCAAAAAATGAAAATACGTTGCAAGAGGCCCATGAAGTGTGAGGATTACACTTACAGTATCCTGCTTACAGTAGGATAGTTATTACACTTCTGAATTTCATTTGAGTCTCATTCTCTGTGATAAGGAAATTCACATTTTGAACTAAGGTTTCACAACTGTACTGGAGCTGATTTGATAGCAGAATTAACAGTCTCCTGTACAGATGCAAACATTTAGGGATAAAACAAAAACAAAACAAAACAAAACAGAAACAAATTCCATGGATCACAAATTTCTGGGGTTCACATATTGCAGGCCTGTGTTACTGTCAGGCTTCCCTATAAACAGGAGCTCAACAAATGTCACATTCATGCAGCCTGGTGTTTCATTTTCCCAGCTGTCCTTTTTTTTCCTTTATGACTTTTGTATTTAAACTTGTGCAGATTTGACAAACAGGAAAAAAACCTGTGCAACAGTAACATTCAGTTAGTCATAAGCTCTTTGTACATGGAAGCATCTTTACATCTATAACGAGCAGGGAGTGAGTTGGTTTGTTAGCATTGTTGTCACTGGTACCAGATAATAGCTGGAATAGTTCTGCTGCAACAGGTTATGTCATAAGGATCAATTTGTAATGCAGACTGCAAACCTGTCTGATTTATGAAGCAGCTGCTGTCCTCAGGACCAGATCCTGTCAGACACATTAGTCTGGCCACACTGTGCAAAAAAAAGTAGATTATGCCCTTTAGAGCTACAATGAATTATGAAACTCTCCAGCTTCTCACCAGAAAAAACAATGATGTGAGAAAAGGAGAGATAATTTGCTTTCATTGGTCTCAAAAATGACAGCTCATATTTAAACATCTGGGCCAATTGTTTCTAAAATTAAGAGACTCAAAATAGCACTTGCTTGTCTAAAATCAGTTAGTTCATCAATATTTAATTCAATACTGGCAGTATTTCTGATATTTTAGTTTAAATGGTGAGAAAATTCAGTTTCACTAAAATGTTCCAAAATCATTACTGCCAAAAAGGATTTTAGAATTCATTTCACGCAAATTTAAAGAAATATATGACATGAAGCTGAAAATTATTAGAAGACATTGGAGCTGAAAGGGATGGGTTTTTCAAAGACACAGGATATGGGAAAAATGCAAAAGGGACTTATTTTCTCACTGAAGGTCAAATAAAACTGAATAGAACTAGGAGAAATGTGGGCTGCACAGAGATTGGCAAACACTCAGGAATTAACTTTGTGCCTGTAATATAATTGCAAAATATATCACAGGGCAACAGTGACTCCCTGGGAGAGATGGACAGTATGAGTTGGTTATAATTATCAATTAAGAATCTCAGTCTTACTAATCAGTAAGAATTTAATCAGTAAGACTTTGAAAAAAAATAAAATGTACAGCATCTTCTTCTATCTAATTATACTAAAAATTATTAGATCCAATTCTGTGAGCAGTGCAGAAGTGCTCTCAAGCAGCACAAGTTGTACAGACAATTTCTACTTAAAATGACATAAACTGAAAAGGTTTTTAATTTAAATTTCCTCTTGCAAAGGCTTGTTGCCAAAAGCTCTTCTCAGTAGTTGGTGGGAAATTTGTTCCAGACTCTTTCACCTTCTGTGGAACGGATCTTTGTGCCAGCTGTTTCCCCATCTAGTTTTAAATCTTTCCAGTTTCAGGGGGGAGTTAATTCTCTAAGGTGCAGAAGATCCCGCGTGTTCAGAATGGGTAAACACCTCAGAAGAGCATATGTATGACACTCTTTCCCAGTGCAGTTGCTCATATTTTCCCCATGACTGAATTATGCACATGTGGGTCCATATAAATAGAAGAGAGACAAGGTGGAAAAATAGCCTCTTTTTTCACATTTTTTTCAATATCTAGGGCTCAGAATTCCTAAACACCACAAGCTACTGCTGCTGTCCTCATTAATATCTCTGTCTGCAAAGTTAAGTATTTGAGGAAGTAGCTGGTAACCAGTCTTGCCAGAATCCTGGACCAAACTTTCTGTCAGCGTTGGGAGATCCAGTAGGCTTACTCAGACATGTATTTATTTGAGATTATACATACAGAAATGTACACTAGTTTCACGGCATACTGAAAAATTGCCCACACCAGATATGGATTGTTTCTTCATGGCCAGACCTTGAAAAAAATCATCATTAGGGTCTTGGATAGATGCCACCCTTTCCTCTCAGTCACAGTCATGTGGCACTGCTGTACCTTGGATCAGACCTTGTCTCCCACTCTTGGCTAGCAAGGGCCTCTGAATGCTCACAGAAAGCACAAAACCCCACTTAGACCTATGAACCTCTCAGTACAGACAGCAGGTCTCTCAAAGACCATAAGCAAAAACAGCCTGGCCAACAGCACAGCAACAATTTCAACAGCATAAACATATTTTAGCAGCAGGAAAGCAATCATGAGGTCCTGTGAGATAGCACAGCCCAGATAGCCCTGAATTCTGAGTGCCCTGCCCCAGTCTATGTTCCATAGTCCCACTGGCCAAGGCAGATGCTTCGGTCCAGAGTAAGAGGTGACTGAGGCTCTTTGCCTCCCAAATACATGTGGATAAACCATGCCAGACACCCTGAAATGCTTGTCTCTGTCCACCGTAAAGATTTGACAGGAGGAAGTAGAATTGCAGCTGCTCTTTTCTCTCCAGGGACTGCAAGGACCTCCCTGCCTGCAGCAGAAGGGTACACGTGAGAAGGGGATGCATGGCTCAAGCTGCACTATGCCAGACAAGGAAAAATAGCACAATTCAGGTTTAAGTGTTTCTTAGGAGCTCTGCTCTGTGTTTGGTAGACAGGCACAATTCTTCAGCTGGTCACTAATGAGCTCTGCCTTAGCAGTGCATAAGCAGTGGTCCAAAACAGCTGTGTTGCTTTGTTCTGCCTTTATCTGGTTCTGCAGCCCAGGTCTTGTATCTATTTTCCACCCTCCCAGGTGCTAATGGTTTCTGACCTCTGAACCAGTGTTTTCTGGGGCTGAGCAAATGCCTCTGGTTTTGTGTTCAGGCTCAATGCCAGCCACAAATCTCTAATCACATTACATCCTGCTGCTCTCGGCAAAGAGACTCTGGACACCAGCACTGCATTCAAGGCTCTCCTTTTATGTAGCAGCACTGCTCTTCCCACAATCTCATCAATAACAACAGTAAAGACCATTTGTGTGCACAGCTGGACACTCTGGAAAACTGAGGGGTATAACAGGCAGCAGATGAGCACGCCATCATTTAACACTATTAGATAACAGAGCCCACTGTTTTTTTCAATCCATAAAACAGCCTTTCCCATGCTCAAACCGTATCCCTTTAAAGGATATACATTTTACATATTCTGTATATTATATATTCTGTATACAATATTCTTTTATGAGAGAAAAAGGAGAGCCTTTTTTTTCCCTTATGTAGTCAGAGTCCTACTTCCTGAGACTGTGAATCATTACTGACACAGGGGACAGATGAAATATGGGTGGTCAAGACCAAGACTGGTTTATGTTGTGAAGCATTTAGAAGAATATAACAGAAGACCAAGAAACCAATTAACTTATGGGAGGAACATGTTCCTATGTATATTGGTGGTGAATATCAAAATAAATGGGGTAATATAAGTCTAATTTAAAAGCAGTTCTTTCAGAGAAATGGGGCAAAAAAGAGTAAATATATTAAAAATTCAATTACAAACTAACCAAACAACCAGCCAATGACATTAAAAAATAGTAAAACTCCACTCTGTGCAACACTGTCATGGTATTATTCTGACATCTGAAGTTGCAACTCAGGCTCTTTGCCATCCTACAGAAGGATGCACAATGTGGGAGTCCTAAATTCAGTGATTTTTGAGGAATTAGGATTCACCAGTCCCTCTGAGGTCCATACTGGGACCAGTATTTTTTAAAGTCTTAGACAATGAAATAGTGGAATCAAATTCACCCTCAGCACATTTGCAGGTGACACCAAGCTGAGTGCTGCAGTTGACACACATGAAGAACAGGAAGCCATCCAGAGGGACCTGGACAAACTCAAGGAAGTGGCCTCATGGGAACTTCATGAGGTTCAACAAGGCCAAGCGCAAGGTGCTGCACCTGGCTTGGGGCAACCTCCAGCATCTACACAGGCTGGGGGATGGCAGGACTGAGAGAAGCCTTGCTGAGAGGGACATGGGGGTCCTGGTGGATGAAAAGCTCAGAGTGAGCCAGCAATGTTCTCTCACAAGCCAGAAAGCCAATCATGTCCTGAGCTGCATCAAAATTTGGCCAGCAGGTTAAGGGAAGTGATTCTGGTCTGGGTGACCTCATGTGGAATACTGCTCTGGGATTCTCAGAATAGGAAAAACATGGACCTGGTAAAGTGGGTCCAGAGGAGGACCATGAAAATGAGCAGAAGGATGGAACATCTCCCCTGTGATGAAAACCTGAGAGAGCTGGGGCTGGTGCTGCTTGGAGAAGAGTCTGGGGAGAGGTTATTGTGGACTTTCAATATTTAATGGGAACTTTTAAGGAAGATTTAAAAAAAAATAGTAGGGACTTTTGCAAACTAACAGAGGTTTGATTTAGACTAGATTCAATAAAAATGTTTCACAATGAAGGTGGTGAAACATGGACAGATTGCCCAGAGAGGTTGCAAATGCCCCATTCCTGGAAACATTCCAGATGAGGCTGGATAGGGCTCTGAGCAACCTGATCTAGTTGAAGATGTCCCTGCTCATTTCAGGGGAGGTTGTAGTAGACAAACCTTCCAGCACAAGCTCTTGTGGGTTTCAGGGATTCTATGGTTACATGGCAGTCTGCTTAACCTGCATTCTCTGTAGATGGAAATCTCTAAGAACATTTATGTTTAACTAACAGTAACTAAAACTAAGGACAAGAATGGGTTGCACTGGGGTGTTACCAGACAGGAAAATAACTCAGAAACAAATTTCTGACATGTTTTGGAAACCTTAGAGTTTTCACAGTAATGTTTGTAGGAAGAACATATAAATATTTCATATAATGAACTGACAGGTACATATCTTTGCCATGAACAAATTCCTAGTAGGTAGACAGATACAAGGACAGATAGATAGCTTTGAGTGATGCAAGTGTGAACTGTAGTCAGCAACTGGCTTTCAGATATAATCTGTTACCATCCATTCAGCACATGTATACTGTAAAGGCATTTTTCCAAATGCTTCCAGCCATGGTTATATTAAAAATGCAGTAAAGAAAAAGTATTTTCAGAGACCTAGAAATGTAATACTGAACTAGTCTGTGTAAAGATTCTTGATGGCATTAGGCAACAATACCTGCTAGAAGGCAGCTGTTTGTAGGTATGCCAGCTTCATCACTGTCTAGTAACACAGGTTGTCTCTTACCTACATGTAAACCATTCACTCCAATGTGAGGAACTGGAAATAATGAGCTCAATTTTAATATTTTACAGCCACTTCAAACACATATAAATGAGTATGCAAGCTGCAAGGTAAAAAAGAAACAGGCCAAAATTCTGTTTTATAAATAAAATATCTCAAGTGTCAGATTGACTTTTACATTCCTGTAGCTTCACTGTAACCACGGGGCTTTTTTCAATATTTTAAAGTAGAAATTGTCTCCATATGTGTGATAGATGGTACATCTAGAGGAAGGTAGCTGGCAGAAATAATGTATTTACTTTTAGTATCATTGTAACAGCTTGCAATATTATCACTTGTTGTATGCAATAATTTAACAGACTATATATACTGAATGTATAAATATTAGATTGTATATCTTTAGATAGATTAGATTTCATATCTTTAGATGTTACAGATTTTCAGCATGTTGTCAGAAAAGGAGTCTAGCAAGTTAAAGAGGATAATAAAAATTTAATCCACATGTGGAACTTCTATAAAGTATGCTCCAGTAGTTTTTATACATTAGAACTTCTTTACTTTGCTTCAATGTGGTTCAATTTTCTCTCTCTTGCCTTCCCCATACCATATTTCTTCTTTCTTTCATGCTGTTCCATAGAGTTATAACAGGTTAAAATTACCATTTGTTTTAAAGTCAGATCTGACCTTCATACTCTAACATAATAAAAGAGAATTTTACAGTAATACCTTGTTAAACTTTGATGGCTAAGCCCTTCCCCTCAAACCTCTCACAGACTTAAAGAATGAAACATTCCCATGGCGATTTCCCCCGGAATCACACGTAGTATCTAATTTCAACCAGAAGATACCAAATATTTGCCAAGAGAGACTGGGAAACCGATTTTTTAAATGTGCAGTACTTTGTAAATAAAATAGTGCAATTCTACTATACTTGCTATATAAAAGTAGAATCCTTCAGCTTTAAATTGAACAAGACAGGATTTTATTAAAACAAAACCCACAAATGCAAATATCTGTAATTAGAAAAGGATCAGGAGGCCCATCAAAACAGGTATGACTTAACATGTAATATGATCACAAATGATAGATATTTCCAAATATTTTTTCAGTTACCACTTTGAATCTCTGTGTAATATTTCACTTTGAAGAATTTGCTATTCCGCAATGTAATTTTAAGCAGAAATTGGAAGATTTTTGTCTTTAATTTAATGCATCTCTATTTTGATGTGATTTTGATCAGTGGTGAAAACTGAGGCCTTATGATTCACCAGCATAAAAAAGAAGTTTCCCTGGAATCAAGGTTAATTAATGACAGCTGATGTTCTGCACAGCTTTTTCATTTTTAGCATTGACAAGGTACTGGGATTTCAGACAGTGAAGGGGGAAAAAGTACCAGGTACAGGTAGCTAGGATAAACACTAACTACAGGATAAATATTTGAAGTGCAGTCATGAAAAGGAAAGGAAGTATCTTCTTTGCACAGTGCTGGAATGAAGAGCAAAAAGAAAAATTCAGAAAATACAGTTAAAAAAAGTAGGGAAAATAATCTGGCATATCTTGAAGGATATGGAAAATAGCCAATATCTTTATACCTCATGGTTTTGAATATAATTTGATAAATAGTGATATTAGAAAGAGTACTTTTAAGAAAATATTGGGGCCGTAAGGCATATTTTTTGACTGTAGAGATTGTTTGTCCTTCCTGAGCTGTAAAGGATGTTCCATCTCCTTTGAAGTCAAGAGCAAACCACCTACAGAGGACAAGAATACACCCCCTATCCCTAGTATTTAAAACATTCATCTGAAGAGCTTTTAGAAAAACCCTTCTTCTGAAACCTTTTAACATGATACAGACAAATTTCTAAATGTTTTATTTTAGTGTCCTTCTACATGTAAACACACATGCTTATAACACCTTTTCTTTCAAAAGCTACATTAATGTAGTTTAGCAGATGTATTTGTAAGTGGTTCAGCCTATATGGGCCATATGTCAGGCTTTTATCTTAAACCAGATTTCAACTACAATGTAATTGGCTTTATCAGACACATATAGCTCCATATTCCCTATAGGTTGTTGTGTTTTCCCCACATATTTGGAGGGAAAACTGCAAAAATAGAACTTGATTTGTGGTTAGTATTCACATAACATTGTGATAAAGCCCAGACTGTTTCTTGAATTCCAGAGTATTTTGCTTTTGTGCCAGGTGTCTTGGTGTCAGGCAGCCACCTGGTGATGAGAGAGTGATTGTGTTGGGATGCAACCACCTCAGCACTGTTCACAGTGGGAGTGGCATCCTCAAGGTGTGGGTGACAGAAGATGGAGAGACATTTTTCTTGTAGCTTTCTTGCATGTTAGGGAAGTTTCTGAGAATAGGCATCTTTTCCCAACATTATCCGGGAGCATATGGGCCCTCATCTTCTCCCCAAAAGGATAAAGTCACAAATTTTAGCTTCTTTCATAGACTCATGACACTAAAATTTTACTGGTTTTCCTCAGAGTACAGAACAGGTTGGGGTAGGTTTGTTTGCTTTGGTCCTCCCAGCTAAACAGAACAACAGAGAATACACTGAATATTTATGTCACTCATGGAGACCAGGAGTGTGTGAAGTACAAAAAAGTATTCTTTTGAGGAAGGAAGGAAGGAAGGAAGGAAGGAAGGAAGGAAGGAAGGAAGGAAGGAAGGAAGGAAGGAAGGAAGGAAGGAAGGAAGGAAGGAAGGAAGGAAGGAAGGAAGGAAGGAAGGAAGGAAGGAAGGAAGGAAGGAAGGAAGGAAGGAAGGAAGGAAGGAAGGAAGGAAGGAAGGAAGGAAGGAAGGAAGGAAGGAAGGAAGGAAGGAAGGAAGGAAGGAAGGAAGGAAGGAAGGAAGGAAGGAAGGAAGGAAGGAAGGAAGGGCCAAGATATAAATTTGTCTATATAGGATGGAAAGATAACGTAATACTTTTGCTTCCAAGATGAAAAAACAAACATCAGACCTGACAGTGACTGCATAACATGAGGCGATGTCAGGTAAGGCTTTGCCATGCTCGAATTTATCTGGCCATGGTCCTTTAGCTGACAAAGCACTTCTCTGATTACTACCCAGCCAGTCTCCAATCTGGCACCAGGGGAGTACAGCTGCAAAATCTGTGAAGAGCTCATTCGCAGCAAATACCACCCAGATAGGCCAAAACCAATTATGGCTAGCAGTTATTAAAGCACTTTAGCATGAAAGAAGTTTTGTTGGTGTAAGATTATGTAATGCATAATATATGCCCAAACATATGTCCACAGACCAGTCGTGATGTATTTCAGTTTGAGCAAAAGCCTATAGTTGTTTGACTTAAGTAATAAAAGGGTTTTAAAACCTTTACAGAAACCAAAGAGAATGCCAAACAGATGGAACTGAAAGTCCTTTTTTGTTCACAACCCATTCAGGATAAATTCTATCTGTATTACAGCATTCACCCACTTTTTGTTGTTATCTAAGGTGATACTGCTGAGCTGAGTATCTCATCCATTTTCTGCTCTGTGGCATAAGAAATATGCCTCACAAACTTTCCAAGAGCTCTGCTATACCACCAGTAAAAAGTATCAACCTATTATCAAAAGAAGTGCTACTAATAAGTGTAAAAAAAAAAAAAAAAAAAAAAGGAAAAGAAAAAAAAAAAGAGGTTGTTAAGATGAAGACAGTTGCAATCTAGGATTAGCAGATCACTCCCGGTAGAATTTAGTAAGAGCAACAGAAAACATCTGATTACTAGTTCACCTAACCCCGAGGGGTATTAAACTTTGTTACTAGGATCTTAGATGCTACAATGTAAAAATGCTATTAAGTACAAATGTACAATTAGCCTGCTTTTCAGAAGATGAAGCTTCTTTTTATGGTCATAGTGTGTCCCACGATTCTCCCGAAGGGCCGAGGAGTAGCCTTCTTCGAGTAGTACAGGCAAAAGCTAAAATTAAGGACTTTGTGTGCAACTAACCTCTGAATTATGGTATCACAGAAATTTTGAGGTGGTCTTTGTAGTTATGCTGTGCTAATGAAAGAACACAGGCAAACACAGTTCTGCACAGGTGACAGATAAGACACTCAGACAGATGGGGAGAAATAACACCCATTATCTCAGCTTTGTGGGAAATAGCAGGGGTCCTGTATAATTTAGCAGCATTTTATTGGCTGCAGGACAGAAGGGGAAGACAAAAAAAACAGATTTGCAGAAAAACTATTTATTCAGAATTGTGTATTTTCCCTCATCAGAAGAAATTTATAAATATGAATTATTTATAACTTGATGGCATAAGGAAGAGTGAGGGAATCCTCTGTGGTTCCCATAGAATTGTTACCTGACTCAACAGGGAAATTGGCACTCCATTGTCCACAAGCAGTGGCATACGGAGGAGTACCTTGGAGTGGTATCACTTCCAGCAGTGGTTAAGGGCTTGGCTACAGCTAATTTGATCAGTGTGTGTATTACCGGGTCAAGGCTCAAAAAGAAACACAGCCCTGGTTTCCTCTTGGGGAACAGAAACACGGGATGGCAAAGCTTCACATCTTCTTGGAGAAGGTCAGGCACAGAAGCCTTCCTCAACAGGAGTGACATGTGGGAGAGACTGCTGGCATGGTGCACTGCTCTCCTACTTAATCAGCAGAAAACTGCAGTTTCTCCTTCTCCTTTCTCTGGCAGTCTAGCTCAGAACTGATCTAACATTTTCCATCCTCTCTCTTTTAACTGGGAAAGGTTAGACAGGTCCTCAGAGATTTTTTTAATTCAATTAATGCTTATGTCTCCTGAACGATACATAACAAGACCCTCAGTCCAGTAATGCCATGGTACCAAGCTACCAAGCCTTTGTGTTGGAAACAACAGTGAATGCTGTTTGATAGCTGGTTTTCCACCCCAAAGATGAGTTAGGAAGTGCTGGTGCAGCCACTGAAACTCTGGCCTGTATTACAGGAGCAGTCTCGAACCTTTCAACAAGGTTCAAAAGTATGTTCCACCTCACTCATGGTGAGCCTTTGCTGCTGGTTCTAGGCTGAGTTTTATGTTCCTACAGTAGTTTAAACTGTAACAAGGTACAGAGCAGCAGAAATCTTCTGGGCTCTATTCCTGTGATCAGACAGACCTTTCAATCTGTTGATTTCACAGCCTTAAGGGTTATTTCAGTGCCAGTATCATATTATCTCCTATCAAAAGTATGTACAGATTCTTCCTCAAGATAAATGTGACCACCTAAATGAGTGGAACCAAAAAGATTTTGTAAAATCTATTTTACATTTTAAAAGTACATAAACCTTATTAAAAGATATTATGCTACTACAAGAGAGTAATGCATCCTTCTCTTGAATACAAGATCTTAAACTGAAGAGAGAAAGTAATGATGCTGTTCTTGAGGTGTAACACAAGAAGCATCTTCAAATTTTAAGCCGGTTCCTCTGCTAATACAAAGCAGAGTTATTCCAGTGAAGGCAGTGGAGTTGTGCAGATTTATGTTGCCAGGGATCTGTCTGACAATGGCAAGTGACAGAAGGGACAGCCTTCTCTCAGCAAAAAGAAAACACAAGGATCAAAAAATATCTAATATGTATTCAGCAGTGATTGCTCCTAAGAGAAAGGGCCATAATAAATGCCCTATAGTGGAAAGGATGATGCAAGCAAGACAGTGTAAGAAGAAAAACATTACAGTCAATCAGAAGCTGCAGAGAGAAGATGATAAGGGCAGCAAAATATCAAGTTGGGGTGAAGCCAGCTGAGTGATGCCACAAGAATAAGAATGTAACCTGCTTATAAAGCAGGGGAAAATTGCAATACTGAGAATAAAATAATTTATTAAATCTTGCTGTGTGAGGCTCCAAATACTTCACGTGTAAATTTGAGACTTGTTTTAGCCTCATCCAAAGTTGCTTTGAAGAACTCCTCAGTCAGAGCCAATTGTTTTACTACGTTTGATTGACATCTGTAGTTAGGAGTACTGAACTTGATATAAATGTACAATTTTTCCTTCTTTTTGTAATATTTACTCTGTAGCATTTTTAAATTTAAAAACATTTAAAAAATATGTTATGGAGTTAATAGTTTGCTGGCTTTTTTGAGTGAGGACTATGAAATATTTTACATTTCATATTATGCTTAATCTAATAGCTACCTAAATCTGTGAAATCCAGGCAAAGAGAGAAAGAAAAAAAGGAGGTTTTATATTATCCAAGAAATGAGGAAAAATACATTCTTTTTTCACAATCATCCCTTGACAGTGAGTACAGAGCTCAAGACCAGTATATATTAGAACTATTACATGTATTAAATTATTCTCATGATCTACAAGTTTTGTTTAAATCACTAGGAGTAATCATATGGGCAGAAAAGGTGAATTACTGAGACGAGCTCACAGCCTGAGCTGTAGGTAAATACCACATACACGATTGGACCTAAAATGTCTCAGCAGAAATATAATAGATGTCAATATAGAAGTCTTGAGCCAAAGTGACATAATTTGTCTCACCTTTGAAAATGAGCCTGCAAAGTTCCCAGTGTCAGACTTTTGCTGACATCACAGAAAATGCAAAACTTTTGAAAGGTATCACTTGCATTTATTACTATTTCTATTACTATTTCATCAAGGATAAGAGGGTTTACACTACAGCCTGTGCATTGCAGACCAGGTGTAGTTTGTGAGTGCTGACATACAGCAACCTCTAATGCGGACCTCCTTTTCCCCCCAGGTTTATAAAGGGATTTATTTTCTTTTTCCAGCTCATGTTTTTCCTTCATATTTTTAAAAGTAGAATGAAATTTCTCTTTGATTCCTGTTTTTCCCTCTTTCCAGCACTAGTGTACAAACTCGGCCTTAGCTGAGTGTGGTCACACGATAGAAAACACTGCTCTAACTAGCAGCACATCAAAAGTTTTTTTCTCTCTATTTGAAGTGCAAGCAAATTCCGAAGCTGTTTGAGGTGATGTCAGGAGGAAGCTGAGAGGACTGAAATCCATTTAATTTTCAGTTCATTTCAATTGGCAGTGAAATACAGATCTGACACACCCAATTCCAGACAATCAGTGCCATCAATCTCTGAAGAACCAAAGCCTCCACATCTTCAACAGGCTTTTTCACAAACTTTCTGCTGTGTAATATTTAAAATGATGTCTGGACAGGTATTCACTTTTGCTAAGCCAAAACATATTGATACTATTAATCACACACACAAAGGCAAAAATAAAAGGTTATTATGAGTCTGGAAGTCAAGAAAATTCAGAATTTTTTCATGCTTTCAACTTGAAAGCTGAATGGATGCTGGTCCTAATTAATCCATTCAGACAAGTGTTGGTGAAATTAAGGGAGTGAAGGCTTTAAATATGGAAAAACAAATTCTCACATGATGTAAAAGGACATTGTCTGGTCATATCCAGAATTTTTCAACAGCTGACATTTAATCTGGGTAGCTCTTTCCCACAACAATAGCAATTAAATAGTGTGTCAACTTCAAGGTGGGAAGGTGACACAACATGAGAATCACTTGTTTGCCTCTCCTCTGATGCTAAATATCAGAACAAAAAGTTCTTACATACATTTGTTAGAGAGAGAGCTACAAAAAGAAAACAAAGCACCTGGAAATCACTGCAAGGTCTAAATGCCCCTACCCAGGCAATTTTAAAGATTTTTATTGGGCAGGTCAGAACTCTGCTATCAATAAAAGAAGAATATGTAAAATATTTACAACAACATGCAGAAATGGAAAACTCTACGAGACCTTATCAAATTTACTTTTACTCAGTACCTTAGAGTATATTGGTCATTAAGAGTTTGGCCTGCTGATCCAGGGGTCACACCAAACTAATCTGCATTTTAAAAATTCCCCATTTTTTAATATTGCTTGCTAAGAGGAAGGGAAGAATTACATTGTATTTAGCATAGAGTGGCTTTGTTCTCTCTAATAAAAAAGCCACATTTAGCAGGAAAAGAAATAGCATCTCATATATAAATGAAGAAAACTATGCTTTTTTTTAAAAAAAAAATCTGATATTGTGGGAAAGACATTTTTTAGTCTTTTGGGATTCTTTCCTATTATTTCTTAAAGGTGGTAGTGGAGACAAAATCTTGTTCAGCTTAATTATGTGTATGATGCAATTCTTCCAGGCAGTGTTCTAAAGTGATACAGAACCTTGCTTCCCTTTAGTCTAGCTAAAGAGTTGGCTGATTTCACTTCCTGCACAATGTTCTGTTGATCTTAGGAAGAAATTAAATGCTGCTGGCATTGAGAAGACTCACAGGGACACTCAGTAATCACTGTGAATAATCACACTGTTCATGCAGCCTTGAGCATTTGAAGTCTCTTGCTCACCAATATTTTATCTTCCCCGTCAGTATATAATTCATCATAATTTTCTGCCCTTCCTACAAGGTTTTTTTGTTGCTCTTTAGCGCAGTACATTATTTTCTGTGGGCTTTATGTTCTTGCCTCACTGTTACCACACTATTTTGCTTTATTTATTAAATTTAGCTTTTCTGTTATTGTACATATAAGTCATCGTGGGCTATTTTCATGTGTTTGTTACTTTCCATCTCATGCTTGTTTAATTATCATAACAGCAAGGATACTTTAAAATATTTTTAGTCGACACATAGCACACTTGGCTTAAATTGGACAGTTGTTTATAAATTATCATGGGGACGGCGCCTTGAGAAGCATTCTCCTCATAGCACATTTGCTTGTTTTTGTTTTCAGCTCAGAGTAAAAGGAAATTTTTTAGGTTAGGTCATGCTTGCCCATTTTTGCACAGAATTTCGCTGAAATGAAGGAAGGCCAGTGGCAGGTCTGGTATGCACTGGTGCTGGTGGAAAATACCTGAAGTGGAACATGGTTACTACATGGGTCTGTGCATTCTCTCCCCGTTGATAAGCCAAGGTATGGTTTTTAGCAGCAGCTATGAAATCCTTACACAGACAAACCAGGGACTGAAAAGTGAACAGAGCTCAAGTGTCTCTTTATCATTGTCTTTCCATAAAAATAGGGGTTTATTTATTATTTTTCTATTCTAAAGTAGTAGTGTCTTTGTTTGCCTTAACCACTATGGATATGTAAACCTCTAGCAAGAAGGAAATATGTGCACAAATGAGGCATGAGTAAGTAAAACAATAAAGGAAAGAAATCTTGCAGAACCGTTTAAAGTCTGTGTTTCACTCTAGCTGCACCTTTGCTTTTTATAATGCCTTCCAGTGAGTGCAAGAATCTCGTTCTTTCGTAATTTCATCATGATTTTGAAATAATTCCCTGCTTTTGAAGTATAATACTCATTTTCTTTGCAGTCTTTTCTGGCTCAGATTTTCTAATCTGGGCAAGCCAATTATTATTAATTCCTGTCTTGTACAGAGGCTCTTGCTCCACAGAGTTGGTCAGCTCTAAATGAACTTTGTAGGCCTTTATCAGATAATAGACAGATATCTAGACATCTAGACTGGTCTTCATACTCCTTTCCAGCATGTCTATGTTCCTTAGCAGGACTGCCTACGCTCATGTGAAATTACATTAGCTCCTGAGTTTGTCTGATCTTGATCTTATCTTCCTCCATTACCTGTTAAGATCTGAACTGTGAATTTAATATTCATATTAATGTACACTTCATTTTTTTGCCCAAGAAGGATGCTCAAGCTCTCCTGAATGGCACAGGGAAGACTATGGCCTGCCCATCTATGCTGCCCCATGAGCAGGCTCAGCTTATTGCAAGTCTAAACCCCATCTTCTGTGACATCAATTAACAGTGAGGAGCTGTCAGGCAGCACTCTGCCCCTATTATCATGGCTGTTATGTGTCCAGAACATTTTGTTATCCCAGAGGGGCTCGACAGAGACTCCTTGCAGCAGGGTGGAACATGTAGCCCATGGTGGGATTATGTACGCAATCGTACATATGTATCACAGTCAGCATTGGAGGTTTCCTTGCAGTTTCCCCAAAGCCAGTTCTAAGGCTGTTGCTACAGCCAAAAATAAAACAGAAATTTCATCCCTGTTCCCTGGACAGGGTCACTCCAAAGCATTGTAGGCAAAATCAGTGGCAAAAACCTGGTTTTGCTACCCATGGAGAGTAGCAATGGTCTGAAAAGATCCTTCCACAGCCTGACCCTTTCTTACTGGGCACCTACAAAATGCATGGTCTGTTTGTAATAAGATTTTATTATTGTCACTCGAATTCTGTACTGCATTTCAGTTTGCATTCTGTGAAACAGACCAGCTACTTTTGTTCAAAGCCACTTCTAATCTTTGTGATTCCAAATGAAGTCCTGTTTAAAAGAACAATAGGTGAGCTGTAGCCACGGGCCACCAGTCGTACATTTTTTAAAAGTCAGAGAAAAAGCTTAAGAAATTCAATCTTGGATTGAGTTGTTAATTCTAAATTCAAGAGGTTGTTTTAGAAGGAAGAGGTTTCCTAATGCAAACAGCATGAAAGACCAGCATGACTGCCATGTGAGCTGCAGCAAACTGAAAGTAATTGAAAGTAATATTCAGGGTTGGTGCAGTTATTTATATATTGGAGATCCATTTAGATTCAATGAGAAATGCAGATTTAGAGAGGCAGAGAATTCCAAAGTTGTCATTTACAACTGAGATTAAGTGACGGAGAAATTGTATGTGCGTGACAAAGCAATGTGTGGGCTTAATTCGTGCCAATGTGCATGAATATCAGTAATTGTTTGCATGCAGCCAGGAACATATAAGCTGTCATGGCAGTGCTAAGTATTGCTGGTTTGAAAATGCATGAGTATCTGGACAGTAAACTGAAATAGAATTCTGAAAAAACAAACCGGAAAATTCACCATTTTCAGAAGGTTTAGAAGCATGTATATTATGGGGTTTTTTTCTATGAGTTTCATTAAAACAGATGTTTGGCAACAAGCTGTTAAAGCTTGCTAAGTAGACCCATCACTCCAATTCAATCTCATGGGCTAATAATGACCTTTTCCTTTTTGTCAATATCCATCCCTTCAGGTCAATAGAGAGTAAAACACAGTGTGCAATGCAGAACTTGCCTTATATGCCCACGAAGGCTTGGAAGCACTGCTTCTGCTAAACATGTTTTACCTTGAAATTTGTCATGCAAACACATATTTCCTATTTAGGGACTGAAATTAGACAGACCATATCCATGCTATTTTAATAAACACATTCCCCTCCACTCCCCAACCCCCTTTCCTTTTCACTGCTTAAACTGCATAGCTAAATTAAGCCTAGCAATCCTGTAACTTAGGATGGATTCTGCCTTTGTTGTCACTAAATGAAGATCCAGCAACAGAAAAAAAGGTCTTGCTTCTGCAGAACACTTAAGTGTTTGGTAAGCAATGGAATATCATTAAATTGTACTGGAACAAGAGGACTTGGGATGTGTCAGAAGGAGAGTGATTTAGGTTTATAAAAGTTCACAGACAAAACCACAGACTTAGTGTTCCTCTTAGCCTTTCCACCATGGGTCTGTAGGATAGTCACACTTTGTGTGATGAGGAGCCATGAACATCCCAAAGCCTAACTGAATTACAGGCCAGTGAAATGCCCAGAAAAAAATGCCAGAGTGAAGGCCTGAGGTTCTCAGATTCCTTCTATTTAGCAGCTTGATATAAATCCCAATTGACTAAGCATTTTAACAAATATGATCCATATTAATAAAAAAGAATGCAAACGAGCCCTAAACCAGGTTGAAAAAATTCTCCATTTCATTTGCTTCTGCATTCACATCTTTTCCCTAACAAGCTGGAGAAACACATCTTTAAACAACCCCCTCCAGTGAGCAGGAAGAAGCACAGACTTTTGGGAACATAGTCAAGGAAGGGCCTGCATGCCTGAGGGCTTGTCTTTTCTTCCTTTTCTGTTAAGTTCTAAAAAGCGATTGCAGCTCTTGCTACACCTTACCCAGGGCAAATATTAGTAAAGGCTCTCTAGAAAGACAGGTAGGAGCAAGAAATGGGAAAGGAAAGGTTGGTGCAAGAATGCTTTGCAAGGATGGTTATAGAGATTAGAGATGTTCGGTTCTTACATGTGTATTCAATGTCCTTGCTTCGCTAGTATTTTTTTTTTTAATGTTTTAAAGATATTTTTCTTATTCAAAAGAAGATATACTGTACCTTCAAGGAGAATCTACAAGTGCATTTTGTCTCTGCTTTTCTTCTCTCTCTGGACTGCTGCATAGCCTGTGGCACAGCAGGCTATGTCCTGAGAAACCTCGATATGCTGGACTATCTCCCACTTTGTTTTAAGTCCAATTCTTCTATACAGCCCTAGAAAATCTCACTGGCTGTGATATTTAGAAGAGTAATGGAGTTCTAATTCCTTCAGTATATAATGAGAAGTGTAATCGGGAATGATCAAGTTATTTTTTCTTTTTAAGCCATTTGTTTCCCTGACTTCTGAAACCTATAGTCCAAAATGCTGAGAGGAAGATGAGGTTTTTTTGAATGTGTGCTGAGTGTTTTTTCCAAAACTGCTGGATGGAGTGCAAGTGTCTGAAATTCCAAGGTGGGGATTAAAGCAGCCTCTTTGAAAAGTGTCAGGGGAGGTTTCAACCCCGAGTTTTCATTTCCCCGAAGTGTTGTAAATATGTAATTTAGAACAGAACCTGGCAGAAGAGTGTCAGAATGTTAAGCATCTTGAAGAGAGCTGGCAGAGTGCACATTAAAAATGCTTCAGCTCTGGTGCAGTGCACAGCAGCATGGCATAGATTTCCAAAAATAATGAAGAAATCACTTCTTTTTTCAGGAAACCTATACCTTACAGAAGCAAACCTGTCAGGGCCCATAAACTGCACAGAGAGTATTTCCATGGCACGTTTTAAAAGAATGCCTCCATGACTTTTTAATAAAGCAGTAAATACTAATGTGACTTGAAATGAAAGTCTTTTTTGCTACCTGCTTGTGGGTTAGGTTGTGTCAATGTTTAGAAGTACAGTTGTATAGCTGTTATCTGTTAAAGAACATTTCAGGCAATAATGCCTCGGGATCCCACTGATGCCAAAAGATTCCCTAAGTGGGTCCAGTGGGATCCTCATGAGGTTCCCAGATATATGGAAGCCCATGTATATGTTCCCAAGTATAAGGTCCTGCACCAGGGTTGGGGCAAGCCCTAGTATTGGTACAGAGAGGGGAATAACAGGATTTAGAGCAGCCGTGCCAAGAAGGACTTGGGGTTGCTGATGGATAAAGAGCTCAAACATGTCCCAGGAATGTGCACTCACAGCTCAGGAAGCCAACCATATCCTGGGCTGCATCCAACACAGCGTGGCCACAGGGTGAGGAAGGGAATTCTGCCACTCTGCTCCGCACTGAGACCCCACCTGGAGTGCTGCATCAGCTCTGGGCCCCAACATGAGAAGGACATAGACCTGCTGGAACAACTACAGAGGAGGGCCATAATGCTGCTCAGAGGGCTGGAGAACCTCTCCCATGAAAACAGGCTGAGAGAGTTGGGGCTGTTCAGCCTGAGGAAAAGAAGGCTCTAAGGAGAACTTACTGTGGCCTTCCAGTACATTACAGGGATGAAAATAAAAACTGCCAATTGTTTTCTAGGCCATAGCCGAGTACTGATCTCTTTAATCATTGTAGAGTATTGATCACCTGGTCCATGAATTTTAGTGGTCATTATATCTTGCCCTAAAATTGTGTCAAAGTTAGTGAACCTAAATGAAAACTAATGGCGTGGCTCTAACACCATGCTAAGCAATGGTTACACTTGGGAAATATTTGCATTTGTTATTTATTTTTTTCTTTAAATACTGCAGTGTTCTGGGAGATTTCGCAATTTCTTCCATCAGTTACGATTCTGTTTTTTCTGTGAGCCAAAATAAGCAGCTAAGCTTACTCTTGTTACTATTATTGTAGGAACAATACAGAAATTAGGGCATTTTTCAAAACAATGTCCATTGGAAATAATCCATTTTTGCAAGCAGAAGAAGATTACAGGATCAGGCGGGCTGCAACCATAAAGACAATTCACAGTCCTTAGAATGCTCCAAGAATATGCAGCAGTTAACAATTGACATCTTTCATGGAAGTCAGTATTCTTCTAGGGTATGGTTAATAAACAGAATGGACTGATTAAAAAACTTTAAACTAACAACTAGAACCCTTGGTATACCCACCATCTCCAGTAAACAGATGAACGTCACCTAAGACAGTGCTATGTTTAGCAAATTGCACGATATTTTGTTTTGATTGAAACATAATTTTATGAACATTAAGTTAAAATTCCTGACTAAGAAGGCACCTACAGACACAGGAACCTGTCAAATTTTACAA
This sequence comes from Acrocephalus scirpaceus scirpaceus, assembly GCA_910950805.1. Taxonomy (NCBI): domain Eukaryota; kingdom Metazoa; phylum Chordata; class Aves; order Passeriformes; family Sylviidae; genus Acrocephalus; species Acrocephalus scirpaceus. The sequence goes on along the minus strand of OU383774.1, from coordinate 51,853,419 downwards.
AATCTATCAGATACTTATGCACATATTTTGAATGTTTTGCTCCAAGGTGTGGGGTTTTTTGTGATTTTATTTTCAATATGGAAATTCTTAGCTACAGAAGCAGTCAGTAATGAGATACATCAGAATCATTTGCCCCAGACCTTCTTTGTACTTTATTAAGTACTGGTTTGTCATTATGTTGTTCATGAAAGAAAGGCAAAGGGGAAAAAAAGAGGAGCTTGAATGTGCATTTTAAGAGACTCCAGAAGCAAATTTACCTATATTTCTTCAAAATTAAAGAAACAGGGAAAAAAGAAGAGGGAAAGAGGCTTGCCAGAAATACCCTCTGGAATAAGAACATCTTACTGCAGTAATTATAGGAGGAATTTAGGGAAATTAGCTCAGGTCTCTGAATCTGTTACACACAAATTTAAACCCCTGAAATACAAAGATGGAAGACAAAAGCTTAAACACATTTTTGCTTAGCTTGGGCAGTTCACACCAATATCACTTAACAGCAATAAATCATGTGAATGCTTTTGAACATTGTCACCTAATGGACACTGATGTGGTGCTCACTACTGATGAGCAAACTTGTGCCTGTCCTACATCCATTGAACTGTGGGCAGAATTAGTCATGCTGGTTGACAGAGTTAATTGAAATTCAGTCTTTTTCTGTTTCAGTGAGTTACTGATTGACTTTGCTTTTACAAGTCTAAATTATTCATGACAGAACATATGAAAAAGAACTCCAGCCTCTTGGTTATTTATGGAATGTCCACCCTGACAGTGTGCTTCTTGTGATTAATTGCTGGAATCCATTTTGTTACTTCTTGAAATGACCATTGCAAACTCTTCAAGCAGGGAAGTAATGCCAGATAACCTGCATTTCAAACTGCATTTTCAAGCTTTACTTTAGTATGTGGGAGGAAAGAAATAATCTGATTTCCCTGACACAATGCCTTATATCTGTATGTACACCAAAAAATCCCTGCATTTCCTGTGGAGATGCATGTACACAGCTTTGAGCTTATTGACCAGATCTTACATGAGACCTGTTGAAAATTTGATTCACTGTGGACTGAGAAGCCCAAAGAATTTATAAAGTGATATAAAAATAATGAGGAAGGACTACGCTTAACACAGCAAGCTGGACAAAAATATACAACTCTAATTAAGAACCAAGTTGAAACTCAGATCTGCTGCTGATTAAAAAAAGAAAAAAAAATCATCCTTGAGTTCAGACAAGTGGGCTGTTATCATAGGGCCCAAGTTCAGGCTGTGACAAAAGCTTACCTTAATCCATGCAGTCTGCCTTCTTCATTTTAAAAGAATTAGTCACATGCTTGACAAGCATTTCTAGATGAGAATTGAAGTCAGTTTAAAAATTTATTAATCAAGGCATACCAGATTTTTTTTTTTCTTGAACATTTTAGAGCTTATTAAATTTAGTCTGCTTTAGGATAGGCAGCCTGACAGAGGGTAAAAAAATGGATGCTGACATCCAGGCCTTAAGCTGTGCATATACATATACCAATTTAAACCTTAGCATGCTTGCATCCCCTTGTTTGAGACAGTTGGGTTTTACCTGCCAGTAAGGTAGGCAACATACAAGTGGCACTTACCAGTACAGGCAAATGCAGTGTTCATAGTTTTTCCACTGCAGTGGGTCCACAGATTTTGTTCTATGATATTTTATGGCATAAACAGCTGAAAAAAACCCAGGATGGACCAAGAATTTACTGATACCCTAGCAAGAATTAATTGCCAAAAACTTTGTAGCCTCAGCTGCTTTTCAGCAGATGGCACTGTAAGAGCATTTCAGCTGAATTCCCAAATATATTTCATGTACTGTAGACATAAATTTGTCCTTAACACTTAAATTTGACATTTCAAAAAAAAAAAAAAATCTCTTTTTGAACGATTTTTTGATTTAGTGGGAGAGAAGATAGCAATTAAGAAATAAAGTAATGTATCACTGGTTTGGGATACTTCATTTTTGAGTACTCCATATATATCCAATAAAAACATGGTCATTTGAAATTAAACTACAGTGCAATCCAGCCTTTTTTCATGTATCTATAGCTTCTATATTTTAGAGTATTTTGTCCTGGTGCTTATGTGCATGTTATGTATTTCATGGGAAGAGATAATGTCAAAATAGGTATCACATTTTCTCTCTGGATACTTGGCCAGTCTTGTGCAAAATTGAGAGCAGAACTGAACCAGCCTATATATGATTCTCTACTAAGGACTTCTTGTAAGCCTGTTTATAGAGTGTCTAAAGCCTTTATGCATTGATAAACACTGTGGAAATGGACATTGGTCTTTGGATCAGTATTTGGATTTGCTGCTGAATAAAAAGATATGTGATTCCAACCTCCAAGCACCAGCTCAGCTGCCAGCTGAACAGCTTCCTATCCTTGCTTCTCTCTTATCCCCTTTCCAATTTATTCCTTACAGCCCTTACTCCTCTCTCAAACATCAGTTCTCCAATTGTTTTATCTTAAATTAAATGCTACTTCTGTTGTCAGTTCTCATGGAACCCCTTGTTTACACCTCCATCACCTGTGACTTTGCTGTCTGCTCTCTTCAAGATCCATGGGAACTACAGCCCTGGGCATGAGCACGGCCCCTTGTCCACTCCAACATTCCTCAAGGAACCAAAGATGCAGAGTGAAAAGCAGACATGCCAGAGCTAAAGATGAACTGAAAGAAGCATCATGCATAATATTACAGTCTCAGAACAACAAGAGGTTGTTTGAAGGAAATACTAGTTCTGAGAAAGGCTGAGAAGATGCATGGTCTTTCTGAATCTTTAGCTGATGGAATTGTTATAATTTATTAATATGGAGAGGACTAGTGAATTTTCTGTTCTAGATAAAAAGTCTTTTTGACAAATCAAAATTTCGAAACATTTATTTTCCAGGGGGAAAAAAGTCAAATGTTCAGAATAATTTCCTTTTTTCGAACCTCAGAAGTATTCTTAATCTTTTAAAGTCATACAGCTCATTCAGTCTCTCCATACCATTTTTTTTTTCCAGGAAAAGAGCAAGAGAAACTTGAATTAGCTCAGAAATCAGTACCACAATAAGGGTTACAATTTCATATAGCATATTACAAACAGCTATTGAGAAAAAGGACAGGTTATGGGTACTGCTTTGAGTTAGGTTTTCCTGATACTTTTCCTAGCTCCAGCTGATAAAATAATGAACTTTAAATAGGACAGCAGGCAAATAGTGAGAAGAAAGAGTGGACTGACAAAGACGCACATCCCTTGGGCAATATGGAAATGAAATACTTTGTTATAAAGCATTTAAGTTTTCATTTAGTTGAGTCACTATCTGTGGCTCTGATTCAGCACTGCACTTGGCTACTGTGTGCTTTTACTGAGACCAATAAAGTAACAAACGTGCTTGAAGATTGTGAATGCCCTCAGCAATGCTGCACTGCCTTTTGTTCTGCATACGCCCACCACACTTCAGAATTCAGGGTCTGAATGATGAAGCCTTGGCCTGAATCTGATGAAGGATGGGTCTGGGACTCAGACATTTGTGACAAAAGAAGAAAGACAGATGAACACCTTCAAAGTTGAGGGACAAATGATGCAATCAGATGAATGGATCATACTTTGGGAGATGAGGATGGGAGAGCTAACAGAGGACTTTGTGTAGTGTCCAAAGAATTAAGACTGGTAACATTTATGGAAACCTAATTTCCTGGTAGGTAGATGATATGACAGGGACAGACCAGTCAATTGTCCAGCATAGGCTATAGAGGAATACAGAATGCTGATGGAGGGTATATGAAAATGCCTAAGAGCTCTTGGTATGAATAACAAAAATAAACAAACAAAAAAAATAGGGAACACGGGCTCCTTACAGAGAAGTTGTATTTTCAGGATCAGTTGCAAAAAACCATCTTTATAATACATAAGAACAAACTATCCTTAAGCTCAAATTTGTGTAACTTCCATGATTTTTCTATGCATGTCAGGAAGAGGATGCAATACTTTTCCCTTTAAGAGAAAATTAATATTTTTTTATTAAAATCTATCCATTTATTTCATATAAATGCATTTGGCTTCATGTTAGAAACACTGGAAGTACAGTAATAGATCAGTCCAGAATTCCATCTCAGGTCAGGTATCCAAAACTCCCCTTAAATAAAAGAAAAAATCCCCTTAAATATAAGGAAATCAGATATGATTCTGTGTTGTTGTAAAATAGGACAGATCCTATAGGAACTATAAAGGCCAAATTTCATTTCTTTTCCAGAAGTCATCAAAAAGTATGAAAGAATAACTGAGCTGCAGCTCCTATGAAAAGATCTCTCTTCCTGAGCAGGGCTGCAGTGGGATTATGCGACAGAAGGAATCTCTAGACAGTGACTGACTCACATCAGCAGTGGCTGAAGAGATTGCATATTTCCCTCTAAACACAAGAATTAAATTCAGATTAATAAGATGAGAAAATGCTTTTCTTTCTTTTTTTCCTTGAGAAGACTTCTATGCTAACAGAGATACTGCCTCAACACAGCTGTCAATTTTTGAATTTTATTATCTGTGCAGCATTTTACTGGCAACAGAAATCTCCCCAAAACAGTTCTTTTCCTATTTGTTTCTTCTGCATCCAGAATATACTTCAAAGGTGCTGTCCATTCTTCTTTCTCTGCCTTTAATGTTATACCCTTATGTGGGAACATAAAAACTTCTTGAGATAATTTAAATCACTTGTCCTGAGAGTGGAATCACCCCCAAAACCACTGCCCAAACTACTAGCTATAATTCCAGTAGCAGCAACTTAAATAATTTTATTATTTTCAAATATATTTTAGATATCTTATGGTCAGCTCTTATGTATAGTCTGCTTTGCAGATATTCTCACATTTAATACAGACATTAACAAAGTGCATCATGATCCTGAAAATGTATTAAATGATTCCTACATTTATATGAGGAAAGTTGTCCCTTTTCTAGAATAGGTATTTCTGGATGTTTTAAAATATTATCATAAAGGAAAGTAATTTCAGTTCAATGTTCTTGCCTGTTTTTTCAGCCATTCATCTCTCCCCTAGAAATGAAATCAAATAACTTTGAGCTTTAAAAGAAGGAAACAAATGGAAAAAAACCACACAGATATCAGAACACATCAGAGTAGAAGCCTTGGAATATGAGCCACATTTCGACTTTAGCAAAGTGCCACTGTGGAGGGAGGTCAATGTAGCTTCTGAGTCACATCCTATTAAACCTCAGGTGCTAAATATCCCAGGGCAGTCTTTGACCCTCCATCCTGCTTCTTTCTGATTCTAGCTAGTGTTAGTGTCCTGTATAGGTCTATCCACACCAATTCTACATTAATCAATAAAGCTTCAATTTTTTTTTTTTTATTTGCATCCAAACATTTTTTACTGTGAATAAGCCCCTTTCCAAGTGCAGGAAGGTTTTTTTGGTATTAACAGTTCTCTGCCCTCTTCTGTCAGCAGATCTCCTCTGAAGAAGCAGAGGGTTTAGATACGAAAAAATAAATATCATTAATTGTGAGGAAACAAACTTTGTGCAAGTACATACCAAACACTGTAAGGAAACAATTTCGCAGAAGGGGAAAAAGCTCAGTACAGAGGCTGTGGTGTTCTGGCAGAGCAGTGGTTCCCCACCGTGAAGCTGTGCTATTCGCATGAATTCTCATCCAATGCAAGCAGAAGGAGACCAGCATGACAGGAAGCTCAGGAGGACCTGGTGAGAGGAGTCTAACTGGTAGGCACTGGCTGCTTGGGTATGTCTGAAGTTCTGCACTGAGAAACCTGGGATAAAGGGAGTGGGAAAACCAGCTCCTGTCCTGACCAGCTCAGTGGTAAACAGGCAGGCTACAAGCAACACTGCCAGGAGCTAACTCTGCTGCTGCAGTGATTGCTGCCTAGAAGCTGGAAATCAAACACTGTAATTGATTTGTAGGCCAGCTAGAGACCTTTGCCTGTGAGGATATGACATCTTAAGGAAGAATGTGATGTCTGACTGAAGGTCAGACAACCTGCATTTATGTAATCTAGAAATGATAGCAGTCTCCTTCATTCATGGCGTGAGATTTTCTCTCCAAAATGCCTTTCTTCTTCATCCAGTCTGCATCTCCAGGACATTTTGTAAGCCTCATATGATTATGAGAGGTTTGAAGAGTTCTCTTACAGGTGCCTCTTGTAGCGTCTATCAGTCCTTGTCCCCATGTAAATAGATACCTGAAATAGATATCACTTCTTTAATCCTTCTATACACAAATAATGAAACAATCAGCTTTACCCTACTTAAAATAGGGAATAGAGACCTCATCCAAAATCCAAAGGGCTCTGCAGCTTCTATGCACAGGATAGATTTAGAAGGAAACTTCCTTATATTTTCAACACTATGTATATGTATACAGGAATCTTACAACCTTGAAAATTTGAAAGAGAGTATTCTGAAAAGGTAAGTTTTTGACACAGCAAAACCTTTGTACATGTGCTCAACTATGCACACAGCATTTAATCTCTGTTTCAGTGAAATGCACATTGGTGCATAAAGATACACATAAATCTGGAATCTTGAGGCTTGTTTAAATTTCAGCTTTGTGAGAAGACTGTAAAATAGATAATTTCTTTGAGTCACAACATTTTTGAAGCTCTTTTCAGAAGAAGGGACAATTTTGTGTGACTGTATGGAGAGGGGAGCTGTATAGGACAGGTAGAAGTATTATTACTACTACTGTGCTTGTAGGGTCAGGTTCAATTGTCTTTGGGATATACAGGGGTTTTCTTTCCCTTACCCCTGCTAACACCACTTGCTGCAGGATCTGGTCATGTAATGGCAGAGCAGCTGGATCATTATGGGTCTGTCACATGTTTTTCACAGCTTGCTGGCCTGGTTTGCCAGTGTGGGTTATTGCAAATAATTTGTTTCTTGACCCAGAATCATATGGAAGTGCAGCTTTTCATGTGGTGTTCATTTGAGAAAAATGCCCAAAAGCTATTTTTATTGGTTGAAGACAAATTTGATCTGAATGTGAGTTGGAATGTTAAATGCCTGCACCTTTCGATTTTTTTGAGGATCTGCATTTGATGCCATTTGGGTCAATGACATGACACAAATTTTTCAAGGGCTTTTAAGGTGGTAAGATTAAAAATACTTAAAATAGTGTTTTTAAAATTGAACAGGGACTTTTCAGCAAGTTCATCCTATCTCTAATAAGAGCAGGATAATGACTTCTTAAGGGGAACCTCTCCAAGCATATAATAAGTAATACCTTGTTTCAAGATCCCTTTTTTCACTCCTTCTCTGTTCCCTGGCCTGTTCCCAAATGCCTGGACTTCTGCCTTTCTGAATCCACCATCAAATATCTCAGGTTACTGCCAGAAGCTTGTGGCTCACTTATATTTTAACAAAGTAATTTTATTTTGCAGTCACTCATGGGGTTTTTTTGACCTTTTCTTCTTTCCTCAGGATGGATTAACATGTTGCTATTCAAAAAAAAAGGAGTAAATGGAAGATGGATACAAATAACTGTGAAGTGTGTAATGCGTCATATGATTTATTCAGCACGGTACATTTTCAAAATTAATTATACCTAACAAAAACTAAGACTGATGGGGTTCATGTGTGGGACTGCAGCTAACAAATATGAAAGCAATGGTTTCTGAATGACCTGAAATTTTAGTACAATGACTTATCTAAGAGTAAAATCTAAAGCTCCCCACAAGGAACAAAGTTGAATGCCACTAATTTGAAAAATTATGCCTTTGGCTGTTTTTTCTGGAACATGTTATCAGAGTGCAATTATATCACTATTTTCTGTCACAAATGGGCCTGAAAAATATAGGATTTTTATTTCCTATTTGTGTGGGTTTTATATGGAAGGACTCAGTATGAACTGTGATTGGCATCATTAAGCCCCTTTTGTATCTAGGATACCAGTACATCCTGAATTGTACTTCAGAATACTTTCTGATTGAAAGTACTTGCTCTCCTGAACAAAATTCAGTTAATAATTTGTGTGGATATACGCACTGATTCCAGGTAGCTACACCGGACTCTTCCAAATCCAGCCTGCAAGTGAGGTATTTTACATGACATGTATGAAGGATGGGCCAAACCCATCACTATCACATGCAAAACACTGTGTTTGTTCAGAGCTGCAAGCAGTTCTAACGGTGCCAGTAAGAATTAAAGGTGTACCTGTCTTGTTAATGTGTGCTGTTTGCTAAAGATCACTGTAAAGCAGTGAAGAGAAATAATTCTTAAAGTAGGAAGCCTAAATTGACTGCATTGCTGGACTCAGAGAGCTGTACCTTCCTTTGTAAACTATAGTGACTTAGACTAGATAAGACCGACAAGAATGATTTCCTTGTGTTGACACAAAGATATCATGCTTTGACTACAGGCTGTGACCAGCATCCCTGGCTCCTGGATTCACAGTCCACTCTCCAAACACTCCTGATTCACAGTGTGCTCTCCAACTTGCCTACATTAGTGGAGCCAACAGAGTCAGCAAAGTTGGTTGAAGATCTCATGCTTTGTCTCCAGCCAACCTGATGTACAGCTGGCAAGTCTGGGAAATTTTACCCACCTGCAACACTGTGAATTCTTGGCACAGAAGAGAGGACAATAAACACAAAATGATGGCCAGAGAACACTTGGAGATGAATTTAAATACTCAGGCCCAACTAATACCTTATCTATGTCTTAAATATGTGTCACAGCTGAACACTAGAGGCATCTGTGCTTCAATGTTGCTGTGAGGCTGCAAGTCTGTTCTGAACTGTCTTATTTTAGCAACTCAGGCCTAGCTCACTTTCCAAGCAAATCCTTGGTTCTGTAATGTCTTATTCACCAGATGCTTTCCAAAGACGTTTTTGCACAAATGGGCAATCAAGGTCTGCAGAGAAAATGGCAATGGATTTCATTTCTGTTAAGACTGATGGAAGACATAAACCTCATCATTTATATGACAGTCCTGACCCAAGCACTCGGAGACATGAGTTGAAATCATAATTCGGTAATAAATTCAAAATTGTCCTTTTGAACTTCAAAATAAATGAAAGGTAGCTTGAGTTGCATCCTAATAGTTTGAGCATTCACCTGGGAGAGAAAAGCACTGAATTTCCTGTAATTTTTTAATTTTTAATTATTTAAAAGCACTGTAATTTTTTAATAATCACATTATACATCATAAATTATAGCACAACCACATTACTAAAACAGAGAATGAGTGATAAGTTCCATGCTCACAAGTTTGTACATGTGCTTGAACTAAGAGAAGAAAGCAAATAGAAACCAATCAAACAAACAAAACCAATCAAAGAAACAAAACCAATAGAACCAGCAGTGCTTTTGAACTTCCATGAGGTGAAGCCTGTGAGATCAGAACCATATTCCCGCAAAGAACTGTCCACTTACTTGGACAATAAAGAAGAGGTGATCCAGTCTACATGGCTGTTAGAGTAAGGATCCCTTCTACTCTCTTTTTCTCTTACTAAAACTGCATCCTAAGAGGACATAAAATTCCAGCATGTCATCATAGGAAAACAGAGGCTTCATACTAAGTAGATCCTATTGTCTTAGCAGCTGAAACTGCAGAACAAAAAAAAAAAAACCCAACCCCCACTTCAAAAGAACAAGATTAGAATCACAAAGCCGAGCACTCAAAAGCAGGAAAGTGGCAGAATGAAGACAGCCAGAATTGTCTTTTTAGCAATTTTGTCTGTAAGTATATGACTGCATATAATTGAAAGGTCACCACTCTTTGTTTCCTGCACAACATTGAATAGTTACTATTTCCAAATCGATGAGTAGTTACACTTATTTTCTTCTTATTGTTGTATAGATAGCTCCATGCCCTAATACAACACATTTTGAAGCTTCAGAGCAGTAGGAGGTGATGTTAACCTCAGTTTTATGGCTCTGGAACTAAGACGAGATGCAGTGTTTTCACTAATTTTGAATGATAATTTGGGAATAGAAGATAATTTTTCAGAGCTTATGAGCTTCTGTAACATGTTATATATATAACATACATAGGGAAATATGTATCCAACAGAAAAGATTGTCTTAATTTATTGTTTTTTTCTTAAAGAGAGGTGACTCTTTTCCCATTAAATTCCTAATATTGAAAGTAACCTTGAAAATAATGCTGCTTGTTACAAGAAGTAAATTTTTTTCCAAACAACTAATGACTATATTGCATTTACTAATTTCTTCATGGCATAGCACACATAAGAGATACAGAAAGCAAGTTTGAATTGCACTGGACACTCCTGGTCTCTTTATGTTGTTTCCATTTTACACTGTTCCAGCTCTTTCATGTTGACATAGATGAAAGTAAAAGGAGAGCTGGGATCCTCCTCCATGGTTTCATTCCGTATTGCCAGAAAATAATGGATGCCAGCATCAGAAGCACATTAACTGTATAAGTTATTTTACTGAAAAATATTCAATAATTTAAAAATCATGAGTTTTTTTGTCACAACAGCTATTAGTGTAGTCAGATCACTCATGCAGGCCTGAGAGACTGCATGTGCTGTCTGGTAAGGGTAAGCACATTACTAATGCATAAAACTTGCCTGAGTACATAATAGCTGTTACCTTATATTTAATATGTGTCACTGGTAGACAAAAACACACACTGCTTTTGAAACAGCTAATTTGGGTTAGCCATCACGATAGAAAACTGTACTCGAGGCAAAAGAAAATCTAATTTACTGCCATGTCAATAACCATAGTAAAGCTCAGTCTATTCCGTGCCATGTTCCCACAGCTCCTTCACCAGCCAGTGACACAGAGCTACCCAGTGTGCAAGTTTCACCTACAGACTGACAGAAATTCAAGACCACCTGCCATATATCACAGCTAATAGAAGAAATGACCTTTTGGATTGACAGAAAAGCACCTTGGTTCTGAAACAACAATAGGAAATCGTCTGTAGGCTGAATGAATTGCTGACAGACCCCATTTTCTTCCAGTTTGATGAGATTTCCTTAAACACATCTCATCCTTGTCCTGGTGAGAACATGCTTTGCTGGCAACAAAGATCTTAGATATTTATCATGTAGAAGACCCTGTCTGAACTAGTCACTACAAACCCCCTCTATAATTAAGGAAAATGAAAATGCACCACCATAAATGTTGACTTTTCTCCACTGAAAAAGGTGAACTAGGGAAATAAATCAGATTTTATATGCTGTAGATGTCTAAAGCTAGGGAAGAGGAATCCTGCCTTCCATGATGAGACACTGTAAGTAAGTCATTCATATCTGAAAAAATACTTTTATTCCAGTCACCTGGAACACATGGGAAATAATTTATTCAGTTAGTAAGGTTATCCAAGGTGAGAAAAAACACCATTAAAAGACAGCTGTAGATTTAATGAATGTACACCTTTCTGTTGTTTTCCTACACAGGTATATAGAAAATAAAATGGTGGAATTTATTGAGTTTTTCAACCATGAACTTGTGAAATGTGCTTTTAGAGAATAAAGATTAATTTGACTTGTTTTATTATAAATATGAGAGACAATAGAATTTCATTATGCTGATGCCTCCTACAGCTACATAATCTTGCCAATGGCAACTACCTGGATAGTATTTTGACAAAAATACAGTCTAGAAATCAGTGATGTCTGTCTTCTCAAAAAAATCTGATTGCTGGTCATTTGGATTTGAATGTACTGAATATTGACAATTTTTTTAAAAAATAAGATCTACGTTTGTACAGCCCTGAGCTCTGACTGCAGATATACTGGCTTTTCATGTACCATCTTCCTTAGTACCTTTTTTTGATGCATTCGGGTAACTAAGCGTGGATACCCGCAGAGCAGAGACACTATCATCAGTGGAGATCTAGGACAGAACTTAATTGCTTAGGCATAGGTATCTGGCACCATTTGGGGTGTTATCAGGAATTTTATCTTGCCTCCAGCTGTGAAAGTTCTCTTAAACTCCTAGATACAGAATTTGTATAGTTGATACAACTCAGAAAGTGGCAAAACTCATCTTAAAGTGGCCTATATTCAGTCAGTTGACACAATCCACAGGCTACTACAAGCACAAATACTTGTCATGAAGCTAAGGCAAATCTGGGTAACTGGTAAGAGGAGGGTGAGGTACACCATCCTTCACTGGTGTGACTCACTGTTGCAGACACTCAGCTGTGAAGCCTCATTCCAGGCTTTGCAAAGCTAAATTCCAGACTCTCATACTACCAATTTTTTCCTTGGTGTCTAAGTGAACTCAGCACATGGTACACTTAGGGCTTGGTGTAATGTGCAGTGTGGTGGCTTGTGATTTGAGTCAGGACAGATGAATGAGGCAAAGCACCTGTCGCCTTTGGCAACCAGACACTAGCTATCCACTCCATTCCTGCTGTCAGAGTCAGGATCTTTGAACAGGGGAAGGGTTAACAGCTTGCAGATCCCTCAGAAAAAACACACAGTCCTCTGTTTATCAATAAAATGATAAAAAAAATAAGATGGAGCAGGCTAAAGCATTGACAGAAATATTCAATTAGCTACAAGAAAGAAATCTTGTAAGATAACTGTATTTGATATATTAAGATGAATGTATGAAAAGCTTTACTAACTTCTGTGCATTTTTGAACCAATAGCTATGAAGATTTCATTTTTTTTCCTAGTAACTGCTGCTTTATTGCATAGTATAAATAAAGAAAATTAGTTTAAAATTTTTATTCTTCATGTGTTCACATAGAACAAAAGGTAGGTGGTGGAATGTGGGTGTGGAAATGCTTTGGAGAATGAGGCAAAATGATAAAAAATGAAATTAGTTTGGTAGTAATTCTTGCATTATACAATAAACTCATTCTCTAGTTAAGAGAGATCTAGCTGTCCATGTCTGAGATCTGAACCTTAGAGATCAGTGTCACAAGAAAAAAAAAAAAAAAAGAAAAAGAACAAATAATTGAAGAAAAAAAAAGTAGTGATGACAATAAGTCTTACAGAACTTACTTATTGCTCTTCCTGTCTCCTTTAAAGATATAGCGGTGTCATGACAATAACCAAGATCACAGTTATTATGGATGGACCTTTTGGTCTCCAATACAGAAGTCTTTCAATCTAATTTCTGATATTCTAACAAATACAAGGCCTCTGTACGCACTTTACCTCCAAGCCTCAGAGTGGCCAGAGGGGACCGAAATGAATTTGGCACAAAATCAGGGACACATTGTTCCTTCATGTTAGCCTTAATATGAAAATGCTTCTCAGCTGCTCGATCTAAGACAAGCTTTGAAAAAAAACCACATCTGAGCCCAGCTGAGCAGGTCTGTATCCATTGCTCATTGCAAGCCACAGGTCTCCATCCCTTGTGCTGAGTTCTGTGCTCCCTGGGATTGTATGGCACTCCTATCATGCTTTAGACATATCACTGGTGGGACAGCTGGAATCAGACTTCTGTGTTTATCATATTCATGGTCTTTCTACTGAACCAAAAGTATAAAATAGGGAGTCCCAAATGACATAAATTAATGCAGAAGCCAAGTAATTCTGAATCACTAGAAGCGACTGTAGAAAAGAAGTTAAAATAATATTTCTTTATAAAAAGTTTATATGTCTATGGAAATATCCTGAAATAGATAATTTAAGTCTGCTCTCTTGGAATATCTAATATCAGTTTAGGTGAAAACACAAAGTCCTGTAAAAATCAATCCAACACTTGCAGAAGAATGAAACTGGTATCTGTCAGTTACAACTCCCCTGAACAAACAAATGTGATCCTAAGTCTGACCCTTCAATGACCTTTGATGTTCAGTACTTCTTTTAGTACTTGGATTTTATTGCATTCACTTATATATTACTTTTGTTTTACTTATGGCTGATTGTTTTAAAGCAGCTTATGTTGATAATCATTCACTCTTCTCCAATAACTAAAGCATTTTGCATTTGTAACTGCTTGAACCTCAGTCTTCATTCTGAATAATAAGTGGTGTCATAAACAGACTCTGACTTTTTATTTCAAGGTTTATGACAATATTACAGGGAACTAAACTCTAGCTGTTTTATCCTCTCAGGAGCAAGTAATGCAAGAACAATTATTGGTAACATGACAGCAGCTCTGACAGCTTGTTCCAAAAGGTGTGTTTTATGACTGAATATAAGATATTGGTTATGTACCCAGTTATTACCTATTGATCTCAAAGCACTTTCCCTACTACATTTTAAAATATTCACTAATTTTTCCTCTTGCACTTTACATATTTTTTCTTCTTTAAGCAAGTATTTTTCCATTTCTGATCCCCAGATTTCCTCTGATTCATAATTAAGGAACATTTCTTTTTTTTTAATGGGCACAGATATGTTTCAACTTCCAGATATTTTTGAATCACTCATATTAACATACATCACTGCAAAGGTGCTCCAAGGAGGCCATTGCAGAGGGTGCACCAATTTCCCCAGATGTCTGTAGAACATCACTTTTCCTGTCCTCAGCACACTTACATCACAGAGCCTACTCAGCTAGCAACACCTTACACGTTTTATTTTATGGTTCAATTCACAGGATATGATCCAGAGCAATCCCACATTCACTGAAGATGAAGGAAAACACCCTCAACCTCAGACTCCTCCAACTGCAGCTCTCACAGTTGTTCAATCCCTCTACCTGGCACAGCAAGGGGGGCAGGATGGCCAGGGTGGGTTAGGGAGGGCATGGGATGCAGGATCAGGACCAAGAGAGAAAGGAGGAGGAAGAAGAGCTGATGACAGAGGAGCCATGAACAGTTGTGAATGGCTTTACAGAATCAGCCAACCAAGTAACTAACTCCCCTCTTCGTCTGTTCTTCAGTAACTACAATATGAATTGCTCTCTTCAAGGAATTTTTAATGTTTTTAGCCTCCTTCTGGGAGATTCAGCTGATCTAGCTTGTTTTTTAATTTCTGTGGTAAAGCCTAGCAGTGACATTTTAATAATTTTAGTGATTTTCTAATATTATATGTCAATATAAAGTGCCTGTGTGTCAATCCTCTCTACAGCTTTTTCAATAAACAGAATATATACTGTTTTGATCATATTCTTTCAATGATGGTGCAAAATGGTTCTCCTTCATTCATTCAATTATCACTTCTCTCTCAATATATATATTAAAAAAATCATCCCCAAATATAAGTAGAGTCCCTCAAAAAAGCAGAATCCAAAAATACCATAATATTTCACATAGTCTTTAAATCCTATACACAAGAACTTTTTAGAAATATCTTCAAATAGCTGTTTTGCACTTTCCAAGTGTTTTACTAAAAATGTGAGCTGGTGAAAGAGGACAGGTTTTAGCAACTTGGAGTGGATCCCTGAGATTGCACTCTTTGTCAACCCACAGAGGTGGGGACATCCCCAAAGGGCTGAAACTCATGCCAGAAAGGATGAAAAATAATAAGAAGCAGCAGCAGGTATGGTTATGAACATGGTCCCAATCCCCTGAGATTCCTGTCACCTCAAAAAAGGGATGACGAGAGTCTGGGTGAAGCCTGTGTCAAAAATAAGGACAGTTGAGGCCAGAAAAAGAAGTGAGAAGAACAAATAAAATTAATTCTTGTAAGCAAGAAGAGAACAAGTAGCAAGATAATGAAAGCAGAAACAAAAAGTGTCACAGAACACTTGTGATAAACTCTCGATCTTCTGCCAAAACCCTGTGGTTTTTCTTTCTTTCCTGAGGCAGCAGAGAATAGCCTGTCCAAAGAACAGCAAGGACTAGAAAAGACTAGATGGAATTTTTGGCTCCAGAATAAATGAGTCCTTACCTGAACAAGTTTCATATATGTCATTATGCAGATTGATAAATTCCAAACATAGAGCATTAGATATCATAGAACCATAGGATCAGCACTGGTGTTCGGTATATTGCGTGGAAAATTATAAATTTGATTTCTCCCTTTTGGAATCACTTGCAAGGAAAGAAGAAATAGTAACCGTAAAAAGGAAAGTGTGATGATATTCCTGTTCACAAATAATTTATTAATTCTAGGAACAAAATTCATAACAAACAAAAAGAGAAAAGAAAATTAACATCACTGACATGAGTCACTTGAGGGACTAAAACCTAATAAGATAGTAAAATTTTAGGTAAATATTTTAATATAATGCATGTCTTTGTTGTTGAAGATTGTCCAATTCAGGCACAGCAATGGATAAAAGCAGTGTAGCCCAAAAGAAAAACTTGTATGAGTGACAGAAATAAAACCATGACATTTCCCAAGACCTTGGACTCTAACAGAGGACAAGAAATTGCTTGGGGAGCATAAGGTTGTGAATTGCAGTTGTTGATTTGAAGCTTTAGAGCTACTAAAAGAAAGCAGAGAAAATTCTCTGAATATGTTTTGACCTCTGACTGGCATTTCCCTCTAACGAGATTTGCATTCTTTTTTCTTTTTAGAGTGTAGAAATACATCAGGCGGTCAGAGTGCTGCCCCTACAAATATTACATTACAAAAAGTAATGTAGATATGTGGCTGAATTGTGTTGTGATTAAATAGACTTTCTTTCCCAAGAAAATTAAACCAGTATGATGTTATTTTTCTAGTTTATGGCCAAGCAGTCTGTGTGCAGTATAAAACCCAATTGTGTGATGAATCATATCTAACTATGATGTTCAAGATACATCCTCCCTCTTAGAAGCATGCATCTAAAGAGATTGCAGAATGGAGGAGGCTTTGCTCCCACTTGTGTGACTACTACACAGGCACGGACTAGTAATGATTTCCTTGCTCTAGGCTGTAACATGAAGAACAGAAAAATTAAAACATGAGAATGATTTATTTTCCTCCTAATAACACAATCAGGTCACTACAGGAAATACATAGTGTTGTGCACAATGAGCTCTGTGTTCTAGACATTTCAGCCCTTTTGTCAGCCATGTGTAAAAGTAGAGTAGCTGGTTTGGGACTGGCCTGCTGGTGTTCTGGAGTGTGGGTGAAACTGTCTGTACCTTTTCTTTCCAAAAAATCTTTGCACTTCTCATTGCAGAACATCATTAGGCTCCTATCAACCCATGCCTCCTGCTTGCTGAGGACTTTCTGGATGGCAGCATGACCCTCTGGTGTATCAGCCACTCCTCCCAGTTTTGTGTTTTCTGCAATACAGCTGAGGGGCATCCTGTCATACAGATCATTAACAAGGATGACAAACAGGACTGGGCCCAGTCCTGATCTCTGGGGCATAGCAAGAGGCACTGTTCTCCACCCCCTGGACCTGGCCATTCAGCCAGTTTTCAATCCATGGGCTCATCCAGCCCATACATCACCAGCTCCTCTATTAGGATCTCACACACAACAATTTAGAAAACCTTGCTGAAATCAAGTTAGACAATATCCACTGGTCTTTCCTCATCTACCAAGCCAGCCACTGCCTTGTGGAATGTCATCAGGACTTAACAGACCCTAAAATTAAATGGAATTTTTCTTCGCCCTCCTCCCGCCTTATTCTTTGGACACATTTAAAAATCCTTAGAGACACTGAAAAACTAAAAATAGCTAAAAAGAACGCATGTCAAATGCTTGATCATTTCAAAAGAAAGATTTGTAAATGATTTAAACACTAATTAAAAAAACTAGGCCTGGCATAAAAAATTTACTTGAATGTGGATTCATAATTAATTGTGGTACTTTCTGCACAGATTGAAAATCCATCATGAAATTAATTCAACTAATATTTAAAAAGAAACAAACACAGTGTAACATTTGGAATTACTGTAGTGCTATAGCAGAAATTAGAAAGGTATATTAATTTAAATCCCTTACTGTTAATAGGTTAAATTACAAACCTGCAGCCAGACTAGGAATTATGTCAACAGAACTCTGTACCAATGTAAACTAATTTAAGTATGAATTTTTCATCAATAATATTTTACAGAAGTGTCAGTCTGTGGAGCAGACTCAGTCCTGTGCAGGTTTTGTCAGAGAGCAGTGATGGCCATGGCTGGGCAAGGCTGTGGGGAGCTGGAGACCAGCCCTGCTGTAGCATCACAGGGCAGGGGCTGATGGCCCCAGGGGTTGACAGGGGGTCCTGGGCCGTGGTCAGGGCTGGCAGCACCTCAGGGACCCAAAAAATTCTACGACGCATGCAACCCTAAATCAGAATGAAATTCCATTTTGTGAAGGGATTGATTGTCTGAGTAAAGCATAGAAGTTTACTGGGTAGGAACTGGACTTTAAAAGCAACAGTCCAGAGACACCAGCTCTCCAAGAACAGACAAGGTACATTCCTTCTATGCACGTCACAGGAACAGAACAACTCCTTTAATGATAGACAAGAGACCACATGCATCAGACTGTGCAGAAACACAGGACAGACAGAACTGCTGGCGAAAACTGAGCCTCAAGCAAACTTACGAAACTTTAAGGATTGGATGAAGGGTTTAAGCGTTTGTTTTAAAAGAAATATTTTCTGTCTGGAACACTGAAGCTACATTCACACAGGACATTTCATCCACAGGAAGTTAGTAAAAAAAAATATATATAGGTACATATATAGTTGAGATTAACGTAGCAAAGTCAAAGTAAGGAATGCCAGAACTAGAACTGCTTATGTAACCCACTTCTGCTTGCAGCAGATAGTCTTGCATATAGAAATCATCTCTCTCACATATGTCTATTTCATTTACGGCATGGGCAAGGGATTCAGATTACTGAGTCATCTTTAAAATGAATGGGAATTCAGACAGAAACATACTCACTCTATCCCAGTTACAGGAAAACATTTAATTAACAAGCCAAACATTTATAACAACTGCATACAAGGGTCAAGTTTGAGTACAGGTGTCAATAGGAGCCTTCCACATCTTCAGCAATTGTGTTGGTTTGAGCACTTATTCAGGAAATGTGGGAAAGAATCAGCTTCCCTTCGTGCTGCCACATTCTGAACTGCAGTGGACAGAGACCTCCAGCATAAGCATGCCCACTTTCACATACAGCCATCTTTAAATTTTCCACACCATACATGATCTGACTTTAAATTACAAAGGTACCTTGCTGTCACTTCTTTCAGTGGTATAGTTGATGATATCCTACACAGGATGTCTTTCCAGATGAATATTTTGTTTCTTTACACACTGTCTGGAAAACCGTAACCTAGGAGGGGACGCTTGCACCTTCCCAGGAGACCTAATGCTTGGGTCAAAGGAGGTGCTCCAGGGTGGGAGAAGCAAGAGCTGGGAAACTGCAGTGAGGAAGAGGAAGATGCCTGTCCCAGAAAGAGGTAAAAAACTTCCTTGAGACTAGAGGGATGGAGTGGAGAAATCTCCAATACAGAATACCATTGAACTGTCTGTAAAGAAAAATATGCTCCACTATGAACAGCAGATGAGCAAGACAATAATGGACAAAACCTGGGGTTTTTTTCATTAGTTTACTTAGTGTCCCTGAGTTTTCAATATATACACACACACACACACACATACACATCTATCTATCTATCTATAAAAAATATAGTCCAAAAGGGTGTATTTCACATTCCCATATTCCCCCAAATCTCACAAAGCAAACAGATGAGACCTTGGTCAAACAATGACGCCACCTCGTTTCCATGGGTGTCGTCAGAGTTCCTTCCACAGTTTTAAGAAAATTCAGTGTTTAATGTTGCTGCTAGCAAGAATCTGTAGCCACCCCTGCACTTTTTACAACTTCAGGTATTCATTACTCTAAACAGGAATTTATTCTGGATTTTTAGATTGAAATCAAATTTCCCAGGCAGCTCTAACTAATAATACTGTATCAGAAAGCTTTTCCTGGTCCTTAAATAGACACATTTTGTCTCCTTGCTATGGTTGTCTTGCTTAGAAGTGTTATTTTACATAGTGCCAAAATGTACAATTTATGTTTTTTAGAGATGAAGCAGATGTGTACTGAGTTTGTAGCCATTTAAGGCATTTTCCTTCACAGAAAGCTACATCATGAAGCATTCATTTAAACTCTCACCTGCCCTCTGCCACCCAAAAAACTGTACTCAGAAAGCAGCCTTAATAAAGCAATCAAGTTTGATTAATTAAGTTCTTCTGCCTTGCTTTCTCTTAAGAACATAGCAAATGCACTTTTATCCCCTTCTAGATCATAGATCTATATAAATAAATCCTAATATTTTCAGAGGAATAAAGTAAGTTCTTCCTCAACTACTTTCCATCTTGCGACGACACATTGTGCCTTCCATTGCTGTCACGCTCCGTGGGTCACTGATCAGTGATCCCTTGCCTTGCCCGGCCCCTGGCCAGAAGCGTGCGCAGCTGTCGGTAGGGCCCGCTGGACAGATCCGCAGAAACCCACCCGGTGGGTTCTTGGCAGGCAAGCACTGGATGTAATATGCAGCTATGGCGAAGGAGGAAAAGGAGGCTCTCTTCTGAGGTGTAATAGGAGATGTTTATTGCCTGGACATCACCTCAGGATGGTGAGCGAGAGAGAGGGTGCGCCTGGACGTCCCGCCGCTTAAATGGACAGGTGCCAGGGGGCGTGTACATAAACTTTCCACCAATAGGGGGATACAAAGGGAGGAGTTGGGGGGTAGATTGACACACAAAGGGCCAATCCCTGGAGAGGGGGGGTAGGGGATTTCCAGAACCTGTTCCAATCAGAAGCCGAGTCTCCCCGAGATTTCCAGAAGGGGGAGAGGCTTTCCTGGACGACTGGCAGGCTCCGGGGGAAGGGACAAACTTGGATGGACAGGAGGGTTTCCAGGGGAACAGCACCTTCGGGAAGGGGTAAACCAACTGCAAATGCAGCTATAAACAGGGGGGTCCGGAATAAACCATTTTCCCAACTTAAATAACATTAATTATATAAACCCAAAACTTGTGAGCACAGCTCACGCACCACTACATTCCATACACAGGAGTGCAGACACACCAGTTTTTGTCATTTGAGGCTTTTTATTCTATGAGGTGATTTTATCCCCTCCCACACACACCTGAAATTTTAAGAAAAAGGTTTTTCCATTTCATCAACTTTGTGTTTTTCCTGATTAAAAAAACCCTGTGATCAAAAACAAGACTGCTCACAAATCTTACCCTAAAAATGTATAAGCCAACAGAAATTGCCCACTGAGGAATTGGAAACTGAAAATTCCTGTTGTCTTGTTGACTGATGTACATCCTGCACCAGAAAAGCAATTTATATTGGGTTCATACATACACTGTTTTGCTTGATTTCTCACCTGTATATAACCTACATCTATAGTTCCAGCTTTGCTGGCTCTCCTGCTTGATATTATTACCTATTTGCTGGAACTGTATCTCCTGAGACCAAACTTCCTGGGGTTTCCACTACTGGTAATAGACATTTTTCCAAGATAATCTAGCTTTCATCTCTAGAACAAAAAGTGCCTGTCTGTAGCTCAGTCCAGCCCTTAAAGGAAACAGGTCAAGAAAGAAAAGCAAAGCTCTTCCAGTGTTATCATACCTCTGGAGACAGGGAGCCCTTATGTTACATTTACCCCTTTTCTGGGGAAACAAACATTCTCATAGGGGTGGGGAGGGAGTTTTGCAGTTACAGTCCTTCCTCTGAGATGTGCAGAAGGGACCTACACTGGCAATACTAGAGATGAAAAGAACAGAGTTGGAATAGGACCAGGTCTAATGTCTTTCTTGTTCCTCATACCCCACATTGGTTTATGAATGAGACAAGGGCAAGTATTCCAAGTGTAGCAGAGGAAAGCAGCCATAACTGAAGAGAAGGCTTGTGTATCAATTCTCTTGCCTGCAAATTGGATTAAAATGTTAAGTTAGCATTTCTTAGTGGCAGACAGCTGAATTGCCATAGAGTTTTCTGCAACAAACCAGTCACTCTCAGTTTGATCTAGTAAGCCACAAGTTAGTTAATACAGGTTGCTTTCCACAATCCACTAATAACAGGAACACTGCTATTCAACAAACCACAGAGCTTTGCAAAGTGTTTTAACAACAGCATAAATGTGCTGCAAAGTGGCAAGATCAAGCACAGTAAGAATCCACCAATTTGTGCACCCCTGCAAGGTACACACTGGATGAAATGCACGAGCTGTACCCTCCAACAACACAAACCCTACATTAGATTCCAAATTTTGGAAGGGAAGGCAGATTTGCACTATGTTTGGGGTGGGATGGTGCCAGTCTGTCAGATTCTGCTCCCCTTATTCCAGATAAGCTGACATTTCCTCAGCAATGAGTAGATGGAGCTGCAATTTAGCGGGAGAAAAGGCAGTGCATGGAAGTGAGGGCACAGCACCAAAAATGTCAGGAATTCACACACACATTTAGAGATACCAGTATCCTATTTCAAGATACTCAGACACTTGGATGCTGAGGCCCTTGCTGTAACTTCACCTTCTTTTTTTTCCTAGATCAGGTCATTTCACCCAGCTCATCTCCCACTTACAATCAGAAACATTCATGAGAGGTTCCCTCCCTCCCTCCTCAGAAGAGGACAGTTCTGTTCATCTGACCAAGAGAAGCCCCTCACTGCTTGAGTAGGTTTTTTTCATGCTTCCATTAACACAAAAATCCTGTGTTCCTTAATTGAGTAAACCACAATTTTTATAGTCTCTTGCTGCAGTTAGGATTATTTTAAATGCCTGGAACAGCTTCTTATGCTCTGTTTATTGTCTTTCTTACCGCTCTGCATGAGCTGGTTGTACTCATTATCAGCTGCTGTAGTTAGCAAGGCAATAATGTATGGTGGATTTGTAGGACAATGGGATTAAAGTATGCTTTCAGAAGTATTCCAGAAGAAAAAACAAAACAAAACAAAACAAAACAAAACAAAACAAAACAAAAAAAAAAAAAAAAAAAAAAGAAAGAAAAAAAGGAAAAAGATGTTATAAATGGTCAGAGGCCAATTCAAAATAAAATAACAAAATTTATTTAACACAATTTCAACACTGAAATAAAGCCACAATAAAAAGAAACAACATCGATCGAATGCTGGGTGGACAGAGAGGCGGTACAAAAGTACCCTCCGAATTCTGCCACACTGCTATGTTTCAGCCCGTGGGTTTTATACAGTTTTTTTACCCTAAGGCTAAGCCTGTTGAAAGTCTAAATATGCTTTGTTTCTAAAAGAGTCTTGTCTGCATGAAGAGGTTCCTTGATGGCTTTTTTCTGAAGTTCATCTTGGGAGGGGTGATCTTGATCGTCCAGGATCTCCACTAAGATCGGTATCGGATGTTGAAGAGCTGTGAAGTGAGGGTCTACCCTTAATGGCCGGGTCATCTTCTTGCTCTGCCTTGTTGTTACAGTTGTAAATGTGTTTGGGAACTTTGGAATCTTGGAGACATTCTCGGGTAGCTTTTTATTAGTAGCTTAAATCCACACGAATTTATCTATTCTACTTATTACAGTCCCCCACCTTTTTATTTACTCAAATAAATTCGTGTGTGTTGGATTGCCCTTCTTTAGTAATTGCCTTTGAGTCGTGGCATTCTACCCCTTTGTCTGATTCACAAAATTTAGTATTGAGTGTCATAAAAGAAATAATACCTTTTTCTCTTATCTTTGGGACAATCATAATGCTCTTGATACTTCAGGTTCTCTCTGGTGCCATGTTTAACTATAGTTCACATCTCTTCTTGAGGGTCAGCCTCTGTGGGCTCTTGGAGGGGGTTCCCCCTGTCTCTCAGCTCAGGACTACGAGGACTTTCCATCACAACATGCCTCTGCCTTTCCCTTCGCCCACGGGGTAGCAGCCCGCGGCGGGGTAATCTATCTTTTCGGCAGCAGGCATATGTTTCTGGAGTCTTGTCAGTCTGAGCTGCAAACCTTTTTTTAAAGGCACTCCACCGGGACAACCTGATTGTATCGGACTAGCAAGGTACTTTGATTGTCTTTCTGCACTCGACTTTGAGCACTTCAACTTTAGCGTCTAATTGCCCTTTTGTCTCCTTTTTATATATATAATACTATTCTGGAGAATCTAACTCTAATAGACTCAAGTTAGTGGCAATTACTAAGAAATGGCTAGTCTCTTTTTGTTCTTTTTCTAAACAGTTGGTACATAATCTTTTTGGCTTACGCCCCCTTTTGCATGAGCAACTCAAATCAATTTACAATATACACACTTGAAGTGAACAAAGGGAAAACATTCACAATCTGGTTTTTTTGTTTTGTTTTGTTTTTTTTTTGTTTTGTTTTTTTTTTCAACTTATCTGATCTTCTTTGTTCATCGGTGGCACTGTAATCTGACTTTCAGATCTCTAGGAGATGAGGACACTATTTTTGAGTAGTGTATTGTGGCTCTACTTTCTTTATTCTCGAAGCATGGGTCTACTCTTTTTCTGCAGTCTTAATTGCTGTATCTTAGGTAAATCAGTGAAATCTACTGGGATTCTTTTGAATGGGTGATAGGCAACTAGTTAAAGCTTAGCACAATTAGACAAATCATGTATTTTAAAGGGGGGATCTTTAGCATCAATTCTTGCATAACACAAAGTAAGAACAATATTAGTAATTAGTGAAAAAATAGGAAGCATTAATCTACTGCTGAAAATGATTACTTAAAAACTGCTTAAAAATTTGAAACATCTCTCAGAGCAGTTTAAGGCTAAGGCATATCTGAACCCTTCTAACTACTAGGGCATTGTTAGTGCTTTTATACTCATGTCAACAAAAGAGAATTACAGCTTACATGGCTCAGCTAAAGGCAACTCTTGTAAATAATGAAAGCTGCTCATCTGATTTAACATTCAGAAATGTAAAAAAGACAGATTTCATTTTTGGTGTTTATGAAACACGCTCAAGAACTTTTAAAGAGGAAGCTCTCCAGAGATCTTGCTGAGGGAGATGTCTACATGACACAGGGCAGGACTACACAGAGAGCTTAGGCTGCTGAAAACTTTGGGAACAGCATGGATATGCTACTTGGCTGCTTTTCTTAGACTGAGCAGAAGAATATTACTGCTAAAAGTGCTGTGGAAATCAGAGCACAAAGGAAGTGAAACTGCTTCACTGAGAAGGCTAGATAGAAACTTTTTTACACTTTTTGCTTTTTCTTTTGAGCTTTTAATTATAGACTAAATTGACTTGATACTTAGGATGGACAAGAAAATGAAATTATATTATTAAGAAAACAACAAATAGGGTTGACAAGAAGCAAAATGCAACAGGAATTGATTCAAACAACTGACATATGTAATTGTGACTTAACAAAACAAACAATTATAACAAATGGGGTAAGTGGGTCAATATTGCAGATTTTAAAATGAATAATGAAACGCATAATAGGTACTTAAAATGAAGCTGTTTATGAAACTAAACATGGGCTAGTGCTTTAAGGACTCTGAGGTCTTCTCACAGCTAAGCTATTTAGATTCTTTGCTTTGTAAACTAATGGGTATTTAGGGGCACTTTGAGTGCATTTCTGCAGCTAACTTAGTGGTTTTTAGGCTCTCGGCTCTTGGCACTAAGCTCACATAGAAGTTTTGGGGTTAGCTTTGTCGATGTGACTGGCTTAAAGCACTTAACATCTACTCTGCGCGGTGTGGTTGACTGCATTTGCATATGAGTATAGCTGAGAGTGGGGTGGGGGTTTCTTGGGGGATGGGGAAAGCTGGGGACCTGGAAGGGAGAATTCTAAGGGAAAGATTTTCTCAGATCTCTCCCCCCCCTTCTCTTCAGTTTCTGTTCTCACCTCGGGGGAACTGAGAATGGGAAGAGGATGGCTCCCTGGGGGAAGGGGGGGCTAGAAGCAGGATTGGGAAAAGGGGTCAGAGAGAGACAGAGAAGGCAAACAGGAGGACAATCGTCTGCTGGACACAAGGATGCTATGGGGGTGGCGGTGCTGGCCGCGGGAAGCAGTGGGATGGATGCGGCGCTAGACGGGGCGCACGGGTGGGGGAGGCGCAGCACGGGCGCAGAGGGCGGCCCCCCCCTCTCTGCTAGCGTGCCCTGGACGGCGGCCTCGCACCCCGCGGTTTGGCTCTCGGCACGCAGCAGCGGCTGGCAGCGGCTGGCAGCGGGCTCTTCACTCTCCCTAACTTCGGTACAATAATAAATTAGTTTTTCTTGGACTTACTTTTCAAAATGGGACACTCTCTCTAGTGCTCTAAGATCTATCTCAGTGGACTTTCTGGTGGGATTTCGAAGATACCTTTTCCTTTTCTGAGAGCATGCCTTTTCTCTGATTCTTTCTGATGTTTACTCTTTCCTTGCCCCATTTTTTAAAAAAAAAAACAAAAAACTTTACCTTTTGGTAATGGATCGCAATACTAAATTCTTTCTTAGCCTTAGCTCTGGCTAAGAGCAGGGATCCTCTCCCTGACTGTTACAAATTGCAAACCGGGTCCCGAATCGTTCGGCTTACTTACCCGTCCGGTGAGCTGAACCGGGGGTCTGTTCGTCCGAGGAAAGAATCTTCGGTTTGCGTCTTGGGCTTACCAGCCCGTAGCAAAAAGAGTTTACCAATTTCCTGAACCCAAAAGGAACGTATCCTTCTTCTTTTTGCTTCCTGTGATCGATTCTCCCAGACTCCCCTGAATCTGGGCTTTGATGAGTGAACGAGCTTTCTCGATTCGCTTCCCCGTCAGCCGACCAAACCCCTCGCGGGAAATTTGGAAATGCGGCTTTTCAGGTCCACTCTCGTGTCGTGGCCAGGCCACGTCTCATTCACCCACTCAATCACACCCACTCAACCAGGCAGTACTTACAGCAATTTTCCTGCTTGGAGATCTTCGTGCACGGAGAATATTTTATGAGTGAAAAATTGTTGCCGCGGCTCCGAAAAGACCTTTCCCTGTCTTTTCCCGGGTTCTCTGCTATTCCTTGGATCCAGGACCTTTCCCTTTTTATTGTGGCGCTTTTATCTAATTTTTTGGGTTCGTAATACAATAGGTGCGAAGGATTTTCCTGCTTTGCCGGGCTACCGAAAAACCGGCAGGGCGCCCCCCGTGCAAAGGGATTCCTCCGCAGCCAAATTGTATCCGAGTCACGGCACCAAATCTGTTATAAATGGTCAGAGGCCAATTCAAAATAAAATAACAAAATTTATTTAACACAATTTCAACACTGAAATAAAGCCACAATAAAAAGAAACAACATCGATCGAATGCTGGGTGGACAGAGAGGCGGTACAAAAGTACCCTCCGAATTCTGCCACACTGCTATGTTTCAGCCCGTGGGTTTTATACAGTTTTTTTACCCTAAGGCTAAGCCTGTTGAAAGTCTAAATATGCTTTGTTTCTAAAAGAGTCTTGTCTGCATGAAGAGGTTCCTTGATGGCTTTTTTCTGAAGTTCATCTTGGGAGGGGTGATCTTGATCGTCCAGGATCTCCACTAAGATCGGTATCGGATGTTGAAGAGCTGTGAAGTGAGGGTCCACCCTTAATGGCCGGGTCATCTTCTTGCTCTGCCTTGTTGTTACAGTTGTAAATGTGTTTGGGAACTTTGGAATCTTGGAGACATTCTCGGGTAGCTTTTTATTAGTAGCTTAAATCCACACGAATTTATCTATTCTACTTATTACAAAGAGAAAATAAAAAGACGAAAAATTTAAAAACAAACAAAAAACTACAGAGAAAAATGAGGCACAACAGCATTGGGTTTCCTAGCTCACACAACGGCCTTCCAGCTATCAATCTTTTGAGTAACACAGGTTTAGTTCTACTGAAGCAATGTGGAGAATACGAAGAAGCAGACAAAACTAATTTCATGTTTGAGTTGTCCAGACTGGTATGTTTCCAGAATACTGGAGAGTCTATGTTCTGCGTGCCAGATTTTTTATTTTTTTTTGATGAAACTATATTTGGTGTAGAGAAGACTTTTTCAGCTACCTATATTAATATTCTAGTACATTCTTGTAATAAGTATAATAGATAAATTCGTGTGGATTTAAGCTACTAATAAAAAGTTACCCGAGAATGTCTCCAAGATTCCAAAGTTCCCAAACACATTTACAACTGTAACAACAAGGCAGAGCAAGAAGATAGCCCGGCCATTAAGGGTGGACCCTCACTTCACAGCTCTTCAACATCCGATACCGATCTTGGTGGAGATCCTGGACGATCAAGATCACCCCTCCCAAGATGAACTTCGGAAAAGAAAACCATCAAGGAACCTCTTCATGCAGACAGGACTCTTTTGGAAACAAAGCATATTTAGACTTTCAACAGGCTTAGCCTTAGGGTAAAAAAACTGTATAAAACCCACGGGCTGAAACCTAGCAGTGTGGCAGAATTCGGAGGGTACCTTTGTACCACCACTCTGTCCACCCAACTCTCGATCGATTGTTGTCCCGTTTTTATTGTGGCTTTAATTTGGTGTTGGAAATTTCGCTAATAAACCCTGTTATTTTTAAATTGGCTTATACTCATTTATAACAATTCTCACACACCAAATTAGCCCTAGGGCCAGGAAGAGCAAAAATATAGTCAGAGTATCAGCTAGATTGGAGATTAAGAAAGCAAAACAGGCAGGAGGGTTGCTCAGCAATTTATAACAAGCTAGCCACACAGAGTTCTTTGATTTTGCTACATTAAGTAACAGAAATCAAGACTGTGGAAGTCTCAGGAAAAGAAGGGAAAAATGGAAGTCAAAGAGCTGTGATGGAGCAAGGTAAAGACAGATAGTCTGAATTGGACTAAAACAAAGGAAGAAGAAAATTATTTAGAAGTAGATGGGAAGAGAATTCTAAGGAGAAAAAACCAAACATTGGACACTCAAACAGGCTCTACAAGGAATTGGTCACAGCATCAAGCCTGACCAGATTCCAAGAAGTGTCTGGACAATAATTCCAAGCACATGGTGTGACTCTTGGGGTTGCCCTGTCCAGGGCCAAGTATTGGACTTGGTGATCCTTGTGGATTCCTTCCAACTCAGCATAATCTGTGATAAAGTGTGAAAATGGCAGCATAACCTAAGTGAAAAAATCACCTTGGAGAAGAAAAATAAACATCTTAAATGTATGACACAAGAAATTAATTGAATTGACAGAGTTATTTATAAGATTTTAAATTCATTTATTTGCCTGAATACCTCTGACAGGAGTTTAACTAAAGCACAATCTACAGAAGTTTTTTAGCTTAGTTTCAAAACGAATCTTAAGCTGCCTATGTTTATGACCAGCAGTACTGTGGGTAGCTAAGAAGCTCATAAAACCAATCATCTGCAGGGAACAGGAAGCACCATCTTCCCCATCTGTGCTGGTTCATGCTAGTTTTCTGTAAATGCCTCCCTGTCTGGAATCCATCTTACCTGAGCTAGAAGTTCACTTAGCATAAACTTACTGACCAGCTTCCCCTGTGGTCTGTAGAAATAGGCACCTGAAGGCATTGGTCCCATCAGTGGTCCCAGATATATGCTGGGAAAGGAGGAAGAAGAAGCAGGCTTAATTTTCACAAATAAAAATGGAGTTTGTTTAAAACTTTCTAAATATAAGTGTAGTAGAACACTGGTCTACAAAACATCCAGAGACTGGCAGTACATTTTAAAGAACCATTTTTAGAGAAACACTTTCTAGTACAGTTAGACCTAGTCTTGCCTTATTCTTTAAATAGAGCAGGACCAATAGTTAAACCAGATCAATTTTATTCAGCTTTTTTCAACTTTGGACACCTAACAAATTTCCAGAACAGTTTTAGATCCCTTTGGAAATTCTGCATATATAGAATATATATAATTCATGCAGATCAACAACAAAAATAGTTGAAGAATTACTGTATTAGAAAAACTAAAATTCTTTGTACATAGTCTTCTGCATTAAATCAAATGGAATGGTGATGAGACGACTTCTGGCAAACCAAAATGAAGTACAGCCACTGCATTTTGGTTGCAGATCTTTCCCATACATAATACTCTTTCATTTTTTAATACTAAAAAGTTCACTCAAGTAGATGATCATACATTTTATTGATATCATAACTGTTAATTTCCACCTCACAGTTCAGGGTGCTTTCTTTTTGGACAGAATTGATGTTCTAGTCCATCACTAAATAATGGAAATAATTATTTGTCTTCCTTTAGCTTTTACACTGAAACATGAACTGCAGTACAGTGCACAAGATCAGAAGTGCAGTGACATGCCTTAATCTTACCAGGGAAGTATAACTAAAACTAATATTTGGGCACTAAAAAGCAGGAATTTGTTTTACATTAAGCACCATCAACTGTCAAATGTTCTGGAAGAAAAGCTTCAAGGATTTCATTAAAATAATTGCCCCTTACCAGCCAAACCCTGAGTTAAAACATCTTTACAAATACCTTAATTTTGTGATGAACACTAGAAGCTGTTACAGCCTTTCCTTGCCATTCTAATTCGAGGTCATCAATCAATGCAAGCATATCACAGCAGCAATTTAATAGGCTTCATTTTTCCAGTGATCTCACTGTTCAAACTAAAAGTAAAATTTGCATTTAAGGCATAATATGATGAAAAATGAATACTTTAACTTTGATAGCTGCCACTTTCAGGATGAAGTGGTAAAGTTACAGGTTTTCCTTCAATTTCATTTTAGAGAACTAAAAATACTTAATAACTTTAACTATTTTTAGAATAGAGGACAGTTTATGTATTTGCTATGCTTCCTTAGATGCAAGGACTTTCCCAGTCTAAATTGCATTACTTTAGGCATTTAGAGATAAGTTAGTCTACACTACTGCAATGACAAAGGACATGATGTCTGCAAGTGAAGTATAACTGATATCAATCAGATGACTGCCATGAATGACCAGAATTGAAAGCAGAATGTTTCTTTAGAGATGCTCAGAGACAAGTCATCTCTCCAGTTCATACTGGAAGTGCCTGGAATCAAGATAATGGAACGATGACAAGGCAGTGGTCATCAATGAAAATTCTGAGAACTGCAAAACTGAAATGGGATGTCAGGTTTCATCAGCCCCTATATTACCCATATGCTCTCATTTTTAGATCCTCTTTTTTTTTTTACTCCCCCTTAATATTTTTCATGGCTGCAAAATTTTCTGACATTAAGTTCCTCTGGCATGTCAGTAGGGCTGAAGAAATTTAAGCCTAATTTACAAAAGCACATGGCTAAAATTGCTTTTCTGTTATCTACACACATTTAGATGTGGCACTTTAAACTTCAACAATCCCTGACCTTAAGGGCTGAAAATCAGTGGAAGCTCTCCACCTTAAATTTTCACAGCCACTGAATGAGAAATAAAAACGAAATGCATGAACTTCAGAACAGGTTTTAAATGGAAGATTCTCAGATGTGAAGCCCCACAGAACTGACTGTCCTGCAATCACACTGTGGAACAGACCTCTCCTGGACAGAGTTGGAGCTGTCCAAAACAGTCATGAAACACAAATGATGAGTACCAAGAAGTGGGAATTAAATGAACCTGACATAAATAGTAAGACCATATGATTATAAATGTCACCTATAATGGATCACATCAACTACAGAATAGCTGGCAAGATCTACTGTGCCCTTGTTCATGTACTAAGAAGCAGCTCTGCATGGGTGGTACTTTACTGACATTGAGTGCTTGTATAAACCTTCACCTTTCGTGCTGCTGGTAAGGATGCTGGGGTGCTCTTATTGTTAGCCACAATTATTTGTATACTATTCAAGAGCCCATAGCAATAGAACAGAACCCTGTCACAAATTAATGGGTCTCTACTAACTGGAAATGTCAACGCAAAAATGAATTTAAAGATGTTAATTTTTCAAGCAACATGAATCGCCTGACAACACTTTATTACAGCAATGTTATTTACTCCCTCCCCCTCCCACGGTTTAAAAAGCTACTGCAATAAACATCAGCCAATTAGCTACATCCAGCATTGCCTTTTTGTATTTTCAATTTAAACATAAAAAATTTAATTTACAGAATGGCTGAGAGCAGCCTGGCCTAATGGAAAACATCCCTGCCCATGGCAGGGGGATTGAAGCTAGCTGATCCTTAAGGTCCATTCCTCAGGGGAGTTACGAGTGCTGCTTATGTCAGTCAGTTTCACACAGACATATAATCAAGGACTGCATAAACCCAGCTTGGGGCATAAGAAGCATTTCTATCTCTAAACTCTACATAAATCATAGCACAAAGTTTGGCCCATAGTAAAAATTAACAGCACTCTGACAAACCTAGCATCCCATCTAAAGTATTACACACTACTTTGCAAAAAACAGATGTGAAAAGCAGTTCAAAATAATGCCTGGTGCTTTAGAAGCATTAGAAGCACGCATCAGTATTAAAAGCAAGCTACTCCTGATCATCCACAGCAAGCCCTCCCTAGATGTGGATATGCTTCCTATGTCTATTTGTTTCATATTTACTGTCTTACAAATAGCCCTCAGCTCTTTAGTTGAATTTTTAAGATGTTTAATAGCTAATATTTACTAAAATCTTGTTGCTTCTCCTATGAGAAGTCACACAGTGTGACCCTCGAATTGCAAAATTACCTCATGACTTTAATAGGTAAGACGAAGAATATTCCCCATCCCTTTTTCATTTCAGACTTTTCATTAGACAGCAAGGGATTTTTATCACAGCTAAGTCTTCTCAAGATAAAGATGCTGCACTTCTCAGTTCACATTTCACCTTTGAGACAAAATTCCACAGGGAGAAATCCAGTTATTTAATGGCCAGACTGTCCCAGACTTACTTCTTGTCAAATATCATGAGCAGTGAAAGGGATTGGGGACAGTGATTTCACTCCCACCAGATGAAGACTACTTTCAAGGTCTGTAAACAAATTTATCTATTGTTCAAAATCAAAGAGCAATTCTCTCCATTAAAATGATCAAAAGCCTCCAGGGTTGGTATAGTTCTTACCACATCTGGTACTTCTCAATAGTGAGAGACACTGACAATGCCCATTCATAGCCTCAGGATTTTCTTCATAGTAGTAAATAAGAGCACCTGCACCTGGTCCTTTTATTAGTGGCTATTTGTATACATTCAAAACCCTTCAAAAATCTGCTTGCCAGGAACATTTAACCACTTCACAGGGATAAAGGAGACCAAATTTCTGAATTTGGTCTGAAACTACTCTGAATTCCATACTCTGAAAAGATGCAGTAATAGAATCTTTTGTTTTCTTCAGTACACACATTTTCTTATTTGTAAACAGAACTATTTTTAACATGGCAAAGCTTTCTGTAAAAAGTGACAAGCCTTCCTCACACTACCACCAAGGGTCCTGAACCTGCTGTAAAAGGAAAAAAGATTGTATTTAAGTAATCATATTACATTAGATTTTTGATTTCATGCAAAAAAGTTCTTGTGATTTTGAACAAATCTCTGAGAACTTTGCACCATGTGTTAATCAAGATCAAACAAGGCTGAGTGGACAGGTATATAACATTGAAGCATTGAAGGGAGGGGAGAAGTACCAGCTGGGGAAGGCATTCAAAAGGGTTATTAGCCCCAGCAGGTAATGCCTCAATTGCTTACTCTAGCCAGTGAAGAGATAAAGGCTTCTCAGAGAGCCATTCAGAGCTGAAGATTTGTTTAGCTACACTGAATCTCTCTGGAGGTCTTCAACTTGTTAACTTCAGAAGCAGCCTGCAGAGATTAGCCTCAAAAAGATCAGACTTGCTTTTGTGCACACTCCCCAGTATTTATTTACCTTCCATCAGCAGCTGAAATTCACTACTGAGATGTACTGTTGGGTATTTTGCATTTAACTCTGAACACTGTGCATTGCACTTGGAGTGAAGTTCACCCAGCTGGAGCTCAGCACTCCTGCGAGAATCACTGGAACAGTACCCACAGCACTGCTAGGAGGACTGCAGGATTGCACTTTTCCCAGTGCCCTATTAAAGTGCTCTGAAGGCCACCTGCATGCTGCCATACAAAGGACTGCTGTGCCCCAGTACCTTCAGAATCCACTCATTGTGCAGTTGTGCTGGCACAGCTCCTTCTCTCACTCTGACTGCTCCTTGGATCCCTGGAGCAGCAGTGGGAGCTGGGCTGTTGTGCTCAAGCTAAACATAAAGAATAAGAATTCTCAACTTTTGAGACCTACTGTCAACAACTTTTATGATTCTTACTTAGTAACAACAAGAAAGGAAAATGGCGTTTTCATCTCAAACATAGGATAAAGTTGGATTTTGTGACAAGAACACAGGAAAAAAACCATACTGCTGACAAAATGTATAATCAGGAGCATTTTCTAACTTCTCCTGTTCTACTGTACTTCATCAGATCACTGTGCTTTCCTCCCTGAAAAATGTCCACAATATCTTCAAATTTTATCAAAATAGAACTTCTATGATCTTGCATAAACCAAAAGAACAATCAGAGATACTTGAAAGTTTTGGTGGGATTTTTCACAATTCATGCTTCTACCAGGTTTTTTTTCCACAGACTATGTTTGTAACATAAATCAGCCATCCTCTTATAAATGTAGAATACAAAAAAAGACTCTTAAAACTGACTTCAGCAAAGGTGTGACAAAGTGAATCACAAACAACACAAATCCATTTTTAACACCATTCAGGTTATAACCAGAGCTGAAAACAACACAACTGCCAGGTAGAGTTGATTTCCAAAGTACACCATAAGGTATGGATAGATAGAGCAGTACGAATCTGGCAGCACAGCATTTCCACGATCTTCTAACAACTCCCAAGCCCTAGAAACTTAAAGTTTCCTATACAACCATCTCAAACATATCTTAACAAAATAAACCTGCAAAAGTTGAGTCAACTTGCAAAGATCAGTAAATATGTTCTAACACTGAAATCGTCTCTTTACCAAACAGAAAAGCCCCATTCAGATTTTAGAGGCCATATTGACACAAAGGTGTAATGAACAGAGTAATAAAAACACCAGTTATTTTTCCAAATGAACAAATCCTTAGCATGTTACATAAACTACCTGCAATGCAGTATGTCAAACATATACTTTATGCTGTTATAACCTAAGTAACAGTGTGAGAAATGTTAGCCACCACATGAAATCATTTTTACATAACCCTCAATTATATAAACATCAGAGCATCCTAGTTTCAAAATGCAGTTAACCATGATTCCCTTTAAAAAACACTGCACCTTTAGACAGGAAAAAAAAAAGATTCCTGTTTGTTATTTTCCAATATCATGTGCTTCTTCAAGCATTTAGTCAAGAGATTTGCAGCTAAAAATTACAAGCAACTAATTTCGCTCACACTAATTATATTGTGGCATTAGATTAACAAAAACTATGCACTCTGCCCTTTGGGGCAGTGTTCTGTAGAATTCTGCATAATAACAATCTTTTGGCTTAAAATGAATCCCTAAGCAAGTTGAATAATGAACAGGAACAGATTTTAATTATTGTCTAAGAATAGAAGAACAACACTTGCACTTTTTCATTTAATTGTTCAATAAAGTAAAGAAAAATACAGAATTTTACAATTTATCTTAAATTTGGAAGCTGTTTATAGGCAAATATTGATTTTTGAAGAGTTTTTCCTTATTTCCTCAGCTTACACCCACTCAGAAGGGCATTTTGTACTTCTGTGTTATCTGACACATTATCTGAACATCCTTCTAAAGCACAATGATTGCACAAGACAGTTTTATTTGTGACAACACTCATTTAACCAAGCACTGCAATACTCATTGTTCTTTCTGTTCAACTCAGTAGAACAGAAGAAAATGCAATATGGTAAGATTTTGCCAAATACATTCAATCACAGCATAGATAACCAGTTCAAGAAAAGCAGCAATTTCTCTACTTAAAATACACAACTGATAGTGTACACCTGGCAATTTCAAATCTGAACTAAAATATTTCAGTGAATTCTATGCTGGTTTTTTATGTAACAGGCAGCAACAAGACCAAGACTTCTGGAAAGAACCAGTATTTGTTAAGTGAAAAAGGAATGACATATTTGACCAGTCTACACATTCCCAAATTACACTGCAATCCTTCCCAGCTGATGACACTTCATGTGAGGAGACTAGGTCTCACAAATCCTCTGAAATTAACTTAACTTCACAGTATGTCAAAATGAAGCCTTAGAACACAGAAATCTCTGTTTTCTCCTTTCTCTCATATACTTGCAACAATTCAATCTTAGAATTCCTCTGGAACATTTGGCAGCTGTTTACTTATTTGAGGAATAAACTCCTGAAATTTCCCTTCTACTTGAGATCTACTTGAGCCAAGTGAAAGCTGTTCCCCAAAATATGGAAATAACTTTAGGAAAAAAAAAGTACAGGAAAAAACCCAACTTTTAGCACAGTAGGAATAATTTCTTGGTAGCAACACCATAACACAGTTTCCCCTTTCATGAAGTAGGCTCAACATTATCCAGTATTTTAAGTATCTTTGATGGTGGCTGTGTTTACCCTTGTGGTGTCAACAACACCTATAGAGAGGTCTGTCTGTCTCACAGCAACATAACATGCAATCACGATTGTTCTTCTACTAGGCAGAGAAGAATCAGAGCATGAGTTAATGTATTTTAACAGCAAAATGAACCTTTATCTCTGTTTCCAAAAAAAAAAAAAAAATCAAATCATGGGAAGTCATTTTTGCTTGCTTTAAAAAAGTCCAATTCATCAGCTGCATTTTGGAGTTCCAAAATAAAGAGACCTCTGCTGCACAGCAATGTCACCGATTCCCCAGCTTTCAGGAGATGTTATGAGCTCCCAACGCGATCTCTGGGAATGAGCCGTAGATCTGAACCGTGCTTTAGAAACACATTTCCTACACAAAGAAAGAAAACAGGATGCATTACTAACCAAGAAAATACAATGTTCCCTCAATAAACACATTTGAAGGATAACAGTGTTAAGTCAGTGTTTGACAGCTTCACAGTAATTCCTCTGATACACCAGAAATAGTTTTTGTGTTTCCACAGAATTTTATCTTGCCCCTCTTTTTACAAAGAGCTCTTTATTTTAAATAAAAATGCTAGACCTTGCAAAGGGTAGCCTTTCAAATGTTGCAGTTCCACACTCGAATGCCTCATTTCACTTATAAGCCATAACAATTTCAAGAACAGAAAAGAACTTTTCCATAATTATTTTGTTAACTTGAGGTCATTCATGCATTCATTCATTTTTAGTTCTCTCCTTGGTTCAGTACTTATCAACTTCTAAATTCAGAACCTCAATAGCACTTTTCTTTTAGGAAGGTTCTCCAAAAGTCCAAGCATAAGTTAGTCTCATTTTAGCATAAAAATCCCTTTCAACTTCTTATTTATTACTCTATTGTCTTAATCGTCACAGTCTTTTCAAGAAGAGATAATAAAAATTAGAAGTTTCTAATATTTAGATACATTGAATTTTTTAATGTATTCAGGTTGCTATTTTTTCTTATTAAGTGTAATATTTGAAAATGATACCACATCACTAAGTGATGTGTTTATTTAGTTAATATATGAAATATTTACTTTTTTACTTCATACTACCACTGCACAAAATAGCTATATTTGATTCCTTATTCAACCTTGCATTAACTTCTAAAACAGAGTAATTCTATTTCTCTCCCAAGCATCCCATTCCAGGGATCTAGAGTGCTCTCACAAATAAGATTAAGATACTTGACATCCATTTAAGTTGTCTGCATATTAGAACAAAGCTACCCTTGTTTGAACCCCATTTCTTCAGCAAGCGGATCAGGATCAAAATCATTGTATATATTCAACATAATGACCCTCAGAAAATTAATTCAAAAGAACATGTTATCAGAAGACATTCTGATCTTACAGATCTGCCAAGACTAGGTACTGAAGAGATCTATAAAACCTACTGAATGCAAACCTGCCTCACCAGCAAAACAGAGAACTGCCTACTAATCTTACTATTCTACACTGGAAACATCTTATTGTAATGGCCATCATAAAATTCTGAACATTTTAAAACAAGCCTCAGCTACATCTCATGGAGACAGCAGCTCACCTCACCCAAGTCCGTTTTCATCATTAATATCACACTGATTTTATTAAAGTTATAGCATACTACTCCCTGAACTACTCAAGGATCTAAAATTGAAATCAATACAGGGATTAAGTGCTAAGCCTAGTTCTTCCAGCTTTCATTTCCCCTGCTCCATGAAATCATGGAAGGAAAATGAAAGTCATACTTGAGTGCTTTTTTTCAGAAAGGAAGGGAAATCGTGCAACAGTACAAAACCTCTGAAATCCCCATGGATTACTGAACTTTTATTCCTGTGTATCTTATTTTTGAAGTTTTTGAAGACTAAAGTAATTGTTCAATCTGTAGAGACTGATATATGGGAAAAAAAAGGAGAAGGGAAAAAAGTAGGTTCTGAGATACCAATTAATGAGGTTGAACAGAAGATTATATCTAAATTATATATGTTTACTTGTAAACTGAGGAGGGATTTTGTCTAAACGCTAGGCTTGGTGTAGGTGGATTTTACTTGTTTCGCTTGGGTTGATTTTGGAGGTTTGTTTTGTTGTGGACTGGTTTGTTTTGTTCCCAGTTAAGGGCAACATGACACAGCATTGCCAGAACACCTATGTGAAAAAAAGTATAATCCATGTGCTTAATTTTACATCTGCAGAATAAGGCAGTGATGACAACATTTTGCATCTAGAAGCTTTTAATTTACCTGTTTTTTGATTATGTGATGTTGTCTTACACTACTGAATAATTCCTCAATATTTGTAAGGGCTTAAGAAAGGTAAAGTAAATCAACTGGAGATGTGAATCCAATATGCACAGCTGCAAGTACAATGAACTATTGTATGGATGCTTTCATTCAGTAATCAAGTAGTTCTAAACACATTTAATTTAAAGGATTAAGCTACACCTAATTTAAGCTACATAATACAAAATGAAAGCATACTGCTGAGGAAGAGAAACAGCCTAAGTAGACCTTAAGCAATTTTACCATTTTGCCTAAGTATTCATCAGTGGTCATGTGAAAATGTGGCTTTATGTATGGGTGATGATCTAGTCGCAAAATTAATTATTAAATTTATAATCTGTTTTTAATACACTTGGTCATGGGTTCACAATGAGGACAGCATCAGCTGAGAAGTTTGCCTGAGGCAGTACACCTGTGAAATCATAATCCAGGTGTCCTAAGGCAGGACAGAAGTCTCTGGTGGAGCAGAAAGCCAAACACTTATTGGTCTTTTTTTTCAAATGTTGCTGATGCAACCACAGACCTCAGAAACAGGTTTCAACACTTACACGGTTTCTTTTAGAAATCCATGAAATTCCCCAAACTAATGTCAAGCAACTGCTCTTCTCACCATCAGATATTTTTCTGTGCTCTGCAAGGATTTACTTTATACTCTCCAGTTTACACAGCTAAATGTGCTGATAATGCCTTGGGGTTTTTTTCCTGTGGTACCTTCAGTAATGACTGGCAGTCAAAAGGAATAAATGATAAAGATGGATGGATGCATAGATTTCATGCAAAAACCAGAACAGCAGCAAGTCTCCATCAACCACTCATCACATTTGCAAGCAGGAGTAAAATTATTCAGTTTTCACTGGATGACTGGATTCCATAAGCAGCAAAGCCATTTCTACTAGTACTCAGTAGGCAAGAAATGTTAGTAACTTTCTATCAAGATACTCTGTTCCACTCTCTTCTCAAATGGTATAAGATTAGACTACAGTAATTATTTCCCAATTAGTTTAAAAGCATAACTTTTCAAGAACAAGTCCACACAACCTGCCTCCAGACAGCAGACCTGATTGATATGTTTCCACGTATTTCAGGAGGTGATGGGGAAGGGCCTTACACTTTCCTGTGACAGAGCTAAACTCTTCTCTCACAGCAGCCTCAGCATTTGAAATCAGAGATTTCTGACACGGAACCCCTTGATGAAAACAAGAGCTATCAGTAAGAACCAAAAAATGGTTTGATTTGGAAGAGACCTTTATATCACCTAGTTCCAACCCAACTGTTCTGAAAACACACTCTCCAAAGCCCCTGGTGCTTCTGCTCTAAAATTCTTAATTTTTTTTAACGTATCTCACAAGAAGTGCTGCTAGAACAGCAAGTAATACTGAATTAGAGTGGGAGGGGGAATATAGCTGCTAGTTTTTACTGCAGTTGCAAGTAATACAGTGTTGCTTTTAGACTGCACATTAAATGCAAAGTTCTGAAGATCACAAGCTCCCCACTTTTTCACAGAACTAAATAAACACTGAACAAAAAAACCCAAACACTGTTCTTTGGATTTAACCTTTTACACACTACAATGACTAGTTTTCAACTACTGCCCCTCCCATTCAAGAAGTCAAAACCTAAAATGAAATTCAACCCCACGTGCTATACATTAGACTGAAAGAAAAATAACAAGTTTGAAATACTGGGATTCATACACAGTAACTTACCTGCTGTCTGTGCAGGGTTTATTCCTATACCATCTAGGAAAAAAGAAAAAAAGGGAGAAAAAAGAAGATGAAACAGGTATATTATATTAACCTTGCAGCTCAAAATATATACCAGCAAGATACAGCTATTACATCAAGTCATCCTGCAGCTATTTCCTATAGCAAAAAAAATGACAACTGACAAGAAATCTTTGGCATAGAGAAGTCCAAGCTATATATTTGGACAAAATTGAATTAGTGGTTTAGTATCTTCACCCCATGCATAAGAAATTTAAATAATGTTGAATTAATATTATTAAATTCTGTTTGCAGTATATAGTTTGTGAAACATGAGACAGTATTGATTTTTTCAATAAACTTTCACTGAAACTTCAATACAAAATCTACTAAAGATATATATAAACTATATTCTTACCATTTGTTATAATGGCACTTGTTGCTGCAGGAACTTTGAACTAGAGGAAATAAAAGTAGGACAAAACAGCATAAGATACATAGTTAAAGCAGCAAATATGTGGGTAATATTAAAATTGTAATTTTAGCTGGTTCAGGTACAAACAAAATGAGGAAAGAGTTCCTTCTGATTTATAGATATAACTAACTTTATTTAACGGAAATGGATTACTATTTTAGTAGTAATTCCACTTTTTTTTCTAACTATTGTGCAGATGTACACCTGAGACATGTACCAGGTAGCTCTAAAATGAAAGAAAAATCCAATACATACACCATGAATGAGTTTTTTTCTAACTAAGCCAAGTCTGGTTAAGATTTGACAAATTTTACATTTTTGAG
Source organism: Acrocephalus scirpaceus scirpaceus (assembly GCA_910950805.1). Lineage (NCBI taxonomy): Eukaryota > Metazoa > Chordata > Aves > Passeriformes > Sylviidae > Acrocephalus > Acrocephalus scirpaceus. Next base: position 51,812,453 of record OU383774.1, on the reverse strand, counting down.
AGATGTCTCAGGGGAAACTTGCTAAAGCTAAACAGCCAGAACTTTCTCTGCCCAGAGAATTTTAATCACTAGAAGATAATGCACTTCCCCTGGAGAACAACTAACAACTTTGCCCAAATTTTGATCGTTTCCATATATGTGTAATTTAAGGTACCGTGAAACTGGTTCTTGAATCACAACACACTGCGTAAGTTAATGTTAAGCTATTCGGTTCAAGGAATGAAAAATCATTCATGTAACACAAAAGTTATGCCATTCTTTTCAATGCCAGTTCAGAAGGGGCTTCATTCCTGTGGAAGAGTTTAAGGATCTTTTTTTGCTCTCTGTTTACAAAGCACTTCTTTCTGCCTGGTCTCAAAGAGATGCAAAAAGCTTCAGAATAGCCTGAGGTCAAACAGCAAAACTCCCACAGATACACAAAATACTCACACCAGTTAAAAGAACGTTAAAGTTTAGAGCTTGCTAAATGTGAATATTTAAGTCAGTAATGATTCTCTAAATCCATTTTTCAGACGACCCTATCACTAACTTCCTGGTTCCATGAGTAGGTGAAGTCAACAGGTTCACTGGCAACCTCCACCAGAAGTGGCACCCCTCTTTCAACATCTCCAACTACTCAGTCACACTCATTTCTGGTACCTCATACTTGTTGGTTAGACTTTTCAGTCTAGGTCTCTATGGGTTGTGTTGGCACAGCTGTATTAGTACAGAATAAAAGTAACTAGGGAAAACATAGTAAAAATCCCCAATAAAATCATCAAATATCTTTAACAGCAAGCAATATTCTGTATAATGATCTCTTCAAGTAAATTTACAACAAAACCAATCCACAACCTCCCTCCACAAGCTGTGTTTCCTCTAATAATTTAGAGGAAGGCAGAGGGAGAATTGCAGGAACAGACTCTCAGCTGATTTTCTGCCAGTTAGATGAAGAGACCCATAATGCTTCTGAGCACTCGATTTTACTGTTTACACCCAGTGAACATCTCCTAATCTTTGTGTGTTTAATCTGAAACAACATGATGCATCTCTTCAAATATATTTTGTGGGCAATTTAAACACCTAATGATACAGGATTCCATGTGAAAGATCAACACACAGAAGCCAGAGAGCCCACTATCCACATCTTTTTCCCTTAAGTCAGTTTTTTTAATCTATCCCATATGGCTGATCTCAGTACCTTTCACAATCAAAAACTCTGTGTCCTCCAATCAGAGATTACTAGAACTGAATGTGAAAAGAATTTAAGAGTTTCCTGGATAATTCTGAAGAATTTTCCTGATATTCCACATAAGAAATTTCAGGATTAAGTATCCAATAGCAGTAGCTTTTAATTCTCTTCACTGTTGCAAATTTTTACATCACTGATATGAAATAGTTAATTACAAAAACCGGAAAGCACCTTAATGCCATCTGCTGATGCATAAATTGTGCAAAGATCACTGAGTTTAGGATTCTGCAAGTTCTCCCAGGCCCTCACTGAGGCCAGTAAAGCTTGTGAACATCTGTAACCAACAGCAGCTCCTTGTGCTGAATTAACCACTGCATTTTTATCATTAAAAAAGCTTTTGCTTTTAAGAACCTGCAAAATGTTAACGACCAACATCATCACTCTCTACTTACTTCTTCTGCAGCAAACTTGAGGACAGCTGTGAAAGGTGTGCTCTCAGGCACGCTTAACCTGAAATCACAACACAAGTAAATACATGGCTGCCAAAAAGAAACTTTATCTGCTGGTAAACTACTGATTGAAACTTCACTTTTACCAATCGAAGCACTTTGGCCAAAGCTGTGCAAGCACTATTCAAAGGGAGAATAGGTTCCTGGTGCGTGTGAGATGTTTCAAGAGTAGCATTTTAGTAGACAACGGGAACACCTTTAAATTTCAGCAGATGTGACAAATCTCGGGAGGTGCGGGATTAGAGTCCATAGCAATGTCCTCTCCAGGAGGAGAGAACTTATCCTCAAGCTGTGGCAGGGGTGGTTCAGGTAGAACATCAGGATAAATTTTTCACTGAAAGGGTTGTCAAACACTGGAATGGGCTGCCCAGGGAGGTGGTGGAGTCACCGTCCCTGGAGGTGTTCAAGAAAGGCCTGGATGCGGCCCGTAGTGCCATGGTCTGGTTGACACGGCAGTGATCGGGCCAAGGCTGGACTCGATACTCTCAGGTATCTTTCCCAGCCTGAATGATTCTGTGACTCTGCGGAAAACGCGCACAACAGTGGGGCAAAGCGGGAAAGCCCCGCGAGCAGGGCTAACCACTGTCATTCCACACGGAGGGAGACAAACGCCGTTCCCGCTGGCGGAACGCCCCTCCGGGATGGCCATTAGAGGCCATTCGCGATGTGCCCCCTTTTCACTTCCCCGCCGCCCCACGCAGCGCCGGCACTCACACTTTGTAAGGCAACCGGGGGTCCGAGGTGAGCGTCACTTTAAAGGTGACCTTCGACCTGTGGAGAGAGCAGGGGGTTAGGGCGGGGTGAGGGAGCGCGGGGGGCTGCGGGACCCCCGTGCGGTCCCTCCCTCACTCACATGGCGCTGCCGGGGCCGCCGCCGCTCCCACCGACACGTCAGCGCCGCCCGCAGCACAGGGGCCTTCGCCGGCCCTCAGCTGCCCGCGGCGCGCCTGACCACAAAGGGGAGATAACATGCCCCGCCGACCCGCTACGAGGCAGGGAGCGGCCGTGTTCTTCCTCCGTGCCTCACTGCAGCTGGGAAAGGGAGAGTCTGAGGGATGGGCGAGGCGCAGCGGAGAATGGCGGGGAGGATTTCTAATGAGGCAATAGCACTGACTGTTCCGCGGCCGAGGTAGGACCTCGGCACCGGGACCCGGCGCTTCCGTAGGCGCTGGAGAGAGGCGCGGGCGGGACGGGACGGGACGGGACGGGGAGGGAGCGGGGCCAGGCCAGGCCAGGCCGGGTGGAACCGCGGGATCGGCGGGCTGCGGTCACTCAGGGAGTAGGTAGGAATAGGAGTTTGGTAACCGGAGGCCACATCTGGTGTGCTACGTCCAGTTCTGGACTCCTCAATGCAAGAGGCAAGGGGGTCCAGTGCTGGAGCATCTTAGGAGAGAGAGCGAGAGAGGAGAGCTGGGCCTGTTCAGTTTGGAGAAATGACTGAGAGGAGATCTCATTAATGCATATAAATACCCCAAAGACGAGTGCATCTGCAGATGCGTGTTGAAGTTATGCAGGCAAAAGTGGATCCAAACACTGATCCCTATCCCCTTAATATTTAAAACTGTTCACATCTTCCTTGTGACAAGGGAGCTAGAACTGGAGTTTTGTTTGGATAGTGATGGATGCTTTTATGGCAGAAAATTAGCAGGTTCCAGTTTTGTTTGTCTGTGACTTTTGACAAATCAATTTCTCTTTAATAAGGTGGAATGGAACTGCAAAGTAATTTTTGTCTTTTATTCTCATTTATCTGCTAATGCAGATGATGACTGAGTTTTCAACTCTGATATGTCAGTATTATCCTTACAGAAGATATTTTCTCAGATTCCCCTTATATCTTCCCCAGTTTCTGCTGTCTGCAGGAAGGACAGCAGTCACTGCAGATGAAGTGCTTGGTGTCACACTCTGCTTGCCAAACTGGTCATGGCAAAGCACTTTGTTGTGTTCACCTTCTCTGGGGTGTCATTAGGGTTAAGGTAGATCAGATGATTTACAAAATGCAATTGATAAGTTGGAGTAATCAATTTTTTTCTGAAGGACTGGCTTGTTGCCCATGCCTGAAATTCAGCTTTTCACCATTGTGCTGTTCTTATATGAACATGGACTATACTGAAAAAAAAAAACCAAAACTTTAAAAAACCAAGAAGTTCACTATCAGCTTGTCCAATGGCATTCAAATTTCCCAGTATTGCCTGCACTTCCGCTACTATGTCTTTTTTTCATGTATTGAATTTGTGGGTTGTACACATTTTGTAATCCATTAATGATCTCATGGCTTTTTTATCCCCCGCTTTTAAGAGATCACACCCAAAATTGGAACTAATTAATAGTCATCTCTTAGTATTTAACCTTGCATTTAGTGTAGCTAAATGTCATCCTGTATTTATTATTGCCCTTTTCAAAATCAGGGTTTTTTTAATGTATGTATGTATGATGTTATGGCTTTGGTTTATGTAGCTCTCTTGTCTGCAGCTTTCATTAATGTATTGCTGTCTGCTGTTCCAAGGTCATGAATGTAGATGTGAAATAAAAGACTGATCTTTTCAACACTTAATTTCTTGCCTCTCACTATAAGTACTTCTCTAAAGAAATTTGCAGATCCAAATCTTCATGTTGTTGGAACTGGACCATGTTTAGTACCCAGATGTACTTGGTTAAATCCAGTTTTAGCAGATGTGTGCTGTAGTGCTGAGAACACTAAATCCAGGCCTGGCTAGTCCTGTGTTCTGGCCACATGGTCCTGTCCTCTGTCAGGCAAAGGAAGCAACACTTGTGACTGGGTAGAGGGATCTGTTCAGGAAACTGATTTGGCAAAATCCCCCAGAATTTCCTTTTAGGTGGTTTAATGGAGGTTATCTCCACAAACCACCAACAAAGAAGGACATGAGGAAGCACAGCTATTTGGCAGTGATACTGTACTGCACCTTAGGTCGTCTTGAGGTGCTGTGGAGCTGTATTCTGAGCAGGCATCAAGAGTTTCATGGTAATACCAGGGTGTGGTGGGCTGACCCTGGCTGGATGCCAGCTGCCCAGGGAAGCTGCTCTGTTATTCACCTCCTCATCTGGGCAGGGGAGTGAAAACATAAAGAAAGGCTCATTGGTTGAGATAAGGGCAGAGAGAGTTCAGTTGCCAATTACTGCCATGGGTAAAAGAGTCGACTTGGAGAAATTATTTATCAAACTAGAGTATGGTAATGAGAAGTAAAACAAAATGTTAAAAACATGCCCCCCTCCCCTGCTCCCCCCTTCTTCTGGACTGAACTTTGCTTCAGAGTTCTCTACCTCTTTCCCCCTGTAAGGTCCCTTCCACAAATTAGTCTGGTGTCGGTCCCTCCCAGGGATCACAAGTCCTGCCAGCAAACCTACTGTGGCACCTGGAGCACCTTCTCTCACTCCTCCACTGACCTTGGTGCTTGCAGAGTGGTTTCTTTCGCATGTTCTCAGTCCTCTCTCCACTGTTTTGTAGGTTTTGGGGTTTTTTTCTCCTTCTTAAGTCTTGTCCTAGAGATGCAACCACCGTTGCTGATGGGCTCAGGTTTGGCCAGCAGCAGGTTCATCTTGGAGCCATCTGGCATTGGCTCTGTCAGACGTGGGGAAGCTTCTGGCACCATCTCACAGACATCCCTGTAGCCCCTGCCACTACCAAATCCTTGCTGTGCAAACCCAACACACAGGGTCAGGATCTTCTGACGCAGATTCAGGAATCCCAGTGATTTCATAAAAGGAGGACCTCTTCAGTGCTGCTGTATCAGAATTTTCCTATGCTGTCTCAACCTTCAAAGAGCTGGCAGGGTTGACTTTTTTCTTTATGCAAATTTACAATGGGTAGAGGAAGGAGAATGTGTATGATTTTTCTCTTTTATTTGGGAGACTTAATGGGACTTGTCCTGTCTGCAGACAAGCCAGGGATGGTTTAGAGGACTGTGTTTCACTAATGGGTTTGTATATGACAACATTCTCTTCAACTCCAGAAAAACTGGTTCATTTCCAAAAATCTCTTCCCTCCTTTCCCTGTGAGTGAAGCCAGAGGAAAAAAAAAATTCCTTATAATATTTGTTTTTGCTACAGCTCTTAATTGCCCAGACTCAAATATGTTGTGTTATAGCAATGAGACCTAACTTTGACTTCCCTAGCTGTGTAAAATGACAAAAGAAATGACAATTTCAGCAATTAGTTAAAACAGTTGGGACTCTGGCAATATGTAAATGCAGTTATTCAACAGAAAGCTTTTAGGTCAGGAAAATGAAAAATTACAAACCAGAAAATAACAATATAGCCCCCTGGATGCTGTGGATGTTACTGAGATGAGCTAGAATAAACTCTGACTACCCTTTGGGCAAGACCTTCTTGTTGTTAATAGCATTACAAGAGAGAAAATAACTGCAGTAAATAGAAGCTGTTCATCCCATGTGCCTATAATTCCACCTGGCTGAGCCTAGTGCAATTGAGTTGAGAAGGAAAATAAACAGAACAATAGGCACAGCACAGAGTAGAAAGTACTGGAGAATTGTGTTTAAAGTAATATTATTTGCCTGCTTTTATTCTTTCCTGCTTTGTTTCCTATCCTCCCTTACTGTAGTCTCCGTTAGCTACAATATATTGCTGAGCATTCAAGTAGAGCTGCCCCATTATACAGAACTCAGAATCACAATTTCCTGCTCCTTCAACAACAAGTCAACATGATCAGTTTGGAGCCTGGCCATAACATTAAGTGTTTGTATTTTTGAAAGATTTCTCCTTTGCTTCTGAAGCACACACTGTGACTTAAATCTTCTAACCTTCATTGCATTTCTATGTTCATGAGTGCATGTGCCATTTGAAGAATGCCAATTTTTGAGCCTGTGTGGAGGAAAAGCTTATTACATAAGCATCTATGCTAAGAACTCTATGGAAGTATCAAATCTGGAATTTTAAGAAATGCAGTAAAAGATCTTCCACCTGCAAGATATGCTTTTAGCTTATCAGTTTTGGACTGAATTTGGACTGAGTATTTGACTTCCAGGAATCTTTGGTGAAAAACTACTGAATTAAGCCTTTTAGCAGGTACCAGAAAATTAGGTCTTGGCACCAGCATACTTTTCTTCCATGCCTGCAATGAATTAAATAATGAGCATTGCCAAGCAATGTGTTACAGGAGGAAGAGGCAGAAGAAACGCAGCATTTCTCCAACCAGCCACTTCCATACCAAGCACATGAAACAGTCTGATCCCTTCAGCTTTTAGTGAGACTGTGATTTCTTTCACATGGGGGATTGAGTAGTGCTAACTCCCTTGAAAAGGGAGAGGTCCTGTATTTTACCCCCACTTTTGCCTTGCCGTCTGCTTCTGGCCTCCTGGCTACTTCTTGATCTGTCTTTGTACTGGGGACCCAGCAGTGAGTCAATTCAAATCAGAAGATGTGGATGTTTCCCTGTTGGCTCAGAGCTCTGGGTGGGGCCTGAACTGACACAGCAGAGGAGGCAAGGAGACCTTCCCCTTCGGTCAGTAGGGAATCACAGAATCATAGAATTCTTTAGGCTGGAAAAGACCTTTAAGATCACTGAGCCAAGTGTTAACATGTTTCGACTTGATGGTCTTAAAGGTCTTGAAGATAAGGTTTCCTATTGATACCGTTTCCTATAGTCAGGGTGCAGGAGTCCTCCTTTTGGCTGGTACATTCCCTTAACTCACCTTTGGCTCAGCATGTTGGCATCTCTTGGCACTCCCCTGGTTTTCCCAAGCTCACTGGTAACTCTGTGACCCATCCCAGTGCATGGAGGTACCTGCTTGGCTGCAGAATCCTCCTATGTCAGCAGGAGACAGCGGTCTTTCTCAAGCAGAGTTTGGTAGGATCCTTCTGTAGGAAGTTCAGCCCTCCAGAAAGGAAGCAGTTGCACTGCATCATCTCTTAAGTTGTTTTTGTTGCAGTTTGTTATGCCCCAATGATTACAGATTCTGTGTTTTCTCCTCTTTTTTTTTTTTTTTTAACAGAATTAGTGGTGTAAATACCACATAAATTTAGCCTGTTTAAACTAGCTTGATGTTATACCCCAGTAAGAAAACTTTAACTTCCTTCAAACAGGAAGTTTCTACTTTCATGAGCCTGCAGCCCATATGAAACTTTTGTTCCTCATTGTGTCACTGCATTTCCCTGTAAAATATAGGCATACATAGGGGTTTTAAAAAGCATTGTTAAGCCAAAGATAGAGGAAGATTATAACACTTTAGAAATGCCATGCAAAGTTAATCATCAGAAAATTTGACATGTCTTTGTAATCTTCCTCTAACAAAACAATAATTAAAGCCTATTACAGTTCTCTTATGTCACAAACATTTTACTAAAATAATTCATCAAAATGAGATGATCACATACAAATGTCATATTAGTCATATAGAATCATAATGCAAGGTCTCTACACCAGAAATTTTATTTTATGCTTGTGTGTGGTTAAATAGTAACAGATAACCACATATCAAAACAAGGATTAATTTTCTGAAGTACCAGCAATTTTTTCCAATTGCTTTGAAAAAGTAATTACTAAGAAATCTTTATCTTAATCAAAATGATAATTCAAGAATCAAGTAATAGAACAATAGGAAATGCCCCCAAGTTGTGCCAGGGGAGGTTTATATTGGACATTTGGAAAAAGTTTCCTCACCAAAGGGGTTGTCAAATGCTGGAACAGGCTGCGCAGGGAAGTGGTTGAGTCACAATCCCTCAAGGTTTTTTAAAAATGTGTAAATATGGCAATGAGGGACATGGTTTAGTGGTGGACTTGCCAGGGTTATGTTAATAGTTGGACTGGATGATCTTAAAAGTCTTTTCCAACCTAAACAATCCCATGATTCTATGATAATTAGCATTTATCAGGGTAGAAGTGTCAGAAAGAACCAAAATCGCATACTCTTTCTTCTATTTGACATTTTTTGTCATGGAATTTGATTCATGTGGTAGGGGCATGACACCATTAGATAAATATATCTATATCTATATCTATATCTATATATAGTGTGTCCTATTATCCAGAATTTGTACTAAATAATTTTCATTCTGAATAATTTTTCCAGATGAATGAGCTTTTGGGCATCCCTGTCATCTTAAAAGTATTTTGATTTATCTCTCTTTTGTCATGATGACAATTATGGATGTTTTTAGTGATGGCAATGCTTTTGTGATACTTTGCTTTTATATGCAGGAAATGGCTTTAAAATGTTTTCCGTAGGAGTCATATATATGTTTCAATTGGGCACTAAGAAATGAAATTCCATCTTTCCTTTTGAGACTGTTTAATAAACTGTAGTTATTCGAATCTGTGGGGAGGTAACCCATTCGTCTGGTGAGGAAAGAAAGACATTTTTATGGAAGATATGGATATAAAAATAGCATAGCCAAATCTAGATATTTAACCTTTTCACTTCAGTGAATTATTTTTTGCTTGATTATGCAATGAGGAACAGTTATCTTTGGGCTTGATAGAATATTTTATTAACTGTGCTTTGGAGAATTGTGAGGAGATTGTATTTTGTCAGCTAGTCACCAGTCACAGAAAATACATGTACCTTTGTTACCTGTCTGCTGCAGCAAATTCTGTGATCTGAACATGATGGTCTGAAATGGGCAGTTATTTATTTAATATAATTATGCAGATTCTTTTCTCCAGTAAACTGCTCTGTGTGTTGATTTTCTGATGCTCATCAGGCTGTGCAGTTCTGTCATTTAGTTTTACTACTATTATATGCTACGGTGGGTTGGCTTGCTGCTGGAGATAAAATCACCTTATTTACAAGATGATTCAGAGAATTGGACAATACACACAAACATATTACAGACTCCGATAGTGAAACGTAAGAGTTATGCTGAAGCATAAATTCAGGTTAAGAATATATTTATTGTGGTATCCCTTTTTTTCCTGTAGAGAATAAATACAAATCCAACCAAGGCGCTTTTGCAATACTACCAGGGTGGTTTTCTTATTGTTCTGTTTCATGTCTTAGGCGGATTGGGCTTCACATGCAGATTTAAATTGTTACTAGCATGGTGAAAAATTCAGTGAGAATTTTTCATCCAAAATTTCACCCTTTATGTGTAGCAAGAGATTCAGCTCCTACTGCAATTTAATTATTCATGAAGTGCCTAAGATATTAGATTTTTTTAACAAGGAATACTTCTTATTAATAAACTTTAAATAAATCAGGTTATTCTAGTGACTTCACAGTTAACATTTAACTAAAAAGGACTACACAGATACTTCCTGAAGTGAAGTATGAAATTAGGCCAAATTATGTTTCCTTTTTGAATGTAAAGACTGGTGAAGAGAAGGAGACTAAAGAAGAAATTATTTTCAGGTCCAGGAAGTTGTGATTCCAAGAGGCCTAGTATAAGATTTCAATTGTCATATCACTCACAGTTCTTTAAATAAGGTGACTTAGTGTATATTCTCCTTATTCAGTCATTCGTTATGAAGATACATCTTGTATTTTTCCTCTCCATTTTGTTCTCTTTGATCCAGAAGAGGCCAGAAGAGAGTTTATATAATCTGCAAGTACTATTGCACTGTTTTCTCTGTCATGCAACAGAGGTTACACAGATCACTAGTTTAGTGTTTGAAGAGATTAGAAGAGAGCTTTACAGAAGGTGGTGCATCTCTGTGAAAATGAAAGAGAAGTGAAAGCCTACATTGTGTCTGCAAAGGATGGACTTTTAAATTGCCAAAGCTTTTTTTTTTGGCAAAAAGATAAACATGACCTTTAATTTTCTTCATCTAGAACAGTCCTTTCTAACCTGCTGTAGTTCAGGACACCAGCCTTCAAATTGTGGCTCTGTTTATCAGGATTTGCATTCTAATTTCTTTGGGTACAAAGCCAAGTATTTCTCTGCATGTCGCCTTCCTGTGGGCTTCTTAATTGATCGGAGTTTTAGCTGGAATGTTCTGACCTAGGAAATGTGCCTCCTTGTGCAGTGCTTGCTGTAGCACAACACTGAAGATTTTTCTGAACATTTAAGATGCTTCTGCGTTAGACGTGGTAAGAAACTTCTTTTTTTCTGGACCATTACCCATAAAACAAAATCAATTCTAGTAAGTGCAAAATTATATTGGCATAAGTGATTTTTAAGCTCTGAGGCGTAGCACTGTTTAGATATACAAGAACCATGCAGAGAACAGAAAATGACCCTTAACTAGTGAATGAAGACTAGAGTCACGACTTCGTGTGCCCAATGAGTTTCTGAAGAATGTATAATTAATTTCAGTAACTTTGTGCTTTCCATTGCAGGGGTTTTTATGCAGCATATTATCTTGTTAAAGTATGTTTATGCGATCTCCTAAATGCTACTGTTTAGCAAGGCTTAGAAAAATATATTAACACCTTTAAATCCTCTGACTACAATAAATTTTAACTGTAAATCCAACGCTACAACAACGCTACAGAATTTGTAGGGTTCAGCTGACCAAATCTTAGTGCCAACTTTCTAAATATCTTTACCTAAGCTAGTTCCCTTGTGTTCCCTTTATATTCAAAGTGAAAAGAAGGTACTTCTAGTGCACAATTTGTATCATTTTGAAGTAGACATATGAAAAAGTGAACTATTTCCTCAAAGTGCCAATTTCTTCCCAAATTAACAACAGGGAGAGCCTAGATTAGCTAGCTCTCATATTGACATCTACTCTGTGCAAACAGGGTTTGGTGACAGGAATCCCACACCTTGTTCATGCCCCTAAATTGTTCTGGAGCTTCATGATTCAGGCCCCTGTTTCACTGTTCCTCTTGTATAACTTCTGGTACCCAGTTGAATTCAACTTGATTTTGTATTGTTCTTTCATTAGCATATGGGGAGACAAAGCATAAAAGATAATGCCAATATTTAAAAAACCCAGCAATATACCAGTTAACAATCATTCCTTGGCACAAAAGTAAAGTCACATTACAATCTGGAAGTAGAAGGAAATGCAAATAGGATTTCAGTGGGTAAATACAGTAATGGTTGCCATTCTCATGCAAGAGCAAAAGAATAACTGCTTTTCACATTTCAGGGGCAACTTCAGTTGAGGCTGATGTGATGCCTTCACAGAAGAGGGCATCTTTCATCTGCAGAATTAAACTCTTTAGGTCTTCCTCCTATGAAAAGAGAAAAAACAGTGTTTTAATGTTGGTTTAAATGTTCACCTAGATGTCTTACCTTCATGCCCTCTATCCTGATGACATTACTTATACTGGGATCAGCTGTCCCACCACAAGGAGTCCCACATGTGGGACATGCCACTAATGGCATGTCCCACACATGCCATTAGTTAGAAAATCTAACTAATCTTTAGTTTAGATTAATTAATCTAAACTAAATAATCAGTTTAGATTATTACATTTCTAACTGTAGCAGATAATTCTCTTTTTCCAAAAGTTTCATTGTACCTATTTCCTTCAGCAGTTGTTTTGGGAACACTCCCAAAGATAAATCAGGATTATGGTTGTTAGAAGGTCAGAGTAGTATATAGAGTAGTAAAGGGTGGCATAGAACCTAATAAAGGAAATTAAATGGAAAAAAAAGCAAAAGGAAAATTGAATTAACTCATAGGAAAGAAGATGTCACAGAATCTCAGAATGACTGAGGTGAGAGGGGACTTCTAGGGGTCATTAGGTCCAATTACTGCTCAAGCAGGGCCACCTAGAGCATGTGGCAGAGGACCATGTGTACTTGTCTTCTGAGTGTCTTCAAAGATGAAGATTCCTTATCTCTGTGGACAACCTGTTCCAGTGCTCAGTCACCTTCACACTGAAAAAGTGTGTTCTGCTCTTCAGAAAGACGCTCCTGTGTTTCAGTTTGTGCCCATTTCCTCTGGTTCAATACACCAATTCAAAGGATATGAGCTGTACAGGAAAGTGTTGGAAAAAGAAAAAAAAAATTAGATTGGAAAAGAATGGACAAAACTTGAGGATATCACCTACTATCTATCATGAGCAGTATCATCTACTGCTCAGAAGAGTGGAACCAAAATGGTAAAACCAGAAGGATGGTTAATGAAGTAGTAAGATTACTGAAACTACATAAAATGGGAAAATGAAATGAGCAAGTATGAGATACCATCAAACACATTGTTAACTTGCAAAATCTATCAAAAATTGATAGAGGAAAAGAAATTCTCTGAATTTTACTTCTTTTTTCCCCATAGTTTCATTATTGATTACATTTGTACTGTCTCTATTTGGACACTTGTTTTTGTTGTAGTCTTGCAAAAAACTTCTGCCAATATGCTATTGCGTGTATTTCTTCTTCTATATCAAATTAATTTTTTTTTCTGAATAACTCCAGCATTACTTATATTTTCTCTTTGTTTCCTATTTCTTTTGCTGATCCCTGCTATATTTTCAATCCAAGCATATTTTTCCACTTATCTCTCTGCTTTCCCCATGCTGTACACTCTGTACTCAATCATGTTTGTATTGCAAAAATTACCAGTTCTTCATCAGTTCTCACCTTCCATCTGTTTTTCCTTGATATGTAGGCCAAGAGATGACTGCTGCAAAACTATCTAGCCTTAAACTCATAGTATTATCAGTTACATTTAAATGTGCTGTCCAAAGTGGATAATAAACTCCTGGGTCTTGTTTGTTTTCCTATGCAGAGTAATCAGTGATGCAGATTCAGACAATGTACTCCAAGTGAATCACCTGTATGGAGAAGCCAATGTAAATGTTGCCTAAAAAGAGGATTAGTGTCTTTCCTTGGCTATACATCACATTATACCTACTGTAAAAACAGCAGGTTTCCAAACACAGAAGACCTATTCTAAAAATTAAAAAATACCACATGGAAAAACTATACATAACTTAATAAAGTGTATCATATTAGCATCTATCATAAAATGTAAAATGTGTCATATTAACAGTTGTCCTTGGTTTTTTTGTGATTCACAATGAAGCATGTTGCTGTGGCAGGAAGTTCAGAAACTAAAACAGTAATGTGACATTCATTATAATTGGTCTTAATACATAAGTTGTAGCAGGAATCATATTATTAAATAATTGAGCATTCGCAATTTAGTAGGTTTCAAAATCATAATAAGTCAAGATTTAAAGACAAATACTCTCAGAAATAATTTAAACTCATTTGTTGGACTTACTGCTTTTAATGGATTTGTACCATAGTTTTTAATCCACATTCTTCCTACCTGTACCACAAATAAATTGATCGTCTTCAATTTAGTTACTGTGGAAAAACTTCTGTAAAGGAAAAATTGTTGTTAGTTCAAGGAAATCCTGTATCTTCAAAAGTTCTTCCAAGCTGTCATTTTTATAAGAAATTATTTAGATAGTTTAGGGGACTTGGAAAATTTTTAGTTTAGTTTGACTTCTAATTAGAAGTGTTTATTTTGAAAGGGAGAATGTCAGAGAAGTATTAGTTAAGTTTGGGTTTTTGAGCAATGTTTGTAGGTAGTAAGTGAAGTCCGTGGTCTTTTCTACAGATTCAGAGTAGCCCAAACCCCCAAGATCAGATAAGAACGCATTTGCTCGGTTTTGCCTATTGTTTTCTTGCACAGGTTATGCTGAAATAATATATGAGGTAGAATATATCTCTTCCAGGTAAAGCACCTATTGACTCCCTAGGCAGGAAGATGATTGTGGAAACTAATGGTCTTCTGAAATAGAATGACTGTGTTTGTTCTGTGACTTGGCACCACATGGGAAGTGGTCCTGCTTGCTATTGATGTTTTGTTGGACTAAACTAGTCTTTTTCACTTCAAAGAGATTCTTTTTAACTTTGTTTCAAAGCCCATGAAGGCATGTTTTATCAAAGGCTTTATCGGTATGATGGAAGCGGATTTTCTAAGAAACCCTATTGACTTCTTGAGTCAATTATTCTGTTCAAGCTGCTTTTATGGTTTTCAGAACATAAATGTTACAGGAAAGAAGAGGTAATCTTGCTATTTTCTGGTGTGCTGAAGGTTTTTATGTCGTTATCTACATTCTTTTCAGAATTGTGGAATATTTGAGGCTGTATGGTGCCTCTGGAGATGGTTTACTTCACCTCTCCTCCTCAAGGCAGAATCACCTAAAGCTGGTCACCCAGGTCCTTTTCCAGTCAGGTTTGTAATATCTCCAAGGATGAAGCCTGCACAGCCTCTCTGTGTTTGACTATGTGTCAATAAGTTTGACATAGTCAAACCTATGCCAGTGTTTGACTTCCCTCACAGTAAAAGGATGACCTCCTGTGATGTGCTGGTGATGCCCTAAATGCAGCCCAGGAGGCGATTGGTGTCCTTTGCTGCTGGGGACATTGATGGCTCATGGTCAGCTTGTTGTCCACCAGCTCCCTGAGTAATTTTCTGCAAAACTGCTATCAAGCCAGCCAGACCAGGCCTGTACTGGTACAGGGATTAGAAATAGCAGTGTTTAGGCCCTGGAACAGTATGAAGAAAAGTGGATTAAACATTTAATTGTGTGACATTTAGAGGAACAAAATACTCAGAATATTTTGCTGGCTGAGGACAACAGTAAATCCACTCCCTTACTTTTCTCTATTTATCCCAGAATAAGCCCATGTTGCCCAACCTTTCTTTGTATGTTGTATGCCTGAAGTTGAATTGTCCAGTTTATCAAAAATTTCCTTGTATTAAGGATCCCAAAACTGCACAGAATACTCTGGATGGAGTCTCAGGTGCTGCGTACAGAAGAATCACTTCCCTTATTTTGCTGACTTCACTTTCTAATGCAGCCCAGTAAGGCACTTGACCTTCATTGCTCACTTTTCTGCACAACTGATCTTCCTCAACCTGATGATATTCCATCCCAGACACAGGACTTGTATTTGCCCTTGTTGAACTTTCTGTGTTTCCCTGAAAACTGTAGCAAAGACAGGGAAATGACATCCATTGCTTTCCCATCAGCTGCAGAGCTGATCATCTCATCATAGAAAGCTGTTAAGTTACTCAAACAGTTTGCCCTTTTTAAATTGGTACTGATTAAATTGGTACACAGTCACCTTGAGTCATATGCCCTTGAAAAAGAATCCAGTAGGATTTGCTCTGTAAACTCCTCCCTGACATTACAGCATCTGTTTTCCAGTTGTTCAGTTCTTCTTGCTCCTCCTGGGTCTGATGTTTATGTTTTACCAGTCACCAGGAACTTCCCATGCTTGTCACAACCTTTCTAAGTCCCTGCAGTGACTTTGCAATGACACTACAGTTCTCTCAGCACTATCTTGTTCGCTGAAAAAAACCCTTAATTTTAGATGCTCTGCTTTAGCATATGGTTCTGCTTTTCTCTTCCTCCCTGTAAACATACATATCAAGAAAGAGAGAAATGTACAAGTTAATGTAGAGAAATTCCAAGCCAGTGATAGGAAAATACAGATCTTCAGGTAAATTTTAGAAGAGAACACATATTCCTGAACTTTTTGAAGTCCAAGGGACTTTTGCAATTTACTTCAATGAATCAAAAAATTTCACTCACACATATTTATGACTGTAAAATTTGGAACCTAAGCTGCCTTTGAATCAAGTGTAGAAATTTCTTTGAATCTTTTTCTGAAGTTTTAGAGAGAAAAAATAATTGGAACTGAAAACCATGAGCATTAAGAGTTGTTTTTTTCCTGTAAACTCTTGTCTAATTCTGTTAAAAAAATGGGATATGACTTTAAAGAAAATTCATTTCAATTTTTTGATTGACAGCAGATCTTTATAATGGGTTTATTTTAATCTATTTATGTGACACTGTTCATAAAACTTTGGTTAATACTTAAGCTAGATCCGGCTAAGCACACACAAAAAAAAGAAAATGTTTCCTAAATATATACTCCACTAGTTAGACCTGCTGAACTGTAAGACATGCATCTATAAACCCTCAGAAAAGGAAAGGATTAGTTTTGATCCATATGAAATAGTAAATTCAGCTGAAAAGAAATAGAAATTATTATGCTAGAGCAACTGGGCTCTTAATCCAATCTGTTAAATAAAAACTGGAAAAGAACACATCCTACTTCTAATATTTGCTTAAAAATTGCTTAGTTAGGAAGAGTTATTTTAGCTGTTGGCAACAGTTTAGTTAGGATGTGGGTTTTTTAAACTTCAGTTCTGCAACATATATTTAGAACCAATGTGTTAACATTTGCTTTGCTTGTTCAAATAATGCTTATTTTACCTCGTATTAAGTCTTGTCTGATCAACTCTGAGAATTTTTTTCACACTGTACTTCAATATAAAAACTACTAGTGATGGTGTGACTTTGTTATCAACTTTTCCTTAGGAAGCAACAGATCTTGTTTTGTTAGCTGGCATGGAGGAACTAGGCAAGGAAAGTGAGACAAAGAGCCTTTTATCATGGGCTGGTGTGGATGTGCCATCTTCATGCCACACTTGTCACGTGGACTTCCTTCTTGTGGATCTTGAGTATGTCCAATCAGCCAGTCTGAAATCCATACTGAAGATCCTGCTTGGAAAGGCAAATTTCTTACAAATGGTGTGTCTTATGGAAGTGCCTCCAGACCTTTTCCAGAGTCTCAGAGAATTCCTCGGAATGGTCTAGCAGTCACATTTCTTTCCCACTGTAAAAAAAAGGGTTTTGAAACCACTGAAACATCTGATTTTGCTATGCTCTCATCTGTTCATGTAATTAGGTCACTGTAGGGTGGTGGTATTTGGGTAGGACAGGATTCAGTTACCTAAAAGTTATTTTGCCCATGCCATTTGAAACACTCTGTTGGTCTAAGCCCACTACAATGGGCTGGAAAAGATGATACACTTCAGAGAGATTTGCTCCCTTCTTGCTTCTTAATATGAAACCCAGGATACCTGTGGCAGGTAAAATGGTCCAAACTTCAACCATTGCACATCTGAATCCTATATTGAGTGGTTGGACGCTTGAGTCACCCTTTAGTCTCAGGGATACTGTCTGCATCTGTGCAGAGTAAAGCATCTTAACCGCCTAGATTTTGATGGTCATAATCTCCAAATGAATCCCACTCTGGCTGCCTTGACTCCCATTAAAGACACCTCTTCTCAAGTGAGATCCACCTGCACTATTTGATATGTTTGCCTCCAGATCTTTTGCATCCTTAAACTTCCTGTTTCCTGTTAGTTGTTATTGAGAGATGCCACATATATGTGTCTGATGTTTGCATTTTTTTTATTCCACCCCATTTGTGCTTGGTGGCTCAGCAGTGCTGTTTAGCAATGCAGGTTGGTTTTGACACAGAGAGTATTGAATCTTGTTGTCAACAAGATGCATGATATGTCAAATTATCTTCCAAATAATATTGTTATCCAAATAATGAGTAAAAGAGAGTCTGTCATAACCTACCTGCATGTTTTGTAGATTAAAACGCATTCCAATTATTTTTGGTGATGGTTTGCTATTATTACTTATCACACCTTAATTATGGCTACTTGTATTGCTTTTCCAATTTCTGTCTCTCATATTTAGCATGTATTATTCTTCCCTGGGTAATATTGATATTATGCAGCATAGTGATAAAATAAATATGAATATTTCAGTAAATTAGCACTTCCCTCTAGCTAAAGGGGACTGGAAAAGAAGTAAAGAAGAATAGAAAATGAAAAGTCATTGTTCAAACATCGAACATTAAAGTCTTGTTAAATTTCTGGCTCAGGAGAACTGGATGTAATATACCTGCATTCAAAAATTAAACCCACTGTAATAATCTAGAGGAGTGTGAGGAGTAACTATCCCCACTTTTCTTATTCTTTATAATATATGTCTTAAATATCTAAATGTAACTACATGCTGTAGTTTTATTTGGGATTTGTAAATTTCTTAATGTGCAAATAATTTCTGAGATATATATGTATATATGACTGCTGCAGGTTTTTCAGTATAGTAATCTTACTCTGAGGTAAAAGCTTTTTCTTTCATTAGTAAGGATTTACATTCTCTGTGTAGAAAGCCCAAGAAAGACATTATTTGTCATTAGCTTGATTTTTTATTAAACCAAGTTACATTAATCACCTTGCAGATATTTTCAGTGTGTCTGAAAGTAATTAAGTATATACCTTATGATATGAAGTTTCTGTACAGATTTTGATTTAGCAGCTTTGCCAGTAGTCAAAGGATCAGAACATCAGTAGAAAGCTGAAGAAGAAAACGCTGTGTGAAGAAACATGTCCTGCCTCATGAGAAATGGTAAACAGGTAAGAATGAAGACAGAAAACACAGATTTGTATTTGGGCCTTTTTAATTTCCCTAGCCCATTTCTAAGACCAGTCCTTCCCCACTTATCTTAGTGCTAGGGATTAACCACTGCATTTTTAAATACTGAGACTATTTAAATCAGTTAGCATAGGAAGTTTTTTTGGCATAATTCTGCTTAAGAACTGCATGTTCTTTTTTCATTTAAATTTTGAATGCAAAGCACTATCTTATCGAAATAAAATGAGAAGAAGAACAGGCTTATCATCCAGAATGCCATAAATCTGCTTTGGGAACGGAAAAGTCTCATGCAGAATTTCATGTGGAAGTGGAAAATGATGCAGTGCAATTATTCTTTAAGAAAATAAGCAAAACCCCACAACAATTATTTAAAAGTGTATTCAGGCTTTTTGTTGTGGTGAACGTGTAATGAAGGAGCTCTGCTGTTACCTTTTTATTCTTTAGATGGAGTTGGAAGTCTCTCCCTGTCCGAAGGCCCTGTTTCACAGGCTGCTTTCCAAGGACTCGCTGACCTTGGCAAGAATGAGGTGCAGTATTTCTGTAACTGCAAAAGAATGGGACATCACTTTGTTGGAGTCCCACAAACGTGGTTTATTTTACTGTTGACATCTAAAGTAACTAAGACACTAAAGATCAAACCTAAAATTCTGATTTACAGTGAAAGATTTTAAGGCATACATGCAAAATGCTTTGATGTTTTCTGTCTGAAAATCAGCAGCCTTAATTGATTCTGTCAGGAGTGACGAAGTGGTATTCACAGAGAAACTGGTTGCTGTAATGGTAACACAACTGGAAGCATCAGAGATGAAAATTCCATTTTGTTGCACCAGTAAGGGCAAGCTGATCACAGATGAAAAAGCATTTTCTCTGGCTGTGACTTTTGCGAAGAAACCCAGGTGGATGTTTCGACCACAGATAGGAACAGGCATCGGTTCTGTGTGTTCCCTCAAATTGCCAGATAACTCTATAGTGCACACACTGTAGATAATAAGTAGCTGTTTTTGCATGTGTTACAAGTTTTTTGGAAATTTGTGTATGGGTGACTCAGCTAAGAAGAAAGAAAGCATCAAATATTATTTGTTATGGTTGTATGACCAGACCTGCCTCCTGTTTCACTGCTTTTTTTATTGTAAGAGGGAAAAACATTTTGTGTATCCATAGAAGCCCTTAGAAGATAAGAACATTTTCCTCAACCTTGTTTTTTTTTCTTTATTTACAAGTGTGTGGTATCTCTGCCTTGTCTGTCCCATTTCCTCTCACTAAGTCTCCCAACCATTAAGGGCTGCTTCCTTCATGTCCCGCAAATTGGCCTTTGAGAAATCCAGTAACAGCCCATATTCTTTCTTTGTACACAGAAAGTTTAATAGCTCTGTCTTTTTTGCATTGACAAGTTATTGATCAAGAAAATGTCAAAACAGTGAGCAAGATATGGCATTTTAGTACAACAAAATTCAATAATCCTTTTTGTGATATTTTCCTGAGCTCAAGAATACTAATAGCTAATGAAGATGGAGAACAGAAACAGAGATGTGTCAGTGGAGCATAACAAATCCACAGGAAATGCTTACTTTTACTGAAGTTCATTTGCTGTTTCATATCTGCAGTCATTCTAAACAAAGCTAGCTAAGGAATTAAACTGACACAATAGATGCTCATTATGAATCAGAAAATTATTCTGAGTTGAGACAGATTTGTTTAAAAAGTCTGAGACTGGCAATCCTGGAAGTAGCAGTTTTGTATGGTCTTTTAATAAATATTTCTTTCATAATGGCAGACAAAGTTAAAACACCTTTGAATTCAACTTGTTAGTCCAGCTTGACAAGGAAAGTATGAGACCAAATATCAGCAATCCTGCCCTTGGCTGGGAATCTGTGATGTGAAGACAAAAGGAGAACAACTAATACTAATAAATACTAATGTATTCAAAGAACATACTTTCCCAACATTTGTCCTGCTGCCTTATCTTAGCCTAGATGCTTTAAGCATAGATAGTTTGAAGGAACACTCTGTCTGAGTGGTACATCATTCTCTGCAGAGCTTGTTTCTTCCTGTGGGAGTGTGTAGGGGAGGTGCCCCAGACTTCTCAGAAGAGCATGGCTACAGAACAGAAGGCAATAGCCACAAGTTGCAACAGGGGAAATTTTGACCAGGTGTTAGAAAACAAAAATAGTTCCATGGGGGAGATTGGCCATTGGCACAGGTTATCCAGAGAGGCTGAGAAATCTTCACTGTTGGAGATGCTCAGAACCCAATGAGGCAAGGCCCTGTGCTTGCTGAGCTAATGGACCCTGAGCTGAGCTGGCTTTGCAGCAGATGACCTGTGGGATCCTGTCCAATTTCAGTTGCTCTGTGATTCTGCGGATCCAAGGCTAAGCTAAACCAATAAGCTTTTACTTACCTGGTTATCTGCCCTATCTCTTTGTCTTGTTCTTTTTGCTTTTACAGTCTAGTCAAAAGAAGATACCTAAAATTTATACTTAACTCTTGGGCTTTTTTCCAGCCTTAAATTCCAGTTTTAAATGGAGACAAGTTTCTTGTCTCCATTGTTACACATCTCCAAGGTATTATCCTGTTTATATCGTCATCTCTGTCAAGAATTAATGTGTTCTAGTTCTCTGGCCTAATCCACTAGATTTATCCCACATAAAGTGAAACTGAAAAAATTAAAATCTCCTGTTGTTCAAAGGAACCAAAGAGCTATTTCTTTTATTTATCTAAAAAAGCCTTTGATCTAATGAACTGAACTCTTTGAAAAAGTTTGCATGGGGTCTAAACTTCCAAGCAGGAGTGGAATGGTTTTGTTTTATTGCAATTGAACCAGTCAATGTAAAGAAATAGCAATAGACACCCACAGAGCCTGCTTTTGCCACTGGTAATAATAACACAATAGAATAGGAGTATTTTCTCTATGAATATCATAATATATGTCACTCAGCTGTTGACAACCTTTTCTAAAAATCAAATAAATCTACCAGATCAGAGCAAAATGTGAGATTCACTGTGATAAATTCATGTCACATATTAAATCAAAATACTATAGTACATATTTTGCAGACTGGAAGTACATCTGAGAAGCAGAAAGGAATAAAAGATTTGGGAATTAGAGTTAATAAGGAAGAAAATAAAATTACCTGTGCAGCAAAACGAGTTCTTCAGATTGTCTGGCTTCCTGGAAACTAGGAATTCCAGTAAAGAATACAGGTAAGAGGAAAAGCAGCTTGAGTGTGTGCATGTTTCAGACAGACAGATTTAGCAACCCCCATTTTTAAGGAAAAAACTTTAAACTGGATCAAAGGTGCAGTGAGTTTTGAGTACTTAAATGACTATTTTTTTGACACAAGATTTAAATCACTTGTTTAAAGAGCCAGACCATGATGGGAAAGTTTGTGAATGACAGAATCAATAAAAAGAAGAGAGTTTTGTTAAAATGCTCTTTTCCTAAATGAGCTGCTGAAAGTAGGATTGGCAAACCTATTAACAACCCAGGGAACACATGCAAAGTCATGTTTCAAAGGACAACAAATTTCCTCACTTGCCTGTTAGTCTTGTTGTGTGTTGCTAACAACTGGGGAGGCACTTGGTGACTCTGAATATATTTTATAGGGAGTACTGCCTAAGTAACAGACATTAGAATAGTTTATCCCAGTGCAAATGAAAATTTGTGAGGTAGCTCAGTTTATGAATAACAACACCCAGAACGATTGTTATAAAATTTCTATTTGTAATGCAATAAAGATTGCCTATAAATGTAATTATTTTATATAAGGAAAATGGTTTTGTTTTTTTGAAGATTGTTACGTCAAAGGTATTTCACGTGAAAAAAAAGGAGCAGGGGAATGATCAATTGTAATCAGTGAGGGGAAAGTGTTCAAATGAAAAGCTGGAATTTTAGCAGCCTTCTCTGTAACAGCTCAGCATATTGCAAAATTCTGCTAGGTCGCCTGTAATACTACAGATCATAATCAGAAAGATCACATATTTATATCCATCTATCTATACACACATACACACACATATATATAGGTCATCATGGCACACTGAGCGAAGTTACAGAATTTTGTTGGAGAATACAGAATTCTTCCTGTGGTCAAGCCTTGAAAATAATTTTGCTAATTGATTTTCCCCCCCATTTTAATTATTATCCATTCTTTACAGACCTGTATGGAATAAGTGACAGTGTCATTACAGAAGTGATTTATTGTTCAGATTTCCTGCTGCTGTTAAATATAATAGTGAAATTTCAAATAGCAGCCTCTAAATCATGTGTAAGTAGACTGTGATGTAGTAAGTTATATTTTAGTGGTCAGTTCCATATCTACCCTATTAACAGACATCCAGGTTCAAAACTTTTCAACCACATTTTATTTCTTTGTAAACGACTGGGGCGGGGGGGGGGGGGGGGGGGGGCGGTTGGGGGAGAGGGCAGCTGAATAAGATATCATCTACCATTTCATATCTGTCCAGGATTTTCTTTTCTGAACTTCTGAAAGGTACTGCTGCCAGTCTTTTGAAAATTCCTACCTCGCAGATTCCAGGATTGTCAGGGAATTTATTGAAACCACTCTAACATACTGTTGTTTGCAGACCTTCCATAATGAAATTAATCTTATCACTACAGTGTGGTTCTTCCAGCTCTGTGATTTTGCAAGGGGAAAATACATCAGGGCAAATAAACCGGCAGAGCTTGGGAGGGAGGTCAGTATCTGGTTAGAATTACATTTTAGATGCTTTTCTGTTGAAACTGTTTTGCCCTTTTTCAGATTTGATCCCAAGTTCCCAGTACATAGCAGCTCTCTGAAAAAGCCAGCATTTATAAAGGAGTTTGTCCAGGACACAGTCAGGCTGTTTCATCACTGGGGAGCTCTCTGAGAAGGATTAGTTACCGAAGAAGGCAATGACTCACCAAGAAGCATTTTAGTGATGATCAGTTTCAACTATGTTTTGGAAGACGAAGACAATGTTTGTTAATCTGTTTAAAGAGCTTCCCAGTGAGAAGTTTAATGCATTTGTGGGAACTGAGTTTCTGTTTTCAAAAGTAAACACTGTAAATCATGGACACAAAGCCACAGAATATGAGAAATAAATAGGTACATTATACTTCAAATTGCAGGGTTGAACTTTCCACGTCACCTACAAAACAATAATTTTATTTAATGGACATATTACTGAAGATACATAAAGATTGCTTTACCCTAGATTTACAGCTTCTGTCATTGGTATGTATGAACAGGGAAAGTGTCTGTCAAATGTTAATCTTTCTCCTTTCCTCCAGACAAATCCTACTGGCCATCTCAAAGTATAGTAAGGATAAAATCTTGAAAAAGGATTTCCAAATTTCTTTGGCCACCTATTAAAATTGTGTACTCTGTAGTTTATATCTTTAGCTGCCACCTCAGCAAAGACCCTTCATAGCACTGGAGCTGAACCTACCTAGAACAGCTTGCACAATAATTTGTAGATGCTTTGGAAGAAATTATTTCCCTTTTCAATAGGTTCAGTAGTTGATGTGAGGAGACTATAGATCTGGGCTGGTGTGTTAGTCTTCCAAAGGAGGATTTCTGTGCATTTCTCTGCATTTTCCTGGCTTTTAAGCGCTGTCTGTTCCTTTCTAGGTATCCTCAGGAATCCTCTTGTCTTGTTTGGCTTTTTCCTTTATCTGTGCTAAGCCAGATGAGCGAAATGAAGCAAGGCAGACTTTTTTCATCTGCATTTTCAGGGGAGGGGAGGCTGTAGATTATGATAAATCTCTCTTTCCAGAAAGACCAATAAAAAAGGGACCCAAACTCTTCCATTCTTCTGTGCTCAGCCAGCTGGGTGAAACAGGCTCTCTGGGAAGGAAAGAGTGGTAGATGTAGGAGGTGGGAGAGGGGCAAGCCTGCTGTTGAGTGGGTTGGGCTGTTTCACAGCTAGACCCACAGCTTTTTTCAACAGGAGAGAACTCTAAATGCATTAGTGAGCCATTTGGTTCAGAGAAAATAAAAGATGTGAAGAAATAAAAGAGAAAATCCACCCCCCCCCCCCTTCTTTCACATTTGAACATACTGGATTTTCATTATAATCCATTAACCTACTCATAGCCTTTCATTAGAGCCCTTGGGAGACTGGAATATTTTTGGCAATGTACTGTTATGAAAAATACAAGTTAAAAACCAACATAACTTCCCCCTTCCCAGAATCTGGAGTGGTCAAAGAGAAATTTAAATCTTTTCTCATACCATACCATGAAGAGTGTGAAATTGCATGAACATCAGATGTGTTTCATTCTATATTTGCAGGACTTTTGTGAAGAGTAAAAAAAAATCCCCATAATTTGCCATGATTTGTCTGCTTAGTACTCAGTACAAAAGGCACATACAAAGACTTTTAAATATGTGTAATTAGAAAAAAAATACTTATAGGCTGGGAGAAATAATGCAGTTTTGGTTTAGAAAATAGTTTAAAAAACACACTGTTTGAGCCAGTAAATTCTTCTGATTATCACAGAACTGTTCCCTTAGTTTCATTGAAGGCATCTGCAGGGTAAAACAAGAACTTTCTGGTCTTTCTAGTTTACATGGTAACACATTGTTTTCCAGGTTCAGCCTGAGTCACTGCAATGATGCTTTACAACATTTACCCTAATGTTTTTTAAAGGATCTACAAGATGCCCATTTGATTACCTAAGGAACCATCTTCTTAACTACTGTCAGGGATGACACCAAAGGTGATGGTGATTAACTGTGACAAACAATACCACCCATATTTTGCTCAGCAGTTTTTTAAACAGATTTTGAAATATGGAGTTCCAAAGTCTCCAATCAAAAACTCTGAAAAGTGGAAAATAATCTTCCTTGCATTTTTGCTAGACTTCTTAATATGTCATCATTATCTCATAGACCCTTTAAGAAATTACATTAAGTATCTCTATTCACATTTCTGTGCATTAATCTAAGCAAGGATTTTTTTTTTTTTTTTTACAAAATCCTCCCTTCCAGATACTTGTTTGAAGGCCATACATTTGACTTGGAAAAGGTGCTGCAAATTTGTGCAGAAAGTAAAATTGGAAACACTTTCAATTTTTCATGTGATGGGCCAGATTTTATGTCTGCTGAAATAATTCTGATTTCTCTTGTGAAAAGTGGATTTTCAAAATTTAATATTGAGAGCTTGCATTGTTTAACATGTAAACTGTGGAAGTTCAATGTTTTACCAGCAGATTATGTTTCAGCCATTGCAGAGGTGCTATAGAAATATAGTAAAAGATGTCTGAAAGACACTAGAACACTGGTACAACAGTTATGGTTTTAAAATGCTGTATTCAAAACTTTCTTTTTGCTTGAAATTGACCTCTTATTAACTAAATTTAACCCATTTTGCTTTATGGGTATTGGTTAAGAATGACACCTTTTATCTGTTTCAGCTCTGAAGTGTACTTTGGCCACATTTAGAGAAATCCATGGTGAAAATATGCTGGTAGGAAGCCTCAGACAGAAACATGCCGTATTTTTTCAATTCAATTATTTGTTGTGGCTGAAACATACTATACAAATGACTTATCAGTACATATATCTTATTGCACCAATATTCTATTCTTCTTTCTAATAGCTGTTTTTATAATTTTCAACAGCTCTTTGTGAGTTCAGAATTTTTTAGCATCAACTGCTTGGTAAGAAAATTTCATTGATTTTCCACAAGGTGGCACGTAAGAATCAGTCTGTATTTTAATTAATATAATTCAGTTAATGTACACTTGGTAGATGTCAAATGCATGTGCATACTCAGTGAAGAAGGAATATGTTCCTAGTACAGAGTCTAATGTAAATGGTAATTTAAATACAGCACAGCAAGTGCTGCTCTATCACTTGCTGAATTATGGGATTGACTACTATTGTAGAATAGCTTACCAAAATAAAATCTAACCTAAGCATGTCACAGTTACTGCTATCAAGAAATGAGATTAAAAACTGATTTGCATAACGAGAAACCTTGGAATTGTGCAGGAATTAACTTTGAATAAATTAATTATTCATGATTCAATATCATTTATTCATGCTTAAATTTTATGAAAGACAAGCATCAGTATCAATCTGTTTCCTTAAAGTAGATAAATAATTTTTAAAGTGAGCATTTAGTTATTAAAAACTCTTCATACTCTTCATTCAGTCATTTAATTTGTGAGTTTTGGTGCAGTTTCTGTGCTAGAGAACTTCTTAATCAAACCAAGAAACAGGTCTGATCCAAGTTGCCATCCAAGCAGAAACTAGTCAAGATATTGCATATCTAACAGTGTTAAGCTAATGGGCGGTTTCTTCTGCTGCTGGAGATATCTATATACTCTAAATTTCCTAATATTTCAGTAAAAGAAATAAAATTGGCAGATCTACCACCAGAAAGTTGCTACTGTGGTATTTTTCGCATCTCATTTAGATACTGATTGGACAATAAATCTGAGAAACTCTGTGCTTGTAACAGATTTTGAGCAAAAGAAACTTTTGTCATCCAAAACCAGTCAGTAGTAAACTGTAGGCCCAGAAAAATCCTACCAAGAAAGAAAAGCAGTTTTACCAGACTGCAAACACTGTACACAAGGAATCTAAGTTTGCAATTACTCTGCAGTGGATCTCTGTCTTTTTCTACAAATGTGAAATGCGCTCTAGCAGTATATAGCAATGTTCTCAAGTGCATACAAAGACACATTATTGCCATCTGCTAGGAAATGTTCCCTGAAATTCTCTGAAAAGTCTTGCATTTTTTATTTTATTCCTCAGAATGATTATTTTCCCATGGTTCATGGAAGGGCAATGTCATCAGAAGACATCATTATCATATCTATGCTATATGTGAGTTTGAGAAATACGTACAAGGGATGAGAAGGAAGAAAAAACCAGCACAACGTGTCTTTGGTGACCAAATTCTAAATTCAGGGTCATTATGATAAATAACAGGGAAAATTAGCATTTTGTCTGAAATGCTTAGTATTCTTAACCCAGGACAATGTCGGTCATGAATTGTTGAACTTGATCCTTGATCTGAGGCTGATCAGCTCTAGAACTAATTATCTCTGAAATTAATCTTTTTTCAACTAGAATTCTCAGAAGGCCACAGAGGTGTCTCTGTGCTTGAGGCCTTGAAGGAAAAGACTTTCCAAGTTTGCTGTTGGAATTTCCCCTATGTTTCTGTACAGAAAAAACTAACATTCAAAGTTCCCACATTTTAAGAAACAAAATTCCCTGTCACTTTAGGAAACAAATTTTCCAGGCAGTGTAGAAGACAGGAGATGATAGAGGGACAAACAAGCAATTAAGAACTGTAATGAGCTCAGGCACCCTGCACAGTTCTGGGTACAGTGACAGTGGACCGTCTTGTGCATAGTGCAGCTGCTGATCTGCTGGCATCAGTGATCAGGAGACACTTGCCTCCTTACCCAAGAGCATCACATTGACAGCTGAAGGGCAGTTAGCAGCACTGGTGGCAGAAGGATTTATAATTTTATGCTGCTGGTGACTGATGCTTTCCAGTTTCTACTAAAATTGCTCCCTTGAGCTGTGATACAGAATTCAAGCATCAGTTAATTTTTTTCTTCTGAAAGAACTGCTGTTTCAACTACTGCCATGTGCCCACTTGCACATCTGGAGGTGAAGAGTTGCTGAATTTGTTTCTACTGGCAGGAGACTCCATTTGATTTTTATGTTGAGGCACCAGCTCATTCACTAGCAGTCTCAAGATGTTTGCTACTTAAAAAAAGTGAAGTAAGAACTGTCAGGGGTTGTGGTTTTAATCCCTTATTTCCTCACTTTCCCTGTGCCCCTGATGCTGGGGCAGCAGAGCTGTGAGATACAGCAGAGCATGGACTGACTGTTTTCAAAGCTCTTTCTCAATGGTATGCAGAGAATATTCCAATATTCTCCTTGGAATATTTTCACTGCAATGACTTTGTACCTTCCATGAATCAAAGGAAGAGTACATTCCTCTTACTATTGTCAAAACAATTCCAAATTTTTGCAGCCCCCTAAAGGATTGGCTAGTATGCAAAGCAGCTTACTAGCTTTCTGGAAAATTGCAATTATCAGTAACTAAGTAAAGAAGCCAACCATAAGATGTTCTTGAGTTGCTGCATGACAGGTTTTGTAACTTTATCAATGCTGCTTTACAATCTATATGAAGGAGTTCCATTCACTCGATGATTATTCCAAAGTAATTTCAACTAGAATTATGCTACTAAATACAAAAGTGTCAAAGTCTAGTTAATGCAATTCCCTGAAAACTTTGTAATGTTCTTATGGTAATAACAAAATATTTGAAACAATATTATTCATTTACATGCAGAAAAAGAAATCCAGCATTGAAGTTTAACTGACTATTTAAATAGAAGTAAAGTGTGCTGAATAAAATTTAGGTGACAAATACTTAAGTGACTAAAAATGGTTTTGAATTTTCTGTTTCTGTGGAAAAAGAAAATTTTTTCATTCTTAATAGCAGTTGTTATTCGAAGGATGTATAATAAGGCTGTAAACACACTAACTACTTTGCACTTCATTATTGCTATGAACATGGCCCCAGAACAAAACAAATGTTGTCATATTCCCCTGAATTTATTCATTAAACAAGCTGACAAGTGTTTGTTTTGAAGAGATATATCAGTGGACTGAAATGTCACATCCTCAAACATGGTACATATAGATAATGTCAGTGATGTAAGAGAATTTATGTGACTGCTAACCCACCAAAACATTGCTAGAAAAGTGAGGGTTTAGTAAAATCAATTTTGTTTTTCCTGGCCTTTTCAGTAGTGTTAGTTCTATTTGTACCTTTGTAATTGATTTTAAATGTCACTAAGACCATACCTGCAGAAATGCCTCCCAAATCAGACTTATCTTTCTTGATACGAAAAAGGCAAAGTTAGAATGTTTGTTCTTAAATAAGGTAGACTTCTATTGATATACAGCATAGTTCTAAACAAGCTGTAGATTTCTATCTTCACGTTGCTAGTCTCTTTCCTCTGTGGTCCATCTCAAAGTATCTTCATCTTTCTTTCACATTTCATCAGGCTTCAGCAAGGTGCTGGAATAAGAATTCTGCAACTTTTACTGCATTTGCTACATCTTTATTTGATTTTTGTTTTCCTCTATAACACCAAGAGGCTGGAATGGAGGCCACTTTGTGAGGTCAATCCATATCTTCTGTGATTCTCGCTGTGTCACCCTGCAAAGATTTGCTGGAATTTCACTAAGTCTAAATTTGAAATTGGTTTTAGAAAAAATTTATTGGGTTAAACCACATTTTTGGATTTAAGAATTCATGTCCCTGGTGACTCAGACAAGGAAATTATATTAAAATAATATAATGTCTGCCATGATATCAGGATCTGAAGCTGTTTTTTCTATGTCTTTGATATTGATTACATAGTTCCCAGTCATGCATTTACTGAGTACATTTATTGAGTTTTTAATGAAGTTCAGTGTGTTCGTAATGGCAGAGGCTGTAAAACTGATGTATCGAGCCAAACCTTTTTTTGGTGGACTGGCTATGGGGATTACTAGAGATACAGCTTCCTTTTTTTTTCCCAACTAGTACTATAAATCAACAACATAGAAATTTTCCATTACAGTAATTGCACATTTCTGCCTCTTGTTGATATACTGACTTTTATTTTTCTTAGCCTTGTATACATCACATAATGGTCAGTGGAAGTAACTAGTCACATCATTCTGTACATTTTATCTGGAGAAATATGTGTAAAGGAGATTCTCAGAATACAGGGTTCAAATAGTCTCTTTAACGTATCTATATCTGTATCTGTACCCTTATAAATCTTCCTTGTAAAAGCTGAGCCCTCTCCTCCTTTGACTTAAGTGACTTTTTTCATTCTAGCTTGGGTTGGCGACAGTCTCGTGCAATCAAGTCTACAAACTAGAGGCAAACCTCTGAGCTACTACCTCAAACTCCAAGTGTTGTCAAAGGAGAATAACAACAATTTCCTAAGCCAAATGTGGCCTGTTCCAGAAGGTGATATTAGAAAGAAATAAGGTATGCCATTAAAAAGCTTATTTCTTTCCCTTGTCTGTCAGAGGGATTGCTGATGATAACTCACATGTGGAAGTCTAGAGGATAGTCTCATCCTTTGTGTTAATAGCTTACAGCTATACTTTAACTGTTTAAAGAAAGAGAATTGGACAAAGTCTTTGGGAATTGCAGACCTTTGACTTACCTGATAGTTATACTTGAAAAGCATCATTTATTTCTGGACCAAAATGAGATCTCAACACTGCACTGCAAAAGTCTGACAGCAAATGCTCCATCGGAAGTGCTGCAGCTTGCCCTCCTAGGCTGTCTCCTGGGCAGAGCTCTCCTGCATACCAGTGCTCTGAGGCTGAACAGCTTCAGTGTGTTTTGTCTTGCCTGAGTGTAGATGCTGCATCCAAACCAGGCATTCTTATTGCCAGAGGAGAAACGGCAGGCATTTAATGTAAATGTCTCATTAGGATGAGACAAATTCCTCAGAGATGCCAATATCTCTCCACATAGAAAAGTAGTTCAGCTACTCCACTTAGCTAAGTTAGCTCTCCACATAACTAAGTAGTTCAGCTCTGAAGGAAGACCTGCATTCCAGAGGTCTCTAGGCAGGTGAGATGAATTCTTCTTATGCAATCCATGCAGCACAGTGAGACACTTATCTTGACCTTAGTTTCATTGAAATTCTATTTTCTTGTGTGTTTTCCTCATTCTTATACATCTTTGCTTTGCCTTATGAGTCTTATGAGTCTATTTGCTTGCCTTATGAGTCATACCCTATGAGTCTGTACTCCCTAACATTGATTCCTCCAGAATTCCTAAGTTCAGACAAACCATAAAAATATCCTTACTCCATTAATGAGATGCTGTCTATGTCAATGTAATCTTTTGAAAAGATGCTACAATCCCTTTCCTGGACAGCACAAGTCAAAATCCTAGTCTTCAGCTGAAAGCTTTGAAAATAAATAAATCATAAAAGCATAGGTATGGTTTATTTCTCAGTAATAATTGCTCTACATTTGCCAGATATACAGATATTTATTTTTAAGCTTACCAATAACCTCAGTTGTGGCAAATATTCATTAAACATCCCAATGCTGTAGTATTTTTCTTTGATTTAGTGTATTAAAACTAAGCTATTATCTTTCTGTGCAATCCATTTCAAATGATGATAACTGTCTTTCTATAAAGAAAAATAGCCTTGAAAAACATGTTTTAGAAATTCTGTCATGACAAGACAGATTTGTATCAGTACAGGGGTAATTACATTTCTTAAAAGCTTTTCCATTCCGGTATCAATTAGGGACATTGTGGCTTTCTTCCACTATTTCGTAACACTTACCCAGAAGATGGTTTGTCTTTTTAATGCTTTCTGCTGTAGAGTTGTGTATTTATGATTACAAACCTGAGTGATTAAATTCTAGGAATTATCTGGACTCCCTTGACTCCTTGAAAGCAAACATGATAACATATTGAAGCACAGACACTGTGCTCCATTGTAGCTCTCATCTTGACACTTGTAATTTTCAAAGGTTAAATTTGCAATATGTGAACTATGTAAAATTCCTTTTTTCCTAAATAAACAAATGACCACTGTGCAAATGGATACATTTCCAGAATGAGCTTCTATTGTTGTCAACAGAGAAGACTGAATTTCCTGCCATATAAATTGCCTTGGAAAGGAAATCTTTCATAGTGTATGAAACACAAATGTGTCTGCAAGCACCTCTATGGGCCATAAAACATTGTACTTTAAATTAGCAGTGATTTATCTGAGCAGGAGTGTGGTTTCACGTGTGTTGTCTTTTTGGAGCTGAATATTATTTCTTGATTAGTTTTCACCCATATATTTAAGTAGGTTACTAGTCATTATCTTTTTATGTTATGCCAGTTCAGAAAAAATAACTATTACATTTCACTGACAGAACTGTATGCTTCAAACACTCTAGAGTAAGATACATGAAAGTACTTATTTATTTGGGAGAGTAAATTATCCATGTCTGATTGAAATGTCAAATGTAAAATGGATCACAATTCTGACTGATCTAATTTCTTTAAACACACTGCTTTTCTTAAAGGTGCAACTCCTATCTGTTTTACTGTCTCTGTGTGTACACTCAGCCTTTGCTGGGAGGTAAGCATAACATTTGGTGACTCGATGGTGATGAGAGTTTTCTCACCTAGTCTGGAGGTCTGGAGCCTTCATGAACTCACTGCTGATACAGTTCAAACCCCAAACCCAGGTTGAAATGCACCCTCAGAGTTCAAAACCTGTAATCCCCACTGTGAGCTGAGCTTGGCAGCTGAGTCTACCTGGGTTTGACATGTAAAGCAAGCTACAGTGTGGTAACCAGAGGCTACTTTACATCACACAACCCATGTTTTGGGACCCTTGAGACTGCTTTGACTGTGAATTTTCTCAGCTTTCCTGCTAACATGTGTAAAGGCAATACCTGTTTCTAAGCCTCCTCTGCAGTCACCTATCACCTCAGAAGCTGTCAAATGCTCATCCTAAAATATGAATACAAAATTGATGTAATTAATTTCAACTTCTAGCAATTGTTTTTCTCTTAAGTTTTGCATGGACTTTGCTTCTTGTGCATGAAGCCTGAAGAAAATCCTTGCTTGTCTGAAAACTAGTGTTTATCTGCTGATATAGCTCAGTGTAATGAAAGACAATATTTTTCCCTTCAACACATACACTGTTTAAGAGCATCTCCAGAGAGTTTTATTTGAAGTGTTAGCAGGTAACTGAATCTTAGTGATCACACGGTTACCTGAAGCAGATGATGAAAATGAGTATTTACCTGCCTACTCTTAAAGACTCTCTGACAGGTTTACTAGCTTCCCACACCCTACTTTTACTGCTTTTTGTGGGGCTGTCTGTGTGGTGGCCAGTCTTCTGGACAGGCAGAGCTGTCTACTGGCACAGCACATAGCTGAAGGGCACAGATGGGCAAAAGTAATGAAGAGCACCTTAACAGCTTTCTTTAGACGTATACATTGGCAATATTTAAAACTGATTGAGGTGAATAACACTCAGATGAAGTGTGATTAAGTCACCTCTTGACTTTCTTTCATGACCACCTAAAAAGGGA
Organism: Acrocephalus scirpaceus scirpaceus; assembly: GCA_910950805.1. NCBI lineage: Eukaryota > Metazoa > Chordata > Aves > Passeriformes > Sylviidae > Acrocephalus > Acrocephalus scirpaceus. Next base: position 51,778,552 of record OU383774.1, on the reverse strand, counting down.
CAAAGTGTTAATGAAAGCAAAAGCTAGCTCAAGTGATGTGTTCTCTAGAATTATGGCAATCAACAAGAGAGTTTAAAAAGTTCATCTATTTATAACAAAAACATAAGATGAATATGGTAACCTTAATTTCTCATTCCTTTAAATGTTTATTCATGCAGTTATTCAAAAATTCCTGAAGTTATACCTGACCTGAACAGATTTATTTTATTTATTCTGTTGTTCATAATATTGCATCTATAGAGCAGCATCTTGTATCCTTCAGCTTTTAAAAGCAGGCAATTGAAAGATGCTTCCCTTAGAGTAAGTGTCAGATTCATATTTCTTCATAATTTTGTACAATGAGCTCTTTTAATACCCATGCAAAAAAAAAAAAAAAAAAAGTAATCTCATGGATGTTCTGACAGTGCCCATAATTTTTTTTCAGAAGGCTGAGCAAGCTTTTGATCTTTCCTGAAAATTAATGAACTATTGAACAGAAAAAGAAGGAAGCAAGCAAGAAAAAAATCATCCTCATTTTTTCCCCTTCAAATAGAGTAATTTCCCACAAAGAAAGTAGGTTTATGTGAGGAATAGATACAGCAGATTTATTTCTCTACCAGAAAATCCAAAGTGTAAAACACAGAACTACTACACAACAAACAGCGAGCGTGTGAATCCAGAGGAAAGGGGCCTGGGAGTAGCTTTGCTGCTTTGAAGATTATAATGAGAAGTTACACATTTCCTTAGTAAAACCATAGTCATCTTTTTCATAATCACTCTGTTTTTACCATGTGGCCTTAATAACTCATCTGATCTTCTAGTAGCTACAAGGCATAGTCTCAGATTTATACTAGACAAGGTCTCTGCCTTACCTTCAAGTGAAAATATTTCAAGGGTGAAACTACTTGCTCTTTTGCCAAATGCATTAGAGATGATGCCTTTTCTTCCATAAAATTGTGGGTGAAGGTGAATTTTTATTTTTATATATATATATATATATATATATATATATATATATATAGTGTGTGTTTCATATTTTCAAAACAAAAACTGACTTACTAGAAAATTTCAGAAAAACTCAGGTCAGCGCTTGTTTTGTGTTCTAATGAAATATCATAAGTTAGCTCATGCAATTGGCTCAGCTGGAACTGGCCAGACTACTTTTTTTCACCACAGTCATACAAAGCAGGACATGACTATTTTCACACCTGACAGTATTTCCCTCCTCCATTAAATCAAGTCAGCTGGAGAAGTATTTATTTGGGGTTTAATTGGACTAGTCATGGACTTTCAGTTTTAAATGTGAAGCAGCCTCTTGAGCTGGAACCACTTTTTTCCTGACTGAAGTGAATCAATTTAGCACTTGTATAGGCATTTTGCATTCAGCTCTAATTTTTACTTAGGCATTGCCCAATACTGTTCTTCATCTGTCTTTTATACAGGAGAAAAGCTAACAAGGATTTCAGAAATCCTTAATCCTAGTTGCTAAGGCAAACATTCTTCAAATCAGGCCTCCTCCGGAGAGAGGACATTAGGAAAAACACTCAGTCCCTGTAGTCTTTTATCACCTTTCTCACCCTGCCCTTTGAAGGGGTAAGTTATGTTTATTGTGCTTTCTGTAGCTATCTGGAAGAAAACCTTGGCCATCCCAGTCTTTTCCTATTCCTGTTCTTTCTACCTGGAGTTTACAGGTAAGGTAGGAGTGAGGAAAGTCACAGTGATATATCCAGGGGTCTACAGTGGGCACTGCTGAGGAGACCGATGTCAACTGACAGAGTATAAGACCAGAGGAATGATGTCCAGGTACAGTGTAACTTCTAGGTCACACTAGAGCTTGAGCAGTTCCACATCAATACAAGTCTTGGATTTTAACTGAAGGGCTAACATCGTCAATTTTTTTACTCTGGTGGCATAGTTCCAACAGTCAAAGAATATAAGGAAGATACTGCTTTTTGGGAGATGATAATATTAGACTGGAAAATAGTTGAGAAGAGCTCCAAATACAATGTTTCTGTGTCCAAACTACTTATTTTCACCAGCCTTTGTCACTACTATCTCAACATATTCTGTTGAGATAGAATAGAAGATAGATAGAAACTTTTAGGTAATGTATGTATTTGATACCTTGTCAGTCAAATCAGTGGACACTGAAAAAAACATGGAAAGGATTTTTTTTTCCTCCTGCAGAACTAATTGCTGTTTAAAACATCTTGGGGTAAATAAAATTATTGACAGTTACAAGACACTTATTGAGTTGATGACAAGCCTAAGTGGAAGAAAAGCAGAAGAAAAAAAAATTGTGCTTAAGGAGAAGTGCTCATAACTTTGGAATAGGTAGTTTAGCCTTAATTTTGAAGAGACATTTTCCTCTTTAAGTTTTATACTGAACAGTTTCTAGAACTTCTCTTTTCTCCGGTGCATTATTAGTTATCTTTATTTCTGCACAGCAAGTATATTCTGTACAACAAGAGATGCTCAGGTCAAAAAAAGGACAGGCTCAAGCACTTATCTCCTGTCAAAACCACTTGTATTTATGACAAATATGGGAATTTTGAAAAGAAGTATCCATATGTAGTACAGCCCTGGGATACAAAGTGCTTAATGCATTGCCTTCATACACTAGTCTTGGTGGTATTGGCTTTATTTAATTGCACCCTAAGGCTTGCACAGAAAAAAAGCCTTTTAAAATACATTCGAAATGGCATGTGCACCATCTGTGAGGTACCAGGCATGTTATAGGAAAATGTGGATTTACTATACGAAAAGAAGTAAATCTGCTTTGATAATTTTCAGTGCTGAATTTTTCATGGGAACAACATTTAGTTGCTAACAGTGATTGTACTAAGTAGGTCAGCTAAGTAAACCCTGGGTCTCACAGCAGCATCAGTTTCTATTCTGAAGTGCTTAAAAGATTTTAAAGGGCACATGATAGAAGAAACAGGAAGATGGAAAGAGAAGGAAGTTATAACAGGCAACCCAGAGGCAGTGGGATTAGCCCATGCCACTTGAAAGTATTCATTTTATTGGGTGGTTAAATTGCCAAACCAAAAACTGTGGAAGATGTGGTGGAGTTATCCTTAATTCAGGTAAGGTGCTTGTTTAGTTGGACATCCTTTCTTTGTTGAGGGATTCCTTGGGATTCTGATTCTCCTTTGTCTGCATGGTAGTGGAATTGTAGTGCAGCAGTAACACTGGATCCTGGCTACCAATAATTTCTTATTTGGGAAATCTATAGCAGCCTTCTTCTAATAAAGTGCTATTTCTTTAGCATGAAAAAGATTGCAATAACGGTGAAGAAAAGTTGAACAATAAACAATCTCTTCCAGTCTTTTGACATATCACCTTAGGAAACAAGTACTAAAAAAAGTAGGTCAATCAAATGGGAGAAAGGCAATTACATTGTTCCAAATATGTGTGATATGTGGGCCATCTTGGGAAGAGGCAGAGGCTGCACAGATGAGGCAGCTGGATATGTCTCATGGCAATATTCAGATAATGATAGGCACAGCATGAAAACTCATGAAGGCATGCTATGGTAGACCTGCTCCTCATATTCCATGGTGAACTTAATTTCTCCTAGGCAAAATAGTTTCCATGCTTTGTTGTGCTATACCTTTGAACATCTTTATTGCTAACTATTTTCTAAAACATGTTTTGTTTTGCCTAACTATAAAGCAAAATAATTTATTAAAAAGTGCATACCATTAAGAGAAAGCAAGTTCTCTATATTACTACATCTTTCTGCTCAATGTGTTTCCAGTTATACTGACCCATTTGTTTGTTAATCGTTAATTTAGTGACAGTATATCAGAGAAGCATTGAATTCAAGAACTCACCATGACTTTCAATGAATAAACAAACTAAGAGTTCATCCCTGCTAATCCACATCTTTACTGGGACAACCCCAAGGTCACTTTGAATTCAAGTGGAGGCTGCCTGGAAGGCCAAGGATTCACAGGCTTCAAATATTTCCTTTCATATGTAATTCTTTATGAAATCATTTTTGCTGGACATTTCTCTTTTAGAGGTTATCAGATTATCTCTAGCTAGAAGTTTAAGTCTTGTGAGAGATTGCATAAAATTTATACACTCTGAGGACAATTATGTCCTCAATTCTTCAGTCCACCACAGTTTATTTCTCACACATAATCTTTGTGTTTCAGAGAGAAATATAACTTAAAAATATTCAGCAATTGTAAAGATGTGCTGTTATTTTAGAGCATTATTTTTATAAAGTTCTTCCACTTTTCTGAGGTCTTTTCAGAACAGATTAGATTAAACCCCAGCTGAAGTTACTTAAGTCATAATTAAACTTTAAGACACACCCATCATATTCCAGAATTCACTGGAGGAGGAAAACGCACATCAGAAGTAACCAGTCCAGCTGTGTACATGATGCATAAAATTGTAGCTCTTTAGTGTATGACACTTTTTGTGAGTCACTTTTCAAAGGAGATAAATGAATCACACCCAATTTACTTCAAATCACAAAATGCCATTAGTTACTACAATCAGACATTGTTACAACTCTTACTACAATAAAAATCCAGGCTGGCAGCCATCCAGTCTTCTCACATACTGGGAATGATTCTGAAGATATCCTGTCTGGATTGTTTTAGACTGCACTGTACAGACCTGTACTTTTTCAGCTTGGGAACAAAATTGGTCATTCAGAAGTGATATTTTACAGCTTGCATGTATAACGCAGTTAAACTTCTAAGTTCTACAAGAAATGGTCAAACACTCCTTAATTCATGGACCCCAAGGATTTTGTTTTCTTTTATAAAACATACACGTAATTTTTCAGTCTTGTATTGTGTAAAGGATAGACCTCATGTTCATAAAATGTATTTTGAGAGTTAGTTATCTCTTTTTCCAGTAAGATCATGGGGAACAATTCCTGTCTCCCTGGAATTTCCCTGTGCAAGATTTGGAAATAAATAGAGAGATAGTAATAAATAGAGATAAATAGACATAAATAGAAAGACTGTCTGGGTGGTCTGGTTTTAAACTGAATACAACTTCCTAAGCACAAAGGAAAAAAAAAAAAAGGAACTATAAATTGAATGCCAAACCTTAGGGAAGTATTTGGCAAATATGTTCACCTTTTAACTCAAAGAAGAAGATGTATTAATAACGTTTTAAAACAGTATTTCCTCAAGCAGTTTTCCCTGGAGGAACTAATCCCGAAAGGAAGCAAATGGAGAAAATGTTAATGGAAAGCATATTAAGAAATTCTGCAGCTTTCAGTGTCCTGAAAGAGATGGTTATGCTTAGACTTAAAATAATTTAGATTTCAGTAATACTGTCTTGTTAATAGGTGAATGTCAGTGGCAGTTTATAGGTCAAACAAAAGTCTCAAGACGCCTCATGTCCAACGGTGCCCATCTGGATTCCAGATCAAGTTTAGAAGTTGAACAAAAGCCCTGGCAACAACAGTTCCTTGGCATTAGGGAGGCAAAATTTTCCTTCCAAAATGATGATGATGATGATGATGTTGATTAGGGTGACATGTAGGGTGACATGAAAAAACTAAACCTTCCCGCGTATTTTGGTGGAATCCTGCTGAAAGAATCTTAGACTTGTGAGTGAAGGAACTATTTACTCTTGCTTTTTCTCACCAAAAATATCTGGAAAACACAGCTTCATGCAACATTTATGAGCAAACAGAACTGTGGCAAAGGCATACCTAACCTATCACAAAATATTCTTACGAAACACGAGCTGCAAGACTCAACACTTTAACTATCTTCTAGGTGACAAGGGTGTAATAAGAGAAAGAAAAATAAGGAAGAGTTTTGATGTCTAACCAACCCACCTAACTCCTAATTTAAATGATTAGAGTAGGAGTAGATTCACACTTGGCTCCAATGTTAGTCAAAAGTGCGATAGTAAAAGTGTGTTCTGGAGGTATCTCCAGCACAAGACTGATATCAGCAATTAGATTTGTCTGTATAGAGAACCAAGAATGAATGCAAGGGTATAAAGAAAAAATTCAATTTGTTCTGGAATACAGAAAAAAATTAGGGAGACTCTTGACTGCATTTTTTTAAACATAAATTATCCACTCAGTTATCAAATGAAATAGTAGAAAGCATTATTTTTTCATAAACAGATCAGCTTCTTTGTCTGTAACGATCACTTCAAATTGCATAGAACTTCATATTGTAGGGGTATCTTTCTAAATTTTTTTCAAACACTTTTGAACCAAACACTATGGTTCTGCTGTGCTCTGATAATTCAAGATTTTCTGGGAGAACAACTGGTCTTGTTCATTTCCCTTAACACATCATGAGTTCAATTTTAAGTCTTGACCACTTTGGTGAATACCATCACAAAGAAAAAAAAAAAGTATTTTCTAAGTGTTCTAAGGACTTTGGTAGGGAAAGAAAAAACATGGAGAAGTCAAAATCAGTACTTTTGTTTAGGAGAAATTGTTTGTACGACTCCATTCATCCATAAAAGAAAAGAAAATAACATAAAATTACCTCATAATTTGACATCAGTGAGCAATCCCTGTATATATTGAATTGTGAAAAGTGATTCTGGCTAACGTATTTAGCAAATGCTGGAAAAAATAAATTTCAAATGTAAGTATTCAATCATGTAATTGCATATTATTCCCATAATTTAGTTTTTCCTTTTTTATTTTCTTTTCTTGTTCAAGAGTATTGAAGTGGTATTTCCAGTCCTATTGCTGTCTTAGTGACATCAGTAAGAGATTTCAAAAATTTTTCTTTCTCAGTTTTTGAAGTATATTGTCCTCTGCATAAGAAACCAACTGGAGGCAAATAGTCCAGATAGATACATTTGGTAATGGCAAAATTAATTTTTTAAAAACTCATCCAAAACCACAATTTCTGGTTCGGGGATTTTATTTCATCTAATACAGTGGCATGGCTGGAAGTTCTGTGACAGAATATTGAAGTCACTTGGACATTTAATGTCCTCTGGATCCTGGTTCCCTTGAATCCTCTCTCTCAGAATACCTCAATTGCACAGGAGACACTTGGTGCCAGAGACAGCTGAAGCAGCTGGGTTCATTTGGAAGGAAGATCTCAAAATGAAGTTTTTCATAAGGGCTTTTAGGGAGAGTGAAAATTCACATCCAAGAAGATAGCTTAAAATCTTTCTTGCTCAAAGAATTTCTTAACTAGAGCAGCAGTTCCCAGTCCTGGTTGAAATTTATCAAAACCTCTTCCTCACATGAGGTTTCTCAGAATAAGGTTATCAATGGGCAGACTTTCCTGTGGCTGAATCTGAATCTGCAACCTTCCATAAAAGTTTTACTTTCATCTGTTATTATCATAGTTCTTCTGCTCCTAAAGTGCACCTCAGTCCATGTTTTACAGTATTACTTCCCATCATATGGTATTCTTTCTCCTCTCAATTAATTTCAGAAAGAACCTTTGGTGTCATAGAAACCTGTTCCTTTAAGATTTGCCAGGGGTAACTTGAACTTGTCTTCAAATTTCTGCACAACAGTTTCAAAACCAAAAAATCAAGCTTAGCAAATTGTACTTGTCATCTTCTTAAGGTGGAAGATGCTACAGAAAGAAGCGTTTTTTCTCCCTAAAGCTTTCTTTTTCCAGGTCAGCTATAAATATTCTTCAGCATCAATGTTGAAAAGTTGTTCTTGTGCTGTCTGTTAAAGGCTTAGTCGTGCTTTGAAATGTATACCTGCAAAAACGTTGAAGCAGCAGAAAACATCCATTTTTCTCCCTGCGTAAATATATGCAGTTGAATGGGTACAAACAGTAATTCAGTAATTTCCTTACATTTTTGCTTTTCCGAAAGGGAAAATGCTCCTAGGAAAATGATCTGTGGCAGTTTTCCATCCTATTTCACCGAAGTCTTTTCCGTGTCCATTGCTTTGTACTTTATTTCTACCATTTTCTTCCTGAGTTATCTTCCATTTCTATTTATGTATCCCTCACTTCCCGTTGGTATTTTCATGGTGCCATATAAAGATTTAATTTGACAAAAACTATTTGAAGCAATGCAGCATGGTGTTGGAATCATTAGGCAGTTAAATTTAGCTAGAGGAGTCCCTCTCCTACAAGTCCTCAGAGACACCATTCATTGATTATGTATACACATGGGAATATAAAGTAAAAAGATTGGTTCATCTGATGCCCAAAACTCAGATACAAGTTTGGAGATTGACTTATAAAGAGAATTCTGCAGTTTAGCATATTTGAGAGGATTTATATTTGCACAGAAAAAGGTATTTCAATAATGAAATAGAGTTGCATAAGAATAAAAGGAACTGTTAAGTTAGGGTGACCTAAATACTTTTTAGCAACTCATTAGCAAAGACTTTGAATATGCTTTAAATAAAGCTAATTTCTTTTACTTAATATTTAGTATAGAATCTGTTTGGTTTAAAAAAAAAAAAAATTCCCGGAAGTCTTACCTTTTAACAGAATCCCTATGTTTGTATCCTGCAGAATTTAGGAGTTCTGCATACAATGAAGAAGTTCTGCATATAACATCTGTGTCTGTATGCTCATTTCAAACTTCAGTTGTAATAATGACAAGGGTAACTTCAATATCTTCTGTACAGAGTCCCTGATGATGCATTGCAGAGCTCAGTGAGTGTTGGCCCCTCCTTTTACGACCAGGTGACCCAGCTGGTGGATGAGGGAAAGGCTGTGTAGGTTGTGTATCTGGAATTCAGCAAGGCCTTTGACACTGTTTCCCATAGCATACTCCTGGAAAAGCTGGCAGCCTGTGGCTTGATCAGGAGCACTCTTTGCTGGGTTAAGAACTGGCTGGATGGCCAGGCCCAGAGAGTGCTGGTGAATGGTGCTGCATCCTCTTGGTGGCCTGTCATTAGAGGTGTCCTCCAGGGATCAGCTGGGCCCCGTGCTGTTTAATATCTTTATTGATAATCTGGATGAGAAGACTGAGTCCACCATCACCACATCTGAATATGACACCAAGCTGGGAGTGAGTGTTGATCTGCTGGAGGGTAGAAGGGCTCTGCAGAAACACCTGGACAGACAGAATAGATAGGCAGAATCCAACAATATGAGGTTTAACAAGTCTGAGTGCCGAGTTGAGTCTTGCACTTTGGCCACAACAACCCCAGAAGCACTGCAGAGGAAAGTGTGGCTGGACAGCTCTCTGGCAGAAAAGGACCTGGGGGTGCAGCAGGGAATGTGAGCCCGGGTGTGCCCAGGTGGCCAAGAAGGTCAGTGGAATCCTGGCCTGCATCAGCAATGGTGTGGCCTGCAGCAGCAGGGCAGGGATTGTCCCTCTGTACTCAGCACTGGTGAAGCCACACCTCAAATCCTGTGTCCAGTTCTAGTCCCCTCACTATAAGAAGGACATTGAGGTGCTGGAGCATGTCCACAAAAGGGCAATAGAGCTGGGGAAGGGTCTTGAGCACAAGTCCTGTGAGGAGTGGCTGAGGGAGCTGGGAGTCTTTAGTCTGGAGAGGAGTGATGCCTTGAGCTTTAACTTTTCATATTTTCAGATTCTGTGCTACCTAGGGATGTAGTTCTGAGTCTCATATTAAGTGCCAGTAAGCTCCCTTCACAGAGTAGGTAGAAAAAACAAATCCTTTTCTTGCTGAGGACCAAGGACAACTTTCAGGCCCAAAAGCATATACAATGGTGGACTGAAGGGAGGAACAAGAAAGATGAGACCTCACAACCTGAAGCTGTAATTGGACAATTAAATCCCAATATGCAAGTGGACCAAAACTTATAAAAATGTAAGATCTCGTGACTGGCCAGCCATTTTGTGACCATTCTTAGTCCACCCTGGGTGTAGACTTGAAGAGTCAGCCTCGCTGTCCATGCCAGCAGCTCCCTGGTTTGCTAATGTTGTATTTGCTACTGTTTCTCTCACCCTGCACCTCTTCTGCTGTAAGGCCCCTATTTTTCCACTTTTTCTGTAATATCTTCCCTTATCTTGCCTGGTCTGTTGGAGAGTGACACGTATGGACCTGTGAACTGGGTGGTCAGAAAGTGTATGCCGTTTTCCTCTGGCCACATCACCAAATGAAACTATGTCATCACTCAGACATAGTGTAGTAATTTAAATATACCTGCACCCGATTTAAAAAAAAAAAAATATTTTTAGGCTTAGAAATATGAAGTTTCGAGCCACTGGATGTAGTTTTGAATTACTGTTAATGGCAGGAAGAAATACTTTAGTGAGTTATATTGACCCATTGATTGTAATGTATCTCTCCCTATTCTACAGATTACTCTGTTGCCCAAGAAAGTAGCTCCTACTTCTGGAGCTATGCCAACAATGTTTCCCTAAACATCCCATCAACCTCAGGGTTTGCTTGTCTTTTTATTTCTCTGGGTTGAATATTTTCATTACTTCTTGAACATTTTGATCTGCTGGTTTAGGAACAATTGAATTCCCAAAAAATTTGTTATTTTCTTTTAAAGGCCAAATTACAATACTTGTAATTCATTTTATCTAGAGGAACTTTAGAGGGAAATATAGGGAACATTAATTTATATCTATGGGGACCAGAGAAGAAGACTAGAAAACTAGCAATAATAATACATCATTTTGATAATGCTTAAACTAATATCATAACTTAGTATCAAAACTCATGGGTTATCCTGGAGATTATATAAATTTGCTCTTGTTTTATACTTCCCTTTATGCATTTTTTTTCTCCCTTAGATCAAGATTATTTAGAAAATAGTCACACCTATGTGTGACTCACTTTAGTTATTCTTAAATCCTTATAGTCTCTAAAAGTGACACAAAAGTTTCATTCTTTGTCAGAATCCCATGAATCTAATATAAGAAAATAGGATTAGATGGGAAAAAATGGGTTATACAAACCTGCAGCTGAAAAAACCTGTTGTATAGATGTTAGTCTGGGATTATCTACTATGTGCTTTGCAAAAAAACACATTGCAGAGTGCAACCAAAAGTTATTATATGTTGCAGGAATACTGAACAAGTACCACCAGTATATGAGAATATTGTGTATGTCTAATTAGGTGAACGTGAGAAGTAGATAAAAAAACCTGAATATGTTTCTGACAATTTGAATTTTAATTAAAATATTTTTATACAGCTCAGTAAGCAACCCTGAAATTAGTCTCTTTGCAATTAAGTCATTAATGCTGCAAACGGTGAATTTGTCACAGCAAATAATTTAATAATAGTAAGGTTGACCTGCTCTGTTTAATCCTTGATAATTACTGTTCTTTGGATATCTACTATGGCAACTGTAGAATAAATTTTAAAAATGAGATTTTTTTTCTTTTGCTGTTGTAAATAATGTGATGATAAATTTCCCCTCCTCATTGCCCTTTTTCTCCTCTGCATTGTAGCAACGTCAGTTGGATGGTACTTTGAAAGGTCACAGTTATGCCTTTGAACTCTACACTCATTTATGGGCCATCTACCCTGAACTGGTTGATCACTGCTTTGTACCTCATCCTTCATTTTTTGACGACAGCTACTCCTGTCATTGTTCATCAGATATAAATAGCTGATAAGAGTCCATGGATTCTGTTTGAAATGTTTTTTGCTTGAGGTCTAAATGAATGTAATCTCCAAAGCATTCAGTTCCTCTCTTTAAGTTAGTGAAGGTACATTTCTACATGCATAAGGCTGACATCATCTCTGTGTGGGAAGTATTGAAGAGAACAGAAAGCATGTGTCTGGAGTGATTTGCTACTTTAGGATATTTTCCACAAAATGTGTTGTACCTAAATGGATTTGGACATTAAAATGTGGACTACAGCTCATAATGTTGGAAGAGTTTCTGTGCACTAAACTTCAGGGGCTCTAAGAAAGGCCTTAGGTTTATAGATATGCCTAGGAAGTAGAGTGGGCCAAAAGAATTGGATCTACAAAATGATAGAGCTGATACTGAGGATCTGACATCCACAATGTATGAATTTAGATTTTTCTGTTTTGGTGGTTTTTCCCCTTCCATCAAGGACTGTGTCCATTTGTGCCTGAAATGCATTAGACGTACACCTAGAATTGTTTCCAGTTGCTTCCAAATGCTTCTATCTTCCAGTGCGGTTTCACTGAAACAGAATTGCAGTTAGGCACCCCATGACCACTCTGTGATGGAAATTGGAGTATATGGAGGAGAACCAGGAAATTCACCTTCAAGGTACACTCCTTATCTGAATTAGCACACTAATGGGGGGGGGGGGGGGGGGGGGGGAATAAAGAGCAATGAGTGGGTGAGAGGAAGTATATGCTTAATTTTTAAGTAAAATAATGACATCCTGTATTTAGTTCTCTTACATAGAGAGAGTTTACAAGGATATCCTTAGTTTACAAGGATATCCATAAAACAGAAGTTACCCAAGAAAATGAATCAGTGAAAGCAAAAAAGCTCATATCAGAGTTTAATCTGTTTACGTTATTAAAGAAAACAAATAAAATTAACCTAAAAGCAGGTATAAGTAACCTCACAGAGAAAAACACTAGCTATTAACGAATTTATTACTATAATGAAGAGAGGATAGTCATACAGCTAAGGCCTTGATAGAAGGTGAATAAATGTAAATGAATTTGGATTATACATAGAGCAATAAATCCATAACTATGCTTAACGATAAAATAAATCTACATGGAAGTGAGGAACTCTGCATCTTTGACTTTCCAAAAACTGCTATTTGCTCTTTGTCAGTAAAGATTCTGTAAAAGCTTCCACAGACAATTGCAATATTCTTTCTATGATAGGAAAAAAGTTAGACCAAGTGAATTAAAATGAAACATAGAAATGAAAAATGAAGAAATTAAATAAAAGATGCTATTTGGTGCATTACTGCTTATTTTCTCTTTCATAATTCATTAGAAAGTGAATTAAGACATGTAATTTGTTGCTTTAGTCTTATTTCCTCTTCACAAATACTACTCACAGAATACTTGTATGGTTGTCTTTTTATTGTTCTTACCAGACAGATAAAAAAAAAAAAACAAACCTAGAAAAAAATCAATAAATATTAATTTTCCATATTTTGGTAACCTGACACCAAATGAATTACAACTATTTCTTCAGCCTTTAAAAAACAAGAATGAATTCTTGAGATAGTCTATTGTTACTACAACAGTACAGCTAAAAGAACTTTTGTGTCCAGCAGTTTTGTTGTGTTTTTTTAACATTCATTTATATTAAACTTTGAACACTTCCAGGGATGGGGCATTCAGAAATTCTTGGGGCAACCTGTGCCAGTGTCTCACCAGAATTTCTTCCTCATATCTAGTCTAAGTCAATTCTCATTCAGTTTAAAGTCATTACTCTGTGTCCTATCACTACAGACCTTTGTCAGAAGTCCCTCTACAGCTCTCTTCTTGCCCCTTCTGGTACTGGAAGGTGCTCTAAGATCTCCTCAGAACCTTCTCTGCCTCAGGATGAGGAGCCCCAACTCTCAGCCTGTCTTCATAAGAGAGGTGTCCAGCTCTCTGATCATCACCATGACCCTCCTCGGGACACTTGCCAACAAGCCCTTATCATCATATTTGTCCCATGAGATATCCCATGATTTAGGTAGTATTTGAAGCTTTTTTCACCCTCATTTTGATAAGAACTAGAGTGGATGTTATGTTATCCTGTCAATAACATAAATGCAATTAGTTTGTTATCCTTAGCAAATTAGAGTGAGAGAAGAGGTGTTCATTAAAAAAAAAAACCAAAAAAAAACCCCAAAAAAACCACCTTTGCAGGAATAAAGCTTCCTTTCATGTGAGTTGAACAAAAAGCATTTTGTTACAGTTTCTTTAATTGATACTTTAGACAATATTGGACCTGATTTCATAGCTTTTAAAGCTGCTGAGACTGCTTTTCCTTGCCTGAATCAGCAAGGTTTTAAAACATTGCTATAAGTAATTATTTAATTCAGAATCTAGCAATTACCTATTTTAAGGGATGACTCCTTCTTCCTGTGCAGTTATCTCTTCTTTGAAGCGTATTTTTTAAGATATTGAAGTAGGGACCAAATCCAGGAAAACTAATCAATATATCTGTATTTTCACATGTACTTCAGTTCCCTCACTGTATAGGGTGCTAATTTCTTTATTGGGAACTAAATCCTATAGCTAGATACTTATCTGCAGTTGCCATATTCTACATTTCTCAACAGGTTTCTATTGATTTTGATTCCCTTATCATTGAAAACAGTTTGTTGGGCCTCAATTAATTGATCTGTTTTCATGTACAGATATTCAGATAATTTCCTAGGGAGAAGCTAACAGAATAAAAGAAAAGAAATAAATTATGTTCTGCATTAAATTTCCCATTTGCTTCAAGCTGATAAATATAGCATAACATTTAAATACTGACCATCATATCTCACCAGAAAGAGCAGCTCACCTAGTCAGATAGGAGAAACAAGAGTTTTCTGACAGTTTACACAGACTGTTTATCTTTCACATATTTCTTTGAGGCTATTTATCTGAAGTTACAAGGTTTATAATTTTGTTACTCTTCAGCTCTTATATTTTTTCTTTAGTAATCTGGATAATCTATGTGCAGTGAACCTTCAGGAGTTCCTCTACCCAGTGTACAGTTGTCTCTGAGAAATGATGGATTTTGAGAAGCACCTCTGAGATTCATTCAAGCATTTAAATTAAATTAAAAAGAGAAGAACTTTTTGTTCCTAATTAAATATTGCAGCCACAAATGTTGTTACAAAAAGTAGACCCATTAGATATGGCTAGACAGACTTTAGGTCCTAATTTAACCGGAAATATTTGGTTTCTGGTTGCAGAAATGTGTCACTTGAACATAGAAATTCAAGCATTTCAGTGCAATGCAAACCAGACAGCTGCAAACACTGAAGAGAAAAACCAGTGTAAAATCTTGCCACATTCTCAGATAAAGCAACCAAAATCTCCTTAGAAGATCTGATCTTATATAAGACTAGTGTTTGAGAAATAGGTAGAAATGTTTTTTAAAATGGATCTGAGAATATGCCTGTTTAACGGAAGAAGAGAATTTTTCCAAGAGCTTGTAAGTATTTCTGTTCAAATATTTTTTTAAAAAAATCATAAATTTAGGGGGAAGACTTACCAGGCATTTTGTAGGAAATCAGAGAATTTAATTTGGCTTTCAGAGCTTCTAAAAATTGAATAGTAATGTGAAGCACAATTTTCATGGTCTATTTAGCTTTTTGGAAACTGGTTAAACATTAATTTGATTGTGGTCAAGAAGTTCCATACAGTCAGGCAATCTTTGTGCAATCTCATATAAAGTCTTTGATATTCAATAGCTGGAAACATACTAGAAAGTCTAAAAGCAAAATGTTTTAGAAAGTCACAGCTGCCTCTTCGAATAACAGGGTTTGGTCTGAAGGAAATTATCTTTTCTTTGTATTATCCAGAGAAATAAACTAGAAGCAAAAAAAGTGACTCATATCAAATCCACTGAGAAGCCTTTCAAGACCATCATCCTTCCTTTTGAGAAGTGACACTAAGAATGTAATGGGTAGGGGAACATGAGGAAACAGCAAATATCAGACATCTAAGGAGAGCCTGAGGCAGGTAAGATCAGGAATCTGCCTGATTTAGACTTTGTCTTAAGCTATGCATTTTTTCCTTAAGTGCACTTGTTCAGTTTGAACAGTTCAAAACAAAAGTGTTACGGTTCCTGCCCTCTTTGGCTGAGTCACAAGGGTACAGTCTGATATTTATGTAACCCCTCAAATTGTGTCCATATGTGGTCTAGACTAAGAGGTCCTTTCTTGCCCATGAGCACTGTACTGTGAAAGCAATATGCTGTGGGCAGCATCCCTCTTATTGCTTCATGGCAGCAGCCAGCTGCCACTTCTCATGGTTTTTTTTGAGGGCTTTGTTGGCAGCAAGATAACTCTTGAGCCATGCACTGAAGACTGGTGTGTAAATGTCTATGCATGAATGTCTATGCATGAATGGTGAGTCAAATGTTCTGATTTGAACATTAACCAGTCCTTTCTGCCATGGTATGTGTTCAGTCTGCTAGCTGGCTTTAAAAAGAAAAATGTCAGGCTTTTATTTTCCATCAGATTTCCAGGACAAAAAATAAAGCAGTTTGCTGACATTTCAGAGCACTTGCAAATATGTAATGTGCTATAAAAATGAATGAGGCAACGAAGGACTTACTCAACATATTAAAGGATTCAGAGAAATGATCAGGGAATAAAGATTGGAGAAGAGAAGCTGAATTAAGAAACTCCCTTTAAGAGAGTTGATAAATACAGAACAGTAAAGAATGATGAAGTATTTTGGTCTAATCCTTTAAAAGCATATTGAACTATCTATTAAAACAGCAACAACAACAATGATGTGAAGAAATAGCAGAAGCAAAAGCAAACCAAAACCAATGCAGAGTCACCAGAAAATAACCAGAACTTTTTCTGTATTTGTGTGCAGTATAGCACTCTGCCTTTTCAAATTCACTGAGGAAAATGAGAGAAGGACAACAGGAAGTTAGGTCTGGCCTTATACTCTCGTGTTTTAATGCATTTCATGGGGAGCAGTTATGGCTTCTAACATGTTCCTCCCATATTGCAGTTGAATCCAAAGTAAATTTGTCCAGGACTGATAATCTAGATAAAGACAGATAATAGGTCTTAATGGAGGCTATATTCCTGCCTTTTTGTATTTTGGATATTTTGCTTATCTTTTATGATTCCTAGAGCCAGAGACATCTTGGAAATTACCAAGGAAGGGACAATTCTAGAAACTTTTGAGATGATTTTTCTTTCTATACCCATCTTTTTTCCTGATTTAGAATCAGACTATTCTTTTGCCAATGTATCACATTGGTATAGCAATGTTGGTAAAGCAAACAAACAAAAATGTTTTTTGTAGAAAATCCATGTCATAACTGCTGGCAAAATTCTCTGTTAGTCTGCTTCTAAGAGGCTCAGATGTGGACTTGTTCTGTCCAGGCAGGAATAACCTGTGTCTGGAAAGAAAACCTGTGGTTATTAGATACTCTAGATTTCAAAATTATTAGAAACCTGGCCTTGTGAAAGTCAGTGCAAATGGTAGCTATTTCAGTGGATCAGGTTTTCATTTCTTCTTCTCTTCATTTTGTTCGACAACTTACCTGAAAATAAATCTGTAACCACAGGTCAGAAAAAAAAATGTCAGAGGAAGAAAGCAAGTCTTTGAAAAGTTACCTAATTTTGAAGAGTTAGATAACCTTTATTCATTGATCACATAGTGATTCTTGAAGAGAAAATCTTCATCTCTGTTTTACATAGTGTTACTATGTGTATGAATTTTACATAGTGTTAAAATTATGGTAGAAGAGCATAGGCACTTAAATTCAAATTCATAGGCGCTTAAATGCATGCAAGTTTTTCTGCAGATCTTCTGCCATTGTTTTCTTTCTAGAATCTTTGTTTTGCCAGAAAGGAGTATTCCTGTATATTTGTTTTTGAGAGTCTGTGTCTCTGTGGTAATATAAGAATCCATTGATGGATTTAATTAAATTTAATTAAATTTGATTTTGATTAATATGGTAAATTATAATTGCAATTTTGGAAGGTGTCTGCTCTAAGACACTGATTTATTAATATAATCACTGACTGTCTATTTAAAGGTCATTCTTGTTTCCCAGTTTATTTGCAGTAACATAAAATATAACTTGCCCTCAAGATTAAGCAATATTAAAAGAACCTTAATATATTTCCTTTAATAGAAAAAAAAGTTATTTCTAAGAAGGTGTGTTTTAATGACAATGAATTGATTTGAAAAGCAACAGCTAGAAGTCAAAAGTGTTCTGATATGTGTAAAGCTGAGAATTCCTAAGTTCCAAGTATGTTCAGTAAATAAAATTGGATTACTGCTGGAAAATTCAGTTCCTGTTTTGACATTGCCAGAATTAGAGAGGTGAATTTCATTCAGATTGCTTTGTCAGAAGTCCCAAGGCTACCTTAGGGCTTTTAAATGCTCAAGTACTTTTCAAGGGAAATCTAATGGGAATAAAATGCTAAAAATATTAGATTAAAAGCCATGATTATGTCAGACAGTGAGTAAGTAGAGAAAATGACCCAGCACTGCTTTTAAAGCGAGTAATTTATCCCTAGTATAGACTAAAAATAAAAGGTAGATTAAAAAGAATACTCATTTTAAAAGGAGTAGAGTGGAATTCTTGTAGAGATAGAACTTATATGGTCAGTTTATTCAATCTTCTATATGAAACATTTAGATAAAAGGCACTTTGGGATGCTACAGTAGAGGTAGCTTGCAGGCAAAATCAAAATACAACTCCTTCAAGTTTATGAAACTTGATTGAAACTAGCAAATAAACAAACTATTCATTATTGCCTGACAAGACTCAGCAGCACAACAGAGCTCATGAGAGTCTGGGATCGGTGATTTCCACCTCCCAGCTGAATGCCATGTCCCAGCTCTTCAGGGTAGATTTATCATCACGTATTCAAGCACCGGGGTAACATTTCCTTTTCTTTGAATGTGTGTGAATGTCAAGTTCAGAGTGCTGTTCCACAGATGCTTTTTCAAAACAACAATGTAATCCTCTTTTAGAAATCCTCCCATTAAAAAGAGAAGGTATTCAAGGTATTCATCACAGTCCCACAACCAGGCTTGCTCTCATGTGGAAGCAGTAAGCAGCCCCATGGCACAGGAGTGAGTGTCCCACCTGCAGAAATGTACTTCTTTCATTCAGCACATTACTCAAGTCTGAATCTTGGTTAAATATCAACTAAGTGCTATGGCTTCATCTGGACCATCTGTCTATAATGTCTTCTTGTTAAAAATGCTTAAACAGCATTAGGTCCCTCTGCTGAACAAAGACTCTCCTGACTTGGGAGACACTTGGACATAATGTGTATCTGAGCATCCTCAGCTAGATTAAGGTGGACTTTATTAATTTACTTTTGCTAAGTCATCATCAGAATTTTTCTTCCTAACATAGAGGCATGATGAGATTTTTGTTTTCAAATTATAATAAAAAATTATATTATGCCTAGCCAGCGTGCTTGGTTCCATACAGGTGCATGGCATTTGTGTTATGAAAGCTGATTGAAAAGAGCAGCGCCATGAAGATAAAGAAAACCTGTTTTAACTCTGCATGGACTTGCCATGCCACTCTCATTTTGGGGATTATTTTCCATCATTGAGGCTGCAGTCACCTGTATTTCTTCTCTGACAATTCTGCAGTTTTCTCAAGTGAACAGTGATCATAAAAAGCACTTATTTTAGAGAGGCTAGGTTCCTGCATTGTGGGCCAGAGCCACTCCACATCACCTGAGCTGCTCTCCAGGATCATTCCCTGCATGGCTGATGGTAGCCATACAGGCATGCTACTCGGTGCCACAGTACAGGGATACCAAGAATGCAGTTTGTATCTGCCATAAGTTTTCTCCATCTCAGTGTCTGCATTCCTCCTACAAACCAAAATCCACTTGGACCACACTAGATAAGCATTCCTGTGCCTTAATCCCTTTAATCCCTTGCAGCTTAATCCGTCCTTTAGCACAATTGCTGGGTACCTGATGGCTGCTTCCACTCTGAATTCAGCACCGGATATATGTTCTGCAATATATTAGCCATTGGCAAAAGGGTGATGCAAATGCTGCTCCTGCTTTTCACCAGCTGAGGAAGCAGGGATGGGAGCGAGAGATTTCTGGTATCAGAGTGAGAGCAGAGGTGAGCACAGCTCTGCAGGTTGGACAGTAGGGTGCCTGCCTGGGACTTGAGAGGCTCTGGGGTGTTTAATGTGGTAGCCATGAAGCAGAACTCCCATTATACAGACTAGATTTGTGCTTGTTTGTGCAGATATTCCTGGGCTTTACTGCACCACAACTCTCAGAGAAGGAACATCTTCAACTCGCATCACATAAGGCGGCTTCTCACGCAGGGTTGTGGGTCTACTGTGTTTCACACACAGTTTGAACACAGGATGGCCTCCTGCTTTACAGAAAGTTGTTCTCTGCCAGAAGATAGCCGTATCAAGAGATAAAGTGAAAAAATGGGGCAAAAAATCTGCTTAAATCCTTCTCATCCACCACAATACCTAGTCCGTGCAACATGTTTCTGTGTCATCTCACGTTGCATGTAACCCATCACCCTTTTTTGGCTACTACATCTGGCACAGGCACAAGCATCAATAGTGGTTGAGTTTTCTATGATTAAAGAATGATTTAGATAGCAAATTCAAGTAAGGACCTGTGGCTGTGAAACCAAATCTCTAAAACCCGAGGCTGCAGAAATTCCCTTTGGTCACAAGAAAACTTGGATTTCATCTGTACTCCTTCTCTTTGGTGTTTGCTGATGCCAAGTTCAAGTGTTTGGCATGTCACAGCACCAAGCCTCACAGAGTTCATTTGGACAATTCTCTAAGGCACATGCTGTGACTTCTGGAAATGGAGCTGTGCCAGGAGTTGAACTCCATGATCCTTGTGGGTCCCTTCCAACTCAGCTTCTTCTGTGATTCTGTGACCCACAAAATGTCATTTTATTTAAAAAAAAAAATCTAATAGCTGAAAGTGGAGAATTTATATCCAGCCCTGACCTGTAACTGCAGTGTGGCAGTATGTTATTCACCAAAGCCTGGAACAGCAGGACAGAAGTCCACAAGGGGCTGTGGAATTCCGAGCTTGGCACCCTTTCATTAAGGAGGTTTAGAAACCTTAACTCACTCTGGTTTCTTGTGTTTAGGGAGGATTATCTGCATGATGAAAATGAAGTCTTCATCTGAAAATCTGTGAGGTTTGAGGTGGCTTAGAAATTTGGTATATGTGGCTACATAAGTATGTAGGAGATGGACTTGCTAAATGTATGTGTGCGTGGGACACAGACACACCCATCTCTACAGGGACCTTGGGTAGGTGTGGTTTTGGGTGCAAGGTCCTCCATCTACCTTGTTCCCAACCAAAAGGGGGAAATTCTCTTCCTTTACACCACCCAGGTTGAAAGCAGTGAGCCAAGAGGAGCAATGGCAGAGGAACCGCTCCGGGGAGCCTTCTCCTGTCTGCGCTGGGAAACAAGAGACCTGAGTGGTGGGCAGGACTGACCAGCCGTTCCATTGTGGAATGTAGCCACCAAGTTACCCTTTGTGGCTGGTGTCACTGCTGCTGAGCTGTCCCTGCCTTCACTGAGGCCACTCCAGATGGACACTTGGGTGGGGGCCAGAGCAGGGTGGAAACTTGAGTTATACAATGGTGGGTTAGCTGCAGGGTGAAATGGGCACCTGAATAATAGAATCAATATGATTTCCACAGAAGCCATTTATTGTTTACAATCATCCCCAGTTATAGTTTCTAACTCTACTGTCCATGCATGCAGGTGTGCGTTGATTGGCTGAGCCACTTGTCCGTAAGGCGGGCACGCATCCTTCAGGGCACTTAATTGGTCAAGCATCCATCATCACACCGTGTGTCCTCTAAGTTTTTTTACAAAACACTAAGTGTTTTTTACAAGCAAGTTCCCAGGCTCTTCGTTCTATTTTTCAGTCCTGTTGTTGTCTCAGTAACCTTGATGAATTCCTGAGAACCTTAAAAATAAGACTGTAGTGGCTCATTATCTATAAAAAGTTTGGCTGGTACAAAGAATGGCCTAAGTTGTGCAAATACATTGCTACAGGTTACCTCCTCTGGGTGGGTGGCTCTGGGGACAGCTCCATAACACTAAAGCTGAGCATGGGTGTGTTTTTCCCTCCACTCTTTTGTCACCTCTGAACACAGCTGCAGCCACCAAGAATACTTACTTCTTTTATCTTTCAGGAAAATCTACCCTTAATTAAATCTCCTAGACTATATTAGTGTTAAGATCAGGTGCCAGATTTCTTTATATTATAAATTAGTATAAGAGAACTTCGGCTAAATTACTCTCTAAGTAGGTTTGACTCACAATTAGCAAAGGCTGTTTAAAAATGTGGGCTGAGGTTACAACAAGGAAATAGACATCATGCTGTCACAGACTATGCCAGCACTGCAGATAACCATGACAATGCATGACTGAGGAATATGCTACCAGGTGTTGGCCTGAAATACCTGCTGCCTTTTGAGATCTGAAGAAGAAATCTTCATAATAATTAATTCTGAATTCTTTTTCATTATTAAGGCATGTAATTGCTCAAACAGATAGACTTCAGAGCCATTTTAATGATGTACAAGAAGTGTAATTAGGGTGTAAAGTAATATCTCACTCTAAATTTTCTGTTTGCTATGGGAAAATGTTTTAGTAATTATGCTGTAGATGCCAAATGCCATGAAGAAAACTCATTCCTAAGATATTTGGCATATGTTTCATTCTGTCCAATTTAGTTTTCTGCATGTTGATGAGAAATGCCAGCTTTTTTTTTTTTTTTTTTTGTGATGGGATTGCTTTTGTTAGCTTTTGCATGCTTTGCTTGCCTCTCTTCAGTGTAATTTCTTTATCAAACAAAGAAGATAATAAGACTAATTTGAGGCAATAGCCTGATATTTTCTATAACCTGGAGTGAAATTTTTATTAGGAAAATTTTATGCCTTAAGGTGCACCAAAATGAAATCATATTACATTTATAATGAGGCTTGAAGTAATTTAGGAAACATTTTGAAAGAAGGTTTCATTAAAGAAATAAATTAGAAAAAAAATATCTGCATTGTAACTTGGAGCTTAGGTCCTGAGGAAGCTGTGAGGAAGCAGACCAATAATCAGAAATATTTTTTATATGATTATCTAATATGTAGGGATCAAAAAAAAAGTTTCATTTTGGGAAGAAGCTTGACAACTATATGGATGCAGAAACAATCTGCATTTGTTGAAGTGATTTTTGTTTGCTTTTACAGGCTTAATCCTTCAAATATGATGGAGCAGTTTTCTTCATAATTTGAGTTCCTGAAGTAAAGGCATTAGAGATACCACATCAAAAACATAATTATCAAAAGAAAAAAAAAGGATTGTAAGCTCTATGATGACTTGTTCTCATTTGTAGGTTTATTATTAGCATATTGCTGTTTCTTTTTTATCACCTATTCTCAATAATGGCATCTATTCAGTTTGTAAGTATTCTCTTTCTGACATGTCTTATCTTTCTAAAAGTAATGCAGCGTGATAAAGTTTAAGACATGTAGTTCAGGCCATTCATTTAAAGCTACTTATAAAACTCCAGTTACAAGAAAATGGTTCTTGTCTCTTCTCTGACACTTTCAGCATCCTGACAAAAGTATCAAAGCATATTTGAAAATAACCTTAAAAATGAAGCATGGTAAGATTCAAATGGATTGTGGTGGCAATTATTCTTGATAAATTTTCCTGGTATGCCCAGTGAACGAGAGGACAGATGGGATTCATTGGTAATCTCACAACAGCCCAGAAAGTGTTGTCATTTTATATATCTTAACAGACACAAATAGCTCTTCAAATGCTTCCTTTATTCTAAGACTTGTCTTGATGCCTGTGAAGGATAAAAAGTCATCGAAAGCCAAGCTGTACAGCAGAGAGACCTTAGGAATTTTATGCTCTGAAGGAATTCATTCACACTCAATGTGCTGATGTGTGTGGAAATTTTTAGGTCATACTTCATTGTACTTAGTATTAGTACCATCATAGCATAATTCATGCTGGCATTATATAGTCCTAATTTGATGATAGATCTGGCATTGATACCTCAAAAAATGTACACACCAACAAATACTCAGCAAGAGGAGACTGTCATTTCTCATGGCAGACGAGGATAAGGAAAGATAATTCTTATGCATTTTTGTCAGCAGTTCATACTGTGTTTGCTTCCAAAGTTCAGTTTGACAACCTAACCTCTCCCCAAGAGAAACATTAATTTGGTCAGAATGATGTAAAATGATGATGCTTACAAATATGTAGACCAACTTACTCGTTCTAGATTCAGGGTCAGGAACAGAAGGAACTAAAACCTTGCTTGTAACTGCTGAGTGATACCACTGTCTCTGCAGGGGAACAAGTGCTTTATTCCAGTCAGTGTCATACAATGTCAGTCAGTGTCATTCAACATTATGGCAATGATGTCACTGACACTCTGTGTGAATCAGTCTAGTTTCAAACGTGGCTGTGAGAATCTTGTTTGCTCAAAGATGCTTTGTTTCAAGACAGAGACTTCAGTAAACATTGCCCTCTCCAACTTGTAAATATAAATTGCATAAATACTCAGTTT
Organism: Acrocephalus scirpaceus scirpaceus; assembly: GCA_910950805.1. Lineage (NCBI taxonomy): Eukaryota > Metazoa > Chordata > Aves > Passeriformes > Sylviidae > Acrocephalus > Acrocephalus scirpaceus. The sequence continues at coordinate 51,754,497 of OU383774.1, read as the reverse complement.
ACTCTGTACCAGTTTACCAAGTGGAAATATTCTCATATAGAGAAAAGATAATATATATTATATATAACACATAATTTAGCCTATATTTTCACTCATTTTATCCATCTTTTTTTTTGAGATAAACCCTGAAAATGAGCAGATGCCAGACATTTTCAAGTAAATGCCCAAAGTGCATACCTTCTTTCGTACCCTATAAGAAGACTTGCCTGAATCTTTGGGACTCTCAGGTCTTTCTGTACCGAGCTGTGCATGCAGCCATGCCATCCCATCCCATCCCATACACAGAGATGCTGTTAGGATGCAGCTCAGTAACCTCTGGCACATGAATTTAAAATCACATGCAGCCAGAATTTGACTGGTATGTGATGGGCTAAGATCTGAATCTGGAGCCAAAACCTTCAGCTTCTTGAAGACTTCACCTGAGGTGAATTGCCATGACACATCTCTTTGAAAGGCAATTTTTCCTGACCTCCATTGCATTTCCATTGTCACACTGAATCTCCATACATTGTGGGAAAACTCTCCTGAAAAAGGCAGTATTTAATAAGAATTCTTTCAAAGCAAAGAAGTCAGTCAGAAAATGATCAGTATCCTAATGTTGTAACACCAAATCTTTCACTAACAAAAACTGTACTGGGATCAAAATACAGAATGTTCAGATAACCACAGGGTTCCTAATTATAGTTATTAGGATTAGGGCTCATGTACTAGTTTCTTGTTTATTTCATTGCTGATAATTTGCCTACAAATATGTTTTACTGTTCTTAGATTCAGCTAAACAGTATTAAGCCCATATTAATGGAATGACTCAACTTGTAAGCTGATGATTCAGGTACCTCAATAATGGGAGTTCAGGAGAGGTTTGCAATAAATAATTTTTTAAAAACCCTATCTTAAAATAAAAAGTGAAAATTCTGGGTTTAAATGCTCATTTTGGTTTACTGCATATTCTATGTGGGCCTTGGTTTGTTCCTTTCTGAAAGTCATAAATGTGTTGCATTAACTAGGGTTTTTGTACTGTGCACTTGAACTTCATTAGAATCATATCCAGCAATTCTGTAGAGAAGCTACAGGTATGAGAAACGCTGTTGTAGGACAATCATACCCTAGACTACTATAATGCCACACTTTAGCTAAATCCAAAATAATTAACGTATGTTAATTATTGACTTATTATTGACTACTAAGCAAAGGTATTCCACAGTGTAAAAGAACTAACTGGGAAAAACAGTCTAACTGGGGAAAAAAGAAGTATTAGACTGAGTCTGAATTTTCTCTGGAAAATTCCAGGCATACAGTATAGCAACTCCATGACTTTAATACTCAACTTGATATAAAATGCTCTCCTTCAACAAAGTTGGTTTGTATCGCTACGAATTGTTAGAAATCAAAATAATAATATTTAATCTGGATTAATACCACAATTTAGGCACTTTGCATGATTTCACTGTGTTTTATGTTTTTCTAGGAGTAGTAGTGCCTTTAGTCATCACAAAAAAGGACGTTTGTTCCCTTTAAAAGACAGAACCATTTCATAGTTGCAGCAAAAGGACCCAAACAGGTTATCACTTATGCTCCATTATTCTATCATACAGCTGAATTATTGCCACATTCACCTTTCTTTCCTTGTTTAGCTCAAGGTATTTGTCATTTCACGTGTATTCGGAAGAGCTGATTTTTAATTGTCACTCTCTGGAGTGACAATTTCTCTAGAGGAAATTCTTTTTTCGGAAATGTATCAGCCATGTGGTAACTCTTATGAGCCCTAGGCAGAGGTGAACACTACACTGTACTACCTGCACTGAATAAAACCATAATGAAAAACAACCTTTTGCAGAAAGCTCCCAGTGTAAAAGGAGAAAAGCAGCAAATATATACAAAGCAATTCAGTTTTGTCTCCTCATTTAATAATGCAGAAATCAGGACAAAGTCACTAATCTCAGCTAGGCCTTTCTTATTAGCCCAAAGGAGTTGTGGGCCCCTCCAGAACTGCTCAAAGGCAGAAATCCAAGTGGAGTGAACTGCACGTAGAAGTCACTGTTTTCTTCCAAGGACTTCTAAGGGTCACTGGGCTGACTGACTCTGATTAGAGAGACAGTTTCTACTGACAAGAATTCAGCATTTTATTGCTGTAGCAATTATACTAGTTTCATTGTTGCCTGCCTTTGTTCATAAACAGCCTAAATTCCATCACAGTCCCTCACTGTGACCTTTTTCCTAATGCATTTGAAAAAGAAAAGTTTTTATCTTCCTTATTACGTTATTGGCTTGCATTAAGTGACATTTTTTTTAATCTCACTGGTGTATTGTGAGAAATAATTAATGCTTGTTTACTGCTTTGAAAATGAGCATAATTGCATCAAATGCTAGTTTGAGGAGAAAGATGCTTTTTGATGTTCTTACTTGTTTTGTTCAGGCCTTAATTGGCTCTGTGTTCATCTTCCTCTCACTCTTATGGTTGTGAGTTCAACCCTTTTTTAACCTTTGATCTTTGAGTGGTTTCTCTGAAAACTCACAATTGTCACTCAGTCTGCTCTGTTCGTGTCTTTTAGATGTTTTAGAACCCACAGAGAAGAAGGAGATGAAGGCAATTTTTCAGGTCACAGGGATGGTATGATGGTTAAGTGGAGTGAACAGAAGTTTTTTGAAAGGCTTGTAGGGAATCCAGATTACCCCTAAAGAAAGGAGGAGAGAAGTCACCGTTGTTGTCCCTGTGTTTTTTTCCCCACTCTGAGAAGACCTTTCCTGGGATGGGATTCCTGTCTCATGTGAAGAGTAGGAAGTTCTTTTAGTTTTTTGGGAAGTTTTTGATTCTGAATTTTCTTCAGATAGATGAGAGAAAATGCAAGTAGAACAACTGATCAAATGATGAATTTATGACCTGAAGAAAAAGAAAAATGTAGTGACCAGCTCTCATTGGACTTGGATTCACCTTATTTCTCTGAAGAGGAGAATCTTTGACACTTGAAAATTGTGAAAGTAAACTGAACAAACAAAGAAAAACATATGGTAATGTAGAAATATTACCAAAAAAGTTGTAATTTACAAAGTGTCCCAGAACTTCTTGTATTTCTAGTTCTAGAACTTAGAGATTTTGTACCTGTACAAATAGTTAAATTTTCTTTTACATCTTTCACAAAAAATGAATGGTAATCTAAACATACAAATATGAAAAAATTGACAGTGATCTAATTACAGAAATTTGAGAACACTGGCTAGTTATTTTTCAAAAGCCTTACATTGTAAAACTGGAAAACATGTAAATGTTGTTATTTCTCAGATGACTCACAATACAACATAATAACGTTCTGGAAACTCACACTTACATAAACAAAAATCCAAATAAAGTATGTAGAAGTGAAAAAAGCAAAGAAGAGATCCAGTCCTTGTAAATCTGTAAAGAATTTCTCTGAAGTATTATAAGAAATGCATCCAAATTGAATACCTTTGCTCTGAATGATGTCTGTTCCTCATACTGTACTTTCTAAAATTTGACAACTGCTTTAGAATGGATGGAGACTTTGTTCATATACTTGGTAATTTCAGGTGAGTATTTGACCATATGAGGTTAATTCAATCATGAAAATGAAATGTCTCTTTTTAATACCAAAATTCAGTTTGGCTAGAAGCAGCTTTTTATGATTACATTTTTGACCAGGGATTGCAAGCAGTGCCGTGAGATTTAGCTGACCATCTGTACAGTTTGAACACTGAGCAGTGACTCTCTCAAACTCAGTACAGTGTTTATGGTAGGCTGCTTGCAAGGTGTTGATAAGCCAGAAATTAATTCTCTGTCTTAACGAATTTTCAGTACTCAGTAAACTGGTAAAACTCACAACCTGTATAAGCACAAATAACACAGCAAAACTAGTGGATTAGATGGTAGATTAGATTTTTTGCCCTTTATCTTTTATAATCCAGAATAACTTGTTTTAAAGCAATTTTCCCTTTTGAAGTAATTCTGGATTTGTAGTCTCAAAAAAAAACAAAACATATAATTAAAACTTCTTTCAGCAGTATTATTTTCAGGCAGAGCTTCTGAATTAGAGAACAAAGCCCAGTAGATTAGGTTTTAAGTGGTGAAAAGAAGAGACATGATTATTTTTACCTTCTATTAATTACCAAGTGAACAACAAAAAAAAATTGTCTGCCAATGATTTTGCTGGGTTTGCTTTTCCTAACCAGTGATTTCTTGGATTGAATCACAGATCATGCCATGTTGACAAAGAAAAGTGCCTGAGGAAAATTTCAATTAATTCACACAAAACCTTTCTTGTACTTACCTGTCTGACCTTATGTAGGTGTCATAATGCTCCCTGCATTGCAGGCACAGAAAAGTTTATCTCGACCTTTGCACAGTCTTTTGTATAGTTTAGTCTTTCATAGCTTCTGATGACTTTGTTCTTGTATTTTGTTTTTGTTGTTGTAGAACAAGAACTTACTAAAGTTTGCAGGTTTTTTTTTCCTTTTCAGAAAATGTACTTCAATGTGATAGGGTAATATTTAGTATAGCCATTTTATCTTACAACTATTATCAGAGAAACAGCACAAAACCATACCATCTCTTCATCTCTACTCCTTCCTGTCCCTCCAATATTTCCCTTGTTACACTGGTTCAAGTACATTTTTTTTGATAATTTCCTTTCAAGTTCTGATAGTAACTGTGATCTGGATAAAACAGTTGGAACTATGTCAAGCCATCATAAAGTTTCTGGGATTTATGTGGGAAGTAGAGGTCTTAGATGCTGTGGATAGAAACTTTATGAGCCGAAGGGAAAAGGGCAAACAATACATCAGAAGTGACCTGCTAGTGAATAAACTGCGCAGTGCTCACACCAGCACAGAGCTGTTTTGTTTGGGGAACTACACAATGGTCTCTCAGTCCGCCTGTGCTTAAAAAGAAAAATTATATTCAGGTTAAATACATATATTGCTGACTGAATATAATTTGTAGTGTGTATCATATTTATTGATGGTAAAGAAATGATGTTTTCTCCCAAGGTGCATCCCAGAGCAGCAGATGTGAGAGAGCTGTTGAGAAACAAGTCTTGATGTGTCCAGGGATGTAGCAGCATTGTCTGGAGGTTCAGCACAGACAGGTTGCCTCTGCCTTGTATTCACTTCTACTCATGTCTGTGGGCCCTGAGATGCAGCTGGAGATGGGATGACAGGCCCATGGTGCCTTGGCCATGCAGCATTCCCTGCACACGTGTCAAAACAAGTAGTGTGGTACACTTTGAGAGCTGCCATGAGTGAGGGGCTCCCCAGTATGTCTGGGAGGACCAGGGAACAGTTCAGCATGTGATTTTCTCTGTTTTCTGAAAAGCACTAGCCTTTACTTAAATATTATAGCAAAACTAACAAGTAGCATTACATCATTTCCTGAGCTAGAAATAATAGCTGAAAGCCTAATCTGGAGGGAGCGCAGCCAAGAATCATCAAGCTGTAAGTAGCAGAGGAGTACATTTTGAAACCAGCTCTTTATGAAGATTTAAAAATTACTCACCAAATGGAATACAGTCAAAGTGCACTTGGACATGTCCCTTCTTTATGTTTTCAGTATATTCTGTGACCTGCACTTTTACTTAGAGCTGTGTAGAAGCATTTAACCTGCTTTTTTCTTTCTCCAAAATCAGCCAGACGTGCCTCCTGCAGAGAAAGGACTTAGGATTTTTATAATATTTTAAGTCTTTAAAAAGATCACCAAACCACACCACCTGAGGACACCTTTTTAAAAGATGTTGAGCTGCTATTCAAGGACATATGTGCATAGTGGATTTATCATTTAAAATTACTGTTTTCTTGTAGTTTCTAACCGATTTTACTTTTAAATACAGGCCAAGTTCTTTAGTGTCTGCAGATCAGCTATATTTAACTTAGCAAATAATTTAGCACCACAGGAGCATGCTGGTAGAGCAATGAAAACTTTGAGCAGGTTGCTCAAGGTGTTTACATCTGACCATCTGACCCAAACATCCTCTGGCTGCAGACAGTTTGAAGATACTTTAAAGCACAGTCACTGATTCACATCCAAATATCCCTTTTGGGGCTGAGGGAACGTGATGGAGACTTCCTGCTTAGTTGCCTATGAAATAAGTGCCATTCACTGGTGCACAAATCACTTCCTACAGAGGCCCATGCATGGGGACTACAGGTTGTTCGGGATTTTGCTGTAAAATGGCTTGATTGTTCAGGATCAAAACAGTGTCAAAGACACTAGCTTCAACACTGGTTCATTGCAAATATATTTTTGCCAGCAGTGTTTATCTCCAAACACTGCAGAAAATGAGGTTATAATACCTAGAACGGTCAAGACGACTACAGAAATGATGAAAAAACATGATTCTTGAAAGTAGAATTATTTTTATTGTGAGTTTGTTAGCACTTCTGACAAAGTGCTCTGTTTTGTTGGATACTTGCAATTCTACCAAGACTGATAGGAAATTTTGTCTGAACTGCCACTGCCTTCAGCAGTAAAAAAAGGTAACCATTTTGACTATGATTGTATTGGTTTTCTTACTGGTATCAGAAAGCATCAGAGGCTTGAATGAGCAGTAGAAAATTATATGATACAAGGAGAGGAGATCATCATCCACAATTGTGACAGAACAGGCAATTGATATAATTAAACTACAAAACAAATTTAGTGTTTGAAAGAAAAGAAAAGAACATGTTCTCTTGGGTGAACTCAGGTCCCAAAGATTATTAAGACAGAATTGGGCTTTTCATTTGAGAGAATTAATTTAATCAGATTTTTCTGTTAACTTAATTTGATCAGATTTCTCTGCTAACATTGATATTTAATTTATTTGGTTGTTATACTACACCTTTCATTCTTTGAGCATTAACACATCATTTCATAAAATTTTTTCCATTTGGTTTTAAAGTCCTTCAGTATTTAGAGGGATTTTGAGTCTAGGATTTTAATTCAAGCTTATCACAGTTTATATAAAGTGCCTGTCAGACTGAGGTAATCATATCACGAGGAAGCTTACCCCAAGATTTCCACCGAGGCAGAGAGAAAGGATATCTTGGGTCTGTGTCCTCCTTGGGGTCCTGAGAGGATTTGGCTTCCCTTAGTACTTGGCCAAACAACAAATCCAAACACGAAACACATGGTTAGGAGCTACTCATCGTCCCTACAGCTGGAGTTGTGAACCTGTGGTCTGTAAAAAAAGCATGTAAATTACCAAGCCAAACAGAAAGGCTGAAGCAGAAGCAGCACGGCTGAAGACATTTGTCTAGTGGTTCCCTAGGGCCACACACAGCAACAGGGCCTGCAACAGGACAAGAAACAAGGGTTTAATTTCATTTAGCACTGTTTCTTAATAGCTCTGGCAGGTTTATCAAGAGACAGCTTCTTCAAGCCCTTTTATTAAAAATAAAATCATAAAAAAGAAGACATTTTAAATCTCAACCTAGTGTTACATAAATAAAACATTCTGATGCATGGGTCACACATTGCTGTTGCCGAGAATTCCTTTGGCAGCAAGAGCATTTTAATCCAGTCTGCAGTGTTTCAACAGGGAATTGTGGAGCCACATTCATCTCATTTGTGATAGCTGAACTTCATTTCTTTTGCTGTGCAATGACTATTATAACTGTGTCAACTGTTTTGGTATATGGGTTTTTTAAAATTCTGATCAGTGTAGCTCTTAAGATGGATTAAATACTTATTAAGACCATCCCTTTTATTCACCCTGAAAAATTCAAATTAAAAAAACCCATCTAAATTAGATGTAACAGACTGTAAAAATTAAATTGATCATTATACAGAAATTGAAACTTAACAATATGATAAAACTAACTGCCAATTATGATTTATGATAGAAATATAAACAAAAAGGCTACAATAAATACTACTTCCTCTCTTACCACAAATTCAAAGACAGTAACACTGGGGTCACTTAAAAATGTTTCAGTTTATTGTTGAGAAGGCCTGAGCTCTGTCCTGAGAAGGGCCAGAAACAGCACCAGCTGGGTGGACAATTTTCAGGTCATAGATGTTATTCCTTCTAAGCCCAATCTCTGCAGTTCTGGCAAGATAAACAAAATCAAGAAAAGGAAGCAAAACTAACTATGAAAGTAAAAATTTTCATGTACAGTAAGACTTAATGTCTGAGAAAGTTGGCTCATATGACCACCCGATCACACTCACAGTCATCAAACATTTTCTTTAGGTGGAAAAAAAAAGGTAGTGACTTTCTTATGTAACTTCAAAGAAAGCAATAAAGTACCACAGTTTAGTGTACACGAAGCTTAGCTTTTTTTGTGACTGACATTGTAATTGCAATGAATATTTGTGTTCTCTTTATGAGTCTAAAAAGTTTTTCTCCTTCTCTTCTCCTCGGAAAGGCTCTTTATTTTCTTCAGTTTTCTGTCCATGAGACAACAAAATCACTATTTCCAATTGTGAGTGGAGGGGACAGTTGTATGGATCCCAGTTAGTTTTCCTCAAGAATTTATTCCCAAAGTAGTGCTACAGGACTGTTCACTTTATATTTTACTTTGTATATAAAGCATATGAAAATCTTTTGGCCATTCCTGTTAGCTCCTACCAGGTTGATAGATCAGATATGCCAAGTGAGTTGAGCAAAAAGAAAGACCTTTATAGTTATGATTGTACCCTAAAAACTCAGTGCAACATCTTCTTAGGGTTTTAACTGGGATCTGAGACTTGATTGTAATTAAATAGAAGTTATATTATTGCAGAAATAACTGGACTTGTATGAAAGGAACTACATATTTATCACAGTAAAACAGACTCTGATGAAATTCTGATATGTCAATTTTGGAAAAAACACAGCAAAGAAAGGTAATCATGATTCCAAATTTTAGGCTAGATGTCAAAACCAGCTCCATGAAAAAGACCTATACCTAACAAATTGTTCATCCAAATGTTTAAAGTAATTTTCAAGTACAGGCAATCTGGAGAAACATTTCAGTTTCTTCATACCTAGCTACTATGTATGTAGATGTGTTTATTATAGCATATGTCTTCACTAGTATTTGGTTTAGTATCTGAAAATGTATCATTTCCACCATTAAATATTTCAGCTAAGAGCCCTAGCCTGTGATCCATATAATAGCTGTAAACCACTTGTGCTGGTGAACTAATATTTATTTCATGATTAGGAGGGTGAAAGTTATTAAACCACATAATTTCTAAGAACATTCACCCTTGTATGGAAGAGTCTGAAATGAAGAAATTACTTGAACCTTAAAAAAATGGGCAATTATGAAAAACAATTTCTGATGGCTCATTAAGGAAGTTACTCAGATTGCACAAATGATAGCTTTTACGAAACCTCAGACAAACTGCCAAAAATATTGTCTTCACTAGGAATACGTTTACTGCATGTGTCTCATTAATATAATTTTAGCTCTGTTGCTCTTGTTGCCTGATGATTGAAGGCAAAACAATGATCGCTTAACTGTTCCAATGGTTGAAAAAATATTCAAAAATATTTTTGAATTAGAAATATATTTTATCTTTTCTTTTTTTTTCATTTATAATGAAAAAAAATAGAGAGGAAAATAGGTTCTTCAAATTTCCAGGAAGTTTTACAGAATGGCTTTCTGCCAAAAGATTTTCCTTATGGCTGTCCTACAGAACTCATGTTCCTTGTGTTACAGCAGATAATTTTTGGACTAGTTTAAGTAAACATAAAAAAATATTTCCCATCAGAATATAATCATCAGAAAACCCTAAAGTGAAAAATTTTGTTGCAAAAAATTAGACTTCTGAGGCTGCCCAAGTAAATGATAGAGATTTATCAATGGTCGAAAACATTGCATGATGAAATTTCAAAAGCCTTCTGTTCTTCTGTTGCCTCCTCATCATGGCATCAGTGTAACAGACACAGTTTATGCTGCTTTGGTTTCTCAGGTCCTACTAAGAGCAGGAAACTACACAGAAATTTATGTTTGTATAAATAGCTGCCAAATTTCAGATGCTTACATATGTATATAAATGCATACAGTTACATATACGTAGGTACTTACAGAAATAAAGCAAAAGCATGTTAGTTCCTCCAAGTGTTGGTTTTCCTAGAATCAATAGGGAAAAGAGACAAAAGAAAAAGAAACAGTTACTATCTCAGAACTGCTTTCAACCGCTGTCATACAATTTTGACATAATCTGAGTTCTAACAGAGATCCAATTTTGTGCAGCCATCAAGAACACTGATTTGACTCTGAATATGCAAAATTCTTGTGGTCATTTGGAGGGTATCTTATATTTCTAGGAATTTCCAAATTTTTCTGTCTCTCCAAAAGCAGCTAGTTACTCTACTAGAATCATCTTTCCTGTAGTTTTCTGTAACAAGAACGGATGAATAGCTTGATATTTTCTTTGCTGTTAACAAGGTAAAAGGCTTAAAGAAATGCAATTATTTTGAAAGGTGAAATTATTTTTCGTTAATCACTCGGTTGCTTTGTGATTTGCACTTTTGAGATCTGTTTCTATTTAGAACATTCTTACCTCCAATGTATTTTCTAGCTTCTGTCAAGGCCCTGATATTCTGTCTTTATATGCCTACTTTTCTAGACCAAGCAAAACCAAATTTCCTCATGCTAATTGAAATCCTGCCTACTGGTGAAGCATTCCTTAATGTCCAAGAAAGTAGGCAGGAGCAAGCCAGCAAGACCTAGAGGTTTCAAAAATCATAAGGACAGTAGGAGTGGCCAGTAGAGAAGGTCTGGGAAACTAGATAGTAATGGAGTTCAGGCTCACTCACCATTCTATGGTAACTCACAAAGTTAGGTTACTAGCATACTCCTTGCTGCAGTTTTACAGTGAATGAACCCCCTCCCAGGCAAATCCCAGACTGCAGTTCCATGTTTGCCCACAGTTCCGGAGATGGCACAGACCACAGATTCTTGATAGGCAGGATAGATGTGGGCATCATTTTGAGGCAGGCAGTTAAGCCATATGAACATAAGCCAGGCCAGACCACTTTTCCTGAGGGTAGAGAATGGGCACCAGTCCAAGAGAGATTTGTTTAGCATGTGCACACAGCCTAGCTTTCCAGAATACCAGTTCAGTAAGAAGCTGGATCTCAACTTCAGCAGAAATACTTTGGATAAAAACAGACTTCCAAAAGAAAATCCCATCTGCTTGCAAGAAGGCTGGCTCCAATGCTTTGCCAAGCAAAGCTTTGTGGGTCATGGTTATATACAGCTCACACACACAGTCCATAGGAAGCATGCAGCAAGTTTGCTGCAGGGCTAAATCCTGATTCCTGCACTGAATCATGCAGACATAGAATAACATTTTCAGAGGCTGTGTTAATTTAACTTGTTGTGGAAGACAACAATAAGGCCCATGACAAGGTTGTCTTCTTTCTTCTCATGCTTCTTTTCTGAACTATCAGTATTTTTCTATATTTTCTATTTATCGAATGTTTGGTTTGTTTTCTGTTTCTAAACAGGACTCAGATTAACTTGTAGGGATAATTTGTCTCTAAATGAGTTCACCTTCCTATAAAAAGTTCCTCAAATGAAAAAGATGAGGTGTTGCTTCTGAGATAAACAATTGTGACTATGTATGTGGCATATGCAATAACAGAAACAATAATATGCACTCTATATGTAATTTTGTGCTCTTCCCCAGTTAATTGCATTAATGAAAACAAACTATCTGCATGCTTGGTTTCTTTGCTCATTACTCCTTCTCATGCTGCTGTCAAATAACAGACATATCATGTGTAATTGCTGGGAAAAAAGTTAATTTGAAACATTGTTGGGTATCATTGTTTGAATTTCAGACTTCACTTTCTTGTCACTTTTACTACCTTAAATATATGTATATTTTCACCTGGATTATTTCTGTTTTGCACCAGTGATAGAGCAAGGCAACCTTTCAGTGGCTGACACATGGCCGTTTGTACCAGCAAATTACATGTGCATCCCAAGCACCACAGCCAGCTGGCAGAGCTTTTGTTGATTTTCCTAGTCTCCAAAAATGGAGCAACCACACTCAAAAGACCCTCTGAGAAAGGCACCTGCAGCACCCTCTACTTGGGTATTATGCCTGGGAATTATTAGGAAATGATGCATGAGCCAAAATCACACCAGAGGACATTTCAGGCACTTGACAGTATAGATAAAGATCTATCAGTGTCTGGGAACATTCCTGGGCACCATTTAAGACACTAATACAGACAAAGCCACTATGGTCTGTGGTTGTAATGGAGAATAGGAAATGTGATTAAATGGCTCTACTGAAAAATGCTACATGGTATTAAAAATTTTGTCTGTATTGCTTCATCTTCCATTTCATAAAAGTTAACTGTTCCAGACACTCAAATGTACCAGGCTCACTAACATCTTTCTGTAGTTTTTACCTCCTAAGGCAAAACAAAAAGTTTGTCTTAGAGACATTCTTACAACAAGTCTGCAAATTCCTTAATAAAACATCCATCTATTAGTTGCTGTCAATTTGCCGACTTGAAATTTTTTGTAGTACACTGGCTGCATTCAAAATAATTTTTGAGACATTTCTTAACATGGTTGCATTCAGATGTCATCAGCCTTTACAGGACATGTCTTTTTGTTAGGTCAGAAATTGAATTTACTGTTGTTGCTGTGAAACTTGGTTACGTTATGTTCTCTTTCCTTGATGCTGATCTCTGAAAATGCATAGTGATCTAAAAAAGATTTCCCAGGTTTCTTCTTGTATTGTGATTTGGGGTTTTTTATTAACTTTCCTATGCTTTTCCAATTCTATTTAATATTGAAAATCCTCTAGGTATGAAACATAAAATAAAGACTTTTTTTATTATATCTTTTTCAAAAGTCTTTGAGAATTTAGGCCAGGATTTCATGGCTCTAACAAACCTTGTTATGTGCGTTGATTAAAAAAAAATCCCTCTTGCTCTTTCTCACCCTGAATGGCAGGAATCACACTTCAGTGTTGTGATTCTAGCTTTGTGAATCATCCTGAATAAATTCTGCTAAGTGATGGCATAAAAGCACCTCAAGAAATTATGTCAGAGCAGCCACAACTTCCTTAAGAATCTCATTTATTGCAGGTGTTTTTTTACCTCTCTGGGTACTACTGCTTATCTAGTAAAACCATAGCAACTACAGGGCTGAATCACAGTGTGGCCAGAAACATGAACAGGTTCACTAATGCCTGATAACTTGAGACCTCTGAGAAATCACTGCAGAACATCTTATTGCCAAAGACTGGGGGAAAACACAAATTCCCTGGGTTTTCATGAAGGGCACGTATGTAATGCACATCACCATGCATTATGTGTCATATGCTGCGAGCTGTCTCCCATGGGATTCTAGGTTCTTCTTCATTTAACCATGAAGCACTGATGAACAAGTATAAAATCTGGGTGGGAAAAGACTCTGGAAATTTAGCTTGCATTGACCATATTAACTTCTTATGGCTTAATTCTGGTGAAACCATCCTTCACCGGAAGAGCCATGGGTTAAGAGAGACAAGCAATCCCCTGAGATGTCTTATGAATTATTGACACAATAGTAACAGAATTCACTTGGTTGCTCTTTAACTCTGGAATATGGCTGATTGCACTTTTTGTTTTCAAATATCACCCACTGAGCTGATATAGAAATACTACTTAACATGAAACAATTTCTTAGGAAAAAAAAAAAAGATTTAGTATTCCTTTTTTGAAGGGATTTAAATTCCTTTCTAAATGAATTATTAAAAATGGATAATTTTAAACTTATTTAAAGAATATATATTAAGTACAAATTAATTTATAAGTTATAAAATTTAAATTATGGAATAGCTTTCACATTTCCTTTGAAGAATGTGGTTTTTAAGAAAACCACAACAGACGCTAACCTCCACAAATAAGAAGAAAATTTTCTCTATATATGTTATAAAGAACTTAAAAAATGGTTAATTCCCAGTACTTAGGAAGTAACATTTAGGAAAAAAATTAATTACTTCTATATTAAGCCTCCTTGAATATATGCAAAAGTGGTGGGTAATTTAAAAATTAGAAGATGAAATTACCTAGGTCAGGGACAAACTGTGTCCTTAACTATTGCTATTTTGTTCAGGTTATGTGCCTTGAAGGTAGTTGCCAATCTATTGAATTGAACAGAAACACTTGGTTTCAAGTATGTGGACAAACGTTTTAAAAAATTGTCTTTACCATAGCATATTTCTACTGGTTTCTCCTGAAAGCTGAAAACATTCAATTTTTAAAATGTGTTTCAGGATCAATACTTCGGTTTCTCTGTACCTTGTTTAGATTAAATAGTTATGATTTCATCTTTACTACTGGGTAATCTCCTGTAGCTCAGAGTTCAAAACTGCACCATGACTTTTTTTTTTTGTGAAGGCTGTGCAGGGCTGAAGCTCTCGCCTCCTGTCTGTCCAAGCTTTCACTTCTTCAAAGTGACTTCTGGTTCTTTCTTGAGGCTCATGCCTGGCATTCTCTCACAAAGAAGCCAGAGAAGAAGGTGCATAGTGCGCAGCTGAGTCCTATATCTAGAGGGATGTTAACACTTGTAGGGTGAGTATTATCCTAGACAGGAGAAGCTGGAGTGCCTCTCAACAAGGCATTTATATATACTCATTTCAATGACAGCAGAACATGCATTCAATCTTTAACTGGTGGCAACTTGTGTGCCTTCATCTTTGTCAAGTACCTTTTACCAAACTCTCTTTCTTCAAACAGGAACTGTATTTGTGGATTGCTGTTTAAAATCTAATGTGCAACCTGCACTTTGAAATGAAAAAGCAGATGCACTTTCCATGAATAGAAGTCACTGAATAAAGTCAAAATCCTAAAGTGATGCATTTTTTTTTTTTTTAATTTCTCCTCTGAGCCACATTATTTTTCTAGTTACCAGAGTGCTGGAAAAGCCAAACATTTGGACACATCTGTGAGCAAAAAGCAGGACAAAACTATGTACACCCAAAATTTGGTCTTTATACTGTATATAAGTATAAAAATACTTATATTCCATGAAATTCCTCCAAACTAAATTCAGAGAGTTGCAGATTTATGGAATGGTTTGGGTTGGAAAGGACTTTAAAGATTTTCTAAATCCAAGCACCTGCCATTGTCAGGGACACCTTCCAATAAACCATGTTGCTCAAAGCCCCATCCAAACTGGCCTTGAGGACTTCCAGGGATGGGCCATCAACAACTTCTCTGCGAAACCTGTGCCAGTGCCTCACCACATCATAGTGAAGAATGTATAATCTAAACTTACTCCCTTTTAGTTAAACCTGCTTCCCATTTTCCTATCACTACATGCTTCGCAAAAAGTCTCTCTCCAGCTCTCTTGTAAGCCCCATTTAGGTACCAGAAGGCCAATAGAAGGTATCCACTGAACCTTCTCTTCTCCAGGCTGAACAAACCCAAGTCTTTCAGTCTATAGGAGAGATGTTCTTCCCTTATCCACCATTGCAATACTCCAGTTTTAGGCAGCCATCAAATTTTTCAAGCACAACTTGCTCTTAGTGAAGCCATGTTAGTGTCACACGTCACCTCCTGATTTTCCGTACACCTTAGCAATTCTACTCCTGTACATGGCAAGGTCTGCATCCCAGCCAGTTTTCTGCCTTTCCTGGTTGCAAAGTTTGTGAAATGTTTCTGAACAACCTCAGCCACTGCAAAAACACAACACAGGCCCTGTTTGCCGCTCAAATACACTCAGGTGTTTGAAGAGCATCTATGTGCTGGTGGGAGTGGTGGCTAGTTTGCTTTACCATCAGTTCATCATCGTGATGTTTGGATCACTGACTCGAGGTGGCATCCCCTTTACTGTTCCTGAGGTTATTCAGATCCACACTTCCCAGGCAGAGAGCTCAGCTGCCAGCCTTGCCCTCAGTTTGCTGAGGGTAAGGCTATCTTTTTTTGTGTGTGTTTTTCATAACTTAGCACTGTATCTTACAAACATGGTAACTGGTTGCAGTAGATGACGCCTCCTAAAAATGTTAACATTAAATAAAGGAAATCTCAGTGAGTAATTTTTGTCCTAACACTCATAATTCATGGAATAAGAAGAGATAATATTAGACAGGCTGTTTTATGTGCTTATTAAACTGTTATGGTCATCTAATCAGGCTGTCTCCCTTCTGCATTTAAAAAAAATGGAAATAAAACCACTTAGTAGTTTCTACATGAATAAAGGTTTTTAGAACAGAAGTCTGACTTCAGAGGCACAACTCAGGCATGTGTAAAGCTCTGTCTCTGCTTAGTGTAAAGAAGCCTTAGGTTCAGTAATCTTTCCATAAGTGACATACTAAAAAAATTAAAAGCCTGAAATACTAAAAGATACATTAAAAAGATTTTTTAAAAAGCAGACTAATACATCATAGCAAGTCATAGTCCATCAGTGTTAAAATATGCAAATTGATTATGCCATGTTATTTCTTGCTCAAAGGACCACTTTAAAATGGAAAAAATTCTCTCAGTTCAGAATGTTACAGTCCATATCAGACACCTAATCCACATGGAGGCTCTACAAAGCCTGAGATGAGCTCAGTTGGTCAGAGCACGGTGCTAATAAAGCCAAGGTTGAGGGTTCAATCCCCTTATGAGCCGTTCACTTAAGAGTTGGACTCAGTGATCCTTGTGGGTCCCTTCCACCTCAAAATATTGTTTGATCATTAGCAGTTCTTCCTTTCTTTGTATTTAAAATCTTACTTCAGCAGAGAAACTGGGTTGTATAGAAATGGAAATGCATACCATATAACGATGTGTATAAAAGATAATGCAGTAGAGTGATACAAAGGTACCAAGTTGGCAAGTTTTGTTTGTTGCTTATGTTTGAACTAGTCCTAATTTTTGTCTCAAAGCTGTTGGGAGCTGTTTTTATTTTTGTCAATGCTTCGCATAAAATCCAGCTCCCCATTCAGAATGCTAAATGAAGAATTTATCTTTTGAAAAACTTCTCTCTACATGTAATAAAAATTTTCACTATTCCATAATTATTCCCTATTCCCCACAAGTGTGCTATTGCACCACCTCTAATCAGTAATTTCTGCATTTTCCTCAGAGGGGGAAAAATTGAAGGCTTCTGTGGCCCATGGGGTGTCTACCAACAAAGGGAATGTATCTACTTGCAGTCTTGAAATGTAAAGGCTATACTGATAAAAGATTTATCCTGAATATTCAGTATTAGAATAAACCCTGAAACATAGAAATTCTCAGAAATTAGGGCAATCGACCAAAGCAAATATTAATATGTTTTTCTCTACATATTCAAAATATTATAAGATAAATATTTTGGAAAATTGATAGCTTATTTTATGCATGGAGAGAAAAATCTTGACATTCATTTATAGCAATGATTCAGAATTTCATTACACAATCTTTCAGTGACTGAAGGTGAGTAAAGAAAAGGAAATGTCTTTTGCTGGCATCTGCACTGCTATGAGTTTGCCAAAACCACAAATATAAGCCCTTGAGTTTGTTTCCTTTTGAACAAAGAGCACAAAAGAGATTAAATTCATAGGAAAGAAGAAGTCATTAATCACGATTTGACTTATTACTCTGGCAACCACCAATGTTTTATTAGACAAAAACCTGCAATCACAGTTTTCTAGAGTGGATTTTGCACTATGACTAGGTGAATTAATCATGTAACTTGGAGAGATTTGCTTTGAAAGAACAGAAAGTTTTGCTCTGTTTTTCATACAAGTTTCAGCTAACGTTTTACATTCAAATTTTATTACTTCAGAATATCCTCACAGCATAGTTTTCATTAGCATTTGATTAGAATTTTCAATATTTGGATTGTTTTCCTACACTGTCACTAAAATTGCTCTTGTCATGATGATTTCAAAGTCCTTTTCCTTTTGTCCAGCAGTGTATGGGAGCTGTTGCTTTTTTTCAGATCTGTGGTTTAATTCTGTAGCTGTTGCTGAACAGTACTCATTTGTGCAAATAGTCACATTGACTGCTTTGTCAATGGTCATTTATATGCTCTCTAAAGTAAATATTTGCTAGTCAGGGTTGTACAAACAGTCCTTCCAGTTACTGAAGTGTCTCCTGAAGAGTTAGAAGAGCAAACCAGGATGGCTGCAGCCTTAACCCTGAGACTGTTTCTGTACAGTGGCAGCAGATGAGGCACAGGCATTGTTCAATGCCACTGAAGCCAGACAGGATGGATTTGCTCCCCTCAGTAAAGAAGACAGTCTTACCCAAAGCCTTTGGAGATAGGCTGGGGAGGCTGTGTGAGATGGAGGGAGTGAAAACAAGCACAGTCTTGGGAAGACTGCTTATTAATCTTCTAAACCTAGGAGCGAGTGAACCATCCTCTGTGCCAAAGCAAGATCCAGAGGAGAAAGCTAAGAGTTGGAGTGATCAGAGACTTGGGGTTTGAGTCTTTCCCTGCCTCTTTTTGGTTTGAGGAGGGGGTGTACCTTGAGAAGCAGCAAAGCCGTCTCAGTCAGATTACCGTGCTAATGATCCTTTTCCAAGAAAGCAGAAGCATTACGAGGGATGCAGAAGCAATTCAAATTAAAAAGAAAAAAGAAAAGAAAAAATTTCATGACAGTCTTCACCATGATCTTGGAAACTGAGTCACATCATTTAGGAAAAGAAAGAAAGGCATTGCTGCACAGTCCTGCACAAAGAAAATGTGTTCATTGAACCCTAAAACTGAGTGAAATTATATTAGAATGAGAGAGCACCCTGAAAAAAAAGATGTGAAAGCAAACAAAGAAATAAAGCTTAGCATATTAACAGTTTTAATTGTGAAATGATTAGATCTGTAAGAGGTGAAGACACTTGGCTTTATTTCTGACAGCAGTTGTATATTTCCAATGGCACATTGATAAAATTTGATCATTATCAAAAGAATTATGAAGACATCTGCTTTTTATTTAGTCCACCACACAAAATATCTTCATCTGCAAAAGTATCAGCTCATTTCAGGAATTTTTTTGTTATTTACATCTAACTTTTAACGATGAAAACAAGCTCTTCTGCTAATTTGGAAACATTTTGCTAGAAAGAGATTGTTTCATCAGTGTTCATCATGTCTCCTTAAACAAAAAGATGTCTCAATGCTGATTTTTGACATTTATACAAAATAATAGTGAAATCAGTTTAAATGTTCTAAATAAATAACCATTTCAAGCAACCATTAAATATTAAGTTATTAAATACTAAAATTGCTGAACTAGTTGTTTGTCTACATACAACAGACTCAGATATCATGCCACATACAAGAATACTGAACAGTACTAGTCATAGAAAGCCTGCTCTTGACCTTTTCAGAGAAGTGAAGAGTGTATTGGTTTATAAACTTTCTGGAGTGAATGCACTCTGACTTAATAGGCTGCAATGTGAAAAACAAGCCTGAAAGCACTATAGATAAGAAACCACACAACAAACTTCAGGGAGGCAATTGCAGGCCAGTGGCATATGTCCAAGCCACAGGACTCAGCTGTTCTGCTGGCCGGGAACAAGATGATAGAGAAGATTACTCTGCAGGTTTTCCTAGGAGAGGAGTCAGCCAACAAATGGCCCATGTGAAAGGGAGGGGACCTGAGAAAGGACAGCACCCCCACAAAAAAAGCTCCTACAGTGGACCTTCTTGAAGATTTTAAATTGCCCTTTTTTGTTGAAGTGATTTGTTACTTTGTAAGAAGTGTTTTTTCTAAATAGATGGCGCACTTGTGACAGTGGACCATTACCGCAGGAGAGGAGAGGAGAGAGAGAGAAAGAGATGTTGTGTTCTGGGAATTCTCACCTCCCCAGCAGGAGAAAGCTGGAGTTATGGTCACTTAAGGGGGTGGTGCATCTGTGAAAAAAAGTGTAGGCGGTTCCAGGTTGTGTGTGAGGTGTGAAAGGGGTGGCACAGAGCAGAAAATTGTGCCAGGAAATTCCACTTTGGCCAGAAGTACTACCTCTTTTTAATAAATATAAAGTAATAAATGGGAATTTATGTATCTAAGAAAATTATAACTTTGCATTAATTACTACTAGCAAAAAATGCTCTTTGAAATAAAAACTCTGAAATGAAATACTGGAAACTTCTTGAAGGCCTCAAGAACTGTAAAGATGAGAAACACAAAATCAGTAGATAAAATGCATTCTTCATGCCTTATTTGTTTTAAGTAGGACAAGAACCAGACTAAATCAAAACAGGAGCACATGGTGAAAAAGTCCAAGACACTACCATCAGAAACTGGGTGTTTGATTTTTTTTTTCTTAAAATATTCTTTAGAATAATTAACAAAGCTGTCTTTTGAAAGAAACTGTGCCCTAAAAACAATTTCTAAGGTAATTTTTATGCTATGCAATTAGAAGAGTGACCCCCAAACAGGATATAGAATTTTTTATTTTATCTAATGAACATTTTTTATTTCTTTTTCTGATCAAAAACACACATTAACTCAGGATGAAGAAGAAACATAGCAAAATATAAATGTTCAGGAATAAGAATACAATTCTCAAAAATTCAAAGAATCATGCTGCTGCCCTGACTGCCTTTCACTGGTATCAGAGTATACTGTCCTTTTTGCTGAGACAGGAGACCTGTTTCCAGCTTCTTCTGGTTTTGTGAAGAAGTTTTTAATGTATTTTATTATGTCAGCTCTCTGTGAGTGCAATTCTTTATTGAAAATGTCTAAAGAGATTAAAGCACAGACTACGCACAAAAGTTTATTTGAACTTAAGTGTTTTATTTACTTGTTTGCTTTGTTGCCACAGAATCACAGATAATTCTGATTTGGAAGGTTTGAGGCTGACTTGATTTTTTTTTTTCATTCTTCCAACAACCAAAATAAAGATATATAGAGATACATACTGACAAATTCCTGCAGAGAACAATGTTCAGAAATTCTGTGTTTGGTGGGGTCTTTCCATTGTGACCAGCTGCTGCTGGTTTGACAGCAGCTTCTCTTTTGGTTAAAGGATTTAAAGGCTTGAAAAGGATATCTATAGCTAACAGTATTTTTTTTTCCTTTAATATTACTAATATTTCACTGGGAACTGCAAAGGCTGGTAAGAACAATTTCTTAAGGGAATTGCATTGATACCTCAACAAGTTATGTGGAAAATATGTGGTTTGATAATTTTATAGGAGCTTAATTAATCATGTTGGAATGTGCATGTACCAACTGGCACAGACCAGGGTGTGTGATCCTGCTACCAATAAAACTCCATGCATATAGAGACAAAGCTCATATTCACATAAATTTAATGCATTTCCTGACCAAACTCTACGGCTCAATGATTTTTCTCTGTAGAGGTGTCCTCAGTGAATAATGCGTGTTTTGGAGAGATATCACTGAGTGATTGCTTGCTGGTTCATTTGCAGTGTTAATTACATGAACAACGTTGCTCTCTCAGTGATGGATAGGAAGTTGTTGACAGCAAGCCCTTTTCCAGAGATGGAACACCAGTTCCCCACAGAACTGATTTTCCCTTCTGTGATGCATTCACTAAAACGAACCCATCTAACGTTTTTTGATAATTGCACTAAAAGGTTTCAAAACAAAATGAAAGGAAAAAAAGGCAAAAATCTAACAGGACTTTATCTGCTCTTTGTTATTGTTTTATGTTTTTATGGTTTGTCTTGGAATCATAAAAATAACTCTTACATAAAAGCTTAATGCAGACAACAACAGCAACAATAAAAGAAACAAAATGCTCTGAGGCTAACAAAACAACTGATTTTTCTTACCAGGACCAGGTTTAAGCTAGTGACAATACAAAACTAAGAATTTATCAGCATGATCAACCACCTTTGAACAGATGTCCAAAATGTTTTAATCGCAGTTAACTGTGTTGTAATAAAGAGCTGGTCTAGGCAATATCTCCAAGGTCCCAGTCCAGCCTTATTTTTTATGACCTCTAGAAACTGAAAACAAGAAAATATTTAACAAAGTTCTGCACATTCTGTGTCAAAATAGTTTCATTTTAGTATGTTTTCTAGATGTTCAGATATGGAGTGGTGAAGAAAAAAACCACTGTGACATCTGCACCATCCCACATTGTTCTCTTGAAAAGAACAATCTCAGAAGTAGAGCCCAAAATTTACTTTTCACCTACTGGAGGCTCATTTCAGTTTCTGTCATTCCTGTTCACTGTTTAGCCAGATATTTCTGGCACTGATAAGGGATCAAAAGTACTTCCATTTTCAATGTCCATCAGTGAAGACATAGAGCAGGGCTCACCTGGGGTAAGTACAGACTCTGCATCAGAAATTTTAGCAAAGAGAACAGTCACTGTAACCTACAATTATTTGATTCTGGGGGTGGATTGCTAGAGACATGATTTACAAAAAGTTAGATAGATGGCATGCTTTATTCTAGTCATGACCTTGGCATCATTGCTCACTCAAATTAAGGAAGGATCGATCCTCGCCTTTGATGTTTCACAGAAGTAATGATGAAAGGTTGCAATTTGTGCAGCAAACAAAGCCAGTAAAATCACACTGTTAATGCTGGGGTACAATAAACGATAAGCAGTAGAGATCAGAACAGATTGATAATTTTGTAGGCAACTTGGCAAAGAGGATTTTTATCAGAATAGTAATAGAACAGCTTTGTCTCTTCCAAGTATCATCAGGTAGTAAGCCAAAACATTTCAAATCTTAAATTAAAGGACTGTGCTTCACTTCAACCAAACTATTTCAATGAGCTCTCTCCACATAATCAGTTCTATAGCTGTGATGTCAGAGGACCCATGGAATTGGAAATTTGCAGGAGAAAGATTTTCCTGTGGCAAAACAACGTTCAAACTTTGGTGAAACTGAAGGGAGCAAAAGTTTTCTTGAAGTTTCACCTGGCAGTCCTTAGCTTGCTAGGGCTGGATGTATGTTAGAGCATAATGCTTGTCTTTTCATGGAATGCTGTAGGGTACTCTTTCATGATTTTTCAAAAATCAGTCATTAGAAATAGGCTTTTTTCACATATTAATAATACAGAAATGCCTGTCATGTATGTTTCTGCCTAAAACATGTTTAAAAGGTAAATGAATGGAGTAAACAGCATGATGTTTATCCAACTACCCTGTATGAAAGGTTAATTCTACAATAAAGACAAATTGAGACTGGGCCTCCAATATTGTCAGACAGATATAAGAAAACTCATTTTGTAAAGGAAGTTACATCAAATGCACAAAGTCACTGCCTCTGGTACAAATGGTAGTTTTGCTGTGTTGCAGTAGTGTGCTTTGATTAAATTAAGCCAAATAATAGACTTTCCCCCCTTCCACTTTATCTAGGACCTTTGGCAGCCTTTGCAACACTGAAGTTAAGTGTGTCAATTTCACCTATGCCTGCATATGTGCTCGTGCATGCAGTCAAGTATATACCCATTATATGTGCATATATTTGTGCTCAAGGGCTGGTCAATGACAGAAGTTCCAATCCCATGTATTTTTTCACTTCTCAGTAT
Source organism: Acrocephalus scirpaceus scirpaceus (assembly GCA_910950805.1). Taxonomy (NCBI): domain Eukaryota; kingdom Metazoa; phylum Chordata; class Aves; order Passeriformes; family Sylviidae; genus Acrocephalus; species Acrocephalus scirpaceus. The sequence goes on along the minus strand of OU383774.1, from coordinate 51,731,138 downwards.
TACTTTTTTTCATCACCTTAGAGTTCCTTTTGCTTTTTGTAGTGCACATTTTCCCAGAGATTCAATGTTGGTTTGCTTCAAATACAGGAACTTTATTTCTCCTATGGGTACTCAGCAGCTATTTGAGAGCATTTCTGTCTAGGGGTATTATGACATTACCAGAAAACTCATTGATACAGCTGATTTATTACCTTTGTGCACTCTCTTTCTCCTTAAAATTGCTCCAGTTTCCAATCTATTAAAATCAAAAAGGGATGTTTATCATAGTTTTTCAAATGATCATCAGGGAAATGTTGCTTTTAGTCCTTGAAATGAGAATAAATTAGTAAAAAGTGCCCAAACAAACAACTATTTCCACTGTATAATATAGTTCCAAAGCTGCAAACTTGAAACAGGAGTCATCTCCTGACAGAAAATTATAGAAGAATATAGAAAATATCCTTCTGTATATATAAATTTATAATTATAAAATTATGTTATTCTTTCCTATAATAAGATTTCTTTTGCTTTTTCAGATTATTTGCTATGGAAAAATTCCAGCAGAAACTGGTTTTATCAGTGAACAGTCTGTTACCACAGACATGTCTTTAACCATGACTGGTTAAAGAAACAGGATTTACAGACAATTGTTTCAACAGAAAATATGTATGGATTGTGGTTAATTGATACTATGATTTTTAGATGCCCCAAGTCTGAATGAACTTTTGATTATCTCTTTTGTCCCTGAAATCACTACAAATTCCTTAATATTGGATAATATATTCCTTTATTTATCTCAGCAGCAGTTCCTCCGTTTTTCCTGAAATAATACCTCATGACTCCTTAGTGAGCTGCAGCAGATACTTTTCCAGGCCTATTAGAAAATTAGAGGGATCATGAGATCTTTCTTTCTACTGAGTAAATAACAGTGCACCATTACTAACAGAACAGTCGATCATGTCTAAATAGTAGTAATGTTTGATTACAGTGATCAAAATTCAGAGATAGTAGATATGTCCCTAAGACCTCTAAAGTGGATATGTATTCCCATGCTTTTCTCAAGCCTGTAATATCTTTTTAAAAGATACTCTTCAATGCCCAAATTCTACTCTCAGCAAAGCAGTTACGCAACCCTTATTCAACTTGCAGCCATTTTGATTTCTACATAGATTTCTGTTTGTTTCCTTCTAGATATTGACTCTATATGGTTACTTAGAGAAATAAATGCATGAAAAATATTGATAAAACACTTAAAATGTAAGAACATTTTTGTTCCCTGCCTTAAGTTAAATCTCATTCCTGCTTTGCCAATAATTTTACTAATCTCTTTACTTTTTTGAAAGAATAAAATAGCCTTTCTGAAAAATCTAAGACTAAAATGTATGGTAATAGAGTTATAATTTTTTTAAGTTGTTGAGGAACTAAGATGTTTTCAACTTATTTTTCTTCTCTTTTCTTCTTTTTTACCATCAGATTGATTTGCCACTGTCTTTGTACAGTCTTCTTCAGTCTCCTTGATCCAAGGATGTATTTCAGAAGGCTCAGAGAGGAATGGAGACCATAGCTTTGCTACTTACAAAACCTGGGGCACAAAAGGGAAGGTCTTGTCATCCACAAAAGGGAGCCCCAAGAATTAGGCAGTGAATATCTGATTACTCCAGAGCAGCAATTTATGTTTAGGGCATTAATAATCACATTTAGCCTTTCTCTAGGTGGGTTTTTTTTTTTGGTGGGTGGTTTGTTGGTGTTTTTTTTTTGGTTTTTTTTTTGTGTTTTGTTTTGTTTTGTTTTGTTTTTCTTTTTTTCTTTTTTTTTTTGGTTTCCTTTTTTAATTGTTATTTTTTTGGCAGTAGAAAAAGTGAGTATGCTCATGCTGTACAGTAAGTGTAGCAATCTGTCTACAGAAGTTCTGCCAGTCCATGCTGGACTGAGAAAAAGTGGGGTATGGTTTGCACTTAATTAAGGTAAAAATAAGTTAACAGCTTGCTTAGAATCCCAAGTGCTGAGACTTTTTCATTCGAAGAACAGAATACACTGTGCCACTTGTAAAGGAACGTAATTTGTGTACTAACTTTGTCCTTTATAATTTGGATGTGCCCCAGAGATTTTAGACACCTTTAAAACAAGTTTTCATCTGAGTTACTCCTGACTTTAATGTTCACCCAAATCACCAGTTACATGCATAGGGCAATTCAACCACAGGCAGCACTTCCCAGGTGCTCAGCCTTCTTTTTTCTGCTACTCTATTTCTGGTTGGGAGGAAATAGGGTTTTGAATGAGATTGGATTGCCACTCTTGCTCTGAATTATGTTCAGTTTTTTCTCTCAATGCCCCGCTTTGTTATGAACAATTCTGTACTGAAGGCTTTTAACTCATAGAGTCTGAATGCAACTGAAATTCACCAGTGGCTGGGGAGCACAGTATCTTTGCCCACAAACTGACTTGTACAATATTGATTTAATTAGAAATAGGTATAGTGGCATTTTAGGCATAGATTCATTTATGCTATGTAGGTCAATGCTAGTGCTGTTGATAGTATTAGGCTTAAAATCTTAGCCCCTTAGAATCAAGATTTCAGAGGAGAGTGGAAAATCTATGCGGGGGGATGGATGGAAACCAGCAAGCTAGTGAAACGTAGTCATGGGCTAGGTAGCTGGCTTTGCTTTGTACAAGTTAACCAACTATGACCATGCGTAGGTATAAGCTATTAAGTGTAATTAGGACCAATCAAGGGATAACGTAGGAATATAGAGAACAATTCTTTCGAAATTCAAAGTCTTATGTTTCAGTAGAATCAATAAGAAGAATGGAAAATATTGAAGTTAATTACTGATATTTCATGTAACTAAAAGGTATAAATTGTAAATCCGAATGTATCTCCGCAGAACGGATTTGGGATGAATGAAACCCCCCGGTCTCTTTTGGGCCCAAAAATAAAAAGCACTTCATATAGCCATGCTGCGTGACTATATGTTTTTATTCCTACGCTAACACTGTGAGCAAAGAACTGGAAAATACTGGATTTCCCTGTGGCAGGAAAAGTTGATTTCAGATAGAAATATTTGAAATCATACACCTTAATAATCCATCCATTTTTGGGACCCCAATATAAGAAAGACACAACCTCAGGGGAGCTCAACAAGGGACCACCAGGATTGTTGAGGACTGGAGCATTTTTTTCTATGAGGAGAGGATGAAGGAGCTGGCTGATTCGTCCCCAAGAAAAGTGATTTAGGGGGACTTTGGAGCCTTCCAGTGGTGAGAAGATGAAGCTAAGTGCTCTACAGTGGAGGAAGGAATAACAAAAGGCAGTGGGCACAAGCTCACTGAATCGGTGTTTAGAATACACTAAGTTAAACCAAGAAGCTTTCTCTGCCTCATAGAGGTGGTCAACCAGAGACAATGTGCAGTCTCCAGAGATGTCCAAAACCCAGTGACATAAAAACACTTAGCAACTTGGTCTGATCACAGCTGAAGGTTGTATTAGAGACCTCCTGAGGTCCTTTCCAGCCTGAATGATTCCAGGATTCTATAATCCTACAGACAGTGAATAGGCACCTAATTACTCTCAGCAGTTCTCTTTAAATGAACAGATTTCATGTGCACTGAAAAACATGCCACATGCTCAGGTATGTAAATAAAGTTTTCAGAAAGGTCTATAATGGGAAGTCCTTCTAAAAACTTCCTGTGTGCATTTCTAGGTACCTTACTTTCCTAAAAAACCCCTCAGAGATTAGACGTCAGAGTCTGGAAGTCATAGGTTTCTTAAGAAGTTAACTGCCGTGTAATTTGATATTTCTGTTTTCCACTGAACTCTGGAGTGCAAGTTTATATAACAGAATGGTCTGAACATGACAAGGGACTGATGTCATTGCTATATCACAGTTCTGTGGAAATGTTGAGAGGTGTGTGGCTTATGTCCTCACCTCAACTCTTTACAAGGCCAATGATATTTCAGAAGCAATTTGCTATGAAGTCTCTCAATTATGGTACTTCCTGCCCAGGTGACATCCAGGTGGCACATGTCTACACTGTAAGTGCCTAATAAAACAATTCTTCCAGTGCAAACACACACGTTCCTGTACTGACAGTGGAGTTGGAGAGGCAACTGTACCTGATCCCTTCCTAAGGGAGGTCCTGTGCATTTAAATGGAAGTAAAGTTGCTCTTGAGAAGACCTCTGAAAGCACTGCTCCTTCACTGGTGGCACTAAATTACCTTCACAAATATTATTTTACTAAGGAACTAATATTTAGGCATTGGCTAGATGCCTACATGAGGTAGAGTATATGTGAGCGATAGTCTCACTAAATTCAGATGCCAGCTAACAAAAACGTATTCACAGTAGTAGAGACCTTTTCTGTTATTTCTGTTGGTAGAGGCAGTAAGTGTTTTAACCAGGACTTTCCTCCTCTCTGTGTTCATCAAATCTAACCTGCACTTTAGAGAAATCCTGGCAGGCAATTGTTTTTACAATTTTTACCAGAGGGACACTGAGAAAAGAGTCTGTACTGATCAGCCCTTAGTGGGGAAATGACCAAAGCTGATAAAGTTATTTCTCTGCACAGGGAGGGTGGCATAATCCAGCTGTCAAGTCTGGGATTTGATTCTTAGAGAAAATCTGTCATGTCACTTTAGGTGGACTTTCATTCTTCTATTTTGCTTAAAGATCTCTGTAAAAGGTCACATCACCTTTTAAGTATTTACTTTAAGATCTTATTGATTCACATTTAATGGAAACACATAGCTCTTAAAAAATAAACGAACTCTTTATCATAGCTTATAATGAGGCCATCTCTATGGTAATTAATTTCAGAGAATGGCATTCACCTGGCATATACTATAATTACACTTTAATATTGAGGCTGATCTGAGCAACTAACTGAAATGAATTAATAAAATATGTTTTATTAAAGCTAAGCAGGCTATGATTTTTATAATAATAATAATTATTATTATTATTATTATTATATGGATCTCAAATTCTTTTAAAACAGCATCTTTTTCTGGGAGCAAATACTGAGTTCATTTTCACATTGTATGTTCATATATGACCATACTGATGTCAGAGTGCTTTGTCAGTGTTTTTCAGATTAGAAAATCAACCAAAGATAATCTCTAGTTGACTACTATGTGTAGTTTTATAACCTGCTGATATACTAATACATAGCAGCAATATAAAAAGCAGTAACCATAATTATGCTAGCTTTTCAGATAGCAGATCTATGATATCTCATTTCCACATTGATAGCACAGGCCTAAGATGTTTTCCTTTGCTGTTTCATTTTCTAAAATCAAAACTAAGCATCCCTTTCAACAGATGTATCCTTTGTTCCATTGATTTTATTTTTTCCGAAGCAGGTGTAAGGATTTTATCTGTTCATCGGGATCTTATCCTGCACTGATTGCATGCAGTTTGTGTTGATATGCTTGAATTCACAGAGCTGGTCATAGGCCTAATTTCTGTCTCCAAATTCTTTACCCTTTCAGCAATTCTGCATACTACTCCTTATTCTTACTCACTGAAAAACAAACTGACAAGCCTTGTAGTTCCTGCCTTGCTCTCTGCCTAACTAAGTCATTATTTCCCAACACACACACACACACACACAGAGTTAATTATATAATTATACATTTTATATGCACAAATATAAAACCATTTAAATCACACTGGTGAGTATAATTTTGCATTTGGACAATTATTTAAAAGAATGTGCGCGTATATACAGAGTAAACTGAGGATGACATGGGTAATATTTGGCAATGCTAAGATGTTTATTTATCAAATGTAAACTAAAGATGTAAATTTATAAAAAGAAATTTTCTTTGCAATTAATATGAAAATCAAGAAAGTTTGTGATTTAGACAATTTGGCAAATTAGAACAGTGTTTCAAGCATGTTTGCTCAGGGTTTTCTTCAGATGTCTCTTTCCTAAAACATGACTGCAGACACTGACAGGAAAAGATGATGCCAATGGAAAACTGTGCAAGTGATGTTTTGGTAAATCACATTTCAGAACTTATAATGTGTGTTTTGCTCACTACTCTTCCAGAGAAACCAAAAAATGAAATTACTACTGGTATGGTTCTTCATTTCCAAAAAAGAGATACACAAAGATATGTTTATATAAACCAAGGCCTGGGTTATGACTTCATTATGACCATTATGATTTCCCCAAATCAACTATAAAGTCCATTACAGCAATTTTTTTAGGCTTTTGTTTATAATCTCTGTATCTTTTCAGAAGAAAGCTTAAACTAACAATATTTTTTTCTTTTTAGGCAAACAGGGTCTATTGCTGCTTCAATATTGCATTTACTTTATACTGATTTTGCACTGGAATAGTTTTAGCCAGAAAGAAACGATATTAGCTGTAATGTCATTTCCATTCTCTCCAGAGATATGTATATACTTTGGAAAAACTAGTTTTTGAAATTCTTGGTACTCTGACAGCCCGTAAAGCAAAAATGAACAAGATGAGACTGGAACTGATTATGTTCCAAACATTCGATTTAAAAAAAAAATGGAAATTGTTGATAATTCCTGTACAGCTACAATATGGGTAATTTTGATAACCTTTTCATTTTTTAGTGCTGTTTTTCTCATAATATAGTAGTAACTGGAAAACACGCTTACTCCTTCTATAATTGCTTTCATACATTTTCATTGCTTTTATTACAGAAACTGCACTTCTGTAATAAAGTAAAACCAACAGTGAGCCGCTACATATTGTAAATATTCTACTCTTATCTTGTATACTGTTTATGGTACCTTATTCCTTTCTATTTGTTATCTAGATCTGTATGATGAAATCTCTATTAAAGTAAAATGGGTGATTGCCTGAAAAGCACATAAGAAACAGGACATTTAGCACCATACTGAAAGACTGTTTACCAGCTGTTCACTGTCAGAGAAAAAGGACATTTCCAGTAAGTACCAGGGAGGTCTGTCCTGGTGTGGTATTATTGAATAGTTTTGTTAATGACTTTGACCTCTCATTAGTACTGATTTGTAAAATTTATGGATGGCTTCCTCACAAATACTGAATGACACAACGAAAATCCAAAATGTCTGTGCTAAATTAGACAGATGGTTTGATGTCAACAAGAATAAAGCATGCAGGCAATGGCAAAGTGCTTCATGTTAGAACAGAGAAATGGAATGCATAAAGGCAAAACTGGGACTTGTTGTCTAGGCAGGATCACTCCAGTAAAGGGTCTGGGAATAACTTCCACAAACTGAGTAAGAGTCATAAATATAATGCCTCTGAAAAAAAAAAAAAAAGAAACCAAAAAAAACACCCCAAAATAAACAACCCCGCCCCCAACCCTCCAAAAAAGTAATCTTTCAGACTAGGATATATTAATATCAACATAAACTGCGTGAAGGAGTAATTTCCTTTCATGTGTACCTGGCAGCAGAGAAGCTTTGGGTAGAGTACCATGTCTACCTTTAGGCACTCCTCTTTGCAGACAGGTTCACATGCTGGACAAGGGAAACAACTAGAGAGAAATCAGGTTAGACAGCCATCCAAAGAATGGAACCTAGGGAAAAAAAAAAAAAAGCCAGTTTAATTTGGAAAAGCTGAAGCTGATGGAGGATAAAAAGGAGAAGATGTTGTTGCATTGTCCTCAATGTACAGTGAATGTGAAGCAAAAAATAGTTGTTGTAGTTCACCTCAGTGAATGTGCAGATCAGATATGAGGAAAATCTTAACTGGGAGATGAGTTAGATATTACAGCAGACAAGCAAGAGATGTAGAAATGAGGAATATTTTCAAAAACATGGATTTTTGTTGTATGATATAGGCTCAAGCAATCCCTTTGGCCTCAAAGTAAGTGATTTCGTGAGGTGAGGTCTTGACTGTGCCTTGCCTCTCTGAAGGAAATTCAGTGCTACCAGAGGAAAAAGTAATTTTGACCTCACTGTGCTGGTGGGGAGATAAAAAAGCACCTAAATGAGCAAACTGGTCTTTGGGTCTCAAATGTTTAGATAAGGAGATTGCAAGTAGCACTACAATAAGAATAGAATTGCCTCTTTATACAAATGTGATGAATCCTCATTTAAATGAAATAATGAGATAACCCAATAAGATATCTTTCTTGTACCAATTCAATTAAAAATTCTAATGAAAATCCAAATAAATAGGTCCTGGATTGGTGAGAAAGAAGTTGTGCTTAAGTAGTTCAACTGTTTTTCTCATTAAAAAGGAAACTTAAAGACAGCCTGATTACACAGTACACATACCTCCATGGGAAAATATATAGGTGTGAAATATGCACAAGTTGATTCTCAGCCCTGGATCTTGCTCCTAAAAGCTTTTTTTTCCCCCATCTGCATAGTATGCTCATGGGCACAATCAGAGCAGAAGGCAAACTTGTGATGCTCTGAATTACCCCCATGAGGGTCCTCTCTCTGGAGACAGAGCCCAGAGAGAGACTGGTTTTCTGGGGCACATGGACTACCATCCTGAATTTAAACTCCAAAATTTAGCAGCTGACAGCTGAAAGCAAGAGACGGAATTTCAAACAATGACAGTGATTAAGCTTGGGGAGTTTCTGTAAGGGAAATGGCATATCTTCTGCTATTTTTAAATCAAAGCTAGATGTCTCTCTGAAAGGTTTGCATTAGTCAAATACAAAGCATGATTCAATAAAAGGAAAGTTACTGGTCTCACTAAAGGAATGAGTGTCTGAAATGGAAGGGGTTATGATTCAAGAGGGTGATCTAATAGTTTAAATAGGAGAAAGGCATTGTTTTCTATGAGTAGTAAAAATATGTAATAGTGTGTCTAACACTCAAAAATAAGGTAATTTCAGACTGATCTTTGATTTACCTTTTTATTTCTTTCTGAGTCTAAAGGAGGAAAATATATCTTTGTTGACAAGGTAAATTATTTGTAGTTTTAAATGGAACTACAGTGCTGTCAAAAGCACTGATGGGACCTGATGAGAACAGTCCATGCCATTTTGCCTCCTTGGCCTCTCTTTGTCTTCCTTTATTGAATTGTCTTGATTTGCATTTCCCTTATTTCTATTCTTATACCTACTAAAGAATTAAAATTTTGCAAGAGATTCAGTATTGTAACAGCATGTTCCTGACAGTCCAAAATTAGACTTTTTAAACTCTTAGGGAAAGAAAAAAAAAAAAAAAAAAGGAGAGCACAATAATCTATAAGGTATACCCTACCTCCCTTACCCCCTTTTCTGTTAAAAAATTTCTGCCCTGCTTGGGGGTTGGAAAGATTACACTGCAGAAAGGGTTTCTCAACATAGACATTTTTTTAGAAGCTGTTGTTTGTCTGTCCTTTCTTATTAAGTAAACTTTCACACAAAATCACATAAACACAGGGTCCACATGCAGATATCTTAGATCATAATATTAAGGTGTATTAAGATACTTCTAGTCTTGCACTTAAATGCTTGCTCTCTGCTACAAGATAAGACAGCTGCTATCAGAAGGTGGGTTTAGATTACACATTAAGAGGAACCTTTTTACTGGGAGGGTGGTGAGGAACTGGAACAGGTTTTTCAGAGAAGCTGTGGATTCCTCATCCCTGGAAATGTTCAACACCAGTCTGGATGGGGCTTTGAGCAACCTGGCCTAGTGGAAGGTGTCCCTGCCCATTGCAGAGGCCTGGAACCAGGTGATTTTTAAGATCCTTTCCAAGCCAAACCATTCTGTGAGTTTATGAATCCCACAGAATGTATTTTGTGGTGTAAAAGAGCTTGGTATAATTCTGGGCGATGGAGTTGAACAGAGCCTTCTTTTCTTAAATCAGAGTGACAGTACTTGTGAGAGGAATGTGTTGAAGACAGTGCTAGAAATATTCATGATGTGAAAAGATAGGGAAATGGGGGAAAACTGAATAATCAGTTGTCAGCAAAATTTATGTTCTCTAAAAGAATTTTTTTCCTTCATGTAAGGGGAAAAAGAATATAAATGTAATAGAAATATGGCCAAAATTAAATTGCACTGGATTTTTTTGTGAAAATATTCAGAACATGATTTAGTTTTGAATGATAAGAGATATGCTTTCTTTAGTGGAACTATATTGTTCTATATTGTAATTAAAATAAAGAATGTGCTCCAACACCTTCAGGCTACTTTCAATATGCATAAATACACACATAGAAACCCAAGATTTGGCAGAAAAGGGTGGGGAGATTGATGAAGGGTTACACTGCAGCAAGGAAACAAGGTCCACCTGTTATATGGCAGAACAGCAAAAGTTTGAACCCTATGGGTCAGAATGGGCAGTGACAGCCTCTGAGAGGAAGAAAGGTAAAATTATAGACAGTATAATTTAGATGACACTCACAGAATCACAGATTATGCTGAGCTGGAAGGGACGCACCAGGATCAAGTCCAACTCCTGGCCCTGCACCGGACAAGATGTGTCTGCACAGACATCTCAAGGGTCACACCATGTGCCTGAGAGCATTGACCAAACACTTCCTGAACTCTGTCAGGCTGGTGCTGCAACCACTGTCCTGGGGAGCCTGCTACAGTGCCCAACCACCCTCTGGGTGAAGAGCAATCCTTAAATGGAAAGAAAAAATGAAAAGGCAGAAAAAAGGAGGGATGGGAACGTCAAGTTCTGTTCCAATGACAGAGAATTAAAAGGGAGGAATTTTTTAGTGCTCAGAATAAGTTGTGTATTCAGAAAGGATACCATGGCATTTGCAGTTTTCAAAGTTTTTACCATCATTCATTCAAGTTAGAAGAGCTTTGGGTTTAGCTCATGCCGCCATAAATTGAGAACAAGGCCATCAAAGTTAATGAAAATGCACATCTATGAAACATCCTGTGTTTGAGACATTTCAGTTAAAATCCAAATATCAAATCAGCTTTATTTCAACAGAGAAAAGATTAGAGAACAAAAGTATCAAATTATATCATCAGTGTTTTCTGAAGGCATTGAAAGAAGTGCTTTCTTCTGCTGCAGCCAAAACCTGTTATTAAACAAACACCAGATGAAAAGAAATTTTATACTCTGGAATTACTACTTTTCCCTGCCAAAGGTATTTTATTAATAGATTTTGTATTCTTTGCTGTCAAATATAGTCCTTCTCATAAATGATCATCCTGATAATTATGAACTCATTGCAGTCTTATTTTCTAATATTATGCTTAAAGTAGACTTTATATCTTACAGAAGAATATTCCATCAAGAATGTGTATTCACTTGTTTTCTGCATCAGAGAATCTAGAATGTCTTTTTATTTTCTCTGGTGAAAGGTCAGAATATTTGTGCCTTGTGTGGAGGTGGAAGAATAACTCCCAGTATCCTCTGTTGGTTCAACTGCTCTTCATGGGAGCTGAATGAATTGAAGGATAATGACAAAAAAAGAAAGGAGACTGACCAGCTATGGACTGCCTTTCAGCATGGTTAACTTCCACTTCCAGAAGAAAGTCTGCTGGAGAGTGTCTGTTACATATTGGGTCAGATAGTTATGCTTCTGACACAGTTCTGAGAACCTAAAAATTAGTGTACCTGTGACAACTTTTAGTGTCTTTTCAATTCAACACAATTGGTGTAATTTATGCAGGTGAGAGTCAATCCTTGTGGATGTCCATTTGTTTTTAGTATTCATAGGAAACCAGGTTTATAGGGTTTTATCATCTAGCAACTTTGATGGTTTTATCTCATTCTAGTGAGTTATAAAAGTTATAGAACTAGTTTTTCTAGCAGATTTTTAAATAGGTAAATATAATCCTGCGAGCTTAATGCACAAAGGTAATGAGAATTTGGTGCAAGTCATACACAAAAAATCTATATTGAAAGAAGGAACACAAATTGAGTTTTCCAGAGTAAGTATGAATTTGTAACAGATGAAATCCCAACATAATTTCAATGGTTGCTATTTGAAAATAGGAAAAAAGCTTTGGCTGAGGAACTGTATCCTTCATATGCATGTAATTCTAATGAATTAACTGTGTACATCTATTAAACTTCCAGCATGTACCAAAGTCACCCACTTCAATATTTAGCTACCATTTTATACCAAAGTTGAAGCCAATTTAAAGGCTAATTCTGTCAAGACTTCAGACAAGATAATGAGTACTTCAAAATGTCACCACAAACTAGTTTAATGTAAAGATTATCAAGAAATGTCATGTCTTCAAAATGAACAGAACCGAAGCTTTGATGCAATGCATAGAGGATAAGAGAATTTTCTTTTTAAAGGGGTAAATACTTCTGCTGAATGAATAAAGGACTACTGAAATTTTTTTAGGTGGTTATGCAAGATAAATGAAAATAACTGAATGAGAAAAACAATAGGCTGCTTCCAAAGAAAGAAAAAAAAATCCCCATAAGAAACATATGATAATACAAAGAGAAACTGAGCTGACAAAAAGTTAGAATCCCCCCTTTCTTTTTTTTTTTTAATTTATCAGGAGAACTTGCAAAATGATTCATTGGATAATTTTGAAAAAGTCTGATATGAGAAAGGAGGATGGCTCTAATATTTAAAAATTGCATAAATATTATAATTAGCAAAACAAAGGAGACAGGAGAAAATTTTAGGTTAAATTATTTTCAGAATGGCAATAATATTGTGTTTCAGATCTGTGTTTCTAGGAGTTCTGTATTTACATATTTAACTAGTTAAAATGGGAAAATAGTAAGCTGCATTTTAGGATTTGCATTGCATAATAAGGCAGCTGGTTCCTTAGATAAGTGTTAGTAGAAGATTACATTTTATATTAGCTCCAATACAAAAAAAATGAAAAATACATCCAATGCCATAACTCTATATTGAAGTATATAAACTGTTTCAAAACAAAGCAATGTTGAAGAAGAAGAAAGACAAAAGAAATAATAAGAATTGTGCATTGGTGTATAAACATTCTGAAAAATTAGATTAATATGATAACATTGGTAGGAGAATTCTATCAGACAATACCCACATTTATGTTTTCAGTAAATTAAAGGAAGATGTCTTTGGTTATGTTTGCTGAGAAGTTTTCAACTGCAAAAGTTTTAGGAAAAATGTACTGAAAACTCAATATTGATCTTGAAGATCACAACAAAATCTAGGCCAAATGGCTGGAAATTAAACTCGGGTTGGTTCAAACTGGAAATAACATCTGCATGAGTAATTAGACACTGGAAACATTTATTGAGAGTTGCAGTACATTAGCACAAGAAATCATTAGATTAGCATGGTCTAGGCTTTTAAAAGTATTCATTTTCATTCAATCAAAACTCTCTCTATTCACTGGGAGAAAAGTTTGTATTTTATGGTTTTATGACAGAAAATCAGTTTAAACTATTACATTGGGCCTTCTGGCTTTAAAATCTATGTTCCAGATAAAAATCATTTGCAAAAAGAAACTTCATATGAAATCAGTGACTTTTAAAATTATTCATAATTTGAACCAGATATCTCAAGGCAGATATTTTCATGCATTTTTATCCTCAGAGAATACTTATGCAGTGAATTTAATACATTTTATCTTTTTGTAATAAGAAGTTGGAAACAATGAGGAAATTACCAGCATTTGCAGCTCACCCCACACTGCTGACTTTTGGATATTACTGTGTCAGATTACAGAATAAATAAATTTTCTTGAAATTAAGTACACCACGTATTTCTCATACTGTAAGAAATAGTATGTGACAAGTGTTGTCCATAAACAAGCAATGAATTAAGAAATTTTTGTGCTCTTGGTAATTGTTTCTGAATTCTTCTGTGCTAAAATTAACACCAGGATTTTTGAAAACTTATGTCAGGTCTTCTGAGAAATTAACTTTAAAGTGAGTGTTCATGCCGGTTTTCACAATTATTGTTTTCTCTAAGAATCAATGGGCATACAAATTTCATATATATATTTTTTTTCCAGGTAGTTATTTTGTAAAGAAATACATTTAAAACAGCACAGTCCTGGACACTGAACATGCCTCATGTATATTAATAGAATTTAGAGTTGCGTTGCTAGTCTACTTCATTGGTGCTTGTCTTAGCAAGCTCAGGGGACCCCACCATGGATGTCTGCTCCAAACTTTGAGGATGGGATCCACAAAAACCCTGTTCAACATATTGGGGATCACTACCCTCAGTAAGATGTGTCACTGTGATTGATTATCTTAAAAACTGGCATTTTCAAGGATATGAATCCCTAACTGTGAGCTGCAGAGATTCACTTTATTGGAGTGAAAAATCCATATTTTTTTCTGCTGGAAATATAAAATCATAGAATGGTTTGGGTTCAAAGTGACCTTATAGATAATTTAGTTCCAAGCCCCATGCCATGGACAGGGACACCTCACACTAGATCAGGTTACTCAAAGTCTCATCCAGCCTGGCCTTGAACTCTTCCAGGGATGAGGCATCCACAACTTCTCTGGGCAACCTGTGCCAGTGCCTCACCACCCTCACAGTAAAGAATTTCTTTCTAATATCTAATCTAAACCTGCTCTCTGTTAGTTGAAAGCCAGTTCCCCTCATCCTATCACATGCCCTTGTCAAAAGCCCCTCTCTACGTCTCTTGTAGGCTCCCTTTACATACTGGAGAGATCCTATAAGGTCTCCCTGGAACCTTTTCTTTTCCAGGATGAGCCATCACACCTCTCTCGGTCTGTTTCGTAAGGAGAAATGTTCCAGCCCTGAGATCATATCTGTGACCTTCCTCTGAATCTGCTCCAACAGGTCCATGTGCTTCTTACATTATGTCCAGAGCTGGACACAGTACTTTAAATTGGAGTAGAGGTGAAGAATCACCTCCTTTGACTTTCTGGTCCTGCTTTCTCTCGATGCAGCCAAGGCCCTTTATCTCAAATTACAAGTGGAAAAGGAGAAAAGGGTGTCCAGTGCCTGCTCACTAGAGTGATGGTCTTCTCCTAAAAGATGGGTTCAAACCTTTCCCAAGAGAGGATCAGTCTGATTCTTGGCCCACCATGTCCCGGGCACTACTCTGCTGGATGTCACTCTGCCAAGCTGAGAAAAAACATCATTGTTTGAATGGTGGGAACAGCAATCCTATGAGAAATTATGTCAAAACATATAGTGCAGGGAAACTTCAGCACATTTTATTATGGGTTTGTGGCATTTCTGACTGTCATTATTTGTCCATATATAGGAATGGAAAAAGATTGTGTGAACTGAATTTATCAACAACTGACTTGGAAAAAAAAAGTTGAAAATATTTCACACGTTTAAATCATGTGAGGTGTAAGGATATTTTACTTTCCTTTTTGCTACCTTTCACTACAATTCTCATCTCTATAACTTGCCAGTACCCTAGTGATCTAACCTGCATTTTGGTTAACATGACCATTTACCCAGAAATAAGCTGGTCATGTATACAAGCAGGTAATATGTGGGTTACACTGTATTTGTAAACATATTTATACTGTAACTTGTGCTTTTGGACTTCTCTTCTTTGGTGGAGTCCTGCAATTGATTAAATTATATCATTTGCAGCTGTGCTTATTGAAAAATAAAAAAATTGCCTTTCTTGTGGAGAAGAAAGAACTGGAAATATTGTGAGAAAGATGATCTTTAATATAAATATTAAATTATGGGGTTTTTCCAAGGTGGAAAAACATGCAAGTACTTAATCAACCCCAATAATGACCATATGGTTTGCATGGTAAACAGATTAAACTCTCCAAATTATATATTTTGATAATGGGTTTAGGTGGTGATTTATTTCACAGTTAGAAGTAGTTATGGACAATATTTTCCTTAGAAAGTGTAAATTTCTATAACTATTTCTGTGTTTGTCTGTCTTTTGCAGTGTGTGCACTTGATTTTGGTTGATTTTCATTACAGAACACTGTATTTTCATTGTATATTTTTGACTTTCCTTGATTTGATAGGCAAAGTGACAAATCATGCCTGCTTACTTCAGCACATCCTTTTTGTTCTTGTTTTGGGGCATTATGACATGAGATGTCTCCATGTCTACAGTACTTGCAGTATCAAAAGTAACATCAAATTTTGTTCTGATATTCAGAACACTAAAAAATTCTAGTTATATAATAAATCTGTATTTAATGTGAGGTAAGAGACACAAGATAAATAGGATGAAATACTCAGCTTGGAGTGGAAGTCCTTTACAAGGAGAACAATCCAGATATAACCTCAGAAATTATAATTTCACCAAATGTTTCTCATGGGATAATGCTTCCAAACAATCTGATGTCAGTGAAGTTATTGTCTGTTCCAGACCTGAGTATGTTCAAAAGATAGTCCAGGACTTCACTGAACGTGGATGCTCATGGTGAAGGCAGTTAATGGGAATGTGCTTATTACAGGCAAAGGGAATAATATGATATTACTATCATACTAGTAGCTCACTGTTATGATTAAATTTTCTTAGGAAATCTGAGGAAAGAGCAGTTCGGAGCTGTAGATATATATTTTAGTTCAGAGATTTCACTGAAATTTCCAAAATTCAATGAAATATGAAGATTTAAGAACAAATTGAAAGTATCCAAATGAATGGTACATTCATAACTGGTTTAAACCTGGACAATCAGTTTTGTGGCTGATATCATCCCAGAGGCATCTCTCATACTGGGTGGTTTTTTGGGTTTTTTTTTTTTTTTTTGGAAGGGTTGAAGTGACAGTGATGAGCTGAAAAGCTTTAAAAACATTAATGAATAAAACAGAAGATAACTATGCAGAAATTACAAGGCTCAGGACTGTCCCTTAGCAAAGACAAATAATTTTGTTACTTTTTTTGCCTTAAGGACCATGATTGTGATGAACATAGAAACATGTTTTCTATCATTCAAGACCTGTTCTTTTGCTTCAAATGTACTGTAAATGTATAAACTGAGTAACCTACTAGAAATATTACTTATAGGAACTGGACATCTGTGAAGAGAAAAAAAGTGCAAGCCATTTCAACAATTTCTCTCTTTTGCAGGTTGGAAAGAAAGTGGTTTTCCAAAACTAGCTCTCATAAATGCACAGTCCTGTGTGTCTGTCTATCACACATCTTTCTGTATCTCCACTGGGACATGGCTTTTTGATTAAATTAACAATTTTTAGTCATGTGCAGTGAGTCCTGATTTATTTGTGCTGTACATAGAGCATGCCTGCATTTGTGCCTAGTAAATCAGACCTACAGCTCTGCTGGCAGCTCTTCCCTGGATGAGTGATAATTACCTCTCCATGTTAGTGGCTTGAGGAAAGGTGCTGCTCCTCCAGTCATAGAAGCTCCTAAAACTGCAAAATTTTGAGCATGGTCTGCTTTCTGAGCAGGAATTGTATACCAAGCAGAAAGCAGGAAGAGGAAAAGAAAGAAACTATAGATATCCATCAGTCCTAGGTCTTCAGCACTGCTTGGCAGGAGAGGGAGGAGGCTTATTAGTTAATGTAGCAATTAGGCAAGACATACCCCACAGTAAACACTTATCTCTAAGGCGGATGAAGGTGCAGCCCTCTGCCCAAACTTGCCAGATCTGGCAAAGAAGAGACTTTTCATCAGGGAGAGACTGTGTTTAGCTGACCTCTGCAATTGTAAAATGCCTATAAAAGGAAAAACGTTTTATATTTCTCTAAGTCTTTGTGTGCTGAATAGCTTTCTGTCTATGGCAAAGGAAACAGGCACAGAATTCTGGAGGGGATGAAAAGGGGAGGGAAAGTGGGTTGTTTTCCTACTGCTGTCATCTAAATCCAGATATTTCACTCATGGGAGCTCATGCTCAATATAAGAATTATGATGATTCATTTCATTTTGCAGGCCCTCCTCCATCCAGGCTGCCAGAGACCACAGCAGCATGCAGAGAAACTTCTTGTTTCAGAAAAGGACTGATTTTTTTTTATTATTATTATTATTCATCTGTGATGCATACTTTTAACTATAGCTGTATTCTGAATAGAATGGAAAAATCTTTTAGGAGCTATGTCACGAAATGCCATAGCCTATGTGCAGAATGCACATCTTAAGATCAGTCATCCTTGCATTTGTTTTCTTAATGCCTAGTGAGGGATGCTGACGGAAACAAAAATGATGGCCCCCAAAGGCTCAGCTGGGGTCCAAATAACAGACAGCCCTGTTCTACAGAGCACAAAGGGGTAACATTTCAATAGAAAGAAAGCAAAGATGAAAGAGAATCATATTGCATGTATGTTCCCAAAAAAGGTGTTTTTCTATGCAGCTCCTGTCATGTCCTGTCTGGATTTTAGCTTCACTTATTGCTTTGAGATATGCAGTTTGAAGGGAAAAGCATACTAGAAATACTTTTCCAGTGGTGATTCCAGAGGAGGAGATTTCTCAGACACCTATCTTGCCTTATGAGATGCTTAGCTGGCGGCAGCCTGCCTTGTCAGAGTGGGAGCAGCTTGATGTGACTGCATGCCAGCTGCCAGAGGAGGCTCTTCCCTTCCAGGAGAGCAGGAGTGGCTGCAGAATGTTTAACTGAGCATCAGTCACTCTGGGAAGGGACCTATACATCTGCACTAAGCAGAGCAGGAGCCTTCAAAACCACACTTCCAACAAAGAAAAATGGCCAGCAGAAGGGCTGTCTCCAGTGTGTAGCATTTTTTCCCCCAATCTTTCCTTTCTGAGGATAATGATGTTTATTTGTGAAGAACTCTCTATTGTTTTCCAGAAATAGCCCACATATGTGGAACTCCAGGCCTTGTTATGAGAAAACAACCTACTTTTGGTAAGACTTATAAGGAAAATCGAGGGCATGTGTTTTTTCTGTGTTGAAAAGTCATCGCTGTGCATTCCTGCTTCTGCAAAAATTAGTTGAACAAAGTCAAACATTTTGTGTAATGCTCTGAGATTATTAAGTTATTAATCTGTTTGCTGGCAGGGTTCTCAAGGTCTGGTTATACATTTTAAAAAATAAAATCCAACTAAAATGACAAGTGATTGCCGGAGTCGCTTTTTTGTAGCTGCAGTTATGATGCACATTGTGAATTACAAAGTGCTGGCTAAATAGTGAGAGGATAAGTAACTTACTCAAAGTCAAACAAGATGAAAAGAGGCCAGGGAACCTGGTCACTGTGACCTATCCTAATCCAGTCTCATTTTTATTTCTATTAAAAGATCTGATTGCAAATTAAAGCTTTGACTGCAGCAAGAAATAGACTAACTGCCTTTTCCCTCACCACCCTGAGGACCTTGATTGTCTTAATGGTTAAAAGAAGCAACCTTTACAGCCTCTAAGAGTGACAGGAGCCAATTCTCTAAAAAACCATATTCCTTTCTTCTCATTCTGTGTATTCTCCCTTTAGAAAGAAGGAGAATTTTGGGATGGCTATATTCCTATGCACTCTTCACAAAGGAGGAAAATGTGAAACCAAAACTTCCACTAAATGAAAATTCAACTGTTTCCCCAGCCTAGTAGAGAAGGAATATGCTCAGTCTTTTGGACTGTGCAATGGTTGTGGGACCAGGGGTTCTTCTCAGGCTTTAGTCTGGAGATAACAAATTCTGTCCTCAGTGCTGTCTCTAACTGAGGTAATGCCTCCCATTCAAAGATATTTCAGGGCAGGGAGGGTGAGTTTAGCAGGCCTGTATATTCAGAGTTTTTTGCCACCATATTTTAACAAGGATAAGTGTTGTAAGTCCCCCTTTAAGACTAATGAAAACATTTAATTAAGTGTCATTACTTGGGGCAAGGGAGGGGTGGTGATGGTGGGCATCATCTTCCATTAGTGTTCCAGTTCATTCTTGCCCTAAAGGACAGTGCTTAGGTGTGGAATTAAATGTTAAAGCAAAGCTGGTCATTAGGAGAACACAGGCAGAGGAATGTTTTATCCATGAAGCCTAAGAATAAAATAAGACAATTGACTCAATTCAATGCCCTGTATAAAGCAAGAAAAGATTTGTGGAAACACAGTCTTAATTGTGATATTTACTATGTTTAAATATTAGGTTGTAATTCAGTGAATTCAATAATTTCAGCTTTTTACTAATCATGAATGATGTTGATGTCCACATTGCTTTGTCTGACCAGAGGCAAAAGAAGTGAAAATAAGAGTGTCTGAGAAATTACTACATTTCTCCTTCCTTCCTTCCTTCCTTCCTTCCTTCCTTCCTTCCTTCCTTCCTTCCTTCCTTCCTTCCTTCCTTCCTTCCTTCCTTCCTTCCTTCCTTCCTTCCTTCCTTCCTTCCTTCCTTCCTTCCTTCCTTCCTTCCTTCCTTCCTTCCTTCCTTCCTTCCTTCCTTCCTTCCTTCCTTCCTCCCTCCCTCCCTCCCTCCCTCCCTCCCTCGAGAGTAATTGTTTTTAGTCAGCAATAAATTTAAATGCAAATAATATTCTTCTTCTCATTGGTTTTTAGGATTACAACCCTGGGATTTTGCATGTAAATTTTCCTAAATCCTCCATCCAATAGAACTTCTAAAAT
Organism: Acrocephalus scirpaceus scirpaceus; assembly: GCA_910950805.1. Lineage (NCBI taxonomy): Eukaryota > Metazoa > Chordata > Aves > Passeriformes > Sylviidae > Acrocephalus > Acrocephalus scirpaceus. The sequence goes on along the minus strand of OU383774.1, from coordinate 51,710,835 downwards.
AGACTTCTTATCTATTTTAGACAAGAAATGGGTAAAGGGTGATCAGGCTTTGGAACAAGCTTCCTGGGGAAGTAGTGGAATTACCTGATTATGTTCAAAAAATGTGTAAATGTGGCACTTGGGAGCATGGTTTAGTGGTGAACATGGCCATGATTCAATGACCCTTGAGGTCTTTTCTAACCTATACAATTTTATGATTCTGTGATTTTTTTATTGCAGGGTAGGTAGGGAAAAGTTTTTCTTCCCCTTTAATTTCTATCAAATGGCTTCTTATGCACCTGGTGTAACCAGAAAGAAAATTACAATGCACACAGTGAAATTCCAGTCTTAAGGTGGCAAACGGTAGGATTTCTGTTTATTTTAACAGACAACTTTTATACATTACCAGGCTTTTAACCAATTTATTTTTAATTTTCAAATCATCCCAATCCCTTCTCAGCAAAACAATATGTAGCTGAGGATACCTTGCAATATTTGTTTCCTCCTACCAGGAGTGAAAGCAGATGCTATGATTTTTATGCAAATTCATATACATATTCCCTCTCAGAATATGGAAGAGTTAAGGACAAGTGTGGAAGAAAAAAGCTACATTTTTTTATAGTATTGTGATGATCTTTGTCTCTACCTCCCACCATCTCTCCCCAGTGAGAGCAGCAAGAACACATACTGGTGTTATAGACAGATGCTGGCCCTGTTAGCCAGCCAGAAAGAAAAAGGGTTTATATCCTCAGGCAGTCATTGTCAGGACACAGGGTGTGTCCTTCCCCTAGGAGTATCTCTGGCAGCATTAGGGAGTTGAGCAGAATTGAGTACAGGGTCACCTCCTCCCAGACATGAGGCACTGTGGGGAAGGTGTGATGGGGACCTGCTTTTAAGCTGAAGGGATGCAGCACGAGCAGGGGGCAGCTGTGCAGCAGCTGTGCCTACATCCAGCCTCCTGCATCCTTGATGCTGACCCTGACCTGCCGGCTTGGCTCCCCAAGGCCTCCTTCAACACTGCAGGCTTGATGGGACAGCACCGGTCAGCATTGTAACCTCAACTGCTGTCTCTGGGCCTGAGATTGACACAGACTGCCTGTCTCCCACCCAGTCCTCTGGTTTTGACATTGCCTGAGTGCCAGCAAGGCTGCCTCAGCTGTGCTAAATGGTTGCAGACCCCCAAATAAGCCTAAGAAAATAAGAGCCAGGGTCCTAAGAAAGAACCACTGCAGTTTGTACAGGGAGGGATGCAGTCAAGTGCCAGCTCAAGAGCTGGAATATTGCTGCTGCTGCTCTTTGTCAGGAAAGCATCATCAGGGTGGTAATCAAAACTAAACCCAGTCCTTCCTGTCTCTCCTGCAGTGTCAGGGTCCATCTGGGTGGCACAGATCCCAGCAAGCAGCCAGCAATAATGCAGCATCTTCTTTAAGGTCCAACAGCTTTGGTTGGTCTCCAGGAGCACACAGTGACATTTGAAATGCTGGCATGCTACAAGGAGTAGGAAAGAAACAGCAAAGTCCTTAGGAGAAAAGCCTTCAGGTATTATTGTAATGAAGCGTCTCTCATCGGTCTGTTTTCCTTCTGTCTTCCTTCCTCCTACCTTTGTCCTCTCAGCATGCCTAACATTTGCAAGTTTGAGCTGAGCTGCTGGCTAATGGCTTGCAGAGCCTCCCTCAGAGGTGGAACATAAAGAGATGGAAAAATGAGGATGACAGAACTGTGTAGGTGGCCATAGCAGGAGAATGCTACAGAGACACATACCAGAGGCAGAAATACCTCTGGGATTCAATAAAACGAGAGTTTGACATTTAGTTCTTCGTTCTTGATTTAAAAAAAAAAAAAAAAAATCTCTTAGTTCCAAACAAGTCTGTTCATCTGTTTATTTCTGTTGTAAGGTAGGCCAGGATTTCTTCACAGAGGTTATGATTCTTGCTGGATGCAGGTGTTGGAAGGACATTATTCTTTCCAATTGTATACAGACCTTAAGGAGTATGAATTATTTTAATCTTTCAATTGGTGAGATCACAAGAGCTGCTGCTTCTGGGTTCACAGGTGAGGGCGACTGGCACAGCTTTGTGTTCAGCTGTCTTACTGCTTTTCTTACAAGGTTGGATGAAACAGTCCTGAAACAAGAGCTGACCTACCACAGTTTTCAATGTGGTGTATTAAATGCCACCAATTGCAGGTTTCTTTCATAGTAATTCTGCAAATGAGCTGCTGATAACTGAACATCAGCAGATGGCTCGGGGTACAGTCCATTACAGCTGTTTGGAGAGAAAATATCCTTGTTCATGACTCAGAAACTGGGTCTGGGGATCTGTCTTCAGAGCTCATATATGGCTTCAAAAGTGCTCATGTCAGAATTATCCCAATGGAGGGCAAAGGCTAGAGGGGGGAGAAATTTTAACGATGCACAATGTGGTAGCTGGATTTTTAATTTTTTTTTTATAACCTGTGATATTTGCTTAAATTACAGAGTTATCCTGTTAAAACCTGATCTTGCCATTTTTCTTTTCTGTTCACAGTTGGCAGCTATTGGATCAAGTATGCTAAAGTTAGCCAGTACTAGATAGAATGGTGGCTAGCTGTTCCCTCAGTCCACACAAAATAATCCTCTCCCTTTTATTTTGATTTCTGGGCATAATTGGATCTATCCTACTAATTCTCATTCTGCTTTATGTATTCAGTTGAAGAACTTAGAGTTTTGAAAAAGTTAGGTCAACTGTCCATTTTTCAGAGGCTAGTTTCCTCTCTTCATAAGAAAATACTTTTTTTCCTTTCCTGTGAATCATTATTTTCATTATTTCTGCTTTTTGCCTTTAAAATGCTCATCTTCATCCCATTTCCAGACTCTTATACACAGTTTAGAAAAACAATCTGATTGTTTAGACTGCAAAGTTTTCATGACTTATGTTCTAACATCTGCTATGGGAAACAATGATCAAAATACTGCTATCAGAAAAGCTTAGGCCTGTTTAGCATTCAAACAAGTTGGTGCTTTTCTGAATAAAACTGCATGAGTTTTCATCTGACACTTGCTCAGAATTCAAATTGATCCACAAAACCCAGGATATTCCTGAAAAACACTGACAATATCTTTTCCTTTATCAGTATATCTTGTCAGAGAAATTAATGGTAAATTAATAATGCTTAAAAAAAAGACCACACATACAATAGCATGATTGATCTAGTGGCAGTCAGGCGCTCTGTTATGAAGGATCTGTACATTAGCCAAAGAGTTTTATATAGCAAGTAATATTTTATGTATAGCAAAGCTGTTACAACAAGATAACTGCATTGTTGAAACCACACCTCAGAAGAACAGTCAAGTAAGACTACACTTAAATCTTGTAGAACAACCTTTCAAGAACAGTGTGAGATAAAAAGCTTGTGATGGTCACACGGACTCATTTTCTAACATTTTTCTTGCAGTTTAAGGCCAACTTATGCTACATGGCAATAGAGATATTTCAACATCCTTGACCACTGGCTTATCACTTGCCAGGAAGGTAGATGTGGCTTTCATGGAAGACCTTCTCATTGAAATTCACTCACCTGTTCTTCTGCTCCAATTAGGAGGGAAAAAAAACCCAGATAGTGCCATCCATATCCTATCCTGCCTAATATACCTCCACTAATCAATAGACATCTGAATTGATGAGCACTGTACTTGGCCCTACATCTCTGTTTCTTTTCCTGTCTATACTTAATTCCTTCCCTTAACAGAGATTTTGCTGCTATCGCTTGTTATAGTGCTAGTGTACAGTAAATCACAATAACCTAACCCCATCACAATTCCGACCTGCAAAACAATTCCATCACAATTCCGACCTGCAAAACTCCCTCATCTCTTTCACATATTCTTCTTTTAAACTCATTTCTTTCCAGAACTAGCCTCAGCAGTAGCTTATACACAGCATATCGTAGCTGGATGCTCCATTTCTGTGCTGGGTTGTAAGCATGCATCTGCGATAGGTCATAGTACTTTGGAAAGGACTATGTGGTCTTATAATATTGCATGGATGTTAATGCTAACATGAAATCCCATCCTGCTATGTAAGAAGTCCTGGCTGTGTGATTCATTTTTGCTCTTGCTCATACAGGCTGCCTACAGCCTGACTGCCACCACAGGATTCTTAATTCTTCCAGCACATTCATCCAGAAATGATAGACCAGAGGAAGATTCCTGGCATGGACACTTGTTACTTTAGCCTGTGCATAATTTAATTATCTTTGTTCTGTCTTCATTACTACTACATAAAACACATCCATACTGTCTCTGACCTTATGTCCTTATTAAGTACTGCATGACAGTGTAAGTGCCTTCAGCCATTGCTGCCTTGACTTATTCTGCCTCCCCATGACAGAACTCCATTTGATATCCTGTGAAATCACAGTTCTTGTCCATATTCTGCACACAGCTCCAGCATTGCATATTTCCTCAAGTGTTTTCAAAGGGCACCAGAAAACCCTCTGTTGTGAACTTTATTTTGGCTATTCTCTCATTGCCACTCTTGTCCTACCAAGTATTTCACTCTTCTCTTGCAATTCTCTACCCATATATGGCACAGACACAATGAAAGTTTTATCATTCAAAGGGAGCTTCTCAATTTCGTCACCATCATGAGTACAGCTTTTGATTTGGTCTAAAGGGAGTAAATCAGATTCAGGCACTTATGTGTAAGTGTCTATAGTGGATATGACCACATGTGATGTGAGTGCCTCAGGTCCCATAGTAGATGGTGGAATTTGGTAACTGGTCCACAGAGTTGAGAAAATTTTTCATCCGGTCATGTGTACGATTTTCTGGGCTTGGTTGACTTTATTGATGGAGCAGAAATAGGAATGAATAGTCTTGCAATCTCAGTAGGCAACTAAATTGGTTTCAACAGGAGTGGAAAAAAATAATTTACTGTATGCTGATTTGAATAATCCACTGGCAAGCTGGATGCTTATTTTATTTCACCTACTGATGTTCTAGGCTAATTGTGGATTAGTTGACAGCCCGTGCAGCTGCTGTTGTAATATCTTGAACTAGGCCAACTGCTCTGAGCTCCAACATTTTATGTAGCAACACTGATTTGATTTGTGGGACCTTAAGTACTGGTATATGCTTTAAAGGAGGTGATCTGGGCTTTGCTGAGGAGCTGAACTAAAACTTGAATTGGTTTTAGTTCTCTGACAGCTTGGGGGATCTGATGATTCTCACCATCTGAGATACTTGCATTACACTTCTCAAAAAGACTCTTTCCAAAACAGACAGCCCTGACAGACACTGTTGATGTAGGTTACAATTGTCTGTCTGACTCATAGTGAAAAGATCTGCCAAACAGCATATTTTTGGTGCAAAATACTTATATCAGATAATGTAGAAATAGATTGTATTGTCATCCAAGTTATTAATATCTGCAAAGAAGCCCAAACACTGCAAGAAATCTACCTCTCTACACTACTTGCTTCAGTTTGGCTGAAAATGAAAAATTTTAAAACTGTAATTAAACTGAAGGCATTGTACCGGCCCCTCTATGGGATAGAATAGAATATATTTAGGAGTTTTCTGGATTAGGAAGAGAAAACATACTTCCAAAGTATTAGCTAATGTTTGTTCTTCCTTAAATATTATCAGAGGTAATGTTAGTCATGGACAATATTTGTGTGTTTGGATAGGGCTTTAGAAAAAGAAGAATATTAACAAGCCTTTACATGAGCAGTGGAATATCTGAAGTTTGTTTGTTACTTATTTATATGCAGCAGTTGGCTTTGTGGTAGTTTCATACTATCACTACTCAAAAACAACCTGTTTGGAGGGCTTGGGATCCTTGTGATCAAGGTAAGACCAGGAAAGACTTCCTACAGCTTGACCTGTCCCTCTGCCAAGAAACACATAGTAGTTCTCTGTGCAGTTGTCCATATTTATGAAACTTTAAGGAGCTATGAGACCTTTCTCACAGTGTCAGAATTGGCTGAATGTGAGAGAAGTAGACAGTGCATGCACACAGGCACACACAAATATTAAAGAAAGGATGATGGCCTAAACCTTGTTTCTTCTGTAAAGCAGCCTAAAATGAATCATAGAATCATTTAGGTTGAAAAAGATTTTTAAGATGACAGAATCCAACTGTAAACCCAGCACTGTCAAGTCCAGCACTAAACCATGCCCCTCAATGCCACATATTACCTGGAAACAACCTCTCCCATAAGCAGTAGGCATCCCCAATACTTCTTTTGTAATGAATAGTTCACCACACACACACAAACTGCTGCTCAGAAGTGGCTGACAGGATATGCTTCTTATGACTCAGTGTTTTCTGTTCTTCAGTTGTGTATTGTTATAAACCACAGCAAGAATCAGAAAGGGGATGTAATACATAGAACCATCCTCTGGTGATTTTCAGTCATATTTCATCCCATGAAGCAGGGAGCATAAAGAAGAAAAATGAGCCCTTTCACATATCTAGAAGGATGGGCAAGCAAGCAGGTAGCAGCAAACAGAGCAGACAAATTGAGTGGTCCAAATATTTGCTGCATTTGTTGCAGATATGGATCATCATGTGCTTTTAAAATGAGGTGCTCCAGGTTTTGTTCAGATTTCCATCTGCTTTTCCCCCAAGGGACAAAAAGACTTCTCAAGCCAACCAAAGTAACAAGTGGTTGGTACAACTGTCCTTTTCCAAAATGAGCACAAATGTCTGTCAAGGAATGACTGCTCTGCCTCTATACAGAATGAGTGGAACTGCAGGATGTGAAAGGCTTTGAATCCTTTGAGAAGAAATGCTATGCATTTTACAATTGCATGAAAGCAGTAGTCTTGCTTATCACTAGGAAAAGATCTATGAATCTTATCCTGGTACTTTCTGGTACTTTCAGTTTCCGGGAAGTGAGAAAGCACAGCAGTGAATCCCAAAGAAGGGCAATGAAGCTGGTGAAAGGTCTGGAGCACAAGCCCTGTGAGGAGCAGCTGAGAGAGCTGGGGGTGTTTAGCCTGGAGAGGAGAATACTCAGGGGAGAACTTATCACTCTCTACAACTGCCTGAAAGGAGGGAGTAGTGAAAGGGTTCAGTCTCTTCTCCCAAGTCAGAAGCAAATGGGACAAGAAAAATGGCCTTAAGTTGTACCAGGGGAGCTTTAAATTGGGTATTAGGAGCAATTGCTTCACCAAAAGGGTCGTTAGCCAGTAAAACTGGTTGCTGAGGGAAGCGGTAGAATCACCATCCCTGAAGGTATTTAAATGATGTGCAGAAACAGCACAGAGGGACATGGTTTAGTGGTGGACTTGGTAGTGTTGGGTTCATGGCTGGACTTGATGAACTCAGTGTTTTTTCTCAATCTAAATAATTGTATTATTCCATGAACTGTAACTGATGCTCCCACAAGCAGAGAAGGTTATTAAATCAGAGCCTTCTCTGTCTCGAGAGAGCTCCTCTAATGACTAGGAAATTGTGCAGGAGCAGGACAAGGCTGTTGTTATTCTTAAACAATGTGGTTTTGCAGACTAGGTGTGGGTAAATTCTAATTTTGCTTAGTGGTTTGAACCTTTCAAGGGTCATAAATTAAAGAGGTGCTAAATAGTACATCCAGGGAGGGCTTGAGCCTGAGTTGCTGAACTGCGTGGGAAAGGTTTTAGGGAAGAACTTTAGTGAATTTTACGGGGCTAAAAATAGCATCTGTGGTGTTAGAGAACACTTCCTTTCAGTTCAGCCTCACTTAAGGCAGCATTGGGAATCAAATAAATTACACTGGGTTTTTCCTTATTTTAATCCAAAATAGTCCTACCTGCAGCTACCTCTCCTTTCTTGGGAATTCAAACAATGTTGCTAACAAGAAGAAAATGTTATTTGTAATAACCTATATATTGTTTCATCAGCAGTGACACTCGAAAGAGATAAGAGAAATCAGTTACTTTATGAAGAAAACACTTTTCTTTACAGAATCCACACTTTCTTGTAGCTGATTAAAGTCCTGCAAAAAGTGTAAAATAATAAATATTGTACCTTACTTTCAGTTCTGGCTTAATGCTTTAGGCTGGAGTTTAAAGCAACCACTGTACAGTTTTCCAAAAATTGCATTATAAACTTGTTAATTCTTAACTCAGTACCCATAATATTCTATGATGAGCATATATTTCTTTTGAGATCAGAAGCATTATTTCATATTGATGCTTCAGACTGATTTTTTCTCCAGAGATGAAAGTGTTTGCTTAAGTTTATAGAATTCACTTAGGTTCATAACCCAGACAGAACTAGCTCTGGCAAAACTTGCTCTGCCTTATGTTCCTTATTTAGTAAATAGAACCTGCAGAGTGCATTGCTATCTTCTCTGAAATCTTTGGCTTTGCTGGACTAAGCTGGAAATGAGATATATAGATCAGATGAACTTGGAAGGAAAAAAAAAATAAAAAGGAGCAAGACAGTTGCTGCTTTTGGAAAGAACCAAAAAGGGTTTTTCATGCCAAGAAGCTCTGCTTGTTAATAGCAGCATTAAATACCTATTGAAGCTTTGTGGAAAGCTTTGCAAGCTATTTTTTTTAAATGAAAAGATCCTAAGTTTACATATTTGCCTTCCTATAAAAAGACCGAACAAACAGAAATATAGTTCTGTATACATGTAGGAAATCGTGCAGTTAACTGAGGAGTCTTTTACATTAGGCAGGTGATACAGATTTAAGTCATGTTTGTAGTGCAGAACACAATGCAACATGGATCATGAATAAGAACTCTTGAAGCCTTAGTTCTGCATAGGCTAAATTCCCTAATATACAGGTAAGTATTTCTTCCTGCACATGGCTTAGATCCAGAGTCCTTGCATCTATCCTTTCCTGGATCTAGCCACAGGTCCTTGGTGACCTCCTCAGTCACCACCCACCCATTATCTCTGTACATATTCACAGACTGTGGAATTAGAAATTTTGATTGTGTTTTAGCTGCTTTAAAGACCCCACTTTCCTCCTTCATCCTCTTTAGGTAAACATACTGACACTGAGCTTGCCTTCAAGTGACTTTTTAGAAAAAGTCTGCAACATTCAGGGATCCCTGAATGTTGCTTGACAGAATAAAGCATAGAGAAAATAAGCCCTATTTCCATACTAATAACCCTTGGAATAAAATGCACCACAGCAATGTCAAATGTCCTGCTGTTTGATACACAGGAATGTCAGAAAGACTTTTTCTAATTTCAAAAAGACAAAAAAGCAATGGTAGGAGAAGTCATAAGTGTAGGATGGTGTTTCAAATAATACATCTGCATATCCAATCCACAGAACACCTGCGACTGTCCAGTAAAAACCTAGAAGGAATACTGCATTTAGCTGAGGCTTATATATTACTGTGCATAGCTATTCTAAAAATACATGTCTGCAGGCTATTCCAGTCTGCATGGGAAATTTTTCCTGAAAGTTGAAGAAAAATGGATTTGAGAAGATTGTGTAACTTTACACATAACCATAGTGGGAGCAAGCACATGCTAAAAGAATAGCCCAGTTCTACAGGCTTCTGAAGGCAATAAATTCAGTAAAGTCCAGTAACATGAGATGCAGTATTAGTCCTTTAGTAATGTTCTATTTTTTTTCTACATGTATATGTATGTGTATGCTGATCTGCTCTTAAAAAGTGTTTTTCAAATCATACAAAACATAACCAAGCAGGTTATGCTGATTCAAAAGTGTTTTGAGTAATTTATAGATTAGCCAGCAGTTACCACGGCAAGGCAAGACTGTTTCTAGTGATTTAACAAGGCTTTTATGCATAAAATCATAGAATCATATAATGGGTTTAGATGGAAGAGCTCTTAAAGGTTATCTAGTTCCAACCCTTTCACCACTAGACCAGATTGCTAAAGGACGCATCTACCTGGCCTAGAATATTTACAGGGATGGGGCATCCACAGTTTCTGTGGGCAATGTGTGCCAGCACCTCACCATCCTCACAGTAAAGAATTTCTTCCTACTATCTAAGCTAAACCTACCCTCTTCCAGCTTAAAACCATTGTCTCTTGTGCTATCACTGCATGCCCTTGCAAAAAGTCTCTCTCCAGCCTTCCTGTAGGCCCTTTTTCACACTTAAATCAACCTTTTAAAACTAGAAGCCATAAAGACATATAGATAAACTTTAAGAAACTTAAGTCCTGAGTCCCTGCTTATGAATCAGCCCAGTACCAAAGAATTTTTAATGGAGAATGACTCATAAGAAATCTCTAAGGACTGACTTCACTGACTTAGAAATACAGATATTAGTGAGAGCCAGGAAGCCCACGGACTGTCTGCATGCTTTAAAAATTGAGTCAGCAGTCTCTGATAAGATGACTGTGTGTCATGAAATTTCAGGCTTTGATCTGTAGCCTTATGAATGGATTTCCTTCTTTCCACCCCCTGAATATTAACTCCAAGATGCAAGCTAAATATCTGTAGCATGAACCAGTAGAAAGCTGAGTGAAGGATAGAAGAAGGACTCAGATGCCTTAAGTTTTAGGATTTTTAATGCAGCTCTTGGTTTAACTAATCTTACTAATCTTACGTATCTCATTCTTCATATTAAGCAATCAGATTCCCAGAGGTGTTGTCTTCTCTCCTCAGCTGAATTTTCTCCCACTGGTAGAAAATCACCTGAGAAGAAAAAGTCGTGCCTTTGAATTATTTCTTTCTAAGTATTGTGAAATTCTGGCAGCAGCATCTTGGACTTAAGAGCCACTTTGCAAGAGTAAATATTTTTCTTTTATGAAGTACAGGATTGCACTGGTCTTAGAGGTATGAAGGCTTTCAGGAAGCTGGCCCTTACTGGGGCAGAATTAGCAGAATTTTCAGTCTTCCCTCCCTTTCAGGCTAAAGGTTAGCCTTTATGGTGCATGTATTTCATTTTAAATATTGCAAAGGTACTGACCCATATGAAAACGAGAGGCCAACAGAGTGTTTAGAGTCCTGAATCCTTTGAGGTTTTCTATATTTTTTTCCATATTTTAGGCACTGAAAGTCATGGCAGCAATGCTAAGAGTAAAGTGCTCTGTTAAATCAGTGCCTAAATATATTTTGTGCTGGCTGAAAAGAAGTATTTCATTTATATGAAGAAATACACTTAGAGATACTCAAAACTTTCACTTTCCTGAAACTGAAACTCCTAAATATGAGTACCTCTGCTTGACTGATTGGAATAGGCTTCAGTTCAGGCTTTGTGCAAATGCAATTTTTCTAGGAAAATACCTCTTAAAGAAACAGTGGTAGAATGTTAACTAGATATGTCTTCTGCTGCTCTGTGCTACTGTACTGATTTAAGCTCCTTTGAAAATGCCATGCTGGAGAGCTTAGGGTACCAGCTTCCAATATTTGATAAGGCAGGATGAGACATGCCTTGCTCTAACACTGCTGTAAAAACTAGCAATCTACTAAGAGCCTTGAAGCTGCTTTGAAAATATGTGCCTCAGTCATTGAAGTCACTAGATTTCTATTTGTGTTTTTTATAAAAAAAAACCCATGGTGTTTATCCCATCTGCCTTGAGCCTGTGTGTCTGTCCCAGCTCTTATAACACACATTCTTTTCTACTTTTAACAATTTTGTTTATCTTTGAAGTGAAATTAAATGGATCTATAGGTAAGAGGTGTCAAACTTCATGTGATCCCATGGATGGAATTCCTCTTGTTTGACTCTACACACACAGAGCTGAGAATTTAAATATCTATATTTGGCCATCTTGCTTAGACTGTCTTTACTCTGTAGAAAGCAGAAGCATATTATTCTGCCTATTTTCACTGTACATTTTAGGAAGAAATGATTCACTCCTTTTAAGGGCATCTTTCTCTCCATTGTAGATAACTGGACTGCCAGCTTAATTTTATCATCTATCCTATGTAGCATATGCATGTTTGTTCTTCTCTGCCTCTGGATATATATCCTTTTTCCTTTTAATGATGGATTTTTTTCCTCTTGTCTCTGGCAACTGTCTTTTTTTTTCTCCTTACAGAGTTTGCCCAAACATATTTTAGTGTAATCTGTCTTGTAAATGGGTTCTTGTCAATATGAAAACATTTTTCCTGGGGCAGACTGTTGTAAACTGAACAAAATGTGAGGTTCTTTCCAGCTGCCAACCACTTAAAATTTCAGGTTCAGAAGCAATATTTTTTTGTCAAGAAGGGCAAGAAAGAGTACCCCAGAAACTACAGGCATATCCATCTCACTTCAGTTCCTGGTAAAACCATGGAAAAGATTGTTCTAGGTAGTATTGAAAAACACCTGGAGGAAAAGGCAGTCATTCACAGCCAGCATGGCTTCATGAGGGGAAAATACTGCTTGATGAACCTGATTTCCTTCTATGACAGGGTAACCCACCTAATTCATGTTGCAAAGCCAGTTGATGCAATCATTTTGGACTTCAGCAAAGCTTTTGATAGTGTCTGTCACAAGATTGTTCTGGACAAAATGTCCAGTCCGCAGCAGGATAAATACATCCTGGGATGGGTGAGGAACTGGCTCATGAGTTGGGCACAAAGGGGTGACATCAGGCTCATGACCTGCCCCTAGTGAGGCTCCACAGGGCTCCATCCTTAGCCCAGTTCTCTTCAACATCTTCATTAATGATTGTTGATAATTGCTGTTCTAGTTGATTTCTTTGTCATATGCAGAGATTGTGTTCTGAGATCTTGTTAATGACTAAAATACATTAAAAGTCAATGATCTGACTCTAGATTCTTGGACATTTTAAATATAGCTTCTACCTGTTATGGCTTTGTTGAAAATCATCTCCAAGACAGCATTCTTGATCATCATTTCAAGGTATCTACCTTCACAGTTCTGCACCCCTTGTAGGAAATCAAGCAGTTCTGCACCTTGACCTGTCTGAAGTCTGATTCCAAGAACAGTTCTTCATAGTCAGTAGGTAGCTGGATTAGCAAGTCATGGGTTAATAGTGCCTTTATGCTTCCTGAGGGTTCTGCTTGAACCAAATAAGGGCTAATAGGTTATAAATCAAAGCAATATAGATAGAAATAGAGAGACCCTATATTTATTATTTACTGAATTGTGGAGGGCAGTAGGATAGAGCAAGGAGAAAAATTAGAGGAATACTATGAATCACTCCTTTGTGCTGCTTTAGACCTATTCAGTAAATTAATTGATTAACTTAACTACAGGAAAAGAATAATTAGTATTACTGACAGTAGTTGAAAGCATAGAAGTGTCATGGCAGGAAAATTGCTGTGATCATGAGGGATTTGTCATTTTCTAGGACATATAGGTTTGTTTGTAAGCTGATTTGGCTTATCATTTCAGCCTCACTGGAGCTATAATAATTCATTTATAGCCATGGTGTGTATTTGTTGATAGGATTAAGTGGACTGTGGAACAGCTGAAACTCAGTGCCATGAAGCAGGTCCTTGGGTGGATTTTGCTCTGTCCAGGACCCTTTCCATTCCTCACTTATATCATCACGTGTAAGAGTGCTGATAAGACAGTTACAAAGGGTTCCTATTATCAGTTTTATTTTCTAAAGTTCAAAAAAACCTTTTGGTCTTTGCCTGGGACTGCTTCCATTTTGTATACACTCCTGACTCCTCTCTTTTCTTCTAGATCTAGAAAATTACTTTCAGAAACCACTGAATGCCTTTTGAGAAGCACATCTTTGATTACAGTAATATCATAAATACCATAAAAAGATAATAATGAAAATCATACTGAGAGCCCTTCCAGATGATCCATTGGCTCAAAACCTTAAACCACTCCTGACCAATGAATCTTCAATTCATATTCAAATTTTCACTTGAATACATAAAAATTGTGAAAGAAAGGTACAATTACATTTTTTCAACAGAATATTTCCATGCACATTCACATACAGAATATATATAATATAACAGAATTGCAGAATATGAGATCCCTAATAACCTTAAATTATAGAATTATTTATGCATGATATTTTTCTAATGTGAAGATGAATTTAAAGTAATGTTATAATTAATTTAAATAAAGTAATTCTTTAACATATTCTTTTATCCCTAATTTTTATGAATAAGCATTTTATGTGGCCCAGATTTTTGCAAATAATAAGTAGAAGCTAATTTATTTCGTTAAAAGCTGTGACTAATTAATTTTCAGCACTGGAAATGGATATTACAAACTAAGGCATGACATTCAAGGAATATATCAAAAGAAATATATATGTGTGTTGTTTTAGTTTTATTATGGTTGAGGATAGAGGGCCTTTTGGAGTCTGCTTCTCACAAAATATATGCTTGTAGATAAAAATAATCTACATAAAAACTTTACAAGTCCCATCTTTGTGTTAGTGATACATCTTTAAACAGAGACATACATGTAGGCTTCTTAATGAAAACATTCTGTGGAGACATGAATTAGGTCCTAAATCCTGTATTCTTTCTAAACTAGTTTTGCAAAAGACTGTTAACTCAATTGTTGGTGCAGTGCATGAGATTTTTAATTTTGTCTTTAAGAAGTTAGTTTGATGTTTTAGTGCTAAAATTTAGTGAACAAAAAAGCACTCTCCAATCTTGCAATATGGGTGAGCTGATGCTTGTCAGAGCAGGGTGTGAAGGCACCAGAACTATTTCACTCTTTCCAGAATCAGAATTATTTTGAATCCCATCACCAAATACAAGCAGCACAGAGGATGCAGAAAAGACTCCCAAGAAAACCATGGTCAAACACCTGTGGGAATGATTTTCAGAAAAGGCTTTTGAGACAAAGCAATTATTTTAGGAAAGAAAAAGATACTGCACTTATTGAATGTTAAAAAGATTGAAGGATGTTCAGATAAGAAATTTTCTGAACAGTTTGAAAAGAATCTACTCTTTCTTTAGTAAAATATTTACTCTGGCATAGGAGTTAGGTGTTTTAAATTTAAATTGCATCTCTGAGGTATGTTTAGTAACTATAACAAAGTGATTTCTTGGCACTAGGTTGGCCTTCGGTCTGATGGCTTGGCTAAGTGTATGTTAAGAAAAATATTTATTCTTTGTTACAAATGAACTTTTAGAAAGATATTTTTAGACTAGGTAATGATATTCTAACTACACAATTACACATGCAGCTGTTTGACATCTTAAATGTCAGTTAATCACCTTTTTCTCCTATCTCTGCAGACAATTTTTCCAGGAGAGATGGTCTGTCATGCTGGTCTGTGGTGGAATCTGAAACAAAATGAATCAATGCTGTTACACACAGGAGACCTAAATACGAGTGAGACACATAGAGAAAGCAGTACCTGGAATTTAGAGACATGATTATTACTTTTCAGGTTAACTTAGAGAGAAGAAAGAGATGAAGGATGAACACAAGCTGAAACCAAAGAGATGAGCATGAACACATGAGACTTAAAAATTTTACTTAATCTCTTAAGAGTCTAAAAGAAGAAACAAGCTTTAACAGCAGTCAACTGCAATGTTATCGCCCCACACAGTGACACAGGATTGTCTCAGATGTTGAACAACAAACACTACTGCAAGGTTTATATGTGTTTGAGTTCACACTGAGTGTTATCGATGAGGGCTGAAACCCTACTAAGTGTTTCAGAGTCAGAATTTAGTTGCTGAAGTAGGGGAGGATAGTCATAGAAGACCCTCACTGGGTTGCTCAGGTGTGCTACAGTCTATGCCTTTAGGGCCAGTACTTCATTAGCTGGCTCCTGGCTCTCTAGATGCTGCTTCTGTTACCAGTGGAAGGTTCCTCGCCTCTTCCTCTATTATGGGAAAACCAGCATGGCAATGTTTAGACTTTTCCTATCAAACCTTAATGGTAAGAATTATTAATGGAGATTTTAATAAACACTTTTCCATGGAATTTATTTGATTTAGTTTCTATTTCTTTTAGGAGATATGACATTTTAAGTGATTTTTCCCCATGCACTGCTTTTTCAGTCAGCATAGGTGTGAAACCTGGAAGGAACAATAAAAAGCAAACAAACAAACAAACAAACGAGCAAATAAACAAACACCCACTCCCCCCCCAAAAAAAATCCCCACCAAACCCCCCCCAAAAAACCCCAAACCAAAGAGGCTGCAACATTATGAACAAGTAAGAAATAAATGTATACTGTGTCTCATTCATAGTTACAACGTCAAATCAAACTCTCTCTAGACTATTCTTTCACATCAAACCAGAGGATGACTGGAGAGCTGCAAAAGAAATGCAGTTCTCTTTGGCAGCCCTGGTGAGAAGACACAGCTTTGTTCCTATGTCTTGGATAACTATTTTGAGCTTCTTATGCTGATGTAACCAAATTTCAAAGAACAAAATCCTAAGCAAAGTCATTACATCAGAGTAAAAGTAGAATGTGTGCTCACTTCATATCTCCCAACAAAGCAAATACTTTCTGGTTAGACCAGTAAGAGTGGTAATGACATTTTACACGAGCTAGGTTTTAATCTGCAAAGAAGGCTGTGAAAGTAACACAGCTTAAAACATTGAAAAAGAATAAAGACTTTTCTTCCTCTCCCTCCTACAAAGTTAGCAAGTTTGCATTTAACAAGCAAACAGTCTTTGCAGTGCTAGATAGCACAGAGGTCTCCAAGCTACAGCCCATGCTTTTCTTCTTAAGTGAACATAAGTACTGAAATTTATGCTGGCTGAAGGACTGCATTTCACTAAGGTCAAGTAGCTCAGGAACCTACATTACAACAAATCCCAATTATGCTTTTTCCAGAGGTTAAACCATGATGATATATCTGGTTTGGGGAATCTTCTATGTTTGAAGTAGATGTGGAATGGGAAGCAAAAGAGCTTCAGAAGGCAAAATTAGGTGACCAGTGAGCTGCTTGAGAAATTAAAGGATAATTAAATTAAACCTAGCTCTGTTTTATATTATATACAGGCAATTTGCATAATGCAAATATGTACAAATGACTGTTCCATTGCATGCTGCATTGAGATATTGCTTCTCAAACATTTCCTTCATTGCATTTTGCTTAGTATGCTGTCTGTCACTTGCATTAACAATACTATTGCATCAGGAGATTTTTTTACCCCATAATGAAAATTTGCATGTCTTGGTTATGAAAGACAGTTGTCTGCCAGGGAAAGCCAAAGCTTCCTTTGGAACAGAGAATGTAAATCCCCTTCCCTCCAAATTATTATAAATTTGCAATTAGGAGCTTTCAGGCAAAGATATGGAATAGGAGTAACAGTTCTTTACTAGGAATATTAAAAAAAAAGAAAATACAAATGTAGTAGTACAAAGACAAGCAAGCAAGGAAACAAAAGTCCTGGAAGAAACCCTGACAGGGTCAGGGATACGACCTGATACCCTGTTGGTCAGGGTGTTGGAAGCAGTCCAGATAAATCCTTCTGGAGTAACAGACATGGTTCTGTGGAGCAGAGATGATCCAGTAGAAAAAAGTCCAGTGGTGGTGAGATGGGTCTGGCCTCCCTCCTGGAGCTCAGTGGAAAGGCCAGATTCCCCAGAATGCCAGCTGTTCCTGAGTCTCAGTTTTTATCTAGGTAAGAATGGTTGGCTCCCCCCGCACTGGGTGGAGCATCTCACAATGGGATGATGTAATGTTCCATGTCATTGGTGAGCCTTAATGGCCCATTAGCAGAAGATACCCCCCTGGAGGATGGACAGGTGGTAAAAGAGATAAGAAACACTGCCCCACCTTGTTTTAACAGCTGGCCCATTATCAGAAGGCATCCGGCCCCCTCCCTCCTGGAGTTACAAGAGACAAAGAACAAACTGCTTTCAACAGATGAAATAGAATACACATTTTTTGGTTACCTAACCCAAGACATTGCATAAAAAATGTTTATAAAATATGTTTGAAGGGTTCACAATGACCAAATGTCTCTGGAAATAGCATGATGTGATTTTGAATGAAACCTGTTTAAAGTATAGTTGAAATGAAACACATTATATCATACTATAAATATTTGCATTTTGAATGCTATTTTTGCTGTTCTGTCTTTACTAAATGAAGCATCCACAGAATCACAGAATGGTTTGGGTTAAAAAGGACCTTAAAGATCATCTATTTTAAAACCCATTGCCAGGGGCAGGGACACCTTCCACTAGACCAGGTTGCTCAAGGACACATCCCACCTGGCCTGGAACCTTTCAGAGGTGGGACATCCACAGCTTCTCTTGGCAACCTCACTGGTGTCAGTGCCTCACCATCCTCACATTAAAGAATTTCTTTCTAATATCTAATCTCAACCTACTGTCTTCCAGTTTAATGCCATTATTCCTTGTCCTATCACTGTATACCCTTTTAAAAAGATCCTGTGTAGCTCTCTTGCAGGCTCCCTTTATGTAGTGGAAAATGCTATAAGGTCTTCCCAGAGCCTTTTCTTCTCCTGGTGTAAAAGCTCCAACTTCCCCAGCTATCTACCTTGGAGAGGTGCTCCAGCCCTCTGATCATCTTAACAGCTCTCATCTGGACTCGCTCCAACAATTCCATTCAAAATTGTTTTCATGCTTAAATGAATTACCTCAAAATAAGGATTATATTACACAACAACCAAATTAATGTATCCTTTTCCTGAGGTTCCATTTATGCTTTAAAAGTATGCCTCTGTACACACACAGAAACACACGCTTTCCTATTAACAGCTTTAAGTGAAGTTTGCTTCTATTCAATGTACTGTTGAATGTGATTTAATGAATCGTGACTGAAAAGTAGACTTCCGGGGATATGTCACTGTCAACGCCTTCTGTCTCTCTGACATGTTGTCATCAGTGATCATGCTTACCCTGGATGAATGGTCTTATGTTCTTTTCTAACACATAATTACTGATCTGACATGAAAACTTAGCAGAAAAAATAAACACATAACAAGTAAAAAATGATGGGACTCATGCTAGCTCCTGCTATGCCATGCTGTGCACTCCAGGTCCTTTTCCTGACTACTCATTTTTCAGCACTGCTGATTTCTTCTAAATTAAATTATGAGGTATTTGGCATGTGAAACATGAGCCTACTGTCTGGAATTAACTGAAGTCCTTTATAAATTATAGATCTGATCTGAAGTAGGAAGACATCAAATAGTTGAGGATAGTAATGCATTTCTGTGGTTTGTTAGATTGCTGGGTGGGTATCCACAGGGGAATTGTTAGAGCTAGAAAGCATCTGTTGAAGTCAAAGGCAAATATCCATTTTTTTCCCAAATGAAATCAACTTTATATCTACTATGGAAATGGTTTCACATTCTAAGATACACTGTGCTATCCTTTCACTAGGGAACAAAGCCACTGACCACATCAGTTGGAATATAGTCAGATTGAAGTCTGAAGGGAAAAAAAAAAAATCTTCACAGTTTCAGTGAGAATATTTGACCACAAAATTTTCAGATTTCCATGTTTTCTTTTCTCATTTATTCACTAGTGCATCTTTAGAAGGAAAAATGGCAGTTTTCTACAATGATATCCCCAACTCCAACAGGCCTAGATGCCATAAGAATGACAGCCACAATTACTTAAAAAGTAGGAAATCCTACAGTTCTTGCTGTAGAACTCTGTTTCTCAAAACCTAAAAATTATTTAAGAAAAAAATTTGGTAAATCTACCAGAATGTAATCATTCTTACTGTCACAATTAGTCTTTCCTTAAGACAATCATATCTCTAGCAAAAAAATAAAATAAAATTATGTAATTATTTCTAATTATCAAAGCTGTTTAGCTCTGAAGGAAGAGAATCTATAAAACTTACTTTTTCATTCCTGTCAAAATCAGTGGTTCAACTCCAGGTTTTTGATCAATCATTATTCCATTATTTTCAATCCTTCAAATCAAAATTTGCATTTTTAAGTCAATATTTAAGTTCCTAGAGGACTATGAATTCTAGTAATAGGAACTGAATTTTCACAAATCATATCAGGTTAGTTAGATTTTCAATATCTGAGAAATTAATTGATTTATGCGAACAAAATATTTGCAAAGAAATTATGATGGGTTTTTTGGGTTTTTTTCAATACTTGTTTACATGTGTTTTACCAACCCAGAAGATGATATGGTAGAGAACAAACTGATCTCATGCAGATTTCAGTGAGACTGCTCCATCACCTGCAGTGAAATGTCCCTGAAACGTGCCAAAACAAGACATGAACCAGGCTGAATTTTCAAAGTCCATCACTGTTCATCATTGGCCTCTCAGTGCTTCTGTTAACTTCTTGTCTATTTAAGCATCTGTTACCAGCACAAGCTCAAAAGCCTTAATGAATCATGCAAATTTTTTGCATTATATCCAAGATTTTCACCTTCAAGTTTTTGACTTGATCACCTCTGGATGCTTGTTTTTATTTCACTGTATTGTTTAACACACTCTTGCTGCTTTTGTCTGACAAAGGCTATGAGACACTCAGTCAAAATGATGAAGAAAGTTAGAAAGGAGAAATCCTGGCATGTAAAGATAATGGATCTATGAAAAGTCAGAATATCTATTGTAAAGAAAAGAAAAAAATAGAAAAATGAGGGGAAAAAAAGGAAATAACCCAGTACTCCAAAAAAGCACAAAATTCTCTAGGTTTTGCTTTATTATAACCTTGAGTCTGATCCAACAGTCTGGTCTTTAAGTGCATGTCTATGCACCCAGAAGCAGAAACAATGTAGCCAGTAAAGAAATGCTAATACCTTTTCTGTTTGATTTCTGAAATCTGGAAATCAAATGACAGTGGTGAGCAGCTATCATTCTGTGTGACCACACATGGCTGTCTGGGCATGGCCTGGGGGTATAAGATCTAATAGGTACTCAAGTCCTTTCATTTCTGTGAGAAATACTGAACATTTTTTGAGAAAAACTGAAAAAGAAAATAATGTCAGAATATCTTGCTCCAACTTTTTTGCAATTCTTGATTTAACTTTTTTTTTTGTGGTTTTGAAATTGCATTTTTTGGAAGATTAATTTATGTTTTGCTGTATATTTAAAGGTGTGGGAGTTTAAAATATTTAGTAGTTCACGTAAACATTAAACACAGCTCTAATATTACCCCAAATACCCTGATTTCTAAGGGTTTTTTTCCAGTTTGGTTTTGAATATTCAAAAAAGCTCTGTGATTTAGGTAATGGTAAATTCTGTTTACAGAGAGAGCATGGGAGCAAGTGTTCTGCATGTTTGTGCAAAATATAGGAATCACAGAACAAAGGTTTGTGTCTTAAATTATGTGGAATGTGTACTGGAATTTCTTTTTCATCAGCTGACCATCTGACCCAGAACAAGATAAGCAAAGTGATTTTGCAAATTGTAACACACACCCTTATCTCATATTTTGACTCACCCAGAGAAGAATGGTTTCCTTTTTTCTTTTCCATACCTAATTATTAATGTATCGGTAGATATTGTGACCAAAATCTGATTAACATTATTAAATATATACTGAATGTATATGAAAATGTGCCATTTGGCAATATATAATTGGAATCACAATCCTGAATTTACATACCCCAGAAATCACAGAAATTAACTGCCATTAACAAGTTAAGTATGGTCTTTTGATTCTTGAACTTGTCCCTTATAAATAGCAAAGTGCTTGGGCTTCCCTAATCTGACTGAAATAGAAATGAATGTAACATGCAGTAATACATGTACTATATAGTAACATCTGAATATTTCTTTGACACAAATTTTGATTTAAAATATCTTAGTGAGAAATAGATGTTTAAACAAATCCACCCCAGCATGAGGAAAAGAATCTGTAAATAGCCTGTAGAAATAAAATCAATGTATATAAATAGAAGTACTATGTAACAGTTTAAACAAATATCTCTTTGAAAAATAATTGTACTGGCTGGATCATGAATGTTTGTAGTTCATGATTTACTGATTGGCTGTTGTTAAACTCTGTGCTTTTGGTTTCAGTGGACTTTTCATCCCCTCTATCTTATATCTTGAAGGTACAATCCATTGTTTATTCTGGATATATTATATGATAAAACATTTTTGACATGTAGTCCAAATATCCCATGAAAGATATTTTTTTTAGATTGTGGGAGGTCTTTTTGCTGCTATGTGTTGTGATTCAGACTTATAAATAAGGGATGTGTAGCAGTGTGTGGGGGATGCACTTAGACTACAAAGAAATATCTTTGTAATAACATACCTGATGGAAGTTTCCATGGAGTTTCAGAAATTCTGAATTTTCTTCACGGTTTTGAGGTTAGAGGGGTGAGGTCTGAAGGAGCAGATATGAGAAATGCATTTTTAAAAATAAAATTTATGTATTTTCTGTAAAATATGTATTTTCAGAACAGTGTATTAAAAAAAAAAACCACAAACAAAACCAACAAAAACCCTGAGGTTAAAATTTTCACAAGTGGCTTTTTTTGTCTAAGATTTTCCCCCCAGTATTCAAAAATAAGCACTTTAGCATTGATCTCCAAGAGTGCTTAATCAAATAATATATGTATACTTTTGAATATTGCTTTTTTAGATAATTCAAGAAATGAACATTACTCAGTTGTTATGTGCTAGAAGTAACTTAGAGGACAGAAAGCTCCTATAAAATAGTGTGGTCCATCTAGGAAAAGCATGGGTCAGTGAAATCAAGAGAAACTGATGATCTTGGGATGTTGGTTAGATGAGGAGCTTGATGTGACCTGGCTAGGTCAAGGGGGAATGGCTTTAAACAGACAGAGGGTAGTTTTAGATATATGGAAGGAATTTTTTACTGTAAAGTTGGTGAGATACTGCCACAGGTTACCCAGAGAAGCTGAGGATGCTCCATCCCTGGAATTGTTCACGGTCAGGTTAGATAGTGCTTTGAGAAACCTGGTTTAGTAGAAGATGTTCCTGCCCAGCTCAGAGGGATTAGAATTAGATGATTTTTAAGGTCCCTTCTAACCCAAACAATTCTGTGATTCTATGATAATCTAGACATGGATGTTTTGTTTCTTAAGAGTAAAGATTCTGAAGAATCTGTAATTCTTATAATCTTAAAAGAAAATTTATTTCTTAAAAGTAATGATTCTGATAACTACTGTAGTGAAATTTTCAGATGGATATATGAGAAGTCCAAGGAAATTGAAGCTGTATTGCAATTACAATATCTATATTTCATCTGTGAAAAGAGCTGCTGAGAGTGGGCTGCTGTGCAGTTAGTTACCAGGGAAGGGTGGGTGGAAAACCAGCACAGAACAGAATGTGTATGAAGTTGAAAAAACCTATTGTGCCATAAGAATGATCACTGGAGGAAAAGACTATGGACTGTAATGAAGTTGAAAGAGATCACTGTGAAATTGTAAGGCTCAAATAAACAACACAAAAGGCAGAAAACTAGATGGCAAATATCTGATATTTATTCAAACTCATGGTAATATTTGCAGTAGTTTCTTTTATACAAATAATTTATCTTCCATACATTCCATTGTTTAATCTGAATATTTATTTCAAAGTGGTATTAACTTCTTTGTGTAGCTTAATGGCATTCCAGCTTTGTAGTGACATTATCCTGATCACCTCTCAGTCTATGATCACTTCATGATGTATTTTGTTTGAATGTTCTGGAAAATAAGGGGTTCTGGGTCAAGACTATGCAAGAGAAAGAGCATATACCATATATGGAGGCAGACTTGAAGAAGGTCTGGCAATTATTTTAAAATAAGCATCTCCTGAAGAAAAATTTGAAATGAATTTGCAATTTTGAATCCTGATTTCCAATCCATATTCTAAATCTGAGTTTAAAAATTTGTTGACCTACAGGATGCACTCCACCAGGGTTTTGGGGGGAAGTGAGGAAGAGATTTTTGTTATGGATGAGAACCCTCTTGTCCCATGAAAAATCTAGTAGGCATAATACTTATCTAGATTTATTATAAAGAAAAAAAATGTATTAAAGCTGAAAATACAAACTCCATATAATCACAATTAGCTATAATATCTATACATTTGCAGGTTTTTAAAGTATTGGTTCCAAAAATAAACTACTCCCTTACAATTATGAACATTAGCTCTGCCATGAGCCATTATATTATTGCATGTTTCTTGGTACCAATAGCACAAGGAATATTTGAAGCAGCAAAATAAAACACTTTATTATAATAAAGGGTAAAAAAGCAACAGTAACCTACTGTTTCACATTACAGACCTGAATATATAACTGTGACTATTTTTAAGCTCACTATTCTTCAAATTTATATAAAACTAATTTTTTAACATTCAAAACTTAATTCATGGGAAGAATTTCCAAGAAACAGGCAATAGATTAATTCTCTCAAAATAGACTTTTGAAGTGTATGGAAGGAACAAACCACCAGGAGTTTTGCCTGCCCATCACATAAATCTTACTTTGTCTGCAACATTTATAAACTTCTAGTATACTTTGTGTCCCTCTCTCCTCCCCAAGGCAAAGTGGGAAAATACATAGTGTATGTCCATCTGAGCAAATTGATGTTTATGCACTATGTCATATACTATAATGGGCAGCTATAAATAAATGAATTTTGAAAGACATCTGGATGAAGCTATGGGTCAGATCCAAAAAAAGGATTTATGTGCCTTAAGAAAGACTTGGAAAAATTTTGTGCCTTATTGATCCTGAGAACTCCTAAGCTGCATCTCTTTAACTCCAGAGATGGTTAAAAAATTATATTATCATCTATTTTTGAACACTGCATGCCACTAGATACCATGGCCATGGTTCTATAAGTGCCCAGATCTGCCTCAATTTGACATAGTGATTGTCCCTTTGAGTGATTAATTCATGCTTAGTACATGGTGTCTGATCATAAAATGTCTTTGGACCCTTCAAGATAGGAAAAGAACTGTGACTTGTCTTTCATGGGAATCAGCTGAATTAGAGGATAATGTTCTCTCATAGGATTATAAAATCATAGAATTCTGCAATGGTTTTGCTTGGAAGGGACCTTAAGGCTCGTCTATTTCCAACCTCCCTTGGTGTCCCAGGGACTCCTTCCGCTTGACCAGGTCACTCAAAGCCCAATCCAACCTGGTCTTGAACACTTCAAGGGATGGGGCATCCACAACTTCTCTAGACAACCTGTGCCAGTGTCTCCCCACCCTCACAGTAAAAAAATTCTTCCTAATATTTAATCTAAACCCATCCTCTGTTCATTTAAAGCCATTACTCCTTGCCCTATAACTACAAGCCCTACATGTAAAAAGTTTCTGTACAGCTCTCTTGCAGGTCCCTTTTAAGTGCTCCAAGGATGCTATAAGGTCTTCCCTGAGCCTTCTCCAGGCTGAACAACCCCAACTGTCTCTGCCTGTCTACATAAGAGAGCTGTTCCATCCCTCTTTGGCCCTCCTTGGGTCTCACTCCAGCAGGTCCATGTCCTTCTTATATCACGATCTCTTCTCTGTCCATAGTAATATTTACAAGAAGTGTCTCAGTTTCAGAGGAAAGTAAGGAAAATCCTCCTGGGCTAGCTAGCCTGGTGAGGAGATCAGGCACTGAAGAGGAAACAAAAGTGACTTAGAAATAACTCAAAGAGCAGCAGGAATCAATGCTGCTTTGCCCATCTTAGAGAAGTGCTGTAATGCCCAAGCTACTGTTGAGAAGGCAACCGCAACATTTCGGATAAGGTTTTAAAAGAGCAACCTTTGATTCATTTGAGAAGGAAAGGAATGCACTTTAAGCTCCTCAAGAAAGGTCCATGGGTGAATATCTAGGCAAATAAAATGTTTCCTCACACTCCTGACTATCACATATTGGGCGGGAAAATTGGTGTTCCGCCCACCAGTTCCAAGGCAGTCAGATCTGATTAACTGTAAAGAGCATCCTATTGCCCATATGGGTGCAAGATTCTACTTTATTGCTTAGAAACCTTCAATTTTTTGTCATTGAAAAGATCTGAATTTCAGTTTTTCCTCCATTTTCATCTACCATCTGATGGCAATTGATGATTTAGAGTTTTGTCTTGGCTCAGCTCAGGTCGGTCCTTTAACAGAAACTGTAAAAGCATGGTGCTGTTTCATGATAACCTTTTCCTCAATGGCATTGCTTCTCCTTTGGTTGCAATGACACCTCAAAGAATATTCTTTTTCTGTTGGATTTTAATCATAAATTAAGAACAAGAAATTTGATATGCTGTTTTTGAGGACTTTTATTCAGGCTGCCAGTTCCTCCAGTGTGTAACAATCTTCAAGGGTATCAGTGAATGTGTACAAGATGGCTGAACTGTTTCCTGAGGAAATACACACAAAGAGAAATATACAGAAATTAGCTTTTTTATTATATTTTTGTTGAGGTTTTCGGTCCTTGGCAATCAAAACTGCATGCCAGATAACTGAAATGATCCCTTGTCACAACAAAAGATATATCAGGAACAAATCAGCCTGATTTCAAAATGGTTTTTCCTACTTTTCTATCTCTCTGCATTAATGGAGCTCTCTCCAGCTTCTACAACTTACCTGGATTTGAAAAAATCACAGCATAGTTACCCAATTTAATCAACATAATGCTTCTGATACAGAAACAGTGCTATGAAGAACGATTTTAAACTCTTAATTTGAAATGAAATTGCTGTATCTTCTGTTGCTATACTGGGAATTCTGGAAATTTAGAAAGACTATCCAAGACTTTGGTATCTTCATCACAGATATTTGAAAAAACGGTTCTGCACTCATAAAAGAGACATTCCCAAATTCCAACCGGGGCATAGTGTACCCATGAACACTGGACTGCTTGCATTGACAGAAAAGTATAAAATGTCAGAAAGACCATAAAAAGCTTTATTTAGTCAGAAATGTGTCCTTATGTTAATCCAGTTTAAGAGCCTTTTTGAATTTTGTGGAAGCAACAATTAGATGGAGAAAGTAGGAGCTTTCACCTCTGAAGTGCATATAATTAATCACTTCATTTCCTTTCTTCCTCTCCTCTGTTGCCACTTTATGTGAATATTGCAATAAATCAATTCCAGAAGTATTTTCAATGCAGTTCATTATTTAAGCATTCAGTCTAGCGAACATCTGGATGGAAAAGGGCATTTCACAAAACACTACAGATGCAGAGGTGAAAATAGATGATGACAGATAAGTATGAAGAATGTAATTTTAATATTTGAATTACCTCTAAAGTGTAGCTGCTTTTTCCTGATGGTGGACTGATATGCAGGGAAGTCAATGAGATAAATTTATTTCTGACTGCTAATAAAGTTTTTCTGCAAATCTAAGCAATATTAAATAAAATCTTTACAGAATGTCTCGTAATACAGAACATAAATACTTTATGTGAGCATGTCATGAAAATTTATGCAAAAAAATCAGGTTTTAATGCATTTTTTCTAAAGCAATAATTTTTTTCACACAAAAGAAATTCATTAATTCAAAGTACTAGTTCACAAATAGAGAATGAAGATCTCTTTACAGATAAAACAAAAATACACTCAAGTAAATGAAAAAGAGTTCATTAGGCAATTTCCTATTACTTTTTCTCATGCCTGGAGAAGAAGAGGGGAGATTTTACTGCTCTCTATAACTACCTAAAAGGAGGTGGTAGTGAAACAGGGGTCTGTCTCTTCTTCCAGGTAACAAGTAATAAGATGAGAAGAAGTATATGCTTGGATACTTGTGTATCCAAGTATCCATGCTTCTAGTTCTATTGTTTTTTTTCATTGTAAAGTCAGTTGGGATATAATGTAAAAGGGCTTTGTGTACTTTAAGGGGTTTGGAGCTTTCGTTAGCCTAGCCAGATTTGAGGTGCATTGTGGGTGAATGAACTCTGCGGTACAAACAGAAAACTCTGCCAATACGATAAAGCAATAAAACATTTCTAAGCTGGCAAGTTGGTTCATTTGCTGGATTATCTGCTACTCTCTGCTAGGCAATCACTTCTGTTGCTGTTGTCTGGAAATGTATTACCTTCATGTTACAAACAGATTTGTTTGAGAATATGCTCAGGTGGGTTGATTAGGTCTTCAAGGTCTATGGAAGAAAGATGGACTATATGCAGATGATGGGTATATCCTAATGGTAGGTATTAATCATTAAGCTTTCCCACTGTAAACATCTTTTGTCACGTAAGGCAGTATCTTTACTCACTTCTGTGATATATCACAGGGTAACTATCTCAACTTAATAATACTATATCTATCCTAAAAGAGTTGAATTAAAAACCATATTCTGCATCTTTAGCTAAAAGCAAGCACAATGGTGCTTGCAAACTTGACTAGCCCATTAAGGCATACAAGCCATAATAGGTTCTTTTTCAAACAACTATTTTTTTTTAGTTTGATATAGAATTTATTTAAATGAGTTAGAAAATATTTGTTACACTATAACCAGAACTCAGTAAGATAGCTCAAAAGTAAATAAGAAAAAAAGAGGAAATATAATGCTCAAAAGTCTTTTTTCTTATCTTCAAAGTGAGTGCACTACAAAATATAATTAATGGGGAAAAAAGTCGATTGGGTTTTTTTGAGTATAAATAAATCACTTCTTCCTTAAAATCCTTTCAATCACTTAAATGGAATATTTCATAAAAAAACACTTGTCAAATAAGAAACTACAGAAGAATATTTCTAAAGGTTTCACATATATTCATACATACTTAAAAATAGATTGAAATACATAATACTGAGGAAAATATAGTGCAGTCAACACAATAAATGTTTTGATATAAACTCTACACCATTACACTGCAAAGCACAAAATATTAAATAATGGATTTGAAAGTAAATCACAAATCTAAATTGTATCTAGGTGAATATAATAAAAAGAATTTTGAGAATAAATGTAAAAATAAATAAATGAAGAATAAGATCTGCTTTAAGTCTTTGTATAAGAAATTCAAACTGTAAAGAATAAAGTGAAATCTTTCCTAAGACAGATATATATATAAAACTGACTATTCATAGAAACCAAGTTGGGTGTGGCTTTAAGTAGTGGGGATTTTGTCCCTTTTAATTTTTGATCAAATATCCATTCCAGATGCATAGAAGTAGTTCATATCATTCTCACAACACGAGGCTGGAAGAGATGCCTAATTAGTACACTTAAGCATTTGATAAATACATTTTTCTGAACATACATATGTTTAAAATTTTCAAAAATGTTTAGTGAAAAATTCAGGCAATAAACCATGCTATTTGTTTCAAAATTGAAGTGTATACTGTCATTTAAAAGTAATAGTTCTTCTTTTATTTTTATTTTTATTCTTGACAAATGCTTTCTCGACAAATGTTTTCTCTCCTACCCCAGTTTCCAGGCTTCAGAGAATCATTGAATTTCCTGAGTTTGAAAGGATTCACAATGATAATTGATGCCCCACAGGGCAACTTAAAACATTGGTTACATTCTAATATTTTTATATCCATCCTTTATTTTGGAAATCAAGATGCACACAGTACTTGAGGTGAGACTACAACAATGCAGACTGCAGTGCAAAAATCACTTCCTCCAGCTGGTTAGCTATACTGGGCCTAAGGTACCACAGGACAGAGCTGGTCCTTTGGCCATCAGGGCACATCCTTGACTTGTACTAAACTTGCCAGAACTTCTCTTTCTGCAGGTTGCACTCCAGTCTTTTGCCCTCAGCTTATACCTACATCCAGGATTACACCATCCCACATGCAGGATCTGGCATCTGCACTTGTTAAGATTCATGTGGTTGGTGACTGCCCAGCCCTTTAATCCATGAAGGGATGTAGAGGCTTCTCTATCTTTGAGGAAGTCAATAAGTCCTCTTAATTAACTTAGTTGAAAAGCTTAGTGGGCATTAAATTCCAGTATCCAAGTCTGATAAAAATGTTAATGGGAACTTGCCATAAAATTGAGCCCTGGAGAACACCACTAGTGACTCGCCACTAACCAAAAGTTTCCCCATTTACTGCAACTATTTATGTCAGTCTGCACAGGCAGGCAGTTGGGACAACCACAAACTTGTGGCTAGAGTAAATTTATTTTTGTTATCTTGTTAACCAGGTAAAGTAATATCTGGGCTGAGGCTCACAAGCAGAGACACAGGCACTGTTAAACAGAGTCCATGCTAGAAGATCCCTGGCCTGCTGTTCACAAAGGCTAATCAAGAGTTATTCCAAATTTCAAGGTCACTTGAGCAGTTTCCAATCTCCTCACCAACCTCTGCTTTTTAACCCATGCCCCCCAACACTTTTCAGGTTGAACTCTTCAGCCAGTTGGTCACACATTGTATTGTACACATGACTGGACAGTTTTACAGAAGGATACCATAAGAGAGAGTATTAAAAGCTTTTACTAAAACAAACAAGCAAACAAACAAACCCAATTATGTCTGGTACCTTCTCTTTATTCATTAGTCAGGTAACCCTGTCATAAAAGGAAATTAGGTTAGTGAAGCATGATTTTGCCTTCATGAACCTATGCTAACTTTGAGTGATGACTGCATTGTCTTTCAAGTGTTTTTCAATAATTCCCCCAACAACCTCCTCCATAATTTTACCAGGCATTGAAGTGGGACTGACAGGTTTATAATTACCAAGGTCTTTCTTGCCCTCTCAAAGATTTGAATAACATTTGTTAGCTTCCAGTCATCTGGAACCTCTGCATATTCCCAAGACCATTGATAAATAACTGAGAGAGGTCTCTCAACAGCATCAGCCAGATCTTCCGGTATACTGGGATGAAATGTCATTATTTCCAAATTAAACCATTAAATGTTAGAAAACTATTCTATTCTATCGTGGTACTTAATTTGATCTTGCTGAGGAAACTGGACAATTCTACTCTTGTCCCAACCCCAAAAGTTTATTCTCTTATCTGTAGAATTATAAATCTGCACAGAACACAAGTACTGCAGGTAATCCCATCCAACCTGTCAGGATATACCTAAATTATTTCTGACAGAAATCCATCTAAAACAAAGTGATATAGACTCTCCAAGCTCATCAGAAAATCTATACTTGTTCTATGATATCTTTAGAACGTCTTTTCCTTTGTATCACCCACATATTTCTGCTAAAAGTTAAAACCTAAATATAAGTAATGGTTCGCAGACCTCCAACATTTGTTTGAGTAGGCAGCTATCATTAATGCAGATCTTGTAGGCACCAAAGAACATCAGATGCTGAGCATGTCTTAAAATAAGTCCATCCTATGTTCAAAATTAACACAAATTTCACAACCAATCTGTAATAACCAAATAAGTTGTTTTCATTTAATTAGTAGTAACTTTTCACTCCACATTTCTACAAGTAAGTCATCTCTTGTGAGGTAGTGGAATATTGAAAGAGCTCCATTGTACAAATGCAGTTTTGGAAGCCTTGACTAAGGTACATATCTTATTAATGCTGCCTTTTAATTCCTCAGATGTTACTGGATAGTGAAACAGTTGGTGAAAACTAGAGAACTGATATGGGTATTGCCCAACCCTTTTTGTGGAAATCCTGGGTATTTAAGCCTAAATTAATAGAATTTGAATAATTTAAATATGCTTCAGTGTTAAATAATGTTCATTATTGTAACACCAACTTTTTGGCATGTGCACTGATAGAAAAGATGTTTTTACTGAGAAGAACTTATGGTGCTTTTTCTCAATTTATTCTGTGTTTCCATTTGGATAGCTTGGTGGATCTTGATAACTACAGCATCTAACTTGTGGGCAGAATCATCTTTCAAAACATTAGGCCATGTATAAATTTCAGAAAGTCTTACCTTATGCATAAGGAAACAAAACCAAGACATTCTATCCTAAGCATGTAGTAAGTGTTTCTATCATTCCTCTTCTGTTCTGGCTTCTGCATTACAATAGACCAGTAAGAAACAAGGACTTAAGTGGGTTCCACCCCCCACCCCACCCCCCTCCCTGGCAAACTTCAGAGCTGTGAAGTTAATGAAAGTCTTCCCTACCCTAGGAGTTACCAATGCCTAGAACAGGATGCTCAGTGAAGGAGTTGCTCACTCCCTTTCAGTGAGGTATTGGCAATTCATGTACATGTTAGCTGTAATTACTGCTTAGGTCTGTGATTGTGTGAGTCCTGAAATTACTTTTGAGTAGTGTAAGTTGAAAAAACCCAGTATTTTCCTCTAAATGAAGTGTTCAAAACCCAAATACCCTTTCAAGTCTTGATCTAAAATTGAAATAATTATTCTATGACTATTTGTTAATTGATGGGCAAGTTATTATTACAGATATTGTTTCCTATTAGTCAGATCATTAGTAGATATCCTAAAAGTTTTATGCTTTAAAACCCTCCTAGAAATGTGGTGATCTTTGATTTCTTTCTCCTCTTTCCACTCCAAAAGATACAGGAATATTGTATTTATACAAAAAAATTGCATGCAAGGTCTGTTAATGATTCCTTTTGTAAAGAAATGCAATGTTAGTCTCTCACTGCACTGTTCCAACTACCTCAATAACCAGTGCCTACTTAATAGGGCATTTTGCCCTACAAATAAGAACAATCTTTCTTTCTAAGAGATAACATGGATGTATCGCTACAATTCTGTACTGTTTTACACCAAAACTAATGTCTGCATTTTAAAGCAATATGGACACAATATAGTGAAAAGTGACTTTCATTAGTATATATTAGCAATTTTCTGACTGTAGGGCATCACTAGACAATCTTCTGAGCTCCAGCCTCTTCAAAAGAATCTTTTTTAATTAGCAACTTTACATGTAAGTGATGGTTCATTTCCAGTGAGAGAGCATCTGTCCTAAATCACTATTTTTGTTTTCAGGATGTATAGTTATGATTACAGTTTTATGATTTAAAATTCTTTAAAATAAAGAAATTTCTTTCAAGTGAATGAATTGATTTTTTTTTTTATTTCTTTCCAAAAAGGAAGATTTTAAAATGAAAACAAGTCATAATTTTGGTGTGCTTCAGTGTCAAACAGCTCGTCCTGATACTCCTTTGATGGGTGTTTCTTTTCTTAAAACCTTCTCAGTGCTTTTCAAATGAGTACACATGTATGAGAAAGCTGTGTTTTTAAGGTCATGATGCCAAACTACTACAGGAGTGCCCTCATCATTTTGTTCCCTTGCACAATTGAAAACCATTTACTATATTAAAAATATATATACACGAATTTTAAAAAATGTGTGAAGTTACCTGGCATACCCAAGGAGGGAAAGCAAACCCTTGGCTTCAGTGCCATTTCAAAGTTCCCTTTCCTGTTTCGGGCATGGCTGGTGCACATTAAAAACCACTTCCATGCAGCCCTTGAGATCAGAAAAGCTACAGAACAGGAAATCTCCAAAAGGTGATAAATAAGGAGCAGCTGAAATAGGCCAAAATCACACTGCTTGATCCAGAAGACAGCATCTGTCCATGCTATTTTGAGCCCTCCAATCCATGATTTTCCTGGAAAAATTATGACTAAGTATTTGCTGGATCCAGCTGCTAATTAACTTCCCAGCACTGTTGGCTTAGCACAGCCTTCACCTGTGGGATGTTCTGAATTGAGTAGCCTGGATTTCATTTACGTCAGCATTTGGCCTGACTCATTGTATCTGAAGAACTGGAGGAAGAGAATAAATGGGTACATTTTCAAATGCAAATTTACTCAGCACTCAGCTGCCCTCATGCTTTCAAAACACTTTGTCTAAAATTTCATTTAGTCATGGCATAAAAGCCCTTGCCCTGTTTATGCTTTCCTTACTTTATAAACTGCCCCGCTGACACCTGTTGAGAGGTGTGTGGCATGAAATCCTTTATTACAATATGTCCTTAGCTGTGCCAGGAAGTAGAAGGTATGAACAACAGAATATGATTTCTATTAATGCAATAATTCAAAACAAGACAAATCTACCTAAAATGTCTATTCCTCAGATTCAGATAAATGGACTTTATTTTATAGAGAAAACTTCCAATAGCATATTAAAAAAGATACAAAAATTCAATCTCTTAGGTTGTTTATTTTTGCTTCTTTTTAAAAATTATGTTTTCAAGACACCTTTCATCTGTTTCATTTCAAAATTTAATATGTTTTAGGAATATGATAAGTAAATAGTAAAAGGCATTTCAGTACAGAGCTTAGCATGAGACTCACAGATTAAATAGAAATTTTTGCTATGAAATGTGTCTCACCTTGTGGGATATACACCTGAACACAGCAGACTCAAGGTCCAAGGTTAGTTAGGGACATCTTAAGAGAAGAGGAAAGATGCACAATCTGACCATGTAACCCCAATTTGTAAGGAAACCATTGAGCTTGCAGAGAGGTTTTCAATGATTAGAGGAATAAACCAACAAAACTGTGGAAGGCACTGTGGTGCTGTTAGTGCAGGGTGATTATATATTAAAAGGGAGTGAGATCCTGAGGGTAGGCTATGCCCCAGTGCATAATATAATCTGATTTGCAAATTTCCACCATTTACTGATTATTATATTGCCTAAATAATTCAATTTAACTGCAAAATTGAATAGGTGTCCTAAGAGCCTATGTTGCTGAATGATGGGAAATATGATCCTTAGAGAGATGACTGAAAAATCTTGGGTTTTGTAAACAAAGCTGTTTTTTTCTTCATTTTCTCCCCATCAACCTTGTCCAACATTTACAGTGTAAAAGTTTCTTCATTTAATGCAGAAATGCATTAAATTCTGTACATAAGACAGAATTCTGCACATATGGAGAAAAAAGTATGTTGTCCATAACAACTCCAGACAGTGCTACAGGCTGGGGGAAGAGGTGCTGGAAAGCTGCCCAGAAGAAAAGGACTCAGAGCTGTGGGTCAAAAGCAGCTGAACATGAGCCAGATGTGCCCAGGTGGCCAAGAAGGCCAATGGCATCCTGGCCTGTATCAGCAATGGTGTGGCTGGCAGGAGCAGGGCAGGGATTGTGCCCCTGTACTCAGCACTGGTGAAGCCACACCACAAATCCTGTGTTCAGGTCTAAGGCCCTCACTACAAGAAGGCCACTGAGGGGCTGGAGCATGTCCAGAGGAGGGCAATGGAGCATAAATCTTACCAGGAGTGGCTGAGTGAGGTGGGAGTGTTTAGTCTGCAGAAAAGGAATTGCAGAGGAGACCTTATTTCTTTCTACAACTGCTTGAAAGGAGGTTGTAGCAAAGTGGGTGTTTGTGGCTTCTCCCAAGTATCAAGTAATAGGACACGAAGAAATGGCTTCAAGTTTCAACAGGGATGGTTTAGACTTTATCAGGAAAATTTCTTCATGGAGAGGGTTTTCAAGCATTGGAAAAGGCTCCCCAGGGAAGTGGTAGAGTCACCATCCCCAGTGGTATTTAAAATGCATCTAGATGTGGCACTGAGGGACATAGTTTAGTAGTGGACTTGGCAGTGCTGGGTTAACAGATGCCTTTGATGATCTAGAAGGTCTTTTGCAACCTAAATGTTTTTATGATTCTAAGGATATGGCGATCCTTGCCGAAGTTTTTTGAGCACTATCTCAACATCATAAGGATGTGCCTACTTATCCTGTCCTAAAGAAATGGGGAGATCTAGAAGTCTGTGCAGCACAGGATTTTGTAATCTAGGGAAACATCTAAATTAAAATTCTCCTCTCGTATATTTTTCTACATAGCTAGTCTGTAAATTCCTTGAAGTGAATAGGAAAATCCTGGTGTAAAAAGAGGAAAGGAGTACTTCTTTAGCTCTTGTAAAGAATCCTTTTAGAAAATACTTTTAAAGTGTAGAGCTAATTGGGCTTTGAATGCACAAATGTTTTCATTATGGAACAAATAGAGTCTTTGAAAAAGGCTTTTTAACTTTTTCTCTGTAATATTCAAAATGACTCTGTGGGAACTAACTCTTTAAAACCCCCCCAAAAAAACAAAACAAAGGAAACTGAACTGTCCTTCTCCCCCAGAACCTTAGGGGTTCAAATTAAGTCAATCAAAATCAAGACCTTTTGTGGGCTGAGAGTAAATGCTGTTTTCCTCTGCAATCTTTGACCTCAAATAGGCCCTTTTCTTTCTAATCACATACTTTACATGCTGTGAAGAATAAAATGCATTTAATTCTTTGACTCAGCCTTCCTTTATGCCTATGTGAAAGAGCTGCTGAAAACTGCAGGTGAAGTTATGTAGAAAAGAATAAAGCAAAAAGTGGTTTCATGCACATTCTCCTATTCCTAGGGTCCTTGTAAGTGTACACACAGCATGTGAGACTATTCACAGTGATAAAATTGAAGGGTTTGAAAGAAATTAAGTTCTGGAATAATAAGGAGGGAAAAGAACTGCATTTTATTTGCTTAGGGTGGAAAAAAATGTTTGTATGACTGTAGGGCTGCCTCTTCAGTGTCCATTACAATAGAATGGTTCACTTGAAAGGGACCTACAGCAATCATCGAGCCCAACTTCCTAAACAGCAGCACAGCCTTTACACCAGAGCAGTTGCATCATTTCCCTCCGACATTTGGGAAACTGCGTCTTTTTTTTATGCCATTTGGCAAAGCAAACTGCTGTGTATATGCCATGACTATTTGGGTTTTTCTCAGGGAACTTGTCTTCTGGACCCTTTCCTATATGTCTTTCTGTGGCTAAATCTAAATTTTTCAGGATTTTGGAAGAAAAACAATTACTTTTAGCCACTGCTACTCTTCAGAACAAGATGGATTGGTTATATCTATAGTGGTAAAAGAAATGTGCTCAGGACTGCAATCTGGAACAAAGCACATAGACTTGAAGTATTTTTATCTCCAAAACAGGGTTTGTGCATGAAGACATCTTACTGACAACAGTGCTTGATGTATTGTAAGCTACTGGACTAGGAAGTGCATTAAAGCCATTTCAAGGACCATTTAAATTATTTTAACATATCTAGTAGTATTGCTAGCACCCAGGAAAGTTTCTAGATACTGTTTAATTTGCTACTAGAAGTACAAGCATAGAAGACAGGTGGATTACCTAACTGTGACAAACACCCATTCGCAACCTGTATTTTCCTCTTTTATCCTCAACTTTTCCATGTAAACATCAATCATCTTATTCCCGTTCTTCCACAAGTGCTCAATGCTTCGACTCCTCTACTTCCTAATACTAATCCTTTTTTCCCTGCAGTGCTCTTAGTGTAATTCTGTTTCTTTATTTTCTTGTCAGTCCACTCTTTTCAGCCATATGCAACTGTTACTGTACTCCCACATACGTATGATCTTTTTCCTCACTTCTATCATATTTTACCTCAGCCTACAAAGAAGAGGTGGTTCTTCCATTTTCACACTTTCAATACTTGTCTTTGACATTGCTGGCCATTTCTTTATCTCAGTGTGCAGCATCTGAGATGCATAATTGAGAAAATGAACATGTGTTATAGAATTACTCTAGCTGTCTGCATCACAAAAGATAAAAGGCTTCACAAGGAATGGAGAAAAATCTGATAGAAAACATTTTTCTGAGACAATGAAACAAGCCTCTTATGGAACATTACCCCCTTTCTTCAATAAGGTAATGCCAGATATTCTACAGCTGTGTGGATTTCTGCCCACTACTCCAGGTAATGTGGCTGTGGTTCTTTTCATGATGACAGAATTATCTCCCCGGTCTATTTTTCCATCATTTTCATATTAAGATATCCAGAGAAGCATGAAATTATTTGGGTTATCCCTTTCCACGGATACAGACATCTTTTACTTGATCAGGTTGCATCAAAGCCTGATCCAACCTTACTTTTAACATTTTTAACACTTTCAGGCCTCTCCAGGGAACATGTTTCTGTGTTGCACCATCCTCACTGTAAAAATTTCTTCCTTGTGTTCAATCTAAACATAGCCTCTTCCCCTTTAAAACCATTGCCCTTAGTCCTGTCAATTGCAGTTCTGCTAAAAGGTTTATTCCTGCCTCTCCTTACAGGCCCCCTTCAGATACTGGAAGGCTGGTATCCCTGGAGCCTTCACTTCTTCAGGTTTAACAACCTCAACTCTCCCAACTTTTCCTCACAAGAGAGGTGTTTCAGCCTTCTGAATACTTTTGTGTCTTCCTCTGGGCCCACTCCAACAGGTCTTCCCCATGTCTTTCACCTACTGGGAAACCCATGTATGGATGCATACTGAAGGTGTGGTGTCACCAGAGCGGAGCAGAGGGGCAGAATCCCTTCCTTTAACCTGCTGCCCACACTGCTTTGGATGCAGGCCAGGATGTGTTTGACCTCCTGGGCTCAAGCACACATGGGCACCTTTGTCTTCAGGTGGAACCTAATGGAACAGAATGGAATTTTGCACATGGAGGCATGTAATAAGCAGAGAACAGGAAACACAGAACATCAGACACATATTTTCCATTGCCAACAGCAATCAAGATTTCATTTGAGGGGAATATTTTGTGATATTTCAAGAATAATAAAGGTAGATCACAAGCTTGCTTTTTAAACTAAAAATGAATGTGTGACTTTTGTTTTATTCTGCTCTACATGTTAAAAATGCTTCACTCACCTCTGATTTGATTACTTATTTTTCAATATAGTTAGTCCTTCTGTCAAGAAAAAGAATAAACTTTCTTTTAAATTTCTTTTTCTTTTTTAAATAAACTACAATTTAAATAAAATTTAAAAGAAGATTTATTGTAATTATTGATTGAAGAATGAAATAACAGATTAATAAAATTCAGTGACTGCCTATTTTGTTCTGTACTTTCAAAGTTCACATTATTCTTGCTTTTATTTTTTGTAATGTAGGGTGAACCTGGACTTCCTATAACTGAAAGCTATGAAAAATGTATAAGGTGTGGAATACTTTAAAAAGTAGGAAAAATTAAGACAAATTAAACAGATGTTCATAATTTCATGATCCTTAAAAAACATATCTTGCATATGTATTTGAAATCTGTGCTGCCTTTCTATGACCTTATCAAAGTTATTTCAAGTACTTATAAGAGGAATTACTGGCCCTCCTACCGCTAATGCACCCAAACCTGGTTTTACATGATTCTCTTCTAGAATGAAATATGTTGTCAAGGCACATGATAAGGAGTAAGTGAACAATTGACAAATGACTTGGAAATATTTGTCATTTAGAAAAATAAACCTTTTCATGAATATTTTTTAGTAAAGGCAATATATAATAACTTAATGATAAGCAACCCAGTAACGAAACATGATTATTTCACTTTATGACACACTCAGCCCCCAAGACGTAAAGAGCAAGCAGGTTCCAACCTCTGGATAGTGCTACTTATTCAGACTGCCAAGCCACATTGACAGTTTTCCTTCAAAACCCATTTCACTTAGTTATGGGTATTACAGCAGAGAAGAAATTAGAAAACCTTGGGCATATCCAGCAAAAGATTCTGCACTCTTTTGTAGACATCTTGTTGAAGCAGGCAATCTTATTCCAATGTCAGGAAATCCCAGATGACCTTTGGCTAGATGCTTAACCAAATTGCCCAAAGCTAAATACCACACAAAGCTTAGAGAGCAAGTAAGAATGGTGACACTACACAAGAAGATTCTTACTTGTAAGATGTAAGTACTTTAAAGTATATATCTTTGATCAGAAGAAGTAGAGGCTTTCAAAACAGAGCCCTGAAAATATCCTGAACTTTTATTTTACTTATTGACTTTATTTCTTTTATGTTTATCCATTTATCCATTCATCCATTCATTTATTTCAACTTATAGAAACCTAGAAAAATCTGCATGTTGATTCTCTTGTTTATTCATGATAACTTCCTGTTACTGATGTGATTTGGTGAACTCTTACTTTAGTCTAAAATGAGACTACAAAATCCAAATGGCTCCTTATATGAGCCATTAACTAGAAATCAACACAAAACTCTATCTGATCATTACCAATTCTCAGGTAGTCCTAGGTCAATGACAACAAAGCAAACTGTTCCAAATTGTTTTCAAATTACTCCCCAAGTTATACTCATTTCTATTAACAGCTTGCATGTTTTGTTTCAGGAGAAATAATATATTCTGGAGCACAGAGAAACTTGGGGTCATCTGAGGTGCAGAATGTAGTAAGCTAGACAAAACCTCCTACCAGGCTGATTCCAGTCCCATATTGACAGCAGATGTCAGTATTTCTTAACGACTATGTGTATTAGAAAGGAAAAAGTGTCTTGAGGCTTTGAACAGGATTCTGGGTACTTGTGAACATTCCAAGTGATCTAAATCTGTGAGCAACAGATTTTGTTGTTTTCATCACCTTATTTTTAAAATGTCTTCAAGAAGGTGTTTGCCACTGAACCAAAGGAATTAGTAATTTAACTTATGTGTGGTCTCAGCTCTGAGCAATGATAAATAGCCTGAATTCAAACCTCTAGCTGCGGCTGGAGGAAGAAGTTTCTCTCATGCCTAAGCAGCTCCCATCACAGAACAGTCAGTGAGGACAAGATCTTGAGATATGGAGGAAATACTTAGGTCATGATTTAAAAGGCAACCTGCTAATCTCAGAGTGAAATGAAAAATATTTTGTAAACTTTCATAGTTGAATTTTTAAATAGAAAATAAAAGTTGAATATAAACTTCTCAGACAATATGATACTATTATTAAATAACTTTAAAACATATGTATATAAAAAGAGATACTTTCATCCAGATTATTTAGTCCTAACACCATTTACACAAAGATGCATCTGTTGAACTATTTGGGACTACTCACAAGAGTAGTTGCATATAAATCACT
Organism: Acrocephalus scirpaceus scirpaceus; assembly: GCA_910950805.1. Taxonomy (NCBI): domain Eukaryota; kingdom Metazoa; phylum Chordata; class Aves; order Passeriformes; family Sylviidae; genus Acrocephalus; species Acrocephalus scirpaceus. The sequence continues at coordinate 51,670,481 of OU383774.1, read as the reverse complement.
AAAATTCAGCATAAGGATTACAGAATCTTTCCTTATGTCATATAGCCTTGAGTGACAAGTTGAAAAAAGGTCCCTCCTATACAAACCAAGAAGCTTGCACAATCCTTGAGCTTATCAAAAGAAGACAAATTTATATTAGATCAGCTTTGAAGGTGCCTAGCAGCTGTTGTTGCTCTCTAACAGTAGGGAGTCAAGAATGACAAAACCTCATGTGATGAGTTCAAAGAACAGTTACAGAATGAATGTCAGAAACACAGTGCACTTTTGCAAAATGTTGCATAATTAGGAGCATAGCTGTAGTCAGAAGCAATGAAGACATGGTTACCACCTTGGAGATCCATGGTAGAGCAGGTATCTACCTGCAGCCTATGGTGGGGACCCCATACTGGAACATGTGGATTCCTAAAGGAGGCTCTGACCCCATGGGAAACTCACTCTGGAGCAGGGTTGCCAGCAAGACTTGTGACTCCATGGGGAATCCAAGCTGGAGCAGTTCACAATAAACTGGGGCCCATGGGAAGGGCTGATATTGGAGGAGTTCATGGAGGCCTGTTTCCCATGGAAAGGACCAGACCCCAGAGCAGGGGAAGAGTGCGGGGAGTCTTCCCCTGAGGAAGAAGGAGCTGCAAAGACAGTATGTGAAGAACTGACTGGAGTCCCCATTCCCTGTTCTCCTGAGCCACTGACAGGGAGTAGATAGAGAATTCAGGAGCAAAGTTGAGCGCAGGAAAAAGGGAGGGGTGGTGGGGTGGGGTTTTTAAAAGATTTTATGTTATTTCTTAATTGTCTGATCTGATTAGCAAAAAATGAAACTTATTTCCCCAAGTTAATTTTGTTTTTCCTGTGGCAGTAATCTGTGAGTGATCTCTCCCTGCCCTTATCTTGACCCATGGGCCTTCTCTTATTATCTCTCTCTTCTGCGCAGATGAGGAGAAGTGATTCAGTGAATATGGTGAGCACCTGCCATCTATCCATGGTCAACCCAACAAAACAGATAAAAAAGCATCCTAAAACCTTCTCTCCAGAATAATTACTTTGAAAGATTAAATGTAATATGTTGGTGTAGTCTCATTTTACTGTGTTTCAAAGCTGTCTAAGCATCTATTGGCTGAAATTTTAACTTGAACTATTGAGGGGAAATGTGCAAAAGAATTCAAAATATCCAAACAAACAAAAAATGAGCAGAAATAGAAGAAGAGTAATATGAGGGCACTGTTCAGTAAGCTCTGAAATGAATGCTATCAAGGGCACTCAACTGTGACACCCTAGCTTGGTGGCTATATCCTACCCTTAATACATAGACATGGTAAAAAAAAAAAGTATTTACTAATCCTAAAATAAAATCAATCTTTAAGTCCCACTGGCTGGTTCTCCTTATCAGGTACAAAGTTCACCATGTGAGTTCAGGTGATAGGAATATTAAGGATTTACACATTTAGATTTATTTTTAAAATGCAGCAAAATATTTCTGCATGCTTGCAGTTCTCACCTCCATGAGCTACACTCAGTTCTGCTTACAAACTGTGGTTAAGATCCTGCTTCTTTTGTCTGGGAGTAGGATTAAGTGTCAGAATATTTAAGCATAGTCCTCTAGGCACTTAGAAAGCAAGTGGTGATAGGGAAACGGTTTTATAAACAATCCTGTTAGATGTTAATAGGATCAAAATGATTACCTCTACTATCATACTGAAAATGTGCCCTCAGAGAGATTTTTCTTCATCCTATTTATACTTAGGTAAGCCCTCTGCAGGAGTTTCAAACCAACTTTGAAGTACTATGAGTCTGCACAGGGCAAAGAGATGTTACAGCCCATACAATCTTCAGTGAAAGAATAAGCTTTTACATAATGTTTCTGAAATTTGGTATAGGTCATGCACCATCTCCCTAACCCCCAGTTCCTGTTTGTATGGAGTGAAAAGAAACAATTTTCGGAGAGCAGAGAGTTCTGAATAATTTGGAGTAATAGAGTTGTTGATCAAGCAGCCCAACTCTAGTTGTTAAATGCAAATAAACCCCATGCAGCAGATAATATTGTCTTGCTGTTGAGCTATTCTTATTGCATTTCGTGAAAAAAAATAAAATCACAGGAAGTCTATGGGACTTGTCCTAGCTCTATAAGATTTCAGGTTCCATGACAGCAACATTAAAGGATATGCATAACAGTCAGATGCTTAAATCACTTTAATGCAGGTTTTCAGGTCAGCAGCTCTCAATACCTAAATACTACATTAGGGGGAATGAGAAATCTGTAAACCTGAAACCTGTAAAATCTGACATTCAGCAAGATCAAAGAACTGCCAATATCTGGAAGTTATTTCACCTGTTTTTACTGCTAATCTAACCATGTTAATACATTGATATTTACTTCCTTTCAGGTAGAGAGCAATGAGGTCCCTTCTGAGCCTTCTTTTCTCCAGACTAAACATTCCCAGCTCACTCAGCCACTCTTCACAGGGCTTGTGCTCCTGACCCTTCATCAGCTCTGTTTCCCTCCTCTGGACATGCTCCATCACCTCAGTGTCCTTCTTGTAGTGAGGGGCACAAAACTGAACACAGGATTTGAGGTGTGGCTTCAACAATGTCAAGTATGGGGGACAGTCCCTGCCCTGGTTCTGCCAGCCACACCATTGCTAATCCAGGCCAGGATGCCATTGGCCTTCTTGGCCTCCTGGGCACAGCTGTGGCTCATGTTCAGCCGCTGTTGAACAGCACCTCAGGTCCTTTTCCACTGACCAGCTTTCCAGCCCCTCTGCCCCTAGCCTGTAGCCCTGCCTGGGGTTGTTATGACCCAAGCGCAGGACCTGGCACCTGGCCTTGTTGAACTTCATACAACCGGCCTCAGCCCAGTCAAGATGCAGTCTGTCAAGATCTCTTGGTAGAGCCTGCCTTCTAGCAGATCAACTTTGCCAACCAGCTTGGTGTCCACTACAAAATGACTGAGGTCCATCCCCTCATCCAAATCATCAATGAAGTTGTTAAACTGCACTAGTCCCAGTACTGAGCTCTGGGGTCACCAGCTGCCAACTGGAACTTCACTCACCACCACCCTCTGGGCCTGGCCTTCCAGACTGGTTTTTACCCAGTGGAGAGTGAACCTGTCTAAGCCACAGGCTACCAGCTTCTCCAGGAGAATGCTGTGTGAGATGATGTCAAAACCTTTAATTATGTCTAGGTAGACAACATCCACAGACTGTCCCCCATCCACTACTGAGTGGGTCACCCTGTCACAGGAGATCAGGTTGGTCAAGCAAGACATGCCTTTCACTCCTGTGCTGACTGGGTGTGACCTCTGCTTGTCCTGCACATGCCATGTGATGGCACTTAAGATGATCTGCTCCACGACCTTTCCCTGGTACTGAGGTCAGGCTGACAGGCCTGTATTTCTCCCAGTCATCCTTCTGACCCTTTTTGTAGACGGGTGCTAATTTGATAATTTCCAGTCAACTGGAGACATCCAATCAAAGCTAGATCAAAACATATTTGTTAATTGACATTAATTTAAGTGATGATGATGACGACGATGCTGATGATGATGATGACGAAGTATCTGAAAAAAGGGTGCTTGGGACATTCAAACACTGAGAAGAAAGGACAAAGAGATAATATAAGCTTTACATGAAGTCAATACAGATACACACATTTAATAGAATATTTCAACTGTTCTTAGTTTGTTTTCTTAACCATTTTGACTTTGTTTTCATATTCATGGCAGGCTGAAATCATGGCATAAATGGGGTATAATTGAAAATATTATGAGAAATATTTGTAGAGTATTGGCTTCTGTAACTTCATAGCTAGATTCCTTTAATTAACTCCAGATATGAAAAGCTTTTCAACATTACAGTTTCACAAAATTATGAGATACTACTTGAGCATTCAGGGAAGATAAATTTAATTTCACAGAATTTGCTAAGCTGAACATTTCTTTGTTTGTACACCTGACAAAAATATATATGCATCTTCCAGATGGATGTTCCAGGTTTGCAACTGCTGGCATTTGTTCTTCTGAAAGATACTGTCTGGAGGAAAAACTGAAATTTCTCTGAAATAGGTAAGTGTTGTGCCAATACTTCAAAACATAGGAGTGAAAGTGGTCTAGAAATACTTTTCTCCACAATATTTACATTTATACCTTTGTAAAAATAGATGAAAAGCAAGCACACACAACTGGCTATATTAAATATGCATGAAACACATAAAAGTGGCTACTGTTACAGCTAAGACCAAAGTCTGCCTACTGACTAGTTTACTTTTCTCTCTGTTCTGCCACCATAGATTTTTTGTGAGTGATTATTACTATTTGCTACAGCACTGGAAAATTTTATCACAGAAAGGGCTGAGACCCAGACTGTCTAAGGCAATAAGTACATAACTCATGCTGAGCTCTGACAGATATAAGTGCTATCAAGGATTCAGGACTGAGAAGTTTTTCAGCATCTCTGAAAAATTTCCTTGTACAGCACATAGTTTCTTAATGGATCTGCTGAAGCATATAAAGAAAAGTTAGATGGAAACCATCAAGGTGAATAAAACTTCTCTTTATTTCAGCATATAGCACCAGAACAAAAGGAAACAAAATCTGTGCGAATGAATGAGCTCAGTATCTGTAAACTGCATGGTATCAAGCCTGCTGATTAAACAAATTAGATGAGGCATTTTCTTAGGATTTTATCATCATTCATAGTGAATATATGCTTAAGCAGAGGCAAATCAATATTTTTTCAGGGGACCTGTCAAATCTAAACATTAAGGAAAAGATACTGATGACATGTTATAAATATATTGACTGTTCTCTGAAGAGAAACATTCTGCTGGGGAGGTAATGCATATTTCTTTGGGCAGATTCTGTCCATTAACATTTTCTATGTGGAATTTTACGCACTGCTTTTCCTCTTGGAGCTAACCTTATACCAGCAAAAAAAGATTCCTAGACATCTAAGGTAGAATGCAAAAATATTTCAATTTTAAGCCCGATCACACTGCAGGAGAAATTACATAAAAATGTGTTAATTTCGACACAATACGAGCTAATTAGCCACACAGAAATCCAGTATATCAGAATTAATAAGTCCTTGTATTGCACCTGTCTTCCCTGATGTCAGCAGTTTTTTGAACAAAGTGAAGCATTTCCCAGTACTTTTCCCACACTCTGGGTTTCTTTGGTTATACCAGATACTGACTTTCATGAAGTAGAGAAAGACACAAGTCTACAAATCTGAGCACATCTTTATGAAGAAAGCTGATTAAGGGCACTACAGAGAGAATCATAACAACTGTAACCAGCATTTGCACAGGCTGTTTCCCCCATTTTTTCCTTCAAAGCTCTGCCTCACATACTTTAATTCTTCCTGCCACACACTCACAAGTCACCACTTACCAACAGACAATGTCGTGAAAGACTCACTGTGAGAGGGATCCTTATTTAACTAATCAAAAACCTTTTTCTTAAGGTTTCTATTAGAAACCTCATTTGAAAATTCTCATACCTCTGAGTTCCATATTACTATATCCAAGTATGCTGTTACTGCATGAGGGTTCTTATCAAAATTAATAGATGGAGAGTCTGGAAGGAACAGACACTCCTCAATAACAAAACTAAACCCATAAAAAACCAGAAAAATTATTCAGGAAGATATTTTGGAAGTGTTATCAGTTAGCATTTTCTTGGTGACCCCTGGGCATACCATAAGCCCCAAAGAATGCATTTCTGTAAGATAAATTCTATGGTAATTCTCAAGAAACTTTACATGTCTCAAAAGGCTTCTTCTCTGTAATGTCTACTCTATAACAAAACAATTGTGAGTGTATTCAATTAGTAAAATTAATAGAGAGTGCTCAGCAGTGTGAGGCAGCTTCACTAATCAGTTATTTTAACTTAAAATGAATTTTGCATTTAAAATAAAATGGGAGATTTGAGTTAAGTAATTTGTTCTCTTTTGATGAGTTCTCTACTTCAGCATAACTTGAAGACGGTGATCATATTTTAAAGCTGCCCTTCAATAAACTGCTCTTTTCTTGAATCTCCAGCAGTTCTTCTGCCCACCCCAGTTCCTGTTTTAAGTCACCATTACACAGACATATGAAAATGAAAAATCCTCCTTCTCTGCCCACCTGCTTCTAGCAGGAAATGTGAATGCCTCCCACATTCCTTATTTCATGTTATAATTAGAACAAATATTTTAAATACAAATATTCTCTACTTCTCCTCCTGAAGTCTTTGTTGCTCTCCTGTCACTCTCCTGTCATTCTTCTGCACCACCTAGAAAGACTTTGAGTACTGAAAATCAAGTTTTTTTATCTAGGGCTTTAATTAAGTCAGAACAAGAGATATTAAACTTCTTAGTTACACATCCTTTCTTGTGGGTCTCTGCAGGGCCTGTATTAAATTAACGCAAACTTTCCAGAAGATCCTTCAGCTCACTCTGTGCTTCACCTTCTCTCTCTGTATTTGCACCTTTGTGAGACCTGAAAAGCAGATATCTATATAGTAATTAATCCCTTTGAAGCAGACAATAGACACTGAGATGCATTTCAGTCTTACTAAAACACCCCTTCCTTATTGCCCCAGAAAGACCCCCATTCTGGAACTGGGCCGTGGCATGTCCATCACGTTTTTGTTGCTTTTAGATCATCTGGCAGTGCTCTGGACATGGCAGAGGCTATTGCTGAGGGCTGTTCCCTGTAGAGCCCTCCTCTGCTGCCAGACCCATATCAGCATTATTAGCCAAGGGTCAGAGCTACAGCCTCTCACAGGCTCGCTTATTGTTCTACCCACCTTGCACAGCAGAACCCAGTACTTCACCACGGGGACAGACCAAAGATGGCAGGATATCTCCAGGATATCCTGGATGGACAGGATATCTTCAGGACATCTGAAGGACATCTTCAGGATGTCTCCAGATAGCCTCTCTGGAGACAACCTGAAGCAAGCTAAAATGCAGCAACAGAGCTACCAGAAAAGAGCAGAGGGATAAGTTCATATTTTTCCTGTCAGTCATCTGTTTGCTTGAAAACAAATAGCAATCTAACAGCAACATACCGTACATCCACTAAGATGCTTGCTATGTCTTCCCACCCCCATTATGATGACTTTTCTACAGACTCAAGTCCCACAGACCTGCCAGACTGTGTGCTAGCAATAAGATATTTTAGGACAGCTGGAACTATTATTTTTAGGTGTGGTTCAGGCAATAAAGGCTGCTTTTTATTCCCATTATACCTATAAATGGTTACAATCTTTTGTTTAATGTTTCTGAGACTGAAACTGACCAACTCAAAGGTGGTCGTAATCTTTTATACTAAATGTTATGTGAAATATGCTTATAATAATATACCAATACCTATCAGCTATGTTAGACAGTGTGGCTCTACACTAAACCAATCCAAAAATGCCACCACCCCAGCAGAAGATGGAGGACAAGAAGAAGAAGGAGAAGGACAGGGACACACCCAAATCCCTCCATCTTGTTTCCTTGAACCTCCTTTATGAACCCCAAAATTCTACATTATCACTCAGTGATAAGCTAATTATTACTCTAATCACACACTTGTGGCTTGTAATTCTTCATATAAGGTTGGTAATCGCTCCCATGGGCTAAAATCAAAGGCACTGGTATTTTTACCTTTGTGCCAGGGTCCCAGGACCCCCTGCTGGGGTCCCGGACCACCCAGGGCAGCTAGAGAGATGTCCTGGGTTCTGACACAATAAGATGATATTTAATAAGTTCAAGTGCCAAGTCCTGCATTTTGGCCACAATAATCCCTTGCAGTGCTGCAGGCTGGAGACGGTGTGGCTGCACAGTGCCCAGGCGGAAAGGGACCTGGGGGTACTGGTGACAGCAGCTGAACATGAGCCAGCAGTGTGCCCTGGCGGCCAAGAAGGCCAAGGGCATCCTGGCATGTATCAGGAATGGTGTGGCCAGCAGGAGCAGAGAGGTCATTCTCCCCCTGTACTCGGCACTGGTGAGGCCACACCTTGAGTGCTGTGTCCAGTTCTGGCCACTCAGTTTAGGAAGGACATTGAGACACTTGAGCACATCCAGAGGAGGGCAAAGAGGCTGGTGAGGGGCTTGGAACACAAACCCTGTGAGGAAAGACTGAGGGAGCTGGGGTTGTTTAGCCTGGAGAAAAGGAGACTCAGAGGTGACCTTATCACTCTCTACAACTTCCTGGAGGGTGGTTGTAGTCAGCTGGGGGTTGGTCTCTTTCTCCAGGCAGCAACTGACAGAACAAGAGGACACAGTCTCAAGCCATGCCAAGGGAAATATAGGTTGGATATTAGGAAATGGTTTTTCACGGAAAGAGTGATAAAGTACTGGAATGGTCTGCCCAGGGAGGTGGTGGAGGCACCTTCCCTGGATGTGTTTAAAATAAGACTGGATGTCGGTGCCGTGGTTTAGTTGAGGTGTTAGGGCTGGGTTGGACTCAGGGATCTTGAAGGTCTCTTCCAACTTAGTGATTCTGTGATTCGGTGAAAAACCTATTACCATAATAGTGAAGACCAAGCAATTGAGCTGATAGAAAAGGGAAGCAGCAATTTTGAGAGTGGCTGGTTGCTGCCAGGGAGACTCATCCTGATCCGCACAGAAGGGCAGAGGCCAATAGCTGTTGTCTGCCTGATTAAGAATATGCCTGCCCAGCTTGAATTCGATGAAGCATCTCAGGAGGCTGCTAAGTGTGCCACAGCATGTGCCTTATTTATATGTATAGAGTCTGCATTCAGTACTGAGAATTGCAGGATAGGCAGTGTTAAGAACAGATAAATAGATAAAAACCCCTGCATGTCTGTGTGTAGCAAAGGTATTCAGAGATACCTGACCCATAGTAAATCAAATAGATTTTCTACTGCTGCAGCAGACAGATGCAGAAAGAGAAAATATGCATTAGGTTTCCTGGTGCCTTGTATATTGCTTTCAGTGATAAGTTCAGAGAGAAACCCTTGTCTCTAAAAACCTGTCTTGGTAGTGGCGTGTTCTTCACACAAGAAAACCTCAAGAAGACTGTTCAGAAGCACAGCATTCAGTGCAGTATTGTGATTCTGTTTGTGTAGCAGTGTACTGGCCAAAATTCCCAAGCAGGGCATTTGACTAGGACTGCAGGAATAGTGATCAATTTTAAATTTAAGTGCCATAGATTATTATCTCAGTTCTTCAGTAAATCTCTGTTTATTTTACTTTTACTATCTGGAATAAAACCACATTGCAAAGCTGTTAACCAGCATGTAACATTGTACTAGAGGGAGTAGAAAATTTCAATGGTCATCATTAAAAATTTGAGGTTTCCTGGGAAAACCTTACCACAATAGGAAAGGAAGCTTGTTCAACAAGCTTCAGCTGGTAGATAAAGAAATGTCTCAATATTAATTTAATGTACAGGAAAGATGAAATGGTCAGTGATCAGAATCAGTTTTGTAAAATTTGGATTCCAAAGGAGTGTGACTGGTCAGAGTGTGCTGGCTGCCTGTTGTTCCTTGTGGTGGTACTCTCAGTTTCACCCAAAACATTGTGAATTAAAGCAAACAAATAAAAAAGTACAGTATTACAATAAAACTTTTATATTCAAAATATGGTTAGATTTTGACTGCTGAGTGCATCTGTCTGCCTATTTTAACAATAGGACACGTCTAAAGGATTTTATTCATTATTCATACTTATCTCCATAATGCCATTTTCACACTTTGGAACATTAACATATATTTAAAAACTGCATTCTGTGGGCTTAGGCATTATCTCATGCCTCTTCCAAAATTAGTTTAAGGCTGTAAAAATAGTTTTTGCAGTACTGTAAAATAGCCCAAAAGAGATAAATAGCTAGCTGTCTCTACATGGTAATCAAGGACATTCTTTACTAAAGGGATGTTTTCAGAGATCAGAACTCTACTGCAATTAGAAGTAAAAGAAATCTTGCCCCTTTTGGTTTCTCTTTACCATTCTTATGTGCCACAGAAATTATGTCAGTAATTTTCAATTTTAAAGTTTATGCTGAGTGACAGGATATTCAAAGACCTACTCATTAGTTCTCCTTGTGATTTAAATAATCCTTACACATCGGGGTGCATATAAAATATGTCCTTGGGATCATAGAACCCTGAAGACAAATAGCTATACAACTCTTTTATGCTGCCTTCATGTTAGTTTTTAAAAAGACGAAACATTAAAATAAATAATGCTTGAGACATCTAAGAGACATTTAGTATAGTAAGTAAATGCATTTGTTTTCCACTTTAGTACACTTTTATGTGATAACTGTGAAAGGATTTTAAAAGCTTTGCTTTGAATAGGTGTCCCAATATAGCTGTCTGATAAAACCAGGATTTTGACAGGACCCCAAAATGCATCAACCCCCACAGATGCATATAAAAGCCATTATTAAAATTGTTCAACCATTCAGATCAACAAAAACGGAAACAAAAAGGTGTATTTCAAGAGATAGTGCATGCACTTACAAGAAACTGTAGGTGAATTATTGAGTGGATCTAATGAAGACCGTGATTTTTTTGGGGACTGTGGTGCCCTTCTTGTTCAGGCAGCTGTACTGATTGACTGAACTAGGACCTCAGTTGAAGCAGATAGATGCTGTCATCTCTGGATAGCAATGTGGCTCAGCAGCTGCATGGTTTAGGCACCTGTTCAAACATTGGAAATATTCCTGTAGGTCTTAGCAAGCTTTAGTGATTAGGAAGAGGGTAGTTATAGTCTGGGACAGAAAGTCATTATTAGGGGGCAAATGGGAAATCTAGAATCGCTATTAAAGAAGACTTTGTGTACTTCTGAAGAAATTAATTTTCTCACCTATGTCCAGTGAATTCAGTGGGAGCAGATCCAAGTTCATAAAAAAACCCATTGTTAAGACCTCCTACTAAAATTTTGTGATTTCTAAAAAAATCCAGTATGAATGATCTCATCTTCTTTGGAATATATGAATTGGTTTACATAGTTTTCTGATCTTATTTTGTTTTTAAGTTAATATTGTGTTTCTAATATATATGATAATTTGAGCATTTTGTGTTTATATATATGTATAAATATATACATGATATATCTAATACGTTTTCTTTCATTTATAAAAATGAAAATATGCCCCTTAAACCATTGAATTTCTGTAGAAATGTAAGAAACTGCTTCCAGAATACTCCTTGGTATCATTAGTCATCAAGCTTTCTTCCGTTATTCTTTCTTCTAGGGTGTCTCGTTACTTGACATTTCAGACAGTATTGCTGCCTTAAGTCAAATACAAATATACAAAGTATACATTTTCTGTTTTTATGTTTTACTTAAGAAATAAATTATAAAATCTCATTATCTGATAGACAGATGAAGCAATATGTGTATTTTAGATTCTAATTAAATTCAAATGCATCTGAAACAGTTTACAATTCAGATGGAGTGTTCTGGCTAAATATCCACATGTCTTAGGCTAGTTGGCTTGGTACATTTATTCCTTATTCTCTGTACCATACAACAATCCAGGGGTTAATCTGCCTTGTCAAGGAGCTGGACATACCTTTTTATTTATATGATGGATGGATCGATATACCCCACCAACCTGCACTGTGGGGAAGTTTATAGCAGTGACAGCAACAGCAGCCCTGTATGGTTTTCTCCCATACAGGAGAAAACACTGCTTATCTTACAAGCAGTGGTGAGCACGGGTTGATTTGTGACTAAATGGTTTGTGATGTTGGTAGTGAAGGTCAACCTCTGCTCCTCAGCGAAACTTCACTGATTTAAGCACTACCCTTCATGAATTGCTGGACTCCTCCTGAGCTTAGTGGCAGTACACAACTTGTGCAAGCTGCTTCTCCAGGGCCACCGTGTCCACTGGACCTGCAGAGGAAGATGCTGCATTTGCAGGCATGCAAATCTCTTGGGAGTATGCGGTGGTGCACAGGCAGCTGTGACAGTGTGACACACTTCTGGGCCAGGCACATACTGCCATCTCTGCACCCTCTCTGTCAGTCTTAGCAGAGAAAACCTCAGGTCCATATAGATTTTTAGAAAAAAAAAATTATTTCAAGAAGGACAACATTCCTTTTTGTAGCCCAGGCTGCACAGGCAAACTGCTGAAATTCACTCATTTATTGGAATTGGTCTGTCCCTTTTTTTCCTTTCTAAGCATTATCCTTGCTGCCAAGGAAACCTGGTGCAGGAAAAGCAGTTTGGATAGCCCACATATAGCTCCTGTTGCTAAGGAAACCCCTGATGATGCCTGTAGACCTCTATGCAGAGCTCCTAAGTGCAGGTGTGCACTTGGAGGGTTGTGATCCACATGGGTGAAGTGACTATGGAGAAATGGGAATTGCTACTTTTTATTTAGTTTGATATCATGAAGGTCCTAAGCATTTAGTGTCTGAGATTGATTTTGCAAAATCATAGCATTGAGAGTAGTCTCCTGTATTCTGTTAGCACTGCTGCCTGCCTGTGCATGTAATCATTTGTGCACAAAGCAAATAACCAACTCCTGTAAGTGCCATGTCCAATTCCCTCACTGTCATGCTCAGGTATTCTGAAAAGATACATATGAAGGAGACATAAAGAGATATGATCTGTTTGGAAATGCAAATGACGATGCTTCAAAAGGTTTTTGCACATTTGCCTGGCTAGTATATAAAAACTTCCTAAGAGCAGTGGAAATTATATGTATTGTTAAAAACCACATGCTGGAAGGATATTAGAGTAATTCTCAAGAGTCCCAGTGATATTTCAAATGCATCTATTTTGAGCTGAGCTTATATATGCAAAACATTATAACTAATCTGATGATATTTCCAGTCTCCCACAAGGACTGACACTTATCTGTTCATTATTTGACCTTCATAGGCTTCTCATCAGATATGCATGGGTGCATTTTTAAGGCCCCAGAAAACTCACTCAATGAGACTCTTAAAAAGGGCTTGGGGTTATTCATGTACTCTGAGTGAAATGCAAGGGAGAAATAGCGACAAGATATTCTGAAGAGGTCAAAACAACAAGAAGCTTTACTGGAAACTTCAGAAAATCAGACAACTTTGGCAAAAGTTTAAAACACATAAAACATTTCTCAAAGCATTAACTTTGCCTATTCAAATTAGTAGACTCCAAGGTTGTCCAATTTTGACTTAGTCACAACTCTGAGAAGAGGGAATTGGAAGAAAGAGAAAGAGAGACAGAAAGGATATAGAAAAGAACAAGTCTGGTTCCAGGAGTGTTCAGCTGATAGAAATTCCAAGAGGAGGTAGGATTAAGACATGTGCTCACCACATGTCCTGGGTTAAAAACCTTTTGGCTTTCCTTGGCCCTTCCCAGGTAGGACTTCCAGTCATCTGGTCATTCTGGGGCTAGAATGGGATTCCAGAGGAGGTGTAGAGCATTTCCTCCAGTGTACCAGTGTCTGCTGGCCATGGCAGGGCTGGGATAGACCAAAGGCAGGGATCAACCTGCCCCTTTTCACCACAAACACACCCAAAGTGTTTTGAGACAGCAACTCTTCCACTCCCTCACAGCATTCAGATATTTTACTATACTGGTATTTCTCTTACTCATTTCAGTTTACACTCCACAGAAATTGCTCACCTTATAACTTGGTCAATGTTATCATACCAAGAGAGTAAAGATTCAAAACTAATTGCTCAAATGAGCTATTTATTAGAAATAAATCAAACATGGAGGGCAAGAAGCAATTTCCTGTGTGACACTGACAAAATTTTATGAGTCAATCCAGTGTGTTCAGTACACACACTGAGTGTAATAGGTACACAGATCCTGAAGCCATTCCTGTACATTATTTGCAATGTATGAACTCTGGGTGTATACAGTGTTGTAGCCCCCTCTCTGCCTCAATCTTTGAAACCCTCAGTAAAAATGCTGACGGGTGCACAAGACACTGTGCTCCACATCTTGTGGATCTGGCCAAATAAAAAGGAGATGCATAAATAAATGACTCATATGGAGAATTTTATGAGCTTAGGGATTACATTGACAGCAAAATAGGAAGCAGCAGCAGGAAATGAACCAAAAGACCAACTTTCACCTTTCTTATTAAAAATGTAGTTAAGGTTGCAATAGTAGAATGTTGTTATTCTTTAGTACATTTCCAGATACCAAAATGCTGACCACATCATGAATGATGAGAATAATTAATTTCATCTACATGTTCAGCATCTCTCTGCCTGCCCAGCAGAAATCTTGAGGTTCCGTGACCTGTAGACATGAACTAACCACAACGCAGGATTTCATTCAATTTTCTCTTGTACCACCCTAAACTATAAAGTTCTCTTGATAAGATTTTAGCAAGAACTGTAAAAGTCCAGCAAAAACATGTCATAGAAATCAATACAAAAGTTCTAAGAAGAAAGAAAAAAAAAAATAAAAGGTTTGTTGAAAGCAAAGGCCAGTTTCTCTGAACATTTGTAAGTAGAGAATCCAGACCCACATTGCATCTCAGTGAGATATTCCCTTTAGAGAAAAGGGGCTAGATGCAGTTCAAACAAGAGCTAAGATACCTGTGGTTTTCCCTTGTATTTTCATTCCTGCTTCCCTTTAAATCAAATTTAACTACCAGTCCATAGAGTTAGATGCGCAGAACGAAATAATGAAGCATGTGACTAACACAATATAAAGACACGAAATACTGAGATTTGGGATGGTGCTAGGAACATCATTACGCTCCTGGTGGTGTTCTCTGTCTGACAGTATGATGGATACAGGGACCAAGTTAGACTCATCAGAGTGAACAAAGGTTAAATACCAGAACAAAATAAAGTGTAATGAAAAAGGGACACAGCTCTGCTTAAATATTTTTTCTTGTTTTCCACTATTTCAAATCTCCCCCGCTGACTTCAGTGTTAAATCTCACTCTATCTGTAAAAAGAGCCCTCTAGTTCTGCTGAAGGATGCTTTCCAGAAAAAGATATGTATGACCAGTGTACTCAGAGCAAGCCTGTGGAGAGAAAACTGTTGTCATCTCTGCCTTCAAAAATCACTTGCTGACTCAGTCTGAGTCTGATGGGGAAGACTTTTATCCAGCTAGTCATTGATTTCTAATTAGTAAGCACTATGAAATCATAGCAGTGCTGCTCTTTCTAACCCCTGGTGACCTGAGAGGTCTCAAAAATGCAGTTTCCCACAGTTGTGAATTCATAGGTTTGGAATCTGGCTGGAATTTATATACAATGAAAATTAAGTACTCTTTTTGCTATGGTACAATGATTTCTTACACATGGATAAATTTCCCTGTATTTCTTTAGTTATTTATCCCAAAATTTCTTATTTTCATGAATTAACAGAAGTGGTAATTCTACTTATCTACAAAAACTGATTTTTAGTTTTCATGCACACATCCAAAATAAAATTTCATTTCCACTATAAAACTAGGACGTATTTCTTCAATGGCTGTAGAGAAAAACAAAATTATACCTCGGGAATATTAAAACAGGTGTTTCAGAACTCCCCTGGTTAAAGGTAAATGATAGTTATCTAAAATTATGAACAGTAATACACATTTTATGTTAGAACATGATTAGCAAGCAGTAAAAACAGAGCCTGTAATGGCAATGGGGAAGTGTTTTCCTCTGACAAAGCCAAACTACAGTTCTGATTGGGAAAGAAAGAGATGCTACTGTGGTTGAAGTGGAAACAAAAATGAGAAAAATGTTTGACTAGCTCATGATGATTTTCTTCACTTGATTTTCAATTCATTTAGTATTTGAATTTTCAGGGATCTAAAGAGCATTCACATTGAAGTAATGATAAATGTGAAGCTGTTTTTTACAAAAATCAGTTTATTAATTTTGGAAAATGTCCTGAAAGTGTAGATGAAACACACACTAGCAGAGTCAAAGCTACAGAGAGAAGCATGTCTCAGAGCCCTGTGATCAAGGATCCCTCTCTTAACAAAGAATAATCTTGCCACACGAACATGAGGTTACTTACTTTTTTTTTCAGTAATCACATACCTCTGATACAGAAATAATGCCTCTCCAGCAGTTCAAATCTCAGCAGTTCACAGAATCTTGGAATGGATGGGGTTGGAAGGAGACTCTGGAGGTCATCTTGTCCAAGCCACCTGCTCAAACAGGGCTGCTTGGCACAGGACCATGTCTAGATGGTTTCTAAACCTCTCCAAGGGGGAGACTCCAAAGCATCTCTGGGTAAGCTGTGCCAGTGTTTGATCAACCTCACAGTAAAAAAGTAACAGACACAGCATTGTTACTTAAGTACCTTTTATAATAACTCCATGCAACAAAGCAGACTGGGGTGTATCTGAAGAGAAGCAACTTTGCAGAAAAAGACCTGGGGATACTTGTAGAAGCTTGAATCAAAATAATTATGTCCTTTCTCCTGCAAGGACTCATTTTCACTGCAAAGCAGCAGAAAACCTAAGTGAGGCATATTTCAGTCAGAATTTTTCATTCTCAAATCCTTTTGCATTTGGAAACACTTAAATGTGTACAAAGTCTGTGGAAATGTTAGTTTAAAAATTTGGTTCATTTTAATTTAGTTTTTATGGGCTGTTGACAAGCTTTTGTCCACTCACAGGAAGCAGAGGGAAGTATGACTCTTCTTGTGCTGAAACTGTAAGGATTGCAGCAGTCAGAGCGGACAGTAGAAAAAACCAACTGGGAATTAAGTGATAAGAAGGAAAAAGCTAAGAATACCAGCTTTGATTATGTATAGAAAAGTGCAGACATATCTTTCTGTCAAGATTTCTGAAAGTCTATCAGTGTTTGCACACGTAAGATATAAGATTTCTCACATCTCTTCAGGGACAATAACGATAAGAGGTACAAAAAAAAAGACAATATGTGGTCTTGAATTTTATCTCCATTTATATCTATTTCTTTAGATTTTTTTGCTTTGAGATTTCATCCACCATGAGTGAGAGTTAGTCCTACAGTTAGTTCTACTTGTGAAATTTGCCTTATGTCAGCACTTCTGTTTGAGAACACATTTCAAAACTGCACCCAGCTGGTTTTACTCAGAGGATTTGACTTCCCTCCCACTGGCATATAACCACCAATTCAGATATAATGACTATGCAGCTACCTTTTTTTCTGTACCACTATAAGTTCTCCTTAAGTTGCAATCTAAGCATCCTTGACAGAGGTCACAGTTTAGACACCTATTTTCAAGGGATCACAGTGCTGGGAAACTTGCTATCTTTTTGGAAACCCTCAGCATTTCGTAAGTATGCTACCCTCTGTCTCTATAGATGCACAGGTCTCAACAGCAAGATGACAACAACCAAATTATGGCAATGTTTCCTGGAGAGGAGGATGTGATCAAAACTTACTTATTTCACTCGCTCATGATTGTCTCTGTGTACTGGACTTGGCCTTGACTTGCTGCCAGACATCCATCCAGCTACTACATCCTTCTCCCTGCTCAACAGTATGGAGGGGAGAAAATAAGAGAAAAAATCTTGTGAGTTGAGATAAAGACAGAGAAATCACTTAATAATTACCGTCAGGGGCAAAACAGACTCAATTTAATTTACTGCCAATTAAAAACAGTGTAGGATAGTGAAAAGCAGACACAAAACTCAAAATCTTCGCCCTAACCCCCATTTTTTCCCAGTCTGATATTCACTCCTTTGTCCCTTAACTCTTCCACACATTATGCAGACTGGCACACTGGGATGAGGAAGGGGTGTTGTGTTCCTAGCATCTTTTCTCTGCTATTTTTTCTTCTCATATTTTTCCCCTGCTGCAGTGTGAGGTCCTTCTCACTGGAGACAGTCGTTCACATACTGCTCTAGTGTGGGTTCCCATGGGCCACAGACCATGAGGGAAAACCGGTTTCTTTGTGGGCTCCTCTCTATGTTTGTGCATGCTCTTGTCCTGGGATGCACCATTTTTCAGGGCATATCCACCTGCTACAGCATGAATTCTCCATGGACTGGAGTGTTGAGATTATCTCCTCCAAAGGCTGTGGAGTAATCTCTGCTCTGGTGCCTGGAGCACATCCTCCTTCTTCACTGACCTTGGCATTTGCAGGGTTCCTTATCTCATATTTTTCTCACTCCTGTCTCACAGCTGCTGTGCAGGGTTTTTACCCTTCCTTAAGTATGTTCTTGCAGCAGTGCCACCAGCCTCACTGAGGAGCTCAGCTGTGTCCTGTGGTGGGTGAGATGGAGTGGGCTGGCACTGGCTGTGACCAGCATGGGCCTTGGTCTATTCCCACAGGGGGCCACCCCTGCAATGCCCCAGCTAACAAAACCTTGCCACATAAGTCAAATGCTCTGGGACAGTCTCTCTGCTATTACAGATAGGTTCACTCTTCATGTCACCTGACTTAAACCCTCCCTTCTCACCCCATTTTCACAAACATGGGAATGCACACAGAGTCAAAAACGTCCTGCTGGAAGCTTCTGCACTACAATGAAGCATATCTAGCACACATAATAATTTTATTAATACATTTATGAAATTCTTTTAGATGGTTACATATAATTTCAGGAACTTGTCCAGCATCTTCTTGTGAACTGCTTTCATCATCCATATTTTTGAAGTGTTCTCAGTTTCAGCAATGAAAAACGATATACTTGATATGAAAAACTTGGCTGACAGAGGAGAATCAAAACCCATGCCTGTCACAATGTGAGAATTCTGCCTGTTTATCATCCACAGTTTGGATAAAGAGGCAGGTGATGGAAGATTGGCAAGTGACATTAAGTTATGAAATAAATAAAAAAACTTCAATTTGAAAGACTCAGAACCAGAAAGAGGAGTTTATTTTTTCCCTTACGTATTATCTGTAGAACTCTAAGAGCAGCAGGGTGAAAGCACCAATGTTACTCCTGAAACAGAAAAGTCATGACGACTCCAGCTGCAGAGAAGGCTTTGATCTAGTTCACATCTTAGTGGATATGAGGTATTTAAACCCTAAGTTACAAACCTGCCAGAACCCCAGCTCCATTAGTTCCAGTGGCTATAAAGCTAGCTGTTCTTCTTTCTGATGTGGATTCTGTAATTCTAAGTTTCACATTCTTCTTTATTCCAGAAAGCAGATCCTTTATAATCAAAGGCTATCTAAATTTAAAATAATGAGAAATATATTTCAACCAAGAATGACAGAAAGTGTTCCCAAGATATCAGTCTTGTGGCAACAGACTAGCAAAAGAAGGGAGTTTCTGCTGGTGTCCCATTGTCAAAGAGTGGTGCAAGCCCAGAATCAGGGGTCACAGAGGCAGAAAAGTTCATTTCTGCATCACAATTTTTTATGAAACTGGGCTTCTTTGGATCTGAGTCTCACAGCACCACTTGCAAATGTGATACAAATGAAACCCATGAAATGTATGGCGTTCTGTGGAAAAAAACACTACTGCTGTGCCCACTTGGTGACACAGGGAGTGACACACACACACACACACACACACACACACCCACACACACAGATTGAGGTGTGCAGCACAGAATATCACTGAACTGCGCTGGAACAGACAGTACAGACCCCAGTGACATCACTGCTCCAAGAGAGGTGTAGTCACAGAGGCCAAAGGGAACAAGTTTTCACTTTTCACGCCTCAGTTTACCTCAAAGACTTTTCCATCTCTGGGAACAATGGCAGCCTCTATAATAATGGCGTGTTTTAGTCTGACCTTTCCCCACACCCATGAATACAGGGTTTAAGTAATTAACTGCTACTGTCTCTAAAGGAAGATTGCAAGGAAGATACCCGTGTCCCCAGTTCATACTATACTTCCCAAAGCACTCCTAGGATGTTACGTAATTTTTTTTTTTATGTTTTATAGCCTTTTAAATAGATTTGCATTGCAATATCAGTATCAGTAATTTCTTAGGTAGGACAATCCATGAGATAAAATGAAACAGAAGAATTGTTACAAAATAAGTGCTGTCTGGCATTTTGCCCTTTCTAAAATATGGTTTTCCAGAGGTACCATCAGCTTGGCTGACAGGTTCAGCTGTGACCTGAAGTGGGTCTTTTTAGGAGACATCTGCACTTGGCCAAATCCATTAAGTGGCAGTCCCTGGCCATTCCTTGCATGTGTGTTTCCCCCATCTGCTACCATAGCCTTGCCATCAACACCTTACAAGTATGGAAATAGAAGATGGGCATGTCAAAATTTATTTCTTTTTTAACTTTTCTTCTTTCTAAAACTTCCCAAATGCATTTGTGCATTCAGGATTGTGAAAACTAAAAATGAATGAGTTGGCTTAGGTACCAAAAAAATCCGGCATGTAAAACCTGAGTACTTTTTAAAGTTAAATGATAAAAGTAAGATGATAAAATCCTAATTATTTTTCTTGTCTTTTTATGAATAAAGCAAGATTTCACATAATGACCTCACTCAAAATGTAAGATTTATTTGAGTGGTTTTGCTTTGAAACCTTTGTTTAAAATAACTTCTGAAATTTGTTTTTCTTCTTTTAGTGTCAGTTCATCTTTACACAAAACTTAGGAAGATATTTTCCATGAAGAATAAACTAGTCAGAGAAATGACCTCCTTACACAGTCTGTCAGCATTTATGTTGGAATTGAATAGATAGAAGCAGTAAATCCCACCTGAAAAATCATAGTTACAGAACTAAATAATGTTCCTAATTGGTGCAACTAGATCCTAAAAATATATTTTTACAGATTTTCTTTTCTGTTTCTAATGCTGGATATCTGCTAAAATATGCTATGCTGAAAAATCAGTGCCCTCAGTTTTCAGCTGAAAATTCTTGTAATAGCCAGGCTAGTATTACCACTGAAATAGGACTTGATATAAAACATCTGTATTTGTCTTTGTTTAGTTTTTCATCATCATCATCAATTTCTCTAAATATATTAAGAAGGAAAACCTTTTGCATTTTCTGCACTGACAGTGAGTAAAATGCTTTTGCAAGTACAGCACAGTCAGTTATAGCATTGCTTCTTCTTTGGGGCTCTATTCTTACATTCCTGCTATACATATATGGCATAACCTCATAAAGATTTTGACAGTTTCCTGATGCACTTTTTCATCATCTAAGACAGTCTTTACAGGCTGGTTGAAACAATCCATATTTTGCTTTCTGGTGAAGTTACCACATCATGTTACAGGGAAATCAAGGCAGAGGATGGCTGTTGGGAGGTCCTCTGCTCAGGAGAGCTAGAAAAAGAATTAGGAACGAGTGATAGCAGAAGCTGATTAAATGGTAGCTGATGCTGTTAGGAGACACTCAGAGTAGAAAGGAAGGATGATGGACTTGACCTGGAGCATGGATAAATATGCAGATTTTAATTCAGGTACTGTAATGTGAAAGGTTTTTGCGTTACTGGGTTCACACTTTTGTGAGAAAAAGAAGGTTTTCTTTATTGTTCTTCCTGCTTTTGCAGTAGAAAGACATCACCTCCTCTTTGCTTACCTCAGTACCTAAGGAACTTGCTGGGCCGGAAGCGCTGAACTATTTCTGTGCTGTGTATCTTGAGTGCTGTGATGTGAATGTTTCTGTAAGATACGTCATCTGCAGCTATCAGTGGTAATACACTGCAGGGAGCAAGCAGCCGAGCGAGACAAGACAGCAGCAACCAGGTAGCACAAATCCCACCCACACCCTTGCATACAGCCAATGCAACCATAACATTTCTGTCACACCACTCCTGAAGCCCCTGGATTGCTACAGATTCCAAGGCAGCACTTAACTTTTAGGTCATTCACAAGTGGAGACCATGCCATGAGATATTAAGGATATCTCATTAAGGATTTGTTGTACACAACAAATTAAACATAGTCAAAATAGATTCCAGTACTAAAAAAAAAATAGTTAACTGCCTCATAGAAATTTTTCCTCATCTGCTCTAACTCTTGAATATTTCCAGATATTGTCTGAGAGACCTGAGAGGGCTTCATAAGAATGGGTCTTTGCTTCAGTGCAAGACTCCAGTAATTTATCTGGAATTCCACATGACAATTAAGTGCTAGCACTGCAGGTGCAGTGGGAGTATCAGGACCAATCTGAGACTAACACCAAAATGACAGTGAGAAATGAGAAGAGAGCTATTGCCAATGAGGAAATTTAAAAAAAAAAAGGCCCCATTAAAGGTACCTGTGAAAATATGGTTCCAGCAGGACTTTTGGTGTTGCCAAAATTCCAATCAGCATCTGTAACTCTGGCAGTTTTGTTTGTTTGATTGTTTGTTTTGTTTGTTTGTTTTTAAGGAAATAGCAAGTCCAAAAAGGCTTTTAACTTGATCATGAGAAAATACTTTGCAGGTTTTTTAAGTCTTTTATTGTTCTGCAATATGTCTTACATTTAAATAAATTAAATTGGGAAAAAAAAATCTCTTTTCAAAATCAAAACCCCAAAACTGGCTCAAGAAAAAGAAGCATAAATATTCAATAATGAAGATCAACACTGTGGTAACATGTGGATCTAGAAGTTATGCGGTTTTAATTTATAAAATCAATTTAACAAAGAGATAACTTGCATATAACAATATAGCTTGTATTATGCTGCTTCCAGCTGAAAATGACTCCTGACAACTTAAAGGAAAAATGTGTATGTATGTTGCAGACCAGATTCTGTTAAAGGTAGTATCTCAAAAAGAGAGATAAAGGTCTATAAAAGCCTAAAAGGATTGGAACAAAAGGCCTGCAAAGAAAATTACACAAGGCTACACGCCTAAAAAAGGCCTCAAACAGGAGGGCACTTTGAAAGTGCTTAACTTTCTTCATGGACTGGCAAAAGTATTTCAGCACTTATTACCTGCTGGCCATCCACTGCTAACAATTAATTAAATTTAGATGAAATCAGACATCTTTAAAAACCTCAGTTTCTTAAAAATGCAGCCAAAATAATTAAAGCACCATTTCAACACTGACAAATACAGACAATTCACACTCTACCCCTTATCCCTTCACTACGGCTGCAAATAAAATTCCTAACAATGATTTTGTTCTCTAGCATTGTTCAGTCCACGTTTTGCCCGTTACCTTTCCCAATTACTATTCTTATATTCAATTCCAAAGAGTTCCCTACTGTGCAACACAAAGAACTGTGGTGAGTTGACCTTGGCAAGAGCTCATCAAGCTGCTCTGTCACTCACCTTCCATCAAAAGGATGGAGGGGAAAATAAGACCCAAAAACTCATGGGTCAAGATAAGGACAGGAAGGTCACTCAGTAATTACCATCATGGGCAAAACAACTCAATGAAATTAATTTAGTTGATTGCCAATCAAACAGAACGGGATAATGATAAAGAAGAATAATTGTAAAACATCTCCCCTCCTCCTCTTGCTTTGTCCCAGGTTCAGCTTCATTCCCAATTTTTCTACCTTTTCTATGTGAGAAGTGCAGGGCGACAGAGAATGGGGATTGTGGTGAGTTTGTAACAACTTGTGTCTTCTCTTTTTCCTCCTCCAACTCTTCCCCTCATTTCTTGGGAGACAATCCTATGAACTCATCTAATGTCCTTCCCACAGGATGCAGCTCTTCATGAATTGCTCCAGCATGGATCCCTTCCACAGGGTGCAGTCCTTCAGGAACAGCTGCTCCAGCATGGACTCCCCCTCTCCACTGGTCAACAGGTCCTGCCAGGAGCCTTCTCTAGTGCAGGCTCTCACAAGCTGCAGTTTCTTTTAGGACAGATCTACATTCACTGGTAAGAGATCTTCCATGGACTGCAGAGGCACGGCTGCCTCACCATGGTTTTCACTATGGTCTGCAGGGGAGTCTCTGCACTGGTACCTGATGCATGTCCTCCTCCTTCTGTGGAGTTGTTTTTTTCACATTTTCTAACTCTTCCAGAATCTTTAATCCTTTCTTAAACACACTATCACATACAAGTTCTGCCAACATTGCTGACAGACTCGGCCCTGGCCAGCAGCGGGTCTGTCTTGGAGCCTCTGTCTGGTGTTCTGTGGCAGGAGCCACCCCTGCAGCACCACCCACCAAAACCTTGCCACGTAAGTGCAGTTCAGTCACATCGGTGCTTGCTGCATATCCAGGGGCAAGGTAAATCAAGGTAAGGGATAGCTTTCAAATATGCCACTTGTCTGGGGACCATTAGTGAGTTTACATATGAATTTAGAAAAAGGAGACTTTTGGAGTCCAAAAGTGAGGCTCTGAACCTTCTTTTCCTCAAGTGTAATGCAAAGCACAGAAGGCAGCTTGTTTTAAACAGAACATCATACATTTACAGTAGTCTGTTCAGCTTGTCTATGACACAGGGTTGAACTTGGTGACTCAGAACTTGCTGTGAAATTTCTATGCTTTTGTATCTGCTGATGGCAATAGGCTAATGATAAAATCTGAGTTAAAAGCATTATCAGCAGTATGCTTTAACTCAAAAACAAAAGGAGAGGATTTCATTCATATTCATCTTTCTAAAGAAGAAAGCTCTGCTTTGCACAGCTAAACCAACATTTTAAAAAGAAATTAAATATCTACCTACTGAAGACAAGATATTTCTAGAGATTTCTTCTTAATAGGCATTTTAATTAAATTTCAGCACCCACATCATATCAGTGCTCACAAGGGAGCCTGATGTACAAAAGAAAGAGGTTGCTGTCCATCATCCAGACATCTTTACCATTTAAATACATGTGGAAACTTAAATGGTTCTTAACAAAAAGAATAAGAAATTTCCAAGTATACATTTTCATGTAGTACTGGAGAAGAAATTTCTTCCAAGATGCATATGAGATATCAGGACGCTGTTTATTCCTTTTTCACTAATCCATCAAATTAAGAAAGATGATGATGAAATTTATTTATAATTATTTTTCTTTTGGATCATGAGTCATGTTCATGTCTCTCCTTCTCTCATTTTCTAAGCATGATCACACTCACCAGAAGAGTATAAGTTTATGGTTATGGGCCTCTCCCATGACTCTGGCCTCTCCTACTAGTATTTTCAACACAAAAAATTTCTTGCTTTTCCTCAGAATAAAACTATATTTCGCAAATTCAAGTAATTTGCACACTGAGAAAAATCCTAGGGTCCAAACGATCTTCTCTGATAAAATATTTAATCTTACTACTTCTGATAGAAGCTAATTTTGCTGAAACTGTGGATGGGAATAATTAGAAGACTTTGGATAAAGAAGGTTTCAAACAGAAATGCTCATTTAAAAAATAAAATGAAAAGAATCAAAAAGGAAAATGATGCACTGAACATTAAATACCATAGCATCATAGAATCCTTTAGGTTGGAAAAAAACTTTAAAAACATCAAGTCCAACCGTTAACCCAGCACTTTCAAGTGACTGTTCATTGAACAAAACTTTTGATTTTGTTTTTCTGTCTTCTTTTATTTCCAAAAGAGATAATTGGTCTTTTATTTGCTCCATCAAATCAATATTTAGAAAATACAGACATGATGGAGCTGGTCTTAAGGATTAAACTCCTGATCTATAGCTTTTCATGGCAAAAAACTTACAGCTCTTGGGGCAGTTGAGAAAAAGAGGGAATTCTGTCTTATTGCAATTCATATTTACACTGTCTTGATTGTATCCTAAAAAAAAAAATCTGGATTCAAAAAATAGTATAGATAACTATGATGTTAATTATATGGTTATACACTTAGCCAAGGTAAAATAATTTAGCCTTCAGTTCCCAGCATACGAGAATTTTACAAACTATTCATTTAAAAGGTCCATCTCAGCCTGTTTATTCATTGGTCAGAAAAAATTGTAAATAAATTGTTGTTTAATGTGACAAATCTGCATCTTGTGCTATTCTGTGTTTGAGGTATAGTGTATGTAGGCTGAATCAAAAAATTACAATTAAAACTTTTATCTCTCTTGCAGAATATGTATTCCCACTTTGTAAACTCTTTTTTTTCTTCACAAAAGCTCACAAGGCTCCTTTGAAATTAGCCCCTTTGAAACTGAGGATATGAAGTTAAGAAATATTCAAGTTTAGAGTGTATCTAAGAGAGCCTGTAGCAACAAAGACAGTCAAAAGACTGCAAAATAGACACAAGGCAGTCACTAGGCCCATGTGCAATCTGGGAATTGGGACTATTCTCAGTTGCTCATATTCTTGCTCTTCTTTGCTGGCACACCCACAGCACAAAGCCATGGGCACAAAGCCCCAAGCCCAGCACCAATTTGGAGACAAATGGTACCCCAGGCTTGTACAACACTTATGGATGCTACAGTTCCAGATAAGAAATAAGAAGTAGAAGTCTGATATAGTGCTGATGTTTACCATGCAGGGGTCTGTCTTTGAAGCAATACAGTCATGTTGGCAGTAAAGTAAGTCCTAGCAAGGCATTATTAACCTCTTCCTAAAGCTGACATTTGATAGGCCTGGTGAATCACTTCTAAGGAGCGCCCATTTTTCTCAAGTATGGGATATTGATGGGACAGTTGGCCCATGTGTAGATCTCTGCAGCTGAAATAGGGGGAAAAGATCACAGTTTTGACACGTTGTTGTATATCATACTCACAGTACGATCTAGGAATTATTGGGGTTTCTCTGAAGCCTAACAATCCAAGTTGCCACGTTACATATAATAGATCTATAAAATACTGTCTGAAGACATCTTTATATCATCAGCACAATCAGATACATAAAAGACTCTACTGCCACAGTTTAACTTGTTGAAAAATAAATTTAAGGGATTCACTAGTTATCCAACATCAAAGGAGAGGCAAAGAACTTAGGTTATCTAATCAAAGAAGTAGGTCAACATATTCCCTAAATTAAAATGAGAAAACAAACCATAATGAGACCAGCCAACTAGAATAAGCCTGATTTTCCTTACAGTTTCATAAATTATGGAAATTAGGAAACACTAGAGAATCACTGAAAAATTAGAGCTCTCTCCAAGATGTATCAATCATTGTCATTTCCCACATACAAGCATAACACTGCCCCCATTTTGGGCTGCAAATTAAGATAATGAATATAGAAACATAAATTTTGAATAAATTAAACTAGGGTCATGAATAACCCTATTTCTCCAGCTAAGAAAAGGAAAGTCTTCACAAAATGCTCTTCATTGCTCTTATCAGTCCAATTCTGCTTGCCTTTCTAATGGCAACAGAAGGTTAGTTTCATGGCTTTGAAATATTCCCCAGCAATGACCCAGAAGCAAACATCACACCATTAGCAGACAATCAGCAGGTAGAAGATGATTTTATGGTTCAGACTCAGATCATATAAAATGGTCCTTAATTTTCTCTGAACTGCCTGAAAATGGCCTGTAGAAGTGTTTTGAAAGAGATCAGGGAGGAAAGAAACTTGCAAGATACCACCTTACTCATCCATGAAGGGACTTCTGTAAAGGCATTCCAAGAGGTAGAGAAGGTGGACAGCCAATGTATTTAGACCTAGAGTCAAAGCAGAGGCTCAACAATATGATGTACAATTCCAGAATAAGACCCAATATCTACAGAAAACTGTTATTCATCTAACTCTACTGTCCATCTGTAGCTGAATCAACTTTACTTAATCAAACCTTAATGGTTTGCATTGAAATATTCTCAAGCATATTTAATTTGCTCCTGTGAACATAACATTTGCCTCAATTTGGGTGAGTCCCTTCACTCTCTGTTCTTCATTTTTTCAGATGTCAATGCCTTACTGCAGAGATGTTGCCTCATACTATGCCTTTACATAAAGGCAAACCTGGACACATACTTTGGATAAATATAATGATCACTGAAATAAATTTGTAAATTATTTCAGAACCTATACATTATTATTATACGAATAACTTGGAAAAAAAAAGGTAGAAGTGGCCTATTGGGAACAATGCTGTTCTAACTTGTAAAACGTAAAACATCATACTGCATGCTTTCTTCAGGAAGGATTTTTTTGGAGGAAAAAGGGACTAGAAAAATAACACTTTCTGTATACTCTGCACCCACTGCTTAAAAAAAAAGAAAGAGTAACAATTCTGATCTGAGTGTTAAAAGAGAGGAGCTGTAATTTTCATACTCTTAGTCACTTGATTCACATGAGAAATGACCTCTGTGTTATTTTTTGTTCTATATGACTCAGCTGTCAAAAAGCATCAGTTCCTGCAGGAGATTTCCAAGCCAGCTATCTGTATTGACTCCCTGTCTTCCTTCAGGGCTAATTATGGATTCTCAGGTGCCTATCTTTTCACAATAATCCAATTTTTTCTTTTTTAAATCAAAATAAAATCCCCAAAAAATTAAAAAAGTAAAAACAACTTTTCAGAAGATTTTGCAGAAGACTAACAATTTTCCCTAGTCATAATTAAAAGGGGTCAGCAGGCAAAAGTAGCTGCTGTGTTCTGCAGTTTGCATGGTGTTTTTCAGAAGAAAAACCTGAGGTGTAATATTTATACTGTATGCAATGCTTTTTTTGGGAAAATGTATTGCAAATTTATACGTGGGCGAAAGCAGCTGTTGCATGGCTGTGATTGACCAGCACACCTCCACAGTGGAGGAATGTTCAGAGATGAGGAAAAACCCCCAATGAGCTCAGGAAAAAAAGCATCATAAAGAAAGCTAAGCTTATCTCAACACCAGGGAGAATGAAGGGTAATGTTTTTAGATAAGACAGCTGCACCATTGAATCATCAGGTTCCGTGAGATAATTAACACACAATTATGCCTTCCTGAGCTACCCAGACCAGTGTGCCAGGGCTGAGAGGACATGCACATGCCTCAGCCCAACATAAAGTATAAAATCTGGTCAACTACTAGAGCAAAATTAGAAGACAGCTCAATCTGGCTTTAATCCAAGCACGCTTTCCTAGGGACTGGGGATGCTCAGCATCCTGACAGTGAGCACACAGAGACCGGTAATGAGAAACAGGTTTGTTCTGTGATTCAACCAGCATGCAAGTGCTGTGTTATTTTTTTTAATATGAATTCAGTACATTGCTGCAGCACTCTGTTAAATCAAAATCACAAATACGCCAAAATAGTAGATTGGATAATAAACACTGAACCCTCCTCCAGTTTGGAGGTTATTGAACTCTGACAGAGATAAATGTGGAAATGCTTCTCTCAAGGTACAATCAAGACAAAAGTTTGATCTGCTGTTGAAGTGCATCAAATGAAAATTCAAAAAAAAAAAGTCAGAATCGTGAACTTACAGAAAGCAAGGCATAAGAAACATACAGTACAGGCCTGGTTCTTATCCCAAATTTTAAGTCACAAAATGGATCAATCCTGTCCCATAACTCTAGGAACATTCCCATGGTCCACTCTTTCATTGCTTATCTGTAGATTGGCAGGGTTACTCCTGAACAGAGAGTCACTCTGAGAAATGTAGACTGATAATATGATCCAAGAAAAAAATCCCATGGCAAGTTTGTCAACAGTGCTATTACAGAGGGGAAAAGAAAAAGGAAAAAGGAAAACAAAACAAAACAAAAAACAAGGAAAAAAGGAAATAAAAATAGAAAAAAAAGATAGGGATACAATTCATACTCACCTCTGCAAATCAAAGTGATAGCATGAACCCCAGTATAAAAATAACTTCTTTTCAAAGCATTAAGAACATGGTTACAAGGACACTTTAGAGTGAATTGTTGTTGTTTTTGGAGAAAATCAGTCACTGGGCAGTTAGTCTCTAAGTTTCTTTAGTTAGGTGTATACATTTGCTATATAGATTAAGGGGTTTTTTTCTTAGGGGTCTCAGATCTGGTTCTACAGTGGTCTTTAATTAAGAACTTGTTAGTCACTTCCCATTTTCAATCACTTCTCTTTGTAAAAGTGCAAAGCAAAAGTAAAAATAATCTTGAAGTTCTTTCATTCACAGTCTTGGACACCAAAGTTGGTGTATGAAGCCAGCTGAATTTATTGCATGTAGCACATCTCTTCCCACACTTCAGTGAGTGAACAAGCCACAGCAGAAACAGCGTGACTCATTAGTGAAAGCAGCAAACTGAAGCACACTTTGACCAGATGAAATTAATGAGAGAGAAACACATCTCAGTAACAAAGCAAAACTGTTCCAAACAGTTCAAACCCTGGATTCTCTGATTTTTGGTCATCATGACATATGTCACAAGGTAAACACATAAAGCAGAAGTTTACCTTCCATACTGCAGTGTGTGGGGTGGGATTCAGGCACACAAACACACTTGTCTACTGTCATTTAGGCACTGGGAGAGAGGAGGGACACAAATATGAACACACACAGCGAAGTGCCAGCTGAGTCCAGAACAAGGCTCTCTCCAGACTGCTGCACCACTCACACCTCCTGTAAGTCTGGGGTCTTCCCATGGCAATTAATACACAAATGCTTTTTTAAAGTTACATAGTAAGCATTTTAGGACAAAAATATTCTCTTTTTATACTTCAGTCTAGATGACCTGGTGTTCTAAAGGGGCTGATAGGTTCTTCCAGAGTTTCAACCACCATCTGTTTTCACAGACAAGTTCCCAGTCACCATTTCCCTGTTGTTGAAATATTGTCAATCATTTGGTAAGGTCTAAGATTTTTAATAGCACAGGAATATTTAAAGATCTGAAATGTCTTCGCTGCCAGAAAGATGCTTTTTTTTTTTAAACAGATAGCATTTCACTAAGGAAAAATTCACTCCTCATTACTGGACATGTCTCATTAGTGAACATAACTCCTTATTCATCAAAGATCACATTCTGAACGTGTGAATGCAATGAACGTGTGCATCAAGTGAGAAACATAAAGGGGTACTCAGCTCCTTGCCACAGGAGCTGCATTGTGTTGATAGCAGCAGGGAGATGGCAATGACTAATCAAGTATGTCAGCTCCCTTCTCCTCTTTACTGGGAGTGAATTGGGCTCAGTCTCAATGTTTTCTTCTGTCTTGGAGTGCTAGACAGCATGCTTGGTTTGATGAGAGAGAGGAATTAAAAAACCAAGGGAACTTGTTTTCTTTTGGGAAGCAGGACTGCACTTTCACAGAATGAGGAGAAACAGAGTCAAGACTCTACTTTAGAAGTATGGGGGCCTTTTTTCTGAGGGGCAATCTCCCACTAAGCACATACAGACTTAAATGTAAACTAATATGTTCAGTTAATAATTTCAAATGCATACTACCTTCCTTTTAATAAAAACCCTCACACACAGTCATGCAATCAAAAAAACATACAATTATTATAAATATATACTGATTTTATCTGGGACGGATGATTTGTTCTTATTAGAGAGAAGTACTGTACAATAATTGGCATTTCTCTAAGGGTTGTTTTCTGTGAAAAGCCAATTAAAAAAACCTAAATGTGGAATGCAGGTAACACTTAAATTGATACTTTTATTCTATTTCAGTAAACTCTGATCTCAATTGAAAAGAACTGGGTAATGATTATATTTTTTTACAAGATGTAAGGAATGTTTAAAAATTAGTTTTGTACTGAAGGTTTCCTTGGATCAGCCATGTTGCATGGAGTTTACTTCAACTGTCTTTATCAAGGTAAGTGTTAGTCTCCTAGTTTAACCTAATTTCCTTGGATTGCTTGGAGACAAATGGGCATTCACAAAAAACAGCTGAGCCAGCCTCAACTGTTCAGCGTCTGTGGGATGAATTATACTCCAATCATGTCTTGTGAGTAATTATAAACAAGGCATAAATGGCTATTTTAGAAGATGTTTAAATTTCACATAACTGAAGTTGTGCTATGAGAACCCCAGTCTGTGTCTCAATGTGACTCAGTTCCTTGTAGCACTCCAATTTCATAATTTCATTCATGTTTGTATTGGGTTTGCCTGACAAGATTTTGATAGTGAGGGGTTTCACATGGGTGGCTTCTGAGAAGTTACCAGAAACTTCCTTCATGTCCCCAGTGCAGGCAGCAGAGGTGTCCAAGACAGACCTGATGCCAGCCCATCAGCCCCCAGAGACAGGGTTGTTCATTTGTCTAAGTGGAGAGGGGAGAAAAGGGGTAATGATGCCCTCACAGTGTTGCTCAAACAAAGTAATTAAAAATAGACCAATTTTACCAGCATCAGTAAATAAGGGAATGGCTGGCAGCCTGTTAATGAACAATTAAGAAAATGATTAATGCTTCAGGAAAACCCGTTAGATCTTTTCCAAGTAGTTTGTTCTGTTAATGATCCCAGTTTGGTTAATAAAGGTAATGGATGGTGGTGTAACAAACCGTCACTTCTGTAAGGATCATGACTCAATATTGCTTGACATTTTGATTAAGAACTAAAATGATATGGTATTAATATGAGGCACACAGATTGTATTAAAAATAGACATGGCATATCTCAAAACTAATGAGAATCAGCCAGTGCATTTCTTAGGGACCACAAGGATCCACAGAAGTTGAATCTTAGCTTTATGAAACATGCAGGTCTTTTAAACAACTTAGAATAAAGCCAAACAAAGCAAACTGATAAAGTATGCTGTGGCAGATATTTTTGAAAAATAATAGGTATGAAGGAGAAGATAAGTTCCCAATAAAAATTTGATTGCTTCATCTGATGAGTGGAAGCAGACAAGCTTTTTTATTCCATCATTGGAAGTCAAATATCTGGAAAATAGGTGTTATTGAGAGAACAGGAGAACTTCTGCTAGTTGGATATGGAGAGGACTACTGTCCTTTGAGAGGGGTCTGGAGAAATGCAGGAGCAACAGCGGAACATTTATAAGACCAATATACAGTACCAAGTAGGATTTTTGTGGCTGCTTTTCCTTTATACTGACAGAGCTGTGACTGTCACCATATCCACATTTACTGGACACAATTAATGAGGTCTGTTTGACAGTCTGGAAATTGAGAAAGCAAGTCATGCCTTGTAATGGCATCCTGGAAGCTGAAGGTATTTAGAACATAAAAAACTCTAGAGGGATAAAGACTTCCTTTAAGTACCTATATTGAGAGTAAAACATGGGTAGTGAGTACTTCAATCCAATTGCCAAAGTTATAACTACATCCAACCCATACTGAAAACTGGATTAGAAAAATGAAGGGTGAAATAAAGGTGTAGGTTTACAGCTTTCAGCCTAGTTACTCACTGAGGAGAATTGACAATGGCTTTACTAATGCTTAAAACTAGAATGTGATACTCATTTTTAAAAGTGAAAATCAATAAAAATCTTGTGAAATGTCCTGTATGTCCTGTTTTCTTCTAGAAACTCTTAGTTGAGTTTTTTAAACACCAGTGAATCAGTGAAGTTGGACAATGGATGCAGGTACATTTATTCTCAAAAATGTTTTAAAATCTTTCTTAGCATCCAACATTCAGTCACCCAAGGTCACACAGAATGTGTGAAGAGGAATCAGAGACTAACTTGTGATCTGCAGGGCTCTCAATATACTCTTCTTTCTCACCATTTGGGTCTCGTTCTAATTCAGCAGTGTCCCCATTCCAAAAATTATGTATTTTGAAAATAAGCAACAGAAATACAGATGCAATTGTAAAAGCTTTTGTTTCTGATTCATTCTCAAATCACTTTAAAGCTGATAAAACAGACTTCAATCCACATTGAATGCTATCCATGATATGGTTAACTCAATTAAGGTGGGGTTGTGGAATTTATTACTTGAAAATTAATTAGTTACACCTAACTTCAAAACCTTTAGTTTCCATGCTTTCTGGCTCTAATTTTTGTTATAGACTTGCTAAGACATCTTGCCATGCAAGCTATCCTATTTTGTACAGTACAGAGTCTACCTAAATTTTGTTGTGCAAAAATTTCCCTGCCATAGCAACAGCCAACAACTCAATCTCCAAAATGGCCCATGAAGCCAGGCCCAGAGCAGTGCTCTCTACCTTTATATATGTACTTTTCCTTTTTTAGCTGTGTTCTTGGCACTATCTCTTTATTTTAAATATAAGGGATTGTCATTCCTTGAAGGACAGCATGCCTTCATGTTTTATATTTGACTTGGACTCACACCCAGGCATATGACAAATAAAAAATAAAAAGAATTGCAGGTAGTACCCACAGTTTGAGATCTGGACTAAACAGGATGGTACCCAAGGCCCTTGTGGCATATCATGACATGCCCTATCAAACACATTGGCTTGGACAGATGGAAACTGAGACAAGTGTGCAAAGACAATAAAATAAATGTAAAATTGAGCTTTAATGCTTTGTTTCCTCAAGTCCACCTACACTTCAGATGCTCAAAAATAAGGTCTCATACACTCTAATTATCTATTTGCCCAGATTCAATCATTCATTTCACAGGGTCTTTTTGGCACCTTTTTTTTTACCTCAGCTTTACTCTTTTAATTTGTATAAAATTGGGCCACTTTTCTTAATTTAACCTGAATGAGCACTTGAAAGAAAACTTAAGTCATCTACTGTAGGTGTTGATGTTTTTTTCCTAACTTCCTAACAAGTGGTAGTTAAGAAAGAAAAGACAGTGGTAAAAGAGAAGAGTGGGACAGCAACATGCTTTTCAGGCATATATAAAACACTCATCTGGTGCACTGGTAAAGGTGTAGGTGGCTGAAATCTGTTAGGTGTGTAGTAACCTAGCGAGAAAGGGTTACTCAGTGTCTCTTTTCATGTGGTGCAAACATAATTGCTCAGCACTTTAAAACATTACCTCAAAACATCCCAAATATTTGTTAGCGTGGGTGTTTCCTTCCCCATGAAAGTGGGTTCAAATCAGAACCAGTCATCCACAGGCTTCCTGACAGGGAAGCTGGAGACATGAGAATCCATGTGTTAGCCAGACTGCAAAACAAATCTGGCTCATTAGGATGGGTCATATGCAAAAAAAAAGGTCCTTATTTTTCTCTATCCCAGACCCAATCCACTGAACAATTTTTTATTGTGGTCAGGAGGGCTTTCATAATTTAGGGCTTGTTTTTTGGTATTTCAATCTAGCACAGCATAATCAAAACTTACTGGCCTCACTTGTTTTATCTTCAATCAAAGCTATTACATTGCAAAAGCATTACATAGGTATAAAACTCTTTGGGATCTGGGAGCACTGTTTGCAGTGCAGGAGACTGATTGTGAACATCCCATAGCAGAGTTCATATCAGTCCATGTTGCTTGTCAGTGATGTTTCTTCTCAAGTGTATTAGTCAAAGCAATGCTTTCAAATGTTCCAAAAATACTCAGTTCAACCAGGGGCTGAGACTTTGCATCCAGAATGCTCACCTTTAACATTCTGTGAGTTGTGTTACCTGAAGAGTGGGCCAGCCCCTCTTTATAACCATATCTTCAGAAGCACAGCATGGTATGTGAAATAGCAGCTATTTTGTCCTTTCACAGACATTTCTATCTTGACAAGGAGCACTGGGGAAGGAGATTGAGTATTCCTATGGTGGAAGATGTTTTTTGGGTGGGATGGGTTTAGTGTTGTCT
This sequence comes from Acrocephalus scirpaceus scirpaceus, assembly GCA_910950805.1. Lineage (NCBI taxonomy): Eukaryota > Metazoa > Chordata > Aves > Passeriformes > Sylviidae > Acrocephalus > Acrocephalus scirpaceus. Next base: position 51,635,326 of record OU383774.1, on the reverse strand, counting down.
TATTTTACCAGATAAGAGATAGGATGACAGAAGTATTGTACAGTGTGTGTACCTTTGTATCCACTCCTAACACACAGCTACTTGCAGGGCCCACATCCACTCTACACCTTTAACAGCTGAGAACAGCAGCAGTGAAAGCATTAGAAAAAAAAAAAAAAAAAAAGAGTTTTTTCTCTGGGAAACCAAGTTTGAAGCAGTTCCATGATCTCTTGCACTTGGAGGATCTGATGTTAGGTGGGGTTGGAGCTTAGCCCCCTCAAATGTTTTTCTCATGCCTCAGTATTTTAAGGCTGTCAGTTCTGGAATAATGTGTAGCTATCCCAGGGTCAAAACCCTGTCATTCTGTCAGACTAATATAGGTTTAGGAACATACTGATTCCACAGTTTTAAAGCAATTAATTTTCTTTTCCAAAGCAAACATGCCAAATTGCTTAACACAGTCTAGAAACACTGAAAACACAAAGGTTTTTTGTAGGGAAGTTCATTAAGGATCCAGATAAAAATACTTCCAACCCGACATGCTAAAAAGTAAACATTTCAGGTTCAAAGGACTAGAAGTTTCTGTCAAAACAGATTTCTTCTTTTTTTTCCTATTGTCTCTAACATTTTAAGTCATAAACATTGAATGAATTCACAACACTGATATGTCAGCTAGGAGCATTTCTGCAGGGCAATCAATTTCTTGGGAAACAACATCTAACTTGTTTCAGTGGACAACATCTAACTTGTAAGTAAATATTTGGAATAAGATTTGAATACCTGAGGCAATAAACCTCTAGCAGTTTTTAAAATTCTTGTATTTTTGTCAATTGCAGCTGTTTCCCTTGAAATGTTGTAGGGGTTTTTTTGTTTGTTTTTGTTTTGTTCTGCTATGTCTGAGAAGTCTGTGGCATGCAGCTAACAGTATTTGTGATTTAAATATCTTCCTTAGGGTAACACATTATCCAAACTGGAATAATATGGATGTCTATTACAGCAAAAGGATCACTAGTAAGTATTCAACGTCCCAACCACAGAGTTTATGCAAGATTTGTTACAGACCCAGACTTCAAAGCAGCCTCTCCGTGTGCCAAATCTCCTAATGAAGACAATTTTTCATGTTACTGTATACTGTACATGATCCAAAGCTCTGAATGCACTTGTAGAAGATTAGAAGAGAGCCAGCCATATCATATGCTGTGTATAAAAATAGCAGTGCAAAATGACAAATCCCAAACTCATAAGATACATCTGAATAGTTCTGACACAGCAGCAAGGATGGCTTACTCTGGGTTTGTAAGGTTTGTAACCTGACCTTTCTGCCACCCCAGTGAAGACAGAGGAATTGTTACTGAAACTTCCCTGACGTGGAATTGTACAGTACATTTTTACAGTGAAACAGCAGGAATTTTGAAACTACACCCTCCAAACTGTGGCATTTAAAGAGACATTTCACAAGAGTCAATATGAATAGTTAAGGCAGCAAGAGGACCTGAGAAGCAAAGTTGTTTAGCTGCCCCACTGTCAGCAACTCCCCGTCTTCAAAAGCCAGCCCTGGAGTGGTCTTAGCATGATCACCACACTTCCATACTGGCATATTTAGATTCCATATCCTCATTGGATCTCTTCCCAATCTTTATATTGTTACAGACCAGGTTTTTGTTCCCAGATTATCTTAACAACTACTGTACTCAAAGCAGATTTTTACTCCCAGATTATTTTAACCGTACTCTGAAAGTGCCATTTGCCTCAGTACAATCATCAATTGCAAAGTAATGCAGTCAGGACTTTCTTGGATTTTCTTTTTATTTTAAGCTGACAAAGGCTGTGCCTGGAAATTGTCACTTTTCCACTGACTTACATCCTCCTATGTCTTAGTGACCATTTTTATGTCAGGTCTTGAGATTTTTTATTTGGTCTGGAAATGGCATATTCAGCAGAAATCTATTGGTTATAATTTTTAACTAGCCCACCTGAACCTTTGCCTGAATGGTTAACTCAATTCCTTGTGAAAATACAAGTTTAAGAAATGAATTCAGAAAAGTGGAATCTCTAGATTTTTTAGAAGCCAAAAGTTTATACATTCATGTCTCAGAACAGGCTCAAATTATCAAAGTAACCTTAAGCTGCTTTATTATTGCATATTCTTCTCTTATACAAAATAAGTCATTTCTTGAAAAAAAGAATTCAATATTTTTGTACCTGAGAGTATAAAAGAAGTTTCCAAGGGGACAATAGATGTTACAAACTTGAACACTTGGACAAGAAAAGTCTAGCAGGTAATGTGGATGATAGTGACCTCTTCTCTAAAACCTAGGCTCAACATCTTCAAGATTTTCTTTTCCTAGTTACTTTTTACATGCATTAGTACACTGATCTTATTCCTGGCTTTCATGACAACTACTGGTCCTCCCTCGGGACTTCAGTTCTTTTTTAATTAGTGCTAAACAGAAAGTGTAATTTTCTGGGTCTTGATATTGTATGTCCTCTAAGAAACATTGATTTCTAAATTAAAATATCAGTTAACAAAAAGTTTATAAATTCTGACTGTTTAAAACTGAGTTTAGGAGGACTTTTAAGTTTGAACTCTGCTGTTCCTGTTGCACTGGGGGACAGCTGAGCTCTTCTTCAACATTTGAAGAGTCAAGCCAGTGAAGAGTGACCCTCTGGACAGGGTAATATGCACAGAGTGATGATCAAATTTGGAGGCAGGTTTTCAAGACTGTTTTTCATACTGGAATAGCTGCAGATGCGGCCCAAGGAGGCAAACCTTATGTAATCTGTCCATCAGCAGAGTAGAATGCACAGACACACACCAACTGGTCATAATTTCTGTATCCCCCACCAAAACAGTGCATTTTCCAGTGAAAAAATAACAAACCCTGAACTTACACATCCAAATGTGGTTTAGGATCTTTTCCATTGCATTTTCTAGCTGTGTGTAAATAATTTTCTAAAATAACGTCCCATTTTGAAATATGAATTTGAAACTCTGTGACTATAAAAATTATTTTTTATAAAATAAAATTTATTTTATTTTTGTTAAAAAAATTAAAAGTAAAACATTATTATGGATTAAATGCCATTCAAATTTGAAATTTATTGATAGATAATGTTCAAACCCTCTCCCCAAATTTTATATTGTTTTAGTAAAGAGAATTCTAGATGTCAATGAAAAATATACTGTCATTAGAATTTCTCCACTACCAGATAACTTAAATAGAGAGAGAAAAGGAGAGGATTTTGAATTTCTGAAAATAAAATACATATTTTGTGCAGAGATCTCCTATAGTCTCTAGAAACAGCCTGGGTTGTAACTTCTAAGACAGTTTTAAATTGAAGAGAGAAAAAACTTTGAAAAGCAACAAGTTTGAGAATGTTTAGGAATCATGGAAGCATTTATAATAAAATTTCAAAATTCTTTTTTTTAAATGGCATTCCTGTTGAGTCAAAAAAAATCTCTTTAGGCTGCAATATAATCTTTTCAGTTTTGCTCAGATGGTTCTAGAAATTTAATTAACTAAAAAAACCCCTCAGAAACACAGACCAATACAAATGAGGAAACTAGAAGGAATGATAATGTCAGAAACAAAATAACTACCATATTTCCAGGTGTCTTGAAAAATAAAAAGACCTCTTTAATGAAAAATGCTACTTCTTTCAAGGTGAAAGACCAGTATAATTTAAAATTAAGGAAGAACTGGAAGAGAACTGTATTTCTGGCTAATGGGAAATTATCGGTTGGCTTTTTTTTTACCTTCTTTACAAGAGAACAAGACAAAAAACCCATAATGTCTTATGAAACAAAATTCTGATGGAAAAAAAAAGAAGTTGCCACTTTGCGCTGATAGCATTCCTTTCCCCTTCAATCTTACCCACCTTTTAAACCTTCTCACTTCAAATTAATTTTTTAAAAAACACTCTGCCAGTCTGAATCTTTCATAATGCTCAGCTCCCACCATCCAGTGATTCAAGGTGACTGTTGCCTTCATCAAATTGCTGCCAGAGAAGGAAAATCTTTTGGTAACAAGGATAGAAAGAAGACAGAGAAATTAAGATCAAAAGGGAAGAAGAGACAATAAATAGAATTTTCCAGCAACTCTTTCCAGAAGATTACACAGTTTTTATTTTTGCTGCTATACCTGGTGGGACAAACCAAAGTTTTTTTGCACCTCTCATAGCTGCTTTGCATTCTACAGAATGATCTGAAATGAAGAAAAAGGTGTTTTCAAGTTCTGAATTTATATTAACCTCCTAAACAACCTCAAAATTTAACTGGTGCATTTCCTAGTAATCTTTCACCCCTACATAACTACCTGTAATAAATCTTAGCAAACTATTTCTTCTCTGAAATACTCTGGATATTCATGTGCTTGCTGTGCTCTGACTTTTATTCTTTGAAATACAATGCTTCATGGCAAAAATGAGGCTCACAAGGTTGTTGGTAGCTCACAGCATATTATGTCCTCTATACACAATAACTGGCTCTGTAAAATCTTCTAGAAAAAGAGGCTTTTTGCTTTTTCATTTCTCAGCACTTCATGATTCTGTCTTTCTCTCTTCTGTCCTCTCCAAGGTATAAAGGCACACAAAACTGAGAGCCTTTAGGATTTCTGCCTATCCTTAAATCTCCAAGGAGTAATTTCTGCTGAATTCCATGGTGTGGAAACATCAAAATTTCAGTCCAAGGCAGCCTGCTGTTTCTGTGCCATCTTCCTCCCATATGATCCACCTCAGCCCTCATCTCCACGCTCTGCCAACATGGTCATCACCTGACTTGTGGCCCCAGTCAAGGAGGAGGCAGGGGTTGCTGCCTGTGATTCTGATTTCTGATTCAGTCCCCCTCCTCCCTATCTCCTTCCTTTAACAGAAGAAACGTCTGGGGATACAAAAGTTGTGGGGACCTACTGCCACTGTCTCTTGTCACCAGAGGCCAGCACTCCCCCAGGGTTGTTCCGAGGTGGGTGTTCAACAGTGAAGTTGCAACTTGCAGTGCTTCAGTAGTGATTAACATCTGTCTGTCTCCCAGGAATTTTATCCTGCAGTGTAGAGAAATATGGGCCCAAAACCACAGCAGAGGATTTGAGAGGTGGAGATGAAGGATGTGTCAGGGGGGTATGGGAATGGGATGTTTAGAGATGGGGCCATGGCTGGCACTGGAGGCCTTAGGTCTATAAACACCTCATCAGTGGTCGCTTACAGAAACATAGGACTGGATTTCAAATCTCAGTGATTTACACTGAGAACAAAGTAGTCACTAATAAATTCAGCTGAGACTGAGAGCTGCAGACCAGGCAAGAAAAATGGTGTACGAGTATACTACCAAACATACAAAAATGATCCTGTATGGATCCTAGAGCAAGGAAGAAGAAACTGTCAACGTGGGCATCCTATTCTTCCCATCAAGGACTCCAGATGCTGAAAATTTCCTCCAACATCCTCACTGCCAACACCAGGATGAGACTAGCAAGTTTATGACTAATAGGAGCAGAGAAAAAGTGAGCAGAAAATCAGGAAAAGGCATAGAAAATAAGAAGTATTTTCACACTGAGTTTAACTGAGTTATAATTACTGGAACTCTTTCTGCATAGGTATATTTTTTTTCTCCTGGATCAGTAATGATTCTGGAATTAGACTATAATAAAATATAATAATTTTTAAAATACTAAAATTTAAATTTTGACTTAAGGTGTATTTCCTCTTTCCAAAAAAAAAAAAAAAAAAAAAAAAATTCTGGGCCCATATCCCAGTAAAGTGACAAAAGTAGACTCATAGAATCATAGAATATGCTGACTTGGAAGGGAACCATCAGGATCATTGAGTCCAACTTCTGGTCATTCACAGGCCACCCCAAGAGTCACACCATGTGTCTGAGAGCATTGCCCCTTACTCCTTGAATTCTGTCAGGCTTGGTGCTGTGACCACTTCCCTGGGGAGCCTGTTCCAGTGCCCAAGCACCCTCTGGGTGAAGAACCTTTTCCAGATACCCAACCCAAACCTCCACTGACCCAGCTTCATGCCATTAACCTATTAATATTAAGTACTTACTCAGTTTTTGCTAATGATACCAGTAAATTATGTAATTATGACAAAAAGACACGGTGGTTGTCAGAATAACAAATACTATTTGTAATATTCATAGAGGGGCAGGCCACTCCATGAATCCCTCAAAATTTTAGTTTGACCTTGTTCCTGAATATTACCTGCTGCAAAATGACAGAACTAGAAAAAATGAGCAAAACATATGGTTATACAGAGCTGTGTATGAAGCTGTCTGCTGTTTTGCCTTCTGCTGCAACAGTCTCAGGTGACACTAAATTCAAAGGCTCTCTCTTAGCTTAAAGATCTGCAAGATATGAGCAGCAGATTCAGCTCATTCCTGGATTTCCGTGCCTGGCTGGATGGAGAGTTATATCTTTTCATGGAGAAGAGTTTCAGAACCTATATTTTGAGTTTTGTTGCTCTTAAAATTTTCAGGGTTTAAAGTTAACAGCAAAGCTATAATTTAAAATGCTAGTGTTTCTTCAGTATTTGTAGACTCAAATAAAATGGTTAAATATATCAAAAAAATTATGTTTACAGGCTATAATCCATTACCCCTTAGAGTCATCATCTACTATAGCCAATGTCAATTTTTAATGTCAGAAAAAAAAATGGCATTTCTCGTGTAAAAGTGATCATACTTCCCTAAACAGCAACCAGTAGTAAACAAAGGGAAAAAGCCAATGGTTCTTTCCTTGGTCACTACCAACGGAGAAACAAAAAGTCTACATAATGTTAATGTGGGTCTGCAAGGGACATAGCACACCAGTGGATGTCAAAAGTGGCATGGAGCACTTACTCTATTGATCTATGAGATAAGACACCACCAGAAATTAAGGACAACTGGTCCAGCTGCAAATGAGTTACATTTGCTGATTCTCTGAGTCTTTGAGATTTCAGTCTGGATAGCTGCAGGATCATTGCTTTAGATGCCATTATGACACTGAAAATTCATGCTGCAGAAGTGATCAAGTGATCCTCACTAAGCTCCCTCTTTTAAGGTGTTCTTCAAAGGCTAATTTTCTTACCTCCATTCCTTTTTGGGTATTCTGCCTCTAGTCAAACCTAAATATGCCACATATGTTAATATCTTACAGGTGTAAAGGAAAGACACATTTCCAATGAGCAAAAACCAAATCCAATCTCAGAAGATAAGATTTTCACACCAGACTCAAATCTATACTCATAAGTCTACAAGCTCCTATGAGTAATTGCAACTCCTATCTTCTCCTCTAACAGAAAGGTGAAAACTAAACCAAGCCTTTGATTTTTAAGTAGATCTTACTTCAATAAATGTAGGGGGAAGTTTAGGCATTTTGGCAAACTATTTGTCAGAATACATGTGAGGACACGTGAGCAAAGGCAATAATTTGTTCTGTTCCTATGTTGTTCCTTGAGTTGGAGGAGGAAAAGCTTTCAGAAAGCAAACATGAGGGGCTGTCAACTCGAAGGTTGATGCTGAAAGGAAACCACTATCTCTTTTTGCACCGGGGAGAACGTTACGGCTGGTATTTCTCAAAATAAATCTCAACCTCTGAGCCTTTAAAATAAAATTTTAAAGAAGTTCATTCTGTTTTGCTTAAATAGCTAACCTGCTTTTTCAGGTCTACCACTGTTCCCACATTGTTTTGCTCATAGGCTCACAGTTTGGCTAAGCTGATGAATGGCCATTAGCATACATGACTATTTCAAGGACTATTATGGCTCTAACTTGGCATATTTCATAAGAGGTGGTCATCTTCCTTTCATTGCCTCATATCTCATCTTCACTAGACCTCTCCAGGAGCCAGATAAATTCACCATAATGTGAGAAAGGATTTCTTTTTAGTCTGAAAAGGATTTCTTTTCCTAAACATAATAGATTAGTTTTGCTACAAATATATTTTGTAATCTAGATTCATTTCTTGGAAGGATATGAAAATCAAAGATTAAATGCATTTGAGCTGCTGTAGAGCCATCAGGAATGATTTTTTTTATGGTGAAAGTGTCATAAAAGGGGACACACTTTTATGAAAAGAGTGAATGAAAATAAGTCTGGTTTTCCCCTTTTCTTCTTCAGAATTAATACTATACTGAAAAGGGGCACTGTGAGGTAAAGTAGAGCAGTATCATATTGATAGAAATGTTTTTGCTTTTGATAAATACCATAGGAAATCATGAGACATTATGGACATTATCCTGTGAATAAAGCTCACAGAACACCTTGCCTAACTTCAAAGACTTCGTACATTGTAGAAAGCTGCGACAGACATGAAGACTTTCTGATTGCAATATATCTGTTGTAAAGAAGAGAGAATATTTCATTGATTTGAGGAGTTTGGGATGGGTTGTTTTGGTTGGCTCTTTTTTTGGCTTGGTTCCCTCTTTTTTTCCTTTTTTTTGTTGTTGTCATTTGTTTGTTTTGTAATGATTTGCGGGTTTTTTTCATTTCAATCTCTAAGATGGGACTTTGTGCCAAAATATTTTGTTTGTTTCTCTAACTGCATCTGTTGGTCTAATAAAAAAAAAAAAAAAAAAACCTCTTCTGTGAAAGATTTGGTGGATATAAATACTGAAGATTACTGATACATGCACCAAAACTACATTTATGCAACTCAATAAATAATCAATACATTGCCTGAGATAAATTGATATAGTGCTATTTACCATTTTTTACCTTTAATTTTAAATATTCAGTGATACAATGCACTCAGAAATGTTAATTAATAACTGAATCTGATATGAATTATCATTTTCCAGAAAATATTGTTCGCATATTACTCATTTTCAGACATGAAGACAATCTGCCATATGTCTAAACTACATTCTTTGATTTTACACTGTTTAAGAATCAACTGTTATCTGAATCAGTCTTTTTTAATCCTTCATGTATAATTGAAGATCAAAAAATCTGATAAATAATCTTCTGATGTTAAATTTATTCACAATGATAAATAACTGTTCTGCTTCTTTGTCTGTTCTGCCAAGAAGCAAGAAAATAAATCTGATCTAACCATGAATAATTTGAATTATTTGTATGTTTGAAAAACTATTAAACTTAGAGAAATTGATTTACTTGCACAGTGGAAAGGAAATATTTATATTCATTTTAGAAGCATGGATTATTTTTATTCCAGAACATAGGAGTTTGCCATTAAAATCAGCATTAAACATATATTGAAAAGACTCATTTGAGAGAAAAAGTATTTCTAAAGTTACTGTATTGTAAAATGTAAGAAGTCATCATGTTTTAACTAAACTTAGATATAACTGTGGTACAAAAATAGGTCAACCTCTGAAATCAGATTGCAAAATATTATGATTGCATGAAAATGAATTTGAGGGGCTAATAATTACATTTGGAAACAAAATAGTTACATGCTGTAATTATAATGTTTAAATACTGACTTCCTTCAAATGTCTATAAAGGAGAAGAAAGCGTATGTATTCAGAAGGGTTTTTAAACATTGTTATGTCTAGTATTGTCTAATTTGATTAAGAGCTCCATTCTGCTAACCTTCCTAATGTTAATTTATTTATTAGAAGGGACTTTTCCAAGACTGAACCTTCCAGCCTGGCTGAAAGCATTAGTTTACATTTTGCAGAGCATTATTATCTAATTTTGTATTTGTCTGTATTGCTCTTTAACATGAAAACAATGCATTTTTCCATCCATTTTTTTTTGACATTTTGTATCCTATATTATATTTTTACTCATCATTTCAATGCTTTCTATTAACATTTAAAGTGAGACTATTATAGCTATCTGAAAAGTAAATTAAGTGCAAATGGAAATACAGATAAATCCAGCTAGAAGCTGTGCTCAAGCTATGCAAGAGATTGCAAATACTGTGGGGTTTTGAATCATGGCTGAGTAACAGAAGTTAGAGCCTTTCCTAGTTTCAATGTGCATGCTCTGATAACACCTCACATCTCAGTCTCAGAGGCAGAGCCATCCCATTATTTACTGTAGTCACAGACCACAATTCCAGGGCATGTTGCCATATCCATCAGTCAGTAAGTACAAGAGCAATCTATGTGACTAGCAAGAGATACTCAATTTCCTTGTAGCAGAAATTAATGCTCTAACTTAAAACCAGCTTTCAAGACAAATTCAGCATTGCATTTAGATGACATCAGCTTCCCACAGATTGAAAAGCATATGAATCAGTGAAATTCAGAATTAAGACTACTGAATGCACTGAATTCAGAGCCATCATGCTGTATACCGTAGTTCATAGTATAGAACAGCTTTATAGTAATAGTATTCTGCACTGTGACAACACAGCACACTGTATACAGAATAGATCTAAACAAGGCTATAACTTTCTTTAAAGCTCTGGAAAAAAAAGTCTAAAGAATGAAGAAAAGACTAGAAGTGTTTTGCCCACATCGCAGCTTGTCTCTTACAAGCACCATTCCAGCCTACACACCAGCTGTTGAGCTTTTGCCCTTCTGAGATCTAAGTAAAACATTTCTCCTCATTTGCAGGAGAGTGCTGCCTTTCTTTACCAGATGGTGGCAGAAATAAGAAGTGGGGACGTGCAGAGGCAGAGAGAGGAAGACTCAAATTTGACCCTTTATTTATTCCTGTTAACTATTAGTGGTAGTTGTACCTAATACTGCATCCATTTTGTCCTCAAAGTGCCTCTTTCAACAGATTTTCTTCATTAAGTCAACTTTCTTAGGAAGTTTACCAATCAGAGGATGAAATGAGACACCACTTTATTACTACATTCTCAGCTCCCTCCTTTGAGAGGAATTTCTCTCATAGGCTTCTCCTTGAAACAGGTGGTACCATTACACGTGCTGAGTAAGTGCATCACTGAATCTTCCTTCCCCATCTGCTAACAGACAGGTAGGCAACCAGGAAACTGAACTAAACTTAATGGGACATGGTTGGTTACCTTTTTAATTGGATTGACACTAAAAAAAGATGAGCCTGTATGTTGTGAAAAAATTATGACAGGCTGTGTGACCTAACTTAATCTCTGTTGATGTTCAAGTGCATCCAGGTGGAGCAGCTCTCCCGCTTTTACGTGTCATTTCCTTACAACATTTCCCTCCAACCTGTTTTGCTAAGGCTTTCAGCTTTAGTGATTGGCTAGGTCCTATGTGAATCCCGTCCACAGGAGACTGTTCTGACTAAATCTTTGTTGTCCAGGGTTGCCAGGGAAAATTAGTTGGGAGTGAGACAGTGCCAACTGGTATGGGATGCCCTCAAAGCAGGGAGCAGGCTGACTCCTGCCCTGGTAAGGTGACCTGTAGACAATGTGCAAACCCACCCTCTGGCCCTGCTTGCTTTATGATGTACATACACTCAGGAACTTCTTTCACTGTTTTCTGTTCTAAGATTTTTGGTGATAAACCAGTGATTGAACAAAAGCTGTATCCATCAGGTTTGGGGTGACATTTTAAAGCTGTATGGGAGGAAGAGGAAGGAAGGAAGGGAGGAAGGGAGGAAGGGAGGAAGGGAGGAAGGAAGGGAGGAAGGGAGGAAGGGAGGAAGGGAGGAAGGGAGGAAGGAAGGAAGGAAGGAAGGAAGGAAGGAAGGAAGGAAGGAAGGAAGGAAGGAAGGAAGGAAGGAAGGAAGGAAGGAAGGAAGGAAGGAAAACCAAGCCATGAACACCAACAAATCTAATGGTAAAGGCATGTGGGATCTAATGTCCCATCTATGTGGGATGCAGAATTCCACAATAACAGAGGTTTGACCACTTAGTACTCAGTTCATAGCTACTTCTTTGTTCTGGAAAACTAGGAGATAAAAATCTTTTTTTTTTTTTCCTAACTGGATAAGAAATTGGAACATTTTTGAAGTCTTGAAAGTTTTAATGGGCTGAGAAATACAACCTTCTGTGTTTAATAATTTGCCCAGCACAGGGCCATTGACATACGAGTATTGCCTTAGAAGGTATCTTCCTGAAACCTTTTAAGGCCATTCCTTTAATTTTAAAGTTGCAAAACCCCTTGGTTTTAGCTTCCAACTCAGATGTAAACAGTGCTTTTAAAGTCAGAACCAGGCCAATTTGAAACATTTTGTTCTCATAGTCAGGAGGGACTAAATTTAAAAGTGCTAGTGAGCCAACACCTGCTACAAATAAAAGAGAGGTTCAACTTCATGCTCCAAATTTATTTTTCACTGCATATGGGAGATGTGAAAAACCTCCGATAGGCTGCTCGACAGTCTCAAGGGGAAAACAGAGAAGCAACAATATTAGGAGAACACAGCATCATGATATGGAAAGAGTAATTCTTTCAATGGATTATTGCTGAAGGTCAATCTAAATTTGCAAGCATTTTGAGAAGGAATTTCTTTCTACACAGCCTGATTAAATTGTAGACATAAAGAGCATAAATCTACTTCAGAAGAAACTGAATGTAGAAAAAGAAAAATCAAGAGGCTATAGCAATATGTTTGATTCAGATACATGGCTGATGAGATCAGACTTTTATTTGTACTTCTCAGAAATGGCAAGGGATAATGAATCATTACATTTGTCTTTTGCCAATGAAATGTACATTTACTTCTATTATATACCCAGAATGAGATTTTAAAGAATTGTGTATGGTCCTCTGTTTTTCTCCTTGCAAGAGTGAATGTCTCACTGAGAGGACCAACTTCTTGTCTCAATACCAGTCAAAACCCCCATATTATGCTTTAGATATAATTTGAAACATCACTGTTAAAGAAATGATTTTTCCATACTCAATTATTTAAGCTTTTCTGTAGTTTTGAGGGGTTTTGTTACATACTGTTGTATACAGGGCTCCTACAGAGTGTCACAATCCAAAAATAAGACAGTTTGAATAAAAAATCCAGCTGCATGCAATCACACTGCTTTATTATTTTCCTAGATGCCTCCCTTAAATACTCTCTGCCAATATGTCTGCCAAAATGGGAAAATCTAGTTAACAGGTTTTCTATAATCACTTTCATCATGTTGATGAGTAATTATTTATTCATCCTTGTATTCTCCATATTAATTTGATTTATCTACCTTTGTTCAGGAAGCCATACTCCAGTCAACTTTAATACAGGCATGATGGCATAGACATCAATGAAATCTCTAGAAGCATAGCAAGAATCCTGAATCCATGCATACACTGCTAGTGTATGCTGAAATCAATGGTGAACATGATTATTGCTATTGTTTTGAGAGCTAGTTGTATTGAGGTGGACATTATTATGACAACATGAAACATAATTGTGTCATTTGCTCCACTGTGAACAAAATCTCTGAGTCAATCTTCAAGACAGAGGTCATCAATTCCTTAGACATCAGCAGAGAATCTAGTTTTGACGTCCAGGAATCACAATACTACTACAAGTGTTACTGCTACTACCAAGAACTACAGTAAGAGGTTTAAAATCTCAAACCCACAATCTAACAAGGAATCAAGAAAAGTAACAATGTAATTCCACTCCAAGGGCATCAGGGTAGTGCTGTCAGATTGGAGGGAAATTATCTATACAGCTTTTCATTTTATTATAGTCTCCTGACTGCAGTTTCAGAAACCCCTGGAGTTGTCTCTGACAAGGAAATTTCTGGATGACATCTGTTTAAGCAGGATTGGAAATAAAGCACATTATTTGTTTCACTGTTATTCTAACCATGGCCTTGACAACATGCAAATTACACAGTTTGCAGACCTAAAAAAGCAAAGTAGATATAGACATATCTGTCCTTTTTCTGCTTCCTGGCTGCTTTATACTTTGCAGACATGTAGTTAATGATCCTGTGCCACCAATTTTAAATTATAAGGCTCTTTCTTTGTTGGGAGATGTTGTTTGTCATTATTACTCTCTTTTGTGGAGGTTGACAAATAAAACAGATATATTGAGGTTTATAACTGAAGTGCTGAAGTGATACTTAATGTACTAGAAACTTAGAGTATTCCCCATCAAAGTAGGGAAAGCCAGACCATGACACTCCTATTTCACATTCTTGTCTTGACTATCCTTTTCCACCAATTGTATTCCATCAATAATTTTGCTGGTTTTTATAAGGTTTCTAAAATCAGGCTTAGACACAGCTCCTCAGTTAGGGTATATTCACTGATCCCCTCTAATGGAATTTTACTGTGTTTTGAACACAATTTAATCACACACATTTTAGGTGCATATTTCACTGTGTTATTATAAATAGGCAAACATACTGGCTTCATAGGGTCATTAAAAACCTCTCAGCCTTGGTTCTTTGGCTGTAATTTTGGTTTATGGGAGCTGTTGCACAGTTTTGAAATTTAAATATTATACTCCTCCTCCTGACTTCTAAATCTCATGGCTATCAATATGAAGAACTAATTCAAATGGAAAAATCACCTCTCAGCTGCCTACAGAAATGTCTGCTTCCACATTCTGCTTTGTAATGCCTGGATTTCAACTTAGATGACAATGACATGCTATCTAAAAATTATTATTATGCCTTTTAAAAAATATAATTAGGCTTACCATAGATGCTATATATTTGAGCTTCATTCACTCCTGTATGGGTAAAACATTCAAACGTAGATATTTTGTTTCAGCAGATATTGATGACAGCTTTTGTTCCCCCTCATAACAACTGTTTACGTTTAATTGGGAAAATACTTAAAAATTTGAAAACAGACTTTTTATACAGGAAGATTGTGACAGCTTTTACCCTAGACTGATAGTAAAAGGAGTTCAAATGCTTTCTGTTATTGCCACCCTCCATATGACAGATTCCCTGGCTAGAATACATTTTCTGTAATGCACTATTGCCTCCTGCTCCTGGGACTTCTATCTTTAGTGAATCATTGAAGAATGAGTCTGACTGGGGAATGCTACCAGAAGGAGAAAGGAGTGATAGCAGGAAATCACACTATAACTTCTAGTACAGAAGCATTTCTAAATGGAAATACATGTTTTCAGTGAGTTTACACCAGATTCCTATGTGTAGAACTCCAGTTCTTTAATTAAACTTTTCATGGAAGAGTGTCTGGTTTTAAGAAAAACACACTTAATCAAAACTCAGTTTTCACTAGGAAGATGTAGGGTTTGGTTGTTTAATAAACTACAAAATGTAGATGTAAAATTCAAGGAGAAAACAGGGCAGAATTGCTTTAAAATCTGCTGAACTCTACAGAGTACTTTTGCTGAGGCAGAACAAGCATTTTAACACTTACCTGAATCCCCTTTCCATGGCAACTTATTTCCAATATATTCTATATCCTCAGCTGTGCTTCCACAAATCCTACAGAGTCTGAAATCTCTTCTTTAGCTTCTTTACTATTCTAAGAGAGATAAAACCTTGCAGGTTTTTATGGTCATAACTTTCAAGCAATCAGAATTAAAAAAAACCCCAAGACTTATTTCAAAAGACCTGCAAGAGATATTTCATATCAATGCCTTCTACTTCCACAAAAAAAAAAAACCACAAAAAAACCACCCTCCCAAAAAAAAACCCAAACCAAAACAAATTAACTTTGAATCAATTTAATTTAAAGAAAGTATTTTTAGACTAAAATGGTATGATTTTCATTGTTTTATTGATTTAATGAAACAATTAGGAACACATTTTCACACTGATTTGTCATTAACTTGAAAATATCAGATCGTTAGTTATAAGCCAATATTATGGAATTCACACTTATTCAAGCAAAAATTTCACAGAAATTATTATTCTCCTGCTTTTCTAACTGCAGCTCTTACCACTGTTGCTTAGTCCTCTGACTGTAAGAACACGGACTTTTCTATCAGTTAGTGGAATATAAGCATTTTTACAGAATAGTGCAAAAGCTAGTCTGCAGTGAAGTCCTGGATCTTCTTCAAGAACATTTGTGTCAGTAAAAAAGCCTGTTAGTCTCATTGGTTTTTGTATCAGACTCCACAGTAAGTATGGTATCATAGATTTTCCTAACACAAAAATAATAGAAAAACAAAGCTTATTTTAATAAACTCTTGTATTCAAGACCTTTGCAAAGACATTATTTTTATTTCAGGATAGGATGGTAGTTGATTGTATCTGAACGTGAAGGGGGCTAAAATACTCATGACCATCAACACTTGCAATAGAATGAGCCAAAACCTTCTCGAAAGAGTTGGACAAGACACTTCATACAGAATCTGGAAAAACGGATCAGGCTTTTGCTGGTTTAGATCTGATTCTGAGGAAGTGATTAAGAATATGAAGATGGAAAGAATTCATAAGAAAGAAGTTCCAACAGAACTGTTTGTGATTGTAAAGGAGGAGAAAGAAACCCCTGAACAGCAGTTTTCCAAAAGCTCAAGAAAATGCTGAGAACTCTTGAGATGGTGTTCCAAAGGTGAACAAGCAGATTTTGAAGGAAAGTGTTGTGTGAAAGGGGGGAGTTTCCTTCAACTCTTTATATTTGATATTTGATCAACCTATTGGTGCCGTCAGGAAAGTCAAGACCTTTACATCCAACCAGTGCCCTGTTACGGGGACCCCACTGAACAGTCCGGTGAATCCCAGGGTGGTTTGACTAAATCTCTTCAGGGTCACACACCAGCAGCATCCCCACTCTTTGTGGATGTATTACCAGTTTTGTCAAGTTTGGTGTCAGTCTATTGAAAGAGTCCTAAGGCTGCACAGAAAAGCCTGTTGTGAGAAAATCAAGGAAAAATGAAGTACATAATGAAATATACAAAGATTTGTATAAAATTAAAAGGTCAACAAAATTACATTAGGAAAGGATTCTCTTGGTAAGGAAGACAAACAAGAGACAAAAAGAGAAAAGTATAATAGGCAAGAAAGCAAGAAAAAAGCATGGATGGGTTGTAATTTTTTGTGACTTGGAAAAACAGAAGACATGATTATGTCTTTGAAGAGAAAATGATGATGGGTTGTTCCATCTGTTGTGTTCCTTATGGTCAGGATGAGCTGTACCAACTTACTTCGCAGAAAATCTGATTTAGAAGAAATATTACTGAAATTAGTAAAAAATCTTTCTGATTTGGTGCTAGCTAAAGCACTTAAGCAAACTGCATCACAAGGTCAGCAAATTCAAATAAAACCGGGTTTTCAAGAACTAATTAAGCAAATATTTTGAAGGGCATCATCATAGTATATACTTCACTCTTACAATCTAAGATGAATTGCAGTGCCTATTGCAGATCTCCCTAGTCCTCCATTTTTATTGCTATATATATATTGAGCTTCAACATCAAACTGTTTTACCAAGCTACAAAACAATAACCTAATTACTTACATTGGTTATGCTATAGTAATCAGCTAGATAACTGGTGTTGCTCCTGATAAGACATAACATTGGCAGGAAAAAGAACATAATTTTGACTTCAGTTTGATACTAATTAAATCCAAAATATATACACTTCTCAGTATTATGATTATTTATTCTCAGTCTCCTAGCAGGTTAACATTCATCTTGGAGATCTGAGGAACATTTGTATTCCTTATTCACAGCACTCAGAATGAAATGAGGACCACACCTAATTTCATAAAAATAAAATAACAATTGCAATGATTTAGGATTTATTCTTTCATTAGTCTTTCCCCACCCCTGCTGTTTTGTCAACAGGAGAAGGGAACACAGGAGCAGGGAAGAATCTGACATTTCAGCCATTCACAGATCAAACAAAATCAAGACTGAATGGCAGAGAAGTCCTGAGTGATCGTTCTGTTTTGTTTTCTTAAAAGACGACTCTTAGGAAAGAATTAAATTTCTAAATCACTATCTGTGATATTGTGATATACTTTTATCACCAATTCAAATATGTGCTCCTGTCATTTGACTGCAAATTTAGGAATAGAATATTTAATGTTACCCACCACAGTCAGTAAGATGAAGTCATAATAATTATTACCAGCATAGTAAGAACTTCTCTGTCAGTAAGTGACAGGATATAACAAGGTGTGATTAGTTGATCTTTATTAAAGTGCATTGACTTGCCAATAGTTACTGAGAGACTTCAGGAGCTTTTCTTTTCTTTTCTGTGTATAAGTTGAAATAGCAGTTTTGATAAGTTATTGAAACTCTTTTGTTCCTTTTCTCTGTGCTCATGCTGGCTCCTAACTATAACCTTTCAATGCAATTTAAATAATCCACAAAACATGACACCTGCTGATACCAGGGGAGGATATGCCAGGGAGGCATTGTGGTTTCCACTGGAAACCTTACAAAGCTCTGTAGTTTTACATGGTAACATAAAATATTACCCTATGTTTTCCTTTGAGTGTAAAGAGTTTTATGAAGCAAAACCTCCCAGAGTGAGTCTGAGGAGCAAAAGAAAAATTTTACATGAAGTTTAGGAAGCCACTTGATGATTGTCACACAACCCTGTTAATGACTACTGAAGTTTTCAAGACCTTGGATGGGAATCAGTTTCTGCCAGTTCACTTGCATTTTCCATTGGTATCAGTAGTGCTGGAAAGAGGAGCGTGGAATTCCAGTTATACTCCAGTATTTTGACGCTGCATGTGTGATCTGTCTTTTTTCTCTTGGATATGGTCCTACCTTTCCTTCAGAAACTGAGATGAGCAAATTTGGAGATGATTTTTGTTGAAAGTGAATCTTAATTGATTGGTTTCTGTGTCTTCTGTCACTGGCAAAGAACCCATTTTGTGAAAATTTGAATACCCTAATTTCTAACCCTCACATGAATTCTCTTTATCTTTGGGAATATGTAACACTTCTGCAGTTTAGGAAAAAATTTTAGGAAAAAATTCACCCCCGCACAGGTGGGGTGAATAAAGCAGCCTTTGTCTTCACCATTTTCTTGGATGAGGAGCACCATCAGCAGATCCTGGATTGTTGCAAGGTTTTTTTTGGATGACCCATAATTACCTTCACAAGAAGAGATTTAGGTTTTTCTACCATGGTCATGCAATTTATTTCATCTTGCAACAGGCTCCTCCACAACTCATAGAATACTTTGGAGTATCAGATACGGGAAAAGGACCCTCACATCATGTAAATGTGAAGATCGATTCCTGCTGGTTTATGGAGAGAAAGCACTATGGTTTGAAAAACAACCAGATGTAGGATGCACTGCTATAAAAACACCCATCAGTGGAACTGTTCATAGCAGTGGGATTATAGACCTGATTCTCAATGGGAAATTGTGTCGGATAATTGCATTCTGCATACCACAAATATCTTTGAGGTTCAGTTGAGTATGAGGTCCTTCTTGCCTTACTCAGTGGCATATTACTGTTACCTTTTGTTTAATGACTGCTTCTACCTCCTGTTTTTAATACAGACATTTCTATTTTATTGGTAAAAAATTTTTTTTCTCAGTGAATTCTTGCCCAGAAGCATGAATTTCATTAACATGTGAAAGCAATAAAATTTTATGATAGAACAGAGTATTTTGTTGCTTTGTTTTGCTTTCCCCCCTGCCTCCCCACCTTGTAATGAAGGATTGTTATATTTAGTTCTGGAATTTTTCACCAAATATAAAATAAAAGTAAATTTTAAAAAACCCCAGTGCTCAGTAATGTTTCTACTTCAAATAGCGGAGAGGTGATAAGAAAATGCTTTCTAAAGGAAGGATGGAAATAATGCTTAATAAATGAATGTGTTTTCCTTAATTTATTATTTCCATATTTCTTTTAGACTAAAGGTGAAGAAGGCCTTCAGCTACAGTCATAGATGTGTTAAGATCTTTTATTTTTTTTTTCTTCAAAGAGGTGCTGAACCAAAAATTAGTTTCTTCAGAGACCCTTGCCCATGGCAATAGCAAAACATGCAGCCCCAATATTTTAAAAGACACAATGCATTTCCAGAAATCTTTAGTAAAATGACCATGGAGACTATTTGAATATGATCTTCACCAGCAGTCTTCAGGGCTATAGCTCATTGCAGCACCCTGCCTATACGTGAATGGAAAGCACTGTGCTTCAGCAGTCAGCAGACCAGAAACAGAGTTAACATTCCGGTGTAACTCATGCTTGGGTCAATTGCAAAAACACGTTCATTAGGAAACAACCTGATCCATAAGGGCAGGCAGCGCCATGAGTGCCAGTCCCATGTGTCTGGTATTGCACAAGGCTCTGGGGAGAACACTAAACTCTGGGCATTAGTTACCTAGAGAGAAACCATGTTCACTGTGATGTCCCCTTCAGGTTTGGTTGATAGCCTTCAAATTTTCATTCTAAGTATGTATTGAGATGCTGTCTCAGAACTGCACATGGGCTTAAATTTATGTGTGATGACCATTTGTAAGTAAAAAGCTTTGAACAGGAGGATTCCTTTCTGTTTCCTAAAGAACAGCACCCAGATCTTTACTCAACCCCTGTAGTTAATCTTTCACAAATGGAGACAAGGCCTCTCTTATTACTGCTATCCGTGCTCCAAAATTTCATCTCCAGAAATTTCTGGAAAGCTGAGTGTTAGAAGGAAATAGAACTCTGCTCTGCAATTCTACAAAACTACAAATTACTTCATGTCAAAAAATTGACTAGAAAACAAAATAAATTTTATTCCTGAGAGCATCTCAGCTATAACATTTAGAGTATTTCTCACAGTGCTGATTACAATTTCATCCTTGAGCAAGCTGCCTGCCTGTCCATCTGAGAAAGAACTTATTTCTCTTTCATTAGAAATCTTCATTATTTAAGAAATACCTTTGAAAAGTTTCATTATTTTGGTATGTATTTCTGTTTAATCAAACATTGACCAGAAACTACATGTAAAGTTTTTATCCATTATTGGTTTTGTATGGTATCACTGGTGTCTTCTTTTCTTTTTCTCTTTCTCAATATGTTATTTGCTGTAGTTTTCACTGTTTCCCTGAAACAGCCTTGGGGCTGATATTGTCGCCAGACAGCCCTGTTGTGTTCTATACAATTTGCCTGGGGCTAGATGATGATCACTTATTCTTTCCAAGTTTCTGTCATAATGTTTGTTCTCTGATTGTGCTGAGCTAAATAAATTATTAAGAGCCACTGGATTATGTTCTCTACCAGATTTGAGTGAAAGGCTTCACTTCCTTCTGCATAGAGCAAAAAATAGTATTTGTAGTTAGGAGATATTGCACCAACCTCCCCACTGTTCTCAGTAAATCTTTAATTTCACCTAGTTGGCTGACATGCTGACTGCTGCACAGTTTTCCCAGTTTATTTTATTTTCCTGTCTTTCACTGGTATTTTTAAACTGGCATTACTCCTCAAATTCACAGATGATGAACCTCTTACAAAGGTGTAGTGAATATGATAGGTAGCTTTATAAACAATTATTAATTTAACACAATTCTGTATAAATACTTAGAATCACCACTTAATAATGTATGAACATGACATGTAAAGTCTGATCTGAATTACTTCAATCTTAAAATAATTTAAAAAATAAATCAAAGATTTTAAATGTATAAAATTTGAACATTAATCTACACAAAGTAGGATGTAAAAGAACAGTTAATCATAGACCAAAATGTGCTTTAAAATGTTTGTTATTACTTTCATGTGGATAATGGTTACTTATGCAAAAATAGATCTATACAAATATCTTGCAGTGGATATTGTTGACTCCAACATGAAATAAATGAAGTTTACTGTTGGCTCTCTGAAGTATTATAACATCTATTTTCAGGAAAATGAGGCATTTCCATGACTTTATTTTTGAGCATATTTGTCAAGTGACTAGGAGAATTATTCCTCCGGAAAAAAAAAAAAATCTTTTAAGACATAAACAACCAATATAGTTGTTCTGAATTTCAATAAATGAGCACAATAGACAACTAAAATATATTCTGAATCAAGACATTTCAGCAATAATCAAGTCCAAAAAAGAACAAGAGCAAATGATTGTAAGAAAATGAATATCATTAAATGTACACTGTAGAGCACATAAACATTGTTATTATAGCCAAACTATGCTCATTCACACTAAGAAAATTCATTTATTCATCTCATATTGATGTAATAGATCAACATATATATAGCTTTCTTACAATAGGCACTTCCCCGCAAAGAATACAGAATTAAATGTGTAAGTAAGAGGGTCAGTAAACACTCACTGGCATTTGGTATTGTTTGTTTCATATCTAACTAGAGGAAAAAAAGCATGAAACTGTGTGAACACTTGATGTCCAGGGTTAAAGCTCATTCCTTTACTTTCTTAATTTAGTATATTTTGCACCGTGGTTATATGGCTTTGAAAACAATAGAAGGAAAAGACATTGCAGCTTTTACATAGCAGATGTGAAGCTCTGGCTATTTTTGCACAGTCAAAAATTTTAGCTCCTTATTGCGCTCCTGGGTCTTTCTCCACATACTTTGCATCTAGCATTAAAGAAATATTTTTGGAGTTTCTTTTCTGCATGTTCCTCCCACAACAAAACCCAGCATGGCAGGGCAGGTTTGGTGACACCTGTCCTGGCTGCCTCACCCCCTCGCTGACACTGTCCCAGCAAGGTCTGGGAGATTGGTCTGCAAACACCCACCCACGACTTCATGTCACACCCCTGGGTATTCATCTTACACCTCTGTTTCTTGCCATAAAAATACAGTACTGTGGCACAGTCCTCAGAATGTTTTGGACACTTTGTATGGAAGACAGAGGGGAAGGATGACAAATAAGAAAAAAAAAAAATATCCAAAGCCTCAAAACTAAACCAAACTCCAAACAAGTAAAAACTCAATTACCGTAGTTTAGGCTTGCCAGTATATGCACAGATTCTGTGTTTGTGTCCTCTGTTTTAAAATGCAGATGCACTCTGTGTATCCTTATTGACACAAGATGAAACCTTACCCAACTCCATTGTAAAGACAAGGCTATTTGTGAGCAAGACCATTATAAATAGCTCGATGTCACCCCTGTGTTCATGCAGATTGGGTACTAGACTGGGAAACACATATTTTAGTGTCTTGGTCTTTCCTAGGGTTGGAGGCTCCCTAATGAAGATTAATGAGAAAAAGATAGAAAGTAGGGGGGAAAAAAGCGTATTCATTTATTGCTTTTAACTGGAATATTTCATATGAGACATCAAGACATTAGAGAAAATGCAACAATTGAAACACTACCGCATTATTATGTTGAGTCATTAATCACAGGAAGGAAGACTATCTATTTTTTATTCAGCTTCTGTCATTTTCTGAGATGGATTTCTATTTTATTAGCCACATGATTTTACAAGCAATAGACAGAAAATTGCCAATCATGTCCTGCTATCACAGAAGATTTATTTCTCCCATGAATCTGGCAAGGTGGAGCAGATGGTGACTGAGAACACTTTTTGCCAAGAAATAAAAAAAATTTAAAAATCCATGCACAATGTGGGCTTAACTTCCTACGGGAGGCAATTCTATATTAAGCTAACATCCTCCAAACCTTCATGTGAGCTTCAGTAGCTTTGGAAAAACATTACTGAAAATATAACTGAATAAATACTTCAAAGCAACACGTAAAATAAAGCAAAATTAAAGAGCATTTTTGGAGTATACCTAGGAAGGTCAGCTAAGTTCGACTTTCAGAATTACTGGTTCTGCTTCTGCTGAAAATTTTCTTTATCTAATCAGCTTTTAAACTTTTAGTACAAGACAGATAAATTGTGAGAGAGGATATGACTGCAAAGAAAAAAAATAATAATTCCTTTAAAAAAGTAGTTCTCCATATAATGTCTGAATCTAGAATTAAAACTCCAGGGAAGTTTAGGCATGTCACATGATTTAGTGCTCCTAACAGGGTTATTAATAAAACATTTTGGGCTTCTAAAATAGTTTCTTTCTATCATGTTTTGGTAGAAAGACAATTACAGTATGGTATGCACTGCCCACAGTGCATGAGGTTTTTTTAGAATTAGAAGAGAGACATAGAGGGAAATTTGGATGAATTCTATACATAGAAGATATTTTCTCTGCTATAGTTAGTAGGAGGATGTAGCTTGGATGGTGGTCTGTGTGGGAGCCCCATGCTGAGCAGGCAGCTGAGAGCTGTCTGGGAATTCTGGAGAGGGGGGAGTGACCCAAGCAGCAGATCCCTGTGCCCATGCCTGCCCCCAGGGCCCCTGAAGTGACAGGCACCTGCTGCCAGCTAGGCTGGGGGTTGTGGATGGAGAAGCCTACCCTGCTGCTCTGGCACGGCCTCCGTGGGTATGTGTGGCCATACAGGAACCCTAAGGGATCCAGAAAATATTTCAGACCCATTCAGCAGTTTGACTGTCACTTCCTGGTGCTTGGATGATGACTGGCAATGTTTTAGCATGCTTCAAGGGAACAGAGCTACAACTATCTGTGCCTGATGTAAAGCTGATGTAAAGTCTGGCTGAAGAAGAGATAAAAAGGAGACAAAGGAGAGCTCTCTTGAATATCTCAGGTTGCCTGAGTATCAATGCAAGAGAGGTTTTTTATCCAAAAATCCCCCACCCTTATGAAGATACAAAGCAATACTTGAACTGACTTATATTAATGGAAGGGTTTAACTTGGTCAGATAACAACTAAGAATATTTATCCCCACGCCGCTCGGGGCTGTCACACACCTCCTGGCTCCAGCAGCCCTTGCTCATGGCTGAAAAACAGTAATGAAGCCAGTGATGACTGCCACATCAAGAAAATAATTAAGGACACTTTATCATCATGAGTGTGGTCCTGTTTCCTGTCTAATACCATAGATCAAAATCAGTGCTACCTGGCACGAGCACTGTCTTCTCATGGGGCAGAGAAAGTGGGAAGTACAAGTGGGAGATGTATGGCTGTGCTCCAGAAGAGAATTGCCACACCATTCTCCTCCTGTAGGATTTCTCCAAAAGCCAAAAATAATCTAACCATACATTCTTCACTAAATGTGTTTATTTAAAGATAATGGTGTTGTGTTTTCCCTTTTACTCTACACAAGTTATTTCTTTCAGTAACAGTAATTTCTTAAGACTAATCATGCAGCAGGCTACTTTTACAAGATTGACTTCCTCTAAATTAAATATATTAATTTCATGAGCCATCAGACCTCAGCATTTTCTCCAGATAGAAACAAGATGTTAAAGCATCATTATAATTATTTTTTTAAAATTACTTTCAAATTTAACATTTTAGATTGTTGATGTTGACTGGTTTGGCAACCATTGTTTAGGAGACAAAACATGAAAAGTGTACTTAATTCATGTGTGAAGTAAGAAAGCATAGGAGTGACAGATGAAATGGCCCTTAAATTATAAAGCGATTTGACATTAAAATTAAATGACGACAAATACAAATATTTTAGCAGAGAGAAAGGTCTCTACAGACATAAAATCATTACATGGAAGAAAATTATCTAACAGTCACCAGTTCTCAGTGATTAAAAAATCTGATTTTTTCAAGCAATCTTATTAGTTTTGAAAGACTATTCATAAATTTTAACATGTATAATAAACCTAAAAATTCTGGAAAATCTTGACAGTCACTTGCACAAATAATACAATTACACAGAGAAGTATTTCCACCCACAAAATTTTCTAAGAGAGTGGGGGCAAAAAAGATTTCTAACAAGTCATTAAATACTACATTTTGTATTTAGGCAAAGTCATTGGGTAGCAGTGGTGAAAACTGTGTAATTGCTATGAAAAATGCCAGCATTAGATTGTATTTTAGAATGAATATCTTGTCAACCAAACTCCAGAAGGCAATTATTGATAAAGCTTTTGGATTTTCATATTCATATTCTCCTATGTCTGTAAGTTCTTTTCCATTAAATCCTACTGGGGAAAATTATTGTTAGATTTTATAAGTCATTACTGTCAAGAGTTTTGTGCTTGTTTACACAAACACACGCTGTTCTATTGCACTAAATATCCTAATATCACTAAATGCACTCATTTATTACCATTCTTTTACACCAAAAACATGTATAACTTCAGTAGCATTGCTAATATCATTTAAGCTCTACTTTATATTAGCTGGCCAGCTGTTCCAAATATTCTCTCCTCTAGAGAAACATCATGAGTAAAGCTGAATAACTATTAGAAATATATCCTCATTATCTCTCTTCTGATAATAACAATGTATTCTGCTGTTGTGTGTTTATCTGCATGATCATTCCACTTATTGTATTCATATTCATACATTTTCAGAGATTTGATGAATTTAGGAGAATGCAACAGAGAATTTGCAAAATCTAAATACCCAAGAGTGATCTGGAATGAACTGGAGTTATTGTAGAGAAATATTGAGGAACTTATCTTGAACAAACAATTAATTTCAAAGAAATGAAATTGCTATTTCAATATTTTTCTCAGTTCTCCCTCTGATATCTGAGCAATAGTGACTGTGACACGTGGAAAATGAAAGAAATCAGCTTATCAAGAAAACTTGAATTCAAGGATGCAGCTGAGATGATATAACTCTGTTTCATACACTCATAATGTTTGTAAATTCCTCCATCCAAATTGCAATATTGCTTACATGTCCTTTCCCTGAAGGCCACAGCCAGCTGTGTCTCTGTGGGCTGTGAGGATGAGATTCTCTGCAGATGTTTACAGAAGGCAAAGTGCCATGTTCGGTATTGGTAGTGACTGAGGAGAAAATGGCATTCCTATGGCAAGAAGAAACCCATCTGTGAACAGACTTTGCCCAAGCATTTTGTCTACATCAGCTGCAGTGTGGTAATATGTAAGACAGCATCTCATACAGGCACTTGTACTGTAGTGTTTAACACCTCCTGATGTGGATCTCACTGAAATTCTTAGAACCTACAAAGAAGGCACCCATGAAAGCAGGATTTGTGCACCAAGTGCTGAATTGTCCTGAAGTACAGAGGTTTTGAGGTCTGACTGTAATACATCTCTACTTCCTTGATCTCCTGTAGTGGTCCCTCCATAGCAGTGATGGAAAGGAAATTCTTCTTGTGTAGATCAACCACCCTGCCCACAGCAAGGGCAGCAGTGACCCGAGGCAGGGCACAGACAGAGCAAAACTGTTCCTCTTCCCTCCCATGGAGTCAGTCATCAAGTGGTAAGAGGCTAAAGCTCTTTGCTCAAATACACACCTGCATAAAAATGCCCAGAGAGATGACATGCTCTACTAAACTTCCACCAAATAAAACAAACAGCTTTATGGCTATATTATTTATGGCAGTGCCAGAAAAAGATACTGAACCCACATAAAGTCTTGACCAGTTCCCTTCAATAAAAAGTTCATATGCACACACACAAAAACAGGATGCATGTTTTGTAATAAGATCGCAGCTGACTGTTATTCATTGACTTAGAATTTACCATGGAATTCTACAAAGCGTGTGAGAAAAGAAATAAAAGAAAGGGAAGGGTAAATTTAATTCTTTATGTGAAGAATTACATGTCTCACGCCTCACAGAAGCCTACAAGGCTGTGCACCTTGCAAGTCTGTGCCATGACTGCAAATTGTCTCCACAGCACCATCCAGTGGCTTTTTCTTGGCTGGAAAACACCGCAGAAAACCTGCGCCCCAAAACTCCACGCCTCAGGGCTGAAGTGTACAGCAACACAGCCATATCCTCGGCGTGCTTGCTCTTCCCGCTGCCCTGCCCAGCTTCTGCCACTTCTCTTCAGCTAATAACTGTGGGCACAACGCATTGGCAAAATGGGGGAATATAATGGTAGCTATTTATTTTAGGATAAAGAGAAGCTTGGTCTCTCAGGATTAATCACTAAGCAATGTTCTGGAAATCTACACAACAAATTATCTTGCATTTCTGTTACACATAATCAAATGAAGTAAGTTTCTGTCATAGTTTAACATCACTTGGAGAATGTAATAACAAAAATGTAGCTAAAGACTGCATTAAGCACTTTGAAATCCAGGAAGCCAATTTCATACTGCGCTGTCACACAGACAAAAGAAAAAAAAAATCAGAAAGCTACCAGAGCACTCTAAAATGGTAACAATAAAAACATGAGTCAATTCTCCTTATTTTTGCCTAGCTATATAAAAACATAAAAAGTATGGCAAAAGAAATTGTTTTCAACTGTTAAAGGAAAGCAACTTCAATCCTGAAAAACATCCTTTGATATCTTCTTGATACCCTTTACCTCTCTCAATGTCACCAATATACCATAACAAATATACATAAGCATTATTCTTATTAGTGAGTCTCAATATGACCAGGAAGTCTTATTACAAGCAATCTTTTATATATATATAAAAGCATTTTACATTAATGTAAACAATTTTTAAAAAAGAGATTAACTATTTTTATCCAAAATACAGACTCAATGCACCATCCATTCTAAGCAAACCTCTTATGATAACTGTTGTTCCTACTTACAGGGTCTTGAATGGTTTTACAGGTATTTATGATTTCTTCCTGGATCGTGAGCACAGTCATAATGGAGTGATAAAGAAAGAGGGTGGCCATACCATAAGTAAGAAAACTGAGTCTCAGGAACAGCACAAAAGAAGTATTTACAAGGCAGGAAGAGAAGTGATGACTCAAGCCTGAATATCTGCCATCCCCTACTTCTTCTAGAGCCTGTCTGCAAAATAAGTGAATTTTATATGCTCTCAGGTTCTACACACTTTCAACACAACCCACCACCAAGCTGAACTGTTGTCATTCTGCCATTTTATGAGCCAGATCACTAATATACTGTAAAAGCCACACAATTTAAAGAACTTCTCCCTTTCTCAGATAAAAGCATTGCTGATGTATTCGTCTGGTGGAGAGAGAAGACTAATTATGTTTTTTTTGAAAGCTTGGGTAATTAATCTGTGATTTGAATTTAAAACAGAATTTCCAAGTAAAGGTTAAGGAAAAAAAATATGTATGCTTTATCACAATGCTAGCTGAAAGAAAATATGGAAGTGATAAAACTACCAAAAAGCACCTTCAGGACAGAAGTTGGTTTCCTGGTGCTATTTTAGGCTCCGTGGAGCTCCTGGACAGTGAAACAGCCCTCCTGAGTTTTGGGTGGGTGAAGACCTGCCGTTAGGCTGGGGTTACACCTACCTAGACCTTTGGGGTACCCTAAGGAATCTAAAAGACTATCTATGGTTAGGCAGTTGAATTCCTCATTTAAAGTTCATTGTTTTAAAGCACAATGGACACAAGTCAAATTCCTGCACTTGAATGCACTGGTACCTTCCTGGCTTTTATAGGACTCTGTCCAAAGGGAAGGATTCACCCTTTTCAGATGTAAAGGCCAGGACAGAAACTGTATTTGGTCTCTTAAGCTACATATGCTTCCAGAGTTGAATCACGATGTTCAAATGGCATCTGAGAGTGCAAACAGATTGGCTGCATGTCTTTCTTAACAGCATGAAAACTCAGTTTCCCAAAATATCATTGATAAAAAGGGGTCCACTAAGTTTTGGAGAAAAATATCTCATTACAGGCACTTAGAGAATCCTAAAGTAGGAAAAACCCCTACTCTTAGAAAAAGATTCATATGTTTCAAAGATATGGATTCCACAACTCTCCACTACTGGGAGATGTGAAATCTCCCAGTATTTAACTCTTTTTATAGTTAGGAACATCTTATGTGTAGTTTAGGTCTTCCTTGCTAAGATGAAAAATTGATTACTACTTCTACTTCTAAAGAATTTGTCAGTTGTCTCTTTAGTACTCACTTTTTCACAACTATATGATGTAACTTAAGAGTACTTTTTCATAGGCCAAACAAGCCCAGATGAAATATTCCTGAAAGATCACATTACTTCATTATCCATGATGATGATCTCTAGGCTCCCTGCAGGAGGTTCTTCTTACACCTCTGTAAAACATGAGGTTTGAAGTTGATGTAAACTTCTGCTAGAGCAAAACAACAGTTTCTCACATGTTACGGTCTTGGTAATACATTCTGAAGGTCTAGTAGCTTTCTTGCTAATATTGTGCCTTTTTTTTTTTTTTTCTTTTTTTTTTTGGTAACAGCTTCTCATGGCTGACTCCCTCAGAGTATGTTCCATTAAAATCTTCTGACTTTTCCTACCAGTAATCCAAGTGTGTCACCACCTTATTTTTTTGAAGTGCTGTTCTCTGCTGTTCTCTATCCTGTTATTTCCAACTCATTTTTACGAGATTTAGAGGCCTTCATCTTATATTTCTCAGCTGTTTCACACTATCAAGAGCGAATAAAATCCAGCTATACACTCTACCACTTAAGGACGTAAAAATAACAGCTCAACTCCAAGAAATATCTCCTTTTTGTGTGTGTTTAAGATGTTCAATCACTCCTTCTCCACACTGATTTGAGGTAGACCAATCTTTTGAAACCTTGTTTTTAGTTCCCTTAGAGACATTTGATGTATCTGTGCCTTCTCTTCTAACAAATCATAAACACATTCTTGGTAATGCAATGTTGCCTTCCCCCTTTCCCAGCCTTTCTTTCTTGAACAGCCTGTACTGCTCTCTATCAACACACCAATCCTTTGATTTATCCTACAAAGTCTCTGTCTTGCTGATTTAGTTACAGCTTTGTTTGTGTAGCAAGACATTTCGTTCTTTCTGTTTATTCCACATACTTAAAGATACCTAAAATGTCTGGCTAGTTGCCCTGGAACCCTGCCTCTTGTTTTCTTTTATCTCCTGATTCAAATATGCCACTTGTTTCCAAGACTTCAGGTCCTTTACCAGGATACCACCCCTATAAACACAGGTAAAGGTTTCAGCTCTTTCAGAAAAATGTGAAAGGGATTGTTCCTTAGGTTTACTTCCTACTCTTTTTCAACAAACTTTGTTGTTGTAAGGCTTTTGCTGTGTTATTCTAAGGATGAAGATTCAAACATCTGAATTCTGTGTGTCTATCATGTCGATGTTTATTTGTGAGATTTGATCTCCTATTAGAGCCAAAAGGGATGCAGTGTGGATTCACGCGGCTGTGCATAGGTGTCCAAAGCCTATAAAATTTCACAGAATATTTGGTCTACCATACAGAAACATACAGGTCACCTATAAGGCAATTTCCTTGGCAAGGCAATGCAAGGCAGGTCAAAACCCATCTGTTCACCTTTTGCAGGCATCTTGGACAGTCTTAGGAACCTCAAACAGCACAAAGCACCTTTGCATTGGGGTTTGCCCCCTTCAGTAGAGTGCTTAGACAGGATGTAGCTCACCCAGAAGTCAAAATGCACATTCAAAGCTGAAATTTTCTCTATGACCCAATCACTGTATTGAATATATTTCCATTGGCTCTACACAGAGTTGAGGACACTAAGGAGTTCAAATGTGTACACCTAAATTTGGATGTCTCTAGTCTGGAGGCACATCCCACTCCAAAACAGGGTTTGATTCATTAGACCTTTCCTTCCAAAACCCCGACACTGAAGGCTGTGCCAGGAAAACCTCAAAATGTAACAGCTGAGTATTCTGACAGAAAGCAAGTGCTTATTGGGAAACACAGATATGAAAATGATAATAGAGGCCAAAAATTAAATTACTTTGAAAAACACAAAAACTTTAGTGATGTTGTTCTACTATTCATTAAAAAATTGCGAAAGAAAGCAGTGAACCTTATTGCACCAAGTTCCACTCTCTGATGTAAGAAAAACAAGCTTAAATCATTCAAAAACTATGGTTAGGAGAAGAAAAGAAAAAAGAGCTTGTAGCATGTCAGTAAAAATAACAGATGTGAATTCTGTGAAACTGACAAATGTAGGCAGGTAAAAGAAGTTTAATTGCTTGCTGTCCACCAAAAATATGAATTGTTGAAATTTAAATAGTAGTAAAATGGAAATCTACATAGAATTCTGCATACTTCCAATGTAAACTGCAATAATAAAATTAAATGGCAATTTAACTGTCAATAAACCTAAGCAACTTTCTTCCCTGCATTAAAATACAAACCCCAAATATCTTCTTACCTGAATAACTTGGAAGTCTTGAGAAAAAATCAGAAAAGAACCTGCTTGTCATGACCTGAAATTAAACTTGAGCAAATACCAAATATTGGTATTGTAATTTTTTTTCTAGTAGTTCACTTGTGTTTGACCTGCTCTGTTTTTTTAATTATTATTTATTTTTTATCTTTTAATGAAAAATAAACTCCAAAACAACAAACAAACAATCAAAACCCAACCAAAGACAAACACAAAAGAAATATAGTTCAAGATTCTAGTCTGGCATAGAAAAAACCAGCCTGAGTGAAAGAGTCTTACATCTGAGGTCAGTACTTGTCTGTTTAAAAGAAAGTGTTACTATTTACTCACATCCCTGGATCACTCTTTTCCTCTACTTCTCCTTTCCCTTGCGTGTTCCTCTCTCTCCACTCAAAACCCTTTTGACCCACTAAACCTCCACAAGAATGATATCTCTGCCAATAAATGTTTAATAGAGAATGAAAGATTTTGACTGTGGTTCCCCACCTTCTTTCACAGAATCTGCATTCTTCAATCAGTCAATAAATAGAATCACTTTTTCTCGAGTCTGAGAATCTTGAGTTTTGTCTAATGGTATTTAAGTACATAAATGGTAATACACTGAGTTATGTGGAAGGAAAGACTTAATAGTATGGAATGCTTGGTGTGGGCTGGCAAGAACCATTTGCTGCTTGCAGAGTTCTGTCTGGGAGAACTGCATGGTCTGTAACAATAGAATTAATGAAATTAACTTGTTACAGATTTCATGAATTAGGTTAATACAGAGAAAATAATTATAAGTCTTATTCTGTGTACAAATGTAGTCTCCAAAACAACATAGAAAAAAAATCTAAACTGCAACAAAAGATACTATTGTACTGTGTGATTTTACATCATTGGTAATGGGCAATAGATTGGTAGAAGCATATTTAAAATTAAATGAGAATAAAAAGAAGTCTGAGAAAATCTTCCTCTATTATTCCAAATGTATAAAAACTAATACTCTTTTTTAATAAATTGAATAAAATTATTTTAAATAATTAGTATAAGTTTCTTTCTTATGCATATAAATCTCCATCTTGGAGAAAATTTCATAGTCTCTTAAAAGTCCATGCTAGTAAGAAAAGTTTTCATTAACACATAAGGAAATAGAGCTGAGACATAAAAATATTATGGCACCTTTTACCTGGTACTGAATGAGCAAATATGGTTAAAATTTCTGCATTGCCTTTTCCTTTCTTCTTTAAAGATAATGAAGCAAGTCAGCTTACCTGATTTGGGTAAAGTTATACTGAATCACAGCTGCTGCAGTTCTTACCTGTACTCACTAATATTAGAAGAGGAAATCAATTAGTATTTCTTAAATGGTCCAATTCTATCTTATTTTTCAAGCTGTCTTTAATCTTGTGTTTTTCTGTTCATGAAATAAAATCAAGAGATTATGCAAGATATTTGCACAAACTCCAGAGAGAAGGGAAAATCCCAGTCTGCTTGGTTTTTTGGATATATAAGATTTGGCTGGACTGAAAATGGTCAGCACCTGGGCATGTGTCAGTAGGTGTTCTGAGAAGGAGGATATAACATGGGAGGTAGAAATGGAGAAGGTCCTAAGGGGAACTTATTTTGGTGTGACACTATGAGCGGATTAAAATACGGACCAATCATGCTCTTTATGACCCCTAAAACCTCAATATGTGATACAAGTTTCACAGAACGTTTAATTTTTCCTCTTTACTTCTCTCTCCTGACCACAGCATTTACTGCTGAGAAATATTTGGCAGCTAGCTACATGTTAGGAATAAAATATACTAGCATACACTCAAAATGTTGTAAAGATCCCGACTCCACTGTCCTGAAACAGAGGTAAAATTCTGTTTACTCAATTCTCATCTGAGTAATACCACAGAGATTTTATCTGAACATTAGTTTAGTAAGGAATTATAAGCTTGGGAAGACCCACGGGAGACTGCTAATGGGTTATGATATGTAAAATGCCAGAAAACATAAAACACATTGATAGTGCCATGTTGCACTCACCCCTGCAGAGTAGAAATGTCACAATATGCATAAAAAGGCACAGGAAATACTGTTAATTATAGAGGTATTTGCTTGTGAAAGATTAAATATTACACTCAAAACAGAAGTTGGCTTCTCATGATCTAGTAAGAAAATATATGGGGGCAAAAAGCACTCTGCTCTGCAAAGTGCCTCTGAAAGTAAGCTGTGATTACACTTCCAATCTGCAGCAACACAGAGCAATACCAGTGCTGTTGGTAGCCTGCATGAGAAGTACAAATGCTCCAATAATATTTTGATGTGCTCACATTGCAAATTCCAATGAAATCTGATGGAGCAGCCATAGCCTTCATTGCAGGCTCTCTGGCCCTCTAGCGTGCCTCTACTTACCCACCTCTCTCCTTGCCTTTGTGTGGATGCACATGCATGGGTCTACACAAACATTTGCACACATGTATGTGTGCTTACTAGAATGACTGGCTCAGCTTTCCGAACAGCTGCTTTGGGAATTTGATCTGTATTTGAACTGACACGAGTTGATCTCACATGTTCCATTGACACCTCTTAGGGAGAGACGCGCAGAGACCTGTTAGAGCCTGCCTGTACTGCACACTGCTCAGTGGGATGAGGCTGCTCTCTGAGCAGGTACCAAAGGCAGTACGTTTCTGCTGAAATCTCAGTAGTGCCTGAGATTTGGGGCACATCTAAAATACCTGTGCCAGCGGTTCACGCAGCAGTCTGATGCAGAGGCTTGATGCTGCAACCGTGGAAGTCCCAGAGCAGAATCCATCTGGCATTTTCACTGCACAGCCTAATGCAGATTGATTGCATCACCTCTGCTGCCCGTGGAGCTCTGGTGCCTACTCTCACAATTGCCTTCGAGTGTGCTGTGGCTGGTGGTTCCTTCACATTTGCTGCAGTGACATTTTCAGGCTCGCCTGCTTTGGCAAGCGCTTCACTCCTTGGTGTGCTCCAACGAGGCAAGTGAAACCCAGCTCGAGGGACACTCCTGTCCCGGCGGTGCGGGAAGCAAAGGGGCTGTTGGCAACTGGGCTGCCTGCGCGACACTGCACGCCCCGCTGAGACTCAGCCCTGCCCGGTGCTGCCCTGCGCTTATTTCACCCCGCTTCTCTCTCGAAGCCCCCAGGTGGAAGCTATTCATCCAAAGAGGCGGGCAAAGAACGAAACCGGTGGCATGCTGCCCGGCGGTGCCAGGCGGGGGCCAGCCTCCCGAGGGGCAGGGAGGCAGGAGTGGGCCGGAGTTGAGGGATGTTCTCCCGGGCACGGCACGCTCTGCACATGGGCGGCAGGCGGTCCCCTGTGCGCATCGTGTCCAGACCCCAACGCGGGACTGAGTCCAAACAAACATATTATTATTATTATTATTATTATTATTATTATTATTATTATTATTATTTTTCCCCAAACAAACAAACAAAACTCGGCAAAGACATGGATGTTCTGTTATGTATCTCTTGTCTTTGCAGGTTCTATCTTTTTCCTACCATTTCTAAGCTCGTGCATTTAAGTTCTGTCACAATTTTTTAGGGAAAGGAAAAGTAAAGTGAGGAACTGGGTGTTGAGCAGCCTCATTCCCTCTGCTCCTCTGTTACCCGTCTTGGCTGCGGCTCGGTCCCGTTAACGTCCAGGCCGGGCTGACCCAGGGGCACCGGGCGAGGCTGGGGCGTCGCAGGGCAGGGACCACCCGGCTGGAGGCTGCGCCGGGGGGCGCAACCAGGGCAGAGCCTTTGCTGCGCCTCGGGAGGGAGCGTCGGGCGAGCTACCTGGAGCAAACCTCGGCTGCGGGCTCGAAGCGCGGCCCCCGCGGAGGCGGACTCACAGAGCCCCACCGCGGCTGCATGGAGCGGGTCAGGGATTTCCCAGACGCGGAGCGATGTAACGCCGAACTTTCTGCGGAGTGGAGGCTGCTCCTTGGTGCGTCTGCCACCGAGCGGTCCCGAGCGGTGCGCGTTCTCGGCCGCCCGACGAGCCCCGCTCCAGCGCTCGGCGGGAGCCTTCTCGCTCCTCCCCGTGCCCGGGGCGGCAGGCGCTGAGCACCGCGGAGCCCCGGGGCGGCCTCTGCGCGGAGCCCCGCGGAGCTGGGCGCGGTGCGCGGCGCGGCCGCAGGGGGGCGCAGGCGGCGGGCGCGGGGGCAGCGCGGCGGGGGCGGCGGCGGCGGCCGGGCGGGCGGGGGGCGGCGGCCGAGCGGGGGGACGGCGCCCGCCGAGGCAGAGCCTGCGGCCGGTTCGGGGGAGAGCGCAGCGGCGAGGACGGAGAAACGCGGCGTGCGCCCCTCCGCGCTCCTTCCGCCGGGATCGGGGTGTTTTTCCTCCCTCCCCGCGCCGCGCAGCCCGCGCTCCGGAGGGGACCACCGCGTCGGGAGGAGCTGTTAGTTTTTGCAGCCGGCATGAGGATTCCCGAGGGAACAAGGAGACGCCGCATTAAGCAACCGGGGAAGAACCTGCCTCTCATCTGTTGCAGAGGAGCCCGGCGGCAGGCGCGGTCCCCCCGGCCGGAGGTGATGGGCACCCGCTGACTTGTGGCGTGCGTCCGAGAGTGCCTGCATGTGTGGCAAATATGGAGAAAATAAAGTAAAAAATGTGGATAGTGCCTGAAATGGACGGCATCCAGTGAAATAAAACAAACACCTTCTGAAGGGATTTAATTTACAAACGGGATTGAAAAGGGTACAACTTCCATGGGAAAATGTGACTTGTTAAAGCTGCTGTCGGAAGATGCCGGTTGTCAACGCAAGCACCTAAACCAAGTAAGTTCTCATCAACTTTGATCTATTCTCTTTCTGAGCCTTTGATTCCCTTTTTGACCCTCTGGAAAAAAAAAAAAAAAGGAAAAAAAAAAAGGAAAAGAGAACTCCCTATGACTGTCTAAGATAACTTTTTGCGCCGACGCAAGCAGCATAAAGCGACATCGTGCTAGCCTTGGTGATGGTCCAGAGGAGTATTAAAATCTCTTCCTTCCTCCTGTATGTAATAAACGTATTTTTCCCTGGCAGCCGCCGCCGTGGGAAGCGGCATCCTTCGGTCGCTGGGTGACACCTGCAGCACAGCGGAGCGCCCAGAGGGGGCCGGAGGGAGCGGGCGGGGGCCGCTCCGCGGGGCAGGAGGAGGCTCCGCATCCGCCACCCGCGCAGGTGGGAGCCCCGCCGGCCGCCCCCGGCCCCGCGGCTGCTGCCGGTCCCGCGGGCGCTGAGAGCACCGCGGCTCCCGGCAGCGCCAGACGGGAGTTCGCCTGGCACGCACACGGGTGGGTGCGGGAGTCGCGCCGCGCACCGCCCCTGGTCCCCACCGTAGTGGCGGCCGCGGCTGCGGTGTCCCCGCAGGCGTCTCTCCCCGAGGGGACCTGGCTCTCCGCCGGCGCAGTCCGCAGGAACCCTCCAGGGAAGGCGGGGGTCCTGTCCGGGAGCCTCCAGGAGGGACCTGGAGGACGGCGGGATGCAGGTGGCAGGAGAAGAACGGGGTGAAGTGGGCCGCGGGACGGCTCCTGGAGCAGAGGAAGGGACTGGTGGGTTCATTCCCGTGTGGGGTTTACACGGGCAAGGCCCTGACACCTGAGTCTGGTAGTGTCAGTACACCTGACACTACCTTAAGTAGTATAGCGTAGTGTTAGTGTAGTGCCACAAACAGTGGTGCCAGGATCTCATGTCCACTGTGATTTGTTACTGGAAAAAAAAGTCTCCTGAGGTGATGGGAGAGAAGCTATGGTCCTGTTGGGAAGAAGCAGCTGATGCTCTGGAGGTTTATATGCCGACAGAAACTCAGCACTCTACCGAGGTACACAGCTGTAGTTGTGGCTACAGTTGTCAAAACCTACAGACTTGTTAATCTAATATTTCCCTGTTTTTACCAGAAAGCAGCATTTATGCACTTTTGTTTTGCTGGACTCAGTTGAGTGACTTCCTGTTAGCATGGCAACCAAATGTTAGATTTCTCTACACATGACTTGTGAAATGGCTCTTCCAACATTACAACACCTTTCAGGTGGAAGCCAATAAAACCACCTTCTATTATGTGTTTTTGTTACAGGAAATGGTTAGTCCACAAACAAACAAAAAAAAAATAGGTAACAGATACATGTTGGTTTCATCTGAGAAATCAGTATTTCTAAGAAATGGTGCACATAGAGATTTTCTATAGAATGCAGAAAAGAATGGGAAATAGTTTAAGTTCTACACAATACATATCAACATTACCGTACCTTTAAGTCCAGTTTGCTTGAAATTTCAAATTTAATTGTATTGCAGTGACATGGTTTCAGTGTGTATGTTACTTGCTTCAAAGCCCACGCCCGGACAGCTTAGAAAGGTTTTCTGTGCAAGCATACTGAATTTCCCATCAATTAACCTCGTTCACTTTAGCAGTAGTTTTGTGTACAGTTAGAGAGGCCAGGCACCAGTGAGAGTGCTTTAGACTGGTTTTAAAATTGCAGAAATTCTGGAAGACCTGAATTTATGCCCATTTTTTAGGCAAGACTCATAAATAAGCTTTATCCTTCAATATCAAAATACCTGAAACCAAACATGGTTTTCCTTCAGTGTTGTCTTCTACTCTGAAAGGCCTTGGTTGTGTTAGCAGGAGGATGGCATTCTTTACTGTGTTTTTGTTGGGGTTTTTTTCCTCTTTTTTCTTCTGTTATTCAGACTTAGGAACAGATGAGACTCTATTTGGAATCAGGAAAACAAAAATATGTCTGTCTTTTAAATTTAACTTCAGCCACTTACTCTGACTCTATGTATAGCAGTCATTGCCCTTAAAATAGCTCCAGAAAAAAATTCCATTTCTTATCTCATGCTATTTAGAGCCAAATACTGCTAGCTGAAATTTAAGTGAAATTGAGGTCACTGTGATTTTGATTATCTTTTTAAGATATCTTTGCTTATCTACTGAAAATGTTGGGTCCTGACCAATGTGGCTCTGCTCTTGGTAACAGTGGGCTTGCATTTCTTCAGTGTGGAGAGACCACCAAGTACGTATTGAAAAACACATATAGAGAAAAAAATTAAAAGATAGCTTTCACCTTTGTGTGTGTTTATTGCCTGACTTAAATGACAAGGAAAAATGTGCATGACTGCTCCTTGTAAGACCTGAGACCTGTTTCCATACCAGTACACTGTTTAATCTGTCAGTTTTTTCTAGTATTTGATTCCCTGGAGTGAGGTTGCAAAACCAACAAGGAAAATCTTGTGTGGCATCTCTGCTTGCCTCTGGTGGTGCTGGTAGTCAGTATTAAAAGGGACTGAATTAATTTTGA
This sequence comes from Acrocephalus scirpaceus scirpaceus, assembly GCA_910950805.1. Taxonomy (NCBI): domain Eukaryota; kingdom Metazoa; phylum Chordata; class Aves; order Passeriformes; family Sylviidae; genus Acrocephalus; species Acrocephalus scirpaceus. The sequence continues at coordinate 51,596,359 of OU383774.1, read as the reverse complement.
AAATGATGACTAAGTCACCATAACTTATCTTATGGAAAGGCAGAATAGAAGCAGGAAGAAAAGACTTTTATAACGTGTTTAAAGAAAAAGCAGATAAAAATAGATGGAGCATTGTTCTATTCAGACATTTAATGGCTTTATGAATGTCAGATTTATCATTACTTTTTTCTGTTCAGTTTTAAGTTGTGTTGGATTATGTTCTTGTAACTTTCTCAAATACAATGTTCTTAATTACTGAAGGAAGGTTGAAGGTAAAACTGTGTGTTTAAATCAATCTTCCATCACCATGTTTTGTGACAAAACAAACTTCCAGAAACCATCTGTTTTAGAAGTCCTGAATCATTGAGAAAGATAAGCCAAACTTGCCCTTGCTTTATTACGCTGAGACTGCCTTAAGTAGTACAGCATAGTGTTAATGTAATACCACAAACAGTGGTGCCAGGATCTCATGTCCACTGTGATTTGTTACTGGAAAAAAAAGTCTCCTGACCTAATACATATTAATTAATACAGTTTTGTTAAGTGAATACAGGGGAAGGTTGTGCAAATTAAATCTTTCTGTAACAGATAAGCATGCAGAAGTCCTTCAAAGGGGCATTACCTTTCAAGTCAAATAGAATTTGAGACTGTCAAAAGAGGAACAACTGAAAATAAGACAATTTGTACAGTGAAGTTTTCAAAGGAATTAAAAGGTTTTTAGTGTGCTGCAAAGACTAAAGTAACAAATAAATTACTTCACTAGTGTATCATGTTCTTCTTGGAGTTGTGGGCTGGTTTGGTTTCATTTGAGATTTTTCTTCTTCCTTCAAATATCTGTTTTGGTTTAAATTCTCAAATTACTTCTTCCACTCATTTACAACTGCACTTCTAGTTTAGATATTGACTGGTGTGAGACAAAAACTGAAAAGAACCTTGGATAAAAATGACTATTTTTTTAACAGCTAAAGTATTTTTCAGCAAATGTAGGCTGAAGTGGGACCGGAAAACTTCCTTAAACTTGAGTGAATTGTACGTTTGTCTAAGATTATGAACCAGTCAAATCTAATCTCTAAAGTCCATTACGGTTTCTGCAGTTTCTTGGTCACTGAGTCTGTGCTTGATACATTCATCTCAAAAGCTTCTGACATACTTGTGCATGTCAGATGAACCGTTTGAATGTTATAATCATATTATCTGGTATATTATGCAGTGGGTAGAAAAGGGAACAATAAACAGAGAAAGATTTTTCACTGGGCTTTTTGGGGAGAGAGGTTATAAGATTCTTCTGGAGATGCTTTCCACATGTCATTGAAAACATCTGAGGAACAAGCAGCCTTTCCTCAGGAGGTAAAGGCCTCCATTCAATCCCTGGTGCATGGACAGCCCCTGAGCAGTCAAGCCATGTGGTGGTGCCCTTAAGCTCTTCCAGTCCTAGCACAGCGTATGCTGGTTTTCCAGGATAAACGAGATCTTTTTATCTGGTTTTGTTTTTTTAGAGTGGTTCTGGTACCAGTGTTAAGGACCACAAGTACATCCTTCCTTCGCTCAGAGAATCAGAAAGCTTGTGCTACCTGTGCTCACATCCAAGACCCCACTGGCAAAAGAAGTCCTGGGCTCCTCATGTGCTTGTTCCAGCTAGTCAGGCAAAGCATGGATCAGTCGATTGAGAGCTGGCACCTAGGAGGGCTCCTGCCTCCTGTAGATCTTGTAGCATGCAGGCTAACCTTTTGTGGCTACATTCAAAAACCCTGAACTGACTTGGAATACCTGTTTGCCAGCGATCAGGGTGAACCTGGAGTGTCTCTCTTCCTTTCCTGGAAAGAGAAGGGCTGAAGCAGAGAGTAAACCATCCTCTGTATTTTTCATCTCTTTTTTAACAGAACAAGCATCCTCCACAGGTGACTGTCTCTCTTTGTTAACCGTGAAGCAAACGCCAAGACAAGGAACCTTCCTTCTTAAGACAAATTTGCTGAATCCCAGCTGTGCAGAACAGGCTGTGGTAGTACATCATAAAGGTTGAATAAGCACAGAGGTCAGTAGATACAGGATAAATGGTTACTATATTCAGCCTAGAATGTACATTTAAAAAACAAAAGAACCCTCGTGCACACATGCACATTCTCAAAGCTTCTGTGCTAACTTTTAAAAGAACTGTAAATAGCATGAACTCAGAACTTCTGGGAGTTTGCCAGCTGCCACCTCTGCAATCCAGTTTCCTTTCACAGAATTCTTCAAAACATAGAATCTTATGAAAACTCTCAATAACTACTTAAATTTTTTGTCACTTTTCAGCTCAGGTGTCTGGTTCTCATGTCTGTTAGAGAGAGGCAGCTGCTGCCAAAGAACCCAGCAACTTTCTCAGTGATGGTTAAATACTGGGGGTGGTTATTAACCCAGGTCATAAGGCATGAGAGGAGCATTAATGCAGCTCTGTATCCAGCCCAAAATGTATGGTAAGAAGTTGGCCTGGCGTGAGAGCATCCCTACTCCTTACATCACACATCTCCTAGAGAGATTTAGGCATTCCGCCAGTAAGAACTTTCCTGCAGTAGACTGTCTGTGAGATTCACTGAGAATTCAAATTTCTTCTTCTAACCATTATTTAATTAAAGTACTCACTCACATCAGGATACTAGGTTAGCAGTTCTAGAATCAATGCTGTCCTGTGTTTGTTAAATAATTAATGGATAAACTTTCACCAGTGATCCTTCTGCAGTGCCCGAAATCACGGGAAGAATATCAAAGATTTGAAGATGATATCTGTACTATTCCCTAGCATACAGATGTTTTTAACAGATTAGCAGTTTGATGTCAGGCCAGGGAGTACTGGACTAAGATAATAAAGCACCACATTTACATTCAGTGAAAATGATATTTTCTCCTATATTTTTTTTCTTCTAAAAATTGATATACTTGAAATTTGTCTTTGACAATAAATATTGTATTTTGTGCATTGATTTCCTACTTTCATTTCCTGTATAAAAAGTAAGCCAGACCAATTTATTTCTTTGAGTAAAGGAATGAACAATAGGATTATAGCAGATGATGAAGACTCATATTGTGTCTGATTTAAGATAAGCCCTAGTATAGTTCCATATACTAATTTCAATCGAAAAAAAAAAATTAATGGCAGATTTTGAAAAGCTCTAAAAAGGGGATTTTTGCAGTGAAGGCCTGTGGGGTTTTTTTCACCTAGGTCCCACAAATTTGATTGTAGTTGTCAACACCAACCACCTACATTATTTGTTTAGTCACTGGAGGGAGACAGAAACCTCCTGTGAACAAACGAATCCATCCAATTTATACCTGACATAGAGTGGAAAGAAATCAGGTATTTATTGTTGCTGACTGTTGTTTGATTTCACGCTGAATAAGGCAAGATGAACCTTACCCCAGTGGTGTCAAAAACCCCAAACAAACAAAACAAAGGGATTCAGAGGACACGATAAATAGACATTGATTTTCTTCTAAGGCATCTTAAGATCCTGGTGACTTTCCTGATATTGATGCAGACATCATAACAATAACAGATGTCTGCAACATAATTTAAATATCCTGTTGTCTGTTTTCAAGATTTTTAGGAGCTTGTGAATGGTTTGGGTAGCTGAAATACAGCTTCTAGTTGTGCCAGGGCAAATGGGAGTGTCAGCTGGACTCTTGGAAAAGAACACAGGGTTCTGGGTGCTCACATCCTGCCTCGTCCAAGAGCAAGGTCTCTCTTTTCCGGAGAGACCACATTGTAACTGTGGAGCAAGGGAAAGCAAGCATAGATTCTCTCTTCAAATGTTCTCCGCATTGCCAGTGCCACAGTGTGCCTTAGTCCACTGAATACAGACATTATCTCTCAGTGATGAAATAGTTTTAACTGATGTTCATGTGGAAATGCTCATTATTATTAAACAAAAAGCAATTCTTCTGCTGCACTTCAGCACTGATTGCTGAATGGATCCTGCCTATCTTCCACTGAAAAATAGCTAAAATATCCCATTTGTGTTTTATTTAAACTGAATACTTTTTATTTTTTAGGTTGAGAGAGGTACTGGCCATTCATTTCTGATGGTAATGATTTAAAGTTATGAGAGCTGCAGTAAATCCCTTATTTATGCTGGCACAGTGAGTTTGTTTTTTAAATTTGGTGTGTTCTGTAGTACATTTATACCTGCAACACCACATGCAACAACGTATGCAACATCACCACAACAGCAGGAGTTTTGGCCATGAGTAAGACCAAACCCAAGTTTCCTAATTTGCCTTAAGCCTCTTAGCTACAAAACTGTCATTCCAAAGGCAGTAACTAGCTGTTTGTCTTTGAATTCATCTAGTCACCATAGCTTCAGACTTCAGAGTCTGTATAGCCTTTAGAAAGAACTTGGTAAATTCATAGGGTGATTCATATGACATATCTTGAAGGAAATTAATTGCCCTCTGCAGGGAGTGCATTTCTTCCCATTTGTAATGAAGGAAAATTGGGATGACAAACCAGCCGGATGTCAGTGTTTCGGATTCCTGGCTTAGTGAATATGTGTCTCGCCTTTATTTTTCACATGTTTTAAATTGAAGTACTTTATTGTGTCACATAATGATTAATGGAGTTTCCCAAGTCTAATATGAAGAATGTGTTGCACAAATTTTTTTAATCTGTTAAGGAACCTGGTACTGACAGCACAGAGATCACGTATTTCAACTTGATGACATAGGCAGGTATTTGCACTAACTCCTAGTCTGTAACTGCAGTTCTCATAAAAGGCATCATGCTTCCTACAGGGCAATTGCAAAATAATATTTTGGTCTGTCCACTTACATAAAAATATTTTATTCAGGGTTGTTTAACTTACTGATACTAACTTTGAGTATATTTGTTTATGCACTGAGGCCAGTTGTACCAAATACTGATGTGATTTGAGATGATTACATTTATTTTGCTGCAGTGTCTTTATATAGAACTAACCTTCCATAAAACTTTTTGGTTTTCTTTTTCTTTGTAATTTAAAATTTGATTTTTTCAAAATACTTAAACCTAGCAGACTGAATAGGGGTTTGAAAGTCCCTTCTTTTCAGTGTGATTTTGCCCACAGAGGAAGAAAGCAGGGGATGCTTAGTGAGCTGGGTTGCATTTCAGTTCTTGGCCACTAGTCCATCCTCAGACCTGCACTGAACTAGCTTGACTGCACAGGCCGGATTTTATACGGATGGGTTAGGATCAAAGAAGGATTTCTCATTCATCCCCACTGTGCTTCCTGTGTGCTCACTTCCTAGAAACCACTCTCATTTTGCTACTCCTTGTGCTGGCTTTAAGAAAAGTGGGGACTTATTTCCATCTGAAGAATTCCTTTGGATTAAGTGTAGACAGGATTTAGCTTTATACGTTTTTATAATTAAAAAGATTCTCCAGTGCATAGGATCTGGTTGTATGTCATCTATCAGTTCTGTCATTTTATTTTGTTAAAGAAACATTGCTCTCATAGCAGAGTATTTCCTTGCTTAGCACTCTTAGTGAGGGGTTTTACCAGTGTCACCTTAATTGATGTGCTCCTGTGCATTCACCCATGTCCCTTATTAACTTCGGATTTCCCACTCACTTGCTCAGTACATTAAGTCCAGAAATTGTAGGTGGTCTCTTGTTGAGACTGAAGAGGATTTCATTTGGCTTTGATGGCACCAAGGTCTGTGGGAAAGAAGCAATCAGCTGTCCCTGAGGAGAAGTTCAGGCCAGCAGTATCTGTGTGTGGATCTGTAGGTCTGTGTGATGAGATGTGTTCAAGAAACTCATTTTCTGATTAGTCCTCAGAGCCTTTGAAGTTCTTTGGGACATTGCTACTAATACCCAAGAAACAAGTAATTTTGGACATAGTGTCTTGCACTACCCATACTCCACATGTCAGGGTCCTTATTTTCAGAAAGAGTCATTGCTGATTAGTGATTCTTCTCAGTGATGTTCTACAACCAGGCTTCTGTTAAAACCAAGGCTTGCTGAATTTGGGCAAGATAGTAAGGGCAAGAGTGAGACTTTGAAGAGGATAGAAATAAGTCGACATTTCAAAACAAAAGTGGAAAAAACAGTAAGTGTCGTAATTTCAGAGCAAAAAAGGAAATAAAGGACAATGAAGACCATGACTCTTGAGAGACATTAGCACACTCAAGTAGGTCAGCTCATGCTCAACGTCCCCATGATATTCCCAGTGACAGTTAGACATCTTTAAGGGCTTGATTTTCTTTTGGAAACATAATGGATTGGTTGATGTGTACTGGGGCAACATGACACTTTATTCATTTTACTCCATTAGTGTTTTCTTGCCTAATGGCCTACTTACTGTTATTTTAACACTCTTTACTTAAACCCATTGCTGAAAAACAAAGCCTACAAAAAAAATTACCTAAACCAATCCACCACTCATGATAGCAAAGCTTTTTGGCCAGCACACGATAGAATTCATTTTAAGAAATAAGATGCTTCTTTCTAAGTCAACCTTAATTCAAGAAAGTATTCAAGCATAAAGAAGTTCTGGTGTTCTACTGAAAGCAGCTTCAGAAGGTGCTTCCTGTTAAGCATTGACTTCATTCCTCTTTTCAGTCTGAGACATTTTCACATTTCCCATAATTCGGGTTTAAGGAGTATAACTTAAAAGTTTAGGTTAACAGTTTATAAATGACAACAAAGAAAAATATCAATAACGCACAAACCAACATCTCTTTAGCAATTTTTCAGGTGTTAGAAATACATTAAAGATGTTTGTGCTTTGTATGTTTGATTCTCCCTTGGAAGTATGACTTTGGTTCAGATATTCAACTCCTTGTTCAAAACTTCTCTTATTTCTTTATCATAACTCCCTGAGAAAACTCCTTTTATGACATCTTGGGTTATATCACTAGCTGTCATTTAAGAAAGCCATTTTGTAGCCAAAGATGCCATGTTCAAAAACGCAGCTGCTTTTGCATATCGTAAATGTTCCTAAAATCCCAAAAGCTTTGTACTTTCTCACTTATTTGTGTATTTTTTGTCCTACCTTGCAACTATGTGTGCTCTTTGGTCTTAGGGAAATACTAAGATCAAAAGTGAATTTAAGATAGTTATAATGGTCAAAGTAATTTGAAATTACACCACTCTTATGTGAAATTTTAGAAAATACAAAATAAGACAATTATGCCTTTTCATCAATCCTAGATATGTAAAGATGATGTAATTTTAGAAAATTTGTCCCCTTTGTTTCAAGAGAATTATAGTGCTCTGGCAGCTTCTTGTTTCTTCTCAATAATTTAGCAGTTTATGAAAAATATATTGTGTTTACTTTTCCACTCTGATGCAGTCAATGCAATTACAAGTTGCGGAGAATCTAATCCAAAATCTTTTCATTGTTGAGTATTTTAGAAATATATGTAGTCTTGAAACATTCATCTGTTTGCAATTATTGCCATCATTGCAGCCAGCATCTGTCCTGTGTAATGTAAAATTTTTTCCATTCTCTGTCTAAAGACCTTTTTCGTTGCAGTTTTCAGACACACATATATGGAATATTCATGGAGGGAAGCAATGAATCTTTGTTTTAATATACTGCTTTAGTTGACAAGGTCTAAAATCTCACTGCATCTGATTATAAGAATTCCTACATCTTTCTGTTGCTGGGAAATTGACTTTAAGAATGAAAATCAAGTAGGAAATGATGTTTACAGTTTTTAAAACCAAACTTATTTTTTAATAATTTGTAAAACATTCAGGAGTCATTCTGAACAGGATTTTATGGAATTGCCAAAACCCAATTTCCATTTCAAGGCTGTAGCACATCAAATCAAAAAAAAAATCAGTCTTGGAAGTTTCTACTATAAGCAGAACTTTAGTGTACTATTACATATTCAGTATGTTCAAGCTGTTATTAATACTTCCATAAATTTCACTGAACACAAGGTAACACGGGTTTAACATTTTTTCTACGTATGTCAGCTGTAAAACCAGACTTTGTATTTTGGTGGAATAACTTCCAGGTTTATGGATGATCCAGTTGTATTCTGTGCCAAAATATTCATATTTATAAATCCTTACAGTTTTGTGTATATATGCATATAGAGTATTATGCACACACATAAGAGAAAAATACATGTCTATTTACATGTAGAGAGAAACATTTATGTGCGCTGTGTAACTGACACACATGAAAAGTTAATATTTGCTCTGGCGAGTGAAAGAGAAGAGCTACCCAGAGTTGAGGAATACAGCCTCCTAAAGGGTCTATCTTGTGTGAGCACACACGGAGTTACATCAGTATCTCGTTGCCTGGGAGTATTTATCTCTTTGCACTTGTTTATAAGATGTAAAAATGAAGTGACTGACTCCAGCTCTTGGCCAAGTATGGCTTCTTTGCCACCCCAAACAGAGAAGAGCTGTGAACTTAACGTAATGGCAACCTACCAGGACATGATAAATATAGAGCCAGCTACTTTTCTTGTGAATTTAGAGACTCCCAGGAAGTGGAGGCTTCTGTCCGTGGAGCTGACAGCCCTGACACTGTGCAAACTTAGACACAGCTCCTACAAAGGAATTTTTTTCTCTAGTAGCAAATACAATTTGACTAGCACTAATCTATTATTTTCACTTTGTTTATTATCCAGAAGGAATATTTTTTGTAGGCTTTACTGTAGAAGTTGTAACTCACGCAATTAAAAGAAGAGCAGTCTATTAATCAGATTCATGCAAGTCTAAGAATAACATTTTTAACTGATCCTGAAGTGAACTGCACATGGCAGCTGTCAGGGAAAGCATCTGAAAGAAGGCAGAATATTCTTGTGCTACATGGTTTTAAAACCTCTTCAGAAACCTGCTTTTGAGTCTAAAGACTAAAGTGTACGTAATAGAAAAAGGAAATGTAGCCCAGAGAAGCTATGTATGCCCCATCCCTGGAAGTGTTCAGGTTGGATGGGGCTTTGAGCAACCTGATCTAGTCAGTGTCGTCCTCTGTCCATGGGAGAGGGGTTGGATAATCTTTGATGTCCCTTCCAACTCAAACCTTTTTATGATTCTGTGATGTGATCCCTCAGGATCCTGCTGGATGTTTCGTGAGGAGTCACTGCAGTGGCAGAAGGTTGGAACTGTGTTTTGTGATCTTCATCTGAGTGTAAGAAAGTTGTGGGAATAGAGGAGGAGGATACTATCACAGTGAAAAAGGGGTATTCAGAGTAAGCAGTGTATATCACCTAAGCCAATATAGAAAACATCATCCTGGCCTGACAGTTTCAGTTACCCTGGGACATGCACCTGGATATGGTCCTTGTTGATTGATTTAGAAAAACAGTAACTTGAAATCCCTGATAAATCTCCTTTGTTGGTAAAAACAGGAAACACATAACGAAGATTCCGTCTTTTTGTCTTAAATCTCTCCACTTGCCTGTCTACAAAACACTGAATAAGTTGTCCCCTTTTTTTGCCTGGACCTATGAAGTAGCTGCAAGGTGTGCTGGTTTGAAAGCAAAACCAGTGAGAGACTCCCAAGTCAGAAATACAATTTAATAAGAGGAGAAGAAAAGAAGTAAAATTAAGTAAAATAAAATAAATGCAATTGTACAAAAAAAACCACTGACAGAGTCAGAATACAACCTGACATCCTGTTAGGGTGGTAGTAGCAGTCCAGATGAAATGGTCTTGTCAAAGCAGTGATCCTGTAGAAAGTTCTAGTAGCTCTTGTCCTCTGGGAGTCCAGTGGGGGAAAGGCTCCCTGTGCTGTCCTGAACCTCAGATTACATCCAGGTGGGAATGCTTGGCTCCTCCCCCTGGGCGGAGCATCTCACAATGGGATGATCTCATTCTATGAGTCATGCAGTGGGTCCTTGATGGCCCATTAAACAGAGATAGCTCCTGGAGGGAGTTATCTATGAGTCATGGGTAAGGCATTGTTGGGCCCATTAACACAAGATAAGGGAAACACTGCCCCACCTGGCTTCAACAGCTCATGGAGATGGTGATAGAATGTATACTTTGGGCACAACTTATATTTTAACCTAGGAAACAAGGTGGCTGAGTGTAAAAGAACGAGAGGGATCAAAGCCAGCCAATCCGTTTGACTTCTCTAGGTAACCATGTTTGAGTTAGTCACAAACTGGTCCATAGAAATTACTTTTCAGTTCTTGATCTCACATGTTTAAAAGAATATTTTAAAGTTTTCAGAATTGTCACACAATAAAGTTAAAATTTTTCTGAGTCACTGATTATTAATATCTGTCATCTGCAGATAATTTATCCAATTTCCTTCAGTGCTAGCTGGTAACTTATGCAGCTGAACTGGTAAATTCCTTGATCAAACAAGGGTAAGTGTTAAGTGCTACCAAAATTAATGAAATGCAAGATTTGGCTTGGGCTGCCAGGTCAGAAATGAAGATGGTGAAAAGCTGCACATAAAATAGATTTGCCAGCTTAAGTGAAGCCAGTAGCAGCTGTTTTGAAGAATGGATAAAGTCCACACTCATTTGTGTGGAGGTTTGCTGAGGCCCTTAAGGCAGCTCATTTCTTCATTGCTTCGGTGTTAGATTTTCAGACATGTTTTCATATTTCTTTCCTTTAACAGCCTAGTGCTTATCTCCTTGTTTTTTTATAATAATATATTCAATTTTTAATAATCATAACTATTTTCTGCTTTGTACAAAACTCCCCTAGCTACGCAAGGTCTGTCCTAGTGCTGGATGATAGACAAACCTGAGAATATTGGGGTTCCTTCTCCAGGTGTCTAAGCCTTGAAGGCGAGTACAAATTAACTGAATAGTCCTCTTCAGATAAATAACTTTATTCAAGTATATAAGAGGCTGTAACTACCTCTGAAAGTCCTTTATTAAGCAAAATAGCCTAATTCATCGTACCTTATTATCTCTGTATTGCTGACAATGGATCTGTTCCTGATCAGAGGGCTGAAGTTTCAAAGAGTGTAACAACTGAAACCCTCATCTTTCCCATTTTCCTCTGCTGCCTTATGGGGTTTCAGTAGTGGTCAGAAACATGGGTGCAATTTTGCTATAATGCTAAAAAAAAGGAAAGAAGATGCTACAGGATTAAAGATACAAACTGGATTAGAGATGCAACGAGAAAGCAATAGTAATTAACACCTGTTTAAAAGAAGGTTTAACAGCTATTTAATTCCAAAAGATTAAGAAACTGTTCAAGTAAAACACACAGACTAGGAGGAAGCACACGGGGGGGAAAGACAAATAATGGAAAGATTTCCGAGAGGTTTTGGGAGCAGATAAAACTATGGTTTGCTGGAGGGGAAAGGGATCACTACAAGTAGTTTTAAGATTGAATAGTACAGTAAAGCTATGTCACACTGATGTAAAAAGGTACAAAAATCACTTTTTCTGTCATTTCATAGTGCCAGTTAATGAAAGAGATACTAGTAATTTGAGAAAGAGTAGTTTTTAGGCAATACAATAAGTAGAGCTATTGAGCTGCACTTATAGTGTAGCAATACTGTTGTACTTCTACACGTTAACTCTTCATTGCTTTCTGACCTATAGTATCTGACACATTTAAACAGAAATATTGTAGTATTTAATTTATTTATCATTTCCTAAACCCCAGCCTACCTAGCTAAGGCAAAGTTTGCTTTGCCATTGACTTCAGCTGTGATATTATTTAAACTGCTGAGTAGTTGTAATGCGTTTGATATTTTAGCAACAGTCAAGACTGAGAGACACTGTGAGTGGTGGGACAAAGTGGCTTGCTGGGGTGTTGGCAGTAGAGGATGGAACATTTTATCAGATACCATTTTGGAGATTTCACATGAAAGAAATCAAAGGGGACATGAGAATGTGCTTAAAATTTCCTGGGAAAGCACAGAGAAAACAAAATATGATAATACCACTGGAGCCTTAAATAACACTATCTGAGTGACACCAAAAGTCAGCTATGTAGTATTGTGGATGTAATTGCTGAACTGTAGCAGTCCTGGCAGCTTTTGAGAATCAAATGAATCATGTATTTGGGTGGTATAAGATTCTTAAGCGTATTTAATTTTTTCCTAGCTGTTGAATAAGAAGCAACACAGACCAAGAGCTACACGGTGTCTTGGCAGTCAAGTAGGAGAGACTCCAAACAAAGAAAGAGTTGGAATAGATCCCTGAAAATGAATATACTGTACTGGAACAGATAGATGAAGCTAGGCAATGAAAACAATCCTTTTTTTTTTTCCCCTCAAATAAAATCATTTGAAAGTGAGAGACTACCATTTGAAGTGTCAAGTGATTTTGATAATTTGTCTCTGTTTCTGTAAAAATTGTGTGGGTACTTCCTCTAGGAAAGTGTTGATTTCCTGAGCATCGGATAGGTAAACCTCATTACTTGTGCGAAGTAACACAATAAATTTGTGTACTGTAGTGGATTACAATCTGGAGGATAATAAATGAATAAAATAAGCTGTGTTGATGTTATTGGAAATTTTTCAACTGTTTTGAATACAGTCACAGTCTTACTGCCTGCACCTAGATTTTTTTAAGCCTAGTAGCATGTGTTTAACAGTGGCAAAAAATGTGTATCTATAGACAGGAGTACCGTAACAGAGTACCTTCTCTTCCTGTAGTACTTGGCAGGGTCTTCATTTGCCAGATGAAGTTTCTCTGTTTTGCAGTCCTCTGTGGGTTTCTGTTTCATCAAGTCATCCAATCTTCTCTGTAGCCCATGGAAAATTTTAGCATCTTCACAATCCTTCAGCAATGAATTCTTCAAGTAATTGCATGAAGTCTCATCAGCTCTTTCTTTTTCTTGAACCTGACCCTTACTGCCTGTTTGATTGCCTCTGGATCTCATACCTGAAAAGCCAATGAACAATTAATCCATGTCTGTCTTTTTTTTGACACCCATAATTACACAGACCTGCATTATACCTTCCATCTGTCCTCTTTTCACAGAGTGAAGATTTATACCATATTTAGTCATTCTGCTTCTGGAAGGTGTTCTGGAGATTTACTCATTCTGCTGCTCTTGTCTGAAGGTTTCCCCGTACTCCCCCATTTTTTGAGATAAGGAGCCTAAAAATGCATTGTTCAATCCTGCATGCCACTCTGAAACTACAGACACAGACACATTTGCATTAGTATGAGTGAAGCAAATTCTGTTTAACAGGAAATGGGAATGGTAATTAGAGAAAATCCATCTCAGCACTTGGAAACCATGACTCCAAATTGTTTGCCTTGTCCCTTTTTATAAAAGAAGAGTTACAGAGTACTTCTTTTCTTTTCCTGAAGCCAGCTTGGCAGAGGTAGCTGAGGCATGTAACTGGTCATAACTCATTTTCGCATAGACAAGAAAGGAAGATTTATAAAATGTCTTGTGCTTTGTTTATGTCAGTCTACTTCAATGCTGAGAGCATGACTTTTATTCTGCTAATTGAAATAAAGATCAAACAGTGCTGCAAAACCTGAATCATTATCTTGTAGAAATGCTTGCTAATGCTAGTAATCAGTCCTTTAGTTCCTGTACATGTGTTAAAATTCTGCTTATTACTCACTGTAGCATATGGATCTAACAGAAATTGTAGAAGAACTTTTGTTACTCACTTGAATTTTCACAGTCTCTGCCCAGCTGAACTTGTTGTTCTGAGTTTGTTAAAAATGTATCTCAGGCTGTGGAACTGTAGAATTTAAGAGAATAGGAATTTACTGAGTCATATAATACTGAAAATAAGAATTCGGAGACTACTGACTGAGCTATGCAGAATCTACTGTTCTTTTCTGTCTTTTGCAATCTGATTACACATATCACAAAGTAAAAAGTACCTCTTTTTCTTCAGATTTGAAGTCTATTATTTAAGTGTATGTGTTTCTCTTCAAGAAATCCAAAGAAAATAAATCAGAGATCCTTTAGCAAAAGATTAACTGTTCAGGGTTTTTTTTTGTTTTGGTTTGGTGTTTTTTTTGGTTTTTTTTTGTTTTTTTGGTTTTTTTGGTTAGTCTGGTGGGAAAAGGAGTCATCATTTAATCTCACATCTCTCACATCTACCTGAAAAATTTACAATTTATATTATAGGACTGTTGAGATGCATTTATAATAAAGTTCCCCTCAGCTGTCAGTGACCGAAGCATAACCCAGCCATGGGCTCAAACAATTCTGATTTTCACCAGAGTAATGTTTGAAAGCTCCACACATGCCAAAGGGTGATGTCAATTCCTTAGCACTGAAAGGTGTCATCTCTGTCATTTTTATGAACTGCCAAAGTGGAGGGAAGCCTGAGTAGGCAGAAAGCCCATGGTCAATACATTTTCAAACTTTGAGGAACTATTAAACTTGTATTATAATGGATTTTTAATTACAAGCAATACAAAAATAATTTGATTCTGTCGTGCCCCTCTGTGACAGAGCATTAGAGATGACAATCCGGTAGTTCAGAAATACCACAAGGTCTGTATCTCATGTCACTGTATAATCTGAATACAGCACCACTTTGCTTTTCATTTTGTCGTGTTGCTGGGTTCTTTGCTCAGCAACTGCACTGCAAAGCTTATTCTGCTCTTGGTATGTTTTGATATGGGATTGACATATTCACTTGATTCCAGCAGTGCTCAGCATCTTGATCTTACTGATATAGATCACACCCTTTGACAACTTTGCAAACCCTTGGGTTGTCACACATTTGCATTACTCTTTCAGAAAGAAAAAGACAGCCTGCATTGGTTCATTTGGGTCCTTACCCAGGCTGCAGTCCTTCACGTACTACCCCAGCATGGGTCCTTCCATGGGGTGCAGTCCTACAGGAAAAGGCTGCTCCAGTGCGGGTCCCTCACAGGGTCACAAGTCCTGCCAGGAAACCTGCTCCAGTGTGGCCTTCCCTCTCCATGGGACCACAGGTCCTTCCAGGAGTCTGCTCCAGTTGCAGGCTTCCCCCAGGGTCAAAGCCTCCTTTGGGCACATCCACCTGCCTGAGAGTGGGTCTATTCCACGGACTGCAGGTGGGTCTCTTGCACCCTGATGGACCTCCCAGGGCTGTGGAGCACTGCTGCTTCACCATGGTCTGCACCACTGGTTGCAGGAAAATCTCTGATCCAGCACCTGGAGCACCTCCTCCCCCTACTCCCCACTGACCTTGGTGTCTGCAGGGCTGTGCCTCTCACTCCTCTGTCCAGCTACTGTGGTGCAGCCATTCTTCCCCTTCCTAAATATATTCTCACAAAGATGTTACCACTGTCACTGATGGGCTTGGCCTTGGCCAGCAGTGGGTCTGGCTGGCAGTAGCTCTGTTGGGCATGAGGGAAGCTTCTGGCAGCTTCTCACAGAAGCAATACCAGTGGTTTCCCCCCATCCCTATGAAAATCTTGTCATGCAAACCCACTACAGCCCAAGGCCTAGCTCCCCTAAACTCATTATGCTACTTCAAAGCCAGCTTTTCTTACATTGCATCTTAATGTCTCTCCAAGTAAAAGGTCTCAATTCTGATTAACCAGTTTCTTCCTTTTTTTCTTGATGTCATTGTGCTTACCTGCAATGGTCTCCAAAGCAGATGTTGTTTACTCTGAAGAATCACATTTTTTCATGGCGTAATTATTATGTTTAAAAGCACATTACAATGGAGGGTTCAGTCAGTGATTAGTTACTTCTTATCTAGTCTTATGAACATGAATAAAGAAATAGACGTCCAAAATGTTAGCTATTCATTGTTGTAAAATTAAAAGTAAGCATTTTTTCATTTTAAGGCTGCTTGAGATGAGAAGGTATTTACACATATATTTTGTATTATCAATAGAAATTACTAGCTTGTGCATGAGAATCAAGAGTGAGTCATAAAGACACGGGGGGAAGTGAGAATTTCTATCAGCCAGACTAAATAGACCTCTCTGCTTCATCAGTACTGCTAGAAGTGTATCTAATGAAGGAACAAAGCACAAAGGCAGACATTGGAAATATATTCCCAAGCAAGGCATCTAGATCTTGCAATTGCCAAGTATGGTCTGTTTATACTCATCATAAATGTTAATGCTATGACTGGAAGAGAAGAGGGCAGGAAAATGAGCAGGAATCATAACAGTGGCAGAATGTGGAATAAGTCATTCTTCCTGAAATGGACTGCTTATGTTACTGAAGATGAGCCTGTATCTCATTATCAGACTATGCATTTGCAAGATGTAAATAATAACTACTGCCTTGGAAAAAATTATCATACTTTATAAAGGGACATAAAAACTGTAGATGAGTATGGCTGGACTGCACATTACATGTAGCTGGCAGTAACAAGAGAAAATACCAAGAGGAAGAGTAATAACCCATGCTGAGTTAATGGTGGGACTCAGTGATCTCATCTTCCATGAGTCTGTAATTTGGATTTTTTGTAGTGCTTTTGGTATGTGGTCAGAAAAGTTAAGAATTGAAAGACCATATATATATAAAATAGTGCCAGGAGTTACTTCCAAAACAGAGATTGTAGCAGACTTACAGCAGTGAACTGTATAATAAGCACTGTAGTATGTGGGTGGTGCTACTTCTGCCATGTATAGGCAATAAATACTATTCACTTTTGCTTGAGAAAGAATACTTAAAATTGCACAATAGTTATCATAGTGTAGCCAAGAAGCCAACTTTTAGAAATTGTACTACATTGCTTGTTGTTTATAGCTAAAGAATCTAACATTAAACAATTACTTTTTATGGACAAATTTCTAGATCTTTTAGCCCAAGGCATATTTAAAAATGTGTGAAAAAGATTGCTTGCAATTAGAAAAAGTGTAAAAATTTACACAGCTTTATTTGAAAATAATCACATCTGTGCTGCTCACACAGGTGATACTAAGTACCAAAACACACCTCATAATTTTTCCAAAAAAAAAAAAAAAAAAAAAAGAATCCTCTTTTAATTGAAATTCTTTTCCTAAGGGAAGTGCTAACTTCTGAAATTGATACCATCGAAGTAGTCTGGGAGAAGACATTAATTTTATGTAGAGCTTTATTTCATTTACAATTGTAACACAAGGCTAGCATTTCTCTTGCATGGAGTTACCTCCCAATATCTATTTATCTCTGTGTGTTTTTGTTTAATATTCAAAATTATTTCAAACATTTCACAAGAGCATCTGGTCTGTAATTTTGAAAATCTCTGTCTGTTTTTTGTTTAATGCATATAGTGACAGAATCACAGAATGGTTTGGGTTGGAAGGAACCTTAGAGATCACCTAGTTCCCAACCCACTGCCATGGGGCAGGACACCTTCAGGTTAGACCAGGTTGATCTAAGCCTGGCCTTTAAGACATCCAGGGGTGGGGCATCAGCAGCTTCTCTGAGCAACCTGTTCTGGTGCTTCACAACCTCACAGTGAAGAATTTCTTCCTAATACCCAATCTAAACGTACTCTTCTGCAATTTATAGCCATTGCTTCTTGTCCTGTGGCTATCTGCCCATGTAAAAAATCACTCTCCAGCTTTTTTATAAGCTCCCTTTAAGTACTGGAAGGCTGAAAAGAGGTCAACCCTAAAGAGGTCAACCTCCTCCAGGCTGAACAACCCCAACTCTCTCAGCCTGTCTTCACAGAAAAGAGCTCCAGCCCTCTGATCATTTTGATAGCCCTGCTCCGGATCTGCTCTAGCATATCCATGCTTTTCCTGTGCCAGGAACCCCAGAACTGAATGCAGAACTTGGGTGAGGTTTCAGGAGAGCAGAGTAAAGGGGAGGAACCACCTCCCTCATCTGCTGGTCATGCCTCTTTTGATAAAGTCCAGGTTTATCCCAAAATAATGAGGCATATGTAAATACCATACAATGTATGCAATGTTTCAAAGCAAAATACTGCTTTATAAAGTGGCCACCAGTAGTGGGTGGTCTCATATGACCACAAACACTTGTAGTCAATAAATAACAGTGGATATGATTTGTAAAGCTCACCTTTTTTTTTTTTTTTTTAATAGGTAGGACAAGTATTTTTGATCCAGACCAGTATGTTTGTGTGCATTTTGGATGTATATATGAGTAGGTCCAGTGGCTTCATCCTAAAAGCTTTCTACTTTGCATGTTGACTTCCATTTGGGTTTTGAATCAGGTCAGTCTGCAGCGTCTTCATAAATTTCAGCAAGGGCAACACTGGCATATTTTCCACCTGCTGGAATGAGAGTAACGTCTCTTCTGTATGCAGCTCTTGTCCCAGGTAAAATCAGTTTCACAATCCTAATTCTGTGAGTCACTGGGCAGTGTGACTCACACGGTATCACCCAATGGTATCTTGAGTTCCAGCCCAATGCTTTGCTCACAGGTAACTGAAGTACAGCTATTCTGAAATCTTTTGTTCCCCTTCCTAAGAGTCTCTCCTAAGCATGTTATATAAGCATGTTCTCACCAGCACAAGAACAACTGTGGCTATATATGAGTGTATATATAGTTCTGTGATGTGGAGCTACTTGCAGGAGTTCTCTTACTCAGTTTTGCAATATCTGTGGCTTTTTGGCCCTTTGAATGGAGGTGAAGGGGGTATGAACCATTCTTCTGGAAATAAAAAATATTTTTCATTCCTAAACAGGTGCTTAGGAGTTAGTTTATGTACACATAGTGATCTCAAAGGCTCCTTTACTTTTAATAGTTCAGGATGAATGTCTTGAGGAGGAAGAAAAAAATAATATGTAATGTGATCTGTAAGTTTAACAATTCCACAAAAAATTTTTTAGAGAGGCCAAAGTTAGATTCACTGACTACACATTTTTTTCCTTTAAATTGCCCTCACTGCTTGCATTTCAGATGAAATTAGCTTTTATTTATATTAGAAGTTGCTTTTATATGGTGGCTTATAAAATTAAGAAATCTCAGCATGTGCAGGAAGAAATTCTCCTCTGAATACTTTATATCACTTAGCATTCAAGGATCTGAAAATGTGGCATATTTCTTGACATCTTATACATAATTTTGTACCTAAATTCTGGAATTTATTATTTGGTCTGAGATCCTTGTGTAGGGCAGGGTATGTAGAAGAGAAACAGAAAGTTTGTAAGTAGATGTAGCCAACAAAATGACCTGAAATAATGGTGTCCTTAGAGGTTTGCTTCATGTAAAATGGTACAACTCCAGGAAGGATGATAAGCCTTTCATAAGCCAAATGCATTCAATCTTTATATGCCCTGTGCATTCACAGCATCACTTAGAATACTCTGTAGGGCAAAGTCTTCAGAGTACTGTTAAACCCCATTAAACCTCACACAGATTTAAGTAAGTGCTGGAGTGCTTGCTGAATCAAGGATAGGTCTGTCTGTAGGATTGCTTTTTGTGAAAATACATTTACTATTTATAGTCATACTGATGTCCCTCCTCTAAATTTAATTCATCACAGGTTCCATTTTAGACAAAAAAGTCACTGGCCCTACTCATAGCAGCCATGTGTGAGCAAATGAAGAGATGGCAGAGAAGAACAAAGTAGGAGTGTATGTTTTCTGCAGTGTCCCCAGCAATGCTTCAGTTCCACTGTCCCTTGGCATTTTTTCCCAAAGTCTCATACACTGCCCCACAAGATTGCACTGAGGTAACTCGCTCAGGCCAAAGATCTCCTGCTAGTGTGTGAATCTCAGAAAGGCAGCTGGCATCTGTGTGCCATCCTTACCTCAAGGATACCAACAACAGAAGGCTCTGGCTCTTTGTGCCATGCTCCTGTTCAAAACCTATCCTTCACTTTGACAGACATAATTTAGATAAACTAGGAAACAGGGAAACACTCAGGCTAACATTAGGCTTACTGGCCTGAAAAAGAACATAGTTTTTTTTTCGTTTTTGGGAGAAGTGGAGGAAGGAATGTTTCCCTGCTGGGAGGGGATTTCCCTTTGTTGCTTTCTTCAGTGTTCCAAGCAGCTGAAGAAATCATGCTTGGTAGGACAATCTCCTAGGGTGCCATTTGGCTTTTATGGATGAAATTCTAGTTTAGGGTGGGGTCAAATGCTGTTGGCATACCATTATGATTACTTTTGAGGAGTCGTAGGGAGGTACGTGGTTGGAGAGCTTTTCATTACTTGTTCAGTCAGTCTTTCACTGGTTCCGTGCATCATGATCCAGCAATCTAAAACCCAGCTCCTTCATTACAGATCATTGGCAGAATTTGTCTCTGGACAGTGCTCTGGCTGTTTGCTAAATTGTCGTGGGCACTGTGGTCATGGAAACTTGAAGAGATGCGAGCTTGACTGAGTATGATGACTAAAGGCTTTTACCATCTGAGTTGGTAGTCTTCCATTTTCCTTTATCAGGAAAAAAAAAGTATATGCTGGTCCATCAATTTTGGTGTTCCACACTAACATTGTCTTCAAAGCACATCTGCTCCTTTCTGCAGCACACACAGCCATGAGAACCATTTTCCCCTGTCCACCACAGTTAGTGGGTCCCCTCTGAGCCAGCCTGGGATGGTTCCCAAGTTCATTCTGACACGTTAGCACAGACATAATGAAAAGTCGTAAAATCGTGTTCCATCTAAAATCCCAGAGAGGTGGATATTTATTCTAAACTAGTCTTAAATAAGCAATTTTAAATTCTTCTATAACTGGTAAGTCTGGAGAATTCTGCTTTTATGTTCTCTTTCTGAAGCTGCTTTAGCACTCTCTGGACTACATGACCTTGCTTAGCAATAGCTGTAGAATTGTTGCGTCTTGTAAGATGATGATATGTTTGGCAAATTTCATCTAGTGTGGCTGGTGCAGTCTTGTAATAAAATACAATTTTGTCTTTACAATTGGAGAAACAGATCTTCCCAGGTAATAGTTACTTTCCTTTGCTGTTGCTGCTACTACTAAATTGTTTTTCCTTTCACTGCGTGCCCAAGGGTGTCCGTAGATCTTAATTGTAACCAAATACAGCAAAATAGCCTCATCAGTATCTTGTAGACTTTGAGGGTGAAGGGAGCCTAACCCTGAAAGGGCCGTGATTCCTTGTGGAGATGCGATTTGTGAGATTCCACGGGGGTGAGGGAGGAAGGGAGGAGAAGGACATGGCCCCTCTCATGGTGTAACAGGAAGCATGGAGTCTCAGTGCTGCTGATGGGCAGCTCCGTGACTCCGGCAGCTTTTCTTGTCCTCCTCCACATAGCAAATCCATGAGTGACTCTTCATCTGAATAGTGGCCAACACTTTTAGTCAAATAAAAACCAATCTCCCCTGTCACATTTGCACTAAGACAGCAGAGGCAGGACTTCAGTCCCACCCCCTGAACCCTCAGCTGCCTTGGTGCCGCTGTGCAACTCAATAAAAATTCAGCTGCAGACTTTGTCTGTAAAAGAGAGATAATCTCTCATTCAGGGAACAATTTTAGGTGAGGCTTGCTGTCAGCACTGTGCCCCTCTGGGGAGGCTGTGGTGTCCCACTGGCACTGCTGCAGCAGAGACACAGTGCCGTACACTTGAAGAGAGACCTGAAATTAAGTACGTTTGTTGTTTCTGTTTACAGCTGTTTTTTAAGACTTCTCACAGGGGCTATGAAGCCCAGAAGTGTACTTGCTAGATAACAAAGTGCTATAATTCTTTCATTATTTTAATGAGTAGTAACAGCAGACTGTAGAACCTCCCTGAATATATACCTTGCAATGACTGTACTTCGAAGTCATCGCTGTCACATTACTTCAGTGTGTATATGAGTGTCATTGCCATATATCACAAACAGGAAAGTAATTACCTGTCAATCGAAAGAATAGGAATGAAATTAAAATGAATGCTACAGGTTTTTCCTTTCAATCATCTAGCTTGTGCCTCTTCTAATATCACGTTTTAGAGAAAAGTGTTCCAATAAACGTATTGTGCAATTAAAAATATTAGAATCTTACCTTTATTTGAGCTGCAATATTGGAGTAAATTAGGAAAAATATGGAAAATGTAGCAAGTTTAATTCAATATTTCTTGATTTGCTCTTCTCTCTCTTGTGATTAATCCTCAATATGTAGTGTAAAACTGTGTCATTCCTAATAAACTTCTACAGTTATGTAAATAAATGTAAATAATGTTTAACTGTTACATTCTTCACAGAACTGTGAGAGAAAACTGTCTTTTGATGACGTGTTCTCTGTGAAAAGACTTTTGAATTTACTGAGACTTTATTATTCCTGCTTTCATTTAGCTGATTTGCAGTTTGCATCATCCTGCAGCCTCATCTATCCTTCAGGCAATGAAAACCAAAGAACAACTGAGGTAAATTTTTTACCAAGCAAATCAAAGCCACACAACCAAACAAAAAGTAATCTTCACACCCAGCTGTCAGCAAAAACTGTGTGAAAATGTTGTTCTCAATTCAATGTGCTTGGCAATTTGTGGTGTGCATTCCTGCTTGTAGGGAATTTTTAGAGGCATTTGCACAAAGCCCTTAATAACATAGTTTAATGTTTGATCAGCCCTGGAGTGTTCAGATAGTTGGACTAGATGATTGTTGTAGATCCTTTTCAACTGAAATACTCATGTTCCATTCCATTCCATTCCATTCCATTCCATTCCATTCCATTCCATTCCTTTCCTGTCCTAGTGGTTGCATCTCTTTGCCCAAAAGCAAAGATAGAGAAAATAATACATAAACCTTACGGCTGTCTTACCTCAGTGCAAGGTTGAATAGAGCTGAAGCGTATTTTTTACCCACCTCTGTAGACAAAAACAGGACACCAAGGAAGATCAAAGCCTCATTTGTACTGTAGAGATCAAGATACCCAGGGAGGTCAAGTCATACACTTTCTCTATATAGAACTACTGTGCTGGCAGAAATGCAGTTGGACACAAGCCATGTCGGGCCAAATGTGCCCAGCTCTGTCTTTGTTTCTGTGCCTGGAGCCCAGGACTCAGGAGGAGGTTGCAAATGGTTTCTCTCTAGCCTCTCAGCTTGTGTGAGTGGGCACTGGCTCCAACACTGGCTAAATTCTCTCAGAGCATGAGGGTGTCCTCTGGCCTCAGTGGGTCGGAGGCTCTCATTTCCCGTAAGAGGGTGCAGCATCACCTGTGAAAGCATTTTGCAGTGAGCAGCACAGGATGGTTGGCAGATGTTCACAGGCAGCAAGGATGGGGGTAGACCTGCACAGTTAGGACATAGTAAGAATCAGTGAACTTCTAAATAAGGCCTGAACCAACATTTCTTGTGCTACGGAGATAATTTAGTGATGCTGCTGTGGTGTCTTTTTCAGTGCGTCTGGGTTCTTGCTAATTCTGTCTTCTGTGTGAGGGTCTTTACATGAGCAAAACAGCTACTGAGGAAATGAACCAGTATTGCATGGTTTGCCTCTTGGTTTACTTCAGGCAGTTAAACATGGGCACGTGAGACACTTAAAAAAAATTTCTGGTTCCATTAAGGTGTAATGAACCTTGCCTGAGGGTGCTTTATGCAGATCACCTGAATCTTTTATAGCTGCCATTTGCATATTTCATATGAAGAACCCTGAATCTCAATGTGGCATTTCTCTGACTTTATCAAAAAAATATGAATTTCTTCCTTGTGAGACCTAGTGTGGAAATATATGAGGGACAGAAATTTCTTTTAATGTAATTTGGTACGTGTGGGACTTAATGACTATGTGAGTGCTTTTAATGAAATCACATGCACTGTATTTGTAACTTTATGTTCTGATCCAAAAATCTGTTTAGTGTCTCTATTCCAATCTTTTATAACATAATTAAATTGATTTTTGTCTTTAAATATGTAATCCATAGCAGAAATGTCATCACTTTGCATAATATATATAAAATATATTGATAAGTATTCAAATTAGGAATGCAGACCTATACATATATATATATGAGATGCTCCTTATGAGGTAGGAGCATCTTCAGTGATCACATTTTCTCAGGTATTTCATGTTACAGTTTGTTCTGTGCCCACAGATTTGATATTGTGTGCTTAGAACTGAAGAGTTAAAAAAGTTTACCTCACTGTGTCTGAAATCTGAAGTAAAAAAATAGTGAACATAATTATTTCTGCTAATGAGATTCTTGAGTTTTCATTTAGTGTAAATAAAAGTCAGTAAAACCAAGAGATAGTAAAAATAAGACAAATTAAAATTGCATCCAGCATTTAGCAAAAAAATTGGTATTAGAATTTTATTTTGGGTGAAAGCTTCAGGGGGAAATTATTATTCCAGAATGTTGAAATAATAATTTTAGATATCTTTGGAACAATGTCTCAGAAAGTTTTAGTTATTTGATTTTGTTTCATTTTAAAATTATTTAAATACACTATTAATGTCAAAACTGTAACACTTTTTAAAATTTTTGTTTCATCAATGTATTCTCTTCCCACACTTCCATCTCTCAGCATTTTATCTTCTTGAGTAATATTAAAATTGTCTCATTTAGAACATAGTTCAATTTTGAAACTTTGAAATCCATAGTAAAATGGCATTTTGATCCTTCTCAAAGCCTCAGTCTGTCATTAAATAATGACCCCAAACTAAAAGACTTTATTAGTATTTCAGCATGGAGATTTCATCCTTTTTCTTTTTTGGCAGCACTTTGTTTAATAGTCTTTATCTAGTAAGAGATGATTAGCACATTCATTGGCTGTTTGAACTGTTTATATGATGACAGATTTTTAATGTAATATGAATTATGAATTATTGACATAAAACATATTAAGTATGGAAGTCTGCAAAGAAGAGATGGGCCAAGTAATACACTCAGATTAACCAGCTATTACAAGTATTTCAGGCTGGCTTTCTGGGCAGCTGGAGCAAAGTTGCCACCTCTGGCACAGTCTTTCCATGTTATTAAATTTTCCTGAAAAATTACTTTGTGATAAGTAATAGAATAGATAAACAGAGTAGTGAGAGTCAAACTGAATGTAAATTGCTCTAAATTTGCATGAGTTTTCAAACAAATGGAATACCCAGGGCTCT
The DNA here is from genome assembly GCA_910950805.1 of Acrocephalus scirpaceus scirpaceus. Taxonomy (NCBI): domain Eukaryota; kingdom Metazoa; phylum Chordata; class Aves; order Passeriformes; family Sylviidae; genus Acrocephalus; species Acrocephalus scirpaceus. Next base: position 51,571,620 of record OU383774.1, on the reverse strand, counting down.
GAGTTGAAGGTTTTCTGTACTGAGAGGAGAAGAGAAAGAAAGTACCCAGGCAGCAGTCAGTTCAAATTAGCTTTATTTTCCTGAGCATTTCCTTGGGTTTGTTTTTTTTTTTTTTTTGTGCGGGGTAAGATAGCAGAGATTAGCTAGTACAATTTATCTGTTACACACTCTCTCCTCTCTTAGAGAGGTTAAATTAAATAGTTCCCACAGCTCTGTCTGCAATAATATTCCATGCCTGGAGCGACACCAAGGTGGAGCAAGTAGCTACGCTGGGAAATGTAAGAACAAATTATCTAATGAAACTTTAACTTTGAAATAATATGAAGAATCATAGAAACACAGAATATTCTGAGTTGGAAGGGTCCCACTGGGATCATCAAAGTCCAGATTCTGGCCCTGCACAGGACCATCCCCAAGAGTCCTGTGCCCTCACATGCCTGAGACCACTGTCCAAACACTTCTTAACTCTGTCAGGCTGGTGCTGTGACCACTGCCCTGGGGAGCCTGGTCCAGTGCCCAACCACCCTCTGGATGGAAACCCTTTTTCCTGATATCCAACCTAAACCTCAACACAACTTCAGGCCATTCATTCCCTTTAGATCTGTCACCACAGAGCAGAGATCAGTGCCTGCCCCTCTTCTTCCCCTCACAGGAGGATTTCATTGCAGTGAGGTCTCCCCTCAGTCTCCTCCAGGCTAAACAGACCAATTCACCTCAGCAACTCCACATTCAGCTTCCCCTCAAGGCCCTTCATTGTCTTCAAAGCCCTAGAAGTAAAAAGAGAGAAAAAAATACCAAGAAAGGGGAGTTTATTTTTATTGGCAGATTTGACAACATGGTGTCTCAGCTATGGTCTCTACAAGCTGGAATTGTGTTGATAACCAGCCTTTATTTCCACCATTTCTTTTCAAGCTCAGCTGGTTCCTGCGCCATGCCAGGAGGAGCTACATATTCATATCACAAGCTGGAGGTCATGTTTGATTCAATAACAGCAAATAAATCCAGCAGCAAAAATAGGTCTGGCCAAAATACAGAGAGAAGAGGATGTGTGTCCACACACTGTTCACGTGACATCTTCATATACTACATAGGCACTGGTAAAATCCCTGGGAAAGAGCTGTACAGCCGTTTGCTGGCATTCTCACCACCCAACACAAGGACAATTGGTGCTTCCTGACATTAATGAAGGACTGAATCCTCTCTTAGCCTACCGACACAGCTTCAGTGTCTTCATTCAGAAAGGCTACAGGGAGTGATATTTCTTTTAGATTATAATTGCTGGGTTTCTCTTCTTTCATACAAAGAAAATCAGCAAAGCAGAGATTATTGCTACAGCTTTAATTAGGTATTTCGACACCATCTAGCTTTCAGGTTATTGTTTTCCCAGTAACTTTACCAGCCTCTGCTGCTCTTTTGTTGAAGTAGAGGTGGTAAAAAGAACTGGAGCATCTGGAGATGATGTACAGTGTGCAGTCAGTGAGTAAATGTCACTGACTCATTAAAAAAGCCCCACAACAATCTCAAATAAAGATGAGAAGTAAAGAATTTTTACATGACCCAGAGGGGGAAGAAAACCTGTAATTAATTAGAAGCCTTCAGTCATTCCACACACTTCTTACTTAGCCTTGGAGAGATGTCTTTCAAATATTTCCTCAAATACTGATGTCATTTTGCTGGATGAGAGAGGCCATACTCACCAGTAAACACAATATATTTTAAAAATGCTGTGGCAACAGAGAAGTGCTTTTGTTCGCATAGTTTACTTCATTGTGGGGGGATACTGGAATTATTTTGGAGAGTCCCCTAATACATGAAACTTATCCCACATTCCGTTCTTTATGAAGCATATTTTGTCCAGGGTGCCATCTTCTGAAGGGAATTGATGATGGTTCTGGTGTTCTCTTCCTAAACCATTGTGTTCTTCCTTCCTGGTAGTGAAGGCTTTCTTTCTCCACACTTTCTGCAGTCTTCAGTGGATTGCACCCTTTTTCTGCCAGCTTTCTGCAGTTGGTTTTCCTGGGTGCTGGCACCTGAACTTCCCAAGCTATTGTAGTGGATTACATGATTCCCCTCTCTGAAGGTCTGGATCACTCTCTGACCCCTTGCACTGAATAAGTGACATCTTCCCACATGAGAACATTTAGTTTGTCTCATTCTGGTCTCATCCTTATTGTTGATCAATGACCTCAATCCATTACTGGCTCTCTTGTAATTTAAACTAGCTGTTCAGTAGAATTTCGTCATAAAATCAATGGCGATGTTGTGCCCTGCTTTAATAGAGGTAGGTACTTCTCACAATGAATTGGCTGTCTGTGGAAGAGCTTTCTATGCTTAAAACCAAACAGGAAATACGCAGGGGATTCAGCAGCTGTTTTCACAGCTTATTGTCAAGGGTACACATGTCATGTGGTCGACCATGATCTTTTTTTGGATCCACAAGGAAGAAGCTGTGATATATTAGAGGTGTTGAGGTTCTGTTACATGGCAGCTAGGCTTTGTGTACATGCTGCAAGGTTAGCTGTTTCTAAACATTTATTTTTGTAGTTTCCTATGTGTTCTTACTGTCTCTTTAAGGCAGTTGTGTGGGAATGAAATGTTTAGTGCTGAAGGATCAGGTCTAAAAATAGAAAAGAAATAGTTCTGAACATAAGCAATGTTCTGAAGTACAAAGCCTAATCATAAATATAATTGTTAAAAATAGGAAATGGTGGTAGAGGTTCTAGTGAAATATTTGTTTCTAGTTACAACTTATTTCTTCTTTCTCCAGTAAGATAAGTGTGTCCTGGAGAAACTGTATGAAATAATGTGAAACAAAAGGTTGTAAAGTAAAGTTTCCCTCTACCAGGTTTTAAAAGCTGTAATGTGCACCCTATTGCAGCAGAAAATCTGGAGAATCCTGCTTTCTGGCTGCTCTCATGGCCAAATTATTTGCAAAGACAAAAGCAAAATTTGCAGAACCTGACATCTGGAATTTGCTCTCTCTAAGCTATACCAGCTGAAAACCGTATCAATAAAAGTATGGTGTTTTTAAATCTAATGAATTATTTACAAGTTCTATGGTGGTTGAAGGTGGCTCTTCCTAAATAACATGTAAGAATACTTGTGATGATGTTTCATCCAAAGTGCCCTCTTTCTGGAGGGGTGGTATGTGGGGCAGACATTGATGTTTCAGTTTACAAGGCAAAGGGTTGTGGAATGTTTTGAATCTTGATTTAGGCCCAGGAACAAACCCTGCGGCTGCTTGGGAAGAATATTCTAAGCTGAGAAGCAAAACATTCCATGATCCTTAACCAACTCAAAACATAAACATCTGACCTTCACAGTGGCATGAATGAAAGATTTAAAATCCAAGAATTGCACTGTTTTTGATCTGAGTTCTCCAATGCGTCTGACATTGTCATGTGGTGTAATTTTAAGTTACGTGTTGTACCAAGGACATTATGTTCACCTAAAGGGAAAAACAAGTTTTCCAGAGTCATAATTCCTTTTGTATAAAGAGTATGTAAATGGCTACAGGGCTTTCACTAAAAGTTGTTAATATAAATTCATTTTATAATAGATGGAAATAAAAAGAAAGTTTCCTTGAAGAAACTATATTACAGTCTCACAAAACTGATAAAATGTGTCAAGCTTCAGAATAACTACTTTAAAAGATGAATTAAACTAAGACCTATTATTATTAAGTTTTAAGTTACAAATAATTTATCAAGTATAAAAGCTGGGCATGTCACACTTTTTATTTTACAAATATAATGGCTGAAGATGTTATAAAGGTTAATATTAATTCCACTGTGCAAAACAACTCTAAATCTATAAATATGTGTACTACAGATCTAAATTACCATCTATCCAAACGCAGTTTAATGCATGATTAAACTGTCTCCTGCTGTCTTTCATTACTCATGTGTCCTACATGGAAAGAATTTGTAGGCTAAATCCATTTTCTGGATGACAGACTAAAGGTCTTTCTAATTCATTTACGCATGTCTAAATCCAAACAAATCAGCATCAGCCTCCCTTGTAGCCCACAAGGTCTCCAGGAGGAATTAATCTGATCCTAAAGAAAGTATCTAAGATACACATATGAGGAATCTGTAGCAGCATGTTTCACTAAAATGACTGTGAAGGAGGACTCCCCTTAGTTAATCAACTAAATTTAACTAAGACTACTGTGGACAACTAAATTTAGACAACCAAACTTAGGTGGGAGGAATTCCTCCACAACAGTTTACATGCCAGTTAGAAATGATGATCTCACTGTCGTGGGCAAAGATGAAACTGACTGTTTGTCTTGGTGCGAGTGAAGAAATAGTATCAGGACACGGGAAGCTATCACAATTGCCCGATTTTGTGTCTGTACTGAGAAGTTACTGGCGTTAGTCACTCCAATGTGTTCCTCATGCATTTCACTTTCAAACTTACTGATGATACCCATTGCACTGTCATCTTTTCATGATTAGATTATTTTCTTTGCCCATGTCCTCTCACTTGAGTTGAAATACGTTAACCAATAAGTTGGTTATGCTCTTAAACTGGGTGGCCCTGGGTACACTTGGAGTGTGAATTAATGGCCAGAGAGAGCCTTGGCTTTTTCCAAGTATGTTTCCTGCATAGTGTGTGATACAGGGCACTTGGAGTTCCGTTTGCTCTTCCTTACATCTTCTATTGCATTCCAAAATTACTTGTACAACAGTCATCGTGGTTGCTTTGTGTTTCAGGTGTTATCTTCTAGGTAATCCATCAAAATCAATTATATATGTAAGGAGATATGTTTTATTTGTTGGCTAGACATGGTGGAAGTTGTAATTCAGAACATTTTACTTTAGCTACATTTTTTCTTGATTTATAAGCTTGGGGTTGAGGAGCTGGAACTATTTACCAGTTGGCTGACAAAAGCTTAGAACTTTGCACTTGGCAACTGATTAGTTTGAGATAGAGAGTGATGGTGTTATAAGAGTGGTAATAATTTGTAGTGCATTAACTTGATGCAACTTGACAGCATTTCGCCTTTTTATTCCAAGTGTGATGAAATAGTCCTTGGAGTTTGATTTTTCTGCAAAAGACCAACTATTTAAAAATTCATAACTGGATTCACTTTGAAGAAGTGAATCCAGTTTCCTTTGTTTAAACAGAAGGAAATATCTCAGATCCCCTTTATCTGGCATCCTTATCTTGATCCTCCGCCAACATATTGTAAAATGTGCAAGTAGAAGATTCGTCATATGAATGTATTTTCAGAGGAAACATCCATGATGAAGATGTTTGGTCCAAATAATCCCTGCAATATAGAGTATTGCCATGTCTCCTGAAGCAAAGATTTGAGAAGAACAAAGCTCTCATGTGAGGAGCTTTTTTTAGATTTCTTTTATTAAAAATCAGAAATAGTGTAAAAATACAATGTAGCTCTATTTAGACACTTGTAGGTGGTGTGTGGAGAATATTGTCTTAAGAAAAAGAATATACAAAGCATCTTTATTCACACTCAGCATAGTGGTAACAGTTAAGCAGATTTGCTTCTAAAAAGGCCACATGGTAATTAATTCAGGAACTCTGACAATTTCCTAGATGACAGAGGTGGTTCTGACTTGCAGATGAACATAAGCAATTGGAAATCCCTCAATTATTGTTCCTAGGAGTCTTGTCCAGATATATTTATAATTATAAAATCATTTTGTTGTGTCCTGTCATATGAAGTAATATTTCATCATCAAGGTTGACTTGCAGAATTTCTGAAGAATAGTTAAAAAGCCCATAGTACTCTCTGCTTGTTGGTCCATTATATATAACTGTTACAAAATTAGAAAAACAGTCTCAGAGGTTTGTTTTCAATCAAGAAGGAGAAAAAAAAAAGAAGAAGCTGGAGACAAATCATTCTTGACTTGTTGAGGTCAGTACAAGTCATGGATAGAGTTTAAGACCTATAATTTTTAAAGTCTGTTGTGGCATGAAAAATATAATGACTTTTTTTAAATTATCATATTCTGCTTACTTGTTCTGTACTTTAGAATACATAGAAAGCACAAGTCTAAATTCTTTTCAACGCGTGTTCAAAATTAACATTGTGCACTGGCAGAGCAACATTTTTCTATGCAAATAATAATCAAAAAGTTTATAGGATAAGAATTACATTGTAATTTTCAGTTCATATTCTCAATTTGTAGACCATGTAATAAATTTGAGCATACTCTCATTACAGTCCTCTGTTATGATTCTAACTTTGTGTTTGGTAAAAAGCCCATCAGAAAGTTTCTATTTTATCTCTTGAACCTTTTCTCTAGCCAGTCCTGAATGCAGAACTGAGCACAGGCTCTTGCAGGTAAGTGCTCTAATCACTAGTCTTTGACACCACACTCTTCTCCCTTCTTCCTGTTGTAGTTAATTTCGAATTTCTTTTTCAATGGTAAAATTCAGAAGGAATACTGAAAAGTACTATGTTTCAGAACAGCACTGGGATTAGAATATATGTCTGTAAACAATCTCAGAATGCTTTGTTCAGGATTTCACCAAGTTCTCTGAACACTGAACGATTTTTTAAACATCAAGAATAACATGCCTTTCTGGTTTTAAATCAGTGATCAAAGATAATTTTCCTGGAAAATGGATTACAATATTTTTACTTTCAAGAGAAATTCTGAGTATCTCACTTGGAGGAGAAAATTTCCTCTAGATCTGTGAAGAAGGATGGGGGTGTGGGTTGGGGGCAATAGTCTTTCCACAAAGAAATGGAGTTTAAATCGTAAAATCATCAAACAGTTTGGGTTGAGAGGGACTTAGCACAGAGAGTAAGAACTTAATCATGCACTAAAGATCATGCTGTCTTACAGGTAATGAAACCCTTCCCTTGATTAAGTTAGGTGCATCTTGAAAAAGATTAACTTCATGTACCAGCCACCAGAACCCATGGAAATAGCTGCAATACTGTCACATACCAATGGGCCAGGGGGAACTTTCTTAGGTATTTAATGATCAGAGCATCTTATGTCAGCACTAAAGTTTCTAAACTGAAAACAAGAGATTGAATTATTGTAGATGCATCTAAATTAGTCTGGTATCATAACATCAAAGTACCCTCTTAAGTGATTTTTCCATCCTACTTTCCCCCGTCCTACCATGCTTTGTTTGGCACTGCAGAGAGGCCTGAAGCCTGTGGACTAGATTCCTCTATAGGATCCAAAGACAGATCATTGACAGCAGTTGTGTTCCTGCCACACTCCAGCTGCTAATGCTCAGCTTGCAGGACCAGGATAGAGCTCATCTGAGGTAAATTGCCTGAAATACAGGGTTCTCAGTAAGAAGCTGTGCTCCTACTGCACTGTGACATTTTCTGAGGCAGATGCAGTCTTAGGGTATCTATTCCTCTAGGAGTGACAGCATGAAAAAATAATGCTCAAGCTCCAGTGCACTGTCATGACCCACTCAAGTTTTGCACATGCTTTTGAGGAGCACAAAGCAAGCCTCAATAAGAAGACTGGTGCCTTCCTTATGCCTTGGTTCTGTCACATGCAGAACTGTGTGGTAGCAGGTGGTTTTCCAAATATAGCTGAGACACCAGGGCTCATGTCATGCAGGCACAGGTACACCTGTTCCTGCTTCCTCTTTAGTGGTTGCTCTTGATCAGCCTTGCTTTGCACAGTTAAAAGCAATGTGGCAAAGATTAGCTATTTTAGCAGTCGCTCATCTGCTCTCATCAATTCAGACTAGACTTGTAGAAGTAGAGCTGGTCACCAGCCAATTCAATTCTTCACCTCTGCCTTCTCACCTGACACAAATTGAAGCTTTGCAGATAGCCTACTAACAGTGTTCTCTAGAAATTTGGCTTAATTTCCTTTATACTTCCTCTTTTTGGTTTAGTCTGGTTTGGGTTTGGCTGGGCAGGCCTTTTGGGGGAAAGGGAGTTCAGGTTTTTTGGATCTTCTCGGGGGAGAGGTGTGGATAAAATAAGTTGATTGAAGAATGTGAAGGGAAAGATAAGGATAAAGGCTTGCTTTAGGGATGAGACCTGATATTGAAGCCATCTGATGCAGTCACCCCTGAAAATGTGACAGCGAGAAGTTGTGACTGCAGTAGAAAGCTTTGCCCATTGTCCCATTGCAAAAGGCAAACATATAGCCAGTTCGCCCCAAATCTTTCTAGTTGATATATTCCATAGATGAAAACAACTTGGATGAGTGGTTGTCAATAAGCAGGCTGTTAGCAAAATTTGCTTAAATAGGTCAGGGTTGGGTATAATTAGAAGTAATGGCGTGTGAGATAGCAAAGTGAAATACCAGCGAAATATCTGGAAAGCATTTTGAATAGTGAAGTGTGTTGGACTGTGAAACATTCTCTCCTAGTGTTGAAATACATGCATATGTGTCCATCATTTATATTCTGTGCTGTTTTGCCTTTCTAATGTGATATGATAATCATGTATCTATGAAAATTATTGGGCAATCTTGGCAACTCTGATTTAACCCTAGCAATATATATCTCTACTGGGGCAAGTAGTGAGCCAAATATCATAGATTAGAAATAACCAGATGGCAGCCCAGAAGGGCTCTGACGTTTGCTCAAATGTGGAGTAACAGGGTATCAAACTGTGGGATGATAACACCTGGTTGCCTGTTAGCACTTTGTGTCAAGGCAAAACTTTGATTGTCCCAAAAGTGGAGCAGTGCCTGCAACAGCCTCATCTGTGCCAAATGATGGCTGCAAATGTATTTTTTTTTCTCATTTTCTCGTCGGATCTTGATTTAACGGGAGACATTTTTGATTTTATTATAAGTAGCAACAAGTGCATGGCAAGCTCCATCCATGCAATGAGGTGAAACTGCACAGGCATTTCCCATCCATTGCCAGATGTTGCCAGCAGCCTTGAAGTCTTCAGTTTTTGCTGAGCCTCTGACACAACGGGGAGGAGAGAAGTGCTCCTTTCTGTCTCTCTGCCCCTGTTCATGGCTTTTCTACAGACTGCACAGCCAGGGAGCAGTTTGACAGCAACCCCCCTGGTGCTGCAGCTGCCTTAAAGCAGATGGTCTGCATTCTTCCTTCCCCAGCAGACATCTAAATTCAGTGTGCTCCTCCTAGTGCGTAACCTGGCAGATGACACCTGCCCTAGAGGCAGCCTGTTCCCTGCCTGTCATGACTTTCACCTGACCCAGATCATATCTGAAAATTCAGTATATCATCTTGTGGCCCTACACACAGTATTCATACTGAATTCTGCTCACCTTGCAGGATTTGCATCCAGGCCTACACAGGGTATTCATGCGTGTGTCCATAAGTGTGCTAGGTGAGAAAACAGTCTATGACCTGTAGGAGCTGACTGGCTTGTTGATCCCTAAGGCAAGTTGAATCACTTTGCAAGTGCTGCTAGTTTTACTGACTAAAGCTGTGATAAAGTTGGCTAAAAGGTATGTGTCTAGTGACATCTGATACGGCATCCTTCTTGGATTCTACCTGTGGACAAAGAAGAGTATTTTCTATTTGGCCACTTCCCAAGGATGTCTCAGGCATGTAGGATATCTTAAAGGTCATTCTCTGTTTAGAAAACTAATCCCATCTTGGTTATCTACTGACAACAGAGGGAGTTTGGGGACTTATCTCAACTATCGATGTCTACATTTAGACATTTAACGTAGGTGTCTTAACCCTGAACTGAATCCCACCCACAGTTTTATTCTCCCAAAAGAAGTAGTCTAAGGACATGAGACTGCCTGAAGCAAAAACTTGCCAAAAACTTGCCAGTAAATGATTGTCAAATATATGCAGCAAATTGACACAGCTCTCATCCAAACAGTTGGTTTCTTTTCAGAAATAAATGAGAGTATACTTTTAGGGTCCACTGCCACTGGGTGTAATTCTCAATTCTATGTTATTTACCATATTCCAATGGACACGTTCTGTTGCATGATCTATTTCTTGTTTTCCTCTGCCCATCTCTTGTTTTTATGCTACAATTTCTTTTCTGGCCAGGTCCTATCAGTTGCTAAGTCTCTGCTAAAAATGGTGGACATTTTTCACTCTTACTGATATCTGTAAAATTCAGGATCCAGATATTCTTGTTCAATCAAACTGAGTAATTGTTTCTGAGAAGACTTCTATTAACAGCTGGTATTTCTACCTTGAGGTTGACCTTATGTTTTTAGACAATTAGCTTGATTAAGTTCTCACTGATGTGCTACAGTGCAATGAGCTTTGGAACAACTCTGTAAAGGCAATGTCTAAATTATACTACCCTTGAATTAGTCCCATTTGTCTTACTATTTAAGCAAATGAGTGTGATTAGTCTAGAAATGATTCTACCCCAGGAAAAGAAATTGCTTGTTTTACCATGAGAATTTTTTACTGTGAACAGTATTAAAACACCAGTCAGCATCTCCTTACACAACCAGGGGTAAGTGAGCACTCAAGCACAGTATGTACCAATGGCAATTTAATTTTCCCCCTTTTTCCAAGCAGTAAGTGTAAAGAACTGAGGGATCCATGTTTCAATAATATGCTATCCCTGATATTGGACAGTCTGAAGTTTTTGCTGCTGTAAGAAAAAAAATCACTTTAAATATTTTGATTCTTAATCATTCCTAAAAGGACTCTCTATTTACAAAAATTAATTTTTTAAGTGGAATCATTTTCAGTTGTTTGTCTAATTTTTCTCCTTAGAGCACTGGTAAAATAGTATCAACTCTTTTTATGATGGATGGTATTTGATGGATGGTATTATGTTAACAGTTCCTGATTATTTGTTGAGGGTTATTGCATGTCTGAAGCTGTAACTCTCAATGGAAAGAATGCCATAATTTTAGATTTCCTTGAATAGAAACTGCTGGTGTTTGTAGCGCCCAGACCATCAGAGCACTAACCCACTTCAGCAGTGAGCAGTGTCCAGGGACAGGTAGTGTGAGCCCTGGGAGGCAGCACAGCCCACAGCGACCAGTGGAGGCCCCTGCTGAGTGCACCACTTCAGTGGCAGGGAAGCAGTGACTGGAGAGGATGTTGCTCTAAGAATGTGTGAAAGCTAGGCTGTGCTTTCAAGGAAGATGTTATTGTCAGGCCAGAATAACCTATTGCATATTCAGTTAATGCATCTCCTGTGCATGGAATTCCTAACAGAGTCATTGTTAGATTTCTACTATTGTTTTTGATTCCATGCATCTGCTAGAGTATCAACTATGAGTAATTTTAGACTGAAAATCAGTATTTTAAACAGTGTGTTTTGCAATTATATTCAAGCAGATGCATGGATCCAATAAAATAATCACTTTCAAAATAGAGCATCAACATAAGTTAGTAGAAGTACATGGCCTTGTTACTAACAGCTGGTTTTATCTTTGGGTTGTGCTCAGCTTTGTACAGACTCTCATTTTTAGAAGAAAAAACAAAATTGCAAATGAAAGCTCCATCACTAGCAGCTGAGCTTGAAAGAAATTCCTACACTCAGTATATAACTGCAATGTCAGCTTGCTGGGGATTGCAGAGAGTGTAGGATACACCTGCACAATAAGAAAAATTTTAACAGCTTCCACATACCTATTTGAAGCTCAACTTCTTTGTGTAGCTTGGGGTCAGTTTTATCCCTCAGAAAACCAGTTTCAAGGAAAAGTAGGTATTAATTCCCTTGCCAGTTATAGTGAATTGCACCTATATACTCCTAGAATATCCGTGATCATCTTTAGCATCTCAAGACATTTAATGAGATTTCTAGTGGCTAGCAATGGTTTGATATGTTGTTATAGCACAGCATTTGAAAGGGAGCATGTGCCATCACTCTCTTTGTGCACTCCCTTATGTGCCAGTATTTGTGTTCTCACTTAGAAGGGTATTAGAGTAAATAAATTTCCTGCAAAGGAAAATCTTTCCAAAATAAATTTGGCTCATAAGCTGCATTATTACAGGCATACTGTAATTATTATTGCTGTACAGATTATTGCTCTATCTGGCCTACAATATGACAGGCACCTGCATATCAGGTAGGGTCTGTCTTCCTTTGTATGTTTGTATTCATTTGGTTTTGACCAAATGCAACTTCTTATTTTCAATTTTTTTCTTTTCAAAACGAACTTTCTGAACATCTTTGGTTTAGAGAATTCTTCAAATGCAGATGTTCAGGCATAGTTTCCTTCCCAGCTGTGGCAGTCAAAAGAAAGATATGGAGATTTGATTGAATTGCTTGCAGCAGGATTTTCCTTCTCTTTTTCTGCTAACTCTAGAAGGACACCAAGATAAATACATTCCAACTTGGAAACCTTAGTAGGCTGTCTAAATTTAGGTGGGTTGTATCAAGGTACGGCACTACTGAATGTGATTAATATCTAAAATGTTTATCTCCTATATTCACTAGTAAGAGGAAAGGGTGGGTGTCATTCAACTGATTTGGAAGAAAGAGTAAACAGTAAAAGCTTCTTTTTTTAGCCACTTGATAATTTGCTTTGTTTTGCCTTATGGCAAATATGAGAAGAAAGAAGAAAAGAAAAGAAAAGAAAAGAAAAGAAAAGAAAAGAAAAGAAAAGAAAAGAAAAGAAAAGAAAAGAAAAGAAAAGAAAAGAAAAGAAAAGAAAAGAAAAGAAAAGAAAAGAAAAGAAAAGAAAAGAAAAGAAAAGAAAAGAAAAGAAAAGAAAAGAAAAGAAAAGAAAAGAGGGAAGGGAAGGGAAGAGAAGAGAAGAGAAGAGAAGAGAAGAGAAGAGAAGAGAAGAGAAGAGAAGAGAAGAGAAGAGAAGAGAAGAGAAAAGAGAAAGAAAGAAAGAAAGAAAGAAAAAGAAAGAAAGAAAGAAAGAAAGAAAAAGAAAGAAAGAAAGAAAGAAAGAAAGAAAGAAAGAAAGAAAGAAAAAGAAAGAAAGAAAGAAAGAAAGAAAGAAAGGAAAGAAAGAAAGGCTCATATTTATATTCCACCTATCTTAATAAAATAACATGGTGGTGGGTATATTTAGAACAAAGTCTTCAAGTACAAAGTTCATGATGTTCACAGGGAACATTAGACATTCTTAACTACAAGAGGTCATGGAGTCAAAGACTTACTGACTACTAACAAACAGTGGCAGAGACCTGTGTGATACATCTGAGTAGAGAAAACTGACTAAAACTTAAGCTCTGGGGAGGAAGATGATTACTGGAAGTAAAGAAGTTTTTATATGTACGTATCATTGCAGAATTAGGTACATGCATTATGAGTTTTCTTTTGCTTTACCCTTGAGACCAGTTGTTCCACTATTGCAGGAAGCAGAGTACAAAAGGTTATTCTAATCTATCTAAAAGTGCAAATTACATGGGCATTTACAGAATAATTTTAAAAAGGATTTTTTTTTCCTTTTACCAGAATTTTATTGACTGAAAACAGTTGAGGAGGAAAAGAACGTGGGTTATCAGCAGATTAAAGGTTGATGATTATGATGCAGTCTTGAAGAAGTTGATTGTAGGTCTGGACCTTAATCAAGTAAAATAACTAAGCATGAGAGAATTATTGAAATCATATAAGGCAGAAAAATGTGTCTTGGAGTAACAAGTACACTTTGGTCACTCAGAAAAAGTGGTGCGGCAGGGGAGTAGTGCAAACACAGAAGGAGTCTGAAGGTTCAACTCAGCTGACCACTTGTAGACATCTATTACTAGTTGAATGCCTGAGGGTACTGGGGGTTTGGGGTGTGACGTAAGAGCTAGAGGGGACCTGTGCCTTGTCAGGAGAGTAACTGGGGACAGCATCCTGGGGTGTTTCAGGTGGCACCAATGTTCAAGGAATAAGTTGGAGCTGTAAAGGAGATATATTTGTGCAGCCTGGCCAAATGAAGTCTAAAGAGGGATAGCTAAGAAAGATAATCCTGCCAGTAATCCTTAACAGCTGAACATTATTTAGGACAGAGGAAATTCTCATGCTGGAGGAATGAGTCTCTGTCCACCACCACTCACAGAAGCAGTGGGTCAAGCAGGGGGATCCCAGCTACCTCTGACAGGGAGTCTGATCTTTACCAAGTCAGATTGTTGGTGGAGGCTGCCTGTGTGAGAGGCTGGATGGTGGGTCAGGAAGCCTTTTCCAATTCAGGTTTTTCAGGACCAGGAAGTCATGCTAATTTTCCTCAACCTGCCTTATGCCAGAGTTCAGATGAAGTATTTATAGTAATCCTTAAATTCGTGAATCTCTTATAACATCCGAGCTTCTTGATAGTTAAAATCTTGTTTCAAAGGGTTTCTCATAATCAGCTGTCATTTTCCTGAAATGTTAATGTTACTTGCTGTTCTCCTCAGCTTTTATTTGGTTGTCTTACCAAGGAGGTATTCCTACAATGAGAATCCAAGTTAGGTTGGTTTTGTGTTTAGATGAACTTGTACCCTCTGGCGTAAGATGAAGGAAGCATAACACAGGTGCTCCAAAATGAAGCTGTTTACTCACTATTTCCAGACATAAATCTGCATGATTACTTTTAAAGTAGATGAGTAAAAACCTTGGCTAAAAGAGTGCAGCATTAATCTTCTGCCAGTTGGAAATATTGACAAGATGCATTTTTCACAGAGGAAGTTTTCTGTATCAATTATTTCCTATTTTCTTATCAGTCAAATATATTTTTTCTGTGAATAAGACACTGAAATAATTATATGCTTGGGAAAGGATTCATTATTGAGGAGAAGAGTCATTATATAATACTTTAGAAAGCAGTTCATAAGGAAGTGTTGAGGAGATAGATTTGTTGTTCAGATTTTCAGGTGATCTATTTTTAAAGTTTTTGTGTTGTAATGCAATGATGTACCATCTTCTGACATTCTCCCACACAAGAATATACAAGCTTCCTGAAGGGTGCTCGGAGTATTTGAGCTATTACCAATCTCACATAATTGCTGCTGGGTCACAGATCTATAGAGCACTGTAATAGACATGCCTTTGTCAGCCAGGGAATCCACATGACAGCTTTCTGGTGCCATCACTCCCTAGCAGTCAGAATTCTCTTATTGTTACTATTTATATTTTTCACCTCCTGTTGTAATTTAGCAGGAGACTTTTAATCCTGAATTGTTAATTGGACATATGTATAAATGACAATTTGGCCATGCAGGAAAATTTCTGGCAAGAACTGTTCCTCTGGATTTAAGAAGCCTTATATAATACCTCGTCAAGCTATTCATTAGGGCATGTTCTGTGCTATACATTTAAAGGTCTTGAGTGACATGAAACTGTCAATTTATGACTTCTGGCAAATAGGGCTTGTCACTTTGAAGTCTTTATTGCTACAAGGGCAGGAAGGGGTTAGTCATCACATAAGTGTACAGTTTCTTGAGGAAAAAAGCCTTTGGTCCAGACAGTAAATAAGTTTCGCTGTTAGACAAGTTAACCAACCAAATTTTGTATTTGACTGATTTGCATCAAATTCTTTTGTTTGGGTTTATTACCAATGGGTGATCATCTTCTTATAGACTTGTATAACTACATTTTATGTTATCTAACTAACTAAATTTTGGAATATTCTTTGCTATTGAGTTTAAATGGTTTGCTTTCATGTCAATCTGATTTCAATTTGATTGATCATTATAATTCTTTCTACTTGAGTTTTTGGATTATTATGGCAGGTGAGCTTAGGTAATAAACTTTCCTGATTTTATTTTCATGAAGTCTTTTAGTAAAATTATTAAAATACACCAACTCAAGTGTCTCTAAGCAGTGTGAGAGCAGAAACACTAAGGATGTGGGTGGAAACAGGCCAATAAATTCCAACAATTGAACAGTTTTCCTTAAGTAGCCTTTATTTATTGTCAGCTCTTGGGTTCTTTTTAAGTTCAGCCTCTTTCGAGGCTCCCCACAAAATACACATACCACTCTGAGGGCAGCAGCCAGTACTAAAATGTTTATGTGAGGATATATGTATGAACACAAATCTCTTCACAGCTGGCTCTCTATTGGCCCTAGATACTTGAAAAGTGTTTTAACTTATCCTCGGGCTGGCTTAGCTTGTACATCTGAAAATGGACCCACAGTGGAGTGTTTTTATTAGCAAGTCTTTACTAAAAGTATTTGGGCAGTCTGCCCAAACTCTCCCTTTTCTGGCCAAACTGCATGCTGTCTTGTACTTCATCATAGGAAGACATGTGGTTCTGTGTGAAAATATACCCTGAAAGTTAGAAAAGTCACTGCTACTTGTAGCATAATTCCCACCAGTAATGCTCCTGTCCTATATTTCGCAAGCTAATCTGCATCCTCTCTCCTTTCCTCCTCAAGTGAACTTGCACAGTCAGACCGTCTCTGCCCAGCCCTTGTCTCAACAGATTGTGTACAGGTTTATTCTCCCATCCTCTTCTCATTTGGAGAAAGACCACCCACCCTCTCCATGGGGGGGACAGCCCCATGTCCCCTGAGAAATGTTGCCCTGCTGTGTGGCTGCTGCAGGATCACATCCACAGAGCATTAGGTCAGTGCTACTGTTGGAAATGCTGGAAGGCAGACTTCTGTGTAGCCTGATGACACTGAAGTACTTTTATCTTGAAAACTATTTTGGAGAGCTCCTTGAATTTACCCAGGAGAATAGCACCAGCCAAGGAGACAGGAAGGTCGACTCAACTGGATGTTGCAGTCACTCATTAAGATCATTATCTGTGTTAGTGCCTTCCCTGTCCTTCCCACCCTAAACTACTGTGTGCTGGACTCACATCATTCATGCTCCATCATTTCAAAGAACAAGTTCATGTCAGTCAGTGGAAAGCAGTCTTTCTCTCCTTTGCTCTGGTAGTTGGTTTGAACACATCACTGTTTCCCTCTTAGCAAGAGCAAAAGCTTTGAGGTCATTCTCACAGATTCCCGAGGACATTTGCATACTGCTACCCATCAGCAAGAGGTAACCATGCATATTATGTTTTTCTGAAGAGTGCCTTTTTCTAGTTTAAATAAACAGGGAAGATGAACTAATTTAATATTGTCATCTAATGATACTTCTGTGACCTACTGACACTCTTTTTCTTTTCTCTTAGGTGAACTATTGGACTTTTGCCCATAGGGTAATTGAAATTAGGCTTAGTTTAGGTGTATTTGAAGAACCAAGTTCTTGAATATCTCTTATTTTAAAAAATATGCAGATTTGCAATACTGTATGCTTAACCGCAAATTATTCTACCCCTCTAAGGTCTGTTGATAATTTCTAATGTCTCTCAATGGTCTTTCATTTATATTTTGATATTTCTCAAACTTCAGTCTGATAGACTGAAAGTCTTGTAGACTTTGAAGGTCACTGTTATAAGAATCTATCATTCTCAACTAAGATTTGGTGTCACATAGAAGGTAAAAGTTTCCTCCCATTTGGCATTAAGTAAAATTACAGACCATCTTTATGCTATATATGAAGCACCATGCTTTAAACCCCCCCCAAATGCTATGAAAATGCATCCTGTCTTTTACCAAAAAAAATCAAAGTAAGTAATTTGTGTCATCTCATCAAAGGTTTACCACATTGTGTCTCAGACTCAGATTTTCCTCGGTCTTGATGTCTTAAGATGTTGATATAAAATGCTGGCGGGAGTCTGACCCACCATATAACCATTGCACCTTGGACCCTAGAAGTCGTTCTTTGTAGCTGTTGTCCTGCCTTCCTGACTGTGAGACCAGAACATGTAAGCAGGTGACATGACAGCCTGCCTCCCAACATCCACTACAGCTGTGTACTAGGTCATGTTCTTTGCTTTACTGAAACTTTGATTATAGGGCATTTTAAACCAGAGCAAAACCAAGAGGTTTATCCCTTTTCCAAATTAACAGCCTTATAGGGAATGTACACCATACTGAGTTATTCAGTTTACATCCTGCATGCATGAATCAGTGTTACAGTCCAAATTGCTACAATTGCTATAGTTAGCTTTCAAATCTGAAACTGATTGTAGTTCTAACAATGAAAAATTACTTTCAGGTGAGGACCCCACATATTGTATTGCCAGCTATAACAATTGTAAATTAACAGTGCTAGAAGGCAGGCATTATCAGTGAAACTCCATCACCTGCAGCCAAAGTTGTTAGAGCAGTCCCTGGAAGCAACCCAGTTGCTGGCTCGATACAATTAACATCTTCCTACACACTTTCCAGGCACAGTGTAGGAATTAGCATGGACCCCAAATTATTCCCAGAAGACAGTTCTCATTCAGCTGTCTTGTTCTGGGGAGAAGTATGTTTAACAGCATGGGCACAGCTTATCCAGTTGACCCCAGTGCTAGAGCATGTTTAAGTTACTGTCTAGAGATTTGGTTATAAGGCAGTATCTGGACTCAGAAATCAAAATCTTACCTGCATTTCTTTTGTTCTTGTTGAAATGAGACAGTCTGTTCTGATGACTGACAGAGAGGGAACTTTTTGCATCACTTAGACTGTGATTTATCAGAGCTAGTCTTGCTTTCCAAAATTCTCTTTGAACATCGTTTTTACTGTGTATCAAATAGGGTTCTATGTCACATTAAAGCTGGTATGTCACAGATGTATTTTAGAAAGAAAATTGCATACTTTCATGAACCTAGAAAAATGTCAGAAACTTTCCCTTGCCATGAGAAGTGCGTAAAAAATAGTTTCTGAAGATCACAGAGAAATCAGCACGTTATTCACTTGTCATAAATGTTCTGGTTTCCCGAGCTGGGTGATGCCATAGTTACTTGTGAAGTTTCACTTTTTTTTTCACAGAAATAGTCTGAAAACCAACTCATGAGCAAAATCAGAAGCGTGCTTTTGATGATACAGAAGAAGCTATATAGTATAATGCTATATTTATCAATCTATCTATCTATACTAGAATGCTATAGCAAGTCTAACAGTGGTTAATGTTGGAAATAAAGTATCTTTAGAAGGATTGTGTCAGTGAGGATTTCAGAAGTTGCACGTGTGGATTCTAAGAAGCATATCCATATCCCTCCCGCTGCCCATCTGCTGGAGGAGATGTGTTGTCGCTGGGGTCTCCTTCTGTCTCTGAAAGATTTGCAGTACCTCTGTGAGCAATGATACAAGTGGCTTGTCACAGAGCCCCTGGTGCCTGCTGGTGGCTCACTCCAATTTTCCTCTCACACCTGGCTATGACTGTTTTGGGGTAGGGGAACAGCAAGCAAGAGAAATGCAAGTCAGGGTTCCCTGTAAAAATAGGGAGGATGTGACCATATATGTAGAGGAAGCAACTATAGTTGAATAAATGCCAAAGAAATCTGATTGCAGTTTTTCTTGAGTTTTGATAGGGAAATATCTGTGTGGCTGTGATTATAATATGCATGTATATGTACATATACACAATGATACAGCGGCAGAAAAAAAATTCCAATTATTTATTTGAGATTATTAAAATTAATAACATCAACTTTTCTTAAGACATATGAAATTATTAAATAATGATAGAGTGGAAATCGTAAAAGTTTGCAAAGAAGGCAGCATTACTCCCTGAAAAACAGCATATGAAAGAAATAGTCCCACATAATTTGAAATGGTGGTCTGTAGCAGATGCAAACAAAACTGCCTGTTAAGAAAAAAGCTTTCTCATAAGAATTATTTTTCTGTCAAAGTATTATGATTTTCTTTTTTTAGCTATTTTTCCTGCTCAGGTGCTGCTGATATTTTCATGGCATGGCAGGAAGCGCCATACAGAGTTATTTTGTCTTTATTTCTTCTCTGGAGTATTTTTGTTATATGTCAGGTATATGAACTCTGTAGAAACTATAATTACACTTTCTGTAAGTTTTTACCATATTTTTTTCTTTCATTCTCCTCACAGTAGCCCAGTATATTTGACCTCTTGTTTCTTTAGATTTCTTCCTTCAGAGACACTCAAAGCAATTGGAGACTTTTGTACTGTTGCTGGTTGTTTCTAGTTCTTACAGCTCCATGTAAATGTCGTATGCATGCATTTACATGTGACAGCACAGTAACAGTTGTTACACAACACTATCTGCCTGTAGATAAAATAAAGATAAATGTTTTATTTTTGTAAACACCCATGGAACCATTATCTTTGATGTTTATATCACCTTCCAGGACTGTACTGTATGAGCAAATCAATCTCTAGTTTCTAATTGCATGTAAAAATAGGGTTTTTTTTGTGACAAAACTTTACAGATAATTATTTTCAGGAATTGGTGCAGGCAAGAAATAAAAATTAGCAGGGGACAGCTATTTAGAAGAATGAAAATGTGTATTTAATATGTCTCTACTAAAAGAGACAAACTAAACTTAGATCTACTTCTCAAGAATCATGAAAAGGTAAATAAAAAAGGTTCCAGTGAGTATTTTCCTTATGGCTTATAGCGAAGCAATAAAACAAACAAGAAACCCCCAAATCATCCTCATGAAATCATGGTAGATCCCATTTGTAGGTGACTGTACTCTTCTTCTACAATCAACATCTCTAATGCCCAGTTTCATTGATACAAGTTAATTCATGGTTTGTCTCACAATAAATGGGGAGACAATGATCTGTTTATCCATGTGCTTTCAAGAGAGAGGAGCTTTTAGCATTAACCCCCCAGTTGCAGTCCCTCAGTTTTCCTCAGGGATCTTGGGGAACTCTGTTGGTAGTAAGAAACTGGATAATGTGTGTACATTGTTGTGGGTTAACTTGACATCTGCCTGACAGATATGAAATAGAGCTTGTGTTGAGACCTAAGTCTTTGTCAGGTGGCAGCTGGAGTCAGGCAGGACACCCTTCCACATCCAGCACCCAATCTACTTGAGTTTGGGAACAGGGGAATGAAACTCAGTTTCCATGCCTGTCCATGGAACATGGCAGTCCACCTTTCTTGTAAATACCTCCTTGTGAACCACGTTTACGTCTGTTAATTTGGGTCTGAACATAAAATTTTTCGCCTCCTTGAATTGAATCCACAGTTTTGAAATGAAAGAATGAAAAGCAAAAGGGTAAAATGCAATGCATTAAGAACATGATATCTGTTCCAGGGGTATAAAACTGTGCAATGAATTTGAAATTTGTTTTACTTAGAGTGAGACTAACAGAACATAATCCACAGACTGTGCAACCTCTAGTAGCCCAGACTAGACTGATACCATCCTGTAGGGAGAAATGGGAAACATCTTGCAAAGGATTGCGATTCCTCAGCTCTTTTATATGGATGTGGAGGAGAGTTCTTTCTCATGTCTTCTTTACCTTTTCCTGCCTATGTCAAGCCATGTTGATCTACTCTGGAAAACAAGGAAAACAACTCAGTAACAGCCTTTGTACATATCTCTTGTTGCACTGCTTAAGAAAAGAGGGAACAGATTAGTTACTATGTTCCTCACAGTGTTTAGTGACTTTTTTTTTGATGAATGAAGACCTCACAATAATAAAAATATATATTATAGCTTGCTATAGAATCTCAACAGAGATTTTTTTTTTTTTAATGACTGAAGAAAGAAGAAAAAGCAGTGAGTTAGTGCAGCTTGCATTTTCAGCTGAGAAAATTACAGGAAGCTACAGTTCTTTCTCTAATAAGGTGTTAAACCTCCAACTGAACAGCAGAGGGAAATATTTTTTGTGGGCCTTGTTCTTTGAGGTCAATTTTTTTTCTCTTCCCTCTTTCCCCCTTTTTGTTTGTTTTGTTTTGTTTTGTTTTGTTTTGTTTTGTTTTGTTTCCCCCAGGTGAAAGAGAGAACCAGGAGAAAACAATTTTGTTAGAAGGATTTTTTTTTTTGCAAATCCTTGAATAAAGTATACAGAATAAAAGCACAGACATTATATTCTTTACTATATGTAAGACTTTAGAGTTGTTTTATAGCTGCTATGTTTCAGTATTAGTTCTAGTTTAGAACTCAGTAGTTTAGAATCAAAACTGTGACTATTTTTTACCATTCCTTGGAATCTCCTATGGGTTTTTCTTTCAGGTTCTGATTTTTAATTTGTAAGTTAGTAAGCTCTGGTTGGAAAAATATTTTATGTGAATGTTTTTCTAATAGCATATGAGATTGAATCAAAATCTTAGTAGGTCACCACTGAGCAGGTCAGGGTATTTGAGCAGCACTAGGAAGATGTAAAAGCTGTGTTTTGTTGTCCACACACAATCCTCAAGCAACACATGGGTTTCAGCATGTCAGAGATGATCTCTCCGTGAGAATTACCTTTTACCGGGTCGGACTTGATTTCAGCACAGCTTTTTAATTGCCTTTCCTTGTGGCCCATAAATTCTACATTCTTTATGTCCGTTATGAGCAATCCATTCTTCTCACCAGGCTTTGTTAACCTCCCCCTAAGTCTGAGACAGCACGTGGACAAACTTATCTCAAGTCTCTACAGTAGTGGTTTATCTTACAGTCCAAGTTCAAGATACTCACAGAGGCATATTTGAGGGGTAGAGGGAGATCGCAGATCTCTTGGTGTTTGCAGATTCCATCTTTCCCATAACTTGGGGTGATCTTTGACCAGTGATATGTGTATGAGCAGTTGCTTCTCTACACAGTTTGCTGCAGTGGGAATTTTGTGTCTGGATGCACTGACCAGGATGTGGTAACCGGATCTCACCTCTGTCAGGCCCGGGGTGGTCGCCATCCTGTCGCTCCCTTCTGTGCTTTTCCCATGGCAAAGTCTTTCTATGAACTTTACAGTGTTTGAGACAGGACACTGTGCTCTTTAAGTCCTTGCAGAACTGTATGAAGAAATTAAGGATGAAGTGGTGCTACACGTTTGACGGTAAACTATGTTGTATCACATAATTTCTTGTTTGCCACAGATTTAAAAAAACCATATAATCAAATGGTATTCTGACAGATATGCTTTGACTTGGTAAGTTACAAATAAGCAGTGTTTTGGCTTCCACTTTTGCATACATGTTCTATTGATAAACAATATTTTGTACATATTTCAACATCACTTTTTAGTATGAGTTTTAAATACTTAACATATTGCAAATATTAAATTGGTGCACCAAACCCTCAAGCTCGATTATTGATTTTATCTTTATTTTCATCTTGCAGAGACAAAGTATTAGAATGGCATAAAATATGGCCCAGTTCTACTACAAAAGAAGCGTGAATGCTCCCTACAGAGATCGTATCCCTCTTCGCATTGTGCGGGCAGAATCCGAACTGTCTCATTCAGAGAAGGCCTATCTGAACGCCGTGGAGAAAGGAGATTACGCCAGTGTAAAGAAAGCTTTGGAGGAGGCAGAAATTTATTTCAAGATCAATATTAACTGCATTGATCCCCTGGGAAGAACTGCACTCCTTATTGCAATTGAAAATGAGAACCTTGAGCTCATTGAGCTGCTCTTAAGTTTTAACGTGTATGTGGGAGATGCTCTGTTGCATGCCATACGGAAGGAGGTGGTTGGGGCCGTGGAACTGCTGTTAAATCACAAGAAGCCTAGTGGAGAGAAGCAGGTAAGTGCAGGATTTTCTGAGTTTGTAGTCTGATTTAATGTAAAGAGAAGAATTGTGCAAAGGGAGTAAGAAAAAGAAAAACAAAACCAACCATCATCCTTGCACACAGTACTTAAAATCAGAAAATCAATTACTTTGATGCTGTATGCATTGTATTCATCTACATTTTTACATCATAGAGTCAGAAATTGTTTTGAGTCAAAAGGACCTTTAAGTCTAGTTCCAACATCCTGCCATGGGCAGAGATATCTTTCCTTAAACAAGGTTGCTCAAAGCCCAACCTGACCTTGAACACTTCCAGGGATAGGGCACCCAGAACTTCTCAGGGCAGCCTGATCCTGTATCTCACCACCCTGATTGTAAAAAATGTCTTCCCTCTGTCCATTCTAAACCTATCCTCTTTCAGTTTAAAACTGTTGCCTCTTTTCCTGTCACTACAGGCCTTGGTTAAAAGTCTCTCTTTGTCTTTCCCATAACTCCCCTCTGTATAATGATAACATTATTCCTGCAGATAATGTGGGGAAATCCTTAATCATTCAAAGAAACTAATAATTCAGAAGAGAATAGTAGTGTTAATATGTAGTCCATTTGAATTAATTATGAAACTCCCATAAAAGTCAATGACTGTTTTAAACCCTTCCATGTAGAGGTCATCATATCCCAACTCAGAAAGGCAAAGGTGGTAGACATGACTCAGTTGATCAGAACTTCAGTCCTGTTTAAATCCATCCTATGAAGTACAACTAAAAAGGTGCAAACTCCCCTCCCTTTCTTCCTATCTTTTCTCAAAGGAAAAAATCATTATGTGTAGTCTTATTCATGATCTACTCTGCTTTTCCTTGAACTGCCTTGAGGCATCTCTGTCTACTTCTATGGGAAGTATCTAGCCTCTCACAAGTCTTTCTCATTTTAAGAAAATAGTGAAGACAGGATAACATAGCCCATAAATTCTGATATTCCTAGGACTCTGCTAGGAATAAAAACCTTAAAAGTAGTTATACTATTGTATTCTATTTTCATCAGTTTCAACTTTTGTGTGTTATAGGTAGTCTATTAATGTATTTCAGTGAATAGTATGTTGAAATGATTACAGCCCTTTTACAGATAATGCATACAATATACTTTAATTACAGTATAATGTACTTGACATGGATAGCATTGCAGATAATAGGTAAAAAAGTATAATTTTTGCTGATAACATGAATTCTATGCTTTTTTGTTATGGAAAGAAAGAAATACACTAGGTCTTTCTGCGAATGTGTGTGCCTGTCTTCTCTTCTAGATAGCAAAAGCAGAGCTCCTATAAAATGCCAACAGATCTATGTCAGAGAAAGTGAAGAAAACTATATTCGTATTATGTTTGTCTCATTTCTTTATTCCTAACTGACAGTGCAGGTGAGAATACTGTGCAAAGGAATTTCTCATTGCAGTGTACAAGGACCCTGAAGGATCAGTGCACAGCCCCATCCCAAACCAGTTAAAATACCTGTGTCTTCATTATCCAGCCTCTGTGGTCAAAGTTGCTGTTTGCAGGGCAGAGTCCATGCCATTTGATGGTAGCCATCCAAAGGTGTGTCTCATCTCTAGTCTGGCTCTCTGGGCTTCCCTTAGCAGTGGAGAAAAATGGAGATCCCTGGAGAGCTCCTCCTGCTGTCTTTTTCAGTTATTTGTTTTAGGCCAGCATAAGCCACTTTTTGGCTTTGGGAGTCTACAAATTCACCTTACAATAGCTGCCTAAATTTCAGACTGTTCTTCAGACTTTCAGGGCTACTTTTTCATTTGTGCTACAGCTACTGTAATGGAAATGCTTGAATACAAACAGTAAAACTTGTACTAGGTGAGCTTCATGCTATAGTAGACAAAAGAATAGGCTTACTTTTTGTGTGAATACTACCACGTTAAATTATCCACAAACTGCTTTACTCCTATCCAGAGAATCATTCTCTGTACTGAAGCTTAAGGGTGTTGTTTCAGTGCCTGAGTCCACTGCTGGCTGGTGTGAAGAGTGCTGCTCCTCCTACGCTTTCTTGGTTTCCCTGGTTGCACTTGCTGGGGGTCTCACTGTAAAGTGTGAAGAATAATCATGAATCATTTGAACAGAGACATCTCCTTCTGTGTCTGTACAAGGCTAGGTTTGCCCATTGCTGCTGCAAGCACTGCTTGCAAGCCAGTGCTTACAAAAATGGCTTTTTAACAAACTGGTTGCTTACGTGTGCTCTCTGTTGTATGCACTGGGGATCCCAACAACAGTTAAGCTTCTGTGGGTGTCAGGTGTGTAATAATACACTGATAATCACACTGGTTCATTTTTTTAGGAACATGGCATGCTGAAGAGAATGTAAATGTCAATTGCATTTTTGCAGTAATGCCACAATGAATTTAATATAATAAAATAGTATCTTCTGGCTGAGAAATCATTCCAGTGGGCTAAAGATTAAAAAATCTGAATACTCAGAGTTATATAATTTTACATACTTTTATTATATACCTTTTTCTTCCTTCAAGTTTTTTTCCCCTTCAAGTTTCTTTTGAAATTATTTCAAACTACAACTCTACTTTTTTGATTACTGATATTTATAAATATTTGACATATTGTTTAGACAATGATTCATTTTCAGACTCTGTGCTTTTAATAACATGATGTCTTTGGCTGTTTGGTTTTCCTTCTTTCAGTAAATCTGGTCATGTGTGCTAAAATCCTGGCCCCTTGAAGTTAGTGGGAATTTTGCCATTGATTCAGTGAAGTAAAGGTTTCAAATTTTTGCTGAATTTTTTCTTTTTTTTTCTTTTGGTCCGTGATGAAAAGTTTTATTTCTACAGAAGACAGATAATGATAGAAAGAAAAAAACCTTGCTAAATACTTCCAAGCACAAGAAACAATTTCCCAAATACTTAATTAGTAATAAAAGTTATGAACATTGAAATTCTGGAAAAAAACTGATATGATTCACAAGTAAATGAATTAGGTCTCGCTATTTTTTATATTCATGAGATAACATCCTATGTATGATGCATAGCTAATTCCAGCTTCATCTCATACAATGATGTAGCTATATTTGTAAAATGAAATAATTTTTAAGCATAGAATTTCTTATATAATTCAAATTCTCATTGTCAATGTCAGAAAGCTAGAAGAAAATGTCCTCTTGTATCAACAGAAAGATACCATTCTTCGGGACTGCTGAAATGTATCTTTTAAAAGAACTGGTTATCTTCCAAAATTTAATTCTTTAAACATTTTAAGTGTTGCAAAAAGAAAAGGGGACAAATGTAATAATACGATAATTCTGAGCAAGAATCAATGCATAAAGTAATCAGTTTTTGCAATTTTGAAAAAGTTTTATAACCAATATCTCCAAATTAGGAGATGCCACTGAACATTAATTTCCACTTCCTCCTAAAAGAAGCAAAACGACACAAAAGAAAAACAAACAAACAAAAAACGGAAAAAAACCAAACCACCAAAAAAACCCCACCAAAACAAAACCCACTCCAATAACAAAAATCCCTAACAAAACCCCAATGTAACAAGCAAACAAACACCTCCCCCCTTCTCCCCAAACCCACAAACTATAAAACAATGTTCAGATCTTGTTAAAGTTGGATCTAAACTCTGGTCCATTGATCATTCAGCTGCGGGGCTCTACCTAACAGCCATACCTGATGTGCTCAGCATTTCAAAGGCAGTGGTTACAGTGGTTTTAACCTAACTACCAATATATGGATACATCTGGTGCCACCTGGTGACTACAGATGAGGCATGTAGGTTTAACAGTTCTGAATTGTCTTTGAACTCCTTCTGTTTCTCAGTTTTTGAGTGAAGTTTTTGCACCATACATTAATCCAACTCAGGAAAAGGGGGCTTTTGTCACTTGCATTACATTCATTATATTTTCTATACTTTTTTAGCTGTACCAGCTGCTAGAGCACAAGTAAAAGAGAATAGCACAAATTAATGTGAATGAGTCGAGGAAACTTGTCCAAGTACTTTTAAATTACCATTCTTCAAAGCCATATGTCCTGAATTATCTGCCAAGTCACTTGTTGCTTACCCTGATGGATAGCTGAATGCCAAATTAAGAGGGGGGAAAAAAAAAAAAGTTGTTCTTTTAAATTTAGTATCTGCAGAAAACATTTTTGTCTTGTTAAAATGCATGCAGCATCCACAGATGGGCCGGGGGTAAGGCAGCATAAAAAATTAATACCTTTATCTAAATCATAGTATGCTCTACTGTTTAAGGAACCCAGGCATTGATCATTAGCTGGGTGGTTGACCATCTGGATATTTGTGTATATTCAGGAAAACTGAAGCAGAGGTGTAGCTGCCTTCTAGGGATGCTGCAAATCATATCAGTGAAGCTGAAAACTCAGTTACTAGACTTGAATCCGTGTAGCATTGTATTAGCTGACAGACTTGCTTTAGGGCTTGGAAACCTGACTGCAGTGTTTACAGCATTGTCTGACTAGCAGAAAAAAGCACATGACAGTGCTTTTATGCCTTCTGTTCACTATTATATGTCAGTCTTGTGATACTTGAGGGTATTTTTAATGGGTGGACATTCTACAAATAGATGTGCAGATGTGTGAAAGAAATACTGAGCTAATGCCAGACTGGCATTTGCAAATATAAGGGAATTACTAGAGGAAGAACTTTGGGACAGGGAGGGATGTGATCACTGTGATATGTGCCTGACTCACATGTGAAGAAAAGTAGAAATCACTGGCATAGTGTGCTGGAAGTAGGAAGCTGAAAATAAACTATATCCACATGCTGCAACACTCAAAGACCTTTTGCTCTCCCAGGACAAGCAGTAAAGTCACATCATAAAATACTTTATGTAAAAGCCCTGCTTCTTCTTACTCTGCCAAAGTCAAGCCAGGAAGCCAGACTTCAGCTTGTCAGTGTGTTGGCCTCTAAAAATGCAAGTCCATGGCATATACAACTTTTTTTTTGTTGGGTTTCGTGGATTTTTCCCGGCAATTTCTCAAAGGCTCAAGAAAGGCTGAGTTCAATCAGTTGTCTAAATATTTGGTAGAAGATATTTACTTGAAGAGACAAAAACCTAATCCTCTGAAACTTTAAATATAGACATTTCAGAAGGACTGAAAGATTCAGCTTTTAGGTCATCATTTTCTCTCCAGACAGACTGTGAGCAACCCTTCCTCATCAGTATGTGGAGGCCTCTTTAGTATTCTCTCTGGTCATGGTAGACTTTAGGTACGGTATGTTCTAGCCTTTATCTGTAGGGAAAGAACTGAAAGGAAGGAGAGGAACGTTTTGTGGCAGGGGTAACCAAAGCAAGCTGTGGCTTTGTGATGTTGTAAGGAACAGCATCTGGAAGAGATGGGTGAGGTGAGACTTCATGTCTAAGCTCTGACATCTCAGAGTGAATTCAGGAATGCTGTGGTATTTATGTGCTTTTCGGTGTGCTAGCAGCCATTGTGAACTCTTGGACAGGAAGAGTTATCAGGTGATTGCTAGGAAAGCTTGCTATTGGGGCTTTTTGGGAGGTAGGGAGAGAAAAGGCATTGTTTTACTGTCAAAGGCTAAAGTTATATTTTATAAATCTTGATGCATATATCTGATTGATAATTATTTGCAGTGTGGGAAGGTAAAAAAGAGGAGGACAACAATACAAGTTGCCTTTCACTTGAATCTACTGATGCAATTCTCATCAGAAAAAACAGTGACTGATCTTATGCCAAAATGTGTCTCAACATCTGATTTTTTTTTTTTAAATCAGTGTTGCTACGTAGTTTTGGAGAGAATGAGAGACTGTAAGAGAACACCCAGGATGAGGGAATGGTCCTGTGTGAGGAAGTGTCAAGGATGTTTTACAGTATAGTTTCTAGGCCAGTGGAACAGATTTCTCTGTGGATGTTCAGGTGCTCACCTAACCCAGCTAACTGGGAAGGAATATGGACAACAAGGCTAGACAGCTTTGCAGGCAAAGTGCCTTCAGTCTGGCAGCACTCCCAGAAGCAGAGGAAAAGTCTAAAAGTGAAAAGTCAGGAAACAGCATGAAAGTAGCATAGAGCCTGAAGAGTCATTTTCCATTCTTGAAATACTGGCAGCATAGATGCTGCTCTTCTGACAGAGCTCCTATCAGGCCTGACAGAGCTCCTATCTCCTAGGAGATTACCTACATGCAGCCACATCACCCACTGTATTCTTTTAATGTCTCTCAGTATCTCTGGACTTCTTGAAATTGCTCTTTGAGGAGTCCCACGGTACTGACATGAAGCCAGTGCTTTTCTTTGGAGCTGCACTTGTAACCCAGCTTTAGTCTCAGTCTCCCTTAATGTGTGCAGAGCATTTAGGTAGCTTTGGCCCATTGTTTCCTTTCCAAGCTTCATAGGATATAATTTTCTCAGTCCTGCATTGCCACACAGTCCAATGGTGTAAGTGGGAGGTCTGTGTCAGGGTTGTACTTCCACCTGGTGACAGATGGAGAAGACCGGAGAATGTATACAGGTTGTAGGTCCAGCATGCCTGCAATTGACTTTACATAAATGTTAAACCTGATTTTTTTTTAATGCTCTTTAAAATTTTCCCGTAGTAACTGAACTGGGAGTTATATTGATCAAGAGGAGGCAGATGAGCACTGCATGATGCCTGTTAGTTTGCTAATCTAAACCTCTGTCTCCAGTAACTCTGCAAAATACCAGTCACAATCTCTTGTGGGGTATTCTTTGTCTGTTGAGATTCAAGCATCATTTTTGCTTGAAGCATCTGATTCAAGCATCATTTTGAAAATGTCTCCCACAGAAATTTATAAACTAAATGGGTTTTTTTGAATGTTGTGATTAATGACAGTCTAGCTAGTAATGAGTATGGAGGAGGCATTGCAGAGATTCTTTGTCAGGCTTGAAGTACATTCTTGAAGTGGAACGTGAGGGCAAAAAGTTGTTTCTTTCTACTGCTAGCTGCCTGAGTGGGTAGCTGAGTATTTTTTTCCCAGTGGTGTCTGATAAGTTAGAATTTTCTGACATATTGATAGACTGATGAATGGGCGAGGCTGTGTAGGGGATATTCCATTTTATGGATGAAACTGATACAGCAGCCTATCCACATATTCAGTCTTTCATATAACCATTTGGGCACATGAAAACAGCATGTAGCACAGGTGCACATGAGGCGGAGCTGACTAATTGCATTTGAGATGGAGATAAGAATTTACAGAAGTATTGTTCTTGGGTTTTTAGAAAGTTGCTGGCTGTTTTCAAGTTCAAAAAAAGCTGCATATAAATGTCATTATGTCTTGGCAATAAACCCAAACTGTCTGTGTTTATATGGATCAGAGCTAAGGTGGGTGGATGAGTAGAAAAACCTGTGACAATTACTAAAGAAATACTCCAGAAGCTGGTATGCCTGTGCCATCAAACAGAGCTGCTAGCAATTTCAATATTGAGGTAGGCAATGTGTTCTACAATATGCATCCATCATCTTGTAACAAATGCTAAATTATAATCCATGGCTGAAGCCATAGGAAAAGACAAATGCCAAAATATGGGGAAACATGACAGTTTCTTGACCTGTACAAAATGATGAGCCTTTTTATCATTGACAGCATAAAGAAAAATTCTGACTATCAGGATCCTCACAGATAGATTCCCAGAAGGTAATGTTATTGAGGATTACTTTTCCCAGGTATGAATCTAATCCTCTGGTTTACAAGTTTGTGGAAATCCAGAAAATTTGGTGATGACAAATATAGATGTATTTTAAACATGGCTGGTGAACCAAACTTCCACCTAAACTTTAAGTGATACAGATTTGAAAATATTAAGTACTTTTCTGTCATTATTTGCTGACATTTTCATATTTCTTGTTTTAAGCTCATACTAGAGGTGAAAGTACTTTCTTACCATGAGGAAATGAGTGCAGATTACCAAAAATATTTGAAAGTGTAGAGTAAATCAAACCCTTTAGGAAAAAAAAAAAACCCCTCCAAATCTTTAGAAAGTTAATTAAAAATAAGGTTTGCATAAAAGTCATATTTCTCTTCAAGAAGTCACATTTTCTGTGCTGATTTCTTTTCCCTTCTTTTCATTTTTTTTTTGAGCCCCTTTTTACAGCCCTCAGCCAAACTTAGAATAGGGGCAACATGCAAATTAAAAAAGAAGATGTCCAAAATTATTGCCTTCTACAGTCAGTGGTCCTGTATTGTCATCTTCACAAGCCTCCATGCCTGGCATCCTTTTTGCCAAACCTGCCTGCCTTCACTTCCTGACAACTCATCAATTGCAAAGATAGTTTTGTCTAAAGATTTTAAGTAGTTCAGTGCCTGAAAACAGGTCAAGAATCAGCTTTGAGGCCAGTAGTATAAATCTGTTGAGAGTGAGAGGTTCAACAAACAGAACCTCTTTTGATTGAGGTAGTCTTGTCTTCTAAGGTCTAGAAATCCCCATTGCCAATTATTTGTACATTTAGCAATGCAGTTTAACTTAGGAAGTTAACAAATTTATAAGCATTAAAGGAGCAATATAAACAAACCAGTATCTTTTCTGCTTAGAGCAGCCTCTCAGGGAACAGTTAATGGTTTGGCCCTTGATATAGCAGATTGAGATCTGTGCTCTGTATAAATATATGCTATGTATAAATATATGTATGCAGATACATGTATGTAAGGGGGTGGGAATCAGCCCCCCATTCAGATGCCTGAAGCTCAAGGCAAGGCAGCAGTGGAGCTCAGAGTCTGTGCAGAGATGTGTCTGCCCTGTCCCCTGCCTGCACTGCAAAGGAGGGAGACCCTCCAGTAGGTCTCATGGTATGTCTGTGTAGCTCTCTCTCATTCTCAAGAGTGTCTTAAGCAGTAAAATGCTGTTTGAATCAGTCCATTTACTGCTCACATACAAGCCAGATCGCTGAGTTCCCGGCAAGGTCAGTGATGAGCAAGAGGATTTGCTGACCAAATCCGAGTGTCTACTGTAAGCTAAAAAAAAGATTTTTCTGGACTCCATTCACTCCATCAACCAGGGGCCCAGCTCAGTAGCTCACATGTAGTGGGTAAGTGAAGTAGTGAAGCATCTTACAATATCTGTGAGACGTGTTGTGGCTTCACAGTTATGTCACAGAACCTGTGGGCAACTGAGATGAGCCCTAGGTTTTCCTGGGGATAATAGGAGCTCAAAAACATAATTCAGACATAGAGCTATCACTAGGTGTTTAAATCTGAAGATAAATAGCCTTCTGTACATTGTTCTGCAACATATCCTCTTCCTGACAGTGCCCAGTGCAGAAACCTAGGAAATATTTTAAGAACGGGACCACTTACTGTTGAAAGAAGCTCAAGACACAGCAGTATCTGATGGACACAAACCTCCAGGCAATCCAATGCTGAACAGTGGTCCACTGAAAAATATTTTCAAAGAGCCACCATTTTAGAGTTCTGTCTATGAGGAGCCACTGTGCTCAAATGCAGTTACCTTGAACTTGCCTGTGGAGATACTTCTTAAATAATGCAAAAGTAGAATTTGACAGACTTTTTCAAAGTGAGCACTAGTCTTTGAGAGTCAAGCATGCAATCATACATAATAACCTATAAAACAAATTACTTTTCAGACCTTCAGGCATGGGAAAACCCTAGGAAAATTTAAAAAACAGAAACACGTCACTGTCAAGAAGTTTGTTCGTATATGGTCTTCCACACCCCACCATTATCTTTCCTTGTCTCACAGGGCATCTCTTGTCAAATTTATCTGTGAGCAGTGAAATTTATGAAATCTGATTTCCACCTAACTATATGTATTGTGATTGAATTTCCTCTTTTTGACGTTATGAGCATTCATCAAAGCTTTTGAAGAGGCTGATAATACTCATAGTATCCTGTTCTTGTATGAATTCTCTGGTGTCTAGTAACATACTTGCACTCACACTCTAGAATTTTCTTCAGATCTCAAACATCTATATCTTTTTGGAAACTTGCAGGAAATTAGTATTTCTAATATTCCTTAACGTTAATACCCACCTGGAGCAATCCAACAAATTCAAAAATCACAACAGACAGACTGGCAAAGCCCATTAATGTGATAACAGGGGCTTACTTGTCTTGGGAGGCTACCAATTCAGCTTGTCAATTTACCGACTGTTTTCTGGATAGAGGATATGTGTCTCACATGCTGTGCTGACAGAAGTGTTTTAATTTTACTTTGTGCCTGTACCAGGAGCCATATCTTCCATATCTTCACCCCAGATTGGCAGGAGGCAAAATTAGTTCCCCTTTCAACTCAGCTACTAAAACACTACCGAGGGTTGGTAATAAAATATTATCTAAGTTTGCAGGCTTGTCACAGTGTGTGAGGCCTTCTGGCAGGGAAAAAAAAAAAAAAAGAAACCTGAAATATCTACCCTCAAAGTATAACATTTCATATTATGTACTGCTGAGATACAGCTGAATATTTGCAGAAAAAGCAAAAATGTCTGCCACCATTTTATTGCTACCAACTTGTTTTATGACATTTACTGTAAGTACAAGCAATCTGGCTGATAAGATTAAATTTATCTTTCCTGCTCCTTGCTCATTTAGACCTTTGTTTATTAAGTCTCTGCTTACTACCATGCCCTGAATTAGGTAAAAATATACTTACATCCGCTCAAAGAAAAAAACCCCACATTTCCATATCCTAAAGCACATTAGGAATACCTCTTTATACATGGATGCACCACGTGTGTAAGATCTGTACAGATCAAGATCCAATCAGCTGGTGAACTCAAGAGGAATACAATACTAAGATAAGCCTAACTTGAAACAAGGAGTATTAAGGGGTTTGAACCAATCCATTCCCCTTGGCTTTAGTTTCAAAGGCAATTTAGTTTCCTTCTGGCAATGTACCCTTAAATACATCTAACTGACTCTTCTGCCCCTGGTCTTTCACTGCATAGGGCAGGTTGTAATAATGCATTCTCTCCCATTTCTCCTTTAATCTCTTTGCAGTGGGAATTCAAAGGGAATGTTTTTATTTCTAGCTGTCTTCTCTTGTTTACTTACATGTTTCCAAAACCTCATAAGCAGGAGGATTGTTCAGTTGATTCTTGTATGCAAAGAGGATCTTAACATGTCTATTGTTAAGGGATTGAATCCAGCTGAGAATATCATCAACCTGTAATATAATTCAGTTTTCAATCCTTTGCCTCTCAAATACATCTTTCATTCCCAGCATATCCGAGCATAGTTGTATGAGCCTTGGTCTCCTCTGTATACTTCAGAAAAAATGTTGTGTTTTGTATCTGTGAAATATGGGAAATTTATGGTATGGTTCAAAATGTAGAGCTGCTGCTAAATAACAAACCACTGAATAACATACTGTGAATAATGTACTTATGAAACAGCTTACTGTGAAGTTCCTCTGCATCCTCTGAAGGTACAGGTTTCTTTGTCCCTTCCATAATCTTTTGTATTCCTTTCTCTTAATATTTTTAAATAGAGAAAACATTGTTCTCTAATTTGCCTGTTTTCTACTTTGTTCTTTGAGAGTATAACCCTTTTAATTTTCTCAAACATTAAATTTACTTCCCAGCCATGAGGATTTCAGCCATGAAAATTACTTTGCAATGTTAAATAGTTGCAATCAGCTGCAAAGAAGTTTAGCTAATTCCCACCCTCTGAGACACTTGTATCTCCTAAAGAGTTTGTTGATACCAAGGGAGGCCACCAATCTTTTGTTGTCTTTTCTGCAAAACCTCCTTTTCAGAAACAATCTTTATAATTCCATAGCCAGTGGAACAGCTTTTCTTGTTTCTAGATCTAGGAAGGTCAGGGATAAACAAAGGATCGTGCTTGGATTCTAAGAACTCCTTTGTTCTGACATTTCTCTGAAAACCTCATTGTTGAAGCAAGCCAATTTCTTTCCACCTCTCTAACTGACTATTGGAGCCATTTGGGACAAAAAGATGGAACAGGGAAAAGCAAGAACTTTTTCCACATTTTACTAATCAACCCAGAGACAAATTTCTCAGGAAATGGACTATCAGACCTGAGCTTCAGTAAAATTATTTTGTCTTTATGAACCATTCTGTGTTTGGGAAAATTATCTATGCATCCATTTAAAAAATTCGGATGGGAAGCTCCCCCTAGATCTACTTTGAATATTCAGGACATTTCAGTATTGACTTTACTCATCATGAAAACTCTGAGAGAGATATATATGAGCTTTATCATGATGGAAATAAATAGTTCAAGTTCCCCTTTAATCCTTTCCATAATATCTTTCTTCTTTCTCAGCCCTCATGTTTTTTCAAAACCATTTTACTTTTCTTCTTTCACTGTCCCTTGACTGAAAACAACTTTTGCTTGTCACTCCTCATTATGAGCAATCAAGCAATGCCCAGAACTCTTACTAGAAAGACTCCTTTACTTGTTTAAAAGTTGTATGTGGAGAGAGCAAGTGTAATTTCCATATCTGAAAACAAATTCTAAATATCCTGGCAGTTTTCTATTGAGTGTCTACTTTTAAGCAATTTCCCACCCTTGCTCAAGCTACTGGCGTTGACTGATGAAGCAGCACATCCTTTCACTCATAATGCTCACAGGAAGACATTAATTGGAAATGAGCAGTTTTGTGTCCAGGCAGTTTTTTGGATCAGAGTTCTTTCAGAAGTACAGGGAGGAGGAAAAAAAAAAAAAATAGAGAAATAAAGCACTGAAGTAATTTGACATCAGTTCCACCCAACAAATTCGTGTCCTAAACCTATAAAATCGAATATCTTTTCTTCTGCTTCTGTCTGATAACTGTTACCAATTAATTTCACAGCATTTCCTTCCATTCCATATTCTCTTTTTTCAAATAAAAGAAATCTCTAGTTTTTACAGCAGGGACTATCCTGAAGAAAATAGTCAAACATTCTGCTTGTAAGCACCTAGAAGAAAATATAGACATGAATAGCAGTCTACTAAGATTTGTCAGGAACAAAGCTTGTCATAACAATATAATTATCATTCATCACCAGATAGCAAGTTCTGTATGTTGGGGAAAAATACAGTACATATCATATAGCTCGAGATTTGTAAGATTTCATAAACTGTCACTCAATATACAGCCTAAGAAAACCCCACTCACAGGAGTTGCCAGCAGTACTTGGTGAAGCAGGACATGTGAATTCAAGAGGGATAAAATGAGCAGTCCTGCAGGGGTCTATCCCCATCAGTGCAATTATACATGACATTTTAGATGAAATAGAGGGTGTGTTAATTCTGTAGACAACCAACAATGTGGGGGGATCTCAAGGCTGTTGCAGGACACAATTATAATTCAGGTGTTGGCAAGCAAGAAATTATTTCTGTGAAAAATAAAAGAGTTTGGTAGGAAAAAAGGTAAGGTCCTAAGTGGAGCAGAAATAACCAAGTATGTATTGGAATTGAAACCAATTAAGATAACAGTTCTGCAGGGAATATTAAAACAAGACTAATATAAAAAGACTTGACAATACCAGATTCCTGTTCAAAAGTCAGGATTGCATCTGATGACATCAGAATGAGCACAGATCATACAATTGTAGAATCACAGAATAGCCTGGGCTGGAAGGGACCTTAAAGGCTATCTTGTTCCAGCCCCCATAAGGAAAGTCTGAATGAAAAATTAGAAAACAGAAACTAAGCAAAGAAATAAAGAATTCTCTGTGTTCACATTCCATAGAGCAAGATTTTATGGGCTTAAACTGCTCAAAGGTAAAACATATGAAGTATCAGAAACATTGTGAGGAAATGGTGTGACATATCCACCCACCACTACGGAGCTTTAGGAACAGATTGGTCAAATTCTTTTCCTTAATGTGTTACATTAATGCTTTTTGTGTAATGTGGCTGTCATGGAGACTGGAAGTGATCAGTCCATGATGTGACTTTTGTGACACACAAATTGGTTCAGCTGTAATAAGATGAGCATGAACAAGCATTAGAAAGCTCACATCTTGGGGTAGGTTAAGTGTAGCTGATTTAAAAAAAAAAAACAAACCACATCCAGGGTTTTGAAAACTCAGCTTGTGCTTGGAAAAAAGAAAGGATGAAAATAACTCTAACTTGTAAATTTAACTTTTCAAGATCCACAGACTTGTAAAAAGGGAAGCACTGAAGCCTCCTTAAATGTGACAGGGATTTTGTATTACTACAAACATCCGTGTTCCGATGCTGTCCCAGCAAAGCTGAAAGTAAATTTTCAACAAAATACATGGACATGATATTACATAAAACACTATTCTAAGCAGGGGGAAGTTACCCTTTGCTAACAGTGATTCATATTATCACCAAATGAGGGCATTTAGGCCTGAGCCTTGGAAATATATTATGACGTGATGTACATTGAGAAGGGTTTACACAGAGGCAAGAATGTCACCTTTACCACCTTACCAGAAGGTGACAGACTAAAAGCAAGCTCCTAAGGTAACACATTCAGCATAAACTGTTCATACCTTCTTTTCACACATCCTGGAGAACTAGCCAAAGTGATGAATGCTGTACTTTTGAAAATACCTGTCTTGTAATCCCAGAAGAGCAGGTTAGGAGACACAAGCTATGGCTAGCTGTGGGTCAGTACCAGCAGGAGATAACACAGTAATTGAGTTTTGAGCTAGTTAGCACATGTCTTGTGTCTGAAGAATAAATTATGTTGAACTCTGTACTAAGGGGAATGTTTACCTTACCCAATTTCAGCTATATAAAATTAGATATGTATCTTGGGTTGCTTATCAGAGCTCCTCTCTGCTAGACATCTTTCTTGCATGACATGAAATATAATATTTTCACAAGAAAATATTAGGGACATTTTGTAAAATTAATAGCTAGAATTTTCAAAATCATATAGTATAATACAATAATTGAATCTGGAAAAAATGTGGAATTCGCCCTTCTTATTGTTAGATTATAGGGAAATATTGGAATAAAGGAAATTTTCAATATAAACAAGAAAAGAAAATCCTGGATACTTTGTTTAAAAGTGTCTGCACAAAAATACCTGATTTTTGATTATTATTTTTTGCTGTACCTACCTGGCTTTAATTCATAACTGGAATTACATTAGACTCCAGAGAAAATAAATTAAACAAGCATTAAACACCTTGCCAGCACTGAGGTAAAATGTGGGTATGAAACTGTTAAAGGATACAATTTGTAATTAAATCCTATGAAAGTATGCATTCTTAAGAAGTTAAAATATTACTAAAACATTTACATTCAGTCCCCACACTGCTATTAGTCAGCTTACAGTGCCTAAGACCTGTTTTCTACATCTGTTATGTGTCTGTTTCCTACAAAAAAGAAAAAGAGGTAGACATTTAGGTAGAATATTATCCAATGAGAGATAATAGTTCAGTAACAGATTAGGAGTGTGGTACTTGCCTTTAGGAAATGTAAGGAGTTCATGGACAATAAACAAATAGAACCTTGGGCAGGGAGGTTGCCTCTGGAGAGCAGAAAATGACGGTGTACCAGGTGGGTGTTGCATGGCCAGTGTCACACACACTGCTTGGAAATGATGCTGTCCCTGAGCTCAGCTTGGCCGCTTCCATCCACTTGCCTGCCTTACATTCTTGATGGCCACATGGCATGCCAGCTGTACAACACTCAGTGAGCACCCTGGGATGGGGAAAAGCGCTTTCAGACAATCAGGAGCCACCACTGTAGTCCTGCTGCTTGTGTGGTCTTGTGAGTCTCAGGACCCCTCCAGTGCTGGGATAACTGATTTCAAGTTGTCTTGGCATGATATCTCTAAGTTATTCAGTATATCTGGATGTTTATTGGTGATTTAGTCCACGGTAAAGGATTTGCAGGAAGAGGAATTTTTGAACCCTTCCCTGGGGAACTACTTCCATTGTCTTAATCAGGATGTGTTTCAGGTGATACAATAATGATTCAAGAATCGCAAACCAAAGAAGAGAAGAACTCAACAAGCCAGAATGTAAAGCATGGAACTGTGTATATATAGGGATAACTCATGTGCCGTGGGCTGTGCAGAAATGTAGAGTTAAGCATTTTCAAGGTGTTTGACTGATGACAGCTATAGAAAAATAGTGATAAAGCAGCTGAGACTTCGATGACACACTTTTATAATAATTTCCTTATATAACCAGCTACTGCATGACATATGTATTCATCTTATCTGTCATATATTCTCTTTTGGCCTTTGCTTTAGGTTTTTCCTCCAATCATGCTGTCATGATGGACATGACTCAGAAATTCATTCCCCTAACTGCCCAAAACCAAGTTGGATTTGCTTTAGTTTCCAATCAAAAGACAAAATATTTGCAAATAAATAAACAAGGACAAAAGCCAGGGAACCTATCTGTTTGCCCAAGGAGATAGATTTCCATAGGTTCTGAGCTCTTGCGTTTAAACAGCAGGTACATGGACTCTGCAGTTTTCAGTCTCTCTGTTGAGATATTGCAATAATGAGAGCTATTATGAGCAATCTAGATGGAGAAAAGGACACACATGGGGTTCACATTCTTCCTTGTCCAAACTGACTGTTATATTTTTCTGTTTTCTGGATGTCTAAGAGATGATCAACAGTCGGTCTCTCCTTTGATGTCACGGGACAGGAAAATGTCTCAGACCTAACTGGCATTAATTTAACCTAGATTTCTCTTCCTGTCATAGCAAAGGAGCTTGTCATCACCCAGACCATACAGGGAATATAAACACATTGAAGAGGATTGTTCCATTTGGTATCTAAAAGAATTGTTAGATATCCAAACCAGACTTGACTCATTCCCACTTACAGTGAGTGCAGAGAAAAGAAATGCGACAAAAAAACTCTTGTGACCTTAAGCACTGAAGTGTTCATACTTTAAACTATCCTTTATTTTCTATTTTGCTTTCTTTTTGTCTACTAATCACATATTCATAGCAAATATACATAATCACCAAACCTTTTTGTGCAGCCCTGTAAATAATGTTGAAGTAGAAATTCTTCACAAAATGTAAAAAGGCAAGAATTATGTGACTTTGCCAAGTTCAAGCAGCCTCAAACTAAGCACACTGACTCCAAAATGTATTATATAGTTACACTGTAACATAGTGCTATGTTATAACTATATACTCTACACAACTGCTGAGCCTTGGGAAGTCACAGTCACAGTCAGTGACTCTAAGACCTTCCATCCGCCAGGATTTAAGGAAGACTCAAATTTTTCCTGTGAGTGTTCT
The DNA here is from genome assembly GCA_910950805.1 of Acrocephalus scirpaceus scirpaceus. Classification (NCBI taxonomy): domain Eukaryota; kingdom Metazoa; phylum Chordata; class Aves; order Passeriformes; family Sylviidae; genus Acrocephalus; species Acrocephalus scirpaceus. Next base: position 51,531,210 of record OU383774.1, on the reverse strand, counting down.
GTCAAAGCTTCCAGATGTGTGGCTAATATCAGTGTGTGCTGGTTATTTCATTTGGTTCTCTTTAAAGAGAATTATTTTTAGTAGTTTGAAAGTAAAATTCATTGGGAGTCTGATAACTTAAGAGCAAGTACTCTGGGTCAGCTGTTAGAAGTTGAAATTTTCTGAATGCCATGAGAGCACTCAGTACTTCAAAGATAAGTACTTCATTTTGCTTCAGATGAGGGAATAATTGACCTTATTACTTTGATATTCTCTCTTTCATTTAAGTTAGTACAAAATCTTAAAATAGGAGGTAAAGGATCAGGGGTTAAAATCATGATGTAATTAAAGTTGAAGTCTTAGGGTTTGCCCTTTAAGTTTAAATGTTTCTGTAAGCTAAGGCTGAAAAGATTTGATAAATACTTCTATATTTGGGTAAATTCTGATGCGATGAATTCCAAAATGTGTGCATTAGCTTTGAACCTGAGTTAGCTAGAGATGAAAGGTTTTGATAAGCTATGAGAAAAAGCAAGCAGCTTGAGGGGAAATGGACCCAATGTACAAGTCAGTCACTGTAAGGCGATGTCGTTTGAAGCTGTGTCTTAATTTTTCAGAGCTTACAGCTGATGATATGTTTAAGATAGCCTTCAGTTCTGTCAGGGCTTGAAGCAAATATTACTTTAGTGCTGTCAGAAGATACGAAACTAGCCACATGTGAAGTGACAGAGTTACACTTCACTCAGTGAGTTTGAAGTTACAGCTTTCTGACCTTGAGTTTTCTGCCCTTGCAGCTCTCTCCTTCACTCTCTGGTACCCTGAACCTGAGGCCAAGGGGGAGTCTCACTGCTTGTAGCAGGCGCTGTCAGAACACAACACACACCGCTCTGCAAACCTTTTTCAGTTCTATGATAGCCCAAAAATCTCATTTCTACTAATGCAAAGTTTGATTCTCTACCACCATTTTCATGCTGTTCTAGTTGCAAAAGCACTGGCCACAGTTGCAACTTAGAGAGCATGAAAAGTGTGTATGCGTATGCACACAGTGTTCTCTTTCTTCCTGTGTAGTATGTAAGTAAAAGAGAAAACAAAGCTAAGACTGAAATAACCTGTGAGAACTGGGGTTGGAAATAGGTCTCACTTCTCCAACTGACACCAAAGACAGGAGAGAAAGCATACATGGTTTTCAAGCCCAATTTACACTGGACAAGAGTAACTATGTGGTCTGGGCACCTGGGCATCCCCAAGAGGGCTCTGTGCAGTGTCCAGCCAGGAGGTGACAGATGTCCCAGGGGTACCCTGGAAGAGACCTGACTGAGCAGCATGGGCAGAGCCACAGATTCCTCTGGGAAGTCATATGTCCAGAGTTGTGGGTTTTGGCCGGAGATCAGGCACAGCACACGGAGCTTCTGTTTGTTCTTGTACCCGAGCGTTCTCTCCATCCATGTGTACCTTCAGTATATTCTCAGCTGGGTTCCTTACCCCATGAGTAACATTTAACCCATGTTTCTCTGAACACACTACACCATTATGCTTGTACCTCAGAATAAAGAAAACAGAAGTGAAGTTGCCCAGAAGCTGTTTGGCTCAGAACCACTGGTTGTGAACATCCACCTGTGAGGATAGCTGCATTCTCTGCATGGGATCATGCGGGGAGGTGTGCCAGCTCTGTCAGCTCACAGTCCTGTGCTAAAACAAACTCGGTGCCAGCCTGACTCAGTGCTGAGCCAAGCATGCATGTCTGAGTGCATGAGAGGGGAGGAGAAAAGGGATTTCTGCCTGTTCACTCCATATACCTTCTCAGAATCTGGCACAGCTACTTAAGGTCAGCAATACACTATGGCCAGGTATGTTTTACTTCCCTAGGGATGTGTGATTCCAGTCCTGAATGCCGGATCTCCAGTCTTGACTTTCCACCCCCATTTTACCACTCCTGCTCCACTTGTGTTTTTCCACCTGGCAGTGAGGCCATGGTGCTGTCATGAGACTTGCATCAAAAATTTTTTCCTCCCTGCAATGGCCATCTATTTCTCTAGCCTTCAGATAGCTTTGAGTCAAATGTTTTCCTTTTTTCTTCCTCCTGAAAGAGCATCGCTCAGAGCACCTCTCTGTGGTGCCCTGTGGATTGAGTTTTGTACTTGGTTATTGAGCTGTGGACCAAAGGCAGTCTGTAAGTGATGATGCCAATATCATTTTTTTTATTGACATTGGCTAATTACACTTAATTAATCATACTTATTGAACAAATTGTCTTGACCTGGGAAAGACTTAAGTGCCTGGTAGTGTAAAATAAAGAAAAAAGCTTAATGAAAAACCTTACAGTCTTCTCATAAAGAGGACTGACAAAACAGAAATTCATATCAGAATAGGCTTTCAAAATGGTCTCTGGGGACTTTTTTTCTACTAATTCCCCTGTTTTCCTATAAACAGAATATGTTTCTTTGTGCAGGTGAATGTAGAACTGAGCCTTAAGACATTAAGCTCTTTGCAGCAGGTGCCTTTGTTTCTCTACACAGCCTTATTTTCAACATTCTTTTTAAGAAAACACATAGTTTCTTCTCATTTACTTTAACATTTTATTTTCCAAATCTAATTTGTCTGTGTCCTGGTCATACTTCCTTCAGAGATTCGCAGTTATCACCCCCATGATTCTTTCTTCCCCATGAAACTGAGATAAACCAGTGAGAGACAAGAAAAAAATTTCCATCTTGCTCACTTCAAGGGATGGGGGAGGAGCATTTGTGTCTAACTCATCTTGTTTATCTAATAATTTGCTCTAATAAATCATTGTCCATGGCTTGTTTACATATAAACAGGTTCTATGAAAAATCACACCCTGTTTATAACAATTGATTAATTTGAAAGACACTATCTTAGCTAATTGAATTGTTATATTTAAAGAGTTTCCTTCAACTCTGGACAGAAATAAAGATCCATCAGTAAGTGTATTACCTGGTAAATCATTCTTAGCCTTATTTTCTATAACTCTTGTTCAATGAGGAGGCCTGTAAGGGTTTTTGCCTTCTTTCACAGGTGCCACCAGTGCTTCTGGACAAGCAGTTTTCAGAATTTACACCGGATATCACACCTATTATCCTGGCTGCCCACACCAACAATTACGAAATCATAAAGCTCCTCGTGCAGAAAGGGGTGTCTGTGCCCAGGCCACACGAGGTGCGCTGTAACTGTGTCGAGTGTGTCTCGAGCTCGGATGTGGACAGCCTCCGCCACTCTCGGTCCAGACTCAATATCTACAAGGCTCTGGCAAGCCCATCGTTGATTGCTTTGTCCAGTGAGGATCCTTTCCTTACCGCTTTTCAACTGAGCTGGGAGCTGCAGGAACTGAGTAAAGTCGAAAATGAGTTTAAGTCAGAGTATGAGGAACTGTCACGGCAATGCAAGCAATTTGCAAAAGATCTCCTGGATCAGACACGGAGTTCCAGGGAATTGGAAATTATTCTTAATTACAGAGATGATAATAGCTTGATAGAAGAACAAAGTGGTAATGATCTTGCAAGATTGAAACTGGCAATTAAGTACCGTCAAAAGGAGGTGAGTGTGCTGAGAATATTTAAGCGTATTCAGTAGTAGTAATGTGATAGATAAGAGCCTGAAATACATCCATTTAACTGAGACAAATTTCTGCTTATCTTTTTTTGTTCTACTAGATTTCTGCTCTTTTTATAGTTTTAATTAGATGAATTTGAATAGTTAGAGTTTGATAGTATCAGAATTTAAAATGTTCTAGCACATTTAAAATCTTCTAGCACAGATTCTGTGAAACTTTTTTCTCTTACACCTGAATAGACATAGTCTTCAGTACTTGTGCTCTGAAGAGCTCTTCAGTAATAGGATGAGAAGGAAGCATACTTTAAATTAACTTGGACCATGTCTGACACACATGCTAGAGGTACCTCTGTAGAGAGGTTTCTTCAAAAAGTAGCTGTTACAGATACTGAAACTGAAGTTTAATAGCCATGCACGACTCCCAAAAATGTTGACATTCAGATTCTCTTTCATAAAGAATTCAGAATGGAAATACCTGGGTATTGGTGTCCAGGTAAAAATTCATACATTTTCTTCACCAATGTGTACATTTAGTTGGAATCAGAGGATGTCTGCATATCTTTTTAAAAGTACTCTGGATCTTTTATGCATGCAAAAGCAAAAGTAGTAAGACAGAAAAATGAGTTAGGAAGACAGTTCCCATGATATTTCCAAACCTTCACCTAATCCCTGCGCATCATCATGTCAGAATATGTTGCATTATCTTATTAGGAAATGTACCAAGTCAGCTGAACTATGGAAGTTTATATGCAAGACAAATATAAATGTATAGTATTTGTTCATAGTCATTACAGCACATGCTTATGAAACTTCTGTTTTAAATTGAGCTAGTCTGTCTATCACTGCTAAAACTCTGTTTTGCAAAATATAATAGTAAATGTGTTAAGTTATTAGGTACGTTAAAAAGGTTTGAAGAAATAATAACCGAACATTTAATGATTTAATGATTCTTTTGTTCATTTGAAATACAATTTATTAATCAAGACGCTACCGTGGAGGTAGGGAACTGACGTACTTATGGAAAAAAAACTCATTTGGTCTCTGACTTCATAAGTCTTCTAAAAATGATTTTTTTCCTTTGGGAAATGTATTGCATAATTTTATATTTTATAGTATAATGTTTCAGGCAACATATGCACTGCCTTCATAAATTATTTTCAGATATATTTTGCCGGATTTAACAACCACTATTTCTATTTCTTGAAAAGCCAATCCTATCTTACAGTCATTTAAAAAACTGAAGCTTGGACTTGTTTTCACAAGGATTCATACATTGAAATAAAATTCTGACCTCTCATTGTTTGTTTGGGTTTTTTTAAACCTTAACACAAAGCTTGAATTTTCTTAATTTGAGATAGAGACAATGATAGGCACGTGTAGAGTGAAATGTTTTTTATGGTTGCATCTGATCGCTGTGCCTAATTAAGTTGCAGTAATACAGCTGATTACATAATTATTTCTTCATAATAGAAAACATTAGGCCATACTGATTTAGTGAAACAATTCCAAATTGGTGGATCTTTTATATTTTACACACATTTTTCATTTCTATAAATATTTCCCCCTATGCCTATCATTTTATTCTCACTGAAGTAAAATCAAGGTTTACTAAATATGTTCCAAAATGTATTCCATACTAGTTGCTGAAGCAAACAGTAGCCTCTGTAACTGTTCAGTTATTTTACTTCTGATTATTACTACAGTATTCTGGTAGGTGCAGCTCTAAGATCAAGATATTTACCTCAGGAATAACAATTGCTTGGATTCTGGCTGTCCTGGTCCATATAGATCATGATAAAAATTCATCACCAGGGTCTTTCAATTTCTTCTGTTAAGGATGTTGAAGGAGACACAGTCTCCGGCTGAATCCAGCAGCCTCCAGGGTCAGAGGATTCTTTCAGCTTGGGCACTGGAACCCAGCCAGGGGCTCTTGATAGTACAGTATTTTAGGCAATATATTCTCTACTTTTATAAATTGTTTTCAGATGGTACTGCTCCAGACTTAACTACTATTTCTGTTTCTTTAAGTGTCTCCCTGCAACAAAACAGCAAAACAGATAAGAATGCATTGTCTTCCCCTCTTGTCTTACAACCCATCCCTAACATCTCAACCTTTATTTATGTTATTACCAAAGGACATTCTAATGCCATATTGAGGCTGAGGTCAGAGCTCCACAAGTAAGCAGTCAGGTCTAGTTGTCCCGAATGTCCAGTCAGCCCAAAAATTGCAGCTAAAAGTGACAAAATAATGATGCATGTGTCCTTTTACATTGTTTTTTATGATTAAGTGCTCAGGAGTTAAGTATTACTTTTTTTCCTTTCAAGTTGAAAGTAATACCAAAAAAATATTAGCAGTAATTCCTTTCGGCATTTTAAGCAAACAAACATGAAACATACTAGAACTAAATCTCGTAAAGGGGTGAAATAGGCTTTGGATAAAGCTTGGTTTAATCTTAAGACACAGGATGGTGTAGAACAGCAGATTGAGGGTACTTGTAGATGCAAACAAGTGGATGGTGAAGAATATTCATTGTGTAAAAAAATGAAAATTGACAAACATGAGTAAAGAAAATTACCGAGCTCAGAGTTTTTGAGGACTTTATAAATGACATGATATTTGAAATGTTGATCTAGAAATGCCTTGTACAGAGGAAGTCCCTTGAAATTCAAATGATTAAGCAGTGCTTTGTGTAGTGGTCTGCAAGCCCCTGCTGTCACTCTGTGTTTGTGGAAATTGAGAGAGTATACTCATTTTTAGAGCTCTCCATGTTCTCCATTTTGCTGCTGAAGTGGGCCTTCCACAAACCAAGAACTCTATGCCAATTGGATTTGAGATTCTCCACAGAGAAAGTTGCTCATCTCTGCATTTCCAGTCCTTTCACACTTGCCTTAATACTGTGATTCTCATTCATGTGCTGTCAAAAGGCATCTCAGTGATAGCAATTCTCAGTCGATGGAGTCAGATCAGAGGTAACGTACAGTGTATTATCAACAAAGAAACTTCACTGATAAAATCATCAGTCTTCTTTATTAATGACTAATGAGGTTGAAAGATTTATAGTCTCAAGTTTAACTTGCAGGATAACGTCTGGCAAGACTGTGGATAATATCTGTTCAGAGTTATGGGACAGAGCCAGGAGAGTATCTGCCAGAATATGTGGGGTTTTGTAGCATAGCCCATGGGACAGAACGTCCAAGGTGCCATTTCTTTTCCTGTGTTCTGTGCCATTTTGCACTACTGGTGCCATTTGACTGTAAGCAAAGACACATTGCTGAAGCTTCTGGTGCCTGCTTCTGACACCTGCTGTTACCTGGGCTACAGCCTGCAGCAAACGAGAGTATTCCTGAAGTCACACAGCCACCCTGCACTGGGAACAGACATTTTGTTGTCCAATTACATGCTGTAATTGTAAGGGAGAGTTTGGTTTTATGAAGGCTGCCACAAGTTCATTGTGGTAGATTCTAAGCGCACAATGAGCAGTAAGAAATAAGTTTCCCTGTTTTCTGAACCAAATGAAAATAATATCTGGATTTACTCCAGCTCCACATAAGGATGTAGAAGGCAAATCCCAAACCCTCTATATGGTTCACAAGCAAATCTGAGTTCAAGTTAATTGCAAACCTCTGGTGCGGCAATGCAATTAAGTAGAAGAGAATGACAGATCTCTTTATTGATTAGTAGATAGTCATCTTTTCCATTCATTGCAAAATGTGTGTTTTCTTGTCATATATATTCAGAGTTTTTAAGAGATATCAGAGCAAAACCCAGTCTCTCGCTGTTCAGTTAACTTTGTTTTAGCTTTGGTTCTGTTTAGGTATTAAGCATATAACTACAAACATGTGAAAATTTTTCTTACTTATTTGCTTACTAATTTTCCCTTACATGTGAAATAAAGAAGGGGAGATTAACAGGCTGAATCAATATCATTTGGTTTCACAGTAAGTTAAATTAGTGCGATTTAAATACTTATACTGATCATTTATATCTCTGTTTCATTTTTGCCTCATGCTAAATGTCCTGTTTCATTTAAGCTTTAGCTGTATAAGCTCAAATACAGTAACAGGATGAGGTTGTAATTATTGGTAGTACTGTCTCATTTTGCTTTGTTATTAGACAACCTTATATCAAACAGGAATTTTAAGTATGTAACTGGTGAGCTTTTCTCTCTCACTTCTCAAATGAGTGAACACTGGCTGGTTTGGGTTTACTTTTTTCTTTTTCTCTATCTTTTCCATTCTTAGGTTATGCTGATCATCTTTCTCTTCCTCAACAAATACAAAATCTCCGATAAATATGGAATTCGTTATATTGTAAATAGGATATAAATAGGTTAAATTTTGCACATTTCACATCAGTGGTCTGGAAAGATTTTAATAAGCTTTTTTCTACTTTTATCTTTAAAAACCTAAAGTAAATGTGTAGTTTATCTAGCCTCCATCCAGTGTTATGTGTCATGTTGAAATCTATCTAAAGAAGCCAGAGCTAAGTTTTCTAAAGTTTTTCTGATCCTAAATTAACTTTTTGAAAGGTTTGATTAAAAAATTTCTAAATTTTAATTTCTCTCCCTGTTTACTAAACATGCATCTGCTTAATTACTAAAACTCTCCCAAATACCTCTAGTTGGACCTCTAGATGCTCTCTCTTCTGAGGGACAGGACCTACTTTTCTGAATTGTGAGCAGCTGCCGAATGTGAACTAGCAAAGAGCACAGTGAAAAAGGGAGTGGGTTTTACAATTTGATGTATTTAAAGAATTTACAAGAGTTCAGGCCTTACTACAAAGAATCAGGGAAAATGTTTCAGGGAAATCAGCTTTAAACTAAATTAAATATTAAATACACTAATATGATATTCAGATTTCATGGACCAATTCATGTTTTCTAGGGAAGTGATGCTGCAGGATAAAAAAAAATTGTTTGGTTTTGATAATAAAAACCATCTGTTTGCTTCTGCTCAAAAGACGACTTTTTAAAAAGGAATCATCAGTTCTTCATAGATTGCTATGCAAAATACAGCCTCAGTGAAATGAAAATGTTTCACAATAATGTCAAATATTCAGTGAAATTTTCAATGAAAACATGCCTAAAAATTTAAAATTTGTTATTTCATGTCAGTGTCTAAACACTTCATTTCAATGAAATAGAGGATTTTGTTTGTCTGCAGTTACTTCTAAATCCACTTGGACTTGAACATGTTTGCCAATTAAATTCTTATGGCTAATATCATCTGTATCATATTATTACAGAAACCAGTATAGGCAAGATATAAAGCAAGAATTAGTGATTTTCAAAGCTATTTTAGCAATTCCTAGGAAAATAATTTTAAACTACTGAAATGAAAAGTTGCTATGTTCTTCGTAATGTTTTTATTGTTTAATTATAATTAATTTCTCATTAAATTTATCAAGATGCAAAAACATGGATTACTGACTGCAAGCAGGAATGATTTTGGAAAAACAGCATCTTAAGAATTGTTCTGTGTTTAAAATTAACCCACACCTGAAACATAAGCAGAAACACAGCGGTCATGTGTAGCAAGTCACTGTGTATATGAATATTTGTCAAAAGGCTGCAAAGGTGCACTCAGAAGTCTCCATGTAAAAAATAACAAAACCTCACAAAAACCAGACTCTGATAATATTTGGACATTTTTGACACCAAAGGAAGACATGTTTAGTCTAAGAATTGCATAACTGAGAGGAGTGATATATACACGTTGGGTCCATGTCTCCAGAAGACCCATTTCTGCAGACTCTCAGCTATAGTACTCAAAAAATTTGATAAACATTTTTCCATGCAAGAGTCAGGTACTCTAAACCAGGTCATATGTTTGCTTTGTAAATCATGTAAAAGTCTCTGTGTTTATAGAGAAGAAGTCCACAGATTGTTAAATAGTATGAATTAGGTGAGTAGATCATCTGCTACACATACAAAGTCTTCTTCTAATTGGTTATAGAATCCTTTCAGTTGGAAAAAACTTTAATTCCAATGATTAACCCAGCACCGCTGAGTCCACCACTGAGCCATATCCCTCAGTGTCACATATACATGTTTTTAAATACTTCCAGGGTTGGTGACTCAAGCATTTCCCTGGGCATCCTGTTGCAGTTCTTGACTACCCTTTCAGCAAGGAAATTTTTCCCAACATCTGATCTAAACCTCCTCAATGCATCTTGAGGTAATTCCTTCTCATTCTATCACTCATTACTTGGAAGAAGAGAATGACTCTCACCTTGCCACAACCTCCTACTCTCCAGGCTAAACAATCCCATCTCCCTCAGCAACTCCTCATCAGACTTGTGTTCCAGACCCTTCTCCAGCTCCACTGCCCTTCTCTGGACTTGCTTCAGCACCTCAGTGTCCTTCTTGTAGTGAGGGGCCCAGAACTGGACACAGGATTCGAGGCCTCACCAATGTTGAGTACAAAGGGACAATCCTTGTCCTGGGCCTGCTGACCACATGATTACTGATACAGGCCAGGATGCCATCAGCCTTCTTGGCCACCCGGGCACACTGTGGCTCATGTTCAGCAGGTCCTTTTCCACTGGGAGGTTTCCCAGCTGCTGTGCCCTGAGCCCATTGTGCTACCTAGGGTGGCTATGACACACGTGCGAGACCCGGCACTTGGCCTTGTTTGAACCTGATGTCGTTGGCTTCAACCCATCGATCCAGCCTTTACAGATTCCCTCTGTATAATGTTCCTATTCTCTAGCAGAACAGCACTTTTTCCCAGATTGGTGTCCTCTGCAAACTGACTGAGGGTGCAGTTAATACCCTCATCCAGATCATTGATAAACTACTAAACAGGACTGGCCCCAGCACTGAATATGGGGTCACCACTAGTGACCAGATACCAACTGGATGTAATCCAATTCACTGCCATTCTCTGGGCTCAGTCATCCAAACAGTTTTTTAAGCCATGAAGGGTATTCCCACCCAGGCCACAACCTTCCAGTTTCTCTAGGAGGAATGCTGTGGGAAATTGTCAAAGGCTTTACTAAAGTCCAGGTGGCCAATATCAAAAGCCATCCCTCGTTCAGGTCACATTGTTATAGAGTAAAATCAATTAGTCAAGTAGGACTAAGTGAGGTGTAGGTGCCCCTGTGGAAGGCGTACTTATTGCTGCTAGGAAAAAATGTTCTTAAATCACAGGGCACATCTGCTTAATACAGCATTAAGTTGTGGTGAAGCAATTTTCCTAGAATATGTGAACAAATCCCTTATACAGTCAATAGACAGAGGTATGCACAGAGGGAGATCCTGTCTGTTCAAGATAAGACATCTAAGTTCATTCCAGAGACATCTCTCTCTGCGTCTGTGGCTATGTGCTTCATTTACAAGAATTATTTCACTAGGCATTGAAAATGTAGAAGCAAGTTAGACAATTTACTGCAACGGCAATTTCTACCCTGTGGTAACAAAGACTTTCAATTCCGGAGGCTCAGAGCCCACGTAAGGGGAAACTAATTTCAGCAATAAGTAATTAATGATGTCTCAGAAGGCATCAATAACCTTTAAATGCTATATGCTACACACAGGCTAACAACCCTCTCGTCACAGTTCTAGTTAAACTGTTCATGAATTAAGATCAGTGTCTTTTTATTTCAAACACTTGATGGAAGTAATCAACTCAAAGAGGAAACTTTCTGTTAATGAAGTACAATGTAAATCTCTCATTTCAATTCCTTTTCTGCATTGTCATAATAAGAAATGTTTCTGGGATATGTGCCTCAAACAGGAAAAACCAGTAGTGCAAACCCCTAAACAGCAGCACAACCCTTCTGTTGAGACTGGCAGCAGCAGAAGCTGGTTTGAAGAAGTCCCTACTCACGCACCTACAAGCTTCCCTAAAAACCTGGGGTAGATTTAGGACCATGTGTGCTGGTTTTGCATTGATTGACGTTTGATGAGAAGCCACCCACAGAAGTGATTTTTCTAAGAAGAGCTGTGACAAAACTAATCAGTTTCTGCAAACAAACTGCGCGCTCCTTCTTTCCCCCCATTCGCACTCGGAACCAGTCTTAAAGGTGTAGAACTTAATTCCAGCATAAACAGAACAGACAACTAGGGATACAAGCATCATAAAGTCACCCTAGGACACCATGTCACAAAGTGTTCTGTCCTTCTCTCCAAAAACTAACTAATCGATGCCTGTGCTAGATTTAACTGGCCTAAAATAAGAGCAACTGAGGCACATTTGAACATGCTGACACTGAAGCTTCTGCGGGCCATTGCAGTGCAATTTTTTCTACTGCCTGGCTCTGTCTAATGAGTGTTTAGTGAACAGTAAAACGAGACAGCCAAAGCAAACTTGTTTTAGGCCTGTCTCCTCATTCTTTTAATCTGTCTTCTCTTTGTTCTCACCAGAGCAGAGAAATCTTCACTTCCTTCCTTACCCCTTCCTTGATTTAGTGTAAGCCTTAGCTATCAAGATTAAAATAGCAAAGGGTATCTTCATCCATTGCCTCCATCAATATGTACACCCATTGTCAAACAAAAGATTTATGAGAAAAACAAATACTTGTTAGATGACCTCACTCTTGTGCCTCCAAAGAGATCAGATCTATATATATTCATTTGAGCAAAGAATATTACTTTCCAAACTTTCCAGCTCCAGGAACTTAAGTAGAAAAATTAGGAGAGATGTTCAATATGGCAGTGGTTTGACAAAGTGTATTTTGCATTTTGAAAGTCATATAGGGTTCAATTTTGAGTGCTGGCTTTTGAACTTCTAGGTTATTTTTCAAAGAGGAAGGGAAATGTTTACACAAAACTATCAACAAGCCCTCCTTGCAGAGACACTTGGCTTTCTTCTATAAATAATAGGATGATATTCTTCAGGGTTGAAATATGTTGGTTCTTGAGATATTTTACAAAAATAAGACATTTTAAGAAAAGAAAATCTGTGGGAGAGAAGGACCAATGCAGATCCAGAAAGTAGAAATTGCTGAAGGTCTACAAAGTGCAACACGCCTGTGCTGTGTTGGTGAAGTACAAGATCGGGCTTGTTAGGCTTTTTAGGTGGATGAAGAGGACATGTTTTACTCTGCCTGCTGTGCATAAAAGACAATAAAGTTTAATTATCAGGGTAATGCAGTTGTTTAAATTAGAGATTGTTCTAAATAGCTGACCTTAAGGGCTTTATTAGCAACCCTGTTATGGTTCACAAAAAGACATGACTTGGTTACATGCCATTTGACATTTAAGACAAGCTGAAAGTGTAACATCATGTGAAAAAAGTTTGACACGTTACTAATAAAATTATTTCAATTGTTTACTTCTGCTTTCTTAATAGCGGAAAGACACACAGAAAGAATCTAGAAATAGCCATTCCTGTAGTGTGCTTGTGCTGTGAGTTCCTGACTCATTCCACATAACCTCAGGTATTTAATGATGGTACCTATGTTAGCAGCCCAGCCTTGGGTTCCTTCATCATTGATGGGAAGAGACAGACATTTCCAGGCAACTCAGGCCATCTGAGAACAAAATGATTTTTGTCACTACCTATGTTGCTTACAATTATTGTAAAGGTGACAAGGGACAACTAGATGTGTTATACAGGCTAAAAAGGATAGCATATAATTCCTGGAAGGTAACTAACCATGGCTATTTTTTGAAGTCTTGATATTCTATTTCTCTGAGACCCAGAAAAGGCCCTTAACCTGAAATTATGAACCCGTTCACAGGAATACCTTCTAGTGCGTTCTAGTGTGATCTAAGAGTCTGCCTGGAGAAGTAAACATGATGCAAAGCTGCATTTCAGAGTTTTGGTCTGCGGGAGAAATCCTCAATTTTACATAAAGATTCTGAAGATCAGATGGAAAGTTTTGCAAGAGAGAACTGTTAGAGCTTTGACAGCCTGCAAGATTGCACTTGTGTTGAGACACTTCATAATTATTTCCAAAGCTGAAACCTCCTATGAATTTATTCAAAATCAGTCAAAATCCTGAAATAAAGGATAAAGCTTTTATATACACTGAAAAAATACTTTCTTTCAGTGCATGTGGCCCTCTTCTCAAAAAAAAAAAGTATTAGTCAAATCACATTAAAGGTAAGTAGCATAATAACACTTAAACAAGGAGAAATAATAATTTTCATTGTAAATTAAGGTTGGAAGTCTCTGTCATCAAGTGTACAGAGGATGACACATACTTGCCTCTCTTCTGTGGTATTAAGGAATCTGGCCACCTTAGTCCTTCTCATATGTGTTTGCCAGTATATAACCTGACATCTCTGCTGAAAGCATAAAGAAAGATTCTAAATAGATTTTAAGGGTACAGAAATACTATTTTTGTTCTTATTAATATTATAGCAGTACTCCAGGGATATTTCACTTCCCAAATAGCTCAGTGAGTTTGAAGTAATCAAGCAATATGAATTTTCAAGTGATTGAGGAAGGAAAAGAGTGGATCACTATAAAATTATTTATTACATCAGAAGATAGAATGTCAAAGTGTTCAGTTTACAGGTATTCTTTTCACAGGAACAAAACACAAATACTTATATTAGGAAAAAAAGTAGTAAAACCAACAGCATAATTAAACAATGAACTATTTGGCAAATTTATACTATTCTTCTTATATCAACTTTTCAACAGATATGATGATTTCTTTTAAAACATTTAGGTGAAAATTATTATCTTATAATTTTCAAAAAGAACATGAAGGAAAAGAAGTTCTCTTCCATACTGCTTTCCTTCTTTCACAAGTGCAATCACTGTAAATTGACCCATCATAACACTGCCAATATAAATACTCTGCCAATAAAAACATAAATATTATTCTCTCAGCTTTAGGTTCTTTGGCTTCTATCCTCCCTCAGTTTTCATGGAAAAGCTAGGGTTTGTTACACGTTTAGCAAGGTCAGTACTTCAGAGAAAGAAAAACATTTTCCCAAAGCAGTAGTGATAATGCATCTGCCATCAAGTCTTCTTTTCCAAAGAGGAGGTGAGTTTTTACCTGTCGAGGTTAGAGAATTAAGGGGCCTGTGTGTCAGATCCCTTGTCAGTGTTTCTAAAATTCCCCAGAGAAAAACACTGATGCTGGATTATCTTTGAAGTTCTAGTATGAAGCACTAAAGGAGCTTGTAGTTAAATCTTAGAGAGCGCTGCAGTTGTTTCCCTGCACAATTACAATATAATTTAGTTGACTACATAGTTTCATTATGAAGTATGGAGTTTTTTGGCTGCCATTCCTCTCAATCTCTCACTGAAGCATTTGGATGCAGATGAAATCATTTTGTTGTTTTGATAGGGGCTGGATTTGGGAGAGCTATGGATTGTGTCAGGCACAGAGTGGGCAGCAGTAAGCAATAAAGAGAAACTGGAGTCTCACTACCATGACCTCATCAAGTAGGTATTTTGGGTGTAAATTTAAAAGGATTGTGTGGTAAAGAAGAGGTTTTGTTTCCTGACTACAGTGTTTGATGGTATTATTATGAGACCTTTACAGATGCAGGATGGATTTTGTGGAGGAGAAGATGACTGAAGATAACTTTAGCTCAGGAGGCATCACCAGAATGGCCTCTCTGGACTACATCAGGTCTTCGACCCAGCTGATTTTGTTAAAGCCTGTATGTTATATATAGGATGGTAAAGGTACATATGTGATCTAAATTTAAATTGCATGTCACATAGGAGCTTCAGAAGTTTTTGTATGTTTACTTGGGCTTTTTCCTCTCTGTACTCACTTATTATACAGTAAGTTTCTTTATTCTTAATTGTAATGTAATGCTGATTCTCAAATAAATTTTGGTTTTAAAAAATTAGGCTTTTCATGCATATGATCAGGAAACATTACAGAAGAGTGAAAAAAAAAAAGGCAAAAGAAAATATTTCTTCAGAGTACATGTATCTTTCACAAGGATTAAATAGCAGCTCTTTCTCAGAAATGTACCCTTTATGACTTGCTGGAACAGAGGCCAGGGCATGTATATCATACAGACAGTGACAACAGCCTATGAAGTATATTTCTCTGACAGTGAACAAATGGCCTTTGATTTGTTGAGAAAGAATATAGCCTCAAACCTTTGGGGACTGAAACAACCTTTGTTTATATCCTTCCACATATGTTTCTTCCATCTCTAGCTTTTAAAGAAAAAAAAGAAACATTTTTTTCCAAACTTCAAAAGAAAATATGCTCCTTTACCTGGTAGTACAAGCCGATGTATTATGCCATATCTCCATAAGAGAATGCTATTGAATTTGGCCAAACAAAAACATCCCGAGTTACCCAGTTACTAGAAACATGCAATAGATTTTAGAAACACCAGTCTAACACAGAAATGTATAATGTAAGTCAATGAAATATTGAGCGAGGAGCTGGTCTTTGAAAGGTTGTCTGTACTGCTGAATGCAAGCAGACCATAGCCTGACTGTGTGGTGCTGAGGGATTTGTATGCAGACTTCAAAAAGTTGCAGATTTGCTGAGCACAGACCTGTATGGAGAAATAAAAAATGGAACCAGGCAAGAGACAATAGGTAGTGGGGATGACTGGGGTCAAATGCTCAGGTTCAGTCACTGATTTCCTCAGTTTAGATGAGGCCTGAACATCCTTTAAAGTGATGCTTATGTAATTGTCAATTAAAATGGGCTCTTTATTGATTCCTTTGCCACTCTCGTTCTTCACCGTGAAAGAAAGCAGCAGTGTTCAGACACCTTTACAACAGTGAGAGTAACTCCAGGTTTTTATTTGAGATACCAAACTCTAATGTTTTGCCACAAATTGCAGAGCTTCATAAGAGGAAAGTCCTATCCAAGCACTGTAATTGTTTATCCAGGCTGGCAGATGCTGGATACACAGATTTTCATTAACGGCTGTAGTAGGTATCTTCCCATTACATGAAAGCACAGTATTACTTAGGTCTGTTCACAAGAGAAGGTAATTTTCTTCAACTACAACCTCTTCTTGGGAGTAAAAGAGCTTTTGAAAAGCAAGACTTTGGAGCAAGCATTTATAGTCCCCTGAAATACTTTCCAAGATTAATATTTTGTGTTTAAACTGCAGAAGCTGAACATGGCTGCACTTGACTGATAAAACTGATGCATCTTTTAGAGACTCACATGCGTTTCTCCTGAAAATGGTCTCAGAATAATGCTCACTGAGCATCCTTGCCAAAGACTTAGCATTTCAGTTTAGTCTTTCTGCAGGAACTGGGTGATTAATCTGATTTCTCAGCCCTCAACACTCTTGTATAAAAACACAGCCAAGTTAAACAAGAGGAACCTAAAGATAAAAAGCATTAAAGTATTTGAAGAGAAAGAAAAGCAGATTGGCTATATATATTCTAAGTATTTATGAAACTGCAAAGCCAGATCTACACATTAATAGAGAACTTTCAATAGAAAAATATGCTGTTTATTGCTTTGTTTATCTTTAATGCCTTTGAAATCAGTCTGATTTTATTTTTCCCTTATCCCTCTAATTTTGTATTCATTCCACCTTCAAATGTGTGTTATGCTTTCCAGGAACTGGATTCCCAATGACTTCGGGGAACTTTGGCCTCTTCAGTTCCACACAAGCTTCACATCATAAACAGTCACTTCTATAGAGACTGGGAAACCTTGGAGTTCAATACTCTTATCTCTTGGCTTGAAGAGTGTAAGCATGGAGTCAAGAACAGTTATGCTTGATATCCATTTTTCACATAAGGATGCAGGATGGCACCTCATAAAGCTAAGCTAACAGAGTGAAATCTAAAATTTCCCTGGTGCTAATGGGAGGGGATTAGCACTGTTTTTACCGAAAATATTAAACAGTGCAACAAAATATCACTGATCCAAGGTTTCTCTTCACAGAAACAGAGACTGAAAATGAAGAAAATAGGGCATTAAAATTTTTCACATTCAGGTTTCTTTCAAATAACTCAATACCCTGCTCCAATCTGAACGGACAGCCAGAAAAGGAAAGTGTAACTAAGGACTCGCTACCTTATTTTGGCCTCTGCAACAAGCTGAGCAAATAAGGAACAGGGTGGTCTCCACTGATGCCAATAGAAATTCTCACATGAACAGGCAATGCCCAGAGGAAGAATCTAGCTGTTCTGGTTGCTTTCCTACTCATCCCTCACTCAAAGCTTTTCTTAGCTATTTTTTCTCCAATTAAACTCTCACTGTGTTCTGTGCTTTAGTTGCTTTCAACATATTTGCAACTCCCTCATGAATTTTTAAATGGTTGGTTTATTAATTTGTAACTTTTCCTTCTGATGATATGGCAGCTTCAGAAGTAGAAAAAGTGGTAGAATGTTCTGACTGCAAGGGAACTCACTGGTTCTGTCATGTAATGGAACTGTAACTTGGATCCTAACCCCTCCTGGCTGACCAGCTGGTAAGGGAGGCCTTACCAGTACAGGACACAAAACTAACTTGAATTGTAAGAAAAGTAGAGTCATAGAATGATTTGTGCTGGAAAGGAGCTTTAATTGTTAATTTCTCATTGGTCCAGAGGTGTGTTTTTTTTCTTTTTACATTCCCTGTGTTGGTATGTGAAGTTTTTTAGAATACATATTGATTTTGGTCTTGTAAAATGAACTTGAACTTCTGAGATTATAAACAAAATGTGTTTATTGTCTCTAATTTATTCAGTGTTAGAATGAATGCTGAGAGAATGATCAACCACTATTTCTAGTCTCTTGTGAGGTAGTGTATTTTGTAAAAACTATTGGTACAGACAGGAAACTTGGTGTCAGAGGTATATGAAGAGTGCTTTGGGAGTAATAGGATTGAAATGACAGAAATGTAAGCAAATATGTGCCCAGTCATATTTATCTTCTTGATTACTGGTGTCCTGAGGTGTTTTCTGCAAAGTTACTCCCTAGATCATGAATTCTAGCTTGCACTGTTGCACAGGGTTATTCTGCCCCAAATGCAGGAGTTTACATGGAAATAGCAGTTTTGGTTTTTGTTTGCTGTGCATGGAAATACACCAGCTTGATGTGCAAAACCAGGGATCTAGTATAAAAGAAGTAAATTCGTATTTTATTTTCTCTTCAGATACTTACAGGGATTCTTTAATATTTTTTCCCTACAAAAATGTCTTGGATTATGGCAGTTCTAACACTTGCCCCAGGTGGGAGCTTGAAGTATTATACCAACATCACAGTTCTGAAGTTTTGAGCTATTTTACAAAATCATCCCAAAGCCCAATAACTGATTCATATTTCTTTACCACTGGGAAGTCTAACAAAGCTATTCATGCACAGCTGGTTCCTAACTGCATTCGAGTTTCAGTTCCCATTGCCTTTTCTAAGCAATTAATCAGAACAACTGCAATTATAGATAAGTCTTGACTTATTTAATAGGTATTTAATAGTTTTTTTCTATACTGATTCATTTTACTGAGAAGGAGTAATCAATCAAAGTAAGAGGTTCTGCTTGTGTTGATGTAGCAAATGAGAAACTTAAAATGCTCAAAGATGCAATATCATTAATCCTTTTAACAAAGCATTTCAGTTTTTACTTTTCTATTTTTCTTTTATTTTGTTTCCTTCCTCTTCATATTTGAAGTTAGACAATAGAATAATTAAAATAAAAACCCCTGGAATTATTTGCTGTTATTGGTGAGAGGAATGTAAACCCTGGATTTTATGATGAAGGCATTTGTGCTGTGAATTTGCTCTGCTGCAGGGATCTGATGTGACTCAGGTTGCCCTGTTCATGTACAAGGTGGTGTGGTCTGGTGCTCTGATCCCAAGTATCCTGGTTTTGGCTGGGATAGAGTTAATGTTCTTCTTAGCAGCTGGTACAGCGCTGAGTTTTGGATTTAGTATGAGTATAATGTTGATAACATACTGGTGTTCTGATTGTTGCTGAGCAGTGCTCACCCTAAGCCAAGGACATCTTGTGTCCTGTGCTCTGCCAATGTGCAGGTGCACAAGAGGCTGGGAGGGAGCACGGCCAGGACAGGTGACCCAAACTGGCCAAAGGAATGTTCCATACCTTAGAATGTCATGCCCAGTACATAAACTGGGGGAGGCTGCTTAGGTGGGGCCAATCTCTGCTTGAGGATGGGCTGGGCAGCACTCAGCTGTGGGTGGGCAACTGTGTTGTGCATCCCTGTTTCTCTTGGGTTTTATTCCTCTCTCTCTTTTTCTTTATTGTTATTATTGTTGTTGTTGTTTTATATTACTTTAATTCAATTTCTCAACTGTTCTTATTTCAACCCATATTTTTACCTTTTTCCAATTTTCCTCCCCACCCCACTGAGAGGAGTGGGGTGGTGAGTGAGCAGCTCTGTGGTATTTTGTTGCCAGCTGGGGGTTAAACCATGACAGCAAGGGAGCTCACTGGTCCCCTTAAGGACACAGCTGCAGATAGAGCTGAGTAAAAGTAGACCAGTGGTTTGCATCCAGCAGGAATCATGGTAATTGTGACGGTCTGCTCCAGCTGGCACAAGATTCAGAAGGGACAGACCTGAGAAGATTCATAGGATTTGGTGCAGGAATCAGGGTTTCTGGCCTAAGGCAGAAAACACTAAGTATAACTATGCCCAGAGGAATCCAGAACATGATCCATAGCTTTTGGAAAGGAAAAAAATAGAGCTGATCTAGTCAATAACATTAAAGCATTTAAATTGCAATTAAATGTTGTTTGTCTTAATGAAACAGTCCTCACAGAGTAAGAGCTGAAATTCTCAAATACAGCCTTTGGGGGAAGATACAGAAAAGAACATGCAGTGACAGCTCTAAAGGGAGAAACAATCTACCCAATTTAGGAGTCTTCTTAGTGAGATTGGGACTTGAATCCATCATTAGTGCCAATGCTTTTCACAAGCAATAGATACTGACATGTGAATTTGAAGTTAAACTATTTAGTTTAATAGGTTTTTATTAAATATCTATGAAAATTTGTGAAATATGAAAAATAAAGTATTCTAGAGAAAGAAAAAGCAATTGAGCTTGAGTCTTGTCAAATGGGAGCACAGTTGTTGGGAAGTGTGTGTGACAAAGCAGCAGATCGCAGAGCAAACCTTTCCTACCAGTGTGTCTCTAATGGCAGTACAGCACAACAGAGAATCTGGCCATGACTTCAAAAAAGTATTAATAAGAAAGTTTATGATAAATGTTTTCAGCTGTTTCCTCCTCAAAAAAGTCTTGAATATTAATCTGGTAGAGAATGCTATTGGAGATAGTTCTTTGTGCTACAGCATAACTCACTTGTATATGTCAGAAAAGAAATAAATTTTCTTCGACAGCTTTCATTTCTAGATGACAAATTACATCCTTTTTTATATAATATACTCAACCACCTATTTATGTCAAAATGAGAATTTAATTTGGACCTCAGATTTTGTGAGGCTGCTTTTATAAATGTAAAAAGAACACCTTGTGTGTTGAACACCAAGTGGAGGTTTTTAATATCTTTTTGTATTTCATAATACAGTGAAATAAATACTTGAAGGTAGCATTGTAGTACAGTAAAGAGCTGACAACTTATTCTGATATTTTATTTATAAAAGTATTATTTCTTTAAAGACCATATATGGTTAATTGTATCAGTTGTGTTATTTCTTCATCATTTCATTGACTGAGAGATGTATTCTAGCAAAACCAAAGATCAGATTTAATCAGAAGTGAAAATTAAATTCTGTGTTATATATATGCTTGGATAACACTAGAATCAGGCTCTGTTATTATTTATACCAGATTATTTTTGCTGGCACTCTGAATAATTTCTGTTTTTCAATGGTCTCAGGGAAGAGCCAATTCCCAGCATGACAACTAAGAGAATGAATACCAGAACATTTTCAGATGGGCAGACTGTGAAGGAGCTAAAGATGTGAAATCAGGAATAATCATATAGCAAAATCCCTTGTGTAATTACAAACTGCTGGAAGCTATTGGAAGTCATCATAATGTGAAAATATAAACTTGCTGATTGCTAATTATGTGGAGACAATGTCAAAGTCAAATAACATAATACTGACAGTACAAAAGATACTCAAGAGTAGTGAAAGAATACCTCCAATCTCTCCAATTAAGGAAGAAAATTATACTACAGTGAAAATATTTTGGCATAGGCAATGCAGAACTGGCAAATTAATGTCACAGAGTATTTCTATTTCTGCTAGTCACAAAATACTTGTGTAAAATAGTTGGGGTTTTTTTATTTATTTCCAAGTTCATCAGGGGACTTAGATGTCTACTTAGCTTTAATACGTGATCATATTAGACATAATGCCATCCATTTATACAGGAATTGTACTATGCTGGAACATGTCTTTCTTCCACCACTTTTACTCTTCCTTTCTAATAGAATGGTTTCTACTGGTTATAGTATAAATATGAATTGACCAGAGAATTTTGTCATTAAGACTTTTTTTTTTTTTTTCTGTAGAGAAGGGCTTTTCAGTGGATAAATTAAAAGTGTAATAAGAATTTGGAATCAGTAATAAAACATATTAATCACAGATTAAATTACTTGATCTATTTAACTGTTTGTTACCTGTGAGTAATGTCTGTGAGATAGGCTACATGGGCAGCATTTACACTGTGAGTCCCAGGAAGGTTTCCCTGCCACCAGTTCCTGTATGCTCTCAAATATTTATTTAAGAAGCATGAAACCAACATCTTCCCCTCATTTCCTCTGGTCGTCCACAAGGACCAGAAGGGACAAAGTCACTTTTTCTGTGCACCTGAAGAACAAGACCACTGTTCACCACTGTGCACACTTCCATCAGGGTATAACTTTTCCCTGTTCAAAACCTTGCTTCATTTTTTAGCTAATGTAATAAATGTAGCTATAACTACTGGCCTTATTTCGCAGCATATGATGACAATCTCTTGACCACAAAAATGAAAGTAGTCAAATCTGTGAGAATTAGTTTGGACATTTTTAATAATGTCATACAATTCATTGATAAATTAAACTTTAAAAGAAGTTTCAGCAAGATATTTTAGGATAATTTTCCAGATATCTGAAGAATACTTTGGTTCATAGTTAATATTATATAGCAAATGAAGCTCAGAAGCATAAAGAAAAGTCTTCAGTGAGGAGACATAGTTTTGTTGCTTCAGGACATTGCTAACAAACCTTGCCAATGTGTTGTTACATTAAAAACACACCAGCATAAAACTGGATATTTGGACCTCTCAGAAATACATTATATCATCTGTAGACAAACTCACTGTATTGTGTTTTCTGTTATAGACCTTTGCCTGGGGCACTAGAACTGCTTCCCTATGCATACAGCTCTCCAAGTGCAAACATATATTTTATATGCTAGCTCCGTACCATACCATTAGTTGTTTCTTATTCATGTCAAGCAAGTAATTTAAAGCACATTACCAAGGCTGCTCCCTCTGACTCCAGCCATATCAAATGTATTGTCTATGTAAGTTTTCTTCTGTAGTCAGAGGATTGAACAAGTGCTAGAACTCTCTTGTCACAGTCATATTTGGAAGAAGAGTGATTGCTAATTTCTTATGAAATTATTGCTTTAAAAATTGCCTCTTCAGTGTCTGGGATCTGAAAATTTTCTGCACTTACTGAAAAACTTCCTGTGCCTCAGAAGACCATCTTTGACACATTGTACCTCAGCCACACAGTCCCAACACCATAAAATCTAATACAGGTATTAGAAGACAAGAGGCATTTTTTTAAGCCTTCTCAGAAATGCTTTCTCTCTAACACTGACAGTTTTGCTTATTAATCTGTTTAAAGACAAGAACTAAGCAATGCAGTGCCCACCCCATCATGGAGCATCCTCCAGATGGTGCATTCAGCAAGGATCCCCTCATGGCATGAGGTACCTCTGCATCAGTTCTGGTCAGCCCAGTCCCAGGGCAGCCCAGTATTTGGACATTGGAAAAACTCCTGCCTTTTACTTAATTTTCTCAACATTGCAAACAGGAAAATTAATTCCCTTTCAGCCATGCTTGGCAAGGAGTAGGACCCCTACATCTGTCACCAGCCTTTTCTGACTGCTGGCAGCTGTCCCTTCATGTAGGTCCTCAACACCGTGATGGTGGCCAAGGGTGTTTAGAAAGGAGGCACAGGCAAGACTTAGGAACTGATTACTTTAGGATTACTGAAAGGATATGTAATGGGAAGATATTATGAAGAGGAGGAAGCAAACATGGACCTGGCACTCTCTGGGGCAAAAAGAGAAAAATATTTTATTGAGGAATTATTCCATGAGTCACACTTTTTGATTAGTCAAGCAAAGCACTAATCTGTACTACTCAAGCTAATTAAGTTGAAAAATGTTTTAGAGAAAATAAACTTGGCAAAAACATAACTTTAAAACCATCTGCTCTGAATGCATACACTATTATTCCAGACATTTGTACCTTGAAAGAAATAACCTGAAACCTTGAGAATGCAGTTCTCCTAATGGAGGAGTACACTCTGTTGCTCTTCTTTAGGGCTATTTTCAAGATCCTTACAGTAGGAGTAAATTTTTTTATCTTTCACAACAGTCAGAGGCAGCTTCACTGCTGGTGTCTGGTGGGCAAATTTGTCCCTACTAAAGACTCTGACATTTTTTCAGTGTACAAAATTTGTCCCTACTAAAGACTCTGACATTTCTTCAGTGTACAACAGGTTTAAATTTGGCTGAGGTAATCAATTTTGACAAGATCCAGACATGTAAAGAAAAATGCCTGCTGACTCTCATTTCATTCCAATCTAAAGAAAGAAATTTACCAGTAGTAATCGCAGTGATTTTAGTGACAGTTTGAGAAGTTACCTGTTATTCATCCTCAAAGGAACTTGGCTCCTTGGTTATAAATATTATCAAAATAATGTAAGAACCCAAAGTAGGTGCATTTGATTCAAGTTCAAATCTGAAATTATTTAGTGAAAAAGTACGATTTTTTAATAAGAGAAAAAAGTTTCTGCATAGCTTTACAAAGTATTCAGCTAATGATTTAATCCATTGTATGTATGTAATACACTCATACATGTGTGAGTGTATTGGGTTTGAATGGCCAGATTTTGATAGCTGGGCTGCTTAAGTGAGATGCTGTCAGAAGATTTCCCCCTTTCTCCCATGTTCAATGCCAGATACTCCAAGATGGATATGCTTCTGGCCACAGCTGAGCCCATCACTGGTGATGGTAGTGCCTCTGGGATAGAAAATTTAAGAAAAGTTAATGCACAGGAACAATTTCAGACAAGGTACAAGAGAGTGAGAAGATGTGAGCAACACAGCTCTGCACCCAGGTCAATGGAGAAGGAGGGGGACAAAGTGTTCCAGGTGCCAGAGCAGAGACTGCCCTGCAGCTGGTGAGGAAGACCATGGTAGCAGGCTGTCATCCTGCTGCCCATGGAGGTCCATGGTAGAGCAGAGATCCACCTGCACCCCGTGGTAACTCCACACTGGAACATGTGGATACATGAAGGAGACTGTGACCCACTTGGAACACTTGCCAGGGTTCCAAGCTCCTGCCAAGACCTGTGGTCCTGTGGAGAGAGGAGTCCAAGCTGGAGCAGGTTTGCTGGCAGGACTAATGACTCCATGGAGGACGCATGCTGGAGCAGTCTGCTCTTGAGGAACTGCACCCCATGGAAGGGAACCAAGCTGGAGCAGCTCTTGGAGAACTGCAGACTGTGGGAAGGAGTCATGTTGTAGAAAGTTGTGGAGAACTGTCTCTCATGGGAGGAAGTGGAGCAGGGGAAGAGTGTGAAAAGTCCTCCTCCAAGGAGAAAGTAGTGGCGGAGACAATGTGAGGAACTGACCAAAACCCTCATTCCCATCTCCCTGCACCATGTGGGGGTAGAGATAGAGAATTTGGGAGTGAAGTTGAGCCTGGCAAAAAGGAAGGGGTGAGAGAAAGCCGGTTTTCATATTTGATTTTATTTCTGATTATTCTACTCTGATTTGATGGATAGTAAATTAATTGCCCAAAGTCTATTTTGCTCATGATGGTAATTGGTGAGTGATCTCTCCCTGTCCTTATCTTGACCACAAGCCTTTCCTTACATCTTCTCCCCTTCCCCAGCTGAGGAGTAGAGTGATAGAGCAGCTCTGTTGGGCACCAGGCCTCCAACCACCATTAAACCACCATAGTAACAGAAGGAAAATGCTTATTTTCATTCCTTTTTTTTTTTTCTTTTTTTTTTTAATGCAACCCTGGCCCTCTTTGATACCTATGTTGCTTCTATTCTGTGCCTTTTATGTCAACTCTTGTGTGCTGCTACCCTGTCACCTTTATAAAAGAAAACAGTGGGTAAATAGGAACTAGAGATCAAAGAAAAGTATGAGATAAAACCTTAATATATACTTCTTTGAAAAGCTATCTGAAAAATAGTAAATATTTACTTGGTTTTGGGGGGTTTGGTGAAATTCAGTTTTAAGGATCATATTCTAAAAAATAAAACCCCATCATGGTAACAGATAGACCATAAAGTATTGCACAGGATATGTGTGTATCCTGACAAAGGTTAGTGAAACACTGGGGAATGCTAGTGCTTAGTTCACATTGTGTAAGCATTTTGTAATGCATCTGTAAGAATTTTGTCAGTATTAAAGCATGTAAACCTGATTTTCAGAGAATTAGCAGGGAACATACTGAGAACAGTTTGTTCATGGCTGTGGAATTCAGTTTCACTGTTTGCAGATCTCAGTTGTGCTCATTAGTTTCATATCAACTTCTACCTCATGTTCTGTGAATTCTCCACAAATGTTGCTGATTAAATAATAGAAGTATTTGTGAACTTGCTTTTCAGTTTCAAGTCAGGTTTTGAAGTCCATGTGTTTCGCAGTCTGTTGACTCCTTGTGTACTCAACCAATGCAGAAGTGAAGCTCTACTGTGAAAAACAAATGTTTGTTTCTCTGCACTATACTTTTGGTGTTGAAGGAAAGGCAGGCTGACCCATCCCTGTCTTACTGGTATAATCGGTATGAGTGGGCTTGCACAGGCTGTGGATTTATTTTAATTTTTTTAATCTCTGTCTACTAAAGATACATAGAATGAAAAAACTTTACAGAGGTAGCAAGAAACTAACTCTCTTCCTTTCTTCTCTCTGTAGTTTGTTGCTCAGCCCAACTGCCAGCAGCTGCTTGCATCCCGCTGGTATGACGAGTTCCCCGGATGGCGGAGGCGACACTGGGCAGTGAAGATGTTGACATGTGTTGTGATAGGACTCCTTTTCCCAGTCTTCTCTGTGTGCTACCTGATAGCTCCCAAAAGCCCATTGGGGCTGTTCATCAGAAAGCCATTTATCAAATTTATCTGCCATACTGCATCGTACTTGACTTTTCTGTTCCTGCTGTTGCTCGCCTCTCAGCACATCGACAGGTCAGACCTCAGCATGCAGGGGCCCCCACCAACCATCGTCGAGTGGATGATATTACCGTGGGTCCTGGGTAAATGTATTACTAAAGAAAATACTGTGAAAAGTATTTTGACCACTGTGGTTTTGCCAAGCATTCCTAAGGCAGGATACAGCAGAGTTGTGTCATGAATTATTGACCTACCAAAGCAGGCAAATGGTCCATCCCTTCCAGTGCTTAGCAAGAGTAGTTGACAATGTAGACAAACAGTAGAGTCTAAAAATCCAAAGTGTTACCATCTGATAGATTACAGTGAGGAAAAACAAAAGATATCAAGGAGTCCTTCCTATGATTATGCAGTGCCCTGAAACATATATACTGTTTTTTTCTTTTTAATATCTATTTCTTCCAGACAAGAAATTGTCCTGGTTCTTGTCAGTGTCCATATTTTAAATTTGCTAATCTACTTTTAAAAAGAATCTCTTTGTTACAAGAATTATTTTTCATGTAGGGAAATGAAGTATATATTTTTCATGTAGGGAAATGAGATATAATGTAATTTCTGTAGTGTTATTACTAACCTTAGTTACCTACGGTATCCTTCTTTCTAAATGACAGATGCACCTATTGCAAATAGTGATGATAAGCATTCTCAAGTGAGTATTTTCATTAAAATATGCACACAGAGTATTTTTTTCGGTTCAAGAACTTGTCACTCAATTCAAACCAAATATCCTATATCAGAAAGAATAAGAAAATTTCCTAGAATTTTTAAAATGAGGAAAAAAAAAAGACCTTACCTCTCTATCCTTATAATTTAAAATAAAAATTGTTGTCTGGGGTTATTGAAAGCTTACTTTGTGTGGGCCATGTCATCCTAAAACATGATTCTTCCTTCCTGTGATCCAAGTATTATCTTGGGTGCTCCCTAACTTTGTCTGTCTACCCTACCAGATGGTGATTTCTCTCCGTGTGCTGTGGTCCCTCTTTTTCTTATTTTAAGAATCAACACAAGTTGGACCAGGTCAGGGCAAATATATTTGTCTAAAATAAAATTATAAAAGAAAGTACTTAGTAGTCTTGACTGCAAGAATTTAGGTTTGATGTATTTATCAAAAATTGTCATC
The DNA here is from genome assembly GCA_910950805.1 of Acrocephalus scirpaceus scirpaceus. NCBI lineage: Eukaryota > Metazoa > Chordata > Aves > Passeriformes > Sylviidae > Acrocephalus > Acrocephalus scirpaceus. The sequence goes on along the minus strand of OU383774.1, from coordinate 51,503,326 downwards.
ATGTAGGCAGGTACCTGAACAAAAATTTCTGAAATTTTGGTGGGATTTTGATACCATTACTTCTCCCAGAGCTTTTCATTAAGATACTGTGTATCTTCCATTTTTCCTAAACATGTGGGTTTCTTTAGAGCAGTGCAACTTTTGGCCCCATTGATCCCATATAATTTACTACACAATGTTGAATTTGTAATACGCTAGTTGGCTGTGCCTGTTATTCTGGAGAACAATAACTCAGTGGCTTTTCCTCTGTATGTACTTTGGTGGGTACTGTGGGAAGCAGGATGGGGATGTACATCTGCTTTTCATTTAGAAAAACAAGTGTGCATGACTGAAAACCCTATTTACACTTATTTGTTAGGCACCTGTCAGAAGGACCTGCCTTCCACAGGTGAACTGCTTTTTGGGATTTTCCCCATGGTGGCACAGCAATCCTTGCTATCAGCCTTCACTTTGAGGTGTGTTTTCTTTGCCTGGGTAAATATTTCTAATACATTTAAAAAGCCAAAATCTAAGATTATTGCAAAGAAATTACTCAATCTGGGAGGTTGTCTAGACAAGTATTTCTTACAGACAAGTCAGACTATTTTCTGTAAGCAAGTTTCACATTTAAATATTAAAAGAAAAATTTCCTCCAGTTAATTTTCCCAGTTTTGTGCCATCAAGAAAGGAGAAACTAGTATTAAAACTATTATCTTTATACATTACCTCAGAAATGAATGCTACAATGCTGAGGAGGAGCAGGAGGCTCTTCTGTGCTGTGCCTTGTCCAGAGGAGATGTTAGTATCTTTTCTGTCTGGCCTTCCAAAACAGCAGGTGGTCAGTAAATAGTCAGCTTTCACAGTATCATGAGGCTAAAGGATAGTACGAACAAATGTATAGCTTACACATAGACTTTGACATGCCAAAGTGGATTTTGTCATTAACCTGTCTTTTAATAGAGCTGAAAGAAGGAGGCACAATTTGAGAAAGACAAAAGCCAGTTTCTGGTAAAGGCAATGCAAAAATTTTAGTGACTAGCTCCTTTCCAGAAAACACTCAGTGGGAAGAGGAAGAACCTCTATTGCCCTCAACCTCTGACATGGCTGTTTACTTTGGAAGATGTTTAAGTAACTCAGCATCCCAAAGCACTTGTTTGAAGACGTCGTTAACCCTGAGAATTATGGTGTTTAAGATAACTATCATTTCTAAAAGAAACATTAATATTTCAGTATAGACTCATATGGCTGGATTATGCCTGTGCTGGCCAAACCTGTTATCTGCAAGCAGTACAGGTCAAGTCAAGGGAGCCACTTCCATAAACAAAAGTTCATGAGCATGGGTGAAGATCAGTATTTTGATACCATTGGTTAAAAAGCTTGTAGTCAATCTAGACTGTGCTGTTCAGAAAATCCATGCCTTCCAAAATCTCTTGCATCCAAGATTACTCATTTTGCACACTGATCTCTAGTGTTTCCTAACTAGCAGTTTCCTGTTCCAGTTTCACATTTTCTGTGTTCAGCTTTCAGGTTTTGGTTGCTGTAGTGCCTTAGCCCAGCCAAATAATGAGGCCTCAGATTCACCCAACATAATTTTAGGCAATTCATTTGGTACCTATTTCCCTGTACCACTGAAGGAGACACACATCTCCACAGGACATTCCAGTTCACAGCATGTGATGAACGTGTCTATTTAAGCTTTTTTGTTTGCTTATTTAGGTCTTTTTCATGTTGTGTTTTTCTGTTTGGTGGCTTTTTGTTGAAGGGGTTGGTTTTGTTCATTTTGTTTTGATGGATTTTTGTTTGGTTGGTTTTTGCAGTGCTTTTTGGTGGTAGTGGTTGTTTTTCTAAAGGAATGAATCTCAGCCAAACCCTGCTCTTTTCCTATTCACATACAAACTGTAGTCTAGTCATCTTTTAATAAACTGAATATTTTTCTTAAGTCCTTATCAATAAGCAAAGGTTTATTTCCAGGCTGCAGTGTAGTGTGTTGTCTCATCTCTTCAAACCATAAAATTGTGCAGTATCCTTTAAAAGAGTAAATGAAGCACTCTTCAAGGGAGACTGCATCTGAGGTACATAGAGATACTTTTGTATTTTCTGGATGTAAACAAAAAGTTTTGTCATTTGAGTCAAAACTAGTGTGGCTCTAGGGTTATAGTTCTTCTCTGAAACCTGCAACAAAACAAAGTAAATACTTCCTTGGAAATGGCTATCCTGGAGCAGCAACTACCTGTCAAAATTATTAATATTTTAAACAATAGAACTTTTTGTTTCTTCCTAATTCAAATAGTTCTGGATGTAGTTCGCATTTTAATACTATCTCTCTTAAAATTCAGAGAGGAAGAAGAGCTCACTTTTGCAGGTTTCTCATCAACATGAACTTCAGGACTCAAGTTTTTCATGCAACTTAAGAAGTTTCAGGACTGTCCATAGTGACCTAAGCTCTCCAGTGAGCAAATAGTAATTAGCTTTTGCCAACCACTATGTAATAGAATGCTGAATGTGCATAATTAGCACCTATTAAAAGTGTCACTAGAGTAGGAGGCTCAAAGGAAAAACCTGTATTGGGCTACATTTCCATGGAGACAATCGACTTTACATTTTAAAAGTCTCTTGAGAAAACTTCTGCATTAATTTTGTCTTTTACATGATTAGATGATTACACAAACGGTGTTCCAGTATGTGGTGATTATCTGTGGAACAGTAACAAGGCTGTCATAACCTTAAGAAATAGTTGTGGAGAAATTTCCCAGTAAGAAGAGTCAGAATCTCCTGTCCTTGCACTTAGACAAATAAGAAACTATCTTTGGCTCATAAGGAAAATTAATTGTCATCTTATTATTAGCTGTTGCTTCACACTACAGAAACATAGGCCTGTTTACTATACTTGAAAATCCATCACCATTGAAAAATGAACAGGAAAATCAAGAATATCATTTTGGGGAAAAAACAAGGAAGAACAGCTTTTTCTATCATCATATTCCCCATCCAGTCGCTGAGTGTCCTCTGAGCATGATAGCAGTGATTTAGAGGGGAAATCAAATAAGACCCATCTTCACCCTCTGTGTGCCTTAACTGCAGCTCCTGTGAGGTTCATGTTGATCCCTGTACATTTGTCATAGCTGTTCTTTGGCCCTAAACCATGGCCTCAAACCTATCAGTGACTGTACTAAGTGTCTTCACAATGGGCATTTGCTTCACCAGAAAATGCTATGAAATTCAGAGGAGAAAGGCATCAACCAGAAAAATTTAGTGTTCAGTAGTTGTGGTTAAAAAGCTCCCTGTCAGTTTTTCAGGGTTTTTCAGGCTGCAGCAAAAGACATTTTTTAGGCTATTTCTTTTGATGAGATTTTTCTCTTTTATGGTCATATTTAAATGTTCATTTTAATTGCATTGTCCAAAAGCCTGCCTGAAGCAGGAATACAGCCTTACTGGATCTCTTGAACAATATGTTCCCCACCCTTTCTGTCAGAATGGTTTATACTATTGGAGTACATGAATCTATAGAGAATGTGAATGTTTGGGAACTGTGCAAAATTGCAAACATTTGTGGTTAGCAAACTGCTGGTGGGATGTATGGGAATGTATGATCTTGTCAGTCCTTAGCACAATGTACATCCAAACTCATGGCACAGCAAGACACTTCAGAATAACTGATCATAGAGGGGGCAAGTACAGTGTGTATCGTCTTCTAAATTAGGTCAAGAAAGTGTTGTGTAAAAAATTAAACATTTAGTATGAACTGACGTGTTTCAGGGAGCAGATATAGAGGGTAATATGGCTGACAAGATGAAACAGTACATAACCAATAGTGACATATATGGCACAGAGGAGAGAAACAACCCCAGACAAAACAGGAACACAACTTTATTTAAGGAAGGATAATGCACATAACGGCCACAAAAGGCCATTAAGTCCAAACTACTGCTCAACATAGGCTAACTGCAAAGACAGGTCACATTGTTCAGGTTCCTGTGCAGTCAGATCTTTTATTTCCCCAGGGACGAATATTTCACAGCCTCTCTCACAGTGCCTGCATCTAGCAACTGGTAAACTTTTTTCCTGATACTAGTAGAAATATCCCATGCCACAACATGCAACCATTATCTCTCATCCTTTCAATGTGGTCTTCTAGAGCAAGTCTGGCTCCAGCTCTTCAGAATCAGCGATTTCATTAGTGGATGACAACAGCAGCACAGAATCACAGAAGGTTCTGCATTGGAAGGGGCCCACAAGGACCATCTCTTAAGTGAATGGCCCATACAGGGATCAAACCTACAACCTTGGCGGTATTAGTACCATGCTCTAACCAACTGAGCTTTGAGACTACTTACCTCCCATTAGTGTTCTCTCCTTTAGGTTAAATAAAATCAGCTCCCTCAACCTCTTCTTGAACATCATGTGGTCCAGACCCCATTTAACTTGATGGCCTTCCATTAGGTTTACTTCAGCCAGTTAATATCTCTTCTTTGCTAAGTATTCCAAGATTGGACTCAGTAATGAAATTTTTTATTTAAACATCAGGAGAGCCACTTCTTCTCCAGACTGCCTGTGTCTTGCCATAATAAGACCTTTTACTCAATTGCTTTAACTCAAGTCATAAGTATTTAAGGTAAATATTACCTATATAGATTATTTTATTTTATTCTTTGGTTCTCGGTGATGTTGGCTGACATATGGCTTTTGGGTGTTGGTGATGTTGGCTGATTTGTGGCTTTTTGTACTTTAAGATTTGATCTGGAATGGTCTTGTTATTTCCAAAACAGAGGCCAAAGAAAAACGTTTTGTTTCTATTATAATAAAAAACCCCCAGGTGACAATAGTTGTGCTCTGTTAACAAAATATGCCCCAGAGAGTGGAAGCCCCTGAATTATGCCAGGATGTCTCTTGTTACTGTCATATACCTTCAGCAGAGATCAGTTCATCAGCCCAGGTGTAACACAGAAGAGCTTTATCAAGCCTCTTCAATACTCACTGAATTCTCCGGAAGGATTTTCCCTTGCTTCACTGAGCTTTAGATCATTAGCAGCTTGTCTCACTTCTTCTTGTACCTGTGAAAAACTCTACATCATATAGCAGAGCGAAGTTGAGTTTGTCAGTTAAATGGTTTCACAGCCCAGCAAAAATATGTTTTCCAAGAAACATACTAAAAGGCTGTTGTTGATCTTGGCATGCAGAGATTGACCCCAAGAAACCTCTTGCTTCCCATCACTTAATGGTAAGGAGGAAAAATAGCACAGAGCAACCAACCTTTTGTGGGAAAGGTAAGGCCAAAATTAGCAAAGGATCCACAAAACTTTTTGAGGCCAAACATAGTTCAGGATATTGCCTTTCATATCTCTCTCTGACAAATTTTGATGTTATTGTTCACAGTGAGACTTTAATCATATTTATAAACAACAAAAGGCAGTGTTGGAGATGGCATAAATCCTTGTGAATTTCCACAGTTGCTGGAAAATTGTCTTTGCAGTTGCTCAAGTTTCAGTACTGCATAGGAAGTTAGACAGGCTGTATTTAAGTTTTTTTCTTAGAACCTAAAACACCTTTGAATGGATTTCAGAGAGAAGTTATTTCTTTGTTTCTTTTGCATGAGACTAAGAGATGTATTCCTTAAGAGTAAAATTAAAGCTTTAGGTAGCTATAAAGCATCAAACAGGATCGATCCAAAATGTTTTCTAACCAAAAGTTGTCTACCAGCACTAAAACTTACTGTGTTTAACCCAGGCTTTATTATCCAAAGGAACAGAGAATTTTTGTAACAGTACTGAGCTTCTGCCCTGCTCAAAGTTGCAAGGTTTGCCATTAGAGTCTTAATTTATGAAAAGTAGGTCTACTTTTGAAAAGATATTTCAGTATCTAATATCCAAATATTTCAAGACTGGAAGTACAGCTTCAAAATCAAAATCTAAAGATAAATATCTAAAATAAAAGCTAATCTTATCAGTGCATGTTTATTGATGCATCTACACATTAATCATATGCAGTATGAAATATCTATTACGAAATTCTTAAGGATTTTTTTAAAGTATATGAGAATTTTAATGAAAGATGTTATTTTTCTTGGAACATTTTTATTTCAGTGCTTTTTGTTTTTCTAAGGTGTATTCTCATTTTGTTGCTTTGAATAAAACTTATTTTAGGATATGTAAGGTTTATTTTAGAAGAGCCAAATTTTTTCATTAATGTTCAGAAAATTATGCTGCAAAAAAAAAAAAAATTCATTCACAAATTAATTTTATTTCTCCAAATTCATTTTACGTGATCAATTTCAGTTCCTTTCTTGCTTCGGGCAAACTGGCCTTCAGTTGCACTGGTTGCAATTGATCAACTTGCATGTATAATAATTCACAATGCTTTCCAAAACCCCTCCATGGTGTCTGTCATTCCCAAGGCCCCATGTGGTCTGTGGGATTCCTGCCCTGGATTTATCTATTTCGTCCCATTAAAACCATGGGCATTTAATGAAATTTGTCTCTGTCATCTGAGGCTGTTTCAAAATATGCATGCTGTTATTTCTCTTTTACTGCTCCAATATGTGGTTATAAACAAAGCAGCAACCATTTGAAAGTCTTACCCTCAACTTTTTAATTTAAGTCCTTGATTAATGAGGTGAAAGAACTTCATAATGTTGATGTTTTCCTTACAAGTGGCAATAAATGATAACAGCATAGAATAGATAGGTGAGGGTCTCTAAGAGGTAGATGTTAAATCTGGCTAGTGTGAAGAGATAGGAAAGACACAGTTGGAGCAAAGAGACAAAAAGAATATAGCAAACAATATCCAGCTACAGTAGTAAAATTTGCTCTGACTGGAATTATTGCAGCTAAATACAGGCATCTGGAAGTTAGACATCTGTTTTAATTAAGCCTGATCCTCCATAGTGCCCTTTTCAGCCAGTGGGAAGACTGACCCACCTGCAGATGACAAGATTATTGCCTTGGAGATTTCTTGTTTCCTCCCAGGGAGCTAAAGAGGGCTTTGGGCAAGCAACTTGTCCCCAGCCTGATGTCTTAAAGGCTCTTGCTTTTAGATCTACTCCCTGTCTTTGGCTGGTTTCTCTTAACAGTTTTTCCCCAATACCTGTGTGCAGGCTGGCAGTGTCCCCTCTGTTTTGTTGAGATGTCAGCTTTCTTGCTTCTGAATGTGGAGCTCTGACATGAGCTCTGTCAGTTTGCAGTAATGTTGCTGCTTTAGCACATTAACGATCAGGCAGTGTCTGGACTCTGTACTTCTTTCCTACCTGTAGCAGTGCCTCTATTAGACAGTCTTGTCACTGCATGTCTTCTCTTCTGTCATGTCAGGTCGTGTTTGGAAATGCCCTAAAGCCTCCTTGCATAATAAAATCAGGTAGTATCCAGTGATCCATAAATCTTCCAAGTAGAAAAGTGTACAAGGTCACAAAGATAATTCTGCTCTGATCTCTGCATGTATTTTTCGTTTGAAAAAAAAAAAAACAAAACAAACCAGCGTAGATTTTCCAAGTAATTTCCTGATTCTCCCAGAAAATTGGCATGTTGTGTCAGAGCCTGTGGAGGTAAGGGTGGTCTGACTTCTTTCCCCCAGACTCATCCTTCTTGTAAAAAGATACAGTTCTGATCTACAAGAAGATTTCAAGGCCTCTGGCTGCTGTAAATTAAACCTAAACAGCACAGCTGGGAATCTCTGAGGTTTGTAGTTCAGAATACCTTCATCATGTAAGCTCACCAGCTTACATGACGTCTTCAGCCTTGCGTAAAGGCTCTGGGATTTCAGAGTACACTTTTCTAGGACACCCCTTCAGACAGTTGAGAGTATTTACAGAACTCTCTAGAGTCCCTTTCTTCCAGCATTCATTGCTCCAGATGAGCCCCACTAAGAATCCCCAGCCATGGAGACCTGGTAGCTGCAAAGACTCTGATCACATGGTGAGGTTGCCCTGGAATTGTGAATTTGAGCAATCAACCCTAGGACTTGGTACCAAGATATGCTTTCAAAAATACATGTGTGGGCAGCTCTCCTGTGCATATGTGGTCTGTGTGTCTTTCACAAACATAGTATCCATCTCTCCATCAGTGTAGCTTCAAGTTCTCTGGAGTCACTTAGGATCTCAGTAACTTTATTTATATATTGAATTTTTACTTTTAGATGCTTTAGCTGGAAAGAAGAGCAAACTATCACATCTCCATTACAGTCAGCAAAAATACGGGGTTTCCAGTTTTCCATTACTATTTGCTTGAAAAGAATATGCATCAGGATGAACATAAAGGTTTTCTTGAACCAAGAAAATAATTAGAACCACCACCTTTACAATGTCAAAGTATACTCAGAACTTTCAGCTGCCAAATTACTTCCAAATTGCTGGTAGCTTGGATTAATTGTGTTTCTAATTCATAATGATCGAATTTACAACAGCCATATACTCTCTTCCACTATTTTATAATAGGTCAGTATTTCTCTGTTAATGGCAACTTTAAAATTACATTTCATTTTCTAAAGCCTAGGAAATGCTTGGAAAAACAGTCTGGCTTTTCACTCACAAGACAGCTCAAGTGCAGCAGCATTAGTCAGCATTTCTGTTTCAATCTGTACATAATCCCATTATTTTTTAGGCAGTGCTGTCAAAGCATACAATACTGAGCAACAGTCTTACAGAGAACAGCCCCGTTGTAGTCTGTGTCAGTTCACATCTTTGGCTGGTTGTGGACCACAGAATATCTTGGCAAAAGATTTCAATTGACCTAAAGCCTCTTGTTAAAGCATTCATCTTATTTTGCATCCCAACTTACTACTGCTATCTTTTCAAAGCATATTTTAAAGAGAATTCTTAACTCTGATAAGCTACAAAAAAGTTTATTTCATTCTGTGAATGTGTGTATTGATTTCTGCAAAGCTTTTTTATTTGGGGATCTTCTGTTAATGCAGCTGTTTGCTTTCTGTTCCATAGCAGTCTTGCCAACATCAAGATCTTGCAACTTTTAAGTGAAAATTTCTTAAATGACAAAGAGCAAGGCATTGTTCTGTGACACTGAGACTTAGGGGCCATATCTGTATTACGCAGACTTTGGCTTGGAGCCTGCAGCTAGGTCTTCTCCTGCAGCACAGTGGTGGTTTTTTATGTGCTATAGTGCAGGTGGAGCAGCAGTGATTCAGAGCAGTGTCTGAATGTGAAGGGGTTATAGCAGCACACAAAATTATGACCAGATGATGGTTAGGTGTTAACAAGTTATGCCCCAAACATAGTGGAAGAGTGAGCAGGGACATTTGCAAGTTCATGGACTGTGTGATGAAGGTTGGAGAGGACTCTGGGGAGAAGAGGGAGGCAGATCTGCTGACACTGTGTTCATACTGCATGTCACGAGTGGCCAGGTCTTTGAAGAGTAAGTGGTTAAGTCATTTCACTGGCTGAAATGGGCAGGCATATAGGAGCCTGTCCTAGTAGCCTTGGGAAGGTGTGTTGCCTTTGTGATGGCACTTGGGCAGCTGACAGCAGTGTAGCAGCATGTGCTGTTAGAGGATATTGACCGCTGCCATGCAATCGTGTTCGCTGTTCTATCACTGTTACTCAGTGCAATTGATTGCACCTCTAAAACAAGTGTTCACTTCATAACAGTGCTGTCTTTTCTGGGTTAATTTTATCTGATGCACTACAGATAGAGTTGCCATCATCCTGTGTAAGCTGTTTTAGGCAGTAAAATGGGCCTATCTCAGTTTCCTGTCTACATGTTCTCAGTGAGGTCCTTCCTCAGAGTATGTTGCCCCAGGTCTGCAGAATGCTGAAATCGTGATGGCAGCATGGCTGGAAATTAATTCTATGAAAATAAAAATTGCTGAATCATCAGATGATTCAGATTCTCCTCAGGCTTTTCATTATTGGTGATGACACACAGAAACAAGATGGGACCATGTGTCTGGGGTTTGAGAGTAGTTAATGAGGAAGAGAACTTTTCCTTTTGAAAGCAATCAAGAGACAGAAAAACCCAGGCAATACACTAGAAAATTAAATTGTAATAACTCAAAAACCTACCTGGCGCAAACAAGAGAAGGCACTACTTTTTAGGGATTATGTTTGAGAAAAAACACAAGTTTTCCATTCAAACAGAAGACCAACTGAGACAAAATGTTAAGTTTTAAGGAGAATTAAACTCATACTAAGAAAATGCAGAACTGTGTAGCCCGCTGTGTGAAATCTGTTTATAGTTCTCTAAAAGAGCAGGTGAAAAAAAGCCATGTTGAATTAACTATATCTCAACACCAATATGTGAAAGATTGGCCTTATTTCTGGTGAATTTTGCCCGTCTAATGAGTACAAAGTAAGAAATTCCTGCAAGAAAATAATTAACTGTGAAAAATTAAAAGCTGTAATTCTATTGTTATCAAAAAATCTATATAGATAATAATGTGAAATATGCATTTAAATGTAACATGTTGTCTTATTAGCATATTATACAGTAAGGTAGAGTATCATCTTCAGAGTGGTTTTAATTTTTATAGCATTAGAGAGTCTCCACACCATTGTCTCTGAAGCTGTTAAACCAAGTTCATATCAGACAACTTGGAAGATTTCCCACTTGCATTGAATATTTCTGTTTCACTGTGTCTAGCACAATGTGTGCTCTGCACACCTAAGAACAGTTTCAATTCCTTCATGTCCCAAAGGAAGATGTCAGCAAAAGACTCTCTTCTGGAGACACTCTTTCATATGGAAAAGGGAGACTTTCGTTCAGCATTGACAATAACAATAGAAATTCTCATTATTATTGTGTGGGTTCCAATCAAAATTGTGTTGGATTGACTTCTGCAGTCATAAATTTTCCCATCTGAAATACATTGCATCAGTTGCTAAGGACTGAATTGACACTGGTAACTTAATTTAAGATCCTTTTTATACTTTTTAGGATACAATGAGAAAGAGATCGAAGAAAACCAAAGAAATTGTCCTTGTACAAGCAGGGGGAATTTTTAGGGGGGATTTTGTGTCACAAATTAAATCTGGAAACAGCAGAAAGATGAAATTTCACCTAACTAGATGTGTAATTTAGAGCACTTACCCACCTTCCCTTTACACTTGATGTAAGGAGAATCAATCTATCCTGAGTTAAGTGTCTAGAATAGTCACAGCCTTTTTTAACTTAATATTCATGCCTAATGAATTATGTTCTATTTACAGGTTTCATCTGGGGTGAAATTAAACAGATGTGGGATGGTGGACTGCAGGACTACATTCACGATTGGTGGAACCTCATGGATTTTGTAATGAACTCCTTGTACTTGGCAACAATCTCCTTGAAAATTGTTGCATTTTCAAAGGTAAACTGTAAAAAAAAAAAAGGCAACATTTTTAAGATAAATTAAATCAGGCTACTTCAATCTTCCTTCTGTGTTTGGAGGTCCTGAGGCTTAGCAATGCAAGAGATGTATGATGTGCTCTGTGAATCTTCTGCAGCAATGATAAGAAACTAGACAAGTATAAGAGCAAACAAAATACTGAATTTTTTATGCTTTTTTCTTCTTGACCCATGCAATCTTTTCTTATTTTTTCCTGAACTGTCATATGGTTAATTTCTTGAGAAATGAAAATGACCTTTGATATTTTATAATGTTTGCATTTTCATTAATCTTCGATTTTTTAAGTGAGAAATTATTGCCCCTAAGACAATTTTACACAGCTTTCAGACAGGTCTACTGGCAAAATATGTAGCCAAAATTGGTGGGGCAAAGTAAAAAGCAAGATTTTAATTTCTTTTGAAAGTTTTTTATAAGTGAAACATGAAGAAGTAAAACTGAAGGGAATAAAATGGTCTCTTGAGGCTGGGTATGTTCATTTTTACATTTTTACATGGACTTGTTGTGAATAGTCTTATATTGCAACAGCTTTTAAGTATCTTCCAGCAGAACAGCCCTTCTTTCCAAAGGCATGGAACATGTTGTGTGAACATTTTGTATGTATTCCACGTGAATACATAGTATGGTAGACATTCCTCATAAAATGAGCTATTTTGAGCAAAAAAATTGTCTCAAGTGCAATGAAACCACATATGAAAGGAAATTATCATCCAAGTAAAGATAAACCCATTTTTACTGGCCACTGGGATCAGCACTGTAGTTCAGCTTTTTCAGGATCGCTGCCGCCAGCGATAATTTATGGTTGCAGTAGTACTGCTCTGTAGGCGTGGAAGGAGAGTCCCTCCTCTGCCAAGATACTTTTGACTGGGACGAGGAGAGAGCTGTCAGGTAGCAAGTTATGACTTCCCCCTCCTCAAACAGCAGCCCTGCCACAGGCATAGAGGAACTTAGGAACTCTAATTTGTATCGTCTTGTGTCTGTTCACAAAAGTCCATGTGTCAGCCAGTCAGGAGCAGGGATGAACAAAGACCTGGGATGTGTTGACACATCAGCCTTCTTTGACAAAAGGTTTCTGACATGCTAGATCTCTGGCTGCAAACCTTTGGAAGTCTCACTCAAAGAAATTTGGAGCCTGGAAGAAGAAGGTGCTCCAAAGAGTGGTGAACTGTCATTTACAAGCTAATGAAATGCCTTTTTACACACAAAGGTGCCTTATCATAAAGTGACTAGAAAATAAATAGTCAATTCACTGTCCCTTGTAACAAAGCACACAGTTTATTTAAAATAGAGGTTTCCAAAGCATTGGAGTTGGCCAATTATTCACTTCAGAATAATATTAATTAGAAGACATTATAATCCTTTCATCTCCCAAATGGCTTCTGCTTATAGTAATCAGATTCCAAGGTGACAGTATCTGGGATAACGTGCATCCATTACTCTCCAAATTAGTGCTTACATTTAATTCATAATGAATACTGTGCTTAAAAAAACTGTGCTAGTCAACTGAAACACATGATGAAGTAATGAACAGAGGAATAAAAGTGTGATTTAATACCCTGCCACATTCCTTCATATGCCCACAAGAGAGTTCCTTGCCACTATGCCAGGTGAGATTGAGAGGATGCCAAATGTAAACAGTATGTTTAATGTAAAGCTTTAGTTTCATTTTTCTAAGCATTGTGAGTCAGGTTTTTCTAAGTTACAGCTGTTCTGCCTTTATTGTACCAAATATATAAGGTCAGGTCTTAGATGTATTCTGTCTTCTGTGGATCAGTTCCGGCCACCTAAGAAAATATTTTAACTAACTCCCTTGAATAAAATTATGAGTGTCCCCATGCTACTGTCCTGTGTGATAAATATTCCCAGAGTAAAATATAGTGTTTGTTACCTGTTTAAGGCTCTCTGACTGATGCAGTAGTTAAATAGATGGATATTATCTAGAGTAGCTGATGGAGTAGTGTAAAATTCACCAAAGTGTATAATTTCAGGATGAGAGAACTGCTAAGATAACTCAAAGTTACTGGTTTCATTGCCAGTATTCAAATAAAATAAGAACCTCTTATAATTTTTGATGGCCTATGTTTTTTTTTGTCTCTGTATCAACATTAGGTCTTCCTAAATTATCCAGTATATCCACTAAAAATGCTCTTTCCTCCACAAAAATATCATAATATATAGTATATTGTCACAATTTTTTTAAAGTACAGGATGACAGATTTTAAGCAACACATTTGTTTTTATGGAGGGTTTTAGGTAGAAATCATTCTGCCTTAAGAAAAATGGTCCTTTTTATATTTTTGAACATAATTTATTTTTGTTCTGAGGTGTAAAGTTAAGTGCAGTGCCAACGTGTGTGCAGAATCTGCTTGCTTTATTTTAAATACTTGTTAAACCTGAGCATTAGACCTAGCGCTGCCTGTTTTCAATTCTGCTAGAAATCACATACAATTTCATATTGCTGATAAATGTGCCTCAGCCACTGACTTGAAGATCTAGTAAGGAAACAAATTCCTATTCAGGGCAAGAACTCTGAAAAGTAGCTAAAGTACATTATTTGCCTCAGCATTTACTGGCTTAATGATCACTGTGTCAGGTCTACTTTGTTCAGTAGTAAATGAGATTATACATCTCTCCTGCCACCAGTTCTGCAGAAGCTAACATCTTCTTGCATGTTTGCATTGTAAAATGGTTTTGATTGATATTTTACCAGATTCACAGACTAAATGTTCATTTACATAGGAGGATTAACACCTCTCCACCCCTGAGAAATTATGGACTCAATTCCTATGTGCAATTACCATTTTAAAGCTCTCTGCTAGGCTGTCCCTCTGCCCCCTTCCTACTGCTGCTTTGAAATTCCACATAATGAATGCAGAGATTGGTACATACATTTTAAAATAGGAAGAGTTCACATCTCCATATGACTTTTCAGGAAAGGATTTAAAGTATTTTTTCTGAAATAGATATTATTTAACTTGTCTCTTTGTGACCAGAAACAATGGGGTCACCTTAGACTGAGCTCCAACAGCCCATTAAACATTCAGGTAGCCTGATCTACATGTGTCTTTGATCTCTTGTGGTGCTTCCAAAAGATCGAGAGTTCATGTCTTTTGTTTCAACAGGAAGACAGTGATCACTAAGCTTTTTTTCCTTGCAAATGGTTCAGATATTGAATTTACATTTTAATTCCTTTGAGTAAGGACCAAGAATTACTATCTTGATCCCTTGGCTGACATCACAAAAGCATCATATATTTGCCTTGAAACTCTACCGTTTATATGCTGCTCAATTTGTTTTCTGCTCTTCTTAATTTTCCATTGATGTGCCATGTAAATTTCCTTCAACCACTGAGCCAATAATAGGTGTTATTTAATCAAATTAAGTGGTGGCTGGATTTGTTACATGTCAAAAGGTTGTGTTTACATTTCAAGGGGGGGACAGAAATTCATCAGGGTCACCAAATAGAGGACTGCAGACTATCAACATCATGATTTACAGCAAACTCAGTGTTGCTATGTTTTCTCGTAACATTTTCCTCTCCCTAGAATAATATTAGTTTATTTATCCTGTGTAGAACAGAAGGACTTCAACAAACACGAATGAGAGAATAAATACTTCAATTCTCCATGGTTTGGCTCTAAGATACATTGTTTATTCTTTTTCACTGTTCCTGGTTTTAGTATACCTAGTCTTGTCGCTACTCTGTATTTTCCTTTTCACATGAAAGTTGCTTTGTTCTCTAGGCTTTTCTTTAATAATTCTAGATTCCTTTTCAGCATCCTCTGCTCTATTTTGTGGAATCAATAGGGCTTTGTTGTTAGAGACCTCTTATACTCATTATTTTCTTTATATTATTTGCTGTCTTCTTGCAGTTAGTATATTTCACAGACAATTTCCAAACTTATCTCTCGGGCCTTCACCTTTCTCACTTTTTTCTGCCAAGTATTTCCAGTCTCCTAAATTATGTTTCTTCAACACTTAAATAACAGCCATCACTCTCTGCTTATGACTGTGACACCTCTTGAATTCTATACAAACATGCAGGAAGCACTTGGGCCCAAAAAAGGAAGAGTTAGTTATGCTGAAATATCACAGTTGTGCCTTTGATTTCCCTTTTACAAATAAAAGGTCATTGGATCTTTTCTGAGTGTTTGAACAAATCGGGTTTTTTGTCTTTATCTAGGGCATCATAGACAAAGTCCTTTTTTCCTCACCTTTCTGCTTAACATTAATCATTTCTTCTAGAAGAAGCGACATTGGATACATCTTGCCAGACTACAGCTGTAAGGCAGCCTATCCCCTTCCCCAACAGTCAAGGAGAAAATGAGAAAATTAAAGAGCAACTCACCTATGTGGGATATTTGCCTTCCCACTACTCTAGAAATTCTCATTTCTGTTTGCTGACTGTAAAAGTAGGTGGCAGAGCACAGATATGGCTATCTACACCTCACTTGTTAAACTTGATTCTTGTTGTCTTGGTATATCGAGTGCTATACTTACTCAATGTGCTGTAGTTCCATGTATTTCTCAGAAGGGTATTTACTTAGATTTCTCCCAACTCCCCCAGATCTGTAACTTCCCTAGATTCTGCTACTACTTGCCCTCACCTAAAATATTTCTGCAGTTTGATGCTTTTGATTCTCTACCAAAAACTCCATCTCTTCCCTCTGTGAAACTAATTCCGTTTCATATATGTTCTTTACGTTTCTCCATGACTGTATTTTACTTTATTGCCCTAGAACACCTTGTGCACTTTTCCCTAATCCGAATATCTACTGCATGGTTCACTACCAATCCTTGCTTGTACAGAAAATTATTCCTAGTTATTTAATAAGTGTAAGTTTTCAGCTGTGAGGGTTGTAAAGTGCCATGAGAATTTTCAGAAATGTGCTGTAAAATATTATTCAAAGAAAGCCATTATAGGAATCATGCTGAGGAGTTCTCAGCTCTCTCTTCTCAAAAAAACTGAAAATATTTTTTTCTGCTTTTTCTTCTTGTTTTATCTCTTAGGTGTTGTCTCCGGTAACTAAATTTTGTTTTATACTGCCTGTTTTTCATCATTGATCTTGAATCAATCAGAACTGGATTAAAGAACCATAGTGGATGGGGCAAATGAGCATAATCATTAGGGAAAGGATAGTCTAATGAAGAGAATACTGATTTACGATTCCAGCAGCTCTAGATTAAATTCACTGCTCTGTAGAGAACAAATATCACAGGTGAACAAAATGTAAGGCTGAGTAATTCTTAATTCTTTAATGGGCTATTTTTCAGTTTCGCAATTCTCCTCCCCAAATCCACAAACCTGTCAGCTGCTGTGGCTGCTTGTGTATGAGTAAATGGCATTGTGCCAGGGATTGCTGTCCGGCACTGGGACAGTTTCATATGCACTGCCAGTTTGTTAGAGAAACTCTGGTGTGGGATCTGTGCTAACTATTAGTGTCTAAAACAATGCCCAGGTCCCTTTCACAGTTTGGATCATAAAATTATAAAATCATAGGATGCTATGGGTTGGAAAGGACCTTTACAACTCATGGAGCCCTGTGCCTCTGCAATAAGCACAGACATCTTCAACTAGATCAGGCTGCTCAGAGGCTCATCCAGCCTGACCTTGAATGTCTCCAGGAATGGGTTATCTGGTTATCTACCACTTCTCTGGACAATTTGCTCCAGTGTTTCACCACCCTCATCATAAAAAATTTATTCCTTATATCTAGTCCAAGTCTACCCTTTTTCCGTTTAAAACCATTAGCTCATTGCTATTGCTACAGGCCCTAGTAAAAAGTCTGTCTCCATCATTGCTATGAGGCCCTTTCAGGTACTGGAAGGTCACAAGATCTTCCTAAAGTCATCTTTTTTCCACACTGAACAGCTCCAACTCTCTCAGCCTTTCTTCAGAAGAGAGGTGCTCCAGCTTTGTGACCATTTTCACTGTATGCCTCTGGACCAGCTCCAACAGTCCATGTCTTTCTTGTACTGAGGATGCTGGAGCTGGATGCAGCACTCTGGGTCGAGTCTCACCAGAGTGGAGTAGAGGGACAGAAACCCCTCCCTTGGCCTTCTGGACACACTTCTTGTATAGCCCAGGATATGGTTGGTTTTCTGGGCTGTGAGCACTCATCTATCAGTACCTCAACTCCATCTCCTCACAATCCCTTCATTCCCCTGACTGTCCTGATACTGGGAGCTGCCATGGCCCAGGTGCAGTGCCTTGCACTTGGTCTTGTTAAAACCCATGGTGTTCCCATGGGGCCACTTCTTGAGCTTGTCCCAGTCCCTCTGGATGGCATCCTGTCCTTCTGGCATGTCAGCTACACCACTCAGCTTGGTGTTATCTGTAAACAAGCTGAGTGTGTACTCAATCCCTTGTCTATGTCATTAATGAAGATGTGAAAGTCTCAGTCTCTTAGCAGATCCCTGAGGGATTGCTACTTGTCACTCACACCCATTTGGAGATCAAGCTTTTGATCGTCTCTCTGTGGATGCACTCATCCAGCCAGTTCTTTATCCACTGAACAGGCCACCTATGAAATCCACCAGTTCAGAGAGAGGGATGTTACAAGGGACCGTGTCAGAAGCCTTACACAAGTCTAGACAGATGACACCTGAAACCCTTCCTTGTCCACTGATCCAGTCACTCCCTCATAGAGGGCCACTTGGTTGGTCAGGAAGGACCTTCCCTTGGTGAAATCATGCTGGGGCTTCAAATCACCTCCCTGTCCCTTAGTGCAGCTTCTAGGAAGATCTGTTCCATGGCCTTCCCAGGCACAGAAGGGAGGCTGTTGGGAGGCTGACAGGTTGGTTGTTCCCAAGGTTTTAATTTCTCCCATTTTTAAAAATGGGTGCAATGTTTCCCTCTTTCCAGTCACTGGTGAATTCACCTGACTGACAGGACTTTCCAAATAAGATGGAGAGTGACTTGGAAACTACATCAGCCAGTTTCTTTAGGATTCTGGGATGCATCTCATTAGGTCCTACAGACTTAATGTATGTTCAAGTTACTCAGGTGTTCCTGAACCACTCTGAGACTGATCACCTTCTTTGTAGGGTGAGTGTGGTGAAATGCTGTGATGCCTGTTTATGTTTTGTCATCTGGCCCCAGTGACACATAGAGTACCTTTCCTTACTGCTCAGGGAATGCCCAGCAGCTATGAAGGGGCATCTGTGTGGTCTAGAATAGGTAAATATAGATAATACCGTAGTCCCTTTTTGAAATCTGCTTTATATTATATTATATTATATTATATTATCTCCTTTTTATAGGGCTTCCTAGCATAGATTCTCTCCTCTGATATCCTCTGTTCTATAACACAGATTAATGAGACCAAATAAATAGTAATGAGTCTGCCACAGTAGTGAAGCCTCAGTTCAAATATCTTTCATCTTCAAGAATTTTTTTTGGTAGAGCTGGAACAGAAATCACAGTTTCAGGGGTCAGACTCTTTAATCATGAGACACATAAGCAGTTTGCCATGGTTCATTAATAAATATATTTTTCATCATTGGTCCAGTATTAGTGATTAAGTGATATACTTACTCAGTGATTGAATGTTTTTTTCCTACTTGCCAGAGTTTTTGTGAGTTTCTATCCATCACTGTCAACCCTGCACTTTACTTCAAATAAATAATTTACCTGCTTGTACAGCTGGAAATTTCTATAATTCTAAAAAGCAAGGTGCTCAAAAACTGTTCCTTCTTCAATGTCAGAATTTTTAAACTGTGAAATTTTTTGCTACTGTTAAAATTTATTTTGATATCTGCAAATAATTGAGCAGCTTATGAAGAAACTGACATTCTTGTTTATGCATTGAAATAGAGGAGTAATTTCTTCCCTTCTGCTTGTTTTCAGTATAGTGGGTTAGTTCCACGGGAGAGCTGGGACATGTGGCATCCAACCCTGGTGGCTGAGGCCCTGTTTGCAATTGCAAACATCTTTAGCTCCCTGCGCTTGATCTCATTATTCACTGCAAATTCTCACCTGGGACCTCTGCAGATATCTCTAGGAAGAATGTTGCTGGACATTTTGAAGTTTCTCTTCATATACTGCCTTGTGCTGCTCGCTTTTGCAAATGGATTGAACCAGCTGTACTTCTACTATGAGACAAATGAACCTGGCAACTGCAAAGGAATACGATGTGAAAAGCAGAATAATGCATTTTCAACGTAAGTAGCTATTTATTTCTACCCTCCTTCTCTCCCCAAATATTTTAATCACTTAGATGATGTTTACAGAAAAGAACCTCTGTTTTCTGTTGTGATTACTGTAGTGTCCTGACAAACACATCTGATATTACCTTAATTATAATAAAAAAATCATCATCATTCTAATAATGTTCACCTCATACTACAATGAAGTCTGTACAATTCAAGATATCTCAAAAGATAAAAGGTAAAATGAAGATAAGAGAAAGATAAATGAGATTAGAAGTTGCATAAGGTCACCAGTTCAGACCTTGCTCATCCAAGCAGCAGCTGTCACTCTGCATTTCTTCCATGTTTACCTGTGGGCATTAAATAAGTCTGGTGTTCTAAAACATGGAGATTCCTTGCAAATGTGATAGGCTGTAAAAAACCATGCAGTCCAAGATTCTACTGACTCTACTCTGTACAATCAAATTTCTAATTTCTGTTGGAAGCTGTTTCTTTAACTTTAATCTTCAATTTTACTTCATTATAGTCTTTAGTTCATCTATAGTACCAAAACACTACCAAATGAACACTAATTCTCTTGTCTTTCACCTTCCAACCTGAATCAAACCACTGCTATAAATGTCCATTCCCCATTTACTTCTGTGTATCTAGGCTGTTTTTTAAAATATGTATATTACCAATTGCTTCCTTCGTAGAGGAAATTGTTTTATAAAAATAGCAGCCTTTATATCATCTTAATCAAGTAACTTTTCTCAGGCACAGCATATTTATGTTGTATATTAATAACACCTATGCAGGTCTAAACTTTATGTGATCTGAACAGAAAAGCACACAGAAATTTTTCAGAGCTCAGCATTGAGGGAAGCAATATTCATCTGGGAAGTAGTGGGGGGTATTGGTACTAGTGTCAGAAGGTGTCATGGCAAACTGTGATGTTTTATGTGCTCCATAGTTTCAAGGTGCAGAGTCTAACCAGGACCATTTTTATGACACTAGAGTGTAGCTGAACACAGAACAAAAGGGAAAATTTTTCAATCTATTGAGCTGCAAAGGATTATTTTTTAAAGTTCATCATTATTACTAGCTTCCTAGCTGTTGTACAAACTTCTCTAAGGGAGTATCATATGCTTTAGATATAAAAACACAAATTTCTTTAGAGAGCAGCATGCTTGTCTTTTTTTGTGTCTCCCTTCTTTATAAAAACATATGCTAATGATAATAACGTCTTTCTAATTATTCAACTCCTTTTATCTCAGTGGCTCTCAACAAACCAGAATTACATAATATGAGGATACCATACTTCTTTCAACATCCTGGCAAAACACAATCATTGAGTTACTTTTGGATCCTTACTCTACCCCTTATAGTTAAAGCAAAGGGTCAAAATAGTTCAAAAGAAGGTGTCCAACATAGGATCTCTGAAACTATATTTATCTCTCTGAAGTTTGAACAAAACTTTCAAGCAAAATCAGCCTTTTGCTTGCAGGCTTGTTTATAGATTCTGTATTGTATATCTGGAGGCCCAGATTTGAAGCACCAGGCCATTTTTTCACTAGAAAGATATTTCTGTGTTGGCTATATTGTGATAAGTGTCATTCATCTCAGTCAAGTCAGGAATTTTCGTGTGTTTTCGTAGCAACTGAACAATCTGAAACTAAATGTGTTGTTATTATACAGCTATTCCTTCTGGGTTTTGTTTTTCAGGTTATTTGAAACGCTGCAGTCATTATTCTGGTCTATATTTGGACTCATCAATCTCTATGTGACCAATGTGAAAGCAAGGCATGAGTTCACTGAATTTGTTGGGGCCACCATGTTTGGTACCTATAATGTAATATCTCTGGTTGTTCTACTCAACATGCTAATAGCCATGATGAATAACTCTTACCAACTCATTGCTGTAAGTTGTTCCTTATTTTTAGATTATTTATAATAGATACCTCTCTCTGTTCCTATATTAATTTTTTCTGGCAGTAAAACATTTCACAGACAAGACATTGGGACAAATACAGCAGTTTACTCTTAATTCTTTTTCACTGCTCTGGAAGGACAAAGAAACCAAGCCCAAGCTGGACTGGGTAGAGGGAAATTTCCCCACAGCACCAAATGGGGAAGAGCTGACCCTGATGAAGCTTGTGGGTTGAGAAGGGTGTCCTGATGCTTCTGGCAAGTGATGTGGGCTACAGCCCTGCCCAAGCTGCACTGTGCAGGACCTCTTCTAAGAACAAGACTGCCCAGTGTTGTTCTGTCGCTGCTTCATTTTTAATACATTATATTTATTAGCATTTGAAAGGCTGCTATTTTTTTTTTTAATCTGATGTGGATGTACAGTTAACAGAAATTGGGGGCCCATGTTCCAAGTACAATAGCTATTCAAACAAAAGTTCATGTCCTCTCATTTAACAGTGTCCTGTTTCCTCCTTTAATGAAAACTGTCTTTATCCTTACCAGAGCTATTGGCATAGTTTTATTTCTAAACTGTCTATTAAGGAGACTAAAAAAAAATAAACACTGATTCATCATATGATAATTCAGATATGATCATGCAGAAAGCAAACAAAAGAAAGCTTCACAGTCTTAAGATTTTAAAATGTGGCTGGTTTTTTTCCAATCTGGAAATTACAAGTGTTTCCACAAAAGAAAAACTGACCACCTGTGTTTGTATAACTCTAGTTGTCAGAGTCTAGTGAAACATATCACAACATAGTACCACTCATCAAAACTTGGGCTGTAGGTAGTGTACTTCTCCTGCTACAACTTCTAAATTGTTGCTTTTGTTACTGTATAACTAGGGCTAGACCTGTAGCTGAAGTTCTTGTCTATCCAAACCTGACATTAGTGATTTAAATTTCTTGTTCAGCTGCTAGGATTTAGGTATCTTTCCATGGCCTTTATCTTTCATTTTCCCAAAATTTTCAGAACTATACAATACTATATATTTTCCAAAAGAAATAAAATTTAAAATAAAAATAAAAAACCCACCCCACAACCTATCCCAAATAGAGAATTCTGATGTAGTAGTGAAAAAAAGATACTTGACTCAATAGTTTTAGTAGCCTCATGATTTGCTGGATAACCTATTTCTGAATTTTGGGGACTGGTAATTTCTAAGAAAATGCATGAGCTTTACTGACTTGTTGAAGCTGCTGCAGAGCAGCATAATCAGACTGATCTATGCAAAATAATGGTGAGCTGCTATTATAACAAAACATTTCTTCCAGAAATGTAGTATTTCTTTGCTTGTAATTACCTTTTGTTTTTTGAAAGACTTTCCATGATTCAACAGCTTGTAACAGCGAAAGAAGTGCTTATAAATAGATACATACTTCACGTATCAAATATCTCCTTACTGAGGTAAAGCAGCTTAGCTTTGCTTTGTGTTAAAGACCTTCTGTCAAAAGATGGCAGTATTTTAACAAGAGAATTCATTAGTATTTCAAGGTTGTTCTAGTTTTAGTTTATTTCAGATTTTTGTGGAGTTTTATTTCACCTCCTTAATTACAGCAACATCTATGCTGATGATGTGCTTCTTGTGTGCAGGATCATGCAGACATTGAGTGGAAGTTTGCTCGAACAAAACTCTGGATGAGTTACTTTGAAGAAGGAGGAACTCTACCCACTCCTTTTAATGTCATACCAAGTCCAAAGTCTTTGTGGTATTTGATCAAATGGTTATGGAGACACCTTTGCAAGAAAAAAATCAGAAGAAAGCCTGAAAGTTTTGGAACAATAGGGGTAAGTTGTGTGGTTTACTCTGCCTGTAGTCCTCCTCTTGGCTATATAGATGACTTTTTCTCAGCCTTACAGTGTCTGAACTGTCAAATAATATGCATATGAGTTAGAGAATAATTCTAGCAGAGAATGTTTACTTTTTACATTCATGTCAATGTATTTGAAGAGAAAGCATCATCATATCCCTGTACAACGACAGTATGAACCATGACTGTGCTTCATCTACAGATAGTGCAAGAAAGATTAGGAGCAATAAAAAAAAAACCCAAGAGTTTAAATGTGTATACTTGTCTACAAGTGTCAGAATTGTTGGTTCCTAATCCCTAGCTCAAGTGTCACAGTTCAGGTATAATTGAATACCATGAACCAGAGACTCATGTATGAAGTATTCATCATGGGATATTCTCTGTGTCTCTGTCCCTCTACATGTAATGAAATGAGTTTGCCATAAAAGCATTCTTAACCAAAAGCTGTTCCCATTGAAAAAATACTTTGAAAGCTAACTGCATTTACATGGACTTGTTTTCTTGAATTTAAAGGTAGAGCTATTTAAGAATCACATTCTGAAATTATACCATATTCTGATACTGCTGATTAGCAGTGACATTTCTAGGGAAAAGAAATTAAGGGAAAAGACACACAAGGCAACCAAGAGTTGTCCTGCACCTGGATTCAGCCTGTGTAATGTCTCAGCCACTTACTTTCTCTGGTAGCTGCAGTGGGTAAAGCAGATTTGAATTTTTCCCTCCTAAGTTCATCTGCTTGAGATACCTCAGTCAGCGACACAATTTTTCTATACTGTCAGTGCAGATATTCAGGCAACATCCTAACCCACCAACATCTAATTCTCTCTAGTTATGTTTTCTTCATTTCCCATGAGCAAGTCAGTACCTCAGTAACTAGACTGAATTTAGCCAGGTCTAGCGTGAAGAAGACTGGGATAAGATGTGGATAATGGCATTTTCTCTGTACCATAGTGATTTGATGAATATAAATGCTTCAAGTCTGTTAGGAGCTCAGATAGCCAAGCATTAAGTGAGAGTACGAGAGTCAAATGTGGGTAAGGGGGAAAAAGACAAGGGTATAGCCCTTGTGCAATTGATTCTTATAAAAAAACTTCCATCCATTTCAAGGAAGTCAGGGGGTATGATCCAATTCTTTGATGGCCATTATTATATCAGCCTTTTCTTTATATTTCTTCCCCATTTCTTGATAAGTGAGTAATAAGTTTTTTCCTGCTTATTCTGCTGTCATATCCTGGAATGCAGTTTAATCTCTAGATGTACTTGGAGGAACAAGTTCACATGCATGTACAGATATATGGTAAAGAGGAAAAGTGACATATAAAACTAATTCGCAATTATTACGTTGATAAATGGATCTTCTACTCTTTATAGAAAGCTTCAAATTAGTCTTATTACAATATACTGATGTTGTTGACCAGTATCTAAATTGTGAATGCAAAATTGTTTCACTTAGCGGGCACATTTGTACATATAGGAAAGAAACAGCCAGGAAAAGAAGCTAATCAACATGAGGGTAACATTGAAGCAAACCTGTAATGAACTGCAAGAAACACACACTGAAAAAACCCATTAAGTTAAGAAAGACTAACAGTGATTCATATAGAATTTTTTTAAAGAACATGAACTAGCATGAATGCTGAATAATTTTAAGAGTAAAACATCTCTGTGTAATATAGGAAGTGAAAAAAGTAAATGCAGAGATCAACAGAAGGAGAAAGTATGAGATGTTGTTAGAAAGAAAAAGTCAAGAGAGAGTGATGTACTTGTGTGTGTGGGAGAGTGGGCAATGCTTCTAGGCATTTGTTAAACATTTGGTAGGGATGATTAGCTAGTGTAAACTGAGAGAATGATATTAAAATTAATGGTATGATGCCAGTGTATAGCAGAGGGTTGATTAACACAATATTCCTTATTGACTGAGACAGATACAGAATACTCTTGTACGTCCCAGCTAAACCTTCGGGATAATATTTCTTGTCAGACCTTCTATCTGGGACAAGGAAATATTTTTTCCTTTTTCTTACCCTCTCAAACTGCAGATTTGGGAGTAAACTCATTTGTGGATAAGTGTAATAATAAAGATACAGGCTGCTCCCAGCCCTATGCTGAATGGCATGATGAGGGAGGGGATTCAGAAAGATCATCTCTACTTCCTGTGCCTATCTTCTCTTGCTAGGGTACATAAATACCACCTCCAAGAAACCCACATCTTAGATTTGGGAAAATTGGTGCAGCAAAGGGTGAGAGGGTAGGGAGTCTATGCACCAAGCTGCTTGAGAATTTTTTCAAATAGAATTTTCTTTTTGTTTTTAAGTTAAAATCCCCCAAAATGTCTAAGCACCAAACTTTTTAATTACTTTATTTCAGTTTCAAATAAGCTTTTGTTGGGAAAGACTTTTCAGCTTCAGGATAAAATTTCTGTTTGAAGAAAGGAGCAGGTGCCATTTAAAGCAACTATCTTGGGCTGAGAAGACCCAGATTTACTTCTGTTCTCCAGTGGATATTTAATTATTTACCCCAAGCATAAAAGCTATGACAACAGAAATGTCCTTCACAAGAACTTTAAGATACAGCAGGGGCTAAGGTGCTCTCTTAGAACAGAAGAGAGGGAGCTGAACCTAGCTTCCTTATGATTTGAGTGTGAACCACTAATTACTGAACTGTTTGGAAGTGGAGGACATCAGTGAGGGAGAGAAAGAACATTTTTAGTTGATTTCTGTAGATTTTTTTTAAATTATTTGAAAATGGAATCCCTAAAGCCTGTGGGACAGTAGGGCCATATCCATCACTGGTTTCCCCTGCAGAAAAGATTTTTAGTTGGAATTAGAGCCAAAACCCCTCTGAAGCAGAGACCTCACCAGCAGAGCCATCATGGCAACCATACTTCCAGCTGCCTGAAAAAAGTGAGTGGCTGTGGCTGACCAGGCAGATTCAGCCCACCATATGGGCATCTCATAAAACTGCAAAGTTCTTCAGCTAATTCCTCGGCATAACACAAGCCCCGTTAGGATTATGTAAATTTGGAAAACTTTGCTATTTCCAGACCCAGTTATTCACCCAAGCTCCAAAATGGAGTAAAATGTGCATATGTAATCTCTGCTCTGATTTCCACATTGGATAGATGGAAAGCACCAGATAGGTGCTGTTAACTGGACATTCTCCAAGAGGTAAAATCATCGGTCAACAAAAGGGCCCACCACGGTGATCTCATAGTCTGTTCTGAGCGAGTGCATTTCTTTCTGGTTTTGATTAACTTCCCACCACCCACAGCTCAGCCTTGATTTCCTAGAATTTTTCAATTGTCCCAACAAGCTACACCACAAATTAAATTTAGAACCTCTATGCCCTTTCAACCAAAAGTTAATGAAGAGTTTTTTCTGCCTTTTGTTCAAGGATCTCAGATTACTTCAGCTCACTTGTACCTCCCCTGTAATAACTTTGGCCTCTGAGCTACAAGATAAGCTTTCTTGGGATCTACTCCTTTTCACTGAATCCTGCATTATAAACTCTGTCTCCTTCCCTACAACCAGGACTGGGAGAAAAAAAAAAATACTGTAACATGATTTTCTTATATTGGCTAGATGGATGGATGGATGCCACATTGTCTGTAAGGCAGAACTCAGATTTCAAAACATTCTGTTCTGAAATCTTTAAATGTTAACTTTCCTATTAGGAAGCCCTGATCAGCAGTGACGTACTATGGTGTTTTCCATTAGAAAAAGCAATAATGTGCATCCAAAAGAATGAATCGGTGCTTGAGGATACAAAATAGGTGACAGACAGAAAGGAGCTGGAAAGGATTATGCATGATCTCTGCAAAAAGTCCTCAGTAACAAAAAGCCAGAAAGCATGAACTCGGACTGAGTCAAGGATCGAATCAAATGTGTCAAGAATCCACTGTAAAATTTATATATGTGTACACTTGAGAGTTGAGTATATGCAGGCAGAACGGATAAAGAACGGGTTCAGGGTCAAGATAGTTTACAGCACACATTCTAGTGAAATGATTTATATGGCCCATAGGAAGAAAAGAAATGCCAGTAAAAATAAGCATGACATGGTTGCTTGGGAGGATCATCTACACTGGTGTTTATAACAAAACTATCATGGCAAGAACACGGTCTGTAGTGATGTGAGGTGCCTCTGAAAAAAGCCAATTAATTTGCTTCTCCCTGGATGTCAGTTCTGTGGTTCTTCTATCCTTTGTTGTAGTGGGACAGCTGAAGTAGTGGGTGGTAGAGTCAAGGGGAGGTTTTTCAAGGGATAGGCTTTTCTCCAAAGCAGCACAGTGCCCAGCCTTGCTGATGGCAGCTGCTCTAGTCAGAGCATCAGCTGAAGGAAGGCCTGGATGGAACATATGATTTACTAATATTTCAGCTCTGCTGTGAATCAGAGCTCTTCTACCACTCACAGTTCAGCACATTTTTATATTCTGTCATTTTGACATATTCCAGGTATGCAGCATTTTCTTCAGCTATTATCAGTTATCCCCTGCACTTAAAATTCTGAAATAAGTATATGCTTGTGCACTGCTCTTTACAAATATTTATATAAATTATATCTGTATCTATATCAGTTCTATTAATTTTGTTAGCTCACCTTTGAAAAAGCCAGATTAGTAACATAATTCTATTAATTAGGCTGAGGTTTTCCTGGCCACACAAGGTTTATGGGTGTGTCAAGGTTAATCCTGTTGGCCATCTGAAATCCATTGCTATTTCAGAAAAAAAAAAAAAGATATATGGGAAAAGAAATCCTAGTGCCACCAGAACAAATGGTGCTGTTTTCCTCAAATTACATTCTACTTTATATCTGATCAGCGAACAAAAAGTTTTATTTATAATTTTAAGTAATTCTGAAGTGAAAATGGAAAGGATTGCCAGGGATAGCTTCAGTTTTGTTGGGGTTTTTTTGTTTTTTTGTTTTTGGGGGTGGTTTTTTTGTGGGTTTTTTTGGGTTTTGTTTTTGGTTTTTTGTATCTGATGTTTAGACAAACAGTTACCTCTTTTCCAGCTATCCAGATTTTTATGCCATTTTCCAGGCAACTTACATGATTTTATTATCATTTGTCACAGAAAATTTCCTTTTCCCTTCTCCTATTCCTTTTTCAGCCAGTGGAAAATGATGCAATTTTTAAGTCAGTATAAGCATTTTATATTTTCTCTGTAATGCATGTAAATTGAAAGTTGAGCGAAGAAATAACACCTTCCATCTGGCGTGGAAATCAATAATCTGGAGTGTTCCTTGTATAGCCAAGAAACATTTCATGGAGAAGCCTCTCTGTCAACACAGATAAGTTCTAAACCTTTAAAGGTGATGCTTCTATTCAAGATGAGGAATATATCCCCCAACTTCAGAGAATAGTTCCATTTTCTGGACCTTTATCACTAAGCAGTTTAAGGTCAAATGCAGGCATTGGATTTGTATTCCTTCATTATAAAAGATATAATTTTAATAAAACACATCAAAATGAGTAATACAATTTTATTAAATTTTTTACTGCTAAAGAGATCTTTTTTTCCAAACAGTGTAAATTACTGGGAATGGCATAAACAGGAAGACCAAAATAATTATCATAGTAGTGGAGCTACTATTAAACCTTCCTGAAGGATATTAGTGCCCCCTTTTGGAAAGTGACAACATCATCCCCCTCAATTTCATTATTGTATTCAACATGCATAATCATGTTTCCCACCCTGTTGCTATTTTTAGTCAAATTAAACTTTCATCCCTTTGCCAGCCATAATTTTCAACTTCTTCATGCACATAGAACAATGCTTACTTGAAACAAATTTTGAACCATAAATTAGACTATAACTGAGTA
Organism: Acrocephalus scirpaceus scirpaceus; assembly: GCA_910950805.1. NCBI lineage: Eukaryota > Metazoa > Chordata > Aves > Passeriformes > Sylviidae > Acrocephalus > Acrocephalus scirpaceus. Next base: position 51,474,292 of record OU383774.1, on the reverse strand, counting down.
GAGAAAAGCAGGCCAGCTGAGAACTAAATAAGGATAATATGAATGTTAATGACATTTTATTTCTAGTGAATAGCTTGGTTTTCAGATGTGTTGAGGCAAAGATTCATTCTCTTTTCAAAAGGAAGCAAAAGGTCATTAGGAACTGGAGATGGAACTGGAATATTTAAACAGGAGATAGAGAACTCTTTGGTGGTAATAAATTTGATAGGTTACATGTATGTGTAATTCCCAGTGGAGTAGGTACGTAGCCGTGCATGAAAACGTACAATTAAATTAATTTCCTTTCAGCTTCTTGGTGGTATGGATTGAAAACAATTCAGTGCAGTAGCACTGTTCTGACAGATTATTACACAAATCTTTTCACATAGTTATCCCGAATTGTACTTGTTGGCATTACATTAAGTGGAAAAGACACAGCCTCTGATAAGTGTTATCTAGGTAGTTCGTGTTACAGGTACAGAATTAAACCTATGCATTTATTTCTCATTTCACTGTAAAATAAAGCAGAGCGGACAGCAGCTGCAGGAAGTATTGTGCAAGACAAGAATCAAATTTTTTTTTACTTAGGAGTTATTTACTTTACCTGAAGTGTGTTTCAATTACACCCTAAAGTGTTTTTCCCTTCCTTCACCTGTGAGTCAGATCTGTTGTTGAGAGCTCTTTTAGCCACGGACTCCCTTAGTGCTCTCTCAGCAGAATGAAACATCTCCACCATGTGGTCAACTGCAAGAAAGCTGATTTTTTTTTCTAAAAACCAGCAAAGTTCGGGTGTTGTGGGGGTATGAGCCTTCCCACAGCTCCATTGTCCCCTCCGGCCCTGGTGATGGGCAAGCTTGCCCATTCCTCCATCCTTAAACACAAGAAATATCCATTTTCTCTTTGACGAGGCATAGATGGAAAAACACAATCTGGAAAAATACTGAAGAAAGCATTCTCATATGTAAAGCCCTAACCCACAGTGGCAGTTCAGACTGATTAGGAAAAAATTATTTTCCCCTTTTCTATTATTTTTTGCTAGCCCAACCACAAAGCCATTGCATGCATCAAATTAATTGCAAACAAGAAATCAACCCTGAAGTGTCAACTGATTCCAAGTACAGGGAAAAGGTTCATCCCTTCTTTCAAGTAAAAAAAAAAAAAGAAATAACTTGCCATGCCTGTCTTACTAAGCAACTCAGGTCAATTTTAACAAGTCCCTTGGATGTAATTTCATTTGTTTTAAGCTGCTGTTAAGTGTTCTGTTTTATAGAAATATGATCAGTGGTCAGATACTATTTTCTTATCAGCAGCAGATATGAGAGTCTAAGTTAAAGCTGTGTTTCTTTCACCAGTTAGGGGTACTTGAGGTAGAGAATGGAGATATGTTTCTCATTATGCAATTGAGCACAAAAGGAAATCAAGGGAAAAAATAATTCAGGCCGTTTTTTCTCATCTTCTTCTGGGTAGCCCTTAGATATGGCAGTATAATCTAAAGCAACACCTGCTTGAAACCTGGGCTGTTCTTTCATCCTACCACACTTTTTTTTTCTGCTTCTCTTCAGAGTTACTGTCCCTTTTACCCTCCCTCCTTATCAACACCTTACTGTGTTGAAAGCTGTTTCTTTCTTCCATACACCTCTCTATGACTAAGTGTTTTTATAGAGAACTAAGGGGGAACTTTCTGATTAATACAGTTTTATAGTGCAGGTTTTGGTTAGCTTTATCTTAAATGAGACATTAGGAGCCATTGCAAGTGTCTTGCTAACACCATGGCTTTATGAACCCCACTGTGCTGATGATTTTCCATACAGAATTTCCCCTCCTGCAACTCAGACCCATTGACTCCTGTTCTTTCACTGTGTACCTCCAAGAGAAATCTAACTTGACACGAGTCAAGCTTTTTTCAACTCAGTAAAATATGCTTCATTCTGTGCAAGTGAGTGACATGATCCATTGTTCCACTTTATCTCAGATTGACTGTGGGGCTCTGCAACCTGTGACCTGGATGCCCCACCACATCCATGCTGATGCAGGAATAAAAGCAGTTTGACAAAAATGTGGAAAATCCACTTTGCCTTCCCCACAGCAGACTTCTCCTTTGTATAAAGCAAATGATAGGCTTTTTTCAAACACTGTAATTTTTCAACAGATTTTGAACCTTTTCTCTCAGCTTGCTAGATACCATATAATGCACAGGCCTGCTGTTTTCTATGCTTAAGTATTTTACTTCCAGATAGGGATTAATTTTTTTTTTCTTGTCTGTTTTTCAGAGACGTGCAGCTGACAATTTGCGGAGACATCATCAATACCAGGTACAGGCCTATGTTTATTCTTTGGGCAATTGTTTTTCTACGCCTTCAGGATGTCTTTATGAAGAACTTAAATGAAAGGGTTTCTTGAGAAAGTGGAAAAGGAAAATAAAAGGAAAAACCATAAAATCTGTATTTATTTCCTCTTCAGCAAACAAGCTTAGTATTTTTGATGTTCAAACAAAAGCATTTGAGAATATAACTTCCTTCTTCGTGGAGCAAAAGGACGTTTTCTAGAGCAATAACATGGTGTCCAGTATTTTGCCCATTGTGCTTTTAAAAAAAGCAAATTCCTGTCCGCCAGGAATCATCAGGACCATATGTGCAGCAAACTGACATGCTCCATCAGAACCTGCTCTTTATCTCTCCAGCTTTGGCCCCCATAGACAACTTCATTAATATCCCCTCTGCCTAGATCCCCTGTAAACAATTCTTTTTCATCCTTCCTTCTTCAGCTTCTTCTTTTTTTTTTAGCTTATTATTTCACAGTGAATAATTTTCAGCTTTATTTTGAAATTTTGTCCTGTTAAAAGGGCTGCATGTTAAAAAAGAGGTGAGCAGTAGGCGTGGTAGTTAATGAATCCCATAGGGGAAATAACTAGGTAAGCTGGGACTTTTCCAACCTGAAGAAGGGGCAGCTGTGGGAAGTACAACAGGGATCTATAAAATTGTGAGGAAGGTGAGCACAGAGCAGCAGTTTGCCATTTATCTGTAAACTGAACACCACACGTACTACACTGCATTAGTGAGGCTGTATAGGCAGCCTTTTGAGAAAAGTGATTATTCTCCTCCAGCCCTCACTTGTAAGACTGCATCTAGAGCAGTATGTCATGTCTGGGCCCCACACTGCAAGAGAGATGTTAACTAACAGGAAGGCATCCAGCAAGGGGCCACCAAGATGGTTAGAGGACTGTCGTATATGAAGCTCAGATTTGAGCCTCCAGTAGGTAGGGGGAAATAAAACTGATGTCTTAAATCACTTAGTGGATGGTTAGAGAGAAGGAGCCAGATTTTTGTTCAAGGTGCAATACAAAAGACAAAATGGATACAAGTTGAAGGAAGGGAAATTCTGTAAGGTGAGGAGAATTATCTTCACAATGAGGGTAGTAAAGAATTGGAAAATGTTGCTCAGGGAGGCTGCAGCATCTTCACCCATGGAGATATTTAGCAGTTGACTGGGCATGGCCCTGAAATGACTCAGACAGCCTCCAGGTATCTCTTTCAACCTAAATAATTTCTAGGATTCTTAGAAGACAACAATGGAAACTACCAGACTGAAGGTTAAAAATAAAACCCCAAATGGAATCTTACTCCATGCTGTGGAATTCACTGGCAGAGGATTTCTGAATGCTGAAAGTTTACATAAGTTCAAAATGCATAAAAAACCTGTCACAGCCAATTAAACCTTGAACTGTCATTTTTGTTCAGAGAGTCACTGCGTCTCACAGCACAGGAGGCTTGAGAGGGAATAGCTGGAAATAAAGTTGTACAACCACACCAGACGTGCTCTCCCCATGAAGCATCAGCAACTGCTTGCTGCCAGGCTGGATATTACAGGCAGGAAACATACCTTGGGTCATACCCAACATATCCCTTCTCAGGATAATAAGCATTAGTAGTTTCCATCAAAAAGCAAAAAAAATTTTCAAACAAACCTAAGGTTTTTATAGTTTTTGTCATGCTCCTAAAGCATGAAAAAGTCCAAGCAGAGCCTGTAAGTGAAGGTTTACTAATACCAAAAAAGCTAACACAATACTTTGTATTTTTAGGAAGTTATGAGAAATCTGGTTAAAAGGTATGTTGCAGCAATGATAAGGGATGCCAAAACTGAGGAAGGATTGACAGAAGAAAATTTTAAGGTATGTGTTTATTTTTATGTTTATAGGTGTTTTAATAATTTAGTAAGATATTTTAAGACTGTGAAGCATATTTCTTACACTCAGTTATTCAGGTAGCACATAACTTGCTTCCTAGAGCAAGATCTTCAGCCTTGAAGGTGGCAGGTATGCCAACATCCAGACAGTAAAGTTTATTACTGACCCCAGCATAAGCCCTTTTTTTTCCTTTTCTTTATCTTTGCTTTTTTATTTTGAAAGGAAAGTCAAATTAGCTTTGATGTTCTTATGTTTCATCTTCCTAATTTTTAGGAGTTAAAACAAGATATTTCCAGCTTTCGCTTTGAAGTCCTGGGTTTGTTGAAAGGAAGCAAACTGTCTAATTTGCAGACTGCAAAGATGAGCAAAGACACTGCCTCTCTGTCAGAAAATGAAGAAAATAGTGAGAGCGAAGGAAACAAGAAAGGGAAGAAGAAGCCCTTCAGCCTTTTTGACATAACAACAATGATTCACCCACGATCAGCCAATATTGCCTCTGAAGGACATAATGTTAGCAATGGCTCAGCAATGATGGTGTCAGAGTCCACTCAGGAGAAACAAAAGCGTGTGAATTTTGTAACAGACATAAAAAATTTTGGGTTGTTTCACAGACAATCAAAACCAAACTCTGTGGAGCAGAGTACAAATAAAATATACACCGTTTCTGAAGAAGTTTCCCGTCAACAGGCAGAAGAACAATGTGAGAAAACTGATGAACTGGAAGAGGGAGAATTGATCATGAACTGTGAATTAAACTTCCGAAATCCTGGCAAAAAATGCGTGTTAGTTGAGTCACAAAATACCAGTGAGTCTTTGGATTCACAGGAAGAGGGAAGTATTTGTGCTTCAGAAACAGAGAAAATGGAGTTAAAGAACTCAGAACCTGCCACTCCCCAGGATCAGCTGGACAAGGCATTGGACATTAGCATTGACTCTTACGGGAAACAGGAAACAATTGTTCAGGGTGACTATGTGATAACAAGGTTGTGATGCTTACAGGAGGAAGCATTTACAAGTATATATATTTTGCATAGCGCTTTTGGGGGGGAATGTTTTAAGAATTATATTAGCTAATGCAGAATTACACTTTATAGTACTCAACTGTGGCACATGATCTTGTAACATAGTAGTCAGGAGAAAGAAAATATGAGGACCTTCTGTTTTGTAGCCTGCTTTAGCTTTCACGATTTGTTTTACATTTTTTAATAAATGGAAGCATCTTGTATTCTTGTACTGTTGCAATAACCCACAGAAACTTTTTAGCTATCTTTTTCAATTACAACAAATGGAATTTCTCTCATATGATAGTTGACTCCTATGATAAATATTTTTCTATGCAAATAAAAAGTAGCTTAAGAGACTCGTAAGCTTTTATTTAACTTTGTAGGTTCTAAAAGATTCTGTGCACCATAATAATCATATGTGGCTCCTGCCAGCATAATTCATGTCAAGTTACTAGAATCATTTATTCAAATTGCTAGAAACTTGTGTCGAAATCTATACAGAATCAGAAGATAAATAAATTATATTCTTTTATTTATTGAAGGAATATGAATACCTGTAAATTATGAAATATAGGTATATTTGATTATTTAATTACAACTTTTCCCTTACAGCAAGAGGAGTATGACTATCCTGACACCATTGTTAAAAATCCATTTGCAAGTTTTGAAGACTGTAGAAATGTTTCTTATAGGAAAAGAAATACCTGTGGCTTACTAAAAATTGATGATGGTTTACTCCCAGGAATCCTTTATCACCACAGATACTGCTTCTTCAACCATTTATTTTTCCTCATGTGGACAACCTATGCACTTTAGTACTCAGCTGCTTATTAGCTTCTGCCTTCACGATACACCTGTGTTTGCTAAGGGAAAGATACTTCAGGAATAAACAAGCATACAGTGATTCCCCTGAGTACTTGAATAAATATGGAAATTCGTAGAGAAGTTTTAAAAGGCATGCCTTAAGGGAGTTTCTTTGACAATTTTACAGTTTGAGGGAACCTAATTGGATGTTTTATAATAGATATCTATATGTATAAAGAAAACCTAGTAGTATTTTTCATAACTGATGAGTGACTTACTGTCTTAGTTAAAACCAGTATTTTAAAATTAAACATTGTGGGGTTTTTTAATCATTGACTGGTGTCCTACATTATTAAAAATTTCATTTTACCACAAGCATAAGAATAACCACCCCCAACTTTCAACACCGTTCCTTCCTGCCCTGAATATACCACAAGTGTTGTTATTTCATTCATAACTTTGACAGCCCTGTCATGATAGATTTCGTAGTTCATATTAGGAGGTATTAAGGAACTTCCAGATGCATAGAGTACATTTACATTTCTGATGGAATCTATCCCATGTAAACCTGTAAGACCTGACCTAAAGCCATATCATTCTGGATCTAAATTGTCCTGGTACTGAGCTGTGTCTTGGAAATCCAGGCAAACCCCTCTCATCTCTATACCTTAAGGTGAGTTTTCCAGCTCTACTTTACACATGTGCTGCTCTCTCTGATCTCGCATATTAAAAGCTTCCTTCCTCTACACCTGTTTGTGTCATGGCAGATACAGTCAAACCAAAATGGAAAACATGAGTCCTAATTCAAAAATAGTTTGTATAGCTTTGCAACAATGTGTTCAAATCATATTTGATTGGTTAGTTTCCATCTTGGCCTCTAGACTGCTCTGTAGACCCTCTCTCCTTCACATCTCTCTCCTTGTCCACCTTTAGATTGTAAGCTCCTTGGGGCAGGACCTGCAGCTTTTCTGTCTGGAAAGCTCCTGAATTATCACAAGTATAAAAAGAAATAAATAATAATAATGGTGGAATAACCTCATATCATTTGTATTAGGTCAACTCTTTTAGAGAGTTCTTTTTTGTACTGCAACATTTTTGCTAAAAATACCGTAAAGCAAATGTGTCACGTTGTCACAAAATTTTCTATATCCCAGTTAACAATCCCTCCCCACTACTGCTTTCAGTTTCTCATTCTTCATCATGGTTTATAATGCCTTCAGGTCCTAAGCTTACTCCCCTTACACTAGCCAAATTCAAAACAGACAGTACTTGCTCAAAAGAGTTTTCAACACATTCCAGCCACATGGTTTCACTCCAGACAGAAAGTGCCTGAGCAGGGTATTTGTGTTGCAAACATCACCATTATCAGAACAAGTTAACTACAACAGGTCTAAGAGTTCTGCATATTATTCTGTCATCATAAGAGCCTTTTCTCCTGTGCATGAAGTTCCCAACACAGTCGAGTTAATGTGAAATATCACTCACGCCATCACATCATGACCCCACTGTGGTGGACATCAGTCTAAGTCATTGAGTGGATACAAAACAGAACAGCAAAGAGTGCAGGTGGGCAGGATACTTAACCATAGGAACACACTGTATTGCATAGCAACAGGTGGTCAGTCTTTTGGTGCCTTTTTTTCATCTTTCATACAAATACTGAAACATAGGTCTATTAAATAAAGCATACTTAAAAATCAACATTTGCTCTATTTTTATGTTATTCTTAGGCATCAAAGCTTGACACTAATAAGGAACTGAAGTCATTCCATTTAAAAATAATGCCAAATAAGCACCTCATTTTTTGACAACAGATGAGCCCAAAATATATCCAGAATTCAAACAGTGATGGACATTTATTGATTTGCAGGCAGCCAGAAAAAACTCTTTCTCACTGCATGCCTCTGAGAGGACACCTGTGCCAAGAAAAATCAAGAGATGCACAAAGTTTGTAGTGCCACAATAGATGCATTATTAAGCTTTACAAAGCTGAGCATACTTTCTCCTCAAAAGAAATTAAAAAGTTCAAACGTACCCATCCCTTCCTGCAGCTTCCATTAGCATCAATATAGGAGGAATACAAACGAACCAGGATATGAACCCCTTTAAAGACAGTCTTTTGAAGCAGAGCTTAAAATCACAAAATGTTTCATGCAGCTAGAAAATTGAAAAAGTACAAAGGGGTTTAATACCAATATTATTGCTTAGAATGTTGAGAAAACTATTTTTTTTTTATTTTTATCTTTTTGTAAGGATGAAACCTGACTGCCCTTTGTATTTTCTTCAGCTCCTTCAGAAATAGAGTGCAGACAGCCCCAGGACTTTGCAAAAACCCCTGGACTTTGCTACCTTGACATAGCTGGACTGGAGGCATCCTGAATTCATGCAAGACAGTGCTTCACATTGATTCACAATCAGAGGTCAGGGGTGCAATTACTGCATGCTTACCTTCAAGACAAAATTGCAAAAGCTCCTTCTGACTCTGCATGCTTCAGTGGCCCTCAAGGGCACTGCAGAGGTGAGAACATCAGAGGATTCAGACTGTGGGGTCCTTTGAGCCAGCTGCAGACCACAGCTATATTTTTATGTGGTACAATATTACCAGAGACCAAGACAGGTAGACGCCTCTTCCCGGGGTAACCACAGCTCTGCAGCTGGTTTTAATCTTGTTTCCTTGGTTCATAGATTGAGACCATTATATTGACTGATATGAGATAAACACATCACACAGCACTTTTTGATAAATCAGGATTTAATAAGAATTTCTGTGACTTTCCCAATATGAGTTTTTTTGTAAATAAGTAGTACCTAGTTCCAGAAGAATTCATATCTTCAACATTGTTATAGCTGTTGGGAGCTGTAAACAGTGAAATTTCTGGTATTGGAGCACTCAAAATTCTTCAAAAGTATATTTGATACAAGAATGTCTTCCCTGATGGTATCCTTTGACTGATCTTCGAGGAGGAAAATTTTTGCTTAGCTTCCTCACAGAAATAAAGCATAGAAAAAAGACACAAAGAAATAATTATATGTTCTTAAATTCTATATGTATATTGCAAGCTATAACCCTCAATTTACTCTCAAAACCTCAGATGAATATTTTATCATATTCTGAGAAGCAGCATAAAAGAGAAAAGAACCTAATCATGCTTAAATACTGTGAAGAGCCAATGAACTTTTGAATACAGTTCAAAATATTTGGCATCAAGTATTCTTTTGGGAATACAGAGGTACAAGTTCTACAACAACATAATCCTTCTTCGTTTTAAAGTTTCTTAAGAGATACCAAAAGCTTTAGTGAGTAGGGTAACCTCACAAAAACAATGGTAAATAGTAAGTAATAGTGCTGGTAATGATACTGGTAGTGAATGCAGTCGTACTAGTAAATGTGCACGCAGCAATAGCAACACTTTGTATTTACCCCTGGGAAAAGGAGAACTCCGTAGCTCTAATCCCTGCTCAAAATTTGCCTATTTTCCATGTCAAGCAACTATTTGTTAACACCAGTAAGCTGTCCTTTGGCACATCTGTCTTCCAACACAGGCATTCTAATCTCTGTTGAGAAAATCTTACTTCTCTGTGTTTGAACTCTTTCACTAGCTGAAGTTTTAATTATGGACCCTACATTCACTACAGCATGAGCAGATTAGAGATCCTTTGAGACAGTTTATGGCTAAGCAGTTGGATATACTCCAAAATAAATTGCTGCAGTTAAGGATGAATTTCAATCCTCCAGATATGAAAAGGAGTTGAACTCATTGAACTACATCACATCAAGTTCAGTAACCACTGTTTTAGTGCTTGAGAAGTTGCCTTATTTGTATAAGTGTAAAGAACGAAGCAGAGGTCGTTTCTCATTAATATCAAAACAACAAAAAAAGGTTGCAACCTTCAACCGTCATGAATTTATAACTGTAAGAGAACTTAGTCATACAGTTTTATCACAGGCCCCTCCAACACATAATTCTCTTCCTAAATTATTCAAATGCTCTGCTGTTGCTAAATATAGCTATGAAATGTTTATACACATGAATCATTTCAACTGTTTATATTTGTACTTTTGGGCAGCCACTATCTTTTAACTATATAATTTTTTTTCTGACTACTGTTTGTTCTGACTGTACTCATCCCCCTTCAGCCTTGGGTTTCTTTGGGTGTAGTCTAAACCAGTTATTCTATTTCCATTTCAATTAAACTTTCTGCTCTCTTTAGCTGACTATCACAGTCACAGTCAAGTGCTGTGCAGCAGTAGGTGTTGCACTGCTCGTTACTGCTGTGGCCTTTTCATTCTGGCCTTTAGTTCTTTGTAACCCAGTACCTTTCTACCATGGTACCACATTGGTATGTTCAAGGGCTAATGCAACTTTCAAATGCAGACACTTAGCATCAGAACAATTGTCCTTGATAGAGATCCTTGCCTCTTTTGTACATTTAAGAGGGAGTTTATGTCATTATCTATGACTAGAAACCGGTTTCCAGTAGCTGATGGTTGAAATGAATACAAGTTCAGCATGGTGCTTCTTCAGTATCTTTTCTCTCACTTTTCTTGTTTGACAATGCAGTTGAGAATCCTTGTTAAAAAAGAAATCTCTTTATGGCAATATATTCAGTGTTGCACTTTAAGAGTATGAGAGCCATGCTTGCAGTGAAAATGTTCAAGATGTAAAACAGGTGTTTCCAGAAGGCCTAATTCTAGTCTGAAGATTACTAAGAGAACTTCACACAAGGCAACACTCATGGCAAACTCATCCACTGCATGGAATCAAGAGTTAATTCATAAGAGCTGGTATACTTGATTCAATGGAACTGAAAAAGCAGGAATAGCCCATCTATATTTGCTCTGTATGCTCAGCTTTTAAATTCACAATTAAATTATTCCATAAATGTTTAAACAGGCAATAAAAGTCCATGGTTAGTGAGCAAGATAAAATAATGTTCTAGGAATCCATGTGTTTCAATTTAACAGGTTAGTAAAAAGACTTTTTTTCTCTTGTAATCGCAAATCTTTATGGATTGAAATACTGTATTCCTGAACTCCAGTCCACATTTAAAAAAAGAACAAAACAAAACCCTATAACCCCAAACAAAAAAACCCAGAGATTTTTCAGTTTTTAGAGATTCATGAGGCTTTGTAGTATAATTAGTACCCTAAGAACATCTGAAAGCATTGAGCTAACCATTCATAAATTCAATGGACAGCATAGACTGCTCCTTAAATGTGGCCAAGTGAAAATGTCAGCTGCAAAATAACCTACTCTGGTTAATAATTTATGCTTTTACCATAGAAAATAGAGTTTACAAGATGTGTGATGCATACCTCATCATTTTCTGAAAGAGTCAACTTGTCTCAAATACAATAAGCATTCAAACACATTCAGAGAATGTCCTACACAGATGTTAATTTGTGCAATAATTTTTATTCCTTTTTCCTCTGCTTATCTTCCCTATCTAATGTTTTGTTTTTACAGAGAATGTGTAACTCCACTAATAAAGATAAATATCTTATCTTTTTCTGCTACCTGTTTCTAAAAGTAGACAGTAAAACCAAATAATGCAAGATTTTATGTTGCCTTTGACCTTGGGTCCATAGGATTAAAAGATAGTTTACTAAGGAATACTAGAAATAGCTTTATTTGGATGAATTACATGGGGTACTCAGATATATTGATCAGCCATCTCAGAAGCATGAATGCAGCTAGAAAAGCATGGAAATAATCTTTCTCTCTGACTAATTTAACAGAATCCAGTTCTACATCAAGAAAAAGAAGCAGAGAAAAGAAAATTGAAAGAGATCTGTTTTTATGAAATTAAAGTATTGACTATCAACATTCTTGCTTCCCGTCACTTTTATTAAGTAAAATTAGAGGAACCTTTTTTCAGCATTTATTTTTTTAAATTATACTGTTGCTTCTGTGGGTTGCTTTGCAAGACACACTGAAGTTTATTTATTAATTATTAAGAATTTCGTTAACTGAGAGATTGTAAATCAAGAGAGATTGTGAGACACCTCATCTGATGACTGGTTCTACTGATTTTATTTTTACAGGATTGTAACTTCCCAAGATATAAAACTCTGACCATTTCCCGAGTGAATTTATTGTTCTTGAATTGTGCAGTTCTGATGTCAAATCAGATCCACATGGAGGAAGCTTCAGGATTTCAGCCACAGAGAAATGTGCTCTGCTGATTTTAGGAGTCTATAAAAGTCTATAAAAGCTATTTTACCAAATCATAGGGTATGATTTAGAGTCTTTGACGGTCACATCTAAACAATAGGGACAATAACACAAAAAAATATAAAAGCACAATATATGTGAGAAAGTATTTTAGTATTTAAGCCTGTCTAAGACATGCAACCCAAAACATCAGTCCAAACACCCAGAGTTTTAGGAAGTCAAACTCTAACCCAAATCTGGCTCATATTTCCCCAGAGCAATGAATACTGAAAAAGTTTATTCATTAAGGACCATGTATGGTGGGGAAAGAGCACTTCATTTTACTTGTTTGTTTGTTTTCTATTTCTGCAGAACATGAATAACTTCTGAAAACTTAAGTATTCCCACACACTCACACACTGGAGCTGATGAAGAGAGAACCAGATGTATGATAACTGAGCCAAGATTTACCCAGCATGGTCAAGAAAAGTAAGTGATGAAAGACCAAATAAAAGCAATTATAAACCTGAAACAAGATGCTAGTACTGCAAAAGACAAAAGTCTTTACAATAAACTAGAAAAGAAACAATTTCCATGGGAAATATATTTCCCATATAAAGACAGTATTAAAATACCATTTAGAGTATTTTCATTAGTTGACTTCTGCAATCTCACCTAGGATTTTCTTATTGATCTTCTGTGACATTGTCACCAGTGCCAAGGGAGAATAACACTATTGATTACCTGCTGATTCCGTCAAAATCACAGAATGAACTAGGTTGGAGAAGACCTTTGAGATCATCAAGTCCAACCTAACTTAAAACCTCCTCATCAACTAAAACATAGCTCTGAGTGCCACAATCAGTCTTTTTCAAGCACGTCCAGGGATAGTGACTCCACCACCTTCCTGGGCAGATGATTCCATTGCCCTGTCCCGCTTTCAGTGAAAAATTTTTTTCTGACGTCTAACCTAAACTTCCACTGGCACAGCTTAAGACTGTGTCCTCTCCTTCTGTCAGTTGTTGCCTGGGAGAAGAGACCGACCCGCACTGGGCTACAACCACCTTTCAGGTAGTTCTAGAGATCTCCCCTAAGCCTTCTCCTCTCCAGCGTAAACAACGCCAGCTCCCTCAGCCATTCTTCACAGGGTTGTGTTTCAAGCCCTTCATCAGCCTTATTGCCCTCCTCTAGATGTGTTCAAGCATCTCAAAATCATTCCTAAATTGAAGGGCCTAGAACTGGACACAGAACTCGAGGTGCAGCCTCACCAGTGCCGAGTACAGGGGAAGAATGACCTCCCTGCTCCTGCTGGCCACACCATTCCTGATACAGGCCAGGATGCCCTTGGCCTTCTTGGCCACCAGGGCACACTGCTGGATCATGTTCAGCTGCTGTGGACCAGAACCCCCAGGTTCCTTTCCACCTGGGCACTGTCCCTAGCCTGTAGCATTGCAGGGGGTTGTTGTGGCCAAAGTTCAGGACTCAGCATTTGGACTTGTTAAACTTCATGTTGTTGGATTCTGCCCATCTATCCAGACTGTCCAGGTGTTTCTGCAGAGCCCTCCTACCCTCCAGCAGATCAACACCCACTCCCAGCTTGGTATCATATTCAGATGTGGTGATGGTGGACTCAGTCTCCTCATCCAGATTATCAATAAAGATATTAAACAGCACAGGGCCCAGCTGACCCCTGGGGGACACCACTAATGACAGGCCACCAAGAGGATGCAGCAGCATTCACCAGCAGTCTCTGGGCCTGGCCATCCAGCCAGTTCTTAATCCAGTAAAGAGAGTGCCTGTCCAAGCCATGGGCTGCCAGCTTTTCCAAGAGCATGCTGTGGGAAACAGTGTCAAAGGCCTTGCTGAATTCCAGATAGACAACCTCCACAGCCTTCCCCTCATCCACCAGGTGGTCACATGGTCATAAAAGGTGATCAGGTTGGTCAGGCAGGACCTGCCCCTCCTAAAACCTGCTGGCTGCATCTGAATGCTCTGCCATCCTGTAGGTGACATGTTGCACTCAAGATAATCTGCTCCATAACTTTGCTGGACACCAAGATCAGGCTGACTGGCCTGTAGTTTCCTGGATTCTCCTTCCAGCCCTTCTTCTGGATGGATGTCACATTGGCCAGCTTCCAGTAATGACCTCCTCAGTGAGGAAAGACTGATGAAAAATGATGGAGAGCAACTTGGAAAGTTCATCTGCCAAATCACTCATCACCCTATGATGCATCCCATCCAGTCCCAAGACTTAGGAGCATGCAAGTGCTTCAGCAGATCTCTGACTGCTTCCTTCTGGATAACAGGGGGGACATTCTGCTCCCTGACCCCATCTACCAGCTCAGGAGGCCGGTTGTCCTGAGCATAACCTGTCTTTCTGTTGAAAACTGAGGCAAAGAAGGTGTTAAGTACCTCTGCCTTTTCCTCATCTTTAGTTACTAAATTCCCTCCCTCATCTAACAGAGAATGGAGATTGTCCTTGCTGTTCCTTTTGCCATTAATGTATTTATAAAATTATTTTTATTGTCCTTTACAGAAGTGGCCAGATCGAGTTCTAGTTGGGCTTTTGCCTCTCCAATGTTTTTTTTCCTACATGACCTAGCAAATCCCTTAAGCATTTCCTGAGATACCTGACCCTCATTCCAAAAGTGATACACCTTCTTTTTTTCCTTAGTTCCTTGCCTATCCAGGCCAGTCGTTTTCCTCGTCAGCTCATCTTTCAGCACACAGGGACAGTCTGTTCCTGTGCCTTTAAGATTTCTATTTTAAGGTACGCTCATCCTTCCTGGACTCCTTTGTTTTTAAGGGCTACTTCCCAAGGAACTCTCTGAATAAGTGTCTTGAATAGGTCAAAGTCTGCTCTCTGGAAGTCCAGTGTGAAAGTTTTATTGATGCCCCTCCTTGTTTCACCAAATATTGATAACATGGTCACTGTGCCTTAGTCGGCCTCCAACCACCACATTTCCCACTGGCCCACCTGTGTTTGCAAACAGCATGTCTAGTACAGCCCATCCCCTGGTAGGCTCACTCAGTAGCTGTGACAAGAAGTTGTCCTCCATAAACTCTAAGAATGTCCTAGACTGTCTCTTCTCTACTGTGTTGAGTTCCCAGGAGATACCTGGCAGGTTAAAGTCACCTACAAGAAAAAGAGCTGGTGGTCTTGAAACATCCTCCAGCTGCTTGTAGAATAAGTTATCCACCTCTTCATCCTGGTTGGGTGGTCTATAACAGACTCCCACCATGATGTCAGCCTTGTTGGCCTTCCCCCGATTCTTACCCGTGGGCACTCAACTTTACCATCATTAGTCTCAATTTCCATGTTATCAGAAGCTTCCCTAACATAAAGATCCACACCTCAACCTCTTTTCCCTCTCCTGTCTCTTCTGAAGGGCTTGCAGCCATCCATTGCAGCGCTCCAGTTATGTGGGTGATCTCACCACGTTTCTGTGATGGTGACTATGTCACAGCTTTTGTGCTGTACCATGGCTTTCAGCTCTTCCCGTTTGTTACCAATGCTGCCTGCATTAGTGTACATGCACTTCAGCTGAGCTGCTAATGGCACCCCTGACTCTGGTTTAGCACCTTTGGGCTCATTTCTGGAGAGCCTAGTTGCATATCCTTCCCCCTTCAAACCTAGTTTAAAGCCCTCTCAATGAGTCCTGCCAATTCATGGGCTAGAATCCTTTTGCCCTTAATAGACAGAGGGAGCTCATCTGGCTCCAGCAGGCCAGGTAATGTAAAGGTTGCCCCTTTCTCAAAGAACCCAAAATTCTGCTGATGGCACCAGCCCTTAATGCACTTGTTGATTATGAGGGTCTGCCTGTTCCTTTCATTGTTTGTCCCTGTCACTGAAGGGATTGAGCTGAACACCACCCGTGCTATCAACCACTCAGCTGAAGAGAGAGAGCCCTGAAGCCCTGGTGTATTATCAGTGGGTAATAATCAGAGGGCTAGATCAGCTCTGGGAGTCTCCTAGTGATATCCCACACCCAGGCTTAGGGAGGCAGGAGACCTCCTTGTGGAACGGGTCTGGTTGACATACAGGACCCTCAGCTCCCCTCAGAAGTGAGTCACCTACTATGACTACCCTTCTTTTCTTTCTAATGCTAGAGGTAGCTATCTGTCTGACAGTAAAAGTGTAGTTGGGAGGCTCACTGGACGGATTATTTTCTTCGATATCATCTGGCTGACCCTCTAGGTCCAAAGCCCCATATCTATTCTGAAATGGCACTTCGGTAGGTGATAGGGATCAGGAGGAATTTTTATTAACTCCAAGTGGGGACCCATTTCCACTCTCCTTCATCTACTAGGTCTCTTTCTTCCTGACAGTGGGAGATGGGAGTCCTCTGACTCCTGGTGGGCTTCTCCCAGGGATGGAAGGGTGAAGCTCCATCAGACTATTTCCTTTTCACTTTCCCTAATACTCCTTAGTCTTTCTATTTCCTCCTTAAGCTTGGCCACCAGACAAAGGAGATCATTCACCTGTTTTCACCTCATGCAGGTGTCTTTTGCACCATCCCCTGTTACTACTGACAGTCTCAAACACTACTTACAAGAAGTGATCTGGTCAGACATGCCCTTCTTGAGGGTTTCTGTTTGGGTTGGTACACTTTTACTAGCTGCAGCTTTTGATCATTTGGGGACCATTGCTGAAAAAAACCCCCAAAATAACCAAACCCCAACAAAAAATACCTAACATAAAATAAAATACCTGACATAAAATAACATAAAATAAAATACCCACTAACAGGAGAATGACTAACTCTGCCTGCTTGTGCTGCCTGCACAAGCTGCTGCTGCTGCAAAAAAAAAAAAAGCTGTGCTATGCCCTCAAAGACAGCACACCCTTCTTTGCCTGCTCCTGGTTACCATGCTCACTAGAACCTTCTTGTAATCACACCTCTAATGATTGGAGGCGGCCCCTCCCAGCACCTGAATGGCTGATGAGAGGAAATAAACTACCTTTTAACTGAACTCAGCTCCCTTTTAACCAAACCTCCTGTGGCCTGAGGAAGCCTTGCCCTAGACCTGAACAGCTAATAAGAGAAAGGTAACCACCTCCTCAGCTCCCTATTAACTGTACCTGTGATGGCCAGAGAAAGCTCCTCCCTATCCCTGAATGGCTGAAAACAGCCAATTCATCCATTTCCCTGCACTTCATGTAATACCATGCTGTTTTATTGTTTTCACTTCTGTGGAGGATTTTCTTCATACATTTCATTTGATCATTTTCTATGCCTGTCTTTTCCTCAGAGTTGGTTTTGACATTTGGGGATGTCAGTAAGTATAATTCCAGCAACTTTCAGTCATTCTCTCTACACCTAATTTAATCTTAGTACATTTGGTCCTGCTCACACAATCCAAG
Source organism: Acrocephalus scirpaceus scirpaceus (assembly GCA_910950805.1). Classification (NCBI taxonomy): domain Eukaryota; kingdom Metazoa; phylum Chordata; class Aves; order Passeriformes; family Sylviidae; genus Acrocephalus; species Acrocephalus scirpaceus. The sequence continues at coordinate 51,456,802 of OU383774.1, read as the reverse complement.
ACTTTCTGCCTTTTTTGAAATTGTGTTTTAATTGATAACATCTCCCTTACTGAGTATATGTGCCAGTTTTGTAAAAAAGTTCAAAACTTCAATTCCTTCACTGAAAGGAAATAATTAATTAGATGAAAACAGAAAAAAACCTTTCGATTTCAATGAGAAAAAAAATGCAGAAATGTTTGGTCAATTTTCCTGCACTTAATATCATCTGATTAAATTTTCTAGTTTCCACTTGATATCAGGTTATTTTTTTTTTCTTTTAAATTGAATTTCTTTTCTTTCTCTTCTGACTTTTTGTTTCACATTCTTCCTAGATTTTAGATATTTCAATGGGAATAATTTGAAAGAATTTGTGTTTTGCACTGCCCCTCATTTCATCTCAGTCCATTGGGATCTAATCCCTCCATGTCCAAATTTTCTCGGTTTTTTCACTTGCACTGTTTTGATCATGTCTCCTTTCCAGAGCATTTGTTGGACTTTGTTCTCCAATTTCAAGATTTCATTCCCTTTCATGAAAGTAAAAATTTCTGTGTTTTTTTTCTTTTTTAAATTTCATTACTTCTTTTTCTTTTATTTCTGGGTTTGTTTTTTTTATTATTTTTCCCCAATTTTAGTGCTTTCAATGGGATAATTTCTGGCAAAATTTCTTTTCTTTTTTACTTCCCCTCTTTTCTTCTCAGTCCATTCCGCATCAGTCACTCCTTTTCCAAATTATTAGGTTTTTTGCAATTGCTTTTCTTTTCAATATATACCGTTTTCAGATCTTTTTCCACACCTCATTTTCTGATTTCAAGATTTCGTCCTTCCATTTCCATTTTTGGTTTTCACATCTTTTTTTTCTTAAGATTTCATTTCTTTTTTTTTTTTCTTCTCATATTATTTTCTTAAATTTTTTCCTTGATTTTGCTATTTCACTGGGATCAATTTTGGCGAGTTTCTGTCTATTTCACTGCACTTTTTTTTCTGTGCTCCAGTGTTTGGCAACATTTGTTTTACTTTTCCCTTATAGTTACTGTTAGTTTTAGAGTTAGGGTGAAGAAAACCACAAAGCCCAGAGCTCCAGGAACGCTGCAGCAGCAAAATGAATGCCATGTTGAACATGGGACTGCCCTAACATTTCTCCTTCCACATTTTTCTGCTTGGCATCTTTCTCAGCTCAACGCTGGTTTTACTGCTCCACCTAGAGTTATGGTTACATTTATGATGAGGGTTGAAAAAAGTTACAAATCCCAGAGCTCCAGGGACACTGCAATTTCAAAGGCCATGCCATGAGTGGCATTGCAGTGCCCCAACATTGCTTCCTGTACACCCTTCTGCTTAACACCAGCCTCCACCAAATGCTGTTTCTAGTGTTCCACCTAGGGTTAGGGTTCAGAAAACTACAAAAGCCCAGTGCTCCAGGGACACTGCAACTGCAAAAGTCATGCCAAGAGGTGCATGGCACTGCCCCAGCCTTGCTACATCCTTGTATTTCTGCTTGGCACCAGCCTCAGCTGAGTGCTGTTTTGAGAGGTCCACCTAGGGTTTGGGTTACGGCTCAGAGAACCACAATGCCTGGAGCTCCAGGCACACAAAAACTACAAAACACATGCAAAGGGGAGCACTCCATGTCATCTCATTACTTCTGATTAAAATTATTACATTTCAGAGTTTTCCTTTTTTTCATTTAATTTAATTATATGTCCACCCCAGCCAGTTTATTTCACTTTGGTCTCTGACTTTGAGATTTTATTTTTAAAGGGAATTCTTCATTTCATGAAAGTAAATGAAATCTTGTGATTTCAATGAGGATTAATTTGGCAACTTTTGATCCATTTCCCTGCACTTCTTGTAATCCCATGCCATTTTATTTTGTTTCCTTTGATGCAGAATTTTTTTTTTCTTTAATAATTTCATTTCATCAATTTCTTTTCCTGTCTTTCATTTGACTTCATTCCCTGGTTTGGGGATTTCAGTGAAATTAATTTGGTAAGTTTTGGTTCTTTTTCAACGCACCTCATTTCATCCATTTACCTGTAGTAACTCCATTTCCAATTTTTTTTTTTTAATATCTCCCTTCCAGAGTGTTTGTGAGACTTTCTTCTCAGTTTTCAAGATATCATTTCCATTCATGAAAGAAAATTCTTTGTTTCATGAAAGGAAAAAAAGTCTTCCAATAGAAAAATAAATAAAACAATATTTGGGAACTAAATATGCGCCATATCTTGATTGATATATTTACTGAAATACATGGACCTGTTTATATTTCATTTCATAAACCATACTGCTCCAGGGCAGCTGCAAAAAAGATACCACATGAGAATCTCTGTATTGAGAAAGTAAAATTATTCAAAATCTTATGGAGAAGAAAAACTCTTAAGACATCTTGCTACTTATCCAAACAAAACCATTCTTGCCTTCAAATACAAATCATTAAAAGAAGGACTAAAACTTTTATCAGAAGAACCAGATTTTTCTTATGGTGTTAAACATAGTTTTTTAGGCATGTAATACCACACAAATTTTGACAGTTCACCATGAATGTTCAAGATGAAAAAAGGATGCACAACATATCCCAACCTTTACCTTGCTGAGCAGGTATTTTAGACCTGGGGTTTGTCTGCTGCTAAACTGTTTGGAGCCGGCTGGTAATAGCTGTGATTGGCAGAGGGCAGCCCCTGGCTGCTCTGGCACCACCCAGGCTGCAGGCCCATAGTCAGATGTCCTCTGTTATTTAATCACTTCTGCTCAAGGATGTTCCTTCCAGAGGTGAAGGGCAGCAAAGTGCTGTATATGAGCTTAGTTATCCAACACCTACTAGTCTCAAGCTTCTGTCTGGACTATTAGCTGTGGAGGCGTGTTCTGCAGACAGATATTAGACGTTGGAAGGGCCATTCAGTGTGAACTTCCAAGAACCAGACCTAAATCAGAAGCTATTGCTGATGGCACCTTCAGCAATGAGGAGTTTCCTAAACTCAGTATGCACAGGGCTTCTGATGCTGGGTTGTCCCCTCTCTCACATACCTTATTGTCTATATCTTCAAGACTTCAAGAGATTTTTTTCTCCAGCTTTGATATTATCAGCCAGAACTTTATGTCAAGTGTGGGTATCACAGTGAATGTGCAGTTGCTCTGCAATGGCAAAAAACCCCACATGTAGTCACAGCTCTCCTTAAATGTTAAGAGTATGTTTAAAAGTCTGCTATCAACTTTAAATACAGCATGGACTGATTATAATTTATTTTGACAGCCTCATTCTCAATTGTATGTCTTTCTTTTTACTTTACTCTGGAAGTCTTACAGGCTTCCCTAAAGTGCATGTAGGTTTATTTCCTTGCCACTTCAGCCATCCTTATTTTGCCAGAGGGAGCTATATGAAACAGAAGGAGGACCTAAGTGCCTTTAAGCAATGGTGTGACAAAGGTCAAAGAATTTGGAAGCACTGCTAAAAATGGCAGAGTAAAGCATTATGTTTTTCAGTATTAAACTCCATGCCTACACCATCTGTTAGAAAGAAAGATCAGTCTTAATATCCCCAGGAAAGTTCTCCCATTTTTTGCTCATTATGCTCTTTAACTCCAGGGTTTAATTACAGACGGGAGAATTATCATATCCAAATTAAGGCGTGTGTGAGCAGAACACAGGAAGAAACTCTAAATTAATTTAGACACAACCTTGTACTAAAAAAGAAACCTTGGAACTGATGATTACTTGTGCTAGAATTATCTAGTATTACTCAAGCTAGAACTGGGTATTATTCTTCCCTTTGATGTAACATAAGACAAAATATTGACCAAGTATTGTTCCTCCATACATCTTTGGTGACATGTTCACATCAAGGAATGATTGTGTCAAATATAGATGCCTGAAAAAAAGCAACAAACCTCATTTCCAGGAGCAGAGGGGCACATGATATATATCACATGTTCTCTTGGATCAACGTAATCCTTACATTTCTCAGGCTTTATCAAGGTCATATAGCTCAGTAGGGAATTTTCCCTTAAAATGGAAAAAAAAAACCAAAAAGGCAAAAAACCCCAGGATTTCAGTCTAAGACAACCTCTCCCTAAGTCAGATATTTTTTCTGTATACTTGGCTACCTTTATACTGCTGGGACAAAGGTTTGACCCTGTATTGGGACATCCTATATACCATAAGTTCTCTTTCAGTCTCTCAAAGTGAAACTTTGGCCATACATACTGTCAGGTGACCTAGTCCTTACTTTGAACTAGATCACCTTTTCAGAGGAGTTCTGGGGACAGGTTTTTGAAATAATTGGATGCACAGAATTGTAGGTGGAATTCTATCCATGTGTAAGAATACATCCTCTAATTTGCAGAAGAATTTTATCCAATTTGTCACTCAGTGATTTATAAATGGGGTGTCCATTGAAATTCAGTGGAATATGTTAATTTTTATTTTGTCACTTATGAGTTATAACTAGATCCTCAAACTGATTTCTCTTTGTATTAATAGAGTCTAAGAACCTAATCTTTTCCACATCACAAACACTAAGCAGTGTTAACAGTCTGAGTTTTATAAGAACTGTAGGCACTGGTTATTTGCTTGGATAGCCTAGGGATCATTCAGATGCATCCTATTTTAATTTCCTGGTATTGACACTCTACAGCACTCAGTAGCTATGGGTTGCAGTAGATAGCACTGCCAGCAGACCTCACATCAGGGATAGAAATGAGCTGAGACACACACTCTAGTTCATCAACGTGAAGAGGGTCCCGATTTATTTTTCTTCACCTGACTCCAATTACTCACTGACTGACCACAGCAAGCTCCCACTGTAGGCTTTCCTTGCAGACTCTGATTGCAGGTACTTCCTTGCAGACTCTGGCTATAGGCTCCATCTGCAGACCCTGACTGGCCTCTCAGCAGATCCTACTCAGCAGTAATTCTCTCTTGTTTGGCCAGTCCCTCAGTCCTTCTAAATCAATCCTCCAGTTTCTCTTTCCTCAGGATCCTCCCCTGAACAGCCAACCCACCCTTTTATTACAATCATCTTTATTGGATGTAGCTGTGACTCATCAGGGGCGAGGTTGTTTTGGGTAATTAACACAGCTGTTAATCATCAGGGACAAGGTCGCCTGTAATCCCTTCTCCAATAACTATGAAGTGAGAAAAATTGCAGTAGAGGTATTTAAGGAGCTGGCTGCCACGTGTCTAATAGTTTTTTAGATATAATTTCATTAAAAATCAGCATATTCAGTGAAGTTAAAATTTATTTAATGATCTGACAGATTGGTACCATCTGTAGCATGTAGTTTATCAGTATAGTCTGTACTGCAAAATGTATAAATTCAACAAATCACTCAAACAATCTGGAGTAAATTTTTATGTATGACCGAAAAGGAAAATCAATTCCTCAAAAAAAAATAGGTCTTGTTTTGCAATAATTATCTTCAGGAAGATATGGCATCCAAGATCCATAGTACAGTGTTTGGGCTTATACTTTACTATTTTAGGGGATATGAGAAATCATAAGACTTATCTTTTTTCAGATACAGAATAATCAAACAGTAATTGTGTTCATCAGCATAAAAAATCCAGTCATTTTATACACAAATCTTTCCATGAGCTTTTATTAACCTTATTTTTATTTTTCTAAACCTCTGATCTTCTGAGGACATGGATACTTGTTTTATTCCATGGTTTTTACTTCTGAAAGCCAATGTTACAGTCCAGTTTCCATTAACTGACTTTTAATGCTGCAAGAGCTCATCTGATAATGAAATGCTTGCTAGTAATAAATGCTGCCTGCTAAACAAGTAAGCCAAGTCACCAAAAGATGTATCAAGCAAGGTCTGAATTTACCTATTGCACTTTTTCTCCCTGGTTTGATACCAAGTGTTGATGCCAGCCCATACCAATGAGCTGTGTCATTTGATTATAATTTCTAGTGTTCTACAAACACCACAAAATAAGTAAGACTCACTCAAAGTCATGGTCTTTACAACATGAAGAGCAATCACTCAAAGTGATTTACTTTTGGTTCTTCATAATACATTCATGCATTAACTATAGAAGTGAGGCTGATTTCAAAAAAAGTATTTGTAAACATTAAGCTTGTTTTGTGAAGCTATGGGCTGTCCATTGTAATTGTGGTAAAAAAAATTTATTCTCTCATTTTGATTCAACTTGATTTGAATACAATAACCGCTCCCCTCAGTGACTAGGATAAATAAGGTGTTTCAAAAGCCAGTGGATTATATTGCTATGGTAACTCACTGAACCAGTGAAATAATTATTGTGTGCCTGACATTACACATGAATGTTTAATTTTCTCTCCAAAATACAATAGTGATATCTTTAATCTTTTTCTCAAATCTCTACCCATGTCAAGGAGAAAATCAATTTTCTCTAACCTTGCAGCATTAGATCTACTGATTTGTCAAGGGAGATTATTTTTGTATGATTTTGTTTGAGTAATTTTGCCTTGCAAGTCATGATTTTAAACCAAAGTTTCAGTTTAACTATAAAAGCTACAGTAGGTGTCACTTCTTATGAAAAGTCACGTGTTACTCTATATGAAATTCAGTTGAAAATTCAGGTTTGATTTTCTTCAAGCTGGTTTGTATGATCTGCTTTAGAAAGGTGACGTTATTCATATTTCCGTGCCATCTTAGCCCTTCAGAAGACAACCTGTGTATTTTGAAATATTCATGGTGAAGACAGTCACATTTTTTCTGTCATAACATTTAATTTTTGATCTTATCACATTGTATATGAAAAATAAAATCTGGTCACATTTGAGGCCTTATTCACTGTCCTTTGTTTTATGCACAGTGCAGGGTCTCACTGGTATAAAACAGTATCTCAATATCAAGTTCTTATTAGTAGAGCTATTTATTGATATTATTAAGTGAACTCATAATTTTTTAAAAGTTAAAAAACTTCAATTCCTAGAAGAGGTATTTTGTTTCCTAGGAAAGGTTAACAGGTCTTAAGTTTCTCCAACTCAAAGAAACTACTCTTTTTAGTGAATATTTATACGGAGAATCCTTGGTTTAGAACCCATACTGGGGTTTTTTTTTCCCATATTTACTATACTATAGCCTAATCACATACTAAGAAAGTCTTAAAATTTGTGCCATGTACCATAGCTGTTTGTAGGAAAGAGACACCGGACAATTGTCCTGTCTCCAGACAGGATATATAGGAATGTAGATGCAAGAAGGAAGGCAATATGTCTTGTCATGTCTAGAATTGGATCCCTGACTTTCATTTCAGCTCTGGGCAGTAAACAAACTTGAATGTCAGACACATAGAGAGCCTGATATTTTACACCTTGTGGGAAGTCAGGGTCAAATCCCTCCCTGTTCAGTTTGAGGGGAAACTGTGGCTTTCCAATAGCTCTTGAAACTCAAAATTTTAAACTGTGTTTTATAGTCAACCCTGTAAATAGAGTTATATTAATTCTTGAGATATATTTTTCAATTATAAATACTTTTATCTATTTTAATATTTATTATTATTTTATCAGAGATCAATCTTGCATTCAGTTTTACATCGCTTCCATTTAAAAAAATTATCTGAACAAGAATTTATTTTAGATTTTGCTAACATCATGAATGATCCTGTTTCCTGAAATCTCTGGGAATCTGACAGATAATTCTCAAAAAACTTCATGTAGTTGCCTGGACCACTTCTCTTTTCCCACATTTAGGTGACACTACTACATTATTTACTTAACAAACGCTTTATCTTGGTATGTCATGTGCACTTGAAACTTGAGGAAAAAAGTTAATAATGAAAAATAATTTTAATGTCAAATCCATTTCCATTCCATGCAGACATACACAAGCTCAAACTGAGCAAGTTAAGCTTTAAAGTTTCACTATACCTCAATTTTGTAATTCTTATTTTCACATCTTCCAGAATGCCGTCTTTCTTGTCTCCTAAGTGTTTTTATATTATTATAGTGCTATTGATCCAAAGCCTAAGTTAAAAGATCTCTTTCATCATAAATAATTATTATTCCTATGTTTTTCACACCATATACCCACCATATCACCATATCCCTAAATTCCAGCATCTTTCTTTTAGTTTTGATTCATGTCCTTGTATGTTCCAGGTTTTGAAGTCTGGCATTTACAGGAAAGACTCGTGGCATTCAGGATTCTACAGCCTGTAAATAGCAAGAAGCTTAGAATTTCACCTTAACTTGACAGTAGCCATCACAAAATCCAAACCAGAAGAAACAGCTACCATTTTTGTAGTATACATATCCTGGGGACCACTCCCTAGTGTTCATGACAATACAGACACTGCAATAAATGACCTTTTGATTAACTAGAAATGTGGTAAATTTTACCTGCACTAGAGTAGTTTGAATGACCTTCGAAATCTCTAAATTCTAGGAGAGTAAATAAGCATTTAATTGGGCCATTTGGGATGCATATTACCGATAATTTGCTGTCATTTCAACCTTAACCAAAAATATATTGTTTGCGAGGCATGTTCACTAACTAAATAAACTGGATGTCACTGGCAAACTCACAGGGTTTTTCTTTCTTTGCTTGTCAGTGATTTTTCCTTTAAGCAGTAAAGAATGGAGAGTGTAGACACACAATGTAGTTCATTATCGTACCACCTACTTCCAGGGCAACCTTAAAAAATTAATAGTGCCCAACACAACCACCCTTGAATCTCCTATCACGTCCTTGGTACCCTCTACAACATTCTCCTGCTGCCTGACTGACTTTGTCTTAACTCCTATTGATTGGCTCCCTCAGCTCTTATCTCAGTGTTGCACTGACACTTGCCACGTGCTTTTCAAGCACAAGAAGTCCAGAATGAGTTGGATTTTTTTGCAGGCTTGTCAGAAGATGTGCTCATTCTCTAAGGAAGAAAACAACTGTTTGCCAATGGCAACAGCATCACCTGCTGTTGGATGAGAAATCAACATTCCTTTTTCCTGAGGAGTAATGTTAATCCTTACTTAATTTTTCAGGGTAGCTGAACTGAATGTGCAGGTCATGATTGAGGAATCAGACCATATAATTCATGCTTTACTTTTATACTTTATAAAATTTTGCCATGTGCACATTACAATTCATATGTTGGGCTTTCTAGTGTTACTTTGACACTGAGAAAGCAGAATATTTTGATGCTTGAGGCTGTAGATTTTTCCCAAAACGCATAAGAAGAATCAGTCCATAAAATGAAAAACTTTGGAGAGATTTATTAGAAGCAATCCTTACCTGGGTTTACAAATCACCATTAAATATAGTTTCCTAAAGAAAAACAGATCCACAAATTGTCATACAAGACATTTTAAGTCTCAGTTTAGAATAACATCTAGGAACATTACACTTTAAATTTAATCATTATGCATTAAAATGATAGAATAAAATCATAATATACAAAACCTGGAGTATGTACATGATATTTTAAAATTTGGGAATTTTTCTTCTTCCGTCAAAATTTGACTATAAAATAGTTTTCTAAGAGATCTGGTAGATTTTACAGCTCCTGTTGACTTGTTTAAAACCAGATTCCTACAGCTTCCGATGATAGCCAAAGATACATGATTCCTTACAATGTAGAAGGAACTAAAGTACTGATTAGTATCTACAGCTCTGAATCACTAGAAAGACAACTTTGCATCTTCATCTCTTCCTTTCTCCATTTCTTCTCTTCTAAATCCAGATGGCTATGAGCTATCTTTGTGTCTCTACATCTAGCAATGTTTTCCGTGATTTAATTCCCACGTATGTTTATATATACATGCAATATCACACACTCACTGGGTGATGTCATGGGGAGAATAATATGAAGCTATTTTGATAAACCCCCTAGTGTTGCTAAAACTTGGAAAGACAGAGTAATAAATAGAATAAGTTTAGTTATTGAAAAAGGTGGAAATATGTGGAGAAAAAATATTTGACAATGTATGCCAAAAGAAATTTAAACTTTAAACCAAAAAGAATTTCTATTCAAGAGCAGAATCCTTTTTATTAAGTCCTGCAGTAAATGACCAGAGAGAATTAAGTCCAGAATTAGTTCTGGCTTCTTTTGAATCATACTGTTATCATGTTGAGATTGTTATGGATTGGGCACAAATTACTAATAAACAGATGTTTCTGTTGCTTTGATTTGATGTAAAAGAGGTTATTCACAACTCTAAATACTTGAATAAAAAGAATTTGTATCATATAGTAAAACTAATCCTCTTTACAATAATAAAAGGAATTTCTTATCATAAAATAAATTTTTAGTGTAAACACTTAACATAGGTTTCAGAAAAAGACTTTACAGATTTCTCTCCACTAGAGGTCTCTAGAGAAATATAATAAACTGTTCAGAATAGCACTTACCTTAGACTTTGCTTCTTGACGTTATTTGCATGTCCTGGAAGATGAAAATCAACACGAGTTCTATTCTTATTCCAGGTATTTCTTTGGATATACACCTTCTGTTGTGGATAATAAAGATTCCTATTACTAAAATAAAAATTCAAATCCATGAGGTGTTTTAATCTATTTTATAATTAGATATTTAACATTTATAATTAGAACTTCAACATCACATCACCTAGGAAATGTAATAGCACAAAGCACTTAGCTGAAGGAAGAAAAAAAGCTAAGGTGGTAGCTTGGTGGGGTAGCCAACCTGCTAAATAAACAATAAATTAAAATAAATAAAGTGGCAACAGGCACAAGTGAGAAAAGCATTGGTTAACTAGAGCAGTACTTTAGTTGGTAAATTATAAAATGGTTACTCTGGCGTGCAGTACAGCATGCCATTATATCACAAGCAAAATATAACTTGGTTTCAATATTGGTTTTATATCTAGTTTAGTATAAACATAAATGAGGAATAAGGTTTATATAATTTGACTTCGTTAAGCTTTTTGTTTTGTTATTGCTAAAAGATTTTAAATTGAAACTGTGCCATCTTTCTTGGGTTGGTATTTTCAAGAAAGTAATCTCCACTAAAAGATAAGCTTTATCGATTTTAGGATCTGTGCATTTATACAGCATTCAGCAGAATAATTCATTCAGGAATTTAGATACTTTTTCAGAAAATGATGCTGGGTTCATTATTTTATTTCCTTATGCTACTTTATTTCAATGACTTTTACCTCTGCATTTACTAAATTTTGCTAATGCTTGACTCATTAAATATAGCATAATGATGTCACCAGGCTTGTTATTAAATGTTGGATTATAGCCTATTGTACTCAATGCAGAGAACAGGATCCTCTGAGATTTGAGGTAGGGTCATTAATCAGAAAACTGGAAAACTATGGAAAGAAAAATGGTTGCCCTGCTCAGACCACTCCATCATTAACTGTGGTGCTCTGTAAACAAGAGCTCAATGCATGCAGCAGCAATAATTTCTACCTATTTTTCGTGCTACATGGTAAGTATGGAAAAGAAGAACCTGAGCTATGCTGAGATCTCAGAGATTAGGGGGGAATTCTCAGAAGACAGGTTACTGGGACAGTTCTGGTACTTTCTGAAGTTTTACAAGTTAATTTTACGGTGTATCTTCTGATTTTTTCACCTTGAAATTGAGAACTGCAAAGACTACTCAACTAAGGTCAATTAGCAGCTTTAAATATCACAGCTAGGCATTTAAGAGGTGATACTTCTCAGAGTATTTCTTGCTACAAAGACCAGAAAGACATAAAAAGCTCTGAGAGGAATAAGAGCACAGCACTGATATTCTCCTAAAGCTTGTAATATGAAATCACAGAGTTGACCCATCACCTCCATCAGTGGATCTGTCAGTGAGGTTTCAGGCATGGAGTTCATGCATCAAGAAGTGCTGACACTTCCATGAGCTATCTCGAGGTTTTTGTAAGTTGGCTGTAGAGGTCATGATAGAATGAAGGCCCACATACCATTTAACCAAATGTCTCTGCTCTCAGTCTTAGAAACCTTATGCAAACACATCTATATAAATGGCAGAGTTTTTTTCCCTTGACATGAAAATTTCAAGCTCCTGGATTGCAGTCCAAACACCAGCTGGAGCCTTAAGACTATCCCTTCATAGGAGGCTTGATCCTGTCACTTCTGCCTCAGTTTCCTCAGTTACAGCTCAGAATTACATTTTCCTTCTACTGTACAAGAGGCTTTGAAGGACTGACTGATAAGTACAGAAAGGTATGTGTTCAAATTTTCAGATACTTTGTGATTTTGGTATGAATGTAATCATATATTACATAAAGCTCTGAATGAAAGCATTATGTAACAGTACTTGTTTTCATTAGAATTAAAATGAATATTTTAACCAATACTGCATTTGATTGAGTAACTACTTCATAATTAGAATGTGTATTAAGACATCTTTTTTTTCTCAAGACAAAAATGCTACTCCAGGTTATAGGCAGCTGTATTTGATACTTTCATCAACTTCACTAGTTATACAGCTCATAGCTGGTAACTGTGAGGACATGGAAAACAAAGGAAAGCAATTCAGTTCTTATGGGAACAGACAACAGCTTCCTCTGGGTTTGAATAAAACCACACGCAATGATCATGACCTCTGGATGCCTCAGTGCTATAAATACTAAACCATAAGTCAAAGTCTAAACTTCTAAAACTCTCTCTGTTGTCGTGTCAGCAGAATAAAATGTTAAGCCTTCTGTAATAAGGAAGAAATTAATCAGTTGGGGATTAAAAGCAATTATTTATATGGTTAATGTATGGTACTGATTTATGTTACTGAAGCTGGCAGCAAAAGCTGCTGTTCTAAGGGGGGTGGTACAAAGTTTCAGGTTGATCCTGTGGTTCCCTCCCACCACCTTCTAACATGTATATAAATTGTCAGCTCTCCAGACTCTTTGCCAGTTCTCTCTTCTAGACTTGCCAGAAGCAACAGAGTACTAAAGATGAAGATCTTTTTCTTATTCACCTTTTTGGCTTTTTTGTTGTCTGCTTTTGAACAAGCAGCTGCTTTTGCTCACTATGACAAGATTTTAACTCATAGTCGAATAAGGGCACGAGACCAGGGGTAAGTAACTGGTTTTTATTTCTAATTTAAAAGGAAGCTCGTTAATCTTTATTCTCCCCCTTCTTCTAGCATTACATTACATGTAATGCTTCACTATGAATTTTTACTGTCATTCAAGTAGAATTTTCTTTTAAAATTCGTTTTACAAGGATTGTTCCTGAATAAAAAGCTTTTCACAGAGTTTTAAAAGGAGACAGAATTCTGTTAAACTTTATTAAATGAAATCTAAAATCACTTCTCAATGGATAAAATGTGATTCAGAATCACCAAAATTATTTTCAGTTCATAGGTATTGTAATGGGATATCAGAAATGTTTAATGTATGTTTTCAAACTTTTGCAGAGTTGATAGCTATCCACAGTATTTGCTCTCTTTATTTCATTCTGATGAAAATCATGAATTCTATTTAAATATTTTCTTCTATGGATATATACTGGGAATCTTTTGTGAAACTTCTGTTCCCAGTAGAGCAGTGCAGCAAGCTGCTCAGCAGGGCTTCCAAAAGGCAATTCTTACAACCCAGGCTGCTTGGAGACATGGAAATAATTTGAACAGCTGGTGTCAGGGAAACACATGTGCCTAAAGATATTTTCCTCTAGTCTTCTTAAGCAAAAAATGTTCTGTGAATAAGGGTTGTTTACCATCCTATCTTCCCACTGCCTGCTACACACACACACATACACACACACACACACACTTTTCAAATGTTTTTAGCTTTTCAAATAAAAAAGCTCCCTGGCTTCCCAGTGATGTAAAGTATATACTCTAACTTCTGAACTGATGAATTTTTTTAAGTGCGGAAGTATAAAAATTAGGGATGAAATACCCTTGCTCCATGGAATTTGACCATAAAAAATTCATCTTTGTAATGATGCTAAGGAATTCCTCCTCTGAAGTCTGTGACTCCTTTTGTTTACATGCCAATTTACCCTTTGGTCCCAGTAATTCCCAGAATGTTTATTTAGGTGCCTGTGGTACTCAAAGTGGTTGGTAATCAAAATAGCTGATTGATTTACAGAAGACAGGGCTTCCTTCTCCGTAAAGAACAAGGCACTTTTCTTCCCCATCTCCCCACGACCTTCAGCTGCACAGATGTGTAAAAGACAAAAGCTTCAATGAAAAGACCCTCATGGTATTCACTGGTCCCCGGTGGCTGGTAATTCACTTCACAGGGGGAAAGGAGAAATGGATATCGAGATTTGCCTAGGCACAGCTGGTGATCACTGCCCATCAGAGACACAGGGTCAAAACAGAATGAAGAGGAAGCTTCTGTCACTGCAGGGAGGGTGGACTTGCCAAGGAATCCAGCTGGGTAGTCCCAAGAGCCTGTACTGTGGCTACTTCAAAACACACCTGTCCTGGGAACTGAAGCCAGATGTTTTCTTACTCGACAGGAAGAGTATTTGCTACTATTTCATGTAGAATTTTTAATGTACAAAACCTTCTTTTTAAAATGTTTCTCACTGCACCCCATAGCCCAAATGTCTGTGCTCTTCAGCAAGTTATGGGAACAAAGAAGAAATACTTCAGCACTTGCAGAAACTGGTACCAGCAAGCCATCTGTGGAAAGAAAGCGTAAGTATGCTCTGCTTCCAAACTATTCTCCATTGACTGAGATAATAAAGTGTACGATTAGAAAACTCAGTTTCTCATAGACAAACTAACTGTTTATAGTTTTTTTAGAATCTTTACTTCTCCTCCAGGTGGCATTGCAATACTGACTTCCCCTTTCTTTCTCTGGGCACACTGCAAGTCATCCAAAATACTTCACCTTTTCAGTCAAGTCTGCCATACTACTGACAACTTTGGCACTAAATTTTATTCTCCCACAGACACATTGGGAAGAAGGGCATTTTCTGAAAACATTTAGAGTAGAACTTGAATATTCTCACAGGCAGTTTTGGAAAGCAACCTACTTCTGTGGTTTTATTCCTAGATAGATGTCATGTCTTCCCATGAAAGAAAGTCTCCTCGGAATGAATCTGAGGGAATTCATTACTTTGCCAAGCTCCAGAAGCAAGATGTGTTAAGCAGTGGTAGATAACTTCATGTGTTAGGAAAAATAGTTTGAAGCAATAGGTAGTTTAGACTCATCAAACTGAAGTCACATGGAGACTTAGTTCTCCTCATGATTAGAATTCAGAGGAATGTTAGTTGTAAAACATTTTACAAATCCTGGCAAGGCCCCGAGAAGTCTCATACAGCCAACCAGAAGAACACAAAGAGCAGTGGGGCTGCATGGATTTGGTCATGACAGTCTACACAAAATGATCACCTGCCCTTCCCCTTCCATTTTAATCTTCCTACCATTGTACAAGAACTCACAGAGCAAGGTTAGATGAGGAAAAGAATGTGTGTGAGTATAAGCTGAGTCATAGAACTCCTGAGGGTTGTTTGAGGGGTTTTTGTGGTTATACTAAAGCATCTGATATGACTTAGTCTTGGCCATTAATGAGTTTTAAATTCTGCATACTAAAACCAGAAATACAGACAAGACTAAAGAGGTTACTCCAATAAGAGTGCTAATGCAAATGACAACAGCTCTTCTCATGTCAATACCTCCATGTCAACAAGTCCTCCCATAACTTATATCTATAAAATGTTGAAAGCTTTTATTATGTGCAATTCCCATTTACAATGGGAATGTAACATACAAATTTCCTAAAATCAGCATTTGTTTGACCAAAAGTCTTTCCACTGTTTCTTAGCAGTATTTTATCTCCATGCCAGCAAGAAGTAGAAACAGATGAGTCACAGAGCTGATTTGAATAAACTGAAAACTGGCTCTATTAGCCAAGAATAACAAGGATTAAGGTAGTGCTATTCTGTCTTTTTCCTTTGGAATACACTCCTTTGGATGAGGTCAGGACAATGTTGTACTAAAAAAAAAAAAAAAGACAATGTTGTACTAAAAACACTAAAAACAAAACCAAAACCAAAAACCACCAAGACAAACAAAGAAACAAACCCCACCAAAACCTCAAGAATGCAACATTGGTTTCTTTTCTGGATAATTGCTTTCTTTCTTCTTTTGGCCCCAGGCTTATACTGAATTAGTAGGGATGCATATGAGGGTAATTTCTGGTCTTGTCTGAGGTGGCACTTCCCCTGTGTGTTGTGGCTACACACAGGTGGTACTGAGAAACTGCATCTTGCACAGAGTTTTATCTGGTTCTAACCTTATTGTGGGATGATGCTCCATACAAATATCTTTTCTCCAGTCCCATCTTTCTTTCATTTTGGACACAGCTAAAGAACCTTCTAACTGCAGAAAACTCTAAGGGAACATGAATAATATAAGTAGGAGCTTGATAACTGAAAAGAAGCCTGGGCTATGCATAACAAGATACATGGTAAAAATGGCACTGACCTTGTAATGCTTGGCTGAAGAAGCATTTTTTTCGTAACTATGTTCTTCAGCCAATTTTCTGTCTTTCATTAATTGTATCGTTAGATGTGGTATTAAACTTGCCATGTCTTACGCTATGCCTATAACTCAGCTGCCTCTTTCCTTTCTCCAAAAGCTAATTAAACTGCAATTTTTCATAGCTTCCCATGGGATGAAGGGAAAAGATTTTCTGTTTCAGGGAAGGAAAAAATATTTTCTCATGACAAAGCAGTTCACACAGTTGGGAGAACATTTTGATTCCTATTCTGCTACAAATATATATATTTTTTAAAGCAGATAATCAGATTATTATGTTTTTGTTATTAGCTTCTGAAATGGATGCAGGAAGGACTAAGAGTAACAAGTTTATCATTAGCTTAAAAATCTGTAGCCTAAATTGTATGCTATCCATGCATTTCCAAGAACTAGCCTTGAGTAAGTTGCTTTAAAGAAAGGGATGTACTAAAATAACTATGCAAATACTTTCAATGTATGGCTTTTCAGTTGAAAATATGCACATGGCAGAAGGTTGAATATGTCATGTATGTATATGCATGTCAGGGAATGGATAAAAATATTTTTGTAGCATGGAGAAATAAAAGACTGTTAAAAAAAAATCATCTTCACCACCTCTATCAGATTGCTCTCTTTTATGGAATGATAATCCTCACTTTTTCAATCATGCTGTTTATTACTATTTTTCTTCCAGTCTACTTAATTTTGAAATCTCTTATAGTACTTTGGATGTTGAAGGTATTAAGTCAAATTTTTCATTTGAATAAGCTGTTCATTTTAATGTGGTTGTGGTTAACTTTTTGTCAGCTTTAAATTATGAAACATGAGAGAAATGTACTCAGCTGCCACCAAGGATTCTGCAAATTAAAAGCTGGACTGCAGTGGTCAAAGACCCAGTAAAAACCTTAAAGGAATTTGTGTTCAGAACTTTTGAACTGCCAACATCAGCCACACCTATAAAAATAAATCTATTATGTAAAACAGTGAGGTCATTATGGTGTACCATATACTGTACTCTGTACCATAATTTGAAAAATAACAACTGAAGTTTAATGTATTAAATTTCTTCCAATGAGCCAAAATTACCTCTATGATAACATTAGTGAATTTGTATTTTCCTGTAAGAGAGGAGAATTTTTCAAACAGGTCAGTGGTAGAACTCTTATTTCTGTCTATTAATTGACATCATATCTTATAAGAAATACAATGTTAAAATGAACATTACATTATAGAATCATCATTCAGCCCTGCTTTGCTGTTATGTGTAGCTTACATGTGTTTGAGAATGAGAGTATTTTATTGACATAATTATTTAACATTTCATGGTCCCTGGCAATGCTAAAGTCTCTGTATGCTGTGATGATGAGCTTTTTAAACTCTGGGTTTGATTTCTTGTATGCTGGCTTTCATCCTCACTATATTTACCTGTGAACTTTCCCTTGTGTCCATCAGTCCAGTTTTAGTGACTTCCTTCTCAATAACCAGTTTTATGTCTGTTCTTAATTAGTTCTCCCCCTCATTCCTGAGTTTCTTCAAAATCTTCCTTGAAAAACAGAGGCTCTCTTATCCCACTTTTTATCACCACACAATGCACAGGACCTTCTCTGAAATACTTGTTAATTCCTAATCAGTATGTAGGTGACCTCATGTAGTTCTCTCACTTTAATTTCTGTTCTGTTCATTTAAGTTTGTCATTTTCCTTCACAACCCTTTAGCCAGGATATTATTTTAATGTCCTAATCTTTTTTTCATCTTTGTTCAATGTCATAATCTGTTCAACACACAATAGATAAATTAATGTTCTTCAGCTGCTGTTCTAGTCACATCATCTTTTGGTAACTCTATATGAGTACCATAAGCCCATCCACGTTCCCTCCCAATGCTTAAATTTAATGATGGAAATCATTCTTTAAATTCAAAAACTTTACATTTAGTAAAATATGACCAATTTTTAATCAATACAAAAAAAGCTGAATGACAAAAACAGGCTGAATTTCTGGAGAGTATGTGCTAGCCATTAAAAGTTGATAATAAAAATTAAATTAGACTTAGCTAAAATTAGTTAATTTCTCCTGTATATTATTTAATTGTTCTTTTGTCTATATCCCACAGAACTGTCCTATATGAGTGCTGTCCTGGCTATATGAAGATGGATGGTACGAGAGGATGTCCTGCAGGTACGAGCTCATTTTCTTACGGATAAGTCGGCATCTGGAAAGAATTACAATAACAGCAGAGTTTCAAAGGTGTTCATCATGAGAAATGATTGCCTCTTTAAGAAGTGCTGCCTAAGAATGCACAGCTTCATTTGCACACAGAAAACACAGTTAAAAATCAGCTAGCACTGAATTTGATCATAGAGTTTAGTTTGAATTTCCCAACTCCTTCCAGATTCTGGATTAGTGAGAATTGATAATGTTTTCAGTTCCCAAAACTGCCAAAGAAGAACTTTAATTACTATTCCCATCAAACCCAAGTCTTGTCTAAAGCATACCAGTGTGGTCAGAAAGCCAGGACACAAGGTGGAGTGTATCTCAATTTTGTATTTTCCTTTTTCTGAAAAAACTTGAATTTAATTTACCTAAATTATTGCCTTTATCAAAGAAAGAGTGAAAATGAAGACAGAAATTCTTCATCTCTCCTATTCATGCTGTTCTGCTTTGTAACAATAAAACCAAGTGCAGCAGGAAAGAGTAGTATGAGAAGGAATACATTTCATAGTTTTTGATCCCTGTATCTGAAATAATCCTTTTGTGTTCAATAATACAAAGTTTGTTTAGGTAAATTACTTTCCCTTCAGATGCTGACATTAGGATGAGATCAGTCACACACTAGAATCTCTTGTTCCTCTCCATAACCATAAAAAGAGCCAAGAACCATTAGATTGCATGCAAATGTCTCACTTCTAGATGCTTAAAATTAGGAGAGTTGAATGCTGTTTTCATGTAGCCATGTTTTAACCGTGAGACTATGGCCATTCTTACTCTCTGGATGAATCACTATATGCACAAACCAGACACTGGAAGAAAGAGGCCTCACAAAAAGAATTCTGGTCCATCGTGACTGAATGAGACCTACTCCACTGAAATTTTTGTGATTTAAATGGATAGCCTCCAATTTCATGTTAGGTTGATACAAAATACAACAGCTCTTCTAAAGGAAACTTTACAATATTCAGTATTTTTTGATTTAATTTTTCATTAAGAAAAACATAAAAATCAATAGCAAGCAGATGTGCTTCGATGATTTCTGAGCATATTGACAATGAAATTTTTAATCAAACATGCTGTTTAATACTGATTTAAATAGTTTCAGAACTATTATGCATCCAAAAGACACAAAGAAAATTTGATTGTGATAAACTGGGGGACTGAAGAGTTTACAGTATTCTTACCTCATGTTTATTTTAGTTGCTCCTATTGATCATGTATATGGTACGCTTGGTATTGTGGGAGCTACCTCCACACAGCAGTACTCTGACATATCAAGGCTGAGAGAAGAGATTGAGGGACGAGGATCATTCACTTTCTTTGCACCAAGCAATGAAGCCTGGGACCAATTAGATTCAGTAAGTATGTGTGTCTGTGTGTCTGTGTGTCTGTGTGCATGTGTGCGAGTTAAATATTTTAGCTGAAGCAGCTTGTATGGGATAAATTAGATTGGAAACGTTGCTGAGATTTTAGACATAGAAGGACATAATGCAAGTAATAATGAAATAATCTACATGTTTAACATATATTTCTGGAGCTAAATTTACTGGGTTACTGGGTTTACTTTCAGGAGTACTGAGCAACTGTAATTCTTCTTATTTAAGCATTTGCTTGACACATATTAGTATTGTTAATTTTATTAACATAGTTTTGGGGAAACTCCTAGGAATTCCAGCAGCTGCATGGTGTATGGCTGTATATTGTCAGTAATTCAGGTGTCTTTCTTTTAGTAATGATTTTACTAAATTTTTTAGTAATTCAATAAACATTGAATTAAAGCTCCTCCAATGACTTGTCTGTGATGAAGCTTCATCTTCCATTAGTGAGAAAATCAGACTTAAAGATCATTTAAGTAAAGCCAGATTTATAGACATCAAAGATGTCCTCCCAAACAGCTGAATATGTTGAAAGCAGATACTAAGGTAAAACAATATGCACTTCTTTATGAGTGGAAGAATGTTTTGAAGCTTCTGATTAATGAAGTTCCCTTTTTTCTTCAGGAAATTCACAGGAATTTGGTTGACAATGTAAATATTGAACTGTATAATGCTCTGCACCACCACATGTTAAACAAGCGAATGTTGACAAAAGATCTTAAGAATGGAATGACCCTGGTGTCTATGTATAATGGCCAGAAATTGCTTATTAACCATTATCCTAATGGGGTAAGTCTATTGTCTTTTTCCCTCCTAAGATATATTTAGTTGTAGCCTTTATTTCCTTTATCTTTTATGTGACTAAGAAAATATATTATCAAAAGTTTACCATCTACCAAGCCAGTTGCCACTGAAAAAAATAAATATTCTCTTGAAGAACATTTGACTCCTGTGTAGACTAATCATTAAGAAAGAATGAGTAAACATGTGCTGTGCTGTTTAGAAATCAAAGTTCAAATGAAAATGCACTTTCTTCATGAAAGACAAAACATTTTGTGGTCAAAATACATGATCATAATAAATTCAGCAGCAAAGTCTACTAATAATTTTCATAGTTTTGCTAAATAATATTAAATCGGATCTTTTATTTGAATTTGAGTGCATGGTGGGAGCATTGAAGGTTGTAGGAAACATACATCCATTATTTGGCCAGAAAAAAAATCGTTTTTATAAATACTAGAAACCTCCCAGTTATGTCATTCATCTTGGTTGTCTTAAATGCATCAAAATGTTTGTTTGTCTACAGGTTGAATTGCTAAAAAACAATACAATCACCATATTAGCCAGATAAGAAAAACCAAATCAGAATAATTGCAGTAAGAACTTATATATGAATACGAAATCAATGTAACCTGATTAAAACTGCTGCTATCTTTGTAGAAACTTAGTCAAACTTTCAAATCTTACAAGGTTTTACTTCAAATTTTGAAAAAAACAGCTGAAACAACAACAGTGAATATACAATGTACAGTATCTCTGTTGCCAGCCTGTGATAGTCAGATCCCAAGCTTATGATCAAATGAATGTTTAATCTTCTACTACTTGATTCATCAAATATAGGTTGTTACTGTTAACTGTGCCAGAATCATCCATGGCAACCAGATTGCTACCAATGGTGTTGTCCATGTCATTGATCGCGTCCTGACTGCTGTTGGAAATACCATTCAAGATTTCATCGAAGTTGAGGATGATCTTTCATCGTTTAGAGTAAGTGGACAAAAATAAACACTCTTTTCTGTTTATTTAAGTTTTTTTTATTATTATTATTCCTTTTTTATTTGTTTATGATATCTGGAAGTAAGAAGGGTAAGCTCAGTAAGAGAGAGAAATAAATCAAATTAAGAACTCCAGGTAATATTGCAAATCTAGCTATACAAAAAAGGCAACATCAATAGGACAGAATACATCCCTGTACATAAAAAGTGTCTTTTCTACAAGCTGAGAAAATGAAATCTGAGCATGAAGTTAGTGTCTGGTGTTAGAGAAATTAGAGCAATTTCAAAATGGATAACAAAAAATGGTAAAGACATCGAATAAATTTCAGAACCTGACTCACAGGAAGTTTTAGAGCACCAGTAGATGCACATAAGAAGGATTTTTCTTGCACAGAGGAAGTATGACTAGAAATTGTCAAAGTTTCTAATTTTTCCATCTTCTGAAAAATGTGTCTGGACAGTACAATGGGGTTTCATGCTGCATATTTTAAAAAGTATGCCATTGTTTTGCAAATGACTGTTGATTTTTCCATCTTTCATCTCCTTAATAAATGCAAAAAGGTATTTTAAATTCAGAGGCATAAAGGTGGAGAAGATCCTCTGGACCACTCAAATCCAGTTCATGGCAGTTACAGGCAACAACATTTAATCTCTTAAAAAACCTTAATATAAAAACCAATACTTTCTAGTTTTCAGTTAAAAAAACATTTCTTGATTATTTTTTCATCTTTTTATAACATTCATGATCTATCTTTTTAAAACACTACAATCTCAGTCTAGCATTCAAGTATCACCTGGCATGAGGTGAAACTAGACAGATAATGTATTTTAGTAATACTTCAAATAATCAGCATTAAAAGAAAAAATTCTATTTTAGGCTCCAGCCATTACATCAGGTGTCATGGATATTCTCGGAAGACCTGGTCATTACACACTCTTTGCTCCTACTAATGAAGCTTTTGAGAGACTTCCAAGGGGAGTTTTAGAAAGAATCCTGGGTGACAAGGTGGCTTCTGAAGGTATTTAAACTTTTTTGCAAATGAGAAATATGTATGAGTGGATCAGGAGGCAGAAAATACACCATCCTTATAGCTCTGGAATTAAGCATCTCTACTTTCATGTGTGTAGGAGAAGTTATTTTTTCTGTCTCTAATTTTTCCACTTGCCTAAAGTGGATAGAAAGTAATTGAAAAAACTTAGTCTCCAAAACAGTTTAAATGGAACTGTGAAAATATAGGCCCACTGACTATCTAACAGTTCAGTTGCATAGGTCTGATAGACATTCCTGTCTCTAGAAATTCAGGGCTATCTGAATTTGAAATTCTCTCATACCTTTGCATAGCCTATGGAGTTTTTTACTCATAGATCCTTTTGGAGCATATCATATGGAGGCACCAGCAGATTGTAGCATAACCAATATAGTTTTAATAATATAAGGGATGCCAAATAGTATTGACCATAAATGTTAGTTAAAGGTCTACAGCATCATTAAATTTTAATAAAGTATCTATGAGTGAAATTAATTAAAAATAGTATAGCTGGAATAATTTATTCCACACCTCTATGTGAATTATAGGTATATGAACATGTGTCCAAACACCTACATCTATTAAATGCCTGCTCTTTTCTCTGCAGCTCTTGTGAAGTTCCATATATTAAATACTCTCCAGTGCTCAGAAGCCATCACAGGCGGAGCTGTCTATGAAACCTTGGAAGGACACACTGTTGAAGTTGGTTGTGATGGTGAAAGTCTGACTGTGAACGGAGTGAAAATGGTGAAACGCAAAGATATTGTGACAAGCAATGGCGTTATCCACCTAATTGATCAAGTGCTAATTCCTGATTCTGGTCAGTGATGTGTATGAAAAGCTTGTTGCGCTGAAGACATTTTCAATAACCTTTCCCAGATTACCTTAGACATATAGTTCTGGATAAGCGTGAAGAACCAAAATCAGGAATAGGAAGATATTTTGTGTTAAAATATCTTTTCTTTATTCTTTATTCGCAGCCAAACAAGTCATTGAGCTTGGAGGTGCTCAGCAGACTACATTTACAGACCTCGTGGCACAGCTAGGTCTGGCATCTTCTCTAAGGCCAGAAGGCCAATACACTCTCCTGGCACCTCTGAATGGTGCTTTCTCAGGTTAGTAGCCCTAAATGATTATCAAAATAAACGAGAATGTATGCTACCCTGACTGTTTTCCAAATAACCCCCAGTATTTGTTCTAAGTCTCGTTGCAAGAGCATAACAGACAAATAGAATGACTTCATCCTTTCAGATTACATACCTTGTAGAAAGAGAAAGCAAGCCTAACTACCAGACTGCACAGCTTGCTTTCAGTCATATCATTTGCTAATGGAAATAGTAGCACTAAAATAAGATACAAAATATGCACAGAAAGATTGTAAGAATGGAAAAATTTTAAAGAAGAGCCAATTTCCTTATTTTTTACATTACTTTCATTAGATTCAAAACATTTATTCTCAAAAAACATGCAGTGGTTTAATTCCAGCCAACAGCTAAGTACCATATATCCACTTGATCACTCCCCTCTTTCCCCCACTCTGGGATGAGGAGGAGAATCAGGGAGAAGAAAAAGTAAAAAAAACTCATCAACTTAGATAAGAACAATTTGATAAGTGCAGCAAAGTAAAATAATAATATTAATAATATTAATATTAATAATATTAATATTAATAATATTAATATTAATAATATTATCTATAGCAATAGCAATAAAAATAGCAATAGTAATAGCAATAGCAATAGCTATAAATATAAATATAAATATAAATATAAATATAAATATAAGATAATTAAAAACTAAAAGAAACAGGTGATGCATGATACAATTACCCACTACCAACTGACTATGCCCAGCCAGTGACTGGCACTTCCCAGCTTTCTCCAGTTTATATAATGGGCGTGACAGTCTATGGTATGGAATATTCCTTTGTCCAGTTTGGGTCCCCTGTCCTGGCCATGGTTCCTCCCAACCTCTTGTGCACCTGCCCACTGGCAGATCACGAGACACTGAGATGTTCTTGGCTTAGGGTGAGCACTGCTCAGCAACAACCAGAACATCAGCGTGTTAACATTATACTCATACTAAATCCAAAATTCAGCGCTGTAGGACCTGCTAGGAGGAAAATTGACTCTGTCCCAATTAAATCCAGGAAATACAAGAAAGTTAGTATTTTTCAGTACATTAAAGCAGAGAGAAACTGATATAAATACACCGTAAAACAGGTGTTTGTATATTTGCAGAGGTGACCTCATGGACATTTTGCCTTTTCTCAAAGTATTAGAGTGTTGTCTCACTAACACAGAAGCAAATTTGGATAGATTTTAGGTGCACATGTAGAAAAGACTAGTTCTAATACAAACTATAGCAGTAATTCAGAAGATGGAGCAGGCCCATATATCAATCATCAGACATATTAGTTACAGTAATTAATCATGTCTGTGTCAAAAGTTCTTGGCTGAATTTGAGGAAAGGTCAAAACAATTTGCCCTCTGTATACACAGACCTGTCCATGCCTTGACTCAAGCATTTCAAAGAAAGATTCAGTATTTCCAGAGACTTTTTTTATTTGAATAAAAATTGACTCTATAAATTACTATACATTAATATCTAAATGCCTTTGTAGATGACACCTTAAGGCTGGATCAACGTCTTCTTAAAACAATCCTGCAAAATCACATCATAAAAGTGAAAGTTGGGCTCAATGAACTGTACAATGGGCAAGAGCTGGAAACAATTGGAGGAAAACTACTTAGAGTCTTTGTGTATCGCACAGTAAGTGAATGAGTCTTTCTAAAAATATGCATCCAACTATGAAAATGGAGAGTCAATAAAAGGCAAAGCTGAATGATCTCCCCAACATTTATCATTATGAGTATCTAACAAAAAATCCTTAAACTTTTAAGATAGCAAAAAATGAAAATCTGATTTTTCTCAATCTAAGCTTCATTTGCATGGAGAAGTATTTGGGTAAATGCAACAGAATTTCAAATTGGGTGCTCAGTTGATTACAAATTTTTAAAGCTCATTTTTAGAACAACTTAGGAACATTGCTAAATGAAAAACAAAAACAAAAAATAAAGTTTTAAAATATTTGCTCCATGCTATTTTATTCTAGATTTTACTATTTCTGCTTTCTCAACCAATGCCAAATTTCCTTGGCAAGAACACACAATTTGACAGTAGGAAATACATATGGTTGTTATTTTTACCATTGTGTAAACAGTTACACTTGTTTCTCTTTCAATAAGGCTGTATGTATTGAAAATTCATGCATGGTCAGAGGAAGCAAAGAAGGAAGAAATGGTTTTATTCACGTCTTCAGACAGATCATTAATCCAGCAGAAAAGACATTGCATGAAATGCTGAGAAATGATAAGCGTTTTAGGTGAGTAGCAATATTGACAGAACTGAGATTTTCCGACAGAGGGTAACTTTATATAGGGCACAGCTGGTCTGAGAAAAAGTTCTGGCCTGTGAACATGTGAGTTGTTGGGGTTTTGAGAGTAGGGATGGCAGAGAAGGGTTTATTACCTACACGAATAACATAAAATGAAAAAAATGTAGGGTAAGAAAAAGTGTTCTCCAGCTGTGTGCTGAAAAGGCTTCCACGCTGTATGCTAGAATGGTTTTTTTATGGCACAAAGGGTTGTAAGACACTAGGATAAGAGGAGTAAGAGGGCAGAAGGAGTTGAATGATACATCCAGAGTTATAAATGCAATGGACTCTGTAGTTTTAATTAATAGAGGTACAATTCCATATGGGTGCAACGGGATTGCATACCTTTTCAGTACTTATTTCTGTCCCTTTCCTGCAAGTATCTCAATAGTCCTAGAGCAAGAATTATCCTTTGCATCCTCCTTTTACCTACAGGGGATAAAGGTATGATCTGCAGGAGTTTTTATTTAACAAATCCTATTCTGATCCAGGCTGCCAACATATCTTTTTCAAATAGTTTTTCCTCTGTCTGCTACTTTTAAGACTGTCTTTTCCATTTTTTTCCCCTCATTTTCCTCTTCCACAATCTTTATTTATGGGAAACAATTAAAGTGTTTGAAAACACTTTATATAGTGTTATACTTGCCACATTTCAACAAAATATATTTGTCGTTTGTCTGTTGTAAACAGCATTTTCCTCAGTCTGGTGAAAGCTGCAGATTTGGATGATGTTCTGTCACGGCCTGGACAGTGGACTCTGTTTGTCCCAACTAATGATGCCTTTAAAGGTTTGACTGATGATGACAAGGACATACTGATAAGTAAGTAACATAAAAACCTGGAATTATAAGCAAAGTAAAATTGACTGGAAAGGAGACTAATGCACCTCACACAAAAGCTGTCTGCTGAAGCAGGTTGCCTTTTGCATAGAGAAAGTTATACGAATCCTCTAAATTATTTCCTTGGGCATAGAGAAAATACCTTTTTGAAAAAAAACTCCAACCTGACTTTTAAATTTAAATTTTGCTCCTCAATATCTTATTCCGTAATGTTGCTTCCTTCTGTTATTTTTGTCTTCAATTCTGAACTTGAAGTTGTCCAAGGCCGATGCCATGTTGGACTAATTCTGTAGTTAACAAGTTTTATTTGCCCTTCTGCTTTTCAAGGGGCTTTATGCACCATGTTTTCTATCATTGTGACTCAGTTACTTAACGCTTTCCCTGTCCCTCATAATTTTTTTCAGCTTTTTTTTTTTGTGTGTGTGTATGTGTGTTATTATGTATGTATAAGTTATTATGTTGCTTTCTCCATAAATATTAAACCTTAAATTATATAGCTTTTAACAAATATAAAGAAATATTTTGTTTATCTGTAAGAAAAATACAAACCAAGGATTATTTTAACCAGTAGCTATAGTGGTATAGTTAAAAAGATAATCGATAGTTTGTGCAAAAATCTTTGGAGTGGCCATGTTTAGGCTTTTTATGTAACTTAATGCCATCTGTAAATGGTCCAGTCAAAAAATATCAGTGCTAATTTTACCAGGAAGAAAAAGATCATTTAATTGGATTTCAGTAGTGAAGGAAGTAAGCAGTATTATCAGTGATAAGAGGAAACACACGGCAAAAAAAGGAAATGTTCACTGAAAGGAACATCAGGAAAAGAATATGACCAGACAAGATTCCCATTGCAGTTTCATCAAGGCTGAAACTCCTAATAACAACTAATATCAGAATGTAATTCTAGTATTAAACTTAAAATGGTCAATGTTCCATGTTATGGCAAAGAGATGTATTTTAAAGCTTCTCTGCTTGGTACTCTGTCTCTTGGGGATGTTATGGTTTATCTGCAGACCATCCTATGACTCTCAACCTCCACAGACCTAGAGAGCCCTATCAGGATATTAACTTGGGTTGGAGGATACATTTCTATTTAAAGACAATCTTGAAAATATTGCATTTGTTTTTCTTTTTGTCCCACATAAAAATGTCAATTGTGAAATACAAAAATCATCCCTAAAATAGGGTGGTTTCCCCCTTTCCCAAGTTCTCCAAATTGCTTCTGCCCTCTGTAAGAACAGACAAACCCAGTACCTCTAATTTCTCCATTGACTCCTTTTATGGCTTTTTGTAGATTTCTCACAAGATTTTGTGATTATATTCTGAGTACCTTTTTTGTCATATAGTTGGGCTTTTTACCTTTGTCATAATTTTAAAAAATTAAAATTGTATGTTTTCATGGTATTTTCACACATATTATGTTTCATTCTAATGCAAATCTATGTGAATCCTTAGAATTCCCATGAAGAACTATCCACTACCATTTAATTTTTATTCCTACTTTTTTATTTTTACATAGGAGACAAAAATGCTCTCAGGAATATTCTTCTTTACCACTTGACACAAGGAGTTTTCATTGGAAGTGGCTTTGAGCCTGGTGTAACAAATATTCTTAAAACCATCCAAGGAGGCAAACTCTACTTGAAAACAGTTAAGTATAGAAAATATCTCCCTGCAACAGCCTTGTAACAGAGATTTGATATTCCATGTCCATCCACATTATAGAATGGCATGCATTTCTCCAAATATTTTCATAGGGTTTGGGGTTGTTTTGTACTGTCCCTGATAATTTGGGTTCTCTTTTGATCCTTTACCAGGTGAATGATACTCTTCTGGTTAATGAACTGAAATCAAGAGAATCTGATCTCATGGCAACAAATGGTGTCATTCATGTCATTGACAAACTCCTATATCCAGCAGGTGAGTATTACTTCATTAAATTTGTACCCAGTCTTTAAAAGGTTTACATGCTATGTAACTGCAATAACTTTAAAAAGTTAACTAAAGACACAATTCCTATGTGGAATTTGAACCACAAAATGTACCTCAATGCTCATTTGTGGAAGAACCTTGCTTGAAACCTTGGCAAGATTTTGAAATTTTATGAAAGTAAAGTATATGAAAGACAAGACTAGCCAAAGACTACCTTTTCTGCTGATATGGAATAATATATATCGAGTACACGCTTGTGTGAGTGTTTGAGAAGGATTGTCTCCTGATCACTGTAAATCAAAGCAAAATGCACAGAGTTGTACATTTCCTCTTACACATGCCTCTTTCTTTTGTCAGAACTGCCTGTTGGAAATGATCAGCTGCTCACAATACTGAAGAAGTTGATTAAATACATTCAAATTAAGGTATTCTTTCAGTAATTATCCCTCTGTCTATCTGGCAGGATGTGTGAAACTGAGCCCATTATGAGTCATAAGTGATTCTCTGGTCCTTTCTTTCTTCAGCAGACAATATATTCAATAGTTACGCAAATATAATCATAAATGATACCTTGTACTCAACAGTTATCATGTATGTTTTTCAATGCCAAATAATCGTAGAATATTTGCATTTAGGAAACCTCAGTGTGAACTGTCCCAAATCTGCTAGTTAGTTCATTTTTCACTCTTGGAAAACAAATCACTTATTTGAAAAAAATACCAAGCGGCTAAATTCTTATGCCACTAAAGCCAGCAGCATCAATAACCTCTGAAGAAGAGTAGGCATCTTTATCTAGCTCAGCCATCCTCTTAAGATTACATTCTCCCTCAACAATGAATGAGAGAACCTAGACAAATAGCATCACCTAACTTTTAGGTCGATGAAACAGTGAATCCTACCCACACTCCCTAGGAAACTATAAGGCAAGTGCTACTTTTAAAAAAAAATAAATAAATCGCTTTTCTGTTTTTATAGTTTGTTCGTGACAGTACCTTCAAAGAGATTCCACTCACATTTTACAGTAAGTTCATTTTAAATACTTCCACATGGGTTGGATATTGCATTTTAAGTGGTGCCAATTCCAGTTTGGAATTGTACATCTCTATTTCAATAAAGAAGAAAGCAACTTCTGGGAAAGTAAGATGTGCCAATGAAGAAAAGGAAGAGGAAGACTCAAAGTAGGATGTTTCTGGCTGCTGTGCTACTGTATTTTTCCCCTTCCAGATGTGTGACTGGAAAGTAACCCTGAAGTAAGCTGTTCAAACTCTTGGGGTAGACAAGATACATATGGAAAAGATTGTTCTTCAGTTTTTAGCCAAGGTTCAGTGCTTGGTGCATGACAGAGTTGTGTCTCTCTTTAAGATGTAGCATTGTACTGTACTCACTCTTCAAGATGTAGCATTGACTGTGCACTGAGATACTTTCTTTTTCATAAATATTTCCAGAGGGACAGTGTCCTTTTTGTCCCTGTTTCCCATATGTGCAAATATGAGGCTTGAATGGGAGACAGTTGTTCAGAATATTTTCTCTTTAGGGAGTAAATGTAAAAACATAACCCTTTTAGCCCTCTTGCAGCCTTTCTCAGGGTCTGTATTTAATTTCCAAATATAGAATATGTGTTGAAATGAGCTGTTAGAAGACAAAGATCCTGCTGTAACTTCATGAGGCAATATGAATTTAGACAAACTATTAAATTTCAATGGAGTTCTACCCATATTTCACAGTAGAAATTGAAACCATCACATCATACTTTTGAAAACTGGGAATGGACATACTGAAGTTAAAAAACCCTTGGAACAAAAAACTGAGTAATTCACCTTGACAAGTTGAATATGAGTCAACAGAGCTCCAGCAGACAAAATAGCCAACCTGGGGTTTGGGTCCTGGGGTGCATCAGGCCCAGCATCACCAGCCAGGTGGGGGATTGTCCCACTCTGCTCTGCACTGGGGTGGCCTCACCTCGAGTGCTGGGGGCAGTTTTGGTCCCAGTGTCCAGAGGAGGGTGAACAAGATAGTGAAAGGTCTTGAGGTCAAGACTTGTGAGGAGCTGATGAGGTCTTCATTTTGGAGAAGAGAAGGCTGAGGGGTGACCTCATTGCTGAGCAGTGACCCCATCACAACCCATGCCTTCCCCAAGAAAGGCAGTGGAGGGTGTGCTGGTCTGCTCTGTGGTGACCAATGACAGGACACAAGGAAATGGAATGAAGCTGCTTTGGGAAAAGTTCAGATGGGACATTAGAAAAAGGTTCTTCACCCAGAGCGTAGTTGGCCACAGGAACAAGCTCCTCAGGAAAGTGGTCAAAGCACCAAGGCTGACAGGGTTCAAGGAGCTTCCGGACACCTTTGGTCATATGGCTTAGTCTTAGGTCATCCTTTAAGAGGAAGGAAATTGGACTTGATGATCCCTATGCATCTCTTCCAACTTGAGATATTCTATGACTCTACCTCCCATGGCTAGTGAGAGCAGCACAGGAAGCAATGCCTGCAAAAATTAAGCTAGAGAGGTCAATGTGGACATCTAGAAAGCTGTAGCTCTAGATTTAGTTGAAAGAATGACTAGGAAGGCTGGAACCTCTCTCAGTGTGGGCTTGTCCAGTGGATGGGTATGAGTCAAATCACTATCAGAGGTGTTCAATGAATACTTGAGTTTGTCCTCAGTGTAGAGAGACAACTTGATCTCCCAAGGGCATATTTTCTGTTATGTCCTACCTATAGTTCTGAATGCCAGAAGGTTTCCTGTATGTGCCTGATCAGCTCCCAAGTGAAAAGGGCAATACTCAGGCATGAGGCGTGTTAGGGAATTGTGCAAAACTTTGTATGGGTAATTGTACAAGCTCTCTCTATTATGTATCATACATCATCATGGGTACCATGACCCATGGGTTTCATAAGGCTCAAAGGCAAAAACCGTATCAGTAGATTCTGTCTGCAGGTGACAGTGATCCAATAGTGGATCACTGTTTTGTAACCAGAAACAAGATTCATACTCTAGATCCTTTTGAGTTGCTATTCCAATCATTAATATCTACAATTTTATCCACATCCTTATGAGCAGACCCTAATTGATCATTGCCTCAAAGAAATTGTAAGAATGGAATGCACTGTATATTCCATTTTCTGTATTTTCAGAAATTAACATAATTGAAAGCAACGTCCAGCCTATCATCACAAAGGAAGGTAAATGAGGCCTGTGGTATATATATTTCTGCATATGTTCATATACATATTCAGAATATATATACATTGA
The DNA here is from genome assembly GCA_910950805.1 of Acrocephalus scirpaceus scirpaceus. Lineage (NCBI taxonomy): Eukaryota > Metazoa > Chordata > Aves > Passeriformes > Sylviidae > Acrocephalus > Acrocephalus scirpaceus. The sequence goes on along the minus strand of OU383774.1, from coordinate 51,424,605 downwards.
ATATATTTCTATAACAGGATGCATTTTATACCTAGCAACTCCAGGATGCTAAGCACTTTGCTGGAAAAGCAAAGATACAAATATTGCAATTAGAACTGACTGAAATATTTTGTATGAAAAGATTACCCACTGTTTTTCTCCCCAAATGAGTTTTCTCCTTTTCCTATGAGTATTTTAAAAGATCTTAAATAATCTTTTTTCAAACCATTTATTTTATCATCTTTGTTTTTCAGTTAAGACATTTCCCTTTCTTTAATTAAAACAGATATTTCAAAGTAAGAGTGTTTCTTATATTTTGAAGAAAAAAAAATATTTTTCTATAATTTTCAATCAGTTCTAACAACCAATATCTGTTGGATACCTGAAAATATCTGCCCAATCTTTGGCTTTCTTTATTTCTCCATACAGAAGCATGACTTAAAGATTAGTGGTGGGACTGAAGAGAAAAAAATGTGGGGATGGGACTGCTAAAATCACTTGTGATTTATAACTTAAGTAAAGCTGATGAGATCCAGGTTTCCATTGAAATAAAAATGCTGAAAGGAAATTTCTTTTTAATCTCAACTGAGAAAGGCAGTTAAAAATGTAATGCGAAGAATTTTATCCAGACTGCTTAATCAGTGTTTCTGGGAGGACTTCTTTCCAGAAGAAGTGACAAATGCTTACTTTTTCAGGAGTTTGTCTGTGTTAAGTATCACACTTAGGATTAGAGGCCATTTAACATGTATGCTAATCTTTGTTGCCTAGTCTCCATCATTAAATCAGATCCACGGTGCAATATAAATGGATAGATTATTTCATATGGCAATTCACCCAAGCTGTTTTAAAATCTTCCTGTGATGAGGGTGAATCACTCTCTGAAAGTACTTCTTATGCTCTGTTAAACCCAGAGAGAGAGTACATAGTTTAGGTGATTTACAGGATGTTTAGAAGTTGAAAATTAACCTAAATAAAATTGTCTTTTAAAGAAAAAATGAAATTTCTGAGCACTTGTATAGTTAAATGTAGAACTAAATTTTATTCACCAAACAGAGAAAAAAAGCCAGTGAGTATTGAAGGCTACTCCTTTCCATTTCCAGTACAGAATTTCTGCTTTGGGACACACTCCAGGGAATTATCTCTGGTCAGTGCAGCCTTTCTGCTGATAATTGATTCAGATATTGTCCATATAAAACCAATTCTGTCACTTCTGAGCTTTCTCAGTAACAGTAGTGAGTGGCAGATGCTATCAGAACCACCTAAATCCACAAGAGTCTGTAGATAAAAGTTAAATGTCAGTTTTTGTCAGAAGTCCTACTAGATCATGATGTAAGGGTGATTTCCACTAAAAAAAAAATACATCCCTCCCCACCAAGCTTTGAGGGGCATGTGTGCCTTCTCCTGTCTCAGTGTTTTCTGCCTGTGTTTGCTTCCACTTTTTGTCCCTGGGCGTGTATGGGATCTAAAAGATTAGACAGATGTAAAGAGTTAAATCTGACTGAAACCCAAGTCTTAACAGAAAAAATATTCTAAGGATTGATCCCAGCCTAGGCAATATAGTGGCTATGCCTTCACGGTTTGGTTTGCACACATCTGCTGTATCAATCACGTGAAAAGGTACAGTTATTGAGAAATGTAGAAATAAAGCATTTATAAACATTCATAGATATAACTTTTACATTATTTTATTTATATTCATTACTTGTATCAATGTAAATTGGTATTTCATGGATTCTCAATAAGCAAAAGAATCCTCTAAGTTTTTTAAAAAAACGCAAGGGAATGAGTCTTCTAAGACAGTTTCTTTAAAATATTTATAAATGTTTTTCATCCAGACCAGTGAGAATGTAAAAGAAATGATGGCTTGTTCAGCTGTTTAGAACTCAGAATAGATTACTAGAGGTCTATAATAACAGGGAATCTTTATGATTCTATCATATCATCTCATCAACAGTAAACAAATTAATTATTTACCTCTAAATTCTAATTTATGCAATCTTTTGCTACTGAAAAAAAACCCAAAACATTTTTGGGTTTTATTATTGAAGGTAGCCTAAATTGACTGTTTTCAACAATTACCAGGAGGGACATATCTTTGAAGGCTGTTGTTAAATCCTGACCAGTAATTGTGGAAAAAAAAAATCAATGCACAATCAACTTCTACAAAAATTCATATAAAGATCTTCAAGGGATTTTAAAGAAAGTAAAAAAGGTGGATTTTGCTAAGTTTAATCTCTGAATAAGGAATAAAGAAAGTTAGTTTTACAGCAACTTCTTATGTAGAAAGAGTCCCACAGCATGCATTAGAGAAGAACCATATTATTACTGCTAAATTATGGTATGTTCCTAATTTATCCAGTATCTCCTGCTTTAGCATGTCAGACAGAGATACATTTGGATCAGTGTAATCAAGATGACCTCACCCATGATAATGATAGCCAGTAATGCTGATAAATATCCTTACAGCCATTCCAGCTGATCTCAGAATTTTGCTTTTTGGGGTTTTTTTTAAGCTGCATAACCATGGCGAAGTCTTAAGTATGAAGGGTAAAAAAAAACAATTAAAAAACCTAAAAGCAAAAATAAAAGAACCTTGAAGCAACAAATAATAAAAATAATTTTAAAAGAACAGCTCTCATGTAGATTGCATAGTTTGCATGTCTATCACTAGTGGAGCAATAGCTATAAGACATCTGCAATGATGCAGAGTAGCCTTCTTACCAATATATATATAGAAAAAGACTTCCTTTCCGCTGCTGAGGATCTGGTTTATTGCCTGGAACTTGTCAAAAAATATTAAAAATATCATATACACAAAATTAAGAAATAAATTATAAAGTTAATTAATAAATAAATTATAAAATTAATAATAAATTATAAATTATAAATTATAAATAAATAAATTATTTTTAAAAATGGGATCTATATTTAAGATCTTGTGTGAGGAAACACAAGACTGTACATTGTTGCTACAAATAACCTCTCAGATTTATACAGCCCTCTATGACAATCACCTGGTTTATCTAGAGTAAAGGCAGAAAATGTAAGCTTCATTGCACCCCCATGGAATATCATAAGTATTTTATGACTATTTTTAATGTGTTTTTGTGTTTTTTCCTATGTCACAGACCCATCTATCACACAGCTCACTAAATTAATTGAAGGGGAACCTGAGTTCAAAATAGTCAGGGAAGGGGAGACAATCACTAAAGTGATTCATGGAGGTTGGTATGCTTTCAGCAATTCAATTTGTATCAGCATTCACTATTCCCCAAGAGTTTATACTTTATCTAGGTGATTCATGTTAGACAGCAGTTCTGTTTTTAACAAGATCTTTGTGAAGTGCTGCAATTTTATTGCATCACATACTTTTTAATTTCATGCATTTCAAAAAATCGGGGTTTTTCCCCTAGTTATGTTCCATAGCTGCAGTCAAGACAGTTTAGAAATACTCTGCATGCTGACATATGTCTCAGTCAAGAATTATTTACTCATTGCTGTCCTGCAATTCAATGTGTAGTATGTGATTCTGTGCTTAAAAGGCAATTTTGTCAGAAAGAGAGGTAAACCTTGCCTACTCTTTGCTAAAGGCATTGAGATGTTCACATCTAGGATGGTTTTAAAGGAAAAATCATGCAGTCATCTTAAATTTTGAATTGATTTATTTTCTGGTCTCCGAACATTTTTTATTTTTCATAAAATATTCGCTGGTATTTCCTTCTGTGCTTCAGTCAGTTTCCACATCTCAAAAAGAACATTTGAAAATTCATAATTTGATTAATGCCTTGAATTTAAAAATCCTTGTAGAACCAATTATTAAAACATACACCAAAATCATTGATGGACGACCTGTGGAAGTGACAGAGAAAAAAGTAACAGAAGAAAGAATTATTCAAGGTAAATTAAGCTGAGATATTCATTCTTAGTAAAGTCCACCTTTGTATACAAAAGTAACATATCTTAAATTCTGTCCTAGTGCTTAAACTGCATTTCCTTGACAGATGAATTTTCCTCAATACTTCTTACTGTCTCTGTAAGGCTGACCATGTGTACTACACACACATATACATAAATGGCAACAATATTTTAACAGCATGCAAAACTGTGAAAATTTGTCTTCTCTTTTTAGTTTTTATTTTCATATATTTCCTAAGTTCTACTTTTGCAAGCTTCTTGCTACCATTTCACAATGAGACTTTCATTGTGTTTTCATACTCAGTCTTGCTCTAGAAGAAAACCTTTTTTTCTGAACTTCTGGATTATATACCTCCAGGAAGGTTTCATTTTACCAAACATAGATGTTTAATGTGTAGATGCCTACTTTTGCACATCATCCCAGGCTCTCTTGACTGCCATTTCAGAAAAAGATCTCTAGTTCTCTGTAAGGTGGGGACTTGATCTGACATCCACAAGTTAGACACTTGGATACAGTGAATGTAGGATAAAATCTATATGCATCTGCATCCCCTGATTTTCTCACACAAAAGCTCCCAAATTCCTTGGCCAATTTCCATTGTATTTCACCTATGACAGAGTTATTTCTTTAAGCATCCTAGAAATTGATAAGTGGAGTGAGGCATATTTAAGCACAGTATGTGATATGTGGATTTCTCTATTGACACTTTTTGATCACCTTGCTTAAATATCTGTTTGAATGCTGCCATTAAAATTCTGTCTGCTAGAGAGCTTGTAAGGAATAGACACTTATAACAACATATTTGCTTAGCTGGAAGTTCTAATATTCAGTTTATTTATAAAATATTGAAATTCAACAGAAGTCATTTGAGAAAGACAGAAATAAAAAAACATGCTAAAGTTATTATCATACAACTTTTTACTACAATGAAAATGACTGAATGAAAGGCATTAGTGGTTTCTGAATAAACCTGGGATTATTATTTTATGGCAAAAATTTTAGGAGAGACGAATAAAATGTAATTTTCTCAATTCTCAGATTCAAGTTTCACTAATATCCCACATGAAATGGTAAATATAATGTATAATGCCAGAATTTCAGACCTGTATCTCCTTATTTTTCAACCTGTAGAAACTGATTAGGAATCTCAAATGTTAAGTCTTCAAATGACTCATAGCAATAATAAAAGCAAAAAAATGTCTATTTGCAACAGTCAATTCAGACTAATCATGGACTTCAGCAATGACCTAATACAGCAGTGTTTAAAATTGTGTCCTAATCTGAGAATGTAAGCAGGTAATTACTCTAATTATGATAAATTTGTCTAATTACTTTCATGACTAATTCTGACTACTGTTTTTAATGCTCTTTCAGTTCAGTTTTGGAAATGGTAAAAAATAAAGTTATCATATAAGCAGATTACAACATGTTAACCATGGAATCACCATATGTATTATATAGAAAAAATAATTTAAAGAACAAACCTGTTATATCTGATGAAAACCACTATCTTACAAACTTTTTTCCAGGTCCTGAAATAAAATATACCAGAATTACTGCAGGGGGTTCAGACAATGAAGAGAAGTTAAAGAAAATCCTTGAAGAAGGTTAGTATGATTGTTTTATTTCATTCCTTTAATACATATATATCTCTATATATAACTCAAGTAATTACTGAATGGATATTCCATGTTTTAAAAAATTATGCTCATATGGCAAAATCTTACCCAGAGATTAAACCTCAGAACCCTCCAAATAAAACATTCTGGTTTGAGTCCTTGATCTTCATATTTCTGTCAACTCTAGAGCTGAGGCTGCCTGGGTCTAATATATAGCATGCTATGTTTGTCATAAAATATGGTGTTTCCAGTGTTTATGTGGAATTTGATAACATAACATGATTTTTTAAATTGAGAACAATGCTGTGACAGGATTATATATGCTCTTGTGGGATTGCCAAATATTTTCTGTAAATCAATTTTTTTGCCATTACCTGTATCCTATCAGAGGTTACCAAAGTGACCAAATTTATTGAAGGTGATGGTCATTTACTGGAAGATGAAGAAATCAAAAGACTTCTGCAGGGAGGTAATTCAGTGTATTATAACTAACATTTTTGCAACAGGTTATGATAACTGAAACCCCTCTCAGATATGTTGAACTCAACATTTTAAAGACTGACGTAGTAGAAGTGGAATTTTAATGGAAAAAATAGAACACTGTATTCTAGTACCACATATCTGTGAAATGGAAGTAAGCACCAAAATTTGAGTAATCAATTTCTTAATGCCATTGATCACAGAAAAAAAAAATTACTTGGGTTTTATCAGTCTTTAAAAGGTTACCTAATTAAAACTCAGGGGAGCAATGAAGATTTATTCCAGTATTTTTTTAAGCAAATTTAAATCTGTGAAAAACACTTATGAAATGGAACATATTGTAACAGGCCAAATCTGTCTTACTTATCAGTTCTTCAGAAATGAATGTTCATTGCCCTCAAGTTAATAATTAAAGGCATGTACAACATCTTCTTTAAATGCTTACAGGTGATGGATATCCAGACATTAACTTTAATTCTCCTCAAATACAGCATTCCAAGGAATGGTTTTCTTTCCTTCTTGCTCTCTTAATTCTAACAGTTTTGGCAGTATATAACCAGTAGCTGTAGAAAACTAGTAAAAGAACTTTTGCTCATGAAATTAATCTTTATCTATGAATTTGGAATGTTCTCTGCTTATTGTAGATTAGAAAAACTATCTATAATAGCAATGGGGAATAAAAAAGAATTTAAGTAGCACGGTTTTTGTAAATGTTAGTTTAAACATGAGTCAGAATCTCAAAAATATGGGTGGATGCTTCTCTGTACATAAGTTAAATGAATCCACTTAATTTTATGTTCACTTTTCAGTAAGTTACCTAGTTGTATACCAGTAAAGTAACTTACAGCCACATTTAGTTCACTGAACTAAATCTCAACGTTTTTCAAAAGCCCTATTGTGTGGCTCTGACTTAAACTTCAGCCAAGTAAAAAAATTCCTGATGGCTGAATAACTGAACAGCTAAACTCAAATATGCTACTTGATAACACAGCTAGTCTTAGAGAAAAGCCAATATATGGCTAAGACTCCTGTTGACTATAATTCTTTTTTCTGTTTCTAACACCTGAATCTTAGTTTTACAGACCTAAGAATTCACTATAATATTGGACAGAAATTTCCAGAGGGTTTTTCATTTTATCCTAAGTATCACAGCTATGTGAAAAGATTTGCTCTCTGGAGATGCCTAATTCTGGATTGACTATTTAAAGGAAAAGCTGGAAATTTAAAAATTGCAACAAGAAAATTCCTCTATACACTGCACTATGTTCTACTGGTTTAAACCAGTCAACAAGGAGCAGGATCAAACTTAATCTGTAGAACTGTTCAAAATTGATAGGTCTGATGCCAGAATCTAGCAATTATAACTGTACTTGTAATCACCTTCAGATACAGAGGTATACAATTAAATAGATGTAATGTGTACAGATACATCTTAGAAAATATAGGTATGGAAATGAGATCGTTTATCTCTAGGAAATTTGAAGAAGACAAAATCATCTCTTGAATTCTTTCTATTTTCCTTGCTATTATATGTTAGTGTGCATAAGCATCTCGCTTTACATAATGGACCAAGTAGGCAGATGTTTCTTTTGTTTTCATTTGATTTTTCTCTATCTTTTCCATGATTTATCCAGTCAACTACCCTTGGCTGCCATGATAATACCACACTGTACTTTTAGCCAGTAAAAGCAGATACACATGCTGCTTCAGGGTTGTTGGTGATAATGGTGATAATGCTTTATGGCCCTCTTGTCTACATAAAATTAATTTTTTCTTAAAGTTTCCTAATCATTTAAATTTGAGTACAGTCACAAACAAATGTGTTATCACTGTCTAAATAAAGGAATGATTTCCTTAAACCAAGATTGCAATGAATGACTCATCCCAAGAGATAATATGCCTTATGGCATGAATAGCATGGTAGCCTGCAACACCTACACCCAAAAATGACATTTTGTCCACTGAGGGCTCCTTGCATATGGAAAAATGCTATACCAGATTTAACTCACTTGTTTTTGATGCTTATCATAGCTGGAACTGAGTACACCAAGGTTACTAAAGTAATTGAGGGAGACCCACAGATTTTCGAGAGAGAAATCAAGAAAGTTCATCTGGAAGGTTAGTTTGTCAAAAATTCAGTATCAATAAGACCTGCTTTGTCCAAAGTGATCATTCCAGGTGAGGTTTTACAGTATCTATCCATAAAAACTATTAGGTCTGAAGCCAGATTTTAGCAAGAAGGATTTTATAATTGTTTTGGAAAAGAATTCTTTCACTGATGTGGTGAAGAAAAATGTTGAGGCTTATCTTATGGCTAAAAGTAACTAAAAGATTTGGCAAGCATAGTAGACAAGCAGAAATGCCTTACCATAAAGCCTAGGTAAAACATTTGAAGGAACATGCACCCTAAATAATTGACTTTTCTTTAAGCAGCACATACAGAAGAGGACCACGTGAGTTGCTTTTAACTTGAGTTATTTCTTGTCATTGTAAATGTGATCTGTTGCTGCCAGGGTTTCTCACCGTTGTGAAGGAGTGGGTGGGGTGCAGGGAATATAACCTTTGGGGTTGAGTAAATATCTCATAGGCTCTTGGAATTTCTCTACCTTTGTCCTGTTGTTAAATGAGGGAAGCTCTTGATTTGAAAAACCAGAATGGAATAAAAGTCCAAAAGGAGCCAAATAGAATTCACTCTGACTTAATACCAGCAATTTGTTCTCCAAGTTTAACAACCATTGTTTAATAATATTCATTACAATTAAGAAGTAATTTGCTTAGGGTTTCTTTTGTATTTATGTCTTTTTCTAATTCTAATTCTAATAATGCAGAATAGGTTATTCTGTCATCTTTTGAACTAAATATATAGGAAAAAATATTATGGCGTTTGGAGAATGAAATTAAATAAATGTGTTTCTGCCTTTTTAATTTTGAAGTCTGTGCCAAACAGTGAAGGTTTATACACAGTGTTTGTACAGCTTCAGTGCTGAGTAGTACAAGGCATGCTGGGGAGTCTCCTATTGCATGAAAATGGCAGATGGGTGTGATCTTCAAACACGAGGATTATCTGAAAGCATAATTGTACAGACAGCAACTAGGTATGGAAACATACTTTGGATAGAGCATATTCTGTCCTTGTCAGGGCAGTGCAGAGCTTGGAATTTTCTGCCATGGTGGTGCAGATACCCAGTGTTTAGTCTCCGCTGGAATGAGGATAAGCCTGTATCTCAGGGCGATGCATTGATATACCCTGTACATCAGGATGAAAAGAGAACTGGCTGCAGCTTGTTAAGTGAATACACAAGAACTTCATGATTATAAAGAAGGAAAAATTACTGCAGTAACATTTCTGTGACAGTAACAAAAGAACTATTTCTTATGCTTGTGACATGGTTTTCCTCCCAAATGAGGAGATATCTGGTTAAAAAAAAGTCTCAAGGTTTGATGAAAAAAAGGAAAACACATCTCTAGTTTCACTGAATAAGTGAAACAAAAAGGGTATATCTAATGGGGATGGTACCTATCCAATAGCCCTTGCTCTCCTCCACCTTTTAAAGTAGAAGCCCGAGAAAATTAACTGAACCCCAAATGAGGAATCTTACTGTGGGCTCACAATGCAGCTACAAATCAAGCCCCAAACACAGCTGGAAATGTGGCCAACATCTTGTAATGGTTTCAAGAATTTCACTTTTGAATAACTCCTGAAGTAATCTCAATGCAACAGACCTGGACATCCACTGCTGAAAGCTGAGACCGAGTCCTGTGCCTTAACCTGAGCTTGTCCTTCACTGACAGTGTCACACAGTGTTTGATGAATGAAGAGCATGGACAAAATGCCCTGACCTCTGCCTACATCATGTAGCCATCTGTAGAAGATCACTGCGGATAACGGATTCATTCATATGTTTAAAATGCAAAAATACTTTTAAAATGTTATTAAGACTTAACGGATGACTGCACGTGAGAGAAATGTGGGAATTGTATTATAAGGATTCATATTTCAGGTGATCAAGCCAACATGCTTCTGGAGCACAATTCTTAATTTACTGAAAAATTTAAAGAACAAACTTCAAAAGTCATAAATGAGTTTCCAATATTTCTAATGAGTTTTAATGCAAAGGCTTCAGCAAATAACTTCTGACTGCAACATTTCTGTTTTCTAGAAGCACCTGTACGGAAAGCACAACCAGCCAGGAGGGCACAAGGTAAAAAAAAGCCATTCATTTAAACATTATAACACATATCAAATACTATTCTGAGTCATCTTAAGAGTCAGGAGAGGAAAAAAAAGCTCTTAAAAACACAGATTTCAAAAGAAAATATTTATTTCTGTTTAAGAAAAAAACCTAACAAAATCTGGAATTGCTAATTATTTTCTTCTGATATCTTAAAACAACCTAGATTATGTGCTTTACTGAAAGAGTGTTTCAGATGAGAATAAAGCCATCAAAGTGAAGTCTGACTTTGGAGTCTTAACAATGGGAAAATGGCACTCTGGGATTCTCCACCACAGGATTTATAACTCTCAGAATCTATGTTATTTTGATTAATGAAGAAGCTGAAAGGTCAGTTTAATCTCACAGCTGCCAGCACAAGAGAGAAATGTTCAACACCATGCTTCATCTTTCCTTTTCATATGTCTGTTTCACAAGTAAATACAGCATACAGTGTTATTATGCTATATATAGTTATAGATAATAATTAAAGTTCTTTTTTCCATATTTTGCAGGAGGAGCAGCAAGAAGGAGAACAAGACTAGATCGTTCCTAAAAGCTTGCCAAGACAGAATCCACAGAATTAGGAATTAACAACATGGTCTTTGGGAGAAACTGTTTGGGTTTTTTTAATGTAAACATTAGAAAATGACATTGTTTTGATGACATAAAGTAAACTGAACCATGAATCCACAAAAAGATGTGAAGCTGCAGAGACTCACTGTTAGCACAGTGCTCATTAGGAGTAGTTCATTGGAGGTGCTTTTACTGCTCTTGATTATAGGCACTATGCAGGGTGGAATCCTGGAAGTCCAAAAACTTCTGTAGAACCAGGGTTCCTCCTTCTGCCAGTTAAGTGTTTGCAGGAGTGGATTAAAAATGAGCAGGGAACAATACAGAGTGTATTTTTTTATTATTATTATTTCCACTAAATAAGAAATCTAAGTGAAATTAGATAATTTCTAGGAAAAAAAAATCACCTCAGGTGACTTTTATAGTAATCTAAGGAAATATGAGATGTTACCATAGCACTTTTGGTTCAGTAGTATTTTATGCTTTTTATAAGTCAAAATTCATCATGTGTTTAAATTTGTAATACCAGTAGCATTGCCTTTTCTAAGCAGACAAATATGCCTTATATTAAATGTATCATGGTTTTTTTGTCCTACATTGCATATCCAAGTACCTTCTAGTAACTTGGCTGATGGAAGCTCTTGAAAAAAGACAAAAAGCAAACATGAGCTTCTTGCAATGTATTAGAGATCATGTTGACTTCTTTATTTATAAGAAATCACATTCCCATTAAAGGAATCCTATAACAAAACATATCCTGAGATTCTTAAGTGTTTTCCCATTTTTTCCCTAAATGTGTCTTTTGATTATTAAAGTGGTTTATAAAAGCAATAAATAAAATGCATGCAAACAGTTAACTCAGCATGGAAAAAGGTCTTACAAAAATGAGGCCAGGTCTGAAAGCTTTTTTATCAAAACATGCTTCACTAATGTCTGGTACTAATGTGGAGTTTTCTGTAAATTTTGTCAATTTTATAACTCTAATTTTGTACTCATAGAAGTTGTCTGTCTTTATCAATAAAAGGTGAGAGACAATTATTCATGGAGTAGAAAAAACCTGTTCAAAGTTCCTTAATTTTGCAGACCAAAGTATCAGAGGCATGTCTAACAGGCTTTTCTCTTTCTGTTTTGAAACAAATACTCAATAAAGAATTTGGCTGAACTGTGCTTGCTTTTGTTTGTAAATATTTTTAATAGCAAAGCAAATTCTAAATATTCTTAGGATTTTTAATCTCAATTGTTTGAATTGAGATCAATCTCAATTTTGAAATTGTAATTTCAAAATATGCTTTCACAGAAGCAAACTGATGCTTCCCTTTCTTACTTAGCACATGCTAATGTGCTGCATTAAACTGCATCACTCTCCTTAAATAATTAAAAATCTTCCCTAATTCCACAATGATGTACACTAAACACTGCTTCTAGAACAGTACAGCCATCTGAGAATGGGACTGATAAATTGTGCAGCCTTACTGGGCCATCAGACATGTCACTAAGGTAACCTCAGTTATCTGCTGTGATAGTGCTTTAATGGAAAGACAGCTTTTAACCCTGGGAAGGGCTAGGTGGCTTTTAGGTCAGCATCAGAGCTCTTAGGACTACCTAAAAGGTGAACTGAAGCTGTCACCTTTCCCTGGACATTGATTGTCACTAAATCATTTGGTTTAAACTTCTTCCTTCACTGCTGTGCTACCTTGAGCTATCAGTCAAGTAGGAATTTAAATTGCAGGAATTGTTTTAGAGGAAGAATGTGTCTGTGTCATCTCCTCAAAAAAGATTAGGAGATAAGGAAGGAAATGGAATGGTAATGACAGATAAAGAATGGACAGAAAATGGGAAGAAAGTAAAAGCTAGCAAAAAAAATTTGATTTAAACCTGTTCTGTGGTAGGACAATTTTACTTTTTCAATTAGGAATAAATTTGTGAATTTGTGACATGCCATAACTTTTGTGTGTTTTCTGCTTTGATAAAATTTTAAAGCATCTGGTGTTCACTAAAATACATTTTGTACTTCACCCTTCAATATAATCTATTCATAATACATAACATATAATATAATAGTAATATATAAATGCAATAAAAGTTAAATACAACAGTATATAATGGGCACTCCTCCATGAAAACTTGTTTCCCTGATACATTTTCTCTCTCAGTCCTTCTTAGACCACAATAGATGTATGCCCAGCTACAATGAACCATGACATTTCTTTTCATGGTGTGGCTTTTTTAGCTATCTGAACAAGAATCTTTCTACAACTCAATGTAGAAAGAAAATCAATGTGTTCTTTTCTTTTCTTGTCATATGCTTCCCATTTCTGTGTCAATACAGTCTTTTACCAAAGAGCAAACTAGGAGAACTTACAACTTTTCCTGCCCTCCTATTTATTTCCCCTCACCTCAGAGCAATTTAAATTAATATAATGTGATTAAATAGGGGGTTAGCATGCTACCAAGTTAGAATTCTCATTAGCAATAGAGCACATGCTTTATTGTGTGTTTCCTTAAAGTGTCTCAGGTATTTATAAACAGGAATGTCCAGTTAAGCTGGTGATGGAATTCTCAAAGCATTTTTTCTGCTTCCTTTGATATCCTGCATGAAAACTAATGCAGAAGAATTTTGAACTGTCAGTGTTCCCAAATCTTTCAGTTTTGCCAGCAAAAAGTGCACACAAATAATCTACAAGATCACAAAATATGAAAGATGATCTAAGTAAAATGAAATGAATAGTTCAATTCCTTTATAAAGACAATGGTATGAAATCTGAAAAAAAAAATCCCAGGAAGGATTTTTTCCCACTTCCATTTTGACAACTGAAAATACACTAAACAAGCTACCATCTCCAATGTAAACGTAGTATGCCCTTTCGTGTCATTCATCTCTCAAAAGACCTGGAATAGCAAAACTAAATTAAAGATTTCCACTCTTTGTCCATAAAATATTCTAATAAAATAGTGGGTGGAGGTAGTAGTCCTTAGAGATCAGTTGTATTTTAATTAATTTTTTGCTGTCTAAAGCTCAGAACTGATAAACACCAATCCCAGAAGGAGGGTCTGAGAAGGGATACCAAAGCCGAAGTACAATTCAAATGGAAGAAGAACTGATTGCTTTGAGTACTGGACTCCAGAATTCCCAGTGACAGCATATAATGTGTAATTGGATCATACAGGATTTCCTATGATTTATAGGGGCACAGGGCTTCATATTCTACTCTTAAAGTAAGATTTGTCTCCTCTTCTCTTCTGCATAAACCCCAAGTGTGAAGATTTCAAAGTTTCACCTTCTCCTTTGTGTCGCCTTCCTCCTAAGGTATGGTTTTTATAGCATCTCAAGAAAATGCAAGCCTATGGATACTGCCAAGGGTTGTTTTTCCGTATAGCATTAACATTTTTTTAATATATGGAAAAAAAATTAGCTTCAGTATATATTTTTTTTAACCAAGACTAATTAAAACATTCAGTGATAGATGGGATTTGTGCTTCACAGCTGACACAAAAGATGAAAATTAGCTACAGGTTCTATGTGAGGAGAATAATTTTGTGTGGTACAAGTAATTCAGATCAGAATGACAATACCTCATTAGGAGCCCAGCACGTTATTGACTGAAAAGTAGAAGCAGTTTCTATTCAGGAGACTTTTCAGTCTTCTCTACAGCCATACAAATTTATTCCTAATGTCATACTAGATTAAAATTCTTCCTTTCTTGGTGTTTTAACTAGCATCTTTTAAATACCACAGACATCAAGCTTTCTTTTATGGATTTCTTCTTTGCTAAACAAAAGTAACCTCTATGATACAATGTGCAAGTCAGAGGAATGGCGTCAGATTTGGATCATTATGTTCATCAATCCTCATGAGTCAGGTTGCATTTTTGCTTCATTTTCTGATCTGATGCATCTCCTCTCTGCTCTGATTTCTTGACTTTTGATTTTATCTTTCATCTATATCACTAAGTAAAAATATAATAGAGATTGTGCTTGTGTATTTAGATCCAGTGGCACATGCAGCCTTCATCCACACTACCATCACTTAAACACTTTGTGTGGATCACCACACAAAGACTCCTCAGCCTCTTTTACCACCTAGTGCCCAATGCAGGTGCAGCCCTTGCACTCAGACTTGTTAAATCTCATGAGACTCTCAGGGGCCAAGTTCTCAAATTTGTCCAGGCTTCCCTGGATGGCATCCCACCCTTCTGTTGTGTCACCTGGACTGGGCAGCTTTGTGCCATCTGAAAACTTGCTGAGGGATATGCCACTAAGAAATAGAAGATGCTGCTTGTCGTGTTGTGTTGGATGTTTAAGATAGGAGGAGCACTGCATGCCTGCTTTATATTAATTCATTTCAGGATAACTCCTGCTGATACATTTTAGGGCTGTTTTAATCAAGTCTGGGTTGGATCACAAGAATTTATACCTCTAATTGCTAGTCCAGTTGTATTTTAATGTTTTTCTGAGTGAAATACTTAACAGTTTTTCCAACAGTCCTATTTCTCACATGGAAGAGCTGTATTTCTCACCAGTGGAACATGTGGCCTGAGTCAGGAGCACATTGAAGCCATGTGATGTGATTGTAATGCTAAACAGAATTAAAACAACACATTTGTTAATTGAGAAAAAGAAAAACACATTGTTGCAAAAAGTACTGGCAAGAGACAGGGGTGTTTTCAGGGGCATAGACAGGAGGTGATTTGGGGAACAATTTGCAGAAGTTTACCCCAGTCTCTTCAGCTTGATGACTATATAGAAAATGACCTATTAAGGTTGTCAGTGTACCTGCAGTCCTCCAAAGCTCAGGTGCCTGCCTGTCACTCAGTCACCATGGTCCATAGTAAATCCAGATCCCACATCCCTCTGTTTACAGACACCTAGGTCCATTTGTCTGGAGGAACTAGTGGGACTTGCTTCTGTCTTCTGTAGAGACCACAATTACAGAGTGCCTGTATAGTGGTTGAAGATATAGATGGAGCGGTGAGGAGACTGCTGAGCCCTCTTGTTCCATCTCTAGAAAAAAAGCAGTTGAGACATAACTGGGAAAGTCTGCTCTTTCCAGGGAAGGAAACTCCAGAAGGATAACTCATTTCTGGATCTCGGCTGGACAGAGACAGGAAATACAGTAAATACAATTTTTAAAGGGGAGTGCTGGCAGACAACTTTTTAAAAATAAGAAGTATATTGCTGTTGTTTTGGGTTTTTATTTTGAATTTTCATATTAAATTGGATATGGATGAGGTTGTCTTTGGAAAGGCTTATCCCATAGTGCCAAGAACCCAGGAATATTGCATGTAACCACTGCAAGACCTTCACCCCCTGTACAAGCCTGCAGAAGCCCCAGGAACATTGCCAAGATAATAGATCATCCTGTGGGTAAAAAAACCTCAACTCTTGTGGAATAATACCTGAATGTGTACTCTCCTCCACCTCTAGTCCTCAGAAAAGACTCTAAAAACATGAGCCAGGGATATGTCATGCCATAATCCAAACAGAAGGAGGTCTGGAACAAAACAGTTGCGTATCAAATGTGTATTTGTTATTTCTCCAGCTAGGGATCTGAGACATTGCAGATGGAAAAGTCTTATTAGATCATGTTATCAGTCTACTTGCCAAGCCTGGATTGTTTCCCTCTATTACAATCCATAATGCTTTACCCAGATGAGTGGTACCTTCCCACAGTCATTCTCTCATACTGTCTTCAGAGATACTTTGCTATATTTTGTTCCCCTTTTTGGCTTGCCTGCCATCAAATAAGGCAGACATATTCCACCAAGTAGTCCTTCAGCAGAAATGACAACTGTTTTAGCTATGCCAAGGATGAACATCCCTGTTAATGTGACAATAATCCACTCAACTCATATTTTCCTGAAACATCTGTACAATTGAAAAACTATTTTGGTTTTGAATGAACTACTGATTTTGACTTAGTTTGCAGATGGTCTCATAGGTCTGTGACTTTTTTATTTTTTTGCCACCATACGATGCCATATAAGTTCAGGAGGTGCAGTTCATGAAATCACAGAACCCCACGTTAAAGATTGGAAGAGACCTCTGGGGGATCATCTGTTCCAAACTCACTACTCCAGTAAGGCCAACTAGAGCTCTAAAAATTATTTAGAGACTCAGTTGCATTTGTGAATGATTTCTTATGAACTGGAAATGTCCCTATGTATTTCCCTCCTTGTTCCAAAATCAAATTATTTTTTCAACACCATGCAATGAAAAACTTTTGTGTAACTGTTGACGGTCCTCATGAATCAAGTAATATCAGTAGGAGTGTTGTAGCAGATGATTATAAAATTCAACATTCTTTTCAGTTTCATCATTAAAAATCTTACTGGTCTAAAAATCTTCATCCACTGGCAGCCATGATACCAGGGCTGTGCCCATGAATCAGGAAACCGTTTCAATTCATTTGGCTCTTGACATACAGACCCTGAGTTTCAAAGTTTAGAAAGCTCCTAGGCTTATGATTTCACAGCCAAAATTACCTGTGAGCAGGAGCAGAGATAACTGACATAACAAAAGAAAATCAGGCTGTATTAGCTGATTATAGACAGAAAATAAGCTATATGTGCATCTTCAGTTTTTTCAATGGAAATCTTCAGAATGTGCCTGTCTCATCTGCCCATGATGAGACACAGTCACCATGATTTTACCACGTCTATAGTTTTGCACATTTTTTAATTGAGTACTCAACTGGAAATGTCAAAAAATGTCAAAATTCGCAGCCCAGTTATATAGCACAATTTAAATTAGCTTAGTACAGTAACCAGCCACTCTGAACTGCCATGTGAAAAAAAAAAAAAAAAACCAAACCTATAAATGTTATATAAGTAAGCAGAGTCAGATGTTACCTATGAGCCTGTGGCTTAGCAGTGCTAAAGTACCCAACCATGCCATTAATCATGGAATGTCCTCCTGCTGAAAGGGTAGTTCAATGGTAACTTCTGTTTTAATCATTAAATAATTTTATTGGTTAAAATGCCCTACACTGACACTTTCAGCACTAAGATCCTAGACCAATTCCTAAACAGTTCTTTTGGATAAGTTGTTTTCTCCTTGTCCAAAATTCCACATTGCCATATAATCAAATTGTGAGGTTATGATCTAACTCTTTGTGGTTTCTGTGTGAATGCTATTAAAAATATTTTTGCAGTGAAAAATTACCACATAAGAAGTAATGAATGTTGAAGATAAAAACCAGACTTTTTGTATGTCCTTTTCTGGACTCTCTTTTATTCATTCATGGGTGATGAGGCACTATTAGAAGCCAGTCTGGCTTCACTCTCTGCTCTGGTCACCATGTCTTCCTCTCAGGGAAACCACAGTGTGGAGAGGAAATCCTCATATGACCCAGGCTCACCTGAACATGAGGGTGATGGCAGGTCATGCACAAGCTCTGCACTTTAGAAGTACTCTCAGGTCACACAAAAATATCATGATCAAGTTAACAAACCTCTTCCCTAGTTAGGTATATCCCTGTTTATTTCTCTGCACTGATAACATGATCTATTTAATGTGGTAAACTTTTAACTCTGCAATTTAATTTTTTAGTTTTCCCTCTATGATACCACTATTTCTTTCTGTTCTCCTTGTCATTTCAACAATCTACAGGAAAATAAGAGATTTTGGGGCGTGGCAATGGCTATACCTGCAATAATCTTTCAGCTACACAAGCCTTTCATTCGGGCTGAAATTGAAGTATTCATTGATTGATCCAGTACCAGATGTAAAGGTCACTTGGTAAAATTAATTTGAGGTATGCAAAATATATCACTGGGACACAGATTTTAAAAGTTGTTTCACCAGAGACAGTAGGTGGATACAATCTGGGAGGAGACATCCTACCCCTGCAGACAGTAGTGGGAGTTTTGTCAGTTTTAGGAGGATTACATCATAATCATTTTCCTTTCTTTCAGTACTGTCTCTCCACTCATAATTTATTAAATTACCTAATGAGAAGGAGTTGTGACTCTGAATCTGAATAAAAGTTTTAAATACATGGCATCAGTGGCTTGGTACATGAGATGGTCTTGCTTCTAGTGCTTACTAACTACAACAAAGGGAGTTGTGAGTGGGAGGTCCTGAAGTGTGGGTGGTTTGGGTCGACATTACTCTCCTCTTGGACATTGAAACTAAGGTAGGTACCTAAGCCTGTCATCTGCTCTACAGTAAATAGATTAATAGATTAATAGTAAATAGATACAGACAGATTATGGTTCTTGGTGTCTCAGTATCCAGGGAAAGGAAAGGGTGTAGTTATGACTATCACCTAGATGAAGCTGCAGATGTTATTGGCCTTCAAATACCAGTGCACAAAATGGAACGCCTGTGTTATGGTCTAAGATGCTGTTAGTTAAAACACATTTTGACATAAATTATTCATATTCAGGGTTTTTTTCAAGGGAATGACTGACTGAAACAAACGTGTAACTGAGGAATTTGGTTTACTGATGTTGCATCTAAGAAAGAAGGAGTCTGTTTTGGATAATGGCATTCTGGAGCTCCCTGAAGCAGGCCCAGCTAATTCACACATAGAATTATTTTTCCACCTCACCCCATCATCTTTTTTGTCACATCAGATATCTGTAGCAGTTTGGCCATACATCACTTCCAAGTTTTAAAAAATATTTTTAACAAGTTAAAGTGAACACACAGTATTCAGGATAACAGGAAATGTGGGTATTTACCAGTTTGTAAATACTGGATGCAACCTCTCTGTGGAGGTTGGTGGAGCATTGTTCTGCCAGGCTGCAACACAGATTTCACATTTCTTCTGATACTCTGGATAGGCACAGACCAAAGAATTGCAGGGTTGAGAGAAGGCTTGGATTCATCCACTTGTGTGGATGAGCCACTCCACTGTAAAGGAAGCTGTGAACAGCATGGATTCAATCTGTCTTCAGATGGCATGATGTCCCTGAAGCAGATTCATTCACTTATGCATAGCTACCAGCTATCAGCAGAGTCAGAAACCTACAGGCTCAGAAAACACCACTGCTCACCCTTGATAAAAGTACAGCCACAAGGATGTTCTAGCCATCACACAAGGCAATAAAGACCTCCCCGTGGAGACCTGCCTGGTTAAGCATTTCTCTCTATTGCAGCTTTCAACACAGCAGATGTTTGTCCAGGGTTTTTTAGCACTTTTCACTTATACTAGACCTATTTTCGCTGATAAAATTAAGAAATGCTTTGCTTTGGAGGTCATCATACATATGCCTGAACTGGAGAACCTGGAAGAGCTTTCTCTTTCCAGACCTGGGGGCACAGTTATGGAAACCCTCATCTCAGCAGCTCAGGTTTTCCACTAGAAGAACAGCCAAGTACATGTGCACAATGTGCTGAATTTGGTGTGGACAAGCAAGGAAACAAGTTCTTTAATACCAAAGAGTCCATCTACACAGTTAAAATTCTTCTCTACCCACAAAATCTGGAAAGGAAGGGTCTCAGGGGCAAAACACAGCTGAAGAAGTTAGGTAACCAGAGCCTGATCCAAAGTTAGCTGAATCCTATGAGTCCTCAGAAGAAGAGATGAAGACATGATGTTCACTTGATTACTGGGATACTTTCAGGCACACCATAATGTAGTCAGTCAGACACTCAGTGAAGAGACCAAACAAATCATCCACTACAATCTTCACACACAGGGAATGTTCCAACATAATAACAGAAAGCTCTGGCGTAATACTTTACCCTAGCTTACTTTTTTGGTTTCTTGGTTTGGCTTGGGTTTTTTTTCCAGGATAGATTTTTTAATACTGCAACAAAAACTAAGGAAGTAGAAACTATAGCTGTGACCCCATCCTTCATGGCAGATTATATTATGGTATATAAGTCCCATCACTAAAGCTGCACCTACTTCCCCAAGCTTCCCTTGGAAAAGATTTATGTTCCCTCTATCCAGATCAATCTCAATCTCAATATTTTTAGATTGCTCTTACCATTATGTTTTGTTAGTAGTTAGTTGAGACTCAATGCACAAGCTGTTTCACCTGAAAATGCATTGATGGTGGTTCTGGCTGAAATGTCAGTTCTGAGTGATTTGCAGATGGGTTCACATAACCATTCCCCAAATGTCTCATTTCCAAAAGCTGGTGGAAGTGCAGTAGCTGGTGCAATCACCCTGGGTATTCTCTGCCTGCATACACAGACACCCTGGAACTCAAGAGAGTCTCTGGCACTTTAATTTCTGGCAATAAGGCTTTCTGCCACGTGTAAATCTACGCAAGAGTGAAGCACGCTACAGTGATTTCAGTTTCCTTTTCAGTAAGAATAAAACCACTTGAGTTATCCAGGGGATATTTCATGTTTCTAAATTGGGAAATTTCTTTGTTTCCTCAGCCTGAGTGAGTGTTCTTCACCCAAAAAAGGAAGAGTCATTGTAATGAATGTAAGCCTGCACAGTATTTGGCTATCTTTATTAAAGTCTTTTAAGGTATCCAGTGTTAGAATTAATCTTTGGTATTTAGACTTCATTGTCAAAACATTTAGGCAGTCTCAATTTAATCTAGCTGTAAAAATGTAAAAACATTTGGGGGAGTGCTTATAATTTTCAATTATATGAAGAAAGATAGTCAACACATAATAAAGCTTATACACATAATAATAAATAATAAAATGAAGTATTGTTTCTGTTGTTTCTGGTAAAGAGTATAACCTTCAGTATAATACTAATAATAATAATAATTACAATAATAATAATGAATTTTCAGAGCCTCAAAAATGCTTAGAGGTCACTGACACAACTACTTCATATACATATTACATGAGGAAAAATTATGGCTGTTTTGTGTATTGTCCTATCTCATTAAAGAGGAAAAGTGTAAAAGACACTGCTTGCCTTCTTATTTAAAGGAAATGATTAATGATTCAAAATATGTGAGGTCTTCATACTAAGACAGTATACGCCACATATAAGGGAAAAAGGCCTGTGTCTACCCTCATCCAAGAAACTTTTGATTATATTTATAGAAAAAAAGTAACTTTACCTCTTTTGTCAGATCATATCTTTTAAGTAGGTTTTTTTATGATGAAGATGATCAGTTCTTTTTTTTAATAAACTATAAATATTTAGCATGAAAATTAATATTTTTTAATAAAATCATAAGATCAGTAGTAATATTAATACTACTGCTACTACAAATAAAAACCTCCTAAACTCTTAGAAAAAAGGGACTTATAGCTGGGATTCCTGGAACTTCCTGTGGCCATTGAGTAGCTTGAAGTGTCTCATTTCCATACTTTCCCACAACTGTCCATTATCTTGTCCCTAAGTTGTGCAGAAAATAGTGTCCCTCAGGGTTCTTTTCCCTTGTCAATGCAGAAGACAGAAAATTCTACAGCAGGCAGAATCATTCATTATAAATGACTGCACACAGTGTCTCCATGGCAGTGAAATGAACAATAAAGTAGTCACTGAAAAGGTGTGAGAAGGTGTCAAAAATTGAGGATGGAAATGGATTTTGTTTCAATGCTTTGTGGGTGGTGTGAATCTAGGCTACTGACTTTGGCTCAGGAGCACAGTCATGTGAGGTACCTGTACTCACTTTGCAGAAGAGATTGTCAGGGGAGCTTTTCAGTCAACATATTTTGGGCTTGTGCAGAACTAATATTTTTTTCCCCTCAAAGAAATTGAAGTTTTTGAATTTTCCATGAGAAAATTCATTTTTACTCTGCATTTTAGAAAACTAAGTAGTCACCATATGAGGCACAATTTTACTCTTTGATAGAACTGTTCTGTTTAATCAATCCTTTTCTGTCTATAGACTCTTCTAGGAAATTGATAACAACCTTGTTTTCTGATCTTACATGCCACAAAAGTAATTTGAAAGTAATGACCTGGTTTCAAATGATTATGATTTAACACTTTAGAATTATACCTTCTATAACACTGCATTGAACTGCACTGAAGTGTTCTCTGGAATTATTTATAACTTGTCAGAGAACATAACAGGATAAAAGATTTCTGGTTAAGTATTTATCTGCTTAAAAGTTGGCATTCATAGATCCATTATGAGCTGTATATTTGTTTTGGTGGGTCTTTTGTTTTTTGTTTTTTTAATAATTAACATGAATTTACATGCATTTCAGTGCCTAGAATTCAATTATGCAGTTTCAGGGAAGAGACAAAAATCTTTCAGTGGCCTAAAGATTCTTAGTGCTTCAAACTTTTCCTTTATCACTTCTTATTTAGGACTTTTACTTAAATCAATCATTAAGTCTTCCTTATCACAGGAGATCAAAGAGATAGAATGTGTCTTAACTATTTTAACAATAAAGGCATTTGAATTAAAGCACATTCTTTGCTTGTCCAGGCAGAACTAAACCAGTGTGATTCTTCTGTTATGAATCCAACTATTTCATTATTCTCAAAGAGAGTAGGTTTTGGTTAGATATCAGGTGGTGGATGGAGCTCTGAGCTCTGTCCCTGTCCATGGCAGAGGGGTTGTAACTAGATGACTTTTAAGGTCCCTTCCAACCCTGGCCATTCTGTGATTCCATGATTCTATGATTCTACGATTATTCAGAGAAAAAAATGTGGGAAAAAGCCACAGGCAGCAGGACTCATAAATCATACATTCACATTACATTTTCCTTGCCTCTACATTTCTAACTTCTAGGATAAGTGACATAAAACATCTGCACACATCTTTGTCGGGAGTGCATGCTTCTGCTATACAACATGATGAGTACCTTCAGCTGCTCTTTAAACACCATCTGGGTCCTTTAAAAAGCTCTCATTACTTCACATATTTTCATCATCATCTTTCAGCTTCTTGAAAAGCCAAATCTGGCAGTTTTCAGCAGTTTTTGGTTCCTCTGTGTGTGTGTATTTGCTGGCTTAAAGATACAGGGTAAATATATTATGATAGATAATAACACTGCAATTTAATGCTTTGTTGCATTTGTTCTGCCTGTTTTGAGTTTCATGGCTCCCTAAGTCATGTAAATTGCTTACCGAGATATTATTTTGGGGTTTTCTCCAATAGTTGCATTTAAAAGCATTTTCCTTGTGTGTTGTCATGTGTCATTACTTGCCAATAAGTCCTTCACTGTTAAGGATTTTCATTTTAACTCTTAAAATCCTTATCAGTAATTTTATTTAGCCCTTGGGTTTCTATTATTTTCTATTTCTATTATTTTCTTCTAGTCTATTCTTTGTCAAAATAAGCCATGACAATTCCCACTTACTGTGTTCAAAACCCCACAATAGAACACATGGGCTGTAGCCCATGAAGCTCTGAAGATCTGAAGGTGTAAGTTAAATAACTGCAGAGAAATACCTTTGCTCCCATCATCTGGATAGTGACAAGTTGAAGTGTTGTTAAATGAAATATAAAAATGTGGAAAACTACCTAAAAGAGCTGAGGCTACCATAGAGGGAAATAAAGAGATCAACACAAGCACAAATAACCCCTCATCTTGAAAAAATAGGAAATGCAATAAGAAAGTATAAATATACTTCCATATAAGCTCTCCATTCCCGTTCAGCACACAAAGAAAAGAAACAGACAGTGGAAACAAGATGAAAGTGCTAACAAGAAATAAAAACTGAGCCAACCATGCAGAGTGGGTATCAGAAAAGTCAAGGCAAACACCCAAATGAGACTAACACCATGAGAGTACCAGGATAAAGTTGCTGAGTTCTTGGGCAGTAACAAGAGCAATGGAAGTTTGTTCAGCAGGAACACTGAAAGGGAATACCGTCAACCAGTTTGATGCTTTCCGTAATCTCTTGCAATAGTGCTCCCCAGGCAAGTCAGACCAGTTGCTCACAAAATTAACTCCTGTGACAAGGAGCAAAGGTCTTTCTCTAGAGTAGAATGAAAAGAAAAAAAAAAAAAAAAAAAAAAAAAAAGAAGAAAGAAAAAAAAAAACCCACAACTTGGAGAATTGATTGGTTTTTAATTAGTTGTATCTGATGAATTTTATTCTTGGAGATAAAAGAAACTGACCTAACCTCAGAATAGAAAGAGATTACCTTGAAGAATTTTTTGGAGAAAGGAAGTACAGGAACATTTTAAAAAGTGTTTCTAAATAAAGAGAAAACAGAAACCATGAATTTTCAGTCCTATTGGTAGCACAGAACTCAATATGATCCTAGAAAAGGACTGCAATCCTGGAAAAGTTCTGAAGTAAATGAAGAAAACCATAACTGAGAGAATGGTCAATTAGAACTCAGGTTAAAAATGTATGGTTTTCTTCTAGGTAACAGACCTACTGGATACAAAGAAAGGGAGTCATTACCAAAAAAACACAACCATTTCCACAAGTCTCTTTCAAGTTCTGTAAATGTTCCTAAAACAATTTGCCTGTGTTACGCATATATAGTGTAGAAAAACCCCTAGTATGGTTTTTTATGTAGGAGAAGTTTTTATTGACTGCCTTTGAAATAATCTGCACTGATTCAGTCTCAGATTTAGTGTCTTGCTTCTGCAATTAGGTATTATATGGGCAGCTTGTAGACCATGTGAAAATATGCTGATTGTGTTGAGGTCTGGTCTTAGCATGCACCCATTAGATTTAACACATCTCTTCTAAAGGCTAAACATTTATTTTAAAACTAAAGCTCTTCCAAATGTTGTATTTGTCCAAATGTCTATTAGTTTACAGAAGTAGGTTGTAAATTTCACAAAGTATAATATCTCTTGCATGTTTTCTGGCAATTTTATTCTCAGCCGTGGAAAATCTAAATAGAGCACCTTACAGAAGTCAAGAATTTCCTCTGTTGGCACCAATCCAAAATTAAGAAGTGAGGAAGTAAAACTAAAGTCTTAAAAGTGCCAAAGAATTTTCAGTTTTATTTTGCTACCAGAGAAAGAGAATGAGCTCTTGATGTTTCTCTGGCATTATGGTCACTGATGGTGACAGATATATTCTATCCTGTGAAGTGTTCTTCCATACAGAAAGGTCAGCTGGACATTGCTGGTGGACATTTCCGCCAGCTAAACCTCAGGGGGATGGTGTTAGTTTTTTTCAAAGGATGTCACTTCATTTGAGGAGAACTGAAGCTCTCGTGGATTTGTTTATACTAATTCTGGTAATTCCCTGAGAACCAGGGGAGGCTGAAGCAGTTCCCTTTGGTGGCCAGGGAGCCTGGTGTTATTTCAGTCATGCTCTCTGTACAGCGATTACTCAGTCCTTCAGCAATTCGGCATTGACACAGATGTGGTCAAGCAAAGCTGACGCAAATTGTTACACAAACGGTATCGTTGTTGCATTTAGCTGTAGCAGAAGATTTATAGCTTCACATAATCCCATAAATCATGCAAAGAGGCTGGAGTTTCTCAGATTCAAGGAAGATATTTCAGCTGCAGCACTTGCAGAGCCAGAGGAGCTGGTGAGTAAAGCAGGTGGGAACTTCAGCCAATCCCTCTCTCCGGTGGCCAGCCGCCTTCTCCCATGGGTCCTATAACCGCGGAGGTACCACAGGCGGGATTTGCAGTGTCCTCCAGACTGAGGAGCTGCCTCACCCAGCGCCTCCGCATCCAGCTTGAAACAAAGGTTGCATCTTATGTCTCTCAGTGGGGTAAACAGAAAATCTGAGGCCTCCTGGTCCAAGCAGATCCCTTCTCCCCCTGTAGGGTCCAATGTCATAACCTCTTATCCCAGAGCTTTTAGGCATTTCAACACTGAATACCACAGAAATTTTTCAGGTTTGGGGTACCTACGTATTTTTCAAATCACTTGACAATTTGTCAGCTGAAGAGCAGGGAAATGTTTTAAAAGCCAATGTGCACCTTAGAAAATAAAATTTAAGTGGTACACTCCCAGCTCAGGCTGTTGAATAAAATGAAAGAGGAAAAAGAGATAAATATGTAACCTGAATTTCTTCACTACTGATTTGGATTCTTGTTCATGTGAGGCCCATTGGGCTAAATCCTCTTAAATGAAATCATAGTGATTATAAAGCAAGCATAAACTGCAATAAGAATTCAAAAACTATTTTCAGAAATATTGGTTGCCATCTTAAAAAAAGAATTAAAAGTCTCAGATGATCTATTGTAATCCTCAGACCAACAATTCTGTCTCATTTATTCCATACTAGAGTGTGTTGAGATATAAAAAGCATCATGAGTCATTTGTCCTACTGCTGTTTAGGATTCCTCACGAACATTGTGATCTCCTATCTTCATGTGTTTGTAGTTAGAGCAGCTAATCTTTGCATTACTGATTTGATTTTAAGACTTCAAAGGAGCAATATTAATGAAGATAAAATGATGTTTAATGGAAGGGGGAAAATGTATTCAGAAGAATAACAAATATATTATACCAAAACTTGTTATTTTATTTTGATTAATCATGTATGTTAACCCCTATAAAGCTCACAGGATAACTTTGATTAAAAATGGAAAAAACATTTATCTCAGCATTTTTGGATCTTTCAGTTGGTGTTTTAAGATGAAATTTTAGGACAAAATTGACAAAATGGGATGAAATGTGATTAAATTACATCTAAAAATAATGAAGTGTTTTCTTATCAGATATTTTTTGATAAACTTTGACTTGCTATTTCTAATTTTTCATTTGACAAAGAAGAAGATATGTGTTTTATATGGATTAGTTCCTTAAAACGTTTTCAACACCATTTGTTAGCCAAAAGTTAATCATTAAGACAGCTGTAACTGCATTTTCATAACACCATTCAAGAATACACCCAATTATACAAACTAATAAAAGATCTAGCTGCTATAAAATGATATTATAATGATTGTTTATCCAATAGTTATTGGGAAAAAATCAAGTTATGTTACCCTATAACAGTTAGTACAGTTTTATGTGCTACAGTCACTCAGTCACTCATTTAAGAATTCATTGGTGGTCCCATCATAGTCTAATTAACGCTTCCCCTGCAGAACGAGCAAATCTCTGGACGCAAAGCTGTGTAAATACATTTTAAGTACATTGACCTCAGCTCAGCCTCACAGGTTTCATAGATTCTTTAGAGCTGGCAAAGACAGTGATATTTCATTGTCATTTCACTTAAGGACACAATCCTTTCTCATTAGAAATTACCTACAAAAAAATATTTAACTAATGATTCATAAAATCACATGGTTGAATTTTCCAGAAGGCTTTTACAATCAAGATTTATGATTCAACATTTATGTCTAGATTGAGAAATTTAAAGGCACAAACTTAAAAAATATTCTAACCTTTCATAAGTTAGTATTTTTACAAATATTATCACACTTCCTATGTACTATTAGCAAGGAAATCTATTCCTTTCCCATTTAAAGAGTGATAAAAATAGCATGTATCCATTTCCAAATACCAGCAAAAGAGAATGAACTAATGACAGTGTAATGAACAATATTTACATTACTGGCATTGTCTGCCAGCTTTTTCTGAAACATCAGCAACATCACTCAGAAATCTCTATGCTGGGTCACACTTTACCTGTAACACTGAAGTCCTGATCAACAACCAGCTTTTACATAAGTGTTCACTTGTGGAAAATGGTGCTGGAATAGAAACTAGGCCCCTTTATCCAGAGTTATCATTCTTACCTCCACCTTAAGTTCCTGCTAAGTATTGGAAGCTGCTAAACTGCACAGTAATACTTTGCTTTACAAACTGACTATTCCCCCAGCTTTTGAAATTCTGAGTTGATCAAAAGATGCCTCAGTCTTGGCAAGGTAATTGTCCCACAACTGACTGCTGTGATACAGGGATGATGTGTTCCTTCCAAACACCCTAAAGACCCAACACATCTGAGTCAGTGTGATACATCACACTGAATTCCTTCCTGGCAACTGCAGATTTTACTTAAGAATTGACATCACCAGCAGGTCAGGGGAGGTGAACCTTCTCCCCTTGGAACAAGTGAGACAAATCTGAAAAACTGCATTCCGTGCTGGGCTCCTCAGTAAAAAAAGACATGGATATACTGGAGACAGTCCAGCCAAGAGCCATGAGGATGATGAGGGAACTGAAACATCTCTCCTCTGAAGAAAAACTGAGAGATTTGGGACAGTCCAGCCTGGAGAAGAGAATATTTCCTGCTGTGAATGCAAGTTGTTCCTGTTTATTCTGGGTGTCTTACGTTGACAAGTTCAGAAAATAAAATCATAAAATTGGAGAGAGCTCAGGTGTCTGGAGGTGTCACACCTGTGTGAGCTTACCAGGATGGCCAGTCCATGGAAAACTGCTGCACAACATTATAGAATATAAAAGTATTCATTCAGTATTTCCATCATAATAAAGGCACTGCTATCCTTCAGCAGGTCTAGCAAAGCAGCAAGTGAAACAAGAAGTTTTTCGGGTTTTGGTTTTTTTTTTTTTTTTCTTTTTTCACCATCAGTCATATTTAACAAGTTTGCCAACTGGGAATCTCTTCCTTCAACTGTGGTCTTTTTTACCTACACTACAGTAAGCTTCAGATGTTCTAATTGTAACTCCATATAAGAATGAAGTCAGAAGCTTTTTCTGCTGACATTCTTCTCAGAAGAACCTTTAGACAGCCCATTGTAGAGAAGCAAAGCTTGATCTGTGCTTTCTGAGAAATCAAGTAACTTCCATGCCATTTCTTTCCACAGCTGTGCTCAGGGCTCCCATTCCTTGGAGCACATCACTGAAAGCAAACTCCGAGAGGCAACAGTTTGTACCAGCACATCACTGACGTACACATTCATCAGAGCCATGCAAACAGAGCATGACCAGACTGGCTTTGGATATTAACAAGCTATCTTTTCCTTCTCCACTATAACTTTCTCACAGTCTCAAACTATGATCTGTTATCATTTTCATTAAGCATGAACATGCATCCTTAGCATACAGTAATTAGCTCTTCTCTTGCCATTTATCAAAGAAATGCTATAAATTAGCCTGCAACAGAAAATATACTCCTGGGGCAAAGTTCCAAGTTACACCAACATAAATGTTACAGGGCTTCAGGAGGTTAAGGGAATTTTTGTGTGAAACTGAGAGAACTTGGCTTATTTATTCTGCTTTACAGCACACTGATAACTTTCACACAGTAAGATACCCATTGAACCACTAGGCCAAATAGCTTCCTAGCCTGGAGGCTGGCTAAAATCCAGGAAGAGGCTTATGCACTTGATATGACACTTAAATGTAATTTAGCTTCATAAATCCCAAGTTGTGATCGAGAAAAAGCCATTTCAGTGGTCAGATCACCTAAAACTAAAAGTATGCAAGTTCTGTGGTTATTTTATTCTTTTACTTTGAAGATAGTAGGTATCTGGATTCATAGTCCCAGAAACACTTCAGAGCTCAGTAAACTGAGACCTATCCTATCACGCATTTTAAATCCACATGTTCATCTGCTTAAGCTAACTGACAGATCTGATCTGTTAGGTCTGATAATTACGAATGTGTTTTGGTTTAAAACATGTTCAGGTGGAATGGTGACGTTTCGTCTTTTAAAAACTGTAGAAGGAGGCAAGGAAGACTATGATGGTGGCAGCCATCTCTTACCTGGCATCTGTCCTCACTGAGGAAAGAAAAGACCTGGATTTCACCTCAGTCTGCAGATTTATATCAGCTGATTCTATGGGACTTTCTCTGCTAGAGTGAGGCACTCTGCCCCTTTTGATGCTTTACCATGTTAGAGTAAAGAAGACAGGGTGCTGGAAAGAGAGCAGGCAAAAGAAAATACTTTTGGGCCAGTCTGTGGGTGTAACACCCCACTGGGCTAGGTCCTGCACACAGGTCCTTCCTGTCAAGTTCAGTTTATACATATTTGACATATATTCAGCATAACCTGGACAAAAAAAGGGAGTGGTTGTAGAAAATCTTCCCTTCCCAACTGAATGCAGTGCTGATCTACACAGCACCTCCTGATACTCGTCAAGCACAGCAGCTCCTCGATCCTTTGTTGTAAAATACTAAGTTTCCAAAAAAGGAGGAGGGGGAAATAAATCATGAGCCATTACACAGAATATTCTGTACCCTTGTGCTTAAGGCCTCTGTTTAGAAAAGTAAGCATGGGTTTGTGTATTTGTGTGATCTGCCCTGCAGGGGTGACCCTTGGAAGCAGCGCAGTGCAAGACCAGGGTTGCGCCTGCCAGAAAGCTGACGAGTGCTCTCTAAAGGCACTGGGCTTCAACTCAGACAGAGCACTTGCTTGGACTAAGTCCAGTATGTTAATTTATGAACTGAAAAGGGTCTGGGAATCCGCTCCATAAATCCCAAGCTAGTAGTAGAATATTCATATGTACAAGCTACACGCATAGCAAACTTCTAAAATTAAGTGCATTAGACTCAGTTTCTTTCATATACAAAATTCGGATAGCGTGCTAATTTCATTAATCCCAAGTGGTTTTCTAATACCCAGTCAGAGGGATTTCCCTTTTACTGGTATTGAATTCAGTGGTAGGAAGTGCCCTTGCTGCTTTCCCGTTCTTTGGCAGCCTACCTGGCTCCACTGCCACAGAAGTGCTTAGATAGCCAAGAATCCAAGCAGCACCTCTTCTACGTACATCAAAACAGAGAGGTGTGTTACCTTCATCTACCATACCATGGCCTCAAAAGCAGTTGCTGTACTCATTGTAGGTAATTTTCCTGAGCTTTATGACTGATGTTTTAATTGAATTTTGTAGAGCAGAGATGCCAGGCAAAGCACCCTTAGTTTCCCTGCCAACATTTTGTCACCTTGCTTCTTTCACTACAGTATCCAGCCTCTAGGAGGTGTCGGGTCACCTCACAACACCCCAGAATGTTATTAGTTTTTCAGATTTATGAAAGCTTTGATGATTTCCAGGAAAAAAAAAAAATAGGACACACATTCCACTTCCCTAGAAGTATATTAAAATTTGTAGTCTAATGTGATCTCTGAATTTTAACAATATAATAAATAATAAAATTAGATAATTACATGTCACAAACAGCTGCCATTGCTTAACTGCCGCAACACTATAGCAGAATGGGAGATAAGCAGAACACTGACACGAAATTCAAATTATTTTGAACGTTTATAGAGTGACTACTCCCTTCTGGACATTATCTGGACATTTAGAGTTTTGAAATTATTACTTGTATGAGTGCATCCAAAAAAAGGTCCATCTCTGCATACAAATGGTTTTAGATTCAGAAAGATCAACATTATAGGCCTCATGGAGCAGAAAGATTACTGCATCTGAAACTGCATCTAATAAGAGCAACAACAACAAGAAGCAGTGACCTGGTAGCTGTGCAGGATATAAGGAAAAGTAGGGTACTGAAACAATATGGAACATTTCTAATGGGTCTTGTAGAAGTTGATTCCAAAGTCAAAAACAGATGCAGAAAGAAACAAGGATGCTCTGGAGATTTAATTGTGTCTTTGTTGATAGTTATTTTCTGTAAAAACAATATATAGGAAACATCAATCTAAAATGTGGGTACAGTTAAAGACAAATAAACTACCAGAATACATAAAAGACAGAAAAATTAAATGAAACACAATATTTGCTGTGCAAAGCAAAACCAGATTGCAGGCTGTACTTGGTCAAATTATAATTTATTTGTTTTCTGTTGGAAGACTTGCATTGCTTTGGGGACAACATACCAGTGGGAAATCAGAGGGAGTCTGTATTTTGAACTTATACCTAATAAAGGAAGGTTAAGAAATGTTCAACTTAGTTTTAATGAGAAAGGTGCTCCTAGTAGTATTACAGCAGTAATATTTTTAAATTAAAAAAACCCTTATGAAAGATAGAATTTTTGAAGGCTTATGCTGTGCGTATTCGAGGAACTGCATTCCAGAAGAATATTCTTAAAAATATTATTAAGAGTAAATGAAGAATTATTTCACTGTGACTACAGCAACTGGGTGGAACGTGCAGACAGACAGCTTATACTAAGCAGAAACATGGAATACCTCGTGGTCTTGGACACTGAATCATATTCAAGTGTTATGATTTTATCTGTCTTACATCTAACAGCTTTGTGTTTGCTTTCCACATCCTATTTTTAAAGGTATTTCAAACTATATCTAGTGGGATTATAAAATGTCCTATTGGTTGCACAGTTGTGGCTATTTGGATACAGGCCAGATTCCATGGATTGAGCTGATCTGTGCCAGTGTCTCAGGACAGCCCAGCTGGCCTGTCAGGCTGAAGCACCCCTTTGATCAGAGGCAGACTATGTTTACCCAGCCACAGCCTTGCACACCATGCAAGTATGTCCAAAGCACCCAGAGATGCAGCCAAGCATGCAAAGGGATTTTGAGTGTGCCAAGACAACCTGCTGCTGGTGGAGAGAGCTTAGGTAAAACAGCACTCTGGAAAATGACACAACATGATAACTTACAGGTTTGAGTGTCCAAAATTCCTAGCAATCTTTGGAGTCTTTGGAGTGTATTCAGAAAGGTTGGCTTGACTGCCCTTCATAAAATGGTTAAGAGGCTGTCACTTCAAGGCATTCCCTTGGAGAGTCACCTCCCTGCTCTCAGGCAAGGGATGCAGCAAGAGAAGAGGGCCAAGAGCTTGGGGTACTTTGTCTGTTCATAGCTTCCATTTCATGCTCCATTCCAAAATGCTGTAAAACATGATGTTACTTTCCATAATGATAATGATGTCTGACATTGTATTTGTTTTGTCTTTGGAATCATAGCCACTAAATAGCATCATTTTCTGGAATTACTATGATTTATAGGCTAAAAAATTTCTTCACATTTTCATCTTTTTGTCTTTGTCATACACCACTCTGTATGAGTGTACTTCTGGAAAAAGTGGCAGATGTTCACACATTAGTGTCATCCTATTTAGCTTAATTTTAAAATATTTTAAGGTTTATGACCTCCTTTTTTTTTTTTTTTTTTTTTTTTTGCTTTGGGCTTATTACCTTTCTTGCCTTTTATTTTCTTATATTTTTCTTGAAGAGAATAGTAGAGATGCTCTAACATTTTGGGAGACAGATGAGAAAGCAGGAAAACACATTGTAAAATGAAAAATATTTGGCTCATGAACAATGCAACAACAGAAATTTGCAGAGCACAATTTTTTCAGTGAAAATTTTATATAAAGTTATAAAAAATGCTGTCCCAAAGTCCCAATTTTGGTGTGAGGTACTTTCAGCAAATCCTGATTACTTCCAAGACAGGATAATGTAGATAATGTAGACACTGAGAAAACAAGATTATCTATGATAGACAGGGGCTTTTAAAATTAACGTTTAGTCAAAAATTTACTGCAGCTTCAAACACTTCAGGGGCTCACTTTCTCTGAGCTGCAAATGTGAAACGATGCTGCCTTTCCATACTCACATACACCCCTTGGTCTTTACCATTTTTTCTTACTGTAATCTGCATGGTGAATTTTTGCCTAGTTCTGCACTCATGGCGTGGAAACCCTTTTATGATTTCATTTGCAGAAGTTTGGTTGGACAAAATTTTATAATATCATGTGAGGCCTCCCATTAGTGACAAGGATTAGCTGAATAAAGGGTTCTCCTGCAGCCTAGACAATAGCATTAGGCTACTCCTGATTAGGAAGATACGTCCTCCAGTTGAAATTTACCACAGTTAAATAAAACCATATGTCTAAGAAATGTGGACAACATCCACCCCCGGGGTGAAATGATGAAATAATGACAGGGCAAAACAGAGGATGAAGAGTGTACTATCTATAATTACATTGTGCAACCACATTTGCCATTACGCTATTCAGCCACTGAGATAACTCTCCTCTCTCTCATGGTGGATGGTAAAGGAAAAGCAGCACATGGTATTGTTTGGCTTTATGTCTCTATAAACCTTTTGTGGTGAAATTTCCACATACGAGGCAAGGAAATGTGGAATAGAAGACATCATGACAAGGTGTACACATTTGAAGAGTTATTCTCAAACCAGTAGACATGATTTTTCCTGAAGTG
Organism: Acrocephalus scirpaceus scirpaceus; assembly: GCA_910950805.1. Classification (NCBI taxonomy): domain Eukaryota; kingdom Metazoa; phylum Chordata; class Aves; order Passeriformes; family Sylviidae; genus Acrocephalus; species Acrocephalus scirpaceus. The sequence continues at coordinate 51,390,013 of OU383774.1, read as the reverse complement.
CTTGATACATTTCTCTTAGGATCCCATAAATACATTTGCTGGTTTTGGTTAATAACTTCCTGAAATACTCAGAAAAGAATAGAATATTTCTATAAAGTTGGTGGGTTACACCAAACTGAGAGGCTGGAAAACATATTGAAGGAATTAGATACATGACTAGGCAGAAGAATGGCAGATTAGGATGCAAAAGGTCACTAACACTTAAAAAAATAAGTAAAAGATATGATTCTCCTATTTTTAAAAAGGGCAGATTCTGTGATCCATTAAAAAGTATAGAGTTATAAGACATTCAGGAAAATTATTGGTTAATTGGTTTTAAAAAAGCAAACAAAGTATGAGAAAACTGAGAAGGAACTAGGTTTTTTCTTTTGGGAGAGAAAGACAAACTAGGGGGCAGCTGGAAGGGGAGGGAGAAAAGAAAGACACAGTAATGGTACTGCAAGGATGCCAACCAGTTCTACGGGCAGTCAGAGCCACAAGATGGATTTAGGAAATGACTTTGTAATTCTTAGAGGAGCAAAGCCCTGTAGCAGGCTGTCTGCAGAGATCATGGAATCCATTTCATGGAGGTAGCAAAGACCTGCCTGGTCCTTCTTTAGCACAACAGGCAGACCAAAACCAATTACTTTTCTTCTTTTATTTTCTGAACGATGTGCCCTAAAAGCAAAAGTTGAGATAAACATGTTAATAAGACTGTTTAAAAAACTTATGCCTGGATGAGCCAAGAGCTTTCTTTAATGTGTTTGAATCTGTCATTGCTCTAAACGCCCTGGAACTTTTATGGGTATTGTAACAGACTTTCTGTCCATACCCACCTTCAAATGGCTGGGGACTCTGCTACTCTCTCAGCCGTACCAGTAGCACACAAGCTGTTGCTTCTCATACTCTCCCTCTTCAACACCTCTTTGCTTGGTACATCCTTAAGCTCAAGACTCAGCTGCTGCCAAAAGCATCAAAGACATGAGAAAACAAACATGGGCTAGACGAAAGCCACAGGGAAAACATCCTGTCCTACAGGATGAAGTCAGTGTCAGGGAATGCACTTTAAGTTGGGTTGTGAAACCACCTTCTGACTTCCTGTTCATTTTGAATGCAGTTATAGAGCAGATCACTCTGCTCTGGGACTCAGTTTATACAGAAGTGATATTGCAATTCTACACAAGCTTTTTTCACCTCCATGTGCCATCTGTGGCAGCTAATCACCTTTGTTGTGATGCCAGTGGTCTAGTTTGTCTCATTTCATTCATTTGTCCTTAATAGGTTTTCCTCTTGTCTGAATTTCTAAAAAAGCCAGTAGAAAAAATTTTTTTACTGTCAGTGTTTACAACTCTCTGTGTTGAAACTTTGTGAGGATTTTCTATTTATAATGTTTCTCGATTTCTATTTATATTTCTTTATTCTTATCTTATTATTGAATTAGTAATCCCAGTAAATAAACTTGTACTGTGAAAGTAATGAATATGGCATGAATTTGATAGATGTATTCTAAATGCTTGCCCCTGGTACTTTTTACTTAGGAGCCTTATTTAAAAAAAGAAAACAAAACCAAAAAAAGCCCACCAAAACAAACAAACAAAAATCACCAAAAACACCCCAAAAACCCCAAACACCACGGTTTTAATTGAATATTAAATGCATGTTTGTTTGGTTTTTTTACTACTACTGCCAACCTCAGAAGATGTAAATCTCTAATTTCTAATCTGATAACTAAAATCTTCATTTCATCCAGGATTAGAAATTAGCAGGATTTTGTACTGTAGCGTGAAAGGGTGCTAAACTATGGAGAACAACAACTGGAAAGAATACCCAGTCCTCACATTTTAGAGGCAGGCTATTTATTTTCTATTGTAAATATTTGTTTTCTTTCTCTCAAATGAATTTTTTTTGGCGGCTAACTCTGAACTCAGTCACACAAATTGTCAATTCAATATTCAGCCCAAGGGACATAAACATCTGGAGAGGGAAATGGAAAAGAATTGCAAAAAAGGAAAAGAGATTTTCTTCTCCTGCTGAAGAGAATTCCCTTTTTAGAAATGTCTGAAGGAAGTTTACATTTGCATCTATTCCTGCCTACGCTCTCTCAGACCGTGCCTGTAAATTAACTGTTTATGTCTCCGTCTTCTAAGTGCTGGGGAAGAAACTTCTACCTGAGGTGTGTGAAGAAGGTTCAGATGGCTGAAAAGGAGGAAGGTAAACCACCAAAGTAACCCTCAAAAATGGCAATTATCAGGTAAAGTGCTTATCAATGATAATTGATAAACAAATTTTCATGCAAATACAATTTGAATTTGTACTCATCAGTTGATTCAAGTGACCTATTGCAAAGTAGCAATAAAGAAACATTTTCCTTTTTTCTTTAACTTGTGCTTCAACCACGGGCCTTATCCAGTATTGTGTGACTGTGAGAAACATCTATGGAAATGACCTGGCAGAAATTTTACATATATGCAAATATCATCATCTACTCACAAGCAGTATTTCTCTAAGTTTATGAAAACAGTATTACTCTAAGGTTAAGGATGTCCCTGCAAGATGATGATATGGCATTCTGCCTATGAAACCAGTAAAAATGCTTCATCCCACTCCTACATGGAACAGTAAAAAAGAATGGCAAAGCCAAAAGGGTTCCAAAAAACCAAGCTCACTAAGTTTTATTAACAAACTACCCACTTGGCATAGAAATTGGTATATGTTTTGTGTCTGTCTTCTAACAGTAGGAAAAATAAAAGAATAAAAAGTTAGAGGCAAGAAGCAGAGCATGAAAGAGACATCAGATAGGAGAGGAAAGATGATCACTAGTACTGGGTCCGTTGATTCAGTCAACAGGGTGTCCGGGGTCCTGAGGGCAAGTTTTCTCTCTCTTGGGATTAGGTTTCTTGCTCTTCATGTAAATGAGTGAGCATGAGCAGTCCATTCTCCTGGACCTTTCTGTGCACAGGCCATAGGCCTTTGACTGTCTTTTGGTGATGTCGACCCACTTCTACTGGGGACTTCTGGTGTACGGTGCATGCCCACTTCTTGACCCCACTTCTGCACTTGCACTGTCCTTTATGTTGTGCAGTCACCATGAACCAGAAGGGAGAAGCTGGCCCCAAGAAGGTGCTGCCATCTCTCTACATCTCATCTACCTTCCTACAGCTCCCCTGTCCAATAACACGGTCTTCTAACTTTTCCTCTTGATTGGCCATTGGGTTTTGACTCAATGCATTAACTTTTTTGATAGCAATGCATTAACTCCATATTGCCCAGGTTTCTACAAGCATGCATGGATATAGCCTGTTGACAAGGATATTTGCACAGTCAGTCCAAGCTCATTGGGATGTTAGTCTATGCTGAAACCTGAACTGTTCCTTTTTTTTCCCTGGATTTATTTGATTAAAGCTAGCACAAATTGCAACTACATCTTCATTTGCTATGTAGACATGGCCTTCAGAGCAGATTGATTTGGTCTGATTTCAGTCCTCTAATAAATTCATACATATTGTAAAATAATTATACATCTAGAGGTAATTTTACAGATGATAAAACCTACTGAAGATTAGCAAAAGCAGAATCTGTCTTTGGAGCAGAATAACATCAGGCAAGAGTGCTGAGTACAGATGGCTGGGAGGCAGCTCTGAAAAAAAAAAAAGAGGGGAAAAGTAATAAAAGTAATAATGCTCTTCTTAAGAGAAAGAAATTATATGAATTTTCAGAGAAGGCAGACTAATCTCTAATTTCAAAATAAACAGTTTGGAGGTGTTTCTGAACTGCTGATTTCAGAAGACAACTGAATCATGTGCAATGCTTATTTGCTCAAAATAATATTACAACTTAAAATTAATTTGTGCGGTAATATTTTTATTGTACCATCTCACTAAAAAGTAACCATATCTAAATAATCAGTTACATCATTAAACTTGTGCTGCCTCAATTACTTGCAACATTCTCTTCAATAAAGCATTCCACAGTGCATGAACAGTCCTCAGTAGTTCACAAGGGGAACAGGGCAGTTTTTGATTATTTTTCTTCAGTGACTCATGCTAAAAATTCCGTGTTAATATATGGTACACCATAAAAATTATCTGTGGTTTTGGAAAATATTTTAAATTTTCTTCATCTAAAGAGGTTTAAAAAGATATCCAAATATTTCATTTTTTACTAAGGCACATGATCTGTTTTGAACATTTTATAAGGATTTGGCATGGTTGACAACAAGTTAATATAAATAAAATGTACATTGATCTAAAAGAAAGGTACATTAATTTAATAATGCCATGATTATTTCTATGTCATTGCTTTCTCTTGATACAGCTTCAAGGTGTAAATTTAGGATGAAATAATCAATAAAGAGGAAGAAAGAGGGATAAAAGAAAAATTTTACTAACTTGTTCTTACATAAGTATGCCATAAATTAAAAGAGAAAGCCAGAGAATTTGAGACTAAATATACAGAGATATTGCCTCTCCACCCTCTGGAACTGTGCTCTGCTTTAGATTGCAGAAATAGGAAAGAGAGGAAGGTACATCTCTCTCAACCTAACCACAGACGTGTCTCAGCTCAATAGGATTAAAGGTCATTTCCTGACCGTCTCTTGGGGACCTTGGAGATGTTTTATGGCTAAATACCTGACTTAGAGCTCTGCCTAGCAGATACGTTTTTGCCTTGAACTAATAAAGAAGAATGTTTTCCATTTAGTAGCTCCAGACTGTTGCTCCAGCCATCTGGCAACTATTCCTGTACATATTTAACATTCTATTTTCTTGATTTTATGAAAGGAACTATTTGCATAATAGATTTCAAAGTACAAATATTTTAATGTGCAAATAGTATTTCAAAAAGCATTTCAAAAGCTCATGGGTAAAGAAAAACACCATTGAAGTGTTCAAACAGTGTTCATTAAAGTTTACAGACAGAATTTTTTTAAAAACACTCATATTTATTTCCACATACTACAATTCTTCAACATGAAGTATGCCATTAATAAGGCAGAAAACAAATTTTAATGTACAAATTGCATTTCAAAAGCTCATGTGTAGATCAAAAACTGCTAGATAACTGTTCAATAGAGTAAAATTTACAGGAAGTTTTCCCAAATGTCATATTTATTCATATGGACTACAGTAACATGAAGATCTCCGAAATTATTAAGACCAGTTATTATGGCAGGTACTGAAAAAGATGTTCAGATACTGTCAGAGAAATCAGGCAATTGGAAGTGAAGCAACATAGTGCAGGACCATAGAAATGTTGTGTGGAAGAGATCTCTAGACATGGCACAATCCAATCTCCTGCTTAAAGTGGGATTATAGCTAAAACCATGCCAGGTCAGTCAGGGTTTTGTGTAAATTCTTGAAAATCTCCAACAACAAAGATTCTACATCTCTGAAATGAACATTTTTCTTTATGTTTAATCTGAATTGCACGTGTTGCACATAGTCGCCATTGTCTCTTATTCAAGATAAATGAAATAATTTGCTCTACCACAAATTGAGCTTCACAGCCTCCTCTCTGCATGTGGAGCAAACTTCCTTCTCTGAGTGCTGATTACAATATGACAAAGCATCACATTTTCTTGAAACTGTATTTCTGCTGGAAGATATTCCAAGTCTCACCAGAGAATATCAAAATTTCTGAAGATGAGAGCTGAAATTGAAAGATGAAATAGTGGACTTAATGATCCTTACAGGTCACTTCAATTTCAAGATATTCTGTATAGAGATGGCTCTGCCCATGATTTTATGTGTCTTTCTTGTTAGTTGCTTTTAGTTTTTCCTTTTTTGAGATTTTTTTGCAGCAGAGTACAAATGGTGGATACTTTTCCAGCACCCATACAATGCACCAAGAAACTGGGGCCAAGATTAGAAAATTTATTTATCCAGCAAGCCTTCCTAACTGTTCTACTAATCCCTGTCATACCATATTTAAAACTATACAGCTCCAGCCCACTAATGTGGGCAAGAATGAAGGGCCACAAATCAAAGCATGTTTCACCTTTAGATTCAGGTTATCGATCCAAATGTGGCTTTCTAATCATTAAGTATGATCAGGTTTCTCTTAACTTCATTGCAGTTGTTTTGATGAGGGTACCCATCACTGAAGAGATACACGAGCTCTCAGTGTAGCCAATGGTGACTACGGACTGAATCATGGAAACACAGGCTTCCAGGCCATGTCAGGTGAGAGTCTATCCTGCCAGGCCTTTCCAGGCAGACATTCCTTTCCCTCCCTAGAAGCCAGAGCCTCAGTAACAACTCCAGTCAACTGCAGTACCTGCCCTATTGCTCACAGGTTCCTCCTCCCTCTTCCCCCTCCCTCATTCATGTCTGCCCTGCAGCTGCTTCTGTATTGCTGCAATGCCCTACGCAGCTGCTCCATGACTCAGGCTGGGAAAATGATCCAGGTTAAAAAAAAAAACAAAACCAAAAACTTGGGTTCTTTTTGTCAGATTATTCTTAATCCAGACCATGGGTTATACAGACAATGAGAACTGAAGTCCAATAGCACACCATGGACACAGCCCCGGTAGATTTCATTTTATACAAAATGTTGCTCCCTCAAGAAACTGCCATCAGCAGATGCCATCTTGAAACTACATAGATTTATTTCCTTTCTTCTCACAGAGAGCATCCTGACTGTCAAAAATTTTTGTCAAAAATCTCTTGGCTGACTTCTTACTAACATTCATTATTCTGGGCTGTAACTCCCTCATAAAATTTCAAAGAACCTGAGACAATTTCCTGAGAGAAAGGAGCAGAAAGTGGATGCAATGCAGTACTCAACTTTGAGGATTCATTGGACTGAAAACACATGGCAAATTTTTACCCAATTCAGTACTAAGCGTGGGCAAAAAATTAAAATAAAGGCCTTTGACTTTTTTCTTCACATATAACATGAATGGAATTGAAATTGTTGTTTAAATTAAGCTTTCTACCAGCTTGCTCCCCATAGTAGGACTTCTCGTCTTCCCAGTTCTGTGAACTGTAAGGCAAAAGTTGATTCTGGGCCCTTTGGAGCAACTGGAAAAACACCAGACGACAGAGATTTTAGTACAGAGACCCTGGAAAATAGTTGAGATTTGTTTGCCATAGCTCCCAAATAGATTTTCGCAGTTGAAAATATCTAAAAATCTACTTCATAAATGTTGCTTAAAGAAGCAGTAAAATTGCAATCCAAAAAGAGGGAAATACCCAAATAACTTATTTTTCTTGTATATGTCAAAAACAGGATAAACAAATGTTAACTGTTCACCATTTTGTACTTTTAGAACCTAAGAGGGGGTAGTTCCCCATGCCACATGTGAGTTATCAAAAACAAGTTTCCAACAAAGCAGAATACTTCAGGTATTTCAGTCTTGATTTGAGTTCAAAAGCTCCTAAAAGAGAAAATCAACTCATTTTAGTCCCTGCCTGAATATGTATGCACGCTGCAATGAATCAAGGAAGTATACATAGAAAGAAATTAAGTAAAACTAGCAAACAGTAACCTTCAGTGAATATTATTTAAAACCAGCAGCCGATCACATAAGCTGTACAGTGACATAATGCATCCTGCAGGCTCCCAGTCAACCACTGGTATCTATGTCTCATTCACTGCCAAACAAAAGAAAATGAAACAAAATAAGACTTTTCCAAACTTAGAATTAAACATTTACTACCTGTATTAAGTTTATAAAGGTGTATGTATGACATGCTTTGAGTTATCCAGATCCTGGGATAATATTAGTTGGAATACTTTCATTGCAGTCAGCAGGACAGTGCAGTGAGTGACTTAGTGAGCATCCTCTAATTTGCAGCAACTCTATGCAATTGAGATGTCTGGGGTTCTTACTGGGTTCTTGGGTGCTAATTTAAATAATTTATTTTATTCTTTGTTTTCTCAGAATTCAGAGAGAAAGATGCCTGCTTACAGGAAACAGGAGTTGGAACGTTATTCCACTTCAAATGTAAAGGCCCTTAAGTCGACAGAGCAATAAAAAATTAAAATTGCTACTTCCAGAGCAGTAGATGGAGCATGATCCCTAGCATTGATACTACTCCAGTGGCATGGAAACACAACTGAATGGATTTTTAAGGTTGTCCCAAACAGGAAAAGTCTCTAGATTCATGTTGTTTCTCAAACCACCAATTTTGGATTACCTGGGTGACTTGGGCTGACCTAAGCCAAAAGCCCTATAGGAAGCATTGTAATAGCACAGTGTGACAAGCACTTGTGTCCCACATGCCCCCGTAGTGTTTATTTGCCAGATTACAGATTTCCAATGCTTATTCAACAAAATTTGATACAATCTGTGGATCTTAAAAAAAATTGAGCATTTTATGTTTTAATGAATACTGTTGAAATGTCAAAACCAAACATTTTCCCACAAGCTGAAGTCAAAATCTCTTCGTTTCCATAATGTTCTTTTTAGCCCTGAGAAAAGCAATATTCATAGCACCTCATAGACTGAAAATTCTCTGAAAATTCAGAGACATTTGGGTCAGGACATGCCCACACTGGATCTGCAAAGCCTTGGATGTGGAAATGTTGGGAGAAAAGTTTAAAAATTTATAATTTCATAGTTTTGAATTTAGAAAGTGAACATGAATTGTCATTCAGTATTTGCAGGACTGTCTGGGTAAGTTTCTGTGAGATTTCAAAAGCAGTATTATGTTTCTATCTTTCCTACAAAGAATTAAAATAGATCAATGCTTTATATTGTTACTTCAAAGATTATTCAAACACTGTTTTATAAAGAAAATACTGAAGAAGCTCCAGTTCACTCTAATAACTATGATTTTTAGCCCCCTTTTCTGTTCAGACACTGTCTTCTAAGTATTTAAAAAACATCATCTTCCTCACATCTCTTTTTTTAATTCAAACTTCAGAAGGTATATCTTCCCAAACCCAACATTAACTTATAAATATTTTCATAGGTTAATACAAGCCTGCAGCTCCTCAGGTAACACTCTGCTAATTCCTTAATTATTATCAGGCTTGTTCCAGTACTGGCTCTTTTAAGAGCCTTAGGAAAAAAATATGAAAACAATTATTCAGTAAAAGTTTTAGCAAAATGCTGGAGAGGATTTTAGAAATTCCATTTTCTCACTAGTGGATGGCTCCAGTTAACAGAAATGGTTTTTAAACTTTGATACTGCAGATTAATGTAAATCTGCACCAAAATCTCAGAAAGTTTCAGAATTAGAGGGCATGGGGAAACACTGTAAACTGAGGCTGAATTCAGCCTCGTGGAGCAAGACAGAGTGGTGTTGCTCAGGACCTTTCTCAGGAATCTAAAGTGTCACCTTGCAAGCAGACAGCTATTGCACCCTTTTATATGTGTTAGAAGGCTGTCACAGAATCTCCTCCTTCTGGAGGCAAAAGCAGTTCTGTTACCCAGCCTGTCTTTATTCATAGCCAGACCATCCTCACTTACACCAACATGGTTCATTCAACTCTTGTAGTTCTACCCCACCACAGTTTGTATGAAGAACAACTCTCACCCATTCCTGCCTTCATTTTCCCATGCAAGCAAAGTTATTTTTTCTGCTCCCTGCACAGGTTGTCCATGCCTCCAGAAAATGGACCTTTGCTAAACTGTTATAATTTAACCTCATTTACTTTAAAAGACATTAGCCAGACCCAAAAACAGGACATGAACTGTGACCTTCTTAGTGCTTCACAGTGCATTACATTAACACTCTGCTTCGTGTATCTTATGTGATACATGACTTAGTCAGAAGTTGCTGGTGGATCATTGCACATTTGAACCCTTTACTGTACTCTGATAGGTTTCAAACTCCCACATTAGAAATTATTGTTATTGGTTCATGCGCTTGTGAACTTTCGTTTTAGCCGCAGCTTCTTTCCAGATGTTGCAGTTTCAACATCCTCCCAATGAATTCTTTTACAAGGAATATGTCTCCTGCATATAAGTGTTCTAACATTTGTTTGCCAATGGAAACAGTGAAAGATGAGCCATAAGATAGCGGCCTTGAAATCTCAAAATGCTATGTGGTTATCTTCTCCTCAGTCAGCTCATCTCCTACCTAAAAATTCTTGTGCTTGTCCACATCATTTCCACCAACTAGTAATTTTTCAAGAAACATCTCATCTAATGTGTTTAAGAAATCCAGACAGATAAAATCTATTACATTTTCTTGCCTAGAAAATTAGCTCTCATATAAGAGAAAGTTATCAGATTAGTCTGGCACATGTAACTCTGGTAAATGTGCATTACTCCTTACGACACTCCCCATTAACATTCGTGTTTTACTCTCCCTTTCAAGATGTTTCCTAAATATTTTCATGCTGCTGAGAAAGAAATAACCCATGACAACAAATGCAACTACCGGGATCTTTTCCTTACCTTTTCTATTTATAAGCATTACTACTACTTTTAAATCTAATATGGTGCTCTGTCTCCCCGTATCTGCTACATGTACCTGCAGCCAGACAGAATTTTGATATGAACCTTTGCTGCAAATCCCAGAGCTGACATTCACCAGGGAGATGAATGGGGTGGGCTGCAATACTGCCCTTTTTTTCATCACTTACCATGCCTGTCACACTTTTGTTCCTCTCTCCCCAAAGTTAACCTCCCAGTCAATGTTAACACTTCTTCTTGAAAACTGAGTCAAATATTCAGCTAATCTGGAGTTTATGAGTAAGTTACTGTACTACCTATCACCGTTGTGTCGGGTAAAGTGGTCAATCATTTTTATGGTAAGGTGACCTCCAGAACTGTATTTTAACAGTTTTGTAAAATTTAATTGGCGATTATCTTTTGTAATTCTCAATTTATGCTATGATATCCTGACTTCAAGGACTCTTACCTGCATTTCTTGTAAATCGTCTCCTTTTTCCTGAAACAGTTCTTGGCAAGGTTAGCTGTCCAGTTACATTTTTTTGCCAGATTTCCTCCTTGCTCAGGGCTTATTTAAAATTAAAAGCATTAGCTTTAACAGTTCAGGTGACACCATTCTTCTGGGTCTTCTGTTTTAAAATCCAGAGCCATGGTATGTCATTGAGCTAATTCTCCACTGAATTAAACATTATGCTCAACTGAAGTTGGATTAACTCACAACCACCATATGCAACTATTTTTTTCTTTAAGCAATCTTGTGAAATTACTAAAACCAAAGCAAAACTATAATATAGTTACATACCCTAGTTCAGTACTAACCTGGGTGGTCTGTCAAGGAATGACGGCATTAGGAAACTAAAGCTAATGACCAGTAAGTTCAAGCTTTAAAATCTAGACCTTTCCAAATTCAGCCATCTGCCACTTGATAAATCCTAAATCACAGGGAATTTCCTGTCTTCAGTTTTAGCTTGAATCCTTGTCAGAATGTGTGGATAGCTATCCATTGATGAGGTCAGATTACTTGATTTCAGCTGTGACCTGCTTGCTACTCTACATTTGTCATAAGTCACCAGCACACAGTTTAAGAAGTCACAGGCTGCAGCCGACCTGGCAATGCTTACTCCTAACTGAGAGCAAATATCCTGGCTACAGCTTCAGGGTAAAGTTTGAATAGTAGAGGAAAAATTATTTCCCTCATTCACTTTTAAGCTAGATTTCAAGTTAAATGCAGTATTAGTGAAGTGTGTCTTCAGTCAATGGATTTCCTTTCCTTTAAGAAATATGAATACGTAGCTACTTAAGACACAAAGATTTTTGAGACACATAAGCAAATTTCAGCCCATTGCAGATGTGAAACAGACCTTTCTTTCTTTCTACTTTAGACAAATAATAATGTTGTGGTAAAAATTGGCTTCAACTGAAAGAACAGGAAAAAAGAGAAATTCAACCAGTAATTTTTTTATTTAAAGACAATGACTTATGTTTTGTCAACATAATTTCATTCTTATAGGATGACCACTACCATCTATGCTTGTACTTCCTTTAAGGGGAATCTTGAGGTTTAAAAAATATCAGGAGATATGCCTACCCTAATTTTTCCCCACATGATGTCTTTTGGCACTGCTGCTTGGCCAACACACCTGAGAAAACGTTTTACTGCTGAAATGAATAACAGTAATGTGCATCCATGTTCGAGTAAAGCTTATGTAAAATGTTGTTTTAAGAGTCACAGTTGTTTCATTTTAATGAATTTAACAGACAGCAAAGCTTTTCTAACAGTACCAAAAAAAAAAAAAAATAATCACAGACAATGGTTAGTTGCCTAACAAGGCAATTTTTAATTGTATTTTTTAATTAACTCTTATTTATTTTTCCTTCCATTTCTAAAAAGGAAAGAACATTTCCAGTCATGTCTCCTTCTCTAAGAAAAGTGCTATTCAACTTTTTACGTGTAATTTTTTTTTTCAATTGCATTAGAGGAAAATGTATGAGAACACTTGAGTCTGAAAAAAGTAAAGGTTTGTTTTTCCCACTTCAGCTTTCTTCCCTAAAATCAGTTTGGGGAGCAGATGTCTCTTTTTTCCATTTATTTAATAACACAAAATGAATGTGTTTAAAACAATTTAAATTAATCCATGGATTTATGAGCGTAAGACCTGTGACCAAAAATATGCAGGAATATGGATCAGACTTTTCTGAACTCTGAGCAGAGTGAGGCCTGTCTGTGCTTGCAGGGTGATGGTAAGAAGCTGTTACACACATCTTGTAGTACATACAGCTGAGAAAGAGTGAGATAGGGCCCCACGTCCTGCAATAGCTGGAATTTTTAGCTAGAGACAAAGGTCCTTCTAAGGGGGAAGTGATGGCAGTTTGAAATCCCATTGGAAATCACACATGATTCTAAGCTGCTTTGGGAAATATCAGTGGAACACAGAATGGGAGGAAAGACAAGAGGGAGAACAGACTCTTGACCTGAGAATTAGATTTACTGTCTTCTGGGGAAGGCATGGAGTACCCAGGCATGTCCAGGAACTCATTTCTGTAGCATCCTAGAACCATCTCTAATTCAGGTGTGAACACAGCTTCTTCTGTTTGAGTTGCCAGTCTTTGCAATTTACACTCATCCTTATCCCTGTGACAAAGTTCTCCTGAGGCCATTAAAGTTTTATTTGTACTTGCTGCTGTGCTGGCAAAACCATGACACATGATTTCTGTCACTGCCCTGACTAAGAGCTTTGGGTATACGTTTTGATGGAGATTAACATCCTATCATATATTAAATAAAGTTGAACTCTTATGAGGTATACGAGGAGACCACATTCCTGCAGATCAGATTCTCGAAAGTAAACACAACTTAAAACCACATTATTCCAAAGAATAATTTACTGGAATAGACTTTGTATTATGCAGTCTTAAGAAGCAGGAGCATTTTCGGTTTGGCTCTAAATATCTACCCACACATCAAAGTTTGGAAATTTCAAACAGTAATAAAGTGTCTTTGATGTGCAGATGGTATTTTAATTGCCAAAACAAACAAATAAAATGCATGGCTTAAAGCCACTCCTACTGTATGTGGGAGATCACCGCTGACAAGTCACTGGACATGCCACGGACAAAAAGATGAATATGTTGTCCCACCAGGCCTTAGAGAACATTTTTCTAAGGCAGTATTAAGATACTACATGCAAAGTATATGCTTATGTCTTCCATTTATGTATCAGCCCTCATGAAAATACAAGTCTCCAGACTAATTAATAACTTTTTATAAGTGCAATAACACTATATAAGCAGGGAATCATTAAATGCAGACCACCATTCTGTCTTTTTATGACATTATTCATGGGGGGTTTTTGTTATTTGCTGGGATTATAAAACAGGGAAAATGTTTGCTGAGTTCAGGAACATTAAACATAGGCAATATTACCACTATTGCAAAGAACAGAGACAGAATTTGAAATGTTGTTCACAAATTGGCAACATACTCAGAAAATTTAAATATGAAATTCAATAAATGTACTTTGGGAAAGAAGACTCAGACATATGAAATATATATTGGGGAAAAAAACCCCAGGCTTATATTAATTCAAAAATGCATAAGAAGAGATAGGATTCAACTACCAAAACTGAGCACCCATGTTGTTACAAGAAAACATCTTGTTTATATGATCAGAGGTACAGTCTGAAAAAGACATGTTAAGAAATCATTCTATTCAAAGCAGAAAGAACGTTAGACTTGAGATAAAACATAATTGGGAGTGGAAGATTGGATAAAACACAAAAATTTATCGTGGAAGGTAATTGCAAAAAGTTTACAAGAGAGTAGAGTAAATGATCTGAAAAAAATGGTCCTCATGGAAATGCTGTAGAACTACAATTGTGAGAGGAGAAAGAATAACAACTGCTGAAACACGTACATGGTTTCTTTGAAGACAGAAAGAATAAAATATTTTTACATTACTGTAAGAAATACAACATTTAATGGTTTTAAATCATGAGACAGGCTGAGCACTAGAATACTGGAAATGCAGGGTATTTATTTTCCTTAGAAAAAGAAACCAGACATGCTGTCCTTTTTTTTTCCTGTGGCTTTTTTAATACCAACAAAATTATCCATGTCCATGAGGTGGGTTGTTATTGGTTCATCACCATCAATATCCTGTTTCTGACATCATAACACACAGTAACTACTTGGTTTCTCCACTAAAAAACATGTGCAAATCCAGTCAGATATTTTTCTTCAGTATTCTTGCATTTCTGTGGAAGACGCCACAGACAATATTACTATAACTCTGTCATCTGTAATATCCTCTTATTTTTTCCTGGAAACAAGAATACTTCATTTGTCAAATAAGGAAAAATTTCACGTCCATGCGGACTTTCAAGATATATTAAACATAATTTAGGACAGATTCTAAACTGCATAAATCCTGCAGCTTGGGGATTAATATTTTATAGCTTTATTCAGACAAGAAAGAGAGAAAGAAGGTGATGGATTTTTAAGGTTTGAGTATAAAAAGATGTCAAAGTCTAACACTGTCTTAAATGTAGCCTGTCCTACAATGAAACTACACTGGCACATACTTTTAGAGAAGCCAAATCAGGAACAGTCCATTACTTTTTCAGCTGGTTTCCAGCTTCCTGAGCCCTCTTGTCACCCAATCTACCTACCTTCAGTGCCAGTGCCTTGGGGGAGTAAGGAATAAATGGCTATGGGCAAGGGAAAAGGGGTGAAACCCTCTTGCAGCTATGCTATGTTTTTATGACCTTAGACAGCTTGAGCTGGTTTTGTCTGTGTAGCACATTTCTTCTCTGCACATCACTCAGGGCTATATAAGCAGAGCTGGTTAATGAACTGTAATTTGCACTGGAATAAAAAATATATTTAACTAGGAAGAAAAATTGTTTTGTCTTCAGCTGGATCATCTTCTCAATCCACTTTAGAAAATGGCCCTACAAACATTTTATTCTGAGGTTGCTCAAAGGGTGGCGGAGGGATGGAAGATGTTGCTTAACCAGGTATGGTCACCAAAGAAATATGTATGGAAATGCAGCCTCTGTAAATTCAATTTAGAAAAAAACAAAACCCAACAACCACCCAACATATAGCACAAATAGCATACAAAGCCTTGCAAATAGCTTATGAAACACCATGAGCAACTTCTAAGCAAGTCGTCCATTGAATGAATCTGCTGGCAATCTTCACTGCTGCCCACTTTTGCTCCTGTTATTGTACATATTTTACTAATAAATCAGAACAAAGGGGGTTTTCTTATATACAGATCCAATGTTCACTCTCAGGAACAGATTCTTAAATAATCAGCAGCAACTAGGATATACAGGCTACTCAGGTGCATATTCAGGTTTTTTAGACAACACAGATATAGGGCAGGGTTTCAGGGATAATTTAAGTATGTCAAAACCATTAATCATGGGAGTAAATGGAGGAGTGAGGCTCCACAGTCTCAGTCCATCATTTAATAATTTACTGTTTTCCTGTTACTGTTGAAACAAAAATCTCTCCTGTATAACCAGAAGTGTAGAAACAAAAAATCTGTTTGGCTTGTCTTGGCCCACTTCGTCTCTGTGTTTGCTACATTAGTGGTGAATCCTCTTCTTTCTCCTTCTTACTCCTCTTTTATCATCAGCCCTTGAGAGTGTGACCACTGCAATCTGCAAAATAACTTCCACAGTATGAGAGTATTGCTGAATATGCCTAATGTCAACCACATCCTATTTTTGAATATTTCTTTTTCACCCTACATTGCCTGTGAGCACATAACATAAGAAAGAATATTACAGATAATACCTTTGCGTCATTCATGCTGTTCCTACTCTTCTCTGGGACAAGCATCAAAATATTTCATTCTTAAGTGTGTGGGTAAACCTGCATTTGTCTTATTGTCTAAGGCTAAAGCGTAAGGTAAGTAGAAGGCATGATTATTTAGGAAATATATCCCCCACTATGTATTTCTATTGCATCTGGTTTTACAATCTAAGTTCAACCACAGTGTATGCAATTAAGTCCCTCCATGAGCCCACTGAGGCCTCAAAGGAGACAGGTGTGGAGGTGAGGGCAGGACATGCCTTAAAAAAGCCGAAAGTTTACTGTCCTGTGAATGACTGTCCTCTGTGTGCTTGCAGGAAAAAAAAAGAAAAGTTTGAATATTTTAGGAAGCAGCAAGGATAAAATATAAGCTGAGCTGCTCCATAAATCCTATTCTAGCATGCCATAGTGCTCCACGAGGTACTATGA
Organism: Acrocephalus scirpaceus scirpaceus; assembly: GCA_910950805.1. NCBI lineage: Eukaryota > Metazoa > Chordata > Aves > Passeriformes > Sylviidae > Acrocephalus > Acrocephalus scirpaceus. Next base: position 51,373,436 of record OU383774.1, on the reverse strand, counting down.
CATGGTCACTGCAAGGATAGATGCTGGAGCCCTGAAAGAAACACACAGCCCCTATCCAGAAAGGGCTGTGACACGACAGGCAGAGCACAAACACCTCTCAAGGACACATGGTGTTCTGCCTCTATTCTAGTTTTGGTGATGTTCTTGTTGCCTGTGAAAGTCCTGAACCTTTTCCCATGTGTACATGTGCAGCTTCTTAATGAAAACAAAATCTGTTCTTCATGAAGAGTGGAAAACTTGTGGTTGCACTTTTCTGCCAGCATTAAGTTTGCTTTTAGACTAACTTTGAAATTGAAATCTAAATCAAAGTTTCAACAGGCATGTTTTGAGGAGTGCTGTAAAGAAGGGGGTTTTTTGGACACATTTGTAAAACTCTAAGATAAATAGCAGTACCTTCAGGAAAGCTGGATACAGACTTCTGCTTCTTGGCTGACCCAGAGAAGCAGTAATGATTTTTTTAATTATTTTTTTAAGCTAACTCAAAGCATGCACATTTCAGTGAAAAAGTGAAGTAACATGCAACAGCTTGTCAAAATCTAGAAAGTTGCTGATTTGTGATTTCTGTTGTTTTAAGCATATTTCATGTCATAACATTAGTGATACTCCGAGTAAATAGACAAAACAACTGAAGAGACACAAACAAGTCACGTTTTCTCTGCATAAGCATGCTTCATGACATGATTGATAGTGATATACTACTGAAACCACAATCTGTACCTCACTCAGGGTGAATTCAGAGATTTCTTTTCATTATTTAAGCTCTAGGGGCTTTTTTAAGCTTGGAGAAATTCCCATTTAGGTCAGTCAGCTTTCCAGATATATCTATCTTTTCTAATATGTGGCACAATCTACTAATTAGTACACTGTGTGGTAAAAAGAAATATGTATGCATTTTATATATACACAGACATACATATACACTCTACACTACCTCATGCCCCACCAGTTATCGATGAGTGGAAAAATGTTTCACATGCACACTGCTCCTTGGTTGTATATGAAGTGCAGAATCTTTTCTAGCATAACGGGCTAGTTGACTGATTTTTTTTCTGGCAAAAGCAGTTTTGGATAAAATGTTCACCATGGTTGACATTCAGGGTGGAGCAGCTTTCCCTCAACCCAGCGCACTCCTCTCCAAGCACACAACTGCTCTGTCAGTCTGTGTACTTCCTTCGAAGACCTCATTTTGCATGAAGTGCCCCTCCTGAGCTGTGGGTGTTCTCTTGCATGGCTGCTATGAATGAAATCATTGACATTACACTGGGAACTGTTTTTATAACTTTTGGCAACAAAGTGGGAGTTTCAAAACGTAAACTGGCCTAACAAAGTATTTTATAAACTCATAGAACTATATCACCAGCCCTAAAGGGGATAAAAAAATTCTTCCCGTTTCCAGGAATTTTCAGGGACATTATTAACATTTGTTTTCACTTAAATAATCATAAAAACTAGTTTTGTTGAAAAATTATCAAGGATAGATACAGATAGAGATAGAAATAGAAATATCATTCTATGCATCTATAGATAGATATGTAGTATTTTAGGCATACTAAAGACAGTAACTGAAAAGTCAAATTATTTGCTTACTAGAATTGTCTGTGTTTTTCCATACATTATTAGAACTAATTGGAATAGATAAAATATATTGTGGGGAGAAAAGTTGTGAAAGCTTCCATTTTGAAAATGTGACATTAATAAATAATGTCTAACTGGCACACATAAGTTTCCCTTCTGACAAAATGACAATAACATTGAGAGAAGATCACAATCCAGAAACGCTAAACTTCACTATGAGAGCACCTCAGTTTTTTTCAAGTCAGTATGGACACTTGCCTTATGGCAAGGAAGTACAAAAGGAAAGAAAATTGTGATATCTCTCACTAATCATGGAGGTACCTTTTGCTCTCTGACAAGTACATGGAGGACCCAAACAACAAGACTTCATTAGAGAGTTAATGTTCTGATTGATAGAGGCAGGTGAATCAAAGTTTAAAAGTTTCCTTACCTCACTTTAGTAATATGGCCCTTATATCTCCAAATTTTGCAAAAATTTGACAAAGTTCTACGTAATAAGACACAATATCAGTACAGGCATTATTTGACTTAACATTTGTTGAAATCTAACTTGAAAAAAATATAGGGCTGTATTCTGCAGCTCTGTATCAATTAAAATCTACCCAGAAGACCACAATATTATTCAGCCAAAGGGCTGATCATGCTGTCAAGCTCCCACTGGCCTTGGAGAGCTATTTACAGTGTTGATTTCTGTTTACATAGTGGTGATTTTCCATGGGTTTTGTTTAGAGAGAAGTTAGAGTCTAGCCAAGGGCCTCGTGGCCCCAGCTGAAGAGTCAGTCCTCAGTTCCAGGGTCAGATCAGGTGCAGGGAGAAAAGGAGGTAAATGGAGAAGTAGGAGACTAGGACAGGCAAGAGTAATCCTGAGGATCTTGCTGAGGAAAGGAGATGTCATTGGAAGAGAAGGAAGGTAGATGTCATGAAAACTGGTCTGGTTCAAAACCTGTGTAAAAACGGAGTGACCTTTATCCATGAAGGTGGACCAATATGTTTAAAATCGGTGATAGAAAAGAATCTTGTGGGTGACAATGCAGAGAGATGGGTCAGGAAAGCCATGTTTTAACCTGTATTCAGTAATGGTTGATGTCAATAGACACAAGGGAAGCTTCTTGATGGCACAGTGTACCAGGTACTGGTTCTGAAATCAGGAAATGTTAAAACCCCTCCAGTTTTTTGAGCTTGATATATTTCATTAATTTTCTTTGCAAGACTACAGCTTAATCAATCTGCTTGTGAAATACTGAGTCTGCCTTTAATTTTTCCGTTGAGAAATGAATCAGATGTGTTTTAGTCAGTCACGACAGGTATATAATGTTATTTCCAAAATTCAGCATGTATTTCCCTCAGTAGAAGGTGATACAAAGTATAGAGTGTGTCTCTAGGAACGTGCGCTTGTACCTGAATTCCTCAAATAATGTTCTAGAAAAATAATTAAATCAACTGTGGTACATTTTTGCAGCAGTTAATGACTGCCATATGTGAGAATCATGAATGTCAATAGCAAATTTGGAGACGTGTACACGTAGAACTTCTATAATGGAAAAAGAATGGGAAAAGATGACTTAAGTCAACTTCTGATCCAGAGTAGAGCAAACAAAGATGTTGATTCTTCTGCACTAATTTATATTTTATTTCTTTCTTGTTATTTTGCATGAATATATCAAAGCTCTTGGCATGTGGAAAATAAGTTGAATGTACAGATTTTTTCTTCCATAAAAATATGTCAAATGCCATGTGGGCACTTCTCAGTTCTTCCTCTTGTAAATCCAACAACTTTCACAACACCCTTAAAAGAGCAGCTCACGCTAATATATTTGTATATATAGTAAGCGTTTGTACCTAGAATGCATCTTCAAAAGTTCCTTATAAAGGAAATATGTTAAGGGTATTAACCCACTTGGGAAGGGCATGTTCCCCTGATGGAAAGGGGATATTTGTACACCTCTTTTGCAGCATACCGGAGACTGTGCATACAGGAAACGGAACAGAAGATGAAAAAGCAGTGAAGAAAATCTCATTTTATACTAAATCACCCTATGATTTGGAGCTTTTCTTCAGAAATAAGCCTCTTCTAGCTACAGCAGAATGCTTTATTTGGTGTGGCTTTGGACTCCTGCTACAGGGAATGGAGGCCTGGCTCTAGACCTGTTGCCCTGCAGATGTGTTTCTTGCTAGGAACCCAGATGTGGGGTGGTAGAGAAAGAGTACAGAGACCTTTGGGTGGTCATCGTTCTCTGATCACCAGCATGGGTATTGGTGACACTGCCAGAGCAAATATGATCATACCAAAAGCATCTACAGAGCTCTAGGGGCCAGAGAGATGGGGATGGGAGCTGAAGTGAGGTTCTTTCTCCTTCCAGATGCATGTCAAACCTACAGAGCCACAGACTTCTGATCATGGATGATCTGTGGCAGACCCTTCCAAAATAAATTATTTTAAAATTCAACACCTGGCACCAAGAAGGATTTGCCTTCCATATTTGCCTTCCATACAGATCGTTCCTTTCCCCTCATTCAAGTATATCAAGAGTGTGTAATGCAGAAATGAAAACTCCCTACCTGATTTCTCAATGATTTATGTAGTAAAGGGACGTAGGTCTTGTAAATAGCATAAAGAAATTGATTATTAAAAAGGATGAGTCAGGTACAGGAGCATTGATATAAGATGAAGTAGACATTTGCCACCTGATAGAGGCTTTCACTTCGGCAATTTTCCATCTTTGCTTTCAGGCCTGATACTTCCTTGCCTTGCTATCAGCTTTGTGTCTGTAAGCAAACAATGCTCCTACCTCTACGTTCTTTGGACATGATCACTTTTATCAGCTGCTGATGTAAAGCAGGATAGTCTTCACTTTAAAATAATAGAAAAAACTATGAGATAAATGAATGGAATAAACATTAACATAAGTTAAAAATGGGTCATTACCATGCTTTAATTTTCATTAATAGGCTTGGGATTTTATTTTATTTTCAGTGGAAGGTACACCTCATATATTTGAGCAGGTCAGAAAAATCCATCCTCTGTCAATACAAAACATCGTATCTTTACATACTGCAAGTTTTAATGGAAAATTGCATTAACCAGAGACAAATCAGCTATGTAACTTTTTCAGAAAAGATCAAGTTTTCCACATACTACTATAGTTTATATCCAAGGGTGCATTCCAGTAAACCAGAAAATAAATCAGCATCCATGAGACTGCGAATGGGCCATTAAACAATGGCCATGTCAAAGCTAATAAAATGAACTTTGTATTTTTCTAAAGAAATATGCTAATATTATTTATCCTCTTCAAACATATGTTGAGGCTTTGTGTCGTGGAGGAATGGAAAAATTCATTAGAGGTCTGTGCAAGCCCAGATAAGAAGATATACAGAAACACATAAACAAGAGAGACAGTCAGGAACATGAAAACCATATTTAGAGTTATAATGCTTACAGAATGTTGGAAGGAAAAAAATGTGAAAGTTTTTGAAAGATTAGGAAAGCAAAACTGTGGTTAGTTGTAATTCCAGTCAGCCTTAGTGCCCATGACCTGAGTGGACCTTTGTCATGGTTTAACCCCAGCCAGCAACTAAGCCATTCACTCCCACCCACAGCAGAGTAGGGGAGGAAAACAAAAGGGTAAAATCTGGATAATTCATGGGTTGAGATAAAGACAGTTCAATAGGCAAAGCAAAAGCCCTGCACAAAAGCAAAGCGAAACAAGGAGTTAATTCACCTCTTGCCATGGGCACGCATGTGTTCATCCATCTCTAGGAAAGCAGGACCCATCACATGTAATAGACATGTGGGAAGAAAAATTCTATCATTTTAAACATTTCCTTCTTTTCTACAGCTTTATACACTGAGCATGATGCCATAAGATGTGAGATATCTTTGGTCAGTTGAGATCAGCTGTCAAAGTTGTGTCTCATCCCAACTTGTGGTGCACCCCAGCCCACTCATTGACAGGGTGGAGGGAGAGGCAGAAAGGGTCTTGACAAGGTGTAAGCCCTGCTGGGTAATAATTAAAATATCCTCATGTTATCAACACTGTTTTCAGAACAAATCCAAAGCACAACTCCATCCCAGCTACCATGAAGGAATTTAGCTCTATCCCAGACAAGACCAGCAAAGCTTTCAAAACATGAATCTGAGATGACTGAAACCATCACATTTTTTACACTTGGCCAAAAATATAGCACATAGTGGGATGGCATTTCAGGTATATCCATGTCATCAAAGCACAGACAGCTAAATTAGTAACCTTTATAAGGAACTTTAAATCTCCCCATAGATAATGAAGCATTTTCTCACAGTCCTTTTGCTTCAATACTTATAACAGTCACCTGGTTTACAGAATTCTTTTGAGCTCTCTTTGATAGATAGATTTTCCTACTCTGAAGTATATTGTTGCATCAGATTGAAAAGCAGGTGGGGAAAAGATGGAAAAGATGATTTCTAGATACTGCTACATCCTGTTATTCAAATATGGGGAAGGGATAGAGGAGGACTGACATATCTTTCAGAGTTTTCTCTTTTGTTTTCAGATGTAACTTCCCCATGGAACTGACCATAAAACAGAAGATTACAATGTTTTATCCTTAAATATTTGTTATTTTGTATCTTTAGGTACAAAATAAAAGCAATTTTTGCAGCCAAGCACCAGCACCAAGTTTTGGGCTCTTTCACTTTAAGACTAAAACCAGCTGGTATGTAAAATAAAATGGGGCATTTCTGGAATTAAGAAACAAAAAGTGTGATTCTTTCTTGTTCAATCCAAATGTGTTTTTATTTAACGTGTTTTGCATGCATAAAAATGGAATTCAGAGAAGGCTGAACTTTAGTTCTGTATCACCAATAGCTATAGACAAACATTACTCATCTGTCTGTTTGTACAGAGGAAAATTACCTAATATCCTCATCACTGTAATTCTACTTGATGGTTTATGCACAAAGAAAATGCATACTCCCAGTGGTTTCATAGCAACTCTGCATCAACATCCTAAGATTAACGGAAGGTGTGCTGAGTTTTACCTTTAAGAGGGTCCGGATGAGATGTTTAATTAATCATAATATCAAAGACTGCCAAATAATCACACTTGAAAAGAAATCTCATTTCTGTAGAAGAAGTGACTAAGAAGCAGGTCTGGCCCTAACAAAGATTATTTCAAAGGGTTTATTTCAGTGAGCTCCAAATCAAAACCAGCTATTTTTCCAGTAGAGTAATTATGCAAAATAAAATTGCCCATTGTAGTCTATATAAAAATCTCAATTTTTTTATTAACTACACACAAGAAGTTCATTGAAGCCTGCTTTAAAGCTGGAAAATGTTGGAATTAAGCCCACACAATTCACACTCCATGGATAGGTTAATAATCAGAGATTTTTAAGCAAATTCCCTCCAATTAACATAACACTTCCTTTGGTGGTTGTCCCCTTGAGCCAGCCATTGTTAAACCCCCTTCCAGCATCCATAAGGAAAAGGATTTATTATTCAGCTGGTTTTAGACAAACTTTTTTTTAAAACTATTTTAAGGTCCTAGTGAAATTATAGTTTTTACCATTGTGATTTTTCTTGTTCCCTTCCTTGGCCAAATCTACAACTATAAAGCATAGGTATCTGTCTTCTTATGTATAAAACTCATATATCAGACTTCCAGTACCTTAAGGGGGCTTAAGAAAGAGCTGGGTCTTAGAGGGTCTTTTGACAAGAGAATGTAGTGGTAGGAAAAGGGGTGATGGTTTTAAACTGAAAGAGTATTTATTTAAGTCAGATATAAGAAGTAAGGGTTTTTTCACTATGAGGGTGGTAAAACACTGGAAGAGATTGCCCAGAGCAGTAGTAGATGGCCCATCCCTGAAAACAGGCAAGGTCAGCATGGACTGGGGCTCTGAGCAACCTTTGATGTCTCCGCTTACTGTAGTTGAAGACGCCTCTGCTCATTGCAAGGGGCTTGGAGGGGATGACCTTTGAAAGTCCCCTCCACTCAAACTATTCTATGATCCCTTCTGCTCCTCCAGAGAATTTTCCTTCCCTTTCCAGTCAGGTTCTTCTCAAGACTGTCTAATCAAGAACAGAAAAATCTCAGTTGCTTTTCCTCAACCTGTGATAAAGCCTTGTTTGTGGTACAGTATTGTGTAATCCTTCTTTGTTGTTGGACCAGTGGAAGTGTGATTACGATGGAAATCATTAACAATCCTCACTGAGTAAAGGCCAAGTGATCACAGGCAAGTAAAGCTAGGTTTTCATCAGGAATTAAATTTAATCTTTAATGTACATGTTGTTCAGTCTACTACGTCTACATACAAATACTCACATATTTTTGGCAAGAAGAAAGGCTATTTCCAGGCTCTCCATTCACTGCAGAGGAAATGTAAATAAAGTTTATGGCAAAATCCTATTGAACTGCCAAAAATCCAGAGTAGCTTGTTTTAAAAACCTTTCCTAAGTGGTAAAAAAGACCCACTGTATTGCTTTTCCGTGGGCATAGCCACTTACTCAAAGTAGTCCACTGTGTTCTATCACAATGTTTTTCCACAGCACAATACTAAGCTGCTGAATGATTCATTTCTGTTCCTAGCTCACCACCCTGTTTTCACACTCCTTTCTTTTTTCTCTGTTGTATAGGAGCGATAGAGAAAAGCTAAAGCATGTGGCAAGGTGACGAAGTGCCTGAAGCAGAAGTGAGCGTGTACTGAATAACATGGTGGTGAAGTCAACCAACAAAACTTACTGAAATCAGTGAGATTATTTCCACGCTTTTCCACTGGCACTGGGCAAATCCTTTGACAGCTGTCTAGGCCAGTCTGGCAGGAGATATGCATCAAGGACTTTTAACAATGCTATTAAATGGTATCTTCAGCTACAATATGTTCTTCCCAAAATAAAACGTTTCAGCTCAAGTTTTCCACCTAACCAGAAGGTGATATCCAAAATACATTGCTACAGCTGTAAGAACATGTGAGCAAATCCATTACATATGATCAATGCAATTTTTCAGACGTGTTCAAATTGTTGAGGTCCCAAATTCATTTGAGACCATCTTTCTGCTAGCTTAAACTGGAAGTAAATATGGAAATAAAGAGCAGCAGTCTGTTGAATATGGACTTTATTTCAAAGTATATAAGTACTCTGGCATTTGGCATTACCTCAACATGGCTTTGGGCAAGCAGCCACTCTTCAAACTTAAAGACATTTTGTGAATTTAAGCTATAATTTTGGAAAGAGCTTGCTGCTTATCCATTGAGAAAGTGAAATACTGGTTTTTTCCAATGTGCTGTTCATTTACTGGAAAACTCTGCTCTCTCTCATAAAGCCAGAAATGCTCTGTATTCTTATTTCCGAAAAGCAGAATGGTACATTGAGGAGCAAAATAGGCAACATCTGTGATTCACAGATGGAAGAAAAGAGAACATTGCCTGTAGTATCCAATATAAATATCTGCAATAAACACCCCACAAAGGGCTTAACTGGAGAATAACATGAGCATTCCAGTGCAATACTTTGACTTTTGGTATTCTACAGTCCACATGAAGAGGACATCACTTTATTCCAGTGCATCTCAGGTTTTCAGAAGGCTGATCATAATAAAAAAGGTAGCACTTAGCGTGAAAAACCAGCCAGAGTTTTATTTTTCCAATAATTTAAGATTATGGAAGATTGGTGTTTAACCATTTGTGGTTGCAAATTATTCCAATTTGCAGAAATACTTAGACTTTGTTTGCAGAGGGTTTAAAAATATGATTTTTTAAAATTCCTTCCATTATTATAACTAAGCAATGAGTGACTTCTACTCCACTCTGTTTTCCAGGTGGTAAAATACAGATGACAATACCATCATTTTCTCAACTTTCAAGAACTGGTTTAAAAACTAGGCAAGAGTGTTAAAAATTAGGCAAGGAGGTGTTCCTTCCTTTCCAAATAACAGATTTTTTAGTATTTCATATTATGTTTTTTGATAGCCTTGTACTCCAATTTTTGCTGTATGTAACTGGTATAACTTCCCTTCAGAGATGTTAAGAAATCTTATTTGCCTTACAGATTCCTATAAGAGCTAGAAGTTCAGAAAATTTGACCAGCATGAGTTCTCTTGTCCCCAGTGTACAGTCCATTGCTTTTGGGCCTGTACATTTCAGCTATTTTATGCTCTCTCTTTAAATACTGTGCTTCAAAGGTTTTTGGAAGAATTGGGGTGGTTTTTTTAAACCAATGTAAGCTCACCAGAAGCATATTTTCTCAAAATGTTGCTTCAAATCTCTGCAAAAGAGCAATGAGTTGGTTATTAGGACATTTCTTATTAATATTGTTAGTGAATACAAACTTTAACAGTTAATAAGCAGAATGAAAAATCAAGTTTTTTCTGGGAGACTTGCTTATTTCTCCAGTCTATAACATAAGCAGAAATAGAGGAGTAAATTAAATTACAAATATTCTCCTGCTTTGGGGTAATATCCTCTCTTGGTGCTTTAGTTTACAGGAAGCATTTTTATGAGGGGTGGGGGGTCATTTCCAGGATATTTTTATTATATTGCTTTACAAACTACAGTGCTTCTTCAAACTTTTCATGCCTAAGGATCATTTCACAGGTTCTTCAAAAATGATAATATAAATATTACTCTCAAACACTTCTGAAAATTAACAGGAATGGTTACTTGGAGTTCTGTCCCCTTTATAAATTATTCCTTCCAACACCATATTGAGGTGGTTAAATTTTGTGTTTTGAGACATATGGCTTCAATATCCTAGGTGAAATGCAATTAAAGTTAAGTAGGAAAGTAAACATTTGCAGTTTTGATGCTTTAACCAATTTTATAAAAAATAAATTTAGAAGATGATTCATTGGTTTCTTACCTCTTTTGTTTTCATTTGGATCTCAGGGGAAGCATCCACGTGGGGACTCCACTGAAACTGATATAACTTTATGAAATGTTTATTTCTTTCCCAAAACACCTTATTGTTCTAAAACCAAAGAGCATTAAAGATGACCCATCTGAGTCCAGCTTTGCTCTCATCATCAAATTATCGGCCAGGTTTTCTCTAGCCATTCATGTATATTCTTACCATTTCAGATGGTGAAATATATCTATTACTTGACATTTTAATCCAAGGTCTTTGACTGCTAAATCTGCAGATGCCTGGGGATCATAATCTGTAAATGTCGTTCACAGCATAAAAGCAGATTAAGGTTTGCCTGAAAATTAGGTGATAATGCAATTCTTCTTCCATTTTAGATTTCAATAGAAAACATAAATTTTAATGGTTCTAAAAATGAATAGAAAAAGTAACACCAAGGGCAAGTTAGAGTAATTGTTGGGAAACAAAAGCAAGCAATACCTCACTTTTTATTCTGTGAAATGTCTTTTCTTCATTAGTTGAACAAGAGTGCTACCCTACATTAGTATGATTATTTGTTCTTTCCATGCTTTTAAAAGCCTGGATCCTATTAGAATTACTAGTTGAAAATTAGCTAATATTTATGTTGGTGATTTATCAAATTAAATGGTTATTTTACCCATACCTTACTTTTTAAACAATTTACTGCCCTGTAAAACTGCTTTTTAGGTGTCACTGAATTACTTGGGGATTTATCAAAGAATATTTCTGATTTTGCTGGTGGGAGGAGAGTAGATTTAAATTTTGTGCATTGCAAACAATTTCTATTTTAACAGGCAAATCTCCAAGAAGGAAAATGTATGATCCATCTAGTCCACAGACAAAATATTTTCATGATAGTTCATACCTGTAACAAATGTCCCTAACATTCAATGATTCTGTATGTTACAACAGAAATTCCATCCCTCTGACAAGCCATTTCACAGATCCAAGGATAAGCCTTCAGCTTGTGCATCAAATCAAAGTATTTCATCAGGTTCAAATGAAGCAAACTATAACCTCTGCCATGAAGTAAAGAAAAAGGAAGGAAAAACCACCCAAATTCCACAGCTGACTGAAGTACACCTAGAAATTCTTACAAACAATTGTTTTCTTGCTCAAAGTTGAATCCAGAAGGTTAAGTATTTTACATGATGTAATCACAAGAATCTATCTCCCAGCCTCATTTATGACACAGAAATAAGACAGTCACATTTACACCCACATTTCTTAAAAGTACTTCTGAAGTCACACTAAAAACATGAATTACATCAGGAACAAATGACAAAATTGAGATCATTAATTTAGTCCTGCTTCCATCATCATCCACACTGCATAACTCTCCTTTCTCTTCAAAAGCCATTTCTGAATATTAGAAGGACAAGAAGGTAGTAGTCAACACTGGTCAATAAAGTCCGTTTAAACAAAAGAAAAAATGTTGCAGTGTGAGGATGGCCAAACACTGGATTAGCTTTCCCACAGATGTTGTGGAGTCTCCGTGCACAGAGATACTCAGAATCCAGCTGAAAAAAGCCATGAGCAACCTGCTGTAGCCCACCCTACTCTGAGCAGAGGGGTTAGACTCGATCTCCAAAGGTGTCTTCCAGCCTCAAACATTCCATTACTTTGCCATTCTGTAAGATTCAGGTTGTTGCAGATGGCAACGTTCTGCTGATTAATCCCATCTTTATAGTAATGAACCATCACTGCTGCCTGTTTCAAACAGTCACCAAAGGATTTATCCCATGTGCACCAACAACTTGCAGATACATGGGTAAACTACAAAATCCTGACTCACTGCAGGGGATCTGTGGCTAGCTTTGACTCAAGGAACTAGTCTGCAAATTAAATTGCAGACTACTGCTTTCTCTGGTACAAAAACAAAGCCAAAACTCTTGCATCAAATTCGTCTTTTTCTGAATTTGGAACATTCTTTTCATAATTAAATTATCAAGTTAAAACCAAAACCCAGCAGTCTCCGATTTTTAAGAAAATGTCAAACTGCACATTTAGAGACTTTACCAATGCATTTGTTTCCCTTATGGCATTGTTCTGTGACATCTATTCATATGTCGTCATGAAAATTTTTGCATCATTCAGGAACTTTGATATTCTTACAATTGTGGGCTGTGTGCTGGTAGATATAATTAGAGGTGTTTGCTTTGGAAGTGGGAGAGAAACAAATTATGAAAACATAAATCTTTACCACATATTTCACAGCAACGGAAAACTATAATTATGGGTTCTGTGATATGGACAAGCTGGTATACAACATAACAAAGGCATCTCACACTATGATTAGAATGGTAAAAAAACCAGAATTAACTGTAATTAAGGTTGGCTTATTTATTTTCCAAACATGCATTTGCATGATGTAAACTTTTTTAGTATCTACTGTAGCAAAAGTTATGACATGGAAAGAAAAGTGTGATTATAAGGAGCTATTATCTAAATTTTAGTCTGCTGTGTTTCAGGAGTAATAAAATGCAGGACATTTTAATGACTCTTTTTAAATAAATTGAGTTTTCATCCTTGCATTAAATTATATTCAGAATTGTCTTTGAATTTGACTTCAGTGATTCTTCTGTCATCACAGGCAGGGTTTTTTTCATCTCTCCTTGCATGTACAAATCCAAGTGATATATATAAGCCATGTTTTGTTTGGTTCTTTTTACATTCCACAGAAAAAGGAATCCACAATGGGGAAAATTGCTAAAAAACTGTTCACATGTCATTGCAATAGAAAAAAGGAGCAAAAGTTATCATTCATAATAATAATAAAAAATATTTAATCAACAGGCTTCCAAAGGTTAATTTTTCCTGCAAGATTCTGGTTTGTAACCATGTGCTTAAACCTTTCCTCTCTATGTTGGCATATTTTATCAGAACTCAGTAGAAGTATAATTTTGCTCTGTGTTATTTAACCCGTGTTCATATGGAATTTTTAAAAGATTTGCAAAACAGCGCAACTTTTCCAAGTTTTTTGATAGTGGTTGTTTTATATGAAACCTCATGGTTTTTTACAAAGCATCTTTTTATCACAATGTCTCTCAGGTAGCAGCCAGGTTAAGTGTTGTGTGGTCAATCCCTTGCCACAGTATGGGACCAGGTGGTTGACATACTAAATGGCAGGCAGATTCCTCCATAAGACAGGATTATTACTGAGGACTGGAGTTCTTCAAACTATTTTCCTTTTCTGTCAACAGTTTCAGGCTTGCCTTGAGTTTAAACACTAATCAAGTCCTTACCTCAATGAGGCAGTGAGGGATTGAATAGCAGCCCTCCTTTAACAAACAGACGAATAATACACCTAAAACAAACAAGTTTCTGCAGCAGAAAAGTGTCACTGGAAGGGACTTTATTAACTCAGGATTAAAACAATCCTCTCAATCACCATTTGACACGTGTTAAGCTTAATATAATGCTCAAGGTAAAAGAGCAATGGAGCAATATGAGAAGCTGATTCATGAGCAGATGGCTTAGGGCTGGACCTCCAATTCCAGCACTACCTTCAGACAAAGGAATTTTCTTCTGGCAGAGCAACAGGTCTCATCAGCACACAGACAGCATAGGCAAGCACTGAGAGGAAACAGCTCTGAAACATATGACCTCTCAAAGCACTGAACCCATAGGGTCACAGGCAATTGATTTTTTGCTATTTTTTCAAAGAGTGTTTCTTTAGAACTTCCCCACAGAGCAGCCAGTATAGGAGTTATAAATCTTGGCATTAAACTTACGCCAAATAGTTTGTTCTAGCTAGACTTGGGAAGTGGCATATCATTTCATCATCCTTATTAAATTCCTTCAGAAACATGAAAAACAAAACTGAGTACAAGGTTTAGTACTTGCTAACTAGTATTATCACAATGTAATAACTGACTGATTGAAAATAGATTTTCAAGTATTGTAAAAAATATCTGGTTTGGCCCTATTTTTCAAGTAAGTTTATGAACTATGTTTTTCTCAGACATGCAATGGCTTCAGTTACATTTTAAATAGAATATAATAGAAGATCAACCTCTTTGGGAGAAAACTTGTGCCAAAATAGCTCAAGAGTGTGCACTTTGAACAGCAAAGAGAGAAATGTAAAATCTTCGAAATGGCTTCAGTACAACAATCCAGGCATAAGCACAAGACAAGAACAATTCCAAAGAAAGGCATGTGTGCATGATGGGCTGAAGGACGATCCCATTTCCATCAGCCTTTGAGTCAAGTGATGAGGAAGGCTTGTGGTACCTTTGCTCATGCTAGCACAGAACAAGATAAAAGATCTCTTTGCTCTTCTTCCCATAAACCTACCCCTCAATGTGTGTAGGTCTTTTGCAAGCAAATTATCCTGGGGAAATCACAGAGACCAAAAAGCAAAGAGATTTTGCTCTCAAGGAGGTAAAAGAACAGTGTCTTGTTTCTTACCTTTCTGTACACTGGCATGTCATCTGCCGTCTCTTTTTCAGGGTCTGATAAAAAGTGTTTCCAAGTGTTTGACTTTGTAAGACAGAGTTGTAACTTATTTCTATAGACCCAGTATTTCCTTAAACCTAGGGTCCTCCAACTCTGGAAAAAAAAAATAGAAATTGCACAGAAGATAGATTAAAACATTTTCTCAAGATTTCAGTAATTGACATACGAAAATAAAGATAAAGTTAACGACATAAGAAAAAGTCCATGCCACCAACAAATAACTTGCTACCACACATAACCTCAGTGTCACATCTAGGCAGGCACCTGTGCACTGTCCTTAACCATGAGCACACAAGGAGGTTAGTGAAGGAAAAGCCCTTTTTCTCCAAAAGGGAAAATAGGCGGCAGAAGCATCACCTCCTGAAATTACTATTTCAGTATGTGCAAATATAGAGATGTTACTTCTGGCTACACTCCCAAGGATAGGGTTGGGGTCTTTTTCTTCAGGAGCAAGTTACCGTGGAGTAAAGCTGAGTTTGGTATATCCAGTTTTTGCTTTGTACATGGACACCTCTATCCTGTGTTCAAGGCTTTAGAAATACTAGACTAATAGAAGGTATTGCCTTTCCTCTCTAAAGCAGAATTCAAATTGATTTATTTAGCAAAACTAAGATGTCTTGCCAGACTCATTTTTCAGGCTTTCTCAGTAGTCAGTGGAATGATTCACCTCCTCTCATCTGTCTGAAATAGTTTGCCTTGGAGGAAGTGTGTCCTCCTACATTCACCAACAGAAAAAACAATTAGTTTAGGGTAGCCTTTTTTAACAGTTGGAAAAATGAAGGGAAATTACCTGGAGTGTTTCCCTGAGCACAGATAGCTGTAGTAATAGAGGATGTAAACAGACCTTTCTCATTTAATTTTTATCTGTCTAGTCTGCACTGTCATAAGTGATGAATAATAAAGGTAAAAGCCTATAACTGCTAGTTATTCCTGAGAAAAGCCTGAAAAGATTAGCTAAGCCAAAAACCTTCAAATGTATCAGCCTGAGGGTAACTTTATAATAAATTTGAAACCTATAGAAAAGCTTATGGCAAAGCCTCTCCTGTTTCCATTCATTACTTACATGTTTCCATGAAAGACTATCTTGATTTTGAAAACATTAGCTATTTTAATAAATACGTGTAGTGAGGAAAAAGCGCAGCCTAATCTAATTCCCATTAAAAATTCTCTCTGAAAAAAGCAAATCATCAGCTTTTCTGTGTCCTTGTTGGATTAATGCTTACACTGGTGAAGTGATATTAATTCAGAACTGGTTTTATAAATATTTGTTTTTAAAAAAAGCATCAAAGTACACCTACAAAATAAATCAGAAGACATGTACCATCGAAGCCAAGCTCCATTTTCCTTGCAAATATGTGCATACGCTAATAACCATAATCAATCACATATGTTAAGGTATACCTAAATAATGCATATTTTCCATGTTGCAGAGTTTCAGTGAAGGGCTTTTTACATGGAATATAAAGCACAAGGACTAGGACCAAGCTCAATCTTTACATGTCTTGTGAGATCACCACTGGGGTGATCTCCATGGGAAGAAGGGTATTCAGATTTTCTTGTCATCTGGTATTTCCATTCTAGAGCTAGATCCTGGTTCTAGTTACATGTGGACAAGTGAGGAACACTTGCACCAAAGCAAGAAAATATCATGGTTTTTTCAGATTAGGAAGGAATGTTTTCAGTTTGATTGTATAGTTTCATTCTGTATCACAAAACAGCCCAAACCCTTAAAATGTACTGATAACACACATAGAGCACAACCCAAAATTAGGCAGGATCTCAGTGATTAGGCCAGTCACCAGATATTTGGGAAGACTAATTCAAAGTTATAGTGTCTCTAACTAATTCCTCTAATCCAAGTAATATTCATGATTTAAGTAATATAGAGTAACTTCAAAAGGAAAGTGCCCTCCTTTATATTATGCAGTTCATTACTTAAACCTGAGGAGGTACTTAACATGAGAATATTGACTTTATCACTAGTATGCTTTGTTTCTCCTTGATGTCTCTACATCGTAGCTGAGAAAGCTTTCCTCTTTCTTTCATGGAAACCCACCCATGGATAACTCAAACCTTATAGTATAAATGAAATTAACCAGAGAAGTTAATCAGAAGATGGACTTTGCTGTAGATTATGAATAAGAATAAGAATAAGAATAAGAATAAGAATAAGAATAAGAATAAGAATAAGAATAAGAACAAGAATAATATCATGATCATCATTGTTGTCACCATCCACCCAACACTGGTGACATCCTTATCCATTCAGCTGTTGAGCTCAGCTTCGAGTAAGCAGGGTGGGGTTGCACCATTACAATCCACTGTGTGACTAAAGTCGTTTTCTCTGGGCCCTTACTAGTGCCATTCACATGTGTGGATATGACACTGGAGCGGACAAAATGAGGATGTCTCCTTGCTGAAATTTAGAAAAAAATGCAAATATACAACAATATATTGTTCCTGCCAGCATGCCCTGGAGCCTGGCCAGCAGCCAGGGGAGTATCAACACATACAGAAGGCATGGGCTCCAAGGTCATGTTTCCCCCGTGAGGGTAGGACTAGATGGTTTCCTAGAATTTCCAGATGCACCAAAACAGTATTCAACCTCCTGAAGGAAGCAGAATAGGACCTCTTCTCAAAATACATTTGGAGACAGTAAATCCATTCTCAATATGTTTTATGTTTGAATGTAAAGGTAAAATGGGACAGGGAAGCATTTAACTCCCATGTAGCTTATTCAAGCAGTGGAAAGTTTCTTTTTCCTCACAATTTTATACTTCTATAAAGCACAGCCCAAGTGTACCCCCAGAAATATCCACAAGTGTGTGGCCAGATATTTATGAAACTAGGAACTTTCCCAGGTGAACCACTGAATTTGTGTTGTTAGAAAACTCAACTGGAGAGATGTAAATGTTATCCTTGACACAAACTGCAATCAGCATTGCTTATGCAAGAGACCAACTTATGAGTCAGATTTTGCTTTCCTAGTAAAAACTGTGTTTCTGAAAACACAGTTAATGTATCATTTCAGGTTTGGAAAACATGACACTGATCAAGCCAAATCTGAGGGGTTTTTTTGTCCCAACAGACCCATAATCTGATAAGCCTCCTCTTTTTTTTCTTTCCTGAGACCAGTAACACTGAAGACATAAAAACATTCCTTTTCAAAGTAAGCTAAGATGTGAATGTATTTCCTTCAAACTGCTTTTGTCTAAGTGTCAATATTGCAAGTCTATTTTTCATTATCAAATGTTTGCCCCTTATTTCTAGAAAAGGGTGTTTGTTTCAGTTATATTTTGTTGTGGGTTTTTTTTCATGATTTAATACCTCATAAAATCCCAACTTGCAGATGGCAGTGAGAATGGGAAATCAGTAGGAGGGTGTGTGTTTCTTCATGTTGGAATAAAGTTATGGTTTCTTTCTCCTAACATTTTTCTTTTGCATTGTCACTCAGACTAGGAGCTAACAGTTCCAAAATCATCTTATGACCTCTTGGAAAATACAGAGGGATAAAAGATATTACATCGTGAATCTTCCCTCTTTATCCTCCAAGAAGAGCTACAAGAGGTACAAAACAATCCTGAGTTTCCTGTAGAGATGACTCCATATGCTGACCATATGGTGTAGATGTGGCAGAAATTAAGCATTTAACCCACTCTAACAGGCACATACAAGTGGACAAAAAAATCTTATCTTGCCAAGCTGGCAATTACTGACAGCCTAGCACACTCTGTGTTTCCAGACCTCTACAGGGACATAAGAGCTAATTTAGAGAGGTGCTGTGAGTAAAGGTATCTCTTCCCTCTGTCTCTGAAAGATGAACCAACCTACAGAAAGACACAGGACGGTCAGTAAAAAGAGTGGAATAAGCATTTCAATATATATTTTTGTAGTCTGTGCATAGGAATATAATAAAAAAGTGGTCTTGATGTTTTTCTGTAGTGTGATACTTTAAAGTTTTCTAGAGAGGACAGTTCTGTCAGGCTGGACATGTCTTTTTTCACTCATTCATAGCAATGAAGTCCACCTTTTTTTAGTCTTTGATGTAGTGAGAATGAAGATATGAATTAGAAATCTCTTATGCCCTTTCCTTGAAACTGACATATATTTTGGAAAGCTCCCTGTGCTACAGCATTAAAGAAGGACACAGAAGATTAAGTTAAATGAACAGGTGGAACTTTTTATTTAAATATTTATCAAATAGAGAAATATCCATCTGAAAAATCCCACCTTGTTCATCCATGCAGGTCTCTTGTTATCTTTTCCCAACTTACAGGTTTTGAAGCCTGGCTGGAAAAGTTGAGGACCCATCCCTGGAATTTTCCAAATTTCAGTGGAGATTTGAGCAACCTGATCTAGTGACACTGTCCCTACCCAAGCTAGAGGGCTTGGACTAAGTAATCTTTAAAATTTCCTTTTAAAGTACTGAAACTTTTGATGATTCTATGTTTCTATAGCTATAGTCTACCTAGTGCTTAATTCAGCCTTGAGACAAAAATCTGAGCTAGTCTGAGAAGAAGTAATTCTCTCCATATCGCCCTTTTCAATTTCAGGACAAGAGGTACAGAGATTTATCTGGTTACTTGTGAGACTTTCAGTTGTTGCCACTACACAATTTGGCTGAAAGGTCAGATGAGCTATGAATTTAAAATCTATCTATTCTTAACCTGCTTTTCCCATTCTGAAACATACATATAGTTTTTTAGCATATATTCATTCATGGGAATTGAGCCAAAGCATATCTTCAAGCAGTAGAATTTCCTAAGAAATACAGGCAGAAAATACAAAAGAATGTGTTAAGTGAGAGATCTATTCTTATGTTTGGATCTAACTAGAGACTCTGATGAAAGTGAGTGAGAAAAAAATTTGAATTTTCTTTTCACTATAAAATATGGAATGAGGATGCTTTTTTTGTTGTAATATATTGTTCAATAACATTTTATTTCCTTCATTTAGATTTTTTTCTTTTAATTTTTTTGGTCTTCCCATGCAATATAAGATACCAGGCTGGATTTGTCACCTCAACAATACTGTAGCTTTTTAACAGCCCTTTGAATATCTCTCAGCAAACTTTCCTTGTTTTTCCTGTAATCTGCTCCTTCATTAAATCCTTTTTCTAGTTTTAACAGACTCAGAATTTCAGTGCTAATCCAATTACTAGATTAGAATAATTAACTAAGGATTATCTCAATATTAGTTTCACTTAACTCTGGTTATCTTAAAGTAAGAATGTGTACTAGCTAATAATTTAGGATCACTCAGTAAGCAACTGAGATAAATTTTCTGCTATATGATTTGTGTCGCTCTGAAGTAAGCATAACACTTGTTTTTCTTTTCATATGTAAAGAAAAACATCCTGGATCTACGTTTTTTTCCACTGACTAATGTAAGAGCATAAATATTTACCTTAGATTGGAATGTAACATGTAGAGTAGATTTTAGAATACACTGAATAAGGTTATCTCTATATTGACTAGAGATAGAAAAATATATTTTCCTTAATTGCACAGTAAAAACACATAGTATGTGAAATACCTTGTCTTGGCCACTCCCTGGAGCAAGTTAGAAGTCTAGGTGAACATGATCAACTTAACAAAGCTTATGTACGTACTACCAATAAAATTTTGTAGTATGATTTTTCTGTCTTTTCCTGTAGAATTAAGTAATTGTTACTTGGCATATGTGGAAATACAATGTCTTAAATGCATAAGGAATCCACAATAGATAGTCCACCACTGGTTGGGTTGAAGCTTAGGTCCACTTTCCCTTCAGCCATAGTAAATGAGGAAATGAGACAGAGACGTCGACTGCTGCCTGATAAAGTGCAGATGGTGTTTGTCTACTTTTGTAGAGATTCACTGGACATTGCACCAGCCAGCCAAACTCCACAGCTGGGTGGAAAATGTGCACTTGAGCGTGTGGTTGCTTCTGCAAGCAGAGCACCTGCCTCCTTTCTACTAATATTCTCCCCAGTATTAAGGAAAGACATTAAGTTATTAAGATTTTGGAGGATTAAAAGAAAGAGAGTATTTCTATGGATGAAATGGGTGAAGCCTCACATTCATGGTGTCTCCCAGAAGGCAATCCATTTGGCATAATTAGGTGTGGAGCAAAATTATTACCCTGTAGTATGGTTCTGACTTTATATATTCAAAAAGAATGGTCTCCTTTGAAATAGAGTGATATTTACCCCGTCTGGAGAATTTTTTAGACTAACATGTTAGAAAACAAATTATCTGACAAATACCACATCAGAAAAAAGAATAGGGCCAGACTGGGAAATATGCCTTGCCAAGAATAACAAAACCACTATAATTACATATTGACTGAAAATTATTAAATTAATAATAAAATGAAAATTGTCCTTATTAGATAGAACAAACCAGAAAGCTTCCTCCCAGCTATAGATGTTTAAATGATCAGAGTGGCACCACTTCAGTATTCCATTCTTAAATGTAGACCTCAGTACCCCATTAAACCTTTTTTGAAAAGAAAAATTTTAAAGTAGATGTAAATGAAAGAGATACTACTGACAAGAACCTTTTACATAGAAAACATAAGATATTCACATTGAGAAAGAAAAGCTAATCTGAACCTTGAAGGACCACACAGATGATAATTTAAGACTTTGATATTTTAAGGGGTTTTTTAGATATCAGAGTATGACACTAGGACCCAAAAGGTGTAAAACATTATGAAATAGAGTTCTTTCTGATAAGCAATTGGAGCTGTGATTCACAGTCAGAAGATGAACATTATAATTTTGTGCTCTGGGCCTTGTCTTTTCATACTTGGGCATTCAGCTACATTTCTTGACCCCTCCTCACAGAGCTGTAAGCAATCTCTCACCTGTCTCACTTAAGATGAAGTGACCAAGTCCTCACAACTGCTTTATTTCATCAAAGAAGCCTCTAGAGAGATTCCATCTATCAGTAAATAATTTAGGAAGTTTTATGCATGAGTGGAAGGGTTTTTACTATTTTTTACTTCCTGGAAAATTTCCAGAACATCTTTCATCTTTCAATCAGGCTAATGTTTAAATTGTTCCCTGCTTATTTTCTCCCAAACCTTAGAAATGTTGCCAACTTTTCCACAGGGGACTTGCAAGATTTAATAAAAAATACCTGGTTTAGATGTGGCTGGAGCTTATCAGGTTTGGGTTTTTTTCAGGCTTAAAAAATTACCGATTCTGGACAATTGTTATTTGTTTGAGTTGTACACAACAATAACAAACTTTAAGCCTCTTCCGGTTCCTCCAGCAGATTACACAAAAGACTGTGTTGTCTGTACATTTCTGTGTTTTATAGATTGTAAACTTATGGTGACACAGGCAGACCCTGCAAACTTCCGAGGAATATCTTTATCACATAACTTTTAAAAAATTTCGTTTCTATAGAGGGATTAGAAAGATCAGTTGTTGGAAAGCAGCTTATACATCTACAGTAATTGTTATACTTAGATCAACAAAATCTATTCTTATTTCTGCTTCTCTACAAGCACAGTGAATGCAGAGGCATTCCAAGAAACTCAATAAAGCAATAGTAAAAATTTATAGAAACCAAAAATTTCTTTCTCTTTTTAACAAGCAAAATACTTTCTTTTAAGCCTGTATGTTTACAGACTATCTAAATTGACAGGAGCGGAGAAAAAGGAAAGGAAAATGAAGAAGGAAAATGAAAAAGAAAGAGGAAAAAAGTTTAAAGGAAAAAAAAAAGAAATACTTAAATGGAAATAGATTGATTGCTAACAATATGAAGATTTATATCTACTTGTAGAGTTAAATTTAAAGAAGTAGCACTAGCACCAATGATGGAAACAAATGCCTAATAAGTATTAATGAACAGAAGAAAAGACACTTGTGCTACAAGGTAAGCAATCAGTAAATGCCACAGTGTGTCACAGCACAGCTATGAGCTAGCTAAAACAAGCTATTTGATTAATATAAGTTATTTGTTATATTATTTTTGGCACTGGAGGCAATTTGCAATAATTTGGCACAAAACAGAAAAAACAGATTTTTTTGTTGCCATATTCCAGAAAAACTCAAACTCAAAACAAAAACCTTGTAATAAAACTTTTGTATTTCCTGTTGAGCCTAAAGGCTCAATTTAAGCATTTCTTTTCTGCTGTACCTGAAGTAATTCATGAGTGATTGTTAATAAAACCTTTACTGTAATGTTAAGATTTAAATCCTATACCTCAACTACTGCAGCTATAATAAGGGTAGCAGAAGATAAGCTACGAGGATATATAGTGTATAAATGTCTCTAAGAGGGAAAAGGAAGAAAAAAAGAAAATTTCCTTGACACCCATAAGAGTCATAAAGTGTTTCTAGTTTACTCTTCAGCATATGAAACTTATTGTTGCTTCATTATCATGCAAAGTATTGTTATGTGTAGAAATAAAAATGTTGTCTTCATTTCCAGACAGAGCTACAACCCGCAACCAGTAAAGAGATTGCTGCAGATTAACCTCTCTCAAAATGATGTGAAAAGTAAATTACAACCCAACCATGAGTCTGCAAACCTTCCCATTGTACACACTTCCCCTTTGCATTCCTGTTGTTTATTTCTTTCTCCAGTCCATGTGGTCATTATTTTGTGCTCAAGCTCTTAATGTCTCCATTAAATTATTAAATAATTTTTAAAGTATGCTGAAATATTTTTTTATTTCATTTTCAAAAGTCTCATTAGAAATAAACTTTAGATGATTGATGAAGGTATGGTTAGAACTGTCTTAGCTAGAAAATGCCAGACTTCTATTCCTTAGAGATTTTAATACTCTGTATTTGAGTCTGCCCTGAATGACATCAGTATAATAATTTGAACTGAAAAACAGTATTCTAAGAAATTCCGTGCTTCCAAATTTCCATCTACATTCAAGTCAATTTAGATATGAGACATATGTCTAATAGACACAGCTTGCTAGGACACCTGGAATTCAACTAAACAGTAATCTTACTGCATGTCTTAATTAAGAAGCAATTTTTCAGTAAAGCACTGTGTCATGTACTTTTTTTGCACTTGCAAAATGATGCAGGGCCATCTGTTCTTTTTGCAGTGCATCACATAAATGTTAGCCTCTGAATTATTAAGAACAATTAGAAAAATTAACACTTTGAAGAGACTGCAAGTCTGCTGCCACTTGTCTCAATTAAAAAACATTCTTTATGTTCTTTTGCACTATGCTGAGGACAATTCAGTCAGAGGACATAGTTCATTGCCTTACCAAGGTTACATTTCCTGTATTCATGATCAGAAGTGTGAATCCCAACAAAACACAGTCAGGTTCTCAGTAAGCAAGAGGAAAATAAACCTGTCTGACAGCACAAGAGGCCAAGATCAAAGCCTGTACCAGTATCCTTCTCACTCTAAACTGATCCCAAAATATATTTTGTTAGCAATGAATCCACTGCTCCTTACAAGCCTCATATTAGAAGTATTATTTCTACTGAAAATTATTTTCAGACCAGAGCAGGTAAGTCTGTGTGAGTGCTAAGTGGTTGTTGTACATACAAAGTTGTAATCCACAGCAGTTTGAATGAAAATTGGGAGAGCTTGGGTGGCTTTTAATGCTGGATATGGAATCTTATCCCTTCCCTTATCTTATCCCCCTTGGATAAAATGTCAGAATGTGACACAAAACATCAGCTTTTCAAATTCATGGCACCAGCATTCATAAACAAAATTGTGAAGAAACTGGAGACGGGATAATCTTGTTTCATCAGCCTTATATAAGGAGGCATACATAAAATATACAGATCACCAACATCACTATCCCATCCATCCAGCTGTACACTTATATATCACCCTCACAGTGATTACAAAGATGCCACTGGTACCCTGCAGAAAGGAGCACACCACAGGTTCATGCACTAAATACAGTTCACAAGCTAAAAAAGGAAGATAACTTCCACTTGTGGAAGGCATTTTTCTCTATTTTATATGGAGACTTCCCAAAGGTGCTTAAATCTGTTGGGTCATATTTCTGTATTTCTCATGATAAGCTGAGGACAGTAGGGAGTCCAGCTCCAGGCCAATAAGTGTTTGGCAGCTCACAAAGGTGTGTCCCATTCCTCTTGGCCAGAAGGAC
This sequence comes from Acrocephalus scirpaceus scirpaceus, assembly GCA_910950805.1. NCBI lineage: Eukaryota > Metazoa > Chordata > Aves > Passeriformes > Sylviidae > Acrocephalus > Acrocephalus scirpaceus. The sequence continues at coordinate 51,348,450 of OU383774.1, read as the reverse complement.
CACAAGGGCCGCAAGGATGCAGGGGAGAAAACAAAGACAATTCCTCTGGGGTTCCAAAGAAGTCTTCTCTCCTCAAACATAAATAAATCAAATAAACATGTGGCTTTGGCATCTGTGTGATGCTTTCCTGAAGTCTAAATTGCAGGTCCAGCTGATGACTCTATGTAGAAATGAGTCACCACTGTTCACTCCAACACCATCCAAAGCACTTGGAATATGACTAGAAGCAAGGACCAGTATTTTTGGATGGTGTTTCTTATGACAAGAATTTGGGAACAGTCTGCATCCAGATAGAATTTGAATCAAACAGTACATTATTTATTTTTACTGCTGCCTGACACTGTCTGTTTCTCAAAAATCAACTTTATTAGAATCAGCCTCAGTCAGAAAAATTCTGCAGAACAAAACTACATCATAGCACAAAAATGTTTGTATTAGCACGAATTTTATTCTGCTGTTAATAAGACCTGCAAAATATCTTCACATACAAGAGACAAAGGAGATAATACCTACATATTCTTCACTTCTTCTTACTAAAAACTTTTTCATTCTAGACATTTTGACGGAAAGGTGATTTAGTCAGAGACATTGGTCACAGTCATTAACAAAAACACTACTCAACAAAATTGATACGGAATTTTGTGTAGTTGTGACAAGTTAATCATATATTCAAGACATGGTCTGTAGGAGAAATTTGTAAAAGCTCTGTTTTCATTAACCAAATTAATGTGTTATGGTTTTCAAATTCATTAGTACTTCATGTAAAGAACCCAGATGGCGCTTGCACCAGATAATAACTAGTAATAGCATGCAATAAAATTAACAACTGACTCATATTGAGCCTGCTGTCCACCAGCACCTCCAGATCCCTGTCTGCCAGGCTGCTCTCCAGCTTTTCGTCTTCCAATTTATACTTTTGCCTGGCATCACTCCATCCCAGGTGCAGAATCTAGCATTTTTTCTTGTTAAATTTCATCCCATTCATGATTTCCCAATGCTCCCATCTATCTTGATCCCTCTGCAAAGTCTCCTGTCTGGAGAGTCAGCAGGACCTCCCAGTTTGGTATCACCAACAAACTTGTTAATGATGTATTCAACTCCTGCACCAAAGTTGTTGCTTAAAAATATTGAACAAAACTGACCCCAGAATTGACCCCTGAAAAAATGCTGCTGGTGACCCATTAGCAGAGAGGCCCATTCACTACAACCCTCTGAGCCCTGCCTGCCCTTCATCCAGTTCTTCACCCAGCACAACTTGAACATACCATAAAACTAGAGAGGGGCTTCTTTGAAGGGTGTGTAGCGACAGAACCAGGAGGGAATGGCTTTAACCTGACAGAGGGTTTGGAGTGGAGGTTTGGATTGGATATTAGAAGGAAATTCTTTACTGTGAGGATGGGGAGGGACTGGAACAGGTTGCCCAGAGAATTTGTGGATGCCTCATCCCTGGAAGTGTCCAAGGCCAGCTTGGATGGGGCACTGAGCAAGCTGGTATCGTAGAAGATGTCTCTGCTCATGGGAGGGTGTTTGGAACTAGATGATCTGTAATGTCCCTTCAAACCCAAGCCATTCTATGATTCTGTGTTACATCTTTAGCTGCATGCATCTTAAAACAGTGTATTTCATGGTAAATGTGTTACATAGCTTGATAAATAGACTATTTTATCTGGAACATGGTGGATTTTATGAAAAAAAAAAAAAAAAAAAACCAAACCTGTTATTGGATATAGATGCCTTTTCAGACAATTTCGTTAATACGTTAAGCTTCTCAATTGTATGGATATCAGAAATGTGTCCCAGCATTCCTTCTGGGTCATTCTTTCACTTTTTAAATCTTGTTTTTAAAAGCCTTTTTTGACACCTCTTTTAGCTTATGCTTAGAATATTTTGTGAATAAAATTTTACATTAAAGGGCTGGCTCATTATAGTGCTTTGCCTGCACAATCAAGTAGCTTGAGATGACGGCAACAGGATAATTCATACCAGCTTTCACCTGGAAACATGATTAAATTCATTAATAGCTCCATTCATTTTACTAGGATTAGTTGCATTCTTAACATCAAGCACATTGCTGGATTAAGGTCAAAAAGTTCAGGAAGTTTTTGCTGGGTATACTACAGCTATATAATTCAGCTAGTGAAGGGAAAACTTGGAGAACAGACACTGCTGGAACATGAGACAGGGAGACAGAAAACAAAAAAATCAGACTGTATTGAATTTTCAAATCTGTTCTCCATAAAGGGAAAGAAGGGTTTCTAGGAAAGCTAATCCGTTCTGAGAGTCTGCAAATTAGAAAATGGTCAAAATACTAGAAAAAAAGAAGTCTTCTGTTTTTACACCCTTTTCTTTTTATAACATCATTATGAACTTGCAGTATAATGGAGAGGCAGCAAATATATATGTGTGGTAAAAGAGACTTCTGCATGTAGTGGGGGAATGAGAAAGGAGAGACACTGTAGGGTCCTTTCTGGATCTCAACAAGAAAGGCCCGACCACAAATAGCTTAATAAAATAGCAGTTTTCATAAGACGAGTAACAATAGTACTATAGATATAGTACAATAGTACTATATAGTACTATAGATATAGTACAATAGCACTATAGATAGTGAAAAATCTTCCGTCCCTCCACACGCTGGGGACTCCTCATTTGTGCAGCATCAGACAGACTCCAGCAAGGTTTTCCCAGCTTCATGCTGCACAGATTCCTTCCACTGAGAGGTCCCTCTCCCCCTCCATGCCACAGTGCTCTTGTTGCATAACAGGCAGAATCAGGTATCCTCCCATGACACATTAGACACATCAGATTCCCCTGTCACAGCGCCTGGGGCCCCACGGTGCACACCTGCAGTTTCACATGCAGTGGCTGCCCTGGCTCTGAGCGCAATGCCCAAACCAGCAAGCAGAAAAAGCCTGTTCAAGATCACCAGCTCTTCAAATACAAAGTCATCTCTGAGGCTGCCAATATAAACAATTGAATCAGAAGTGCTGGTATGAAACTACGGTAAATATTTATATCCACTGCAAAACCAGGAACAAATTCCTTGAAAGGAGATTTGAGGTACTGAAATGACTCTAAAAAGTGGCAAAGATTCTGTACTTCAGCATGCCTGTTTGGACATGAAAATTCTGCAGAACACAGCTATATTGACAAGAAGACATGCTAGGATAAAGAGTTAAAGGCCTTTCCTTCATGCTTTCCATAAGCTTTAAGCAAAGCCTGTAATTAGCACTGAGTGTGATCTACACATTTTTTAAATAAACAAGGAGCTATGATGCTGTCAGCCTACATAAGACTCTTGGGGAGGTGGAAAAGGATTGAAGACCTTACTGAATCATGTGAAGAAGGGTTACTGTAGTTTTTAAAAAATGCTGGCCATTGTCACCGTAAGCTCACTGTGTATGCACACCCTGCAGCCATCTGGATTAAGGATTTTTATCTAAACTGTGGATAAATTGGTGCACAATTCTTCACAATTCAGAAATGTGATGGCACAGTGTTTTATACTTAAGACCGGGCATTCTAGTTCCTGAAATAACTGTAAACTTTCCAAAACTGGGTTTACCCCTGGCTCACATGCAAACACCTTGCAATCAATCTTTTGTTTCACCTTGTGGTAAAGACACAAGCTCAACCAATCTGACATTATATTATTTAGAAAGAGGGGACGGGGCAGTCACAAGGTAAAATACTTGGGGCTATAGAAGAACAGGAGCCTGTTTCACTAGCTGGCCTTCATTTGGATACAGTGAATAGGTCTGCAGGTAAAATCTTTGCATATTTTCCCTTTTTGTCTCATTGGCTTTGAGGGACTAGCAGTAAAGGCTTACCTCTCTAGTAGGACTCAGGCAGCATTTACAAACATGGCTCCACAGTGTCTTACACAGTCAGGAGAGAAAAATGATATCCCTAACATGGCCCCAAGGCTGAAAATGTCATAGGTGGTGAAAATGAAAGAGATCTGAGAAAACATTTTGTTCTTGTGTGAGACAGAAGACCTAATAAAAGCTCTTTAGGAAGAGAAATTAGCTTCTGTATTCCAAAGAAAAAAGAAAGCTGCCAGTGCTGGATTTGGGAGTGATGACACTTCAAAGCATGCATTATCATAAGTAGCGGCACCCAAGAAAATTACATAGAATGTCTCCCAAAGCTTACCATGGGGAAAACAATCCACTGTATGAAACAAAAGCCTTCCAGTCTGCTTCATCTAAACAAAAGCAGGGCACATAAAAGCAAATGGTGAAGTTAAAAATCGGTTCGTTTGTTTCATGGTCCCCATATATATTTGTGTTCCCATGCTGTGAAGGGAAAAGCATCCAAAGTAAAAGTGGTCTTGTCCCAGACTGTTCACTTGCAGCTAACTCTCTGTCTGGACACAGTGGGGGGGTTTTTGTTGATTTTAAAATGCACACAATTTGGAGGAAAGAAAAACAGGAAGGAAACAAAAAATCCTCATAATAACATGTGGTTGTAAGGTTTTGAATTTCTTTCATCTCTCATAAACATCTACAAGATGAACTGTATGCATCTATGGGTGCCTCTTATAAACTAAATGAAGAAAGAAATGGAAACTTTGGTATAATTCTCTCAAAATCTTACCTGCCCTCTCATCATGTTGAAAATGCTTAGAAAATAACTCCTTCAACCTGTTTTCCTAGGGAAAAAAAAAAAAAAACTAAGATTACATAGTTTCTTTCTCTATCTGTGAACCTCACAAATTATTTTGGAATACATTGGTCCAGTTCAATCAGATTTGAGAGATAAAGGCCTCAAAAGTACAAAATTTATGCATAGACAGCCTGGTATACCTTAAGGAGAATATAAACACCCTTTAGTGAAATAAAGACTGCGGCATGAACTCAGCATTTACTGGACAAAGAGTCTAAGGGGAGGGAGATGATATGAATGCTTTAACTGCAGAAAAAGTTTTACTGGACACAAAAAAATAAAAAAGGCAAAACACATCATAAAAAAAAATCTATAAGCAAACAGATTTGAATAGATTCATTGTGAAAAGGGTCACAGGTGACACTTAGCAGAAATCCATGACTTACATCTGAAAGCACGCGACCAGTTAAACACCAAAGCTCCTGTACTGCATCTGTGAACTAAACTCTGTCCTGCAAGGGACACCAAAATTGAGATACCAAGCTTCCACAAGCATTGCCAAATGAAAGCTGTGCTTTAGTGAGTATAAGCAGAAGTCTATTTCCCATCTTTTGTGGTCTCGTTGCATATCCTTCAGGCCAACCATGTCAAACTTGCCCAGTCTCCAAAGCCAGCACTGCTGCCATGGGTAATACACTGGCAAGGTGCAGGAGACAAAAGCTCCCTTCACAGGGAAGTCCATCATCACAGGTCGTCTGCTTCCTCTGCCTCATCAGCAATGCAGGTCCTGTCTCACCAGCCACGTCTTACACACCTGTCAAGAAATATTTGCAGCACTCTTCCATCTGTGTGCAATGTAGTGTGGTACAGATATACACTCCTGGAAAATTATTTTAAAATTTATATGTGATGTGAAATAGAATAAAATACCTTTATGGTTAATAAATATTACATAAATGTAAGATATTCTGGAGCAAAACAAATAATTGATTTTTTTTAATAATGTCCTTAAGCATTACCCTGTTAAACCTGGACTTGGTGTTACTCTCTTTATTCCATCCTACTCTTTTCCCATTCTTATTTTCATATTACACAGTCTAAGGAAAAAGTTGCCTAATATTAGGTTATTTTATGAGTCACAATAAGTATTGAAACCAGACTGAACATCTTTTTATTTTTTGTTGAAATTAAAAAGGGAAAAAATTATCATCTTACACTATGATAAAACTTCAATACATGCTGACTTTTCTTACTTCCTTCCCTTTTGCTTACATACACTCAAAATTTAATTGAAGCAAGATTGCTTTTTTAAATTATTATTATTATTGTGCCAAAGCTTTACTCCTTTAGTAAGTTACCTGATTTTTTCATATTTATGAAAGATTCTACTGTAGTTAATGTCTTTTAAAAGACAGTCTGATTAGAACCAAGAGAAAGAATTCACTTTTAGCACATGCCTCCTTCAGAAAAACACTGAGTAAAATGACAAAAAGTACTGGGAATATTATCTACATTTGTTTTGCAATGTATTACAATGTCTAAGTTAGACATGAGAGTAAAATTAGCTATAAACCTAGAACAATACATTTTAAAAGCACATCTTTCACACTTCCACAGCATGAGGAAAGCCATACACTGTTCTCAAAACATTTTTGATTAAACCAATAACATCACTAGAGTAGACTGAATATATTCAAAGGTAATTAGTAATTATCTTTCTTGGAGCTTCTACTGTGTTCACATTTTTGGTAAACATGCATGAAACAAAGTCTGTTAAATTGTTATTTAATTAAAACTCTCACCAGTCCAAATTCACTGTGTGTGCCAAAGTGCCATTTAGAGTCTGTAAAGTAAATGTTACACCAGTGAAGATGTTGCTATTATTAATCAAATTCCATACATTTAGGGTTAGTATAGGTCCTAGATCACACTGAGTGAAAAGCTACTCACAGTTATAAAAATGAGAGCATCTATTACTAGACAGCAGTTCAGGAGCCTTTCTGTGTCCAGATGAGACAGCCTTTTCTAAGTAGAATTTCCAAGACAAACTTGTGATAAGTTTAAGCTGTCTGATTGCAATTCCCTACTGCCTTTTTGGATATGACCCAAAGCCCACTTAATTCGGCTGTAGCCTGTCCACTGACTCCAGCAGGCTCAAGTTCCCCTATAGTCTACATAGCAATGAGATATTACTCAAATTTGATACAACTGAAAATACTTTCAGCTTTCCCACCATTTTTAAAGACATATATTAATATGGGGTAATAAAACATCCTTACTCCAGGAAATACTGAATTTCTGTTCTGCTGAGATCAGTGGAGGTGGAGGGGCAGAGAGTCCAACACAAATCTTAGCAAACAAACATCTAGGAACTATCCAGCACCTTAATTCCATTGTTTTTCCTGGGAAATAAACACATCTAACCTTTAATATTTTGCTATATATGATATATATACAATATAGTGAAATATAAATTTTAATATATAATCTTTATGATTTTGCTCAGACAGACGTTGACATCACCTTTAGCTCCTGTTGGCTTCAGTGGGTGACTGAGACTTCAACAGCAGGCAGGATCAGGTTGTATGTGTCACCTGTGTGTAGTTAAAGCTAAAAGCAGATAAATAACATCCAGCAGTGATATTGTTCCCCCATTTTTCTCATCACAAACAAATATGTCCACATATTTAAAAATACTACCGCACATCTGCTCTGGATTCCATATTTATATTTCAATGCTTTCAGAGAACAGTCTTTTAGAAATATTCTGAAGTGTTTGTAAGAATGAAAGCCAGGTTTAATGATTAAATTGACTCTATTCAGACAATAGCTCCTCTACAGAGAAGGGGAAAATTACTTGAGATATCTGCTTCTAATTCTCTTGCAAACCCTTTCGTTGCTCTTGTATCTTAGTCTCCTTCCAGAACTTTTACTTGCTATCTTAATTTCACAGATGTTCTCACCAAGTGGTGGGTTGCAATTTTGCTTAGATGAGCATTTTCTGATTCTGTGGGAAAGATATCAGATACTGCAGCTATTGGAACCAATGGGAATATATCACTGTGTACCCACCATGGTGAAATGAACAGGCTTTTCCTTCCTTTTGGAGAGGTCTCAAAGGAAAGCAGTGCAGCTGTGTGTTTCTGACTCTACAACAATGAGAACTTTATAAAACACGTGGTTGCTATCTGCTTCCAGGCATAAGGAGTATTTCGTGTTGTAGCTGCGCAAGCTCCACTATCATGCAGAATTTTCCCTGGAGCATGCATCCAGCACAAAATGGTTCCTCAGCTTTCAACCACACTGTAACGGGAGAAGATGTCAGACATACTTGACACCATCCTCCTGTTCATTATGCTGTGTCTGGGAGGGATCTGAATGAAGACACAAGGACAAAGCAAATTTAAGCACTTCAGAATGCTTGTGGACCTCAGAACTGAGAAATAAAGGGAATTTCACCCCAAAAGGATAAGCTAGTTCTTGCTGCTCTAACTCAAAGGCATCCTGTGAGAAGCAGAAGAGATACAGTTGATAATGAAACTATTTGTCTATTCCCATGTATACCTTCCAATCCTTCAGCAGCTGCAGCGTGCAGCAAAGCTTCCCAGGCCCTATAGGTTGGACAGAATAACAGGATTTTTTGTTTTCGTAATGATTTGCTGTCAGCAGCTAACTGTCTGCCTTTTCCATGCCTACTGCTCTCTGTAAGAAAAAAGGTTTCATGTTGTGCTTTTTTAATGCTTTGTTCTCAGTTAGGAAGACAGTGAAACAAAAAAGGAATAATCATTAGGTATGGGAATTTTTTATTCAGTGGGGCTTTTTTTTATTTTGACAGAAAAATATTTTTTTCTGAAAGCATGTGCACTTCTCTGAAAAATATTTCATTTTTACTGAGAAATCTTTGGTTTTAAGTTCTTTTTTTTTGAATTTAAATTATAATCATGTTAATGGCACAAATTTTAGAGACTTCTATCTCCCCTTAGTGGACGGATCTTTCCTTGCCTTGAGAAGCAACAAAAACAGAGGGGCTTTGGTTTTCCCATGTGAGCATTGCATAATTGCAAAGAGGTTTGTTTTCCTGTTTGGCCCTTCTGGAAAGGAACGTCTATTATCAGCCATCCTACATGAACAATGATATAAGCAAATTCTGAGGAAGTTCTGGTTCAACTCATCCTGCCTCAATGGGATAAGAAAAATGACATTGACACTTCTCGGCCAACACACATGAATACAGAAGGCAGCATACTCCATTCTGTTCCAAAGTGTGAAAAAAAAAGACTGAAATATGGGCAGGCAGATGCAGAGAAGTTTTTAAAAAATAGGATTCATTCTAAAAAAACCTTTAAAGTAGAGACACAAAACAAATCCGTGTACATAAATTTCATAGTCCTGTATTATAGGTAGAGAATGTTTTTCAAATATCAGAGTCAAGAATTGATATTTTCTGTAGACTGCTTTGTTAAAACCTAATGCACTAAATTTCTCTTGTTTTAGAGAATTATGATCTACAAATTCAGGTACAAAACTTAACCCATTTCCTAACTTCACATCTTTGGGTTTTATCTGGATATCTCTAAAAGATGTAATTTCCAGTGTATCCTGGGATCTTGATCTTAGCAGACCTCACTCTTGACTGTTTGTTGAACAATCCTGGCTGCCCACATTGTACTCAGAGCACTGAGTCGCACACTATCGTGGGCCCTGGAGGAAAGAGCAATAAGAAAACTTGGACCAATGACCACAGGAGTCCACACAGCACTCAGAGAGGGGGCATTCTCCTCTACCCAAGCATGTTACTTCAGCCGGTCACAGAGCAGATACCAGATTTACAGCTTTTGCCCCTGTTCCTCCATACAACTTAGCAATTTTTTCTCCCTGATTCTGATTTTTACTGAACAATGTTAAATATGTGATATTTTCACAGAATCTCCAAAATTTTCACTACATCTTTAAAAATACTTCATATGCATAAAATATGCAATTACTGAGTTAGCCATCTAGCATTTGAATTTCAATCTTTGTTGAGCTAGAAGATCTCATGTTGGATACATAAGCAATGGTTCCCTGTTCTTGTCTAACTTAGCACCCTGCCATATCTCCTTGCATCAATGACTGGTGCAGGACAGCTGCTGTGATTTATGTCTTGACACTATTCACATATAAAACAGCCCTGAGCCAGTAGGATTTAGGACACATCACAGACTGAAAATGTAGACTTCTTTGCTTCTCATCACCCTGAAACACATGGTAAAAACACTGGAAAAAAAAATAAATAAGGGGAATTTCAAGCCAAAGAGAACAACACTTCTCTTAACTTCTAAGTAACATTTTTGCCTACCCTCAGATGGGTGCTGGCAGCATTCAGGAAGCTGCTTTGCATCCACAGCAGCTCATTGCCACTGGCAGTTATAACCAGACAGCCACTTCACATATTGTCTGGGGCATTTTTGTAGATTATACTGCTTTAGCCCCAAGGCTAAAGAAGAAAACCTCTGCTCTTTGTCTTAGGAAATATTTATACATTTTATTTGCTCATGCCTCTTTTTCCCACTTCCATTACTCATATAGACCTAGCTGCAGGTTGGGAGTGGAGGCAAGCTGATAAATACAGCACAAAGAAGTGAGGCACCTCACAGGGCTTTCAGCAATAATCCCTTTTCTAATAGATGCTGGCACCTACTACAATGATCTGACCTCTTCTTACCCTCAGTCACCTCAACAGCTCAAAGTAAACCTCACCTCTTCACTTTGTACTCTATGCACACTATGCATTCATGGTGTAAGAACAACACACAAAACAGACCTGGATAAAATACAGACATCTAAAATAGTATATATGTGTCCTCTACTACCACTAGCAAAAGAGGCAGTTGATAGGACAAGGAATCTTTCCATATGAAATTTTAGCTGGGATCCAGTTGCATGTAAGCATTAAATCTCTAAGATGGAGACAGCACTAAGGACACTCAAATACAATATAGCTACTGAACATCACCAGAACAAAAATGTCAGTGAGTACAGCTCGGACCCAAGTATCAGAAGTTTTATTCCCTGAATATTCTTATAAAGGATAAAAAGTAGTTTATTTGCTCTGTTTTTCTATGTGTATAGAAACAATCTGTCTTCAGAAACAATCTTCATTTTGTAGTAAGGTTTCTTGTATGGAAAATCAATAAAATTGTCAGTCTTGCTTTAAAGTTTTTAATGTATAAAGTATTATGTACATTTATTTGAGTTCCCTGTCTTAATTGGTTAAAAATAAATAAATATGTTTATTTAAATTATCCAAAATAGGTGTCACTTATTGGAAACTTAGCAGGAAACTAAATGGGTGAAAAGAGAAAGCCAAAAATTAACAGAAGTCCCCTTCAAAGTTTGCAAGTATTCCTTAGAGTTCTTTTAAAATGAGTTAATAAAATTTCTCCAATTCCACTTCACCCATGCAAATCAAGGCCTTCTGGAGCACTGAATACACTCAAAAGGTGGTACAAGCTTCCAGGCCTGTCGAGAAAGAAATGGGGTTTTCTAAAGAAAAGTATTAAACATAATTACCGAGTTCATACCTGTAGTGAGAATTCCTGAAAGGAAGAGTTCTTTCAGTGTTTCAATCACATATAAGTTACCTGCAGAAATAACAAATCTGTGGAGTGGTTATTAAGACTAAATTAAGAAAGAAAAGTTGTTTTGTTTCTTGCTTTGAAAATGTTGCTTTTTTCAAGTTAAAAACAAAACAAAGGAAGAAGTTGCAGTGTATTTTTATAACAGGCAATGCATTTCTCAGCTTTTCATCCACTTTTTATTTGTTTGCATTCATTCTGAAATTCATCCCTCTCACACAGAGTCATCAAAAGGACCAGGGACATTCAGTGCTACGATGATGTAAATGCTTGGGGTTCAATTGTGTGCAATATTTGACACAGACCTTCAAGCAAGCATCTCTTATGCTAAATCAGAACTCCAAAGTATATTAGATCACAGCTAAGTACTAGAAATAAAACTCCTAAACCTCATATGGGAAGGGAGTCTTAAGTCTGTAATGCCTGCTTCTGTGTTGATTATGACTCCAGTTTGAACTCCTGATGTAGACAAATGCAAATTACAGCATTTTTTTTTTCTGCTTATTGCCATTGTTAAAGTAATACAACAAGCCAAAATTCTTGCCACTGATTGCACAAACATGATGCAGAAGAATGCTAAAAGCAGTTAAACTTCTGATGTAGCGAAAGCATAGCATATGAATCTGCAAGCCAGAAGGCCTATTGAATAATGCCAGATATGATTTTTCACTGCATTTTTTTTCTTCTCTTACTGTCCATGAGAAGCTGGATGATATGTAGATGTTTGGTCCACTATGGCAGAGGATTCAGGATTCAACCTTTGTTAATGAAAACGGGCCAAATGGATAGCAGAAATCAAGTTAGCTAGTAACCAAAAGCACATGCTTCATCTGCATGCCTGTGACTCAGACAACCCTCTACCCCACATGAATATTACTTATATTTGTCAAGCTGCTGGGTTTGGAGGACAGGGAAGCCTGACAGAAGCCTACCAATGATGGCAAACATATTTAGTCTCTTGAAGTTCTGTATCATTTTAGAAGTGTTGTCACATACTCACCAGAAGTCTCTAATATGGCCAAGTTCTGTTTTAATATCTTTGGGCCCAGTCATGAGCTACTGAGAACCGTTACCCATTTGTACTGGTGGGCAGGATACCAATCCATCTTTTCTCACTTCCTTCTAGACCACCCCAACAAATTTAGATGCTTCCCCTTAGCACTTCAGCTAAAGGCAGAAGAGGTTTTATGGGAACAAAAGGAGAGAAAGAACATTAAGGTAGTTTTCTGTAACTGGAATGGAAGCAGACTGCTGGACTTGACAAAGTATTTTCAGCAGCGCAGCGTGCAAGACTCAGCACCAAGCTCTTGTTGTTTATACAACAAAACAAGAATGCCTGAAAGGTCACTGAGTCCATGGGAGTTTTCCCCTGGCTTTGAGTCAGACAGCTTGAGATCACAAGTTTTGCTGTTGATGCTCAGTAGTCTGTTCTCTGTTTCTCACTTCACTTAAACCCGGGAATTAGTAGGTCTTAAACATAGCCCACCAGATTCACCAGATCCACTAAGTCCCCAGGCTCCTACTGGCTTCCTCTGAATTACTCCATAGTCAAGCCCATGTCTTATAACCTGTCTGCACTTTTTGAATTATTTTAGGGTTGCAAGGACCCCTTTCCCCATTTTAAATATTCTGATACCTTCTGTTGTGTCTTTTACTCCATAGTTTCCTCACAAGCACAACCATAAAACTACATTTAGTTCAGCCTTCACAGCATTCATTTCCCACTTCACAGAAATGTCAGAAGGTATGGAACTGAACTTGCCAGTGATTTATAAGCATAAAATTCAAGGTTTTTCTTCAGTTGCAGCCCTGGTCTGACTGAGCATTAGGGTTGTATCTGTGTGTACACCCAGTGCATCCAAGCCAGTAACTCCTTGGGTGGTCCAGAAACTCCCCAGCTAGTTATCTGCCTAGAAGAGATAAGAGCCTGGTCTCAGACAATAGATCAACACTAAAATAGGTGACTGATTGAACACTGCACCACCTTCAGAAATGTTTGACTGAATGATACAGGAGTTATCCAGGTAGATATGTTGGGCAAATTACCCAGTAGGTCCTGCTGTGTTACTCCAAGTTTTATGCTTTAATGTACCGATAAACATCTTGGTTGTAGTCTCACAAAGATTCCCAGGCAACTTCTGTTACGTAATTGATCAAACAGTGCATAGATACTTAAACAGTCAACAAAAGCATGACTGTTTCTTGGATAGTTAGGATATTTAAATATTTTTATGTAGTTTAGAAGATAATCTACAGGAAGTAATTATGTGTGACCTGGACTGGTGATGTAGGACCATGATCAGCTGGGTTATGACAAGTGAACAGAAAAGTGATTTGTGAAACTCACTTCATCAAGCTGAAGACATCATTGCAAGGATGCTTGCAACTGAGACTCATTTTGGCACGAAGCAATGACGAATAATTTTGTCCAAGAGATCTAGTTCCCTGTGCAAGCATATTTTTTGACAGGAACTTTTCTGTAGCAGCATCAGTCTTCAGGTGTCTGCAAGTGCATGGAAACTGATCTGATTTTGTCACATTTGTTGACAAATATTCTGATCCTATGTGTAATAAGTTAAATTTCCTGGTTTGGGATTAAAAAAAATAATTTTTGGTGATTCAGTTTCAGCAGAACAGCCCATAGAGGCCATTGGGATTCTTAATCATACAAGAACATTCCTTTAAATGGCCAGAGACCAAATCTTGTGGCAAAAATATATTTGTCCAATCGTTTGAGTTCAGTTCCACTTGCCAATACGCCCTATCAGTTGCCATGAAAAACTGATGCTCCTTTCACCACTTCTTTTTTTTTTTTTTTTTCCAGCAGGAATATTTAAAAGTGACTTCAGTTGGTTTCCTAAAGTGTACAAGTAATCAAGTAATCCATTACTGCCATGTCTCTGCTTAAGCAATATTAAACAGGTCAAAGACCAGACTATACTCTCCAACATGTCTTCCTGATACATTCAATGCCCCCTGTGGGAAATGTATAACTATGGCACTAATAATGCTCAACAAACAGATTTTTTTCCCCAAAAATGCAGCCTTTCTGCAGAATCATGAGATCAATTCACAGTGAAGCAGAGCAACAGCCAGGAAACAGAATCTGGGAAAAGATAAGAAATGGTCGTATATCCTGCTGAATACTTTCAGAGCACAAAGGCATCTCTGGAAACTAGTGCATATTACAGGATATTGTTACACATCCTTCAGTACTATGTAGAATAATGAAAATGCAAAATCTGGAAAATTATTTGCTCCCTGTTCTGTTCTCTGGCCTGCCTACACAAATTTGTTCTCCACAGTTTGCACGATCTTACTTTCGTGATCAATACATGGCTTTTTATAACCTTTTATAGCACAGTAGAACATATTCCTAGGAAATTTCTTTAAAAGTGTACTGAGAATTATGTGAGCAGGACAAGCCAGAAAGTAACATACCTGACTTTTCTTTAGATTTTGGAAAGTTGGCAGTGTTTTGCACCCCAATTCAGTTCCAGTTACAGAAAAGGTCTCTATAGTATGTTTTAGTCTAAAAATAAGATTTTCTGTTGAAGTGAAAGTTTTCTAAAAAGTGCTATAAAATAAGTTGAAAAGCCTCATAAGCAATCCAAAGAAAGAAATCTGCATCTTATCTTTCTGTTATTCCTAAACACACCACTGAGTAAAGAATGCTTCACACAAACAAGAGCCCAGAGAGAAAAAACAATGCAAATTACTTTATAAAGAGTAAAGGTAATGGAAACAGAGTCTAAGTGATGGAGAGTCTTTATTTTGTTTCTGGAAGTAAAGAGAAGTTACAAACCTCCAGAACTGTGACATGGAAAACTGATGTCTGTAGTAACCTTTGGAGAGCTTTGATTTTAACAAAGCATTTCCATTACTTAATGAGTTCACCACAAGGTAGGTCTAATCCAATCCTGATGTAATTCAGTTGAGGTTCATGGAGTAATTAATTTGCATCTTTCTCTCCTCTGCTCCTTTCCCACTTAGTCCACATTTCCCTTTGTCCATATCTCCCTCTCTTCTCCCATCCTCAGTTATCTCTCTAGGTACATTTCTACACAGCACACACAGTGCTGCAAGAATCATGCTTTGTCACACTTATCCAAGTGTGATTCTCCACCCCCTTTCAGATCCAGTCTCTTAGTGTGACTTATTTCTAGATCAGAATTCTATAACATTTTCTTGGGGCGACTGTAAAACTGTTAAACATGCTGACAGGTCCAAGAAAGATGAATGTTTTGGAAATGCAAGACATTTCAAGATATGAGATAAACATGTCCAGCTTTCACTAGCAGTCAAGAAAGTGATTCTGCTACCAGCTGTGGTCATTTTCGTGCTTATGTTTAGCAGTGTTATCACTAAGGCTGGAGCTGTACAAAAGGAGGCTGGTGTTCAAAACAGCCTGTGTCTGAATAGTTTGTGGTTATGTCTCTTCAAGTAGCTGGCAAAACACAAAATGAACCTGTAAGTTCTCTGAATGAGTGACAGGATAGAAGGAATGAGATCTAAATACTCCTGTAACTAAATGAACATGAGCTCCTGCTAACTCAGGCTAAAGTGCAATAGTTTTCTGCTGATATAAACTTATAAAAACTACAGATTTTGACCTACTGAAAATCTGAGTGTGTATGTCCTCTTGTCTTCTGCCTGCTAGAGCAGATGTGTCAAATTCCTTTAGTGTTTTCTCATGGTATGACTTCTGCCCTCTGATTGATGGACCTACCCATCATTACCTTCTCTTGCCACATTTCTGAATGTGGACACACTGTGCCAAATTTGTCTCCCTCAACTAATGTTCCACACTTGCTTCCAACAGTGAATGGGGTGGGATGACAACTTGATGAGACTAAAAATTTTGTTGAACATACGACATTAAGAATAAAGGCCCACGTATTGCCAAATGGATTTGTGATTTCAGTGGCAGAAACTTAAAGGCCTCACTAGCTCACAGAGAAGGGACTGATAATAATTTCAAACCTTTACCACTTAATTAAAGAGGAAACATGTTACTAGTTGCTAAATTAAAAGAGAAATAAAGGAAATATAATAGCATATGATAAATACAGTAACTTCTTTTCCTTATTCAAGCTCTACAGAATGGAAACTAACAACATAAAAACTATGAAATTAAATATTATTAATGAAAATTAACAAAAAATCTTCTGCAGATGTCAATGATTTTGTGGGGAAAAATGTTTATAAAAGGAAAAGAAATTTTGTAGGAATCAAAATATAATAAGTTTAAAGACTTAGCAAATATTTTGTACTTTAAAAAAGGACTTCCTAAAGACTGCAAATTGATACCTTTGAGAGTGGATGTAGGTGATTTAGAAAAGCAAACACTATTAAATTAGACCATCAGACAGAGTATGTTTGTGTGTTAAATAAATTAAATATTTACTTAACATTTAACAGAATCACATAATCCTCTCTACTTGAATTTAGATGCTTGGTAAATCATATCAAACCAAACAAACAAATCAAAAAATCCTCCCCTATTTAACCAGGTTTTTTTAATGTCAAATCTATTTCCCAACGTTTCAAGAACATGTCTTACTATAAAAGACACCAGTAATCTCTAACAAGCTCTACAGTAATTTTTGCTGATCAAAGACATGTATAATTTATAGTCTGAAAATGCTCTGAGTGAGATTTGTTACTATAACACAGATCCTGTCTCCAAGACAGTGAATTTGAAACATCTGTGTAATCTCTGTGTGGTATGTAGAAATCCATCCTCATTCAGATAACTTATCTTAAGGTAAGAAGAAAAGGGGAAATGGTGAAAGTTCTAACAGGATGGGTGGCTGATGCCTCAAAATATTGGTGCAATGTGGAAACTCGGACATGGTCAGAAGGATAAGGCAAGAAAAGGGATGTAATCAACTAAGGATACAAAAGGTAATAACAAGCTATGCAGTAAAAAAGCTGGAAAGAGTCAGGCTACTCAAAAGGAACATCAAGTGATACTGAGACTGGTCAAGTTTTTTATTCCTTCACCTGTCAGTCCTCACCAAGTCATTGTGTAGGGATCTGTCAGGCAGCAAAGACCTTTGGCAGCAAAGACCTTTAGCAGCACTGACAAACAGGTAACTAAACCAGGGAGAAGGCATATTTAAGAAAGTTAGGAGCTGGCTGAGCCCAAAGTAGTTCATAAAAGCAGACTCTAAAAATGGGTCACATAAACCCCAAGTTTCTAGCATTTATCTTTGAACCCAAATAGAATAACAAATCTTTTCTTTTAAAAGTGAGAAATGAAGGAATAAAGGACTAACAGGCCAGCTGTTTTAACACCAAATTTCAGAAAAACAGCAAAAGAGAACAAGGAGTTATATAGCCACCAAGGTCAACTTGTGAAGAATAACTTAATTTTTTCTTACAAAAAATTAACAAACTCTGTGGGTAGGTAATATGCAAAAAGGGACAACTGTCTTAGCTAACATCCCCAAAAGCAGGTGAGAGAAGAATATGTCTATTCCAAGTTTTGGTAGTACTAATATTTTCATTATTGATGTACTGTAAATTTGTGGATTATCATAGAATGGTTTGGGTTGGAAGGGACATTAAAGATCACCCAGTTTCAAACCCCCTGACATGGGCAGGGCCACTTTCACTAGACCAGGTTGCTCAGAGTCCCATCCAACCTGGCCTTGAACACTGCCAGGGATGGGGCATCCACAGCTTCTCTGGGTAACTTGTTCCAGTGCCTTGCTACCCTCACAGTGAAGAATGTCTTCCTAATATCTAATCCAAATCTACCCTCTTTCAGTGTGAACCCCTTCCCCCTTGTCCTGTCACTACATGCCTCTGTAAAAAGTCTCTCTCCATCTTCCCTGTAGACTCCCTCCAAGTTATGGAAAGCTGCAATTAGCTCACACCAAAGCCTTCATACACATTGGAATCATATCTTCATATATTCAAGCACACTGAGAGACAGAATTCAAAATTTCCTTGTCAAGTGAAATATGTGTTGTGAAAAAGCTAATATTTAACTCCAAACAACCAAAACCAAAGTCCTGCAATGGATAGGATAATCAGTTGCACAATTATAGACAATTCCTCATGAGTCTGTGAATGGGCAAAGGCTTCACATGTTTAAAATATAAAGTCTTTCCACATGAGTCAGTGATGCTTGGGTCTCAAATGGTGTACATTTCCTTCCTTGGAGCACAAAATCTCTTAAAGAAGTGACACAAACCATCATCAATCTAGAAAATATAACCTTTGAGACAAGATCTGAAAAACAAGTGAGGATAAATTCAATTTTTAAAAAAGCAGAAAGGAGAGAAAAATGAGGCTTAAAATAAAGAAATATATCTAAAAATACAAAAGGTCAGAAAAAAGGAAGCAAAGGAATTTGGAATGAACGTTAGTAGAAGTGATCTAGCAATTAGAGAATGAATGAATGAATGAATGAATGAATGAATGAATGAATGAATGCATGCATGAATGAATGAATGAATGAACTAGACCGGATTATTCAAGTGTCTGGACATTTCCCAGGCACCTGTCAGAAATAACAGAAGGGCTAACCTGGCACTCTGGATATGTGTGGCACAGTGATGAGAGAACAGATGAAAGAACAATTTAAATCCACTTCCAATGCTTACTTTCCACAAGTAACTGAATCTAATTTGAACTGAACTAACCTAAAGTAATTGCTCAAAACCTTCAAAACTGGTCTTCAAGTGGTGAGGTATAGAATAGTCTCAATTAGGTGCTTTTTCCTTGAAGTGAACAACTTCAACAGAATAATCCAAAATCTGGAAATATCTGTCTGGGAACCTCACAGCACTTGTCATCACTGTTTGACAACTCAACTACTCTGATGCTACCTTCAAAGAGAAAAGGGAATGAAATGTGGAAACAAAAATTCTAGGCTCTGAAATTTTTCTACTCCCCTTTTCTCTAAAGACAGAAGCTATTAATGCAAGAGAGCTAAAGTGTACCAACAGCTGTTCACAGAATATAAGAAACACACTTTTCACCAAATCATGTAAGCCAACTTCTCTAGTTCCTTCATATCATAATGATCATTAAAAGTAGCATTGAGAACTCAATGCTGAATTTTATTTCTCATTCTCTATCTAGATTAATGAAGTCTGCCAACTTTAAACATTTTTTATTTACAGAAGGGGGGTAGAATAAATAACTGACCTGCAGTGCCTCAATGTGGTAAGCACCTGTTGAATGTTTTTGATTCCAGCTGGAGGTTGGCAAAGTGACACTGTTCACATTTATAAGTTCTGGAGACTTCAAAGGAAACAAGTGTACTGTTGTTGGCCTTTAGGACTCTTCTGCATGTCATAAAATTCCCCTACCATATTTTCCATCACTTTTGCTCAGCCACAGACAAAGCACCAAGGGATTATGCATAGGAAAGCAACAAACAACACATGCTATTGTTTTCCCCACAGTCTACATCTGTTATCCAATTCCCAAAGAGAATTAAATCCAAGGAAGGAGAAGAAAAAAATGAAAAATGTAGACTGTGAGGAAAGTAGTGGATGAAACTATGAGCCTGGTTGCCTGCATTACAATTTCAATATTCTGGAGTACTAGCTGTTAAATTTTTGTTTGGAGTATAAGCAGTATATTTCTTAGTAAAAACTGTCATTCTGCTTAAGATACTATTTTGTTGATATAACTAACAGAGCTCAAGGTTTAAGATTAATGTCATTAGTATAATTTGACGAAGAAATAAATAAGTGAATGTTTGCGTCTGTCCATTACTTTTCTTTATGCTTTGCAATATTTTTGCACTAATAAAATGATTTCTTTGTTTGTCCTGGTGCCTAGGAATTGTTAGTTTCTAAGCACAGGTCAGAGTTCTTAAGCATAGGCAGATGATCATGGTTTCACTGAAGATCAAATAATCACTAAGTATTTTAAATGGCACTAAGTTTTTTAAATGGCAGTTGTGCATAAAACATTTCTTCCTCACATGCTTTTGAATTTCAATTTTTTATGACACCAGGATTTCTATCTGGGTGGAGACTATTTGGCACATTCAAATGAAAGTAAATCAAGTAAAAATAAATAATTCAGTAGATCAACAACTCTGACTTGATCAGACATGAATGTTGGAAAATATCTTCTGCGTCTGGGCATGTGAAGTCTATAAACACACCTCAAAGAACAACTGAATGTTATTCTGCAGATTATTTCATCTCTCAATCACACTCTAAGTATTTGTAGAAGTCACCTGTTTTTTCTGAGCTTCAGAAATGGAATTAAAAAATATATTGTCAAATCTAAGTTTTGGGAGGGCATCCCAGCCCCTTCACTAACAGCCTTTTTCTGTCAGTTGTTTGTGTGTAGCTCTAGGACGACTTAAGCAAACGAAGCTATGACAGCATTGACCCTCCACATTTCCAGCAGTATATCAGATAACAATTTTCCCATTGAAATTTTTGCTGTATTAGTTGGTTTTCAGGCAGGGAGAAGAAAAAGAAGGGAAAAAATACTGTGACCTTAAAAAATTCTGATTTCTTGCGAAATTCCACGATCTACCTTTTCTCACATAGTAGTCTATTCATTTGAGGTTTTTACACTTTATCTTTAGTATTGGAAGTTAAAGATTGGCTCTTCACTAGGAAGTGAACATTATAGATGTCAACTGTGTAAATACCTTTCATAGATGCTCCAGTTTGGAAAACCTTGTATTCATTTTCCTCCCTCTGTGAAAGAGAGGAGACTGGAACAATATAGTGCAGAGAGATATTTTAAAGTTACATAGAGAGAAATTGCATATAATTTTAAATTATGCAAAAGAGATCTATGTATTTGTGAGGATAGTGACCCTTCAAAACAAAACAGTCAACTGTGAATTGTGCTAATTGTGTGCATAATTATTTTTCTTCTCTGTATTTTTAACCCAAATCTAAAAGAGACATGCTACTTACAGACCTATGGTTATTGTGTAAACATAATTTACATGCTTTCACCAGGAATCCTTTTTCTATAAAGAAATGTCTGTCTTTGTTTTTGATTAAAACTCCCTTGTTAGAACTAACAGGAAAACATAAACTTTACTTCTGTGTAGTTACAGGTATAAATGACCTAGCCCTAGGCTTGTACAGGGCATTGGAATGAATACAAGTGGCTTTGGAAAGTCCCTCAGTAAACTGACTTTGTCACTACCATGCTCTCCCTTGATGGACATACCTTCTGTCATGAATTCTAAAGAAAATTACTTAATCTCCTTGGAGTAATGCCTGGTAAGAAAGATGAATTCAGAATCTGATTGGTCATGGATGAGACTTCTTGGGAAAAAGCTTGATCATGCCAGTTGATTGGTAAGAAATTTAGCAGAATTTTGTTTAACAATAGCTTGTTTTCAGTTTTAGATTTTGTGAATGTCATTCTCATTTTTCAGAATATTTTTATGTGAACATATCTTTCAAAACAGGGTCTACCTAACCTGAAACTTGGGCTATGAAAACAGTTTTGATTGTGAAGTCTCAAAAGTATTTCTAATTCTTCCAAAGCTACAGGAATAAAATGTAAAATGCATCAGTCCAATATTTTATTTTGCCAAAATTAAACAGATCCTGAGTCTTAACAGTACAATTTCTGTTGAAATTTAGAAGTCATGTTTTTCACAAATCCTATGTTTGGCAATGAAGGTTTTTTTTCCTGATGTTTACTGTTTGAAAGAATTAAAATCCTCATCAACAGACTGGAGAGACCACATCAATTGTGACCTATCTCAGTTTTAATGTCAGAACAACTTTATTTTACCTGGTGATATTTTTTTCCTGATATTCTTTGAATCTGACTGAGATCTTCATGAGATTCTGTGACCTCTACTGGAGGAAACATCCTTGCTGCTTTGAACAGTAGACCAAGTTGCACTTTCAGACCAGTCATCAGAATCTGTTTGGGCAGAATTAATTCAAATCAGAACAGAAAGACAAAAGAACTTTGTGATGATCACTCATACCTTGTTTCTGTCTTGGTTTATGCAAGGAGATTAAATGAGCTTGGCTTGCTTTGCTTAGATAAATGAGAAAAAGTTCCTCCTGCAGACTCACTGGGGAATAAACACCAAAAGGGACAGGGAGTGCTGGAGCTACTGGGCAACGTTAATAGACCATCACATGGGGATGAACTGGACACCTATTTTGGTTGGAGATCAGAAACTTGCAAGTTCCATTTATATACCCCTACTTCTTTCATGGAAGAACTGAGTAAAAGGTTTCCTAATGAACAGGTACAGCAACATCTTTCTAGCATAAGGGACAATCTAACTAGTTTCAATATAAAATTAAATACGTATATGAAGGGATAATTTTTCCTCTGTCTATAGTTACAAGAGTGACTAGATCTGATCATCTTTTGCAATCCTTTCCTTTATTTCTGTGCTAGTAAAAATAAAGCTGTCAAAGAATATCAGTGGTGTAATCAGGCATACATCTTCTTTGGGAAAAATTATTGCCATCCAGGTCACTTTGATATAATTATTCAAAACACATTAAGGAGAAATGAAATTTTATTTGTTCAGCTCCTTCTTTTCATCCTTTTTTAAAACAATTTATCAATCACTCGTTGAAGTGATATGGCATGTAGCAGTTTTAATTGAGCCATTGACACTATTCTACAATTTTCTGAACCAATATCCTATGATGGAAGTCACAAAGTGTTGCCTTTTCCTTGATGTTGTAGTTTCTACTTCAGAAACTCCTTTCAGTTTTAAGGGTGATGATCCACATGGACATAACTACTTGGCTATGACATTTCAGGTTTCAGCAAACAAGAAGTCAAAGCCAACATGAACATTTTAATTAACTTTAGAGGAACAGAATTGTCTCATTTTTGACTGGAGATATTTGGAAAGAAGTCTCTCTTTAAATGCTGTCTCTGAACTATGGCATAAATGAATATAAATCAAAACTCACAAATTGATGCAAGATTTTAATTGGAAAAGGAAGTTGACACTGTAATAGAATTAGATACATCTAAGCACAATTAAAAGTTTCCTGTGGAGTATATAAACTTTGGGTACTGGTTGGGGCCATGAAAAAGGAAAGTAAATGATGTACTATTAATCTTTCCCTTAGAAAAGTCTTGATATTTTCATCAAAAAGCATGTTTTAAGATATAATAAAATGCCAGAGCCACAATATATGTGATAATATTACTACATTATTCTGCATTATCAAATTAATTTACCAAGCTTACATATCAGCATTTCATTGTACTTAAAAAAAAATAAATCAAATATGACAAACAATTGCTTTTACATGTCAACATGTTTATTTTCTATGCTACACAAAATACTGGAAATCTCTATGGCATGATTTGCCGAAGGGAAGATACCATTGTTTGTCAGGAATAGATAGGAATTACGTTTAGAATTTTCAAGAAAAAACTGCTTAGCTTTGTGCTAATGGAAAACTGATCTTCTATATATGCACTTTTATTCCAGTTAAAAAACCACCACAACAATGGTTGTTGTGGTGGCTTTATAACTGGAATAAAAGTGAAATTAAACAAACTACACTACCCTATGAAGTACTTTGTAACACATGGACACTGTTCAAGATACACAGAAGAACTACTGGTGTATTTTCCAAGCTCTGACTCATATAAATTTGGACATAGTCAGATTTATTTCTGGCAGGCATAAAATGCTTTACCCAAGGGGAAAAAAAGACCAGAATTTGACGAAGAGGGAGATTTAAGGAGATTATCTCTTATAAGCAAAATAACCACCAGTCTCCGTGGATGTGTATATGTGTTTCTACTTAAATAAGCAAGATTCCACTTTCATTATGACTAGAATTATACAGAAATGTGCCTATACAATTTGAAAATAGAACAGCCTGTCTTCTAATATTAGGTCTTGCATGAGAAAAGAACCATATACTTACTTCCTCCTGTTTATTTTTTCCTTTTTCAGACGCAAGATCAATCAAAAGATTGATCCTGTTTCTTTCTCAGAAAGTGAAGAAAAGGCATTCTCATGGGTTGAAGATAATAGTACAGTTTCATTTGCTGCATGACTGTATCAATTATTAACCTGTGGCAAACAGTACTGCAGACAGATCACTTCCTGGATTGGGTTAGTTTTGCAGAAGAAAAATCCATAACACCAAAGGAAAATAATTTCAAGATGAAGAAGAAGAAGATGAAGAAGAAGAAGATGAAGAAGAAGAACAAAAAGAGCAAGAACAAGAAGAAGAACAAGAACAAGAACAAAGAAGAAGAACAACAAGAAAAGATCAACAACTTTTCAACAGCATCCTTATGGTCCAACATGGCAGCAAACAAACATAGTAACTCAGCTACTTATTTAAGGTTTGGAGCTAATTTGTTAGGACAAGCTCAGGAAATGTTGTATCATGTCCAATTGTTTTCAATCCTGTCCCTCACTGTTATCAAAGGCTCTCAAGCAGAGAATGAGATGACTCTCCAATGATTTTCTCCTCTCCATGATAATGCTTTACTCACTTTCTCAAGAAAAACAGGATCACTCCACAACAAATCAGCAGGTTTATCCTGCTTTTTCTCCAAAGAGATTTTGTTAAGTGTTGGCACAAGAACAACCCACTTAGCTTAGGTGATTCAGTGTTTCAGGCATGAGTAAGAGTGGTTTTCTTCCCTCAGCCGCAATCTACCTGTGTGACATGCAGGCCAGAGCCAAAAAACATCTCTTGTCTCTTTGTCTTGAAATGATAACAATGCAGACCAGACAAGAATAAAATTCCTGAAGTGCTGTTTAGGCAGAGTCTGGGCACATCAACTCATGAAGCCAGTCCAAAATTTCCTGCCAAACTGGCAAGAACATGAGATTCTTCTGGCCCTGGTGCCTGAAGTTACTTCATGTGCAGGAGCAAGGTCAGCTGGAGTGACCAAGGAAATTTATTTATTATTAAGTTTTCCAGTAGCCATTGACTTTTATATAAATCAAACATATAAGTTCACACATGCCATTTCTGTATGCTTCTCAGAAGCTGGTGTTTGCTTTGTGACTAACCAGCACTGAACATTTCTCAGATCCCAATTTAGCACAGTGCTTGAGAAGGAACTATATAATTTGGTTTGAATTTTTCTTCCTCATCAGACATGCTGACTTCTATATTCCATCCAATAATCTTCAGAAATCTAGAAATTACAAGAATCATAGAATATCCCAAGTTGGAAGGGACCCATGGGAGTACTTAAGTCCAGTTCCCTGCTACTCACACGACTACCTACAACTAAACCAGGGGACTAAGTGCATCATTGAGATACACCCTGAACTCTGACAGGATTGGTACCATGGCCACTTGCCTGAGGAGGCTATATCAGTGACTGACCACCTTCCCAGTGAAGAACGTTTTCCTTATATTTAGTCTGAGCTTCTCCCAACACAGTTTCATTCCATTTTCTTGTGTCCTCTTCCTGGTCACCAGAGAGAGGAGATCAGCACCTCCCCACATGCTTTTTATAGTTCTGAAAAGGAGATAGAAAAGTAGATTGAGTGACTTTATAGGTTTATTTCTCACTGTGGTGATTAGCTGTGGATCACTTCTCATCTTATAAAGTTGGCTGGAGAACCTGAATGATGGCTTCAAGCAACAACATAATGTCCCCAAATATAACAGAAAAGGTGCAACTAGAGAGAGTAAAAAATAGGCCTAAAATTTAAGGCTGAATCCGAGAGCAAAGACGGGATGTGTGCTTACTATGAAATTCATAACTAGAATTGAGCAGCAGTCATATAGAAAAGAAATTTCCTCTTTTCAGGTCATTTCATTTTCTATTAATTTAGTGGTTTTTAAAAATAAATCAAAGGATAATTCTTAATGTGCAGGAAAACTCATTGTTGTCTGAGGGTTTTTTTCGTTTAATCTCAGCCCCTCTCAAACTGAGATCAATGAAGCAGGGAGATGTGGTTTGCTTTGGTCCATCTCATTATACAAGCAGCAATGAGAAGAAAGTGAAAAGCCTGAGTGAAGGACAGAATAACTTATTTAGGTGGGAAGACAGTTAGTGACACGTATTGTCTGAAGGGATAATTGAAAATTACTGGGTGTGTCCAGATGATTCCTGTCTAGCAGGGAATCTGCTGCAACCTCAGAGGATCACATGTGGGTGTCTGGGGTGTCTGTCAGAGGACCTACACACCCAGGCAGGCGAGGGAGCCTTCGGGAAACAGCGACAGCAAAGGTCCAGCAAAACTCTGCTCAGCTTCTTGGTGAGCACTGCTGGTCTGATCTAGACATTTTTTTCCTATATAATGTTCTCCAGATGGAGTTCCATTAAAAGCTTTCTGCTGTGATAAATCCCATAGGTATGGCATGCAGATGGAGGGCTGCTTTTGTTTATTTTGCTAGCAAAAAATCAAATAAAATAAAAAAAATTCAGCTATTTAGCTTATTGGATGTGCAGATCCAAACGTTCATCTGAAACAATAAGATCTTGAATTAATTTTTCAATTTTACCTCAGATATTATTCATATGAAACCCTACCTCTCAGATTTTCCTGAAACTGAACATTTAGTTGTGATCAAGGATTGTTACAATAAAGCAAAAGACACCAACATTAAAATTAGATATTAAGACACCCGAAGTTCACACAGAAACTAGCCATTTTTGTAGACTGCAAAAAAAAAGCTCTTTTAAATTTAATTTCTGCAGAAACTTTGCAATCAGGTCTGTATTGTTTTGTGGCGCTAAAGCAGGGAATGAAATAAGTACGTGTAAGGCAGAAGCAGGAGCACTATATAAGGGACACAGTGTTCTGGGAAAAAGTTGATGTCCATTACCTTTTCTGTGATGACATTACAGATGAGGAGTGAAAACCATCTGAGAAAGGCTGATCCAAAGGTAAATACTCCCCCCTGTATATACATGATGAAAACATATCACATTATGCAATTAAGCCCTAAAATATAGAGTGGGGGGGGAGAAAAGTGGCAGCCAGGCCCATTGTATTAGAGGTGCTTGGCTCTTTGGCTTAACATGCATCTCTTCACAGAAGCTATAAAAATTCACCTTTGTAATTTTGATGTCTTCTGTATTTTTTGTTTTCTGTGGTAAGCACAGGTCCTGCTTAGAGAAAGACTTAATCCTTCATAGGAGATACAGCAATTCAACATTTCAAATTCTGGTTTGTGTCCTAAAGTGTGGCCTGTCCAGCCTTTCAGATAAAGATATAGTTCCTAGAAAGATTCCTTCTTGTGTCACCTCCATTATTGAATCTCTTTTTATAGCTGTCATTGCCAGCTGTGGCTTCATGTTTCATTTCTTTTTTAGTCATTTCACTTTCCTGGTTTTTTTCTTCTTGGAAAGTTCTTTAGTTTTTTTGGTCTCCTACACAATTCTGTACGCTTAGTTTTATAGCACCTCTAAGGATGTCTTTCTCTTTATTATAAGAGACTTTTCAGAAGTATTTTCCCTCTGAATGACAGCATAATGACATTATTTTCTTTCATATGCTATTTAGTTTGGAATGCTCTGTTTTGCTTCCTATAACAGAGCATGTGCTAAAAATCTGAGCATGTACTAAAACCTTTAGTAGGAGCACTACATTGTCCCTAACTATTGCTTCTTTTCCAGTTCCTCATTTGTAATAGTGCCCGCCTTTACTAAGTTCTTTTGCTCTAGTCTTGGCATTACCTCTTAATTTCACTCTTCTTATTTGTAGGTTTATCCTGGTTATGAAAAATGTATTATAGCCTCTTAGATGGGGTCTGATGAATGTGCTTTATCCCTACCATAGCTTCTGCCCAGCCTCTTGGCCTGTTTCAATAACAAAGTAACAGGATTGGGCTAATCCTCTTTCATCAGCAGTTAAATTTCTCTGAACACGTTTGTTTGAGACTGTGAGCACTCTCAGGTAGTTTTAGGGTCTTAAAAGGTGCTGAGGATTTGGCAACCAGCAGTAACCCCATCACAAAAACATTTTTCCCAAACAATTTGTAAGCTTTTAGTAAATAAATTGCATCTCTACAAGTGATCTGAATAGAGCTGAGACAGATAGATGAATAACCATCATTGTCTGAAAATGATTTTTCTTCTTATGGCACATAAAGCTTATGACACATAAAGCATTCATTAGATCATAAAGTTGTTTTACAGCCCTGCAATTTATGGTGAGTTGCTCGATTTACAAGTAAAGGAATATTATCCCATGAATACTGCATTTAATCAACTACTTAACTGAATTATTCTGCCAGAAATGTGCTTGTTAATGATGCTATTTTCTACTGATTCTAAGGCTGCTGGCTTCACTTTAACAGCATGTAGAATCTGTGTCCTGTTAAAATACTTTCCTGCAGTTAAAATGTTTGTGTGACACAATTGTCTGTTTACATTTTAACTTTCCGCAATTATATGGTTTCCATGCACACAAATGAAATGTGAGTGGTCTTGTATTAACCGTAGATGAACTACCCACAATGCACTCTATGAATTGGAGTAACAAAACAAAGCACTTTGTAACAAGACAATGGATGGAGTTAAAAAACAATCAGAAATGGAAGATAATAGCAAAAGCAAACCAATACCTTCCAACAAGTGTTTTTGCAACACCTCTTAAAAATCTGTATAAATATATGCCTTATAAACCTAGAAAAATATGATCATTAAAGACATGTGCTAATGATGGGCTAAAATTTTAAGCTATAATGCTGAGCTAATTGCAGGTAGGAAATAGCCCCTCCTATCCATAACCCTAACACCAGCGCCCTATTATCCCTGAGTAAACCAGTTCAGAACCCTGCTGGGTAGTCTTGGCTTTCCGTGGAGATCATCCCCTAGTTTGCACATGAGTAGTTTTGTCAGGATCCATTCCACCTCATCCATTGCCAAGGTAAAATCCTAACCGCAAATTCACAACTTTGCAATGAGACCCATGCAATGATGAAAGAGTAGAGAGCATAAAAGCTTGAAAGTGTATATGTGCCTTTTGTGAAATACAGACCAACAGATTGTTCAACAGCTTCAAATTATATAGAGATAATTCAAGCTACCTGTCCCTAGGGAGAAGTGTTTCTGTAAAGTCTGATTATTTTCAACTTGCCCAATCTGAATTCCCATGGACATGTCAGTCACTCACTACACTAAAGTACACAAGCCTCATTTAGGTTTCTGCTCCTCTGCTTCCCACTGACCCTAACAAAATGTCTATAGTTGGTGGTAACAAATAATGAGCCAAGTAGAAATCTGTCTTTATTTGTGATCTAACCCTAACTTTTGCAAAACCATGCCAAAAATATGAGGTTTTTAATATATTAACATGTCTTCCAGACTGAATTGAATTCAGACTCTGTGGTTCCAGAGCCTTGGTTCATGGGCATATTTTATAAAATTTAGTGAAGGTTGTAACAATGTTCCCTAAGGGTGCTTTTCCATTCAATCAGAGAGATGAAAAATAGATACATGAGGATTCATCCCAGTTCTTTATAGAACTGAAAACCTCATTAGAAACTGAGATAAGACGTTCTTTAACTGCAAACATTTACTAAGAGATTGTAAAGCTCCTTCAGCCACCTTCTGGCCAGTGATGATTTACATGGACTAAAGTAGAGACACTCTCATACCATTCCACATGTAGTTTACACTTTTGCTAGATGTCCAGATGGAAAGGGTGAGGCTAGAATTTCTCTCAGGAAGAAAACAAATATTTGGTACTGAAAATAGAATAATGCAAAAAACTGGCATTTAAGTGTAGACTGGATTTCAGTGAGTGTTGAAATAAAATAGGTTGTTAAAACTTCATTCTCAGACAAAAAAAACATAGACATTTTTACAGTTTGACACAATGGAAGCAATTTATTTTATTTCAAAAAATAACTTATCATTAACAAATCATCTATCCTTGACAGAAAACTGGCAAATTATGTATTACACAACGTACTTAAAAAATCTGTGCACACGGTTCCAGAGAATAAAAGCAATATTGCCTATAAAATCAAGTATTGAAAAAAAACAGCATCTCTGCTATTAATTGTAGATTTCAGTGTGGGATGATTAAAAACAAATGGGTTTGGAGGAGCAGCTTTTTAAATGGAGACATCAAGTCTGTGTTTGAATTCTGTAATGTTTACTCTAAATGTCAGAAATTCACTACAATTTTAAAATGAGGTTATGTTGTTACTGAGTTTAATTTGGATTGAATATTTATTCTAAAATGCTTATCTAACCATTAAATATGAAAAGTAATACAAAACGTACAATAGCTCTATCTCATATCTCTTTCCAGTGTCCCAGTTTGTGACTATGTCCTGGGTCATTATGGCACACTCTTTTTCAGATTTCATACTGACTATTATCTTTATATGAAAATATGTGTATATACATATATGTATTTTACGCATATCTGTGTATCCTTTTCCTTCATGCAAATTGACAAATACATACCATGGGATACTTTGAGAGTTGCAGAGACCATGCTGGTTTCTACTCAGAGGACAAAGCCTTCATGGAGGTGCAGTGGAAAACAACAGAACTGCCTCCACTTCCACAGGACAGGCGGATAAGCAGACTGTCCTGAGAGGCACAAGATGCTGAAGATGCTTGATCCTTTTCCAGCACCACATCGAGGCATGAAGGTGTTAAACTGGTGCACATTTCTCATGCTATGACTAAAACTCTCTCTGTCAGAATATTCCTTCCATATTTTCACATGAAAAGTCTTAAATGCTTCTATAGCTATCTGAGTGTCTAGAAGGCATCTTGTGGCTTGTGTCCTGGGGGCCAGGGTATAAGGTTTTGGTAGAGGAGGGCCTGCAGGGTTGCCCTTATGAAAAGGGACCAGGGGATGCCCTAAAACGGAACAGAGCCCATCAGACAAGCTTGTTGTGCTCCAGGAAAAACACATCTAAGAATGGGTAAAATATGAGAAAGAGAGGACAAGGGAAGATGATGAGAAGAAACAAACAGGGAGAGAACTGAATCAGTGATACAACAGAGGCAGCAGGAAGATGAGATGTTCCATGGCAGAGTGGATGGCAACCCATGAGAGTTCCAGAGGAAATGAGATAGAAGGAAGGAGTGTCAAAGAGAAACCTCCACATGCAGACCACAACTTGCATCCTGTATCACTTTTTGTCTGGCTGAAGGCACTACTGAATGCAACCTGTGGTGATAGCAAGGCAGGGAGGAGTGGTGTCTGAAGGGAAGCTGAGCCTGGGAAAGGAGGAGCGTGTTTTGTGTTCTAAGTTTTCTAAAGTTTTGTCTTTTTTTATTTGTTTCCCATACCCAAATCAGCAACTAAATATTTATAAGAATTAGCAATAAATCAAGTTCATTTCCCCAAGCAGAGTGTCTCTTGCCCCTGACAATAACTGGCAATTTATTTTCCTGTCTTCATCTCAATTCACAAGCTTTACAGCTCCTGTCTTTCCAATCCTCTCCCCTATCCAAATGCAAAAACAAACCACGGGTTGGCTGCTGGGCTAGCAGATGGTTGCAAGCCACCACAGCTATTTAACCAGCCAGAGGATAGCTAAAGGTCAAGCAGGACGATGAAAAATGCCAGCTCAGAGGATTGGAAGGCATTTATGGGATTGCCATCTAGCACTGGCAGACCCACAGCCCCCTATTAATGGCTACGCAATACAGAGGGGGCCAATTGAGAGAGCAATTTGTCAGTATGTTTTCCCAATGTTCCCGTTGAAGAGGTCACATGAGCTGGAAGTATTCAGGTTCATAGATTCACAGGTTTAAAGCTACAGTGTGAGAATACACAGGAGAGATGGTAAAGCTCCATGAGTAGTTCATGGAGTAAAAATCCCAAGTGTGGGAAACAAACTACTAATCCTCCTTCCTGTAATCAGATAGCCATAAGACAGATAAAAAGAGCATGAAACGTGTCCTAAGAGCTAAGCTAAGAGCTAAGGGCTGGAGCAAAATGAACTATTAGGTTCTTTTCATCCTCTAACAGAGCCAGGAAAATCAGCCAGCTGTGCAAAACATCACACTGCCTAATAAGGTAAGATTGCAACTACTTTCTCTCCTTAAAGAATCACAAAATAAGCTGAGTTGGAAAGGACCCACAAGGATCACTGAGTCCAACTCCTGGCCCTGAACAGAACCATCCCCAAGAGTCACACCATGTGCCTGACACTGTTGCCCAAAAGTTTCTTGAACTCTGTCAGGCTCAATGTTGTGAAGTTAACCCTAAGGCAGTTATGTTTGCAAAAAGTAGGTAACACCAGGCACAGACAATAGAGTTATCTTCAAATGACTTAATTTTTGACGCAATGACAGAATGAGTGTGTAATTTGGGACTAGAAAAAGTCAGGATTCTCTACTTATTATTTTATCTAATTCAGTAGCCAAAAGTCCAAATCAAACAGTCAATGAATATTGTAAAACAGTGTCTACAACTCATAAGCTGTGATTTCCAAACATGTGGGATGCATTTGTTCTGCTTTCTATATTTCTACATGCTATGCCCATAACCTTCACACTTGCAGTGGGCCCCCAGAATTATTTTGCGTGCTTCAAATTCATTTTATGACATGCATACATGATGTGATGCCTTGAACTCATTGTTCCTTCTTTGAAGCTGATTTATCCTCACATTGCACGTCTATCTTGCTTAGGACAAGTCAGAACCAAATAAACTAGCACAAATCATCAGTGTGCAGTAGGAAATAGAGATCTAGATGTCTCAGCCACTTGGCATGTACTGCATGGCATACACATACATATTTTAGCCAAAATAGGTCAGACAGGGAAACCTCAGATATCTGAGGAGTAGATCATATTATCAACTTTGCTGTTTCTGGGACAAACACTCTTTTTTCTGTCTAGGACTGCATTGTGCCATATAAGCACACAGATCACACAACATTGTATAATGTAATAAATGCTGTGAGATAATGACTTTATAAGTTTTAAAACACAGAGACCTGTGTTTGAATTGTGGAATCTGTCTTTAGCAAGGATTCCTACTTGCAGCAACATTTTATGAAGCACTCAGTGTCCCATTCTTGGTCTTATTAGGAAAATAAGAGGTCTCTGCTTTTGGACAATAGAGGCCTGAGTAATAGATGAGTGCTGTGGGTATATTTGGGGCCTCCTTTTATCACTTGATTGCAGTAATGCTTTTTCCATTACTAATATTTTTTCATCCAAACATATTTGTAATGCAAGACCTTTAAGTACCACAAAAATCTGAGGGCATTAGTCTCCAGAGGAAATATAATGTTAGAACTGTAAAACCATCATATAAGCAGTACATTTCTATTGTAGCTAGTGATGATCTGAAAGCTAAAATAGAAAAACCTGTTTGTGCAGAAAAGGTTGTTCAACAATTGAATTTATTGTGAGCACAGGATAAAATCAAAAGAATGAAAAGTTGCATTTGGTGATGGAGAAAGCCCATTGCTTAATAATCTGTCCTCATGTATATAGTTACCACAGATGCTGGTCAGAAGCTAACCTACTGTACATATAAGTTAGCACTGGAATAAATGATTTTATCTTACTAATATTCATATTCTCTTTCTAATATGAGATGTAGCAGCCAGTATCCTGTGCTTTAATAAGCAGGGGCAAACTTTTTTGTAGAGCCTAATTTAATCTTTAGCATGGATGAACATGTGTCTTTAGTGCAACTTGAGGTCATCAGCATTCCTGCTCACGGATGCTTCTCACCTGCCTCACCTCCTCACCTCATTTTATTTGGGCATATTTCTAGTAGGGAATGCCAAAAACCCAGTGTGCTGGTTTGAAAGCAAAACCAGTGAGAGTCTCCAAGTCAGAAACACAATTTAATAAGAGGAAAAGAAAAGAAGTAAAATTAAGTAAAATAAAATAAATACAATAGTACAAAAAACCACTGACAGAGTCAGAATACAACCTAACACCCTGTTAGGGTGGTAGCGGCAGTCCAGATGAGATGGTCTTGTCAAAGCAGTGGTTCCTGTAGAAAGGTCTGGTAGCTCTTGTCTACTCTGGGAGTCCAGTGGGTAAAAGCTGCCTGTGCTGTCCCAAACCCTGGATTATATCCAGGTGGGAATGCTTGGCTCCTCCCCCTGGGCGAAGCATCTCACAATGGGATGATCTCATTCTATGAGTCACGCAGTGGGTCCTTGATGGCCCATTAAACAGAGATAACTCTGGGAGGGAGTTATCTATGAGTCATGGGCAAGGCATTGATGGGCTCATTAACAGAAGACAAGGGAAACACTGCTCCACCTGGTTTCAACAGCTCATGAAGATGGGGATAGAATACATACTTTGGGCACATCTTACATTGCAACTTAGGACACCCAGCAAATGTTAGAGCTGTGTTTTGTCTGAGATTTCTTCCTGTGCTAAATCCAGGCACAATCTCTGACTGGCTGACCATATACCTGAAATACGCAGGTACCTATTAATTCCATTAAAAAGATTACATATTTCAGACTTACAGCTCTCTCTATTTTGCCAGAACAAATGCCATCTTCTGTTAAGTTCTTCCTCAGAAAGGAAAATCTGGCCAATTACATTTAGTATGAACCAAGCAATCAGCATGCCAGGTCTGCAGCTGAAAATCTGGAATTATCTTAAAACAGCAGCAGGAATATTTAGGGATGAGCGATTGTAGGAACCGACTCATGGGACTAGCAGTGTTCAGCAGGCCTTTGGCCAAGCTAAACACCAAGCAGAAAATGCCCTTCAGTCATATTCCCAGCATATGCAGCATATTCCCAGACCCACTCCTGTCTACACATATGTAACAAACTTAGTTTCAGACCTAAGGAAATAAATGTCCAGACAAACAGATCTTCACATCCAATTCACAGAGATTTCTTTTCTTCCAGGTGGAGTGCAAAAAGAGTAAAAAGGAGCAGCTTCATGAGTGGGTCCAAGAAAAGAGATACTGATCATCAGCATCTTGAGAAAGGGACTGGAGACAATTCCAGTGAGACCTCTGTCTATGGGTCATTAAATGACCTTGTAGCATTTCTGAAACAACAGCTTTCAATCTGTGGTCAATAAAGCACCACCAGTCCAAGGACTTTTTATGGAAAGGCAAAGTTATCAAGACAATTCTCCAGAAGGAGAAATTTGATATGCCACTATCTACAGCTTCACTGGAAAAAGATTTAAGTTCTGCTGACAAACAAAAAAAAAGCCCCTAATGAAAAACAGCTGCTCTACAGTATCTGATCTAGCCATCTTCTGTAGACATAAGAATGTTAGAAAGATAAAAGAGTAAACATAAAACTTAGCTGGCTGTTACTCAATCTGGAAAAATAAGTGGGTGCAATTTGCTAAGAAAAGTAGCTAATAAAGCTAGGCAAAATTGGTTGGTCACTTTAGAGGGAAGCATGGAAACAGGTCTTTGAGGTTGTACTGTACCCACAGATGCAATTTGGAAAGGAAAATATAGCTATGGAGTTATCTGTTTGGGTTTTTTCCCCATTTTCACACGTCCAAAAGATTAAGCTAATTTTCTTTAATGAGCAGATCTTACAATTTCTGCAATTCATGCCATGGTGGTCTCTCACTTAGTCTGCTAGGACAGCAATTCTGACAGAGCTAAATTGTAGGCATATCTGAGAACCAGTGCAGAATTCAGGAGGTTATCCACTACATGGCACCTCCTTCAAATAGCGCACAGAATAAGCAGTCTTGGAGCTGCAGTGGCTCTCTAAAGTTAAAAGATATTATTTCAGGCATCAGTTTTGCCCTAACCAGAACTGCTGAAAAACTGATTCTCCTCATTGCCATACTTGTACAGGTATGATGAGAGGCTGTGTCTTTTGTGGTGATACATTCATCAGCAAAGGAAGGATACAGCAGAGTCCTCTGTGTAAGGCCACCTGGAATTTAGAGAGAGGGTTTTTTTCTTTTAAATTATGCTCATTTTCTCACCTTTAAGACATTCTGTTTACCTGAGCTGAAAAAATATTCAGTAAATCATTGCTTTAATATAGCTGATAATAGATGCAGAATTCATTGTTACTCTATGGGAAGCCCTTTATTTAAAAGACTGATATTTGAGGTTTTGTGGAAATCAGCAGTCATGAGCATCTGCATTATTAGGACAGAAGCTGTGGATGCTGATGTAACTAAACCAGTATCTTTTGTATGTCAGGAAACTGAGGAAACATATTCGCTGCCTCCTCAGCACATCGTTTACAAATTGATGTTTGTATTATTTTCAATCTAACAAACTCACCTTCCTCTTCACACACTCTTCTTCATGTGTAGAAGTACTCAAATAAAATATTTTAAGTCCTTAGCTACCAGAAAGTAGAATTTCATTGACTGTGGCAATAATGAATTTCTCAAATTGTGAAGGAGACTAAATTAGTTAGAGTTATCACCTTTTTCTAGGCCATTTTCCTGGATCATGGCAGACAAAGGAGAGAATAAATTCTTACACCAAAGAATAGATCCACAAGAGCACTTAACTTTTAGATATATTTCAGTCTAAATGTATCTACAGCATTGGCCAAGGAACCTTCATCTTGAAGCTGAGAATTTAAAATGGTGAGAAATTTGAGGTGGCCAAGTAAGTAGTAAAACCTTGTGTTTACTATCCAAAGGAAACTAAAGGTGGGACAGTCAAGCAAGTTACCACAACTTCTCTTGAGCACTTATGTTGTACCTGAAAGTCTCTGTGGCAAACATGAGATTAAACACTTAAATTTCAACAGCAACAAAAAAAGACGTTTTTCCCATTTGCCTCACAGTTGTGAGATGAAAGAGATGAATTATCAAAGCCCATCCAACATCAAGCAATAAGCACTCACCAGTGGATGGCAACCCTTCAACTACTGTTGCAGTCAAAGAGTTAGACATAAGCCCCAATTTCAAACAAGCAGGGGCAGCTCCTAACCCCCTTCACAGCCTGCAGCCTGCTGGTCGGGAAAGACTCCAGGGAACTGGAACCTGCGTGGATTAAATCCTTCTTTCAGACAAACAAAACTCATTCTCTTAAGGGTACTGAAGACCAACAGCTGTGTGGCAGAAGGAAAAGAAGTCCCATTGAAGGCAGGACACTTTGGGTGATTAGTTAAAAATCTTCTGGACCTGAGGGATGGAGAAAATGAGGTGAAGCAAAATGACCTTATAAGCCAATTGATAAGAGATGGACCTACATTTCTGGTCCATGAATGTTTCATATAAAAGATTCCAATAACGTTTTGAAAGCAGTTATCAATCTCTCAAATCAAAGTAAGCTACACTTAAATTATTTTAAAAGTGGAACCTACAAAGAAATACTGAGTAAAACATTTGAAGCAAATTGAATTTTTTTCTTTCTGTTGTTTTTCACTCTGAGAATGATCCAGGGTATTAATTATTGTGATGTTGTTTCATTGTGTGAGGTGAATGTATGGTGTGTGGGATGTTTTCCACCTCCTATAGACCTACGCAAAGGACTTTGTGCATCACCACATGGTCACCCTATGTGAGGTGTAGCAGAGCACAATTTCTGGAATTGTCAGCTAATTTATTTGAATAGAGGATGACTGCACACCTTTCTTCATATGGCACTTTTCTGTGCAGTTAAATGGCAGCTTCAGGCCTCCCTCCTTTGTTTGCTGCCTTTGGCTGATAGTGCACAGCCAGTGAAGAGCCAGATGACTCCTGACCTTGATGCTTTCATGTCTCCTGGCCTCACAGAGGGTTCACTCAGCTTCTGACACCCTGCAGTTTCAAAAGGAGGCCAAGCTGGGGACACACAAATCATTTAATTGCTGTGAGTTCACATCAGCCAAATGCATGTGGATTTTAAACCTATGGTGGTGAAGGGTAACACTTAGACTGGGTGCCATTAGTCCACTTTGTGTTCTAGAGATGAGATATCTGCTCACATTGAGGATCTATGTCTGTGGCTGACACTCCCAACGCTGTTCACAGAGAGGAGTAGCTGTTTGGAGAGTTCCCATGCCTCAGTATAGTTATTCTCCAAAGACAGGCAGAGACACTTCCTACTGGCCTCCTTGGGCTGATTTTACCTAATGGTAGGATTTGGTTTCTCAGAGCAGGCTTCTGTGCAGATTTGTGTGGTGATGTGCATGCATTTCTTGGAAAAAAAAAAACAAAAACACAAAACCAAAAACAAATCAACAAAGAAACTTCACTGAGCATAATAGTTTATCCTGCAGATTCCAGTCATCCAAGCTAAATGCTAATATATTTACAAACAGCTGGTAACATTGAGAGCCCTGGTTTCCTGGGAAATCATGTTTTGGAAATCAATGTACATTCCCAGGTGTCTAGTACAAACTAATTGGGGTAATAAGTAAAGGATCTTTTGGCAGAGATTAATATCTCTGACAACTCTGCTTCTTTGGCTGTGGGCTCAAAAGTTGTTAGATAAGGATAGGAAAAGACAAGGAGAAAGTGGGGTCTGTTTAAGTCATGTTTCCCTAAGAAACCAGAGGTTTCTTTGCTATGTCACATATAGATAGATCAACCAAGTTCAAACTGAGATGGAAATTTCTTTTTCTGTCTTCAAAGACATTTTTGCTCCCAAAAGTTCCACTCCTAGAGAGTATCATATTAAGCAGAAAATCTAATGGACAGCTGAAGAGCTCTTCTATTGACAGTCTCACCAAATCTGGTATATTCATACAACATATTTTGGTTCTAAGTGATTTTTATTAAAAAGCTGAGTGATTGAAGAAGTCTCAACCAGTTGTAGTTTGGGAATGATTATATTTGGATTTTGAAAAGAAATTAGTAGAAGAGCGTAGAACTAGATCTGTTTTAGCAATCTATGTAGTTTTGTGCATATATAACATACAAGTATTTTCTAATAGTTAGTTGTGCATACTTAGCTGCAATCAGTGCTGGCTAAATAAAAGTAAGATAACACTTTATACAGACTGAAAAATTTTATCAAATTAAATTTTATTTTATTAAATATTAAATATTAATATTAAAATTATTAAATTTTATTTAAATGTATTTAAAAATTTTTAAAATCCCTCACAGAGAGATTTTTAAAAAAATTCTTGAGGAACATTCTTTGCAAATGTAAACAGCAGTATATATTTCTTTCAATGCCCCAGTGCACATATTCTATTCCTTCAATAATCTCCCCCTCACTAGTGTTCACTCATTTTCTTTCCATATCATGCATGTAATGAGCCTCCTTCAGGTGGGATGTAATCCTACACTTGAAAGCAGTGTTAAGGAATACATCTGCTGCAATACACATACAAAAACTAGACAACTCTCTTAATCTCACAATTCAGTTTGCTACTCAGCACTCCCAGGTTTAGCACAGAATTTTCATGAGTAAAACTACTCAACCAGACTGATTAGAAAACCAAATTATTTTCCACCCACACGGTGTGGGGAGAAAAGATATAAAATGGCAAAAGTTTTAGGAGTAGTACTGACCTAAATCTATTTTTTAATTTATTTTTAGTTCCCTTTTTTCTTTTTTTCTTTTTTTTTTCCTACTTTTGGAACAATGTGACCTTTATATACGCCTGATATAAATTTTAGGAAGCATATATTGGTGGATCATATCTTTTCCACCCCAAGGCAAGAGTCATATATTCATAATACATCTTTCATGACTTACTGTGATCCTCCTGAATAACAGACAGAAAAAACCATGACTGCAGCATATTATGAAAATGTTTTCTATCCAAGGAACTTGTTGAAGAGGACTCTGAAAAGATAAGACACATAAATTTTAAGTCTCCTGGGACAGCATGCTAATACAAGCAGATAACATTCAGTGTTAAGATAACCTCCAATACTATTTACCAATTTAGAAAGTTGTTTGTTTCAAGCAAAACTTTTCAAGTAAAGTGTCAGAAAGCTTTTGAAATTTCTTGTTTCATAAATCATTTTGATAGATGTTGTCTTGCTTTCCTTAGTTGTCGGTAAATACTAACCCTGAAATATCACAATTTCTCAAGGGTGAACAATTCCAAGTTCCAACAATTTCTCAAAACTACATAAAACTATTAATGATGTCCCATTTCCTGCCCAAAATTGTGGCTTCCTGCTCTCACCTCTCACAAGTACATGTATCATCTAGTATACACGGTTGGACCTGATAACGTGTAGATATGCTTAGTCTGCTGGAAACTCAGTGAGGGGAATCAAACATTTAAAATGATACGTGCATGACTAATTGCTTTAGAGATCTGATCTGTTAGCGTGAAGAGAGCTGAACCACTTGTAAACTTCCTAACACAAGGACTTCTCTTTGTATAGCAAAGCACTGCACCCTTTAGGGCAATACTAGGAGTAGCAATCACACTTTCCCGAAAAGGCAGGTTTTGACTTTGTGTCTAATACATAAAATTTAAAAAGATAGATAAGAGTTGTCCTAACTTAAGGGTTTTGTGGGATATTAGGAGAATCAACCTTTAAAACTGTGGAAGGTATCGTTGTGCATCAAAGACTTTTGTGGTGAGTTTTCTGCTTTGTTTCTTTGTATTTGTTACATATGACTTTAATGTAAACATGTAATGGCTAACTAAACTTACTATGGATATGTTTTAATTCTGCTAAATCCTTTAATAAACTTAGACAGCTTTAGAACCATTTGGTATTAAAAGTAAAACCGGTTGGTGGCTTTTGTAATTGTTTTGCCATGTCTTTATTTTTTGCTTGGTATAATTCTTACTGAGTGTAGTAAGATCATGACTGAAATCTAAAATGGTGCTTTGAAAATAAAATAAAATAAAATAAAATAAAATAAAATAAAATAAAATAAAATAAAATAAAATAAAACAAAATAAAATAAAGCAGTTTAAAACACACACACAAATACATGTCTGTAATAGGAATATATATGTACATATATAGGCATGTAGCCCAGCAAATTTTCACAAGTATTACAAATTTCTTCTTTGCAGATGCACTATGTCCACATGAAATATTTACAAAATTATAATTTTGAACACAGTTTGCAATGTGTGTTGAGTGTATTGTAGCCATACATAATATCCACCCAAGTATTTGCAGATGTTACTCAACTTTGCCAAGGAGTTTCAACACTCTGGATGAGGTCTTGAACTCAAATTTGGCTGATGCAATGTAACCTACAATATTTCTTCCCCAATGTAGGAAGGGAAACTAAATGAGCTATGGTTGCTCTGCTCAGCTGATTCCCTCCTATTAATTTCTTGCCTTTTGGAAGTTCCCATGACCAAAAATTGTCCTCTGAGTCCCAAAGAAGGGCTCAAGAGAAGTTTTTCAAAAGCCACTGTAAGTAAACAGAGCTAAGTATCAACACATAATACCAGCTTATTCTCACACAGGATAAATACATCAAAAGGATCCAGGAAAACAGGAAGAAACCTCAATCTTTTTATCTTATTCATGTTACTAAAATCTGTTCCTTGGTAAAGATCTCATGAAGTGCCTTCCAAACACAAACTTCTAAAGAAGAATCACTAGTCCTTTGAGTAATAGCACTTCCTATTTACTTTCAGTTTTTCTTATTATGCTTTGCAACCCAATATAACAAAGGAAAATTTGAGATAATATAAATAGCTAAGTAAAAACATAGTCAAGACAAAGAACAGTAAATAAGAAAAGACTGTTTCATAAGTGTTTCCCAATGTTGATTTTTAAACCATTGAAAAGATAAGTCAGCATTAGTCTGCTGCTAGTAATGGACATTTTCATTCCCTAGAGTGTTACCTCACCCCCACAGTTCCCATCTCAGAAGAAAAAGAAATCCAAACCAAAAATAATTTAAAAAAACCCAAACAAACAAAAAATCCCCCCCAAAAAACACACCCCAAATAAACAAACAAATAAACAACCCCCACCACCATAGTGTGGTAATAGCAACGTTTTCTCCCTTTACACAATTTGAAACAGAAAATTCTATATGGCAAAAAATCCCTCTCATGACACTAAGCTGCCAGAGAATGTAGTTTTATAGATCATCAATTTCCACTCACCTATCTTCATATTTGCTTTGATATAGGAGTCCTTGGGAGGATATCTTGAAAATTCTCTGAAAAGTCCACATCAGTTCCCACTTTTACAAGTAATCCTTCTAACGTTTGACAAAATCAGGATTTGGGAACAGTGAGATGGTTATAAAGATACACTTGTAAAACAAATGCAAGTCTTTTGAGTTACATTTGTGAATTTATACCATATAGACATATATGCTAAGGAAATCCCACACACAAGTAGGTGTGCAATACTGATGGGAGTTTAATTTTCTAATAAGATTTATTTTCGTCTTCTACTTCCTAATATGTGATAACTTTAAGACATTAGGTACTCAGCCTTCAATGGCACTGTAGCCTTTGTGTTCCTCCCAAAA
This sequence comes from Acrocephalus scirpaceus scirpaceus, assembly GCA_910950805.1. NCBI lineage: Eukaryota > Metazoa > Chordata > Aves > Passeriformes > Sylviidae > Acrocephalus > Acrocephalus scirpaceus. The sequence continues at coordinate 51,306,018 of OU383774.1, read as the reverse complement.
GTGAATTGGTTCCTAAGATTTTAATTTAGTTAATTGGCACTCATGCTCCAAATGCTGTGAGTTACTGTATTATTGCAAAGCAGAAAATGCCATTTATCCTTCAAAATTATGTTTGAGGGAGAGCAAAATGTGACAATTCAATAGATAATTGGATATTAGATCCTCTCAGAGATCAGTTATTTCAAGAGTAGCAGCAGTGTGTCTTTTCTGAGGAATTTCTGCATGACTTCCATTGACCTATTTTCCACTTTCATGTTAGACAGCTGCAATTGCTAAGCCATCAGAACAAATAGTAAAAAATTGAATGAAGCCAAAAAAGACACACTAGGGATTCAGTGGAAATCAAATCAGATTCCACTGAATTGTCTTTTTGAACTTGCTATCCATTAAAAACATCAGGAATTTAAAAACTTTTATAATAGCTGCAGTTAAGAATGCTAGTGATTGCTGTAAATTACTGCTTCATTTCTTATGCTTTGTTTGAAAAAACTTATGATTGTTAAACATGAATCAGCAAAGAAGGCAAACACTGTCCTGGGCTGCAATAGGCACAGCACTGCCAGCAGGTGGAGGGACAAGATCTTGGCTCTCTGTTTGACATTGGTGAGGCCACACTGCTGTGTCCACTGCTGGGATTCTTAGTACAAGAGATATGGACACAGTGGAAAGAGCCCAATGAAGGGCGATAAAGATGATGCAGAGACTGCAGCACCTCTCCACTGAGGAAACTCTGAGAGAGATAGGGCAGCTCAGGCGTCTGAAAAGAAGGCTGAGTGGAGATCATGCACATATATCAAAGTACATCAATGTACACACCCTTTTTAGGAGTTAAATTCAAGAATAGTTTCATGCTGTTTATACATGTTAAAGGGTCCAGACTTTGTATGTTCCACCTAATCTCAATTTTTTGGTACATGAGAAAAAAACAACCTGCAGAAGTGTGATTCAACACGACACGTTTTGAAGAATGGGAAGAGTTGGGAGGTGTACAGGGAGGGAGGATCAGAGTGCTTCTGAAGAGGATGGTCTAAGCAAACCACACATTTAATGTTCAAATCACTTGAACACCATCAAATCACTTGATGGTGAGACCCCAGCAATAATGTGTCCAGATCAGGATTCCTCAGTACAGGAAAGCTACTTACAGTAGCTTACTCCACAGTGTCAGCAGTGCAGGTAACCACAGAGCATGTTGGACAGCAATCTCTCTCTGCTCCTTGAACTGCTCATCAGGTTTGGCTCTCCTCCACTGGCAACTGAAGAATCTCCTCCATTAAGCTACAAAGGACAGAGAAAGAAGGGGAGGTGCCAGACACCCTTATGTGTACCAACAACAGCATGTGTTTGTCTGAACAAATGTCTCCAGAGTGTAAAAAATACATGGTGTGACTATTAACACTGCCTGTGCAGAAGATAACAGTCAAAATTGGTGTTGGCCACATGTTGAAAAGACACCATAAACCCTCCTGCGCTGGTGTCTCCTGGTGTCTCACAGCTACTCTGTCGATATAGGACTCTGGACTGCAGGTCTGCCACGTTTTATATCTGAGCAGCAGCCCCTCTTCTGCTTCATTGATAATACCATTCTTTTGATGAAAACTGCCAATCCTTTTCCTCAGAAGAAAACCCAAATCATGTCACATTAAAGCAGCTGGAATAAGCAAAAAAAAAAAAATTTTTAACCCAAATTATTTTATTTTCTTTTATCTTGAAAAAGGGGGATTTTTTATATGCTTTTCTGTGTGTTACAGTAACAAGGTGGTGGGGGGAGGTGTTATATTTCCAATTGATCTGAAACTAAGTTCAACTTCACCTCCATTTTTTTTTTGGTTAAGGCAGCAAATTTACAGCCTTTGGAGAACAAAAAAAAATTATTCTTGTTGCTTTCTAGAAGCACAAATCAAATTCCCTTAAATAATTTTCAAGTACTGCAAGTGTAAAAGGTTGTTGTAGTTAAAGCAAACATAGTAAAAAAAATGGCATTTTTACTGAGAAATAAACCTATTATTTGGGCTAAGAAGAACAGTCAAAGTGAACCCTGAATATGACTGTCTTGAACACAAGAACTTACAGGTTACAGGGAAATATATTTTTACTTTTTCAAACTCGCATGTGTGAACACAAGAGCAGAAAGATACTCCAGTTCTGTCAAGTCTCATTTCTCAGGTAACAAGCAGATTAAATCTGCTTTATTTTTGTGGGCTTTCCCCATCATATCAATCATCCCAATTTCCTATAATTTGTACCATGACTACTATGACTCATACTGGTTATATGTTCTTGCAACACCCATCCCCCAAGACATCTTTTGTGGAATTTTTAATATTATCATTTTGGCTGTTTGTTTGTTGGAAACCTGAGTGGTTTCTTTTGTACTCCTGCAGTTTGTCTGAGGGTTGTTTCTGTTCCTTCTGTAATTACCTACAACTTTGTGTCTTTATGTTAAAGAAGTTCAGGTCCAAGCAGGACTCGGACAGGTTCAAATATTTTTTCTTCCTAAAGGAGTTCATCTCACAATCTCTGCTAGGGAGAATAAGAAGGACAGGATTTTTACAAGTACCCATTTGCATTATAGCAACAGATACTTCTAGGAAATATTTTCTACAAAGCATGACTCTCAGTAGCAAACGCCATATATATTTTCCAAGATACACTGTCAGAGAAAAGACTAGGAAAGCATAAGCCTTGGTAGGATTTAAATAAACTTCATTTACTATTTGTTATAAACATGGCTGGGTGTTTTGTAATCAGGAATGCTGCCTCCTCTGACATTTCTGACCAGTCTTTGGACAACAAAGAGCTCAACATCTTCTGCAATTTCCTGAATATCTTGTTGAATAAAGCAGGTCATTAAAATAATAAGAATGTATAGTTAAATCCTTCCAAGAACAGATTATTTTCTCATTCTAATTAGCTCCCAGAAGTTTCCTTCTCACTGTGCTGAGCAAGGTGCATGTGTGCAGGGGAGTAGTTCTAACCCAGAAATCTGCGTTGCAGTCACTAAAGCCACAAAATAAATGGACATGATGTGTAGTAGCTCTCAGCATTTGGGATTCACCTCTAAGCCCTCACTGGCAAAATGGCACACTTGAGCCTTTTCTCTGTCTTGACTTCTTACCTTATAAGCTTCCCTTCGTAGGCACTTCTCACTTGGTATATGGCAAACTACCAGATTCAGTCCTAATGGAAAACCACGTGGCTCACACTGTGGTTCATCGGATGTTTCCCTTGGCAGCTCTTCTGGTGTAAACAGTTCTCTCTGCCCCTGCCCAGTGACATTCCTGCTTGCTTCCATGCCATCCCCTCCAGTTTTACTGTACAGCTGCTTGCAGGACTGTGAGACGAACCAAACCAAGGAACTGATTAAATGACTCAAGGGTAAAAATAGCCTTGGGGAGCAGAGTTTAAGATAGTTTTGCTCAGAATGAGTTGACAAATACATGTGGGATCAGTTAGCAAAACATGTTTGCCATGTGAGACCATAAATCTCTCTGGTGGCACAAATGAGATGAAATAGAAACAGGAACAAGCTTGGGGGAAGGGGAAGTAGATACAAACATCTTAGACCAGCTTTGCTGCCAGGAGGAGAGCCTGTGGAAAAATCCCCAAAAAACCCCACAAGTAATAAAAGTTTTCAAAGATTGCTTTTTAACACCCTCCATTTTGTGACTGCAAGAGTAAGAGCCTCTGATTACAACACTGCTAACAGAGTGAGTGTTTAATACATCAGCAGCTTGGCAGAATTCTTTGTGGTTCTCTTTCTTTGAGGGACCATCTGGCTCCATCAACTGCTACCCAGTATAATGAAATATTAGGCTCATCCAAATCATGTGAGCTTCAGATATGTGTCATGAAAAAAGTCCAACACTTGAGGCTGTTTGGTTGGATTATTTTCTTTCCTTTTCCCTCTGTGCATATTTATTTCATTAGATTTATCTCTGCTCTATTTTCTTTCTCTTCATGGCTGGGGGTTTTTTTAAGTTCCAGATGAAGTGTCACCAGATAATATTTAGAAAAGAGCCTTTTGATTTCTTAGCATTTGTTCTATATATAACTTGCTGTATATGTGGAATTGAAGCAGACACTAGCAGGCAAAGCAAGAACTCTAGCAGGCAAACATGTATTGCCAAGAAAATAGATACAGCATGACTGAATCCTCAGTCTTCTGAGTCTCTCATTTCTATTACTTTTTCATCTGAGCTGACAATTGTTGAAAGAAGCATCTGAAACAGACATATTTTACCTGGTAGCTCAATTTCTGTGCACTTATAATATGCTGATCAGTGCCAGCCATCTTAACATCAGCAAATGCTGTCCATAAAACACTCATCTATTGTTGCCCAATTACTTCTGTTTTTTAAATAGCTGAAAGTCAGTCACAGTCTGCCCTACTGTGAATCACTGAACTTTATGATTCAGATTTATTCCTAGGCTAAAGATAATGCAATAACCATAGAGCATCATTTGCTCTACATCTTATACATCAAACTGGGATTTTTTAAATTGCTATTTCACTACAGTTTTCTGAAAGCCATCTTGCTTTTTGTATTTGCATGGCTTGAACGTATCCCAAGTTTCTCAACTTTGTAATTTAAAATAGGCTTTCCTCCTCTAAAACCTGTGTTTGCAGAGCCCATAATGTTAAAAACTAATGTAATCAAAGGTGAACCAGGCCAGTTGATATTTGTCTCACTTCAAGAAAGAAAGGACAGCTACCAGTTGAGTGCCCATTCCAAAGTGGAGAAGCTTGAGCAAGCATGGCAGAAGCCCAGAGTGGTTGAATGGGCAATTCCTGATGGAGTTCATACAAAAAAGGAGAGACCACAGGAGCTGGTCATACCCAGGAGAAATGTAGAAGTATTTCTCAAGTGTGCAAGAAAGGGATTAAAAAAGTCAAAATTCAACTGGAGTTAAAACTAGACAGGGAGGTGAAGAGCAAGGAAGTTCTTCTGTAGGTACATCAGCAACAGAAGGGAGGTTAGGGAAAATCTGGTCATTTGGACACAGGACCTAGTGACAAAAGCCATTGAGAATGTCTGTTTTCACTGGTTGACTTGCCCTCTAGCATCCCAGTTCTCCAAGGTGTGCTGGTTTGAAAGCAAAACCAGTGAAAGACTCCAAGTCAGAAACACAATTTAATAAAAGGAAAAGAAAAGAAATAAGAGAAAGTAAAATAAAAGTAATAGTACAAAAAACCACTGACAGAGTCAGAATACAACCTAACACCCTGTTAGGGTGGAAGTGGCAGTCCAGATGAGATGGTGTTGTCGAATCAGTGATCCTGTAGAAAGGTCTGGTAGCTCTTGTCTACTCTGGGAGTCCAGTGGATAAAAGCTGCTTGTGCTGTCCCAAACCCTGGATTATATCCAGGTGGGAATGCTTGGCTCCTCCCCCTGGGCGGAGCATCTCACAATGGGATGATCTCATTCTATGAGTCATGCAGTGGGTCCTTGATGGCCCATTAAACAGAGATAACTCCCGGAGGGAGTTATCTATGAGTCATGGGCAAGGCATTGTTAGGCTCGTTAACAGAAGATAAGGAAAACACTGCCCCACCTTGGCTCCAACGGCTCATGGGGATAGAATACATACCTTGGGCACAATTTTACATTGTAACCTAGGACACAAGGCTACTGGCAGAATCTGTCAGAGAGTAGTACCCACAGGAGAGGAAGACACACTCGATGCTGCAGCAGCTGGCCAGTGTCACTACAAGGATTCACTCCTATAATTTCTGAAAGGTCATGGTGATCAGGGGCGTTTTCACATTATTGGAAAAAGGAAAGTGTGACACTACTATTAAGGAAGGGGACGAAAATCTGGGAAATTACAGGCTTCACTGTCTTAGGGTCCTGGAAAAATTATGTGGCAAATTCTCCTCAAAGTCATTTTCAGACACATGATTTAGAAGAAGGTGACTGGGAACAGGCACCAAGTCATACTTGACCAACCTAATTGCTTTCCATGATTCAATGGCTAGCTCCAGAGACAATGGGGACAGCAGTGGATACTGTATATCTTGATTTTAGTATGGCCTTCAATGAGGTCCTTGGTAATTTTTAGACAAACTGGTGTGATGCAAACTGAATAAGTGGATGATAAGAGCAGCTGTCATACTATGGAATTAACTGGAAACTCATCTTTAATAGGTAAGAGATTATTTTTGAGTTGATACTATAGAAATAATGAAAAGAGTCAATATACACTAAGAATTAAAGTAAAAAGAAAGCCTTGTTTCCAAATGAATATGCAGATACTCCCAAAGAAGATTAAGCATTCCTTTATGTTTAGATAAATCCTCTATAAATTAGTAGAGGCAGCCAAGCTTCCAAATATAAAGGAAATTCAAGGAAGACTTTAAAAGAAAAACATTCCCAGGAGAAGAGGGGAGGATCAGAGGAAATGTAGGCTGCCCATTTTGCAAGCAGAGAAATCTGTATTCCAAATTACTTAGGTAAAACCAGTTTTCCATGTTACGTCTTCACATCCTGGACCCTTTTCTCACCCCTTATTCTCATTTTATCAGTTAGTTCAACATTATTGGCATCAGCAGAATGTTTGTTGGGGCTAAGACCTTGGTACAACTCTTGCACATCACTCTTGTCATAGCGTGCAGCTTTCCCTGCATCCATTTCTCAAGGCAGTTAAGTTTCTATAAGTAATTATATTACAGCACCACAAATGGAAGTTGTGACAGGGTTTTAATTCCTTTATTTCAGCCTCTCTATAATGTCGTGACTCTGGCTTCACTCCTTTGGGGGTGAACACTTGCTTTTATTTAAGTCACTGTCAGTGACTAAAGAAACTACAAATGAATGTATCAATATGAAGTATTTTATATTACACTGAATTGAAATTTCACTCTACCATTGATGATTTTCATTAAATAAGTCCAATGCAAGTCAACAGCTCATTGACTCTGGTTTCAGTGAAAAGAAATTCAAAGAAATATAAATCCAACTTATAAAAAACCAAAATTCACTATTTCAATTAGACTTCTACTTGGACTTCTACTCTTGCTTCTCACTTCATTTCTTTTAGGGTTTTTTTCTTTCACAACTGACTGAGAAAAAGAGGAGGTGGGCAAGTAAAAGAGAACTAAACTTGAGGAGGTGAGCAATTTAAAGCAGTCTACATTAAAGAGCAACACTTCTTTGAATCTCTGATCTGCTTTGGATGCACTTTTTTCAACCTAGATCAGAAAGGCTACACTGAAAGGGGGCAGAATGCAGAACAGCATTCATTTCACAACATTAACAAATGCTTGAGTAAATAGTTCACATTTTTTATTTAAGACACATAATACTTTAAAATATATATTAATAAACATTTATGTCTTCCAGCTGTCACAGATATAAGGTCCAAAATAGAATAATCCAAAATTTCCAGAAGGATCAGCAGTCTGAATAGCTTAAAAACCTCCAGCTTCAGTTTACAGTCTGATATATATGGCTACAGTCCTGGGTTACCTTTCAAAACAGGACACCAGGAAGAAACCCCAAAAATACATTCCAAATCCTAGAAATTATACTTTAGGGGACAATTCCACTTTGGCAAAGATAAGGGCTACATGACCTCAAGGTGTGTTTCTATTTCTGTTTAAGACTTTAAAGAGTACCTATATGTTTAATAAATTCTTATAATTTTTACAACTGTCCCAAAGTATACCAGTACATCATTTGCGTTTAAACAAAAGAATCAGCTGGGCCTCACCTTGCAAAACTTTACATCAGAAGTTGTTACTTTTATGAACAGAGCCTAGAACTTGGTGAACTGTATTCATAACTCCTGAATAAGGTCCAGGGGAGACACTATGAGAGACCAGCCAGCGTCTCCTGTTCCCTGTTTTCCTCATGGGAGACGTAGAATAAGCAGAAGTGAATGAATCCTGCTGACACATGAGGACCCTGGTACACAATCAAGTCACAAAGGAAAGGATTCACAAAATGAGGGACAATCCTTCCATTCAGTCCCAGACTTCTTCCACTCTCACCATAGATGAGTGCTTCTGACACTGAGACTAACAGGTGGTACAATAACAGAGACATGAAACTTCCCCAGAGTGACCTAATTAGGAAGAGGTGTTAGGGTTTGATTTGTTCTATTTTAATTCAACTTTTCTCCTGGTTTCTGAGTAGGTGACTACCTTTCCACATTCAGATGAAACATTTTGGTAAAGGAAGTTTTGAGTGAAGCTTCATAGCAAGTTGGAACTGAACTAAAACCTACTTTTTTCCCTCCTGTTACAGAATGACTAATACAGGATTTTTATCTTTTCACAGAAAAAAACCACTCCAGACAATAATAAACTTTCATTTGACAAATTAAATTAACTCTAGTCCCATTCTAGGGTCTGCACGTTGGAATCTGAGAAGGCAATATTTTTTGACTAGTCACTTCACAGAATTGGGTGTATCCCACACTGCTGAGTCATACAACCTTTTGTTTTATTTTTTCACTTGGTCTGTTTTCTGTAGACTGTCATAATTGTCTTGTGACTAAATCCCAGAAGCTCCAGTAAGTAGCCCAGTGAGGCATATAACCACAAATCTCAGTTGTGGTTACTTATGTCCTAGCCTCTTCTGAGCTTAACTTTTAAATTGTTTATTCATTTTAGAGGGATTTGTGTATTTGCATTAGCATCATCTGTCAACACTAAGAAGAGTGTTACCATCACATCTTGGTATTGCCTCTTTCCAAAGAACATTATCCTTGACCACATCTGGTTTTAGCAATCAGATGTTTTGCCAGATCCAGGCAATCGGTATCTACTTTAGGGCAAACCATACCCTGCTCTCAGTCCCTTTTAATTCTCCACAGATGGAGATTTTGTCAAAGATGGTATCAGTATCAGGGATGGTATTTGCCTCTCACTACTTGACCGAGGGGATTCTTCCCAAATAGGCTTCTGCAGCACATACCCTCCTTTACTCCCTAGTGATTATCTTTTCCGAGTGAGGGCTGCAATTGTAAAGACTGGTTTGCAAATAGTTTGCAGCCAGGGTAGTAAAACTCAGCATGTTCCCTGGGGCATTAGAAGGAAAACTGGGAATTTTTTTTGTTATGGCAACATCTATCAGTACTAAGTGAGGAGACAAGCACAGGGTTAATCAGCATGGACACACATACAGGTTTGCAGTTTCTGTAAGTGGGAGTTTCAGTCACCTAGCTTAACTCCCAGGATTCACAGAGGGTTCCCAGCCTCAGTGCAGTGTCCTATGAAACAGCTTGTACTTCCTCACCTGAAAACTTCAGTGTGTATCTAGATTGCAGCTGGCAACACCTGCAATTGAACTATTGCTGAAAAGTGCTTCCAATTTGTACAACAGGATGCCTAGACTTTCTGAAAGGATTTGCCTGAGACGTGTTTTCCCAACTCACAAAACTTTATAAGCTTCAATAAATGTTCCTAGAAAACCCAACAGTTTTTTAAGATTTTCACCAGCAGAAAAAAAAAAAAAAATCCCCAAGCAAATAGAAAAGAAAGCAAGAAACTGTGAAGAGGTTTACTCAGAGTCTTGGAGTTGAGGCCATTGCATTGTTTGTGAGATATCTTTGTCCTGTTCCCAAGTCCCATGCAAACTTATTTCCATAAAGCAGGGTAATTGTAAGAACAGAAACTTGGAGACACAATAGCACAGGCTGTGCTGTGGAAGACAGAAGTTAAATTGCTGGTATAAGTCCAAGAGAGATAAAATCCAAAAGGATAAATTGAAAGGAGATAAACAATTATTTAATAATTAAACAGCCATTTATAAAAGTCATATTCGATATAATGAAGGGCTTGCATGTCTTCTTATTTCTAGAATCAATTCCACTCAAATTTCACTATACAAGACAGGCTTAGCTGGACTTTGTCCTCATTAGTGCATGAATGGACAATGACATACAATTCCTCCTCTCCAAGAGACCAAATTGTAGCTAGGGATAATGGCAGGACAAAGCACCTAATCTAAAACTCTATTAAATAATTGGTAAGTTGGTTCCAATATTTCAACTATAAGCTTTGTAATTTTTCTCAGATCTTGTAGCCCAAAGCATATTGTATGCATTTCATTTTACTCTTAATACTGAAGCTGGAAACAGACTAAAGCTATGGATGTCTGGAAATAAGCATAAATATTTGCTTCAGGCTTTTTCACTTGTAATGGCATTTTTCACCTTTCCATGATCTACAGGCTTTTACTTGCCTGTAAAGTTCTTTCTGGCAATTTTTTGGGGGTTTTTTGAGTCATGCAGAGTAACTTATTTATGGAAAAAGTTAGGAATACCGAAGGTATATATCTCTATGTAATTTCTTGAATATAAATAAAATTATATTTTCATATCTTTGACAGATATCAACCCCTAATTCATGTGAGTCATGCACAAGTCTTCACCCCTACACTTCAAAACATCTTGTCTAAAATTATTTCCAGGTACAGCACAACTATATCACTGATGCACCTGCTTTTTAGATGTGCCAGAAGCACTACAAGCATTTCCCAACTATAACAGGAATTTAATATCATACATTTGCTATCATCCCATATTGTATCACACCATGTATCATCTATGGGACCTAGAAATTGAAGGCCAGAGCAAAGGCAAGGATAGGACAGGGCCATAGAGGATAGGAGCTTATTTCTTATTTCTTATTTCTTATCTCATTAACTCTTGACACAGAAAAAAAAAAAGAAAAAAAATCAGAAGTTTTTAAATTTTAAAGTTTTAATTTTAAAACCCAAGGAACTTGCTAAGTTCTGTTATAATTCCATTTCTCCAAAAATCTATATGTAATTGATTCATTAAATTAAAGCAGTGTCAAGTTTTCCAGAAAACACTCAGATTTCATGGGTAAACAATCACCATGTAATCCTGCAAAGTCATCTGATTTTCAGTGACTTCATAACTTCATTAACATGCAAACTCCCATGAACCTTTACTACTTGCCACAACTAAAAATGGCCTTAGGTTTATAGTTGCTTCAGCTTGGCCAACTCCCACATCAAAACACTAGTTTCTTACTAAACCATATGATCTTAATATGAGCTTAGGGCATACTTAATATGAATCCATGCAAGAGAGAACAAAATACCCTTCTTTTTGGATAGCAAGCAAGTTTGCAGTTTAAAGAAGTGAGGAAAAGATCTGCTTGTGAAGCAACTCTGAGATACCAAATTACAAGGGAGGTTTTGGTCTGCATATTCAGTGCTGTTTGTGGAGCATTTGTGTCAGTTTTGCAGAGAAGATGAAGATTTGTGAGTGCATAGACAAAAAAACTCATTAAAAAGAAAAGGAAAGATCAAGCAGGCAGAAATACAAAAGTCTACATAATTGGCAAGTAATAACAGATTAAATAAAGTTCTTTAACAACAGGAGCCAATAATAATTACAGAAAAAGTGCAGAGAGTGTAACTGAATTGTGAAAGAAGTAAAAGAAACAGGGTTCTATATTAACAGCAAACATGGAATAAACCAAAAGAGCATGCTTAAGTTATTGTGAACCACTGATTTCATCCAAAATTTAAGTATTCTCCAAGTTCAAATGAGGCTAGAAATAATATGAGGTTTTTTGAAAAGCTACGTTACACAAGTAAAAACACTGAACAAAGCTATGGAAACTGTGAAGCCACTGCACTGCTAAACAATGACTAGAATTAATGAAGTAAGCAAATTCCATCCTAGGGTTAAGGATGTAGGTACAGCAAGAGCAAAATGCTGACATTGTTTCAGTAGAAATGTCTTTCCACAGACACTGCAAAGCTGTATATGGCCATAAAAGTCTTTTTCCTTGTCCTCAGTGTTCTTGTTCACCCAAGTAATTTATAAACAGTCTCAAAAGGGTTCCCTAGCGTAAGGGTGTAAAATGTGGATGTGTGGTGAAACCAGAATGAAACATTCAAAGCTGAGTAAATCATCCAGCCAAACAAAAACCATCTGGGTGCAGTCAATCCAACATTCTTTCTCATCAGTATCTCTTGTTTCTTTTCATCGTGTGCTTTTCTCTATGAATCTGTCTGCTGTCATCACCACATTGCTTTCTGAACTCCCTCTACCAAAATATTTGTCAAGAACATCAGCTCCCCTACTCTGCACCAAGAATCTTCTTCCTTTGTTCTTGATTCCCCAGGACCTTTCAAGATCCAAGATAGAATCCATCTCCCTGGCTTTAATGTGACTTGTGGACTTAGTGAATTCTATCACACAAACATAACCTCTAGCACAAATTTTGAACACATATCAATTCAGCACATATTCTGAATCCTTGATGCTGTTCATGGTACATGGAAGATCCAGGAGCACTAGAGCAATCAGTGTGGTCTGACATCTGAACTGTTCATTTGATGCTAGAAAAAAAAGTACTCATCTCAATATCCAGGTTCTACTGCTGTAGAAAGAAAAGACATGGAAGTATGCTTTTGATGTCACAAGGATTTTTCTCTGTTCTCTTCATGTTTCTATTTTTCCTTAATTGCTGAACAATTGCCTCTCATGAGTATCCCATCAGGGACAGATGCTGTCTTTGCTTTGCTGAGCATATGAAACACTCTCACATAATGGATTTCAGACTTTAGAAATAAGTCATGTGGGTTCTTTACAGCTTATTAATTAATCATCATAAAAAACATTCCTAGTTTCCTCACTGGAGCATGTATTTTGATTCAGCTCAGCTGAAGAGGCAATACTTTCTGCAGATCTGTGCTACAGAATATTACTCCTGCTTAAAACAATATTATTTGAGACAGGCAATTGCAAGCTAGCCTAGATTAGGAACTTCATGATGTTTGTCCCATCTGCTCCACCTGTGTTTCATTAAGATCTGTTCCAACAAACTTTTCAGGTACCTATCTGTATGCCGCTCACAGTGCAGTCTGTAAGCTGCCTTTCAGCTCTTACAGTGGTTGTTTATTGCCAAATTATCAAGAAGGCCACCAAAATAGATTGGTGAATTTTAACCATGAAAATGTGTGGAAAATCAATATTGTAGTCTCAGGACTAATGAGAAATAATGCTCCAAAGATAGGGAAATAATTATACTCTGAAAACTTTGTTTTCTTTTTTATAGATCTCCCAACTCAGATGTAGAAAAAAAAATTCAATTATAGCAATACAGTATTGCTTCATCAACTACACAAGTTCACCTCTTGAAAATGGAATAAATTCACTTCACATCCCTAGAAGTATAGGAACTAATTTTCTTGTGTTAGAGAGGTTAAATTCTGGCAATTTGAGACAAACTGCTGTCTCTCCTGTCTTTTCCATTGTCTAATGACAAAAGCATGCCTTTTTATGTAGAGAAACTCATTAAATAGATTTATACTTTTCTTCCAGTTAGAATTTTTTTATAGTTCTTAGATGATATCCCAAAAGGGATGGCAGCAGGGAGAGGGCTGAAGGGGAGGGAAGCACACACTTTCCCCTAGTGTTACACAGAACGTGCTCTGTATTGAGCAATGATCTGACAGGCACACACTACAGCCACATTACCCATTCCTCTCCTGTTTCTCCTCCCCACAGTCATTTCCACTCTGTGAATTAGGAGGCAGGAGTGGAAGACCTGTGGCTGAATCACCTCCTGCTTCCCACGGACTACAGTTCTCCACAGCAGGCTGAAGATTTTAGGCTCTGCAACCAACCTGTACATGACACTTGTTAGGTGACTTGCACACTCATAAGAAGAAAGATACATTTTCATTTCCAGTTTTCTTTAGTAGAAAAGTTGTGGGGTGCTGAACACTTCTTTTATAGAGAAAAGAAAGGTACAGTCATAGCCCAAAGCTGAATGCTGAGACCATACTACTACTGGCAATTCAACATAGATTTGCAGTGGTGATGACAATCAATCATCTCAACAGATGAGCAAAGAAGATAACAGATTCCCCATCTTTTGTGTCTTCAAATCAAGACTACATGTGCTTTTGGAAGATAAGCTTCAGCCAAACATATTAGGAGAGCAGAAGAGAAATTAATGCAATTTGACCTATTTCACACAGAAAATGAAACTAGATGATCTAACATTTCCTTCTTGTTTCAATGTATGTTTAAATTAATTAATTAATTAGCTCCTATTTATCTTTGTCAGAGAATCTTAGGTTAATATATTTTTGAAGATAAAGAAGCTGTTGCCTAGTTTAACCAGTGATTCCAAGTATTTGGGAGCTGAGGGGTTTATTTGATATGACAGTTCTCTGCACAATTTAATCAAAGTCAGATGGTGGATGGAACATTCATTCTTGTTAAGCTTTTCAAGATATTGTTGACTTTTCTCTGTTAGCTGTTTTTCAAATAAAATTATAATTTCTTAAAGGGCTAACTGAATATTAAAAAATATTTATATAGTTAAATTTGTGCTTTATTTGGTCAGAGGTTTTATCATCTAAGTCTTTAAGCATAGAAGGGTGGATTAACATAATTATCTTATACTTGTGACAGATTCCTTGCTAGAGAGAGGCTGCCTCTTGCCACAGTTGGTAAGTGAAGAACTGGACTTAAAGTTCCAAGGTTTTTATAGGAGAAATTTGGGAAGAAATTGGTCTGAGTGGTTATTATGGGGATCACTGCTGTTGGATGCTTTGACGAGGTTAGTCTTGCTTTGCTTCATCCACTCTATATTGCAACTGCATTCCAGATGGTATATTAATAGGAAATAATACAGTGGAACAGTGCTGGATATTTTTTCCCAGGTGAAAAGTGAAGCTGCAGTTCATATATGTACGAGGATATTTGGACCAAGGCTGGCCTTCAGGAAATGAAAATGTTTCCATTTAATTACCGCAATATTTTGCTCCTGGCAGCATACTTATATATCATGTGTACATACACCCGGGTATTTGTTTAGTTCGGGGGTTTTTGTGTATGGAAACATGTACATCACACTTAGGCACACTTAGACACAATTTTTCTTTAAAGCTGAACCTATAATGTACCAGAAACCCAAACTAGCAAGTGACAGAAAGTCTATGGCCTGATGCCATTTTTGGTAGGTGGGAGTCTGTCTGTTTTGAACTTCGGAAGACTTTCTATGCATATACTTCTGAAATCAGACCTTGGGCATCTTCCAGATCCTTGAAATGGTCTTAACCAAGAATCCCTCAAGGTTTGCCCTCAAATAAATCAGCTGTGAAAGCATTATTTCCAGAAGTGAATCTCTTTCTGTTCTCCATGTGATCTAGTTCCAGGGCTTCTCATATGTTTCTCAAAACTCCAATTTTGCTTGTGAATTAAATGTAATAGGTACTCATTTTTGTTGTTACTTGTTCCTTTATTGAAGGTATTTTTCTGGTACTTTCCCTGGAGTTCCAGAATGCTGGAGCAGTAGTAGAATATCATTTGAGGATAACAATTTCAGATAAAAATAGAAGTTATCAATGAGATATGGAATGAAGAACTCATATTGGAGATGGAAAAGGCTGTTAGAGATTATACACATTTTTATTTATATATATATGGGAGAATATACCACAAAACATCTGAGTACAAAATTTTTGGAGAGGTCTTCTTAGATTATATACTTTTATTACATGTAAATATCTGGAAAAGTCACTTTTTCCCAGTACACATGAAAATTAGATCCCTCTTCCTCCAATGGGTGGCCAAAAAAATCTGCACCAGGGACTATGGTGCTGGGAAGAGCAACTGCAGAGCTGTGATCAGCACACACTCCCTTGGAACAAATAGTCACCAACACTGTAACCATTATTTAGAGTGAGGTAAAAATGACAGCTGAAGACAGATGTCAATTTTCAATTTCTTTTATGAAGCAGCTTTTTTCCATGTAGCAGTCATGATCAGACTCTGCTCTGAAAGGAACTGGCCAATCTTGCAGTAGAATTGGAGGCTATTTAACAATGCAGAAGTCAAATAGGCAAGGTCAGCCAAAACGTGCACAGTTTTTAATAATCTAAACCCAAACATTTGGAATTTCATATTTATCCACCAAAAGAGTATGACACTATCTATGAGTTATAACTGGAGAATCTGAGCGGAACTGTGTATAAATTATTAATTAGCTTTGAATGCACAAGAATTACTTTAAAACCCATCAGTGTAAAAATAAGCAGTAAAAGAGATTTGTGAACATAATGTGATATTTTTACTCTTTTAAATGCTTGCTGTTGTAGAACTGACATCTGTAATTAACAAATTATCTGATACACAACTCTATGTTACTGTGCTTTTTCCCTCCCAGAAATGTTCTAACAAACAGATGTTAAAAACTCTTATTGTCATAGTAGATTTGAGTGAAAAAATTGATTTTGGTTAATTCTTTGCTCATATCCTCTACTTGTAATACAAATTAGAGGCACAGATGACTGGGCTGGTAGATTTGACTCTATGTTTTGTTATCTGGAACAGTTCCCAGTACAAAAGCTGATATTAAGAGTTTTAACAGTATTTGTAATCAATTGTGTCTTTGGAAATGAAAAGTACTAAATGCATTTTGAAATTTTGTGACAAATATGACTATTTAAAGACATTAGACCATCAGAAAATGGAACTATCTGGAGATTGAGTAAGTTGGTGACAGATAAAGACAACTTGAAGACAAGCTGAAAAAGGTTCTGTACAGCTTTTAAAAAGTGCTTTGGTCCACCCAGAAATTTAGACCAAAACTAGAAAGGAAACTTGTTTTAAACATTGCTATAGTTCAGTTTTGATTTTTTCAGACTTCAAATGAGTCTGAAAACTTTCAGAGACAGTGAAGACCAAGTTCCTAGGTCTCTTTGCCGATGCTGAGACCTGTACTGCTGTGAATATATGCCCACTGCTGTGGATTTCTTTGGGATTTTTTTCCATAAAACTGAATGAGCAAATAGCTGCTGCACTCTTTTTTCACTTTTGAAAACTTTATCCTGCACATATTTTAGCCACTTTGAATAAACAGCTCTTTTAATTGAAACATTTGTGCTTACAGTAATAAAGACTTGGCTTTACTATAATTACTCATTGGTCTCTGACCAATTAGCATAAATATTTTGAGGAGAAAAAAAGGGGGGGTCGGAGAAACAGGATTACACAGCTTTATTTATACATTAGCCAAGTTTAACTGGATGAGGCACAAACATTTACAGGAATGTCATGTCATTCTAGCAACTGCAACTAGACCCCACTGGGGAATTACATCAATTCCATAGGACTCAAAGTTAAAATACTTGGAAAAAATATAGATAGATGCCTGGCTACAGTGAAGACTTCATGGAGTAATCTAACTTTTATATACACAGAAGTTATATTTGTCTCCACTGAGTTTTTACTTTTTTTCTCAAATAAGGGGGGCCTAAAGTTATTTTCAGTTGTTGGGATTTTTGCACCTTATTCAACATTATGCATCTTGCTCCCAGAGATGGGCATATAAGGTTTAAACCTATGGGGATCACAGCTGTCATTAATTTTGAAACAAGTTTTCATTGGAAAATGTTGATTCCATATAAAACAGAGCTTTCTGCTGGTCTGGCAGTTTTACATGTAGTTAAATATTTAAATTCATCATGATAAGAACAGCAATATGTGCTGGTTTTGCTATAATAGAATGCATGAAACTTTCATTTAAATATTTTTTCCATCATGGTTGTATTTTTTTACATGCAGACATAAATAAAATTAGTAGATAAATTTCACAATTTTTTTTCTAATAACTGGGAGAGGTTTATTACAATTTCATTTCGCAGGCAAAATCAAATGGAGAATTTTCTTAGAACTCAAACTTACACTTTGAAATATTGGCATTTCCCATGGAGTTCCCATTTTAACTTGCCCACTCGTGATAGATATCGCTGATTTAGTATATAACACTGCATTCTCAGAATAGAAAAAAAATACCTTTTCTCATAAATTGTCTTTTTTTGCTCTGATGCTGGAGTATGAAACACTTTCCTGGTATTGTCCTGCATGGAAAGGCAATAGTGCAGCATGGGATGTCAATGTCATGCCCATGGTGGATACAAAGAAGGATGCTGAGCTGAATAAGGATGGGGAAGGGGACACAGACTGCACAGCTGCCACCACTTGTCTCAGATTCTTGTGCCTCATCAACTCATGAGGACGGTGAGAAACAAAATCCTCCTGGTTCTCCTTCTTTGCCAGTAAGTTCACATCACACTATGTCCATTCCCAGTGGCTTACTTGGATTGGTAGCTATATATTATTTTCCCACTCAGGGATGAAAGTCAGGGCGCACTAAGGTAGCAGCTGGGTCAGAGGACACAGCAGCATAGCAGCTTAAATGTCTTTATTGAGCTCAGCTACTGTAAAGAATGATACAGTATTAGATAATAATGCAAAGAGTTCCCCAAAGCAGCAGGTACAGTTGAGATCATGAGGCCCTTGGGATAGTGAATCTGTTACACACCATTCTTGTTTTCCCTTTCCAGACACTGTAACACAGTCTGACAGGACTGCAAGAGACATTTCAAGTGAAATCCAGTGTCTCTGCATTTCCCATTTTTGGCTTTTTAATTGTGTTCTACAGTTTCTTCTGGCTTGTCTGCAGGAAAGTTTGTTTCAGGAAAGTCTGATTCAGGAAGGCATATAGGTGAATCTGTCCTTCCAGACACACTGTATGGCAGAAGTGTCTAGAAGAATATTTTTAGAGCTACCCCTGAGGTAAAAATATATGAAAACCAAAAAGGTGAAGCCAGCTGAAACACATTTTGTAGGAAATTAGAAGCATTAAGCTAACCTAAGTGAATCAGAAAGATAATATAAATTTTACTATTACAAATCCCTCATCCACTGTAAAGTCATTCTTTACATATATATATATGTAAGCAAATATATGTTGAGTATACTTTTGATTGACCCAAGAAGAAAAAAAAGCCTATATGGTCACTGAAACTCAAATGAAACATTTACCAGTTCCTTAAACAATTTAAAGTCTTTGGTTTCATTGAAAAATGTGACTATTTTTGCTAATGCATATGAGCCCTAATGAAATTAGAGGTGATGAGACCTTACAAGTGGAGATGTCAGTGAAAGAGTCCCTGTCTGTGTACTGTGTTCCATTGTCTTTCTCTGCTCAAATGCGTGTTCATGTAATCCAACCTTTTGAAGGCAGATTTTAAACATCTCCCAGTTATTGGAATAAGTGCTGAGAACAAACTCAATTCCTCCATGTGAAACCCCAGCTCCAGGGTTCAGCAGCAGTGGAAGCAGAACAAAGACTTTGATGTTTTCTTGATTTTTCTAGAGAAAAAGAGAGACACAGAAAGGGACAGCAAGAGCCAAATGAAATCACAGTTCTGCTTTAGATTTGGCTCTTGGTTGTCCAGCAGTGATTATTCTGATTGCCTTTGTGGTTTTCCTTGGTCTGCTTCATCAAGTTATATAATTGCATGGTGTGATAAGCTTATATCTATATTTAAAAAAACTTTAAGTAGAGCTAATTAAAGCTCTAATTCTTATTCCCCTAACAAGATTCAATCTATTTATCTCAATTTAATAAGCCTGGATATAAATACTGCTGTACAAAGCACACAAAGGCACTCCAAATACTCATTCTGTTTGTGTTTACCAGAAAATTATCTCAAATGACATCCGTTAAGATATCAAATTGTAATCTTCAAGGAAATTTTCAACAAGAAATTAATTAGTCTGTTTATACTGTAAATTTCTCAGAACTCCTCATCATTTGGATTTGATATGCTCAAAAGAAAACATTTTGTAAAAAGACTAGATACAGCCAGTGAAGCCACATCACCCTGGGACATGGTGCATTTTTCCTTTTAAAACCCAAATGGTGGTTTGCAGAGAGGAACCTGCTGTGTGTGGGCAGTGAGCAGTGTTGCTTCACGCAGGGCAGCCTCCAGACAGGCTGTGTATCACTGTTAGACTGCCAGCAGACCAAGCCCACACACACCCCAAGGCTCAAGGCATCAACAAGTGCAGTTGAATAGTCCACTGCAGTTGCCTCTCCTCCATGGCATACCAGAGAGATTGCATCTGGACAGAAGATGGTCAGATATCTACCTGTAGATCCCAACTCCATGGCAATCAATCTCCTGCAACATCTTCCCAGTTCATCCAATTTGAAACTATCTTTCTTTAGCATGGCTGGCTGCCATACTCAACACCAAAATGAGAGTCGTGCCTCTGCTGTGACACTTGTAGTTCTTTTCCCCTATAGGAGAACAACCATCAAATTTACAGGAATCACCAGTGTCTGTCTCCCAATGACAAGGTTCATCTCATCCTCCCTTTTCATAATTTCACACTTGTATTCTCATGTATCTCATTTCACTCATGTATTCTGACATCCAGGACAAACTTTTCTTTGATCATTTAGGATTTGCATTTCTACTATACTTTAGTTCTGCTACTGATATGCTTCCCTGTGGTTGATCATCACCCCATAAAGTTATAACATTCTTTTTCACAATTTCTTTTCATCTTCATGAATATAAATTCCATACAGTTCTTGCACCTATTTCTTAAAGAGATTTCAAGTTTTTCATTTCCAGAATTCAAAACATGACATCATTATCCTGCACCTTTAGTTTACCAATATTTTTCCATTGAAGTCACAAATATGATTTATAAACATACTTTTATGTATTGTCCTGCTGACTACTATTAAGTTCTAAAGTCTCCAAGTGATTTTGGTAAGAAAAGTGTATTTTCTTTTTACCTATCTTATTACTTATGTCTTTATAATCCGCAGCCTATATAACTGACTTACCCTCACCTGAACCTCAATCTCTGAATTAACCTTGCTAATCTGTGTTGAGGAGTACATTTGGTGCAGGTATCTCAGTGTGAAACTGCAGTGTGAGTGAGCTGTAGGCTGAGCTCTGGGTAGGGGGAGCCCCAGAAAAGAGGCTGTGAAGTGCTGACCCTTTGCATTACAAAGGACCTGTCGCCAGGTGAGGGGCACTCAGACAACACCAACATCCCCACCCCTCTAACATATCTGAGAAACTGTGTCTTGGGTTATGTAACCAAAAAAATGTGTATTCTATTTCATCTCTTGAAAGCAGCTGGGGAGATGTTTTTATTTATCTCTTGTAACTCCAGGGCGGGAGAGGGGTGGATGCCTTCTGATAATGGGCCAGCTGTTAAAACCAGGTGGGGCAGTGTTTCTTATCTCCTTCACCACCCGACCATCCTCCAGGGGGATATCTTCCGCTAATGGGCCATTAAGGCTCACCAATTACATGGAACATTACATCATCCCATTGTGAGATGCTCCACCCAATGGGAGGGGAGCCAACCATTCCTACTGTCCTGGGTTGGCAGGCGACTCCTACTCTATATCCTACATCGTGGGGCTCTATTGTGTCTGGCAGTTGTTTCTCTTCCCCTTCGGCGAGGACTGCGGCTGATAGGCGGGCCCTCGCTGGGGGGGAAGGGGGGGAAACGGCTGCGGGCTTCTTTACTTTCACTTTTGGCTCGGCTTGCTCTGCTTGGCGTGCTTGCTTGCTATTTTTTCGCCATTCTTTGCTTGCTTTTTTCCTTCCTCTTCCTTTTTTCTTTCCCCTTCCCGAAGATTAGAACCGGCTCTGGACTGACCTGACCTGAGGAAAGTTTGGGAATTCCTAGAGCTCGACACAGAAGATCAGCGCCTCTTCCCGCACAGTACCTGTTTCCTTCTTTTTTTCTTTTGTGTGGGGAGTGTTGTTAATAAAATAGGTTTTTCCACTTTCCCTCCAAGGAGTTTTTCTTCCCTCCCGAACCCAGGTCTGGGAGTGGGGGAGGGGTGGTGGAGGTTTGTTTTAGGGGTTCTCCCCCTAATCTGTTCCAAACTGGGACACCTACCTAGATAAAAACTGAGACTCAGGAACACCAGGTAAAAAAAACACAGGTTTTTCTGTTGCATCCCCAGAGGAAGACTGGACCCATCTCGCCAAAACTGGACTTTCTACAGGATCATCTCTACTCCACAGAACCACATCTGTTATTTCAGAAGGATTTTTTTGGACTGCTTCCAACACCCTGCCAACAGGGTGTCAGGTCATATCCCTGACTCTGTCAGGGTTTTTCTAGGATTTTTGTTTGTTTGTTTGCTTGCTTGTTCTTTGTACTACTACATTTGTATTTTTAATATTCCTAGTAAAGAACTGTTATTCTTATTCCCATATCTTTGCCTGAAAGCCCTTAATTGCAAAATTATAATAATTTGGAAGGAAGGGGGTGTACATTCTCCATTCCAAGGGAAGCTCTAGCTTTTCCTAAGAGAAAACTGTCTTTTGAAACTGAGACAAACTGTCCCAACACTGTCTGGCATCATAGGCGAGTAACTACAGCAAGATCAGCATGAGAGACTTCTGGATCAATACACAGAAGGTGAGAATGCTGGAGGATGATGACACTGAAGAAATGCAGCTGCTTTGCAGAGTTTCACTATGATTAGCAAACAGTAGTGTATGTGACTAGTCAAATCTAGTTGTATCTGAGCTCCTGAAGGTTTTAAGAAGCCTTTGAAAACCACATTTAGGGTGCCTCAGTTTGACGGGGGCAGTTGCCAAGAATTCACTATTCACCCAGATGTTTCTGCAATATTCCTCATGCATCCATGAGCCGTGAGAGCAATTCTACAGGATTCTGCATTTTGCTGTGTGGATCCATCATTTGACTTACGTTTTATGAGACAAATACTATTTATGAAAACTAAACATTAGCATAAATATTTTCATAAAATGTAGAAACAGGGAGAGTTTCTTTTTTTCACTGTGAATGTTCTCCTTAATTTCAAGCTCTAAGCAGTAATGTTACCTTAAAATACTTATGCACTTCAAGGCAATTTGTAAAAGAACTTGCTAGAAGATACAATGAAATTTAAAATCTCTATATGGTTCCATTAAATGTGCTGTTTCTCAGTGAAGAAGAGCAAGCTAAGAAGCATTAGATATTAAAAATTAGTTTCTGATTAGTATAACTGTTAGATTTTATTTCAAATATAAGCATAGATCAGGATTTTTTTTTAATCTAGCAGCAGATAATTTAAGAAACTTGGATCAGATATTGACTGCATGCATTGACTTTAATGCTGAGAACTTTTCCTTGATGAAAATGTTTCACATTTTGATTATTAGAGCATTTCCATTGTGCTTCCTACTACATCATCTGAAGTGAAAGTTTGCCTAAGCAAGTTTTTAAAATGTCAGTTGTTTCGAGTATTTTGGCAGATCTTTAATTCTTTCTCTGTCATTACTTCATCTCCTAGTCTCTTCGAAATGTTGAAACTAAGCTGAACCTGTTTTGCCCAGCATCAGAGCATGTGTAATTTTCAGCTGTGATTCCAGACATCAAGAGCAGGTGACTGCATGTGGCTGCTCTTGTTGCATTTTGGAGGGAAAAAAAAGAAAGAAAACAGCTGCTCAAGAATAGCTGAAAGTACAAAATTTTAGAAATCTGCAACACCTTCAGAACTGACTTCAAGTTACAAGTTATGAGAAAGCTATTGGGAAGTCTTTAAAAACCTGTTACACAGTGGAGAATTATGTTCTACAGTTAGCAAGCCCTGCTGTTGGTATTTTCTGCCACCACTGAATCACCATGGGCTTGACATGAGGACCATTTGTGGTGTTTAGGAATAAACACATTTCTGTGCCAATGGGCATAAAGCTGCTTTCTTATATATACGTAACACTGAAAGTGCAACCGCTTTAATTATTTTTTATTTCTGTAATCTCTATAATTGAACAATTAGTTTGAAATAAATTGTATTTATATGTGGCTAAAGTTACTGATTGACACCTTTCCATGGAACTGATGGCCCTGGGAGCAGAACAATAGTTTTCAGGCCATTTTCTAACCACACGAGAAGTGAATCTGATTCCTCAGAAACCTTGCTATAGTATACATTTATATAAATTAAAAAACATAATGGGATGCAGCTTATGTGTTAAAAAGAACCAGTAAAACTTACAATTCCATGCCCTCTGTTTTCTGCAATACTTGGCTTTCTGACTGAAAAAAAATGAATGATACAGTTACTGTGGATTTATAAACAGCTATGTGGGACTGTAGAGAGTTTTTTACCTAAGACCTATTTCTTCAGTGGATTATACTGGGTTTTATGTCAGCTAATAAAAATAGAAACAGGCTACAACTCCCAGCAGTTTATGATCCTATATTGTTGCTCCAAAAATGCGTCAGCTGAGGTGTCAGAAATAAGGCTAACTTTTTTTCAAACACAGAGTTTTCATAAAAAAAAGAGATACAAATTCAGCAGCTTGGAAACTTTTTGTGGATTTGTTTTGCTATTAAAAAATTAAATTTTCTTGAGTACATATTGTTTAACAATTTCAAAATAAAACATTTCAAATTTTCCATTCAAGATTTCTCTTAATTTTTAAAAGTTGTTTTAGTCATGTTTTTAACTAAATTTAGAAATTATTTCCAAAAATATAATGAGTAGGAAAATGTCTTCCTTTGGCTGACCAAGAGTTTAGTAAAAAAAAATTGAGAAATTAACAGAAAATATGGTTTCCTTTATATGATTATGTTTAAGAAAAAATATTACTTAAGTGAACTCCATGTTCAGAAGACCACTTTTTATTTACCATTTTTCTCATTTTTAAAATTGCCTTTACATCTTCCTGATCTTCCTGTACCTAGAGGGGCATTACAAAAATAGAGGGAGAGCAACTTCTTATACAGGCAGATAGTGATAGGACGAGGGTTTTAAACTAAAGGAGGAAAGATTTAGGTTGGGTGTTCAGAAGTATTTTCTCAGAGGGTGGTGAAGCACAGGCATAGAAAAGTGGATGTCCCAACCCTGGAAGTGTTCGAGGCAGCTCAGAAGTGCAGCCCCACGGTCTTCTGCTGTGTCTGGTGAGCTGCAGCACAAAAATGCCTTTGACACCGTCAGGGCATTTGGGGCTGCAGTGCACAGGGACTTTCGAGAGCAGACCACCTGGATGTTACACAGTAGGAGTATCTTAGGGGAGTTGACCCAATACAATAGTGAGGTATCCATCATTACATCTATTATTATGTGGAAATCGAGAGGTTTGGAGTCATAATGTTTTTCGAGCAAGGCCAAGAATCACACATCTAGTCTGAGATACTGAAAAAGCAGCCTGACTTTAAAAATAGTCATGTACTTCTTACTGCCATAAAAACATCAGGTATTTATAGATACTTCTTTCAGCTTTACAACTGAAACTTTACACAACTAGTCCAGAAGTTACTCTAAATTCCATTTCTAAGTCTATACGTTAATAAAAATTTTTTTTTGAAGCGGCAAACTAGCTTTAAATTTATTTACCAAATAAATTCAAAAGCAGGTGAACAAGAGGCTGTGTAAAAATCAGAAGAGAGAACTCCCTTCCTAAATTTCTAAAATCCTTGCAGACAACGTGTGACACAATGTTTTGTCTGTTTTGTTGTGTTCTCCTGTCATGACTCCAAGTCAACACAATAGCATCTTGCTCCTGGCAGCAATGAGCCAATAAAGAGACTCTCCAGCAGTTAAATCAATGTGTTTGGAAGTGCCCTTTTTCTCAGATCTCTTGCTAATTTTTGGAAAAAAAAAACCCCAACTTTTCAGTTAAAAGATCTTTTATTACTTTCCAAATGCTAGATGAAATAATACCTGAGGAATGTTATAAGCTACACTTTAAGCCAAATTCTGTCTGTATTCCTTTTGAAAAGCACACTTTTAACCTTGTTGAATAAAAGCTACTAAATTTTTCAAATTAATTTCATGTTTCATAATAATTTCATTAAAAATATACCTGAGGTGAAAAATAGCCTCTTCCAAGAATTTCTTAGTTTCTAAGAGGATCTGAGGCCCAGAATACCAAAATGTGCCTTCTTGATATAGTAACAAAAATGTCTTTACTGAAGTAAACACTGAAACCAGATTTCTTTACTCTGATTTTGTCAAACCTCACTAAAGATGCTAGTGAAGTCAGGCTGGTGATTAATCAGGTATGTAGTTAACACTTGTTGTTTAAGGAATTTTTTCTACCAGTGGGAAGACAGTTTTATCTCTCTGAGGGCTGTTGATGGAAAACCTTCATTTGACCTCATGTCATTACTGTAGAGCAAATGTAGCATGTAGTGGTGCGTTGAGCTGGGCTCACAAGTTTTAATTTATATGATTTATTTTTATTAAGTTGGAAAAATGGTTTGTCCCATCCTCCTCCATTCCTGGCTGCATTTGCAGTTGGTTTGTCCCTTCCAGAAAAAGCCGATTCCATAGCAACCCTCTTGTCTGTCAAATGTATCCTTTCCCTCCAGAGCCTGTCAGTCTCTCAGGAGGCCTCTCCTCCTTCTAGAAAGCTCGGGGAGGCCTGACTCCTGATTGGGACAGGTTCTGCAAATCCCCTACTCCCTTTCAGGGATTGGCCCTTTGTGTGTCAATCTGCCCCCCTACTCCTCCCTTTGTATCCCCCTATTGGTTAAATGTTTTTGTGCCCGCCCCTGGGCATCTGCCCCTTTTAAGCTCCTGCACACCAGGAGAAACCGCTCTTCTCTGAGGCCCATCCACATAGAATAAACCTTGGTTCTGTTCGACCTCAGAAAGAGTCTCCTTTTCCTCCTTCGCCTAAGCTGCATTCCCCATCCAGTGCTTGCTTGCCAAGAACCCACCGGGTGGGCTTCTGCGAACCCGTCCAGCGGGGCCCTACCGAAAGCTGAGCACGCTTCCCGCCAGGGCGGCTGGGCAAAGCTGGGGCCACTGGTCAGTGGCCGACGAAGCGTAGGTAGAAGGTATGCAAATACATGGAGGGGGGAAAATAACCAGAAATATTTTAAGAACCTGTTTTTTGAGGGGAATTTTTTGAGTGGAATTATATTTTGATTGTTAAAGAGAAATTCTGTCCTCACAGAAATCAACGGGGTTTCCTGCCAGCTTCAGAAAGGCAAAGGTCAAATTTGCCTCTAACAACTTCTCCTAATGCTTCTTCTCTGGATCTCCTCAGCACCATGATTCTGTGATATGATTTGGGATAAGTTATCAGATATCTTTTACTTGAATCCAAAACTTCTTTCACAAGAAAGAAAACCCACAATATATTTACTCATTCATGGGGAATCAAAAATAAAGGCAAGTTGAACAGAGATGTACAACTGCCAAAGTTCAGCATTGGCACTTCACCATCATAATATAAGCATTCCTCTTAAAACAATTACACAGTTTTAACCCCAAAATATTACCTTCAATATAATATGATATAATTTATTGTGTGTTAATTATTCTTTTATAATTTTCCCTTTCACAATGAAAAGTTTGACAGCACAGTGCACTTCGCTTTGTTTCCCTCTCAGGCTCACTCTTTGCTTTCATGATTTATCATTAAATTCCACTTTCTGGATTTCAAATGAGAGGATAAAATCATTTTAGGGCTATCAGTGCACAGAGAGACCAAATTACAGCTGAAGTTGTATCACATGTAGCACTGAAACCCTTTAACACATGGAATAGAAAGAATCCAACAATGTGTCATCTCTTTCCAGGGGCCAAGTTCTTGTGCCATTCTGGCAGCATGAAGCAGCAGCTCTGGGGATGAGTGCAGATAAACAGAACTTACCCTCTGGCACTCCCTCTGGCAACAGAGAGCTCACTCAGTTCTCAATGCCTGAGTAAGAACCACTCTTGCACTCAGCAGTGAAGTAAAGGTTTGCCTTCAATATGTGCCTTGTGATGGCACTGCTGTTCCCAGCTCAATCCACTGACCCCTACAATGGCATGAGCCACCACATTCAGAGATGTCTGTCCTCAGAGACCTGAGCTGGGTAGTGCAAACATACTGCAAAGAATTCAGCTGAATCCACTTCCAAGTTTTATCGATTTTGTTTTGCTTCCATATCCCCTCAGTTATCACCTTTTCTAGAAGCAAGCAAAGGGACAAACACCACATTATGTTGTTTGGTTAGCCAAGTTTCAAGGTCTACCAAGTGCTTTTCACTAAGAAAACCTGAAAATTGAGTCAAGGGTCTTTGTTACAGAGTTATTTCTTTGCAATAGAATTAAAGCAAAGTCAATTATTCTCCCCAGTTATTTTCATCCTGCAGGGAGCTAAAATAGATATTACTTCACAGCTACAAACATCTTTCACCTGAAATTTGAACCCTAGAATCCCCTTATCAAACTTTAATAAGTGTCACTCATGTATGGTTATTAGCCCCCTGTTTTTCATTTGGTCCCTTATGCTCTGCCTCAGAAATTAAGTCAGCAAACATTTCTCTATTCCTAAGTAGGTTACACATGAACTTTGCTGGTATATAAAGCAGTTCCACAACATTTTTACAGCTGGATAAAACAACAACCTTCATAGTAGCAGCTGCACTGTATGCCCATTTACCACTTTCAGGTAACCTATACATCGGACTCCATTTAGAAAAGCTCCACTCCAACAGAGAAAAAAGAAAATAAACTGTGTGAGAAACTGATGAAATGAGATAAAATAAAAGAATGCATAAGAGCATGCATTTAGAAAGATTTGAAACTATTATTAGCCACTAGAGACATGTAGAATTTTAATTAAAAGCACATAAAGAGAAAGGTTATACGATTGATGAGATAAGGGAGAGCTACCTCATGGCAGGAAAGGCACTTTTATCCAACCAGGACAAAGGTAGGAAGAATTATCTGTTATTATCTGTGAGGTTTTACTGTGATGGTTTAGCATGGCTCAGGAGGGGCATAATTAGGCTGGAAGATAATATTGACCTAGGAACAAATGGATATGAGAAGGACAGTGATAAATTCAGCTTGCAAAATAAAAGGTTTTGACTCATTACAGCAGGTTTTGGAACAGCCATTCATAATGAGTAGCTTTGGGAAAAAAAATGAAATGGTTTTACATTGGAGTTATAATTTAATTAAATTATATAAAGTGGTGGAGCATTTTGCAGTAATTAGAACATGGACTTTATGACTCAAAAAGTCTTTGCCAGCACTAGAGTCTGGTGTGAATCTCAGATCATGCATTCTTAGCTATTCTCATCATGTTTTTCCTTTTGAGTAACTTTGGATAAATGATAACTTTCTGTCACATGGTAGTGCCATTTAACAATCTCAAGAGTTCTTCTTTCCATGCCAAGTTTATATTCACAGGGGTCGTGAGTAATACCTTGTGTTCCTGAGCAAATCTGCTCACTGGGGCAGATTCTGTTTCTTTTGTTCTGTTGGAAAATTTCACTCTTCCAGAATTTTTCCACAGATAATGCTCTCAGCTATGTGGGTGAAAAAAAGAAATACCAAAACTTAGGCCTTCAGTTTTTCCTCACAGGCTTTTATGACTGATTAAGTTTTCATTCAAGTATCCAAAAGTATTCATCTCCTATTTTAAGGATTTAGATCACATCAGAATAAGACAAACCTAAGTTTATCCTCAGCAAAACTCCTTCCTTTTTATAAGGTGTGAAATCAGATTTAACATTCTCCTGTTGTAATGTCTCTTTAGTTATCAAAAATCTCAAGGGCTCAAAGTCTAGGACTTTGAGGGCAAAAAAGTGCAACTCTGAAAATCTATACAAAAAATCTTTATTGATCACGGCCTGAGAGCCAGACACAAATCCTGCCCAGATGCACTTTACATTTCCACTGTTTGCTCCTTCCAGCTTTTGGTGGTAAAACCAGCCAAAGGTATTTGTAGTAGGCTGGCCTTTGATACATAACTGGTAAAAACCAGAGAGGTCAAGCCCTGGAACATACTGAAATAAAGGTTTCCAAAACAGACGCAAAAGAGACACAGGAGAGTCAAATATCAATATCCGCAAGCTTTCACAGGTCTGCATTTCTCTGTATTTGTTATTTTATCCTAAACCTTTGGATAACCCATTTTGATGAAATATGGTGTAGAATTAATTCATTGGAACTTCTGCTTTCACCTCAGCTACTTGATTTCTCATAGTTCATATATCAGATTCAAATAAGATCCATATCAACCAAAATCTCTTTGAACTTCTGAATTTCATAGGGTACCTTCTGGTTTTTGTCAGTCACAGTGCTGCTCTCCCCATCAGTTTGGATTTGTGTCAGTGAGATTTTCCCTGAGATGGGCTTCCCAACTGGTTTGTGCCTTTCACTGACACTGTTTAAAGAAAGGCTTCACTTTCACACCAATCCTCAGATTAACTCTCTTTTTACAGAAACACTTAGATGTGAAGCAATTATTTTTCATTCAATCCGGATTTTCATGACCTTGTGTGCAAGTGCAAAATTCTAATTTTATGTAAATATTTCAGCTGTATTTTATTATCTACATTTTTCTAATAATACATTTGAACTGATTTCTTTGCCCCTCCTTTCCATATTCCTTTTGCTTTCCTTTCCTCTAGTTTTTATATGACACAACCAGATACTACAGGTGCACTAGAAGTGAAACCTGGTAATAATATATCTAAGATAATGTAGTTTCCACAGAAAACTGCTGTGAAAGAAACAGCATCTGTCATACAGCAAATTAAACCTAGATACCTCAAGTCTTCTTTGGTGACTTTACAGGTAACTTCTCTGGATATCTAAACATTGAAGGGTTTCTGTATATCTTTCTAAGGATGGTTGCAGGAACTATTAATTTCTAAAGCTGAATAAGTTTGCTAGGTTTTTTTAATAGCTCCCTTTGAGCTTTCAGGTTTTTTTATTTATTATATTGTGTTATTTATAAAACCAGCTGGATCTAAGCCATATAATTTTAGGCTTTATTTGGGATACAAGTTTTATGTATTCTAAACAGACTCAGAATTTCTATTGACATGAGTCAGTCAACCAGAAATTGTTGCTCCACAAGTATTAAAAATCTTGCTAAATTGATTTTACTTTCTCTTGGATTATGTCAACTCAAAAGAAAATTCAAATCAAGCTGAAAAATTTCCTGTTTGATTTGCAAGCTTTCAGAAAAACCTTGGTTACTGGAATTCATGGCTCACACATAAAGTACATGAGAATTGCTTTTTCCATCTCCAAACATACAAGATATTCCAACTGTGAAACTCTGAGCTGAGATGGAAAGAGGTCAAGGAAGAAGAATATGATTAAAATTAAATTAATAACTTGAAGACATCAGTGATAACCAAAGGGTCCAAGCTGAACATAAATTATTATGTATCAACATGTTAGTAAGGAGGAAAGTAACTTTAAAGGGACATTAAAACAGAAGAGTTTAGATCTCTTGAAATTTAGAACTGATGAAGAGAAGCTGTTTCTAAGCTGAGGACCTTTACCCTGTGTTGAGAGTCTTTCAGAGTGTGCTCATATCCAACACAGTATGAAACACATCTGAAAACACAGCTCATATCAAACCTCTCTGACAGCTTCCTGGCTTGCAAATCTAATTGTATAGGCATGATGGAGCAGCCTTCCAAGTATGAGCCTAAATACTTTACTTGGTGGAGATGCAGGTGGTGTTGAAGAGCTCCAGAAAAATGTGGTGTTAGCTTAAGCATATTGAGTGCAGGAGTTCCTGCCTCTGGAGGTTTCAAAGATCATAACTTTGCTTCATTGCAAACACACAAACTAAAGCTTTTGCTTTAAGTGCAATGCTTGAAATGTCACCAGCAAGTCCAAACTGCCTCTGGTTTCCTGAGTTACTGTGTCAGATCACTTCACCAAAATCGTAATCACCCAAAGGCACTCTTAATAATGATATAAGCAGTCTGTAATGCTTGCTAAGAAGCACCAGTCACAGGGCCACCTTGCAAACAGGACAAAACACAAAAATTACCCCAGTCTGTGCACCAACAGGCTATAGCTCCTTTTCACTCAATTCCACAAAGGAAAACAATCCTTCTGCAGCTTTTCCAGATTCATGATTTCTTGGTGATTTTTGCTCTCTCTGGGGAAAAAAAAGGCGACCTTCACCCCAAAAAGGAGTGTCAGTTACACATTGCAGCTTAGAAATGAAAGCCACCAGCATAACAGCAACACCTAGAAGTAAAACACATGTGTCCCTGGACAGCATGGTAGAGGAAGGAATCACAACACAGACACGTGAAGACACCTGAGGAAAAAGCTGCACGGGCTAGGAGGAAGATGGTCACAAGTAGAATCAGCTAACACAGGAATGCAACAGGAGGACACAAAAAAACACACAAAAGGACACAAAAGAATGGGTGAAGAGAATAAAATAAAAATAACAGCATTTTTATCTTACAGTGAAACAATGAACAATATAATGTTGATTTACAGCTCCATCTAAAAATGGTGTGAGCTATACTTGTCATCAGAGGCATTATATTTGGAAAGAGTGAGTTTCCCCAAGAGATGATGTACCTATCAAAATGCAGTGTGCCTAATGAAAACACATGAAACTCCCAGCCTAGAGATGAGACTACCTCATAAATTCTTACTGCAAATCCAATGCAAATTGGCATAGGAAACAGGATAATCTGGAGAGCTGTTAACACAAAGTAATCAAAAACATATAGAAAGTTTCCATTCAACAGTCTTAGATGGTTTTTTTTTTTTTCATTTCTGGTTTGTGTAACTACAGACCCAAAATAACTTCATGTTTTGTTTCTCTTTAATTCAGTCTATTTCTTGCTGTATCTGACCAATGATGTGAATAGGTAAAAAATCATCTGAACACACAGAGCCAAGTATCAATCTGTGTCTTCCAGTGCCAGAAACAAATGAATTCTTTTCCTCTTTCACATTCTTTCTACTTCTTATCCACAATCTTAGGAAAAAAAAAAGTTTATTTCATTTTTAAAACCTGAAAGCTGAGCCACCTGACATGGCTCACTTATCTGCAGAGATAAGAGCCTGTTGGAGTAGGCTGGTGCTGCAGAGCTCATGCCAGGCTGTAAATATTGGAAGAGGCCATTTGATCTGAAAGGCTTTTCATTTGGGCCAGCCTCACATCCTTACATGGGCACTCACCAGATGAGCTTTGTTCATTTTCTGAAAACAACCCTTCTAAATGATTGTGGAATGAGATGACTTATTACTATATGACTTGTAGGATGAATATTTCCAAAATAAAACTAAAGCTTCATAAATAAGTGGAGGGGAAAAAGGTTAAGAAATTGTGGTTGTTTATTGCTAGAAGGAAAAACACCAAATAATAATTTCTGTAAATTTTATGCTGACTACTGGAATAAAAAAAATGCTTATCCACAGGGCACTGTGTAAAGCAATAGATGAGAGTGGTTATAAATGACTTGTGGTAATGAGGGAAAGCTGTGGATATTTTTCTTCTCCACATGGGATATGCCAAAAGGAGAGTATTCCAAAAAGACATGTCAAGATTTTTTAAAACCACAAACAATTTTGGCTCCTATGTCTACAGATGTCCTGTGACAGCTAGATTTACAGGTAAACAATGTGTGAAGCTGGAAGATAATTAATGGCTTACAAAAACTAGTCAACATTAATTTCTGGAGAAGCAGACACTGGACATGGTCTGCAATGTCCAGACAAGCCCATGAAGGTAAAAACTAATGCCATGGAAGAAAATCAGAGGGGGACCAGTATATCACCCCTTTGAATGA
Source organism: Acrocephalus scirpaceus scirpaceus (assembly GCA_910950805.1). NCBI lineage: Eukaryota > Metazoa > Chordata > Aves > Passeriformes > Sylviidae > Acrocephalus > Acrocephalus scirpaceus. The sequence continues at coordinate 51,272,652 of OU383774.1, read as the reverse complement.
GCCTCTTGTTACAACCCAGGAAAGAAAGAGGGGGCTGGAATTGTGATGTGAGAAGGACATGCAAGATTTCACTTACTCTGCAGTATGTATTGTGACACCACCAATCCTTTGAACATACAAAGTTCTAAAGTCAATATATCTCCACAGGCCTCTGATGCTAATCTTATTTTTCTCATATTAATAATGTGATGCTTTATACAAAGTACATATACTATAGGCAACATTCCAGGATTTGTTCAAAATATATATTAAAATATTCAGCTGATATATTTGGACACATAATCTTGGTAACAGGGCTTCAAATGTTTCTGTTTTGTGGACAGTTTAGATATCTATCACATATTAGGGCATCCATCATGCCATCAGAAAGGAGTGGAAGACAGTCTACAAGCCTTGCACTGCAGTGAACTGTTTAAACTCCCAGATAGTGCTATAATGGGATTTAGCCAGACTGAAAAGGGGAAAGACAATGAGTGGTCCACCCAAGGAGAAGGATCAGAAATTAATTCCTCTCTGGAACAGAACTAAACTGTGCACTCTAGAAGAGGAAAGAAGCTGACCTCAGCCTGACAGGATGTTTGGAAAGGGAGCAAGCACAGCACAGCCTCTGAGATGTCAGATTCTGCATTTTTAGGATCTCTCTACACAAGGAGAAGTGATATTTGTTTTGACCTGACAATTTGTGTGCTAAAGACAACTGACTGGAAATGGTTGCTGACACATTCTAGAAACTGAAAACTGTCCTAGACAGCAGAAAAGAAAGGTATTTGTCAAGGATAATAGGCCTGGAAAGATTCTTTGAATCCTCTAAAATGCCAAGCAAGCAGGACATCTGATCAAAGAGGTACAGGGCACACAGGTAAACCATGTAGGATCCCAAAATTGTCTCCAACAGCATGTAATAAATTTAATGTTGATGTTAAATGTCTTAAGAAGGCAGGGGAGGGGAAAAGATGAGCAGACCCCTGCATGATACATAGAACCATGAAACTTAGCAAGGCCAAGCATCTATGTGGCATTTAGTTACCAGCTGCAGTTAAATCACAACAGGAAGGCAAGTAGGTAACATGTTTCAACTTGAATGTATTTATTTCTTTATAATTAGTGATTCTATAACACATCTGAGAGCATTTTTAAGCCTTGTGCAAAGCCTGTCTTTCCTTTGTGTTTATCACCAGTCAGAAGGTTACACTGAATCCCCAGAGGACCCACATGGAGAAGCAGACACGTACGAACCATTGAGATTTCTGTGTTGGTCCAGAGGGCTTCAGAGACTCACAAGCATAAGAAACACATAAAGTGCATCCAGAAAATACCTTGATGGAAGTAAGAAAGGAAAGCAGCCTGCTGATACAGGGAGGGATGCAAATACAGAAAGCTTTGACTGAATGTGGAACAGGTGGTAAATCTTGCAATTTTACTCCCAAGGAAAATTTATTAATATGAATTCTGCATGACATCTAACAATTTTCACTGCAATAAAAATCATGAGTCCTTTATTTCATAGAAATATCATTAGCTGTTTTTAAATGGTGCATGAATTACCTCTGTAATTACCTCTGTTATTCGCTGCAATTAAATATTGCCTCAGGAAATCTATGACCACATAAACAGTCCATAAACGCCCCATCTTGTTCTTAAATAAACTAGACATGAGAGCTAATTATGACATTCCTTCTCACTAAAATGTACTCTTCCTTCCTTAGGTAGGATAACAATCACTCCCCAGAGACCTCCTTTAAAATCTGGGCCTTTATCTGGGCCTTACAGATAAAATCATAGGAATTACAGCATTTTGTCCTAGAACTGATAGTGGGAATAAAGATATAGAAATAAGAGTATCAGCTTCTTAACAAACTAAGTTTCCTTCACCTAATCTGGTAAAGAAATATAGAAAATAGCCTGGGTCTAACAGGTTATGATAACATAGTGTGAGACCTAACTTAAGCCTTGTATTAAAATAGCATCAAAAAAGTCCTAGATGCCACTGAGAGAAAGAATTAAAAACTTTTCTCTGGTGTCAGCAGACAGATTATCTGGTTTGCAGTCAAGACATATCGCAGAGGCAGAGACTTTGATGATGTCTCAGCACATAATATTTTGGGATGACATAACTTATAGGTCCAGCCTTATTAGGCTCCATGCTGCGCAAATAGCTGCAGATCTCCCAAGGTCACCACATCTCTGCTTTTTGTCACCATTTGCTGACTACAAAGTGTCCAATGGCTACATCTGCTCCTCTGTGGGAAGCTGCAGCCTCTTAAAATCACCATGATCTTGTCAAAAGAGAGAAAATGTAAGTGAAGAACAGTACAAAATGTTTATGTGGGAAAGAATGTCTTTACCTTGACTTATTAGGAGAATTTTCCCTGATTACATTTAAGGAATAAATGTTTTGTTCTTCCATGTGTGAGGGCATTAGAAGAGAGCTGGGGGAAGAATCTGGAAGGCTGAGGACAAAAGCTACAGGCTGAGAGCACAGCCAAGCTGAGGGGACTGAGGAGCAGAGAAACACTAAGACAGTTTCTGACTGAATCAAGCCTTAGAGATAGTGTCATAATGCTCTAAAAGGCTGCACTAGGAACACAGGGAGGAAGGGTGAACATTGGCAGCAACTGGGATGCAGGCCTTGCACCACATGCTTTGTGAAGCCCCCAAGATGAAAGCTCCTTCATGAGGCAAGGGCACTTCTCCAATATGCTGAGTGACACTTCCCTCCAGGCTGCCAGTGCTGGCAGCTCTGTGCAGATGTGCTCTGAGAGACACCCCTCAGCTGCCATCCCCACCCCACAGATGCCTGGGCAGGGCTCACAGCCAGAAGGTGCTCCTGGGCTGGGGAGGAGGTTCAAACTTGATGGTGTTGGCAAGCTTCCCCATGCACTGGCAAGAGCTGCTCAGAGCACCTGCAGTAAACTTCTCCATCCCAGAATTCCTTACAGTTCCGGAGGTTCTCCATTTATTGGCTGTGAGTAAAACACAAAGAGAAATATATTAGATTTATATAGAGATTTTTAGATTAGAATCATATTTCCAACCATGCAGCTCTTGAGTAGCAACACAGAAATGTCCACTCTGAAATATGCACAAATCATATTCCAAAGCTGTGGTGGCACTGACCTGGGGTGAGCTGTGTGGGGTGGGTGAGACATATTCCTACACAGGGCACAGCAAGGAGGGAACAGCATGGTTGTCCAAGTAAACTCACACACCTTCAGTCCACCATGGCTCATTTTTTGTGTATTTCCCCCTAGACCAATTTTTTCTCATGTCTGGTGCAAAGATTGTGAACTCTTCAGGGAAGTATATCTTCACTCTCTGCTTATTGCTTGCATGTTTATCCACTGATTTCCTCCAATGCATTTCTGTCTGCACCAAGACATAAACAGGCCTACCAGCTTCTCCTCAACATTGCTAAATCTATACTAAATCCCAAAATTAGGGATCTAAATTCATAAGTGTAGGGCAGGAGGCCCACAGCACCATGGAGAGAAAGACAAACAGCAATCTTGCTCCTGTCTTTCCATCTTCCTCTACAGGACTACAGTGCTCACACTGAACCAGGACAGTCTTCCTCAGTCACAGATGTGACTTTTTTTTTTTTTTTTTTTTTTTTTCCTTACAGATGACTTCTTTATTCCAAGGAGCAAATCCTATGAGTCATAGAGGATCTGGTAAAGCCATTTTTTGTCCTGCTGCCTGGAGCCCAGTGGCTTGGTCAGTCAACCCATCCTAACCAGATTCTTCTAAGAAGAGCAAAGGTAAGTGACCAAACCCAGAGACTTTGTTTCATGAGAGGTGAACGTGGGAATGACAGCACTCAGAGCACTCTAGTCTGGCATCACTTCCACAGGGCTACTCCATCACTGCACCTTGTCCCCTCAGGCTACCTCTCAAACACACAGATCCAATTACCTAGCAACCAAACTCAGGGCTCAAACAGTTGTAACACATTCAGGCAGGAATTGCAAAAGGAGGGAGGCTATTGACTTGGGTCCAAATAATTATTTTGCTTAATGAAGCTATTATAATCCTGATTACTGGGATAATGGAGACTTTTAAAATGGCTATGGATAAATATAATTATAATTAAATAATAATAAAAATAATGATCATAAATATAGTCACCATGAGTCACAATAATGTACTTTGCATATATTTCTGATTCAGTATTTTGGACATATCAAAACCCAACCAATTTTCTTTGTTATTTTAGGTCCCTAAGTTAAGAAATTCTGTTGGAGAGGAAAAAGACTATGAAAAACCTTGGGTTTGTTGGCTTAAAGTTCCAAGTAATCCAGTTTTTTAAGTTTTATGTTCCTATTTCTGTTTGCATATTACTTGGGGGATGAACCTACAGACAGAGAAGGAAAAATAGGGCACAGTTATTAAAAACTGGGGGGGTTGATACTATTTATCACTTCATCTTAGAGAAAAACAGCACTTCCTCAATCATTCCAGTCAAGAGATGTTCTTAAGAAAAAAAGATAAGTTATAAAATTGGTGCAGATTATCAATATCTATACTGTGCAGAGAAGCAACCAAGTTACTCAGGTTTTTCATGTGCTCTGAAAGTAGACCTATAAAACATGAAGGAAGAAGTAAGGGAAGAATTCAAGGTTAGATAAATGTTGCTTTTGCTTTTGAGGAAAAAATAAAATCTTCTACAATTTTTTTCTTCCTTAAAGATATATTTTAAATTTTCCTTGGTTCAAAAAAAAATCTGTTACAATTATAGTAATTCCAAAACTGCAGAACCAGGCAGCTCCTTCTTCTATGTCCTTTGGAAGTTCAGCATTTGGACACATTAACTTATTTTGCCTAAACTGATCGAATCTGTCAGTTTCCAGAATGGGAGCAAACACCTGTATCTATATGAAATACAGGGCAGGGCAAAAAAGCTTCTGTTTGACCAAGCATGTCTAGAATCAGAGAAAAGATTCCAGAGCTTAAAAGTGTTTCTACATTGAGAGCCTTTGAGCTATCCTCAACTAAATCATGTTATGCAAAGCATAACACACATCAGAGATAATTGAGAATCCTCATTTCTCCATTCTTCCATAATTCTGATATTATTCTTATCACAGTTGTATGCTTTCTACCCATTGCAATCAATTTTTCTACATTTTTTTAAAATGCTATTGTAAAAATAAATTATTATCATTTTTTTTTCCTGTTAACAAAACACCTGACTGATTTTTCTGGGACATCTCCCCCTGCAAGCTATCTGACTCATCTAATACAGGACCTTGCAAGAAGCTCAGGGAATGTCCCTCTACTAAGAACACCAACACAGAGTACAGATGGCAATGACTTGCTATAACTTGTTGTGGGATTGAGGCTTGCCTAGGGATCAGGTTGGACTGGGACATGCTTACAGGTCTTCTTGAGTTGTCTGCCATTCAATACTGCCTCTTCTGTCAGAGGTCACCAGGCCCAAAAGCCACCGATCCACATAGTGAAACTCTCCCTAAGTGGAACAAATACTCAAAGAGAAGCCTCTTTGGGTCAATGTTGTGCTGAGCAGATCAAAGCAGATACAGCTGTGTCAAGTCAGTGAATTTATTTTCCCAAGGGACACATTTATGTATCTCGTATGATAGTATCAAAAATTATTTAGATACATCTGTGTGAACTGGGGCCATTAGCATGGAAAATGTTTGATTCCCTTTCCTCAGAACTGTGATTTACTTCACACAAAATAAATATCCAGTTATGCAATATGTGAAGACAATATGGCGGAGTGACTTGGACTGGAGTGACCACTAATGCAAGCCAGACTCCACAAACTGATGAACTGCTCCTCACAACTGCTTCTCCTTAGTCCTCTGCTATGGAAGTGGCAAATATTTAACAACATATTTGTTTTTGTTTTTGTTTTTCTCCTGGCTCCCAACCATGGCATTCATATTGCTACTCTTAACATTTGCAAACATTCACTATTTTCATCATCCCCTCTCTCACATTTAATCTATCAAAAAACCCTTCACTTTTAAGTTCATATTTTCCATGTTCTCAGAAAACAGTGTTTTGGATCATGGTAGTTTTATTATTTTTTATTTATTTAATAACTTTTTTATTATTAAGCTAAAGAGAAGAAAGAAGCAAGAGGTATAGAGAGTTACGTACCTCCAATATCACATTCTCTGGCACATAGAATGGAAACAATGCCAGACACAGAAGGGCTGGGGAGGTTACCTAGGATATATGATGTTGCCATTATTTAACATGTCCTGTTTCCATGAAGGTAGGTTCAAAGTTCAAACTCACTGTCACAATTTATCATGGACTACTATTTCCATCATTGTGACAATCCAGGCTTTCAGTAAATCAGACGTGAAGGCCACATCCTGAGACTTGGAGGCCACAGTTTCAAGATGCAAAAATGAAGCTAACCAGCAGGTTTACCTATCTTTAATTCCCAAGCTGAGCTGTGACCACTGTGACACCTCAGAGCCTGCAAACTTTTGAACCCTGAGTCCATACTTTCTGTGAGGAACCACAGTGAAATCAAAGATCACAACAGCTCTCTCCAGTTACCATGAGTGAACAGCAGGACATTGTGTTACCACATTCCTGCATGTAGTTTCATGTCCTAATGACAGCTTTGCTTTGAAACTACTGATGCTTTTTAACAAAATTTTAAGGGGTTCCAGAAGTAGAAGGCACAGAGTGCCAGAAGGCCCCATGCATTTCAGATGGCTTCTACAGAGGCCATTAACTCCAACTTCCTGAACCCTGATGGCCCAGGAAAACACAGTGTATGCCTGGAAGGAACTCAAACAGCAACATGAACATTAAATTAAATCCAGACAGACAAACTACAGATCCAAGATCTTTCACCCCCCCAGCGGTGGCAGGCAGAGAAACTCACAGTGTTCAGTGCACCGCAGGAGGATGGAGTGCAATAAAAGAAGGAAACATTGAGGAATTTATGAAAAATTAAAGAAAATATCTAGACAGCTTACTGTCTTTTTTTAATAGCTGCTTGGGGTGAAAGTAAAGGAGAAGGGAGGAATAAGATAGAAGTTTTTCAGAGCTCTGCATCTACAAAGTAAATTCTGTGAATATGAGATGAAAAGGCTCTTTAGATGACAGATTGTGTGAATCAACATATACAGGTAACCAGGGTGACCACCAATCCACTGCTGAAATTCAAAGAGTAGATTTATTTCATTACCTTGCTAACACTGGGTAGCAGAGACACAGTGGGACAGGCTCCCTTAGCAAAAAGGGGGAGTCTGTTGCCTGCCCCTATATATCAAAAGGCTCCATGCATGCACAGTTTATCACAAGGCTGTGCTTTTATTCTCTCTCCTCCAGCAGAAGGCTCAAGCATGTCTGTGGGAGTGTATTATCCCTGTACAGGAATATTATTCAAAACAGGCAGACGATAAACAAGAGTAGGCATAGTAAAAGGAGTTGTCCCAAAACTATATTCTTAGCATTCTCAGCTGAAGGGTCAATTTGAGCGAAACTATTGCCCCCTTACCAAATCTTCTGTTTTTAACCCTCTCCTCCCAACTCAGATTAACTTGGATTTTAGTAAAATTGTCCTTGTACAATTACCGAGGAAGGTCATTCAATACTGAAAAATGGCCAGTTACAAGAACATGCATAGTAGACTCAAAGCCACATGAGATAAAACATCTAGTCTGTCTACATTGTCTTTTGGTTGAAGGGGTTGTGCACATAATGAAAAAAATTTTCAGACCAAGGAATGTAGTGAGAAAACTCTAAAAACCCAACATAGCACAGCTGACTTTCTTCACTAGATCATTTAGTGAAAACATTTGTAATGCAAAGATGAATAAATGCTTGGCTAGAAGAAGCAGGACACACAATAAAGGATCTTTGAAAAGATGGTATTGCAAGAAAATGAAATTTTCCAAAAATCCAAATTTTACAGAAAAGAAATAAGATGCCTTTCATCATTATATGCCAAGAACTAATGGGGAATTTGGGTGATTGGCATAGGCCAGTCAGAACTGTCCTGAGTTAAAAATTATCCAGTTGCTTATGCCTGAGGATCCCAGAAGAAAGTGGAATCCTAGGAAGAAACATTGAAGACCAGCTCATAACACCTGGAAATTTAGCAGGCAGAAGCTGAATGTGATTCCTGCTCAGTGAGTAAAATCAATCTGTTTTTGAGCAGTAACGATTTTCCTAATGATGTTTCTTACTATAGGGCAACTTCTGAAGCAGCAGATACAGGTGAAGACAGAGGAGACACAAACTATGTTTGAGCAGAATAAAGGGTTGTTCTATCGCATTTGTTATAATTTTTCAGTTTAATTTAGTCACATATCAGTTCTTTCAAAAGCAAGCTCATTCAGCTTTCTCCATGTTTCCAGTGACACACTGGTGTTAAACAAAAACATGTGGAGCAGTGTAACTATGTGCAGGCTACAGCCTCTGAGCAGTAAGAAGTTCTTGTTACCTTATTTCAGCATACAGTTTCATTTCTTCTTGATTGAGACCAGCGTTAGCTAACAGCATTGTTCTCCTTCATTTCCTAAGAGTTTTCTAAAAACTCTTGCTTGCTGTACAACTGTCCTAAAGCTGTGGGAGCCCAGGTCCACCACTGCAAGCAAAGACAGAGAATGCACCTCTATCAGACAGAGCATGTGTGTGTGCACGCATCCCAGTCTGAGCATCCCCTAGTGATATTGGAAATCACATTGTTAGGAGAGCTGAAGGAGAGACAGATGTGGAAAAAGATGGAAACTCCTCAAGACAGCATGGAGGACTGGGATGCACTTATGCTTGGGATGGGGCAGAGAGGAAGAAGAAAACCAAAGGCAATTCAGAGATGCTCACTAGGTGCTAAGGGAGGAGCACTATTTTACCTCCTACATAATACATAATTAGGAAGAGATATTGTAGATCTCCTGCAAGGGAGTCAATACACAATATACAGCCATCTTCATACCATGCGTGAAGCCAAATGACCTCACATTTAGTGATTTGACTACAGCTAATATTTTTTCTTTAAAAACATGAAGAAAATGAGCTCTGGCCACTCCCCAGCAAAAAAACCCAGGGTATCACATAGAAAACTGAAAACTGAAATAGTAATAAATACCACAGTACCCCCATAGTCTTTGCATTATATCTTGTTTGATAGGCCAGTCCTTCTCTGGAAAAAAACAGAGAATGCAATAGATGCTTCTTCCCTTGTAACAGTCACAATAATATGACCGTGCTAACTTTAGCCAACAGAGTTCTTTAGGATCTGAATTTTGCACGTGTGAAGTTCTCCATGGTGCGATGAAAAGACAAACAAAGCATTTTTCAGGGACAAATCCAGGCACACACTAGCAGTGCTTTGGGACTGCATCTCTCTCTGAGTCACAACAGTAAGGGCTCACCCCAGGCAGGATTAAGGTGGTTCCTGCTCCTTCTGCAGCACCTGCACTGCCTGCTCGCGTGCAGAACTGAGTGCTCATCTCCTTCCCTCCCTCCAGGACCTGCCACCCACCACATGCCAGGTCAGCCACGCTTGTACAGCTCCTAGCACCATGACTCATGGCTGTGAGACAGCTCCAAGTCGTTCATCACAGATGAATCAGGACTCGTGCTGGCACCCTCTTACAGCTTGACTGCCAGCAGTGGTTGTGTTCTCAGGTTATGATACTATTACGATACTAACAGACTTTAACTGTTCATAGCATTATATGTTTCCCCTTTGCTTTGCAAGACTCAGTATAAGCTTCTAAAGATTTCCTTTCCATTTTCAGTAATGACTGTCATTATTAAAAATTCTGCAGTACACCTCTATACCATTTATTCTTGCTTTTTCAATGTTTTAGTTACTACAAGATCTGAGGTCTTTGGACCCATTTACATTAGGCTCTGATTATGGTAACTTTCTGACTTTTTGCAGATTTACAGATTTTTCTCTAAAGTGTTTCTTTCAGGTTCTAACTCTCCACAACCCCTGGATTATTCAGAAATAAAGATAGGATGGAGCCTGTGGGAGATGTGTTATTTAACTAGTTTAGGTGACTTTAAATTCCCAACTCAAGTGCAAGTGGAGGATAAAAGTTAAGAGTTGACATTATCAGGAGAACCCAGAAGATAAGATTCTGGCAGTGTGAAGGGACTGTGGAGCTCATTGAAAGAGCTTTAAACTAGATTGGACAGGACAAAAGGACAAAATGAGCCTTGCTAGAAATAAGCCTGTGGGCAGCACACCAGCATTTGAGGGATGGTGTGTAGCCAGGTCCTTTGGCCTGGGGAGGTAGGGGATGGGGATCCTTCTGCCAGCAAAGACACAAGTGCTTTCAATGTGATAGAAACCACAGAAGCACCTGAGAATGAGGAATTTGGGCTTCCCTGTCCAAACATGTGGTAAAGTCAATAACCACCAATTTCCCTGTCCAGAAATGTGGTAGGATCAACAAGCAAACTGAAGTACATCTACACCAATGCACGCAGCATGGGCAACAAACAGAAGAAGCTGGGAGCCATCGTGCAGCAGGAAAACTATGACATAGTTGCCATCATGGGATGATTTGAACAACTGGAGCACTACAATGGATGGCAATAAACTCTTCAGAAGGGATAGGCAAGGAAGGATGGGTGGTGTGGTAGTCCTGTAGCTTAGGGAACATCTTGATTGTCTGGAGCTTAATGATTGTGACAATAGGGTGGAATGTTTATGGGTAAGATTAAAGGGAAGGCCAACAAGGCAAATATCCTGGTGGGTGTCTCTTCTAGACGCCACCAAGCAGGATGAAGAGGCAGAAGGAATATCCTGTAAGCAGCTGAGACAAGTCTCACAAGCATTGCCCCTTTTTCTAGGGGGAATTCTGCTTACCAGTCTGCTGGAAATAAAACAGAGCAGAAAGGAAACAGACCAGGAGGTTTCTGGAGAGAGCGTTAAGACAACTTCTTGACACAGCTGGTCAGTAAGCCAGCCAGGGGAGGTGCCCCACAGGACATGTTTTTAGTGAACAGAGAAGAACTAGTGGGAGATGTGGTGGTTAGAGGCGGTCTTGAAAAGAGTAATCATTAAATGATAGAACTTTCACTTCTTGGAGAAGTCAGGAGATAGACTGGCAGAACTGACAACTAGGACTTTCACAGGTCAGATTTTGGCCTGTTTAGGAGCCTGGTTGACAGCGTTCTGAAGGTCAAAAATGTCCAGGAAGTCTGGATATTCTTCAAGAAGTAAATCTTAAAGATTCAAGAGCAGGTTGGACAGACCTCTCAGGAAGAGTACAAAAATTTTGTGATGTTATGCAGGGGAGAAAATAAGAAGGGCCAAAGCCCAACTAGAACTTAATCTGGCTACTGCAGTAAAAGACAACAACAAATGTTTCTATAAATACAACAAAATTAGCAACAAAAGAACAGCTAAGGAGAAACTCCATCCTTTATTGGATACAAGGGGAAACAGAGTGAGAAATTACGATAAAAAGAGTGAAGCTATTTGCAAGTCTTTAAGGGTAAGACCAGTTGTTCATGGGGTACCTACTCCCTCTGAGCTAAAAGACAGGGACACAGAGAAAAATGAAGTTCTCAAAATCCAAGGGGAAATAGGTATTGATCTGCTACACCACCTAGACACACACAGGTCTATGGGGATGGATGGGATCCACAAAAGAGTACAGAGGGAGCTGATGAAAGTGCTCACTGAGCCACTTTCAATTGCTTACCAGCGGTCCTGGCTAACTGGGCAGGTCCCAGTTGACTGGAATTCAGCACATTTCCTCCTCAGCAAGTTCACTGAGGATACAAAACTGGAGGAGTGGTTGATACCTCAGAGAGCTGTGGGACTCCTCAGAGAGGTCTTGACAGGTTGGAGAGACAGGTATAGGAAACTATCCTATACCTCTGAGGTTCCAGCCCTTGCAGAGAAATGGCTTAAATAATTAGCAAGACTGCTCTTCAGGTGTGTTTTTTAAAAGCAAAAGGTTTAATAAATGAAAAATAATGAACTTTACAGAAATAAATGAAAAGCCAAGCACAGGTGTTTGAGAAACCTCTGATACCTTGCTAAGACACCCTAAAAAGCTCCTCAGTTCCTTTGTGTTCTTTCTTAAGTATTTGATGGTTCAGGTGGGCTGTTTGGCCCCTGGCCCAATGAAATCACCACCAGGCTTTGAGGTACACTTCCAAAGCCCAATCACTGCTTCTGTCTTGGCATGGAGCCAATTACAAGTCAGAACAGTAAAAAAGCTTCTGGGTTCTTTACCTTATAAGAAGTACAAGGAGTGAGTCTCAAACCTTTTCCTATATGGAAAACACTTACTCAGGTGTGGAGTGCATTACTACAGACAGACAGAGAAGAACCCTCTGAAATTCAGCGAAGGTAAATGCAGGGTTCTGCACTGGGGGAGGAATAACCTCAAGCACTGCTTCAGGTTGGGGTCTGACCTGTTGGAAAGGACCTCTGCGGAGAAGGACCTGGGGTCTGAAGCACGAGTTCTGTGAGGAGCATCTGAGGGAATTGGGGTTGTTTAGCCTGGAGAAAAGGAGGCTCAGGGGGAAACCTTATCACTCTCTGCAACTTCCTGAAAGAAGGGTGGAGAGAGGTGAGTTCAGTCTCTTCTCCCAAGTAACAAGTGATAGAATGAGAGGAAGTGGCCTCAAGTTGTGCTGGAGAGGTTTAGATTGGATATAAGGAAGAATTTCTTTACTGAAAAGGTGGCCAGACATTGGGCTGAGCTACCCAGAGAAGTGGTTCAGTTTAAAAAATGTGTGGATGTGGTAACCTAGGGACATGGTTAAGTGGTAAGTGTGTAACAGTGCTGGGTTAATGACTGGAACTGACGATGATCTTAGAGATCTCTTCCAACCTAAATGATTCTAAGATTTGATGATCTATATAAGATACCTACACCAACCAAAACATCTCCCTCTTCTGTGCATTTCTTTAACCATCTTTCAGTCCTAGCTTTTTGATGGTGCCGGCATTTCCTTTTGTAGATAGATAGATAGATAGACATATTTTTCATACATATTCATTGGCATCTGTCACACACAGTCACCTCTTTTTTATAAGTTATATTGCTATACCTGTCACCAGTAGTGCAACGAAGAACTGTTTCTCTCACAAAGAATTGCTGGCATTTCCCTAGCTAGTTCAATATCCAAAGGACAGCACAGCATAACTGCACTTTATCAAAGAGATTGATCATGACTAATGCTCATGGAATCTTGACCCCACAACCTGTACCAGAGAGCTCCCACAAAAGCCCTAACTCATTTAATTAGCAGTAAGCAGCTATATTTTCAGGTAAATGAGAGGATTACATGAATGCATGCATCCATCAACATGTTTTGGCAAAAGGAAACATCTTATGAGAACTTGGACCTTATACAAGCACACACTCTTGCTCTGCAAAGCATTTTCCGTAGATAAATATCCTTTAACAACTTCATGTTCTCTATGCTTCAGCAAACTGAACTTATTGCTGATGATTGAGTGGGGCCTGGATGATTTTGCTGTGGTGTCACTAATGGGTGTTTCCCCTTGGGAGGTTTCCAAGACATTTTTTTAGAGGAGTTTGCTTGTTTATCATGATCTGATGGAAATAGTCCCATTTCAACAAGACCTGTCAGGTGCCTTTCTTGCTTTTCCCTGGCAGATTGCTGCACTCCTGTACCAGCAGTCCCTTGGCAAGCAGCAGCCAGATGTACCACAGTACATCAATAACTTTCCCTGAAGGTTTTTGAAAATGGCAAATCCCATTACGGGATTTCTGGAATGCAAGCAAAAAAAATTTGAAAATTTGAAGGTACACTTCACCTCTCTCTGCTGCACCTTTTCCACACGCCATCTCTGGGAGTTAGAGGCTTCTCAGATGGGGAAGCCAGCAGGAGGCAGAGAGATACCTGCCCTGTTAAATGAGAAGAAGCTGGGAAGCCAGCTCAGACACTCTACACAGACTGTCCACTCTGCTGTCATTTTAGCTTGCTCCATGGTTCAGTCTTGGTGTGTTCCACCTAGCTGTCTCCCAGAAAACGTCCTAGTATGGCTCTGGGGGTGTTTTACTAGCGTGATCCCTCTGAAAGTCAATGCAGACTGCATTACATCAGATTTTGTACCTGTCCTTCAAAGTTCTCAGATTCTGCATTCTGAAACACCCCACACAATTCCCAGCTCCGTCTCCCCAGAACCTTCAACACACAATCTAATTTTCAGGTTATAAGAACACAGTTTTGCAGGCTGCAACACAGCCCCTGCACTGATTTAGATACCATGAATGGAAACCCAGCACATGCTCTTTAACTCTCAGGCTCACCAGACAGGGCCTGGGGAAACCCAGGACAAAGCACTACATATATAGTCTGACTGTCACGTTGCCAAGTTGTCACTATCTTTCCAGAAGTTATGGTCATGATGCAGAGAGATTGCAGATGTCAGAGACAAATTTCCACCCATATTTTTTACAGTCTTTACCTGATGTACTTTACATGTACAATCTTTACTGATGCTGCTGTCCTCAGAGACAGGACACTTGTTCACAGCCCATCCTTTTGCTTCGCTCATGTCTGCATTTCCCCCACCAATGAACGAAGCTGTTGAACTGTTACAACTGCAGCTCCAGCAGCCTGGTCACCCCTCCTAACAGTTCATGTGCAAATCTCCTCTCCAGCAGCGTTAGAGCAAGCCAGACATGAGGTGTCTCATTATTTCTTGTTCCCAGCTTCCAGCAGCAGTTGGCACACCCTGCTGCAGTTTAAGCCTCAGATGTCATTGTGCAAAGCTTCCAGACACAACCTTTTGGTCTCCTCCAGTGCCTCTGCTCCTTGTCAGGCATATACTCCACAATTTCCATTCTTCACTTGGCAAGGAATCTAAGGCACTGATTCCATTTCATTTTCCAGTGAAATCTCAGTTCAGTATACTTAATTGGCCTGGCTTCTTAAGTAGATATTTCCAAAGTATTTTTTAAAATAAATATTATAAAAACCCAACCTCTGGATATCTCTCTGAGATACCTCTTCTCAGCCTGATTGATGGAAGGAGTTTTCTTCCACTTCACCAATCATTTCAGATGTCTGCTCATTGATACATTCTCTGACTGAACTGTCTGCCTGAGCTCGCTGGCTTTTCCATATGTAGCCAAGTTTCACCTGGGAGATGGTTTATAATTCTCTTGCCTTTTTTATTGAAGATTATAAGCATTCACTGTGATGATGACTGTACATTTTACCTTGAGAAGTGGTTCTTTGGCAAACTTTTATCCTTGTAGCAATTGACTCTGAGCCATCTTGTGCCTCAGCTGGTAGACAGGTATCAACACCTACTGTGTTATTCTTATGCATCAGAGACAGTTTGAAAAAAATAACTTTGCATCCAGTGATCCAAAATACTAAGACCTGCTTTAAAAGTAAAGAAATCAGATTTGTATCCTTATAAGACCTTTGTACCTTTTTAACAGGTTTGTATCTTTATATATCTTCAGATATATCTGTACATCTACTTTTTTCAGTATCATGAGAAAAAAAATTAACATGTGGTAATCAGCATGCTTGCAAGCTTTTAGACTCAAGAATTATTTATTAGTCAATGTGCTTCAGTCACAAGCTAGCCTAAAGATATTCCTTTTTGGTTACAACCATCAGCTTCCCTTATTCTCCATTCATTCTGGGCTTAAGTGCAATAGCAGTGCCACTCAGGTTTAGTGTTGGACCTGAAAAAGGAGCATTGGCCCTTTAAAGTAACTGAAAACTCAATTGTGCCAGGCACAGGAAGTGCTCAAGGCCAGTTTGGATAGAAGTCTGAGCAACTTGATGTAGTTGATGTCCTTGCTCATTGCAGGTGGGTTACACTAGGTGACTTTTAAAGGTCCCTTCAAAATACTCTATGATTCTATAATCCAAAAGCAAATTAAAGTTCCCATTCATTTATCAAACTTTCAGCGTATACAGGATGGACTTTGCATGGAAAGATAAGGAGGAAACTAATTACTGGTATGCTGCCTCTTTTGGGCAAGGAAGACATTGTTCTTCTTTCCTTGTCCTCTCAGATTGAAGCTGGACAGAAACCAAAATAACTTGAAAAAGGGTTAGTAAATCCTTGAGGTCTATTTAAATGGTCAGTTGAGACTGAGTTGTAGGCAACCAGGATTGATTAATAAGTCTAAAGATTTTTAAAATTATTTCTCCATTCTTAACATCAGTTTTCCTTTTAATCCCCTGATCCTCATTTCTTAGCTTGGCTTCTATGGGCTGCTACTCACAGTGAAAAAAAATTAATGTGGTGATGACGAGATGGAAATATCAGTCCCTGCCAATAGAACCCTGACTTCAGCATGATGTAGCTGCAGAGCAGAGTACTGCTGGACTGCTCAGAAACATTGCACATTTATTTTTTTAAATTCATGTAGGTCAATTATGAGTGAGTTTACTCCAGCCATTATGAGTATAACCTCAGAAAACAATTTCATGCAGTGTATAAATGACACAAAAATCCATCTTTCACATGTAGCTTTTAAAAACAAGTTGGTGGGGTTGGACTGTGAAAAACAAGTGTGTCTTTCATAAAAGCAAAAGAGTCTTGCACTAAGCCTCTTCTCCCTTTGCTCCTGAAAAGACCATTCCCCAATTTTTTTTTACTTCTTTTATCAGATTTTTTTCTAATGGAGGTGATTCCTAAAATTCTTTTTCCAAAACAATAAGATTTCAAGAAAAAAGTCATAAAAGCCTGGGAGAAGTCACTGCTGCAGTAAAGCAGATGAAAACCCAGTTAGCACATCCCTCTCCATGAAGCTGACAAGTTGATGCCCCTTTCAACAGCAATTGAATAGCAAATGTACTGAAAAATTTTCTTTCCTTCCTTGATTTTATCTTTATTTCACTTTGGCAACTAGCAACTGCCTTTCCACTGTTACAAACTTTTCTAATGCTTCACAGAGACCACTGTTGAATACATGACTATAAAATCTACCTTTATATTGAGCTACTGAACATTATAACAAAGGGAAAATACCTCCCCAGGGAAAAAAATAGTCTAATTTCTATCTAAGTCCCATTGAAAAATTACTGAATAAAATGGATTTTTACATCAAGGAGAACAAGAACCATCAGTGAAATCAATAGTTTCTAAGGTATATGATGAACCACATTGCTTAAAATCTTTGTGTTTGCTACAAGACTTGAGTTGTTGAGAAGAAGATCACCAAATATCTCAACAGCTAGTGAGACCTGGGCTTTTCTTCTTCTGGTATCACCTGCACACACACATGCACATAAAAAGATACATTTGCAAAATTTTAAGCATTGTTACTCTGAACGGGGAGAATATTAATAACTAGAACGCTGGGAGAAAAATAATGATCAGTAATGATCACTGAGCTCTGCCTCCTTACTGGATTGAATGCAGTGTATGCACATCAAGGAACAAACGGCTGGAAGAAAGTCTCCTCTCCCAGGCAACAATTGACAAAAAAAGAGGACACAGTCTTAAGCTGCACCATGGGAAGTTAAGGTTAGATTTTAGAAAAAAATTCTTCGAAGAGTGATTGGACACTGGAATCATCTGCCCAGGAACGTGGTGGAGTCACTGTCCCTGGATGTGCTTAAAAAAGACGGGACGTGGCACTCAGTGCCATGGTTTAACTGATGAGGAGGTGTTAGGTCATAGGTTGGACTAGATGATGTTAAAAGTCTTTTCCAGCCTAGTTCATCCTGAGATTCTGTGAACCCTTTAATATAACTCTTTGAGCCCAACCCATCAGAAATTTCCTCATCCAATAAAGCCATTTTTTCATGAAGGTTTGTCTTGTATGAGTGTAGAGAACTCCACTAAAATAACCAGATATGATGCCTGGTATGACCAGAGGAAGCTGTCATAATGAAGGCTGGTAGCCCTAGGATTGCCATAGAATTTCTGTGTGCCTGAGTGGAGTAGTGGTCATTGCACTGCTAATGATTTGAAGATAAACTTTCATGTCCTCAGACGTAGCACACCATTTCTCATACTGACATTTGCTTCTCAAATGTACATTGAAATCCTTAGAGATACCAAGTCAGAGACAAAATTTATAAATGTCTTAAAATTATTTGCAATTATGAAAAATATCTCAAAAGTAGAATAATTTAGCAATCTGCTGCTCCCAGAGTTGGCTCCTCTCTGTTAATCCTATTGCACATCCTTTGGCAGCAGGTGTTAACTGATGCAAATGATTCACTCCTTCATGACCACTGTTAGCTCTCCTGTCACATAAAAA
Source organism: Acrocephalus scirpaceus scirpaceus (assembly GCA_910950805.1). NCBI lineage: Eukaryota > Metazoa > Chordata > Aves > Passeriformes > Sylviidae > Acrocephalus > Acrocephalus scirpaceus. Next base: position 51,254,467 of record OU383774.1, on the reverse strand, counting down.
TGATGGAGAATGCTTGATGGATAGCAAGGATCACTGAACTTCTTGCACCTGTTGATCTAAGTAACCACAAGAAGAAGTATAAAGTATCTAACTGAAAATCAAGCTCTTGCCTCATTGGCTTACCTAATGTCAGAGACAGGAAAAAAAGCCCTCCAAGTGCACAGCTCTCTTTCCTTGGGCTAGTATGTCTTACACGTAGAGAAGGATGTAAAACATGTTCCCTTTTGTAAGTGGTGAAGATAACAGAAATACCTTCAGCAATGGAAAGTACAGACTGGGACTTTTTTCATGTTATGCAAAAATGTATATGTACACTAAGAAACCACTGCTTGTTCATAAGAACAGGGGATGCCAGAGGCAAAGAAATAAAAATTCCACACTCTTTCAGTGCAGTCTGTGACAGCAGCACAAGTTCAGGAATATCTGACATTGCTTGAAGAAGTACAGATCTCAGAGCATGTTCCTTTCCTCTTTTCTCAAGTGGATCTTTCATCCCATCTGGAGCTTTGTGTTTTCTTGGCTACTCAGTCAGCCACATTACAGACAGTGAATTAGAAGCTGCTCAGTGGCTGTAACCACACTGGAAATCTACTCCACAGCTGTGACTTTCAAATCAAATTTAAAAAACCCTAACACACCACTTCATGGTTTTAAGACACACTAATGTTAAAGCAGCACATTCAGTAAATTAATAACTTCATTTACATCAAACTCTCTAGCTCCTCATGTCCAAGAAAGGCACACCCATCTGTCTCAGCCAGAAATCCAGCCCAAGAAACTTTCTGTCACTAAAAGTGCAAGTCTGGATCTATCACTGAAACACGGAGAGTTATTCCAAGCTCACATCAGCAGAACAAAGATCAGAATCTGACCCAAATACTAACTGATTTTTGGAGTCTCTGTGTCTGGCCATCAAGAAATGCCTGCTGGATGCAAACTGTAGTCTTCAGGCAGAACACAAGGAGACTAGAGAGGAAACAGACATGGATGGTATTTTCATCCATTTTCAGAGCTGTTGAGCAAAGAGTGCCAAGTGTTGTACATGTTAGGCACAGAAAAATGGAACATTACAAAATTAAATCACTCACTATACCAGATTCTACATCTCAACACAGGAATGTCTGCAAGAATTAGCTTGCTGTTATACTTTAATCTAGAATTCTTTTCCCCTTAATGGATCAGCCTATGGTATTACCCAGGCAGGTAGCAGTGGGGAGTCAACTCTTGCTGCCCAACTCCACTTGACAGCCCTGTGGTGTCTGTACTCTCTTTAGAGAATCTCTTATCTCAGTAGGTCTCTTCATATCACACAAGAGAGCATGCTGAGGGTGAAACTACCTCTGAAAGAGTAGAAATATCCATGAAACACTACAAGGACATAATGGAGATAATCTCCCAGAGGAGCACAGCAGCACTGACACATGAGCTATTGAGGGCTTTCACAAACACTTTTCATCTTAGCTGCAACATTGCGCTGGCCCAGCAGACATGCCCCTAGATAGGGAGAAAGCCCCAGCAATGTGAATTTAAGCATCTCTGTGCCTTTCTCTACTGCATGGTGTAGAGTACCTGAAATATCACAGGGGCTGAGTTCATGTCTCACCATGAGGAATTCTATTAGAGATGAATGTTGGCAAAGGAAATATTGTTAGTGAACCCAGGAAAAGATTTTTCCAATAAGAGGCCAGCAAGGCAATGTAGCCCAACTATCTGGGTTATTTCCTCTGCCACAATGTGGCTAAGAGCTAAATTTTGTCTAGTTATCCATAACATTTCTCAGCACTGCTAGATAGTTATATTGATTATTTTAATGTACAAATTTGGTCAAAAATACCTGAAATACCATATACAACTTCTTTCAAAACTCATTTGAACTAACACTGACAGGTAATCTGGGAAATTTTACAGAGAAAATACTTTATTTTTTGTAAAGTTATAGGAATAAAAAATTATTATGAAGCCCATCAATGGAGCTAGACTTCGTTACTTTACTGGGCAGAGAGGAAAAGAGTCCTGAGCTGTGCTCCCTTCTTCCCTGCCTCTAAAGTGCATTTCACAGGAAGCAATTAGAAGATAAAATGTGTAGGCTTAGATGTCCGAATGTTAACCTCCTTAGATGTTAACCTCCTTCCTAGTTCAGTGCTCCAACATGCCACAAATCTTTGCACTTCTCTTTACCTCTACTCACCAAGGAGAGCCCAGAGATTTCAGTATAGCTGTGGAAGGTAGAAAACACAGGTTTGAAGGCCATGAAGATGAGACCAGGTGAGGCTGCACTTTGTGAGACACTAATCTGGTGATGCTCAAGCACTGGGACATTGATGCCTTAAGTTTTAGCTTTCATATTTTCCAGATTCTCTATTATATTAGTATATAACTCTGAACTTCATATAAAGTGTTAGCAAGTTCTCTTCACAGTTTAGTTAGGCAAAACAATCCTTTTCCAGCCTGAGAACCAAGAACATCATTGCAGCTTCGGGCCCAAAAAGTATAAACAACAGCAAATTGAGGAGAGAAATCTGGGAGGATGGGACTTCATAACCTGAAGCTGTAATTGGACAATTAACCCAAATATGTAAATGGACCAAAACTTATAAAAGTGTGAAAACCTGTGACTTGGGGTCCCTCTTGGGTCCATCTTGGGTAGAGCCACAGCCAGGCTCTTGTGCTGCCCAAGGTGTACCCTTCAAAGGCCTTTTTAATAAATATCTACTTTATTCCTTTAACTCTATCTAGCCTCTGTTCTAGGCAGCCTCTCAAGGCATCAACATGACAATGTGACATGGCCCTGCCAGGCCAGGGGCATGTCAGACACATCAGGCAATGCCATGAGCATAACACCTGGCTCAGACCAAGGCACGTGCAGGCCATGTCTAATGGGTCAGGTTTGTAGCTGGGTCTCAGCAGAGAAAGGCCTGTCCTGGGTTGAATCAGAAGCCAAGCTGAAGGGATAGGCATGGACACTGATCCCAAAGCCACAGGGACCAGATAAACAGATCTCTGATGAATATCAAGGTTATTAGGAAGTTTAAATGTTCTCAGTGTTTGCTGGTATTCAGCAGAGGCATAGGACACGCATTGTTTTGTCAAAGCCTTTTCTTAAGCCCTTGCCTGCATCCTGTGGACTGTGAAGAAGACCCTTGAGTTTATTCTCTGACAGTATTTAGTCTTAGTACAATGGAGAGCAAAAGAAGAGTATTGGAGATTATGCAATACTTTCAAAACAAACTGATGGTTTCTTTCCAGATTTCACCTTTGCTCAAAGTGACAATTTGCATGTCCTCAGTCCAGCTACCTCTGTGTTATCACATCTGCCAGCAAAGCTGGTGACAGCTCCTGCTGGCCACATACACAGCTACGTGAGCTTTTTGACCATGCAGGCCTTCTCATAGGCCTCCTATATACTTTATTTCCAAGCTGCTCTATCCAATGCCAGCCTATGTATTCAACCAGTAGATTCAGTTCGTTTATTTCAGAAGGAAAATACTCAATAATATTAAGAAATTCCAGACTTCTAGAGACAAAAGATCAGTAATCAAAGAGTTGGTCAAAGAAGGCTAAAAAGTGAGCTTGCTTTCTCAAGTAATGAAGATCTAAAATTTTCTAAAGCTGTTGTAAAGAAAAAAACCCAACAAATAATGGCAACAAAGACGTACAATAAGATGGTAACATAGATACTGATTTCATCCACTCAGTCATGTGGCTAGTGGTAGTGTTGGGCCAGAGGACCACATGACTTTCTTACAGCATGAAAATGAATGTGACAAGAAAGTTAATGTGACAAGAAAGTTGATGTGACTCAGCCTTTGGCCCCAGGGTCTAGTAGTTCTTGGAAAAAGCACCATGTACTTTTTTTGATCTCTTTGGAATAGCCATGATCCATCCTCAAGAGAGGTGTAAAGCAAGGTCATGCTCAGAACATCCCAGTCCCTTCTCTATACCTTATAGGATGTGGTTAGAGATGCTTCTTCCAGCACTCATGGATTATCACTCATCCCTCATGTTCTCTGCTCTAAACTGTACTGGACAGTTTAAAAACATCTGTGTCCAAGTTCTTCCTTGGTCTATACTCCTTCATCATGAAACTATGATGCCTTCAGCATCACCTCAGTACAGTGAGAAGGACCCAGAAATGTCTGGGATCCAAACTGAGGAAGGTCAGCTGGTGTGGCCGAAGGAAAGCATTCACACCAATAAGACATGCATCCACCTCCCCAGCTCCAGCAACAAAAAGAACTGATACGTCAGGGAAAAGGAAGCCCTCACAGGAATAAGAGTTATCTCATCATCAGGACAAGAAATTCTTATTCTTATTCTTATTCTTATTCTTATTCTTATTCTTATTCTTATTCTTATTCTTATTCTTATTCTTATTCTTATTCTTATTCTTCTATGAATGTTATACATCTCAGATTTTAAGATCCCACTCCCATGAGAAAAAACTTTTTAAAGGGTAGTATTTATTGCATACTGGTCATTAGACAGCTACAGTACAGGGCCACACCTGAGGTGTATAAGATCTTTTTTAAATTTAAGGTTTACAGTAATGGGCAGTTTCTGTTTTGTTGGGAAAGACCTGATCTACTCCATGCCACAAGCATGAATCAGCCTGTCTGTGAGCCAAAAGATACTACTTATGCTTTCTCATGATTTATCACCTTCAACCTCTGTAGGCACAAAACCCCCAAAAACAACAAAATTAATACAGTTCAAGCCAACAGGAGAAACAAAACCATGAAAATACCAAGCAACCCACTTGAGATTTTTCCCATATTTTCTTATTTTGTTTCTTGGTGGAGATGTGGGGGAATAAATTTAGGTTCCACTCACAATCTCTACAATATAACCATTAGGAAGTGGAAAAAGATTAATCCTGTAAAGAAATAGAAATCCTTCCCAAAGGGAAAAAATCATTTCTTTGTCTTACATTGGCCCTGACACCATTTGATAATAGAGAGCTATCAAGACCCATAATAAGAAAGAATCTTTCTCATCCTCAGAAATATCACCAAGAGGCAATCCCGGTCAAATAATTTCAAATCAACAATTGTCATGAGAAATTGCCTCCCTCAATGAAGTAATGATTTTATATTATTATTATTATTATATGATATAGCATAATTGTGCATTATGAATATTAAAATATTACCGTGTATTATTAATAATAATTACAATAATGATAATGATAATGATAATAATAATATCCCTTTTCCCAGGGATCTCCACACAGGAAAGGAAGAGGGATACCAGTACCCTGACCACACTTTGGCTGTGTCTCCAGGGCATCCAGCAGTAGGTGATTTACAGGACAAGTGTGTTATACCTGGCATGTGCAGGCGAGCTGCAGCATGCACACAGTGTAGTGGCAGACTAATGGGAGTGCTGGTAGCATTGTCTTCCCTTCCAGAGGAGGAAGCTCTGCAGCCTGAAATTTGGGCACATTCTTAAAGGGTGGAAACTGTAGTCAAGCTATCCTTCAATTCCTCCATGCACACAGCCTCAGTGAACCTTTGTGTGGATTTTTCTGTAGCTGTGATTCAATAGAGCCATACACTGAAGGAGTAGTTCCCCACCAGTGTTCCTGAACACTGTCTCACACTGGAAACCAGAAGCCTGCCTTGTCACTGCCATGACCTGGCTGGCAGCTGGTGAGGTCATGGCATCTTATCTTCCCTCCTCATCCCAGAACAGAATCCAGGAACAGAAAGCATTCTGCTCCAACAGCTCTTTCCTGGCTGACCCCTGGCACTGTGAACCTCCTATTCAGCATCCTGTGGTTGCACAACTTGACCTTCAAATATCTGCTTGGCTTACTCAGGAGGATAACCCTTCCCCATGCACCTCCAGCCTTCTTTCCCACAGCATGCTGAGACACCAGCTGCTTTCCACATTTCATAGCTGAAAACAAGAAGGCAAAAACACCACTCTAGGAAATCCCAACTTATAATAGTCAGCCCTCTTGTTATGGGGCAAAATGCAGACCAGACGATGAAAAAGTGGATTTATATGCCTCAAGATAGGTGAGAGGTATCTCACAATTGATCCTCTTCACTATTGCTGACATTCCTAAATATTAAAATACATTCTGTCACAACTGCTGCCTTTACTCCTCGTGCATGGCAAATGCATTCTCTTTACTTGTGGGTTTATGCACACAACCAGTAAACAAGGAGCAGCAAGCAGATATCTGCAGCTTAGTGCTCTCTGTCATAAAACTTTCCAAGTTAACAGACACAAAATGCTGTTTCCACAGAACTAATTATAATAGGTCAAAAGAAAACATCCTCTGAGCAACTGTAATTTGTAAGGAAATTTTTCATACTCTGTGACAAAGTGGAGATTACTCAGTATGACAAATCTGGAAGAACTATCAAAGTTTTCACTCCCACTTGTCACCAATACTTAAAACTGACTTCCAGCTTCCAAAAATATTAATAATTTACCTAACATTTCCTTGGAAGTACATTTCCAAAAAAGAGAATTTATTTCAGCCTTTAGGGGATGGTAAATATTAGGAATTTAACACAATTTTTCATTAGTACTCATTTGCCCTAATATCAAAGAAATTGTACTATTGCTACAAGGAGTAATAAAGCACTTCCACACACAGATGGCTTTCATGGGAACAGTCATGTGTTTAAGACAAAAGTATCCCTAAGTGCTATTTACAGATAAGAGCACATCTTTTCAGGCCCATTTCCCTAGCTTGTTGAAAAACAACATAACACAGCCATATAGAGCAGCAATATCCCAGTTGCAGATACTTTAAAAGAGAAAAAGCATCCCACCTATTACTTAGGATCAGATTTATAAAGAAAAATATCCAGCAGCTGCCCACAGAGGAATAGTCCTGACAAAGAGGAAATATGAGAAATAAAATAAGCAGAGTAAAACTGAGACTTACAAAAGAGTTATACAGCTTGCGTAACACAAGAGGAAATCTCATACTGTTGGGAAAATTCACCAAGTGTTTTCCTCCATAGGTGTACAAATGGGAGAGAGATAGAGCTGACCTCTGACTAAAAAGCCAATAAAACTGATGAGGTGATAGGAAGCAGACAGGATACAAAAAGAGTGCTGGTCTGTGGCAGCCTCATTCACTGGGTATGAACGTCTTTGAGGTTTTGAATCACAACTGTGGAAACAAGCTGCTGAATTTCCTCCCTTAACCTTCCCAATAATTCTGTTATTTAAGTATAAATGCTCTGGAAGTCAGCATCAACAAAGTGCTGAGTGCCCTTTGTGAGCAGAGGATGCCAGTGGGAGAGAAACTGTGACTTACAGCTATGTTTTCATGCAACTAAGGAGGCACAGAAATGAGCCAGGAAACCAATGCTCAGACTGGTTTTTTTCCATATCAGTAGCTGAGCTACCTTATCTGAACTTCATAGCAAAAGTGAGTCCACTGATCAAACATTTTTAACCTTGCTGATTATAACACATTAAGGACTCTTTTGTAGTGCTCTGTCTGAAACAGAACAAAATGTTTTCTATGAAAGGGAAAATGAAATTTGGATTAATCTTTATTCCTCAGATACAGTCCATTGTTTTAAGCCCCTGTCATTTTTTGTTCCTAAGGGGCAGTGTTCTTACACCAGGAAGTGATGGCCCACTATTATCCTGGTAAGAAAGTCACTCATACTCTGTAAAGCATAATTTTAAATTGGTTTTTTATTAAAGTTAATAAAGAAAAGAAGTATACCATAGAGGTTTTCAAAATTATCTACCTCTCTACATCAATAAATACTCAGTGTAGGCACTTAATGACTGCTTTGCTATGTGCTAAAAAGTGAGCACAAGCTTGTAACTCATGTTAGGCAGAATGTATCCTACAATCTCTTCTTACCACCCACAAATTCACATTCTCTTGAACTGCCTTGACTTTTCCCATGGCCACATCTTGAAAGACTTATCCTCAATACGTAAAGGAAGACTTTTTTTCCTAGTCCATTCCTCCCCATCCATGTACAAAAATCTTTCACATCACTTCAGCATCACTTCTGGCTCTGTCCCACTGTCCTATGGGAGAAGAGGAACAGGGACACCCTCTTCCTGTAGGGCTGAAGCTCAGATGTAATTACCTTGTGAACTGTGAATGCAAAGAAAGAGGAGCCTAAGGGCTCGAGAAGCTCAGCTGAATGAGCTTAGGTTGTGGCAGCTCAAGAAAATGCTGCCTCTTTCTGCCCACCTCAGCACCATGCCAAAAGCTTTAGCAGGTGCAGATGGAAATAATCCCAGAATTCTCAGGTTTTCATTCAAAAATCTGGGGTTTAGCTGAAATCATAAAGCTTTATTGGCTTTGACATACTTTCAAGTGCTACTGGAGGTTGTACAGAGCACTGTACAACATCAGAGAGTCCTCCTGGGAATAAGATAGGACAAATTTAAAATTTTTTCACTAATTTCTTCCTGGTTTTACAGCCATCTATCCCAGCATATGTTAAGTGCCTCTAGCTGAACGGTCAGGAAGATGATTACAAAATCTGAAAGGCTTTCTTTGGAGTCTCTATGTCCTTCCCCTTATGATGGTGAGCACATGACCCAAAGAAATCCATTTTTTTCTCTGTCTATTTTTGGTTACCCTTTATTTCCATCAGCTGAGGGAAAGCTCTGAGGACTTTTTAGTCCCACTTTGTAGCCAATAGGATATAATCACAATTTTATTTCTGGGTAGAGCTATTTTAGAGCAATAATCTTCTGAACCCTTTAAGAGGTGTAAAACAGACAGTTTACAGACATCAGGACACAACAGCACAGGGCAGATCTATTTAGCTTTCTAAGAAAGAGGCTTATTTCTCTATAATTTATCATAATCTGTTGCCTGAATGCTGGCAAGCAACAAGGCAAGTTCTGACACATGGCAGTCTTTTATGTTGTAATATTTGAACATTGTTAAAGAAATTAAAAGGAGGGCAAGAAGGAAACTCCTAAAGGATGGTGTGTTTGGTTCTCCTTTTGAAAACACCCTCTGGCAGCAACACACAAGAAAAGGCTGTGCCTGGATCATCACCTTCAGACCTGACTCATTTATCATAGCTGAAAAAGTCAAAAGGAGGTCAGGAGGAAGGAAGAGTCAGGCTTCATCAGAGTAATTTCTAGAAAGACTTCACATACCCTATTGCTAGAAAATACTTGAAACAGTCAAAAAATTGGACTATGGAAAAAATCTGTAAACAGTCATACAACCAGAAACATGTTGTGTTTGCTATTTTCCTGGTGAATCTAGGGAAACTGTACCTGTAAGGTGGTTTGGCTAAAGCCAGTTGACCTGCACTGCTGTGGCACTTGGATGTTGCTGTGTCATGGGGTCAGAGAGTCAGTCAGAAGGCAGACCTGACTTTATCCAGCCTCTGCCAGGCTCCCTGGGATTCAGAAATGGCCTGTGGCTCTAGAGGTAAAACTAAAACAATAAATTCTCTCATTAAAAATGAATACTGAACAGGTCTCACTGCCCAGTCTGGACACTTGCCATTTGTGCAAATAATAACTGGGAAAATCTCTACCTGACAACCAGGCAGCAAATTAGAGATGCTAATCTAAGGGAGACACAGAACCACAGAATCACAGAATCACAGAACGGGTCAGGTTGGAAGAGACCACAGCGGGACATCTGGTCCGACCTCCCTGCTCAAGCAGGGCTATCCTAGAGCACAGGATTGTGTCCAGACAGTTCCTGAATACCTCCAGTGAGGGAGACTCCACACCCTCTCTGGACAATCTGTTTCAGTGCATGGTCACCCACACAGTACAGAAATTCTTCCTCATGTTCAGGGGAAATTTCCCGTGCATCAGTTTCTGCCTGTTACTTCTCGTCCTGTTGCTTGGCACCACCAAGAAGAGCCTGGCTCCATCCTCTTGACATCCTCCCTTCAGATACTTATGGACATCAATGAGATCCCCTCTCAATCTCCTCCATTACTAATGAAAGGTGTTTTATGGTGGACTACTTCATGGGTATGTGACAAAAACTGCAACATGCTAAAAGGAAAGAGACTTGAGACAGAAAAATACATGGAGCTCAGAATTAGAGTTTAGGAAAAAAAACCAACAAAGTGAAAAAAACCCTGCATGCTGTGACAAATAGCAGGAACCAGACTCTGTGAAAACAGAAGGAATAATAACAACTGATTAGACTGCTCGCAGGAACTTGACAATGTCATCATGATGAGAGTAACACGGACAAAGATAACAGCAGAAACACAAGAAAAAAGTGGAAAATCTTTCTTTCTTCTTTTTTTCGCTCAAAAAAGGTCACATCTGATAGATATATGGATAGATATAGAGAGATATTAGGTATAGATATAGATAGCTATATATACAGCATCAAATAGTACCAGGTAATGACAAGAGGAAAAGCACACACTAAAAGAAGAGTTAAATAAGGTAATTTTTCCAGAAATCGCAGCCAAGCAAATGACACCATAGGGTTTGTACTCACCCATGATCACTGTAGGAAATAAATTTATAAAATCTATAAGAGAGTATAGAGCATAAACCTTAAAATATATATGTATATAGACATATTTTTTTCAAAGTGTTTTCAACTGAAGCAATAAATGTTTTAATATTTAATTTTTTAATATATATTTCTTTTTTTCTTTATTGGAAATTTTTTCATGCCTGATGAATCAAAGAGATGATGAGAGATACCCATAATAATAGTGATCTTTTTGTAAAGAATACCCTTTAAGGTATACTCTTTCTTTAGGATGAATCTGAGCAGTGAAACAGTTTCCCTGGAAAATATAATCAATATTTCAGAGTAGATAGAAAAGTATATGTAAACTATGAGAGGTATATAAAAATATGACTAGGAGTGTCTGTGCTGCTTTCAGAGGACACGTGCCACTCTGATCTCACATCATGTTAAAGATATAAAAATCTATAGGAATAAATGTACCATGAGTAATGTCGGGCTCATTGCCCACATTCTGTGGATCAGAAACCATTTCCTGAGAGCAGCATTCCTCAGATGAGGATCTGAAGTTGTGGGTAAGATATGAGAGTGATGTGACTGCTCTGTGAAATAAATGCATCAAAAGCATATATATTCTCACCGTACAAAAGTGTAAATTCATACATCTAATAGATTATTATTAAGAATACATTCTATTTTTCACCTGATTGTGAATTAAAGCCAGTATATTGTACAGACAATTGGCAGAATTCTTTTAAGAATAGTTAGGTTGTTTCTCATTAGAAAAAATGTCAATTAACACATCTCTATAGTATTTGAATACAGTGAAGTAGCAAAAAATAAGCCTGTGTGAAGAACACTTAAGATTTAAAATAAAGTTTGTGTTGCCTTGAGATTTTTATAAAGAAACAGGAAAAGGGTCATTCTGCCTGAGTGCTTGACTGAAGAGGGAACAACTTGAGAGGACCCTAAAACTTGTAAAGAAAACTAATTTTAATACAAAAGCTGTTGAAAGCTCACATTAAGGAGCCAAGATAGGACATGCCCTGTGCTAGAGAGCTGCACACTTAATGATTTAGAAGGGGTTAAAATAGCTTTCCTCTGTTTTCTGTAATTATAAAATTGTTATAAAATTGGAGGCTAAATTAACCACTACACATGGTGATATTTGCACTTGCCATCTTCTGGAATTCAAAGAGACAGCAAAGATAGAGCTATTACTTCCCCAGGTGAGGAGGCATATGCTAACTGGGTCTTGGATGTGATCAGTAAATGGTGATATGATCAGTAAATGATAGGAAGTAATAAATTTTCAACCCAAACATTACTAGGGCAATATTAAAGCTAGTAGTCAGTCTAATGACACATTAATTGAGATAACAAGCTTTCTCTAGGTACTTCTTTCCCCTCTTTCCCAGATTACTATAGAGCATTTATTCATGCCTGTCTTTTTCCATAAGCAGCAAAGGATGGGTCATGCATGGGCCATTAGCTGTAAGACTTAGAAATTAAACATTTGGAAGTACTAATAAGCTCTCAAGCTCTCTAGCTGTGCCCCTAACCCTAGAGCCAGTGCTCTAACAGGAGAGAAACAGATGCTTCTCTTCCTGTTCTCCCTCCAGCTCTCCATGTGGTGATAAGAAACTTGGATACATTCCCCCACCAAGAGCTGCAAGGTCGTCCAAGAGATGAGTGTGGGTGTGCACCATGCTCTGTTCGCCTCTGCTCAGTGTCCAGCAATGACGTGTGCTGTTTGTGCTCTAACTGGAAGGATGCTACAGAGAAGTTGTATTTAGCTCTAGGTCTGATTTCAGCCAAAGGAAGCTGCAGAGAGCACACTTTATTACAGGTCTGACATGGTTCAATGGACAACAGGAATATTCTTCAACATAACAAATTGGAGCGTATACATGACAGAGAAAGAAACTTAACCAAGCAAACCAACCAGCCAAACAAACAAACAAAAAAACAACCCTTGAAGTGAAGACTGGATAGACCTTTCACTACCAAATGTTTTGAAATCTTGCATTCATCATGACTTCATTTAATAAAGTCTGGATTTTAAAAAGGAAAGGTCGATTAAAAACAAAGTGAAGTCAAAAATTTTTTGTTTCAAAAACATTTGAAAACAAAAATGACCAAAATTCACCTATGGCTATATCTTCATCTATTCTCACCAAATTTCAGAGCAACTAATGAAAAATTACTACCCATGACAGAAAATCTGGGCAGTGAATGTATCTCAGAGTCTGGCAGGTCCTCAGCTATCTGAAGACATGATGTACCTAGTTAATGCAATATACTGTTCATTGGAAACAGTGAACACACTTCAGAAATTGGAACCAGCTGTCATAACTGAGACTCAGGATAGACCCTGTACTGCTCTGAGAGTATGTAAACACCTACGAGCCCGTATTGAGTTCACATCAGAATTTTCAGAGACTGCAGCGTTTGCAGTATGAGTGTCCATAATGCATCTATAATCATAGACAGAGTCAACAACAAGGGAGGATTATCTTTTAGCTAGTCTCTGGTAGAGCATGAAAAGAAACTTTGATCCCTTTGAAACCACTTTTTTAAATAGGAGTAGGATTAAATACTAACACCTTCCTTTTTTGCCTTCGTACACTGTAACTCATCCAGAGTGAAACAGAACTGAGCACCAAACCTCAAAGCACATTGAAATTATTTCCTTTAGAATAAAATGTAACCCAGAGATAGTTTCAAAACATTGCTCTTTGAACTTTTAAAAAAGGTTTCTTAAGCCAGTTCTTGGAAACTGATAATCCAGAGAACCCTAGAGCCTACATCTGCTGTCTGTACAAATTAGGAATTACTCAATCACTGAAACTGAGATCATCAGAGCAGCAGAAGTGAAAGAAGGCCTGTGTTGTCCATTCTCCCTCTTTTCGTCCCATAAATCAAACCTATATTGAGCACAAGGGCATGCATATAAAGCCAAACATACTTCTACATAATGACTTTTCAAGGAAAAATTATGAGTTTCCAATTAAATACGTTTTCACTTGTTTCTTTTTTCACTCTATGTGCATTATTATTTTGCTCATTTTTTGGTATGGCTTACTCCTAATTCTGTATTTGCTAATAGTATGCAAGTTTGAAAAACAGCATGCTAAAACACAGCCAGATGTTTTCAGAGGCAGCCTGTTTTTAAATAATTCCAGGGGATAAAGGTGGCAGAACTGCACTTCTTCCTGTGGTGGGAGAAAAGAGATGGTAGTAGTTTTGACAAGAGCCCAAATCTAAAAGAGGGAAGGACATTCCAGGAACTATCAGGGAAGGATGATAATTATGAAGCCCCCTATTATCGATTGATTTTGAAATACCAAAAAAACTATGTGAGACTAAGGAAAACAGAGAAGGTCTTTCCCTGGCATTTTCATGGCTGATCAGGTGATCTGTGCCAGGAGGACTCACACAATCAGTTTCAACTTATCAACTCTTCCTGAAATCCCTTCATGTACACATAATCACATAGCACGAATCACAGTTGTGTGTGTGGCCAGACTTACAGAACTCCCCCTCCTGCTGTTGGTCAGGCCAATCCACACATTATTTCGCATTAGGCTTATCAAGTTATTATAGTGGCTATTTCAGCTCTTCTCTTCAGCTACTTTCCTTTTTCTCCAAGATTTTCAGGACTTAGAATAACTCCCGCATTTCTGTTTTGCTGCATTAACTAATGCTCCATGGCTTCATACCACCATCCACTGCCTTCAGCTCTACAGAATTTAGGCAAAGATGTCTATAGAAGGCAGCCAGAAGAATAAATCATAAACCACATGACATTTCATATAGTAGAGTTCAATTATTTCATTGCTACTAAGAGCATTATTATTATTTTAAACAAGAAAAGCAGCAAGGATGTACAAGTAAAGCCATTTCGTTTCTCTTAAAATTTTTGATATTTACATAAAACTCATTATTGGGCAACTCACTCATTCACACCTTAAATTCAATTGTCTACAAATTCTTTCCTTTTTATATGCCATTGGTTGTTGTGTTCAAGCCATTTTTATGACTTCTTGGTTTTTATATTGAGTTTGTCATGGCACGCTAAAAAACGGGGGGTTTGTGTGATGCACAGAAAGGGTGTTCCTTGCTGTGTCTAAATCAGACTATTGCAGGTCTATATTCAGCTTGTAGCACAAATCCATCCTCTTCCTAGCTATTCCTTCTTCTATCCACCTGATATGGCAGCTTGCTGAATAGCTGAGGTGCAGTAGTGGCATTCAGCAGTGAAGAACATACTATGAAGGGAAAGAGTTTGGGAGGATAATGTGATGGGAATGAATTTGGGAGGATATTGTGGTAGGAATCAATGCTCACTGGAAGAGATGAAAATTGCAGAGTTAGGCCTCCTGTGGCATAGGAAGAGAAGGCTGTTAGAGGATAGAATAGAAATAAACTACACTACACTATATACCGGGACCTGTCTGTATTTTCATAGTAGTGGAGCAAGGATTAATACTGCTATCTAGTGTAATACTGAGAGAAGAAATAGTAGATTATATACTTCATGAAGACAAAATTGAAGTATTATAGTGATTTGAAATCTTGTGGTTTCAATTATGGTTCTATATGAATTCATAACGATTTCCATTAGTAAAGTGTGAGGTGGAAATGCACCGTATTGCCAACCTGCCCTTCAATTCCTGTCAGCAGAAAACCCACCCAGCCTTTAATTTAAACTCAGTGAACTAAATTCAAACTCATTCAACTGCTATGGAAACCTTCTGAGTTTTGACCGTATTGGTTTGCCCTTTCTTTTCTTCATTTCACAGTGTTCCAGCATAATTGTATCCTTCAGTCAATTGCACTTGTACTGACAGAAAACAGTTAAAAATTATCCAAAGGCACTGTAAGCAGAAAAGTCTGCAGTTCGCTTTTGAGTTCTACAAAAATCCTTCACATTGTTTTTGGGCTTGTATGTGGTGAATGTCATGCATTAAATACATAGTTATTAAATACACATTAAATAAATAAGTGCCATGGATGAAGATAACTTGCTTACTTTCTTCAGGCACAGACATTTGCTCACATTTGCAACAAGAATAACTTGAAAACTTTTGCCAAATGTCCTCAAATTCCTGCTTTTCCCCAACAGCACATGGTAGACCCCATCCCCAGCTGGTCTACATCAGATGAGTTTCACTGAAATATATTAATTCCTTAATAAATTAATGAGAGAAGTTCAAAATAGCACATAAAATTTTGGAATCAGTTTCCAAATTTTCCATAATATTTAATCTGCTAGGAACTGTATCTGTCAATATAACCTGTTACTTCAACCTACTGCATTAGACTTGTGAGTCCTTTTGTGACCTTACCTCAGGGACATTTTCACTTTCTTATAAACCCTGCTGCAAACTAAATTAATCTTAACATAACATTTTAAAAAACTCTTGAAAAACTCATTAATGGATTTTCTTCCATTCTGAAAAGTTCATCAGATAAGACTAATCATATGCAGAATCTGCTATTGCAAATGAAGAAACTTTCTATTGAGTTCAGGAAACTTGTAGGAGTAGGCTCCTTTGTGTGTACCAGCCTCTCTGCTGACCAACAAAGCTGAAGCTCCCATGAAGATGACTGCTACCAGGCAGGAGCAGAGTAATTTGAAGGGATTTTTTAGGAATTTGAAGAATGCAATCCTCCTCAAAGAATGAGAGAAATATTTTGTATGAAAAAGAAAACAGAGACAAGCCACTCCTCTGATGAAAAGTAGAAACCACTGTCTTGATCAATTGTTCTTGTGAGATTTCCTGGTTAACACACTCACACACACCACCATGGAGCCCAAGAGGACAGAGGCAAGACCAACAGCATGGAATACCTGAGTGCATGAGCAATGCCCAATAGTTACTGAAAAGGACTATTAGCTTCCCTACTACTTTCAAAAACTCTGTCAGGTTCAAAGCCTGCTACAGCTTTGTCTATGTTAAAAATTAAAAAAAACTTTCTCTTAGTCTAAAAACTCAGTGAAAATTATAAAAAAAAATAAAACTCAGTGAAAATTATAAAAAAAAATCAAAGATCTTCCCAAATCAACAGAACATGCATTATTTAATGGGACTTGTTGAAACTCCCTGTATTTTTTTCTTTTTCCTGCAGCTGTAACAGAAATCCATAATGCACGTTTTTGTAGACTGTGTGCCATTTCTCATGTAATGTTAGTGCTTCTAAACTGCATGGTTGTAGAATGAAAATCTGGACCTTTGTGTGAAACTGGTCTCTTTCTGAGAGATCAGTTTTGAAAGAAGTCTCATGCAAACAAGTTTTCCACAAACATCAGAAGAAAAGCCACAAGTAGTGAAACAGAGAAGAAATATGTTTTACAGAGGTGCCTTTTACATGACATAGCATTATGCCACGTGAGTCATTGCTGTGTGATGCATTCAAGCATTGACCAGCAATAAAAGTAGAATTAGACATTCATACAGATAATAAAAACATCCAAAGCTCTTTTTGAAAAGGTTAAAGATACATATTATTCTTACCTTAGCTCACAAACTAATGAAACAGCCAGGAGGAGGAAGAACTTTCTGAAAGGCAGGTTAGCTATCTGTCTGACCTTGCATATATCTTTCTCAGATGTTGGCTCTTCTAGGACCGGATAGTGAAGTGCATGAGCAATTCTTTCCAGCTCAGAGATACAGAGTTCCTGAAGTTATCTCTGGTGCTCTCAGGTATTTTCCAGAGGCCCATTGCACATGCATTACATACCATTACTCATTGCACCACAGCCATCCCCATGGCTCCTGAAGACCTCGCGCTTCCAAGGGTTTCTCTTGCTGTCAGCTGACCCTGGAGACTCCAGTGAGGGGTCCACAACACATAGCTGCACCAGTTTTCATGAGTTCAGTCTGCAAGAGCTCAGCCCATTTCTCCTCTGAGATCTCGGAGGGGAGCACTCGGTGGAGCAGTGTCTGCAGCCTGCTCCAACAGAACTGAGCTGTGCAGCCACCCAGAAGAGCTTCTCAAGATCCCACGGACACCAAAGCACACTGCAGAGCAGCAGTATGCCAGAACAATCATATGCAAAGGGCCACGTCCATCTTGAGGAAATGGACCCAAACCAAAGCCCATTTGCAAACCACATGCGCAAATGACCCATCCCTTTACCCTAGACTGAATCCAAGACTCAGCTGTAAGCACCTCTAATAGTGGAAGTTGTTCAGATTGGGATCTGAATCAAAGACTATGGGCACAATTTATGTTTAATATTTGGTCATATTTTGCTCACTGTAACACAATCTGAAGGCCAATGTTACTCCTCTTTCTAATTGCTTGGCGTCATGCTGTTGGATGGAAAACAATGTTCCTATATAGTCAAGACCTCTGGTTTCCAAAATATATCTTTTCTTTTTTAAATATCAGAACAACTGAGCTATAGGTAAGAGAATGTGTTCATTAAACAAACAATCAAAATGTCAAATTCTTGTATCTTAGTGGAATAAGAGGCTGGAAGCCTGAAAGATGCAGTCACTTGTAACTTAAGCTACTAACACTCCAGAGAGTACTGACAATTTTCCAGCAAGGGAAGCACTAGGCCTCTCTGTACATGAATAGGCTGTATCCTCCAGAGGAGCTCAAGCTGCAAATGCCAACATGATTTTCCCAGAAACAAACCGTGCTTCATAGCAGCATTCATTCCAGACTGCAGGAGGGACAACACCAGAAGGCCAAAGGAAAATCGGCGTAAGGACCAAGTGATCTATAGCACTCATCGAAGGCAGTGTTATTACAAAATGAGGAAAATGTCTGCTCTTTCAGCACTTTAATCACTTGGGGCAATGTAGATGCCAAAGGCTCACACCTTTGTATGCAGACCTATAATTACAAGACATAATGCAGAGGAAAGAGACTGAAGACTCAGCTGTGCTAAATGAGAATAGTTACAGCATCAGGCAAAATCTCTTACTAGTCAATTTGAAGGACCAGGTTAGGGAACAAAGAGAACTCATTCTCAATTTACACAGAGCACTTCTGAAGCTTTCCCCCTGCTGTGGTTTTCAGCAATACAAATCTCTCTCTCCCACTGGCACAAGCAAGTAGCAGAGCAATAGTATCGACAGGAGCAATGAGATCAGCAAACACTTTGATTTCTACTTCGCCATCTGCTTTTTCTCTGTTGAGCCTCTCCTGACAGTTGGAGAATCATTATCTACAAGGCTGTTAGTTTTCTGGGGTTTGATTTATTTTGTCCTTTTACTTGCTTTCAGTGCCAGTTCAGTAACTGCAAATTGCCTTATGAAATAGCTCCTAGAAACATGCTCTCTAACAAAGAAACTGGGCTGATTCCTCATGTGTTCCCTCATGCCCTCCTGAATGGAAATGTACCCACTTTCTACACCAAGTTAATTATTTGGGGCTGAATGGACTCAAAGTAGATCTCTTTGCTTACCTGAGTCTTGGGTGAACAAGAAAGTAATTTACTGCTAATGGTCAAAATGGGTGATAAATAAACTGAGGTAGGGGAAGGAGGACAAATCAAAAGTCACCAGTCCAGGATTTGCAAAGCTGCAGGATCCACAGACTCACATCTGAAAAACTGGACAGATCATAAGAAAAAGGAAGATTATTGGTATATGAATTCATGTTCTTCACAAGAAAAAACAACAAAAAAAAACACCCAAAACTCAAACCAAACAACAATAACAAAGAAAAAAACCACCACCACCATCACCACTCACTCCCCCCCGCCCCCTTTTATTTTCCAGTTACTTCCTTTGGTAATGAAAAGATCACTCTGAGCTTTTATGTGTGTTGCCACTCAGACTCCTGGCTGAAACTAAAAACACAGATGAGGAGCACCAGATCTCACCCTTGGAAATGCCACTTTGTGTTTCCAGGTCTTTTCTGCACTTGATGCTTAAAACATAAAAAGCAAGTATTGCTATATCAGAGCAGAGTTCTGATCCATCTGTTTCAGTAAAAACTTGTGGGATAACCTGTCTGAAGAAGGAATGTCTTGCTTACTCCAGACAGTCGCTGAACTATATTCTGAAGTCCAGGTACTTATCCAAAACTAATTCAATGTTCCCACTATATAAACATGTCTAATCTCTTGACGCCTGCCAAATTTTGTTCCAACAGCTCATACCACAATCACCTAAAGAACTTCATCATAAATTTAGATGTTTCAGATCCTGATGAGTTGTCCAGACCCATCTTCTGAGGAAAATGCCTATGAATAGTTATAAAACATGATTTAGAATACTAACATGCAACATCATTGTCAAGCCTGGTAAAGAGTCAATAGATAAAGCATTAATACTCGATCAAATTAATGTCTCTAAATGAAATGGAGTGTCAATGGCATGCAGGAAGAACAAGTCTTGATTTGCACTTTGCTTCCAACAGAAAATGTGTTACTACAGTTACAAATGTGTTTTAGAGATCTGGTGTCGCTAGTGGAAAATTAGGTTATAAGAACTAGGGAGCCTGGATTTCAAACTGCAGTTCTGGTAATATTATTATATTAGTATATATTAACTAATATATATGTCCCTATAAGAGACAATAGAGCCAACCTCCTCTGACTCATCTGTTCAACTCCTGGCTAAACAAATTAATAAGAAAGTTAGCTATTCATTATATGGAATGGAATGGAATGGAATGGAATGGAATGGAATGGAATGGAATGGAATGGAATGGAATGGAATGGAATGGAATGGAATGGAATATTTCAGTTGGGAGAGACCCACAACAATCATCCTCTCCAACTGCCTGACCAAAAGTCAAAGCATGTTGTTTTGACAAGGGCATTGTCCAAATTGCTCTTAAACACTGACAGGCCTAGGGTATTGACCACCTCTCTAGGAAGCCTAATAACTGCTCCCCTAGTTCCTTAGGAAGCTCTGACAATGGGAGTTAAATGGTGGGAAAGAAATAGGACCCCTCTCAAATTTAACTTGTTTTGCAAAAGAAATAACTTTCCAGGCTTTTCTAGAGACCTTTCCTATTTATGACACGTTTTAAAGGGCAAAAGACATGAAAGAAAGTCTCTGAGGTGCAGATACAATGTCAAAGTGCTGCCAAATATCTGTGGAGTCAAGATTCTTCAAGAAACACAGCATCAGCAAGTACAGTACCCTGGCTAGTTGACTTCAGCTGATCTGATTTGTGTTTACCAGCAAAAACGCAATTTGTTTTTTGTGGTTTTTTTAGAGAGATTTTTTTTCATTTTGCCTTCCTCTAAAATATAGTTTTTTAGATATCCATCCCTTTCAGTTTGCAGTTCAGGAGCATTTTCTCAGAAGAGATGATTTGGTGCCAAGAAAACAAAATATCTAGTTAGTGCTTCTGCTTGCAGACAAAGCAAAGAGATCAGCAGCCTGTCAAACACTGCATGCCTCCCCTCTTCTGGCAGAGCAGTAGCACACAGAACAGAGCAGCTCGTGGGTGAAGGGGCACCCATTCTCCCTGGAGCTGCCAGTCCTGAATCTGCTCAGGCATTCAAGTTTTCTCCACCCATTTTGCATTTTCAACCTCTTCTTTGCAATTTGTCCAAATGAAATACAGAACCCTGTAACTTAAGCCCACAGCACACATGCTGTACAGACTTTCCCAGAAACTACTCACAAAACCCAAAGAGCCATGGAACTGAGGTGAAAAATACCCATCCACTTAAAAATAAGTAGATAATGGCTACACTTTCCTGTAAGGAAAGCTTAAAATGACATTACTGCATTTATCCAAAGACTGGGGGCCCACACCTCTCAGGGAAGATGTCCTTGACAGCCAAAGTGGGCAGGCTTTACTGGGAAAATTCTCCCAGTCATGACAGACAAGTAAATAAATTTAAAAAAATAATAAAAAAAAGAAAAATCTTTTATCAGGCAGTTAAAAAAAGATCCTTTAACTGCCTTTTCCCAAAGCTCCCTTCAGGGCTGTATATTAGAAAAAGATTAATGGTGTGCTATTTAGCACCACCTTGTGCTGACTTGTTCTTTTCAAAGGAATGCAGTCAAGGGAGAGAAAAAACACATTCAGTCTTGACAACCCAATGCAAAAGTTACTGGATAAAACACTTCAGTCATGAGTTGGGTTTGTTAGATTGGGATTTTTTATTACAACAGCAATTTCAGAATGTAATTAGCAAGAGCAAGAATGGCCATATTATACCATTTAAAAATTAAACCAACAAAACAAAACCCCCAAACGTGCATAGAGAGCACTTGATCATAAATACATTGCATTTTCTTACAGTTTTTACTTGTTACATATTAACCAATCAAGCAGATTATTATATGTATCATACTATAGATGGTCTTGCAAAGCTGCCTCTAGAATCAATCTTTATCCCATGTAACTAGTGAAATTAGGTATCAGTGTAAAAAATACAGGCTTACTTAAAACCTGGAAAAATTTTGGAAAAATGTGAGAGGGAAAAATCTGATTTTGAAGTCTGTGTGCCACAAATTTAATACATCAGGGCTGATCTCTCTGTGTCCATGGATGGACTTATGGAGTTGTGGTCTCTCTCCCTCAGTCTTTCAGTGTTGACAGTGACGCTCACAGCCCTGCTCGCAGACAGACCTGTGGATCTGTTCATCCTCAGAGCACCTCGCTGGAGTAGGAAAGTGCTACTATCTCTACCTATTGCGAAGGGGGTCCTTTGCTTTACCCCATGCCCAAAGTGCACAGGGTTTTCAGACCCAGAACTGGGGTTAGATTTCATTTCTGTCACCCCTTCTGCATGTGCTGCCAGCACCAAACCCAGTTACTGATGTTGTGCATAGACACTCCCAGCTCAGGGTAAAGGGCCCAGTTGAAAGCCTGACAAAACTCTAGTTGCATTTTTGTGGTTCTTGGATTTGATGCTATGAGAACAGGTGAGGTTCCATAAAGAAAAATTTCAGTCTGACAAAAACCCTCGCCTTCTTGACAAAAAAAAACCCTCAAAACCCAAAAAACCAGAAACAAAGTATTTCAGTGATTTCCAAGAATCAATTGATACCTCAGAGCTTGGATTTTCTAATATTTTTAACGTGCAACCTTTCCAAAGTCTGTGAGTAGTTGTGAAACACAGCAAAAATGCAGCTTTTTTCCTCATTTTGGTGCAGGAAGTCTGCACAAGGCAAGCCACACCTCTGCAGGGAGCTCCCACCCTGCATCAGCCCTGACACTGAACTCCCTGCTTCCAGTCCCAGCTGGGAAGGTCAAAGGACTGCTTTCCTGGATAAGCTGTCCATAACAAGTGTGTAAATAACATGCAGGTTAAAAAAATGCTAATTATGGGCTGACAGCTGAGGCCCTTGGCAGCTTCTCTGCTAGCTGCCTGGACGAGGTGGTCAGGGATTTTGCATCACAGTCTGTATCAGAGGGAAAATTCACTCTTGGAACTGGCAAAGGTTTATGGAAGAAGGGAAAGTGTAATTAGAAAATCCCCTGAGAGAAGCTACATTAGGCCAGGTTGGATGGAGCTCTGATCTAGTTCCACACCCTCTGCCATGGGCAGACACCTTCCATTGGCCAGATTGCTCAGAGCTCCATCCAACCTGACCTTGAACTCTTCCAAGGATGGTGCATCCACTACTTCTTTGGGCCACTTGTGTCTCATCACTCCCATAGCAGATGATTTCTTTCTAATATCTAATCAAAGCACACCCTCTTTCAGTTTAAAGCCATTACCCCTTGTTCTATCATTACATGTGAAAACATATACATATGAAGCTGCAAAAATATTTCAGGAATATTGTTCAGGATGCTTTTTAAAGTGAAAAATGAATACTCAGCTTCATTATATTGAACAGATATATGGGTTCAATGTAAAATGGGTTCAATGTGCCATTGCAAATGCTGAGAGACAAGTAAAGCTGAAATATGAGGAGTTTCTCACTTCAAATGAAACAGGGGAAAATGGGCAAATTTATTCATTCTGGCCTGCATGTAACCCCTTAAAGACAACTATTTGGAAAGAGTATCTTTTAAAGGCCCATATTGATCTTACGTGTAATTCACAATGCACATCTTCATTGCCCATCTTGTGCATCCAGCTTTCTTATGTTCAGTGGTTGCCTCAGGGATATAAATTTGACCTCCTAAAACTATCCCCCAGTTATCTTGGAACATCAGGGAGAGAAGCAACAGTGTCTAAAAAATCTCTGAAGGGAGATCCTGTTTCTTTGTTCTATAGTCAGAGAAACTGATACCTAGATCCATTTTGGATCAGCTACCTCTCTTTCCCCTGAAGGACTAGGGACTTCCTGGCCACATCGCCTACCTTCTGCAAAGTTGCAAGAGTACTTTCAATGAACTGGCTCCCTTCAGTCAGGAGAGGTTCAAATCCACATCTTCCACAGGACAGTTCTGGGATTCTGGATAGCAGGTCACACAAGAGAGGTGATTTATGCACTGTGTGATCAGGCACGCAAGAGTCATCAGACCAGAAGGAGAGCAGCTACAGGGAATTGTGATTAGAGGCTAGCAATAAGGACACTCAGCTGGGACATAGTAAGTATGGGAAACTTTCCTGAAAGTCAGCAACAGAACTCTGGATCAGGTTCCCCTGCTTTTCTTCCTTTCCAATCTACAGAGGTTTTTCTCTCTAGACTGGTGAACCCAGTTACCCCATGGTAACATCTTCTTCTTGGAAGCCATCAACTATTTTGTCGATAGAGAGTTACAAAACTCCTATCAACAAGAGATGTTCTGCTTGAATGTTTGATTAAAGATGCATATACTTTCAGAGAAGAGATTCACAGAAGACTTAACTTACAGTGGTCTTTCCACAACACATCCAGACCTATTTACCAATGCTGCTCACTGAAGAGTCGCCAAGGACATCATTGAGTACAATATTTAATGACAAAGATAAGATTTCCTCATATTTAAGGACATACATGACAAACATCTGGTATTCCAGTAAACTTTTCCCCTGGTTTCCTGAAGAATAGTTACGTCTATCAATACATTCTTCAATCATCTTGTGATTTATATCTGCATAACTGAATGAAGAGCCTAATACTGTCTGTAGGAGTCCCAGGATCTAAAAAAGATTTGTTGAATTGAAGAAAAGTTTTTTCTTTTTCAGCCCAACTTCTGTTCACAAAGAAGTCAAATTACATCATCTGAAACTTGAACATGAACAGGAATTGGTGGATTGGGAAGAGTGAGGAGGAATACTTTATTTTTATTTTGAAAAATGTCTTTCTGAATAGAAACGTTCTTACATATGCATGAACATGTTTTTTTGCTAAATGTACAAATAATTTCTTTTTCCTGCAATATTTTTAGAGCTATAATTTTCTTATCAAATTCAGCAATTAAATATTATATGACAAATAATAAGAGTTTATTTCATGGCCACAAATCCAGTTCAAAGCTTACCACTACCTCTAGTAGTGGTAAGACTGCCATATCACCAGCAGAGCTGTGAAAACTACCATACTTGAGAATTTTCCATTATTAATTTGTCCTGAAGCAGCTGGATGAGGGATTCAGCATCCCTCCTGCTCAACCTGGGAACTTTTCAAGCTCCCCGTAGCCAAAAATCTAGTACTTTTTTGTTAGATCATGTCTAGACATAGTCTAGACCATATCCAGTCCCCCCAGATAGGTACACATCCCAGTTCTCTGCCCCAGATGTCCATATCCCAGCTTCTCATCCTAGTGGGTGTGTTCCCTGCCTACACCCCTCCTCCTCCCACATGCCCTGTTTTTTCTTGCAAAGGAAATCCACACGCCTACCCTGGACAGGCTCCATGCAGCCTCCACCAGCTGCTGAAGATGCAGGACTGAGAGGCCAGGACTTTGAGGACAGCTGATGTGGCCAGGATCCAGGTTAAAAATACCATTTCTGAGAAGAGAAAAAGCACGACAAGATGATTTCAGTTGTCTGGACACTGGTACCTAAAGTCATTTTTCAATGACTTACAGTATTGAAGACACAGAGCTGGCAGGTGTGACAAGAAGCTGTGCATGACCCATGTGCCTAAAGAAAGGGAGCTGGAGCCCAGAGAGCCTACATTAAGACCTCCAACACATTTCCAGAAACCCCAACTAAGTCCCTCAGAGTTATATAAATAAAGGAAGTGAAATGCAACTTTGTTTTTTATAAAGGGTAGCTAAAATATTTGCAAAGCAGACAGTGAGTGTAGTAGTTTATCACCTCTAGCTTGATTTCCTTCCATAGCTTTTTCTTGGTTCCACCAACATCCATACCTCAAACTCATCAGTAATAATTTTTTCCTGCGCTTTACCACAACTAACCTGCATATAACATGTAATACACACACTTTTTTTTTTTGCTTCCATTTAGTAAGTCCATAAACACCTATTAATATCTCTGTAAAACAGCAAAGTTAAGGCATGCCAGTTCTTCATATTCAGCTCCCTATGCAAAAAGAGCAAAGCATCCAGCATGACATTTACTCACACCCAAAGTGACTGAGCGTCATTGCCCAGCTTAAACGTGGTGAGAGATCAGTAAAGCACAACATCTACAATGAGTAAAATTCCAATTTTGGAGCAACAGACTTACCATTTTTCAGAGTTGTGTGCATTGCTGGAGCTAACTTCAAAAATCAACCCCAAGGTTGATCAACCCTGCTGTCCTAGGTTACAATGTAAAATTGTGCCCAAGGTTTGTATTCTATCCCCATGAGCCGTTGGAGCCAAGGTGGGGCAGTGTTTTCCTTATCTTCTGTTAACGAGCCTAACAATGCCTTGCCACATGACTCATAGATAACTTCCTCCGGGAGTTATCTCTGTTTAATGGGCCATCAAGGACCCACTGCATGACTCACAGAATGAGATCAGCCCATTGGGAGATGCTCTGCCCAGGGGGAGGAGCCAAGCATTCCCACCTGGATAAATCCAGGGTTTGGGACAGCACAGGCAGCTTTTTATCCACTGGACTCCCAGAGGAGACAAGAGCTACCAGACCTTTCTACAGGATCACTGCTTTGACAAGACCATCTCATCTGGACTGCCGCTACCACCCTAACAGGGTGTCAGGTTGTATTCTGACTCTGTCAGTGGTTTTTTGTACTATTGTATTTATTTTATTTTACTTAATTTTACTTCTTTTCTTTTCCTCTTATTAAATTGTGTTTCTGACTTGGAGACTCTCACTGGTTTTGCTTTCAAACCAGCACACCTGCTACTCCTCTGACATAAAGAGATCAAAAATTGTCTTAGCTGTCAATTACCTGCACTAGATCACTTCAATCAAATGTTACTAATTAGACCATGCTGGGGTCTCACACAAGGTGTGCAGTGAGGCTACAGACAGTTTTTCCTAACTGATCCAGGCATCTAATCTTCTTTTATACTGTCAGAGCATGAGGTCTTCAGTCAGTCCTGGCTGCTGATTATTTATGCCTTGGAAGTATGTAATGCCTTAGCAAAACATCTATACCTTTTAACCAAAATGTTAAAAGCCTGAACCCCCACCTGAGGTTACACTGCAGATATTTAGATCAAGGTGTTGTTTAAGTTTAATTAATTGTGTCTTAGATTTTTTTCACCATAAAACAGGATTTCAAAAGCTTATAAAAGACATTGTTTTCTTTTCCTTATTAACGACAATTTTTAATTAGAAGTTCTCTCTACCTGAAATACACACAGTGAAGTTGACAGCAAAATTCCCCAGGTAAAACCAATGTTTCAAAAGTGTATCTCATTGACACCCAACAAAAAAATTTTTGTTGAATACTTACAGATGAGAAAATTAAAGCCAAGGAATAAACAGTATCAATGGAATTTGATCTAATTAATACAGAGCATAGGGTTAACCCCAAATCCAAATACCTCATAGCAATAATGTTTAGTACTGGACTCAAATCAAAATGGGTTCACCAGCATCAGCAGATTCATAATTAAGATTTGAAGACCCAAATCCTTGACATTATTTCATTAAACCACCCAGTGGTGAAGAGATGCTATGTGAATGTCCACATCTCATATCCCCAGATCAGATGACATGTAGGAAATGGGAAATTTGCTTCCCCAAACCAAGTCTAACACTATGGCTGTGAGCTTAGGTTGAACCTAGAGACAAGTAAACATTTTCCATCTTCTCCTCAGACTTATTCCACCTTTCTAGTATAGAAGGAACAGGAAAGACACTATGTTTGCACACAGGTATTAGGAGACTGTGAGTTGCCAACACAGCAATATGAGAGCTGAAAAAATTCAAACAGGGACAAAAGACATATTACACTGTGGTGGACTCACATCTGAATTTAGAGCTTGGGTCGCTCTTTTTTAGGTGAGATCTCTTTCATAAGATTATATGTGACAAAACACATGGTAAGGATCACAGGACTTCATTTGAAAGATGGCAACAGAGAAATAGGAGAAACACTGCCATAGTATTTCTCCATGTGAACTGTTTTCATTGCAAACTACCCATGAGGTGGCAGAAGATAAGGTGTTAAATGAGCTCCAGCTGGCAATTTACTGTGACTCCTCTGGGATAGTTATTGTAAAACAGAATCACACAGTTCATGCATATTGGGCCAAGCACACTGAGTGCATACTGAATGTATATAAGTAATCTTTTTCCTAGCACAAATGCAAAAAACTGTGCCTGGCTGCATTAATTCGGGTTCATGTCACACGGCTAGAAATTATGAGGGTAGGTAGAACTTGAGAATTCTGTAGTTAATTCAGGAGTTTCTGCAGGCTCCAGTTCTCCTTCCAAGAGATGTCAGGTGTTTAGTGCTAGAAGGACTCAAATCTAAGGAAAATTTATCCTCAGAAGAAGCTGAAATTATGTGGTTTGCTGCCTTTCTTTTCATATCCCAGCAGTGAACTATTTACTTATCTCTTCAGAGTAGGGTCTTTTGAAATCATGTCAAGTCATCTTCCTTGACTGTCTGGTCAGATAATATTAAAACCACTATTACTACAAAGGGGGTTGCTGTATAAATTTTTCAGTACAAAATCTTGAGATCTATACTCATGAAAAACATAGTAGGAATGTAAAGACAGCTTAGGAGTTACCATAAATAAAAGTTAAATGGCATAAGAAAATACCCTATTTTGCATTTTTGGTCTAAAGTGCATTTCCAAATTTCTCCGTATATTCTTGCGAGGAAGGAAAGGAAAAAAAGCTATTAGTTCATTTCCCTGATTGAACATAGTGGAATGTGACTAGCTTGGGCATAAACTGGGACATTTGTCCTATTTTATATTTATTTTCCTCTGTGATTATTAGAGTACAATCTGAGCTACTTTAATTTGGAACAGAAATTAAAATTAAAAAAGGGAACAGAAGACAATGCAATGTTGTGTATTTTCCCTACCAGTTCCCTAGGAGCAGAAGAGAGCAAAAGAGACAGAAATACGACAGCTTTGTTCTGTTGCAATTCAGGTTTTATTTGGTTTGAGGTTTGGGTTTTCTGGAAGAGTTGTTTATTTCCACACTGTATTAAAATACACTCACAATTTTTTTCTTAGAAGAAGCCAGATTGAAAGAAAAAAAAAGTTATTTGTCATGATCCCAGCAACTTCTTTCCAAATCTTCTGACTTTGCCAGGAAAACTTAATGAGTATTGCATTGTGTAGAGATGAAAATCTTCAACCAAGAGATTTAGGACAGCTTTTAAATACCCTTGGCCTGAGACACTGAGTATTTTGATGAGCTCTTGAAACTAATTAAAAGTATCACAGGAACCCATAGCTTGTTTGAAGGACAAGTTTAATGTTAGCACCTGTAAAATTGAGAAGATATGCAATAGTAAACTGCACTATTTCTAGCATCCTGAGAATTAAAGGACTCATGTCCAGCTAAGTTATACTATCATAGTGAATGCAAATATTATGAAGGCATGATTAATTATCTCAGCATAATTACTTTATGTAATAAGTATGCCTGATGTGGAAATATTTTTTTTTTTCTCTGGCACATCTTCCAAACTGCTGACAGCCAATGCTTTAGGGTGTCCCTGAACCAAAAGTCACATCCTGAGCACGAAGTTTACTTGTCATCTGGGGATCTATATTCCACAAAGAAGATGAAGTATTTTTGCCTACTTCTGAATTAGACTTCTGCTGCCACAAGTTTTCATGACCTAGCAAATCACTATGAAGAAGATACTTCCTTTTGTTTATTTTATCTTCAGTTTATCAGCAACTATGTCTTTAAAAGAAAAAAAGAAAAAGAGCTCATGATTGAAATGAATTGTTCCAAGTTTTTAAGAATCATCCTTTGTTCACCTTCTCTTTAACAGTCTTTTGCAGATTGTTATCAAATTACACCAATCAGAGGTATTGCTCCTCAGTTTCAACCTGCTGAGTGCATCAGGAGGTTCTGCAGCCTCTTCCCACTGCCAACACTTTGGCTTTGGGTGCTCATTTCAAGTTCTGGCACAGTGTGGCTGAACCTTGGGTACAGCTGCTGGGAAGGACCTGTGTGAGAAAGATCCAGGAGATGCCTTGCTGGGGACCTCTTCCCAGCTTGGGATCTGCTTTTGGCCTGAATCTTGGCCCACAGTCCTTGTCTGAGCAGCACTTAAGGATGCCTGTGCCTGGCCTTGTGCTGTGCCCACCTGCTGCCTTGCCTTCCCAGCATGGCTTCAGGCCAGGTCTGTCACCACGACCTGGTCATTTATTGCCCTGATAACCCCTAGACCTATTCTGCTCCTCTTGCCCATGGGACAGGGCTCCTGTCCAAGAGTCTCTACCTTTAATACAGGCTCTATGTTCCTTGCAGAGCAGCTCAGCAACCACTGCACCCTGATAGGCCTGAAAATGTCAAAAGAGACTGTGTTGAAGATACAAGCCTCTTTCACTACTCAGAATACATAGTCCTCAAGGAATTGTTTCAGTATGCTAACCTGGATATTACTTCCCCTTAAGGCAAGGTATCTCATCATCAGTACTGTTGAAAGCCTCTAAGTGACCTGACAGATAAGCATGGGGAACTACACATTGCTCATTGTTAGGAAAAATTATCCTAATTTTAATGACAATAGATGGAATCAATTTTGTGAGCCAAACTGATGATGAGGTAAAAGGTAAGCAAATATTACAGGGACATGTAAATGGTATTTAGGCAGAACTCTATAAATCTACTGAAGAACAAAGGATGCTAGAAATCTTGTCAGATGGCCAGAACTCACATAAATTAGATGTGTTTCCATAGTGTTTTTAAGAAAATTTCCAGTCTTGTCACTCTTTAATATTTCAGTAGGGTAGCCTTACTAATTACAGAGCTTTTAAATTAGCTTTTATACAAAGTTAATGGAAAATCACTTGCCAGAGTAGCTAAATCACTATGAATTCAAGAACCTTCCTCCTGATTTAAAACTTTGTCTTAGTGAATAGTTCTACAAAAGCGTAAAAATCTAGTGTATGACCAGGAGAACTGTCCCTTTTATCTGATAACCCATCTGTAATCCAAGCGTACTACTGCAGATGCAAAACAAGACCTAAATATTCTAAACCCCTCAAGGATAAGTCTAGATGTAAACAGTGCATCACCTATTCTAAGTAAGGAAGAAATGACCACATTCAAATTGAAACATGTCATTGCAAGGCCCAAAGCTCCATCCTCCACATTACACCAGGAAAAGGTAAGGGGGTGTGTGGGGGAGTGTGTGTCTGTCTGCCTGTCTTTTTCAACAGAAAGTTTCCATTATTATTCTTAGCAGCACTGAAGCAGAAAAAGAGCACAATTGTGGGGGGAAAAACACCAGAGGGAAAAATCACATGAAAGTGTTCCTATTCACATTAGCTTGGATGTCTAGACATAAAATGTGATAAGTTATCAGTAGCACATTAACTTAACACATGGCCTTTAAAGAGTCATATGCAAGCAGTGAACATGTTTTATATTTGTCCCTGGCACAACTCATGATCATTCTAAGCCAATAGCTGTAGACACATGTCAAGTTTGCAAATATCTTTAGCATTTTTATTTGACTTTTATTGCTTGCCTGCTTTTTACCCTGCTTCTCCCTTTACAAATTCTTTATGCTTGTGGAAACTGAAATCTTTCTCCATGAATTCTTGCCTTAATTCTGAACCAGGTATAATTTAAGAAGCTAATGACTATACTTTTCAGGTTAGACTTAGTAGAGGATCTACAGCTCTTGGATATTTGAAATAAGAGAAAGATTTCCTAAATTTAGGGGTGGAGATTTTCTGTTGGAAAATTGGTCATGAACAGAATTTAACTTGTAACTTTCATAAGTCCAGAGTAGATAAACTAGGAAAAAAGTACCCAGAAGGAATTTTTTGTGCAAATGAGATAAAGTATGCTGAGCTGGAAGTAGCTGTCCTAGTGATAAAGGTGAATACAGCAATACAGGCTCTATTCATCACATGAACACCCATACACAGAATGCACATACATATGCAAAAAAAATTGGGAAGTTCTTTATAATGAAGCTAAAACTTTACATAAAAGTACACAGAATATAGTAGAGATAAAAGAGACAAATTACTTGCTACAAATTCCCTTAAATTTATATGAAACTATTATTTTTTTCTGTTGAGAAAATTAATATAAATCCTTCAAACAGAAGCACATACTGGTAGACTGTCAGAAAAAGCAGATCACAGCGTATTTATTTACAGCCTTTGCTCACACAATGAAAGGAAGCTGGAAAACGAAGTGCAGTAATCAAAGCTCATAGTGATGCCTACGCCTTAAGTGTGGGACAGGACATAAAATCTGCTTCTGACTATCTTTGAGCTCAAGACAAGATACTTAAACCCATACACTGAGACTCACATACATGCCTTCGTTTCCAAGGAAGGCGAAACGTTGCCACGCACTTAAAGACTTACTCAAATTCTAGCACAAAACAGATTCTATGTTTCCCCTTATTTCATTTGCTCTACACAACAAAATATTGTTAAAATCTTCCCTAAGCAAGTTAGTAAAGGATTTTAAAGGAATATAAAATTTTACTATTGCAGATTCTCTCTGGATCTTTTCTAAGGCTTTCTAATAGACTATCTTAATGGTGTTTTAAATGTCTTAAGCAGTGGTAGTCCAGATGCCTTAGTAAAAGGTTAACTGTTTTTTGATTCACTGACATTGTCTGGGTAGGGCCCAAAGAATACTAAAGGAGAGAGAAAATAACTTCATGATTAGGAATCAAGCTTCTTAGTCAGAGCTTCATGTTTTACTGGAAAATGTGGGCTTCTGTTCATAGGAATTGGAATCTGGACTGATTCTGACATCTAACAAACAATGACCAATTCTCATGTAAGTAGTTCACTCCCACCTTCCCCACAGGACCTTCTTTATTGACTGAATTAGTCATTTAGTCAGACTGATATCTTAGCACCACAAATAAGCAAAGTTTTTTAGCTGTAAAAAAGAAAATTTAAGTGAGAGGCATTGATTATGTTTCCTCATGCAAGGAAATAAATACATAGTAAGGATGACTCACATTAATTTGTAAATGTCTAGGAAGTCATCACCTCACTGTTCCCACAGATAAATATTTTGTAGCATACTTCACTTCTCTGTCATAATAAAGTCAAAGTATTATCTCTGTGAGCCACAAGGGTTTCTTAGTTACAGCATATTTAACCTGGAAATACTCAGAATTTGAGACTAATTACTTGCTACCTATGTCTGTTAAATTTATACAAAACTAATATCTTCTTCTCTGCTGAGAAAATAAACACTTCAAACAGAAGCACATACCAGTAGACTGTCAGAAAAAAGCAGATCACAGCACATACCCAACCTTTGCTCACACAATGAAAGCAAGCTGGAAAAGGAAGTGCATAAATCAAAGCACCTGTTCATATCAATGCCTACACCTGGAAAGTACCTCCCAATGCTCAATACACATATATGCAGCTGTATTCTCTGCCTCTTTAGCACCACTTTTCCCACGAAAGTAACATCAGCACCTGCCAATGGCTCTTCTGGGAATGGCCCAAACCAGGTGACATTGTCTACAACAGGCCATATCCAAAACCACATCGTTCCACCTCAATCCACAAGTGGAAGTTGAGCATTTGGAAGACATCCCACCACTGGGGCATAAACCCAGCTCACATTTTCACAGTGAAAGTACTCACATATGACTCAGCTTCACAGAGCAGGGACACTCCCAAGCCCTGCACTTCTGCTTGTTCTGAAAATAGGTTAATGAAATCTCTTTAAAAAACTACCCGGCTACATATTGCCTTTTCATAACCTCTTTCAGATGTTCACCAGCTTGTTATGATTTGTGTTGTCATAGTGACTGAAGTCTCAGGTGACACAGAGGGACTCTTATGGTTAATGAGACACTAAAATGTACTGAGTCAAAACCCTTGCTCTAAAGAGCTAATTTAGGATTAAAGTGCTCTGATTCCTGGATGGAGACACAGTAAAACAGGGCTGTTGATGAAGCTTCCACCCCAGAAGTCTAACTTGTCTTCAGTGGGAGGAAATAAAATGCACTAAACCACTTACAAACCACCCTCCAAACTGCCCCAGTAAAGACTGTGGAATGTAAGGAGATGAAAGCTAGTGACATTTTACTTTAAATCATAACACTGCAATTTGCCACTTCATTACTTGATAAATAGCAAGTTCAGCTGCCCTCACGTGAGAGGGGTGAAAGGAGAGGGAAGGCATTGACCTCACTTTCTCCTCTTTTTCACATGAGTTGAGGCTTAAGGCAGAATATACTGACGAGAATGTGACGGAAAGTGGTTTCCTTGCAGACCCACAATGGTTGGAAACAATATTCTGAACCCAGATTTTAAAAATGACATCCCAGGGTTGACCACAAAATACTTTAACTACATTCTTCAACTCAATACTTTATTGTCTTTTCTTAAAAAACCTGTACAAAAACTGCAAACACAAACTAAACAAGACCAGTAGGAGAAAACCTTTCTTTACTGGGTAAAGAAAGCCCTGTACTTCAAGAAGGTACGTCCCTGTGGTTAAAAGAGTTTAGGAGATTTTTTTCTTTCTAAATGATTTTAGTAATTTCTTTGTTCAACAAGATGAAGTGCAAAGTCCTACATGTGGGGATGAACAACATTAGGCAGAGGTATATGTGAAATCACCCACATATTCCAGGTGAAAAGCAGCTTAACAGAAAATGACCTGAGGTTTCTGGTGAACACCAAGTTGAACATGAGCCAGCAATGTGCCCTTGTTGCAAAGAAGCCAAGGTTCAGCTGGACTGCATTAGGGACAGCACAGCCAGCAGGTCAAGAGGGGTGATCCTGCCCCTCTGACACAGGTGAGGCTGCCCCTGGAGAGTTGTGTCCATGCTGGGCTAGTGAATGCAACGAAGACATGGACATACTGTAGAGAGTGCAATAAATGACCACAAAGATGGTGCAGGAATCAGAGCAGGATGATGCAAGAACCTCTCTTCTCCCCTGTGAAGAGAGGCTGATAGAGCTGGGACTGTTCAGACCTCAGAAAAGAAGGCTCAGGCGGATTTATCTATATACATAAACACCTGAGGGGAATGCTTGAAGAGGACAGAGCTGGGCTCTTCAGTGGTGCTCAGTGAAAGGACATCAGAAAATGGGCACAAACACAGATGTGTCATCTGAACATCAGGAAACATCTTTTCTTGCTGTGAGGATGACCAAGCACTGGCATGCCTGGCCCAGGGAGCTTGTGAAGTCCCTATCCTTGGAGATACTCAAAACCCAACTGGGCACAGTCCTGAGCAACTGGCTTTGGGTGGCCTTGCTTAAGCAGGGATATTGTCCCAGACAACTTCCAGAGGTCACTTCCAATCAATTATTCTGTGTTTCTGTGACAATATGCATCTATATCTATATTTACAAGTACATGCTTATCTTTAACTTTTTTCATCTTTTCTTTCTTTTCTTTCTTTTCTTATTTCATATTTTATAAATTAGCTGTAAAGAATGAAATGCAGGAAAGACTTATCACACCACACCCTCACACAGCCTGTCATGTAAACACTTCATTTTTTGTTGACTGTAAATGTTTAGTAGACTAAGACCAGGATTTATCTTCCTTAACTCTGTTTACCTAAGTAACTAAGTAACTTATTTGTCTGGGCTCCTGCTGCAAGCAGTACAGTTCATTACAGTCATTGTTAACTGTATTTAAATAGGCATTTTTATGCAACAGAAACCTAACTGTCACCAAAAGGGAGGTTTCTACATTCCCCATGCTTCTGCATCCCTCCAGGGAAACAGACAGTACACTGGAACCTGATTCTGCTTATTCCAGCAGCTGCTAAAAGAGACACAGAAGGAGCAACAGGATCAATGGAGCCAGAGGCATGCTGACTTAAGTGGGCCTCTGGCCATGACCTCAGTCTACTTTTCTCCATTGGCTAAGAGGAGGTTTAAAAAATAGCTCATACGAGGCTGTCTGCTAGAAAGAAATTAATCTCTTCTGTTGTAGTTAAATGCATTTCATCTTAAATCTGATCAGTTCAGCTGTGTCCCAGCAAAACCCTACAATTTCCAGTGGTCCAAAATCAAGTCTTGTGTGTCTGCATGCAGTTTTGTGATGAAAATATACCTGCAAGAAAAGAAAGGTAGAATTTTATTTTTGTTACTTTGATCAGACACCTTTACATCAATTGTTAGAATTTTAAATTTACTGAGAGTAGGAATCAAGAATCCTGTTACAGCCTAGTGCTGTGTCCAGATAAAAGTGAATGTGAATGACAAATAATCAGAAAGTACCTACTGAGAAGTTCCACTTAGGCACAGAAAAACACATTCAAACATAGCATGATAATAGCAAAGGATGTGCCAATTATCCAGAATAACACTAAAACATAAAATGCTGTCTTTGTGATAATAATGTGATACACAAAAGCTCTCCCAGAAGGAATGAGATCAGACTCCAGTCATTTTTAATATGGTCATTTTTCATCTGTTCATTAATCTAATTCATCATTTACATTCAAGATTTGCATATTTAACTCACTGGACATCTGTCTGTTGCTTTAAGTCTAGCTTGTCTGACACAATCCCATAAATGCTCCCATATGTCAATTACTTCATTCTAGTAAACACAGAAAAGGGACGAGGGTGCCAATGAATCTTGCTAAGCTTCTCCCATAATTGAATCACTGTGGCACAAAAAATAAAATACTATAAAAAAAGTACTAGGAATCACGAGAAACAGCTGCCTAGATTCATAGACTGGATTAAAGCAACATAGCTGATGTTGGAACCTCTGGGGCTATGACTCAAAGGAGAAACAGACTGTGGCTATTCAGGCTACTTCTCAGGCTTTGCCTGAAGTGTTACACAGCAATACCCTGCCATCCTACTGCTCCAAGCAATCACTTACTGACTGTTGCATGTCCAGAAGTCCTTGAGAAGTGCCAGAGGCACATGTGCAAATCTCTTACACATACACAGTCTAATCCAGGGGACACAGAAAACTAAGAATCTCCAAGTTTTGAAAACTTTCTATCCAAAGTTCATTCTTGTTCCAAGAGCAGGCAAAAAAGTAAGCTTAAAACAATCCTACCAGAAATGTTAATACTCATCTGCCAAAAATACAAACATTTGCATTCACATAAGTGAAGAAAGCTGTAGAAGCTATGCAATAGCTTTCTGACTATTAAAATAACCAATTCATTCAATATTTGGTTGTGTTCTCAACTTTTGTAATCAACTATGGAGTTTGGTGTCGCCAGATTACTTAATGACAAAGCAAACATTACTATGTGCAGACAGCTTCCCTATCTCTCTGTTTTCTTCTGCCTCAAAGCCAAAGTAGTAATGATAACTTAAGGCCCTTAAAGTGCTGGGATCTGAGAGACTCAGGACAGCTCAGAGCTATCCAGATTATCTGAAGCGCATACAGAAAAAGGTCTGCAGGAGAGAGGATTTTCAGTAACAGGCTACCACATATTAAGCCACAATTTTTAAATACTTTACTAAGAATAAAAAACTTTTTCATTTGCTAAAACTTTTCCTTGAATGAACAAAAAATGAAAAAAAAAAAATAGAAGAACCCAGGTAATGAAGTGGAAAGCCTGGGAGGGAAAGGAAGAGAGAGTGGTGCATTGTTCTGTAAGTCTGTAATATTTCTCTTGCCACCAGAGCTCAATAGAAAATTAGGCCCCAGTTTTAAACCTATTTAATTTTTATTAATTATTAGCCTCTAACCATTATTCTAAAGATGCAAATATATTCTGTCATCCACATGAACATTAGTTGTTCTTATAAATTTATAACTAAGTTACTTTTAAGTTTAAAACTGTTCTTACAATTTTATCCAGACTGATTTCATTCCCCATTTAATGTAGCTGAGTTATGCCAACAGATTATTTTAGATATGCAGCTATGAAGGTGGTGGAAGAAGAGCAAAACCACCGAGAGAAACATTTTTTCTTCTAATTATAATCCATAGTTTTCATATAAAGTTCTTCATCTTAATAACACCTGCTTCATTCTTCAGGTTTTCAGATTTCTTGGAGATAGTCTTGGTCATATAGGGCCAGTAGAATTACAAGTACAGGACTAACAGCTCAGTTTCTTCTCTGTAAATCAGTGTGGTGAGCATGGAGATCCCCTCTGTCCAAATGAAAATTTGCAGATTGACTTTCCTGGTCGCTTGCTTCCAGCTGCTACAACAAGATGTGACTAGTCAATGGAAAAAAGACTAGTTTACAGTTTTCTCATTTTAAAATGAATTACCTGTTTCTTTTAAAAAATACTTTATTATGATCACCCCATGGCTGTTCTTCCCAGCTTTTCACATCAAATTTCTTCACTGTAAATAATACATAGAAATATAAAAAAGTATATCCTTCAGCCAAAATAATTTCCCACTCAAAAATGACAACACTAAATGTCAGTGAGGAAGTCACTCAGTGACTCAGCAGGAAACATGTAGGACATAGGCAGAATCTGAGCCAGAGACACAGAGCTTATTGACTGCTGTGCATCTCTCCAGGAGAGAGATGTCAAACCATAGGCTCTGAAACATCTAACTCTCAAAACAGAAAATCTAAAATTAAGAACAACCCTTCATTCATATGGCAATCTGTGTGGATTTGAGAAGTGTGTTAGCATGTAAAATTCACAAAAAATAAGGACAATATTGGAACTTAACGTAAGAACTGCCTTCCCAGCTACAAAACCAGGTTCATTTGATTGAACAGCGCCCTCCAACTCTTGATTTAAGGAAAAGAGGAGAAAAATATAAGTATGGAGAGATATTCTTTTAATAATATTTTCTTCATTTCCCACAATTTCCAGTCCAGACACCTGCTGAGCCAGAGTTTGTACCTAGACCACCATTACTGAGTTATGCAGAACACCTTTCACCCCTCTGACTAACCAGAAATACCCCTTTTTATCTCTATTTGCATAATGGGAGATTGTACAAAGTTGTTCTCTTACTCAGCCTCTCTACCAAAAGGTATTCAGAAAGTATGAAAATTAATGAGTGGAAATGTCTTTTCCTCTTTGTATCACTGAATACAAATGAGTAAGTAAAGTTCAGAACCTTCCTCCATATGTGGACATATTTTTCTTCCTTTTCTTTTTTGTCATTTTATCTTTTTTTCCCAATGAAGAGATTATAAACTTTCGAGAAGAGGGGAAAAAAATAAAGAACATAGAACAAATCTTAAATGTTACTCATTCCAAGAGGAAAAGGAACAAGGAAAGAGTTGTGAAAAGAAAAAAAAAGCCCTAAACCATTAGGTCCAACTCTTGCTGGGTTTGCAAGGAGACTCCAGCTGGAAACCTTAGTTAGACTATATTCCAAACTATGTGGTTTTAATATCTTTCTGTCCAAAGAATATCTACTGTATCTGCTATGCAAGCCACGTGTTATTTTCACTGTGTTGGGGGCATGGGGTGGCTGCAGAAAAGGAAAATCTATCAGTGACAAATCAGACACATAATGGAATGACATAATCTGGTTTTTACTGAAACTTCTCACACCCTTTCATGCAATTTTGAGGTTTCCATTTGAGTGCCTGCCTGGGTAACTTTCTCCACATTTACAGAGGTTGCTCTTTTTCTGAAAGTGGGACTGATTGAAGAGGGGGTTTTTTCTAAAATCGTAACAGGAAACATGAAACAATTATGTCTTACTGGAAACATTTTCAGCTGTTTTTTCTTTGGATAATTAGAACAACTCTGAAGCAACATAATTAAGAGGTGAAGCTTACTGGTCAATTTAATTATGTATTTTATGTACCATCAATTTTTTGCAGCAATCGTATTTCTTTTACCTTGTATTTCAGTGAATTCATTTCAGTACTGCTGAGCCGTAAAAATAGACTAATTTAGGCTAATAAAAATAGTCCCCTCTAGGCAAAATGTTTGTCACACAGGACTAGCTATGTCAGATCCAGGTGGAAAATGTATGTGAGGAAGAATGTGTGACACTGGTCAAGACAGGCAGAAGGAAAAGTTTTGCTGAGAAACCCCAAATTGTGAAAGAGGTATTAATGTTAGCTAAAATTTGTCTCATATAGTCACTGTAATAATTAATAATGATAAAACTAATAGAGCTATTTCTATTAGAGAACTAATAGAGTTATCATTTTATTAGTAAAACTAATAGATAATCATTATCAAATTAATGAAAATATGAGGAAATCTGGAAATAAAATGGATTGGAAATTTGGAAATTTGGAAAATACCAAAAAAAAAAACCACTGTAAAAAATCTGTGGAAAAGCCTCTGTGTGAAAAAATGTTTTGGTTACACAAGAGAAACCTGGTGCCTAAGTGATGCTGGCTTGCTGATATCTGGAGAGCACACTTCTGTCTTCTGTGAGAAGACAACAAAAGCCCCCACTGGACTGGACCAGTTCCACCCAACTTCATGATGAATGCACCACTGGCCAAAGCTGAGCCCATCAGAGACACAGGTAATGTCTCTGTGATAACATATTTAAGAAAGGGTCAAAAATGCTGCACAGCAGCATCTGGGAGACAGGAGTGAGAAAACATGACAGAAACAGGTCTGCAGACACCAAGGACACTGGAGAAGCAGAGAGGTGCTCCAGGTACCAGAGCAAATATCCCCCTACAGCCCGTGATGTAGACCATGGTTGTGAGTCAGGTTGTTGCCCTGAAGCCCTGAGGATCAGATGTCCACCTGCAGCCTAAGGCAGGCCCTGCCCTGGAGCACATGGCTGTGCCCTGAACAAAGCTGCAGCCCATGGACATCCCACAGAGCTGCAGGCTCCTGGCAGGAGCTGCCGTCTGTGGAGAAGTGACCACACTGAAGCAAGTTTTCTGGTGGGATTTGGGAGCCCATGAGGGACCCACACTGAAGCAGCCCATTCCTAAAGAACTCTTCCACACTGTGGAAGGAACACATGGTGGAGCAAGTTTGTGAAGAATTGCAGCCCATGGGAAGGACTCGCGTTGGAGAAGGTCATGAAGGACTATAGCCTATGTTTAAGGATCCCACACTGCAACATGGGAAGAGACCAGGGAATAAGGAGTGGCAGAGACAACAAGTGATGAACTGATCATAACTCCTATTCCCTGTCCCCTGTGCTGATGAGGGTAGGAGATGAAAAAGTTGATAGCAAAGCTGAGCCCAGGAAGAAAGGAGGGGGGGGGAAAGGTATTTTAAGATTAGTTCTTATTTCTCATTATCAGCAAATAATAATTTAAATTAATTTTGCCAAGTTGAGTCTGTTTTGCCCATGATGGCAGTCAAAAAGTGATCCTTCTCTCCTTTGCCCACCAACAAGCTTTCCATTGCATTTTCTTCCCCTGTCCTTCTGATGGAGAGAGAGTGATAGAGAAGCTTGCTGGGCATCTTATGGCCCAGCAGGACAGGAAAGCACTGGAAAACCCATGTAAACTCTCACAGCTGGTGAATAAACCTCTACTTCTTGTGACCACAAAAGCAGTGTTTCCTCAGTCTTCCTGCTGTGTCAGGAATGTTCCTGACTACATTTACAACATCTTAGACTGTGGCATTATTTGAGTGTTATCTGAGTCAATCAGTACTGAACTAAATCTTCAGCAAAATGTTAAAATAAAATCTGAATCTAAAGTTGTCTCTTCTTTATAGAGAAACACAAACATAAGCCACACATACTCTGACCACTCTTTGTAAGTCTCTGAAGTTCAGGAAGGCAACCCTAATACCTGGAAAAACTCCATTTGAAGCATTTCTATTTATTCTTTACTATGAATTCTTACTCATTTATTGTCATGAAATTTTATCTACTTTTTGATATATAGTAGGGTAAAGGGTGCATTTGAAAGAGGCAGGTGTCTGAAATGCTATACAAGGTAGTTATTGTAGAAGGCATTAGTTTCAGACAGAAATAGCAAAAGGCAATGCCAGAGACTTCTCCAGCTCACAGCTGGATCAACTTCAAAATCTGATTTTTTGTCTAGCCATTCAGAATAGAAGAGTAAGGTTTTCTAATTAAGCCTGTTCATAGCATCTGCAGAACTGGAGAGTTGCCATCTACATCAGAATAACACTTGAGTTGCTTAAAACACAAGGTTATGAAGTCAAGAGAAAGAACATCCAGTATTTATAACCCACATCATTAAATTTGTGGTAAAACTCATAATGAAAGAAAATAACAATTACACCAATTACATTAATCCTGATCCCAAAATCGCAAATAAGAATTACTTCCCAAATAACTGAAATACAGCAACACTTGAAAAATTACATTATACTATTCAGAAGGCCTTTCATAAAGAGAACATAGAGTTATACAATTTTGATTCAAATTTCTGATTAAAAAACTTATCAGTATGTTTTAACTGCCTGAGTAATACTGTGAACTTAAAACCAGGATTGGATTACTTACATGATATAAAGTTT
Source organism: Acrocephalus scirpaceus scirpaceus (assembly GCA_910950805.1). Lineage (NCBI taxonomy): Eukaryota > Metazoa > Chordata > Aves > Passeriformes > Sylviidae > Acrocephalus > Acrocephalus scirpaceus. The sequence continues at coordinate 51,212,316 of OU383774.1, read as the reverse complement.
AAAACATAAATGCAGGACCAGTGTCCAACACTTGGGCATGAGACAAAAATCTAAGGAAGATTAACAGAGACATGATGAGCAGAACAAAGGCTTGAATCAGAGTCAGACTTTGAAGATAAAATTTTCGTGTCACCAGAGCTAGAGCAGAATTCAGTGACCTTAGAGAATTCCAGTGTCATGGACAATCCAGAACACAGACCTGATAGCCATGTCACAGGACTCACAGGGGAAAATGTGGAGCAGCTGAATTCCAGGAACGTACCCCTACCACCAAAAGGGGCATTATACTCACATGCACAGGAAACAAAATCTTCTTCCCACTTATATAATCAACTGATCCAGTTTATCCTAAAAGAGACACCTATAGGTGATCTACTGCATAATGTTTGAGAGTGTTGAGCTGAATTAATGCAATTGAATCCCACTCTGTTCCCTGCACTGATCTCTTTATTATACCAACATTTGAGGCACCTCACGTGAATGTGGAAACTTCTTTTGAGACACAGAAGCTTACGTGATTGTAGTCTGGGCATTACTCCCATCTTGGCTTCTCGAAGATACACGTACTTAAATGATACCTCCTTATCTACATGGGAATTTAAACCAGAAATAGCATAGTATGTCTGGAGTTCTTTAGAGATTACAAATGTATAGAAAAAAATAAGATGTCCTCAAGTCTACTTTTCCACAGCTGTAGAATGACAAGTCCAAAGTGTCCTTTCCTTGCCCTCACACAGACCAGAAGCCATGACACACTTTTTTTCCCATACCAAATTTGGTATTATTAATACAAAAAACCAGTAGCACATAAATAAAACCCTTGAAACACCAAGAATTTAGACAATAATTAAAAGAAACATTGACTTGAGAATATGCAAATATGTGTGACCTGCAAAGTCAAAAAGTATGTTGTTTCCAAGGCAGCAGTTTGTCCTGTATTAACACTTGCAGCAAAACAAAACAAAACAAAAACAAAACAAAAGAGACCTCAGAGTGGAGGGACCCAGGTTAGTGAAAAGTGCACTATGCTTCTTTGAAAGCCACAGATTTTGGGCTGGTCAGTCCCTTCAGTAGGCCTACCTTCCTACATCTTCTTCCAAGACTGAAATGAAATACATAGACAAAAAGTCCTTAAAATCATGAGTAGCTGTTAGTTTTGATAAGACATTTATTTTTAACACATAAACAGAATTTACAAGCCAACTTTCCAGTAACATATGGAATAAATTGGCTGTGTTCATGTAAAAAAAGCCTAAAGACTTTAGATTTCAGTATGAGTTCAAAGTTTTGAATTTATTTATCATTTACAGCATATGCAAACATGTAATAATACATGAAGGAAAGAAAATAAAAAGCCAAAAGAAAAAGGAACCAAATTCTCATATGACAACTTTCTGGATTCTCTAAACAAAAAGGAGATACAGTGATTCTATCTGGAAAGCAACTAAAAGAAAACAGGTTTGAGTCAATGTTCTCCTTACAGACAGACTTGAAGGTCATAAAGATGAAAAGCAGAGGCTGCCAACAGCTGGAAACAAACATATATTCTCCAACAAAATTATGACCTGATATATAAGACAAAGTTACATCACAAGGATACTTGGCCTTCTCAGCATGTGATTTTTCCATCCTCTGTCAGTTTAGCAATATTTAATCTGACTTATTTTCAGAACTACTTATTCATAAAAAAGACTATTATTTATACTGAACACCATTTTAAATAGACTAAAAACAGAGGCATATTGAAAAATTTTAAAATTTGAGACCCACAAAGATAATTACAACACAATGACATTATTTCTAATAATTTTTTCCCTCTTTTTGAGGAAAAAAAGAAGGGCCTTGCTTTCAGCTATTGCACTGATCAGTTACTAGTTTTACAACAGTTAAAACTAGTATTAAATAGTTTAATCCATATTTTCTTTAAAATTCTCACCGCAGAAGAGTCCCAACTTTCATTTCAAGCATGCTAACTGGAAGTATAGCTCAGCAAAATCACCATTTGGTATCTGTTCAATCTGTAGAGAAACCCTGCAGCTGGCTAAGTTTCTGACACCAGAGCTCACCTGACTCTTAGAATGCTGTGCCTGGGACCTGTCAGAAGAAATGTGCTCCTGATAGCTCTGAAAACTCAGCACACCTTTCATGCATAATAAACCAGGTAAAGCATTCCTCCAGGCCCAGTCCTATTACCTTAAGAGCTGACTACCTGAAGCATGTTCAGAGCACATATGTACCAGTCTCTCCATAAGGGAGATCGAAGTGTCCCTCTTTCCGTCATTGCACAATGATTAGAGTGATTAGCAAAGATTTGGCCAATAGCAAAGTATGATGGCCATTTAAGTCCACTCCTTTCTTGGGTGAATAAAGATATCATTCCTGCTGACCCAGGGAATTCTCTCCCCACAGCTCTAGGATATTCAAAAAATGTATGTTTCTAGCATAAGACAGCATGAGGGAAGAATGGGGAAAATAGGAGTTGTTTTTGTTAGCTCCATTCAAATTGGGCCATTTTTCATTATTAAGAAAAGGTTCTTCAAACCAGATAGGGAGAAAGAACATGGAAGACAGTGAGGAAAAGCCACAGAGAAAGGACTGATAAATGTGGACCTAATCTTTGATCATCTTTTGAGAGCAAGGACTGATGTTACCTTACTTTTGTTACCATGGCTTTACTTCCAAAGGATTTCCTGTGCAATGATCCTGCTGCAGAGAAAGCTAGGAAATATTATGATTAACAACACTGCTGTCTACAACAATTTCAACAGTGCAGTGTATATGATTCCAAATCAGCATGTTGGCACTCATGAAACATCCACAGGTACTTAGCTCTGCCTAACATAATTACAGTATGTTTCCACTAGAAAAATGAGCATGCCAAAGCACTTACTTGCTCTGCCCCTTCAGCAAGCTGACATAGCACGGTGTGCATGCAGGCTGGTAAACTCACAACCTTCCAAAACAGAGTGACCTTGGGCCAGATGCCAGTTAGACAGCAGAGACTTGTAGATGGGATCTAGAGCTTTGAAGTGGCCCACACAGGTCTCTGCCTGTCTGACAGGACACATGCACTGAATAACTTCAGACCCACAGATGCTCTCACATGGGCAGCTGCTGAACCCTTTGTGTCTTAACATGCTGCCTCTGGATGCTCATACTCCCAAAGCTCCAACTGCTTTGATTTTTTATTACTTTGATCTGTATCAGACAGTCTTCCATGCTTTCTCAGGCTTGCCTTCTTGGTTGGAGACAAAATTATTTGTCAGCAAAGGATCCATGCACACAAAACCCACGCCTTGTCCTGAGACTCAGCCAAGCAACACAGAAAAGTGCTACTGAGGCCCACAGTTCCTTGCCAAGGCCAGTTGCAGTAAGGAGGGTCCAAGTCTGCTACGCATTACCTCTTAAGAGAGGAAAGGTCTTAGGCCTGAAAGACTAATACCCATTGGCAAGATTACACAGTGTGTGCTACAAGTGGGATGACCAACAATGGATGAAGAATTTCCCCATACACAGGGCCACTTTTAGAGTACTCTGTGGAGAACAGGCCCTGGATATCCACGCTGAGACCATCACAAGCCACCAGACCATCTCAGTGGAAGTTGTCATTCTTCACTCTACACTTCATTACCCCAACTATTGACAAATACTCGGTAACCAAATTAGTTTGAGAAAGCTTCTGACATGCAGGAAGGTGTATGAGATTGCTGAGGCTACCAACTACACCATCTACACGACTACTATGTAGCAGCAATGCTTCATTATTATTTTTGGTATAAGTAGTAGGACAGAAATGCTGAACTGAACAAGGAACTGTTCTTAGACTGAGTGTCCTGAAAGACAGTATCATGGGGAAAGTAAAATGTGAGAGTCAAGAGTTAAACAACTGAGGGTTCAACACCACAGTTTGTTCACATTGCAACATGGGGTGGCTCAGCCAGGCCTGGCAAAAAAACCAAATTAAATTATCCTGGACTGTCAATGTGCTACAGCAAAAGTTCAATAAATTTTACAGTAACAAATAATCACAACATATATCACCATTTCTGCTGACAGAGATCGGTAAGATTGTTCTGCACCATCTTACAATATTGTGAAAAATTTAGAAGAGTCCACATTGCTTTTCCTAATTTTGGTTCACTAAGATAAATTGAAAACAAATCCCAGCACACAGCCAAAAGGATTTCCTTTGCTAGAGAGTATTAACAAATGTACAAACCCATCACATTTCATTCTCCTGCAAATACTGATATCAGACCTGCTCAGAAACGTAACAACAACTTCCATTGTTCAAATTCAATCAAATTCTCTAAGTGTGAGATTTCAAAAGAATTAATTAATCCAAATATCATGGAAATAATCTTAGTTATTATGTATAAAAATACAACTGCATATGTGAAATTTTAAATTACTGACTTTTTCAAAAATGTAGGGAAGGAGGGAGGCCTCACCCTCTGAAAAAATGATAATAAACACTATCACACCTTTCAAACATCTTGCTCTCCGTTTAATGTTCAATCTTCTGGCTCTCCCACAGTCCCTTCCACCTGTGGTTCAGCAGCTTCACTACTCCAGAGCCACACATGGCAGATGTCACATGTCAACCTGATCTGGGATTTGGTCAGGCAACATGGCTTCTGGGCTGGTAGAATGCCAGCAAAGCCAGGAGCACAGTCCCACTGTATGCGCCTCTATGGCAGCCACAGCCCTTCCCTGCAGCACCCCCAGCACTCACCTGGAGCACAGCTACTCCACAGGCACATCCCTCCTGCAATGCCACAGGCACAGCAAGGAGCTTGCAGGCTAACATCCATAATACACGTAGGCATCAAAATGAGAAATGAGTGCTGTGTTTTTAAAGTCTGGTCACTTGAGAGAGATATCTCAGATATTTTAGATGCTGATCTCATAACAAACAATGGCAAAGAAATTAGCATCACTGCCAGTCTGGATGAATACTAATTTCTTATCTCTTCACATTGCCTGTTCTTGTCACAAGGTGGACCTGGACTTCTCAGGCATACAGTCAATACAGGAGAAAAAAGAATGTTTTCTTTCTTACACCAGAAGCAATATGAAACTACTCATCTGCCTTCCCTTGGCTTTGACAAACACTGATGTAGTCAGAGTGTTAGGCCTTTGTATAGGTCTGCCAGCCATGAGCCTTGTGGCTCTCTTTGCTTTAGCATGCATGGATTTTACAAAAGGAACACTACCAAAAAGCAGAATAAAATATGAACAAAGTACTGATCATGTGCTGCATTTTAGTTATTCATAACAAGATGAAATCAGTTCCTATTACCAGCAAGTAAAGTACAGAAGTCCCAGGACTGTGTGTGAAATGCAAAGTCGAAGAACTTGCCCCTGCTTCGGATTACAAACCACTAGTTTTGTAACCCCCTTCCTTTAAAATGTTGCTGAGGTGGTTTTGGGAGTTGAATTAACCCTTGTTCTACGGTACTAAATAAAATTCCTTATACCTGTCTCTGATCTTCTTTAAGAAGACACTTAGATAATCAGTGTTAAAATGACAATCACAAAGATGGAACTAAAACTGCAATAGCAATTTAATAGAAATTCAGAGATATAATAATTAAAAAACAGAATTGATATTTTTTGTCACTGCTCTATAATTTTATAATAACCATGGACCTGCCAAACTGACATACTTCAGCAGTAGTAAATACAATGGATTATTTAATATTAGCTGAATTATGTAACATAGTCTAAATTTCCAGAATTTAGAAGCCTCTCACAAAACTCTCACTTCTGGCAACCTCTTAAGAGATTTCTCCCTAGATGACTTTTAACCATTTACCTTAGCAGTACAGCCCTGACCTCTAGTGGGTTCACTGAAACAATATTGCAGGCAGGATAACATGCTGATTTGGTTTCATAAACAATATCATTTAAACCTGGAAAATGTAAAAGTTCCAGCAAAGCCATGCAATCAGCCAAGGAATAGCTGTTTTATTTACCAGATGAAAATTAATTGCAGGCTAACAGCAGTAGTGTGTTTGCCTTATGCCAACATCCATCTGATTGATGAGGTGTTTTGATTCTCAGCAGATGACTGCTAATTCCCATTGGGAGCTCTGTGTTAGCTAAACCCCATTATTAGTCTCTTAGTTATCTGCAAAATTTACTTGACTTATCTTTTTTTTTGCTAACTTACCTTCAGACCAAGAGATACCTATGATTGGATTCAGAAAAACAAGTAAAATGGGTTAGGGATAAGTACATACCAATTTTTCTATAATCTAAGAATTAGATTAAGACCTGTTTGCTGCAAAGGCTTATGAACCTCTATTACATTAAGTAAAATTTAACACTTGCATAATACACTCCAGTTACTCAAAGACTGAGAATCTTAGGTTTCCTGTTATTTTTATCCCACAGTGAAAATTAAATCCAGAGCTCTGAAAAGACTATTGTAATGATTTTCCAATTAAGTATGGGAGGCTTCCACACAAAGACTGCAGAAAATATGCAAGAGACAACATTAAATTCAGCTGCCTTCATCTAGAAGGTCAAAGAAAGACACAAAGTGATGGGAATGTGGTCTGCCTCTTTTAAATTCCTGACACAGGGTAAATGATACATGGATAGCCTTAACAGGATAGCCACAGATATTCTGCCATGCTCCTCCCTACATGTACTCCAGCACAGAAGTTTCATGAGCCCTCATACAGTTGATTCTCTTTGTCACATTATGTACCTACATTAATGAATATAATGTTGTTCTGATTTGCTGTGAACTAAGCAAATGGGAATCAGACCACACTAGATAGACAGAACAAGGGTGTCACAATTGGAAATAATAATAATAATAATTTAAAGTAAACAAAGATACCTCTTCCAAAGAGTGACAAATGCACTGCACTTTCACACCATCTGTAAAAGTTAAAAATGCAAATATGCAGATATGTTTTCCAGATTCTCTGTTCTACAAGAGAAGGCCAACAAATCTGTGACTTATGAAGACTGGACTACTCAGTCAGAGCAGCCTATCCAAAAATTAATTATGTAGCAACAGTACACTTCTTTGTTTATTAATTACAGAAGCCACTCAATTAAAGATGTGCTTTTGAATCTTTTAAGGAGAAGAAAACATCCTACTTCTGTCCTTATACAGATTTATTAATTCAATATGTAGGTTAATTTTGTTCATTATCAAAGCACATATATTATACTTTGCCAAATAAGAATAATTTGACAAAAATTTCTAGGGATCCTGAGGCTGTCCTTAATTTTGTTACACTGAGATTCTTGCATTCAGACATCATTGTCTTAATTAGAGGGCCTCGTTTTATTGTTCCACTGTGGTTTGTCATGGCAACTCCACTGTTTAGTTGACTGCTTTGATTGGTCGTGTTGGATCAACTGGTACTGGACAAAATTCTCTTCCCAGAAATACTCTAAATATAATGGTCTCATTGTAAGCCTCCCTTTATATGCTAGCAAGCTAGGTAAGTTTGGCTTCATAGACTCATACTTAAATATTTTGGCTGTATCTGTATTGCCCTAAGTTCTCCTCAAAATGCCTTCAGTGCCAAACTCCTCCAACCACAGGTTCCTTGGCTCTTGGAAAGAATATGACACCTATCCCAAATCCAAATGCAAACAACAGATTGACCTAGCATCATGAGACATTAATTATTATATAAGCATGCTTTGGCATCCTCATAACGCCTTCTGTGTAAGCCCATGGCAAGAAAAGGACCAGCCAGAGCAGCCTTCCTATAAAGCACAGCCTAACCTCCTTTGCATAACCTCCTCAGGCCCAATCTAATGTTGCCTTGCCTGCCTCCAGATCATCAGGGAGCCAATCTTCTCCGACCACTGCCCATGTCCTCAGTTCCTACTTCCTTCACTCTGCCTTTCTCAACAAAACAGAAAAAACTGCACCCAAAAATCAGTCCTAGTAACCTCAGCCTCTGGCTTACTCTCTCTGGCTCATAATGTTTCAGACTTACCATCTCTGTTAAATCTCCTTGCTTTATTTGCTATCCTGAAAAGGATTGTTACTTCCTGAATTCATTCCCTGATATCCACATTTCTGTGTACAGAAATACAAGCAAGCCTTTACCCACTTTATCTCCTACTGAACAGTTTTTGCTTTGTCTAACAGGAACTGTCAAGTTCAAACAAAGTGGGGAGCAACAAAGAAGGAATAGAATTAAACATGCCTATGTCACAAAGTGTAAGTCAGAAAAGTCAGAAAATCAAGGCTGTTTTCAAGGTGCCTCTACTAAGCATCTCAAAACTGAGGTATGAACCTTCAGAAAGGCTCAGTTTGAGATGGAGACAGATAATTCTAGGTGTCTCTATGTGTTAATGCTCCCATAGTCAGAGGAACACTTCAACGAAGCCAGGAAGTCCCAAGGGAGTGACTTGGTTGACCAGCAGGAGGCTGACTAACACAGGATAATGTCTTCAGCTGAAGAACACGGATCTCCCTCATGTTCTGTGCTACATTGGCCAGCCCTCTAAAATTCTATTTAAACAGTCAAGTTAGAAATACCTGCCTAGAAAAAAATGGATGGTTGTACCTGACAAGGTGTATCTTTAACAGTTAATGGAAGCTGTGGGGTTTCTTCATGTCTGCAAATCATTTAAGTCCTGCATACAGATGTGCTTAACCAGGGTAGGAAATGTTACCACAGGGATTTATAACTGCCCACACAGAAAATCAGTGAACAGTGACAGTGAAAGTCAGTGAACTTCTCAGAGTTCATGGCTTTTTGCCCTAAGTTTCATCCACTTGCCCACAGTCTGTCTCACTTGAATGAAGCACTTCCTACTACGTAAGTATGCTAGTACAGTACTAGCCTGCTGTAATTTCTTTTTAATGTTTGTACTCAAATGAGAGGGACCATACTTGAATCACTGTCTCAGCTTCAGCATATAAATCTGATTCACATTCATAAGCCTGCAAACCATTTAATTTTGAAAGACAACAGGAACATGAAAAACAGCTTTGCAATTTTGTACTGAGACAGGTGTATCAGTATGGCTACAGAACTCTGATACTCCCAGGCATACAGCACAGAAATTTAGAAAAACTTAGATTAAAAGATGCACAAGTGCATCCTCAAAGGAACGTTGAAGTTGGAACAAATGCAGCTGCTGAACTGTTGGACCATGCACTTCTTTAGTGCCCAGATAAATCAAGGAAGAACAGCCACCTGCTCCTGCTCCAGGACTGGATTCTGGTCATCTTTTCTCTGGTGTTCAAGAACAACACGGGCTCCTAAAAAATCAGCAAACTAGCCTTCCTGTTGCTGAAAATAGGTGCCCAACTTATTTATGCCCACAGCTGAAGAACACTGATCTCATCAGATGTTTTTATTCTATGCATTGAGGACCTCTGAGACACTCTAGACACGCCAGTAATTGATTCCCAATGTTCTGGCTATGCTGTGAGACACAGAAGGGCTATCAAGAATCCAGTGCTGAAGCCAAAACAGCGTCAGCACCAAGACAAGAGTATCTGTAGCCCTACAAAGAAGCACTTCATTCTATCCAGAGCTACCTGGAGTTCCCAGTGTCTACATTTTCTTGAGTTTTCTTGAGTCCCTTGCTGGGACATGTCAGCACCACAAGGTTAACAAAGGCATTGAAGGGTGGTGTTAGGTGTGGTTTTTCCTATAGGACTGGCTGCTGGATCACAGGGTAGCACGTTTGCTCATTGCTATGAACAAATAAATTATGGTTCAGCCAGAAGTACTAGAAAGGTCTGGGAAACACATGCTACAGGTCACAAAAGTGCTGTGCCCAGACATACATGTACAATGTGTGGTCTAGATGTGCCTGGCAGAGTGACTATGGATGCTCATAGGCCCCATAAGGCCGTGGGCTCCCCAGGGAAGTGATTAGACAGAGCTTGACAGAGCTTAAGAAGTGTTTGGACGCTGCTCTCATGCACATGGTGTGACTCTTGGGGACGGTACTGTGCAGGGACAGGAGATGGACATAGCAAGCCCCTTCAAATATCCTTACAGTATCCTTGAGACACACAGAAGCCTATGCTGATCTTCACAAGGGCATTAAAGCTGTGACTTGCAGCGCAGTCCAGGCTCTTTACTACCACTAAACCCCCCGGATTCCTCGGCCCTTGGAGTCCCTCAGGTACCCATCCTCCCGTCTCCATCGCGGCGCCCCGTCCCGCCCGTGCCGGTCTCCAGGGCGGCCTCCCTGCCCGTGCCGGTCTCCAGGGCGGCCTCCCTGCCCGTCCCGGTCTCCAGGGCGGCCTCCCTGCCCGCCCCTTCCGGGCGCGGCTCGGAAGCGGCGGGGCGGAAGCGGCCGTGGCGCCGCGGCGGGGGCGGATGCGCGGGCGGGCGGCGGGGCCGCTGTGCCGGGGGCTCCGCGGGAGAGGCCGCCAGGTACCGGCGCTCGGGGGGTATGGGGGGCCCCGCACCAGCCGGGGAAGGGGCTGCGGGACCGGGCCGAGACCGGGCTGGGCCGGGCGGGAGGCGGGGGCCCGGCCTGCGCCCTTGGCTTGGGCCGGCCCGGCCCTTCCCGGCCGGCTGCTGCCGTCCGTGGCTGCGCCGCTCGCTCTCCGCCCCGGCCGGTCCGCGGAGGCGGTGGCAGAAAATTTTTTTCATTTCTTAATTGACAGCTTGCTGTGAGTCAGTTTTAAATCAAACAATGCTAGGAGACACCGCTAGAGGAGGTGTTGGCTATGGAATAACACCTCAAAAGCAAAACAAAAGAGCTGATGCGGTGTGCTAAACACTCTATTTTTCATTAAGTGTTTTAGCCTCCTGTGCATCTGAGGATGTGACATTTGGGATAGTCTAGGTAGACTGCTGCAATAGAGAAAAGTGTGTGTACATTTACATGTTTATTGCTTTACTGTTGAATAAAACTAATGTAAAATGATTATGAAAAGTACTAGTCATTGGAGTGAGAACCTCTGCACTCGCAGCGAATGGAACACTTGTTCCTAGTCTTGGAGGAAAGGAAGCTATGAGATTTAAATACAATTAACTACCAGAAATGTTGTATTTAAATAAAATACCTGTTCAGTGTTTCTGTGGTATTTTTTTCTCTCTCTCCTTGAATTTTTTGTTTTCAGTACCCCAAGTCTGACCATCAAATATGATTCTTTGCCTGCCACACAAAACTCCTTAAGTACTTCTTTTGCCATTTGGCCACATGGCTTCAACTACAATGGTAAGTTAGCATTTAGATCATATATTTTCATATCTTTTTCCTCTAGTCTGCTAGCTGTCTGGCTGATGAGGAGAATGTCACTAATATTTTGCATTTTCTTTAAAAAAATTGTTTGGCATGTTCTTCTTTTAGGAGTGTCTTCCTTCATAGTTCATGAATACTTCTAAACACTTACTCATGGGCCAGTGCAGCATAGGAATGACCATATCAAGCTAGTGGTGTGTTTTCAGTCAGGGGTGGTGGCAGGAGGTTAGGTGCATATAAATCCTGCTTCTACATAGTAGTTTTGTATTCACAGATGTTAGTGTTGCCATGGATTTTTACCTAATGTTAAACAGTCAGTGAGTTGAATATTTGAAATCATACCTAGACACAGGCATTGTAGATGTACTAGATATGTCCACTTACATAGAAAGCATCCGTATTTGACGTTTTCATAAAAACACCTAGAGACTTGAAAATTAAATTGTTCTATCATGGCAGGTTCTACCACACAATAGCATGGTAAGTAGGTGGGGGGATTTTCATGAACAGGTAAGAAATTTTGTTTTAGGTACATTATATGTGTGGTTTTGTTGTATATTTCTTTGTTGTTCTTTTATTGTTGTGTAGTATGGTTTTCTTTACTGGATTCTATTCAATTCTATATCTGGTGCTACCTTGGATTGGATGTGGCTCGTGTGTCTTCTGTTCCTTGAGGCTCGAGTAGAGGTGTTTGATTTTAGGAGAGGCTGATAGGGATGGTTTAAACAGAGGGAATGGGACAAATGCATATTTGGGAAGAGGTACCTATTACAAATGTTCCTAAGCTTCACTGAATATTAGAGCTTGTCACGAGTACATTCCTAAGGACTTTATCCAGCTGCCACTGAAGTGAATGCATTACCTCTCTGGACTTACCTGGAGATGAATCAAGCTCATAGCATTCTCCTACAACACTTCAGTTCTTAATAGTGTCCTCTTTTTCCTCCCTGCCCCAAATCAGTTTTATTGTCTGGTTCATTTAGCAGCTGTACATTATTCCTGCACAAAGGGGGTCAGAGCTTAAGGGAGTGCCAGAGAAGGAACATTAAGAGTCAAGGAAGACTTCCTTGGGCTTTTTTGACACTGGTGCTTGTTTTTTCTGGTTTGAAATACTTGTCAAGTTTTAGTCTAAGAAGTCATAATTCTGATCTGTGAAGTTGTGGGCTCTTTTTGAAATAAAGGTATATAAGCTGCAAGTATACTGAAGTAAAAGACATTCCAAATGGGCTAAATTGATTAAAGTAAGTGGTACTGAATATACCATGCTATGGGATGAAGCATAGTATACTAAGAAGCTTTTGCAGATTTTGCTGTGTTTCGTAGGGTTGGGCAGACTTTTAATCTTTCTTGGAGGAAGTCTGTGGTGGAAGCTGGTTTTGTTTCCTAGCCACCTAACAGTATATCATATGGAAAACTTCATTAATTGTATTATGTGCAGAAGTAATGTTCTGAGCACAAGATCTTTGTTCCCATTTTGTGAAAAATAACTGTGCCATACTTGGGCACATTTATCTGAAAGATAAATGTTTTCTTCCTGGACATCTGTTCACAGATAATTTGGCCTATCCTTTCTGTTGAATTAGTGACCAGCTTAACAAAGGAGATCAGGTTTTCTAGTTGTCATCTCTGATTATTTTGGTTAGTCTGTGTTACTGGTTTTATTAGGTGTGATTTCCATTCTGACTTTTAATTCGAGTTGCCTTTTATTGTTCTAAGGCTTCATAATTTAGCCAAGCCTTGTGATGCAGTTACATGAGGTTTTAGCTAAGTTTGGTATGTGCCACAGAATTTTTGAGCCCATCTTCTAATTATAAATTTGTATCAGTAGTAGTGGGGTTGTTGGGTTGTTTTTAATGTATGAGGATTTTGAAAAATGTCATGTCATCTCTAAAAAACCCTTGTCATTCTTGCAGCAACAAGCTTTAGAACTGGCATTGGATCGTGCTGAGGTAAGAAGCAGCTAAATTACTTGTTTGCACATAATGTATTGGTCTCAGAGTTAGAAAAGTACAACAGCTATTTTTTATTTCTTCTGAAAAGCAGTAGAAAACTATGTTATATAAATATATATGTGTGTAAGCACCTATACATGTAATACTGAGTTTGCAGAATTCTCACTGAAATTGCTGTCATGTATTTGTTTCTAACCCGTTGTACTGAGAACATCCTCAAGCGTGATGGTGATAGACTCTGCAAGACTTGAGTTTTCCCCTTTTAAACCAGTAACTCTGTGTGCTGTGAAATAAGCAGGGCTCTACAGAGACACCTGGCAGAAAGACATGGTAAAATCTTGTGTTTTTAAGGATAGCCCAGTGAGAATGAAGAGACAAGTGCCTTCACATTCATGTTTTTAATGCTGTCATCTGATATAACAGTTACCTTGAACCCCATTAAAGGAAATACATGTTCCTGTGGGAGAACCTCTCTTCACATAAATTCTGAAGAAAGCTATTAATTAAAATACTTCAAACAGTAGAGATTTGGAGAAACTTTGTTAGAATATAAATTGCATTTACTAGAGGATACTATCTCTCTTATCCTTTTTTAATTTGACTCTTTAATGTACATGAATTTTATTTATAATGCACAGCTCTATAGAGAAAAATAATGTAAATGCAAAAGGCAAAGGGAGAACTTCTGAAATTATCATCTTGAAGATTGATTTGTAAATGTTGTCAAGCCAGTATGGATAAACTTGGTTATACCTTAGCATTAAGGTTTTACCTAAGTGTTAACCCCATTAACTTCAGTATGGTAATTAACTACAGTAGTGTTGTAGTGTTAGCTACTACTGTAATTACACGACGTGAGTGTAGAATCAAGACCTTGCGTGGAACTGATGCCATAGCCATGAAATGCTGTCTGTGACAGCTAAATTGAGCTGCGTTCTTGTTGATGGCTGTAACATAAACCAGATTGTGTTTAGTGCACTTTTGGAACAGTCATGTACCATAACTGTTAATTACTTTCTGTATACATGGAACGCTGTCTAGTAATGATCTCTAGTTATGTGGTAACTAGAATTAAATTTCTTTGTAACATGTGCTGGATTTTTATTTACTTTTTTCTTCTAGTATATCATTGAAAGTGCCCGTCAGAGACCTCCCAAAAGAAAATATTTATCCAGTGGAAGGTACTGAGAGTTTCAATATTTAGTTTTTTATAGCATTTCTTTAATTTAATTTTGGTTACATGTTGAGTGTTTTTAATTTCAGAAAATCTGTATTTCAAAAACTTTATGATTTATATATTGAAGAATGTGAAAAAGAGCCTGAGATAAAGGTAAGTGGAAATTGCTGAGAAGCTTTTAATTTCTGTCTAAACAGGCAGGTTGAGGAAATACTTTGGTTTTAATTCCTCCTAATTTCTTTGTTAAATGAAGTACAAGCCCTCCTTACTGTAGTAGTTACCTAAAGAGAAGACTACATAATGTGAATAGTAAGGCCTAGACGGGCTTAAGTGAGCTGTTCATTCTGTCTTAATCCTGTGTCACTTACTGGCACTTGTGTTCAAGTTCAGGGCCAGTGTCAATGCCGTGTGCATTGTTGTCATTATCACTGTTTCACGATCAATTGCTTAGCATGGCTGCCATGGGAAAAATGTGGACAATTTTTCAGACCCTATAATTTTTTTGTAAATTCAGATTTATTCTTCCGGTTGCTGGTAAACTAAGAAGTTTTGTGAATTATTTTCATAAAGTTAGCAAAGAGGCTCAGGCTTATCAGTGCTAAATATAAGGTGTAAAGGGCACAAATTACATTGCTAAACTCTGAATGTCAAATTGAACAAGAAGAAAAAGCTGTGGAATCTGCTGTATTGCTACTTTCAGGGAAGTAAAATGAATGAGAAGACAAACGAGCACTCAGGTTAACTCCCAGTTAATGGTTGTACCCAGAGCTGGTATTCAGAGATGAAATAGGGGCTCCAACCAGAAGCTGTAAAATTATCTGAGGTTTAGAATTCATTGTCTTAAGTTCTAAGGGGATTTCAAATGTTTCAATTTGTAGGATATTGATGTGGTCTCTGAAACACACAAAGTAATTATAAAAATCTGTTATACATCAAAAAGATAGTTTTATGGTTAAATAAGGGAATAGTGCCTGCGGCTGGTGGATCAGATTTCAGCAAATAAAGACAAGAAAATGCGATTAAGAAAGCTTCCAAATGCTCCAATTCATTATTTTAATCCTGGAGAGAAATGCCTTCTTCTGTTAGGAATATCTGAAAGTACTAAGTGTTTTGTTGTTCTCATACTGGATCGATGATGTTTGTAGAAATGATACAAATAATGGTGCCTGTAGATTTACAACATTTTAGCATAGGGTTATTCTTATTAACTCTGTTGTCTGTGGACTTCCAGCTCTAGGGTTTGTAATTTAAATGAGTGGGATTTTTGTACAGAAAATCTGTGCCTATAAGAATGTGTGATAATACATAATACGTTTACTCTGCTGAATACAGTACAATTAAATTTAACTGGGCTTGTTTAGATGTATAATTTGTCATTAATCTTAGTCACATTCTAGCAATTGTTTTTATTTCTGCTGATTATTTCATAGTATTATGTTCATGAGCAATGTTTACTTTTAAAGCAGAAGCTGAGGCGAAATGTGAATTTACTTGAGAAGCTGGTTATGCAGGAGACATTGTCATGTCTGGTGGTAAACCTCTATCCAGGAAATGAGGGTTATTCACTGATGCTCAGGGGAAAAAATGGTTCAGGTAATATTTTTCTCTTGAATTTTTAAAAATACTCTGAATGCTATATAAATTTTTAGAATGTGATGTTTATATTTAACTGTTTCACTTTCAGCATAATTCTGGTGGGAGGGTGAGAGAACAACCAACTGTAGTTGAACTAAAAAGTTACATAAAGCTCTGAGCTGTTTATCTACAGACAAAGTCTGTATATAGGAGTCTTTTTGGTAGCCTTCCAGTCTCTTATTTCCCCTTAGTTTCTGGAACTGCATATCCAAGTTCCTCTCACTTCAGGTTCCTTCTGTCAAATTGTTCCTTTCACTGCTTCCATGCCTAGATCTGTCTAGAGGCATCTGTGTTCCAATTAGGTGGCATTTTTATGCCATTTGTACTGTCATGTGCAATAAGAGCATACATTATGTCACCTGGGAGCAAAAGCTAGCACAGTAAGAGCAAACTAAAATGCTGAGAACAGAAATAGATGTAAAAATTAATAGTATGCAAAAAAATTGTGTGTTTGTATAGGTTTCTGCCAACCCTGCTTTTTCCTGTGGCAAGTTTGTTTTAGATTTCCTAATGTTTGAACTTGAAATGCAAAGGTAATGTGTTTTGTTTAAATTCAGATTCTGAGACCATTCGTCTGCCTTATGAGGAAGGAGAGCTGCTTGAATATTTGGATGCAGAGGAGCTGCCACCTATTTTGGTTGATCTTTTGGAAAAATCTCAGGTTTGGAATTTTTGTTTTCAAAAAGAACTTTATGTATTGTACCCAGATAGACCTTGATTTTTTTTGTGTGCTTCACACAGGTGATTGTAAGCACAAGGCACTTGTGCATGTGAAACTGTAGCACTTACTGCCCCAAATAAATATTTTATTGATATATAGGGAAAAAAAAAAAGTACTTACTACTGAGGAGAAGGCAATAAAAGAGAAACTGCTATGATTAAGGCTTGAAACACCTTCAACTGTGCTCTAGCAAAATTTCCTTTGTTCTTTGTCATTATGGAATGTTTGGCATGGGAATTTCTTAAAACTGCATTGCTGGCATATGAAAACACTGCATTTGAAGCTTGTATTTTAGGTATGTCTAGAACAAACATGTCTATGTACATAGAAAAGCCCACTAGTCTGAGAAACTTAGTCGTGAGTTTTATTTCTAGTTTTACTGAATTTTATATGTTATATAACAAATTTCTTTCTAGAGGCAGGGGAAGTTTGGTAAATGCTTGTTTCTTCAAAAGCTGGTGTTTTTCCTTCAACCAGGTTAATATTTTCCATTGTGGATGTGTCATAGCAGAAATACGTGACTATAGGCAGTCTGGTAACATGAAATCTCCAACATACCAAAGCAAGCACATTCTTCTGCGACCTACAATGCAGGTAAAGAGGAGCCTTAAGTAATTTCTCAGTGTTATGGTAGTTCCTAAACTGGATATGCACTGTTACTGAACATATATTAAGAAATCTTATTCTTCAGTTGAAAGCTAATTACCATTATGTCTTTTTCTTCAGACTTTAATTTGTGACGTGCATTCTATAACAAGTGACAACCACAAATGGACACAGGTAGGTTAGAGGTTATTTAAAAACTTCACAGTGATGTCATAAATACACAACAAAATGAAAATTTACTAATACTTTTTATTTGTTTAATAATTTCTTTTCCAGTTTTATCTAAGATAATGTCTACATGCATAAGTATATAGGAACTTGACTAAATGTTTTCATATTTTTGTAATAATAGCTATGTGTATTACAGGAGGACAAACTCCTACTTGAGAGCCAACTTATTTTGGCTACAGCAGAGCCTTTGTGTCTTGATCCTTCAATAGCAGTGACCTGTACTACAAACAGACTCCTGTACAACAAGCAGAAGATGAACACTCGCCCCATGAAACGGTAATTTTCTGTGTAAAACATGTTTTCAAAGGAAAATACAAGTAATGCTTTATGTGAAAATTTAGCTCCTCATATGTAATACCTACTTAAATAGGAATGTGTCAGAAACAGTCAAGAAATTATATCGTATTTTTAAGTGTTCAATGTTGTATTATATTTCAGTTATTAGTAAATACTGTGGTATGCTTATTTTTGTATGTCAAAGGAAAATGTATTTATATTTTCTTAACATAATCAGTTATATTGCAGTTCTGATTTGGGGGTTTTTTTTGCTTAGATTTTGTGTAAGCAGAGTCAGATGGCAGCTCAGTAATGTAAAACATAAACAGATATGGTGCATATTGGTCTCTAATTTATTAAAAGCTATATATAAATTTAATGCTGAATGAGCGAATGAAAAGATTTGTACGTTTGACATTCAGGCTGAACAGAAGCGTAAGTGTATAAGAATCTTGGAAAAATTTAAAATAATGTGTTAAGCACTATGTAGAAAATGTTGAAATTATTTCATTTTGTTCATGGTTGGGCCCTTTTTTATTTCCACAGAAGCTTGAAACATTTGTTTAATGTGTTTGTTCTACCATAAGAGTTGCATTCACTCTGTAAAAAGGAAATGTATTAATGGTCTGTCATAATTACTGAAATATTTAAAACTAAATTTTCATTGAAATACTATGCTAATGCCAAACTAGCAGTAATTTCTAAAAAAACATAAACAATGAATTTGATGAGGCTGTCCTTGAAATTAAACCTTAGTGGTCAACAAATATTCCACTAGAAAAACAGGAAAAGAGATTAAATGAATGTATAGAACAGCATTACTGAACCCATGAGTTTGTCATGAAACAAAGACTAAAGGGTAGTTACTGTCTTCATAACTCTAGCTACATAAGTAGGACAAAGATCATTTGATGGAACTGAAATTAGGATAATACACAAATATTTCAAGCTTGGCAACTTCTTAATTACTCGTTTTGATGATGTACTTAAATTAGGCATTTTAAAAATAACTGCATTCTTTGTGCTGAAACAGGTGAATGGAATACTGGTATATTTTATAAATATGAAATAATGATTTGGAGTTATAGTGTATAATCCAGAAAAGCAATCTTAAATTAGTATTTAAAAACCTATTTGTCTCCATGTAATTAGCAGTTCCCTGTATATTTTTGTTTTTGTACAAGGGCAGTGGAGAATTTGATGTTGATGGTTTTACAAGCTTAGGTGTCCTTTTGCCATAGGTGCTTCAAAAGGTACTCAAGGTCCTCTCTGAACAGACAGCAAGAAGTAGCTCACTACTCAACTCCACCTCAGCTTAGACTACTTGACTACTTACAGAAGAGGAAGGAGAGGAAAGCAGCCCAGCAGTATGACCTCAAAATTTCAAAAGCTGGAAATGTAAGTGTTCTGAAAAGTAATGCAATATACTTCTAACTATTTAATTAAATTATTTAATATATTAATTTTTCTTTTTCATCTTCCAGTGTGTAGATATGTGGAAACAGAACCCTTGCTACTTGACTGCTCCTTCTGAAGTAGATGTAAGACCACCAATTGTTATGTATAACTAGCAATTATTAGAAATTGTATAATATGAACAAGTGTCTAAGAAGTAACCAGTATCAAAGAATGACCTTTAAAAAATAGGAGTGACTTTAACATTTACAGTACTTTTCTGTACCATAAGGTATAAACACAAGCCACACTATAATATGTTGCAGTTGTAACAGAATAGTTTGGATGAAGTAATCAATACAAACAAATTGTTAGTGTTGCTTTTCTGTGGGCTTTAACGAGCACATGTCTATTTGAAGTTGTCTGATTGTATGAAAACCAGAAAAGCAAATGAGGTTTATAGATTGTTTAAAAATAAATCATTTTTGTCTTGGTAGAAATTCCTGTCTTTTGATGTATTATACTATGAGACAGTAATATTTTGAAAAGTTCTAAATTTTATACAGAGAATTCTAGCTGAGAGTTCTCTTGTTCCCACTGTGTGCATTTTTCTCTTGGGGGCATTCATATTCTTAGTTTCTGGAACTGTCAAAACACATGCTATTAGTGTACAGAAGGGACTCATAGAATATCCTGAGTTGGAAGGGACCTACAAAGATCATCAGATTCAACTCCTAGTCCTGCAGGACAGGACAACCCCCAGAGTCATACCATGTGTCTTACCCAAATGCTCCTTGGACTTGGTCAGGCTTGGTGCTGTAACCACTATCCTGGGGAGCCTGTTCCAGTGCCCAACCACCCTCTGGGGGAAGAACTTTTTCCTGATATCCAACCTAAACCTCCCTGACATAACTTAAGTCCACTCCCTCAGGTCCTGTCACTGGTCACCACAGAGCAAAGATCAGTGGCTGCCCCTCCTGTTCCCCTCAGGAGGAAGTTGTGACTGCTATGAGGTCTGCCCTCAGTCTCCTCCAGGCTGAACAGACCAACTGACTTCAGCCACTCCTCGTATGTTTTCCCTTCAAGGCTGTTCACTATCATCATGACTCTCCTTTGAACACTCTCTAGTAGCTTTATATCCTTACATTGTGGCACCCAGAGCTGCCCCCAGCACTCGAGGTGAGGCCACCCCAGTGCAGAGCAGAGCGGGACAATCCCCTCCCTTGCCTGGCTGGTGCTGGTTGGCCCTCCTGGCTGCCAGGGCACTGCTGACTCATATTTGACTTAGCACCAAGCAGGACCTCCAGGTCCCTTTCCACAACTTTTCTCTAGTATACTGAGATTTTTTTAAAGACTGTAGACTAGACAAGACTGTAGCTTTGGACATCACAGGGCTGGCAACGTGAATTACACATGAAATGACAGTGTAATTTTCTACAAAACAAATTTCTCTCTTCATTTCAACTGTGTTGTACCTGACTTAATCAGAGGCTTTAGGAATTACTGTTATTGTGAAATTACTTAACCATTCCACATTGCAGGCAATGATTTTAATCTGTAGTCTGAAACCATGTTTAGCTTTTCAGTTAAGTTTAACATAGCAAATATGGTATAATAGTATAAATGTAAAGTTCTGAAGGTTCTTCAGTTACGTTTCTCTGAAAAAACATAGGGGATAACATAGGGGATTCTTTCTTTTCTGATCTCTCTATTTTTTTAAGGTGGAAAAATATGCCAAAGTGGAAAAGTCTGTCAAGTCTGATGACTCACAACCAACTGTCTGGCCAGCACACGTGAGTAATTTAGACCTTTGGCCAAACTTCACAATCTCTAGTTAAAATGCCTTTTATTTCAACAAAATTAATGTAATGTGGAATAACCTTCCCTCCTGCAATTTAATTAATCTTCCATGTGTTACAGAGACATGGGAAGATTACCAGAGATACTTGTAATTTTATACAGTAGAGCAAGCATGTCATCAGTCTGATTTCCTCAGCTTTTCCAGAAATACAAGGATAAGCAGCTTGTACTGAAGAGAAGATCATTTAAATGGAACAGAACTCTGTACAAAAAATTGCTTTCTTCACTCAGACACTCAAAGGCTGATGAAAAAGAGCTTTATTGAAATCAAAATGCCTCTTATTAAATGCCTCTTACAAAAAACCTCTTTCTGCAATGTTTAAGTTGAACCTTAAGATTTTTGGCACAGACTATGTGATTTGATCAGAAGTAGTAATTTAATATAATCATTGATTAATTCACAATAATAATTATTCATTGATTAGTTACATGATTAAATCACATAATTGATTAATTTTTTATCATTTCAGGGACAAGGTACTATCTTTATTAACAGCATGTATCATTATAACTTTGTAGTTGCCTATTGGAAAAAAGTAATACTTTCCCATTGAACTTAGTGTTCAGCTCCAACATTTTACTCTCAATGTTTTTTTGCATTGTCATAATTCATATGAAACTGTTTCTACATATGTTTACCCAGTCTGCATTTCCATGTCTAACATCATTGTTTGAGGGTTGCAGTATCTTTGTATTTTTAAGAGATGATAAATCCTTTCCTCTCATCCTGTTAATGTAACTTTTGGAATCACTTTCATTTTAGACAATGCATCCCATCCTATAGAGTGTTACTTTTAGAGTTACTTATAGAATGTTTCTTATTCTGTATTGTATATGGAGCTGATCTGCTTTACTTGCTGTTTTGGCTAACACTTGTTCAAGACTTACTAGGTCATTCTGTCTTTTTAGGAAATGAAGGATGATTATGTGTTTGAATGTGAAGTTGGTAATCAGCTTCAAAAAACAAAACTGACCATTTTTCAGTCTCTTGGCAATCCCTTGTACTATGGTAAAATTCAGACCCTCAAAGGTGATGAGGAAAATGACAACCTATTAACTCCATCACAGTAAGTTACTTGTTCTTTTCTAAACTATGCTGTGATCAATTGGTGGAGAAAAACAAACATTACTTATCATTTTCAGTCACAAAAATACTCTAGAGCTAGAAGTCTGATTTAAGATTTTTTAACCAAAAAAACCAAACCAAAACGTGTACAAGCAACCATCATATTTCAAATGTACTTTTATGTTAAATTAGTACATTCTTTTACATTAAAGATACATCAGGGGAAAATAAGACCATCAGCAAATCCAATCATGGAAATTGTGGAGACACTATGAGGTGTTGTTGCACTCTTTTTGGTGATACTCAGATATTTAATTGTTCTCGAAATTTACCTGATGCTGTGAAAGTGTAAGATGTGACTATATTCCGTTTACTCTTAGATCCAGTTGAACTATATAAATGAAAAAAACCATGAGCTTCTAAGAAGCGTCATAATTTTGAATTGTTTGGAATATGCTAGTTTTGGCTGCAGTTCTACAAAGATTCTCTGTTCCTGTCTCTTTCTGTTATATCTACCAGATTATTTGTGTGGAGGAACCCATGCAGCAGAACAGAGCCTATAAATTTCAGTAAGGCAAGGAGCAGTCAGACTGAGCAAACCTTTTAGTTCTGCTAATGAAAGCTATTTTTATCTTCTAGCATGTAATCATTCTCTTATTATTTATGAAAACCTTAAAACATCCTGAATATTAAGAATATTTTATCCCTAGACTTGAGCTATTTACTGTTTGTTTTCATACTGTTGTGGTTTAACCTCAGCTGGCAACTAAGCACATGCAAGCACTCACTCTCTCCTCCCCTGACCTCCCTGGTGGGATAGAGTTAAAAATAGCAAGGGTGAAAATGAGGAACCATGTGGGCTGAGATAAGGACAGTTTAATAGGTCAAGGAAAACCCACATGTGCAAGCAAAGCAAAACAAGGATTTCATTCCCCACTTCCCACGGGCAGGCAGGAGTTTGCCTGTCTCCAGGAGGGCAGGGCCCCATCACACCTGATGGTTACTGGGAAAGACAAATGCCTTTTCTCTAAATGCTTCCCCTACTCCTCTCTTCCTTTTTGCCCTGGCTTTATATGCTGAGCATGGTGCCATATGGGTATGGAATATCCCTTCCTTTTGGTCACTTGGGGTCAGCTGTCCTTGCCGTGTCACTTCCCCACTTCTTGTATACCCCGAGCTCTTTTGCTTGTGAGAGCCAAAACCAGCACATGTTCTTAGTACTGATCTTCCTGGAACAACAGTACTAGCTTAGAGTCGTGTAATAGGGCTGGGAATTTAATGAATTTAGAGGTATTAGATGCCTGGAGGGGTTTTGTCTTCATTTGGAAGGAAAGACAGGTTTCTGCCAGGGAGAAAAGCCGAAGCCTCCCTTGGAATGGAGAACATGAACCTCCGCCCTCCAAATAATTACAATTTTAAAATTAATTTTGAAATGATGCCTGGCTCTCAGGCAAAGGTATAACAGTTCTTTATTAGTATGTATAACACGGCAAACAGAACAACTATAGCATTAACAACAAAACAACCAGAAACCTCGAGGGGCTTTGCTTCACAAAGCCCGGGGCAGTCTGATCTCGGTGCCCCTGCAGGACTCTTCGGAGCACTAAGCTGGAACAGCAGGAATGAGCAGGAATCCCTGGCTGGTGGCTGAGATGTACCTGAAGCTCTCCAGCGGTGGTAGCTGGAACGACAGGAATGTCCCGGCAGGGCAGGGCAGTGCAGTGCGGGAGTACAGCGTGGCAAAAAAAAACAGCGCTGAAGAAGCAGCAGCAGCAGGACGGGGCCGGCCCAGCTCCAGCAGGGCAGGAGATGGCGAGCTCAGAATTCCGAGGCACACGAGCAGATGATGGTAGATTTCCTAGGACCGGACTTGGTGGTGATAGCAGCAATAAGGTTGCCCCCCTTCCGATGCTGAGAGCGAGAGAGAGGAGTTGCCTCCCAGCCCTATCCTTTTCCTGCCCCCAAAACTCGAGGTATCTTCCCCCTCCGAGAGAAACTCCCAGAGACTCTTCTTTGGCCCCTTTGTTCTGCTTAAGTACCTATAAGTACCCAGTAGTTAGTTTCCTAGCAACTTAAGGGAAAAAATTCTATAAGAAAAAAAAAGAAATCTAACCCCCAACAGTTTTGGAAATCATTGCTAAGACACTAAGAATTAAAGTTCATCAAAGCTTGGATAACTCGTCCTTGGCAAACTGTCGTTTGAAATGAAAGGTAAAGTAAACATTTTTGTTGTTCAATAAAATAAAATGGTTTTTAATTTTTTTTTTTTTTTTGGAGCTGAAGAAAGTTCCATAAAGTTAAAAAAAATAGTAATGAGTTTACAAGCCGTGAGTGTTATACAGAAGAGATTTAGGAGGTTTATTTAGGAGGTCTGGACAATCACGGGGAGTTGGAATTGGCATAAGTGAAATCAAACAGTGGAAACTCAATGTTTGTTAAAATATTACGTGTAGGGCTGTTTTTGACCTCAGCACACTTGTATTTCAGTCTGAATGTACTGGTATGATGTTGGTTTATACATAACTTTTCCTTTGTACTTTTTACACTAATAATTTTGTAGCAGTTACTTGCTTCCATTTTTTTTTTAAATACAAAATCCAAAACTTCTATATTCTGCTTTTTGCTTTGTAGGTAATTTACTGTTAAAGGAGACCGTATTAGATCATGTGTGTATATTGTATATATAGTTAGGAAGTCAAGTGTGTATTTCAAATACTGAATGTTACTCAGTCCATTGAATGGATACACTGTCATTTGTATTTTGAGCGGGTATGAAAAAAGCCACAGCACTGCCATTTGTTTGAAGCCTTGTGATTATACAAACATGTTCTTTTAGTCCAGTTCATGACTAAAAATGTACTTTACATTTTAGGTTCCTTATTGGTTCGAAGACTGATGCTGAAAGGTAAATTAATATAGTTTGTACAGCTATTTGCCTTGATGACAAATAATAAATTTGTTCCTTTTTGGCCGTTATGACTGCCAGTATTATGGTTATGGAAACAAATGCGGAACAAATGAGGAAAAATAAGAGGAATTAGTCATCACATCAAGAACTAGAATAGTGTGTAGTTTCTGTATTTAACAAGCAAGGAAGAATAGAGGACATCAAATACGTGAGTACACCTGAACTCTGAGAGCACTTAGCAGTAATTTCATCCTGATATTTGGTATGGTAAATTAGCAATCATGGAAATGGTTCATTTGAACTTGTCATTTGAAGTGTAATCTAGGATTTAAGAGTTTTGCACCTTAGTTTTGTGTATTGTGCATGTCTTGATTCAGCTTTCTTAAAGGGGCAAGTAATAAAACAGTTTTTCAGTATGTATTAGTTGTAGAATGAGTAGGAATGGCAATTCAAGGATAACTGAGGCAGCAAAATAAGTGGGTTTTAGGTGTTTGTCAGCGTACATCACATTAGATTGCCTGTGCATATAAGCACAGAACCTTTAAAAAGCAATCTCTGTCAGAGCCAGTTGTGGTTTTGTGTCTCCGTAGGATACCTCTGGCTGATATACATGCCATAGCTCTTTTCCCCACACACCCTTATCTGCCTGGCAGGGAAATGAGTCTTTGATTTGGTCAAAAATTAGTAATAATGTTCTTTTTGTAAATAGGTAATTTTGATCAAGAAACTCTGCTTATATTCTCTCCTGTCTCCTTGTGCTAGTACTTTCACTGCTTGTTCTGTAAGCTGGACTGGGGAGATTGGCTGGCTGAAAAGTAAAACAACAATATTACAAGAGCCTAGTTTTAACTGGGATTGATTTCCTGATCATGTTTGTCACTGGGTTGCCCAAGTCCTTTCGTCAGAATAAACAACAAGGTTTCAGGGACAAGGACAAGAAGAAACAGTGGAGGAGTGCAGGACCACCTTTTTGAGTACATGGCGTTTTACTACCCTGATTCCACCAAATTTTTAAGTCAGTCTAAAATCTAATTGCTAAAAACAGTGCACTGCCCCCTTTCCCTGTGTCGTGTGTGTCAGGGCCCTTGCTTATGTCTGCATTAGTCAGGTAACAGCATATGACAGCAGCAGTGCTATATCCAAGAGTATTTCATCACATTTAGGTGTGAGGTAATGGAACTATTCCTACAGGTTTTCACTGAGGTGCAGTCTGCCAGAGTAAAAACAATCACAGCACTTCAGCTTTATATTTCAAGGTCATTTTGTATATTCCACTCATGTTTGTGAAACAGTATTCTCTCGACTTGGTTGTCTTAGATTAGTAGAGATGTAGTATTTGATTCAATTTGATAGAACAGTATTTTAAACTTGTTTGCCTGATGCTTTTTCGAATGCGTGTCATAATGCTCACAGAGGAGTGATTGTTCAGCCCTTGCATTTAGACTCCACCTGATGTAGACCTCAAACTGAAGGAGGGTTGACTGTTTCACAGGCAGCATAGCCAGAAGAGACACGTTTTTATAAAAGATTCTGGATTTCCGTAAAAAAGGAGGAATGGGATCCCTGTTGACTGACAGCCCAAAGATCTGCAGTTGCTTTTGGGAATGGAACTGTTCTATTGTTTTCCATATTCCTCCAATAGAGTGTTTCTCACACTATATTTTACATTAGAAAAAAAAAAGAGATTAAAAGTTAAAATGGAATAAATCTAAGAGCCCAGGAATATAATGTAGAAAGATACAAAGAGGTATAAATATTTTTTATATATGTGCATCTCTATGTTATATAGAGGTATGCTTACATAATATATAAAATATATGACTATAACATATACAATTGTGTTTATCTATAAGTATCTACTTTGGAAGGTCGAAGTTGTTAATCTTTTTGTATCCTCATTGTTTGTTTCAGGGTGGTGAACCAGTACCAGGAGTTAGTGCAAAATGAAGCTAAATGTACTGTGAAAATGTTTCATAATTCAAGTGGATCAGTCAGTCATCTTTCTCCAAGGAAGGAAATGGAAGTGAGTTTATCAAGCTACATATTTCTTTTATTTGCGCTTAATTATTGAATTATTAGAATAATTTTTGCTACTCATATTTAATGGTAAAATAACCTAGAAATGTCATCCTGAAGGAATTTTTAAATGCATTATGGTCATGATCATTCAATGTGAGTATACTGGAAAAATTAATGGAAAACAATTATATTATCAATGTTCAAATACCATCTTCTAGCTGTTTTGAGGGGTGGGAGGTTGGCTGTGTATCGTGTAGTTAGCTCCAAAGTTTTGTTTTAGCATTTTCCCCTGTTCAGGTGAACCTTTCATAGAGCAGTATAGTAAAATGCAGCTGTGTGTCTTGTTTTGCAGGTCAGTAAACACAGAAGCAGATGGAGTAGCTGAACTTCTCTTACCTTTAAAAATTCAAATTATTTTCTCTTCAATTTGAAGAGGAAAACTTTAAAAAAAACCAAACAAAAATAATACAAACAAAAGAAATGAAAAAACAAAGGCAAAAAAACCCTCAAAAACATTAAAAAACCCACCAAATCACAACAAATCCCAACGGCTTTAAACTGTGTATGTTAACATGCACACACATGTCTACATTTCCAGTATAAATTCTTGCATTCCCAAATTTTCCTGCCTTGGAAATTGCCTTCCGTTTTACTTGCTGCTTCTGGCTTTGTTTGGTCAGAGTCAGTAGTTCAGCAGTGAGCTGTATGTTATGCTCCAGCAAGTAAATGAGATTTGTATCTCTTGGGGTATTTCCTTTGTGACATCTTTCCCCTAAATACCTACTTAAAACTCCAACAATGTTTTCCTGAAGGAAGTAGTTCCTGCTGTCAGGCAGACCAGCAGCATTCCAAGGCCAGCAGTTGCAGAAAGGGATATGAATGGTTCTGTGTATGTGTGCACACATACAGACATGTACATGCATGTGTGTATATATACATTAAAATCATACAGTAAGTGTGGAGGTGGAAGGGTACTTGATGAAGTCAACTTGTCTGTGCGTCTAAGCCCCCACCAAAAGCTGGACCAGAGTTACTCAGGTTACTGTATTTAATGATCTAGTCACCGTTGGAATGGGGCATTGGTCCTTTTTTTCAAAATCAAGAAAGCAGATTTTAATAGAAGAACAGAAAGGTAGTCCTCAGAATTTTCCTCAAAAGATTCTTTTTTATAAGCAAGCAATTAGAAACATATAGAGGGACTGTCTCTTATTACTGAGAATCAGTGGAAGTTAAGCTTACCAAAAAGGGTGATTCTGCACCATGCTCTGATTTCTTAGCTCATGCACATTTAATTGAGGCTCCAGCATTAAAATATTCTATTCACTATATTGCCAGCCTCATTTCTTAGTTTCAGCAGTTTGCAAACTGTATGTTTGTTTAAACATTACTTTCATTTATGGGTATATGCTCTAAGGTAAAATCACACAG
This sequence comes from Acrocephalus scirpaceus scirpaceus, assembly GCA_910950805.1. Classification (NCBI taxonomy): domain Eukaryota; kingdom Metazoa; phylum Chordata; class Aves; order Passeriformes; family Sylviidae; genus Acrocephalus; species Acrocephalus scirpaceus. The sequence goes on along the minus strand of OU383774.1, from coordinate 51,183,840 downwards.
ACTGTAACTCTAAATGCGTTTCACTGAGTCATTTGACAGTGACAGCTATTGGAATTACGGATTTAGGGTCTGTTATGAGTGACTGAGAACAACAGACTGGAGCAGGTGAAGTAGATACATGTTCAGACAACCTGATAATTGGGATATAAGAAAAACAAAAAGGCTATATCTTCCCTCTAAGAATATGAAGTTCTGGTCCCACGGAAGCCAGTGGGGAAATGTGTCTTGATTTCTCTGCATTCAGGATTTTCCTGAGTTTATTTGAAATCCTGCTCCCAGAATGAAGAATTCTGATCCTGTTCTTTAAGTCTGTCTTGGTTGAAAATGGCAGGTATACAGAATGAATGAGTTAAATGATGTAATTTTTCAAGTAAAACCTAAATGTTTTATTATTTCAAGTATATTCGTCACTTTTGTGTTTGTGAAAATTACTACAAAAAATTCCAGAATTATGGAGAAAAGTGAAACTCTGTTATTATTTTACTTATTTCTTTGCTCAGTTTAAATTTTTGCTAGCACTTCCGTTCTGCTTCTTGATGGTAAAGACTTATCTAAAGAGAGTTCATCATAGGTTATTTTTTTTAGATAAATACATAAGCATCTGAAATGGCTGAAAGGAATTTTGTCATAGTTTTGAGAAGCCTTAATACAAATTAGTTGAATTGTCTTTTGTGTCAACTATGTGAAAGCTCTCATTATTGCTGTGGTAGTGTTAATTTCTCTTTCCTCCCAGCAGCCAGAAAGTGTATCAGGCTCTGTTCAGTCTTCAGTACTGGGGAAAGGTGTAAAACACCGACCTCCTCCTATCAAATTACCTTCAAGTTCAGGAAGTAGCTCTTCAGGTAATTATTTTTTGACTCAAACATCTCATTTTAACATGCATTGCCTGTTGTAAAATTACAGGATATCCCTTTAGCAAAGATTTAATTTAAAAATACTAGCATCTTATCTGTGAGAAGAGCATAGGTTTTTGTGGTTTGGTTTTTGTTGTTTTTTTTTTTTTGTAGTTTCTGATTATATTGTTCACAAAATTGTATCCTAATATTCAAGTTAACATTCACAGACTAGTAATGTATTTTAATTATGCTTTTTCAGGTAATATTTTTAGTTCACAACAGTCAAGTGGCCATCTAAAATCCCCAACTCCACCTCCTCCTTCTAAGCCTCCTGGTCTTTCCCGGAAACAATCTATGGATCTTAATCAAGTTAGCATGCTCTCTCCAGCTGCCATGTCTCCTGCGAGCTCTTCACAAAGTGAGTCACGACCTAAATTCTCCATTAAATCTTAGGCTTTTGCATAAATGCTTCCTGAGATAAACCTCTTAACCTGTGGAATGATGAAACTTAAGTGTACAGTGTACCCTAAACTGTATAAGTTGTGCAGCTTTAGGCAGGTCTCTTGTTCACTGTATGTATTTTATGTTTATTGTAACTGTGTTCGTTTTCTGTATATATATGTATGCACCCTCTGTGTATACGTTTTAATACATTTTGTGCAAGTAGCATGATCTCCTCATATATAAAAGGCTGGTAGATGATGTGATAAAATTCCAAAGTGTAGATTTTTTTCCTCCAGTGTAAAAAACAGTATGTTAGATCAATTTGCATAATTTAAGCATCTGGTTTTTTAAATGTTATAGGAGCTGGTGCAGTTGTGTATCTATGTATGTATATAATTTGATCAGTCCCGAGGTGATGATACAATAAACGATAAGATGATTTTTTAAAAACACTCCTACACTGTTTTACAAATCATTGCTGATTGCAAGTGTGGTGGTGATGCTGCTGATGATAACACCATATTCTCAGGTGTTAAAATGCAAATTTCAGTCAGAAGTGACATCCCAGTTAAAGCATTTTTGTTAACACTGACAGGATCATTGTAATCATAGCTGTAGATCATAAACGTTTTCTAAAACCTGTATGCGTCTTGAGCCATTTCATGAACAGATCTGTACAAAGAGGAAACCATAGCTGCAGCTTCTCAGTTTTTTTATGAATAATTGTATACTGCACATTCCAGTATCGTGCATGGTATTATAATATGCTTTTTGCATTAAATAATTTAAAATCTGGGTAGCTCAAAAGGTGTAACTTCTCTGCCTTCTTGTTTTGCACAAGATAAAAAAAGAAAACTTATAAAAGTTTTCTTCCGAAATACTGAGTCTGGTTTTATGTTAGTATTATGAATTGTGTTAATCTGCTGCACACAGGTGTTACTTTAAGGCTCTGGTCACCATTCATATTTGTTTCCTTTCTCTCTGCAGGGCATGAAAGCTTAAAAAAAAAAAAAAAAGGAAAACAAAAAAAACCCCGCTCTAGTGTTTTGGGGGTTTTGTTTGGTTTTCTTTTTCTGTTGATAGACTGCCTACTTCATCCACAACAAATACAGCTGTATGTGCTACATTTAAGCAGAGGGAATTGCACAGTAGGTTTTAAAGATGCAGTATTATCCTCTGGTTCTTAAATATTAAATAGTTGCTTTTTATTTGGTCAGTGCTTGGAAAATGGCAGTTTGACTATCTGATGAAATTCAGATCAGCCCCATGATTATTGAAAGTACACATTATCTTGCTGACTTTCTTGTTTTCCATGATATGTTTTTAACACAACCTGTTGGGCAGGCAGTAGTACATGGATGCTATTTGTTTAACAGTTTAGGACAAACATTAATTAGGTTAAAATGGTCACTAAGAAATTATTTTAAGTATTCCTGAGTGGAATTACAACTTAATATATGATAGATCATGGAAGCCCTAAAGGAAAATAGAAATTGGTGTATGCCACAAGGAATGAAGCATGGAGAATGGATTTTCTTTGTGATTATACTGCATCCTTAACAAGTGACTGCAACACTTGTCATGTAGAAATTAACACTTGCAGTCTAAAAAACGGAAGAAATTGTCAGTGCTAAGTAAGATTCCATTAACCTTATTATACAAAAAGGACTGGCCTTCTATAACAAACTAGCACTTTTTATTTTTCTCAATGAGCAGGGTCTGGAACTCCTAAACCATCTACTCCTACTCCAACCAACACCCCTTCATCGACCCCACACCCTCCTGATGCTCAGAGCTCAACTCCTATTACCCCTTCTGCCACCCCTACTCCCCAAGATTCAGGCTTCACCCCTCAGCCCACTTTGTTAACCCCGTTTGCTCAGCAGCAAATGTCTCTGAGCCAGGCACTGCCTGTAATGACCATTCCTCTTTCCACCATGGTAACGTCCATTACTACAGGAACAACCTCCACCCAGGTCATGGCAAACCCCGCAGGACTTAACTTCATCAATGTAGTGGGCTCTGTGTGGTAAGTCTTTTGTTACGATGGTTTCTTAATTTGCCCTGGGGGTTGGTTGGTTGGTGGGAGGGAGCGAGTGTGGTCCAGGGCTGTCCACCATCCATTAGGGTAGATATTTTTCAGGATCTGCAGCACAAAAAAGTTCACTCACTCAGTAATCACAAAGTGAAGAGCCACTAGAAACTATTTCTATTTCTCAAATAGAAGTCACCTGCTAGTAGATTATTGAAAAGATCTATTAAGAAAGGCCTTTATTGCTTTCATCTTTTTGGAGTCATATAGGTTCATTTCTTAAGGCTTTATCTCAGTTTGAGTGATTTGTGAGGTTTTGCTCTGCAAGTTTGAGAACTTTTTTTTATTAATGACAGAGAAAGTAGAATGTGATATGCAGACCAGTCTAAATGAAAAATGGGAACGGATTTGTTTCTATCAATTTAAAAAAGCATTGAGGTGAAACATTCTTTGATCTTTAAAACTCATTTTGGGTTTTGAAGAAAATAATAAATGCTCTCAAGAATAGATTGTATGGTATAGCATGAACTGGTCAGTGTAAGACACAGTGTGCTTCAATGCAGGTATCAGACATTCAAATTATCCAGCTAAGGTGTTCAGCAGTTGATCACTGTTGATAAATGGGACTTTTTTTATAAGACAAAAAGAAAATGCACACCTATTCCTTTTATGATAGTTCAACCAAATTGAAGACTGTTGACCTTTTAGTATTTCTAGAATGAAAGGACTACTTTGGGTTTATTTTTATCAGTTGATATCAAAGAAGAAAAAAACAGTATATGTTCATAATATGAAATATATGTTATGCTCTAGACAAAATGATTTTTTTTAAGCTGCATTGATGTTTTATCCATAGTCCCATAATTTACAGCAAGCAACTGATTTATTTACCATGAGACAGAGGGCAACAATTTAGTTACTCAGATTTACTTGTGCCACTTGGGTTTGATGTGTTGTCTTTCCTCTTCTACAGTGGAGCACAGTCACTGATGAGTGGTTCAAACCCTATGTTGGGGTGCAACACTGGTGCCATAGCCCCTGCAGGTATAAATCTGAGTGGCATTTTACCCCCAGGCGGTCTGGTACCAAGTGCGCTGCCCGCTGCAATGCAATCTGCCTCCCAAGCAGGTCAGTGTGACTGAGTGGAAAAGCAACCCTTCAGACAAGGGACAGTGTGAAAACATTTTGTGAGAAAAATGGACTGAAGTGACCATTGTGTGAAGAGGTTGTGTATTTGATGGCTGGAGCTCAGGAACAACATAACATGTCTTTGCATTCAAGGTGTGGGCTTTGTTGGAGATAGTTTGAAGCTGTTTTTTGGTGAGCTAGGCTGGGAATACGCAGTCAAAACCTGGATTGTTTGGTGTGCTCAGTAAGAAGTTTGAGAGAAACTCCAAATTCAAATGCAGTTTTGATAATGATAACTGCCAGAAAAAAAGGCAGAATTGAACTTAGAGGCCTCACTTTTTAAATGTTTGGGGCATTTTATTCTGGTCCTGGAACTACTTTATTCTTGTACAACAATTGAGTAGTTCTTTATTGCCTTCAAATGCAACTGTATAAATCTTAAAAACACAATTTAAATTATCAGTTTATATTTTCAGAATGTATAATAAAGAAAAAAAGTCTAATGTATGGTTATAGAATGAGAACAGTGGGAGACTTAAAAATATCCATCCCTTATGCTAAGAGTCAAATCTGTCTAAACCATACTGAACCAGACTTTATCTAAACTGTCTTTAAATACCTTCACTAAAGAAGATTCTAGTCTTCCTCAGTAGTTGTTTGGAGTGGTTCATTATCCATGCAAAGTGTTTCCTTCTAATTACAGTGCATCTCCTGAATTACATTTTTTTTCTTCTGTACCTTTCAGATGTGAAAAATAGTTGTTCACTCTTTCTCTTTACCTTTTAAGTATCAAACATGCTGTCATGTCCCACATTTGTCTTCTCTTTCTGATAGGTCGTATTTTTCAAACCTTTCATAATCCTGTCACTCTTTTCTAGACTGTCCAATTTGCTTACATCCTTCTTAAAATGTGATAACCAAAACGGGACACAAGCCTGAGCTTGGCTGATTTGCCACTGTGGAGCACAGCAGAATAAATGCATCTCATCTCTTTCACAACATTCCTGTTAACATTTCCCCAAATGAGGTCTGCCTATTTTTTATCTGTATTTTTTGCAACAGCATTTCCTTAACATAAGAATGGCTTTACTGGTTTAGGCCAAAAATCCATCCAGTCTATATTCTGTCTCTTGACAGTTGCCATTAGAGGATACTAAGGAGAGTGTTTGAGATGAGGCAAAAATGTGAAATGAAACATCCCTTGTCTGCAACTGTACCTCTTCTGGCAATCTACAGCTTTGAGACTTTCTCAGCTGAAGAATATCCACATGGATCTTTGTGCTTAATATCCTGTGCTAGAGTTCTAGTCTGTGGATTTATCTAGTTGGTTTTTGAACCCACGTATATTTTTGGAATCTCTACAGCATCTTGTGACAGTGAATTTTATAAATGTAAACTGTGTGAAGAGGTTGTTTTCTTTTGTGTGCTCTGTAGTTTGTGATATGGATGATTTGGATATGTTTGTGACCTACTGTAACTTCCCGTGTCCTTTCTTGCTGTATAGACACTAAGATAGTTCCAATTTTGTATTTGGCCATTTGTCCTTTTTTAATTCAGTGTTACTGAGTTTTGGACCATTTATTCAATTCACAAGGATCACTTTTAGTCTGCTTCTGTCCTTTCAAGCACTATCAGCCTCTACCAGTTTGGTGTCAGAGATTTGTACATGCTGTGCTGTCACCCACACAACAGATGCGAGTAGTGAGCTGAGCTAGGTCTGTGCAAGACCTCCAGAGCTTCTGTTTAATACCTGCTGTCTTACTGGAGTGTTGCTCAGATTTGGGGTGGGATTGTTTTCTGTTAAAGATTGATAAGAGTATATTACTTCATTGAGGCCTTGGACTTTTTGGATTTACTGTACAAACAGTAAAACTTTTAAAAACTCAGAAGAAGGAGCACTGAAAAACAACTGCTGTGGTGTTCTCCACAATCACCTTTGTGTAAATGCATGAACAGGTTGTAGGTCACAGGGTGTAGTGTTATGGTGATACACATTTCTTTCCATTTAGTCAGCTCGTGTGCACTTTTAGTCTGAATAACTATGGACTGCATTATGGAAAATGCAGCATTGTATTAAGTTTACACTTAATTTACACTTGCCAGTATTACACTTGTATTATACATGTATTATTATACACTTAGTATTAAATGTACACTCAATTTACACTGGCCAGTTTTCCAACTTCCAGATGTTTTGAAATAGTCCCAGTGGAAAGGTGTAATGCAAAACACAAATACAACTGAGTAAAGACTCACTACTAATAAAAAGGTGTTTTCTTTAACAGGCAGCCCATTTGGTTTGAAAAATACATCAAATCTTCGGCCCTTAAATCTTCTACAGGTAATTTATATACTTGGACACAATAATTAATGATAATTTCTTACCTTTCTATAGAGACATGCTTAGTGCAGCTTACTGCACTGGCCCACACAGATCTTTGGAGCCAGTTGGTCAGACCATTTACCGCAAATCTTCATTGCTTATTTAAAATTGTAGAATAAGAGAAGAGATTCCATAGAGATACCAGGTGGAAGTTATATTCCTAGCTCAGAAAAAAGCAGATAGTTTTCAGTAACAATATAAAGATGCTGACATTTGGATTCAAAAGATTAATACTAAAATACAATCTTTCAGGATTTGCCTAAGGTTTCATTGCAGATCATTCTTTATACTAAGGTTACAATTATACTGTACAAAACAGGGTAGTAGAATCACTCTGAGGTTATACATAGAATGCCTAAAAGCCAAGCTCAGCATGCACAGGTAGGTGCAGTAATGGGTTTAAAGAGTGTTTGGTAATGGAAATGGAAGTTCATGTAAGATAGGGAGTTTAGAAGGTCTATAAATGCTTTCTTTGCACTAAGCGTACATACAAATGAAAACATGAGCAGATGTTTATTATGTCAGAGTTGCATTTAAAAGTGGAACAGGGATTGCTTGTGGAACTGGGTGGAGTTCCCGGACCTTGATTGAAGTCAGCTGCCAGATGCAGGTACAGAATTCCAGTTTCAGTGTTCCACATAGATTGCACCACATTTCAAAAAATATTACCAGCTTTGCTACTTCCTCTTCCTGCTCCTGTACGCTCCAGAAACATGGTAAAGGGCAGGCACAGGAGGCAGTTACGCCAGAGTAGAGCTCTTCTATAGAATGAAATGCCTGTATTTTGAGTAATTCCATGTTGAAGGACATGCTTTCAAGCTAGCTCTGCTACTCATATAAACCAAGAACAATTCAGCTGAAATAAGTGCAATTAAAGCTGGGCTAAGGGAGAGGAATTAAGGCTGTTTCAATATCTGTTAAAATTCAGTGTAATATTCTGAAAGTGGAAATTATATACAATGCTGTTGAAGACTGGCATTTATATTTCCAGTATCAGTACAGTATCTGCCATTTTAATTAAAATAATTAAAATGTATTTTCCTATGGAAATATTTTTCAAGTTCATGCAAGTTTGTTTTCAGAACATGAGCCTTTTTCACAAACTGCAATAGCTGTAAACTGATTGATTCTAAAGGCATTACAAAACAAAAATCAAGCCTCTAGGAATTCCACCACTATCAATACTATGTTCATCCCAGAACAGTAGGAAACTCAGCAGTTTGATTGAATTATGCCTTTTGTTTTTAATCTTCAGCAGCTTCCAGGTGGTTCATTTATTTTTAACCCCCTCCAGCAGCAGCTGTTACAGTTTTCTCCACAGCAACAATCTCAGCAGCCTACAAGCTGTAGCCCTCAGCAACAGGGAGAACAGGTGTGTGCTAACAGCCCTCAGTCTGGGGTGCATGGATGAAACAGTTTCTCCTGTTCTCCCCATCTCCACAAGTAAATGAACCATTACCCAATAGATTTGAAGCAGAGGAGGAGGAAAGTCTTCCTCCTAAACTTTCTCAAACAGCAAAGACTGCAGTGACTCTGTTGCTATGGCTGGAGCTGGGTTATACTTCTTTAGTTATATCCTGTATAGAAAAGCTGTAACAAAACAAATTGGCTGAGCATTGTCTAACTCTTTCATGAAGAGAGCCAGCCCCACTGTATGGGTGGTGTAAAATCAGCTTAGTGCTATGTTCATCGTAACTAACAGGTACATCACATGAAGAGAGAAAAAATGCAGTCAGGATTATTAGAGTAACTAAAACTTGTTACTGGCGCTGCTGTGAGTTGGCTTACAACCCTCACTGCTGTAGTTCATCAGAATTTTCTTTGCACCAAAAGAAATATAGGTTGTCTTTAAAGCTGTCATCCTAAGACATTTGCTCTACTACTGCCTGTAATTAGTGTTAAAGGCATTAATCACTGAGGAAGTCTAAAGTCTTGATAGAGACTGATCCATCCTCAAAATAACAAATTTTGAGTGGTCAGTTGCACCTTAAAAATCCTAAGGTGCAAGTACCAGGTTAGTACTTAAAAACCCTAACCAGCATTGATGCAGTGATTTGAGAAAACTAGCTGCTCTGCTTTTGTGTTCATCTTCCCAGACATGCAAGCCTTCTGCTTACCAAATACTCTCTACCGGATACTCAAGTTTGGCATAAGTTCACTTGTGATACTGTAGACTGTTCATAAATAAGATGCCTCTTCCAAATTTTTTTATGGTATATAGCCACCTATGCCACAGGCCTTGTTCTGGATTGTGGGACAGTTTAAGGGAAGCTTTGCAATTTGTTCACAGCATACAAATCTCTGAATGTCAGTTAGTAGTTGAACTACTTAAAAAAAAAAGTGACCTTGCACTCTTGGGTCTTATTTTCTAGACACTGAACATCAAGGGCATTTACAAAAAGGTTGATGTAAACATAGTCCTTCTCGTAGCAGAAAGTTCTTCTGGAGAAAATCAATCTCTGCATTGGTGAAATTGCCCTAAGGAACTTCTCTCATACCTTGCATTATAGAGGAGGGGATCGTTGGCTAAAATGAGCTATTATGAACACTAGATTCCTTAGCTTTCATAAGGACAGGAATGTATGTGCTCACAGTGCTTAGTGAAAAAAGTAAGGCCCAAACCCAAAAACTTTCTGTGCTACCAATATAAATATGCATTCTCTCTCATACTTGGAGATTTTGCCTACATGGTGGTTCTATGACTCTTAGTCATCATGAAGGTGATGACTGAGATGATGTCTTAACGTGCAGTCTTTTGGTCTGGTTTTCCTAGCTCTTAGCGGCATTACAATGTAATGCTAAAGAAGCATTGCAACCCCTGTACAGCACCAGCTTTTTTCTGACTGATAAGCCATGCAGTTTTCTTGAATTGTGCATATAATGCTTTACTTCCCTGTGTTACAAATCAGTGCATAATTTAAGTTCTAGAAGATGTCATAATTCAGCACCCTTTTTGACTTCAGGAGACACTAGGTCAGACTCCACTAATTCCTTTAAAGTGATTACTGTGAAAACTACCCTGTTCTGAAAATAGTTTTAAAAGTCGGGTCAGTATTTTTATGAAATAAAGGAGTGTGTGGCACAATATGAACAGGAAATCTAAGTGTTAGGCTTTGCACACTTTGATTGATTAGTACCTTTGATTGATTAGGACATGGATTTCTCAGGGTCCCCTGAAGACTTTGGGGCTGGGAGTGGGACAGGAAACTGTCATAAGATTACAACATAAAGTGTAGTCTCTGCTAGACTACAGAGGAATTGACAACTACCTGTGACTTCTGCTGGGTAACAGGAGCAATACCATTTCTGCCAAAACAAAGCTGTTCTGGGGTATTAAATATCTGTTTGTTCTACTGTTAATGGCCACAGTATTGTCTTTTCTACACACACTGGATGACATGGCATTAAATGTTTTTATATGGCACTTCAGAAGTTTGCCTTCACACTGGCTTTATTTGCTAATTCGTTGATACGGAAGTTTGGTAATAAGGATCAAGCTTTTCATTTTTGCTAGGGGTCTGACCAAGGTCCATCCAATCAAGATCAGGCATTATCTGCCCAACAAGCTGCTGTAATTAACCTGACTGGAGTAGGGAATTTTATGCAACCTCAAGCCACAGGTATGTGCTTGCTGAGCCTCCTTTTGTAGCTAAGTGTTTATGTTGATAAATTCACACTGCAATGAAGTTTGGTCTTAAGGAAGTCTTATGTTAGACCAGAATAATTTACTGTTTGTTATCAGGACATGAATTTTATGAGAAATACTCGACTTCTAAAGCATGCACTTCTCTGCTTTGTTTGGCAGTTAAGTGCCATCAATTGATAGTATCACATGAAAACAAGTTACACTTATGACAAAACGAAAACACAGGAAACTTCATGCCAGACTTCATTAAGGAATGTTTCTTTAACTGTGTGCTTAACATCCAGTGTGAGAAACCTTTGTGTCTCCACAAGCACTTCATAATCTAATTATGTTCTAACTAACAGAGTATGTATATCATGTATACTTTATTCTGCACTGTTCCAAATTTGACTCTGAAACTAATTCTATTGATCCCCCTTTCCTTTTACACTGTATTCCTATGTCATCCTCCCCTGACCAACTCAACCTGACCTCTTTGACCTGCCTGCTTTCCCCTTCTCCTTTCTCAGTGTTGTCTCAGCTTGGCTCTGCCGTGAACAGACCTGGGCAAAGCCTTCCTCAGCAGAGACTCCAGCTCTCTTCTGCCTTGCAACAGCAACAACAACAAGCCTTGCAGCAGCAGCAGCAACAGATACAAGTAATCCAGCAACTTCACTCTGACTGTGTTTAAAAAAAAATTAAATTAAAAATACAATTCTTGGCTCCAAAATCAAAAATACTGCCCTTTTGGGCTCTCTTTGTAACTAATGCAGTTATGGTCTTGCAAATTGAAGGGGGAAAAAAAAAAATAGACCAACAAAACCAACATGTATTTGACAAACTATCATGCAAGACCTGAAATCTGTGGTTCTCTCAGCTTGGAGCACTGAATTTATTTTTATTCGTTTAAGCCCTCCACCTTCCTGATTTGCAAACATTCAAGGGGTGCTTGTGGCACATATCTAAATACTATACCAGGTGCCAGTAGATTTCAAAATGGCATGGGTGTAAGCACCTGGAAGTTCAAATGTAGCACTGCTACAGTCAGTACATGGAAGCAAGAGCTCTGCAAAGCATTTCTTTACCATTCAGATGCTTCATGAAAATATTATAGCATTTTTTTAGCACACAGTCTTCTCTTTGTCATACAGAAAATTCATATGATGCATACACTGAGAAGGTATCGCATTAAAAAGGTACTGTGTAACCCAAACACTCAGTGAAGTTGCTGAGTTACTGCAATGAAGAAAAAGGGCAAAGAAACAAAGCTGTGGACATTCACGTGTAAAATGTTAGCTTGTGCCCTCAGCCGGCTTCTGTGCCACTGGTGCTGCTTGACTGTACCTATTGCCCCAGTACATGGTGTGTTCCTTTTGTCAACCTGGTGCTTCCTCATTTTTTCTTTCTTTCTCTCCCCGCTTCATTCTTCCTGATGTGAAAGCTTTATAGTCAACACTGACAAGCTTTTTCTCCCTTCTCCTCCATGGCAGCAGTTACGATTCTTGCAGCATCAAATGGCTATGGCAGCGGCAGCAGCACAAGCAGCTCATCTGCATCATCAACAGCATTCAGGCAGCCACTCAAAAAGTAAAAGGAAAAGAGGCACACCAGCCCCTCCAAAATCATGAGACTTGCCTTCCCCCCAAAAAAATTATTCGAAGGGGATTTTTTTTTTCCAGATTATTAAGGAAAAGGCTTAAAATTAAATTAGTGTTTTATATAATTGGTGGGAAAATGAACTTTTGACATTACAGTAAAAGAAATGAACTGATTTTGGAAGCCGACCTTACAGAACTTAGAAATTGCATCTATAAAGCGACTAGGATCTGGTTTCTCAAGTCACTTAATTTTTTAACAGAATGTTTTATCTTGTATTTTTTACCACTCAACAACATTGTACATAGAATAAGGGTGAAAAACATTTTAGAAAAAATGAACTTTGTAAATGTAGTATTGGTATTTGTTTATTTAGTATAAAAGGTTTGTGAACACTGTAACAAATACAATTTTTACAAATCCATTTTTGAGAAGAGCTCTCTTGTTGTTCACTTGGGTGTTATACTTTTTATTACTTTGTCTATCAGCTTCTTTACTTCTTTGTGTCTTGTAATTGCTCTGGTGATACAGTCTTGAAGCTTGGCTCCTGTAAGAGGACTTCCACCTAAACATTGAAGGGAACAATTTGATTTTCTACTTATCCTTCAGTTATGTGTGTCTAACTGTGATTTCCAAATGCAAATATTAATACGGTAATTGTCATTACCAGCACCTTTCACCTGGGAAGCATACAGCTGTCCCAACCCCAGCTTCAGGCAAAGATAATGGAAACAAACAAAAGCTGTTACAGCAGACATGCGCAGAATTTGTCCTCTGCTGTGACTGCTTTCTGAACTTTAGTCATGGCACCATCTTAAAACTCTTTTTAAGAGCAGGTAATTTAATGACTAATCAAGAAGACACTCTGTTACCATAAAGCACCCACATCTCACAAAGCAATGCAGCCACATAATCTTTTCTTGACCTAGCATCATCATGTCCATAGGTTTCTTTGTAGTAAATTTAGAAGTACCTGGTTTATGGACAGAACAGAGTCTGCCTTCTTCATCAGTTACAATGGTTACTGTTCCAGTTGCTAAATCTTCTTCTTCAGCAGTTGGATCAACAATGAGTAACGTGCTTGTGAAAGAAATGCATGCAGATACGTTGGTATACATTGCTTCATTAATGTTATTTCAAAATACAATTTTTACTGTAGTCTTGCAAAATACTTGTAGATGGATTTAGTGCTCAAGCTTATCTGTTTTCCTACCAAAATGCACCAATTTTAAAAAAAAGAAAAAAGCCAAAATGTGGGAGATTCCATATAATTGTGTTTATGAGTGGAAAATAGGCATATAAGCTATTTCATAAATTTTTGTGACAGTGATGTATTGCAGGAAAACGCCACTAAATTGCCTTTCGCAGTGTGTAATATGAAATACTGCAGTAATTATTTTGTAGTTACACTGAAGACTGACATTTCTTTTAGGTGTAGGCTGCACTTATTTCTACCAGACACCTTAAAGCAAAACTCTCATTTCCAATGGCAGGTTCACCAAAGTAGTTCTTAATTTGTTGTCAGTGAACTCCAACCTCACTCAGACTGGAAGGCTTCAAAAACAAATTCAGTGGGTCGCTTAAGATAGCTTATTCTGGCTGTCATACATCACATGAACAGTTCAATGCATGGCTGATGGTGATGTACAGGTCACTGCCACAGGAGCAGCATCAGTGCTCCTCAGCCATGGCTATGCTAACTAGCAACCCACCACTTCCATTTATTCAAGGAGGCCTTTTATGCAGAAGAAAAATGCCTCTGGAAGCCAGAGTATGTAAAGCATTTTATTGAAAGGTCTGTGTCAACAGGTCTAGAAAAATTAATAAACCAGAGTTGAAAAAAAAATAAATCGCACAACACAGGCACACACCCCCTCAATAATAGTCTTAGGAGCTAAAAGGAGACTTAAATAACTTGTTTGATGCAATAGTTGGTTTCAGGGAAGAAAACTTCAGACCCCACAGAAACCGTATTAAAGCAATTAACAGAGGCACTCTAAAGTACCAGGAATGTCCTGCTCTGATGCATTTTGGGAATCACTTGGTCAACATTTGAAATTACTGCTGTCCCCACCCCATTTGTTACTTGGATGAAAGCCCTACTAATCATTTCTGTGAATACACATTAATGTGCCATAACCCTCCAACATCTCCAAACAGACCTAAATCTTGAACACACAGTGAGCACTATCCTGTCACTTTCTACTTTGCAAATGGATGTCACCAGAAATTACTGCATTTTTACACATAGCAGCAGAACACATTCTTAACATTCTTGACCTAATGAAGAGCCAGTAAACAATTTCAGATGAGGAGTCAGATGTGATTACTTTGAATTCTCATAATCAGATTCTCTTCTTACATGAACAATGACTTAAGCATGCTGGTTACACTTCACCTTGGGTAATTTTGTTTTCAGTAATCCAGGGGTTCCATTGTTTTAACCAGACTGTTAGTTCTTACTTCCTTATCTTTGGAAGAAGCTGTTCAAAAACTACCATCTATTCTATCAGTTACTTACACAGGCACTGGTAACGGTTTCATCTTAAAGATACTTTAAAAACCTGAAACAGTACCCATCACTGTACTTTTTAGCTTTATCTTTTAGGTTGGGAACCACTTCTGCTTTAAGCCACAGGAATAAACTGCAGAGTAGAGACTGCACTTTATTCTGTGCACTCATTACATCACAGAACTAGAGGTCCCTTCAATGAGAGAGGCTGTGGATTTAAGATGGGTGGAGCAGCATTGCCTGAGGCTCCACACTGGTCACTGGCAGAAGTGCAGAAACATCGCTGGTGACCACCTCTTGTCTTTCATTTGTTTTACAAATGTTGTTTCCATAAAGTACAAAACAGTTTGGAACTTACTCATCGAATATAGCAAATGATGTGGCAACGGGATGCTTTCTGATAATCAAAGGATTCTTCTGTTTTAAATTAACTTCTGATAAACCAGTTTCTTCATTTATCGTAACCAATGGCAATTGCACTGAAGAGATGAAAAAATGACAATGGTCTAATATTAAACATTGCTGGGTTTAGCAGGCCTAGAGATGTTGACAACTACTGAAATATTTAAGCTGTTTCTTTAACCCACTGAAAATCAATCAGAATAGTTTTGCCTACATTAATGATACTCTCTACAAAAAAAATTTCTTGAATTCAAGGGAAGTATTTGATTTTTGTACCCAAGGTAACAGAAGCTTTTCTCCTTACACAGAAGTATTTTCTACTTCCAAAATGCCACACAATTAGAATACTTGAGTCATATTTAACCAAAAGTATTTTTCTCCAAGTCTACTGGACATATAAAAACTAGGAATATAGTTTCATGTCATGAATTTTATGTATCTGTAGAAACACTGCAACATGACCTTCAGCTAACTCTTGCTGTGACAACCCATACATTGCTGGTGACAAGGAGGACAAGAGCAAAGCAGCTAGGGGAATTCCAAGGCTGGCAATTCACAGAAAGGGAAGCCTTGTCATAAACTTCCCTTTAAACTGCTGCCTTCATGCATTTATAAGCCACACACCGGCAAAAAAGTCAGTCCATGCATTTTTTTTTACAAACTATAATGCATTAAGCTAGGAAAGGAATATTCTGTTGTGACAAAGTACTTGTGTAAGTAAAGCTTGACAGCTCATCCTGCCTACACAAAATATATTATCAAAGTAATACCCTGATGTAGATGTTAAACTTGTTCATGGCCACTGCTGAAAGACTCAGGTATCTAAGTATCTTTGGTATACCAAAGAACACGTGGCAGAATAGCCACTAGTCTTTTAGGAAAGCAATAATAAGTGTACAAAAAGATCCTGTTTTTATACTGTGTTACACACCTACGACATCCCACCATCATTTCCACCTTGTATTTGCATTCAAATGACAGGAAACAAACAGTCCCATGAACCAGTTACCTATTATCAGGGTTCAAAACTAATGCATTTCTCCAAGCAACACTAATCAGAACATCTCTCAGGACTCTAAGGAAGACCTACCATTTTTTAATGCTGCCAACAAAGCAAAGACACTGGCATCCAGAAGGTTTCCATCATAGTCCAGACATATGATATCACAGTATAACACCCAAGCAAGCTATAAAAAAAGGTTTGCACAAGTGAGATATTACATCAGCTAAGCAAATGGTGCAATATGTAAGAAAATTCTGGCCACACTAAATACAGATACTTACTTCTATCATAGATTTTTGCACTTAGGATGTAATCTAAGCTATGAAGACTGAAAAGCAAAAACAACACTAAAATCCCCTTTAACCTCAAATACCTTCTCTATTTGTACTTCTGTGGAGGTATAACCTTGTTACTATCTCCCTCTTCATTCTGAGATACAACTTACCTTGCCATTGGCAATACATAGATCTTCTTTCACTATCATCTGTGAACTAAAATAAAATAAGAGTAAGCAAGGAAATAGAAAACTGTCTTGCAGAGTTGCTTGCATTTCAAAAGCACTAAGATGGTTCTTACTTTTCAATCACATCTGCGATGAACTGGCTCGCTGCTTGAGCCTCTTCACCAGGTGGTCCAGAGCGAAATCTCTCTGCACAGAGGGATGGCAGCTCTACATTGGGAACTAGGTAGCAAGAATCATTAGTCATAAACCAAAGAAAGCAGGCAATGGGTAATCAAAAATAAAAAAATAACTAACAGATGCTCTTAATACCATTTTATGTACTTCAAATGAAAGGCAAGACCAAGAATTTTTCAATCGAGCTTTCGTAATTCTCCCCTCAAAAATAAAGTTATGCATGAGTTTGTATTAAATAACTTGTAGTACTCTCTGCACTCAGAAACTATATATTCCATGGAAAAGCACGTACTCCTAGCTACCACTCTCTGTTTATAATCCTTCTCTATCATGACCCACACAAATTCTTCCTAAAGTGTTAAACACTTTTCAGCAGATGGAGAAACAGCAGCATTTCCATCCCACTGCCTGACTTTACTGGTATGCTGTCTGCTTTTCGTCAACCATTAAAACCTGAGGCTTTAGACTTGAAGCAAAAACATGCATAAACACTCATGAAAAAACCTAAACATAGTCAAGCTCACTGAGAACAACATAGAATACTTGGGAGATGCCTTAGAAAAAGGGGATTTCGTCTAAGCTCTCAGTTCCACAGAATTATTTTATTTCCGAAGAAACTCCAAATAGGAGTGAGGAGGTACCACCAGGACTTGCAGTTCTCTGAGAAATAAACAGGTTTTATTTCACCATTTTTAAGAGTTGCATTTTATGCCTACTGAAACTTTGAAACACAAGTTAACATGCCTTTGCACAATCTTGCATGCCACTATCTTTTACAGATTACCTTCTCCCTCTTAATATACACACTGCTGCAGGTTTCCTTCCATGCCCAGCCTGGAATCACCAATAAAAAGGCAGTTGTGTATGGAAAACTCACAAGCAGAGCAAACGGAATTCTAGATGCCTAGATGTCAATTTTGAAATTAATTAGAAGGGATGTATCTTCACAACAGAATTTTCACAACCTTTTAGCTGAGTAAGCAATACAAAACCTGAGTAAGATCCATAGTGAAACACTTACCAATATATCCCTTATTAGCAGAATCCACTGCAGGTGCAGCAAGTTCCTGGAGAAACAGAAAAGAGAAAAATGAAGACCAGAGTTTTGTACAAAATATTTTCCAGGTGTTCTATATACAAATGGTTGTTTTCTTCCCAGTTATCATTACAATGAGATTTTCAAGAACCATTTTTAATCAGTCCTTGTCTGTAAATTTCCTGTGGAAGAACTCAGCACTGGGATGAGCAGTCATTTGTCTTGTAGGTCATGCATGGCAGGCCAGCAGGAAAGTTGAGGCTACAAGGCATTCAATAGTCCAGCCAGCTCGTTCCCAGTGCACTTACTGATCAATGTTCAGGAACTTTTCAATTATAGAGCTTTAATATAGAAATAACAGGGCCTTAAGTTTTGTACACATCTTTCCCCATACATGATGGGCATCACAAAAATACATGTTCTCAGACTATACAGGCAGGATGATACAATTACATTATATATTAACTTTCTGGTCTGGAAGTAACTCAGGTGAAAGACTGTATTTGCATCTGACTGGAACATTATTGTAACTCCAAGGGCGATTAATTCTAAACACAAATGCACAAACTCAGCTAACAGATAAATAAAGATAAAACCCAATCATACCGCTTTTACTCCACAAATCACTGTGGTATTTCCTAACTTCACCAGAGCAGAACCATCTGCAGTTGTAATTGAACCTGAAGAGAAAAAGTACTGTTCAATAAATCTATTTTCCCTTCAAACGCCATTAAATAACATCCAACCTTCATGAAGTGTTTACTTTCCATCATTTTATACTAAACACAGGCTAAGCAAACTCTCAAATCCAGAGTGGGACAGAATCTCTGTATTAAATACAAAGAGTTAATCACACAGAATGGTTGAGGTTCTCCAGCCTGCTGAGGCCTCTCTGGATGGCAGCACAACCCTCTGGCACATCAGCCATTCCCAGTTCGGTATCATCTGCAAACTCGTGAGGGCACCTAAATTGTGCTGCACTTACAGGAACAGAATTGACTGATTACACTGTGCACATCAGCCCAGGAACAGGACTGGAAACAATGCTCAAGGATATTACTGTACCACACATTCTCTTTCATGTTTGTTGAAACTGTGAAGAAAAATCCTTCCTCTTCCTGGTTTTCAAATGCAAGAACCAAGAAAACCAATTAGCAAGTCATTAAGGTAGCCACTGATATATTATATATAAGGTATATAATATTACTGATATTAATATCACTGATATTAATAATACCTCCCCCATTATTTTTATTCCACATAAGCACTTGCCTATGTTGACAGTGGTTGTCCGAAATTCGCCTAACTCTCTTCCATCAGGCCGACAGTTCTCTTTCTAAAGAAAAATTACAAACTTCAAATTAGAAAACATACTTTATCAAATAACACAATAATATTTTTGCTAAAGAAATTCATTAAAAAATATGATCTTCTCAAAAATGCTCAGGAAAACTCAGTCACACTCTAGCTGGCTTTTCATCATAGTTTGTGGTTGTAAGCCTGCAAAAGAAAACTCCTGATTTTTAAAATTCATTTAAATTTATTTAACCAATATAACAATAGACATTGTCTCAAGGGTACTACAGGAGGCTAGATGCAGAATATCATCCAAGAATGAACACGCACTGGTAACTTAAAATGAGAGTTTCTACCTGTCTACATTGTTTAGTGGAGCTCTTAAAATTACAGAAAGATTAATTACAGAAATTAAAATTAAAGAAAACAAAAGAAAAACCTTGCACCCAAAGAAAACCCAACATTCAAGTACTGTCAGTCAGAAGCTGTAGAACACATAACCCTTATGTTAGAAACTGAAACAATATTACATCATTTTAGATCGGAATTGTTATTCACCACAGTGTCAAGCTTTTCAAAAGCAAACGCTTTTGGTTCAATTATGAGAACCAAAACTGCAATAATGCTAGACCCATTTCTAAGTCAATACAACTTAAGTAATAGAGGAACTAATTTAAGGTAACAAAAGTCAGTGTTTTTCCTCCACAGTTACAGCATGCATGGTTAGCAACAACAGTTGCTAATTTCTATTACTAATTTCTGTAGCATCTAAAAGCCCGGTTTGACATAATTTTGTACTAGACAAAAGCCTGCATCACCATCTTGGTCAAATTTAACCTGAACTCCTTTCAAGACCAACAGAAGCATTCACCTATCAAGATGAACAGCATCAACACCACAGATGGAAAGAGAAACATGTTCCGAAGAGCACAAATGTTTTTCACCTGCTCAGACTCTCTTTTGGTTGTTTTTTTTTTTTCAGTTTCCATTTCCACAGTTTCAGATTTCCATGCAGACAAGTTAGAGGAGCAGAAGCAAGCAAGAAAAAATTCACTACAAGGAATTTATACAGGCATCTCATGTTTCACTCACCAAAAACCTCCTGTAATATTCCAATGGTTCCACAGTTCTAGAACAAATAGAAAGAGAAGTTCAAATGCAAGCTCCTGAGTCGGCAAGACACACACACACACACACACACACACAAAAAAACAAAACCCAGCAAGCACAAACCCACGATAAATAATCTGAGAATCAAGATGCCTGACAAAGCTGCTTAGCGATACAATTACAGAACAATGAGGAAACTCCAAACTAATCTAAAAAATAAGATGTTTTCCTAAATTCAGGTCCAAAATGCTTCTTCCATACAAGGAACCTGCCTGCACATATACTCAACAAAAACTGCTAGCTTTCACTTAAATAATCCTATTAGCTTTAAATCAAAAGAAGTCTTTAGTGACACACAGGTGTAAAATGCCTTCCAAGGAATGCAAAAAAGAAAATTTTACGACAATGTGTGAAATATCTGTTAGTTCAAGGACTGCATTCAGATGCAGAAAATTGTATAAAAATTTTAAATTATTCAATTTTTCTTAGAATCTTTGAGAAAATATAAAATTACAAAATATGCTTGATGCAGTGCTTCAGATGAAAAATAATTAATACCTATTATTAATCATACACTAGGAACAGTATTTGTGTATTAGTATTTTAAGCAGGTATCATAAAGATTAAAAAAAATGCTTTAATAAAAGTGTTGCCAAATTTAAACAAAGCAATCAATTTTGTTAAAATAGTGCTTCTAGGGCAGGGGTGGAAAAAAGATAAATGGAATAGGCAAGTTTTCCAAATGCAAACTAACATACAGAGGCATCACCAACATAATGGCCAGCATGATTTCGCTCCTGTTGGTTCCACATGTATTGGTCATGTACTACTGGATTATAAACCCAACGCAAGGTCTGTTGTCTTCCAGTTCATGAAACAGCACTTGCTAAACCTTGTTTGACGCATTTAAGCCATAAACACAGTAGAATTAAGGATGCTGGGACAGACTACCCAGAAAAGCTGTGGATGCCCTGTGCCTGTGCCTGGTCAAGGCCAGGCAGGATGGGGGTCTGAGCAACCTGGTCTAGCGAAACGTGTCCCTGCCCACGGCAGCGGGATTGGAACTGGGTGACCTGGGAAGATCCCCTCTGACCCAAACCATTTTACTGTTCTAAAACGAGTAGCTATAAATGGGAAGTCATTGAATTCCCTAGTTTTAACTCCCCTATAATGCTATCAGCTGTGTAAGGGGAGGTTTAGGTTGGAGAGTAGGAAATCACGTAGGGGGTGATTGGGCACTGGAACTGGAACTTCCCCAGGGCAGAGGTCAAAACCTCTGGAGTCCGAGGAGTGCTTGGATAACGCTCCCAGGCACATGGGACTCCTGGGGGTGTCCTGCACAGGGCCAGGAGTTGGACTCGGTGATCCCTACGCATCCAACTCGGAATACTCTACAATTCTGATACCAGGTAGCTCCGGGCCTCACTGAGCTCTGCTTTTAGCCGACCCTTTTCCCGGCTGGGCAAACCCCGCTCCCTCAGCCTTTCCCGCACACGTCGGGGCTGCACAGCCCCCGCAGCACCGACCCCATCCCGACGAGACGCGCCGAGCGCGGTCCCGGCGCGCAGCCGCGGCGGTAACCGGGTAAAGCCTCAAGGCTCCCCGCGCGGCCGGCCCGGGGGGGACGCGGGCAGGGCCGGGGGGGCCGCGGGCGAGACCCGCGGCGCGGCTCCGGGGGCACCGCGGCCGCCGGGCCCAGCACTTACTTGAACGCCGCCGCCATGGCGGTGCCGTCTCCGCCCCGGATGTGGCGCCCCCTGGCGGTCCGCCCGCCCGACAGCCTCGGCGGGCGGACCGGCGGCAGCGGCGGCGATAGGAGCGGCAACGGGGGCGGTGGCGCTGCGGGGCCCTGACCGCCGGGGGGCGCCGGCGGCTCCCTGCGGCACCCGGCGGGCGGCGCGGCCGCTTCCGCGTCGCTGTCGCGGCGCGCTGGGGCCCCGCGGCTGCCGCGGGCGATGGCGCTGCCGCCGCTCCCGTCCCTTCCCCTGTCTCTGCCCGCGGCTGCGCTGGCGCTGGCGGCCCTCGCCGCCTTCCTCCTCGTCCTGGTGAGAGCCGCGCGCGGCGGGCCCGGGGGGCTCCGAGGCGGGGGCGGTGCGCGGTGCCGCCCTGTGCCCGCCCCCCGGTGCGGGGCAGGGGCGCTGCCCGGGGTCCCGGCCCCGCCCGGGGGTCCCGCCGCGCCCCGCAGGCGGCAGGGCCGGCCCGGGCCGGGCGGTAGAAGGCGGCAGGGCTGCGCTTGTGCCGGGCGTTGTGCGGGGAACGATTTTGGGCAAGGCGTGGGGTGCCATGCCGGGCAAAGGGGACCGAAACGGAGCATTTCGGCCTTACAGTACGTGTTGGGAAATGTCCCGGTAACGCCTTCGCGTTAACCATTTGGGGAGTTGCTGTGTTTCTGCGTATCTGAGATGCCCTGCGAGATTAAGAAGTTCGACCCCCTGGAAGGCAAAATTCTGCTGCCTGTCCACAGTGCCACGTATGCATCCTGCCCAGAGAGGTGGCGGAGGCACCGTCCCTGGAGGTGTTTACGGAAAGACTGGACGTGGCACGCAGTGCAGTGGTCCAGCTGATACGGTGGTGGTGGGGCATCGGTGATCTCAGAGGGCTTCTTCAACCGAAGTGATTCTCCGTGTGGTGTCACCGAGTAAAAGTGCTCCAGAACCCAAGTTCTACCGCTTTTTTTTTAGCCGTGCATAAAGCAATCAGAGCCTCAGTTTTGCAAGCACATATGGCTAGCTGGTCATGAGCCTTGCTGTTGATTTCAGTGGCTTGGTGGGGGATCAGAGGTGGCACCTGCTTGTGTGCTCAGGGTTACTTGGGGAAGGGGCTTGGACCATGACTTTGGAGGCACCTGCATGCTTTGCAGTTAAAAACAGCAACAAGACAATGATGCTGACAGTGGTCAGAGTGGGAGTAACCACATGGCTTGAGAGGGCTTTGGTCCTGTGTGAAATTCCACAGCAGCGACCCACCTCATTACTGAAATATACTTGGTTGCCCCTGGCAGCACATTTAACACCTAGGTAAACTTCTAATAGAATGCTCGACAACCTTTTTCGTTTCTTTTTTTTTTCATCACAGATTTGTGCAATTGCTCATGTAACTGCCAACACAATGCCACAAGAAGATGCTAAATGCAGGAAACGATCTGCACCAAATATCCATGATCCTGCTACAAGAGAACTCTCTGTCGTTGTGCCTTCATACAATGAGGAAAACCGGTGTAAGATTTTTCTTGTTTTGAGGAAAAGAAGAAAATCTATCTGTTGTTACTGTAATAATGCAGAGGTCAGTTGGGTTAGCAGTAGATTCTGGCAGGCCAGATTATGTATCAGATTTTGGACACAGTTTCCAGAAAACAGTCCAAGTACATTGAATTTCAAAATTAAGGCATTGTGTAACTTGATTTCTACTGCTAAAAATAGCATGGGGCACTTGTAAGAATCCTCTTAATTTTAATGAACCCTAAAAGAATTCATTGCCCCTGCAAATGGTGCAAGGCAAGAAGTAGTAAAATACTTTTAAAATTGATCTGAGAGCTTCCCACTCTTTAAACAACGGCAGCTTCAGACAAGCAGGAAAAATGATGATCTCATGGGTTTGTGTTTGACTTGGCCATAGATAGGAGTACCTGATACTGAGTGAAGGCTTTAGATGTGATAGAAATAATCAAGCTCTAAAGCTGATGTGGCAGTACACAAGCTGACAGCTTGCTTAAATAGGTAAAGTCAGTGCTGGTTTACAGGGTCAGTCATAAAGAATTATATTTTTTTCTTTAATGTTGTATAGAGAGTTACATTCTTCAAAATGAGAAGTTGGTTCCTTAGAAAAAATGTTTTTATCTTGTCTTTTTATTGTGTGTGTGGTTTTCTTCAGTGTTCTTTCTGCATTTAGAAAGGACAGCACTTAGAGTTGCAGCTGCTAAGCTTGTTTACTGAAGGTAGTGTGGTATGGGAGTTGATTTTCTCAGCCTTGCTTTGTGGCTGTTTTCAGCTTGCTTGTGCAGGCTCTTTTGGTGTTATAATCTACTAACTTGACCTCCACCTTTTCTCTAGTACCACTTATGATGGATGAAGCTTTGGATTATCTAGAAAAAAGACAGGTATTTCCTTTTTGCATTCAAAATTCATTATTTTTCTGTGTATTATGTGTAACAAGTCAGTGATCTAGTCCCTTTATTATGTTAGTGTACATTAAAACAGTAGTACTTGGCCACTTAAAAATAATACTTCTGTCTCTTATCAGTTATTTTTAGATCGAGTGCCAAAAAGGATTTTTAAATCAAGTAAAATTGTAATATGCTACTATAGAATGAAAAAAATCTTCATATGCATGAAGTCTGTCCATGACACAGCTAAGGATTAACCATGCATTTAACTTTCTATACTAAGTTCTGGTTTGTTTCAACAACTTTCATAAGCATCTGTTCTTCATTAGGATTTGTTCTCTGGCTAAGAAGCTCATTGTGAAAGTTTGTGGATTTGGTTGTGTTTAAGTTTTCTTAAAAGTGATGTTTTTCTAAGCTTCCATCTTCTACAACTAAATTGATTCTTCAGTTCTAGATGGTAGCATGACAAGCAATGTAACAATACCTGCATCAAATATGACAAAATTCTTTAATTATGCCATCTCAACAAATCTACTGCATCATATTAGTGTCTGTTGGCAACTCTGAATGACTGGTAGGGAGAACAGAATAATGATGTTTGAAAGACCTACTGCCTACTTAAGAAATTGGATGAAATGCATTATTTCTGCTTTTATTTTCTAGAAACGAGATCCTTCATTCACTTATGAAGTGATAGTGGTTAATGATGGTAGTAAAGATCAAACTGCAAAGGTAAGAAAAAGAAATGTTTTCCCAGGCAATCAGAGGCATGGAATTTTGTTTGTATTTTTGTGTATTTGTGGAATATAAGAGTGATTTATATTTATATTTTAGTACTTGAAGCAGTTGACAGTTGAAGTTCACATTTCTGAATTATTTCTGTCATTGTCCTTTATGCATGGTGGATGTCACATATGCACATGAATACACATATAATTCTTTTGCAAATTTTAGTTGTCTTGATTGGCAACTGTGACAGCCATTTTTCTGCAGCTAAAATTCTAAGAATTCTAATCCTACTTCAAGAAATTTCACCTGAAATACTCTACATGTGCATAGTGATGATGTGAATATGCATTTGAGGAAGCTAAAAAGTCTTTTAAATGATCACATTCATACTGTGATTGACAGAACAGCTGACACAGTTCTTTCCCAAACCCTTCATGGGATTGTTCATTTAAAAATCCACGTGCCAGTAGTAGTATTTTCAAAATAGTTCAGTATTCTTCTGCTTCCACTTTGATGTATGTCACTGGCAAGGAAGGCTAGCCAGCTTGTGGGGTTTTTTTCCTACTTCTTGGAAGATGTTTGAGGTAGACACTAAAATGCATATTGCTGTAAGGATTGCTGGTATATGTTTTTGACTGCTGTGCGTTTTTTCTATCATGTCTTTCAACTGAGCATACAATGGCTTCAGGCCTCTGGACTTAAAAGGACTCAAGACAACCTTTAGAAAAAATTAGGAAAAAACTCAAGCTTTCTCTTCACTACAACATGTACCAAAATGTTCAGATCCTTGCAGCACGAATGGGAGTTTAGATCAATATGAATTTTTCTTCAAAACCACAAATAGCAGCAAGACAAGTGAGAAATAGGTGGCTGCCATAGAAAATTGTATTTCTTTTATTAACTATTGGTGTTAATAGAAAAGGTCTGTAGTAGTACAATATAAATTAAATTAGGATTGAGTTTTTTGGAGGTGGGAGGATGGGGGTTGAAATTGCATAGGGAAATATCCTGTTGTTATTGAACATATACTTTCTTCAGTCTTTTTTTGACTGTAAACTGTTTTTTATTTTCTCAAACAGAGTCCAGCGAACACTGGCAATGTATTTGTGCTGCCTGAAGTGGTTATAGCTCTGTGCTATTAATTTATTTTCTTTTGAAGGGTGAGCAAATGTACACTTCTCCTTTGGTTCCTGATTTTGTTTTATGCTGGTTTTTTGTGTATCTGTCAGGTTGCAGAGGAATACTGCAAGAAATATGGAAGTGACAAAGTGCGAGTGATATCTTTGGAAAAAAATCGAGGGAAAGGGGGAGCAGTCAGGACGGTAATTAATACTTTCATCTCCTTCTGTTTTAACTACCTGTGCCCAAATATGCAGAAGATGAAGCTGTGCTGATTGACATTTTGAATTCAATGCACTAACAAAATGATTATGGGAAAACTGAGTAGAGATTCTACAAATTAAAGCAAAAAGTTTTTTTTTTTTATAAGTTTATTTTAGATCTTGGTAGCAGTGTTGTCTTTCCAGAAAGATAAATAACAAAGACATTTCTTTAATATGAGAATTCAAAGTGGAAAAAAGGCTTGAATTTCATATTCATGTTAGTTCTACTGAGAAATGGGCTTGCATTTATAAAAGCCAACCAAAAATAAAAATAACCCAAAACTGTTACAGATTAATGTTAAGCTTTTGTAGACAAAATAGAGCCAAATTGGCAAACTGTGCTCTCTAGGTCATGGCTGTGGTTTTAAACATGGCTGATAAACAAGAACTCATCCAGCAAAGTTTATGTTTACTGAAGCCCACTGCTAATCACCCACAATAGTCAAAACAGCACAATTCATGCTTTCACATAGATATTATCATAAAATGAACATGTTCTAAAAATGAAATAGCTGTTACACATTTAGAAGGAACATTGTATTCCTACAATGAATGACATCTTGCTTTTCTGAAAAAGGGTGGTATCATCTATGGATTGTCAGTGACATGCCTTTATCTGTATTTGCAGCTCTATCTTTAGTATGCAAATTTATTTTTTATGAAAAATGAGTAACTATAGGGAATGGAGAGCATATTATATTAGAACATGTGGAACTTTTGTAAGATATACAATTTTGAAGTTATTCCAAGAGAAGGAGAACAATATTCTGTGTGGTACACTTTTACAATGCATCGTGTAGAGTGGATGTGTGTACAGCTACTTCCTTGACAGGCTTTTTCAGATACACACATGCTTGGTTGCAATAGTACTTTTGTCACACCCACTGCTAATTGTTTTCCTGTCTGGACCCCTTTAAAAATTATGATGTTTTTCTGACCAAGCATATGGCAAAATAAGCTGTGAAACCTGTGCATCACAAATGTTTTGCAGTCCTACTGTGACTTGAGACTTAATCTTAAATTCGTTTTGAGAAATAGCTCTTGAATTTTCTTGTAACAGTGTTAGGAAAAACTCGCACTGTATCCTGCTTTCCATAGTTCACATGACAAAGAAAAGCTATCCAGTGCAGTAGCAACTGCTAATCACTGCTTCTTTATGCTCCCCTCTAGAGCTGACTGTAGCAACTTGTTGACTTTTAGATTTAGGTTTTCCTGAGAAGGACTGTTAGCCTTTCATGTTCATGCATTGTCTGTCATTGTGGTCACTCAGAGTGTGATGTCTCTAGATGTTATTACTGCATAAATAGGTAAATTATTGTTAGTAGCAGAATATTAAGACTCACCTGTTGTCTGGAATCTGTGAGATATCACTGTCTTGTACATTAGGTTTTTGGAGTGTCTTGCACCTAGCTTATGACAAATAATTGATTTCAAAGGCATTGAATTTTTTATTGACTATTTTCATTGCAGGGTGTCTTTAGTTCTCGAGGGGAAAAGATTCTTATGGCTGATGCAGATGGAGCTACAAAATTTGCAGATATTGAAAAAGTAGAAGAAGGTCTAAATAATCTCCAGCCATGGCCTGTGAGTATCAATTCTCATGCTTTTATTTCAATACAGAGGCACACTTTAACACGCAAGATAGACTTTTGTAGTTCTCTTCAAATTTTTTGAGATCCAGTTGAAGATGTAGGTGTAAGTCTGAAGATCTAAGTGTAACGTTAGAAGCCTCAAGAATGGTCTGTCAGAAGGAGCTTTCATTGAGTTCTTACCTCCTTTGCATCCATTGTGCCTACTTCAAGGCAGTACAGAACGTTCTGTTTGCTGTTTATCCTTCCTTCAAATTGTTTGAAGTTGTTCTGTTCTGTATAAATACCATGTGATGCCTACTTACTTAGTTTTCTTTGTTAACTGTTTTGTTTTTTCATCTTTTCTGATGTCATCCTATATACCTTTAAGGGTGCATCTTAATTCCACCCTCTTTTATACAGGTTTTCTTTTCTCAGGGTCCTTAGTTTAATGACAGTATGTGGAAGAACTTTCATTGTAAACAAAAATTCGAGAACCTGTGAAACAAGAACACCTCCCTGCACAGTCATTTTCTTTTGCGAGCTTGACTTGAAAGAACTGAGGTTTATTTTCTGCTTAAATGCAGATGAGTGAGGTACTTGTAGCTGGTTTCCCAGAGTGCCAGAAGAGATGTGCAGCCTTCCAGGCAGAGCTGCTGGAGATGTAGCTGTGGAAGGGGTCACGGTTTGTGAGTGCAAGCGCCACAAGTGCAGGACCCAACAGGCAGCATGTGACCTTGATGCACTTCCCTACCAGGGTGGCAGCAGCTGCTGGTTCTCCAGCATCGGCCTGAAATAGAGTAGATTTGAGAGATTTTATGTGAGAAATAGTACTGTGAGAATAGTGTTAAACCTTTTATTTTAATCATGCTGATTTAATTTGAGATTATATTTGTGGCTGATACCATGGCATTTTATTCATTTGAAGATACGTTAGTGCAACAAGTGCTTTGTTCTGTTATTGCTTCCATTGTGCAATATTTAGGGAAAACGTACATTATAACTTTTAGTTCCTAGGAATGCTGCATACTAATCTATGCTGCTGAACACATTTGCTGTATGCATAAAGCTAAATGCAATGTAAAGCTAAACCAGACCTGAATAAATTGAGGCAATTTGCATGCACCATATGCAAATTGTAATAAACTTTAGATTGTCTCTTAATTGCAGAAGACTCAAAACCTAGCAGTAGAAGAAGTGCAGCTACAGGAAGCAGAAAAGTGTACTTCTTTGAAGTTTTTTTTTTATTTTATGGTTCTCAGCACAAGATTCCACTGATTCAAATAATATTCATTTAACACTATAATTTATATTCCTGTACAGAAAGGGATGGCTATCTCCTGTGGTTCTAGAGCTCATCTGGAGAAGGACTCAATAGCAAAGGTTTGTTTCCATTTCCTGCTGTGTACTAATAATCAAATATTTCCATTATTTGTTTCTGCGCTACAGGTTTTGCAATTAGATAATCAGTATTTGTAAAAGAATGGAAGCTTAAAATAAGGAAAAGCTTGTCATACATGCAGGATGTCCTCAATCATATACAAAGGATGTGTTCTAGATTTCAGGCACTTTGAACTCACTTCAGTTAGTGTTCCAATTTATGGATTTAATTTTTATAGTTGAGAATATCTCACAAACAGGGCTTCTAAACCCTGACAAAATTGGTAGCTAGTAACTAGTACTGGGGCTGGAATGGAAGGTAGCTGATGACTTCATTATTATTAATTTCCTTCCAGTGCAAGAACTTGGCCTGCAGATCTTGAAACCTGTTTAAAATGAGTTAGGGACAATTAGCAGCCAGTTGTTTGAAGAGTACCTCTATTCATGGGAAAGTGGTTTAAGTCTTTTGTATTACTCATAGTAAAATTTCTGAGTTCTGAACACACAGGCAGTAGTGTTCTGCATGTGACTCTTGTGTAATAAACAGTGATGCACAGGCACATGGCCTTCTCTTGCATCTGATTTTCTGATGTCTTGGGAGACAGTAATTGACAAAGCACAGGCATGGAACTTGTATTGCAACAGACACATTGCTGGGCTCATTTTTTAGTGTCATTGGATGTGCTCATCATGGTGAATTTTCTGAAGCGTAAGCTTTGTTTATACTGATGTTTAGTACTTGAAATTATTCTAAAATATATACACAACTAAAATAGTTACAGAAGTTCAAAAAAGTTACACTGGTAATGTTCAGCCTCTGGTAGGTCTGTGCTTTTTTCTTCTGGTTTATGAGATAGTATTGGAGTGGCCCACCCTTCCTGAGTTCTTGCAAATATTGCTGTGTGTATAATAGCATCCTCACAAAAAAGAAAAAGGAAAAAAAAACAGCAAGAAAAAAACCCTCATCATTATCAGAAACTAGGAACTAGTACAGGGATATTTTGTAGCTGATAAAGTGGAGCCCAGAAAAAGTGTTTCATTGCATGGTCAAGTACTGAATGTGGACAGACTTTTTTCAGTGCATTCATATTTCTTGAAGGTCTTGCTACATTAGGGAGAGGAATTGGAACAGGACTTTCATCTTTTAATTCAAAACTACAGTTTTTAGGACATGTCCATACTTTGCTTCTTGCTTCTCCCCGTATTTCTGAATTTTTAATACAGGAAACACAAACTGATTAGGTAGTACCAATTTCCTTGAAATGTGTAGCCCATTTCATTTCATCACTCCATTGTCCCTAGAGTGGAATAGAAAGAGTACCTTTACTATAGTGGGACAAGACTTTTGTATAGTGCAATAGGTATAAAAAAGTTGCAGAGCTATCTTTTACATGTTGGGATTTCTCTCTGGACTTACTGGCATGTAAAACAGTAGAATGAAGCTGTGATAAGCAGCTGTATTGAATATATTAGGACCAGAATTTCACCCTTGTGTTCAGTCTCAATGCATCAAGAATTCTGGTCTGCCTCCAGAATTGTTAATGTCCTTTAATGAATCTATACAATGACTTGCATAAACAGTCTTAGGAGTGATAAGTATAACCCAGGACCTCCTCTTTGTACTCCTCTTGTAAGTGCACAGTTTCACTGTATGACAGTCGTGCAGCCTCCTAGCACTTCCCTTCTGGCCCTGGTGGGAGCTTAGTGTTCTTGGTCACAGAGCCAAGAAAGACAAAGAAGCCACACCAGATCCACCATTAACCTGGGGCAGGAGCTCTTTGCCAAAGGCACAAGCTATGAATTTGTTTTCCTTAAGCCAAAGGCTATTACATAATAAGCCAAGCATCTTCTCTATTTTTCAAGTGAGATGCTAAATTGTGGGCTTTAAAGGCATGTCTCATCACCCAGAGATAACAGTTGAATCGTTGACTCCTGAAGATTTTACATGATACATGGCTTGCAGTCATAGATACAATCACTTAAATTTAGCTTGAGAACAGCAGTGAGTTCAGAAGCAATTTTTGGATCACAGTCCTAGTTGTTCAGGAACTGTCTTGAATAAAAGACTAAGAGGCACCTCTGCAAATCCAGACTCCAGCCTCTGGAGTCCACAGACAAACTTACCTGTATGATGATTGTGTCAAGAACATAAGTGTAACTAAAGAGTAGGCTGGGTACATTTATCAGGAATATAAAATACATCTGTGAAAGTAAAAGAACATAAGAGATGACTGTAATGCCGCTGGAAATACAAAATGAAGTATCTTGCACAGCAGCC
The DNA here is from genome assembly GCA_910950805.1 of Acrocephalus scirpaceus scirpaceus. Taxonomy (NCBI): domain Eukaryota; kingdom Metazoa; phylum Chordata; class Aves; order Passeriformes; family Sylviidae; genus Acrocephalus; species Acrocephalus scirpaceus. The sequence goes on along the minus strand of OU383774.1, from coordinate 51,152,361 downwards.
TTTATGTTAGATTAGTTTTCACTTGGTCCATTGCGTACTTGCAGAGAATCATGCAGAAGATACTATGGCTGTTCCAGTAATTATTTGAAATCCAAGTGCAGGTTCCTGCTTTACTTAATAAGGCGTAATCCAGAGTGAAAAACTGCTCTGAACTGGGGAAAGGGGAAAAGGAACATAGATTTCCTAGACTATCCTGGACTATACACATGACTGGCAAGTCTTTCCCTAGATCAAAATATTTTCCTTTCAGCCAAAATTTTGACTGTAACAATTGCTAACAATTGTCTTTTTTCATTCCAGTACAAAATGTAACCAGTTTGCAAGATTTGAAAGCTATCACAAAACAGAGTTACTGTCCTGTAAGACAACTCTGTTCAAGCACTTCACGTATCACTCAGATGAAACCACCTAACTTCTTGCCTTTTATCCACAGCGCTCTTACTTCCGAACTCTCCTCATGTATGGCTTCCACTTCCTGGTGTGGTTTCTCTGTGTCAAAGAGATCCGGGACACACAGTGCGGGTTTAAACTTCTAACCAGAGAAGCTGCCTTGCAGACTTTCTCAAACCTTCACATAGAACGCTGGTAAATTGTTCCTTTTTTTTGTTGGTGGTGTTTTTTTATAATTAGTCATGGGCTTGAAAAAGTAATTTTAGTATTGCAGCTACGATGAAGCATGTGATGTCTGTGTATAAATCCCAGCTGCTCAGTTTAGCCAATTATAGTATTGCCTGCATGGCAGCTTTGATTTCTCATTATGTTAAAGTATCCTGGTAATTGCTAGAAATTCTATGTTCTTATTAAGATACATATTAGTAAAATAGTTGGGTATTTAATTTTATTCTTTATTAAATTTTATTCTCTTTTCTCAAAAGAAGTATGTAATCAGAGGTAGGATATTTTGGTTTTGCCTTGTCAGAAGAAATGGTAATTGATTAGGAAAGAGGAGAGGAGAGGAAAAAAAGAGGAAAAAGGCCTCAAACAATTGAAAATCTCAATAACTCTTCTTTCTTCACCTCCAGAAGAAATTTCAAACAAACAATTTTTCATGATGCTGTAATTTACTCCCAGTTTCTGAGAGTGAAATTTTCCTCTCTCCTTTTACAGATATGAGCCATGCAAGCAGAGTAAGAAATGGAGAGAAGCTGTTATTATGATAAGGAAAGTTAAGAGTTATTAATCATATTCAAACCTCTTATCAGTTTTATTTTTATACATTACAATTCAGTTCTGCTTAACCAAAGTATTTTATGTAAAAGCAATATCTGATAAGATGTTTGTAATTGTTGAGGACTCTAAAGTGAAAGCAAATGCTTATTCTTTACTTATTTTCTTTTTGAAGTAGTTTATGTGAGGACCACTGACAGATACCATTAATTTAAGACAATAGAAAATTATGTGTAGTCTTTTAATTACTTTAGAGCTCCTTTAGTTGTAATTTAGCTAGAACAGTTCCTATATGTGAGTGATACAGCCGTGACTACTATTACGGAACTGAAGCACTCTTTTCACACAAATACCATAATTTCTGTAAATTTTTTATGCCCCAGTTTTTGCTAAAATAGATAGTTTAATTAGGTATAATCAAACCTCTTAAAACTATTCTCTTCATTCAAGAAAATCTCTCATGGGCTTCCACTTGCTTGACAGCGAACAGAACTGCTGAACAATGTTCCCATACACAAACAGGTGCAGTCCTTCAGTCCTAGTCAATTCCAGTGTGTACAGTTTTAGGCTGAGCTTTGACAACTATACTGTCCCTCCAGACTGCAGTAGCAAAGGTTGTGTTTGGGCACATGAATCTCGTGTGGAATGTAGAGCTATTGTTGTATTGAATCTGTAACTGAGCAGTCAACAGTCAGAAAATCACTTTCCCACCTGAGTGGTTTGCTAATTGCCCTAAAGGAGACTATAGCTATATAGCTGAGCCAGAAGTATGATTTGTGCTGCTACCTCCAAACCCAGTCTTGATCTATAAAGCTCTGTAAATTTCACATACAGGGATTTTCTAAATACATGGTTAAACTCATATGCAAAATCCAGAAGTGCACATCTCAAAATTGCCTTATTTAACTTCACTTTATAAATTAAACACTTCAAGAAGAAAACTGAAAGAAATAAATGAGGATAATAAGTTTCAGCTGTAAAAATGCAATTTTAAATTTTATTCTTTTTTAAACGGAAGGATTTTTTGTAATTGGACTTACTGGTTATATAAAGTGTTTTCTAGATAAAAGCAAGCTTTCTTCTGCCACTTCCATTATCTAGCACCAAAGGAATGAAAGAGTAAAAACAATTGTGCTGTGCCCCATTATCCAGGAATAGAAGCAATGAAAAAGGGATATTGTTAACATTTTATAGTAATTATATTGTTGGTGTGGAACATACCAGATCGTCATGTCTTAGTTCCTTGTGCCTTGTATGTGCCACTAGAAGATGAGCCTTCTATTCTTGCTCTTTTATCTACAGTAATCCATAAACTATTCCCCAGTGTGTTTTCTTATTTATCTGAAGTGTACTGGTTAGTGATGAAGAATGCTTGTTTTGTATGTCAAGGAAAGAACAGCTCAAATTTTTCCAAGAAAGAAGCTCTTCAGATAATTCCAATACACAAATTTGCCTAAAACAGCTATAGGTTTTTTAAGTTATTAAAATTTGGTTTAATTCTGCTCAAACTGGTAATGTATTGTCTGATTTTATGCTCATCTGTCAATCAACAGTCTCTGTGTTTACCCACCTTCTTTTTTATACTAATTGGCTAATTTAAACCAAATCGGACAGAACTGTAGACATTTCAAGATCAAAAGCTTTGGCAAGGTTTGTGGAAAATTAAACCCTCTTAGAGGAGAGAAACTCAGATTATTGCCACTGCTGAAGAAAAAAACCCCTATAGTAAAGTCTCAAAAGTTACTTTTTCACTCCACAGCTAGTTATTTAGCATGTGTAACCGGAAGGTAGCATGTCAGTGCTAATCAAGTATTGTCCCTTTCCCAGTTAATATTCATAAGATCTGGAAATAAGCTGGGAGATGGGGAGGTATAAGTATGTGGGGAAAGTGCATATATTTAGGGAAATGAAAGTCCTAAGTGAAATGTCAGTGTTGTACAAACAGTTGGGATAATTGCAATTGAAAATTATATAGGGTCATCAAACATTCATCCCATAGCATTAGATTTCTTTGTATATAATTGTGTAAGAATTTGAAACAGCTCAATGCTGGAAGCTTCTTATTTTAAGCAAATCTGGCTCCTGATATCTTTCCATTGCATAGCATGTGTAAAAAGCAAAATACAAACTGCCTAGACATTGTGCCACAGAGGTTCTGTACATATCATGAGTATGAAGACAGAAGAATAAGAAAGTGTAGTTAGAATTGTACTTCTGCTGACCTGGAACAATGTGGAATCCCCAGCTGGGTCACGGAGCAACTTGTTCATACTGAAACCATCAGCAAGAGGTGGCAAAGAAACCACTATCTCGGTACTGGTTAAGAGGCTCTGAAATCTGGATTTATTTCCGCTTCTGCATCACTGCATCAGGGCTACTTGACATCCAAGGAAATTATTTGATTCTCTCTGAATCTTAAAATCCCACAAGTGGGTGCTGGTCTGTTAGGTACTTGAAGAAGTGTTCAGTTCTGTGTGGTCAGTGCTCAGATGTTCTGGGAATAATGGAGGAGAGTGCTGGATTTAATAGGATAAAAGCCATCTGAGTTAAGCACCCTGGTCCTTGGTCCTGCCGAGGGCTCCCCAGCTGCTGGAGCACATGGTGAGCTGCTGAAGGGAATGAGCACCAGGCTTCTGCACAGACTAAATTGTCTGTCCTGTCTGCTCAACCTTAGGCTTGGATTTGTGGGGGTACTGCAGGGCTAGATGAATGCTTATAAAAATTACTTAGACTAAAATTGATGCATAACATGTTTACTCATGAAGTTAATATAAAATTACTATGAAATCAGCTATCTAATAATGCCCACCTGCTTAGACCCTCACTTCTTTATGCTTTCACCATGCTTTTTCCACTCCAGTGGACATGGTTGTGAATATCACATCCTTAATATTGAAAATACTAGAAAACAGACCAGGTTTTTCTTCTTGCTGTGCCGAATTTGATTTATAGATGCTTATATTTAGGAAATCTTGAAACTGAAGCATTCAAGGAAAAATACAGTTTTATCATTATGGCAGTAAGGATCATGTAATATTTTTAAAGAGAGACCAAGATATTTTCTAGAATACTTTTTTAATCTAACCCTAAATTTTAGAAGGCATTTGAAAATTAATAGATTCTGCAAACTGTTTATATATTCAATACTAAGAAGTAATGCTTATGTCCTAAACTGGCTTTTTTTGGTGAGTGTTCTCATTGTCTTTTTTGTTTAACTATCCTTTGGCTGTGTATATATGAATATAAACGAAACATTCTTGAAATTTACTTTCTAAATAGCAAAGTTTTGACATTAGTTTGAAATGAAAGCAACCTTTTGAACAGAGAGCATATGCTTTGTGTTTTAGATTCAGAATTTGATTACACAGTTAATCTGTTTTTCAGAAATGGATGGAGCAGATTTTTTAATTTAAAACTTAAAAGAAAATTAAAAGAGATACTATAAAAGCATAACAGAGACACTTGGAATTCCTTCAGGCTACAAAAGAAGGTCTAATTCTGCATCTACAGTCTTGATCTGAAAAATGTAACTGTTCATGTTAAATTTTGATGCACAGGAGAAATACTGGAAAATTAAATGGTCTCACTGGCTGAGTTTTCCTATCCTAAATTTGATAATTGATTTCTTCTGACAACAACAACAACAAAAAAGATCGATTTTCTTCCAGCCATAAAATGTCTATCCTTAGGAGAACTAGACATAGCAATTACAGTCCTACCTTTATGATAAAAGGAAGGGAAGTTCAAAAGGTAGTTCTAGTCCTGGTTTGATTGACATATTTTTGAGGTAGCAGTTTATGATGGCATTGTACAAGCCAGCAGATCAATGAAGAGATCAACTTGTTGCTATTACTTTTATCTGTAAAAATTGCCTTGTGCACTGAACAAGGCATGCTGTTTCACATTTAAAATTGAGAAAGATCAATATAAAAAAACAATGTTTGTTTCTCCAGTTTGTCACTAATCTCTAAATATGAGTTGCTATATAAAAATTACAGAAAAATAAGCGTGCATATTGCTGCAAGGATTTTTTTCCCACTTTTGTGCCAATGTAGACCTACACAAGCCGCAGAATGAATTGGTTTTTTCTGGTTTTGTGCAAGGCAAGTAGAATTGTTTATGAGTGTCTAGTCAATGCAAAAATATTTTTGCTGTTTTAACTGTGTTTGTTTTGTCTTGTAAAAAGTGCTGCTCTTGGCTGACATGTGGACTTTCAAAAGCCCAAATTTAGCTGGGGCAATTCTGGCAGTCTTGCCCACTTGGCATCCTGTTTCATTGTTAGACTTCTTTGACCATTGGCCATTTTCTTTGCCTTAAAGAGTTTGCTGGAAAAACTCTTGGATGTACAAAACTCGTAAATTCCAGTTAAAACATTATAACCGAAGGCATGATTTTGTTTTTTGAAACACATAATATTGGACCAGAAAGAGTCCTAGTGCAATTTTAAAATGCAGAATAATTTTTAAGGATAGATATTTTATAAGCTCAAGCATCTTAAGGATTCCGTTTAAAAAGACTGAATTCAATTAAACACCTACCAACTTGGTTTTCAAATGAATTTTAGCCAGCATTGTCTTAAACTGTAACGTAACCAAAACACAACCACATCGAGAATTTTTTCTTTACTTTACATTACATGTTTGTGGTAATTAGCACATCATGGGACCACTATTAGAAATAGATGGGGAAATTGTTCACACCATAGATTTTTGGCTAACTCTGAGTACTTAGATTGGAACCTGAATTCTTTCAGACTGGAGCCAAATCTGGGTATTCTGAGCTGTTGTCCCCCTCCTAAGAGGCAGCAGAATGAAGTGCATGGTGTGAATAATACCTTGCTCTTTATAGGAGTGGTTCTGTCACAGGTTAACTGCTCACAAATGGCTTTGTGGCAAATCTCATGAATTGCACTTACAGCTCATCCACTGGTGTGGCTTTGATCTCCTCTAAGGTAGGCTCCATCTAACACACCCAAGCTTAATAATCCTGGCTGTGGAAACTTCTGTATGGTTCTCCTGTACCATCTGGATCTGGTGGTCTGCAGTATGCCTGTAGTACTGCCAGTGTATTGAGCACACTGCAGTCTCTATTCCCTGACTAACCATTCTGGTATACTGAAAGGTGGTGGGGGAAAGGGATGAAAAACAATAACCCGGTGGTATTCTACTGAAGTCATTCTCCTTTCAGCTTTGAATAGTCGTTTTCTTAAAAATGTTCACTGTTACCCAAATGGCAACCACATGTAACAATATTAGTGTTCAACCTGATTAATTCCTGTGCTTTTAATCTCTTACTTTCAGCCCGGTAGTTCACAGAACTATTTAATGTTGTTGTTCTGTGATGTATGTGCTGACATTCCAGTAATCAGTTGTCCACAGGAATTACTGCAAATAACTATTAGTTCACTAGGCTAATAGTTTATGTAATACTTTTAGAGCAGCTAATACAGTCTAATTCATCAGACAATTATTCTGCGTCTCTTAAGATTTTTAGTCATTTAAGTAGTAAGCATTACAAAATTAGATTTAGTCTTAATATACATGATTCATAAACATTCAAAGGTGAATACATTGGGTTTTTGGCTTACACATGTAAAATGTCAGCAAAAAATTAAATAATACCTCTTCAGTAGAAGAGACCATGGAGTGATTAATAAAATAATATTCAACGCTCATATAAGGAAAGCAGTGAAATGACAAGGCTTCTTGGAGCAGATTTAGTTCACTGAGGTAAAAAAATAATTTATTTTTCTAACTTTTTTGGTGACAATGAGAAGCCTGTGACCTAATCAAAATCAGGTTTGCAAAGTAGCTCTAAATTCCTTGTAAACAATAGCTGTAGTCTCTGTAGATAACATCTGTCTGTGCTGCCTTTGCTTGTTCAAATGCTGATCGTGTGGCATCAGTGGTTCTCCTGTCATGAGCACGGAGAGCTCGAGTTCAGGTCTGTGCGTGTGTGCCTGTGATTCCAAGCCAGCCATCCTGCTGTGGTCTGTGCTTCAGTGGGAACCTACCTGTGTGTGTCAGACCTATGTGCACATTTCAAAGTGGATTGCTGTTGTTGTTGCATTTATTAATAGCTTTACAGAAAAGGAGAAGGTGGCTTGAAGTAGAAGGAAATAACATCTGAACTTGGCAAGCAACCTGCTAAAGTGTGTCTTCTGCCTGCTCTTGATCACCTTGTCTATTCCTTTCCATCTTTTCTCTAGTGTTAAATGGAATTACCAAAAACATGAATTGAAGCAGCCCTTTAAGCATGAATGAGTAATTTTTTTTTTTTTTTATTGCATACATTTCCTCTGGTGGCAAAAGATTTTCTTTCATTTCAAAAGAAAACTGTCTTGGACTTAGCAAAGAGAATTTAAGGCAAATCACCAGAATCTTCATAATTGTGATTCATGTTCAACCCTGTCAATAGTAGCTACTGACAGTTTCATATGCTGATTCCTAAACGAGCATTAAAAGCTGCGAAACTACTTGTTGAATGTCAAAATTCTGGTGTTTCAGAGCCAGAAGGCCCACTTGAGAATGCATTTACAGGAAAGAAACACACAGACAATTCTCTGTGCAGAGAACTGAGAGGATTAAGGTATATTCTAGACAAAATGAGCCAGAAGGAGCACCTGACAGAGCAGGATCACTGCCCCCATTCATTTTGCTGTACAACCTGCAAAAAATTGAGCCAGCAAAAAAGACAAGTCTCTCAAGGGGGTTTTTGTGTTGTGCATTAAGCAGTCACTAAACTGTTGTTTGGATTCTGTTGTGCACAGTAACAAATAATTTCTCACTTGTATGCTGCCGCCTTGAGTTCCTTGACTGAGAAAGTAAAAGGAGCACCCATCAGATCAGCATAAAGCCACAGCAGGTAGATGTCCTCTTTGATGAATCTACTAGAGATGCAGAGTACATTTGAGAGTACATTTGACTGCTTGGTCTTCATGGTCTTCAAAAATGTTTAAAATGTGATTGTGATAGAATGACAAGCAAGCAGTGGGCTGAACGCAGAGTGATCTATACCTTCAAAAATAGGACACAATGGAGTATTTTTTTGTTGTCTGTATTTTGGCTATGTTCTGAGATGTTTAGTCAGGAAAATTAATTTCCCATCCATGTGTATCTGAACCACAGAGCATTGGTATCAACTGCGTAACTGAACTGTCATTTAATTAACATTTCCACTGCCTTTCTTCTGGGAGTATGTGTGATTATATTTGGTATTTTCTTCTTCAGGGCATTTGATGTGGAACTTCTTTATATAGCCCAGTGCTTGAAAATACCTATAGCAGAAGTTGCTGTCAACTGGACTGAAATAGAAGGTAAGGGAAATAGTTCATGTTCTTATAAGATTCCTGACATGTCAATCCAGAATAACAGATCCAAGGTTATTGCCCTTTTTACCCGATCTTGATGGGACACAGCCTTCTTTCCATACAAATTTTGAATTTCATGTCCTTGCCAGCCTACTACCATGGCTTGGTACAGAAGGAGTAGATGAAGGGGTAGCACAGCAGAGAAACTCTGCAGTCCTACTGGAGATAAAAGTAAGGAATTACACTGCTAGGACAAGACACTATTTTGGCATGTCCTCTTGCTGTAATGTGTTAATAAATTAGTGCAGTTGTAAAACACTGTGCAGGGAGTCTGATCATCATCACTTACTGATTCAATTCCACTTCAGTGTATCTTGCCTTCCGAAATTCTTAGCTATGAAGGCTTCCTCTAGAGCACCATCTCCTCTTAAGATGTGATATTGTTTCAGACCTGTAGGGAAGTCTCTGCCACTGTTACTGGGAAGAATACCTCCATGCATATTTTTTCAGTGCAGAGCCAGCTTAAGAGGTACTGCTTGCTCTGGCTCACTTCCACCCCATTAAATGCAGTTCCTCTATTTTTTGCCTTTTTCACGTTTTTTATCTTTTTTTAATCCCCTCAGTACAACCCCTGAACAACAGAAATTATGATTGTAGTAATGATGAAAGGTGCAAGTAGAGAATGTCCTGAGCCAGCTTTACTAGAAATGTTTCCTTTCAGTGCAATTCCATGTGTACATTGCACCTAACACAAATAGGCTTAGTTTTATAGTGTGGGTTCCTTGCCTTGCCTGAAGATTGGCACCTTCATATTGTTGTAAGACAAGCTGGTGGTCCTCCAAAGCTGCTAGATAAATCATTTGCTTAATCATTGGTCTTCAGGTTCCTATTTACTTGAACAAAGCCTTGTCACAGAGAGCACTGCACGTCTCGTCACATACATGGAATTACTGTGCTGCTTGCAAACTAGTGTGTCCCACCTGTGGCATAATGTAATTACTATAAAGCAATTGCTTTCCAAATATAAAATTTTTATTCATGTTAAGATCTAGGTTGTGGGGCTGAGTGTGCTGAGAATGCAGAGGTTCATGACTGCTTAAATGTGTGTCTTACCAGTGCTCATTTTTTTTCTTACCATGTCGTTCTGATTTTTTTCTTCATTAATCACAGGTTCTAAGTTAGTTCCCTTTTGGAGCTGGCTGCAGATGGGCAGGGATCTTCTTTTTATACGACTGCGATATATGACTGGTGCCTGGAAGCTTGAAGAAAAAAAATGTAATTAGGTTATTTACATTTTCCAAATATATTATTATCCTTAATGGAACACGAGAACAGTTTCAATCAAGTGAAGTGGTGCTGAAAGCTGAGGTAATTCTTCATGGCTCCTCTTGTATGTTTCATTTTTGCAGTTTGTGTGTGTTTTGTAAGATTGTCAGCAGAGAATTTCTACATTTTGAAAAAAGCATTTCCAAAAAGATTTTCTTGAGTGGTTATCAGGATTTTATTTTATTAAATAATAGCTTTAACATGTCTTGTAAATTCATTCAAATAAATATATCTGCTTTTGTCTCATCATACATCTGGAACCTCCTTATACATATTAAAAAGAGGCACTTTGTTCTACATTGTGCAATGTTCTGTTGTGAATGACCACAACCATTTGTTTCTGTTATATCTGGAAATTTTAGGCCATATTGCAGCTTGGAATTATCATTCATGGTTCACACTGATGCGTGTTTAGATTCAATGTTATGGGAAACATTAATGGATTTTACTGAGTTATAACAGTAATGTTCATAAAGTTGTTCTCAGGACTTCCAGTAGTCCCTTGACATTCCAAATGTTTTTGTCTGAAGCTGAAATAGTTTTCCTGAGATCAAACTGCAGATCTTTTCCAGACTATAGAAGGTCCAAGAGAAGGCACACTTAATTTTAAAATGTCTTTTATAAGTGTGTTTTGTTCATACATACATACTACTGTATGCTCAAGGCTAGGAGTCCTTGACATCTACAGATCTGTAGTGAAAAGCGTATGGAAAGCTCAGAGCCTGCAAAAGTGAGAGCCAGTCTACACTGGGGACCTGTGCATTAGTAATGCCAGCCTGATGTTGTCATGCTTCAAATGAGATCAGAGACAGAGGAAGGGGTCCTGGCTTTGTCATGCTAATGTCACACTGCATTACAGTACACGAATGGTTTCATTTGTGCTTTCAAAGTAGCTGTGAATTGCCAACAAACTAAGCCAATCTGTCTTTCTGAAACTTGTACAAATCTGAAGAGCTTTAAAGAATGAACAGTGTATGTTTGTACTTTTCACATGTGAATTCACTGATGATTTTTCTTATTCTTTCTGTAATACTGACTTGGGTTTTGCTTCTGTTAAGAGTTACCTCAGTTTTCTATAAAGTGCTGGAATAAATTCTCAAAAACTATATTCTTTGACTTCATAGGCTTTATTCTCTTACAAATACATGTCTTGTCCAAATACATGTCTGTCACGCCTGCAGAATCAATCATGACTCCTCATTGCCATTACTCGAATAAAATACCAGCTCCTCAGGACACCTGCTATACTGTGGATTCACAGAATCAGAGAATATGTTGAGTTGGAAGGGACCTACAGTGGTTGCTTTTATAGGTGTAGCCTGATGCATTCCTTTGCAGTGGAGATAAAAGCTGAACTGGAATAAAAGAAGGAGCCAACTGGGACGGAAGGAGAATGGGGAGAAATAGAAAAGGAGAATGATTGGGCTGAGGTTGAAAGCCAGAGTGAAATGGAAAATTTACTTTAGCTGAGAAAGGTGGTTGGCTTTGCCTCCTGTCACTCATGTAGCAGTCAGAAGCCTTCTGGGCAGGATACTCGGCTTCTAGGCAGTTATTTGCAGATTATGAAATAAAAGACACAGACAGTAACAGGAGACCAGGACTCACCTCACACATGCTCTAAAAAAGCATGTTTTAGACTCACACTTGGATTTAGATTTTTGCTCTACTCTCCTGTGTGTTCCTTCAGGCCCAGCACACCTCAATTGTTGCACAGTGATCCCAGAATCAGGGAATGATGCTCCTGGGTTCCATTTCAGAAGCTGATGTACTGGTGTAATTGCACAGAGCCATAAAGAAGAGTATTCCTGCTCCCTCTCTGTAGCTGTTCTGGGGCTGCTTAGAGTCTCCCTCAAGCCGGTTCAGGTCACTAGAATGGCAGCGTGCCATCTTCTACATGTCTGGTGGGTTTTTTTTCCTTTCTTATGAGATAGTTTTCTACCATTTCAGTGATCCAAAATGACTCCCTGCGTGGCCCAGCAGGCAGAGGGTGCAGCAGCAAAAGGAGAGCTTCCCCTTTTGGTAGCTGTGAACCTACCACAGGTTTGTAGACTGACTTGTCACCTGGAGGCTAGTACACTTTCCAAGCGCAGGAAAAGTAAATTAAAATTCCTCCTTTTTTAAGCCTATACAAGACCTGAGGTCTTGTTGCCCTCTCAAAATGAGACCTTGAATTACAGAGCTCCATCAAGAAAGATCTGAGTCTGGCTCTTGACATGTTCCAGAGACCCCACTTGATTTTACAAAATGATACAACATGAAATGGGAGGTTTGAGTAGAATGTTTCAGTCATTCCTAGGAGGAAAAAAGCTGATTGATTCACATTTGATGGCCTGCTTAATTGCAGAGATTGTGTAGAGACCTAAGTGCCCCTGATATAAACAAAGAACCTCCCCAATCACCAAGGCTGTCATTCAAACCGGTGCTCTGCCTAACTTGTCCCCATGCTTCTCTTTGTTGAATTGCAGAGATACATTGATTTGTACTTCAGTGGAGTCTTTAACTTTTATTATTTCTTCCTAGCCTTGCATTTGCAGGGGTGACCTGCAGGAGGTGAAAGTCTCCTATATTGCTCACTGTCCTGACCCAGCTCTCCAAAGACTCAAAGTATTCTCACAGACTGTGAAAAGAAAATAAAAACAAATAGAGAAAATCTACATGGTAATTCTGCAGCAGTCTTACCAACATCAATGTCTGCACAGGCAGTGCTTTTAAAAATATATATTTCAATTTAAAAAAAAAAAAAACTGCACAAAACCCTTTCTTTTCTGCACTGTTTTACTAATACATGACATGAGATTTTTTTCAAAAGGCAGCAATATTAAAGTCCTCTTTGAAAAACACATGCAAAAAAAAAGTTACTAGAAAATGTTCAGTAGTTTACACAAGTTTTCCTTACTGTTACTGTTTTTTATCACAATCCAAAGCAATTTTGCATTTATAGCCATGCAATATCCCTTGATACACACTTAGCTTTTATCCTTACAAGCTATTTTTTTAACTCACGTTTTAAATATCAATTGGATAAACAGTAAAAATCTTTCATTTTTCAGACTCTCAGGCATGTCTGCTGATGTGCAATATGTTTTCTGTGACAGCTAATATCTCTAACAGGTTTCAGCAACACTGCAGCATTATCACAATGCAGGGTAACTATTAAATGAGTAATCACACAGGTTTAATCCATTTTAGTCCATGTAAGGTACTCAAGTTCACTGCTGTGAAATACAAGCAGACAAACAAAGAAGATGGCACCAGCTCGTTCTGCAGAATTGTGTTCAGTAATACATCAATTTGCAATTCTCAAAGCTTCTGTGCAGACCCTTCCACCATCACCAATGTCCAGATAGGTTTTCACCATGGGAAATAAAATTAAAGCAGTATGTATAAATACAGCTTGTATTTCCAAGCCATGGAATAGTACCAGCCAGTATTTAACTTGAATTCTCTGCTACTGTTTAAGGCTCTGGAGACCTATCCATAATTATTTATGTACCTATTGTCCAAGTGTTCCTTGAGTTCACAGTCATAATGCTGACTGCAAACTAAAAATAGTCGAAACGAAGAGACAGACAAAGACAGAAGGCTGCAATGAAATTTCTGTATCTTGGTGTTTATTACTTAAAATAACATCTAACCTTATTTATGATCCATGTGTGTTTCTTAGGGATGCAGTGGCATGTCTGTAATAGCTCAAGGGGCATGAATTCAAGTAGTGTTCCAGCACTGCTTGAGGCTGCACCCTGCCAGCTGGACCATAAGTTATCTACCTCTTTGGGACAGAGATTCAGAGGTTAAGAATGGGATGCTACCAAGTCGTGCCTATTGCATTACCCAACAGCACATAAGGGAGTCTTGAGCATACAAGCCCAAGGGGTCATCGAGGCTCAGGGGAGAAGCTACAGACAAACCTTTGTTTCTTACTGGGAAAGAAATTATATTTTCATGTGACCAAGCATTAGTAATAGTTGTGAGATCATAGCTGAAAGGGGTGTGCTAGAATATGATTTCATTTAAGAGATCCATCAGAAAAGAAAGGGCTAACTAGCCTCCATTTCCCTCGATGTTTTCTAATCTACTTAACTTTTCATTCATGGATCTGTTCAACTGCCCTGGCTGCATAATTAGATATTTCCCTGGTGTAAAAAAGGAACAAATAAAACTTCCAATCCTGCTTGCTGTGCTTAGTCTTCCAAGTACCAGAACACACTTCGATGTTCAAGAAACAACTGCAAACCAAACATCCTTCCAAAATGGCTTAGCCACAGCTGACCCTCCTTACCTACTCAACCTTAACTCCCCCTTAAATGATCCCTTTGCATCAGTCAGGCTCTGCCTTCCTTGGTTCTTCATGCTCTGCTGTCAAGATCACTTTCCTCCACTGGATTTTTGTCAATTTGTTGTTTTAGTAGAGCAAACTTCAATATCTAGACTGAATCCAAGCCTTTGTTGCTGGCACATTCTATGCAATATTCTTGAAAAATGAGATGACATGAACTCTGGCACTCCCATCTGGTTTTTGCCATGTTTTGGTGTTTCATCTGGGGTTATTCTGGAACTGTATAAAAATCCCATTACAAAACAAAGGGAAATATTGAGTGTCAGCTCTTGGACTGGAGATCAGAAGTACTTGAACCACGGGATGATGAAGAATCATGGAGTTCTGCAAATAGTTTTGGCAAATTCACTTTGCCTAGTCTCTGGAAAGCAGCCTTCCACACGTGTGACTAATCCCTATCTTCCTATCGTTGTAGAGTAGAGAAGGGTTTAACTAATTATGTCAAGGACAGGCTTCACTGTAGCCACACTACAGCCTGAGTGGGTAGTTTATGAAAGCCTGCATAGGCTTTCATAAACTACCCACTGCATACTCAATCATCTGCTGTCAAACTAGGAAAAAGGTCAAAACCACAAGGAATTTCTGACTCTTTTTGGCTGACTAGGTCTGCCATTTAAGGTCTCAACAACAGAACTGCTGATAACTTCCATATCTTGCTGCCAAAAAACCAAAACCATATCCATGGCCATCTTCCAGTTTTTAAGCCAAGTCATACATTTTGGAAGTGGTAATCAACTATGTCAGCTCTCCCTTTGGTTGTTTTACAAGTCTGGCTAGGTTCTGCCCTGGCAGAAGGTTTTGTGATAATGAAAGATGAAACACAGATGAGGTTAGAACAACCTTTACTGGTTTTTAATCAAATAGTAAAATTCTGGTCTCACAAAAATGTTTTCTGATATTTTACCATTCTTAACAATTTATTTTCTCAATAAAATGCTTCATAACAACAGGAGCAGAATGAAAAATAGCCCATTTTCTGCAGGAGTACTGCAAGGGGACTACAAAAAGGACAAATACAAAAAAATATTCTCATAAAGGAGACAGCAAGCAATTTCATTCCAGTATTTGCTAGAAAGGTAGAAAAAAGAATGGTTGACTGCACGAGAACATATTAGATTTAAGCAACTTCTGCATGCACTATTCATGCTTTCATGTATTGCCTCAATTTCCATGACACCTCTGAAATTCTTGCACCCACACTCATATCTGTATTTAGTAGTCCCATGGCAGAAGAAATCTGGACCTTTTCAGTTCACTTATCAAATGAATTAATTACTGAAAAAGTCTGTTTACCAAAATGAATAAATAGAGCTAGACAACTTAATAAAGCCATTCATCTTTAAGTATTAAACAAAGAATAAGGAATGCTGTGATTTGTCAGATCCTACAGAAATACTGCAGAGCGGAGATGCTACTCACCATTTGGCCTACATGTGTGATGTTTGTCTTTCACAAACTTGCCAGTGCCTTCCTAAGCCTCATGAGAACCAGGGAAGAGCTAACTTCATATCCTGGACATTCCCTTTTCCAGAAAGTAGAAGAGGATCATGATAAAGTCCCAAATGCAGGGTCACTGCTCAGTTACCCTTCAACGATCATTCAGAGGCAAGAGAACAGGGTTTTATCTTATACTGAGAAGACTGAAGGAAGCAAATTTCAGTGTAAAGCCCACTCCATTCCCTGAAACCATGGATGTTCTCCCTCCAATACAAGGTTTTGGAGAAAGTAGTGAGGGAAGAGTGATCTTGCTGTGTGCACCCTTGTGCCCATCACAAAGGAATTTCAGGAGTGCCTTGAACAGACCTGGATGGTTTCAGGAATCTAATTTCACATTTAATGATTTCTCTGGGCTGTAAAATAATAAAGCATTCTTTCTATTCCTGGCTACTCCTTATTTACTCAAGATTATACAGTAAATCAGTCTAGCCCTAATCTGGAAGATGGGCATGATAATTTAATTACCCTCAAAAAACCTCTACTGAATTTTCCAGCGGTAGGACAAAAGATTTTAGTATGTTGGAATAGAAGCTTCTCGCTGTGAACAGCAAACATTCACAGGGAATATGAAGTCATTTTGTCAGTTACCTGGGACCCCAATTACCCTGCCTGCAGGCTGCACTAAAAATCCTGAGGTTTTAGCTCCTCTCCTCCTGAGATGTTCTCTATCAATGCAGCCATTAGGCTTACAGTTCTGTAGGTGTGCAGTCAACAGCAGGCAATTACACTCCCCACTTTAAAGAAGCTTTATTATGCACTGTGATTACTTTGGGCAGAATATTGTCTTTGCTACTAAGTGCAAATCTAATGGATAATATCGCTGCACAAGTTCGAGCAATGTGCAAGAGCTTTTATTTTTCCATCAAGCAAGATGTTTGATGTTTGGGGAAAAAATTTGCAGAATGGTCATTCATAGAGCCACTGCTGCACTCAGTCAGGTATTTAAGAGTTAGGAAAACTCAGCAGGAATGCAGACTGATGTTCTCAGCTGTGCCTAGATAGTAATTTACGAGGACCTGAGAAGTTTCTTAGGAAATTCCTAGCTCTACAAAAGGTTTGTTCTTTCCATTTTGCTGCTGCAGACTTGTCAACATTTTTTTCCTCAATTTAATCTGCATTTATATTCACTCAGGGTTGAATCCCATACTAAATGGGACTATGCCCTGTAGAGATTAATTCTTCATTCTCAAAGAAGAGGACAGATGAAAGTACGCAATGCTCCCAAGATGGCTGTTGTCTGTAGTCAGTATCACTGTAAAGAACTTCAAAATAAATTGACTCAGGTTTCACAGGTCTTTACTTGACACAGCAAAAACCTTACAGGAAACATTCACTGGATGTAAAGTCAGTGGCAAACATTATCTTTCATATCTGAGAGATAATGTAATTAAAACGAACAAATAAAGAAGATACAGTTGTCATTTTGCTAGGATGCAAACCTAACATCAAAATGCAATGTGGCCAACACACCGTTTGGTTTTTGATAAGCACCACCAAGTCTGAGGGAGCAGACCTTCAAGAAGAAGAAGGGTTTGCAGCATGGAAATAGTTTCACACAAAAAACTCACCAAATTGCTGGTGTGGAGCCACAACACGGCACTGCTACCAGTATTTTGCTTTCCATTGTGAGGCATTATACAGGCACACAATATTTCAAATATAGCTGTCATTTAGTAGATTGATTACATTAGTGCAAGGCTTCTCAAGTTTTATGATGCCACGGCTTTCTCAACAGCAGGGAACAGTCACTCTTACAGATCTACTACATTTTTGCCAGAAAATAAAAGGCTAATGACTTGAAATATGAATGCCACAATAAGGCCCATGATTAATAGCCACTGAGTAATAAAATTATTGCTGACAAAATATGTCGAATGACAAGTTTAAATCTTTTCCAATGAAAAGTTTAAATATCCCCTTGGGAAACGAGTCTTCTGTCTTGTTTCCAGTGTTGCAGAGGTATTTTATTCAATTGCTTCTCAGGCAAGTGTTGTGAAGCAGTTTCCAGCACATGGACAAAACCCAAGATTTTCCAGTCTCACATTTTTCTGTTAAAAGAGAGGGTGTGTATCTCTCCACTTTGTCCGTGTCCTCAGGAGTCCTGCACTCCTTACTGAACAGTGGCCCAATATATTTCAGTGGCCTCATGCTGGACCTTTCCATAGCTCAGTGACTGTCTCAGAAAGGAGGTACCACAGATTAAATTCCTTTAAGCTAAGCAGGATCCAAAACCTATCTGCTCCATTTTGTTGTAGCCATTATGTTGCTGTGGTGACACAGCCCCTACTTCCCACCTTCCTCAGATAATGGTCTGGTGCTTACTGTCCTACAAGTACCAAGCACCACCTCTTATGCCCAACAGGTTTCAACTGAGGGGCTAAGGCAGGCAAGGAGAACCACTCTGATTCATCAAAGCTGTAAAAAACGGGGATTATACACCCATGTTGTGGAAATGAGATCTATTCCCCAGCTCTTCACTAAGAGGGAAAATTAACTGGGACACCAATGTTTTGTAGCATAAGACTAAATGCCACAGAATGATTGGTTACTGCTGCTAGAGAAAACTAGATTGGTAGTATAATGGGAAAATACTGAACAAAAAAATTTTTTTCAAAATATGCTCATTTCTTCATCCCCTGAACTGTGATAGTTGATTATAGTGGTCAGTCCTAAGTCTTGTCTTCACAAGATACACAGTACAATACTCCAGTAAATAGCACCAATCCACTGGAAATACCAAATTACATTAAAGAAACCTGAAGGATGTTGCTTCAGCCAAGAAGAATGTGGGCCAGGTGACAGGCTCCAGCTTTTGGAGTTGCTGTCCCCACCAGAAGAGTCCTGACATCACATAGTCAGCCAGAACACAGCCCCCTAAGCCAAGGAAAAGATCTGACCTGACATCCAAAGACCGGAGGTTAACACCACTGCACTCTGGCCCCTACCCTCACTCTCTTCTCATTATCATCCCTGACCTAAAACCACCCCAGCTGTAAGCCCAGCTCGGCTATAAAGGGAAAATAGCAACCATCCTTTCTTCTAAAATTTTTGATCATTCAACTTATTCACATCACTTGTCTCCAGGGCACGATAGAAGAGGGTACAACAAGCACTAAGTGCCTGCCCCTCATCTTTCCTATAGATGTCTCTTCCCTGCAAAGCCCCACAAGACTGCACCAGCAATCCAGTCAATCCCAGTAGAAGCAGCCCACACAAACATTACTGCTGGCTCCTCCTTGCTTTCAGGGCATCTCTGTAATGACTGTCACTTTTATTCCCGGCCCAAAGCCCACAGCTGCTGCTCTTTCCACATGGGGATTGCTGAGTCCTTATTTCCCCAAACTGCTGCCTCTCCACCTGCATTTTCCATCACCTGGAGGCTGGCAGGCCAGAGAGCAAATACCTCACGTATGCTGATGAAGCCTTCCTCAGTGTTATCTAAAGCCACAGAGGCAAAGGGCAGTCCTATCCAAATGCCAACAACGGTACATCAGGCCCTTGCCCATTCACATCACAAGTGCCATTCTTCTAGGCAGACCTCTGTTTCCCAGGACTTCCCCACACAACCTTCAAAAGGCAAGTAAACCAGAAAACCTTTAAAAATATGTCAGCTGGGATATAAATTCCTTCTGGTGCCTTAAGACCTGCAACCTAGTTTTCCAGCACTGCTGGGCTGCCGGTGTGCCCACATGCAGGCTCACGTCGATACGGGCTGATGTACAAACTGAATTAGACACACGGCCCTTAATAGAGCAAAGGGTAACAGAGCAGTGGTGGTGCTGCAGTATGTATTGAAAATCAGGCATCTTTGCCTGGGATTTGGTATTTTACACAGTATTATGATTTGTTATGCACATCAAGGCAGAGATGCCCAGACCACATCATATTTTCTCTCTCATAGGGGCTTAAGAACTCTGGCTTCCCTAAATATAAATAGAGAGTTTGAGGAAACACAAGCCTTTGATGTGTGTGGGGAAATGTAATGCATTTAGGCAGAATATTTTAATTATGTGAATTACAACAGGACAGCCTGCTCTTTTTCTTTTTAGCATGCTGAGTCATTTCCACTTGGACTCTGCAAACATGGACCCTTGCACTGAGTGTTTAAGTATTTGGAATAAACAATTAATGTGCTCCAACTTTCGCAAGCCTTGTGCAGAATAAAGAAATCACTCCTTTTCTTCTCTCTTTCCTTGTGCTTGTTAGTGCCTCCTTTGGAAGAGACTGGAGCTAGTTGGGCTTCCCAGTTTGAGACACACAGTGCCAAGGGCCAGTGTGCTGAAACTATCTCACCCAGTTCCCAGGGACTGACTTCTGAGCCTTCTCTGAGGCTTTCAGTTGCCATCTAGTCTCATTTGCGTACAAAATATGGAGAGATGAGTCAGAGTAATTTCTTGCCCTTTATGAAGAAAACTTGATACCTTGTGCATAGTTGTGGTATTTCTACACACAGTTTACATACTAGCCATCAACCTAGTTTTATTTTGCTTTTGAATCTTTTGATTTTTTTCATACAGTAATTGTTCTGCTGAACTCTGTAGCTAAATGAGGTGTTTATTCAGCATCTGTGCCCTCTAAATATTTACTAAAGGAGATGTTTTAAAAACTTTTTCTCTCAGCCTGTTCACTAGGCAGCGTAACTTTTTCCATTTCTTTGATCCTGAATCCCCCCTTATTTTAATTATCCTCCCTTTGGCAGCCAAAGGAAAATATGGCAATATATACCAAGCCCTTCCTCACCCCTCCAGTTAACAGAGATACCGGCTGTAGATCAAAGAATCCATCAGAAAACTGCTTCCTATGCAATAAGCCCTTAGTCTCTGGAATAAGCAAGTTTATCTTCATTGTGCATTCCGATAAGATGTTATTATAGCAGTGACTTTAATTACATTTCTCATTATTACATTACTGTGCAGTAACACAGAGTTTCACTGAATCTAAATGTGTTAGATTGTAAAATATGGTGCCTTTAAGTCTTGTGATGGAAGCCACAAAACAGAAAAGGAAAAAAAAAAAAAGGGTCCATTTTACAGTTGGACAGATGTTTCTGTGAAAAGAATGATGAAATTTTTCTGGAATATGGTCTGGAACATGGAAAAAGATGAAGAGACATCACAACAGCAAGAGTATATGCATCATGTACTGTATATCATCTCTGTAATTCAAATGTGTAAGACTAGAAAATAAGCAGCTGCTTTGTGACTTAAGGAATAAATACTTTTCTGTCTGAAGTTCATACAGTGACATACCTACAGGTATGCCTTAGTGGCAAATCTTTAAATGTTGATCTGCTTTCCTCCATAAGAAATAGCTTCTTCTCTCCTTATTTCTCTTTTGGTTTGGGTTTTTTTTATTAAAACTAGAAAATGTAAGACTAATGAATTCTCTCAAAGCATTTCATCCTAGGCATTGAGCAGGTTAAAAATGTTTGTAGGAATAAAAACATTCTTTAGGATTTGTATATTTCAGATGTCTAATAGTCACTGAGCAGATGCTGAGTAAAACAGATCTTTATGTATCTCAGCTTCTCTGATAACTCAATTAAAATGTGAGGCCTGGTATTTGGTGCCAGGTGTTTCCCAGGGGAGTGAATTTATCACATGCTTAGTCTTGCAATCCTTATTTAATAACTACTTGATCTATAACTTAATGAAAATGGTGGTGGTAGTTCCTATGAACTGCAGTCAACTTTAAATCAGGGCATAAATTACCAAATGCATCTCCCTTTGGAAGGCACAGACCTCCAAGCAGACTGTTTCTACTTGTCCTATGGAGTAGCAATAACTTCATGATCTCCAAGACAACAACATATTTATAAGAAGTGGATTGGACTGCTGTGGTCTCCTTCTTGGAACTCCTGAGTAAAACATTCAGTCAGTACCCAACTTGTTTTAAAGCAAACACAGGGTAAAATGATGCACTGCTTGACCCCTATTGCTTGAAGCAATTATAAGTTTGTGAGGTTCTTTTTCCTTCTGCCAGATAATAAAAATACAGATAAATCTGATCCATGTAAGTCAAGTTTTTAATTAAAATACTTTGAGTTTTCTAATACAGATGGCATTTTCCCTTCTTCTCACTGCATCCTACTTTAATGCCAGCACTGAACAAACAAGACAAGTTTTATCAGTACAATGTTCATGTCTGTCATATCACTGAGGGTTTTTTCCCTCTTTTTATATTTTGAGTTTTAAATAGTCTAGTTTATAAAGATGTATTTTTTTTCTCCCCTGGCAGGCACATATACTGTCTTTCTTTAAACCATGGGACTGTTTTAAAATAAAATATTATTGAGGTATTTGCCATCAACATTAATTTTTAACATCTTTACATGTTTTCATCTGGAGAGGGAAGGCTGAGGACACCATTTAGTGATAAGAGTTTCAAATGATCTTCCAAGATGGGCTTTCTCCAAAAGTGAAACACATCTTTGCAGTCTCTGTTTTGAGAAATTTGTTAATGAGCTTTTAAGTCGATTAAAAAGAAAAAAAAAAAAAAAAAAAAAAAAGTGGATGAGGGGGAATTAGTGGCCTGGTGTTGTTGTTGTGACCATTTTTTTCCTTTCCTAAAGTAAGAATATGAAGAAACCATGTAAGCATGTGAAAATCCAAGTAACCATACCTTCTAAGTAAACAGAACACACAGGGGCATTTTAGGGATAACTGCTGCACTGTGACAGGTAAGATAAAACAAAGATTCCAGTAAAATTGGAAAAGACCTCCAAGACCAGCAAATTCAACCTCCAATTGAATAGCACCATGCCCACTAGATCATATCACAATGTGCCACATTTTCTGGGTTTTGAACACTTCCAGGAATGGTGACCCCACCATTGCCTGGGGAGCCTGTTCCAAGGCTTAACCACTCCATCACTAGTTTTGCCTGGGAGAAGAGGCCAACCCCCATCTTGCTACAACCTCCTTTCAGGACCTTGTAGAGAGCGATGGAACTGTTCAACTGAGTTTCAAACAGAAGGAGGCACATCAGAACTGAAATTAACACATCTAGATGACCTCACTCAGTATTTCCAAGATTTTCTTCATATCTCTTCTTCATTAACAACGTGGCCAAGAGAAAAATATCTCTCTATGGACTCACTTTAAATCTGCTTCCAGAAAGGGTCAGGAATAATACCCTGTCAGGTCAATAGTTTCTTCTGAAAAGTTCTGTTCACTAAGGATGGCTTCCCTGGCCTCAAAAATTTAGCATCTAACATGAAAGGAATATGTGTTGGACTAAGTCTTGACTGGTAGAGAAGCCTATCACTAAAATACAGAGATTGCTTTACAGAGGTTGCTTAATTGCAAGGTATCATGACTTAATTGCATTTGTGATGTATGATCAGGATGTATGTTCAGACAGCTATACATGTTCCTGGAAATTTAAAAAAAAATAAGAAAAACATCCACAAAAAGAAAAAAAGAAAAAAAAACCAAACTCAGAAATTCAGTCTTACAAAGCTGAAAGCAATTTGAAGCTAAATCAGCTAAAAAGAAAGAAAATAAATAGAAAGGGAATAATAATTAGGAACTGTTTAAAACATTCTAGGATATGCTTTCAAAACCACAATCCAACTGAGAATGGAGGCTATTCTAGTTAAAAGAGAACAGACAGACCCTAAATGAGTATGAATGCAAATATGTTCTATAAAACACACAAGACATAAAAGACATAGAGATTCTAGGAAAAAAAATCATAATGGAAGAAAAAGGAGGATAAATCCATGGATAGCAAAAGTAACAGTAAGAAAGGAGTTAAGTATTCCAGAAGTTAAAGTAATTCAAGCAATTATTTGTTCAGTACTAGGTAGAAATTATAGAACTGGGAATAATAAATTAAAGATTTCAAAAATTATCTGGGGAAAAAAGAGTTAAATTACTTATACTGCAAGGTAATAACATATTTTCTATTTTAACAATAATTGAAGATGATGTTAAAAAGCAAACTCTGACTTAAGACATTTTGAAATCATCAGGTCAACATTTTTCTTGTGAAAATTTCTACTTACTGGATTCCCTGGTCTTAAAAATTCAGTATCTAACACCTTGTTCTCAAGGATTTTAAATGTGACCAGTAATGAGCTCTATGACCAACACATGCTACTTCAACAGATTTTGAAAGGTTAGGAACATTAAAACAGAAACCAGTTAATATTATGTTATCCGTTTTGAGATATATGGAATATGGGGGGTGATTAGATGTCTTTCAGAGTTAAAAACAGTTCCAGGTAAAAATATGAAACAATTAAAACAGGTCATGGTCACTAAAGGATTAAGGGGAGACAACAGGAGGACACCATATGTACCATCACTCAAAAATATGTCAGGAGAAATGAAAACTGAATTAAAAGATTAGTTGGTAAAGGAAATGAGTTTGATATTACAGACTTTTTAGAGGTATTCAGCTTCACGCTACCTGACATTTTAATTAGGAAATTAATGTAAGCTGTATTGAATTTGTATTCTTTTAAATTGATTAAAAACTGACTAGTTCCTAGGTCTGAAAACATCACCATAAATGGGGAAAATTTTATCAGCTTGATGGATTTTTAATGAGGGCTCAAAGAGATAATTTCTTGAACTAACAATATTTAACTATGTTTTTAATAATGACACAGAACGGTCTATGAAGTTGTTACTGAGAACTTTGCCAAGGACACAAATTATGGCATTGTTGAAAAAGGAAGAGAAAAAAATTGAAGAGAATGTGTAGTTAGACTGCCAGTAGGGCAGGTGAGGACCTCAAAGTCATTCCATCCCTCCACATTTCCAAGAAAGAACCAGCTGTTCTGACAGATTTTTGCCTAATCTGTTCTTCAGAGCTAGAGTTTCTCCTTCAGCAATGGGGAAGTTATTCCAATACTTGCTTTGTAAGCCTGGCTCAAGAAAACAGCACGTTTCTGCACATTCTGTTCCTGTCTGTAAGGTGACATGCTGGAGTGAAGAATGTTTGCAGATCAAGGTATGAGAGGATGGGGAGGCTAACCTAGAACCTAAATAAATCTTTGGCTTCATCTCAGCAAGAGCCAAAATTGTTACATACTGGTGTGATCTCCATAGGTTGAAATAGAGACATACAAGGTTAACTGTTCTCTGTGTAAGTCCCCTGATGTCTAGTGGAGCTGGAGAAGCCTGGGTGCTTGATGTCCACCATTCAAAAAGTGTTAAAAATTTGGAAAGGAGTCAAAGGGAAGCCTAGCAACCCTTAGGATGGTTTAATCACCTGGTATTTAAGGGCCACTACCAAGTGTATGAAGGAAAAGGTAGCATAAGCACGGGCTGTAAAGGAACAGACATGCAGAAATAATGAACTTTTAGTCCCATGTGTAAAGACAAGATCAAACTGCCAGTAACTGAAGCTAGAAAACTTCAGAGCAGAGAAAGCCATTTTTCTTTACAGACAAGGATAAGCCTCACCATGGAACAACTTAGCAAGACCTGTGATGGATTTTCCATCACTAATGATTTCAAAATCTCTTTTTCCAGAAGATTTGCTCTAGCTCAACCATAGCTGTTCGCTCTGATGCCACAGTTCAGGGAAATCCTGGGACCTCTGTATATATGTGAAGTCAAAGGACAGTGGTTCATTCTTACTGCCAATGAATCTTTGCATATTGTTTCTTTTCCATACTCTTTCTCTTCATCCAAAAGAAGTGGTCCAACAAAAAAAACTCCTCAGGTGAGTAAGATAAAAGAATGGACTTAGATAAAATGGCTGAGAGTTCATCTGATTCTCCTCAGCATTAGGTGTGAAGTTCAGAAAGTGAAGTGAAGGCAGGGTTCTTGAGTCAATGCCAGCTGAGCCAGAGCACATAAATATTTCATCCAGGTCAAGAAAACATCAGGGAGGTGATTTATCACAGGTTTCAGCCAGTGATGGTTAAAAAGGGTGGAAACAGAATCCTTCCACAGTTTGCCTTCTAAGGTTTACTGTCATCAACATTGCTATGCTAAAGGAACAAGAAGTCCAAGTAGGTTGTCTCTGTCCTCTTCCTCTACATGGTCTCATAGTTTTGAGGAGAAAGTAGCAGACTCTGTCAGCTGGAAGATCTTGTTCTTCCGATAAATCTCAGCTAGTCTGGGGTTGATCCACATCTCTTGGAATAAAAAGACATCTCAACAATCATATTGTAATGAGCATCTCAAACACCTCTGCAGCAGAGATCAAACTCAGCATAAATAACAAGACTGGATCTCAGTGCACTAAAAGCTTTGGAGAATTAAATCTAAATCATTGCACATGAATCAAAGAAAAGGAAAAAATCAAGGGACCCTGTGAAGCTTTGGTATAATAATAAGAAGACAAATTTCCCTGGAATTCCTTAGGATTTATGGGGTTTTAGCTCAGAGTAGAAATTGCCCCCAAAATCTTTAATCACAAATATGATTTCATTCTTGTGCAGTTACTTTAGCCCGTACTTACATACACACACTAACAAAAATCTTGTTATGGTACTGGATAGGAAATGATCCTTTCCACTTATGAAAACTGTAGTAACCTGGCCAGTCCAAATATTTTGCAGAGTCTTTTTCATCTGGTAATTGAAAGGTATTGAGAATATATTCATTTGTCCATACCACAGTGTGCTCATTCATTTCTTGACACCTCTTTCAACCTTCCATGAAAAGTGCCATGAAGCTAAATAACAAATTTCAGATCTTATTAGTCATCTGACCCAAAAAGGACAGAATCCCCATCCTGGTGGCAGTACATGAAGCCACTCAGCCTGCTCACATCTGTGTCTCCCACTATTTCTAAAGTTTTGGTTTTTATTTTTCTCAGGTGGTCCTTGTTACTCTGTCCACTCTACTGCTGATTCCCTTTTTTCCTTCTCTCCCTTTAGGCATGCACCTCCAAACCTGCCTGCCTAACTCCTTCTTCTGCCTCTCTGGATTTATAGCTTCACTTGCAGAGTCTGAAGCAAAGAGCAGTGAGATGAGCAATTGTAAATGTCTTTTGTGTGACAGAACAGACCACCCAGCTGCCCAGCAAAGTCTCTGCAATGCTGCATTTACCAACACGTTGCAGAAGATTGCAGCTGCTTTTTCCACCTGTTGTTCTTCTGAGAATTAGCATCTTAAACCATAAGCATGCAGGAAATTGATGTGAGTAGCACAAAACATGTTTGTAAAAGCAAATGTTTCATCCTGCTTGTGCTGGAAAAGATGTGTGAAAGAAGACTCCCTGGTAGTTCAAGTGTTTATTTTTAAACTTGATGCAGATGTGTAACAGTGATTGCGGTGAGGAAAAGCACACAGACAGTTCTTGGTCATCAGAAGGCTTTTACTTTTTGAATCTTTGTGCTTTTATAAGATGCTCCGCAAAAGGGGCTGTGATTGGTCAGAGAAGGACTGCGTCTCTTCTCCTTCAGTAAACAACAGGTGACAGAGATTGTTTTGGGAAACTTGCGTGAGAAGGGCAAAGCTCTCTTTAGTGTTTACAAAACAACAAAGACACTGCTATGAAAATGGGAATCTGTTCCCATAGGAAAGAGTCCAGCAGTAGCCAGCAGTAAAATCTGAAGCCCCAGAAAATACACAGAGCGACACAGATGTGTCTAAACTGTTGGGACCTTAGTTAGGATACTGAGATATCCAAACTGCCTGTGAATAAGAAGCAGGGTTAAGTTCCAAGCTTCCAAACAGCACAAGAAATAGCAAACAGTCAAACCCCAAGGTAAGGAGCTGGGGCTGGTCCAGCCCTATCCTGGGAAAGGGAGCTAGGCATCCTGGCGCGGTTTGGGCTTGTAGTTCAGGCACCCACGGAGAGAGTGAGATGTCGACTGCTGCTGCTTGAATAGTCAGCTTCCTCTTGGCAATGCTGCCTCGCATGTCTGACTCCACCCTGCAATACAGGAACAGCCCTCACTTTCCAGGGCTCTGGCACAGGGAAAGCGGGCAACAGAACCACAACTATGCTGCAGTTCCCAAAAATCTGCTGCCAGAGGCAAGCGCCTGCTGTGTCTTTGCCTGGAGAAAGCCCTTGAGGACAATGTAACTCACGTGGTAAATCCAAGACACTGTGGCTAGGAGCCTTCTAGTGCCCGCAGCAGCACCCTTGGAGCCGTTTGAGGGATCTCCATCGCACGGCACACGACACTCCTGTTGTAATAGCTGCTCCTTGTTCGGTGGTGGACAGTGCCAGTGCTTCATTGGAGCCCTGGAGCAGTACATACAGAGTCAGTATATTTACAGTTCTAAGAACTTGCAGTTCCCTCCAAATGGAAAATTCATGTTATTCTATGTTTTGCATAGTATCAGTGCTAAGAGACTTTAGTACCCTTGCATCCCTTTTACAGCTACATCCAGTCTTTACTATTTTCTATATAACCTTATACTGATGGTTTTCTTTACAGAGTTATCCAGTATAAAAAGACAAAGTGCAGACCAAAATAAGAAGAATACTCTGATTAGGTTTTGCTTTATGAGTAAAGAAGGTTGGTCCATGTTTTACAGGAGGGGATTTGAGAAGGAAAGTTACATCATGTGCAGCTAAGGGAGAGCTTTTTACAAAGGGCAGGATGGGAAATGAGGCACTGGAGAGAGATAATGGCAAATGAGAAATGAAATTAGCAGAGCTCAGGCAGAGCAGAGGAGTGACAGGTGATGAGTAGCCCTGGCAGCAGGAGCAGAGCCTTACAAGGAGGACACTGGCTTTGAAAGCCATGCAGTAGAAGATCTGGGCTCAAGGATCTGGGCTCTGAAAGTGTGTGTGGAGAGAGTGGAAAGGACAGGTGGGATATATGAGCAGTGCTCCTGAGGAGATCCATTGTTCCAAAGGTTTAGGAGATCATAGGTAACACCAGCATATATTCAGCTCTTGTAATAAAACATGTATGTGTGCATGCCACATGATCTGAAACATAGCTGCATGCAAAAAAATGCCTGCTATATAATCTACAATGTATCAAACTCCAGTAATATATATATTTATATATACACCTGTGTGACCTCTGTTATCTAGACTTTGTTTCAATTCGGCACAGCTAAAACCTTGGTTTTACCACCACACAAATAGGAATGCAATTAAGTCATTTCACAAATAATTTATGTCTATTTAACTGGAAGCTTCAATCAAAGTAAAGTTTTAGGAAGTGACTACTCAACCTAGGCAGCAGCTCTGCTGCTATCCCCCCTGCCCCCCAGTGGCTGGGATCACTCCAGTAGCAGTACTGGTATTTTAATGTACCCTGCCAATGAAGATAGACTGGAGATAGCACAGCAGGCTGTGCACTAGAGTGGCAGGAGTAAAGACTCACCTTGTCCTGCCACCCCTTTTTTGGCAGCAGAAACTGTGAGCAGAGGCATGAGAAAGCAGAGGTTTCAACACCTGAAAGAGATGCAGTGAGACTCAGCAGCATTTGGTTGTGCCTCAGTAAGTTACACACCACACCTCTGCCGACCCACCCCCCTTACCCCCCCACAACTGTCCATGTGTACATTTGCAGTGTGATGTCTCCAGTTAAAAATAAACAGCATTGTGGACATAAAATCTGAAAGCACATCGAGTTAGAATGTGTGATTGGTACTTTATTAACATTTACAGTGATTTCTAATTAACAGCATCTCCTCTGCCACTCATCTATCGAGAAGTCTCCTGTAGAAGAAGCTCGACAAGCAGCGGGGAAGCCACTGGTAGTGTAAGACGATTTAGTCCAAAGCGGGAAACAGAGATGTTTTGGGGCATTACACTGTATCTCCCTATTGCACCACAGCCCTCACGCACACATGCTTCGATAAAACTGTGCTGCGGAGCTGTAATTGCATTGTGGCTTTTTGATGTCTACTCAAACAACATTAGCTTTGCTGTCATGTTTTACAATGTAAAAAATTTTGGTGAAAATGTCAGCAGGATGGTATCTTTAATCATATTTATTGATTGACCTCAAAAGGCACAGTGCAATTTAACTGGAACTCTTCAATGCAGCCAGGGTCAGTTCAGACAGTGCCTGTTCTAGCACTGCCCGGAGCCCCAGTTTCATGAGTAGCTTTTATTTCTAGTGTCCTTGAAGCCACTTGACTTCCCTTCTTTCAGCCCTTCCTTATTACGGCTAATGCAATACTCTACATAGCTAGAGATGCTTACTTCCAGGGAATATGAGGGTTTAATAGGTAATCTCTGGAGCACGAAATGCATCTGCTCATCAGTGCCAGCTGCAGTTTGCTGTTCTGTGACCAGTCCGAGAAATGATGGGACCTCCGCACTGCCCGGCGTGGGAAGGCACAGTCTGATCCCCAAACCCGCTGCAGCTGTGCTGTCCAAGCCGTCCCAGAGGGACGACGTTGATTCCTACTCTTTGCTCGCAGCCGGCGTTTGTTCCCTGTGCCCAAAAGCCGGGTCAGCATCACTCGTAGCAGCGCAGGACGGGGCCGAAGTTGGCCCACGCCCCGCTTGGCCACCGTGTCGATACTCGGGAGCTCGGAGGCTGGCGAGAAGGACCCCGGGGAAGGGCCGGCTGCGGGGGCGCTGGGCGAAAGCGGGGCGGCCCGGCAGTCATACACAAACGCCTTGGGCCGGGCAGGGACCGCGGCACCCCCTCCGCGGGCAGCCCGGACCGGCGGAATGGCGGCCCCCGGGGCGGCTGCGCTCCCGCGTGGCGCGGGGCTGGGGGCGAGGGGCAGGGGGGTGTGTGAAGGGCGGGTTCCGCGGGGGTGGTTCGTGTGTGCCTGTGCCCGGGGGTGAGCTCTGCCACGGGGAGCCCGTGTGCCGGAGGGGTGCAACTCGGCGTGTGCGGAGGGGTGAGCCCGGCGAGGTGCGGGGAGGTGCGCGGTGTGAGTGTGCTGAGTGTGTGTGTGTGCGTGAGTGTGTGTAACTCACCGTGGGCGTGCGTTCGTGAGCGCGACTGTGTCCGCGTGTGCCTGGGCGTGTGTGTGTATCTGTATCTGTGTGGATGCGCGTGTGTGTGAGCGGTGCAAGTTTGCCAGCGTGTGCGAGTGTGTGTGCATGTGCGCTTGTGTGCGATCGTGTGTGTATAAGCGTGTTTATCTGTGAGCGTGTGTGAGCGATCGCGTGTGTGAGCCATGTGTGTGAGCGTGTGTGTGAGCGATCGCGCGTGTGTGAGGATGTGTGTGAGCGATCGCGTGTGTGTGAGTGTGTGTGTGTGCGTGTGTGAGCGTGTATGTGAGCGATGGTGTTTGTGCGAGCGTGTGCGAGCGCGGCGGGGGCGGCGCGGCCGGGGGCCCGCGGGGGCGGGGGGGCGAGGGGCGGGCCAGCGGCCGCGGCGCTGCTGGCCGCGGTCCAGCCCGGCGCACTAATACAGCCTGGCGGCTCCCGCCTGACTGACGCCGGCCGGGGCTGCTGCTGCCGCTGCGCCCTGGCCCCGCCGCCGCCGCCGCGCAGCTGCAGCCCCGCTCCCGCCCGCGGCGCGCCGAGACCCCAGCCCGCGCCCGTGGCAGGTAAGAGCCGGGGCTCCCGGGCGCGTCCCGGGAAGGGCGGTGGGGGGACGCAGAGGAGACGGGGACGGTGCCGCCGCCGTCGCCCCAAACTTCGCGCCCGGGTTGTCCCGCATCCTTCCCCGAGCGGTGCCGAGCGGTGCCGGGCGGCGGGGCGGCGGCGTCCGCAGCATCCCCCCGTGCGCCCGGCGGGGCAGCCGCGGCGGCGCCCCGGGCCGGTGTCCCCCCGGCTGGCGGCCCCGGCCCCGCTGGGCTGGGGTGGTGTGCGGGCGGGGGCTGGGGCCGCAGAGCAGCGAGATGAGACAGACCGACGCCAGGACGGCGAGCGAAAGGAGGAGCGCGGGGAAAAACATTTTTATGGATGGCTAAACGCTGACAAGTCTTCCCGCTGTCAGGATTTCTTTCTTTCTCGTTTAAGTAGGAGAGGGGAGGGAAAAAAAAAAAAAGGAAAAGAAACAGCAGAGCCCTACATGACACGTTTGGAAATACTTTTCCTTTCAGAGATTATTTTCTGTTCGAGAAATCCCGCTCCTGGACAGGCTCCCGGGCAAAACGGAGCAGAATCGCTGGGATTCGGGGTTTTTATTCCAGCTACGAACGGTGACTCTGATTGGCTTCTTGTCTTTTGGCTCCGAAGTTAGAACGTTACATGTTAGCAAGTAACCAACATTTCTAAAAACAATAGCCCTCGATATGGCAAATTATAAATCGCTGTAATTTTATCTCCGTGCCCAGGCAGCTCTAAGTGGGGGAATTCGGAGTTCGGCTCATTGGTAACAATTCGGATATTGTTTGGTGGTCACTTTGTGTTTTCCTACTTTGATTTTATGGGTAAATTTATTTGATGCTAGCCAGGTCTGCGTTAAAAGGAGGCATTAGTGAGAATAAAAATAAATGACACACACGGACACGTGCGCACACACAGACACGCACGCCCGCTGTTAATTACGTGCATCTTATAAATTAGTGAAAGAAATATTTCAGCCCAGAATGGTCAACTATTTAGCGAAGGAACTCTCCCTTGGCAGACGTGGGAAATGATGTGCACAGCTTGGGAATGTATTCAAGTTTGTAGTGGTTTGGGAAGGACACTGCAGATAACGCAAGTTTCAGTACTCTTCAGCATCTCCGATGTGTGTGCAAGTATTTTTGTGGTAGGACTAATCTTCCCATCTTCAGGAGCATAGATGAAGAAAGTGCTGCAAAATTCTTCTCCTCAGCAACGGTAGGACAAATGTCATCACTCAAACAAACCTCATCCATTTTGATCCAGCCAGACAACTCCCTTCTTTCAGATTTGATAAGTACCAGTGTCTGGCTGGTTCATCTTTGCTTCCTGTTAGATTTTAAAGCAGAGGCTGGGGATGTCTGTGGTTTGTTTTTTGGCTTTTTAAATATTGAGTTAATTTGACTTAGTAGCTAAAATAAACATGCCCAAAAATACATTTAAAGTCAGTTGTATCAAGGATATCTTGTATTTACTGGGTTTGGCAGTAGTTCCCATTCCCGTCTGTCCTTTGTGATGGAATTAGAAACATTTTCTTCTTCACTTTATTAACTCACACACAAGCTGCTAAACAATAATTCTACAAAAATGCCTGGAATAAGGGTCGAGTGTATTTTCTCACAAATCGCTCTCATATCCATATGATATATGCAAACCGGGAGATTTCCTGATGGATGGATCGAATCGGTGTCAGTATTTGTAAACTGATATGAGGTGGAGATAGCTTTTATTTACCTGCAGCAACTGGAAGGAATATGCACACAGCTGTCAACTGCACAACTTTGTGGAGAAGTTGAGAATTAGTATTTCACTAAGAGTCATGCACACACATGCCAAGAATCTGCAGAAGGTGGGGATGTGGTGTAGAGGAACTCGGTAGCACCTCGGATTTGAAAGCTACTCTCAGGGAAACTGGCAGTAGTGCCCCATCTTTGCTTCAGTGGGTACAAGATGAGGCCCAGCTCACTAAAAGAGGAGCGTAGAAGTGTCAATATAATGTATCACATAACATCTGGGCAGTTAATCGTCCTTTCTCTCCTTTTATTCTTTTACCGGCCTTCTGCATCTCGCATTTGAATTCTTAGCTATCTGCTGTTATCAGGCAGGGAGATAGTGTGTCATGCAATCCTCTCTCCTGAGTGCTAAAGTGCTGTAATTTTGATGGCCAGGCTAATCTGTCGCTATAAAGTTTTATTTTTCCATTGTTAAATTCAAAGGACAATGACTACTAATTACAAGTGACCTCTAACCAAAACACTGGCTGAGTTTATCACCAGTGCTGATACTGACTAACAGTAATTCCAGCATCAGCAGCACTAGGCACCCTGTTTCAAAGAAACTTGAAAGAATAAGGGGAGACAGAAATATACATATATTTCCATATATATTCTCTATAATTTGTCTGCTGCAAAAAATATAGTGATAGCATAGAGAGATACCATTTTCTATGCAATATATAACCTTTACAAATAATAATTACAGGGTTGGGGAAGAAAAAAACCCCAAACAATGCATCATAAATATTTTAACTGAAAACAACACAGCAAAAATACACATAGTAAAGGTTGTTCTGTTCAACTGCCTGGTTTCCTGATGCAGGCAGGTATAAAGAATCATTAGCATTACTGTACATGAACAGCAAGGGATGGTAATAACAACAATTTGAAATCATCATTGCAGTCCTATTACTGAGTCCTATTCTTTGAGAACAGTTGTAAGGAAGCAGGAGACTTTGAATACAGTGCAACAAATTAATTTTTCAAAAATATCCCAAATTATTTCCCATCCTATATTTTGTCTGCAAGGCTTGAATGGTTAATACTGTGGGAATTTTACGGGTGGAAAGGTGACTTAAAGAGGCTTGGGCCCTGTGTATTTATTACAGCAGTTAAAAATCTGGCTGTGCTTTTGCAGATGAGTGGATTTAACAGATTGCAGGATCAGAGCCCAGACAAAGATCCTGACTTATACATGTTTGCATTTTGATTAAAGCAGGTGAAACATCAGGCAGATTGTTCTACAGGACCATTTGCAGGCTTCTGCACCTTTGTTGTAAGGTTGAGCAGTTCTCTTTGAGGTTGAGTTCCTCTGGACAAGGGTACAGCAAGGACATGGTGGAGGTGGACATGGAGTGAAGGAGACTTCCCAATTTATGCAGCCACCCCTACTTAAAAAAAACAAGAAAAAACAGAAGAAGAAAATCTGATAATTGATCTCTGTTTTTCTGAGACAGCGTTAAGATCGAGTTGTGTTTGTGATTGGGAGAAGCAAAGCTTTATCTTTCCCACATCTTTCTATCCAGAACTTGTTTCCTTCCCACCCTTTTTTTCCTTGTCAGTAACATCACCATCCTCCCTCTGCCAAACTTAGCATCATCTTTGCCTCTTCTGTTTCTTCACAGGTCGTGATACTTCCATATATCTCTTGACAGTTTTTCTTTGTGTTACTTGTTACATTCCTCCTTTCTTTTGTTTGCACCTGCCAAAGCATTAGTCCACACTGTGGCAACCTTCCAGCTTGATAGTGCAACCTCCCATTTCCCAACAAGCTCTCTTATCCCACCTACGTTCTGCTCCCAGTCACCATGACCCCTGCCAAAATCCTGTGTCTTTTGCTTTTCTTTCTGAAACATCTCCCATTCTGGAGTCTCTCTATATGCCTGGCCTTTGTATAGGTTTTGAAAATATGCCCCACATCCCAAGTTCCCCACAGCTGTTGGCCTCGAACTCACTGTCCATTAAAAGAGAGAAATAAGGAGGAAAGAAAATTAACAGACCCGTGGGTCATCAGAGTTTGTTCTGCTTCAGGCTTCCTTTCACCCTCATTACCTGGCTACAATGGGAGCCAGATTGGCCACTTCTTGATAATGGTGGTTCTGTGTTTGCTCGGCCTGGTGGTGAGCTGGGTCACAAAGCCTTGCTGTGCAGAGTAGCAGGCAGGAGCTGGCCGTGGAGGTGCCCTTTCCAGAAGGCCTTGTCTGCAAGCAGCAAAGCTCCACCTAATGAAGAATCCTTTATAATGTGAATAACCCTGCAGCTGAGGTCAATACATTTCAACAATACTTAATATTTTTTATGTGTGTTTTCTTGCTATGCCTTCCCTTAACCAAAAAAAAACCACTCAAAAAAAACCCCCCAAAAAACCAAAACCAAACCCCAATCAAAAAAACACCAAAACCAAAAAAAATGGAACTTTTTTTTCTTTTAAGCATTCCTTTGCAGCATTCCTCATCAGAAGAGTTGATCATGCTTTACAAAGCCGTCCCTGTCAGGGTACCTGTGGGACAGATACAGAAATCGAGGCACCTGAGGGAAAGCTGTTTACCCTGTGGCAGGAAGCGATCCCACAGGCTTCCCAGTAGGCACAGAACTGACCGGAGGCACCAGCAGTTCATGTGGCTTTTCAAAACTCTCTTATGGTTACTTGCTGGTCTTGCCTATCCAAACCTACTTGTCTCTGTCAAATTGCTCTGGCCCAGCTGCCAATGTGCAGTTTCTCACCCTGCAGTGTGTATGAGATTTATCTCTCTCTCATCAACAGGTCTTGAATTACTTCACACAGGGCATGAGGCCTTCACAGAGACATCTAGAGGAGAGAAACCAAAATCATTCCCATAGGAGGCTGCAGCCTGTGGTTCCCATACCTGTCCTGCTGTGTGGTCCTACAGGACCACCTCAAGGGCTGTAGGAGCTGCATGGGCCAGGGCTGAGTGTTAGGAGGGGAGAGGAAGGGCAGAAACAGCCATGAAGAGATGGGGTATTCCTTGGAATCCTGAGATAGATTTGAAGAAGGGTGAAATATTTATTTTAAAGACTCAGGGCCTGATTTTTGCCTTCTGCTCAGTGTTTTCTGAAGCTAGTAGTTAACATGACATGTCATCTTACATGCTAAAGAGAACCCAGCCTTTGTTTTTACTCTCAGGCTCAAATGTAGGCATATGAAGCCTGTTTAATCTCATAAGCAGGTGTTCTGGTTTAGAGAGAATCTGAGCACCCACGTCTTCAGCTGAAGTCACTGGGAATGGCCAGCTATCTCCTTCTTTCCCCTACAGGAAAGAACTAGATAGGCAAGTTCTTGCTCCTTTTGTTCTTAGCCCTGTTGTTGGGAAGTAACTTCCACAGAGAGTCCAAGCATATTTTTCATAGAAAATATCCTGGTGCCTTGACCAAGGCAATCCCTGCCACTGAATCAGATCTTTACATGGATAAAGCACACTTATACTAGTGCTTGCCTCTTCTCCACAGTTAGTTGCTGCAGTTCTCCAAGACGTGGACCCTGTGAATGCTCCACCCTTCCTCCCCCCTGCAGGGTTTCACAAGCCACTGAGGACTCAATTAGCACAGATTGCTGCGGATGTTCATGCAGGAGAACTTATATGTCAATCTTATTGCATTAGCAATTTCCCACAGTGATGCACAATGGAAGCCTTTTAGGAAAAACAGTTTTGAATGTGATATGGTTTGAACACAATGAAACGCTAATGTGATTCTGTGGACAACTGCTAGTGTGATGTATACAGAAAGTGTTTTGTGTGTGAAATCTATCCCCCCTATGCAGTTGGCCAGGCTGTCTCACCTGGAGAGAAGGAGGGGTGGCCAGCAGTACTGTTGCTTCCTCCCAGGCCTACTGCCAGTCAGAGGGGAAGCATTTCTGGAAATTCTTCCTTTTGAGTGTTTTATCCATGATCTGTATGATTGATTGATCTGTACTTCACTTTCCAACCTGTGAGATGCTAAATCATCTGCAAAAGATATCTGCTGTGTTAACACCAGAACTGAGTAATACTTCAGACAGACCTCCCTGAGTTGGGATGTGCTACCATACGATATGTGGAGAACATTTGCTTTATCTGATTTCCCTGTGTGCACTGTAAATGCATGACCAAGTCACCAAAAGCGTATTCTCTTCTAACAACTTAAGACATTAAACTTCCAGAATAGGTTTCCAACAGACTAGAGTGCCACATCCTTGGTGAAGTAATTGTTCTTTAGATGTATCCTCATTCACAACGTCCTTAACATCTAAATCTAAGCAAATCCTTTTCCTAAAATTAGTATTTGGGAATGACTCCAAGAATGCCAGTGGCTGATAACAAGGATTACAGGATCTGATTAGTGTGGCTATAAACTTTAGGCCAGCATTGAAGCTGAAATTCTTTTCAAGTCCCCTTCTTCGTTTGTGAAGTGTTTGTTCTGGAGGCACTTGGATGCTTTGTATTAGAGACGAATCAGCTTTTATTGTAAAAGTAGGAATTCTATTTTTTGCTTATTTCTAATTGTTCCATTTTTAGAAACACCAGTGGGCTTTGCTACAGTTTCTCTGGGAATGGTGGGTATGTGAGGAATGCAGGACCGACTGGCTGTAGAATGGGGATAGCCAGAGCCATGAGAAGACATTTTGGATTCCTGGGGCAGGTTGATGCACCTCCTCATCTCCCCAGTGCCTCCTGCCTTCTCCTGCAGATACATCCCCAGAGCTTCTCCATGGCATGACTGCTCCTCAGCCTTCAGCTCTGCTGCAGGAAAGCAGCTGAGAGAGGGGCTCTTCCTCAGAGATGCCGATCTGAGTCTGAGCAAGGCAACCTCAGGAAGGGGTAAGGCAGGGACTGGGCAAATGGATCTTCTTCCTGCCTGCAGGGAGCAGGATGTGAGGCAGAGAAGAGGATGTGTCCCTGTGGGATTGCGTCTTAAAAACTTCGGTGTGGCCCAGACAGGGAACACTGTGCAGTTCACTCCTTATAAACATCACAGTCACTGGTTTCCTTTAAAAATTAATACCAAGGAAGGAAGTGCAGTTGTAGAGAGATCATAGTGATAAATTGGTCCAGTTTAATATTTTTACTTAGACTTTGGTTGTGGTAATTTTGTGGGGTGCCCTCAGATATTGTGGGAGATTTTCAAAGGCAAAAATTGGTGGGAACATCCAGCCCTCTGGTTTGGGTTGCCATCCTCATCGGCTGGATGCAAGCAGCCCAGAGGCCAAAGCCAGTGTAGCCATGCTAGCCCAGTGCTGCACCTGACGAGAGATGCCCTTTTGCTTGGTTTTAGTAGGGGATATAGGGTCATAAGGGCTCATCTCAAGGGGTTTTCCAGTCCCTTCTTCCTCCCCAAAGCCAGCACAGTTATTTTTGAAGCAAGCTCTGTAAAATGCACTCAGAGACTTCCAGCAGCAACTATCCCAACACGTATCTATCCTGCTCGTATGCTCTCCCTGATTTTTCAAGTGGACATGAAAGATGGATTGCCCCTATCCTGTCTGCAACAGCCTTTGAACATGGGGGTATTGTTACCAAGCCCATGCACCTCTGTTCTCCCCATCTTATGTCACACTAACAAAGCTTTGTTGAAGCATCTGCCGGTGTGCTCATCCAGAGCAGTCCCACAGCAGGAATTGGTACATACCTTCCTAATCAGGCATCATGAGCATACCAAATATGACCTGGATACTTAATTTTCTTTTGCAACAGAATTTATGCTTTTGAAACACTCATTCAAGTGTTTGGCCTGTGGAAGTGCACATAGCTGTGTTAAGATGTGCAGCTTATATACTTGAATCTTTTCTTCTATCAAGTAAGAATGTGGTACTCCTGTCAAGAGAAGCTAAAAGATGCTGACTAGATGTGGTAATACTTGAGTGGTTACATGAGCTCAGAAAAATTGTGTGGATGTCACAAATTTTTAGTCACTAGCATCAAATTTTGTTCTTTATTTGGGAGGCAGTGAGTTCAGGTGAAGGCTCCACAGGGTGAAGAAGTGGCTGGAGAAGCATGAGGTGCTGTGAGATTTGCTTTGTGATATTGATGTCTGCACATAAATTTGACTGTAGAAGGGTTTTCTGAACAAACTTGAAAAAGACTCGAGAAAATGAGTTTCAAAATCTTGCATTATTCATTTAGGCTTATACGAACAAACAACAACATGTTTCCAGGGCTGTGCAAAACGTGGATAAATTTGAGCCTCAAATACTCTGCCTCCTATTGTTGCAACTGTTTTCAGTTGGAGCAGTCCAGGGTCAAACTGGGAAGAAATTTAATTTCTTAATTAAAAACAAAAGACAAAAAACCCTTCTTTATGTCCTAATAAATTAAAACCCTAGGTGTTAGGTTCTGTGATTGTGGAAGACGTTCGTAACATTGTAATGAAAAATTCATTCACTGTGTTTTCATGTGTGTGAAAGACAGTGGTTTCAGATAGATTCATAACTGCACCCTTGTCTGGCGGGTCCCAAGGACAACAAGAAGCCTCGGGGGATCCCAGTTTATGTTGAGGGTGCCTTGAGTAGAACAAGTGATTTACATGCCTCAAAAATAACATGTGGCCACCGTTGCTGAGCCATGAGCTGATTACTGGACTGTGCTGCTCAGGCATGTGCTTCCCCTCTGCTCTCTGGGAATGAGTGCACATGTGGAACCTCTGCTGCCCAGCTCCAAGTTGCTGTCAAAAATACCAAAAAGGGTTTGTGCATGAGGCCCAAGGCAAGGTTGATGAGGTTTGCCACTCATTTGAGACCTATATATTTGTACACACTTTTGTTTGTTTGTTTGGATGATTGTTTGTTTAGGACCCTTTTCCCTGCTGATGTGTAGAAGATCCTCATAATGACTGGCAGTGATGATTTGACTAGGGAGGTCCTTTGCCAGCCCTGGATGTGTGTGGGCTGCTGCCAGCTGGGCACACTTGAAAACATACCAAGAATCCATTCATTTAAGAAAACTCACATGCTTCTCTCTTTCACAGTAGGTAGAAGTAACTGAGTCAGTGCTAGGTAAAAATAACTAACCAAGAGCATGTTCACTGCATTCCTCTTCACACTGATCAATTTTCTGAAACAATTTCTGACTGAAACAATTTTCTCCCTTCCAGTTCTGTTGTGATTTAGTCGCCGAGTGTCAGACTTGCAGCTATAATTGTCTCACTGCCGCATGCATCTCCAAGAACTGCACAGCTTATGTCTAGACAACCCTCTGAGAAATCTCCCTCTGTGGCCTTAGTTAGCTGTTGCAGTGACACCGAGACTGATGATGTCAGGCATTCTCAAGACAGATAGCCATGCCTCTCACCATGCCGTTTGCCCAGACAAGTGCTGGAGTAGAGGCAGCACTTGGAAGCTTTATGCTGAGACCAGAAGCACATACACATACATATGTGCTTACACACATGCTTTTGAGGGAGGTAGGACACTGCTTTTACACAGTGGTGTCTTAAGTTTGTTTTCGTTAGCATCCGTGAAAGTTTTCCTTTTTGACTTCTGCAGAAAGCTTAGAGTGAAATTTAACAAGGACTGGTACAATTTCCCTCCTGTGCCTGTGGGAATGAAATTGCCCCAGGCTGAGGGAATGGTATGAAGCTGTATCAGGGGAGTTGGATATCAGGAAAAGTTCCTTCACCCAGAGGGTGGTTGGGCACTGGCACAGGCTCCCCAGGGAAGTGGTCACTGCACCACCCTGACAGAGGTCATGTTTGGACACAAGAAGTATTTGGACAATGCTCTGAGGCATGTGGTGTGACTCTTGGGGTGGCCTGTGCAGGGCCAGGGCTTTGATGACCCTGGTGGATCCCTTTCAACTGTGATTCTATGACAGCCGAATTAGAGGAAGCTTCATCAGCATGTTGGACTACACAGGCATTCTGCTGAGGTGTGATGTGAGTCTTGCCTAACACAATGGACCCTTCTTACATTAGTTAAAATCTAAACTTCACAAAATCTTTCCATAGTGGAGATGTCAGCATGTTGGCACAAGACACAGAGGAGGGGAAATTTAATTACCATGAGCTCTGGAACCCCTCTTATTGACTTCATCAGGACCTGGCTCTAGTTAGGAAATTGTAAGTCCACAATTATGGTGGGCTTTCCTCTGCTCCTGGCGTGTCAGGCTCTTTAGTACCACAGTAGAAGTTACTGAAGTGAAGCTCCTGGAGCAACACATTTCTCCTGCTGACCTGAGGACCTACAGGCTATTTCTACACTGGAAGGTGAAAAATGGCCATAGGAGGAGGATAAAATTTCCCTTTCCCTTCCACTTCATGTTCATTTTGCTGTCTCTTAGCCTTTCAGTCATTCAGACTTGAGGTGCCTCACCTCACACAGCATTAGCTGTATGCAGTGTCTGATTTTGCTATTTTTTTTTCTAGATATTTACCTTTAGGTGGAATGGTCCAAAATATATACACACTTTTTTTTCTCAAATACATATTTAGGCATTTGAGGATGAGTAGGTCAGACATGGATATCAGAAATTAGGACATGTTTATGTGGCCAAGTAAATTCTACTGAAAGACTGCTTCTATACTAATAAATTAAAAATGTTTTATACTGTTCTTGGCCTTGAGGCTTACTTCTGTGCACTGGTTGTCTCACCATCCAAAAACATGGAGGCTCTATGCTGACTTACAAGGAGTGACCCTTGTTCCCTCCTAACTCTTGAACTATGCACAAGAGTGGTTTGGGGGATTGCTGCTGGCACAGACCAAAGCCGTTCCAGATGCTGTGGTAATAACATGCTAGGGGAATACCTGTGCCCAGAGATGTTTCCCACTGCTGTTGTGCCACAGCAATAGTAGACACCCTATGTTTAGGGAGAATGGAGCCAGTGAACTGGGCTGACATGTTTCCAGTCCCACCTTCTCCTGCAGAGCACAGAAACAAAAGGGTGGGTCCATGCTCATGTCCCATACATCTTCTACCTCTTCCCTAAATTGAGCTTCAGATCTTAGGCTAAACTCAGTGATGGAATAAAGATTCATGGCATGGAAGACTGGCCATGTTTAGTGTTGACCAGTCACTTAGCTGACAGATAGACAAATCCTTCCTTGGAGTCCCAGAGGAGGGAATCATGTTAGGAGTGTATCCTGAATGATGCCTGACTCATCCTCATGATAGCACTCATCTTCATGATAGTGACAACATACTGTCATTGGGGGAGATAGAGCTGACCAGACCAGAACTTCCATCATTGTATAATGGACATGTGCTAGGAATATGGATCTAAACTGTAACGCTTCCGTCCCCACTGTCACTCTAAACTGCACCGAGCATTGAGAAACATGATGGATCATCAGCACAGAAAATACATCAAGTGTGGGTTTGAAACATTCCAGTTGGGTAGGCAAGTTGCCTGTTACCAAAGACTTACGGCTTAAGCAACTGCTGTCTTGAAAGACTGTTAAAATTAAATTGTGAATTGACATCTCTGTCGTTGCAGCCCTGGAGCAGAGTGGCTGCCTTGCTATTTCGCAATGGAGAATCTAAGCGTAGGAACACAGGGCTTAGTCTGCCTAATAGTGTGCAGTATTATGTAATTTAATAACATTAAACTAGGATGTTCCTGTAATATTATTTGAAAGCTGTTTAGTTTATTTAATACCATTTATATTTTATATGTCAGTTGAATTTGGGGGAAAAAAGATTTTAGAAGAAACTGGGGGGAGCGCGGTAGGAAATTGTGCAATGTACTTATCTGAGACTACATCACATGGCCTGCAAAGCACAGCTTTTGCTTTTATACACATAGTCTTGGCGACTCTCCCACTAGCAACAATAGTGCTCAGACTCATACTGATGTCACTGTTGAGTTATTTAATTTGACTGAACGAGATTAATGTGTTTATTTAAAACCTTGGTCAAAATGGAAAAGAAAATCTCGGGACAGTACTTTTATGTGAACATGTATGTTTTCACATCTGATGATTGTAATGTTGCATTAACTTATCAGGAGCAGTTGTTTACACATGCCAGTGCCCAGGAGACCCCCTCAGATAAGAAGTGTGAGCCATTTTCCCTCTCAGCATAGAGTAGAGTCTTCAACACTGCTACTGGTCCAGTGGGCTTTCATCCCAGGCTTTCCTTGCTTCCTGTTGCTGCTTTCAGGGTTTATCCACAGTGATCCCAGCTTTGTTTTATTTCTCATGTGAGGATGGGGTTTGGTGCCACTAGGCAGTGACAGCAGTGTGATGGTGGATCCTCCACAGGTTCTCACCAGGGCAGCGAGGGACAGACACCTCCACTGCACAGGATGTCTGGATGGGGCTCGTGCTGGGTTCTCTAGGCTGAGCCTGCTCCTGCAAAGGCTGGAACTTGCCTGCCTAAATTTTATCCACATTATGTTTTA
Source organism: Acrocephalus scirpaceus scirpaceus (assembly GCA_910950805.1). Classification (NCBI taxonomy): domain Eukaryota; kingdom Metazoa; phylum Chordata; class Aves; order Passeriformes; family Sylviidae; genus Acrocephalus; species Acrocephalus scirpaceus. Next base: position 51,109,221 of record OU383774.1, on the reverse strand, counting down.
CAAACAGATTGAGGGGGATTTTTCCTCTGATAAATCACTCTGATTTTACCTCATTCTCACCTGTTCCCTCTAAGTGTTTGGAATAGACTTTGGTTTTGTCTAGAGACAGTAGTAACTATCCAGTTAACTACTCCAGGTCACTGAACTTTTACTAATACAGAGCAGGGGAAAAAATTTGGAATCTGAAGTTTCTTTTTGTTTGGTGGGACAGGTTTCCACAGTTCTGTGAAATCAATCTTTGACTGATGAAGGGCACGAGTGAGGGGGTTTCTTCCGTGCTCTGTCAAGGGCCTCTCTTGACAGTCAAGGGCAAATGGACGCACACATAGGCTGATAATGTAGAAATTGCATAAGCCAGAGCTCAGTGCTCTGGTGGGTGCCCGAAGCAAGGTGTGCCTATTCTGCCTTCCAGTTTTGTAGTTCCTCTGTGCATATTTTCATGGTGCTTGGCATATGAAAATCTTGAGGAAGAGCAGGTGCTGCTAAAGAGTTGCTTTCATGATTTCTCCTCTGTGAGGCCAAGTGCTTCCATCCTCCTAGTGCAGTGGAAGGCTTTTGGGATTTTGAGCCCCTTCCCCCACCATTGCTGCTGTTGTGGAGGAAGGGAAAAAGCTTGTTATGTTTCCATGTATCTGCATTTCTCAGGGTGATGGGCATCTCAAAGGATAATGCAGTGGGGCATGGGAAGGGAATGAGAACAAAACAGAAGAGCTGGGAGAAAAACAGCTCTAGGGAGTCCTTGGTCCTCAGTAAACATCACAGCCTGTCCAAGAGGCTGCGCTGCCCTGGGCCATGTGTGCTCACACTGCTGCATGCTCCAGAGCTGCCTGGAGCCGAGGGTATCCGAATATGCCAAGGAACCAGCCTTTGGGATTGGCCACCTGTCTCACTGTGTTGTTGTACCTGTGCCTGCACACGATGTCCCCAGGTGCCCTTTGAACTTAACAAAACCAATACATTTAAGGGAATTGCACAAAAATATGGTTTGTGAAGCTCTGCCACTCCCTGTGCTGGGCAACGTCTGTCTCCTCAGTGGCTGCATGTAAGTGGTGCTGAGGACTGTGAGCAGGCCATTATTGATGGGGTGTTATGGGTTAACACAATCTGATTTTTTTTAGTTAAAGAGAAATATGGAATATTGCCCTGTCAGGACCTTGGAGTTGTTTTGATGGGGATGGGCACCTATCAGAGGGTGCTTTAGATATTGGCATGCTGTTTGACCACTGACAAACGACTTTGGAGGTACACATATAAAGCTGGGATTGTCCAGGCCAAGCCCTTTCCCTTCGGGACAGCAGAGCAGGTACCAGGGCCGGTCCCGGGCTGCCGTGCGGGCCCTGGGCCTGGGGCCCGGCCGGGGCTGCCGCCCCCACTGCCGGGGGAGGGCTGGGCTGGCCCGGGACCGGCCGTGCCTCTGCTCCGGGACCGGCCGTGCCTCTGCTCCGGGACCGGCCGTGCCTCTGCTCCCCCTTCTCCCCATCCACTGCCGGGACCGGCCGTGCCTCTGCTCCCCCTTCTCCCCATCGGCTGCCGGGGGAGGCTGCAGCTTAATTAACACCTAGCGAACTTTTAAAGCCCAGCCCCAGGGCGGCTGGGGCCGGGACAGTCCCGGGGGTCCCCGGGAGCAGCCCGAGCACGAGTTCAGCCCATGCTGTGAGATCCAAGGGTGGGCAGGAGGCATTGATCAGCATTTATGATCCCTGACTGCCCGGCACCTCCGAGCTCCGACCTTTCCAGCCTCCTCCTCCAGCCTGGCCTTGGGAAAAACCTGATACCATGAGCTGCTGCAGCCAGCTGAGGGGGAGAGAGAACCTGGGCGAGATTTAACCCTTTTCCTAGCAAGATGAAGCTTTCGGAGCTCTAATCTTTTTCCCTGCGAGAGAGGAAAGGACAGACTGCTTTGAAACATAGAGCAACAACATGATAAGAAGTCAGTGGAAGAACTGATAAGGTTATTGGATGAGGGGATAGAAGAAGTGGACATTACTGGACTTCTCTAAATGTAAACCATGGAGACTGAACTAAATATTCCTTTCAACCATAGAAAAATATGCATTTTGGGGAGGGGATTGTTTAGATTTATGTGTGGATTCTTTGAGCAAGGTGTTGTGATGACTAAAGGAAATTGATTTTTATGAGATGCTTGGACAGAGATTGAGATAAGTGGTCCTCTTGTCAGTGAAAAAGTGAGAAGATTTTTTTTTGTTGTTCCCTAAGACAAAGAATCCTTTGCTTTTGAAAGTGGTTTGCCTTTAAATAAGAACACCCCAGCTTGCAGTGTTTGAGTATATGACCCATTGAGCAGCTTGGGAAACTGCTAAATGGGAGGAGTCATGGAAGCTGGGTTTCCTACCGGGCCGCTGTTTGTGTGACAGTTGAGACCCACATGAGAACCTTTCCAAGTAGTTTGTAGGATCCATGGGGCATTTGAGAGACTCTTCTCCCAGAATGATGAAAGATTATGTTTAAATGGTAAAACTGACTGAAAAATCATAGTTTTGTCTCTCTATGTTGGTTGAGGGAAAGAGAACAGTTAGTGAGGAAAGAGTTTTGAAGTTTCAAGTTTCAATTTTTTTCTCCTTTCTTTAGTTTGTACAAATAAAATAGGTGTGTAACTTTCAAGTTTAGGCCTGTTGTTTATTTTCTCCTGGTCAAGTCGCACAAAAGAGCGAACGTGAAACCACTACATGAAATTGGTGTTTCCGCCTGGTTGTGAACCAAACCAGGACATGGGGGCAAAAAGGTCCACAAGGGTGGGCTAGGGCAGTCATGGAGCTGCTTTGCTAGAGGCATCCGTTTGGAAGCTGCCCCCCTCTCCTGTTTTAAGTGCCCTGTGTGTAGTTCAGACCTTTGGACTTGCTATGCACAGGGGGTCCATGAAATATATATATATTTTTAAACCAGTAAATAGCTTGAGGTACAAGGAGATTTTTCCTCAGAGCTCCAGTCAGTGGAAATATGTAATTTTCAGCTAAAATTAGACTGGCTCCAGCTATATGAAGAAAAAAAAAAAGGAAAAGCCCTCAAGAGCTAAAGTCTTTCTGTTGGACTTTGTCAGATGTAGCAACTCCTAGCAAAAATAACTCAGGATCCATCCAGCACAAACTGTGTCCAAAAGTCTGTGAGTTGGATCCAGAAAGCTGTGAACTGTTGAAGAGAGAGAAATAGACTGTGTAGGCAAAAAAGGTTTTTCTTTTCTGTGGAAGAAAATATAAATAAGTTTAGAGAATACTAGTAAATCTTTCAAAAGCCTTAAATAAGATCTCAGAGTAGTTTAAATTAATTTTGCAGTTAATATTTTACAGCTCTTGACAGTACAGTGAGATTGGAGTGGCAGAGAGGGAGTTGAAATCAGAACAGTATTCTACTCATTGCTTCCATAAAATTTGATATTACAGCTTTATTTTCACAGAAGATGACGGAGCTGAACCTACAGCTACCAGCACATAAGAGAGAGGGTAAATTTTCTTTTGTACTAAAAATAATCTTAGTCCTGTAACCATTTGCCTGGTGCAATTAACTCTGAACACAAGTTGAAATGACTTGATACTTAACAATTTCCATGGTCCAACTCTAAAATGAGTGGGGTGGATAGTGGGGAGGAGAGGCTTGGGCCCAAAATAAACATCAAAAACCAAACAGAAAACCACTGAAAATTAACAACACATTTTGAATAATTTCTCTTTCAAAATATTTTATTGAAGGAACAATGGAAATAGTGTGTGAAGCCTAACCATGTATTGTGTTGCTGTTCCAGGCTTCATCAGCAGTTTCTTGATGTTTGGAAAGTTCTGAGACCCACCCTGTCAGACTACTTGTAACCAGTGCCTAAGACTACAAAACCGTACGTGTGAAAGAACTTTTCCTTGGAGGAAGTGCCCATCACAATAGTGTGGAAACTCCGTGCAGGCCTTGCAAGGCAGGAGGGCGGTTTGTGCTTCGGTTGACGCTCGTGCGTAATCTCTGCTTCTTATGCACTCCAGCACCCCTATCAGTTCCTTGTTCTCCTTCACCAGCCCCGCAGTGAAAAGGCTGCTGGGCTGGAAACAAGGAGATGAAGAAGAAAAGTGGGCAGAAAAAGCTGTTGATTCCTTGGTGAAGAAGTTAAAGAAGAAAAAAGGAGCCATGGAAGAACTGGAGAGGGCTCTGAGCTGCCCAGGCCAGCCCAGCAAATGCGTCACGATCCCACGTTCCTTGGATGGGCGGCTGCAGGTGTCTCACCGCAAGGGGCTTCCCCACGTCATATATTGCAGAGTGTGGCGCTGGCCTGATTTACAATCTCACCATGAGTTGAAACCACTGGAATGTTGTGAGTTCCCTTTTGGCTCGAAACAGAAAGAAGTGTGCATCAACCCGTACCATTACCGGCGGGTGGAAACCCCAGGTAATTATGTCATCTGTAATGATTGTGTCAGCTCTTGCTCTGGCAGGTCTAGCCTTGATGCATCCTACAGCTGTTCTCTGAAATGTGAAAAGGCAGACTCCATCTGATGGAAGGATCTTGGATCTTTCACTGCCTGGTGCTATCATAGCTCTGGCAGCCAAGACTAGGGAGGGAGTAAGGAGCCTCTCTCCCGTTGGGGTTTGTATCCTGTCGGACCCCTGAGGGCACCCGGATCTTGTCCAAGGTGCTGAAAGCAGCTTCCTCTCCATGGACATGCTGCTGAATCCTCCCCGTCTGAACTGCTGGCCATTTGCATGAAGTCTGGGCACTAGCCTGACCTCACCACTGTGGTGGGATTTATGTCTCATTGAAAACTCATTTACCCCCAGGAAACACTAGCTCTCTCTTTAAAGATAAGAGTTGTAGTAAGATGACATATTTTGCAGTGAACACTAAACCAGGTCAATTGATTTCTCCTAAAATACCTGGTGGCCTGCCATAGGTGGGATTTACTTACCTAAATGGAGAGTTTATGTGAAACAAATCCACCAGGTTCCCATAAAACTTTGAAATTTTCCACTGATAATCCTCTTTGGACTGCACTAAAAACTTATGACCTCACTGAAAGGTCATTTAATAGGCTTTTATGTCAATGAAACAGCTGTTAAAAATTTTTGGTGTTCAGTGTTGACTTTTATTGGGATCTTAGAAAGCAGGGCTGGCAAAGGTCTTGAGCAGTCATCTTGTTTTCCTCTGCCCAGACTCCCAAACCAAACCAAATTACTAGGTACATTCCTGACAGATCTCTTCCTAATGAGCTCTAAAAATCCCATGTGACAAAGGCTCTACAACCTCCCCAGGCAAGTGAATCTATTGCTTTGCTATCCTTACAGTTCAAAATTATTTTTAATGTCTAACCTAGCTCTCCCTTGCTGCCAAAAATCACAGTAATTTAATTTACTAATGGATACAGTTGGTAAGTGTATACTTTTTATTCGGAGATTACTCCTTGTCTGGCATGAACTTTACTCTGAGGTGACATTAGGATCAGATAAATGAACTGTGGGATGTTTCTTTTCACACAGATGAAATAAGGGAAAGACATCTGTTAACGTTTGTTAAACACCAGGGGCTGCTTCCTCTTCTGGTAACCTTCCAGTGCAGCAGAGCTGTCACTGTGAAGTTGTATCCGATCTGCTGTAAACATTGTCAAAACTTTTATATTTTACAGCTACTCTGAGTGGTGCTTATTATCAACAGTTTTCAGTGGAAAGAGCTGATCTCACGCCTTGCGAAAGCAAACCCTTCAATAATTTAAGAAAAGATGCTCATAAAATATCCCATTTTTTTGTTTATTGCACTTCTTTATTTGCAGGCTGCAGTCTTTAGTGTTTTCTCATTATTCCTGGTGTAACTTCAGTGCAGTTAATGGAGTCTCCTCAGTGCAGTAGCTGACAGCACTGAAGGGTGCTGATTTCAGCCCCGGTTTTCTCATCTGCTTAGTGCTAGCTAACAAACACTGCTAATGGAATAGTCCAGCAGCTGCTAAATGGCTGCCAAAGCTTGTTGTTGTAATCCTGAAACTCAGAAGCTTTCAGCTGTGAACATGTCTCTATTGTTTGTCTGTGCAGCAGACTGGCAGTATCTCTGCTAGTAAAGCAGAAGGGGACAAGGTGCAGGTCTGGTAACATGATCCAGGAACAACTTTGACCCATGTGGACTCGTGTGGACTAGCAGCTCTCAGAGTGCAGGGGTTAGCCCACAGGAGGGACTTTGGGCACTTCAGACTTGGCCACCTTGTTTTGGAGTGAAAGTGGGTACAGTTGTGAGGATATAAGCTGTGCTCTGCCAGTTCTCCACAGGACCCAGGGATTGTTCTCAGGCTGTTGTATTCACCCCTACAACTCTGCTTACAGGGACAACTCAGAAGCAGAAGCTCACAGCTATAGTATATATTTGCATAGTATAGCAAAGAGTGCAACCCACTCAGGTGTTCTGGGGCAGCAGCAGGAGAGAGAACTTGCACCACTGCATGTGGTGCAATGCAGCTCCAGTTAGAAAGCAGTGCTACAAGGAGGTGTTGGCAAGGCAAGAGAACAAATGAGCTTCATGAGAAAGTGATAGCAGTGAGATCACCAGAGAAAATGCTGGGAGTGGTTGATTTAGGTGCCGGTCTGTTTAAACAACAGTCCTCTTTTAACTGCAGGAAATCTGCATCTTGGCTGTTGGTGATTTTAGGCTTAAATGAGATTCTCTGAGTCTCATCCTCTGTAGCTAAAGAATCCACCCATTGAATGTATTTTTTATACAAACGTATACCAGTATTATTTCTATACAAACGTTCGTCCTTTAAGGGATCATTTTCCATCACTGCACTCTTCCTTGCTGAGTCAAGCACTCTATGACCAGATCCATTAACTTTAATCCAGAACGAATGAGTTGTGTCAAAGATGGGAGGGCCTCACCCTTTCTTTGACAGCCTGGCAAATCCCTAGATCTCTGTTACTAGAGTACAGCTTTGAAATCTGGTCAGAGATTCAGGATTTCATTACCTCTGCTGGGTCCTCAGGCTGCCCAGTCCCATTTTAGGCTCTGCTACTGATACTGCATAGATTACACATGGCTTTTATTGCTGCTACAGGTATTCCTGGCAGATTTCTTCTCAGGTTTGCTGAATAGCAGGTGCTGCTTAGAAAAAAAGCAGATAGTATTTCCTCTATGTGTGCAACATCCCACTGCAGAGATGAGTTAGGCCACCTAATCTGAAGGAGGTAGGTGTGTTGGTTATGCTCTGCTTCCCCCTTCATTGTTGCCTTTGAAGAGCTTCTCAGAAGTCTGGTTTGTTGTCAGCAGAAGCTGCCTAAACATGTACCCTGTTGTTTTTATATGAGATCATTCATATGTAAGTATTGCAAATTTGAGGGTGCACCATTACTGTAGACAGGAGAATTTTTGACTTAGACTAACTGACTGCTTCCATGAAGCCTGAGTGGGACTAAGATGGGATAGCCTCCCAGGTGAAAGACCACCTGCTGGCCTCACTGTTGGCCATGTGTTTGGGAGTAGTCATGAGCACAGGGATCTCACCAGAGAGTGGTCTCCAAAAGTAGTAAACTATGCAGAGGTGGATTAATGTGTGAGAAATCGCAATGTGGATGTTGTACCTGAAATTAAAATGAGGCGGACATTGCTTGCTAGCATCTGAAGTCACAGGCTCTGGGCACAGCCAGGTTCCCAGCAACAACTGTTGAAGCTAAAGGGAATGGGAGAAAGGCATGAAAGGCAATGGCAGGACTTAGGACATGACCATATTTGTCTTCAGTTGAACAAAGATCATCAACACTTCAGCATGCATAGAAGGAAGGATCCACCTCTGGCTCTTGGTGGACAAGAGCAGGTAGAAGAAAAGGTCCCCAATGAGTGGAGAAAATACTGGTGATTTATGAGGACAGACAGGTCCCAACACACTCAGTTACTCATTTTTATGCCTCTGGTCACTTCCTTCAGAGTGGTTGAGCCCTGGAGAGTGACATGTTACCAAAAGAAAAAGGAGAATGAGGCCCTGGGGGGTACTCTTAGCCAAAACCAAAAAAATCTCTCAATGCCTCCCCACCACAGAGGCTTTAGCCCTCTAGGCAGTCACAGAACAGTCAGTGGAAAGAGTGAGTGAGGTGGCAAAAACTGTTCAGCAGAGCAGAAATTAAGAGTGCCATGGTCAGAGCTGGGAAGGAGTTCAAGGCTTGAAAATTCTTCCTGCTGACTCACTCAAGGCAAATCAAAGCCTTTCCCTGGCAAGTGCTGTTCACACGTCCAGATTCTCAGCTTTCATTTAGAGAAGGAGTTGAGTTCTCACAGGGCTGAAGGACACAGCTCCCTTAGTTGTGGTACCCACAGTGAGCTGTCAGCCTCTCAACACTGCAAGGCATTGCTGCACACAGCTGTCCCTTGCTCAGCACCTCTGCTGGGTGCAAAGGGAGCACCAGCTCCTCATTTTCAAAGGCTGCTGGTCAGAGCTGGCTGATCAGCAGCAGTCCTGACAAGCATCATACCAGTTTCATGGAGCTGCTGAGGAAAACTCCAGAAGCAGCAAAGGAAAACTCCAGAAGCAGCAACAGCTCACAGCCTGGAGCTGTTCACAGGGGCATGGGATGGGAGGAATACAGCTGGCCAAAACCACACCCGCAGTGATGGTACTGGTCTTGTCACAGTATATAGCAGTAAAAGAGTTTATTCCTCTCCACAGGCTGTGAGGAGATCCACAGGGGACTGGGCAGTGCTTGTCAGATGTGAATACTTGTATTGCCTCTATGAGTCCTACCTGCATGTTTAAAAGAACAGTAAAGAAGCAGAAATACCTTTCTCTACAAAACAACATTAAGAAAATGGCAACAGACTCTCCATGCCACAAATAGGGGCATATGTGAGGCAGAAGGAAAGAAAGTAGTCTCCAAAGCACCAATCCTTTTCCTGACCAGAGGCTAATTAGCAATGCTTTGGGCCAGAGAAGCATGTATGTGGAGTGTCTTAACAGGTATCCCAGTGCCTGTGTTTCCAGGAAGGTGAGAAGATAACTTCTGCAGTGAACTCCCTGCCATCAGTCCAATCTTTTGCATAGTTTTAGGCTCAGTTCTTCAGGTCATGGGTGACTAGCAAATTCCCAGTGGTATATTCCAGTGAATGGGCAGACAAATTGTTTAACCCCCCCTCTACTGCAGCGTGGTGCTACATCGAGCAAGAAGCTGTAAACGCATTGTTGGTACCAGGCAGTGTAAATGCCCCAGCTCTCTGAGCGACTGATGTACATTCCAAGCAGAGTTCCTGCAGCCTCTTCTCATGCACATGTTTTGCATTATCTATACATTATTTGCTTTATTCAATAGCAATTATTCCACTCTTTCATTAAGCTGGATAAATGAGAGTTTGCTGTAATTAAAGTTGTTAGCTAACCTACCTAAAAAGAATTTGCCTTACCTAGACAGAGCTTTTTGGCCCAAGTAAAATGTTAAAACATGTTCAAACTTCATAGTCCCATCAACATTTAAAACCAAGAGTGCACATTGTTGTTTGTTTCCATAAACTAGTAAGGATAGACTGGAAGATGATGTGCTGCTGGGTTTTAGGTCAGAGGAACTCTGGATACTAGGTTAGTCAATACAAGTTTGCTGAATTGTCTCCCATGCTGGGACAATTCATCCTTCTCACAACAACTCAAATTACCTCCTTATCTTCTTTGGTGGCTTTTACATCTGCACGACAACAAGTGGGAATTCATTCCCCCTGCCTGTGTTGAAAGCCTTAAAAAAGATAATTAGGCACTATGTGAGCTAGTAACTAACACAGAAATTTTGGGGTGGAGGAATCACCCATTGTAGGTGCTGCTCTCACCACCAAGGACTGTGGAAGACAGTTAAAGACTCGGGTTGAACTTTCATATTCAAAATTATTCAGCAAGCCTCCTTGTGTTCCAGTCTAGGGACTGCATCTTCATAGGTATCTCACTAGTCAGGATTTTCAAAATGTTTTGAGTCTTAATTCTACTCTTGCTTCTTATTTGTCCGAATCCAAATTAATTTGGATCAACTTTGGGTTTCTCAAATGGGCAATGCTGTTAACGTTGCTGATAGTGTGAGATGAAAGTGAAGAGAGTTTGTGGATAGGCAGTATCTTGTACTAGACTAATTTTTAAATGGGTTAATTTGGATTTCAGTTTCTGACCTGCGTTTTTCATGTCCTAAATACCAACCACTGACATATGCCTTCTTATGCTGGATCTTTTCTAACTATATTGCAAGAGCTAAATTGATATCGCTGCAATGTTTGAATTGCCATTTACATTTCCTTTTAAAGATCCCACTGTCTGTCTGGCAGCATTTTCTACATACAACCTGACTACATTTTAGATCTGATGTCTGGCTTCAGATCTGTACTTCCTTTTGCCCGTCTGTAACACACTGGTAGTAAAATATGCAGTGTATTGCAGAGCACTATTAATTGTTATAAAACTTGGCTGTGAATTTGGCACATCCTGGTGATAATATTTAAAAAACTCCTGATGTGTTCAGTTTTTGAGGAAGGCATAGGTAATTTTGACAGAGAGAGATGTACTGCCTGAATTTCTGCATGCCGTACCTGTGAATTTTATGGTACTTTGCTCAAGTCAAGATTCCTTATTTTGCATGTGGAACTGCTGTAACTGGCTGCAGATCTGGAGAAAAATGTCCTAGAATTCAACTTTTGATTCTTGGGTTTGGACAGGTTTGTTACTCTTTGATGACTAGTATGCTGACAGCAATACTTGAGCAGCATGGAATATGCCTCTTTTTAACTTACAACAAGGTATACTTTCAAGAATACAGCTTTAACCATTTTTTCTGTTGTTTTTGTTTTCAGTCCTACCTCCTGTACTCGTTCCAAGACACAGTGAGTTTAACCCTCACCTCAGCCTCCTTGCCAAGTTTCGAAACACTTCTCTGCACAGCGAGCCACTGATGCCGCACAATGCCACTTACCCGGATTCTTTCCAGCATCCTCCATGCACCCCTTTTCCATCATCTCCCAGCCACATGTTCTCCCAGTCGCCTAACAGCATCAGCTACCCCAACTCACCAGAAAGCTCTTCTGGACCAGGAAGTCCCTATCAGCTCACAGGTAAGAATGGACTTTGGGGCACCCTGACTGTGGAATTTGAGGGTCTTGCCTGGGGTCAGGTGACAATTCTGTGCTCCCCCCAGACTGTAGCTGCAGGTTGAACTGTTGGATAGAATGGACTTGGAATGTGATTTATTGTGACTATCTCTTGTATGTTGTATCTCAGTCCTTCTGACAGATGCTCAAGAGATTGAGAACTGTAGTCATCCTGCTCCTAGAAGTGCCTGGGTGAGATGCCATGATTACTGTGGGGGAAAAACTGAGGAGAGAGGCAGGTGTGCCATGCTGCCTTCTGTCCAAAGCTGCCCATCCAAACATCTGGTACAATTCACAGAAAAGGGCACTTGCAAGACCAAAGTTAGGGACCTAGGATGGTCAGGGTAGGAATCTTTAGAAATTCTATCAAGAGAGAGGATAAAGTGGGGAAATTGGTGTGCAGAAATTTTGTCAAGTTTATGGCAATCCCACTGACTGTATAAATTTCAGAAAGTTAAGGTGTTTTAACAGTCTGGCCCAACACTTGGAGAAGTCACCAGGCAAGTTCCTATGACTTTGGAACATGTTCCACAGTTCTGAGATTAGTGGGCATATGTCACTCAGATTGATTGTGTTGTGAACTCCTGACTTAGTACAGCTCTAATTACCTGGAAATTTAACTGTGCTTTTGCTGTTAATGCAACACAGCTAGTTTTAATATCAAAACATGGTTCAGATTCACTTCAGCACTTTAACTTTCAATAGTTTCAGTTATGTCAGCTTTTTCATAAAGATGAATTCAGGTCAGAATCTTATAATTTAAGATTTTAGTTTTACAACTATGAAGCATTTAAATTCAGGTCCTTAATGATATGCCTATTTCATTTTAAGTGCAAGAAAGATGTTTATTTTACAAGGTGTTTGTAGCATTTGAACATCCTTTTAAGCTGAATAATTTCAGCACAGTGTGATGTTTTCCCTTCCCTCTTCATTCACTGAATGTGCCTTCATTCATTTCTTCTCTAGATCTGTATTCTGATTAAATCATATTTAGCAACACTGAAACATTTCATCAAGTAGTAAGACTTGTTTGTCTTCTCCAATATTTTTCTTTCACCTCTGTGTAACTAAGCTGGATTCAGTGGAGCTGGTCCTGACAGGTAAATCAGGCCCATTCCAGCTGTGTAATGACTCTGACTCGTGCATTTAACTGAACTTGGGACCTTGCAGAGCTACTTAATAATGGAAGTGGCTCAACCTGAGCTTCAGTGTATCACAGCACACGGCATACTGATAAGCATAATTTGCCTGTGTAACAATCAGGGATGGAAGGCTATCTAAAGCAAACTGGAGTCACGTCAAGAACCTTGAGGGGGATTGCTTTGACCAAATATAGATGTCAACAATGCAGATTTCTGCATCTCATGGAAATTGTCTGTACTCTCCCTGTAATCAGTGGAGGAAAGCAGACTCCCCTGGAATAAGATTCATTGCATCTTCTTGTATATGTCCAATACCCTGTATCTGCAGGTTCCTATTTTCCTTTAGTGGGTATAAGGAGACCTAAATGTGACTAGTTTAGGAGTAGACATTAAAAATATCCATATAACCACGTGATTCTGTGATTATATTCCTTTATGTAACTTACTTTCTATTCCACTATTTCTTGATTTTGTTTTACTATTTTTTGTTGGAGGGTTATGTCATCTAAGTGTTAGAAATATCATATAATGTATGAAATTCCTAGGTCCTCAAATAGAATAGAATAACATGGAAAATTCAGTGGCTGTCTCATGAGACAGTTCACAGTTATCCATCCCAGGTCAAGTTGCTCCATTTTGAGGGCCAGCCAAGAGACCCCAAACACAAGAGGGAATTTCAGTCTGGAACCAAGTTAAACCCTTCTTAAAGAAGCCCTTGGTTCTGCAGGCTTGTATATGGCTGTAATTAGCATATAAGCCCATTGAGTTTCTGTTCAAATGAGACAAAACTACACACTTTAAGTGCTTATGCACTTAATTGACATTTTACAATATGAAAATGAAGTCCTTTTTAATTTGACTTTCTGGATAATCCCCACTATAGAGTCACCTTTTGTTTTCTAGCTCATGTTGCTGTAAATGAAACAAATCAGGAGCTGAGCAGTTGTGACTTGATACTTTTCCTCCCAATGTTTTTATGACATCTATTGCTCCTCGATGGGAGAGTGAACAAACCCAGAGAGGGACAGACTTCCCTTGTAGGACAGAGGAAAAAAGAACAAGTCTGGAGGGAGTTTTGCCAAGTCTGATTTCTATAGCTTTCCACAGGCTTTTTTTACAGTTTATGAAGAAAGAGAGCTTTCTCCTAGAGGATCAAATAAAGTTAGCTTCTGCTCTTAAATCCTCCTCAAGTTTTAAATTAAAGAGAGGATGCTGGAAATAATGGATGAAACTTCATTACTTTTTTAGGGTAACAACTAGTGTTAAGAGAGAACTTGATTTTACATGGATTTAGGCCTGAGACACTGTTGTGACCATTCTTCTCTCTTGCAAGCGCTGCTTGTCCAATATGACAGCTTTTCCTTCCCGTCTTTGCTGAATATGCAATGCTCTTAATCTAGAGACTGAAGGGAGGTCAGATTCAGATTTGTGCTTTTTTCCAGTCTTCTCAAGCCAAACAATGCTGAAGAAGTAAAATATTCACCAGGGAAAAAAACAGGAAGAATTTATCGACATACTGACTTAGTTGTCTTTCTTCCTTTCTTTCTGTTTTCTTTTTTCTCTCTTTCTGTAGTGGAAACTCCACCTCCACCCTACCATGCAAGAGAACTTCCAGGAATCCACAATGGGCGGTCAATGGATGCAATAGCTGAAAGTCAGCTAGTTCTGTCTTTGCCCAATGGAGGTAAATCTGCCGATGGAGAAGCTGAAAGTAAATAACCATTTGTACTACTCTTTAAATAAAAACTGTTAAGAAAAGGAATTGTTATTTGCACAAGAAAGTTTAGTGATCTGTAATAATAAGTTTCAGGCAGTTTTGCAGTAAGGCTGTGTGCTAGACCCATCCATTAGCTAGCAGGATATGTTGATGTAATATTTCCACGAATTATGTGCAAAGTTACAGAATTTAGGCCTTATTTACATCCATGGACTATTACAGTTAAAAAGCTGTTAAAGAAAGCAAACACTATTATCTACATTGTAAAGGTAAACATATCAAATCAAGGATGGTGGGGCAATATAACACACAAAAGCATTATCGATATTAGAACTCATTTCTTTATCACCTTCAGCTCTAGGTTTCAAGTACTTTAAAGCCTTATGGTAGGGACCTTTTTACTGCCATCTTTGTATTAATGTTACATTACTGGCTGGCTAGAAAAGAAAGTGAAATGTTCTAGTAGAGTACAAAGATATTTTGACAGAAGACCAAAGTCTTAGTCATCATATAAGAATTCTTTAGTGGGAGAAGCATTAATGGTCAAAAAAGGATCTGGGGTCCTGCTTGTACCCCTCAAAGCAACTTGATGACCTCTTCAGCACGGCCTCTGCTACCTTTGGGCTAGTACTGGCTAGTACTGATGGCCCAACCATTCAGAGCCCATTGCTGCAGAGTAGGAAGGGAAAATGGAGCTCCTCTGCTGGCTTTTGCTTTGGCTTCCTGCTACTGCAAAGGAAAAATCACCATCGTTCTTTTAGTCCATCATATTGTGTTCCTAAAGAAATGTCATTTCTAGAATACGAACTGAACACTGCACACACATGCACATTAAAAAAAATATTGCCAGCCTTCTTAAACAGCGAGGAGTGTGTATGCAGCACAGAACTGGAGCAGAAGGAATGTGAGGGGATAGTGCTAATTATGTATGGGGACACAGAATGGCTGGATAATAACAAGTTATCAGACACCAATACTTCTAAATAAATTGTCAAGCTAGTTTAATCTCTTTATCACAGCCTACCGTCCCTGATCACTATCCTAGTGAATATTAGTTGGAAGTTTATTAGAGGTTATACACAGAGGTGCTCTGGGGGCAGGCGGGCTCACATGCCTGTGTTGAGTAGGCAGGATAAAGTTTCCTACTAATTCCTGTAGGACAAATGAGGCTCAGAGATTCTGTTACATTTTTGAGTCTTTCTCTGTCTCTGAATTAGAAAACCTGGGCAGGGATAGATCCAAAAGAGATGACCTTGCTGACATTTCTGCTTACAGTCTCACATGGAAGCAGGAAGCCTAAAAGCGTGCAAAAATTGGAGTGATTTATTACTTCTGAACTACAGAGTTTGGTATTAGGCTGAAGGCCTAATACCAAAAACTTGGCTCAGTTTTGACTTGCTTTGAGCCCATCTGTCATCCCTATCTTCTGCTGGTGTGCAGAGCAGATGTATCCCTTACTATTTTCAGTGTATAGTTTGGGCCTCAGTTCAGCAAGGAATGTCAGTGTGGTTGATTTACTGCAGTGGAGTTTCCACTTTTAAGAAGAAGTGGGGCTCCTCAGAGTTAACTGGTGCACTAACCTTATGCATGCTTGGGACTTCAGTTATAAAATCAAGAAGCAGTGGAAGCTGTTGTTGGGATAGTGTATGACACAAGTGACTGTTTAGATGAAAAGATGTGGGGCTGAGAGTGGGAGGGAATGAAAGAAAACAGAGAAAGATTGTTTAAAAAATATTGCTGAAACCTGAGCAGCTGCTTAACTTTATTTCCTACAGACTTTCGGCCTGTTTGTTATGAGGAACCTCAACACTGGTGCTCAGTTGCCTACTATGAACTCAACAACCGGGTAGGGGAGACTTTCCAGGCCTCCTCTCGAAGTATTCTTATAGATGGATTTACAGATCCTTCAAATAACAAAAACAGGTTCTGCCTGGGTCTGCTCTCAAATGTAAACCGCAATTCTACAATAGAAAACACCAGGAGACACATAGGAAAAGGTAAGAGGAAATCCCCTCTCCTCAGAAATACTATTCCAAGCTCAGATCTATGCATTGCATTAACAAACCTAGCTGATTCATCAGATATGCCTGCCTTAAAATCAAACCTCTGACATTACTTCTGAAATAGAAGAGAAGCAGAGGGTTCTTTTCTGACTGGATAACAATCAGCAGAGTAACTCCTTACAAAGGCTATTTACTTGGCCAGCAGAGAGAAAAATGTTGTTTATAATTGTGTGTTCTAATTTAGCAGTATGTATTTTCATTTTATTTATTAGAGCTTCTGGCAACTGGGAATATTGCCATTGAAATGCCACTAAAAGGATAATTGCTGGTGCCTCAGGGCTGCTTCTCCTCCCACCAAATAACAGAGAGAGATGGATGAAACACTTAGTTGAGTTACTTAGCTGAAGAACTCTGGTAGAATTGTGTTTGTAGCTTCCCCCCGCTGCCCGCCAATCCGATTCCCTGCTTTCTCAGCTTTTCACTTGTAAAACTAAGGTTATTATTCTCCCACCAGTGGTTGCTGGTGCAGCTCTGTATGCTCCACCTCTGGTGTACAGATACCCTCAGCATGCAGTGTAACATGCTGCTGGTGCCAAGTATGAGGAGACCACACCTGGACACGCATGGCCACACACACTCCCTCCCAGCTCCCCAGGGCTGTGTAGGGTTTGATATTCTCCCAGAACTTACTGTTGTTTGTGCTGGTGAGTCAGAAGCCCTGTGCCAGCCACTTCTCCATGCAGATGAACCTTTGCCTGTTCTGGTATATCCAGTCTAGACTTACTATCTTGCCAACCCAGCCTCTCACCAGTAGCTGCCTGGGAATGCATTTCCCACTGGGCTAATTAACTCTAATTGTTCCACTCCTATTATCTTGTCAACCTCACCTCATTTCCCAGGCCTAGAGCAATATTTTAATTGGCTCTTGATAGTCTAGTGTTGAATGACTGAATAGGAGGAAGCTCTGAGACAAATGTGATACAGTTTTTGCAAACAGCAGTGAACCTGACAGCTGGAGCAGGCAATTTTGTGCTAAGGTCTTGTACTTTTCCCTGGAATGGAAAATGCTTATTTTGCAGATGCTACAAGTGTGTGCCATAGTGGTTCGTTGTGCAGAGTGCAAATGTGTTGTACATCTAGTTCTAACTTATTTAGAAAATAAAGCAAAGTTTTAAGTCCTATCAGTGTAAGCTGTCAGAGGG
Source organism: Acrocephalus scirpaceus scirpaceus (assembly GCA_910950805.1). Lineage (NCBI taxonomy): Eukaryota > Metazoa > Chordata > Aves > Passeriformes > Sylviidae > Acrocephalus > Acrocephalus scirpaceus. The sequence continues at coordinate 51,092,089 of OU383774.1, read as the reverse complement.
ATGTAGATCAAAGCTGAGCCTGGCCCTAAAAGAAGAATGACAAAAGATCCCAGCTGTCATTTGGCAATGTTACAGCCTGTGACTTTCTGCCCCAAAAGACAAAGAGACAGAATAAAGTTAGGTAAATGCTAATGGTCTTCATCCATTTAAATGTGAAGATCTGTCTTAATTGATTAGAAGTCCTTTAAAGTCCTTCACTAGGAATGTGCCCAAGGGAAGGGAGCAGGTTGCCCAGAGGAGTTTAATATATCAGAGATCTTTAATTTTACTGCTCTTCCCTGTTTATGCAAATCCTGAAAAAACATATAGAAGTGGAATACAAGTGGCACCAGTGCAGGCCTGCAGAAGAGCACAGAGCAGCTCCAGAAAGGTATAGTTCAAAGGCATGGTGGACAGATGAAAGCTGCTGAAATGGATACAATTGTCTCATGTTAACACGGGAGAAAAAAGAGTGAGTAAACAAGATTAGCTCAGTAGGATAAGGATATGTGATTGAAATGTCATCTAGTGTATCAGCGTTAAACCATTTCCTGGAAATACCACATCAAAGCTAAAACCAATCCAGAACACAATGCAACATCTACGAGCAATTGGACCTGTTTCAGCATTAAGACTTCAAGGACAAAAAAGGAACTTTTGATCAGTGTCAAAAAGATGTGGATGCTTGGAGACTGCTGAATTTTCAGTTTCTGAAGGGAGCAATGAAATACTACCAAAACATATGGACCTTTGATTTGATCTTCTACAAATACGTATTTAGCTGCTTGGTTTCCTTTAGGGTGCATTCCTCTGCTGAATGAATACTAGAATAATAGGAATACACACTTATTAGTGATGAATTTATTGCTTTTAAAAATTTCACAAGAAAAAAAACAATTCGTAACCTCTACTTTCAGAAGTGACATTGATGATTTTGTTACTGTAGTGCAATGTTTGGGCAATGCCTTTGAAAGCATTCATTTTTTTTCAGAAAATGGGTTACTTAATATTCTTTGAAAGCCCATACTTTAAAATTTTTCACCTTGGCATCCCCTGTGGTGACCCTAAATCAGTAGCTACACCTGAAGATTTGAAATGTGCACATTTATGTCCTTATTCTTCTCTCTCTACCCTCTGCTCTCACTTCATCTGATTATTTCAGAAAGCTATATGGACTCCATCAAGGTCCTTTCTGTCCTTCCCTTTTATCTATTTCCATGGGAAGGAAGGTCAGGTGGTAACAGTCACAGTGTGCAGCACCCCAGAGTGCCTGGTGCAGCTGGAGCTGATGCTTTCCTGTGGCTGCTGTTCCCAGTGCAGTACCAGAGTGCTCTGAGCCACACCCCTGCCACTCGCAGCTCATTTCAGATCTTGTGGGTGCGCAGAAGTCAAGTGATGGCTTGAAGACAGACTTTAAGGTTCCCACCTGAGTCACCCTGGAAGACTATGGGAGAGTGCATTTTTCCCAGATTCTTTTCCCACTCAACCTGCTTTCCCTTGTGCCTTTCCCACTTCTGTATAAAGGTTGGTTTTGTCCTAGGGATGTGCTGCCGCCCCTTCTTGTTATGACTGCAGAATGATGAACAGACTGGGAATATATAACCAGTCTTTGTTTGTGTGAAAGACACCAGGAATAAAACTAATTACAGCTGCATTATTAAAGCACAGTTACTAGTAGCTTTGCAGGCAGTCTACCGAGGCTCTGTGAACATTTGTGTACGTTTGAAGGGCATACCTAGCATTAGAGAGGAGGATTTTATTTTTATTTCGTGGCGGTTTTTATAAGAACGAAGAACTGAGTTCTTCCACCTCTCTTGACCATGGGAAGGGCTCATTTCCCCTAATCTAGCCGTGGGAAGAGTGACTGGGTATTTTCACAGGATGACTTGGCCCCCTTCAGGTTGTGGCTTCATGATCACGTTCAAGCAGTCACACTTGCACTGATGAAGATTTCACAAGATCTCACTGAAAATAAATCTTAGTTTGTTTGTTTTTAAGTTTATTAGCTGGTTCAGTTCCTCAGCCTGGACAGCAGCCCAATCCTCAGCTTTTGCTGCCAGCATGAAAGCAGGTGTGCCAGCAGGGGCAGGGAATGGGAGAGCCTTTTCAGCACCTGCACAGACTTCCATGGCTTTAAGCTGGCTCTGAGCCTGCACTCCGCAGCAAATGGAGTGAATCATCTGGTCACAGTGCCTCTCTCCATCAGCTAGAGAAGGCATCTACACAGTTATCATCTTACAGATGATCCCCAACTTCAAGGTTGCTGAATTAGGCTAAGAGAAATTCTTTCACCAATTCAGGTATGTTTTTGTGCAAGCAAATATCCTGGGTGAATCAGAATCTTTGAAGGGATAGAAATGCTTCCACCTTAATTTCTTCAAGTTACAGTCAAAATTTGAGTTAGTATTGGTAAGTCACTTGGGCACTGAAAAGTTCAGAAGAAAATCAGTAATTTTCTTGCTAAAAGTCACTTGGAACAGGATCTGATGAGTAAATCACATCATGTAAATGCAAATACATGGTTCTGATGTGGAAGATAAAGCAAAATACAGAAAAGTTATTTTAGGTACACACCATGCTGTGTTTTAAATGTATGACAGTAGAATCCTGTAGTAAAACAACAGTGTGCAGTGAAGCAAGTCTTGGCCAGTGCACATATGCTTAAAAGTGAAAATACATTTAGCTGTGTAATGCAGTAGTGATTTTTCAGTTCTTGGGTAGTTTTGATTGATGTTTAGGATATGGTTGACATGTATTTGATGTTTACATATGTGTATTTTGTCATTAAGTACTATGCTGTTGGGTAAAAGTAAAGCAACTTGCACTGAGAAACAAAGATCCTGGACTGATCCTGGGCTTGTATGCCCAAGCCAGTAAAATAATTAATTACTGGCATAAAGTGTGTTGTGAACAATGGATAACTAATGCATGTTATATTTGATTTTTCAAGGTGTCCATCTTTACTACGTCGGTGGGGAGGTTTATGCCGAATGTGTCAGCGACAGCAGTATTTTTGTGCAAAGCCGCAACTGTAACTACCAGCATGGTTTCCACCCAGCCACAGTCTGCAAGATCCCCAGTGGCTGCAGCCTCAAGATCTTCAACAACCAGCTCTTTGCCCAGCTGCTTGCCCAGTCAGTCAATCACGGTTTTGAAGTGGTATATGAGCTGACCAAGATGTGTACTATTCGAATGAGCTTTGTTAAAGTAAGGATACTTTGCTTTCTCTTGCATCCTTGCTAGCTTTGCTGCAAAACTAGATCCCGTCAAATCCATTCCAAGGGAGGATGTAGATACTCAACTTTCGAATAGCAATTCATACAGCCTGTTTTCCAGTATTGCCCTAAACTTATAGGTGCTCAAAATCAGTAGCTTTTGTGGTCAACCTGAAAATCTCTTAGATTACAAAACTGAGGTATTCCATAGGCTCTCTGTGGAAAAAAGGCAGAGAATGCATGATGGCATTCCCCCACTGATGGTTCAAAAAGTTCAAAAGTTCAACTCAGAAGGGCTTAGAGACATATAAATGTTGTAGCACAAATCTTAGGGAGTTGTGGTCTCTCCTGTTGTTACTGGTTTGCAATAGAGCTCGATAAAGCCATTGATGTGAAAATAATGCCCTTATGTATTCAGGCTAATTTACAGTCTCACCAGTACCATAGACTGGTATGTATTGTTTCACTGGGTCCTATGTTATCCCTTGCTGAGCTTGCAGAGAATTGTTGTTGTTTGCCATCTGCCTGATCCCTGACAAATATTGTCTTACTTTCCAATAACATTCACTCTGGCCAGCCACACAACCAGAAGGGCTTCTTGCAAGCAGAACAGAAAACCCAAAAGAACATTTGATCTTCCCTCTGTTATTTGGAAGAGACAGGAGGCCACCAAAGCCATTACTGTTCTGATGTCCTTCATATATGAATTTCACAGTCTGACTGCTCTGTGGGAAATCTGTCAGTCTTTGTGGGACTTCCTGAATGGCCTTCTCACCAGAACAAGATCTCTCAACTCCTTTTAGCACTTAGGATTTATTTACATGCCTGTTGTAGCATCTAACCCCCCAAAGAATGGCAAGTGTTTCGAGATAGTTTTCAGATGATGCTAGACCAACTTGCTATAGTGCTGCTGGGGAGAGCTGGCAGCAATGTTCAGACTGCAAACTAGAGCAGTTGCACCATTAGAAACCTGTGGTCCTGCCAGGTACCATAAAAATGGTTTGAGTGCATTCCTTTGTCTTGCAGATTTGTTTATATACAACTGACTGAATTGAGATGATTGAATTCACATCTAAGATACCAAAAAGTGATTGAGGCTCGAGTCCAGTTTCCTTAAGTTCTACAGAGCCAATAAGTTGAGTCTTTCATATCTTTCTGGTCTAACTTCTTCTAGCCATCCTTGAGGATCCATCTTCTTAAGTCTTCAAGATCATTAAGAGTACCCTGTAACCACTCCCAAGAGTCCAAGCCAAATCTCCATGCCCATGTCCATGCTGTTGCATTGTTCTTGGGAGGGAACTGATATCTTGTTCACATACAAGCATTAGGGGAAAAAAAAAGAGCACAAGAAACCCAACAAACAGCATTTTCTTTAATGGAAGACATGAATGGGCATGTTGTTTGTAAAGGCAGTGTAGCCAGTTACGCAATATTTTCATTATCTCAGCGATTCAGGGGCAAGCTCTTTGATGTGTTATCTGCCTCCATGCCCAGCATGGCAGCTGAAGTGGTGGTGTTGATGCACTATATAATGCTGCTGCCATATTATCACCTTGCTTTGTTGAAATAATAGCAGCTATTATTGTGCCTCAGGCACCAGAAGACCAGTGCAAGGAGTTATTTTGAACTCTTTCCCATGGCGTCTGGAAAATTGCTATGCAAATCTCATCTAGGCTCTTTCTTCCTGGCCTGCAAATACGCTTTCCTGTAGTCAGTCTTCCCAAAATGTTTTCCTCCCAAGGAATGAGCCCTCCTGTGTTCAGTCTGGGATCAGGAGTGGCCCTGGGTGTTGGGGATGCAGTGCCCAGAGTGACCTGTTGTCTGTCAGAGCCACAGTCCAAGAGAGCCCTCGTGTGCAGGGCAGTGCTGTGGCTTCTCTGCTGACTTGAGTCCAGATACTGCTGGTCACCTACAGCCCAAAGGGCTGGAGACCCTGCCTCTGACCCCACCAATGATTGAGCTACCGGCTGGGAGGCAGGGATGGGTAGGAACCAAGACATGAGAAACTTGCCAGGACTGTGCCATCTTCTGGATGCAGGGCATGGGACAGAGGGAGGTGAAGGTCTTGTCCCCTCTGATGCCCTTCGTGTGCCCACAGAGCAGCTGAGAGGAGCTCAAATGTGGGTGTATCATCAGTGAGAGCAGCTTCCATCCACTGAGCACTGCTGATACCAAAGCAGGATGGCTCTTGCCACCTCTCTGCAGCTGAGGCAGCTGAAGCACAAAGGGAAGAAATGAAGAGTTTCAAGCTAAGGTCTGAACCCAGCACAATCCCTCCCACATTCCCCCGGGTCTTGGGGCTAAGCAGAGCACCCAGACTTGAAAGTTCAGCACTCTGGGACATGAAGCCTAGGCTAGAGAGAGCTGTTGTCCACAGGAGATGGGAAGTGTTGGCAGGAGCAGCAGGACCCATGGGGGTGCTGGTATCCTCTTCCCACCATCTGTGGAAAACACCACTGCAACTTTGAAAGTTGTTCTCACTTTATTCCCTCATTAAGAGAATTCCAGCTCTGGGCTCCTCTCAGTCCTGGGGTGAAGGAGGCTACCTGCAACCCAAGCGTAATATACAGGGAGCACCGGGGTCCTTGCCCTCCTGGAATTTCCCCTGGGAGTGCTCCAGCCAGAGACAGCATCACTGGGAGTGTTTGGGAGTTGCCAGCAGAGGGAGATGGCCAGCTGCCTGCCAGGCTCCCCCAAATCTGGCACATTGTGCTTGAACCCTGTAATTGCTGTTCCTCTGGATTTTCTGTCCTGCCTGTCAGCAAGGTGTGCCGGCTCCTCTGGCACTTGCTCTCCTGGCTGTGTATCTTCACTGCAGTTGAATACTTGTGACTTCACCATCTCAGAAGTCTGACTGTGCTGGCATTTTATACAAACGTTTTCAGAACATCAATCTGAGGTTCTGTGAATGCAGGATCTTTCTAGTCTGTTAAGTGCTCTGCAGTTGAGAAAAATGCTGCCTGATTGGAAGTACTCTTTGGGCTTTGGTGGGTCCATATCTTACTCTTCTGCTTTCTTTCCCCTTTTCTTCATTAATTAGCATGGATTTTATCCAGACCATTTATGGTGACGTCCTGTTTTAGTGTTGATCCTAGTTTTCTAGCTATCACCTAAAAAAGTGGCTGCTCTGGCAGCCTCAGTTGTCTGAGCTGCTCAGCATTGTAAAATTTTGGTGATTTTGGCAGCCATCAGTCTTAATATGCTTCCATGTCCTTTTTTCATGACAAGAATACCAACCGCCTGCCTATCATAATGACAGGTATGACTTAGTGTCTGATCAGCATCCCACAAATGAAGATCCTCATCCTGTAGTGGGACTATGTTTTCCACATTGCCCTGTGGAAATCTGAGTTCAGTTCTGCCAGTGAGACAGCTGGTGAGCTGCAAGACTTTGGGCTGTGACTTGCATGCCTCATGTTGCTGTGACGTCAGGCTGCCTGCTTAGCACTGCTTAGACACTGTGCCTGCTTGAATCATAGCATATGCTGAGTTGGAAGGGATTCATCAGGATCATCAAGTCCAGCTCCTGGCCCTGCACAGCACCATCCCCAAGAGTCACACCCATGGGCATTGTCTGAATGCTTCTTGAACTCTGTCAAGCTTGGTGCTGTGACTGCTTCCTGGGATGCCTATTCCAGTGCCCAACCACCCCCTGGGAGAAAAGCCTTTTCCTAACTTAAACCTGCTCCTTGAAGCATGGGTACTTCAGGTTTTCTTTCCTTCTTGCCAACATCCCATCCCCATCTTCTCTCAGATGCTTTATATCCCTTATCTTCCCCAAGAGAGCTGGAGAAATTACTGCAGGACTTCCCACAGCAGACAGCCAGGAACTCTTGTTGGGAAAGAGGACACGTTCAAGGATAGAAAACCTGTGGAAAATATTTATACGTAGGCTAAGTATGGTACATAGGAGCTGCTGGAATTTTTTAGAGGTTTAGATAAATACTTAGAAATTCTAAGGTCTTAGACTCACAGAATTAATCTCTACCAACACGTGAAGCAGTGCCCAAGACCATTCCTAGTTCCTGTTAATGAAAGAGGCTGGCCTGCTTTTTGTTGGTGTCAGACAGCAGGCTGCCAGACTTTCCTGGGCATGTCCCTGGGGTGCAAAAAACAGGGACTATTCCCCACAGGCTGTTTGCAGGCAGCCAGGCTTGGAAACAGGCCTTTCCATGCCAGTTGTTCTCAGCACCTGGAAGTGTGACTGAGATTTTTAATTTAATAGCATCGAGTCCGTAGTAATTATGATAGCAATGACATTTAAAAAGAGGAAAGTTTCTAGAGAAAATTATCCCTAGGATAAAGCATTAAATCTTGGGAACTTGGGTGGTGGACTATCTGTAGTTTTGTTAGACTATCAGCACTGCAGTCGTGATTTAATGTTTTGGGTGTTGTTAAAAAAAAACCAAACTCCTCACTTTTTGGTCCTTTTGTAGGGCTGGGGAGCAGAGTATCATCGCCAAGATGTTACAAGCACGCCCTGCTGGATTGAGATCCACCTGCATGGACCATTGCAATGGCTGGATAAGGTGCTGACACAGATGGGCTCACCTCACAACCCCATCTCCTCAGTCTCTTAAGAATCATCTCTCAACTTAGGATGGATGCTATTGCAGGCAGTGGCTTATAGAATTCCCATGAACAGAAGCTTCTATCTGTAGATGTATGTAGATGTAAATATATCTATACATAGTCTACTTTTTTTTTTTTTTTCCATTTTGTGGTTTCTAGTTACTCTGATGCCAGTACAGTAAGTTTAGAAATTCGGGTATAGCATATCTGTTCTCTAGTACAAAATAAGCCAAATTCCTGCAAAAGTGTCAGATGTTTCCTGTGAGCATCTTCATTCCCCAGCCAAGCCAGTAAACGGTGCAAATTCCCAGCACTTTCACATGGGTTCAGAAACCTGGCTGTAGCTGTTCCTAGTAGGTGAAATTCACCCCTCTGCAGGCAACCAAAGTCAGATCTCTGTGCCATTTATATTCATCTTAGAGCCTGATTTCAAGTCCAGAAGAGGACTGCAGGTGGTGCACAGGACTTACGCATAGAGATGACTTTTATCTACTGAATTGAAGGACTAAACTGCAGTTCCAGTCTGTCTCCCAACTGCAAAGCACGATGGGACAACAAATCCTCTGAAGAGCTGAGGCACACCCATCTCTCCTGGGATGTGGCAGGAGGAGGGGGCCCTCGGGACATGTTCAGCACAGGAACCTTATCTCAGAGCATTCTGGACAAACTGAGTAGTCTGATACTGTTAACACAGTAGGGTAACGGTACTGCTGCACTGAAAAGCAACGAGCTCCTAAGAAAAAAATAATAATTGAAATATATGCCCGTGAGTTAAAAAAACTAACTAACTTCCAGTGCTTTTTTGCAAAGTGCATACATACCTGCATATGTGTCTGGCATGTAAAGTGAATCCTATCCATTCTACAGTACTGATGTTGTTTGTTTTAAAGTTCGGACTGTCTGTATTTAGACTGCTGTGCTGATATCAAGGGTACACCTAAAAGGGACTTGAGCTGTGATTCAGAAAAGGGAAATCAAGTGTGCATTGAAGAAGTAAATAATTACTTTATCATTCATCTTGGGAACAGAAAGCCCCCCATTCAAAGGATGCAATGAGAAGGAGATGAGAGTCAGCCATGTCCATCCCCTTTAGCCCAGTCCATCCTTGGGCCAATCCTCAGGATCTGACTGCATTGCTCAGGTCTGACTGAGAGGGCTTCCCTGCCTGTCACTCCATACATCCCCGTGGATGGTTTCTCATCTTAGACACAGGCTTCTTCATTTGCTGAGCTTTTGCCTTACCTGCAGAGGATGGTGAGGCAGTGTAAGGCACAAACAAGTGAAGAGTGAATCTTATGTGCAGAACCTTGTCTGTGTTCCTTCTGTAAGCAGGGAAACCTATTGACCGTACCCTAATCCCATCCTTACAAAATGCTGTTCACTTGGAAACCTTTCCTGAGAAGACAGATTAAACTCTTACTACATTTTGATGGCCTTTCCTTTTGCTGAAAGAGTCAATTATTATTTCTGTCCAGGCATAACAGTCCACTGATAATTGTTTTTATTTAAGGGTCAGAAAGAATGATAACATCTCCAATATCATTCGTCCATAGAACACAGTAGAAGTGTTAGTGGAAATAAGTGTTTTTCAGAATATTTCTTTTCTTCTCACACAATATCTGGTGCTACACATTTTGCTGCATAATTAGAAGAGGACACCTGAAATCTTCAGCTGTATCACATATGCAAAAGAAGTAACATTCACTGGAAAGACTGTGAGTAAACTAAATGAAGCGTTACTTCACTTCAATGCATCTTCAGCTGCCTGCAGCATTAGCAGGGCACAGAAGGATAAATTGTTAAGTTTGAGCAGTAATAGCAAGTTGTATAGGAAATTTGTAAATGCAAAGAACCCTATTCTGTCACCATTTGATGTCAGCAGTGTCACTGTGAGATAAGAAAAACTTCACAGTCTCTTGCAGCAATGAAATCCAATCATCATCATCGTCATCATCATCATCATCATAAATTCCAGGTGTGCCATTTACTATTTAGCAGACTTTGGAGACATCAGTTTTGAAAAATGCATTTTCTTCAGCTCCCTCTGTCATAAGTGATTAGATACTGGTAGTGTTTTTTAGCATGTATATTGCCCCTCTTTTCCAGTTGCACCTTTGCTCCAGGATGATCACCTTTTGCTTTTTTTTTTTTTTTTTTTTTTTTTTTTTTTTTTTTTTTTTTTGCAGCTAAGGACAGAGGAAATCACTTCTACTGTGCAGGATCTAGCTCTGTTCCTTGTACTAGATTCTTCCTTGCCTTTTAGGCTGAAACCTCCTTCCCTTTTAATATAGAGAGAAGCCTAGGAGTTCCTTTTAGACATTCCCAGCATTGTTATCATCCTCACAGAGAGCAAAAGTAAATGTTCTGAGGTGCATGTGCTCTTGGGCAGCTCCAGAACTCGGTTTTCTGTTGATGCTGCAGAGAAAAATTGGATGGCCAGTGACGAGAAGCAGCTTCTTCTGGGGCATTATTTGTTTCATCACAAGGTATTTCAAGTAGGTGAAATATGCTGCACTCTGAGCATGCTTGTATCTTCCCACTGAGTTTAAGGGGAACTTGGTGTCACTAGCTCAAATGCAGACTGCTACACAGAATGTATCCAAAAATTGGTGAGGGGAACCCTAATGAAGATGTGATGACTTTCCCAGCCTAGTAATGATTCTTGCTCAGTGTTTGGTTTAAATGGAAGTTGTTAAAATCAGAGCAGTTTTTCCTTTCTTTTATGTCTACCTTTATAGTAATCATTTTACAAATAGGGTTTGGCTTCCATGCAGTCCATACATGCATCTCATTTAAGGCAGTCACCTTAATACTGCTCTGCGAGTAAGAGGCATTTCTGCAGCATGATTCTTCTGACCTATTTAAAACACCTGTATAAGGATGAGATGAATTTCAGCAAATCTTAACTTTTTGCTGAAAACCGCTATGTCAGTTGTTTCATATTTTGGTTTCTGGGGGTTTAGCCCACTGTGCTGTGCAAACATGCAGAAGCTGACAGCTACTCCCCAAAGCCCACAGTACATAGGAGGAGTGGTAACAGTGGATGAGATAAAGAAGTAAATAAGATGACCCCTGCCCAGATGCAGAGATAAAAGTAAGGCTAATAAACCATTTATTTCCCTTTCTTTTTGAACAAAGTTTCTTTTACAGGCTTCTCTAGTATATGTGAATTGAAATTGGTTAAAAATTCGGGTTTCTTACAATTTACAGTAATATAACTTTGTATCTCTTATGTCTTCCCTAGTTTGCAAGGAGATAATTTCTGCTGAAAGGTCTTCATGAACCTTTAAACCTGTAGTCAATTTAAGGTCTTTATAAATGTACTACTTATTAATACACAAGCTTTGCAGATAGTCTTCCCCAGAGATTTAAAACCACTTACAGCAAGACTACTTAGTTGAAGGCAGATTTTAAAAATGGGGTGGGTTTTTTTTTTTTTTTTGAGTCATCAACATTTCATAGCCTCTTAAAAGTTCCTGTGGAGGAGTACCATGCATCAGCAGGCAGCAGTGGGAGTCTAATGAGGCAGAGGCATAAAGCACATTCAGCATGGTACATAGACCACTTGTTTTCCTATTAAATAGTCGAGAGAGGATGACTTTAGTTGCTGCCATTTCTTCAGCAGCACAAGTATTAGTGTTGTTTGCATCCAGAGGTGCCTGGAGCAGATCTCACACCCTGACTGCCTGGAGCCATTCCATGGCACTGCTGCTTGGGGGGCTCAGTCCCATCCCCTTGCCTTAGAAAAGTTGCCCAGGTACAGCACAGCAGTGGCTGTAGCATTGTTAAGGAGCAGCATGTGCTTTCCCTCCCCATCAGTGGCTATTCCACCAACCTCTTTATTCCTCATCAGAATGCTTTGCCAAGCTCACTCTGAAGGATAGTGTATCAGAAACATAAAGGGGAACTGTGGCCCAAAGTAGCATCAGCTGGAGCTGAGGAAATCCCTTCCATGTCTCAGCAGGTACTGTTTCAAGACTTTCACTGCCCTGAGCAGCCTTCTCCAAGCAGTCTGGAGCAGGGTGTCAGACTTGATGCCATGGTGAGGTCCCCTCCAATACACATTATCCTCTGGGTCTCTGTGGAGATTGTGATAACTAGTTGCCACAGGAAGGAGCTCTCTGTTAGCAGCAGTTTCAGGATGAAACGTTTCTCCTTAGCTATTTTGTATTAGTGTTCCCTCAGCATAAAATCAGCGCTCCAAACATCTCTTGTTATAAAATCATCTTCACCACACCCCTCTTAAAATGAAGAAAACAAGGCATTTGTGACTGTAACCTTATCTAATCTGCCCTTGTTCTTCTTGGTTTACAACACCCACCTTTGTCTATCAGCTCTGCAAATCAATCTCACCAGTGACTAAGGAGTTGCACAAACAGCTGGATTCACAGAGGCAGATCAGGCAGAGACTCTGCTTCCTGACTGCATGGAAACAATAACACCTGATTTAGGCTTTTTAGGGACTTTAGGAAATTCAGGAACTTCTAAGGGGCATCAAGTGTAAGACTAATTTTCTTGAACCAACTTTTAGAAATACTTTAGCACTACATGGTGCTCACCAAAGAAAGAAACATTACATCCCCTGTACTATTCACCTCTTCCCCTGGCTCCCCATAACCTAACTTAGTACAACCAAAATCAAACACAACAAAAAAAGGTCAATGAGTCATAGGGTAATTAAATACCATTTTTTAAAATTGAGAAGTGCTGCCCAAAATGTAGATTTATATCATAAGAAGGCCATGTAGTTATAGCACAAGTGGATAATGGTTTTAACTGAAAGAGGGTAGTTTTAGTTAAGATATTAGCAGAAATTCTTTATTGTGAGGGTGGGGAGACACTGGCACAGGAAAAGGTGTCCCAGAGAAGTTGTGGATTCCCCATCCCTGGAAGTGTTCAAGGCCAGGTTGGATGGGGCTTTGAGTAACCTGGTCTACAGGAGGGTGTCCCTGACCATGGCAGGAGGTTGGGACCTGTTGATGGCCTTTAAAGGTCACTTCCAACCCAGACTGTTTGATGATGATGATGATGTCCCAGATGCCTGCCAAGCCAGAAGCAAGACTTCCTTCCTCTGGAGAAACCTGAACAGGAGAAACTTGAACATCTGAACCCAAGCCCTTCTGAGTGAGTGGAGACCACACTGAAGGAGCTGAGAAAATTTTTATGGAGGATTAACAGTTGATGGGTAGATGGGTTCCAGTAGCCAGAAATGCACTGAGATGATTAAGAGACTGAGGAGGAGGAGGGAGCATACAACCGGATAAGCCCCGTGGTGTTGAATAAACCAGCTTCAACCCCCAAGACCCGTGCTGCTGTTCCATCTGTCCCTGCGCCGAGGATTCGATAACCGGGACCCGCAGAACTCGCAAGGGGGGTTTGTCGCACCCTGTTCTGTGCTGCTTAACCTGGAGCACCCCTGGGGTACTGATGTACCTCAAGGAAACTCTACACGTGGTCATTGCTGGAGGTATAAAAGCAGTACATGCTCAGGCAGCCATTCTGTTCACTAGAGCTTTTTACATTCACATCTCAACTAATCATCAAGGCCTATTTTAGGAGCAGCTTGAAGTACCACAATCCTTGCTCAGGTTTTTCCTTGACACCCGGCCTGGGAGAGTGTGCCAGCTTCTTGATTAAGCCATTCGATATAGTGGGGCAAATGGTGTCCCCTGTGCTCCAGAGAGTAGGCCCTGGTTTCATTTGGGGACCACACTTGGAAGATTACCCTCTGCCTCACCGCAAGACTAATGAAGAGCTCAGCTTTGGGGCACTGTTCAAGGATACTATAAACACATCCAGTATGTGCCCCTCAAAGAAAGATGCAGTCTGAACAGAAGCTGCACAACTGAAAGATGTGGACTATATACAGAGAGAGCATCTAACCTGGGAATTGTGACAAACCAGCTCATTTCAAGATAAGGTGGGAAATTGCAGTGCCCAAAGGAAAACAGTCAGCAGGAACCCTCATGAGGACTCCTGACTATGAAATCACATTTTTAACAGTACATAAGGATGGACAAGAGTACTTCCCTAAAAGTAACTAAGAAGTCAAGTTACCATGAAAAAAGAGCTTGACAGAGTTGGTCCCATCTTGCATCAGAGAGAGAGATTCTATGAGACTTGAATAAAAAACCTAGAGGCTTCTCAGCCTGGAGGCTTCATTGCAGGCACTGAAACAGGGCTTGTTCCTCATGGCAGCTCCAGATGTACCTTTCTGCAAGATACAGGAAGCCTGAGTGGGCATTTAATCTTTGTTCAGCTGAGAGAAATCGCTTTGTGTCTCTAGTACAGACAGACACTTCTGCATGTTGGGGACTGGCACAGAGCACAGCCTTTGGTTTGTACCCATCATCTACCCTTAGGGAAGCTCCAGAACAGCCAGGAACAGCCAGAATCCTGTTATGTTTTCACCCCAGGGCTTTTCAGACACCTTGCCCAGGCGTGCCTTACATTACATTGCCATACTGATGCCACACTTGTCTGCCAGGGAGGTGAGGCACATGAGAATCCTAGCAAGAGGACACCTCTACTTGTACCTGGGCCATGCTTGCAAGCTTGGTGCCTGTACAGATAACAAATCTAATTTGTAGGCCATGTCTCTTACGCAAGGTAGACATAACCACTATGTCCTCCAGAGTCAGCTACTCTTCCATTACAGTCAATGTGAACATTTGCAGCTAATTGTGAACACATTTTAGATCTTCAGTCATGGTGTTTTTATTATCCATGGATGCTGCTATTTTATATTCTGTGTTAGTATTCAAATAATATTACATATGAATAGCATAGGGTGAAATAGACCAACCAGTTAATAATTTTAAATACAGACCTCATCAGCAAAGAAAAGCTAGAAAAAACTTGGTAAAATCTGACCCCTTGCACTTTCACAGTAGTGAGCAAGCACATCATATTTGAAAGTGTTTTATTTGTTGCTAAAGTGTGTTGTCTTATTAATTCAGTTATGTCCATGAGAAGCTTTGCAAATGAGAGCAAGGGAACAAACATAATGATGAGCAGAGATAATGCGTATTCAGATAAATTTTCTTCACTTACTCAAGCAATTGGAGGCTTTAATTATTTATGCTACTTTAAAAGTACAAGTTAAATGTACCACAGCCTGCTTTCTGCAGATAAGTCAGTGTTAGCAATTTAAACCTTCATTTCATATCACCTCTGTGATATAAATGGGGTTGAGAAGTGAGAAAAAAGTGAAGAAAGTGAAAAACCAGGCCTTTTTGTGTGGATCAATGAAGCCATGAAGTTGCAAAGCTCTATGCAAGGGACTAAAATGGTGGATTTGAGCAAGGTGTGTTAACGATGGGGTTGTGTTAACTATGATTTATCAGTCTGGTGAGAAAAGCACTGAGTCATCCGTAGTTTAACAAGAGTCACTTCTGTCTGTGAATAATTCTGCCCTCTGATTTCCATCAGAAGCAAAGCAAAACATCTGCACTATCCACAAGTATTACTCACGGTTTGTGACATTCTGTAAACCAGTGTAGGTGGCTGTATAAAGAACAATACTTGGGCTCTTGCCTCTGGAGAATGAAAAATTGCAGACATAGCTTCAGGAGTGTGAGAGATCCGGGCAGCTCAGAGCTCTCCAGCCAGCCCCAGAGTACTCTATTCCACGCCATGTCGTACCAAGAAGGATGGAACAACGACTGCTAACTAAGGGGACACTTTCACAGGCATTCCTCCTGCTGCATTTGGTTTGAGGCATTCTGAAGACAACACATTTGGTCTGAACAATACACTTTTAAACACACTCCACTTTCTTTGGCCGGAATTATTCTATTGTAAAAGGGATTATTCACGTCTTGTGTTTTACTGTTAATAAAGATATTTCTGTTTTAAGAGCTCCTTCCTTTGTTGCCTCCCATTCTTCTCTTTTAAAGAGATTGGCTGTAGGTCCCAGTATGACCACAAGTGACTTTGGGAACTGGAGTGCTTAGAAAGCCTTTATTCATACAAACCAGTCTTAGGCAAGAGGAATCAGTAGTGGCACTAAGTGAGTAATTGGGATGCTCGACACAAGAAAATGTATTGAAAATTCATAATTAATTCAACATAAAATATCCATGTACAGTGACAGCAGCTTTCCCTCTGGACCAGACTGATACTAGTGGATAAGACAGACTTGCAGCTGTGCTGTTCTCGAACTGCTCAAGGACAAAGAGAGATATAGTAAGAATGTATTCTTACAGAAGTGTCATGTTTTCATCTTCCTAAAATGCAGATTTTGTTCTGCAATAACAGAAGGGAGTAGGCAACATAATGGGCCTCGAAGCTACGCAGACAGCGCTGGCGTGGGAATCCCATCCAGTCTTCTGCCTGAACAGAAGATGTGCTACCAGCACATCTCCCAGGGTCTGCACCAGCCTGATGGTGCTGCTGTCACAGACTACCAAAAATACAGGATAGGTGAGCTGCACTCTACTGAACATCTCTATGCATAGCTTCAACAACTTCCATTTTTTTTGACATGAACAACTTGTTCATCACTGTCTTAACAAACACTCCCTGTGCCCATTTTCTGCCACGAGTGTTTGGGTTTTTTAAAAGTTCAATCAGATTTGTCCACCCAAATAAGCTGTTCACCTTTTATAAGCTGACCATTTAAAACAAAATCAAATACATAATTCTACAAGGTTTGCCGATTATGTTTTCACATATATTCTTACACACTGGAAAGTAACCTGATTTTGCTTTAATCTAAAATGACTTTCTGTACTGTTTTAGCACAGGAAGAAAAGCCCATACAAATTTAACAAAACAAAAAAGAAGAGACTTTTTTTTTAAAAAACAAAGATTTTACTCACTTATTGGTCCAGATCTGTTTATACAGTTTTTCAAGTTCTTTTTTAAAGAACAACTTGCACAATGCTAAATACAATAAATCCCTACAGAACAAGTTTTGTACATACAAAAAGCACAGCCTGTAAAAATCTGTAAGTCTAACAAATACTGCTGAAGAGATATTAGTGGATCAAACTGCTGCAATATAAAAGTAGTACTTGATAATAAGCACCTAACCCATTTGTAGAACCTCTGTTCAAAAATGTGGATTAATACAAAATTATTTTTATAAATAAAACATGGGATTTAACACTTACATAATACAGTGATTGGATTCTTAACCCAATCAATTGCAAGTTCATTTTAATTGGCTGAAAACCTGTGAAGTCTAACACTGCCTCTGATTAGAGATCTGTTGTTTTAACAAAAGAATTTTAACTATACCTTTTTGAGAAGAAAAAATCTAGATTTTGAATTATTTACTGAGTTAAAAGCTTTAAAATTTAATTTAATTTAGTCACTTAAAAATTAGTGGTATTCTAATCTGTAATTAAGTTATATTTCACATATAAGAAGTTAATAATTTCAAGTAACTCCATGTAACAAGGCCCAACTGCCAGTTTCATACTTTTTACTTAATATATTTTAAAGCTTTTTGCTATTTATGACTTTAGGAACTTTTAAATGCAAATTCTTTTGCATGCTATGCACAATGAAGCATTTCAAACCTACTCAGCTTTAAGGTAATGAATAGATCACCTACTTGTACTTTCTGAACTGCTTGATGACATGTTGTCTTTGCCTTTAGTGCAAGATTCTACAGGACATAAATTTCTCATATCCCTGAGCAATTGCTGTTAGGTAATGCCACTAGACAGGCTAAACTTCAGAACTTTGTTTCACAATGTCCACAGAAAGTAACTGACTTCCATCAATGATTGTTATCAAAGACTGACTTATTTCACTGTAAATGTTCATGTAGAAAAATGTTAATTTATTATAACTTTGGTAGGAAAAGGGTGTACAGCTAAACATTGCTACCACGAACAAATTTTTATTAACAAATTAAATATCAAAATGAAGGTTTAAAAAGATTCTCGAGATTTCAAAGGAATCATCCCCTTAACAGATCACTCAGCCAGTGCTACATGAAAGTAAGAGGGTAGCATTGATTACATGAGCTCAGCTGGGAATTCTGGAAAAAATCATGGACTGGCTAGAAGGCAAAGATTTTGGAGCACTGCCAAAGAAAGAGACTTGTGCACAAGTCTCTCACCCCCAAATAACGAGCTACCAGAAGATGAAAGAGGCTATGCCCTATTTAGTCATGGATCCTGCTGTGTGGCAGGAAACCATCAGAGGTGGATGAGTCATTGAGGCTACTGAAGGAGCAGGCGAGTCAAGCCAGTTTAGGCAAAAGCCATCCAAACTAGCCTTACAGATTGCTGAATGAGAAAAGTGACCTGTCTGTCTCCTGACTCCTGGATGGTGGCTAATGCCCTATGGAGGTGGCTGCAAGAATGGAAGACCAATTGGCAATGCAGGGATAAACCCATCTGGGCTGGACTGCACCTGCACTGGGGCAGGACATAAGTGCACAGGTCAAAAACATGACTAGAAAGGTACATCAGGTAGATGTTCATGTGCCCAAAAACCACACCACTGAAGAACATCAAAACAATAGGTAGATAAGGCTGCCAAAACTGAATTAACTTAAGACACTTGGACTGGGAGTGGAAGGGTGAGCTATTTACAACCTGATGGGGCCACAAATAATCAGCTGCAACAGACACAGATGGGCTCATCATCGAGGGGTGGACCTGACCATGGAGACCATTGCACAAATCATCCATGAATGAGAAGCATGTGCTACAATTAACCGAGCCAATGGAGTAAACCTTCCCTGGAAGAGAGGGCAGCAGCTGGGTTTCCAGTATGGTGAGGCCTGGCAAACTGGACCACTGGCATGAACATGCCATGGCAAGTGTTACATACTCACCATGGTAGAGGCAACAACTGGCTGGCTGGCAACATACCCTGTAAACCATTGCCACTGCTCAAGACACCATCTCAGATCTTGAGAGACGCATTTTGTGGCAACACGGTACCCCAGAGAGAATCAAATCAGACAACGGGACTAATTTTCAAAATAATCTCATAAACTCTTGGGCAAAAAAAACATGGCATTGAAAGGACATCACATCCCTTATCACGCATAAGCCTCTGAAAAGATTGTGTGGTATAATGGACTGCTGAAGACTACGTTAAGAGTGTTAGGTAATGGGCCATAGAAGGATTGAGATGTAAATTTAACAGATGCCACTTTGCTGGTTAACACCAGGGGATCTGCAAACCTCCCTGGTCCTGCCCACACAAAACTCCTACACACTGGGGGAGGAGATAAGGTCCCCATACTATACAGGGGAAGTGGCTGGGAAAATTGGGGTGGATTTCTCTCCTACAGGAAAAAGCAAACCCATTTACGGGATTGTCTTTGCTCAAATACCTGGGTGTACTTGGTGGGTAATTGTGGGAAGATGTGGGACAACAAGATAGAAATAGTGCTGAAGGCAATCTTGCCCCTGATACATAGCAGCTGTGTTAATTACCCAAGAGTGGGAACAGCCTTGCCCTCACAGCTATGGGTGTGATAAAAGAGAAAATTAGCAGCCAGAGTCATTTGGAGTCTGGTGGCCATGCTGTGAGGAGGCAGGGAAGGAGGGAGTCCAGCTGCTGAGTTAACACTGCAGAGCTGCCTGCAGGAGCAGAGGAAAGAACCAGAGCTGCTTGGAGCTGCCCATGGGATTACAACAGAGACAAGGTATGAGAGACTTTTAAATAACATGGTGCTGATGATTGAAGCCTTCTGAAGTTTTATTGAAGCACTCTGAGTCTTGTGGCCAACTCAACTGTGACAGGTAATGCAGAAGGATGGGGAGACCTGGTGTATGCTCCAAGGAGATTTAACCTTGGACGGGAAAATAATTTGTGGTGTAAATTTTATGTTGCAAAAGTAAAGCAGCAAAAACGACATGAACTGATGAAGCGTGAATTTTGTGAGGAATAAAAAGAGTGGGACGCACAATTATTGCTGTTGCCCAATAATTAAGTGTGCTGCTTTTCCTGTCCTGAGCACCCATCTTGATGGAATCTAGCCCAAGTCATGGCCTGATTTTGGACATCTGGAGAGGTAGAGGATACTCTTTGAGAGGCGAGAAAAATACCTATCTGTGGAAAGGACAAGGGATAGCAGGCAATGAAAATTTATAAATCTGTATTTCCAGCCAAGGTCAACCCATCACAGCCTCTCTGCTCTAGTGAAACTCCATCTGGTGGACTGCATCCAGCTCTGGAACCTACAACATAGGAAGGACAACCACCTGTTACAGCAAATCCAGAGATGGGTCAGAAGTTGATTAGAGGGATGGATGACCTCTCCTGTGAGGAAAGGCTGCAAGAATTGGGATTGTTCAGCCTGAAAAAGAGGTGGCTTCATGGTGACGTAACTGCCACCTTCCATTACGTGAGCCTTCGGGAAGGACAGAAGGATTTTTTTATAAGGGAATGCAGGGACAGGAAAGGGGGAATGGGTTCACACTGAAAGAGAATAGATTTAGATTAGATATTAGGAAGGAATTCTTTTCTGTGAGGGTAGTTAGGCACTGGAACAGGTTGCTCAGAAAAGTTGGGTATGTATACCCCCTCCCTGGGAAGCGTTCAAGGCCAGGGTGCATGGAGCTCTGAGCAACCTGGTCTCAGGAGGAGAGCTGTCCCTGCTCACAGCAGGGAAGTTGGAACTTGATCTTTCAAGGCCCCTTCCAACTGATGAGGAATGCATATGGTGCAGATAGCTGATCTGTGAGATGCACATTGAGCTCTGGGTGGGAGGGAAGACAGGAGGCAGTGAACTTCCAGCTCTTTGCATAACAAAATACAGGAAGATGAGTGGCTAGCCAGGTGAATGGACACAGGGACATGGCAGAAATGGAAGACTCAGGAGGAAGAGTGCTTGCCTTAGACTGTGATGGTATAAAAGCCCAGGAGTTCCTTTGTCTGAGATCCCTCCTCAGAGGCACCAGCTCAGGCTGTTTCTGTGTTATTACACTGCTCTAATAAATTGCTTTATGGAACAAGATGTCTGAGGCCTGGGGTCAAACCAGTAAGGAAACCTGATCTGACTTTGAGCTGGGTGTGCAGGAGTCAAGTGGGGCACCTGTCAGATCACTGGAGCTACCTGCAGTGAAGGAGCTTTGGTCCCAGAAGTTAAAGGCTCTGGCATTGGGCGAGTGACTGTCAGAGAGTCTCTTGAATGGTCAGACTGAGAAGTTTCTGTAACACAACCCAGGCCATTCTATGATTCACTCACAAGTTTGCAGACACCCAAGCAGCTCAAAACCTCAAAAGTGCAAACAAGAAACAAATACATAACAACAGCAACTTCCATTTTTGTTCAAACATTGAGATACTTTGTATTTATGCCAAATACAGATCCTGTCCCTCCATCAGTGCCAGACTCATCTGCAGATCATTGATCTTTCCTCATTACCCAGGTGCTCCTTGAAACTGTTGCTGCCTTTGCTCCAAAGCTTGTTGACTTAGCAGTTGCTGTTGTTTCTGTAGAAACTGCACTACCTCTGGGCTTCTGAGAAGGGACTGAAAGAGAGAAAAAGTGAACTTTACAAAACTCACATATGTTAAATAGCTACCATAGCAACATTTTTCCATTACATGAATTTGCACATTACCCACTGCTGTTGCTTAGTATCACAAAAAGCCTGTAAGTATAACAAAGAGGAGTAATCTGTTGACATATTAGAATCAAAACATCTTTCAGTAGTGCTTCAGTTTTATAGCTGTGCTTCAATTGAGCTAATTTCTATATTTTCCACTGCAGATAGCTCAAAAACACTTTAATAAATGAATAAAATATTGTAATCCTGCAGTAAAGCTCATATGCCTGTCAGAGTTCAAGCATCAGGACTATGCCCATAGCACATATTTTAGTTTTAGGCAGTCCTGTGAGAAGCAGGGAGTTGGACTCAATGATCCTTGTGGGTCCCTTCTGACTCAAGATACTCTGACTGACTGTTCAAAATTTCCCAACATTTCAAAACAGCAGTCCATCCACAGGGAATGAGTTCAAAAACTCCTCTGCATTTAATCATAAGACAAAAGTATCTAAAAGTATTTGCATCTGGCTCCTGGCCTGAATAGTTGCAATCTGAAATCCAAGTCTGGTTATTCACACTCATTCCTGCATGGTGGCAGCCCAAGTGACTGTAAGGTCAAATGGCAAATAAGGTTAGGAACTGATCCTTCCAAAAATTAATACAGGAAAAGGGTTTTTTTTCAGCTGGATGAATTCCCTAGATACTTGCTCATTATCCATGGTCACTTCAGTGATACAACCAAAGTCAGAGGAGAAAGAGAGAAGCAAGAACCAGATGAAGGAGAATCTGAATTTCAGATATACAGAAAGGAATCCTGAGTTCTTAAAGAGCCTTGACATAATTAGTGCAAAAGCTCCGAACGTCTATTAAAAGAGCTTCTGGTTGCTGTACTTCTAAAAAAAATAATGTTTCATTCATAAGATACCTTTCAAATTTAATTAAAAGCCACATCAATAGAAACAGCCAGGAAAGGGAACAGCAAGCCAGTAAGTGGGGCATGAAGAACAAGAGATGAAAACTACTCCATAGTTCATTACTTGTTTTCCTCATAAAAACTGAAGCTATGAATAGTCCTCTAAGTTTTAGACACAATCACTAAAAAAGTGCTATCACTGAGAAAGAATTATCAAGAAATTCATCTAGGTAATTGTAGTAGTTGTATACTTAAGACTGACATGATGTTTCTTTTAAGGCTTTTCAAATTTGTGAACAAGTACTACAGCACTATAATAAGTATTGTTAAATTGCATTGCACAGGTAACAGAGAGAAGACAAACAGTCCCAATAGCTTTTGAAGAACAGGGACTGCAAAAACATGCAACAAAGAAAGCTGTAATGAAGAAGCTGAAGAAACTGTAGGTACTGAATGATTTCCCTGCACTGGGCTTAACTTGTTAAAGGAGAAACCAGTGTTTAAAAAATTTATGAGACATGCCATTAATGCAATCTGCAAATATTATAAATTGCTCAGAGTTTGCTTTATCAACATACATATACACAACTTTAAGTTTGACATGATACATCTACAACTTCTAAAACACACCATAATAAAGCTTACATCAGACGTGAAGTCCATTCATTGTTCTGCCTAAGGCTCTGGTTTAACAAGCTAAAACCATCTCAGTTGTACTGTAGGCACTATTTACCCTAAAGAAACCACCACATCTGTTACTACCAAAACTTCAGATCATTAGATTCAGTCATCTTAGTATTCTTCACAGAGAGGCTGAAGCACACATCTCTGAAGCATGTTTCAAATTTGAAAATATGCACACGCAGTGCATGCTTATTAAACTGATTTTCTTTTTTCACAATGGTGACACGTAAACATTGTTACACTGCCTTTATTTATGAGTTCAAAACCTCTGGAAAACAAGACTTACCAGCCTCTTTTTATTCAACACTTGTTCTAAAAGAGTAGGTCTTGCTGGGCGATCTCCAATGGATCCTGATCTCTGCTTTGTAACAGACACTGAACCTTCAACACTATCCTGCACATGACAGAAAACAAAAAAAAAAAAGGGAGGTCAGACTATAAACTCTGATACAGTGATAAACAGAAAATCCCAAGAGTAAAGAACATTTGCCTCCTTAATCTGCAGAGGAAAGTAACACCCCAGGAATGGAAATCTATCTATCCAAGACACGGCTTCTTTCTACCTCCTTTCACTATTTCACCAGCAAGAGTGAAGCAATGCAGCTGAGTTAGTCCTCTACACTGCAAAACTAAACAGGTTTTTAGGGCTAGTTAATGGCTTCAATTTATTTGATTGCATTTCTTAAAAATGAAGTAATTCACAAGAGGTTACGGTCCAGCTTGTGAAAATGAATGATATTTACTGTTTGTAATTGGGCAGGAATGACAATAATCCTTGTAGTACCAAAACAAAACATACTTCAGAACACTATGATGAACTTGCCAAAGTCACAGGTTTGTGGGGTTTTTTCACCTCAAGTTTATTCTGTTCCCTGTACAATCACCAGTCATCTGAATTAGACATACTAATACAACATGGCTGGCTCTACAATTTGCTCTAAGGAAAATTTCAACCCATGTTGAATCCTATGTGTATTACATTCAAAACTTACTGACACTTCCATTTACTTGAAAGGGTTCACAAAACCAGGAACAACAAAAAAACTATCCCAGTATCTTTCACTTCTGTCCTGTCCACAGAAGTGAAAAATGAAACTTCTAGTAGGAACTTCTATTGAAAATGGCCTTAATAAACACCACTGCAAAAAATTAAGTTTAGCACTAAATACCCTGCTTTCTTCTGCAAGTTCAGGCCCCAATTACCTTACATTCAAAGCAACCTGCACTTGCACAAACTGGGAAAAGAAAACCCATCCTCTTCCAGCATGCAATAATCATTATTTCATGCTACAGATCAAAAAGTTTTAACCCATCACTACATGAAATGCAGCATTTTTACCCTTCTCCCATACTGTCCCCTTTTCTGAACCAACACAACTAGTTGTGTAGACACATCATGAATCAAGCAGGATGAACTATCAGGGAAGGAAATGAGAACAGGGAAAGTCATGCTGGCATATAAATCTAGAATTCATTCTCCTCTTGAATAATGTGTGCAGCTTCTCTTACTTGACTGAAAAGAGAAGTATCTACTAGAATCAGAAAAGGCTCACAAAACAGCAACAATGACAAAAGTGCATAACGTCCTCCTTGGAAACAATCATGCTATGCCTATTTAATGTGAGAAGGAAAAAACTTGAAGGCAAGCCTTCCAAGTAAGTATCACAAGCAGAAGAGGAGTTGTTTTAATGTAAACACTACCTGGCAAATTAGGCTGACACCAACAAGATTCATAAACAAGGTGAGTATTCACACCGGGTACCTGAAGAAACTACCAAAATGTAACAGAGGCTCAGAGCTTACAACGGTTCAACAAAAATCCAAAATACTACATGGAAGACATATCGCTTATAGTTACAAAGACATCAGGAAAACATCACCAAGTCCTTTGAACTGAAAGAGAAGATGAGAGAATATTCCCTAGCAGCATCACATACACTTTCCTTTTTTAAAGCACCTGCCTCATGGCTTTTAGACATACAAAAGAAGATTCTTTCACGTGACACCCAGTATGGTTACTATTATATTTAAAAGAAGAAAAACAGAAACAGGAAAAGATTTTGGTGGTCAGTTTCCAGTTCGATCAGTTCCCAGTCACACAACTCCAGACACAGCTGGGATGACATAAAAGGGGTGTTTTTAGCAGGAGTGTCAGGTAAGATTTTTTTTTCTTCTAGCAATCACTGTTTTACACCTGGCCCTTTGAGCACCAACAACTCAGCACCTTCAAGTGTAAAACTATTTCCCTTTTTCTATCTCATCTAAATACAAGATCTGAAACACTGACTCTGTACAAGTGACCATCAGAGAAGTGTGTGGTCCTAGCTGCGTCACAAACTGTAGGAAAAATAGTATTTAAAAAGTTGAACGTTACCATCAGTTTTCCCACTGATAGTATTTCCCCATCTAAACAACACACATAAGCTTAGGCAAATTAAGTATGAACTAGCCGTGGTCGAAATATTTACCTGCTATTTAATATAGAAGTAATAACCAAAAAGTATCCTGAAGGACCTACACAACTGATTTTTATACACCTGATACTCAATGGCCTTTGTGCCTTCAAAACTCCACACTTCAGCACCAGCTGAGAAACAAGTCTGACATCTCTCTTACATCGGGACTTTCCCACCGCGGGAAAAAAAGTCACCCTGCAAGCGAAGCATCTTCTAGCGATATTTCTTTACTTGTAATCTTCTGGTATAGCTGTAGGCTTCTACAATTTATGTCAGAGCTGAAAACAAACGGAGTTTGCTCTGGCAAACAGGAGGAAGCGCGAGCTGTAGGTCGGTCCTAGACTTCCTCCCTTTCCCCTGGCCGTCTGACAGAACCCGGTTTTCCAGGGAAGCCCCTACTGCCAGGGATGGCGCGGCCCGGCCGAGGCCCCGCCGCCCCCCGCCTCACCTCGGCCCGCGGGCCGCCCCCCGCGGCCGCCGCCCCGCCGCCCCCCAGGGCCTGGTCGCTCTTCTTGCGCTTGTACTTGTCCTTGTAGATCTTGTTGCGGTGCCGCTTGCACATCCAGGGCTTGCGCTGCTTCACCACCTGCGTGGTGGTCTCGCTGCAGCCCTCGTACGTGCAGCTCTTGCACTCGCCGCCCGCCGCCGCCTCGCCGCTCGCGGCCGCCGTCCCCTCTTCCTCCTCCAGCTCCTCCAGGCTGGCCGTGCTCTCGCCGCCCGCCGCCTCGGCTTCCTCCTCCCCCACCTCCACCTCGCCGGCGGTCCCCAGCTCGTAGAACACCATGAGGCCGCCGCTAGCGGAGGGCGGCAGCTGCGGGTCGGCGCTCGGCTGCAGCACCACCCCCGCCGCCCCGGCCGCCGCCTCCTCGCCGCCGCCCGGCTGCATCACAAGCAGCGTCAGCTGCTGCTGCGGCGGCGACGAGGAGGAGGAGGAAGAAGAAGAAGCGGAGGAGGCGGCGGCGGGGCTGCCCCGCAGGGCGGCGGTGCCCGGCCCGGCCGGTCCCTGAGCGCGCCGCCCCCGCGCCTCCGCCGCGCCGCCCGCGCGCAGGCGCCGCGCGCACCGCGCACGCGCCCCGGCCAGGCTGAGGGGCGGGGCCCCGGTAATGGCGGCTCCGCCCCCTGGGGCGCTGTGAGGGAGCGGGCGGGGGGCTGTACCGGCCCCGCTGGCGGGAAGCTCTTGAGGCCGTGTTAGAGCTACCGGTGTGGTTCGGCCCCGGGCGGTAGATGCTCGTGGTCGAAAGGTGCGATGGAAGTCGGAGGGTGTGCAAGCAGCCAGAAAGTTTTAGTAGCATATTGCACGCTTGGCATGGGAATTGGTTTGTTAGTCCCTGACTTACTGTGTAAGCACACGGTAGTGAGTTTTGGATAAAGGGACAAGGTGAAAGGAAGGAGAGAAAAGATGAATTAAAGAGGGGGTGAGGGGTCAGAGAGAGGAAAAAAAAAGAAAAAAGTGAATTAAAAAAGGAGAGAGAAGAGAAAAAAGACGTGCTGCCCAGACTTGGAGGGGGTACCTTTTCATGGGCAGGTTTCTTGCTTTCTATGCAAATTAATTGTCGTGCGCAGTCTGTTCTTTCAGATCTTTTGGGAAATAGCTCAGAGGGCTTCGAAGGACTTGGATGGTCTTGTTCTCCTCCCACCGTCCATGCCCACATCTTGCCCTCGTTCCTAGGCTTGTGTGATACTGTGTTGTGTTCATCTCCAGCAGCTACAACAAGGCTGTTTGTCCTGGAAAAGTGCCGCCCTCCCTTCACATGTGTCTCCAGCCACATCTTGTTCTTTCTCGCAGAGTGTTAAATTAAATGTAAATTGTTACAGCAATCCTTATCTGTTAGTGCAAACAATCCTTGGTTGTCTCCATGGCTATCCAGCTATGGTTTTTTGATACATACATATTTTCCCCTTACCTTCTGGCATGCTACACCCTGTCAGCCCGCTCAGCCTCCTGTCCTGCTGTGGTCATGTGATGGCTGTCCAGTCCCAAGCCTTCCTGCCACTGATCTTCACAAGTGCTGTCTCTATGGTGTACTCGTATCCTTGCTCTTCATCCACTGTCACTTGAGAATGCACATACAGAGATGCAGTTTGGTTTTGCCCACTTAGCCTTTTTGCTGCCTCTGGTGTCTGCCCATGTGGCTGTCAGAATGCTGCTCCTTGCCCTTTCTTCCTTTGGGCATCAATTCTCTCCTTGAGTTACTTGTGCATGGCTGCAGAGGAGTCTCACTGACTCCCATCTCCTTGATCAACTGCTGCTGGCCTCCCTTTATTTGTCTTACCTCCTTACTTTCCGTGGGTTCTTGCCTTTCTCATTGCACACAGCAATTCATCCCACATTAAAGGACACTGCTGACTCCATTAATTCCCTGGCAATTACCGAAGCTCCCTTTTCCTGTCACTAAGATAAATGATTATGCTGTTCACAGTTGTAGCCATTCTGTTTCACCCTCGATCTTGTCATAATACACTTCTCTCTCATTTGTCAAAACGGTTAATGATGGGTATAGTCCTAGAAAAGTCGCAGTGAACTGAGTAACTCTGTCCTCATTGCCTTTGACCAAACAGTCATGGGCGAGATGACCTCCAGCTCCAGTTAAACTGGAATTACAGACTATTTTTGTCAGTGAAGACTTGCTTTCCCCACATCTCTTTCAAAGTCTTTCATCTCTGTTACAGCCATGCTGCTTGCCAGAACTTGCAACTTGCCAGAAGCTTTCTTTAGGACTCAGGCTTGATCTGTGTCAGTCAACATACAGAAGTTACACATAGCCTTGTTTTCCTCCTGCTTCTTAACTATTTTAATGTCATCACAAAATGTTTGGTTTCTTTTTCACATTATAGGTCCATTGAAATAATTTTATTTTATTTCTTTTGCTTTAAATGCATCTTGAAAGAATGTCTTCCTAGAATTCCATGTTCTCCTGACATTAATTAAAATAAAAATCCAAAGTAAGAATGAATCAAAATAAATCACATTTTTCTCTAGCCACACTCCCTGCATGTATACACATGATAACTAATTAAATTGACAGGAAACTGATAACCCTTAAATTCCAGGAAGAAGAGTTGTTTGAGCCCTTTATCCACCTCTGTGAAGCCCCACTGAGACAGCAGGATTTGGCATGGGCCAATCTGACCAGCAGACCGAAGCAGTTAAAGGCTACATGAGAAAATTATTCATGGAGTTAAGGTTTCCAATGAAATGCTCTGCTGAAAAGTCCCTCTCTTGTAGAATAAGTTGGATTCTACCTTAGACACTCTGGTAACACATGGGATTTCATTGGAGACTGCCTGGAAGCATACTTCAACTCCATGGTTCTCATTTTCCTCTTCTGAAGAACAAAGAGCAACAAAAAGCCACAGAAAGCTAACAGTACATTACAAAGATATTGAAGGGGTTAATTAATAGCAAATCGATTTGATATTTATTGAGTCTGTTATTTTACTGGAATGTGAAGCATTATGCAATTTTTTTTTACTCCAGAACCTTGTAATCTGCTTGCTTGAGGGCATAGAAACATACACAGGTAGTAAATTAGTGACAGCTAACAAAGCAAGTCCTTCTTTAAAAGCTGCCACTGGTGTTCTCTTCTTTTCTGCCTGGTTTGCTCAGAAAAGCTAAACACTCTGATGGAAAAGAAATTTTAAAAAGTAGTTGTTTCCTTGGGCTGCAATTCTGTAAATCTGACTGTTGGAGAAGGAAGGTCATGTTTGGAAAATTTTATCCTCAGTCTGTCCATCATTGCTACCCAGCCAGGTGCAGTCACATCTCATGTTTTGTATTCCCAGGTGCAATTAAAAGGAGATGACAAATACAATTATTGAAATATAATAAGTTCATTTACTGAAATGTAATAAGTTCATTTGTCCTTAGGCTAACATCTCTAAATAAATACTTAAATAGATTCTCTGATTTTCTGCTGTCTCTTCATTTGTGTTTGTGAAATAGTTCATTTTAATGTTCTAGATTTCTGTGCTAGTTCTTAAAATCCAGTTCTAAATTGTCTCAGAAACAACATGTTTTAAAAAACAGATACAGGTTAAGATTCAGAAAGGTAATAGTCATTGAAGAAGCTGATTTGTCCTGCTTACAAACCAAGACAGTACTAATGATTATAGCTGAAGTAATATTTTCAAATTGTTAAAGTTACTTTAGCACTCTTCTATAAGGGATGTTATGAATTTTGTTGAGTTAATATCTATCTATGTGTCTATCTATCTATCTATCTATCTATCTATCTATCTATCTATCTATCTATATCTTCTATCTTTTACACAGAAGTGCATTTGCCTTTATCATGTGCTCTAAGAGCATAGGTCATACTAAGAACTTCTGTGAGACATGGGACTCTGAAATTCATACACCCAGAGTTGTGATATCCCTACAAACATAATCTAAATGCAAAGTATCTTGTAACTTTATTGCTACTGGCTACTCATCATAAAATTAACAGCTCAAGTCAGGGAGACCATTTGCGTTTTTAAAACCCAAAATGAGTGGTACTTGAAGATAAACAGGAATGAATGAAGACTGCTGGAGGAAGCTGAGAACTAATAGTTTTAAAATACATCTTTTTAGAAACACATAGTTTGGTGAGGGAATCCAAATGCAAGTGTAGAGTCAAGAGAGATTTTTCTGCTTTTTTGTACCTTGTACTGCTTAGCCAACTCCCCATTTATTCTTCCTACTTGCCCTTGATGTTCAAGCCAAATTGCGCAGTGATGCAGTCATGGAGAGATTCAAAAGCTCAGCAGTCTTAAAACAAATCTGCCCTCAAAGGGAGGTGAAGCACAGAGTGATCAGTGTGCTCGCTGATACAAATGCCCAGGTGCCAATGAGTGCTGAAGTCTTACCACAAATAGCGAGGCAAAGGCATTTAAGCTACTGTAATCAGTCTGTTAAAGCTCGCTTTTCACGTAAGTGTACAAAAATTTGATGCCAATTTTGTCAAATCATATAAACATCTCTCTTAGCACTGTTCAAGTATACAAAATGAGTGTAATCACAAACTCATTAAGCTTTATGAATTACAGACAAATTTATTTTTGCAATCACAGAAGTAAAAAAACTAAGTGGAAGTTTAGTTTCCATTATATGTATGGTGTTAGTATATGTGTGACAAAAATGGCCATTAGAAATAGGTTTCTTTCCCCAGGCCCTTCTCATTTTACATGGTTACCTTTGTCCCATGACAAAAGATAAATTAAATAGGTATGCTGAAAGAAAATCTCCCCTTCCATATATTTACACATAATTAGACATAAACAAATCAGCTTTTTTATAAAATTAACATTAACACACTATAGTAAAACAAATCAAAAATAGACATGAATAGAAGTGTGCAGGAGAGGCATTAGACTATACCTGGAACCTCACACTGGACAGTTATTAGCCCCTGTTCTCTCCACAGCTTTAGTTACTGGAGCACTACTTAATTTCAAAACAGTGTTTCTTTGATGTTCTTTTAAATTTCTGAAGTAAAACTTTACTGCAGCCCATTGTGTTAGTCTAGATGATTTCCATTCACAGTGAATGGATTGTGTTTATTGCTTTTAGCCTCTGGGTAGAATCAGTGTCATTCTGGATGTTGTCCTCCCATGCAGAGCCAACATCGTTGGATATGTCCTGAGCTGTCTTCTAGTCTATGTGAGTTGTTATATATGCCTTTGTGGTATGGAACAGTGAGCAGCTTGGCAGAGGTCAGCATTGCTAATTATTACTGTTTCACAGGTTGATTCCCTCTCAATCTAAATCATTGAATTCAGGCCTACTTTAAAATAATTTTTCTCTTTATAGCCAAGAAACCATGAATAATAACAGAAAATTGCTTACTGTAGAAAAGGTAGGTATAGTCACTATGCTTAATGAAGCAGTAAATATCAAAAATGGGATAAATTTGCAAAAATAAAAAAGAAAAACAATGAGCTCAGTTTTAGACTATGGAACATTCTCTTTCAGTAGAAGTAGGGAGAGCCTTGCTTATTAAGAAAGTTAAAACTAGATGGAAGCAA
Source organism: Acrocephalus scirpaceus scirpaceus (assembly GCA_910950805.1). Classification (NCBI taxonomy): domain Eukaryota; kingdom Metazoa; phylum Chordata; class Aves; order Passeriformes; family Sylviidae; genus Acrocephalus; species Acrocephalus scirpaceus. The sequence goes on along the minus strand of OU383774.1, from coordinate 51,060,795 downwards.
AGCTCTAAATAAGGAAAGCAATCCTCTCCTGGCAGGGAAATATATGTCACATTAGCTGCTCTGTCCATTGCCAACAGCTGTGGCAGCCAAATACAAGCAATTCATACCTGTGTCTGAACATCAACATCTTTTCCTTCCTATCTTATAACAACTGATAACATTGATCATGTGTTCTGGCCTTGGTGCTGACATTCATAGGATCACAGAACAGTCTGTGTTTGAAGGGACCTTACAGATCATCTAGTTCTAACTTCCCTGCCATGGACAGCGACACCTTCCTCTAGACCAGGTTGCTCAAAACCCCATCTAATATTGGCCTTGTAGACTTCCAGGGATGAGGCATCCACAAGTTCTCTGGGCAACCTGTGCCAGTATCTCACCACCTTTATGTTGGGAACCTCAGAGCTGGATGCAGCACTTTAGGTGAGATCCTACAAGAGTGGAGTAGTGGGGCAGAATTCCCTTCCTTGACCTGATGGCCAGCCCCCTTTTGGTGCAACCCAGGATATGATTGACTTTCTGGGCTGTGAGCAAACACTGCTAGGTCCTGTTGAGCTTCTCACCAGGGACTCTGTTTCATGATCGAAGGGAGTCACACCTTGGGGTCACTCACCAACTTATTCACAGGTTGTGTTCTGAGTAATCTTTTATCACTTTAATCAAGCAGTGAAGTATCTTCTGTATAAGTCTAATAAGTATGTTTTCATGTCATTTCAAACAAAAGTTGGAAGATTTACATTTACTTCTGGCATGGTTATCTGGACATCAAAATTTATATTTTCTATTTTAGGCTTGATGCGACACATTTCTCACATGTGTTACCAAAGGTGTCTAGTTTTTCTGAAAGATGTATTTCACACTTGAGAATCCTCTTAGTGGAAAGGGTGCCTCTAACCTATTAACAGGAATTTCTTTCTTGAACTAGAGCTATTTTTGCACACTTTTCTGTGTTTTTGTTGAAGCTGTGAAATAGCAACTTTGTCCCTTCTTTTACCCAGTCATGGAGGCTTTTCTGTTTTGTTTTTCAATATCAAGTGTGTGTGTTTGGGGGGGGGTGGTGGTGTTTGATTTGCTCTGTTTAAGCCACCATTCTTTAAAGAGCAAGAGAATCACAATCACTGTCTTCTTTGTATCGCAGTGACATAGAGGGCACCCACAAAGGGAAGGGCAGAGGCATAGAGTGTTCCTGACACAGGAAAGTCAAGATGCCCTGGTTTATGAAATTGCATAGTAAGAAATGACAGTAAATAAGATTTGTTGAGTCCTCATTTATATGCTTTTGTAGCCCAGTCTTCCTTTATATAAAGTCAGGGAGAAAGGAGTCCAATTCATGGCATGTCAAATCTTTTGTTATACTCTGCTCAGTAACTTATTCCTCTTCTCTTTGAAATGCTTGGCAAATACAGGTACAAAGGAAGTTCATATGTAGGGACTTTATTGTGGTCAGATTCAGACTATCGGAGACTGAAAGAAATTAATTTTTGCAGGATAGAGGGGAAGGAGTCATCACTGTGCAGACTGAAGCATGACTTGATCCTCAGTAAATCATGTATCTGTGCCTAAGAAGCTATTTATTCTCTCCTTTCTCAGACTGATATTACAAGACTTTATTTAGGTACAGGAATAACATTTTCAAGACAAGTGTGCTGTCTTTGTACTGTGTACATACAGCTTATTTTGCCTTTCATCTTGGCAATCAAGAACATCTAATTCGAACCCGAGTGCTGGCCCTGAAGCATTCCTGATCAGCAGCCTATTGGAACACTCTTGGGGACCTAGCTGTTTTCAAAGCCATTCTATTAAAGCTGGATGTTTAAACAGTTTCATTTTGGAGGAGTCAGGACCCAGACTTCCAACTACATCAAGCTGGTTCCAAGTACAGGAGCCTGAAACCTTTCAGGGAGCTCAAAAGGGATTCATTAATGGGCCATTAGCACACGGCTTTGTCATTAGCTTATATCTTCTAATTACAATTGCCTTTATCCTTTTTCAGAGATCTAGGGACAGTTTCTTGGTTAGTTACCAGATGCCCTGGGACTGCTACTTGGCATGAAACATTTTTCTCAAACATTGAATTTCTTGGTCCTGTCGTGCAATGTCACCTCAAGCATTTGTATTGATCTACAGTCATTTTAGCATTCTGGCATTGCAGCTACATATCTGATGCACGTATTTCTGGCGGCATCACACGCTTGTACTTATGCATCAAAATTCCTAAGCAAAAGAGCTCTTCCATATATTTTTATAGGAGGTTTTTGTGAACCCAGAAGTCCCTGGTGTCACCATTTGGCTGAGGTACATCTGTTTCTCCCTAATTTTTTATGCATTCCTGCCAGAAGGATAAATGTTGTAATCCACAGGCTGAACTTCTACCAGCTGCGGTCAATGGCTTGTATTATTCAGAAGACACTCACACCATGTCCAGATCCTGGTTATTGTTTTAGAAGTAGCTATTGGCATACAGAAAATAGAAGTCAGTTTGGTCACTGCAGACTTAGTAGTTATGCTGAGAAATGCTGCTGGTTGCATATTCTGGTACAGAAATGTTAGTGAAGATTACGTCCCTTTGTGCATTGGAGATGGTCAACTTCAGATACAGATTTTTCCAAGAAGAGGCAGACATTCATGGAGCTTTGTAAAGGAGTTACTGTGTTATAGCACTCAGAGGAGACAATCTCCTTAAAGAGGCAGGGCACAGTTTTCTCCTTTGAACTATGCCACCCCAACTGCTGCAGATTTTCTAAAACTCTGTTCAGTACAGGAAAATCAAAGTGTTTGGACTATAGTGATGGAGTTCTATGTAATGTTTTTTATAAGTTGACAATAGGTAATAAACATTATGGATGGTATGGAGTAACTTGCAGAAAAGTAGTATTCCTGACTTTCAAAGGGCCACAAGTAGTGTCCTAGAGGAGTAAACCTTGAGTCTGCAAGTCTACCTTAGAAGGCAGAGAGATTCATAGATAACTGTATAGGAAACATGGGAAAAGTGCTGAGAGTTCTTGGCATCTTAAATATTGAGTATTAAATATTGAAGTAAAGACAAGTCCTCCATGAGGACTTTATATGTGTAACTGTGAAGTTGGTTTTGAATTCTAAACAGATGGCAACTTGTAGGTTTATTGAATTGTTAGCATTGAAAATCCTTTTTTTTGTGTTTTGTGAACAGTCTCATTGTGGTCTGTGGCACACAATCTGTAGAATAGTGTTTGGAAGGGAAAAATGTGCAGCCTAGACATTTCTGTCCTCCACTCTCAATTTCCCAGAGTTGTGCGTCCTATATAGAGCTGAGCATTTAAATTATTGAAAGCAGAGTAGGAAGCATAAAATGCCATTTGAATATTCTCAAACCATTAAAACATTTTGTTTAGTTCTCCATATATTGACATAAGGATAATTATGACTTATCTTCTTTTCAACAGAATATTTTACATTAAAAATTCTTACCATTTATAAATGTTCCTCTTTATATACCAGCTGTTGCACAATCCTTATATTGCAACTGTTGAACGATTCTTTGTAATAAAGAAAATGGTTCCCATGGTATTATTTTCTTATTATAAATTATTCTTCACACAACAGCTTTAGTGAGGACAATCTTATTCCAAGCAATTTTTAAAAGTTGACTAAGGACCAGGTAATTCTTCCTCAATTGCTTTTTCTCAATAAAGAATAATTCATTTTTAGAAACATGTCAGTGTCTGAAAACTGTAAATTTGTTCCTCTTTCCTTCTCTTTGGCACTGTCACTTGATCAAGAGTTTTCTCATTTTTTATACTGAAATGAGGAGGACTAGTAGTTTTGGACCAGTGCTCTGAGGATAAAACTAATTGACATTCTGCAGTGTAAGGAGTACACAGATGCAGATTTTGGACTTGATTAGTGCTGATGAAAAACGCCAGTGCTGTGTTTTATATAACACAAGTTGGAAGTTTAAATCATTGTGCTTCCCTGAAACTGCCTGTATTACAAAAGATTTTTAGATGCAGAGAATCTAGATGTTACAGTCTGTCCTTTTTTCTCTTTTAATTAGGCACTATTGATTTGATTGTTTTCCAAATAGTATGAATAAAGTGAGTATGTGTCTATATATACTTGTCCACTCTCTAGTGTAAGGGATGGCTAATTGCAAAATCCAGCTCTGATTTAGTGTCCTAACAGCCACACTAAAATCAGTAAGAACAAAGTCAACCCTGCCAATTTCCACACAGTTGCACAAATACCACTCAAAGCTGAATTTGGACCTACAAGCCCTTTAATTGTTGACAGTCTCTTCTACAACTCAAGCCTTACTTTCAAGGAAATCACAATGCCTTTACATACTCAGGCAATGTCTGGAAGATCCATCTTTCTTGTGGAAAAAAAAGAAAAAGGAATACTAAAAAAAAAAAATAAGTCACCACTCCTGACTGCAGTGGGATCCCTGAAGGCTATTAACTTATTTCACTGTGTTTAGTCCTCCTAGTTTGCCCTTGACCTGGATCTCTTGTTACAAGGGTAAGCGTGTCAGATGTTTGCAATTACATGAACAATTGCAACTGAGTTTGGCCTATTTCCACCGTCAATTCAAGCATCACACTTGAGCTTGTACATAGTATCCTTAATTTCTTGGTAGCTTGCTGATAGGCAGGACAGCCAGCACGACTTTGTGTATTAATGTAATCCACGAGAATTGCTTTTTAACCCATGTCTAGCCTTGTTGGTCTTATCTGCTTCTTTACTCCCACATAATAAAGTGCTTGTACTTAAAGTAATGGTCTTTCAGGCATTTGTCAAGCAAATCAACACAACTTTTGATCTTTTAACAGTTTATAACAAATACATAATCCTATTACATTAAAAGCATAGAATACCAAGGGAGGGTTTGGACTGCCAGTGCTAAGACACTTTCTAAAAATCAAAGATAGCAATTTACTTACATGAGGGATATTAAGTGCCAGATTTTTTCTATATTTTATGATATAGAAGAATTAATCACAGAGTAGAAAATCAGGGAGCCAGTAATCAAGACTAATTGCAGTCACTGTGGAAAAAAAATTACCCTAAACAGTAATTTTAAAAACTTATGCTACACGTAAGGATGCACATCATGTGTGTAGGAGTTAACTTTAAAACAGGAATAAAATGTAAGCAAAATAGTTTAGGAAAAAAAATAGAAAATAGTTGATTTAAAAGAAGATTTTATTAGATGGTAAAAAAAGACAGTTCCAATCTATCAGAAAGGACAGCTTTAGCTTAAAGTCAATCTTGGCTCAGTAATGAAGCCAGAGCAGGCCTTGTGAATATTAAATTATATGTAATGAAAAATAGGTAAGGAGGCATATATGATCATGAAATGTAGAAAAATGTTAGCATTACATAGAAAAAATGAGAAGCTGAAGATTTTTAGAAAATATATTCTTTCTAGACCTGCTGTTAAATGGATATGATGAAGTTATTGTGAAGGAAAAAAAATACAAGCTTAATAAATAGTTCTGTTAATTCATTGAAAATATACCATGCTTTTTTCTATCATAAGAGGAAATTAAAAGCACTGTTAGATCACTGTTTTCGAGTGCTCTAGCAACTCAGGGGGATATTGAATATCTGCAAAAGAAAAAATTTGTTAAGTCTACAGTCCTGTATAATTTGTACCCAGAGATCTGAGGAACTGGTTGAAATTCCCTTCTAATAAATCTTGGATTACCATAGCTGTTCCAAGAGGCAGGAAGACTATCAGTGCTGCAGCATATTCCAAAGACAGGGACGATGGCTCAAAGCAATATATACTGGTTATCCTGATGTAAGTCACACATATATAAATCTTCAGTAGTGACGACTAGACAGGAATTATAACTATTAAAGGGTTGGATATGAAATACAGAGTAAGTGCCAATGAAGTTTCTTTTTCATTGGAAATACAATTTTAAAAAGTTGAGTCTGGTTTTGGTTTTTAACTGTATTTTTAAGATAATGTATGTTTGTTTGAGAAAAGTACAAAATGCAAGCTATTAAGGCTTTGTCAAATAATTTGGCATTATATCAGTGCATTCTGATTAATATCAGTATGATATACAAACTGTAAAGGAACAGTAAGAAAATACTGTGGAAAGTGATTTTTAAACACATTCCAATCATGAATTGTCCACAGAGTCATAATTGAGTATGAACATCTGTAGCAGGATTTTACACAGATTAGTAGTAATCCTGATATTTTTCAACATTTGAATTAATTATGTGAAAGTATATAAAAAGAACTGATGAAATTTTAAGACTGTATGAAGATACGTGATATGGTAAATTACAATGAGGCTGTGCCTATGTCCCTTCCAACCTCAAAACATGTACTTTGCCACAGTAAAAACTAAGAACATGAAATTCAGACCAAGCTTACATAATGGTGAACTTTTACTGCAGGAACATTGTTCTGAAAATTATTTAAAGGTCACAATATGCAAACATTTCACCAAACACTCTTACTGTGATGTTCAGGCAAAAATGTGACTTTCAATACTCACACTTAGGGAGACAAGTTCGTTTTCCTTTAGAACACTGATGAAGCTTCATTATGAAATAAGACTAAAAAGTTGCATGAGCTTTTCTGTTTTAAAACTAATTTATAGAAATTTAATATATGCAACACCCCCCCCCCCCCCCCCCCCCCCCCACTTTACAGCCGAGATTTAAGGGCAGGAATAACTTTGGAGTGAGATAGAAGTTCACAAAAAAAACCAAAACAAAAAACAACAACAACAACAAAACCCACAACCAGACAAGTAATACAACAGCAGTATAAAATCAGTATAAATAGATTTTTGAAGATAAAATAATAGTAGGTGAATTAAATTCAGTTGAATTAAATAGGGAAAACCTCAAGAGGAAAAATAAAACCAAAAACCCAACCAGCCTAAAAACTCCTACCATTTTCTGGAAACTAAAATCATACAGATTCGAATGACATTAGGCACAAATTTTTAAGAGTGAAGCTGATTAACAGATGTATTAAGCTAATGAAACAGTGGTGGATTCTCCATCTTTCTGTTTTTTAGATTCAAGCCTAACGAAATTGCTGGAATATGTGTTTAGGCAAACACAAGATAGCACAATAAAAGAGGAGCTGTGTGATGCATCTGTGAAATGTCCTGTGAAATATTGGACATTCAAATCAGATATCTAATACCCATTTCTTGTAGTAAACTCTGTAAACCTCATTCAGTCAACTAGACCATAGGTACCATAATTTTTACTTTTGATAGTACTCAGGTTATTAATATCAAAAGACCATAGATCTCAGTCATACTAGCTAGAACAGGTTGTAAAACTGCTATTTAAATATACTGGTCAAACGAAATTTAGAGAGAAGATGTTCTGCAGAGATTTCCTTTCACTCCATTCTTGGAAAGAAACATCCCTCTCTTAGTAAAGTCATTTTTTCCTCACTGTAGCAAAGGGAAACTTGTCTTCTTTTCCACCTCTTCCCTTGTATTACCTCTGTAGTTGTTCCCTATACTCACAGGGATTCCCTTTAGCAGGACAATGGGCAGCACTGCTACCTGTGTTGTGATTGTCTCTAGAGCACTGAGAGAAGCAGAGATGGGATGTTGACAACTGAGTATTTCCTTAGCTGTGGAGATAGGCTCCATGGTTTTGTAACAGTAATGCTCTTCAGTGCAACTACTGGGGCTTTCCACAAGGGTTTTAAGTTTCTTCATAGTGGACAGCAGTTTGGGAATTTGTATCTGCTCTTGCATGAATAAGATGTAGTGAAGCAGAGTTCATGCAAAACTGCAGTTCAGATAATGGTAGCACTTCACATTTCAAAAGAGGCCCAGCTACCAGAAGACCTGGTAGCTTTGTATATTGTCAATTATATATCTGAAATGGTCCAGCCTGAATGATCTTACAAAGAGGAACATTTTCTTACAGAGAAGTTGCTGCTGTAGTGATTGTCCAGCAGGCTGAAACCACAGCAATACAATCAGGGTGAGGTACAGGTTTTGCAGATGACGTGGGAACAATAGAAGAAACGGGCAACATTTTCTGTCTCTGTCTTACCTAAGATCCAGGCAACCCCATGATGCTGCTAGTTCTGGCAGCCCTTGCCATGAAAGGACAAAGCATTCTCACAGCAAAGATCACTTTCTGAAGCTTTTTATACTTTGAGTTCCATTCTCTCCTAAGATAGCATTTCATCTTGCTCTTTTCGTGTGTGTGCCAATAGACAGGCTTCCCAGCAGAAGGGCTTGGCTGAGCAGAAATCAGGATGTGTAATGTACATTGACACAATTCTCTGTACCATGCAGAGTGTCATTTCTACTTTTCAAAGCCATTCTATGACTTCTGGACAAAATTCTAATTCTGAATATTTTTGGCCTGGGTTTTCCCGTTAAAGGTTTCGTATGAAAGCTAATTATTTTCTAGTCTCACTGTCTGGTAACAGTCCATACTGATATCCATCTGAAGAAATTAATATGTTCCAAAATTAAAGATTAAAAGCTTCTAGCTTGAGAAAAACTGTTTTTGCAGCACTAGCTGTGAATGTTTGAGGTTATTTGCAGAAAAGACACCTTACTTCACAGAGAAGAGAGAGGGAGGAGAGGAGAGGGATGAGGTATGATCCATCAAGAAAAATTTATTGAAAAGAAAATGTGTTAGGTTCCTATTCTCATGTGGGTGAGGTATGTTTTACCTACTGGATCATGTTCTGTCTGGTACTTACCCAGAAATTCCTTGACACAGAGACTGTCTCTGCCATTTGTCGTGCTGCGCCTACCAAAAGTCCCAGAATCATCAACTGACATTGCCAAGAACCATCACAAGAAGATAGCATAAGCTAAAATTATCTAAATAAGCTAAAAGCCTGCTAAACACGCTAAATAAGTTAAAGCCAAAGACATACAGACATACCTCTTTGTTAAATGCCTGAATGAAGTCTAAGAAATCAATCTTTCTCACTGCTCTCAAAACACAATAATAAAAGAATCAATTAGATAAATGAAAATGTGATAATAAGAAGGGATAATTGCTCTCCTGCTGAGTAGAGTTTGCTTCTCTCAGAGATTATGGTGTTAGGAAGTAAACTAAGGAAGTGCACTAAGGAAGGAGGGCCATTCACAACCCCTGTATGACCAGAAACCAGAGGATAATAAAAAATTATCCTCTCCACCAAGGATAATTTCATCCAGTAGGATTAGTTTCATTCCTTTCTTTCCCCCCTCATTCTTGCAAAGTCTAGAGAGCTGTTACTGAAAAAGCAAACTTTAGTCTTGATTTGAAATTAACTTATCGTCCTGATTAAAAGATAAGGGATTTAGATTTGTCTTCAGACAACTTCATGGGATTCTCCAGTGAATTAAAATGTTCCAAATTTCCTGAGAAAAGGATGCCTGACATTGTGAGTGCCACATGATTCTGGTGGAGCTGAGATAGGTTAGTTTGGTGAATCTAAATATAGAATGATATGTGAACAAGTGAATGTACTTTTAAAACTTTTACTTTTTTTTTTCATCTTCTCCACAACAGATCTTCTCACAACATAGTTCCATAGATAAGGCCCAAGAACTGGAAGTATCCCTTCAGCATCAGCATCTCTGAATGGCTTTAATAAATCAAGCTGAACCTGGTACTGAAAATGTTATGGATCACCCATACCTATTTTTTAATTAGTCCTCTCTCCTTTAGTATCTTTTTCCTTTTTTGGTTATTTTTAAAAGACATTTTTCAAATGTGTCTTTTCCCAGTTTTCTTATGCATGCCACAGAAGTCTCTCTAAATCTCTGCTAGCATGACTATGGCACTTCTGGTTTTGCTATCATTAACTTGATACTAACCTGTCTCTGTTCTTTACATATTCATTTTCTTGTTTTCCTGATTAAAATTCTGCCTGTCATGACTCAAATTTCAAACCCTAATTACTTGTCAAATCCATGAAAATTCTGAGAAGAAGCCTCCTCACAGTGCAGTTCTTCAAATAGTGCCTCGTGTTTGTGTTGACTCCAACCAAATCTGTATGGAAAACACTGAACTAAAAGAATGACTTTAGTATTCAAAACCTTTTGCTGAATCAAAATTAAATCCATCTTGATCATTGTAATTATAAAATGTGGAAGCATTTCCTCCCAAATAAAAAACTTGGAATTGCTGGAGGCACCTCCTTCTGGGGTGTCAGGGAACAGCACCCTCAGAAGCCAAGTAATTAAATTCCTTAGGAGGCTGTCCTCTCGGAGAACTGTAGAGTCTTGATCTAAATCTCCTTCTGGTCCAGACAGTCTTGAAATACTGCTCAAATGCTGGCCCCATGGAAATGTCATAGCCCTTCCAGAGAGCAGTAAAGGCTGTCAGGGAAATCATGAGGTTAATCAAAACTTTATTTCTAATAAAACCTTTCATCTAAGACAGTTCCTCAGGGGTCAGTAAGAGACGTGAGTTATGAGCATGTGTATGACTTCTTTGCACCTCGAGCATCTTTGCTGCTCTTGCATCAGTCCATTGGTGCTAAGGAATAATTTAGGCTATCTTCTTATTATTTTTCTAATATTTTTCTATTAATTTTTTCTGTTTGCAAGCAAGAAGAAGCTAGTGTATTAAAAATTAGCACAGCAAGGTCAAACAAAACAGAAAATAATATGCACAGTGTGCCTCTTGGAGATGCTCAGTACAGTTCTTGTTCTATCTCAAGGGTGATGACAAAATTGGAAGAGGTACAGAGATAAGGGATAAGGACAAGCAAAGGTATGGAACTGCTATATAATAAATAAACAAGTTGAATAGATTGGCTGATTGATAACCAAGAGGGTAGAAAGGTCTGTGAAAACAAGTGGTTAGAAAAGATAATTATAAATTTTTATTATAGACTGTTTTATCCAATACAAAAGCAAGAGACCTTCAAATGAAACAAAATGAGTAGAAATGAAGCAGATGAGTAGATAAAAGCAAACAAAAGAAGTGAATTTTCATACAATATCCAATCAAGCTGTGAAAAATTTCCCTGCAGAAAGTTGTGGTTGCTACAAGTTTACATAATTCAAAGAGTGACTGGACAATTTCATGAAAGAGAACTTCAGCCAAAGTAAAATGTGGATGTATTGCATTATGTGCAGTGGTACTATACATAACAGTATACAAAATATGCTTAAAATATCCATTGTGTACACCACAATTGTATTAAACAATTGCATAATACAGTTCTAATATTCATAGTGACAATATCTCTGGCTCAGGAAGTCCTCAACTGATTATTTGCTGGATGATTGCCATGAGAACATTTGGAGGAAGCACTACTGTGAGTGTACTGTTCTTACTGCTTTCATCAAGTATGCTAACCGCTGTTCTCCTGGGGATTGTTGTTGTTTTCTTCCTTTTCTTCCTTTTTTTTTAACTCTCAAGAGAAATCTAGCCTTACTGAATTCAGTGCCACAATCTGCTCTATAAAGTGTTTCACCAAACATCCCTTAACTAGGGGATATTACCATCTGTTCCTGGCACCTTTGAAGTTTGGCTGCTGTCATGGGCAGAGGATTGACTAAAATGTTGCTCCGCTCCACTGGATGGTGCTTTTGTCAGTGAATGGGAGAAAAGCGAATAAAGAAGGGAGGTGATGGGTTTCCTAGGACCTTGTCTATCACTGCCCTTGTATTCAGATTCTGTGATTTCCAGAGGCACCAGTTGTTGGATATTGGCAATTACTTATGATTCATGCTTCTGGGAAAAGGACAGTTATTGCCAAGAGGAACATAGCTACACTGAGGCTGAATGTGCCACATATCAAGTACTACCTGTGACAAACAGTACAGTAACACCTTTGGAAGGCTGAATCCTGGACTAGTTGGATCCTTCTGACTCCTCTGGCCAATTTCATATTCTTAAATAACACGAAGAAAATATTTTTCCTGATCATACTACAGTTTCTTCCTAAGATGACTCCTTCACAGTAACATTTGTAGGAGATTTCTTTCAGACTAATAGCTAAATATCCTAGTGAATATGAGGTTTATGAGACAAGTATCTTGAAAAGGCTGCTGTGTTGGTTTGGAAAGGGCATTGTGGTTATGGTAGACAGCAGCTTGCAGCCTGTCTGGCCATAATTCCATATCCATTTACAGCTAGATCATCAAGGAATAGGCTCCAGACTTGTGTCTGTAAACTAGGCTTGAGTCCACAGCTCCAGATCCACAGCAGGAGACTTGACTGAATCCCAAGGGTCCTGCATTAGCCACAATCAGAGTAATCAGTGGAGCTCACTGTAGTTAAAAAAAAAAATGTAACAGAATGTCTGCACCTATACCTTCCCCACCCCCACCCCGAAACTGGAGAAGAATAGGAACAACAAAACAGCTAATGCACAGGGTGTTATGAAAGTCGTACTAGGAAATGGTGCTAAAACTGGCACTTCTGGCTTCCTAATACCTCCATCTGATATATAAAATCATATGAGGGAAAAACTTCTTTGCAATATTTTGTAGTTTTTTGAAGCATACAACTAGAACAAAACTGTCACTATAATTTCTTCCATCTGCTCCCTTTGGCTACAGGTACAAGACTGTCAATTCATCATACACAAAAACCTGGGGCCAAATTCTCTGTTGGCATAAATCCACATAAGTCTTGGACTTGATCTTCCTATGAAGAACTAATTTGGAAAAATTCAGTGGAAAAACAAGAGAAAAATGGAAATAGCAGTACATGACCATCTTTTCTCATGGTTCATAGAATCAGATAAAAGACCCCAGGGTACTGTTTGTAACAGATTTCTGAGGCAGATACCTTCAAGAACCAAACACCAATAAAGTACTGAAAAGCAGTAGGCCGTGCCTATTGCTATATGCAATAAGGAATGCATGGCATCGTATCTGTAGCAGATGCTGGATGCATTGTCATAGAATTTTAATACTTGGCCATCCCTTTTTGCAGATTGCTGTTCTTACCATCAGAAACACATTTTATCTCTATCTATTAATCAGTCCATGAAATGTTTTGGAATACAAGATGGACAACTGGACCTGATGGGGTTCATAGTTTCTGATGCCACATCTAATATAGAAAGATTTTAGAAGAGGAAAATGAGCCCTCTGTTGTCTTTTGGTCTTGAAGTCTGTTGTGTTGTCCACTGTAGTATGAGGAGATTTTCTTCCACTAAAACAATATGAAGAAGAGGTTATCATTGTTACAGAAAAGTCTACAGAAAGCTTCAAAGCAAAGACATAAGTGGAATTTGAGATGGGACACCCCCCCCTCCCCAAATGTCACATTCCACATGGGGTACCTTAAGACCTGAGGGTCTTGAGTGAAGTCAAGTCTAACTGTGTCCACAGTAGACAAAAGATTTTCATTTTGGTCGGTGTTGTCTCACCTGAAAAACTTAAAACATAATAGGCTGAGAGAGTTGTGCCTGTTTAGCCTGAAGAAGGCTCTGGGGAGACTTTATCTCAGCCTTCCAGTACCTAGTGGGAGCTTATAAATGTGACTTTTTACACAGGCAGATTGAAAGGACAAGGGGGAACATTTTTAAAGTAAAAGAGATGCAAATGAGGTAAACATCATTGTGATAGTTTCAGTGTTTATTTCTTAGTGAGATATGACTAGGAGAAAATAAAATGCAAAACAGGCCTGAACTTTAAAAGTTGCAAAGATAGTTTATTTACACACACTAAAGGATGAAGAAAAGGAAAAAAAAAAATGGAACCCTTCAAAACCCTTCTCCCTCCCCCACAAACTGCTCACTTTCCCACAACCAACACAGAGAGACAAAACTATGATTTTCAGTCAGTTTCACCATTTAAACATAATCTTTCATCACTTTGGGAGTGAAGTCTCTCTTAGTGTCCCAAGGAGATATTTGCCACAAGAAAAAACCAGTCTGGTGGCTCCCAATGTCACAAATCTGCAACTGCCCAGAATTTCTGCAGATTGTGCCATCCCACCCATTAGCAGCCTTTCCCCTGGCTACTCGTGGGTCTCTCAGCATATTTGGGGTACCGTTTAAGAATGCTTCTTCTAGTATACAACAAAGATTCTCTTCTTCTATCTCTGAAATCATCTCCATCTCAAAAGACCTCCTTTTTACCCTAGGAGCCAAAGGGCCAAATCTGTGTCTCAAACAGCTGAGACTTCTTTTTATCCTAGGAGTGAGGGACTTACTGTTACAACATTCTCAATTAAATCTCAATTACGTCAGTCTATCACCTTTAGCTAGAACTAGCATTCCCCCAAACAGCATTAATATATTACAAAAAATAGTCAATTTCTCCATGGTTTACATCCAGAGAAGTCCAGTCAAAAATGTCCACTTCCTCGATCCCTTCTTCCAATAACCTTTATCAGTTCTTTTGCTGACTCTGTACTATGCTGTCTCTCTACATGCTAGATCACTCTGTCCTTCCTCTCTCTCTCAGGGAAAGGGTTGGAGTTCTGAAAGCTTCATCTTGCCAAGAAAGGGTTAAATCTTGCCCAGGTCCTTCCGCTGCCACTTATGGTGTCAGATTTCAAGGCCGGGATGTGAGGGTAGGGCGGAAAGGTGGGAGCTGGGAGAGGCTGGGGGAATCATAAGTACTTATAAATGCCTCCTGCCCACCCCTCGGTCTTATGGAGTGGGCCCAGCCCAGGCTCGCGGCTGCTCCCGGGGACCCCCGGGGGAGGCAGGGGGGAGGAGAATGTCTCCCCTGGCCGGCTTGGGGTAAGCATTAAAAATTTGCTAGATGTTGAGCTGCAGCCTCCTCCTCTTCTTCCCTCCCCACGGCAGCCAAGGGGGGGAAAGGGAGCCACCAGCACAGCTCCCCTGCTGGCAGCGGCTCCTGAGAGCGGGCTGGGCCTGGCCCCGGCCACCCAGAGGGCAGCAGGGCCTGGCTCGGCATGTGCCGCTGCCTAGGGAGTGTTACCTATTTTCCTGAAAAGGAAAGGCCGCCTCGGAATTTCTGATATTTAAGCCTGTATGTTCACAGAGATGTTATCTGTTCTTAATTGGTTCTTTCCTGTAACTTCCTGAAAACTCACCTCCTGGTCAAACCACCGCAATAATTTACATTAGATGTTAGGAGGAAATACTTTACTGTGAGGGTAGTGAGACACTGGAACAGGTTGCTCAGAGAGGTTGTGGATGGCCCAACCCTGGAAATGTTCAAGATCAGGCTGGATTGGGCCTCGAGCAACCTGATCTAGTGAGTGGCATCCCTGCCCATGGGGAGAGGGGTAGAACTGGGTGATGTTTAAAGTCTCTTTCAACACAAACCATTCTGTGTTCTCTAGAACTACATGGAAAATAATACTGGCATCCAAAAGAGCATTTCTATATTAACACTGTCTTATATCATTGACCTGTTATTGGTCAGTTACAGTAAGTATTAACAGTGTCTAAAGCATAGGTGAGCCTCAAATCTCTAAGAGCCATTTGTAAGAGAGAGCAGAACACATGAAAATTCCAGAATAACCATTCTGTGTTCAACTGCTGGTGTTGGAATTACAAGTGTGTACTATAAACTGCAGATTCCTGTTTGGCTTGTAACATTTGATTTTTCCTGCATGAGGATGTAGATATGTATGTATTTTTGAATGGCCTGTGCGGGTAAGACCCTACCATCAAGGCAGGATGAAAGGATGAGAGAAAAGTGCCTTAAAGTTATACCAGAGGAAGTTCATATTAGATATTAGAATTTTTCTTTTTTTCCACTGAGAGAGTGATTAGGCATTGGAATAAGTTGGCCAGGAAGGTGGTAGATTCACCGTCTCTGGAGGTATTGCAAATGTGTCTGGATGGGGCACTTGGGGATCTGGTTTAGGGGTTATTATGGTGGTGTTAGGTTGATTGTTGGACTCCAATGATCTTGAAGGTCTCTTCCAATCTTGACGATTCTGTGATTCTGTGATTTTGTGATCTGTGTCAATTCAGAAAACATGAGATATATCCCAGGAATTGTAAATACGCATAAGTCACTGCAACACTAACAGGATCAGCATCTCTAAAACTGTAAGTTGGCAATTAATTGTGCACAGCATTTGGTTTGCAATGACTCATGATTGACTCATAATTCTCTTGCAGATGCAGCTGGCACCAGCCCCAGGAGAGGTGACTGAGGGTGAGAAAGGAAGAATCTCATCATGGGTTCATAGTATTGGTAATATATTCAGAAGCTGGGGAACAGGGATTTTGAAGGACTATGTGATACAAGTCCCAGTAGCAATTATGTATGTGTCTTATATTTAGATTACTGGAAAATTGGAATCTATCTACGACAGGGAGTTTGGACTGAGGTTGATTAGTGTGGTGACTGAAGCTGACGAGACTTCTGGATTAAAGTTAATTTGAGAAAGATCCACAAGACATCTGATACGCTTCCCAGATAGGTATTACAATAGGAAGTAGGCCTCTAGCCTTAGCAAAGGTGTCAGAGCATGTAAATTAGGAGCTGAGGCAGTGTGAAGAAGTACATCGCTTCATGTAGTCCATGTTAAGGCACGTGTTAAGACACAGAGTACATGAAACAATGCAGGAATCTGCTAACACCATTGTTAGAGTGATGTGGTAGAATGCAAATGCAGGAGAGCATCCAGCACTTCATTCTGATTTCTGCATAAAGCATAGGCTTGTTCTGGGTTGTTTCCAAAGAGCAATCTACAAAACACAGGAGTTAATGTATGGGGAAAGATTGTTTAAACTCCAGTCCTTCTCCACCATTAGAGAAAGGAATCCACATTAAGTGCCTCCATCACCTTGAGTGCTACACACAAGTACTTCATAGAGCAGAGCTCGCTATGAGTCTAAATCATCCAGAAAGTGTGCAAATTAGATTGAACACCCTCCTCGATCTCAGAGGGGTCAAGTAACCTACCCTTCCTTCCAACAGTGTGTTGGCCTTAGTGCTGCACACACGAGAGGGTCAGGGTACCCACTGCACCTCTCTCTAGGTAAAGACTCTAAGCAGCCAGGAAGGCAAGCACAGGAAGTTCAAGAGATGAATCCTCAAAGGCATCTGAAGTCTCACAGCTGAGAAGTTTATAAGGTGAAGACTTGGATTCCCTCCTCTGAAGTGATCACCAGCTTATAGAGTCCTTGGGTAAAGCCAGAAGTTACCCCGTGAGCAGGAACCTTAACCCTCCCTTGCCCACACCCCACAGCACACCTTGTCCATCATGTAAAGTGATCTTTGTAAGTCAGTGCCAAGTTCTGGTATGCCAGCTTTCACTGTCTGGGGATTCACATAAAAAAATAGGCCTCTGTGTCCTCAGAGGAGGGGACACAGCAGAAAACCAGACATGCTCAAGTGCAAGGCGCTGTGGAATTTGTGGGATAACAGATGAACTGTACATGAACAGATGTAGGGAACAGGCTGCCCAGAGAAGCTGTGGATGCCCCACTCCTGGAAGTGATCAAGGCCAGGTTGGACTTGGAGCAACCTGATGTAGTGGAAGGTGTCACTTCCCAAGGCAGGGAGATTTGAACTGGTTAATCTTAAAGGCCACTTCCAACCCAAACCATTCTATGATTCTATGACAAGTTGCAAAGTCATTCACCTTTAGATTCAAAAGCAAGCAAGCACATGATCCAAGATATTTTTGAAAGTGATGCCATGGAGAATTTAAAGGGTTTTTAGTCATCTATGTGGAGATGGAATTATCTCAGCCCTAGACCTCTTGTCTTGCTCTGTGTACTAGCTATTTGAACAAAGAAAATAATGGATTTATTAGGAGTCTTTAATTCCCCCTTGCAAACATAGCTAGTTCTTCCAAACTGGGAAGGAAGTAGCTCAAAAAAGAAGTCTGTGTAAATTTGCAATCATTTTGTTGTATCATTAATGCCTGATAACCTAGCTACTTAAGTAAGACCACACTTTCTTATTAAGAGGCATAATGATGGCCCAGGGAGATGGCCAAGATCATGGTAAGGATTAAACAGCAGTAAGGTAATAACAGCAATCCATTTCAGAGGCAAATGAAGATAAGGAGAAAGCAACAGTTACTGGACTTGCTGTTCTACCACAAATATATGGAAGCAGACAGTTTTTGCTCAGCTTTCTGCTTGTCTGCCATTGTCACACCACCACATGCTGTCAAATGATCACCTAGTGCTATTCAATGAATGGAGCCATCAGGGTTGCTCCTGTAACAGAGCTGCTGGCATGTTTCCTGGCAGGTCACACACTTATGGAGCAGCACAAAGCTGGCCTGCATCCAGACCTGAATCATGACAATGATGTCAGGCAACAGTGAGGAGAGGGAAAAAAATTCATAAAGTTCCTCATCATCTGAATGCAACTGTCAAAGCTTTGATTCATTTCAAGGGTTCTGCATGTACAGCAGTTTTCTGTGCTGCTTGATAATGCATGTCAGAGGCATTTTATTGGAACCCTCTTTTAGGACATGCCAGCTGTGTGATCAAGTACTCTGAAAAGTTCAGTGGTTATACTGCTGCAGGCTTTCAAGAAACGAAGCCATCAGGCACAATTTATGGCCCAGCTCTCTCTTTGCTGCCTTGTTTTCCTCCTGATGAGATGCAGAATCCCTGAGAGCCTGGTCTTATATCATGTGAATGAGTAAAGCTTTGAAAAATTGATATTTTATAAAATCCATTTAAATGATAACAGTACCCAGGTCACCTTCCAAGCTTCCTTGACTGTCCCGCATCTCTCATTCTGATTTAAAATGGATTTTGTTCCTCAGAAGTACACAGTAATTCCCAGTGGTGATTTTTACTGATAGCTTGTACTAGAGCTCAGCTGTGCTGCTCCTGAATTTCCGATCAGCTTAGCAATGGCAGAACTCCTGTCAGAGAATTCCACTCAACCTATTTTATATTCAAAACTAGACAGGCAAAAAGACACCCATAAATTTTTTTTCTATACTTTATCACAAAAAATGGAATAAAATAAAAAGAACTGTACACTTTTCACCCATGGGGCATGTCTTCTGCTAATCCCTGGAAGTTAGCATAAGGAATGACTGGCTGCATGAACAAGTTACCGCAGGGTAAGTTTATACCACAGCTGCTATTCTGCTGTGAGAGCATCAGAAAGTTTTCAACCCACAGCAAACATGAGGCAGCTTAGCCTGTACTCACCAAGGTACAAAACCACTTGACACTTAACCACAATTTAAACAACAGTCACTGCAGTTGCAAAGTCACAGCTTGTGTCGCCTGTCAGTTGTTTGTGTTGCTGCATTCAGAGTATCAGAGACTTTATCACTGAAGTGGTCTCCTCAGGATGCCTAAATGCTGTAAACAGAAATCAGAGACAGTGTTTGGTTGTATTTTTGGATGCATATTTATTATATTCCAAGTTTCTTTTCTGCACAGACTGGTCAAAGACTTCCTGATGACCTTTAGCAAACCGCTTTGGCTCCAATCCTTGGAGATAATTAGTCCCACATTTCCACTGAATTAATGATTAATCAACTTTGGTGGTCTAGGATTAATCCTTCATTTCCTCAATTGAGGAATAATAGCAGGAGGCAATAGCATCCTTGTTATCCTTTTTGTCTACATAGCCTGTAATGTTTTTGGGAATAAACCACAATTACTGCAGTGACCACAATGTAGTGTAGATCTGCCTAGATTTGAAGTAGGTGTTTTTGTGTTTTGGGTTTGTTTTTTTTTCCTCAGAGTGATAGCTCCATGATAGAAGACCATACTATGAGGTTTTATAGAGACAAAAAGCATTTGTCTCCTCTGATGTCTGTCACTTTGAAACCAAACCATCTCATTTAAAATTTGTAAAAATTGCCATCTACTGATTGTCACATTCAAATGTTTATTCATCCGTTTGTCCAAGAAGGAATATATGCCACATTTGCTAAGCAGTCAGTGAGGAATGAAGCTCCCCATGACACTTATTTTGGATTTTGATGAATAAACGAACTTAAATCTTGCGAACTGGATGCAAACCTACTCTGAAAGAATCTAACGTTATTTTCATTCTAGGCACAGTCACACCATGGATACCTCAGACCATTTAACATTTTTAAATCAGTGAGAAGATTAACTTAAAACCTGAAATGGATGCACTTTTTGTCTGTAATCTCTGTAATGAGCAAAACCTGCATTTCAACAGGACAAATTGGTTTAATTCTCAATAATCATCTGTATAAGGACTGAGACATCCTTCAATTTGGTTTCCTCTTTCTCTGAAAAGCATCAACCCTTCCATTGTGAAAGAGCAGTGAATATTATGCAGAAAACCCTACACAAGAAGGCACAAGTTCCTTTCTTGTGCTCTTCTCTCAGTGAACCTGTGCCAAGTCCCATGTCAAGTTGGCCTAATCACACAAATCACATTGCCCCATTGTGCAGGGATGCGAAGAACAACAACACTGCAAGAGAAATAAGGAATTTCTGGCTCACCAGCCTATACTGAAGGTAGGATGATTTATCTTCTATTAGTGTCAAATACAAAAAGTGGTTCAAAAGTGGTTCTACTACTGTAATACATTGATGTGGGTTTTATGTCTTTGTGTGTGAACTAGCATAGGGTTAAAAAGCTTAGGAAAGTAGACTGAGAGTATGAACCTACAGTTTGCCAAGCTGCTGAGCCATCCACTTAGTGTTTCAACTGTCCAGCACTCTGGATAGATGTCAGTTTTGGTTCTCGGTGAGACAATACAGGATTTACCTTCCTGGAGTTTCAGAAATAATTGTCCCTTAAGAAAATCCCCAGGGACTTCAAAGGCAAAATTTAGGTACTCCTGCATTTAGAAAGAAATTTATTGATTCAGGAAGACGAAATGAGCATTGTGTCTTGAATTGAAGGCATCCAACAAAAAAGAATATGCAATTTGGTTTATCCCCACACTTAAAATTACTAATGTTAGGAAAATATGCTTTCTCAGCAGACAGCTCATTCTTGGGTTAAAAACCAGCTAGAATAAATGTTCTTAAGGTGCTGTGAAGGAGCTAAAATGACTGTGCATCCTTTGTGACTACCATCACACAGAACACAACATCTGGCATTTAAATAAACTGTTCACAGTAAACAAATCAGTTTAGCAGGTGTACACATACTGATTCTTTAAAAAGATTAATTTGTCTCTTTCTATAAAAGATCTGCCATCTTGTACTACAAAGGAACTCTAGTAGTTAGTTTTATTCTTTTTTTTTTTTTTAATTTATGGTTCATTAGGTCTCAAATATTTTTTTCCCAAATCCTTTGAGAGTTTATCTGTACTAGCAGGAGAATGGAAAAATTCCTTAATTCTATAATTCTATAATTCTATAGTTCTTAATTCTTAATCTTAATTCTATAATTAACTAATCACTGAGGATTTAACAGCAAATGCTGTTGCTCTACCTGCCATTGCTATGGCTTCATTAATTTTACAGAATATATCAGAGTGCATTAGTCTGATGTATTGTCAGAAATAATTATTGTGTTGTCATACTCTGGAAAGCAGATATGCAAAAATGCCATCTTCTTACATGCAGATCATTCCTGTGAACATACTGTCAGATCTGCCTATTTTGTGACAGAAATACTCTTCTATGTGTTTCAGTTCTGCAAGCACCTTGTTTACATAATATTAATAAAACTGAATGTGTTGAGTCCCTCAAGGGCATTCTCATCACAGTGATCACCAAACCTGGGGTCATGGAGTTGTGCACAAATTTTAGGAAAGCACAGCTGGAGGATCTCAGAGCTGATGAATCTTGAATGAATTCACAGCTTGATTTTCTATAGGCATCAAAGCAGACATAATGAGAAGATAATCTAGTCTGAATTTTAGAAGGCAGGCAGAATTTCCAGGGCTAGCAGAGCACATCTCTTACTGACAGAGGTAATGTGTTTGATCTGAAAGTAATTAAGCTATAACAAATGTGAAACCCCAGAATCCCATTTTAAATTACTTCCATTTTCAAACAACACTAAAATTAATCTCTAATTGTCCAGTGTAACATTTTATTGTGCAAGAACCTTGTTTCAGGGAGGCTACTCTCTTAATCATGTTGCTTCATTTCTTTATTAATTCACATAACATAATATTGTAGGATGTCCATCTTTGTTCATAGTTGACTTCATCCTTAAAACCCTAAGTAACTCAGTTATAATCAGAAATATCACACCAGCCTATTGCACCTCCTCTTCCAGCTCTTTCCCTTTTTGTGTCAAACACCAAAATGATCCCCCATAGCTCCCTCCAGTCTGAAAAGCAAACAATTGCTCCTGTTTCATGTTTTATCTCTTTGCCTTTTACTCATCCATAAAAGTACTGTCCTCCTTGCTCCATGGTTGCTTACTTCCCTAAATGTTCTTTGGCAATGGGCTTAGTCAAAAGTCTTTTGGAAATCCAAGTAGTTAGAATGACCTTATCATCTTCATCCATATTCTTGTTCAATCACTCATAGGCCTTGTTCATAAAGCAGTATTTCTCCTCATAAAAACCTTGACTATTCTACTCAATTAGATAATTTTTATTCATGTCTCCACTAATTCTAATCTTCATTATACTTTCATTTAATTTGCCTAGTAGAAGCATCAGGATTACAGACCTAGAGTTCCTCCAATCCCCTCCAGAGTAGTTTTCAAAATTGGCATCACACCAATTTGCCACCCTCCAGGTTTTTGGTATGAAGACAATCCAGCACAACTGCTTCCCAGACCGCTGTGATTTATTTATTCATAGAAATGTAACAAGCAGAGAGAACAAGATGGAAATAAGCAGAGCCTTTATCCTTTTCCTTCCTTCCCAAGTCAGTTACTTTATTTTAAAATTTAGGTTCCTCAGGACTTACCCAAGCAAGTCATCATATAACTTATTTTGTCAGTGTCTCTGCCGGTCTTCCTGCAACCAGTTGCTGAGAAGTCACCTCTTTTGATTTCTTCAGGAAACTGTATAACTCTTTAGTAACCTTGGAGAGCAAGCTTTCAGTCTTGGTTATACCATTGTTTCACTTGGTTTGGAGCTTTGATATTCCCATTTTGCAGATATTAGCTAATTGTTTTATCTCAGTTTCTTTTTTTTCCTCCCTCTTGGGCTGTTTCTCATTCAGACTGCTGCCCTTCCTACCTGCAACAGCCTAGTTACCAAAGCAAGCCAGTATTTGCTCCACTGTGCCATAGGTATACTTTGTAAGTATACCTAGGAAAATATTCATAATATTGCCTGTGCACTCTCCTTGGGTTCAGACCTGACCCACAATGGAGCTCTGAAAATGAACTTCAGGTGGCTTGAGTAGTCTGTGCTGGTTTCCCACCATGGGCCAGCCAACAGGACAGGACCAGGAGACAAAATCTGCACAGCTGGCATGGTTCAGAAGCCAGCCAGCAAAAAGGAAAACATCCTTCTCTTGGTTCATGTAGTGGTAAAAAGGAGCTCAAAGCCCAGCTTAGGAGGATAGAGGATCATGAGGTGGCAGAGTATAACAATCCCATGGCATGGGATAGTTCTGGAGTTACAGATTTTTGATAGGAGGTGTTAAAACATAGGTTTATAGAGGCTACGTGCAGCTGATGTTTCCCTGAAGTTGGAACACAACCTTCCACTGTTGTAAATGACTGTTCAAGCTGCTGAAGGGATTTCAGTGGAGTTTGACAGGCTGCACTGGCTCTGTGCTTGATGTGCTATGGTACATTGAAAACAAGGGCAAATGTGGAAGCAAAGGATTCCTCAGCTTCCCACTCTTTGTGCAGTCCACTAGGATGCAGCCAAGCTGACGGATGGTAATAGGCATCTACCTTATTTCCCACCAACAGTTTAGCAATTCGATGTGCTGGGCTTGGCCACAGGTGTTTATCTTTGTATAATTAGCAAAAGTGACAAGAGCAACTTTGAATTCGGTAGCTGCCATTAATTTTACGTAAAAGAGAAACAAATGTGCCGGTGAATGCAAAGTTTCAAGCCTTCCCCAGGATTGCAAACTAAACTGTAATCTACATTAAACAATAAAAATTACCAGGGAAGATATTAATATTCACAGCACTTTTCAAACTAACTATGTAGGTGCTTGCACAGCTCATACTTGGCAAAATGCCTGAATAACAACACCTGGTAACATAACAGTGTGAGGTAAAGTGTGTGTATGTGTTGAATACACAAAATTCCTGGAGGACATTTGTCCACGTTAACTGACCGAGTTAAAGATGAAGACAACCATAAGCCCCAACCTGGTGGTGTTAAAAAGGAGGAGAGACCATCAATGGATGAAACAATAGCCAGGGAACTTCAGAGAGAGCTTTGAAACAAAAGAGGAGTCAGCCTGAAAAGAAGTATAAAAGAAACTGAAAAGGGTTACCCTTGAAGGGTAACCAGCAGTAGCCAAACTTGGTTTGACTGCCAGAATCTGTCTGTCAGCATCGCTCCCGCCACTTTCACCAAACAGATTGTCATCCTTATTGAACTCCTTATGCAGCCGGTGCTCAACAGGTTGCATGACTGGATGAGGCACAAGTGGGGACCCACACTCAAGATGCATATAAAGGGGCTTGTGGAGGGACCTTTCTTAGCCTATAGGAACATGGTTTATCTCTGGTTTATTTATACCAATAATGGCATTATTAGTATTGATCCCGAATGTACTGCAGGTGAGTTATTTGTCATTAATAAATCAATACATTGCTTTAATCCTTATTTGGCTTAAATTATGAGAGCTGAACAGTTTTCCCCTGCTTCATTATTTGGATAGTGGATTATAACACTAGAGAAATCTTTCAATTTCTTCTTTGCTAAAGAAGCTTTTCAACTATCTAGTGGCCAACCTTGTATAAAGTGAATGGAACTTGCTTCATCACATACTGATGAAGAAATTGTACAGTGAGTTAAACAAAAAAAGAGAGTGTTTAAACAGAGTAGAGTGCTTAAAAAAACATCCTCAATTTTTTTCTGCACTACTGTTTATAGCTGTTGCACAAAAAAAAAGTCTTTGATCTCTGTTTGTAGGGCTTGACTTATGCAAAGAAGGGAGATGCAAAGCTAATGCACTATATCTGCTCTGTGATAGTTTTGCAAGCAAGGCCTTCAGAGAGCAGAGATTTGTGGAAGTCATCTGCCCCAGGGTAAACCTGTGCAGTAGCAGCCTGAGCTAGCCAGTCTGGACTCCCTTGACTGCCAGTATGTCTCATCTTCAGTAAGAGATGCTTTTTCTCCCTTATCTAGCAGTTAGTAACAAAAAACCACACAAACCTAAACCCAAACCTAAATCCAACCAAAGAAAAAGAGCCCTACCCTGAGATAATGAAAATGGAAATATTTGAAAGTCATTTAGATGCACAGTTGCAAGATAAAGTTTTTTCACATTTTATCAGGTGATGTGTAAAAGAGATGGCTACTTAGCACTGAGTGTATGTAGCTTTTGTTTGCTCTGGGGACAGCAGTCAGGGGGCCTCTAGACAGAGGCTTAGAGACACAAAGAACATCTATGCTCTAAAAGAATATTCAAAGAAGGAGAGCCTTCTTGGTGCAATGCCGGATTCAAGATAACGAGGTCCAGTCCAAGGTTTGTTATATACCTTTGATATGACCTTGGAAAAGACATTAAACGTCCCCCTTGAAAGACTTGATCAGTTATCTGCAAAGAAGAAAAATAGCTGTGGGAGTTTCTTTTTCCCTCTCTCATTTTGTTTAGATTGGGCATACTTTGGGACTGCCCTGTGCACTGTTGCAAATTTATTTGGATCTGCAAGTATGATAAAACAAGTCCAAAAGTCTGTTTCAACAGTGAACAGACTGGTGAACAAAAGCAGAGGTGAGGATGTCTCCACGGGAACACATTGCGAAGGTATCCTGGTCTAGTACATCTCACAGTGAGGTCCAACTGTGATGCCCAAAAGTCAGTGATTTCCAGTGCCCAACACAAGGACTCAGCAGGCAGTAAGTGGTGACTACACAGCCTGATTGCAGCACAGAGGACCTTCAACACTGTGAAAAACTGTTGCTTTCTGAAATGGATGAGCAGGGAAACAGAGTGTAAAAGTAATACTTTGGCAAAGGCTTTCAGTCCATGCAGTAAGCCCAACACTTCTGTAAGTTCAATAACCTTCCTACATTTCTTTTCCATTTATGCAAATATATTCATGCCTCAGATCCACACTGATATCCAGGCTAGATTGCAAAATATTCCAAAAATCCTTTCAAGAAGATTTTCCTTTTATCACTCTTTCATAGAATTTTCTTCAATTAAAAATTATCTATTACTTTAAGAGGTAGCTTTGCAAGTCGTTTCAGATCTGTTGATAGCTGAGACAAGCCACAGGTATGAATACAACACTTTGAGTGGTTTAAATAAAATGAAAGCATTTTTCCCACCTTGAATAATGCAGTCAGGCTTGAAATGTGGTATCTGATGCTCTATTAACTTTTCCTTTAGAAAGACAATCACTTTTTTAGGTACTTTTCTGTCAAAATCTTTGTGTTTAAGACAAAGGAAAGTAGAACGCAATACTGCTGTTCTCTGGTCACCTCATAGGGCATGACACCTGGTAAGACAAATGCCTCTGATATGACAAAATACCTTGAAGTATTTATTGTCACTACTGACTTATGTAAGACAGAATTTAGTGTAGGAAATAATTCCAGCACCTTGGAGGATTAGTTGAATTTGTGATTCTGCAGAAAACAAAGCTCTTCTGTGCTTTTCACGTTTTTTCTGGCTGCTTAATAGCAGTTTCAGCGAGTAGTCTCTCTGAATAAAAGTGGAAGTGTGTGCTCAGAGGTTGCATGCCACTAGCTGGGAAGCCAAGTGCCTTCAGTGGCAAGGAGTGATGTTTTCTCTTGGCATGGTTAAGCAACTCATACCAGAAGGTGCTCATGCTTTTATCAAGTGTTTGATTTTATGATTAGGCTGAGATCTCAGGAATGTTTTCTGTTTTGCTTCTTCCCTATCACCCCCATCTTCAGGTTGACACTAATGAGCTAAACAAAACAACTGAGATTAAAGAAAACCTACAACAGTAGAACAAAATAAAAAGAATGAATTGGCTAAGGCTTCTAAGGAAAAAGGCATAAGTAGAGAAAACAATGAGAAATGAAGTCAGAAATGGTCGAGGGACAAATGAAAAATACAACACATTTTAATGAGGGCCACTTCCTGACTGAAAAAAGGCTGCCACAAAGGAAAATATCCAGAAATTGGTGAGGGGACTAAATTCCGCACAAGAAGAGTTTTATCTGACTATAAAAAGGTTATGTCATAATGAGAAAGGAAAATACGAGCATTTAGGAAGTAAAGGAGATCTAATAAAAGACCTGTTAATTGCCAAACCAGACATGGGCTCCCGGAAAATATAAACATAAAAAAGACAGTCGGTTCAGGTCATACGGGGACTGTGGTATTTATGCAGCAAATGTAAGGTTTAATTGGGAGCAGCCGCATTGCCAGTTCCTGCAGAGCCTGAGCCAGCTGAGATGGTGTCTGGGAGAAGCAATCAATCCCAAGTAGCTTCAATGACACTCCCAGACTTGGATGTGCTTCCCAGACAAAGGCTGTCTGCTGAGACACAGCAGAAAAGAACAGTTTGCAAGAGTCTTCCAACAATGGTTTAAGGGTTGGACCAGGAAGAAGAAGAGCAATGAAGAGACTGCCTGTTATTTGGTGGTGTTGACCTCAGAGTGCAAGAAACTTCTCAGTAAGTCAGCTCAAGCTCTAAGTTGTGTGTGAACAAGAAGAGAAAATCAGATGTAGTTTGGTTTCTCTGGAAGGGAGGAACAATCCTGGCAGTTACATTTGGATGAGGATAAGCTCCCATCTCACTGTGTAATGGAGGGAATTCTGAGGAAAGAAAACACCAGATATCCGTGAAAGGAAAGCAGGAGCCGCTGAGGACAGTGCTACAGATATTTCCTGTCCAGTGCAGCAGTGTCTGCTCCACAGTATCTCATGGCTCCATACATGTGCTGCCCAAGCACCCTTCTTGCTCCCAGGTCCTGGCTCTGCCTCAAACAAGCAAAATTAGAGAGAAGAAAAGCAGGGGATGTAACAGCAGCAGGTTTTCTTTGAATGTAACATGCTTAATTCTGTTGATAGCTCTGACACTTTAACCCAATATAATTACATTTCAGTAATGCACTACATAGAGTAATTTATGAAATATTACTCAGATAATTGTCTTGAAAGTTGCTTTGGTAGGGATAAAAACTCCCTGAATTGTAAACAAAGGACAACGATAAACATTAATGTGTTGGGTTGGAGCTCGGTGTCTTGCTGTTGAGACATATTACATGCAGGCTTGTTTAAAGGTCTGAATGAAGGTGTTAACAGAGTAATAAAAGAAATCCTGAGGGTGAGCTGAACTGGAACAAGATGAGCCTAGTGGAGGCAAAGCACTGATGAAAGAATCTTCGACAAAAAGATAGTTTGGGATTATTGGAGTGGACCAGGGTCTAGTTTTCTGACTATACCATGCACAACAATTCCTCTGCCCAGGTTTTCAATGGTGCTGATTGATTCCAGACTCACACAGGTGATTTGGAGCTAAAAAATTATTAAATTTTTTTAAGTGAGCTTACTATAAGATATGGCCAATTTGGGTCTCTTTATGCAGAAACATCCCCTTGCAAAGCAGGAATCCTGCAAATACTCTCCATGCCTCTGGGGTGGCGGGAGTTGCAGCTGAGTGGGATGCTGAATATCTTCCTAGAAGAAATTGGAGAATTCAGAAAAGAATGACAGAAGTGACTAGGAGGACTGAGGAATTTGGTGGCATACATACAAGCACACAAAAATAGATGTGTATGTGAGAGTGAAGAAAGTAAAATGAACTAATTTCGCATTGTCAACAACCATTTGCAGGATGTCAGAAAAATTTGTGCTTCATCTGTATGTACTGAAAACCATCACAGGGAAACTTGTTTTTGTTCATAGCTTTGTGAAATCATAGCCTTGGCAAATCCAAAAATCTGCACTGAAAGTGTTTCTTTAATGTTTTTAATCCAGACTTTATTACTGGATTTTACGGGGCCACGAAATAATCCCTAAATTATAAAGATGACTTGTTAATTGAAATTCTGTGATTCAGCCCTGTAAACCCAAAAATCTTTGGGCATTTCCAGAAAACCAGGATGCAGTGGTGAAGAGGTCTAATTATTCAGATGGGGGACGAGGGGCAGGGGGCAGGTATGAAAAGAAAATAAAATGTATCTGAAATAACTTAGAAAATAATGTGTACAGAAGGCATATTTTAGGGTAACACAAGCAAGAAAGAGAAAGAATTCTTTCAGAGGTGATCCCATCCCATAAAGCCTAGGGTTCTAGAAGTTCACTTAACAATTCCTTCACTGTGTATACTCAACAATGAGGAGTTTTATTTGCAGCACCTGTCCTGAGTGCTGCAAATAAATGTCTGTCTATCTATCTATCTATCTATCTATCTATCTATCTACTTTAATATTAATTAATATTGAACTGAAGAAATTAAATAGTCCCAGTGAATGGCAATAGAGTATGTAGTAGTGGTAAGGGCATTGTCATAAAAGGGCTCAGAATTGTGGCAGCACCACCTCTAAAGGTTGTAACTAATTGATCTTTATCTAACCTATCAAACATACTGCCCAAAATGGTATTTACAGCATTTCCTGATTTAACTGTAGAGACTTTTCCCATTGCATGCTCATCAGGTAGGCTCACTGAATTTACCAGGACTCAACAGATGCTTGGAGAATCATTACTGATAAAAATTCAAAACCCAAATGAGCTTCTGTATATTGATATCCAGATGAGAGGTATGTAGCTAAAAATACCCCTTGTCAACTATGGTTTTTGTTATGCGCCAGCTCTACTTGAAATTTGCTACAGACAACCAAGATGAGCAGAGTCTGCTTGCAAAGAATATTTTTCCCTACCCCTTTGATCTAAAGCAGATGTTACTGATTATCAGCAGAAGGCCTGTGTTGCATGCTAAGAAAGTCAGTACTGCTCAGTAAAGGGTATTGGTAAAGCGTGGGAGGGGGTAGGCCATGTATTACTGCTGTCAAATTACCCAACTGTTCCACTGCAGTTTTTATTGCAGAGGTTTTCTAGGCTCAGTAAATCAGTGGGAGGTCAAGTCACACCTCTCTGCGGCAGAGAGTTTCAGATTGCTTAGCATAAGGTGTCATGTACATAGGACAGGCAGTAATTTCAGGAAAAACAATGAAACTATGAAAAAGCAAAGAAAATAGGAAAATGGGGGGGTTCCTGAAGTACCTTCGTACAAGGGGAGGCAGCTGAAGTCAGTGTCATGCTTCATCTGAATAAAACCCAACATACTTTATGTCATTGCTGATGTCTTTGAGTCTCTTCTTTCCCCCCATGTAGGCTGAATTAATGGATAATGTGATTAGATCCATCCTGTGGACAGCTCACAAATCCCTATCCATAATGGAAATGATCTCCTCTTCCTCTCTACCACTCCAAAGGTCACTGTATGGCAGTGTGCACGGTTCAGCTATTGACACTGAGTTTCTCAAAGCAGATGTTTTACACATTTTCAGGAATGTGGTTTTCTGAATACAAATTAGTAGAAGTGGCAACGGAAATGGCAATCGGTGGTATTTGTAACTCAAATGAAAACATTCACATTTACCAATTGCTCTGTTTCTGGAGCTCTAATATAATGTTAGCTATTTTTCTTATCTGATTACATTCTCATTCCAGCATATATTTCTTTTTCCCATTAAAAGTCAGTAACTTGGTCTCTAAACAGCGGAAAAATTAAACACCAATTAGAGCAATTAGAAAATCACTAATTTTGTCTGCTGAGTCTGGTGCTGCATTCCCTTTAGATGCGTAACTTCCAAGGAGGTCAACAGGAGGTCTGTGTGCAAACATGCATTAGGATCTAGTCATAAAGGAAAATTAGATTAAGGTTTTATAAATAAATGGGGTTTTTTTCTTGATTGATTAAATAATTGAAAAAGTTCATCACAGGTCTATTTGAAGTAAATTTTCTTCACAAAAAATATTCTGTTTGTGAAAAAAAGTATTTAAAATCTACTTTTTAAACAGGATTATTTTAAAAGGTTAAACAAATTGTTTCATTTAATCTATGTAGACATGCTTTGAATACTTCATTTTAAAATAGGTGTCTGAGTCACCTTTAAATATAGTGCAAAACAATCTGAGAACAGTGCTTGTTTCCAAAATGTTGTAAGAAAACATTTCAATTAATGATGGTGTTTATTTAATTCAAATAATTTTGACAGAAAAGCATCAAGCTCATGACAGTAAACTGTGACCTGTGTTTTCCAGTGAACAGAGAAGACAGGAAATACCTGTATAGGACTCTTCTGCAGATTTGGCTGCTTGGAGGCTAATTCCAGTAGGACCACTGCCCAGAACCTGCACATGATTTGCTTCAGAAACAGGACAGGTATCGAACCTTTTTTTTCTGCTGAAAACTGTGCCTCTTACCCTGCTTTCCAAGCTGCTGCATTGTTTTAAGCGTAGAAATTTTAAGTTATCTTTAGATTTAATGGAACAGTAGAAGGATTGAGGGGAACAACTGGGTTGCTTCACTGTAAATCCTGTGATCCTTGAGGATGATGTACAGCAAAGTCAGTCCCTTGCTTCTGTACTCTGCCTTACTCTCATTCTCCTTCTGTTTCTTTATTCTCTTTGCCACAGTCCTCATAGCAGCAGACATTTCCATTCTAATACAAGTCAGCATCTTCAGATACAAGGGAGTTATATAAACCTCGTTTCTTCCTTCCAGACAAGAGAAAGGTTAGATAACTACTTCAGGTGACCACGAAGCTGTCCTAAGGCATTTACAGCTGGTTGCTATGCAGTTCTTCGCAGGAGTCACATTGTCTCCCAGCAGCTCCTACAGCATCTTGGCTGCTGGGAAGAGGGAAGGCAGTGTATGGTACCCACCCGCCCCGGGCATGTGAGTATGCCAGGAGAGTCCCTGAGGCTGGCCAGAGGGGTGTACGTGGAAACAGATGAGGAGCAGGTCCTGCTTCCTCAAATCCCCCTCAGAGCTCATGGATCCCAGTGTTACCAAAGGCAGGGTCCACCTGCCCATTATTCCTTGTCTGCAGAGGTGGCTCTGTTTCTCTGTCCTCTCTGGCACATTTCCTGCAGCAGCTGAACACACATGGGCAGAGAAGATACCATGCTCCCCAAACATTTAATCATATCCATTTTCCTAATTACCCTTCCATTTATCTATTTTGCATGGTGGGTTTCTAGTAAATAGGAAGCAATTGGTGGGTGGTTTGCCTCAAAGCATAACTATATTTTTTCCTCTTGTTTTCCTGCAAGCTTTTGATTTTTGAGATAAAGAGACAGAAGAGGTGCAAATTCAGTTCAGTTCTATCTACACAATTTTCAACTCCTTTTGCTTATTCTCTGTTTATTATTTGCATACCTATTTATTTACATATCCAATTTATTCCCATTTAAACTTTCTTGGTTTTTCCTCTTCACTTTTCCCTCTGCTGGGATGTGTCTTTGGGGAAGAAAACCAGAGAACATCTCAGAAGACCATCCCAGCAGGATTACTTTAAGAGGGCAACTAATCAGATGGACTAGGGCACAGGAGAGCTACAGAAGAGTTCTGCCTTTTTGATAACCACTGAACAAATCCAGATGACAAAGGGTAGGAGCACCCAAGCTGACCAAAGGTCAGTCAGTCTGTCTTCCTGGGTTTTCCACTTTACTTTTTCCTCTGAAACAACCCTTTTATTACAGCATTAGAATCTAGCATTAAAATTACAATTTTCTGTAATGCAAATCATGCAAAGTTTTCCTTTTTTGCTGCCTTCTCTTCCACTTCAGCTGGAAGCACTCTGATTCTAGTACCCAACTAATTGCTTTTGATCTTGCCAAAGTTCAAGTTACAGTATCTGATATTTTTCTTCATCACAGTAAGCTCTATTTCCACTGAACGAATACTGATGAGTTAGACACTAGAAAGTGCCTTTGGTCAAACAACATGCCTTGTTCTGAATTCTCAGTAGATTTAAGCAATTATAAATCTTCTTTACTTTCAAAATTAACTACAATGTTTTGTAATAAATTTCTGAAACTTTTATCATGAGTTTTTTTCCTGGAAGTTTTTTTGTGTAGCATAGGGCTGCAGGGTCCCTTTTCAATGCACACATTTATCTGGGCATGGTCCTTCCAGATCTTCCAGCCCATGCAAGAGCAGATGATGAGGGACAATATTGCAATGTGGGAGGAATCTGTGTACTCAATACCCTTTCTGGGGCAGGATGGGACCACAGGATCTCACTTCACCCACTGTGAAGCACAGACTTGCCCCTCACTTGACATCAGCAGGACTGACAGTGTCTTACAACCGACACCATGAAACCTGGACCACCTGGGTCTAACAAAATTGTCTGGAAGATCTAACTTGGCCTTTAACTCACTGTTAGGAGCAGATATTAGGGTTACCCTTTTCCCTCACAAGCGGGTTTTTTTCATAGTGATGGCTGAAATGGCAAATTTAGACATTTCTTCAGGAATATAACATAGGACCATAATCTGAAACAATGTATTTTCTCAAATATAGAAAAGTTAGTGAAGAAAAATTATTCCTGCAGAGATAGAGTGATATGTTCACTCAGGAGTTAATTTCTGAATAAAAACAACCTCAAAACTTGAATGGAAACTGAAAACCATGAAGCAGCTTCTGTTTTAAAGAAACTACTGAAGATGTATGTTACTCATTCTTCAGATGGTGGAAATTAGGCACACTCCTATGGATTTTCCAACAATGTTACTATACCATGCAAAATTACTGTGAAGATAGAAGCATTTCTCATTGAAAAGCTTGCTCTGGACATATAAAGAACAGTTTTTGAAGAGCAGTTAGTTCCACACGTGCAGAAGTGTGCTATGGAGCAGGAGATCTGGGGCAGGACAGGAAACATCCACTCAGTGTCTCCAGCTGAGGAGGTACCTGTCCAGCTCCTGCCCAGCAGCCCAGGCTGTGTGCAGAGAGGCACCATGACAGCCTGGGAGAGACTTGTGTGATATCCCAGATGAAGTACAATTTATTTGGCAATCCTTTGGATGCAAATAAAGAGCAAAAAAGAGACTAGAGTATGGGAAAAAATAGGGCTCGCATATGCTCTGGGCAGAAAATGCTTTGCCAGAGGCAAGGAATTTAGGAGCAGAGCAGCAAAAGCCAGAGCTGCAGCAGGAGGGGAGTGTGTGACTGGGGCTAGGGGGGAACTTCCCATGTATGGGCCAGTGAAGTTACTTGCCCAGATATGAACCTCATTTTCCCCCTGCCCAGTAGCTGTCCCTGTGTGATCCCAGAGAGCGGCACTGAGGACACGAGAAAAAGGACCGTGTGTCTTGTGAGGGATGATAGCCTTTTTTTACCTTTTTGCTGCAACATTGCCTATTTGTGTCTAATTCATCACACCTCTCATGAGAAGATGCTCTTCTGTCACTGCTGCTCCTTGGTAGTCCTTTCTGAGTTTACTCCTGCCCTGGACACACATCCATTTGTATGCTTTTCAGGCTGCATCTCCTTTTGCTCCCTGTCATGCTTTTGTTCTTGCTAGGGTGCCTTTGTATCATCATTCCTTTTTCCTGGAAGGTATTTTAGCTTGTCCTAATTTAACAAATTTCACCTTCTCCATCCTGATGAAGCTGTTTGGAAAAAGAGGGGGGTATCTTGGCAGAAATCTCCCAGAATACAATTCCCAGGTCTGTAGCATTATCTGGGGAGCTGGAGCAGGATTTGCCCCTACACGGGCAATCTCCATCATAAATATGTCCTTTACACTAATTTCTTACCTGTCAGCAGCTGCTGAGCCCAAGCTCAAGAAAAAGCCATGCAAATGATTTATGTGGTGGCTAATATTCTAAAACAAGCAACAAACATCCCTGTGCTGAAGGTGCAGTGAGGGCACAATTCATTAATTAGAAGCTTAGTCTCCATCTTATATTTAACAAATAATACCCTATAACAAACGAACAAAAAGGAGAGATGTAACTGTATTCTGGGACCAGGTCTATGGGCCAGATCAGCATTCAGTGTTAAGAGTGCAGCTTCATAAGTAAATATGTGTGGCAAAAATGCTCTGGCAGACGCCTACACTTGTTTATTGAGGAGACAAATAATTGAATAATGTTTTGTCCCCTTCAACAGTAGAATGTCTTACCTAGAAAAATCTGTGGGCAAAAATAATTATGTCAGTACAGCTGGCATAAAATGCTCCATTTTTAACAATTCAATCATATAGCTTTTCTCTTTAGAAATAGATATTTTGGCAAAAATATGAATTTACAAAGGAAAAGTTCTAAGTTTGTTTGTAAAAAGCTATACTTTTAGAAAGTTTACTTTCTGCTTCTGATTTTTTTAACTGAAGCTGTTTAAAGACATTTATTGTATTAAAACTGCACCTTTTGGTGCTGAAACAAATGCAGCCACTGTGCCACTATGCTGCTGTCTATAAGGGACAGAAGGTGCAGTGAAACTATGCAAAGGAGCCTGAAATAACTCCCTGTGCCGCTGGAGATGGTTTTTCCAGCTAACCTGGCTGCCCTGGCTGGGAATTGTTTTGAGTCTGGTTGGGCAGTGGCAAGCGGACTGGCCATTACCTCTTTAGTAGTTCAGAAGCCACACGAGAGCTGTTAGTGAGGCTCGACGAAGGTAAGAAGAAGGAGGCCTCGTGGCAAGATAGAGTTTATTGTCACATGCACCCCATGGTGCAGGCACTCGCGTCCCAGGAGAGAGAGCAAGCAGGAGGAGGCTCACTGCTTATCAGGGACTCAGGGAAGGGGGTGGATACAAGAGGGAAAACCAACCAGGGGAATGGGGAGGGCACATAGCCAGCAATAGGAAACGAGGGGTGGGGGACTCCCAGCCTGCTCCAATCCAGGACTGAGTCCCTCCGAAGTCTCTGGAATGAGGGGGAGAGGCTTCCCGGAGGGGGGCAGGCACTGGGAGGAGACTAACAGATGATTGACAACATATTGCAACAGAGGGGAACAAAGGGAATTTCCCAGGCAGGAGATTGTACCAAATGGGGAGAAGTACAGGGGGAACTTGGGAAAAACCATTACAGAACATATTATTATTAACAATAAGTAAAAACCAGAAAACGTGCCGCTACAGGAGCCAGTCCAATTTTCAGAAGGCATCTGGAGATTCTATACTTTGATAGCCTATGAGCCACTAGCCGTTTTCAGACTTAAAGTAAGTGATCAGCTCCCACTGATCTAAAACAAGGAAACAGAAGGGAAAAATAGCTCATCTCACCTGGTCCTCGCTGTCACCTGCATGGTGATTATCATGATTACACTAGAGGGCTTACCTGCCCTTGGAAGTGGATGCACAGGAGGTTGATGCTGCTTTTATCTCCAAAGCACAGTGCTGGGAGGAGCTGGGAAAACACCTGCATCTGGCATCAGGTCAATGACCTTGGCCAAGCTCCTCTTGGACAGTTTGGGCTACCCATTTGAGCAGTGTGAGCACAGGTCTGTGGCCACAGGCAGGTCCCGCTGGCACATCAAACTGCCTGGCATCACCGAGGTGTAAAGCAGCTTGAGGGCTGCTCCAGGCAAGAGAAAAAAAAAACAAACAGAACTCCTTCAGGCTACTTTTGCGTCTTGTATTTGGGGCATGTAATCCTCCGCTGTAGCCACAGAGAAGGGCCCTTTTCTTTGGGATCCTGTGGAGGGCAGCGGACATGGAAAGGGCATGGAGCCGGGGAGCAGCTGGGCTGGAACTCATGAAGTGTCCCTGGACAGCCGTAGGCAGGTGCAGCAAAAACAGGCCTGTCAAGAAGAACGGGGACCTCGTAAAGTATCTTCCAACACAAATGTCTTTGCTAGGGCTCTCACTGAAAAAAAAATAAAAAACGCTGAAGGAAAAAAGCTCAAGTAGAGTGGAACATAATGTTCCATGGGAATCCAGCCTTGCCAGAGTACCATGGGGTTAGACAGTGAGGGGAGTAACGTTTGCTCCCAGGTTAAAAGACTTGTTGGAAATCCAGACAAGACTTTCAGCTTACAGAGACAAACCCGGTGAGGTGGCAGAGAAGGGCTGAATGCAGAAAATAATTTCACTGGAATAAACAATTCACAGAGCTGAAGAGTTGCTAAGTGAAAAGGATGACACTGTTTCAGGATGGAAGTAATATGGTAATCTTCAGGGCAGATAAATATAATGGCAGTAGGGCTAAGGTGGACAACAGTGCAAGGAGTCTTAGATAAAGCGGCTGCTAACAGCTTTCAGCAAGTACTCTGATTAAATATGTTCGAATGGACCATAGTTGGTGAACTAAAGCAAAATAATTTTTCTGTGTGTTCCAGAAACTCCTTCAGTTCTTTCCTCATCCATGTTTTATTCAAATATTTTTTTATAGATTTCCAGGTATACTTTGCAACTACCTGATGCCATGCAGTCTTGGAGTAATATCTTAACAAAGTTGATGGCAGTGTTTGAGTTAGAGGGTTCAGTAACAACTGGAAACGGCTCAGGGAAGAAGCTGACTGTGAAATGTGAACCCACACTACAAAAAGGCAGTGGAAAAGCTGAAACAGTATGTGGCTGCAGGGAGGAGGGAGAGCTGAGCAGCTCTTTAGCAACAAATTACTGAACTAATTACCTCCCAGTAAAGATATTGTTTACTCAGCTCCAGGGATGAGAAAACACATCAGAAGGAGGCGGTGAGCCAGAAACCTCAGAGTTTTTGCACTGACATGAAGGGGACTGCCTGAGGATTGTCTGATCCAGTCCTCTTGCCCAAAGCAGGCAGGTCAACACATGGAAGCACCGCAGCCTCTCTGGACAATCTGTGCCAGTGTTTCACTACCCTCTCAATAATGTATTTTCTTGTGGAATTTCATGTGTTTCAGTTTGGCCTCTTGACCTGTTGTGGGCACCCCTGGGAAGGCCCTGGCTCCCTCTTTTTTCACCTTTCCATAAGGTATTTGTATACATTGATGAGATCCTTCAGAGCCTTCTACAGGCTAAACAGTCCCAGCTAAACAGTCTCATATGAGAGATGCTCCTGCCCCTTAATCATCTTGGCAGCCCTGAGCTGGGCTCAGTGTGATATCTCTCTCTTCTACTGGGGAACCCAGACCTGGACACAACAAAAAGTATCCCTGCAACTCTAGTTAGAATAGAATAGTAGAATATTTGCAGCTGGAAGGTACCTACAGTGATCATCTAGTCCAACAGTCTGACCATTCTGGGGCTGACCAAAAGCTAAAGCATGTTGATAAGGGCATTGTCTAAGTGCATTTTAAACACTGACAGGCTTGGGGTATCCAGTACCTCTCCAGGAAGCCTGTTCATGTGTTCTCAGGTTAACTTAGGCTCAGATTCTCAGGTGGATTTCTTTTCTTCTTCCTCTTTATTTTTCCTTGAAGAACTGATACTTAGAAATCCTCAAAAATGCCATTGTGCATTCTCGCCTGTGGCTTCTCCTGATGCTATTTTGTTGGAACCTACTTCTTTCTATTCAAATCTGTCCTAAAGAGAACAGATGCAACTCAGCTGAAACAGTGATGACTATACAATCCCGTATGTCACTGCAGAGTGCAAAAAATTAATAGCAGCTAGAAAACTACAAAGCAAAATCAAATGTGTGGCTTCAGTTACCTTTGCTATTTTCTGCAGTCAGAAAAATCCTTTCTGTTCTGGTGAAGTTTGACAACAGCTCACTGAACATAGACAACAGGATTTCAACAGTTTGCATTTTAATATTAAATGGCTCTATATCTGCAAGTATAAACACATTGCTGGGAACAAACACCCATCTCAACCTGAGGTCTCATCTCTGGTTTTGATTAAATTCCTCCATTTGCAAGAAAGGAAGCAACAAATTTACAACTTTGTCAGTAAGGGAAGATAGTCAAACAGTTGCACTGTCTTGATTTATGGTTCATTTATTTCTATCTACCAGTCAACATACAAATACCTTCTGTTACAGATTTGAGATTTCAAAGAGCTTTCAGAAGGGAAATAATGTTTCCTGATCCCTTTTAAACAGCTACCTCTATTTTCAAGGCCAATTGTCAAATACAGTGAAAAGTCACATACAAGAAACTTTTGTCTAGTAAATATATTCATCAAACCAGTTTGGCTCAGGGAATTTGCAGGCTTACATTCTCAGCAAGTTCTTTGGCCTCTGTAAGGAACTAATAATCACCACCGTAAGTCATTACCACTCACCATGCTGTATGTCCAGTTTTAAAAATTGATAACACCAACTCCAGCATCATCTGTATTGTTCGGCAACAGCAGCAGCATTTCTAATGATTATATTTATACCAGACTTTCCAAATTTGTATTTTAAAGCCTGTGTAGTTAATGGCAGACTCTGTCTTCTTTATGAATGCGGGGACAGCTTGGCAAGAGGTGTAAATCTGTTTGGAAAGTGTTCCCTAACCCCTCGGCCTGGCTGGGCAGTGATGCCATGTAAGGGGAGGGCAGCTGCTCCTGCTGAGATCATCCCATCTCCCAGAGTTACACCTGTGTTATGTCAGTAACAGAACTGGCAGTGACAATGCCATGCCTTTCTTAAAGGTCTCTCCAGTGACTTGGATCCAGCCATGAGAGCAAAATTTGCATGGGCTTGGGTGGCAGGATGGAGCTGTGTCACACAGTGCAGTAAGGTCAACAAGGCACTGCAGCAGTCTGGGGTTGCAGTTCTAGTAGGTCACACTTGGCACTTCAAATCACTAACTTGAATGTTTGGCTTTATTTAAAGCCCAGCTGATCACAGGATCCAGTCCACAAAGCTGCTCATTATTACACTGCAGAAATTGAGTGACATGTTGCATTTTGAGCAGGGGAAATGATAACCCAGAAAATGGCATGGCAAAGAGGAATGAGATCGTGAATCCATTTCTCTTCCCCCCTTGCTGGCCTTTCCTTATGCTGATGGGGGAAGTGGCAGAGCCACTGCCATTTTTCCTGCCCATCCCTTCCTACCCTCTGCAGGCACACCTTGCACTTCCTGCAGGTCAGAGCCCAGGTCCTCCTGGCCATTGTGCAGGTCCCTGTGTGTCCCCCTCCACCCACAGCACATTTCTGAAATCACAGGACAAAGCCTGGTCCAGAAAGTCCTCACCAGTACAAGCAGTTTCTGTCCCTGCTGGCCCTGCTCATGTCAGTACAAACATCATGTGCCTAAAGGACAGTTTAGGAGCTCTTCACCTGCTACCTGCATTTGTTGAATGCAGGTCTTTTACAAGAAACCACTGATTTGTCCTGGTATCCAGTCAGAATAAGCTGCAGTATCAGTGAAGAATGAAAAGGAGGTGTGTGGTATTTATGATTCAGCAGCAAAAGCTGCCCCCTGGAGGAACATGTCCTTAGGCAAATGAGGTAATGAGATGCAACTGCAAAAATACCTCCACGCATTCAACTGTGAGCATTGTTACTGTAGTCACTTTACTAAGTTAACCAAAGAGACTCAAAAACTGAAATACAGGCTTTATACAGAACAAGTTGGGAGTACAGATAAACAAAAGAAACATTCTTCAAGAATTAGCTGAGTTTTATAAACATCAATAAATACTGAAAAAGATGTGGAATTTAAAAAGAAAAAAGGAAACAATATCAACAACTTTAAACTGTCCCAATATTTATAATTTAAGCAGATTTTTTTGTACTTTAGCAATAGGGATTTCTTCCAGGAGTCCTTATATAATTAAAAAAGGAAAAATAGTCAGTGTACTGCTGACACAAGACCATGGACGGGGTCACAATTAGAGCAGAAATATGACACATCCAGTTAGAAGTGTATTACAATTTGGCAGGAATACTCTTAATGAACACCGTCTATGTGTGAGAAAGAGACAGCATCACTATTACAGGCAAGAAATGATGATCAGGTATCATTATCCATTGGCCAAAATGAAAATTAGCGAAGGGGGAAATGAAGACTAGAAAAGGAAAGGGGGAGAAAAAAATAAGGAAACTTTTAAAAAACATCTCTTGATGATAGTCTTCTAAGGCAGAAGTTACATGCACTACTTCCCCAAGAAACTAGACAAAGCTCTTCCATTCCCTGTGTGTTTCCTTTCATTTATTTATGAAGATAGGTTTGAGAGAGCAGAGCGCTGGGAAGAAATACTGCAAACCTCTAAATTAGTGAATGAACTTCCAGCATCACTATTGTATTCAGGGTAGGAGGAACTGGAAGAAATTATGTTTTTCAGCCTTTGAAGTGCAATGATCAGTAGCAAAAGGAGAAAAGCTAAGAGACTAAGGAATATCGAAACATAGACATAGACGTTGGATAAACGGCCAGGCGATGAATCCACTGAAGTTGAAAGGGATGTGGGATAAAGCTCCAGAAAAGTCCCATTCTCCATGTTTCCCACAAATCCAGATGAAGGGTCGGGTTCTGACATTATTGGGTTTGAGTTTTAAAAATCACAACAGATCTTGTATTCAAAGGCAGTTTTAGTGGCATAAAAAGGGTTTCTTTTAAGCAAGCATTTTTCCATCACAACGGTGAGATGACAGGTCAGCCAGTGAATGAATTTATCCTTTACTGCTCAAGCCCAGGACAATTTAAGATTTTAGCCTTCAGAACTGCAAGGAAAAAAAAAAAAAGGCAAGGTTAATTTACTAGCAGATAATGTGCACCTGATATAATTTTGGTCTTAAGAGTTACATTTCTTAGCTCAAAGATGCAATTCTTAAGGAATTAGCTAGCAATTTTTTTAATATATCAGTTTTCCAAAATGCAGGGATTAGGAGAAATCCTACTGAATCCTAATGGATTAAAATTTACTCTTCCCAACCATGAGTTTTTTAATTGCAGAATAGCAAAATCAAAAATGTACTTTATACAGGACAGAAGTATTGGAATCCAAATTTATCTTGTGATAAAAAAAAAAAAACCTAGTCAAGTAATGAAACCCCCTCTCAAGACTTCAGCTCCTCAACCTAGATTAGCAAAGCCACTCAACATCACAGTTGATGATGAATCCATTAGCTACTTACTCCATAGTGTCTTACCAGAGGTACCCAGAATTAGAAAATCTGCCAGACTTGCTTTCTTACTGTGTATTTATGAAATGTTTTGAATGGTTTCAAATGTCAAAATGTACCTCACTGTAATTCTGCCGTGGAGATCTCAATGGCAGGCACGTTTCAGTGGAGTGATGCAGCTTCTGACACCTACAAGCAAAATCCCAAGGAATGGGCAGCCCTACCAGCCCAGCAAGCATGAGAGGACTATCTAAGAGCTGTGGACAAAAGGTTACATTCCAGATGTTGTTTCACTGTTAATTTATTGTGTTTGTTGTTTTATAGTGGAGCTTTTGGTGGTCTTAATCAAGCATCCCAATAGCCTGCAAGATATGCAGGAGTACAAAACTGCATCTGCAAATACCAGATAAAAATATTCTTACTGCTGTGGTATATAACTACTGGTGATGCATAAAATATGCTAAACTAAAACCATTTTATAACTCTAATAGTATTTAGCCCCACAGGAAACTGTGTGTATTGTACCTTGTGAAATAAGTCACAATAGACTGAACCAAGAGAGATCCTTATGAGATTATACTCCTTTTGAACTGTCTTTAATTTAGTGATATAAAATTGACTAATGGAACAATATGTGTTCATTTCATGTTCTGGAAATAGTTAAGTGTGTTATAGCTAATTTATCCTTTTTAAAAGATAGGCTTTGATATAGAAGATGTTTATTCTTAATTACTTGTCAAAATGAAAATCAGATCCATTATTAATTGAATTGCTCTATAATAACTTAAGGAATTAATTCACATGAATTCTTTAACATGGCAGAAGTTGAAAGTCTTCAAATCTTTCACATATTTGAAATCTTCTACATTCTGCTTTTACTACTCGCACTTGACCCCGGTACAAAGAATAACTTTGGCATTTTGGGGGACTTTTTTTCTGAAGTTAGTGGAAAATTTATAGTATTAAATAGGACTAATCAGAACATCAGATAAGCAGAGATGTGAGTTTTTTGCGAAATCAGAGGTTTTATATGTCTTAAACCATCACCCAGGCTATTTTAAAATGAGTATTTTGTAGTGAGGTCAGAGACACTGTAAACTCTGATTCCAAATGAAGCCACATGTAGTTTTATTCAGTGCACCACAGCTACCACTTCAGCTCAGGTTCCTGCTTCTGCTGGGAGAAGAAGTAAGTGCCATGAACTGTTTGTCTCTCTTACCCTGATCCTCTTGAAGAAATAATCCCCGGAGAGTCAGATGGCAGAGAATGAATAAATAACAGTGGGTAATCAATTTCTTGTTAGGTATTTGGGGTTTTTTTTCATTTCTGAAAACTAAATACAACAAAATCATAACATTTAGCCCAAACCTAGTACCAAAAAATGATCGGGAATTTTGCCACTGACTTCAAAGTATAATGGCAAAGCTGGTAAACTGCAATTCTGAGAGCTGTAAACTGACTCAGGAAATGAACCACTGAGGCAAAGTTTTCACATTCTGTAGTGGTCCCTGCCTTTCCCTTATCTATTTTTGGAAAGCTGAGTTAATTTAAGGCAAAGAATGAATTGCAAGTATTGTTCTTGAATGACTGCAGATGGGGAACTCTGTCTGACAGGAGAGTCATCTTTCCAATTAACCACTCTTGAAAACGCCTGGGACAGCAGAACTGGCACCTGTCTTCTGGGAGACTCAGATTTTGTGGTGTAGCTGGATCTGGATTACTTTGTCAGAGGCAACTCTGCAATGCCAGGAGAGGGCTGTGTGACTTGAGGAGGCTCCCTGAGTCCTCAAGTGCAGCCCCACTGCTGAAAGCCCCAGACCATACTCTGCCTTTCTAACTATGATGAGTTTTCCTGCTGCTATTGCTCCATTGTTACACAGCCTTGCTGCTATGATGGACAATCTGCCTAGAAGATCACTCACTTCAGTAAAACAATTCACTGGTCCAAGAAGGCACAGACTCTACCGCCACACTCAGTTGCTGGTTTTAGATGTACAAGAGAGCAAAACCTTGTTCTGTTGCTCTGGTCCTCAAATATGAGTGTTGGCACA
Source organism: Acrocephalus scirpaceus scirpaceus (assembly GCA_910950805.1). Classification (NCBI taxonomy): domain Eukaryota; kingdom Metazoa; phylum Chordata; class Aves; order Passeriformes; family Sylviidae; genus Acrocephalus; species Acrocephalus scirpaceus. Next base: position 51,016,955 of record OU383774.1, on the reverse strand, counting down.
AAAGGAAAGGCTCTCCTAGATACAGGGTGTCATTTGTACATCCTGGCTTTTCAACTTCAGCCACTACTTAGGTATATTTTCCCAGCTGTGCATTGTTTCTTCATTCATGTCCTTGGTATAAATACTTTTCACAGGTGAGGACAACCACTCTTATTCCAGGGTAAGCCAACTTGGCGGATACTGTAGGCAGGCTCAGTTGGAGTTTTTCATATTTCCTTTTATCCTATGGTAAGCAGGAGATGGGCAAGGTTGCACTCACCACAAGAAGGGCAAACTGAGCAGGTGAGGGATCAGGCAAGGCATCTCTCTGTAAGAAGACAGCTGTAGGTACCAGCAGTACCACTCCTGGGCAGCCATGCCAAAGCTAGCCACCATTGCATACCTGATGGTACCTGCCAGAAAATCCATTTTGTAAGGAAATGCAAGTGTGGTCAGGAGCATCAGAGGACTCACAACTAGAAAATGTCCTGAGTGCTACATGATTCGTAACATATGTAATCTAATCTTTAGCATTGCTAAGACAGTCACCATCTCCCAGTTCAGACTAAAGAGCATATTAAATGAGACTGCAACACTCTCTAGGATGGCAGGAACAGAGCTTTTTCATGGTCCCAATGTTGTAAATGCTTTACCATCTGTACTGTATTTCTTCATGTATCTTGATGCAACAACTCTTATTCTCCAGACTTAGTCAGATATAATTTAATGGCGTGTACTCACACCACTGAAATGCTAAAAATTGAGGAACAGGCAGTAAAGGTAAGTCTGGTAGACTGAATTTCTTGTGAGTTTATCAGTCAGAGAAAAGCACTTCGTTTTCTTGGTTCTTCCTGTATTTTTGTGACTACAACCTGAGAAATACTTTGGCTGTTTCAGTGTCTTCAAAATGTTTAAGCAGAGAGACAAATTGACATCAAAGAAAATCAGCATTTTTAAATTACATAAAGTAACACTTTTGTCACAATCTCGTATGAATTGTTTCTTTAAAGGTAGGAGGTATCCTAGAGAGTCCTTATTGTAAACATCTCCTAAGAGATGAGATTTTAATTCGCTTTCAGCATAGTTACAACAGAGAGATCCCTTGTCTGGCCAAACTTCAGTATGCTGTAACAGGGCAGCAAGAGCAGGAGGAAGGATTGTGCAGGTTCCTAGGTGATATGGTGATGCCAGTTCTAAGATAAGACTTACTCATCCCTAAAGATGTGTTGCTCCTCCCCAAGTTCTGCTATCATAGTGTTTGGTTCCAAAAGCTGGCAGCAAGTTTTCACTGTTTGATCTATGTATGAAGGCCAGGGAGCTCCTGGTTTAACTCTTTCATCTTCCCCCTGACTACCTTTGTTTTCTACATTTATTTCCCTCTTATATTACCAATATTGCCCTTCCAGCAAACATGTAATACAAAATATTTAATGCCAATAAAAATATGTTTGCATGCTTTTACTAAAAGACTGAATGAATTTTACATACCAGGAACACTTCAGCCTTGAAAGGCAATATGCTCTGGGAAAATGTCGCAGCTTAACATCATGCAACTAAATAAGACAGTAGCTCCAGGCAGAAAAAAAGATGTGAGCAACATTTTATTCCATTGAAAATGTAGCTAGGAAAGCCAAAGAATGACTTCTAGCTTGGAGTTTACCAAGAATATGATCTTTAATACTTCTTGGATGCATGCCTTTGGCAATTAAAAGACCACAAGGAAGTAGAATGCTTCTTTTTCCCATTACAGATAGACCTTCCAGAAGCAGAGAATCCTTTTTCCACTCTGCCTGGGAAACAGGACCAATTGCCAACTGACTCAATGAACTAGAGCACAGAAGGAAAAGAAAATCTATTTCCTGCCACAAGCAAAGTTTTCCTTTTAATTTATGATCTAATTTCATTTTTTATTTTGATTTAATATGATTTAAATATATGTCTGAAAATATCCTTCTAGCCTGGCTGGAAAGTGGCTTCCAGCTGTTCCCGGCTAGCCCTGGCTCGGGATACTTCCAAACTCGGTTGGTAGCAGCAGGCGGACCGGCCACCACCCCCCCGGTGGGTCAGAGCTGCACGAGAGATGTCGGTGAGGCTTGACGAAGGTAGGAAGCGAGGAGGCTACTTTGTGGCTAGATGGTTTTTATTGTCACCTGCTCTTTGCAGGGGAGCCACGCTTCTCTCTGAGCCTCTCTCGAGAGTGTCCCCGTGCCAGAGGCGCAGTTACAACTTATATGGGGTTGGGAGAAGGGGGTGGACACAAGAGGGAAAGCCAATCAGGGAAATGGGGATGTCACACAAGACAGCGAATGGGAAATGAGGGGTGGGGGTTCCCCAGCCTGCTCCAATCTGGGACCGAGTCTCTCCGAACACGATGGAAGGAGAGGAAAGGCTTCCCAGAGAGTGACAGGCTGTGGAGAACAAAGGCAGGGGGAAACCAAATGGGGAGAAATACAGGGGGGAACTTGGGAGAAACCATTACAGAACAAATTAATATTAACAATAAATAAAAAGATATAAAACGCGCTGCTACATATGTCTTTGAAAATCTAAGAAGGCAAGTCCCCAGATGGCTTGGTTGCAGGTTAAAATCAGGTTATATTTTGTTTGGGGGTTTGTGTGGGGTTGGAAAAAGGAAACCCTCTGAGCCATAAGGATACTTAGATTAATTCAGATAGGCTCCAATGGTTCTCTAATTTACATTTCCCATGGATCTGCGGATTATAGAGTCATTTATATCAATGTAAATCAAAGATGTCATGACCTGGGATCAGACCCAGAACCCGTGAGTTAAATCTGGTCTTTAAAAGTAAAAGAAAAATGAGCAAGGAGGAAGAATAAAATACTTACAAGCAGGAAGAGGATATGGAAATAGAAGTCGAATGTCCAATGCGGAGGATGTAGTTGGTGATCACGCCCAAATCTAAAGGGACTGCATGCTGAGAAAAGCCCCTATAAAAAAGCAAATAAAAGTGGAAGAGTTTAGTAATAACTACAATAATAATAAAATAAAGGAAGGACAAGTGTTGAATTTTGACTGCTCTAACTGGCAGAAATTTCAGGGAAAAAAACCCAAAGCAATTGGAATCCTGGCTTGTGTTTTGTTTCTGCTAACAACATCCTTCTGCTGCCCAGTTACAGCACAGCATGTACAGTATCAAAGCCATGATCCTGAACTCTGCTTTACAGACAGGCTTTGATAACACCTTTCTCTTCTTCTGCAGTGTGCTCCAGGACCAAGACAGACATCTGTCCCTTGGCACCTTTTAAAGCACTAGAACACTGTATCTGCTCTCCAATTCATTTCACATTATACCCTAAAGACTCCTGCCAGGAATCAGGTCTTTTGGATTACACACCATTATTTATTCATTCTCTTTATTTCTGACTATCTGCAATTAAAATTTTCACATACCTGAAATATCCAAACTGAATATGTTATAAGCACAAGAATAGCTAGAAGGATTTCGTGTGCTACATGCATTCAATACCTAAAATTAAAACATAGCCCCTGAATTGTTTTTAATAAAGTAAATTAAATTTCTTGTGTATGAAGAAAAAATCCCAGATGATACAGATTAAAGCAAAAGAGGGGCCACTCTCAAACAGATTTTCCCCTCTGGGAGACAAAAGACACTTCCACAATCATTGTACATCTTAGAGCTCTGCCCCTTCAGCACATTTGGCTTGACTGTGCTAGAGAAGCAGATCTCTGGGGATGGATGTTGATGCATTGTTGTGCTGCTTTCATCCCTTCAGTCACTGAATCACTTTTGGTTTAAGCCTTTCTAAATTCAATAAAGAAAATTATCTAGTGCAGCTGTTAAAAGACAGTATTGTTGAAATCCAAATGTTTTGATAACATTGACTATACTAATGTTCCACGCAATGGGAGTCACTCAGCTTCTTGACCACCTCTTTGTGAAGGAGAAGTAGGATGCTGTAGGTGAACCCCAAAGTCAGCTGTCCCAGAGATGTGCTCTAGATGTGAGGGCGTGTACCCTTGTCACCTTGCCCAGAACTGCTTCTGATGCTGAGGCAGGTGTGGTACAGGATGGAGAGGTACAGCAGCCCCTGTATGTGTTTTCTCTGGCAAATATGCCTCACATAGCCAAGAGCTCTAGCCTGTGCCCCTCAGTTTTGTCTACTCCTAGCAGAGACCCTTTTCCTCTCCTTTATTTCTTTCCTGTGGGAAAGATGCATAGATCTCTGCAACAGGGCTGTATCTTCAACCAAGGCAAATGCAATTTTGCTCTTTTTTCATGGTAGAATCTTTGTTAGTCCATCTCTCCCCAGATACACAGAGCACTGCTTTTGCCCATTTAGCCCTTCATTCAATACAACAGTGCCACAATCTCCAGCCAGTCAAGGGGAGCAGAGCCTACCAAATATTGGGCTGATTAAACACAAAGTGAAAAATACAAGACATCCTCGAGGCTTCCTAAGTGCAAGCATTCATATTCAAATGGCAAGTGTACACAGTGAGGTGAGGGGGGAAGAGCTTTTAATTATCTTGGAAGAACAGAGAAATACTTGGACCAGAACACCAATAAGCTTATCTTCGGTTGTATCCCACAGTCCTTTATGCTCTTGCACCACTCTAATGCCCCTCACAGCTATTTTTACCTTTTCAGCTGCAGCAGTAGCTTACAGAAGGATTTGGCCTAAACAGTGTATTCATTCACAGAGCCAGTAAGATATGCAAGGAGTAAGGATCTAACTGTTCCCTGTACCTCTCAGGATGTGGAGAGGGGTAAGGAGTCTCACTGCTGTGCCTCTGAGACCTTAGCTAGAGAAATGGGGCCCTCTTGGTCTAGCCTCCTATGAGACCATCAGTCTGAATCTCTACCAAAGGACACAGTCACCAAGGAAATCAGTCTCCTTCCTGTGCTGGTTTGTTAAAAATATTTATTTATCTTTTTAAAATTTTTTTTAATTTCCTGTAAAAAAATACAGGTTGCTGGAAAAAAAAAAAAAGACCCAAAACTAAACAGCCTACTCTTTGCTGACCATAGTGATGGGTCATATTTGATTTCTTGGTGTCCAGTCCCAAATTCATTCCCCTTATTGCCACTCTGAATAACTTGTGTTGCCACCCTCAGCCAAATCTAACCCAGACAGAAACTTCAAACAGATCTGAGCTCCTAAAGTTTAATGACAGTGGGTAATCAGGCAGAGAAGACATGAAGGTTCACACAGCTATTTGGTTGCTCATAACAGCTTTAAATCTTGGTAATTGACTTCTACAGTCAAAACCAGCCACTAAAGTGTCACTGTCAAAGTGACAGATCCGTGCCCAGATGGAAAGGAGGTCCAGGGCAAGGTTAGGCAGGGAAGAGGAGAAACCAGTAGGTGACAGGAATCCTTAACTTCTGCATTTTGTATGATGACTTCTTGTTTGATTTCTTGCAATATCCGATTTGGAAGTTTTGTTAACCGAAAATTTAATGTAGTGCGGAATGGCTGCTTAATGAGAAATTAAAATTCAATTAAAACCCATTTTCCTCAGTGGAACAAGTATATGAAAGCATTTCAAGTGCTTCTGCCTTGTTGCCTCCTTTCATAGTTGAGTTGTCTCATTCCTGCTACCCCTTCTTTCTAAAGGCTGTGTGGAGCATCCCACCAACTGATAAGCCTCTCAGGAGATTCCATTCAGCATATGTGTGTGTGGCACAGTGGTGATGTAATTAATCTCAGGAAAAAAAAAAGTTAATTAAGCTTTGCTACATCACGTCTGACTCTTCACATGGGCTCTCCTTTATTTGACACAGGCAGAGCAGCACTGAACTCCACAACTGAGGCTGAGTGCACTGGGGGGCTGTGCACTGTGTTTGCCCTTCCTGAAGCCATCACATTTTTCATGGGGCAGTGCTTCAGCTTCAGCTCCTGCCCAGTTTAATCAGACCAAAAACTACCAGATAAAATACCAAGCTCCAGGGCAAGCAGTTCTTGTTATCAGAGATTGCTTTCATTTTCCATCACACTCATGTGTGAAACTAAAAACTTGCAGTGCTTAGACCCTCAAGTTCAGCTCCAGGTAGAGGGGGAAAATCCCCTCAAAAATATCATATGCATCCCCCTTCATCTACAAGGAATGCAGTTTTAAGACAAAGTGTGGCTGAATCTGGAACTGAATGGATTTAAGGTCTCTATTGTCTCTCGCAGTGCTGCAGCACATCCTCCTGCCCGATGCCGATGACGCGGCTGCACGCGCGAGCGTACCTGAGAGCCCTCATCTCCCACGCTCCATGCAGGCACGTCCACTCCTGTCTCAGGAGAATTCTGGGCAGACTACAGCAAGGAGCTTTGCTGAACAGTAAGTGCTCTTTAACTTTGCTAGTCAATGGGGTTATTGGTCCTTAGCTAACAAAGCTGTGACCCAGGAAGTAGAGTCCTGAACAATAAGAAAACACTTTTGTATTGCAAAATTCAGCTGATATACTGATTGCAATATATTTTATAAAAACAACAGGTATAAATCACACATTTTATAAATCACAATTTTTTAAAATCCATATCACACCCAAAAATGTCAAGCAGATTTCATTTCAACCTTCTTAGGAACCTTGTCACAATATAAAATTAGGACACAATATTTTACACTTGGTTCAACAGAAATTTCTGTTAATGCATCATTTTCAGATTTTTTTTTTTCTCTCCAAAAAAATGCAGATGCAGTGTCAACTCCATACTGTACACTTAAATGTCAAGGGAGTTTTAGGCACAGATGTGCTATCACAGTAACTCTGCTCACTGTAACTCTTCCTCCTGACTCGGGTACCTCAGCATGTTTTACCAAGAAAAGTAAAAAAAACCCTTCTCCTTTGATTCTCTGTTTCCCCTCACTGCTGTAACAGAAGATCCCTATCCTCATGCCATTCCTTATTTTACTGACACAGGCTGCATGCATGCCCTCCCCTGACAAAGAAACCATGGCATATTTGTGCGCCACTATATTCACATGCAGCCCCTGTTTGCAAAACAGCCTGCAACAACTTAGGCAAAGAGACAACACGTTGCGAAGGGAGCTGCAGCGAGCCACGCTTGTGCTGTGCAAGCATAAGGGGGCAGGGTTGCACTTAAAATGCCAAAAAAGAGCAAGTGAGGATAATGTAGGCTATGGAAGGAGAGTTTCTGCTGGTGCTAGATTGAGTGCTTTGGTCAACAACTGCCTCTCAGATGTCCTAGCTTTAGAGGACACTGTTGTGCTCCAAACCAGAGCAAGAGTAATTCCAGTGGCAGGGAAGGTGACAGCATGGGTGAGGGCTTGTCTTAGCATCTCACCAGACAGCTGCTGAAGGCATCAAACCTGTCCTGGGGCGTTTCAAGGAAATTAAAGGGATGATGGACAAGGTGCCTATATGAAGCTACAAGTAAGCACAAGGTGGAGCTCGGAGAAGGGCAAAGATGATGGCTTGAGGGAGAAAGATGCTGAGAGCACAGGCTGATCAAAACCCAGGGAACATCTTGGGAAAACAGGAGACTTGGTACATCATGTACAGGGCTACTGTCAAGGACACTAGAAAGCGAAGCCTCAGACTGACATGTCCGACACAGGGGAGAAGAGGGAGCTGCAGGACTGACAAAGAGGGGAGATGCAGACGAAGTGGAGGGCTAAGAGGTGGGTTTTGCAGCAGTGCCAAGGATCGACTATGTCGTAACAGGATTTCCTCTGCGCAAGCCAGGAAAAGGAGACAACCGCAGTCATGAAGACAGAGGAGAAGGACTGCTTGCAAAAGAGTGCAGGAGGTAGAGGTGAAAATATACTGACTTTTTAGTATCTAGATTCCAAGTCTCAGACCTATCAGAAACATCAGATTTTTCAGCAGCTTCTGAATGTACTCTGTCATTGAGGTAATTCCTCTTCTGCTTCTGTGTAGATGGGGTGCAAGGAGCAAAGGCTCCATTGCTTCCTGCCTCTGATGGGGAATTTACAGAATACAACTTCCAACTTGCACTGCACCAGTAAGACCCCATTATGAACAAAGACACTTGGCAGAGGTGAGCTATCCAGGTTCAACCTTTTTGCATCTGAAATGGTTAACAAAATGCCTACAGCAATTAACTTCCTAAGCAAAATATATTCACATACATACATGGTGATAGGATTAGATTAGATTACCAGATTAGACCTGGATGCTGAAATAGCCCAAGACCCCTTCCCCAACAGTTCCAGGTCCTGCAGCATGTATCCTGTTGACAGCAAAGCACACGTACTGGATATGGCAAGTAGCAGCCTGCAGGCAGGCCAGCTTGTGTGCCAGAGCACAGAAGAGCTGGGGAAACATGAGGGAGGCAGGAGGGACATGCCTGACTTTTCCCTGCCTTGGGTGATAGGGGTGACCCAACTGGAGGAAGAGGTGGGAAAGGAAGGCAGCCAGTACACAGCTACGAACAGCAACCATCCCTAAGGGGAACAAGCCCTTCTAGGCATAATAGTAGAGAGAAGGCAGCTGGTAGTTTCAGGTTGTCTTTTGTTTTGGTCTGTTCGGGCACAGGAAAGTTAGAGTGGGGTTCAAAATGATTTTAAAAAACAAAATCACAAGGAAACAGACATGACACTCCAGCTGGATCCCTTATCAGAATAAAACTGCCAGCACTGTGTGCATCTTATATGGTCCAGATTTTACACATTTCTCCTATTCATCTTCCTCCCATTCTGCTATAATTAGCTAAGAATTAATTTAATAATAGCTAGTATGCATTCCTACTTGTCTTTGCTTATATAAATGTTAATCAGCGTGGCAAATTCTCAGCCCTTTACCACTATTTTTGCAATTTCCCTCTAACTGTTTGCATTTGCAAGGGTAGGAAGAGTTTGCTTCACTTGATTTCTGTTTCAAACTTTATTACATCTAGCAAGATGATGTTGAAACAGCCTGCAGCTTTTAAGGCAGACAAAAAGTGCTTGCAAAGAGCACATTTTTGTGCATCCATCCTGTGGTTTTTTTCCCATGCTGTGCTGTCTAAACTCAGCTCTTCTCCTACTACATTGGATAGGCATGTTACAATTTATTTGCAGAGGGAACAATCCTTTTCCTGTCATCTCTCTGCAAACAATGTGGAAGAGCACACGGGCGACAGTCTTTGCTTATGCCCGCTGAGCCAAGAATTTGCTTGCACAGTGATGACCCAATGGTCTGTGCTATCACACCCCTGGGCTGCAGCATCTTTCAGCAAAGGAAACCAGCCTGTGCCTCCCTTCTCTCCGCATCCCTCCTTCCAGAGGCTGTGCAGCCCCGTGCTTGTCCCCACGCTCTCCCGGAGCGTTCCTCTTTTGCCTCCGCCGAAAGCAATTTCTCCAAACCCAAGAAGCGTTCGTTCAATTCAAGCACTCTGACAACGCGCGAAGTGAGTTAGGCTAAACACAGCTTCTTTCCAAAAGACGTTTGCGAACGATCAAGCACAGGCCACAAAACACATACCTCGGTTAAACGCTCGTGAAAATCAAATGCCCTTGGTCACGGCACAGGACAAGCAAACGGCTGAGGACGCTCCCTCGGAGCAGCAGCACGGGCGAGGCACGGCGGGAGCTGTTCCTGGGCGCACAGCAGGTCCCCAAACCCGCCGGGGACCCGCCGGGACCCGCCTCAGCCGGCGCGGCACCGCTCGGCGCCGGACAGCGGGAGCGAGCGGCCCCGGCGCTGCGGGAACGAGCGAGCAACAGCGCCCGGCCGCCGGGCAGCCGTGCCCGCCGAGCTCCGCCGCACCGAGGGCGCCAACAACGCGCACCGGGTGAGGGCAGGCGCAAGATAAAACACCTCACACGCGGAGTGTCGACCAACCTCGAAAAGCAGACGGCTGACGCCGCCGGGATGCTCCGGCTCGGGATGCTCCGGCTCGGGATGCTCCGGCAGCGCAGCACCTTCCCGCCCGCAGCCGCCCCGCTGGGGCAGCTCCGCTCTTGGCTCCCCGCTCCCCTGCGCGGCCCCGGCCCCGGCCCGGCTCCCGCCGCCGTCCCGCACGGCCGCGGAGGCAGCGCCGCCCCCGGCCCGCCCCTCGCCCTCCCCGCCGCTCCCCGGGCAGGGCAGCGGGGCCGCGCCGGGCGGGGCGGGCGCTGCCCCAGCGCCCCGGACGGGGCGGTCTGTGCCGGGGCAGCGCCTGGGGGCTGCCGAGCGCACCCTCTGTGGGAGAGCCCGGGCCAGGCGCTGCCTGGGAGTGGGGCGAGCCCCCACCTCACCGGCGTTAGGGGATGGAAGTCACCGAGCATCGTACAAACCCCCAACACCTGGCTCTTACCGTCCCACGGCTGTCGCACAGCATACACCCCTGAAACGAGCCGGGACTGGTCCCTTAAAAAACCCCAATGCTATATTAAGTCCGTATCCCACCGGGCAGGGCTGCCCGTGGGAAATGCGGACTCCTTCAGAGCAGAGCGTCTGCAGAGGGGTCAGATCCTGGCAACATAACGGGAACTGGACCTAGCGAAGGAGTGGGTTAGAAAAGAGGTTTCCTGGAAAGTGGAAACTTGCAGGTGACTTTCGAAAACTCTGCCAAGTTTTTGGCTGGCTGCTGAGACCCTCAGGGATACTCTGACATCATGTATGCTGGAGTGAATTAATAGTTGTGCTAAGATCAACTGAGATAATAAGGTAGTGTAAATGAGAACAAAACCTGGTGTGCCTAGTTCATTTAGAGAATGACTTACCTATGGATATCACATGCTCTGGAATGAAATATTGAGAAAATGTTGGCTGGATCAGGCACATTTCCTTACATGGACGCTGAGCAAAGTAGGGTTCATCTGGCTTCTGGTACACTTGTCTCATCCACTATGACTTTTTTTGGCCAAATGACTTTACTGTGGGTTAGACATCAGTGATGATGACTTTACTGTGGGTTAGACATCACTGATGAGCACTGTGAAGAGCAGATGGGAAGTTTAATGCACCCTCTGCAGCTCAGTCTTGTGTCTGGCTAATGTCCATGTGCAGTTCTGAAAGGATGTTGGAAAAGGTTGTTCTTCATTTTAAATTGCTCTTAGGGAGCTGTGCAGTCCATAATGTGCTGCGGAGGCACTTCTGTGAGATGTGCTTTCTTTGATACAGTCTACACAGTTTCAGTAGAAGAGTAACTTGAAATGGCATGGAACAGTCAGTCTTGGAGGAACAAGACATATGAATAAGTAGGAAAAAGAAATGGCTTAAAGGAAAAATCATTCCCAAGAATGAGCCATATTTCTCCTTGATAATAACCAGTGAGTGCAGTGACAAACAAGAAATGGGTCTGACTTCCAAGTGGCAAAAATGCTCCATATTTCACCTATGAAAAAGAAAATCAGTGGTTTTGTGGGTTTGGCTTTTCAGAGTGGAAAGTCACATGCATGGCATATGAACAAAAAGAGAATAGAGGATCAGTTGGTGCGGCTATGATATTGCTAACCTGGAAGCAGACCACCGGCTCACTTCAACTTGCAGCCACTGCAGAAAAGGGCACATTTGACAGTGAACTTGCTGATTACATTAACTTCTGTGGAAATAGCACACAAAGCCTGTTGAAACTGTGGGGAAAAAAATGTTGTAGACACCTACTACAGTACTGGCAATGGTTAGATTAGAGGTGAATAATCCTGCTGGAACCATTTAAATAAATACAGGGAATTTGCTATATCCTTTCTTATTTGTATACTCAGACTAGAGGTAGAGACTTTCTGGTACAAGCCCTGTGTCTGGGATGTCACTGGATATAAACAGAGACAGATGGTGCATTGAAGTTCTCAACAATGATTTTGCATATAGATAAGTTCCTAGGTACAAAATTCTAAGGAGGTAAGAGAACCAAAAGCGGTAAAGCAAAATATTTGAATCTTGATAAAAAGGAAGAAGTCAATGGAAAGGTTTCTGTTATAGCTCAATTATTCCAGTAGTGGAATTGCAACCTGGGACAGACAGCAAGAATTTTCTCAAGGTCAAGCAGGGAGAAGAACAGAAGGAAAGGCAACTGTAACAGAGCAGGAGTGGCTGCTAAGCCAGGCATGTTGTTGCTAGGACTGGCCAGAAAAATCCCATTTCTTTCTAAGGGAAACAAACTATGATTGCTTGGACTTGTATTACTTTTGTGGATTTTTGCTCAAAGCCTAAACCACTGAAGAATGACAAAATTCTTAAATGCTTCCTACTGATGAATGTGCTTACCCCACAGCATCAGACACAGTCACTAGTAATCCTTGGCTCTGGAAGAAACTGAGAAGTCAGATCCAGATCAATCCACTATGTCTCACAATCTCAACATATGCAATGTAGGCTAGGTCATATCATCCTAGCTTGTTCAGGTACAAAAAATACAAGTACTTAGGCCACAAGTGAGAATTATTTTTGCAGCTGTGCTCTGATTTTTCATTCTTTTCCTGGAAAAGCACCTCTCAAGGGGAGGTGAACAGCACTGCTAGAAGAGGTTATGATTTGTTCAGCAGAGGAGAGAGAACAGGGCAGAAAGAGGAACAGGGCAGAAAGGCTTTTGTATTTTTTGGAGGTCAGTGCTGTTTCTGTAAGTTTTTTAGCCTGGGCTACATCACTGATGTCCTCTCTTCTACATCACTCTTTGTGGGTTGTTCATTTTCTGTGAGCTGCTCAGTGACATTGGGCAAAGCTGCACCAGAGGAGTTGTCAGCAAGATCAGGCCTCACTCACCAGCACTGGTGGCTGCGTCAGGACCCCATGCAGAGGCCATGGCAGCAGGAAGCACCGCAGCTCCAAAGTAATTAAGCTGCTCTTTTATTGCTCTTCCTCCTTCATGCTCTCTATGCAAACAACACAGTGTGAGTTGGCCCTTCCTCAGGACAGTGTGTTTCATGCAAAATGTGTTTCAAAATGCTTTGCAATGATAAAATATACCAAGAGTATTAAACGGAGAAATGGGAAGACAGATATTTTCAGAGAAGGTTTGAAAGAAAGATGATAGTAAAGCAGAAAAAAAAAAATGCATGGAGTCTTGAGATGGTGAGAATAAAAAAAAATAAACAGAACCACTTTTTTTTTTTTTTTTAAATGCAGTTGCAGTCAGATAAGTATTGACCTTTCCTTGGAGTCAGAGGAACAGATTGAGGGTCTCAGTGGGTCTGGTTGCCTCTGAGGTGCTGGAAAGAGCACATCAAGGAGATGTAGCTTGCCTGATGCTTAGTGTGATTGGGTCTCCAGAGCTCAGTGTCATTCCTGCTGCTACTAGGCTGTCTATGAGACAACATGGCTGTAGTGGATAGCTTTTTATAGCTTTTCTTAAAATACAGAAAAATATGGAAAATTACATGTTATTATTACTGATTTGATGGTTCTCAATATAATTTCCTGTTCCTGCTCAGAGTCATTAGATGGTGGAATAAGCAAATAGTGACTGTAAAAACTTCTAGAGGGAGTTCTTTCTCATCCATATTTGAGTACAGGAGTTTGGTGGACACGACCTTCTCTGGTGGCCATTTCTCTTTCTCTCTCATCTAAGGAACTTAGGAACTTCCTCAGAAAGGTCTGCTTCATTACACTCACAAGATATAGGAACATAGCATTTAAATGTACTAAATCCCACCCAAGAAAATCAGATCCTCATCTGTTCAGCTGAGCTCTGCACTTTAAGTATTTACATATAGAGAATGCAGTTCTACTGAGACCCAGGTTAAAAATAAAACCCTCTGCTATTTGGACAACCAGTGAATACTGTCTCTCCCCTCATTCTTTACCAAGCTCCCAGGAGAAGGCAGGGAACAGTAATGCCTTCCTGAAACTGACTGTGTCCTCTTAGTGCCTGGATTTGTACTCAGCTTGTTGCACTGCCTTCAGCACCCATTTTGTCTTGTACTTTTTCACAAACATGGTGGCTGAAAGTTAATGAGTTTTCAGGGTAACATTATTCAAAACTGAAAAGGCTTTGGCACCATAATATGCATAAACATTACTATTTAATAATGGCCAACACAGAAAATAGGAAACATTTTTGAAGGCTTATTGAGACAATATTTAACTTCTAATTCCTCCATCACATAAAAGCTACTTGTTAATGCAAGGACCAGCTAAATGAATTTTAAAGCTCAATTAACTTCATCATTAGATGTTTTTAAAATACTGTTAGACCACTATTAGACATAGAATTCTCCAGATAGTTCTGGTCTTTTTAATTACCTGGAGTCATTATAAGGAGCAGTCACTGAAGTTCATTCATTCTCTCCATGCTTCCTACTAATTCACTTACAAACTTTGCCATTGAACAATCTCAGGAGAGGCTATCTTTAATGAGAACCCTATGGAATAATGGGCTATTCATTTCCCTAAATGTCACTTGCATCATATTAATAGATTCACATTCTAATAAGAGGACAAGTGCCTCATACACTTTTGATATAAAACCTTGGCATGGATCAGCTCTGTCTGTTAGTAGTCAGCATTTTTCGTAGAATCTTTTTAATTTTTATAAGTTGGCTCTTTGTTTAGGACATATCTGCAGTGAGGTACATTAAGTACATGGATAATGCCCAAGGTCAAATGGTGGTGTCTTTTTATGTCTAGGGACTGCTGCTTCTTCTGGGAATCAGGGTTCATTAACAGCCAACAGCAAATCCTGTACAGAGCCAGATTATAAAGTTGCACTTGATTTTTAAAGGCAATGAAATTCATACATAACTTGTGATGAATAAATAGTTCTGCAAGTATTGCAACTGCAAAAGTTTGTTTTCTTGGAGATTTGTGTCTTTTGGCTAATTACTTCCTGTCCTCACAAGAACACAAGTTCCACTTGAAGTTTTGCTAGGCAGAGCAGTTATAAGGTGGCATGTGTGTATGTTTGGGTTTTCTGATGGTCTGTCTCTCTGTGAAAAGGACTAAGATGTTTCTCCTAAGGTCTAATTACCCTATTTCAATGAAATTGATTCTAGTTTACTTAAGTATTGGTAACGTCAGATTAAACTTGTTAAACTGGAGCATCTTGCCCACAGATACCATCCATGACATTTTAGATGTCATGGGGTACCTGAGACATTTTGGAGTGCTGGTAGATATGAACAGAGCCTATAGGAAGCATTCAGATTTCTTACTTGGTAACTAGGATGCAGGCAGGATGCCTAAGGGCATCTCAAATGGCACTGAGCCACTGAGCCCCAGTTCTCCACTATTTCTATTGGAATCTTGGGCACTCATCTCCAAATATACATATGCAGTTAAGTATTTTAAGGAAAATCCAACCAGCCAACTCCCATCCTTTTTATTTTTTAAATATATATATATATACACATATATATACTTCATTTTATTACTTAAGTTGGGGGGGGACAGTGACTGCCATCTGGAAAGGGTTTTCTGTTCACATAGATCTCATTGTGGAGCCAGAAGAGCTTTAAGTGCCAAGCCAGGATTTCCAAATTCTAGTGTTGTTCTGTACCTTTGCCTTCACTGCAATCCACAAGCTCTCCCAAAAGCCCATCACTGCATCAGTCAGTACAACCACTGTTTTCACTGATATGCCATTTGAGGCATAATTTTGTATTTAGTCTGTTCACAGGCACACTCTTGGCTGCTATTGCACCTGTATCAAAGATCGATCCTCTTACAAATAGTGGATATATCCAAGGCAGAACTACCCTGGTATCCTTACCTGTGACATCTTAATGTTCATGTCATTTTCAAAAGAGAGTTACATAGCTGCCAGTTAATCAAACCATTACAAATCTGATGCCCATGTACTCAACAATCATCTAATACCATTCTGTCAGAGCAGAAGTGCTTTAAAGGGGGTGCAAATGTGATCTGAGATGATTCTAAAGACTCATTACACTGCCAGAGTGCTCCAAAGTGGCCTAAGTGTAATTGAAAATCAGGACCTCCATCACAAAGATAAATGATCCCTGAAAAGAACAATCTCATCTCCACAAAATAGCAGAAGCAAAAACAGTAGAGATGAATCTCTTCAGGGCCCTCCTGTTTGAAGCCTACAGAGCCAGCTGCAGAGCCCACAGCAAGAAGGGAAAACAAACCCAAAGCGCAAGACAGATCTCACGTGGGGCACCCTTTTACCCAGGGGATGAAACACAGCTACTGCAGCCCATCTATTTATGTTGGATGAAATATTCCCAAATGAGTCCTCTGTCTCTTTAGAAGGCACTTTTTTTTTTTCAAATACAGTAATAAAAGATGAGCTAAGGAGAAAAAAAAAAGCAGTGTAAGGAAAGGAAGTTCATTGTAATTCTGAGAAATGGGATTTTTTTTGATAATTTTAACATCTCAAAGTTCAGTGGCTACTCCTTCTTTTTGTCCCTGAGGTGACATTGCCTTTTTCTGTGGTGTCTCTTTTTCATCAAAGTCAGAGAAAATCTATGAACTGTGTGATAACCATAGGTAATTATTCAGAGTGGTAGCGTAAAGTGCTGTGACATCAGCACTGAGATAGAATAATTTTGATAAGGAAACAGCTTCTGAGTGTGTCTGCACATACCAACCCAGGAACATATACTCTGAGAAGATCAACTTTTCATCCCAACCCTATAATAAAATGCAAGTTCTGTCACCAACCAAGAGTGAAGAAATAGCAGCTGTTCCTGCCTCTTTCTGTGATCTATTCACAGTTGAAGTGCTAGTGAAAAAAGAAGTGGATTCCCTGCTGTTTTAGAGTCTTATAATATCAAAGGCAAATAATCACAGGTTATCTGTGGACAGAAAGCCAAAGATACACAAAAGGGACTTCAGTTTTTTTTTTCTTCTCAAAACTCAGCCATGTTAATGGCAAGT
This sequence comes from Acrocephalus scirpaceus scirpaceus, assembly GCA_910950805.1. Lineage (NCBI taxonomy): Eukaryota > Metazoa > Chordata > Aves > Passeriformes > Sylviidae > Acrocephalus > Acrocephalus scirpaceus. The sequence goes on along the minus strand of OU383774.1, from coordinate 51,000,276 downwards.
GCAATTTTCATAGGCTTTTCATTTGAGACAGTGTTTCAATGAGTTGGATCTGATTCTGAAGAGTACTAAACATGTGCTTAGCAGTGCCTCTTTTGGCGCTGACATCAGATCCTTTGCCTTTGGAATCTCTTGACTGCAGTCAAGGATGCTAAAGCATAACATTGATAGACACAGAGGCAAATAAATCTTCTCTGGACATGCTTATCTCCTTGTTGAAAGTGGAGCTTTGCAGTTTTCTATGTTCTTAGCCCAAAGCAAGCATATAGTATATCCTATGTTATGCAGCTGTGCTTCAGGCCACTCATAAACTACAATTTTTTTATTCCTGCTTCCTTAGGTTTTCTCTTTTATAGTTTTTCCTCAAGTTTTAAACAGAAAACTCAAGACTGGAGTTGTTACACTTTCTCATCCAATTTCACATGTACCTATCAAAATGCAATTCTTTTTTGCTATTCCTTTTTGACTCTGTTTCAGAACAGAGGAAACCTAACAGAAAAGGTCTTCCTGTGCTACACCTTCGAGGCTTGGAAGCTCAAAGCTCTGCTAAAGTGTAAACCAGAGCAGTAAGGGAAGATGCCTGACCCAGGCATTTGGAGGGATGGGTTTGTTTGTGAAAGGCAGATCAACAAGGTCATGTCAGATTTTCGCATCGTGGTCTCCAGACAAGGTTAATGCCAACTATAAACAAGACTATTACCCAGGACCAGCCAACACTTAGACATATGCAGGTTGTGTCATGAATACAGTGCCCTGTATTTTGTCAGTCTGATTAATTCTAATATTAATTTTTTCCTTTTCCTGATTTTCCGTTTTTGCTGGCTTGAGAAACCTTACTTTTCATTTCAAAAACCACTCCAGGTGTATGGAGGGCCAGCTCTGTAGTGGGAGTGACAGGCAGCATGTGAAGAACAGGACCTGACTTGGTGTGTCTCATGAGCCTTCTTCACGGCATTTCCCAATGTCCTTTCTTCTGTGGTAGGTTATGTGAGAGTTCTTTCAATGAAAGATGCTACAGAAAGATTTTATTTCCTAATGATTTGTTATTACCCAATGAAATGGGACAAGGCTAAACACATCACCGTTGCAAAGCCTCAGGGGATGACTGAGAGAGATGGTTTAGCAGTTTCAGGATGGTGGGCTAATAGCTGCATGCTGGGGATGATTCACTTCTCATATAATTTTATGCGTGTGCAGTTCCATGGGCATCTGTCATTCACATGAGTGGCAGAAGAAGGCCCTACAAGGAGAAGCATGCCACAAACTGATTGATTTATTCCCATTTCTCAGTATGGAAGACAGCTTTCTTGAGCTAGGTTACTAATATTGAAATCCATGAAAGTGTTCTGTTTGGCAGCTATTTCTGATTGTTAGCAGAAGAGCTATGGAAAATGAATTTTTGATTTGGTTTATTTATAATCTCTGTTCCAAGTTGTCCTTCATAATTAATTAAAAGAGATCAGCTGCTGCCAGTTTTTCATCCTCTGCCATTACAACACTGCTTAAAATCTGATTTTTCATTAAATGATATGAAAAATTTCACCAGCTTTTTCAGATATGACCCATTGATGCTTACTCGTAATTTACACATAGATAGGTGCATGTATTTTAGTAAGTTGCTGGGTTTCTTTGTAGCCTTGATTGTCAGAAAAAGGTAAACTTGTCCATGGTTATGGTCACATGAACTGTGAAGTACTTGACATTTGGAAGCACAAAACCACCAAAGAGTACTATTTAGTCAACCTTTTAAGTTTTGGACAAGCTGTAGTGTAATGGGTTCAAAGTCCTCAGCAAATAACATCACAAATGAAAGAAGGATTTGATTTACTATTTCTTTTGCCCTTAAACTGAAATAATTGTTTTTAATATGTACAAACTAGCTAATAATAATGAAGTTATTACTATGCAGCAGTAATAAATTCCCAGAAAATAAGTGGAATATAAGAGTTTGATTATTACCTTTTTTCCACCTAGTAAATAGAAAAGTATCAGAATTAGTTTTAAAAATTCACCAGTTTTCAATGTCAGGCATATATTTGAGCTTTTCTCCCAGAGTGAATTATTTCCATTAAAGCTCAGGTCAGTAATGACCAAAGTCTTCAGTTTTACCCCTTTCTAGTTATTTTCTAGTCTCTCTGAAAGAAGACTGATTGTTTCAAACCATCACCCATGCCAAACTGAATGGGTTACCACAGCTCTTTTCATGTCAAATCACCTCACAAAGGGAACAGTACTGAATGTGTATTATAGCTCTAAACTCTACCAGTGTACTTTCAGTGGGCTTTAGCAATAACCCCATGGAGACTTGGAGCCTATGATCTTGTTTTATTGCTTTGGCATATTCTTTGTACAAGTACCAGAGACACAAAAAGTCAAAGTTATCACTTGAATTAAAACAAAGGCATCACACTTTCCCCCAAAATAAATTCTTATCAAACTATTGTTCATGTTTTCTATCATGCAAGTTGTGACATTATGCCTCCTGGCTTCCTATTCACTGAAGTGTAATAAATTATAAGCTGATAGAGGATAATATATTTTTTCTTTACTTTAATAATGTGCTTACTAATTCTGTATGTTGATATATCTCTGAAATATCACCTTTGTCCTTGGTGAAGGGCCAGAGGTCTAAAACCAGGACAAGCTATATAAGGTCCAGGTACGAAAAAATTAGCTGTGCTAGTGAAAGACACATTTCAATATAATTCTACCACTGCCTTATGGAAGAGTCTTATTTTGTTCTATTTCTTACCCTTCTGTAGGCTGCAGAGATACAGGCGGACATATAGTGACTGCAGCAGAGAGAGCTTGCACATTGCCAGAGGTCTCAAGAGGCATTAAAACTGCTTCCATTCTCTGAATTTTTTTTGCGCACTACATCCCATGGGAGGATTAAAAGGCCAGAATTTATCCCTTAAACCTTACCAGGGTATATGAATATTTGTAGTAGATCACTATTCTGAATTTGGGAAATAATTATAACTTCCATCTTCATCTAAGACAGTCACCAACCTGGAGTCCACATGTGTTTGCTTCTATAGGATGTCAACAGTCTGGTATGAATGCGCCTTAGTTCTTCGTTGATCCCTCCTAGCTGTTCTATTTTACATGTTGAGAATATTCTTTCATTCATTTCGTCTTATTCTGGAAGACATTGAAGCATTTCTAAGAGGTCGGTTAATTTCATTAGCTTTTCTGAAAACAAAAGTACAGCACAAACACCTAAATAGAAAAATTAAATTACCAGATGCAAGTCAGAGGAGGGAAATGCCCCGATGGCACCTTTAAAGACCGTAGATTATTTCTAAACTCATCACTGTGGTAACTAAAATTATAGCCACAGTCTTGGATATCAAAACTTGCTGCAAGGAGGAACAAGATGAAGTGACTTAATGTAATGCTCTCTGTGTGTCAGGACAAAAAGGCTAGGTCTGAAATTGCAAGAGCTGTCAAAGCAGTCTCATATGGTCCTCTTCTATTAATCAGATAGTTTAACTATAATATTGAACATTGCTCCTCTCTGAGCTACATTTTGCATCCTTTTAGTTAGTCTCTGAAAGCTGTACAGAGAATAGTAATTAATAGCATTTTTAATCTCAGATGTCACTGTAGGCAGAAAGGGGCATAGGACGCAAAAAAGTAATAAAGCTTATATTGGCTGTAGGCTTTTGTGGGTATTTCCAAGTTTGGAGACAATAAAAAGCCTGATTGTAGGGTCACTTAGTGTTATTTTACTTAAAAGTTAAGCAGAATGGTAGCTGATGGTAAAATTGCTGGTTGCATGGCAGTCACTCAGCCATGAATTTGAAATTAGTTGAATGGATAAATCCCCACCCATTCAAAGCAAATCAAAGGAAAGATACTCAATTTTACTCAAGTGGTCCAGCTTCCACATTTCAGTGAAAAATTTCATGCAAAAGCATACTGGATTTTTTTCATTCTTCAGGGGTTTTGGGCCAGAGTTGTTGTCACTTTTGATCTTCAAAAATGCCAATACTGGAAGAGTCAGCAGCAATGACAATGGGAACAGCAGTGGTTAAACATGAACTGGTGACAGAATTTCATCTCTTATGATATGAAGTCTAATTAGCATTAATATATTCATCAAGCTGAATTGCACCCAGTGTTTTGCATACATAAGTAGAGGCAAATATGATTTAATAGCTCGGTAGATCAAAGCGCTCCATGTAAGAGCCGGGTATCTGCTACAACAGGAGCGGCAGCACCGGTCAGGATTTGCAGCCCCTCTTCCCAGTGAACACCGTGATGGCATGCAGGAGGAGGGACTGGGAGGATGGCAGTGGAATCTGAGGGTGTGGAAGTGAATCCCAGATGGGGATCTTCACTTTTTGAAGAGCAGAAATGTCCAAGTCCAGATGCCTCCCACACGTTAATTCTACCTTTGAGAGAAACAGGGGAGCAAAAAAGGCTACCAAAAAAACAAAAGGTTGAGGTTGGCTTTTGAGACATTTTGTTCAAAGAATATACAATGAAAATAAAAGAGATGCTGTGATAGTCTTAGAACCATAGTCACAGAATGTTTTGGATTGGAAGAGACCTTAAAAATCACCCAGTTCCAACCTCCCTGCATGGGTAGAGAACACCTTCCTCTAGACCAGGTTGCTCAAAGCCCCATCCAGCCTGGCTTGGAACTCTTCCAGGAATGAAGCATCTACAACTTCTCTGGGCAACCTGTTCCAGTGCCTCACAACTGTCAGAGTAAGGAATTTCTTCCTAATTATCTAATCTAAACCAAACCTTTTCCCGTTTAAAGACATTCCCTCTCGTCCTTTTACTACCTGTTCTTGTAAAAAGTCCCTCTCCAACTTCCTTGAAAGCCACCTTCAGGTATTGGAAGGTGCTATAAGATGTTCCTGGAGCATTCTCTTCTCCAAGCTGGACAGACCCATCTCTCTCAGCCTGTCTTCACAGAAGAGGTGCTCCAGCCCTCTGATCATCTTTGTGGCCTTCCTTGAAGCCACTCCTTTGTGGATGTTCCTCTTCATATTATTCCTACTCTATATGCCATGTTCTAGGTGAAAGAAAACAATAGTTTTATCTCTTTGTTGCAAAGAGATTAATGTACACCATATAATTAATATAATGCTTACAAAGTATTTTGAAAACAGAATATGAAAGCACTAAAGGCTGTTAGCATAATGGATATCTTAATTTTTTCATAAAAGTCATGTAGCAGACAGCTTTAAAGCAATATCATGAAAGACTAGAAGCACTTATTACTTTGATGGTATGAAATAAATAATGGATATCCATTCCTGGGAGCTTTTGCTTCTTTGGGTAGTACTATTTGTTCCTTAATTTATTACTTTTTTATCCCAAGACATACATGGCTCTTTGTAAGCCTGAGTGAGATAGATTAGAGTAAGGGGAAGGGAGAAGGGGAAGAGCTGGAAAAAGAGGCTGGAGAGAAGCACTACCACTATGAATATTTGAGTAGTTAAAGATGAAGGTGTCAGTCAGCTCTTTACATCCATTTTTATGGTTTTCCCTGTGAGGTTTGGTCCATGTGCTGGGGAAGGAAACACAAAGCACTGATGCAGCAGGATACCCCATTGGTGGAGTTGTTTCAAGAGGAGAGACGGAGTGGGTAAGGTGCCAAGTGTGGGCAGGTGGAGTTTTCCATAAATCCTTTCAGGATGCATTGGTAGGAAGAGGTGGGGCTGACATGGTTTAGGGGTCTGAGGTTCCTATTTAGAATACAGTCAAACCTGAGTGGAAATCATACACTTTTTTCTACAGAGTTCTTCAGGCATTGATCTTCAGGAAGTAACCAAGCCTTCCCCATTGTACAGCCTTCCTCCAGCTGTACAGATATTTGGCACACAGGAAAAAATACGTGCTGGCCATGAGGAGGGGAAGTAGCTTTCACCCCTGGAGCAGAGGGAGCACTGCCAGAAGGTTGCCATTCTGGGTAAATTGTTCTTGGATTGGTGTCGAGACATGAGGAAATGCCCAGAGAAACCAGAGAGCATCTTTCAGGCATTTAACATTGTGCTTCACATTTAGGGATCAGTCAGAATTGCTGGCAACCTCAGGTTGCAGGCAACTAAAAGTCTAACTAAAATCTATTGAGGACAAAAATGAAAATGTTTCTTTTTTAATTACTTGGGACCTGATGTAGGTGAACTGAATTTTAAATCCTTCTAGAGGGTGATCCTTCTATTCCAAAGTGAACCTTTCCCTTTCTTCCCGATGGTGTTCTTTTCTCATCTGTGAAAACTAAAGTATTTTCATTTGAGGGTATGTACAGACTTTTAGAGTAATCCAGTTAAACCAGATATTAATGCTTAAAATTTTGAAATTTTTCTGCTTCTAAAGTGTTTAATTATTACTTATCTGATAGAAGGAAATCTGTTGTTAAATAATCCTCAGGCACAAGTTTACAGTGCTTTTAAATTCAAAGAGAAACTATTTCTTCTTTCATTTCCCAGGGCTTGCAATCAGTGTTCCACTAATTAACACACTGGGCTATACATTAGCTCCTATTCTTGCTGCTATATAGCACACTGACTGATCCACACTTCAGCTTTTTGCCTTTCAGCATTCAGCCCTGGGAATGAGGCTGAGGTTTTTATGTGGTACCACGGGGTACCACTGAGGTGAAAGGCCCTCTGTTTTCACTGTTTCCAGCTCCATTTGAACAACTGTGGCAAAAGCAATAGTTCAGTGCATGGGCCATTTTTTCCCCCATGTTTTGTGGGTTTTCTTGCTTTCTCTTAAGCTGAAAGCCAGTCTGTAAATAGTAGTGCTCTTGGAGTAGGATGGTTTGTGCCATTCTCTGGATGTAGTCAAGAAAAACTTCAATCAGAGTCAGAAAGTCTGAAAAATCTGACAACCACAGATCTGAGAAAGGAATTAGCAAAAGGGAAGAGGCATGTCGATGTCCAACCTGCAAGGATGCAAGTGCCAGCTAATCCAGTATCAACTTCTTCCAGAGTCTTAATGGTCTCATCACCTTTATATGGGCACCACATATTCCCCATTTCTTGCAGGTAACCACCATCAGCACCCTCCAGAAATAAAACTGAGGCAGCAGTAGATTGTGTGTCAAAGATGTGTGGTAACTCAGCCCTGCAAAGGTGTCAGAAATGTGTCAGATACTAACCAGACCTTCAGAAGAACTTAAAGCTGTTTCATCTTTTTTCTGCTCGTTTACAGTGTAGCTTGCATTTGGACCACCGGTGTGGTTCCTCTTCACAAAAAAAAAAAAAAAAAAAAAAATTCATGCTAGTATAATAACATCTTATTTATGAATGCTTGCATTTCTGGGTTCCAGTGTACATATATCACAGGTACATTCATGTTTGTACATGTGTAGTGCTTAAAGAGCATTATATAGAGAATTATGAATATATTAGCATATGTGAATATACCATTCCAGCCTGTACTAACATACTGTAGCGTTGGGGTTTTTTTTTCAATCCAGAAATTAATTATTTGCAACCAGAAAAAGAGGTTGCATACTGAGAATTTTTTGCACGGCTCTATTTGTATGTACATGTATACACAAAGCAAGTGAAGATTTGTGAAGTGCTGAAGTATTCTTAATATTGAGTTATGTGAAACAGATTCATGTTTAGCTATATTAATGTGTAAAAAATTGTATTCTTTCATATTTTCTGCTGACTATCAGAGTTTTTTAGTTGCTTTTTAATCTCAAGATGGACTCTCTGCTCGTGTTTTCATTCAACTAAATATGAAAAAGTGACATTACATTTGCTGAAATCCAGAACAATTTCATAATGCATCTTGTCCATCTTCTTAATGGTGAAAGAGGAAATTGTGCCAAAAATTTCAACTAGTGTAAGATTTTCTCCAGACCTTCAGCAAATTTTGTTCTCTGAATCTCCTGTAGTCCCAGTGCAGAGCAGCAGACAAGTGTTCCACTTGCTGTTTTGTGTATGCTCTGACAAATCTTCTAATCTGAAGCTCTCTTCTAAGCAGAACCGTTCTATAATGTTCTCCCTTCTCTTCAATGCAAAAATCTCAGATTATTTTATCTTCAGACACTTTTTGTTCCCTCTTCTAATCCTTATCAACAGCATGACTTGGATTCTTTAATTTTACAGATCATTATAACTGATGATAAAAAGACTAGACTCGACATGGGTAAATGCAAAATCTCAACATGCATTTGTTACAAAGGTGTAGCTTACATGAAACATGTGAGAACATCATATTAATTATTTGCCAGTCTGGGGTCTAAAGTGTCAGCATCTTTGTGCTCCAGCAGGTCAGATACCAGCCCAGTGGCTGCCTCTTTCCTAGAGCTTTAGTTCAGGTTTGAATGAGAAAAAGCAACAGGCACCTTCAGCTCAGTGGTTTCTCTCCCTGTGGATTCTCCAATGTTTGACAAAGTGACTGGGGTCAGTGAGCAGGCTTTCCCTCCATCCATTATGGATCCCAATCCATCCATTAACTGATTCAAATCTGTTCCCTTCCCCACATCTCCAGTTGGCATTAAATTAGTGGGATTTAGTAATTTTGAGATTTTTTTCACCGAAATTGGCCAGCATTGAAAAGATATAGAGAAGCAGGAAATTATGCACAGATGAGACAGATGAGATTGTGTCAGCTCTACTTCCCTAGGAAATCAGGCATGTAATCTGTAAAATTTGCCTTCTTGTAATGTAAGAAAGATTACTGCTATAACTCCCAATGTAAGTATTAAAGAACCATTTTTTGGCTGGAACAGGATTATATTCCTGTCAAATAATGGGGCAGACTTCTACTACAATTATAACTTCAGGTAGGAATTGTCTGATGCAAAGAATTTCCAGTTTAGCAACAAAAAGGGTTTGATAATTCAGAAAATTGATATCACTGTCATTTAATGGTTTTCAGTGGCTGCAAAATGGTCCCTATATTACCAACAGGAAAGATAATTTACACATTGTTATGAATTAATTCACTTAAACAATCAGGTTTTTTTATTTGTTTTCATCATATATTTCTTCACAGGCTCACAAATCTCCCTCACCTTTTTGTTATCTTTGTTTTGTTCCTAACACCTCAGATTTTTGCAAGCTTTCAAAAGCCCTTGTGCTAACTCTGCCTCCCAAGGCTTCACAGGAAGCTATATCTTGTGTCTGCTGGACTTCTATATGCAAAGAACTGAGATCATAAAGTTAAACTATTAATTAGTTTTAGAAGTGTAATGCTTAGCATAAAAGACAGGAATCAATGAAGTATAGCTGTGGTTTTGCACCATGGTTTTTGTAAAATCTTACCTGGGATTAAATGGCAGAGATACAAGTAAAGAGATATTAGAAATGGAATGTCATAATTTAATGACTAAATGCAACATCTCATTGTTTTTATTCACTGGAAATAAAAACTTCTGCCATTCTCCTGCTCCTTCTGTTGGTATTACCAAAAAAACCTGTTCATATCATTATTTGAAATATGTTCTTTTTAAATTTACTCTAGTACCTAAGGACTTCAAATTCAGTAAAGTTCAGCTGTATATCTGGATAACACATCCTTACCCCAACTCTATGGTGCAGAAATACAGACTTTCACTAATCCAAGTGGTGGTGCAGCTTCAGTGTTTTGGTGTGCAGGGTACTATGGTGTTGAAGAACTCCACAGTTAACTTTTGTGCAAATATTAGAGACGCTTCTAAATCCACATCACATACAATATAATTTTGAGGGTCTTTTTTTTTTCTTCTTTGTGCATTGCCTATTTTACTATTATTGTAATCAAATAATACTACAAGTTTTAAGGCTAGCAGATTCATATATTATGTCAAAAGCTTACTTATTTATATACCATGTCAACTTCATTCTCACAGCAGGGTTCTCTTTGGATAATGGCTGCACTTCAGAGACTGGAAAAGGCATAATTACAGTTCATCCCACACTGACTCTATATAGAGAGTGAAAATGAAATCTGGAGTAAGGATATTATAACAAAGAAGACCCATATCTTCTAAAATAACAGCTACTAGGCTACTTTACCTTTAATAAAACACTAATACCTGCAGGGCTGAAGAATAAATTGTAGATAATTAGAGTCCCCTGTTGATTACTTGTTATTTACTTGTTAATACAGTTTTTCTCTCTAACACCAAGCAGATTTTTGTGTTGCAATTCTCTATATCATCTAGAGCTAATTTAGCCAATTTTATAGATGCATGTCCTGATATCTACTCCTGCTTAGTGAAACTTGCATTCACCTTTCATTATCAAAAATCCTGTTCCCAAATAACTAATTGCAAGTAGTGCTGTATGAAGAGGATATACTGATCGGGTATTTGCTATGGTTGCATTTGGCATCAAACAGCCCATGGCTTCAGTCACAGAATCACAGAATGTCTTGGGTTGGAAGGGAATCGTCCAACTCCCCTGCTGCAGACAGGGACACCTTCCACTAGACCAGGTTACTCAAAGCCCCATCCAACCTGGCCTGGAACAGTTCCAGAGATGTGGCGTCCACAACTTCTTTGACAAATCTGTTCAGTCTCACATTACAAAAATTCTTCCTCATTTCTTTAAATGTTACTATTACTTTTGATTCCCTCTTTTTTTTTTTTTTTTTTTTTTTTTTTTTAAAAAAAAAAAAAAAAAGTGCAATTTGCCTAAAATAGAAAATGGGGACTCGGACTTTCTATTACAGAAATTATGTTTGCAATGCAGAGCACTAGTGAAGAGCTGATCTCCTATTTCAAATTATTCTGCACAAATTACAAACACACACCTTTCCTTGTATAAAAAACCTTCATGTATGTCTCTTTAGCAGGTGGTTTCCTCTCCCCAGGTGATGGAGAATTTTTGTTTCTTCACCCTCTTATAAGTTTGATGGAAGTATTATTTGTCACAGTCACTGGCTCTGATTCTCAGAAGGCTTCAGGGACTTGGCATTTCCAGTCCTTCACATTCGTAATAAGAAATCTTTTCAACAAAAACCTGATGGTGCAGATCAGCCTTTCTATTTGCTGTGATGATTGAGGACAGAAAAAGATATGAAACATGTTCTATTTCATGGATTAACTGTCTTCAGTTTTCCTATAAAATGTGTTCTTTGGTTCAATTTCACTTCAACAGATCAACTCCCCTGGACCCATTTTACCACATGAAAAATATGAGACAGCTTGTTTTTGTATAGAAAAACGAGTCTATTTCAACCAACACTTAAAACATTGGCTTAGATTTCTGGGGAAAAGCAAGCCTGTCTGCAGAAGGTAAGGTTTTCTCTGTCCAGACTTTTCTCACACTTCAGCAAGGAAGGTATCACGTGTCATATTTTAGCTTGTTATCACCCAAATTAGCTCTGTCGGTTCCAGAGGTTAACCATGAGGTGCAGATGAATTCTATAAGCCTTCCTAAAATTAATTATCAAACTTTAGTTTGGATTATAAGTGTTTTGAAATTCTGTGCATTTGCCTAAATTAAATACTACTTTAATTTATCCAAATAATTATGAGTGTGCTTTCTCATTTGAGGGATTTTTGTTAACCATAACTTAGCTTGGTTGCAAGTGATTTGAAGTCCTCTTAAGCCTACTGGCAGAGCAGACTCTGTTCTGTTGCTTGATGAAATGCAAAAAAGAGCACTACTTTCCTGCTTGTAGCATTAATTAGTGCATACATTCAATTATTTTCACAGGTTTTTTCCCATCCAAATTTATATAAAAGCCTTCTATTTGCAAGAAGCCCTCTTGCCCTGTCCTGCTTTGATTAGCCTGAGAGAGTATTCACACTGCATGCTCAGTTTTACCTACACATGGACCTCAGCAAGGTGCTTCTTGTTTGCCTTGTCCTGCTTTTATGGCTTTTGCATTCATCCTAGTTCATATAACTTGAGAAAATTTCTCTTCTTTTCCTTCATTTTCCCAGTGTTTGTGCAAAGATTTGTAAGGACCTGAGCTACATTTACTACTCATTACTATTATTCATTGTTTGCCTATTCTCTTCATTTAAGCTTCCATGTCCCTGTTCTTTAATTGTGTTCTTTGGATATTGAGAGTCACAAAAGACATCCCTGAGCCAGCCATCACCTTCTCTTTTGTTTCATCATGCCTCATGAAGTATTTGGGAAGACCAAATGGGTTTCAAGGGCTTATTTTTGCTAGCTGTGCCCAGTTCTGACTGCTGATGTCTTGTGACCACATTAGAAAAAGAAGAGCCAGCATGTATCCTTCGTCTTCCTGTAGCTTGGCTCTTGGTGTGTTGGGTGGCATTTTACCAATACATCGATACAGAACTATATTAAACAATTAGTTATCAAAGCATTTTGTTCTTGCTAGTATTTTTTTTTCCCTAGCTGTTCAGTGTCCATGGCAGCAAGATTATGTTTGGTATGTGATGTAGGTTGGCTTCCAGCAGGAGTCCTCTCGCTACCTTTTAGGATTAGGCTGCAATCCCTGTTAGGCAGTTTGGTAGATAAGAGCTCTCAAAGGTGATAATCATATTAGATGGTTTACCAACTCCTGTAGCTCAAAAATGAGTGGGTTGATCTCTTGAATAACTAAGTCAAATCAATTATTATTCATTAATATTCAACATCAACATTAAATCTCCATACATTACCTAAAGGGAATTGTGCTAGCGGCACTCACGTCCTCACTTTTTCCAAAAGAATTGCTCCTATTTATAGGCCATTTGTTTATGGCACTTGAAACATTTAATTTCACTGCTGCAGATCTCTCCCACGCCTGCCTTGACTTGATGTTTTTAAGTCAGTTGCTGACAAGCTTTCAAAGACCATCGTACTGACTGTACCTTGCCTAGGTGCAGTTCTGCTGCGCTTCATCAGCCACGGCAGAACATGTGTGTACCTGATCACATGCAAACCCAGAAATTACAGTAGTCAGCTGCTAGCTGCTTTCCCCACCAGAGCCTAGTATGAATAGAAATGATCCTGAGAGGAGGTTCATGGTTAGGTAACTTACCCATGTACTCTACAATCTGTACGTGTTTTGTATGAGATGACTGAAAAATGAAATTTGTCCCATGATTAGAATCATTTAGGTTGGAAAAGACCTGTAAGATCATCCAGTCCAATATTAAAACCTATCCCTAAAATCACATGGACTCCACCTAGTAATATTTAAACAAATCTTTCAAATCATCCTTTCTGTGGCCTAGGAATGCATGAAAATCTTTCTTATTTGACACACTTTAAAGAAATTTAAACAAATATTTCTCTAGTATGGTCCAAGGATGCCTGATTCTCAGTATGGTGGGATGATAGCCCTTGTGCTTGACATTTCTTTAATTCTACTAAAATCCCAAGTCCTGAAATAGACACCAAAACCTGCATTTAAATGAATCTGTCATCACTCGCTCCCCAAAAGCAATGTTTCTGTGTATTATTGCCATTTTTAACAAGAGGAGAAAAACATATAAGCTGAATGAATTGTCTTGTCTTTCCCTATTATTCATTAGGATACAGGATCTATTTCCTCTCCATTTAGATTCCAGTGATTTTAGTACTGTAAGTTAATAGGGACTTAATTTCTGAAATGGGATTTTAACAATTGTAATAGAAGAGATTGGAACATGAATAATTTTACCTTCAGCATAAAACCAAAAGGAGCTTCTTTCTGTCCATTAGATAATATAGTAACAACCCCTCTGATGTGCTGATGTGTTAAAGCCAGAACATGTTTATGTGCTGAAACATCTTAATTCGTGGCAACTGGCAGGACAGAAGAATTTAGTTGTTTCTCCTGACATTCACTGAAAAGTGAGCAGAGGTGACATTACAGCCCATAACAGCAATGTGATGTAAACGTGAACCAAACTGTGGTTAGCTAACACAACAGGGTATCCTTATGTGCACTACAGGACTCACATGAGGTGTTAACTGCTACGCTAATTAAATAACTCATAGATTGATACGTGACACATTGCAGCCCAAGAAGATTGTGGTACACATTATTTGGTTTCTGATTCAGTGATAAAAGTTATTGTGCTAACTAAGAAGCAGCTCCTTCCTCGAGATATAAGTATGAAATCACAACTACTTTAAGCTTGCTATAGATTTTTATCTGTTGGGGAACAGTCTTTTTATGTGAGTTGTACTGGAAAAAGAAATTGTCAACAAAAGTTTTCCAGGTGTCAAATTTCACCTACCACCTAATAATCAGGAACAATCTTCTTTTTTTTTTTTTTTCCCCTAAACGAAGTTTCTAGACAATAAGGTGTGCTCAAATACCAATATGTAATACAAGCTTTTGTGTAGACTATTATGGTATTTTTTTGAAATTACTTTAAAAACAGGCCATGACAGACCAGTTACTCTGACAAAGGCAGGTGTTGTTGTCAGAGGATAAACATGGTCCTCAATTTACATGTAGCATTTTTATGTCAATCGATGTAGAGAAATGAAAGCACCTCATGAAAAGCAGGGTAGAAACTTATCTTTCTTCACCATATAGTTATTGGAAGACAAAGAGATGAACTGGTGAATGGGGATTCAGAGCAAATTCACTGGATGTTAAGCTTTATGGAGACACACAGCTCACCGGCAGATAGTAGCCAAAATTATGATGAACTATGAGAACTGTGTGTTCAAGGCCAGGTTGGAAGGGGCTTTGAGCAACCTGGTCTAGTGGGTGTAATCCTGCCTATGGTAGAGGGGCTGGAACAAGTTGATCCTTAAGGTACCTTCCAACCCAAACCATTCTATGTGTCTATTATAAAAAATAAGTAATTTTGAGTGATTTCCTGATCTGTGGCTCAGGTGATGGTGTTCAGCCAGAGAACAATTCTTGTATCCCAACACAAAATCCACAAGACCATGGTGAAGACAAGTAAATTGTCATTCTTTCTATTCCTAGGGTATATGTATGCATCCAGACTTATGTCTGGTGTTGACATTTGAGATTAAAGGAGAGGCAACAAGGCTGTTTAGGTTCAACCCAACGTTGTGCATAGAATATATACAAAAGATACTCAGGGAAAATATAATTGGAAGATCTCACCACATAAACAGGTAATTTCATGGCCAGTGCACTGGGTTAAATTTGTTTCTCTTTTAACTATCCATAGCTACAGTTAAATGTGTCTTTTCTCAAAGCTAGTGAGAGGTCAGAGATGCTCAGGTGTTTCTAGAATGCTGGGAGCCAACAGCTGTAACTGAAGAGCAAAGAAGAAATTTGTCCTGCGTAGTAATATATCTAAGAATAAAGAGAGTCAGCTCTGGCCCTCTTGTCCCTAGGCAGCTGGGTGGTAGCTGTAAAAGTGTGTGAAGAAAGCACCCAGATCCCTGACACTGGGTGGGTTAGGAATACACTGCGTAACAGAAATGGGAGAAAGGCTATTTTAACAGAGAAGAATTCTGTTCCCTTTGCTTGAGTTGTCTCTGCTAATCAGATGAGAAGGTGATAAAATTGTAACTGTTAGGACAGGATGTGCTTAGCCTGAACAATGTGGTCATCTGGGAGCTGGGGTGGCACACTATATACTTGTGAGTTCACCAGGACCCAAATAATTTTTTATTGTAGAAATGCCAAAATATAAATGAGTCTATGTTTAATCAGAGAAAAGAGGTTCCCCAAATGCACTGTGGAATATATGACAGCAGAGAAATATATATTTAAGTTACATCATCTATGTTGTAAAAGAATAAGTGCCTGGAGTGATTCTTTGGCATTTTCCCAAACAGGACACCTTTAAAATATGACAGATATATTGCCCTGCTAGGTCAAGAAAGTTGCAGACTGGGAAGGGATGACAAGCTGTTGCCTAAGGTTTGCTTTATGAAAGTGTTGTTTCAAATGTCAGTGATCAACAGTGATCAACTTTTACCTCCTGGGGTTTTGTGGTAAGTTAAGAGTTAATGGCAAAAACTTGAAGCCTTGCAAAACAAAAATGATAACTGGCTTCCATAATCTCAGTCCAGTCTGTGGCAGACAGGCAAAGTGGTCTGGGCCTTAGTGAAAATCCTAACATTTTTTTTACTACCTGTTTTGCAGGTTTGTTTCTTAGATAAAATACCCGTAGAAGTCCCTGAGTATGAATAGAGATCATGTTTATTTTTGTAGGAGTCACACAGTTCTTAATGTCTAGCACAAGACAAAGGATGCTGTGTGGGAAGAGCGTGGTAGAATAAATGCACCTAATCAGCTGCCAATTATCTAATTAGCTAATGTAAAAATGGGTAGAGAGATTTAGAGAATGTAGGGGTGGTTGCCATTTATTTGTGGAAGGAGGTCAAGGTGCTCCTGTTTCTTTCCACAATAAATGTCCTTTTGCACACTCAGGATAAATTATTCATTTGAGAGAAGAACAGGGCAGATGTGAACAGGAAGGAGCTGGTGCAGCACTGTGAGTGAGGGTCTGTCTTACCTTTAGTCATCCGAAGACCATGGAGCTGCTTCAGGGGTACTGCTGGAGAAAGGCTCTTCAGGTCCTCCCACCCTTGGCTAAACAGACAAACCAAGTTTTGGAGGCATTTGAGTGTCTCCTCTAACTTGAGGAAGCCCAGACAATTTTCTTTGACTAGAAACAACCTCTTAGAAAGCTCAGTTAAATGAGAAAGAAGCCTGCTGATACCCTTTGACAACTTGAGGTGGCTGAGAGAAATCCCATTTATACATATGTCTGTAGCTTTCTTTCTTTAGGGTTGTGTAACTATTTGCTACTCTCCTTATCCTTATCTATATATATCTGACATATGCTAAAAACTAGAATTTTGCTCCTACACATACATAAGTAGAAAACCATTAAGCATTACTCAGTCAATATTGAGCCTGATGACAACTGAATTAGCACAGCCAAAAAGCCTTAGAGCTTCCTTCCTAATGTGGATGAACTCCAATGTCCTCACCATAACTGGGAAGAACAACAGGAAAAAAAATTGAAAACTTTAAATATACACCTATCTAGATTGCTTCTTATGTGGAAAGGTCTCAGTGAAACACATGAGGTCAAAATTTTTACACATTTTAGAAAGACTATGGAAACCATCCTTAAAAGCCTGGAGAAGTCAGTAGATATTGACTTAGGTTATTACAATGTTATATTATGATAATGTTAAATCAATATTTTATATCTATGCATCCATGCTTTTTAAGTAACATGCACTGGGGATTTATCTTCTTTCCTGAGTATTCATTTCATGCTCTAGCAAAACTTATAGGCTTGAACAGGACAGGACTCATACAAGTATTTATAAGTTACTTAAAAAGGTGTAGAAGGACTGTAGTTTTTCAATACATTCTCTCAGACTTTTTTCTGTGTGTATTTTATCCTGTTAGCCTCTTGTTAGCAGAAAGTCTCTGGAAACGCATTTATAACAAAATTTCTCCAGTTCAATTGTCAAATCTCTTGAAATAGCTTCCTTTGTTTTACTGTCCTGCTTTCCTGGTTTCCAGAAACAGAGAAGTAATCTTCTGTGGCATAAAGAAAGTCATGATTTGTAGAGACTTTCAGAAAACACGTTAATGACTCCAAATAATTTGAGTCAATAGTTTATGTGCTTAAGCACTTAGGCTGTTGCCTATTTTGTTTGTTTGTTAGTTCCTTTGTTTGTTTTCCCTAAATGAATGGAATTCCAGAATGACTAGGTAAGAGTTTCAAAGTTCCCACATCAAAGCTTTTAGTCTCCCCTTTTTTACACCATGTTTTCATATTTGGAGGGAGACATGGTAACTTGTGTTTATGTTTCTGCATTTCACATTTCAATATTTGCTTCTAGGACTATTTGAAGATATGAGTTTTTTCCCATGATTTTGCATTAGAGCAGGTATTTACTGCTCCTTACGTGTTTAAAAATTGCAGCATAGTTAGAAAAAAACAGACAGGAAACTTCCTAAAAAATGAAGGAAAATAAGACAAGTATGAAGCACTCCTTGAGAAAAGTAATAATAGGAGCTGAAGAAGTCAAATTAGGTAAATGATTGAGGTGCTCAGTACTGCCAGTGTTTTCCTGGGGGAAGGTGCTGATTCCTTATGAACAGGCCTAGGAATGAGTCTTTGTGCAGTGCACAGTGGTGAGGCTGCTGCCCTCCTTGGACCTGAGAATTGAGTAATTGGTGTGCCTGCCTTCCTTGAGAATGTTTGTCTTCTTGAAAGTGTCCTTTTTTCTGGGGTTGGGCAGGAGTCAGGAGATGTTTGTGACTGAAAATCCTGTGTGTTCTTTCACTAAGTTCTCCCTTAACAAGTGATTTTTATCACTTTTCCCTTTTGGTTCCTCCTCAGCTGAACACCAAACTGGTTTGCCATTTGCCAGCTGTGCTGACCTGCAGGTGCTGTTTTCCAGTGCTAAGAGAAACAAAACCGCTTGGTTTCTGCAGCCCTCGGTGTGGGTGGCTACGCAATTTTTATTTTTGTTTCCTGGCACAATTTGCCCAAGGAGCCTTTTAGTGGTGGCTGGGGCTCTCATTCTCCTTCCTGGTCCAAGTGTGCACCTACCCTCATGCAGCTCTTCATCCACATGCACTGCCCACAGAGGGGCTATGAAAACAAGAAGCAAAAGGGTATTTCATAGGCACTAATCACACTTGCAGATGATTCTTTCCTGAATTTTATCCTTTGCCAGCTGTTAAAATCAACAATCTCTTTATTATTATTTCAAAGAATTGACTACCCCAGGAGGGAGTGTGCTAAAACTTTCAGATTCCTAATTCTGATTAAAAGCAAGAGCCCATTTCTTTGAAAGCAAAACAGGTAAGTAATACAGAAAAACGAATGAAAATCTCTTCCTCTGGTTCCCCAAGTCAAGTTTTTGTTACCATCTGAGCTCTTGACTTTTTCTGGTTTTCAGAAGCAAAGATGCAAAATTTAATCACTTCTTATATCCCTGAAAGGAAGAACTGTCATGTTCCATGGCAGTGACTGGAGCTGCCAAGAGAGGTCTGGCTACCCCAGCCAGGAAGAACCACCCTGCAGCTGCTGGGAGGTGACAGGTTTTTTCCTGCTGAAATTCACCCTCATCAGAAGGCTGTCACATCCGCAGCTTTTAAGCTTTATGCAGACCATATTTCTTTGGACAGGCTTTCCTAATATAACCTTGATGGCTGGCTGACCATCTCCTGTGCTTTCAGAAAGTCTTATGCAACACAGATACTGCGTCATGAAGGAGAACACTCTTTTTCTTTGGTCATTAAATATAAAAACACTCCTCGGATGTGATGGTGATAAAAGCCTTTAGAAAAAAAACAGCACAATCTCCCTGGTGGCATTTTGGGATGATTTTTCTGTTATTTATACTGCTCTAATCCCTATCCAAATCATTCTATCTGGCTTCTTCCAAGCTATTTCATCAGAAATAAGCATAAAAAAATTATGACAAATGCTGCAGTCAGTTGTTATGGGAAATAGCAATTTTCTGAATTTTAAGAAAAATTGAATGTTTTACACACTAAAGAAGAATGACATTCAACTCTTTGTCCTTTGAGCAAGTACGAGGACACCACAAAGAAGATATTAATACCACCGTAAGTAAAAATACATACATTAGTTTTACATAAAGAAAAAGCTCCTTAAGCCTAATATAAGAACACACGTCAGGCTGAGGTCGAATGAGATAGTGGGTATGAGGAAAAAAGCAGCAGTTGGGAAAACACATAATTTCCCTTTTGTGTTATGTGTGGGAGGTGAAATTGTACCACCTTTCTATGGCAATTGCATCTGCTACTGAACATCTGTTTCCATCCATAGGATTAGTCTCTGAATCTTACTAGCACCTTTCCTTCTCTTTTATTTAAAAAAGGAAAGACATATGCAGGTATGCTTGCATTTCTCTTTGGAGAATCTCCACGTTCTGGGGTGTTGGGGCTGTGCTACCACCACATTGAGATTCTTGGACACCTTTGGAGTAGCAATCATGCTGCTTTCTCCCAAACTGATGCTAGCAGTTTTGAGTAATATTTTTCCTATTTGAAATGGGTGTCTATGTGAACAGAGCAGTAGGATCAGCACAGACAATCTGGACTGGATGAGGGCTGGGCTGGAGCCAGTGATGCTTTCCCCCTGGGGGGCTACACTTGACCCTGAACCTTGCAGGGGCCAGAGCCACTGCTATCAAGACTCACAGAAAGGAAGGTGAGTGTGTAAAGCTGTAGGAGAACACCTGGGGAAAAGTGTGTCCTGGAGATATCCAACTGGACACAATTAGAGAGAGACAGAGGACAGAGACAAGAAAAAACATTAGTGCATTTTAAACAGTGTGGGAAACAGTTTTGATGCACAGCAACATGTGTCGATTCCACTTCGGCCTCACAGCTGCTCTTTTTTTCCAGTACTTCCTTACTCCTAGCCTAAGTTTTGCTTATTTTGGGGCTAAATTCACTTCTTTCCCCATTGTTTTGCATTTCTGATAAGCCTGCATGAGTTAAAGCCTATGTATCTGGTTGGAGACAGACGAGAAGGAATCACTCCTTCTTTCAGACAGGACTCTTCCACAAGCTGTTCTCCCATTCTTTCACCAGCTATCTGCTTAGGACACACCCCTCTTCCATGTGCAGACCCCAAACATCCCCATTTGGTGCCCTGCTGCAATGGCTCCCTGGGAGTGTGCCTTGAAGCCGCCCCAAGTACTTGGCATCCTGCAGGATTACTCATTCTCAATTCACATTTCTTTTGGGAAGTTCAGCCTCTCATTTTCCCTTCCACTAATTAACGTCAGAAATATTTTATTGTCATGCTCGCTTTATCCCAGCGTTCCTCTAATTAGCTCTGAGTTATTCAGTGTGCATTTGAGGCTGTTCAGTGTTAATGAGCCTGTCAGTCACAGTCTTCAAAGACTCACAGCTTCAAAAAAGCCAGAGATGGAAAGGACCTGTTAAAGATGTTAGTCTCTATCTCTGAAAGCAAGAGTCCTCCAGGCTTAGTTTAACCACTTGTAAAACTGGCAATGTTTCTTCTCGGCTTTGAGGGTGGCATATGTGTTTTATTCAGCTCAGCAGTTTGACCAAAGCAAACTTTGCATACTGAAATGGGAAGGTACTGCCATGTGTCAAAGGCACATGGAAAGATGATGCCTGATTTGCAATTACCCTGCTCTGAATTCTGGTCTTTTCTTCACAGTATACCTATGCTGAAACTGCATTTTATGTAAGTAAAATCCTCTCAGCGCTTGCTAAAGTAGGGACAGTATAAAAGACAATGTCTCCTCTTAAATGGACATGGGATTTTTGGAAACAAGCCACACTGGAGCCAGAATGGTACACTTGGCCTTTTACCAGGACCTGAGCTACCTTTTCAATTTAGATCTATTTCATACCTATCTTCTGAGCTGGATTCATCCCATATGGCTGCTGTTGCCGCAGACTTTCATTGAGCCACAACTCCTCAGAGCTACCTTTGGCTGCCCCAAAGAACCTTTCCCATTTTATTTATCTCAACATTTCAGAGGCTGTAGCCACTCAAATGACAGCTGGATGTCAGTTTCTGTGCACTGATGTCTCTGCTGCGGAAGGGGCCTCATTCTGTGGCTGCTCCATCCATCCGCAGTGCGGACATCCAGCCTTTCATGCAGGGAACTGATCTTGCTGTCTGCTAAATATGTGGCTTCACTGGCTGAGATGATTTGACAAGGCTGAAATTCGATAATCAGAGCTAAAATCTGGCACTAGCACATCACGACGAGGGCCTATTTCCATGGGGACCCTTGTGTAGCAATTGATTCAGCTACACAGACATTTCTGACAAATAGCAAATGTCCATTTGCTTTTCCCATCTCCTGTCTCAGTATCAGCACCATATTCATGACAAATGAGAAAAGCAGTGGCAAGGTCTTTAGAGAGATTTATGCAAGTGTGGTTTTTATTTGGAAGCTGCTCAGAGTCACTGCTGCAATTGGAAAAAAAAGCTGCCAAGCTCTGGGGAGTTCAGTAACATCTCAGCTCCAAGCCCCTCTGCCAGGCAGAAGAGCTGTGGGGCACAGGGTCCTTGGCTAGAGGTGCAGGGCTACTTGCTTGTCCTGCATTACCTCACTGACATTGGTGTCTGCTAATGCTTCCAAGCAACTGTACCAAAAAACCCTGCAAGACTTTTCAGCTTTCACTGAAGTTATTAAACACAGCCCATCCTCAAGTGATTGCAATGCCATCAGGGAGCCCTGAAGGTGAAATGCTATTTTTTCTTGTCCAGCCCACCCAAACCCACCCATACTGTTTCCATGGGGCTATTTGGCTGTGAGGTCTTTTGGACTGCAGGTCTTGCAGAGAACTGGAGGACACAGAACTGAAAGATGGACAGGGCAGTGTACAGGATCTTCCCAGCCTGTAAAGGTCCTGACAGCTCTCAGCTTCCTAGGAACAGTGCAAGCCCATGACTTCTCACCAGCTCACACAAGGCAGAGATCAGCTTCTTTTCCTTTTGGTAGTCATTTCTCTTCAGTCTCATACCTACACACCAGCCTCCTCTGTGCAGAACTAAACAACCACAATTCATTTGATCTCTCTTCATAAGCCATATCTTTCCCACTTTTTCAATAATTTTATTTGGTCTTTCCAGCTCCAAAAATTGGTCACAGAAATCCAGAATTGACCATCCCATAGCTCAGAGAAGCAGACAACTCCTTTTCTTTTTGGTAGGCTATTTTCCTGCTGAGGGCTGATGTTTGTCTGCTTTACTTTTCAAAATCATGCAATTCCTGCCTCATATTCAGGGGTACTTGTAGCTCAACGTGTCTTCTACCAAACTGTCTTAGGGCATTTATTCTCAAGTAATCTCAGTAAACCCACGACAGTTGATACATCTGGATTTCTTCTAAGTGCTTCTAGAAAGCTTTTTGGTTGCTGTACCCTTCTGAGACCCAAAGGCTGGGATTTGCCTGGCTCTTCCCTGACATCTCACAAGGCTTAGCAGTGTTCCTGCCTTTCCCAGCCCCCCAGGAGCTCATCTATTTCATGGCTTCACAGAGCTCTGCCCTTGCTGCAGCTGCGATACACCGAGGTGCAGCTTGTCCCTTTGTCATGGGTATGAAATGATCAGTCAATTGATTGCAGTTAACCTTTTTATTAAGGGGAGCAAAAAAAATCATTTAACAGTTGCAAGCAAAAGGCATTAAACACAGCCTTTTAATAGCTTTCCGCCTCTGCTGATAAGGGATTACACATTTTCTGTTGGTCTCCTCATTATTGGTGTTTCTACAGAAGCTAATAAGAAATTCTATGACCAGAGACAGTGGCATCTTTTATCCTTTCTTTTCCCTGTTTTAGAATTGCACTCAGCAATCTTTTCTCTCTTATCTGTGTGCCCCATGATCTTGGGTCAGTGAAGAACTCAGTAACCAGACACACTCACCTCTTTCTAAATTTTGCATACCTCTCACTCTCAGGGACAGTTGGCAGTTTTGTTTTTAAGAGCATTTCTTTAAAAAAACAGCTGTCTACTCCATTTTCAGTTTAACTGCCTCCCATGAGATCTTACTACCAGTTGCCTGAGTCTATCAAAATCTGCTTCCTCGAAGGCCATCTTATCTTGCTGCTCTCCCTCACGAAGTGGGGCAGTTTCATCCTGTTATGGTCCCTTTCCTTGGCTGAGAACAAAGATAATCTCCCCTCTCACAACCAGCTTTTGTATTAAAACTAAGTGCTGCATGTTCTACTTCTTTCATGGAAACATTTTGCGCTTTACTCAGTCTCTTTGGGATTAGTTACATTCTAATTTTTCTTAGCTCACAGCTCATGGGGTTTTTTGTCCTTTTATACTGGTTTTAGCTGGGATAGAGTTGTTTTTACTCCTATATACTATGCTTTGAATTTGTGATGAAAACAGACATACTGATGCTTCAGTTATTGCTGAGCAGTGCTTACACAGTGTAAAGGTCTTTTATGCTTCCCCCACTGCCCTGCAGTGAGTGGGCTGGGGGTGCACAAGAGGTTGAGAGGAGAAACAGCTGGAACAGATGACCCCAGCTGACCAAAGAGATTTTCCAAACCATATGGTGTCATGCTCAGCTATAGAACGGAGTATGGGGGAGGTTGTTCAGAGCTGCTATTTCTCCATTTCTTGTGATCTAGCTGGGCAGCAGTTGGTTGGTGGTGAGCAACTGGGATTTTGTTTGTATCACTTGCTTTTCTTAGTTTCATTTTGTTTTCTCCTTTTTATTTTTTTGTTGTGTTGCTGGTATTTCTTTGGGGGGAGAATGGGGACAGGGCGTTTGTGTGCTATAGTTGGTTGGTTTGCTGGTTTATTTGGTTTTTAACTATTGTACCACCTTTATCTTGAAGTAAGATTTGTTACGCTCTTACCCTTCTAATTCATCCCCCATCTCACTGGAGATGGGGGTGAGTGAATATCTGTGTGATATTTAGCTACCTGCCAGGGTTAAGCCATGACAACCAAATTCTCATTCATCTCATGCCTTGCAGCTGAACCTTTAGTTTGCTCACGTGTCTAAGTCACACATGATTAGATGTAATTAGTCCTGAAAAATTTATGCTCAAGCAATGAATTGAATTGGAAGCAGCAGAATGACTGTGATGGAAATGCTTGTTTAATGTATCAAGAGCAAGGTCACAGCGAGTCTTAGCTTGTTTGCATAGATAGATACAGATAGGGCCTCTTTGCAGGTTATGTGGCAAGGTTATTGAATCCCTAGAGCTGGCCCACAACTTGGAAATGTGTGTGGGAAGGGTGTGCACAAGTCTTTCTGTCCCCTTC
Organism: Acrocephalus scirpaceus scirpaceus; assembly: GCA_910950805.1. Taxonomy (NCBI): domain Eukaryota; kingdom Metazoa; phylum Chordata; class Aves; order Passeriformes; family Sylviidae; genus Acrocephalus; species Acrocephalus scirpaceus. The sequence goes on along the minus strand of OU383774.1, from coordinate 50,975,693 downwards.
AGTATCTTCATATTCTTCATGCAGATGAGTGTGCTTCTCTGGCTGTTGACCATGAGGTGCAGGGTGCAGCTGTCAAGGAAGAGGATGAGAACAAGGTCTTGTTTTCAGGTTTGCTGAAAGTGTCCAGGTACAACTGCAGTTCCTGCAATCCATCCTGGCAGACATGAGGGATGAGCCATTCCAGAAACACAGAAGGAGAATATGGATCTTAGGTGATGCCTTTGGCAGCAACCAGACTGTCCCTCTCGTAGCAGAAAGGCTCAGCCTTGCAGATCCTAACAAAAAGCAAAGCCAACCTTCAGGTTCCTCCACTGAGGAAGTAGGTGTTAGTTGGCCAGGTGTTATCAACTATCTGTTCAATGCTCACAGGAGAGCCTGGTGTGGTATCTCCAGACCAGGTTTTAACATCTGTGCCTACAGTTCTTCAGTAACTTTATGAGGATCGGTGATTTCAGAAACAGACACTTTGTGTTCTTGGCTAGCATAAGTTAGTGAGAAGCCTTTTTGCAGAGGGTGCTTTTCAGCTGAGGTATCATTACTCTGAGCCTTAAAATCTCTTGAGAACTTTCCTCTGCCCCCAGAGGCCATGCCACTGTTTTCTATCATGTTGAAACCTTTGCTGTTCATTTTCTGCTCCTCTAGCACCAGAGCATGTGTGGTGCTGGTACCCATCTCCAAACAAGTGTTATGGTTTGACTTAATGGATTTTGTTTAGACAGATGAGCTTCTGTGATGGGCCAGTTGCATACATTGGAAAGGCTTCTGGAGGAAAGAGAATGCAAGAGGAGTTTCAGTAGGTCTCACCTATTTTCACCTCTTTCCTAAAGGGCTTAATTTGCACAGCCTGACGTATACAATGAAAGTGGATATAAATTAAAATGTGGTTACAGGTTTGTAAATGCACAGAGTGATTTTCTTCATTAACTCAAAATAAATTAATAAACAGAAATTTATTTGTCATTTAAGTATTAACTAAAGCTCATCTAGCCAGTAGAACCTTTCTGCAACAGTAATTTGTTGCGAGATACTTCCAATCTTGACCTTAATTGGCAGTGAGTTTCTGCTTGCTGCAGTGGAAATTTATCCAATAGTGCGAGCTGCTGGTGACAGGATCTATTTTGTTTACCGCTAGCATTCTCTCACATAAGAGCATACACTCTTAGACACAACACCTTTAAAATCAATGCACAATTTTAATAAAAATAGTCTTAAACAAAGATTTTACAATCAATGTTGTACTTTGCTTGCAGAATGATTTGACTTTAGCAATTAATCCTAGCCTACACCACTCTCTGCTGTAGCAGAATACAACCCAGTAGCTTTGCCACAGCTTTTAATAAAGATGTAAAAAAGAAAAATATCAAATTCAAATGCTTATCTGATGCATATTAAAACCTTCAAAGCACCATTGTAATTGTAAAATGCTAAACAATCTGAAGAACATGGTTGACTTTACAGTAGAAGGAAGCACAAAGTTTAAATTTCTATCATGAGAGAAATTAACGAGTTAACTTTGAATTAACTGCTGCTTCTCCAATGGTTGTAGTCTCCTAGGAACCATCTACTTATCTTAGCACTATAGACTTGATTTTTTTGAAAGAATACCTACACGCACACATTACTTGCATGTCAATCACACAACTCTAAGGTGTTTTTTAGCCTTCCTAAATATTAAAAATACACACTGAGTTTTGCCTCCATAACTGAAGAGGTTCTAGTACTTAACTTACCAAAAAGAAACATAATAAAGATGAGTTCAGTGAGCCTCTGTTTAGCATCACAAAAATTAAACTTTCTGAGTCTTTTTATGTAGTAAAAATTAATAAATTGAAAAAATTATATTTCCTCCTTCTCTAGGCTGTACCTCCTACATTTATGATGCATATATTTAGATGTAATCACATAATTCCAGGACCCTAATCAAGAATAATTAGAAATAATTATATCAGTTGTCAACAAGTTTTTTGAATAACTAATTTCATATCTAGGAGGAGTGAGGCCTTCTGTAGAACCAGATTGTAAATCGAATTTTTTCCTTTGCTTTATCTGATGAGTGGGGGAGGTTGTATTGTTTTTTTTTCACTTCTGGTTTTAGGGATTTTTACTAGATTCAGAATTGTGATAACAGAAGATTCAGCAGTATAAAACTGTGTGGGAAAAAAAGAAGCATAAGAGTAGGAGAAAAAAATAAAATCTGTTTCTCAGTATTTCTCTGTACAAGTTTTTCAAATCCCCTTTTTGCTAAAATTAGCTGAAAAAAATTACAAGAAATTTCAGTAGCAAAATCCATGGTATCACTATGTGAAATCCTGCACACCAGAAATGAAAGCAGTGGTATCAATGCTCTAGGAGCAGAATTTTGTAGAATGAATCACCATACTAAGAGCTTCCAAGTTAGGTCCTCAAAAAGACTGAACACTTGCAAGCTTGGTTTCAAGGACCCAGAAATTCTGGACCAGAGCTTGATTCTGGACTGAGACCTCCTGTGTGTCGGTCCCCTCTCTTCAGCTTGCAAACCCTCCCCTCAGGAGGTTCATCCCCTCTGGCTTCCTTGCCTTTCCTTGACAAGCATGGATCTGTATGTCTGACTTGGTGCACCTCGTCCAGAAGCCAAACTAGGATTAGCATTTGGATTCCAGCCTGTCTCGCAGAGTTTGCACAATTCAGCTTTGCAGTTTGATTCAAACCCACATGCAATGGGAGCTATATTTTTGTTGCAGTGGGTTTGTTTGGGTTGTGTATTTTGTTAGGGGTTTTTTTTTGTCATTTTTGTTTTGTCGTTTATTTTTGGGTTTTTTTCACTTCCAACAGATAGTTCAAAAGACATAACATTTCCCATTGGAATGTATTTCTCAGAGTATGCCTGAAGAGCTGAGTAAAAGCCTTTGAAGAACATTTTCCAAGAAAATACAACATAATTTTTTGTATTTCCAACTTTAACACACAGTATAATTAACATGTGGAATTAATTGAAATAGAAGATGAGAGGCCAAGGTCTCATCTATGTAAGAATATCTGTAGTCATAAATAAATAGTCCTCCCCAAAATGATCCTCAATTATATTTTCTATAGTTTAGATACTGACTGACAGATATCAGGGAGAAGCTTCCATGGGGGTAGAAGAAATCCCAGCTGTGGCACCAATCTCTGAAGCACCTGGTACCCAGCTCCGTGAGACAGCAGCTACAGGGTTAAATGGACCACTTGGGAAAATGTTAAGTTTACAAGTCTAGGTCCTGAAATTCCCTTGCAAGTGCACATGAGATACCTGCAGCTTCTCCTTACTTCTGTGGCTGTTAGCAAAGATGAGGGTTAGGCAGATTTATGCTACAGTGTTGTGAAAGGAGACCATTCTACTTTCTCTCTCCCTGCAGACAAATCCAGAGATTTAAGAAGTTGTTCTTCCAATAGTGTAATATTTTCACATTCACCTTCTGTGACTTCCCTATAAGAGGGGCAGCTTTGCAGAGCAGTCATTGTATAAGCCAATGATCTTTAAAAATGGATGTTGGAAGTCAGACCCCTGAACAGGCAGTCTGCATTGCAAACATCTGAGCTCCTACTGTTTCTCTTGCCTTCAGGAGCACTTAAATCCTTTCAAACTTGAATTATTCAGTGAGATGTTTTCTATTGACCTGGTAAGGTTACAATAGGTACCTTTGTTTAGAAACCTGGGTTGTTTTCCAACTCATATTCAGCAAATTATTACTAACAAAATTAATTTACATTGCCAGCAATCAGATAGCACTTTCATTTATAAGTATAGCATTTTACAATAGCATTATATTTACCAAAGTAGAATTTCACCCAGTATATTAAGATTGCACACAGGGTACACAAAATTCTTCCTTATTCCAGTAGCACCTCTATTAATGCTTGCTTGTATCCCAGCTGAGATTTGATGGAATGGCAGACTCAGTCTTTGTTTTCCCAACATGTGGGAGACTGAAATGTTACTGTTAGTGGCTTAGACATAGTTGTGAAGGATTTTTTGCCTGCTATTGCAAAATTGTATAAAGAAATTGAGACCACCTTAGCCCACCCCTCTCTGAAGATGCCTCCTGACTGGAACTTTGGACTGAGTTAAGCTGCCTAAGGGAAATTGAGATAAAATAAAGGTGACACCCGTGTCAAATTATCTCAGGCCTAGGAAGAAGTAAACAGGGCTGAGGGAGAACAAAGTGTCCACAAGAAGGGCAGCTGTCCTGAAAATCGGTTCTGGCTGGGTTTGGGGTGGGTGAGGCCATAGCCCACAGACCCATCTGCTGAGGCCAGGTTGGCACACACTCACCCCCAAACCAAGGGGGGAGGAGAGTTTTGGGGCCACGGTATCACCTCTGGTCAGAGAGAGTGAACACCCATCCTCCCTTATACAAACCGGCCCAGCTGTAAAGCCTCCCACCCAGGGAAGGCCACATCCATGGCACATTCGCGTGAGGGGCAGCTGAGGGGGTGTCAGAATCCATCAAAGACTCCTGAAGTGCCCCCCAGACTGAATCCTGAGGCCTTGCACCAGAGGACTGCACAGGATTCAAGTGATGCAACAGATCCAGAGACTGTTGCAAGAGACTGTGTCAAACTTGCCATCTCCCTGGGGTGGTACCTGGGCATTCCCACCTGGCCCAAATGTATATTAATTCACTGGATTCTGTATTTTGGGGGACCCTCACCACCAGGAAGATGAGAAGAAGAGTATCAATGGGACACCATCAGGATCCAGAGTGGTGATATTTTCTTCTTAATCTGTCTCTCTGTCACTCACTTTCCCTCCCTCACTCTTTTTCTAGTTCTTTTTCTAGTTCTTTTTCTCTATCTCCCTCCCTCACATTTACTGGTAAATAAAATCCATACTATTGACTTCAGCATATGGTCTCGTTTCCACCTTAATTTGGGCAGAGGCACCTCTCTAACAATTTTAATGACTGGATCGTAACACCACTCTAGAGGAGGTTATTAGACCTGATCTTTTGCTACCTGCAAAATGTAGACTTTTTGTCACAAAGCTGTCTGTTGGCTCTTAAAGTTCGTGTCAAGATACTTATAAAAATAATCCTTCTTCAAAAAACCCCAATGCAGTAAATGGACGAATAACAAAATTTCTGAAGTTCAGACTTAAAGTAAATTTAAACTTAAGTACGTGTAATGATTCACCTCAACAAATATAACTTGAAAGAAGCTCTTCAAGATATATATTTGCAACTCCTTTTGTCTTTCCTTTATTAAATTCTCTTACAAGTTCTCTTATCATTCTCATCAGCAACAATTTAAAAAGATGTATTGTCATCAGAATTCTGTTCCACCTGAAATCTGTTGTTTAGAAATCCTGTTTCCATCCTCGCTGGATTCCTGCCGAGGGAAAGTAACCCAGAATCAATACTTTTACTACACTGGATTTCATCCTGAAGAGTTGAGGTCTTCAGGTTCTCAGTTTCCAGTTCTACCACTAAACTGCAATGACTATTGCTGCAGTGGTCTGAATGCAAAATACCAAGTATTTCTGAAGGTTAAAACTGACATTCTCATCTCAGAGTTTTTTCCCTTAAAGTGAACTTTCTCTCCCCTGAGAGGTGCTAAGAAAGAAGCTTCTTTAAAAGTACATGCTGTAGCAACTACTTGAACCTTACTCTGGGAACGCATTAGAAGGTGAATGCTGGCATAATAATTGAGAACTAAGAACAGTAGCTTGGCCAGAAACTGTGGCAAGAGCTGTGTTAAATAGACTGAATTTTTTTTCAAAGTTTGTGCCTGCAGGGAGTAATTTGATTAAAATGCCTCCAAATTTCATCCCAGTTCTGCTACCTTTACTCATGATGGTAGCACTTATTGGAAGACTGACAACCTCATCCAACACAAGCAGAGCTGAAATTTTGGTCATGTCCTGCTTTTCTCCCCTTCACTCTATTTCATTTTAAAATAGACCGTGACAGCTGAATAAGAAAATAAGTTTAAGTTTCTTAATTGGAGAAAGGTTCTAAAAGAAAAGTAGCAAAAGCATCTGAGGTGCTTTAAATGCTTTTGGCTGTGCAGTGCTCACTGAAGATAGGAGTCTGCCATGATGGAGAAGGAGTCACATATCTTCTTTCACTGAAGAAAAATATCTGTAATCTTAGAGCATCGATAGTTCAAGAAAGTTGTGTTTGTAGAAGATTGTTGTGGACTGTAAGATGCAAGCACCTTAAAAGTGGTTCTAGAGAAGTCTAAAGGCCTTTCCATGTAAGTGTATAAGAAGCCATTAGTGAACACAGCACTCTCAGGCACTTTTCATTTGGATTCTGAAGTCCAATTCAGTGTTACTAAGTTTTACTGCAAAATGAAATGCAGATGGAAGTTCAGCGCTACAGATTGATTTTTCAAACACGGCAAGCCTAGAAGAAGAGTTTGGTTACTGCACTAACATGACCTTATTTTCAGGACTGCTGCTGATTTTGATGTCTCAGAATGGGTTTAACACTCTGCTTTAAGCTTAAGGCTAATTCAATTCTCCTAAAGGCAAATAGGGCAGAACTAAAACAAATGCTGACTTCCTTTTCTCATCAAATGTATGGAGGCTGATCCTCCCCATGATGGGCTGGAGCACTGGAGGGTTGTCCCTAGAAGTGGAAGAAGCTGTTGTGTTGTGAGATATCACATACCATGTTCTTAAATACCAAGAGAAAAGACACTCAGGAGCCAAAAGGCTGCTGCATGCTCACTGGGTCTTGCATCTCCTGACGTAAATATCACAGAAGGAAGAGGGCAAAAGGAAATCTCCTGCTGTGGTTCCCTGTGTGATGGTAGTTGCCTCCTTGCGAGATGAGGGATAGATAATTCCATAAACTCTGTGGGTCACCAGGAGCTCATAGGAGACCTGAAAATCTAGAGACAATAATTACATTAACATTGCTAATGAGAGCAAACCAGGAAGGAAGCTTCAACAATGCACCTTGGCTGGCCACAGTGCTTAAGTAATAGTTCATTTCCTTGCTGGGCTTTGGATCTCTTCATCCACTTTTCTCCTGAGCAAAATAGGGGTATACTTTACTCTAGCAAGATCCCAAAAACCTTATGGAAGAGACTCCAGCAGGTTTGGCTCCTTGTGCCCCACACAGTCCTCTGATGCCACCCCAGCTGCCTACACTCCCTCAAGCACTCTTGTTTGTCTTCTGCCCCATGCAAAGCTGTGCAACACAGCCTCAGTTTCAGGTTATAGAAACAGTATTCTGGTGACCTACGACACCAATACAGGGTACTTTGAACTGAAAAAAAAAGTAAAAAATAGTGTAGTCAGGTTTAAAGCCACGAGACATTGCATAGGACCTGGGAAAGATTTCAAGCCAAAGGCTTGTAGATATAGCCAACTCTGTTCTGCTCTGCACTGTGGTGAGCCCTAAGCCATGTAGGCAAGAGCCAGCTGGTGCTACTTGGCCTCAAGACAATATGTTTCCTCTCTGGCTGTCTTCCAGTTGGTAGTGTAGACATAGATTGTGAAACCTAGAACTGCCACAAAGGAGCCATCACATCAGCTCCACCCACTGGCCGCAATTTCCACTAGACTCTGCACTCCAAAATATCAGGAATTGTCCTACTTTCCTATTTGTGAGCCTACCTGAAACAAATAAAAGCTTTCTCTAGTTAAATTCACTAGTTAAAGCTGGAAGAGGTAGCAAATGACACCAGCCATTTTCCTCCAATGTGAAACCAAGAAGCTTTGTGAGCCAGAGACCAGATTTCCAGACTCTCTTTTCTATGACACCAAAATGGCATCCAGTAGTAAATGCCAGTGCAGAATTCTGTTGCACAAGAAGTTCTTAGCTATCCATAACAAAATTAAGAAGGGTAAAACCTCACTGACATTATGTCGGCAGGGTTAGAATACAATGGAATTACATGCAGAAATTGTGGAGCAAACATTACACTGAGGTTCAGTACTTCTTTTTAAAGGTTCAGTTATGGTGATGGTGAGGGGATTGTGTTCCTGTGGAGAAGACACCACGTTCTTTACAACCTCTCCGTTTGCAGTCTCTTTCCTCCCAGAGATCACTGAACCTTACTCCCAGAAAGCAGTCTATGTCATTTTTATCCACACTTCTCCAGAAAAGTAAAGCAAAAAAAGTGGAAGGTAGAATTTCTTCTCTTTATGGAATTTTTAAACATGTTTTACCACCTTCATGGGGAAGACACACACTGCATGGAGGATGGGTACCACGTGGTCTGCAATGCAGACCTGCCTCACTATTCAAACAGCTTTTACTGCTGGAATCACCTCTGGACACATGTGCAAGCTCCCTGTGCAAACTCCAGCTGAGCACTCACCTCTATTCTTCCAGCCACATGCATGTACATCACACTGAAATACTTCTGTGCTGAGCAGCCTCCTCCTTTGAAGGTAGCTTGGGTGCTGGGAAGAGTCTTGCTATGCCAGCAAGCCCTGGGAAGAACCCATCTCCATGCCCAAGACTTGCTGATGCTCAAACAACTTCATTTCAGACTGCAGCAGGTACCACAAAACTCTGTGTACGTTGCACAGAGCAGATATATAAGATAGAGAACTGGAGACAAAGGTTCTACGCTGAGAATACCAGCACACCTCACCTCAGCTGCTGAGGCAGACAGAAGCAATTTTCAGCAAATACCAACCTGGACAGGGATTTAACCTTCATTATGATAAGTCCCATATCTTCTCAGCAAGCCTCTGAATAATTTAGTGCCCTGGTTCTTTCTGTCATTTCACATAAGATATTCAGCTTTTATGGAATATAGAAATGAGAAACTAAGTTTTCAGTTCAAAGATGTTATTTTTTTTTTTCTGAAATGAAAGTGAATGAGAAACCAAGAAAGTATAACTGAGGAATCTGTTTTGGGTCAGGTATTTTGAGTTGTTGTTTTAGGCCTCCCACAGACAGCTGCATGTGACTCAGAAAGACGCCCAGATATTCACTTCATGGACAAAGTAAAGGATAAAACAAAGATCTTGAGTGGCATATTTTCTTTTACAAGCACAAAGTCTTTTGCTTTTTGGTAGCAAATATTCATTCATTTGAGGTTTAGTGTCCCCCAGATGCCAAAAAAGAAAGAAAAAACAGTTCCCAGTGAGTGACTGTTTCTCTGTGAAGTACTTAGGGCTGTATATCAGAATGTTCAGAGGATTATTAATACAGAAAATTAGAAAGAAGAGTTTCAGGAGAAGTGAAGATCAACATTTCAATAGGGTCACTGAACCAAACCAGTAGTGCACTCAGCAGGGTAATTTTGTCTTCATCAAAGCATTCAGTATCAACAGCAATCTATTTTTCAGAAGCAATTAAGCAGTATCCAAAATATCTCTTATTAGAAAAACAAACTTTTGTTTCTGAGAAGCAAGAATCCCTGGATTTTGTCAACTCTAATGCTTATGCCTGTATTTCCACTTTGCTGATTGATAGCTCACAGAACCAAGAAAAGTGGGGAGAAGGAAGGTGAATTTTTAGCAAATAGAGAAGAAGGACTGTAAGTCTGTAACTCCTACAAAGAGGGGAAGAAGAGATACAGAAACATTTCAGAGCAGAGTGAGTAATCCATCAGACACAGATTTCGCTTAAGTCATGCACTACTTTGGCAAGTGTTCTAATAGACAATAGCTTAAGGCCACAGCTATTCTCTATTCTGTTTGATTGGAAGTGCTAAAAAAGAAAACCAAGCTGGATTATACCCAGCATTCCTGAGAATAACTGGAGACGTGGGCAGAACTCAAAACCACACATATATATGTGCATAAATATACACAGAAATGATATCTCTCTGGTTGATTTCAAAAGCTTTTCTCCAGCAGCATGAAGAGTCAGTGAAAGACTCTTAAAACCTAATAAATCTCCTGGACTTGAAAACCTGACTTTTCAGCATCTCAGTGCTTATAATACAATTTTCAATTCTGGGTTTAATGAAAATGTTCCCTCCGGTTCTATACACTGCCAGAAAACATGAATTTCATTCTGTGTCTTAACAACAGAGAGGAGGAGAACAAAGCAAATGGCCAGAAGAGAGAGTGAAATCTCTGAGACAGTCTGGAGATGACAAGTTGAAATTCATGCCAAATAGAAAGGGTTTAAGGTTCTTCTACCAGGCATTGACCGTCTGTACAAAATATTGATATACTTCAAGTGGGCATTGATGAGATTCCCAGGGTCCCTAGGAGCCTACTGGCAGACATTTGCCTTGGCTTGAGGATGCCGTCATACTTTGTGATCATAATCCACCAAATTGCCATAGCATACCTGCACACCTGCAAATAATGCAATGCCCAAGGCAGAGTCCTGTGAACCCTTAAAAATGTTTTCAGTGTTTCAGCAGTATTAGGTGTTTAAATACCTTATAAATAGCCATGTGTCATTAACCCCATTAAGCATGTGACCACCTCTCCTGATTTGGTCTCTGGTTTGGTTCCTTCCCTTGGATTCACAAGAAAGGTGACAACCACAGCTGAGGTTTTTGTGGCCAGAGCCAGTTGTAAAATCATAGAATCGTTTGGGTTGTGAGGGACCTTTAAAGGTCATATAATTCCAAACCCCCTGCAATGAGCAGTGACATCTTCAAATAGATCAGGTTGCTCAGAGCTCCATCCACCCTGGCCTTCAGTGTTTCCAGGGATGGAGCATTCCCCAACTTTGTGTGCAACTTCTTCAAGTGTTCTACCACCTTTCTTGTGAAAAAATTATTATTTATATCTAGTCTAAATCTAATCTCTTTTAGTTTAAAACCTTTACCCCTTGTCACATTACAACAGGCCCTACTAAAATATCTGTCCTCATCTTTCTCATAGTCTCTTTAGATACTGGAAGGCTGCAATAAACTCACCCCAGAGTCATCTGTTCTCCAGGCTGAACAGTCCCAACTCTCTCAGCCTGGCTTCATAGATGTGCATTTTTGTGTCCCTCCTCTGGATCCCTTCCAACATGACCATGTCTTTCCCATGCTGAGGTCTCTAGAGCTGGATGCAGTTCTCCATATGGGGAATAGAGTTGAGGAGGATATTCAGTAGGGGGTGGAGAGGTGTTTCCCTGACATTGTATTTGTTTAACTTGTCTCTGCTTTTCCTGGAAATGTTCTTTGAATGAGAACATGAAAGGCTGTATCCAGCCCTCTATTAAAGATGCTGCTGTCAGAAGTGCAAACAGAAATCTACAAAAAGGCTCACTTGGGGTGTCTGACATTGTTGAACAGATTCCTTTTTATGCTGCTTGATTAGTTCTTTGGAGCAGGACTTTGCTGAAACGGATCAGCCAGAAATAGAAGTCCTAATAGCAGACAGATCTGTAAGAGGGGAGTGGGGCAATACAGCACTGGTTGGGAGCATACATTTTGCAGGAAGATGGTTAAAGAAAAAACCACAGACTCCATTTTTCCAATTTGATCCCAGGGCCACATATAGGTGCTATCAGGCAGCCTAGAGTGTGATCTCTGAATCCAGAGCTGAAGAACATGTTTTCAATGTTAGGTGAATTATAGGTGTCTAAGATCCACTTCCACTTGGTGAAGACCTCAACTGAAATCCTTCAAGTTCCTCTGAAACTTCCAGACATAAGCTTTTACTAAAATGAGAAATAAATGCTATAGATATCTGCTACATGTTCTCTTCTCTGCTTTTGGTCCTTGCCATAGATGTCTCTTCAGTTTTAAAAGATGATTATCTAAACCTTTTTTCTGCGTTCATTCTCACAGCAAGTATCCACTGAGCAAGGCTTTATACTGTTGACACGATTAAAAATAATAATCAAAGAACCAGAATGAGAAAATAATTGCTAGTTGTGGACTTATATTCCATCAGCTCTGACAGCTCTGCCCTGTCAGTGTGGGACAACTCTTACCACAGAAGCACTCAGGCAGCTATTGATTAGCGAAAATGTCAAATTTAGCACATTTACTGAAAATGTGAGGTGGTTTTAAAAGGTTTATTGAAAAAATTATATAAACTGGGACATGACTCTTTCCCCCACTCTTGAGACATCAAGACCATGACTATGGGACATCTAGAATGCAACAATCAAGCTTTGTCACAGATCCATGGGTGATGATATGTTCCCCTACTCTTATCTTTCCTTTCTGTTTCTTCCTTTATTTTCCCTTATACATGTTTTTGAGTGATATTTTTATTCCTTCATATTGCCACATTAGTGTAGATAATATTAACCAAAATGGCTACATATCTGCTTTCCATTACAACCAAATTGTTCTAAAATAAAGCATATATATATATATATATTTACAAACACTGATCATTCAGTGTCATTTCAGTCTAATCCACCCCAAGTAATCTATTAACCAGAACCTGGGTTACCCTCTCTTTCAGGGCTGGGTTGTAAGAAAGTGTCTACATTTTGTGTGTGTGCTAACAGGGAACACATACGGAGCCTTGCTGCCAGCTGGACCTGAGGATGTAGTGCTGCAGCAGCCTCACATATTCAGCAATGGCTTTGTGATTTAGTACTGTACATCAGCATGAAGGATTTCTTGGTCATGTCTTTTCTGGGCACTAGAAGAAGGATCATGCCTGTGACAAATTCTCTCCTTGGTTTGCCAGGCAGGACTGCAGTAACCTGGCAGGTGAGATTTTGGTGTTCTCCCTTGTCAGCAGTGCAGATGCTGCTCTTCTCCCTGTTTCAGTGCAGGATCTCTAAGAAGGGGGCTCCTGCAATTTAAAAGAAGTCTCAACCTCTGAAGTGCCAGTTTGGCTCGTAAATTGCTCAAAACAGCATGACAACAGTGAGCAACCACTTGCCAAAATTTTTGTCTCAGGTGTTAGATTGCAAAACCTGAAGAATTACCTTGCCTTTTGGGAGTGGAGAAGAACTTGTCACAACCATCATCCATCATTTAGCACTGTGCTGCAGCAGCTGTTGGTGTTCAGTCATTCCAATGAGTCTTTATGTTCAGATGTTGGTACCAGTGCCCCCACTGTCAGAAGCAGTTCCATCTCCCCACTGGGACTCGTTCCTCCACGTTACATCGCTTCTAACTTGGTCAAATCTCAGCTGAACAATGTCAGAGTTAAAGCAGTTTATTTATCATCTTGTCTGCCAATAAACTGAGAGAGATTTACAGTAAGGCAATTAGTAAGAACTTGGAGCTTGGCAAATTAGAAGCATTAAGGAAAAAAAATCCAAATTGAGAAAAGTAATACAAAGCAGTCCCAAAGCCATTTTCTGAAAAAATGTACCTAAATTGTTATCTCAAGTAGAAATTAATTAAAATCTCTGTTTTCTTCTGTTTTCTTCAATTCAAGCACTCTTGGTCACTGAAATTCTTGAGACTGAAATCAACAGAGGAAGATCATTCTCCCTCTCTCTCTCTCTCCCTCCCTCCCTCCCTCCCTCCCTTCTCCAATGTTATCAAGAGCAGACGAAAACAATCTTTCAAAAGATTCCTTTGATTTTTAAAACACTGGTTTGTCTTTTAGCAATCTTTCAGCGTACTTACAGTCAGGATGATTAACAGCATAATTTGTTTTAGACCGACTATTGAATTAAAGAACTTAGTCATCAAATGTTTTGGGTTGCACCAGATAATGGATCAAGAGAGTTGCAGTCACTTCACTTCCATCACTGAACAGTACTAAATCACACAGAGAAATCCATCCCAATTTAGAGGAGTGCTTAAGCTGAATGAAAAGTTTGATTCAATTGCCTCTGCCATCAAGGATAGAAACCATACAGAATGATCATTCTAACCACCATAGCTCAGAACTCAAATGGGCTCAATGAACCTGCTTAAAAATGAATTAGGCTGCAAATTATTTGCATGAATTATTGAGGAAATAATTATGAATGGCAATTACACTGGGAAGAATTAGGCTTTGTTCTCAGAGAACTCCTGAATAAAAAGAATATTCAGAAGTTGCTTGTTAGAAATTGTTTACCCTACCCCAATGTAAACAAGTGAAATTAAATAAAATAAACACCAAATAAGTGAAATTAAATTAGTTTGAAAACAAAATCTGAATTTAATTGATCTTAGTCACAATTCGTAAAAACAGAAGCATATTATACACATGCACACATGTATATACACACGCACACATATGTATATACACACATTCATATATATATCTAATGTACATATAAACAAGATAGAGGACAGGACATAAGGATACATTTTGTTTTGCCTTAGTGAATAAATATTATTTGAAAGATTCAGTTTTTTGAAAGCCAAAATAATAAACACATTCATTTTGTTTGTGGATTTGATCAAAATAACTTTCAAAAACCGATCTTGGACAGACTATATTTACTTAATTTGCTTAAACTTTGGGCAATTTATTCTTAATTATCAGATAATTTTCTCAATTTAACCCAATGATTTATTATTTTTCACAATTGCCTTTGTAAGAATTTGAGAGGTCTTTGTAAGGCAAAATTTTTCTTTTTTAGTTAACTTAGGCAGAAGTTATTTTATTGGACTTTTTTCACTGAACTGAAGTCAATAGAAGCTGCTTTGAAATCAAAGCATTTCTTCAGGGTAGTAAAGCTTCATTTATTGTTTGGAGCTGTGCAACTCTGACTGACTTTGATCCTCTCATAAACTCATGGGGCAAAAAATTTGCAACAAAACTACAAGGAGAAAAAACCAGAAAGAGTAAATGGAAATAGGTAGCTGACTACAGAGCATCTAGTTTCACACATCAGAAGTCTTGGCAGGGGAGGGAGAACTTAAGCAATACCTTTTTCCCATCTCTCCATCCCTATTTCTTCCAACCTAACACAAATCAGCCCTCCTAAATTTGTGTCAATGTAAACTCATGGGACCAATGATCTCTACTAAAAATAAAACACCTCTTTTGGTGATTAATTAATAAAAAATACTTAATTGGATTAAATTCACAGACTCAAGTTAGAGAAAAAGATTGGCAGAGGCTGAATCCAGGAGAGGTGGGAGGATGAGAAGTCCTGGTACAAGCACAAAGGTTTGCCAGGAGGAGAGTCACTTGGGTAAAGCAGATGCTCAGTGAGCTCATTCTGCTTTGTGCTTATGGGGGCACTTCAGAAAAGCTTGGCAATTCCTCAGGAAACGCAAACGGCCATGAAAGGATTCCCTGAGAGGCTTCAGTGTGACACAAACTAAGGCTCAGTTGTGGTGCAATGACTGAAGAGGAAAGTCATCAGAGATTATTAATTTCCTGACCTGCAGAGTAGAAGACATGAATGATTTGATCACAGCATGACCCTCTCATATTCCCTCATTAAGAAATGATACATAGGCTTACACACCACTGGAAGATCACAAATATTGCTATTCCACAGACAGAAGACCAAATAAAACACTCATTCCTTGACACTTTGGAAGGCTAGTCAGAAGATTTATGACCCCTATTAAGTTTAGAACTGATAAATAGAATGGTTCCTTCATTAGCATGGAAAAAAAATTTGCTAAGTGTATTTTTGTTGTGGCGCCAGCAATGAGAAGAACTTTTTTTCTTTTTCTAAAACAAATACAGTGTGGCTGAAGTGCTATTTATTTTATAGACGTGGGGCATGTAAAGATTATCCTAATTCTGGTCTTGTTCTCAGGAGGTGGTTAACAAGATATATATAATTTCTGGACCAGAGGAAAATTGATACCTGGCAAAATCTTAGTGAATTATCTCTCTGTGTCAGTTGATAGGGTCACTTTTCTAGTGCAGATTTTTCTCTTAGTAGAAATGCTACCATTTTATGACAATTTTTCATTCTATTTGTTTTTGCTATTTATTGTTCATTTTATTGATTTAGATGCTGATGAGAATCTAGGGGAGAAACAGTGAGTTATAAACAGTTCATTATAAACAGGCAACTCTCATTGTAAGTATAAAGGCCTAAAGAATGACAAGCCAGTGGAAACTTTTCCAAAGAAGGAAAGGAAACATAGGTATCTTACCAGCTTCAGGAGATCCAGTGCCTGACAGCTGTCCCTCCAGGATGTTTATTAAAGGGATAGTATTCTGAGAACTGCCTGGATTTGCCAGCATGTTCCAGTTCTTGGCATTTCCAGAAATTTGAATGAAGCTGATATAGCACTTACTGATCGTCAAAATGTCACAACAGCTTTAGAGTGAACTCGATTGTGATCAATACTTTGTCAAGAAGGAACACGGCAATTACTCTGTTAGAGAAGAAACTTCCAGGAGATGTCTGAAAAGTGTAAATCGTCATCAGCAAAACATATTTTCAGACAAAAATGAAAAGTATCTGTAAGGACAAGAAGTGATGAAGTGATTCATGTCCAGACATACGTATGTACAATGCTGGAGCAAAGAAGATGAACCTTGTCCTTGTCAGGTGCAAGATGATGAACCAGCTGTGGATGAGTCATGGCTTTCTCCCCAACCTGCATTAAAGATCAGCGTGCCAGCTTCTGTTGTGTGCTTCAAGCTAGTAAAAAATCACTGTGAGAAAATCAAGCTCCAGCCACCATCTCAAAGGAAAGCAGATGCCATTTGCATGGACTCTGGTACCTGCAGGAGTAACCACAATTAGCAGGTACTGCTGGGTATAGCAGAGGGAACAGGTTCTGCAGTACTGGTAAGGTAAGGTGGCCGTGGGGATTGACAGGGGCAGTTAATAACTGATCAACTTCCACTCCTTTTCAAGGTTAGTGCCTTTGCAGGCAAGCAAAAGCTTAGGGAAAGGAAATACTTCTTTCTTTCACAGAACAGAATTTCCAAATTCGACAACCACAGGAGCTTTTGCAAGATCACTTTCTGAAACTGTACAAATTCACATGTTATTTGCAAGTCTCTAAAAGGACATGAAGTGCCATATTTGAAGCATAGTTGTTGCAATCTACTTTTGTATGCTAAGAGGTGAAAGATACTCAGGCCAGATACCATCAAAAATTATCTCTTCTGACAAGTATTTCATGTAAGCTATCATGCAAAAAAGTTGAAGATGATCTTTGTGATGTGAATCCCCTGGGCTGAATCCAAAGTATTTGGACTGACAACTAAAGCAGAAAGGAATTTGTACAGTGGTAAGGCAATTCATTCCCTAGGACCCAAAGCAGTCCTGCAGCTTAGGAAAGCAGCTATCTCTGTTCCTGCCAAATCACTGAATCCACATTAGTAATACATTCAAGGGCACAGAGATCAACAAGACAAAAATCTTTGTGTGCCAGAACTACTATCATGTAGGGAAAAATTGTGTGCAAGATCTCTGTAGTGAGGGTTTGGAGGAAGGGGAAGGGAATAACATGGTTTCAGCTATGCATATTGTGGAGGAGGAAGAGACCAGGATAGGACTGGTGGAGCTGAACATATGTACACATGTGAAAATGCAGCTCTCTGTCTGTGAACTTGTCATCTAGGTACATCCAGGGTATAATTAATTTGTCCTAAAGGACCTATCTAAACCGGACTACTTGACACATGTCCTGTAAGTGACTTTTCCTCTGCTGCCTCAAGGGTAACCAAAGCTGCCAAATTCAGGTATAGATGACTACAATGCAGATGTTTAATCAGCCAGGAAGTCCCTTATTCCTGTTTTAAGATAACTTATATCTTCATCAAAGGAGTGTTGTATTATTTGTCTGGTTTACTTTGAGAGAGCTTATGTTTCACTGTTACTAAGTTGTTTTTTTTTTCTCACTATGCAATATTTAAAGTTTTGGTGGTAATGTTGTAATAATTTTCTTTAATCACCAAAAGGGAGTATTCTGTCATTCTAAGGACAGTTACATAATGTCTTGGGTTATGTAACCAAAATGTGTATTCTATTTCATCTGTTGAAAGCTGTTGAAAAGATTTTTTTTCATTACCTCTTGTAACTCCAGAGGGGAGAGGGGTGGATGCCTTGTGATAATGGGCCAGCTGTTAAAACCAGGTGGGGCAGTGTTTCTTACCTCTTTCACCACCTGTCCATCCTCTGGGGGATATCTTCTGATAATGGGCCATTAAGGCTCACCAATGACATGACACATTACATCATCCCACTATGAGATGCTCCAGCCAGTGGGAGGAGCCAACCATTCCTACCTAGATAAAAAGTGAGACTTGGGAACACCAAGTCCAGTGGAGAAACTGGATTCCTGGGGGAAAATCAGACTCATCTCACCAAAACTGGTTTTTCTACAGGATCATCTCTACTCCACAGAACCACATCTGTTACTCCAGGAGGATTTATCTGGACTGCTTCCAACACCCTGACCAACAGGGTGTCAGGTCATATCCCTGACCCTGTCAGGGTTTTTTCCAGGACTTCGGTTTGCTTGCTTGATTTTTTTTTTTTGTACTACTACATTTGTATTTTTTTTTAATATTCCTAGTAAAGAACTGTTACTCCTATTCCCATATCTTTGCCTGAAGGCCCTGAATTGCAAAATTATAATAATTTGGTGGGGAGGGGGTTTACATTCTCTGCTCCAAGAGAAGCTCTAGCTTTCCCTGGCAGACAACTGTCTTTCAAAACCAAGACACCAAACTACAATTTGTTCTCTTTAAGGAAGGCTTCAGTGCTAAATGTTAAAAAAAATACACCATTACAGTTTGCAAAGTTAGATAATTCCAATTCCTGAAACTTTTTATTTTTTTAGTATTATTTCACTATCTGCTAATATCATCCACAGACATTCAGAGTGGGAGACTTTCTTTCCTATTCAGACTACATTTTTTGTTAAGGAGCCTGTTATTCCATCTTTCTTCTTTGCCTGGAATGGGAAACAGCAGATCAGTACCAAAATGCTAAAAAAATACACAGTAACCCACCATTTTCATGTGTATGATTAAAAGCAAAGGAGACCTGTTATTTACAAAATACAACAGAAACTTTACTTGTTTTTTGAAACTCTTTGTTGTTGGGAGTTTGCAAGAAGTCCAGAGCATTTTTTCTCCCTGTCCATTGACAGGTGTCAAAAAAAAAAACCAAAAACCAAAAAAATCTCTGTTCTCTGGCTCTTACTTTTCAACATGGAGTTGTGTCTTGTAGCCTCCTTAAAGGCACAAATGGGGATTAGCCAAGAAATCAGGCATATGACACCTATTACATAGATATCCAAAATGTAGGCTTTTTTCTAAGACTTTTGAGGATTGGAGAAAAGGTTTTGCAGTAAGAAACTTAACAGGGTCAGATTGTTTAGTGTATCACAGGTAGCATGACTAGTGACTTGATGCCTGTGCCTGAGTACCTCTACAGGAAATAAAATCTGGATACACAAGAAATTTTAAATCTAGTGGAGAAGGGCATATTTGGAAGAATATATAGACATATTTGGGAGCTGAAGCTATACACATTACAATGAGAAATTATGAGAAAGTCAGGTATCATTATTTCACTTTCTGGTCCAATAAATGCAGAGATGAGAAGTCACTTGCAACTGGTGGGGAATGGATTGGAAATCCCTGGTGCCCAACCTTCCTTTGTGTGATCCTGGCTTTGCATTCTGCACAGTACCCTTTCAGAAAGCCAGAATTTCTTACCTTCGTGATGTTTCTGCTACCTACAAACAGCACTGTAGGTACTATACCTTCCTTGAGGTACTTACCCTTATTATAGGAATTTTCATCTCAAATTAGATACATCCCCAACAAGCTTAATGAACAAAGGGAGATAAGACTAAGTGTGCCCACCACAGGAAGGACATATCAGAAGTGGGGAGGGGGAAGAGAAAAAAAAAAGGGGGGGGAAAAAGAGCCTTTTTGTCTGAAGAGGCCACCTGCATTTTTTTCAGTGCTTACAATCTGCCCCAGCAGGAAACACTTCAGCATGAATCACAGCTGTCAGTCTTTTGGTTGATGCTGCTGTGTCTGCTCCCCTCTATGAGCTGAGCAGGGATTCAGGGATTTGCCAACTACAGAAGAGGACCTGCTCAGCAACAGTGCTGCCAAATGGCCTGGTACTGTAAGTCCTCCATTTCCACAGTTCTTGCAGGATTTGGTAGGGGCAAAAAGTTTTCCCTGTGGTATCAGATTTTGGCCTGTGCCTCCACGTGAAATCTTGTGTGGGGATGCTTTCAGTCAGTCACACTGCCTCCATTCCCTGGGAGCAAAGCCTAAGGGGTAACCTGAAAATGTACCCAAGAATGATCCTCTGAGAAAAAAAAAAACCAGGATCCCTGTCAATGTCAGGCATTTGGTCAATGTAACAATGTACTAATGTTTTGAAATTCCATTGTCCTTCTTATAAAATATGAGAAGTTGACTAAAAGCTTAAGCAGATTTGAATTTTCATGATAGGACTGGAACAAGGAAACTCCTAGACATATAAATAAATAGATGAGTATACTGCCTAAATCTGAAATGTTCTTATTTCTGCAGTATTAATGTAAGATTATACAAAGTCTTTGTCTTTTTAAAATAACTGGTGAGATTTTAATATTTCTACCTAAATTGCAGTCCTAGGGACTTGAAAAAGACCAATTGGTATCACAGGCTTTGGAACATAATATTAGATAATGCTGACCAGGAGCAAAACACCTCAGTTAGTTGAAAAATTTTGGCATAAATTAAATTCTTCTTCTCTTATCTACATTAATTCAGTACTAAGAGCCAAGTGCTCAAGAAGTTGCAGATTTAGTGAGTACCATGGATACCAATCTGAAGCAAAGGGGCACATCACTAATGTAATAACCTCAGAGGCCCTTGTGAGTTCCTTCAGCTGATGGTGAAGGTGGCTAAAGTATTTTCTTATATTAAAATACTTAACATGACGTGCCTCATAATGGCCTGTGTTACCAATAAACACATTATGAACCTCATCAAAACAGCTGCTGTTTTCCACACAAATTTCCCCCGCCTGATGGAGTAGGCACAGCTACTGCTCTGAAACTTGTTGGCTCTCAACTCCCAGCAGAAACAGCAATTCATTTAATGCTAATGGCACAGAATATAATTAGATATATTTGTGTAAGTCAGAAATGAAGACAAGCTTTAAGCCATAGCATGGTTTAGTGGATAGTAAACCCTTTAGCAGGTACTCAGCTACTGTGATGCCAGTGGTGCTGGTCTAACAAATTTACGTGTTACTAATAACAAATATCTCTCGTTAAAGGCATCTTACAGGAGAGGAGGAGGATGCAGGTTAACAACACTGGCCACCTCTAGATGTGACAAGAGCAGAAAGGCTGGAGCCTCACATTGCAGAATCTGAGATAATATTTAGATCTTTCCCTTCACAACTGTTAGAGGATCAGTAGCTCTATCATTATAACTTCTTGCACAATATCCTCTGCAGACAGAACTATGTTACAGGCTATCACATAGTTCCCTTACTGCAGATACTCACATACAGAAATTGTTGTGTTGGGAAGACTTTATATTTTCAACATAATTAAAGTGATTCACTTGAAAATAGGCACTTGTTTGTTTTCTTTTTTTACATCAATATCCTAAATCTGTTTTCTCCAATTTTGTCTGTTTTCTTTTCTTACATGGTCCAGTCATCTAACTTGATTTTTCCACAACAGGATAGAATCATAGTATCATAGAATAGTGTCAGAGTAGTTTGGGTTGGAAAGGACCATCTAGTTCCAACATGGAACTTTCCCATGGTTAGAGAATCTTCCACTAAACCCTGAGTTGCTCAGGGTCCCAATCCAGCCTGACCTTTAACACCTTCAGGGATGGGGAGTACACAACATCTCTGGGCAACCTGTTGCAGTGACTCATCAGGATTATAGTAAAGAATTTCTTCCTAATATCTAATATAAAGCCATTTCCCTGAAGGTCATCACCTTAAAGCCATGTCCCCTTGTTCATTCACTATATGCCCTCCTGAAAAGTCCCTCTCCAGTCTTACCATTGCCTTCTTTAGACACCAGAAAGCTGCTATAATGTCTCCCTAGAGTGGTTTGGGTGGGATCCTTTGCTACCATTTACTCATTTCTTTCCTCAAAGGTAAAATGAGGAATCATTGCCAGCAGAAGATTATTTACACCTTGGCCTGAGAACCTCTGGGAGGATGTGGTGAGGCTGCTGATGTGGCATTATTGCTTCTTACACAGAGTGACTTGGAATGACTGGATAATGTTATAATACAGAAACTAAGGATTTGCTTGCCCCATTATTTTTCTTATATGTATTGTGTTTTTCTCCTTTCACTGGTACTTTCTCCCTCCCTTTTACTGTCTCTACCCTGTGATAATGTCTGCACCCACAGTGACTATACAGCAGAAACAAATTATTAGATAATTGGAAAAGCAGGTACTTACATTTGAACTACATGCAAAAATACTCTCTTGGGTGACTTAACATAGAAGTCTTCACAACAAAAGGTCTCCAAGCTAAAAATTTCTGTTTCACTAATAATTCATTTTTCAAAACAGGTAATTAAGCAGTGAGACATTCCAAAGCATTTATTACTGTTCAATAATGCATGGCACAATGCTGAAGAATTTTGGTGCTAATTTGTTCTTGATAACCTTTCTGATTCTGCAGCCTCTGCTGAACTGGTTCTTTTCTTTTCTTTTTCTTTTTTTTTTTTTTTTTTTCAAAATGCCTTGAAAAATGCAGACTTCAGTGCAACATGTGAATCATATAAGCCCCAGATGATAACTAGGTTGTAAAGCACAGAGTATACACATATGTTTTATGAAAGGTACATGCTTGTGGTTCAGCTGTGAAAACTTGAGGCTAGTTGGTTTTCTTTTCCAGAATGAAACCTAACCAGCAAAGTTTAACTGGATAGCAGTGGGACCTAGACCCTGTGTTGAACTTCTGTTTCTCCCTGATTTATTTACGTGGATGCATATATGAACAGAGAAAAGCAGATTGTGATTCCAACCTATTAATGAAACTCTTCTGAAAACATAAAAGGGAAGAAAAAAAATCAAGTGTTTTGTTCTGATTATTCATGTGTAATTTTCTGAAAGCTGTAAAGAAGAAAAGGCAGTGCTAATTGTTAAATGGGATATGATCCAAAAGCCAGAGCCAGCAGCCATTGGAGAAGGGTATATATTGGGGGTTTGGAGGATGTTTTTTATAATCCAGGCACAGCTGGGAGGCAGGCCACTGGTGATGCCATTTCCAATACAAAGCTGTCAGTATGGCATATTTTCCAGTTGTTTCTCTGCAAGAATCACGTCATTATGTGGCCATTTCTCACCCCTACGAGACTTGAGGGCTTCAGATCAATACTTCAATAGGTGATTAGTGGATATCAAGGATTAGGGCTTGCAACTGTCTAATTCAAAGGTGAGAAAGCAATTGGAAGCAAGTGGCTTCATGGGCTAAAATAACCAGATCACATAATTCTTCTAATCTAAAGCACATATGTGCTGAAAGATGGAACAGAAAGAATCAAGTACTCATTTCTAGAACTGCAGACAATCAGCTTCATAGGATTAAACGTCACTCTGATTAAAATTATTTTCAAAAGATAGAAGAGGAAAGCAGTGGTTTATAAACCTGCATGTTAAACATTTTTATTTTGTCACTGTAGCTAGCATTTGAATATAGGTGACATAGTAGGTTAAATCTCTTTGCCTTGCAAACTCTTCACTGTAAACATCACTGGAGATCAGCCAATGTCCTGCCCCGCTCCACCATGGGAAGATCATCTGAAGTTTTTGCCATGGATGAGTGTGCTTGTGATTGTGTCAGGTACACTGATTCTGACAGCAGGTGAATCTGTAGAGAGAGCAAGGAATGTATTTAAGTTCTCATTTTCTCAGCTGATTTTCTGTAGGACAAAAAGAGCATTTTGGAAATTGAATACTCTTCTGCATGATATTGAATGTTCCCTGCAACAGAAAAATTGTGTGTAAGAAAGGACCTAAAGTGGTAAGTGTTAATGTCATCCAAAGGCATTTACCCAAACACCTGAAATTACTCCAAAACAGCTTTAATCTTTTAGAGGGGCGACAATATAATTCTCTCAATGAATGTTATTGATTCCTCATGTAAAAAGAGAACCTTGAACCAAATTTGTAATTGTTAATGGAAAACATAAATGTCAAACTGATAGAAGCACCTTCCACTGAGACACCAGAGCACTGTGAACACCCAGCTGGCAGCTGAAGAGGGGACACAAGCTTCCAGTGCTGCTATAGAAATATAATTGAGAGCGAGCATGGTAGGCTCCAGAGCCAAAGGGTGTGATATGTCACTAGGGCTGATGCAGCAGCACTCCTGGATAAATATATTCTTGGAGACCTTACAAATAAACTCTGAGCTGATCCCTTACATTGGCAGTATCCACAAAACTTTTCGTATCAGTAGTAGGTATGTAACCACAACAGCCCTGTGGAAATGTAAAGTAAAAAACATGATAAAATTTTTTTCTATTTTTTTTAGCATGCCAATACAATATTGGGAGTAGCTTTTAACTGGTGTCAGGTTAAAAGTATGTCCTGAAGATGTGCACTTGCAGCTCTGTGGGCTATGGCAACACAGTCACATGAAAATGATGCCAGCTGTGCCTGTAGACCCTCCATCACTTCAGTTTTAGCACCTGGCCCCAAACTTTCAAAAAAAAGATGGTACAATAGATGTTTGGTTTTTTTTTTCTTTTACTTCCAGTTTATTTATTTCATTAAAATGTTATTATATATTCAATGTTATGATATATTTAATATTCTTTATTAGAAAACACAATAGAATCTCTGTGGTACAACTGGCCATAGCGTTAGAGCTCTAGAGGTAGATTTAAGGACATTGAAAGAGAGAGGAATTAAAAAATTGATCTCCATAAATCTCGGTGGGATAAAAGGATGTAAATTTTGCATGTAGCTAAGAGGAGTTTTATACTCTCAGTAGAAGAGCCAGTGTTCATGAATTAATTGTAATCACCCAACATCATCATCCTCTTGTGAAGTTTCAGTTCCCCCGTCTGTCATCATGGACACTGGGTCCCACGTGACTCAGCGTTGCACTGAAAAAATTATTTGTGAATATGAACCACCTTAGCAAGACTGAAAATGCCCTGTTCTCTAGGGTCTTGGGAAGGTCTTCCATTATGTAGAGTTATGGCGTTTCTCTGCCCCGTGGGTCACTTTATCAGTGATCCCTTGCCTTGCCCGGCTTCAGGCAGCAGTCGGTAGAGCCACTGGACAGTTCTGCAGCAATACCCACGCGGTGGGCTTTCTGGCTGGCTAGCACTAGATGTAAATTAGTGGCTAATGGCGGAGGAAAGGAAGGCTCTCTTCTGAGGTTCACAGCAGATGTTTATTCCTCATGGATGGTGTGTGAGAGAGAGCTTGAAGCCCCACCCAAGCCCCTTAAGTAGACAGGCACCAGGGGGCGTGTACATAAACTTTCCACCAATAGGGGGATAGAAAGGGAGGAGTTGGGGGGTAGATTGACACACAAAAAGGCCAATCTCTGGAGAGGAGGGGGGGAGGGGATTCCCAGAACCTGTTCCAATCAGAAGCCCGGTCTCCCCGAGAATTCCAGAAGGGGGAGAGGCTTTCCCTGGATGACTGGCAGGCTCCGGGGGGAGGGGACAAACCACTGCGAATACAGCTATAGACAGAGGGGTTTAGAAAAGACCCTTTTTCCCAACATAAATAACATAAACCCAAAACTTGTGAGCACAGCTCATGCACCGCTACATAGAGTGATATTAAATGGGTATGTAGGTTTTATTAAGCTTGTATAATTTTTGTGTATGGGTCTAAATTTGCTATTCTTCTCATTCTTCTTCCATATGTTGCATCTGGTTTAATATATCTTTTATTTACAGTATTGTCTATAATGAGAGGTCAGGAATTAAGGGATTGTACTGCACATAAATAAAATGCTGTGGATCTACACTGTGTGCTGCCACCCTGAACATGCTTTAAAGGTGAAGGCTCAAGCTTTTATGCTTTTGCATCTTCCTTGTGACAGTAAGTTAAAAAAGATCATGGCCCAGATTTTTAAATGCCTAATTGCAATGATTTCAGTTTCAGCAAAGAACATGATAGATGGAATCCAACAAATCTGCTGCAGCAGTGATGCCCCTGTCCAGTATGACAATTGTTGGTGAATCCTCCTTAAGAGGTTTTGGCCTCTAAAATAAATCTTTATTCATTTTACCTCAGTTTACCATATAAAAAAAGAATTTTTCAGGTTTCTGGTGGGTTACTACCATAAAAGGAAATTGATAGTATCAATTCTACTGTCTCTTGCTGGAGCATAAATCAATCTCTCTCTAACGTGCTTTGTGGAGTTACCGTGGATACAGAATCTGGCCTGTTGTCCCTGGTGGAAATAATATCTTAATTGGAGGGGTTTAGTGGGTATAATTACTTCAAGATCTCCACTGACATTTCATAGGGCATTTCAGTTATTTAATAGCAGTAAACTCATGGCTGGGTCTCTGTGCCACCCTCCGTGCAAGTCCATGTTAAAGAAATTCCAGAGCAAAAATGCCTTTCATTTAAAAAACACTTTGTCAGCTAGTCTAGCTGTGCACTTCATTACCAGAAGCAGGGGTGTGTGGATTTTGCCAGCTTGTGGAGAGGAAATGACAGTAGTTCAAATAAGCAAGAGAAGCAAACTAGCTAGAGGCAACCTGCAAATGAAGGTGAGTCAGTGTTGTTGTGTTGCATTCATTCACAGCTGCTTATTAGATACTGGGACTTCGTCTTCATGGAAACAAAAGGATTGATTTTAGAGCAGAGGCTGCTGTGCAATGTGGGAAGGCTGATAACGCTGAGGAAGAACTGGTCCTGCCCAGTCCCAGTGATGGGAGGCTTGCAGGCTGCAGGGAGGTCTGGTGTCCCTGGTGCTGGGAGCAGAAGGTCTCTGTGCTGCCCAGGCAGCAGCCAGAGCAGGGCTGTTTACTTCTCCAGCAGATTGCAGTTATCTCTTTTAATTTGCATGCAGAATTAATTACCTGTCCTTCCACACAGATGGCTTCAGAATAAAATACAGTGCTCGGCTTTCATTTGAAGCTCCTTTCATACCAAAGCAGTGGCTGGCGAGACCCTGTATAACAAACCCTGACAGTCCAGTAATACCAGCTAAGGCTCCAGTTAGAGATGCTGAATTGGAAAAATTGATCGTGGAACTGTCCTCCAAAAGCTACATCTCAAGGTTACTGCCAGCCTGTGCATATGGAACAGAACAGGGGGCAGGAAACCCAGCTCCCTGGGGTGCACTCTTCTGTTGGTATACAGGCAGAGAAACGGATGAATAAGCCACACTGTTTTACATTTAAATATATGGAAACACACCTTTTTGCTGAAGACATTCCACCTCATTCTTCATTTCATCAGTTTCTAGTTTCATGTTACAGAACAGATCACTGGGGTTTTTTTTGTTAAAGCAACTGTGATATTTCATTAAAATGTTGGCAGCGTGAGGCTCTGACTTTTTTACAAAAATAAATGCGTTTTATATAACCTACCATGTGTATTGACTGTTGCTTTTGCCCTTACCACTAACCTGAGCACATAAAGGCTGTAAAGTGTTTGAAGTGTACAGCAGACATTCAGTAGCTTCAGAGAGGGGCTGCCTTTTCTTGAAGAAATCACAGGAGAACCATTCAGACATATTGCCCTTCAATATTAATGGCACCTTCTCTCTTTGTACATTGTAAAAAATCAATTTGGTCATTTGAGGGATAAAAAGTTCAATTCTATTCACTCAAGTTATTTATGGATTTAAATCCCTCATGTCCAGATGGAAGAACATTCCTACCATTATTAGCATTACAGAAACACAGGCACTGAAAGAGAGTACTAGGCACTTATTCATATCTTTCTTACAATGAAGGAACGTGGGCAAACCCTTGAATTGAGTCTTTGTACCTAAAAAGACAATCAGCTTTTGCAGGTGAAGAGACACCTTTTTAATCTTACAACAGAGAAATCTTTTTTTTTTTTTTTTTTTTTTAATGAGAAGAAATCTAGTCTTTGCTTTTTGTCTAACTATTAATTTTTGCAATTCACCTCTTCTTGGACAATGTCCAGTCATGATAACTTTTATTATTAGTCAATTTTTTAAGAGTTCTGAAAATATTGTCTTCACTGAAAGAGGAAAGTATTTCTTCCTAAACAAACTCTTTCATGAACCATACAACAAACACTTGGGAACATTTCAGCGAGTCTTACATCTTATTAAAGCAATTGTGAGTTTGTCTCTACTCTTAGAAGCCATCTAACAGAACCCTGTTTGGTTTTAACATCTTCCATTTCCAGAATATATTGAGGAAGGACAGAAGCCCAGTTTTAGTCCAAGAGCAATGTCCAAACCTCAGAGTGCCATTGCAACAATCCCATCTCAAGAATATGTGTTTCTTAGGAAGAATTATCCTCCCTCCTGTAAAGAGGAAGAGCTGTGGCTGATAACCATGCAGAGCTCCCCAAAGGCCTTCCACGTGACAAAAGAACATAAGCCACAGGACCTTTTCCCAGTCTTAATACTTACATGACAAATGTCTGGACTGCACATGACTTCTATCTGCTGCCTCTGATCACAGGACTTGCCTCTTAATTCCTTCTAGCTCCCTTGTGTCTTGAGTTCAAAGCTTTTCCAAGCTTTGCAAAGGCAAAGACAGAGAGAGGAAGGCAGTGTGCATACCTCATCAGTACAGACTACTCTCTCTGCTAACACATATTCACACAGTAAAGTGAAAGTTAGTCCAAGAATCAATGTTTGATTAATTCTGCCAAGCAGACTAATTCAGCCTCAAGTCAGTAACTCAACATAATAAGATTTCTTTTTTCCTCCAGAAAATAACTGAACGCAATAGCTTATTTTCCAGAGTGCTACAGAAGAAAATGTACTTCCACGTTTCAGCTCATTTCACCCATAGATCAAAATGCAATGATTTTAAAATTACAAGAATGCCACCTCATTGCAGTTGTACAGCAGAAAGGGCACAGGTTAAAAAGTACTTTTATACTTCAGATAACTTTATTTTTCAAACTTTGACTTTTCCTCCTTTGTGGCAAATGTAACCCTGAGGACTGGAGAACCTGCAGTATGACTTTGATGATACTAAGGATTTTTTCCAGTGTTAGTGATTCTCTATAATCTGTCTCATCTTCTTTAACTGTGTCTCAACTTCACTGACCTCATCTGCATTTATGTGATATACCTGTATTGCAAGATGACAGAACAAGAATTTTTCTATTTTGTACAACTATTACTTGCAGTTCTAAGCCTCTGAGCCTCTGAGCCTCTTCACTTGGCTCAGTAATTAAGAAAATAAATTTGTTTTACCTAGCCTTGGATCTGTTATTTCTGAAGATCAAAAGATAATGTTGTGCTTCTTTGATGATAGAAAGTGTTTGATAGCATTTAATACATTTAAGTAGTATGAATCATAAAATACCAAGCAAAGTTCTTATATCTTAACTAGCTCAGAGTGTGACTTGCATAATATGCACAGACATATCAAACAGTGTCTCTGGCTCATCACTGAAGCAATTTCACCAGAGGGCTGTTGGCAGCCTTTCTCGCAGTCAGGGCACATACACTTTCCCTCCTCTACCAGCCTAGGATTTTGGCAAGACCTGTTAGAGGGTACTGTACGTGAGGGAGCTGCCTTCATCATGTGGGTCAGGCTCAGCCAGGCACAGGCTGCCCCTCCACACACAAACCATGCAAAGCCTCCTTGCTCTGGGAAACCAGGGATGGCACTGACAAGCCTGCAGGGTTCTGACAAATACAGGCTATTATGGTTTTGCAGATATAGACAAGAGAAAACATCATTTACCTGTCAATACCACCAGCCAAGGGCAAAAATAATGGTGTAATTGTTGGCCTTTTTTTTTACATCCATGACTATAAGCATGGCATCTCAAACAAAGTAAACCCCAATGCAGAGCAGATATGGCAAGACTGCTGGTGTAAGGTGAGGACTGGAGCTCTCTAGCTGTTCAGTGGAAGGGAAGTTTAATTGGGCAAGTTACCTTTACACAGGTCAAGCTTCCCTCCCAGGTGGAAATACCAGTTCCTCTAGCTAGCCCTGTTATTTCTGCAGCCAGCCACTCTTTTGACTGTCTTTTGAAGCTGCTGGGTCACAGCTAAAGAAAAGGTGATTGCCTGAGACACAAGTTCATTTCAAGTACACAAGGAAACACAACAATGCAGGAAGTACTCTTGGTTATTCCCAAGGAAACCTTGACAAGAAAGAGTGAACCAAAGGTTCTGCAGGGAATCAGTGTCCCTACACGTTGGTGTCCCTTTCCTAAAGCTCCCACTTCTTTATTGGTGATTAAAAGTTACTCTTTTCTCAACTTTATGATTAAATGTTTTATCTAAGAAATTAGTATGCAAAATTGGAACTTATTAAAGCTCATTCCTTGGGGGTATATGTAATTATGCAGATATGAACAGAACATAACTTACACATTTTTCATTTCCACAGAAAAACATGAACTGAGAGCCAGATTTTCCTTGTCGTTCTAGTAACTGACTACTTTTAAGATCTGGACTAAAATATGTACATTTTTTCCCCTAAGAAAAATTGAAAAGTTTCAGTGAAACCAATTTTAATAGAAAATTATGCTATTTAAAAGACTAACTGCAGGTAGTTCTGTGCACAGTTTTGGGGTTTTTTTCTAGTTGTCAGTTAACTTTTGCAACAGCACATCCCAAGGATTGTGTTCATGTGAGATAACACTTCTGTCAGGTCACTGACAATCGGTTCACGAAACAACTTTGAGGGCTGGGTTATCTCAGCATGACATGTAATTTCAAGGAATCTTACTGCTTAATTCTAATCCATTTTTTTCCCAGAGATCATTTTATTGAGCATGAAGGTTTAAATTTTAAAGCCTTACATATTACAAAATACAAAAACACAGCCAAGGCAATTCCAAGGTCATAGAACCACAGAATATCCTAAGTTGGAAGGGAAACTCAAGCACCATCAAATCCAGCTCCTGTCCCTGCTCAGGACAATCCCAAGAGCCACATCATGTGCCCAAAAGCGTTGTTCAAACACTTCCTGAACTCTGTCAGGCTGGTGCTGTGGCCACTTCCCTGGGGAGCCTCTTCCAGTGCCCAACCAGCCTCTGGTTGAAAAACATTTTCCTGATATCCAACCTAAGCCTCCCGACTTGGCTTCAGGCCATTCCTTGGGTCCTGTTACTGGAAACCACAGGGAAGAGATCAGTGCCTGTCCTTCCTCTTCCCCTCATGAGGAAGCTGTAGACTGAAATGAGGTGTCCCCTCAGGAAGGTCACAGTATAAAATACCAGCAAGCCTGTGTTTGCTCTGTCTCCCTCACATACACACCAAAACTTATCTAGGGTCAGAACTAATGTAAAAAATGAACAAATGGGTTACCTTTAGATCAGTAATTGAGGTTGTTCTGAGCTTCTGAATTAAGACTAATGTTAAAGAAGGTGCAGGGAAAAATCTACAGAAGAAAAAAACAAATGTAGAGATGTTTATGAGAGAAAATAACTTCTATAAAATGCCATCACTTTGGGGTTCTCAGCATCAGAAGTGGCATAAAATGCCATATAATTAATTTGTTAACATCTTTTAATTGCTTCTTTTGTATCCATAAATGACATATTTTGCTCACATTCTGGATGTGAGTTGTAGTTTCCATGAACCCTCCTGGATTCAGAGAGCCAGAGGGAAGAGCAACTCTTGCCGCTGGTAATGTAATAGTCACCAATTCAAGATCTATGAATAGCATCTTATGAGACTAAGTAGGCCCAGAAAGTCAGCTTGCAAAGCCAGGTGAGGAGAGATTACCTACTGGAACCCACTCTGGCACACTGGAAAAGATGACATCTCTTTCTTTTCTGCACAGATGAGGAAGGCAGAGAAACTGTTTCTGCAGTCTTGCACTGCCTGCCCAGCAGTTGTAAAGAACAAAGACTTCAGGTACTAAAGTGTATTAATGATCCTAAAAATGTAAAGATTAAAAAAAGAAAAACAACCCAAACCTGTAATTAAACCTTTCCTTGAAGATAGCACAGTGTTTTTTTGAAGTGTGAAGAGCTGCAAAAAATCAGTGTCTCGGGCAGGTAGGAGGAAGAACACTGGTTCCACCCAGGCAGGCAGCAGTGCTGACGAGTGTGGTGGGAGGTGTGGGCACAGCTCCGCCACACACCACAGGAGATGGCTGAAGTACTGACACAGCCTGTGAACAAAAGCTTTCTCCTCCTTAGAACATCACTGACTCAGGACAACACGCTCAATTATAACTTTTCGGTTCAAGTATTATTTTCCAAACTAATGAGAATCTGGGGTCTAAAATGCCACGGCCCCCCCCAGCTAGAAATATAGAAATATACCCAGTATATTTCTAGGGGAGGAATATTCTTTTCACTTTCCCTCTCCTCCATCAGAGATACACAACAGTCAGTAAAGCACACGCTCTCCCTTCTGTGACATGAACAGAGTTGCCTGGCTCTGTGAAGGCCAATTTTGAGTCAGACTATGTCAGTTCCTCCAGTGCATTGCACTGGATGATCAGCTGTAAATGGTTGTATGAAGCTGAGGTGCCCTGATGGCTCTCAGAGCTCTTAGAGCACTCCAGAGGCTTGCTTTCTAGCAGAATAAGTGAATTTCTCAGAAACTATAAGCAAGGATGGACTCTGAGAGTAAACAGAAATGGGTTACTTTAATTAGTGACAGGTGGCTTTTAATACTTTCAGTAGGCACAAAAATAAGATCAGAGACAGAAACTGGGGAATCACATGCAGTCTTTGGAGATGATAGCAGGGAGATAAAAGATCATTCTAGGGAAGATAGAAATGAGCCATCCAAGTTACCAAAGAGGAAAGATTCTTAAGAATGTGGAGCTCTTCAGTCTTGAGACCAAACCACAATATATCCTAAGGATATCAATGGAGGACGTGAGAAAAGCTGAAGGATAGAAAGTACCCTAAAATAACAACTAACTATTGCTATTTATTCTGTGCCTTGCCACCTCATTCAGCTGAAAAAAAATAATGCCTTTTAGGACCACTGCTATTTGTATCCTCTGTTTCATGTCACTATATTGTTTATTGTCTGTAGAAAAATTGTCACGTTGTTTTTTCCCCCCATGCCCTTTTCTTATTTCTCTATTCTGCATATTTTTTCTGCAGCAATTACATCATCAATACAACCTATGATGCTAATGAAAGTGAAAGAAAATGTTCCTGGGATCACTGTGGATGTTTAAGATTAGATGTGGAAGTTAAGCTTCCTGTAGATCAACAAAAAGAAATTGATGCCTTGAGGGAGTCATTCATCTCCTCTTAAGGTGGGTGTGTGTGGCAAGGGGATAACACCTTTTGAAGGTACCTTTCTCCCCCCACAGACTGTAGGAGGTACAAGCTCAGGCAGTTGGTTTTGACAAGACATTTGGGTTTTAGATCAAATAAATGAATTCTCCCTTGATACTGCAAAAGCTTTACTGACTAATGAAAAAAAATGTATAAAAAGGCCTGTATGCTGTGCCTATATACAGATTTATTATGCATTAGAGGCATATTTGTATGGAAGCCTAGATTTTGGAGGGGTTTTGGTCCATATAAAAATCTCAGTAGGCCCAAAGCCCCACTGACGCACCAAGTAGGGAAAAAATATGCAGGGTCCAGGAAGAGAGATCATTGAAAATGGTTGAGAAAAACATTTACCAGTTACCCTTGGGAAACTGGCTTGTCAAGACCTTGCTGAAGGGGTCAGTGATATGTGGGATACTATTGCAGAGGCATGACTTGGCTTATCATACAATGCTGCTTGCATTCATTTCCTCTCAGAGAGACCTGGTTTGCCACAGAGGAACTGTTTCTCCAGTGAATTTTCCAAGACTAAAATTCACCGCTGCTTACCATGAGGGTAGGGCTGAGCCTGAATGCTTGTGTGGCAACCAGACACTGCAAATAAGCCTCTGGACTCTGAGATGTGGTCCTCATAAGGACTGCACACCCCTCTTGACAAAAATTATAGCGTTACTGGCCTAAGAAATATAAGACAAACTGATAATTGTGTGCTTTTTGTATTAGCAGATAATAAACACAAAATCTAAACTGCTTTTTTTTTATGGAACTTCAAAGTAATTTGATAAAAAAATAAATTAAAGCAGGAATAGTGAGTTTAAATGTAATCAAATGGCAAGAGAGGAGACTTAGCTACTGCACTCCATGTGAGAGTACAGATAAAAACATATTTCTTGTCTGGCTAAGTAGGATTAAAATCCAAGAAGATCTTTTCTATAAAATCCCCAAGTCAATAAAAATAATCATTGGCCTGTGTAAATAAGGTGAATTACTTGGACAAATAGACAAAGTATCCCAAAGACAAGTGAAAAATTGGAGTTGTCAGAATTTTTGATTATTAAAAAGAAAAGCATGTTGGTGCTCTTTTATCTCTGAATAAATTCTGAAGTAAATGCAAAAGGATTCTGAAGGATCTTGTTATATAAATGCATACTGAGTATCCTGACTGATGGAAGAGTTTTAGTATACAAAGCATAGACATGGCTTTTATTTTTGCTTGAAAACACTTTCCCTCTTACCTCCTTAAAACCCCTACAACTTCAAAATAAATGAAAACAGAATTTCAGACAAATATATGAATTTAAAATACATTTATCTACTGCAGCAATTTTCACCTAGATAAAATCATCTGTATCATTTGATAAGGAAAACTTCCTCATGTAAAATAAGAGTGAGGAGAAGGGAAGAATGAAGGACTTTAGAAGGACTGTGAGCTGTAAGCCTTTAGATTTCAAACACATACATAAGAAATCAGGATATAAATCAGATATAAAGATAGCATTAAAATCTTATAGTTAAAACTAACCCAATCTATTTCTAGATCTGTATTAAACACAAATCACAAGAGACACACGCTCACCTTCCAGAATATCAGATGATCCAACCATTATTTCAATTCCAAAGGAGGTACCCACATGATGGCCACTCTCCTTGTGCAAAAGCAATATACATATAAAGCAGAATAGTTTATTAATCACAGTTTTTATTAATAAGCTTATTTCCTGACTTTACCTGACATCACTAAATACATTCTGTTTCAGGTACCTGATGACTGGGCCATTTAAACCACATGAATTGTTAACTTATTTAAAGAAAAGAGGGCAGAAGATAGTTGCCTTTATTTCTGTTTCTGTTTTCTCAGTCAAAAACTGAGCTTGATTAAATTAGTGAATAGAAAATACTGGGTTTAGTATAGTTTAAAAAGGAAGAAAAGCTTGGAAAATATTCTAGAACAAGCTTCAGCCTTTGAAAAAGAGAGCTATAAATATCACAACCTTATACAAATATTATTGGCACATAAGCTGCTCAAAAATGAAATTCAGTAGCACATCTTCCTCAGCTGCACATGCCCATGGTAACAATTGATCCTGAAAGGTAGCAGTGAAACAATGGAAGAACTTCAGAGATTCACTGTTTTATGTTTCAGAGCCAGAAGCTCTAAGAAAAATTCCAAACTCGGGCTACACTGTTGTTTTAACTCTTAGGCAGATAATAAATTAAGTGTGAGTCTATGCCCTTCACAAATGCAGGGGTTAATGGAGCTCTTTCCCTGTGGGAAGGCCTTACAATTTCTCTCCTATCGATGTTAACGGGAAACCCTGCAAGGATTTCCTTCTCTCCGAGCAGAGTGCCTCTGGGCTTCCACACAGCTCCAGGAGTGTGATTCATCAACATGGGCTGTGGCTAGCACTAATGAAGAGGGGGAGAAAAGAGAAAACTCAAGGTTCCAAGATGCTTTCCCACAGTCCCCACAGTCTATCAATTCTCATCTACTGTGCATGAGCTGGCCATCAGCCCTCCAGCTCTGTCTTTGCCTGAGCCACAGAGAAATCCAGCAGCTTGTTACACTTCAGAAGAGCTTACATGCTCTCTAGGAAAGGGTAGGAAAATCATTGCCCTCCAGAGTTAAAAAGGGTAAAAGAGAGACAAAATTTTCTGAAATGGAATAAAATACAAGACCTCCACTAATACACTCTTCCTGTTGCTGGACAGGTTGAATGGCTAACAAGTACACCCCATAAATGTAGGTCTTTTCCTGCTAGAAGACAGCTTGAAAATTTCATGTCCACAATGACTAGAACCTTACTAAGTTTCATCCTCTTAGAGAAACATGTTTGAAGAGATTATTTCCCTTCTAGTAATCATAGAAGAATAAATATTTTATCTATAGAGTAGAATACCAGTCTAGGATAAACTAGAAAAGTTGGGTTTGCTTTCCTTTTGGAATATAGATTCATCTGAAAGGATCAGCCATCCTACCAACCCTTTCTTGCTCACTGGATTTCAATCTAGTAGATTGTTGAATATGAACAACCAGAACTGTACATAGATGAAATCACTGCAGCACTAAGCACATTGCAGATATCTAGCCTTACGCATATTAAGATTTCAACATTTTTTGGCTTTTCCATTTTAGAATATCTGTCATAAAGGACAAGAATTGGAAAGAGAAACAAAATGGGAGGCATGGGTCTTTCAGAAGTAATGAAGAAATTATAGAATAACTACGTTTGATAGTTAAAATTTTAGTTTTAAGTACTCTAATTTTTCATAATTCTGCTATCTTTTTCTTCCCAGGACACTAAATATGTAAAACAAAATTTTGTCTTCTCTCCCCACACATATAGATGACTCACTGACTCCTTATAGCTTTCTTTTAAAAGTAACTTAGAACCATCTAAACTCCAAAACCAGAGGTTTTCCAAACAGCAATCATCACACTGACCACTAGCAAAACCTGTGTCATCCTGTGTTCATTTCCAGTTGATTATTTGTCATTTTCCTGGCCTGGCTAAACAAAAATCCTCATCCTGAAAGACAGAGGCTCCTTGGGATATTACCCAAACCATCACTGTCAGATGGGTCCTGGGGAATGCAATCTGATAGAGCCTGAGGAGCTAGAGAGATATCAATGTACAGATAATTGACACAACACAAAGTCCTCTGAACAGCAAGGATATTTTGCACTTCTGTTGGTATTTTTTCGTTTCATGTATTTAATAGTGCACTCTCATCGCCGTAACCACAAAAGGAATTCGAATTTCTAAGGCTTTTCATGATCAGAGCAACTATTCTTTCCTTAGAAGTGTTAAATTATTACAACTGTCACTCTACGTTCATGTGCATTGAACTCACCTCTGTAACAGGCATTAATTTTACTCAATATTGAATTCACTGTCATTTCCACATCTCAGTCCAAAAGGAGGCTGTCAAAGTTATTCAAACTTATTCAAAGTTATCTCAATTACTTGAGGTAATAAATCACAGTGTTTAGTCCCAATGCCACTGAGCTGGAAACCACAGAGAACGTGTTGCAGAACTGTCAAACAAAGCTCTGTACATAAAGAAACGTGCTCACCACTCTCTAAGCTGCTCCCAACAAACTGTGCCTCTCTGTTCTCTGATAGTCACAGAACAAAGTCACACAGCTCCTCCGAAGCAGAACATCTCCTCCAGTGTGTAGGACATGCAGCATGCACTTGAGATGTGAGTTCAAATGAGGCTCTGCTGCTGACTTCCTGTATCAATTTAAGCCATTTTCTCCTTGTGAAATTCAGGTCTCTGCAGTACAAAAGGCTGTGTGGAAGCCATTCTACTTTAGCCAGTAGAATCCCAAGAACAAGACAGCTGAGCTGACCGAGGTGTGAGGCAAACGACCTCTTCACTCTGGTGGCAGTTTTGACTTCAGCTCCACTGAGTATAAAGGGAACCTTCACACTTGGAGTGAAAGCATGCACCATGTGGAAACCTAAATTTATAGGTCTGAACCTGGAGATGAGTTAGACCTTACTGTCAGAGCAATAGGACTTATATATAACCTAATGAGTTTACTTGGCTGGGATTTGTCTACCTGTGAAAATGGACGTATTAATAATTTCCTGACACTCAAGGACAAATATAGGAGATAAAACTGGAAAAAAAAAAAACCTAATAGAAGTGAGGGAGAGAAAGGGCTGTGCAATATCTATGAGGAGCTTATCAAAGAGAACAGAGCTGGGCTCTTCACAATGCTGCATATTAGGAGGATGAGATACAATCATCAGTTGAAAAAGAGGATACTCAAGCTGGCTATATAAACTTTTGCACCATGAGGATTGTGAACAGCAGGAGGTTTGATAGAGGTTGCCCAGAGAGATTGTGTCATTTCTGCCCTTAATGGTTTTCAAGAGCAGGTGGAATAAAGTCCTGAGCAGAGAGTTGGGCCCTCATGGCTGACCACTGCATGCTACAGGTTTGACTAGACACCTTCTGAGTTACTCTCAGAAGAGTAACTCAGAAAAATCTGTCATCTCTATTCTACCACGGAAATTCTGAATTCATTCTCTGCATTCCTTCTCCACATGGGAAAGGTTTCAGTTGAAAGTCAAAAGTCCTAGAGTTACCTTCTCCTTTTCTGCCATTTCTTCCTTTCAAAAAAAAAAAAAAAAAGTAACCAAACCAAATTAGAAACATGGAATCATTCTGACATTTGGATTGGAAAAGACTTCTCAGATCACTGAGTTCCACTGTAAGGGGAAAAAAGTGAAGTGAATATATAATTCTAAATACTGTGCTCTATTGATGCTTCCAAGAAAGCAAATCTCATCTTAGATGTCTTTGGGCCTTTCATGTGTCAAAAGCCTGGGAGATATGTTATCACTGCTGCCAGCACAGAAAAGCAAGGCACCAGGTGGTACACAGTTAGGTTTATTGAAGGACAGATCACATTCTTCCCCGAAAAAGTACAAAGACAAACCACCTGCCCTTTTAAACAGTGATTTCATATCAGCATTTTAATTTCCACTTGATACTGATCTCCATAAGCATTAAGGCATAACCTTTTTCAGATGTCCATGTTTACCCACCACAATTTCATTATTAATATAATTTTATTTAAGATGGAGCATTTTATGCATGAGTACAACTGGGACAAGTCCCTATGGCTAATATTCATTTTAGCTATATGGCTATTATGTTGCTGAGGGCTATCTGCAGCTGCATCAAAGACAGTTTGAATACACAGAACAGTGCTGAGTCCACAGAGCCATGAGAGTGTGAGCTGGCTTTTATTCTCCTCCCTTGCATCAGCAGCATTTCCAAACCATGTTTTAATGAGCGCCAGCATGAGCAAAAACAATCGACTGGATAGTCAGCAAGCCCTCCAGCTATATCCTAATTAGGCAGAAGTGGTAGGTAAAGAGCCATATTTTCACTCATATCCTGGGAAAATGTGTAAAAAACAATGTCATATGAATTCTGCCCTACCAGTTCTACAGTGTTTCATAAAAATCATAGTATTGCATCTTCTCATGCACTTATCTGCCCTTCCCATTTCTGAGGCAGCAGAATCCATACCTGTATTGCTTATCAGAGACTTACCCATATTGCCTTCACTTAGGTGTCATAATACACAAAAGCCTTAATAAAAAAATATTTTAAAAATTACATATCAAAATTACATATTAAAACAAAACACCCACACAAACCTAAATTTTCTTTTTACAGTTTTCTTAAACATACTTCCCCTCCAGTTCTGGAAGGGGATTGCTAATGACTCACCCTTTCAACATTATATCTATTGTAGCTCTACTCATCTTGTTGTCATTAACAATATTTAAGAGTCCAACTACAAACACAAAAGGGTGAAGGTTAAAGCAGAAAAGACATTTAACACTTCTGCCTTCCCAGCCCCAGCGATGGCTAAATTGGTTTTTCTTTCTTTTAGGCACCCATAGAAATATTTTCATGTTCATGCTCCTACAACTAACATAACATTTTCTTATACCATATACATTTTTACACCTGATAATTTTTCAGGAAAAAGCCTCAGAATATCTTTAGAAAGCTATGTTGAAATAGGTTTACCTTTACAGGTGAAAAAAACCCCAAAAAACACAGAAGAGCAGAAGGCAATATTCTCAGCTTCAGGACTTCCATTTATCAACCACCCATGCAGAAAGCTTGATTTTTAGACGAAAAGAGCTGAGCCCTTGGATTCCCATTTGTCACAATTACCATGAAAAACCGAAGAGACTTAACTTTCCCTAGTAGGAACACGTCTGAATCTGGGAGCTCCTGAGCACGTAAACCATCAACAGGAGGTGTCTCTGACACATAGCTTTTATCCAGAGATACCCCTGGGCAAAAGAGTGCTGTTCAACAGGCTGGAAATAAAGTCTTTTAAACCTCCTCTTTTCCTCTGGAGGATCCTTACTCCTGGTAGGGCTGGCATCAAGCCCAAAAGACTTAGAAGGTTTTACTTTATTTCTGGGTTTGGTTTGTTTCTTAGTTTATTTTGTTCTTCTTCTTCTTCTTTTTTCCTACCCCTCCCACACTGCTTTATTATTCTCCTGGTTGTGTAAGCAGTTTTGAATGCCCTAACTCACATGAGTAAAGGCTTCTGGAGAAGGGAAGATTACACAGATTATTTAATGAGAGTCAGACTCATCCTCCCTATGTTCCCTCCTTCTAGCTTCACAATTCCTCATTCTTGGCAAGCTCCAAACAACAACCTGTCCCTGCACCTCATCTATTGCGTGTACTAGCTGTCTTTGTTCTTGACCAGATCCCTCCTCTGAACAGATGTCACCAAGTCCCAGATGCCCACTCAGTTACTCTCTTCTCTGTTCCTGTTTTTAGCAGAAGAAAGGAGGTAAACTCAGATCATTCAAACAGAAAAATCTGGGTCACAAATACACAAGTTTTCCTGCTATATGACACTTTAACAAGTTTTTTGTTCCTCTTACTAGACATCAACTGACATGGCTGTGAGGGATGATTATTACCTTCATTTCTGCAGGCAGAGAAACTAAGAAAATAATGCTTCACATCATTCCTTCAAGCAGGCCTAGAAGTTCTGACACTCCCTCCTACTTCAATGGGAATATAGATTAGCTCAACACGGAGTGCCTTTGAAAGCCCTACCCCACATTTCTGCCTCAAAGCAGCTCAAGACCTAACTCCCAGGCTTCTTTTAGTCAGTAAACACTGCATCTGTTTCTAGGAAGTTATAAACACAGCATTTTGCAAAACAACTGTGCAAAATCTCTGGAAGAATAAAAAAAAAATATAAAAATGCATAAAGCTACTGCACTTAGATAATACCAATGTGGACTTTAAGCCATTTTCCATAAAATATATGAAAGGGCAAAAGAGCATAAACACTGCAGCCGCTGATCTGCTCAACACATCTAATGCAATATGCAGTCTTTTCCAGAAATGGAAATTAATTATGCCTAGAATTATTAATGCAGAGGCAATATGTAAATATGCAGAACTACCAGCCCTGGAGTGAACAGAATACATGCTTCTCGTTGGATTACTGCTGAGACATTTTTAAGCATTGGTTCCTATGGAAGTTTGAGTAAATGTGTTTGCATAGTAATTTCAAAATGCAAAAACTATTTTAAGTTACTGCCATAACCAATATCAATGGTACAATGTTTAGCAAAGTGTCAGATGACCAAAAAAATTGCAGTATGTGTCCCACTTATATGTTAGAGGTGGAGCCTGGCACTACTTTGAAAATCCAAAACTGTCACTGAGGTTCCAGACAGCCACATCTCTGCTCTTGGTACCTTATAGCACTTCAATTCCTGCAATACTAATACGCTTTTCCCTAAATAACATCAAAGAAACATTGCTATAGTTTACAACAACCCATTACTATATTAGCAGTGCAATCAGTTAAAATAAATTAGAGAAGAGTGACTTAGTTAATTATCTTCTTACTGCACTTCAAAATAAGAACAAGCTGCTCAGTGAACCTTGGACACTGATTCTGACAGTTTTTTGAATGTCTAAATAATTCAGGAGTGTAAGTCTCTAAAATTGCAGAAGTCCTTGGCTTCTTAGTCATTCAGGCACTCCTGAAAACTTTCTCCAGTTCCTGGGTCAGTCAACTGGAACCTGTCACACCCAGCATCAAGTTCAGCTTTAGCTCATGATTATTTATAATAAAGTTACAGGATGTGGTGTATTGGGTTGGTTTTGTTTAATCTTCTAGGTTATAAAGATCAAAGCTATCAAATAACTTTTCTGTTCGTTGTGGTAGCAGACAGCACAAAGTATCAAACAGGCATGACAAAGGTTATGAAAACTGCTGTGGTGAGATTTTTGTCATCAATTATGACAGAGATGGCTGTAACAGAATGGAGGCCACAGGTGACAGATTAAACATTGGAGCTCTGTGCAGCATCTCAAAATTAATGGAGTATGTTGGCACACAGGTGACCAAGAACAAGTTCAAAACTGGGAGTCTGCGTGCATAGGTACATACAAAGCCACAAAAAGTAGGAAACTCCCTCTACACACAATATCTACATACAAGCTAGAGAATTGTACCATTAAATTTCCTACCTCTTACTTTGATCTTCTGAGGATCTAGCCACCAAACTGGAGAAGGCACCAGGCTGTATGTCAAATAAAGTTGAGTGAAGAAGGTATTGATTGCCTTCTGCTCTTGGAAGAGTCTGTTTATCCTTTTTTTTTTTTTTTTTGATAAGCATTGATGAAACCAAAATATTACTGGCCTATATGAGTCACAGTTATGAGAACTATATACTTCTGGCATGTATGGCAGCAAAGCACCATACCTGTTATTCCAAGCTACAGAAACACAACTGCTGTATCAACCTAGGCTCTGCAGAATATCTCCCAAGCTGTATTATGCATCCCAAGGTTCAACACTGGGAAGATTGCTTACTGTTGAGGATTAACTTGCCCCTGGACTGCTTCTCACTGACCATAGCTCCTAATTTTGTCTGGGTGTCAGAAAGAGGTGACCAAAACTGTCAGCATTTTCTCAGCCTTTGCGATCACGTTTGGGTCAGGCAGGACTCCTCACCATTTTTCCTCAATGTGTATGTATATATTTATATATGTATAGATATACATAAAAACCCCCAAATTCACACAGAACATACTAAAAGGCAGACACTCTCTTGTACAGGAGCTCAGGAGACTACTCCATGCTTTTCACAGAATGTTGTTTGTCATCCTTCACTGTCATTTTATGTCATTTTAATTATCTTTTAGCTGACAGCTGTTGAACACAGGGAAAAAAACAGCCCCTCTACACTTAAGTTTGCCCATTCCATCTGTGCATCCTGTGAAATGAGAGGAAAATCCAGGTTACACCTCTCCTCTGGAAGCCCCCAACCCAAAGCTAAATTCACAGCCACGGTAGGTGTTCCAGGCTT
Organism: Acrocephalus scirpaceus scirpaceus; assembly: GCA_910950805.1. Classification (NCBI taxonomy): domain Eukaryota; kingdom Metazoa; phylum Chordata; class Aves; order Passeriformes; family Sylviidae; genus Acrocephalus; species Acrocephalus scirpaceus. The sequence continues at coordinate 50,932,719 of OU383774.1, read as the reverse complement.
GTTCCAGTGACATCTAGACACCTCTAAGGAAGGAAATTCCACCATATTTCTGCTTAAGACCAGTCTCATAATGAAGTATTTTTCTTCAAGTGTAGACAGAGATTTTTCTTTGCTGCTGTTGCAGCTGCTGCATCTCAGCCTCAGCCATGTGCTCAGAGAAATCCCATGCTTGCTTTCTAACAACCTTCTTTTACACAGTTATCTTTAGCCATCCTTTCCCAGGCTAAACAAACCCTGCTTCCTCTGCTGTGGGCAAAACAGACTTGAGTTGGGGAAAATGAACTTAATTTATTGCCAATTAAAATAAATATTTAACTACCAATTTGATTAGTGGGAAAGAAAGTGGCAAACTTTGAAACAGCTTTCCTTCCCTTGTTCCCAAGGTCTGGCCTCCCTCCAGACTGCCGTGCAGGGGGATGCAGTCAGTCTGCAATGGCTGGCTGTGACACTCCACCTCCCTTGCACCTCCCTCTGCTCTGCTGCGGGACCCTTTCCTTTGCCTCCAGCCTCGATCTTCCCTCAGGTTCCCTCCTGTCAGGTATTTTCCTCCTCTCTCAAATACCCTTTCCCTGAGGAACAGTGGGTTGGCTGCAGGGCTCAGATGTGCCCTATGGTGCGTGGGTCAGAGGTGACTGGAACCATCTGTGTCTTGCATGGGGCAGCCCCCCACTGCCAGCACCTCCCCACAGACACCCAGCAGAGTCATGTAATTAGATGTTCCTAACTCAATCCTCTTCCACTGCAGATGGAAGGCGTCAGCATGATGCTGCCAGGAAAGATTAGGGGAAAGACACCATTGCATGCCTCAGGCTTTGTTGTGTCCTTCACTGCTAAATTGCCCGCTCCTTTCAGAGTTTTAACTTCATAAACTGTTTATCCTCCTTTACCTTCATTATCTGCTTCTGGTACACTTTGAAAAAAGGAGAGTTAAGAGGTCCAAGCCAGGTCTGACCATCCAAGCAACCCTGAGGTGAGCACTACTAAAAACAAAATACAGATCAAAATCCATGCTATTACCTCTGAAATTTAAAGAAATACTGGAAGAGCTTGAAGTCTTTTAGTGACATTGATTTCAGATAAAAACCAGAAGGTGATATTTAATACTAGCATAATAATTACAGTTAGTATACATTAGCAGTGCTTCTCAGCATGGAAGACATCTGGCCAAATCCGGCCTAACTGATGGCTTGGGTAGCTTGCCAGGAGGCAGAGAGATCGCCTCTGATTTGTATACACTGGGAAAAAAATTGGTGAATCAGCTTTCATTACAAGCAGGCTTCAGCTAGAGCCATATCTTCAGCTGCATGAAGCTGCCAGCAGTTGCTCTCAGTACTCATTAGGAAATTATTTTCCTGGGCACTGTAAGCTGCAGGACCTTGCAGACCTGCAGCTTACACCTCCTGCCTTCATGAGACCATGGTAAGAGCTGCATCCCATCCCCTGATGCCCATGTTTTTAGAGGATGTTCAGTAACTGGGGAGGGCTGCTGCAAACACATGAGAGCTAGAAATAATTTATTACCATAAAAAGAACCCCAAACAAACCCAAGCATAGAAAACTCACTCCATTTTGTTGACAAGAGGAAAAAACATAGGGTAACTTAATTGCTGTTAAATTTTCACATGAGAAGAAAATGCAGTTAGTGAAGGGCTTTTTAGCCTAGCTGGTAAAAGGAAAACCAAAGCCCTTGAAATTAGAGTCTTCTCTATTTATTAGAGATATATAGGAGTTAAAAATAGAAGGGTTCCAGTATCAACAGGGATTTAGCAGCACCCAAACATGGTTAAAGGCATTAGAAAGTCTGATAATTGCTTTTGACCTTAAAAATCAATGCATCTATACAGACAACATCAGCTAAGGCCTCTGTACACTTTGACTCAATATTGAGCAAAAAAAACCCCATCACTTTTTGTTGCCAAAGCCTGAGCTGCAACAAGCCTTCTAATTAACCATCGCCCACAACTATGCTAACACACCACTTTTTCAAATTTTAAACATAGGTTTCTTCTACAGCTGAAGTACATTCAAGACTGTTCATACACAGTAACTTAAAAGGTTCACTGGTGAAACAAATGAAAAGCAGTCTGCTCAGCAGGATCCTACAAAGCATTTATTAAAGACAGAACAAATACAAATGAGACAATGTATTAAGCAAAAGAGTAATCATGCTCTCTGAACAAGAAGCCATGATCCTGCTCAGCCCCTGCTCAATAGGATCAGCCACAATAAGGCTACCCACTCATTTCAGTCCAAGTGTTTAATGATGAGCACTGGAGGCTTCATGTGTTCCTTGGCTTTCTACAGTGGCAATAGATCTTTCCTTAGGAAAAAATAGGAGCCAAGCTCTTTATCAAAAAACCAGAGGGTTCTAGGCAGAAATTATCATCATCCCTAGATGCAGAGTATGGCAAAAATATTTGTAAAATATGTTCCTATTCTAAACTCTGATCTGATGACTGTGTGACGATAAGGGGCAGTCATTAGAAAACAAAAATCTAGTGATAGCCTTTAATCTCTACCCATTTATAGATCAAGGAAAGATGGGTTCATTACATTCAATACTGTAATGAGCTCTTTTCTTTAGCTTTAATGTTACATTGAATTTTATACCAATACACTTATGTCAGTCTTGAATTTTTCAGTACCTTTAAGATGAGTTACCACAAAGAAGTTCCCACAATCTCCTTGAGCATCCTTATAAAGATCACTCCTGTTACACCATACCAGGAAAACCAGCAAATGTTCTTTTATTTTTTCAGACACTTACCAACCAACTTTGTGGAGGCTTTTCCCATCCCAAAGCATCCACAAGTTTCTCCAGATGGAGGAAAGAGCAAATTTTGATTAATGTTGTATTGTGCTAGAGACAATTCAGTACAGTATTAATACAATATTGAAAGCATAGTCTTTATGATACTTTGATTAATGAATTTAAGTTTGGTGGGTGATGGGTTTTCTATAACTTTTTTTGTGTTTGTTTCTTTAGCTTTAAAAAAAAATTGCTTCTCTCTTTACAATACAGCTATGAAAGGTTCTGGAGGTTTCAATACAATAAAGGATTTTTCCCCAGTTAAGTGCAGTCAGCATTTGCTCAAACACGAGCGGGAGTTACAGAGATCAGCAGTTCCCATATAGTAACCAGAGAATGATATTCACCAGCAGAACCCACTCGTACATCACTTACTGCCCAGCTCAGTGATCTGGGAACACGAGCAGTGGTTATGCTATGAGTATCACGATGGCCTACAGTCTATGCACTAAAACAAGAAGCTGTTTACAGAAAGTTTTGTGAGGCAAAATCTGGCAAACTGCAGCAGCGCTTTCTGCACTGATTACTTACAGAAAAAATAGGGCTGTCAGAGCCTGTTTTATTCTCTGGTGGGCTTGTCTTTTTACCAGGTGATACAGGACAAGCAGCCAACAAAAGATTAATAGCCAACTTCATGTTTAAGACTGGATGCAGGGAGATACTTTTAAAACTGCGTGTGCTCTGTTCAACACTAGTGTGTCAGTCCTGCCCCATGTGATGTTATTACTTGCTGGCTCTGGGCCAGGAGCCCTGCACAGTGTTATCCTGCTGGCAAAGGAGTCTCTGCAGGGCCACATCATCCTTCCACTTCATTTGAAAGTTGTGAGCAGTCACCAAATGACAAGAAAAGAGAGAGAAGAAGGAGTACAATGTCCAGCTAGCAGTGCACAGACATATGTGGAAAATTGCATTTGTTCACGGGTGCTCAAGTGCTTACTGAAGACAGGCCTGTATGATGTGAACATACTCTCCTCTCCCTGGTATCTCTTTCATTCAGAGACACCACCACCTCATAAAAGCTGCTACTCTTTGCCAGAACAAAACATTTGTTTATCTCTAGCCAATGTCCATGGAGTGCCTCAGGCAGCCCACAGCTCTATGCACAACATGTAGTTCAGCAACTGTCTTAAAATAAATCTATACAAATACCTGCAAAAGCTCAAAAAGAGTAAGGAACACAGGTTCAGTCACAGCTCAGCAACACAATTGTCCGAGGAGAAAACATTTCCCTTTGACTTAAAAAGCTTCACTGACAAGTTTTTTATTGAACTGTTAGGTACCACTGCAGCAATCAGATGACTGCCCTGGACAGAAGTTTTCCACTGACTCTGACACTGCAGCTTCTGCCTCCTATTTAACAGGTTAAAGATGAGAGCAAATGCATTTTAGAAATAGCTGTAGAAAAAGACAAGTATAAATTTGAATAAGTAAGAGCTTGTGAAAGTAAAACTGAATTCAAACTGGGACTGGACAAGGACAAAATGACCAAGATAAAAAAATAACACTTAAATACCTGAACTGGGCAACAATTGTCATACATAAACACTGTCCATACAGCTAGATTACACTGAAAAAAAAATCATAAAGATACTTCAAATTTTCAATGAGCAAGAGAAACACATTCAAACTTAAAAATTATAGCTGATTTTTCCCCTCTTTCCTGCACAAACCATACAAGATCTGTAAAATTAGAAGCGCTTCATCTGCCCAACCTGCAATATAAGAAGATACTCCTACATCGGACTTGGTTCCCCAGAACATTTATGTCATGAATATTAGCAGAGCACTTTCCATCATATTTTTATCCTCTCCAAATCAAGCTTTCAGTCAACATCAGCCTGATTTTTATAGCCAGAGAGAAAAATAAAACCTTACAGAAAATGTTTGATAGACTAGTGCAAAGAGTCAAGCTTCACTTACAAGACCAGAGATGTTCTGAAAAGATTTTTTTTTTTGTTTAAATACCCCTGGATCAGCAGGTGTGAGAGCTAGGCAGCACAGCTGACAACCTTATATTGCAACTTTGCTAAATCCTGGTTACATTTCATGAAAAATTATTTGAACAAAGCTGTGTTGTTGCAGTGATCATGCATGTTGCTGGTCTACATGTAAACCACGTAAAAAGGAACCCAAGACCAAACGCCTTGTGGGGCTGTGACCCTTTTGGGGAACGCTGAGGCTGGATTTTACCTCAAGCCCCAGACCAAGGATGCTGGTGCCCTCTTCTGGTCCTGTCCTCCGGAGACCATCAGGATACAGCGTCTTTCTGGTTTAACAAAACAAAAGGCTCAAGGTCTTTTCCTGCGCGGCTGAACCCAGCTGTGCCTCTTCAGTAAAGAGAGGTGACAGTACACCAGGTGTGCTGTTTGAAAGCATGTGCTATGCAAATGTGCTTCAGAATGAACCTGCTCCTGCCACCTCAGCGTCTCACTCCGTTGTCGTATGGAGGAACAGCACTGCTGTTGCTGCTCATCTGCACTCTGTTTTGCCACCCATTTCGTTAGTGCTCAGATATTTCTATCTTCTTTATGAGGGGGAAAAAATAGCCCAACGGATCATTCTGTTTTGAGATACATGTCACTTCAGTGTCTGCCTAAACAGGGATGGAGTTTTACACCATTCTACTGTAAGGAGCTCACGTCATCTGTTGAATGCTGTGGGGTCTAGCGCCCTCTCTTTCTTTTTCAAGTTATTTACACATCAAAACACAAACAACAGTAAACAAGCAGAAAAGGCAGCTTGGCTGCAGATGGTGGAGGGAGGAGACTATTTCTTGCCAGAGCTCAATGCTTCATCATGAGCCTGGTTTTTCAGCACTTGGCTCCAGTAAGGCTCCTCTACGTTTAAATAAAGAAGATCTGAACTACAAGGATCGAGGAATCCCTTGTGGTTTAACTAGGTATTTACTGGTATTAATGGCCGGGACACTTGGTCATTCGAGACACATTGCTAAGACAAAAGAGGGGCAGACTGCAAGCACGAGCTCTGAGCATAGACACCCGCACAGCCTGTTAGCTCACACTGAGTATTTTGTCCTGCTCCAAAAGCTCTCTCCAAGACAAATCTACTTAAAAAACTAGCCAGCCCTAAGCATCATGGAAACAAGCCAAATGGAAGCAGAAATTTGGCCAGGAACCAGTCCTTGCTCAGTTCACAATTATTTTTCAGTACCAGCACAGCCTAGCTAGGCAAACACTGTACAAAACTCCAAGACAGAGCCATAATTTTAGCAGCTTCAGGGGAATTAGGGCCAGGACAGCCTGGTCTTTCTTGGTCCAGACACAAGTTAATTTGATGCAGGTAGGCATGTACTTCAGGATTAACTCTTTCACGTGGTCAGTATCCATCTGTGGGCTGTCCTGTAAGTTTGTCTGTCCTAATACTCTTCAGTGTTTGCAGGGATGCCATCTACAGTGATAAACCAAAAGGAGTGCACAGAAGAGCTGTGACTGGCTATATTAGATACTTCTCACACAGGCTGCCTAACCACTGCTTCTCTACATCTCTGCAGTGCACTTTCTCCATAAATTTTTGTCAGCGATGTGCATCTCATCATGCAAAGCTTTGTCTTTTTTGCTATTAAGTAGATGCAGTATAAATGACCATCCAAGAGAAAGTCAGAGCTTACCATACAAGAGAACTTGTAAAACGTATGAAACAAATAACAGCTAAAAATAAGTATTCAGTGCGTTTCTTGTCTCATGCAATGGGAAAATACATACATCCACTATAAACACCAGAGGACCCGAGAAACTTTGTAAGAGTCAGCTTGACAGGACTTTGGAACATCTGAGTAGTAGGGGATGGATCTGTACTGCCTCCAGTTCACATCTGCCTAGCAGAGTCTGCACAGCTCTTCAGTATAGGAAGATGATCATGCTCTGGGGAAGCAGGTGCTGAGGAAAATTGCAAGATAAAAAGCTTAAACCCAGGAAGCAATCACTGATGCTGCTGGCTTGTTTCTCATGCTTAAGAGCAGCCCCACAAGCTGCTTCAAGGTCACTGACTAAAATAAGTACCCACCTCAGCTATCAGAACCAATTTGAGTCATTTGTAGAACTGACGACAAGCAGGTTTGCACACAGACTAATCACACAGCCAGATTTCCCAGCAAGGCAGACAAGCTTCTGTTGCTTAACTGTTCTGAACACAGTTAAAGCATTCTCTCTAAATACCTAATTACCTTTCGGACATCCTTAACTCACCCCAGATAAGAGGAAAACAAAGGCAGACCGTAGTTTTTAAACCAGTACCTTCCCATAAAGTATCAAGTTGCACTTATCCCTTTTAATCTTAAGGGAACAGTGGATCCACAATACACCTCCAGCTACAAGAAAAGCTTTCTCAGGACACCAGAGATGGCTAAAATATTGTTAGAAATTATTGGTTTAAAATGTTAACTACAACACAGAAAACCATGATCATACAGCCAAGTCTCTTGAAAGTCACAGCATGATAATATGGAAATCATGAGAATAAGATTAGGGATGTTCATGTTTGTTCTAATACCAATGTTAAAGACCTCTTGAACTGAACATCATGGGTCAAAGATAAAATCCTCAACACCTCTCAGTTCCAACCTACTCCACTAGGAGTATTGAGTGATCCCTCAAAGCTCCTTGGATGTGCTCAGCCTGCTGTTTCACCCGTAGGTTTTGTCCCATTAAATTTTAATGGGGGGAAGATACTGTGACCTGCATAGAAGTCAGTATTCAGCCTTTGAAATACACATGCTGACATTCAACAGACTGGTCTTCATAGCAGAGATAACTGAGCATGATCAGCCTTGGCATTTCCAAAACTACCACAGCTGGAGTATTTCCTGAAAAAAAAACCCCAACAAACAACAACAACTGTTTTATTTGTGGCCATAGTCTACAAGCCACTAAGGACAATGGTCAGGACTTGAGACTGTCTCAGTTTAGGCTTTAATGCTGATTACCTTTTATTTCTTTTCTAGGATATAGTTGTTTTCAAAAGGTCTGGTTCTGTTTCAAGCATCACACAAGGCCGTGAGCTTTATACCTTAGTTTTTCCATATAGCATAGGCACTACATCAATGAAAACTTAAAGCTTCCTTTTGGGTTGCTTTTATCTCCCTCTTTATAAATCCATCTTCCTGTATACTTGATTTTCAGGACAACCTTTAGTAATCCTACATGGTTTTGCATCTGTATTCAAGCACCTCCCTCTATTAAAACAGCATTAGTTCACCTTCATTACCACTTTATGCCCAACTGCAGAATCTTTTATCCCTTTATCTCAGGTATCATCTGCAGAGAGCAGATACCCCACAAGGGGTAGGCCAGAGGTTAAGTGTGATGATTCACATTGGAGGACAAAGGAGATAGCGCTCAGTTTTCACCTTGGAAGAGTCAAGGCTCACTCCTATAACAGCAGTAAGTCTTTTTTCCTTGCTCTGAATAAGACAAATACAACAAAAGGAAGTGAGACTAGAGCAGGAACATTCAAAATGACATTATTACAGATCTCAGATGAGACCACTTCAAGATGAGCTTCTTGTGTCTCACAAATTAAAATTTAATCCATCTTGCCCAAACTCATTATTAGCATTCACACTGCAGCATTATGCAATTCTTCACCTTGACTACTTATTTTCTTTTACCCTTTTTAGCCTTGGACTGAAACAATATTTAGGTCAAAAGCTGAGTTGAAAAATAATTATAAAACAAGAAAGCAGATGAAGCACACTCTTCACATAATTAAAAAAAAAAACCCGAAAGCCCCAGGTACATTTGTATACCAAAGAACTGAAGCTCTGAGAATGTGAAGTGAAACTGCTGCAATTGCCTTGCAGTTTTAAGTTAAATCTAAGAATGTAAAACAGAAGTGTGGCTTCTAGAAAGACTCCAGATGTTAAAACACTTAGTAAGTTCAGACCCCTACTTTGCTAGATGGATCAAATCTATTGCCCTAGGAACATGAGGCATGACTCTGGTCTGACTGTTCTTATAAACATGACTGTTTATAAAAACAAAACTCATCTCTTCCCCATTACTACTGCAGCATGACCACACAAATGGCCTTTAATCTCCTGTAACACAAGGAAAACATTCCTGCACTTGAGATATTTTTTTTCTGCTTTGAAAATACTCAACACTACAGTTAGCTGCAGTTCAGTGAGCACTATTACTTACAAGTAGAGTCTTATTAACATAGGGTTTCAGAATATCTTATGTTCAGCCTGAAACACCAAACAAGCTGGTACTCATAAGCTGGGTAGACTTAGCAACACTTGCTGAGGGCACTCACCACTTCTTGTGAAACAAGCCACCAAGAGGTGCCTGTTGTGGGTAGGTGCCACTGGCACAGCTTTGCTCTGAGACACTCTTTAAAGAGGCTGACTGCAGGCGGGAGTGAAATTCATAGTCCACCTTTAGGGCAAGCCATGAAATTCAGTACATGGACAAAATCCATGGATTGAGGTCCCCACAACAAAATAAGTATCACAGACATGAGCACGGGATATCTGGTCACTTCTGTCATTACCAGTATATATCAAGACAAATTCACTTTAATGATTAGAAAGTGTTTGAAGCAAGAGACCAAGAACTGGACTGAAACCACAGCACAAGACTGAAATAGAATACTCCCCTCCCTTAGAAGATATTTACTCTGAGACAAGTGAAGCAGTCATGACCCCACCTCCTCCACTGTGGAGAAATACAAGAGTAGAAAGATCCACCAGGCTGCAGAGGGAGGAATTAAGGGAAGTCTTACATACACTGAAGGAATGCCCAAAGCTAAGAACCTCATGACACACATATTGGCATAATCAGGTTTTAAAATTAAAATGGGTTGGTTCTTAATATGTCTGCTGAATTGCATACTGGTGTCAAGTGTTAAACCTATTCTTGCTTGGAAACACATAATGCACTGTACAGATTGCTCTCTTAGGAAGTAGTAAGCCCTGGAAATTTTAAACTCTTGCAGTAAGAGCACACCTCAGACTTACCATTTAGATGAGTGGATTATAGTTCCCTACATGTTGATCAGTATGACCAACTGATGTTTAAACTACTTTGGACAGGGGTTGTGTTTCAGAGTACAAGGTGGTGTCCTGTTTGGATGGGGTTTTTTTTCCTCAAAGCACTACCTAACAAATAACTGACAGTGGGACACAAGACCATGTAGCTGCTCAGGCTAAGGTAGCTAATAGTTAGTTCGGCCCCATCGCCCTTCCTGCACACATGATCACCACTGCTCTAGTGACATGAGAGGTCATCTCAGACAGGTTTGTTGTAACACCACTCCACACCGTAAGAATGGCTCAGAAGCCCTCTAGATAACCCTGCTGTTCCAGGACCTCCTAGCTTTTAGCATTGCTCTCTAAAGCAGTCTGTTCACCAGTGTATGAAATGTTCCTAAAGCTCTGCCAGCCACAATCTCCCCTTCCTCCAACACCCTGCAGAGCAGTCCCCTGTTTTGTCTCCGTTAAGGGAAGTCTGACTTTTACCTCAACATTGATGATCTTCTACAAACATGTTCAGAGTTCATAGACCAACTGCATGTGGATGTTCTTGGTCTGATATGGTAAACAAGTCGCAGAAAATAGCTTCTGTTCATGCCCACATGATTTTGCCTCATTGAAGAAAGAACTTTAGTAGGACTACAGCAAATCACCTGTGCCTACAGGGATGTCAGGCTGTGGTGGTTCAAGCTCTGCTTTATCTACTCCAGCCAGCTTATAAGTGCTTACAGCCATTTAGTAGAAAACAAATCCCACCAAACAAAGAACCACTCCAAAATTCATTCCACTCACTGTTACTGCAGGTATTAACTGGAGTCAGAAGATTCACAGAAGTAGAGTGTAATAAGAAATTTATTAAAAGTGCTGTAAATTATGTTAAGTGCTATAGTCTAATATCTATTTTAAAAAAGGCATCTCATTAAAAAATATTAGCTTAAAAACCATTCTGATCACTATGGTTACAGACACATGACCCGCAGTGCTCTATGAAATGTTAGACCAGCTTTGTTGATTGGGACACAGTTATCTTCAAGTTCAGGATCCACAGTGTCTAGCATAGAGGAAGAACTGCTGGGAGCTCCAGAAGAGACACCTGCAGGTACCTGAAATAGAAATGCAGTGACTACAGATATTGGCTTCATATTTGTCAGCTGAACTATCACCTGATTGTGCAATACATTGGAGAAGCATCATCCTGCAACATTGCAGACAAAGTTGTTATCCAATGCATCTGCATACTTATGGATTACTTACTTTTCTGGTCAGAAAAGTTTTCCCCTCAAGGGGCTGATGGAGGCAATCTGTTTCAGAACTAGAAGCTGACAGCTATGAGAGAGCTACAGCAGCTACAGCCCAAGCTGGAAAACCAGTCATCCTGTGTTTACAGCCATCCAAGACACTGGCATACTGGTAACTTACTTTGGGTGCTTATACTTCTGCTTAATAGCTTGCAGCTGGCAATGGGGAGCATCAAGACATGCTTTGTGCAGGTCCGTCAGGCAAGGTACTATCTCACTTAACGAATATCCAGTAAATGCAGCAAGTGTTTCTGGCTGGGCAGATGAGAAAAAACAGTGTTACTCTATTGTAGTCAGCAGTCATCTAGAAGATGGCTTTCCCATGGAAGCAGAAACTCACTCCACCACATGACAGCTCACTCTGGATTCTTTAAGCATGAAAAAGATTCAACTGTATTGTGCCATCAGTTTCACTCTAGGTCTTCCTTGGTGCCCTCTGGAGATCCTTCTGCTCTAAGCACGTGCATCCATTAGATCTCTTCAGGATCTTACTCTGTACTAAAGCTATTCCTCCAACACACAGCTGGAAGGTCTACCACACAGTAATCACTCAAGTAGAAACATTCAGTTTTCCCCTTTCTCCCAGAAAGACTCTGAATTGTATCTGCAGGTGTAGTTTTGGAGATTTGTGAGGCCTTTGGTACAGCCTTTATGTAAGTGAGCAAGACAGTAAAATCCCTTCTATTTCAGAGAAGAGGCATGATATTTCAGGTTTACTTAACAGACATTTATCAGGTAGTCTCATTAACTCAATAACAGCTAGTCATCCTAGGATTTCAGCCTTTAGAACAACATACTTTGTAGCTACTCCTCCTCCTCCTCAGCTCAGTTCTAACAATAACAAAATACTTGAGCTATTTATTAACATGTAGTTGTTGTTCTTACCCAGAAAGATCTGTTCACTGTATAGTTTGCTAAACAGTAGGCCGCTGCAGCAATTTGTGAAGGAAGGTACTTCAGAAGAGGATCAGCTTGAAGGAGACTCAGCTCTGCAAGATACTGAACAAGAAAACCCAAGTTTTTCAAAAAGAATCAACCTATCTGGTACAATCAGTCCAATACAGCAAGTATTAAAGTTCACCAGTGGTCTCACTGTTGATCTCACAGAAGATCCTTTATCATGTTTCAGAGGGGCCAGAAAGACCACATTTTGCTAAAGCCTAACCAATCTACTTTATAATCTGAAGTTTTGGTTCCATCATCAGATCTGACTTGATTTTACAGGTAGAGACTCAGAAAAGTCAAGTTTCACAAAAATGAGACACACTCTTCCCATCTGCTAAGACTCTTGTTTATATAGGTATACCCCACTTGGACATCAGGGATAAATGGACAGCTCTAAGAAGCACAATATGGGCTCTGTTGGAGTAGAGTCATTGTACAATTCTATATCCTCTGCAGAGAAGGATAGGTGGTCAGATGTTTTCCTGTAATTTTGCTGTTTCTAAGCACGGCTGCCTACTTCAGGCAATTCCTATACAGCTCTGCAGGTATATTCTGTGTCATTGTGGAGAAATATGCAGGAAATATGCACCAAATGCAGGACAGACTTGCTACACAGCCACTGTTGCAAAAACCACCAGATTTTTACCACCTAATTGCCCAGTCAGTGAATTACTCCTGACCAGACAAGCTAGACCAAACCTAGGATTTCCATGAGGCATCTATCCAGAAGTCTCAGCACACAAGCCACCACTATGAAACATGCAGTTTTAGGCCTGTTGCAGAGACAGCTTCATGGAATGCAAGTAGTTCTCCTCTAAGAATCACTTCCTCCCCCTCAGTCCCAGAAGGCAAATAGTCCATACCCTTGCAAAGTTCTCTGTCCTCATACAGGTTCCACACCTCTGAATATACTGAAGGAGGAACTGGTTGATGGTTGGGGCTGTTAGGTCAAAACCCAGCACTTTGAGAAGCAAGTGCTCCATTCTCAGCAGCTGCTTCTTTGTGTAGGTATCATCTGTTATATAGACAAATTCATCCACATCTGGTGGGTAGATCTCTTCATACTTCCTGAAAAAGGGATATAGAAGGCACATTTGTCAGCTTTGAAGTTATAGTAAAAGAAGTATTTGTGCAGGACCCACATCAGGATGAGAACATGACATTACTAAAACTTGTGAAAAGCTCTAATTTTACTTGTTCCTCCAGACTAGCTAACAATTTAGTTTCAAACTTGGGCAAATATGCTTAGAGGAACTCTGAGTCATCAGTCTAGACAGACATACACTCACATTGTTAGCTCTTAACAGAAAGCTTTCAGTGGGGAAGTCTCAGCAACACAGCACACTCCAGACAAACACGCATGCACTCCTATGCTGTGCTGCTTACCCTGTCTAGTTGCAGCAGTTAAAGGCTAACTGTAGATTGCAACTGAGTCTATTACAGCCTTACAGGCTGGGCAGTTTAACACCATACTGCTTCTGCTACTGTGTTTATGGTTAAAAGCTTTCCCTACTACAGTTCTTCACATTCAACATTAAATGTTTAACAGTACCAAAGGAGGCCACATTGCTAATCTTGAGACATATGAAAACCTAACCTACCAATGCAACCTTCCTTCAAATTTCACTACAAGACTAAGCCCAAAAATAGTCTTCAGATCATCAAGATTTCAGAAGATGAAACACTTACGCAGCCAGAAGAATTGCCGCTGTTCCTACAAGCTGTAGCTTCCCTCTGAGAACAGACATGCAGGAAAGAAACCTGTCCAGGAAGTTCACTGCCAAGTACAAAGTCTCTGTCCGAAGTTTATACTCTTCCCCTACTTCTACCAGCCAGTCTACCAGGATAGCACGCATTCCTGTGGTGATATCTGGCTGCTTCTTCATGTAGTAGGGCTTGGGCCTAAATCTTATCTGTTTAGAAAGAGTTGAAGAATCAGGATAATCACTTTGAATACAACCATGGATGGCTGAGCTGATGAATATTCTTTATACTTACACTAAAGGAGCAAGGGTTGTCCCACTGTTAATAAGTACTAACCACAATTATTGTGCTAGTGGTAATTATTCCCAGCTATTGGCATCTCTAGAAAGTAGTATTTCTACACTGAAGAGACAGATTGAAGCTACAGTGTTGGCAGGAGAACAGTAAAACACCTCCTGGACTATGGCCAGCCTTTGCCATCAGTTGAGCCATTCAGAAGGACCTGAAAATGAACCAATCAGATTTTCCCCCTTCTTCCTATCAGGAGACTGCACTTCACTGCTCTGACACAAGAAGGTAGGAAAAACCACTGCTATAGCCAGAGAGCTATCACTGAGATCACATCGAACTGCTTTAGCATTTTTTCAGCGTTCTACTCCCATTTGTAAGAATTCTTCATACCAAACAGTAAAGAGATGCTCCCATCATAGAAAATAACAGGGATGCATTATTCCTGAAAGAACTCATCACTGTTTATATGCTGCCTTAAGAAATTACTTTTTCTTAGTAATTAAATAGTAAATTTACTATTTACTTTCTCTTCTTTGTAGTTCAGCAGCAGCCTTGGATCTCTGCAATATTGCAGCCTACCACAGAAACCTATAAGCTTCTGACAGCAACTTACTTCAGCCTCTCGGAGGTACTGATGAATGTCTTCTGCATACTCTCCCACAGCCAGAGTTACAACATCTTCCATGTGATCCTCTGGCTGGGATTGGAAGGATGTGTCCACTACCATAGGGGAGCCTAACAGGTAATAGGAAGCAGCAAGACATTTGTATAATTAATCTCTTGACTTTCTCTTGTAAATTTTAGCTCAGAAGCGTTGCCCCTCAAGTAGACACAATCCAAGTTAGCTTGTAGTGTCATTTATTGTAACATAAGCTACTCACTAGCTTACAATTCACTACTCATAACCACCCTACATGTGGTGGCTGTGCTATGGACACCATCTGAGTAGTAACAGGAGTTACCTGAACTCAGATCCAGCAGCAGATGAATACTGGATGTCATTGCACTGGTATTCAGTTCACAGTGGCCTAACTCCAGCTCTTCAGACACTTGGCAGCTATAGTTTTCTTTATCTTCTGGGTCATCTACGTAGATAGCAAAACCTTGCTTTGATACAGCACTGACCATGCAGTTGTGCACTTCATCTTTTCTAGATGAAGGGATGGTGTTTTCAAAGCCAGAGAAGCGCTTGATAACAGCAGCACCCTGAAGCAAAGCACACGGTAACACTGTGGGAGGGCAGCTCAGGAGGGAAACAGAAAGTGTCACTCGTTTTCAAAGAGAAAATCACTTTCCTTGTGTAACAGGCACCAATAACAAAAGTTCATGGGAAAAGCCACCAACTACATTTTGGTGCCTTTGAAGTTGGTGCCACTTGTTGCTGTCTTGCTGTGACAGACTCCTCACAGAAAGAATGAAGTGCAGTAAAAGTCAGGAAGCAGCATCATATTCAGTGTCTCCCACCAAGGAGAACGAGGCTGCTGCTCATTTCCAATGGGGCTGGAGAGTGCAGTCTGCTCCACATTCAGTTCTGGCCAGTTGCAAGTGCATCAAGTTAACAAAGTGCTCAAGCACTGCCACAGACTTGGGATGGACTGCACTGGGAAGAAGGCACTTCAAGTAGAGTTAAAAACTGAAGTTTGAATTTTGAGCTTAAGCATCGCAATGCCTAGGACTATGTATTACCAGGTTACAATCCTTCACACCATCTACTGCCAGTAAGCCATGAGCTGAGTTAGGGGCTTTACACAGCCCAAAACGAGGGAGAGTTTGGCTGTGTAAAGCCCCTAACCACCAGCAGACTCCAGAAGGGCTCAAGGGACAGAAAGGCAGAAAAACATGTCATTAACTTGAACTTCTTGAAGGCTCTGGCACCCTGAACTGAGCACGGCTAGCCACACAGCAATGAGAGTTTTGGGTCAATGGACAGCCCTTCCTTAACACTCCCCCTGCACTGTGGAGGGTAAGCAGTGCAGTAGTATCCCTTCCTTCCAGGATGAGCTATTTACACAGAGCACTTCCACGGGGAAACACCTGCAGGTGAGGACCGAGCGGTTACTAGCAGGGTTTCTCGGGAAACTCACGCTTAAGCACTGGAGCCCGAGTCACCTTCTCACCCTGCCTCACCAGGCCTTTGCCGGCAGCCTCGAGGCAGGTGCGTGCACCGCCCATCATGCCGGCGGCTGCCGGCCGGGGACCGGGGAGCTCAGCCCGGCCTCTGCGGGCAGGGCAGCGGCCGTGCCGCGGGCAGCGGGGCTCACCTGGCCGCCGGGCCGCGGCTGCTGCCCGTTCTCCGTCAGCACCCCCAGCACGGCCCGGCCGCCGCTGCTGCGAAGGGCAGCGGGTACGACTCCCGCCGCCCCGCACGGCTCTTCTCTCCGGTGCGACGCATCGCCCGACGACGATACCTTTAGGAGGAGAGAAAGAAAAACCCACAGAAATAAAACGACGTCGTGGGGAGGGGAGAAAGAAAAAAAACCCCAAATTCTCCGAGCACCAACCACAAATGCGCCCCGTGCAACCCCTCCCGGCCGCCCCGCAGGATGACGGGTGTCCCACCGCGCTGCCCGGCTCCGCTCGCCACCAGCCCACGGAGGGGTTCGGCCGCGCCGCGCAGCGCCGCCCAGGCCGCCCGCCGCCCCTATGTAGGCGCGGCTGCTGGAGGCGGCGGCTGTTGGCCGCGGCCGGTTGGGAGCCCGGCGGCTCAACCCCCGGCGCGCCGCCCCGCCAGCCCCGCCGGCCGCGGGTCGCCATGGTGACCCCGGCGGGGCCCGGCCGCGCCGCCCGGCCCCGCGCGGCCACGGCCCGCCCGCGCAGCGCCCGCGGAGCGCCGGCGGCCGGGCTGCCAGGGCTGCCAGGGCCGCCGGGACTGCCAGGGCCGCCGGGGCCGCCCGGGCCGCCCGGCCCGGGAGCGCTGCGGCCGCGCACCGGCTGCGCTCCGAACGCGCGGAGCGCAAGGAAGGGATGTGCGAGCGACAGCAGCGCGTCTGTGGGAACTGCTGGGCTTGGACGTCTCTGTTAGATAAAGGACGAGCGAGAAAAAGGAGCTTTTATTTCGTTTATGGGTGGATTTGACTCTCGTGATAAGTCCAAGCCAAGAGACAGCTAGGTGCCGACCTGGCTGTGCTGTTGCACGGCTAAGCAGTTCTCAGCTGCCAACACGGGAAACACAGCGGTTCACTCAGTCAAGCCACCAAAGTTTGTCACCAGGGATGTGGATAGTGATACAGGCAGCACCCGTGCTCAGTTTTTGGGAAGGCTGTGGCCATGCTGGGGAACACGATGAGATTTGTGAAATGATCTTGGCAAACTGGAGAAATGTTCGGGAAAATCAGGATGTTCCTGAACCACAAGTGCAAGGTCAGAGCCAGTGGATGCAGAAATGAGGGATGGGGAACAGCCAGGTAGGTAGCAGCTCTGTGATGAAGAATTGGGAGCTTACAGTGAACCTCAGCCTGAGCATGATTCACCAGGGTCATGGCTGTCCGAGCAGGAACAAACAGGAGTAATAGCCTGTGTGGCACATGAGCTCTCTGAAAGTCCAGTGAAGACAAAAGAGCAAGAGCTACAGCAGCCAAAATCTCAGCATGAGATTTAGTTAGGTATCAGAATTGCAATGCCCCAGAAGAGACAGCATGGGAAAATTTTGAATTTCCCTTGTTGCAGCTTTATAAGACCAAAGTAAAGAGAATTTTGTCAAAAATGTCTGTGCCTTGGCCATTCTTGAGATGCTCTCCAGGAGTTGAAATGTAGAAGCTATGATCCAAAATTTGGATTTATCAAGCAGGGTCTTACGGCAAAATTGGTTTTTGCAGTTCTTATGATCCAATCTGCATTAAAGGGCTGTATTTTTTCTTCACACTTTTCTTACATTTATTTTTTAACCAACTCCCTTGGAACCCCCAAAAAGGAATTTACCATAAGGAGCAAATGGTATATCTGAAGGTGAAAAATATTACCTGTATTTGATCCATTGGTCATGACACACTATTTTTCTTTTTGGATGGGAGGGGCTACATGTGCTTGTAGCAACAGGGTTGTAAGCAGGTAGTTACTACAGTGGATCTGTCACAGCTACAGGTGTGGGCAAAGACAAGTCAGGAGAACAGAAGATCATGTTGTTTGTCTGTGTTCTTTCTTTCTTTAATTTCTAACCCCCAAGTTTGCACAAGGAACACTTCGCTTGGGGCAGTTATTTAAACATTTTCATCCCAAGTTTTAATTTCTGAAAAAAAATTAGTCTAGTTGCCAGCCTTTGAAATCAAATATTAGCCTAAGTGGAGTTTTAAACACTCCTTACCCTTTTGTTTTGATGGGATTACCAAATTCATCTTCAGTCAGTGAACATTCTTTATATCCAAGTACCCATCATATCTTTATTCCATTTAGACATAACTTAGGAACCTCAGCTATCCAACAGATGATTTATTCATATTTTTATGTATGAGCAGCATATGGCTATGCTCACTGGTCATATCATGCATTAATGTAACTGAGACGCCTCTCAAATGCTTTTAATGAGGTTATCTAGGCTCCAGTTTCTCAGGAACTCTTTGGAACAGCCCAGAATGGATTAGTACCTGAGGGAGGCCAGTGAGCTTTGCCAGCCACTGCTTAATTGTAGCAGCAAATCAAATAAAGCTTTGGGCCATTAGTCATTTACTTCTGAGCTTCCCTGTGTGCTTGAGAGGAAGCTGAAGCCTTCCTGAGTGGACTCTGAGGGCTTCTTGCAGTAATCACTGTCTTACTGATGATTTCTAGGAAGACAGAGAAGTCAGAGCAATTCCTGACTTGGAGAGGATGCTTCCTTCCTCTGTGACTCTGGAAAAGATAGTGTTAAAGCACTCTGTCTCTTCTCTTGTCAGTCTTTCCTAGTTCCTTAGCTCTTTCTCCTTTTTGCAGTCTTTGCTTCAAATATTGTCCAGCTTTGCTGCTTTTTTAAGCTAAAGGGTCTTATTCCATGCTGTGGGAACAGGCACTGGTTCCTGCTTTTTCTCTGAGAATCGCTGTTAATTCCCATCTTTTACAGAGCAAGCTCTGCACAGGCTTCACAGTCTGGGGCATGGATCACTCTGCCCACAGATTACACCACTGTCATCTGACCCTTCTTCTTATTTTTGGTTCCCTAGTGTGCCTTATTCCCTAGGCTCTCAGCCTGGCCTAAATAGTTATTTGGCCTGCAGCCTGGGAGTGGCAACTTCACTGAAAATAAAACAGCCATAGCCTTATAATTAAGTACAAGTATAAGATGAGAAGTAGTTCATGGAAGACTTGCAACTTCCCAGCCTTGCTCCTCTAAGTCTCACACTGAATTACATGATATTAATACAGGAAAACCCATTCAGGCAGGTTAGACACAGTTACAATGACTTTGGCCAGGTCATGTTCAATATTTGGCAAGACTTTTCAGACCAAAGCATTGAGCAATCCCTCTGTAGGTCCATGTGTGCCATAGACTCTTCTAAGGCCAGCTTTATGGCAGAGCAGCAATGGAAATACTCCTGATTAGAAAATTTCATGCACAGCTGTGTAACACCCTGGAAAATGTGCTGTGGGAGCAGTCTTAGAGTCAGAAAGTTTCTAAAAATAATTATGAAGTCTCCTTGACATTGAGATCAGAGCCTGGACTCAGTGAGCTGCAAGGTCCCATCAGGACCTTGTTGTATTGTCTAAATGTAGCAAAGCAGTTGAGAACATGACTTCTTTCACATGGCTATGATTCCTTGGGTTGTAAATAGTCTCTTGACTGTAGTGTGTTCTAATTATCCTACCAGTGAATTAATTTCACATTACTTAAGAATTCATACACTGTATCTTAAGTTTCAGTGTTTTTCTGAATCACCAAAATCAGAAAAAGGGTAAGAACATAAGTGCAGGGCTCAGGAGTTGTTGGCCAAGGCATACAGGTAAGACCAAGACACAGTCTTGGTTGAGCCACCGACTCTCCACATACAGGGAGACAGATCACTTTGTACTGTCATGCTTGGGCATGTAGCTCAGGCCCAAGCCAGCACTCAAGTCCAAGCTTACCTCGTATTCTCCTGCATGAAAGCCTACAAAGTCAGCACTGAGTCAGAGTTTGGACAACTCTGCAGCCCAAAAGCTCTGTGCCCCCAACAATTTAACAGACAGGATCGCATATCATGGGTGGTCACAGACACAGTCTGTGCTGCATGGCTTATGAGAGTGCATTAAAAAGGGCCAGAAAATGTACACTGCCATGCAGTTCAGTCTTCTGTCCTGTACAGTTGTTGGTATGACTCTGACACAGTCCCTGCTGCTGCAGCAGGCTGTGCTTTTCAACAGCTTGTAAGCATAATCCAAAGGTTAATCTGGCCATTTTTTGTGAGCCTGAATCCTTAAGTGTAGAAGAAATGGTCTGAGAGTAAGAATTGTGTCTGTTCCAGAAGCTCAAAAAAGGTCATAACTGAAAAAGATTGTCAGGATTCAATCAAATTAGTAATCTACCATCTGGTGTCCTCGAATCTTCTCAGGTTTCACCTTTTGCCATTCCTTAACTTTTCCAAATGCCTGTAGCTTTTGCAAAGTTACAGTTGCCTTAATGAAAAAGTAGAAGAAAACAGGAGATATAATTCATTCTGTTACCTTCAAAGGCAAAATGAGGGCAGAGATAAAAAGGAAGAAAACTGTTTAATCAGTTTCAAAACAAAACTAAACTTAATAGTGCAGGTTGCAGTGATTATCTAGTGTTAATTAGTATAGTTTAAATAGGACTACATGTATGCTTGTCAGCTGAGGCTATGCGTAATATTTACCTTTAATTTACAAGATGCAAAAGGAAGTAACTTCTTCCAATGGATGTATTTCTTTAAACTGTTGCTTATGCACACCTGATGTACTTTAACATCTATGTTTCCCCTCTGTGATGCATCTGTGGATGATGTCTACATAACTTTAATTATAATGCATCAGTATTCCTTACACTTCTTTAGAAAAATACTTTATATTTGCCTTTCAGAATCATTGAGTGATCAAACTTGCTAGTCTTTTCTATTAAGCAGGCTCCACTAGGTTTCATGCACTAAACCTTTCAGTTATAAAAAAGAAAACAATTAAACCACCATACACAAATAATTTTGCATTAGGCAAAATTATGACTTCTCTGTGCATGTTGGGCTGTGCTGTCACACAACTTTTGTTTATTTTTAAATATCCTGACTTTATAAAATGCATTAACTCGAAAGTTTAGAGTTAAAGCCCTCTTCCTAAACAGTCCTAAATTAATAACTCCTACTCATTATGTGTGTGATGGAATATTATCAAATCTGAGAGCTGGAAAGTGAACTGAGTGATATTCCTGAAGACAAATCATCAACCAGTAGGAAAGGTTCATATTGCTTGCCTTGCAGGATCAATCAAGCAGCCTATTTTGTTACATAGAGTGCTGTGAGACAATCTCTGATTCTGGCTATACTGCATACCATTATAGCATATTAAATGTAAAGTGGGCATGAGGGAAGACAATAAATGTAGGACCTTGTTAAGTAGAATATTATTGAAAATCCATTCTGCAGAAGAGCCCAGAGACAACCATGTGAAACTGGTATAGGAAGAACTGTGGTGATCCCAGAGCAGTTCTCAAAAGCAGATTCTATTCCTCATATGTTGAATGTCTTCAGAGTTGCAGTACCCAGTCTGTGTTCTTGCCAAATGCAGTGCAAGGTAAGATGTGAGGTTTGCTTGTATTGTGCACGTATTCATCCTCCATTGCTATAGGGAACAGAAATAATCTGTTGAAGTTGCAGTGTGTCTGTGTAAGGAAGGGAAGCAGCAACGTATCATATGTCCCAGACAGAGCCATAAGCATATTTTTCCCTCTACATCAGGACTCTTGCTTGTCTTCTGTGCTTGCAGCTGTGTTGTACATGGTGTGGTTGATGCTGGGAGAAGCCTGATGAACTCTGCTTCTTTATTATCCCAGTAGGTTACCTAAGCTTGGGGCACAGCCTGCCTGCAAATCCCATTGCCCTCATGCTAGACAATACAGGGACCCTTCAGAAACAATCTTTTGCCACCCTGTCTCATGCGTGATAATAGGCAGAGCTCACTTCAGGGAGCAGTGAGTGGAACCTGCCAGTGTGTCACAGAGCACCAGCTGATGCCCACAGGAGGGAAGCAAAGCCCAAAACCTTGAACAGCTGCAAGATTTTCCCCTTTGGGGTTGTAACAATCCTAACCAGAAGACCGCTGCACATCAGAGAGTTAGCCAACCATGAGGAGTGCCAACCCGAGCAGGCTGTGCTGCCTTGTGCTGCATGTACAGCTTGTCCTTCAGGATAAACTCAGCAGGGTGAGTAACAGAGGAGCCCACAGGCAGCTCCCACTCTGTGTTTCCAATTACACCACCTGTGTGGCCTTGGCATTATCTTAAAGAAGAGCAGCAACTTCTTGTGTGAACATACAGCTGTTTGACAATAGATATGATGAATACTTTTTTTTTTTTTGTATAAGAAAATTCTGTAAGAGGTCTCAAAACCAAAATGTATTTTTTTTCCTACAGGATGGGACCTGTACCATATGCCCTGAGTAGAGGTCTGTGAGATGCTGCATGGCTCAGGGCTCCCAGCATCTGAAGGGGTATAAGATTACATATATTCTTTCTGCTTCTCATGTTAGCTCCAGAAAACAGTGGTTTTAGCAATAGCTTAGGGAGTCTGAGTGCCTTTCTTACTGGATCATAAGGTATGCTGAGGCTCAGTGCCTTGTACTACAGGTTAGCAGCAGAATAGCCTAAAGTTGACCCCAAAGATATTTTTGAATCAAGTGGTGTAAAAGGTGACAAATAAAGCTCCAAAGAGTTCCAGTTTTGGGGTTGCTTCTCCACAGCAGTCTGCTCCTGCTAGCTTTGTAATTATGTAGGATGCCCAGCACCTCTGCAGTTACTCCCATTTCACCCAGAAGTACAAGAAAATGAGCTTTTCAGTATCAGAAAAGGGTATATAAACTATACCCTTTAGTGCTGCAAGTGAAGAGAAAACATCAAACTTAAAATGAAACATTTCTGCTAACCATATTTTATGCCCTTACAAGCTTCTCTGTATCATAAAGCCGCTGATAGCAAGCTTTAGCACTGTGCATGTTTTAAATTAATGTCCTTCACAGAACATTAATATCTCAATTCTGTTTTTCATTTCAGAACTACACAAGAAAACACCCATAACTTTGACAGAACCTTGAAACAGTACTGCATAATTCAGAAACGGCCATTTCTGAATTCCTCAAATCACTCTCTTTAATAACCATCTAGCTCCTCTGCTGGGTTCTTCTGACAGGTATTGCTGAAGTGAATGCTGAAATGTTCTTGCTGTTTAGTAGGTCTTTCCTCAGTCAGGCCCCTAATTTATGGTCTCTATACATATGGAATCTGTTACTCAGCTGTTATTGACAGGTACTGCTCATTTGTACTTAGAAGCTGACAGTTGAAAAGTTTCAAAAGAAACTCATGTTCTGACTTGGTGACCCTGTGGAAGCTGGCTCTTGGGGACTGTTTCTTGGGTTACAAATCACAAACAAATTCTCAGAGTGCAGCATCTGGACAGAAAGCCAACCATATCCTGGACTGCATCCAAAGCAGGGTAGCCAGTAGGGTGAGGGAGGAACTCTGCTCCTCTGCTCTGCTCTGCTCTGCTCTGCTCTGCTCTGCCCAGCCCTGGTGAGACTCCACCTGCAGTGCTGCATCCAGCTCTGGAGACAGCTCAAGACAAGAAGGACATGGATCTGTTGGAGCAAGTCAGAAGAGGCCACCAAGTTGATCAGAGGGATGAAACACCTCTCCTATGAAAAAAGGCTGAGAGAATTGGAATTGTTCAGCATTGAAAAGAGAAGGCATGATCTAACTGTGACCTTCCACTACCTGAAGGGAACTTACAGGAAAGATGGAGAGACATTATTTATGACAGCATGTAGTGACAGGAGAAAGGGGAATGGGTTCAAACTGAAAGAGAGTAGGTTTAGATTAGATATTAGAAAAAAATTCTTTACTGTGAAGTTTGCGAGACATGGGCACAAGTTTCCCAAAGAAGCTGTGAATGCCCCATCCCTGGAGGTGTTCAAGGCCAGGTTGGATTGGGCAGCCTGGTCTAATGGAAGGTGTCCCTGCCCATGGCAAGGGGATTTGGAACTAGATGACCTTCAAGATCCCCTTCCAATCCAAACCAGTCTAAGATTAAAAGAACAATTAATTTGTTGCTACATTTCTACTTGTTAGTGTTAGTAATTCAAATGTAATAGTGTGTATATATAAAGCATATGAGTTTTTGTGCATGACTAGTTGAAGAGCAACTATCTGTAACAAAAATTTTTAGTAATAAAACAAAATTTGTAGTAACAGCAACAGTAATCTTGGAAAATAGTTTTTTATATTTGTTGTTTGGAAAAGTAGGTGCAGTGATCAACTTCTATAATATTGTGAAGGAAAAGGCTATTCAAAAAGGCTTCAGCTCAGCACAATAAAATTTTGGAACAAAAACAATGCATGTTTTGGTTTTGGAGGAAATGATCAAAATTACAACTATTTTTTAGAATGAATCATGAGTAGGAATTGTTTCTTTGCATGCAAGATTTGGCATTGCTGGAGTCTGGCAGTGTTGTAACTAAACTTGAAGAGTGGTTATCCTCTGAACTCTATGCCTTACATATTAAGTACATGACTACATGCCACCATGCATGGGTGAAGGGAGGATAAGACAGAGGATGGCTTAACAGAACCATTGCCAGGTGGATTCATGTCCCTGCCACTCTTTCCCCTGCTTCCCCTAGAAGTCAGTGATTAGACTCATTAAAACTGTTGGATGAGCTCCAACATGAGACATCAGACCATCCATGTGGATTCCATATCCTGTGAAGCAAATAGACTGCTGTACTGATCATACCTGGAGCACTACAGTCTTGCTGTTTTCAAACTAAGGAAAAGGAACAATGCACTTTGTCACAAACTATATACCAGGATTATTAGCCCTATGGCCAGGACAGTGTGTTGAAAGAGGAAACAGAAGTAGCCAAACTCTTCCATTGGAGAGTTCCATTGCCTTTTTTCTTTGGTTTAACTGGAATACCTTGTGGTTTCTCAACAGTGTAGTGGAGAAATTTTAGTTGGCTCTTGATTATCTGAGTAAATAGCTAACGACACTTGCTCACTGCAATTACACTTTGCCTATGCAGTTATTTGAACTCTGCAGTTTCAAGTCACCTATTATGTGTCTGTGTTCATAATTACAGCATATTGTTTGTAGTAGACATATGGCAGCTTATGACCCCATAAGCTTTCATCTGCATGTTTTTCTTTACCTAATTCCTTATGCTGGAAGCAGTGCTTTCCTCAGAAACATAGAAACAAACTCTTTCCTCCCTTCTTACCCTGGACAATCAAGAGATTGATGTGTGTTCTGTCCTCCAGCACTGCTTATGTACATACACAGCATCTACTATTTAATGTAGCTGAGCTTCCACATTCTTATTGCTTGCTGCATGCTTTGCTAGTGATAAATGACAGCCATTTTTCTCTACCACAGCAAGAGCAGAGATTAAAACTCTAGATACCAATCTGATCTCACAGGTCACAGCTTGTCTGTGTAACCCGTTTCATGTTATAACTGATAGCAGTAAAAGGTCTTTCATCAGCCTTGTTTATTTATGTCTGTGATTCACAGTGATGATGATTTATAGAACACCTGTAATCGCAAGTGTATACCTCTCACGAAAAACACTTGTAATTGCAAGTCTATACCTCTCACGTGTATACCTTGCATGAAAATGCAATGCAGAGCTGCAAAAAATGACCTTGTAGGAGGGAGCGATATTAAAAGTCTAGTGTGAATAAAGAAATCCAAACAACAGGATGATCCAATTACTAAATATAGAACAAATCTGTATATAAACAGTGGGGATGGGTAATTAGAAGGGGAAAATAGAGGACTGGAAAATTCAGCACATCTATTTTACATTGTTTAAAATTTAAAAAGCCTGTTCAGGTACTCATCTTTGCTCTTTGGCTTGATAAAATTAATCTTGGCTACATCTTGGAAAACTGAGAAGCTCTGGGATCACAGAGTTTGAATTTCCAAATTCAATCCAATAGAGAATAACTCCATAATGTAGAAAACACAATAACTTTAATAGCGAAAAAACAGTGCCTGCATATTAAAAAGCAGTTAAAAATGTAGCAAGGGATGCAGAACAGGATAGATGCTAGGAAAAAATGTGGAGGTTTTTGTATAAAAAATTTAAAAGGGCCTTATAGGAAGAGATTTAAATATCTTAACATCTTACTAAGCAGAAGACAGAAAGATGACAGGATTGCATTAGGATTCCCCTGGGAAGAAGATACCAAGCCTGCAAAGCCCATTTATTCTAGCAGACACTGAGATAATAAGATTCAGTGACAGGTACCTGAAAACAGTCAGTTTCCAATTAGACATAAAGCAAATGTTTGTAACATCACCCATTACAGCAAGCCTCCAGAGGAAAGCAGGATGTCTTTCAAGGTTTTCAGTATGGCCTTTACTTAAGATGTATGTTATCCAAAAACATTTCTGGTACTGGACTGCATACTGGAGTAACTGGGAAAAAAAATTTTGGTGTGCTAATAGGAAGCTCAGTGAGATGATCTAACAGACCTTTGGCCGTTAGGATCAAAACAAGTCTTCTCTGAAAATTACTGCAGAGCTGTGTTTGGGCTGTTGCATCACTGACTGAACGACCCCATAAGCTTTCATCTGCATGTTTTTCTTTACCTAATTCCTTATGCTGGAAGCAGTGCTTTCCTCAGAAACATAGAAACAAACTCTTTCCTCCCTTCTTACCCTGGACAATCAAGAGATTGATGTGTGTTCTGTCCTCCAGTTGCTGCCTTCTCCCTGTTTTCATCCTTCCCTACTTTCCACCCCAGAAGCGACCCATGTCCTGTTCTCAGGTAGTTAATAGACATTTATTGGGTGTCTCTAAAGCCTGGGAAAACTTTACCTCTGATACCCTCCTGAAAAGAGATAGACATCTGAGAGGTGAGCAAACTGCAGCCATTTTAGAATCCAGAAAGGATTCATTTGTTAGCCAGAAAAAAAATATAATTTCAGTTTATCTCTATCTCACAGACTACCACTGGGGTGCTGATAAGATAATGAGAAATAAATGCCTTTCTTGAAAAATAATATACTATCAGAGACACTACTTACAGATCTCTCTTTCATTTCCTGAACTTAGGTTTCCTTTTAGTGTTTAGTATTCAGATTACTTTTTAATTTTTTTTATACATGTTTAGTGCCAAGAGAGTAGAGCACTTTTAATTTTTTTACCAACTTTTCAGGGTTTCAGATCTTATTTTCTGACAGCAGTGCATGGTGGCCCTCTTCCAGCATGTATTGGTGCACTGCAGAGAGTTTTATACCTGATTCTTGCAATGATTTAAGCACCAGGGTGAATGAGACATGGAATCCCAGTGTTTTCGGGTGAATAAGGAAGACTTTGGAGCTAGATGCCCCAAAACAAGATATAAATGTCACTGTTTTCCTCTTCTCCCAGTGTAAGCAGTGTCTCCTTCTTGTTCATTTGATGTCAGTATTCCTTTTGGAGCATGGTAATTGTGAATGGCCCAGTGTCTGTCATGGCAGGTCAGCCCCAGCAGGCAGGGACAGCTCCTCTGCACAGCGGTCATGCTCAAGCACCATGTGGACTTTGCCCTTCAGGGTCCCTCCCCCGCACACTGTGCCAGTGTGGATATTTGGCAGTCCCTGAATATGTACCTGCACCAGAGACCATCCGGACACAGTCCTGGATGCCATTTTTACTCCAGAATCATGAAGATGAGTTACTACTTTGTGGTTGTACAGAATACCTTTTCTAGATTCTCTGTGCACTGAAATTAATCAACCTGAGATACAATATTTACAAAGCTATTTCAATCAGTAAAATGTATTAACTCCTTTACTGATTCTAAAAATTAAGTGTTTCACCTATCTTGCAGCACTACTATTTCTTATCTATTATGAAACACTTAAAAATAATAAATGAAAATGCAGGAGGAAATGTTAAAGTTTTCTGAGATGAAAATATTCCAAAATTAAATACGTGGAGCACCGTGTTTAGGAATGTTCTATGGTTGCAATTCGTGATGGCAGAAATAACGATATGTAACAACTCCGGTTTCTTCGGAGGGCATTACAACGAAGGTTTATTGGAAGACACACTCTTTTATACAGTGTTTCGGTACAATCAATATGATTGGTCGTTCAGAGTCTACACCTCTTTGTAAACACCTTTGCTAGGAAACAAGTTGGAAAAACACCAGGTATCAGGAAGAGCGTATCTACAAGGATTGCTTGGGTTCCTCCTTATGATTTCCCAGGCCAGAGTGGGAAAGTTATGTACTTAGCTTCTCCCACAGCTTCAAGCTACTACCTGAAGCCTAAAAGTCTATTTTATGACAACTGTCAGTTCCCACAAGTTTCATTGAAAGAATATGATTTTGTGAGGGGAAAAAAGACCCAACAAATGTGTTTGGGTTGGTTTTAACTAAGCTTCTGGAAATTTTATATAAAGACAGAGCAAACAGCCATTCAGTTTGCATTTGCAGGGGACTGTGGTTACAATAAGCTATTAGCAATGCCAGGACTTTCAAGGGTCATGAATCACAAAGTCAAAAAATCTCTTAAGTTGGGAGGGAGCTCTTGAGTTTCTCTCCCTTGCTCAAGCACAGTCAGCTAAGTAGGCAGCCTGTCTTCTGCCCAGCTAGGTTTGAATTGTCTCTGCAGATAGAGACTCCACAGCTTCTTTTAGCAGTGTGTTGCAATGTTTGACCACTTTCACAGTAAAAAAAAAAAAGTCCTTTCTTGTGATCATGTGGAATTTTCTGTGTTTCAGTTTATGCCTGCTGCCTCTAGTCCTGCTATTGGGTAGCATGGCAAAGAGCCTGGTTCCCTCTTCTTCATTCTCTCCCATCGCATTTTTATACTCATAGGTGAGATTCCCCCAAGGTTTCTCTTCCCAAGGCTGAACAGCCACAGCTCTCTCAGCCTTTCTTCATCTGTCAGATGCTCCAGCCCCTTTATCATCTTGTAGCTCTGTGCTAGACTCACTCAAGAAATCTATGCCTTGTACCGAGGATCCCAGAACTGGTCCAAGTGTGGCATCATTAATGCTGAGTGAAGAGAACAGATCACCTTCCTCAACCCGCTGGCAATGTTCTATCTAATGCAGCCCAGCCACTGGCCACCCTGGCAGCAAGAGCACAGGGCTGCCTTGGGGTAGCCTTGCTGTCTTATCAGGACCTCAAGATTGTTCCCTGTCAAGCTGCTTCCCAGTTAGTCAGATCCCAGCATATGCTTGTTCCCCTCCACCTGCAGGATTTGGCATTTCCCTGTACTGAACTTTATGAAGTTTTCATCATCCCATTTCTTCATCCTGCTGAGGTCCTTCTAAAGGGCAGCACACCAATTCTCTGTATCAGTCACTCCTCCCTATTTTGTATTTTGCAAACTTGCTAAGGGTGCACTCTTCCCATCATCCGATTATTAATGGGGATGTTAAAACAGGGTTGGCCTCAGTACTGACCTCTGGTAGTGATCTGCCTCCGTCTGGACTTTGTGACAGTGACTAGAGTCCTTTCAGACTGCCATTTCAGCCAGTTTTCAATCCACCTCCTTGTCACTTTATCTAACACACACTTTGCATGTGATAGAGTTGCTATTTTGTATATCTCCACAATCAGTCCTGAAGGCTGCATGGATATGGCACATGAGAACACCCTCTCTCATGCTCACGTTTTTAAATGCACCCCTGATTGTTGTCCTAAGGCATTGTAATAAACTTAATCTATTTAGGTTTTGGGTACTAAAGTGATTCTCAGAACCAGCTGGATGCCTTCAAATCAAACTATATAAAAATGTTACAGTACAAAGTGCTAAAGGGTTTATAAGCATTGAGCAGGGTACTTCATAGTAGGGAATACAACAATTCTTGGGAACCAATAAATATATTTTTCATTCAGTGTCTGCATAAACACAACTTTTCTTCAAAAAGTCAGGTCAAACTTTTAAAATATAATATAAAGCTCTTACAAGAATATGAAAATAGGTAAGAATAAGAAGATACTACTAAGTACATGACAGTCTTCCTAGCAGATCAGTGGTTCATCAGTGGTTGAACTGCCTACCTCAGGCAGGGACCAACACTTCAGAAAAATACGAAGTTTCTTTCAAGTGCCCATTGTATGACTACAGAATGGGCTTCATCCTCATTATATTCCAGATTCCTGGTCATGATAGTGATCAGTGGCATATAAATCAGAGAAAATGTTCTTGTAGCCCAGATATGAAAAATACAGTATGTCTTACTTGAAAATCTATCTTCTCTTAATGACAAGAGAAATTTATATTCTCTTGCATGTGAAGGGGACATCTCATTTTGAGCTTGGAGCCTAAAGACTGAAAACCTGAGTCACCCTCAGGAGGTGCTTTCTCCCTCCTTTGGCTACAGACAGAGTCTCTCAATAGGTTATGTGAGAGTAATATAATCTCTTGTGATTATTTTGTATCTAGAAGCATATGAATGTCTAACTTTTTCAAAGTCTAAAACAACACTCTCAGACTGTGATATCTGATGGCAATAAGTAATATGTATGCAGTATTTAGAAATTATACTGTTATTATTTTCCCATGTGGGAATTTTATTTCTGCTTGTATTGACCTGTCTAGTTTTGTCTTTGGCTTCAGCTGGAGTCCATGCAAGCTTTTTGTGCTCTTTATACTTTTTAACAGATCAAATATGATTGCTGCTTTCTTCTAAAATGGGAAAAGGGCACTGATAGCTTGCCCTGTGTACCCAGAAAGTCCAGTGTGTCTAGATTTTAACACTGTGAAAGATTTGACAGTGTTTGGCTAAACTTCTCCCTCTAACGTGTTAATGGAGCTAGGTTGCTTGTTACAAATAACCCACTGACTTCTTTTAGACATTCACATGTAGCCGTCCAAGGCTATTGCAACACTACAAATAATGTCAGAGTCATGCTGGGAGTGCAATTAACTATTCTTTATATTTGTTTACTGCCATTGAAAACTTGTGTTCAAGATGTGCTCAGACAGAAGGGAAAAAACACCCTCTCAAAGCATTAATTACAGATTTTATTAAAAGTATACAAAAGACTTAAGGCGTAACCAAGCAAACAATCACTGTTCTCTCACCCTAGGAGAAGGGAGAAGAAAGAATTCCAGTGGCAGGGAGCTTAGTTGCTTTTGACAAGAAGGGAAACACAGGCCTCCTAATTAACAGTGCAGTTAAAGAAGGGTGAGTGGGTTGTTGCCAAATGTAACCCCAGGGAAAACTGTAACTGCTGTAATCAAGGGAGTTATTTACTCAGTCAATAAAAAGAGGCTCAGACAAATGACATGACGCCCTGAATAACTGTGGTCTGAGAGCAGGGAGTTACCAAGGAATATGGTTCTCCCTCAGTCCTGAGGAGCTCAGGGTGGTTCAGGTACTGGGCTGAGGGTGTTCTGTGTTGCATGGGCAGTGTTGGGAACTGAGCTTGGATCTCATCCCCGTGAAATACAAGCAACACCAAACTGAACGTGTCTCCACACTATGAATAACCAAAGGGAAACAATGGCATAAAAACTCCTCGGGTATTGTTCCGAGTCAACTTTCAGGCTACCAGGTGTTGAACTGGGCTGAACCATTTTGGATTTTGTAATGGATCTCAGGAGATTTGTGTCTTCATCTAACTGTAACTGGAGACAAAATGGGCTTTTCTAGTTACTCTTTTTCTTTCTTTCTTTCTTTCTTTCTTTCTTTCTTTCTTTCTTTCTTTCTTTCTTTCTTTCTTTCTTTCTTTCTTTCTTTCTTTCTTTCTTTCTTTCTTTCTTTCTTTCTTTCTTTCTTTCTTTCTTTCTTTCTTTCTTTCTTTCTTTCTTTCTTTCTTTCTTTCTTTCTTTCTTTCTTTCTTTCTTTTCACTGAAGAGCTAGTAGGCCTTTTCCACAACATTGTCAGCACCTTTCAGAGTGTCCAAAAAAAGGAAAGAAAATCACTTTGACAAATCTCAATCCAAAAGTGATTTGGCATGACTCAAACAGGCAGAACTTTACTATCTCTGCCTTGGCTGATATTTAGAAGGCTACCAGAAAATGCCCCAGATTTAGAGCTTGCCTGGCTTACCCTGGGCCACTCAGTGTAAACTAACTCAATGTCAATGTTGAGTCCAGTCCTATGTGCATTGTATGGTGAGAGACATTGATAATGGTCAGCTAAACATGAGCTTGCTTTTTTCTTCCCCATCCACATTAGATTACCCAGAATATCTGCCATAGCCTCACATTACCATCCATAGGCTCATTCCTACATTCTTGATGTCCTGATGTCTTGATATCAGATGGCTCAGTGACAAAAGGTAGTTAAAATAAAACAGTGGCTACATATTTGAAGAATACTGAGTACTGTTGGTTGGGGTACCAATTCAAATCTTAGTGCATATTGTTATAAATGAGTATAAGCCAATTTAAAAATAACAGGGTTTATTAGCGAAATTTCCAACACCAAATTAAAGCCACAATAAAAACGGGACAACAATCGATCGAGAGTTGGGTGGACAGAGTGGTGGTACAAAGGTACCCTCCGAATTCTGCCATACTGCTATGTTTCAGCCTGTGGGTTTTATACAGTTTTTTTACCCTAAGGCTAAGTCCAGTTATGCTGTGTTTCCAAAAGAGTCCTGTCTGCATGAAAAGGTTGCTAGATAGTTTCTTCTGAAATTCATCTTGGGAGGGGTGGTCTGATCGTCCAGGATCTCCACCAAGATCGGTATCGAATGTTGAAGAGCTGTGAAGTGAGAGTCCACCCTTAATGGCTGGGCCATCTTCTTGCTCTGCCTTGTTGTTACAGTTGTAAATGTGTTTAGGAACTTTGGAATCTTGGAGGCATTCTCGGGTAGCTTCTTATTAGTAGCTTAAATCCACACGAATTTATCTATTATACTTATTACAGTCTCCCACCTTTTTATTTACCCAAATAAATTCGTGTGTGTTGGATTGCCTTTCCTTAGTAATTGCCTTTGAGTCGTGGCATTCTACTCCTTTTTCTGATTCACAAATTTAGTATTGAGTGTCATAAAAGAAATAATACCCTTTTCCCTTATCTTTGGGACAATCATAATGCTCTTGATACTTCAGGTTTTCTCTGGTGCCATGTTTAGCCATAGTTCACGTCTCTTCCTGAGGGTCAGCCTCTGTGGGCTCTTGGGGGGGGGTCCCCCGTCCCTCGGCTTAAGACTACGAGGACTTTCCACCACAACATGCCTCTGCCTTTCCCTTCGCCCACGGGGTAGCAGCCCGCGGCGGGGTAATCCATCTTCTCGGCAGCAGGCATATGTTTCTGGAGTCCTGTCAGTCCGAGCTGCAAACCTTTTTTTTTAAAGGCACTCCACCGGGACAACCTGATTGTATCGGACCAGCAAGGTACTTTGATTGTCTTTCTGCACTCGACTTTGAGCACTTCAACTTTAGCGTCTAATTGCCCTTTTGTCCCCTTTTTATATATATAATACCATTCTGGAGAATCTAACTCTAATAGACTCAAGTTAGTGGCAATTACTAAGAAATGGCTAGTCTCTTTTTGTTCTTTTTCTAAACAGTTGGTACATAATCCTTTTGGCCTACGCCCCCTTTTGCAGTGAGCAACCTAAATCAATTTACAATATACACACTTGAAGTGAACAAAGGGAAAACATTCACAATCTGTTTTTTTTAAAAAGGTATAAAGGATAGAGGGTTTGGGGTTAGGCGTCCTAGCCAGCGAGCTCTTTCTGGTCAGGACTAGTGGATAGGAACTGGGAACTGGGGGGGGTTGCAGGGAGCCAGAGAGACTGCAGACGTCCTGGGCTATTCTGCGCGGTGTGGTTTGCTGCTAACGACCCACTTTTGAAATAGGAACAGGGGCAGGGACGACGAACAGGGATATGGGGTAGCAGAAAGGCAACAGTAGCTTCAAGCTTATCTGTGCTCATTCGGCAAGTTCTACTCCTTATCTTGCTCTCTTAACAATAGGAGAGAGAATCATGGAATAGAATTCACAACTTGTTTATGTTTATGAAGTAAACATACATAACATTAAAAGTTAACAGGGTAGCTAAAACTGTTAGACACTTCGGGATGGAGTGACTCTGCAGTTGCTACGGTAGTATCTGGTGGAAATGGTTTAGGCAGGGTGTGGTTGAGAAGCTGGAACGATTGCATTTGCATATGACTATAGCTGAGAGTGGGGTGGGGGTTTCTAGGGGGGGTGGGGAAAGCTGGGGACCTGGAAGGGAGAATTCTAAGGGAAAGATTTTCTCAGATCTCTCCCCCCCCTCTTCTTCTCCTCGGTTTCTGTTCTCACCTCGGGGGAACTGAGAATGGGAAGAGGATGGCTCTTTGGGGGAAGGGGGGGCTAGAAGCAGGATTGGGAAAAGGGGTCAGAGAGAGACAGAGAAGGCAAGCAGGAGGACAATCCTCTGCTGGACACAAGGATGCTATGGGGGTGGCGGTGCTGGCCGCGGGAAGCAGTGGGATGGATGGATGCGGCGCTAGACGGGGCGCACGGGTGGGGGAGGCGCAGCACGGGCGCAGAGGGCGGCCCCCCCTCTCTGCTAGCGTGCCCTGGACGGCGGCCCCGCACCCCGCGGTTTGGCTCTCGGCACGCAGCAGCGGCTGGCAGCGGCTGGCAGCGGGCTCTTCACTCTCCCTAACTTCGGTACAATAATAAATTAGTTTTTCTTGGACTTACTTTTCAAAATGGGACACTCTCTCTAGTGCTCTAAGACTTTCTGGTGGGATTTCGAAGGTACCTTTTCCTTTTCTGAGAGCATGCCTTTTCTCTGATTCTTTCTGATGTTTACTCTTTCTTTGCCCCATTTTTAAAAAAAAAAAAACAAAAAACTTTACCTTTTGGTAATGGATCGCAATACTAAATTCTTTCTTAGCCTTAGCTCTGGCTAAGAGCAGGGATCTTTCTCTAAACTGTTTTGTTACAAACCGGGTTTCCGTGTATTTCGGATTACTTACCCGTCTGGCGAGCTGAACCGTGGGTCTGTTCGTCCGATGAAAAAGTCTTCGGTTTGCGTCCTGGGCTTTTACTAGCCTGTAGCAAAAGGGTTTACCGGTTCCCCAAACCCAGAGGGACGTATCCTTCCCCTTTTGCTTCCTTGTGATCGATTCCCCCAGACTCCCCGAGTCTGGGCTTTGATGAGCAAACGAGTTTTCCCCAATTCTCTTCCCCACCAGCCGAAAAAAACCTTTGCGGGAAACCTGGTACAAGAGCTTACAGATCCACCCTTGTATCGTGGCAAGGCCACGTCTCGCTCACCCACTCAATCACCCACTCAACCAAGCATTACTTACAGCTATTTTCTTGCTTGGAGATCTTCGTGCACGGAGAAAAAATTTTACGAGTGAAAAGTAGCCGCGGCTCCGAAAAGACTCCTATGTCTTTTCCCGGGTTTTCTGCTGGATCCAGGCCTTCTCCCTTTTTATTGTGGCGCTTTTATCTAATTTTTGGGTTCGTAATACAATAGGTGCGAAGGGGTTTCCTGCTTTGCCGGGCCGCCGAAAAAACCGGCAGGGCGCCCCCCGTGCAAAGGGATTCCTCCGCAGCCAAATTGTATCCGAGTCACGGCACCAAATCTGTTATAAATGAGTATAAGCCAATTTAAAAATAACAGGGTTTATTAGCGAAATTTCCAACACCAAATTAAAGCCACAATAAAAACGGGACAACAATCGATCGAGAGTTGGGTGGACAGAGTGGTGGTACAAAGGTACCCTCCGAATTCTGCCACACTGCTATGTTTCAGCCTGTGGGTTTTATACCGTTTTTTTACCCTAAGGCTAAGTCCAGTTATGCTGTGTTTCCAAAAGAGTCCTGTCTGCATGAAAAGGTTGCTAGATAGTTTCTTCTGAAATTCATCTTGGGAGGGGTGGTCTGATCGTCCAGGATCTCCACCAAGATCGGTATTGGATGTTGAAGAGCTGTGAAGTGAGAGTCCACCCTTAATGGCTGGGCCATCTTCTTGCTCTGCCTTGTTGTTACAGTTGTAAATGTGTTTAGGAACTTTGGAATCTTGGGGGCATTCTCGGGTAGCTTCTTATTAGTAGCTTAAATCCACACGAATTTATCTATTATACTTATTACAATATAAACATTTTCTTTTTTAGCTTCAGAAATATAATTGTGTTGAACCTTAGAGCCAGCTCCAGGTAATATGTGACCAGATTTTAGATTCTTTGGTACTCCTTCAGATAAACAGGGCTCTAATAATGAGGAGGTGGTTGTGTGAGTAAGATTACCAGGATCAACAAGGATTTTAAGGACTGGGAGTGACATACCATAGTATTCCTCTAAAACTGCCTTTTTGATTAGCTTTGATGTAATTTCTCAAATTCTGCTATCAAGAAATCCAGCCAATACTTTTTGTGTGATAGCAGCCAAAGTAACAAGTAACATAAAGGTGAATCTGGAATTGAAATTATTTCCTGCTTTTGGTTGTCTGAGTACTTGTGTCCATGCTGAAGTCTCTTTGTGGACACAAAAGATCACTTTCCAAGCAGATTCCCACCATGAAAGACTTACAGCTGTGAAAAAAAGCATTGAAAACAAATGAAAGATCTGACTTAGCTGGAAAATCTGCCTGTATCTCCATTAATGAACTCTTTGGGTTTTTCACTTCCCTAGAAAATAACTAGAAGCAAGGTTCCAAGGTACCAGGGGCAATGATAGAGCAATTAAAATGCCAGAACATTTAACACTGTATAGTGCTTGCCATAAAGGCTGTCCCCATGAGGCCCAGCTGCTAATGGGTGTTTGTTCATAGGGCTGGGGGATCCACAGTCTTCAGACAGGGCAGTAGCCTTACCATGCACCTTTGGCTACTAACTCATATTAAGCTTCACCTCCACATACCACAGGCATTGCTGCAGCATGGAGAAGATGTAGAGTTCAGAGAGAAATGGGGGAAAACATCAGATCAGCATAAAACCATAGGAATGGCTAGCAGCAGACAGTTCCAGCTGAGCTGAGTGTTCAGTTTCAATTATTTAGGCTTTGTGAAGCCTAAATTGAAACACTTGGTATGAGACAGCTTCAACATCATAAAATTCACACAGCTTTTAACTGGAGCATGGTAGCAATGGCACCTGCTCACAGCACACATCAATCTCATCTATAAGTACTTCCATCATTGCAGAACACAACAGCTGTCTCCTAAAAGTATATTATTTTGTTGAGTGATGAATGGCATTGTGAAATATTACCTATAATCAGCACCCATTATGGCAAAGCTCATTAAATTTCTGACAAATCTAGTGTTGACAGCACTTTAATTTTGTTTTATTGCCTTCTTTTATCTACACAATTTCTATCTCTGGTTTACAGTTAATAATGAGAGACAGCAGAACTGCACTGTGCTTGAGAATCAGAAAAATAAGTATTCATCTTTTAAAAAGACCCTGATTTAGGCCATAGGAATAGCGGGTACTAAACAACTCACTCATTGAAAAGGTGATTAAAGTTTAATAAAACTGTCAAGCGAAATAAACCAATCTCCTTGCAAAACATTCTGTGTGCCAGGTGCCTGGACTTCAG
Organism: Acrocephalus scirpaceus scirpaceus; assembly: GCA_910950805.1. Lineage (NCBI taxonomy): Eukaryota > Metazoa > Chordata > Aves > Passeriformes > Sylviidae > Acrocephalus > Acrocephalus scirpaceus. The sequence continues at coordinate 50,895,064 of OU383774.1, read as the reverse complement.
CTGTTAAAGAATTCTCTTTCCACACTCTGTTTAAAAGTGTAGCAGACTGATGTTGTGACTGTGAAGACATAATTCAGGTTTTTTGCATGATCTGTTGAGACTTGCTAATAAAGACTGCTAAAACAACATAGTCAGAAGCCACTATAACAAATACTATGTAGGATAAATGCACTTTTACTTAATTAATTGCTAAAAACATTCCTATCTCACACTGTCCAAGTTAGACGTTGGAGCCTGGTCTTTCACCCCTGGCTACATAGAAGATGTGATTCTCCACCCATCTGGTCATCTGCAAATGTCCAAATTATGTTGCTGTCTGTCAGACTTGATGGAGCTTTGCAGCATTTTTTCCATATGCATATGATTATACAAAATCCAAGGCAGTAAGAAATCAAATATATAAGTATAGATACAAAATCTGTAATCCCTAAAATCTGTAGTCCCCACAACCATCTGAAACAACTTCATATCCAAAGACTCTACTAAACTTTAGAAATTGGTTGTTATTAGTGGCTTGCTTATTATTAATTGATTTGCTATGAGGTACCTGAGGTAACATTTTACCATTTTTTTTACAAGTTGCATTCTCTGCAGAGCTGTAGGTGAGTTAATACAGAATGATTCATCAGTTACATTTTCCCATGATTCTGCCCGACGTGTCAGTGTGTGTGCCGTACGTCAGACCTTTCCTCCTCGTTCTCCAGTGGCCTCTCTGAAGAAAACAGCTCAAACAACAAACTGAGTTTCTTGAAGGTCAGGATGTTCCTGAGGGATGCACAGTTATGAGAACATCACCATGTTCTTTAATGAGAACATCACCTTGCCTCTCACAAGGTTTTGCCATGCAAAATGAATCAGCTCCCTGACTCAGGGGCAACCCTGATCAACAGGAGCCAGAGACCTCAAATAATGAGGAAACAATAAGACCCTGGCACTGCCCTGAGTTAAAAAGGCAACCTGGCTTTCAGGAAGACAAGTTTTATGGGGGCACTCCGGAAATATGATGTGGCCTTGAGAAGGAGAAATGTCCCACTGAACAAATCTGTCTATGCACCTGCCAGCAGAGCAGGCTTTTCTCTGATTTTAGAGGCAGCCAGAAATACCCACCCAGCCAAATGCTCACTACACAGGAAATTAAAAGAAGGACTTACAGTTAAATCTACAACAGCTTCTGTATCTTGGTGCTGAGATATCCTGTCCTCTCCCCACACTCTTCCCAATGATTATTCCTTTTTCTTGAAACTCACTTTAAATTGTACTGCAAAGTTCTTGGGAAGAGGGTGAATGTCTCTGTGTGTCTGTATTAGCTCAGCTTCATGTGTGAACTTTATGTTCCACACACAGGTACTGCTACTACGGCTAAAACATATGCATATAAAAGAGCTCTCTTCAACAGGACAGCATTAACTTCCCCTGCAAAAGTTCAAAACAAAGATAGTAAAACATGCAAAATTGAAAGATTGTATGAATGTCTTAATATTTAATTTCCCCATACTTTCTGCTTATGACAAGATGTGTGAATTTACACAAAGCTTTAATTAGAACTAGATGCTGAAAACTGGAAAGCTTTATGAAAACACACCCATTTGCAATTTTATCTGGAGACTCCTAAAGATAATGAGATAAACTTCGTATTTTTTCTTCCCTTGTGCTTGGCTTTTCAATAATACTGCCAAGATATATTGTACCACGTACAGCATTATCTGCACAAACCCACCACAAAGTAAAAACATAAGAAAAATAAGATATGCTGCATTTAAGAAAAAATAATTTTGTTTCTTTATGCTTTTGATAATGGTTTTGAAAAGAGTGTGCATGGCTTCTTAGTAAGGAACATGCAAGACTTTTTCAGCATATAGAAATAAGGCTCTGTATCAAGATCCTTATTAACTGATAATGCCCAGCATTCCATTGTATGCATTGCCAAAGCATCACAGCCCTGCTACCTGAAGCAGGGCTACCAGTGAGATTAATTCCTCCACTGTCACAGTGATAAACTGCCAAGGTTTGAATCTGCTACCTGGTAGTTTAGATCAAGATTGTAGGGTTATCCTTTCTTTTTTTCTGGCTTAACCAAAAAAATCCACCAAAAAGCCAAGAAGGGATACTAGGATAAAACAAGCATTTCCAGGGGGTTGCATTTATTTTATTCTGTAACAGAGGATTTTTTTTTTCTCAGGACTTGTTTTAAGACCATCAAGAGGTGTGGAAAACAACAGCTTAGTTGTTAGTGCTGGTGGTGACAATGCTGAAGTAATAAGCAGAAGGAGCTTTAGTTTAAAGACCTGGACCACAAAGGGCTCTATGCTCATTTGGATTTCTCTATGTTAAACATCTCTTTCTGGAAAAGCTATATTTAGCAAAAGTTGATATTTTTATGCTCAGAGTGCTGTCTAGACCAGGAGTGGTCACCCTTTAATTCTTGATCTGCATTGTCTCAATGGCCCAGAACAGTCCTCAGGCCCCCAAGGGGCCGAGAGTGCTACAGAGATTATTTGAATTCTCCCTGGTGGGAAAAACCAAACCACCATGTCCTGCTAAGTTTGCCATCACTAACTTGCCCAGTGTAATCTTGCCCTGCAAAATGAAGTGCTAGAATTCTGGGAGAGCTGTTGCCTACAAGTTGGCTCCAAAGCTTACAGGAGATTCTAGTATGCAGCTTGCAGGGTCAGGATCTTTTTGAACAATTTGTTATTGCTTTTCTTCCCCCTAGGAGATAGATGTTTTGGATAGAACATGTGTAGGAATTGTTGCAGACAGTATTTTTCTCCTGCAAATCTTTTGCTGCGGGATTGCCAGGTGGATGAAGCAAACCACCCTGGCCTCATGTTGGCTCAATACACCTCCTTAATCCACAACTTCACACATACAGCATTCTCTCGGACCACCTTCTGCTGATTTGAAGGAAGATGAATGATGCCATCTTTCCCTCTTGTGCTTTTATCACTGTTGGAACAAAGAGGATTTTTCTTGTTATCTCCCTCTGCTGAGCAAAAAAGATAAACCACAGGGCTTAGAAACTCAAAGAAAAGCTGAGAAATGTAACTAAAAAGAATAACAAAGAGCTGGCTGCTGCAAAGCACTGCAGGAAGGCGAAGCTGATGGGGTGCCCCATGCACAGGACCGCCTCTGGGCCTAATGGATGAAGGTAATGTGAGAGGAAAGTAGCAAAAAGATGATAGGGATGTTTGTCTCCAGTGTTCTTTGGTCTTTGTTTTAGCATTTACCAGGCACCTTCTCTGGTGCTCAAATCTGTATCTAAATTTTTAAAAAATATCGATAGCTTTTCTTTTTTTATTGTTAAAAAATAATGCTCAGTCTGTTTCGAAGAAATTGTTACTGCACCTGAAGCTCTGTGTAGATTTTAGCCCTACTGCTGTAAGTTCCAAACTACCTGGTCTTCTAACCTGCAGTGTGTTTAATTAATTAACTGCACCACCTTTGTAATCCAAGACCAGAGTACAGCAGTGACAGCCACACGTTTCTTCAGTTCCACAGCGAGTTGTAGCACTGCTGATGTTAGCTGCTGAGAACGCTTCCAGGTGATGTGCAATCATGCTCATTAGGACTAGCATACACATCAACTGGACTACAACTTGTAGAAGCTTACACCAAAACCAAACACGCAGGAGGCCACTCTCTTCCACTGGTAACAGCTTCTCTAAGAAGTTTTTCATAAATGACTCTTTAAAAGCTGCCTTCTCTGTGCACCTTTTGACATTTCTGTATTGATCAACATAGAATATTTATATGCAGCTTCCAGCTGATACTAGTCTCAGAAGAAAAGAGTCAATGAGTGATGCATATTGTTTTTTTTACTTGCTGTCTCCAAGTCATAGACTAAGTGTTCTTCCAGCTTTAACTAGAAAACAGTAAAGTGATAGGATTTGTTTCATTTCTGAGAATACGGTCACTATTTCTTAGTATAAACTTAATTTATTAACACTTGAGTTGTTTATAAAGGTGATGTACATCAGGAGTACTAAGGTATTACTAATGACTTTCTGGCTTAGAATTTGCTTGAAGGACAGACAAGCAAATTCAAGGTGATGGCTAAGTGTAATTTAAGCTGTAATGCAGTCTCCTAATAAGAGTTTATGTCTACTCTGTGCAATGATGACTGCTGAAACAGATAATACTGACACATCTAGAAAACTAAAGCAATAGAAAAGATGGTATCACCACATTATTAATTATTTTTATGCCTTTTTCCAAAGGAACCAAACTAGGAAAAAGAATATGGAGATAAGCAGGGTTTCAAAATCATTTCGGCAATGATAATAACATACTTATTTAGGACACTTCATTCAAAAAAGTTGTGCACCCAGAGATTTTAATTAACTGCATACACCAGACAAAGGAATCACAGAAACTCAGCCATTTCTGAGGAGGAGCTCAAGCGATTCTACAGATAAAGGATGAGCTGTGAAAATCAGCTTTCTCCAGCTGATAGAGAGAACTAGCTGCTTACATCAAAGCTGCAGGGTCAGTGTGGCAGCTGCCCCCCCAGGGCAGTGGGGTGTACCATGGGGAGAGGCTGGGAAATACAAGAACTTTTTAGCTCTTTAGGTCTTGGCAGGGGTGAAGCAAGATGCAGTTCATCAGTTTTCAAGCAACTGCTGCTGCAGGAGCTCCCACAGCACAAGTCTGCCCCAGATCTCACACACAGCCTCGTGTGCCCCAACACACCAAGCTGGGCTGGACCCTACCTGTCCCTGTCCCTGTCCTTGGCTGCCTCTCTGGGGCTCCCCCATTACCCCTCAAAGCCACCCAGCACTCTCACAGCTGCCACCACTGCCTGACACCCCAGATACTCCCAGCACACCCCACATCACCTGGGCCTCATTCCTGCAGATTTACAGGATTTACTGATTTCCAGATTTACAGGATTTACCGATTTACAGATTTACTGTTACAGCAGACACACCTTCCTGCAGTTTTCCAAATTGTTGCTCCTGACAAGCTGCACTTGTGCAAGAAATGCAGCTGCTTTGACGAAGAGAGAGCAGTGCTGGAGTGCCTGCCTGAACCTCCCCACCGCTCCTGGACTTTCTCAGGAGTCAGGGTGACAATACAGCTTGGTGGCCCGGTGTACCTTCTTCTTTCTGTCTGGAGACTGGAAACGCTTTAGTTTTCAAGTGCTTCACAGAAAACCTGTGTATTGTACTTGTCTCACAGGGAGACACTCCCTAGACTCTGTGGAAAGTGAATCACAAGACGTGAACAAGGCCTTGTACATACGTCCTTTTCTGCTTCCAGCTTCAGAGCTCGAAGCAACTCACCAACTGCAGCCCCCACTGCTGCTCCTCAGAAAGGGGCTGCTCACAAAGTGGATAATTTGCTCTGGCTAGCACTGCCAGCGGTAAGCCCCGCACTGTGCTTTGTACTCCGAGAACACACAATGGAAACAGCCTTTACAGCAATCAGAGCCTGTCAGAGTGGGAAAGTGGTGAGGTTATCCTGCTGATTCTGAGGACTGTATTCAATTATTTTACTAACAAATATTTTATTCATAAGGCTCTGTCATTTACTCTATATTTTTGATGTAGAATGTTTGTTTCAAGAATGTGTCCACAAAGTAAATCTAACAAATTTAATCAAGGCTTAAAATAGTATATTATTGTAAAATGATTAGCTAGGTCTTTCTGCAGTTAGTGACAGAATTTGTTCAAGGAATTTCTGAATTAACTTCGGTTTGATGTATTTCCAGCACAATTGCCAAGTTTGATTTAACTATACCACGTGGCTGCCTGAGGTGCTTTAGATTGGCGCAGGTTGACAATGAACATTTGTTGGCCCATTGCTCTTAATTATATAAACCTTCGATTACCTCATCAAGTTTTTCTGCTTTACAGTCAGAAAGAGTACGTAAGCACTAGGCTAGAGTGGGCTCTTCTCCCCTCCAGAGCCCTTACATTAGCACAGGTAATGCAATGCCCTGATTATCACTGAACTGTTAGTAAAACTTCAGTTTTCCATATGGTGTTACTTCAGTCATACATTGTCTTTTGTTTTTTCCTTTTATATCATATCAGTCTGCTAGCAGGTTCATGTTAACTTCTGGTCCATCAGTCTCTTTAAAAATTTGGTTCAAGACTTTATGGTAGTGTCAGAGTCTCATTATATCTGTATTTGAGTGCATTTATGTAGACTAACGCCTGGGATCATGCACTGATCTTAACATCAGGTGCTACTAAACAGGGTAAGCCAGACAGTGCTGGCTAACCAGTGAATAGAATTATTTTCAGTAAGGTTACAAGAGGCAAGTATGTTTTTTAGGAGGGAGCAATCCGTGCATGTATTTAGGGAAATGTGGTATCTGCCATACTTGTTTGTCTACATGATGTTTCTTTTTGTTATTACTCATTTTTAATCTCTGAGATCTTTTTGTCTATAATCTTTTCCAGAAGGGAAAATGCACGGCAGGGCAGTAGCTGATTTGTAGAAAATGCTGCTTTTACTGTAAGTGCAAAAGCTGAGACAGAAAGATCTAATACAAGAAAATGTATTAGATTTTTTCAGAGGAACTTTAAGTCCTCTTTATTTCAAACTAGACAAATTACTAGAAGCTGTCTCACCTCTAATGTGTATAGTTCTGTTAAAACAGAATTCAGTTCAATAAGGATTAACTCAAATTTAGGCTGCAATTGACACCCTAATTTCATTCCAAAACTATTTTTAATGTACTGACTTTTTCATGTCTACCAGAGAAAAAAGTATACAGGAACTTTTTTTTTTTTTTTGTCAAGGCTTCAAAAAAAACAAGAAAACAAGTTGTATAAACAATTTAGCTACCCATCCTTAAAGTCAGGAGAACAATGTTCTGCTCTTGAATATCTATTTTTTTTACTCAGGCAACTCTTGAAAATACTTAAAAAAATACATGCAGTTGACAAGAACAGTGGAACAAGTTCCCCTTGAGTAAATATGTATTGAATTTAAAGCACTTTACAAGTAAAAACAAGTCACAGAGAATGAGTATCTTCAAAACCACATTTTCTTTAACTTAGAACAAAGTAAGCATTTGAACAGTTCAAGAGGAACATGGCATATTGTGAGAAAAGCTAATTTACTCTTCATTGTCAGGTACTGTTTTGGTACTGTGCAGAAGTGTGCTTTTCCTGGATGATGCAAGCCACCATCCCCAAATGCTGGTGCCTCCCTGTGCACAGAGGTCTGCCTTTCTCACAGCCCCTTAGTTTTGCAGAGAGACCCATGTCCTATTGCTTCTTGTTAGCTTATGCAAACAAAAGAAATGAACTAACTACGGCACACCACAGAAACAGCCTAGAGGGTGTATTTTAGATCCTTAGGGTGCTGGTGCTGCTGCATTTTCTCTGGCAACAGGGCTATTTCAAAGAGTTTCTCAGCTCCGTGCTGCAGTTTGTCATCCCATCAAGTCTGCAGATGATGGAGACCTACCTTCAATGGCATAAAAGGCATTAAAACAACAGTCAAATCAAAGAAAAACAAGCAGTTCTTCATATGTTGTTTCTGTTTGGTTGGTTTTTAAGACAGGATGCTTTGACTGTTAAGGTCATTATGCCCTTGGCCTTTCTGCATTTCACCAGTATGCAAACAGCATGAATTCCTAAATATTCCAAGGGTGAAGTGACTCTTAGGTCATTTGGTCTGCAAGGCGGAAAGTGAAAGGATGTTTTTGTCCTACATGTACAGACTTCAAGCCAGGTTAATTCCTTAATAACATTTATTGAGATGATGTACATTAAAAAAACCCTAGCTTTAATTAAGCTGCATATTATGTTTTCTTAAATATTTTATTAAATAAATAATATTTGAGGTAATAAAATAATCATTCTGGAATATAATAATGTCTCAGGCGTTGAGGGAATAGAGTATAAAACTCATTAAAATGTAATCCAGATATTACCTTGTTACTTGCATTTCAATATCATGCACACACTTTATCTTGTAGGTTAAAGAGTTTTCAGTGATAGTTATTGGGACTTGTTTGTTTTAAATTAGTCCCAGAAGGGCTTTCCTTGTAATCCCTTTATAAAAAAAGTGGATATTAAATATTTCAATTACAATAATTCTGAAGTTTAATATAAATTCAAGAAAGTTAAAAAATACCAATTTCATTTCAGGAAAGTTTCATGTCATATTTCTCCTTCATTCAAGAAGATGAAATGAAGAAAACAGTAATTTTGTTGTAGCTTGTTTGTACAGTGGAACAAATTGCCAACACTTGTACTAGGCAGTTTCCCTAAGGAAGTACATAAGGACAATAACGAAGCTTTTGTTTAAAGTTCGACTTTTATATATGCTTCAGGTACTTAAATATTGTAATATCCAAGCTAGAATAACCAGGAGGCGTGTCTGGGTAAAGAATGCAGCCTCCTAACCTAGGAAAGAGGAATTAGCATAAACAGAGAGGTTAACAGGTCACAAATTCTCTAGACACTTGGACAAAATCCTACAGATGCAGGTCCATTTACAGCAGGTCAGTCCATTACATTTTAAAAGTACTTAGGTGTCTGTGTCATTGTGGTCTCATTTTTCTCTATGTTTTGGCAAATTTAAAAATAGATCTAATCATACTGCAAACTAATGTATTACCTAGCATGTTTACCTGTATATTCAAGGTCAAGGCTTCCCAGTGAGTTCCCTATCTAAGTATTAATAACAGAGCTGTGAAGTTTCAGGTGGCTTTTTCATTCAACTTTTACAGCTTCTGATGATTAGACTTAATGAACTGTTGACCATTGTTCCATCTTATACAGCTTTTTATTATGAGATTTACTGACCTTTACTTCATATTACCTATTTGAAGAAACTTTGGAGCTTTATGTCAGTTTCTGTTGGCAGTTTTTATCTATCAAACTGGTAAATATAAAAACTTTGTCATAAAATAAAAAGCACAGGCATTGGATTTACAGAAATCAAGAAAATTCAGGAAGTTTTTAGTCTATGGGTTAGTAAGTAATGCAGTCAAAACAAGGCTGTAAATCCAGAATTACTGAACTGAAACCTAATGGTGCATTTTAGCTAATAAAATCATGCTTACATTTTACATTATGACTTCAAGTAGATATGCCCACAGTAGAACCTTCAGTGTTATGCAGAAATATTGAAAATAGGTGTAAACATCTCTCTGCTATCCTATAGTCTGCAGTACAGACACTGAACAAAGCCTGATTTTTCACTGCAGCATTACTTCATTTCACGCTCACACCTCTGTACATTACATAGCTATCCTGCTTTCTTTTCTGCAGTTTAGTCCACAAACAAGAGATAAAAAAGTACAGAGAACAGCAGAAAAGGTTCTTCCAGTCTTTCAACAGCTTCTCCAAGGACAGTTAGCTGAAATACATAATTGAACTGCGATAGCAGAGATAAACTCAGTCCTGTTTTGATTGCTGAGGCCACAGCAACAGCTTACCAGAAAAGACAATGCCAGGATCTCCTTTTTCCTCCAGATCAGGTCAGCACAATCCTAAAGGTTCCTTTTTACAACTTGGGATTGTTGTGATCCATGTGCAGCACCCAGCACTTTGCCTCGTTGAACATCACACAACTGACCTTTGACCCAGCCCATCCAGATCCCTCTGCAGAGCTTTCACAGCCCTGCCTGATTCAGTGCAAACTGACTGAGGGGACACTGGACCCCTTTTCCAGATCATTAATAGAGTACTGAGCCCTGGGGAACACCATTAGTGACCAGCTGCCAGCTAGATGTAACTCCACTCACCACCACTTTCTGGGCCCAAACAGCTGGCCAGTTTTTTACCCAGTAAAGAGTGCACCTGTCCAAACCATGAGCATCCAGTTTCTCCAGGAGGATGCTGTGGGAAATGGTGTCAAAGCCTTTACTTTGATTTACAAAGTTCTCTCTGTGCTGCACAGAACCATTTCCCATGCTTATTTGTCTCCTTACCACCCATAATACCCATCTCCCGGCTCTCACTCCTCTCTGTGTTTTTTGTCCACTCAGCCCTTTGCAACTCACTTTGGTCTTCAGCTGAGAGTAATCAAAATCTATTTCTCATAGAGAATTGGGCATCCATAGCTGCATATAATTGCAAAGCAGGCTTTTAGCAAATGAGCCTCAGGGCTCAGGTCATCCTGCAGAAATCTGAAAGCACAAGGTGGAGACAGCCAAAACTTGGCTCACAGTAGAGTGTTCTGTGTATGTCTCAGACTGTGTGAGCCAGTGGGGCCCAAGCTCCCTGTCCTGGGTCTTCCAAGGCTCACCTTCATGTGGGCTGACATGTCAGGGACAGGATGCTTGTGTGTGTAGTAGCCTGGACTAGACAAATAAACATCTTCAATGAGTAGGGAGAAAAAAGGACTAATGTTCTAAAAGGTGTCCATGTCCCTTTACAGGGTAAGGAAAGAGGCAGTGGGATTATACTTCAGGAGACTGATAAAGCTTGGGATAGATGATAGGAGGAGCTTGTTGGACATTCAGAAAGACTTTGTTGAGTAAGTATTTTGTTCTGTAACAGAAGAGAAGTAATTTTGTGTATCATCCAAACAAGATTGTTTCATGATACAAAATTCTCACATAAATGGAATCTTGTATAAAATAAAGCAAAGCCTGATTTCAAACTAAACAGGCTAAACATTTGCCTGCTTTAAAAGATGTATGCACATAATCAGACTTTTATCCTTTTAGATAAATTTCATACTCATTATCTGTAGGGCCAAAATATAAACCTCCAGTTTAGACACCTAAATGAAATGGTCAGATTTTCAGATGTGTTAGTTATTCAGACATTCTCAGGCAGTACATTTCAGAATAGGACCATGCCATTTAACTGTAACAGAGCAGTCAAATCATACAAATAACTATACTTTTTCTCAAAGCAATGTGAATGCTGCCATCTAGCTATGCAGTATCAGCATACCTCTAGACCAGTTCTGCTAGACTCAAACCTTTTCAGTTTCAGTTTGGAATAGAGCAGAATAGAGATACAAAAATTCCAGTTGCACTTCTATCAATTAAAAAAGTTGACTGCAGCATTCATTATTAAAAATAAATTATAGTATTATAAAATACTATTTTGACAGCAAACTGAAAAGATAAGAATAACAAGGTTAAAATTATTGCATCTGATGGTGAACAGGCCTTGTCAATGATGTATTTTACAAATGCAGGATTTTATTTTTCAAAGGTTTATACATGCATTCAGATAAATTGACTTAATAATAAAGTTAAAATCACACATGTAAATTGAAGTCTAGATCCATTTTCCAGTTCAAGATTTATTTACCAAAGATCAGCATGTCTACAAAATGCTTTGTTTAAGAAATATCCATTTTGTTATATTTGATCCATAAACTGTTTGGAAGTGTTTATGTAGTGTCAGCTGAACCCTCAGTATTCTCATAGTACTGTTTGAGTTCTGCTGTGGGCATATGGGGGCACTTTGGGATGAATATCATTTCATGCTCAAGATGTTGATCCACCAAGCATCCCACTGAACACCTCTTTGGATAACCAAAGGACCAAGACGCAGAAGACACATGCACAGGACTCGTCCTGACACTGAGAAGGCCATGGGTGGTCTCAGTACCTAGATTTGGGAACTAGAAGAACTGATTTTCACGTTTCATCCAGAGCATTATGTACAGAGTTGGGCAGAGTCAGACTGCTTGAGTTTACTCAGTGGATAACTACAATCGCTCTGGTTGAACTCCGTCCCATCAATTTGAGGAGCTTGTATTTCAAAACAAATAGAGATATACAACTCCTTCAATTATTTTCCCTAGGTGGGGAAAACAGATGTAATTTCAGGACAGATATGCCACCTAGTTAACTGTCCACCTGTACACTGTCTCTAAGTACAAAGCTTTTGGAAAAGCTATCCACTTCCCAGCTGAGGAAGAAAATCTCATTCATCTAGCACACACATAGTGGGACTCAAAATAGATTGTGAGATTTATCCAAGGACAGACATACCTTAAACATAAGAGGAGAGGAAATCTACATAAACAGATGTTTTTAATCTAGTATTTCATATATCTGTGCCAAATGGGACACCAAATATGAAAATATCCTTGCATTGGGATCATTTCATAGAATTCTCTAGTCTAAAAACTGGCCAATACCAGGTTCATCAAAAGAAGATGCAAGAAAACATGCTGTTATTTACAAAATAACAGCCTTCAGACCCATTCTAATTTAAACAACAGGAGATTGGTCTGGATTTCACATTGTGAAGAGCTGAGACTAAAAGAAGATGACCCAGAACTTCCATGGGCAGGGTTGCAGATTGTCTCATTTAAATCATTAGGAAAACAGATGTTCCTCCACATCATCTGTAGCAAAATCTTGATGAAAATTATTCTTACATACAGTATATCACAAGGACCTAATTCTGCACACCTAATTAATAGCACACTCTAAAATTTGGGTTTATGTGCTTTTGTACACACACACACACACACATACACACACACAGCTAATTAGAATTACAGCTTCTTATTAAAAGACAAAGATGCAATCAAATTACTAACTCAATTTATCACAAAGGCAAAGCCACTTGGACACTGAGTAATATGGAAAAACCAACACTTGATTTTCCCGGTGCTATACATTAGTTTTCAGTTTAACATATCAGTGGTTGATGCTGGTGTGAGCCACAGAAACAAGAAGACAGAAGAGAAGTTACCTTTCATGTTCCCAGAGAAAATAATTTATGGTGAAGTGCTATCAATATACAGACCTCTGTTTCTCCTAAACAGAAAGAGTATTAAAAATATATATTTAATTATGGATTAAGTATGAGAAGCACTGCTTTCTAACTCTGTGCTTTCAATCTTGCATTTTTAATCTTCTGTGTAGCCTTGCACCCCCTTCAAAAAACCTGTAAAACAACAACCAAGAAACCCAGGATAAATGTCATAATTCGGTATGATTTTTTAGCTGTATACAATTTCACTCCTGCATTTACGAAGCGCAAAATGCCCCTCAATATTGTCTCTTTTTTGACAGCAGCATACTTTTCCAACTTTGATGCTGAAATATATTTCAACATCTCTGCTGCTTTCTGCAGTCCGACAGTATGTCAAATCATTCTGGAAAACATGTAGCTGCTATCTAATAAAGTATCCACTATTCCAAGTGCCAAAAAGGGGGCATGTTGGAATAGTCACTTCATCAGCATTTGAATTTATTCTTCCTCTGAACAACCAGCATCTCAATATTGTATCAACATGTGTGAATAACTTGAGTTTTGTGGTGCCAGCTTTGCTGTGGTCTGTCCCAGCACCTATAAACCATCCAACAGGAGAGTTTTGTTACCATTAGTCTTTGGAGACAGATATTTCCCTGGTATTTTCTCTTCTGACCATTTTTGTCAACTCATTTTATGTATTGCTGAATAAACAAACTGAGCTCCCAGTCAACTTAAGCTGGTCCATCAGCTTTCTTTCTCGCTCTCCTATTGCTATCCCCATTAGCAGACCCTCCAAGAGCACTTGGATCCCCTTCCAGAAACGATTTCCTGAGGCTGAACTTGAGGACCATGTTTATAGTATCTCTGACAGTTGGAAATGTTAAATCTGCGGTCCTGTGAAATGGTCTTGGTTTTCTGTGCTTGTTCTGTAGGTACAACGCAAGAATACAGCAGACTGGGGAGACAGCATTTAGTGATTGCACACATTGCAAATAATTGCGCCCAGCAAAAGGCAGGGAAAAGCCTTGCACAAGATGGCAGCAGCCTGGCACACGGCCAAATGCAGATACTGCCTGGACCCAGATCTGTTTCTTTGAATTAGAGCCTCCTTCTTCCCAGGGCTGCAGTGGTAACAGCCAGGTTATTCCATCACCCTTTGGGACTGGCTATCCCAGATGGGATTGTCTCAGGAAGTAGATGCCTTTCCAGATGTTTCATACCCGTCTGCTCTAAGTGCATTATCCCTGCTTGTAGCTCAAGGCTGTCAACACTGCACAGAGATGCTGAAGATGTGTGCTTGCACCTTAACAAAGTGCCAGTTCAGTCTGAGGTCAGTAGCTGGCATAATTTTAAAAAGGTGCATTACCTTTGTCAGACAGCTGTTATTGCTGTTTCCTCGCTTGGCCTCAGGATAATTTTTCTGCAAATGATTATGGAGTTTGAGGTCAGAAAAAAGGTAATAATCACAGTGAGATCATCTACTCACCTACCACAAAAGTTTTTATTGTTAGAACCTGTGGAATAATTAGATATTCAGCTGTACCCACACAACAGTGATTTATCGTGCTCCCATCAGTGATTCGAGGGCTGCTGACTAAAAGCACTCTGTTATGCAGCCTGATTCCCATCGGATGTGTAACCAGGTTACAGCTGCACTGGCATTTGGTGTGAGTCAATGAAATTTATTTGCATATGGCTAAGTGGTTTGGGAGAATTCTCACATCATTTTTACTCACAGCCTCACTCCTGCAGGTTTGTTAGCATTTACAGACCAGTTTGAGATCCCTCAGTGATTTTACTGTTTGTGATGTTTAAATAGCTTGGAGATCTATATACATGTCTATATACCTTAATAGAGATATATTCACAGATATTGCCTAGCTTGCATAGAACTTTATGTTATTAAAGCATAAAAAGGAAATGTTTGGGGACATTAATTTTATGAAAGTACAGAAAAAAATTAAGCAAGCCCACAGCGAATGTTAAGATTGAAATCAATAAAGATATAGCTTACCATAAGCAGAATTAGCATTTACAAATGAGGTTGAAGACTTGCAGAAAAAACCCACAGTTTAAAATTTGCAGATTCAGGTGAGGCAAAAGCAGTTTATTTCTGTAGCTGTAGGAGGAAACATGTCATGATAGCAATTCATCGCTCAGTCTAATTCTGACTTAAAGCAAAAGTACTAGGGCTTATATAAATTCACAGCAGATACAAGCTGCCCTGTGAGGTTGGGGGTGATACAGCAGAGCAGCGTCTGGTGGAAGGAAAGGTTGGCAGGTGTTCCTATAATAGCTCAGAGCACAGCCTTGGTATGCTCACCCCTCCCTCGCTTCTGACACTGCTGTGCCCCTCAGCAACTTCTGGACGCTGCAAGGTCTGCTCCCACAAAACAAGGGGGAAAGGTACCCCCTGCATGGTTAAAAAACTTTAAAAGTCCTTCTATTTTCTTGCAGCCCAGCTTCAAAAGAATGTCACTTTTTGTTATAAAAGTGGTTTTTATTTCATTGTAAACTTTGTGCATACGCACATAACATAATCCAGTGACATCTAGTTACCTGAGTGCAACCTACCATCTGTTTAAACAAATGTTTAGGGCCCTCTCCACCAGTCCAAACCCTCATCTGTCTATACACTGCTTCACATACAAATATTGTCCTCACTGCTGTTTGGAAAGAGGAACCCTCCCTGATTTGTGGGCAGCTTGTCTCTCATCATCACTGCTGTTCAGAAAGAGGAACCCTCCCTGATTTGTAGACAACTTTCTCTCTTTCAGGTTGCTCTCTGTTTCTTGTCAGTAGAAAAAGGACTGAAGAGTGGGCATGTGAAAAGTTTGGAACATGGAATTCCTAGAAAAATATTATGCTGGAAACCACAATGTGTGACAAATTTCCAGAGATACTGTGGAGCTAAATGAAGCTAAGAGGTAAACCCATCTGCCAAAGGCAGTGCTGGACAGGGCTGCCACTACCTAAAGTCAATATTTACTATGAATTTCTTATGGTCTGTGGTCCTAAGTGTGTTAAAAGTTGATTCATGATCAGTACACACACAGAGTCCTTGAGAAAGCAAGTTAGTGAGCCTTAACAGGGCTTTCAGCAAGTTCTGGAAGAGCTAGCACAGGTAAAGAGTCATGCACCATGGAATGCACCTTTGCCAGATTTAACCAGGCTAGAAATTTTCCACTTGAAAGTCAAGCTGCAGAAGATTTTAGGCACTGATTATCAAAGCTGCAAATCAGTAATACACTGCCAGATAATACCCAGTAATCTGAGCTGCTGTTTCACTGAGAAGTTGGAAGTTTGACTGAGAACATGAGTGTTCGTGTTCTAAGGCAAGTGCTGGATGTTTAGTGAGATCACTTTTCTTTTGTTTTTTTCCACAGCACCAGTGCACAAATGCAGTTGCCCCTTCCCACAGCCCAGCACTTAGGACAGCAACCACCTTCCTGCTTGCCCAGGCTGGTAAATAAGTCTCAGCTGGAGACAGCCACCTTTGGAAATACAACTTTGATCAGTGCCTCTTTGGCACAATTAAAGTAACAGTCAAAATGAAACGTGAAAACATGGCATGGAAGGGGAAACTTCAGAATGACAGCTTTTATTCTTCCATTTTTTGGATATTCATACCAACTCCATAACTAGAATTTGGGTATATGTGCTTTTGTACACATATGTACACACATATACAGCTAATTATAGATCCTTATTAAAAGATGAAGAAATATATGGATTTAAATTACTAACTCAATTCCTTACAAATGGCAGAACCACTCGGCTACTGAAAAACAGTAGGAAAAAGAAAACAAACCATGGTTATCACTGGGGCTATACATTATTTTTCAGTTTGACATGTTGATCCTAGATGGTGGTGTGAGCCGCAGAAACCAGAAGACAAAACAGAAGCGATCGTCCATGTTCCCAGCAAAATTACTTTTTAGTGAAGTGAAATCATCATGCAGCCTTCTGTTCCTCCCAAACATCGAGAGAGCATTAAAAAAAAAAAAAAAAAAAAAAAAAAAAAAAAAGTTTATTAGGCATACGGCATGAAACGCGCTGCATTCTACCTCGGCATTTTCAATTTTGCATTTTTAATCTTCTGTGTAGCCTTCCACGCCTCCTCCCCCCCCCCCTCCCGAAAAAACCCAAAACAAAAAATCCAACTCACAAAAACAAACAAACAAACAACCCGCCAAAATAAAAACAGAAGAACGAACGAAAAAACAAAAAAAAGCCCCACCAAAACCCAGGGCAAGTTGCATAGCTGAGTGTTAATTATTAATTGGTAAAGCTCCGGGGTCGCACCTCCCCGCGCCGCTGACGCCAGAGCCGCGACCCTTGGGCCCCGCCCGCTGCCGCCTGACCCGGGCGGAGTCGGGGCTGGGCTGGGCTCAGCGCGGCGGAGGCGCTCGGCTCGGTAAGGCGGCCCCGGGGTCGGGCCCTGCCGGGCTCTCGGGGGTCCCCGCGGAGCCGGGGGCGCTGGTTGTAGCGGGGCGGGCACGGGGAGGCAGCGGAGCGGGCCGAGGCCGGGCGGTGGCCGTGGGGCCCCGCGGTGCGGCCGCGCTGCCGCCGGAGAGCCCCCGCGGGCGGGTGGTGGGAGGGAGCGGCCGGGAGGGCCGTGATCTGGACGGGTTGAAGTAACCCTGATGGTAAATAATGTATTGAATGTATTGAGAGGTTATTTGTCAGAATACTCCGGAAAACTGCTCCGTTTTGTCTCGTTGTTTTGTTTTTAAAGGATTCATGCCAGACAGGTTTAGTTTCTTGAATGTGGCAAAACGTCGGTAGTGATCAGAAACCGGCAGGCACTCACAGCTGATGAAATAGTATTAAGTAGCAGTCTTACATAACACTGAATCTTCCATGATGATCTTGCAATACTTTGGAATGGTAGTACAATGTCTTTGTGCTGCGAAAAACGTCGGTGCTGGGCAGCACAGCTGCGAGATGAAAGGCATTATCTGCCATACTGATTTCTGCTTTCTTTCTTAGAGAAGTGATAAGTAGGCACCCGGGGCCTAAAAGCTCTGTGGTGACAGCATGTGATGTGATGGAGGTGCAGGCCAAGGAGTCAAGAAGGAAGCTCTTTTATTTGCACAGAAACAATCTTAAAACAGCAGTAGATGAGGAAAGTTAGATGTGCTGGCTGAGTGAATGTGGGTGCTCGAATACCAGCCTGAGAAGATGTAGGTTGAAATGTAAGAGGATGGCAGTCCACTTGAAGTATTTGGTAATTTTGAGAGTAAGAATTACTTTAATATCACTAACTCTTTCTGTTGTCCAGTCTGTGATATTACCTTGCCTGAATTTTTTTTTCTTTGTTTAAAAACTAGGAGTAGGCCACCATGTCATGAAAAATATAAAGGCTTCTTTAAATAAATTATTTAAGTAAGATAAAAGCATAAAAAGGTAAATTTATTAGCTAGTACTTGGCTTGTATTAGCTTATGTTCTGGATACCATTTAATTCTTTAAATTCTTGAAAGTTATTTATACTTTCTTATTTCTTACAGAAATAAGGCTTAAACAATTATGTTTGCATGGTACTTCTTACTTGGAGGCTGAAAGAAAAACAGCTGACAAATAAGAAGAATTCTTGGATTAAGGGTGTTTTAGTTTGGGGGGATTTTAAAATTTGTTTTGCATTTCCTCCCCTACTCTCCTTCAAAAATACTGAGTTGGCATGTGCATCCTACCTCTGTCAGTCAGGCTGTTTAATCTTCTTAATAAGCCTTAGACTTCATGTTTACAGTCTAGCAGTGAGATCCACCAATGACCTGTATTTTTGTTAGTATTCATTACTTTCTAATGAAGTGGGCTTTGCTGCTTCAGAGGAAGGATGGGTGAGATGTTAGCTTACAGTATCAAATTAAACTCACGTTTCATTATTGCACTGTAGCCTCCTTTGGTCAAGTCACTTAAAACCACAGAGTATATCTGGACTGATAAAAGAAAAAGGGCTAAAGTGCTGGATTGATCTGTGATTATCTACAGTGCCCTTTAGCTCTTATCTCAGTTTTGGACTGGCTTTCTCCGAGACAAGTTCCTCTAAATCTTAATTAAGGCTGAATGTTACAGATCTGGGCTGATCTGAACAGGCCATAGGATCAAAGATTAGCTTGCAGTGCTCTCAATATTCAGTAATTTTTTCCATTCATTACAGCTTTAAAACAGGAAATAAGATTCAGCATTGTACAGAAGTGGACTACAGATAAATATTAAATGCTTAAATGCTTATATTAAGATTGTACACTGAAAATAATAGTGAATGAGGATATTCCTTGGATATGATCAGGTTTCTATTTAAATGTTCTCTTTCAGAGAATATTTATTCTTGTATTGTGAGGGAGCAATTAGATAAGCTTATTTAATATCATCCATTATTTTGTATTAGTTTTCATCAATTACTAAGAATGAATAAAATTCAGTTCTTTGGGCTGACTTTTAGTTATTACATGTTTAGCTTGAAATCTGTTGTGAAGTCCTTCCTCCATTTCCAAGTGCTCTGCCAACAAAATGCATTATTTGGAGGTTACTGTACTGCACATATACTGCAAACTTGGGATGTTTCAGACAATCAGACTTCCTGAGCCAGCTTTTGTAGCTCTGCCATGCTGTGTGGATACTGATGGTGCTGACATCTCCATTTCCTTACAGACCTTTTCTAGTGCAATAAAGACTAAGCTTTAGCAAGAACAGTGCTGCTGTCAGTATGAGAACTATACAGTAAAGAGTAAATCAATTAAATATTAAGCTGAAATGTAGTTAGGATTTTACTTGATGTCTCTTCTTGTTATATGCTAATAATCACTACCAAAAGAATTATTTGAAATCTGGAAAGTATCTTTGCATTAGCCTCACCCAGAAAAAAAAACCAAATCAATAAACATGGGGCAAAGGGGACTATTGTACTGCAGTTCTGTTCACACAAATAAATTATTTACTTCAAACCTTGAGAAAGGACTTTATACGGGCTTGGGCATATAGGCACTGAAAATCTCAAACCAGTACATTTTGCTCAATAGAGTAGTAAATGGTGATGATACATTAAACTTGTCTGTCCTTCTCAGTCTTCAAAACATTTTCTGTGTTTTAAGAACCTACGATTCTCTAATCAGTGGTCTTCACTGTTAAATTGGTTTTCATCTTCATACCCTACTTAAAAGGAAAAGGATTTTTCAATAGTAAACACAAGTGTTGACACAGTGATGTGGTTTGGCTGTCACCAGGTATTTTTGCTGTAAGGATCCAGCTATATTCACAACCTTGTAAGGAGTTCTTTCCAATTGCTTTTACTCTAATTGTTTGCTGTTGTGCTGGTGAGGAGCATACTTTTAACTTGTAAAGGTGATGTCCTTGGTGATTAGTAAATATGCACTTATGCCAGTGTTGTTCTTTAGCTTAAAGATGCTGAGCCTCTTGGCAAGAAGTGACTGCAGTCAATCAGAAAAATCTCCTCCAGGCCAGAATTTGCTACATGATGGGCAGTGAACCTTGAGTTGCTGCTGACCCACTCCACTGGGCTGCCTTCTCAAGCCACCCCTGTTATATTCCAAGCTACGTGTCTGTTATTGTACTGAAACCATACATCTTGACTCTCATGTGAAATTGGATTCTGTAGCATCATAAAAACAGATGCCTCCCAGATTACATAGCACTTCTGTTGTGTGAGTGCAGATGCATCAGTCACCTAAATGCTGTCTGCATTTTGATTATAAAGAGCGTGGGAGTAGAACACAGCATTCCTTGCCTCTTAAAAATCTTTTCATGACCTGCACTTTGTAAGTTTCTCTGTTTTTGTTAGAGTAGAGGAAGGCTATTTTCCAGATGATTTTTTAGTTTGTTAATAGTGTAAAACAAGAAGAGACAAGAAGTAAACTTCAATGTAGGTACTATTTCAGGATTTTATTACAAGTGGATTTAGTTACTTTTTCTTTCCCAATAATTATTCTTTTCTTTACTGATTTACTTTCTTCTTCTCATCCATTATATTTGTAGAGACTAATACAGTCTCCTAACCTTTGTTGTATTGCCTTGGTAAGCCAAACTCACACCTTTCTAGGGAAAACTGATTGATTTGTCAGGAAAATATCAGTAATCTGCCCACCTCTTCATCTTGTGGCACAGCTTCCTTGAGTGTGGCTCAGTGTTTGAAGTCTCACCAATGCCCTGTACAGTGGTGTTAACATTTCTGCTCATGTAATGGTAGTATTTTTATTTTTGCACTTTGGCTTTGACTTACCCTCATGTTTTCTGTGGCTTAATATCATTGTGATTGACAGATGTCTCCTTTCTTTCATCTTCCTTACAGCAGGAAGGAATCATGGTTTTGCTTGAAAATATGTGTTCTTTAGTTTAATATAGTATCCCATTCTTGTTGTCCACAATCATTATTCTCTTTTAGTATAATTGACTGATATTCCTGAATTAACAATGCCTCTCAAGGCTGCCAGCAAAAAGAAACAAACCAAACCCAAATTCATTGGAATTAATTATTTGTATTTCCTGTATTTGGCCAGGACTGACAATCTGCATACAGTTAAAACAATGAGTTAACACATTTTAGAATTCAGATAAACCTACTGGATTCTTTCTGCTCTTCAGTTGAAATACATGAGGCAGTTTGAGAAATACATTCCAAAACAGACCTAGAAACTGCAAAGTTTTGTTCATAATGGTACTTAAATTTTTTGTCACCAGGGGAGCAAGGAGTGTAAAACACCAATTGCCTTTTCTCACTCTATAAACACCGTAAAGGAAATAAGTATATTCCATGCTTTATTTTGTAAAGCACAGCTTTAACTGTTAAAAGTATTTCACAGTTCTGTGTATTGATGTTAGTTGATCAAGATCTAAAAATCTGTTGAGTGTTTTCTCTTAAATTATTCAAATGGAAATGTAGTGTTTGTAAGTTCAGCCTTTATTTAAATAGACAAAATGGTAACTGAATTTTTTAATACCTTAGAGATGTTTTTGGGAAAGTTAGATTTTTTTTTAGTTTTTTGTTTATTCCTCTTGTTTGCTACTGATCTTGAAGATGAAAAAATTAGTATCAGGCATGTCCATGTTCTTCTGATGTTTAACTTTTAAGAAATAAATACCTGTGATGTAACCATCAGATTTGATGATTGTAGATTTCTTGCCGTCTTTGAATCGTGTCAGCTGAATCTGAATGTTATTAGGAGATAACCATAACATATCAGACACTGTTCCAAGCAACTAGATAGATTTCTGCTAATACACGCAGTAGGGTTATCATTAAGAAGAAATTTTATTCTAAGGTAAACATTGTTTGGCTTTCTCTCTGTATATTCTTATTGATTTTTATTCCAATTTGCAGTAATGGAACAACTGCAGGATCCGGTTACGCAAGAAGATGCAAATATTAAAGCCATTAATGAAGAGTACAGGAAAGCCTTTTTTTTTATCAATAAAGGACTGAATACAGATGAACTGGGTCAGAAGGAAGAGGCAAGAAGTTACTATGAGCAAGGGCTTGACCACTTGCTCCGAGGAGTTAACATTCCATCAGAGGGTCCCACGTGTGTAGGGTCCCAGTGGGAGTCTGCCAGGCAAATGCAACAGAAGATGAGGGAGACCCTGCAAAATGTTCGTGCTCGACTTGGCAGTCTAGAGCAAAACACCCCACCGGTACAAGCATCTCCTGCTATGATGGATACCCCTCCTGGGGTGCCCAAGTTATATCCCTCCATTCCTTCCAAAGAAAAGCCAGAAAGACCCCCTCCCCCTAATTCTCTGTTTGTACCAAGTCAGCTGCCTGCAGCAGGTGGAAGTGTGGCAGCTGTGAGTCAGGGGCAAATTCCAGCTATGAGCCCATCATCTGCAAAACCTCTTTGTCTGCCAAATGAAGCACCTCCTGCCTATACTCCTCAAGCTACCAATGGCCACTTTACTGTGTCCTACGGCACCGACTCGGGGGAGTTTTCTTCTGTCAGCGAGGACTACTACAACAACAAATGTACTCAGCCACCTCCCCTGGAAAACCTGGGAGTGGATGCAGATGAGCTGATCTTGATTCCCCAAGGAGTACAGATATTTTTTGTGACTCCTGATGGGCAGGTTAGTGCTCCTTCATATCCTGGATATCTGCGCATCGTGAAGTTCTTGGATACAGATAGTGAAGCTGCTCGGAATCGTCCACCAGCATTTCTCCAGGTAACAGGAAAATAATTTTCTCATTTAATTAAAATTTCAAGAACTATCATAAAGCTCTAACAGGCAACTTCCTTAGGTTCTTGCTCTTCTTAGCCTAAATATCTCTATGATAATACGAAGGATGCAGGAATATGAAGGCGTTGCAGAAATGGTTTTCTGCAAGTAAGCTTTTTACAACTCTTTATGTGAAAGGCACCTCTCTGTCTTCCCAAGGTTTTCAAGTGCTCACTGTTCTGGTGAATTCCAGTATGTAAAGGACTTGACTAAACATGTCCTTCCATTTCATAAAATTGTCTTCTTCTGTCACATAGAGAAGACATTTTGATTCACCTATTGTAACAAATCAAGGTAAAATGGGGTTGGGTGCTACCCACTTCATTCTCAATTAGTGATAAGACATTGCAGTTATGACTGATAATGAAAAAAAATTATCAAAATTAAAAGATTATCAACTGATACTTTGAAATTTGAGGGTCCATGTTAATCCAGACTCAGAACTACAAATAAAAAAAGATGCATTATTTGTGCTTTTTCAGTCCTTGTTTCATGTGGGCATGTTCTATAATGAACATTGTGATTCTGCTCTTGATTCTGACTTTGGAACTTCTTGTTACTGCTAAGATTGGATGGTTTGGGGTCTGCTGGATCCTGGTTTGGGGTCTGCTGTTTCAGCTCCACTCGTGTTAGCAGTTTCAACAATAGGCCAGTGACAGCCATACATTTCTATTTGTCCTGTCATATAAACCTGTCCTGAGGTCTCCAGAGTGGTAGAGGTGCTGTGAGTCCTGACTTGTTTGGCAGTTCTTTTCATCTGGGCCTCAAGACAAGACCTCAGTTAATAGGCTAGCAGTCTGCATTCTAGTCCTGTGAAAATTAGGATTTTCTCTATATTAGATTGTCAGAACTAATCAAGAGTGATAGTTCCAGAATCATGTTTTTTCAATCATGAGGATTGTTTTTCTTTTCTTTTTTTCAAGATGGTATAAGGCTTTTTGGTTTTCATTATAGAATCATAAAACAGTCCCAGTTGGAAAGGACCATAGAGATAATTTAATTCCAACCTCACTGCCATCAGCAGGGAACCTTTCACTAGAAGGTTCCACTAGAAACTTTATGGAAAATCAAGTTTATGGTGTGTATCAGTATGTTTTGCCTATCTTTCTTTTTAAAAGCATCCTTTGATTCTATGTACTTACCTTTCCTAGGTTTGTGACTGGTTGTATCCTCTGATGTGTACCCAGTCTCCTGTTCTGTGCTGCAGTACTGGGGTCTACATGTTCCCCGACACAATGTCCCAGATACCAGGGTCCTACGTGGGAGTTGTGCTGTCTTCAGAACTTCCAGCAGCTGACAGAGAGCTGTTTGAGGATCTCTTGAAACAAATGTCTGACCTACGTATCCAGGTAAATTTCTGGGCAGTCTGCTACAAGCCAATGAGGAAAGGTGTAAATCATCAATACATTTTCACATTTACATTTAGTTGTGTAAAAAGACAGATTTTTGTCTTGGTTAGTAAGCTCATCTGTGAGAAGTAGATAAAGGAGCTATAATAAAGCAGCTTTACAATGAAACTGTAGGTCCTATAAGATGAGACAACAGAAATTTTAAAATACTGAATTTTAAGCACAGAGTGGAATTTGAGACCAATTTTTATATTTTCTCTATTTTTCTAAAAAAGAACATAGGACCCAAAATGAAATTATATGTTCAGGAGGAAGCATGCTTTTCCTTATGTGTGCATGCACACAACTCTGTGTAATTTTGGTGATGCCATTCTTGGAATATTGTGCCCAAATCTGTTTACTGTTCAGAAAGGTTAAGCTAACTCAGAGAAGATCTGTGAAAATAGTAAGCACCTCAAAAATCTGCCTTCCAGATCTCAAAGTATATAAATCTGGTGCCTTATTGCTGTAAGATGTTGACAGGTAAAGAAAACAAAAAAACCCCCATAGTCTAAAAAAATGTGCAATAAGATTCAGTGATTTGTAGCAAAGTGGAAAATACTACTGTAAGAGCCCTGGAGCATCATTTCAGGAAGAGCGGTAATCAATAACTACTTCAAAGATTTTAGCATGATGAATTCTTTTCATGCAAAAATTTCATTGAATCACCAAAATGGGAATGCAGTGATGATGAAGGACCTGTTTGGAGCATCCCATGAGGGTGGAGTTCTGTTACTGTGTAAATCCTGGTGAGTTCACTAGTACAGGAGGCCACTAGTTTTTACTTAAAAAGGGAAAGTACTACACAATTATGTGATACTGACTCAGTGGATAAAATTCTGTCATTTTTTCCTGTGTAGAAGTAGTTCAAATCGGGTATCTTATTAGTTCCTTATTTCCCTAAAACTCTGTGTTTTTGTTAATGTTCCCTGATACGATGTCGCAGGTGCCAGGATCCCATGAGTGGGTAGGGTTACCTTCAGAGCTCCCATCAACTAAGAGAGCACATTTTGAAGATAAATTTAAACAGAGGTCTGGCCACAAAGTCCAGGTAAATCCCAGGACATTCCAAAATTCTATAGTAAAAAAAAAAAAAGTCACAGAAATGCATGTTAGAACTGCTGATTTGATTGACAGCAGCTGTGTATGGTGTGTCCTGTAGTTATTTTTTTGTTGGGTGGCTTTTTTGTGTTGTTGTTGTTGTTTGGTTTCTTGTCAAACACCAATTCAGTTACTGCAGCCTGCCACATTTTTGAAATCAGCATATTTCTGAAGTTTTAAAAACTGTGATATAGTACAAGTATGCCAAAGCCTAGTCTGATGGCCATTTAAAGTGTCTGTTTTTTATAGTAGTCATGAGGATCTAATTGACTAATTATATTTAATATAATTACAGTACTGAGTCCTCTGTCTTATTAGACAATCCATTTTTGCTCCTTAGTGTAGATCTTAGAAGTCTTGTTGACAGGTTTTCTATATAGTGACCCAACCTGTGGCATAACTAAATTACATCTGGAACATAGTTTGGGTTTTTTAATAGGGTTTTTTGTTTGTTTTTTACCCATATCTGTTTATTGAAATAATTTCTCCTGCCCAACCCTGTGAGTGTTTTGGTCACATGCTGAAGACATTTCTTGAACACCAGATTTCACATTGATGTCAAGCAGTAAATGATGATGTAGCACATATCAGTGATACATTGTTAACCTTCTGGGTAGCAACCTCCTAAAGTTTAATCTACTCTTTCCTGTTGGTTTTACTACAACATTCAGCTATATGCAATACCTTGCTTTTATAGCCAGTAAATATTTCAGGGGAATTTCAGAGTTTCCTGTAATAGCAAATACTATTGTGCATTCTGATCTGCCTGTGAGTTTAATCTATAAATGCTTTCATTTAGACTCTTCTAAACAAAACAAAAATATTTTTTCTTTCTTTCTTTCATTAACTATCAGTGTTTTCAATCTTTGAAATGTTAGGGGTGTTATTTACTTTTATATTGGAAAAGTTCTCTTAACAAAAACTTGAACCTATTAGATTTTTTTAGGTTTCTGTAATTAAAGTTTAATTATACATTGTCTGTGAAGTGTGTAAAGTGATGTTACACATTTTAGAAGTGCTAAGTAGATAGTGATAGTGTGATAGTGGTTTCTGTGTTTGAATGATTAACATCTACTCCAGAAACCATTTGACATGAAGTAACACGGAACCTAGCCACCCAGCTTTAAATAGGGGTCAGTATTGTGCACAGTTTGATGTTTTCCTTGGCTGTGCCAGTCTAAAAAAGCAGCAACAGCACACAGCATGAATAATCTCCTTTATTTTTGAATTTGGGAGGAAACGATGAGGAACAAAACAACCTCAACAGCTGCATTCCTTTAGTGCAGCTGTATTCTCTAACCAAAGACTGCAGTTCCCATGCTGAATAACAACAGAGTTGACTTCTGTCTGAGAAGACAAAAATGAGAGATGGACAGTCTCTTACCTGTTTTGCTGGTGAATTAGTAGTGTAAATTTCCCTGCTTAGCTATTTGGCCATATGGCTGCATTGGCAAGCAGATCTTTTCATTGTAGCTGGTTGAAAAAATGTACGAAAAAGCTGACCTGTCTGATAAGCTTTTTTGGATGTCTAGGATTTCTGTGGAAAAAATAATTGAGTGTTAAATTTAGCTTGAGTTTCTGTGCACTTACCCAAGGCATGTGCAACTTTAGTATTATTTGATAATGGATGTGTGTGATCTAAACCAGAAATATTGATGATAACGTTGCAAAGTAGATGCTCAGATGTTTGCTTTCACTTGTCAGCCTTCTGAAGCCTCTAGCGATGCAGTTCACTTGCCTCAGACTGTACATATCCAGCCACAGCCTGAAGAAGCAGAAGATCAGAAAGAGTTACCAGAATGGAGTGAGAAAGTTGCCCATGGAATCTTGTCAGGTACAGCTGTAATAAGGGGACTGTGTTGAATAGAAGCCAATGTGAGTGACATTTAAATAGTATTTTCACCTAAATGCATGGGTGGTGATAGAAGCTAAGTGATGAGAAGTAGTTGTTCACTAGTTCCAGTGTTGATCCTCTAAAGGATGCCTGGATGAGCCTTACAAAAACCATGCAGAATATAAATCCATTGCCAGCAGTTTGTGCATTGCAAGTAAGTTTGGCTCCTCATTTGACTGTCTTAGAATATCACCTGCTGGGATTCAAACCACTGTGACAGAACAATTTTACCCCTCTGTGAACACATATTACAACAGGTGCCTGTTGTGATTTCTGCAGATAAACGTGGGTTTTTTTCACTGGAATATAGTAATGACCACCATCTGATTGTAATAAATATGAATCTGCAAGGGGGGCTAGAGGGTTGGGTTTGTATGTTTTCCTGAGTGTTAATAGCATTGAGGTGTGCAGTTCTATCACTTCTGACTCAGCTGGTGCTTGCATATCCATTAAAAAACTGAGTATCTGTATTAGGCTGACATTTGGATGTGAGCTGGCTGTATTAAACATAAATAAAATGAATATAAAAAGTGGTGGTGTAGGTGCAGAAATTACTGCAGAACTTCTGTGCTGGCCCATTCAGAGGAGAATATAATTGCAGACTATAATCAGGAATGTTTCTAAACATTTTTTGCAGAGGAGGGATAGCTGAAGGAATCACAGTCCATAAAATTGTACATATTAAGAAAAACAGTTTTTTGCCTTGAAGGTGCATCTTGGGTAAGCTGGGGCCTAATGAAAGGAGCAGAATACACGGGTAAAGCTATTCACAAAGGAGCCTCCAAACTGCGAGAGCACATTCAACCGGAAGAAAAGCCTGTGGAAGTCAACCCAACTGTAGCAAAGGGACTTCACGTAGCAAAACAGGCTACTGGAGGAGCTGTGAAAGTCAGCCAATTCTTAGGTAAAAATTTCCATCTCAGAGAATATAATTTTGCCTTAAATAATAAAAACTTTGTAAAATGCAAGCTGGTTTCTCTAGCCAGTAAACTAGAGGAGGTACTGACATGGTAAAATTCAGAGATCAGTAGTTTGTGCCTAATTATCTCCTGCAGGAGACATGCTTTAAGACTAGTACATATTACCTGATCTTGAGACATCCTTTTCTTTCCTAAAAGAATAGTTTGTATAGTCTTAAGTTTGACATGCTTTTGAAAGCTTTAGACAGTTAATTCAAAATGGTGTCTCTTTTTTTTAAAGTTGATAACCATGGTTTTTAAAAGCTCTACTCACACTGTTTACTAACATACAGTACCACAAGAGAATATGTGGGTGCATACTTTTAAACAAGCTCACCTGAAATAAGTCTGACTATGTATAAATATCAAAATAGAAATGGCCTGGTATTCAGAGATGCCTGGCAACCCTAACTGTTCTCAGTAACTTCATTTTGTTATTTATTTGCGTATAATCTTTATATTTACTGTCTAGGGACTCATCCAAGTTCAAAAGTAAATTGTGCTGATCTTATAAAACTACTTTGAAGAGTTGGAATGCCTGTAAGAAAGACTACTACAGAAGACAAGTCAGGAAAGCAGCAGCTTGTTCTCTATCTACAAGTTAGAGATAACAAAGCAGTGGAAACAGTTTCTTGAAATTTGAGTGTGAGATATATATATATATATGTTTTTTAAGGCATTTCTTAGTCACAAGGGCAACCTTACTTGTTTCTTAGGATTTGGAGCTGTGTAGAACCTGAAGAATAAGGTCGCTCTGTATCAGTTGGGTACTTACATATGGATTAGTGTCTGTCTTTCGTATAAGCGTATTTAAATAGAAGCATGACTTAAGATTTCAGTGAAGCTTTCTGTTAATTATGAGTAAAGATTTTTTAAGAAGGATGTTTATAGTTCTCCCTAAATAATCTGCATACTATTGTTTTATGGTAGTTGAAGGGGTGTGTTCTATAGCGAGCTGTGTCGGAAAGGAGCTGGCTCCGCATGTGAAGAAGCATGGC
Organism: Acrocephalus scirpaceus scirpaceus; assembly: GCA_910950805.1. Classification (NCBI taxonomy): domain Eukaryota; kingdom Metazoa; phylum Chordata; class Aves; order Passeriformes; family Sylviidae; genus Acrocephalus; species Acrocephalus scirpaceus. Next base: position 50,865,851 of record OU383774.1, on the reverse strand, counting down.
AGCAAATTAGTTCCAGAATCCCTAAAGAAAGATAAAGATGGCAAATCTACTTTTGATGGTGCTCTGGTTGTAGCAGCAAGTGGAGTTCAAGGTAATAAAAATTCCTTACACTTTTTTTAATGGCGTATTTTTAATGTTATGTTGAAATGATTGTTTGTTGAAACTGTATGTTGAAATGAAACTGATTGTTTCTACAGGGTTTTCAACAGTGTGGCAAGGTTTAGAAAGTGCAGCGAAGTGCATTGCTAAAAGCGTTTCAACTGAGACTGTAAAAACCGTCAAATACAAGTAAGTTATTTATTGTTTCCTTCTTTTTTTGTTTTGTTTTTGTTTTTATTGTTTTCATCTTCTACAACACACTGTTATTGTCTCTGAATACTGGCAAAAAAAATCTTATGGAAGAGCAGGGAAGCTAACTGAAATGTCTCCTTTGCTGTAAGTACGTAGCATGTGATAAGGTGGTAAGTGCACAGTAATGAGGCATCTCCTGTATGCAAAAATCTGAAATGAGTAAGTGATTGTAGGAAGTAAGTTTTTAGTTCTTTGTAGAAGTATTACAGCTTCAGGCTGTGTTACAAATACTGTTCAGATTTATATCTTTGCTCTATGGTATAATGTCGTTATGAAAAAAATTACTGGTTTAAACCTCTTAGCTCTAATCCTGAATTTATGCAAACTTAGCTAAATTTATGAAAAATAAAAGAACCTCATCTATCAGCAGGTTTGGCTAAAGTGAGACAGTACAAAAAAAAGAGTATTTTGTAACGAAATCTAAGGCATATATAGCAATAATAGAACAGCCTCAACTTGCAGAATACAGATATTCTTCGAAAAAGATAGTGGGGGAAGAGGACAGTAACATTTGGGATTAAGATGATGCTACTAAATTGATGGAAAGATGAAAGCTGGATGATGTTACTAAGTTGATGGAAAGATTAAAGCTGCATGCATGTACTGGAATATGCTGTTGAGAATAAAGGAATATATTGAAGTAACTGAAACGTGAAATGCACCCCTCACAAATAGGGCAGCAGATTTAATGGAAAGTGAAGAGTAAGCAGAAGCAAGCAGTTTCAATGGAATCAGTGATAAGTGTAGCAAAAGAGATATTAAAAGGATTGCTGAAAGTGCATACAGGCTACAAGCCAATGGTAACAAGATAAACATCAGCATACAGTATTAAGCAGATTGGCACTCAGGGTTGTGTTGTGATGCATTTCAAATAGGAGGCCAAATAGCAAAGTTCTAGTCAGTTGTGGTTTCTTGCTAATGTTTGTTTGCAGCAGGAATGTCAGAAGAAATTGTACTGGTACTCATTTCACATAAATTCATGTTCATGTTTTTGTTTTAGATACAAATATAGGAAATATGGAGATCAGCAGACAACAGACTCTAAGAGTGAAAAACAATAAGTAACTACCTGTTGCAGCTAACTGCAATATGATTGAAAATATTTGATATGTAATCTTTAAAATCTATCCTTATATTAAATTTTTACATAATCTCTCTTTTGTAAGCTGTTTTTTTTATTTCAGTGACAAAGATGTCTGCCACTCAAAATACTCGTGAATGAGCTAAATTCCACTTAACGGAAACAAAGCTAAAGGAGCACCATCTGTGTCTCTACATAAAAAAAAATGGCTAAAAGTTAGCTGCAGTACCGTTGTGGATGGAATTTTAAAGAAATGCTCATCATATGCATGTTGATTGGAATGGGAGGAAAATGTAGCTTCAGAAGTAATATGTCTGCCAAAGTCCCATGCTACTACCTTTTTTAAAACTATTAAAATAGATGCAGTGTATATATCTGTACAATTTAAAAAAAGTTAAAATTATGCAATTCGGGCAGGCAAACTAAAAAATCAGTTATCAGACATTAAGAAGTTGTTAGTCTTACTGTACTGGATAAACTACAATCCTGCTTTAAATGAGGTTACTTATTTTACTGATACTGTGCTGGCTTATGATGTTCTTGAGGTGAAAATAACCAAACTGACAGACTAATCAAACTGACAAATACTTCTGCTGTGACATTAAATCTCTGACCTGCAAATCCAGTGTTGATGATTGAAGGCTGTTGCTCTATCAGAGAATTGAAGGCAAAACAAAAACCCCACTAATTCTTTTTATTTGGTCTCATTGTTAGCTCCAGCCACATGCTCTGGCTGCTGTACTGATATATTACAGATTTTTGGATTGTTTGACATTCTTTGCTTCTCTCTAGCCTTTTCTTGAGGTCCTCAAAGAATATCTGGTCATAACAAGCACAGGGAAAAAGTGACTCTGCTGACTGCTGGGCTTCTGATGCTGCCAGGAATACTTCCCTCGCCCTGGTTTGTCTGACTGCAGTGCTCTCTGGAGAAATATCTGGCTATCCAGAACAGTTGGAGTTACTGCTCTCACTGTACTCTTGTCCTCCTTCACTGTGCTCTCTGCACAATTGGGTCATTAGTCTGAGACTGCCAACTTGCCCACTAAAGCGTAAAGAAGCTGTACTCACAGCCCATGGGAGAGACCAAAGGTTTTTATCTCTTCATAATTTTCATCATGTCCTCAAGGTAGTTTTGTTGAGCCTTTTGGGTTTTGTATGATGCAGCACTCCAGGTGGGGGTCTCACAAGAGAAGAGTAGAGGGGCAGAATCCCCTCCTCGCCCTGCTAGCCATGCTGCTTTGGATGCAGCCTGGGATGCAGCTGGCTTTCTGTATAGAGGATGGAGGAATTTTACCTAAGAACTAAGGTGAAAAAGAACCTTTAGTTGTTGCACAAAACTTCTCTCCCCTCCCTTATCATTCTATGGATACGTTTTTTACTCTTCAGAATTAGGGGGGAAAACAGGGAGAAAGACTGGAAGCATTCTTGAAGAAAAAGAGTAGAAGCATATTGGTATTTTCAAAGAGCAATTGATCTGATAGAGGAGCAGCCTTTATTCAAATTCATAAATTCTAATTGTATTCTTTAGACATTTGGGCACTGTGCTTATTATTTTCTCTTGGTAATGCCTGAATTTTTGCTCTCAAAAGAATTCTAGTGAAGATTAAAATACTAAGTATACAAATTTACAAAACTGCTCTCTTTCCTTAGGTATGGAGACGATGCTGGCCATGCTACAGACAACGCTATGAATTCTGCAATCAATGTTGGTGTTACGGCATTTAACATTGAAAATATTGGTATCAAATCTGTTGTAAAGAGAACTGCAAAGGAAACCGGTCATGCTGTGCTAGATGAATATAAAGTATTGGATAATGAGAAGAAGGGTAAAAAATGAAAGCAATTAAATACTTCTCAAAGCCTTACATTAGAGATGAAACTTCCTATTTAGAAGTAACTACATTGCTCATCTGACATTGAACATAAGTCACACTTTACTTTTCAAGCAACTGTTACTTAATTTGACAGGAAAATGTAAAAGTAGGAAGAGCATTTGTACGAGGAAAAATGAAAGTTGTCACCTCCTTGTTCTGTACTGAACAAGGGGTTTAAACAACTGGATCAGGGCTTTAGGCAACTGGAAGGATATGAGTTTGCAGTTCATATACTTGCCTCTTTAAGCACTTTTTCAAAATAATATATGGAATAATAGATTAATATAGAAATACTATTGTGAATATTTTTGTAACACTTTATATTTATAAAGAAGATGGTGATAACAGAAAGAGTAGGATTACTAATTCTGGAACAAGTAAAATTACCAGTTTTGGCTTTATAACTATCATTAAGAATTAGTTTTACTAATCGAGCCTTGTCTTATTTAATATGCACTACTAAAATAAGCATTGCGTTTCGTTGTTTTGTAGAGGATTTCTCTTTTCACCTACAGAACAGCTGATCTTATCCAGAGTTCATGTCAGGAGAAATGAAAGATGAACCTCAGGTAATTAGGTAGTCACTCCCTTTCAGACTGTTTTTTCTCATCCAGCATATAAATAAACCAAAGATACCAAGCATTTCTTCTAAAAGAGGGTATTTACAGGTCTATAAAAATGCATTTTCCTGTTGACTCCATAAGGAATATACAAAGATTCTTTGAAATTCAGGTTTTTATGTAGAGAGGGTAAGTATGGTTTTGCATAAATTAAAGTATTTTTCCATGAAAATATTAGAGGACACTAGGAAATTCTATGCATTCTGTACTTCTCAGCTGATCCAGAAAGAATCAGATTATGTATCATGACCTCCTAATGGAAGACTCCTAATGTTTGAACAAATAGTCCTAATTGTTATCATCTTTATTCCATTGAAGTCATAGTTGCACAACGGTGTGAAGTGTTCAAAAAGACTATGAAGACAAACCCTTTTAATGAAGAGTTCTGTAGAATAGACATTTCTGTGTAGATTTGTCATCCTGTGTAGTACAGTGTAAAATAACTCAAGATGTTAAATCCTTGAGATGCTTTGACACTGCTAATTATTTCACACTTTACTATTGAGTTTTAAAGCTGCTTCACATTCTAATATTGGCTGGACCTGCAGCAGACAGAATGCCAACAACTTAAAACTTTTCTCCATTTCATGCAGATGGAGAAAGTAACTATAAATTATTGTTGGCAAGTGATACTTGTAGAAGATCAGTAACAACTACAGTCTGTTAGAATGGTAATAGGTGCATATTTTGTGGTAGCAACTGTAGGTGTGTGCTTAAGGTGAGAAATGTGAAAGAAAGGGTATAACCACTTGAAGTGTATTTTTTATATATGGAAATAAAGACAAAATCTGTGCTTGACCTTTTTATGATATGAAGCTACTATATGGATCTATAAGTGGAAAAAATAGGACTTCTGAAGAAGTAATAAAATAGCAGTACTGGGGTATATCTACAGTATAAACAAGCTCATCAACTATAGAGCTTAAATATTTCAAACCAAAAGGTTCCATCCAAAGTACACTGCAACAATTTCTGTTACTATAGTCTGCCACTTGCCAGCTTGTGTAACCAGTTAAAGACTGCTAAAGACTTCACAGTAGCAAAAGCATTTTTTGTTGCTATGAGCTGTATTTACAATAGGGATATAGGTATTTGTATGTTCTTTCTCCCTCCCATTTTGAGGTTTTGCATATAGCTCATACCCTTTAGTTTCATCTATAAATCATCAAAACAAAAAGTTGCGTTAAAACACTCAAGGTGTTAAAGTCTTCAAGAGACCACATTGGAGCACACAAAGGAAGAACAACATTTACATGCTATCAATATCAGGCAAGTAGAGGTGTCATGCTCAACCTGCTGTTATTCTCTTCATGTGTATCCAGTCTTTCAAAATGTATTAAAATTATTTTTTGAATGATGCCTACCCCATTTTACAGTTTGTAATGTGATGTATCCATGATCTTTCCTTTTACATTGTTCCAAAGTTTAGTTAATTTTCCCAGCTGATAGTATAGTGCTGTTGAACTTACTTTGCTTCACCTGCCACTTCTTGGGCCCAGGGTAGCAACTTCATAGGCTTTCCCTCCCTTCTTCTACCATATACAACAGCCTTCTCACATTTACTGCCTTATCTCAGCTCTCTTTTATATATTAAGCTCCCCAAACCTCCTGTATTAGGCTGGGTTTCTATTCACAGCTTGGTTTTCTTTTCTTTGAACACTGAACATCTTTTGATACATGGCAGTCCTAGAAGTTTTACTAAGCTGTGTAGTGCATGATTTCCTAAGGCATTCTTACTTCCAAATTTATTCAAAGTCTTTTCTGCCACAATATTGGTCTCAAATCTTGTCTTCCACTACAAAAAAACATGCTGACCAGCTTACGATAGAATGGTGAGGTTGGAAGGGACCCCCTGGTCTGTAATCCACGTCCTGCTCAAAAGAAGTCTGGAGCACAGTACTCTGCCCCAGTTCTGCTCACGTTATGATTATCTCCAAGGATGGAGACTTCACAGCCCCTCTGGGCAATCTCTGCCCAACTTGACTCTGCTCAGTATTTCCCCTTAACTAAGCCAAACATTTTTATATGCAGGTGCATTCTATTGCATATCCTTCCATCATGCACACTGGAGGAAATTTTGGCTTCTCCATCTTATTTAGACTTCCATATTACATAGCTGATTACAGCACTAAGCTCAACTTACGCCTTCTCCAGCCTGAACAAAGGCAAGTTCCTGACCTAATGCAGCCCTTGGGACCTGTTTGGGAGTCAAAAGCTAAGTACTTCAGCACGTGCTGAACAGAGTGGATGAACTATCTCCCTCAGGCTCCTGGCCATGCCCTTGCTATGGCTGCCCAGGACCTCATCAGTCTTGTTTGCTGTAAGTTGTTGCTGGCTCATGGCAGCTCCGTCACCAGGGAGCCTGTGTCTACAACATTGCATTCTAGACACTGCTCCAGACTGTATTGATCCATGGGCTTAACCTGTGCCAGATACTGGGCTTTGCACTTGATTTTTGTTGAATTTTCATTAGGTTTCTCCAGGCTGTACACCCACCTGTGAATGGTCACCCTTTTCCTCCTGCATACTAACTGCTCCTCTCAACTTATCATGGTGATCAAATTTGCTGAGCCGGTGCTCAGTCTTCCAGGTTGTCAAGCAGGAATTAAGAGTATTGGCTCAGGTATTGATCCCAGAGTCAAGCAGTCATACTGCTGATAACTGCACTTCAAGCCTGATGGCCCAGCCAATTTTCCAGCAGCCTTATGACCCAGTTACCCAATCTGGAACTCACCAATTCAGCTGTAAAAGTACTGTGGGAGACTACATCAAAGTCCTTGGTAAAGTCAAAATATACCACATCCACAAGTTTGCCCTTGTCCACACAGACATTCATCATACCTTACTTATGGAACTACGGAAATAACTTCTTTGTAAAAATACTGGTCCACCTTGCTTTTAAGTAACTCTAGGTGTTTAATGCCTTCACATATCTTAAATACATATTTAAGTATAAAATTCTGTTTTCAAAACACATTTCAAAAAACATTGTGTTGTGACCAAGTTTCATTACTTGTTCTTACTAAAATTTTTGATCTCAAGCCATTAAAAGCCTTAAAACAATGATAATGCCTTTAGCAGTATCCATATACCTAATTTTAATCAATTTATTTGGAATAAAGAAATGGAGGAAAAATTTTATGTGTTGCAAGTGTGACTATGTTATTGTTGTGACTGTAAAAAATACTTTGAAGTTTTACACACACAAGACCTTAGTCCACAAGATACTTTTACTTTTCTCTCACTCCAGTTCCCAAACCATCAGGCGAAGCACGCAGTTAGACCTGCTGCACTGTGCCAACCCAGCCAGTGTGGTCTGGGCTCATCCTTATGTGCACAGTGACCTGCTTCCTGAGAGCTTACCTGGTTAGGACACCTAGTAATCTCTGGGTGAGGGTGGGACCTGAAAGTGTCCTGGAGAGAAGGTCAAATTCAAGTCTCCTGAGGCAGAAAGAGTATGCTGTGGGTGGGGATACAGCCCTCAGTTCCCCTGTGCCCTCTATTCACAGACTTCTTGTGATTCCAGGACTCTTTCTGAGCTTTCTGAATGTGCCCACCCATTGAGAACTATTCATCAGGCTGGTTACATTAATCTTGAAACAGTTGTTCACAAAAACTGGTAACAAGAAAAATGGTTACTGATGAAAACCTTTGCTGTTAATACGCTCAGTGAATTATGAATGCTAACCTAGGTCCAAGTCATTACTTAAATTACTGGTTTGTTATGAAATGTGTTTTCAATATGAATCTTAAAAAGGTAGCATTCAGTAAAACATGAAGGCAAAATGAGCAGCTAAATTTAAATGCAGTTACAGTGCAGTATTCTAAATTTTTTCTTGATTAAATTTTATCAGAAAATTCTGAATTCAACCCACACCAAAGATGGTAATTCACTGATTAGCTGATAGCATCAGTTATAACTTGAGACTCAAAAATCATCTCCTGCTCTAATATATATATCAGACAAGTGAAATTAAAATTACCTTTTCTTCTTAGAATCAAGCTTCCCACTCTCCATCCTACTGTTCTACTCCCAGTCATTAGATCCTGCTGGATTAGTGCCCTGCTTTTGCAGTATCAGTGAAGCATTAGATAGGGCAATTCCAGCATGACACACTACCACTTTAGGATTACAAGTCACAACATTTCAGGACTGACTTGTGGATGGGAATACCAGTTTATGCTATGTTAAAGTAACAGTAATACATGACCCATGTTTTAAACCTTTAAAGCAGTGCCTCTGTTACCCAGTAAGTGGTAGGGCTATAGCATTTGGCTTGCTACTCATGCAACAGAATTACTTGAACTGAGAAAACCATAGCCTTTTATGTAATATATCAGTAATGGAAAATTAAAACCCACCCCCTTCCTGGGAAAGCAAACAGATAGTTCTTCTAGTGAGTTTAAGTCTTGTGTAATGGTGAGTTGATCTAAGAGTGCACTAATTACTCCCAGTTTCACCCTGTCCCTTGCATCAAATCTGGTGCTTTCCTGTGCAGCTGGTAAACCATTTCAGATCACCAACCGGCAGAAACTGTGAACATTGAACATTTTCCCTTATGTAAATTTTCAATGTTTTCAGCCAGGAGCTGTACGGGCTCATTGAAGAGCCACAGAAATGTCAAGAGCTGGCACTGAAGCAGTCAGAGAAGGTGACAAGGAGAACCTGACAGAGGTGATACCACCCTTGCAGCAGTATCTGATTAACTCACCCCATAAAGATTTACCTTGAGAAACCCATGAACTGATCTGAAATTCCTTGTTTGAAAAATGCAACATCAAACATTTTTAAGCATCAATCGAGACCAATGTAAGATAATGAAAGTATTTTCCAACATATATTGACTAATTAACACCATTGACTTGATCAGTGACGATGATTAAGGCCCATTACTCTAAACTCTTCTGTCTCAAGTTAGGTCTTACACGCTGATCTGTGAATAGCATGAATCATAATTATTGAGAGTACTAAAATATGGGCTGGGCGCACCATAGGCCAAGTTCCACTGCACTGCGCCTGCCTTTGCATGTGGGTCACAGCGTCTACCTAAAATCGTGCTACTTCCCATCCAGAAGAAATGTTTTAAAAAATCGGCACACATTTGTGTTTCCCTAGGTCATGAAAAGCTCAGCACACAGTTCAACCTACACGGTCAAAACTCTTAAGTGGGCCAAAGCTGTATCCTATTTCCCCCATCCGTTTCTGGTGCTGCCCGAGCCACATGCTGGGCATTTCGCTGCACAGAGGAGAGAACAGCCCGCCAAACGCGGGCCGTCACAGCAGCGGCGGCCGAGCGGTGCTGCAAACGCGGACGGGACGGGGCGGCGCCCGCACGGCCGGGGTCGGGGCAGGTGCCGGCGGTAGCGGCTGCCGGTGGTGCCCGGCGCCGTCTCCCCTCTCAGCTTTCCCTGGGCAGCGGGAGAGCCGCGGGCACTGCGGGGAAAAGGGTGCCCGACCGGGGGCGGGGTGGCCTCAGCGCGCCGCTCCCTCGGGCTCCGCCGGCCGCTCGCAGCCGTCACCCCGCGCAACGCTGGCGACGCCGGGGCTGTGAGCGGGACGGGCGTCGGCGCTGGCGGCGGCGGCGGCAATGGGGGAAGGCGGTGGCCGGCGGGCGGCCGAGCCGGAGCGCTTGGCCCTGGAGCTGGGGCGGGAGCGGCGGAAGCAGTGAGTCCGGCGGGGGACGCGGCGAGGCCAGGCACAGTTGCGGGGCCAGGCACAGCGGCGGCTCCGGGAGCGGCCCCGCGGCACCGCCCGTGCGGGGCTCCCGCCGCCTCCCTGCGGCAAAATGGCGGCTGCCACCGCGGGGAGGGGAGCGGGCTGGGCCCACGGTCTGCCCGGAGCCCCTCAGCTCGGCCCGGCCGTGCTGGGAGCGCCGCTGGCTCTGCTGGGCACCGGGAAGGGCTGGCCCAAGGGATGCGAGTGGCACGAGGAGGCCGAAGAAGCGGGATAAATAATGTCAGCCGAAAAGGAAGATAGGGCCGGCTGCCGTGGTTAACCGCAGCTGGCGGCTCAACACCACGGCCGCGCGCTCCCTCTGCTCCCAGCGGCATGGGGGAGAGAAGGAAGGAAGGGTGAAAGAGACAAAATTGCCGGGTTGAGACAAAGAGAGTTTAATAAGTAAAAAGGAGCAACAACACCAAAAAGGAAACAAACCCAAGAAAAGCTACTGATGCAAAAACCTCCAGGTGCTCACCAGCAGCGGGACAGTGCCTTTCCCGAGGCAAAGCAGCCCCAGCAAGCCCAAACACTCTGGTTTTTAATTCTTCTGAATATGACATGGTATGGTATGGGATATCCCTTTGGTCAGTGGAATCAGCTGTCCTGGCCATGCCCCCTCCCAACTCCTTGTGCACCCCCAGCCCTCTCATTCCTGGGGTGAGGAGCAGAAAAGGCCTGTACCCAGTGTAAGCAATGTACCAAAACACCACTGAGCTATCAACACAGTTCTCATCACAACTCTGAAACACAGTCCCATACCACCTACTATGGAGAAAATTAAATGTGTCCAAGGCAAGCACAGTACACTGGTCTGGGAAGCAGCTTTGGGGGGAAAACAGAGAAGACTTTTACATGGGTGCATGCCTCTTTGGGGGAAGATGAATAAAACGGACAACAAGGCGTTCTTTATGCACACTTCTTTCCACAATGTTGAGTAAAAGTGGAAAGCTGGATTTCACCCAACTCTAGTGTCAGTAAATATCTCTGAGACCTCTTGGTAAGGTATGGCATCGCTGTGTGCAGTTTGCAGGTATGAAGATTTGTTCCTAGTAGCAGTCAGTCCCCTTTGCTAAAGCAGCAGTTATTTCAGTGCTGTGATAATTGTTGGTGCTCATCCCTGGTGGTATTGGTTTTTTCCTCAATTTGCTTAGGAAGCTACATGTTTTTCCCTGTGTTAAACAACAAAATTGCCTTTTGAGTGTTAATAAATGAAAACAGGAAGTGTCAGAAGCTTCTGTGCTGCCTTAATTCAGACCCTTAATATTTACATTTACATATATTTTCAAGCATTCTATTGATACTGATTTTTTCACCTGAACAATGTTTCTTTCAGTGTCTGAGCTGCAGGCCTCTTCAGTCTAGTCCTGCAGTTGTGGACTTTATAAAATGTTCATTCATAAATGGAAAGGGAAAACCCAATACTAACTGAGTCAAAATGGCACCTTATATATTCAAAATGGCACAAAAAATAGCTTGGACATACTTGCATCAATGTACAAGCAAATGACCTTTAATAAATCTCCTGACTTAGTGGTGTCTCAGGGTAAATAGATCAGTTATCCTCTGCATGCACCAGTTCTTTTACCTGGCAGATGATCCTGATATTAAAGGTGATCGGGTAAAAAGTTGAGTTACTTATAGTGGTGACTTGAAAGTGGTGACTTACTTATAGGTGAAAGCAAAATATATATTTAATAAAAACCTTTATTATGATGACATGACAGTAAAAGACTTTCAGCTCCAGATGGGTTCTACAACTATTTTCTTTGTGTGCAAATAGACAGTATGGTTATTGTCTGTTTCCCAGGAGTTACTTATTCAGCTTAATTGCCAATGACCAGGCTTGTTAGACATCTCCATCTAAACCAGTGGCATGTATAGTCAATGAATACAGAAAAGCTTTTTGGAGGTGTGATTCATCTGACCTACTTTGCCTGGCTGTTCTAGCATGAGATGACTCACACCCTAGGAGGTGCCAGTTTCTCTCCCTTGGGTAGAAAGCAAGCTGAGGATGAGTGGCTTGCAGATGGATGTCTGCATTCCTTCACTGCCATCTCACCCTTGTCTTCTTTTTACTGGCATATCTGATTATTGTGCCAATTAGGCAGTTTGCTAACAGCCCACCTACCACTCTTATTTAGCAGTCATGAAGAAGAGATTTTTACTTCACAGAGTAAATTGAATCATTCATGTCTCTAAGGGGTCTGTTCCTAATGCACATACTGATTCTCAATGACTGTGGATGTAGTGCTGTGAAACCTTTCTAGTTTTTTTCTGACTGTAATGAAAGTCAGCTGAAATCTGGCTCTGTATTGTGATCAAGATTCAGTAGACATTTTGATCGGGAAATGTAATGGCAAATGTTTCTGGGGGTGAGAGAGAGAGAAGGCATATAACACTGCAATGGACTTGTTATTAGACCAAGAGGTCCTAAAGACATATATTTATGCATGTCAGCTACTTAGTAATGTTGATGGAATTGTATGTTACTTCATCTTGTGAGATTTCATTTCTTGTGGTTTTCCTTGTCAGGAGAGCTGCAGCATTTCCCCAGCACACTGCTGACTGCAAGTGTCAGGAGTCCATAGCTTTCAGTCCTCTGTGTGCTCTTCCATGTGGTGCCCCTGCACTGTGCAGTATTGTTTCTGCTTTCTTCATAGATTCTGACGGCATCCATGCATTTTATCTTCTACAGGATTCAGTAAAGATCTGCCGTGTTATAGAGCTGATGTCCTAGAGCTGATGACTTGCCCTGAGCGTCTCCTGATTTTTCTCCTGAGTTTCTCTCTTCACTATAGAAAATCGCTTCAGGCAGCCTTTTGCCTGATACATGTTCCGGATAACCAGACCTGGGTAGCAAAACGTGCAGGAAAATGGTTTTCATCCTAAGTGGCTGCCATTGTCAAGAAAATAACACTTGTAGACAGCATTAAAAAGAAATTAGGCGGTTTTTTTCTTCTATAATTTCAATCAGAGCCTTCTTATCTGAACTGCACATTTTTTTCTCATTTTCTTCACAAGAGCTTTTTTATTATGCTTAATATGCAAGGATGTGGTTAGTTCTCATGATGACTTTAATGTGAGGTTTCAGGATTTACAGGCTTTCTTCTGTGATGACTGTAAATTGTCCATTGACATGGAGAAGATTTATAGGCCTTGAATTGTCTAATTATGTTTAACATATGTGAGGTTGCAGGTAAAAGGTGCAGTGCAATCCCTCTAAGCACAGACCAAGGCTCTAGGCAGGTAGGCAACTATACACAGCTGCATTAAATTCACACTAACAGATACAGGGCATGACCTTCACTTCCTATCACAATTAGAAATAACTCCAGAAATGCAGAATACTCCAATACATTAAATCCCAGAAATACTTACCAAGATGCTCAAAGTGATTTATATCTACATTGCTTCTCTGTCAGGGCAGGGATTGCATTTTACTGAATATACACTGCCAAAAATAGAGTGGTTTCACCTTAGATGCATTCTGGGTGATGTTGGAGTATTAAATGTTTAAAAACAGTTATATTTAAAAAAACCCACCTGGTTTCTGTTGCCACATGGAATAAAGACTTTATGTCAATGTAGCAATTACAGTTTGACACCTGAAAATTTACCATTTCTGTACATATATTCATCAGAACAAAATATAATTGGAATTTGGCTTCCACTTTTGTTAATGGTGCAGAAAGAATAATAAAATCTAATGAAAGAAATTTTTTATAGTCTTGGAATGGTAACAAAAATTGAAAACTGGAAACACTGGATATAAAGAACTCATTCTTCCTGTGTTTTCCCTCTGCATCTGAGCACTTAGTTAAGATTTCTTTGAAAACAAAAAAAAATTCCTTTTGATATCAAAATATCAGTGCAACTCAGCTCTGGTTACAGCTTTGACTGTTTCTAGTTTTCAGTGTTATTTCCTTTAAAAAGATCCCATTTTAGCACTCACTGCCATCTTAATTTCCTCTTTTCCAAGCTCTGAGAAGTTGATAGAAATCTGCTTTGCAGAAACCTTATCTATTTGTGTTGAAATGATAGCAGCAATGTGGTAAGATTTTGTCTTTCTTCTTCTAGCCATCTGCCTCTTTTACTTGGAGTGGGAGAAAACAGGCAGCAGCAATCAGATTTCCTACATCTAAGGCTTTTTGAGTCATGTTTCAAGGCTATCTTAGGCTGGGTTTCACCTTGTCCTTTTTGTCTCTAGCAAGTTACCAGTACTGTCATTATTTTTTGCCAGTGTGCCTCCTGTCTAATTAATGTTGATGAAGACAAAAAGAGCAATGGAGCAAGGATGGCTTGGAAACCCCACCTCTCCCTTGCCATTCAAGATGTCTGTCTTACTGTTCTCCAGTGTGTCTCTTTCATTGAAAAAAACTTGGATTACCCTAAATTACTCTTATTTGTATTTCTTTGCGATTTTGGCTCTTCAGCCCTCTTTATTCCAGGCTTACTTATTCAACTCCCTATGAGCAGTTGGTTTGCTTCTGCAGCTTGCATTTGAAATCTGTTGTTTCAAGCTACGAAAAAGAAGTGTCACCAACTGAACGTGAGCACAAGGAGTACAAGAGGTGATGGAATGTCTCAGTAATCAATCTCTGTCATCAGAGCTTTGATTTCTCAGAGGTTAGATAATTACTTCTTGAAGAACATTTCTCATGGACATGTTCAGAAAATGAATATCCAAGTTGACAATGGAAACTCTCCTTTAATACACCCCCCCCCCAATACCCCTCCAATATATTACAGCCTAATAACTGTCTCTCTTGCATGTTTTAATGAACTAGGCTAAGGTTTCAAAGATACCAGTCATCATATCGGTATTGTAAAGCATTTCTCAAAGGGCTGCCTTCGTAGAGTCTGTGTTCTCAGTTCTTTGGGAATATTGCAATTTGGGCCCTGAAAAATTGAGGTACCCAAGAACCATCGACTGTTTTTTTGAAACATTGGCCTTCCAATCTTATCTTTAAAGGACAAAACCACAAACTGTCTGCATTTTTGCACATTGTGTTTTTTGCTTGCACCTATCCCAGTGTGGTCTGATTTCCTGAGACCTCACAGGCAGGAGCATTTCTCTATAGACATCCCCTCAAAGAACCAGTTAGCATGAATATGATCAATAACTTATCAGGAATGTCCTCTTGATGTGATCAAGATCATAGGGTTCATTGTAAGACACTAAATTACCATCTGGCCACTTTGAAGGAGGAGAGTCACCCAGCACCTTGTCTGAAGCATGCCAGGTGGGTTGTGCTCTGTCATCAGAGTCCCCTGCTACCTTCTGCTTCTGGTCATGCCTTCCAAGAACGAGCCTGGTTTTCATGGTACCTTTCAGCATTCTGGCTGACCAGTATACAGGATTAATCAATGGGCAAAAATATATTTTCCTAAAAAATGGTGGCTTGAGGTCTTGTATTTTTTTAACACTCATCTTACTTTAATTGCTCACTTTCTTTTTTTATGATAGTCATAAAACATCCCTTGTTTTGATTTGTTTTGATATGGGAGAAATTTAGGAAATGACTATTAATCACTGAGTAGTAAGTCAAAATGTAGAATTAATTCAGAATTTTAAATAGCACATCTCTCAGGCATATTCTTGTTTTAAAAAACATACTCATTTGGCATCTTCTTTTAGATGAAAAGTTAGGGTCAATATCCCCTCTACATTTTTTTTATTCTGATGGTCAGCTATAAAATTATTATATTTTAGGAAATGTCTATCTTGGATTTTTGTGGAAGTAATTTTATTTGAAAAGTAGAAATGCTTCATCGTTTTAAAGGCACTGTAGTAACTTATAATAGAGAAAAATACATTTAAGAATGGACAAGATAATGGAACTACATAGGAATGACCAATAGATACTTCTTCTGGAAATATATGTGATCTAATTTTTTCTAATTTCAATAATAGGAATAGTACAAGAGCCATTTATTGGCTATTATAGCAATTTATTGACTTCTTTTAATACCACAGGCAAATGCTTGAAAACGCAATACTTGAACTGAGCCACACTGTAACAGAGCTGGAAAAAGGTCTTAACAGTGTTGACAATGAAGGTAAGTGAATTAACAACAGTCCTGCTAATTGATTAGGAAACAAAGAAAAATAATTCTTTTGAGAAAGACCTACAAGGGTTCACATTTTTATTTAGAAATTTAAATTTTCACTTTTCAAACATGACTATTATAACTGTGGTGTTTCACATGTAAATTTAAGAAATGCTGCATTTCTTAATAGCATGGCCACACTAGGGGTTTTTTGTTAATTATTAATGAAACTATGAATAATATGAATTCACAGAGTTGGTTAATATTCTGACCGCAGTAAGCCTAGTGAAAATTTTCCTTGATTTATATTTTCAAGCTCTTTTATATGCAAAGATACTTATTATGAGGATTACTAAGTGAAGACCTTCTCAGTTTCCAGTTAGTTCAAAGGAACAGTTTTAAAAAATGCTTTTGCTTAAAATGACATGAACTAATCAGGGAAGTATAATAATTCTGTATTTGTTTTTTAAGATAATGAATGGAAAACCAGATTTGAGACACAAGTAGAATTGAACAAACAGCTGGAAAGGCAAATCTATGTTCTTCGAGATAAAGTGGAGCTTATTCGTGGAAATCCAGCAGGTAGAAATGGATATTCATAACTTTTTCAATAGAATTAGTGATGATTAGATATGTTGAAGTTATATCAACAGGTGATAATTTTCTGCTTATTTGTAGATAAACTGTCCTTTGTTCGCCCCTTTGATAAAATGCCTGTGGTAAGTACTGTGCTATTTAGTTGGCTTAACAACAAATAACTGTCTTGTTGGAAAACTCGTATAGTCTTTGTTTTTTCATGACAGAAAATAGCAGCAGCCTGGCCTAGAAGCCAAAACAATGTTTTTATTGTTTCATATATGCAACTGCTTATAAAATATAGAGTAAAATCCTGAAGTAGGAAGTACATAAAACCTGAATGTTGGGAAGAGTTATGTAGTGAAATCTTTTCCTGAATGAAGGTTTTGTAATTGAATCTGCAGTAAAGCATGCAAGATGGAATAGCTGGCTATATCTATGAATAACTATGTAATTATATCTATGAATAAATGGGAAAACATTAAACCTCATGGAATAATTTAGTCTTTGACCACTCTCACAGTAAAAAATGTCTTCAGTTGTGACCAAGTGGAATTTGAGCAGTTTCAGTCTTGTCCTGTCACTGGGCACTGTTGAGAAGAGCCTGGCTCCCTCTTCTTAATTCCTTCTCATCACAAATTTATATACATTGATAAGAACCCCTGGGCCTTCTCTTCCCCAGGCTGAACAGTTGCAGACCTCTCAGCCTTTTGTCATATGTCAGGTGCTCTGGTCTCTTAATCATCTTCATAGCCCCATGTTGGACTTGCTCCAGGAAGCCCATATCATTCTTGTACTGAAGAGTCAAGAACTGTACCCAGCACTGCAGATAAATCTCGCAAGTGCTAAGGAAAAGGGTCAGATTACCTCCCTTGACCTGCTGTCAACATCTTCCTAATGCAGCCCAGGCAGCCACAGGCCACCCTTGCAGGAAGAGTGCATTGATTTTTTGCTCACCAGGACCCAAAAGTCATTGTCTCCCAGGCTGCTTCCCAGCCAGTCAGCCCCAGCATATACTGGTGCCTAGGATTATTTCTCCTCCAGGGACAGGGCTGCATTTCCACTCCACATGATTCATGTCTGCCTATTTCTGCAGCTTCTTGTGGTCCCTCTGCATAGCAACACAATCCTCTGTTGTATCAGTCAATAATCCCACTTTTGTGTCAGCCGTGATAACCTAGATGAATAGTTGCAGCAACATTTTGCATAATGTAGTCACAGGAAAACTCCTCATTTTACAGTAAATTTTTGGATCACTGAAGGAAGTATCTGTTTTGATTTTTAAAAATTTTATTCCTTAATGCAGTCATACTTCATGTCCTTTATTTCAACACAACATAAAATATTTTTTCTGCAATCTTAAGGAGAAAATGCCAAGGAAGAACTCCAGCAAATACTATGGCCATTTTGTCTACTAAGGTACTAAATGAAGTAAAAAATCATTATAGATTCAGAACTGCTTTTTCCTTAGTCTGTCATCTGCTGAAATATTTGACAATTTTTCTGCTTCTTACCCACTTTTAGAAATAGGGATGGTAGATAAAGATGTAATAGTGCCTTGTAACACAAGGAGGGATAATGAACATTATGGAGCAGGGCTGTTATGATTTTTATTCCTGTTGCTTATACTTACAGAAGTGCTACCATCTGACTTCTTTTGGTGCTTCAGATTCTGAAGATTAGTGGGAGTTTAGCGACCCTAGAGGAGGCTGCATGCTCTGTTAGTGGGAAGGACAATTATGATGTGAATAATTGCTTTTTCTGATCTGATCCATGACTTTCAAACAGTCGGCATTTTTGCCAGTTTTAGTGTTGTCCTAGAGACCATGGTGTTTTGTAGGTAGGCAAGATTTTTTTCTCTAACAGCCAGTTAAAAAGAGAACAAAATCTTCCCCATCCCACTTTCCTGTTTCATTGAGTTCATCTGAAAATACAACTGGGATTATGTTCAAATAAAAGTCTTGAAAACAGAACACTGATCTAGGAAATTTACAGCAGAGTCTGCTTTGGACAACGTTATTCCTGTCAGCCTGTAAAGCACAGACTGGCGTGCATAGTTACTGTATCACAAGTATTTATTTCTGTCCAATTGCCAGTACTCTCCTAACCAATCCAATTACACTTTGCCAGGCAGTCGGGGAGGCATTTACCAGTGAGATAATCTCCTTTCCCAGCAATCCAGTACATTTCTAATCCCTGCTAAATAGTGCATTGCCTCCTCACCAACGAGCCGTAGTTCTGAGAGGTTTGGTTACTGCTCCCGTAAAGGGAAGAATGCCGGCCCAACTGAAAGGTTCATACTGCCAGAAGGAGTCAAGAAGAGAGCTTGAAGAGTCTTAGGCTCTCTTAGAGAAGCCTGGGAAAGTCTGGAGCCCATGTGCTATGCCATGCAGTTTCAAGACCTTCCTTCATTCTTCCAGCTTAGTGTTAATAAATCCTCCTGTCTGCTAACCAGAAAGGAAAGAAAAGTGCTTTAAGGATTTAATGAAATGTTTCATTTTTTCCTTCTTTTGATTTTTGGGAGATAGAAAGCACAGAAAAATATTGAGGTATTATGTGGGCTTTGCTGGTTTTTTTTGGTGGGTTTGTTTTGTTTTTTGGTTTTTTTTGGTTGTTGTTTTTTTTTTCAGAAAAGTCAGTGTTTATCTACAGATACTCTTGGAGAATGAAGAGCTGCTTTGCTTTTTATATATATAATTTTAGAAGACAAAACATTGGTAAAAATACACAGATAATTTTTTGTGGTGTTCAAGCATTTAGGTTTGTTAAAATTCTTTTGGGGTTTTTGAGAATTGTTTAGGGGATGAGATTCTTCACAGATGAGGATCGAGGGCAGATGTGAGTGGTAGAAAAACAAAGAGTTTTCAGCCAGTCATCAATATACATTTCCTCAAAGTAAAAATGCTGAGAGTGGGTATATAAAGCATCTTGTGTGTGCCTGTAAAATCAAAAATACACTGTGATACTCAGCTTTCAACTTGCTGTTGCTTATGAATAGGAAATATATTCCTATGTGAAAATATACTTCCTAAGTGTATTGCATAGGAAAGATTTCTTCTCTGAAAGGGTTGTCAAGCACTGGAACAGGCTGCCCAGGGAGGTGCTGGAGTCACCATCCCTGCAGGTATTTAAAAGTCATATATTGTGGCGCTTGGCAACATGGATTAGTGGTGGACTTGGCACTGCTGGGTTAATGGTTGGGCTTGATGATCCCAAAAAGGTTGATTCGATGATTGTGTGAAGTTCTGTGGAACGATTGAAAAGTAGTTCTTCCAGCAAGATGATACAATTTCTAGAACGTGGCAGCAGTAGACAGTAGATTTTGTTTTGGGCAACATATTTAGAAAATTAAATATTATTTTAAAGTATTTATAATCTGTGTTTCCAAGAAACTTAGAATTATAATTAGGGTTGTGAGAAGGACCTCTAACAATTCTTAATTTACTAAACAATTTTAGCTGTATTTAAAATAGGAGTTCTCTCAAAGATACTAAAGAGATTTAGCTCACTCAAGCTAGTCATTTAAGGTCCTACTATAGTGAAAAGAGGGAGAAAAACATGTCTGTAGAGTAATTCAACCTATTTAGACATAGGTAGCATAAAATATTTTCTTGATACCAAGATCTACAGGGAAAAAAAAAAAAGAGATTAGTCATCAGGGACCCTGGCAGTCAGCAAGCTATAGAAACTTGAATGAAAGAGAAGAATACAAATGCAAATTCTGGAGTGATGAACAAGGAAGCACAGAGGATTTTCTCTGTTGAAAAATTGCAGTAATTGTTGCAGATGGCTTGCACTATTTTTGCTTTAGAATTAGAATTGTAGTGATGAATAATTTCTTTCTATTAAAAACACCCCTACGCCATTTATATATACAGTTATAATTCTGAAGTCCTCATCCTGATATGAGATAATCCTTTTTTTTTGATTCAGAAAAATCATGTAGATGTCACATAGCAATAAATGCAGAACCAATACCTTGAACACAGAAATTCTTACTGCCAGGGTTTAGAAAATAATTTTTTGTGTACTCAGGGCAGATTAAAAATAACAGTGACAAGCACAAGGGAGTTACAACAGTAAAAGCTGTTTAGTCAGTAATTTCCTTTATGTCCCATGAATAATACAAATGTCATACAGTACTTCAGAAATAATTACAGAAGGAATGCATTCTCTCTAAAGTATAACAAGATGTGAATTTTACTTGCTTCTGTTAAACATGCTGCTTTCATTTGTTTGCATTTTTTCATAAAATTAGTTTTGGTAAAATACATGTTCTCTGCTAAGCATAATTTCCCCATATAAGCAGAAAGAAAACTATTCCTTTCTCTGCAAGAACGAATCCCTAGATAGCAGCTTTAGTATGCAAATACTCAAAAGCATACTGCAAAATCAGTTCAGAAGAGCAGACTCCTGATAGCATTGCCTTAGCAACGCTCTAGTTAAGATTACCCCAGGAACCAGGGCTTCTGTGATAAATCACCATTTTTTCATAATGTCCAGCACCACAGAGGAGAAAATTCTAACATTAAGGGCCAGATACTTGCTTTGCGAAGCTGCCTTTCTATAAGGACAGTAACCACAGAAATGATAACCTCACACAACCACCTCAGGGTTTTTGCTGTCAGTTTTAAACTATAAGCAGAGTGTGTGGCAGTGTCACACTGGAGGCATACGTGATTGCAATATGACAGGAAGGGAATCTTTGGTTTGTGAAAACATGCAGTGTTTTCAGTGTTGCACTTTGTATTTCAGTAGGCGTTGATAACTGCCTATAGGGAACATCAGGACTTATAATGGCATAGGAAATGTTGACAATTCTCCTAGGAAGTGTCTCTTAAAGGAACCTTGTTGCTCTTCTCTGGGGTAAGGCATCAGTGGCTGTATGGAAAGAAGAAATCTGGTAACCTAGCTTTTCATGAATCTTGCAAGTATTTTGGAGAAAGTTCTGTCTCTGGTCTGACTGCCCTGAGCTGTTATCCTGCCTCCTCACAGACTTCCCCTTCCTACTCCTTTCATTTGACCTCAAATAAATACTTCAAATACCTCCAAGAGACCTTTTTTCTTTTCCTTGTCAAGTTGGCATTAGTTGTTCCTCCTGCTGGCCTTGCTCAAACCAGGGGACTGTTTTACTCAAAACACTTTGTGGTATGCCCAGAGGCAGAATACACTTTGTGTTTCAAAGAAAACAATCCGAGAAAAATCTTGGAGTCAAGTGACATTCCTATCTGTCTATTCTCAAGAATTCCTGAGCAATTGATGGGGATTCTGGGATATCTTCCAGAGATAATGTCTAAGGAATCCAGCCTTTTTCAGGCCTACTAGGAGAAGATGCTAAGTGAGACATTTCTGAGTCAGCAACACCTGGTTCTATCAATCTGAACCCCAGCGCTGGAGGTCTCCCTTTTTACCTTTACCTGCCCAAGTCAGCTCACCCCTGTGAGCATTGTGTGGAGACAACGGAGATAAGGATTCGGGGAGTGAGCATCCCACCCCTATTACAGCGCCCTAAAGCAGTTCCACTCCGGGTCTGGTTTGTAATCTAAGGATGATGCTGACCACAAGGGGGCACTTGGCATTTAGGCAAGTGCAGGGAGCCTTTCCTCGCCTGCCCTGACGCTTTTATAGGATCCAAGTACATGTTGTATGGAGAAATATGCCATGCTAAATAATTTTTAGGTATAATTTTTTATGCGATGTATGGTTCGTGAACTTACTGATACCAATCTAAAATGAATTTCCACTTCAGTAAAACTAAAGATGTATTATTTGGTTTTGCTACTAATGAGTTTAAAATGATATGTTAAAGAATTCAGTTAAGTCACCTGATGAATATCAGCTCCTCGTGTTGGAGGGAAGGGAGCTTATTTTCTAAACAAAACTTAATTTAATTAAAAACGTCAAGTAGAATGGGTTGCAAAAGGCTTCTTGTGTTGCTTTTTTTTCCAGCACAACTGAGAGAAATTTTGCTTCTGTTCTAAATCATGGAGAAAAATTAAAGAGGAAGCAAATTTCCGTACGGATCATTAGTCTGCATGAGCAGGGCTCTGATGAAAACAAGTTTGAACTTGATAATGCCATGGATTTGTCACCTTGTCTGTTATGAAATGATTGTTAGAAATTGTCACCTCTGTTGCCACTGAGAGCAGGGCAAGGAAAATTTCAGAAGTAGAGCAACTTGTGTGGGTGGCCTTAAAATTCACTTGTAGTACCTTTCCATAAAATTTAATTTTCTTGCAATGTTAAGCCAAATGTGTAACTTCAGTCAAGTGAAAAGAAAATGGTGGGAAAAAACTGGAGAATTGGTGTTCCCTTTGTGAAACTCTGGATTTTGTCATTGCTGAGCACAAGATTAATGTGTCTTTGCTCTAAGAGTGAATCATGCTAAGCACTGCAAAATTGTTATATAAAGGAAGTATTCATTTAAAATCTCAGTGTGTCTTTTAGCTTTTTACCAGCTTTCTCAGAGTGGTTTGACATGGATGATGTATTGAAAACTAAGGATCCTAAAGTCAGGTTAAATGCCTTAGTCAGCTTATGTCTTCTTTTCAGGCGTACAATGCCCCTCTACTCAAGGCTTAGTAGAAGAACCTGTAATGAATCTACCTTAAAAAATAACAATTCAGGACTCAGTTAAACTACTTCTAAAAAGTTTTTCCAGAACTCATCATACTGGTTCATCCCGGAATTTTGTTGACAATTTTTTGTTCTGGGGAGAATCTGCATAGCTAGGAAGCTGCTTCTGGTTCTCTTGAGCTCTCACTGGTCCTTGCTTTGTTTTAGGGCTTTTTTTTTTGATATAAGAGCTCTGCTACAAGTCAGAGTTACTGTATGCTTTAAGTTCTCTTTTCTGTGAACTTTTGTGTTGTTTGACAGTGTGAAGCACTAAGCTGATTATACAACCATGATCATAGAGAAATTAATCTGTCTTGGTGAGGTTTCGTTCTGCATGCTTCCCACAGAATTCAGGAAAGGCAAATCCAGCTCTTAGTGATTTGGCTGAGTTGATATGCTGTTTTTCCTCACTTCTTGATTTGTATTGATGTACAGCAGCTAAAACCTTCAGATATACAAAGACTCTGCTAATTCCCCTGTAACTGCATTGAAAGTAGGAGTGGGACATAACTTACAACCAGTCCTGGCTAAAGTAGACCTCTAGAACCTCTCTGAAGTTTTGTCCTTTGAAGTTTCTTAGTGTCTGGTTTTGAAATTGCATTCTATAGTGTTTAGGGACTTGGAGAAGTCTTATAGTTCAGTAGGAACATCTGTGCGATGAGATTTCCACAAGAACTTAAGTACTGCCATACTGAGCTGTGTGTCATCAACTAGGTTCATGGATACAGGAATAGTTGTTCTCAGGCTGGGTTAGCTGAGTAAGTTTCCTAGGTCTTAGGTATGAGAAAGGCAGCCAGATTGAGATTCAAACACATTGCATATTAGAGATGGAAAAGCAGTGGCAAGTTGGTAAGAAAAACCCAAGAAGTGTGCCTGAAATCCTGCCTTTGCTCCAGAAACAGACATGACTTTTCAGCCTTTCTCACTTTTTCCATCTGCCTCCGTGCAAATATTTGTATTTCTGACTCATTGAGAGCTGGGCTTCAAAAGTTGTCTCAGCACCGGTTAAGTATGATGGTGGCAAGGGTATTCTCTGGCTATGAGATATGAGAATGCAAGCTCTTGAGGAAGCAGAGGACTAAAATGTAACTCAACTAGTTTATTTCTGTGTTAAACTTTAGACTGTTAGATAGAAGAGGCATTCTTCCCCAGGTAATATGTGTAGAACATCCTTGCCAGGTTGTGCCCTGTTAGGGGGATGACCGCTGGGGAGCTTTGTATTGAGACTCCATGAAGGCTTTCAGCAGCAAATCAGGCAGCTTGATTCAGTTTGGTCTTATGGGCAATCACAACAGCAACAGCTCAGATGCCTCCCTGTTATCTGACAAAAGCAGATGTAAAGAATGGAAGACTAGACTTCTTTATTAGCAATAAGATGTTAAATTCTGCCTGAAGTCCAGTTGCAACTCCAGTCCTACATTGATTTTGAGCTTCACTTCCCAATCTGTAAATTTTGAGTATTTTATAGCTTTCTTATTTCACAAGAGATTTGTAATCATGGGTTTATTACAATTTACGAGGTAACTGTACACTTTTAGTCACATTACCAACCTATTTCCGCCTGCCTGCTCATCAAAAGCAGTGCCTGGTTTGTTTGCTTGCATTTGGATAACATCCTTGCTCCAGAGCTGAATGAATGCCCAGGCATCTGCAGTGGACCAGCTGCATTGGCAGCAAAAAATAGACAGTGCTTCTGAAAGGACTAATGAAAAAAAAAGATCTAAAAGTAGTTTACTTTGTAAGTGAAAGAACTCAAAGAAATTAGATGAGTACCATCACTGAGGAGATACCAAATTGCTCTGTTTTAAGTAACAGCTGCAACACTGAGTCTTGCTGTCTTACATAACAATGATGGACAATCTAGTAAAGAAACAAATAGTGTGTTGTGGATTTACATAGAACAAATCTGGAGAGCAACAGGAACTTTTGTATTTACTGTATTTGAGCTTACTGTGGTAAAACAAAATATGTAGTAGCTGGTACAAAAGATTCTGTACTAAATATGCTGTCACATGGTTATAATCTTTAATGTGCAGTGAGGTCAAGAAGGCAAAAAAATTTAGTTTCCTAGTTCAACTGCTGAGGCCTTCTCTGTCTTGTTTAATTCTGTAGAGACACTGATGTTGAAATGAAATAGCACATGACCCTAGTGGAATTAAGCCAAATCTTCTCTTTAATCTGCAGCTTACTTTTTCTCCTTAAATTTGCCAACATTGCCTGAATTGACTGTAGGAGCCTTCTGTATTTGGGCAAAGATTTCATCTGCATCCAAGGTACTTCTGCTTTAATTAGGAAAAAAAACTGCAACTACCCCTCAATTCTTTTCATGTCTCCAGTATGCCTGTTGTAACAGATTAAAGTTAATAACAGTTCAATCAGGGGTAAAATACTCTTCAAAAATACAGCTCTTCTGTATCTCTTTTTTTCTTTTGAACAGTGAGAGAGGTTATTCTCTCTTGCAACATGTTTTAAAAGTACTGTGCCTTTTGCCATGCTCCTGTAAAAGCTTGATTTTAACAGAAATTATTCCCAGGGAAATCTTAATGGAAACCAGAATTTTTAAAATGAAAAATAAAATTTGGAGCCAAATAAGTAACATTTTATGCAGAAAACTATGCAAAAGAATAAAAATTGCAATAATCTACAAATGCTAGAAAAGACTGGAGACTTAAAACAGGCAGATGTAATTTTTTTACCAGCAGCAAGAATTCATAAACTCTCTGAGAAATAAACCATATATGGATACTGGCCTTCTGGATCTGAGACTGGCATGATAAGTATGGAAAAAATAAAAAACTCTCATGGAAAAAGAAGGGGAAAATATTTGGAGAATTGTAACCTTGTTTCAGTGTTTACCAAGAAAATCTGGTAAACAAAGGCCTAGCAAAACATTAAGGTCATGAGAAGAAATAACTGATTATTAAGGGAGTGGTCAAGTAATCAGTATAGAAAGGAAAGGATTCATCTATTTTGACTAAGGAGTGCTTGTGTTAGAAATAAAAAGAAAAACAATTCTGAAACAGATACTTATTTTACACGGGGACCTGAGCAAACAAATGGAAGAACCTGACTGACCAGGAATGTAATAGCACTGATAGAAAAAAACATGAAGGGATAACAAGTATTAAAAGTACACACTTGCCAGGGAAGAACAAAACAGAGATAGATGTGGTATGTAGCAGATGTGAGAGATTTTTACAATAATGTTGATTCTTTCTTCGTCAGCTGTTTGGATGAATTCATCTTGAGGATGGATTGGAAAACAAAGTTTAGTCACAATAATATTGGGAAATAATATTGAAATGTACATAGAAACAATATGACTCTTAAATATTAGGACACAAATATTTACTTTTCTATATGTAGCTGTCTCCCTCTTCACTAAGTCTTTTAATTCCTGCTATAGCCAGCTACAGGTCTTGTCAACACAGTCAGCTGAGTAAAGAGATTTGTATCTAGATTTATTTGGTTGGCATCTTCAGTGGAATAATTGTGCAAGCAAAAAGTCTTGAAGATGTTTCAGTCCCCATTAAGTAGCCCATTACTGCTCCAGAAGGACGTGTCTTGTGTAACCCATGTGTCCTATCTGCCACACATCTTGGACTCTCTAGAACAACTCAGATGGAACTGAGCTGAGCTCTTTAGCTGCTTAGCTGAGTGAATCACTGCACATCATTGATTGTCTTCACTGTGCCTCTAAGTAGGAGTTCAGTTCACATTTGGACACTCAAATGTAGATACACTCACCTCAGACTGAATCTATCCATCCAGTCAAATATACATATAAATATAACATTTGTATGGATGAATTTGGATATAATATTATTAGACTACTGACAGAAACTGTATTGTATGCTAGACTTGTAAATAAAGACTAAAAACCAAGTGCTAATAACGATGAGGCACAAAACTCAATGGATAATTAACACATTTTATCAGAAAATAATAGATAAAAGGGGCAAAATGCTGTTTTAGATTCTTAAAACCTACAAGAACATTGCAGAAAAGCCAATAAAAAAACCTGTCAGATCAAGTGATGATATATTCATTCACTTTAAACTAAACATGTATATATATACAAGTTTTAAGTAAAGGCAGAAACAAAAAAATGCAGGAGAAAGGAAGAAATAGCTAATGTCAGCAAGTGCTTGGAAGAAGAAATTACAATAACCAAATCCTAAGGAAAACTCAAAGAACTGGATATGTTTAAAATGAGGGAAATGCATAATCTATATTTTAGGATTCTGAAAGAACTGGCTTGTCACATCACTGATCTAATAGCAAGTGGTTCTAATAAACATGTGCACATTGTGTGCACTGGAGAAACACACTTTTTTCAGTTTTAAGATAGAGAGAGGAATAGTTGTTGCAAAATGAAATTGAAATATGGATATATTAAAAGGGGCTTGTGGTGGGCAAACCTGTTGACATTTTGTGATGAAACAACAGATTTGTTGTCACAATAAATACAGTAATCTTGTTCACTGTGACCTCTGAAAAAGATATCATGTCGCATGGGAAGTGACTGATTAATTTGGAGAAAATGAAAATGAGTAGATTTGTTAAAGAAGTAAAGAGCTGGCAAATGGAACATGATAGCGGTGATTAGTGAAGGAGTCTGCTGGGAGAGTATAGGGAGAGGTCTTCCAGGACCAGGTTCAGGATGAATCTTAATATTTAATGCATGACCTTGATACACAAAGTAGAATTAGATTGTGATATCTCTCTCCTGAAACCAATTATATAATATAATTGGGATCTGGATGTGATTTAGAAAGACAGTGAAGACTAGATTATTAAAAATGTGAGTAAAATTTAATAGTGTATACCAAAGGATTTAGAAAATAGTAAAGAAATTATGTTATGAATTGAGAACTGATACAACTGCAGAGGAGCATCTGTATTCTAGCTGATGCTTTGTTGACTGTGAGCCCTCATTGTGCAGCTGTGCAAAAGGAAAATGCAATCCTAAAATTTATATAGGTAAAGAAGTATCAGTGACATTGTTCAAGGCAGTGAGATGGCTTTTGGAGTACTGCATACTCTAGGCCAGTTCTGTTCTTCAGCCATAAGAAGGCTGAGCTCCAGCCTGGTGCACACAGCCTGCTGTGTGAAAGATAATTTTTGCAAGTTCAACTTAATCATCCTAGCAAAATGAATGTGGAAAAAAGACGCTAATTTCTTCAGTCTATACATGCTGGGGACAAATATAACAGAGGAAGAACAGTTACTTAAAACACATTCAAGTACAAGAACTAACAGGTACAAACTGACCTTGAATAGTAATAGAATCATAGAATGGTTTGGGTTGGAAGGGACCTTAAAGACCATTTTGTTCCAACCCCCCTGCCATGGGCAGGGACACCTTACACTAGATTGTCTTGCTCAGTGTCTCATACAACTCTGAAGACCTCCAGGGATGGGGTATACAACCTGTACCTGTGCCTCACCACCCTCACAGTAAAAAATTTCTTCCCAATATCTAATCTAACCTGTTCTCTTTCACTTGTAAGTCATTCCCCTTTGTCCTGTCACTACATATCTTTGTAAAGTCCCTCTCCAGCTTTCTTGTAGGCCCTCCTCAGGTACTGGAAGGTGCTGTAAGGTCTTCCTAGAGCCTTCTTTTGTCCAGGCTGAACAACCCCAACTGTCTCAGCCTGTTTTCAGAGGAGAGGTGCTCAAGCCCTGTGATTTTTATAGTCCTTCTCTATCCTTCTCTGCTGCAACAGGTCGAGATCCTTATCTTGGGATTCCCAAAGTTGGATGCTCCAGGTATAGTCTCAAGAGAGCAGACCAGAAGTGGGCAATCACTTCCCTCAGCCTGTTGGCCGCACTTCCGATGCACGGTTGGCTTTCTGGACTGCAGGCCACATTGCCAGATCATGCCAAGATTTTCATCTACCAACATCTCCAAGTCCTCCTTCTAAAAACCGCTCTCAATCCGTTCTCCAGAAAGGATACACATTCTCCCTAATAGACTTCCTATTATTGCTAATGTACCTATAGAAGCTTTTCTTGTTGCCTTTAACATCCCTGGCTGTGTTTAATTCTGTCAGGGCTACATCTTTCCTAAACTGATCCCTGACTGTTCAAATAATCCCTGTGTTCCTCCCAGGCTACCAATCTATGTTTCTAGCCTCTCCTACCCTCTCTAGGCTTCCTTCTTGTGTTTGAATTTGTTCAGGAGCAACTTCATCCACACAGGCCTCCTGACATGTTTACCCAAATTCCTTTTTGTTGTAATGCAGTCTTCCAGAACTTGGAGAGTGAAAGTCTATGTTAGAGACTTCTGGAATAATGTCTCTACTGGATGGAATGGATCAAATTATGAAAAGCTATTTCCTGTGTTAGAAGTAGAGGAGCAGCTGCTTGGGTGTGTGTTTTACTTCCATTACACAGCAAGCAAAGATTTGGCCAGTGCCAGTGACCAAAAATGGACTCTACTGCTGTTACTCATTCCAATTGTAGACAAGGTAGATGGCTGCACACCTAAGTCTCTCCACAAAGTACTGCTTTCTGTGCCAAATTGGTATAATTTACTCTTGATGTCCCACGTGGCTCTTTAACCAGCCCAGTAGCTCTCTCAGCAAATGGTTTGAAAATGGATGTGCTGGTAAGATGTGAAATCTTCTTCCTACTAAAAAAGAACCATCAAGGGGAATTTTGGTTAGAACAAAGGAGCAATTCTGACTGGTCACCACAAGGTGACTTTGCTAAGATGCCAAGGAGCAGCAGTGTGGAAAACTACCTGCATCATTTTGACACAGTGGAAATGTGTAATGCATAGCTGATAATTGTAGCATATGCTTAACTGCCTTCGTCTCTGCAGTGTGCCAGCCAGAACCGTGAAAACAAAAAATTCACAGGAACCAAAGAGAATGACAAACATCATAATGCTTGAAGAATAAGGACTATGATGATGACATCTTTATAGAGAATGGAAATAGTTGTAAAACACTGTTTTATTTACCATAACCACAGGGTTCCTTAAAGAGGGTTCTTAAACAGCTAGAAGAAGAGAAGAAAAGTCTCCAGAATCAGCTAAAGGACTATGAACTTAGACTGGAACAAGAAGCAAAGGTTTGTAATCACTCTATCCCTCTAGACTGTAAAAGCTGTTATGTTGTGTGACAAACAGACACTGTGTGCGGAACACAGAATAGTTCCACAAAATGTGTCACTGGATAAGGCTCTGCTGTATATCTGAATCTTCTGTGTGATTCAGCTTTTAAAATTTGTGCTTAATGATAGCCTATATCTTGTTTTAACTGTAGGCTTACCACAAAGTTAATGATGAGCGGCACATGTACCTCTCAGAGCTCTTACAGGTAAGAAACGTGTGACTCAGTAACTTTTAATGCTTTCTAAATATAACAACAGCATCTGTTAATGCCATTAAATCAGAGTGTTTTATAACTTCACTTGTATAGCAAATACCTAACAAAAGCTGCTTTTTAAAAATTTTAAGAGGCATAAATTGAAAGATTGTACAGTTTATTTATTTTAAATACTTCTTTTGCTTTTGTATCAATTGGAGTTTCAGTGTTCCTTAGCATAGTAAAGTGCCCATAACTGAGAAAACTGAAGCAATTTCTGATGCTTGTCCATCCATTAGTCACAAGACTGCTATGCAATTGAATAGAACAGAGGCAAATTATCAGCAGTAGTGACACTCACCTTAAGTAATAATTCCTCCTTTTCATATTTCTCCTTTTTTCTTTTAAAGACAAACTATCCAACCAGTACAGAATGAAATACAATACATATTTCCATTAACTTTATAACAGGGATAAGACACCTTCTTTTCGTGAAATCACAGGTTAAATATTATTACTGCAAATTATGTAATACATGAAATTTTATACTACAAACTGGAGGAACCTGTAAAGGAATCTTTAAAGATTTATAGTACTTATTCTAGAAAAGCTCCAAATTCCTAAATAATGTAAAAGTAATAGCTTAGTGTGATATTCAAGAGTTGCTGCCACTGAGTCCCTTTCATAGCTAACTGGGGTAAAAGCCTGTAATTAGCAGTGTTTCCATGTGTTTGCACAGTGGGCAACTGGTTCATTGCTACTTTGGGAAATCTAAAAGAATTGCTTAAATGAACTTTCCAGCATGAATCCAAGAAAAAGCCTGGGAAATGCTCATGATAACTGTTAATATCTTTACATTAGCAGTGAAACTGAGAACTTCTGGAGGAAGAAAGGAAATAAAAGCAGATTTTATTACTGAACATGCTAGTAAGAGGAGTGCCTATGTTCAGCTCCCTATAAAAACACTTAAATTTGTGTAAAACACCATTTGAAGTGAGGTATATGCACTGGCATGTTTCATAATGAGGCACTGGGGTCTAGGATTTTGCCATCAACACTCAAGATAGTTTGTGTGTTATATCTTCAGCAATTAATTATTTATTCTCATGATTTCAGTATCATATGAGAGCAAAATAGTCATCTTCAGATTAATCTTCCTATCTTTAGTTCTCTAAATGTCAAATAGCTATTCAAAAGTAGTTGTAGAAGAATTCTCTGTAATCTATGAGGAAAAAACCATGTCTAAGGTGCAAAGTATCACATCTGTTTTTCGGTCAAGATGAAATTAATTTCCCTGGGGACTTTTCTGTCCCTTGTCCTGAGCTCTAAGCAAAGCCTAAGTGAGTAGTTTAGATGAAACATCTACCTTGTACATTGCTGATCTGAGCAGGGCAGTCACCCCCACAT
The DNA here is from genome assembly GCA_910950805.1 of Acrocephalus scirpaceus scirpaceus. Classification (NCBI taxonomy): domain Eukaryota; kingdom Metazoa; phylum Chordata; class Aves; order Passeriformes; family Sylviidae; genus Acrocephalus; species Acrocephalus scirpaceus. Next base: position 50,834,241 of record OU383774.1, on the reverse strand, counting down.
CTCGGCCACTGTGTGCAGTTTTGAGCACCTCAATCTAAGAAGGACATCAAACTACTCAAGTGTGTCCCAGGGAGGGTGAACTGTGTGGTCTGGTCTCAAGGGCAAGATTTATGAGGAGCAGCTGAGGTCAGCTTGGTTGGTTCAGCTGGGATGAGAGAAGGCTGAGGGATGACCACATTGCTGAACGTGACCTCACCCCACACTTCACCTTCCTCCAGGGGGGCAGAGAAGGGGAAGGTGCTGATCTCTCCGTGGTGACCAGTGATAAGACATGAGGAAAGGGAATGAAGCTGCATAGGGGAAGTGCAGATTGAACACTAGTAAAAGGGTCTTCATTCAAAGGGTGGTCAATCTCTGGCTCATGATCCCCAGGGAACTGGTCATAGCACCAAACTTGTCAGACTTCAAGGAGCAATGGGATGACACTCTTTAATTTTAGGTAGTCCTGCAAGGAGCAGGAAGTTGGAATTCATGAGCCTTATGGGTCCCTTCCAACATGAGATATTCTATGATTCTCTGGTTTACTGTTGATTTCAAAAGGATCAGTCCTTTGTCTGTCTCTTCAGGTCTTCTTTTGCCAGTACTTTGATTTGATTTTATATTATTTTATAATCTGTATATGTATGCCTTCTCTTTTAACTGTTCACTTTAACAATAGAGGCAGAAGTAGATATACATTCAGAACAGACTCTTTCAGCTGTATTAGAATATCAGTGGTCTAGAGTCTGTACGCTAATATTGGCTGCTGTTGAGTTAGAAGGATTTACCCATAGGCTAACATTTCCATAGCTTGCACAATAAATACACCACAGGGTATTGCTATCCTGTGACAACAATGTATCCTAGTGACACTCTCTTATTTACAGAGAATGGATATAATGTTCTTTCAAGCCTTTATTTTCTCTCATATTTGTAATTTTTTTTGTAGCTGACAGTAAGGAAAAAAAATAGAAAATCATAGAATGGAAGTTTTTATTGGTAGGTATTAAAAAATATCAGGTGTTTTAGGTTTTTCCTGCTTTTTTTCGGATCCCTCCTGAAGCCTGTGGCAGAAGCAGAAGACAAAGATGCTTCTGAGCAGCCATTTCTTTTATTTACCTTTTTTATTACTGAGTGCTTCTCTCCCTTTTTTTTATATTTACAAAATATATTTATCTTCTGACTGCCTTTGATGTTTGTCTTGTCTGGTCCATAAGGATGTAGTCAGTTTTAAATGATAGTTTTAAAATACAGTAAAAATTTCACAACCTTGTGAACTCATGCTAGTGGCACCAATGGTTTCTGGTGTTTTCTTGTTTGCTTTTTTCATTTTGTTTTCAATCTGGCAAAACATTGGTTTGGGATTTGGAGTCCACAGATCTTAAAGGCACTCTCTGGTGGTGTTCTGAAATCAGTTTGAGAGCCAAGCAAAGAAGAACTATAGCAGTTCTTTAAAAAGGCCATTCTTTCAGGCTGGATTTTTCTACAAACTGTTGCTAGCATAGTGGTATCTGACTTGTGACTGGGATTTCTTTGCAGGAAAGGCCCTGGGTTATAGATTGCTACAGCTGAAAAGCTGCTTGTACAAGAATGGCTAATTTTAGTTGGTATAGGCCTGTAGTAAACTGTACCAGCAAAAACATTGCTATGGATAAAAATCATGTATACCAGCACTCTATATTCATATAAATTACAAAGCCAGTGAAGGCAACCTTGACATTGCTCTTGCCTCATATGTCACAGAATCACATCTCCTCAGCTATGATAAGATGATAAATTATACTAGCCATCATCTTTAATACTGGAGTTGCTCAAGTACAAAAATTTCTTGCCTTCAATAAAGTAAATCTGTGCAAATCCTATTTACTTCTGTGATTTTGGTTAGGGTTTACCTTATTTTGTAAAAAATTGTCTATTGCAGACCTCAGCTAAACTTAAAATTGTTGAAAAGCAAAAAGCAGATGCTCTGACTGGCAAGGGAGAAAAACAGATACTGAGGTAAATTTCCGACATATTCCCTGTTTTCTGGTTTATTATTTTTTGCTAAGTACTATATTTAGAACATTGCAGGTTTCTGTTCATGATAAATATGACAGCATAATCCCACTGACAAAATATTACTCAACATAATTTTTGATATTGCTTTTCAATGAGTTTTACTTAATGCAGATGTTGAAAATACATGTTTAAATCATTGCTTAACAGACTTCTGTTTAGTTTTATGGGTTAGAAATATAAATTTGAAAAGAGTCCACCTGCTCTGAGATATATAGAAATAAAATTAATTTCTAATTGTAATACTTGTGGATAAACTTGAAATTGGAGGAGATTTATTTTTTAACTGAACTGAATATGTTAGGAATATAAAGAGTGAAGAATATAGGGAGTATATATCAAAAGTTTGTTGGACCCAGTTACCTGCCTCCAGTGACAGTAAAGAGATGCCTACAAAACTGTGGAAGCAAGCAGATACAATACTTAATTTTGAAGCTCTCCCAAATACTTTATATTTGGGGACTTCCTAAGCTAGTATGGTTTCTATATATTTAGTGTCTCACAGTAAACATTCTCTTCCAAAAACCCACTTACCTATATTATTAAGATGTGCATACACAGTATATATTGGGATCATCTAAAAATGTAAATAAGTAAATTATAAACATGATATTGTGTAGACATATTTGCTTACCAGCCTTTTCCTTTCATCCTGTGTAAGCACAGAATCAAAGGATTTCTTAAATTGGAACAGTGAATCTTCATGTTCCAGGAGAGGATATTAGCAGAATATTAATTAATGCAGTACAATATGAATTCAGTTCTATAACTGAAGTTTCTCAATACATAAAAAGAACTGTGTGGGTTTGAAGTGCCCCATATGCCACTGTATCACTTCTGGCCCTGGTGATATTTAACATGGTTCATATGGAGAAGGTCAGAGAGGTAGAATCAGAAGGATTCACTGCCTCTGCAGTGAGATTAAATATCATCAGCCAGATATGGAGGTTTGCTGAGGGTTAGCATTGATCTGTGATTATGGTGGGGGTTTTTTTTTTATAATCTCTTTTAGTAGGCCATTACTTACCTTGAAATTATATAGCAGTGTGTTTCTGTAGTTTTCTTTGTATCAAACAAAAGAAAATAAAGTGTAAAAGAAAATAAAGTGTCCTGTAACTGCTGGTCTCAGAAGATGTGTGGTATAACAAAATATCCCCTTTCAATCCATTTTCCCCGGGAGGATTTTTTTTACTTTTCAATATTCTTTAAATACATGAAGAAAATTTTTCATCCTTTAAATTGTCTTTAGTATAAAAGGACCTAGTTTTCAGATGACTGAATTTTATAACCAGTGATTTAGGACTTTCAGGAGAAACTTTGATCTTTGCTGTCAACATGGATGTACAAATGGGGATTTGGCATAGTTTGTATTTTAAAAAAATACCAGAATATAAGTATGAGCCCCATGAACATCACAAGGTAACTACAGCCATTGTTATATTATTGCTTTTTAATTATGTTTTGATTTATAGCCTGGGGGTTGTTTGTTCAAGCTGACATAAATGAGAAATAATTTCATTAAAAGAAGACGTGCATGTTCTTGAGAATAATTTGAAAATTTTCTGTCTTGGGTTCTTATCTCACCTCTGTTGCCCTTTTACAAAATGCCTGCATTGGAATTCAAACCATACTAAGAAACTGTTTAATGCTTGTTTTAACTATAGGAACAGATGCAGAAAGCCCAACCTGCGTATTAAACCAACACTGAAAACATTTTTGGGTAGTAGTTGTGAACACTAATTGTTGATTCATTCAGTTTCCTGGCCATCCACAACAGAAGCAAGTTCAGCAGAGGTCCTTTTTGTGGTTACTACAGGACGAGAAGGACTAGCTGACATTTGGGAAGGACATGAATGTCTTGATGGTTCATATCTCTGTTGCAATTTGAGCAGCCAGTTTATTGTCATTCTGACTCTTGCTTTTACACTGAGACTTGTGGTGGGGCTTATTAGCTCAGTTTAAACACTGCACTGCTGCAGTTACCTGGCTTCTAAGTCTGGAAGTTCAACTGGTTTTGAGTGGAAGAGGTTTTGCTGCCTGTAGAATTCCACACAGGCATTTTCTGTCTGCTTTGCCCACCTGTACAGTGACTTACAGTTTGATCAGTTGATTTTGAGTAATCAACTGATTTGAATTTGAATAATAATTTGAATAATTGGTTATCAAACACAATGGGGCCTTGGATTGTGATCTTCCAACTCTAAGTAGAAGTAGCTCCATATCTATATGGGCACTTCTCTCTTCAAGACCAAGACTGCTTGTAAGAGCACGAAGAATTTGTCAGTCTCAAGAACACAGTGAGCCCTAGGTTTGACTTTGTTGGCTCTTTCCCTACAAATTTGAAATTTGCACAGATACCATCATCGTAGCTCCTATCACATATCTGGGTATCATGACAAATATAATGGTGTGATGTTGTGATATATTTTCCTTCAAAATGTCTTTGCTTGAGAAAGACACTGAAGCTCTGTAAATTGTTGTTAGGAGTATGTAAAGTGCTGTCTTTCCTCTGCAGTAATGAACAGGAAGATAAACAAAGGGACACTGCCTAGGAGCAGAGAGGCAGGCTTCTCAGTCAGGAGAATGACCCTTCCAGCTTGGGGAAGCATCATTCTTTCCCTGGAGACTTTTTTACATTCCCACTGATTTCTTAGAAGATCAAGATGAAGCTCTAGATGGTTTCATGTAGATGGTGTATGTATCCATGATGAGTACTACTTCAAAAGTCTGCTGGCAGCATCTCCTGCAGACATTTCTGGTGGTCATGGGTTCAAAAGCCTGGCTCTCTGGAGTGGAATACCTGCAGAGACCTGTAACTACATCTACATGAAGTGTTTTCTCCTTTTCTGGTGGGAATTCTTTAACTGATGAAAATGTCTCTGTAGCAAGTTATCACTTTCCTAGTGCCAGTATTTAATATTCTGTTGATGTTCATCAAATGACATCACTTAGGTAACAAGAATCATGAGATGAAGATTGAGTTTGCAGAATATTTAGATGCTCTGCTAACCTGCGAACCTAGACATATACTTGGTTTTTTCCTTTCTCAGGTTTATTAATTCACAGTAGTAATCAGATATGCAAATATAGAAAGCATGCACATATTTAGCAGTTAAAACTTACAGGCAATGTGACATTTGCTGACTAACTTCACCCATTTTATTTCAGAGGAAGACACAGTGTTCCAGGAAACTCAAAGATGGTTAATCCTCAAAGACAATCAATTAAAAAGACTTTAGGAGTGAACCAGCTTCCACAGCTAAAGCACTGATTTAATGTTAATGCCAAGATCTTCCAGTCACTTTTTAAAAAATTTAATTTGACTGAAAGTTTCTAAATTGAAAACAAAAGTATTTGTGTCTTTTTGCAATGCCAGACCCAGATTGGAATGCCTTCTTGGCTGCCTTAGTGTAAGTGTTCCTCTACCTAATGGAATTGCTCTTCTAGTTGCCATCTTTGTACTGGTAATCTTTGAACATTTCCATTCTGCTTCACATCAGTGATTCTGAGTGTGAGGGTGTTGGAAAACTTGGAGAATATTTAATGTCTTTATACACTGTGTAGATCCTTGAACTATGCAGCCACAGAAAACAAACAAGCCTCCAGCATTTTTGACTACTCAACCAAGAAGAAAAAGGCAGACTGATGTAACTTGAAGTATTGTCTAAATATAACTTTTTTTAAAAGCTGGCTTGCCACAGATGATGTGTTGACTGCCACATTCTGTCTGCATGGTTTAGAAGCACAGCACTATTTCCAGCTGCTTTAGGCACTAGTAATGGATAGAAACAACAGAAAAATTGAGCACTTTTTATTAAGGAATCTTCAGAGCCTATCTTGAGGAATAGTTGTTTCTTTTGAACACTATATGTATGCTATAAAGGAACACATATACTGATATTGGTATGTTGCTCTTTGAAATTTGAACTCTCGGATGAACCCTTGTATCCAAGTCTCAGAGTCATAAAAATCTCTGTCTTCTTCAGTGGCATTGATCCTTCTACTTTTAGGGTCCAAAATAGTGCAAATAGTCCTAAAAGTCGTCTCTTCAGTGAAAGTAGAACTACTTTGTCATTCCTAAGCGTGCAATTGTTGTTGCAGTTTTATCACCTACGTTTTAGTCATTAAATTTGGCAAAGTTTTTTCAAGTGGCAAGGGGAAAAATGTTTTGGTAATGAAGCTTCAGTCCTCTGTGTTACATCTTAAAAGCTCTTGGCAGAGCAAATGTGGTTGCTTGACTGCCCTTCATTATTTTAAAAGCATTCCTAACTCTTAGCAATAAAGTATTTTGCCTCTTTAAGAGCAGTACTTATAGTTCCTTATTACTGGCAGCATTGAAGTGACACCATAATTAAACGCAGTAAAAGACAAACCAATGTTGTCATTCTAAAATGCAGAGAGCAAAGACCTGCAGCATGGCACAGCATATTCAGTATGGAAATCCCATTTTTTTCTCCTACATAATATAAAATTCATAACAGATATTTGTCATGTTACCATAATGCATGTTGGTATCATTCTTTCATAAGCAAGGTGGTCTGCCTGGCCAGTTTTTTCCTCACAGCATAGCACAACTGATTAGGTTAGCACTCTTCTGTTTGTGTTTTTCACATGAAAAATTTCCAAATGTTTGTTGTGCTGGCATTTGTCATTGTGGTGAAGGAGAGGGGAGAAATCATAATGGTTCTATTGGCATAAAAAACAAGGGACATCTGCAGTAGTAAAGAAGATCCAGTTCTTGGATTCATGCAGCAAACATTTCCTACTGCTGTCTCTTAATCAAATGTTAGTGCACTCAAGTCTGGTCTGTGTAGCACCTCAGAACAACTGGAAACACTGCACAAATATGACAAGAACATTTTTTCACAACAGGAGACTTGGATGCTTCCCTCAAAGATAGTCCTCACTGAGGACATAAAAAGAGACTTTTTTTTTAAGCCTTTAAAGAGGCATTTATTGGTACAGGAATGACCTGGGAGAAAAGCAGACTATGTCCTATTTAGTCTCTGTTTCACCTTGCCAGGAACAATTTGATTTGATTCAGGATTCGAAATGCAGTAGTATGATAATTAATTGCTCAAACATGCGGTGTTTCACCATTCTAATTGTATGTCCAGCTGTAATCTTTGTTGTGCAAAATGGTTGTATTTCTGTACTTATACTCTTTGAATTGGCATTTCATATTCTTCCTGGTTTTCTGAAAATAAGGATGAACCTGATAATTAAATACGGCAGCTCTAATTTCTTTGCAACAGCAAGAAGAGAGTTTTTGATTTCAAAAGTGTAGTGTCTCTGGATCTGAATAAAACTTTTACACTTCTAGCTTTCCCAATTTTTTGAATTTTTTGTTTGATTTGGTGGATTTGGGTGAATGAGTGTTTTGAAATTCCTGGATTTATCTTGTGTGGGGTTTTCTTACTGTTTTGTTGTCCTGTGAAATGTGGTTTGTTGACATTTGCAGCAATGAACAGTTAGATGGCTTTATATAATATCTTCTATATTAATATTTCAACACATTTAGGATTAATTAATCTTGCAAAGCATAATATGCAGTATTATTTTAGGCCTAGAAGACAGAATCAAGAGCTAGGTTTATTTAAAGTAGATGTTGGAGTGTAGTGATGTCTGGTTTTCCCCTGATTTCACAACAGGGTGATCTTTTGTAATGCTGCCAAACCATTTCAGTATTAAGTCTGCCTCCTCTTAAGTCTCTGTGCATCATACATGACACTGAAGAAATCTGAAACCAAAAAATGGGAAACTGAATTGCTGACAGCTGTGGTCAGTGATTGAATGGAGCTAAACATCAGAAGAAGACAGGACCAGAGGTGAAAGTTTTAGTCTGGCCAAACTTCTTCCTTCAGTGTGGAGTGTTCAGAATGTAGTTGGGATTCCAGATATACTGATTGTAGTGTGTAAGTGGCTTTAATGGATGGGCTGAGAAATTTGATATCCTAACCCAGCACTTGAAAGTATGCTTCCTTTACATGGTTACTCTTGTAATTCCCCTAATTTCAGATGAGTCATGATTTGGAGGTAACTAAGGCATTTTAAGTATTTACCCATAGTGTTTCTGGAAAATATAAATTTAAAATCTCAAATGCTGGTAAGTGCATATTTCTTATCTCCAAAGAAAACCCCTTTCTTTTTTTCTTTTAAAGTCTCATGGATAAAGATGATGTTGAGTCATAATAATTGTTTTTGATTAATCAATTTAGCACCAGTGTACTCTTCTATGACGGAATAAAATTAAAATGGGTATTGGACAGGCATTGACTGTGGGGCTGATTACTATGTAATTATGCAGCATAACCACAGGCTGCAGAGAGCTGGGGTGATGAGCTTCCTCACATTCAGGATATCATTAATAATAAGCAGGATATTTTGTTGCTTAAATACTTTGTTTAGTGGGTTCTCTGTATTTAAACTGACTGGGTGGTACAGCTGACAGTTTGCCTGATTCCTATGGTATCTATCTCCACTGGTAAAGATGAAGTCCATAATTTAGCCTTAATACATTTCCAGTGGAGGAGGATGCTGTGCAGGCCTTTTTATAAATGTGATGCAGACACAGTAGCAAGCAAATAAATAAATTAATAAATAAGCAAACGAACCTCTGTGCTATTAAGCTTCTGCTGGTTTTGCCAGACTGGTGTCAAACATAAACTGTACTTTGACCTAACTCTAGCTGGAAGCAGATATAATGTGCCTGGACTAAAATTATAGCTAATTGCCACAGTTTTATCTCTTTACACCCGGGTGTCACACTAATGACAGACAGCTCTAGACTGTATAATGAAGCTTTTCAAAGGTGGCAGTACCTTATTTACTTGGCAGATCAGTTTAACCCTCTCTTCCAAAAGTACAAACATCGGAATTAGTCCCTTACAGGTTACATCTTAGAATCCAGTTTTCCTGCATTTCACTAATCTGTGCCACAAACTACCAACTAAGAACCATGTAGAGATGAAATGAGCCTCTCGTGTATAGGCATGGCATGCAGGTGGGGCCAGGCTTTGCCTGTGGTTCTGGGAGAAGCTCAATGCACCACCCCACAGACAGGGCTCTCGCAGGCTCCATTTCTAGGCTGGTAAAGTTCCTATGCTCTGGTTCCCATGTAACTTCTCACATTTGTTGCCTGGGAGAAGATGAGTTCTGCTTCAGGATCCCATCTGTAATTTGGGGAGAACAGTATGTTTCTGCTGCTGAGAAGTGACACAAAGATAAATACACCGGTGCTGGAGGGAAGCCAGATGGCAAAACCACAATGAATCTAAGTAAGTCTGACCTAAATCAAGTGGGTTTTCTTTTGTCTTACAATGAAGATGGATAATATTGGTGCTCTGTTGGTGCAGAAGCAGCTGTGGCTGCTGCATTTTACTGAAGAGATTTGCCAGTAAAGACTCATGTCAGGGTATTTCCTGATGAACACAACCCAGGGTGACACAGCAATGATACCAGTTGCTGTGCCTGTCTTGTCACAGAGAAAAATGTCAGCTCTGAAAAGAGAAGGACCCTATGTGAGATCCAGAACAGCCCTCACTCCCACACCACCCCACAACAGGCGGTCCCCCTGCATCTGTCTGATCCCTCCACACAACAAGCAAGTGTCCTGTGGGGAATCTGCTCAGGAATGATGTGGTGTAACAGAGCAATGCAGACTGGGGAGCAGAAAAATTGGGCACAGCTGAAGGGTTATTTTGGGGGAAGGATGAAGCAACAAGGCTGTGCACTCTTGACTAGTCCTGTGCCGATTAGGAATAGGATACTGAGAAATCTTTAAAAAATATGAAAAGAAGGAAAATTAGCCTGAGAATCATCTGTCCCAGTTTGCAGCTTAAAAGTCATACATCTAGTCTAAGCTAATCACTGTATACTCAATGAGTAGTCAATGGGTAAAAAAAAAAAAACCCAGACACCTTCATAGTGCAGCTCCTCTCATTCTAACAGAGATGCTTAAAATGGATCAGATGACACATCAACTGGATTTCTTTCCCCTGACTAGAAAGAGAATATAGGATGACAAATTCAGAATAACCTGTCCAGCATGTGGAAAGGTAAGCTGAACCCTGTTCTTGTAAATTTCTTTATTTTTCTTGCTCTGGCTAGGGACAGTGACACCCAAGATCAGTAGAGGGTCTCAGCCAAGAAGTAATACTGAGCTGCAATTTGACTCTCCTTTGGGCTGATCTTTTTCTCTCGCAGCAGCCCAGCATTCAACAGAGGACTTGTTCTTTAGGCATTGAATTTACAAGGCCCACAGATCTATTCTCATGTTGCATCAGCACTTACAAGGATAAATTACCTTTCTTTTTTTTCGTCCCTTTGAGTGCATTTGGCAAGCTCCATGTTCTTTTGAAATCAAACCAACAAGCTGCTGCATTATGCTAAAAATCCCTCCCTAAAGCCTCTAGACCTCCAATACACAGGTGGGAAAATACAGCCTATAGATCAGTTTGCTACAGACTTTAGAAGAAAATTTGATGCAATTGTGATAGGAATCAATAACCCAGAGATCAATCCCTTCTTGTGTGTTCCTGTCTCTTAAAAAAGCTGAGCTAAGAATTTACTAATGACAAGTCAAATTATTGCCTGGGCAAATATGTTCTTGGAGGATTAAAATAGTTTGCAATTCCTGTCAGGCCTGCAACGGCTGACAGCATAATTTCATTAGTATAATATATTCCTAGGGCAAGAATAATTTGTCCAAATACACTTAAAATGTTTGGATGAAATCATCTACCTTGCCTTAGGCTGCCTTCAGAAAGCACTTATCAGGCCAGACCTTAAGTCTCATTGACACCTGTGCAGCGAGGATGGACACTGCTCCTGTGCCACGGCTCAGAGAGGTGTGAGACCCCCATGTCCTTCACTGGCTGGAAAGGAGAGGAATGGAGGACCATATGTCTGTGCTGAATTTTCTGCTCCAGACATCTGGAGCAAAGCACCAATGCTGGAAACATACTGTGTTGTGCTGTGCTCATTGCTGCCTTGGCTAATGTTGTATCAATACCTCCAGTGGCTGGTGCTTCTGGGTGTACCCACAGACCTGCTGAGCTGGAAAAGTAATAGGAATTCCTCACAATCCAAATCAACAAAAAGCTTGAAAGAGATGGAAGAAATCTCTCTTCCCAGTGTAATCAAAATTAGAAAACAACCGTCTTGGTGTTATAAAACCACACTCAGTTCCTTGGCTCTATGTTGATGCTTCAGTCATCCTGGGCTGGGCCTGACCCTGGTTCCCCTCACACGGCCTGATCTCCAGCTCCACTTGCAGGCAGATGTCCTGCTCCAGCTTTGGCTGTCACTGTCCCCAGGGAGGTGCCCCTGGTGCTCTGTCCCCAGTTTATACTGCTCTTGGTGGGGGCAGTGAGATGGTCCCTGCCCTGCCCTGCCCTGCTATCCCCAGCAGCTCCCAGTCCCCAGTTTCAGGGGTCACTGGCTGCCACCCATCCTGTCAGATTTGCACTCTTTGGGGGTGCTGACATAAATAACAATTCGCTGACTGCAGGAGTGATTTACTTTAAGCACTTTAGCACCTGCTGTTGCTCATTATGGGATTATCATGCCCCAGATTGTTCCTGGCAGCCCGGGGTTTACAGTGTTAGCACATGGCACGTGTGTAAGGGTTACCTTACAGGGGTGGTGGGTTCATGCACTTGCTCTGTCCTTTCCATGACCCTGCTTCACGCTAAGATCTCATGTGTAACTGGAAGCCACGTTTTAGACATGTGACAATCAGAAAAGAAATCAACAATTAAATCAGCGTGAAGGCTTTTAATGGTAGATACCATCATCTGATGGTATCTCATGGTTCAGGATACAGCACACTCTCCACCGTTGGCTCATTTTGTCACTATGTGGATATCATCGCAATTAGCCTTTCCTGAGAAGGATAAGAAGGGTACAAAGATGGAGCTTGTGCTACAGGCTCTGCAGACATCTGGCATTTCACACTGTTCCCCTGGGCTGGCAGTCAGTGGGAGAAGTTATAATAGTTTTTAGGGCACATATTCCAAAACTCTTGGCAAAAATAGCTGTCTCACTCCTCCTGGTAATCTCCCCTGCCTACTTAATTGCTTAAATTGCTGGTTCTTCTATTTTCTGATGTCTGCAGCACATCCTTTCTCACTGCAGCATTTCACAGGACTGCAGACTTAGAGCTTCAACTTGTTTTAATGAACTTGGTCACTAGCAGTCTGAACCATAGAAGAGTTCAATTATTATTTTCTGGCCTGGTAACCATCTGTGTCCTAGTGCCAGCACCAGGACAGTGGTGCCAGCAGTGGTGCCTGCTATGTCCTCTCTGAACTACCTTTCTTCTCTCTTCTCACCAACAAAACTTTCACTGGAAATTACTTGAATTGTACTGCTTAGGATGGCTGTATGGCCAGCTATCACTTAGGAGCAGTGCCCATGGCATTTCCAAGTATGAAAAATGGAACAGTCTGTGCACAAAGATACAGAATATGGGAAAAAGAACATGCTAACACTACAAAGAACAAAGCACCCTGTAGCTTTTTCAGCCAGTGCTCTGATGAGGTGCAACAACAAAAGAAACCCACCAGCACCAAAAAATCCCCAACCTAAAATGACCTGACCCCCCCCAAATCTAAATACAGGTTTATTCAGTGAAAGACAGAACTCAGTTCTGTCTGGTTCGTGTAAGTTTTGAGTTGTTTTGAGGAAAAGTTCAGCATGACTATAAAAATATTGTAGAATCAAAATTCGTATGAACTTCAAATTTAAATAAGCATAGCTACAAAGGGGGAGAGAAGGAGGAATGTTGCCCTATAAAAGCTTTTGAAAGGTTTACTTAAGAAATACCTTTGAGGAACCATTTTAAATCTAAAAAGGTGCTCAGAGGCAAGGAAGATTTTTCTGCTACAGAACAAAAGATGTTTGCAGAGGCCATAATTTCTTTACTTGTAAAGATAAAGTTTAACAAGTTTAATGGACTGGTAATATTCTTATATAAAGAAAAAAGACATATTCTAAAGTAAACCTGCATGCTTTTGGCATTCTTTTGAGCTGTGGAGTGTAAACATAGCTGAGGTACTTGTTCCATATCACTGTGTGAAGATGGCCTAAGAGCATCTAGTAGATTTCTGGACCCCTAAAGAAAATGGTCCAGATAATATAGAATGTCTTTTATGGTAAGAGCCAGATTTTCAAAGGACTTTACAGAGTAGATTCAAAGAGGGCCTGCATTATACAGGACTGACAAATTACTTTCCAGAAGGGGAATGTGCTGCTGACACTCTGTATGTTGCATGGGAAAAGTTAAAAACTGTAGGATGAGATTTGCAGTACTCAGATGCTGAATGGGAGGAAGCCTAAGCCAGCCAGCCAGTAGTCCAGGATGATGACCAGGAATGGTGGGGAGCTCTTGTCAACTCTGCTTTATCTTATCCAACCCAAATGGGGAGAGCTTCCATTTCAGTTGTGGTCACTTCATGATGAAATGCAACTTAACCAGGAAATTCTGCACTGTGCTCCATTTCAGAACTCTCAAATGTCCTTGGAACAGTTTAGCCTTTAGAGGGTTTCTTGTTTCTGGAGTTTTCTACAGAGCAGAAATGAATGCATCACTGATGTCATTGCATGTACATTGCAGCACACAGCTTTTCACAGCCGTTCAGAATTCTCTGGTGTTTGACAAATAGAAAACACTCTGCTGAAATGGTTAAATAAAATAGGTTATTAGTTGCCTTTTTTATATATTCCGTTTCACATTTTGGAATGTATGTGTATAAAAACACTGAGAATAATCTTAATCAAGGGAAAGAAAAAGGTTTCCTTATTAAGGAATGCTAAAGAGATTTTGTGTAACCTTTTCACCCACTCAAATCAACAGGCAAATCAACTTTCAATTATGCACATTTATGGGAGCGATGCTTTTATCAGTTTAGTTATTTCACTTTGTTGTTGCCCAAGAATCATTATTTTAAATATAACAGGTCAGTCTCCCTCTTCTATTTTTTTCACTGACCTTAAACACAACTGATATTTAAGAGCTTGAAGTTGTGATTTTTGACAATTTTAACAAAGCAGTGATATCAAAAGTCTCTTGTCTATGAGCTGATTAGTCAGGATGGTGACTCTTGAAATGTTCAGGCTCCTTCAGTGTGTGTAGAAATACCAGAAGATTTTCTCTCCAGGTATGACACTTATCAAATAAGCATTTTCTATTTGTATACATCTTGTCCTGAATTTTTAAACCAAGGCAGTGCTGGAAGCATTAAAGGTGACAAGATCTAAAGTTATTTTGGAGCATCTGACTCTTAACTGGGTAGTGGAAACAAAAACCAGAGAAATGCAAATAGTTTTCAAGAAAAACTGCTTAATTTTTCTGGTAGAAAAGGTAGGAAATTGAGGTCAGTTTAGACAATGTATATATGCAGCTTTTCTGGAATAAAGACACTGTTTGATATCAGAAAAAAAAGAAGAAATTAAAAAAAAGAAAATACACTACCAGATGTTGATGCTTATTTTTCTAAAACAGGTATTTTATTTTCAATTTAAAAAGTGGACACATCTGTCCACTTGGCATGGGAAGTACTTCATGCCAAAGGTTTTCAATGACTTTTAATGACTCATACTTATGAGTCTTGGTTTTGTCTTTGAATTTTCAGGTAGAAGGCACAATTTCAGCTGCTGGCAGCAGTGGTTTTGGCATGGAGGAATCAAGGTATTGCTTTCTGGGATTATCTATTGCCATGACTATTACCAGTGGAATCGTGCTCAGTAGGGAGTGAATGTACAGCCTGTCTGCCCACTTGGAGGAGATGTTCATTCCATGAGAAAACTTGAAGCTAGTGTATGACAAACCACAAAAATCTGCAACGTCTGTAGTCTTGTTCTCAGGTGACAGTTACCTAACTGGAAGAGGATTTTCTCAGGTTCATGAAAAGAGGGATTTCATTCTTGTTGCTGTATTGTACCTTTAACTATTGTTCAGGCTGGTGGGTAGAAATTGCAGGCAATCTGTACTGCTCCCATTGACATCCCATTCATCTAGGCTGGGCTCCTGGAAAAACATTTTTAAAAGGAGAAGTGGTCGAGCTAAGAATAGATGATTACTTCTAAATTTGTTTTCCAAGGGCCATTAAGTAATCACATGAACTCCTTTGATTGGGAGGAAAGCTCAGTAAACCAACATAATGCTGGGTCAGCGTGTGCACTAGTGAGCACACAGGAGGCTGGGTGGAAAGTTCCCAGTGACAGCCATGACCTGTTCTCTTCAGGATAAAGCATTTCATTAGATGAATATTGAACAGCCCTTACTTTGGTCTGCACTACCTCCCAAGGTCACCCTGCAGGTTGTGACCCAGCCTAGGTGTCTGTAATTCAAATGTGAGACAGCAAGACAACACAGTATATGGAGGTACTTACCTTTAAGGCTTCATTTTATTTAGACAGTTCTGAATATGGAATGATGTTATAATTAGGACACTCGGCTGGGCTGTAGGAGATGATGAGGATACAGTGACTCAATTTCTCACTTGTCTGTGGGATAACAACTGTTTCCTGTGGGCGTTGTAAGCACTGTAATTCTGTCATGTTCTAGAGGTGTTTCCAGCTCAACGTGACAGGCATTACCAGTTAAATCCTGCAAGAGTCCTCCAACTCAGAAAAATGAAACAAGAAAATTGAATGAATGTTGGAAACTGTGCATGCTTCTAGTTTTCATACACCAAAAAATGGGATTATTTGGGTTTATTGGCTGGCCACCCAGAAAGATGTAATACCCAGATTTCTGCAGTGCCTGGTTTCCTGCAGGCTGCTCAGGCCATGGGCTGCTTCTTCAGCACAGTGGAGCCCTGATCCTGATTCTTTGTGACAGCCACTTCCACCAGTCTAGACCAAGTGAGTGTGAGAAATCATGGCAAGTTAATAATGTTTTTCATCCTCCCTTCCTGAAGGCTAAATGTCTTCTCTGTAGGGACAAGGATCCTCCAAAGGGTAAAACAGAGCAGTCCACGTTTGCAGGCAAAAGGACAGCCACAAGCAGAAATCCATAGTCTCTTCTGCAGAGTGTCATGGGCACTACTTTGAATTAATGGTTTGAAAATCTGTCACGTTCTGCTTCAGAAACTGATGGAGGAAAGGGCCTTTAATCTTCCTTTCTTTACTGACATGAGAACTGGACAAAATCTGCTATTTTGCCCTAGCTGAGATTGGTACAGAACAACCCTTATGACTGAATAATTGCCAAACACCCTTGGGTTAGGGACATGAGCCTGAATGAAACTATCAACTGTACTGGGAATATTTTCAGTTCCCTCCTCATCTCTGACTCCCCCACTCTGACTTTCTCTATACCTTTTCAAGGAAAGAGATAGGATATTTGGCTCAGATTTTGGATTTTGGTAGATGTAGAGATGGAAACATCTTCTTACTGTCCAAAGTGAGAGAAATGCACACAAAAAAATACGGAGAACACTTGTATGCTAAAACTTAATGGGACCAAATGGAAAATGGTAATAATAATATGTAAGGTGACTTCACTTTCTGTTTCTTCACTTGAATTTTGAAGTGTGAGTTTATGGCTTATAACTTAGCTTTAGCTGATTGCAGTTTGAATTCTTCAGGCTTCTCAATCTAAGCACAGAGATCCACCCACAAGAAACAGCTTGCAGACTCAGACCTTTAGCTGGAAGAGTTGGCTGACTTATGTCAATCAGCCTGCCAGTATATTCTCTCCCTACTCTCTTCCTAAAATAGCAGTAGCTAGTTAAAAATTTGTTTTTGTGGGGGTAGGGAGGTGATAGGAATAATAAAATGAATTCACAAGCCTGGCTGTGCATCATGAAGTATATCTATTGATTCCTATGTATATTAGCCATTCACATGTGGTGTACGGCTCCAGAGTTCACAGTATTGCCATTCAAAGGGATTTTGACATTTAAAGGTCAAGTAGCACCGCATTCATTGAGAGAGCATAATAAAAAAAAAAGTAAAAAATTAAAGTAAGCCTCAGAAGGAAAAATTAGGAGAACAATGACTTGCCATTTTGCTTGCAAGTGGTTTTGAAGATCAGTCGGTAGTTTCTCTTGCCATTCACAGTGAAATATAGTTCTAAAAGGAGTATATAAAGACAAGCCTCTGGTATCAAAAAATAGCTACAGTGCTAGAGATCAAATAACCAAGTTGCTGTGAAAAGCAAAGGAAATAATAAAAAATTATATGATAAAGTTCTGCCTTCTGCTTTCTGCTTCCTTCTTCAAAGAGCTGGAAACTGAGCTAGCCTTGCCTGTGGTACATGCTTCCCTCCATTTCTTTGCTTCTCTTTTTTTTTTCCTTAGAATTTTTTTTTCATTAGAAAAAAAATGGTAGGTTTAGGAAAATGTAGTTATTAAGGAAGGAGAACTAACTGAGTTGTAAAGGCCCTCTTATTCATCTTAAAAGTCACCGAGTCGTGCTGGCTGAGGGCACACAGTGCTGCTATTTGCACAACCTAAGGGAAAGAAACATCTTTTTAAGCTCTTGTTGTTACAACACTTTAATAATAGGCACAGTCAAAGCAAAAATCTTCAGGAAAAAATGTAAACATTTTTACAAATTCGTTCTGTTGCATAAGAACTGAAAGGTGAAACCAACCCCCCATTCCAAAGCAAAAATAGACCAGAAGAACAAAGAGCAGATTAAACTCAACTTTTCTTGAACTCCCTTTAAGATTAACACAGAAATGTGCTTTCACAGCTGGACACTCTCCATGTCTGTAAATCACTGTTTGTTGTCTACTTTTCCACACCATCCAGCTCACCTGAGAACCTGCCTCTGATGTGTGCTGTTGAAATGAGTCTTTAAATTGTATTTTTAAAAGGTTGACATTTAGCTAGGTGGGAAATAAATACCGCATGACTGTAATGACAGCACACACTCTTTCTCCTCCAACTTTTGTAGGGATGAAAGCATGGGCCTGTCTTCTTTCAAGGCATTTTCAAACATCCAGTAATGAGTTAGCAGGAATTTATTGTAGGAAACAAAACACCATGACTGCAGAGTTCCCTACAGAACTGTCATGCACATCAGCTGGGCTGGTTTGAAACTACCATGTGTTGGCAGGGAAAACATGCAACACAAATCATTTCCAATATGCAAGATTTCTAGGAAAATAACAAAACCAACACAGTGAAAAGTCTCCCACTATCAGATTATGATTTGTCCTTGCATATGAAGTACTTAAGGTTAAAGAACTTTCAAACTCATCATTTATTTGGCTGTTCTTTTTACCACGTTTCTGAATGCTGGTTTTACAATCTCATAATTTAATAATGAAAAGACTAAAGAGCAAATATGGGTCTCTGTAAAGGACATAGAAGACATAAGCGATATATTTAAGTTGACTTAACTGGAAAAATTTAACTGGATGATGCTGAGAAGTCATAATGTACAACTTATATAAACATTCATTTTTAAGGAATGCAAAAGTTTTACCTCTGAGCTCCTCCACTGTGGTACAAAACAAGGACACATGTAGTGAAATGGGATTATTTTCCTTGGGAAGAACTTGAGCTGCTTTCTCCCTACCAGAAGAAGCCAAGATGGTGACTGTTATTAATTCGTTAAGCAACTAGTACAACACAGCTTGCTTTCAAGGCGAATATAAACTCTTCTGATTATTTTAACTAGAAAATAAATGAAGTTATTAGTATTCCAACTATGATCAAATGAAAGTATTGCTATGAAGTTATTACTTTGATCTCCTGAGGCAAATAAAGGGGGGGAAATGATGTTTTAGTAATTCTTCAAGTACTATCTGGTTATACAAAGTATATCCAAAATAGGATTTTTCAGGCAGTCAGAACTCATTCTAGATATTTTACAGTATTGTACACCCTGCCTAAATTTTTTTCCCTGTGCTTAACTGATTTTTCCTCCTATCATTACAGGCAAAAACACTTCAAAGCAATGAAAGGACTCATAAGAGGAATCTGATGCCTGGGCTTCCATCACCACCAGCCTGTGTCATGTCACAGAGGTATTCCTGACAGATGTGGGTCCCTCAGGATCTGTGTCTCAATTATGCTTCTTCACTGCTGAGTGTCAATACACCAGGTCTGTTCATCATGCACAAAAGACAGTCTAAGAGACAGTTGGGGTTGTTCAGCCTGGACAAGAGAAGGCTCTGGGGAGAGCTATAGCAGCCTTCCAGAACATAAAGGGCACCTGCAAGAGAGCAGGAGAGAAACTTTTCACAACTGGATGTAGTGATAGAAGAGAAGAGGTAATGGTTTTAAACTGTCAGAGAGTAGATTTAGATATCAGGAGGAAATTTTTTACTGTGAGTGTGGTGAGACACTGGCACTGGTTGAACATAGAACCAATCGGCACTTGCTGCACATAGAACCTATTAGGAAAGCTGACCCGAAACAGAGACTGAACAGAGCCAGAGAATAAAGTACATATTTATTGAAAGGCCTTTAAGAGTACACCTTGGGCAGGACAGGGCCTGACCAGGGCTACACCCAGGGTGGACTAAGAATGGTCACAAAATGGCTGGCCAGTCACGAGATCTTACATTTTTATAAGTTTTGGTCCATTTGCCTATTGGGGTTTAATTGTCCAGTTACAGCTTCAGGTTGTGAGAGCCCATCCTTCTTGTTCCTCCCTCCAGTCCACCATTGTTTATGCTTCTGGGCCTGAAAGTTGTCCTTGGTCTTCAGCAGGAAAAGAATTTGTTTTGTCTACCTACTCTGTGAGGGAGCTTACTGGCACTTAATATGAGACTCAGAACTACATCCCTAGGTAGCACAGAATCTGAAAAACATGAAAGCTAAAACTTAAGGCATCAGAGGTCTTCAAGCCCAGGTTGGATGGGGCTTCTATCAGCCTGGTCTAAAGAAGCTGTCCCTGCCCCATGGCAGGGGCATTGGAATGAGATGATCTTTAAGGTCTCTTCCAACTCAAGCCATTCTAGGATTCTATGATTCCATGATTCCATGACCTTGGCAAGTGTATAACCTGTCCCTCATCAGGAGTAGTTTTTCTTAATCTTATAATAGCCTGGGTCATTGTTCTTCTGGGTGCTGTTTGTGTGGCTGTACATGTCATCAAATTGGCACCAAGTTTATGCAGATTTGTCATAGATGCTGCCTGAGACCAAATCCCTGCTGTGAGTTACCTGGAAGCATTCCCACAAGCAGTTCTGACAGTTTCATATTTATGTTGTGCAGTGCTTTGGTCTCCAGAAACCAGGGCCAGACTTGCATCTCAGGATTATGTATCACCTTCTCTAATGAGCTGGAAAACACATCAGAATACAGCACTCGGAAACTAAGTAGAAACGACTACACAACAGCCACTGAGAGAGAATTTTCACTCATCAGAGCTGCCAAAGGAGCTTTGTGCCAACAAGAGAGGCAATGCAAGACTGCAGCAAGCCACTGGCAATACCCTTGTCACAGAATGTTGATAACTTGCGTTGCTACTTCACGAGTCTCAAACCACATTTGTCTTAAGCGACCTTTAGGTTTCCATTCACAAACAAAAAGGAATAATAAAATTTAAGATGCTTTGAGAATGGGTTTGGCTTTCAGCTGTCCTGAGTATCTTGCTGAAGACCTTGGCTGGGCTGGTTTACAGGCAGTGTGTGACTGTAATTTTTTTTTTTTTAACACAAGTGCCCATCTTCCCCTTCCCATCAGGTCAGCCAGACAGTCTGCAGCTGAGCTCCATGGAGATACAGAAAAAGGAGTGAAGCAGTTGCAGTTAAAAAGACTGTAAGTTACTCCTTTCTCTGATGGTGGGTGAGTGCAGGTTGCACCAGTTTTTCATGCCAGCATCCCACTATTCTTAATGACTGCCTTAACTTCAGCCCTCACCGCTGTCCTTCAGGCAGTTTTTAAAACACGCTGAAGTACCAAGCAGAACCTTGTCATTTCTCCATATTTACAAGTTGAGCTTTGCTAAGACAAGTTTTCATGAGTGAAAGCACTTCATGCATGTAGGAGAATACAGTTTTCAGGAATGACAAAATCTGACTGGCCAGGACTCCTTTTTTTTTTTTTTTTAAATCCTATTACATGACATCATGCTTTAGTATTACTTCAGTGAGCTCCAGAAATCTTAGAAAGACTTAGATAATCTGTTACAGGGGGTTTGGCGTGGCTTTTTTCCCCCCTCATGTTAAGGAAATTATCAAATTGTGAGCCTATAGAAGTTATGAGCCCTCCTTAAGTTGGGCTTAAAATGTTCTTAAGATCCCCTCTCAAGACCAAGAAAGTAAGAGAATTGCTTCTAGAAAATTATTCCATTTTTGAGGCATGTGCATTTTCACTGACATTTCCCTCTCACCTTTGAGAAAACGCAGCCGAGTGCCTGAAATTAACAATCATGTATGTGTGTAAGGATGTGTGGAAATAAAAAACTGTATGGAAGGTAAATGACTCAAAGAAAATAAAGGCCATCTAGCTAACTGGAATGGAAAGGCAATTGTCCATTAGATTCAGCTTCCATCTATCAATCACAGCCGAGATGTCCACAGTCAGGACAGCCACAGGAATGGACTCATAGGATCCAGGGGCCTTTAGGAGAAGGTGGCATGCTGTTCTGTATAGGTTAGACCATCTCCACCAGAGTTCCTTCCTTGCTGTGGTATGCACAGCAATGTGGTGGACCATAGACATAATTTCTGGCATAGTGTGTATGGTTTGCTCTGGATTACTTAACAACAGGAAATCAGTATAAGTGAAATAACAAGCAAAACCTAACCAAAGCATGCAGTCTCTGTCCAGAGGCTTGATTTAGGCACAAAAATGTAAGCATTAATAACAGCTTACAAGATCAGTTATTTCTGCTTGTTCTGGTGCTGTCAACAGTTCTTGTCATTTGAAAATGCCTCAGCAGAGTCTTTCAAGGACCTTCCTCATCCCTTTGTTCTCCTCAGGGAATTTATCTATCACTAACCTTTAAGGAGTATTTTATTTTCCCAGTTAGTGTTTGGAAGCCCTGCATAAGAGTTTGAAGTATGCAAATATGCATCTGTACATAGAGAGAGTTTATCAGGGTAAAGCAAATTTTGAAATTTGTAACAATAAATTCCTAACACGTCATATAAATATGTTTTGTTAAATGTCTGGTTATCTGGGCAGGGTAAAATGTGATTTTTTTTTTTTCTCGGTTTATATATGGCCAACATAATTATAAGCTGAGAGCCAGATTAAAAAATGGCTACTATGTGTCTAATTTAACCTTAAGTGTAAATTACTATTCAGGTGCCTTTTTTTCAGTTGAAGTTTATCTAATTTAGGGAGCTCAGGACTTGCCTCCTCAAATCTTTTAATATACTGAGTGAGAATGAAGTGTGTGGGTTTCCATTACCTTGATTACCCTTGCCATCACAGAAACTGTGCTGGAAGTCATAACAGCAATAATAAGATAATTTCCTTTTTTTTTTTTTTTTATTCCAGGCAGAATAAAAAACCTGTCTGTTTCCAGTGAAGTATAATTCTTGCCAATAAAAAGATCAAAGTCTATGTTTAGACTACCATAATTTGTCCATCATTTGTCCATGTCTATTTAGGTCCATGGAGAACCTAAAAGCAAAATATTTTACCAGTAATACCTGCATAATTATGATAAAGATACCAGTAACTTTTTTTTCTTGAAATTGTTGTAGCTGCCCATACCTACAAGCTGTAAATAAAGCTAAGTCTCAAAGAGATATCAGGCTCCTAAGTAAGAATGTCTGCTTTCAGTATGAAAATGTTTGATCTAAGAAGTCTGAATCTGGAAAAAAAAAATTGAGAAAATTCCTTCAGCCCAACATTTCCTCCTAAAATGAAATCTTTACATACTGCTCTGTCAAAGCAAAATGGTGGGTTTGAAGATGAACTAAAGTACTGAGTTACTGATCTTCTGTTTCTCAAAAATAATTCTCTAACCAAGGGTTATTTTTTAGAATCACCAGTTGCATTCAGACTTTACTCAGTGGTTAGCAGAATGCAGACTTGCAGGTTTGCAGTGCTTCCAAGAACCATAGGATCATAGCATGATGCAACTTTTTAGGCTGGATAAGATCTTTGTTAACATAGCACTGCCAAATCCACCACTAAACCATGTCCCTCACTAGACCATGTCCTACCACTAAACCAGTGCCACATCCACATCTTAAATACCTGCAGGGATGGTGGCTCAACCACTTCCATGGGCAGCCTGTCCCGATGCTTGACAAGCCTTTCAGTGAAGAAATTTTTCCATCTGAGGAAAATATCTTTTAACTGCTTTTATTTTTGACTTATTTTTAATCTATTAAAAATTTCAGTGAGTTTAGGGTTGAATATAGGTTGGCTTATGGATTTTTAAGAACATCACAGACATCAAAAACTAAAAAAAATCCAAACAAAAAAACAAGCAAACAAACAAATGAAAAACCCATAACAAAACAAAAATTCAAACTTGAGCTTCTGGGAGAGAAAACCTCCAGGCACCAACACAGGCTGGGGACCAACAGCTGAAAAACAGCTTTCCAGAGAAGGGCATGGTGGCTTTAGTGGACAAGATGACCAAAAGCCAACAGTACACTCTGTGTCAAAGAAGGCCAGTTCTAACAGCTGCTGTCCCATTTCTTTAATTAACCTCTGTTCTGTGCTTGCTCTTCAAATTCTTTAAATTGCGGTATTACCATTTGATTACAAACCCTCACAATTACGGTGAAGGCAGACTATCCAGGCTTTTTTCTTCCATTTTCCTTTGAATGCTGAAGACTTTCACACACCAGTTACTTGTGTGAAGATTCTGACATTTCCATGAGCTGATCAGAATATGCATAAGAAGACTCAGAGGATTTTCTTCACTTTACAAAAGTTTAAGTGACACAGTCACATTGGGGTGTTTTATTCTAGGAAACAGAAAAGAGGACCTGAAGTTGTAGTTTATTGCTCATACTCTGAATATTGTTATAATTAATTTCTGTTTGAAAATAATCAGATGAATGCTTGCTGTTGTTACGTGAAGCCAGTCGTTAATTATCTACATTTTCTTCTTTTTACAGTCATTCTTTCTACATAATTAAAAATTCTTCCCCATCCAAAGGGAAGTCTGCATTCCAGCTGAGTCTGAGTCTCTGAGAGGGAAACTTTTTTCTCTTATTGCTGGTTTTTAGTCATCCCCTGCTGATATCCTGTCGTCCAGTCAAAACAGAATGAATTTGCAGGAGGCTTTCAGCAGCAAAAAACTCCCTGAAGCTTTGCTGTAAAATAATACATGCAATGTACTGGAAAACAATTGAGCTTGCAGTGCTGGAATATAAAATCGTAGTAACAACCACGAATCAGTTTGACACACCGAGCCCAATATTAATTTGAAACAATTCCATGTAGTTCTTGGGCATTGTCAAAATGGGAAGTGGATGTAATAAAGACACTAACAAAATTAACTTATAAAAGCGTATTGAGTGAAACAAATAATCACATAGAAGTTTTAACTGACTGATAAATACGAGGTCAGATTTCATCTCACAGTGATGAAAACCTTGTCTGTTTTGTCTGAGAATATTTTGACATGCCTAAGAGCAATCAGGCATGATGCCTAAGAGCATCCAAAATGACTTAGTATCCAAATGAAGAATTTAAAAAAACCCCAAACATTTCCTAATTAATTCAGCTCACTAGATTGCCTGTGGACTGTCAGTGCTGATGTGAGGGATTGGTAGATTCATGCAGCTGGAGACAGATTCTTCTAGAAGCCACCAAAATGGAATCTGAAGATAGTCTACAAATACACACAAGTGTTGTCACTATGAAATCCTGTGAGAATCATCATGTACATCAGAAGAACACAGAAGACAATCTGGATTCTGTCTGGAATACAGGATGGAAGGCTAATCTGAGCATTATCTGTATTTTAAAATCAGTTTAATTAAATTCATGAACCCGGTTGAATGGACATACTTTTCCTTTTTTTTTTTTTAGTACATAAATAAGGCACTTCTCGTACTTCTTTTAAAGATTTGTGTGAAGTAAATGAGACATACAATCATTGTTGTGCTGAAATAATTATTAAAATATTAAGATTTTTGTAATTTGTGGCCAAATCAGACAATTAACCTGTTGCACTAAACATGAAATTTAAATTGTTTTATGCAACCAAAGAATTTGGAATGCACAAATGCTTTCCAAATATTAATTTGTTATCCAGATATTTTTCTGTGCCTGTTACACTGTGAAGATGAATGTCAGAGCCCAACATGTACAGGGTATTAGACAAAAACAAGGGGCCAAATTCAGACTGGTGAAGCTCAGCCAGATTGTTGTGCAGGATTCAGTAAGCTTTTACTGTGTAATACTTAAAATAAATCATGCAACAATGCTATGCTACTCTTTGTTTACAGATCCTCCTTTACAAAGTTGAAATTGTTCTTTCCTCTATGAGGGTCACATCGTGACAGTTCAGAGTTACTGAGAACAATGCTGATCTCTTGCTTAGGAACACTGCAGTGAAGGAATACGAGAAATGCAGGGGTTATGCTAAAGTACAATCTTATCTGTTATCCAAGCCTGCCATCAGTCACTTGAGAAGCAGTATCTTGATCTAATTTACTCTGCCTTTTGCAATTCTGGATTAATCTGGAATACAGGTATTTTGCTGGTGTCACACCTGGTCAGAAGGATTGAGGTTGAACACTATCATATACCATGTAACTCCTTATTACCCCATTTTGTTCCTGATCAATTCTTGATTTTGGGACTGCAAAGCCCCAGAATATGTTGCGTAACCCAGTAAAAAATTTTTATTTCCTATGGTGATCTGACATGAGCAACCAATTCTTTAAATTATTCTCTAAGTTGTTCAAGAACAGCTTCATTCATCTGAGATAGAGTGATGAAAAGCACAATTTTCGAACAGTGCTTGACAGCATGGAGGCTCCCAAGGTGCTCTGTAATATGTAATGATTTTTGCCATGAAACTGATTTCTGTTGATGTTGTTTTCTATAAATATTGCTTGATCTAATGAAACTTATTTTAGAGCTATACTGAAACAAACCAATTACCTCTTGAAACTTTTCCCAGTATCATCTAGCTTTCTAACCCCATACATTTTAGTTTCTAAATATGATAATTTATGTAGTACTCTACTAGTTTTTGATGATTCCTGGAGTAACTATGGTAGAACTTGCCTTTATAAAACAAGTGATTTTTACTCTCTGATGAGGCCTTGTTCTGCTAAAATGTCAATTTTATAATAAGAACTTCCATTAGGAAATACATTTTAAGTAACTTTGAAATATGTGAATTGAATTTGCTCTTCATTCACAAAACCTAATTTGCAAAAGATGTACTTTTAATAAGAACACAGTTTTACAGGAAATATTAATATTTAAATTCTCCTGAGCCTGAAGACCTGTTGTTTAATTTCATTTTTTTACATAATGGTGAAATAGAGCATCAAAGAATACAGTGTTCCTGCACCTTTGTTATGCAGTTAAAGGCAACTTAATACATTTTATTTTGTAGTGCACCTGGTAGATTGAAATCTGCTGTATTCTGCTGCAATCTGCTGCTCATTTTCCTACAATGATTTTTTAGTCAATTTTCTCGTCTCATTGAATATATGGAGGACAGCAAGAATGTCTTATGCCAGCAACTCCCTGTACAGCTCTCTACTAAGGACTGAGGCACCTGAAGTTGACTGATATCCTTTCTTTTTGGCATGATATCCTTTCTTTTTTGCATGCAGTGCTTTCTGTGCATATTCATAATACCCTGTGTCATTGCATGTCCGGGAGCATCAGTCTTCACAGTTGAAACAGCAGCACTCACCTCTAAAACCTACTGCGATCTAGAAACTTTGGGCAACATTCATTTTACCCAGATTTGC
Organism: Acrocephalus scirpaceus scirpaceus; assembly: GCA_910950805.1. Classification (NCBI taxonomy): domain Eukaryota; kingdom Metazoa; phylum Chordata; class Aves; order Passeriformes; family Sylviidae; genus Acrocephalus; species Acrocephalus scirpaceus. The sequence goes on along the minus strand of OU383774.1, from coordinate 50,807,381 downwards.
AGCCTGTTTTGATATTTCTTCCTCCCCATGTGTGCTTTATGGGAAGCACAGGCCTACACGAAAAGGTTCAGATGCTTAGAGCACAAACAACTTTTTAAAACTTCACCTCAATGACTGTTCTTGGGTCTCCTACAGCTTTGAATTAAGTCAAGGGTGGATCTCCTAGCTCACACCTTTCTATGCTCCTCATACGTACTTGTATGATTAATTAAATTTTTTTACTTCTCAAAACAGGAGATAAAACACTGACTTTCATAATTACAGAATTGGTGAAGCTGAAACCTGTAACCCACGTGCCATTTAAGTGGTTGATTCCAGTGACATGAGTGGTGCTAAAGGAAAGTCACAAGCAATTTAAATTAATTTAGAGCAAGGCACTGATCTAGATTTCTTTGAAATTGTATTTCTTCTTAAAAGTCAGCCTGAGCCTATAATAAGAGGAGATGGCAAAATAATTTTAAATGTGTTTATTTTTAATACTAGAGGGATACCATAAGAGAGACTGTCAAACAAAAAAAACCATTTTATATGGCAGCAGTAGAATGAGGAAAAGCAATAAGATTCATATTGTCATTTTTCACAGGTGACTTGTTTCCATTTTTTCAGAGAGCTATTAGGTTCTCTGAATGGTTAATAGGGAATTGTGTATTCATAACCTTTTCTCGAGGGATACCTCAGAACTACCAAATATGTTCCTCCAGTTGTCTTCTGGGTCTTGGCTCCCTGATCATCCATATCGTACACACTAGTTCAGGGTGAGCACTCCTTTGGGCTGAAACATTTATTTCCCCACAAAATAAAGTCTAGGTGCAGGTCTGGGGATAATTCAGTCCAAAAAGTGTTCTCCAAAGATGATATGACCCTACATAAGCTATTAACTCCTGCATTACATTCTTGTAACCCACTCTCTGTGGGCTTTGCAGACTCAAGCAGCCTTACATGTCTCTGCAAAAGAGGTAATACATTCTTTCTGTTTCGTGTTATAAAAATATAGATCTTGATAGGCTGAAACAATTTTTTTTCACTTTCTACTAGAATATGCAAGCTACTAAAACCCAATTATGTTTCTCAGCAACCAGAGCACCATGTAGGTCCTTGAGGAGGAAGCCCAGGGCTGGTTTGGATGCAGCCAGCTTTCTCAGGCAGGGGAAGTCCCAGTGTGGACAGGAGCCATCCTGCATCTGGTATTGCAGGCTTGTCCCTGTAGGAAATGCATTTAGCAATGCAGGTACAGCCAAAGATACGAAGCTTTACCAGTTATTCAGGCAACTGATGGCAAACTCACAATTGTATTATCAGCAACAAACTACCAACAGAAGAACTTCCCCTCCACTGCTCCATCCTACTGCAGAAAATACGTGTGCTTTGGTCCCACAGAGCCTGTTTCATAGGTTTTGTACCTTGATGAGGCATCCACACACTTTAATGTGTGTCATTCCACAGAAGGTATTTGTCTTTGGCATACATTTCTGCAATAACATTACTTTACTAATGCAAACAGCTCCATTGGATCTCAGTGATTAGTTGTGTACTCAGGTCCCAAACTACGTTCAGAGTAAAAGTGGCATAGATTTGCTTCACCATGAACTCTAAATAAAAGCATCTGCAGTCCAGTAACTTCAAAGTCCCCTGGGTTCATAATACTTACCTATAATAAAATGGATGCTTTTTGATCTGAACTGACTGTCCAGTTAAGCTACATTTTGTTATATCCATCCCCAGCTTTCATTCCTATGCCAAAGGTCTACTGTTCCTGCAACCCTTGAAATTTTATTAGGAATTTTGCGACTGTTAGCAATGTGCTGAATCAGGGTGGGATTTTCTTTAATATAAATGTGCAAAACTAAGACGAACAGCTCAACAGCTTTTCAGCTCTGCAAACTTAGCTATGATTTAGAGAAGCCCAGTTCATTAATCAGAGCTGTTCTCACTGTTTTTAGCGGCACATATAATCTTTTCTTATATAATTACCCTTTTTTCTTCAATCCCTAGCACTTCCTTAAAGCTACTAGGCATACACACTATTTTATGTTATTTCTAAACAAAGTAAAATTCTGTGCACAGTTAAATAAAAGGCAAAGATTTAAGTAAGTAATTAGGTTCACTGATTTCTAGCAGGCTTCGGTATATACTTCAACTGGCATATAGGCAAATGTTCTGCTAAGTCATAATTCTGGTTTGTTTTTTTAATAATTGCATTATCTGTCCTGTATTAGACAGGATGTTATCTCACCCATGCTCAGCTCTACTTTTGGATGTCTTCTTCATCTTAACCCTCTAATATTTGTTCTCTATTTGTCTTTTTTATTATTTAGAAACTGCTTCTTTGTTTATTTTTAGAAAACAATCCCTTTTGTTTTACGGATTCCCACCTAAGCAGTTTTTCTGTCACTTGCTAAACATCAAAGTTCAGCATCTGTAATTACTGAGGAAGATGCTTCAAATCTAAGGAGAATTGACTTAGTTTTATTTTACAATTAATGTGATCAGCAGAAATATTACTTTCCAAATATCTTCTGTCTGATTATGCCTTTTTGCTGCTGCAGTCAAGATAAAACATGACACATAAACGTAAAATGTATCTCCTCACCTCTTCTTCAAATCCAATCTTAGAAAGAAAACATTCAACAAAGATTTCTTCATAGAAATCTGGAATGCAATTGCAGACACACACCTCCAGCCCTTGAAATTTCATAACCAAGGACTGTAACAACAACCCTGAGGAGTGGAAACTTTCATTTCCTATTTAGTTTTCATTTGTCCCTTTTGGGGAAAGTAAGACACTACTGAGAGGTTATCATCACAGTTCATTTTATTGTATTTTATTGCAAATTTGTGTCTCCAAAGAAGGCAGCAGAGACTCTGAGCCTGCCATCAAGGATACATTGGAATACTTCATGAATATATTCTACCAGGATAATAAAAGCAAAAGAGACAATTAGACAGTATCTGATGACCACACCAGGGTGAAGGACAAGCTTTAGGATTAAAGCTTTAGGAGGCTCTAGAGTAGAAACTAAGCTGAGAAGATGCTGTCTGTCATTACTTGAGTCAGACCTGGTATTGTCATTCTGTACTGAGTCCTTCACCTCAGAACTACGTGGCCAGAATGGTAAAGGGTTTGCCTTTATGGCAAGACCCAGCCATGTTCCTTCTGCTAAAGCCCAGGCATTCTGTGGCAATAGGCTTTCCAGAGTGCTTAGGAGGGAGAGGCAGAGATCAATGTGCACACGTAGCCCTTTCTCCCATTATCACACAGTTCTCATTTCCACAGGCTACTGGTCTGATTAACAACTGATGCCAGTTTCCAACTGTTGGTATAATAGAACTATTACTGTTATAAATGCTTCGACACTCAACACATTACCTAATACTTGCGAGAATAAGAACTCCCTGAATACAACATAAACTGGGACTAAGAAGATAAAAGAATGTCTTAAACCAGTGGCCCATTACAACCCCTCTCTCTTTTTAGGAGTTATTTATATGCCATTTGTATTACAGTCACATGCAAAGGGCCCCCACTGAATCATAAAATAAATGGCAGTGTTTTCTTTAGCACTGTTAATATAGGAAGCATATGCTTGTGAGTAGTGCACAAATCACACTGTGGAAACATTTCCAAATGAAAGCCTGAGAAACCATTGGGCTGTACCTCTCAAACAACAGGTATGTTACATATATTATACATGCTATAGGTTTGACCCTGGCTCTCTGAGGGGTAGATTTATGGACTGAATTCCTTTTAAGTCTGCTGTATCGTATTTCATTTTAAAAATGAAACAAAACAACCTAAACAAGGCAATTTGCTTTCCTTTGAATTTTAGCTCATTCTTGTATCCAAGGGAAAAAAAATACATATAAGAAACTTACAATAAAAAGGATGGAAAGGCTAGGATGCACAACATAAGAGGATCTGTGCAAATATTAAACGGTTAACCTCCCTTGTCTTATTTTGCATTGTGTCTGATGTGTGTACATGGGCCTTCCCTTTTCCTGTTTATGGCTCATTATCACTGCTTCTTCCCAAAGTACATCTTCTTATATCAGGCCTGTAGGCTGTCCCTTGTCTTTCGTCTTTATATAACCGCTCTCCCCCTCAGTTTTTAACACAGCAGCCTGTTTCTTCCTCTCAGCCTCCACATGGCAATCACCCCCTCTTTGCCATATAGCTATACAGTCCCTCAGTTCTTAGCACATGAACATATCTAAATTTTCAGAAATTCAGGAATATACCTGTTCTGCTTATGTCTCCTAAATCCTATTTGTGGGAAAACAACCCAGGACTCCTTATGTACCTAACGGAGAGTATTTTAATCTATAATATCTTGTAAAAAAAATCATGCACATGATTTATGCTAATAAACTTGCTTTACTTAAGTTTGGTAGACACACTGCACCTCTGTTTTAAGTTGGCACATCATGAAATGTAGATGGGGCTGACACAACATGGGCGGAAATTAGTGCCCTTTAAAATCTATACTCACAATTTTCATTTTAACTTGCATCTCTGAGAGCATATGATATTAAATACACATAGGAGCACACATTCCTACCGATTAGACCAGTGGCTTTTTACAGGCATATTATCATCACACACAGTTATAATACTAAAATATGCAGCATACGTTTTAAAGCCTATCTTTACTTTGTTTCCTCTTTTTTCTTTGCCCAGCTTTGTGCTTTCTCACCCTGAGACTTTGTGTTTCCTCTCTAGCTTGAGAATGAAAAAGTATGAACACCAAAAACTCTGCAGGGAGTTCAGGAAAATCGCTATTACAATATTTCTTTCTTCAGTTTTCACGACTTCTTACACAGACAGAACAGCAGAAAAGGTGCAGAATCTAGGGCAATTCTTCCAGCTTTGCACTATATAGTATGTGGCCATGGGGAAACTGAAGGGCTCACTGTGTATGCCCAGCAACAATAAAGCAATCCCTGTTTAATGAGAAAAGAAGGAGAAAGCATTTTTCAAACCAGATATTCAAGGATTCATCTTAATATGGAGTTCAGCCTTAGTTTGTAAAGGGTCAGCTCCCTTGCAAAATAAAGCTATCAACTTCTAACAATATTATTTTTGTCTCATAAGCCTGACAAAAGCACAGCTTTTGCTATAGGTACATTTTCCAAAACTATTCACACAGCTGAAAAATAATTATTATTCTGATTTTTTTTTTCTTTCTAATCCACCTTTGCCATTTGCTTCTTTCACCCTCTTGCTCCTTTTTTTTGTTTGCCAATGGAAAGGGAGAAAACAGAAAGCAACATAAGTAATCCTGGGTTCAGATACCCATTTTCTGCTGGATTACTTCTGTATCCAGCATCATTAGGGATTAGATAAAAGATGGGATCGCTGGAAACCACAGCTCAGGAATTACATGTTTGAGTAAGTAGACAGTTATAGTTATGCTCCTGCATGTTATCTGTGTGCAAATGTAACATAACTGGAATGAACCAGAGGGGAATGTTGGTTATTCTTTAGTCCTATTTTCATTCTGGAATATGAAGTAGCATAGGAAGACATTTTTCTTACTGAGATTATGGATGTTTGGGGAATATGCTGAGCTGCCCAAGGAACATGCAGGGATTGCATAAATGGATCCATCTGGCAGACATTTGCTGAGACAGAGATTTTCTGTACCGGTTTAGCTGAAGATATGAAACTCATAAAACTCAGTGATCCTCAAGTAAAAATTAGTTTCCTCTAAAGTAAGGAGCAAACTCTGTCAAACTGAGCACCTACCTGAACTTTCAGCATGTCTTTGGCAGTGATTTGGTGTGAACCATCCATTCTCCCACAGAGACTCTTCACACTTTCTGGAGGATTACTGCCAGCTTGCTGCCCTTGTTGAGCAAGTCATATTCATCAACTGCCTCATCTGCAGGCACTGGAAGCTGTAATCAGTTTGGAGAAGAGGAGAGAACTAAACTATTTTGAATTCCTGAAAATGTTATGAAATAAGACACCTGACTAGAGAGAAAGGGTATTTGTGTTTGTGCTGAGGAAAAGATTAAGAAACTCTCTCACCATTGGACATCCAAGAAACAATACAGACAAGATTTGAAACTGGCTAAACTCCATATGCTCTGCTGCTCTGAGAACAATTATTTCAGCATCTGTCTTAAGAGTGAGGGAACTTTCTGCATCTGATGGTAAATTGTGTTTAATCACTTTTACATTTTTGGAGACTTTCATCTAGCTAAGTGATTATCATAATATTGTGCAATGGATTTATCACTTCTGAAGTTATTCCCTTTTGCAGGTTTAATACAGTGTTTTACTAAAATAAGTCCAGGTTCTTTACTAAGAATGCAAGTATAAACAATTTCAGGCTGATACTTTTATTTTGCTTCTAAGTCATATTTTTTTGCATCTTTTGTTCCTCAAAACATTTAAGAAGCTCAATTAACATGGGAAACAGGTAAAAATGTTATAATTCTTTAATAGCATCCATCTACCAACTTTTGTTGTGTACCAGCTTATATAATGCTCAGTTCTATGCTGAAACTGTAACTAATACTTCTCAAAACATATGTAAGATATTTTAAATTATAAAGAACATTATATATATTTAAGTACTTAAAAATAAAGAAAGATTCATTTTCTGAAAGAATAGCTGTCAAACTTTACATTTTTCAATTTTCAATGAAAGGCTTTAGCCCGCTGTCAGACAGCAGTGGAAAGCTATGCTGACATTAAGAAGGCAGCTAGAACAGGGGAAATATTCACACAATAACATGAAAGAATCCCCATTAAACCATCTGAGACTTATACACATACAGGATATTGAGGTTTCATGTTTTTCTCTGTTATGTGCAAGAAATAATACTTTATATTAAGTTACTTGATGTCTTTAAATGATTGTGCCCATGTTTTCTGCATGGTTTAGTACTTTAAAAGTGGGACAAGTAATTATCTCTTACATAATAAACCATCTGCATGGATATAATTAAACATTTGCTCAGTTGTATTTGATATTAAACCAGAAAAAGAATGTGGTTAAGTAGCATTTATCATGCAAAAGATGTCAAAATCAGCTGAAAATCCATCTATAATATCCTGGTTAGTTGCTAAGCTTTTGAAGGGGTCTTGAATAGATCTCAAATGTGATGCTGCATAACTCAGGTTGACATGGTAACATGCATAGTAAGGAAAATCTCAGCTTTATTATCAACTTCATTTTAATTCCCTCCCTTTTTCATATGCTCCCCTCAGTTTCTGGAGTAAATGTATCTTAAGAGTCTCTGATTGCAACTCATAATTATTTGGTGTAATTAAGATGGCATGCTAGTCTTTTATTTTGTAGGCTGCAGAATAGTAGCAGGTCTATGAAATGAATCCCTAGCAGCATTTTTTTAATGACCATGTTAAATTTAGTGCTGCTCCGAGAGAGATTATGTGTTTTTCTTGGTTAATGGGATGTTTGCTATATTCAGACATCTGGCAACACTGTGCCTGAGGAAACAGGCAGAAAAGAAATTCACTGTAGCTACTCTTACAGACATATAAGCTGTTAGGGGTCAGTGACCACAGCCATAGGTCCTGAAGACTCTTGCTGGAAAGACAAGGCCAGAAGAGTCAAAGCTTGAGAACACAGGCTGAAAGAATGATAGCAGGGCAAAAAAAGGACCCTGTAAGCCAGAGGCAAAAACAAATTTGCAAGGACAAAACTGAGACATAGTCAACATTTCTTGATATATTTAGATTAAAACTGAGGCTTCATGGGTGACTATCACAAAATTTTATGTCTTAAGGTAATGCAAACACATCTTTAGACTGTTAAAAAAAAACCAAGAGCTTTATTTCTTCTGCAAAATAAATCATATTTTGTTTTGAACAAGGATTCACATCTTTGTACATTCCTTAAGTATTCTCTCCTGTGCATGAGAGAGCAGTACAGATTGGGGTATGGTGTGGGATGTGTCTGGCACCTTATAGCATGTGATTGAGCAGAGGGAGGAAGGGAGGGAAGAAAGAAACTGCAGAGCTAAGATATCCTCTGGGGAACATGATAGTCAGACCAGGAAAGCAAAGTGCTACACTGCAGGAATGCACGAGGCAGAGATTAAGACCAGAGACAGGACCTGTTTCACTGTGTGACACTTCACAGGTTACTGACTCAAACTCACCCAATCCTTTTGGCTTAGTCATGGATGATAGAGTGCTTCAGCTCCAAGGCAGCTTGAGGGATAGGAGAACTGTGAGATTCCACTGAGGACAAATAAAGGCAGGCTCAGAGTGACCAAAAAAAAAAGCTTAGCTGAATCTTTCTCTGCGACCTTGACATTGGTTACTCTTCAACCCTCAAAATAACTTGCCACTTAGAAAAGTGAGACGTTACCATCACACCAGACAGCAGTGTTACAGACTGAGAAACGAGAGTTTGTCTCCTGGCTTTACAGGGAAACCTTGATTTATCATGGAAATTTTGACATCACTGTGAGAGATCTTTTACAAAGGAAATTGAATTAAAGAGTTAGAAATAAGTTAAAAGGAAGATGACAAATGAAAGAGAAGATCTTCCTCTTCTCTGATAATTGTGGAATTAACAAGATAGAAAAATGGTTGAAACTAGCTTCTGTGACAACTTCTGAGTCCATGGAAGCTTCACATACCTTCCTGATTCCTTCCACAGTGGCACTCCAGAACATAAAAAACCAAACCAAAACAGTTTTTTTAATTTTTTTTTTATTTTTTTAATTTTTTTTTTTTAAACTTAGAAGTGGGTTTTCTGTTGTTCGGATAATTCTTAATGTAATAACCTTAGTAAAATTATACTGAGAGAAGAAAACAAGAATAACTGTTTAGAGGCAGTTTCCCCATGGCCTACACCAGCCAAAAAGGAAGAAAGAGAAGATAAGTTTCAATGCTCCTATCTGCTGCAATATCATCAATTAATTGTTAACCTTAAAGAAATGCTATTTTTCCACAATAACTTCCTTTATTGAATCTTCACAAACTTAAATGATGCATGAGTTATGGTTCTTTAAAGCTTTAATGAGGTATAATTCTGTTTATACCTTTCTCATAAATTTTCAAGGGGTATTTTACACTAAACTTCTGTATACTAAAGCAAAATTAATTAGTTCTTCAAAACAGAGGACTCTGAACTTCCCTTTCATGGCAAATTAGATTTTGCTTTGTTACTATCTAAGAGCATGTGGATTAACTTAATACCAATTTCCTTTCTATCAACAATGATTTGAATGTAATCTTAAGATTTTTCTTTGACTTCTTTATGGCTATTAATGGTAACAGCATCTTTTAATCAAAATTTGTCTGTAAAGCTACATGTGAATTTATTTCACATTGATTGCACCTTAACCTTCAAAATGTAACTACACACATGGACAAGCAGAAAAAGAATTATTGGCCAGCTACCCTATTCTCTTCTAGAACTTATTAATTTCCCCCACAAACATGGTTACCCTATAGATTACAATGGCTCTATTTATTATCAAAGGACTGAGCTGACAATCCAGAGAGTTTTAAAATTACAGAAAACATCAATCTACGCCAGCCCAGAGCTTTTGTCTTACATTTTTAACAAGTAATTCTAAAATAGCAACTCTTAAAGATATTTAATTTTGAATCACCCCAGATCATTGTCTTTTTGACTGGCTGAAGTCTTTTCAAGGTCAAGTTTTTGACAAGTTTTGGGCTAATTCTGGTTTAGTGCAGTAGAACTGGAGCTGCCTGGAACTGCCCAGAAGGGTAGCATGTTGGTCTGATTTAGTTTTGTATTTAGGTTTCTAAATCTGAGTCCGGTTTTAGGAATTTAAGTTCTCTCTCTGGGGGAAGATGAGAAGACTCTCAGCTACATTTAGCTGCCTTCCCCATTTACTGGCTCTTAGTTTCTCTCAGAGTCCCCAACTTTCATTCTTTTTCCTCTGTGTATGCTGATTTAGTTGTCTGTGCATGCTGATTTAGTTGTCTGTGCATCCCTGACACAATCTATGATGACTGTGGAATATTACACTTTGATCTGATTTTACCTTAAACCATGTTACCACAGGAGTCCCAATTACTCCATTAAAACACTGCTAATTAAAACACTCTTCTCCATCAGACACAGAACTTTTACTGCCTGTATATTGCCTCAGGTGTTTTTAGCAATATTTAGGATTGATATCTGTGATCATTTTGTTTGTCTTTTACCTGATGAATCTTACAGCAGTACCCAACCTTACGGTAGCTAAGAATAGCCAAATTAGCGTCACCAGAGATATTATTAAAGAGCATTTCTCTAGACCTTATGTTTCAAACAATTTTGAAATGAAATTATTTCCTGCTCAGTATCTTAAAATAATACTTACTATTTATGCATGCACTGATGGTATTAGACAGGCTGAAATCTCTAAGATTACCATGATAGATTGAGGGTTGAATCTCCTCTAAATTAATCAGAATTTTACTTTCAACAATAATGTAGATAAATCTTTAATCAAGCGCAATGGAATTAGTTCTACCTGCTGCAGCTCTTTGTCCTGGGGTGGTTGAGTGGAAGGACCAGCAGTGTAGACAATGTAAGGAGCAGCAGCTGTTACAGCAACAGCTTTGTCTTACACCACTAACTTAGGAATGGACTGTGATAGGATGGCATCCATATCATCACCCAGAAAAATGCCCAAAGGATCAGACTCAGGTTGTAACAGGAGCTGTGGAACCCAGCAGACACTGCTCGACAACCTCGTGTGGCCAGTGCATCACAAAAAATTTTATCTAGAAGGTGAAAAAACTATTCCTATGCAGCGAAAATTTGAGACACTGCCTCTGACACTAAAGTCTTCCCACTTCATTTCTCTCTTTGAATGACCTGAGGTTTTCCCTGGTGTTTCCTCTTTATGTCCCTCACACATCCCTTAGGAACTTGGGACACACACTGGCTGATTACCTACCTGAGGATGAGCTTACGTCTATCCCTCCCTCTCCTCATAAAATCCTGCCTGAGCTACTGTGATATTCCAGCCCTCTTCTGATTGACAAGACCCACTTGGCAAAAATACATTATTTGGGGCTTTACTTCAGAAGTGCCAATAGTTGGTGAAGAATTTCACAGTCTAAATTATTTTGGAAAGCAGCTCCTTTTAAAAAGTAATGTTTGTAAAAATTGTATACCAACTCTAGCCCCTCTAACTTATTTTTTAAATTCTGGTAGAAAAAACTACCACATATGCTGTTCTTAGGTCGTTAAAAAAACCCCAACCAGTTTGTGCATTTATATTCATAAAACATTCCAGCTGTCTCTCCAAATGAAAAAGACAGTTCTGCAATCTTTAGCCTAAAGCACATGAATACCACTGAGATTAAGTTGAGGTTATTGTTAACATACATATTCTAAATTATTTAAATTGTTTCTGCTAAAGGTTACCAGTCAGAAAAGAATACCAATTCTGTTTAACTGGTTTAAACCAAAGACCAGCAAAAAGACCCTACACTTCAGAATTATTTTAACTCAGCTTCTTGGCAACCTGGAAAGCAGAAAATGTATAGAAAGAGTTTACTCAAATATATATCTTTCTATACTACATGATCATGGAGAATATTTGGAGATGGATAGAGTTGTTTCACAGATAGGATTTGACCTGCCACATGGAAGGTTCATTTATAATATATAAACCCAAAGACAGGGCTTTAGGTTTAATTTTTGTCACCAATATGGGCAAATCAAATCTGCAAAACAGCTCTTTAAACATGTTCTTACTCATACCTGAAATAATAATACCTGAAAGAAAAAAAAAGAGACATAAGTCTGACAAGCCATGCTGAAGGCCTTTTTTTGACATAGTTAAAGCATTCAGGGAATATCAGAAAGTGAAATAAGATAACTTTCCAATACTGAATGTATTCCCTTTACAATGGGACCTCTTTCCAGTGGAAAAAGATGTAGAAATACCTTTAAGGATGTTTTATCCAATGACCAGTATGTAATTATATCTGCTCTATGTAAAGAGAATTAACTCCTGGTCTGCAGTTTAAAAAGCTAAATTTCTTGGAGAAGTCACTCATAGGAAAATAAATGAGAAAAAAAAAATCTGTAACAGTGAATGATTTTACCAGATTCAAAAATCCAGTTGTGCAGTTAGAGAGAATACTATCTTTTTTAAAACACAGCCTCATTGAAGAGAAATACAGAAGGGCAAATAATCTAGTAAAAAATTTCCTTTTGCCCGTTGTTGTAAGTGAACAAGTGAAAAAGTGAAGTAGCAATGGCAAACATATAAGAAATTATCAGTGAGAAATTTTACAACCAGAAACACTAAGGAGAAAGAGGAGTTTAAAAAAAAAATTAATCCTAGCAAAATCATAGGGCTGTTATTAGAAGGGAATAGGTGAAATTCTCAGTAGCAATGCAGAACAGACAGAAATATTCAACTAATATTCTTCATAATATGGTCCCATCCCAGTCAAGAATGCCATATGTTTTTGCCTAAAATAATACGGAAATAATTTTTAGTACACGAGTAGTTTTAAAAGAAACTATTACTGGTCTGCCTGAACAATTAATGTTGCTATTGAAGAAATTCTAGGATGTTAAGAATGTAGTAAAAACATGGATAAAGCCAGGATTACATTTGGACAACATAAAAAATATGACCTCGATTTTATTATTCTATCTATGCTGGAATCAGTAGCGGGTAAAATAAACGGAGTCTTGATATGTGACATAATCAATACCAAAAATGATCGTGTAATTAGCAACAACGAGCATGTCAAATTGGGCAGCTTTCTGGGTGAAATTGTTGGATATGATTGATGAAGATGACTGCATTGGCATACGCTTCTGTAAAGCAACAGACATACAGCAGTATATCAACCTAATTAAGTGACTAGCATTGTACAAAATCAGTGCAAACACGCAATAATTAATTGTGAAATGGCTAAATGGCGGATCTACAAATGTAAGTATAAACAGCTAGCCACCATCCCTTGGGTAATTCCTGAGGAATTTGTTGAGTTCTGCTGTTTCTCATAAGTGAGTTTTTCCCGGCTCGTGGTTGGTGCCAGGACTGCCAGCCCATCCCAGCCCAGCCCATCCCGGCGTGCAGCTCTGCAGTGCCCAGCTGGCTGGTGCCTCTCCAGTTGCTCAGATCCCTGCTGGGAGCTGGCACAGGCTGTTTGCTGAGCTGGGCATATGCGGCGGAGTTAGCACCAGTTCCCTTGGCCTGGCGTGGCATCCTGAGAGCTGAGTGCCTCTCTGACGAGACGTGGAGTGAGCTGTAAACACACCCTTGACACCACTGCCGTGGGGGATTGAGCCTCGCCTTTCAGAAAATGCTGTCCTCTGCTACTGCATGAATTTTTGAGTGATCTGAAGAAGTATTTAACAACATTAATGGTGAAACTTTCAGATGACATGAAATGCATAAAGCACTAAATAATGCAAAGCAAAAACAGTTTTTCTGTAGGGAAATTGACATCCTTTAGTGAGCCAGGATCATTTGAACATGCTTTTTGAGACAGCTGAATGCAAGGTCATTCAGCAGGAACAAAGAATGTAGGTCACATTTGGAAGACTGGAGACTGTGTCCTGGAAAGCGGTAACTCTGAAAAGGATTTAGGGGTCACAGTGGTTAGCCAACTAAAGAGAAGCTCCCAGAACAATGTTCCAAGGCATTTGGTACAGCCTTCAGATACAGGAGTGTTGGGTGGTGACATAACTGTTTCCAATTCTACTTTGACAAAGGTGCTCAAAAATTACAAACGTTCAGAAAAGTTGAAACTGTTAGAAGACTCTTGGATCTGAGAAACCTGATCAACATTAACAGAGATGAGAAGTCCAAGTTACTTATTCAAAGTGAAATGACTGTACTGTGGTTTATAAAGATGCATTTACAGGGGTCTTAGAAATACACAATATTTCAAAGTCTGTCTGACAAGGAAAGACAATTTTCTATTAGGAAAACAGTATGTTAACAGGATGATTCTATAACTGCTGAAATGTTTTATTCAGGCTTTGTTTCTATTTGGAATTACATTGTTTTAATTCAAATGGAGAACGAACATAAGAAAGAAAGGTAAAGCGCATTTTAAAGTGCTTTAAAAATAAAAGCATGGTAAGAATGCTTGACAAATGGACTACACTATTGTGTTGTGTCTTCATGTTAGACACAAAACTTCAATTGAACAATTGAAACAACACATTTCAAAAGATACTTTCCTACTGGGTTTATACTTTTGCCTTGATTTATACTGTATTCTTTTCTTTTGACCTTTTTTTTATTATAGTCAGAGTGAAGGTCTTTCTTGAACATCTGTGAGATATTTTGAACACTTAGGCTAGATGTTAATAATACATGTCAGAGAGATGTAAACACCAATGGGAGAAATAAATTATGTACGTGAATACAGGGCACTATAGCTAAAGTAATGAGTCGAAACATAAGAAACTTCCATTAACCTGATGATCAGAAAAAAAAAATCCTTATCATTGGAGGAATTCAACTTTAAAGGGATGTTTCCTTTGGGGAGCAGAAGCCCCAAGACATTTAAATGAGATATTTAAAATGAACTGAACAAAATAGCACTGAAGAATGTTAAAGAACACTCCTTTTTCAGGACCATAATGGTATTTTCCACCTCTAATCTTTGTGATTGCCTGTTTTTTCTTATCATTTAAGACTGTCATGAATATTTTATTTGATTGTTGACCTACAAAAGAAGTGGCTTAAAGAAAAAAAGTTTTGTTGTAAGACTACCAGAATTCTTTTAATATGAGTTTCCATTCTCCCCTCAAGTATAACAAAGTTACCAATATCACTGATATCTTTTTATTCTAAGCACAGACCAAGACATTTTCAAGCCCAACAGACTAAAAAGCTGGTGAAACACTCAATGTGGATGAGCTCATTTTTAGGAACTTGCACCTGAAAAACAACAGTCTTTACAGTAAAGTGACTCTGCCCCTCATTGTCCATAGGGGAAGAGTTAGAACAAGATCCACAAAAGCTAAGCTAGGTGGTAAGAGTGTGCTGAAGACACAATTGTACATTGAATTCTGACTCTTTTTGATGTTCAGATGTTTTAATACTATTACCCCTTGGAGTAGAGGTTTTTCCAAAGGTTTCAGGTGCTCATTTCTCTTTCAAAAACTAAGGAAAAAATGTGTAGCCAGAAGACTCCTGTCTGCTCTGTTCTTTAGTGATTAAAAAACTTCCCCAGGATGATGAAGACAGGGCAACAATTCATTTTTCTCCTTTAGGGAATCTCCTGTCTCCTGAGAGCCTACATGTGGACTTCTCTAAGGGAAAAGAAAAGAAAGGGAGTGCTCCATCCCCTTCTTTTGAGCTTCTTACATTTTTTGTGGAGGGAAGCTTGGTTTGCCTTCAGACAGATTAAACAGGAGCCTCTATTCTGATTAAAGGTCTATCAAAGGGAGTAGGGTGCCCTGGGCTTAAGTCCCTGTTCCACTGATTGTCTCTGGATTTATGGATATAAAACACATAAATAGTCTGTAATACAGACACACAAAGCCATCTTTTGTCCTTCCCAAATGAGTGCCATAACCACGAGGTTACAGACTAATTCCCTCTCTCTGATCTAATGCATTTTTAATTCTTTTAAAGTGGAGCAGCTCCAACAGAAGGGACAGACTGTGTTTTCTTCCCTTCCATGTCCCCCTGGACCATAGGCTGTTTACCTGACAAGCAGAAGAGGCCTGAAGTCTTCGCTGCACAAAGGAGAGGAAACCAGATCCTTCACCTCGAGAAGGATCTCACCACTGAAATGTTTACATTAAAGTGAAGAATAAGGAGCCTATTAGGAGAAAGCATCAACTGTGGCTGAATTTTTGGGTGGAGGTTGACTTAGCAAACATGCTCCAAGACCTGATGGGCTCAGGCGTTAAGGTAGTCAGACGAAGCCTGAGATGCCTTTGGCCAAATACATGTTTTGAGAAATTTTAGCCAAAAAACTGTAGCATCTATGGAAATTAGTCACCTCCAAGATAAGCTGTAACCAGGTGAGTGGTGTGAGCACGGCTAAGTATGTAACTAAGCATGGCTCCACTGCTTTTAATACCTAAATTCCACATCAATCCCACCTTCAGCACGCAAACCGTGTCATGGGGCTTTGGGGACTCGGTGGGATTTCAGAATTTGGGCGCCCAGGCGAACCTCCTGGAAATGCCAACACACACATTTGCTAGAATTCCTTCCCAAGGCGTTTTTCGGACTTGGGCCAGATGCCCCCTCGCCAGGCAGAGCTCTGCCCCGAGCACAGGCAGCTCCGGATCGGGCACGTCTCAGCGGCCGGGGCTGCCCGGGGCGGAGGGAGGCGCCGGGCGGGCAGCGGCCCGCGGTGCGGCCGGGATGTGCCCCGGGGAGATCCCGCCGGGACGGTGCCTCGTGGTCCCGGCGGGGCTGAGCTGGCACCCGGCGGGCGCGGGCAGGGCGCCCTGCCTGGAGCGGCTCCGGCATTCCCGCAGCACCGATGGAAGAGCGGGCCCGCAACGGGAGGGAGAGAGGGGGAGACAGCGGCGGCGGCGCCGCCCTCTGGAGAGCGCCTGGGAGAGGCTGGTGTGAAGAGCCGCATTTCAATGAGGGCCGGGCTAATGCAAATCACTGCAACCGGCAGCAGCAGAAGAAAGGCGAAGCAGCTGCAGCCCGGGCTCCCCAGCAGCGCGCTACAGCCAGGGGAGGCGTAACAAAGGCAGCAGAGCCGCTTTCTGCGGCAACTACTGCGCCTGCAGCCGGGTGGTCGCGGGGGGAGGGCGGGAGCCGCCGCTCTTTGGCCGCTTCCCATTCCCAGCCGCCGCCTTCCCTCCGCGCCCGGCCGGCAGGTCTGAGTGAGGAGGTGCCCGCCAGGCTGCGGAGAACAGGTAAGCGCCGGGGCCGGGGCCGGGGCTGGGGTCGGGGCCGTGCCTGTGCCTGCCCTGCCCGTCCTGCGCGGCGGCTGCGGCGTGCGGGGCCGCCGGGGCGCGGTCGCCGGGCGCGGCGCAGAGCGATGCACCTGTGCCCATTGTGTGGGGCGGCGGCCCCGCCGGGTGCCGCGGGCGGCTCCGCGGGTGCCCAGCGAGTGCGGAGCGAGTGCCGGGCTGCGGGAGCGCCGTCCGGACCCGGGGAGCGGGCGCGGCGCTGCCCCGGGCGCCCCGCGGCTCGGGCACCCTGCGGGTCGCTGGGGTGCCTGGTGCCACCTCCAGAGGAATGGGGGTGTTTCACACACGGTTCCCCTACTCCGGCAAGAGTAAACCCCATCTTTCCGTGAACCCGCTGCCGCATGTATCCGTATTCCCCCACCAAACCCGCCGCCCTCCCCCGGTCACTAGTGGTCATCCTGCTGCTTCGTCGCCGTACGATCTGCGCTGGGTCCCAGTCACATCGCGGCGTGGCGTGGGTTTTTTTATTTTATTCTATTTTTTATTTTATCAGCATGTGTGGAAAGGCTCACCCACACCTGTATTATAAATAATTCTTTAACAGATGTTAGGGTGTGAAGTGTTGGCATGGTGGTTTTTCAGGGGCGTGTCTGTTCGTTTTTCCGTATCTGCCTGTGTAAGACTATATATTTGTACATACAAACGGAAACATCAAATTGTTTAGGATTTCTTTGTCTGCCCTGACCTTGTGGTTTAAGCACGCTTTTCTATACATACCAGGACTGTGTAGCTAAAGGGGAGCTCTATTTCGGTTTTAAGGACGTAGTTGGGAATTACAGACATTATTGATAAAAGCATAAACGTGTGGAAGAAAGGGCAGTGACTCACACTTCTTCCTCTCCTCATCCAAAATTAATAAAGCTGAAAGAATAGATCTTTGTCTAAACTTTTTTTTTTTCCCTTGGTGGGGAGGGAGGGTTTGTATTTTAGATGGTTTGAGCAAAGATAGCAGCAAACCTAAGAAAAATCCATTTTTCTTGGCACAGGAATTGCTTCAGAGATACACTTTCTGAATTGTGCATTCTGGGATTGTTTAAATCTGAATAACAGGTTCTCACTAGAATTGGATGTGAATTAAAATAACCAACAAAATTTTTAACATAGAAGCAGTGTAGTGGTGTGTTCTCAGTCCTAGGATGTGGCCACTAAGCTATATTTTGCATTTAACCTAGAGAGAAGCATCAGTGAAATGCCACAACAAATGTTCTTGTTCATTTCACTTAATTGGGATGTAATATGCATGGGAAAAGCAGAGATTAGTCTTTTTTTATACACGTAAGAAAACACACAGAAATAAACTTTCCTATGTGTAGGTACTTCTAAAGGATTTTCAAGTATAAATTCTGCATTTATACACAAGGATATGATCCTGTGTCAGTGTAACAAAGTCTGTTGTGAGCTGTAACCAAAGTAGGGTAGATAATTTCCACTAGGGCCCCACATTTGCCTTAGGTGCTTGTGCTAGTCCAGCACATGGACTGCTCTGAGAAGTTGCTGAGCACATCACCTACAGCTTTGCAGCATCAGGGTGCAGCTGTATAATCATTGGTTTAATACAAACTTCTGCAAGCCAAAGAGCATCTGTAAGTTTTTCTCTATTTCCTCCCACTGTTCTACAGCTGGTTTGAATACATCTTTTTTCTTAATGGTCACATCATTATGAGTGGTTGAAACAAAGCTAGTGCTTGCTGGTTTTTGTCTTTTTATTGGAAATCAATGAGAGAGGCCACTTCTAAATTAGGTCTATGTATCTGTGCTATAAATAAACTTACAGTGCTTTACTGTTTTGCAGACAATTGCAAATCTGGGTGGCTCCTAAATTAAAATGAATATGTTTTGAACCTAATGATCTTTTGACCATTCTATTTTTTTGTATTTTTGTGTTTTCTGTTGGTGAAAATTAATGTGCACTTTGTATTATTTAGTATTTGTTAGCTGTCAAAAAGGAACAGAAATACTTGCCTCCTTGATTTTATTTCAGAACATGTGAACTTCTGTTTATGTAAACTGTATTGAACAACTGGGATTGTTTTGGTCAAGGCTGACAGGTGTTTCTCACTGTCAAACATGGGAGACACCAATTGCTAATTTGCTCAATGACACTGATTTTATCAGTCCTTTGATGACGGCAAAAGAAGCTGTTGGCTTTGATCAATTTGAATATTAGGCTTAGGATATTGATAATACATCTTGCAAGACACCGAGCACTGAAGCATCTTGCTCATTGAAAAGCACTGTCTCCCTCTAATTTTTTTTTTTTTTAGTTTCATGCCATTTGACCCCTTCTCTTGGTTCAGACTGTGTAAAGCATTTGCACAAGGACAATTGAAGTAATTTATTACAAAGCTTAGGCTGCCAGGAAACCAGTGGTTGGATATGCAGGTAGTTCTTAACACTGGGATTGACCTACTCTGTGTGATAGTCCTGGTTCCCATTGCCAACCTGCCAGATCTATTCCTCTGAAAATTTCTTAATTGCTTAGTTGTTGGCAACTGGCAGCCCTTGTGAAAAAACACCTCTTGAGATCACAATTGGAATCAAGACTTTGCTAGGGGGCAAACAGTTTGGAAGGTAGATGAGACTCAAATGGCACCTGAATTTAACATGAGAAAAAGTAGAAAGCTGATGCATTTGTTCCTTTTTTCCAGTAGGCCGACTTCGTCACCTCATTTTCTGACATACTGAATTTGAACAAACTCTTCTCAGTTTTTGCATATCGTTAGCATTTGGGATCATGAGTGATGTTGTTATGATGTCTAACTTAAGTGTAGTTCCTATGGCATGGCAAGAGGCTTATGTGTAAAATGACCATGTGAATGGAGCCTGGTTTTATTCAAACATTTTTCTCAATCTAGAAAGCAGTCCTCTGTAAGAACAACGAATAGAGCAGGAAGTCTTAAATTGAGTTCCCTTAAAACTTCTAAGTTTCTTAAGCTTTTTCTCTCCTCTTGTGCATTTCTTAGGTTGAACTTCAAGATGTCCCTTGGGAGAGATATGGAGCTGGAGCATTTTGATGAGCGTGATAAAGCGCAGCGATATAGTAGAGGGTCACGGGTGAATGGTTTACCCAGCCCTACTCACAGTGCCCACTGCAGCTTTTACCGAACCCGTACTCTACAGACCCTGAGTTCTGAGAAGAAAGCCAAGAAAGTTCGTTTCTATCGTAATGGAGACCGGTATTTCAAAGGGATTGTATATGCCATCTCCCCTGACCGGTTTAGGTCCTTTGAAGCTCTCCTGGCTGACCTGACCCGAACTCTGTCCGACAATGTGAACCTGCCCCAGGGAGTGCGAACAATCTACACAATTGATGGCTCCAAGAAGATTTCCTCCTTGGACCAGCTAGTAGAAGGTAAGCAGTAAGATCTGGAGGTGTAAAGTTGAGTCAGCCTTTGTCTAATCTGTTAAGTCTTTCAAAGAGGTAATGTTATTCTTATTGAGAAAGGAAGCATTTTCAATGATCTCAATAGAATTGTGAATATCTTAAATGACACCTTGAAATATTGTTTCCTTGCTACTTATTTCCTTCTTGTTGAACATATCTAACCTTTTCCTTTCAGCATAATGTTTATAGTCTTAGATCCTGAAGATTGCATCTAATCCTTCTTTTCATAAAGACGCAAGGTCAAGTACCAATGAGAGTTTGGTCTGTTAAACTACACAAGGTCTCTGGTGCTAATGAAACCTATGTGAAATTCAGTTCAGATGCTTTTGGTTTTTAAGTCTGTGAAACCTAGTGAAGAGCTCTATCTCTTCTCCACAGGTAAATATGCTTTAAGTATTGAGTGGCATAAATGTTGGCAACCTGTTAAAAGAGTAATCTTATAGCTGTGATTCAGCTGGGGTAGATTGTAAACTTTTTTCCTCTGTAGCATAGCCTTTTTCCCCAGTCATAGAATTGGTAAGGTTGAAAAAGACCTCTCACATCATTGAGTCCAACCATTAATCCAGAGCTGCCAAGGCCACCACTAGGTCATGTCCCAAAGTGTCACACCTGCACATCTTAAAAACCTACAGGGATGGCCTGTTCCAGTTTTTGACAGCCCTTTCCATGAAGAATTTTTTCCTAATACCCAATCTAATCCTGCTCTGGCACTACTTGAGGCCTTTCCTCTTGTCTTATTGCTTGTTACTTGTGAGCACCCACCTTGCTACAACCTCCTTTCAGGTAGTTTTAGAGATCTTACATTGTCTGTATATAAGGCTCATGTACCTACAATATAAACCATCACCAATGATTTGGTCAGAACTGACAAATCTTGGTCACTGTCAAATGTCAGACATGCCAGTCATTAATTTTCCCATTGAGAACAAATCACTCCTTCAGTGATAGTTCTGTTGCCAAAAGAAGCTGTCAGCATTAATCAATTTGAATATTAAACTTAAAAAATTAATAGAAGTTTTCACAAGTTTTACAAATAGCTAAAGTAGCTTTTCCAATATGAAGTGCTTCTGGACTGCAGTGGGTTTCTACTGTAAAACATCAGAATGTACAGAGTATGGAGGCATTGACTATCACATGGCCATAAAGGAAAGTCTTTCTTACCTGTGAAGTTTAAATGCAGGTGCTTGGTTGTGTTCCAAGAAAATAAAGGTGGAAAAATTCATTCATTTTTGCTTCCATCCTACCCCTGACCCCAGTGGGCCATGGAAAAACCAGTAAAGAATGGATAGATAGCCACCAGACAGCCAATTTGGACTTGTCACGAGATTGTAATTTCTATGTAATTTTCACTTTTAGCACCAGGTGAGAGAACTTGTAGTACCAGGATGTAATGAGAGGATCAGAAGGTGGCTAATATGGAGAGAGAAGTATAAAAGGGTAATGCCAAATGTGGCTCCTGAAAGAGGAGCAGAGCTTTGCATAGCAGGTGTTCAGCCACCATTGGGTTGTCTCCTTTTTGTGTCATAGCAGAGGAATGCTTTTTAAGTGTTGAGAACCTGACATTCTTGATAATCTTCCTTGTGTAAAAGGGAAAGTAGGGGACAACATGAAGATACTCCAGAAAGAAAATTGAAGGGGTGGGATTGTCTGTCTAGGTAACAGGTTTGGGGGTTAGGATCAGAGGTGTAGTAAAATAGAAAGGAAACTGGTCTTAGGAGAAATGTCACCAATTTCAGGGCACAGTTAAAACTATGTTTGTCAGGACAGTATTTAATTGCTAGGAAAATCAATTTCTGGGAGGAAAGACCAATATTAATCAACGTCTGTTTAAAAGCAATCTTTGTGCATTTGCTTATTTGATTGGTATCCTCAACAAGAAGCAAGTTTCATTGATGTTAATGTTGATTTGCACAGTCCTTTTGCAGCCAGTCAGAACCAGTTTGGAAAATAAAGAACTGAATTCAGAAATAAATCCAGCAACCTGTAAGATTGCTTTATTTTGGCATCCTAGTGAAGAATAATACCAGTTATTATTCAGTCAGTCAAAATGAATGACAGTGCAAGAGCCAAGGTTTATTTTAAGGAAGGCATTTGGGATTTTTTTTCGTCCTGTGGGACTGTATTCCTTACCCTTTCAATGAATACATCTTCCCTTCCTGCTATAGTTCAAGGACGAAAGTCTTGTTTTCTTGTCCCACTAAGACTGTGGGATTTAGTCAGTCAGTCTTTGTGTGCAAGAAGGGAGCTACATCCTCATTCTATCTGAAAAGGAGCTTCTGTTTATTTGTATAAAACTGCGGGGTGGGTTGTTTCACTCACAGAACTTCACCGTGGAGCATGGGTTTGTATATTATTAGCTCAATGATGGTTTTTGCATAAGCCCTTTCCACTCTTTACTATACAAATTTATTAGAGTTTGGCTTGTCTGGTACAGCATTAATTAGCTTGAAGCTGTGCTTTGTGTTTAAATAGCTGGAAAATCACTTGATTTTTGCCTCTTGCCAAATGACATTTGTGCTCCAACTACTGAAATATGAAGCATTGCTTTCTTCATGGTGAAATTATTCCCTTCCTGTGTGAATTCACTAATTAATTTATTGAGACTGTTACAATTTTCTGTGATTGGGGAGGGGCATTGATTTGGTGATTGCAATGTAAAGCAAATGTATAAAGCCTTGATTTTCAGAGTGATTTTTGCTTTTATGCCTGTGAGGAAGTTCCTGTACTCTTACCTTCTCATAAGACTGAGAGGCTCTTGGGGGAAATGAGACAGCAGCCACTGTCTTTCATCCTGGAGCTAAATACACAGAAATGCATGAAAGATAGTCCCAAAGGAAAAAAAGACTCTAAAAGAGCTGTTTTGCTTCAATTATATTTAGTTTCATTCTGTATACAGTTCAGAGCTGGCATGGCTGTATGCTGGTGCTGTAGTTTATTTTGATATGCCTGGACATGTTTTCTCTCTATTTGAAAGTAATTACTTCCCTGGGCATGGGGGTTTGGGGGGTTTTGTGGGTTCTGTGGTTTGATTGATTTTGGTTTTTACTTATGGGTTTGGTTTTTTTTCCCCAACTTTTTGTTTGGTTGTTTTTTGTTTCTCTTAAGTCTTACACATGTGAGATTTGTTGGAATTTGATAACAAGGGGTACTGTTGTAAAAAGTTTCACATGGTCTGTAACTTCTGTCACCCTATATAAAGGAAATAATACAACGGATTCAGGCTCCTTCTTTTTGTCAGCCCTGATGTTAGGACCCTCTTATGTTTAAAAAACGGATTCTGACTGTGACACGACTTTATTCCCTTGGCATGACATGCAATCAAAGCATATAGAAACAATAAAGATGAGGTTGCTCTTGAAGGCTTAATTTTTTAGCTGTAAAGGAAATTTCAGGAAAGGACTTTGCTTCTCCAAAACTGTATCATCCTTAAAGCTGAAGGTGGAGGGCTCTTACCCCCAAAATAACCAATGAACATTGCAAGGTAACTCTGAAACAAAGAATATTTACAATTTTTACTCCTGGGGTCCTGCCATATGGAACAAAAGCCACAGAATCAATCTGTAGCCAAAACTGCATCCCTTTCTCATTAATTTTTGTTATAATATTACCTTAGAGTCTTGGGTATGAATCAGAATTGATTGTTTTAGGTGTCTACAATACCTACCACAAAGTTAACCCTGAAGCCGAGAGCTGGCAGTCAAAAACAAACCGAAAACCCCAGACCACAGGGCTGAGAGCATTCTGGGAAACAATTTTGTCACATGTCAATATTGGGTGCACTGCCAAACGATTCTAAAGACTTCTATCTGTGTGTCCGTGTTTTGTGTAGGCATAATGGAATAAGCAGTTTTAAGGAATAATCTGGAAAAGAAAAATGAATGCCTCTCAGGGATTACCTCAGAGCTGCAAACCTTGTTGAAGCAGCAGTTAGAAAGGATGCAGATATACCAGCTTTAAAATCCAGTAATAGCTGTAACCAGCTAATAGCTCTTGGGAGATGTGAACCTCGCTGCAGGGCAGAGGAGATGCTGGGTCACATGAGGACTGCGGGAAGGCTCCCGTGATAGAGGCAGGCAGTTTGTGCTCAGAGCAGCAGAGAAGCTGCCTGCCAGTGGAGAGTTCAAAAGGCAGCATCTCCTTGCTGAAGTGATGGGCTGCAAGTGTTCCTGACTTGTATGTGTATATTTTGTATATGGGTCTTGCTACTCCTACTGTCACTTCAGTTCTCGTATCTCAGCTTCTCTCTCTACTTCCCAGTATTCCTGCTTCCCAGTATTCCTGCTTCCCAGTATTCCTGCTGCCCTCTTGACTCTGCCAACCACTCAGGTGTTGTTGGTGAGAAGCCCAGCCAGGCCAGACTGTAGGAATTGATTGATGTGGTCTCTGATGCTTTCGAGAGCTAATGGCTTCTTTCTTCTAGATTATGCCTACCTCAGCAGCTGGGAATTGATGGGCTGGAAAGATTCATATGCATGTGTAATGTGCTATCAAAATAATAATAGTAAAGTATCTGTTTAAATGTTTGTAGAGCTGAATCTATGTGGACATTTGTTTGTAGGATTAAATTTACACTGCATATTTACTATGGACTTGATCCAGGGCTATCAAATTTAGGGAAACTTGGACTGAGTCCTGTGGCAGAAATGGCTGCAATCCTTATATTGTTTAATAAACAAACAGCTGAATGATCCTGTTGCATAAAATAGTAGAGGGTTGTTCTGGCACTGTTTATTTGATTATTTTGTTCATCCATTAGCCAGTTGATTATCTTTGTGTCTTGCTTAACAACTTCTTGGAAGTCCATGTGGTTTCTTATTCTAGGTGCTTTACATTATTTTTGATGGTTTTTTTTTTTTTAAGTGTGCACAGTGTCTATCTTATAACAAGATTGCAGAAATTTGAGGGGTAGGAAGTATTTTTATTTGGCTTTTGATGAGAAAAAAAAGAACTTTTTAGTCTAAACTGAGAAGAAAGAAAGCTTGTGAAAGAAGTCCATTCAAAGGTCAGAGGAGACCTGATTTAAAGTTTCTGGTACATCTGATTGCTAGGTGAACATGTGTAGGTCAGATTTATTTCCTGTAGATGCTCCATCTCTTTTGCACTGTTGCATTTTTTCGGACCCTGCGGAAAGAGAAGGCAGCAGCAATGTAGGTAAAGTAGGTTACTGTTCTATTAACTAACACATTTGGGAACTATCAAGTATCAGTAATTTATTCGATTCAGGTCATCTTCCTTTTGCAATCTGCTCCGTGTGGCGAGGCACAGTTGGAATTGTTTGTCCTTTCTCTTGAGAGATTGAGATTCTGCCTTTTGTATCTATAAAACCAAAAGATGGAAGTGAAGAAATGCAGATATGCCTAGGCATGGAGTGCTGGGGGTGCTAGTCCCTTCCCCATCCTCTTAACATATTTCTTGCCCTGTCTGTTGGGGAGATGGACTGCAATAAACTACTGCTAATTAATAAATTAACTTTACATTCCTACTGCATACTGTACTCCAAGGAATCAACACTATTTTCTGTAAATTGGCAAGTCCTGACTTCCACAAAGATGGGTTGATGTTCCCTCTCTGCATGTGTGATTCAAACAAGTTCTCTCTTCCTTCTCCAGAGTTTCCACCTAAGGTCAGCTGGCTACCTCCTGAAGCTGTTTTAGGCCCAGTCACCTTAAGCACAGTAAAGCAACACAAAAAATGGCTTTTAAGAGATGATGCATTGGTCATTCTCATAGGCAGTGTCAGCAAGCCAAAGAAAACAAACAAACTGCTAATACCAATGTGGAAAACAGGGAGACACTCGCATCAGGAAAGCTCCAGTACTTATGTGCAGTGATTCAATGTCTCCTTAGCAACCATTTTGTGCACACAGATATTATTTTAAAAAGTATTTAATAAGTTAAGCATGTCTTGAAATTCTGTCACGACCTATAAGAACTATCCTCCAGTGTTGCATGTCTCTGATAGGTTAGGTGCATTGAATTTTGACAGATGTGTAACTGCAGGTAGTAGGTTTTTTTCTTTTTAAGCATAAACAATGTTTTGGGATCTGCCCTTCTACATGATTAGTTTTCTGATTAATTTTTCAGTGCTACAATTGATTTTATTTTTCCATATGGTATTTCCTGAAGTGTTGAGGATTTATACAAATTAAATTGTAGGGTTAGTGGTTTGAAACTGACCAAAAAGTGCTGTGCAATTTCTTTGAAAGGTTCCAGTGGTATATGTTTCATTGTTGCTGTGGGGACGCTCTCAGGAAAGGGATACTTTCTAAGGTGTAGTAATCACTTTTTTTCCTACATGCCAGATCTCCCAAAGCAGCTGGGTGTCCCCTTTTCTTTTCCTAATGGCTATTGATACTGTAAGCAATAATCAAAATTCCATTAGTGAGGGCTGACTGCTCTGTGAAACACTTGCTCCCCTCTCCTGGGGACCTGCAATCAAATTGACACTTTTAAATAGACTGTGTTGTCTGTACCCTTTGCTTAATCCAGTTTCTTCAAAGAATCTTTCTCAACACTTGTTCTCTTAGGAATCTAGTGTCTGGAGATTGTTACTTTCTTCTTCCAGCTGCCAGTTACTCAAAGCTGCTGATGAGGAAGCAATAGCTAAAGCAGGAGATGGATTTATTGGACTTTTAAGTCATGCCCCTTGTGAAACTTCTTTACAGTCCTCTCTCCTGAAGGTACTGGTGAAAAAGAAGAGAATGAAAATCTAGGTGAAGACCTTTCCTCCTTTTCTTTGAGATTTCCTTTGCATACAAACACCAGAGGTGCTAGAAATTTTTATTCTTATAGGCCTGACCCTTAGGACCAGCATGCATGAAAATTGCAGTCTCTGGCTAAGACCTAGAATAGTTATAAATAATAACATTATGGGAGAAGTGTCTGTATTTCTGTTAACCTATATAAAATAGTTCTTACTAAAGATATTCCATCTTAGAATGCCTTAGATGCTCTACCTCTAAGGTGTTCTGTGGCTAAATATGAGCCTCTTGAAGGGAAAAAATTATCTTGGTGTAAGTATTTTATTGATGTAATAGGGTACAATGAGGAAAGGGCAAAAATGCTTATGTTCAAACAGTAACAAACCTTCAATGATTCTACTGGTCTTTTTTAAATGATCATTCATACAAATTTAGTTTTGTAATGAAGAGCTGATGTGCAGCTAAGTGCTACAAGGAATCCATCTGACCTTTAAATGTAGCTGATATTTAAAATCATGTGGAACGCTGTCCTTTCAAGAAGGGGAACCAAAAGAGTTTTTAATAAACTAAATGTAAATCTTCTGAGTACATTATGTATCAATATTTATTTATGAGCCTACCCTTTTGAGAAGTGAGTTTTAATTTGAAGACTTGATTTTAAATAAATGTTATTTTGTGCAACTGAAGTGAACAATTTCCCTAAGAGGACTGAAGCTGAAAATCTAGATTTATATCCTTCCTCACAAAAAAATAAGAGGTTGCTGAGGGATTTTACATTTTACAGCAAACACAAGTGTAGACAAGAATAAATTTTGCTTAAAAATTTAGAAAAGAGACCTCTGCAAATTATTTTATAGAATAGGTATTTATTGTATTGTGAGCAGTCTTACTCATAGTAGGTTTTCTTTTTTTTCCCCTTAAAACTTGCTGATTTTGTGGATGTGGTTTGGCATTCTGATCTGGCAGTAACTGGCTAGTGCTAAAACAATTGGACAGGGACATGGATGAAAGAGATAAAAGAGCACCTCCACTGTTTGACCACTCATTACTGTAGCTGAGCCTTTCTATTCTGATGTTTCCATATACAGATCTATCTATCTATCTATGTTGTAAATATGCAGTGGCTAAAATGAAAAGCCTACCTTTATCCAAGCCTCAAGTCCCAGTGTTCCCTGCCTCCATTTCTAAATGTGGTGACTTTGTGTATCTTGCCTGCGTTCCTTGTGTGCTGTAATTAATATCTGTGAAATTGGGTTCCATGACTTGAAACCTTAAAATTTCTGTTCAGAAATAAATTTTTAATGCTTATTTTTCTTTTAGTGATTGAACTCTGAGCCTTCTTTCCTTAGGGATATCTTTGGTTCTTACGTGTTTTTTGGTATAGGAGGTGCATCACTGAGTTTTGTTCTGGTTTTGATACCCTGGGCTGAATTTCTGACATGAAGGCCTCTGTGCTGTTAGCATACAGAGAACTCTTGAACCCAGAAGAACTAAAACATCTCGGATGTCTCTGTGGTATTGTTCAGGATAGGATCTTGCATTATTTGTGATTTAACTGCAGGCTGCCAGAAGGTGTGGTCTTGCTGAATCCAGTATTGCTTTCTTTGAGGATTTTTTTGGTTTTTGTTTAGCTTGTTTGTTTGTTTTTCCCCAGACAGAGGATGAACTGGATCAGCCTGATGTTGCAAAATTAGTAGTGTCTTTGGTATGTTCAGTCAGAGCACGGAGCTGATCCAACTCATCCATGGCTATTTCCAGCTCAGCCACAGAGTCAAGTTCAAGGGAGAGTTTGGGAGTGCCCAAGAAGGTTCCCCTTACAAAGCAGCCTTCAGCTGGACTGGATTCAGGTGCTGATCTAGAGGGTGCTGGGTTTTCTGGCTGATTTCTAGTTCCCCAGAAGTTGCGTGGGTGTGGTATTTGCAAAAATATTTGACTGTAGATAATGCTCCAACAGAAAGAGGAACTAATAGCCACTATTTTTCTTTTAAGTGTGGTAAATTTGTTGTGATGAGAATTCTGTAATTGCTACTCTTCGTCTTCATTTCCCCACGTATTATATATTTAATCAGTAAATAATACAGGGAGCTTTCTTGTCTATACATATCCTGGGTTTATGATACTTAAAGCTTTAAAAAATCAAATGGTAACCAATTTCCATGACACTTTCATTCACCTTTTTATAAAAAGTTATTTGTAACCTATATTTTTTGATAATGTTTCATAGTATTTCCTCTGCAGTGTTTGTGGCCTACTGTTTTTTTAGGAGTGGGCCACTTAAGCTTGAAGGCTGGGGGAGTACTGTGATAATGTGCTGGGGCTGGGCAGCTGGTGAAATACGAACACTGTTAACTGTGTTTACTGACAGCAGTGATGCCCACTGCAAATAGTGTTTTCTGATAAGAAAACTGCTGCTTTCAAGGATTTCTGTAAAAGCATTTCTTGAACAGTTAGCTGAAGAGTGATCTTTAAAAGATCACTCATTTTGTAGTCAGTAGCATCTGAGAAGGGAAGAGATCAATATTTATGCACTGTAGATCAAGAATGATAAGAATAATATTTAATAATTTGAGAAGGATTTGATTTTGTATTTTCCTGCATTTTTCTTTCTTCCTTCCCTCCCCAGTCTGACTTGCTGGACTTTTGCTTTTGTTTCCACAGGAGAAAGTTACGTATGTGGTTCCATAGAACCCTTCAAGAAACTGGAGTACACAAAGAATGTAAACCCAAACTGGTCAGTGAATGTTAAGACAACTTCTACTTCTCGTTCAGTGCCATCTCTTGCCACTGCTAAAGGAGGTACTCCAGACACAAAAGAGAATAAGGATTTCATTAGGCCTAAACTGGTCACTATCATCAGGAGCGGAGTGAAGCCACGGAAAGCAGTGCGGATTCTGCTCAACAAGAAGACAGCACATTCATTTGAGCAGGTTCTTACTGACATAACCGATGCCATCAAGCTGGATTCAGGGGTGGTTAAACGCTTGTACACACTAGATGGAAAACAGGTAAGAATTTTCATGATGACCATTCTCAGCATGAAGGAAATACAGTTTTCCAAAAGGTAAAGAATAGAACATTAGTAGAAAAGAGTTCCATTTGCTCTAGAACATACAGCCAGACCTTCTACTGCTTGTGGTGTACTTGGGATCTGTGAGTAGCTCCGGAACACCATGAAGTGTTGATGGAACACCATGGTCTTGCCATTTATGATAAATAATATCTCTAAATCTGTTTCGGGTGAAAGTTTGATGTGGTTTTGGCTCTGCACGCCGGAAACGTAGGATGAAGGATGTCACTTAAGACATTCTGTTAACTTGTTTCAGCTTTTTCTTGCAGCAGTTTTATGAGTCATTGTACTTGGCTTTCCGTAAACGGTAAGAACAAACAGGGAGGATGCATTTCAACATGATAAATGCAGACCTACTGCTCTCCAGAGTGACTTAATGATGCATCTTACTGCACCTAAAATGGACAAGGAAGAAGGTGCAAGCTTAGAAAATGAATGAGCTTTTTTCCCTGTTGCAGGAATACAGGTAGGATTATGTGTGGTGCTTACATTTATTGAGGAGTCTCTTGTAGGTTACATGTTATTCTGTGAAATACCTTCAAACAGTGTCTCTTTTTTGCTGACTTACTAAATTGCAGCAGAATGAGATTTTTGACAGGCTTCTTGTTGAACTTGGAGATAGAGGGACACACAAAATATTACAGAATAATCCTACTTCTTTTTTGTCTTTCACTTTATTTGTAATTTTTCTATGGATATGCATTAATTATAGCAAAACGGGAGAAGCTCTTAACCTGCTGAAGGGCAAGGCTAATTTCAGCGTGACCTGAATTGATTTGGAGCAATGGTGACTCTAGAGAAATAAGGCAGATATTTGCATATACAGATGTAACTTATTAAACTGAAGAAGTCTCCCTGAGAAGCTAGAAGCTGCCAGAGACCATGATATTTCTGCTGTAATATAGCTGTGTTTTTACAGATTCTAGGTTCATTGATTCACACATATGCAGCAAACAGTGTTACTGTTGTGAGATGCTGCCAAATCTGCCTGATACAGATAAATAAATTCTCAGGAAGATCTGGTGAAGTCCTAACATACCTGGAGTTACTGGGGCTCATGTGCAGGTGTAGCTCCAGAAACAGCTGCAGCAGTACTCTCTGATCTCAGAGAGGGCTGTTTAAAGGACAAGCTGCTTGTTCAGAACACTGGTTCAAATCAGGGCCAAGTCTGGCTTGACCAGAAGTCCCTTCCATCTGCTGTTTTGTATCAGTAACCTCTGACACCAGTTAAACACAGTAGTATAGTTCTTGGTGACTGTGTACATGCCTGTAATGATCTCCTTACAGTGACTTTATCGGGAACTTTGACCTGGAGGAAAATGTGGATGTGAAATTCTTTTTGTCTGCAGCAAAGGTGAAGCATGTGTAGGGGGAAGCTCTCAACTCCTGTTCTTCCTTACTTTGTCTCATGCTCCAGGGAGCACTAAGACTAGTAAATTTGAGGAAGGAGTTGAGATTTTAAAGCTGAAGAGGTCAGTGGTGGTCTCTGCTATAGCATTGACAGAAGATCTTGAATGATTATTCCTGTTCCTGCAAACCCTCTCAGTAAAGAAGGAATGTGTATGCTTTGTATTTTAAATGTAAATAAACTTGTGGTTTAGCTCTGGAGAAATGCAGCCTGGAAGGATGCCAGTGTTGTCTCCTGCTCGCTTTTATCTTTTTGTATTTAAAGCTTCCCTTTAATTATTGTGCTTAGAACAAACCAAAAAAAATCCCCTTTACACCTTTTTTGGAACTCTAATTCCTGAAATTATCTGGTATTATCTTACTACTGGGGCAAAAGGGATGACCAGATTTTCTTGGCCCTTATGTTGGCATAGTTCAGTTGAATCCTTTGTCAACTCACGAGCTTAAATCAGTGATATTTTTGTTACCTAACTTGTAGCCTGAAACCCTCATGTCCAGAAGCTCTCCCAAGAGA
The DNA here is from genome assembly GCA_910950805.1 of Acrocephalus scirpaceus scirpaceus. Lineage (NCBI taxonomy): Eukaryota > Metazoa > Chordata > Aves > Passeriformes > Sylviidae > Acrocephalus > Acrocephalus scirpaceus. The sequence goes on along the minus strand of OU383774.1, from coordinate 50,775,431 downwards.
CTGCCATCTCCACACTCCTTTCCCTTTTGGATATATGTATGGAATTATGTAGCTCACTGTCAAACCCTCCTGGTAGGGTCAGGGTTTAGAGGATGGGGGGGTGTGTGTGTCCTGCAGGTGTAACAGAGTCTTTGCTGTCTGTGTGTACAGAGCAGCTTTGCTGGCAGGAAGGGAAATGAATGACTCCATGCTCAGCAGGAGCAGCCTGTTGCTCAGCCCTGAGTGGGGAAGCCATTGATTTCCTGTGCTGCTAGGCAATTGCTGCTCCATTTTTCTTTGCCAAAAGCCTGATCTCCCAGATGGCGCTGGGGACACGATGATAGATTTCTTTTTTTTTTTTTTATTGCTAAATTCAAGCTGTGAATTATTACTGGGAGGAAATCCATGGTAAATCCAAATTTTTTCCAGTACTATTTGTAGTTGGGAACTTCTACTGTGACTCCTGCTGGAGCTCTGAAGATTCTGGAAAAGCCTGTGTTGAGGGGCTAAGTCTAACAAATCTGTGATTAAATCTTTCATCGCTAACTTAAAAAGCAATAAAATCTTAAAGCTCTGAGTCAAGAAAAGTAATTTACTGTGAGGATAAGAGAATAAAGCTCTCCTGGGATCATTCTTTGGGAATATAACTTGGAGACAGGCTGTTCTGTGCTGTCCTCTCTTCTAAGTTATTTTATGAGGCCAACACTGGAATTACCCTTCCATAGCAGTAATGAGTCCCCTGTATTGTTAGTGCAGGTGGACGCTGTGGTATGTATATTGTTGTTGGATACTATCAATAGATGCCTCAGACTAAGAAAAATAAAGTAGCAGGAGTCAGCGACTTAACTGGGCATCCAAATTAGGTGGTTGTCCCATACTGACACAACACATGGAAAAAGAATACTGTTAAATACTTAAATAGTTGTCCTCCAATAGCCTTGTAAGTTGTGATGTTTTGATCTGTATCTGTGAAAGATGTTAATAAATATTTTGTTCAGTTAAAAGGAATTTAAATGACGGCCTTTAAAATTTGATGACAATGTAAAGAGCTTGTCTTGATGAAAGCAATAGTACTTAGACAATCAGAGCCTGAGCAAAGTTCAATTGCTCGGAAGAAAGCTCTCCTTTGACATCCAGTTGATTCCCCATCCCAAAAATTCCTTCTTGGTTTTGGAAAATTTAGTAACTTTTGGTGCACACGATGTATTGTGAGTGTTTCTTAGAGCTCTAGGACTTGATTAAGTAGGTGTGTTGTATTAGCCATTTCATCTTTTTAATGCTGGAATAGCAGAAGAAAGGGGTTAGGGGAAAACCAAAACAAAAAAAAAGGAAGCAAACTAAACTCACAAAAAAACCACAAGAAAGCAATCCTCAAAAAAAGCAAACCCCAACATATTTAACCAATCTGTCTCATTGGGTCATTGGCAGTTCAGGGACTAAAACATAATGTTTTCCATTATTGGGTGGGTATTGACTTAGGATTTCATGCATTACTTTAATTTTATTTAAAAAAATAGTGTTCCTCCTTGCTACAAACAGGGTAGCTAGTGGCTTATTTTGCGTTTGCTTATAGCCCATCAGAATCTGTATTTTGACTTCAGAGTCTCAGAAGCCTTAGAATATAGTTTCATTTGTGCTAAAAAGGGCACAATATACAGCTGCAATCTGATCATAAAGCACATCAATGGCCCGCACTTAGCATACTTTTGCAGTTTTATTATTAATGACTCCTCAGAGCTGGATAAGTTTCACACTGCGTCTGGAATAGTTTATGTACACTTTTATAGATATACTTAATTTCTACCAGTACATGGGTCTTTGTACTCTAGAGAAAGAGATAGAATTACCTCCCTGTACCGCAGTGATGCATTTGAAGATGGTGGGACTCTCAGAAGTGTTTAACAGTCTTACGAGCACAGGCCAAATTCAAAAGCTTTCCAGGGGGAGATCTTGAGACGTTTTCCTTGCCAACTTTGCTATGTAAGGAAAATAAAAATAGAATGAGTAGGTGTAATGGCCACATGTAGGAATACAGATAATGAGGGCATGCTCTTACTATGAGCTCTACTCAATTTTTTAGGTTAACCTGATGTTTAAGTTCATGAAGAGATATTGCCAGCGTTGACCCTTAATATTATCCCATGTGCAAAGAAACACTTTCTCATGACTGAAATGTGTCTTGCTTTACTGCAGCTGCACTGTTCAGTTTGATTCCTAACCTTTCCCTAACAGAAGGTGGCATTTTTAGTTTGATGTGCATTAAAGAATGGCCTTCTAAAAGGCAGTGTGTGGACACAATGCAGACATTGAGGACACAAGCTGCATGTGGAGATAGAGCCCAGTTGCTTTGTTGCAAGCTATTTTCTGGTTTGTGTTTGCTTGGTGCACTTCTAGAACAACACCAATGACTAAAATGGAGAAGACTAATCAAGGTCACATTTAACAGCAATATTATGAAAAATGGTAATTTTTAGCAGTATTATAATGTGTATATTTGTGCAAGGTATTTACAGTTTGCATGTTTTGACAAAGACTAAGGCTGGCCTACAATGATTTGTTACCTTATACATCCTGTTTGCTTTTGGCAGGACAAACATCTGGTTTATAATAGGACTTACTTATTTGAACAGGTAGTTTGCTTAGCTTAACAAGATGCAATCATGCAAATTATTTTTCAGTTTATGCATTATGCTGTTCATTTGACTCCAGATAGATTAATGGGCAGTGCCAGAGATACCAGAATAAAAGTCACTATCTGTTGTTTTTACTTTTCTTCATAAATATTTTATCACAAAGCAAGTTACTTTTACAGGCATGACATACAGCCACAATTACTTAAAGACATATACGTTAGAGAAGGTACAGTGTGAGGTATAGGATGTCCCTCTATAGTCTTGTTTTAAGCCATTAAAATAGCTGTTAAAGAATTGTGGCTGCAAGGAAAGGGAACATGACAGTGCTGGAAAGCTTGAAGCTTCTTCATTGAGTGTAATATGCTTCTGTTTTTTAGAGGAAACCCACTATAAATTAGCTATGTTATGATGCAAAAAAACTCCCTCTCTCTGTGGACTTCTCTTTCTGAAGACACCTGGTATCATAGTTTTTGAAAAGGAATACTACTGTTCTACAAAATATTCTCTTAAGGAAGCAAAAGCAATTGTTTGCACCTACACCTAAAATGAACACGTGTTTTTTCATGGTTTTGTTCTTAACAAGTGAAAAACATTTGATAATAACATCTGTATTGTACAGTAAATTCTTGGCCAAAGGTACTGTTTTGTAGGATATATTAAATATCTCAAATGTTTTTCTCTAGCCCTGGATTGTCCTTGGTACAGGAACACCTACATAAATGAAGGTAGGTAACATTCACGGAATAACATTGTCACCTCAGCATTTGAGTAGTGTATATTGTACAACAATCTAGACCAAAGGAATGTTAACCAAAATAAAATTTATGTGCAGCAAATGACTCGTTTTGTGTGTGCCTGTAATTTTGATTCACATCAGCATTTGTAATCAATTCCAGTCTTAATATAGAAGGTGCATTTAATTTTAAGGGTGACTGGTTGTGCATGTTCTTTTTATTTGTGAAGTTGTAGCTACAATCCACTCAAAATAGCACTTATTGTCCACATATTTTTCAAAACTAGGAAAAATGTTGAGTGCATCTTATCTTCTGTATCTCAGCACAGTAACTTTATCTTCTCCCTTTTGTTGAAGGCTTTGGAGCTCCCTGCCAGACACAAACGCATGGGTGATGTTGATTGACCAGAGAACCATGGTGAATTCTCTGTGAGGTGTAGCTGTGCTGATCCTGACTAATTGTGAGAATTGTGAGAAAACATTAAGTAAAATGGCTTCTGCAGCTCAGATAAGCATTTTAGCAGGGAAGCAATGGCTTTTGACGTAGTACTTTAGTACTGGACTACTGTCTGGGGTCCTGAAACCCATTGTGCTTACACTGCATGAGCTGTTCTTTCCTAAAGGGCTTCTAATGTGAAAGCTAGAAGGCCATACCCATCAGAAGATACCTGTGCTGGTTCTTTTAGACGTGAATTTTAGGCCCTGTCTGGGCAGTGCTGACAGACCACCATGTTATGTAGCTGTGAGAGGCATTAGAAAAACCCCAAAGAGCTTGTAATGCACTTGTAAAAACCCTCTCCAGCTTGTAATGCACCTCACTTTCCCTCCTTCTTGCCTGAAATATATTTAATCAAATATTTTTTTTTTACCTCTGGAAGATGTATAATTTCTGGCTTTGGTGTTTTGAAACTGATTTTGGGGAAGGATTAAAAAGATGAGTTTTTTTTCTCAATGCTGAGGAAAAGGCCCCTCCTTGAAGACATGATAGTCTGAAAAACAAACAAAAATAGTGAATGAAAATTGCCTGTTTCAGCAAGTTGTGATAGGCTCTGGGGGTCTTGGGAAATTCTTACAATTACTGTTGAGAAAGGTGGATTCCCACTACAAATTAGACTGTATACTTTGAGAAAAGCATAAAAAGCCTGCTTTAAAATAATTTGTGCTAGGGTAGAAAGTTTGCTGGCAATTGTTAATATCCTGGTGTTAGAGGTGAGGTCCTTGAACTCTTGTGCTTCTGGATAGGCTGTTTCATTGTCATCTTATGACATTGACTAACAATTTTAATTGTTACTCAGATAAAGTTCTCTGTGAAGGAGTGAACAGAAGCCCATTCCTGACTGAAAGCAGTGTGTTTCATTCATTTGTCTAGGGTCGGTTCTTATTAAGCTGAGACTGACAACTATGTTGCTCTGTGCCCAAAAGCTTCTCACAATAGGAGTTTCCATGGATGCCAACTGGCATCCCACAGGAGCTGTAGACAGACTTTGAAAATTGAGAAGACGCCATCTTCTGCATCCTTTGGAGATGCTTGTGTGCTGTGCAAAACAAGAGCAGTTATTAGTTAAATGAGACTGAAAACTTACATACCTGCTTCAGAATGTGTTAAATATCACATAAGTTAATCTTAGTGTCTTTAAAGATATCCAGATACTCATTAGAGAGCTTATGTACTGTCAGAAGCCCTTCCTAAGGAAGAGTAATTTCTAACTCTTCAAGGTCGAGTTTTGTATTGTGTGAGGAAGTGTTTTTCAGTGGAAAGGAGATGGTGTGGTTATTCAGAGCTATCCAATTCTGGAATAAGGATACTTTTCCTCTACATCTGGACTTTGTTTTTTAAATATGCAAGAACAGCTTATTATCCAGTTTAGTTCTGATTTGTGTTTTACTAAGTATTGGGGAAGGAAAAGAAAATGGAAACATCCTCAACTGTATGATCTTGTTGTGGAGAGTTTGTGGGTGTTTTTTGCTTAATTGTTTCATGGAAGAGAGTTTGGAAAAGTCCTTGCAGATTTCTCTGATGATGCTGTACAACATCTGATGTTTTGTGGAGACAGGCATGAGATTACTGGTGGGCATGGAGAAGAATTTCCACTGCTCAGTAAAACACAATCCTTGGGACCAAATAAATTCTTTGTGAACAGCTGAAACCTTAAACCTTTTTGTGTTTTCAAAGAGTAGCCATCCTAAACTTTCTCTGTTCTGCTCCCCCTGCCTTATGACTTTGTCTGAACCAAACGAGATCGATGGTTTGAAGATTTTTATGGTGTATTGTCAAACAGTTGTGTTCATTGGGATGATTTTGTACTCTCTGGAGCACTTACTATTAGTAACGCTTTTTTTTTTTTTTTTTGGAAAAGTCTGTGTTTCCTTTCTCTTAAGTGGTATGATGTAATAATCCTTTAAAACAGCATAATGGAAGTTGGATTTGCTGGGTTGTTTCTGTTCCTTCTAAAATTAGTTGTTATAAGAGGACTAAGAATTTCTAGTTATTTAGGAGAATCTTAAGCACTGCCTAAGGAAAAAACCCATCATTTTCCTCTCACAAATTTTTTGTAACATGTTTCCTTCCTGAGAAACTAAGTTATACTATTCATAGGAAAAATTCTTAATTCTGCCTTGTAGCTTATGAGAACTTAAATATTTCCTTTTTAATGTAAGTATTTTTGTATAATTATGTATTTGGATGCTGGGCCTTGAGTACTTACACAAACACTTGGAAAACCTTGGCAGTGCCTCTTTTGAAAAAAGTTGAGTTAATGAACTAAAGGATAATAACTAAATCAAACTCAAGTTTGAACAGCTACCTGAGGTCTAGTGCAAGTATGTCCTTGATTACTTGTTTCTTTCTGCTTAGTTTCCTATTCAACACCTCTTGCTAAGCTGTTGTGGAGAAGAAAATGCTCATGTGAATGATGAATACTGAGAGGACAAACTACATAAATATTCTGTCATTAGCTGTGTTCTTCTCTGAAAACTAATGCTTGCATTTACAGGAGCCAAGGTCTTTCAAACCTCTCAAAAGGCAACTGATACTGGCAAAATAAGTAAAAAATTACTGACAGTGCAGGAAATGGAGGTGACAGCCCAATTTTGTACCTTGCCTTTCTAATTAGGTTTTTATGAAACCAGATTCTTTTCTGAAAATGCAGTAAACTGTGAAGCATTTCGTGTTTGATACTTTGAAGCTTCAAAAGCCTTACACTTTGCTGTTGCTTGTAGTGAGTGGCAAGAAACACAAATATTTTTTAATATTCAACCTAGTTAGTCTGGAATTGTCTCTTGTGATTCTTTTCTGTAGAAAGCAAGTCTAGGACAATGACATACTTTTCAGGTGCTCATCGAGTTATTCAAGATGAATTCAGGTCTCTACCTCTAGAAGGATTCTTTCCTGTGTTGGAGATGGAATTCAGTTTCTTAGATTTGAATTTTGGAACTGAAACTGAGAGGATCTTCAGGGACAAAAGTATTATGTAATATTAAATCAGCAATGTACCATGTGTTCTCCCTCTTTCCCCCTCCATTTCTCTTTAAGCTTGAAACTAATTTGTTCAGTCCTGGAGGAAGTATTGACTTAATCTCTTCTGAATCTATGTCCCAGTACTCTGTGGCAGTTCATGTGGCCAGACTGTCCAGGCTTAATCAGATTTAGAAGCTAATACAATTACCAGTAGGTGAAAATATTTCCATTGTGCTGAATGAAGGCAGTAGTTCTTTGAGAATGGCTTATATTTTTATATATGAATCAAACTCTTTTGAGACTGATGTCACTGGTTAATGGTATACAAAGGCATGTTTCACATTTTATCTTAAATTTTTATAAGTACTTTCTCTTATGTTTTACCCCAAGAAACTTCTGAAGTAGGTCAGACTACCTGCCACAAGCAGATGATTTTGCTTGGCAAAGCTGCTGGGGAGGGAATGAAGCTTCTTCCATAGGGTTGAATCCTTGAAGTCATAGACCGAAGAGCAAAGAAATCTTTGGGGACTTGAGGACATGAGTGTAAAATGGGTCTGAAATTATCAGAGATAAGTGAGTGTAACTAGAGGAAGCAAGGCAGAAGACTGTAGTATGCTCCCACTGGAAGCAGCAAAGCTTTATGTCGGGTTTTGAATTCTGCTGGATGATACTGAAAATAAAACTCATGTTAAGTAGTTAAGGCTGATTGCCTCTCCCAAATCAGTTGTTCTAGTGGATTTGGTTTTCCATTAATGTTGAATCTCAGAAACTTCTTTTAAATAAAACTCCTCTGAGGTTTAATAGCTTAAAATTGTAAGAGACATTTACTCATCAAGAGAATAGAGAATGAAATCTCAGATTGAACTGTTTTTAATTATCTTTTTTGTTTGGTATAAGCAATATTTTTTTCAAAGCTGCCAGGCAAGAGGGGACAATTGGGGGCATCTTGTGGAAAGCCGGGGTAAAATGACTTTGATTAAAACGGAGCAAAGACAGACATTGCCTAAAATGGATATGCTGACTTTTAAAATAGAATAGTGTTTGCTGTTTAAAATACCTTCACCTGCCTTCCCTTGCAGACAGGTTGTATGTCTGTTTTACATTAATTTGAATTGCAAGCTGCAGCTGCTGCTATATAGTATGCATCCAGAAGCTAAACCTTAGCTCTTCCTTTATTCTAGTTGTCCTTGAAATATCCTACCGTCTCATGTTCCCTTTTTTGCTTTCTTATTCATCTCTGAATCATTTGTCTTTCTGAAGGATTTCTAGGAGTCTCCTTAATTTTCTTTGATTTTTTTAGTTCTCGTGTCTTTCAGATTTCTTTTTTGATTTCTAATCACAACTCCTGTCTTTAAAATCTAGCAATTCTGAAAAAATGGAGCTTTCTCTGGAGTTTGTGTGTGAAATGGCTTCCTGAGCACATCTCAGTTCTATAGTCCAACTCTTTTGTTCTGTTAGTATATCTTGTATGCTTATAACTAAGATTTCTTTAACCTTCTGCTGCTTCCCATGTATGAAATCTGTGTTTGCATTTACGCCCACACAAAATCTGAGTTAAAGTTAATGCAGTTTATGGAGTGTTTAAGTGGCATGCTTGCGTTCTCCTTGGTGAGGAAATAACTTTGAGAGGGAGGTGAGTGTGCTGTGGGAATGGTCCTGGCACACTGTGCACTGATAATGAGAAACCCTGTGTTCACACGAGAATTAACTCATGCATGCTATAATTCTGTCTCACTGATTAAGAATAAAAAGATTAAAAATATAGAAATTCACAATCATGAGAAAAGTCCATATATGGCCCTGTTGACTCTGATACAGAGTTTTTTTGGGTTTTTTTTTCCATCCACTTTTTACTATAGCTACACAAGCATGTATAGGATCAGTGCCCTTGTATGCTGGTGCTAGCAGGGTTTATTACCTCCTGTCATCTGAGTAGCCCATATTGTAGTCTGAAATGCTTTTGTACTTCTTTTATTCTTGCCATGTAAAAATACTTTCTGAGCTCCAGCACCTTCACTGTTCTGTAGATTTGTGAAAAAGAAGGCTGCCTATAGGTCTTAGAGAAAAATAAATGATATTTGGATGTTTCGGTTTCTAAACCAGAGCACATCTGTTCTGGGGCAGATTGAGGAGCATTGTGAATACTCTGGAGTAATCTGTTTAAATAGAGTGTGATCTTGATGAATTAGGAACACGAACTGCAATCAGTGTAAAATTTAATAAAGCAAATATGAAGCAGTTAATGTAGGAAAGAATAATCAAGTGGCCTGTCGGAACCAGAGGAACAGAAACCAGATGAGAGAGCAGTAAGCATGACGTAAAGGTTTTTAACACAAGAAGTGTTGAACATTGCATTGCTATGAGATGGTGGGAGAACATGCATGTAGAAGTGTTTAGTGCTTTTGCAGTTGATTAGTGTCCTTGTGAATGCAGTTGTTCACATCCGCTTTTTTCATCAGGGATAGGCAAACTAAAAATTCTGTACCTTATGTAAAGAAAATTGGACTAATACTATCATTTACTGGCCGTGAGTGGCATGAGCAAAGGTTGAGAGACACAATATCTTAAGGGATGAAATAGGAAGAGCAGAGCTATTCTAACTGGCTAAGGACCTCAAACATTAATACTTGATTTTTTTTTTTTGGTTGAACTTAGCAGCAAATAAACTTGATTTGCACATTTGATATCTTTATTCTGGACATGCCGAATACCTAGGTAAGGGCTCTATTTTTATAACAGAGGACTGAAATGAAATAAAACCTTTTATAATCATGTCTAGGTGTTCCAGTAGTCAGTGTGTGATATTTTGAGGTAAAGTATTTGTCAGAATGAATACATTTACACAAGAACTTCTGTTCTTGATAAAAAGTGATTCAGTTGAATTTCTTTTTAATCAGACAATTTCATGAAGATATTAGCAAGAAATACTGCTGTGAAGCTAAAAAGCATTTTTAAAACATTTACCAGATTTTAAATGTGGGACCAAAAGAGCAAATTGGTTAAGATTTATAGGAGTTGTTATAGATTAATGGTATTCGTAGGAATGTCATCCTGCTAAAAAATGCTTTCATACAAAGTTATATTGCAGCTTGATTTAAATCCCATTTAAGCAGCAGTATTTAAATGAGGTGGCCCAGTATAGAGTCTGCTGTGCTTCATCCTTTGGTTGTTTGTGGGGGGAGGTGATGAAAATGAAAGGATGAGACTTTCCTTTCTCTGGCAAATCTTCAATGGCACTGTAGGAGGAGTAGCTTTTAAATGTGGCATCCCTGTAAAAAACTAACCTTTCCATCTGCAGATGGAGGAGGGCTGTCCTAGAAAAGAAAATCAAGCTCTGGTTTCTCTGGTGCCGAGTCCAACTGAATGCCAGTCATTTTTCACAGCATTCAGTAGGAACTGTTCTCTTAAATGTTATGGGAGGAGGAGAGGAAAAACTGAATGTCACTTTGTACCTCTGTAGGAAGGGGAAAGCTTTAACTTTGCCTGCTTCACTTACAGGCAAATAATCAGAAGCATCACTGAAATTAGAGGTGGGTGCTCTAAAAAAATGACTGATACTTGAGGCTCTTCACCACTGCTCCCATTTCCTCCCCTGGCTAGGAGAGATTCTCCCTTGGCTTCAGTTTCAAACTGCAGCATCTCCTCCTGCATCATTGAAACAGAAACATTATGATTGTTATGTAGTCCTCATGTTTACGCATTTTTTTCTTTCTTTTATTTTTTTTAAAGCAGTCTGTCATGACTTCTGAAATCCTGAAGTGACAGGCAGCTTTACAGCTCCAAATTTTCTCCCGTAGAATAACCTAGGTAGAGTGTGTGGGAAGGTTTTATATCCCAAATCAATGGTAGTCTGTCTGTCTGTACAGTAAGTGTTTCTGTTCTTTGGGAACAAAGCCTTACTAAAAATGTCTACCAACTTTCCTTAACTTTGTTCTGCATTATTTTAGATTACTACCTGGAAATAAGCCTTTTAATTTAGTACCAAAAAACCTCCAAGATAAGGAAAGGTATCAAGTAATTTTCAGCCTGTCAAGTAGAGCTGGAACAGTTTTTCAAGGTGCAGTGGGTGTGTGCTGCACTAGAAAGAACAAAGATTCCACTTCTCCACCTTTGCAGTCCTAATCAATGTTAGGCAGAAAGTGATGGATAGCAGATAAATGGGAAGCTTATGCAAAATAAGACCAAGATAATTTACCTTTATCAAGGTATACATAATTCCTTTCTAAGTTAGTATTTAATCATAGTCACTTAGAAATAGGGATGTAGAGGAAGGTATGCTGATTACTAAATAGTGGACAGGAGGTTGAGCATGAGACTAGATAATTGCCCTCTGTGAGGGGAGGCAATAGACAGAAATTGGGAGGACAATATAAAGTGGTCATGGATGATGCTAGGAGACTGCAAGTGTGAAGCTAAATGCAGCACAGAGGAACAGTAAGGAAAGAAAATATTCTAGAAAGCAGCACAGGGCTACTGAAGAGACATGAAAAGATGACTTGCCTTTTACACAGGAATTTCTGTTAAATGTAGGTCAGTAAAAGGAACCAATTTAAGATTCTGTGAAACTCAGAGGAGTAGAAGAGTTATTGGTAGTCCCTACAGGGGGAGAAGCAGCTGTCTCCTGGTAAATCCCAAGTAATGCATCCCATAGAAGGAGGAGAGGAAGGACTCTAGACCCTAGAAGGGCAGATGCTCCTTTGTTTCTGAAAACATAACAAGTAATTTAGAGAGTCATCTGCCATCAACATAAGCTGTGATATATCCAAGTATTTATGACACACCATAAGTGACTTTGGTGAAGCTGTAGCTAAGTAAGGGCTTCCTAAATAAAAAACCCAGCAGACAATGGCTTGGTAGCCCAGTTTTATTTTGTCTTTTTAGTGGAGCCATAACTTGAGTTCTTCTTCCCTTTAAGCAGCTATCTTCTGCATGACTTCAAAATATTCTGTAGGCTTCATATTATCAGCCTTTCTTTCTCAGAAAAGATGTAAGTGCTGTGAATGATTCTATTCTGAGTCAACTGGCTAATGCTAACAAGTGTCAGGTATTATGACACATCCTACAATAGAATAGTCAACTAAATTAACCAGGCTTTTTTGGTATTACTCTCATTCATAACATTTTTGTGAAACTTTCTTCAGATATCATTCACTTGCTTCTAAGTTGTCATATAGAGGAGAAGAAAGACCTTCAGCTACTTACCAACATTGCAAAAACAGCTGAGCAAACTGTTCTCTCCCTTCTTATAGGAAAGATAACCTTTTCTCCCTTCCTATAGGGAAGATGTTATCCTATAAGGAAGGGGCAGGGAAACAAAGAGAAGGTCGGCTTGGGGTTTTTCTTTCCTTCTCCCAGTAAATGTAAAGTTATTTACTGAAGAAGGATACATTTGATCTACACCCAAAAGATATTTTTAAAAAAAATTTATGGGCCTTGCATGGTTCAGGTTTCATTTTTTTGAGATGCTTGCATCAATCTCTGCTGCTCAGTAGCATGCCCATGGGAAGGGCAGGTTGGAGCTCTTTTGTATGCTTATGTACACATACGCTCACAATCCAACATGCACATCGGTTCTCTTGAGAACAAATAACGAGGCAGAATTTTTCTCTGAGTTGTTTGTTTGTTTCTTCCAGTCGGTGTTGTCTGTGAAACAAACCCTGTGCTATCCCATGTTGGGGCACCTCAGGGAAGTGCTTAACACTGAGGTGCTTAATGTGATTAACATACAGCACCGGGTACAGAGGTTATATTGCAGTTTGCTTGATGCTGGCTCTCCAAGGGAGGGTCAGGTCATCTGTGGATGGCCTGGGGGCCACCACAATCCCAGTTACTTGTTTCATGTGGATTTTCACCCTCCATCTTCTCCCTGTGTCTTGTTATGATGGCTCAGATTTCCCTCAGATTTGTGAAGTTTGGGAACTAGTACTGAGCAAAGCCCATCTGGACTATTCCTTTAACAATGACAGATGGCTTTATAAGGAAATAGTTTCATATATGGCATAGCATGTGCAGCTGTCTTTGGAGAAGAAAAAGTTATTGGGAAGTATGGGTTGGTTCTTCTCTGGTCGTGCTCTGTCACTTATAAAAGCAAACAATCTGCCACTTGCTTAAAATATTTGTTAAAATGTTTTTGGGCTGTGGAAAAAAATTGTCACCAACACACTCACTATTTTACCATTGCTGCTGATCTCTAGAGATATAGAAGTGTTTTGCTGTCATATGAAAATCTGAAAGCCCTCATTTTCAGAGAGACTGGGAAAATGTTACTACTTATAGAATTATAAAATCATTTAGGTTGGAAAAGCCTTTTAAGATCACTAAATTCAACAATTACATAGCACTGCCAGGTCCACCACTTCACCAATATCCCTGACTCTCCTGTAAACAGATGATGATTCAGGGATGGTGATTCCAACAGTTCCCTGGTCAGCCTATTCCAATGCTTGACAACCTTTTCTGTGAAAGATTTTTTCCTAATATCCAATTGTAACTTCCCCAATGCAACTTGAAGCCATTTCCTCTAATCCTATCACTTGTTACCTGGGAGAAGAGACCGACCACCATGTGGTCGACGGACCACCTTTTTTCCAGCAGTTGTACAGAGTTATAAGGTCTCCCTTGGGCCTCCTTTTCTCCAAGCTAACCACTCCCAACTACCTCAACTGCTCCTCATAGGGCTTATGCTCCAGACCCTTCCCCAGCTCCATTGCCCTCCTCTGGACCTGCTCCAGCACCTCAGTGTGCCACTTGTAGTGAGGGGCCCAAAACCGGACACAGGATTTGAAATGTTGCCTCACCACTGCCCTGGTCCTGCTGGCCACACTACTGCTGCTACAGACCAGGATGCCATTGGCCTTCTTGGTCACCTGGGATCATGTTCACCCAGATGCTGGCCAAAATGTTTTAGAATAAGAAAGGATCCTTAATCCACTGGATGTCTTTGAATTGCAAATGAAGAAGTTGTCAAAATTAGCAGTAAACTGCATTTATCACAACAGCTGCCTTCTTCCAACAAGTTAATAATTTGATGAAAAATGGGAGATGCAAACTCTTTGCTGAGTAAATTGAATTCATGTAGGTGATAAAGAATGGATTTTTCACTCACTGCTTGGAAAATGTAAATTTAATGCTGTCAGATATCTAGGTGCAGTTTTATTGACTGGCTTCATGAGATGATGGGAAGTTTAAGATGACTTACCAGGCTATGGTTTCAGTAGAAGAAAATTAGGACTGTAATAGAGAGTGTATCTTTACCTACCTCTTCAAAGAGCATAGAATGTGCAATGATGTATTTCAGTGGAAGAAGTTAACAGCCCACAGGCTAATAAAAACTTCTTACACTTTAGGACACAGGTTATAAAGAGCAAAGAATGTGTGCTACCCACCTTCTTTGGCTCTTTGCTAAGGTGACAATGCCTCTGACTCTTCTAGGGCATTAGAATGGACAAGCAGTTGAAGTATAAAGCGACTTCTGAGACATGTGAGAAACTCATCCAGCTGTCTTATACTTCTGTCAGGAGAATTTGGTCTTCTCAGTGTCTGGTTGAAAAAACTCATTCTTTGTGTCTTGTTTGATATTTCTGGGTTTCTCTAAGGATAACTCAAAAGTTATGGTAGCTCTGTTAGAGCACTGTAGTAGAGAGAACTTCACAGGCAATATTTGGTACACCAACCCTTCAAGCTATAAAAATTAAATTTTATCCTCTACTTACTTCTAACCCTCTGGAGAAGCAGTATGTAGTAGTGTTTTTCAGGTTTTTAGGGTAAGCCTGGCTGTGTTGGGAAATAGGCTGTTGGTGTGTAATATACCCTAGAGAAACATCTTCCAAGACCTTATAGTTCAAAAATGACTTCTCTGTTCCATGAAAATTAATGGAATCAGTGTTTATGTAATAGGTAAGGTGTTAAACTAAGGGAACTCAGGGACTTGTGCAGTTGGGATGCATTTTTTTTTTTTCATTTATAATTTATGATAACAGATTGAGGCGCAGAATTTCTCCAGAGCAACAGCTTTCTTTTAGCTCTGCTGGGTTTTACACACCTGACAGTCTTGGCGATAATCACCACTGATAACACTGGCTTTCACAGTTCATTGAATAGCTGAGCATGAGTGCAGTTGTGTGACTGACATTTGATTTGAAGAAAGCATGAAGAGGATGCATTTTCTTCTAAACTGCTGAGGTTCTAGTCTAGTTTCCCATGGAAAGAGGGACTATGGACTATTTATTTCAGTCCTCACTTATTATGTTTTGTACCTGTGAGTCTGCTTAAGTCAAACTTGAAAGAGCAATAGAGATTTTCCAGTTCCAATCACTTTGAGGAATTTTATGGCTGAGTAAAATAGACTTGGGTTTATGCCCTCTGTGCTGCAAATGGACTTTTCCCCTTGAGGAGGTGAGGCAGGCAGGACTCCTGTCAGTGCTGCTGTGTGTTGCAGTAGTCAGATGGTCAGTAAACAAATAGTTGCTACCTAACCTGAACTCTGTGGAGATGTCAGGGTGAATTTGAGAGGGCTGAGGTTAATGTGGCAGGAGGAGAATCCATACTGTGCCCATTGATAGGCACCTGCCATCAATGAGTCGCTCTCTGAGCAAATGTATGCAGGCTTTCTTCATCTCTTTCTCTGGAATATATCATTCTGGGGAGTTAACTTGCCTGGCTAGGCAGCTGAACGAACTAGTTTGCTCTTTGAAGAGAGAACTTGCTGTCATATTGATTTCCTTTCCTGGGAAATGCAGGAAATGTAGTTGAGTTTTCCCCGCTTTGTTCACTACTAAAAATGCCTTGAGTGTGCTCTTCATGTCTACACATACTCAAAATGTGACTGTGGTTAGAAAGCATTCAGAGATGGCCATCTCTGGCATGCCTCTAATTACTAAAGAAGAGAAAATATTTTCTACTAATAAATATTTATAAATGAATAAGAAACTTGAATATATATTTCTTAGCTCAAGTGAGCAGTGATGTATGCCATTGTTCTGCCTTTTCACTGTGTTAACCCTTGTTATATCCAGCTTGCAGATATTTTGGGCACACTCCTCAACAGTTGTTCCATGCCATTTTCCATCAGCCTTCCTCGTCTCTGAAAGAGAAAACACTGGCTGGCATGGAAAACATTCCTCTTCAACTGCAGTATAAATCTTCAGGTGTATTTGCCAGCTTGAACCAAAGGGAGAAACGGGCTACTGGCTGCTGATGCAATGAAATGTTAGCTCTTTGTAAGTCAAATTTTACAGAAATAATGAAAGTTACAACTATTAATTTTGTACTTTCATTTCTGATTCTCTTAATGGTGAGAACGCTGTAGGAAGTAATACAGAATATACCCACTCTATTTAGGGTTGCCTTTATAGTTGCTTTGTTTCAGAGTTTTTATAAATTAGTCTCTCCAGTTTCCGTGGCAACTCAGTTGTCTGCATTGGTTGCCAAGAAACAGCTTCTGCCGCACAAAGGGCAGGGACACTGCTATGGAGTGACTTCATTCTTGGCACTAATAGGCAGTGGAAGTGAAAGCTTGATATTCCATGGAGTGTGGCTTCCATATTGATTGTCAGAACTTTATTTTTTTTTAAAGTGTAATTGAGGTGTTGGCTTCTTTGTTGTAACTAAGCCATCACAAACCTCCTGTTATACACAGCTACAGAATTCCTGTGGAAAGATGCAATAGTTACGTAGACATAAAGCGGTGGAAAATGCGTGTTTTGAGAACAGTTTAACCAGCCATACAGGAAATCGTGTATTCTCTGGTTTAAAAAAAATCAATTGTTTTTACAATAAGTCCCAATTCTGTGGCTTGTGGTCAGCAATTAAATGTTCTTCTAGATATCCCAGTGAAGACAGGATTAAAAGTGAACACTAGTAGAATAACTCTTGGACACATGGCTCCCTGGGCCCTCTGGAGCTCTAAAAGTTTTTTCCTTATTTGACCTGTGGTAGGACTAGAATCTGGATTCCCATCTGATTTTTCTTTTAAGAAGCACAAACTGACACCTGTCATCAGTTCTCTAAAATGAATGCAGACAGAGGGATCATATTGTGAGTCATGATTCTGCATTAGTGTAAAATTTTATTTTTGAGGCTGCCTTCCAGCTGTCAGTTCTATGGCTGTGAATTTCTGAGTGTACAGTCTCAAAGTAACCAAAGAATTCACTTTGAATTTGTTAAAAAATAATACAAATAGTTTAAAATGAGAATATTCATTTGCCTTTTAGTTTTGTAAGTGTTAATCAGGATAAAATATTGTACATCACGAATAAACATACTAATGAAATCTGTTCCATGAAAGAGTGAGAGAACTGGACACTTCCTTGGAGGCTGGTGTAGATACATAAATAGGGTCTTTTGATCTTAGTATAGAATCTACAACTCAGGTTTAGTCTGCCTCCTCTCATTGATTCTCTAAAGAAGGGCCATTACTGTACAGTGTTACATGGGTGCTACTCTTCACTGGGGTTTGAGTCAATTAATGTTTGGAATAGCTGCAAGGAGAGGGAGTTGAGTAGTATAATACAAAGTAGTTTTTTATATGCAGAAATGTAGATACTCTGGTGAAGGAGAAAAGTTGTTGCATAGCATTGCCTGTCCACAGGTGTTTGTGAAAAGAGGCCAAGAACAGTTGTTTTCCTTTTTAGCTAAAACGTCAGGAGGAATCTGGAATTTCAAGGCAGCTGACAAAGTACAAGGAAAAGCTGAGCACTTAGAAATTTAATAGCATCTCTGGTTCTATGGCTTAGGGTAAAAGCAACATTACCTGTAGCCACTTTGCTTTCCTAAGTATTGAGCAAAATGCAGCCTTCTAAGGTAAGTGCTGCCAAAAAGCACCATGATTACTTTCTAGTTTTTGGACACTTTAAAAAATCCTTTGCCACACAATAATAGCTCTCCTTTTGTGAACTGGCATGCCTGCAGGCCGACTCTCAAGAGTTCTTCTGGACTTGATTTAGCTTAGTTTAGAAATGCTTTGGCTTTGAAAAACTGGAGTTAAGTCTCTGAAGCCAAGTTAGTGCCTCTGCATGATCTCTCAGCTTGATGGATTCCTAAGTGGGGTGCAGGTTTATCTCTGACTTCTATTATCACCATTATTACTGATTTTTAATTATTTTAGGTTTTAATATAAGTGCAGAAGTGCTCAAACCTTTCTTATGCTGTTGTAATAAAAATAATCTGTTGTTTCATAGCGAGGATGTTTGTCAGGTAAGTTATAGAGCAGTGAGCACAGATAAAACTACTGGAAATCAGAGTGAGCACTAACTTGACTTAAATCAATAATCTGTTTGAAAACTAGATATCGGATTTCAGGTATGGTATTGCACCTTAAGCAACTGCATTTTGCAAGTTAGGAATAAAGCAGTGGGTGTGATGGTGTTATTGCGTAGGGAAAAACTGAGTCCTCAACTACCTTTTGCTCCCAGTTTGCTGTAATCTGAAGGCTTTGAATAGAGAAAAAGAATGCACTGGAATATGAAGGAGGAAGTTGCCTATCTTTTAATGAATGCCATAAATAGCAGCCTGTTCTTTGTGCTTGCTCTCTCTTTCAGATACTTAATTTCATGATACAAGCCCTACAATGTTCTTTAAAAACCATTTGGGTGTTATTAAGTGGGGAACATTAAATTCTTTTTCTGCATAATGTACTTACAATAATTTGCAGTTGCCCAAATAGCTTTACAAGTCACTTGAGGCTTGATTTACCTAGAATTTATATAAATCAATTAGATGCTAAAACATACTTAATGTAAAAGTTATAGCATGGGCTGATCAAATCCAGGCAACAGGATTAAGTATTTGACCTAAACTTGTCCTTTTGAACCAGATGCAGGGCAGCACTCGAGCTGTAGACTTAAGGAGATGCTCTGATGTTGTAATCTCCAACCAGACATGTTAATTGAAGAGTCAGTGATCACTGTTTAAATATTTATTAAATAAGGATGGTTGTTATAAATACCATTTACAAGAGATCAAATGACATTGCAATACAATTCAGTGTTACTTTCTGAATTATTATTAGATCTTTATGTAAACAAGTTTAGTCATGCGGATTGTATAGAACCTGGCTGAACTGTCTTTTTTTTTTATTCCTCCTGTTACATAACAGTCTTTAAAATCCTGATTTGATACAACAAATCCACACAAATATTTTATGTAAAACGTGTGTCCTATATTCCATCTCTTGTTGTTGCCTACCCTGCTAAAATTGAATGAACTATTGAATACACACATAAATATCAATTTCTAAAGAGGTCCTTTTTTTTGCTAGGTCTATAATGGCCAAAAAGAATGTATTCCAGAAGAGGGCTTGAATGGGAAAAAAATGCCCAGGTTGGTGCCGTTTACATGAGAGGGGGTTGCTTTGTAACTTGCTGATGTTGTCTGGTGTGCTCATATTGCCAGGCTGTTCTTCCTGGCCTGACTGTGGCTCTGCACAAAAAGGTGCATCAGCCCTATCCTGGTGGCTCCTCCCACCTTTTGGTACCATCAATGTTGCCTTGTTTTGATCTAGAGTTGGAGAGTGCCTGTGCTCAATAGTCCAGTTTTCTAATGATTCAGTCTCATAGAAAAGAACTGAATGATGGTTTTAAAGGTGTTTGTGCTACCTAATGAAGTTTACAGTCATTCTAGTCTGAGGTAAGAACCAGTCTCTTTTAACACTGCCTCCAAAGTATCTGGAGAGAAAAAGAGACGATGAATTTAACCATGACTATTTCACAGCACATCTTAAAATTCAAAAACCTAAAGCTTAGATACAGTCTGTGCCATGTGTTGGAGCTGAGCTGTGAGAAAATTCTGTAAGCATACTAATATGGCCTTAAGAAAGACATTCATCTGACCAAGTAAGTAACTCCCTGGAAATCTCTTTGGGTAGAGTTCCCCTTGAGGGGTAATTCAGAAGAATGTTATCACAGAATTGAGACTCTTCTGAAATAACAATAAAAAACAGCAGGTGACTGGAATTTCATTTAGTAAGTTGTCAGTACTTGCTGTCTAGAGATCTAAATAATGTACCATTAAAAGAAAGTTACTCTCATACAATATTGCTGTTGATTTAATGACATTGACATCAGCTGTGTGATATGGCAGAGTCTATATGCTTAACAGATTGTTGACCCTTTTTAGCCTTCAATGATTAGTCCAATCAAGCCCTGTGTTAGAAGAAATTAGGGATATAACATTGTGTTTACAATATAATAATAAAAAAAGGCTCCAAAACCTATCCATTTTGTTCAGCTCCTGAAAAGGGACTCATCCTTTCTTTAGTCACAGCCTGGCTCCTCAGGTACTTGGATTTTGGGGAAACTCTTTTGCCCATATTTCTGCATAAATTGATGAAAATCTCACGAGTCATCCTTAGATTCATATTTTAGAATATCTGTGTGCTACCTTGTTGTTTAAGGCTCTGCAAAGGTGTGGTGAACTTCTTTAGTATTCTATAAAAAAGGACCTTTTATTAGCTCATTAAATCAAGCCTTTCCAATGAATGCGTATAGGTAAGTGCTGGTCTTGCTGTTTTTACCTATCATGTAGTGATGTTGATGTACCTTTTTACCTACTGCTCATTTTCCTACCATTTCAAATACTAAATAATATTTGGTTGCATTAAGCTGGATCTCTTATTCTGATTAACAGAGACAATTCATAGTGAATTGGGATGTCCTCAGCAAGAGAAGGAGCAAGAGGACAGACATTTATTTCTTTAATATAAACTTGTGCAGTTTTTGCCTTTGGGACTTCCTTTTTGTTAATATACATTATGAGACCTTAATGGCTTTGGCTCATTAATCACAAAAGCTACATCTAATAGTTATGACAGTTAAAACACAGGGAGAATATGCTTTTTGCTTCCTAGGGTTTGAAGTTGGCTTAGAGGTGTTAAGTCTGATTTGCTTCAATTTCCAGGGTTTATTAAAGTGTATGTATAGGGAAAAGCTCTAGGGTAGGGCTAGTATTCTAGTAGTGAATAACACTGTGTTCAGTCACTCAGTCTGGAGCTTCTAGATTGCCTACAAACCTGCTGCTTTGGTTGAGGGATCAACAGATGATATTGACAGTTTTTGTGCCCTCTTTGTAAGGGAACAGACAAGGGTTGCAGTAATGACCAGACTTCAAAGATACATGTGTTCTTTTGAACATGCACAGGCTTGGCTAATTTTTCACAGCAGTGGCAAGAGCCCATCCTGTGATTTGACAGTGACTGTCTATTTATTATTCACAGTTGTTTTCAAGGGGGAGTCTTGCAAGAAATGAATTTCTCAGACAAAATGCTCCCTTTTTTCATTGCCCCTTGTTTCTGAAGTTGATAGATTTTTTAAATCGTGCTTTTAAATTTGAAGAGGAAGCTAGACTGGTACACTGGCTCAGTTTGCAGAAGTTTATAAGCAGCAGGGTATTCCCAGTGCGTATGCAGAGCAGCCTCTTAGGTGTGTCTGCTTCTGCATCTTAACAAGCACAGCTGAAAGAGCTGCAGCCAGCTGCAGGCAGTTCTTGGGAAGGATGAGTTTCAGATTCTGTTCACCAAATGACAGCTTTGGAGGGCTGCTGTTGGCTCAGGCCAAGAAGCCCAGTGTTGAAGGGCTGTGAATGGCAGGATGTTTTGAGCCAGCTGGATGTCCCTTGACAAGGTGTCTGCAACTGCTCTGCTGTTTGGGGTAGTCATCCTTAGAGGGATCCTTATTTTGTGAGTTGAATTACATGACTTATGTGTATGTCTTCAGAATCTGACTTGGATTTCTCCTAATTAGTTGTTTCTCCTAATCAGCAATTTCTTGGTTGCTGATACTAGAGAGGGGAAACATTTTAATCTGTTACTTTGTGTATTGAATGTTAGGCATCATATTTCTACATTAAATCAATCAGTTGTTTACAATAACTCAGCCTTGATTTGTCTTTGATCTATGCATCAAACTATAATGCTTCTCTTGGTTGCTTTCTCGTAATTGCTGTGCGACATTTTGATAATTCTTCTGCTGTGAATCATTATTTGGTAGGTACACGGAGAGCTACAGGATCTAGCTGAAAACTGACAACTTTCCACATCCTGCTGATCTGCCATAGTGCAGAACAGTGGTGGTCTCTTGTACTTAGGTCTTCTGAGTCTTGTGTGATATTTTAGACAAGCTTTTAATTTTGGTTTTGGTCTTATTGTCAGAAAAAAAAAATTGTATTGAATAAAGTGTCTGTTCTATATATTAATATATAATGTCTTTTTTTTTGTATTGGTCCTCACATATAACTCCAGGACAAAAAGCTGTTTATTTTACCATGGCTGCTTTTTCAGCATTCAAACTAGTAGTGATATCAATATCTTCTATCTCAGGCACTTGAAAACAAAAAGACCAAATGATCACGATCAGCTTACAAAGTGGTATGCTTATTTTAAAAATTTAAAAAAAAAAAAAAAAGAACTTTCACTTCCTTTCCCTGTCATCCCCTTCACCCCCTGCCTTTTTTTTACCCCACCAGATGCTCTTCCAGACTTTCAGCTGGGAATAGCTAATAGTTCCCTGGTACTGCACACTGTATGCTGAAATCTAAACTGAACAAGTATTGCATAATTGCCTGAGACCAGAAGCAGGAGGTTTGGGGAAATTACCAAATATTGCATGACTCCTGATTAAAATTTTGCATTGGGAAGAAGTTAGATTCCCTCAAGTGCAAGCTAGGATTTTCATATGAAAAACAAAGCATTGGGGATGTGCAGTATAAAAATGAAAACCATATGTAATACCACAGTGCCTTGAAACAATTGTAAGTGAGAACATGTGAGCCTGCAGCAGAGTTTAAAATGTGTGTAATAAGCATGGTGTGTTCTCTTCACTCCTGCTGGTACATTTCCTCCTTGATGCAATTTCACTTCATGCACCAATTTGCAGTTTTGCGAGACTTCTTTGTCCCTCATCTCCAAAATTTATTAGCTTTTGACTTCATTCTAAAGTTTATCCCCTGTTCTCAGGGCTTGTCTAAAATTTTGGTCTAGAGCAAGAAATTTAGTGTCCAGTCAGAAGAAAAATACTGGAGATCACAGAGGTCTTTTAAATGATAACTTTAGGATGCACCAGAAGTAAGCCCTTATCAGGCAACATAGTGTTTGGAAACAGATTTGGTGGCTAATGCAGGAGGTATCAAATCTTCTAGTTAGTGGCCTGTAAACTAATGGTTAGGCTTCTCTGCTGCGAGGCAGTGTGGAATTTGTGGGACTTCTGTAGCTGCTTTTCAGAAACACCTCTGCACTCTTGGCAAGATTTTAAAAGATGTTTATGTGTACTTAACTGCCTGCAGCTAGTATTAATCTGAAAGCCTTATTAGGTGCTTAATAGCATCATTAGCTGCCTAAATACCTTTTAAACTGTTTGTCTTTGCCAAAAGGATCACAAACTTTGCTGGATTTTTCTTTTAAATTCAGCACTAATGGTCAGGTTTCTCAGCCCATGCTAAGACAGGTAATGTCAGGTAGAAAGTACCTATAAGTAAAACCAGACACAGTTTGAGATTTATATGATGGGTTTTTTTCAGGGTGTACTTCACAGGGAAACTGGGGAAGGTACAGGATCTGCAAGTCTCAAAAGAGAGAGTCAAATAGTTGTTCCAGTGAGCCATATAAAGACTTCCCTTCAGAGAAGGACGTAAGGAAAGCCAGTAGGAAAGTGGACTGGCCTTGGAGTTTCAGTTCAGCTCCTAGCTCTGGTCAAATATGCTGAATGAATGTGCATCACACTGTTTTTGTAATAGGGCCAGGAACTCTAAGCTTCTGCTTAACGTTGTCACTATAACAAATAATTCCTAATCTTAGCAGCAACATAGTAAAATAGAAATAAGAGATTTAAAAAAACCCCTAAAACCTGTAGGGCCGAGCAGCAGAAGCCCTAGCCTATGGTAGATGCTTGACTTCATGGTGGATTCCATTGGTTTCTACCAAGTAATTCCTGGAATAATCTGAAGTCTTTTATCCTACATTTCTGCTTCTCTGCTCTGCTGTGTACCTTCCCAGCAATCCTCCAGAGCCTCGAGTCAAACATGAATGGGCACTGCATACTCTCTAGTACATAAACTGCCTTAGCATGTAACTTAAAAGTTATATGTTGTCCCAGGCAATGAATAATTTTATAAATTTTTCACTGTACAGTAAGATTCATAATCCATCCCTAACCATGACCATTTAACAAATAAACACATCATTGGACCATTTTTAGAGAGGTTTACTGGAGAAACTTTTTTTAATATTGGAAATCAAGGATAATAAGAGGATCCTGCAAGTATGGTGGTTGCAAAAGAAAGTTTGTGGAAAATGGGGTGTTGTGCACAGATGAAGGAAGGCAACCCAATAACAGGAGACACATTAAAGGTTGAAGTCCTCTTTCATTCTTCCATCAGTCTTTGTAGACAAAACTTCTTGGCAGGCAAAGTGGTTTGGGAAAGAGAGGAGCATCCAGCAACTGGGGAACAAGAGCTGCATATACTGAAATTGATGAGCCTGGAAGGCTCATATTCAGTGCAGATTTGACTTGCAGATAAATGAGTTTCTGGTATTTGTTATTAAAGTCAAATATATGTAAAACAGATTTTATTTTAATGTGACCTCCTGGCATAGCACTGTCCAAACTGTTTCAAAGAAGTCTCTTGGACTAGTTTGTTAGTTAGATTTTTAAATCTGGAGTATGAAATGGTTATTGCATCTCTCCTTTCATGCTATTCTTGTGGCCCTTCAGTATATTCTTATTTTGTGCTTATCTTTATATAGGTATTTTTTTATTTTTCTCCATCTCTGAACAGGTGTGGTGATCATTACAAATATAGTAGATATTTGCCTGGTTCTGAAGCTCTAATTTTTAAGATGGCAATGTTTAGTGCCATTGAGAGATGGGATTTTTTTACCAGCTCAAGCTCATGTGGTATAATTAACATGTTTCATCCAGATCAAATCTCCAGAGCTTTGCTGTCAACACAGAGCACCATCCTAGAAAGCAGTTTCCTGTTTGGCTGGGGTTCTGTTAGCAGTGCTGCCAAAAGATGCAGTTGTGTTTCCCTTTGCCTCTTCTGTGCCAGCACCAGGACTCAGAGATAGCTGACTGGAATCCCAACATTAGTAATCCCAGTACAAAATGGGGGATGGGGAGAAAGTGCTACAGCTGGCCAGAGGTGGAAGGCTAGTATGTGACTAACCACATGACAGCAGCACTAATGTGTGCTGGCTGCAGTTGGTGAAACCACATCCTAGCAGATATCTGCTGGATATATTTGTGAGTTGTGTTTGTTTGCTCAGATTTAAGAGGCTTTTCACAAGAATATCTAAAGTCATGAACTTGGCTGCAGATTCCTAACCAAATGGTGAGTCTGTGCTCCAGATTGTGGAGTTATAAGAACTTCTTATGGAAATGAGCATTGAAGTTTTTTCCTATGAAGAAATCTCTTCATGTCAGAGCTGTAGTTAATGAGGCTTCCCACATCAAGGTGGTGTGAGACTGCTACATAGCATGGGAAGTTTTACTCCAGATATATCATTCCTTGCCAAGTTTTGGAGAAGAGCAATTCCATTTATAGAAGTGAGTTAATACTGTTGTTCTGTATGAAAAGGGGAAACAAAGGGCAGAAAAGGCAGGAGGAAGGACAGGGTTCTGGTCAAAATAGGATGTTAATTGATCTCTTAGTCGTGATGGTGCATTACATACCACTATGCACTCACAGTGGTATGTAACAGCTCACCTCTGTGTATGGGGAATAGGCAGACTGTGCCTGCTGGGGAGGAGATGTGCCTCCAGCTCCATTCCCTTCAGCCACAGCTTCTGAGGACGGAGTTCCCGTGTGACTGGTAATGCTCAGTGTATGGTGAAGTCATGTGGGGTTTGCCTTTTGTATAGAAGCTTCTTGGTTTCCTTTCATCCTCCTTCAAAAAATTCTCAGATTATCTGTTTGCCACTATGTGCCTCTGGGGGAGAGGACTTAAATTTAGAGATACTGCTTATAGCACCAAATCAAATAAAGGCTATTCAGCAGCCTCTCTTTGGTGTGACCTTTTCAGCTTCTGAAATGAAGATGATGTACTAGGTAAAACATTGCACTGGAGTAGCAAATAATCTTATTCTAAGAAGGTGGTGTTTTGGTGGCAGGCAAGTAATGTGAAGATGGGCATAGTTGTGATCTTGTCTGTGCATAAAGCTGTGTTTAAGTGATAAACAAGGAGCACGTGTCTTCTATGACTTCACAGAAATGCCTTGAGGAAAGTCCTTAGCTTGAGTGCATTTAGTGCTGCTAAAGTTCAGGGAGTTTGCAGCCTATTGCAATAGTTCTTTCTGCTTAGACAGGAAAGCAAGTGCCTGCCTTGGGTGGCAGAGCTGGCTGATGGCAGGATCAGTGGTGTGCTTCAAGTCACAAGTAACTAAAGGCATACAATGTCACGGCTTTATATGAATGTTTGCTTTCATTATTTACTTTTCATCCCATTTGATCACCTCTGGCTGTTACTGCAGCACATTGGGATTTTAAGGCCAGATAAAAATTAGCTCTCTGTTATTAGCATAGGAGACTGAAAAATGCATTGTGTGTATTTTGGTGTAATTGAAATTGAAGTTAGCAGGACCAGTAAACACATAACCAGAGGATGGAATGGCTGGAGCACATCTAGGAGTCTCGTCAGCCAAGGGTAAGTTACAAAACAGATGACTGCATAGGTCTGCAATATGATGGTCAGAAAAAGTTCTTGCAAGATAGGATCTCTTCCTTCCATTTCCCAGTAAACTCATTTTTCAACAGTGTTCTTTTAAGAAGGTCAGAAAAAATATTGTTAGGGCCCAAAACTGGTGCTAGGCTATGATGCTTCCTAGACAAAGAGAATTCCCATTTGATTTCAGGTAATAATATTGTTTAGGTAGGGAAATGAATTAATACTCAGTTACTTAGATGTATATCAGAGTAGGGTAAATTTTCAGGCAGTTTTTGTGAACCACTACTTTGTGAATGCTACGTGCTGTTCTGCTGTCAAGGAAAATACTCTTTTCCTTTGGAGCAGAAACTCATGGAATAAAGGGCATTGGCACAGCTGTGGCAGACCAGCTCTTAGGGTTTCTGTGTTCTCTCTATACCAGCTGGCAGAAGGCTGGTGCATCTGCTTGTCCCATCAGAAGCTGCCTTTCTGGGTGAGGAGTGTTTTAATATAGAGCTCCAGTGACTGAGTTAGCAAACCATAGGGATTTCTGCTCCTGGCTGTCTGTATATGTGATATTGAAACATAAAGATGGGGGAAGTGTTGAAACTAGATCCCATGCTGGTCTTCTAATTCTTAAATAAGACAAGCCATTCCTACTAATGCAGAGTGATTTTGCTGTTACCACGTACTGTATTTCTGGAGCACTGAGGCATAGCCCTTAGCAAATTGTTCAGGATGTAAAATTGTGTCTGTTCTGTAATATCACCAGTTTGTACTCTGAAACCTCAGCAGTACCTACGGTATCTGCAAAAATGTAGAAAATGTTTCTATGTTGAAGTTGAAAGAAGAGTTCTTTTTACAGCTGTAAAAACAAAGGCACTGAGGATGTGGTACTGACTAACTTTGGCATTTAATTGACGTGCTTTGGGTACAGCCTCACACCTAGCTGTAGGAGGCTAGCTCCTGCAGTCTTGGGCAGGAGGGAGAGGACTGTTCAGACCAGGAATTAACAAAAGTGCTGCTACTCTTTCTGACCTTTGGAATAGAATTCACAATTCTGTTTTGAATATAGGTGGTTTTTAGATCAGAAAGGGGAAAAATAAAGTGGCAATGGGTGGTATTGTTTACTAGTGTGGAGAAAAAGGATCCTCTGAATTTGAGGTAGCAGAAGATGCTTATCTACAAAGCAAGTGCTGCAGTGGAAAATCGTTTTATGGTTTTGACAGATGAGAGGAAAGGATTTTCTCATGGTGGATAAAATGAAGTTCAGGAGTAGTCTCTATCAACTCCTCCATTGTTTCACTTTCTCAAAGACTGATACAAGTGAATGAGAGGGAGTTGAGGAGTTACAGCTCTGTATGATGTTTGACTGAGACAAAGAAGTGAAAAGGAGCAAAAGGTGGGAACTGGATAGTCCTGGATTTTACTCAATTATGAGTACAGAGCTAGATAAACCTCAGTATCTGTTGGATTACTGAGTCTTTATGAGGAGGCAATATAGCTCTGCCCCTTTGTTTAGAATAGGATTACTTTCTTACTGATGCTTGAAAGGATCCAGCTGGTTGGAAGCACACACATTCACTCAGGAAAGGAGTATTTCTATTTTGTTTGGAGCTAGTTTTCCCCTCTTGTTACTGGATTTATCATTTTCTATTACAAAAAAAGTCCCATTCTGTTTGAATTCCCCTTCTTTCTTAACTCCCTGACAGAGTCCTATGTAGCGTCAAATTTTTACTTTAATTTGATAATTTTTAAAATACTCCAAAGCATGGGATGGTGGCTGGACACCGTTGACTCTAAAATAGCAAAACCCCAGGTATGGTTCTGCATTTGTGCTTCTCTTTGGGAGTTGATTCTCTGTGATGGCTAATGACTTGGAATTTTTATGAAGTTATGTATGTACATATGTATTTGTTGAAGAGTTCATTAAGAATTTAAATTTAGGTCTCAGGATCTGTAGGGTGAGAACTTACATATGTCGGAGACCTAAGGATAATGCAACCAGGAGCTAAGGCAGCCTGGCCCTGAATAGGAAGGGAAGGAACCTTGCATGGCCATGAGTTTGTGTCTTCAGGCGAGATTCATTTGCCTCACTACAGATGTTTGTATCCTCCTCTCTGTAATACTGTCTCTACTGCTGTAATAGTGACAAAACACAGGTATTTCCAAAGTATGACTTGTGATCTTTTAGAAGGTGAGATGAACTGGACCTGCAAGAGAGGATTGTTCCTTTGTGGAGTGGAGCTTGAGGTTACCGGAGTCCATGCAGATGTGTCATGGAGGGCCACAGCCAGGGCAGAACACCCCCACAGTGCTGGGGCATGTGCCTGGCACTGGATGCTGCTGCAAGCAAAAGGAAGAGAATGGGACTGGGAATCTGCTACTTGGGAATCCATTCCAGGAACAGTGTCGTAATAGAGCTCTTAAGAGGAGCACAGCCTATCTGAGAACTGCTGGTTTCCTGTTTTGTGGGTTTTGTTTTGTGGTTTGGTTTTTTTTAAATTACACATTGGAGTGAGGGAGTTATATAACAACCATGTCAGCACACCCACACCAGCAGAGGTGACACAGTTACAGGGTAAGAGCAAACCAAGGATGCTGCTTGCCTAGGAGTTTAAAAAAAAAAAAAAGGCTGTTCAGAGGTGTTTAGTTGCCATGATGACAGCTCTTATTTTTCTGTCCCTAATTTTGTTGTAGTCATTGTCTGTCTTGAAAGTGTGGCTTCAGAACTCTTGCAGATTTATATGAGAATCTGTAATGCTTTTTTTTCTCTTCTAAACTGCTTGATATTATGCTTTAGAAAAAAATGAGAAATATGGCTCACAGCATTTTATCCATATACTCTTTTTAATTAACCATTGAAGATTTTTTTTTTTTAACCTTAGGAAGTTTCAGGCCACCTTTGTGGCTATTTGAATTTTGAGAACATTGATTTTGACCATCAAATAGGAAGTTCATGGGAACTTTTTGATTAAGGTACCTAGAAGTAATCTGATTTTTTTTTTTTTTAATGTATAGAGAAACTTTTTTGACATGTTTTTGAGTAGACCACTCAAAACTGACTATAACAGAAGAAAATGCAGACAAGGCATGTCTGGTGATTTTCTTTATGATTAAAAGCTGGACAAGTTTCATTTTTCAATGGAAAAATCAAAACTAGCAGGGTGGTTTCAGTTTTTAGTCATTCTGACTGTGTGTCTCTAAAGAGTAATTGACAATGAAAGAATTAGATTTTCTGGTAGTTTTTCTGGCCTATGAACATCTAATTACATTTGTTAACCTGCAGTAAAAAACAATTGTCAGAGCACAGGACATGTTGATGTAATTAATTTCACTGTTTGTCTTGTGATAAGGAAAATGCATCCAGACAGATCAGTATAACAATCCTTATGAAATGTGTCTGTTCTGGAGAAGACTGGGAGAATGATGCTAATGCAGATGCTTCTTTGAAAATGTCTCACTGATAGTTTCAGAAGTTTCAGTAGGAAACTGGTAGAAGTGGAAATCTGGTGGAAGCTAGATTATGCTCCATTTTTGCGTGGTGAGTATAAGAGAAGGTGCTCTGGTAACCCAGCCTTTCTGGAGGAAGTTTCTGAAAGCTTTCCTTCAAGCAGTTCTGAGAATCCACCAGGGCTCATTTATTCTGGAGAGTAAAATGTCCTTCTCCATCTTTCTGAAAGTCTATTAGATGTTTGTTGAAATTTCTTTCCTAATGACTCCTGACACTTTATTTCCTATTTTAACTGCCTGATGATCAGGGGACTGATATTTCCATGCATCTGTCTATCATAACTATCAAGATTGTGCTCCCAACAGGTAATTGTTTACTCAAGCTCACCGCTTTCTTTGTGAAGTTAGTATTGTTTTTCCTGTATGCCTGATTTAACTACCCTGAATGTTATCGGCCATTTTGTAGTCTATTCACTCATTTTTCATGACATTTTTGTTTTCTTGTCCTGGTTTAAGCCCAACTGGCAGCTAAGCACTGCAGAGCAACTCATTCACTCTCCCTCCTCTTGGCTCTCACTAGAATAGGGGAAGAGAATTGGAAGGCTAAAAGTCTTGTGGGTTGAGATAGGAACAGTTTCATAGTTAAAATGTAGTAATGGCAATAAATTGTAATAAAAAGGAAAATAAACCCCAAGAAGGACAATTGATGCAAATGAAATCGTTTGCTCACCACCAAACAACTGACGCCCAGCCAGTCCCCAGGCAGCAGCCTGCTGTCAATCTTCCCTCAGCTTTATATGCTGAGCATGACACCATATGGCAGGGGATGTCCCTTTATCCACTTGGGGTTACCTGTCCTGGCTGTGTCCTCTCTCAACTTCCTGTGCACCCTCAGCCTGCTCGCTGGTGGGATGAGAGGCAATAAAGGCCTTGCCTCTGTGTAAACACGGCTCAGCAATAGCTGAAACATTCCTGCATTATCAACATGTTCCCAGCAAAAATCCAAAACAGCCCCATACTAGATGCTGTGGAGAAAATTAATTCTATCCCAGCCAAACACAGAAAATTTCTGTAGTTTGCCTTTTTCATTTATTACCTTGAGACGTGGAAATTCTTTCTTGAAAATCTGTTGAAGTAGAGGCACTAGATTAGGCTTCTGCACTGGCTTGTGTCTAGAATGCCAGTAGCCATGTAAATCAGGATGTTCCATTTCAAAAGCCATGCTGACCGTCCCCACAAGATTATATTTATCCAGATAGCTCCTAATTCCATTCTTCATTGCAGTTTTTTATTACTAGATACAGCATAGATCTCAGGCTTAATGTCTTGTCCACAGTCTCTTAAAAGTCTGTCACCTTTTCCACCTCAGAGTCCTCTACTACCAAGTTTTAATTGAGAGGTGAGACACCGTTGAGTCAGTAATTCACTGATTTCATGCTTGAGTTTCTCTAGGACGCCTGGGTTGAGTGCCATCTGGTCCCGGTGTGCTGTTAGTGTTTGGTTTGTTGGTTCCTGCTGGTTTTGCTCATAGTCATTGCAATTTCAAATGCATCCATGGAGATGCCTAGAAAGGGAGGTCTTGGTTGGGGAATCCTGAGAAATAGTGTTGCAATATCAGAGTGTGTGCCAAAACTCAGTAAGACTTTATAGGAGGGAAAAGTGATTTTATTTTAATACAAAATGGGTTTCATTCCACACTCTCACACCTGTGTACTTACAATCACCAAGATACTGCTGTCCACACAGTTTACCATTCAGGCACCAAGATTGTGTGTATCCAAACTGTTGGTCTAGGATTCTTTGCAGTGATAGGGAAGACAAGGGAACTGAGCTGCTGAGTTCACTTTGCAACTTGTGGACCCTTAGTTTGGCAGGCATATGGGTAATCACTTCATCTGTTCTCACCCCTGCATAATTTTAAATTAGTTTCACTCTCTTGTTTAAGACTTCTTTTCCAGATACGAGTATCCCAAAGCACTACATGTAAATGTGCTGGAGTTTGTTGATCTGCTAATCTAGATACCATCCACAAATGCCATTAATATATATTGTAGTCCCTCTTCTGTTGTGTTTTTTCCCTGTTTTTTCATGCTCAAACATTAACATTTATCCTCAATTCATACCAGTGTTCATATTTCTATTAAGGTTCTTTAGAGAGACTCCCCAGTGTCTTGTGCTGTCACCATCACTGCAGTGGATCTGCCTGATGTATTTTCTGTAATGCCTTTATTTTCCGAGTCTTCCCTTACTACTCTGATGATGAGTTGCCTCCTGGAGTTTCTGGCAGGTTTCCTGTTCCTGATATGCTTGAAAAAAGATTTGTTATTAATGCCTGCCAGTTGTTCATCATATCTTTTGTTTGTTTTGCCTGCCTTGGTGTGCTTTTATATTAATTTGCCATATTTTATGGTCTGTTGAGCTGTGTTTTTCTATTTGGGTTTGACTTCAGCTTTTTTGAAGGTAACCTCACTCCTACACTGCTGTTCTAACCAGTCTGGTTTCCTTTCTTCCTTTTTTAGGTTTTACTTAATAGAAAATATGTACCTGCCTGGTTTTTCTGGTTCTTCTCCGTTCATAATCTCCACAGTGCCTGCAATGATTTAAATTCTTTATCTGTCCCTTTCGTATTCTCTTAACGAGTTTCCTTGCTTCTCATGTTTGTGTTTCCTGAAGCTGGATGCAACTACAGGTTTATTTTTCATCTCCATTGCTCCAGCTGTGAAGCTATTGCATGGAGGAGTTTTCAAAATCTTGTAGCTGAAGAGTCACTCTATATTTAGGACTAAATCAAGAATTGCGTTTTCTTATGTAGGCTTCCTAATCAGCTGCTCCATAAAACAGTCATTGATTTAATGCAAAAAAAGTCACATCCTGACATGATTGGATGTTTGTGATCTATATTGAAAGGAAGTGAGCTAAAGTCTCCCAATATAATACTCTGCTTTCATCATATTACATTAAGTGTTGCTATTCTTATTAGGTGGTGGTAGGGACCAAATACCTTCCTGTTTTAGCCTGGAATCAAGAACATGAGTATGCTGCTTTGTTGATTTATTTGAAATAAGAGGAAGTGAATATACTCATAAATCAAAGTTGTACTTTATTTAGCATAATTACAGATTATTTTTGTTGTTGTTTGAAAGGGACCTTTAAAGATCATCTAGTCCAAATTCCCTTTCTTGGGCAGGGACATTTACTAGACCAGGTTGCTCAGGGCCCCATCCAACCTGACCTTGAACACCTGCAGGATGGGGTATCTTCAGCTTCTCTTGGCACCCTGTTCCAGTGCTTCACCACCCACAGTATATGAAACTGTCCTCCTTGTGACCAATCTAAACTCTACCTGCTTTCATTTCAAAGCTATTTGCTGTTTTCTGATCATTACAGGCCCTGATAAAAAAGTCTCTCTCCCTCTTTATTATTTCCCCCCTTTAAATAATGAAAAGCCAAAATGAGGTCTCCCTGGAGCCTTCTCTTCTCCAGGCTGAACAACTCCAACTCTCTCAGCCTATTTTCGTAGGAGAGGTGTCCCTTCTCTCAGATAATCTTGGTGGCCTTTCTCTGGACCTGCTCTGTGGGGTTCATGTCTTTCCTGTGCTGGGAACCCCAGATCTGGATGCAGTACTCAAGTTGGGATCTCATGAGAGCAGAGGAGAATCACCGGTCAGCCACTCAAGTTAAGTAAGTGCAGTAATTTTTTTTATGATACAAGTGTTAAATAAATACTTTACTAAAGGGAAAACAAGGACAGCTGAGAAGAATAATTCTTTCTGTATTGAAATGTCTTTACTTAATCCACTGGGCAGTGTTGAAAAGCCTCTAAAAGTATAATGAAGAAAAAAAGTGAATCTTGTTCTCCTTAGATTCCTCAAGTGGACTATTTCTTATTTATGTGCATTCCCAAGTATGCAGGGGGACTTCAGCTGCTCTGGCACCTTCCAGAAAATAGTATTTTAACATGCAAAGACTAGCAAAATTTCAGAACTTCTTTTGATGGTCAATGCTGAAAGCAACTCATATTGAATGTCTTCTGTATTTGCTTCTGACTGAAAGAAAGGAAGGGATGGAGGAGGGTGGTGAATTGGATGAAAGTAGCTATTTAGCAATGGCCTCAAAAACATACTTAACAAAATCAAAGAATTTGTCAATGTCTGAGGACAGAAGATGTAGTGGTTTCTTAAAGACATGCTGTAAGGGCACAAGTACAAGCTGTTTCTTTGGGAAGAATAGATAGCCATAATTGCTACTGCCTAATTACAAGCTACTCATTAGTCAGAAACTGAAGGAGCCATGCAAAAAAGGGGTACTAGGTCAGCTTTTGAACATGTCTTAAAAAAGAGTGGTGCTCGTGTGTAGAGACATTATCAGAAGGACTTGGTACAAAACAAGAAAGAGCTGGCAAAGCTGCAGCAAGAAAACATTCTGTAAATATATTAGTCGCAAGGGAAATCACTGAAGAAAGACCTTTTCTGTTAGGCAGAAAGACAAGAAAGTTAACAACAGATGTTGCTAAAGAGGTTGTAAGCACCATTTTTACTTTACTGAGCAGGATTAGCTGTGAGCAGACAAACACAAGGGCTAAGATGCAGAATGCATCCTAGTATACATCCATGGAGGTTAAAGCTTGGGTCCTTTCCTAAATACTCTTACAGCGGATAGAAAGTTTAGGCAAATGACTAAAATGGGTTGATGCTATTAGGGACCTTATTTGAGAATGAACAGAAGATAACTGAAATCCTGAAAAACCAAAGAAAGACCAACTTAGTGCCTGTTTCTAAAGGGATCAGGGATTGAAAGTATAGAACTACAAGCCAGGCAGATTAATTCCTGGAAAAATACTGAAAAAAGCAATTGACAAGTATTTGGAAGAAACTGAGGGTGGGTAAGCAACAATCAAATAGACTTGGCAAAGACAAGTCACTTTGATTCAGTTTGTCTTCCTTCTGTGAAAGAGCAACATTCCTCCTGGATATGGGAGAAATAGATTTGATATATCTTGACTGTAGGAAAGATTTTAACACTTTTCTAGCACTCCTATGAAAAGGGTGTAAAAATACTAACTAGTTGAAACTTTGTACAAAGTAGATACAGAATCAAGTTTAGTGTATGGATAGGCTGGTTTGTTTCCAGCTGCAGAGAATTTTTTGATTTTGCTACAAATTTATATTAATGCTATGAAGCAGGAAGAATTTTTAATTAGTGCAAATTTAATCAAAGAGAAAAGCTATGTTAGAGAAGAGATTTAAAACTGAGGGTTTTTTCTTATAACATTGTAAAGGCTAAGGTTGAAGTTGAGAAGAATAACCAAATATCACATGGGAATTGATTGCTGGCTAAGCAGGTTTGAATAAAAGAATTTTGAGGTTGTAGTTGATTTCAGCTGAACACTAACGGGGAGTGACATCTTGTTGGAAAACATTGCTACTGGCTTTATAAGCAAAGTGGTTGTTTGCAGTACTGCTTGGTCTCAGAAAATATACCAAGTATGAAGTGAAATGAAATGTGCCCTGTATGGGGCTTCAGGCTCCAGGAAAGATGTTTGACAGATTGGAGATACGTTAAATGCAAGAGCACCAAGAATGAGCAAAGTTCTAGAAAACTTCCATGACATGGCCCATAGCTGTGACAGTCTGTGTCTGCAGCTCTTGTTCATGTGACAGTACTGCATAGGCTACTGTTTACTGTCACTTTTAGTAAATCTTGTGTGTAATCATGGGTTTTATTTATCCTTTTAATGTAATATTCATAAAACTGCATTAAAAAGGTGGAGGCGGAGGGGCTGAGGGAAGTCTTTATTCAGAAAATGCCCTTACTGAGATTGTAAAATCCAGTACTTAGAAATTGAGAAAGGCCATAAGTGTATTCAGCCTCCATGTATGAACACAGGCAGACTTTTTGGTTATGCAGTTGAGTGGGTTTTTTCTCATACACCCAGCAAAGGAGTGTGTTCATCCTAAACATATCTGCTATTGCCAGATATGTGTTTGGTTTAGTGCAGTCCAGAGTTTTTAAGGTTTGGGGCTTTTTTTAAGTCATGGTTGTACTTGTGTAGGATGCACTGTGGATCACTTCTGTCAGCTTACTGCAAGGCCGTGAAATGAGTTTGAGTGGTTTGATATTCAATTGTTCACATTCCCAATGTACTTTGATATGAGAAGATACTTAAAGAACTATTTCCTTAATATAGTCAAGGAGATGGAATTGCAATTTATTGCTTGTCATAGTTTTCCATGATAGCTGGTGATATGTATTGGCTAAAATATCTCATAGCTGTATTTAAAACAATGTTCACCACTTGCAGAAGTTGAATTTAGAATGGTAGCTTTTTCTTCTTTCCATTCATGCCATAAATAATATTTCATTGCTGTGGTATAAGGAAATTGATTTATTTATATGCAATTCTAATAAAAAGATTATTAAAATGGTGTATATGAACAGCAAGGTCCTATTCTGATCTCTCTTCAGCTGGTGTAACTCCAGGGTAACTGGAAAGGAGTCCTGGTCTGTATTTTCTATATAGAAATGGATAACATTTGTAACAGGCACTTACAGTGTGTGCTAAAGGGTGGGGGCCATATATTTTTGGAATGTGGCTTTCTTGAGCTACGTTTTGTGTGCTCTGTTTCAGTCTGACTTGCTAGAGAAGAGAGAATTTTCCGTTATTTTGTAAAAGTGAATTATTTGCACTTGCATTGTGCCATTCAGCCCCCCAAAAATCTTAAAGTGCCTATAGAAGTGCAAAGTGTTGGCTTTTCAGGTTACCATGAAAGCACACTAGTCTATGCAAAAATTTAAAACAACACCTCTGTAGTACACAGCAATGCTGGATGGCCATATTTAAAAAAAACCCAACCAAACAAAAACTCCCAGGCAAACAAAACACCCCAAACATACAACTCCCCCTGCCCTGCCCCCAACACTGCAAAAAGCAAATCTGTTTCCTCTTTATCCTTTCTTATGCCAGCCAGGTTCAAACAGGAGCTGTGCAGTGAGAGGCTGTAATTGCTTGTCAGGAGGGTTGGAATAGCTTAGGGAATACCTTTCCTGTGAAAGCTTTGTTGAGTAACTTGAAGATTTCTGCTTGTCAAACTGAAATCCACAGACTGAAAAGCTCAGTAGTGGTGGCAGTCACAGCTGTGGATGTGTCCTCTGCAGTCTTTCTCTGTAAGCTTCCAGGGGGTTGTACAGATGAAGGCTCCTGGTGTGTCTGCAATGCAGTCAGGAGTGTGGCTGCAGTTCCCTGTGAAAATGAGCTAGCCCTAAGCCAGGCCGAGGCTATTTTCTCTAGCTATAACAGCACAGCTTCTAATCACTGCTTGCAGCAGCCTCTGCATTTCTTCCTTCCCAGCTTTTGGTGCAGAGAACAAGAGGCAGCAAACAGAAGACTAGAACCCCTATGTTAGCAATGGGTTTGGAGTGAGCATGCAATGGAGAAATTCACACAGTCTCTGCTGGCAAAAAGAACTAGAAATTGCTGAATATTAAAGTTTCCTCTCATTCACCCTCTCCCATAACTTATCTCTCAAAAAACATGTCTAAATTGTCTAATGGTTAAATACTAAGCTTCACTTACTCATACAGATTGTGTACAAAGGCATTTTAATGAGCCTGTCAGTTGAGTGGACTCTGACAAAAGGAGCTGTGGCTGTTCTTGTAGGGCAGCTTCGTAGATTGTCTTGCAATAAACAACAGCCCAACAGAAGAGGATAGTGTTTGAGTCAATTATGTTGCTTGATTTTGTCAGCTGGCATATGGTATCTGCAGTCCTTAAATGGGTTTAAAACATAGATCTCCTGCTGTGCTGATAGCTAAATCTGATTATTCAATGATCTGGCTTTTCCTGTAAGATACCAGAATTAAACAAGGCAGCATATTTATTACGACATGCACCAGAACTGCATCAGTGCACCCTTTAATGAGGAATTTATGAAACCAGCTTTGTGGGATTAGAGTACTAAAGGTGAGATTTGACTGTTCCACTCGCCTGGCATTTATGAAGAGGCAATAAAAGGTGTCCTATGTGTTACCTAGCATTTGCTGTAGCTTTACAGCAAATTTCTGTATTGCTTTTCTGAAGCAGTAGCAAATATCTCCTTACTGATTACTGTAGAACAACTTAGTGGTGCTCACTGCTGTATCAGACACAAAACTGCAATATTTGATTTTCCTGCAGTGTTCATAAAGAAAATGATGACTAAGTTCAGTTTTGGTCTCAGAAAAACTTTCAGACAGACACGCAAAACATAAAATATTTGCAATTTAGAACTTGTTTCAGACTTTTTTTCCTTCCTTGTGCTTTTCCAGTTAAAAATTTGTTGCAACTGTGTGTTCTGTATTTTTCTTATATATGGTAGGTATTTAGGTGGAATCCATCATCATCTCCACCTCAGAGATGAGAAACGTAACAGAAATTTACCTGCACAGATCAAAACTCTACAATGAATCTGGTCTCATGAGTTCCTGGACAGTCTTAACCTTTTCCAGATGAGCTTATAGTGCTGTGAGCAGAAAGGTTTGCAAATACTAGTTGCACAAAAGTATACAGAAGTTAGAGAACGCTCATAGTGATGTTGATTTTAATGTAGAAGATCTGTGTATTTTCTGTGTGCCGGATAAATTCTGACTATTTTTGTAGATCCATAAGAATTTTTTTCAGCATTGGTCTTAATTGATGCCCTTCAGCACTGGAGCTGTGTATCAGTTACATGCTCAGGCTAAAATATTATGGTATTTATTCCCTGCAGTGCTTCTGGCATGTTCAAATGGTAATCCAGGAAACAATTGCTTCTTTTGAAAGTTTGTATTGTGCTTCTGTGTGTTAGCACCAAGAAGTTATTACTATACCTCTTCTTGTGTTCCTGTAGTTTGGACAGACACAAAATTTTATTTCTTTAATGTCCACTTAATTGCAAGCTAGTTCTTATTTACATTAAAGAGTGAGATCTGTAAAGTGTAGATGATGTTGATTGCAGCTCTGTTTCTTATCAAATACGTCAAAAACTTGATTCCCTCTCCAAAGAAAATGGTTTCTTATCCATGCCAGTTAAGGGACTTTCCAAGAGCTGAACTCAGTGTCACAAAGGAAAATGGGAAAGAAAGTAGGAAATAACTTTTCTCACAAATTTAATTCCCAAACCCCAGAAATTAGTCTGCTTGCCATATGGGTGAAGACTATGCTTTTATACTTCTGGAGGGGAGGGAGGAAAATCCAGTAGCACAATGGTCAAGACATTTGCAAGAGGTGCAAATTTTGTGTGGAGGGAAGTCTCTGCCATGGCTGACGGACACCAGTGAGGGCTGTGCTGCATCACTGGTAGAGACTTGCCACTTGTTTTCCCTGTCTTCTGTGTTGAAACTCTCCCGCTCAGTTGCTCAGATCCCCACTCCACATGCCTTGCCTTTGCAAGGAACATGTGCAGCAGACAAGCAAGCCCTTCACCCAGTAGGTGAGGATACATCATGTTCAAGACCAATGGGCACCCTGAGTTAATAATCCCTGCTGGGTTGCCATGAGCTCAGTCATAAAGGGAGCAGTGTGCAGATATAAAAACCTGAATATTGAGACTGCAAAAATACATTGAGGTTCTTGGCAGATGAGTTTGCAGTCTAATCTGGTATCTGGTAAAGGAAACTGTTTCATTTTAAAAGAACAGGAAAAATCAAGTGTCATCAAGGCTCCTATCTGAGTTCAGAGTTTGTTAGTACACAGTCTCTTACTGTGGGGAATCGAAACAGGATCAAAGAGGGTACTTTTCACCTGCATTCCTGTGTGATTTCTAGGTGCACATGGGACTGATCCATGAATGTAACCCCTCACTTCACGTTTGATTGAAATTAAAGTACTGGAGGTGGGAGAGGGAGATTAGCAAAGACTCTACCTTCAAAACAAGTTGTAATGAGGAACTGTCAACTAGGTCACCTCTAATTCATTAAGTCATTTTTAGTCCTTTATAAATGTGGTGATAAACTTGTTTCATAACATCTCCTGGTTGTTTCTGTGTTTGTCTGTGTATTTTTCCTCTGGAAAACATATTGCAGGAAATGGAAATACTATTGCTGAAACTTCCATTACAGTCTCAATAAACATGAAAACTTTTCAATAACCACAAATAAAAGCAAAAGGAGACCTTTATTGACAAAAGGTAACTTGCTTGTAGAAGGAATAGCATATATTCCTGTAGTAGGATTATAATGAAGAAATTAAATTTGCATTTCCTAAAGTCAGCCTAGGAGTCAAACACCATCCATTTACATTTTTAAATGCTGTTTGTCAGATGAAAGCATCCAAATATCTGATGCCCCCTTTATTTTGTTTGTTATTCTGAAGAAATAGCAACAGAAAAAAAAATTGTTTCCTGAAAATCAGCAAAAAGGTTTTAGTTAACCTGACACACATCCAGGTTATCCGAATTAATGGGCATACTGTTCACTGTAGTTGGTAACACAGTTAGTTATTTGTAGTGCAAGAGTGCAATTGTACAGATGCTTTATGCTGAGGATTTGGGGACTTTAACTGGGACAGCACTCTGGATAGTGTAATGCAGTTGCAGTTCCCAGGATGCCGTGTCATGCTCTAAAGGGTTGGCATTTATCATAGGGTGGTGACATTGCAAAAAATCTACCAAACAAATCAAACAAGCCAGGTTGCTTAAGTGTTTGTTTGATCTTATTTCAAAGTTATTTCTTTGGCTGATATAAAAACATTTACAAACTGAGTTTGTTTCCATGTTGGAGTTTATTTTCGATAGCTCAGACATGGATACACTTCTCCTGGGAACAGCCTGTAAGTCATTAGTGCTTTCTTGTCCTTTTAACTGAAGTGTTTCAGTTAAATTTTTCAAATGGACCTTCTAGTTGTGCTCAGGAGAGCACAACTCTTACCTAGCCTGTGATTACTGTTCCTCCTGGCCCTGATTATTTGGCATATGCCACAACTTATGGTTTTAAGACAATGGAGAACCTCAGCAGAATAAGTTCTCTGTATTGCTTTGGAAACATCAGGACTGATACCTGCAGCAAGACTTATGTGATCTGGAGGTGAAAAAGACATTAAGGAGAAAGATAAAAGAATTTGCAGGATTTGATATGTAATCCTCTCCCAGAAGAATCCATGCCGGTTGAGGAACATTGCTGGTTCTTGGGGAGGGGTTTGTGAAAGTTCAGCTTTCTCTGTGGAAAAAAAAAACCCTGGAGGTTGTCCCCTGGTGCTGTAGAGATGCTGTTTGTTTTCCTTGGGAACCTTCCGACTGCTCTGACTGTTCTGGGGTTTTGTAAGTGCTTACTCTGTGAAGCAACTCAGACCAAACTCACTTTCTGAATATCTTTTATTTCACAACCCTTCAAGGCTAACTGGTGCCCAGAGTTCTGCCATTCTTATAAAATAGGCTGAAGGGAGGTTCTGTGACGAGCCAGGCCCATTTGAGTGAGTGTCAAAAGTAGGGCATTTTGCATGGATCACTCCTTTTTGAATGTTAGGAATACAAGCATCAGGCTTTCTTACCAGGCATGGTGATAGATCCTCCCAGCAGTTGTTTATGATTTATTCTTCCTTTTGCAGACAGATCTACTTTGGTTGCTTGTGCCTTTACAGAAACAAAACTAAGCCACTCAGAATATCTTCATTTGCTCTACGAGACTTCTGCTGTAATTCATGCTCTCTGAGCTTGTCATCTAAGCTCCAGTAAAAGCACGTTTACAGTTTTCCAATCATTGAGGGGAGCTTTCTGTTTTCATTAAGTAATATTTGACTGAGTACTTGTTCTTTGTGTTTACTCCTACGGCTGATAATGAACTCATTTTCAGGACAATCTGAGTTGACAAGGCTCCTTTGATTCTCTAGAGCAGTGTGTTACATATTCAGATTTCCTGATTGCTTTGAATGTATTTGTGGTTATGCAGAAGTATTCTAGTATTTCTGATACAAGGAAGTAAAATTGCATAAAAGCAAAGCAAGTGTGATTGGGTGATACAGTAGAAGATGGATATTTCTGGTGGAAGTTATCTTATTGCAGCCAACACTAACATTAAGCTGATGTGTGCCTCCAGTTAGGTTGGTTCTCTGAGTTCAGGTAGTATTAGGCAGGTCCAGTTGCCTGAATGTACCTTCATTAAGGGTGAGAGTCCAAAGGTCAAAAGAGCAAGAATTTAGGATGTAGAACCTAAATGAATCAGGATATTTTGAAAACTGTATTTCTTCTGCTGTAGATACTATTTTACTGCAAATATTATTAAAAAGAAATATATATTGATACTGCCTTCTTGGATTCAAAGTAACTCAGAAGGAAGAAACTATGAAAACATTTTCTATATAGACATTTTTTGTCTTGCTTTTGATACCTTCAGGATTGATTAACGTGGCATGTTTTCTGTAGTGTAGTGAATGTTTTGGATCTGAGAGTGACTGTCCTGACCTCAGAGGCAAGGATA
Source organism: Acrocephalus scirpaceus scirpaceus (assembly GCA_910950805.1). NCBI lineage: Eukaryota > Metazoa > Chordata > Aves > Passeriformes > Sylviidae > Acrocephalus > Acrocephalus scirpaceus. The sequence continues at coordinate 50,733,120 of OU383774.1, read as the reverse complement.
AAGCATTTTAGCTGCTTGTCTGCACATCTGCCTTTTGGCCATAACATTTAGTTTTAAATAGTCTGTCACAGGGGTGAAATGAGTTTTCATGTCTGATTGTCTATAAATCCTATCCATCTTCCTCAGTGCATCTGAAAGAAAAGATGTTCATCTATTAAACCCACCTAATTTTCCCCTTAAATACCATGAACAGAAAAGGTCCCATTCTGTCACATTTCCATGTGTGTTGGCATTCCAAACTTGCTGGCTATTGAGAAGTTGTTCTGCATGGCTTGACTGTGATAACTTCAGGGGTTTTCTGTCTCACGTTTTCACTGTGTGCTTGCTAAGCTCTACATTTTAAGCATCAGCCCCCATGAACACTGAGATGTTTGAGTGTTACGACCAGGGGATCAGGCCTAACCAGCATACATTTCTGAAAAGCAGGTCTTACTAGACTAACATGATCTATGACAAAATTACCTTAATGAATATTGTCTACCTAGACTTTAGTAAAGCCTTTGACTCTTTTCCCACAATATTCTCCTGTAGAAACTGGTAGCCCATGGCTTTGATAGGTGCATTCTTTACTGGGTAAAAAAACTGTCTGGGTGGCTGGGCCTAGAGAGTGGTGGAGAATGGAGTTGCAGCCAGCTGGTGGCTGATCACCAGTGGTGTCCCTAGGGCTTAGTACTGGGACTAGTCCTGGCCTCTAGTCCATTGGCAAATGACACCAAAGTGGGCAAAAATGTTGATCTATTGAAGGGCAAGAAGAGTGTGCAGGGAGATCTAGGTTGGCTAGATTGATGGGCCAAGGTCAGTTGTAAGAGTTTTAACAAAACCAGGGTGCCAGATCCTTCAGCTGGATCACAACAACACCAGGCAGCGCTACAGGCTGGGGGAAGAGAGGTTGGAAAGCTGCCCAGTGGAAAAAGTACTGGTTGACAGCTGGCTGAACATAATCCAGAGTGTGCCCAGGTGGCCAAGAAGGCCAATGGCATCCTGGCCTGTATCAGCAATGGTGTGGCCAGCACGGCCAAGGCAGTGATTGTCCCCCTGTACTCAGCACTGGTGAGGCCACACCTCAAATCCTGTGTTCAGTTCTGCCCTGTCGCTACATGAGGTGTTGGATTGGGTACTGAGAAGGGCAAGGGAGCTGGGAAAGGGTCTGGAGAACAAGTCTGATGAGGAGCAGGTGAGGGAGCTGGGGGTGTTTAGACTGGAGAAGAAGAGGCTCGGGTAGGACCTTAGCTCTCACTACAGCTACGTGGAAGGAGGATGTAGCTAGATGGGGGTTGGCCTCTTTTCCCAAGTGACAGAACAAATGAAACTGGCTTCAAGTTGTGTCAGGGAAAGTTTTGATTGCATATTGGGAAATTTTTTTTCATGGAAAAACAGGCTGCTCAGGGTAGTGTTTCAATAACCAACCTTGTAAGTATTTAAAATTATTGTAGATGTACACTGGACAAGGTTTAGCGGTGGATGTGACAGTACTGAGTTAACAGTTGGACTTGATGATCTCAAAGGTCTTTTCCAACCTAAATGATTCTGTGATTCTCAAGTGGTCAATAAAATTGCCATTCATTGCCAATATTGAATTACCCTTTAGAAAATATTTAATATTGGGAAGGATTGACTTGCAGACTCTTTGGCTTCATATTCTAAGTAAAAAATGGTCAAACATGATTCAGTCCTTGGTTTCTTCAATATCTTAGTAAGTTCTGAAAATGTGAATTAGAAGACTGTAATAATATTTTCTCTGGCCTTTATATCATGGTTAAGTGCAGTGCTACACATAGAATCACAGAGTCATAGAATAAGCTGAGTTGGAAGGGACCCACAAGGATCATCGAGTCCAACTTCTGACCCAGCACAGGATCATCCCCAAGAGTCACCATGTGCTGAGAGTACAAACACTTCTTGAACTCGTCAGGCTGGCACTGTAACCACTTTCCTGGGGAGCCTGTTCCAGTGCCCAGCCACTCTTCAGTGAAGAATCTTTTCCTAATATCCAACCTAAAACTCCCCTGATATAACTTCAGGCCAATCCCACTGGTCACCACAGAGAAGAGATCAGTGTCTGCCCCTCCTTTTCCCTTCACAAGGAAGTTGTAGACTGCAATGAGCAGTATAGTACTGAAAAATAAACATGGTCATAGAGGGGTCATTCTATCAATTAAAAGTTCATGTTATATTGTAGTACAACTACTTTGTGATATATAAGAGTTTTTACTTGCTACATTTATGTAATTTGTTGACAAACTTGTCTACTGATGCAGAGGAAACGCACTTGTGGATAACACATCTTTTTCAGGATTCATAAAACTTGCATTGCTGCACATATTTAATAAATTTGTCTTGGGCATTTTAGGCAGGAAGGGTGAGTTCTGCCCTTATAACAGTATTTAGGGTAGCTTTCAGATTCTGGCTTCCTAGGAAAACCTGATTAGGTTGAGCTACAACTGATTAACAATAACGTGCAAATATGTTTATTCTCTTTTCTCTGAAACAACTTCACCGGAAGTTATCAGTTTTGCCTTGGAAATCAGTAGCTTTTGTATAGGAGAACAGAAGCTTCACCTAATCTCAAGTTAAGCAGGTTTTAAACATGTTTGGTTTTTCAAAACTGTGAATCTGCAAGTCCTTCCCACGCCCAGATCTGCACACACAGAGATATGAAAATAAAAGGGCATAATCTGGTAGAAATTCTGCTGTCATTATAGCATTTACAAGTTGGTGACAGTTTTGGCTGAAGTACATTTTCCTAACAGGCAGCATCTGGCCTTTAGGATTAAAAGTAAGCTGGTGAATAAAATTCAGACTATTCACAATGTGTTATCATAAGACTATTTTTCAGCCACATTTGTCATTTAAGTAGTGGCTGGAGTGATTAATTTCTAATGGTAAACATTCTGCCTCTTTTGCTGAATCCATTGTTTTAATTTAAAAAATGAATCAGTGAAAACAGAGCTTTCTATTTACAGCTTGCTCAGGTTAATGAGCTAAAAAAAATTATACAGTGTTTGATGGGAAATAATAAATCTTTATTTTGAAGAGAAAACACTTAGAAGCAAAGGATTTGTTAGGTCTCATCAGATGCCTTTTTTTTAATACAGACGCTTTCATATAATTTTAAGTCTCACAATCAGGTATGTATATTAAATCAGGAATGAGATAAAAAATGGACATTGGAGCCACATGCTTTGGAGGAGTGAGATTGCTCCATATTCTGCCCCCCTTTGGCCTCATTACAGAAAAAAAAACCAACTCCAAAAATGAATGACAGCATAAAATACTGTTGTGCTTTTGCTTCCCAGTGCCTGCTAGTTTTAGGAAGGGAGAGGACAACAGTCTGTTTTCAGCTTACAATTCTTATTCTCTTTATTCTGACCTCCAAAACATATTGTGTAATGTTTGTTCTATGCATGTGTGTGTTGTCTGAAGGTGCAAGATCCTTTACCAGTCAGTTTTCAGGCACTGTGTTTCAGACTGCTCTCAGCTGGCTTTGGAGCCCCATCTCACACAGAAAGTGTTCAAGGCCAGGCTGGGTGGGGATTTGAGCAGCCTGACCTAGTGAAAGATCTCTCTGCCCAAGCTGGGAGAGTTGTAAGCTCCTGTCCGTTGGTGACAGTTTGTGTAAACTTCCTGTCTCAGTTTAACATCGAGTGCTGTTGTAAGATATTTTCAGTCATGTCAGGTTGGTCTTTTCCATAGGACATTCTAGACCATCCCTTGTTTGTGCCATTACTTTCACATTTGGATACAGGTGAAACATTTTAACAGTAGTGGCTGTCTTACAGTTGGTACCTCTGGTCAAAGGGCGTTATCCATAACTGTGTGCTCTCACTAAGGCTGCCCTATTCGTGGGATCAGGTGGTTAAAACTGAAAGAAAGCAAATGCATGTAGAATAATTCTGTTCCTAAGAAATACATACAGTACCAGCAACTGTGAGTATTTAATTTACCTGTTGGACTAAGTAAGGTAGCTTATGCTGAGAAGTCTTGTTCTTCATTATGGCTCTTACTACAGTGAAGAGCTAGTTTCTGCTGGAGATGGCAATGCAAAATAGGAGAGGGAGAGGAATAGGAAGAGATGTGTATGGGGGAGTACTGTTACATTCCTGGATCCAATATGTGTCTATACCTGAAATATCAGCGATTAGTTTGCATTAAACTTTGGGGTAAAAAGTTATTGTCATATCTCAGAAAAATGTACTAGTGTCTTGTAGTAATTCTTATTACCTTGCCATTAGTAAGACTGGTGAGAATTATTCACTTTCTCTTCATTCATCTCTTTTAGGTTTCTGCCAGGAAGTGAACTACTAACAGGATTTTCTCTTTGCCAGCAATTTTTAAAATAGCTGCCTTTTCCATCCTGATTTGTGTTTAAAAGATACCAGTCTTTGAGGTGTCTTAGATCCCCCCCGCCTTTTTTTTTTTTTTTTTTTAATTCAGCATTTTAAGTAGTACTCCGGTATGAGTCAATGCTCTTGTGTCTGCCTTTTATCAGCTCCTTACCTTGCCTAGAATAAAGCAAAACTGAATTTATTGTGTTTCATGGATGCCTAATGTTGCAGACTTTATACAGAGGACTGAGCACTTCCCACTGATTTGTTACCAACTCTGTATTACAATATAAGAGTTTTTAATTGAAAGTTAATTTCAAAGTGTGCTCAAGAGAGTTACAGGAAAAGGAAGAGATATCGTTGTCCCATGGGGTCCATACAAGCAAGCTTGTGGCAGGCATGAGCTGTGTGGTGAATCAGAGGCAGAGGACTCCAAGGACAAGGGGACTTCTGGGGTAAACATACATTGTAATTACATAATGCAAACTGTGATGCTGCCGCTTTTCTCTTTGTGGTTTTATAGATGAATCATCAGTTGCAAGTGTGAAAATCAGATACTTGCCTGAAGATCAACTTAAAAAAAAAGAAAAGGAAAGCACTCGATCTTCAGTTCTTCAACCTAGTTTTCACCCAGAATAGGTGGTTTGCCTTTCTCTTTGTGACCAGAATGCCACAGTCTTACGAAGCTATAAGCTAACAACAAAAGAATGACATGGTTGTAGTAACCGACATTTAGGTTTTCTTTGCTCTTGAGTATGCTAGTATCTGAACTAGAAAGTTGTAGTCCTTCATGTTAGTTGGCTTTCTAAACTAATAATGACCTGTGATGTACTTTGCAAAGTGAAACAGCTTCATTTTGGGGTTAAGTGCTGCTGTTCAGAACAGTTTCACCTAATGGTTAGAGCACTTTCCAGAGTAAAGCAAAATGTTTCTTTTCCCTTATGGAAAGGCTTTGGTTTGTGGATAAATGCTTGGGGTGAAGCATTTAAGAGTGGCAGAGGTGGTACTTAGGGTACAGCCTTCCCTGCCCCCAGTTCTTCATGTTTCCTGTTAATTGCTCAGGTGTTCCATTGAGTGCATTTAGTAATTTCAGACCCTGTTACTGAGGGATCTGTTGTAATACTGTACTGACATCATACAGTCTCTCCACTCTGGAATATAGGTCCTTCATTAGTCTAGTCCAAGGTTTTGCATTTCTTGAATACACCTGAGGTTACTTCTCTATTCATAATTTTTATTTGCCTACTAAGAGCTTTCTAAAAATGCAATGAAGTCAAGCTTGGTTCTGAGATATCGGAAGCCCAGCATAGGTCTTCAGAAAACTGTAAAAATTGTATTTCTATAAGTTTTCTGTGAAATACTTATGCACCTTGTGGTGATGACTGTCCTGGTCCTTCTGGCCACACCACTGCTGATACAGGCCAGGATGCCATTGGCCTCCTTGGCCACCTGGGCACAGCTGGCTCGTGTTCAGCTGCTGTTGAGCATATCCATCTCCACTGGGCATCCTTCCAGTCACAGTTCAGCTTACACAGCTTCAGTTCACTGCTGCTCAGTACTTCTGCTAAGTATTTCCCTTTCCCACCTTCTGTAGGCCAGAAGTTCCTCTTCCCTCTAGAGGAGAAAAGAACTATGCCTACTTCCCAACTTTGATTTTCTGCTGTAGGAGGTCAGAAGTGTTGAAGGTGGTTGATCAGTTACTCCGAGGCTTTCACTGGCAAGAACGTGAATTGTGTATTTGATCTGGAGCTTCTTGCATCACTAAGGGACTAGATCCACCAGGACCTGGAGTGGCAGCAGGCAGAAGAGACCATGACACTGCTCACTGCTGAGTGTTTGCATGAATGCTGAAAATGTTTCCTGGAAACCTAGTGTGGGGATATTCTGCAGTCATACTGTAAAAGATACACCCTTCCATCCAAAACCATGCTGTGGAAACAGCAGTTCTTGGAATAGCAGGTCATTTGAAAAGCTCATCAGGATCTGGATGATTGTCAGCCAGCTGAGCCTTGAGCAGGGATGTGCAATGTTTGCAGGTGTAAGTGTGCTGCATGCTGAGGCTGACCCTGCTCTGGGGTGGCATCAAGTAAGGCTTTTGGTGTTATGTCAAATTTTACAGCTCTTCTTCTGGATCTTTCTGCTTTGTACCGGCCCATAATTTTGAGCACCAAAGTAAATAGTGGTGTTCGTGCTGCTAGTTTGATGGTTGGACTTGATGATCTTAAAAGTCTTTTCCAATTTTAAAGATTCTATGAAATATTTGATAAAACTTAGGTATTGTTATCATAATTTCTGAGGCTGGTAATTTTTCATACAGTGTCTAGTGCCAGCTTAGAATGCTTTTTTACCTGCTGTCAGGCATGTTGCAAAGCTAAAATATTCACCACTCAGTTGTTATTCTAACTGGCGGACCAGCTACAACCGTATCACAACTTGCACATTATTTTTTTTATAATCAGTACATTGTATGTATGTGTTCTGCTTAAACATAAGTTGCATGATCTGCAGTACCCCCAGACAAACCTTCTTGCTGTTGCCTGTGCAGATACGTGTGAGGCTGATGAGATTTCCCCCTGTATTTCTACTTCTAAACTAAAGTAGTCTGACAGGCTCTTTTCCCTGTCCTGAATTGCTCACCGAGCAACTATTTTAAAAGGCATCCTCAATCCTGTAACCTTCCTTTCTGTGTCATTGGAAGCATTTCTTTTTCCAAAGCCCAGTTCCATTAGTCAGTTTGCAATGCAGGCTGTGAAGAGCCATTATTATTTTAAAACATCATTGGCTTTTCACTGAGAAATTGGACAACATTTTCTGTAGTGTGCTTTAGTGGGCCCATGCTTAGACAAGAATGCAAATTCACTGTGACATTTAGTGAAAAAGTCAGAAAAGGTTTCATTGTGGATGAAACAAAGAAGTAGAACTTATAGGTACTTGCTCAATGACATTGTTTCCTTCTAAACTGAAGAGCTGTCACTTTCTATATGTGATTTTTTTTAATATGCAAAATTTAGATGTGGCTATAAGGAGAATGGTAAGACATTTTAAGATACTTTGATCAAAATCCAGAAGAAAGAGAAGCTAGGGCCACAGAATTTCAAAATTGATGTGTGACTTTTAATCTCTTCTTACTGGTAGATACATATTTGTATATTGATTGAATAGTAGAAAATTCAGCAAATAATTTATTAGATAGCCAGGTAGGTATATACATTTTCTGTGTGTTTGCTGAAATTACATGATTTTGTATGGAAAACAGCAAGATAGATTGAAGTTTTGTTTGTCTCAGCTACATACTGTGCCTCATGTGAAAAGGTCTGCTTCACTGATTGACAGTCTTTGAAGAGGCACTTCCATTTGAAGTCTCTGGTATATATTTTTTTTCCTTTCTTTGTGATGTTTGGCGTTACAGGAGAACACCTGTAAGTTAATATTCTATGAAGATATGAAAAGCTCAGTTTCTGGGATTTTATGCTCTGGGATTATTGCTTTATGAAAACCAACTATACCAGTGTTCTACTGTTTCCCTAAAGGCTAGAGACTCCCAGGGGTTAATAAATAAGAAACTTGAGATGCTGGATAGCGTACAACAGTATCAGCTCTACATGAATTACAGTCAGGGACTTATTTCCCTTATGTTCCAGCAGGCAAAGGGAGGTACAGAGGTAGAAGAGAATAAAAGAAGAGGTGATTCATTTCATCTAGCACTAACTGTCTGAAATTCAGTGTCTAAGCTAATTGTTTAGACATAAGTAGATATTTCCACAAGGCAATTCAGTTTCTCTTAAAATAATCTGATACGACTGATACAATGAATTACCCTTTCAAGTCTGCTGTCTTCTGTTAACTATGGTCTGTCTTCAGACAACAAGCTGAAACCTTTCTTGACTTGTGTAATATATTTATTTTTATAATCACAGGATAGTCTTTTAAGTTCTAATTTTTTCATTCTGCAGGAATAACCTTACTGACACCCCTCCCCACCCAAAATACTCTGCCCTGACCTCTTGTCTAGGGCCATATAAATATAGAAAATGTTAAGCAAACCTTAAAATCTGTGGTTGTGTTTTTATGCAAGCTCTATAGGAACTGAATGCTTAAAATGGAATATTGGCCCTCTGACAGTGAGTAGTGTGTGTCTTATTTCCATCTTTTTGGTGGCAAGCCTTTTGTTTTGTTCAGGGGTAGTAGGAGAGCTAGGGAGGGTGAGAAGAAGGCATCTCTGTAAGAAGAAGTACGAATGCAATGCTGGCTCACTTTATATTCCTAAGTCACGTTTTAAGTCACATTCTTTAGCTTCATCCAGAAATCTTGTTCTTATTACTGAGATAAAGTGGTGAGTTTTCTCTCAACATTACAACAAGCTGCAAAACTGGTGCAAAGGCTCAAAGACTGAGCAGTTTGCCAGTGCTTTCTCTGCCTTCCTCGTGCTACAGAGAGAAATTTCATAATTATGATCAAACCAAGCTCATGCATTAGTTGTCTAGAAAATAGTATTTGATATCAACAAGAAATTTCTGAGCCCACTGATCCTGCAGACTACCACCTGGTTGTACTATCTCCTGTTCTTTGTAGATGGCAAGTTTTGGAGATTGTATAGCTTCTATATCAAACTGCTTGAATAATTAATCTATGTCACCTGCATGAAGCAATGCAGTTACCTGCTAGGATGCCATCTTACAGCAACCTCCCTGACACAGGCATCTTTCTGAAAAGGTTTCACCCATACTGTACACACAGTCAAGATGGCAGATTGTGGCTTCCCCAAGCACATCTCTTGCTGCTCCCTTGTTCGTGACAAAAGACCATTTGGAGGCTAATATAAGGGTACGAGGAAATCACTTCTTATAGCTTGTCAGCTCAGTATGAATAATTGCATGTAGAGCTCTGGGCTGAAAGGTCTGGAGGTAAATTTGTGCTGATGCTGTTGCATCCCTTGAGGTAAAGTTTGCAGGCATGCTGGAGGCCAGGAAAGATAGAAGGAAGCTCATACTGAATCAGTTATCATGATCCAGCCATCTCATATGCACATGCTTGACTCATCATCCTGGATCTTCATCACAGATCAGATTCTTGTCACAGATTGACTTAAGGCATCTGAAAGTATTAAAAACAAAAGAGAAAAAATGTGCCAGAGAATTATTAATTGTGACAATTATATTATTTTGACTGATTATAGGGAGATAAGAGGATTGTTTGGAACATAGTAGGAACTAATTAGTGTATTAAACTACATAAATAATTTCAAGAGAACATTTCTAAGATTGAGCATATAGTAAAAGCAGAGGAATGAGAGCTGCTTTCAAAGAGCAGTGCTACGGATTAGGGCAAGGGGCTCTGCTGGTTGTCTGGGATATCCAGGGTCATCTAAGCCCTAAGAAAGGCGATGAGCTGGAAGCAAGCTCCAAGCATTATGTGCTTAACCTTTTTTCCTCTTCTCTTTGAGTGATTTAGGGGAGAATAAACAACGTTGATTTGGAAAGAAGTTGCTGTTTTGAACTGTTAATCAGTGACTAATAACAACTAAGCGAGTCTTAGGGTTAGGCTTGTCCTAGATTGCCCCAAAACTGTGGGGCTGCAAGGTGGTACTCAAAAAGACACAAAGGCAGAAGAAATTGTCTTTGAGAAGCACATTGATAAGGCAGTTCTTATTAGAAGCATGACATCCAAACTATAAATTTACACAAAGACACCCCAGCAGCAGTAAGCAAAGAACACCTTTCTGTGAAGCCTCAAGGCATCTACCTGCTACTGCTGGTATCACGGTATATTGGTTCATTTCTCCTAAGGCCAAATTTGCTTCTCTGTTGTCGTCCTTGCCCTGCCTGTGGGTCCATGGGATGTGTTTGAAAGAACAGCACAAGTGACTCTGCTCCCGAATTTACTGCAAAATCTCCTTACACAGACATTTTTAAGAAGTCAACTTCTTCTTTTATATTCATTAAAAAGATGTCTTTTAGCAAAGATGACTTTGAAAGCTTTTGAAAATTCTTCTCTTGCATGATAACGTGGGATTTTGTATCCCTTATTCAAAACTTAGGGTATGTTTGATGTATTGCAGATAATTAAAAATAGATAATATTACGAGAATTTTACATCAGTCAGAGGAATGACTTTTCATAAGTTAGTTTTGTATTTCAGTGCCTGTATGCATGACATTGTTCCCATGTTGAAGTAAACTACAATAATATTACAAATCTCTCTTGTTTGCCACCATGGTATGTTTTGAACAATCATCTGAACTCTAATTTTTTATTAGTGAATATTTTACAGTTTCAATAGCTGAAGTAATAAGACAATGGTTCTGACAAATAGTCCTTTAAATTTTTAAAAATTTTTTTAAAATTTTTTAAAAAATTTTTTTTTTATTCTGTATGCACAAGTCCCGAAGTTGCTTCCTTCAGCAGCTGTCATTGGTTGCTTAAGTGTGTACATCTTGAACTGCAGTCAGCCACATTGAAATGCTTAAGTGAAGACTGTGGCTTCATCTTGCATGAGTGAGGAGAGTAAAAGCCATTACTGCATGATCTTCCTCTCTTACAGATATCAGAGTGCCGAATGATTAGCTATAACCAGGGTTGAGCTGTTTCTCTTCTAAATCTAACCCCTCTACCCAAAAAACCACACCCTGAAACCCTATAAATACACAAATGGTAAAAGCTATCTTACTGGAAGGAACTTTCTTGTTCTGCAAAGACAAATTGATAGAATTACTTAGCAGCAGCTCCTGTAATATTGCAGAAATTGGTGAGCTGTGTAGTTTAATGATGAGAACAATTTTGAAGCTGTTGGCTGACACATCTTCTGTCCTTATTACATTTTGAGCAGTTTAGTTTCCAAGGCAACTGCTCGTGTCAGCATACAGATGTGCTTAAAGCTATGGGAAGATATTTCCCAATAATACCCTTAATATAGTGGCAAAACATAAAGCACTAACTTCTATCCTTTCCAACACCTGCAGAGAATCCAGGATTTACTGTGAGCCAGCAGTGTGTCAGGTTAATGCAGAGAGTGACCAAAGGGGAATGATCAGGATGAGTGTCAAAGTGAGACATGATATTTACTGATGGAAACAATGTCCTTGTGATTAGATCTGTTCACTCAGAGGCTAGAAACTGAATAAAGAAGAAACCATGGCCATTGTTGCTAAGGCACTGTTGTGGTGAGGTTTTTTTGTCCTGGTATTGCTTTTCTGTTGGAAAGAGAAAATTGGATAATAGAATAGCACAGTGTGAGCACGGCACATAGCACTCTGAAAGGTGCAGTACTTGCTGATGGTGCTTTTGCTGGACCTATGTTTCTGTCAAGTAGGTCGTGTTCAGAACTAACTAGGGCTGCTTTCTTGAGGGAATTGAATAAAGCAAATAAGCATCCTAAAGCTGTTGAGGTGTTGAGAAGTTGCTGTAATGGTTTTAGTTCAAAACTGCAGTAAAGTATAAAATAAGTACTATTTTCAGTGTCTTTTGAACCAATAGGAGGACTTCTCTGTAACAGAGCACTTTGATTATCTGTTAAAAAATGAGGGAAAATTATCCATGGGTGCAGAGATAAAAAGACCAGAACGATCTGTTGTGGTCACCTGCCCTCAATCTGCTATGTAAAGCAGAACAAAGGGGTTTAATGTTCTCATTCTGGCTCCTAGTGTTCCAGCTATATTTGATTAGCATCCACTGTAGCACAGAAGCTGATATTTAGAAAGTTTCCAGTGATTGAAAAAATCCACCATAACCCATGGTAGTTGCTACAAGCAGCTTAATATTTTCCTTTGTTGAGAAATATGGTGCATATTTTGACCTGAATTTATCCAGCTCCAAATTGCAGTAATTTGGCTTGATTAGGTCTTTGTCAGCTAGATAGGAATTCCTACTGGTCAGCAGCACACTGAGCACAGAAGAGGAGGGAAAGCCTCCAGCTCTTTCTCCCACTAAGCTATTTGCTGCTCCCTGGCTCTGGATATTGCTCCACAGTACTTTTGACCAAGTTTGCTGCTCCTACCCATTGCTCTCCTTGAGCCAAAAGGGATGAGCAACTGGAGACTATTCAGTTACTGAGTGTTGTGAGCAGTCAGGAGTACAGAATCTCAGGGATGTTTCTGATATGTGTGTTGCATTGTACCAAATATGTATTTGTGAAAGGGAAGTTCCTTAAGGAAGACATTTCCTGATTAACTGGAGATACGGATAAACAAAATTATAGATCAGCAATGATTCGACTGTGTTATCTTTGCTTCTGTCACGTGTGTACATGGAAAGGTATTTTTAAAATCTTCCTGTGTCAGTTTGTTACACAAATGTTTCCTAGTGGTATATACAGCGTATTCCACACGGTTCAGGAATGTTAGGAAATATAAATGTGTTCCTTGCTGGATGAAGGGTAAATGAAAACCTAATTCTTAATCTTGGAAGAATTGTACATAGATTATGATTAAGTCTTAAAAGAAATCCCAAAAAGTTGCATAATTGAAGAGGTAGTGCTCAGAATATTAAGAGCCTGTGGAGGGTAAAAGAATTTCATGCCTCACCTCTGTTCTAATGTTACTGGTACCAAATCCTCTGATAGATTCAAGTAAAAACTTGTACAGGAAGGTAGGAAAATAGACTTCCTAAAGTTGGACATTGATATTTGGAATGTTTAGAAAATTCTAAACTTCAAGAGAATTTCATTATCATGAAATTCTTCACATGCTTTTTTGTGAAGATTGCATGGCTGTGTAAGTTCTTGCCCCTGTTCATCCCTTCAGTTTCTGTAACCTGGTAGTTCAGAGTGGTTCCATAGTTTCACTGAATAATCCTGTTTACGTATATGGAAACTGAAGAGTCAATACTTTTTTAAAAATATGCTCTTTTGTGGATTTTCTTTCAAGAAATTTTAGTTTTGTTGCAAATGTGTTGTGGACATTTTTAATTTCAAGGACAAAGTTACCGTTGAAGAAGTAGAGAGTTTACAATAAATTTTTATCTTTGTGGTGATTTTTTTTCCAAAACTTTTTTAGTTCATATTTGTGAAGAATTTTTCTGCTATAAAGAAAAGTAGCCTTTTAAATGGATCATGACATCTGCTTGCAGGCTCAAGCTTCAAGCCTGTAAATATTCACGGAGAGTTTTCATTCTGTGGGAGATTCTGATATGTCAGAGCTTTGTTCTTAATTGGGACAAAATATCAATCTCATTTGTGGATGGAGCAGTTCAAAAACATTGCCACTATTTTTGTTTAAAATATTGATGAAATGCCTATGTTCTCACAAAATGTTTTAATTAAACCAAATCCTCATTTCCCAATGAGAAAAATTGGAGGTTTTTTCAGCATGTTTTACACAACAGCACAAAATACTGAGTTAAAATCCACTTTTTACAGTAGGAATTAATTTTTGCATGCATGACAGAATTGGATTTTGGTTACTTAATAAGAGTCCCTCTATGATGAAAAAAGAATCATTCTGTTACAATGTTGTTGGCTTGCAAAACTAATACGACCAGGCATTTTGCTGAGCATTTTGCTATCTGTTTTGCATCCCTATTTTTAGTCCTTTTCTGAATCGGTTAAAGTAACTGGGCCCCTTTGCATAGGGATTGCACGCTAATACAATGAATTTTCCTGAAAGTAAAATACGTGTTCTGTCAAGAATTAAGTAAGTGGTGCTAAGGAAGTGGCTCAGCAAAGCCTGATTTGGAGCTGTTGGGAAGGGAGGACGAGGAGGAGGAGGAGTAGCAGAGGAGTAGGACCCTCACCATTGGACTTGTGTGGCAGATATAGAGAGAGAAATGCAATCACGTGATGCTCCCCCTGGAGTGTGTTCTTGCTGAAGGCACTGCTTCAGCAGTTGTCCAGAGCAGATGTACTCAGAGTTGTGCATGCCCTGTTTGCTGACTGAAAATACATTCTTTGAATCCTTTTGGCTCTTAAAGCTTGGGGCTTAACCCAGCCCTCCTGTGAGCACCTGTGGCTGTGCTGTGCCCTGAGGTTTGGTTGTAACTATGGTTACAGGGCAACAGTCAGCAATAGTTTTCTGTCAGGTGAAGGGGAGCTGTTCCAGAAGTTTAAAACAACTTTAGGCTTGAGCTTTAACTAATCCAAGTCAAAATTAACAACTAGGATTTTATGAAGTGAATTTAAACCATGCTACCATTCTGTTTTGGTATGTGAACATTGTAGCTAACCCTGTTTGATCATATTGTGCGCTATAGCAACATCCATACCAGAACAGCTTCTTTGATAACTTCTGCCACAGAATAGTTTCTGTGGCAGGATTCTGCTGTTTCTCCTATTTGAAGAGTCATTCCAGTGAGAGGAGCCTCTGCTTCTCTTTGCTGAAGCCTTCTCTGAAAACAAAAACTTTTTTTTCCCTATTCTATACTACACGTTTTTGCTTCCTCGTTTTACCACATCTACTGAGAAACCCTAATATCACCAACCATTACAACAGCTGCTTCCTGTGCTTTTCTCTAGGCCACAGAAGGAACAGAATTATAGTACTGGAGCTGAAAATCATGGATATTTAGGGACAATTTCTAAGAATGGTCTGTCATGAAATGTAGATGGAGCAACTTTATTGTAATTGCAAGCTGCTATTGAGGACTTTGGACACTCTTTAAGCTACCTTTTGTGTTGTAAGGGAACCATATGGTGACTTGTTTCTGGTGTAGTTGTGAAGAATTGATTATTTATCTTTCAAGCTACATCTTAAAACTTCTGTTTTTTAAGCTTAAAAAAAAAAAAAGTTGGAACCACCCAGTGGATGAATTTTAGTTACAAACAGTTCAACAGATCCTCTCAGAAACAAAAATGTAACTTTTGATTACAAAGCAAGGATTTGCTGATTTATTATTCTAGCTTTGGTTTTTTTTGGTTTTATTTTCCCATTAAAAGATGCTTATTTGCATGTTGCTATTGCAGTGTAATAATACAATCCAGCTCTTTCACCTACCTGTATCAGAGATTGGGCTATTCCTACATCACCTTTGCATTGTTTTGATAAGCCTCCCACTGTTGATAGGTAGGTAAGGTCTTTGATAGTTCAAGATTTTGCTGAAATTATTTTCTATATACACATAATAGTGGTATTTCTTTCTGGATGAGTCTGCTCTTAAATCTTAGAAACTGTTTCAAATTGCAAGGTTTAGATTTTTGGAGTCTTTGAAAGATGATTGTTGAGCAGTTTTTTAAAGGAAGCCATGTGGGGCGAAGGTTCAAAGTAAGTAGTCCTCCAGATTTAGATGCCAAGCAGCTGGTACCTTTGATTTATTAGAATGTTGCTGTGATTCAGTGCTGTCTTCTGGAAAACCAGACCATGGCTTTGCAGGGGGCACCTAAATATCAGCACAGTTTAGCTTTTGAAAGAGTGAGAGGCAGTCTTCCCTCAAACTCTCATAACCAGAACAGGTTGCTAGTTTTCTTTGAAGACCAGGAGGGTTTGAAGGGACTGGTGTCTTGGATTTAGACCAAATGCAAAAAGTTTCCTTGACAGGACTTTTGGAGATGTATGGGACTGGGAATGGCATGTAAGTTGAACATATAGCTGTTTTTCAGCAATGCAAGTGGCAGTGTTTTGGACTGAGTAGAAATAAAGGCAGTATTCCTACAGAATAGCATTAAAAGTGCTTTGAAGCAGGACTGTGTTAATTCTTTGCGCTTCTTAATATTCTTGTAAGCTACAGTAAACATGACTGCAGATTAGTCCTGCTGCAACTTTCTGCCTGCTTTTCAAGCTGATATTTAGAGTCTTTCCTTGGCAAAAAAAGCATAAGTCATTTATGTTTATTGTGCTTAGAGAAGATGCTAGGGAGGGTTGCATTTTGTGAAAGTCTTACAGACCTCATATTTCATGGACTAGTTTAAAAAACATCCACTAAACATAGCTCAACCGCAAGGGTCAGGATGTGGGTTTAGTAATGTTACCTAAGTTACACAGTAGTCATTACTTCAGTATCTTTTATATCTAAATTCACTGTGGTTTATTTTATGTTTTAAAAAATCCCAACAACTTGTTACATTTTTGTCATTGTTTTGGATTAATTTTTTTCTAGGTATCATTTTTGGCATTTAAGATTGTCTTTTATACTTTAGAACTGCTGCAGTTGCAGCTGTAAAGGTGATGAGCATGGCTGCATCCCCAGTTACTCAGTGAGTTGCAGTAGTTGATCATATGCTGCCTCCTGTGTATCCGTTTTAAGGCACTAATACGTTTTAAGGCTTTGATGTCTCCAAATTCATCCAAAGTCTCTGTGTACAGTGGAAGTGGAAAAGTCCTGGTAGACTATTAGTTGTTCAAAAGTATGAAAGATGTGGGGTCTGCTAATACACCTTTTTATTTTTACCTTGTCATGTGTTACCCATTTGTACTATTGCTCACTGTTAACTACCCTAGAAGAAAGTATAATTTGAGGCCAGCAGAAATAACACTATCTTTCAAGAACCTATGAGCTGTAGCTGAGTAGTAGAGTTTTTAGGAATTTTTTTTAAGACTTCTTTCTGGGAACTAAACATTTTTAATTGATTTTGAAAGGTGTTATTAGAAAGTAATTACTAGTGGAAGTTCCAATTAAAATAGATGTTTCAGCTATTCAGGCTTTTTGTAGGAGGCAAAGATGTGGAGGAGGAAAGGTTGTATTGGTAATTAGTATTTTTTGGGAAGACCATAAAAATATACGAAATGCTTTAGAAAATTGCATACAGCAAGTTTTGTAGCATTGGAAAGAAACATGTGTTGTATACAATGATAATTTATTTAAACATAAATTTCAGTGTGGTATCATTAATTAGAGAGAAATACAAATAGGATATGGAACTCAGGATGATTAATTCTAAAAGGAATCTTGCCTTAAAACTTCCCCAAATTGCTGGAAACTGTTGCCTGAGGGGGTTATTTGAGTAACATTTGCAGGATGAGACACGTGTAATGAAAGATCAAAGAAAGAAGAAAACTTGGAGGAGAGGCAGAACAGGAAGGATTCTGCCCAGAGTTGCTGACAAGCTTTAAGTGCAAGTGAGCAGGTAACAAGGGAATAAGGGACTTGGAAGAGGGCCTTTAATGTGGATTTCTCTTTGAGACAGCACAGTAATCCAAGCCAAAGACCTTCACCTCTGTGATCTTTCTCAGTGCAGAGGATTTGTCTCTGAGGTGGCAAGTTCTTAAGGAATTGGGCATTGGACTAATGAAGTCTAAAACAGTTTAGTTTGGATTTTGAAGTCAGAAGTTCAGACCGGGCCAAGATTAAATTTAAGCTAAGCCTTGAGTATGATTGGTTTCAAGATTTTAAAGATTCTTAGATTATATGAATTGGGGTCACTAGGAGATGATTCTATACCAACAGCTATTTTGAGAAACTAGATTATTTTCATTACAGTAGTGTTTCACTACCATCACCTTTGAAGCTGCAGTAAAAATTGTAACAAGCAGTGAAAAAAAAAGGCCTTGCAAAAGAAAGTTATTGGCCTCTACACTGATTAAAAAAAAAAAAATAACCATTCCAGACTCCCATCTGCCTTTATTTTCTTTATCTTCTCCCTGTTTTACAGGGTTTTTTTCAACAGAAATGTCATCGTCTACATATTTTTGTAGGTCCTAGTGCTTTTGGAGGATTTTTGAACGTAGAGTAAGTTTGCAGGAAGGGATGAGCCAAGCCTTCTTGGTGCTATTAGCTAAATAAAGGTTGTTAATAACAATTTTTTAAGGCATTCAAAAAGTTATGTATCAAAGTAGCATATTTGCATTGGCTGCCTTCTTTATGAGACAAGGTTTATTATTAACAATCCTCAGCCTATGGAAGCCTTGAGTTTATTCTGAGATAGGTGAAAGCTTAGGTGGTTTCACCTGTTCTTTTACAAATTTTGATGTTCATTCTGGGAACACAGAATGTACTTTTACTAAGCTATTGATGACTTCAGTTTACTGCTTCAAGCAGGATTTGTGCACGTTCTGTGGAGCATTGATGAGAAGTCAGTCCATGGCAAGGTGAAAACAGCTTCCTGCCTTTAATGAAAAATAGCACTATGAGTTCTGGTCTTGGTTTTTTTTTTTCAGTTTTCCTCATGCTTTAAAAGATCAAGAGACATTTCATTGACATATGAAAAGTGTCTCCTTTCAGAAAGTAGTGCTTTAGGTAAAACACTGAATTGGGCAAAATATGGGAAACTTCATGGCACATACTTCCTCAATAAATAAGTTCATCTGTCTTTCTGTTTCCTAGGTAAAATATTGTGTATATAAAAGGTAATCTTTACAGACCAGGGACTGTCCTATATATTTCTATCAGAATTTCAAATCCTCTCATAATATAACAACAGTGGTTGCATGGATATTTCTGGTTCAGTGCAGTGCAAGATTTGGGAGTGGGGGTTTGCCTTTTCTTCTAGTTGTGTGGGGTTGTTTGGTTGTTTTTTTTTTTTTGTTGGGTTTTTTTTTTGTTGGGGGGTTTTTTGTTTGTTTGTTTTTTGGTTTTTTTTTTTTTTTTGTTTTTTGCCATGAACTGATAATGTGAAATGGTTGTAAATTGTTCTCATATCATATTTAGGAATGCTGTTCTCTGACCAGATTCCATTTTTTTGTAAAGCATAATGGAGGTAGATTATTTAGGACTGCTTTTTATAGTGCTCACCTTAACTCTTCACTGAGGTGCACAACCCCGAGTGCTTTCTCAAGGGCTGTCCAGAGTGAGACAGAACATATTAGTTCATGGCTGGGTCAGGAATGTTGTCCATGGAAAACTTTCCATAAAAGTTTCTAAAAGCCATTGGCTAAACCAAAGTTACAAGAAAATAAAAACCTACTGTGAATTGTAATTCTTGCCTAAAACTCCTGCTTTTTTTTTCTGGTTAGTTAAATAGGTTCTGTTCTGGCATGTGGCTTTAGAATGTGTTGGGTATCACAAGGATTTTCCTCATAGTTTGAAGTGCAGCTGGTTGATTGCACTGTTTCTGCTAAAATACGACATCTGCAATTTATATTTAAAGTTGTGTAAATGTCATGGTCATTGTTCAAAGTATTAGTTTTACGTGAGTTTTGTTCAGGCTGTCTATTAAAGCTGCTGTTTTCCATCATTTTAATGAGGACTACAAACGTAAACTTTGGAAAAATTTAGTTTTTCTTCTTTCTGAAACCAAATTAAAAACAGTTAGCTGATAATTTCTGACAACTGTCAAAATCTCTGGAATTAAAAAAATTCTCTTTAACTTTGTTAAAATGTAAAAATTGAGAGTAAAACAGACACTGGGATGTCACCATGAGAGCTGACACCTAGCATAGTCTCAGGTCACTAGTGCTGCCATCAACGCCAGTGTCCATAGGCTTTTCTCTCATCTGAAGCTCAGATAAACTCACCTGTCACAGTCAAATACATGGAATATATAAATCTAAATGTTAATTGAAGTGTTGTTTTCTTAATCTGATTTCACTGGGTTGGTCTGAGTTACCTGGCCTTGTTTTGTTTAATAAAGAAGAAACAAATGAAATATTCTTTCTCCTTCCTACATCTTCCCTTCCTCTGCAATGAATTAAATGCTGCTACAGGATAATGTATTTCGGTTATATAAACACTGTTCTTCGTCTGGTTAATTTTACTTCTCTTCCCAACTTTGTACCAATCTTTTCAGTCTCACTTTCTTCCTACAGGTAGAACTATTTGTGACCTCCACTTTTTATCTGTAAGGTAGTTAATTAATTATGGCTTAACATCTGAGAAGCAGGAAAGCAGCTAGAATAATTGCTTGTCTGCATTATTGGGGAAAGGTCTTGAAATTTGTGCCAGCCCAATTTAAATGCTTTGCTGTGCATGTTGTCACAAATACACAATTACTTGATGTACAGCAGTGGGTTAATGATATGATGTTGGAGTATATTTGGTTTCTGTATATTTGATAGCAGGGTGCTACAGAAGTGGCTTTTGTAAAATGCTGCCAGAAGCTTCCTCCATGCCTGTAGGGTCCAAAATGGACCTGCCCCTGGCCAAAGCCATCAGCAAGGTAGTGCCTCTGGAAAACAGAGTTAAGAAAATGGAGTTGGGGAGATGGGGGAAAGGGTACACAACAACTTCATCCAGAGAGAGGAGTGAGAACATGTGAGAGAAACATCAAGGTAAGAAAACGAGGGGAAGGAGGTGCTCCAGGAGGAGCTCCAGGTGCCAGAGCAGAGATTCCCCTGCAGCCTATGGAGGTCTACAGAACAGAGCAGAGATTTCCTACACCAGTGGAAGACCCCATGCCAGAGCAGATGGATACCTGAAGGAAGTCCTCCTTGATGAACTGACCAGAACACCCATTCCCCATCCCTCTGTGCAGCTGGGGGAGGAGGAGGTAGAGAAGGGGAGGTAAAAGTGTTTTATGATTTTTTTTTTCTCATCCTACTCTGATTTACTTGGTTATAAATGAAACTAATTTCTCCAAGTGAATCCTGTTTTGTCTGCGACAATAACTGATGAGTGATCTCTCCCTGCCCTTATCTCCTTATATTTTCCCTCTACTGCTCAGCTGAGGACGGGAGTTTGGTGGATGGAGCAGTTTGGTGGGCACCTGACATCCAGCCAGGGTCAACCCACCACATGGAGCTTGGCTTAATTTCAGCTAGTCCTTTTTATTATCTGGATCATGCTGATATGCCAATTGTCTTGCATTCCAAGTGGCAGCAGCTGAATGCTTTTGAAATACAAGGTCAATACTCTAATGACAAAAGGATTTTTCCATTCAATTCTAGCACAACTTGTAACTTGTAGAAGTCGATGGAATGATGAAAAATGTAAATTTATTTCCAAAAATTTTAAAACCAAACTAAATCTCCTTTTTCACGTATATTTCCTTGGGATCACACACTACATTTCAGCAGAGGGACTTTTGGTAACCATCCAGAAATTTAGGATCAGAGTTCAGCATTGCCACTGTTCTTCTCTTAAGTTCTCATGGATTGCAAAATGTGTATGAGACACTCCTCTACTCATAAATATTCCATTTTATACCTGCCTAGGTCTGTTAGCTGGAATGCAAGTGTCAAATATATCAGTGTACATTTGGGGAAGAATAAACTACCTTCCAAGAAGCAAAGAGATATTTCACTGTGTGTTGCCTGTGCAAAGTGTGATAGCTCCTTGCTCCATCTGTGCACTTCAGGAGGGTTGATCTGATTTTGGCATACTGTGTACTCCGTGGCATCTTGCAGGGTGTCACATTGCTTGTAGTGGCTCAAAGAGTAATGTCACTGGCAGGAGAATGGCCTTTATATTCGGTTTTTAAAAAAATTGATCTTACTGACTCCATTTGAATTTTATTCTTAATTGCAGAACTTTACAAATTTAGAGATAAATGAAAGTAATGTGCTTTTTTTTTTAATTGGTAATGTGCTGCATTTTGAAAAACATAATTGGAATAAACTGGCAATTTGAAAGAATGATACACAAAAAATAGTAAATAACAATTTAAAAGTTAAATAAGAAAAGATGGCCTGTTAGTGCATTGGATTAATTCATGTAATGGCAGCAATTTCAGCTAGAATTAGAACTGTAGTAAAAGAACATAGAAAAAAATCCCATTAACAATATTCAAGACACAAAGCTGTTTTGCTGACATACTCAAAATGTACCAAGTTGCAAGATGTCATAGATCTGTTACAGACATAAAGGATATTAAATTAGAGACACTTAAAATGACCATAGGAGTAAAAAAATCAGGAGAATCTATAGATCCTGTCTCCCTGTTTAGGAATGCCTGCATTTCTGAAAACACTTGTCTACTTCTTTTTTGCCTTGGGGATGTCAAGTGCTCTTAAAGACTGAGTTATGTAAGGAAATAATTGGGGGTATAGCAAGGAGGACATGGATCCTTAACAAGGGAGACAGAAATTGGCAGCAAATAGAGACAAACCCAGCAGTATCATATGGAGTATTACCTGGCTAACATAGTATAGGATGGAGGAAAATCCTAGTATATTAATAGGATATGGATGAAGAAAAAAACACTATTGCTTAAGGCATGAAAAGCTGTACCAGTGAGTTTATATCTTTGGAGTGTTTCCCCTGTATGAGCATTGATAGGAAAATGTAGTCATTTGATACTGCTTAAGTAAGGAAAAAACACAGAGTTTTAGGAGATACAGAAGAAACATTTGCCTGCATTAAAGGACTGTGCTTTTAGAATTTTCTTTTTTTGTTTGTTTTCCTGCAAGATTTCCATGTTATACTTTGGAGGTGATTGAAAACTTTCCAGTAGGATGTTGTTACTTCAGATGGGAAGGAGTGATCCTCCTGGATGTGCAGTCTCTGTCACAGAGATAATTAATAATTCTTCAGAGTATGCTTGGTAGAACTACTGGATGAGTACCGACTTTTAATTTTCCACTTTCAGTGGACATCGAGAGGCATGATCAAAAGTGGAGTAGGCATGGAGATGGAGATGGGAATTCCAGGACTGAGCACAGTCTTATTTCTTGCCTTTAAACATGGAGAGGGACGGAAAATAGACCAGTAGCTGCAGATGCAAGAGAAGCCAGGAGGTCTGATTGTACCTGCTTTTTCTTCTTTTGGTTTTTCTGGAATGCCCACTTTAGATACTAACACCAAAGCCTTCTGTTCACGTGAGGTTAGTGTTTATCCTGGGCTGTGTCTAAACTCCTGCCTTTGGCAGTATTTCTTATGGAGATGTTTCTATCTCAAAACCACCTGGCCTTGGAGCAGGCAAGCAGTGATAGCTGCTCACCTCCATTTCATTGCTCCTGCCTTCTCCATTAGACCACCCCTGCCCCTGCCTCCTCTCTCCTTCTTTTCTATTAAATAGCTCTCAAACCTCTGTTTAAGCTCTACCTTGGTTACTATTTTTCCTTAGAAAGAGAGCAGTACATTTGACTTTTGTATATTGACAAATTCCATTGTAACTATATCCATCCTATCTGATTGTCCGGATTCACCTTGGTATCTCCTATCAATCTTCTGCCTGTCATCTTGTCACTCAGCTGATCTGAACCTTGTCATCCTTCAGCTGTTGACTACTGCTGCTTTTGATTCTCCCTTCACTGGTTATCCTGTAAGGACAATTTGTTTAATCCTTTTCCCATTTAAAGCTCTTTGTTCAGTATTAGTTCAAAAGTAATGTAACACTCCAAGTCCTTTGGCGGGCCTGGTTTTGGCTGTTAAATGATTAGAAAAAAGTTTTCCTTTTTTTTTTTTTTTTTCACATGGGAAAATACAGAAAAATGATAACTTGAAATGTCATTTTGAAAATTGCATTTATTTTCCTCAGCAGTGAATGTACTCTACCAGAATTGAATGTTTCTGTGATCGTGTTTGAAATATACCATTACTGAAATGCATGCCCTGTGCCAAGCATATTACTTGTAAGCAATAAATCAGCTTATCTTCAAACAAATTAAATCTGACAGCTGGCCTTTCATCACTCCCTATCAAATGAACATGTCAGACTGTTCAACTCGTTAACTCCTGCTTAAGTCAGGATCCAGTCTGGGTTTCATATGAAGTGAAGTCACGATAGCCTTTTAGCATCTGCTCCTTAAGGAAGTTCCTAAGGTTTCTTCTTCAGAAAGAAAGATTTGAAATCTCCTTCCCACTCAACCCAAACTCTTTAATCCATGGGAGAAATTTGTGGGGCTGTTGGAATACTTTGGTGGCAGTGACAACAGGGAAATTTTGGCAAATGGCACAGAATGTGTGTATACATTGTATATGTATATGTGTGTATTCCTGTTGTCCACATATATGATTTTAGCATTGTGAATTACGCTGTTTAAAGAAAAGTTGAAAATAAACTCTTTTGGTAGCCAGCCTCTGACTTTTGAACACAGATGTACTTGAAATGAGGTGTTTTTAATTGCAATACCTGTTACTTAGACACTGGGTAATGGCATATGGATCAATTGCCTCCTTTCTGTCGGCGTGTGTGGGAGGATGTTAAGGTACATGGATATAGCTTCTGCAGATGTCAAGAGGAAGCAGAGAGCCCTAAGGAAAGCATTTCTAAGGAATGATCTGTTTATAAAGAGTTTGCAGCTGAACTGTGCTGTATGTGGGTCAAGCAGTATTAACTTTACTGTGCTATATTTTGGACAATATACAGTTTAGTCTTTTTAAAAACCATTTATAGACTGAACTGGAACAGAGACTGATGAGATAAAGAAGTAGAGTATAAACAGGGCTGTCGGATCTTCTACTGTACAACTAAGACTTGCAGAACTGACTCTTATCTCACACTTCCTTGCAATCCTCTGCACTTTTTTTTTGGTCCTTTTTTGACCTTTTTGCTTTCACTTGACTCAAATTTAATCACAGACGTGGTGTAATGTGTGAGAGGATGCCCAAGAGGTCTTCAGATAAGTCTGGAGAATAAAAAAGTGTCAAAGTTTAGCAGACTTGAATGCAATGAAAAACCATGTTTATGCCTGGCAGAAGCCCCATGATAGCACGAGTGAACAAAATGTTGTTGATCCAAAAATAGAGGTAAGCATGGATTAAAAAAAAACCAAACAAAAATGTAATTAATTATTTGACTTTTGCAAAGTTTGGTTCCATATTATCTATTTAAAAAATCTAAAGTTATTTGGAAATTAAAACTCAGAAATAAACAAGCTTAGGTTATTTTATTTAGTTTATGACTGTGCCGTTTCTTGTAAAGAAAAATCCACAGTATGAATTGCCCCTTCAAGTTCAAATTTCTTTTTAAAGTTAATTTTTGTGAAGCGCTATATGCAAGTCAAGAAACTAAGATCTGAGTTGGATTCAGAAGGTTGGAGTAATAATTAGCTGGATAAGTAAGGGAGCATCATGGAAAGAAAATGTCTGCTTGGCCTGTAATGAATGAAAAACTGAGAAACAGATGGCAGGAGTAAGATCAGATTCATAATGAATTCTCAGAGGGTTCTGTGCTAGGACTTCATTATGCTCATAAATGTCTGGGAAGAGGGGTCAGTGCTGGGTTGTCCTTGTGTTTCCTATTGGGGAAGGCTATCTTGGAACTTGTGGCAAAGATGTACACATGTATTTCATGATATTAAACAAATGGCCAGAAGAAAACACAAATATAACTCCTCGTCTGCAGACAAAAAGTGATGCACCTAGCAAGATGTGATCATTTCTAAATCAGCTGCTTCTGTTAAGGAAAAAAAACTCTTGAAGTTGAAGCGGATTGTATTTTGAAAGCCTCAGCTTCAATACTCAGCAGTGGTCAAGTACACAAATGGGATTTTAAAAGTGGTTTGGAGCCAAAACAGCAGATGCTGCTGATGCCCACTCATGAGTGACATGTACACTCCTCAGGTTGTGTGTGCAGTCCTGCCCAGCCCTGTTTTTTCTCATGCACAGAGAATAGTAGAGAATATGGATCAAAACCCTGAAACTTATTCCAAGGCTAAGACTTTTTAACATGGAGAGGAAAGCCAACAAAAAGGAAATGGAGTTGAGGTCCATACAGCCATGAATAATGTGGGAAGGTTAAATAGGGAATTACTGTTTGCTGTTTTTCATCGCATGAGCAGGAGGTGATAGATCTCAAATAGAAGTAGAAAACAGTGTTTACACTTAATTGTCAAGTGTAATGTCACTTCTCATAAAAAAAGTAAGCCCTTAAAAATGTCACTAGATTGTAAACTCTGTGCATTGCCAATGCATGAGTTAAACTTATATGACAAGCAGACAGATAACTTTCACTCTGAGCTAGCACAATTGATCATGTTTTTCAGTTCCTTTTTAGTCTCTATCTCAACTTTAAATTAAAATGTTATGACCATATAAAGGTCATACATGATGTCTGTTATTTAAGCTGAAGAAACTTGAAAAGCCCTGAAAGTTAGCATTGTATGTATAAGCTAGTGTAGGTGTGTGTGTCAAAAGTCCATTTTCTATGTAAAGAAAAGACAAGAAATTTCATATGTATATAAAGCTACTTTCTCTCGGCATCTGGACTCTTGCCCTAGTTATCAGTTTCAGAGTTAGCAGCATCAAATAGGTTTAGAGTTATTCTTCAGTGATGATAATCAGTCTGTCAGAGAGGTTATTTCTCTCATTAGTGTCATATCACAGTGGAAATACATTTTTTTAATTGAATTTGGGTATTGTGAGGGGAAAAGAACAATTCCTGCTCTTCTTAGGTTGTCGCAAGCACGCTGGCTGAGGGGATGCTGCTGTTGTTTATGCACTCCATGACAGAATGATCAAACCCTTGGCTCTGCTCTTTCCTTTTCTTTTAAAGATAAACTGTAAAAAGGGACCATGCAGGGATATTTGATGTATTGAGAGAAGGGAGATCAAATGTAGAAATAGACTCTGACTTTGCAGAGTATGCCAACTATATTGAGTTTATAACAGTTCTTTTAAGAGATGTAATAAATATTTCCTAAATCTTGTTATTCTAAATCTATGTTTTACTAGAAAAAAATACCTTATGTACAAAAGACAGAACTTGCTGCATTCCATCCTTTTTATATCCAAAAAGTTTGTGTTGGCAAGAAAAATATTAATGTAAAACCAAATTGCTTTTGACACTGGGCAAAACAAGAAGATTGTCTTTGCTACAGAGAGTGTAATCTTTATCAAAACCCTCAAAATAAACTGATTTGGAGATAGACATTTCTCTGCACAACAGAATTTGGAGCATCTAGAGATCTAATGACTCAGAAAACTGCTTATGTCTTTACATTTCATCAAGACAAGTGGATACTTGAGGAGAACTCCCAAGTTTCTATTTAGCCTTTTGGATTCCTTGACTGCAAACATTCTTATCTGTGCTGGTTTAAAGATATGTCATAAATACATTAAGTCTTGGCAGGATTAGTGGGAAAGGCATATTTGTTCTCCTAGAAGTGAGGAATTGTATTCATTTTTCATGTGCATGCTATAGCATTGTGGGAGAAAAATATTTGAAAGAGCTTCAAAGGGGTCAGTAGCCTATTGAGACAAGACTCCTTTTTCCAGGGCCAGACCAACTCTTGGCGTAAGTTTGCCTAAAACTTCAACCTCCAAGAGATTCTGCAACTTCTCTGGGGAACTTTTTCCAATATTTTACTGTTCTTGCAGCCAAAAAGCTTTTCCTAAAGTATAACCTAAATCTTCCTTGCTTATCATTAAATTTCTTTCTGTCCTAGCAGCTTATCTTTTTCCTATGCAGTAGTCTTTTCTATGTAAAAATGTTTATGACCAAGTCATTTTTTTCCCTCCAGTCTAAACATCTCTAGTTTGCTCAGTTTTATCCCATATGTCATGTTTTATACATTTTTCTTTGTTCTCTGTCTTTCTTGGACTCTACAGCATCTCCTGTCCCTGGAACTCTGTTGTTCATAGCTTTAAATTGTTTGAAGTCTCCCTGGAATGCTTTTTGGTCTGAGCTATTTAGCACATTTCTGCTTTAAGGAAATGTTTGATTTACTTGTTTAGATGTCACCCAAGGGTCCAGAATCATTAGAAATCTATAGAACATGATTTGTAAGGTGCTTCTTACTTATTATGCTTATCCTTGTCTGTCGAAAATTTTAAAGAGCAATGACTTTATTATATATGTTTTGGGATCCCTGACTGAAAAAACCCCTGCTGCTAAACATTGAGCCCAGCTGCCAGTCCCTATGGATCCCTGCTGGAAATGCTGTGTTTTCAAGGTGATTTCCCAGTTGCAGTTACTGTTTGGGAGCTGTTATCTGCCATCTTAATCCAGTTATTATGTGCCTTAGGGATGCTAAATACTGCTGGTTTTTTTAATCAGAATGCCATGCTATAACAACTCAGGTATCTAATTTAAGTTTGTCAGGTGCATCTATGTAGTTACCTTAATCAACCAAATTATTATTTCATCAGAGAGTAAAACCAGGTTTATTTGACAAAATAGATTTTTTTCCACAGAATTGCATCGACCGACACTCATTATATACCGATCTTCTAATTCTTCTCTCCTCAGTGTATTACATTTATCAGAAGTGTCAGGCTAACTAAATTTATCTGCCAATGTTATCTGATATGACATTTTGGTTTTGATTGGAACCGTTCCAGGCTTTAAAAGATTCTATAGCAGCCAGAGATATATATTTCAACAAGATAGACTATTTTTCAGTTTCATCTAGATTTTTGGATGATACTTATCCAGGTCTTCTAATTTTGAAAGTCTAGGGATTTTTAGGGGATTTGTTTTGTTTTGCTTCTTTTTTGTTTGTTTTTTGTTTTTTGTTTTGGTGTTTTTGTTTTGGTAGTAGCTACTTCCTGATACTCTCTTCAGTTTTCAAGGGAGCAGAACACACTCTGTTGTGACTTAATGCAGTAGCTTCTCTGCCACTTCTGAAATGGAGAATGAACAAAACTTTCGGCCTCTCTATTAACAAATTTGCCATACTAATCCATAGAGAACCTATACTACTGCTTTTGCTCTAAATTTGCTTAATATTCAATATCCTGAATTGTTGGAAGTGGGAATTTTCCTTTATCTTATTTCTTTACTGTTTGATTTTGGTTTTCTTTTACAGTTACTATTTAGTCATCTCCTTTCCAGTTGAGTGATTTGATAAAGGATGCTTTAAATTGCTTTTGTTTAACCATGAAACTAAGGACGGCTTTTAGCCCATGTTATCTCAATCATCAAAGTCACAGGTTCTGGAAAACAAAACCCCAACTCCAATCAGTTATGCCTGTAGTTATGGAAGAAATATGTAGTTATGTTCTTTATCCAGAAGACAAATTTAGCATTCTATAAGTCATTTTGTCTTTTTTTTTTTTTAACATGATTACATAGAAGGTTTTAAAAACAGAAGCAGTGAAATGCAGTTGTTGGTTTCAACAAAATTCAGACATACATTTCCTGTCTTGAGGTGTGGAAAAAGAAAAGCTCAGTCACTGTGCAGTGGTGGAAAAGGGTATTGTTCATTCTAGTGGAAGAGAAGCAGGAGAAAATGACAACTGAGAAAAAGTCTGATTCTCTACTGATTTCTGGAGTATAAATATTTGGGTGGCTGGTGAGGCAGACAGGCAAAGGGGCAAATGAAGTTGAGCTGCTCTGAAATGTCAAATGTACCTGGAGAGGTCCTGAATTAGAATGTCACTTCTTGGCATTTTAACTGCTCTTCTAGAAGAAATATTGTGGATGGGAAAAAAGAAAAAGAGAATGAAAATGCATTTCAATAATGCTTTGTTGCCTGCATTATGTTTCTTGATATTAATATTTTTTGTCTGTGTTTCTGTATGGTAGTAGCATTTAAATACATATTTTCAGTAGGGTTGATCAGAAGCTAGAATTAGGGATGCAATTAGATCACTTAATAAAACTGAACTTGGAGCTTCCCTCTGCAGTTTCCCTCCACTTGGAAAGGTTTGTTGCATTAGAAAAGAGTATAGACAAAAAGTGTGCAAGAAAATTGACTAAACCTGTCTTCAGGTGTAGATGATCGAGGCCCTTGCAGCAGACTTCCTAAAGTTTCACAGATATATGGAAAGCTCCTTGTATCTGTGGAAAGTTGCCTGTGCATAAAATAGGTGTTCATATATGAAAGCAATCAGGCCTGCAACACCTATATGATTTTCCTTGAAATGCATGAGTGAGATTGTTGCTTTGGAAAGTGGGAATTCTATGGCACTGTTTCACAAGTCAACAATTTGAAAACTATCAGATGAACTCCCTAGTCCTCTAAAGGCCTGTGAAGGTGAAGAAAGAAAGAAGAGTCCTTTGGGAGCTGGAAGGGCACCAGAGACCCTTCTGCTGCCCAGCACTTGTCCCATGGGACAGTCCTCAGTGCTGTTCTGTGGCTCTTTCCAGCTGAGCTGTAATGGGACGTGTTTGTCCTTCACAGGCACCAACTCAGCACCTCTTAGGAACCTTGGAAGGGTAGAGAATTATCAACAATTAAGTCAGTTAGCATGCCCTTCTACAGCAAAGCAATGTGTATTCTGCTGGAATGGTGGCTCACTGACAGCTGCTGAAAATCCACAGGTGTTCCCTGTGTCTTTCAGATACATAATAGTCATTTGGTAAACTAAAGTCAGAAAGTTTAAGTGTTTTGAATTTATCATTTCCCATGTATGCACTGATATGTAGGAGAACTGCTCCGGCTTTGCCTTCCATGTCCTGCAGTTTCATCGTCATAGAGAAAAAAAACCTGTGCATGATCAGCAAATTCCACCCAAATCCAACTTCCTCCACCCTCATCCCCAGTTTCACTGTTGCATGAAAATTAAAGTTGACAAAAGAATTCCATTTTGCTCCTGTTTCTTCTAAAGGGTGCCTTTTGGAAAATATCATTTTGACATGCATGTGAAATCCTCAGTATTTGTCTTTGCTGCTGTCACAAGAGCACACAGCAGCGATTTCCACAGTAGTTTTAAATTTACAAGGTGCCATTGGAAGCAGTGTCTCTGCAGCAGCACAGACTCGTCAGGGGCTACTTTGCCTTCCCAGGCAGTCACTCACTTCCACAGGAGAGGCATGTCCCTGCTTTCCATGGCAGACAGTTGTGATGCTCTGTGCTGCTGGTTCCTAGAAATTCCTGTTTACCTTATTGTGCTAGCATACTTGGCAAAATTAAAGAAGTAAGAAAATGCTTTTGAAGCAAAATAGTTATTATCATTCAGGAATTTAAATGGCTCCAAGTTCAGAGGGAGTCAGTTAGGATGCAAATCTTGTGCTTAATTGTATCAAAAAATGTCACGCTTCTCTACCAATGTATCAAGGTGTAGCTGGGAGGCCTTACTTATATTGAAGAGGAAATGCGTAAGAAATAGGAAATTCATAAAAAATACCTAGTGCATGTGCTTTTTTTTTTTTCCCCTAGATTGTCTCTCAGTTATTTTAAACCTCATTATAACTGGAAAATTGCCTTGCATAACACCATGCACTGCATGAACTGAAAGGGTCTGTGAATAGAAAATGGCAGTTAAGTTCCATCGCAATCAGCAATGCTGTTTTTAGGCCTGCTGAGTACTACTTCTCAAGGGTTTTCCATGGTTAAAATGTGATTGCTATAAGTGTGATGGTAGATGCTCAGAGAAAGAAATAAAATTTTTTCTGGCATTGCTTGAAACAGGCAATTGTTTCACAGTTCCTGCTGAACTGTGCTGGTAGTTGCAGGATTTTGTGTCAGGTGCTTAAATTCTGTTCAGTTTAACTTAGCGAAATGATCTCTTTTCTCACCACTTTTACCTTTTAAGAGTAGCAGAGTCTTTACAAGAAACAGAACTGTTGCTTCTAATATCCCTCTCTTTGCAAAGTGTTGGAATTTTATAATATTCCTCAAGTCTCTCTCTTCAAGAAGCTCTCAGAGTTTGGCAATGAAGCTAGAGGCACTATTTTCTGAATATGTAGCCCTTCTGTAGGAGATGAGCAGCACTCTAGATTCCTCCAGGTCTGAAGATTTTCTGAGACACCTACACAGTCTGAAAACTGCAGCCTGTCCTCACAAGGTAGAGGAAACGGCAGCATTTGTACCTCTTTTCTGAGGCCTCCAGCTGTCCCACTCAGCCCAGCAGTAACCACATCTGGAAGGGTAGGTCAGGAGGATTGCTTTATAATCCAACAATACAAGGAAAATGGAGACACCAACAGAAGATCAAAACCCCAGAGAGGGATAAGTGGCTTTCACTTAGAGA
Organism: Acrocephalus scirpaceus scirpaceus; assembly: GCA_910950805.1. NCBI lineage: Eukaryota > Metazoa > Chordata > Aves > Passeriformes > Sylviidae > Acrocephalus > Acrocephalus scirpaceus. The sequence goes on along the minus strand of OU383774.1, from coordinate 50,701,262 downwards.
GCTGGGTCGACAGAAGATGCTTGGCAATTACTCTGTCTGGTTTCTGATATGGTGGGACAGCCAAGACAGAACTGTGTAATAGACTTTTTTCATAGAGCAAAGTGTTCAAGTTTTGAAGCCACTAAAGATCCCTAGGCTGGTTCAGGGCTTTACTTGGGCAAAACAGGGAACTCTTTACATGCTACCTGAAAGTTTTCAGTAAATTGTGGATTAGCAGAAAAATAATTACTATTATTATTGATAAATTCTATTAACTTTTCATGAGTAGAATAATCAATTAGTAGATTAATCAATAATCAAAACTCAACATGTGATGCATGTAGTTGTGGTAATATTTAGGAAACCTTAAGATGCAGTTGCTTTTCTCTCCCAAACACAGATGAACACACATTTATATTATTCTTTCATTCCCTTGCCTTTGTCTCTGTAAAGTCACTGTGGCTTATATCAGAAAAAGTCTGCAAAATTTACTTAAGAAAGTAGAATAGAACTCTCCCATTGCATCGAAAAATCTTATGAAACTTCGCTAACATTCAAGATGAAATGATAAACTCTTTCCTTCTTTAGTCAACCACAAGCCACACGTCCTGGCAATAAGGTCTAGGTGAGTAATCACTGGGAAAATTTACCAAATCTTGGATTCCTCATCCAGAAAGATTTTGGCCTTTGCATCCTTTTGTGCTTTTGAAAAGTGATCTTTCCCCCTTAATCATTTTCTACCTCACTCATTGACCTTCTTGCTCCTGTCTTTTACCCCATTCCAGTTCTGCATCCTTCAGCATTGTGCTCCAGGCAGTTGTAAAGGCAGAAGCTGATGCTTGGTTAGCTTAGTGATGCCATTTTAGCCACATCCCTTTATGGATGTATCTGAATGCTCTGCAGAGTAAAGCAATGGAGGAAAACTGACCTGTTTCACAGGCTCTTGTTTTCTCTGACAGAAAGTAAAAAAGGAAAGATGAGAGGAAAGGCAGCAGTGTGCCATACATTTAAATGACTCAGGCAAGGCTGAAACTCTGACTGGGCAGGACAGTTGCTAGAACGCAGTGGGCAGTAGGACAGAAGCTCTGCCTTGATCTTGTTGGACTGACTGTGATTCTAGAAAGGAGCTGAGACTCAGTGGGAAAGGATGAGGACTTATTTTTGATGAAGGAAAGATGCTATCTAAAGGAAATGAGATCACAGAAAGGGGTTGTAGATTATTCATGTTGAGTTTAAATGTTTGAGCCTGATTGCTTGTCAGGACATTGCAATCCAAAGATTAGAAATAAAAAAAAAAAAAAGGAAAAAACCATAATTGCTCTCTCTTGTGGTATGATTATCTTCACTTTGGTGATAAGATGACTTTGCTTTGAATAAGTTAAGGTACTAATTGTACTCCTGTGCCTCTCCTTCTTCCTTTCACCCTGTGGTGGCAGAGATCAGCCTTGCAGACAGTTGCTGCTCTCCTGCTGTGCTGCTGTACTGTGAGCAGGTAGTGGCAGCTATACAAAACACAGATCTGGCCATAGAGGGAGGAAGAGCTGTGGAGCTTTCAGTTCCCACATCTCTGCATGATTCCAGCCCTCTGGGTTGACAGTGCACAGTCATGTTTTGATTGTATGAAATGGGAAGGGAGATAATGCAAAGATTATCAGGCATTCACTTGGGCTGCAACACAAAGGGGAAAATGACTGTGTATGGCGGAAGGGTTAAGTGTTAAATCTAAGGTTTCTGTATGGTTTGGATACTTGTTTGAACTCTTCACCCTAGGTTTCCTCACTCATTCTTGTTCTCTGTTTGTCTTCATTCTTGTGATCTGACCATCCATGAGATACCATGGCCATCTTTCTCCTTATTCTAGACATCCAGAGCAGTGACCGTGGTGTGCTGGCTTTCTTACAGGCATCCTAAAGGAACACCTCTCCTTAACCTTGGCTTCTGAATTTCTCTTTCAATGGAGCTACAAGAATATTGGAGCTTAAGTTGTGCTGCTGCATTTTAAATGTATTTTGCTGTCAAAGATCCTTAAAACATCTTGGATACAGTTTCTTTTTTGAGTTTTGTACATATTTAGAGGGGTTTTTTAAGCAACAGAAAATTACATGAATTACATGCATTAAATAGCCATTTTTTAATTCTCTGTACTGTGCAGTGTTGATTCTTACTGCTATTAATGTGTAAATGCAGTAATGTGTTAGAACCACTCTTTAATACTTACAAAGTAATTTCAGAAATGTTAGCAGACATTATCTCCATTTTACAGAAGGAACAGAAGCATGGAGAGATGAAATGCAGTGTCTGAAACATCCTCTGATTCCTGGTAGGAAGAATGGTGTGTCTGTAGCCCGGCTCCCAGCTATGCAGCCCTTTTCACCAGTCTCTTTAACAGCTCAGCTTTGTGGCGTTCAGTCACGACACCCTCCTCTTCCCCGCCGTCTCCTTTTGTTCACTACCTACCTGCCAGCTTTCTCAGCAAATGAAGAAGAGTCCTACGGATAACTAAGCTTTATTCATTATCCTCTTCAAAAGAACAGCAGCTCGGGGCATGAGGTAGTGCATGATCATGTAATTAAAGGCTGTGTGGTGTCCGTTCCGCAGCAGTGGACTGTGAGGAGCTGCAACCCCCGGCTCCCATTCTAATGCCGCAGTAGCATCTGGTGGCTGGTGCAGCAATTGCACATGGAGAAACGGATTTTCCATTCCTTGAGTCATAGAGCTGGGAGGGGCTCCTCTTCCCCAATATTGCTTAGCTCTTTCTGGGACTGGAAATTGCCCTATGGAGGCAGAGCATTAGAAAAAGACATTATTAGATTTAATTATGCTTCTATGTGATGCACATTTGAGTAATGCACACACCCTGTGAAATCTGAGCAAACTGGAGTTTTCATAGGGAGAGAAATAAGGCTTTTCTTTGACCTTGGTGTATTCCTTGCTCCAAAATACTGAAGGGCTAAATCATCCTTATAAAGTGCTTGAGTTGTTTGGGTTTTATCCTGCCTGGTAACAGAGAAATGGCTGACTAGCTGCTGCTGCAGATTTCCCTGCTGTTTTCTGGACTGACATTGATGTGAAATGATGGCAAATGGTTTAAGAACTCAACATGATCATTAAAGATGATGATCCAAAATGCTATATATACCTAGTGCAGCCAGCTCTACACATTGCATAAATCCTCCTTTCTGCAGAGAAGAAACTAGGAAAATCAGGTTTCATGGGACCGAAATAAGATCTCTTTCAGGAGAGAGTAGTAAATAAATATCAAAATGATTCTTCCTTGCAGTGGTACTGTGGTGGTGTTTTGTCCATTCTGGTTACAGTTCATCATCAAACAGGTTGGAAACGATGAAGATTTACGTGTATATTCTGAAAATGCCCAGCAAGCCTTTTAGCCACGAAGGTTGATTTCAAAGCTGACAAAATGCAATGGTCAAAAGCTGAGTGCTTGGCCCCACCTTTACCTGGATAATGTGGACTGCGTGAGTGAGGGCTTGTGATTGCACTCACAGGAATGAGCTTCTCTCCCCTGACTCCCTGTTGGGCTTCTGCCACCATGAGATGACAGGAGGTTTCAATCCTGGTCCTTTCTGAAGGACAGTTACATGGCTAGCTGTGACCTTTCCATCCTACTGCAGCTTCCTCCACAGGTTTTCAATTGAGAGATCCCCAAGTCCATTGATTGCTGTCAGGTTGGGGTGGGGGGGAAGCTGAGAAGGAAAGAAAAGTGGATATGGTGCACTAGATAGAACACGGGAAGAAATTCTACAGTGTGGTTCTGCAGATAAGCAGTTCCTACTTTTGCTATGTATCTCCTGTTTTTGTAAGGGAGGAAGAAGTTGAGTCTTCTTCTGCCAAACAGAAACAGGTAGGAGGATTTGGTGGCAGTGGCCCATAGTTTTGATGGTGCTGCACACTGAGTTTGGCTTCAGGTAGTAGCAGGATGGTGTCACACAGATGCTCTGGGGTGTCTTACCTGCCTCTTGGGGCCATGTTGTGTAAGGATTTTCTGCTTTCAGTTAACTGTGCTTGGCTGAAGTAGGGGAATAAACTCATTTTTACCCATGTAATGTGACTTCAACTCAAATAAATCAGAGTTTCTGTGCTTAGAATGCTGATTTTTGCCTTGGGATCAGAGTATTATATAACTTCACAGTAAAAACTCTGTTCTGTTGACTCCAGTTATTTCCTAGTAGGAAAAAGGATAATGTTAGTGCAAACTTCTTTTGAAGATTATGTGTTCTTGCTTTAATATCATGCCATTGAACAAGGCCAAATAATTTCATTGATAAACATTTCATATCTTTTTCTAGATTTAAAGTAGAAGATTTAGGCTCTCCTTCAGTGCTCAAGGAAAATTAATTTCCTTGTCTGTATTGTGCTTTTTACTCAATACTATCCAAACTCCTAACACTTTGTAAATGTACAAAAAAATATATCTGTGTTACAACACATTGATTGAACCAGAACAAATCACATGGTGGCTTCAGGAATGTCTCACTGAAACTGAGCTTGGAGCTGAACCTACAGGAGTTTATTCCTAGGCCTAGGGGTTAAATCTGTATAGCCCAAATGCTACAAGGGTATGAACCTTTGTTCCCTTCTGGGACTTAGTACATTAATCAGTCTGTTATGGCTGCTAATTAGCCCTTTCTGCATCTCAGTTTCCTGTTCTGGACTTTTAGGGATGTGATTTTCAAACTTCACTGTCACCTTAGAAATGATCAGTTATATAAGTATATGTGTTCTTGTTTTCCCATGGACATTGGCTAAATTTCTAAACTTTTTAATGCTCTCTAAGGTATTTTAAAAAGTAGTAAATACAGGATTATGTTTGTTAAATTAATTGAAAGCTGCAGATTTCGAAAGGTCAAGTGTATTGAACATGACAACACCTAATTGAAAATAATAGCAGAGGAGGCTGTCAGACAGCAAAGGTTCCTTCTGCACCAAGTGAAGTAGGTGGCTGCAGTGACTTTTGTGCTGAAGGACCATGTGTGCTCACTTCTTACTGGATTCAGAGTGTCTTGTGCTGTCTACCTGTGGAGTTACATCTATGTATCCAGTTGGAGAAGGTTAAGGCTATAGCAGGTGATACACACAATGACAAGTTTGTAGAAATGTGTGAGAGAGCAAGCAGAGAGAAGTTATAGGTTAAACAAGTATTTGCAAACATTACACTTAACATCAAACTGTCCTTCAGAAGATCTAGTGTACTCTACATTGAGTTCACAGCAGTCATTTTGACTCCAGTAAATATCACCAAAAGTTTAGGTCATTTTTGTATCTATCTTAGGAAGTTACAAAAAAACCCAAAAAAATACTGCACGACATTGTATCTGAAACACCTTGTTTCATTGTGCAGTTTCTTGTTTTTCTTCTCAAAGGAAAAGAGCATGTGTTTCACTCTGTTGGTCATCTAGCTTAATGCTGGAATCCTCACTGTGCTGTGCTGAAAGGTTTCCATGGCTTTGTCTATCTGCCTGTTGCTTTTATTTCCTCTGAAAGTTACAATTTGTGCTTGTGAGTGAAAACACACTGTCATGGTTATTATGAATCTGTGCTCAGAAGCAAATGAAGAGCATGATGAAGAGAGAGCGTTTCCTGCCAAATAAGAAAAGAGTTAGGTCTGAGAAACAAATCCATTTTCTGACAGCCTGTGTCCCAAATGTCTCACTTCAAACCTTAGGCAGCTCCAGGCACTAACTACTGTGAATTACAATAATGGACAAATTCAATTGCAACTTCTACTTTGAGTTCAGAGTAGAAAAAACTCTAAATAAAATGTGGTGAATCAAATCCTCAAAGGTTTGCAAAAGCTGCGTAGTGGTTAACTCTTTCTCCCCTCTGCAGCAACAAACATGATCCTGGCAAGTCCATTTCTGCAGAAAAGGTCGTTTAGTAACGTCCTACTCCACGTGAGACAACTTGCACAGGAAGAGCTCAGCGCTTTGTCTAGACTGTCTGTGTACTTCTTGATGTGAATAAGGTTTGGCCTTTATTGCTAGCTTCATCTCATCCCTATGCTTTGCTTGGATAAAGCCTCATCTGTGAGATGCAAAGAGACGTTATGGAGATGGCTGCTTGTGCAGTGGAGCGTGTGGTCATTCCAGCTTCACGGTAATCTGAGGAACTAGGTGAGATAGCAGTGGTATGAAAATGGCATGACACATCAGTGGGGAAAAAATGAACTGCTGCTCACTGTCCCCTTCCTGCGTGTCAAAGTAATCCTGGTTCATCATTTCTTGTTACCCTTCGACCTCTTGTCACGCTGGTATTAAGCCTATTATGGCAATGAATTGTGTTCTGTAAACTCAGGTCAGTTCTTAATGGACAATAATTCAAATGAAGAGACACGTAATTGGTTATAACTTACTCTAATTGACATGCTTTTCCCAGGACAACTCCAGTGCTCATACAGCAGGAGCATGGATGTTGTTAACCAGGGTAAGTGTGAAGGACGTCCCACTTTCCTATGTCCTGTTTTTTCCCTGGATCAGATGCATGATAACTTTCCTCCAGGCAAAATGTCCTTCAGGTCATATACATATAGACAGCTCACACCTCAAAATCAGCCCAAAATTTTCTGCCTACCTCAATTACAGTGAATTTGAATGTGTTACAAGCAATGACAACAGCAGCCAGTAAATATTAGGTGACACTGCAGTGCATGTGTCTGCTGTGTATTTCAAGCATTGACCAGACTCCTTCCTTCCAAGTAGGCCAGTCTTAGGCCAGCATTTAAGAAAGAGTATTTCATATTCTTCAAATTACCATAAATTTGAAGCCCATAAATTATATAGTTTTTATAATAAATTATATGCAGGAGTGCAGAAAACAAAACTTCTTTCAGTGTGTGCTACTTGTAGCAATAACAGCTCACTGACTTTTTTCTTCTTTCCAGCCCAGGACATATGACTGAAAAAATGTTTTAATGGAATGCATTGATATTGTATATTATTTTAATTGGCCATCCTATAACTGTGGTGCCTTAATTTATTAAATATAGGAGAACAAATATTTCTCTTAAGTTGAGCAGACAAAAGTAGACATTCCTGCTGAGTGGAAAGCTTTCATGAGCTTTAAGGTCCTTTTTAAAAATAACTGCAGGCACTGTGCAAGTATTTGGTTATGAAAAAAATAAAAATATTTTCTTCTTTTCCACCTTAGGCTCCCTCAGAACTGCCAAAGACTCCAGTTATCTGTCAGCCAGTCATAAAAGCAAGGCAATTTCTGAATGGAGTGCAGATAATTGTTTCATACATAAGAATAGTCAAAAAGTGCACAAATTTACATGTCCTACTAAGCTGATAAGTTTTGATGATTTATGTTTTTAAGCCTGTTTCTGAAAAGCATTTAGTGTAATTCTCATAGTTTGAAAAACTGTTGAATGTCATCTGCTGGGTTTTTTTCCTCCTGAAAGTCCCCTGCCTGCGGTAATGGTTAAAATGTGTCTCAATTTCCATAGTTTATGTAGGCATCCTATTAATTGAGGGCAAAATCTTTCTAGACCTTTAGGACAGCTTCTGAGATCATTGTTTTAATCCCAGGGAGTTTTGTTCATTTTATATGGTGACAAATGCACTTTCTCCTAGACTGCATGCACAGATTTTAATCTGTTGTAATGCACTGGGTTTCAGCCATTTCCTTACTGCAAATGAATAATGAATAAACTGTGGTTTGAAAGCTAATGGTTCAAGATGAAATCAGAATCTCATTGCAACATGGATGATATTCATTTGTCATCTCCATGGAAACATCTATTTATCAAGACACTGCAGCTAAGACTGTAACAAGAAAGTAAGCAATTGTTGGAATGCAGGGCTTTTGCTGGGAAGCAGACTTAGCAAAAAAGATAGGATTATGCAGGACTGTGGCAGTATATTTGAAATTGGAGGGGTTTTTAACAATACATAAGTCTTTCACCTTGAAGGATATGGATTTTTCTGTGTTTTGAAATGCAGAAAAATATCAGAAGAATGAGGAATAAAAAGCATAAATATCCTGAGAAGTCTCTCCTATTGTCACCTGTTGTGGTCCGTGTGCTTGCAGGAAATTCCAAAGCTACAGAGTTGCATGTCTCCCTGTATTCAAAGTACAGAAACATATGCCCCCTGCATATAACATGGCAGCTATAATCCTAACTGAATTTAACAGCTAGTGTCACTTAGCAGAAGAATTTTCTGTGAGGCACATCAAAATTCCTTGAAACAGAGCCTGGGTTAAATCTCTAAGTGGGTAGTAGGGGACTTGTGGAAAAGGTCCAAAGGTATAGTAGATGTTGTTCCTCAGGACTGAGCTCACTCTTTCTTCTCTCAAACAGATTATTCTTTTCTCATTTAAGTAGTCACAGTAGTTCAATCCTGAAACACTGTTTAATATTTAATTTCAAACCATGCTTGAATTTTTAGTTTTATGGATGTGAGCAGTAGATTCTTTTTTTTTTTCCTCTTAAAACAACCTTCCAGGTGTTTGTGTCCCAGGAGGTAAGCTCAGAGGTTGAGAGGCAACAGAAGAACCATGAAAAGCTTTTTCCCTAACTTTAGTTTATTGTGTGTTCAGCTTTTTGTATCAGGGAGAAATTTTCCTGAGCTGATGATGCTCTCCCCAGGAATGCTGCATGCCCTCACTAAGGCAGGTGATGCAGGAGGGAAAAATAGCCTTTTCTTCCCTCCAGAGTTTGGCTGAAATTTCCATAGCCAGATGAAATATTTACTCCTCTTCCTCAGGGGCATGGTCAAGAATAGTTTGGCCTCTGGGACAGGTAGTCAAGACAGGTAGCTTTGTAATTTGATGTCCAAGTAAAGTTGCTGATGAATTTGTTCACAGGACAAAGCTGAGAAGGATTGGTGGGGGTGAGACTTGTTTCTGGTAAATAAACACATAATCTGTTACTTACTTATGTTCCAATTTTGTTTATAAAAGGGACTTACACTGAGGTTGTTTTTGGTTTTGTTTTCATTTTAAGGGAATGAGCTATTTTAAAGCATGTTCTTGGATTCCTGTTATGGTTTTGGCTTCTAAACCTATCTATGTAAAGTCTCTTTATCACCCTCTAAAATTAGTTTTAAAAATCAAGATTTTAAGAAAAAAAAAAATAAACTTGATTTTGCAGTATAGTTACAATGCATATGACTGTCCCAAAAACGAGGCATACATTTAATTCCAGCATGTAAGCAGCCCTTGTGGCAGAGGGAGGCACACTTATTTTGACAAAAAATGGTGCAATTTACTTGTTACACAAAGTATATCTGATCATGTGTATACTTGAATTTATGTCTTCTGGTCATGGTGGTGATGTTCTCCTGTAGTGCCTCTTGTCTCATGTTACTAGGGAGAAGGAGGGTGCTTCAGTAGGACCTGATTCTTACCTCCAATTGTCAAACCTTTACTCTCCCCAATTACTTCACAAGGGCAAAATATTCTTCCACTATCTGAGAGCAAAAAAATAGATGAAGAATAAGAAGTGAGACAACAAGGTGGGAGTAAGGCAATTGAGGCAGCAGATATTAATGGGGAAAAGACTAAGAGTGGGAGGGTGATGACAGGAGAAGGTGAACTAAAAGAAAAAAAAATCACAGAATTGGTGGGGCTGGAAGAGACTGCTGGAGGCCATCTGGACCAACTCCCCTGCCCAGGCGGGGTCACCCAGAGCAGGCTGCCCAGGACTTTATAGTGCCCAGATGGCTTTTCAGTATCTGAGGCTGGAGCCTCTAAAACCTCCCTGGGCTACTGCTCAGTCACTTTCACATTAAAATCTTTTTCCTGATGTTCAGAAAATATGTGAGAAAGTGTGAAGAATGAATTCATGCTATGAGTGGAAAAAAAATAAATAAAAGCTTGGGTGATTGCCCATAGGCAAGTGTAGCTTTAAGTAAACCCAAGTTCGTGCACCTGAAGTGTCAGAAAGGGAGAGAAGCCTTCTCTTGGATTTCTCACTTTTAAAAAACTAGAAGTCACCAGTTTTGAAGTTCAGCAATGATAGCTTCACTGAGGATGTAGGAGATTTCACTTACCACCCTTATTTCCCCATTATCTCTCAATGTGTTGGCTGTTTTGCCCCGGAAGGCTGTCTGGATCTGAGGGTGCCGAGGGTGACGCCGCGGGTCTCCCGGCGGTGCCGGCGCGGCGGGGGCGGCGGAGCCGAGGCAGGCGCGGGGCCGCAGCTCCCCCGTGCGAGCGAGCCCCGCTCCTGCCTCCGAGCGGCACCCAGCTCTGCCCTCCGCTCCTGCCTCCGTGCGGCACCCAGCTCTGCCCTCCGCCTGCCCGCAGCCCCGCTCCTGCCTCCGTGCGGCGCCCAGCTCTGCCCTCCGCTCCTGCCTCCGAGCGGCAGCCAGCTCTGCCCTCCGCCTGCCCGCATCCCCTCTGCCTTCCCACCGGTGCTCCAAGGGCACATCTCTGACTACCAGCGCAAAGACGCGGTGATCCCAGCAAGCTCGGCACACGCTGCTGAGAGTTTGGGGTCTGCTGGTGGTATTTAAAATTGAATGAAGACCTCTGGAGCCTCTGCAGACGGACCAGAAAGTGTTTAGCCTCATTTGGAAGCAGTATTCATTTCTCTGGCTGGTTCAGAGGCAAGGCAGGGCTGCTGCCTGCCGTTAAGCAATGAATTCATCCTGGAGTGGCCACTGATGAATTCAGCAAGGTAGACAGTGATCTGTGCACAGGAAATATTATAGAAGATGTGCCCCAGATAGTGACTTGGATCTTACTGTTCTCCTGAGCCCCTGAGTCGGCTGAGTCACTGTGCCATTGAAGTGTGGGTGGCTTTTCCCCGCATGAATATTTTTCATTAACTTCTGGGTCACTTTGAAGGAATTAATACACTACTCGATCAGGTTTCTGTTTGCAGAAACAAGTTCTAATGTACTCCAGAGGATCTTTGGCTATGTCTTACGAATCTCTATTAGTGCTCTTTTCCGGTGTTGTGTCTCTGTTTTGTCACTCTTCTCAGTGATTCACAGGTTTAGGAAGTCTTAAAACAATTAGGGATGCTGAGTAAATGTATTTGCAAAGGTTAGCTAGAGGCTTTTATTGACACTGTCAGCTATTACGTCTGTCAGCAGTGAGACACCTCTTGAAAATTATTCAAAACACTTAAAGGTGTGCTCTTCCTCTGAACCGCCTTTTCTGAAATCTCTTTCCATTCAGAAAGAGAATATTCATAAATTTAACTTTTGTGAATGCATTTCCTCTGTGTGTAATGGCAGGTAAAAATAAATATGATTGATTATATCTTTACTTAAAATGAATATGCACAAATCCTGCACTGCCAAGTAAAAAGACCTATAATGCATCTTTCTGTGTCCTTACTCTGGCCTTATACAGATCCATCTCTGGTGGTGCTAAAATTTCTGACTCCTACTGAGAGCTTATTCTGGGTCCTTGTGGGTTATTTCTGTACCAGGTTACTGCTCTGAAGTAGGCAGTAAGCATTTTGTGTGCTTTCAGGTTCATTTTTCTTATAAGAAGGGAAAGCATGACCATGGCCTTTTGGCTTCAGCAAAGAAGGATGATACTAAAGGCTTGAAGGAAGTACTTCTAGAAAAAATGCAAAGTGGTGGGAGGAAGTATCTTGGGGGTTTGTAGAGTTACCTTTGTTGTCAATGTTTGGGAAAGCTCAAAGAGTGTATGTTTGAGATATTTTTGGCTAAGTGAATCTGTTGCCTGTTATAAATTTGCTAGAAAATTGTAATTATGTAGCTAACATAAACCAAATGTTTCCCATTTACATTGTTGCCTAACTTGCATTGAGAAGGGTAACCAAGCCCAGAGCCCTTGAAGTTTTGTATGCACCAGCACTCTACAAGCATGGTTGTGAAAGTGACTTTTCTGTGTTCACATTCCACTTTTTCCCTTTAAGCAATAAAAAGATCTAAAATTTGGATTCCAATATCAAGTTATTACTTCACTATCTTTTAAGAAAGAACGCCCTCTTTTTTTTTTTTTTAATTTTATTTTAAGCACTACCTGCACTTGCTGAAAGGAGTTAATAACACTTCCAAACTAATGAAACCAGTTGGAGTAATTGGAGCCTTGCCATTAATATGAGAGTGCTTATCCCCTGTCACGTGCCTAATGTTTGTGAATATCATTCAAGGACTCCTTGAATAGTCCCAGGACTAAGACTGGCTCATAATTGCTTCCATCCCCATCAGAGTGTGTCACCATCTGTGACTGTGTGGGCTGTGTATTCATTTCCTTCTTTCTGCTATTGCCTCAATTGGTAATTTTTTTTTTTAGTGTTGCCCAAATGCTTTAACAATTAGCATATCCACAGCTCTATCTTTGCTCTCTGGTGGTTACGATACTTATACCTTTTCCTCTGCTATGCTTCTGAGCTGGCAACCTATTGCTTTTAATTTCTCAGTTAACAAAAACCCCCCAAAACTCCCCAAACCACCACCACCAAACCCATATGCAAGCACAGGAGAGAGATTCAGGCTATGACATTTCACAGATATACCTAAAATTAGAAGAGATAACCTGTTTGGACAAACCTTTTTTGTTGGTTTTTTTTTTTTTTTTTTTTTTTTTTTTTTCCTTATCAGCCAAACATTTTCTGGTGCATTATGTTGGCAGCTACAAATTAATCCTGGGATCTTTAGATCTCTTTGTATCGATACACATGGGATGTGTAGAGGCAGGTATATGGGCAGAACTCCATTTCCTGGGTTGGTCTGGATGCAAAAAATGAAGTTGGGTGCTTTGTAGAGATTGGCTGTCCTGGGGATCTGGCCCTTTGTGCTGCAGAAAAGCAGTGAAAAGGAAATTCAGAGACACAGCAAGGTGTTATCACAGGTGAAATTGCTTTTGGTGCAAATTTCCCTTTCCCTTTCCAACATGGTTTCTGTTATTGTATGTTTCTTTTGAACTTATCTGTGCCTAGCAGCCTTCTGAATTGCAAATATACTAAGTTCTCCTACATTTTGTAGTGTGACTTCTTTCATGTTGCTTTATCACATTCCCTATGAGATTTAGGATCTCAGAAATAAAGGATTTGTAGCTGAAGGCTTTTAAGTTTGAGTTCATAACAGGTAGTAGAATCAGAACACAGGGGATACAATTCAAAAGAATTTGGAGTTTTGTAAGAACAGCCTAACAGATGAACAACTTTCTGGGCTTCTGGACCTCCAGTTCAACAAGTTATTTGGGGCTGCACTGCCTGAGCATAGATTGCTTAATCTTTTTGATTTCATTTTGGGTTTGAGTCAACTCTTCAAATGTTTGTTAAATAGCATAACATTTCCAAACACATATGGCAGGTATTTTTGGTATGGCTTTTGCATGTGAGTGATGCTGCACTGCCAGCAGAGATGTTCATCTGCATCAGGGTGTCAGTTTGATATATCTTATTATGTCAAAAATAATCAAAACAAATTCCTTTGGTAATTACCACATCTCCACATGTTTCCTTTGAGCTATGGTACAGCTTAAAATAAGTCAACCTAAGGGTGCACAGATGAAATTAAGCATGAATGCAATGCATTTGGCTTTTGCAATCTATAAATACACAGAAGTCAGGTTAGTGATGAATGTGGAAGGGTTATATGGCAGCAAAAAAATTTCATTTACATTTCCTTAGGCAACAAGTAGTTTTGAAGATATAGTACCAGTATATTGTAATAATTTTAATCTTAAAATTAAAGGCTCTGGATATTGATTCTTCATAAAAGTACCTCCTTTCACAGTTGATAGCTTAAATAGTAAAAAGCCATTTTTCTAGCAAAATAGAAAGGATTTTGAAGGAATTCTTTTCTATGGCATCATGCTGCAACTTTCAGATGTGCTTGAGAAAGTTCCTCTTCCATTCTCAATGTAACACCATTTTATGTTTTGCTGGGAGAGATTTATTTGAAACTTATAGTGATTGCATCTCTTTGTGTAGGTACATCTTAGCAGGTTTCTTTTTAATTCTCAGCTCTTTCAGAAGTCAGTTTTGACTCTGTGTGTAACAGTACTTAAAAAATCCTTTTTCCAAGTGTTGGCCTGAGGTTTTTGCTTTTTTTTTTTTTGTCAGCTCTAATGTTGATGGTTCATGTCATATTCACAGATTTATAAACTCTATTTATTTTTTGTTTGCTAGATTTAGTAATGTCCCAGGACTTGCTGTACTGAAAGACTCACAAGCAACAGGCTGTGTTCCAGTAAGAAACTCTTACATGAGAAAGCAGTCTCCATGTTCAGCCTGCCTGAGAAATCTGAACAGTTGTAACCAGTCTGCCTGTGATGTGGAGACAGTGTTCTGACCAAGGTGTCTCTTCACAGAGCTGGAATTAAAATTCCAGGTTTTTGTGATTATTGCCTGTGTCTGCTCTTTCTTCATCCTTAAGCTTTTGAACTCTTTCACGTTGTAAATTTCCGTAGGTTGGATTCTCTCTCTGCACATTTCCTACCTTTGCTGCTCTGTCCTAAGGAGCCAAAGCCCAGGGAGAATGGCAATTACAAGAATCATTCCACCAGAGTCCAGATTACACATGTAGACCATGTTTACATTGCTTAGGTGGTTTTTTGGTTTGGTTTTTTTTTTTTGTTTTTTTTTTTTTGGTGTGTGTGTGGGGTTTTTTTTTTTTTTTTTCCTGAATGGTACAGCCTTTGTCAGTGGAAATACCTTGAATTTTTAATAGTTACTAGTAAGAAAAGTTCCCTGATTAATTTCCCTAGAAATGCTCTTGGGGAAATAAATAATTTGAACAGTGGCTTTGCTACACAGACACTTATATATTAATATTAATGTTTATTTAACATGCTCTCCATCCATCTTGTTAACATCTGTTGCAATAATGGAAACTATTGCCAAATAATTTCAAGAGTGATGGTAATGAGATAGTGTGCCTCTGAATGTCTGTTTGGATTGGACTTTAGATTTATTGTCCATATTCTGCACTTAGAAGAAAGGGAATCTCTCAATTTTCACTTTCCTTGAGTATAAGGAGCTTTAATGGTTGAATCATTTGATCTGGTTATTGAAAGGATTACTATTATTGTTCAGCCCAACCGACCCTCTGGAATTTGAGGAAGGTGTTTAACCATTTGAGCTTTTGCATTTTGTGCTATTTTATTGCCCTTATCATTACATGAAATGCTACATTATCAGCGTACTTACGTTGTTTTTGTACTGGTTCCAGCTGCAGTGTGCAGTGACTTGTTGAAACCTTGACATCTGTTTTCCCTTTTCCTCCTTTTTTTTCCAAATTCAACCATGTCGCTTTTTTTTTCAGTGTTGCATGCTGAGCCTTAAGTTAGCATGTGTGTGCAGCCAAAAGCCATTATGCCTCTCAGTTATGTTCCAGACAGTTTATGATGGAGTGCTGTCCTGTGTGCATTTTATTAATGATTATGCCTGAAAGAAATGGAGTTTATGGCATTATCACCAGAGTCCACCATTAGCCAGTAAGCTAACATGAGAACATTGTGTCATGGCTATTAGGGTGATGCACTGGGATTTTGGAATTAAAATACTTTCAAAGAAGGGAAAATAACTCTCCCATCTCTAAATGCATTTGGATAGCTATATACTTTTTGCACAGTCCATCTGCTACTTGAAATTGGTGGTTGAAATCTGGTTCTGCTGCAGGCACAAGGTGTGATGGGTTTGGTTCAGAAATTAACTCTTACAAATTTCATGCTCCAAGCTGCTTCATAATAGTGCACACTCTCTGACAAGAACAGGAAAGGCAGAAATGTTCCCACATTTGACAAAGCTGTACTGAGGCACGTTGCTCTGAATTGAAAGACAAAAGGAAATCTTGTTTTTAGAGGTCTTTCAAGAAACTGCACCTTCAATGCCACATAATGTCATGGTAGTCTCTAAATTGGATGCTTTCGTAATGGTGTGTAGACTATAGCTTTGAGCTTTTCATTTATCAGTCAGTGATATATATAATATAACTTATGTTATAGGGGATTGCAGTACCTAAAGCAAAATCACCAATCAAAGCTTTCCATCTAGATTTGGGTCCAGACAGCCAGTAAATTTTATTTGGAGCAGTTCCCAGCGAAGCTGTGTTTTCTGCAGTTTCCAAGGGAAGGCTGTGTGATCTCCCAGTGTCTCAAAAAATGATTGCAGCTCCTTCCACAATTCTCAGCTGGGAAGGTAGAGAGCAGCATCTGGCTAGCTGAGCAGAGCAGGACCCAGTTTAAAACCTCCTGCTGAGCAGAACTTCACAAAAATAAGCAGACCTCTAGAAAAATACATAGTGGGCAGAGGTAAAAATCTATCAAATGCTTCTCTTCTAAAAGTTAATTCAAGGATTCATACTTGCCTTATAGCATGAGTTTGTTAGATCTGTTACTTGAAAATGGAAATAACAGTGTTGTACACTTTCAGGTAAAAGGGTGAGAGTGCCTTTTGTTGGAAAATTTTATTGATTTCGGAGAGAAGTTGCAATCAGAAGGCTTTACTGATGTGCAGGTATTTTGAAAAAGTGGATTTTGAGAAACATTGATTGTGCGCGCCTTATTTTTTAGATTTATGGGTGCAATGCAATAAAACTACTTCAGAAATAGCAGACCCCCTAATTCCTGTTTCAGGTAATGGGCCAATATAATGCATTGACTAAACACAGTGAACATGACTGAGCAAAATGATTCATTTCACCTAGCACTAGAAGCTTGCCTGAAAAATATTTTTGTCTGTGCTTTAGAAAGATATTTTCTTCTTATCTCCAGACCTGCAATTATAATTTTCAGAAATTGGCACCTGACTGAATTTTTCTTTTGAATGAATTTTTTTCACTTAGCTGGTCTCTGCCTCCTCATTTAGCTGCTCTGAGAAACTAGAAAGATCATCAGTGAAAATTCATCACAAAATGTGAACAATGAAAATTCGTAATTGGTTGTTCTTGCATATTTGAAAAACTTCAAACACAGACATGAGAAAGTAGTCCAGTGCTCTGCTGTTCACAGCAAACAGAACAAAGCTGTGGATTTTAATTTTTTAATATATTCACAGTGGTATTCAAGAAAGTAGTGTTATTCCAACTGAGGTAAAAATAATATTTTCACTTGTAACATGATTGATGATTGAAGAGCAGTAGTTTTCTACTATATGGCCTTCAAATTGTGGTGTTTCCTTTTATAAGAAAGAAATTCATACAAAGGCCTCCTTCAGCCAATTATCTTGCAAGTATCACTGCTTTTTGAAGAACACACTGACCAGTGCTTAAGACAGTTTAAGAGACTACTCTAAAACCAACAGCTTTTGTGCAAGTCCAGTTACAGGAGTACAATTACTTGAATGATGAAGAAGTAAAAGTAAACACTATCTTTTTTTTTAAAAGAGGATATTAGCTGTACTAGGATTCCTTGTTCTTTAAATCATGGAGGACATATTCTGTGCTTAGTTTTCCTGTTTCTGAGTATTTAAGAATATAATTCAGTCATAATAAAAAAAAAATAAAAAGCTCAAAGGGACATGGCATTTTTTTCAGCAAAACCCAGCTTTTTAAGCTGGGTCAGTTGTTCCCCTTGTACATATACATTCTGAAATTTAGAGGTGTTAAAATAGTTTTGGAGACATTTCAGTCTCCAAAACTATTTTAGTACCTCTAACAAGGCCTTATTCAAGCACCTGAAGTCAAGGAGGTTTATTTTGCTTTGTGAAATTAGAGTAATATTAATTTCCTGTTTCTTAGGATTATGTGAATACAGTGTTTGCAAATAGTTGCCACCTGTTTGGGCAGAAAAGCCAGGTGGGCTGCTGGAGTCCGCACTTGACGTGTCTGACCACTAAAGGGTAGTGTTGTATTGCAGCTGGTAAAGGAAAACAAATGAATGCGGCAGAAGAAAAAAAAATAATCCAGATCTAGTTGAACTCTGCTGTCAAGTCTTAACTATTTTTCCATTGGCCCATTAATTACATCTTCTGTTAAATCAGCCATCCTATCAATGTTTGGTTGTCCTGAAAAAGTTCCTCTGCTTAACATGAGTCTATTTTAAATGTCTGAGGAGATTTTTTTTCTTCTCTGTCCCTGTACAAAGTTTGTTCTGGTGTTTGAATTGTCCATCACAAGCATGCTGATCAGTTGTGCAGTTGCTGTGGGATTTTATGGTGACTAGCAGGATGCAGTCTCCTCCAGTGCAAAAGCCACATTCTCATGGCTCTTGTCCTCTCTGCCATGAAGCAGCTTTTGACAGGAGGAGTCTCAAGTGGCCTTGCTGGTGGTTCCTGCAGAGAAAAATTCTAGTGCTTCTCACTATTGCAGTCACACATAAGCCCATGAGGTGTCTGTTGCTTTCCTCAATTTCTCTAACAAAGAACATTGCTTACTAAATTAGTTTGAGTCTAACAGAGCAATTATTTAGGTTTCGCATAATGTTTCGAGCCAAAGTATAGCAGCGACTGTGCATTAGTACTGCAAACTTTCTACTATCTTTAGCTAAATTTTAAAGTATTAAGGTGAAAGCTTTTAAAAAGGGCTTGTCACAAAGTGAACACATTTCTCAACAGGAATGTGAACATTCGAGAAACCTAGTTTGAGTTGACTGTTTTTTTACGTGTGCCATCATTTAGTGCAACCCAGAAAACAGTATATTAAGATTAGTGTGTAAAGCATAGTGTGGAAAGGTTTTCTTGACCTTATGAAATACTTTACTGACCAAGAGAGACATATTTTACTGAGTACATATTTTAACTGAAGAAAGTAGGTGATTTTTCTTTTAGTATTTTTTTGTCATGTCTTATAAAGATCATACAGACTGACCTGCGTATATCACAGAATGGATGTTGATGAATACAGACATTGTAGGAGTAGACAGATACCACATCTTCAGCAGTCCAAAAGGGAGAGAAACCTCTGCATTGGTGGCAGAGGAAGCAAAATGAAGAGCAGTGAGTCCTGAACCGGTTCTGACCAACACATAGCTGAGGAGAGAATGTGTGTGAGGCAGGTGAAGCCGGACTCCCTAGGGCATGGGGATGCTGGCTTGCTTTCCCTCTGCTCCTGTCAGGCAGCAGGAGAGCAAGCTATTTCTGCTGCTTTCTTTTGAGGATGAAAATTCATATGTTTTTAACTATGATGGTGTCTCGTGTTCATCTGATTTGGGGGGACACACAGACAATCAGAGGCATTAATCTGCAATGTGGCCACACAGGCCAATTGGCAAAGAACAGCTCCAGCCAGCTCGAACTCCTGCAGTAACATCTCTTCATTTACAGAAACCCCCATGGTACCATCTCCTCTTCATTTACAGAGGGCACTCTTGTAATGAGAATCTCATGATAAAATGCTCTTCTTCACTGAAAAGCTCTCACAGCTTGACTACGCGGTTGTCACCATGGAGATTTCCCTTCAACAGCAAAGAATGAATTTGATGCCGTTTAGCTTTGGGAATGTGTAGCAGATACTTCCCAATGGCTTCAGCTAAGCCACCACCTGAGGAGAGGACTTGGATCAGAAGCTGAGAGAGGAAGTACATATACACTGATGATAAATTATATTTTTTGTAGGTGACCGGATCTCACGAAATGGCATGTGTGTAATGACAGATAAATGTGAAAGAGTATGAATAAAAGCCTCAGAGCCTGAGCCAGAAGGAAGGGAAATAGACTTGCCTTAACCTTGGAGGAAATATTCAAATGTGATGGTCTGTGAATTCCAGCTGAGGTATAATTCCTTTCCCCCAGAAAGAAGGGAGGGCCTGAGGTTCCTTCAGGAAAGGGAAGAAAAAAAAAAAAAAAAAAGAAGACTTGCTACCAAATGCATTTAGGAAGAACAAGTATTATTGTTTCCTCTTCTCCAAAGGCCTTATTGATATGTTTGGATTTCTCATTTCACAGAAATTACCTAAAAAGCAGTATGGAATGAATAATTTCTGATTTTCATTTTCCTGAAGCAGTGAAATCCTTCTGTGTGAGTAACCATTGGTTGTTTTACTGGTCTGTCTTCTGAGGGAAGCTCGACACAATAAGCATCATGGTACAAAACTGAACAAAGCATTGGGAAAGCTAATATGGGATGCTGGGAGATAAATGGAGTAATACAGGAGTACTCTTCTGATGCTACATTTATGCTAGGATCAGGAAGTGATTTTTCCCCCTCTACTCCACTTTCCTGAAACCTGCAGGAGAGTGCCACAAAAATGAGCAGAGGGTTGGAGCACTTATCATACAAAGACCAAGAGACTGGGAGTGGTTGAGTGTAGAGAAGGGAAAGCCCTGGGGATACCTTGTATCAGCCTTTGAGAACATCAATGGGGCCCGCAAGAAGTCTGGGGGCAAACTTTGTAGCAGGGCCTGTTGCAATAGGACAAAGGGTTTTAAATGGTTTAAAATATTTTTTAAACTAAAAGAGTGTAGGTTTAGATTAGTTATTAGGAAGAAATTCTTTACTGTGAGGGTAGTGAGGCACTGGCACAAGTTGCCCAGAGAAGTTATGGACTCCCCATCTCTGGATATGTTAAAGACCAGTGGCAGGGCTCTAAGCAACCTGGTCTAGTGGAAGATGTCCCAGCTCAGGGGGTTGGACCAGAGGAACTTCAAGGTCCTTTGGAATCCAAACCATTTGGTGATTCTATTATTTATAAGCTCTCAGGAATATTCATAGCTATCATGAGACTTGTTACTGACTGCCAGGGTAGATGGCAGCAAGATAAATTCAGTATCTGAGATATTCCTCCATGGAGCAATAGATAAAGAGTGGGGAAAGGGACAAAAATAAGTACTGCAAAGGTAGTGGTTAGTGGAAAATGTAGTTTGGCTAAGGAGAAAAGTGAAGGGAAAATACCAGTAAAGATCAAATTGAATCTTAAAGAGGGGCTTTTTATTATTTTTTTTAATTTGAAAAATCAGCCAGATGCAAAATTAAAAAAAAAGAAAAATAGTAGTAGAGAGGTATAGTGGGCTCCTTTGACATGAATAACTGAGGAGACCAGCCTAAGAATTAAACATTGAGTCTGAGTGAGCCAAAAGTAGCAGGAAAATGAAAACAAGCTCTGTAATAAAACTCATAAAACTTGACACAAAATTAATGAGTCAGAGTCCTAAAATCATGAGTCATTTAAACACTGAGGTTTTTCCAAGGATGAAACATTTTTTAGTGTCTTTTTCGCTATCAGGGAAATAGTAATCAAACTCAACATGAGACTGTTTAAGGTTCAAAAAGGCTACTTTAAAGCAGATTTAAAACTTCCCATCTGGCTGATCATGGGGTGAAGTCTGGAAGGCAATTGCCACTGACTCTCTGCCTGCCCCCTCCTTTGGACTCTTTTCTTTCCCCACCAGCCTCAATTACCTCTCTGTCACCCTCTGTGTGTGCTCCTGGCTGGCAACCCATGTCTTCCTTAAAGCCTCATATTTTCCTTTTGCCATGCTTTACTCCTCTTTTGCTTTTCATAAAACCCCTATACTCACTTATCACTTGAGTTTTCCTTAGAGCCTTCTGCATCTTTTTTGACTTAACCACCTCATTTCTTTGTCCTCACTTTTCTTTCCAGCTCTCCAACAGCCATGATGCCTGAGGGTATGGCAGCTTGAGGTTTTCTCATTGCTCATCCAAAACAACTTTCAGCTTTAATTCAAATTAACTCGTTATTAAAAGAAGACAAACACAGAGAACACCCCCACCTTCTTTTCTGTCCAAGAACCTAGCACTATGAAAATTGTAACAAAGACATGAGATAGTAATCGTGGTGGTTGTGGTGTAATGTGCTGGTGCTATGAACTGTTCCTGGATTCAGTGGGAATTTTTGTTTTCTGAATATTTTTTAATTTAAAAATATCAGTGTTTCAGTATTAACTCGATGTGTGGTCAACTTTAAAAGAATAGAAAAGTGTTCAATTTGCTGTGACTAATACACACAAAGAATTTAGTTCTGGGATTTTTTGTGGATGTGTTTTAAAATGTGAATTTAAAAGTCCCTGAATACAGCCAAGAATACAGCAGTTATAAAGAGGATTGCATCTGTAACTTCCATTTCATGCTTTTAGTGAAAGGATTGGTCCAAGCACTTTCTCCATCCCTCCCTCCCTCCTTGATTTCCTCTTTCTTCTTTCTGTCTCTCTCTTCCCCTTGCCTTTTCCTCTTTTTCCCCTATGTTCTCCTTCCCTCTCTCCCTCCCTCTGCACCTCCTCCAAACTACTCCTGACTGCCCTTTCCTACTCGTGGTGAGATAATATAACCGGATATTGGCTCTACAAGCTGCTATTCTTGGGCCATCTGCACTCCACAACATGAACCACAATTTCTGATGTCTTTTGTATGTATAACAAGGAGGGTCTCCATAACAGGGATACCATCTCCAAAGAGGTGAACTTAAATGTTTCAGGCCAGTCAAAGAAAAGGTCCCCATAGTTGTTAGGAGATTTCTCCTTGGTTCTGAATGCTTGCCTGTTTAAAAAAAGAAGGAAACATGAAGATAATTTTTCAAAATGCCTTATAGTATATAGTGTATATGGAGCAAAGCCAGTCCTGAGGTTGGGCTGGAAGACAAGTTTGCTGCTCTTGCTGCCTGTTTTCCTTCTGGGACAGCTCCACTGATCTGCTTTGTGCTTCTCTGGCAGCTGAGGGTGCCTGGCCCATCCAGGTCCCATCCTGGTCCCTTCTGGGGACACAGCTACTGTGGTGCTTTGACTAGAGGGTCAAAGCACAGTAGCAGCTACTGAGGTACAAAATAATTTGGGGGTCTTCCTAGGCAGACACCCGTGTTTTCTGCTGGAAGGGCATGTGGGTGTCTTGAGTTGTTTACTAGGGCAATGATATTTGTGTGGAATCCAGGCTTCACTGCGTACAACTTACTCAGGGGACTTTAGACATTACAAATTCTTCTGCTTCCTCTGTTTTTTGTGGTTACGTCCAGTTTTATTTATGTGGCTTGCCGAAAACCAAAGCCTGTACTAGCAATTTTCTTTTATTTTTGTTGTCTTTCTTACCACCAATGCAAGCACTCCCTGGCCTCTGCTAATGCTACTTTTATTCATTCCCTTACAGTGTATAAGAGAGACACCATTAGTGTTAAATAACATCTCTTTACCAGAAAGGTTTTTGTTAAAAAGAGTCACAGAGTATTTAGTACCATGTGTGTGACAGGCAATATTTTTTCATTTTATTTAAGCTGTACATTTGACTGCTCCTGCATTGGCTTGGTTCCCCCCCCATGAGAAATAAAACCTTATTTCTGAAAAAGATGGATTCTGTGCCTTGTAAACAACAGAGAAGTCCAAGGGAGGCTTTTGTAATTTGCTGATTTAAAAACTGACTAATTTTAAAGCTGATCATATGCAACAGAGCATACTGACCTCTAAAACACTTGTATGGTCCAGTTTAGGTGATAAAAATTCTTGGTCTTCTAAACTAACTTTTTAGGAGCTGTCTTCTCCAAAAGTGAAAATGGGTAATAAAAGCAGGTCATGTTGCTTAGCTGATGACTGGGTGTGAATAGAAAGTGTTTGAAATTTCTCTCCAAAAAAGCCTGGAAGGGGTTGCTGTGTATTTGTCAGATGCCTTTTAATTTAACTGCTGAGGAGTGTGAACTTCCAGAGAAGGCCAGGGATGCTGAGACAGAAAGAATGGAAAATGCAGACAATGAAGGACATCTCAGGGCTTCCAATAGTCATATAAAAAGGTACTGGAAACCTTAAGAGAAGCTACTCTGGAAAAAGATAGATTTGAAAGGAAATTGTTGTCATGCTATAACCTTTCTAAGAGCTAGAATTATAATTCCAAAATTATTAAATTTTCAGGAGGCTAGAAAAGCTGTAATTTTACATAGACTATGAAACTAAAGGCAAGGAGAAAAGAGGCAAGCATAAGAACACTTTAAATTATAAGTGTAAAGTTCAATAAAACCCACAGATACCTAAGCACAAATTATTTTTTGTGTGTTAATCCTATTTTCTTTCTTATTTGCATTTAAATTGCACTGATTGAACTTGAGATACTTTAAAAATTGGCATAGTTGAGCCTGGTTATGTGTTGCTACCTGAATTTCAATGTCTTGTTTAGGCTTGAAAGAAACCCTCTTAACTGGGCAGAGCCAAGCATTTTTGAGTTTTATTAAATCCATATTTTTTTGTCTCAAGCATAAAATTATTTTGTGTTCATGTTTGCTGTCAAAATAGCTCAACTTTG
This sequence comes from Acrocephalus scirpaceus scirpaceus, assembly GCA_910950805.1. NCBI lineage: Eukaryota > Metazoa > Chordata > Aves > Passeriformes > Sylviidae > Acrocephalus > Acrocephalus scirpaceus. The sequence continues at coordinate 50,677,221 of OU383774.1, read as the reverse complement.
TGCCTAGAGTTGCTTATTACTGGTTTGATTCTAATACTCTGCTTGGTATAAAGACAAATGTAAAAGTTATCACTCCCTAGAAGTGTGTCAAACCTGGGAAGCAAAAAGGAAATCACAGGATTTTTAATGTTATTCTGCAAATTAGTAGTTTTGTTCATGCAGTGGGAGAGGTGGCAATTTCAGAGGAACTTGAGTGAAGGGAAGAGATGTTTGAAGTTTGGTGGGAGTATGGGGTGGGAAGATAGGCAGGATATGTCTTGTGGACAAAAAAGAAAGATGGGAAGTAAATGAGTTTATTTAAAGGTTGCTGAGGCTGATACACTAATAGAACATAAACTGAGTAGGAACATGGTAAAAAGCTCTATCAAATATTTATCAAATTTTTGATGTTGGTGTTCAGGTAGTGTGTAGTGTTAAGATGAGAGTGGTCATAGAAACAGGGTTGTGGTGGATCTGAATTTAAAAGTATGTGCATTTCTTAAGGAAAGGATAATTTAGGAAGAACCTTCATCCTTTTCTTGGTATTTACCTCATCTAGTTTTTGTTCTCTCCATTTCCTGGTTTTTGTGGTTTTTTATTTGTTAATTTTCTATCTTTAAAATTGTTTTAATTATGAATAGTAGCCTACAAGCAAGTTATGACAGGTACCGCTATTTTTCTTCCTTAAGACATTTTTGCTATAGAGGCTCATAACTGTTGTGGATATCAAAGCCTTCAGGCATGTTTCTAGGAAGGATGATATGAATTTTATAACCCCTAGACATCAGTTACTTCAGATTGATGGGGGTACTTTTTATGCCAAAATCTGGCAAAATCTCATTAGGTAATTCTTTCACTTGTGTTTTTGTAGATTTTAAATGCCTGTTCTGAGGAGGCTTGTTTACATAAGCTGGACTGTTCTCACCTGTTTTATCAACTTTTAGAGACTGTTTATGTGTTGCTTTGCTGACTGTAGACTTGAAACTCTATTTGTGAAATTAGCCTGTTCAAACATCAGTGCACTATTTAATTACGCAACTTGAATAATAAGATATTACTGTTATAATTTAGTAATTCATATTATTATTATAACTTGAATAAAAAAATATTTAAGCAAGCCTACTGTTTTAGAATCTTCTTGTAAATGTGAAGTGAGAAGAGACTTTATTAAGTATCTTTGTTTTTTTAAAGGTAGATAGACATCTAATTTGTTTTTAAAATTTGTCAAAGCTGTATCAGTAAATCCAAAGTCAGTTTTTGGTAAAAGTCACTGATTCTTTGTTTAATATGATTCCATATGATTGGAAAGACTGAATTGTTAAACAGTGCCTTGTAAAATAACTTAAAGCTGTTGTAAGGAAATCATAGAATAAAATGATTTAGGTTGAAAGGGACTTAAAGTTCACCTAGTTCCAACATCCCTGCCATGAGCAGGGACGTCTTCAAATAAATCAGGTTGCTCAGAGTTGCATCCAACTTGACTTTGAATGTTTCCAAGGATGGAGCATCTACCACCACTCTGGGCAACCTGTTCCAGTGTTTCACTATCCTTATTGTTAAAAACTTCTTCCTTATATCTGCAGTCTTTTAGTTTAGAACCACTACCTCTTGTCCTATTTCAACAAGCCCTACTAAAAAGTCTGTCCCCAACTTTCTTCCAAGCCCCTTTTAGATACCAAAAGGCTGCAGTAAAGTCTCTGAAATCTCCTGTAGGGACATAAAGGCACACCAATGTAATCCTGACTGTTCATATATCGGAGTAGAAAGAGATTATCCTTTCACTCAGTACTAGAAGAATTATTCCCAGCTCATCTGACTTGACTGTTCAGCTTGGTGCCTGCAAAGAGAACTTCACATTGACTCTGTCATAGAGGGAGACTTTGTGAAGGAGGCTTAGTTCACCCATGTGAGTTTGATTCCCTGTCGAAGAGATTTTGCTGAAATAACTGCATTTCATTGTGCATACAAAGCTGTAACCTTGTTTCATTTCAGCCAAACGATGGAGATGTGAACTGAAAAGCAAATTAATTACCCGCTAACTACTGAATGGTACCTCTGCACCAAACAGAAGGGGTTTACCTCATATCATACCATTGTGTAATAAATCTGACTGCTATGGCTTTTTTTCTTTTCAGGCAGTGTCCATAAAAGTGTTTCTCACTTGTAACAGATGGTCAGAGCACAGCTTTGAAGTTTATCTGGAGATGAAGCCCTGTTGATTCTATTAAAAGTGAAGACCTCTCATGCAGATGGAGACAAAGAGGGGTTTATTGTTACAGTTCTGATTTTATACATTGCCTTCCTTTCCTTTTTTCTTGCAGGTGATGTGCCTTCAGGATTTTTTTGGCGATGATGACATTTTTATTGCATGTGGACCAGAAAAGTTCCGTTACCAGGATGATTTCTTGCTGGATGAAAGTGGTAAGATGTATTTTTTAAGTGTTTACAATAAGAGTAATGGGCAGGTTTCCATATCATGCTAATTAAACCAAAGCAGTATCACCTGGATTGATTTCAGAAATGGAAGAAATATTTTAATTCAAAATACTGAAAATAAGAGAACTGAAAGCAACAATAAAGCTGTCTGCCTATTACAGCATAAAACTTGATTTCAGCCTGAATTTCACATATCATGTGAAAAGTTATGTTTGGTGGAACTCCTTTTTTGTAGGTCTTTTGTGTTTTGGCTTTGAATTTATTCTGTTTCTTTATCACAATTTTTCAGGCTCCCAGTACCTACCATTGAGATTTAGTTAATGATTCACAAGTAATGTGATAAAGAAAGATACATGCAATTCTATATAGAAGATAAATGTAATCACCAAATGCAGACAAAGTCATCTGAGAAAATTTGGGTAGTTCTCTGTTTTTCAGAGGCTGACTAATACAATAATGAAATCAATGTATGTAATCCTCTAAGGAAAATGCATGTTTTGTTTTCAGATACCTTTATTGTTACAAGGAATATTTCTGACTTGGGAATCACAATTGTAAGGAAAAAGAAGAATAAACTAAGTATAGGCTTTGTGCCTTTAAACAAACAAAGCTGCCAACAACATTGAATTTGTTTTTGTGTAGAACAAGACACAGCAAAAGTTTTATTGCTCCTATACTCTTTCTCAGTCCATGAAATCTTTAAAATCCATTGGTATCAAAATCTCTCATATTTTTTCAAACTATCAAAGGTCTGAAAGAGCACTTGTCTGAAGAATCAGTCAGAGAAGATTTTGTTACAGCAGTAATCACTTCACAGTCATTATGTGTGTACCTGTTTAGCATCACCATCATCACGGTTTTTGATGCAATTAAACTCTCACAGTTCAAGATGGTTTAATTGTATTTTTCTGACTAAGCTTTGAAGCCAGAGGGCTTCTTGGTTTACCCAGATCCAGAGAAATGCTCCATCAGCTTGTGTAGGAGCAGAAGGTGGCAACTTGTGCAGACCTGACTCTGTGAGTTGAAGGATGACTCTGAAAAAGGAGGTGTCTTCTGGGCACAGGAATGACCTTTTGTGTCAGGCACAGACAGAAGCAAGAACACCTTCTGTGTTCCTCTAGAGGACCTCATAATATGGAAATAAAAATCAAAATGGAGCATCAGATCTGCTCTTTGCAGTAATGAAAGTGCTGTAGTTGACTCTAAGGCAAAATGTACTAATGGTGAAAAAGTGGCTTTAGCCATTTTTAGGATGGGAATTAGAAAGGTGAGGGGGACATTTGACCAGCAAAGGAGTTTCCCAGGTGACTTTGTGCTCAGAATGGAGGTCCTTGCCTTTAAGGAGAGGAGACCCGGATAGTTGACTGTGTAGTCTGTATTCACTTGTTTCTCTTATCTGAAAGATGACACTGGTGGCTGCTCAGTGTCTCCTCACAGTGAACCCTGTGGCAGTTTTTCCAGCAAAGATGAAGAAATGCTCACAACAGATTTATCTAAGTCCATTTTGGATGTATGTTGCTAGTTTTTGGAGATCTAGTGCCAAAGTACAGACATAGTCTGCCACTGCTTAGTCTTTGTCTGACATATCAACATCTCTTTGGGTAAGCAATATCTTTCTCTGAAACTTTGGTGCTTAAAATCATTTTTACTGATCTTAAAAAAGAGAAAACCTTAAAATCTATGCTGAAAACTTTAAAAACTTCAGCTATTTGTTGTAGTGTTTGCTTTTCTATCAGGTAAATATTTTGTGAACATTGACTGCAGGAGAGAAGAAAGGGAAGAAAATCAGATTTCAGACTATGTCTCTAATTCCTTTGAGAGGTGTGCATCAACTTTGCTTTCTCTTTTTCATGAGGTTTGGTGTCAGAGAACTTGTTTAGATTGTTTGCCAATAATAGCTGATGTACCAACAATAGATATGCATCTAGTCAGCCTTTTCTGAGCAGGAGCAAGAGTTGGAGAGAAAATAATTTTTTAAGAAGGAGCTTTTAGCTTGTTTTGCTTGGCAAATGAAGTTTGTATGATCACAGTGTGAGTCTGTGTGTTACTCATCATTAATCTAAGAACATTACAATTATTAGGAAGTGCTGTCCAACTGTGCAGGGCTTGTAAAGCTTGTCTCTGCTTCCCTGAAAAGCATGTTGAAGCTTCTGCTGGTTTGTCACTACATGCCTCCAGTTTCCTCCAGGTTCAGCCAGATGATGAGTATAACAGTTAAGGTGCTGCAGCAGGAGGAGTAAAGAAAGGCAAAATTTGAAGGCAGGAAAGAAAAGTAGAGAGAAGAAATATAATCAGGGTTCTGGGAATAATCAGGGCTTTTGGGAATTACCTCTCAGGGAAGAAAAAGAATGCCACTGTTTTATGGTCTGGGTTCAGAACCCCTGATACTAAGGGATGAGCAAGAGGCAAAGCTGGGGGATTGGGAAGCCAGTCACCTGTACTGGGATTCACTGTAGCTAACACTAGGTAGCTGCACATAGATAGATGCCTGGGACTGAGCTGTTCCTAGCAGATATCTTTCCCAGTAAATAAAACTTGGACTTACTGACAAAGTAGATGGTAGATATTTGGTTGACTCAGTTGAAAGTGGATGTTTTGAACAGTTCATATGAATTGTGCTCCAGAAATGCCTGGTTTGCTTCTCTGAAGGCATCTATATGCCTGATGTAGCTGTTCTTGTCTACGCTTTATGTTTTCAAAGTTGCTTAAAAAGCTTTTAGGGTGAGATTAATTCTACCCTATCAGAAAGGAAAAGTCTAAAATCTCATCAGTTTGCATTATTTCCTGTCATCTTCGTTTCTCCTGCTCCCATGGCTTGCTTTTGGATAGCATTCTAAAATTCTTATTCTCACATTCTAAAAGCCATAGAATCAGAAATTAGAAAAAGCAGTCTAGAAGTCAATGAATCAATCTCCCCATCTAAGTGGGGGATTAACACTCCGCATTTAATTTCTGGTATACTTGTCTAACAAGCCCCTTTAAAGCCTGTGATGAGGAAGAATCTGTTTCCTCCCAAGACATTCTGTGTCAGTGGTAAACTCTTCTTAGTGTTTTTCAGCTATCTTCCCCAGATTCCCTTGCTATAAATGATATCCATTACTACATTTCTTATCTACTTTGACCATGGGAAACAGATGATTTCTTTTCCTTTGAAAAAAATCTATGGGCTCATCAATTTTCTTTTTTTTGGCTGAACAATTAGGTCAGCTTTGCTTTGACTTCAGGCTCAAACCTGCCCTTGAGTGAGGATGTGTGTTCCTTCTTTATATCATCTCCCTTCTCTGTTTTATGTCTTTCAGGAAGAGGCATTGCATATCCCCTTGGCAATCAGCTAAGTCAATTAATTAGGGATTCATCAAAGACAAAAACCAAGTAATCCTCACTATACATTGCAGTTCCTTCCCTGCCTGGACGTACAGATGGTTTTCATGCTAAACACACTGTTTAAGCATTCTGTTTATTGCAGAAACAATAGACATCGTCCCCATCATAATTCCTAGCAATCATCTCCATGCCTGACATGATCAATAGATACTGTAGCCACACACACTTCCATCATGAGAGCTGCAGATGGGACATATGGATGCATGTGAGTGACCATAAAATTAAGAAGTAAATACTCCTTGTTTGCCAAGCATCAGTGGTGATGCTATTTTCATGGAAAGTTTTTATGGGATATGTAAGCACAAAAGCATTACATTAATGAATCACATTACAGCAGCTTGTGAGAAGAAAAATTCCTCAGTGTAGAGTATGGCAGTGACTGCTTCAGGCATTGTTAGCTTGCAGTTTTGGAAACTCTCCCAGAAATCCCAGGTTTTCTTTAACTGGTCTTTTTTCAGTATTCAAAGAAGAGGTCAGAGGATGCCTTACAATAGCCTTTAGCTGTGTGTTGGCAAAGACTGAGGTTTAAGGGCCACTCTCAGAAAAATACTGCAATCAGCTATTATTTAGGCACCTAAATAGGATTTTGCAATGTGAGTAACTCAAGAGATTTGCCCTAATTCAAAGCATCTCCTTTGCTTATACAGGTATTTCTTTCTCAGCACTATAAAATAAGAGCGGTTTCAGGCTGGCAGTATCGGACTTAATTTTTTTCAAATTAAATTATTTTTATGTGTTCTGTTAATGTTTTCTGAGTGCTTTGGAACCTTGGGAGTTGCACAAAGAGAGCATGGCAGACTTCGTCCCGTACTGAGGTGCATCATGTACAAAAGCTGCAATCTCAGCTGGCCAAAGCCAGTGTCTCTGCCTCCAAACAGAGTGTAACCAATATAGAATGTCTGGATAAGAAGACAACTGCAGATTGCTTGTCAAAAGCACATATTACTGTTATGGAAACAATGAGGAGAATGACTCAGTTTTAGGGGAAAATTAAGACTGGAACTTTGAAACATAATTTCACTTTGCTGGCCTCTGTTAGTCCTCAGCTCAGCATCTCTGTGCCAGCAGTGTTACTGCTCCATCTTGCCAGCAGCAGATAACTTGCCAGGAAAATCTGAGTCCCGTGATGTTTGCACACACGTGCGTGTGTGCATGGAGGCATGCACACGCATCTGATCCAGCAACTGCTGTTAAGGTCAGGGGTATCGTGTTTATCCCTTTTAATAGCTGTCATGTTTCTGCAACCTTCATTAATCTGTCCTTCCTAAAAGAGGCAGGAAGGGGAAATTGGTTATAGTCCTCATCTACCCTGATTTATGGGACAGAGACTGATGTGTTAAGCACCTTTTGGCTGGACTTAGGAGTGGAGAGCATGCTGGCTGACTTGCTCTGCCCCCATCAAAAACTCGTGCTTTGGCAATAGGAAAGTAACGGTGGGTTCTGGGGACTTTGAGATACAAGTTTGCTTTCAACAGAGGCATAAATATAAAGTGTTCCACTGCAGTGTGATATTTTCAAATGTCAACAACTGCTGGGCCTTGGAAACAGACATTCTGTGTACGAGGGAGAAACAAACTAAGGCAGGAGAGGCCAGGCTCTGGCTGGATGTACCACTTAGACTAATGGTTCAGAAGAAGAGGAGGGAAAGAAATTGTTTTTCCAATGGCTTTGCATCCAATGCCCTCTTTATCTTCCTTCTCCACGTCCTCCATTTTCATCACCACCCTCTCTTAGTGCTGTAGGCAGTTGCACAGTACCCTCAGCTCCCTCCCATTTGGCACGACAGTACTTGTCCTCCTTCCCTTCCTCACAATAAGTTCATTAACAGTGTCTCTCTTTTATCCAGTAGTGGGACATTCCTCAACTTTCCCCAAAACTCTAACCCCTCACTGAGAGCAGCTGTGTCCAGCTGTGCTGGAAGTATCTCCCTCCCTAGGCCTGTGCACCCAGCTCGGCTCTGGCGGCCTGGAAGTGCTTGGCCGTATGGCAGCGTGTGAGTGACTCACTTGTTTCTGTTGTGTTAAACTCTTTAAAGGAGGATGCTGATCTTCAGTTGAATACTCAGAACAGGCTGTTAGCGTGATCGTCAGGTGGCTGTTAATATAATATCATGTGGCGTTCATTAAATAAAATCTGTAGCAACGCTTGAGTCAAATGAGCTGCTCACATGAAAAATGCATTCACAGAAGTTCAGTTTTATTCTATGCAGCTTTTTCTCTTTTAATATATATCTTTGCTATAGGTATGTTCTTGGTTACAAAAGCCCACTTCCTTATCTGTTATCTGCAAATTTTCTTTCAGTATTCTCCACTGTGTCTCATAGGTGTAATTATTTGAAACATTGCTTCTCACCTTTCTGCCTAAGCATCTCTAGCAGAGAAAGCTTGGCTACTTAAATCATAAATCTTTGCTTCTCCCCCCCCAGCTGGCAGATTTGTAGACATGAATAAAGGAACGTTAGAGCTTTCAAGAAGATGACATATGTGCTTTCTAGTCCAGATTTGCAGTGAAATGAATGTCTCTTTCCCCAGCTCCTCACCATGCATACATGTATATTTTCATAGTTATCACTTTTCATCCATGTTGCAGTGAAGATGTATAGCCAGGAAAAATTGTGGTTGCTTACAGCTTACAAAACAGTCATTGAAACTGGCTAAACAGTAAAACTGCAGTTAATGCTAATTCATTCTGCTCATTGAACCAAATGTTCTTCAATATGTTTTCTGCAGTATTTGCTTCCCCTGATGTCTGTTAAAAATAGCATGAATGAAATGCTATCCAATAAACTAAAACTGGTGGAAATTCCCATTTCGTTTGCTTAATAAGCTTTGAGAGTGCATATTCCTTCAACCTTTTTCAGCAGCAAAACTGATTTTGGATATAAAAGTGCTAAAAACTTTGCGCCCAAAAATATCAAGGTTTTCCTTGATAATATTTACACAATAATATATTGTATTTATATTGGGAATTTATAAAACTTCAGCTTATTTAAAGAAAAGAGAAATTGTTATTAAACATCATCAATACCATTGTCTATTGTACAAGGGAATTTAATCATAACTGCTAGTGTTACTAAATTGTAAATAAGAGAGTAGACTGAATGTTTATTGGTTTTCTATACCTTGATATTTTTGCTCTTTCCTTTTGATTTTTTCTGGTAACTTCTCGAATATTTAGATTAATCAGGTGGTCCAGGAGAACATTTTTCTTACTGAACATTTTGAGGTATTTTCCCAAACTGTGAACATCTCATTTGGCTATCCAAATGCAGAAAGTACAATTCCAATGTTTACGACCACTTTTTTAAGCAAATTTTCAGTTCTGGGGAATAAACACAGAAATTTGATACACACAACAGGGTAGATCTTGGGACTCAAGCTCTTTGACTGTCTCATATCTATTCTTTTGCCATGGAAGGTGCTTTATTTTGCAACCTTTGGTGATATTCCAGTTCGTATAATATTCCATTTGAGATCACAGGTTCAGTTTTGAGCTTGTGTGTTCAGCCTATCCTCAGAAGATAGTAGCTTCCAAAATAGCAGCTTATTTTCAGTTCTTTTTAGGAGAGATTCTTTGTTTTGCTTTTCCACTTCTAGTGATGATGGAAGCTGGTGGAAGATAGTAGCTGTATATTATAACCTCCTCCACCAAGTTTTTTGAGAAGAGTGGTGAAGACCATAGAGACATTTCATATGAGAGATATTTAGAAATTAGGTTTTCCATATGTTTGTCTCTATGCTTTTCTTGTCTTGTTAATTAGTCAGGTAAAATGGAACATACAGTGTTGGTAATCTTGGCAAGTACATTTGTACTTTTCACAGTTTGCAGATACTTTATAATGCTGGAAACTATAAGAATCTGATCAATTTCTGAAACGGTATTCTGTTGCAGGAGATCCTTTGGGGGAGCAACTTGGTCCCATTACAAGTTTGTATATCACAGCTTTGATTCTTGTTCTTGTGGCATCAGTGCTTCATCATTCAGTCTGAGAACCTGGGAAAATGATACCAACTGCTAAAGTGTATTAGGATGTGCCCTGGAGACCTGCCTGTTTGTTGGGTGACATGGTTGTACCAGAGATTTCGTATGGAGATTAGACTCACCAGGAGTAAGATTGGACTGGCTTGCTAAATTGACCACTGTCATTTTCTACTTTTCGTTATAGATACAGTCTGTATACCTGGAGTTTTATCATGTCTAGAGTAAGTATGTGAACACTTTTTTTAGTGCCAGAGCTGTCCAGATACTTTCATGCTGGAAAAATATTTTGGGAAGAGTATAACTATTCAAAATCCAGAGTTATTTAGCTTTTAGAAAGCAAAAACATTCTGAAGGCATATGAGGAAAATGTGTTCATCCTTAATATTCATTAAAAGCCTTCTTTTTAAGTCTTATCAAACATAAACTTCAGCACAGCAGCTGAGAGAGAATCAAACACAACCTGGAAAGTGATACTCAACCCTTCAAAGTGATAAAGTCAGAAAGTGGAGTACATACTGATAGATATTCATATTTATGTTGTCATACATATTCATTGAGATGTGTATACAGACACAAACATATCAGGTATAAAGGCCAGTAAAAGACTTCTGAATAATGGCTGTGTTGGTCTGCGCTGCAAAACTGGAGGCTCACAATGTGTGCTGCAAGAGTGCTGTTATTTTCAAAATGCAGCCTACTGTATTTTCCCATTGAATACCTCGAAAGTCTTACCTGACAGCTCAGGTTGCTTCTGTGAGCACTCACCTTCGAATAAACTTTTTCAGAGCATAGCTCCCTGCAGGAGAACTGGATGCTAATAACATGCATAAAGTAATATAAGGCTGAGTAATCTTTAGGAAGTCTCAGTTGCCATGGAATTGAGCACCCGTAGGTGGTAGGTCATGGAGTTCTGGTTTGGCTTCTTTTATTCTTCAGTCAGAGCTTTTTAAAATTTTGTTCTAGAGGAATTGCAATCCTGGTTTTGATTTTGATGAAGCTTTATACAAACTATTTCTGTCTTAAACTGTACATACTCTTTCTGTTTTGCAAGCACATATTGATGTCTGCAGAATAAGTGACTTCAGAAAATGGAATAGATTTAGTTTTGCACAGCAGTTGCTGTATGCTGCAGGGCTGTAAGATAGTCAATATTCTTTTCCGCTTAAAAATATAAATTGGGAAACCATAAGAAATATACAACAGGGAGTCTAGCTTTGGGATCAACTAAATGCTTGAAATCAACTTTAAAAATGGAAGTTTTAAATTAATACTTCAGCATTTAATATTGAGGAAAAACCTGCATAAATAAAACAGGCTACATTTTAAAAATCACTTTGGGGAGGACCTCTCTCCTGAGATTCTGGTGGGAGTCTTCTGGGATCATAGCTCAGACTACATGCAGACAGCTGTGATAGCTCTTAACAGAGGGGAAATTCTAGCATTTTATGAGGTGCATTAGACTTCCTAGATGCATATTGCAGACAAAATGCTAGTAGTGCTAATTGGGAAGGCTTACGTATTTAGATTTAGCACTCTTAATAATAATGATATTACAAAAAAAAAGCTGTCTTAGGAAGAGAATTAGATATTGTTATAATACATTGATTTCATTTATATTGACTAGAAAACTAAACAAGTCCAGTAATTAAAAGTTTTATTACATTAAAGGGGAGAAATCTGAAAATTTAAAAGAATTAGTCAGCAAAGTTCATTTGATTTAAGAGTTTGGGGACTTGAATGTTGGAGGAGGTTTGGAATTTCAATCAAAAAACAAGTCAGAAGCTGTTTTAGGTTTGCATCTGTCCAAAATATAAGGGTCTAAAGTTCAACTGGCAGAAAATTGAAAGCCTAAAAATAATTACTTAGTAAAGATGTCTATACCAAAACCTAGCAATGGAAATAGTCATGTAGTCACATTTGCAAAAATTATACTGATTTTGAGTAAAGGTTGTAGCCAGATGTGGAGGTTAGGAAAACCACAAAAACACAACAAGCCATCACAAACTTAGTTCATGATACAGTGTAGTAATGACAGATCTACTATCTCAATTTTTTGGCTTCTATAGTCAGCAAAAAATAAAACGTATCATGGGAGAAAAGCCCCCTTTCTAATCAGAATCTTTGGAGAACTGCAAATGACTGTCCCAGAGAAGAATGCAGAAGTCGAGTCAGTTGCAAAGTGTATCATGTATGAGTAAGACCTGTCACTGTTCAGGAAAAAATGAACTTGTATAGGCTGTTAAGACAGTAACAGAATGTAGTGCTCTGCACCTTCCTCTGAAGCAAAACCCCTGATATTAATAAAGCTTTTCTGTCATTTTTTGTTGATCTGACTTTCCATATTGAATAAAAATAGTCTCTTTGAGTTTTCAGAGAGTACATCAGCCTATGAATAAACTCATGTGTAAACTTCAAAACACTCCTCTGACCAGTCTCTGAAGTATGGTGTGGTACACAGAATGAAAGATGGTTTCATGGGCTATTTCCCACCCAACATGCGTTTTCAATCTGCAATTATTTAAACTTTCTCAGAAGAAAAAAACCCCATCACTGGGACTTTACACACCTCAGTAAGTGTTGTGGTGTTAGCAGATGTTCTTAGTAAAGCCACATTTTCCAGATATCCCACTGTTAGCCTATTGCCAGGATGACTCAGCCTGTTTAGTTTAGTTTTATCTAAATAATTATAGTAAAATTTAATTGCCTGAACCAGATAGCATTCAAGGAGAACCCATTAATATTATAGGCAAAAGCTGCCTAGGGATTTTTAGATTAGAGACAGCTCTGGAGTCCTTGACATTTTTTAACTCGGGAGACTTAATTTCTGGGTTTTCTGTTGATAGGTAAAGCAATGTTGCAGTAAGTCTGCTTGGTACTGTCGTGGAGGTTGAAGAAGCAAAAATGTGGGTGGTCTGAAAAATTGTGTGTGCCTGTAAGATGGCAGGTGGGTTTTGTTGCCCACCTTGCAGCACAGTTCGTGGTGTGAGGCATGAGAGTCCAGGTGTGAATGTTGCTTGAATGTCAGAATATAAAAGGGCTTTAGTGAGAGCGCTGTCTTTAATTGTTTGGTGCATAGGAAGGTGTCTGTAAAAAGTAACTATTGAGAAGATCCATACTGTAGTAAGTTTGAATCTCTGGTTTTGCCTTTTTTCTTGTATCCATTTGTAGATTCCTTAGGCTCTAGTTGGTTTGAAATTTCTCTGATGTTGCAGCTTAATATTTTTTTCTTATGTGTGTGAAAATTTGATAAAAACATTCAAGCCAGCTAATATTTGACACTGTAAACATTCTTATTTTTTGGTGGTGGTGGGTTTTTTGTTTGTTTGTTTGGGCTTTTTGTTTTTGTTTTTTTGTTTTGTTTTTTAGGGCCTCCCAAGTATTGTTGTTATTTTTAAAAGCCATTACAATACCAGGTGGTTTAATTTCTTCAGACAACATCATTTTATGATTTTGTTCTTTAAAAATTTTTGCCTTCTAACTTTTAATACTCTTATTACAGGCAGATTTGAGGTGCTAACTAGAAAAATATCAGTCTGTAATATTTTCAATTCCTTAAGGTATGTTAAATAACTTTTAAGTGCTGCGAGAGAGCCAGCGTGTGCCTCTCGAAATTTCTTTAAAACCAGACCTATTGCAGCAGACACTTACATAACAGCGTGTGCTTAAATGGAACAAAAATACAGCTTTTATAACTTCTTCTCTATTTTTTTAATCAATTTTTTTAAAGTTTCATCTTCTTTTCCTTCCCCTTACAAGCAATCTACACCTACTTACATGTTCTTGCCAACCCCAACCAAATTCATACCAGTTACACACATTAGAATTTGGAATAGTTGCGTTCTTTGGAGAAGTGTGTGATTGATGATTGGTGAATTGGTCTAGATTTGGATACAGCTTTTTATAGAGAAGTCAGAGGCATGGTGTAAAAAGAGCCTAAAGCCACCTCCACAACACCCACACCTTCCCCACTGCCCTGGGATATAACACTCTCATTTCGATGGATGGATGGATAGATGATATTTGATAAAGGACAAGATGAGAGGGAAACCTGCAGGCAATGCAAAATAAACATGACAGTAGTTTCATAATAAGTACTGTAGGTGCACATCAATGTAGCACAGAACAGCCAACACTTTTGACAGGGTTCCAAAATACCTCCAAAATACCTGATATTCTTGTCATGGATGAATCTGTAATTATAGCTTTAAGACCTACGCATGGATAGAGCTATATGAGGTACCAGAACCAATGACTTCCTGATAGATGTAAATCTGATTTTTTCTGGCACTGGTCCACATTTTCCACCTCCAAAATAAGTGTCCTGATATTTTGCATGCAGGAATGCAAGACACGTGACACTGAAGAGGTAGGAAGCAAGAAGGTGCATGTGTCTACTGTCTAGTAAGTAAGGACATGCATCAGGGAGAAAAAGCACTTCCATTCAGCTCTTTGCTTCCTAGGATAGTTTGCAGTGTCTGTACACAGGCATTAAACATTGTCATCTGTTTAAGTAAGTGTCCTACTTGCCAGGTAATGGAATGAAGCACCTTTGTGGGTGTTCTTGTTGCTCGTGCTGGCCCTGTTGACTGGAATGGCCATATCATGTGTCACTTTGTCACCTAGGTGAACCACAGTCTTGGGAAACTGCTTTGCATCCATGAAACCACTTTGAGAGTGAAGGAACCTTAAACTTTGAAAATGACAATCCAGAGCCAAGAAACTTCCCCTTTCCTTAAGTTGCATGCATAAACCGAGCTAAGCCATAGGCATAGCTCCTTAATCACACCAGTACTTTCAGTTTTGTGTTTAGAGGAATCTTTGTTCCTATTGTCAATGAACTTAGACATTTCACACACATTAAGTAAATGGTGATTTCAGTTAGTACAGTGCCTGGGTTTTTTATTGAGAGCATGTGAGTGAAAGAGAAATTACCATTACTTTTACGTTTAAAACTGATTAAACAATATCCTTCATACTCCTAAGTTTTTCTCCTAAGTTCCTAATTTTTTTTCTGAGATTTATGATCTACCCATATATTTCTCATTTCTCTGTGAGTCAGTTTCGTTATCAATGCTTTGTGAACATATACCAAATTGAAAGTAATTTTTATTGGAAAAAAAATAGAATAAAAGTATAGAAAAGTATAACTTGTAAATTACTTAAGAATGACCATGTTTCATATCTTATAATCACATCTTGTGTGACAAGAATGCCACTACAGCAGCTATTTAACTGTTCTTAAACTCACTGGGTTATTAACATTGCAAAGAAGGATTTTCTTACAAGCTGGTGTTGCACAGATAGCCCAACAAGCTGTTGTTGGTAATTTGAAGAAACTTGTGTGCAAGCACTGATAAAAATAAAACTAAAAGAGCCCAAACCCAGTACAAATAGTGTGCTGTTATTCCTTTTCTGTATTGTGACATTTAATATATACTTTACTCTTCATCTTCCCATTTATGCCTAGAGCTTCCGGAATCTGGATCAGTTTGAAAAATGCAGTGTGCATTTAAATTTTCAGAACTTTTTGAGCACTGAAGTAGCATGTGGCCTTATTAAAAGGCATAAAATTCTAACTGTGTTGTGCCTGTGTCTGGTAACTGGTCTGACAAATGAAGTAGCTTTGGAAGGAGCCAAGTCTTTGTCAGTTAATGTCAGGGTGGAGAGTTTCATAAAGTGATTCATGAGTTGATATATCAGCAGACTCCTTATATGTGGGCCATGGTTATTCATGAGCTCTGGTGTTGAAAGTCTTATCAAGTACTTTGTGTCTGGGCTCCAGGAATGTGCTGAAAGGTTTTCAGTCATCAAGAGACCCCAGGCTTTGTGGTCATTTTGGTCATTTTTTTGTCATCTCAATCCTTTTCCTGGGTCCTCTCTTAATCATACTCTTCTCAGCCCCAAGGTTTGGTTCTAGCTGAGGTCAAAGGTGTTGACTCTTATTGCAGAAGTGCTGATGAAGTTTTTCTAGCTAAAATAAGATATCCTTGATACTGTGTGTTTCTGTGTTGCATTAGAAGTAAACCTAGTGGATAGATGTTTTTTGAGATTGTTCATTTCTTGGCTTTTTATTGTGTTAAACGGTAATGTAACTTGCATTGCATTGTTCATCATCGGTGAGATAGGAGTTGAGTATTTCCTCTTGTTACTTTTATGATGTCATTATTTCTGACTCTGATCCAAGTGCTTATTAGGTATTTGGAACTTGCTATAGGTGGCAGACATTTACTGATGGAGACACAATTGTATATATCAGGAATTGCTTGTAGTACAGAAGTACAATAGGCCTTCTGTGAATGGTTTAAAAGTAACTGGAATTTATGGGTACAGTGCAAAATAGGAAGCTTTGTAAGATCAAGTGGGATCTTCATAAATATTTTTCATTGCTCTTCTTTTTAAAGATAAGGGAAAATGCTTCTAGCCTGAGACTATACTAGGCTAATTCTCTCAAGATCTAAGACACGAAATCATAGGATCTGGAAAACTATAGAGAAACTTCCAATTATTGTTTTTGTTGCAGTTCCTTTAATACCATTCCTTAAGAATGAATCCTGAGTTCCTTTATTACGCTGGAAATAGATAAGTCTTGTTGCAACAGGAAACCTGAATAAAAAAGTTCAGTGATTATTATCAAGAGAAGAGAGGCATATATATTGTCAGTAATGGAAACTCTTCAGGGGATGTCTACCAGGAACTCTGTTTAGGTTACTTTTTCAAATGATATTGCTGAGGTTGGATGTAAGTGAGGTTTCCTTTTTAAAGTAAGTAGTCTCCATTAAACTACTGGAATGTTGTTGTTGTTGCTGTTGTCCCAGGATATTGACATACCTTTGGGTTGTTTTTGCTTTATCATTGGAAGTTATAAGTAGGGCACACCTTCTCCAAACTCTTAAATCAATGGCAACATACCAGTTTTCTGTGATGTATAGCAATACCTGTATCTGTGTTTTCATGTTAGCTCTCCATATATTCTTTAAATATTTGAATGGAGCAATGAATATGAGTTTGTGATGAAATTGTTCAAGAAATAATAGACAGAATAGTTCAGTAGGACGGCTGTGAACTTTCCTGCTTTCCTAAGAGACCAGGCTTCTGAAAAGCGCATTCTGCCTTTATGGTGAATTTGGGAAAAAAAAGTCACCTGTAGACATAATTTGAGAAAGAATGTCCATGATTACTTAGATCATGATAGTATGCTGGATATGGTAATGATTTCAGATGAGCAGGCTCTCTCCTCAAAAGATACAGAGAAAAATTCTCAGCAAACTTACCTTATAAACTCATAATGGATGCTTTTAACTCCTTTAAATGGCCCAGAAGTCCCTTAAGGAAAACTACCTTTCATCTGAACAGTTCCTAATGTTACCTGTTCTTTCACAAGTATTCCTAACTTTGGTGGCTGATTTTTACCACATTTTCCAGAACTTTTCCTGTCCTCCCATACACATGTGAAATAGACTTCCTGGACTCACCCATAAGACTTAGGTCTCACATCTTTCTTCATTGATACTACTTAACTTCTTTCTGGTAATCCTGATGGTGCAGTTAGGTGGATGGGCAACAGAAAAAATCGGTGATTAACATGAGGGGAAAGTATCCTTCTCTTCCTTTTTAAATAACCTGCATGAGTATTTCTTGAAACTATTTAAGCTGCTTTCATGTCTTTATCTTCCCTTTGGGAGATAGTTCATGGTGCTACACCAAGTTCACAATGTCCTTTTTAATGACAATGATACTTTAAAATACCTTTACTCACACCCTTTCACACCAATTCAGGCAAACAGGAGTATTTAAATTAGATACTGGCTTTCTGATGTCTGTGTTTTTCATGACAGGAAACTTTTGAATCTTAGCATTATAGAGTAGTTTGAGTTGGAAGGAACCTTCAAAGCTCATCTAGTCAAATCCCCTCCCACCAATGAGCAGGAACATCTTCAACTAGATCAGGTTGCTCAGAGTCCCAGCCAACCTGACCATGACGGTTTCCAGGGATGGAGCATCTAGAACTCTCTGGGCAACCTGTTCCAGCCTCATTGCAAAAAATGTCTTCCTTATATCTAGTCGAAATCTACCTTCTTTTAGTTTGAAGTCCTTACATCCTGCCGGTATTTCTGTATGGCTCTGTCTAGACATCTTAATACTTCCTTTTTGTCAAATTCTTCATGACAAAGATGGCACATTTTTGTGGGAATGGTTAGCACCTCATAAATGGGAACAACTTCAGTGAACTAGTAAACATGGGTTTCCAGGAGAACAGGAAGAATGAGAGGAGAAGGGATCCTCAGCCCAGAACATAATTTTTAACAGTTTAAGTGCATTCTTCCTACAGCAACATACACTCGCTGAGCATTTATCATTAGAAGTAGCATTGCTGTCAAGCCTCCTGCTTGGAAAGTGTTTAGAAGCCACATATTATGTGTATTAGAAGTGCCTAACTAGGCAGAATATGATTGCCATCCTTGCTAGTCTAGTTGAAGCTGGCCTCATTTTCTTTAAAGTTGCCTGTGATCTGCAAATCCAGTAGTGAAGAAGGAAAAATGAAATGAAATGAAACAGTAATATGTATCTCCTGGGTATTTCAAAGCCAGAGAGCACTAATTAAAATCTCAAACTTAAATATCTGATCCTTAGGGTATGAAACAGTGCATAGGTTAGCCAGAAACTGTAACTTCACAGATAAACACAGGCAAAATGAAAACATAATTGTCTGAGGCCAGTTAAATTGGGTGTTGGAAGGATTTTATTTGGTTTATGCATCTTAATATATTATTTGTGCTGTTAGATACTTAGGCTGTAAGATGCCAAAAGATTATCAAATCTGGTGCAGCAGAACTGTGCCTCAGAACTGGTGTTCTTTAGGCACAGTGTTGAGCCCTAATGTAACCCTTCACCTAAGGAAAGTACCCGTCTTTGCTGGCTTATCTCATCACAGGACAGGGGATAATTCAAATTGTTTAGAAATGCTGGTGAGAAGCCATTGGAGCTTGATGCTCAAGAAATTTTGTACTAATAATTTTACCCTGTCCTCCTTACCTTCCAAGTTTCTCCAAAGGAATCACTTGGCTCACATGTTTTCCTTTACCCTCATGTTGTAAGGAACTGAGTGGTAATGCGTGGTCTGTGATAGAGAAGGGCAGAAATAGAAATGATGTGTGGAAACAGCTAAAATTGGACTATTATGAGACTAGATACACGATAAGGAAAGAACTAAAAATACTTTCTGGATAGATGTACACGTGTGTGCATACACACATGGGGACAAAAATTTAACCACCATTATACAGATTCTATTGCTGGGAGATTTTATTCCTTTAAAGATCTTTTGATTTTCACTTCCATTTTCAGAAGGTTTCTTGCAGTTTGGTTTTTGTTTTGCTTTTTAAAGATCAGAAGTAATTTATTTCTTTACTGTTTAGTATTTGGTAAAATGTTACTGGTTTTGAACATCACTTTTAAAGAAGACTATGAAAAAAATTAAATGTTTCAACTAAAAAAATAGGAAAAACTTCTCCAAATCCAAAACATTATGCAATGGTACTGTATGAATTTTAACTAAATCACAAATATAAGGGAATTCAAACTATGTTTTACTTCATAATTATTTAGCTCCCCCAGTGCTTCAGTGTGGTTGTTTCCTTCTTCCTCTGGTGTCCCTTAGAGGACAGCACCAAGAGTACAAAACAGTGAACTCCAGGTCACCTTTCTACACTGGAACAACCATGGCCCCATCCTATCAGAAAATGGAAATTGGAAAGAAAGTTCTGCCTCTGACCTGATAGTTCCAAATGAGAGATGCTCAGTGGCAGCAGTACAACATGGCACACCCAACTACACAGTCAATGAGCACAAGCTGTGGAGGAGATGGATCCTCCATGATGCAGGCAGGATCTTCAGAAAATATCTCTGAAGGTTTGAAGGCTTTTAATCACATGGAAAACACTTCTAGGGGTTTGTAGTTTGACCATACTTTTTCTTTTCTGCATATCTATATAAATCAAAGAAAAACTGATATTTGTCTGTGAGACATTTTAGGGAATCGGTTTGGGGAAAGTTCTTGGGTCTGGTTTCTTTAACCGGACAAATAATGCACTTTCCCCTCACAAGCTCTATCTTTTGGGAGTCAGTTGAGGACTTTTAAGTTGGGTAAGTCAGTCTGAGGACAGACAGTAAACATGGAAGATTTCAATCCACATTTAAAGTGCTCATGAAGATTTATAAGGAACTGATAAACAACATTTCATAATGGGAGGCATCAAGCAGCTTCAACTGTAACTTTGAGCTGAATGTTCAGTTGAAGTGAACTGTTATGTTCCACTTAATGTAATCTCAATAATGTGTTTTGCAGTAGAAAGGAGGGCTTATGATATGGTGTAGGCAACATTGTACACGTGAATTGTGAAGAAACAAAAGTTGCTGGAACCAAATATCTTACCTTTTAAATGTGGCAATGTGATAAATATGAGTCAGAGAACAGAATAATTTGGTGTTTCTTTGTACATCTCTTGACATGCATTTCATCAGAAGTACAAAATTTTAAAATTGCTATTTTATTTTAAAAAATTATTTTGAATAGTGCTGCTAATTACCAGAGCAAGAAAATCATTGTGTATTTGTCATTGGGGTATCAGTGAAGTATGGTGTCTGGAGAATGATGCAAAGGTGCCAGCTAGGACTTCTCTTGCAATCATTAGCCTGAGGGCCAAAGTCCACGAAAGTTAGGTGCTTGGAGATATCTGAACACATAAACCATCAAGGCAAAAAAAACCCCAAAATGACATAATGCAATCTACTGGGCATCTTTTATGCAAAGAATTCTGTAAAAATGCTCAAAAAATTTTAATGTGTTACCAAAACCTAGGAGTATTAGCTGGCTTTGGTAAAAAATAAAGAAAATAAATACTTGTACAATTAAAATTTTCATCTTTTATGATTTTTTGGAGTGAGGAAAAAGCTTTAGCTTGATATTTGAAGTGTTCAAGAAAAGGTAATTTTAAAAGCAAGTTACATTGAGCTAAAAGCCTTTGAATGATGTAGAAATGAGAAGATAAGTTAGAGATGTGCAACTTACGTTATTAAATCTAAGGCCTGAAATAGAATGCAACTCTGGCATTTGGTTTTCAGCCAACAGACATCTTTGGACTGAAAAAGTAAGTTACATCTGTCCCTCTGCTGAAACTCTGTCTTTAGTACCCTTTCTTCTCATAATGCCAATGTACATACTGCAATATGATAAGTTTGGATCAATGAAGATTAGAAATTGGCTCCGTGGTGAAAGGAGACTATTTTCTAGCACCGTATGTTTGCTAATGGTAACTTCAGCAAATATCTGTGGCAACCCAGAGGATTTAAAACAACACAAAAAGTAGTCAAAAATGCTGTAATAATAGGAATAACAGTGACAAATAACAGTATAAAATGGGATGCTTGCAGCTTTCTTGACTTGGAAATAAAAAGATTAGTCTTATACTGTGACTTCTTTAGCCAGGACACCACTGTTCTTACAGCTGGCACTGGTGGGCTTCCCCTCATGTAATCTTCTCAAATTCTCTATGTGTTGTCATCTGCTTGTTTTCCTGCTGCAGCCCCAGTTTTGCTTGTGTTATATCCAGCCCCTCAAATGTGATTTGTCAGGGCTTCCTAATTGTCTTTGCACCCTTCTTCTGCCTTCACCCTTTTCAGATTTTGCACAGCTGATCACACTTTCCCCAGTAACTTCTTCACAGTTAGCTCCTATATTTTCCCCTCCCAGTTTCTCTTCCTACTCCTTCATTTGCTTCAGCGTATCATCACAAAACCAAACAAACCCCCTGCCTATTCCTAGGGGAGAGGGGAGAGAGGGGAGAGACAGAATAAGCCTCAAAATGTGATAAGATGCTGGTAGACAGTATTTTTGTTTCCAGCTGAGTTAAAGATATTCTTCAAAATTGTTACTGGGTCAAAGCTTCTGTGTCCTGCTATTTTCTCATGAATTCTGTTTCTTAGACCACTTCATTTTAAGATTTTACTGATATTTGAAACAAAAATATCCATTGTTCCTTTCTTTTTACTGACAAAAACTATTGTGTTTCAAATGTCAAAATGGAATTATAGGTAATATATATATATATTTAATGATATATATATATTTTAAATGGGAGAAACTATTATAGCGAAGTCTTTCAATGTTTTCTTTTTTTTCTTCTTGTAATTCAAATCAGATTGGGTCTTTCTTATTTTTTATGCTTTGACTGATGGTCTTACATGTTAGGAGTGATTACTAGGATTTCCTGCTTACAATGTTTGTACTGCTTGTGGTACAAGTAAACTCACTGTCAAAAAAAAGAAAGCTTGATTACAAGTTTCGAATATTTGAAGAGGGTGATATTTAGGCACTCTTACCCCTTAAATAAGACCTTTTTCACAATTTTATTTTTATCTCCTGTTCAGAGTAAAAAAAAGAAAAAAAACCAAATCAACATAATTTAAAAGAACCCTAAAATATTCCAGTGATATGTATAATTTAGAAAAGATGGAAAAAATAGGAAGTTTTATTAGAAGGTTTTTGTATGGTCAAATATAATCCAGAGGAACATCATCATCTATTTTATATTGTCATAATTCCTTCATGGTAACTCAATTTAAATCAAGATGTTCAAGCTGAAAATATGCACTGAAATGTGCATATTAAACATCTGCTGTTTAAAAAAAGTCTAAAAATATTTAGAGAGGGAAATAAACTGTGAAAATTCTGCTTTCTGTTGTTTTATCTTCTAAGATATTTACCTCTGTGGATCGTATATGTAAAATTCCTGGTATACCAAGGCCATTTAATTGTGGAAATCTTAAAACCTAGGATATGACATACAGTATTAAAAGAAGGCTATTTGCTAAACCAATCCAGTCAGCTTCTTTTCGATACTCAACATGATGAACAGGTAGAAAGTTACAGAAATTTGAAAGAAATGAGGGGAAAAGTTTTGTAAAAAAAAAAATGGAAAAAAATTGAGTAGAACTGGGTTGCTTCTTGGGTTTTTTTTTAGCACGTTTTGAGAATAAATTTTCTTTACTGATGCATATGTTAAAAGAATCTTTTGCTGCAGTCTCTCTGCATTGCTTTCTAAAATTTGAAGATGAAGGACATAGCTCTGTTTTTCATACTGGTTTACATGAACAAAGGTGCCAAATTACTAGCTTTTTGATCAGGTATATTTGCAGAAAAAATTACCCAGCTTAGAGAAGTTCAAGCTTCACTAGGATGAGTGCAGGGGTTCTCATTACTGTATGCAGCATGGCTCATCTTCAAGTCATGCAACTGGACAGTTTTTGAGGTGACTTTTAGAGTGTGAATGTAGGTCCTGTATCTGATAATAGCTTAAACCAATTGGTTTAGTATTCTTTCCTTGTAAGCTAAAAAGGGGAGAACAGATAAGAGTGTCCCTTGTCTCCTTTGCTGCTTAGTAGATTGTAGAATAAATCCAGGGAAGTGAAATATAAGGCTTTTGCTTTATGTAGGTGTTCTCCACTTCTATAGTACCAATACAGTAAAATCATCACATATTTTCCCACCCCCTACGTACATAAAGAAAAAATAGCTTACGCCTGAGATGTAAAATTAATCTTGTGCAGATCAGCAGCACGTTGCTTTCCTCAAATTCTATTGCTTCCATAGAGATTCATTTTCCATTTCAAATTGCTAGGAGAGCCATAAAATATTTAGATAGCTACGTCTGTAGAAATCTTTTGTTTGATACAATTGAGTCCAGATATGGAAGATCTGCAGTTAACTTTGGGGTCTGGATCTATGCAAACTTTAAAAAAAAAAATCAAAACTGTAAACCAATGATAATATCTAAAATTAATGCTGTAGAACTTTCTGTATTATTTAAACTAACTTTCAGATTACAATGAAATTAATTGCTCATTTGCCATAGTAATGAAAAGCAATGCATTATATTAAACCTAGGGTGGATATAGAGTTCTATTGATATAAAAAGCTTTCTCACCAATCTCAACTGGAGAAACAATGCACGTCTCTTGCATAACTTCTTCAGGTGTTATCAGCTACTTTATTCTCTCCATGGTGTAAATTAGCAAAAGAAAATGTAGCATACACCCTCTTGAGATATATAAACATATCAAAAATTGTGCAGAGATAGACAAAGATAACAGATCAGACAAAATTCTTTACAGTCTCCTTTGAACTCAGTCCATCAACAAAAGCCTTGCCTTTTCACTCAAGGAGAGGAAGTGCTGAGAATCCCCATGTTGCCGTGACAGTTGGCTGCTCTGTACTTCACTGGGACTCTGGTGTCTGTGGTGGAACTTCACACATCTGAGTGATACATGTACATTTCTGTCCTGAAGAAGCACAGCTCCCCACTTGATTCCTTGACTTCCTCCTGTCCTGGCTCCCATGCTGTAACCTCTCCTGTCTTAAGAGGAGTTTAATGTTTCCTGTGAATTTTCTTCAAACAAAGAGTCCATTATTTAATCCAGTGCACCCAGATGTTATAGCTGGACTCTGGGAAGGGGTGGGGGGTGAAGAGGAAGTCAGAAACAGTAAAACTTTCATAAATGGCTGTTCTTTTGTTATGTCTTTTGAAAATGGAGTAGTGCCCGCTGTGTTCCATAAACACGTGTGTTGCATTAGGTACAAGCCAATGCATTTCATTCAAGCACATCTAAATATTAGGGGAGAACCAGCATGAAGTTATGGTTGCAGGGAAAATTTATGGAGAAGAAGAAGGAGCTCTGCCTAGTTCAGTGCGTAATAACTTGATTGGTAGACATTTATAGGGTAATATTGAAAGAGCAAACAAATGGAAGTCATTTAATTAGGAAATCAAGAAAAAATAACGAGAATAAGAAAGGAGAAACTGAAGTAGACGTACAGCAACAGCTATAAAAGCATGTATTGAGCTGCTCCTCTTAATGAAGAATGGGGAACACAGCATCTGATTCACACAAGGTTTCTCTCAATTTGCAGATCGAAATAGTTGTGCCAGTGTAAAACTGGGAAATATTTATCTGTGTGTATCTGGCATGCTTTGTGCAGAAGTTCTGAGTGGATGTTTGTAATAGTTGGTGGATGTATGATCCTTTCTCATAAGATTACTGTGTTATCCTCACCTGCCATGAATTCAAATAAAGCATATCAGTCAGTGTATATGTGTACGCTACCACAGTAATAATAATTTGCAGAATGATAGAGATTGTTTCAGCTGCCTGATTCAATATGGGAAGTCAGTGAGATTGTAAATCATGGAACAAATTGTCTTTTATCTTAAAAAAGAGTGGAAACACTGCTGTTAGATTTATGTGAATGAACATGCTTTTGCACCTAGCTGTTCTGAAAGCAAATTAGTTAAACAGCTTTCCATGCTGATGCATTTGAGTTTGTGGAACAATAGTTAAAATAGTTAAATGAGTGATTATACTATTTAGAGGTTCTTCTTCATTTTTGTCATCATGCGATTAAGTAAATAGATTATGTTATAACCCTTTAAATTCCTTTTTTTGAGTCTAAATTATTTGCTTGGTTAACTTTAAGGCTTGCGTATACAAGCAATTTCAGCAGCTTGAAAAGTAATCGCACATCAGCTCAGATGTATAAATTGTGCATGTACACATAATTAAATCTTCTATTGTAGGCTCAGCTAAGCCATGTTGCATTAAGTCACTTTTACTATGCATATATGCAGATAATGGCTCTGACTCAGCTGACACTCTGCAACTGGGTAACTGCAGTAACCTGGTCATGTGCTTGAGCCCTTTTTCTCTTTTTAAATTTCTGTTTTAAAACAGGCATAACAAATTTTCTCATTACTTTTGCCTTTTAAAAACACTATTTCTATTTTGGCTAGGCATATATCCAGTTTTTTTGATGAGTCTGGATCAGCCAGGTTCTGCACATTAACTTGGGGCCACAAAGTTGAGGGGTTACCAAGACCTGTGTCCACAGCTGTGGCTCATACTGCTGTGAAAAGAGAAGTCAAAAGTCCTTCTCTGTTAGAGGCATGGGGAGAAAGAGCACTCATCAACAGGCTCAGCACAGACCAGCACTGTGGAGCCACGAAACAATCTCCTGCCCACATGGGAGTCTGCAGGAAAGGGTGGGAGGTTGACAGCTTTTTGGATCTGGCCCCATTTCATCTTAATCTGCTCTGGCTCCTGATCTTTTCAAAGTCTCCCCATTGTGTGTGTGATTTCTGCTAAACACGCAGAGAAATTTTTAAGATCAAGACCATATGATATAGCAAGATTAATCTACCCTTTGGCCTTCACCTCTCCCTCCCACTGGGGGAGAGGTTTGGTTCTGCTAATTTGTCATGTTACTTTTTTTCTTCTTCTTCTGCCATCATTTTTTTTTCTCCTCATGGTTCACCTAAATTGGGGACTTTTACCCAAACACTTTCAGCTTATAATGAAGATAAATAGATTTCTTCATGTCCACTACATGAATTTTGAAGACATCTTTGTTTATTTCACCCAGTTTTAATACGGAGAATTTGTAACTCATTTGTAGAATATAAGTGTTTTTTTCACTTGTGTTATATATTGTGGCTGAGTGAATCCCTGTAGGTCTGTGAAGCAGATGTGTTAGTACAGGCAGTAGAACAGCTTCATTCCTTCCCTTGTCTTCTGCAATGCAGTCAAATTCCAAATTGTTATGATATGCAGTAATTAAATATGAATGAATAAAATATCACCAGATAATGAAGCTGCAGTCCCCTCTGTCATATTAAATCATTGATGAGGTGCCTGTGAGTAGGAACTGTGGCTGATGATATCTTCTGCTTCGAAGTCGTTGATTGGTTTTGGGAGCATTTGTGTAAATTTTTTCATCTTCCTTGCATCCATAGCCAGAAAAAATCTTTTGCCTCAATAAAAATATATGGATCATGATATCATCCTGCCTCACCAATCCATTCTTTTCATGCCTTCTGACAGCTAAATTGTAACTGAAAGTGGACCAATTTTGCAGATAACAATTGTGTAGTTCAACTATGTTATCTTGTTATGTATCAGTATGTAATTTGCAAGCTTGTTAGAATAAAGAGTTAGGTTTTTAGGAATAGATGCCAAGTACCTCTATTACCTGTGTCTGTTTTTAAAGTCATATTTACCCTATAAAAATACTAATTTGTGTTAAGGAAAAATAATGAAGAAAATAAAAATACTTGTTTGCATTTTCTGTTTCAAAGCAGCCCAGATGTTAATCCAGCTATTCTAGATTCTACAGATCCTACTCTGCTAGAAATAAGATGTGAATTCAGCATTCATGCTCTTCTGAAAACACTTTCTCTTCCCCATAATGGCTTTTGACCCATCTGAAACATTACTTCTGCATCCATTTCTATTACTTTTGTACCTATAAATATCTCAGATTTACAATACTTGATTTCAGACTCTACTGTTTGCACTGTATTCCTCTCACCTGTGAGAGGTACACAGATTATTTAATTTATAAGTTGAGAGAAAGCAGATATT
This sequence comes from Acrocephalus scirpaceus scirpaceus, assembly GCA_910950805.1. Lineage (NCBI taxonomy): Eukaryota > Metazoa > Chordata > Aves > Passeriformes > Sylviidae > Acrocephalus > Acrocephalus scirpaceus. Next base: position 50,649,972 of record OU383774.1, on the reverse strand, counting down.
TAGTTTCATCAGGTGTGAGTATTAGGGGAAGGAGCTCCTCTTCGAACAGTAAGGTAATTTTCTCATGAGACTGGTGACTTTAAAAGATGCTGCTTACTCAAAACAGTTCAGGCGACTGGAATCCTATTGCCCATGTTTAGCTGTTCCTGTTGATCACTTAATTTGTATAGCTCAGTCCATCAAGTGTGTTTGTGTGCTTTGCTCCTGGCTTTAGTCCATAACTGCAGTGGAAACACCATTGCCTAGTCACGGTCTACAGAGTGATGAGTTGAGACTGAACAATCAGAGTACTTGAGGGTTTGATTTACTATGTTCTCTGGTGTTTTATCGCTGAATTTGCACCGGCTTGTAATAGTTGTATCCTTTTCCCAATGTTTCTTTATTTCTAATTTTCTGTCCCACAAAGCAATGTCTCTAGTCCTCTGCTTTTATGTGTTCAAGGAACTGCACCTTCTGTCACATAAAGATAGCACGGATAATTAGGAGAGAAATTTTCCAGGGGCTGATGATTTTTTTTCCATACCTTCACAGAATTCCTGTTAATATTACAGATGCCCAAGTGAGATTTAAATAAACCCTCTCACACAGTTGAGCAGCCTGTTGCAGGAGCACAGAAGTTCAGATATGCTAATTTACCCTTCTGAGCTCCATTGTCACAAAGCTAGGTTGGTGCCTCTCGCAGATTAAACCTGTCTCATCAAAAAATCCCCATTTGTTCATCACATTCTTTCAGCACAGGAAAACATGCCTGATCTACATAACAGAGTTTTGGCATCCAGAATTACCTTTTATCTCCACAGGTTTGTACGCAGGCACATGTTAATGTGGAGTAAGCAAACAAAGCCCAGCTTGTGGCACCTAAGTAGAACCACATGCCGCAAATCTCAGGCAGCAACGCAGCTGCCAGCAAATCCTCAGTGTGCACAGATCCCAGGAGCAATGTCAGCAGCTGCGAGCCCAACATTATTTCTGGCAGTGATGCTTTCCAGTTTAGGCCTTGCCACGCGTTGTATCTCTTGCCCATCTGTTTGTTTTGCATTGTGTTACATCATCTCGATTGCAATAGTTAAATAATAAAATCATCGGGGGATCATACAGAGAGGGAAGCTGCCTTGTTCAGGTTCCTTCAGAGAGAGCTTTCTATTCATAGATGTTAGTGTCAGAGAAAGTGTAGAGGCTTTTTTGTGGGAGGAACAGACATATGGGAGGCTGGGACTGACACACGAAACCATGGGGAGGTTAGAAGCAAATTGGAAAGTTAAGGCAAGGATATGTTGTCTTCAGTATTTCTACATTTTGAGTATGAAGTGAATTTATGATGTTCTTGAGGAGATTCTTTTGTTTCAAATACTGGAAGAATGGAAGTTAGGAATTCTAGTGACTGTATTTTATCATTGGCAATGTTGTCTATATCAGTATTTTGTGGCTTTGAGCAACACTATTATCTGGATGTAGGTGATAAGAAGTCACAATCTCTCTTAGAATATCTAGAGGGAGGTCCTGTGAATAAACCTGTTTTTTAAGTTAACTTTTGAGTTCAACTGTGTTAGGAATTTTCAATATTTGGGTTGGGGTTTTTTTTATATTCCTGTAAGAAAAAAAGTATATTTTAATGACTTTTCAAAGAAAATTAAGTAGCTTTTTGAGAATATTTATAGATAAGTTAGCATGAGGTCTGTAGTGACAGTTGTTCCTTATCTGTTCAGAAACAGCTTCAGAATTTTGCATCCTTTCCAAGGCTAGGAACACTCTTAAATATGGAATAGTCTCAAAATTTTAAATTAATGTTTTAAAGAAGTAAGACTTTAAATAAAAAACATATCTGAGAAAATTGTTGGGGATTCACAAAGAATAACATGGCAGAACTTAATAAATTAATTATTTGTTAATCTTTCATACTTGCTACACAACTTCAAAAGCAGCCCAACTTTTTGTCAATTCACATGACAGCCCTCTTCAGACACTTAGTAGGATATCAGCTTTGTTTAAAAAATTGGAAATTGATAGGGTTCCACATTTAAATTTCTTTCAATTTAATGGTGGAGGGAAGGATATTTCTTGGTCACTACCTTGCAGACTACAAAATTATATGGATCAAAAATTAAAAAAATGAAGCACCCCTATGAAATGTCTGCTGCATTTTTAGGGTTAACAAACTTTATCAATCATAGTAATGGCTTTCATTCCAGGGAGGAAGATCAACTCATCCTGAATTTGTCTAATTTCAGCTAAGTTTGTGCGACTTGGTAGTGAAATAAGGTTACAAAAATAGTTCTTAAAACAATGACCCACTGAAATACTAGACACTATCATAAATGATACCTATAACTTTCTAGGTAGAGTGTAAAACATTGCTTTCAACAATAACCTAAGGAATGTATATAAATGCAGTCTTTTGATCCATAGTTAGCACTCCTCCTGTGCACCCTGCTTACAAACTGCTTGTTGATTATCATTTAGGCACTGGCTGCATATTAACCTCTGATCCTTGCTTCACATGGTGGCAGTCCAGAGTACTTCAGAAGATTATATAGGCTAATGTGGTTTTGATTGGTTGGCTTTTATTCTCCTTTTTTTTTTTTTTTTTTTTTTTTTTTTTTTTTTTTTTTTTTTTTTTTTTTTTAATGACAGATTTCTTGAATGTGGAATGTGTGAGCGTTTCTGTTTTAATCTAGGTTTTTTCATCTAGACATGCCTGTGTATGAGCTTACAAATGAAAGATGTATTTAGAGAGTAGACTGAGTTTTGGAAAATGGAGATAGAGACATCATGCCTTTTCATCAACCCTAGCATTACAAAATCAGTGTAGATCTGTCCAATGAAAGTACAAAAGCATCTAATCCATGAAGCCAGAAAGAAATGTCTTCTTTCAGGATGAAGTTTTGTCATCTAGTTGGTTTGGAGAAAATGTACATGTGTCTTAATGGTATGAGACAATATTAACTAACCAGGCTCTGAATTATCTGTGAAGGAGGTCTGTTTTTTAGAGATACCAGTTCTGCTAATGTCCTACTGAGAAAAATTCTAAAAGTTAATAATTCTGGCTTTTGAAGACAAATAAGAGATTTATATCTCAATAGTATTCCCACACAGGAAATGATAATGATTTTAGTTCACCCTTTAAGCAATCACTTTTCCCTTGCTGAAATGTTCTTTGACTTTCACTCAGTTTTACATTAAGAGCGCATCTCCTCCTTTTACTTATCTTTCAGCTAAATTCAGGCAGAAGTACTGACAGTGAAAAACCTTTGGAGTAACTTTTATGAGTCATACTAGGAAGACTTAATCAAAAGAATCATGGAAGGGATCTGAGAGGTCCCATGGGAGCCCTACCTAAATTGACTTTATAGGTTTCTGGCTAACCTGTGTGTGTGCAGTTGTAGTTAGGGAAATTCAACATTATCTGTTCCAGTACTTCCTTATCCTTGCAGTTGAAAACAGGTTTTCTCATGTCTGAATTAATCTGCCATTTGGAAACTTAAGATCACTCTGCTTTGTTGTATTTGCAATACAACTAATAGTAGGAATTTAGTTTTTCTTCATTTTGGCAGTCTATTAAGTATTGAAGGCTTCTGTTTTGTCTTATCACTTCTTTTCTGAAAAGAAAGATCCCATTTGTATTAGCTCTCCTTCATTAGTCTTATTTCCTCATGTTGTAATATTCCTTAGTATTCTCTTAATCCTCTGAAGGTGAAATCCTCATGTTTATAAAAGGGAAACACAAAAGTGGAGTTGTTGTGTTAGCACCGCAGTAGCCCTGGGGATTAAGGCAGATGCCATCCACAGAGGTGATACCCTCAGCAGAGTCATGATTCCATTTGTTGTAGCAGTTTACTTCAAATTCAGCATGTGATCCACTGCTAATCTTATGTCCCTCTTTGCAGAACTGCTGTTTCACATTTAAGCAACTGACTCTTGTAGTGATGGCTTGAACCTTTTTTCTGTTGCTTATTCTTTCTAATACCTTGGACTTGCTGAATTTTATCTGTTTTTTCTGATGACTTTGCAGTTTTCAGATTTATACTGTTCCACAATGCCTACAGCTTTACCTATGGTAGTGTTGTCTACAGGTTTAAAATGTATTTAAATAACTGCATTAATTGCATGTTAAGACAAATAAATATTGACTAGACTAGGATCAGAAACAAAACCCTGGTGAATTTCTCTGCTCATTGTCTCCTAGTTTGACAGTAAACTACCCTGGTTAGCTTTTCCAATGTCCATCTTAAAAGCAATTTCTGTAGATGGTATTTTCTTGAATCACAACTTTAGTTTCAAAGGTCTGAGGAGAAAGCCTTATAATATCTACTGTCTCTCCTGTTATCCTTTATAGAAAGACTACTTTGACACACACAATTTATTCTTGACAAAACTATTTTGACTATTGTATATAATTTTAATACCTTTTAAGCTTCCAATATTTTGTTTCCTTTATTGCTTTGTCTTGTCATGGAAGCAAGGAAGGGCTGAGCTTAAAAGGCACTTCTAAAGGCCATCTGGTGCTGGGTGCCCAGAATCATGTCTAGATGGCTTTTGAATATCCCCAAGGCTGGAGACTCCACCATCTCTCTGGGAAACCCGTGCCAGTGCTTGGTCCCTCCAAAGTGAAAATATGTTTTCTGCTGTTCAGAGGGAATCCCCTGTGTTTCAGTTTGTGCCCATTGCTTCTTGTCTTGCCACAACCAAAAGGAGAGGAGTTTGACTCTGTCTTCTTTATACTCTCCCTTTGGATAACTTTTCTCCAAAGTCTCAAATAAGGGTCTCTTTTCTGCAACTCCCAGTTTTCTGTTGTGTCCCAATTTTAAAGATAGACGTTTGCTTTGACTTTTTCTCTTGGATCTTCACTTGTCCTTCACAATTCTCACAAAATAGTATCTGGTAGCTCAGAGTTCATCTTAGGTGTATCTCTAAATATTCTTATCGTCTCGCTAATTTGAAAATGTTATCTAAAAACTCTCTCTTGATGTGTTCTCTTCTTAGTGTATCTTGTCTTCTGGTCTCACTGTTGTTAAGGTTATGTTGTCTGCCTGATTGCAGTTAGTCTATTTAATGATCATTTAAGTAACAAAACTCCCCACAACAATTGCCTTCTCATATTTGTCTAGTTTTTAACAGATATTTTATATTTGTATATCCCTTGTTTTGTGCAAGACTCCTTGCTAATCTAACTAATTAGCTGTGTAAGCCATGGGAATTTGATTTGTGTTTAACTGTTATGACTATAATCTTTATCCCAATATAGTCTAATTCATTTCTTTGGAAAAAAAAAAAGGCTTTTAAAGCTTAATGCTTCACAATAAAGTTGTTAGACTAATAAGTGCATTATAAGTAGGCAGATTTAATTGAAAAAAAATCAAAACAGAAATAAGTAGGGCAGTTTAAATACATATTTTGTTGCTCACCACAAATCAATTACACAGAAAAATATGTAACTTCAGGAGACCTTGCTAAAATGTATTAAAATTTAACTGGTTTGAATGGATGTTTCTCAGTAATCAGCTGATTACTGAGTATCAGTATCAGCTGATACTTCCCATGTGAAGATGATGTTCTGCAAATACGTGTTTATATTTGTAACTGTAGAAATTACTTAATTATGTAAACTTCCAAAAGAGTAATTTGAAATAGTAAACAATTGAAAACAAGTTATACTCTTCAGACAGCAAATAGTAATACCAGAACCGCAGAATTTGTTGGACTGCAACATTGACACTTCTCTTAGACTGTAATTGAAAAAATATATGATGTAATGCCTTTGTACTTGATGCTTAGGATGATGCTAATATTTATCATATGGATTGGATAGGAGGTCTGCTTATTCTCAAAGTAAAGAACAAAATTATTTTTAATAGATAACAGGACATATATTACCTCTTTCTGCTGAACAGAACAGTAAGCCATTGATTTTGATGAACAGAATAGTTAAGAACAAATTAATTTGTACCATTCTCTCCTTTTATCTCCAATGGAATGAATAAAACAATGCCAGGAAAAAATGCCATCCAAACTGTGCAGATAAAGTAAGGCACTTCAAGTGTTGAATTTTTTCTGTGGCTTCACCGGTGTTTTTTGAGAGATATCTGTTAGTATACTATATGGCCTGTGAACAAGCTTTAGTCATAGAAAGAAATGGAAAGCCGTAAGGAAAGGCATGTCACATTTCTTTGTTTCATGAAGAATAATACTGAGGCCATAAATAAAAATAGTACAGGTGATTGCAGTTGTAATCAGTTGCATCATCTTAAACTTTTCCAGTTAAGAGTAGCTTTGTAATTTTTTGGTCACTGCAGCTAGCATGGTAAATCTGCAGAGGTTTAGGGAAAGTGTGCTGAATACAAGAGCAAACTAATGAACATTTGTATCAACATTGGAACATCTTGGCTGAAGTATACTGAGCAAACAATGATAATTAAATCTCTGAGAGTGGAACAGAGAATGTGGCAAGATACGCAAGACCTGTCAAAGAGAACATGTGCTAGGAGTATGTTTTAACTAATGACAAGGTTCTTATTTCAACTCAGTATTCAGGTATCTTAAAAATAGTTTCTGATAGTCCAGTTTTATTTTCAGAAATTAATATTTTACCTATGCAAGGTCATTCACATTAATTCAGTCAGAAATATTTCAGTTTGTTTTAGACAAGCAGGTTTTGAAGAAGTCTTCTAGTTTTGTCTGCCTAAAAATGCAGAGCTCGAAAATAATTAGATATTGTGCCTTGTCAAAAAAACGGTTGCAGTGATGAAAAATGTTTTTTCAATCCTTTTTTCCACTGCTGTGGGCTGGAATCGTTCATGATAGCAGATTTCTTTTCTGATGTAAAGCAATATTTAACATAATGCTGGTTTTTTAGACAAACTATTAATGTGGATGTTTGTGTGAGATGGATCTGACAAAAAGGTCAGATAAAAGGTGGAGAGAAACACAGTAAAGTTACAAAATACGGCAAAATCTTGTGTTAAGGTTTCTATTAAGTAGAAAAGACTGTAGCCAAAGTCCAAAGATACTGCTTCTAATTAAGATATTTTCACCAAAACTCAAAATCTATAGTTTGTATCTTATAATTCATGAGTAAGATTCATCTTTTCCAGCTTACAGGCTCCTAAGATAGGTCACAGAAATGAACATGTTCCATTGACTGTAGAAGGACTGTGGGGCGAATACTTCATAGTTCATAATATTTTTAGCTATCTAGCATTAGATGAGTTCTATCCTACCAACAATGTCCTTAAGAAAGGAACATGTTTGAAGAAAAAGTAGTAAATACTTGAAGCAATGTTTTGCTTTATACGTAAAATCTGTTTACCTCTTCTGGAAAATATTTAGACTTTGGTGAATTTGAAAACATTTGAATTCAGAATTGGAAGTATATACATTAGAGCAGAATGAGATATTAGTGATAATATGTGAATTCACAAACACATTCCTTATTTCTATCTTAACAAGGTATTTTTGGAAAGCATATGAAAGCATTCTTAGCTTGGGTGAAGTAATTTGTGTTCCTAAGACCTTTCAAGATTCTCTATTTTACTGATGTGTAATAAGGCATAGATGCTTTAATAGTTTGTATTTTATTGTATATACTTACCCCAGTTTCAGAATTGGAGAATGATTTTTCACATGAAAGAAAATCTGTTTCTGTATTTTATAGCCCAATCAAAGTATATTTCTTTGCAGAAAAAAAAAAGAAAAAAAAAAAAAAGAAAAAATGAAGATTTAGGTAATTGCTTCCACAAGTATTTAGCACACAGTAAAATAGAATTCCTAATCTTTATCATGTGTGCAAGACCAATTACGGGTAAGAAATCAAATCAGAAGATACAAAGTCTCAAAACCCAACTACAAATGCATGTAAATGCATTTACAGTGACATAGAGCTTAGTGCATGGGATAAAACTTTAGGATTTTGCATTCTACGCATAGATCACTGTCCATCTGCAATGTGTTCAGGAACACACTGAACAGGAAGACATGCAGAAAAAAATTGAAGTAGGCACAACCATGACGACAGAAGCTTTGAAATTACTTAAACCTCTGTGAAACACTCTATATCCCTTTCATTTTTGTAAACTGCCTGATAGTTACCCTTTTGAACATGTTGTAATTGCAAGTCATAGCTGCCAGTGATTGATCAGTTGGGTAGGGTGAATTGCAGTGTGAATCAATGCCGCTAGACAGGAGGCTACCGTTTCTCTTGCTGAAGTGAGTGAAACTTAGTTCTGCAAACAGAAGATTACTGGCATTAATTGAAGGCATGAATACAGCTGAAAAGTAAAATCTTATTAGCTGCATTAAGAATTAGCAGCATGGAACAAATCACCCTTAACATTAAAAACTAAAATTGGTACTGCATTTGGGGTAATGATCCACTGATTGGCCTGAGGACGTTGCTAGTGACGCTAATGTCTTTAAGCAATGGTAAAAGGCACCAGCCTGAGGCTTACAGTAAAATGGCTTACCAACAACCACAGACATCCTTGATCCTTCCCCCTTGCTTATCTGCAGGATACAGCTGTTGCTGAAACCAAGTTAAATGTTCTCATCTTAGAGAAACAGATTGGCAGGGATACTGAAAATATAAAATCTATTCCCTATGCACAGACCTCAAAGAAAAGAAAATACACAGCAGAGAATGATATTTTTGCCCAGAAAGAACTCATGAAGGCCATACAGTCAACTTCTGAGTTGCTGACAAGTAAGCTTTTTTGATCTCATGGTAATTTAAATAACTTTTCACAGTCTTCTCCAGAAGCACATTAAACTTTTTCATTTTATGACACATTTATTGCAGATTAGTTACTCTCTGCTGCTTTTTTGCCATTGTAAAATCTAATGAGCGTAGAAGCTAATATAACATTTTGGAAATGAAACATCATGGGGCTGGAGACTGCAGGCATTGTTATTCCGTGTGTTAGCATCCTTTATTTACCTCATGCTTACCTCATTTTATCCATTTGGCAACAGGAAGAGTCAAGAGCTCACAAGTATGTGCGTTGGGCTTCTCTCCTGGTTCTGGCAGTTCTTACTGCTCATTGACACCACTGTACAACCTCAGTAACTCTGTTTTCCTTATCATGTTCTTACAGTCTTAATTATGTCAGATTGTAGCCTTGGGGTATTTTCTCTTTTTTTTCCTCAGCCCTATTGTTAGTGTCCAGTAAAGGCCTCAGAACTCTGTGGTAATAGTCCATACTATAAAGGGACTACAGTGTTGCAATTTTAGCCTTGCTGCTGTTAATCTGTATTTCTCTCTCCTACTTTATAGCTTTGTATGCAGTTATACAATAGAACATCTTATTGCAAGATGTTTTCATTGGAAAAGCATTCTTATTTGTATAATATTTTGAGTTGGAAAACAATAAAGTCTGTAAAGTTTGAACTGTAAAGTTGACCTTCTTTTGTCTTGCATTACCATGGGTGTCATCATTTTGTTCCTTTAATCTCAGTCAGTCAATGGTGAGAGGAAGGACTGGGGTTTCATGAAACATTTCTTTCCTTGCTGAACATAATATATAAACACTTTGTGTTTCTTCTTGGCTGGGAATGCCATGCCCACATGAGTGAGGAAGGCAGTATAGCTCTCCTCTGTCAGGAGTTCAGATCTATTTCTGATACAATTTTGGCATCAAAAGACAATTGGCAGAAAAATGCTCTTCTGTTTAATGGCTTGCAAAGGACCCATTGTATCATAATCCAAATACTGTTAATGAGGAGAAGGTATGTATTTATTTGCTTACCAGTTTAGATTCTTTGTAGAAAACACATTTTCAATAAAACATGCATTTTTGTTTTGTTTTCTCTATAGACACGGAGCTCTCCTACAGCAACAGGCAAATTATGGTAATGTCTTAGAGGAACAGGCAGTGGTTGTGTGGTTACTGAGTGGGATCTTTGCCTGCAGTAAAATTTTACTTTACAAACTAAATGTGACAACAGAATTGCATGCATAAACTGTTCCTGGGAGCTGAGAGCTATTTACAACAAGCAGCCTAGTTACATTCTGCCCATGACTAGAAGTCCTCTTAGGCTCTGGCACGATTCTTGCCCTAGTCTTTGAAAGAATGAGTTGCTCGAGCCTGGTGTGTGCAGCACTGAAGGCTTCCCTATATGGCTCTCCACAGGCAATACCATAGCCCATGTCCTTTAAGAATAAACTTGTAAACCCATAGGAAATATGGCACTTGGTGAGTTTACCTTAAAGAGAATATATGCTCATTTGAACTGTGACCTTTTAAAATTTCACAACCTGTGAATTATTTTTGGGAGGAACAAGAAAACTGTGCCAAAGAAGTTGATAATTGAGCTCAATGGGTTTATACAAATCGAAAAATAGGAAAAAAGAGAATATTTCTGTGACATAGACTAAATAGGATTCAGTAGAGACAGGGAACCAACCAACCCTATTTAGCTCATGGGAGGCCACATCTGGAGCACTGTGTCTAATTTAAAGCTCCCCAGTTCAAGGGAGATATCATTAAATTGGAGGCGATCAGAGGAGGACCATCCTGATGGGGGAGTAGCTGGAGCACTTGCTGTGAGATGGAACTGGGCTGTTTCAGCTTGAGAAAGGAAATTGCTTCAGGAGTACTTGCCAGTAGCCTCCAAGGTCAATGGGGCAGCATCTGCCCATCAAGGTGGTGGAGTCAGGCTCTTCACAGTGATGCTTGGTAAGAGGATGAGTGGTGATAGATATAAATTGAAAAAGTTTTAGACCGGATATAAAGAAAAATGTCTGAGATGGCAGCCTCATTGAAGTCCTGGTAGACGATATCCACTGCTAACCCTGCGTCTGCCAAGCTGATAATTTCATTGCAGAGGTATCAAATTGGTCGAGCATGGCTTCCTGTTGGTGAATCCATGATGATTACTTTTGATGATTTTCTTGTCCTTAATTTGCCTTGAAATTTTTTTCACGATTCATTTATCTGTCTCTTTCCCAAGGACTGATGTGAGGCTGACTTGTCTGTAGTTCCCTGGATATTCTTGAAGACAGGAATGAGATTTGCTGGGTCTTCAAATGGCTATTCCAATTATCACTATCATTCAAAGACTATTGAGTGATTCTACAATGACATCTGCCAACTCCATTGGCACATGCAGGGTGCATCCTGTCAGGTCCCATGGACCTACATGTGCCAGTTTTGCTTAAGTATTCTCTAATCTGATCTTATTCCACCCAAGATAGGTTTTCCTTCCTCCAGGCTTTCACCCTGCTTCTGAGACCTGGGATTCCTTAAGGTTTGGCTTGATAGTCAAAACTGAGGGAAGGAAGCCATTCAATATTTCAGGCTTTTCCACATTCTATGTCATTGGGGCCCTATTTCATGGGTGTGCATTTTCTGTAGTCTCCCTGTTGTTCCCTCTGTATGTAAAGAAGCACCTTTTATTGCTCTTGACATCTCTCATCAGATTCAATTCTGATTGGACTTTGGCTTTCCTAACTGCGTCTGCATGCTTGGACTTGGACTAAATACCTCCCAGGTTACCTGTCCTGCTTCTACCTTTTTTATGCTTTCTTTTTATGTTTTAATTTGGTCAGCAGCAACATCCCTGCAGACCTCCTGGCATTTTTGAACATCTACCTTCTTGTTGAGATGGACTGTTGTGAAACTTGGAAGTGATCCTTTAATAGTACACAGCTTTCTTGGGTCCCGCTTCTCTCCAGGGCCTTTATCCAATGGGACTTTTCCAAGGACATAAATGAAGAGTCCCAAGGCTGCTTATCTGAAGTCCAGAGCTATGATCTTGTATTTTGCCCTCCTTCTATCCCTTCACAATACTGAACTCTCCTGTCATCGTCATTGCAGCCAAGGCTGCCTTCTGCCTTCACAGAGTCTTCCTTTTTTGTGAGTGTCAGCAGAGCATCTCTCCTTACTGTTTTTTCTGTCACTTGAAACAGAAAGTTGTCACTGATGTTCTCTAAGATCCTCCTGCATTGTGTATGCCCCAAGGGGGTTGAAGTGTCTCCCAAGTCATCCAGGACTATGAATGTAAAGCTACTTCAAACTGAACAGGAAACTGGACTAGGAATTTCTCAAGTCTAAACTGGATTATCCTATGATCCTGTGATGCTTGTACATTCTTGGATTATCATATGATCATTTGTGTTTCTCTCCTGTGGAGAGAGATCATTTAGCTGTGAGAGGTGACTTCCTCTTAGGGCAATATGCCATTAGTGTGGGGTTGCTCACAGGTCAGGCTCTGTATATAGCCCCTCAGGGTGATTTGCAGATGAACTGTGCTGCATCGCCATGTTTTGGAGGTGGGAGGGCTACTGGGGTGGCTTCTGTGAGAAGTTGCCAGCAGCTTCCCCCATGTCTGGCAGAGCCAATGCCAGCTGGCTCCAGCTTGCCCATCGCTGGGCAAGGCTGACCCAGTTAGATATGGTGATAATGCCTCTGTGATAACATATTTAAGACTCTGGGTGTTTTTAAGGTATTGAGAGAACCTGAATGAGTATTAATACTTGAAATAAAATAAGAGTTAAGCTTTAACATGAATTGCAGGAGGGGGATGTAGATAATTGTTTTCTTTACCTGCTGGAAATAGGAAAGCATTTTACATATTGCATGAAGTAGCTGTTTTCTTCATGGACTCCTAAGTTCTTCAACTAAGCAAATGCTATATTCTAATGAATTTAGCTTGGTTGGGTTGTTCTGCTTTAGTCTTGTTGTTTGTTGACCACTGGAATATGTAGTTCCCCTTCCTGACTGTTTCCTGTGAATGAAGCCCACACTAGGATTACATAGTTTTAACAGGCTGTTAGGTGCTTGAAAGTTTTACATCTTTGTTTACAGGAAGAACCTGTTTACATTTGCAGTGTGTATAGTTCCTGGAGCAGCTGTTTTTACCAATAAATGAATATAAGATTCCTGCTGTACTTACCCCATCCTCATAGAGTAAATGTTTTTAAATGTAAATGTGTTCAGAAAAAAATAAGAGAAGTCATCAGTGAATCACAAAAAATGTCAACAGAAAGAAATTAGCTACTATTGGGCATTAGGAATGTGGAGAGTTTGGGAAGAAAAGCTTCTTTGGGAAGACCAAGGCATTTCGCTAGTCCTCTCAGCTCTCAGCTGTTCTGGATGTTTCACTCAGTAACGCAGCAGTTCTTGCTTCTATTTCCTTGAACAGCTTGATGAAAGACGAACAGTTAGGGCACAGCCAAGAGAAATAAATTTCATGACATCATTCTCGGGTGTATATGTTTAAGTTAATTAGTTATGCTCAATTTTATTTCTTTGTTCTCTAATCTGTCTAAACTATGTTACAGGCTCCACTGATCTGTGAAGACTAAATAATGTGCAGGCTTGTACATGGTATTTTCTGACTAGGGAAAAAAACCCTCTTGTTTATTTCTTTTAACCTCTTTTGAGGAACCTTAGCCATGGGAATAAAATAGGAAACAGGTCTGGTACAGAACTAAATGTTTACTGATGTGTTTTTAAACAAGTGAAGTGTACTAACATTGTCAGGTGAAGACAGTGTAAACATTGCTGCAGAGTTTTAATCTTCTGTTGAGTAAGAAGTGGATCTTTTTTTCCCCAACTGTGTAATATGTCTGGTGATTAATCTAGTATCCATTAGGAGTGCCAGACATCAGTGCTATGCACAATAAGTTGTTTTATCCCCAGGCCAAGAACCATTTTGCAGCCGTAATGCAAGGATGCCTACAGATCTGTGTGGGTGTACATAAACTCTAACCTGAACATCTTGTAGTGCTCTCAAGTGGGAGGGTAATTTCGCCTCTTCATTGATTTTACTGATATCTCTTCTGAGTGAGTAGTGCCATTTCCCTCACCTGTGATGAATTGTGTGTGCTATACAATGTGGGCTATTGCTCACCAGAGGATTAAGCAGGAGCAACAAACCTGCTTTGTTTTCTTCAAACCTTTCATCAGTGGAAGACACTTGCGTCATCTTGTACAGTTGTAACATTTTGATACAGAAAAGAAGACTTCCTTTTTTTTCTAGAGGAGACTGCTGAGGTTGACAAAAATGCTTACATTGCATCTGGATTGTTTACAAAAAGTTGCTACATTACTTGTACTGAAATCTTCAAAAGGAAAAAAATTTTATGAGTAGTGTCAGCACTGTTAAATTAGGCTGTCCTAAGTACCTGCAGTAACCATGGTATTTAAAAGTCTGGATTGCTGGAGCAGTTCTTTGTCTGGGATGTGGTACATACTGTACTTGGATTTTAATGGAGCCATTTATACAGATTTTATACTTTCTCATAAAACTCCTCAAGGTGAATGAAAACAAGCGTGGGCTAAATGTTTTCACTTCTCAGTGCTCTTTCTGTTACAGAATCTTGCTGGCTTTCTTAATTGCTAACTTATGCAGTTTCTTTGTCTTCTAGAATGTCGGGTGGTGAAATCTACTTCCTATACCAAAATAGCTTCGAGTTCACGTAGGAGCACCACCAAGAGCCCAGGCCCATCCCGACGCAGCAAGTCTCCTGCTTCTACTAGCTCAGGTAAAGCAAGCAAACAATCTTTCTCAACAACAGCAACCATTCTGTTCTGATAGAGTGGGCAATGCACTTAAAATTCTGTGTTTCTGTGGAAAAACATTGTTTGTATAAAATAGTTGATACTAAAAATTCGCGTTTTTTCTCAGTGACATCTGAGATCAAGTGCCTTCCCAATACAAAATAAAGCCTCAGCATCTTATAAATCATACTCTGGCATTACAGTGGTTCAATTCACTTTATTTTTTCATGCATATTTTTGCTTCCAATACCTAAACACTGAGGCAAAAATGTATGGTAGTCTTTGAACTAGGAACTGAATGAGAACAATCCAGAAAGTAGCCCAAGTTATGCAGGATGAGATCTGTGCTGCTGAAAGGTTAATTTCACAATCTTTTTTGTGTTTTGTTTCTGAGGGAGTGAGGAGGCAGTAGTGAGGAAAGGATTGATTAAAGATCATGAGGGTGTTGAGAAAAGGAGGGCAGGACAGACAAAGAATGCAATTAAAGATGTGAATGTGAAGTGAAAAGATAGCTGAGGAAGAAATGTCAATTGACCTAACAAATCAGTGATACAGGCTGGAGAAGACACAGCAAAAAGCTTTAAAAAAATTCTGTCTGAAGGGCCTTGCTTTGGCTGCCTTTACCATAGTTCCCACTAGATAGCTGATGAGTAGTTTACCCCTGCAGTTTTCCCAAACAGAAAAAATAAATAAACAAAAAAGTGCATTAGATTGCCAGTATTGGTGCCTGAAGGTACAAATATTCCTTGGTGTGAGCCAGCTGAGTAGACCCATTCAAGCATTTGCAGCATTGCTTGTGAATATGGATTTTGCAAGATGCAAGCATAAGAGCTGTCTGAAAGCCACCTCCCTTTCTGCCTCAGTCTCCTGCCAACAGGAAAGCAAATGGCATACTGAAACCTGCATCCAGCACCTCCAGGTCTTTGTGCGGAGGTGGTGATCAGAATGGCCCAGTGCTGGTTTCAAAGAGGGTAGAGATAGACGGACCGAAACTTTTTTTTTCTTTTACAAAAAGACAAAGGTGAGAAAAAAATTCTTGCTGTGGGAGGGAGGAAAGCGGGAGAGACACGATAAGAGACAGAGGCGTAGATGTAGGTAGCAGGGCTGGGAGGCAGCTTGCCTCCTACACATCCTAGAGAACAGCTGAGATATACGAACCTGAAAAGAGGTAATGGGATGAAATATCAGTTGTGAGGAACAAGTCCAGAGTAGCTTTTTCATAAATGTGTTAAGTTACTTTCTTTTTAGCTAGGTGGAACAGAGTTAAATTGAACTTTAGCAAGGGAGGCCCTGTTTGGTATGTGAATGTTACAGATGCTGGGGTTTTTTTCTTAATGAATTTGTGAGTACAGGTAATGATCATTGAACTGCGTATGCTCATTTCTATGTGAAGTAAGTGTCCTGCAAATAATAAAGAATCTGTGGGATTTCTATGGGACTAGCAACATTTTTTCTGTGTTGAATATGTGATACCATGTTAGTTTTGGTCCTGAAAGAAATAGTACTCTTTTTACTTAAAGGTGCTGGAGAGGTGTAGGAGAGTAAATCTTAGTTTCTTGCAGTTCACTTCTGTAAGGGTCTGAGCAAAATATATTACATACTTCAAAAGATCAGGAGATTATTTTACAGCCTATGGAAAAAAGGGTATGTTTTTACTATACAACAATAATAATTAACATATCATTACATTTATAACAAGAAATGAAATAGTGTAGTGAAAATATTAAAAATGTAAGCCGTTTTGGATGGTGCTGTGCTGATGACAGATGTAACCATCTTAAACATTTCTTATGTGAAAATACATTTATAGGAAATAGGTACATGTTAGTTTGCCGCCAGAAGCATTTCTTCAGGGTTCAGGTCTCGGGCCATTTTTGTTCAATATTTTTATTGATGATCTGGATAGAGGAGGTGAATGCACCATTAACAATTTTGAGGATAACAAACTGGGAGGTGCTGATGACTCTCTGAAAGAACAAGATACTTTGCAAAGGGATCTAGGTAGATTGGAGCATTGGGCAATGATTAATGGGATGGAGTTTAAGAAGAACAAATCCCTAATTCTGCACCTGGGATGGAGTAATGCCAGGCACAAGTATAAATTGGGAGAGGAGTGGCTGAAGAGCAGCCCTGCAGACAGGGATCTGGGAGAGCTGGTTGGCAGCAGGCTCATTACAAGTCAGCTGTTTGCTCTGGTAACCAGGAGTGCAAATTGCATCCTAGAATGTGTCAAACACAGCACCACCGGCCAGGCTAAAGAGGTGATTGGCACGATGTATTCGGTGTTGGTGTGGCCTCTCCTTGAGCACTGTGATCAGTTCTGGGCACCACAGTTTACAGAGGATGGGAAGGTACTCAAATGTGTCCAGAGCTGGACAACAAAATTGATGAAAGGGCTGGAAGGTATGTCCTGTAGGGAAAAGCTAAGGACTTTGGGCTTGTCTTATTGTGAGAAAGGAAGGGCTGAGGAATGATCTGATTGCTCTCTATAGCTTCTTGAGGAGGGGATGTGGAGACAAAGGTGCTGAGCTCTTCTCTCTGGTATCCAGTGACAAGGCATGTTGAAAAGGTTCAAAGCTGTACCAGGGAAGGTTTAGACCAGACATTGGGAAGTGTTTCTTTCTGAGAAGTTTATCAAGCATTGGAACAGGCTGCCCAGTGAAGTGGTTGAGTCAGCATCTGTGGAGATAGTTAAAAGATGGGCACTGAGGGACATGATTTAGTGGTAGACTTGGCAGTGCTGGATTAACAGTTGGTTTATGGTCCTAAAGGTGTTCTCTGGTCTAAACAACTCAATGATTCTATTGCTAGGAAGCATTCCTTTACCAAGAAATACTGTGTGGTTGTTTGGATGACAGGTGCTCATCAAAACCACTCTGTTGCTCCACTTCTCAGCTGAACATGCTGAAGTTTTGGTCAGCCCTGGGTTGGTCAGGTAGATGGACTAGATGGTTGTTGTAGGACCTTTCCAACTGAACTATTCTATTTTATTCTATTATATTTTAAATTTGTTAAGCTTAAAAAGCATAAAAAATTGAAAGTGTTTCTATAGAATTTATTTTTAATGAGGGGAATGGCTCTGGTTTGGCTGTCTGTATCTCTGATGTTTGCTTTTTGCAAATAGGTCAAATTGTGTGAATGTTACAGTAAGCCAATTTCTAACCTTACATATGCGAGTACTTAGTATTAGTTTCCTACAAGGAAACAGTATTGTACTAAGCACTTGCTATCAAGAGTTGTTTTTAAATCACATAAAGCTAAAACCAGTCAATGATTTTAAAAAATGCAATTTTATATTAAACATTGCATTTGAAAAAAACAGCAGTAGAAAGAGGAACGTTGACTCTCGGATGGTTTTAGACAAAACCCAAAGTTCTCCCATGAAATGCAAATAATATGTACAGATTTCACTTCTCTGCCACCCAGCAAGCATAAAAATGCTGCTTTTTTCTTGCAATTATGTACCTGTGACAGAAACAGAATAGAGAAATTGCCATCTAGCACACATTTATGAGCAGATAATTTTTTCCATGAAGTTTACAATAAACATCTCAGTACTAGAGAATCTCCTGAATGACTTGTGCATAGCTGGAAGTTATGCTTTTGTTGTCATGTTGTTACTAAGTACATGTACATGTATTTTTATTGTATGTTTTTAAAACTGTTTTCAGTTAACCTTTAAACTACTTTTAGGAACTTTCCTTTCGTTAGCAGTAAACATAGAAACTAAGAAAAAGAGTAGATTCTTTGCTCTGATCAAAGACAATACATACATATTACAAAAAGTTAAAGGTATATAATTTTCTGAAGTTTTATCACAGAACATAGTTGAAAGAAGTAAGGATAAAGGGAAGCAGAAAGCGTTCTTGATAGTGCACCCTTGAAAAAAGGCTGAGAGGTGAATGGAAAAGAGTATGTTGCTAATTAGAAAGAATCTGATTCCTTTTTTTTCTTTTTGCTTCTTCCTGTGCTTTGAGAAGTCTGCACATTCTAACTGCACAAAAGGATCATATTTCTGCTTCAGACTTGAATTAATGTTCATATCAAGGAAATATACATGGATAATTACATGGGCCAAAAAAGGAAAGTTCCATAGACAAAGGCTATGTTAAAAAAAAAAATCAAATCTCAAAGTTGGGTACTAAAACTGATAAAACTGTAGAATGAAGAGCTATCCTTGAGTTAACTTTTATTCTATTGTGTATGCATCTGTAGTGTGGTATAGTCTTTAATATAGGTATTTAACAGGATAGCTGATTTGAATTCATCATTTTTAGAGTTAATGAAGACAAAGTCTTGTGCCATTTTCCCATTGTAAGAGAAATAGATGTATAAGTGAGGCTAAGACATGTAGACAATCTATTCTGGTTTAAGCATTTAAATGCCATCCTCAACAACTCTTTCCTTTCTTTGACACAGAATTTCAAGTGGTCAAATGAATTAAGTCTAACTTTGGCTTGCACTAAATGTTTATAGATTGAATGAAGTCCATGAGTTCCTTTTTCTGAGCAAATGGTGGTTCAGGGTGATAAACTTTCCCAAATTCATCCCAATATCTTCTGAAGTTGCTTACAAAAATCAAAGGGGTTATTTTGAGGGGTTGGTCTTTTGCTGTTTTTCTGTGTCTTGTTTTTTGCATCCGTAAGTCTGGAACAATAATATTTTATCAAAATCAGAGCTTTGAAGATAAACTCTGTAATGTAAAATTATTTTTGAGAAAATTCTGGTTGAAAGCCCTTGCTTTCCATTTCAGTCTCACCCTGCTGTGGTGACCCCTGACTGTGAGGAACAGGCAAAGGACCCTGAATGTGCCCTCTCCCTGGGGAGCTACCAGCCACTCTCCTGGAGAACCATTCCCCTTATTGTCTCGTCTGCTTCTGGGGGAAAGGACTCTTAATTCCAGTGCTCTTAGATGACTTTCATGCTTTACAGGTGCCTTTTGCCTCTGCTGCCCCTAAAGGCAGCCTCCTTGGCAAGCCTGAAAGTCCTATACAGAACCTACCATAACAGCACTGTCAGGCTTTGCAGATACATGGCCATGGGAATAACATCATGGGAACAACAGGATGAAAAACACCGTCCCACAGACTCTAGGACACATTGCTGTGGCAGCTCAGGGCTAAGTGGGGAATCTGTGATTGGAAATCAGGATGCAGGGCTGCAGGGAAAGACCCTTAATGAAAACCAGAGACTACAAAAGTTCTCAGGGCCACAAAGGTTAAAATCTGTGCTCTGACTAGCTGAGGACAAAGTAAAATGCATCAGTCTGTGAGAAACACACACTCCCTGTTGTTTCTTGAGCTATACAATCCACAGTGAGCAAAAGGACTGCATCTGCCTTTACACCATTTCTTTGCATATTTCAAAAGCATGTATGCCTTTACATAGATGGTGTTCACCTTTTTTCCATCCTTGGTTTTTCACTTCATTTTTTTTCATAACAGAGCATATGTTTAATGTACGTATATTTTCCTGATAGCCTGCCTGGCTCCTGAGAACAGATGCATCCTATTTTTATATAAAAACACAGAATAATTTTTTCTTCCAAGAGCACAAGTAAGCTAGGAAGATCTGTGTAAAGGCTGACTTCTCCACTATTATGTTTTCCTCAGTTTGTTATTTACATCTGACAGTGTTTCAAAACAGTACCACCAGACAGAAATCTCGCTGCAGGAGGATTGCTTTCTGGCTTTTTACAAATCCATTTGAGGTATTGTCTGCTTCAAAAGGCTTTCAGTCTAAGTAGAGAAGAGAAGCATGGAACAAGGCAAAGAAGAGAAGCAGAGAAAAGATAGTGTGACCTCCTGGGTAGGCAGAAGGCTGAAGTCTGATTCCAAGTGCAATAGATAATCCTACCTCTATTTAATTTTTCTGATGTCTTCTTAAAGCCTTTAAACCACTTTGATGTGTTTTTGTTGACATCAAATAATATTTGGGAAAGGAAATAATAAAAGAGACATTTAGTTTTGGTGAGACTGGGTATCAGCCCTTTGCTGGTGACTAAAAATTATGAATGTCTGATGGCTATTCAGTAGCTGGTGGCTTCTGTCCAGCTGCCATTTAACACCATTGGTGGCAGCTTCAGTGTGGGTGAAGAGGTAACAGATTCAAAGAAAGCAGCAACACTTACATCTTCATCATTGTTATTTTTAATCAAATCAAGAGCAGCATGAAATGCCTGGAATTACTGTACCCTTGGTCCATTAAAATAAGGAAAGATGCTGCATTTTGGTGAGCTCTGGTTTACCTTGTGAAATTCCAACTCTAATTTTCAGGACTTGCTCTCAACAAAAGTAGCTACTTCTTGAGGTTTTTTTCAGTTTGAGTGCCTTCTTCAAAATTATTTCCTTCTCACCTTTTCTCGCTTGTGAGCAATCTCCTGTTTCCCTCAAGTTATCACTCAGGATATGTCAGATGCTCGGAATCTTATTTGTAATATCAATTCAGATGTTAAAATTTAGTTTTAAAAGGAGTTATCTAGGAGTTTGGGTTATTCAGTGTGACAAGTGACTATTTCAAGAATACCTGGGTTGATATGTACCTATTCCAAATGACAAAGGGAACAAATGTAAGGAATAGATAGAGTATCTCATATTACCAAAAGACTATGTGAGGGTTCTTTTTCAAATTGTACCTGGGCAAAGAAATTGTGAAACTGCATGTTAAACTAAAGCCTGATCAAAACTGTAGATGTTCCCTAAAGAAAAAAGTGGATATGGAGATAGGATCTCATGGAAGTCTTCCTGCCACTGACCATATAGAGGTCAGATGCTTGTGCTTTTCTCTGCTAGTTTAAAACAAATGAACAAACAAACAAACCCGCTCAGAAGTAGAGGTGTTCTTCTGCAATAGGATGTGTTTTCATTTAGTCTGATAGTTCATCCTTAGGCTGTTATCCAGAAGCAGCCTTCCTTTAACCACCTGACTCAAGAAGGTCTTTTGTATCCCAAAAGGAAAAAAGCATGACGCATCATATTGTCCTTGGTGGGGTTGCATGTCTTTATTCAGCTGTTACAGGTACTCAGCTGGCAGATTTTGTAATAAATATGCTGAAGCAAAATTTTCCTAAAGCCAAGAGCACACACCCATGGGAGTGATGGAGTCATCCTGCGGATCCAGGGATTTCAAGACGATTTTTGCTTTGATCTTGGCTTCTTTTTAATTTTTTATTTATGGTGTTTGTCTTTGATACTAATCAGTGAAAAATTAATTTTCATAATTTTATACCCTGTAACAAAACCAGGAATTGGTAAGAGAAGTAGATTTGGTTATGTTGAGTAGTTTAACCCTCTTAAAGGATGAAAAGTTAAATGCTAAATGGAGAAACGTGCTCAGAATTTGTGCTCTGTTCAAACACACTGATTTGAGAATCCTATATTTTCTAGTCAGGCAAAACAGTCCAAAAGACAGATTTTCATTAAATCTTATGTACATGTAGATGTTCTCTTGATTAGGTACTACTTGAAATTAGCAGACAGTTTCCTAGGTATCAGCTGAAGTGCAGAGGAAAAAAAAAAAAAACCTCCCTTCTGAGACTACAGGAAAAAGCAAATACTGGTGGATTCCAGGGAACTGCATTTCCCAGGCAGTCTCCTTTCTTCTGAGATACAAGATGCATCTGCAGTACTTCTCTGCTTGATAGTGCAGACATAGGTGATTTTGGGTTGAGGTGGAAGAGCCTGTGTGGGGTTTACGGTCCCTGCTGAGCTCTGCAGAGCTTGGATTAGACTGTGTGGCTACCACAGGTACCAGTGACTAACAAGGACTCATGTACTGGTGGCTGCCATGATGGGGAATGTAAACCTGACCTATAAGTGATCCTTTCTGCTGACATTTCTAGTTTATTGATCTGTGTGGGTCTGTCAGGCCTTGTCTTCAGAGGGAAAGGGATGTTCTACTTTTATCTGCTTAACTTCTTGACATTAACTCTACAAAAAATTGAATAGAAAAAGGACAGTTTAGCACCAGTTAAAATGAATGGGGAACTGGTATCTGGGCTTTTTTTTCCTCAACCAGTTGCATGCTAAGGTAGAACCTCTAAAGCCTTGTCTTCACAGGGGAGTCATACTGAGGGCACTTGCCTAAAGCGGTGCTCTGTACACACACTGTCTTTTGGTGTTAAGACAAAAAAATGACAAGATTTACAAAAGTAAAATACAAAAGCAGAATGAACAAAACGGCAAGATATGGTTTATTTCCTAACTATTTTGTTACTACATAATCTTACTGAGACAAAAGTGCTGTTTTGGAAAGGACAGTGAAAAACTACAGAAGTAATTGAGGCAAGGTCAAATAGTAATCTCACATTTTCTGCTAACAGTTGCTGAATATGACCTACATATGTTGTGACTTGTGTAAATAATTTTTTAGCTTAACTTTCCTATTCATGAGTTGTGGCTGCCAAAAAAGCCTGCACTGTTCCTTTTCCTTAGTCTCCTCTTTCTTCTTCACACACTTTTGTGTTTGGCAAACAGCTTTTTTAAACACAGCCAGTCATCTCTATGTATTTTATAGAGTACAACATGCTTGCACATCAGCAGGCAACTCTATAGGAGACTATGATTTTAATACACTGTAGAGTCATTGGTGGCTTCTTAGACTGGTGCTTGACGCTTTAATTCATTTTTTCTTGCTTTTTGTTTCTATTACTTAATGAAAATATGCCCTATCAAAATTTATTTATTGGAATGCCATCAAAGTACTTTTTACTTGCAGCATTTTCACTAGTTTATTATCATAATATCAAAAATATGATCGTATTTATTATTCATATTATCATGAGAACCTATTTTGCGTTTATCTCAGTAGATGCTGGTATCCAGCTTTAGTGTTCTATTTTATGGGTTTTTCCTTCTTCATGTGTGTGCCAGGTGCTAGAAAAGCAAATACAAAGACAGGTCCTTGCCCTGTTGCACATCCTTGGCACAAGAGGACAGTAAGGAAAGGAGTTCACAGCTAAGCGGTTGCATACATCTGCTTTGAGCAGCCACAATAATTTTGTTATTGCTGCAGATTTTTAATACATATTTCACTGGTGAAATTTTGAACTGATAAATCTTTTTCATGATGGGAGGGCTCTGTGTGTTAAGCTGAAGTCTCTGACCCCTGCCATTTTATGAATAAAAATGACAAGAAACCTCTTGCCTCACTCAATAAAAAGATCAATCACAACAGTGATTTACAAATTTCATAAATCTTTATCTACATCAAGATTCCCTCTAGGAACATGTGCTGAATCGGTCAGCAAGACATATAATACAGACACTGGATAGAAATGCAGTTTCCAACAAAAATGCATTCCAGCTAGAACTTGATTTTAGGGCAATTTAGTGATCAGGAATGTAATGTTATGATTAAATCTTATAGCTTTTATTCACATATTTGTTGCCATGTTTTCTGGTCATGAGCAGCTTATGTAAGGATGGTGTAATGATTATAAATCGAGTTCAGGAAGAGGGTCAGAATCACTGCAGCCTCTTCCTACTACACAGCAGCTAATATCACCTCTATTTGCAAATTCAGTATAATGACTCACAAGCACAGGAAGCCATAAACAAAAAGGTAAAAAAGGAGGGCCCCTGTAATGTAAGGGGAAAATACCAGAAATCACCATTTCTGTTCAGTTGTGATGTCTGTCTTAAGGATTATATTAATAATATCAGTAGAAAGAATAATGTAATAATAATAATAGTGAGATATATATATATGGGTATGGAGAGCATCCAGAAGGATTCATCTTGTGTAGCTTTGGAAGTTTGTACTGCAATGGATGCTCCTAGTAGATTGTTCATCAGGTCAGGTTTAGATGGTTGCCTTGGGATGATACAATCTGTGTTATGACAGAAACTTGGTTAAAATAAAGCCCAGATAAATACTTCAGATGTATTAAGCCAACACTACAGGTATGTAAAGATTGGAAAAAGGATCTCATCTCCAGAGCTAATTACCATCTCTAGAGTTCCCTAATCAGCTCTCTGTAGGGATTCCTTGTAAGATCTCAAAAATCCTGGTACATGTTTTATGTACTGACACCTTTATATTTTGGATATGGGTAAGGAGGTGAGAGAACTTCACTTAAATCTGCTGAGGGCCTCAATTCATTAATTGTGCTCTTGATTTCACATGTTACAGATGGCCAACATAAGCAGAGCTATCATAATTTTCCTTTTTAAAAGCACAGTTGAAGAGACCATTCAAACTTAGCTTAAACATTCTGGATACTCTGGTGGTGACAAGTAAGTAATTTTTAGGATTTATAATAATATTTTGTTTACTCATCCTAAATGGATACTCATCAACATAATATACATCAATATGGAAATTCGTCAATAGTTAAATAAAACATTGCATTTATTTGTCTGGTTCCACTTGGTAGCCTCAAGTTTTTGTCTGCAGGACAGAGTGATTGCTGTAGTAATTCTAAAAAAACCTGTTGTTGAAAGTTATGGGGAAGGAGTCAATCTATAAAGAACAGGAACCAGTGCCTAGTGCTACAATGTGTACTGAAATATATCTGTTATCTTAAATTTGCTTATGATAACAAGACCTAAAAATATCTGCTTGGTTTAAAGAGTAGACAGAGCACTAGTCCTCTTACTCAGCAGTCTCGAGGACTAGCTCTGTGTGAATAGTAGGAGTTTAATGTTAGTTTCTAAAATATGCCACAGATGTTTAGAAAATACATTTTACAACTTTACAAGTTTGAGATTCCAGAAAGCTCATTTCTAATGTTCTCATCTTGCTCTTTTCTCAAATTATTTCAGTGATATCGGTAATAAATTTGATTTTAGTCACTGTTGGACAGATCTGTGGCTGTTTTGCTGAATACTGTATGAACATACGTATAAATGTGTGCATGTGTGTTCCCCTACTCTTAGTACAATATTTGAATGAGTGCTGATATGTGTAAATCATTGTCCTCTGTATAAAGATATTTTGAAGCCTGGATGAGTGGAATGTTTTTCAATAAAGCAGTCTATTTAAATCCAATTAGAACATCTTTTTGTTTCTATAGTTATGCAAATATATTGCACCTTTACTCTAAACAATGCTTTGCACAAAGTGATGTTGAGATTGGATCACTCATAGCACCTAAGCACTACTAAGTGATCATTCTTTTTCATGCAGTATAATGTGGCTTATTGATGTGTGTTATGTGGTAGGTATACATATTTCTTCATTATAATGTGTGGGCCCAGTATTAGCCAGTAAGAACAATGTATTATGTAAAAAGTAAGAAGAATCTTTTAAAAATGCCTACTATATTATCCAAAGGAATTAGCAATTGCTAGATTGCCAGTCAGCCAAGGTTTTACAAGAGTTATTGTCATTTTGATTTTCGGATGAGTCATTTGGTACATTGCCCCCAAAGGCACCTCATTATGATTCAGTGCACAGCATATAAAATTGCTTAGGCTTTCGGGGCTCCATGGAAAGCGAGTGGGGGTTGCGGTGGCTCAGCGTTGTGAAGCAGCAGCATTATGCTTAATTGACACCTTTGATGTAGCCCTAAGACAGCACCTGCACCTCCCACTGCTGCTCTGAAGACGTCAGCCTTACGCAGAAAAGGCTTCTGCTTATGAATCCTGCATCGCGTTCAGCTCACTGTGTGAGCAGCCCCAGCTATCCTTAACTAATCCCATTGCTTCTCAGTTTGGCTACAGCTTGGCTTAGTGCAGAGCAGGAATTTTGCTGCTTGCTCTTATCAGGTTAAACAGTCAGATTTTGTCCATGTTAGAACTCATAGAAGGTAAGTCAAATGCCTTGTTGATATCCTTAGTATGTAAATATTCTCCTAAGATTCAGAATCTGGGAATCTGATTGTCTGTTCTTTTTATCCTAGCACTTACAAGTGTACACTCTGATAGAACAGTCGCTTGTTTAAGAGTATTTACATGTATATGTGATACAGCTTCATAGTGTTTCTGTCAGTGCTTCAGTGTGGATATTATTGCTAGCCTCTCCTGTGATTACTTTGTAGTAGAATTCTGTCCTCTGCTGGCATTGTTTTGTTAATTTGTTGGATAATGTCATGTGCATGTGAAGATGCTTCTATACAGATAGGCACTGGCATATGTGAGGAAACTTGCTTATTTGAGAAAGTGATCCTTTCCTGTAAGTCAGACTGGAGAAGTTACATCCAATTCATTTGCCTCCAGAAAGCCCTTCTGGCTTTCTGAGGTGATGTTTGGGTCAGATAGTATTGCAAAAATCTCTTCAAACGGTTGAGTGAGGAAAAGCAGGTAGCTGATTGTTCTTGCAAACAATACTGTGTTTTAATTTTTGTGGGCAGCACTTCAAGCCATAGTTAAATGAAATTAAAAGGTTTATATATTGTGCCTTTTAAGGTTAACAAAGCACCTTGTTCCTCATTACTTCCAAGTACAGGAACAATACAGTTTAGGAAAACGTGATCATATTCTCTGCCATTGACTAAAATCTTTTCAGGTTTTTTCATTATTTGCTTTCACTCTGTATAAAAAAATGTCTTTATGAGCCAAAAATCTAAGGAAATAATTATTCTCTGAATTACCTTATTTAATGTTTAAAACATGAAGCAAAAGCAAATTAATTTGTTCAACAAAGACTGAAAAAATGTTGATTTAACTATTTTTTTCCTTTAATAATGCCTAATTTTTTTTTTTTTTTCAATTTCTTGTCCTTTTAGTGAATGGAACTCCTGGTAGCCAACTTTCTACTCCCCGCTCTGGCAAGTCTCCAAGCCCATCTCCCACCAGCCCAGGAAGCCTACGGAAACAGAGGGTAAGGAAATAAGAAAACTGATTTCTGAGCATAGCTGGGGAGGATCCAGCATAGCCATTATCCAGTAGCCTTCTCCCTTCTGATCCCTTATGTGCATGTAGAGCCATAGGGTGGAAGAACCTGGCTACAATCCTTGTGTTTGTAAAACACCCTGAAGTGGAATACAACGGTTCTGTGTCTGTCAAAATTCTAAGTATACTGAGAACTGGTCTATCCTTGGGGAAAAAAACCAGGGGTTTCTCTCCTTTTTCACAAAACTTTTTGTTTGTTTCTTTTACTTTCTTTTTCCAAATTTTTCACAACTGAAAGAAAATGTCAAAGAGATCTCTTTTGTTCCTAACTTGCTGTGGGCATTATGCCACTTGCATGACCTACAGACTGCTTTGATTTTGAAGGAAGGTGAAAGAATGCGCTGTGGAATTTAGCTGTGATATCACAGCCTTGTGCAGTGAAAATACTATCAGCACCAAGACAACGTGAGACTTATCAGTCACTTTCCTGGACGAGAGTTGATAGTGGCTGTAGGTTCCCCCTAGTTATCCTGTATGGAGGAATCTACAATATTCCTAAGCATCCAGAACTAAGCTAATGCCTGCCTATGTTACTGCTGTAACCCTCTGATAAAATATTACTCATTCAACCCAAAACCTCCACATGCTGATTGAATTAATTTTATCTGTTTAAAAGAAATAATACAGATGTATTATGTATTTTCTGCTATTTTCTAAACTGTGGTCAGTTCTCAATGAAAGCATCCCTGAGGCAGT
The DNA here is from genome assembly GCA_910950805.1 of Acrocephalus scirpaceus scirpaceus. Classification (NCBI taxonomy): domain Eukaryota; kingdom Metazoa; phylum Chordata; class Aves; order Passeriformes; family Sylviidae; genus Acrocephalus; species Acrocephalus scirpaceus. The sequence goes on along the minus strand of OU383774.1, from coordinate 50,621,951 downwards.
ACTCTGGATCTCAGACTTGTTTATAAACAGAGTTTGAACACATGCTTTTTCTGCTTTTTCAGTTTTTAAACAAAGCCATAATTTGTGTCTCTCAAAATAAGAGGATGTTGTACAAAATTGGCAGTGCTTGACTTTAGGAGCTGGTGCAGACCTGACTCCCCAGATACCCAAATCAGGAATAGCTGTAGCATGACACGATTCCCTTCTAGCCTGAAGACCCTTCTTCATATCTGATGTATGCCAGGGAGCTGAGGAATTGTGCATGTCCAAGTCTTGCCTCCATCTGGGATACAGCTATGGGTTCTGCCGTGATTGTTTACAGACACAGGAGCCGGCTGTGATCTTGCAGTGTAGGGACAGCCAGTGAGCAGCAGCTTGGAGCCTCAGGGTAGTGTCATGGTTTTCATCACCTGATATGCAGAGAGTAAAGATGTAAGTTCCAGTGGGTAAGCTGGTGCTAAAATCTTCTTGAATGCAATGTCTTCCCCACCTGTTTGTTCTTGCTCTCAAGGCTTTATTAATGAATCATTAATAAGTCACTGGAGAGGGAACAAAGAGTCTTCCAAATGAATTATACATTGGTGATGTGAGGGCGTCTGGATGGATGATACCAGTTTACATTGGATTTGCATTTGCTGTAAGGCTGTCTCTTTCCATTGGTAACTTTCCTAAACTTTCTTTCTCACCACTGATGCTTCGCTCTCCACAGTGAAGAAATGTTTTTCTGCTAACATTTGTGGATGGGTGAGTGGGAACCATGTGATCAGCACCATTAGACACAAGGGGTTTCTAGGCACAAGATTTCTGACTTTCAAATGTGAAGAGGAGAGCAGATGGGCTTCTTTTTATGTGTAAGTGTAATAGGATCACGGAGTGGCAGTATTATGGATGCAAAGTGCTATGTAGCAGTAACAAAATCAGACTGCTAACTGTAGAGAAAATAAATATTGAAGTGTACTACAGGAGAGATAAGACTTTGTTAGGGAGTTAAATTCTCTTCTCCAATATTCATGTTCAGTCCCCTTGACCTCGGTAGGGAACCTTTCATGCTTCCCCGGCTTTATTTTAGAGAGATTTATTTTTTTTTTACCTGATAAAACATGGAACATATTCATGTAAAAATAGATTGCAATCATGTAAAATGCATTACAATAACATTATTTAGGTTACAAAATCAACTCAGAAGTTCAGGGATAGAAACCTAACACTCAGTCTGAGAATTTATTTCATCTGCTTTCGTGTTTAGCTTGTGAAGTGAATTAGTTAGAAGTTCAGTGTAAAAACATATGATTGTGTCATTAAAGCTTATAGTGTGCATTCCAATGAGTAAATAAGGCATTAAGCACTGCTTGAAAATTATAATTTCCTTGTTAGCAGTATACATGGTGTTCTGATTAGTTTTAGTACAGGGTTTTTTTGTGTCTTTTCATTTAGCTTTTACTTAGAGAGTAAGTAAATTTTATTTTATATACCATATTGATATGAACCAAATTTAAACCCAAAGTGTTTTGTCTTCAATGGCTTCAGCTACAGTGCTGACAAGCCAGCTGAAGAAGGAGGTTTATTCCCTAGGAGGTTGCTGAAGTGCTGGTATCGTGGTAGACATACAAGGGAGAAGAGATGGATTTAAGTTCCCATCTTGTCCCCAGTGTTGAGACATGAGGTGCTCCTGCCCTGAAAGAAGAGTGTTGGCTGCTGTAGCCATGATCTGGGGTTGAAGGTGGTGGCTGGTTTCCTGACTGCTCTGTCTTTCTCTCTTTACATGCAGTTTGAGGGAGTTACTGCTTTAGAACTGAAATAAGGTGCTGGGTCCTGGGAACACCAGCTCAGCTCTGTGGTTTGTGGTGTTTTGTGCCTCTCTCTGTGCAGTTAGAGTTACAGGAGTTCCTGTTCTCTCATGCCATCAGGTACATGGGATGCCAGTGGTGGGTCCTGGGTCTGGAAGGCAATAGAAACATCTCCTCTAGCCTAGCCTGGTTCACCTTGACTTTACTAAGCAATCAGCTCTTCAGCATCCCCATCCAGTGCTATGAGGGAATGGTAGGCTTGGGACATCACAATGCCTGGGGGTCTAGGCAGGCTGCCAGTGTTTTTCCTGGGAAGTGCAGCTGAGAGGAGGTCATGCTTTTGAATCCAGAGGCACCAAAGCAAGGTACTTCCACAAAGGGAGGAATTTCTTCCTGGGAATAGTAAAGACCTGTGGAGTGCATTAGGCAGCTTAAAATAGGGATTAATCATCTTACTTACTGACATTTCATCACTCATCTTTTTAAAGCCTTTCAGGAAGGCTTTCCATTGATGTAAATAAGGGTCCTGTGGTAGATTCTCAGGAGAACAGTACTCTTGTAACCCTATAGATAAAATTTTCTACCCTCAAAAGCCAGAATATAAAAAGATAAAATTTATCCTTTCTCATTTGCATATGTATGTGGCTGAGTTGTTTCCAGAAATTCAGAAGTCAGTGAAGTTATATTTTTATAATCTTGTGCGAAACTCAGTCTATATTTGAAGAAAGTAAGATTTGAAAGATCAATTTCATGAGTGTAATTCTCGAAGTTGAAAGTGAACTAGGAACAATTTATCAGCTATCTTAGCAAACTGTCAACCAATTTTCAGCTTCTGAATATTTTAACTAGCAGGCTCTGTGCTATAGTTACTCTTTCTTGCAGTATAGTTGCTCTTTCTTTATTCTTAAATAGGAAATTAAGATTCTAGTTTTTAAATTGTTATGAACATTATTAAGTTTTGGGTTTTTTTCCCAGAGGATTAATACATTTGAAATTCAGGTTTTAAATAGCAGATTGAAGTAGAGTTTTGTTCTTCACTGTTGGCCACAAATGTAGTTCCTACTGCAACAGAGTGCAGTTAACTATGCAGACTCAGAAAAAGTGACATGGCATTTAGAGAAAATTTAATTTTTTTTCTATGCTCCTAGAGATTTCAACCTACAGAACAAAAAAAAGTTAGATTTAAGGTACCTCTTGACTGATTATACAGGCTGAATTCTATGTATATAAGGATTTTTTTGAGTTGTAGGTAGCCAAGAAGTCTGATTCATTCAGCAATTTTTGTCTTCTTATAAATCTATGCAAAATAAGAAATAGATTCTCCTTATAATTCCAAGAAAAACATCTCTCTGGCTAATTATAGGGAAGGAAAATTCTTTCAGAAATGAAAATTTTTAAGACTTTTAATTATTTAAAAGCAGGTGAAAAAGCAGAGAAAATGACAGTGAAATCTGATGAATGATTTTGCTTTAAAGCAATCATAGAGTTATGCAAATAAACACAAGAATATTCTCTAAATATTAAAATTCAGAAATATCTTATTTTTCTGTTCCAAATGCATAATTGTTTTATATTCAGAAGCAAGAGCAGTCACCTGGGAGATACTATTCAAAATGTTGGGGTGTTACTCTAGCTAGCAAATCAAAAGATTCTTTTTTCCTGTATTAGAAATTCCCACACTGTATATTCTCAAAAGAAATTTTAATAATTAACTAACTAATTAGTATTCAGAATAAGATGGTCTTCTCTGTTTAAAATTGTTCTCTTGTCTAGATTGTTTGCAACATAATAGAAATGTAGTTCTTATCTTCACTCTGCCTGTCTAATGTCTTCTACTGTGTGTATACACGCCCATTGGCAGAATACATACAGAATAAGCATTCTAGGAAATCAACCCCTCTTTAAGGTACTTAAATTCCTTTTATATCATGCCTACAAGTAAAATATGAACCTGCATTGTTTATAGAGATCACAATTTGAAATTTGCAAAGCATTCATTTTAGCTGGTTCTTTTTTGTTCATTTCTTGTCTCAGTTATCTTACTGTGATTAAAAAAAGAAAAACAAATCCATTCAAGGTCAACCCAAAAGCTGGCTCCATCAGCTTTCCCATTCTCATGTTTTCTTACACTTTGTCTTACAGGGATTTTTTGTTGCCATTTGTTCATATGTTCTCTATGGAAAGGATCCCCCAAAACACCTTAAAGATATCAGAGAATGGTTATGAGATGTACTGGGCACCTGCCCAATCAGAACTCCTCTGAACCATCACTTATGCTTAATTCACCTAAAAAGACAGTGCCCTGTCTTCTACCACTTCTCTTTTTTGAACTTTCATTCTGTGCGATTGTGTGTCTGGACAAGGGTTGCTGTGCTGTGTGGGTGGGATGGGGCAGTGTATCATCCCATAACACCTCTGGCACTTGAGGATTGTCTGATCCGTCAGAGGATCAGGCTGTGTTGAAAGAATGAAGTGTACAGATCCACTCAGACTCTCCCTCTGCTGTCATGAGCTGGTTGCTTGGCTACCGACAGAAAGAGGCGGTGATGGGGGGACAAGTGTAAAACATGCTGTCTTTTTATACACACACACAGAGCACAGAGGAGCTGGGGAACAGGAGTACAACTGTCAGTATGACACAGGCAACAGCAGTACTCAGTGTCAGCAGTCCAGGGGTCAAATGTTGCTGGATCCATGCTATATCACCAGTGGGTGGCAAGTTTTTATTTCCTTATATAAGGGGAGCACTTACTGTGCCCCTCTGCCACTGCGAAATGGCCAAAATGGAAATATGTTCCCTTTGAGATTAAATTAATATTTCCAGGTTTCGAAACCGTTAGGAGGCTCTCCAGAACAGACAAATATTGTTTGAATAGTTTTTAATAGGAAAGACTCAAAGAAAAAAATAATTGCTTCTGGGAATATGTTGTACATTGAAACTTCTGCTTTATTTACTAACCATCTATTTTTTTGAGTAAAAAATGATAATAATATGACATTAAGACAACAATATGAGTATGTACAACATGTATATTTTGTGTTAAACAATGTCTTCTGGTCCACAGTAACAAAAAGAATATAAGACAGTTGCAATGCAACAAATCAAACAGAATAAACAAATCTATACTGCACTTCATCTTACAGGACCTGTATCGCCCACTCTCTTCGGATGATATGGATTCAGTAGGAGACTCAGTGTAAAAGAGAAAATGGAACAATGTTTATGGTTTGTGATTTGATGAAGGTTTAACATTTTTAAAGAAAATAGCTGCTAATTTACAGTAATAGTGAATCGCACAAAAGAGTTTTGCATATTTAATATTAACAACATGGGGCCAAATTAATTCTAGTGTGTGGGGGTATTTTTTGGCTTTATCACTGCATTTTAATGCAAGAATTTGTAATGAACGAGCCATTGAATATGTCCATCAAATCCAGAACAGCATTGTGCATTCTTAAAGGCACAAAGATTGGATAAGTGAATAGAACGCACAAATCCATAGTGGGCACATTTATGAATAGCACTATTTTTATCATCTAAGGTACTGATTATATGTTCTGTTTTTTACCATACATATCTTTATTCATTTTGATATGAACAGTTAATGAGTACTTTGCTTTTACCAACTAGGTAAAATGCATAGGTAAAATGCAAAGGAGAAAAAACCTGCCATATTAAACTTCTTGCACCACGCTGTCTGATCCCAAGACACACATTTGAAACACTCTAAGTTTAGTCTTTTCATCCAAATGAAAAGAAAGTTAAGAAATTCTGTGTGGTCACAGGACAAAAATAATTCTTTCAATGCAGTGTTCAAATCCTCTTCACTGCATTGCCATCTGATGAGTGTAAACAGAGGAGTGTTCACAGGCATTATGAATGTTTTACCTGGCAAGAGCTGTTAATGCTGATCATCCATGTGTTGCAAGTAAATAGGGACAGATTTCTGACCGAGGAAATGTGAGGGCCTCCTGGCTAGCAGCGTCATCTGACATACATATGATGACATCTTTTGGATAAATATATTTTTGCCTGACAAAACAGTTGATTATTTTCACTTATGTTAAGAACAGGAACATAATTTTTTATTTCCTACAAGAAGACATTTTGTGCATTTTAAAAAGAAAGCCTTTAAAAAGAAATGGTGATGCTGTAAATCATCCTCCTATTGACCTAATTTTTCTGTTTTCGCAGTATCTAGGGGTGCTCTTTTTGTACAGCATGAATATGCAAAACTCCTTTAGTGTTAAAGTAGGTCGTGCATTATAACCAGTTGCTTAACAAATATCTACTAATTTTCGTTTGTTTTCTGCTGCTTTATTGTGAGAATCTTAGTCTACTTAATTTTCATAATAGCAATTTTTCCCATCATATGTTGCATTTAAGTCCATAGTGTAGTGATCACACACTTTTGCAGTCTTATATCTTTCCTTTCGTTTTCTCAAATACTAATAATTTAAGAATTAGAAATCAGCATGTTTCTGATTCTCAGCAAAAATTTATAGAGGTTATATTTTTGAGCTATTTAGTAATGATTTAATATATTTTGAAATCAGGAAAATCTACTTAATTGAAGAAAAGGTTTAGCTGCCACATGCCAACTTCTAAACGTAGTGAAATAATTCTTTTAGGCTGATTCGTCCATAATAAAACTCACCAGATGGAAAACGTTGGCATGTGATGTTATGGCTGTACTGTATCAACATAATTTTCTTTACAGAGATATTTGCAAAAAGAAATAAAAGGGCAGCAGAATACAAAACTTACCTTCTCTGTTTCCAATACCTGGTTCCAGTATCACCTGGAGAGAAAGCCATTGATCTGGCAGGTTTGCTGAAGCAGTCAGGTTATTCCCTTTTGAAATGCATGTTTTGCCATTCCTGCTTCAGACTTTAATCTAACACTGTTCTCAGCCATAAGAACAGTCCATCCCTCACTCCATACCATAATGGATAGGCTGCCCTGTTCTACTGAAGAAGTTCACAGCTGTGAAATTACTTGCATTTTCAGCTGTTATGAGAGAATGTCTTTGCAAAATGTATTACTTGATCTTTAGAAATGCGTATTATATAAAGGTGCATTGGGATCAGTTTCCAAAATTTCAGGCAACTCAACCAGATTGAGTAAAATACTTACTGACATTTTGAAAATTGTTTCTTCCTGTAAAGAAAATAAATTCCAAGAATTTTATTTTTCCTCCCTTCTCCCATATAGGCTACTGCTGCTTTAGGCAGTTTATTATGAATGTTCTGCGCAGGGAGCATAGATTGCCAGCAAACCTGAATCCCACAGCTTTGCTTAGCTGTGGAAAAGAAAAATGGACCTTATATCAGTAATTGTTATCATAGTGAGTTCTCCATCAAGACTGTTTTAAAAAAGAATATGCTAGTCCATAACATTTAATCATTTCAACATATGACTTGTATTAAGGGGCTATTCAGGGGCAAGACATATCATTAATATTTCATTTTAGGAACGAAAGTCCCTTAGAGATTGAAAAGGTACACTGTTTATAGACTTTGAAATCCTTTTTTGTGTGGAATGTAATTCCCATTATACATGAGCAGAAATGAAATGTTTCTTTTGAGCAAGACCAGAAGGTTTCACTTTATGGGTGAAACTGAAATTGTGTTCCTTGATGCTGTAGTTCTGCTTACAACAGCACAGGTTTTAGTTTGTTCCTTGATTTCATCAGCTGCATTAAATAATAGAATAGCTTAAGCAACTTTATAGTGTTTGAACCTCTGATAGTTCTCTGTATGCTGCATTATTTGTGCCTACTCCAAGGTGATTATGATGTAGCTAAAGAGTCTTGTATAGATTGTGAAAGCTTTGACTCCCTTTGAGCTTTACAAATACTTGTGATTATTTCCCTAATGCTTTCTGCAACTTTGTTTTGTTTTGTTTTTTAAATCTCTTTTCTTCTTTTGTGCAACAAGCAGTTCACATGTGAAGCACAGAACGCGTATGTTTATATTTACACGCACATGCACACGTACATAGATTAATGGCTTTGGAACCCATGCGCTGTTACGTCACATTTCTGACTTTAAACAAATAAGTGGGGAAGATGTTTTAACAGGAGGATGCTCATCTGCTGGGATTCACTACAGCTCTGTTAAAGTCGGTGGAGCTGCACCAACCATTACTTGCTGAGCAGCTACCCCAAGGAATTCTGTACAGTTTTAAGAGATCGCATCTACAAACAAGGGCTAAGTTCAAACTGACCAAAAGTTAGTGGCAAACCCACCACTGACTCCAAGGTGGGAAGGATAGAAACTTACGCACAAATACATACACACGGACAAAACATTAATCCTAAATTGAAATTTGAATATTTGGAATGGTATTCTTTTGACATGTTAAATCATATGCCTCCTCCTGAGTGGTACTGTTCTACAGTACATTAAGTCATGTACGATTAGGCATTCTTCTGTTGAAATCAGTAAAATCTTTAACATTCATTATGCAATGTGAAAATTGCTTTCCAATTTGTAAAATAACTCAGACACAGCACATTATATTTAGTTAATTTTCTCTTCAGTTCCTATTTTCGCAGGGCATATTTGGCTGAAAGATAAAAAATCTGGGGTATTAATATTGTGGCTATAAATGTATATTACAGGAAAAAATATATGATGTTCAACACCCTAGAAAAACTACTGGATTGAGATTGTGTGGAGTAAAAATTGAGATAAATAATAGTTTTTTCTTCTGCAGTTTCATAATTCACACTGCAGTGTGAACATTATATATAGTGCATATGTTACAAAAACTGCACTCTGAATGTAAAATGAATTAACAGTAATATAGAAAAGAACCTCAGATCAATTCAAGTTTACTGTTTCTGTCAAAAATGTAGAGAAATGAACAGACAGAAAATCTTTATGGTGCTAAATTACCTCATCACTTGATGAATGCATAGATTAATGTTGTCTGTGCTTTTCCCTGTATCCAATTAATGGTGTGCAACCAAATACAAGGTCGGTTTTTATTTAATCTTCACTTTCAGTTCCATCTGCTAGCTACAAGAGCCTGTAACTATGGGTGATGAAAAGTAACTTTACGAAGCACAGGCAGCAATACCTTTAATGTGCAGAGCAAAGCAAGCAAGCGGTTGTCACCCTCTTTAGAAATGGGTGTGCTTCCCCCAGGAAAGCCCTTCCATCCAGAACCCGGGGTCTGCTGAGCAGAGCAGGGGCTGCTCTGAGCTGTGCTTGCTGCCGTGACAACTTTGGCCAGCTCAGTTGGCCTGTCTCCAGCTGGCGGCTCCCCCAGGCAGGCAGTGGGTCTGTAGGTGACACCTGTGCTGTGTCACGCAGTGCGCGCGCTCCTGCGCGGTTTTGTGTCTGTGATTGCGCATGGTGATTATACTCCAGTTTGCTTCAATTAACCCTCAGCAGTGAAGTATGAAGAAAGCTGTACTATATTCAGCGTGTACTCGTTGTCTGATGTTATATGGGGTAATTGTTAGGTTGTGGTTTGCCCTGCAATACAGTGTTTTGGAATTTGGGCTCTAGTGAAAGAGGAGCTAACAATGTTTGTGCTAAGCCTCTTCATTTTCTTAGTTGCACTATGATATTGTAAATATTGGCACATTTACAACATAAGTTTAAGATTTTACAAAGTTATGCATACAATTATTTTTTTTAATGAAAAGTGCTTGGATATTTGCTTTTAAAAGTATACCATTTTTGTATTAATGTGATGCAGGAAACCAAAAAGAAAGCTGTTGATTTATCAACAAAACATGTAAAACTTGCAAAATAAACACCGATGAATGTTTTATTTCTTAAATTCAGCTGAAGAAAATCACCTTCATTTTTGTGCCATTGTTTCATCATACTGTATTGTACTTGTGTTTCATATTTGACCATGTCATCCTGGTTGCAATATGTTATTTTGCTAGATTTAACGTTAATGTAGATTATTGTAAGTGAAGTAATAAATATATATTAAAAATACATACTGCTCAGAGAATTTATTTTGGAAACATAATTAACAGGCTTTAACAAAGTACTTGCCGTTGGTATTGCTTGTTCATTTTAGATCAACATTGTCCATGCTTAGTGTAAGCATATGGGTTTCATGCATCCTAGTGGGTTCCTTTAAGCAGTAGATGCATTCCGTGTCCTTTTTTAGAAATAAACTCAGGGCTTTAGTGTGTAGATTCAAAAAATGTTTCAAGGAAGAATTTGGTTTGTAGTGGGTGTTGTGAAGACAGTAAATATAACTGCTGTGAATTGCTTATGGGTAACTTTTCATGCACATGATGGGATAGATTTGAAGTATGAAGTGGGGAATTAGTAGAATACACAAAGCAAGGTACCAGCTCCCTACCAACAGCTGACCCCAGCAGCACTTCTCCTAAGACAAGTATTAGGACAATATGCTTGTGAAAAGCTAATAGTACTGAAATATACCTGATGTGTTTTAAAATAAGTACCTAATTTTCTGATACATCTTTCCACCCTTTAAAAATGCATATCCACATAACCATAACCTAGTTTTATTTCTTGTTTGGCAGGGGTGGGGGAAGAGAGATGTTACAAATTCTGACATGTCATCTGCCAGCCTGATGCTTCAGCTGATGTTCATACTTTCCCAGAGGGAACTGTGGGCCTAATAAAAGTTCTAGTTTTGAAATGTTCTTGGTTGCTGATAAATAGGTCTGCCTAAAAAAGGTGTACACACACACATGGAAAGGAAACAATATGATAGAAACGGGGAAGAGTAGAAACAAAATAACTAAGGTTTCTATCTCTACCAAGAAACAGTTGAAAATACTGGGAGAGCTTTTAAAATATAACTAAATGATTTAAAGTACAGGGGTTATTTTGCTGTGCCCTTAATTAGGTGAAAGAAATAAGAACCTCCTTTTGGTCGGTAGCTTTTCAATTTTTATTCTGTAGTTGAGTAGAAAATTTTACCTGTGTATAATTTAAGAAGAGGTAAAAGGAAACCTTCACATTGCATCACTGCACATGTAACTTTTTATGTTAACCACAATGAGGATATGGAAATGACAGTAATAGCTTCCAATACCATTAATCTAATACTTCACTTTTTATATCATCAATCTTTTCTGAATGATGCCAAAGGCTGAGTGAGCCTAGAGTGAATTATGGCTCAACTTTGGAAGCAGCTGTTAGGAACTAGTGGAAGTTAGATTTAAATTTATTGTTAAATACCATGTAGGAAACTGTGTTGGTCTTTCTGAATTGTCTTGTTACACAAATCAAATGAGTGTATAAGCATCCAACGCTGCAGCTTAGTAAGGGGTTCTTAATAAAACAAGGTGCTTCAAGCTTGCAAATTTAACTTCAGTCTGTCAGCTCCATTTCCTTGCAAACCCTCCCATTTGTCCCTCTATCCCTCAAAAATGAAAACCATCACAAGACCCTTATAATACGCCAGATAATTGCTTGTGTCATTTGAACTTACCTCTTCTCCAAGTTGTGTAAATCCTGAATTGCATAAATGAACAACAACAACAACAACAAAATCACTTCCTTGTGTAGGGCCTCTCTTAAGTCAAGTGTCTAACAAAATAGGGCAGGATGTAGAATTGTGAATAAGTTTGTAAGCAGCTTTGCATACATTTTTTACTGTTCCTTTCCAGATGAAACAGTTTATGATTAAATTTGAATCTGATGTGCCGGTTTAGTGCAGCATCCAAACTGGAAAAGAAAACAATTGCACCATTTCTTGTTCTATACATTGAACTCCATTAGTTCCCATTCTTTCAGCATGAAGATTGTGGATTTCATGTTTCTTCATGAAGCAATTTCTTTGCCAACTCTGTACTGTTAATGTGAAAGCTTTTTTCTCTGCCTCAGCTGGCTGGGCAAAAAAAATGTAAGGTTAACCAAAAAAAATCAAAAACATTTTTCACTGGATGTAGTTGGGAGAGGGATTTGCAGTGTAACCTTTTGCTTCTCTCTAAATTGAATAATAAAAAAATCAGTTTATCTTCTTAAAAGTTACATCAAAATGTATTACTTTATTTTTTTAAATCAGTTGTCCTCTGCTTTTTTTCTCTGGTGATGTACCATTTTGCTGTTCATAGACTCGCTTATTTCTTGCTTAACACTGTACATATTACGGGAATTTTTTGATCTCCTTCAAAGTCTTTCGAAGCTAATACCTGCACTGGATGGTTGTCTTTATTTTACCATTATTCATGATCATCTTTAGGCAAAGGAACTGAGCCTGTCAGGAAGTCATGACAGCTACCTTGTAAAGGTTTTATAACCAGACTGAACACTAGTATGGGCTCCAAAAGAGGTGAGCATGGGGGCTTAAATGCTAAGTTTGGTTTTAAAGCTATTTTTCCTTACTGAGTTGAACTTCATCTTATACATATTACTGACATGCTTATCTTTTTGTATTTTTTTTTTTAATTCTGTAGAGTTCTTTGGAACAGGGACATCTTAGGAGCCATAATTTAAAGACATTAATAATTCCCTTCTCCTGAACCTCCTTACTAAACTTACACTTTGTTTACAAATTTTAATCCTCACTTCATTAAGCCAGTTTCTAGAAGAGTAGAACTCTGCATGAGATCCAGGCAGGTGTTACACCTGTGTGCTTTTCTGTTACTCACGTTTCATCCAGATGCTTCCTTCATATTGGAAAAATACAAAGGAATCTATTCTTGAGAGACATTGTAGACTCCACATGCTCTGAGAAAGATTTTGAGGGGTTTAGAAAATAGAATGCAGTGTTTGGATTTTAAGATTCAGGAATCTGAATTGTACTAACAAACTTCCTAGCCATACTTGATTAAGTCTCTTTTCATAACTGCTGACACTAGTAGTCCACAAGAATAATTCCTGCTGTTTTGTTGGAGTGGGATTTTAAGATTAATTTAAGACAAAGGTGAGTATCAGGAGAGAGACATTACAATAATTTTTATTTTGCTGCCTTTTTTTTTCCCCCATGGATTTAGCACAGTTTCCACTGAGCTACAAACTATTTACCAAACAGTTACCAAATAAATCTCCAGGTGAGAGACATGGCTGAAACTCTATAGCACTAATGTTTCCATTCACATCAGTGAGGTGTGTGGTGTGTTGGCCATCTGTTATATAAACCGGAATAGGATCTGAAATCCTTACACCACAGACCTGATTTTTTTATGCCATCGCTTTTATGAAGGTGTGCCATAAAACTGTCCATGTGCTGGCAACCTGTGCAACTGGACCCCTTTAAATCTGTGTGAAAGCGATGACATTCCAAGCACCTCAGCATCTCTTAAAATTAGAACAGCTAATGGCATTAAACTCTGTGTGTTGAAGAGATTATACTCTTGCTTAGGGTTTGTTTTCCCCCTCCCCATCTGCAAGATCCCTGATGAGATGCACATCTGTGAGAGCAAACAGCGCACACGACAGACTGCCTCACGATTGGCAAGCCAACTGGAAGGAGCACTGAGACCCACAAGGATTGCAGGACCCGCAGGGCTCTCAGCTTGTGAGAACAGCGAGCTAATTAAAGTCTAAATAAATGAAATCTCTTTCTAGCTGAAGTAAAGTAAATAAATAAATGCCTGAGTGTTGCTGGAGAGGACCAAATAAAGAAGAAAATACTTGTGTCATATTTATCCAGTAACCTTTCTTTAATTGTAAAAGGGGAGCTGCCAGCAGACTTGCTGAATGTACGCAAATGTCCAGTTCCTGATTTATTTTCAATCTGTTGTTTTAATAGGAGGGGTTCAGCAAAGGTAATGAAGAGTATGTTTTTATATATTTTTCAATAATTACTTAAAGTTTTAAAGGTCTCAGTATGTATTTTTAGTGCATCTTCCTAGCTACTGCTTCCTTGTCACTGGCAAGTTCTGCCTCTGCCTCCATGCCAATACTTCGCAGGCCGATGTCACCAAAGGGGCTGTATGCTTTGTTTGCAGACCAGTGGTATGGTATATGCTACTAACCCATTATTTCACTTTTTCTGTTAACAAATATCATTCTAACCTTCTCATCTTTAAGAGTGCCAATAGGAAAAGAAGTAGAGCCACTTAAAACCTGAGTATGAGGTCAATTTTTTCCTTTAAAATTTTTCTATGGGCCACTTTTTTTTCAGTCTGTTAGACTAAACCTAGGTTAAATACATATTTAACATATTTAAACACATATTTAAGGAGTTTGCCTAAGACATATTTAGGAGTTAATTTAATTTCAGTCGTGTGTAGACCATTAAGATTATTTGTATTTAAATTGAAGCACTAGCTAAAACACTTTGTTTAAATGGGCCTTTGAAGATACCTAATTTTGGAAGGACTGAACAATTGCATTTCTCAGCTAAGCCTTGTTTTAAGGTCCTTGAAGAATTAAGTCCTCAAATAGAAATTTGAGTCTCTCTAGGCACCCATTCTGAGAAGATGTGGCCACTGAGTTAGGTCTCAATTTTCACATTTCCCATTCTCACAGATGAGAGCAATGACTGCAAGACTGTAAAGAAACCTTCAGGTTGCTAAGGGAAGCTGCAGTGCTGTGAGGTCAGGAGCCTTGACCTAAGATCTACTTAAAAGTGTAATCTCACTATTTAAAGTGCAAAATATGAAAAAAAAGTAGCTGTTTAATAATCTGTTGAAAATCTAGCACTAACCTCTTTGTGATTGTACTTCTTGAATGTTGTAATGATTCATTCCTGATCATAGAAGTAACAAATATTAAACATGCTTAAATTATAATTCGTTTCAGAAAATGCTGTGGAGTGGGAAAATGAGTATGAAATTGGATGTCTGTTCTAGGAAAACAAAAAACCACAGCAGGATGAGTAGAGAGGACATGTTTTTCTGCTTATTTTACAAGCAGGACTGTAAAGGAAACTATTCTCTCATTACATGTGTATAAAAATAGGCTTTGAGGCTGACTTCTCCAGGCATGAGAACTCCTAGCATTTCCCCGTTACCTTGATCCACATCTGCTCATTTGTTCAAAAATGAACCAGAGGTAAGTTTTTACTGGGATGTCACGCAGAGTTTAGCACAGGAATAGCACATATATAAACGCATCCTGACTATGAAACAAGGGCAGCAATATCGTAGCAAACTGCATAAAATCACTCAGTGCTGACTTCTGTTGTCAAGAGGCAGCAAAAACAGTCCAAAAACTGATTAATGCATTACTCAATTCTGGTCAAAGCTCAGAAGAAATACTTGCCTGGATGAAAGGAGGGAGCTGGGGTTGATTAAAAGAAACAAGGGCAAAGAATCTCATAGTAGATGGGATGTGCAGGCTCTCAGGATTATTCAGTGAAAAATAGGCCAAGTTCAGACTTTGTCTAAGTCATTTGACCTTAGTCTGTTGTGGGAGAAATTAAAAGTTATTCTGTTCAAATGAACTTAGCATACTGGCCAGATTTTAAGTCTGCTGACTGCATTTTCCCTGGCTCAGTACTCAGCAAATATCCAAACTGCTGCAACTTTAGTTACTCTTGCTCCAGACATCAGCTGTGTTCCGTAGTGTCAGACAAAAGAAATAATTCCAAAGTAGTATTATTTAATTTATAAAGTGGATTAGCACTGTGATTATGGGCACCTACAAACCTTGTAAACACTGATAAGGAACTGATAGTGTTAGTTGCATGAAGTATAGCCTGCAGTCTATGTAATATATAGACTGAAGAAGATAATGAAATACTGCAGCACTTTCAGCATGTGAATGATGTGAACCCAAGAAAGTTTTGGTTTTGCAAATACTCTGAATATTTTTCACTTAAGTTGAAATAGGAGGACCTGAAGAAATGGTCAGTTTGGCTTTAAGTTTGAAGGGCCACCATTACATTTTTAGCTTCTGGCTTCCTCTGAAGATAGGAGAATCCTGAAGACAAGTTTGTGTAATCGTTACACACTCCAGGATAAAAGTTTTGGAGGTGAAATCCAGCCCATCTCAAGTGTCTGTGTAGCTTCATCCATCTAGATGCATGATGAAGCAGTTTTCCTGAAGTCCATGCCTAAAGTCCGTAGGTAACTGATAGGCATTGATAGGTGCTTTGGAAGGCTTCCCTGGTAAGATCCTGCCTCTGGTGATTCTGGCATCCAAGGTGGGTGGCTACGATTTTCCTTCGAGGGACCACAGAGACACTGCCCTCCCCCACACTGGCTGTACAGACAAGCTCAGACAATTGCAGGACAAGTACTTGAAACAGAGTACAAGAACAGAGTCACTGCCTCAAGTGAGCTACCCCCAATCAAATGCTCTTGTGAAACAGCAAACATTATTCACCCTGACACTTTATTTTGTCCATACATTACCTTAATGGTTTCTCCCTTTTAGAACAAAACCGGGGAGGATTTCAACAGAAGGAGGTTTGTAAAATTGAGGAATTTTGCCCATAACACAGCCAACTACAGACTTAGGTTCCTCTGCTGCCTGCTGGGTTAATAGGGTCTCTGAGACCATAGTCTCCAGCCTGCAGAGGGCATACAGCTCCTTGGTTTTCCCTGCCAAAATGTGTGTGGAATGGTGAGAAACTATTGGAGCATACATCAAAGTATTCTTGCATGCACATTGCAGCACTTGATGGATCAAGGATCTCTCCAGTAACCAGTGAGGTTACCAAAAGTGTTATTTCAGTGCAAGAATTTGGACTCTTCCCAAGCATCCATGTATCCATCCATTGAAGTAAATAGATACTTTACATAGGGAACACTGAAGCCTCTCCAGGACATGTGTCCAGCAGGAACCTGCTGTGGGTACTCGTGCTTCTTAAAAATCATCTGTTTTCATTTGTGTCTCCATTTCCAGAGCTCCCAACACAGTGGCTCCTCTACCTCATTAGCATCCACCAAAGTTTGCAGCTCTATGGATGAAAATGATGGCCCTGCAGAAGGTAACATTTGGAGGCTGACATTTCAAAGCAGTCAGTGTAGTGATAACAGCAGCTGTGTAGGAAATGAGTCATTCTTCCTGCCAGAGAAGGTGGGAGCTTAGCAGGCTGGATAATTTTCCGTGAGGAAACTCTTCAGCCTTAGCAAACTGGTTAGGTTCACTCTGGATCAGAGTTGATCTGGACATCACTCTTCAGAGGTATTTTTATTGCGGAATACTTGAGGGTTTATTTCTGCAAGCAGCGCAGTGCTGACTGGCTTATTTCAGTATTTTTGTCTCATCTTCCATGGTACTGAAGAACACACTGCAGTCCTTAGTCTTTACTCAGAAATGGATAGTCTTACTCCATGCTGAGGTTTTGAGCAAGTTGGCTAAGGCACAGGGTCTGCTCGAACACTGCAGGCTCACATGCACATCTACGTACGTGTGTATGTATCTGTGCTCCTGTCAGAGAAAAACTCTTCATGCTGTCTGTGAATGCAGACAAACCCCAGCCTCCTAGTGTCCTAGCATTCACTTTTAATACTAAACTGGAACAAAGGACAGAGAAATACACAGTTAAATGTACTGTCTTAAAGAGTGTAAACACAAATCACATTTCTAAGAGGCTTTCTTTTTTTCATTACAACATTTATATAGTAGTTTGTATCAGCTGCAGTTTACAGTCAGCTTTTAGAGGCATGTTAGGTATTTGTAATGCTATTTCAGATGCATTTAAAAATAATAGTACAGGAATGAGCAGTAAAACACGTTAAACTACAAGCTCCTCATATGCTTAGACACTGTGTAATGCAATTTTACCTAAACATCTGGTGCCCAGGTTGCACGCGAGGTAGTATTATTGAGAACATTTGTTTAAAAACTAAATATTTAATATTGGGGGATGGGGAGAACTAGCACTTAGCACATGAGGAGTTTTATGGATGTCTCAGTTTACAGGATGTAATAAAATAAGTGCTTGAGTGTTGGACTTCTTTGGTACATATATTTAATCATGCTGTGTCAAGGAGTTCCAGCCCTTTTTGGAGGCTGGTCTGCGCTTGTGCAGATCACAGAGGCCTTTTCGTAATTAAAAAAATACAATTTTGGTTTTGTCTTGGGGGCATATCGCAATGGCAACTATATAACACTCAAATGGTGGTATGTTTGAGCCCCCAGAAGTCTTATTTTTCATTATTGTATCTGCATGAAACCTGTTGAGTATATACAATGTCAGCAGCATGGTTTCACTGTACAGTAAGTGAGATACTGACTGAATGGTTTCCAGGCTCCTAAACCATGGGCTTAAAATGCATGTTATGTGCAACATCTGTGTTTCCTTCACTAACAATAAAAATGTACTAATGATTCTTTCAGAAGTGTTGGAGGAAGGTTTCCAGGTTCCAGCATCGATAGCAGAGCGATATAAAGTTGGAAGGACTATAGGAGATGGAAATTTTGCTATTGTGAAGGAGTGTATAGAAAGGTGAGGAGGATAATATGCTTATTACTGTAAAGAAAAATCATAAATGTCATGGTTTTTTCCAGATCGTATCTTTATTTGTAGAATGCAGAAATGTAATAAGGTAATGTCTCAATGCCAGATGGAAAAAGTAATGTCCTCTCAAATTATAAAAAAGAGTGAGTTCAAGGGGCCATCTATGAATTTAATTCTTTGTGGGGTTCATATGGGTTTTTTCTGCTGCACTCTGCATGATTTTACCAGTTCTTTGTGTTAAACCTTTCTTGTTGCACTGAAATAACATCTTTTCTTGCAGTATGTTCTTGCAATTCTCCTTTTACATTAGACCAGTGGAACATTTCACATGTAGGAGCACTCTGTAAAGATGTCAGGAAGTTCTCTGTTTGGGGTGTAGTGGCAATGGTCAGCACAAAGAGGTAATTTTGGATTCATCTCTTCTGCCATCTGACACTGAGGTGTAGTCTCTTCCATACTTATTTTTAATTTAATGGACGTCTAACTCCTGCTTGCCTGCTTTGTGCCATTGTATTTGCTCCTTCCAGCTTTATGAGCTTCACTGCAGACACCAAAATCTAACTTCTTCAGTGACCTTTACTGTTAAGTAGTGAAAACAGTCATTGATTTTAGATGTCTGCTCCAGATTAGAGAAGTCACAAGTCACTCAAGTGTCAGTGTTGCTGAAAATGTCCAGGTTGACTAGTTCATGTGTCTGTTTCTAAATCTGTTCAGGCTTGAACTGGCTCTACCCAACCTTAAGAGTGTAAAAAATAGAGAACCAAGCAGAAATGCTCTAAGCAGAACTGTGATTGCCTTTTGGTGGTATTGTTAAAAATAGGAGACTATGGGATATAAAAGACAGAAGGTATTTCACCTGTATGTGAAACGACTGTAGGATTACTCATGCTAGATAGTAGCAGTGCAAAGCAAAGCAAAAAGCTGCTGGAGCTCCAGATGTCCAAAAGAGAGAACAATAGAGATGTCAAGGTTTGAGAATGAAATTTCATCTGTTAAGTTTTCTATCCCCTACTACCATATCCTGGAGAGGAGACTCTTGCAGAAGACTATAACCTCACCTTTGGGCTAAAGAAAAATCTCCTCTTTAGCCTGTAAAAATATGATATAAACCCTGGAGAGTGAGATTAAATCTCCTGACAGACAAAGATAAATTAGCTTGGCTGGTTTTAAACTAGTCTCCTTGGAAAAATACAGGTCCACCTCCGCATCCAAAAGTGTAACTTGGAGGTCATGAAGACAGCTGTTGGGGAAAAGGGTAAGAGTGGATTTCGTATCAGCTGACAGTGTGCTTGTGGGACTTGGCCAAAGCTCTGGTGAGGCCTTTAGTGTTCTCCCAGAGCGAGTTCTTGGTGGAACTGGTCATCCAGAGGGCGATAGCTGTTCAGATCAAACCTCAGGGTCTGAACACTAAACTGTATGGAAACCTAAAGGAAGCAAAGCCAAACAGTGTGAAAGAAAGAAAGCACTGTAAAGCCCTATGAAGGGGCATGACTGATGAAAGAAATAGGTGAAAACACATAACTAAGAAAAGAGGAAAAGGCAGCTTAAGATAAAGTGAATAGTGTCTGGGAAAAGCAGATTAGAAGCTAAAATAAAGAAAAGTTGTGGTTTTAATAATCTCGTTCAGCAGAAAATGTGATTTGTGCTGAGAGACAGTACAAATGTGCTAGTGTGCATGTCACAATTCTTTCCCAAACTGAGAGAAAATACATGAACAAAATTAAATATAGGTCCCATCACACCTAAAAATAATTCTGATTACAATATCCTTGAGAGCTTGATTGAAAACTTTCCTGTCCTCTTGTCTATCCCACTGGTCCCAGAAGAATCCAGTAACATGGTGTGTCTAATGTACTCAAATAACATGATGACCCAGGTACTCCCAAATATATAGTCTTGTGGTTTCTGAGCTATAACATTCCATCTATCCCATTTCTATCAGAGAGCTACTACTTTGGGAGGTCTTGAAAATTAAAGTGGAATTATTTCTGTTAGTTTCTCCTTCTAAAGCAGTATACTCTTGCCATCACAAGTGTGGAAGGAGAAGTAAAAGGCTCAGAGGGTAAATTAAACCAGTACTGGTGAAACTCCTTCAAAAATATTCTTTTTAGTCTTTTTGACCACCTCACTTCAAAGTCTGATATGTCCATCATTTGCAGAGCCAGAATTAATGGGGTGATACTCGGGACAGAGGACTTTTCTATTTTCTGGTGAAATACAGTTCTTGTGAGCATTAGACTTCAAAGGAATGAGGTGTTAAACAAGTAGGAATGGCTCTTGCTACACAAATTCACTGGTCACATGGATACTCCTCCATAGCTGTGAGATCAGTCTATGAGCACTGGTTAATACAGGTCTGTGAGCACTTCAATGCATTCACAGGCATTTTTCTCTGACAATGAACAGTCCAAATAGAAACCAAAAACCATCTCCAAAATTTTCTCATGAGGACTTCTAAATCCAATTTTGAGCATTTATGAATGCACAGTCACACACTCTTAAATACATTTAATGCATGCACAAATACAACAAAGATAAATTTTTGTCTCTCCAGTGCAGTCTAAATCACTGTGAAGTCTGCAAAAGTTTAAAAGAGCCAGGGAACGTGGCATCAAGCCCTGTTATAAGCTAGAGATCTAACTCTGTGGTAGTGCAGTGGGTAGTGCCATGACTCCTGTCCAGCCATAACATGTTGCCTTCTTTTTGTGGTCCACTTTTATCGTTTGGAGTGAGCAATAGGTGAGAGGTGAGATGCCTGTTTCACAGTGACTTTCTGACATGGCCATGCATATTTTTTGGTGGTGTGCAAGTTGCAGTGCTGCTGACAGCCTGTGGTTCTGCAGCTTTTAAGGGGAAAGGATTTACATTATCTTAGCCTTAATTTTCTTTTTACCAAAACAAAGAGTAGTCAGAGTTGTCATCTGCTTGTTACATATCTGCTCCATCATATGCACAATTTGTCCTGCGGTGTTTTTATATGTGTTCATTTTTAACTTTCAGATACTTTCAAATTCTGACATTTCCTCACTAGCTCAGATTTCCCAGTGTCTTGGAGAACATGGAGTCTCCCATGGCCAACAAAAACCATTAATTTCCTTTCTCATGACAGAAAGGAAGTATTCCTAGGGCAACCAAGCAGCTTGAAAGAGACTGCTATTGAAAGAGGCTATATTTTGTCTGAGTTTGAACCCCAGATATCTTAATTTCTACTGTTTCTTGTTCAACCTCCTACTTCTAGTCCCCAAAAATAGTGTCCAATCTCTTCCTGTCTCCTCTGAGCTTGGACTGTAGCCACTGAAGAGCAGCACTGGAGAGGGGGCACCCCACATGGAGTGCAGCCCATTTTGGGGGGCTGTAGCATTAAACCCCTGTGTAGGGGAGTAGAGATAGGAGAAGTTTTTAATTTTTATTTGCATAAATCTTGGACAGATATGCTGTAATTTTTTCCCCCAATTCATAAACCTTCCTATCCTGTGAGGCTTCTTTTAATTGATGTCCTAATAAAGACAGTTTTAGCCCTTTGCCTGGGAGCAGAATGAATATTTCAGTGGTATTTTTGCTTTTTAATGAATTATCCATTTTTCCTTAAATTAAAAATTAGTGGTGCATCATTGCCAGAGGAGTTCTCCATCTTTTAATATGGCAATGAAAATGCCCAGTTGTTTTCCAGATACAGTGCTTTTAGTGTATTACTCACTTTGCATGCCCTGTTTGACAGATTGAGCACTCTTTTAGACACATTAATGTCTCTGTTGAACACACTCTTTATCAGTTTAATATATCAGTTTAACTACTGTGTTTTGTGAAATGAAGAATGAAAAAATTACCATGTATTCTTGAAAGATTTTTTTTCTTAATTTTTAACCTAAAAGCAATGTAATAGACATTTGTAACCTGTTTAGGTTTGTATTGCAAAATCAAATATTTCAGTAAATTTTTCTCAAATTATCAATTTTCCATTTAATCTTCTTGTTTTCATCCTTACAGCCATCTTTGAGTTTTTTAACTTAGTTAAGAAATGGAAGTTGATACTGTTAATTTGTCTACAAGTTAATTTTTCTATGTTAGCATTCTAGATAATAGATAACTAAATATATGTAGTAGTGATAAATATTATAAGGATTCAAAACAACACAGTAGTTAAAAGGAAATGTGTTTGCATCCTGAACTAATTTCTCTTACTGTCTCCAGAACCTTCCACATTCTGCCTAAAAGCCAACATATTTAACTCTGCTAAATATCCTATAATTACTGAATACATAAAAAAATATTCCAAGGACTGACCTTTTTATCATAGCAGTTGTGACTGCAGATATGCAAACAAATGACTTTTCATTTTAAGTAAAAAGTAAGTATTTTCTGTGGGTTGTATTTTTGTAGGATAGAAAACAAAATTTTTTTGTTTTGAAAATATTTGAACCTGTGAACACTGTATGGTATTTTTACATAAAAATAAAAAAGTAATAACAATTCTCATTACAAAATGAAAAAAAAGTCAAGCAATTTTTTGTTTGAAAACACTGAAATGCTTTCATTTTAAAATAAAAAAGTTTTATGTCTTTTTGTCAGGCATGTATATTTAATTACTTTGGCTCAAATTCACAATACAAGTCAATCTAAGCTTTGTTTCTTGAAAAAACCCAAATATTTTACTAGAACTCTTCAGTACACTTATTGTGCTAATATAACAAATATAAACTCAACTGAGAAAAGTATTCAATGTGATTGAACATACAGGGTTTTTTTTCTCTTTCCTCAGATCAACTGGTAGAGAGTATGCTCTGAAAATAATCAAGAAAAGTAAATGTAGAGGAAAAGTAAGTGCCAAAAAAAAAAAAAAGAGACCAAAAGATTTTTTATCCAAGAAATGTTTTTTGAGAGATAATTTTGAGAGCTGTTGGTATTTGTGTCCTTCCTGACAATGTTAGAATCTCTTTGGTTGAAGTCTTTGTCTACCCTCCAGAGACTCTTGGAGTTTCAGGAGAAAAGGCTGTCGTGCTGTTCTAGGACCTGTGTGATGATTCTCTGGTTTGTTGGTTGTGCGTGACTCCTTTCTCTTTACCCATGTAATTATGTCCTCTAATTTTCATAATTCCAGGTGTTAAAGAAAGTAGAAAATAATACAAATAATTATAACAACATTGGTCACTGTGTGTAAGGCATAGGTTAGTTAAATTGATGTCTATTTTACACCAAGTGACTGTTAGCTTTTAAAATTGGTAACAAAAAGTTCTGTGAGAAGATGCTATCAGATGATGCTGTTTTGCTAAATCTAAAGATTCTGCATCAGAGAAAATTTTAAAAGCTTTAATTTTTCTCTGCATCAGAAATGTCTTTTCTTCCATTTCTTTTTCTGTGTTCTGCTCTCTTTTCTTTCAGTTACCACTTTGATGTTTCTAGATATGTTCCTTCTCTATTGCTAGAGGCAACATCTGTTAGTTTTTGCAAAGGCCCCAGAGAATCCATGCAGATCCCAATTCTCTCTGCTTTTTCCACTGTGAATTTTTTCCCACTAACCCATATTCATTGAAAATTTTTTTGTGTGTCAGGAACACATGATCCAGAATGAGGTATCTATTTTAAGACGAGTCAAGCATCCCAATATTGTACTTCTGATAGAGGAGATGGACATGCCAACTGAGTTGTACCTTGTCATGGAACTTGTAAAGGTAAGTGTTTTGGAGTCAAGCTGCTTATTGTATCAACCATATTGAATAATTCCATTCCTACTTGGGCTTACTAAAAAACATGGGATCACAGAATAATGTAGAAGAGAGGGGGTCCCTAAAAGTGATCTAGCATCCTACTGAAAGATGTGTAACCCACTGTCAGAATTTTTTTCTCTTTTATTAACTTTCAAATACTGCAAATATTTGTCTAACTTCCTGTAAGCCACCCTTGGAAGTGTTCTGTTGATCATACTTCGTATACCACCAGTTTTGTTTGCTTCCTCAAAAGAAGTTAAAAAGTTATAATCTGCCTTGAGGTGAATTGAAAATATAACCCAGTCCAAATAGCCGTAAATACCAGCCTTCAAAATACAAAAAGGTGAAAGGGTTTCATTAGTTTTTATTAATTTGTGTTAAATCTAAACATTATTAGATGTATTTTTTCTCTATTGATTTATATTAACACAGTGTCAAACTTGTCTCCTCAATAGCAATCTAAATTTAAGCTGAAGGAAGGGGAAAGTGAAAAAGAAAAGCCTGCTATTTAAAGCATGGTTCTGTTCTAAAAAGTAAATTTACAAATGCAGTAAATTATATTTTGGACCCTATTTATTTCTTCACAGTGACTTAGAGAAAGGGCTTTTTGGCAAACAGGATTGTTAATCTGCTTTGCTCTTGTAGGTGGAGGTTAGAGGGTGCTTTTAATGTAGGCGCCTCATTGGGATGTTAAATAGGGTACAAGTCCCAGGTCCAAGTGTTTCTTAAATACCCTCTCAATCTCTGGTCTGGAATACAAGAGCAAGTAGAATTAGAAGGTTTTTTGGTGTGTTCCATTATTCCCCATGCTCTGTGGCAGCACCAGTGACACAAGCCATGTTCCCAGACCAAAGCTGGAAGGTTCTGTGTGGCTCATGGGTGGATGCCCACAGATTTTCGCTGTCCTTGTGTCAGTCTGGGAAGGTCTTGTTATCTATGAGCTCAGGCCATGGCCCACATCTTAGGAGATGGCAACATTGTCCTCGTAGGTTTTCTCCTGACAGATGTCCTATTTGGCTTGAGTAGTGCTGTGGAGTTTATGGTCCCCCTAACCCCACTGTCCACCACCTCCAAGATCTGAGGAAGCACACTGGGAGATGCTGGTAGCAGGGAGCTGACATATTTTCTCTGATGAAAAAGTTAAATCCTAAAACGAAAGTAAAGTACTAGCACTCTTTCATGTGTAAGTCCCAGAATAATTTCAATAATAAAATCAAAATTCCACTCCCTTGACAATCACAGCCCTCTCTCACTCTTAGGCATGCAATGTGGAATAGCACAGCTTGAGATCAGATACCATTAGCCATCTAACACTATTTTAGTCATAATTACTGCTCTATTCTGTTCTGAGCTCGCTCACTATGGGATCCATGCTACTGTCGGTTTTCCTCAGTGTCTGCAAGAGCTTGTTCAAAGGTACCTCAATCCCCTTGCACAGCACTATAATCACATGTAGCCACAGCTTCAGCCTGCATTGACAAATCCATCTTGGCCCCATGAGGTGTGCTAAGGACTAAAAGCTGTGCCCTGTCTAACCTGCCAAGATGTAAGTGCAGAGCTGGTTTTATGGGTGAAACCTGCTGTGCTATTCATGATTGAAAAATGTGTAAACTATAGTGTCCAATGGATTTTTAATTGAAGTCCTACTCAGCTAAATGAGAGAGGAGGGGACAGAAAACTCTTAGAAAATAACTAGCCTAAAAGATGTATATAAAAACCCCATGCATTGCATTAATTTTCTGGAGAAATCTGTTTTCTTGTGCTCTTTCTTCTTTATTCTTTAAGATTGCTGAACATATTCTTTTAGCTGTATTATGGAAGGGCTCTATAGGAATCTCTGTACTTCTCGTATCCTACAGAACACTGTTCAAATAGTCTTTACTTTTATGTAGAATAGTAGAAGAAATGTAGAAGAAATATTCTGATTCAGGGAAGTCAACTTTGTTTCTCTGAAACAAACAAACATCTATTCCTTAATGTATAGTTGGAAGAAAAGCCTTCTTGCACTCTCTGGGCACTAGGGAAGGCATTCATGGACATTAATTGTTAATTCACCAATTGCTGACTGATACCATTTCATAGCATGCACTGTTAGAATTGATTAACCATGTGTTATTGACTGACTTTTGAAGACCTGACTTTAAATCAAACTCACAGACAAGAAAGAGAAGCAAGGAGAAAAGTCTTGATAGTGCAGAGCCCGGTTTCAGTTAATACCACCCTGCATTAATTGGCAGTAACACGTTTGACATAAGTGACTGCTGCAAATCCCGCCCTCACCTCATGGCAGATAGGCCATTCACTGCTTTGTAAAGTGTAAGAAAAAGCACTTCATAAATACAAATATAAACACATTGCAAGTGGTGCTTGTAAAAGGAAGCAAAGACCTGGTTTCTGGCACATTGCCTTTTTACACAACGAAACAAAATTGTTATTCAAACCTAACAGGGGTTTGGCCAATTTAAGAAGCAAGATTTATTGCCGAGTTTCCTTTACTGCTCCAGGATATGATTTCACTTTTGCAGAAGAAAAAGAGGGATCATATCATTTACATAACAAGGTAATAAATAAATAATTGGTTACTGTAGTTCCAAGTACACTTCCTCATGTGCACAGATGATAAAAACTGCATTCAGATGTTGCTGGTCCTGTTTCACTCCAGAACAGGGGATTTAAGACTGAAATGTCATCCTGAACTCACCCCTGGTGCCTGAATAAATGATAGCAACCTGCTGTGTGAATCGGCTTAGCAGAACCTTGCAGGTTAAAGTGCTCTTTGGGGAGAGAAAAGTCTGAAAACAATTCTGCCTGATATAGCTGTCAGCTCGGTTAACTCTTTCCAGGATATCACCTCTCTTTTAACAGCAGAGAATCCCGCAGACTAAATATATGCTCTGTTTTCTTAGCAGGATACCTGGTAAAAAAACTTTACTGACAACAGTAGATGCATAAATGTAGAAAATTAATTCTGCTTCAGATTGGCTTGACTGCCTGTTAAATTGCCCTGCAGCCTCTATCTTTTCCTGAGTTTATGTTTCTCCTGTGCATGAACATTTTTTCCTCTTCTTCTGACTTCAAGCCAAAGTTTTTTTTTCTGTTTTTAAGGCTCAGCTTTTTTCATTCTTGCTCCTCATATCTCAGATTGGACAATTTTCTTTGTTTGGAGGCAGATGCTTTGCTGATGTTATTGACACTTCTTATGAGCATCTGGAACATATTAGATAAGACCAAAGATCTGTCTAATCCACTGCCTCATGTTAAAAAGCAGCTGGTACAGGGGTTTCACAGGAAGGAGCTTAGGGAAGATAGATTATTTATCTCACATACTTTGCCACATGCTGATATCTAATACTTAGGGATCAGATAATGCCATGAAGTACATGGTATTGTACTTTTGCCAAATATTTGGCCTTTTTCTCTCTAATCCACTATCTGGTTTAGCTTGGCCTTTTGTTCTTCCTTTTCCTTGTCACTATGTATCTTGATATGTCTTGAACAGTCACCAGCCAGGGCAAGAAGTTTGATATGGTCCAGATTTGACGATGGTTGGCTGTAAGCAATTTCCAAAGAGCCGGGATTTTGCATCTACAGTGGGAATAAACCTGCTCTGGCATAATTCAGCTGCACCTCAACAATGCAAAATTTAAAAAGTTTGTTTGGTTTTTTATGACAAGTAAAGTCTATTTTATCAGGTTTGAGTCTTTGGTGGTCCTCTTTTCCTGCCCTTTACTCTGTTGCCATGATTCCTGGAAAAAAAATCTTTTTTGTTTTTTCTTCTCCCCCCTCCTCCTTTCCCTGGAAAGTGGAAAAAGTGTTTACTATGGAGTTAAGCCTTAAAAAAACCCCAAAAATATCTTGAAGCTGTTGATAAAACTATGAGAGCTGGCAAACCTGGGACTTCTCTGTTGCCTTCAGAAAACACCTGCTTTTTCTTTTAAATACAGGCTTCTGTGATTTTTTTTAATGTTTTGAATTTTGAAGCAGCAGGGAATTTTTGCATTCTTTTTGCAGTTATTTTTTTTTCTTTTTTCCTTGTTGGATTGTGTTTTCTTTGTGCTGCTGCTTTGATTTTGGCCAAAGGCTCAATACCTCTGAGTATAATCTCTCAAAAGATCACTGGTTTTCCCCCCAGTCTGTCAAGATCTCTTCTTAATCTCATCTTTAGAATTACTTTTCCATCTTTGTCCAAGCATTTCCATGTTCCTTCTCCCCACTTGCCAGCTCACTCTGGAAATACAGTCATGGCTGCCTCAGATACTTGTGAAAATAATTTCAACTTTGAGAATTTCCATTTAGTTTTCCTTCTTTTCTTCTTTCCTTCTTTCCCTCTTGTTTTCTTCTTTTTCTTTTACTGACAGCAGCTTTTAGCTGAATTAGGCAGCCTGATGAGCTAGAAATGGCACAAGTGGCCACCTGTGTCTCCCAGTATGATTGCCTGACACACATGCTGTAAAGTTCTTCAGTATTAACTGCAAGAGGCATCACACTACCAAAAACTTCACATCTTGTGTAGAGAAAGTGGTTTTAAAAATCCATGTTTTCAAAGCTTTATGAGATGAAAACAATAGCAGTGAGGACAGGTAACTTTGAGTTCTGAGTTTTACTCAGAGTTCCTTTATCTTTCTGGGGTTCGGTTAGGCGCTAGGCAAAAGTTTGATGTCAATCTGTTTGTGATTATTATAAAGAGTGCCAAGGGTTGGTAAATGGCATAGTGACAGGCAAGTATGTAGTCTTGCCAGGAATTTATAGCAGCCTCTGAACACACAGACTTGGCAAGTGCTGGACATGTTACAAAAGCAGCAGCAGGTGAGAATGATTTGCAGTAGAAACTCCAGCCTCTTGGCTGACCAACTCAGCCATGCCAAGTGGTTCTGAGTTATTCATCTGCCATTACGGGGAATGCCATCACAGTACCCATAGCTGCAAGGCAACTGTGCTGTTCCCTTGCCCTCCTCCTTCTCTAAAAATGTTCCTTGATCTTCCCTAAATTTTTCAGTCATTTCGCAAACAGTATTGCTCATATCCCATGGTAATTTTGCTCCAGGGAGGAGATCTTTTTGATGCCATTACTTCCACCAACAAATACACAGAACGAGATGCAAGTGGGATGCTTTACAACCTGGCCAGTGCCATCAAATATCTTCACAGTCTGAACATTGTCCACAGGGATATCAAGCCGGAGAATCTACTGGTAAGTGGAGATTCATCTTTCAGTATTGCTGATAACTTGGGAGCGTGTGAGAAAAGGTCTGCACTTCCTCCTTCCACATGCCTGCCAAGTTTACTTCACTCTTTTAAGTCACTGACCTTTTAATTTTAACCTTTGCATTGTAAAGCTCTCCTAAGAATAACAGCTGTTACAGGAAGTACAGTAACATAAGGTGGTATGTCTAGACTGTTCCATGGGACACAACAGCTGAGTTATTCCTGGGATTACTAGAAGTAAACTTCTAGTAAACTGTAGGATAATTTCACGCTTCTCATAAATATAAGTGTTCTGTCCTCAGCAGACTATTCTGTACTTCTGTCACTGCCTAAGTAATTTAGTTTTCCTAGTAGGGTGTGTGTAAATGCTGTGCCCTAATCAAGTCACAGAGCAGAGCCAGGAAGAGACTTCATTGTCCTCTCCCTTCTGCATCTCTCAAATAATCCTGCAGCACTTTTTATTAAGCCACTTTCACAAACAGACAACTCAAATCTTTGTTTTCCTGACTAAAGCTGTATGAGCCTTATCCACTGAAGGCAGTGAAAAACATACCCTGGCAATTAGTCTTTCTTCTGGGAACTTTGCGCACTTGAATGCAGCAGTTGCATCCTCCACATAGTTCTATTTATCCTGAGAAATCAGCTTCTCCTGGTTATTCCACTGTTCTGAGTTTTCACAAATTTGCTGACATGTTCCAATATCAAGATGTCCCAATTCTCCATATATTCTGGAACCATAAAACAATGTTTATAGAATCATAGAATATCAGTTCTCTCAGCTGTGTGTTCTCAGCCATGACTTAATATGCATTTAGTCCTGCTTGACAGTGAAGAGGTTTTATGGGAAAGTTGGCTCCAGCAGATATTACTAAACTTCCAGGCAGTGTGATTTTTACAGCTGAAGTTCCTCTAGTAGCAGGTTCTGGGTGAGGAAGTAACCTGCCCTCATTTTCCAGAAACTGCTGTAAACCCATTGGGTGGAAGTTTCACTAAACACTAATGACTGGTACACCTTTCTTGGCCCTTTTGCTCCATTTTAATTTCTGGTGCTGGTGTTGATTGGTGACTGCATGCAGATGTTGTAACAATCCCATGCCAGGATTCCTTATTGCTGTTCCTGGAGTGTGAAGGAGGGTCTTGGTCTAGGCCAAATCTTGCTCTGCTGCTGTCTTGACTTGTCTGTAAATTCCTAAACGCTATTGTTGTCAGAGTTAAAATTCTGGGGGAAAAGAGGTGGGCAAGAGGGCAGGGATTAGATTTCCCTGCTCAGCTTTTCTGGTAATTACCCACTACTGGGAAATGATCACATTGTTCACATTGTAGCTGAATTATTTCTGAGTGACTTTTCCAGAGCTGTGCACCGATTTTGAGACTGAGCTGTAAGGATGCAGTATTTAACCTCTTGCAGCATCCTAATTCTCAAAAGCCAGCATTTAATTCACAAATTGCATTAATTCTTTAAGGTTTATCAGGTCCTTGAAAGAAACAAGTGCTGCTTTATAAGAGTGCCTTGGAACCAGCCTTACCTGAGCTCTGACCCTGGTTTCTGATGCTGGCTGCCTGTAGCCTCAGTGTCTCTGAACCTTTCTGCTTTTATCTTAGCTTTCAAATGGGATGTGTGGTTCTTTATGTCACAAAATTGCAGCTAGTGTGATTTTCATGGCATTTACAAAACACTTGAAAAATGCCACATGGGTTTCAGCATTTCTTTTGCTAAATACCTTCTACTTGCCTTTTGCAGCCTACCCTTTTCCTTGCAGCTATTTCACCTTTCACCTAAGTGGTCAGGGCAGTATTTTTCCCTTGTTGTTCTTGTGCTGTGGCTTTCCCTCTGCTACTGTCACAGTGTTGCACATGCAAATCCTGATTGTGTTGTTATAGATGGTTCTCCTGGCTGCCTGTGTGAGAGTCAGCCCTTTCTTTCCCACCCTTTTCCTACTCATGGATTGTAACTTTAAGTTTAGAGGAGCATGTCCTAAGGCTAAACAACATCATTAGCAGGAAAAAAAAACCAACAGGGAGGATGAGCAAGGCTGTAGAGTTGCTACAGGAAAACATGGGGAATGAAGGGGAACATGCTGCTCTGGAGAAGGAGACGAGACGAGGATGTTCACCTGGAGCTGCTTTATTTCACCTCTTACTGGCCCCCTGGTAGAGCCTTTCCTTTCACCTCCTTCTTTGTCTCTTTTCATTTTTCCTTCTTCCCAAAAGTAACTGTCAGGCTTTGAGCTTAAGTGTGGCACCAGCTCTAGATCCTGCGAATAAACCTTTGTGTGTGTGAACTGTCCTGTGTGCAGCACCCATTATTTTTTAACTGCTTAAATAGTCCATATTATCCTCAAGGCATAAAGTCCACATAGCAGTCAATGGCCCAAGAGTTTAGGGTGTGCTGAATACCTGTGATGTTTTAGCATTTTTGTTTGGTTTTTTTTTTATTCTCTAGGGATTCCTCCATGTTTTAATTGGAACATTTTTCATAATTGTTGCTATTTAGAACGTTTATTTTGTCAAGTCATGGGATGTCTTTATAGCCATATAATAAACCCTAGAGAACAACTTCTCTGACTGTTGCCATCTGCACTGATCACAAGAGCAGCTTAGAAAATACTGACAGTCTTTATACTAATAGGATACATATGGTGGCATACAATTATGTCTGGCTGCATTCAATTAGGGTAGTACAATTACACAGTTTTATAGCTTAGTTAAAACAGTGAAAGCACTACGTAGTGGGCAATTTGCAGTAATCACCATTTCTTTAATTGCCCTCCAGTATTTAAATGCAGGAACATATATAGCATTTATTTTGAATAACATGAGTGTTAAATTATCTTTCCCATTCCTTGACTGGCAAGTAACATGCCACAGGTTCACAATTGGCTCTTTTTTATATGGAGTTATAAGAGGGTGAGGAAAAGTTACTTTCTTCATTTTTACAAGTCAACTGAAGTTGTTTTCTAAGCAAAGTAATTCCTCAAAACAGATGAGGCAGAATACTAGAAAACACACTGTACCAAACCTTCTGCATTAGTAAATTTCTGTAGTTAATTTCTAGTATGGATGAGTCATGCAAGGTGTGGTCTGTTGAAGGAAGGAAGGAAGTTATGAATGTTTGCTTGGTGACCACAGCTCAGAGAGGGCTATATAAAAGACAACTGCATGAAATAGAATATGAAATACTAATTAGGCCAGACTGAGCTCTTGATGTCTAAGTGCACACTTTACATATTTCAGCAAGTGAATATTTAAGGCCCTAGTCTCTAGATTTTAATTAAAACTGTTGTTGAAATTAGATTTATTACTGCCATTTCAGAGAGCACTTTCTTTAGTTTCAGGAACCAGATGTATTTAACAATCTGTGTTTTGAATAAAACCATAGTTGCTTCTTTTTTTTCCCAGTGCTTTTCTATAAACATAACTTTTTTCTGGATTAGTAGAAGAGAAATTTGAATCCATTATAAATTGCTGGTCCTCTTAAAGATCCAGTTGAATTCTTAAAATAACATAAGGAGAGGAGAAGAATTTTGTGTATTGTGAATGGCTGTGTCACCTGGTAAGCAGGATTCAGGACAGAGAGGGGTTTTCTCTCTAGATATGACTAACATTAACAAACAAGAAACTGGGGGATGGGGGCTGTATTATATAACTAATTATTATGAGCTCTAGCAGATCTGTTGGAAACTGTAGTGAGACACTTCAAGAATTTATTTTTGCTCCAAGTGAACTCTTTAAGGGTCCCATGTAGAATTTATTGTATTTTTATTTAAAATATCTATGATTTTCTTCTTAAAACAGTTATAGATAAATGTGGTTTTGGATGTAGGAGTAGTGGTCAAGATTTGTATTTAAAGGATTATTTTGGTTTTTATTAGGAAGTATGATACCTACTATTTTTGCACAATTTTGCTGCAAACTGTTTACACGATATCACTAGTGGTGATCCAGACTGCATAGAGCTTTGGTTTGTCTTGCAAAATAATAAAGTGATGCATATATATTATAAGAAGGCCTCCTGAAGACTGTTTCCATATTTTAAGGTGCTGTTGTAGAAAACATTCCAAAATGGGAAGCAAGAAGTCAAACCAGCACCTTTAAAGATAGACTTACAGTCTAGTGTTAAATTTAGACACATTTTTGTATTTCTTATTTCAAACTTTTTTTTTTTTGATCTAGTCTTTAAGGCACAGAACTCAATATCTAACATGAGCAGATTGTGGGGGATACAATACAGCTTCATAAAGTCATCCTAGGACATTATAGTTTTCAGTGTTTGCAGGCCAGTTTGGGGCCATTCTTTTGCTCTGAGTCAGCTTTTAAAATTATGTATTTTTTAATGATGTTTCTAGCTTTTTTTTTTAATGTGGCTACATATTAATCTCCCTTTGCACCCATAAAACCCCGCGAAAGATCACACTGCTGCTGTGAGGATCAGGTTTTAAGACAGGATATTCCTGTATACCCATTTGCAGCCCTAACTGCTTATGTCCCATTGATTGTGACGCTACCATGCCAGTAAGACACTCATTGGTGTGTAAGAGTCATCCAAGGAGAGGACAGTATTTCTAGATGAAATACTCCAGCCAGGTTTGTGTCTTGTGGCTTCAGCACACAGAGAAGAGCCTGGAACTGCTATCCATAACAGTCACTTTTGTATTATCTAAGTAGTTGAAGTTCCTCTGCAAACCTTTAAGCTCTCTGCAAGTAAAATGAATAAATTCAATCCCCCTACACTGTGAATTGAGTAGGGAGTTGATATAGGAAAGCCACTGCTGGAAGTGGCTTTGGACGTTTGCTTCTGGGCTTTAGCACCTAGCAAGTGGTACATCTTTTATTGGACAAGTAGCAAGATATGTCTTTCCCAAACATCCTGACTGTATGCGAGGGAAGTTGTCCAAATTGTCTGTGAATTTTTAAAGCATGCAGAGAAATATGTTAAAGGTGAGGAGAAAAAAAAACTGTGAGTAAGAAGGAACATTTCAGGCAGTTAGCAAGTGATTATAGTAGTTGCCTTGGTGGTTTTGTGGTAAAGCTTTCAATTTTCCTCCTGATTTAGGTTTATGAACACCAAGATGGAAGCAAGTCCCTGAAGCTGGGAGACTTTGGCCTAGCAACAATTGTGGATGGACCTCTATATACTGTGTGTGGGACCCCAACATATGTAGCTCCAGAAATCATCGCTGAAACTGGGTAAATCGCTTGTAGTGGTGATTGTACATTGGTGTGTACTCTGCGGAGTACCCTTGCTGTTGTGCCAGACTGGAGTTCTTGCAATTAAGATTTTTATGCTGCCTTTGGCTGGCTATGATGGAGAATCATGGCTCATTGAACAATTCTCATGGAAGGGACTGCTGGAGGCTATCTTACCCAAACCGGTTCAGATCAGGTTGGCTTTGGCGTTACATTGGTCAGCCTCTGACAGTTGTTGGCCTCAAACTTTTCAGCTTAGCACTGAGTTACTACCTAGCCATTTGCAGATACAGTGGAAGTAATTCTGTTCTCTAGAGACTGCTAACTACCATTCACTTAATTCTATTTCATTATCACACACTGTCCTCTTCTGATTTATTCCACAGAGTAAATGTCTGCTGGCTTGAGCAGCCTGTGCCACCTTTGCAGACTTCATGTTAACAGGCATCACTGACTCAAGTTAACTCAACTTGAATTAGTTAACTAACTGAAGAGTACAGCCCAGTATCTTCTGTGCACTCACCCATTCTTATCTAATGTAATTTTAAGATGTAAATAAAATATTTGATAGCAGAATGAGGATTGGTAGGTAGACAAAGTTCAGATGGGAATTTATAAGAAATTATTAATGATTCTGAACATGTTTCCTCTGTTCTTGTGCTGTAGTCTGTAAGAATTGGATGTCACTAACCATGTCTCTCACACTTCTAGATATGGCTTGAAGGTGGACATCTGGGCAGCGGGTGTGATTACTTACATCCTGCTCTGTGGTTTTCCTCCATTCCGTGGGTATGGACTGATCTATTCAACCATCCTTGTTATGTGAATTGGCCCCTGTGCTCCTTTCACATTAAGCACAGAGATTCCCACTGGTAGAAGTTCTCTGATCATAGGGTTTGATGTTTTTTTCTGTGCTCTGCATAGTGTTCTGCACAAGCCCCATAAATGTCTGTAATTTTATGGTAAAATCTCTGTCTCATGTTTGTTTATTGTAGTTTAAACTTCATTGCATTGCAAAACAAGAGCCTTCATTACAGGTTCTGCGTGCCTTTGCCTGAAGTTTTAAATACACTGTGAAATAACCATCTTCTTTCATGGACAAAACGCAACATATTTGTGGTTGGTAAAAGGTAATTAAGATGTAAGCCAGTTAATAAGGACATGTCAGATATTTTATCCCCTGAAAGCAATTGCAAAGTTGTGGACAATCCTAAAGGCAAGCAGAAAGAAAGAGTGTACCAAATGCATTGTGTTTTATGACCTCACCATAACACCCATGGCTGCATGTTTGGGGCAATCAACAGCTTCCAAAAGTGTACTAAGGCATGAACAATTAAAAGCAGTTTAAGAAGTCCATTGAAACAACATCTGAAAATAATTCCTCTTTGGGTTTTGTTGTTGGTTTTCCTTGGTTTTTTACCTTACAGAAGTGGAGATGATCAAGAAGTGCTTTTTGATCAGATTTTGATGGGACAGATGGATTTTCCGTCTCCATATTGGGACAATGTTTCTGACTCTGCAAAGGTGAGTTTTATAGTAGATGGTATTTTCTTCTACAGTATTATTTCCAGTGGGAGTACCTAATGCATGTTGTCCTTTCACAGTGTTGTATTTGAATGTCTCATACATCTCCTGTTACACCTATAAATTCCTCTGGGTCACCAATTATGTTTTGTTTGGTTACTGTCTCAGACTCCGGGTGGTTCTGAAATGGACCCCATTCTGAAATGGACATCATATCTCTATGATTTTCACACAACAGAGACACCAGCAGCCCTTATTAATTAAAAAAAAAAAGTTATTCACTTCTTAGCTTAAAAGATCCCTTGGACTGTGCTTTAATATGTACTTAGGAGGGGGACCAGGTACCAACCTGGAGCCTTTGAACATTATCTAATAATATTATGGGGAGGCTGATTTCACTTATTAACCCCATTAGATGTTATGTCTGTTGTTTCTTCCTGTCAAAGAACCAGGCCTCCCATTGCCTTATTGTTGCAGAGTGGTATGAAATACAGACTTGTTCTGGTCACAGCTCTTGAACTGCAGTCTTTGGTGTGCTAAAGCAGATATAATTATTTACAGATACAGACCTTGACAGAGTTCATTATACTTGCAGAGCAGATCATGTTTTTTAACTCTCACCAATGCGCTAGAGCAACAGTTTAACTCAAAAGATTTTCTAGGGATCTGGCATTCACTACAGTCATATGTATAAATATATGTGGACAGAAGCATAATGCATATGTGTATGTAAAAAAAATTCATATGGTCATTCTGTAGACAGATAAGTGCTTACTTTCAGTCAGCACTTTACTTCTCTAGTCTGTAAGAAAAATCTATGAAAAACTGTCTTCCTGTTTTCTTCTGTGTGACAGTGTTTGATTAATCTCAAGAAAAAATAAAGTGAAATTTGGAGGTGGATGGAGGTAATTAGAGTAGCTCTGAATCTCCATTCTTTGGAGAGTTACAGCCTGCTTTTACAGGTATGTGGAGGGTGATCAGGACTAGCATTTTAGCCTGCTAACTAATGAGGTTAATGGATGAGATAGTCATTGAGTTGGAAGTCCTCTAAACCAAATCATTGTGTTGTAGCAGGCATTATTTCATAGCATCATTAGTGGGAACCCTGTAAGTCCTTTGCCAGTGGGTTTTCCTGTGAAACTCCTTCTTCCAAATACTTCTAAAATTTCTGTCTAAAATTTCTGGTTTGAAGTCTTAGCCTACGCATTTAAGTTGTTGTGGTAACTAAGAATTACTGGCTTTGGTTTTTGGTGATGCACCTTTTTTTTGCTGTCATATTGCCATCCTGTTTCCATGCAGTCCACTCTGTGAATAAAATAATCTAGGTAATTGCAGAGAAAATCAGAGAATGAAAAATAATGGTTTTAAGTGTTGGGGGATTTTTTAATATGTTCTATGTAATTTATACAAGAGTTTAAAGTAAAACTATATTTGCTGGCTTTTTTTTTTCCTACAGAGGAATTGGCTTTTTCTTAATGGGAAGCTAACCTAATTTCATGGGACCATCTGTTTTGCACATTATGTATTAAGTGCTTTTTTTCTTAAACAGTGGCTTCAGAACTGTAACTCAGAACTGTCTTCTAGCTTTTCAAGGTACTGTTAGATACTGATTTAAAAGTTCAGCTGAGAGTTCATCAGTTCATAGTTTTTCTATTTTTGAATAATCTTAGTATATTTCTGCAGTCATTAGTTCACTCTCTCTCTGAGAACTCTTACAAAAATCAGTTAAAGGGTTCTTAAGTGAATGAAATATTGATTTGTTCTTTAAAAATGTTCTTTGAATTTGACCCTGTACTCAATTTCTCAGGAACTTATCACAATGATGCTTCAAGTAGATGTAGATCTGCGATTCTCAGCCTTGCAAGTTCTTGAGCATCCATGGGTTAATGTAAGTATTTTCAGACTTGTAGATGCCTCTTGCAATTTGGCACCTTTGAGCTCTTTTCTGTCAAGCCTTTGCTATGCCCTTTTGGAAGCCAGCACATTCTAAAAACACCACAGATTAAGCTGGAAATAAGCTGGGTTACAGGCTGATTTAGTGTATTGTGTACCTTGGAGTTTTCACTAGTTTGTGTGTGCTCTGCTACATTTTCTCTGAAATGGACTTTCAACAAATCTCAATCCTATTTGATAAATGTATATCTCTAACACTCAGCTTGGAGGGTCAGTGACACATTTTATTCTCCTGAGATTAGGTGGACTCAAAAATCTCACAGTCATGATTAAGAGTTACTGAAATATAGTCCATACTGTTAAGCCTACTTGATCCAGAATGGAACAGGGAAATATTTAGAATTGTATTTAGCGTCTGATGCTATTTAAGATTTTTTAGTTATTCCAGACTGTTTAATATGTCCTAAAATATTTGGATGACAAGAAACAAAAATTTGGGACAATCTATATTCCAATTCAGAAGGGATAACTGAGAAAAGAAACACAATTGGGATGAACAGTGAAAAAAAAAATAAAGGAAGAAGAAATAATGCCTAATTTTTTTTGTTGCAAGTTTGAGTGTGCAGTCCTCCCTGGAATAATCTTCAGTCCCTAAGCCACTGCATCCAAAATCCCTTTCTCACTAAAAAACTATTACAAAAATTCAAATATACGGTCACCTCAGATATTAATTTTTTATGAAATTGTTCTCATATAGTCAGAGTAGTAGTGATCAGTTAATTATTTACCAAGTACATGCTTTAAACTTGGAGGGCTCCCTTATTACCCAAACCACTTTTTTAAATTGTAAATGCTATTAACATGCAGAGGCCTTCTGTGGTGTATGAAGAGTGCAAGGATCCAGGACAAAGTGTGATGAAAATATTTTCATTTTGAAGATGACATTCAAGCAGCTGCACAATTAATTTTCCTTGGTGCCAGGAGCTGTCCTTGGACATAGCATTCTGTCACAGTTTATAATGCCTTGTGGTGATTGAGGGGTCTCTGTCTCCATGGGAGGAGAATGTGTGGGGATTTCTAGAGTGCTGAAGAAGAAGACATGGAAGTGACTGATCAGAGGCCACAGAGGCCACAGAGAGGCCAGTGTCAGCCTGCACACTGCTGCTGAGATTACTAAAATGTCACTTGCTTACACCACTTAAGGAAATGGTCACTAATCTTCCATTTTTTTCTGAAAAATATATTTGAAATGTTAATGCTATCCCCAGATACTTCTTTTTTTTTTTTAAATTGTTACACCATGATGTGTTTTAGAAAGCCATTTCAGTGATGTATAGAAAGGAGGAGGTGCAGCTCTTTAGTAATAACCTGGTGATGGTGGTGTGCAAGAGACGTGAGGATCTGCTTCCCTGCCCTCAACAGTACCTGCTGGTGAGGATAGCAGGGGAGAGGGGCTGGGAGCTAAAGGCTTTTAACACTCCAGAGCTCTGCTAGAAAACCTGAGCTCTGGTTACTGAAGCACCTCGGCAAATTCCTGAATTTCTCTGCAATAAGTTAACTTGCGGAGCCCTTTGCCAGAAGGCGTATAGAGAGCTGGTATAAATGGACTCAAAAGAGAATTTAATACATTTTTTGGAGGATGATCCCATTGGTGCTTATTAAATATAGTGGTCTGCATAGAAGTCTTGGCTCACAAGGTTCTTAAGTACTTGGTTGGCATGAACTAGAGTATATTCCAGGGAAAGTTCAAGATCTACTTACTCCTATTAAATATACTACTTCTTAAAGAGTGACTGTAATGCACTGTTAAAAACTACATGCAGTGATCAATTCATCTTTGGTTTAGTTCTGGTGCACTTGTAGTTTTATGCTGGAATAATTCTCTGCAATCAAAACCTGTAGCAGTTCTGTCTGTAAGTGAAGCAAATATTTCATGACAATTCTGTAATTCCTTTTTTTCTGTTGCTTTTAACAACTGAAACAAATCAGTATTTTGTCCTCATCATTACACTAAAGATAGTTCATAAAGCAGATCAAAACTGCTTTTGAATTCTCTTAAGTGCTCCATATATTTTTTTCTGGGAGGAAAAAGGCTAGCACTGGGACCAGTTCAGGAAAGTACTTTTAACACATTCCAAACATTGCTCCCATTTCAAGGCATCACACATGGAAGCACTTAATACTGGGCATCAAATTAACTAGATGACACTACAATCCTAGTTCACATCGGAAGAAATAAGAACATGGCTGAGTTGAAACAGGTGCTTAAATGGTTCCATGAGAAAGGGCACTTCCCTGAAGTGTGTCTGGGCAGTATCAGTAGATAAGCTAGCAGGCACAGCTCGTTGATGCACAGAGGCAGAATGTACAGTGTCAGATCCAGCTACATATCCCCCTGCCATCACTCACTGGATCAGCTGCAACTCTGTCACACAGCCTCCCTGGACTTCTTTTTTCTAGCTTCAGTACAGGGAATCAATGAACTCATCCCTGTTTACAAAAGGTTCTGCAATCTATGTGTTGTAATTACCTGAGCAGTTATGTGTATACTGTCTTTCTGAGAAGAAATGGCACATGGAATTTTCACCTACACTCCATTTCCACAGATAACCTCCTTACTTACTTTTCCATGGTGTCAAATGGTGTCTATTAGTTTCAGCTGGGATAGTGAGCTGGGATAGAGCTCACTATAACACTTCCCTTATTTCAGTTTTGAAACTATTCATGGAGTGTTAAATCTGCAGTGAAAATACTAGATAGAGCAACTGGCTTGAAAAGGAGGCATGTGTTTTCTTTGACAATTTTAAGTAACATTTTCTCTCTTTGATCAAACCTTTGATAGAAGTGTTGTAACTGCTTACACTGTATAAAACCATTTTGTAGGCTGTAAATAACCATTCTACTTTATAGCTGCTTACTATGTGATTACTTGGTGAATTGCTGAGATTCCTGGAATGTGTTTTGACATTTTCAGTAGGAGGAAACCCTCATTTCAGTTTAAATTTTTGCTATAAAAATATCTGGAATCCTCTTGAAAACTGAAAAAGTTGTTATGGTCAGTCAGACCAGTAAAGCAGTTTCGATGTGAATAATATCCCAGCTGTTTTCAATTCAAAAAAACAAAACCTGAAAAGATGTTGGCTATATGCCACTGCCACAGATGGAGATCTTGAATTCTAAATGCAGTTCAGCAGCAGTTCTTTGCCCCCTCAATTTAGTTTATTTGGAGTCATCTCTCCTATATAGTACTCTTAGACCTGGGAACAAATCCATCAGTTTATACTTCCCCTACAGGGACCCCAAATATTTACTTTAACTGCTCAAATTTTTTTGCAAAGCCAAAGAATTATAAAAGGACAGGAAGCTTGAGGTCTGGCATTTTAAACTTTACTGGTATTGATAACCTGAAACAAGTTACAGGACAAACTCATTCTTTTTTGTGTAAGTAGTAAATGTTTCCTAATACATCACTGAGCAGTGAATGCTGAAAGAGATGGCTGGCACTTTCTAAATCCCTCTCTGTTAAAATAATCAATATAAAATGTGTGTCGTTGCTGGAGGAGAAAGATGGCACACACCAGCCCTAAAAGAATTAGAGAACCTGGAGCTTTTATATTTTTTCCTCACTATGCCTGCCTTGGAAATTTGTGTGGAAAAGAAATGAATAATCAAGCAATAAGTATCAATAAGCTAAACATTTGTAAAAAAAATAATTTAAAAAGACATTCCTTATTTTGCAGCTGCACTGCTTTTGGTTACACCCTAGGACACTGCATAAAAAAAAAAAATCTCCCTTAGAATTCTTAAAGGAAACAGTGTCCAAAAGCTTTTCCAGCGCTTCGATTTACTCTAAATTCCTTGTATAATCATTGTATAATGATCTACTCATCTGATGATTTTAGACCTGGAAAATAAAGCTCTTGTGACCATCTTGTGAAATGGATCTAAGTGCTTCAGGGCGGTAGGAGTCTGGGAATCCTGAACTTCATTACATCTTTAATAACACTTCTTTTTACTTTGAGTGGCAATGTCTCCTGCCACAGAGAACAATGCAAATATGAAACCAGTTTTTATCAATTACTGGAATTACTCCAAGACCTTGTACCTCTTTTTTATCATTTTCTTATTTTGAATTCTTGAAAATAGACCATGAAAGGTATTTTATAGAGGCTGATTAA
This sequence comes from Acrocephalus scirpaceus scirpaceus, assembly GCA_910950805.1. Lineage (NCBI taxonomy): Eukaryota > Metazoa > Chordata > Aves > Passeriformes > Sylviidae > Acrocephalus > Acrocephalus scirpaceus. Next base: position 50,580,157 of record OU383774.1, on the reverse strand, counting down.
AAAAAACAACAACAACAACAAAAAAAGACCAAAACACCCAAAACAAAAACCAAAAATGTGTTAACTTTCCAAGCCGTTTACATTGTCCATGTGAAAACTCAAATTCTGGGCCAGAGTTTTCAAACTCTTTTGATAGCTCAGCTTCTGAGGTGTGCACAGGATAGCTCTTCTTTCAGACTATTAGTAGTGAACATCTTCTGAAGCTCATGACTCTTTAAAGTTCCCAGATGGAGCAGCAGAAATCACTGGTTACCTTTTAAAAAAAATCTTGTGATTAATGTTAGAGCTGAGATGAAATTCTGTGATCCTAATCCACTGCCAAAAGCAAAGACTTAAAATAGGGGAAAGGAACAATTGACCTCTTCAGGGTTTGACATCCCTCCAATTTCAGCAATCCAATGAAAATTCTTGTTAGCAGTGTTTACACAGTTCTCCAGTTCTACAATTTAACCTACTGGTTCTGATCAGTTTGATATTTCATGGGGTTTTTTTTCACTTCTTGCCTTTTCAAACTTCAGAGCAGCTTGTTTTGTATTTAGTTAAACAGCTCTCATCTCTCACCCTCAATAGCTATCTATTTTATTGTTGACTGAAGTAATTCCAGGAGCCAGTTTAATATATATTGACTTGTTTATAAAGCATGATTGAATAAAAGAGAACTACAAAACATCAGGTGGCACCAACAGTAGTCATAAAAACTTAGTAACAATAGAGGAGTTCTGATGTATCCCTATGCTGCATCTTAAATTGAGCTGGAAGGTATTTCATCTAAAAGCTGGAACCCAAACTATGTGTCTGTGGCGTGTTGCTGCTGGAACTGTGGGTGTGGAGCTTCACCAATAAAATATGACCACAGTCTTGGTAACTATTGTCTTCTCTGTAATTTAGTCTTTTGACAAGATGACATGAATTCTTGGCAGACTTTCATGTCAAGAAAGCCAAGAGAATGATTTTATTTTTCTTCCCTCCTCTCGTGAAGAGGAGTTCACTTTACAGACAAGCTTTCTTCTGGGAAAGGCAAGGTCAAGGGGGAGCAGGTTATTTTTAGGGGTCATATACCACCAAGCCAGGACTCCCCAGTGCTAGACAATAATCAGCTCCTGGGTTGTATTGTTTTGTTTTGTGTTTTGCAGCTGTATGCACTTGACCGTATTTTGCCAGCTGAGACATTTTGTAAAGGGTGAGTAAGGGATCTTTAAACACTAACTCCCCAAGCTAAATAAATAACAAACCCTACCAACCTCCCTAAAATTCCCATATGCTCACTGAACTCATAATTTATTGCAGCAGCTCTGTAACTCTTTAAGGGCACTCATAACGTCTGAGAAATTAAAAAAAAAAAAAGTGTCTATCATCTCTCACTATTCTGATCTTGTCTCATTTGCCTTTATTCTGCTAGGATTTTTCCTAAGTGGAGTTTAAGAATTATTTCAGCTGTTTATACCTATACACACCATGCAGCACCAGTTAGGGATTACTATGGCATGTGGCCAGTGACCTGATACCCTGTATAGTTTGCCTGTTCTACATTTTGTTTCCTATTCCACCTATTCTGCATATTTGTTGCCTGAAATCCTACCTATTCTGCTAGTGGACAAGTCTCACTGAGCACTGGCATTTTGCACATTTTTCAGGCATAAGGATCTTTTCTAGTTTCTAAAAAAAAAAAAAATCTCCTCTTTTCCTGGACTTGACAGAATTCAGTCTGTGGACTTGCACAAAACCACAAACTCCCTTCTTTCTGCTGGGGTTTCTCCTCAGCATGGAGGATGCCACCATGCCTAGTTGCAGGTATACAGGTTTGCTCTGCAAAGTGGAATGTCTCAGCTGGAAGGAGGAATGTCCCAGGCCAGCCTCTTGTTTTTGTAATATCTTAGATACTTTTTACTTTTGAGGTCATAATCATTGAATTTATGTGATGGGTAAACAGAATCTTTAGCACATCTGAAATCCTCAGGCTTTGAAATATTAATGGGCATAAAAATAACTGGGTAGTGGTAATTAAGATACGGTAGAAAGAAAAATGAAATGTTTAACAATTATTATTAATGAACATTACCTAAAGTTTGAGAAGAAAATACTGGGTAAAGAAGAAGAGAGAGACTGCTTGGTGCATATGTTCATCTAGTAAGTACCTTAAATATATTGATGGAGACAATGATTGACCCATATTTTAATACGAACATTTTGTAAACTTTTCTGTATTGATGGGACCATTCAGAATCACCTTACAATTCCTTCTTTTTCGTCTTTCCTCTCTGAAGTTTTATTTTGCTTTATTTATCTGCAGGATGATGGCCTTCCAGAGAATGAACATCAGCTCTCTGTAGCTGGGAAGATAAAGAAGCATTTCAACACAGGCCCTAAGCCGAACAGCACAGCAGCTGGAGTTTCTGTCATAGCAGTAAGCATCTGAAATACACAGATGAAACAGATTTTTGTGCCCACTAGACAGTTAGGTGTTTAGGACACCAAAAGAAACCAGAGAGGGTTAATCTTTAGATAATTGTAGCATTTAATTAATATAAGCATAGTTAGACTGGTATCCTGCACAGCTTCTCCTTGATTCTCCTTGTGAGTCACATTGTTATTTAACAGCCCTAGGAGATATAACTGTACACACAGTCACAGTTCCACATTTTACCAGATCAGTGGACCTAACTCCAATATTAATTCAACAATTTGAATTGTGGGATCATGACATTTTACTTGGCAGCAGACTCATCGTATGGATTTAGGCCACACTGAGGCTGTAGCAGGACAGCACCACTTTAAAAAAGAAATTGCTTCAAAATTTAACTGAAAATCTGTATGGCAGCCTAAGCCTCTCCTCTTTGAAACATGAAAGAGAGCTATGATGCCTCACTGCTGCCTTCATGGTTAACATGAGTAGCCACATCAGATTTAGCTGGGCAGCAGCATTTTATTATAGTGCCACACACAGCCTGCTTCCCTGTCAGCAGAAGTATTTTATGGGGTAAAAACTTAATGGAACTGCTTGCTGCCTTCTGTCACGTTGCAATTCCAGTGGAGGCATTCTAGTTTTGAAGGTGTTGGAGTGTCTGAAGCAAAGCTTGGCCAAAATTTTGACCAAGCTTTACTGAGGTTTCAATGGCATCCTCAGTGGAGCGTCCACCACATACGACTGTATTTTTTCCTCACGGATGAACATGTGTGTGACATATACATGGACACAGGATATATTCAGCATATGAAGAGATTATTCATACTAATGCCATTGAATAGTTACATGCACATCCTTCACATTTTTGATACATCTGCTTGTGTTTGTAAGCTTTCCTTTATTACTCATAGTAATGTGAACACTCCAAAGAGTCACTAAAAATGTGACATGTTAAATGTAACCATTCCCATATCAGATTACTCAGTGTTCATTCCCAGCCTCCATAAATTGCAGGTGGTGTGACTGCACATGTACACTTTCTTGTACTGTTTCCACTTTCATGTTTCTCAGCTCAGCCCCTCCAGTGTTGAGTTAAATCAGCATGAAGTAAATTCAGCTCAGCACATGCAATCTGGCTCACAGGTGTGAAGTGCTTGTGCAGCAAAATGGATACTCTCTCAAAGTTACTTGGTATAAGTACTTGAAATTTCAAGCTGTGCCTCTCATATTTTTTCTTTACTCTTTCCTACCCTGAATGTCTTCAACATGGAAGCAAGTTGTTCCTCATGCTTTTCCTAGATTTTCTCAGTCATCAGCTAACATAGTCAGCATTTATTTATTTTCATTTTTAAGCAATAATACTGCAGCAACTCTCCCACAACTAAAACATCACATACCCATTGCTCATCTGAACTGCAGGTATGTTCTTTATAGACTAGCTGAAACCGTGTTCCTATTGAATGGACTGCCAGCACGCTTGTCCATGGGAATTACTGCTCAGATCCTCCATGCTAGTGACTTCAAAGCTTAAAAGCAAGAAATGATGCCTCTGTCCTCATCCATCCCTTGCCTCCTTTATGTTTTTAATATCCCTATCCTCCTCCTTTTTTTATTTGCCCCAGTTGCTTTGCCAAGGAATTGTTTGCAGCAGTTTAATACCTGAGTAATGAAAGAGGCACTGTAGTGAATCGGTCCACTGCAAAACATCAGGAAAAAATGTGTATGATTAATTATATTCTTAATGGCTTTTATTTATCTTTTAGTGTTTGGAAATTTAACAGATTATTTTTGGTGATCATCTCTGTGGGCAAACTTCATATCCTGATACAATTGATCCTGCAACTTGGCCTATAAAGTAGAAATGTTTAGAATACTTTTACATAATTCAGAAAGTGGTTTGATTATGGGAAGATATGAGGAAGTATAGGCTTCTTTAGTGATTTGGTAATGTTTCAGACTGCTAGATAATTTCCATTTTATGAATAAATTAGTTTTGTTTTCTACAGAAATAATTTAATATTTAAAAGAAAGCCAAAAGCAAAACAACATCTTTAAATGTTGTTTCTGCATTTGGAAGTCTATTTAATATACATTTGACATGCATGTCACCAGGGGTTTATGTTTGGAAATCTCCCTCTAATTGTAAAATCTCAAATAAGCTAAAATTAAATCCTATTAACAAAGACTGCTCTAGATTTAGAACTTTCAAAGTATGTATAGATTATGTAACATATTGTTTGGCACTAAAGACATGCACTAACTATATTTGTTTTAAAAATACTGGGGGTTTGTGCCTGCCTGTATGTTTACATACTTTTTGAGAGAGTGCTTGTGTATATAATATATAGAGTTGCCTTCTATATATTATATAACACATCTGTGTCTGTGTTTGTGAAAATGTGTTAATATGTGCTTATATTTCTGTAGCTTACTTAATAGTATGAAAGATAAATATTATCATTTATTTTGAGTATTATAACTCCGTTTATGTACAGAGCTCTTGAATATGTGGTATTTAGTTCTTAGTTGGTCCTCACATTGGTATGATATAATATTATATGCCTGTTTTCTCTGTTGGCAAAAAGTAACACACCTCAAAGATCTCAAGGAGTATTTACCATATGCACCAATTAAAACTATAATATGAAAATTAAGTTCCTAAAGATGTGTCTCTTCCTTGACTGAAAGGAAGTTTGAAGCCACATGTGTTTTGCATACAACTTCTGTGGCTACTGCTTCCTTCAGCAATGTCCAAATTGCATTGATTCCTTCGGTTCAGACTTATGTCTGCTTTATTAATGTGGTAATCTCAGTGAAAGTTGTCTCCGTCTATCCAAGGCAGAGACATCCTACTTCTCGTGCATGTGTCCAGACTTCCGGTTTGTCCACATTTGAAAGGATTCATCAGTTTGGACAAACTACTCTAATGAACATGTGCATGCCTAGGAAAGAAGTTCCTTTGCTGATGTAGTAGAATGATTTCTCAAACAAAATTAGCTATAAAAGCGAAGAGACTTTTCTGTTGATGCAATAATACATCATTAAAAGTTCTGCCAGAGTAACTATGTCAGTTGGGAAAAAATTCCCCTGAACCAACATAGCTTTGCCAGCAAAATTTTAATTGGAAGCTAGCTTTTTAAACAGCGAGAGAATTAGCAAGTCCCTAAAAAACACTGCTTGCTGATGAGAGAGTATGTAGGAGAAATATCACTTTACTTGCCCTGTTCTTAAACTCTTGTCACAGGCGTTGACTACCGGTCTCTGTGGGAGACGGTTTGGGCTAGTGCCCCTCAGTCTATGTCAGAATGGCCACATTATTGTTAAGCATGTGCCAAAATACTTGCAGGATCATGTTTCTCATACAGCTTTTCAATAGGAGCAGTATTTTTTAGTTCCGTGATGGTGTTTATAAAAGGTACTGCAGTAAAAACATAAAACCAGACTTGTATTAACTAGCCTTTTTAAGATCTGGGGATAGATTTTATTCTTCAGTTCTTCAAGAATGTCAGTTCCATTTATTTTGGTTTGGTCACAGTCACAACACCCTAGTGGCTGTACCCTCTGGGCTTCAGTGACAGTGGCTAGAGTGACTAAAAGTACAAATCACTTTTTGAGGAAGCTTCTGCAATCCAAAGGTGTGCTGTAATTCCTTGTATGAACCGAGCATCATTTAATATATGTCCTTGTCTGAAGCGTTAAATCTTGCCCTGTATGTCATCATTTTGGTGCTTGTACTTTTGCCAGTGTTAAGGCAGAGAAAAAGACTAATGCTAATCTGCTGTTAAGGTCTCTGTTAAGGTCTCTTGTATGAGGTCTCTGTCTTGGCAATGAGAGTAAACTCCAGCTGGAGATGCAGAGTAAACAAGTTGAACAGAAAAGGATAAAAGCTCCTTAGAAAGTTGGTGCAGCTCTCTTCTGCTTACAGGGTCCTGGGTTGAGGACCCTGGCAATAGACAGGCAGCTTGTGGGTCATTGCCCTGCGTTCTGCCGATTGTAAAATAAAATTACCAATGCCAAGTGGAATTTTTATCCATAGGATTTCTTGGGTGGTGTGGAGGAGAAGCCAAGCCTAGTCTGTAAGTTTTGCTTAAAGTCTCAAAGCTGTGTCTCGGCTATCCCCTCACATCTTTTGTCTGTGTTGTCTTGGGGTTGTTGTCCACAGTTGCGTTTCTCATGGCAGGATTTCCACACCACCAAAATTGTTCCAATTCTTGTTAGGGAGTGACTTTCCCAATTTTCTCTGAATTAATTTTTGTCTATTCAATTTTAGGGCAATATTTTTGATCTGCTTTTTAGGAAAACATCCCTTTTGTGTGTTTTGTGTGCAGCATACAAGGAAGCCAGTAGATGGCAATAGCAGACCAGTATAGTTAAGCCAACACAAATTTAACTCGAGGTACAAGGTTCCCATGGTTTTAAACAGGAATCATCCTTTAAATAATTCTGAATAAAATGAAAGAAGCATTGCTTTAACAAAATGGAATAAATTATTAAATTCAACACTTGCAGGGGAGTCATCAAGAAAAAGTTAAATTTGCAGTTAGTTCCTAACTCCCCTTGAAGTGGTTGGAACCTGGAAATGTGTTGAACTGCTTTTCTGAGTTCAGAATTAGAAACTATCAGTACTGGAAATACATGCCACACTCTTAGTGAAGCACAAAATGGCCTTTTCCCTTCATAGAGCAAAAATCTGAAAATCATTGCAACAGTTTTAGGGCAGTCAGAGTGTCTCCGTCAAGATTTTTTCCCAAAAAATTTTATGTAATTCAGCTAAATTATGTTTCCACCGTCTGTTAGTGCAGCACAGAAGGGTTAGGGAAAAGAATACATTTTCTTTGTTCCTATGCACATGATTTTGCTAATGATAAACTAAACTTGAAAGATCTTTATTCCTTAATATCACCAGCACAATTTCCTGGACACAATGTTAAGTTAATTTCCATTTTGACTTTAATTGGTGCAATTTTAAACCAAATAGTTTTGTACTGTTATCTTTTTGAGCATGAGGTGTAAGCTGAAATGATAAACAATGTTATTCATGGCTCTGAGTAGTCCTACTCTCCAAGGTTAACACATTTTTAGAAATGAATTACCATGATTGATGGGGTATCAAAACCTGATTCTTTTCATCTTTACACATTCCATGATTATGAAGCAGTCTAATTTAAGCCTTGTGTAGTTTGTCTAGCCTGCTCCTTGTGATGGTTGCACTACATTTAATTTTTTAAAAATTATTATTATTATTAAACTTCTCAGTTAATTTGCAAAAGATAATATTCTATTACTGGTATGTGCAACTTAAAAGGGCACTACTGTCTTTGGAGGTAATGAGATATTTCAGACTTTTAACTGAATGCATTATGCATTAACTAACCTATTCGCAAACTCCATTTTAGTTGGAATAAATTGGCTTCTAATTTAGCAAGACCAAAACTAGAATTAGTATCTTTACCTTTTATTTCTTTACCTTTTTTTTTTCCCTTTTTTTCTTCTGTGGTGCATAGCTTTAGGATGTTAGATAAGAGTGAAAATGAAAACAGTAAATATGCACTAAATAAGGAACAGCTTGCTCTGGAGTCTGAATTCTCTAGCCTAATGTCGATCCACTGAGTTGCCCCATTTCTCTCTGCTCAGCTGGACCACGGGTTTACCATCAAGAGATCAGGGTCTTTGGACTACTACCAACAACCAGGAATGTATTGGATAAGGTATGAGATGGTGCAGCGCCAACAGTCAGTGTTTCCATGGCAACGTGCTGGCAGTCTCCATTAACCAGTTCCTTCAGTGGATAAACATGCTTTTTGATTTGTTATCCGGTCCATATGCTGCTTTATCAGTTTCGTTTTAATCTTGATTGAGATGCCACACCCCCTCATTCCCTTTCTTCACCCATCCCTCACACCCACATTGCCAGCTTTCTCTTCATCGCACATGCTCAGTATCAATCTCCCCTATAGTTAAAAGGACAGTGTATATAGAAAATCTACAGATATGCTGAAGTACGCACCCTCCCCCTCCCTTCTGCTTGTTAAGGCATCTGCTTCCCCTGTGCTCCCGTTTCAAAACACACGGAGCAGCAACAGGCTCTCAGCATATATTTTCCTCTTTTTCCATGCAAGATGTGGAGCTATATACTGTCATTTTAAACCCACTAAACACAATCCTTACCTTAGATTGGACAATGCATTTGCATAACGCGGGCATAGAAACTCTCCCAAGTTCACTGAAATACAATGCATTGTATGTGCTGGTAAGCTTGTGTTTCTAACAATGCATTCCTTCTCTTTTCTTTTTAAAACCCTTCTGATACCTATTTATTTTGATTTGATTTTTTTTTTAAATATTGCATGAGTCTCTTGAATATATTTTTCTTCATTGTGTAACTGTGCCAGGGTTGTTGTTAGCTGGCTTAACCTGTATGATAAAATGGGGCTCTGGGCGAGGGGGGCTTATTCTGGAGCGGGGGCAAGGAGGGTTCCAGGTCTGATAGCCCACAAGAGGCCCACACACCTCATCAGTAAATCCAGAGCTCTGGAATTTCCATCAAATGGTTACTTGCTGTCTTTTTCCTTATTACTCACAAGACCTACATTTTGATAGCTGGAGAAATTTTTATAAGTTTATTGTGAGACTAACACTGCCTTTAAAAACTTGTCTGTGAGGGATTTGTAAAATGTCAGCAAAGTAACCACCTTAGCAAAACAGCAGAGATGGGCACTGTGAGTGTTTCCAGTAAAGTAAAACTCCCACCCTGGATCATTTCACCAAGTGCATGGATCGGGCTACAGCACGCTTTCCATAAAACCTAACAGTTCCCTGAGCACACACTGAGGACTAAGTAGTTTCTGATATGGATGTTCTGGGGAAAGAAAAACAAAACAAACCCAAACCCAAAAATAAGCCTATTTTTCAGGCAAAAAGTAGAAAAGTCAATCCAATCCATGAATTGAACGCTGGCTAATAAAAATTTAGAAAGACTCTCACTCCAAGTGCTGGAGTGTGCAGCAGTATCTGTAATTCATCTAATTCCACCCTATCACACTTGTGGTGGTGGCTACAAACCCACTGACCTGCAAGGGCAGAGCAAAACCTGCTGATCTGTCATGTCACTTGGCATCCTTCTTCATGCTCCTTGGTTTTGGAGAAGGGGGAATGGGACCTGCGTGCCCAGCTTTAGATGACTGTGTGTTTGATAGTAGTAGAGGAATTTTTTGCTGAAGAAGGAAAGATGGCATTTTCTGTCAAGCAGAACTTTGGCAAAGTGTTGCAAATTTCATGCCTGCTCTGTAAAATAGTGAGGAAGATCACATGGGATTTATTTATTTTCCTAGGGTCTAATTGCTATCCATGGTCGGTTTATACTCCTCTGATTTACATTTTTTATTTTACATTAAAAAGGAAAAAAAAAAGCAAGCAAACAAAGTCTTTCCATTTGTTATACACAATATTTGGATCTTTTAAAACCCCTGCTTCAGGGGGAGCAGATCACCAGAAACAGGAGCCTGTGAGAAAAGTGAACCTCTCCTCAAATTGGCCTTGGCTCAGTTTAACTGCATAGCCCAGGTTTTGAAACAAACCATATGCATTTTGAAGAGGTAGGGGGGGAAGACTCTAAATCTGCAACTTGGTAAATAAATAAAGCTATATTAAAAAAAAAAAAAAAAGGTTATTTGACTAAAACACTAGTAATGGCTGCCATCAGCATACAAAATGACACATCCCTGAATAATGGGCTGGAGCAGATGGGCGATAATCTCTCTTATTCATACATAAACTGTTCTGTATTCCAGCTGGGGGCAGTAACAACAATGTTTATAATTAGGGGTTCCTTAACTATGCACATAGTGTGGAAAGGCAAATTGGGAGATCAGGGCTCCTTGTCGTGGATGCTTAATTAGGAAATCCTCTGTGAGGGGGTGCAGTGGACCAAACCACTGCCGTGTGTTTGGATCTCTCTCATCTCCCAGAAACATGCAGCTGTTGTGGTGACCAATGTTCTAGTCTAAATAAAGCCATTTTGATACAGTAAGTGTTTAGTTTTTAGTAGCGCAGATGCAAAGCATATGAAAATGTTCATCAATTCATGCCTATAAAACAAATAATTTATCACAAGGACATGAAAATTAATTTGAATTCACAAGTATAGTGAAAAACCATGTCTCAAGGAAAATGTATTGCTCCCTCTAGAAGTCTTCTAAAATACTTCTAAAATTGCACTATTTCCTCCTTCAACAACCAGAAAACCTTGTCCTTTCTCTGCCTAAAAGACTTCTGTTTTCAAAGTCCTTCAAAATCCTGTTTTTTCTAAGTGTCTTCTACATCCTCTTTGATTCCATTTCGGTGGGATAATACTTGCAGAAGTGACATGTTTTTTTAGATACAGCAGGAGTTGTTGTAGCTGGCATGAGCTATAATGCCTGGAAAACCAAGTTCCTTGAATATGACGATCAGGGAAAACACAGGGACCAAATCAATAAAATCGTTTAGACCCCAGACTAATATAGGTTTTAAAACCAATCTACCAAATGTTGTTGGAACATCAGCCCTGCAATCAGAGATGCAGTAAAGGCCAAAGCAGTATCCGTAGGGGACAAGTCTTGGAGGTCCCAGTTAAAACCCTGAAGATTGGACTGATTCAGAAAATCGAAGGAGCACCAGAGTGGTTGCATCCAACAGAATATTACTAGAAAATGTCAGTATATGTAGTAGTATATATATATATATATATATATATATATATATTCTATTATATAATTATTATATTATATTATATTATATTGTATTATATTGTATTGTATTATATTATATGAGGGTGTGTTATATTCTACATATCCAAGACACTCTAGAAAAGCAAAATGGGCATAATAAAATCCAGGAGTGAATGGAAAAGTCATTAATGATCTATCTATATAATGACAATAGAAAGGAGATGAGTTACATTGGATGCCTAACAAAATTATCAATCTGGTCAATATTAAATTCATAAATACTAGATTTTTAAAATAGGGGTCTCACTGTCACAGTTTTAAATATATCTAAATAGCTCATTTGAAAACCCATGATTCCATCCTCTGTGTTTGGTTCCTAGTTCACATTACTTTGCATCTGTTGAGTAACTTACACCTGTCCCAAGTGGATACAACACACTTTCAAGTCAAAAGTTACAGCCAGACATTTTGATGATGGGACAAGGAATCTGGGAATCAAGCTTGCTATCTTGTAAACTGCCATTTTTAATAACATAAAACCCTCCGTAAACTGAATATTGGTAAATACAGGCAGATACCTAAAATAATTTAAAATCTCTTCTCCCCATCTTTGAGTAAAAAACCCACAACTGATTTACAAACTATAAATAAAGTTCACTCATGCAAACAACTTGGCACTAACTCTTCCACGTGTAATTGAAACCAGATGAGGAATTGTGTCTCTAAAAAGGGGGATGTCAAAGAGTAAACACAAACTTAAATACAGCAATATGAATTCAACAGTTATGTATATCGAATACTTGTCTTTGTGTTCACTCACCAGTACAGTACAAAGCATATATCAAATTGATTTGGTTTTCTTTCTTTTTTACTTTCATTTTAGTTAAATTTCATGCCAGAAGTTACATGGTGTGCTAAAGCATTGGGCTTTTGTATTTGGAGGTTTGGGTTCAAATCCACTCGATTAATTTGTCCCCTCGATGTGGTCATTTGCACGTCTCCAAATCACCGTGTAACTTGACTTGGTTATACCTTGTGCCTGAGGGACTAAAAATGCCATGAGTGTCTCACTCCTGGACTGAGGTGCATTGCTAAGTTTGAAGTACTCTCAAAAAAGTGTCTTGATTTATGAATCAATCACACTTATATATATATATGTATATATATAAAAATATATATAGTGTATATATAAATATATATATATATATATATATATATATATATAACTTGAGAAACCCATGGAAAAGAAATATAAAAAAAGATGAGACTGAAGGGCTGCCTGGATTGTGCCACAATATTTAATGGTCATTTTTACAGCAAGAAAACTTGTTAATGTATAAGGTCAATAGATGGAAGTTTAAGGAAATAAGATAAACTTATCTAGATGTGAACATTTAAATGTGTGTATAAAACTATAGATATAAAAGAATGTACTGGAAGAAAAATACCAATGTTTCAATACGTACATTCATCTAATTCCACACGCTAAACAAAGCTTCACAAAAATTGCTAACAAATTGCAAGTATGCTCCTGCAGAATAAAAGCAGGCAAAGGGAAGGGTTTCTTAGATTAATGCATGAACAGCTGCATCCCCAGTTTAGTCTCCTGGCTGGTATGAATAATGTATGGACTAAGAGGCAAAATGCACATTAATGTTCTTTTATTAATGAAACTAATATATATATCTATATTTGGTGGCCAGCAGTAAATTAAGACAAATGAAAAGAATAACAGTCACTGCTCACTTTCATAAAATTCAGTTCCTTTAATCCAGTAATTACTGACCTGACAGAAATTATCAGCCCACAGCTAAAACAAGGCTCTTCCCATTACAAATCCACCACATATATCAAAGCGGTTGTAGTTTTTGAAAATCTGTTCATAAATACACAGTGAATGGTTTTCCAAGATAAAAAATAAAATTGCATGGCTCAGGAGTCCTGTAACTTCAAGTGGTAGAAGTCAGGATGAAGATACTCTTTAAGGAAATATCTTGGAATGATGTTAACTGCACCTTAATATGTCAATGACGGAAACAATGATTTTAAAATAATGCTCTATTACTACAAATTAAATGCATTTTCAAAAATGGCTTGGTAACCATTTGGTACTGGGTGTCAGGATTACTAAATGTTGATGCAAAATACATTAGTGCTTAATGAAGTACTTCAGACACATCACCACCAAATTATTAGAGGTAATCCACTTACCTTCTGCTGGATAAGAAGCTCTACATTTCCTCATCTGGATTACAGGAAGGCAGCTGCATATTTTAAATAAGAATGCTGTCTTTACATTTTAGTTGCCATTACTCTCATATAGTGCTCAAAGTTCTCAGTCTCTAACCTAGAGCCAGCAAAAAAAGTCAAAATGTGTTAATGAAAGTGTGGGATTTGCAGCCCTGTGAAGCATAAGTGCACTCCAGATCCTCCTATTATTTATTGAGAGAGTAGCTTGAAGGAGAAATACCCTGGAAGTCCATAATGGACTGGTTCATGCACTGGCAAACCACCCAGGTGAACAGCAGGTGAAAGAATGCATCTTTTAAACCAAGGCAATAAGAGGCCTTTGTAACAAAAACATCAATAATAATGGAAAAGCTGATTTTTGGAATATGTCCATATGCACAAGAAAGTACAGCAGGTGAAAATCACACAAAACACATGCAGTCAATACTCATATGTATCTATCTTACCATCTTCTCTGCATTCCAAACGATGAATCTATCACATTTTGAAATTCTTTCAAGGTAAAAAGTCATCGCAACATCATTAAATGAAAAATAGCATTTTTGCAGAATGCAGAGCCACAATACCATCAGCAGTGTATTACACACTGGAAGTGTCAAATGTCATTTGAATATTGGGCAAAATCACTCTGTTCTTGCAAGTTCTATAGAGCCTGAGCACTTTGTTTGTGGCCAGAAGTGCCCCTTTTTGTAGTTCTGACATGGTACACACTAAACGTTAGAATATGACCTGTGTATTTTTGCTTTCACTGGGTAAATACTGACTTCTTTGACTCTCTGTGACTTTTTAACTTTTTATTCAATAAGCTCTTTGGATGAGAAAGGCTCTGGATGTCTCTCAGCCCAGGAAAGTAACCACAAAAATGCCCCATTCTCTAGAAATATGTCTTTACTAAGACTGATTAGATCAAATTCAGGGAAAACACTGGACAAAAATGTAAAGAAAAACAGTCACAAAATATCTCAGGAAGTTTCTGAAGGGTTAGGAAGCCAGAAACTACAAACTACAGCAGCATAAGGTTCTAGATTAGGTGAGACCCTCAGGGTGTTTTTGCATAATATATTTTATTATTGAGGGAGGGAGTGCTTTTATGTATATTTAAACAAATAGATTTAAAGAACAGTCTCGGAAGATTTTCCAACAATCATAGTAGGGTTATATCTTGGGGTTTATTTTTGAAGACATCTTTGAAAGATGTCCTGGTACCTAGTTATCTTAGTTCTTTATAAAAAACAATATCCTAAAAAACCAGTTTTCTTTAACATTCCCTTATGTGTAAGTTATCTAAATTTAAATACCTTCAGATTTTACATATACATTTGCCATTCTCATGCAATAGGTTTTAAAAATAAATTCTGAATTTAATACAAGTATTTTTATTTATTCAACAAGAAATGTTTAAATTTCTCGGGGGAGAGTATCTATTACCACAGGATGATGTGATGTGGTTTAAACTTTAAATAAATGCTTATTTCCTGTAAGCATAAAAAATATCCTTTAAATGGAAATCTGTATTTTATAGAGGGGTAATATATGCCATTCTTTTCAATTTTCGCACAAAATTACATACTGTAAGCAGTATATTCACTGTGTGTAAAAGATCTAGGTATTCTTCTGTTTCACATTAAAAATAATCAAAAACTGAATTGGTTCAAGGCTAAGAAACATAGAAGGCATTGAAAATACTAATTAGAGCTCTTAACCGAAAGATAGCAGTAAAAAAAAAAATTGGTAGATAAAAAGTGTTGGATTTTGTAGCAATCACTATTTAAAATATAGGGATGAACTTATCAAAGTAGGTCATTTTACCCTTTTCAAGTAGTGTTATATAGGTTCTAGAGACAAAAATAATAGTTCAGCAATATAGCCTAACTGAATACATTTGCTATAGTAGTTCTGTACTCTGGTCCATCTTTCTGTCTCTGTTACATCACTATTGAATGCTGGTTGCATTATTTGAAAGCATGGATTGCTATAATGATATTCTGCACCAGTATGATGGATTTAGTTTTCATTTTAGTCTCAAAACTATGCTGGCTATAAATACATCTCTGCTCTCCTATGAGGCTCACACTGTAACTGGTAAATTTTCAAGAGAAATCAGTCATGCATATCTTAAGAGAACACAATAAATCCTTTGAAGCAGAATAACCTTTTGGCTACATTCCTTTAAATAGACGTTTTCATTATAGGGACAAATTTTACAAGCCTTATGAGTGAAACCTATTTAGTTCTCAAAGGTATCTTTGCTTCCAGTGCCATGATCAGATATTGGGTTGCATTTTGTATGTCATCTTACTGGTCACCTGCCTTTTCCTGTTTTGCTTTTTCCAAAGCAGTCACAGGTTGGGATTTAAGGGGGCAGCCCTGCCTCAGAAACAGCTAACCATGTGTCAAAGTGCTCTTGCTGAATCAAGGCCATCCTGTTGAACTTATAATTCTACAGAGATTTCAGGGACTGCAGTCTAAGATCCCATAATCAGGAAGACAGCAAAACCCAATGCTGTGCTTGAAACTGATAGTCAAACTAGGGCTACCCATACTTGGGTTGAAATTTCACCTCGTAAATGTGCCAGAAAAGCAGAAGAAAGAACGTGGCTAGAAGTTACAGCCATCTTATTAAGAATTGAGTTCTCAATAATGGCAGAATGATCGGAAAATAATGCCCATCCAATAAATATTGCTCTTTCCCATTCCTGGATACCTTATCTAGACGTGGATAAAATTTCTAGAGTATTGAATTCAGTAGACCTTGGTTAACAGGAAGAGACAGTGTGGTCAGGCTAAACAGGTCTTTCCGTCAGAGTTTTTCAGCGTTCCCTAAGAACATCCATTGAGCGGCATGATGTGTCAAGGAGCTGGGCTAGCTCCCTTCGGTGTTTGTTTTTCTCTCTTGTCTGACAACTTCATCACAATCCATCTTTGTTAGCTGATTGCACTGACTTGAACACGAGTGAGTGTGTATCAGCCTTCATTAGGTCAAATCAAAGACAAGTGTACATCTCTGCCTTGCCTGTAGAAACACATTTATACTTTGAGAAGGGTGGGGGGAAGGTCACTTGGTATTTGGCTTGAAATTTGATCCTGTTAAAGGATGAAATTAATAACATCCAGAAGTAGAACATATGGCATCCATATATATGGCACTGTATCTGCTTGATGATGTCACGCTACCTCTTAAGGTTTGGGAAATGCACTTTTTCAAGCGTTTAGCTATGTTGTGGGCTCAACCTTTCAGACCTGACTGAGACAGAGCAGGCTTAATTTGCTCTGAACATTTATTATCCCTGGTATTTGCAGGCCACATAAAACCTCATGGTTTTCATTATCTTTGCATTTCACACACAGCCTAATTTCATTTATTCTTATTTTATGCCCCTGCCAGACCACCGCTCTTGATAAGGAGAGGCAGGTTTTCCGACGAAGACGCAACCAGGATGTGAGGGGACGTTATAAGGCTCAGCAAGCTCCACCTGAACTCAACTCCGAATCGGAAGACTATTCACCAAGTTCATCCGAGACTGTTCGCTCACCTAACTCACCCTTTTAATAAAACACTTTTTCTCAAAAGTCTTGGCTTTAACCCTTTGAGACCCTGAAACTGCTTCAGGCCTGTGTGGAGTGAATACAGCTGATCTATCCAGCAGTAAACGCTGGGATGGTAGAACACAAAAGGGTGCTCACAGAATCTTTGTAAGAATAATTTCCTAATTGATTGAAATACTTGTTCTCTGTTTAGATTGCAACTTGCTGCTAATAAGATCCTCAAAGGGTTAAGGCTATTTTGCTTTTTTATTTAAAGATAGAAGCAGTGAATGTTTTCATCAGTGGAGCTAGGAACTGCAGTATGTAATTTTAGCACATGTTAACCCTCTGAGTAAATGATCACCTTGAATCTTGACAACCCATATTAGGGTTTTATTCTGGCTTTTTTGCTTTGATACGCACATATCTTTTATAGTATCCTGAGGTTCCTTGCCTGTTTCTGGCCAAAAATATATCAAATGTACTATTGCTTAGTAATTATAGGCTTAAAAATTAAAATAAAATTAAACAAATGGTATCTTCTTCAGCAGCTCATTCCAAACCTGCATTGTACTTCGACACAGAGTGACTGTTATTGGAGGATATGATGCAGGGCTAAATGGGAAATTCAGTTTAGGGTGTTCTCGTGGTTTACAGAAGATGACATGATGATGGCCAGAAATGATTGCTTCCATGTAGTTTGCTGCTAATGATAATGTTGAGTTTTGGGAAATTGCTTGAGGACATGTTCTGTCATGTAATAGTATGTAATGATCTAGTTGAGAAGTTCCTGGTTCCTTTGCATCACATTCAGGAATGTACAGGCATCCTCTCGGCATGACCTGGTTATTCCTTCAGAGCCATTTAAAAAGATTAACACTGATGAGCACTACCCTTTAAATAGCTAGAGTACCTCTAAATCGGGGAAAATACAAGTCATTTAATATATATGTAAAGCCTAAATTGAATTAGCAAAAGTTTTGTCTTTAGAATGGAGAAACTAAAAATGATTCACCAGTTTTATTTGTAATATTTAATAAAATGGGCATTTACACAGAGTATATATATATATTACTGGTTTGTTAAAACCTCAAGACAACATTATAGCTTTTTATTTGACCATTATCATAAAGTTGGCTTCCACAGAAATATTATAGTGTGTAGACTTTTGCTTCAGATGTGATAATTTGAAAAAAAAAAAAGATGGCTCAGAATTTCACTTGAATGAAAGAAGCAACTTTCAAAATCATGTTCTAAAATAAAAAACATTGTGAAATTTATAGTTTCTCTTATTGCTCATATAAAATGGAAGTTTTCTTCTCTAAAGTTAAAGTTTTCTCACAGTGTTTTTTTTTAAGTCACGTATGGTTTCCTCTCTCTCTCTCTATCTCCCCCCAACTTTGTCCTTTATCTCTTTCTTTCTTCCTTCCTTTTTCTTTCCTATTATACAGCCAGAAATATCAATATACTACCCAAAATGACATGCAGATTTTCTCAGCTTTCTGGGAAGTATAAATAAATTTTTCAGGAACAGGGCAAGTTGCCCACAGTGTCGCTCCCGTTCTGAGTGGTGTTTTTTTCATGCAACTGTCCGTATGAGCAGTTGTGGCAGCCAATGTATACCTGCAGCTGGTGGGGGCTAGTGTAAAGTTCTTTTGCACTTCTAGTTAGAAGTATCAGTTGAACTGTAGTTCAAGAAATATTGGAATTCTGTTTCTCCTTCCTACGAAGTGCATCTTTCATTGCCTCAGACATGAAGACTTATATATTGAAATCTCTGAAGACTTTAAACACAAGAATTTAATCTTGTGGATCTTCACACAAGTGGTATAAGTATTTCATATAGAATTCTTTTTGATCCATCTGATATTGATAATCTAGAAGTCAGATATTTAGTAGAAACTAGTTCTCCAGACTTCCTGGGTAATACAGAGAGATGAGCATTCCAGGTTTGATTCATCTCACCTGACATGGGCACACATTTTAGGCAGGACTCATGTTTTGATAAACCTATTGGTCTCACTCCATTGACTGTAGAAGGAACTGCTGGGGGAAGCTTACATCAGACACCAACTTCAGATTATGAGTTTACTAGAAAGTCACCTAAGCTATCAGAAGACTGATCTCTGAATGCGTGTCTGTGGGCAGAAGGCCTGTATATGGCCTCAGTTATTCTGTCTGGGACCTGAGTAACATTTTAAAGCAAGTGAAGCAAATAAGAAAAAATACCTCCATTGGGCCTGGAGGTGAAGGGACAAAGGAACTTCCATGCAAAAGTTTTTCGGATTTTAAGTTTTGGGAAAGGGTTGTATCTGTGCGTCAAATCCTTGACTATAACCATCCAACCCTCAACTCATTGTGGAGAGAAGATGTTCAGTAGATAGGGAACAACCACTGCCATCTTAATGGTTGTACATTTGTAACTTTTGGATGGGACAAGGATGATTTTTCCATAGGATCAAAACTTCAGTCAAGATAAAGCCTTCCTTGCCACTACCTCCCTGATTTACACTAGGTCAGAATCAGCCACAAGTTTGACCAGCCCTGATCTTCCCACATTTTATCACATCCTTCCCTTTAGAAGAGATACAGCTCAGCCATGTAAATGCAAGACATACATGTGGTAATAAAAAAGTGTCCATTAATGCCACATGCTCCTTCACTATTGTGAAAATTTGGCAGTCTTAAAGCAAAGGCCAATGTTCATTCTTCTTAATTAGAGAGGGAAGTCAGGAGAAAAAAAACTATGTTTCACCTTATGCATGAGAAATATTATTTGAAAACCCATCTGGGATTTTCCTATCACCTTTCTTTGCTTTGGAATACAGGGTTATCATTAAAATAAGATGTTTGGCTCCTTCATCTTAGACCATCTTGTATTACTTAAAATGTATGTAAAAATAATCCTAGATCCTGAAAATCCTACTCATCCCCAACATCTTATGTTTCTGATCTTTGGTTCATGTTTTATGAACATAACTATAAAAATATTTCTTTAAGTTATTTTTAGGTTTGTGAGAGATTTGGTTTCAGATTGCTGATATCCTATTTTAGGTTTCAAGGAAAGGTATCTGAATATTTGAACTGTTTCAAAAGAGTTTCCCATGATGATTTAAAATATATCCATATACCCATAGATACATATTTTAATATATCCATATATATGTATATATATTTATGGTTTCATGGAAGTTATAATGATTTAGGCTTGTTTGGCAGTGACTGCCATTATTTTTAATCTAACATCTGAATTCTTGGGGATAAGTGAAGACAGAATATATGGCCCTATAAATATTTGAAACACCAATGAAAAAAAGAAATCAGGCATAATAGACTATTTCTAATGTAATAATGTGGGAGAGCACATAGGACACTGTGGTCATTTTACTGTAATACAGACCAGTCCTTCTGACTTCTTTCCTCATTTCCCTTTTGAATCATTGGCTGGTATTGCTGCTAAATGTGACAACAATTGTTTTAGTTAGCAGAGATGGATGGCAGTTGTGGTAGGCACCATCCATCACCAAGGAGATGGAGACGGGCACTTCCGAAGGGTGACTTAGGTCATCTAATGTTTGGTCTCTGGAGATGCCTGGCAGCCTGATCTTAGTATTAACTGGAAAGTAGAACAGGATCACTTCCAGCTCAATTCCTCTCAATTAAATATAAGTGGGGATAACGGGTACTCTAACCTAAGTGTGGTATTCTAGTGAGCTTACATGCAGTAAGCAAACTTTGATGTGAAAATGTAGTACTGGATAGCACAGGATTAGCTAAAAGGTGATGAGCTGGGAATTGTCTCATCTAGATGCATCTGTCTAAGAGTTAAGCATCTAATATAGGGCAATAATCTAATCTTCCTGTGTAG
The DNA here is from genome assembly GCA_910950805.1 of Acrocephalus scirpaceus scirpaceus. Taxonomy (NCBI): domain Eukaryota; kingdom Metazoa; phylum Chordata; class Aves; order Passeriformes; family Sylviidae; genus Acrocephalus; species Acrocephalus scirpaceus. The sequence goes on along the minus strand of OU383774.1, from coordinate 50,559,402 downwards.
GTGCTAGAGGCTGGCTTCTCTAACAGATAATTAAAATTCTAGGATGGATTAATCACTCATAAGATGAGGTGCCTAGCCCAAATATATTTAAAACATGATTTATTAAGTCATGACATATAAATTAGTATTTCTGTAAGTTAAAATTTTCATAGCATTAATGTACAAAAAATCCAGAATACTATGGTTCTACTCAGAGGGTTAACAGAAAAGCACTAGGCATGCTGATTACATTGGTGTATCCAAACTGCTTTGCTTTTTTAGCCAGTGTTTGCTGATTTTTTCAGAAAATTCTTGAAAAATTTCAAGTTTGAAATAATTTAAGTGTTGTTGTTTAAGGAATTTCTATAACCAAATTAATCTTATTTTTAGCTCAAGTTATCACAGGAATAATATGTATCATTGATGCAGTGTAATTCTGTAGTTACCAATTTTATTAATTCCACAAGTGATTCCAGAAATCTGTCTTTTTTTTAATTACTTACTCTAGAGCTTACAATGGTGGCATAGGTGACTGAGACTGTCTTTCTTATTGGTAAACAAACAATATTGTATTTCAAGAAAGTCCTAAGAATCAGCTTTTCAGTTTGGTAGTGTACTAGTTAGGGGAAAGCTATCTCATTACTTGCATTGTGTAAATCATCTTTGTAGATGAAGATTGTTCATATTAATGAACACATTCTTTTTTCCTTGACATTGTAGCAGAAACTGTTTACTTGTTAATGAACAACCAATACATTAATTTGCTTCAGACTGTTAGAGGGGAAAGTGAGATTCCAGTCATTGACAATGTTATTGCTTTACAGTAGCCCTCATCTAATTTAAATGTGGTGCATACTACAATAAGCAAAGCCAAACCTGTGAATAAACTCCTGAAAAAACCTGGTGGGTCTTTATTCAGTTGGGTGCTCACATACAGTAGCATGTGACAGCAGGAAGGCTTTCAAGAATTGTTGAAATGAAAGCGATATATCCACAAATAAGAGTTAAATTGCAATCCTTTCCCTATGGGGCATATATGTTTGAAAAGAAAAAATAAAGAAAAGAAAAGAAAAATTGGCTCAGAGGTTTACAGTGGTACTATATTACCACAGGGCAAGTACATTAAATCATTGTTATTTACTAGCCTGGGGTATATGTTGGAAAATGGCATCTTTTTTATTTAGTTTAGATTGTGGGCAGGGAGAGCTTTCCTCATATTATTGCAGTGCCTGCTAGTGCTGCCATGGTTAAGGCTGTGTTAGTATTTCCATTATAAACTCTTAGTCTCAAAGGTTTTTAGTTTGATTGTAAAAATTTGCTTCAGGCAGAAACTTGGCATACAATTTTTCAGCTCAGAGCAGTTCTTTTCCTAAAATATGAGAGAAATCAGCTTGACCTCTTCAACATTTATTTTCTAAGTGTACACAAACATTTGTAGACGCAAAGGCAGTTTTTATGGAGATCATTTCAGATGTGTCACGTTTTCAAGCATATCTCACAGGTCTTAACTACAAAGGCGACAGCTCAGAACTTTTGGGCATTTTGAAAACCAGGAAGAAAAGTCAGTGATCAAGAGCAAAAATGTTCCACATGTGGGAGAGTTTTATTTTGATGTGACAAGCATTTAAATTTTGCACAGTAACGGGTATGTATACGCCCTGCTGACTACTCATGTAATTCCTAAACCCATTAGTTTAAGTCATTCCATGTAGACAATGCTAAATGTGAATGTGCAGAATTTCCCTGTAAGACTGGGAAAAGAAGCAGTTTTGTCTTGTGTTTTATAGTAGCACCATGGACAAAGCTGGCAATACACCAGCAAAAGGGGTCTGGGAAGAGAAGAATCAAACAGACATGTTTTCTCTTAAGGGGAAAAAATTGTCTGAATAAGACAGAGTTGAAAGCTCACAATGAATAAGATAGGTATCAAAAGCAATTTAAAAAGCATAAGTATGGAACCATTTGAAAACTATAAAAGTGCAAGGGAGCCATGCAGTGTTGTGAATCCATGTGTGGAACCAATCACCTACTAATCTGGAGCAAATTTACAGCTACAAACAGGCATAATTAATACACAAATCATACACACCCAGCGGCAGATGGAATTGAAATCCTAGTCCTTTTAGCAAACATAATGCAGACCTTTTCCTCATATATTCACTAAATGAGACCGTGTGTAGCTATTTGAAGTAGTGCTGCATACAGGCTAGTGGGGAAATTAGGTGTTTAAAAAATGGCTGCAAATTAATTTTTTTAATAGCAATTCTACCTCACTGGGTCCTTTTGGGAAATAATAGCTTTTAAAAAGTTATGTCTATGCATTTTATATTCGTGTGCATATATACTTGGCCCATGCCAAATGGCTTCAGTAAGAATTGAGTTGCTATATTGAGGTTTCATGTTGCCTGAAGTTTTCTGCAACACAGGCCAGAGGAAGGGACAAAGTCTCCATAAAATAAAGTTAGTGGATTGATCCACCTGTAATGGAGATGTCTTCCTAATCTTTCTCTTAGTGATCACCTTGAGTGATAAACCATAGTGTTCAGTCATGTCCAGACGTATTCCCCCTACCTAAGTGAGAGGGAAGGGGACGCTGGATAGAGCTTGGCACCCATTTTCTTGGCGCCCGCCTACAGTGCTGCACATTTTGTCAAGCCATGTGTAAATATCAGGTTGGGAAAATAACTGTTTGCACAAAATTATAGAGCACACAGGTAGTGATTAGCCATGACAAGGGTAGACTGACAATTGGAAGATGGTTTCCAACCAACTGATCAGTCAGATTTTTGAGAATTTTTCCAATAGTGCCATTGGGACCGAGAAATTCCAAAAGATTGTTAGGTGCTACTCAATCTGTTTCTTGAGGTGTTTCTGATATGTCCTCATATGTGTTTCCTGATGCAGGAAGATGCTGGACTCAAAATGTCAGAAGACAGCTTTATTTCTACATGTCTGACAGATTTTAATGCTAGCGATGATGAGTTATTCATACACATATAATTTTAGGTGTCTTGAAGAAAAAAGCAATGGTGAAAAAGAAGCTTTGCTTTCTTGTCTAGAGTTACGCTCCGGAAGAGCTGACATTACTACCACAACTGTTACTGCTGCTGGTATTACTATTTTATTACCACCACCATTGCCCTTTGGAGGTGATGGCTTTATTTGACCTGTGCATCTCCATTAGATGCCTGCAATGCTTCAAACCTGCCAGTATGACCAGCAAAGTCTTATATGAATGAATAAGAGCATCCATAAATTTGTTTTCTTTTCAAACAGAATGCCCACAGCTATCGAAGCTGGATTCCATCATATGGTGAGAGTTTGAGAATTAGAAAGAAGGGTATTGGTAAATTGAAGGAGAGGATTGATTATTTGTAAAATGTAAATACAATGTCCAAGGGAATTCCCGGTGCTGTATCTTGCAAAAGAGAGTGATAGATATTTTTTTCTTCAGCAAATCCAAACACGTAGGAAAATGCAAATAAGCCCTTGAGATATGAACTTCTGATAATTTGATGTTTATCGTTAATCTTAACAAGGTGTAATCTTTGTGACATTGCTTCACGGTAATAGGGAGATCGAATTTAAAGTGGGTAACGTTAGATCTTGGCAACTTTTGCCATTGCCAATTAAGGAGTGGGAGGAGTCAAATTGACTGATACTAAAACAAGCAGTTCCAAAGAGGCATTACCAGAGAGTTGGTGCAAAAAAAAAAGGGAGGAAGAGGACTCTTGAGTATTTCCCAAAGGCCAGTTTATCACTTGCCATTTGTGCTGATCTTTGGTGTCTTATCTGAGGGGAAGAAAAAAGCTCAAATTAGTCCAAGGTTAAAGACATATCCACTATTACTTACTTTTTATTTTATTAAGGAATTAATAATAAGATTTTATATTCTGCCTGAAAGGAAATTGTTAAAGGATTACTGGAGTGTGAAATTAAATAGCACTTTTCTCATGCCTGCTAAAAAGCCATCTAAGGAAGTGGTGGCCTTCAAACAAGTTTCTAAGTTATTTAAATTAAGAAAATTTGGTGGTTTTTTATTAATTCAGAAATTGCTGTGTGTTTGATTGGCATAAAGGAATCTTTAATTTTCAAGGTACTAATTAAATAATTTCTATATGCTACATATTCCTGCAAAAATAAGGAGGAAAGACAAATTTTCCAAAATGTGAGTAAAAAGAAATTATATCTGATATTATCCCCTTAATTTAAGAGCTAAGGTTTTAAGTTGCTGCTTACTCTTATGTAAAATATTTGCTCTAATTAGGTAATAAAAGAGTAGAAATGGAAAAATCACTTGATACTTCAGCTCTATCCTCAGCTTCTAATGAGTTAATGTTTCTTCAGCAGAGGACCATTACAATATATTTCAATTCAGTCATCACAAGCAAGCCACCAAGGAGTTAGGTCCAGCTGCATTCCTGAGAAGCTGTGCACAAGCTTTAAAAATTAGTCATGCAGCCACATCCTAGCTTTCCCATATAAATCTCTGTACCACAGTGAGTCTTGATGAACATGATTATAAAAAAAAGATGTAACTAATCAGAAAATTCTCACTTCATGTGCTAATATCCCAGCACAGGAGGTAGGTTTGGGTAGAGGTATGGAAATCAAATACAGTCCAGCCGTGGATGGACAGGCTTTGTATCTAGTGCCCTTCAACACTATACCAACTCTCATGAGAAATGTAAATGCTATTTTACAGTGGAAGCCTGCAAAATCCTACTAATGATTGGAAGTTTGATTGCAAATGGCTGGATTTTAGGAATTAGCAGGTGAATTAAGAAATACAATAAAGGACCAGAGGATAATGCATTGCATAGTGTATTCTTTCATTTGTTCTGACAATTGATTTAATTTTAATTTTGTACTTCTTTCATTATCAGCAAGTGTGCTGATGTAAAAAAAATTACAAGTAATATGAGATCCCACCAGGGCTCTCTGATTATTTTTGATGAAAGGCAGGAAAAGTGCTATTTTATCTATGTTGATAAAAACATATATTTAACCCTACCTTCATTTACAAGATAATAGTTGCAATTTAACCACTGGTTCATTGAATGATTCTTGATGCAAGACATAGCTGCAGAACTGAAGAGTCTGTTAGATATCTGTCTGTCTGTCTAGAATATTTTATCTTTCTTTTTTTCACAGGGATTACTAATTGACAACAAGGTTATAGGCATGTGGTACTTTCCCTTTTGGATTTTGTCATCCCAAAGAGTTTGTCCTCCATCTTACTAGCAGCAGAAGGTTTTGGCATGCCAAAATGAAGGCTAATGATTTGTGAACACCATAATCCTTCATGAACCTTCACTGTAAAACCCTTTTCTCTGCTCCCTTCCAGACACCTCCAGCCTCTCCAGGCCACTTGTTTCTTTTTCCTTTTCCTACACTCCACTTATCTTGTGTGGTGCAAATATTGTACATCTGTGTGTAAAACAGAGCAAGGAAACTGCTCCAGGGGAATAAAAAAAGCTTTGCCCTGCATTAATTACCTGGTTCTGTTCATTGTTCCCATGCACCAGCATGCAAGGAAACAGGGTATAAAGAAACTGACTACTGCAGTGGGAAGATGGGACCGCCTTCAACAGCAGTGATGGCTTAAATAGTAAATGACAGTAAGGGGTAAGGGCTGGAAAGTGTGTGTTGTGTCTTTTGGGATTAAGTTTTACCCTGTTGTTCTTTATATTTGGACTTTCAAAGCATTTTTGTTTTGAATAAAATGAAAGAGTAAGGTGCTGTGAAAAACTATTACAATTACAAAAGAAGAAAGACTTGGAGGAAGTTGGAGCTCAATGTGTTTAAATATTGCATACACTCAGTGAAAAGGGAAATATGTTGAGAGGAGGCATCATGTGTTATCTTCAAATTACATCCATGCTTTAGTTTTTTGCAATGCTTCCTACAGGACAATAATGGAAGGCATGCACTATGCACTGAGTCTATCTTGCAGTCGCTTGTCCCCAAGTGGTAGATGACATACAGTTTTATTATTTGTTGCCCCTTAACCTTCAAGATGGGAAAAGGCAGTTGCTGAAAACCCTAAGCTTAAATGCTGCCTTGGTTGTAGCTTCTTGCTCTGCCCCAAAGCTGCACTGGCTGGGCTATATTTTCCACTTATGGTGTAGGTAGAAATCTAAACTCTGGCCTGCTGTGTTCCAGCATTTGCACTGCTGGTCTCTGCCAGAAAACAACAGCAGTCATGAGGCTCCTCTGCCCTGCACAGTCAGCAGCAGCTCCTGCTGATGCCTGAAATACCATTTACCATTTGCTAAATGAAGGCCAGTGAAATCCTCTTTTTGAAAGATACTTGAATCCAAGATAATCTTAAAAGACATGCTTCTGCAAAGAGACTAGAGAGTGTACTATTGGCTCTGGTTGGTTGCCTGTGTACTGGCTGTGAGCAGCTGCCAGGCAGCAAATGGGGCAGCAGACATCAGGAAGTAAATGGAAACCCTGTGGGCAGCTTGCAAATCAGCAGTACACAGTCATAACCAAGTCTTCCCTGGAAAGCAATTGGATTTGGGGTTGGGCTTCTGTTTTTCTAAACAGGAAACGTTCAAACCTCCAACTTGCCTCCTGTTACTTGTTTCAGTTATGTTCAGGGGAATGGGACTTTGGAAATCGGGGTACGGGTAGGAGGAGTTTAATAGAATTACATCAAAGAACTATCCAAGTTTTATCATGGTTCTCCTGTTTGGGCAACAGGTAGATAAGAAAAATAGGCTCTCAATTATGTCCAGCTGCTCATTCTGAACCACAGACAGACTGCACTCCAGGCAGAGAAATAATCTGAATGGAAATCAGTAATTCATTCTTTATTTCCCTTCATGTAACATGGAGTTTGGTATTGCTATTTTACGTGCAACTACCGAGTATACATACCATAATGTTTCGGGATACTCTCCAGACTGTAACCCTTTTATGTCACCTCTAGGTAGGAGAAACAAAATCCATGGTAAGGAATAAATAAATGACATTACCATTACAAAGTTAAATTTCTACCACTGGGATGGTTGTCTGTTATCAGAGGTTGCATATTTTGATCAAAAGCATGAATTTGCATATATTTATTTGAGCAGATAATGAAGTTTGAAATATAACAAGTTTAATTTTGCTGTATAGTAAAACCCCAACATATCTGGTCCAAGACTTCCCTGTATTGAGGGAAATCAATTTATTCTTTTCTGTTAGATGCCTGAAAAGATAAATTCACTGACCCTGAAAATATATCTCTTTCTATTCTTGCCCAAATCCATAATCCTCCTTTTTTAATAGATGAAAGACATAATTAATATGCCACTAGAGAATTTTCATTTCTTCAGAATTACCTCTTAATTTACTACATTAGCATGATTAAGTAATGAATTAATCATTTCCAGTTTTTCCTTCAGAGTGTGAAATACCTCATTTTTGGCCAGGCAATACTAAACTAAACTGCAGTTGAGGAAGATATTTTGGCCTAGATCCCTTTTGCTAAAAATTCTTTCAAACTCTTTTCTTAGTGCACACCCAAATACTGAGGGCTGCAGAGCCCCAGAGGCCCTCTCTGCCTGCAGACCTTGCAGCCACAGAGCTGGAAGCAAAGCACAGTGGTCCAACAAGCTGTCCCCCCTGCACTGAGAGCCAAGACACAGAAAGAGGAAGTGTGCTATAGACCACAATCCCACTGCTGTGGCACAGAAATTTGATTCTTTACTGAAATGATGAGTTGAAGTGGTACTAGACATGTCCCATCACATTCCTTGCAGCAGTGATCACTTCCATTGACAAAAGGAGGAGAAAACCCAGATTTTTTTTTTCCTTTTCCCAAAATTCCATAATTTTCTATGTATCAGTGACAAAACCACAATACTTTCCTCACTTGTGTGTGACAGAAAACTTTGGTGTTTTTTTGTATTAATCTTTAAGAACTTTGGATGATGTTTTTATTGTTGCTAAAAAACCACCTTTAGTAATTACTTACAGTATTTTCTTCTAATTTGTCTGTAGCAAATGAGAAAGTATCATATTCTTCCCTTTTCCTCTGGTCTTCATTCCCTGCAGTCTTTCCCATTTAATCCAAAAGGCTCTGTTAAGTAGCTAACTCACTGACTGAGTGTATTGATGTCCTTGGTAGCCTAATCTGTGTAAAATATGCATTGATTGCCATTAAAGTATCAATCTATATTCTTGTAGCAACTACAAGATACACACACACACATATATATATGAGAAAGCCAAACCACAAATAACCAGGTAGCACTGAAATTCTTAGAGACCAGACAAATTCAAAGTACTTCTCCAGAAACTATTACAGGAAAAAGTAAGAGGGAGCGAACTGATACAAAACTATGTGAATTCTCAGTAAAATGGCCATACATTTCAACGTGAGCCCACAAAAGGCAGCAAGTTCTCACATGCAGCTGTATCCCTGGGCCACCAGGGCTGTGTGCTTACCCCTCCAGTGAGTGTGAAGGTAATGGAGATTTAGGTTTGTCAGAAAATTGAACAGGATAGCTAGAAATCAAGTATCAAACTCTTTGCTACTTATTTACTTGAAGTCCAAATATGGAAGAAAAATCTCCCATAGGACTTCCATTCAGTCTCATGTGTGCTGTCTTTCATGTGTTTTATATTACACTCCAGTGAGGCTCCTGTGCCCCAGAGGTGTCAATGTGCTGCCACTTGCCTGTATCTGTGGAAATAAATCACTACTTTGAGTGCCAGAATACTGCTAGTTTAACTCTTACCATTTCTCCTCTCTTCACATCCTACTGTCATCCTCGCCCACTCCTCCCTTCACAACTTTTGAGTCTGTCGGCTGATTTCAACCAATCTGGAGAGAAGAGGCAGAATTCTCAAAAATAGTTAAGGACGTAGAAATTTCGTGAAAATCAGCAACTCAGTAGCTGAGAGAAGCCTAAATTAGCCCTTGTGCCAAAGAGAGGCGGATGGGAGCTTGCAGTGCTCCTACCCAAAAGGGCTGTTTGGTGGTTGTATCTGCCTGCCTTTCTGCAAGGGCCTTTCTTTCAGGGCTGAAGGGATGAGTGCAGAGCTGGCTTGATGCTGCTTCGAGCAGCAGGCAGTACAATGGACCTTCAGCCTTTTCCCCCTTGCAGCTGGAGGACTTGATCTCACTGTTCTGCAACATAGCTGAATAAAGCCCTGAGTGGAAGCAACAACTCCCTCACCTTTTTTCATCTTTCTCCTACTTCTGCTTCATCCCTGAGTGTGAAGCACTGCTATTATCATTCCTCTTTTTCAGCAAGAGAGAAGTGCCCTTATGCTTGCCTTTTTTCTGTCTTGAACTGAAATTAGAGGTGAAAATGGCTGCTACTAGACTTCCTGTTCTAGTTTGAATTGTATAATTTTGGTCTTTATGGCACATTCTGTGCTATTCTGATTTTTTTTTTCACCATGAATGCAGGTCTTGTTGAAAGACTTCTTTAATATTTGAGTCCTGTGAGTATTTTTATGATAAAAGCATTCCCTTGTTTCATAATTTTAATTTTCTTCTCGGAAGAAACATTGATTTTCCATCTAGCTTTCCTTAGAAGCTACCACTCAGCCCTAACAAAGGAAAGAAAAGGATGAGGGAGAGGAAACCCAGAAAACTGAATCCCTGAATAGTGACACATTTAAATTATTTTAATTTTTATAAAAAATCCGCACCAGCTGACTACACAAGTGATACTGCCTTGCAAGCCTATATGAACAGCTCCTTGGCTAATGCTCATCAATCTGAGGAAGGAAACCAGGCAACACACTGTGAAATGCTGACCCTGCTGCTTGTCTCCATGCCATATGGCAGCAGAAGCTCACATTGTTCTTTGGCACTTGGACCTGGAAGCTGTTTTGCCCAAGCCCACTGCTGTTTACAGAGGCAGTGCTTCAGCCCTGACCATTAATGATGTGCATGTGTCTGATGACAATGCTGTAACCTGCAGTAACATTGTAAACCTGGGCCTGGCACAAACACTCTGAGGACAAACACATTGCAGCATTTAAGTATAAAAAACAGTGTTTGATGTGCTTTAATTTACTGGAAGTGAGTAAAAGGAATTCCACTCAATTTTTTTTTAAAGAGAAATTCGGCTGTAAAGAATCACAGCTCTGTCTAGTCTGGGCCACTGACTTTATCAGGGTGAACTCATCCCATACCAAAATGTTACAAGGCTGTCAATGCTCTTTGCTTACCGTGTTAAATTCTTTGATAATTTTATCTTTAAACTATTTCTCTTGGCAGCCTATCTTTAGCCCAATAACCTTTTGAGTCAGATTTTTTTTCCCCTGTAATCTAGTTTAAAGCTCCTCCTTCTTATATTTGAGTGAGTTTCTCTCTCTGTTGTCCCTTTTTCCTGCTGAGCTCTCAGGTTTACAGGATGAATCATTCCTACTTGAGGTTTCTATCCATTCTTTGCTTTGTTTGTTCTGCTAATTTAAGCAGTATGTTTCTCTTTCATTTGTGTACAAGAACTTAAAATTTAAGAAACTCTTGTTATCCTCACCATTCCTTTTCCCACTTCATCATCTATATAACTTGCTATGTAATTCAATCCTTCTCCAGTGGAGTTGGAGTTTCAGCTGGTTTATATGGAAAAACTGTGTAGGGGATGTGAATGATCCATCCAGAGCTTCAAAAGCAAATTCTTAAATATTAATGACTCTGCTTTTTTATCTCCAGCATGATAGACTGACAATATCTGAGTCTTTGAAATCCTTCCTGCCTGTAGGTTGACATCACTTCAACTTGCCATTAGTCATGCCAATTTGATGAGTTCTAGTTTAATTTTTTTCTTGTTTGTTTGTTTAGTGCATCTTTCCCCTCTCTCTCTCTCCTTCTTTTGTTTTTGATTACCCTTTTGATCAAATGATGGATTAATTAGACAAGAATTCTTCCTCTGGCTTTCAGCAAACACTCCATTTTGGAAGCATGATCCAATAGGTACAAAACACAGACATGAGAGCATTTGACCCTGTTCAGAGTTGTATAACTTAACATGTCTTCTACCTTTGTGCCCCTTTTTTTCTACCTTCTGTAAGGTGAGAGATGGTCTACAAACCTAATCTGAACCAGTAGACAAAAGTTACTTTGGACGTTAACCCAATTTGGGCAAATGATTGCTGTTCTTCACTAATGCTCTTTCACAGAAAAGGATCTCCAATCCCTGTCTTGTAATCTCCTGGTGTGCAACAGGTCAGAGCATCGACTTCAGTCTCCTAATTAAATGTATGTGTCAACAAAATATACAATTCCCCTTGTTACAAAGGGAAGAATAATATTTGAAGTCGTTAAAGCTTTCTGCATAAAAACAAACAGACAACCAATGAAACCAAATTTGCTTCTTCTAGATCCATGAGGACCTACAAAGCAGAGAACACGGAGATTAATTTTACCATTCTCCCCTTCCTTTTGCAGATCCATGTGTAGATCTATGAGTATGTGCCACATCTTTCTCTGCAGAGGTTTGGGACCAGCCACCCAAAATGTGTTTTTGCTGCCTCACTGATTGATTGCTGTCTCCTCTAGACAAATATTAGTAATGAATTATCTACAGCCAGTGTGCTACAAGAGCACAGGTTCCTGAGAACAAAATGATGGAGAATGCAGGGTTCACTAAAAGATGCCTCACTGAGTCCCAGCACAAAGCTGCCAGAGGGAGAGGACTCAGGATTTAGACCTCATTTAACCACAGTCCTGTGCTCACCTGTTCAGTTATCAACAGCAGGTGACTCCTAATGGAGCACTCTTTAGAAAATTATTCATAGATAAATAGAATTATTTTTTTATATTAGCAATGGCTTTTCAATTAATGTTTTGATATTATTAATTGTGTTAAAATTAGTTCTGTGGTTACAAATGGAATAGAACTGACTCAAGAAATTACTAACAAAGTAGCATAGTAGATGGTGGTTGCCATAACACTGCTGCAGTTGGGAAGCAGCTTTATAGCAGCCTTCTGGGGTAAGACAAGAAGGGGCATTTGACAAGGTCATGTAGTGACAGAACAAGGGGCAATGGCTTTAAAGTGAGATGAGATCAGATATTAGAAAGAAATTACTTACTGTGAAAATGAGGAGACATTGGAACAGGTTGCCCAGAGAAATGGTGGATGCTCCATCCCTGGCAGTGTTCAGGGTCAGGTTGCATGGGCAACCTGGTCTAGTGGAAGGCTCCCTGCCCAGGGTGTTTGAAACTAGATGATATTCTAGGTCCCTTTCAACACAAACCATTCTATGACTCTATGGCTTATTCTGTTCAGGAGGGTGAATAGCCTGTCTCCTAGTTCAAACAGAAAAAGAAAAGCATTTAGGAGTGAAAGATTAACCCAGTCTTTATTCTTTTGGAGGTTTCAAAGAACCCATTGGCTACAAAAACTACATTATCAGTTCAAAATGGGTGAAGGCAGAAACTGTCATTTCATCAGGAAGTAAACAGCAAATCCACTGAATAATGGAATGAGGGAATTTTCTCATGTTACCTTAGTATAAGCAGATCAAGCATATTTTTGCTTTTATTTTTTCTGCCTACATCTTTCATAAACATTTGTGGCTGTGTTGTCTGCTTTGAATATTATGAATAAATGCATGTGTATGTTTTTGCTTAGCCTGAGCTGAAGGAAGTGCAGACATCCCTCTCCCTGGCCTGTGGCAAGGTCAGCCCCAACCCTAGACAAGTGATCTGTCTCTCCTGTGTCTTTCTCACTGCATCCAGAAGTGCAACATTGCAACAAGAGTATTGGTGCTGCCCATGGCATGCTATTTGCATCCCTAGTGTCCCTGGAGCTCCAGCCTTTGTGGACCTCAGAAACCCAGTGCTAACACTGATGGCAGCTGGAGACTGTGGACTTAGCACCATGGGTGTGCAAAACTGGAAAAATGTCTAGGATCAATACCATAGGTGTAGTGCTGTGCCCCTCTTGACCTGCCTTTTCCAGCCCCAGTGTTCCTGGAGCTATAGTCTTTGTGGCTTCCTGAAGTGGGAACTGAGAGTGAGGTCTCCAGCAGCATTGGTTGTCCTGTTTGGTAAAGTGTGGAGGCAATGATGTGGGTGCAGTGGTGTGCTCCCTATGTCATGCCTTTTCCAGCTCCAATGTTCTTGGTGCTGCAGCCTCTGTAGCTTTGTAATCTCTAACCCTAACCCAAATGACAGCTCAGGGCTGAGGTCTCCAGCATCATGGGTGTCCCAGATTACAAAGGGGTGAATAATGCTAGTGCACAGCTGTGCACCTCTTGGCATGCCCTTCCCACCTCCAGGGTTCTTGGGGCTGTGGTCTTTGTGGCTCCCTGAACCCTAACACTAATGGCAGCTGTGGCTGAGCTTCCCAGCTCCAAGGGTGGACCATTTTGCAAGGCTTGTGCCCTAAGACTGGTAAGGGGTGCTGAGTCAAACAAAGCACTGTGCCAGTATTGCTCTCTCCAGACCTTTCTAACCTCAGCCTCCCATGCTTCTGGGTACCTCTGCCTCAAGCCCAGAATTCCATTAATGGTTATGGTTAGGATTTCCAAAGGCCCAAAACCTACAGCTCCATGGACAGTGAGGTTTTTGACATCTCATTCTAAGTACCTTTTTGTGGACATGGCTGTTTACTTAGCTGCTTGATGAAAAATTCTTTCTCAGATACTTATTTTTGGCTTCCCATTAAAAAACTCTTGCTTTTTTACTGCCATATAACAAATTTTAGGGATAATTGAAGGTAACAACTTTAAGGCACTGCTTTATATCTCTTTGCCTTTCCTTTATCCTCTGCTAAATGTTATACTAAACTGCTATTGCAAAGATCTAAGGTATCCAGAAGCAGTAATTAATTAACATGTGTAAAGGTTATTTTAAGTGTGGGGGGGAGGAACATATGCTTCATATCTTTGTATATTCACCAAGCCACTAGTGCATGTACAGGCATTTTGCAGAAACAGCCAGATGGGTGAGTACCTCAAAGTACTTTATTTGCCTCACAAGATGATGACAACAGCAAGTTGAAGCCAGTGATCAGTTAGCCAAAGATGCTTTGTAAGACTTCTCATTAGTGAATGCTTCTGAGAGATTGAAAAGCTCTTGAATGCTGAAGAGCCAGGTTTTGTTCACATGTGGCCGTGGTAATTAACTGCCTTCCCAAATAATAAAACCCTTAGTGATAGAGTCAGACAAACAGAAATAACAATGATGTGTAGTAACTGTCCCTTTTGCCCTGGGGTCCTTTCCTTATGGCTCATTTTCAGCCATCCTAGGAACTTTCTCTGTTGCTGCTACCTCTGCCTAGTGACCACTGGTCTCTTGGAAACCTCCCCCTGTCATCTTGGAAGTCTCACTCTGTGTGACCCTTGCAGTATGCCAAACACATTCCACACATGAAGACAAGGAGTTTCACCTTCTGGAACTGGCTCCTCTTGTGCCAGATGAAGCATCAGGATGCTGACCTGCTGCAGTGGCTATTTCTGTTTTCCCAGATATCCTACTTAGCTCAGTGTCCTTACAGAAATATCAAGGAATTGTTGACAAAGGAAAAAATCACAGGTACTGTTGTCACACAAGTTTAACAGCACTTTTACAGTATAACTGTAAATCATTTACAGAAAAGTAAAGAAACCATACTTTATAGTCACCTTTTTGATGTTTATTTTTGATAATATCTATGGCATACTGAGGACAGAAGCTATAAATTCTCTTAATTGATGAGGATTACAAACGGTTTCAGAGAAAGGGAGGACCTCTGCACATAAAGAGTATAAAATTAGCAAGGGACCTTTCATTTCAGCTGATGTATTGTTTTGGTGAGAAAGGGTGCCTTGGGCTGATCTGAATGATAAAGCTGAGTTATGAAGCTGCTTGCTTCAGTCATTGAAATGTAGTTCTAAGATTTTCATATGTGTACTTCCTCATAACTGATATACAAGTTCATCTACTCTAATATAAGACTGAAGTTACCAAAGACATTTGCTTCATGAGAACATCGTCTTTTTTTTCTCTCTCTCTTTTTCTTTTTCTCTGTCTCTGTGTCTTTCTTTTTGTTAAAGAATTTTTTCAGATCTGGTTCCTCTTTGATCTCCATATACAAAGAAGATTGAGACTTATAGTCCTTCCCAGATTCTAAGAGATTTAGAAAAATGTAGGTAATTATTTTAGGGATTTTTTTAATCTTCATTCCTTAAAAACTAACTAACTAACTAACTAACTAACTAACTAACTAACTAACTAACTAACTAACTAAAAGATCCCCCAAATCCTAAACAAGTTCCATAAGGAAAATAAAGTTTCAGCAGTTTCTGGTAGACATGGGGTGACTTTTATGACTCAGCCATGGGTGATTATTTTTCCATGTGGAAACTGGGCAAAATTGTGTTTTTCATGTCATGCTTTACACCTAGATTAACCACAATGGTTTTAGCTGAGTTTAATTTAGTTTCTGGTTTGTTCAGTTCTAAAGAGCTATGAAAACAAAACACCATAAGGGGCACAATCCCTGTAGAAAGGAAAACACAACAAGGTCTTGCACTAATAGGTGTAAAACACTACTGCTGACTTCAGTGCCGCTTTAAAAAAATCTTTAAACTAAAAGTCCGTATTAATTAAAAAGTAAATAAGTATAATTCTACTATTCATTGCCCTTGTTGCTCCTTTGCAAGTAATATATTTATACTTATCCACATGTATATTTATATGCACACTTACATGCCCACACACACACACACATATGATAGAATATATATTTTATATATGTACATATAATGTGTTTATATTTTTACTTGAATAGATTGGCAAAACTCTTTGGTTAAAACTTGCAAAATGACTTTAGAAGTTCATCCTGGCTACTGATGATCTGGCCTACACAGAGCAAATATTCAGGAGTTTTATATATACCTATAGAACAGGCTTGGGGATTGGAAAGGAGAACAGTTCATGTGATTGATACCTGTAAAGTGCCATGACACTTTAAATAAATTCATACTTTGAACAACTGAGAAGTTGCCTCCTTATCTTTTCCAACCACAGCTTGGGCTACTTAAGGACCAGTGAAACACAGACACAGGAAAAACAGTGCTGAGATACATGCTCCAGCTTCTCAAGTTTTCTGGTACCTTCCTCTCAACTACACATTTTTTTGCTATGACTGGCTTAAAGCTGAATTTTCATGAAAGCCAGCTGTCTTTGTTCTAATGGAATTTCTTCTCAGAGGAGGCTTTCAGTGGATGTATAGCACTGTGTGCAGTTCTACCCAGCATGTATTAAAGTATAGAAAAATATTATATACTTGATAGTTTGTTCTTCTGATGATACATATGTATACTCCAGTAAGACTGTGGAACCTACTTGAAGGTAAAGTTGAGCTGAGGGGTAGCATCCATATATCATATAGTAAACTTTGATGTTGTCTATGTTGGCTAAAAAATTCACAGGAATAAATTTGATATGGGAAGCTTTTGCTATTGCCGTAAAGCCGTGCACAGGAGCACCAACCACAAAGCAGGACTTTGTCACAGTAGATGCTACACAAGAGAATAAAAAACCTCCTCTCTGAGTTCTTAAAAAGTCAGAGGTAACAGTAAAATGAAAAGTTTATTGTGTGTATAAGTAGAAGTCTTGGTAGAAAGAGCTGAGGTTTCATCTTAAAATGTAACATTTTTCTCATTATTTCTTTTTCTCACATACAATTTTTACTTGTCTTTTCCTGTCCCATCCTCCTGTTACATTTGTCAAGACAAGATTCTATATTTAGAAGATCTGAACTTGAATCTCTTACTAGTTTTTTGTTTTGTTTTGTCTCATTTTGCTGATGTAGTGTTCTTTGAGGGACAATAATACAAATTATTTTTACATTACTCATTGATTTCATATATATACTTGGAGACAAAGAGATATTGGAAGGGCGAGAAGAAAACTTCACTCCAAGTCAAAAGTTATGTTAGTTCCTACCTGCATACAACAAAGGGAATCACTAGGCTGCTAGGAAAAAAACCCCACATGATTTGTAAGTAAGCACTGGGAAATAATTTGCAAAAGGAGAAATGATCAGCATGTGCCTATGTACATGCAAACTTGAGTTTGCTCCCAAATTGTTCCCAAATTTTCAGAAGACTGTCCTTTCATTATAATGCAGAGTGCATAAATTATTGTGTTAGGGTGGTACTGTAGAGTAAGGGAGAAGTATAAGAGGGATTGAGTGAAGGCTGCCTCAATTTTCCTTATTTTCACTACTTGACTTTGCAAGCTTATTCAGATTATTTTGATACAGGTTTTGCTTAGTTCAATGTTTGAATTTTTTTAAAGGCATGAGAAAAACACAGTATTAAAGGGCCCAGCACATCTCTGTTTTCCATTTCTATAAGTTACACAAAAGTTTTTGTCTCTTCTAACTTCTATGAGCGAAGACAGTGATGTTTTAGGAAACTTGGAGATCAGATGAAAAATTCTCTCTTGACCAAACACTTGGCTTTGATGGAACCCCAGGAGGCTTATGTAAAGATTTTTCACAGTTGCTTTTAGATCTGATAGGGAGTAAGTTCAGTAACTCTAGAGAAAGTGGCAGTTTGCCATGCAGGAATTTAGCATTTAAACTAAATCTAATAAATGCCCAGAATGTGATTCTTATTTCCTGATTTCACTAAGTAATGAAAATGCAAAGATTTTTGTCGAGGCTACTGGCCACTAGTCTTCAAGACTCTATCAGAAAATCAATTCACCAAGACAAGATTGGTTATGTTCACCCCAGACATGTTCTGCAATATCAGACACTTAATTAATATACGCCAGGTCTCCTGTAGATTTAATCTCCTCTCCGTCTGTGCTTCGTCTCCACTGATGCTGAAGAAATATTTGACAGTGAATTTCTATTTATAACTTTATACTCCTTTTCTCTTCCAGAGCCATGTTTTATTACCTGCAGGGTTTGTAAGCTGAGTCTATAAGAACCAAGCAACTGTATCCACGACCAGTCTGGCTTTTGACAACCCCATTGCATAATCTCTTCTTTGGCCTTCTCTTGTAAAATTTGCCTCAACACTTAAAAGAGTTAATATTAGATTGAGGGTCATGGGTTCTTCATTTATTATTTTTTAACATGAAAAAAAATTCTATTTTCTGTTACTTATTCTATACAATCAAAAGTCTAAGATAGAGAAGCTTATGTATTTTTAAAATTTTAATTGCCTATAAGGCAGTAAAGACATGGAGCCTATCTCACAGATCATTTTTCTGTATGTTTAAAAATGTCATAAAGTCATTTATGCACAGCTCTCAAGAGTGCCTAGTTCTAAATGAAGTTTTAATTAGTCATACTCTTTGCTGTATCCTAAATTAACTCAGGAAAGACACCTGGGTACTATTATGGCAATATAACTATGACTTCTAAGCAATGTGCAAAACCAGTTAAAAAAACTCAATCTCAGCAATATTTTAGACAAGGTTCGATGAGAGTTCAAGAGGCATGATAAAGTCATCTACATATATCAGTAGTTATTTAACAGAAATAGCACTTACTTCATAATATGTTTTGTTTAGGTTATCTCATCAGGAAGGGATGTATTCGTGTCAAGCATTTAGAAAATCAAGATCTTTAATCCATCCCCTGACTTGCTTTCTTTAGGAAGAAGAGAGACAAAAAAGTCATGATAAAAATGTGCTAAGAAATAACAGAAAAACACGGATGAACATGCACTATTTTTACATTCATTATTAGAATACAGAAGTATTTTTCAATGAAATCATGCTTTCAATGAAATTGAAAGACAGCACATACCAACAGACATGAAAAACTATTTCCTTTATTTGTACAATCAGCAGCTATTCTGCAAGATGAAAAATACCTGGAAAAGCTGCACAAATAAAATTTTGAAATCCTTTAAAAAATAGTAAAAAGCCTTTAAGGTAATATCTGAAATTCTCTAAAGAATAATTGTAGTAAATGTTTGAAGGCATAATATTTCTGTACGCTTAAAAGCACGATCCAATTTACAAATGGTGTTAGGTAGAAATAAAAGTTACCAGTAAGTCATGACATGACTGTTTCTCAGAAAGTTTCTTCTGTCTTTTATGGCTGTTATGGCCATACCACTGACAGAATCTGAAGTTTAATTTCCTTATAATCCTTCTGAGCCCCACCTGTCTTGAGCAAATCAGCGAGAACTCAGTGAGTCAAGGAATATTTGATAAGATCACACAACTGACTACACTGTTGGAGAATTTTCCAGGATTCTACAAGAATTGACTGTTAAGAGCTTAAATACTATAATTACTGTAGAAGGAGGTACTGTATATAATATCTGAAACTGTACAAAGGCATCTTATAGCTATTAGGTGGTGTTATTAAGAGTATATTCATTACATATTATCTTTGCACAGATTCTTTTTTTCATACCTAAAAATGTACTCTGTAATTGATTCTTTCCACACTGTCATAAGATGTTGATGACAGTTCAGCAATACTTAGACCAGAATTATTTTCTTCAGAGGATACTCTCTTACCTTTTGTACACTATTTATTTAATCACGTTTTTATTTACCTGAAAAGGAAAGACTGCAAACTGATTAAGCCACTTGGCACATCATAATTAGAGAACAGGTTTCACTGCTGTTGGATCTGCTGTGCTCTAAAGCAGAAGTGCAGAATACAGCTGCCTATTAATTGGAAATCCTTGCAGGAAGTCCTCTACACCTGTTCTCTGTAGCACTTACTGGTTTCCAAATTGTTTATAACAGTATTATAAGGAATTGTATTTGATGCTGTAAACCCCTTGGAAACCAACAATTCTGGTTGTTCTGGGGATTGCTTTTTCTACCTGTCTGATTTCAGTATAGTTACAACTCATTTTGCACGAGAAGTGACTGTTGGTGCATAAGAGTTTCTGACGAGGATTCTTTGATCTCAGACTTTTATCCCATCTTTTAATCCCATTGTGTCTTAGTTTGTTTACTTTGTTGGCTTGACAGCAGAATTTGCATGCCTCTCCATAATTTCTTGAATCAGTGAGATTTCATGCTATTGGTTCTGTTTGAACAAGCAGCACCCATACAAGACATTTAAACCCAAATTGTAGATTTAGCCAGAGTCATCCTTTGTAAGATACTAAACTGGCAGCTCTAGCAATGCATAACTAGTGCACCACCTCATTGGCATTTGCAGGATGGCAGGTTGGAGAAGTTTACTGAGAGCATAAGCAACTGATTATTTGATAATTCATTTTGCAGATTGTGGAAAAAGGAAAAGATTCGTCATGTAATTGCAGGAGTTAATTGAGGTGAGGAATGTAGAAGGCTCAGCTTACTTCTAATCAAGAGAAATTCTTCCAGGAAGACATAATTGTTTCGGGATATAAAGAAAAATAGTTAAAATTAGGAAAATCTTTATTAGAACTCTAGTTATTCTTTGTCTGAAATATTCTACCCTAATATATGTTGGGAATAAACACTATAAAGAAACTTTGAGACCATAAAGTGATTTTGTACCATATAAGTACAAACTTTGTCTAAAATATAGACTTTGTCTATATTTTAGAAACTTTTAGAAACGGGAAAACTTTGTCTAAAATATAAAAATATTTCCAATACAACATACTCAGAGTTAGCTGTTATTGTTTAGAAAATTGCACAAGTGATCATGCATGATAGGCCATGAGGATTCAGCTGAAAAGAAGGCTTAGCTAAGAGTGAAGTCAAACAAATTTCCTGCATCTGTGTTCTCCGTGGAAGGTGCTATTCAGAGGGCATTTCCTATGGGAAACCAGACATTGGCCTTAAGAGAGACTGCAGTCTCTCAGGAGGAAGTTATGAAGCAACTTGAGAAAGACAAATGCAGTGAATTACCAGGAGCAGATGGTTTTAATCTGAGGAGCCTGAAAGAAATAAACTGTGAAATAACAGAGATAATGATGAGGTCTTTCCATGTACTGTGATTGTTACTGGGGGCTTCAAAGTCATTAGATACAATTAATTTGATTTTCTTTTCCTCATCAGAGGAGGCTTTTTTCCAGAATCTACTGCCTGGATGGGGTTCCTTACAGTTTCTGGACTGGGAGCAGGATCACTATGGTGCAGGATGTAAGGAAGGCTAATTCAGTTAGCTTAGAATAGTGTGGCTGTTTCAGAGGGAAGCCTTCAGATCTTAAACTTACAGGCAGACAAAGGAAATGGGGAAAAACTGATTCCCAAGTTAAGTCATGGGAAAAAACTTCAGTGAACGGCTGTTTGCTAGTGTCAAGATGTTGGTAGTGAATAGGGAGTTGAATTAATCTATAGAAGATATGCAATTGTGGGAACTAAAAGTTGTACAGAAATGGAAAATATTCTATGTAGATTTGCATACATATATGTGGGCTGAGAAACAAAATGTCAGAAAAGGTAAAATCAAAGAAGTAATGGTTGAGGAGTAGATCCAATATAAATAACATATCTCCTTATAGAGCAATAGCTGGTGAATTCATAAAAGGTTCCATGCAGGAAAAATGCAAAATGTAAGGGAAGGCTGAAAGATCCATCTGTGGAGAGGAAACTTGCAGCAACTTCTTCTTTTGAGGAATTCATTTAGTGAGCAACACGTGGTGCTATGCAACAAATGAGAATTGGAAAGACAATGGGTGATTCTGACAGCTGTTCACTTTAAAGAGGTTCTCTTCAAGCAGGAAAGCCATAGGAGTGAAAAGTCTCAGCAATCATTGTCACTGAATCGTAACAGTGGCAAAATATTGATAAGCATTGTGTTTCTCTATTATATCCATGTGGATGTTTTTTCTGAAAGTTCAGCTGTGACACTAAAAGGAATGCTGCTTGAATAACTGTACTTCTGCTGTGCATGACTTTTAAAGATTTCTGGGAGTTTCCTCACTATTTTAAGAGCAAAAATTAAGAGGAGAAAGGGGTGTGGCTAATGAGACAATAATGTAATGAATCAGGGTGGGGGGGAAATTGAAAAGAGTAGAATCCATGAGGTGGACATTCTTCTGAGGGGGATTCGTAATTCACATGTCATAGGCAAGAGACATAACAGATGGAGAATGTGCTCAGAAACAGAAATGCACACTCAGCAGACACTTTTATAATCTTCATTTTTGGATTTATTATATACAAATATGAAAGTCTGGCAATTGGGGGAAAAATATAAAGAACCCCTGGCTTCACAGGTGCAAGCAAATTTCAGAGAGGTAAGAGAAACCTGTTAGAAAAGCTTTACTGCCTATGTCAGTTTATGGTGTGTATACAGTTGAAAAAGTGAAGTTAGGCAGGTAGATTCTAAAGGATGACATGGTAGAAAATGACAATGTAAAAATACCAGTATGGACGAAGATTGAATCAAGTTTATGTAAGTCAAAAAAGGGTATTTTTTGGGTTCTATTAGAACTCTATTAAGCATCCTCTAAGTGGTCCCACAGTCTTCAATGCTTTTGATGAAAGCTGACAAAAATGGCACAAGTCCTTTCTATTTCACTTGTCTTGCCATCCCATTCCCTTTTTTCCTCAAGTACTTCTCCAGTAGCTTTACTGAGAAGTTTCTTGCTGGTTACTTGCGGTCACGCTCCGTGGGTCACTGATCAGTGAACCCCAGCCTTGCCCGGCCCCTGGCCAGAAGCGTGCGCAGCTGTCAGTAGGGCCCGCTGGACGGATCCGCAGAAACCCACCCGGTGGGTTCTTGGCAAGCAAGCACTGGATGTAAATTGCAGCTGTGGCGAAGGAGGAAAAGGAGGCTCTCTTCTGAGGTGTAATAGGAGAGGTTTATTACCTGGACATTACCTCGCAGATGGTGAGAGAGAGAGAGAGCGAGCCGGTTGTCCGGCCGCTTAAAAGGACAGGTGCCAAGGGGCGTGTACATAAACTTTCCACCAATAGGGGGATACAAAGGGAGGAGTTGGGGGAGTAGATTGACACACAAAGGGCCAATCCCTGGAGGGGAGTAGGGGATTTCCAGAACCTGTCCCAATCAGGAGCCGAGTCTCCCCAAGTTTACCAGAAGGGGGAGAGGCTTTCCTGAATGACTGGCAGGCTCCGGGGGAAGGGACAAACTTGGATGGACAGGAGGGTTTCCAGGGGAACAGCACCTTCGGGAAGGGGTAAACCAACTGCAAATGCAGCCATAAACAAGGGGGTCTGGAACAAACCATTTTCCCAACTTAAATAACATTACCTATATAAACCTAAAACTTGTGAGCACAGCTCACGCACCACTACAGTTACTCCTTTGAGACCATTTGGTATCGTGTTGGCCATGGCAGTCTTAACCTTTGCTAGAATCCCTTAGCTGTCTGCTTGCAAGGTCTGTTTCTTACGTTCATCAGTTTGTGAGTTTTTCCAAAGCCATCTTTGTTTGCCTGTCACCTGGCACAGCAGGATGCTGCCTGTGGCTTTTAGGGGTAAGGATCTCTGTTTGCTCAAAGATGCTTGCAACCTGTGAATGCTCCTACAGAAATCCTAAATTGGGAGTGTCTGGTCTCCATTCCTGTGTGTAGTCCAACAGCATACCACAAAACAGAGGAAAAAAATAATGTGATGATAGGTACATCCTTGTGGCTTCAGAGATGACGTGCAACCAATGATGTGAACAGCTTAATTTTGTGAGTTCCTGAAACCTTTATCACAAAGCTAGAGATGGTGAAACATTTGAAATGCTGCATCCTGTTCCTTTTAATGAGACTTTCTAAATCATTTTGGGTCATATCCATGCATAGAAGCTTTCCTGCTTTCCTTCTTGAAGTTCTGCTTTTGTTGGTTTGACTGATTAATGTATTTTGCTCTATTTCAGCATAATTTTCAAAAGAAAAATTATGATAGAAAAAATTATGCTAAGAAAAAACCCTATAAAACTGCATTTTTGTGATGTCAGCATCTTCTGCAAGAGATTAATAAAATGCATCTGATTGGATTTTGTTATGCAGTTTTGCTTTATTAGTGGATTTAAAGCATCCTTTGACCCAACAGCTGTGAAGTTAGGGAAAAGAGGAAATAAGAGTCATACTTTTCTTGCTCCGATGGGAGTGTAGACAGCTTGCTGAATCAACCAGTACTTTAACTAGTCCAACTTGCTTACAGTTGTTATGATCTGATTTATTGAGAGATGCCTCTGCCTGAATTAAGGTGCAAATGAGACCATATGCCAAAGTCAGTACAATAGATTTTATTTAAAAGTAAATGTGAGCTAGAGAGAGAGAAAGAAATAGGAAAGAGGGAAGGGGCAGAGAGAGGGAAAGAGAGATTAGGCAGAAGATATTCACCACCCATGGATCCCATGGGGTCCCATTGGTCCTTCTTCAGCCTGGTCTTCTCAGTGGTGGGAGATCCCAAAGCTGTTCAAGCTTTTAACTATTTATACATCTTAGCAAACAAAGAAATTAATGCTCATTGGCTACACACTTTTCTCACTCTATGGATTAAATGATCCCCTTGTTTCCAATGCTAATTATTCTGCGTGCTCAATCTTTCTCATCCTTATTCTAATCTTCTTTTGAGTTGGTAGGTTTCTTGAGTTGGTGGATTGTGAGCAATCTCCACCCACTGGAATTAACTTTTGCCTAGTTGGGACTGATTTCAGCACAGTTGGCTTTCAGCGTAGCTGAGCTGGCTTTCCTTCTGGATTCTTTTTACCCATTATCAGTGCTCCCCTAGCTTATTTCCTTCTTTTGCCTGAGATAACATTTGGACAATACTGCCACCTTTATCTTATCTCAAATTCCCATCAAGTGGCTTAATTTACAAACCAAGTTTCAGGAATCCACAGAGGCAGATTCAAGGGGTGGTTTGAGTGGTCACAGACCAACAGTTGATTCTTTACCCAGTTTGCTGCAGTGGGCAGACTCCTTCAGTGGCTGCAGGTGCCATCAGTCCCTTAACTTGGGGTGATCTTTTCACAGCTTGCCGCACTGGGAAGTTTTGTCTGGATGCATTACCCAGAATGTGCCAACCAGACCTCACCAGGCCTGGAGTTAGCCCATTCTGAGCTTATCTTAGTCAAAGTCCTTCTGTGATCTTAAAAGTGTTTGAGAAAGGCAATTGTGATCTCCTTAGAATAGCCCTAATCTCAAGATGCACAACAGACACATGCTGTATCTGCAGGAAGAAGGAAGCCTAAATATTGCTAGGAGAAATCTCTTTAGTCAAGATTTTTATTTCCCTATGGAAGCCTGGCTGCTCGTATTTTCTGTGCTTGCACTCTACCTTTGGGGGAGCAGCAGCTCAACAGGTCATGAACTAACTCTTAGCCCCTTGTATGGCAATGAAGATTGGTTAACTGAAAATTATTTCAAGGTTAATGAAGTAAATTTGGGAATAAGTTTTGTGGCAAGTGGCTGATATTGCTCAGAAATTGTAAAATTTTAACTTCATATATTGTATCAGAAACCCGTAGATTTTTAGGTTAATCTCCATGTGTCTGGTTACATTATCTGGACATTCTAATTACGTTCCAATGCAGATGTTAGGCTGGATGTTCTTTTGCCTGGTTATCATCATGAAGTTAACATAATGCAAGGGTCTGTTAGGGATTCACTCCTTCTGGAGTGAATGGGGATATTTCCAGTTGGAACATTTCTTATGTGGAAGTTAAAACTGCCTCTTCTAAATACAGCTCAGACAAAAAATGATCAGTTTAATGGGAGTATGTACTATCATGTGGTCAAGCTTTAGGTGAGAACAGATTTATACAGAGAAATTGAAAGGAAATGGCAGGAGTTGTCTCTTGCTGGGTTCTATGACAGTAAGTGGCCACATGGAGAACTTCCAGCTCTAATCTCTGGTCTTTTCTCCATTCTTGAAAAGTACTCTATCATTTTATAGAATATCAGTTTCCAGGGTACCTGTCTCATCTTTTAAATGTTGATTATTTTTTCCTTTATTACAAAGGACATATAGAAAAACAGAATTCATATTCTAAGGAGTTGAAATGCCTCAAAGAACTGTATTTTGTACAGATGTATAAAGCTGAAACTCATATATTAGTTGCTAGAAAACAAGGTATTTGAAAGTTTAGGATGGATACACAATGTAAGATACATCTGTGAGAAAGAACAGGGAGGTGCACTTTAGACATAAGGAAAGAAACATAAAGAGGAAAGGAACAGAGCGAAAATCTATGGCTGCTGAGAGAAATTTTGACAGAGCATTTAGCTGAGAAGTAATCTCCCCAGAAACACATCCTCTGAACAAATAAAACCAGGGCAGACAAATTCAAAATTATGTGCTGAGACATAATGGCTATAATTGCACTGGTTTTCTTGTTTATGTTCCTGCAGCTCTTGGAGTAGGTTTTGCTATGGAGCCTTGGCCGATTCTGGTAGGGGCAAGGGCCCAACATTGCATGTCACTGGCAGTGCTACTCTACAGCACAAAAGGGAGCATGGGGATAGGAGGCCTGTGGGATGATGGCAACACTTCCTTCTCTGAGCTGGACAGGGCTCTGACTACAAGCAGTGCAGAGAGAAAAGCCAGCACTGAGAAAGGAGCCATGAAGTGGAGATATTCACGAGTCCCTGCAGCAGCTGCAGAGATGTTCTCAGAGCCCTTAGGCAGCTCATCTGAAGGATACCTGGCCAGTTTTCTCCATTGTGATGGTCACACAGCATTCGAGAAGCCTCTATGGTGCTCCTGTAGGAGCACTTGGGGTGTCCTGGCAGTGTAAGCAAGCAGTGGTGGGAAGGAGTGCTGCTCAGGAGTGCTGCTTTCCTTGGAGCAGGGCTTGGTTTTCAACCTGAGAGCAGAGAGGCAGCTACAGCCCCTGCCAGAAACCCTGCACAGCACAGCCAGCAGCCACTCTCAGCAAGTTCCTCAGCCCTTGCCAGCTGTTTGTCACTGATCTGGCAGCTGGCTTTGTGCCTGCCCTGCCCGCCCTGCCTCCAGCCAACTGGCCCTGCCAAGGACAGGGAGCTGGGAGAGGCTGGCTGGGAGCAGAGCAATGGACATGTCCCACAATGGGCAGAAATGGGAGGATTGTCGGGAGGCAGCAGGGGGTCTTGGGCAGAGTCTGTGCAAAAAGAATGACAAAGACAATATGAAAAAATTGGGCAAGAATGGGAGTATTGAAATATGGGTATATCTTCATTTATTTTTGTCATTTCTGGTTTTATGTTTGTGGAGGAAAGAGGTGGAGATCTCTAAGACAGAGCTCTCTACAGAGGGGATTGTGCATGGGGCTAATGTGGACAAGGGGATGTCATCTGCTGGAATGTGTTATGCACAGTAGGAATGACAATTGGTCACATCTTCTGAAAATAATTTTGGAGAAGGAGATCTAATTTATGCCCTTGGGTGCATAAATGATTGTACCATGATGCAATGCCACTCAGTGTGGTATCTGAACACATTTCAGCTGTCCTCAGCTTCTGGGACTGAGACATTCACAAATAAAGTGAGACAAGTGGAAGTTGGAGAGGGTTTGCTAGGGAAGACTTTCCAAAATTAGATTCTTCCCCTGCCTCATAGCTCACCCCACCCCTGTGCATTTTTGTAGGTTTTTCACTCTATATTTAAACATGCACCAGAGAAAAGAAGCAATGAGATCTCGGGGTCAAAGGGTGAACTCTGCTTGTTGCAACATCTGTTCTTGCTTGCACAGGGACTCTACATGGGTGTAAGGATGAGAAATCAAAAGAAACACTTAAAAAATGATCATGAAATTCTGGAGAAAATAATTACTTTTTCCTGCCAATTCTCCTCTCCCTCTGCCCTTGCTCTTTTGGAAATCCTCAGTCACATTTTTGACTGAAGCGTAAGAAGTGGATTTGAGGAGACTGTGACTAAATGCGAATTGGCAAAAGAGGGAAAAAGGGATTTTAGCAAAAGAAAAAGAGTTCCCATTTTTAATAGGAAAAAATCAAGCTTCCCTCTTCAGAGGATTTCATAATGCATCTGACTGAGGATACAGCATATGGTTCACATAATGAGTTGCAGCTTTATTAATATGGAAAGCAAAATAAATGAGCCAGATGCAATTTTTTGTGGCTCTAGGTGGAGCTCAGCCTGATACTAGGCTCTTTGATTTTCATGCTCAGCCTGTGTCTTGCCACCCAACCCTCTGAACTCTCTGCCCAGGTGCTGGACTGAAGTAACAGGGAAGCCTTCTATACTAACATCA
The DNA here is from genome assembly GCA_910950805.1 of Acrocephalus scirpaceus scirpaceus. NCBI lineage: Eukaryota > Metazoa > Chordata > Aves > Passeriformes > Sylviidae > Acrocephalus > Acrocephalus scirpaceus. The sequence goes on along the minus strand of OU383774.1, from coordinate 50,531,395 downwards.
CCAGCTCATTCACTGATTACTGAATTTCAGATTCCAATTTAGCCCAGAACAGGGAATTCCAGAGTAAAGGCAAGCTGATCTGCAAGATAGTTGAAAAACCTATGACCTTGTCTCTGGGAAAGCTAAAATTAATGAAGAGACAAATTCAGCATAGTAGCCAGTGTTTAGATGGCAATATAGAGAGTTATCTGCCATGTGATTGCCAGGAGAAAATTCAGCAAATTACTATCTTATATGACAGTCACTGTCAAGTGTCTTGACATCCAGCACTTGCCTGTTATAAAGCTGGTTAAAGGATAGGACACAGCTTTGCAACTCTTGTTCGTAGAAAGGCATGCAAGATAAGATGATTTTACCAGTGTTCTTCACCCAGAATGGAATTGTTTTTCCTACTTAAATTCATGTTGCATCTTCACTTTCCATCATAGTCTCATTCTAAGCCATTGACTTCACTGGGAGTAGACTGACCTGTTTAAAAGCTTGTTTCTACTATAAATTTCTGCTTTGCTTTTGGAGTGTACCATCTTTACATGTAGGCAAGCAAGAGTTTCATCTCAAGTATTTGATGTTTTAGTTCAGACTCTGTGCCTCAGATTAGTCTATGAGCTATGCTACAATGAGCTGAAGATTTCTCTTTTGCCAGATAAACTCCTCTCTGCATTAATCTTGTGATTGTTGTTATTATTATTTTTTTCACAACTGAAGATTTTAGTTCATTGAAAAGAAATTCCAGTGAGACTATCTGGAAGTTACCTCCAACACAGCTGAATAGGAAAGAAAAGCGTAGGGTAAGCCCGTTGTACCCCATCTGTTAACTGTTTGATGTCATTAAACTATGTTGTACACATCCACTGTTCACTCAGTTTACTGCAGTATTCCCCAGCTAAACCTCTCACTGTCCTTTCTGAATGCCAGGCTTTGCAGTTGCATGACTTGGCTTTTCAGTGTGCAAACATTATGCTAAAAACATCCGTCCAGCAAAGTCAGAAATAGCAGTGCACTGATTTCCTCAGTTCTGCATCACAAAAATCTGCACAGTCCATTAACAAAGTGCATGCCATGTTTCCATTTAGTATGGTCCAAGTAATGTTTGCTCCATTAGCTCCTCTGGCAGAAATGAGTAGCATGAGTTTAATTTAAATAACACTAAATATGTGTGGAAGGAAATGAAAACAGTTGCATACATTTTCATGTAAGTGAATACTGCCCTTGCTAATGGTAACAAATCCCTTCTCATATGGTGAGGAAATACTGAGAGTATTTTCAGTGAAGTTTCACAGCTTCACATCTCTGCTGAGGGCCTATCTGGAACGCCACAGGCTGTGAGGTTTCCATAGAGGCAGAATGAGTCTTTTGTACTGAACAGCCCAAGTAATTATAACTGAAGATACTTCTACAAAGAGAACAGCAGACTTAGGGAGGTTCATAGAATATCTTGAGTTGGAAGGGACCCATAAGGATTGTCAAGTCCAAATTCCTGATCTCTAGCAGGAAGACTAAACCATGTAACGAAAAACATCATCCAGGCACTCCTTTAACTGTCACTGTTGCTGGGACCACTTGCTTGGGGGGTCTGCTCTTCATGACTGACTGACCACCCTGTCAGTGAAGAACCTTTTCCTAATGTCCAGCCTGAACTTCCCCTGACTTCATTCCCTTTCCTCGTGTCCTATCACTGGTCACCATGAAGAGGAGATCAGCACCTTCCCCTCCTCTGCCCCCCTTGAGAAAGTTTAAATTGTGGTGAGGTCACTGCTCAGGCAATGTGGTCACCCCTCAGCCTTCTCTCATCCCAGCTGAACCAAGCAAGTTGTGTCAGCTGTTCCCCACAAGCCTTGCCTCAAGGCCTTTCCCCATCTTGGTCACCCTCCCCAGGACACACTGATAGTTTGATGCCCTTCTTATACTGTGGCACCCAAATTGACACACAGTTCTCAAGGTGAGGCCACACTAGCAAGGAGCAGAGCTGAAAAATCACCTCCCTTGAGCAGCTGGCATTGCTGTGCTTGATGCACCCAGGACAGGGTTGGCCCTTTTGGCTGCCCAGTTTGGTTTGCCAGTTTTCAGACTGGTATTGGCCACTGTGCTACCATGGACTAAGCAGTTTTCAAACTACAATTGTTTTCTTGTCTAGATACCCTGGAGCAAAAGCAAGGTAAGAAACAAAAAATGCATCACTGAAGAGTTGTGCCTGCATCCCCAAATGCTGAGGCTAAAGCACATGAGTGTAATTTCCCTAGTGGAATCTATTTTTAATGATCATGGACGAACAGGCATGGCTAGGAATGAGCCAAACACATGGATCTCATCATTAATGGTGCATTATCAGGAGGAAGAGAGGAAGTGGAACCGGGGAAGGCCTCCTCTTTGTAATGCTGAAGGTGGGAACAGGGCTTGTACCTGCTGTCATCATGCTTCTCTCTTCAAGGCCTCTGTGCTCAACACAGCAGCACCCATCTTAGCTGCCAGTTTGTGTGCTTGGCTACTCAAATACACAGGACCTGAACACTCAGATGAGATGGGGAGCTGAACATTTTCAGTCCTGTTCCTTACACCTCCTGAGATGTCCACATCACGGGCAGCAGAAAGGAGTGTACGGCATTTTCCTTTTGAGCATGTTCTCAATGGCTGTAAGACTTCTTTTTTTCTGTTATGATTTTCTATTTTTCTTCTTGAGAAACCGTCTATCTCCAGGTTACTGTTCTGGTTTAATCTTCTCCTGCCTGCACTTCCAAGATAAGCTCCATTTCAGAATGGATAACCATAAATCTTGTATTTTAAACATATTCACAAAAGTAGAAAAGAGTTGAACTATCTGAAACATCAGAGAGATCTTTTTACTTTGGGATAAGAACAGGCAATTTCTTGATCCCAATGGATATTCCTGTCCTTGCTTGATCTGCTCATCTCTGTCCATTGCGCTCTAACAATCTCTTGTGTGAAGAGAGATAACAAATATATTCCATGGTTCACTGCTCTCTTCAAATGATTTCTATAACTTAGATAAAGTGGTGTGATTATCCTTTCCCTGTAACTCACCCTTTTCAAGTCCCTGATGCCTGTTTTTAGCCAGTTTTCAAAATGGCTGAAGTATATGACAAGGAAAAATATATGATTGTCAGTGTCTTAATTAATGTAGGGCAAAACACGGAGAAATGGAATGGAGAGATGGAATTTTGGAATAAAGAGTTAATATTTGCAATCTTTTTCACTTGCAATGTTTTCTTAATGTAAAACAGAGACAGCAAATTTTTTTGAGTTTTTATTGATCTTTCTCTGTGAAACCAGCCTATTAAATTTCTCAATTCACAAAATTTAAATTTAAAATTGGGAAGACCAATGTTTGAAACTTCAAAGTGCTTTCCTGTAAAAGTGGCTAAAAATTAAGTCTGTTCATTGGTATATTCATTCAGTTGTTTACCATGCTTTTCAGTACTGAGTAGGTGTGGATGCACACACTGATGCAGGACTCTGAGTTTCAAGGGCCTTGACAGCTTAAGGACAGCTACTGAAAAATTGCCCCAGACTGCTGCTAAACAGAAATTCTTGCTGGGTGGACCTTTTCAAAAGTCTTCAGGTGCTATAAATAAAAAACAGCTCTCACCAGCTGACCACTGATTCAATTTTAGCAAAATCTTAGTTCAGCACAGGGATTTTTCCTATGCAGAAAATGACAGATTTGAAAAGTTTCATCAGATGTATCTTGGTGGGATTTTCAGTATTTTCCACCTACTTTTTAGATCAGCAATGTTCCATCCAGTGTGACCTTTTGCTGTGATTAACAATCAAAAGTTAACTGATAATGTGAAATGAAAGGAAAAAAATGATAGTTGACAGTTGTTAGAACCTGAGACATGGGTTCAGAAAAGGTGTGATGGGTAATATTCAAACAGCAGCTTTTGTGTTGGTGTAGCAGAAGAAAGTGAAATCCGTGAAATCAGTGTGTGACATCTTGCAGAAGCAACGTGGAGAAGCAATTCACAGCCTGAGCTCTGTGGACTGCCTGCAAGCTTTGGAGCCAGAGCTGACCTGAATCTCAAGACTGACACGGCTGCTGCAATGGCTGAGCAAGCTCCAGCTTGACCTCGGCTGTCAAATACACAGAGAGCAGCACTGAGAAATGCACCACAACAGCTCTTTTAGTACCATCCTTGTCAATATGGTCAGGCCTAATGGACTGATCTCACAAGAAATATCTGCAGATGGAACCCCTGAAGCACCTCTCAGGGCTGCAGGTAGAACTTGAGAACCTCTTCAGGTGCAGTTTGAGGTTGGAGCCACCCTGAGAACCAAGCAAGGAAGTGTACAGACATGGGATTTGCATGTTGGTTTGTGTGGTCTAAGTGTCATATGAAGGTCATATGCACAAGCTGTAGCTCTCCCGTCGCTTCCCTTAATTCCTGTGGTGGCATCCTCTGAGCTTCTCACTGAGTGTCCTGGGCACAGTTTTTCCAAAGAATGTTTATTTTGTTTCTCCAGTTCTGCTACTAAAATTTTTTAATTTTTTGTCTATAAAATATATTTAATTTTCCCATGACCCCCAAGTCAGCTGGTTCCATTTTAGGCATTTACTCAGGTTGTCACAGGATATCTTATATTGAGGTAACCTCTATGTGTCTCCAGTTTCAGATTCAAGTAGAACCTGGGTACTTCAAGGTCCCCCCAAGCTTCCTTTCTTCCAGGCTAAACAATCCCAGCTCCCTCAGCTGCTCCTCATAGGAGCTCTTGACCCTTCACCAGCTTTGTTACTCAATGAATATTGTTCTTGTCTGACACCCTTTCTCTTTTGGGAGCTTGCAGGATCACAGAGCAGCTCCCCTGTGAATTCAGCAAGCAGTTTCCTTGGCATTGCTGTTACAAAGTGTGGAACTACCGCCTCTTACTCCTAGCACAGTAGAGACTTCATTGTTGCAAGTCAGAAACAGCACAATATTTGTTTTGAGAACTGTGCTGCCAGTCTTCTAACTGGGATTTCAGAGGCTTGAGAGTGTGAAACCATACATGATAAAATACTAAGATTGACAGCATGCTGAACTTCTGCTACATGTAATGGGGAGGGTCCTCCCCATTTGCTTACTCAAAAAATTTCCCTGTGCAAAAAATAAATTTTTAGCAGCATTTTATCTGTACATGTTGGAAGTGGTTCACACATATTATATCACTTCTGTCATCTAGTGATTGGATCTGTGGCTGAATCTATGAACAAATGTTGAGATAATGAACAACATAATATGGAAAATATGTTTGAGCCATTAAATAAAATTGAGAACTGGATCTCACAGTGTAAGTCTGTGTTCCGTGTTTACCTAGAGCAAACAAGCAGCAAAGAGAAAGCATTCATGTGGAATGTGGATGAAAATAATTCAACAAGGGTTACTGTAAATACTGTAGAAAACCTTTGGTGAAAGGGGACTAAATTCCTATTACAGAGAGATTCTAAGTGCTACAACAGTAAGACATGAAATAAAGAGAAGCAATAAAATAGTTTGGCTTAATAACATTAAGTATATGTTAAGGAAAGAAGTATGTCTGTATTTTGTACCACAAGCACCTTCAACAGCTTTTAGGGAAGATACAGAAGCTATTTCCAGTCTTCTTTCAGGGGCGGTAAAAAATTCTTTGCAAACTAGGCTATGAAGGTTCTTTCAAGCAGAAAAACACATATTTTTCAAGAATAGGTAGACATCTGTTTGTTTCCAGGTTCCACAAAGCCAATATACTGGCTTTTTAATATTTCAAAAAGTTTCCTTTTCTATTGCATAGGCATAAAGATTTCTATATATTTAATATTTCCAAATATCCATGAGGAAATCCAATATTAAGAAAATAATGCCTGTTTTATTCCTCATAGTTGAACTAAAACTGCATAAAATCCCTTTTGAGTGCAAAAAATTCCTCTAGGTGTTTTTTGGTTGTTGTTTGTGGGGTGTTTTTGGTTTGGTTGTTGGTTTTTTTGGTTGTTGTTTTTTGTTTTGTTTTGTGGGTTTGGTTGTTTGTTTTGGTTTGGGTATTTTTGCTTTTTGGTTTTTGTTTTTTTTGGAAACCATTAAGTTCATTACAGTACCTGAACTATTTCATGTTCACAAAGGAGCTGGCTTACAGTCTAATATGTGGTTTGGGTAAGGAAATATTAGAATTAACTGGAATTACCAGATTCCTTCTTGAAAGACTTACAGATGCTGATTGCTGCATAGGACTGGAGATGTTCTTTATTTTTAAGAGAAAAGAAGCACTTAATTACGGAAGGATTCCAGCTGCATTTTGGTAATTTTTTTTGTATATCTGCTCCCTGTTATGGCCAACAGACAATCCATCTGTAACTGACGTAACATGAGATGCAGAATACTTCCAAAGGACATACAACTGCTACTTAGTGAGATGCAAGCTCTGCATCTCAGGCCACTGGTTTAAATCAGCCGTGGCTGACCACAGCATCTGCTATCTGAGAGAAAAATATGGCAGCAATCAAATATTGTATGTAATTTTATTTTCTTAATCCTGAAAATAGTGAACTCTTCTCTGCACGCTTTTTCTTCTTTGCTTATTTTCTCTATGTTCTTCTACATGTAATTTAAAAGTGAAAGCATATGACTTACAGCCTAATTCTGTCCATTTACTCAGCTGTACCTATTTAATCAATTTAAATTGGAAGGAGAATTTACCAACTTTCAAAAATAAATCCAGGACCAGTGCAGAGTATTGTATAAATAAAGGTTTAGTTTCATTTTTGCTTCTTAAAAAAAAAAAAAAAAAGTGAGGAGAAAATTTTACTAATTAAAAAAAAAAAGAAAGAATAGGGAACATAGTGGTTCTTTACTTGGATTCTTCTTCTTCTAAGGCCACAACAAATTTAACAAGCCCTGAAACAAAACTGAGAGTTTATATTAATGGCTTCTGGCAAACTGTCAACTGATATTAACTTTATTATTCAACACAATGTCAGTTAGTAAAAGCTTCAGGATAGGGCATTTGAATGTTAGAATCCTGATTAACAGATTAAATGAATTCCACTTTATCTTTCAGCCCAGTACTGTAGACTAGGATACCTGACTTACTAATCTTCTCTGACTTTAGGGTAAGTATCACTGACTGCAGCTTGGACTCAGACCTTCATAAGACGGCTGAAGACAGCATGGCAGATAGATTAGCTGCTGTTTTCTAGCAACTATTTTGTTATTTTGGCTTTGGCTGGTCAGTTTAGATCTCATTAATGCTAATACTGGAATAGGCTCATGGTGCACTATCCTAATTTATGTTTCATGTGGACTGAATTTTCTTAGAAGCAGAGGTTGTTAAATATTTATATTATGTTAGCATTTAATGTCACTAAGCTCCGTGGGCCTGTCTTGCTATCTCATGTAAAAATATTTAGTTCGTGCAATCCTTCTCCTAAGGTGCTGCTGCATTTTATCAACAGCAGGAAGCAACATATTTCCAGTCCTGGCCTATGACTTTCTTGTTAGTATATACTCAGTCCCATTTTTCAATCTGAAAATGTTAGAGTTTTCCAAAATACCAGCAAGTTTTGTTAATTCCATCATTAAGCAGGCATTGTTTCATAACTAACATTGCAAGGAGGTTTGCAGTTTTCTCAGGGATTTTTTTTTTTACAACAGACACTTCCAAATTTCAGATCCCTTAGGGTTTCAGATGCACTTAGAATTCAGATGCAAAGCAGAGGCTTTCATGCAGGTGTGTGAACAGCTGGGTGCAAAAAGCTAAAGACCATTATCACAATCAATTTTGGCTTATGCTTGGAACAAGGGTATGGAAATAATAATACATGGAAACATATAAAACTATTCTGAGGTCAAAGCATCATTCTCAAATGTCCCTTCTTTAGATAGATGAGGTTATTCCTAACAGCTTCATTTCTGTAAAGAATTACCATGGCATTGAGACAGATACTATTGTGGCAGGACATCTGGAAGAGAAAATTCATCTTGGTGTGAATTTCGGGATGAGATTCCTCATACCACCTTAAAATGTCTCTACTTATTGAGTTAATCACTCTGAACTCTCTTTATAGACAAAAAAAGAGAAACAAGCATTTTAAACCAGCAGATATCTATTTGAAGTGTTTGCCTTAGAAAAAGAGCAATTGTGGTTTTGAAACTCTTGTTTATCTCCTTTGTCAGTAAAGGGAAGTGAGGACAATTATCTCTGCTGTGGATGTGGCACCTGAGTTGTGCAAACTGAGTCACACCTGAGCACCTTCTGCTTCTTGCCCCATTGTCTATTCCCAAGGACAAATAGGTCACAGCATATTATTTCCATTCACCTTCTGTTTCTTGACTGATCTGCTACTAAAAACAGTTGTTTGAAGATATTAAACAGGTATTTCCCACTACTCAGATTTGTCTCTTGCTTGTCTGGTAAATGAGATCTTCATTTTCATCAGTGACAAAGACTGGTTTTGCTGCTTGCTGTAAAGCTTCTCTAATATATGCCTGAAATGCTTGTCTTATTTAATGTTATTTCTTCCCCTCCCTTTCTAAGGAAGGTAGAATGTGCTGGTGAGGCCATAATAATTGATTAAGATCCGTTATTGGGATGCTTACTTTATTCCTGTTAAGTCTCTTGCAGATGTGTGGTTCCAGTTTATCACATAACTTGAATGGAGTCACATTGTGCTTTTTCCACCTTTGGACCATTTTTGCACTAAAACATAATTGTTATGCTTCCCCCCAGAAATGTATTTTTCTTGCCAGCCACGTTCCAGTCCTGTAAAACACTGACATGCCTTTTAAACCTTTTTGCCTATACAGAAAATTATTGCAAAATTGTGCTTCTGCAGCACCTCCTGCCTAAGAATCCCAGAGCTCTTCACAGGCATGAATACTTGAGAGAAAAGGAAATATCATACTCGAAGGATAGACAATGCAGGAAAATGTTTTATGAATTGGCAGAGCTCACACAGCAGCACCATCATGGTATATCTACATTTTGCACAAGGCTCTATTTTTTGGTGACCACTCCTGTGCTTTAACCACATCAATCCACAGGAGCACATTCTTCTCTCTCTTCTGAGAATTGATTTATCACCATAAATATGGTTTATTACACAGCCTCATGCTGTAAATTTTGCTGCTGTAATGGCTGATAGAAGTCTGGCACTGCAGTGAGTTCCTGCTCATTTACTCCCTGGATATCGGGTACACCGCTGATGTGAGAATGAGCTTCCTGGGAAGTCTCTCTTAATAGAGAAATGTGAGAATCAAAGAATTCAATTCTGCTGGGATTCTTCCCATTAATCAGAGTTCTGACTGGTTTCACCATTTGAAAAATCCTTTGTTTCCTTCATCTTCATTTTTATTGCATCTCAAGATTTACAGGGAAGATTTTTAAAAATATATAAAAGCAGAAAGCAAAGAACCAAGCAATAACTGTGAACTACTGCCTGTGTAGAACAGTTTCTTCACACAGTGACACAGAGCCAGTCTGCTTTAAAAATGCGTACAGCTTCGGGTCTGCTAAATATAATTTGTCTTAATACAGGCAATAATCAACACTGCATACATCTGTGAGGGGAGGAAGAGGGCTGGGGAGACAAGGGATCCCACATATCTTTTGAGATGATTTCTGTGGTCTCATGAATTTATTTAGGGGCTTGGAAGGGGTATTTAATTCACTACAGGAATTGCTTGCCAGTGCAAGCAAGACTTAATTCATAAGCAGCCTGGTATTGTAGAGTACTTTACAGTCCTTATGTTGAAGGTGCCCCTGTACTGTAAAATACTGTCAGTGTGGAGAAGTGACACAGTAATGGGAAGGATGATTCTTGGAGGGTGTGTGTGAATGAAAACCATAAATGTAGCTGCAGCCCATATAACCATGCCTGAGCTAGCTGAAAATAGGCTGTTTGGGGTAAGGTTGTCCCATGTCCACCCCAGACTGAAAGCTGAGTGAGCACAAAGGAAAATGGCAATGGCTTTTCCTTCTCTGCTATTTGAAAGGACAGGTCTGTAAAAAAAATGCGAGTTAAAGTTCATCTCTCAGGAAGCTGAGGTAAAACTGTTCGGATCTAGACAGTATTTCTTCCATTAAATCTATATTATAGGGTACTACTTCAGACTGTACTACAAAATGTTTCTAATGTGTTCAGAGCTCTCTTTGGGCTTTGGGAACAGCCCCCATTACCTTTCTCCACCAGCAGCTGCTTTCTCTGGGAACAATGAAACTGGCCATGACCTCCATGGGTGCATGGGAGGCAGGCCCATTCCTATCATAACTGGGAAGGGACTTAAGAAAAAATCCTGAAAGACACATTGCACTGTATCTCATAATTCAGAAGGAAAGTGTGTGGTTCTTGACCTTGCACGCAGAGTCCTGTGTAAACCAGGTAATGTCCATAGTCAGAGGGAAGGAAGAGGGAAGGATTTGCAGTTTTTTACTATAGTAAAGCTGGATCCTCTGGTAGCTAGTCTTTTCATAAGAGGAGAAGGGGGTTCCCTCTCCATCTTCAGATCTTTTACAGGTGATGAGTCTCCTGGAGGAGATTTTTTTATTTGCTGAACACTTCTTTAAAATAATCTTCTTTTTTCTCCCTGTTTTCAGCTGAGCTCACTGTGGCTTTCCCTTTGGTCATGCCTCAGCCCAGACGTACTGAACATCTTGCTCACATTAGGTTGCCCTGTAAAATAAAGGAGTGGGAGAGTGTTGAGAGTGAGTTGAGAAATGGTTAAGGGAAAGAATTTAATGAGGGAGGCTTACAAGTAGAAGGCTGCAGCCTTGTGAATGGTTAAAGTCTTTCTGGGGCAGAAGTGCTTGAGAGTGGTTTTCTCAGGATAAGGGCTGCATTCATATTTCCATTGGAATTACTGGAGCCCCATTGCCTATGGATGGTAACAGCAATGTTTACCTGGTTGTGAGCAAGCTTAGTTCTCCACACAACAATTCTGCATAACAGCATTTGGGTTTTGTTATAAGGCAGACCTTGTACATGAAATAACAACTTTCAGAAATCTAAATCCCCCCTAACTTCTAAAGAAAAAAAAAGGAGTGAATTGGGTTCATATTAAATATAGATTGGTACAGGATTTAGTATGGATTGCTAATATCCCCTCAGATTTATCCTTATTTCATGAACCATCAGGTCAAAAAATGAAAGAATGAACAGCCACAATGGAGATTACATCTTGAAATGAGAGTCATGAAGTTACAGGGAGTCATTCCCAATATTCTAATTTGTGGGAGCCTCATTACCTGATGTAGAATATCATATGTAGGTGTACCAGTAGTTTATTTAATTTTCTGCATTAGTTTAGTCATGCTTGTTGAGCACCAGTGCTGCTGGAAATGTGCAAACTTCCCAGTGTTCTACATACAATGGTATGTGTAGCATGCAAATTATAAATATGAAGAACAAAAGCCAAAAAGGTGTGTGCAATTCTTCCCATTTCTGGTGTTCCACCCAAACACTTGTTTGTTCTTCCACAGGACCATATTACATGTCTGTATTACACGTGTATGTTGTGTGTGCCTTGCCCAACAGCACTGAAAGTTGCTAACTCTTGACAATTTGAGGGCAGACAAAGGAGCATCTGTTGTATGTCGTGGCTTCTTCTTTTTTTTTTTTTTTTATGCCTGCTGATAATGTTGATACAAATACTTTGATCTTTAAGCAGTTTGACTTCATGGAAGAGATTCTGACCATGTGGATGTCTATGTGATTTCCATCAGCTCATAAATCTAAATAATTTTCAAACTCTCCTACTGGTTTTATGATCTCCTAAATTATACAATCTGAAGTATTTTTCAACTCTTCCACATTTCTGGCTAAGTCTTTGGAGACGGTGAAAGCTGAGCCTATAGTGTCCTGTTTCTGTGGCAGGAAGGGCACACACAGCATTTGTAGGCCTGTGCAGATGAAGATGGTTTTCACCTGCTTTGGTCTTGTGCAGATGTTTGTCATGCTTAGCACCATTCTCCTTTTATGCCTTTATTAAAAACCTCCTCTCCATACAGCATAAATTTTGTAGCCTACTTGAGCTTTCATTGATGTCGCAAAGGTCTTCCCATGGTAGATATGAATAAAGGACTGATACTTGATTTTTTTTTTTTTAATAACCCCTGCGGTTTAGGAGAGGCTTATTGTTACCATTGGAATGTAATAAAATCCTCTTTTGAACATTTTGTTGAAGGGAGAACTCCTTCCATGCCTGAGTCTGTGCAGTACCCACCCAGGCATCAGATCCTGTTCAGTCTTACTCAAACTGTTCCTGACATTTAAAAAATGCTCTGGATTAAGGACTCCCTTACATCTCAGATCAGCACCTTACAGACACAACTTTGGGCTTCCTTTCTCTGATAAAATTGCTATATGAAAAGATGTTTCTTCCAGACTTGTCAGATTTCTGAAAATTTGTGATTTGTGGAAGAAATTCCACTTTGCCAAAAATGTCCGGATTGAACAGGGGAGGAAGGACAGGAGGAGGACCCTCACACTCACGTCTCCTCCGCTTCAGAATTCCATGTTAGACAGCGACTACTGAGTCCTTCTGATCTCATTCAGACCAAATGCGAGTTTTGCCCAGACTTTCCCTGTAGAATGGCTCCAAGTAGGGCTATTTCATTGCATTGAATATCAGCAGGTTGAAATTGCTGAGGCATCTGTCAGGGAACAGTAACTATCACTGCTTTCCTCTTACCCCAGTCCTGCGTGGCCGGCAATGGCACTTTGCAGCTGGAAGGAAACAAAGAGCCATTACTTTCAGTGCATGCTCCTGATCAGGTTATATATTGATAGTTTGTGCTAGGAAGAAGGGTTTATGAGTGCCTCTGGCAACTGGTGGTTCGAGCTGTGCACCTATAAATTCCAAGTTGGCAATATCAAACAAAAATTATTCTCTGGCTATAGCCTGGAGTAAAGAGAGAGTGGGAAAAGCCAAGCTGCACTACTAATCCATAACCACAGAAATTACCTCCATTCCAAAACAAACACTTCATAAATTTTTTAAAGCTGGTCAACACAATATATATAATAAAATGTCAGTAGTGTAATTCAAACTAACCTTAGAAATCATGATATATTGCATTTGGTCTTTTACACAGTTCTGTATCAGAGTAAACTAAGAACAACTGTCAACAGCCATTTTTGAAGCTCATTCTGCCTAATGAATATTATCACCAAACCATTCTACTTTGATGACAATACTTGTTGAATTATTACCAGACAACACCTACACCCTAGTGCAAATATACTAATTGTAAATAATTTTTTTCTCATTTAAAATGTCATAAACATTTGTGAATCTCAATATAATTATTCTGTTGCTCACAATGCTACAGCTGAGAGAAGACTCTAATGTTAGAGATTTGGCAGCAGTTGCATTTGAAAAGTGATAAACCCATTATGTGTTTGGAATATATCCCCCCATCTGTTGACAAAGTAAAATTATAAAAATATTGGACTGAAATCAAATGTTTTTAATAACCAGTTTTCTTTCCCCCAACAATAAAATAAACACAATCTAACAAATAAAATGAGCAACAGTTTACACAAGACAATTTTTACTGTTTCATGGGAGATTTTGAAATTTTCTCTGTGGAGTTTCTCAGGTATTTCAGGCAGGTGTTTGTGCTATCTGTAAGGCCCACTTGCTATAATGAATTTCATTTTGTGGGAACCTACTTAACTCACCCTGCTTAGTTAAATTATTTAGCAAATTAATTCTGCTTTCTCTCTAACTCTGCTGCATCTGTGCTCCATAGCTAAGGAACAGAAATTGGGATACTGTAAGCGCTGTATGACTCATTAGCCAGTTGAGCTTAAAAGGCAGTTACAAAATACAGAAAATAGATGGTATTTCCAGATTTCTCATTAGGGCATGATGCTGTATTTTCATTTTTGTCCTTTGATAAGCATCCTGTCCTTAGATCAGAGACTTGTTGGAACATGCTGAGGCTTCTCTCCTTTCCACTTTTCCCTTCCTCTGCCCAGATCATAGGTCTGGCGGCAAACCTTTGCTGTGGGCACTGAACTCCCCACTGTGTTAAGACCTTCACTTAGCTTTGAATTATCAGAAATTGCAGAAGTTAAGGACACATCTCTGGATCCAAACATGGTCCTCAAACACCAGGGAATTTTGCTGATTATTACTGGTATCTAGGAGCCACTTGTTCACCTGATCTCCAGACTTTATTCTCGCTTGTTCACCTTTTACAGAGGGCAACAGGATTTTGGTGAATTTAGCACTTATTCTGTAGCCCTCATCTTGTGGTTTGAATCTGCTGTATCCCATGTAAGAGATTCTTTGTTGCAGGCAGGTTGTATGAAATCACCTTTGATCCAAATCAGGATACAATAAATTGCACATCCATTTATTCATTTACAACACACAAACAGAAATTGCAGTTACAGGCACTTAGGACCACAGGGGACTGAAAATCATGCTGGAACTACTGTCATCAAGATCCAACCAGAAAACCCCCTCTCCCTGTATTTACCTGATGTGAATTAGATGATTCCTGGATGTATTTGTACACAACTAGTGCCTCAGGTTGTGTTTCCCAGGGACAACCCATTCTCAGCAGAACATGGCAGGTTTTGCATGCTCCTCCCACTCCTGAGGTCCTTTGTATTCCTCATCTCTTTCACTTCCCCCCCTTCTACACATTATCCCCTTCAACATTATTCTGGGGATAGCTGTAACACAGCTCTGAGGGGTGATGGTTGGACAGTGTGACTAAGCTTTAATGCATCCAAAGAACCCATCTAATCAAGAATGAAGACAGTGGGGTACAAAAAAAAGGAGGAGAAGGTATATCTTTCTACTTCCTTATTCACTTTACCTGACAGGTGGGAGAAGAAGCTGTACCTGCAGGGCAGGGAGAGACCAAATTTGTCAGGATCAAATGGAAAGGAGGGACTGGATGAACAACAGTGGTTTATAATGCATTACATTCTATAGATATGAGGTATTTCCTTCTGAGCCAATCACCCCAGGCTGTATTTGATACAGGTGGAGAGAAATAAGTATGTACTACCACAGAAAGATTTCTCTCATTAGGTGTCTTAGACTCATAAGTCAGGTATCTCAATAGCTCAAATGGCTCCCTCTCCACAAGTGCCTGTTTACATAGTTCCATTTGCAAAAAAGGTACCCTTTGGTGGCCTGTACCACCAAAGATTTGGATATCTGATCCTGGACAACTGAAGCATTGGGTAAAAAATATCCTGGATTTAGTGGGTGCCTTTCCATGCAGAGCAGGTCTCAGTTTACAGACATGAAACCCACCTCTGTGTTGGTAAGCAGCTCGAAGTCATGAACTCACCTCAATGAGAATCAGTTTATTTGGGGACACAATAGACAGGAATCGGCAAGCTTTGAGTTTCAGTCTTCAGGGAGTGTTCTTACAAGATGTTACACTTCAAATGCTAATGATTATATGATTTAATTCAGGGGGGTCACACCAGACTTATATTAGAAATTCAGACTTCAGCTTAGTTGTCTTCTCTGCTGGAAGACACAGAGAAAACTATGATAAATTAGGTGTCAAGTGTGATATACGGATAAATGTTGCCATGAAATGTGTTCCTCTGGAATTTAACCAGGCTTATAAGCCAGTGTAGCACTGTAAACTAGATTTAGTAATGGTAAAGTCAATTCAAAATGTCTCTCTTTTGTACCTAAATACCTGTCAGTCTTCTTTTGCATAAGATCTGTGTGATTATAATTTTTTGAAACATATGAAACAAGTTTAAATTTTCAAGAAACATTTTCTTACAACTATCTTGTAAGCAAGTGTAATTTTCTACCATAAATAGCACTGAGCTTAAGTGTCTTGAGTAATAAGTGTCTTGAGTCCCTTTAGCCTTCGAATTCTCAGTTACACATTGATTTTTAGTGTAGTAGATAGATAAGGAAAGTGAACTTGTTTGTGAAATCAAGAATGCATCTGGTCTTTCCTTAATTCAGATATGGGCTTTCTGAGAAGCATTTAGCCTAACATTACCAAGTGTCACTTTCTACTTATCAGCTAGAACCGGAATGAAGGTGGGCTCTCCAGATCCACTTCACGGTTACAGTGACTGGTTTCTGAAGATAGAGAGTTCAGTCAGGTGATTCACTCAGGCTGTTATGACAGCTGAATTCTTATTTTCTTCCCTGATTTCACAGCAGTCTCCCTAGATAAGGCTTTGAAAGACAGAGCTAATAGGGTGCTTGTCAGCAACATAGCTTTACTTGTTAGGAAGCTGGGGGCACTTGTGTTACTCAGATGATGGTGGTGCTGCTCTCAATTCCTTTCATCTGGATATTCCTACTTCAGGGAGCAGAATGTTGAACAGCAGTGATTTGTATGATTTCTTCAGGCCAACTTGATGCCTTTCCTTTGAGAAGAGGACAATACAGTGCTTTGATCAAAGCCTTGGAAAGCCATGCCAAGGGATGAGTTGTCCATTCTTGTTATCCCATGAGAAAGCAGGATTGTTGAAGCACCTTGCTGTGTGCTTGCTGTTCTCCATGTTTGCTCTTTCTCTCATACGACCCAGTTGCTGCTCAGCTCATGACCTATTGCCATATTACCAGGAAATTACTAGGCAATATTACTATTGCCTAGCATTACCAGGAAAAGTCTTTGAAAATCAGAGCTATATAAAATATCCACTTGCTGCCTGACAATCCTTTGCTGACTTAAGGGTTTGCTCCTCTTAATTTTCCATCACCCTGAAAATAATTTTTAAAATTCTAAAAAAAAAAGCTTCATGAAAATTTTTCAGTATTTGATAACCCCTGCACTTTTGCGATAAAATCAGTGAGATTTTACAGGGTTTTTCTAGGCAACTGCCAATCATGAAGGTAGATTTACTGATCTTACAACTTTTGAGTGAACATGGTTAACAAAAGTGGCTTATATTTGTGCCACGTACACTTACCTGTTTAATAAAAAATTTTATATGAATCACATCTTTGCAGCTGTGGATATATGACTAATAAAAATAGAGGCCATCATAATAGTACATGTGGCTTGCCAAATCCAGACAACTTACTCAGATAGAAAAATAATTTTATGTGGTTTTATTTTTGTTTCTGAAGTTCAGGTTATGCCTCTTAGGTACAATTAGATATAGTCTCTCTAGTAACAGCTATTTTGAACAATAATAACCTTAGGATGTAGCATAGCTTATTTGCTTCTCTTTTGCTGAATTATATAATAGATATATTATGAAAATAAGATTGCACAAAATGTACAAATAGAAAGAAAGGTAGAATTTCAAATGAGCTTGAGATTAAAAGTGTTTCACAAAAAATGTGGTTTTTAGCTAAAATTGGCTGTTGTCAATGGTTGAATACTGTTGGGGAATACTGAGCAGTGAGGATCCTGTGTTTGATATACTTTGCACATTTAGATGTAGTTTGCTTATACCAACTTAGACCTAAGTGATTGAAGAATCCTTAATAGCACACAAATGGATAAGTGGTAGATCATAACAAACGATTGCTAATGAAACCTAGGGTTTTTTCCATTGTTGTTCCAAACCTTATTTAGCTGTTGTCTGTACATAAAGAGAAGGCATTTGTACAAAATCTCCCTTAAGTTCCAGAGTCATCTCAGAAATGACTTTACGTGTAAAAATTACTTTTTCTTTTACGATGTTTTTCCATGCTTAGAGAAGATCTACTTTATCACTCAGAAAATGATACTTGTTACACTTATTGTCACATTATGTTGAACTCATTTTTTAAGATGGTATGAGATGCATTTCAAAATCCAAGTTTTTCATAAAATCTCCTCTGTCCAAATGTCAAAAGGCATTGAGATCAATATTTGACTGAAAAATTTAAGGTGAAGTATTCTAAAATTCACTGAGAAGAGAGTGCTAGACAAGAGTGACCACAGTGCCTCCTAAACCAGTCTTGCAAAAGAGTTATTCTATTCTAAATGAGGCTGCAAAAGGATTGCATGCATTTGCAGATTATTTTCTGTTGCCAACTGTATGTCACTCTGGACAAGCCCAGAATATATGCAAAAGATCTGCAATAAGTATACATTGCCACTGCCATTTAGGATACTCATTAAACTGGAAGATATATTCTGTTTTTTGGAATAAATATTCTTCTGTCTAAAATGTTGCTGTATATTCATCTGTTGAGACGTACATGATTGCCTTTTATATCTTCATGATTTTCTCCTCAGTAATATATTTTCCAGTCAATCACTATGTAGCTTCCTGTGAGTCTTATTAAAGAGCCAGGGCTAGCTACCTGCCTGTAAATCCAACAAAGCTGTTTTGTATCACTTACTGTAATGTATGGTTGAAATGCCAGCCTGTACCAGAACACACACAACTACCTTAGTCAAATAAGGTCCAGCTGCAAGTGAAGGTTTAGGTGGACTGTAGATGTTTTCCCTCTCCTGCCCCTGGCAGCTCCAGGAAATGTCCAGTGCACAAGGAACACACTTGTTAATATGAAATGTCCCCATCACATGCTCATAATTGTTGTTCTCTTCCTGCCCTGAGTGAGAACATGGCTCCTGCAGAGGAGGGGTTTGAAGCCCAAGCTCCTCTTCCCCTACTTCCTCATGCTATTGGCTTGATGTGTATGGGATTAATAACCAGCCGAAACTGAGGGAGCAGAGAGGGTGTCAGTAGTAACGTGATTTAACTCAGCCTCTGCACACGAGAGCCATTGGTGCCTAGGCAGGGAGCAGCTGGTGCCTCTCACCCAACAGCAACAGAATGGTGTGATGGCTTCAGACAGCAACACCTGCCCAGCCCAGCCAGGATTACACCCCTGTGGCCTCCAGCCTGCCCTGCAGCCCGGGAGAGCACAGGTGTAACCAAGCACCTCACCTGGCCCGGCGGCACTGTCGCTCCTGGGGATCTGCAATGTGGTTCCACCTGAAACTTGGGGTGTGGAGGCTGAGACAGCAGGGGAAATCCTCCTCATTTTCACCTGGAAACTGAGCATGTTTGGGATGCAAACGTGAAATCAGTCCTTGCAACATATTTCTCATTGTTTTCAGGAATTCCAGCCCATCTGATATAAAATCAGTTTCATTAATCAGTCAAGCTAACTCACATCCACTGGCAAATTATCCACACCAGAGAAGGACATAAGTGGTTCAACTTCAGGACAAACTGACCCCTTCTGCCCACTGTTTTTTTGGTCCTCTGAAATGATCTGAGGACTCTTTGTAGAAATTTCTCTAGCTTGGGATGTTACACAAGGCAAATAAATTATCTGAGGGACTTTAAAGGTGGAAGTATATTTTTCTAGAAGTTCCCAATGAAAATACTATATGTGTCACCTATCCCTCCATGAAAAATATAAATTAAATAATAGGGACTATTTAACTTCTGTGTGCTTGAGGTTAAATTTTCAGCTAATGTAAAATGTCTCAAGGCAGCGCATTCTGTAATTTACCTCAAAGAGTTTAAAGGGTATGGTGGGGTATCTTTTGAGTTATTAATTTTTGCCTTAAACACTGCCCCCCCCCCCCCAGTTAAAGCTACAAAATCCTGGTCAATATAGTAAAAGGAAAAATTAATCAAATTATGACAGTCTTGATTGTGACATTATCCTATGGAAAATAGTTTACAAGTAATTTACGGATTAATTAAAATAATGAGGTTACTATCACAATAATTTGTGAAAGATAGACTTGATAGTTTTGATGAATTTTCAAAAGTGTAAAAGGAATGATTTCATGAAAGACATCCAACTAACATTGAGTACTCTTTTGATGAAGAATTAAGAGTCACTGCTATGTCAGTATCTAGCAATATAGTTGTTTCCAGTTTCCAGAATGTGGTTGTTCACCATGGACAGACCCATAAACCAAGTCAGCTGTTCGGCAGATTTTCATCTATGTAAATCCCTATGTAAACTAATTATATGACCACAGCTTATAAACTTTATAAGAAAGCAATCACAAGACTTGTTTTTCTTATCAGTTTCAGATATTGAAACTTAACTGTAGATGTTGCAAAATTAATCACTAGGCTAGGGAGTCTATAAACTTTCCTGTATTCCATAGACATATAAATGTCCAGTACCTTTTTCCTGCTTTAAATAACAGCTTTAGTCCATGCATTTTTAGAGTTTGCAAGTAACACACACACACACCCCAAAGCCTAAATAAAACCAGTCCACAGTAAAGCCCTTGGAAATTGTAAGCGTAAACTCCAGCTTTAAGGATGCAAATGAAATATTCATATGTACTAAACATCTTGTATCAGGAGGTGGTTCTCTTGCTGTTGTCATAAGTCAGCCCTTTGCTCCTTGTGTCTGCTTCAAATGCTTTTATCCCTGGGAGCATGAGGCTTGCTTCATCCTGCTTGCTTGTCAGCAGGGTTGATGCACTGCATTATAAAAAGCATTCTCCACAACTGCTGCTCACAGGCAGCACTTTTAGCTCTACACACACAACCTGCAAGGTTCTCTATCAACATAATCATTATTTATCCAAAGCTTTCCCAATAAATTGAGCCTAACTAGTCTTTTCTTGGGGTAAATATGCAGAAGTCTCTCTTTTATTATTGCTCATGTAGAGAAAGCAGCATTCTTCTCAACAGTGGTAGGATCTGGATGAGGAATATGCCTTGCAGCTGTTGCATCATTTCTCCTGGAAGGCAATGACTTGTAGTCCAGTGCTTAACCGAGGATGAACTGGCAGAAAGGCAGCCAATAACTGTGCGCTATTTACATCGTAGGCATATTTTAGTTGCACAGTTGTATCCTTAAAGCTGCATCTCCCTTAGCTGAGAGATTTGTTGCATTTAACTGGTTTGGCCAGAGCTGCTTCATGTTCCACAAGCAGCTCTCAGAGGCTCCCTGGGATCAGTAGCTCTAATTTCTAGAGAGAAAAGAAGCAAGATTTACTCTGTGACAGAAATGGGCAGCTGAAGCATTGGAAAAGACTTGTGACATAAACTGGAGATCCGTGTATATTGTCTGTTTACTATAAGAGGCCCTGAAATGTATGGGTGTACACTAATGTAATTTACACAAATCAACAAATAAAGGAATTTAAATATCTTGGCACAATTACTAGTAGTAGTAGTAGTAGTAGTAGTAGCAACATTAAATTATTATTATTATTGTCTTTATTATGAGTCTGACTTCTTTGGGTACCCCTACCTATGAATGCAATACCTAAAGAGTGGTTTTTTTATCCTTGTAACCTATGGCAAATTTCTCAGGTAAAGGTTTGTGTGGGCACAAAAGCTTCTAATTTGTGACTAGATTGTATTTAACACCAAGCTGAGAGACTTAACGAGAACAACAGTATTAATTAAAATAATAGCAATATCCATTTTTTGCTTGATTGCAGTGATTAATTTTTAAATCAATTTGTTGAGTAAAATAAAAAAAGGTGACACTTTTATAATGATGGAATAGAGGTTGTAACATACCAGTAAATTGTTTCACAGGACACTATTAACATACCAATTCTCTCTCCTCTCCTCTCCTCTCCTCTCCTCTCCTCTCCTCTCCTCTCCTCTCCTCTCCTCTCCTCTCCTCTCCTCTCCTCTCCTCTCCTCTCCTCTCCTCTCCTCTCCTCTCCTCTCCTCTCCTCTCCTCTCCTCTCCTCTCCTCTCCTCTCCTCTCCTCTCCTCTCCTCTCCTCTCCTCTCCTCTCCTCTCCTCTCCTCTCCTCTCCTCTCCTCTCCTCTCCTCTCCTCTCCTCTCCTCTCCTCTCCTCTCCTCTCCTCTCCTCTCCTCTCC
The DNA here is from genome assembly GCA_910950805.1 of Acrocephalus scirpaceus scirpaceus. Lineage (NCBI taxonomy): Eukaryota > Metazoa > Chordata > Aves > Passeriformes > Sylviidae > Acrocephalus > Acrocephalus scirpaceus. The sequence continues at coordinate 50,509,719 of OU383774.1, read as the reverse complement.
TCTCCTCTCCTCTCTCTCCTCTCCTCTCCTCTCCTCTCCTCTCCTCTCCTCTCCTCTCCTCTCCTCTCCTCTCCTCTCCTCTCCTCTCCTCTCCTCTCCTCTCCTCTCCTCTCCTCTCCTCTCCTCTCCTCTCCTCTCCTCTCCTCTCCTCTCCTCTCCTCTCCTCTCCTCTCCTCTCTCCTCTCCTCTCCTCTCCTCTCCTCTCCTCTCCTCTCCTCTCCTCTCCTCTCCTCTCCTCTCCTCTCGCCATATCTCCTACAGCTTCAAAACAATCAAGTAAGGTTGTTATACTTTCAAAAGCTGACTGATATAAGTAGATATCTGCTAAAATGTATACTGTATTCTAATTAGGTTCTCAAATATTGGCTTTGGTTCATTTTAATAATGATAATTTAAAGAACAATCCCTCTAAACTTAAAGGAAATGAGTCGGGCAACAAATTGAAATGTTGGTTGCTATTCTGCTACTGAGAATTAGAAAACTTCTGGTAGTTTTCTGATTATTAGGAAAGTATTTTACCATTGCTACCTTAAATTAGACATCTGACATATAGATATACATACGTCTCCACTTACTTGCTGTAATCTTTGTAGGGTCCTCAGCATTTCCAAAAGATAACTTATCCCACCTGATTTGTTATGCTGTGCAGGTAGCCTAGATATATAACTTTCAATGCTCAAAATAAGATTAAATTCATTCCATGTTATCAGATACTAAGAGATAACCAAAATTTCTCTCATCACATCTTTGGTCTCTGTGAGGTCCATTACATAAGGTTATTTACTGCTCACAAGAATTCTAAATATCCCTTGAAGGCTTTGACTTTTCTTCTTCTTTTTTACTTCTGCTGAACAAAGTAACTTTAGTAGCTTCTTTCATGACAATCAAAAGACTTGCAGAGGTCATGCTGTAATCTGTGGGGTTTTTTTCCCGAGACCCCAGTAAAAACAACCACTCAGAAGTGCATACTTTTTGGCATATAATTAGCATATAAGTAAGAATTTTTCAAAAACAATTGTTCATAATGATTATGGGAATGCTTTAGAAAAAAGTTTCATTGGAATGAAAAACAATCACTGAATTCTTTGCATATTTTATTTTTCTTTTTGATTTCCAACTCACACACATCTGGCATATTTTACATCTTTGCAATAAAACATGGTTACAATAGCTTAAGGAATTTATATATCCAAAATATTTCACCATGATCTCAAGATGAAATGAACTTGTCTTCCAGATGTTCAATAGTCTCCCAATTCTAAGCTACAAACTCAAGATATTGCTTACAGACAGGTGATGAATAACTTAATCATTACGCTGATCCCCTTAATTTCCAAACCTTATAAATACAAACAACAATGAAGAAGGAAATTCAGGGCTAAACTTACTAATACAAGGTGGATAACAAATAAGTAATCACATCAATAAATAATGATATGTTCCTGGTGCAAAGTGCCAATACAAAGAATCCATTATCTTTTTAAATAAATGACTGCAAGTGAGTGTAAATTCTGAGAAAATTACATTCCTGTTACATGCCTCATAGCCCTACCGACACAATATGTACATCTATGACAATACAGTCACCAAATATACAAAGAAGAAACATGAATTAAAGTGTATGTACCCCTGGGTGTGTAATTTGATCAGTACAATGTGCAGAAAATTATTCTGATAAATATCATTACAGTATTGTAAAAGATGAAGTGCCTTAGTCTGAGTGGCTTCAGGTGAGATTTTCAGAAGGACTGAAAAGAACAACCTCAGTCACCTTTGAAATGAAGCTAAGGCTGTCAAATAAACCAAGCTCCTCAGATTAAAAATAAGGGGAAAAAAAGCAGTGGGGGATATCTTGCCCATGATTTATATGCCAAATGTTAATAATCCAGAAGTATAGCACTTTGTCTGTATTGGGAATCATTAAGCATTACAAAGCATTAAACTGAACTTCCCACTTTGCTCCCTTTCTGTCTAGTCTTTAAATTTAAAAGGGAGGAAACTAATTTCTATTGTATAAGGTATAAATATGGCAAATGATGGCTTTTTATCCAAATGCTTCGTGAGCAGAACTCCACTTAAAAGGGGTAAACTTTAGATTCAAAAAGTGAAAAATGTGTTGGTGAAAATGTCAGAATTACTGGTTGCTCCCAAATTCAACCCTTTAACACAAGCTGTACCCTTAGGCAGATCTCCAGTCTGATTTGTGTGAATGCACCTGCTCCTTCAAGACATCAGGTTTAAAGTACATGCAAGTTGTAACTCCACAATAAAATTAAGAAACAGTTTTGTTCTTTATACAAGGTTTTACTTTTACAAAAGTATCCCTTTAAAGTTAAGATGTGCATCTGATGTACAAAGTATCAAACATATTTTTTTTAATCTCAGCTTGAAAAGAGGCTGGAGATGGGATGCATGTTAGGTTCAAAGCCTAAACATTGAAATAACTGGACACAAGGTTCCCCAGAATTTTCAAAAGTCTCTTGTGGCGCATCCTACTACCTTTTCTCAATAAACAAAGATATATGAAATAATTACCAAAACATTTCCTAATTCATATAATTTACATGATACAAGCTTGCTTTTCAGCAGCTGGTGTTCAGTTGTGAAAAAACACACAAAGTAAAATGGTTGCTGACTACAATGTACAGCTATTGCTGAGTGTAATGGAATGTACAACGGAGGTCAATGCAGACATGGTTTTCCACCAGAGACTACACCTTTCTTTGCAGCACTTGTGCTCTCAGCTTTACCTGGGCTTTCAGCTCTTCACTGCACTTCAGTATCTGTTCTGATGTTCATAATGCCACCGGTTAAAATCTATATTAAAAGCTACAATGCTGCCAGAAGCCATGCCAGTAATCAGAGTTCTGAAAAAGATACCAAAGATGCTGATGTTAATTCTCTTTTGCCTCACAGGCAGAAAAAAGCTAAAAGAACATAGGCACTTTTTGCAACACTGTCTGAAGTTCTTAAGCTTGGCTGAAAATCAGAAATGTATCTCAAACTTTTGCAATTGGTTTTAAGGCATTTAATTGGTGCTAACACTCTGATTAAATCTGACTATTCCTTTGTTCTTAAACTAATGCAATTTTAGTCATATTTTGCTAGCTGAGTGTCTGTCTGGCTTACCAACTTCAATGAAATAAGTCCTCACCTTAATGTTAAGTGCTTCCATTATGAGACTCAAGTATCAGAATAAGTGCTGAATCAGATAAATTAACAGGAAAAACCTGGAGTAGTTGTCTCTTACACATCCTGTTAACAACTCTATACCGTATACTCACAGTTCATGGAGATGTATTCTTTCTGGAATTTTAGTATTTACATACAAATATGAATGAAACATTCACCTCTGATCATGAGACAGATCCATAGCTCTTATGCCAGCATCACAGCCAGGGTAAATATAGAGCTGCTTGAAGTCACAGGCCTGCCATACTTCCACTACACCATTGTCTCCTCCTGTCACCAGATTCTGCCCATCACTGCTCAGGAGGATGGCCTTCAGGAGAAAAAGAAAAATCCCAAGCACACTGTTAGCTTTTATGGAAATGGATCAATATTTAAAAAATTGAATTGATTTAAAAGCATTTCTTATGTTCTGCACACTTTAAATTTGAAGCAAAATGCTTCCTCTCCTCTTTCTCCCTACTCCAAAAATGAACCAACAAATTTTGGATCATCAAATTTTAAAAACAGTTGTGTGGTATTAAACATGATAGATAATAAAAAAAGCTCCTTGACTGAATCTGTCAATACTTGAGCTCAGCACATTTCTACATACCAGAATTTTTTCTACAATACCCAGTGCTATCACTACCACCTAAAGCAGAGCAGCAATCTGCATTCCTGTTGCTGCTTCAAGTGCTGGTGACAGAGCAGAGCCCTGAAGGCATGAATTCATGTCTTGGCTAATAAATGAAGAATGAGGACTTTTCAGAGCATTTTGTTTCAAAGACATATTTCCCACTGAAATTTAAGTCCAAAAAAAATCTGTGAATATTGTGGGCTCATAAGCTATTTGTTCTTATTTATCCTGGAAAAGCATAAGTGCATTTTCATATTTGGAGATGGTGATGAAAGGATATGTGTTTGAATGGCTTAACCAGGAGGCAGCAACTTAACGTATATGATTTCCTCTAAACCATACAGCAACTGAATTCAATTTATTTTAATAAATAAAGGCAAGACACAACAAATGCTTGTTTGCATTTAGATTTACCCTGGTTGAATCATTGATCTCCATCTGAGCTAAGAGTTTTCCATTAATGCTGAAATTGCTGAACCGTCCTCGTTCATAGTAGATGATGCAGTGACCTTCACTAGATACTGAAATTAAGCGAGGGTACAGGCAGTTTTCTGTTCCTTCCAGGGCTCTCAGCAAGTCTCCAGTAATTGTGTGTACTAGGCAAGGGCCTTCTGTATATGAAAACATAATATATCATACATTTGCTGTTTATACAAATGATACAGTCTGTGCACAAAAATGATGCATAATATGCATTTATATCTCATTAGTGCTGCATAGATATAAGAAGCTGCCATACTTAAAGAATTTAAAGCGCACAACAGAAAAGGAAATGCAAGAGCTACCATTTTAAGAAAATAAATACAATATGCCCAGAAGTATATTATTTATTTAGACTGCTAGGAGTTTTTCCTTGATCTATCTTCTAAAACACTCTTTTCTCTTCCCAAGCATTCAGAAGCTTCACTCTTAGTGATTTTCTCCAACAACATGAACTCTCTTTAGCCTGCCCATTCGTGGGAGCAACTCCCATAGGGCGTGTAATCATATTACTGCATATTTCTCCTACAGACAATGGCAGTTCCTGTAGATCTTCTCTCCCAATGAACATGTGATATACATAGATTTCAGTCCTGATTTGTTTCAGCAATGGGAGTCATGTGAAAGCAAACAGAGCCATAATGATACTCAGACTATAAGAGATTTTAGGCGATCACACTTTAACTCCATTTGCTCCAGAGAGATTTTAATAAGATATTTTAATGTCTTTTTTATTACACTCATGAAAGGAACAAGCAGATTTGAAATCTACAATGTACATTTTAAGATGCAAAACTAAGCTTATTTACATTTCAAGAACAATGAGAAAAGTTTTTTATTGAATGTGAGATCTGTATTCCTACTAAGGAAAAGGGTCTCTTTGCTGATAAATGTAATGAGTCACAGGAAATTCTAAATGTTTTCTTCCATGAATCATAGGATAATCCTGGACAGCACAATAATCTCTTCCTTATACAACTAGTTCATGACCCTGAAAGTAAATCCATATTGGCAGAATCAGCCACCTCATGTTAAGTCCTTCTAACTTCTTTGAAATTCACCCAGCAGCTGGGTTTGCCCAGGTAGAATGAATCAGCATCAGCACATTTATCAGTGAACCCTCTGGTACACGCTTTTATCTGTGTTTGCATAACGTCTTATGCAGAGGGACCCCAAGTCTGGCTGCACCCATGGGATAACACTGCAAATTTATTTTCTCAAATAGTTGAGTTTCAGCTTTGGAAACACTGAAGTGCTGAGATATTTAAAAAAGTGATGCATTCACCTTTAGAATAATTACCTTGTTAGATTTTTCAAAATAAAATACTTTCATAGTTGAATGGTCATGGACACAAAAATACACATTTGATTTAGGATGCCACTGTAGGGACATACAGACTGTCCACTGTTTTTTGGGTTTGTTGGGTAAGAACATGAAGCATCAACCTGATTCACAAGATTTTCCACAGAGGAGTCCTATGTGCTATCTTCCTGCTTCAGTAGGTTCTCAAGTGCTAAATGTGTCATCACAGTGCCACAGCCAGTTCCAGAGGAACAGCTGCCCACCAGGAAGCACAGGATGAGCTCAGACTGTATGGCAGGGCAAAGCAACACTGCCATGAGATGCAATCTAAGAAACTGGAAAGGGACTGAAACTAAGAGATCTGAAGAAAAAGCTTTTTAAAAGGCATACCTTGGAAAATAGCAATTCAAAAATTATTTTATCTCTGCATTTTTATATGGTCTAAAGTTTCAAAAGGAAGAACATGGGAAGACTACTAAAGAGACAGACTGAGTCTCCATTTCTCTTGATCAATTATAAACATATATTGAATTTGATTTAAAAATCTTTGGTTCTCCATCAGCTTTTACCTCTAAAAATGTGCAAGTTACCAAAGCAGCAAATAGTTAATGAATCAGAAGATAACTGAGTACAGATTCCTTCTATATTGAGAAAATGAAATTTGCAAAAAGATAGTTAGGGTGGATTATTATGGCAGCCAGAGTGTATGAAGCTGCCTTAAAGGTTAAGAAATAGCAGTGCTTCAAGAAAAAAGACTTAGCTCCAGCATCACTGTACATTCTTTTCACAAATGTCTTGACTTTGCCTATGACTATTATGTAGTATGCCATTACGAGAGTTAATGACCCATTAGGATTTCTTGTTAAAAACGGCTTTACTCAAAAGTTTCACACTCAGCTTTAAAAATAAATGTTGAGCTCCAAGACAGTATAAAAAGCAATAACCCAGGAGCTCAGCTGTGAGGAAAAGCTGGCAGAGCAAGCATCACATCCTTTTTGCCCTCAGAAGCAGCAAACTTAAAAATGAGTACAATGATATCCATGGAGATGGCTAAAACAGCCACCACTAGAGACAGAGATAGCAAGTCACTGGATGTGGATGTAGGAGTAGAGTGGAAATGAGATAGAAGGAAAAAGGAAATACAAGGGTGATGCAAAGAAAGGAAATAAGAAAAGAGACAATGTAGCACGAAAAAAACTAAGAGACAAGGGGTAGAGGAAGAGGCAAATAGGAAAGGAAAAAAGAAAGACATGTAGTCTGACTAGAAGCTGGATGAGAGAGGGCAGTGGGGGAAGAAAGGTGGACATGGAATTATGGAGAAGTAGGAGAAGATGGGCAGAAGCAGTGAAATGGAATAAATCAAGGAGAAACAGAGTAAGGAGGGATGAAGCAAACATTCATTGAGGCTGGTGCTTTATTTACATTGATTACTGGTCATACAGGATATTGCTGCAGGCTTGGAAAAGTATTTTGAACGCTCATGTTAGCAACTGTTGGGTGCTCTCGATTCCATAGACAAATAACAGGGAGAAGCTGCAACTGCTCATTATTTAGAAAACATCACAAAAAGCCCTACTAGACAGAATGCTGCACACAGTTCCAAAGCAAACTGATCCTGCTTCCTGGGGAGTGAGGTCAGTTCTACAAACTACCACTCAATTAAGATCAAGGTGGAGAATTTTGAGCTGGCCGTCTCTGAAATACATGTCTCTATCCACAGGTTTCTTCAAAATCAGTAGCTGTCATTAGAATTATTGTATACATTTTTCTAAAATACTCTTCCAGATCTGGGCAGAATAGCTGCATAAACTGATGGCTGGAAGGAATGATCAACTTAAATTGTGTCTAAACCTGTAAGTGCAGATAGTAAATAACAATTTCCAGAGAAAAGTGCTTCAGATTCTCCTAGAATTACAACACATCTTAGGGATAATTAAAGTATATGTGGCTTGAGGGAAGTCTGAGAAATACCATTTAAAAAGACTCTAAAAATGTTCAGACTTAAATCATAAAAGCGTTTCTGACCTTTAGCACCACTGATAACAAGTCCCAGCTCCGCACAGACCGACACGCAGACAACTTCATGGTCATGACCAGTTAGAACAGCACGAGGAGCTGGATAATCACCTGTTAAAAAAGAAAAAAAGGTGAGGAAAAAAAGAGAAATAAGAGAAGGGAAAACCAGACACGGTTTATTAACAAAAGTACTTTGCTTGAAATCATTAAGGATGAGAGAGGTGCAGTGTGATTAAATATCTGATATTTAGGATACCAAGCAAAATATATTCAGATATCATAAAGCTTTAAAACCACAACTTCCCAAAGCATTAACCAATTGATAAAAAACCACAAAGTGCGGTGCTATTGAAAGCAGCTGTAATGTAAAGGTCTGCTATGGAACATATATGTCTCCAGAGTTATGCTACGAAACTAAAGAATTTAGGATGTTCCTTTAATAATGATCCTAATTTGTTTCATGAAACTGGGGGTTGGAAAAGAAAAGAACAACACTGTACTAGAAACATACTACTGCTGCATAGGTAATATTGATTCAGAGATACATGGAATGGCTACATATTAAAATATGCCTGAAACCAGTTTTTGGTATACATATTTATTTATTTATTTATTTATTTACAGATATTTTATATATATATATTCAGGACTGAAATATATTTTATTTAGTTTAGTTTTGTTTCATCAAGTGGGCATTTATAGACTGTTTACATGGCAAATAGGAACATTTCTGTTGTTTTTAATAATAACAGATGCTGAAAACCTGATTGTTCAGTATTTAATATTGCTCCGCCAGGCTGAGAAAGTCAATTGGCAACAAAAAAATTAGCAACTTGCTAGATAACACAGAGTTCACGTCATTATATTTGCATGGTACAAATGAAATACAGAAAATTGGGATATTCAAAAGGACTCTGCCAGTATAGTTCACATATTAAAAGAAAATACCTAGGGAACTACAGATAAATTACTGTAACATTAATTATGTATAAAATAACAAAATGGTTAAACCACACTTTTGTCAACAATAATTGGAAGGAAAGATCTCATTAATACCAGTCAATATTAATACCAGTGTTGGACTGGAAGTCTCATCTGGCTTTGCTAGGATGAGAGATACAGTTGGTAAAGATAGCTATATTAAAACAGGATCCAATTATTTTTTTCAACATATTTGTCTTAGTAATACAATATTTTGATTTAAACCACTCTTATATGCAACTGACTGTGGACAACATGGATGGCACAGAAGCTGGGTCAATGAAAAATCTTAAATTGTTTTTCCATAGGGAGGTATGTACTATGAGCTACATATAAGGATTTTGGAAATCAGGGTTTGGAAATCAGCTTTCAGTTAGGAGCCAGAAATTGATTCTTAATCAAATACAAGACAATAATATTATCTATGGGATAATACAAATCTTGGCTGGTAAGATAGGCTTGTAATAAAATAATTGATGCAAAGTTTCATGGGGAAATGTATAATGAAGAAAGACATTATTATATCATTATTATATCGTTATTATATCATTGCCTAGTTAAATAAAAAAGTAGCAAAATGTGTTTTTATTTATTTTCAATGCAGCCAGATGGAAGTTGATGTTCCTGGACAAGCACAAGCTCTGTTCACTGGAGAGAAGATTCTGTTCTGGAAAAAAGTGATATAGAGTAGGATTTATGGAAGACTCCCTCAACGTGCACCTTCACTGCAATACCTTAGGTCAGCAAATAAGAGGCAAGAACTACTTTGCCACTGAAGACCAGAAAGATGAAAGTCTTGAAAGTCTCATTTACAGGAATGAGCTCAAAGGAGGGTCACCCCACTGACACAGGAGAGAAAGACAGGAAGCTGCACAGTATTTAAAGTGTTTTCTCTCTTCACTACATAAGCAGCAAAGCCGTAACTTGACTCTACTAACCAGAGTCACAGGCACAAAAGATGACCAATAGCCCAGAAACTTATCTTGCAGCTAATGGCACAGAGAAGTCCAATGGGTGAATGGCTGCACACGTTTCAACTCTGGAATAAAATGCAGTTTCCTAAGTGGAAATGCAGTCAAACACTAAACCAAAAAGGGAACTATATGAGTAGCTAAAAAATATTGCATGGGTTTTTGAAAGATATGAATTACGAATGGAGACATGGATAGACTTTTGTGGGTCAATGAATTTTATTTATTCTTTTTTTTTTATTGCAGACACTCACATGATGTAAACAGTTAATGAAATGGCTATCTTGGTATGTGACTTGGAAGGAGACTTCCAGTCTCCTCCTACTCTAAAGGAGAGAAATATTCTGAATTCCATTTTGAATTTGTTCTTGTCTACCTAGCTCCTCTGTTCTTGTGTTAGCATTGTCCTTTAGCTTCAGGTCTTCTTCTCTAGCATTTTACCCTCTTATGTACTTAAAGAATAAATCACCCTTTTTGGTCTTTCCTTTTGAGCCTATTAACCAAACCAAACCCTTATAAACTCCTTTGAAAGGATAGGCTTGCCATTTTTTAGCCATTGTAGCAATCCATTTCTTTGCCTGCCTAGCTTTAAGCTTACTCTTAAAATTTGGGTATCCAGAAATGTATAGAATCACTCAAAAATTTAGCATGAATCTCCAGTTTTTCTTGCCAAACCCTAAGATCTTCTGTCATCAAAATTTAATAACAATTCCATGAATTTTAATATCTTTCTGAAGAAGATGAGAACTACCAACTGTGGATTTACAGACTTCAGTTTTGGACACAATAGTACAGACTGTGTCAATCTAATAGGTCTTGTTATTCCAATGTACAGACACATTAAAAATTTCTTACCTCTACTGCAAACAGCTACCTCAATAAATCCTAGTTTCCCAAACTTTAACCTATACTGCAAGAAAATAATATTTTTAGTCTGGAAACTGAAGATGTGAACTGAAAACTGAGCTTTACTGCTAGGGAAGGATGGATGTAAGAAGAAACAGAAATTAATTAAGTTCAAAAATTTCCACGTTTTTTTTCTTCTGTATATCCCCCTGGAAAAAAGAGGATTATGCTCAATGGCCATCTTGGCTCAAGCTATGATTCTAGAGGTGTCACCAGACTGCATCAAACTGGATGACTGAAACTATTAAATGGCTAAAGTTTTTGAAGGAAAAGAAAAAAGCAATTTTCAAAAGGAGATTTACCTCAGTGTTTCCTAGGAAAGTTCTATAATATCAAGGAACCGTAAAATTCCAGAATACATCAAATAAGCATATTTTACTGACTTCTTGATTTATAAAGGAAAATGCTTACAAGAAACAACTTCCCTGAAACATAGATCTATGAGTCTTATTTTGTCCTGTTTTTCAGTAAATACAAATTAATAATGGAATATCAATATTAGGAGTAACAGTCAGTAGTAACAGCAGTAATTGAAAATGGGATATTTTCCCCTTAGGGCTCAAATAAAAATTATTCTCTTGATACTTTCTACAGAAAAACTGTGCCATGAACCTCAGTCATATTACATTTTATTGCAAAGGAAAGAAGCTGTGAACTCCAGGAATCATTCAACATCTAGCAAAATATTCTGTCACAGTCACATCACCACTGATAGATGCAGCCAGAGGTCAAAGGCTCTAGGGGAATTGCAGGTGAAAATATCCTACCTAAGAACTGAGATACCATCACTGTAAACTCCCTGTAATTTCCCCAAAGGAGCACCTTTGAACTGAATTACTAGAGGGCAGAAGGAAAAAAAAAGTGCTGTATTTCCAAACAAGTAAGTTTTTTTAGAAAGTCTAAAATAATACACATCTTTCCTTCTTGCAGAAGAATATAATTCTTAATATTATTGTAAGGTTCTTTGAGAACAGATGGTGCTTCTGCATAACAAGGAAAAAAGAACAGGAAAAGAAAGACAAAAGACAGTGCTACTATTTCTCTCATACTGTCCTTTTCCAGGGATTATGTACATATTTCTATGGGGACATATCTAGGAGTCTTCCATATAAAGAAACCTGAGAGCAAATTTTAGCTTCCATTTCATCGCTCACTTTGACAAAAGCAAGTACAAGGCTATACCTGAATTACTTGCTGAAAAGAATTTACTTTGCTATTTGCTTTACTGTTAGGACTTTTCAGGGATGCTCATCAGAAAAAAAAATGAAAATACAATGGTTTTCATGGAAGTAAAAATGTAAGAGCCTTCTCAAATTTTTACTGTCAGAAAAATCCATCTTGGAGTTTGACTAAAAGATAAGGTGAAAACCAATAAATATGAATATCTCAAAACAGAAAATAGTCAATAACAATTCCCACAACATGAGGGAGCAATGAGTATGAAAGAAAGACTGCTGACAGGAAAATATTAGTATATTCAAAATATTCCCAGCTCTGGGAAGCAGAGCTGGTTTATTTGCACAGGAATGTTGTATGTAGCTACAAACAATTCACCCAGGTGAGTGGGCTTTCAGGTACCTTGCACCAATACAGAAGGTAAAAAATAGTGTAGGACAGGAGATTATGGATTTGTAACATCTCTTCCTATCTCTTTCACTAAATTGCTTTGGGATCTTGGGCAAGTTGCCCAACCACCCTGCACTGTACAATTCCCATGGAGTATGCAGCATAGCATGGGCACAGACATCTGTTGATAAAATACTAGAGATTATCTCAGGTGGATTATTAGCTCTTTTACCTTTACACAGCAGCCTTGGAAGAGGGATGTCTTTGGCAACAAGAGCAGAGATGGTGCCAGTAAAAATTACAAGCAAGTTTTCAAAGAGCTTCTGCTCTGGCAGAGCAGTGCTAAGATTTCAAAATTTCAAAAACTATATTTCAAAAATTAATACCTAAATTGCACAAACTTGCAAGTACCATAATAACTCCTTAAACAGACAAAGCAGATGGCACAGGTGCCCATGTGCTAGTGCAGGGCGTTCAGACAGCCACCCAGTCCTCTTGGTGCAGAGCACACTGGTGACTATTTTTAAACTGCTGCCATTTCAAAGCTAAGCTAGGGCATATTAAAATGTAGAGGGATATCAAACAGCAAGAGAAATTTCTGAGTTCAGAATAACTGTTATTTCAAGACACAATCCTGCAGAATGCTTGATGTTCACAACTTCAAACTGTTTAAAAATTATGTTACGTAAAAAGAACACATAAAGATAGATTTCATGACAGACACAGAAAAGTGTGTATCGACTTGACAAAGATATTTTATGGTAAAGTTTACCCTCCCTTTCAGCTATATGCTGAATACACTCACTGGGACAGGATGAATATTTAGCACCTATGAAGATTAAGTTATAATGCTAAACAAATCCATCTTATTGTTGATAGACACAGCATTTCTCAATGGTAACCACAGTTGCTGTTAGAAAAAGTGGGGTTAACTCCCACACCTCTTGTGACCATCCTCTTGGAAGCTACAATAGGTAATGAGAAATGTCAAGTCCCAAGATCAATGAAATTTCAGGCTCTAGGGAAAAAACAGGAATAGCATTGATCCTTTTAAAGAACACCAGTCAGAGGGTGAATGTAATACATTGCATGGAGAGGCTCAAGAGGATAAGCGGCCAGGTCCAACATACTTACCTGAAAAAAAAATTCAATCAGCCTTTAGCACAAGCTGCCTACCCTTCCTTCCTTTTATGCAGGAGTCTGATTCCAATTAAAGTGTGCAAATTAATTTTTATCACTTCCAAATTAGTTTCTGAATTTGTGTCTGTTTCAGATGAAAGCATCTGTCCCTCACTTTTCTGCAATTCTATCATCCACTTTGGTATATCTGTTCAAAGACTCTGAGATAATTCTTATTTTCAAAGTCTCTTGTTTGAAAGAGACATTCAATAAAGTAATCATAAAATATAAAAATAAAACAGCTATAATGATACATGTCGAACTCCAGGGCATATAATGTATTTTCTTTGCTCCTTTTTGTGATGACTAATACAGTTGCCATGTGAGAAGAAATTTGTATACAAATTAGCACTCAGCTAAAACAAATCCCAATGTATCACAAGAGAAGAAAAATCAAAACAGAAATTGTCAAACTCCATTGCAATAATTTTTCTATTCAGTCTCTGAGAACTGCAAAGATTTACATTTCCCATATAACTTCAAACAAATAAAATAAGCAAACTATGTCCTTTGCATGTGCTGTGTCTTATTAAGAGAAAACAGATACCTCTCGCTGTTCTCGAAACAGCAGCAGATTTATACAATGTGGTCATCAACTTAATAAGGTGCAGATTCAGATTAGCCATTTCAAATGGGCAATTTTGGCTTAGAAAGCAGATATCTGACCCTGGCAAGAGGAACAGTGAAGCTTCATTCGGTTCAGTGTTTTTCCAAAAGGTGGTAATTAAGTAAGCAAGGATAAAGAAACAAAGGGAAGTTCAAATGTACATAACCCCCACATTCAGCTGCCCTTCAGCCTACAGGAAATCATGCCATATCTCTTACTTTCCATCTCTTACTACTTCCAGAAGCATTCCCAAACACCAGCCTCTAGTCTAGTCTTAACAGGACCTCCAACACCACCACTCTTGGAACTTAGCAATGGCATGGCCATGAAATCAATGTTGAACTAGAGAAAGTACAAATGGGAAAGATTTGCCCTACATGCTGCTGTTGAAGGTATGCAGCATATCGCTCCTGATTCCCTGATATATGTCTATATCCAATCATCATGACATGTAACATGCATAAATATGAGCATAGAAAAGAATTTTGCTTTCTACCAAATCTGGAGGTTCTCAGGGGCCTGTCTTATGTTAACCTCTAGCACAAGCTTGTGAACATGAGAATGAGGGCTTTAATTCCCCCAGTCTCTAGAGGTCAAGAACATAGTCTACTACTTCCTGGACAAACACTTTAACCAGAAGATGTCCTACAAGCTATTTCAGAAAGCTACTGTATGGAAAATATTGCATTTAAAACCTGGTAAAACTTCACTCTTCTCACAGTGACTGTGAGAAGTGTCAAGAAATTGTGCCAAATGCAAACTAAACCAGAAACTAATTTTTGACATTTACTGTAGAATAAAAATGATAACTTAATAAATGTATTGATTGAAAAAATTATTTTAAAATTATAAAATGAAGATTACCATGCTCTCATAGGCAAGGTTTCAACTACTGAGCTAGATCAATCACTTGCATCTTTTCTTAATTCTCCTCTTTAAACAAGAGCTGGTTCTGTATTTCCCACAGACCCAGCTGAGGTGACCCACTGAGCAAATGCCTGTACAGGTATTTCAGCAGATGTTAATAACGATATGTTTCCAACACACATATTTCTGGTTATAGTACAGTACTAGTATATAATTAGCATATCCTTGGTAGCTTCAATCCAATGAACAGAGATAGAAATAATAGAAATGCCATCACTCTTCCTCAGCATGAATCTTCCATGTGTCTTCAATAAGAATATTAAAAAAATCTTAACAATATATTTTAAAGCTTCCACAGTGGTCTTGGCTACTTAGTCTTCCTGAGTTGTTACTTGTGCCTGTAAGATTTAATTTGACTGGACATTACTATCATTACAGCACAGTCTCTTATTAATCTGACCATTAAGGCCATTTTTTCAGCAGAACAGTGCCTTATCCATATAGAGGTAGAGACAGAGAGCAAGTCATACAAGTGATTTTTGTTTTCATTTATTTGTGTCAGCCAGGTCATATCCTTCCATTCATAAAACTGAAGACCTCCAAGGCAGACAATTCCAAAGTTACACAGCTAAGATATTAAATCCGAGATACTAACAAGTACCACTTTTGTGCAGATATGTAAGTGATGACAGAATAATACCAGAACTAAAATAATTCTATCTGGAAAAGAATTGAAGCAGTTTGTATGAGCCAGAAAAGAGATGCTAATTGCAAGGCTGTCCAAGCCCTTTGTAATCAAAGGAGGTAAGGGGAAAATCTTACATTTTTTTTTTTTAATGAGGGTAGAAAGTTCTTTTTATTTTCCTCTTAATATAGAAATTACTAATACTGTATATGAATCACACAGGCATTCAAAGAAGAAAAATGACATCAACCTAAACAGACTGCTAAGACACGAAAATCCTTGTCAGACTGAATTTATTCATACTGGAGAATTACATATTAAAAAGGTCATGGAATATAGGCAAAAATTAGAGAAATTTGTTAGTGGGACACAATTTTATTTTTTCTCCTCTATTTTCTCTGTTATAAAAGCAGATAAAATCTAGTGAGAAAGCAAGGCTTTTATATGCCTTCTTTTCACTCTGCTTACAGACAAATGGAAAAAAAAATCAATAAAAAGATTCCTGTGGCAGAATTAACAAAATATTTACTTTGAAATAAATAAAACACTTTTCTACCAGCCATTCAGTTGAAGAAATACTTTCACTTAGATGTCTGTAGCTGACAGTACTGCCTCCAGTCAGTATTTCAATCAGAGATCAAAACTGATAGTGACAGATTCTTCCATTTTTATCCAAAGACAAAACCCTTCTGTTGAAAATTATCATCAGAAATCAGAAAATTCTTTAAGTGAAATGGATTTAGTTTTGTATAAAACAGTTCTAGTATATGAATAAAAGCTGCTCTTTAGCTGTAGCCATATCTCTGGATTGAGTGATGGGATCCTTAAATTAGTGGTGAACTTTAAGTGCCCTTTTCTATAAATTAATATTATTATTGTGTCCCCTTTACTCTGAAAAGCACTGATTGCTAGTCCCATGCAAATGAAATGTAAACTTTTCCTGACATTTTATCTTTTTCTATTTTTATTCAGTCAGATTGCTTCTCCAAACTATAGAAAGACCTTTCTTCAAGAGAGTCTCATTTAATTCCATGGCATGTAATACATTCCTTTTTTGCAAAGGCAAGCAGCTGATATAGCATGCTCTAGCACAAAAGGAGTAAGTTAAAATGCCAAAAAATATTTCCAGGGAAAGGGAAGTCAAAATATAGTGATATATGTCCTGTCACTTAAAGGCCACAACCATCTTGTTCTAGTTTATGATGACATGATGCTATAAGTGATAAAGGCAATTACAAACTTAGGAACTATACTCCCATCCTATTATCTCTTAACATGCAGAGAGTGTTTAAACATTTTTTTTGGCTAGCAGTCAATGCATTGCTTAGCATGTGGTGTTCTTCTACCAACTTTCAACCTGTAAGAAAGTTACTGATATATTTGGTAATAACTTCTAAAGCTGAAAGAAGGAATGTTAAAACAAATAGGTGTGACAGAAGTCCTCTGAGAGAGGTGTTATTTAAAGGACACTTACTGCTGTTTGGATTGTCACCTATAATATGATGTCGGCCACTCCAGTACCACAGCAGCAATGTAGCATCGCGAGACCCAGACACGATGTAGCAATCACCCCCGATGTAGGACTCCGACCTGGCAAGGCAAGTCACGACATCCCAGTGGCCAAACACAATCTGAGTTAATTTTCCTGGTGGGAATACAAAGTCATACAAATTTAGTTTTCTAAGGTATTTTCAGCATTTAGAAATCATTAACTATATAATTAATATTCAGTTCAAATGTAACTTTTGTCTCATGTCCCGTAATTAAAGTTCATTAAATGCTACAAGAAGATTTAAAAAATCACAAAGATTTAAAAAATCACAAAGATTAAACTTTTTTTTCCACCTTTTTTTTCATTCTTATTGAAGGCTATGGTCTGTGTCAATCCATAGTCTAACCCTTATCTCTGAAAATCAAGGCAGTGCTGCAGTCACTGAATATTAAGTGGAGTTATGGCTCCATCAGTATTTAAGCAATGGCATTAGAACAGTATTTATGAATTTCATGAGTGATATGCATAAGACTGACTGCACATGAACTTTTCCATAATTGTGCTACATTATTATGTTAAAAATATGTATTTGTTCTATGTTAATGTCAAACTAAGGTTTACTATGATTATCACCTCTTCCTTTCTATTATTACAATTAGTTTTTAGCTATATACTGAGTGATATTAGGCTAAGTAATCAGACAAAGCAACAAAATATTGGCTCCTGTAGCAGGATATTCCTTATTACATGAAATAAATAGAGCTAGAAATAATAAATATTGTAACAAAAATTTTGGTTGATCCTTTCAATATGATAAATTTCCTGAAAATAACTACAGTTTTCAAATGTAACTATTAATAAAACTGTTTTCCATTTCCTTTTACATCCTTTATCTTCCATTAAAAAAAAAATCTTGAAGTTGTCATGCTGCAACAATAACAAAGGATTTTAAAAACTGACTTTTATCATTTGTTGGCATGTAAGCACAAATAATAGATATGGTACTATTAAGACAATAGTCTTTGTCCACTTTGTGACCCAGGAAGAACCAGAAGAGCTGTATTTGAGGTCACCTGTTTCTGTGGAATAAACTCGAAAGCTCTTGTCCCAGAAACCACAGATAAGAATGTAGCGATTATCTGCCGTGACCACGAAGCAGTGCGCATTGATCTGGATGCTCTGATCCACAAGGTCTGTGATCTGACGTTTGTTCACACCAGAGTTATTGGCTGTAACGAAATGCAAAACACATTTTACATGTAAGCCATTCCAACACCTTCCTGTCATCCATTTACAGGAGAAAATGAATACATTTAACTTTCAATGAACTGTGAATTTGTTGTTGAGTAAGGATTTTGAATATGAACATTTAGAGCTGTCTATATGGGTGTCAGAAATACAAAATTATTGTGAGATTTCCAGCTCCCCTTTGAATAAGAGATAAGATTTTACAGGAGATGACAATTTCTTATAAGCTGCCTGATGCACTGCATAATATGTGGTAATAATTTTAGTGATCTGCAGAAGTAGTCCCCGAAACCAATCTGAACCAGGGGAAAGTGGCTTAAGTCCATACAAAATATGAAATCAATATTAGCAGTACTGCAGAGAGCCAATCCTTGCTGGCTGGTATCTCTTCTACAGAAAACAGCTTGTACTGTGTGGCCTTGACAACCCTGCTCCTCCAGATGCTTAATCAGATTAAAGACATAAGGATTCAACCAATAAATGAGGGGAGACCTCATTGTGGTCTTCAGCATCCTCACGAGGGGAAACAGAGGAGCAGGTACTGATCTCTTTACTCTTGTGACCAGGGACAGTACTCAAGGAAAAGGCATGAAGCTGAGTTAGGGGATGTTCGGGTTGGATATCAGGAAAATGCTTTTTACCCAGAGGGTGGTTGGGCTCCCTGGAACAGGCTCCCCAGGGAAGTCGTCACAGCACCCAGCCTGACAGAGCTCAGGAAGAGTTTGGACAACGTGCCCTGGCACATGGTGTGCCTCTTAGGGAAGGTCCTGTGCAGGGCCAGGAGTTGGACTTTATGCTCCTGATGGGTCCCTTCCAACTCAGCATATTTTATGATTCCATGAATCTATTCAAACCTAATGTGATTTTCCAGTACAGGAAAAGTAAGTCTTATCATCTGCCCCTCGAGCAGGGACCCAGACCACGGACAGTACTTTAAAAAGAGGCAATGACACCTAGACTCTCCCCCAGATACAGGGAAAAGGAATGGTTCATGCAGAATCCCACCAACCCAGCTGCCAAACGGAGTAGTTTAGAAGGATACCAATGACTGGGAGTCCTCAGCTAATGTGCTCTGTCCTCCCTGTGGCGCAAAAGACAAGATATGGCAACACCATAAAAGTGTTCCATTTCAATACTAACTTTCTGAAAGTTGAATATGTAATCTAAGTTAATTTTATCCACTCCATCTAGTCTCACTGGAGAAGAAGACATTTTTTCACATGTCAAGTCATCTCACACTGTAATAGCTGTCTAAGCGCTAGAGAACTCCAGAGGGGAGTTTGCCTTTCCACAGTAGTTATGGAGGCAATCGTGACAACTAATTTCAGTTATCTGAGGTTAGGGAGGTAAAAATCAGTCTGAGAAATATGTTTCTCCTAACATAAAAACACAGATAATAATCTGATTAATAACTAATTAAATAATCTGATTTTTCCCTATTTTTTTGATATTCTACTAAAACTGCTCACAACTGCATGAAATAAGAGATTCAGCCAAAATCCCCCCACTCCATTCTATTTTAAAATGGCTCGTGGAAGTTCATATCATGTTTACATACATTCTAAGTACACATATTTAAATTACCAGACCCTCTATGTCCACCAGCTGAAGGAGAATGAATAGCAAATTACTCAAATTTCCAGAACAGATGGGTGCAATAGTTGTGCCTTAGCTTGTGAGACAAAAGACTAAAGAGAAAACCATTGTCCTTATATGAGATTAAATGAAGCAGACAGAATAAGAAAGCTAACTCTCCTGAGGTACTTCTATGTAAATCTTTTGAACATGAATATTGACACAGACAAGAAAAGAACTGTATATCTGGCTATGTTTAAAAATGTTTTTTTTCTCAACAATGCTACAAACTTGCCCCTAAGAGCCTTCCCTATCCCCAGTTTCTGTTTCAAATTACTGAACTCTCACCCCCCTGCAAATCAAGTAAGTGCAATTAATGAAAATTTGATTGTTAGGAAGTCCTGCAATCTAAAAATTTTACTAGATGCTATTTCTCAAATAATTCACTTTCTCAAAAATTCTGGATTTTAAAAAATACTACCCATTTAAAATCCAGTCTTTTCATTATTAAATTAGTATTATCAATTAAATCCAAATCATAATGTAAATGAAAATAAATTAATCTGCATCTGCACTTATACAGTGCTGGCTGTAAAAACAAAATATGCTAACTGCACAGGACCCTCACATTTTATTTTACTAATGTGACCTGATAAGAGAACAGAATAATAGATATGGGCTGACAATGTAACTGACTTAATTGGTTGTTTCTTAAATACCAGTTGCTGGTGATGTTAATAACAAATAGCACTCATGTAATTCATTCAGCATCAATAGCTAATGCTTTTAGTTCTCCAGGACTGACAAGAATAAATATTTTCCTATTTTCTGTGTTAAATGAAGCATAATGTACAAATATAGCTTAATCAATAATTCCTAAAAATGCCAATTTCAAATACATTGCTACATTTTCATCTTGACATACCAATCAATGGATCCATTTCAATTGGAAGATGATGGGCTTGATCCAAAGAATATCCTGGGGCTCCCCGAAGGCCTACATACGAAAGGAAGAATAAAAAATGTAGGAACCTTTTGACACGACTTCTCTAGGTTTAAAAGTTCATTACTGCATTATTATATATTTTTAGAAAGTAAATTTTTACTATTTGCTTTATTAGTATTTTAAGATGTCTTCCTCTGTGCTAGACAAGTATGCATTTTTAATTCTTCCTTTATGTAAAAGTAGCTATAAATGTAGAAGCATCAACTTCATCACAACTTTTCAAGCCACATACATTCACTAAATAATTCTTAAAATAGTATAAGAGTTGGTTTTTTTTTTTTTTACTTTTGAGTAGAGATCTTAGCACAGAAAATAAAGTTAATTAGATTAAACATTGTTAAGTTTCTTACATATGGAAACCTGTATGTGACAGAAACTTGGACCTTTTCACGGATTTATTTAAAATTTTTAGATGTAAAACTGTAGGCTACAGTAAATGTGCCACAATTATTCTTGTTAATTCTATTCTGAACAATCCTTAAGATGTTCAAATGTGCATCGGGCTGCAAATATAGTGTTATCTGCTCCCATGCACAGATAGCATTGCTTTGGCTCTTCTGATTATATACCTTCCCTGGTATATAAATCAAATAGTCACTACTGAAAACACACTCTGTCACAAACTGCCACATTGTACAAGAATACCCTCTATAACAGGACATACAGATTTCTGAAAAATAAAGTCCATTTTCTACTACTGCAATAGATAACTGGAAAAGGTAAAAGAAAAGCTAGCTCTGCCATCTTCAGAAAGACACTGCTCTGAGAACTTCTCCTTCCCTTCTTTCTGCCTCTTCTTTAAAAACCTAAGCAGTTTGGGACAGGACTTTACTGGTATTAACTTAAATTCATTCACTTCTATTATGAGATGTCTCTGTAAATGCCTCCTGCTGTTTATTAATTCCAAAGCTCTACATACATTCTACTACAAGTGGTCTGTGCACACATTTCTATAGATAAATCTATCTTTTATACCAGAGTTATGCTTTATTTTATAATAGAGTTATGTTTTATTAATGTAATATTATGGCAATAGTAGGAAATTAATACCCTATCCTGGATTAGTCTCCTGCAAAATAAGCAATATTGCCAATCAGGATGTAAAAGTTAAGAAAATCATTACCATGAGGTTTGTTTCTCTAAACAGTTTCATTTTCCTCTCTTTCTATTCTAATATATTTAGAAAGTATTCCTTTTCTTTTTCTGCAATTTAGACCAGAGGTTTACAAATGGTGTGAAATTTAATTTATGGTTGGTTCATGCCTTGAATTCTGAATGACTTATGACATGACATGACTTATGTTTTACAAGAGGAAAACTTAAAACCTTACTGTCATATGCATCATGAAGACCAACAAAGCTTCAGCTAAACGAAAGGACTTCAAATGACAGTTTTTAAGGAAACCCTTGAACTCCAGCATACTGCAATATTAATGAGATTAATTCCTTCACAGTTAAGTACGGGTAGGAATTTTGGGTTCTCTAGACTTGACAATCTGAATGAGGAAGGGTTACTCCAGAACTAAATAAGCTTCCTCAAACAGAGGAGACATGAATGACAATGGGTATAGAGTATTTGGACAGAATCCCTGAAAAATCAAGGGAAAATAATTAGGAATTAGCCAATCAATGTTAGTCAAAGGTGTATTAAAACAACACAGGACAGTTTCTGCACCTCTGAATCATTCCTGACATTGGAATCTTCCATTGAGGACATTGTCACAAAATAGTTCAAAAAATGTTGTGGGGCTTTTTCTTCCCCTCTGAATTTTTACCTTTTGTTTTAAAGAAATAGGAGAAAACATTTTTTACATGTAATGTAGTTGCACCTGATGGAGTATTATATGTGTTCCCAGATATTGCAGCATAAGGGCTATTGCTGCAGGAAACTACCTGAGAAAATTAAACCTGTTTGTTCCTCATGTACCTCATGGCCCCACCACCTACTAGGTATGCCTGGAACAGCCTTAGCACCTGCATGCCCAGGTGACATGGACCTCTCCATGGCAATATGGAGAGGTGAGCAGAGGGGCTGGAAGGGAATTTTGGGATGGCCCTGATGGATGGGCTTTTGTGAGAGAATGAAGAAACTTCTCCTCTAAATAGTTCAGTGTCAGGCTGCTTAGGCTTGCTTAGGGTCCAAGATAATCCAACAGTGACCCAGGAGAAGGCTTATGACAAGATCCTGAAATCTCTCTCAAGCAGCAGATAGGGATGTACAGTCTCTAGCATGCCAGTATGTATTCCTGAAACCTGGGACATATTAATATTTGCTGTGTCGAGAGCAACAGCAGTCTCCTGAAAAGCATTATATCAAAGACTGATCCTGAAGTAACCACAAATCGATTGGCTGCCATGGTGATGTGCAGCTGTTAAGGAGAGTGTTTCCAGGAATGACACCAGAGAAAACAGAAGCTGTGATTATTTGACACAAACCAGAAGAAACAGTAAATTTTGGCGCACAGGCAGGCAAGTGAACTAAATTGCACTCACTCAGAATTAAAGCTGCATTGTTAAGTTCTTCAAATTTGAATGAAACATGGCTGTGAGGACCCACCTACTGTGTTGTGCCACCGATTGACTGCAAACAGCCTGCTGCAAGTGACGGTCACCACGGCAGGGATGGTCAGGTGGGGCAGCGTGTTGGCTGCCACGTGTGTGACAGGGGAATTTGATGGGAACTTCAGCACCATGATGACATCCTGCTGCATCTGATCTTTAAACATGAGGGGGCTCTGTGGAAGGAAACACTGTTGAGTAGAAAGGAGAAGAGAGCAGAAGAAAACAGAAGGGATAACACAATTAGTGAGGAGGTCTGAGGGAAAACGAGGTTAAAAAAGAGCAGGCAAGCATGTGCACATACAGGGAAAACAACACTACCTGTGCATCTACTCTAGTGATGGAGGAGAGCAAGATCACAAGCTATTATTGGAACATTACATGAGGATAAATAGAGAATAGGTATGGCAAGGGTTATCATTATAGGGTACAAAATGACCATTAGCATTAATTAGCATACAGTAAAATGTAAAATTATTTCATAGTTAATATTCATAAAACAGAGATATGTCTTAATGAGTTAATCAATTAATACATAATATTCATTCTCTAAACCACAACAGTTGAAAAAAGAAATTTTAAGAGTGACTCAAAACCTCACAGATATTTTTTTTAATTAATTCCCCCCTCATATGAAATACAGCACTTCCAAACATAGACAATTTAATTCTATGTAAAGCATATGCTTATTATGGAGTCTGTAACCTAATAAGGTTATAATAACCTAAGTCTGTTTCATGATTCTACAAATGACACAATTGTTTGTACATGGACAAGGATAGATATTGAGTACTGGTTTTAAGGGGGTTTTTTTTCAGCCACTGTTATAACAAAATGAACTATTTCTAAAAGGTCAAATATTCTTTTCTGCTTATCACCTTGAATTATTAAAAATATAGTATCCACATCTTAAGAATGTAAAATAAATATTACTGAAGTTTGATTTGTACACACTTAATACAACAACCACTTCCAGATCAATTTCCACTTTCACAGTGTATAGCTAGATAGAGAGATTTCCTTATAGATAGATAAAATGATTGAAACTACTGCATGTGTTACTGTTGATTTACAAAGCTTAAAAAAAATCTAGCTCTAAGCATTTTATCAAAGGCACTCAGGGGCACAGAAATCTGTCTTGTTCAGTCTGGCTATTTCATATGATTCTTTGCAGGAAGCATAGAGAAGAATGTGATGGAAATTAATTTTGGAGTTTCAATTGAAACTCAAAATATACATTTCATTCTCCCAGGGGGATGGGCGGGAGGATTCCAGCATGATTTGAACTCCAATACTTCATTTTTGTCAAGCAGACATTGTTCATAAATCAGCCCCTAACAATGCATCCTTTAAAACAAAACAACATACTCATTCTAAGGAAAGCCTGCAGCCATTCCCACCACTTGCAGAAAAAAGAATGCAAATATGTATTTATCAAGTTTATATTTTTTAAGATGGGGCCTTCTTATACCAAATTAGTAAGGGAAATCCAGGCTTATATGAAGCTAAAGCTGTTCACACCTCCACCTTGCTCTGCTAGAGCCCTGTGATTTGCTGCTACCCGAAGCAAGTACTGCTGCATGGGCAATGGGGACCATTAAAAGTATTGCTTTAATGAGTACTTTATGACCTACAAGGGATCCTAAGGTTCAAAGGGAATGCATTCCCAGCCAGCAGTCATGTCTCACCAGGTGCATGGCAGAGCTCCGAGGTGGATGGGGCTCAATGAGCAACTGCGATGGCGTCTGTCCAAAGTTCTGTATCTGCGCCTCCATGGCCTGCGGGCAAAGGAGAGGGACTGTCAGGAGCAATATGCATCAAGGAGAGAGGTCAACACACTGTGTGACAATGCAGGCATATCCCAAGTCAGCCATGAAAAAAGTCCAGAAAATTCACCCGGTGCTCTCCTCCCAGGCTGCAGACTCATCCAAGTGTTAGTATTTTGTAGACAAGCTTTGCCTCTCCTTTCAAGCATGCTTCAGTTAACCAACTAACCATTCTCATCTCCAGTAACTGGCGTTATATGTGAAAATGTTAACCTGTGAGGACATGCAGTTCAGGTCTTGAGAGAGCTTTTGGGGGTTTTTTTGCACTAAAAAGAACATATATACCTTAATAAAGTCCTTTGTAAGGAGGAAAGTATGAGGATCTCTAATAAAAAAAGCCTCTGGAATCTTAAATGGGGGGAAAGAAAAGAAAACTGAGAAATAAAATTTACTTGTGAAATATAATAATAATAATAATAATAATAATAATAATAATAATAAAGTACTATTTCAACAGCATTAGCAGGTGAAAACAAAAAATACCAGAAAAAAATCTTGTCAGGCACATTAAGACTAACGTATAAGTCTTTCCAATTTGCATACATTCACGGAATATTTATTTCATCTTTAATTTTACTGTATTTTTTCATGGGCTTTCAGGCTTCATGGGTTAGAAGAGAAAACTTTGCAATTTAAATGCATTCTTTAAGACAAGTCTAATTTCAGAATAAATCTTGATTAATTCTCTAGGTAATAGAATACAGCACATATACTGAAGTTCTTCTGCTACTCAAACAGTTCATTCAAACCAAAATATATATAAGATATATTCTTAAAAACTTTGACAAAATATTGGTACTTGTAGAAAAAATACTGTTAGAGAATACTACTTATTTTTCAGACAGGTATTATTTTATTTGACCTTGTAAAATCAAGAATAAAGCATTCATAGAAAACGAAACTGTCAGATTTTGAAATGCACAGTGCATTATGTACCTATATATATACTGTAGCCTGAACTACTGACCCTTAATATTTTTCTTGTGAGCTTTATGAATTTTTCATTGGCTACACAAAATTAACATGAAAACCCACCAAAAACATTACTATCTTGATAAATTTTGTTATTTCTTTCTGACATAAAACAGTAAGAAGCCCCATAAATACTTCAGGATACTGAAGAATCCTTTTAATGTACATATTTTGTCATTCCTACAATAACAAAAGCCAATCTGTGCTTTCCTCCACTTCACAGCATAGATGTAAGAACAGATGTCAGAGAGAGATTTCCTAACAGGTCACTGATGTCCACCACTCTTAATGCCCTAGACTGACAGGTATATAATGGAATACCACAAATAAACATTTGCTGGAAAAAAAAGTTAATGCAAAGTCCAGTCAAGCAGCTGAAGGACATTCGATGAATTGTAGCCCCAGCACATTTGATGCTGCAATTATACCGGTACAGGTGATTTCTTGTTCGTTGACAAATTCAGAGTGAACTTCAGCCTCCAAGGCACAGACTGTTTCTTGGGAACTTGTGAGCATCTCAGGTTTTATTAACATCATTTAATGATGAATTAATTTAAAATCACAGATGAATTTTATACACAACCAACATATTTGTGTGGACATATGTGTATATATGTGTATAGGCCCATACAGCAGCTATCTATATGTACCATACAAGCAGTATCTCTTTACACAATGTGAAAAAACCTTCACTCATGCAGACATTTTTTATGCAGGAATACAAAACTCACTTCAAGTCACATAAAGATAGTATTTTCTATTGCATTCAGTACTTCGGAACTGATTTGCCAGGTGAGAAGAAGGGAGGGGAATTATACTTGTTGGTGAATTTCGTTTTCAAAATTACAATTACTAATACTAAAAATATCAGTATATATCAGCATAATATATACTCCCCCACATATCTGTTGATATTTTCAGAAAAGTAATTTCCATTTTTCAGGGTTTTTTTTCTAATAATTATCAAGGTTAATTTAATTCTAATTTTTGAAAGAATTCTGTGTTGAAATAAGAGTGTGAACTGTATTTGGCAGCAAGAATGAAAAAAACCCAGATCTTCCTCTCTTACCCTTTATAGTGATCCCTTAAGTGATACTTATGTTCTCTCACAGGAGCACTGAAATGAATTATTAATTTTTTTTCAATGCAGTCCAGTTCTAATTTACACATTTACTTTCATGTTGTCCAGTCTTGGCAAATTGGGATTGTCTGTAAATTCTGCACAAATAAATTTTGCTGCCTTTTCCTCTCAGTTCAAGCAGATTTATGGAGGCAATAGAGGAGGAGAAAGAGAAGCAGAATACAATAATAAACTCACATGGATTTTTCAGATTATGAGGAATGGACACTCAAAATGTAATGACCAAAAGCAGCTGTTATTTTACAGCAGAAGATGAGCTGGTAAATGCTCACATACTTTATGCTCCCATAATTTTAAAACATTTAAGTTAATGCCAAGTCCTTTTGTAACCAGAACAAATGCAGAACCAAGACCTTGATATTCAGGGAATATTGAATATTTTTGCTGGATTGCAGATAGTCTCCCCACCCCATGGATAGTAATGTTATCCTTTTCAGTCAAAATACCATTTGTAAAACTGACACCTCTTAGAGGCATTAAAGAAACTGAACAATGTTTATTAAAAAATACCCATAACATTCAGCTACTGTGCTGAGACTGTAGTCTGCACAACACCACTGCTGTGCACAGCTACCACTGGTATTGCTCTCTGGAGCTCACAATATTCACAAAGGACAGAAAAACCTTGTCAAAACTTAACACAGAAGATAAACATAAGCACACAGAGATAAAGTAACTGGCCCAAGGGTATTCCTAATGCTGCCTCCTATCAGATAACTTGACACAAAATGAAAAGCAGGTACAAAACAGATCTGTGAATAATAATGTAATACATCGATTTGTTTACAAAGGAACTCTGGCTGTATCTAAAACTGATCTGAAAACTAGTAAGTGTATACCAAGGTTTTTCTTGAGCTGTAAATCATCAAACTTTAGATTTATTTAATGGTCTTAAACATTTCATTCTAATTAATCAATTTCTTTTCTCCCATCAGATCTTAAGTGTTGTGTGCGAAGTGCAGCACCACTCCCTGAGACACACACTCTAGTCAATTTAATACAAATTTTAATAAAATCAAGTTTATTCTCATTTCACCTTCAAATAGCCTTCACGCAGAAACAATCTAAGCTTGGAATTCAGTGGCTGCCAGATTTAAAGCTTTCAGAACAGCAAAATGGCAATTATATTAGTTTTCTCTTCCTCAATAAGGTGTTGCAGAAAAGCTATTTAGTGAGCTGATTTGAGATTCCCTACTGTTTTTAATACACATAAAATGAGATTTGTACTCCAGACACTTCAGGGAGTATCTGCTAGGATATGATCATATATTCAGAAAAGTAAAATGGCTCTTAGCATATTATTTGATAATAATAGATCAGAATGAGAAAAAAAAAATCTGCAAACTTGCTGGCAATTCCAAGTTTAAAATTAGTTGATCTCACACAAGCTAATTTATACACTCAAATAAAACACAACATCATAGGACTTAATAATGGTCATTTAAAAGTAATATAAAGGAATATCTATTATATATTTGCATACATTTTGGTCAAGAAATCAATATATCAGATAATCAAATCTTACGAATAATACGATGATCAATATCCTCAAGGTATTTCGCTCAAAGAAAATAATTTATCGGTTTCCAATTTTTATGCTTAAAGGTAGACTGCACATTCACAAGGACATTGGGATGCTGCCCTGCACCCTGGAGGATGAAGCCTTAGTGTCAGTTTCCCATGGAATGAAGAGTTCAATACATCTGCTTTGCTCATTATTCAGTCTACTGAAGTGTCTGGGTTTATTTCGCAATTCTGATTGAAATAAATACAAGCATGTTACTAAAAAAATCCATGCACTCTGTTTCTTTAGGTGTAAGAATTATTTTTAGTGGTCAAAGGCAATGCCCCCACCAGGAAGAAATGAAAACAAAAACAGAAATGCACAGCAAAAGAGTTGTGAAGAGAGGAGAGGAGAGGAGAGGAGAGGAGAGGAGAGGAGAGGAGAGGAGAGGAGAGGAGAGGAGAGGAGAGGAGAGGAGAGGAGAGGAGAGGAGAGGAGAGGAGAGGAGAGGAGAGGAGAGGAGAGGAGAGGAGAGGAGAGGAGAGGAGAGGAGAGGAGAGGAGAGGAGAGGAGAGGAGAGGAGAGGAGAGGAGAGGAGAGGAGAGGAGAGGAGAGGAGAGGAGAGGAGAGGAGAGGAGAGGAGAGGAAAGACAAGATTCTTTTCAGTTAAAAGGGACCTACAATGATCAACACCTGACTGCTGACCAAAAGCTAAAGCATGTTAAGCATGGAGCAGTTTGTTTTTAACGTATTTTGTCTCTAGAAAGATTCTTTAGAAATGTAGATAAAATTAACAAGGAAGATATTAGCAGTCTGTTTCATTTGTAAAATCCTGTCTGCTGAGAGAGATGCCTGGTGATTTACCAAACAAAAGAAACATAAAAGCATGAGAACTTTTACTATAAATCATGAAGGGAAGAAAGAAATTCCTAAAAATCAGACTGTGCTGCAGATAGACAATATTTTTATTATTATGTGAAGTACTCTTGTTTTATTAATCTTCACCGATTACCACAATCATCAGTACACTTTCTATATTTTTTATCTTTCTCTATGTTTTTTATTACTTTTTTTTAACATGTTCAAGCTTCTTATTAGTAATTCCCATAATCCTGGTGTGTTTAATTCTTTGTTACCACATTGAAATGTTTCTATAATCTATTTTCCCCTGTGCATGGGGACTGAGTCCAATGAAGAGTGAAAATCTAGGGATTTGAGAAATATGCACTACAACAATAGTCATCTAACACTGCCATTTCTGAAAGTTTATTTCATTTTTGCATCCAAGTAAACATTGGAATCCTTTATGTACTCTCCCTCCTGTGCAGCCAGCACACTCAACAGCCCCCAAGCACTGTCTTCAGAGCAAATAAGATTGACAGCCCTTTGGTGGGTAGCATAAACTGCTTGAAGTGTTTTTGTTTTGCACGAGTGGTGTGAGATACTGCTTTTTTCTTTGCATCTACAGATGTTAAGCAGCACCAATATCTTCAGGATTTTTGATAAGTTGATTAAGAGTATTGAATTCCATTTTATTACTGTATGTTTGGAGGAAAGAAGTGCTGTAGTTTAAACACAAGCAATGACTCAACTGCTCTGGAGGCTTCAATACAGTCAGTTATTTAATCAGGATACTCAAGGGACTGAAAGATGGGCACTGAAATGGATTTTCTCCACAGGTCACTACTTTATTAATTTAACAATGGAGAGGGGGCATCCTTAAGCTCGTTTCCCACACAGGAGGTATCTCACTGGATCATGTGTGCAATTAAATGGCTCCCTAGCAGAACATCAACAGCTCAAAGCTGATCTTCAGCTTCCCCCCAGAGCTGTCCAGCCCTGAACTTCTTCCTCATTCCTCTGTGAAAGGAGAGGGTGCCATGAAAGGAATGAGAATGTGAAAGGTAAAATCTCCCATTCTCTTTAGTCACATCGGTGATCTTGTTTGTCTAAGGGAGTGCTGCCTATTACCTCTCACATTTACCTCATGAAGGTAATATTAATTGTGATACTTAGTTCTCCTCTCTCTCCCTTTTATATCTCTTTCATCCTTGACCCTGGTACTCCAATATGACTCTCATGACAAAAAAAAAAAAAAAAATTTAAACACTCTGGCAGCTTAAGCAACCATTTCACTAATGGACTGCGAGTGGGAAATAAATTCAATACATGTCACAAACAAAAACAGAGCAGATGAAGCAAAAATACCATAAAGACGAATATCCTGCAGGCAGGACAGGTTTAGCTAAAAGTGTTCCTTACTCTTTCATGCATTCTCTCAAAAGTAAAGTTCCCATGTGCCAGAGCAGAAATATTTCCATTCCCCTGAAAATCATGGAGAACATCCTTAGGCTGATATCAAGGAATTAAGTTCTCCCTTCCTAACTATATCAGAAGGAAAAGAAAAATCCTATAATTTTTCTCATTCTTGTTCCTTTCCAACTCTGCCTGGAACAAAGGAACTTTGCACTGATACAACAAAATTCTCCCATTAAATTACACTAAAACCTAAAAAAATCTGTTCTACTCTTAGGCAAAAAGGTTTTACTCCAAATTCCTCTGGCAAGGTCTATGTTGTTATTGGGGCTTCTCAGGCCACACTTCTCATTTCATCACATTCTTTTTACAGCTCTGATAATATTTTAAAATATGGGTCTTGCTCCCAGTCCATGACAAACAATTCCACTGCCTTTTCTTCATGCTGTTTGCCTGTTTAGAAAGGCAAATAGGGAGTATTCCTTTGCTTGTAGAGTTTGTGCTGTGCAAAACCCTAAACATATCCTGGAACTGAAGAAAGTAATATATTTAGTTATATCTTTTTTTACAAATACATTCAAGATTTTTTTTTCCTCTTTTGTACAGTCTAGACTAGATTTGAGTATTTCAGCTGGAACGGACCTGCAACAATCATCTAGTCCAACAGTCTGAGCACTTCAGGGCTGACCAAAAGATAAAGAATGTTGTTAAGGGCATCGTAGAAATGCCTCTTTAACACTGAGGCATTGGTCACCTCTCTAGGGAGCCTGTTCTAGTAGTAGACCTCACATTCAGCAAAGAAAAGCTTCCTAATGTTAAGTATAGACTTCCCCTGGCACAGCTTTGAACCATTTTCATGTGTCCCTGAATATCAGAAGGAAAAGCTCAGCATCTCCCTCTCCACTCCCCCTCCTTAGGAAGCTTTCAAGAGTAATGAGGTCATCCACTGCATAAAAAACATTTTATTATCCTCATTTTATTATCCCATTATTGTCTTCAGTTGAACTATTGCATTTCTTATGTTCATGTGTGTAATAATTTCTGTCCCATATAGATTGGTAACATTTACCAAAATTCTTGTGTTCACTGATGTCATGCCAAATGAAGTCATTGTTCTGTCATCATTCTTCCAAATCTGTATTAAGTTTGTAAAACAAAATGTTGCCTTCTTTGATCATTAGGTTACTGAGTACAAAGATTAAAAAATATTTTACTGCTAAATTAATTTGTAGGAGATATAATAGCATGATTCAATAATTCATCAAATACGTAACTTAGTGACATAAATAGTTAAGGTTTTAAAACCTAGGCAATCAGGATTTTTTTAGTTTTAAATACTGAAAATTGCCCTTAAATCATTTTTTAATGAGCAACCTCAGAAAAAAGGATTCCTCTCAATTTGAAAAACAATTTCATCTTTTCCAAAGACATTAATTCATTTCTTTTAAAACAAAAAAAAATTGTTGTTGTTTATGGATTATAAATATTTGAGGTGACTGTCTGAAATAATTTCTTATCACCTAAACTCTACCTATATAAAGAAACACTTCCATATCCTCTTCATTGTTCAGACACCAACCCTGATGGTCAGATTCAAGAGGCTAAATGGGCAAAAGCTCTTTGTAATTTGTTGGGTGAGAGGCCAGTCTGGATGATCTTTTCCATCTGTTGTTTAGGTCTATGGAACAAACTTCTCTTTGACATCTTGATTCTGTAATGCAAGTTACTAAAATGTACACCTGCAACATGGAATTTCCCTTTTCATACTATGCCTTTGTGTCACTCCTTTATAGGATGGTAATCAAAGCATTACAACATAGAAAATTGCAGATACATCCTTGTTTGTATTTGCAAACCAAACCAAACCAGATGCATTTCCTCAATGTGACTCCCTCCTGTTACTAAGAAAAAGTCATCACTCTTAAGCCTTAGCAGGATTTGACTCTGAAAATCATGTTCCAGTCTGCCCAAACCGTTGCTTTCTTCTTGAGTTTGTGTTGCTGGTTTAAAGTTTCATGAAATTCAAGCTCTTCTTGTTACTTGCAGTCCTTTAGAAGCTATTCTTGCCTGCATATTTCTGTCTTCTTTTTTAAAAAAACCCCTACCATTGCAGTCTTAGCTTTTACGTATTTCTTGTCATTCCTACTCAGGAGGCTTTGCTTTTAAGCCAAGTGTTTCCATTATGTCATCCTTTAACTAATTTATTTTTCTCTTTTGCATATGAAATACAAGCCAGGATGATGAAATCTTAATTCATATTTTTAGATCTTTGGGATGGTTGTCTGTTGGTTTGTTTTTGTTTCTTTTTTTCAACAGAGGAAACTTATGAAATATACATTGTTTTTTAAAAAGGCTCCTAGAATTCTAAGCGCACTACCTCCAGTAATGAATAGTAATTTCAAAGCTTTTCTAAAGCAGAGATAAATTTGTTACATTTTCTTGAGTAAGAAATAAAAAGTCTTCTGCATTTTTAAGTACAGGTTCTCTTTCTCACTGGAAACACTACAGATTTTCAATGTCTACAAAAGATAAAGTAAAAGAATTAAAAACAAAACAAAATAAAACTGTCATTATCATCCTTTAGTTGGCAATGACTAAAATTTACAGGCATTTTAAAAAAATACAAAATTGCTGCTTCTGTCTGGGATGCTGCAATTGTTTCCACATGTGAAAGGCAGTGTGTGACAGCAAGAAAGACTGAAGTTACAGCTGTGCCAGGCTAAAAATTGCCAGTAGTACTTTTCAATACACCATAAACTGCATTTAGAAGTCTGCTAAATTTTACAAGTCAAAAGTACGTAAAATAAAAAGTCTCGGTTTTTGTTTAGAGATGCCTAACTAGATTATACTATGCAATATCACAATGAATTCTCTACTTAAAAAATAAGTCTCAAAGGTCAAGACTAAAAATGCCATAAAGTTTTGGGAAGGCCACAAATATAATTTCTCTCCATTAACCATACCAAGAAATGTCTGTTCCTATGGTAATCCCCTCAGGTAAGGCTGCCTTTCTAACCCTTTCTCTTCTTCCTCCTCCACAACAAAAGCTCCAAATGTCTATCCTTTTCCTCTCTTTGTTGTTCATTTTTCTTATCCTGCTCCCTCCCTCAAGTTGACAGGAGTTGTGTAAATGCCCACTTTCCCACACAATTCCATTTCCTCTCCTTTTTTCCTCATTATTATTTCTTTTCAGACAGACGGGCTGCTCACCCTGACCTGCCCAGTTAAACTCTACAGCACATGCAAGACTTTATTCTGGAAAAAACTTGATACTGCTTTTAGTTCTATTATTCAAAAATAATTTTAAAAAGATCTTAAACTCACACATCACTGATCCATTATTATTTATACTGACCAGAATGCTGAGCTGAAAGCAGAACCTAATTATTCTGTGGAAATGAAGACAGTGGTATTACACACTCATAGTCCTACAATAATAAAGCTCCAGATCCTGTGCAGGAGTAAAGATGCTCAAAAGAGAGAAGGCATTTGTGAAAAATTTCATGTTACTTTCCTCTCCACTGAGGCAGAAGAAAGGAACTTCTACTGTTCATGAAGATCTTCTGGGGAAAAACACATGAAGTAAACTGCAGTTTGGACAAAACAGCAAAACTGAGCATCTTCGTCCATATTTCACAGCCTGATCTGGAAAGAAGAAGCAGTCAGCCTAACCTCCACTCACAGCTCTCAACAGGCCAATGCAGCAAGTGAAAAAAATTGTGGTATTTTTGAGGAAATGCTAGGATTGAATAATTCTGAAGGATCCCTGACTTCCAAGATGGATGACTATTTCATGAGCCATGAATGGTCACAGAAGCAGAAAAAGTCTGGCTTGCTGCTTCCCACACAGCTGCCAGAAAAAAAGGAAAAACTAACCAGGATGAGAATAAAATACAAGCACCCTAGACTTGTTAGGTCCTTGGGGAGTAATTGGGATTGAAGCCAAGGAAGTAGCATTGGGCTATTTCCCATGGTTTTCAGAGATGCTTATGTCAACCAAATAATATATTGCCTCTTACATACTGCAAAATTTTACCCTGTGCAGATAGAAGAGAAAATTTTTTGTGACCTCATCAGGTTTAATTCTATTTATTAGCTCTCCTCATCTTTTGTTTTGTTTAAGACACTGTATGTTTTTAGTTTTCATTTTTAGGAGCACAGAGTCCTTTAAGCACAGGCATTCTATTCATAAAAAGGCAACAGTAATACCAGTAGGAGTTTTTACTGAAACTTTGAAACTTCATGATTCTTTTTCTAATTAATTTTTTGTGACTAAGAGCTTTCACAGTGCATGCTTACAGATGATTTTAACTGTTTTTTTATTTTAACAGCTAAATTGTGAGACTCTAAAAAATACCAAATAAACCTTTAAAAATAAACAATAAATGCATGTAAAGTTTCTGCAATGATAAGCCTAGTTTGGGAGAGAATGATATTTTACAGAACAAAAATACATCAATACTTCCACCTCTTCCATGGTTTTTCTGTCCATTAACTTTTATTATTCTTTTTGTAAGAAAAAGTCTCTAGTGTTCTTCTTACTCTTCTTCCACTTCAGTTACATTTCCTTTCTCTATACTCTCCTCCTTTTGTCTTAGGAAATACACATATATTTGCACTCTACCCTGTAAAACTACTACACATTTTGTGTCACGTCCTGACAAATTTGGCAATATAAGAAATAAAAAAAGGACTGAGTATTTAGGGCAATATTTAATTTTTGTGTCTTGGGGTCGATTACATGCAACTGGGTTTGGTTGTAGGAACTGTAGCAAACTCTGCTTGCTGGATGGCAATCTATACATTGTAGATGCTCGGGACACCTACTGACCCTGTACTTTCATCACTAGGATGCTCTTCCCTGAACTCTCTGAGATCTTTTTGGTAAACCCACAAAAAAAATACCACACCATAAAGAAGTTCAACCAAAACTTGAAAGAAAGGGGCTCTATTGGAGATTGTTTAGACCCTGCAGCAATTTGGCCAGTAGCTGACAAGAATTCAAATAGTCATAAGCAAGTAGTCTTTTGAACTGCTGGGACACAGACATCTTTTATGTAGAAGTAAATAAATGAAGGTATAAGATTAAGTCTAGAGAATGTAATTGTTGTGGAAAATAAATGCTATTAATATCTCAAATAATTAGCGACCTTTGCTGCCAGAAGAATGACTTGCACATGTTTCAGAAAGCCATTATGCAGAACATACACATCATATTTATTTCTACTTATTTTTACAATTAAGAACTTCCCCTTCAGGAAAGCACAAAAGAAAATGAGGAAAACAGGGAAGCAAACAGCAGAACAAGCCTTCTGAAAGCTGGGCAGTAATAAAAGAGGAAAGGGTACTTAATCATCAAAGAATGCATTTTAGCTGGGATATTTTTTTATTCTGGTTTATTATTGAAATAAAACATGATGACTGAAGACATTTTTAATGCTTGGAAAGCAGAACAGGCTCAGTAAACCAAAGTATCTAGTATGTGTATTTTGTTCTTTTTGTATAAACATAAGCCTATACAAAATGAAAAATGTGACTTTATGTTCTACTTCTGCTTTGACAAAAAAGAAATCTCAAACCCTGTGAATAAAATCTTTTCTTGTTAATGAAATAAAATTAAGTAAAGAATGTGGCTATATTAGCGGCTACATTAGTGGCTCCATTAGTGGCTTCATTTTTCATGTGAACAGAAAGTAAATGCAGGCTTATCTCTTTGCTCTCAGCTTCGTCTATCACAAATCATCTGTCTTATTCCCACCTTACGAAGGTGCACTCAGATTTTGAAAGCCCATACACTTTACTACAAATTGTACTTATGATGAGGCTCCAGCCATCTGTCAACCTTCAATTTATCCACTGCAGGACATAAGATCTATTTCAGAGAACAGGCAAACCTTCAAAACTCACATCTGAAAAAGGACTGATGGGGAAGTAGGTAAAACGTACATACTGAAAGGTGTCACGTATAGTGTTCATCAGGTTTCAGTGTATATTAGAATTTCAGTTTTGGAACAAGGTTATACTGTTACATTTAAAATAAATGTTCTCAGTATTTGCAGGGTTTAGTTTATAAAGAAATAATTCTGTTTGGATTATTTCCCAGAACGCATTCTTCAAAACTTCACTTTGCTCTTGACATAAATTGAAAACAATAATATAGATATACTGTATACAGACTTCAAAATGGCATTAAAGAGGCACATTATCAATATGTTTAAAACATTTAGAAAGCTCAGCTTTGCAACTTTCTAAGTGAATGACTAGATACTTAGACTGAGTAATATCTGTTTCAATAAACTACTCTGTGGGAAATGTTTTGAATAATGGTTAATTTATGCTGAGGTAATGACAGCATAATACAACCGAAATCTGTGCTAATAGGAAAAAAGAAGCCCCTTCCAGCTATTTCTGTTACAATTGGCTGCAGTAATTTTCACCACATCTCTCTCTCTTGCATAAAATATTACTTTAGGTGTATGTGAAAATGCTTATTGCTAATTTTAAAAATCAATAATTGGTACCTGTCATCCATATGGAGAAAACAAAAAAAACCCCAGACAATAAAGGAGAAATTTTAATGCACAAGACCTATATTTTATATATTTCTGCAATAAAAGAGAGCAATTGTGGTTAATGTTCTTTTCATATCAGCAAAACATTAAACTCAGTTTGGGTAAGACTCCAGGGTTTGAACTGCGCATAGAATTTCCAATGTGGATGAGAACGGGCAAAACAATTCATTCCAAATAATACTTCAAGTAGGCAGAAGTATTAGAAGATATTTTTCTGGAATATGGGTTATTTACAAATTCACTGCAGTATTACTTTGATGAACGAATGATCTGAAATGTGTAATAAATAGGCTGATTCAAGACTCATCAGCTTAATAAGTTACCATCAGCTCTTCTGTTTGAATACTTGGTGTAAAGCTGGTGGTGTTCATTGAGTGGCAGCTCTTATCTCTGCCTGGATAAAGAGCATTTTAATCACAAGTATAATAAATTATAAACAAATCCCAAACCTTCTAATAGGCCATTTTGGACAAAACCCCCACCTGTATGCCACAAAAAAAAAAGCCATTTGTTTTACTTTAAGAGACTGTGTCTTGATTCTGAAAAGGTTCTGAATTCCTATAAACATGTAACAGCATGATCCAGGAACGGTCATGAATTCAGATCATCACAGATTCTTGGAACTACTGAGTATCTCTCATCTCTAATATATTCATTAATTGGAGATATCATGATCAATCATTAATCTAACTGTGGATAATTTTTTCAAGCAATGGTAGAAGGATGTTTTTAAATTGGAGTCCTATGGATCAGAATATGATTTTTTGACTCCTTATCATAAATGGCTTGTGGTACTTAGAGTAAGTCCTCCCAAAAATTAATTTCTTTGCTAAATTGGATGCATAATTAAAATGTCTTGGTTATTCTGAAGCAAACACCCTTTCCTCCGAATAACAAAGATATGAAAGTGTATACATTAATATCCAAGTAGAAATGTATACATTGGGCAATTACTGTGTGGTAACTGACCTAATTCAATTTATATTAATTCCTTATTGCATATTCTGATTTAAGATGTCTTTTCCTATATTCTGTCTTCTGCATGAATCTTTACCTGCAGAAATAAATATCTTACCGTCAAAAAGTCCTTGTATTTTGCTTCTTGATCTACAGAGAGTTATCATGAATGAAGAAGAATGAATGAAAAGAATGAAGAATAAAAGAATGAAGAAGAAGAAGTAGATTTCTTGACAAAAATCAATAGAATGCAATACACATTTCTTAGAGAAGAATAGAGCCCTTAGTATACAGGAAAATAATTTCTACTTTGATGACAGCTTTTACTTGAATTCCTTAACTTAACTTTGAAAAAAGAAGTTATTGATACTACATGCAGCTTCCAATTAATTTTCATCACTATCCATATTCATGCTTAAACAGAGCTGCTTCTAGAAAGGAAGCAAAGACCATCCCTTGTAAGGAGGCAATTAAATACAAGTGAACATATAAGTGGCCAGTGCTGTGGGTACAGTTCAATCAAGCAGATCCATAGGGGTGGTTTTGATATCCTTGTCACATCAAAGAAACAGCTCCCAGAAGAAAAAGATCTTAACAAGTTAAAAATGAAATCAGAATAAATAAGAATAACTCTGAGAGAAAGGAAGAACAAGCACTTGGTGGCAAGGGCTGGCGCTACCTTGGAAGTGTTATATAGTGCCATTAGAATAGTGTGTTAATTTTTTCCTCATAAATTTGCCAGGTTCAGTCACTAGGGAAGGGCTAGCACTCCAGCTCCCTTTGTTAAAGATATATCTATCTTGCTGAGTCTTGACAGCCCTATCATGTCAGCCCTCTGTAGTAGCAAAAAGTGTTTCAGCAAGGAGGGGAAAAAAAAGAAAGGAGAAAAAAAAAAAAGAAGTGAAAACTGATGTGATCTACTCTGCTTCCTGTGGGCATATTTCACTATAGCAGATCCAGAGGGATGCTTTGTTATTCCTGTCAGATCAAAGAAAGAGATAACAGAAGAAAATATAAGAGGAAAAATATAACCCAGAAATAAGGGTAGCTGAAAAGCACTGCAAGACTACCACATCATTATGACTTTTCAAATTATTTAAATATGCTAAATATCAAATTGTCACCAAAGAAATAAATATTGCATAGGCCATATGCTCTGTTAGCTGCCAGAAAAAACTGTCCTACTAGAATTAGTTTATGGCCATAGCAACTGCCTGTCAAACACTAGCAATTTTAATCATTTTTCAATTTGCTGTGTGAGTTGCAAGTATGCTCAGGTATCTTGACAGGTGCTCGGGAAAAATATCTGAGCCCACCAGGTTCACACTGCCTTGCTTTTTACTACACCCTTGCAATAATTCCTGCTGGACTGGGGAGATGCAAGCATATGGTGAAGATGCAACAATCACATGGAAGTCATTGTACTGCACTGCTAAGCTAGATTTGCAGCTCAGCACAAGGATGATACAAAGTTAGCCTTAAGTCCAATGCAAACCAAAAGCCAAAACAATTTTTCAAAATATTTTTAATCACAAACAAGGTGAAAGTGTAAAAAAAGAAATAAACAAAGATCTGGCTATGATTCAAAAAAACCCCTAAACAATCAAAACCCCCCAAATAGTACTTTTCTGCAAGTAGATGTGCTTTCAGTACAACCTGTGATTAGCCTTTTATGCACTAAGCTGTCCACTTAACTAGTTTCTGTTTCATCTACAAGGCATTCAATTAAGTAAGTAATAAATAAAAATAATTTTGTCTTGTCTCTTGCATTTTCTAATGACCGGTATGGCTGTGTTTCCTTTCAGCCACAACACTTCGTGTCATACAAGTTCCTAACTTCAAAAGAGCACAACTCAATGGATTTTTGAGTGTCCCCATTTCCAGGTGTCTGGGGAAGAAAGGGGCTCCTAAAATCTGCAGTTTTCCTGGCAGAAACCAGGGGAGGAATTATATTTTACCAAAGAAGTGGACCAGTAACTGTAGTGGATCCATAACATCAAAGCAATATAAATAAACCATATTTCCTACATTGTTCTTTATATATTTGCATTCTTAGCATCAATTCCCTGAAGGCAGCCAGGCCTGTCTAGTGGAAAAGGATTTGGATTATGATGTAAACTAACAGTAAAGACAATTCCAAATAACATCTAATGTCCAATATAACTACTGTTTACATATTAAAAAGAGATACAGGCTTTGTACCAGGGATGTTCTGTCATGTTTCTCCACAGGAGAAGACTGTCATGGTAAAGTTCATTATCAATTACTGCCTTACAAGTACAAGATGAGTTAAACTGTCATAATTTTCTCAGCCAGAAATCCTGTGCTGTCAAAGAATGTCAATTTTTAATCTGACAAAAGGAAGAAAATTATCTGTTATTCTGACCTCTAATTTCTTGACATTTTAATGCTGTAATTGCTGTGGTTAGTGCTGCAACCATTATTCCACCTGTCAAGTAAGAATGAATCAATATCCTTAAGCTGTTCATGTTTTAGCTTCCACCTCACTGCCTTTACTTTAAGAAATGTTGAAGAAAAAAAAAAAGGAAAAAAAAGAAAAAAAAAGAATTTCAGGCCTGGAAAATGTTTATTTTATTTTGTTACACATTTTTTTCCTCCTCATTACAATATGAAAATCATTTTGCAATATGTGACTAAGAGAGCATTACAAATGGTAGAACTGGAGAATTTACCAATTTCTAATCATAAAAGATTGAAACCATGAAATTCAATTTTATACTTTTATTCCATTGGGCATGTAATTCAGGACTTTACTGTTGCCCTCGTAACAACTTGGGTAAATTATCATGACCACTTATTTTTGTGGTATCAGAAATTGCAAAGTTGTTTGAAAAAATCAAATTGAGTATGTTGAAATAAAATCAGTCTATTTTACCCATCCAGTGTAGATCTTAAGCTGCCAAAATGGTATTACAGGACAGATGTATGTGATTTCATAGACTGAAGTAATCTAAGACTTAACGCTATTCCAGTATTATGGTTTCTAGCAGTAGGAATTTTCTATATGGAAAATGAAGGAAGAAAGTTAGATGGAATATCTGCTATTAAATAGATCTACAAAGAACAATAATACAGGATGGCCATTTTTCCAATGTTAGAGATTTCTTGGGGAGCTCCCAAAGCATATGAGAAAGATGTAAGGACTGGCAGGGATCAATTGTTCCACTGCTGATTTTTTTTTTTTTTTTTTGTAGACAGATGATTACAGAAGTAACTTTAATATTCTTCACAGAAAGCAAAGAACATATTTTTTAGTGGTTAAGTGAGGTGCTCAAGCAAAGGGTGAAAGGGCCAAGGTACAGCATAAACAGGTCACAGGGCTCCACCTTTTTAAATTATGTCTTTCAATCAACTCAGACATAAATGGGAGGGGATTTTTTATTCGGAGACTTATTTCACTGGATAGATTCAGTTGGGACTCAGTTCAATTGAAATTAGTTATGGCCACAGTTAGTGCCATGCTTGAGCCCACTGGTCTGACAATGGCTGCTGCCAATAAGGTTGTATTGATTGGCTTATTTTACAGCCATGTGTTGAGAACATTTACCATCTTCTGTGACACAGGACCACAATATCTTAGTTTATTTACAAAATAAACATCAAGAGCATTTGGGCACTGAGAGATGCATTTTCTTGGATAACTGCAGGGTGCAATTAATTCTAAATTGCAGTGTTTCTAAATTAAAATGCCAGATACCACCACTTGCCTCTGTAAAATATGATAAAGAATTTTTATCACTATTTTAAAGGCGCTAGTGTTCTTATCCTTAATATCTGTATTTACAAGGGGTCTTCAGAGGCTTTTAAAATATCTTCTTGCTTTTAATATATTTTATGGAATATTTACGAAAACCCAGAATAAAGTCAAACAAATCCAAACAAGCACAAATTGAACCACAACAAAAAAGCAAAACTCCCATCATATATACTCATAACAGAAACATGACCATCAAATACATGGTCCTCTATATCATCAAGACGTCAAATGCTTTGTTATTGGCCAGAGAACATCCACTAGTTTCATAAACAGAGCCCAGGAAAACAGAAAGCAGGTCTAAATCTATCTATATTTAAACACGTACTGTAAATTCTGATTAAAAATTAATTAAAAGTATTTTTCAATTTTCTTATGACAAACCAGAAATCAACAATCCTGAAATCTCTTGGAGGAAAAAGCATACTATTTTTAAATGGATGCATACAACTTTATTATCTATGTATAACAAAAAAAGGAGGATTTATTTTTTCTGGTCTTTTTGCCTTCTTATTGCTAACAATGAATTTTATGTACAAAGCTAACTTGTTGCAATGAATATGAAGTTGTGCTTTTAGAGATTTACATGGTGAAAATTGCTTAAGAAGAGGTTTATATGTTATTGACTTAAAGGGCATGGGTTAGATGTACAAGTGAGTGAACAAAAACATCGCCATGAATTTTCTTAAATTTCTGATGACAAGTTATGCATGCAAGTAGAGCCCCAGGAGAGCTGAAGAGCCTCATCATGTCATAAGATGTTAGATAAGGTGCACAGACAGACAGATAGACCACAATCCTACAAGCTGCCCTGTGGGAGTAGACCCTAAAAGTCAAGACATAGGAGTCTGCCCATGCAGATCAGGACCCTAAGCCATGCAAATCCTTTGTATTCATGGTACTTGACACCTGTTTTATACTTTAAAAAGCATTGCTTCTTCTTATTTCTAGAAGAGCATGACTCTTCTCGTGCTCAGTGTTTCAAATCCAGAAATTTTTTATGTAGATGTCAACATTAAATATTTTAGGCAGGGGGAGTCAAAGCAATTCTGGACAGTCTTAAAACGAAGCAAATATTAATTTTTTAGAAAATCTAAGCTCTGCAGTGCATATAGTGAAAATCCAGTTCTAGGAAGCCTGGGGTCTGAATGGTTTTTTAGTTCTGCTCCTGAAAATTCACCAAAAGTAACAGAATGCAGCAATGCACTTCTAAAAAAAACAACAAACCATGACAAAACTCAGTAGTTAGCTGAATGCATGTTTTCTAGAATCTACTTCTTTCTGAAGTCTGTAGATTTCTGTCTCCAAAATTGGAAGCAAACAAACAAACAAACAAAACCCCATTGCCTGGCAATGTACATTATTACTGTTTTGCATACAGCAGATGGCAGCTATCTAGGGGAATGGAAGATTGTGTGTAAAGCTTCATCACAGCAGCTAGCATCCAGCATCACTTCATCTAGCAGCTGTTGCTTCTTCACACTTTCACCAAATTTCAATTGGTTTAGCCAACAAATTAATGGTACTAGAAAATCATCATGCAAATTAATAGGTACTAGAAAATCATCATTAAAATTATTAGTCTTAGTGAAAACAAATAGAGTCACTGGAACTGTGATATCTAGAACTTTTTTTTAAAATTTACTGATTAATTTAAAACACTCACTTGTATATATTTGCAAATGTATAGATATATTTCATTCATACATATATAAACATAAGCACTTGAATGCTCAACAAATAGAAAACATTTTCTATTTTGGTAACAGTTTGATTTTACTTTTTGTGATTAAAAGTAATTTAAATATTAGCTGCAGTCACCCTAGAAAATATATTCTTCTCAGACGCATTCTCACCATCACCCTAATGTAAAGATTAGATTTTTTTTTCTCTATGACTATGATGCAAGGTTTTTTTCCAGTTTTTCAGTTCTACTATGTGAACTTAATACAAGTAAATTATAAAACATGGCAGACAATATATTAAAGAAAATACATTGCATTAAATTTCCTACACCTTAACTGAATATTAGATCTATTAGGTTCATTTGTTTTATTG
Organism: Acrocephalus scirpaceus scirpaceus; assembly: GCA_910950805.1. NCBI lineage: Eukaryota > Metazoa > Chordata > Aves > Passeriformes > Sylviidae > Acrocephalus > Acrocephalus scirpaceus. The sequence continues at coordinate 50,465,409 of OU383774.1, read as the reverse complement.
CTAGTTTATTCATACTTGCTTCTGAAATCACCTAGGGCCTAAATTCTGAATCAAATCAAACACATCCATTTTCTCCAGCAATGAAAGATGGAAAAAATACCATTTCTTATGAGATGACAGCAGTTTTTAGTGTGAAATGACAGTGAACACCTACCTCCCTGAGGACAGGATCAGTGATACTGTCCAGGTTCACAGAGCCTTCATATGTTAGGTAGTGGAAAACGTTGAGTGCACGCACAGCTTCTGGTCCTCGTTGCTTGTAGCCAAATATAAGGTCAATCCACTGATGAAGCTGACATGATACAAACTCACTTTCCAGGGCCTGCAAGTGAAATTCAGGATTAGGAAGTAACTGAGAAAACATAGTGGGCATCATTACATTTTCTCTTCAGGCTTATTTGATATATTTGAAATCTTTCAAACATTTAAAAAACTTATTTTATTGAGAGAAGCAGTAAAAAGATATCCTCTTTTTTCTTCACCTTTATAGCATATTAATTTTCTTCTCAGCCACTGGGTTTCTCCTAGCTGCAAGTATCTTAATAATGTCTGGTCTTTTTAAGTCGTAGGTAATTTGTCAAAAAAAGAAAAGATGGAAATGGAAAAGAGAATTCAAGAAAGCAGTCTTGCAACTCATTTTCAAACTAGCTATAATTGGTCTTAAATTTAAAATGGAAATTTCTCCATTGTTTTTATCACAGTATCACTACTCAGCACAAATACTTCCCAGCTAGGACAGAGCTTCATGTTTTCCCCAGGAAATTTCAGATTTTAGAAGCTGATAAACTTTGGGAAAAGATTATTCATTTTGTTCATTTACATCAAAAGGCGGCTGCTTCAGAACTAATCATCAGGTACTGTAGTACCAGGCCTTGCCCTGTTTACTGGCAGCAGCCCCCTCCTCACCACCCCACAAGCAGGAATAGCCTCGGACCAAGCAAACCGTGCCTGGTTCATCATGTAACTGTTCCTCAGAGATTTTCCCTGTAATGCTCCTCATGGAAGAGGTACTCTCTGTGCTTTGGTGGAAAACTGGACCCTTTTCTGTCAAAACCAGTGACTATGATCTCTGATGAAAATGGATGGGAAGGCTTAGGCTTAAGAGATGACATGTAGCGCAGTTTTCAAGGGCTTAAGTTCAGCATACCACAAAAAGCTATAAAGAGATGTTGCAGACAACCATACAAAATTTTGTTGTTTCCTTTTCAAAATCAGAAGCCATCACATGCATAATGCAATATTATTAAAATATCATTAACATTACTTAATACTAAATATTATTAAACTATTTACTTTCAAAGCATGCCTCCCAACAAATAATTTAAAAATGCCATATCCTTAATTATACTGTACTGTGCACGTACAACATGATACAGTCAGAAACTACATCATTCCATAAAATCTTTTCCATAGGACCTTTACCTCAGTTAGAGTGCAGGATGCTAGCATGCAAGGATAAAATTAAGTATGCCACAGCAACAACCAATAAAGCATTTCCTTACTTTTAAATGCTCCATTTTCAGTGTTCCTTTTGTACGTAATAAAGCTTTTTAAGAATTTAGAATTTAAAGCCAGTTATCTTTCTAGTACCTCAAATCAATTTACAGCAATCAGCCTAAGAGTTCTCTCGAGCATCTAAACTCTGAATATTTAAAGTTTCTTTTGATCTGTACCTATTATTTATTTATTGACATATAATTAACAAAAAAAATTATTAGGCATTTCATTGGTCAAAATTAGCACTTTTATTTCTAGAATATTAAGAGCATTTCAGGAAAACAGCAGAACTTTTGTTTACTCAAAGGTCAGACAGTAAATTTGAAAAAAATCAATGCTTGGTTTAAATATTTCACACTTTTCTCATCTAACATCCTCTCACTGGTTTTAGAATCACAAAAACATGGAACCATTGGACAGTTTGAGTTGTAAGGGACCTTAAAAGGTCATTTAGTCTAACGCCACTGCAATGAACAGGGACATCTTCAACTACTTCAGCTTGCTCAGAGCCTTGTCCTGCCTGACCTTGAATGTTCCCAAAGATAAGCCATTCATCACATCTCTGGGCAACTTGTTCCAGTGTTTCACGATCCTGACTATAAAAAATTTCTTCCTTATATCTTGTCTGATCTATCTTCTTTTCATTTAAAGCCATTACCTGCTACCATATCTCAACAAATTCTCCTAAAAAGTTTGTCCCCGTCTTTCTCATAGGCCTCTTTAAGTACTGAAAGGTCACGATAAGGTCTCTCCAGAGTCTTTTCTTCTCAAGGCTGGACAATCCCAGCTCTCTCAGCCTGTTTTCACAGAGAGATAATCCAGACGCCAGTCATCTTTGTGACCCTCCTGTGGACCCACTCTAACAGGACCATGTCCTTCCTAAGGACATCCCCAGAGATGGATGCAGCACTCCAGGTGGGGTCTCTCTAGAGCAGAGCAGAAGGGCAGAAACACCTCTCTCGACCTGCTGCTCATGCTGCTTTTAATGTAGCCCAGGATGAGGCTGGCCTTCCAACCTGCAGGCAGACTTTATTGGCTCATGTCCAGTCTCTCATCCACCAGCATCCCCATGTCCTTCTTGGCAAGGCTGCTCCCCATCTGTTTATCCCCCAGCCTGTGTGGATACTGGGGGTTGCTCTGACCGAAGTGAAGCACCTTGTACGTGGTCTTGTTGAACCTCATGAGATTCCTACAGGCTGTTTCTCATATATGTTCTGGTCCCTCTGGATGATATCCCAGCCCTCAGGTGTGTCAACCACACCACTCAGCTTGGTACCATCTGCAAATCTTCTGAGGGTGCACTCGATCCTCCTGTCTATGTCATTGCTGAAGATACTAAATAGTACTAGTCCCAGTGCAGACCACCACCTGTCACTGATGTCTGTGCGGACACTGAGCTGATGCAACTGTCCAATCAATTCCCTATCCACTGAATAGTCCACCCATCAAATCCATCTCTCACCAATTTAGATAGAAGGATGTTGCAAGGGACAATGTCAAAAATCACAAGTCCAGACAGATGACACCTGCAACTCTTCCCTTGTCCACTGATGCAGTCACTCCATCATAGAAGGCCCCTTGGTTGGTCAAGAAGGACCTTCCCTCAGTGAAATCATGCTGGTGCTTCAAATCACCTCCCTGTCCATGTGCCTTAGCACAGTTTCTGGTACTATGTGTTCCACGGCTTTCCCAGGCATAGAGGTGAAGCAGTCAGTAGTTCCCAGGGTCCTCCTTTCCACCCTTTTTAAAAATGAGAGCAATGTTGTTCTTTTTCAAATTACCAGGGACTTCTCCTGACTGCCATGACATTTCATAGAGACTGGCTTGACAATTAGATTGGCTGATTCCCTCAGGACTCTGGGATGCAACTCATCAGGTTCTATAGATGCATGTTCAGGTTCCTCAGGTGGCCACAAACTTGATCTCCTCTTAAAGGGGGAGGGACTTTGCTCCCTGAGTCCCCATTTTGCAGTGCAATCACTTGAGAGATGTGGGAAGAGAGGTTGCCTTTGAAGACTAAGGTAAAAATACCTTGAGTACCTTGTCCATTGTTACCAGTTTGTCAGTCTTGCTCATGACGGGGATTGCACTTTTTTTGACCTTTCAAGTTAGAAGGGTTAAAACAGTTGAATACGTATGTTATATTTCCCTAAGGTAGTTTCCACTTGCATGACCAGCCCTTACTCAGCAGCTTTTCACTCTAGAGAAGGTCTTACTGACCCTGGCAGGTTTGGAGAACAACTATTTCACATGGATTAATAGTTATTTAACAACTTATTAAATGAGCTACTTTTTAACAGCTGCATATCATGTCTTTGTCTTCAATTATTTAAACAGATTTATTGTACTATGTTTACAGGTATAATGGTCCTTAACTCCTTGGGGAAAATCTTCGTTTCTTGAAGAAACTTTGAGGAAATTTATAGCAAGGGAATATAATTATTTTGAACTATATATTTTATAAGAGTGGAAGATGTGTGATGCAATGCTGGTGTGATGCAGAATTTAGGTAAAAGACCAGAGTAGAAGGAGGAGAGAGGAGCCAGAGCTGTGAAGAATGGCTCTTCATGGGCCTTAGCACCACACAGCCTCCAGCTGCAGGATGAAACAGGTGCTGTGTGATGATCATGGCCCCCCAGTTGGGGTATCCTGTGGGGTACGGCACCAGGTGTCAAAACCAGGAAAGGTGCCCTCAAGAAAGGGCCACCAAAATGCTACAAAATCCCACCTTGCCTTCAGTGGGTCAAGGCTTTATAATCTGGATTTATTTTAGTCAGGGGAAAGCTTCTTGTATCAGGTCTGACCTGGTTTGCTGGTGTTTCTCCCAAGCACTTCTGCAACACTACTCATGTGATATTTGCAGAATCTTCTCCCTAATTTGCTCTAATGCACAAGCTACTCCCCCTCCATGTAAGGGCCTCCTGAAAATTTATGAGCTGTTCACTGTCAACGGTACATTGTTTGGTTTCTCAAGAATACGCAATGCCCAGTAGGGAATAGGGTGAAGGAATTTTCTGTATAAAACAAATTTGTAGGTACAGTAGGCAAAACATACAGAAAAAGATAATAATATCCTAAAAAAAGGCTGGTGATGGCCATAAAAATCAGCACTTTGGATTTAAATTATTTTGAGGGCTTTAATTTTATAAGCATCTTTTAATATGAACTATAGAAACCTTTAAAATAATAATTATTATTTATTTAATGTAATATGGCTTTTAAAGATTCTTAAAGTTACACAGAAATGAGGCAACATCCACCTTGTTATCGATCATAATTAAAATGCACACAAAACAGAGTTTTATTCAAGCACTCCCAAAATGAGCTTGTTTGAACTGTTATTAGGGTTTCATTTTCAAATAGCAGTATCCCAGTCAAGATTTTTTCATGGGTTTCGTTTTAAGGAAGGTGTTTACCACGTTACTGTTTCCAGTGGTGTTACTTTTATTGCTAAGAGGTAAATGACAAGCATTATTGTACATTTAGTGCATATGTATTTTGTGGGTTTTGCATGTTTGCAGGCAAGTGTATGTACACATGTTCCACAGGCTGAAAATCTGACCTGTAGCTGTTGTTAAATAGAATGAGGTATTAGTAAGTTCATGTTAAAACTAAATACAGTTATTATAAACCAAATTACTTCTTACTATAGCTCTTTTGTGACCTTTATGAGCACTGCACACTTTCTCCCATGCTCATTCTAATTTGATGTTAAAAGGGTTTTTCACAGGCATGTCAGTAGGAGGCAGTGGTTTTTATTGTAATACAGACTATGTGCTATGGAAAATATCAGAGGTTCTGGATTTATAAAATATGTTATGCAGGTATTTTTTGTCACCAGAGAAGTGGAAATCTCTGATGCTGCCACTTGTCTGGACCATGGTTATAACTTCTCTTTCTGCAGTTCCTGCCTTGCCGCCTTGCCCTCCATATCCATTAACTGTCTCTCCAAAAAAGCTTTCCATCTTGCTATTAAATTATATGTAATATATTTAAAGATATTTTCTTATAATTACGCTGAGATAGTTTGGTTTTACACATCTGCTCAAAACCAGATCATCAGCCATTTCAGCCTGTGAGCTGGGTTTCTCTCCTCTCCCCTCGTATCCATGCTCCTCAGCAGCCACTGTAGATCCTCTCCACCAAATATTTCTCTTCCTCAGTTACCATTCCTTGCACTGACTATCAAAGTGAAATCTTTGACTTTCCTCATGAAGTATTTCAGGCAATACTGCTATCTGAGATTAGTTATTTTCTTTTAGGCAAAGTAGTATTTTAATAGAAGTGACACAATTACATTATACAGGTTCGGGTTATTCAGGGATTTCTGCAGAGAAACTGATCCTTTATGTAAGCATCTTCATTATATAAATAAGATTCTTCTGCAGTAGAGCAAGTTAAAAAAAAAATCACTGCTCAAAGTGATTGAAAAATCTGAAGTAGATTGAAACCCCGTTTGCCTGAATAAGTTTTAATTGCATGGCAACACACAAAATAAAATCAACCTTGGCAACACACAAAATAAAATCAAAGCTACTTTTGAGGAAGTAATATCAAGTCTTATCTACTGCTTATCTGGCAGAAAAGAATGCTGCTGAATGGGGAGGTGCAAAAGATCTTCCATATTCTCATAGCACAGAGATTTCATACTGGATATTTCTAGTGACCATTCAAGAAGCTTTTTAATTATGAAATACTATACATGCTTCTGAATAGCCAGGGAATGGTACAAAAATGCAATTGGCAGCAGAGGAGCGCAAATAAATCATTTCAGAGACAGAAAGAAAATTCAATCTTAGTAACAGTTATGTAATAGGAACAAAATATGTATAACAAAAACAAGACATCATTTAGTCTCCCAAAAATATAATTTATAGTGAATACGTTTTACTCAGCACTGCAATTTGTAATTTAATATGTGCATAAGCCATAATTAAAATATCATTATAATTAACTTTGAATAGCACAATCTTGCATCTTTTGTTTCAAAACTAAAGAATGCTTATTGTAAAAGCTGTGCTTCAGTGTTTCACAGTGGTGTTCCCTGCCTTGATTTAACATGCTTGACTCACTGACTGAGTCTGTTCTATTTCTGGCTCTCGGACTGCTCTGAGTCTGTGGGGACTGAGAGGCTGAGTAGGACTACAGATGCACATCTGTGGAAGGTTTTATGCGTGGATTTTTTTTTTTTCCTGGTAAACTGGGAGATTATGATTGATGAGCCCAGCATTAGGGTAATGTTATCAGGGACACTTTCTGCCTCTGTCCTTTGTACCATTGCTGAGGTCAGACCATAATCATGTTAGCATTGAACATAGTGCTTTATTAATGTTTCATGAGTAACTCCATAGTAATCAGTCTAGCTTTGTATGGATAAATAAAACTGCTACAACAATCCCTGATGTATGCATCAAATGTTGCAGATACTGTAATAGGTCTTAAAAGTAACTCGACTGACTTTTCCAGTCTTTATAATAAGTCTAATTTTCACAAGTTTAAAGGAATTGCTTTTGAATTAAAACCATTTCTACTTCCACTTCCATGTTTAGTTAGAAGTGTAAAACAACCAGCTGAACAATGAAATTATGCAGTACCAAACCCCTGCCTGCTATTTATTCCTTTGCACAGAATTTTAGTAAAGCTTGTTAACCAATTGGTTAAATAGTGCTGATTTATGACACTGCCTCTGTGAAGTTTCCTAGGCTGTTCTATCTTTTCTTTGGGAAGTATCAGGATGAAATGATGGAATTCTTGCTGCTATTTAAAGAAAATGCTTGCACTCATAAATGTGCAAGTAGTATATAAGGATTTGTATTTACTCCCACACAAAATTACACATAATATATGCCTGTAGAAAGCACCAAAAAAATAAAATGAACAGAAGAAACAGCTTTAGCTAGGGAAAAAACGATCCCCCTGTTTGTTATGCACTACCACATAGGATTCTTCCCACTGAAATGAAACTACTACTGCTGATTTTATTAGATAAGGGATCAGGATAACTCTTACTTGAAATATTCCTTAGTTTTCTGTAAACATATTCTCTGCTTGCTTTGCTAAGCTGCTGTAGAAATTCCAAGCTTGCACAAGCTTGCTGTGTTTTACATGTCAGCATCACACCCAGGCTATTTTTTTCCCGCAAGATAGATTCTTGTCTAACAGCCAAAGCCTGGCCTGGGGATGACCTAACTGAATAATACATCTGCTGGCCGGTTCAAATAATGGAATCAGACATTAGGTAGGAAATGTCAAACTTTCCAATCCCTTTGTATTTCTTCCTTTGACCAGTTTCATTCTAGTGACCAAAAAGACAGGGTACTGGCAGCTTGTTATGTGTTAATAAAACCCTACACGAGGAAGTTTTTCTGAAAAATTATTACACATTCAAATTATTACATTTTTGAAATGTAATTCCATTACTTCTTACTACAAATACTATCTGCATTTCATGAAAAGGATTATCCTTCTTTAGCTACTTGCTCTTCATAATAAGCTTTGTAACATACTATGCATATATCATGCTCTTTAAACTCCCAAAGTTATTCACTTTGCTTTTATCCTCTGAACTCCATCCAAATGTGAATGCTTCTGTTTTCTAGTCACCCAGAAGTGAATCCAATATTCCAGGTGCAGTCTCAAAAGGACCATAGATAGATACAACTCTTTACATCCTCTGTGATGTACTGATTCTCTATAGATGGCATCAAAATACACTTATTTCTGGTGGATATAGAATTGCAGAGTTTATCTAATCTAATTGCTGTTCATTGTCACCCCTACCTTGCTACTGCTCTATTTTTGGCACTATTTTTGTTTCCAGACTTCTGCTTCTTATTATCTTCAATTCTTTCCTCCCAAGGTGATTTTCAGTCTATTTTCTGCATCTAATTCAAATAAATCTATGCCTCTTTCTCCTGTTTTGTAGGCAGTTCCTAACTTTATTATCATTTGTAAGCTTCCTGACTTCTCATTTAAAGATAGCATGTATCTGTGTATGAATTTTAGCTGCTGATCATGCTCTTGCTAAAAGTAGATGATGGGGTAAATAAAGGCCTTGCAGAAACTGCCTCCTGGCAAAACTGTACAAGAATGGCATAATGCTTACATCTGTGAGGAAAAGGCTGGAAAACAGTAGAGAAAGGGTCTGATAAAAATGGGTGATAATTTGTAATTTTAGAATCTGCAAATTATTCAATTATGTACTGTAATTATGATACTACTCTAGTCTTAACATCAGTTTGTCTGTCTCCTGGCAATCTGAGCATACTCACACACATGTGGAATCAGTCATTACCTCACTATCAAGTCCTGTAGCCCTAAGAAGGCCTAAAAGCTATACTCTAAATTTGTATAAGCAGCTGTTTTCTTCAACAGCACAGAACTTTTCAGTGGAGAGCCACTATGCTACTTTCTAAAAAGCAGGAATTGCACAAGGGAAATGAAACAAACTAAAGCTTGAGCTTTTTTTCAGGTGATCTCTTATCACATAGTACCTTTTATCCTCCTAGTAGTAATTCCAACATTATGGAAAGAAAAGATTAATAAAATGCAATTTAAGACAAAAGGAAGATTCTTCGCAAAATTTAATGGGAATCCTTAATATGCATCTTTCATTATATTATATCCCCCAATAGGTGGCAGCTTCTCCATTTTTCACCAAGGAATCACACTTCTGTTCTTTCAGATGTCAAAACTAAACCTCTAGGTCAACTTCAGTGTGTTTACGCCTGGGCTCAGTTTGGGTTTAGCCACAACCACAACCCAAAAAAGGGCTCTGTGCAGCAACACGGGCTCTCCAGAGACACCAATCTGTGATTGCACATCCCACACTTGAGAATTCTAATGGACTCCAGTGATCCTTTCAGTACACCTCCTTATTTTCTAGTAAAATTGCACTTGAATTTATTTTCATCAGCTGCGACAATTACTCATTTTTAAAAAGTATTTTCTAATATATGAGGTATAAGAGAAATCAGCCATGAAATTTTGTTCAGCTTCTTCCTGTCATTGACAGAATACATTTCTCCTGGTTTGTGTAGTACATTTCATATGTATCAAGTGATAAGGTTGCCATCACTTCCTTAGGAGACTGTTCTACATATGTCAAACCACTTATTCTTCTAAATGGAGGACACTTCTAAATCATCTACATCTATGAATAGGTTTGTTTTTATAATATTCTTCTATTCTTTCAAACTTCATAGAGCTATTTTTTCTATCAACTCCTGAAAAACAATTCTCTTTAAAGAGACAGTTCTTAAAATTAAATTACCAAACTGATTAGGAAAAAAAACCCCAACAAATCAACACAGCTAGATTTGCAATGTTATCACAAAAATGCTATTGGGATAATGCATAAACTGAACATTTCTGCAGCTGTATGGAAACCCATAGCTTACTGAAATCACAGGCCTAAATCTTTAAGAGAAGCAATATGCATTTTAAGGAAGAACTATTTCCAGAACAAAACCATAAATTGAAGTATTGCTGGCCAAGGCATCTGAATATACCTTGCTGTTCCTAAAAATTACTAAAAGCATACACATGTATTAACTTTATCAATAATAAAATAATTGTCTATCAAAATGAAAGAAAAAATATATACCAGAAATACTCTTTCTGCTTAAATTCTGGAGGTCTCATGATGATTTACATAAGAGCAGGTTTTCTGCAGAATTTCTTCAAAGACTGTAGTTGTTTACTTATGTTCACATTTCTACACTTCCAGTTCATCTCTGATGAACAGGAAGTACATATCTTCAGGTGAATGACTACAAGACAGCTTGCAAAATACCAGAATTTAGGGTATTCTTTTATTTTTTAATGTAGAAGATGGTGAGGAGGAACAGACATAAATATTTCAGGCTATCCTGTATTGCCAGGCTCATGCACATCTGTTGCTTTTTCATGAGAGAGTAAATAACTGAATTTAACTTTCCATAATTTGGGCACATGGAAGGAAAATCTACTACAAAATAAAGGGTTCTGTCAAGCAAGACAGAATTCAAATTCTCTTTCACTTTTTTATGTTATTTCTCTAAATCTAGTTCTAAAGAGATCAAAAAACAGAATTAGGTTAGCTTGCTAAAAGACAGAACCCCTGAGACTAAATTAAAGTACAGCTTACCATCCTGTTGATACGGACAAAATCTTCAGGCTTCTTGGCCCATGGAGGGAGATCAACGTCATTCACAACAATTTCATCTTCCCTGATTCCTAGATTATATCCATTACTGTTGACAAACATCTCGGGTAGGTAGTAAAATTCTGGAATTAACTCCTAGCAGGAAGAAAACACACAATGAGACTTCACATTTAACAGAGATGCTAAATGGTGCTCTCAGAATCAGGCTCTCTTGTACTAAAAAGCATTCCTGGTTTTGTTTAAGTTTCTGTGCATCCTTTTTTAAGAAATTTTATAACCCGCTATTTTTTGACTTAGTCAAAAGTGTTCCGCATAATGAAATACTCAAACTTTGTTTTTCCCATATCTTTTTTATGAAAAGCACAATTTTAGACAAGACAGTTCATATGAGTAAACGAGACCTCTTCAGAATAACAGGTACAAGAAAAATTATGCTAAGCCTTCAATACGAAAGCATATTGGATTTTTTAATTACTATTTAACAAAAACATGTAAAAGGGGAAAATTTGAAGATATAACAGAGTCTTGATCTTACTTTCTTTAATTCTTAAATTGCATAAGAAAATATGGTAAGTTGATTACCTATATAATGAAAAATAATACATGATGAATGATCTTTTTCGACTGTAAGAAAAGTTCAAGAATACACAGAGGGAAAAATATCAGTACAACAAATGTCCTTCAAACAGATATACATGAGACTTAAAATGTGCAAGATCAATAACTGAAACATATTAAAAATTATAGGTAACAGGGTGTGAAGTTTTTCCCAATTTCCAGGATAGTTAAATAGGAATCCATTTTGCCATAATGAATATTGCTATTTGTTCCTGTTATTTTAGCATTAAGTGTTGAACTGCAATAGAAACATAAAAGCTTTAAGCCCACTATCTCTTTTCTAATATCCAGATATGTATTAAATTCACCAAATTACATTGTTAAAAGCATTATGGCATTCAATTGTGCAACATGATCAAAATGATGACACAGCATCTGAAATCTGAGTCTCTTTGTGGTCCTTTCAAAGGCCACAGACATGCAAAGCAAAAAAAAAAACCCACTGCAGACACAAAGTTATCTAATTAAATCTGATCTGCAACTCCATAGAGAACAGAGCAGTTAAAGCATCCTTTCAAATTTATTAAGTTAAAAAAAAGAAGAAAAAAAAGTGTATTTGCTACAATTATAAGTATGTTTAGGAAGGCAATTTAATTACTTCTTTATATCATAGTATACTAAAAAAGGTTAGACTAAAATGCAAATCCAATCAGTATCTAACTAGTATAAAACATTAATGAAGTGAGACGTGCCTGAATCTGAATAACTCATGAAACAAGCTCCAATTCCAAACAGAAAAAAAAAAATATTATCAGATGTAGTACACCTGCAGCAGCAGCAGCTAGAGAAAAACCAAAATAAGAGAAATCCTGAATATCTTGTAATGTTAAAAAAAAAAAAATATTCATTTAACACCTGTCTTAAGTTTTATTATATACATCTCTAATTTATTCAGAGTATTTCTAAAAGCAATCTTCCCCCCTTCCCCCAAAATATGATTCACTAAATCTCAGAAAAAAGCCCTTTGGTTTTCTCTGATGGAGCCCAAAGAAGAATGATCGATCCTCAGCTGGAGAAAGCTATACAGAAATCTTTCAGGACTTCAACAAATCACTAATTCAGAACTCACAGCCCAACAAATGCTACCACACAAATCACTGACAAACTAAGAGCATTTCCTTAAAAAAAGGGAAAAATTCATAAGGACCTCAGAAATATCAAAAAGTAAAAGTTAATCTTAAAGCCAATATTCAAATGAAATAGAATTTATTAAGGAAAAAGTTAGCAAAGTTTGTTTCTACTTTGTATAAAAGCCTTGAAGCACATATCACAGGTTTTGATTACAATCAATTTTTATTCAATGTGGTGGCATACTATCCTGCAATGTCACAGCAACCAAGTCCTTTGATTCCAATAAAGAAGAGTTATTTGTTAAGTTTCTTATTTCAGTTTTAAACGTCATAGCATGTAAGTGTGGACTTTTACATCTAACATACCTGGAAGATTTGTGCTACCCAGAGACACATCTAGTGTTTAACTGAATTCTACTAACCTTTTGGCTGTAGGGGTATCTTGAAACAAAGGGATTTAAGTCACTGAGTATTTTTAATGGTATTTCTGTTTAGTAAGTTTATCTTTGTTGCTCTTTGCTTTCAGGGTAATTTAATGTTCCCTTGTCTGGTATAGCAGAAAACATAAATAGAAATAGAATAAACAAAAGTATGTGATTAACTTTCTTTATAAGATTTATTGTGTTGTGTATGTTTAGTTTGAACTGTCTTATTCCTGTGCTCTGGAAATTAACCAGTGCCAGACTTCTAAATCCTCTTCAAATAACACTCTCCCTAGAATTCTAATCGTTTCAGTTACACATCTCCTGGTAGGTTGTTTTGGCCTTTTTTTTCAGTCAAAGTAAAAAAACCTAAACATAGTATTTTAGAAAATTAACTAAACCACTGTGTTATGGTCTCAGCATTCTCTTCCATGTTATTTTTAGTGCAGCCTACAATTATGTTGCTTATTTGAGTACTATTTAGCATGAATTGAACCTTTTCTTGAAATGTGAGCCATGTAGCATGTGACCTTTCCCAGATACTTACATATTTCCCATACTTTGTATTAACCATTCAATTTTCTTTCACAGCATTTGATATTCCTCTTGTAATTTTGCTGTGTCCACTATTTACTAGACTAAGAAACCACAGCACTTAAAAATAGATCAGATAAATATACCTCCTTCTCATTTCTAGAGGATGAATTAAAATATACTAAAACAAAGGCCCAGTATAAAAGCCTGTGGCACCCTGTATGTATGAACTTAAGATTCATGTATTTAGCTACTTAGAAGCATAGAAAATACAACCAAGCTAGAGATTCGTGACAGAAATTTTGGTTTTATGTGTACACTGTTTATTTTGCTGTGACAAAGAGAAGAAGCTGTCTCTTCTATCTCATGCCAATGGCAGGCAGTGGCTGGGGATAGAAAGGCAAATATTCTCTTCCCCAGGGCCCCTGAGCATGTTTCACTAAGAGAAGTATAAACTGGGAGAGGCAGGGAACGCAAGGATTAGCAAGGACAGTGAGGCAGCAAAGATGGAGCCCAGGAGGTTTCTGGGACAAGGAAGGAGCAGACAGGAGTGAACCTCAGAGGAGACAACAAGATGACAACTGGGGCCCAGAGAGAATCGTGTTAACTAAGAAGCCACTGAAAGCTGCAAGAATGTGCAAAAGAATGCAGGGAAAGATAACACTAGAAAGGGCTAAAGCTATTTTCAAAACCTATAAACATTTTTCTCAGCCGAAGTTTGGATTTTCTTTGTTTCAAAAATGGGTATGTGCCAGTTCATATTCTAATAAAGATTATGACTAGAGAGAGGAGCTCTTTTGTTGCTTTTTCTGTTATGGATGGGAAACAGATACCTCAAATAAATAGCTGTTTCAGGGTGATATTTAGAGAGGTGACCATGTCCATACCTCTATCCCAGATGAGGCTATCCTGCAAGATATCTGTCTACCTTGTTGTTCCAGAATTTGAGTGAGAGCAATTCCACAATTCTTCTATCAACTGGTCTCAGTGTTCTTCATCTGGGGAAATTTTACCTACCAACCGGCCTGAATCCTTCGTTATACAATCTAAGTCCATTTTCCCTCATCCTAGCTATTAATCCATCCCAGATACAGAGAATAAATTACTATTTTCTCTTTGCATTGTTTATTACATATTTGAAAAGTATTATTTACCAGATTTACAGCCTTCAAGCTCCTAAAAGTCTAAATTAAGGACAATGATGTATTGCTCCATTGTTTTTGTTACAGAAATGCAAAATATTCCTCTAACCTTCCCAAAACAGCTAGCAGAATTATTGCTAAATAGTCCATAACTTAATTTACTTCTTTATATACTTTGGCCATATCATATTTTGTCACGTGTTCATCACACAGAAGCCAAAATAAATGTTTTTGTCAACCTCTGTAGTCTTTACACTGGAGATGGAGATCGCATACTTTTCTGACAGCATCTGCTATTTTTCATTCATTTCAGAGCAGAGTGTAATTTGTCATACAACAGAGCTTTTTACAAATCCCCAGTTTCATACTTTAGAAGTGTCATTGTTAAATTCACCCTGAAGATAGGGACAAGGAGACTCAAAAATTAGCAGGGGAAAACTGTATCTCAGAGATAGCATTTACGTCAAGGGATAGGACACAGAGGACCTTCTGTCTCCCAATCTGCTTTCTGCTTGACAGACAAAATAGTTGATAAGAGGTTTCTTAAAACTCCTATTGCACCTTCAGTGGCACTTGTGGTAAAAGGTAAATGTAAAGCCAGATCAGAAATGCTAGTTTGAAGCTACCGTGACTTTGAGAAATTCAGGTTACAAGCTACAAATGTTCATGAAACACAAATCTCAAAATATTTTTTCCTACAATACACACATTGTGTCAGCCAGTGCAAATCAAGACATGAAGGAAAATATCGAAACAAACAAACAAACCCATAAAACAGCTTCCCTACAAGTTACATCATTTAACAGGCATGAAATGAGGGAATGTAAAGAAGGAAGACCAGAAAACCAATGTTCCTTTAAAAGTCTGGCATTTTTAAAATATTCACATACCAATTAAGCATTTTAAATGCATGTGTTATTGTATGCAACACAGCTGACATATAATTTTGCATTAACTGACACTATTGGGTAAATGTTATTGCTTTCATTGCTCTTGACAAAACATATTGAAAGTTCTAAATAAATCTTTCTGAGTACATTACCTGTCATGGGAAATTTCTTAACCACAAGAAATATCTAGAGTTCAAAGAGTTAATAAAAATAGGGATTTTAATGATCTAAATCTATTTGCAGTAATTTCTGTCTAGTTGTCCTTGACATTTCACCAGCTGGTAACCTTCTCTGCTCCCCTTTCATTCACACTTCTAATAAGACAGGTTAGCTTTCTATCATTTAAGTCAGCTGCCTTTCAAACTGCCCAAGAAGCTTGGCTCTTCTCACATGAAGAATGATGCAATAAAGCCACTGAAGGGTGCATAAAAAAAAAAGTAAAATGAATATTATAACAGACATTTCTTGTCTGTAAATGTGATCTCTTGTTTATTTTAATAGCTATACTAAAACCCCAAGGTATAGTTAACAGCATTATATGCCTTGTGTCGTCATATAAGAAAACATCCCCCAAATGCATTTTCTAATTTACAAGCCTGTGACAAATCCAAACTGCTGAGAAATTAAACTTTAAAAATATGTCTTGAGGTGATAGAGGACTGCTATTAACACTATTAAAATTGTACATCACTTGCATCAAATCGGAAATTTCTGTTTAATATGTTTTGCTAAGGGTATACGATTTTATGGCCTCCCAATGAAATCAAATTCATCCCAGACGTTTTCACTTTTCTAGTATAATTCACTTCAAGGTTTTAAAGTTTCCATTTCTTTTTCTTTCTTTCTTTTCCTCCCAAAAGGTTGATCCCCTGGCATCCATTAATTCCACAAGAGTCTAGTACTGGGTCAATGAGTCAGTCATGAGTTCCTCCATTTCACACTAAGGCACTTTACTGACATTTTGTCAGAGCTACATTTCTAACTTCTAAACAGACTATTCAAAAAGTAATATAACAAGTTTGAGAGGTATTAGGAAAGATTAGTGTCTGAACAGGAGGTTCTGGGGAAGTCAATGTTACCAAAAGAGGCACGGGGGGAAGGGGGGGTTAGAAAGGAAAAAATGTGCAAGCTGACTGGCCAAGTTATGGTCATTTCCGGGTGACTTGCTTCCTCAAAGGTCACCCCGCGAACGTTCATTCTTCCTCCAGCTTGTACTGATTATCTCGAGAGAAGGTCGATGTTGATAAAGGGAGACACAATAAAATAAACTGTGTTATCCAGGTTCTCCCTTGTGTGTTACCACTCTAACACAGCACATACTGGATTAATTCTGTTTCATCCACTGTAGGTGAATGAGTTGCTTGAAAATGAGCCAAAATAACCTGAGAGTAAGGAACAAAATGGTCTAAGGAAATCTCTAATCCTTTGTTGAGCAATAATCTATCATACACTACATTTTTCAAAGGTGGTCTAGTTTTTGCCACAATTCGAGATGCCAGAATTACAGCTTGTTTTCAGCTGATCAAACTACTGCCACAGCCCTATTTTCATTAGCTCAGTGTGAAATAATTCAGTTCCAGAAGAGACTACACATATTTAAAGGGAAGAGGGAAGGAGGGAAAAGAAAGGGAGAAACAGGGAGGGAATGTCAGGGAGGACACAAACATGGGAGGAAAGGAGCTGGACCCATAGAAATGTAGCTTCCTAAAGAGATATATTATTTTGCTAATTTCAGGTATTTGATTTTTAAATTTTAATGCAGAATTCTGTGAAAGTGGTTTGGATGTAATTTTTTGACAACATTGAGGCTGTAAAAGAACAGCTGTGGAAAATGTCTGCAGTACTTAAAAATCTCAGTTCATTAGTTAAAATTGACCTACTTCAGCACTTACTGAAGCACTTGAAAATAATGTACCTCATAGTCGTTTTTCTTAAACAGTATCTGAGGTAAAAAACCCTCCAGATTTTACTTTCCTAAAAAATATCTTGTTTTTAAAATTAGACCTTGTTAATAAAGACAATTCATATAATTATTTAATATAGTACTTGAGAGCAAAAATTGTGGCCATCTTACAACACACAGCAGTGAAGAATGTCAGATTAATTCATTACACACACTATTTTAAAATTATTTCATAGCCTGTGCCACAATAATTAATGAGATCAGTAAAATCAGAGATAAATGTACTTAAAGCAGCTCAGATGCATTTCAAATGTATGATAAGAAATACATAAATAATGAACACTTGCTAGTCTTTACAGTTTTCAAAGTTTGTTACTTTGATGGATAGGCTGTATTCCATGCACTAAATATTTACTATAAAGATTCAAAAAATCTTTAGGATGGGAAAAGAATTTACAGCATGTATATCACAAGGAAATCCACACTGCCAAGCCCCGCCCCCCCATGTATAGCTACATGTGGAGCCAGAAGGAGCTCCACAAGTACACAGAAAACTTTAACAGATTGCATGCCTTCAGATTCTCTACTCACACACAACCTGTACACACCTTCTCTTTTGCACACTCTCTGCTTTCAAACAGGACTGCTGGATGAATAAATACTAGAAGCTGCCAGACAGCTGACCAATAGTTTTTGAATGATTCACACTCTCAGAGCTGAAGCTTTTCTGTTGTGCAAGACAGTGGATGCTGCTCTTAGGAGAGTGACAAAAATGGGCAGAAATTTTGAGGGGGTTTCCTAGTAGTTCTCCAAACCCCAATGCTTTTCAAGTCCCTGAAAACTTGATTAAAATGTTTAAAAAGCCTTCAAGGCATTCTAAGCAGTAGCACAACTAACCTAAAAAATGAGGTATTTGTAGTATTAATAATAGTTCATTTCCCTATCATTTTGCAGAATGAACTTCAAAGCCTCAGGGAAAAGTTGGCCCTGATGCAATGGCATTGAGAAATGAAGTTCATTAAGATCTTAAGCAACAAACAACAGCAACAATTAGCTGCTATACTTATTCTTGATTGATCGCTAAGAAACACAGACTCTGCAAATCAAAGGGCCTTACCAGTACTTTGCCAGTCTACTTTGGAAAAAAAAAAGCTTTACAAACAAGGATTTTGCTACCTCCCTTTTTGGGGATATTCAAACCCAGAGAATACTAAAATTTAACCTAACTTTTCATACTATCTTGCCTAATTAAGCATTTTTCAACTCTGATCCCTTTCCTCTGAGGTTTACCTCTTTGTTCCTTGACAAAGAATTCTTCCCCCTTTCATATGTTTGCATATTTCATAGCATGAAATATGAAAAAAAGGTCTCCACTTTAGACATTAATTACCCCACACATACATTTTTCTACCTGTATCCAACTCCTAAAACACGTTTTTTGTTCTCATGGCTAACTCCAGCTTAGGTATATCTTACACTTGATGGTTTCCAGCAAAGAAAGCACTAAGCTTTGCTTTATCTAGCAAGAATTCATACTAAAAACTGGACAAGGAAAAGGAACAAAACAATAGCATATGTTCTCTGAGAACATAATAGCTCTGAATGAATGACTAATCAGACTGTTTCAGGTGGAAATTAGATTTCATGAGATAGTCTAGTTTTTACAACCTAAGGATAAACCTTTGGTAGCATGATAAGCTTTGTGCCATCCTGTTGATACTAAAGTTTCCTTTTTAAACCCGAAGACAAAATAGAAATACACTGACATATTTTGCTTAGGCTATTGAAGTGTACCTCAGTAGATTTATTCAAGTAGTGGCTTTGTATTAATATACAATAAATTATTTTGGTGGTGCAATACATTGAATGCTGGTATTAAATCTCTCATAAATTCTATGGAATTTTTTTTGTTAGATAATTTATGAATGCTCTCTATTTGTTTTAGCATACTTTAAAGATTCAGCTCATTTTTGCATCTGCTGTTATTCACCTATTTCTACATTAAGCTGAATCAATTCAAAATAAATCTATTCAACGTCATTTTCTAAACCCACCTTCCCCGTATCTTCATTAATTAACAGACCTTCACTTTAAACAGCATCTTTAATCCCTAATGTATCCCTGAACAGACAGGTCAGGGATTATCTGCAGAAAACATTTATTGGCTAACATATCTCATCTGTTAGTCCCATATTAGATTTTCTGTAATGACTTAGCTCCAAGTAGTATTTCTCTTTCTAATGGCAGAACAGAAATGTGTATATAAGTATAAATCTGATTCAAGGGTTCTACAGTAGACTGCCAAATGTATTCTGTAACACATTGTTTTACAGTCTTTCCCCTAGAGCAATTCTGATCCTTAATTTTTACTATATTACCTGCTATCCCCAATTCCCTTTTTTACATTCAGTGGCATTAAAAAACACACCTACTTCATTTCTTCACCTTTTGCTTTCCTTTTCTGAAAGTATCTGGTTCTGAGCATTTTTTAATATTTCTTTTATTTTGATAAGTTGGAGTTTTTTAATACAAATACATTTTTCAATGCAGCTGTAATCCATCCTTAATTCCTTCATCCTTGCAATGGCTGGCAGCAGCAGTTTAAATTATCCCACTTGGTTCACAAGACTCCTGGTATTTTCAGACAAACATTTCAGTTAATTGTTTTACTGATAACTCATTTGGTTGCTAGTTTAGGAACAATCCTTTCACTAATTATATACCACACTTGAATACCATCTCTCGTCTGTCCACAGATATTCCTTTATCTTTTGCAATGCCTTGATGTATTTAACTGCCCTCCTCCTGTGTACTAAAGCCAGACAAGAAGATTACAGTCACTTCCAACTGTCTTCCCTTATTTCTCAGTTTAAGGCTCTTATCCTTTGTTTGAGCCCCACTCCTAGGAAGTCACTTTCCCAGATATTCTAGTGGAATTCCAGGAAAACCAGATTTCATTGAAAAGTAAAAATCAAAATATAGAAGATATATCAAATATAGTAGATATTACTTCCAAATGCTTCCAAATTTGGAAATTTCCTTTGCTTTTCTTACAACTGTAAGAGTGATGGTACTTAAAAAACTATTGACTTCCAGAGGAGCATGAATAAACATAAAATGGTTTGTAGGAGATTCAGGTTGATTTCTTTAAAAGGAATTTTCTCCCACATGTTAGGATGACCCTACAATTTGTAATTAGTTATTCTAACTAGTAACTGAATAACAACAACACGGTTTGTCTCTTCTGAGACTGTTGGAATACTTAGCCAAACAGGAGCTGTGGAATAAAAATAAATCAACAAATCTACATCTTTTTTTCTTTTTTTCTTTTTATCTTTGTCAAGATAAGTAAAAAATATAATGGCAATACGACCTTTAATTTATCATTTCCTAGTATGAGTGGTAGTATATAAATAGAAGAGAAACATATTCACTGCAAAAAAAGTTGTGGTTTTTTTTTTTTATAGTGAAATCTTTACCTACTTTATTACTAGAAAGTGAGAATCAAGAAGGGACCATATTATTCAAAATATTTCTAGATTTTTGTTTCCTTCTGATAAGGTCCCAAGTCTATGAACAATAACCCTTTGTATTTAACAAGGTAAATACGAAGGTAAGGAATAACAGCAGTAAAATCACCCTGCTCTCTGGCTGTTTCTGTATATAGTGTGGAAGTTGTTTTAATCTAATGTGTATTGTTGCATAATATCCCCAGGCACATTCAAGTAAAAGCTAAAGCTGTACAGAAAAGCCAACATTTTAAATGGGTCTTGTCATTAATGCTTTATTAATTGCCCCAGGCAATGCAAACCCAGAGCTAGGCAAGCTATAACAATATGACACTTTAAGGTCAAATCCAATTCCTGCTGTGTTTTATGGAGTGGGCCAAATATTGAGTTAACAGCAGGAAAGAACAATTTATTGAGCTTTTCTCCATCTCCTGATTATCTGATCTGAATTAGATCAGTTAGGTTGTTTTTCTCTAAAAAAACCCTCATCTTTTGTCCACTCAAGTTCAAAGAATTTTTGATTGTTTGTGTTAGAACAATAAACTTTATTAACATCTATTTATTTACACTATACCTAGTGTACTGAATAAAAAGAAAGTAGATATGTATAAATATAAAATATAATACAGCACCTTTTTATGTTCACATGAACAAAAATACAATAATGAAATTGCATATCTATCCATTTACTTAACATATGTTACCTTCACATCTGAGGTATCTCTTTGGCTGTTCCTCCAGGACCTGGCCACTGAAGAGAAGGTTCGATCTGGGTGGTCAAACTTGCCGTCATTTGCATTTAGAAAGAATGTTGTAAAGGGCTCCTGTAATTAATGAAATTATGACATTAGGAAAACAGTACAAGGACTCATGCAGCAGGTTTCTGTCAAAATCCAAAAGCCTTTTGGAGATCAAAATACTTCACAAAGGCAGAATTAAAGAAAAACATGGCACCTCACAGTTATACGTACGCATGGGTTTCTGCACAGAACATCTGAGTATATTTATTGGCACTAACAGGTTTTGCACAAACAAATCCTGAATTCTATACCATAAGACTAATTACCCATCAGTGGCAGACATATGTAGCCTAGTTCCAGTTCACAGTGACTGCCTCCTTCACTGCAACCACCATAAACACATTCTGTGTTATTTATATAACTGGGCTTTGTTTACTTCTTGCATGTCAAAATCTTAAAAAAATCCTATCTCTAAATATTTCTTGTGTTTTCATTTCATTGAAAAGAGCTCAGTAGGTTCCACTTTGCCTCAAGGTGAGATGAGTGGCTCTATGGTCGTTAAGAGTTAGACTACGGTTCCAGCATATGCAGTTTTATCATTATTTTGGGGTAGAGGTACAGAGGTTAAATATTTAGAGTCTTTTACTTTTGCTAATTTTATCTGAAACCATATAACAGTTCTTACTAAATGGAAACAGCTACCAGCTTTGGGGGAGGAAAAACTCAGGTATTAGACAGCCTGGATAATCCATTTTGATGTCACTACATTTCACTGCAGGGAACGGGTTAACAGTGGACCAAATCCTTAATTTGACAGTAGAATCTGAATACTGAGATTATTGGCAGAATCCTGGATTTCCACCACTACTCCATTAGCTCTCTTATTCAACTAATAGTTGGCAGTGTGCCTACAGGGATGGAAGTTGCTCCTTCCTCTTTGCCAAAATCTCATGGGGAATGCTTTTAAGAAAGTCCCTTTCATTAAATTCGTACTCATACTTCGTTGCATATCCCAATCATATGGAAATGTTGTTAATCAAAGCAGTTCATAATCACCAGATCACAATTGTTATTACAGTATTATTCATGTATTATTTGAATTTTATTCTAAACATTCTCTGTTTCCTTCTATGAAAATTTTGAACAAGTCAGGGAACTCCTCCATTAATAAAGAATTTTTGAAGGAATTATGCCACATTATACACATTGTGTACAAATTGTCCCAGTTGAAAAAGGTATGATGAAATTCATGTTCACACAGTCCTTAAGAGAAATTAAAATATAAGGAAAGCACAGATGCAAAAATAGAGAAAATATATTTTAAAAAAAAAAGAAGGAAAATAGAAGATGGAATTCTGACTTCCAGAGACCATTGTTTCTCTACCTTTATTCCAAATGTCTGCCCAATTAATTTTTTCTATCATGCACAGCAGTCAACACAGGCTACTTTCTTTCAAAGAGGAAAAGACTCTAACCAATTTTTTTCCTCTTAAAACATGGGGAATTTGTTTTTAATAGACACATTCAAAAGAATAGTATCTCATAAATATACTTTCATCCATGCATTTATTCCAATCAGAGAGTCCTAATATGTGTTAAATAGTTAATTAAAATAATCAAATTAAATACAATATAATTTCATGTTGGAGGACTCTAAATTTCATTGCACAATGGCTTTATTTGCACTCTTGAATATTGAAAGGCTGTGTGCCGAGGAAGAGATTTATAATTTAAATAGAATATTAAAATTTAACAGTAGCTCAACTTGGTGAGTAGTATAAACTACCACAATGGACTGAAATATTGAAAGAAAATAAGTTTTTATCTATCTAGATTTTCCAGGGCTCCATATAGTGAATTTAATGTAAAATATAAATGAAAGTGGGAAAGATTCACACCCAAAACTGCAAAATGGAAAACAATACATACAGAAATTGGACTATATTAATTTATCAAAAAATTCTGTTAATATTATAATTTTATTAAATTTAAATTTTTAATATTAGAATTATTTTGCTTTTAAATTAATTCCTCCTTCCAATTATCTGTATATATTTGCTATTTGTATATATTTTATGCTGTTTTCTACCTTGCCCTGACTGAAAAACATTATATGTCCTTAATCTGAGCACAAATAATTCTCATCTAACAACTCTAACCCATCACTTTTTTCTTTATAAGATATGTGTAATTTTTGTTAATATTATTGTGGAGCAGACTGTGCATCATTGCAGAGGTTCTGAAATCAGAAGCAGTCGAATTTAAAAGAAGCAGAAACCAGAAAAATGATGTAATTACAATAAATTATGTAAAAATATTAATCCAAACTTCCATGACAACATTATTTTAAGCATCTGAGACAAATACACAAAAGCAATAAAATTCATAATCAAGGATTAAACTTTTAGTAGCTGAGCACTACAGGGTGCCCTATTATGCTATCCTGCAGAGGCCTGTTGTGCCTATCTTTTTGGATTTTTAATCCTTAGCAGAAATTCAGAGCTTTCACTTGCTTTATATCAGACCTCTAACATAATTTTAAGGTATTTTTTATTCTCTGCGAAGTCAAGTGCTTATATTATATAAATATAATTCATATCTGTATTCAATATACTCATTTAAATACTGTTATTCTATGATACCGATTACTGTCATTTCATGTAAAGGTTTTGTTGCTGTGAAAGCTATAAAGCAGCACAATGTTTTCATTATAACTCCACCTCACTCCTTCCTAATATTCTGAATAAAATTCACGCCTTGTTCACTGCCAACAAGGAGAGAAATTCGTGGGGGACTTGATTACATTGAACACAAGCTTGAGCTGTGAGAACAACGCATTTTCCCATTCAACAGCACTTCCCTCCCCCTCTTCCCTTTTAGCAGTACCCAGACTAATTTCAAACATTTATGGTGGTAGGAGGGAGGAGGAAGGGATGTGGTCATTCTAAGGCATACTATGTCAAACAAAAATGTCTTTCCAGCCATTTGTATGAAGAGAGAGACAGTATGTGAGGGTTTGTCAGAGTGACACACAGCTTTTGCTTGATATATCTGTGATTGTCCTGTTCAAATCTAACAAAAAGAAGACCCAAATTCACTTCTGTTTACCAGATGACATCCAGTCCTCCTCACCTCCTCACCTCATTAAAAACTGGTTTTAACTCAATCCGATCTAATTCATAATAAATCCAGAATTTCTTTTACCTTGTACAAATATGCAGTCATTGCAACAGCAACTGGAAGACAATTATTCTCGACAAACATCTTGACTACCACATTAGAGAATTATGCTCTCAAACACTGGTCTCTGTTTCTATGAAAATGCAACTGATTTACACAAATATAACTTCTTCAGTAGCAATTATTAAGAACATTCAATTGTACCATGACTTTATCCTATTTCTCCTAAGAATCTGAAACCAATGCTGATATTCATATTCTACATGATTCAAGCCAGAATTCATTCTTTTATTTTTCTTTTTCCTTCTGTCTTCTTTTCAGGTCAGGTCACTGGACTATATGGCATTCTGAAGTGGCATTCATGGTTTAAACTATTCTGTCTTCTGCAACTTAAATATTCACTGCTCCAGATGAAATGCCCATGAAGAAAGTGAGTCTTCAGGTGGTAAGGTCACCTAGCGATAACCTATGAATATGCAATTTCATTTACACAAAAGTACATACAGCAGAATATGTATTAAAGGTGAAACAAAGGCAGAAATATCAAAACAAACTACACAGGACAGAACTGAGGCTAAGACATGCAGAGTCTTTTCAAAAACTAGCCTGATTACATGTATTGGGTTTGCGTGGCAAAGTTTTGGTAGTGGGGGAGGCTACAGGGGTGGCTTCTGTGAGAAGCTTTTGCCGTATCCAATGGTGCCAACACCAGCTGGCTCCAAGACAGACCTGCTGCTGAACAAGGCTAAGCCTGTCAGCTATAGCAAAGTGCCTTTATGATAACAGACTTAAGAAGGGTCAGGGAAAAGCTGCAGAACCCTAGAGAGAGTGTGAGAGGAACAGCTCTGCTGACAACAAAGTCAGTGCAGCAGGAGGGCCAGGAGGTGCTCCAGGCTCTGGAGCAGAGATTCCACTCCAGCTCATGGTGCAGACCATGGTGAGGCAGCTGTGCCCCTACAGACCATGGAGGTCCAGAGGGGAGTAAAGATCCACCTACAGCCACCGGAGGAATCCATGCCACAGTAGGTGGATGCCTGAGGAAGGCTATGAGCACGTGCTGGCAAGGACCTGTGCTTCCATGCAGAGTGCAGCTCATGTGGGAGCAAGTTTGTTGGTAGGACTTGTAAGCCTACCCACCATAGCAGTCTGTTCCTGAGGGACTGCACCCTGTGGGAGGGTCCCACACTGGAGCAGCTCATGAAGAGCTGCAGCCTGTGGGAAGGACTCACTTTAGAGAGGTTCGTGGATAACTGTCTCCCATGGGAGGGACCCCATGCTGGAGCTGGGGAAGAGTGTGGAGTCTTCCGAGGAGAATGGAATGACAGAGACAACTTGTGATGAACTGAGCACAGCCCCATTTCCCATTCCCCTCTATTGGTGGGGAGAGGAGAGAGAGAATTTAGGAGTTAAGCTCAGAGAAGAAGGGAGGGGTTGGGAGGAAGGTGGTAGTAAGATTTGACTTTATTTTCTCATTATCCTATTCTCATTTGATTGGTAATAATTCAAACTAATTTCCTCAAGCTGAGTCTGTTTTGCCTATGATGGTAATTGGTGAGGGATCTCTCCCTGCCCTCATCTCAACCCATGAGTCTTCCCTTATTTTTTCTCTCTCCTGCCCACCTGAAGAGGGGAGCAGTAGAGCAGTTTTGGTGGGTACCTGACATCTAGGCAGTGCCAACCCACCATAATACATCAGATAAGGGAAAGCAACTGAGGGAAATATAAGGCAGTAGGGAACAGATTATCACAGAATCGACTCAAAAATATGATATTAAAAGCAATGTTTTGAAGACAACTGACAGAAACCAGATGGCATATGTCAAAGCTGAAAAGCAAGAACTTAAAATAATTTGCAAGGTTTTGTGGCAATTACACAGTTCTCTCTATATAGATATACTTCAGAGTGGCTGAAACTTCTTTACCTACAGCAAATACTGTTTCCTCCAATACTAAGGTCTAGGCAGGCAGTTTCTCCCCTTGGATCCCCATTACTACATACTGTTTTGTTCTGCTTCTATCTAAACTCTCATTTCCAATATACTTTTTGCCATAGATTTTTCATTTGTTTCCTTGCTTTTTCTTGCTTTTCCTTTTCTCTTTTTCTTTGGTTTATACAGTCTTCTCTCATGGTTTTAGTTTGTACTCCTGTCCTTCATTCTCAGTTTGTTGTCACTTTCTACCAAAAGCTCTACAGTAACACATCTTTTCCCATCACTCTTCTACAGTCTTTCAAAATACTGAAAGCATTTTTCTGTCTGAATCTCTGCATCTCTTAATGTCACCTTCCTCTTTCTGGACTAGACTGCTATTTATCATTTCTTACAGAGTCTTCTTCACAAACTTATATCAAAGCTCTAGCTCAAGAAATTCATGAGCAAGAAATACTGCTTTAACTTACAGAAATCTGACCTAGCCTTATCTATCAATTTCACTGGCACAATCTCCTCCCTTAGGATATTTCATCCTTTATTCTGTAAAAAAATATCTCTCTATAGATCACTGTGACTTTATAATCTTCATTGCCATAATCTGTTCCTCTATACACACTTTTTTTCAAATATCTATTTAGGGTGTCCATTTCCTGCCTTATCCACTCTTATTATATTATTATTGTTTTTTGCTTTTCTGAGGTTCAAACTTTCCCTGGATTTGTCCTCTTTCACTTCTGTTGTCTACTCCCATTAAAGATTGCTTTTCTTCGCTGGTCATTCATATTTAAATAATCTTTAAAATACCTGTGTAGGAGTGTCCCTCATTGGCAACCTGTTCTTTGGATATCAGTGGTTTCCACTTCTGCTTTCTATTCTCACATATATTGTTTGCTCTAACAAACATAATTTGTAAGGTCTATATTGCAAGACCATCAAGACAAAGACCTTGTTCTCTTGCTCTTTTAGGTGAGAACACAAAAAGAGCAAGAGCATCTACAGTATTACATAAACAACAGTAGTAAAAAGTGGCATTGCATTAGCCTAATACAGGAAATGAATACTCTTTGGTGTGTTGTACATTCAGCCTGTAACCATACTTTCAGCTCTGAGAATTTGCCAACTAGCAAGAGGGGATCTTTTGCTGTACAGAAGCCAAAATTAATAGATAAACATGCAAATAAAACTACTGTTTTTAATCTCCTTTAAAGCAACAAAGAAGCACATGTGTACCATAAAATGTATTCAGTAGATGAATAATTTAGCAACATTTAAAAGGAGTACAGTGGTCACCTAACACAGGAGTGTAATCAACACTTCGTTTCCCATTGTTTAAGAGGTATATCCTGAACTCACAGATACATGAATTCCCTTCTGAGCATAAAAAAATGAACATGTCTAAGGGAAGCTAAGATGAGTGAAAACTCGATTATCAAGCTCTGTGTAGCTCTGTTTTGCTTTGTTGTATGCAAAATATGCTTAGAATACACCTTATGCAACAGATTTTTATTGTCAGGGTGTACTTTAACTTAAGTAATTACACAGTCACTCAATTTTCATTAACTCAGGTTTCTCTGTGAAAACTTCAGTGTCTCATCAACACTCTTTATTCTGTAAATAATTGTGATAACACATACACTGAATTCAGATTCATTCTATCTTTGAAGTTTGGTCCCCTTCCCTAGATCTGGTTTTGGTCATAGGAGCATGAGGTTTCCAGAACTGACATAACAGTTTGAAGTCAGAATCCACATTTTTACATTTCTGAAAACTGTAGAGATATTCATTAATTTAGAAACATAGTTCATTTGCATAAAATATTACTCTATGCTGCTTTAATATAAAACTGGTTATATAATCCCCCTCTCAATGTGACAGTTTAATGTTCTTACTAAAGGCTTTTTTTTTTTTAATTTTGCATGGATCTGTCCCTAGCTGAAAATAATAAATGAATACAAGCAGTATCAGATTTCTGTATTACCTAGAGATATATTTTGGGGGTGGATTTAGTTTTAGATGCTTTTTTCTCATTGTGTACATCCTTATACCAACACACTTCTATGTTTAAATTTATTTTGGATTGTTTGGGTAGGAAGGACCCCCTTATCACTACAAATGAGTATATTAAGTATATAGAGAGAATTTCTGAGATTTTAAGGTAGGGAAGAACAATGAGATTTTAATAGAAAGGTTCTTTTACAAGAACAAAACAAAACAAAAGACAAAAGAGATGTTGTAAATAAAGATATTCATGAAAACCAGAATCCAGAAATACTTACAATACGAAC
Source organism: Acrocephalus scirpaceus scirpaceus (assembly GCA_910950805.1). Lineage (NCBI taxonomy): Eukaryota > Metazoa > Chordata > Aves > Passeriformes > Sylviidae > Acrocephalus > Acrocephalus scirpaceus. The sequence goes on along the minus strand of OU383774.1, from coordinate 50,436,543 downwards.
AAGCCAAGCCAAGGTAGAAGTAGATGTAGAGTAGTGGGTGTTGTAATGATAAGGTGGAGTCTGATCATCTTCCCATGTCTCATACCGTTCTGCATAGAAGACAGCTCTCTTTGGGTTCAAAGCACCAATAGGCTGTAAAGTGATAAGAGGTCAAATATATTATCAGCTGAAGGGCAGCCTGTCTGATATGGCACAGGTTAATTCTGCATTAAGATTCACTGCACAAGAGACTCTGCAACCAAACACATTCATGCTGTAGTAACCCCTGAGATTGCTGTAAACTTGGAGTTTATTTTCAAAGGCTTTGTGTACTAAAAGTCTTATGAATTTCCTTATTTTAACTGACAAACATAAGTGATCCACATCTGCAAACTTTCAAGACCTTCTTGAAGTATAAGTTGTTTCCCAATTAGCTCAGTAACATTGTTCTGGAAATAGACTTCTAAAACTGCATTTAAAATGCATTGAGGCCAAACTAATATTTCTGTTGCTGTCATTCACCATAATCAGACAGCTAATGAAAACTGACTTTTGCTCACACAGGATACTTTGTAATGCACAGTTCATGATGAAAAGATTTCACGCGGAACTGCTGATGGTGTCTGGTGATCCTAAGCAGAGATACTTAAACCCCATGCACAGTCCTCAGGACTGGGTGTACTTTCGGACTGAACAAAGCCACGTTTTACTGAACAAAGCAGGCAAGCTTTGTACTTGAAAACAATAGAATGTGGAAATTATTCACAAATTCAAAGTCACAAATTCTGAACAAACTTAAAGGACAATCTATTCAAATTAGGTGAAAAAAAAGAGATGTAAGGCAGTAGTAGGAACTATTGGTTTTGATGTGGCTACTTGAGGAATACAAGCTTTTTATGCTTTTTTAACCCACTTTATCTCAGAATTTTTTGCAAAGTGTATTACTGTGTGATGCAAAAGTTACTTGGATAAAGAAAATACAGATTTTAGCTTTAAAAGTAAAATTAACCAAACACACGGGGTTTAATACTTAGAGGAGAGCGCAATTCAACACCAACTAATTGTATGAACTTATTGTAGTTTGAAGTTATTACTTTATTTGCATTAATCAAATTATAATTAGAATTTATATTATTAAAGGTATGAAAAAAATGTATAAGAAAGGACTTTGACTCTTTTCAAAATGCTAACAGTATTTTTTTCATTTTACTTAGCTGCACAATTTTTCTACTGAATTAAAATCTAAAGTAATTTGGAAAGGAAATACCAGTACAAAGTCAAATCTCTGTGTTTCACTACACAAGATATGTAACTAAAAATTTTTAAAGCCGCAAGTATTTTATTCTTTCAGCACAGCTATTTTTTTGAGACGTTCTGAATAAAAGCTGACGTAGAACATGATATTTTTTGTTTTAGAGCTTGTTTTTAAATAGCAGTCTTTGGTGAACACTTACATTTTAAAACATTATTATTTCAGTATTTTTCACATTAAGCACTCTGGACGCTTAATACTTTGCTGTGTCATGGAGATGTTAATAGTTTTCTTATATGTGTAAAATGATTGAGTAATCCCAAAGGATTGGTGTTATCTGGTGCAGACTGCACTGAAAGACCTCACAAAACATTCTTGAAAGAGAAGTATGAGCCATTCCCTAACACTTTCCAGACTCATTTCCCAAATACTGGCAATAGGAAAAAATAAATATTTGCATTTTTGTTATATTTGGGTTTGTTGCACATCCTGCAAGTGTCAGGAAACACACTGGAAGTAATATAGCCTTTAAGTTATCATTATATAAAAATGGTTGTTCAACAGCTTCTATGAAAGAGACATTCTTTTCCCATTAGACTGACAAACTGTGCAGATATATGTGCACTTTGCTAAATTATATCAGGCTGTGGGTTGCTGTGGGGACTGGATGGAACCTGCTGACACCACCCTCATTAAGGTACTGTGCATCCACTTCTCTGGCAGAAAAAATTCCAGTCCCAACTGCACATTTCAAGAGCTAAAGCAGTAATTCACACCATAGTCTTTTAAAATGAAATGTTCACCCCCTCTGAGAAGGGAACACAAAATAGCAGACAAATTGGTGAGATTGTATTTGTAATGGAGGAACACCCTGAGAATATCTCTTCCCTCCACTACGAAGGTGCATCTTATCCTATGCTGCAGTGAATTCTGAGGTTATGGAAGACAGAGACGTCATCTGTCACCACATTATTGTACATATAGGTTTGAAGGCACAGTGGAGAATGAATGCAATGATTAATGCAAGACTGAAAATATGGAAAACTCCTGGCCTTTCAAAACACAGTTGATGCTGATTAGAAGTCTTTCATCAAATGAGCGATGTGTTTTCATTATTCACTGTAAATTGACTACAGTAACAAGGCCTGTGAGGTGTAACTGATGCTTAAAATAATTACGAGGTATTTTATTTTATAGACTAGCAAAATTTTAATGATGGTTTAATCAGTACCTTGAAATAACATTTTTAATATAATACATATAGTTTTATTTAATAAAAAGATTATTTCTCTCAAGAATTTGACAATAATTTTTAAAATACACATAAAATACTAATGCAAACATACCATCATGTTTTCTAGGTTCTTCAATGAGAGGTGTTACTTCAATTTAAAAGAAAAAATGTATAACCATATAAGCCTGTGCATTCCCGTTTTCATATAAAAATGCCTGTTCAAGTAGCTAAAATAATCTACCTTCAGAACATATATTATGTTATATTATATATATAATCATCATATATTATAACATATATATGATTAATTGTATTAAATTATAAACCTGAAAAGCTGTATTCTGGATTACATTCATCCTCATCAATATTCTTTTCAGAGTCATTATCTACTTTTTTTTTTCCTTTCAATTACTTAAGGATTCATTTGAAGAAAAATCCTGAAATGCACAAAACATCGTCTGAATAAAATGGAGTTTTTAAGTGAAATATCAATGAGACTCATTTCTGTTCTTGTGTGATACTGCAATTTTCATGGGAAAAATCTCTGGGAAGAATTTTTATTGGGGTCTTTTTGGGAGGGAGGGAGGAAGGGAGGGAGGAAGGGAGGGAGGGAGGGAGGAAGGGAGGGAGGGAGGAAGGGAGGGAGGAAGGGAGGAAGGGAGGAAGGGAGGAAGGGAGGAAGGGAGGAAGGAAGGAAGGAAGGAAGGAAGGAAGGAAGGAAGGAAGGAAGGAAGGAAGGAAGGAAGGAAGGAAGGAAGGAAGGAAGGAAGGAAGGAAGGAAGGAAGGAAAGGAAGGGAAAGGAAGGGAAAGGAGGGAAAGGAAGGAAAGGAGGAAAGAAAGAAGGGTAAGAAGGCAGGTAGAGCTTTTCTTCAGTTAGAAAGTCTCACCTCAACTTCTCAGGACAGATCCTGGATTGGATGAACTAGTAATCTGGCTGACAGCCTGGGACGTGGGAGACATGGGTTAACTTCTCTCATTCCTTTATAGTGTCCATGAGGAAATTGCTTAGGTATGTCTATAGCTTTCAATAGGAAGGTGAGCTGGAAGTCCCTAGTGGAGCCACTCGAGAGGGGATAGTGTCCAAGCATGGCCCTATCTATGTGGAGATGACAACTGGGATCCCAGAAGTGGTGCAACTGTCTCAGTGCAGCACTGTGTGGGGAGGAGAGCCGGGTGCTGCCCATGCTTACACAACTCTGCAGCTCCTACTTCAGCCTTACATAAGTTAACATCTGGCCTGTGGTGAAGAAATACAGGAAACATCTGATCTCCCTTCTCTGTGCAGTCATGGAGACACTGATGTGAACCACCTCTCCTCTGCACACTAATGCAAAGGACATCTCTCCAGATTCAGGAAAGCACACACATTGAAAGTGCTAATGGAAAGTGCTCAAATCTCTCTCTCTTTTTTTTTTCTTTATTGTTGTTGTTGTGCAATTTAAAAACTTGTTGATTAACCCCAAATAGAACGGCTTTTGTATATCAAAAGACCAGGCACATTCGGAAATTAAAAAAATTCCATAAATAAAATAGCAGGAAGTAAATTCTGCAAGGTCTGCCTCTGGCTTCTTTAGTGTTATTTTACCATCCATGTGGGGAAGTGCTGTTACCCAAGGTAATGGTATGAGTTCATCCTTCAATGAAGACAAAGATATTTCTGTAAAGACCTTAAACCTCAGCTGCATAAACTAGCAGCTAATCCAGTTTTACTCTGATGAGGCACAGGTCCTATTAGATGACAAGTTCTACAGTAAGAGTAGTCTCTCATGTTTCTTGTGAAATGTGTAGGATATATGGAGTTTTGGTCACTTTTCATAGCTTTACTATGCCATTCTCAGCCCAGAAGGTCAACAATCTCAGTTTTAATCTAATATCATGGCTATAAAATGCAAATAAATTTTATTTACGGATCAATCCCTGTAACTTCCTGTAATGGAAGAAAATAATATTATGTCCATTTGACAGAGATTCTGTTGGTGTGTGCACTGATTAAAATGGCTTGCCCAAACAATACAAAGGCAAAGCTCAATCTATATACTAAGTCTCAGTCCATATCTTAACCATTAGACAAATACAGAAACTGAATTTGAGTCAAATAAATTGTTCTAAACATTATTTTAAAAGTCCTTTTCATAACGTTTTATAAAATGCTTTTTCCAAACACACCATTTGTCTTTTTATTGCAAAAAGCCCTCTGTAAGGACTCATATTAAATAGAATTAACTTCCCTCATAATGCTTTCATAACATATTCTTTACTACAAACAAACAGAACAGTCACTGTGTGGCAATGCCTATTCAGCCACTTTTGATGTACTAAAACCTGCTGCTTCGGTTTATTTTATGTTTCTTTCTTCTATTTAAAAATAAGGCAAGTATTTAACATTAAAAACACACTACTATGTCTTCCTTTTTTACCTGGCTAATCTCTTTAGATACCTGGCCTTTGAACAAGTCAATACATATTGTCAATAGACCTTACATCTAGTGTTTACATCCACTGGATGCGTTATGTTAGTTCATGTAATATGTTTGTTTGCCAGTTACTTTCCTAAAATTATATTCTTTCATGAGAGCAGAACTGAATGTAGAATCCTATTTATGTAGCCATTGGAATATTCTGTTTAACTTGACTCTAATTCGTGCAGTAGCTGCCTTATCTGGTTTGTTTGTTTGTTTGTTTGTTTGGATTTTTTGGGGTTTTTTTTGTGATGTCCTGCACAAAATTGTAGCTGCGTACAAAGGAATATTGAACCTGGCTTTATTTGGCTCCACCTGAAAACTGACTGAGCTTTTCCTGACTGCTTGCTTTTTTATTAAAAAACATCCACTGAACAACAATCTATAAATAGGACGTCTTAGGATAATACTTCAAACTTGAAAATAAATCACATTTTCATCCAAATTTGGAAACAGATTTTTCTTCAGTATCCTAGTATTAGAACCAGGTATCAAAACCATCAAATATAAGAGCACTCACAGATTCATGGTACCAGGGTTTCACACAGTAAATGAACTTTTTATTTAAGAAAAACACACATTTAATTGTGGCTTTAATTGTGTGTAGTTTTTCTTCTCATGCAAGAGTTGCATATGATGAAGAGACAAGTTTAATTTTACAGAAACTGACTGCATTTTTCCAATTAAGGGCTCTTAATAAGTCCATAAACTCCATTCTACAGCATATACATTTTTGGAAGTATTAAGTGTGGTTGCCTTGAAATATTCACACTTGGATGTGTTCATTTGCATTATTACATTTGATAAAGCCTTGGGGCTTTATCACTTCCTTTTCTTGAAATGGCACAGTAATAAGGAAAAGTGGTTATGCTTATCACCACCCATCAGTCAAACACCTTCTATATTAACAAAACATAATTTTTTCCACTCAATGAATGGGCGTGTGATGTTTCATACACATGTCAATATTAGTATTACTTTGCCTGGTGAAGAAATCATTTTATTTAACAGGATGTATGACTGGAAATAAATGAGGAGAAATTCCCGTTTACACTTTAACGAGCAGGGACAATGCAGCATGTCAAAACCATGCATTCACTATAATGTAGGAGTAAAAGTCATACAATTTTATACAAACAAAAAATACCACACTTTAAGTATCTTGAACCTCACAAAAAATCACTGTATAGTAAGGGCTGTGTACATGTTTCCTGGACTAATGTTTAATATCCTAAGTATTCTTCTAAAGGAAATCTCAATGAAGAAAATAAGCAGATCACCTGATGGTTTGATACTGAAAAGATAATCTATGTATCTATGACAGCCTCTTTCATTAGCTTTTGATCCTGTCAAACAATAAATATAACCTTTAACCTTGTATGTGTAATGAATAAAACTTGAACCTACACTGTCTAATCAAATGAGAGGTGCAATATATCCCACTGCTATGGCACATTCCATGCCCTGGTTTTAAGTCTAAAACTATACGTAAAAGAGGAAAATAAAAGATTTGAGAGTAGAATTTCTGAGCATCTAAAAGAAAAAGGACAGAGGAATTTTCAGACTAATATTTAAATATAATTGTTCTGAGATAACAAGTAACACCTGGATGTAAAAATACTGCAATAAGGAGTGCCACTTAAAACCAGAATGAAATGGAATGGAAGGAAAGGACAAGCTACATGTTCAAGATGTCTTTGCATGAATGTAAATATTTAAGTTTGGATTGAATGCAAAAGGCACATTTTACTCCATCACTGACATCGTAAGCAACAGAAACACCTCTAATTTTATCTCCAAAAAACATACAAATTGCATTTGATATCTATGTTCATTTAGGAGTTGTGATAATACAAAAGTGGTGTATGATATTTTATACAGAAACCCTAGAAGCCAAAGATTAAAAAAATTGAAAAATCGTCTAGTCAATTATCAGAACTGACACTAGAGTATTGTATGAACTTTGGGCAAGAATATACAAAATAATTTTTAAAAGCTAGATTTAGCACCTACATTTAACTACAAAAACTATTTTAAACAAAGAAAATAAATGTCATTACTTTTGTGCGTTTTTATCATATATGCAATAATATATGTTAAAATTTTAAATAATTTCAAAATATTGTTTGAGGACTATTTATTGTTAAATATCAATGACAGAGGCTTTGTGGGTAGGGCAAAATTTACAGGGAGACAGAAAGTCAGGAGCTGACAAAGGAGATTTTATCCATCAACAGTTTATCTGGAGGTTCTGATCTGCCATCAGATCTGCTGGAACATGTCTCCATTGCAGGGCAAAATCTGACAGAAGGAAGTTGCTTGGAAAGAATCCTCATGGAAAGGACAGATACAGTGTGGGCCTGCCCTAGAGGTCTGGCTGAGGCTTGATAGCACAACCTCCTTCAATATTGTTAACAATAAATCACTAACTCCTGCTTTTAAGCACCAGGCTACAGGATTCACCTCCATGAAAAGAAAAGAAGGGAATCACAGATACAGGACAATATCGAAAATAGAATTGACAAGGTAATAACTCAGAGACATTGAAATTTTTAAGATTTTTACTGATAATGTAAAAAATTGAAATAGGACACAAGTAATGCTTAACAGGTCAGGCATTCCATACTAATTGGCCACTGCATTTTAAAAAACACCATTAACTTATTTTTCCTTTTAAAACCATGGTAAAATGAAATATCTCAGATATTATTATAATGAACACTGGAAAAAAATTGACAATTACAACCCTTTTATCCTGAGGTACTCCACAACACTTCAGAGATTTAACATATGTTTTCTCATACATCCATGGAATAAATGGAGCCCAGATATTGCCAGAAAGGAAAGGTCATTTTCCTTGACTAGTTCTGTGGAGGCTTTTCAGTGGTCAAAACCCTAGCTGTTCCAGAGGAAACCACCAATAGCTTTTGGTAAGTTTTCAAATTGGCAAGAAAAGGTGCACATTGCATGGATTCTTGAAGAAAAAGAAATAGCCAGGGACTTGATTTTACATTTCCTTTTGAGGAGAGCACTAATAACAGTACAGTGATACTTAATAAGATATACATGCACTAATTCCATAATGAGTCTTTACTAACTCATGAGGAAAATCTATCTACTCAGCTATCACACTACTTCCTGTAGCAATTACATATTTTAGTAGATTGCTATAAAAATTTGTATTGAATTAAACTAAATACCTTGTGAAGGACTCATGAGACACTGTCTAATCTTGCTGCACTTCACCACATGCAATGCTATTAATACTTACAGAAAGTGAGTTTGAGAGATTTTGAAAAGTGTAAGCACCTTAATGAAAGGTTTATCTTTCTGAACAACTCTAAACCAGCAATACTTTTTTACATGCTAGGGAACAAGCCAGCGTAAAATGATCACAGGTCTTTTTTTTAAGTCACATCTGTGGATCTTTTATTGTTCTTGGCACAGATTACAATGGTGTTACTGAACTGAAAACCACATTTGTGAAACATACCTATAATACTGTAAAAGGTCAGAAATTTTACATAACCTAACGGAAGTATCAAGAAATTTATTTCCTTTTAAGGCATACTGTGAATGTACTGTAAATGCTGGGTTTATTTGCTTATTGACTTTTTTATTTGTCTAAGAAAAAAAAAAGGTGCGTAAACTTAGGTGTCTCTATCCACTATAATGAATTCAAATCCTACTCAAATTATTTTGCACATCTTACAAAAGCAGGCTTCCAGGAATGGTTACAACACATCTGGAGGTACTGCAAGCACACTCTTTCCAGCAGAGATGAAACTGTCAAATATCCAGGGCAGGATGTCTCCATTGCTCCCCAGGATGTGTGCTTGCAGGGAGAGGAGGAAAGAAATCCAGACCTAAAGCATAAACCCTAGAAACACTCATGTCTGCCCAGCAGCAGAAGGGAATGCAGGGTCTGCAGCACAGGACTGCAGAACAGGCCTTAGGGGTCATTTTCTCCTCTCCAGCCTCACTGCTAAAGGCAGTGAGTGACAGCTTCCTGTGGTTTTGAGCCTCAGTCAATTTGTAGAAGCAACTTCCCCCTCTTGGCTGAGGAGCTGTGGCAAGGATGCAAGAAAGCTGACACACCAGACAACAGAAACCTCACACTGAGAATGTTGCAGGACTATGCACTATCTTGGCACCTTCACTGGCAAGATAGTGCATACGCTTTCTTAGCTGTTAGCAACCAGGAATGATACTTCCACAACTCAGTTTCAAGACCTCTTTTTTGTCTTTATTTTAGCCAACCAAAAGCAGAGCCCCTCCATATGTTTCTGCTATGCTTGGCCAGGACAGACCTTCTCTGCAGTCTGTTAACACAACCAAAGTACCAGAATTGAGTATTGATGACAATGTGGTGCCATTAGAGAAAAAAACACTAGGAATTTTTTTATTATAAAGCACTAAGTGCCCAAGTCATGTTGGGTGGAAAAAACCCCCAACAAATAACAATAAGGACCAGATACTCCAGAATCTAAAACACAAAATACCCTTTTACTAACTATTAAATGAAAAAAAGATGCTGATACTATATTACTATTCTAGTCACTGCAAAATGAAGTGAAATATTAGTCCAAGCTTTTTCTTTCAAAAGTATCCACTTTTACAAACTAAGAGGCATAATTAGTGAGATTAAGTGGTCTGAGGGACTCCTGTTCCATAAGTCAGAAGGTACAAAGGAGTTGCAGATTTGGAACCAGATAAGTCAGGGACACAGAAGTAGCATAATGTACAGATTCAGTATAAAATAATTTTAAAATAGAAATGTCTATTTCAGACTTCTATGAGTTCAAGATAAAGACTGTACTTAACCAGACTATAAACATAAACCAAATTGTCTTTCTAAAAGGGCTGGCTGACTGTTCTTTAACAAAAATGAAGCATACCTTTGAAAGATCTCTGAAGTTGCCTGGAAGGGTCAGATCTAACTCTTCAGACTCATAGTTTGTTAAAACCCACGGAAATACAGGGTATTGGTTCAGATCATTGTATGTTCGTCCTATTGAAAAGGAAAGTTTTAAGAATTAGGAAATAGTGTCCACTTGTCCAGCTAGAAAAAAATCTAGTGGTTACATTTGTTGCATCACATGTTCCCAGTTCCCACCACTTTGACAGAATCAGGTATAAATCCTCCAGACAAAAGCAGCCATTTAGATGCACTTCTCTTGAACCGGAAGTCAACACACAAACTGAAATAATATAAAAAGCACAGTATCTTTTAAGATGAACTAAAATGCACCATAAACACTTTCTTATTTATTTCCATCAAGATATTTTATAGCATGAATGTAGAAATTCAAAAGAACTAGACTATGACATTCCTAGCAACTTATCATAGCTGGCAAAGATAATATGAGACTCCAAACAGCAAGGTTTGAGGTTTGCAAATCTAGATCTACCCTAGATAGTCCATGCTAATCCATCATTCCCTATGGTTCTTCTTCACTGAAGAGATGGTGAAATTCCACAGCAACTGTGGAATCAAAGTGATGAAAGTCATGTTTGCTGTAACACTGTTTTTTAATCACTTTGAAAATTAAAAACCAGTTCTCCTGTGTAAAAGAGCTGACTACCCCAGGCCACTCTCTTCAATCATGAAAGAAACACTGCTGTCATCCCAGCAGCTCAAATGTGCAAAACCCGTCTTTAGATGCCATTTCAAAAGAACAACCTGCAACTGCAATGAACTAAAAATTATGAATTCATCACAAAAAAAAAGCATGTTTGGGAAGGGATGCTATTTTTGTATTCTCTAGTATTTAGTAGAATCTAGCATTTCAGTGATAAGACAAATGAAAAATCTCAGTAAAGAACTGTCCATCCTATTGCTGTAGTGAGAGCCACACAATATGCAACATGAATCTTAAAAATCAAGATCAGGTCATAAATGTATGTGTGTGTATTTATATAATATAATTAGCAGACTGAAGTAATCCAGGTTAGCAATTCCCAGTCCTGCGGCAGATTTACAGCCCGGTTTCACTAACTGCTTCCTTCCAGATTCTGGACAGATTCCTGGGGTACGAAACCCAGGAAAACACAGGCTTCCTTGTTCTGAGTAGCAGTTGCAATTCTCCACAAAAATCAGTTCTGCTTTAATGAAATGTGAAACTTTCACTGCTCTACAAACACCTTATTTTTTCAACAGAAGTTGATGAACAAAAAGTGTATTTTTATTTTGTACATAGTTTCATTGAATACAGGAGAAGTGCATATTCTTAATAATTGCACTTCCTCATTTTTGCACTCTGAAAATATATTTGTTCACAAGAATTAAAAAAAAAAATAAGGTGCAAATATAACTTTGTCAAACAAGCAATTCCAACACTATGTGCTACATACACTAAGAAAGACGGATAGAAACAAAATCACTTCTTCTTTAATATCAACAAATGAATGAACAAATGAATGAATGCAAAATGACTCTTGCACAGAACAAGAATGTGCCAAACAAGTAAATCAAGAAGTATACCAGAATCTGTCCTTGTAAGGGAGGAAAAGGAAAGGTATTCTCTGCTAGAATATTTATTCTTTTAGACTACTGGGAGGGGGCTCTATATGTTTGGAAGGAAGACAATTCTGCCTCATTTTCTACATCCATCAAATCAGAATATTATTTTCCTCTTTGGAAAAGGGTTTAATTGCATATGAATTGTAAAGTTTCTTGAGATTATCAAATTTAGGGTGCTTTAAAATATGACCTCTATAAAAATACAGCTTCATACAATAAATTTTTTTACCATCAGAATCTTTAATTAAGTTAACAGAAGAGCATGCAAAAGTTTCCACAATGTAAACACATTTTTGTTTATGCAGAGAGCAGACTAAAAGAATTTTGAGATCCAGGAAGAGAATGACTGACATGACTGTAGTCTATTACAAAGCATAAGCAAAAAAGAAGATTCTGCAGAATCAAAATTTGTTTTGTAAAAGAGCTCATAGTAATAAAAATCTTCAACTGTAACCATTTTGTAGAAGTATTTAAAAAGCAAAAACATCCTTTTGCAAAATCTTGAAAGGAAATGTTGGGTCATACAAAATTACTTTTAATTTCGACATTGAGATTTTTTTCATATTGTGATTTTATTTAATTTTGATACTTATTCACTTCACATCAATCCAATTTCAATATCCAGTCAACAAGATTTTTTACTGGTTGTTCCCATTCCATATGGGAAGATCATAAATGTGTGAATAGGGCAAGGAAAAAGCAATCCTGAGCCTTGCTGGAGTATGAGTTCTCTTTTGCTGAGGGGTTACTTATAGTATAGGCACATGAAGAAATAATCCTGTGACATTAGCTCCATGTCAGAACACTGCAGTAACTCCTCTGTGCAATTTTTTAACCCACAGTGAGAAATAATTTGAAAAATCTTCTCTCTCAGCTTTAAATTGCAAATAATGAAGCCTTCAAGATTATGTATTTGGTAAATATAAGTCTTGTGAAATAAATTAAAATATTCTCTTCTTTCCTACTTCAATTTTTATAAAACATGTTTTATTTAATAATATAATAACTACTAAGAATAGCTCTTAATTCGTTTGATAAAAAAGTGATTTTTTTTCTCAATTCAACAATTTCTTCCTTAATAACAACAAATAAAACTGACTTGAGAAGATGAACCTAATTTAAATTGAGAAAGGAGACCAAACCTACAAGGTAAGACCACACATCTGCATTTATCTGAGTGGAGGACAGTGATCTAGGCCTATAATAGGATTACAAATCCCTAATTCTAAACATGCATAAATATTAGTGGTTTCACTTTATTAAAAATGCTGTCTTGATCTGTTCTGGCTTCACAATTGATTATTTTCAGAGTAAAGTCAGCAGATGAATACACTTAGCTATCTCATCAATTGTCTGGTGCTTCAAGAAAGAATTATTTGGTCTTTTCTTTAGCTAAATAAATATAGCACATAAACCTGTATGACTATTGGTAGTCCCTATACCTTTTCAGAACCTTCAGATTTCCCCTCAAGTAGGCTTACAGAGATTAATATTAAAGGCTGAATATTAAATATCACAAGCCCTGTGACACTAATCTACTTGAACAATAAAAATGAGGCATAGTAAATGAGATCTCAGAAATACAGGATATGTTTCTTCATTAAAAAAAACTTTTTAATTAAACTATCCAATTTAATGTTTTTATATGGCACTTTAGTTTCTAAGGTAAAGTGAGCTAGAGACAGCTGACAAAGAAATTATAACTGCAATTCCTTGGTGAAAATGTTAATGACAGCAAAATATTGTTTAATTAGATGATTGCAGCATCTGGATTAACACTCCTTAAGAGCGATGTTCCTGTGCTTGTCTGCTTCTTCACACTTTACAGACATTTTGTCATCTCTAGGTCATTAGGAAAGAATTTTTAATGATTTTTCTAGAAGTAAGTAGTTCGAGTTACATCTAATTAGATGACAATAATAAGCCCAACACATGCAGTAGCTAAATATATACATAATTAACCAGTGAGGGCTTGTACATCACAGAGTAAAAAAGTGGAAAATGCTAAACAGGCAAAAAAAAAAAAAAAAAGGTGAGGGAGAAGAAGTTCATCTGAATTTATTACCTAATTGAGGGTGTCATTTTTTTTCCATAAACCTTTAAAATAATCCCTTTCCACTAGAAAAAATTACTCACAAAAATTATGGATGCAATTATTCTTCATTTCTTTTAAAAGCAGTGGCATACAGGATTTAAAAGAATTAAAATTCCAATAAATACAAATGCAAGCACACATTTAATATACTGCAATTTGAAACCAAACAGCAGAAATTAGTTAAATACTGATAAATAGATTTGAAATCTAGACTTCTACATAAAACAGTGAGCACTGCAATAATATTAAAAAACAACTTCTTGCTCCCACTCCTCTTGATACCTTTTGCTGTAGTGGGATTATGTTTAAGCACTCTTTTAAATAATCTTTTAATTGAGAATAGTAAAAATTACTTGCTTCCTGTATCACCCAGAGGGTTCAGTTGACATATGTGCTGGTCATGCAGAGCAGACAATGAGAATAATCATAGCAAAAACAAAAGGATCCCTGAGAATGAAGCAGGTAGAGGGAGGAGGAGGGAGGCAACCAGGAAGGCTTATGTCTACCCAGCCAGGACAAAAACCAGGGGCATGGAGAGTATAACACTGAGACTGATTGATAAGTAGCAGAGTTCTGTGTTTACCTTTGGGAGGAAAGCCCAGAGCCGTAAACAGAATGAAATATGCTCAAGCCAGAAAAGAGGGCAAGAAAGAGGTGAAGAGCTTGGAAATAGAAGAGGGAGGTGAGAAAATAGCTGACTAGAGGGCCAGAGAAACAGGTTGAAACAAGACTTTGGAGAGTTTTGAAGATGGAGAGAGATTTTGAACTGAAACTGCAACGAGACATCAGGCAAGCAGCCTGATGTGTGCAAGCAATCACACATGGGATTGGAAATGATTTAGAAAGAGAGATCTTTGGGAGCTGAAGTAGAAAATTATTAAGTCATGAGCACAGATCACAGCAGAAACAATTAAACTAAACATGAAGCATGGCAATGTTTCTAGAGGGTAATAGGATGATGTAAGAATTAAAGAAAATGTCATAGAATGATGGAGTTTTTCAAGAGGACACTTCAAATATTAAGGATGTACAGAACGGCCAGAGGCCATGCTTCTCAGGACAGACATACCAGCAAACCAGGGAGAGATTTAAGAAGAGATTCATATATTTATTTCAGTAGCTCTGTTGTACAGAGACCAACCAGTGAGTGTAATTCACAGTATTAATAAAAAAGCAAAGGACTTCTTGAGGGAAAGGACCCAGCTGCATGATGTCATAATGAGAGAAATAAGTTGGTGTCAGAACCCTCACTTCTGAGCATCACTCTTCCAAGGCTACTGCTTCTTGTATCATTTCAGAGGAGGATCACAAGAAAACATGAGTTCTTTCTTACTCTTTTGTAGAGGGCTAGAGACTAATTAAGCACCATTGTAAGAAAAAAAAGGAAGCTACAAGGAATGGGCAAAAGATGTACTAAACCACTTTGCTAGTGGACCTCTATTTGGATGAGAAGAAAAAACAGTGAATCGACCTTACTTATCACCTACTTACCAGCAGATAATCCACAATTCTTAAGTGTCAAACTTCCATGTTTCTGACTAAGCTACAGCTCAGATTTGCTGAATAAGCCAGTAGGAGCTTAATGGCAACATGAATAATAATAAAAAAAAGAGGATGGATACATTTTTCAATAGCTGAAAACAATAATACCATTAGAGAATAAGATGCTGCTTAAATAAACAGTTATATTCTAAAACTAGGTCACACTAACAATTACTGGCAAAGAAGTTGTAACTTATAAGGAAATATTTCTTATGGAATCTCATTACAAAAGAGTATAATTAGGACTGTAATTGGAAATTGGATTTCCAAGAAGAAAAGAAAATACATCTTTACTTAGGAAAGGAGGTCACAAGTATATTCAGTACTCTATTTTAATGTACAAAATAGAAAATCCTGTATTTTTTTCCTGACTGCTGAGGGTTCTGTCTACAGTGCATACAAGATTTTGTGCCTATTTAATACAGATGTACTTGGGCAGTTATCAAAACCAGGGCAACAAGTTAGAGGAGGTTCTTTGCTTCCAGTACTGTATTTCTGGTAGAGCTGTTAATTTTGTTGGTGCTTCATCAGAAAACACTTATTTGTTGTAAGGGAAATATTTTTGAGGAACACTCTTCAAAAAGACTTACAGAAATACAGGCACAGCAGTAAAAGCAGTGGTGTCACTCAGGCTGCCTCACAGCTCTTGACCCTGCAGTTTCCCAGATCTCAGGCCCTGGTGGTACAAGGCCATGCACTAGTGGAGTCACGATCAACTTGGGGATGTAAGAACTTCTAGACTTTCTAGCATATATTTCTTTTTCAAAGCTTTCTCCCCCATGACTGGACTTCGAGCTCATGTGCACTCTATTGTGGTTGGGTTTCTGGCTTGCCAGGAACTTTATGAGGAGATTCTTTGCAAATACCCCCAAGTACTTCATGAATTTTTGGAACTGAGCTTTCTAGATGAAGTGTAGACTTCATTGAAACTACTGGTTGATCGTCCAAAAAAAGAAACCAAAAACTTGAAGGGATTTTTTGTTTCTGTTAAAAAGTTGGAAAACTTTGAGGTTTGTTCCCAACTGGAATAAAGACATTATTGTTATATGTAGAATTGCCTGTTGGGTTACAGTCAGCTTTCACTCTCTGATGTTCTGATGTTTTCAGAAAAGGATTTGTGTGTGTCATTGGCAAGTTTAGCTACCAAGGATAAGTTTTATTCTAATTTTTTAAAAAATCACACAATGCTGAAAGATTTTATGAGATGGTAGGCAATGCTGTGAAATGAGCAAGGCATCCTATGCAATTAACCAATGAGATCACATGAACAAATTAGATTTACCTGTAAGAGACTGATGCCAATAAAACTGCTAGAAATCAACTGCCTTGAGTCAGAGAGAGACACTTCTAGGAATAGTGACCAAACACTTTTTTTAAATAGGACAGAAATTCATAGACACACACCAAAAATAAAAAATAGTCAGTAATCCTTCAAACCTTGGCAATAGCAGGTGGAACCTGAAATGCTAACATCAAGCCACCCTGTTACAAGGTAGATGAGTGACACTAAATGACCTTAAGAGAATCCTGTCTCATGCAATCACCCCAAGTGTTCAGCTATAAAGCCTATCCAGCAGTACTAGTTTCAAACAACAGGTCTTTTTGTTGAGACCTCTGAGATACTCTGAAGGAATCTATTCAGGTTGAAGCTTGTTAACTGATAGATATTTTAGTGTAAGTGTTACTGCAATTTCTAAATTACTTCAGACATAATGCTGTCTTCCAGGTTTGTATGCTTTGGTGTGGTACCTAAAAAATAATGACCTTGGACTTTTAAACTCATTAAAAATTACAAAAAAAAAAATTAATGGTTTATCTCTTGTCTACTCTCATTTAAAGAGCTTAAATTCACTGCTTGCAGAAGAAATGAATACATGAAAAGGAAATTACCAGAAAAGGACAGTTCTGTCAATAATGTATTGGACAAGGACTAAGGGGACTTAGGCTAACTTCCCAGTTCTCCAGTGTATCCTCCAAGTTCAGGTGAGACAGCCAGGGAGCTGGAAAGGGTCCACCAGCATTTCCTCATCACTAGAAGGGTAGCGGATGTGTGAGAGGCACGGAGCAGCTGGAGACAGGCCAGTGTCCAGAAGCAGGATAGCGGCATTCTGGCATTGCACCAGAGGCAATAAACACTCAGCAGGGCTCCTTCCTCCAGCAGAGATCTGCGGGACTGCAGCTAAAATGCTTGGGAACCAAGCTGGTGAGCCTGCACTGGACTTCACCACATGGACTTTCCAGCCCGGATCTCCAGTAGTTTCAGGGATTCTGCTTTTTGCTCCACTGCACAAAGTAAACATACCCTCAGATTTCCAACTGTTCAGTGGTAACACTTCTGCATCACACTGGGGTAAGTTGATGACACATTTATTAACATCCGTAAGACTGGATGCATGGAAGATGACTACCATCGGAGCACAGAGGCCAGAGCCTGAGGGTTCAAAGCAAGTGAGTTTGACAGCTCCTGAATTCTGCCACTGCCCTACTGGGAAGAACGCAGTGACTGTCCCCAGACTGGTCAGCGTAACGAGTGCTACCTTTGGGTTTCACACTTACATGTGTCTTATGTCTGGCCTGAGGATAACCTCGAGCATTAAAGTCAAGACCAAGTAAAGATGAGAATTGTAACACTGGAGTACAAAGCGATGCCTGGTGGAATTTAATTTGGGTTTCAAATTAAAGTTCACTGAAGTGAAATGTCTGTATGAGGCTCTCCACAGGCAGGTTCATAAGCAGCATGTGAGCTACAGGCAGGAATCATAATAGTAGACAACCTCCTGGAAATCTCTGTATATGGTGTAGAAAACTGCTGCTTTTTACATTTAAAATTAACACTGGAGTTAACACACAGAAAAGGGAAAGGTGAAAGGAATAATATCTTCCTGAATGTTTAATTAATGACAATTGCCACAAAAGCTCTTCTTTTGCCAATAACAAATGGATGTCTATGGCAGTTATTTCTCATTTTAAATACCTAATCTGATATTATATTTCATCTCAAAGAACTAAATGAAAAAAGATGCTGTAATCTAATCATACCACAATCCAGGTGACATCTGTACTAGGCAGAATACTGTTGTTATTCTGCTGTCTAGTTGCTGTTGCTGAGAATGATGAAGTAGCGAAATTACATTTTCCCATTATTATTTCCAGACACTCTCTGGCAATGGTTTGTTGACTCTAATAAAGCTTCAGACAAAGCTGTCAGCAGAGGAAATGGCAGAAGGGGAGCAAGGAACAGCTTTCACAGCAATACATGAATCTAAAGTCTCCTTGATAGGTTGTGCATTTTCTGATAAAATTTAATGTGTGTGTTTCAGAATACATCACAAAGCTGCAGCTGAATTCTAGAGGGATAAATGTATTTTATCAAGTCACATTGCTCAAGACTTTGACAAACATAAACATATTACGAGGGATTAAAGAGCCAGAAGCCTTACCTGCTATAGTATTGAGGAACATCAAGTATTCAAAGTTGGATATCTCCCGTCTCTGCCAGCGCTGAGTCATGTTAGAGGATTTATAAAGTTGTCGGGGTGTGGCCAAAGAGATTCTCCTAGGAAATACATTTAAAGAATAATTTTTTAAAGAGTCTCATTAAATGTTAACATGTAGGGCAACATTTTTAGTGTGATTAATTTCAGATTCTCTCAGAGCCTTTTTTATTTCATTTAATGAAGTCAAGAAGACACTATTACCCTTATTTGAGAAACGGCTAAAATTAGGAACTATATTTTATTTTATCACTACTACAGCATTGCAATAAATCACAATAATATATTTTGTGGTTTATTTTATTCTGAATCTGGTTAAAAGACTGAGATTAAAAGAAGTCTTGCAGACCTCCTGGTGCCAGGCTTGTCCAGAAGGAATAAAAGAGGAATAACATTTCCCTGTTTTAAAAGGATATATTGAGATAAGTTCATTAATGTGAGTGAGTGAGTGATAGATTAAAGTGACGTACACTTCCATCACACTGGTTGACTATATTTATTACACAATTTATGCACCTCCTCTAATCAACTACCCATGATTCTTTCCTATAAGCTTGAAAATTTCTATCTATAGCCTGGTTTCTGAAAGAAACAAATTTTACTCAGTTATCTGCTCACATGTTCATCTGTCTGTCTCTTCATAATGACTTCTAAATTGCATTTCATTCAAATTTGAAAGAGGAGCAGAAGCTTCTATGATACTCAATTTCCACACATTTTTTTTTTGAAACTTACATGGCTGGATAAGGGAGAAAGAATCAAACTCCATGCCAAGGAAGAGAAAAGCAGAAAACCTCAACACTTCTATATTCAATTTGACAACATCACAGTAACGAAATACCACGCACCAAGTTAACCATTGTATATGGTTAACTGTCTCTGGTTGGTAAAATATATAGGGGACTAGAGTCAGTCTAGACTAATTCATTAAAGAAAAAAATCTGTAACAGGCAGAAGCAGTCTCATTGTTCAAAACTGATTTCTAGAGAAAAAGTTCTTGCCTAAAAAGAAGACAAGGAAATTTTTGAAAAGGAGAATAAATTAATCTCCTCAGATACCTTTTTTAAAAGAAATTCAGATCTTAGAAATGTGTAAAAATACAGAAATAGTTATACCTGTTAAAAACAAAAATAACAAAAAGAAAATTCTTAATGCGTAGTCTGAATTCAGTGAATTTAAAGAACGTATGTAGTACCATTTATGTAGCTCATCAAGACTAAATAGGAACACCCAATGCTTCAGCTTTCAGCTGGACCCTGGGCACGCTGCGTGTTATTTCTAGACTTGGGAAGCTGAGTATCTTCTTAAACCTTAGTCATATACAAGGTGTCAAACTGGGCAGTGTTTACAAAAAATGTGAACCATCTACTTCTAAAGATACGTGTACATACTCCTAGAGATGCACTAAACTCTTTTTCCAGAGAAAGGGTGAGTGAGTATTGGCACGTGACTGGAGTGCAGAGTTAGCACAATTATTTGTCTAAATTGCCAGTGTGCAAGTTGTCAATGTCTCCCATATTTCAGCTTATGAATTGGGCATACAAAAATGACCATGCAAGTGTATTTACCCAAATAACAGAACATTAGGTCTTGCCAGCTTGGCTAGCCTTATTTTACAGTAGACTATAGGCTACTAAAGGAAATACACTTTATTAGTACACAGGAGACAACGCAAAATATTTTAAAATTGTTTCTATAATGCTCATGAAACAATTTATCTAAAAAAATATCCAATGTAATCATACTTAATATTGTATTTTATAGAAAAATAACTATTTTTAAAGTAGAAATCTCAAAGACATAAGGTTTCCAATAAATTTTGACTAATGCTATATACAAATTAATAAACACAGAAAATAAAAATACTAAAGAGATCATTAAATTTACAAAGCATTTCTGTCACAGACTTTCTGTTCCACCCATGACAAAACATTTATGTATTGCTACAGCTTAGTAGTTGCTTTTAGACTTTATTCACAATCTCCTAGGGAGTCTCAAAAATCCATAAACTGTCAAGTGCTGGACTTCGCATTTAAATGCCTGATTTGAGTGAAGCCTACAGAAAATCAAAATATACTAAAAATGTCCTTATTTACTCCATATCTATGGTGTTTGAAAGATTTGCATTTTTTTTCAGTAGAGACTGGAAGAAATTATGCAAAATAAATTGGTTCCACACGTGCTTGTTTCAGCTAACACAGGAAGACCCACTGTTTTCTGTTTTGCTAAAACCACCCAACTTTGATCAAACCATTTCTTTCTTCAGTGTGCCATCACCAATATGAAGATGCACAAATGAATGTGCTTCCTTTGCTTCTAAAGAACCAAGAAATATCTACTCAAAATGGAAACTGGAGAAGACTCTGCTGTACAACAGAATGATCCAATTTTTCAATTTTTATACATTTAAATGTATTTAGAAATCAACTCATGCTATTTTGGTGAAGGAAGGGATGTTATATATCCCATATGTGGAATGTTACACACCCCCTTTCACAGTCACTTCTAATTTAGTTAGCTACAACGCAATCTCATACAAAGAATAAAGTATCTTGCACCTGCATGATGTTATGTGTTGTGTTGCTCCTGTTCAGAGAAAGAAAAAAATAAAAGACTTGGGAAAGTAATTTCCAAAGCAAAGGGAAGAAACTCATCAACATGCACTTTTAATCAAAGTTCTAAAAAGGGTTTTAAAGGATTTGATGGCATCAAATCTTAATTTTTCTACCTCTCTCCCTTCACAAAACTCAACCTCTGCAACCAGCTGTACTGAGATCTGGAAATCCATCACCAAGCTGCTGACATGGCAGAGCTGAGCGGATGTTGAATATAGTTACTGTAACAGCCAAAATACATTTTTTTTTCAGAAAAAAAAGCCATTTGAATTTCTTAGTTTTATTAACTGAAGCCTTTGTTTTCTCTAATGCACTAATAGCCCACAGAATTTCAGTGGAAGGTGTCAGTATGTTTAGTGGTGAAGATACCGTATCCTTCATCAATTTCTTGATCTCTATATGCTACGAAACCATCAGGCAGCTCACAGTTAGGTTCTCAGCTGTGATGTTGCCCTCAATAAAAAGACACCAGTAAATTACACCTGAGGTGCTGGAACCATAAAAAGTAGTCTGATAATACCATGCTGAAAAAGTGGATATTGCTCTACCTATATAGTATCATATGGAACTGCAGAAGTTAAAAGACACAGCATTGTCTGCCCAGTTGTTTCATTTGGCAAGGTCATAAGGAAACTACAATCAATGCAACATGTTTCAGGAACAGTGAAAATGCATTTATCAAAGACAGACTAATTTGATTACCAAATCAGACTGAACTCTCCAACATGTGACTGATTTTAAGGATGTAATTACTTCTTTGTAACATTAAGCACAGGCTTGAACTCTTTGTTGAACCAAAGCATTAAACAGGCTGTTTGGAAAGGCAGCAAAGAGGCAAACTGAAGACTTGCTCTGAACAGCAGGTCTGTAAAGTCTTAGGAAGTCATAATGGTTCACCTGCTTCTAATCATTTGAGCCATTAGATCATAAATATTTCTATTTACTTCTACTTCCTTGCACCTTTGTTAATTGCAGGATTTCACCATGAAAACAGAAATACACTTAAAAGCCACGTACTGCATTAAAAGTAAATTACTTCTTAGGAATGTTTCCATCATGAATGTATGCCTGTATGATACCATAATTAACTCTAGGTGATGTTTATCAGAGTAGTATCAGAATGGAAATGTTACTTGCATAAACAGAACTAAAGAACTTAAGCAAAACAACCAGAAAGGTCTACTTTTGTTAAAATATTTTAAGGTACAACCTAATCTTGAAAACTGTGATGATAAAAAAAAGGATAATGTCTCACTCAGTATAGCAGCTCCTTTTGGTTACTCAGAATAATTTATCCTTATTTTAGTTATAAAAATAAATACAAATTTTAAAATTATCATTCCAGAGCCAACATATTCATAGGAAGGAAAACTATATTCTAACATCAACAAAAGATTAACTACAGAGTAGTTACAGAGCCAGATTTTCCCTCAATTACTCTACTGCAATCCTACTGAAGACAATAAGGGTCTGTAGACAGGAGAAAAAAGAAAAAATTCCCATGATTACAGAGTCTTTATTATGCATATATCATACCACGATTACACAAAAAAAAAAGAAAGAAAAATAACTTCACTACCATATGCCAGATATATTCTGAAGGCTAGCAAGACCATTTTCGATTCAAATTGAACTTTAATCAAAAAGATATGGAAATAACTGCATATTATATTGAAGCTGAAACTTTTCTAAATAATTATATATCAACAAACTTTTTCAGACAATTATTCACTGAATAATGCACAAAGGATATGAATTTCAAACATAAAAAATGTCACTGTAATATGAAATTCTGATTGAGAAATTTGCATTTTGTTTGTGCTAGAACATGTGGCCATTTCTATTTCAGAAAAGAATACTATTACTTTCCATTTAAAGACAGCATTTCCTTTAACTTTAGTATATGGAAGAACAATGCAAATATTAACAAGATGCGCCTTCCAAATAAATGCCCCAACTTTGCCTTGATCTCAATGAAAACTTGAGAAATTTGGCAGTTTGCCTAAAGACTTCAGCACATTCAGGAGATCAAGACTTAGGTATCATGAGACTCTTGGGCTCATGACAGGGAATGATGTTCATCTGGGAACGAAATAGTTCTTCAATTCTACAAACGCTTTGACACTTCAGAGTATTTCCACATTTTGCACTGAGATAAAACAAGGCAATGCGAAATTTTAGTTTGTAGGAAATGACTTAAAGAAAGAGAAAGACACATCCTAGACACTACTCTGATGATTAAGTCATTGGTTTTTTGGCCAAACAAGCCGAAAGGGGTCTGAGCCCAAAACACCATTTTTGTTAATATCATGCTGTTTCCTCATTCTCTTATATTTCTTTATTTTTGTCTCATTTTGACCAGAAGTTTGTCCTGAACCAAAAAACAAACAAAAAAATGTTCCCCCTCTAATACAGTGAAGTACACATGAAGATCATGTCACCTATCCCTGAAATAGGAATACTTTTATAATATAGGATCTGAAAATTCCCAGCCTTATTTCTGGCCATAGGCTGATTTGATGTTGATGAGGAAACAAAAAACTCTAGTTGTCCATAGTACGTGAAAATCTCTAAACTCAGCCTTAGGTGTTCTTTCAAAAATATATATGCTCCCTAATTTTGGAAAGAAGAAGAATGCATTATACAAATGAATGGAAGAAATTTGGAAATTGGAAAACAGCCACCACACTGATAAGAAATGAAGTAAAATCCCACACATTCATATAGATAAAATAATTTACATTCACCCAACACAAAAACTAGTCAAGTTCAGTTTCCTATCCTGTCGTAACAATCAGAACAAGGATGAACATTTGATTATACATTTATAAAACCTGACTGGAAACCAGACTTTGAAGAGATAAGGTGTAAGTATTTTTACTGGAAGGTGCTTATTTCCTGTAATTGAAAAGGAAAAAATCTTTACTTCTATTTCATATACTAACAGGCCATATAGTAAGTAAAGGGTAATGCTTCTCATACCAAGCTTAAGAAAAAGAAAATCTAGAGTTTCTTGACAGGAATAGTGTCAGTTTTAGCACAGCCATTTAAAAATATATCAACTGTATAATATAATAAACACAAAATAGTAACACTATGTTAATTAAATTACCTGGCTTGTGGCAAACCATAGCTGGTTCCTACTCCAACACGTGGTAAGCTGTACACAACTTTTTTCACTGTTGCTTGGTCAGGAAAATTAAACATAACAGAAGCTAAATGAAGAGAGGAAAATATGTACCAGTAAAATATTTGCAGAAGTCTGTTTCTTCACCTGCATATATTTTAAAAATGCTCAGGTTTTTATCTGGGGGGAGAAGTCAGTTCCACTTTTATCCTCATGGGGAAATTCCTGACATTCTTCACACCTATGTATAATTAGCTGGTTAACATTTTTAGCATTAAATCTCCCATTTTTGCAGAAGACCTGAGTGTTGTTTACTTCAGAGGAACAACATCTTACTATTAACCCATAAAATCTCTTACCAGGCTGAGAAGCTGCTCAGTAGCTGGCATGGCATTTGCTCTTCTAACTAGTGCCTTAAAACACTCAGGAACAAGGAATTGTTTAATTCCGTCTTCAGCTGAAATCAAAACTTACATCAGAGTTCCTGAGGGTAAAAGACCACTTATACACCTCACCAGCCACTGAACTGTGATTCAGAGTAACACATATAGAAAACTGAGTGGATCCATTTATTGCTCTAGTACATTAAAACTTTAATTCACTTTATAATTAGAAGAGGAAATATCCTTTTATATATTTCACTAAAATATTTACAGACAACTGAGGAGAAGGGTGAGACAATAGAAAAAGCAAATTTCCAATCCAACATTTGAAGAATTTACCAATTGCAACGATCTGGTTCTGTAAATAAATCTCACTGCTGCACAGAAAGCAAGGAGATTGATTTACGTGACTGTTGTTAATAAAATTTGCACTGATACCAACAAGAGGAAGCATTATAGAACAGACATAAGCACTTTATCAAAGGAAGCACAGTGTTTTAATTTTAAGATTAATAAATAAAACACAAAATAACCACTAGCACAATTTTATGCAACAAATATAAACTATGACCTACTTCTGTTTGCCATAAACACTTCCAAAGCTGTGTTCTGGAGAAGATAACGTCTTGAAAAAACAGCTCGAATCTCGCTGAACATCCATTTTCCATGGAGGCCTTCAGTATAGGCAAGGACCTTTAAAGAAAGTCAAGGTGACAGTTATTAGCAGCAATTTTTCAATAAAATGTATAAGAACAAAGGAAATTTTATCCATCAATTAAGTGAATTGTGTCTCTTTGACACTTGAAAACAGTGACTTAAAATGAACTTGAATATTTTTAAGAAATGCAAAGAAAGAAGTACCTGCTGTTAGAAGAATATCAGAAATTACTGTAACCTGATACTCCTAAGATCTATTTCTCATTTTTCACATCAAATTAATTACCCCAAAAACACCAGAAACCAAAACTCTACAAACAAGTACAGGGAAACAGACACACTTGCAACTATATTTAGCTGTATCTTCTTCCAACAGTGTGCATGACATGGTTGTCAGTTATCTATCAGATACCAGATTTACTTCTGAGGCTGCATTGTGCAAAGTACAACCAAAATAATACAACTTGCTATTCACATCCACTTCAGGGTCATAAATTACATGTCCTCCCTTTCCATTAATAAACAGAAAAATTAGCAAAACCAGTATGTCACTGTAATAATTTTTCCTGAAATTAGATGTATCAGATATCCCAAACCATGGTCAAAATTCTGCAATTTTAATTTTGCATTTTAAAATTAGTGTGAAAATATTTTAAAATAAAATAGTTAAAAATAACACTGCTTTTCCTGTTTAAAATTTTCTCAATTGGATGTATTAATATAGGACTAGAGATTAATATCAAATAATCTTTTTCACTTTTCTTTCGGTATTCTGGATGTTCAAAAAAATAGACAAAAAAGACATAATTTAATTAGAAGTCATTTTTATTAACTTGTCTCATCTTTACAGAACAATCTTTTTCCAATCCTTTTCGTCAGCTGGCAGGCTCCCTTCAGCCCTGCATCTCTGCTCAGGTGGGCTCTGCCATGGCACTCCTGGGAGGAGTCAGGTGTTTGAGATGGGGATCCTCACCACACCCATCTGAATTTCCCAGGCTCTGTAGACTGCGACTTTACTTAGGCTGCAGCCACTGAGAGACTTGCAACCTCAGTGAAACAAAGAAATACAGTGAACACCTTCCCTAAAGGAACATTTCAGGCTGAAGAGACTGAATTTCTCTGTTCTCCATTAGGTACACAAAAACTGTCGTACACCAGCTCGCGGTGCTTTACTCACTCGTCTGAGGTCTTTACTTTCCATAATCATGACCTCCCCCAGCTTCTGAACAGGAAAATGTTAGGGAGACCATATGCTCCTGCTGTCAGTGATCCTTCATGCTTGAGGAAATGGAAATTGTATTTCTTCAATCTTTTCACTGATGCGGCTTCAAGTGAGTAACGTCTCCATATATGAAAAGCTAATTTAAGTCTGTGCACTTGGCGTACAACCTTTTCCTCATAACCATGATGAGTCTATTTCAGAGAGGATGGTAATAACAGCAACAACACAAAAGTGCTTCAGCTCACGGAAAAGCATTCAAATATTAGTTCTGTCCTTGATAGAAACTGGTCAGAGGAATAGAGTGTCCCCTGTACTGTTTACATGAGAGTAAGTTACAGACAGAACTCTTAGACCAACATTGTGGCTGATGACACTGTTTCATTCACCTCAGCTTTCCACACTAGTTAAAAACAGCTTGGAAGCACGGAAGGAGCTTGATTCTTTGGAGGTCACCCAGACACATGCAAGAGACTGTGAGCTCCCTCCATTCAGTCACAGGTCAGCTGTGGAATGCTACTTCATACGCTAAATTCTTGTAATGGTTAAAAATCTGCACCTTATTTTTACTTTGAACTCTGATAGATCTTGTAACACTTTTGTCTGTGAGCTTTCTAGTATCAGGTAACTTTTCTTTGTGTTGGTAATTACAGACTGGATCCACTTACTGCTTAGCCTTCTCTTTGGTAGGCTAAATAAACCAAATTTTCCATGAATTTCTTTCATTGAGATCAGATGCTAGGATACCTCTGGTATCACATATGTGACATTCAGGTGGATAAGAACAGTGACCACGAAGATTTAAGCACTCTCCTTCTTTGAATGTATTCTGCTGCTATCTGATACACAATTTTTGTAAATACACAAGTTTTTTAATTAAAGAGAGGAAATTCTGAGGAAACTGCTCACATTTAAAAAGCTAAAATATGAGAACAGTCTTTTGGAGGGAGGGGTTTGAAATGTATGTAGCTGTAACCAGATCGACAGCAGCCAGCAAATTTGCCAAAGAATTAGCTCCTTGACAAAGCATCATGCTCCAGGAAACCACTTTTTGTATCAAAAATGTTTCTAGTTATTTTTTTGTAAAGAGAAATGTTTATTATTAACTATATTCTAGATATTAACATATTAGAGGATTCACAATAATACATTTATGATGTATTGATATATACCACAGCTTAGTTATTACAGATCAACACTAAAAGTGCATTGCATACCAACCATACACTGCTTGCCTTTTACTTCCTCCTCTTCTTTAATTAAGTATAAAGCAATTGCAACTACACAGAGGTAGATTCAACCCACTATGAAATGAATGACATATGATAGCACTCCAGTAAAACAGTTGAATGGAATAGGAAATCAGAGGAAATAAAGGAGTCTATAATTCAATTGATGTCCTCAATTACACTCTTCTTAACTGTCTATTAGTCCTACAAATATCAGATTATCATGCCATTATCAAATCATCTGAATTATTTCAGTATTTCGGTTGTAACATTTTCCTGTCTAAGATATACTACCCATTTTTGCCATCCTCCATAACATTCATCTTACACCGTTTTCATGTGATGCATTGAACTTCCCCTTATTAGATATCTACAATTTACAGCAGATATTACTGACATTGCAGCAGAATTCTTTCTTATTGCTGTTATAACAGCCAAATCAAAGTAATTTTTATTTTTCTGAATTTGAACCCTTCAAAAAGCCTTTATTTTTTCCTCCAGGATTATTTTTAGCATTTCACTTTCTTATAGGACATGAATGAAGTCCTGGCTACTTTACATATTTTACAGACTATTTTTTGTATCTTTCATCATGCATAAAAACTTCACTTCACTATGCTAACACACTGAAATTATTTTACTAGGCTATCTGAAAGCAAAATTTCCATGTATTCCAACACTTTGTTGTTTGTACTTAAAGTCAGTACTCCTTATTTTGATAGTTTTATGAGTTTTTCTCCTAAAAACATTCATGAGGACTTCCTGCCTAGGCATGTTTTAATAGTTGAAAAATCATGACTAAGCCCAGAATTCTAGATACATCTCCGATAATCTGTTTTTATTAAAATAAAAACCATCAGCCAATATCTACATTTGAACTAAGAACACTTTTCAGTTTTAATATCAGCTGCAGCTGTTTGGTTTAAAATTCATTTCTCCTTGTAAAACCTTTTCACTTAGGAATATGTGTATGTTTTAAAGATACCAATTTGCTAGAATTCATTGCAGCAAGCTGAAGCTCTCACCTAACGAGAATGAGAAGTCTCTGAAACTCAGGATTCTGTAATATGGAAAAACATCTCTTGGTGTCACTTATTTAGATTAGTTTACTAAAGCAGCATGGGATGCAGATGGAACGCTCTAGAGAAGAAAAGCAGAACCATTACTGAAGTACTTTCCTCCTTGGATCAGATATGAAGGCTCCATTATTTTAATTTTATTTCTGATGTAATCAAGATTTTTTTATTTTCAATTAAAAATCAATGCATTTTTAATCATAAACATTCTTCAGCAGTTATTCAATTATTGATAATGAATTGTTAATTAACAGCTGGAATTTTGCACTTACAAGAAGACTAGAAACACTAGTGTCCATTTTATTTGAATCCCTGGTAGATTATCTCCACAGAAGGAGCACTTAAGTACTGAGGCTCATTTTTGCTGCTTTATACTATTTTTTGGTATCTCACTGCACCAGACACAGCATGCAAAACGATCTTCTGGCCCTTTCCTTTTGATTATTGTTTCTGGAATTGAAGCAATCACAAAATCAGGTGCTATAAAGAAATCAAGGAAAACAGCCTGTAGAATCCTATCTATTTTAGTCACTAACTTTTTGGTAAGAACAATCACTTTTGCTGTCTGTTGCAAAGAATTTTTACGTATTTCCTTTTTTTTAAAATAGCTCTTTGGGGTGATTCATTAATGACTATGTATGTGAACTGAATCCATTGTTTTCAGTGGAAGTTCATCACTTGTCTTTTGAAACCACATTTCTAATTCAGGGTATTTTAATTCTAACCAGATTTCTCAGTGAAAGTGTCAACTGATACTTGTAACATTTTTCAAGTTTTGTTTATATCTAGTGCAAAATGTATGTATCATTAACATGTAATATATCTATCGATCTTTTTGTGGGTTTGTTTGATGAATGGTGAAAAAAACATGAAAAAACTTTTTCTTAATATCTAATCTGAATTTCCCTTGTCTCATCTTAAGGACATTTCCTCTGGTCCTCTCACTGTAGACATGGTAGAAAAGACTGGCCCACACCTCACTACACCCTCCTTTCAGGGAGTTGTAGAGAGTGGTGAGGTTCCCCCTGAGCCTCCTTTTCTCCAGGCTAAACAGCCCCAGGTCCCTCAGCTGTTTCCCACAAGAAATGTTCTCTAGTCCTTTCACAAGCCTTGTTGCCCTTCACTGAACACGCTCCATGGTGGAGAAAACATGGAAGATTTCACAAAAATGCATCTCAGTGCTTGGTTATTTCATCAGAGTGCCATCTACAGCCAGCCACAGAAGTGTGGTTATGCACCTGGCTGAGGTACAAAATAGGCATTTAGAAAATAGTTTGGCATCACGGTGTGCTTTTAGAGGTTAGAAACGTATGGAATTGATTACGGAAAATCATTCTATCCTGTCAGGGATTTGGATTTCCCTTTTTCAAGAGCTGTCTAGCATTGCAATTTGCTGCAAGGAAAATGTGAAATTGTGAATGCAGGTCCTCATGGGTTAAGACAAATGGCTCCTATGAACACACAGCCAACATTCTTCTCCAGAGCAGTCTAACAACACAGAGTTCACTATAGGTACATGGCAGACTGCATGATTGCTTCATGTACTGTACATACAGATTGAGATGACAGACATTGCTGGCATGGAATCCCAGTCCTAGGGTTTATGACATACCACACAGAGTAAGCATTTTATAATTTCAAAATATTTGATGAAGTACTGAGTATGATCAACCTTTAGATATAGCAGTAATAATTAGTATACACTACAACAAGGGATATATGATTTCAAGATAGACAAGTGTAAAAAGAAGTTATATTTATTTGGAAAAATTCAAAATCAGGTAAGTTCAAAAAATGAAACACCTTGTATTTTGCTTTTCTAAACTGGGAAACGGAGAATGTAAATAGATAGAAAGAGCAATTCAAATCATTTTAATGTCCTAGTGTTTCATTGACTTCTTACTACTTTTTTATACATTTAGGTGACTTTAAGAACATCTTTTTGGCCTCAATTCCCATAATCATATTAAATACTTCTAAAATCTCACCAAAATACTGCTATCATTTTTTCTTTGCACATTTTGGCCTAATAAAATGTTGCCACTTTCCCTTTACATTAAGGTCTCTTTTTGCCTTCTCCATAACATGCTTCTGTGTAAAATGTTTCTTTATTTGTAAGCCTTAAAAGCTTTCCTCCAAGTAGCTCTTGTAATGTTATGCTGTGCAGGATGAGCTGAGTATTATGTGCCATTAGAATTTCTCAATTCGCATCAGTTTTAAAAATCTTTTTTAGGACTTTTTTTAACTAAATATTGGCACTCCTGTTTCATTTTTCTCCTCCTCTTCAGGGATCTAAAAAATGCAGATATTATTTTTGTGGTTTTGGACTTTATTTCCTTGCCAAATATTCTCAGCTTATACTTCTACTTCCAATGTTTTTTTAAGCTTTCAAGAGGCCCCTTGTCTTGAAACATGAGGTTCTGTTCATCCAAACCTTTTCTAAATTTGATTTCTCTGGTCAGCATACCCACTTGGTTATCCATTAAAACAATGCCCACTCAGCTTAAAGCAACAGATGCTCTTATTCCCACATTCATTTGCAGTCATCTGAAAAATTATTTGAAGTTGGTCCACTTGAAGGCCATTTTACTCTTTTCATAAGCAAAATGGTTTTGCATGTTATGATTTCGTGTTTTAGGCAAGGAATGGAAAGAATATTGGAATTTTTCGAGAAATAGTTGCAGCCAAGTAGAGTAAAAAACCAAACCCTACTCCAATATCTTATGTATTCTAAATAGACCATTTCTAACAATGCATTTGTGAAACACCAGTGCATAGTTTTAAACATAAGGATAACTTCAAACAAAATTATGAATAATAATTACTTTACCATTAATTTTGATCTCTGTGCCTTTGCACAGTTTTCTTTCTATGCAACATGAAAACAGATTGTCAATTTAGGCAACTCCTGAAATGCCAGCAATAGACGGACATTATTGAGAAGAACAGCATCAGGAAGGGGTAGAAGATTTAGACATTATTGCCCTAGAAAAGGTAGGCAGAGGTCTTTTTTAGGCTCTACTCTCAAACATATTCAGCAATTATTGTTTTAAGCAGAGGCATGACTGATATAAGAATTTTAAAACCACGAATAAAGCTGATATGCTGGCTGGGGCAACAGCACATGTGGAGAAGCAGAAGGCAAATATATTCTAGTGCCCCATAAAGCCGTATCAGAGCACAGCCCACCTCAAAATACAGAGGCTGAAGAAACAAATAATGGGGCGAAATCTCACAATTAGTTCTGGTAGCCACTGGATTGAAGCAGATTGTGTCAGTTACTTCACAAGGTTTAAAATGACTTTTTGTTGACTTTGGCAACAACGGGATGTCAGACTCAAATCTAGTGAGAAATGTTAACAGAACTGTTCCCATTCTCACTCTACATTTCGTGCCCAAAGATCAATCCGAACTGGGGAGTGGTGATCTCAGACTCAAATTGCTCTGAGCAATTCTGCCCCAGCAGTGAAATGCAATCAAATTAATTCAATTAGAACCACACAAATAACAGTTTAGTGGGCATGCCAAAAAAGACATAAAAATGATATAATCTGAGCAAAACCAGACTTTTTTTAAGGAATAAAAATGGAGAGCTGCTTTTTCTCTCAAATGGTCCATTCTCTCCATCAATTGAAATAAAGGACTTTTAATATTTACGAATTCAGGGAGAATACAGTGTTAGGAAATGCTTTTAAGTTAAAACCAATGCAGGATAGTTATTCAATAAATAGTTGACAAAAATACAGCTTTATTACACTTGTATTATAGGTGGATTTCAAAGAATCTGTGAGAGTTTCAGCTGAGAAAAGTTGCAGCAGGAGCAAAAAACCATAGAAATAGTTTGAGGAATAAAAAATGTATGGTATCCCTAAATATGTGATGTGTTCTTTCCCAAGAATAAAGCCATCATAAAATTCTCTGGGTGTTTTGTTTCATTTTTTTTTTCCTAGAACTTGCATGTATTTATTCAAAAGTGCAATGCAATAAAAAAATGCATAAATACTCAAATGTACCACAGCACAAATTCTTAACATTATAGTAACTGAAGGCATTATAACTGGTCTTAGGAAAAGAGTAAATATAGGGTTTTGTTAAACATTACCCATTTCCTAACAAATGAAGGTAGAAAGACAGTTGTATGTTCCTCTTTTTACAGATGTGAACTTAATATCACAGAGGAGATATGTGGAAGCATCTTGTATTTTAACAATTTCTCATCTGATTTATTCAGTGCAGAATGCATATGATTTAAGATCTATAAAAGTCAATAGAATATAATTTTTTTTTCTACTACCAGGCTTAGTTTTTTATGTTTCTAATATCTCTTCCTATATAATATTGATCAAAACCCAGTAATATTTTGTTTTCAACTTCATAAATAAAAGCTGTTTCATTAATCCCAATATTTAGGAATATAATCAGAGCACATTCTACTCCTGAAATTTTAGCAATAGATTTAAAATTAATTTTTATACTCAAAATAAATATATTGGTTTATTCGATGATATATATTGTGCATCTACAACATCCTTACCAACCCCAAAATTTCTGCAACACAGTTTGTAACAGTCAAGCAAAATCCTCAAGCATTCAAAATGCTACAGCTCAAAGAATCATAGAATCAGTCAGGTTGGAAGCGACCATAGTGGGTTGTCTGGTCCAACCTCCCTGCTCAAGCAGGGTCACCCCAGAGCACATGGCACTGGATTGTGTCCAGACACTCAGCTGTGCCATGAAGTGTTGGGTGCGGAGCACCAGTGACTCCTGGAAATCAGTTTGCTTGGAGTCTGAATTTAGAGTAGTTTCAGGGCTACTCTATGTTATGTCAACTTCTAAGGTCCCCAAAGTACAATTACATATCCTGTGAATAATGGTGAACGTATATCAAATTAGCTTCATCTTCATAACATATTGCAATACCAACTGATTCTTTATTTATCCACTTAAAAAATGTTTAAGATAAGTTTGTTTTGCACTGCTGGAGAAGACAAGAAACTATAACACTGAAAAAGGGAAAAACCTAATCCAGAGCTCCAATAGCAACCAAAATTCTGCTGTAATTTTCAGTATTATATACAGAATGTTATCTAATATTACTAAGTCTGTGCAAGGAAAGAATAGCAAAGTTTCTTCTGAGAATTTTTACTCAGAGTGTTTGCAAACTGCCTGTTGTTGCTCAATAATAATTTAATCAGTTTGTACTTCTGACTTATTTTGCTTTAATATTACAGGAAAGGTATTTATGAGTTCTATACTTTAATAATATAGTATATTATTTAATAGTATATTAATACTTAAATAACTCTATGCTTTCTATAATTGTTTTAGACAACATATTTTTATCAGGTATCATACCTAAGCACTGGTAAATAACTCCACACAAAATACAAAAACTACAAATATTGACATGTATCAAAGGTAAGCTGTGTATATAAACTCCAAAAAAAAATTTTTATATTTCTTTCAATAAATGGAGCCAGATTTACACCTTTTTTTTTGTATGTGTATTCTGTATATTCTATGTCTCCTTTCCCATACCTAACCATCAACTTTTTAAATTTCAACAATTTAAGTGTCAAATTTATAGATAGTTAAAATATTTATGGGGGTCTAATCCTACTCCAAAAATCCTCATGAAAACTAAGAAGAATATTAAGTATATCTACTCAGCTGGCTACTAAAAATGGATTCTGGGGAACACATTTAGTCTTCCAACGTCTCCACAAAGCAGATTTGATATACAGTTGCTTCCACATTGGATTTCTAGCCAACTGGAATGCAAACCTGCATGTCATAAATTTGGGCATACTCACAGGCTTTCCTGTGGTGAACTCCAGGTTCCCAGTATGAAATTACTGCAACACCTGTCAGCATGTAGAGGTACTTTGTGTGAATGTGCCTTAGTTTTTATCTACTACAAGCTGCTCCAACACAGAAGGTGTTTAAATTTTATGGACTTCTGGGTACTATGTGACTGTGAAAAAGTGTGCCAATCCCAGTCAAAAAGGGTTCTCTCATATAGTCTCAATTAATTGCTTCTTAACTTTTATTTAATTAAAAATAATAAAATGGGATTCAACTCAAGCTTTAGAAAGAAATTAGATATTTCCATTTTTTAATTGATTACAACAGCCAACTATTCAAATTCTCTAATTAAACTAGATTCTTACTTTTTTTTTAATAGGGAACAGGCTAATTAGTTTAAAAGAAAATAAACCCTATCAACTTGTATAGAGAGATTACTGCCTGTACAGTGATTGGTTTTATTTCTACGGCCATTAAGTGTGGATTTGATGCATATCACATTTCTTTTAAAGAATACAAGCACCTAGACTCAATTTCCCAAGATGCATCTTTTCCTTGCAACTGAGTATCCTGAATGCCACTGCTTTAAGTAGAAGCTGAGAGTATTGAAATCCTCCAGAAAGTGATGTCAGCATCTCACAAATTTGATTCACTTTCACTGAAAGCCAAGGAAGTCATATATAAAAAAAAAAAATAGAGTGTGGGGGAGGGTGAATTCAAAGCCAGGAAAATTAGTCATGTAAAAAAGTGTCTCAAACATGAAATTTTGTCCGATGTAAATTAACATATTGGAAAATACACAGCGATCATCAGTTTTACCATATTATTATGAAGTTCCTTCTTTTTAGAGTTTTTTATGTATACACATTTGTAAAAGAAAAAGAAAATGGTACAAAAGGATTGTAACAGTTTAACTAAATGAAGCAATCATTTTAATTCAACAGTTCAGAAGTTTACAATCACCTTCTAATCCCCTCACTGTGCAAAAACAAAGTCTGAAAATTGTTATTCTAACTGTTATATGACTAGTTTTGCTTGCTATGCATGAAACAAACCATACAACCACAACAAAAAAACCCAGACAGTGGACACATAGCTAGATACAGAAGGACCATCATTTTCTCAGTCAGAGAATCTACGGTGAAATATTTTCTCTTCTTTATTTACATAAAAGGGAATTAATGATGAAACCAAGCTAAAATAAGTCCCCACACAACTTTGTAGTATAATGATGAGTTACTCTTAGGCAGAACTCTTAGAGAGCAGTCTTAGAGAGAAAATCTAACACATGGCATTTGACTGTTGCAAAATAATCCCCGCTCTGCTTTGACTTCTTTCTATGAACTGTAATACAAGGTCCAATAGGCAGCCTCAGATGCATCTCAGGTCCAATGCTTTTCAAACTTAATCAAGGGAATATAGAAATGTATATAAAAAGATGAAAGTGTCTTTGCCTTTATACATACTGAAGAAAAAAAACCTAGGGGGAAAAAAGTGAGATCTTTCATAGGGGAAGGTTAAGTCTGATGCTAATGCTTATTTAAAATGGTGACAGTCTGAAGTAGTGAAGCCTTGCCGGGCTGCTTTAATTTCTCCCTGGAATAGCTCTCTCCCAACCTTCGGCAGCACATCAAAGTCTCTGGAGCTCAATTAAAATTGGATTATATTGAAATTCTCTATCTATGGAACTGTGTGCTCACTAACACTTTTCTTTCAGTAATACTCCAGATGACAGTTGCCCATCCCAATTTAAACAGTTGTCATAGAGACCATGAACTAAAGCAGCAGTAACTAACAATACAAAGGAAAGGTAAGTGGTAGGATTTCTGTGAATGAAGGGCTTGGTTTGCAGCTGCAGTGCTCACACTGCAAGCAGCTAAATGCAGAAAACATACAAGGCTGTAATACTCGCCTCACTCCTAAGGAGAAGGGCAAAGTAAGCAAAATAGTAAATATTTTCCTTTTTTCCTCCAATCGCTAGTAGTGTTTTACATTCCAGCATGTTGTAGCTACCTAAAATATCCAGAATTAAATGGCACTCCCTATGAAAAACAGCAGAGAACCCTGAAGTCAATCCACAGTCACCAGTTCACAAATTAAAGACATCAAATTACATTTTATAATTGCAGTAGAAAAAAAAATGGTATTATCTTATTATATTCTGGAATTTTATAGAAGATTCTTTAATTATACATTACGTACAATTCCTTTGTCTTTATGATAAAAATCTAAAGTGAAAATCTGATACAAATCTGTAGGAAATTCATAGCCTGAAACCATCAGGTTAACACTGTGGCATCCAATATGTGTAATGATTTCAAATCATTTTATTACTGCTTTTAACTGTTTTATAATCTAACCATGTAGATTTTTGATGTACTGCACCAAAGCCTGACAATACCATTGGAAAACTCTAGCAGCTTCCAAAACTCCCAAAATAACATAAACAGCTTATGTTTCTGGCAGCACCAGACAGCAATGTATTTAACAGCATAGATTGCTGGTAATGATACTATTTTCTCATGTAGATGGCATGTTTCTGGCACTATAAACCCTTTAACCTTTCTTGTAATTGGCTTATTGAGAGTCCCAAGGTTGTTTTTTGTGCCATTGGGCTGATCACCATGGAAATGAACACTTATTGCTATTTCACTGTAGTGCTCTATTTTTCTTCCAAGCCCTCCACAAGCATTCTCCCTGCTCTCCCGGGAAGGCAGCGTTAGGATTTTGAAGCAGCAACAAGGCAGAGTGCAAAGAGCACAGGCCAAAGGGGAAGAAAACAAAAATGTGTCAGAAAATCTAAAAACCGCACAGATCAGAATTTGTCAAAACAAGGCCTTGGTTTAAACCAACAAGAAGGGCCCCCACAGCTTGGGCCTTGACAAAGCATGGCCTTTTTATTTTTTTTCTTCCCCACTTTATTTTTTTTCTATTTTTTTTTTTTTTTTTATTTTTAGCCCAGCTGTAGAAAACACCATCTAATGAACCTGTCTGGGGCTGCTGTCCCCATCCTGTCAGGCACGTCAGGAGATGACAAGCACTGGGGACAGGCCGCCGCCAGTCACAGACAGGCCTGCCAGCTGGAGAGTTCAGCCCCAATCTAATCACGCCACCAGAAAATAACTTTCACGCTTGCAGCCTGACAGGAAGGGCTCAAGGAAAAAGAAAAAGGGGGGAAGAAAAAGGAAAAAAAAAAAAAAAAAAGAAAAGAAAAAAAATAGGATCGAAACAATGCTTTTTGTTTCAATTACAAACCTTTTTTGGCACGGGGAACGGGAGTGGGAGCGGGGAACACTTTTTAAAGCTGCTTGCGCTGCTTGCTGGTTTCCTTTAGTCGAACTGCTTCTGTCTTTTTTTTAACACAACTAAGATCAATACAGACATTAATGCCAGCAGTTACAAAAAAAAAAAGTGAAAAGGAGACAGTATTTGTGGCACCTGGATATGTTTTTGCTACATTTACTGCTGTGCTCTTTTCCACACCTTTACACACTCTTTTCCAACATGTAAACAGACATAAATCTATCTGCAACCATTGGTGGAGCTGTATTTATGAAAACATGAGAATTATGGTACGTGTTTTTATTATTTCAGAACAACTGGGATCATTGAACATTGTATCTCTTCATAGCCATCATTCTATGCTTTCTAGTCTCATTTGGGCAAAAACTGACAAAGTACAAATGGTAAGATTATTTGTGCTCCTGAAATGGGAATGAATATTCATAAATAAGAACAACAATTTAAACAAACGTGTTAGAGCCCTTGGCCTCGGCATAGTTGGTTCTTTCCTATTTGCAGATAGACTGTGAATAAACAAAAAGGAAAACCTTGAGCATGTACCTTCAAAAGGGCTATAATGAACAGGCAGTAGTGTACTGGTAGGCATCCTGTCTTTCTTACTCAAAAATTGCCAACACAGATTTCCGCTCCAGAAATTTAATAATCAAAAATTGCTAACATGGATCTCTGCTCCAGAAATCTAATAATCAGTAAATCCATAGAAAGAGAGGATGAAAATTATTATTTAAATAACTTGAAAAAGTAGTTCCCCCAAAAGGCATTAAACCAAATTACTAGGTCTGGACACAAATTTACTTCAGAAATAAGCATCCAGCTAAGATGAAAATGCAAAGTATTAACTACATGTATCCTATGTGCTCCTAAATGTAACTCACAATATATTTATCTTTCAGTGTATACATCTTAGTGTATGTATATCTTCGCAAACAATTTGCATTATTTGAAAGTGAACTGGGATGG
Organism: Acrocephalus scirpaceus scirpaceus; assembly: GCA_910950805.1. NCBI lineage: Eukaryota > Metazoa > Chordata > Aves > Passeriformes > Sylviidae > Acrocephalus > Acrocephalus scirpaceus. The sequence continues at coordinate 50,397,590 of OU383774.1, read as the reverse complement.
AAAATGAGTGATTCATGTAGTACTTAGTAATTATTTTAGGAAGAAATTATGAATGAGCACAGGTCCATTTAATCCCTATAAAATAATAAAAAATGAAGATTTGTTACTACATCCTGCCATTCATTCACTCTCTGCTGACATTACAGATGTCAGAAAGTCTGTTTAAAAGCTTGCTATCTCTATTCATCTTTGTTTCTGGCATGAAATACAGACTATAATAATCTTGTCAAGCCTACATTTAGACACTAATTCATGACCCTCTGCTACAATTTAGAGAAAATTCATACATAACTCTTTTAAGACAAACTATGACCCCAGATGGAAGGGTAATATCTAGATTCAGCTGCCAAATATATGCTGACTAAAGGCACAGCCACCCTGATGTTTTTCTATGAATGAGATGGCCAAATCAGTAAGATTCATTAACTTTTTTTAAACCTGAACACTAATAAGATTTTTTTTTTTCGTTTTGAGGTCCTAGGTATTCAACTAGGAATCATCTTACTTTCCTGGAAAAAAAAAAAAAAGAGTCATCTCTTTCACAATTTAAAGACTAGAGCTAAAGCTGATAAAAACAAAAAAAGAAGCTGATGCCAGATGCAGATGCCACTGACAATGCCAGGGAGCAGTGGTGATTCTCAGCCTTCCAGAAAAGCCTAAAACATCCCATTAGGGACTCAATCTGCAAACTCAGGATACATAGCAGAGCTGACCATTATTCATAATCAACTGGCAGACTTGAGAGAAAAAAAGTCAAACAGAAGAGGGTTGCTGCACACACAAATGGAAATATCTCCTGCGACCAGTCTAGATACAAATGCACTTCTGCAAGGAATATAGGTATAACTGTAAGTATAACTGATCCTACAATCCCCTGTCCATCTTAAAAATCTGAAAAATGTGACAGTAAAAGCAAGTGCTGCCAGGAAAACTCTTTGTATTTTGATGCATAGCTACCTAGACAGCAAAAATCTTTCAGAGAGCAGGAAATATAAAACATGTTCAGGATTACTATTATTATTATTATTATTAATTTGTTAAAGAGAGTGGAGAAAAATATGCCTGTTATTAGAGAAAGAATGGTAAGCCATTCTGGACATGATGACAGTAAACTAGCTGCACAAATCTGCCTGTCAAAGGCATAGATTGACATGAAGGGAAATGAGAGTGATTGATTTCCTATCTCCTCTATTTGGTATATTTTGGTATATGACTAGTTACAGATTGATGTTATATCTTATCATTATTTACATATACAGGGACCAAAGAAACACAGGCAACTCCTGTTGATTTAAGATGGTGAAATACCATCTAATCTCACACCAGTTGGGCCATGAAGTGCTACAGAAAAGCACATCGATATGAAATGCCAGAAATTTCTGCTAGACAGAATGAAATTATTAAAATTGTAATTTTCTCTGAAAATCAGCATACACTTCTGTTAATAATTAAAGCATAAATTTTAAACCATCCAACTGAAACAAGTTGTATTTTTAAACAATGGAAACAAATAAACAAAACACTGCTTTCAAAGAGCATTCCTACAGATATTTTTCTCATAGACAGCATCTTTCTCAAAACCACCATGTACCATTTAATCATTAGCTTATACACTGCTGCTTTATGGTGGTATTATTTAATTTATTTCATTCATGTTGAAGCAGAGAGTGCTGGCCTCTTGACCCCAATTTTCACTTAAAGAAACAAATTTCTTTTTCGCAAACTAACTCAATTTTTCTCTTGTCAACCTTTAGCCTCACTTTAAAATATTAACCTTTTTTCTATCATTATAAGCATCCAACATTCTTCTATCCAAATTTAATGTTAATCACCACATCTTATGGTAATGTTATATTCACTTCTAGCTATCTCTGTCAACCACACAAAAGTAATTTAAATCTATATATTCTCTTTGAATGTAGTAGTACTAGAGCATTTTTGTACGTGCCTAACCATACAGTCCCCTGAAAAAAGCATTATTTCATCTGTGTATTTGCAATTTTTCCACTTTGTACTCTCAAATGTTAGCTAAAAGATGTGTTTCTCCTTTGAAGGTAGAGCAGGAAGCTAAGACAAGGCTGAGGACGCACAAAATGTAGAGCAATGCAAAATTACCACAATCACTTGTCTTCCTCTTCTGCCAAAAATCATTAGGCAAAATGAAGATATAGCAGAATTAGGGAGAGGAAGCCTGCACTGGAAGAAATTTTTTTCCTACATTTATTTTCATGCCATCCCACCAAATTAATTGAATGAGCTGTGTCAGCATTGCTGACAGAGCAATCCATTTTACAAATAATTTTAAAATTTAACACTACAGAAAATACATGAGAATTTTTTATATTGCCAATCCAGAAGCAGTATCTAAGTAAGACACATTAGATATTATAAATATTAAAGCTATTTTTTGGTTTGTTTTCAAAAATGCTGAGTGCTCCTAACATCTGTTACCTTTGGAAGTTTGAGATAGAATCTGGAAGCACTTCAGAAAGTCTAAACTTATTTTGACACCCAGGTGCCCACTATCAGGAACCTATAGAGTGATCTTACTTGCTTGTTCCATGAAAGAAAATTTCCCCCATGTATAAGGAAGTGCTGAGAAGAATGCCTTTTTGCTTCAGGAGGAGAAACAATACATGCATCTCTCCTGCTTGGTATTAACCAATTATCCTTAAGTGCCCATGGTATGATTCATTTAAAAGACTGTGAAACATAAACAAAACAAGGCCACAATAATTTGTGAAATGCTTCAGTGAAAGAAAACAGTTACCTTCCCTTTGGCTACTTCAACCTTCCAAGGCAATTGTAAAACATTGACATGAGTCCCCCACATCATTACATTGTAGCATATTTACTATGGAGAATAAGGGAGTCAAGCTGTATTTTTAAAAAAAAAAAAATCTAGTGAGAGTATTATTCTTGGAAGAGCTTTTTAAAAATCAATTGGTTGTTATTGAAACAGCTTTCACTGCCAGCAGGAAAACTTCGGGTATTTTTAATATTTATGAAAAACTATAAATTTTTCACAATGGACAATGTCAACTAGTTCTATCAAAACCCAGACACTTCAAATACTTTTTGCCATTTTCTCGTGGAATGAATCCACAAAACTGACTTTGCAAACTTTTTGTTAAAAATTTAGAATATGGAAAGAGTCTGTCTGATCCTGCTGAGATGTTCATTTATGAGACTGAGCAAAATACTCCTAAAACCCTTCCAGTTTTGTAGAAGCGTACAGTGAAAAACACCAGGAAGTAATATTTTCCCACCTCAGTAAAAACAAAACAAATAGATCCCAACTAGAGAGTAAAACCACACAAAATATATTTTACTTGAAAACATCACTCTTTTTAAAGAAGAGAAACCTGCTTATGGGCAATTACTGTCCCAGATGTGTAGGGATCTGACAATAATGAGCTCCTTTGTCCACTAGAGGGCAAGGAATAGGAAATTAAAATATTGAACTGAAACACTATATATCTCAACAAATACTTCAAATAAAACTCCTGGTAGTATAAACAATAACATAATAGTAGCACAATTCAATTTAGATGGAACTTGTATTCTTTAACTGTCTGAATTTTCTTCAAGATAAATGACCCTGTTCAATGAGGATGGTAGAACATTCATGCCTCCAGAACCCACTAACATCCAAGGGCTTTCATGGACATTGAACTGCAAAACATTTGATGAGGATTGCAGAGCTGCTTGATTTTACAAGGACTGTGTCTTACCCAAAACCCGCTAAAGCTGATCCATATCCTTCCTCTGATTTCAGCATCTTTGGATTAAATGATTGGAGAAACATAATTAAAAAGTGGGGGGAGCAGCACTAAACACAACGAAAAAGGGAGAGAGAACGTGAACATGTCCCTCTCTTCAAATGATTAGGCAATAAAAGAAAGAGATGGTCCATTGGATAGACTAAAGACAACCATAATATCCTGATCTTTTACAGTATTGCTGCATTCTGTAAATACACAAAAAGGTGTATTTCTGAAAAGGGTTGATGCTGTACAATGAAGGCATCACTGTGTCTTGTCAGAACATCCCTCTGGTTCCCTGCACAAGGGAATTCCCTGGGCAATTAATCTTCAGTTTAGTATGAACACATCAGTTCACATACTTGTCCAAAACTTTCTATAAAGACAGTTCTATAGAGTCAGTGGGTTCCACCCTGCTTAGTTCAGCCCATGTATGAATGATTTCTGCATAAAAGAATGAGATTTCTTTTATGATGATGAGTCAAGCAAACTCACCTAAGAATCTCATTGTCAAACTGGATTCTTTCCTGGTTGCATAGAGTCCCTAGTGACTGTAAGCCACCTGAGGCATATTCCACATGTTGACATGGTAAAATTGAGGTGTACAGGACTTTCAGAAGACTGGTAGGTGAAACAGTAGAAGGAAAAAAAAAATGCAAATTTGTTTTGGTTAGCATTTTGCCTGCAAAGCTAAATACATTTCTTAATGGCTTAGTTTAAATACTGAGTCATGAAGAAATCTTCTGTGTTCTTTTGAGCATTGCTAGTCATAGCAAATTAAAATCTCTGGAGACCAAATGCTTTCACTATCTACCTCCTTCTCCCTTATAACACACAGGCTTAATAAAGTCAAACAAACATTACACTAAGCAGTGATGAGATGAGGAACACAATTCTCCATGATTCTTGGTCAGTTTTCCAGGAGCTTATTGCGAGACATTACACTGCTGAATACTGGAACAGAACAGGCCAAGCTAAGTGAAAAGTAGGGCATGGACTGAATTCTCTTCCTCAGGATAAGAGAGGTGGTTGTTAGAAGCAGAATCTTCACATCCTCCTATAGAGCCACAAATTTACTATGTGCTTTGGAAAAAGACTTCATTGATGTTAAACTGCCTAGCCACTATCACTGTGGTCTAATTACAACAGGTCAATATCTTTTTAATTTAAATTTAAAATATAAGATAAAAGACTGAAATTGGTATCTCCAGATATATTATGCAGTCTGAACTTGCATTAGCAACAACTCCATTGTACATAAATAGGAAAATTCACAAGGGTCACCTGATCACTGATCATCTATTGATAACTATTTATTGATAATGGCAGTGATTTTAGACTTTTCTATATAGCAAATGTACTATATACTAGGACAAAGTAAAATCCACAAAAAGACCACATGGTCTGACCTATCAAGCACAGAAATGTCTTCTGCACATGAGATGACCCAGTTCCAAGTTACATTGTTCAAGCAGGTTATTGCACCAGATACTGTGCTAGGTCTATGCTTGAGATCCTGTACATTACTGAAAAAAATCTTGGTAATGAAGCAGACCAGTCCTATAGTCCTGTGAGGCTTCTCATAGCATCATTCAATTCCTGGGCAGTACAACATTCACACTGCTGGAACAACCTTCTCATGTTTTTGTGCTAATACATCAAAGCATAACACTAAACAAAACTGCTATCTACACTTTTCACACACATATTTATCAATGATAGAAAAAATCTACTACAATACAGTGCATTCCCCTCCCAACCTAAGCCATTACACAACAGGTAACAGAAAAAATCCTTCTCCCACAGTGTCTCAGTTCCAGACTCTGGCAGTGAGTAGGCTTGTGCTGTTGACCTTAGCTATCCCTGTTTGAAATCCCATATATGCCCTTTACCACATGGCAATAGTTCAGACTAAGAAACATACAACTTTATGAAATCAAACCAAATTTTTATTTCTAGAAACAGCAATTAATCGAGGCATATTCCCTCTCCTCCCCTTTTTTCTTTATCACACTGGAGATTTTCCTGTGTCTCCCTTACACCATAAAGGTCCCTAACAGACAGCAGACAAGAAATTAATTTACTTCCTTTACTGTTGGTGTCAAAACTTTGAAATAATTTTAATCAGTTAAGAAAAATAAAACAAATAACAACTGTTTACCTCAATAAACCACTATTATTCTATAAACACAGAAAAGAAAATCAAGGAGGCTCAATACTTTGATTATCGAATGCTTAAACTCCCAGAATCCATAATCTGAACATAAATAGCTATATGCTCTTAATTATTCAGGTCTCTGACATTCCTTTTTTAAATTAAAATGTACTAAGAGATAATATCATTAACAGGTGAAAATATTCTGTATCTATACAATATTATAATGACTTTTAAAATTGTAGTTTATATCAAGATTTTGAAAAGCAAATGGCATATCTTTAAAACTGTATTCTGCTGCTACAGAATCAGCTGTACTCTGCTGCTAAAATCAGCTGCTGCATGGAGAATATATAGAAAATAAGGATGGTAATTGAAATTATTGACCCAGTGATAACTCTCTGAGTAAGCAAATCTTGACTTCAACGGGAATTATATTTGAGTTAACATTGCAGGGTTGGACTGCACAATTGCCAAATGACTTCCTGTTTCTTCACCTTGTATATTAAAACCTGTAAAACCTTGATGCCTTGACATAATTTTATGTTGTCACTAATGTCACAGGACACACCAGCTTGCCTTTGTGCTCAGAAGAAGCCCCTCTGCTGACATCTATTATGTACAGTCTGCTTCCATTTGCAACTGTGCAATGCAAACAATGTGTAGGGAACGACCTGTTCAGTTCCACACCATGGACAGATAAAACTGCTGAGCTTGGAAGCACAATTAAAAAGAGTAGCTGTGATAAAAAAAAAGAACATCCCACCAGTTTACTGCTCTGATCACAGGAAGACTCCAGGAGTAATAGCCGTTGTGTGTTTATGGAAGCAGGGAGGTGACTAAAAAGTGCCCTGTCAGTTTTCAGCTCTGGCTTGCCAGCTGCATTAAAATGCAGCCCTGAGCAATTTTTTTTTTATTTTTTTTTTTGTCTAGAATTTCAGGAGCAGAGAGTACAAAAGAGCTGATGAGCAATGAATGCTTCACCCTTCCTCAATTAATCTTGTCTCTCTACCTTTGCTTTTGCTTTCCCTCTACATGAAGGTAATAATGACACCCTCATCCATTATCCTTTTATCCCTGTTATTCTCGTGAAATTGCTTAATAATATGTTACAGATTCGTCTTCACTCACATAATTCTTCCTGTCATTTGCAGTATATCATCCTGCAAACATACAGCCCACTTTCACTGGCCGTTCTTTGAAGATTATTGTCAGTGACATCTTCAGGATGCGTTTGGAATCTGGAGCATCATTTCCGTTGCGATGGGGAATTACACTGACTTATCTGTCATTGCCAAAAGCACAACAAGCAATTCAGTGTTAATGCAAAGGTAACACAGGTTTTTATCATGCCGCCAGAACAAGAGCTCTTGTAAATTTATGCTAATATGGCCCTTTTATAGTTTAATAGCCTCCTCCCCTACTGGAAAAAGGGGCACATGCACACGCACGAGCACACACATTCACACACTAGCACCCACACATGCTGGTAGTTCAATAATCTGTGTCACCGTGTGGTAGGTAATTTGTAGCTGATCCTCTTGTAATTATTTATTTTAAATCTTTTTATGAATGCTAATCTTATATAGTACAGCGGATCTCCAGTTTTGTTAGATACATAGAAGTTATAAGAGGCAACTGAACAGCTCCTATTTCTAACAGTGGGTATCAAATGTGAATGGTTCCCATGACATGAATTCCCTATTTCCCAACAAAATAATAACAGATCGGGCTGTTTTGATTGTTCGCGTTTTTTTCTCCCTTTCTTTTCTTTTCTTTTCTGTAAGGCTTTGGCTGCTGATTTCATTTGCTTTCCTCATCAAGAAATCCACTACTACAAACGAGCCCTTCTCCCTGATCCAGGGTGGCATTCCAGAGGGACCCTGGCAATCCTGCCTGCATGCCAAATCTGACGACACATGACAAGCCGGTCGGCGTGCAGTAATTTGACTAATTATACCGGATTAGAGCATATTAATGCAAGCTGTTTTCTCCAGAGTTAATGACCTGCTGACTGGGTTCTGTAAGGCCCCACTAGGTCTGCAGACAGCTAAAAAACAAAACCCTGCTTTCTAAGCCCTCGTCATTTCGCATCAGCAAATGAGTATATCAAACTACTGAGCAGCAAAATTCAAGCGACATTTTGTGTGCTGCAAACCAATGCAGCTTTCCCTAACTTTCCACCTCAAGGGTTTCTTTGATATAAAATTGAAATCTACTTTTTTTCTCATTTATTGCCTTCCTGCAATGCAGAGTCCAGAAACTGAGTATAATATTTTTTTTTTCCTAGATATTTCCCCAGTTTTTTAACAATGAGCACAGGGGGAGAAAAATAACTTAAGATCACTATAATACTACCATGTGATTTCATTACTGTTTTACCATTATATAGTTTTTAACAAATAATTCAGTATTATAATCAACTTTATTGTGATGGTGATGGTCTCAAATTAAATGTGTTTTTCTGGAGCTTACAACCCTTGAGATAATTATTTTGAGACTGTTTTTTTTCATCTACTTTTTTCTAGCTGAATGACTTCATAAATAGATTGGGTGTTGTTCTAAATTATTTTAAATGAATGAAAATTATTTTCCAAACTCAAATTAAACTATTTTAAAATAATTTTATTTTAATCTTTGGCTTCTTTTAAAAATAGGTTGTTAAGAACACAATAATTTTGACAATATGAATTAATCAGGCTGAAATTGAAGCTTCCCCCCCCCCCCCCAGGAGCCATGGATAACCTTTAGCAATATGATGATGGCTTTGCATGTACCTGTACGTATACAATGTAGGTTCTCATACTTTGAAATAAAGAATCATGGTTTTCATTTAATGACTTTAATGTATATATATAGCTGAATTATCTTATGCAAACATTTAAATTATCCATTCAGGATTCTGAAAAAAAAAAAAAAATCACATGTGGAGCTCTTCATGTGCACAGACTCTTGTATTCTTATCTAGAGTTTTGAGTATTTCAATACTCCACTGAATACTGAAAATATGAACATTTAGCAGAAGTCAACAGTTATTCTTTTCCTTCTTTTTCTAATCCTGGGTTGTTTTGGTTTTTTTTAATTTAAAGACATGTGTGTTACTTTCTGGACTAACTAGCAATATAAAATCAAACTCCTCGTACATTTTTCTCAAAATACATACAAAAGGGGGCAACTTAATTGCAGCTCAGAGGCACATATTTCCTACATAAATGTATCGCTGATTCAAAACATCAGAAATACGTTTATTACAGGGAAAAAAGCTAAGATTTTCTGCTAGTACTAGACCATCTTATCGTAGTAATTCTACATATACATTTGTATCCTATGTCTCAGAAAGGACTAATGACCTACATTCAGTACATAAGATACACAGGGAACCAAATCCTTTGCTTAGGCCCACATGTGTATCTAGCGTAACTCAAATGGAATTTAAAATTAGTTTACCATAAATGAGATCAGAAACATACTCATTTAAACCACAAGGCCTTTGAGTCAAATTAAACTTCGTACAGTCCACTATCAAATTAGTTATGCTTTGCATTTGTAAGCCAGAAGAAAATTGAGCTATTTGTGACCTGTGCTTGCAGAAAGCATTCTTTCTTTTCAGTGAGTAAAAAGAGGGTCTGAAAAACATTAGTAGTGCTATAAAAGTCCTAGAGGACTAGCTCAATCAGGAAATTGGTAATGGACTAGAGACCTTAACTCTAATTTACTGGACTACATACAATAGTTGAACCAAATCCTGGTCTTGCGTTTAATTACCTTAAGAAAGACCTCTACTTTGCCTTCACCCCAAAGAGCCTGAGAATTATCACCCTGGGACTGCTCTTCAATAATGTATGGAAAATGAGATGTCCACTGCAACCTGAAAGGCAATTATCAAATGCTTGCAGCAAAAAGGCACCACACCCTGGCATTCTTGTTGGCACTCTCAGCAGAGGACTAGAGAGTGAATGGTATGAAGGCTACTAAGCTGTCACCCTTAAGGGGGATCCTTCAGGTCATGGGTGAAGCATATCAGGAGGGCAGTGTGGGAAAGGCAGAACTGTTGCTGCTCATGCATAAATAAAGGACTTCAGTCTTCGGGGCTGTCAATCCAGCATCTTTCAATAGAACTAAATTCATTATACACAAAAAGTGCAGATAGCCCTTCTAAAAGGAAAGAAGCTGGCTTCTGACACTGCTCTTGAAAACTATCTAATCAGTTTTATAATGAAGTTACTTTTACAGTAAAACTAGGTCAAGTAATCAGTTTTGTACATTAGAAGTAAGAAGGAAAAACAAAACAAACAAGGTGTTTGGTGAGTTTGTTACAAGAAAAATTACTTCATATTTCAATATAGATAGATTTATACGATAGACATGTTTTGCACCAACACAGAAACAGTCAAAAATATAATTTTTAAAATGTGGAAAACATTTTTATAACACTAAATAGCAGTTAAAATGTATGCACCAATACAGGAAATCTCAAAGTTTAGATTAGCAGCCCTTAAAGCTTCATTGCTTTTTTGAATTTATGGAATACAGACTTACTGTAAAGGAAGAAATATTTAATTCTTGACTTTATGTAAGTTCTAAACCTGTTTATCTAAAATTTCAACCTGACAGATATTTTTAGGCTTTGCTTGAACAGCCTGATTACCATTCACATCTTCAGATCTCTGTGACACTGGCATGAAATGGTGACTGGGTGATCTCCTAGAAACTTACATGGATGCATAAATCATGCTGCTGTCTTTTCTTTTACAGCTATATAAATCCTAGTGGAGAGGGTCGAAGGTTTGTGATATTAAGGCCTGCTCTGCTAACTTCCCAAGAGCTCAAGGGTTGTACCTTCTTTACATACAAATGTCCGTATGTACATTTATAAAACACCCTACTGAAGTAATGAAAGTAATTTATTTTTTTCTACCATTATGTTCTCTGGAAGATAAGTAGGAACTAATGACTGTAATGTTCACCAGTTCTAAAACCACTTTTCCTTCAACCTGTGAATTTTGTCATTGCAGCTTTGAAATCTCGTCCTTTTCCCTGCTCCGAAGCATATAAGAAAAACTATAATAAAAGGATCTACTGTGAAGCCAAATAGAACTTTTATTCAGCAGAGATGAAGGTGTTCACTAGTTTCATTTTGAAGACTGAATAAAGCACTTTTCAGCCTGTCAAGAACAAAATATCAGACTATAAAATAGTTTTCCTATTAATGCAACTATTTCAAAACCACTATGATTCTTCATTTGAGTTTGCTAAAATTTTGTAAAGAGAATTTTTTTCAGGCAGGATGCTGAAATTATAAAATTAAGTACCATTCTGAAGATAACCAGATTTAGATAACAGTAAACTGGTATGTGCTGAACAGATGCACATAATGGTCAGTCAGGAAGACAACATATTATAAATCAATGATGGAAGCTTTCTTTAATATTAAACTATCTTTGGACACTCTATGTTACCCAGGCATGGCATACAGTACTTGGAATAAATGTTTCTATATTCAAGTGACTGGGTTCTCCTTGAACTAAAGAAACCAAGTAATAAAGAACCAAAATGTGTGGCATTTGGAATCTCATATTATCCTGATCCTCTTGGTTATCTAAAGCTCAGAACAGCCCAAAAATCTTCAAACAAGCTTTCATCATATAATTCACATTAACTTAATTCATGATACTAATTTATGCAAAAGCCTTAAAAGATGGAGTGACAAAGGAAAAAAAAAAAGCTAAACAAAATACATGCCCACACCCTATTTTTTACTATTTGAATCCTCTTCTTCCAAAATTAGGCAGTGATTTTGAGGAAAGAAAATCACCACAGGAGGCATACATTATGAAAAAAATCGCATATTCAAGAATTTTATTTCATCAGTCACTGTGCCCACTGCAATGCAAACTGAAAATACTTTCCCATTTTGATAGAGGTTGACAGAACAAGCTTTAAATTATTTCTTGTTACTTTCATCAGACACATCATATTAATGTTTCACTGGGAGCTGAGCATTTTAAAAATGTAATTATTTATGGGTGTCCAAAACCCTATAGCCAGCTATTCCTGTCTAAATGTAAGCAAAGATCTTATTGACTACAAAAGCAGACTACATTAAATGCAATCACCATTTATTATGCACAGATTACTGTTGAAGGTAAATTCTCAATAAATGAGATTCAAGAGACAGGTCAAAATTTTTTTAAAACTTATCTTTTAAGGGGCATTTCCTAAAATTTAAATTCAATGAGCAATAATCTATGAAGAGTTTTTGATCTGGCTTAAGTATTATCTAATAATGATGGTGCTAAATAAAAATCACTAGAAGGCTACAGCATCTGCAAGACAACAAAAAAGGCTTACAGCACAGACTCCATGAAACATTTAGCTGGTATTTTCCACACACTGATCTAGTGAAAAGGGGTAAGCTGTAAAAATGTGCTTCTGAGAGTTTCAAACCATATTGTACAGAAGTCACATCAAATTAATACTGAGGACCATTTAGAGCTTTTATTCTGAAAAGCTTTTGAAAAGGGATTAAACTATGAAAACTCGCATGATACTAAAGTACCTATTAATGGGTTTAGGGGGGGAGGAACAATGAAAGTGTTATTTTTAGATAAATCGTTACTTTGTATGTAGCAGCACAAAGCATTTGCTAAAGAGACATTGCAACAGTTCTCCAGCAATATCCTGCACGTCTAAACACTGATTAGCAGGAGAATTTTTCTTGTCATTAAGAACAATCTTGTATAGAAAAGAGTGTCTTATGGCTTTCTCTTTAATTTTTGACAATTTTTATAAATAATTCATTAGGAAAACGTAATCGTAGTTTAAAATTGCGTAAGTAAAACGGCACCATTTTTAGATTACTTGTTATTGAAGAAAACGCAATAGAATGTTTGTACTCCTGCACAGACACATCTGATTATCGAAAGCCTACTAACTACTGATATTAAAAAAAAAAAGTTCACACTGTATCATACACTTAATACGCAAAAAATAAAAATAAAATGTTTTTGAAAAATACCAGGAAACAGCATGAGTAGTGAGAACAAGGAACTGGGGTAGTTGTCATCTCATCAAAAATAATGAATGCTCAAGAGATTTCTAACTTCATCTCTTCCCAGTCATTTGTCCGATAACAATAGACTACCAGGAGAGAAAAGACTAGACGCAGAATGCGCTCTTCTTCCTCAGCTCCAGCTAGCACCTGTAACCCCAAACAGCTATGTACCAGCTGAAATCCACATGACGACAGCCCCAAAAGACAACTGGAAATGTTGTTCCTAGCCTGCTGTGCCTTCATTCAGCGGTGGGATGCACCACATGGTGGATGACAGCTTTGTGTCTGCCCCATCTTGCAGCCTCCCCTCCTCCCTCGACACACAGTCGTGCACACACAAAACAGTCTTATGGCTAATGATGCAAACATGAAGTGTAAAGTCTCCTTAATTTGACCCTTGTTAAACTCCTAATTGGATTGAGGCGGTCTCAGAGTGGAAAGCAACCCTGGATTATTCAAGAAAGCTTTTACAAAATGAAGACCAAATTACAAAAGGCTTCCACTCTGGCTGCAGGACACCACAAAGAACAGGCAATGAATTGCAGCTGTCACTTAAGTTAAAAATCTAATCAATTGCCTTTTTTTTTAAACAGGTAACTTTTTGAACAGTTTCTTCATTGTGATACTCTTCAGAGTGTGCTTGACCCAAATTTAATAAGCTGCTATTAAAGCAGAAGAGCAGCTGTAGAGCAAACACTGTAGAATGATACCGTGCATTCAGGCTCTTAATGATTTTAAAATGACTACAACCATTGCTTCATTCAAGAGGAACAAAGCTCAGGGCTCTTTGCTCAACAATGTCTTAACACAAACTGTCTGAACAGACAGCATTCATTTGTCCTTCATGAACCCAAAAGGTCAGCTGCATTGCTGAGAACATCTCAACAGTTTAATTGTGTTTCTCCTGTAGGAAGACTGAGAGGAGAAACTTGGGGATTCCTTGTGTGTGAAAACTAGCCTTTCTTTCTATTTTTTTTCCTCCTTCCAAGGAAATATACAGCTTAAGCACGGAGACAAGGGGTGCATGATATGCAGACAGGTGTAAAACATGAAGTAATTATAGAAGCTCAAATTAGTTCCTAGGCCTGAGGCAAAAAAGAGAACAGTGCCTTGACAAAAGGGAATAGCAAATAAGGATAGCAAACAAAAAATGGCTTGAATGTGTAAATTAGCAAGAAAAATGAGACAGAAAAGCTGCTTTACTCTACTATTATTCACCACATGAGAACAGAGCAGCTGAACATGATCAAGAGGGCTTTGGAAGAGAGAGGCAGGCATCAACACCGAAACGAAGCCAAAGAGTGGCAGCTCCGCACTTTCTAGTCAGTCACTCATTATGTGGTGAAGTGCTCTTGAGAAGTGCCTCTTATACTTGACCTATCATATTACTTCTTCTGTAAACACATAATCCCTGCTTGTTAGGTGGTGTCAACACTAGCATTCATTCACTGTGGTAGTCCTTTTGTGTATAGACACTTTAGAAGTGCTGCCAAAACCAAAGAATTGACACCATAATAAAACAATTTGAATTTCAACCAGGTAAACAGATCCTATGAGTTTCTGGGAGATGTACTGTGCAGAGCACTACATCCAGTGTCCCTTATTTGAGACAAAGCTGCTTTCTTATCACAAAATCATTTTTTTGTGTGTGTCCTTTTAGCCAGATTAACGACCACCTAATGATTACCATTAATAAAGGAACAGGTTTAATAACTGGAATTACAGCCACTGCATCCTATTTGCTTCATTCATGTAGTAAAACAAAAACAAAACAAACCAACAAACCAACCAACCAAAAAAAGCCCTACCAGTTTGCATACCTTTTTTATGAGCCAGCTAAGCATAAAACCCGAAACAATAAATTGTACTTGTGCAGAACTGACCACTTCCTGAATGCAAAGTATTATTTTGCTTAAGGTCACACAAAAATCATAAAATCAGTCAGCTTTTACGTCACAATTTCATCCCCTTTAAATTCCAGTTGTATTTCATACAGAAATTTTATGCTTCCATCTTTGTGGGGACTTAAGTCTGATTATTGTAAGTAGATATTTAGATCTACTACTCAAAGCTTACGCCTCTTGGTGTTGAAGGGAGAAAATTCATACTTAAGAACATTTTCTTTAAGCAAGAAGTATAAATAATTGATTCTGTGCTTCTGCGTTGAGGTATTCTAGGTAGACTATCAGGCTAGCATTTATGAAAAGCTCTGAAAAGTTTTGCAGTCAGTAGGACTAAAAAGATGAATCAATCTTTCACTAAACACTTGAAAAAATATGAGCAAACTTTCTGCTAAGTTTGATACTACCAAGTATCAATGAAACACCACACTAGAAGGGTAGTATTTGGCTGAAGTGGCAATTTTTACAAATGAGTCCCAAAAAGGACAAAAGGAAGACTCGGATACATTAGTGCTCCACCTCTCAAAGCTCTCAAAGTAGCACTGTGTGCATCGCAAGGAGTGAGAAAGAACTTGATATTGCAACAAGGTGACATGATGCATTACTACAGCCATGTCTAAAAAAGTAACACATTATCATATTACACCAATGCCATCATCTTCTGCCCTTGATTGCCAGGACTTTTTATTGGGTTTTCTTGGGATGGAGATTTAGCTTACGTTCTTATATACATGTAAATTTTGCAGCTGAATGTATTGTGTCCATGTGCTGGATGGTGCATTCCTGGGAAACCCTGACACTGTTCATGTTTGATTCAGTTACTTGGCAGCTTGCCGACCCTTTGGTCCTCAACTCATCCACCTGGGAACGGGGAAAGTGAAATATTCCTTCCTGTACTAGCCACTGCATCTTGTTCAAACACCTCTGATCGAATTCTCAGCAGCCTCAGAAAAAACATCAGATGTTAATCTAATTCTCACACCTTCTACTTTTGTCTTTCAACTGGTGCTTCTCCCAGTCCTAACCCCTAAACAGAACTTCTTCCCTACATCACTGTCTCTTTAGAAATGCCATTTTAGACTGGCTTAAAAAAAAAAAGCAGACATACCAGCATCCTACATGATGAAGTAGCCATCTCTATTTATTAGGATCTTTTTTCCATTATGTCTCTTTTCTATTTACTTTCACAATTTCTCGAATTTGCCAAAATTAAGATAGAAAAATGATGCCAGAATGACATAATTTTTATTTCTCTAAGGTAACATAGAAATGTGTGTCACTCTATAAATATTAAACAAGACCAGTAACAAATAACATAGGCCTGTGAATGCAGCCCTATGTTTCATGTTAGTAACATTTATTTAAGAACATACAGCACCATGCAAAAGAAGCAAGTTCAGCAGTTTGTGCACATACAAAGGTCTTGTTCCGTCCTTCTTATCAGGACTTGATTTAGAAGGTAAAGAAATACAGGTGTCAATATGGTATCAAAAAAAGGTGTCAATATGATTATCTACACTTCTAAAGGTTTGTCATGAACTTCATTATTTGTGTTCCCTCAAAACTTCTGGATTCTCTGTTGACATCCTCTTCTCAGATATATTATTTCCCACACACACACACAAAAAGCTTTCCTTTACTGTATAGACTTCACAAGCCTCTGGACAGGTTAACCTTTAGGTCAGTGAAGGATGATGAAGAGACTCCTATCACTGTCTGGGGCTCTGGAGAGCAGCTCTTGAAAAACTACCTTATTTGCTTTCACAAAACAATGACTTCTGCCCACAAGAGCAGCAACTACATTGAGGCTGGCTCAGTTCAAGCACAGCCAAGAGTAATTCTGGAGAATGTTGACATTTTACAGCATATTCACATCAGAGTTATCACATGGGCCAACTGTGATTAGGTGTACTGGTAGATACTCTTTAAAGTTGGGATTTCTGCTTAGTATGGTATTTATGTTTGTGTGAAGAAAGCCCTACAGTTTCTACTCTATTTCAAACTTCTTAAACAAAGAACTACTTCTTCCTTCCTAATTTTTCTCCTGAATCTCCCCTTTGGAGTTTTATATTATTATTTTAGTCCAGTCCCTTCAATGAAACAAATTTTACTAGACATTTTTAAATTAATTTTGCCTGAAAAGTTTTCATGTCTTCCATTTCAAATTCATTCTCTTTGATCTCTTTGTTCTGATCTTCAGCTCATTCAGTCTTTTTTTTTCCTAACCAAAGCACAGCCTTTTTTTTGCTTGTCTTCTTGTTTGTGATTTATTTCTTCTATTCCACAGAGTTGTATAAACTTCACCAAAGTGGTATAAAAATCGAGGGTTTAATGGAACCACTGTAATTTTGACTGAACAGCACATACAGTACCACAGGATCAGGGTGAGGTCAGAGTTCAAGTTCCTTATGCATTTAGTAAACTCAAACAGGCCAGCATTTTCTTTACACGCTGTCCAACATGTCCACTGTGTGACTGATCAGTACATATGGAATATGGCAAACATTCTTTTCTCAGCAATTTTTCAGAATTTCTGGAAAACAGACAGTCCAACTAGGCAGTCACACTCCACAGATCTGGGAGAGTACCAGGGAAAGTGGAAGGTAAAGGCTTACCAGGAAAAAAACCAAAAGTCTGCTGCTAACACTGGTGAGATAAACAAGGTAAGAATTTAAAGCCCAAAAAAGCACCTCAGCTTCTTGTTTCCAGTTTTTGTCAGTTATTACTGCAGGTACAAACGAGTACTACTTTACTACTATTTCTAAATACTCATAAGAAAAACTATTTTCATCTACCCATACCAGATAAGGATATCATATTCACTAGACATAGCATGGCAGAGCATAAAGAAGTTTCTAGAATCAAGGTGACTTAAATAGTAACTTCTGTCACAAAATTCATGCAAAGTAGCAGAAAAATGGAAATAAAATGAATGCTGCTTACTGAAGAAAGTAAAATAGTTAGAGAATGAAACTACAGCTGCAATTCCCAGTTTTTGGAAGGCCACACTCTGCTCTGAAACAAACTCTTCCAGACGCCAACTAAGACATGAGTTCCTGGATTGAAAGTTTGGTCAGAGCAAAAGAATGACTGACATGTAAGCTTCACTGACCCAACTACATCTGATGTAATTAGTGTCAACGTTTTAGCTACTGCTTGATATGTACCATTAGTCTTAAAGATTTTATTATATGTTTAAAATTATATAGAACAGGTGTACTCTGACTAAACATGAGTAGATTACTTAGCAGCCAACACACCTGAAAACTGCAATATTTGAATAGCACAAGCCCATAATTCCAGTTAACTAGACTTTAAATTTGTGACAATCTTTCTCCAAGGAAAACAACTGCTCATTTTTAGGCACTCATGTGTTCTAATATACCAGTCACTGTACTTTGTCACAGTCCTTTAAAAAAGAATACAGAAAAAAAACCTTTAAGAGCCTTACAAAACACAAAATCCTTGTTTTCATCTGTGACATGTAACCTATCTAAGGATTTCAATTATAAGTATGTGATGACAATTTAGCAGGCCTCTTGCAATATCTGGCATGGTAACCAGATATCATGTGCTTCATCCCAAAAGTCAAAACCTATCAGAATTGTATCATCAGAGAAGTCAAACCCAGGTCATACTTTATATCACTATAAATCATCATGTAAAAATTTTCCTCAGAACTTTTGTATATGGAGGAAGTTCAGAACAAAGCTTAAAGACCAAAACCAAATTCTACTTGTTTAAAACAAGTGGAGAATAACTGTTACTTTATGGCGTAACTGTTCTCAGCAAACCAGACAGTTTCCAAATTTCCAAACTGTATGTTTCAACACACATATTATATATGGGTAGAGTCACACTCATCATATACAAACAGCACTTTTACCTTCTGATGGTTATTATCTTGGGTACATAACACTGCAACCCACACAAATTTAGAAAAAAAAGGAAACCATCATCAGACCTTCTAATGTTTTTATCTTCATGGTTATCAAGATTAAAATTAAGTGGAAATTCTATTTTGTTTTCTTTCCCAGTGATTCAAAATCCTACTGATTTTAAAAACTGCTATCAACACTATAAACTTCACCATTGGGACAGGTTAGGGCACAGGTCTGCCAGTGACCTCATCCTCTTGTCTAACATGATAGCTAAGGAATGTTATCTTACACCATTCGCTCCTCAGAACTAGAGAAGGACTTCTCATCCCCAATGCTGCTAATGTTGTCTTGAGACATCCCAGGTTGTTTTCACAACAACAGACTTAAACAATAATTCATTCTCAGTAACACTATTTTTTTCTACTCATGCAGCCAGTAAGGATGTGAACTGTATTTTCTAGTCATTTTCCCACTTTACAAAATGCTTTTATTAAATGTATACCAAAATAAGTATTTATCCCTTCTCCCATTCTGACAAGCAGTATTATAACTTTTAACATCTCCCCCTTTTTTTTTTTTTGAAAGAAAGAAAGAAAATTTTGTTGAAGTACTGAAAAAAAAAAATGCAAAAGTCTTTCAGATCTCAATACAAAGTTAGGGGTGAAGAGGAAAGAAACTGATATAACTGAAGACAGATATAATTGAAGACTATTATTACTGAACACTGATGCCAAGATACTTATAAAAACATCCAGCCTCCTTGAATAGCTGTGAATCTGGTAGATGAAGTGACAAACCCTGAAGCTTCTGTGCACACCATTACTCTGTGATTTCAGAGGCATATTAGCATCTTGGAAAAAAGATTTTTAGAATCATCCTGGCAAAAAAAGTATGAATACTTCTTGTAAAGTAGATGAGTCCCACTAGTATCAGTGGATTTACTTGCCTGAGAGACTGGTAAGTCAAGATAAATTAGGGTGAGAATGATAGATCTAAGGTTAAATAAAGGTTGGCACCAGGCTTCAGTAATGAATTTTTGTTGTTGCTGCTTTATGAAACCTGCAAAGCTAAAAGGTATTTTCTTCCAACTTTTAAATCTATTTTACCACGAAATATCACCACCTATCAAAACTCAGATTGCATAATAAAATCTGCTTTGCTAAAAGGAATGAAGGGAACCTAACTTTATCTTATGGGGTTCAGAGAAACTCTGAGCCATTTAACAGCAGTACATCTAAGTGGGTTACTACGAGTCTGGAAAGACTAAACAAGAGCCATAAAAAAGTCAATATCCCTAAAGTTACAGATCACATTTATAATTTCAATCTGACTCTATATTTTTAAACAGATGTAGCCAGCCAATATCTTTGTAATTAGTCTGTGGTACACTGAATAGCAAATTTTCTCTGATGGACTCAATACCACATGCTCCCATACATGTCCAAAGTGGAGGGCACAATATAACCATTTTACAGAACTCTCAGGAATCAGGCAGGAGCAGAATAAATCACTCTGTGAACAAGCTGTGTACCAGGCTTCATTAGTTATAATTACCCCCAAAATATGCTCAGCAGAATGCACACGTGTCATCTGGGAGTGACACACAATAGAGTGGGCAACTTATAAACTCCTCCAAGCACAGAAAGAGTCCATAAAACAACTGGCTTGTGCATTTGGATTCATGTGATAACACCTCCTATTGCATAAGCCACCAGATGACACAGATGGGGCAAATCCAAACAAGGAACATTTCTTTTGTATAGGCATTGGACTTCATTTGATGCCTATTCAACCAACAAGCTGAGAAAGCTGAGTATGAAACACTAGATCTTTGTCTTTTTCATTTCCCAGATTGTGCTACACTTGCTAAAAATAATTAAATGTATAGTTTTAAATACTTTGAACATAATGACTTACAGAAAAGAAACACAGTGCAACAAAACAAGACAGGATGTTAAATTTAACATTCTTAGGCAAAAACAAACACTCATCCCCAAACTTCAAAAAACCATTTCTAATATAATATTAACCACGATCTCCCTTTCACACATCATATTACCAAAAAGAGGTAAGTGCTGACTGAAGCTCTTTGAGAACAACCATATCAGCAAATTAGAGCTATTATTTTCTGGGGAAAATAATATTAATATTATGTTCATGAATCAGATTACCTTTCCTTTGATGACTACTACAGAATCAACCACATTGCTAATATTGCAACATTGATCTCAACTTTGCCTGTAAACTTGTACATTTTTTTCTTCCTCCCATACTTTCTGCAAATCATAGTAACTTTTTTTGTCTGAGACATTCCTCCTATTCTCACTATTTACTTCTTTCCATCCATATAGCATAATGTTCCTGGTCATCTCATAGAAAGTCTTTCCCCATCTTTTCTATAGTTTTCTATTGTTGCCCACTTCTGTGGAGACGTGTTCCTGAAAAATACTGGTGTAAGTACTTGTTTACTGTAACAAAAATGAGCTCTAGCTCAAAGGGAAACTGTTATTCATATGCAGTTCACTGCACAGACTGATTTAATGGCAAATATAACGTTCTAGTTAAACATGCTCATTTATGTCAGCATTTTAATATAAACATGGAAATATATATTGTTTGCATGTTACACATGTAGAATAGTGCTGTACACATACTGACATGACTGTGCCTATGCCTATTTACGTTTGTATTCAAGTGTAAAAACACGTGGAAATAGACTCACAGAAAAACACAGACAGATGAATGTGCACACACTCAGAAAGTACCCTACACCTTTAAGGTGGCATATTCAGTGCTTGTACTGTGTTACATTTCTGACCTATTGTTAAAGAATTATGTAACATCTCCACATCTGTTAGCTACTCTGAAGACAACCCCGGACGCAACTCCAAACCTGTGACTGTAGAACATATTTAAATTAGCAATATTAACCACGTGACACTGAGTTCTGTGAAACCACTCTTACCCACAAAACAGATACCCGGTTATTTTGACAGAGTGGAATCTAGCTGAAGTTCATAGGCTTAGAGTGGTAACATGAACTGCCACAGAGAGAGCTAAGTATAGCCACAATACCTAAGATCAATTAAGGTCTATTACAAATAGCATCCATTAACCTGTGATCTGTCAGATCTGTGCATCAGTAACACTGTGTGGATGTAAGCAAGGACAGAATTTGTCCCACTTGGCCCCATTTCTGTGTAGTGCAATCGAGAGGTCAGCTCCAGCATTCATGCATTCAATGCCAGCAAACTCCATAGAGTGCTCACAGGCACAGCAGCAGCAATTTCCTATTTTTAAAAGATCAGAAAGGCAAGAACAATTTGTGAATACGAGTGCTATGGTATTATTTGAAGTCAGTGCCTTTTTCTCTCTTCATTTTTTCCCCTTTTTAAAGAAACAGATATTGAAACTATCCCAGCTAATAATTTCATTCTGACACTTGAGTTTAAAAGGTTAAGTTACTATCTGAAGAAAGGTAATCTGACTGCCTTTCATAGCAGCCTGCAAGCTCTGCAATCTGCATAGAGTGGGGCATTTGTCATCATTAGCTGAGCAGTGACAGCTGGCACCTAGGGTGTCCCAGATTTAAGAAGTGGCAAAGGCACTCTTTTGCCTTAAGTTGCCATCAAGTACAGCATGTTTCATAAGGAGTAATATTTTCTTCTTCTTAGAGAGCATGAAATAACAGCAGTGAATGCATCTGTATTTTTTTTTTCAGCATGGAGAACTGGCTGATATACAATTAGCAGTTGCCTTTAGACAACAAGACACCAGGTTTATTCTATGAGCAATATCCAACTCATGTCACTTGAAAATAACTACAATTGGCTTAAAATTAGGGCAGTATATTTTCCTTCAGAGATATTTCAGACTGATTGATTTGTAGATTTTATTTATAGACATGACAAATAGTGAATAAAACACAGTTTTTAACTAGAGGTATAGTACTGTCACTCCAAGCTAGGAGCGCCTAATTGCTTAAAACAGACAGGTTATTAGATATAGGGAAAAAAATTGTCCTATACTGGCATACAAGCTAATGCAGTATATTAATGCTCCAAAAGAATACCTGATGGAGCACTATTTTAATAGCAGCTTTAGAAACTTAAAGTATATTCTCATAATGTATTTAATAGCTAAATTTGATGCAATATTTGTTTTTTAAAACAGTTCCATGAAATTTTGCAAATGTATTCATATTTAAATGTGTATTTAATAAATGGAATGGGTTAGAAGTCTATGAAAGAAGTTGTTTTCATACTACTATCAATAATTCAATCTATGAAAGACTGAATAAATGGTTTATAAACATTAAGAGATCCTGACTTGGTTATTTTTACAAAAACAAAATATGAAACTAAAAATTAATACACCTTGACATGAAACAAACAAACAAAAAACCCCAGCAAAACAACCAACTAGCACAAACCAAATAAAATTTAAAAAAGCAAACACGAAAAAAACCTCATTTCTCCACAGTCTCTCAAGTTTGGAAACATAATCCGTAATGCTAGATTTTGCATTATTATGTAAAACAGTTTTTCACAAATAAAACTAATTTTTGTGTTAATGTAAAATCTATGCAAATACATGCAGTCATTTATCAGGGAAGCTGACAAGCATTCCATATTGGAGAGGGAAAATGAAACTGCCTCAAGAATAGAGGCAATTAATTATTTCTGTATTTTCTCTTCCTCTGTCTTGAGGCACAGAAGTTATCCATCCAGTTAAAACAGCAAATGAAATAAAGAGATTTTTTTTTTATTTAAACACATATGGCTTTTGCCTGCAATACTGATCACCACAAGGTCTACAGATGCCCGTGGCTAAATTGTACACTGGCAGATGCACACAAGGGAAAACTGTGTTAATGCAGCGTGGTGAACAAAACAAATGAAGAACTGAATTTTGGGGGGTGGGGATAGAGAGGACTTTTTTTACCATGTTGAGATCCAGGTTGCCTACAAAGGATGGATTAGGTTAGCCATAGATTTAGCCTAAAAAGTTTCTTCCACTATGTCAAAAATCTGAATATACATACAGAAGAAAACATCCACGTAGATCCATGCAGTTTTCTAATGTAGAGATTATACATAATGGGCTTGCCAAGATAAATGGTTATATTGTTTCTTCTTTACAATTAAGAACTAATACTACATAATGAATGTACTCACAGAATATAATGAGAAAACTGTTGTCCAACATACTTGCTGTCATTTAAAGAAGCAATGTCTCAAAGTGTAGGTGAAAATGGCAAGCACCATGTCACAGCCTAGCATATGCCATTTACTTGTCTGTGCTTCAGAGGGCTAGTAAGAATTCTGCACTTATTGTTCCTTTAGATAAGGTTAAAAAAAATAAAGTGAAAATTGAAGCCAGTTTATTTCTGGAAATAATTTGTGGAAGAGAACAAGAAATAGCAATGGTAAAATATTTACTGAAAATAAGATAGAACCATGCTGATCACAGTAACTTCTCTCTTAGTAGGCCTGTACACACTGCATAACCCCATTAAAATAAGTACTGACCTTAAAAAAAAGTTAAACCCCACAATTTTTCCCTTAAAAGTTTCCTCTAATTTTACAACATAATTATTTTGTATCAACTAAAACAATAAATAAATAAATGTGAAGTCATAAAGATATCTCCTTTGCCTTACCTAAAACTAAGGAGTCTTAAGAGACAACACTGTCACTACCCTAATACATACACTGTAAATTTTTATCTTCTTTCCAATGGCACTAATATATTATAAATGATAACTGTCTAAAAGACAAGATCTATTTCAACTATCAAGAAAAATTGATAGTAATATTTGTTTCAGATAAAAAGATATTTTCACAAGCTAATACTTCTCTTTCAACAGTTTGATTGCATATTTATGAAATTACAAGACTACATGCTATTTCTATAGCCTTTCTCATTTCAGGGACACCAGGCACTATGCCACTAAGGATCCACATCTTTATATTCTGTCCTAGAGCTGGCCTGAAAACTGGCAGGAAAAAGCAGGTGATGTAGGTTAAATGTTCGAATTCTAGTAAGAGTGATTTGCTGCTCTTAATAAGAGGCTCAAATTTCCCCTAGATAAAATACTGTGTTCCACAATGACACTGTTCCGCCAGTAAAAAAACAAAAGTTCAGAGTGGTGGTGAGAAAATATTTTAATGGCCAAAAGATCTAAGTATAATGTTTTTCCTGGGAAAATCTCACCTCTTCTTCCTTAAATAATAAGTTGGTTGACATGTTTCTATTACAGTTATGGTTAGGATATTTTTAGGAACAATAAGTATTCTTAGTGAGTAGATTGCTTATATTTAAGACTGCTGAAAGACTCTGTAGCTTTAGGGAGTTTAGAAATAGTCCTGAATAAGTGAAAGTAGATGAAAAAATATAGTTTTAATGGAGATTCTGAAAGCATAATCTTTCATTTGTTTCTCCGAATAACCTCACTCTCCTCAGAAGGGTTTTAGAGAGTATTGGCGGGACAATTTTTGTGAGAGCATGTTGTTAAAATATGGACAAAACAGCAATGTCCTTTCTCGAGAAGCTATTTTAACACTATGGCTAAAGCACAATGAATTTAATAGGGAAGTGCTGCTTGATAAAAGTGTAGATATTTGAACCAAAAATGTATTTCCTCACCAATGCATACACTCAATACATTAGATATTTTAGAGTCTCACTGTATCTCATCCTCTTCAAACATTAACCTCCAAGTGTTTTGGCCCTGACTCTGCCCACGATGTCATGGGTGCTTTTAGGCTCACAGTGAAGTGCACGGGCAGTTATGTTCAGGATCAGTGCCTTCACAAGGTTCAACTAAACATATTAATCACTTACAACCAACTCACTCAACTCCTCCCTTCACCATTATTTGGAAAGAAAATATTGGAGAGCTATACACTACATTAAAACTAGAAGTCTGCATTGAAATATGTTAGGTATGTCCTTTCATAGCTAAACCAAGATTAAATGAGTTACACCAGTAATTTACTATACTCATGTAATTGTAAAGAAAGAGGAGAAAGTTTCATATTGAGTTGGAGGGACATAGGATGCCCAAAATATTGGCAGCATGAAAATTAGCAATAAACACATAATATGACCAAATGTATACAAAAAGATGGTGCTTACTTATAACTTTCTATTGGCCAGTGTTCACAGGTGTTAAGCAATGTCTTCTGCTTATTTCAGTATCCTCAGCAGCTACTGACGAGATGATGTAGTTTAGTTTGCTGGTCAGTATAAAACCAGCTTATAGAAAAACACCAGCCACAAAAATAAGTATGTTCAAGACATACCACCCTCCCATTTTGACTGGGCTAATAAGATGCTGAGTTACTCCTAAGACACAGCATATCGTGTGATGCCATAATTTATATAATGACACATTCCAAATGCTCCCATACTTCAATTCCAACTTACATTTTTTAACACTCTAGTCCTCTCTTGTATTCCAGCACTAAATTTACTGAGGGGAAAGATTAGTTTAGACATGAAGCCTTCAAAAGCTGCTCATCCAACATATACAGCGTTATTTTCAAGGACAACGTTCAATATTTTCAGTCATTTAAGCATAACCAGCAATAGAGAGTAACGAGAGTTCTGCAGTGTTGGATGACCCACTACAGATGTGGTAGATTAAAAGGCACTAATCCCCACTGATTCCACACTCCTCTAGCAGTTCAGCAAAAAAAGAACATTCTCCAAGCTAGAGATCTTTAAAAAAAAAAAATCAACCCAATGTTGGACTACTTAAATAAAGTGCTGTACCATAAGGAATGTCTGGATTTGAAGAAGCTGATGGATAAGTGAACCAAATGAATAATTCAATGCATTTTTTTCCTGCTTACATGTTTCTGCAGTTCTAGCCAAAATCACAGTTGTGCAAGCTCCGTGTTTACTTTTGAGACATAACATTTTAGAGAAAACAAATCAATTACTGTTTTTTCCCTTAACAGATTGCAGATTAGAGGAATTTAAAGCATTAACAGTTTATCCATAAGACCTAGGATGACCAAGTCCAACAGTAATGTAAACTCTCTTCATCTTTTTCTTTAATTTTTAATAGGAAGCACATACATCCACATTAAGTTTAACACTAATGAATGGCAATTGGATACTGTAAAAGGAACTGTGTCATAATTTCTCAGAAAAATATTTGAACAAAACTGTTCACAACAGAGGAATGTTTGTGTACCAAAATATGCAGAACTTGATACCCACAAATCTTAGTAATGAAGTGTATAAATTTATTAAAATTGAAATTTTGCCAACATTATAGCAACTTACATTTAAACTTCTAATTTGTTCCTAAATTTGAAAGTGGAGGCAAAAAGGAAACTACAAAATAAGAATACTGAAAACTGAAGGTACCGTCAACTTCTATCACCAAAAAGAAAAGATGCTGCCTATTTTATAAAATGTGACACATATAGCAAACCCAGCACAAATATCTGTCTTTAGTTTTCTTACTTGAATAAAAAAAAAAAAAAAGTGAATTTATTGTTGCTGGCAGGATGATATGGATGAAATAACCAGGAAGAATTGAGGGGGAAGGGGAGAAAGAAGAGCCAAGAAATCAGATACATTCAATGAGCCTTCAAACTCACTTCAGCAGTAGGGATAAATAATTTAATCAACTCAGCTTCATTTTTTTTCTTCTTACCTCCCTAGTGCAATTGGCAGATATTAAAAAATAAAACTTTAAAATTCATGAGCAGTTGTGTGTGGAAGAACTATCACTATATAATAAGAAATATAAAGTGATATCCACACAAGTCCTTTGTGTAGATATGCATCTGCATGTGCATTTTAACTCACACTTTTCACCATATGAAAAAGAAATTATTGGTTAAATTTATATGTATGGAAACTTTTTTTTCCCCCAAATTGCAGTTTGGGGATGTGGGCGAATACAAAGACTTTCAACACCATTTGGCTTTTTGGCTAACATGAGCACTACATGACAAGGCAATGTTGTTTGAAAGATTTGAAATAACAAGCAGAGCTCAACAAATACTGTTATAGTACCCCCTAATTAGGGGAAATATCTGGAAAACAGAAATTTGGTAAAAGTCACCAATATCATATGGTACCATTATCATGACAAATGATCAATCATCCCTTTAATGAGGTGACTTTAATCTCAATTTTCCAAAACAACTTAATACTCAATAAACCCAGTAGAAATAAAATTCATTGCTGAAAAGGTGTTCCTTTTGTAGTTTACCATAGACACATTAATAACTACAGAGAAAAAATTAACTGCAGCAAGTGGTCAGAAGTTCTGAAAAATATTTATATTTTTATATCAAATGTAGCCATATAGACAATAATTTTCGACGTCTAACCCAAACTGACTTCTTGTCGTGTGACGATTTGGTCACTGCAACAGTCACATTTCAGTGGTGTCCGTGTGCCTAAATATACAAATTTTTTAACTATTAAATGTTTGGGTGTGAGACAAAATCATGGAGTGGAGTTAATAGCGACCTTCAGTGTTAAACATCACCCACTCAAGCCTAAATCTAATATTTCTCATAGCCACCGAGATACAATAAATACGTATAACCTGCATTACTCGATATCAGAGCTTAATCTTAGCACTACACATTGAAAGCTCTGCTTCAGTATCTAAGACGTAATTTTTGTTTAAATTAATTTTGCCACGTTATGAACGTTACGACTTCTGACAGCTTAAAGGTACGACCTTTCCATTTTGCCTTTGGCAACTGGAATTGCCAAGCTAAAACCCAGGGGGCAAAAAGAAGCAAAACCTGGCCCGGAACATCCCCATGGCTAACGTGCAGCTATGAGGCTCCTGCATCTCTGGGAAGTTGAGGGGTGCCCCCACCGCAGGAAAGGGCTGTTCCCTCGGCGGAAAGGGAGGAAGGGACAACCTTTTGTCCGCCCGCTGTAACTTTCGGTTTTACCCGGCGCTGGTCTGTGACCTTGTGAGAAAGGGGCTCTTTGACATTTCCAACCCGAAGAAGCCGCCCCCGACACGGCAGCGCCGGCGGTTTCGAGCCGGACGGCTCCGGGAGCAGCGCCCGCCGCCCGGACTGGGCGGGAACCGGGGCCGGACTGAGGCTGCCACGGGCCTTCCCTCGCACCAGTCGGTCCCCGGGACCCGCCCGCCGGAGTTGGTCCCAACTGGACCGCTTTTCCTTCCTGTGCACGGCCCAGCCGTGTCCTGCTGCGGCCAACGCCGCCACGGCTCTGAGGGCACGGCGCGACCGACATCGCCCCCGGCCCGGAGGGGCGGGCTGGGTCATGCCGGGCTCCATCCTGGGCAGTGGGGCGGGATGTGCCGGGCTGGAGAGGTGCCTCCCCCTCCCTGCCCGCCGCCGGGGCCGGTGGCGGTGTCGCCGGGCCGGCTCTGCGTGCGCCGGCCCCCGCGGAAAGGGGAAGAGGGAAGCGGGAAGGGGAAAGGAGGAAGGAGGAAGGGGGCCGAGGGCCGACCTTCGCCCCCGCCGCCGAGCAGGTTGCCAACGCAGCCGCCGGTAGGAGCGGCGGGAGGCGCCCGCCTGTCCCCTCGGAGCCAGCCCGAACTCCTGGAAGCGCCTGCTCCGGGAAGGCCGGGGCAGCCGGAGCCCGCAGCGCCGCGGCCGCGCACGCCACCGCCCCGCGGGGGAGGAGAGAGGGAGGGAGGGAGGCGGCAGCCCGGGCCCGGCGCAGGGACGGCGGCAGCGCTCCTCGGCGGCGGCTCGGCAGGCTCCGGGACCGGGCGCCCTGTGCCGCTGCCGCCGCCGGACCCAGCGCGGCCGGGGGGAGGCACGCGTGTCCCGCCCGGCGCCCGGCCGGGAAACGAAGCGGAGGAGGGAGAAAGCCCGGGAGGAAACTGCCTCCTCTCCGCCCCAAACCGCCAGAAAGCGGTCGCCCTTCTCCCGGCGGCAGAGAAGAGGTAAGCGTCTCAAAAGCTTTGGGACGACCTGTCACCTGCAGCTTTTTAGCGACAGCCCCAGCCCCGCTCAACTCATGAGCAGAAAGGATTCCGGTCGGCTTCCTCCTCGGGAGCGGCACGGGAACACCCGTATAATCGCTAGACCGAGGGAGCCAAGCGCACAGTCACAAATTCTCCGCTATGTGCAATAAAGTTGGTCGCATTCGTACGCCGAATAAATGTCGTGAAATGTTCTTTGTGGTATGATTTCTCCTCAGCGACTGATATGCCCGTGACAGTTACTTTAATCGGTCAGTAGTCTAAAGATTCCAAGCGACCAAAAGCTTTGGTTGTTTTTATATATATATATATATATATATATATATTTTAGATCTCTCTTGAAGTGGAGCTCAGTAAATGCTGTGAAGCAGAAGAGCTTACCACTCCAGCTTATTTGCAAATAAAGGTCCCGATTACCAACACTTAAAGTACCGAAGGCGAAATTTGCTAATTACACATCACACAGGCGAAACCCTAAACTGTCAGACAAGCAAGCCAGCATGTTTGCAGTCGCTAGCGTGCCTCCCGTGTGCACATTTACTAAGCGCAGCTTGCTAGCACAGCTCGCTGTACGATAAATCCTCCAGGTTTGAAATTAATAGGTACTTATAGTACGTCTCGAAAAGCAGCCGAACATCCACTCCTCACAACATATCGGAGGGCAATACAGAATATAAAAACGACGTTAAGAATTGGCAAAGGAGATTTACCGTCTGTGTCTGCTACTTGATTTTTGGAAGGAACGTGAAAAAAACCTGACAGATATGTTTAGCGATTGATTCTCCCTTCATAAGGTACAAATACAAAAAGCAAGGCAGAGACAATGCCGAAATGCATTAAACCTCAAAATCGATTAGAGACCGTCAGAAGATCCTTAAAAACAATACAAATCGTGGACTTCTGAGCAATATTTTATTCCAAAGAACACTAAATTTGCCGTGAATCCGCTGCCTTGTTCACTGGCCGGTTCACGAGAGGGAAAAAAAAAAAAAAAAAAAAAAAAAAAAAGCCAAACCTACTTCTCGCTTGCAGTTACAGACAACTATCGGGAGGAAAAGGACAGCGTGATGTGACGCCGAGTGGGGGTTAATGAATTTACGCCTGTGC
Source organism: Acrocephalus scirpaceus scirpaceus (assembly GCA_910950805.1). Classification (NCBI taxonomy): domain Eukaryota; kingdom Metazoa; phylum Chordata; class Aves; order Passeriformes; family Sylviidae; genus Acrocephalus; species Acrocephalus scirpaceus. Next base: position 50,366,777 of record OU383774.1, on the reverse strand, counting down.
TCCTGCCGGAGCGAGCCCGGTCTGTAGCTCCCTAGTTGATGGATGCCCATTAATACACCTGCACTCACGTCCCGGCCATGAGGAGGCACGCAGGGATTCAGTACGGAGCGGCACAGTTTTGCCAAGTCCTCTCGAAACGTCAATACCCTTCAAGTTACACCCAAAGGAGAGCGATTTCTCTTGATTTCGAGGAGGTATTCTCTCATTTCTCTCGAGTGTACAGAGGACCGGGGCGGCTTTTTAGCCGGTAACCTTCTACCTTTCTATAAGTGCCTGCGTGTGCGTGTGTGTGTGCGTGTGGCTGTGTATACGTATCTATCTCCTAGAGAGGGATTAATTAGCCGGGTTTGAGCTGAAAGAGGCTGCAGTGACGAGCCCAGTGGCGATTGGCCGCCCGCCTGCCTGGCCCTGCCTTTATAATTTCCACACGAGTGCATCTGGGCTCTTATACAAACCAACAGCCAGCTTCTTCTGACATACACACACGGCACTTTTTTCCACCATCTGATTAACCGCCCTGCATACACACGGTGATTACTACGGGAAAACATAAATAAATACGAAGAGGTTTTATTATTTTGACTACTGGAACCCTCGCTGTGTCTCAGTGCAACTTTTGTTTTTTCTTGCTGCTGGGAAAGGTGCTGCTCTCGATGCTTTCCTCTCACTCACGGACCCTTTAAAAAAAGGGGAAGGAAAAATATCGCCCCCTCCAGTCCCCCGCCCGCTCCCCCCTCCCTTCCCCCCCCGCCACACACACTTCAAGACGGCTGATCTAAAAAAGCAGGAAGAGAGCATCTGAGGAGCAGCAGCCCCGGCGCATTTTGAAAAACATTTGTTACATTTCAGAGTGCGGCAGCCTGTTTCTCCTCTGAAGTTGGCTCCAGCCTTAGCAGCCGCATTGGATCCCACAGCCTATTGCGAGACTCCGGTATACAATCCGGATCTCTGCCCCAACATGATCGCGGCCCAGGCCAAGCTGGTGTATCATTTGAATAAATACTACAATGAGAAATGCCAAGCCAGGAAAGCTGCAATCGCCAAAACGATCCGAGAAGTCTGCAAAGTGGTGTCGGACGTGCTGAAGGAGGTGGAGGTGCAGGAGCCTCGCTTCATCAGTTCCTTGAACGAGATGGACAATCGCTACGAGGGGCTGGAAGTCATCTCCCCCACGGAATTCGAAGTCGTGCTGTATCTGAACCAAATGGGGGTTTTCAACTTCGTGGACGACGGCTCCTTGCCGGGCTGCGCTGTGTTAAAGTTAAGCGACGGGCGCAAGAGGAGCATGTCCCTCTGGGTGGAGTTCATCACGGCGTCTGGCTACCTCTCCGCTCGCAAAATCCGGTCCAGATTCCAGACTCTGGTGGCTCAAGCCGTGGATAAGTGCAGTTACAGAGACGTGGTAAAGATGGTGGCGGACACCAGCGAAGTGAAGCTGAGGATCAGGGACCGGTACGTCGTGCAGATCACTCCAGCGTTCAAGTGCACGGGGATCTGGCCGCGGAGTGCTGCACACTGGCCGCTTCCCCACATCCCCTGGCCGGGACCCAACCGGGTGGCGGAGGTCAAGGCGGAAGGCTTCAACCTCTTGTCCAAGGAGTGCCACTCTCTGGCCGGCAAGCAGAGCTCGGCCGAGAGCGATGCCTGGGTGCTGCAGTTCGCGGAAGCTGAGAACAGACTGCAGATGGGCGGCTGCAGGAAGAAATGCCTCTCCATCCTCAAAACCTTACGGGACCGTCACCTAGAGCTGCCGGGCCAGCCCCTGAATAATTATCACATGAAGACTCTGGTTTCCTACGAATGCGAAAAGCATCCCCGCGAATCGGACTGGGACGAGTCGTGCCTGGGGGACCGGCTCAACGGGATTTTACTGCAGCTCATCTCGTGCCTCCAGTGCAGGAGGTGCCCGCACTACTTCTTGCCCAACTTAGACCTCTTTCAGGGCAAACCTCACTCGGCCCTGGAAAACGCGGCCAAACAAACGTGGCGACTGGCTAGGGAAATACTTACCAACCCGAAAAGTTTGGAGAAACTTTAGGGGGTACCTATAAAACCGGCCTGACCGATAGATCTGCTAATTTCCCGATGAAGTTTAAGATGCCTGTTTGAAAAGTCATATATTTCCACTTGACAATGCAAATAATATTCTCTTTTAAAAAGGAATATAGCTTAGGCTCTTCACAAAGAAAAGCAAATGAGAACAGCAAGCATCGTTCCTCTTCGTCACAGTTTTGCAGTTCCCCGTGGGAGAAAAACAAAAAGAAAAAAGGAAAAAAAGAAAGAAAAAAGGAAAGTGTGCTACTTGGAAAGGAAAATTGGCCGTAATTTGATTGTGACCATTCTGCCTAAAAACGGTACCAACGGATTATAACAAAACCCGGTATTTTTATGTAAACCTTCTGTGAGTAAAAGCTATTTGGATATGCCACCTGAACAAACCCTAATGTACCTTTTAATTTGTATCAAATATTGTGATCTCACATTGTCTTTGAAATTGTGGATGTTGGTGTTTTGTGATTTGGTGAACAGAAGTTAAATTGCCATTTTGGATACTTCAAGGACATTTTCTGCTAAAAAGAAGATAACATTTAAAAAGGTAGATTTTATCACGGTACTTTTGTTAATTGTCTTTTGAAGTGTCTGAACTTAACAAGTTTACATTTTTCGTTTCATATATATTGCTTGTTCTATTTCTAACATTCCATAAATATACTTGAAATGTTATTTAAATATATTCAAAAGAAATTTGGATTCTGCTTATATAATAACGCTTGAATATTGGAATTATATATTTGAAAATGCACTTGAAATACACTGGATAATTACTTTTTGTGATTTAGATTTTAATTTCTGTTGCTGATTTATTTAATTACAAGCTAATAAATGAAGTAAAATGCATATGGGTAAGCGTTTCAATATCGGATCAAGTTTTCTACTTGAAAAACCAGAGGCTGCTATGTTTTGTGGATTTCGCCTTTCTATGTGTAGTTGCTTAAAACCTGTAAAGCAGAAAACTTAAGGGCAGACTCCCGACTTTGCATTTTGAATAGTTTTGTAGAATAGGGAAATATTGGTTGTACAAACATACTGGAATTTAGCTCCAGATCATCATCAGCAACTGTCAGACACCAGCATGCTTATTAAGACAGTTACACTTTTTCAGCCGTCAGGAAAGAAGTCTGTTTTGGAAGGGTTTATTAAACGGTGCTGTTGTGTTTCTGCTGGCTTTTGAACAAAGCTGAGGAAACACAACGTATCTGTGAAGCAGTGTTTTGAATAAGCAGTGATCCTGATAAAACCAGCAATTTGGTGCAGGTACTAATAAAGCAGAAAATAAAATTTACAGGTGAGAGCCAGCAGCAATAAAGTGAACAACAATATTACTTCTGACCTACAAATCCGTTACGAATGTGATAAGATTGCCAGTTGCACTCCCAGAAATCAAGACCCTGCGCTCCCAGGGCACTCAGAGGGAACAACACGTGCGTGCTTACAAAACTACGCGCAATCCAAAGCCGCCTGTCTGTACCGCACTGCCTGGTCCCTCTCAGGATGCATTTCTTTAAAATGGCTTTTAAATCATAACACAAATTAACAACGCGAATTTTGATTAGGGTCCTAACAGTCAACAAGTGCTGAAAGAGGCCGATCGCCTGTGTGACACCCATTAGCACAATTTCCAGCGGGTGCACTTTAGGGAAACTGTTTAACCCAGAGATTCTAACAGAAACTTTCTACCCCAGCACTGCGAAGAAAGTTCCGAGTTTCACAAATTATTCGCCAAGAGAAATCACTTCATTGCAAACGTATTCAGACGAGGAGTTGTCTTGAAAATTATTCATAATATTTCTGCATGAAAAAAACCCCAAAGCCTTTGTACCTCCCCTATTTCCTCTCTTCCAACATTTTCCAGAGCAATAGCAAAGAAATAAAGCAAGAGCGATAAGAATAAAAAGGGATGCAGACGAGAGGAGCGCCCTGTTAGACACGTCCCTTCCGTCTGCCCCCTCCTCCCCCGCGTGGCATCCCCCGCGCCGTTCCCTCGGGGAGAAAGCCACGCAAAGGTTTCCGCTCAAGTCACGCACCTCTGCTCTGTTGCGGCTGGGCTGGAGGTTTTCACGGAAGGGAGGGGGAAGGGGGGCGGCGCTGGGGAATTTGTAGTAGTAAATGACTTCAGAAAAAACCAGAGCTTTCCCAGGAACCAAGTCTTCGGTACATGTCTATTCCCTCCCTCCCCCATTTTCTTTTTTTTTTTCCCCTCAGAAAACAAGCGTTAACTTTCATTTCAGCAGTTACAAAGTGTTTACAAAATGCGCCGTATTTTCTTACGTGAAACTAACGTTTTTGAAATAACGGGATTCTCCGATAACCTCGGAAGGCGTAAAACCCTCCGCTGTGTCTCGGGAAGGCTGCAGGCTAACACTGCTGCTCCCTCCAGGGATTTCAGAGCAATTGGCTTAACTACTAAATCTGACCACGTTCATACAAAGGCATCGCGCGAAAGGCTGCTGGAAAACGCGCACGCTGCCGTAATAGAGGATTTAACATCATTAATACATAGCGCTTTTTTTTTTTTTTTTTTCCCTGTTGTTGTTGTTGTTGTTAATGCAGCGAAAGGCGGCAGACAGGAGCGGACTTTGGAATGAGGGGGCGGCCCCGGAGCACGTGTGCCGGGACCGGGGACCGGGACCGCGCCCGCCGCACTCACCTTGGGGTCGATCTTCTTGAAGGCCGAGTCATCCTCATCCACCTCGAAGTAGATCTCTGTGGTGGTGATGGAGAGCGTCCCCTTGGCCACCACCACGGGGGCGATGAGCTGTGCCGGCGTGCTGAGGACCACGGGGCCTGCAAGGCAAGGGCAGCGGCGTCAGGTTGGAGGCGCCCGGCCGGCCCATCCCCGGTGGCCCTTCCCTCCGCCGAGCCAGCGCCCGGCGAGCCCCTCGTAAACCCAGTTTGTAAACGCCGTGTTCATTCCCCTCCTGCCCGCGGCCAGCGCTTTGAACTCCGCGGCTGGGGCACAAGAGAGTTTGTGAGCTCCGGGGTTGCGAGATAAATCACAGCAGCGAAATTCAGAGGGGTTAGGGTGAAAACCAGCTGCCTCTTAGAAGAAGGTCCCCTCTCTTTTCATGCCCTTTTGCTCCTCGTTAACACTATCGCTGTTTAATGCGCGATAGCGGCGGCTGGTTCCACACCGCTTCGGTCTGGCAGCCCAGGGTCCCCGCGGCGGCCGGGCCGGGCCGGGGGCGCAGGGCAGGGCAATCTGCAGCCCCTGCCCGCCACACTGACCCTGCGAGGCCTGGGGGCATTGTTTTTAACTCTGCATCCAGACCTCAACTCGGACATGTAACGCCAAATATCGGGGGAGTTTTGTTTAGTTGTTTGGTTTCTTTATTTTTTTCTCTTTTTTTCTTTTTTTTTTTTTTTTCCCCCCCCACCTATTTCAATACCCCACGCACGCAAAGGCTAGCATCGTTAAATACATTTAGGGCAAGATAATTTTTGTTTCAACTCGCTGCCGCTTATCCTGTTAAAGCTACTGTAACAATACTTCGCTCAAATATATTCCTTAACGAGATGCTTTCACGGGCATTGAAAAGATGGGATGGGGGAAACCTATTGTAAAAGGCAGCCTTCTCCACACAAATTGTTAGATTTTAATTCAGGAAAACAAAAACCAAAACAACCCTTCTATCCAAAAGACAAGAGGATCGCTTTTCCACCATCTTATCTTCGATATCAATGCAATCTTCGGTTAAAGCTGACAGCGGCCGCGTTTAAGGAAGCTTACTTGCGTCGAAGAAAATATTATATATAAAATATTCTTCTAGATTACATCACGAAAGCTTGAGGGATAATTTGTATACACTTACATAAACACACAAAGCCACATACATGTACAAACACGCATCTGACACAGAAATAATAAAACTCCAGTATTGAGAAGCTGGGTACACCTGACTGACCTTTTAGAAACTGGCAAACTGACCATCTCATGAGGTACCAAATAGGGTTTGGTTGTTTTACGCAACTAAAAAAATCTCCCTTGCAGTCAGGGAGATTTGCCCTGCTCGCAGGGCAGAGAGACGTGAGCCTCCCGCTGCCTTCCCCGGCCGCTCGCCCCTCCAGCAGCGCCGTGCGGGCGCTGGCGCGGCCGAGCCGAGCCCGGGGCCGCGGCTGGCTCCGGGGCCGACGCCTCGGATGCGCCCTCTCCTGCTCCCCCAGCACTGTCCGCACACTTCACTACCAGCTCTTGCAAGCAACCCTTCAAATTACTCACTTAGCCCAAATTACTCCTGTATCGGCGCATCTAACTGTCATGTTGTTAATGCTTTACTTTACTGTAACACTCATTTTGAGCCCTTATTGCACAATATTTTGTCATTTACGTTGCAAAATAAATAAAGAGGAAGGCAGGGATTGCTGTGCTTACAGGGGGAAGCTAAAACGCACAGTTTCAGTGACAGCTTTCAGCAGCCCAGCGTGGCGGACGGCATAATATTGATACAAACTCTATTTTCTTTCATTTTATTGTTTTCCATCTCCTAATAAACCGAGGTAGCCTCTTGACCCCAGTCAGCTGATCGGAATCACATGCGCCGGGCTTGCCTTGCTGCTCTCCCAGTCTCGCCTCCATCTTCTCTCCCTCCCTTGGCGGTGGGAAAGGAGCCGAGCCGAGCCGGGGAAGCCCGGCTGCAGGCTCCAAAGGGCAGGGTGATCGATCCGAAACGCCGCTTTAAAGCCTCATCAATCTTCATCTAGGTTGCTCAAGTAATTACGCCCGATTCTCTTGTACGATTACAAGTGGATTTGGGTTTCTATTCCCCAGGCCCTCTTTCTTTGTGTTTACAGAAGGGGGGTCTGGGCAGCCGGCGGTTCCCTGCCCTGCAGAAGCACTTGCTCTCTCAAGCAGAGCGCCCTACCCCTCCTCCGGCCCTTCTCGGGCACACTTGGCCCGGCGCAGGGCGATGGGCTCTCGGGCCTTTGTGCGGGGAGAAAAGCGCCTTCGAAAGACGCGTCCTGGAAACGACCCGATATTCTATCACTTTAAGGAGGCGTTTGTGGGCTTTGCTGAATCCCAGAAGGAAGAACATCAATTTAATCCAATTACCTCTTTTCCCTGGTGTTGTGTGGCTAAAATAAAAATAAAGCCACCGCTATTTAATGGCCAAAAGGCCAAACCCTATAATCTGCCATTCAGGCGAAGACAATGGTGCACCCCGGTTATGTGACGTGCCCTCGTGGACTGGAGCAGGGGCCAGAGCTGCAAAAGCAGGGGTGAACGTGGAGGGAAAGGGAACAGTCACTTCTTAGCCCGTTACTGAAGGCAGGGGAATTCAGGGATTTCTGGCTTTCTACTCCTCCCGAGAAAAGGGGAAAGGCTCCGAGCTCCCTCCCAGACTGGTATCTTGGCATCTGCTCTGCATTCTACTCAAATGACACCCTAGATTTGTTGCAAGGTAAACATGTCAGAAGTATCACAATGCAACAAGGAATAAGCATTATCGTACTTTCCAGATGAGAAAAAGGTTTCTTGTGGGGTTTTTTTGTTTGTTTTGTTTTGTTTCGGGAAAAAAAACCCAACAAACTCTAAAAAAACCCAACAAACAACAAACCAAACCAAACCGAACAAATTAAAAAAAAACAAAAAACCAAAAAAACACCCCAACAACTAAAAAAACCAAACCAACCAACCAACTAAACAAAACCCCAAAAAACCCAACAAAAACAAAACACCCCCCCGCCCAAAAAAAACCAAAAACCAGAAAACAAAATAAATAGCAGTCACATTATGTGATTTCAGGAAGGGGGGGTGATCAAACTAAATTTAAAACAATCTTTACAGACTTTTTTCTTCTTAAAGCATGAAATGAAAAAAAAAATCGGTATTAGCAGTGTTTCATTTTTACACTTGTCCTTTGGAAATCTCCAATTACAACTTGCAATTCCATAGCATGTTTAAGGAGCACTGAGTCTTTTTGTTGTAGCCTTCAGGGAGCAAGCCAGCCACTGAGAGAATACGAAATTAATCCACTACAGCTATAGAGAGAGAGGATTACGTTTTAATCCCCTTTGGGATAGTCTCTGGATTTTAGGGATCCGATATTAAAATGTTTACATAGAGCATAATCAAAATAGTGCAGATTTTCCATATGGCACCGAGCTATCGGGAAGCTCTGGGTTTCCTTTCCAAACCCAATTGATAATCTAATGAAACAAAAGCTGAGCACACCTGAGCCAAGAGCCCTGGGACGGGCTCATTCGCATTCGGGAAGGATAACGAGCTCCGGCTCCAGTCTATGCCCGGCCCCTCGGCGGTGGCGAGCTGCGCTTTTCCAGGGGATGTAAATATTCATTTCCAGCGCGGCTGCGGCCCCGGAGAAGGCCGGGGCCGGGGCTGTGCTGCCCGAGGGAGAGGCGCCCGAAGCAGCGGCACCCCGGGATGCTGCCGGGCGCTCCCCGCGCAGCGCAGGAGCCGCAAGCGGCTCCGAGGGCGCTTCCCTTCCCGCTGCGGGGGAAAAGCCAACCTGTGGCTTCCTCGCTTCGTCCAACGAGCTGGCGTTTGTGGAGGGGACCTTTGTCTAGGGTGCTTGTCAGCTCTTGGGACTCTAAGCAAAAACATCTCTCTGTAAGGATCGTTTCGTTGCCTCTTCCAAACCTCTCCGAAGCGATCGGGGCATCCGCAACAGAAAGGCAGCGACCTACCAGAGAAGTTCTGGCCTCACTTCAGACCCACAGGTCTAGCAATCTGTTCAAATGGTGAATTTTCCCTTTTGCCTGATCCCTGTGGTCAGCACATGTGATTTACATTTCTAAAATAAACTCTACCATCCACCTACCTTTTAAAATAATATTTTCTTTCCAAAAGTAAATGATTGTGAAATTAGAAGGGTCCCAGTGAATAAAAGCAGAATGTAACTGCCCTGCTGCCCTGCGTGATTTTTCTTAAATAGAGACTTCATTCCCTCTTCTTGTAACTTAGCTTTTGTATTTTTCAAGTTCAAGTAAAGCAATTCAAGCCAAGTGAAAAGTTCTATTAGGTTTAAAAGTTTGCTATCTGCTGATGCAATATCAGTAAAATTACACCTCTTAAGGAAGGCTGCTAAAGAGTGGTATTTTGAACTTATTATTTCAAACATTTTCATTTTTATAAACAGTCATTTTTAGCTGTAAGAGCTAAATATGTGTTACATTCATGAGCCTGAAAATTATACTGGAGGTATGTCTGCTAAGAAGATTGTGCACATTTACTCCTAAGGAGGATAAGGTATATGCTGAATTACAAAAGAAAGAAATTTACCTGCCACAGGCCCTGAAGTCAAACTTTTAAAATAAAATTTTGGTGATTACCCATAAAGAAAAAAGCATTAGCCAGGGCAAGTACTTTTAAAACATATCCAAACAGCTCAACCAATTTAATTTTACAATCTACTGGTAATTACTCTGAAAAAAAAAGGTAGATGTTGGCATACTTAATTTTTAACTGATGCTGGTTTAAAAGAAAAGACATATAGATCTTTTTCATTAACTGAAACCAATACTTTTACTATGTAGTTTGCATAAATTACATTTTGTGATTTGATATGGTATTTAAACAAGAATTTTAGATAATAAGAATAATAAATAAAAATCACTCATAAGGTACCTGAAATAAGAAAACTGAAATTTCTTTAGCATTTTAAAAGTAAAGTCAGATGTATCTGGCACTGAGTTGTATTTGAAATGTATAAAAATCATTATACTTAAAAAACCAACTTAGATATAACACATGCGTAAGTACACAAAAACTTCAGTTTCTTGAAATGGAAGTCACACAGCATGGAAATAGAAAGAGGTATAGGTACCAGAATCCTTTGGGAAAAGCTCTTTAGTCTGAAAAATATTTCAATCAATTAACATCTAATATAACACATGCAGTGCCAGGTAAATAACAAGTAAACAAGGTAATATTCCAAAACAATTCACAGAATTTAGTCTTTGTTCCCATTGTCATCATAAATCTGATTCAAACAACCTTTTAAAAAGATTTCTGCAGTAAATATATTGAACTTACATGAGGATGGCTGCCCCCAATTTGTTCTCCGCTATAGCAAATTCTTGAAGGCAGTGACTTCACTCAAGCCAAAGCCCTTATAAGAATGTATATATACAGCTCCCTTTACACATCACTCTCAACAGTTTCATTAGAGATAATTTCCACAACTTTTTGAAAGCAAAACCCAGAATCTAAGTCTAAATATGACTATAATCTTGGTTTTCTCTTCCACCACTAAATAATATCCCAAATTAATTTCCCCTATTTTCAGAGATATCCAAGTTTATTTTGTTGGCTTTTTACTCCTGCACAATCATATGTTTCATATTGTGGGAGTGGGATTGATTTTTTTTTTGTTTGTTTAAATGTCATAGCCAGTGTGGATAGGCCCTGATATTCGAGATTTTTCCCACTTTTCCCCTCTTTCCTCCATAAAGCATGTAGCATTACTACTACTAACATCAAAGATCAATTTAAACGGTGTTTTTCAACAACAATGACTAAACAATTACAGCAATTCAATTCTCTTAAGTGGTTGCCATAACAGCAAGCAAATGTGTTTGATTAAAAAGAAAATGTAAGTAAAAAACAATCTTACATATTGTAACTGTGAATAAAATAGTAAGAAAGAATTACATAATTTTGATGAGATTGTGAAAATAGTGTTCCTTGAGAAGAAAAAAAAGTAATTTTATCTCAAACATATACAAACTCACCTATACATTTGAAGTGACATATGCACGTTCACAGGTAAATTATTGTTATTTAAATTCTATACCTTCCTGATCTCATATAAAGAAAAATATAAAATAGTACTTCTTCCTGAGGGAAAACATGACTCCCAATATTCTTAGGAATTACTTTTCTTTAAATATTGTTCCAAGTGTGATAGAAAGCAACCACTTAATAGAACAGTTAGAGAATATGCAAAGACAAACTCAACACGAAACCAAAGTCAGTCTTCCTGAACCACTCACTGAAGGTCCCATGGAACAATTAGCTGGGTGTCTAACAGCCTAAAGTAACTTAGAAAAGCAACGTTTTCCCCCTTTTGCAGGTTAAGTCAGATTAACTCTGTGGCACGCATGAGAACTTTTGAACTGTGCTGACGTTCTAAATGGCTTACATGGCTTTAGCATTTTTCCAGGAGATGCCTAAGCACCAACCTGCCAGATGATCAGGTATTAATGATAGCCAAGACTCCTCTTAATGATTTACACCTGGCCAGAAATGTAAATATTTGGGATAGGCACCTCACTACTGCAATGCACACATTTGCCACTTCAAAATTAGATTTATACAGTGTGCTCTGCCTGAAGCTATATCTTGGAAGGACTGAGTAAATTAAGATGGTTTAGAAACTTAAGAACTTGGTTGTTAAGCAGTGCATCCAGATGTGAGTATTCTACATTGATGCAGTAGGACTTGCACGAGCTCCCTCCTCATTCTCAGGTAAAATTTAAGATTACTTTTTCAACCTAGAAAACCTTAAGCGATGCTGAACAGGCCCACAAAAGTAACAATTTTTCTCTCTGAGAAAGCCACTATAGCTAGCTATTTAATCAAAAAGTAACAGAAAAAAAATACACCTTAGAAAAGCATATTTAATGTTGAAAAGAAGAACATGTTTAATGTTCATAGAAAGGAGAAAGCAGAGAGAAAAGCCTGCTATAATGGTATACCACTGAAACAGGAACTGAAGCTAACGAGTCAGGAACACAAGGGATCAAATCCCAGATGCCAGTCTGAGCAAACCAGATTTGACAGGTATCTTATACAGTCCAGTTTGTGTACCTTGTTATGCCCATAGGGCTCAATTGCTTAGAAATTTAAGGAAATAAGCCATTCATCTTTCATTCCTTCCAGTCTCCATTATGGAAAAGCTCTTAAGATAAACTGTAAGTCTTGTATTTCTTGAGACCATAGTGAACAAAAAAAATATTATGTTCAGCTAGCTTGTGATATTTTTAAGTTCACTTATATGGACAGTAACTCCTATATCTATGTGGGAATAAAGACGTAAGTTGTTGGATCAGCCTATAACTTGACACGTATGTTTGGAAAAATCACCTGAGATGCAAGAGTTTTAACTTCAAAATTTTCTGAAAATACGAGTACTTCTAAACAACACCAGAACCAACTCTAGTGCAACTGTATCTAATAGTTGACTGCATGTATTGCATTCCCACAGTTAGGGTATTCAGAAGACTCTTCCACAAAGATCCTCTGATACATACTGAAAAGAGAAGTGATGTGGCAGGCTCTGACATTCAGGCTTTTTTCTTTAAGAACCTGATTCCATTGCTGGAATTTTATTGCTTCTCAAGTCTTTACTTCTGTTTAAAAGTTTGCTCAAAATGGTTTTGTTCAGAAGCTACAAAGATAGAGACTAACAGAGGGTGTTTACATAAACCTTGTTTCTTTAGTAAGCCAAGCTAAAAGCATGGGATGAGGCTGACTCTGGTACAATTTCTGGTTAATTAAACAATGACTAACCAAAATGTCTTATTGACTGATCTCTTAATTTGCTTCTATAACACCAGAGGAAAAAAATAAAGGCAAAAAACCATCCTGTCCAAAGGTCAAAGAAAATACTTAGTTTAAACATAGATACTGTCAATACAGTTCTGGATACATTCCTTCAACTAATCTATGGTGGGTGAGTCCCAATACGTTCCTATGAAAAATAAATGGATTTTTGCATGGGAACCAATTGCATAGTGAAAATGAAATAAGATGCAAAATGGTGGAGTTTCCGTATGTCTAGGCCTGTCTTTCCACAGTCTTCTATATATCAGGTAGCTCATCAGCTTGACCTTTGATGAATGAACGAGTTCCATCAAGGGTGTGGCACCTCAGGAAAAGGGAGAAGCTACAGGCTTGTGAAATCATAGGCTCCACTGCAGTTTAATTTTGCAGCCTTACAAATTTCAAGTAAAAAGAGTTTTGCAAGTTGTGGAAAAAAACTTAAATAGACTGGTATCAGTGGACAGTAAGAACACACGAAGCACTCTCAGAGCCACTCATAAATACAATCCAAAAAGTTTGAAGCGATTTAATTTTAAAGCTTGTAAAGCAGGAAATCTGGCTGCCATTTTAAAAGCTGAAGATGCTCAGACTTAGAGTGGGTGTACTAAGGTACAAAGAGAAGAGTTCTTCAAAGCTGTGCTTAGGAGCACTATCATATGTGACTGACAACCACCTTATAAAATATTAAGCTATTTTGGATAGTAATATGGAAAAAATGATTAGAATAAACACTGAGCTGTCTAAAAATAGTATGTTATAGAAACTCTGGGCCTTTTTCAGTGTGAAAGCCAACTACATATCAAAAATATAATTGTTTTCTGTTTATGCCTGAATCTATACTCCAAATTAAACTCATACAAATATGTTTTTCTTTTTTATACTTTGACTTAAGGATCAAAATCTGAATACATACAAAACAGAAACTACAGAAATCTGGCTGAATTAAATTTCCATGTTTGGAAGTAAAAGGCTTATGTGGTTACATATCTATCATAGAATGGGAAATGGAATCACTCTTCTTCCACATTCCTGTCACTTTCCCAGACAAGCAACTGCCCCAGCGAAATTCCTATCTTGAATGCTAATTTGCAATAATAATGAAGTTTGAAAGGAAAAAAACCCACTTAGAAGTTAGTGCATGCTGAATTCAGTGAAGAGTTTCCATTGGGAAGCTTGAGAAACTAGGAGAAATATTAAGACTTTTTTGTATTTTCTATTGAAACTTTTATATTTGTTACTTAATTGACTTATTTGTGTATGCACATATACACATGTACTTCCTTAAAGAAAAAAAACTTAAAGTATGGTAAAGCTTAAGGTACCTTAGCCACCTCCAGAGAGAGAGAGAAAGAAAGTAAGAGCGAGTGTAAGAGAGAGAAGAGAGAGATAAAATGGGAAGGAAAGAAAGAAGGAAGGAAGGAAGCAAGCAAGCAAATAATGACTACCTCTGGCTCTGGAACTATCGGAGGTACAAGCTCTTAAAGGCTGAGAGAGAGTTATTGGGAAGCACCACTGTGTACTTGCTACAGTCCTTGCTGGGCTTCACTTATGGTTGCTGCTTTCTGCCCTCTGGGCCACTCCAGACCATCAGAGCCACTGGTGTGTGGAGGGCAACTGCTGCAGGAGAAGGAGAGAATGTGATGGACAACAGGGCTCTCCCAGCTCTCCATGGGAGAGGACACACCAGGGCAGGAGTAGAAGGGTTGGAGAGGGAAGATGAGATCACCCTGTCATGCTTTATTCTCCAGGAGGGAGAAGGATGAAGATGATTCCTCACCTCTATCCCTAAACCTCCTGAGTAGGCTGTGGTCACTGCTAGAGACAATAGCAATCCTATTTGGTCCTCTCTTTCAATCCATTACTCTACCAGCAGATAATGCTAGAAAAAATTCTCTGGTTGGCCTCAAACAAATTATTTTTATATGCCTGAAAAATCTAATAATTTGAATATCTGCTTTTTTAGTAGAGGCTCAAGTTTGTGTTCTTTTGGGTTTTTTTTTATTAAGAAAATCTATTGTTTGTCTGTTTTGTCCGTTAACAAAAACAATAGAAATAATACTACATATATCATTAACATTTTGAGAATGGCAAGAGAAGAAAATTCAAGAAAATATGGTCCTCCTTTACTCCTTTAGGAATAGGTAAGAAAAAGTTTCAAACAGTTTTGCTTATTGGAGATTGTCTACACTGGTCAACTCTTATAAAGAAAATTCCATGTTAGACTTTGGCCAAAAGAAATATTACCATAACTCAAAATGTATGTGTATAAATATGAAATACATATTATACATCTAAAGATGAGTAAAAAGTATATAAGTTTTCCATAAAAAAATGCTTATTTTGCAAGTTTATTTGTGGCTTTAGATGCAGTTCCTCGATGTGTTAGTGTTTTTATTGCTGCATCTGGTCCTATGCAGCTTCAAAATAATTTCAGAAATGTAAATGAGCTGTTTGTTAAAACCTGGAGTAGAAAATTTCCCCATGGGGGCTAAATTATTTATCTTTTTAACATTTTTTTTGTACTGCTATACAGCTTTGATTGTAACTCTATGTAGTACAACATTTGGCACTATTCCAATTTCCTCTAATGACAGCATCAAGTATTTTTTCATTTAGAAATTGGTCAAAATTATGATGATTTCTGTTAGTTTGTCTGAAATGAGACAAGAGGTTTATATTGCATAGGCCACAAAACAGATGTTGATAATGTTTGGTTACCTCCAGTTTTGCCTGGACTTCAAACAGATGACCTGGAAGTGAAAGGTCTTATATCTCATTAATAATAATACAAGCTGTCAAATCCCCCTGACCTAGTGTGTTCCTTAGCACAGGGCAGTAAGTCAATACACTCAGCACAATCCCAAGAAGTCTGGAGAGAAGGCTTTTCACATTTAGCCCTCAGGCCAGTGTGGGCTCACTGCTTGTGCTGGCTCAGATGGAAAATCAGCTCTTGTTTATCAGTAATAGCACTGCTTTCTAGAAATATTTCTACTCTGAAGTTCAAAGTTGCTAAAAGTTAAGGCAGTGCTGGAATGCTGCATCTGTCTCAAAATTCCTGGCTCATTTGCACTAGGGGGGAGTCTCCTTGCACCTCGAGACAGATGTCCAAGAAGAAGGGAAGATTCTATAGTGAAGGTTATGATACAATAAGACTAAAAATCATTAAAGGTAGCTAGTGGCTTCCCCTGTGTTTATTTGGGTGAGTTGCTCAATCTCCTAAAATAACAGAGCAAATAACATGTATTTATTCTTACAAGAGTGTTGTGAGGCTGTAATTCACTGTGGCTGATGAGGAAGTCAGCTTCTGAGTTGATTGAGCCCACGCAAGTAACCGGATGCCTGCCAAAGCCCTTTGTCTTCCTAAAATAACTCAAAGCATCATATCCTCCTATTTTTATTTCCTTTCTTTCTTTCTAGAAAATACTCTTTTAGAGAGTAGCAAAAGATTCCATCAAGGATCTCTTGCTCGGCTGGGGCATATTTGTTGCTGTCACCAGCTCTATGACAAAATAGATGAAATGTGCTCCAGTTAAGAACGTGTATCTTTCAAAAATGTCATTAAGGCGAAATTCTGCTCTCAAACACACACAAACAAGTCTCAGCAAGTGAAATGCATCTTCACAACAAAGAGAAGAGAGAGAAGAGAAGAGAAGAGAAGAGAAGAGAAGAGAAGAGAAGAGAAGAGAAGAGAAGAGAAGAGAAGAGAAGAGAAGAGAAGAGAAGAGAAGGCCTTCCTGAAATACAGAATTCATAATACCTGAGTAGATGAACATTTATTTTATTTTTAATGACCTATTTTAATGCAAGATCAGTGCTCAAAAAAAACCCCAACCCAACACAAATAACAAACTTTGTTAAAACTGCATATCTACTAGACTGTATCTCCCTGTAAAAATGCAAATTTATAATATTAGAACATACCCACATATTTTAATTTTGAAAAAATCACCTACTTAGCAGGGGACAAACTGTTAGCAAATTTACATTCTCAGGATTTTAAGAGAAAAGATAAGTATTTAAGAGGCCTACTGAAGCATTAGGAAATATAAGTGGAAAAGGACAAGAGTTAGTAATATCAAGTCACTACAGTGGATTTGTTTGTATTACCCAGAGAGTCACAATATATTAGGAAACTGTTAAAATTGACTGGGCTATCTCAATTATTAGTTCTAACACAGATGTGACTTGCCTCTTGAAGTGAACAGTCTGGGAAGAAAAGGAGCTAAAACTGAAACAGAAACATGTAAAATATTTTAATACATAAATGTTAAAACAAGAACACCATCTTTTGCTAACTCATACTGTAAGACAGTTTCAATACTGCTTTTGTTAAAAATGGTGATGCAAACTTATAAGTCATAATCCTAAGACCATAATAACATGGAATCAGATTTTCATATTTTATTAAAATGTTATTTAATATAATGAAATCTGACCAACTGCACTTGCAACATATGGAATACTAAGATTATATAATAAAAATATTCAGGCTATAATTATTTAAAAATTCTCCATCCCATATGCAATTTATCAAAGCGAACTTTACATTGATTTGTGCCACATGGTTGATGAAAAACTATAAAGAGTCTCTGGAACAAAAGGTATGTACAGATAGCTTAGTATGAACAATCTCAATCTGTTTCAAACTTTCCTTTTTTTTTTCAGGTCTAAGTTCACAAATCAAAATATTGTATTATTTATATCCTCTTACTTAAAATTTTTCTAAAACCCAAGGCCTCATCTGTTTAAAATGTGCCTTAGTTTCATGGAATAAACAATGCTAAATTGTTTTAGTTAAATGTGGACGATTTTAAATCAATTGAAACCTGGTTTATAAAGATTTCGTTTAATTCTTATCTCTTACTGAGACAATCCAAATCGTTGTAAATCAGGTTTGAATTGATTTAAGCTTTAAAGTTAAATTGGAGGCATATCTGAATATAGAAATTTCTATGTGTCGTTTCACTATGAGCAGTAACTAGATATAAATGATGCTGTGCTATACTATAACCAGAGAGATCTCAAAGATTTCCAGATCATGTATACCAAATGTGCATAACTCTTTAGAATTAGAGGAGAACAGACAGTATGGCTTTATTGGGACCTGCTCTTCAGAGCTGTCAGAGATTGTTCAAACCTTTTCAGGCAAAAACCTCAATCTTTGCCTACTGCTTTTCCTGATTTCAGTTATTGGACTCAAGTTTCAGAGCTACATTCTATATACTGAAAACTGGGAAAACCAGTGATAGCATTGTATACAAAATCATGCAAAATCAGCAGCTAAGGAGAGGTGTTGGATTCAGGTGGTTTTTTTTTTTAACCAATGCAAAATTTACAGAAGACATGTATATTATTGTATGTGACCATTAATTCTCAACATCAGCTCCAAAGATGAATGAAAGTTGAATAGCAAAGGCTGCAGTTAATCTAATAATAAAACAGAGAGTGGAGCATGGGTTCTTTTTGAGAAGCTCACAGGTTTTGGTACCATACAGCACCATTATCACACCACCTCACCACACTCGGAAGGAGTTTGCTTGCTCTGTTACCATTGATAGGGAACACAAGGGCATCCTGTCAATATCTTAAAAGTTTGGTTTTTTTTTTTCACTTTCTATTTCTGCTTTTGCAATACTGACAATATCTCCCAGTTCTATGAACAGTAAAAGCAAAGGACTAGAATGACTGTGCCATGTCCTGAGGAAGCAGGACAGCATGCCATCCAGCAGCAATCTTGAGTAAAAGGATAAATTGCACATTAATTCTTAAGGAGACATTGAAATATTAGGTTTTTGCAGAGGGATGCAGATAGGAACAGTATTGGGTCAGTGTGTTTGAACAAAATGTCAGTGTTGTAGCTTAGAGAAGAGCTTCATATCTGACTGAGATTTTCCAGACTGGGTGAGAATTTCTCATGTCCACCTTGCAGTTTTAATCAATATTTCAATTCAAATGCATATTTCAGCCTCTAAACAGCCTTTTAAACTACTGCATGCATATTTAGTTGGAAGCATTGTTCTTAGACACAAGAACTTAGCCAAAGCAGTACTGAATTTTCTTTCCAAAAGAGAAGGGGACATTGATCAAATTATCCCACTTATGGTCCTGCTTGATGCAGTACTTCATTGACTTTAGACAACAGTGTCTCAGCAGCAGTTAGCTGCAGATTGAGAAAGCAAGCAGAGTGGCATACTAACTGTGATAATCATATACTGATGCTTGCTTCCCTACAAAAGCATCGATTTCCCCCTCTCTGCTCTGCTCTAGTTCTAAAGTGTGAGACTATCTTCCATGTAGGCAGTTGATGTTTTTTTTTTTTCCTTTTCATTTTTTTGGGTTTTTTTTGTTTGTTTTGCTTTGGTTTTATTTTTATTTTTTTAATCATCTATTCATGATCTGATCTTTGCTACATCTTTTCTCTATGGTATCAAAAGAAAGTGAAGGAGCAAAGTTAGAAATTCAGTTATGCAGAAAAAATCATGACATCACAAAATTCTCCTTTAGTGGAGTAGTTTAATAAAGATACTCCTAAGTAAATTAATCTGAAAACTTTCACACTGCATTCATACTTCTCAGTTTTATCCCGTCTAAGACGAGAGTGCATTTGCAACTTTCAACATGCCCTTTTTTCCAGACTACTTCCCAGGAAAGGTAGTATCACCTCTAAGATAGCACTATAACAGAACCTGCTAGAAGACAAATGAAACAGATCTCACTGCACTCCTTCACCCAGGAAAGGACCAGAAGGGCTCTCCCGTACATCTTTACAGAAGGTTCATTCCCAGCTCATGTGCTAACTCCCAAAGTTCATAGCTTGGTTACAGCTCCATTCTCTCTTAGTCCTTGCTTAAAACAGGCAACTTTTTCTCTCGCTGTGACAGATGGGTTGAGATACTGCAGATCCCCCTTAACTCCATCACTGAGAGAACTGGGTGCCAGCAGGAGGGCAGGTGTCTGCACAAACTGCGTGGCACTTGGTATCAGGCACAAGCACACTCTGACTCACAAAACCCTGACTTGTGGAATGAGTCCACATTTACATTTTAACACCAAAAAAAAAAAGGGAGAGGCTTTGCATTTGTATTTACAGACTTTTCAACAAGTCCCCCTCACTAATAAAAGCACTTTAAGTATTGCTATTTCTCACATCTCTGCTCAAAGGCTTTACAATGGGCAAATGCTTTGTAATCACTGCTCATACCTCAAGGAAGTAGAGAGGAAACAATAAAATCTGAAATAAAAAGAATCTGTTCATCTGCGATTTTATGCTTAGACATATTAGACATTAACCACAAAGGTTAAGAACTAACAAGCTTAAAAGAGCCTTTTGACTCTTATCTTGGTTTTAATGAAAAGTATAATTACCTGCAAGGTTATCAATCTCTTTTTCTTGGAGCAGGCTAACAGCATCATCATCTCCTTCCAGCATAAGCTCTGTTTCTGCATTCTGATTTACCACAGCTTGACTTCGGAAAGTTTTCTTTGACTTCACTACATCCTCTTCAGTGCCTAAAAAAAGTTACAAATGTTGTGATTTTACCTGCATAATATTTTATATATAAAACAATGACAGTCAAGTAATAAAAACATTACAGTATAAATCATCTTTATCAAAAAAAAAGGAAGGAACATTTTCTAAAACTTTACCAAGGTTTACAAAATATGCCGTCCTATTCTGTTTTCTGTCCTGTCCTGAATAAAATACAAACTTTTCCACAAAGGCTCTCCTGGTTTTAATAATTGCTATTTACTTTGTGTTCAATGTTGTTCCATTAGTTTTCCACCTGCAACAAATTCAGCAGGAATTTCTTTTGGGTTCCTGGTGCCCTGACTCTGACTGACCTGAGAACATAAGCCATCTACTTTAAATAAAGAAGCTGCTTTCAGGAATCAAAATCTCTCAGAATTTTTGTCTTTTCAGATAGGAGGGACAGGATGGTGAAGTAGGAGTTGGTTTATCTCTGATACACAGTAACAACATGGTAGGTTGTGCAGAGATTCAGAAAAGACTGAAAAAGGGACAAGCATGTTGAGGGAACCTTGGTGCACATCTGTGTGTGTGTTTTTAAGCAGCACAGTAAAAATGGTAGTACATGGCTATGTGTGAATCACCTAAAGGTTTTCATGGATAATACTTATTTTTCTTGACTACAGTTGACTTTTTCTATTCAGACTGATCGTTTCTTATGGCAGGAGATTTAACTTCTTGCATTTTGGGAATATCTTACTGGAACTTGCCCGATTTTATTCTTGTGATGTAAAAAAAAAAATCCAAGTGTGGTCAAACAACAGAATCATAATTAGGTTTTATATCATAAATACCTTTCATGTTGCTGCTGTAACCTTCTCATAGTATTTCTTTATTAGCTGGGAGGAGGTCATAAGTTTTATTTTCACTACTATGGACTCACAATATCCTCAGGCAAGAAACATTTCTATTTTTTTTTCTTAAATAGAAAACCCTGCACCTTCACCTTGGACCATACAAGACCTGGGAATCTCCACTTCTGTCAAGCAAGAAGAAATAAACCCCCTAAACGATCTCTCTTTTTTTTTGAGGATAATTTGGAAATTTGCTTCCTACTAAGCTACAGAATGAGTGTGAAAATAGGCAAAATTATGCACATTTGGATTTTGTTTGTCTTCCACAGTGCCTGAACTTAAACAGGGTGAAAACTATTATGGCACATGTAAAATGTTGAAGTAAAATCCACAGAGACTCATGGCCCCCTATTCATAGAGGACAACTAAGAGGAATATAGTAAGCAGACAGGTTAGTGAAGATAGATGCATGGAAAGGAATTGATACATCAGGAAGTTTTGTTATTACAAGCAGTTGGGAAGATGTTATGATTTTACCTCCTACTCTTATAATTAGAGTCTTTTAATTAGTTTGTGCACAGGAGAATCACACCACATAAATAAAAATGCTGGAGGCATATCTTTCTGTGGATGTGTTTACTCTGTTTGAAGATCACTGCTAACATGCCACTTCATCACAGGCTGAGACAACTCATGTTTTACATGGCCTAACATTAACCTTTAGGGTACTATTGCTATTATCTCAATTGCTATTTCTTAAACTACATTTTGAAACTCTGAGAAGGTAAAGAGAAACTAGTAAGCAAAACCCCACTTTTTTTCACCAAGTTCAAAATTAGGGTCTTGTTTGCTGTTGTCTCTGTTAGGACCATTCTGAGAGTGATTAAGACAGTGCTGCTAAATTTTAGTATGCTGTGTTCGGTTATTAGGCTGTGATCATTACCTCACTTGCACAGGTTTTTACTTAATTCAACTAACTATAATTATTTAACCAATTTAAAACTGGTTCAGTTAAGTAATTGTTGGAAAAGTTTTCAGTATTAGTTAGAGTTTTGGATTCTTTTTTGTTTGGTTGATTTGTATTTTTTTCTTCCTTATTCACAGAAAGAAGCAAGAATGGTAGGAGTTATGAAAAAAACCATAAAATGTAATGTGCTGTAACAGATTTTCAGTTGCATTACATCAGAATTGTTCTGCATATTAAATCAGTAGGTCAGGATCTTGATACACTTCTGTTGATAGCAAGGGAGTTGAGCATCATTTGACACAAATAATAACTCCTCTTGTGAAGCATGTGACACCAGAGGAGACCAGGCCTGAGATGAACTAACACAGTGAAGGAAGAAAGCATCAAAACACCGTTCTCTTCCTTTTTTGTAGCTCTAAGCAGTTTTCTGTAATTTTCTGAGCTTTATGAAATGTGATAATCTTCAAATTAACTAATTGAAAAGTACTAATCTGGAGTAAGAGTCAATCATTTCTGCAGTAACTGATTATTGACAATTCTATAAAATTATTTATGCATGAAAATATATTTTTAAAATTACCAGGAAGAAATCCTCAAGCTCCAAATTATTACTAACATTTAAACTACATCCAAACAACTTGAAATTTAGGGTATTTTAAATCCCTTGTGATGAGTGAACCATATTACAGAAATATTGCTAGACAAAGGTGTAAGAAACATGGTAGAGTAGAAGGCATTACATTAGTTTGGCAAATTTGGAGCTTAGCAACAAGACAAATATATGTAAGACCCATTCTGGTTTATAATATTAAAAATACATTTATTTCTATGAAGTACAATAAATCAACCTTCTTTGTCCTGATGGAATAAAACCCCTCTGGTTAGGCTGTTGTTAAAATTTATCACTCTGTTGAGTGCACCTTAGTTTTGCTGTACTGTACCAAACATCTATCTAAATGAAAGTGTACAGGACCTGGAGTTGCCCTTCAATCACTATATCCTTTATGAATTAGAGTTCCATTTATCAAAATTACAGCAAGAAGAGTAAGGTCTCACAGGGCTGTCTCATTACAAGGCTTGTAAACACTGTCCTTACAAAGAAATGGTTTAACACCTAACAAATCAAAAACTGATTGGGAATAGAATTTATTTGAGATCATCTATCTTCGGAAGACGTGCTGTACTGAGTGCACTTTGTGGCCTTTCTACCCATTCATCAAGAAATTAACAAGCTAATACCACAGACCACCAGATCTCCTTGGATCCTGAAATGTGAAATATGTTCAAAACAGGTCTGTCACAGATGTTCTATTTTTATATTTCAAGACAACTTCAAACAGATTTTAAAACAAGAGAAACTCTCCAAGTAAGAGTAAGAAGAAAAGCAACTTGTCTCTTTAAAACCAGACAACAAACTGAATAAAAAATTATATGACATAAAACGATGTCTGTTATTGTTAACAGTGATATAAAAAGGAGAAATGAATAAATGAATATTTAATATTTCAGTGTGTTGGAAAAAAATCAAAACTCAATTTTTTTTTTTTTCAAAGCTTCAGCAAAATTACTATGAAATGAAATCTATAGCCAGACATTTAATTTCAAAACTTTTAGCACACAAGAAGCCTGGGTCTTAAAGACACAAAATGAAATTGTATTAAGTCTAATTAGAAGATGTTTCAAATCCATTAAAACAAACAAAAAAAATAAAACAAAACTATATGTCTTTTCAAGAAAGCAGTGTTGTGAGACTGGAGGGCACAGAACTAGAATTGGCAGATGCTATCAGTTCTTGTCCTTATCAAGGTCCTTCTTAAGGGATATTTTAAGGGATAGACTTAAGGGATAGACTGGGATTTGGAAAGGAGCCTTGAAGCAAGCAGCTAAGTATTTCTTAAAACTACATTTTGCAAAGATTTTGAAGGCAATGAGTCACTCAGATTGCACTCAGGTCTAGCTGAATTTAGTGACTTGCTTTCTTGAAACTTAAAGGCTCTGTCTTAAACATATTTCAAAAAAATGAATGCACAGGACTAGATATGCTGTAAAAAAATCCTTCTTTCATTACACCTGTTTGATTATTTTTGTAAATGTGCATGTTACAAACTGTCTTTCCACAGTCATTTCAGGGTAACTGAAAACAGCTCACTTTTAAAAGAAATTAAAGAAACCAACCAACATTCCTCTACAAAACCTCAATATCCATGGGAAGGTGTGTGTTTTATATGTCTGAAAGATTGTATGAGCTGCACAGTAAACTTATTCAGTATTGCCAAGAATGTATTAATCTCTCTTCTAGTAGCATTACCTTTCCTTAAACAGAAACTATGAAGCAGTCAAGACAAACAAACAAACAGCCCCAACCCCGCCAATAATAATAATAATAATAATGAAAACAAAACAAAACCCCAGAAAAACCAACACAAAAGCACCACAAAAACCATTACCACAACCCCTCAAAACCTAATAATTTCCCTAATAAGAACAGGAGAATCTCATGTTAATTTTCAGCTACAGCCACTAGAAATATTTAATATAGGCAATACTTCATGGAACAGGGGTGGGTGGGGTGGGTGTTTTTATTATGTTATCTGAATTTTTGAGTCTCTATTTTCAAATAAATCAATGAATTCCCTACTGGGTTCTGTAGATCACAACAGGTTCTAGGGATACAATCTACATTTCAAAGACACTGTAAGGGTCCAGATCCACACAAACTGTCCCGAAATAAAATTTTAAAATTAGCAGTACAAACACAGTATATTATTGATTTAGTTTATGTTTATGTATTTGTTTCATTAAGAATCAAACTAATTTCAATAATTTGTTGAACACACCAAGGGAGTTTCTAGCTCTCTTTTCTATTCGTTTACTGCATATCCAAATATAGCGTTTTATCTTTTTTTGTTTCTGCATTTACTAAAATATGGGGTAAAAAATATGGTTATTTTTAATAAAAGTTTGCTTGGTAATACTGTAGCCAACAAGAGGAGACTACTGCTTCTTATAAAGTTGTTTCCATAGTTTACTTCAACGAATTACCGATAAGGCAATTTATGTAGTGAGTGCTCTTTGATCTTTGAAGAGAGATGGCAGAATGGAAAGTTAACCTCATTTTAATGTTACCTAAATATACTGACAGGAAATTCTAATGTTTCCAAACATCTGGAAATCTGCTTCATGGGATGGTGTTCTTCTTTTCTATAAGAAACTTTTTTCATATACTGTCTTTTACAGTTTTATGTGGCTTCTAAAGGAGCATTTGACATAAGTAAAGTCTGTTCTCTTTACAGTAAAATGCTGCATTTAATTAAAACCTCTCTTTTATAGTCACTAAAATGGAGTTTTTGTGAAGCTTCGCTCTCCTCAGAAAGTTGTAAGGGTCAACTCGCTTTTTACTCCTTACAGATCTTACAGTATGTACTGCTCTGTACAACACTGATTTTCTTGCTGAATTTTCGTCACATAAAGTAGTTTCCACTACTTTATTAAATAAAGGAATTCAGAATTAATTCCTCACAGGAGGCTACCTGACAGTTCATGATGTAAATCATGAAATTGTATCACAGGTGAAACATAATTTATCAACAGAGTTTGGAAGAACAAAGCATTTTCTTGAGAGATATTTTTTTCCTCTATTGTACAAACTAACTTTTACAGGAAGAACCAAGCTTATTTATGGACAAAATGAAATTGTACCACTATTATCTACATATTTTGTTCATTCAACACCAAATAGTCGAAGATACTCAGAAAAAAAGGTTTGCTAGATAATCTATCTTCCTGCTTTATGTATTCTAACATACATACAGCTTTCATTGCTAATCTTCAGTAACTTGATTAGGCACCGGCACCCGCGCAGCAGCCGCAGTTATGGAGAGCAGCTGCCTGGGAGTCTGTAAACTGACCTCTACAAAACCCAGTAAGATTAAATCATCGACATGCTGACCACTCTATCTCAGCCTAGTATCTTTCTGCAGGACTACAGAGCCAGCCTTCCTCGGGCTGTGCTCACTTCCATGGGAAATGTGCACCAGCTATCCCTAAGGCTGCATGAGACTGAATTTTTGGCTTTGTGTAGACGCCCAGTGCTGGCACATCACAGCCAACTCCAATAAGCTGTCCCCACCTGTGCCTGCTGGGGTTGTTATTTAAATTGCAATGTGTTTCTGGAACGGGCAGCTTTGACTGGCATATAATTTAGTTTCCCCAGAGAATCAGAGAAGTGACTGTTGATAAAGGAAGGCTGGTTTTAATAGATTTAATAAAAAACAGAGAAATCTAAATCACATTTTCATTATTAGAGATCTTTGAAGAAATGAGGAAGAAAAACTATGAAAATTGCATAGAAATTAAAAATTGCATATATTTGTATTGGAAATTACTTCTACCAAAAGTAAAACCAAATCACATTTTTGTTTTCTGTAATGGATAAATACCTGAAAATTTAATCAGAGACATTCCATCCATTTTTCTCTAATTTTAATACCTAATATCCGACCAAATTATCTTCTTCATATAAGTAATTGTAAATAAATATTTAACTGCTTTATATGTTTTCCTTTTTTGTATTCTCAGACGTTTTGCACTGCAAAACGAGACTGACACAGACTACGCCAATGAGGAGATTGAGATAAACATGTTTTTCAGATGAGGTTGAGGGCTTTTTTAAAACAAATATGCTTGTAGTCAAAATGCTTTATATTAACAAAAATGGTCCCTCATAAAAATAAAGGTTAAAGTACCATGTTGGGCACTCCTTTTTTTGATTCCCAGATAGGAAATCTGAGATTCAGAGTGGTCATGAAATTTATTTTTAGAAGTTGTCAAGATTGCCATCATATGTATTTGAGATTTCAGGATTTCTGAGCGTATGAGCGGGATCCTGCACTGATTCAGCACTGACCATAAACAGCCAGCAGCTGACAGAGTCAGATATTCCCAGTCCAGTAAATGTTCCAACACATTTCAGGCTCCTGAAAGACAATCCCCATTCTGACTGGAACCAGAGGAAGCCCCTCTAATGGGAACTAACAACAGTCAAATGTTTATATTTGGATTAAGATGTAGTTTGCCACTGTAACTTGTACACAGAGGAATGGATTCATATTTCATGACTGACAACCTTTACAAATCCCTGATAGTTTGAAGGGCAGCATTTTGGTGTATACTGTAGTTTGATAGATTGCAGAAAGAAACCAAATTCTTCTGTGATTTCAACAGGCAAAGATGATACACAAGAAAAAAAATTAAGAGCAATCAAATTGTCCTAGGTGTGTTTCTAGCCATTTCAAAAAAAGTACAGTAATAGCTGAGAGGAAAATATCTACATCACACCAACAGTTATTGCTCAGTGGAAAGGACATCAAGGACACTTGCAAGTAAGAGAATTGGATCAATATTAACGCGATTTTCATTTCATGCTTCCCCAACTCCAGTAAGCTGACAATATACTCTGATTATGTGAACTGCCTCTGAGTAACATAGAAAAGGTTATTAGAGCAAGAGGTGGAAATGGAATGCACT
This sequence comes from Acrocephalus scirpaceus scirpaceus, assembly GCA_910950805.1. Classification (NCBI taxonomy): domain Eukaryota; kingdom Metazoa; phylum Chordata; class Aves; order Passeriformes; family Sylviidae; genus Acrocephalus; species Acrocephalus scirpaceus. The sequence goes on along the minus strand of OU383774.1, from coordinate 50,339,400 downwards.
TTTTATATTGACAGGTCTGCTAATAGAGTGTACTGATTTTCAAAGCCATGCAATGTGTTTTCACAATTTGGTTTTGACAGCAAAAAGGAATTTCATTTATTCTTAATTCAAGATATTCAGATGTAAGCAAAGGTTGCTTAGGACAGGCCACTGAAGAGAGTAACCAAACTATTCCAACAGAAAAATTTAATTAATAAGGCAAGAAATAAAAGGTGATTGAATTTCAATATGTATGACATGATAATGCAACAATGAAATAAATTTGCTAAAGGAGGCATTCTATGCTTTTGACATAGCATCTGATAAAACCTTTTTAAGATGACATAAAAGTGAAAAAATATGCCTATGTCACATCTTAATGTTGAGGCCTGGATTATGTCTGGAAAGTTTTAGATTAGTTTCTAAGCATACATTCCCCAGGAAAAAAACATGTTCTTACTATCTGTTTGCAGACCCTAAAGCCAGGATCAATGTTGTCAGACTTCTAAACTGGCACACTCCATACTGAGGAACTGCACCCACATATGCTGGCCTTAATTTTGCTTCCTGATCACAAAAAAAAAAAAAAAAAAAAAAAAAAAAAAAAAAAAAAAAAAAAAAAAAAAAAAAAAAAAATTTCTAATTGAAAAGGCTAACAATGAAAAAGCCTTGGAAAGAAATGAAATGCTCTTTGGAAATACAAACACTAGACAAAGCAGCGACATGGAAGAAATGGCATGGCATTTCATGAAATTCCATGAAAAGAAAGAGGCAACCCTCTCTATGACAGGGGTTTGGAACTACATTATCTTTAAGATCCCTTTCTATTCAAGCCACTCTATTATTCTATGAAATGTGATCTCACCTCCAAAACCAGAGTATTGTATCCCAATATTTCTAACCCTCACATAATATTTAAAAAATAGAGTCTCCAAACTCTGTGACTGCTCCAAACCTGAATATTTTTAAACAGAAAATGCATACAAGTTTTTAATTCCTCCTCTCTGTGGCTATGAGTGATTACGTCTTTGCTAGAAGGCAATTTTGCCCCTCATCACATAAGCTTTTGCTCTCAGATCCAAAAAAGATTAGCTCTTTGGAAACAACCACTGTACAGAGACATAATAGGACAACTAAAAAAGAACCAATCATTCTCTAGTGTAGGTAATGAATGTGTAGGAAGTTTAAAATTTTTTATAGTAGCGATCATAATTCCAACAACTATGTAACCATTTCAGTTTCTATCAAGACTACTTATTTACAGAAGAAAGCTTCAACAGCTCATGATCTGTGCTTTGAGAGACCCATTTGCCAACATATCTGAAATTACTTTATCTTTCTGGAATGGTAATCTTTTCAAGTGAAACTCTTCTCTTCTGAGGCATACAGAAAAACCATCTTATGCAGTCTTTATGCACACAAGATCTCCTAAACATGACATAATGTCATATAACATAATGTTTCTTTAAAGAACTGTCAATGTTATATATAAATAATAAATTTGTCAATATAAAAATGTCATTAGAACATCTAGATTTACTTTCTAGATTCCCAATGGTTACACATGCTGCACTGTGGTTTTTATCTGTCCAAATGTAAGTTTTTCCTCATGTAGACCACCATCTCTTCAGAGCTGGTTTACATATTTTCACTTAGCAGCTAAAGTAACTGGTGGGAATAATTGCTTCTATTTCAGCAGAGATCAATTCCTATAACAACACCAGGCAAAGGGAGCACCCACCCAAAGGGAGGATATGCACATTTGTGAGGCTTCATTGTGGCTCTAACACTGGGATATTTGTGTTTAAATCTTAGAGCTGCTAAGGGACTACACCCTAGTAGCAGCAGACAGCCCTTCTGCTTGGGCTAGGCTGCTATAAATACATAAGCTCCTCCAAGCTAGAAATTATTTAGCAATATCAGTTATCTATCAAAGTTATCTATCCAGATAGCAGATATTTATCAAAGCTTTGCTATTTTCTTGATTTGGAACAGAATTTTACTTTTTGTGTTTGTTTGTTTTGTTTGTTTGTTTTTTCAATTATTGCTTCCTCTTTTAATTTTTTTTAAAGCAAAGATAGCTGCATTTATAGAACATCCTTGTTTCATGCAGACCAGCAGATAAAGAGTGAAAGAGTAGTGGTACACAAGACATGAGACAGAAAGCAGATTCTGAGGGGCTATCATTAAAACAGCTCAGTGAGATAATTGAAATGGGTGAACAACAATCACTGTCCCAGGTAGAAGGCCTGAGTATGTATTAAGAAGAGCTAACCCACAGAAATCTTAGCAGCAGTCAGCAGTATAGAAAAAAGGAGAGCAGTATTTTATTTCACTTTCCATTAAGCTGCCACATGGGGTCTGTGACATCTTTGATTCTTCTTCACAAATATTACAAGAGAGCACAAACCTTGCATGCATCCACAGGGATACTTGCAAATTTCTATGCTTTTGTTAAATTTGCAAGCACTAGCAACATTATCTTCCATTTAGATGAGAGCTGAGATGCAATTTAGACAATGTGATCAGGTTTTTAAGGGCATAGGATTGAATGATTTGTGCTATTGGCAAAAGGGAAACAATAAAAGACTTTTTGAGTATTATGCATAGTTCTTTCAGCTGTGAAAGTACACCTATTGAAGATGATGTTCAAGGTGTTATGCAAACACACCAGGAGATGTACTCTTTAGGCACACTGTAAGGATAAGGAAAAAGTCATGTCATTATATAATGCACATGATATGAAAAAGAAATTTAAACAACTGGAAGCATGCATAATATGCTAGCTGATGGAATTCTTAACAAGGGGTTTTCCTTATCATTCTGGTTAGTACTGTATTTGAGAATTTTCCATAAAATGTATTTGGTTTTCTTTCACAAGGTGCATCCTCATCCCTGCCTGTAACTTGCACCACACTGAAACTCACAAGAAAATCCAATTTATTTCATTACAATTTTACTTTTTGTGTGTATTGCTAAATTAACACTATAAAAAACAAAACACACAAAATAAGAGGTATTGAAGAATTCACTCTACTTGTAAGGATATGGAATAGCTATTGCATATATATCTAAATCTTCATTTCTTGTGTACAAACCTTACTCTATACATAACATTTCTACAAGAATTTTCACATGATATAATAGAAATTGATTTTATGTGATGAATGTTAAGTAGTGCAAATTAAAAAGATAAGTAGAAATATTAAGGCATCTTAAAATATATACTGTCTCTGAAAATCAACTCCTTTATTTTCAAAATCTATACATACCAGTTTCCTTTTCTTTGGGAAAGACAAGGAAACACCTATACTGGAGAGGTTCCTACACTCCTCTTCTGTTGATTTAACCCTTGCAAGTAGCCCAGAGGCTCACAGAAACCTGAGCCCATTGCCTAAAAGCCTCTCATGTCTCTCACTGACCATCAGAAGGAGAAAGACAGTAAAGTCTTTTTAGATCTATAGTATGATCTTCTAATTATCCTTAAGCAAAGGTTGCAGCACTGCTGAAATAATATTATAATATTTCAGCACTGCAGAAAATACAAATTATATATTATGATATCATTTATATATTATAAATAATATATCTATTCTGACTTACATAAAAAGTGGAGAATAGAATCCTGCAGTGAAGACAAGAATAAGAGTGGAGAAAATTTAGAAAAGGAGTATTTTGTGGTTTTTAACTATTACCAAAGGAGATTTTTAAAGTGCTGTTATGCCTTAAAACAGAGTTTTAAAGCATAGAAAATAAGAAATTAGAAAAGCACATGTTAAAACCTGAGTCCCAAGACCTACATTCACCCAGCTTTGAAGGACTCTGAAGGACTATTATTAGACTTTAACTGACAGAACGTTCTTCTGAAATGTTTCTATGAGATTCACTGAATATTCATGGGTCAAGAACTTCTATTTCTTTGTCAGATATAGAAATGAATAAATAGAACAAATACAATGTTTACATGGGTTTGAAAACATTTCTCATCATAGCAATTTACTGGGTTTGGTAAATAATTTACTTTCATTTGGCAGAACAGACAGATATTGTGTATTCTTTGTACATGAAAATTTAACTGTGGAAGAGAGAAAAATGCAGCTAGAATTCTAAGAATGACAATGGTCTCAATTTTTAGATCTTAGGAACAGTTTTGCAGGTCAATTTCATGACTCCTAGAACATTCTGGGGTCATATACTTTCAGATGAAGAAAGAGGTAGTTATATTAACTGCTGGTAAAAAGTCAGCAAGTTCTGCAGTGCAATCTATTAGCTCAGACCTATAACAGCAGCTAAAACCCAGGTCATGCCGGATAACCTAAAAATCTCAGAGGAAAGGCATTTGAAACCCAGCACAGAGGTTCAGAGGGAAAAGTTTTCATATCCTCTCTGTGAAAAACTTGAATTAGAGTTAAAGAGAGCATTTCTAACATTCAAGAGCTGAGGAAATAATTAGAAAAAAATGACTGTTTGACGAATCTGTACTTAAAACTTATTATAAAGCTGCCATAAAAATTCCTATGCTAGAAATAACATACGACAAGCAGAAGATATTTAGAGACTGCAAAGTACAGATAGGATGCAATTGCAACTCATTTCCATGACCTAGTCAGAGAACAGAAGCTCAGACACTGAGTGCTCAGAACAATTCAACACAGAAGTGTTCAGTGCTCTGCCTAAGCAAATTCCATTACCATTTACATCTCGAAGGTGCCTTTCATTACATTACAGTGGTTTTTAAGAAAAAGGATCACCATTATGGTAGATATATTCATGATATATTTAATGAGAACATATTTATGACTGGGGGAGTGGGGTGGGAAATGTTATAAAGTAGACCAAGTTAAATCTAGTATTTTAGATTTAATTATCCTCACTATTAAGATTTTTCTTTGCAGATCCTTCAATTAGTACCCAATGTAAGCTTCTTTCTAGACTTTCTTTAGAAAATACTGTATCTTGCAACTACCATATAAAATATTAAGATAATAAAACTATCATGTAATATTTTCCCTAAAATCCTGTGAGGATGTAATATTTGGAAGTTTATTTGGTGAAGCAGTGGATGGCACTGTTGGGCTACAATTATAAAGCTATAGATGAAAATCTTAAATTGCTGTGCCTAAAACCAAGATTTTTCTGACTCCTTCAGGCACACAATTCAGATATAAACTCATTCAGAGTACACTGGAGATTTCACAATCAATGTGGAAGTCAGTCTATGTACTGAAAGGAAGTTTTTTAACAGGAGAAATATTATTTTAGGTGGTTCAGCTGAAGCAGAAATGTTTACATGCTTGTTTCACGTGACAGCATGATCGCATTTAGGCTAAAGAGCAAAGAGGACTTGGCACATGGAAGAATTGTTATGGGTTAATTTAATGACTACATACATATTCTTAAAATGCTCACCACTGAACATCAAGTATGTGTGTTTTACTGCCCACAAAGTCGATTCTATTTCTTAAAACTGCTCACAATTAATGGTCATCTTGTCTTTACTTACAGACTAAAATTGTGTGCAAGAATGGGGTGAGGGAACAAGGTTTCTTTCTAGTAAAGGGCTTTCATTCTTCAGTTGCTCTTATGTACTCTTACTTAAGGCACTACTTAAATAAATATCAGTTCGGGAAATTATCTTTGATAACATTCACCCTTGTATTTCCCCAGAACACCACGTTGTATGGAATTGTTGGGGGGTGTGTGGCTAATTTTGAGCATAGTGCATTAACTGAGGGGGAAAATAGACAATCAAAAATATTGTCTTGGCTTCCAAACTCAATTTCAGTAACAATAACTATTATACTGAACATGAGCAAATTGATATTAGAAGCATTTTATACCTGTTCACATCTTCATTCATGATGAGGCAGAGAGTTCCCTCAGCAAGTTTGCACATGACAAGAAATGGGGAGAAGTGACTGGGTGCCAGAGGGGCCTCAGCAGGCTGGTGAAGTGGGATGACAGGAACCTCATGAAGTTCAACAAGTGCTAAGTCCTGCATCAGGGGAGGAACAAGCCCAGGCACCAGTACCTGCTGGGAGCCACACAGCTGGAAAGCAGCCCTGCAAAAATGGAGCTGGGGTGCTGAGGGACACCAGGTTGACTGTGAGCTGGCAATGTGCCCTTGCGGCAATGGGAAATGTTATCCTGGGCTGCAATAGGCAAAATATTGCCAGTAGGTTGGGAAAGGTGATCCTTCTCCTCTGCTTAGACTTGGTGAGGTCACACCTGGATTTCTGCATCCAGTTCTGGTCTCCCTAATACAAGAGAGACATAGATATACTTTTATAGATATTTTTATTACTAAATTGATCCAGATATTCTGTAGATATTCTTTGTTTCTCTTGAGGAGAGAAGACTCAAGGGGGCCACATGGTTGTGTATAAATACTTTTTAGTTTTCAGTATTTTCAAGGATGGAGACCACACAACTTCTCTGGACAATCTGTCCATTGTTTGACCAGTAAAAATATAGTTTGTTGCTGTTACCTTTCATCCTGTTACTGGCAACCAACAGATGTCTAGATCAGTTTAGAAGTAAAAGAAAATGTGAAAAAAAACCAACAAAAAATCTATAAAACTCAGCCCTGACAACAAATGTGTTCATACAGATACAGTATAAGAAAGCAATATTTCATAGACAAAACTGAAAGCATAATTTGATCTTTAATCTCTTACATGGTACATAGTAATGCTCTCACTGCCGATATACCTAGGGAAATAACTGAGTTTTAAGCATCTGGTTGGCCTGCTAGCAAAACTCTGATAAGTAATGATTCACTATCAGTTGACTTCAACCTGCTTTCAGTTTTGAACCAGTTACTGAAAAAATACAAGTTTTCTTATGGTTGGTTCTGAAATGAGTGTTGTTGAACCTGCTCTGGAAATACATTAGGCATTTTCAATATGCACAGAAAAAATGACAAGGTGAAGGATAATGAAGTCTGAGAATCTTATGAAGTTGAGAAAAAGTAAATTAACTCTTTTAGATATATATGATTTATGCAATAACTTTGACATTAAGTTTTGAATTTGTTGCAAAAATGGTTGCAGAAATCCAGGTGTGACCTCACCAAGTCTAAGCAGAGGAGAAGGATCACCTTTCCCAACCTACTGGCAATATTTTGCCTATTGCAGCCCAGGATAACATTTCCCATTGCTGCAAGGGCACATTCCCAAAAGACACCTTCATGTTTTTAGCAATGTCATTAGTGTCGATAATATAATATATCAAAGTGTAGAACCTGAAATGCAGGATGAAAATGAAGACTAGCTTTTAGGTGCACATTCAGATTTCCTAGAATAGGGCACTTGATTTTACAGCAAAGCTTCAGAACAGAGATGATGAAATTGAGCATCTCCAATTCATGGGACATTCTGATTTCTTCATATGTCTTGTTACTTGAAAATATCAGGTAAGTTTCTAAAACACTGGCTTAGCTTTCTAGAGCAACATTTGGTGCTGAGCTTCTTGCCAGTTTCTCTGGACACTCGTCCCTCTACCTTGTTCTAACACTGCCTGCAGAAGGCAGGGAGCCCAGCAGCTCATGAGATGGAACTCAGGAGCTGTGGAAGTCAACCGCTTTGGACTTCCCAGCACTGTGGGGTTGCTCTAGAGCTAGAGCTTCTGAGATTTCATCTTGCGGTAGTTCTCTAATGTTGAGGACCCTGAAAGAATTGAATCTTCCTTTAGGGTCTCTGGGACACCCAGATGCCCCATTCTGAAGACAGTTCCTTCCTTGAGTTCCCATGGACTTCAGACCCTCAGTTTCATAGCAGGAACACACATAGCTTTGCTTCTAAGGTAGCTCTTGTTTGCTAAATAATCTGGTTCTTCAGCAGCCTGAAGGAATCCTTCCTGCCACTTTTTGAAGATCCATCAAAATTCATCTGCTGTCATGAAAATAGATTTCAGATTTCAACATTCCAGATTTCCAAACCTGATGCTTTTTAATTGGGTCTGTGTAATAAAAACGTATTTCTACAACTGATGAGCAAACATAGTATTTGGTGAAACTTAGAGCACTAACTACAAGTCCCAGAAAGAGCCACAGTCTGCTTCAGCTAGAATTGCCCTTGAAATAAGGTTGCTAATCAGATATCCAAACATATGCAAGCTCAAAAGCCATATATGGCTATATAGCATATATATATATGTGGCTTTGTTTCAAAACCTGAATGCATTACATTATGAAGGCATTTTCCTTTTTTTCTTTTCCTTTTCATTTTAAGCATTTGGGATCTCTAATGCTAATCAGCTTAACAGGCTAAATATTCTTGAGCACATACCCTAGATATATTTGACCAGCTTACATTTGTAAGTTTAGAATGTGGGCACTGAGTTCATGCTCATTTACTTCAGTGTAGACTAGAAAATGTAGCCTTTCTTGTACTCCTTCTACATACAAATTTTTTGTGGACCATGATCTTTAAAGGCTGAAGGACCAAATCTCAATAAAGGAACTGTTTTACTCTTAGGTTGACCTATGTGGACCAGTATTCTGTCTCACTGGCAGGGTGGTACCGTAGTGTCTCTATGCTAATCTCCAATGACTGTAAACTGTTAAAGTGATTAACTAGAAGAGACAGTTCTTTCACCACATGTACAGAATCCCTGCGAATTGGGTCATATCTAGATATTTTACATACCCATCATAGTAAAATTTGGGGGAGAAAAGTAGGGTGTATCATCATTTATACAATCTTTTCTTTTTTCTTTCTTTCTTTTCAGTTACAATTTACTTACTTACATCGAAATTTCATCTAAACTTAGAATAAAAATTGTTTGTTATTGACATTAGAACATTAAAACTCTACTACAAGTTCCAGGTAATTAAAATTCCATCATAGCTTGCATTTTGATACTGCAGTAAGTAGCATCCCTTCAGCTACACAAAGGAGAGAAATGAATCTATACTTTGATTCAAGTAAGCCTTTAACTAAAACAAAAAGGCACAGCATATACAATGCTGAACTAATTATGCTTGCATTTTAAACCTGGGTATGAAAGTAATTTTAACAGATTACAAACAAGTCTAATGCCTAATATTAAAATCTTAGAAATGGAGGTGACTAATCCAAAAGGAAAAATTCTCTAGTCAATCCTCTATAAATGCTACTATGACTGAGATGCAGTCTCAAGGGTGTAAGCCTCTCTAAGTATATAGCCATAGGAATCTGCTATAATTTTTCACACAGTTTTATATAGGCATATCTTATAATTTCTTATTGCAGTGTTTTTTACTTGTCAGGTACTTTGAAGATATATTCATATGTATACATATGCACACACACATACATATATGTATGCATATTATATTTCATGAAAAATGGAAATCCAAACATGCATACAAGAGGTGAATAACAGACTGTAGTTAAATAGAAACTTCATCGTGACAGAAATTTTTTTGAGAAAATATTTCCCAGTAGTACAACATTGAATGATTCCTACAGGAAGAAGTCACTATCATCTAAAACTAACTCTTCTGTTTTTAGGCCTTCAAGGTAGAATTTAAGATTTATTTTACTTCTCTAAAACAAACATATAGATCATAGACATAGCTTTCATTTCCAAGACTCCTTCCTTAATGACTGCAAATATAATATAATTACAGTATCCATACATCCGACATCAAATATGATTTAATTCTAGAGTAGCTGCAAAGCACTTTTTTATCTGTCAAGGTCATATCTTGATGGCTGCACAAGCTCAGATAAATCAGGTGTTAAGCAGGCACATATCCAAGGAATCTGATAATTCTCTCATCTGCAATTCTCAGCATATCTTATTATTTACTGCCAAAGAAATGACTGATTAATTTTGTCATCTTTGCTCTGTGATTTTTGCTCAGCTGAAACTGGCTGCCCTCTTCTGCAATGCCTGATCAGACCCATTTAAGTTGATGCCTTTGATCGTAGACACTGAGGAGCTTGCTGACTTAGGCTTTGACTAAACATTCCTACATTGCAATATTTATGCACAGAATCCTAAATGATAACGGACAGTCAATGAAGATAACAAAGACTTGTAAGATGTTTCCACTATTTTACTGATGCTCAAAACAGCTTTACTTGTACTAGAGGTATCAGTCAAGATGAAAAATTGAAACAAAAGCCAAAAAAATTTTGCTTTGATGAATACTTTATTCCTCACAAATGAACTATCTGAGGTCAGGAAATTACATCTGTTATTGGAAAACTATGCAGTCTGATTTTTTTTTAAATGCTTTAAATTCTTTCTGCAGTGTGATGTCATGCTCAGTTTTGGAAGCTAGAGGCATTTTACTATCAAACTGTTCCAAACAAAATTATCAAAACAAAGCAAATAAAAAACCAACTACAATGAAAGTTAAGCCCTATGGAAAAAAAAAATCTGCCTCTAGCTCTTTATTAATCACATTCCAGCACCAGAGGCTAGAAGTACATCAAACTGCACCAAATCCTTTTCACATGACAACCTCATAAATTATTCAACTCATTAGTAACACCAAGAGGCATAAAAATAACATCAGTGTTAAGGATGTTTTCTTACAGAGAAAGGTCAGCTAAAAGTCTCAGTATTAAAATCCAAAGGCTTAAGCCTCTGAAAAGTAAATATATCTAGATAGAATCCATGAATACTTTAATGCATGCTGGTTTAAAACTCGATGTTAATTTTAATACTTATATGGAAAGCTAGAATTATTTTTTAAATTCTGAAAACTTCAGTCTATTGTCAAGTTTTATGTAACCACTAAGTTTTATGTGCACCATCTGTGTACACACCTGAGTTTTAATTTTCCTGTATGGTGAGTGCACTAACACTTTATATGTATATAACACTGCAGGTGTTATATACATATAAAGTCCATGGTTTTAGTGATTATTTGCCTTTCAAAAGCAACATTGCAATTAGCACAGTTTTGTACCCAACTCTCATAAAATCTCTATCCTGATGTTTTGGAAGAACATGGAGAAAATAACCCTTTGTCAAATATGAAATACCATATACAAAAGGGCGAAATGTCTTCTTTAACCCAGCTCAAGGAAAGTTTATGACTTGAAGTCCTGCACATGATAGCCTTCACCTTTAAGTAAGGATTAAGTTACACTTGCTAGTATAACTGCACACACAGATATTACTTCATATGTCTAACCTTGTTTGGATCCCAGCTATTTGCAACCGCAAAGTTGGTGAAAAGTGTAGGTGATACAGAATTAGCTTTATATCTATCATATTCAGAACTTTTGGCAACCTCAGCCTTTGGCTAAACATCAGATGAAAGGTTCAACTTGCTTTGTGAATGATTACTTCAATTTTTTACTTCTAAATGCTAAAGAATCATAGCATTTTCTTTTCAGCACTAAAAAAACCCATCAAACAAAAAAAAAACCTAACAAAAAAAAAAAAAAACCCAAATAAACCAGAAAACCATCAAAAAATTCTTTTAAAAACTCCTGTCTTTGATATGCTTGAGAGGTATCCCAGCTTAAACCTGAGAAATAAATTTGCTTTAGATTTTTGGAGAATTCTGGTTCAGTCTGCTGTACAGAAGTCACAAGCATACGAAACTTTTATATGTTATAGAAGAATTTGTAAGTATGTCCTCATTCCTCTTTTATACTCCAGCTACATCTCCATGAAAACCAAACATTATCTAATTTTTCAATTCCTAAAACTGAAGCTTCTATGTATTCAGTTCAGTATTGAAATCACAGGTTATCCTTAAAAATTATTATTGTTAACAAATTTTAATGCATTACATGATTTGCAGAAAATACTTCTGCCTGAAATCTGCATGCCAGAATAAAATTTCTTTTATTTCTAATTCCTCATTCACAAAATGTCTCCAATGGAACTATTATGACATATTAATTTGATGACCTCTTTCATTCAGTCACTCCAGAGAGACAAGTTCAGTTGCTTTTACCAGTGTCTCAGAATTAGTGTCTGGGAATGCTAGAGAAGTATAATGTGAATCCCTTGGGGATCAGGGAATTTAACAGCTCACAAGCTCAAGTCTTCTGGTTCATTAAAGTGTAAGAATTGAAAGAATTCCTTTTCTAAGAATATGTTGTCCTAGGAATTCTCAGCACTGTCCTTGAGAAAGAAGGGACATGATTCTCAGACATTCATGGACATCATGAAGGCATCACGAGCTACATTTCTAAGCTGAGTTAATACTGACCATATTCCACAGCGGCTTTTAGGAGAGCATCAGCATGAGTAGACCCAAAAGCATTGCGAACAAATCTCCTCCGTCGGCGCAGATCATCTTCCCAGTAATCCAAGCGCCAGAAGTCATGCAGTTGGCTGGAAAATAAAGAACACACACATCAGCACCTACCACAGCTTGAACTGTATTTACATACATTATAGCATAATTTCACCGCTGCTTTCCCATTTCTGGAAAACAATCTTGTAAAAACATGTATTACTAAAACTTACAATATTCTAGCGTTTCTTTACATGCATTTATGTATTATAAGCCCTACCACTGCCTGTCTCAAAATGTTCTGCCTGCTGCTAAAAACATTAATCACACTGAACCCATTAACAAATGCAGCATCAAATTACAAGTATTAATGGCACAGCTTGCTTTCTTTTACAGTGTTTTTAACAAGGCTTGTAAATCATAGAATGGACCTCAGTGCAAATAGTTTGCAATTTAATGACTATGGTCCCTTAGCAGACCGAACTTAAAAGTATAAAATATTGCCCACTTGAATTTTGTGGAACTATGATTAAACTAATGTGCTGAAATATTCATTGAAATAATTCCCCACTGCCCCTAGCAACCTGAGAAAATTGCAATTTTATTCATTATTAATAACTCTGAATTAGAGCAGCAAAAAAAGTTCCACCATGTGGTAATTGTCTTGGTAAATTATTATTCCAGCACTAACAGAGTACTAGGATGATTTTATAGCTCCCAGCTAATACAAGCCATTAACAACCATGGTCATCTTAGTGTTACGTTGCCTTTTTACATTGAAAAGAATATTAAACTCCTGTAGAATTATATAAGCCATTGTTAATACATATTAAAGCAAAAAACTACACATATATAACCATCTGGTATTCAACTTTGGTTCTAAAGAACTGACCAGCTCCACTTTCAGACAACTTCTTGACTTTTCAACACAAACCTCCCACATTTTTTGTAAGTTATTTAGGCAAAGCTGCATTCTAAGCCAACATTTTAAAAGCTTTTTGGATCACTAGGAAGAATGTAAAATGCTTGTGAATGCATCCTTATCATCAAACTCATAATTGAACACACTATACACTTAAAATTATTCTGCAGGCCATGACCTTGCAGACCTTAACTAGGGAATCACTGCTTTAAACCAGTCATTTTCAATCTATCTGTGATGCCCTGGACATGTGTGATCAAAAGACAAAGAAAAAAAAGAGGAAAAAAAAAAAGAGAAAAAAGTTTACAACTCATGAGTATGGGCTATCTCTTTGCTGGATTTTTCTAGTTATTACTTCAGCCACTGTTTTCTATATTGCCTTCATTTTGAGAAGCTATGTACAATTTCCAGAGTAAAAGTAGAAATATGCTAATGTAGGACAGATGTTTTCATTCTTTACAGTCCACTTAAGCACTATTTTTAATGCCTTCATTAGTTATTGTCCAGCTTCACTAACTGCTGTCATGAGACCTGGATCATGAGTTCTGGAGGGCAGGGCACCATGGGGAGTGGATCTAGCATCTTACCTTCTAGTCTAACAAATTTTCAGAAGCAGCCCACCATAATTTTTAGTCAATGCTGGTGTCTTTTGCATTCTGAATGACATTTTCACTATATGCTTCTTGAGTCTGTGTGAAGGTCCTACTTTTATTGCTGCCTTTCAGAACAGGCATTTTACTTATTTACAAGCAGTGAGGAAGCAACTTCAGTGGTTTTTTGAAAGGCAAGAAACCTTCTCTTTTTAATTCAATTTCAGAGTAAGTCATGATATGACAGAAGTAAAAATTTTAATAAAACTCTTAAAAAAGGAGATCTCTGAAATTATGTGTACTGGCAACAATAAAAAACTCTCTTGTATGTTGATAAGAATGATATATGTAAGAATAAAAACTTTATGAAATTAGGAAGTATTCAAAGACTAAAAATTGCGTTTTTAATTTGTTCTGTCTTTAATCTGGTAATTCATTACTTTGATTAATTAATCTGAAGATTACTGTATATTCTCAATTTAAAGTAAACCAGATTTTAAAGCTACTATTTTAATGAAGTGTTAAGCAAGAAAGTGATGAAATTTTCAGAGCATTGAGTCTATTTTGCAGATCCAAGAAAACATTACATGTTCACCAGGGATTAAAGCTTGAAATATGTAATAATGGTGCAAAATTAAAATAGCTGAGAAAAAAGAACAGAAACATAATTTCTAATCACAAATTATATGACTTTTAAAAACAGAACTGGTCTCTTACAGTTTTCTACAGAAGCCGAGCCCACAACGTTATTACACACTTCCAGGTACTGGAAGTTGGTATTTCAACCCTAAAGAAAAGGTTTCTGAATCTTAACTAGTTGGTCAAAGATTTGTTTTTGACTCTTTGAGCAACATCATTAACAAAAAGACAAGATACTTTTCCTACCCTGTTGTTAGAAAGAAAGCAGACACTTCAAAAGATGATGGATCTATACTTTCAGGAAGTTTTGAATGATTGAGTTTCATCACTTGAATAACAGGCAGAAAAAATTGTCTAATTTTCCTTAAATGTTGTGTTATTACATCTCTAAGTTAGATTAAAAATTCTAGTAAGTAGAAGACTGTGGCACCAGTTCCATCCTAAAATTAAGAATTTAACCTGCTTTAACCTGAACCTGTGTCTGTGTTAAATTGTCTAGCCCATAGATTACTGTACTTTAGAAATACTTATATTCTAATCCTGTGGATATTACTCAGGCTTTAAGATTTTTGCAGAATTTAGGTAGCTGCTAGGTAGCTCTAAATGATGGCTGTAAATTAGGCAGAACTATATTTTCTAATGTTGATGTAACTGTGCTGTACTAGGCACAAGGCAGTCCTAGAAGAGAGCATGTCTGCAAATCGCCCATAACTCTTTCTGCTACAATGCATTTTTCCCAGAAGTGACTTGACTAAATCAAGTAATTCTGGTAATTTATTTCTGTGACAAGTACAATTTTTCAATAAGCTTTACTTTTCCCTATAATGTATATTATTAATAATCCTTATTTCCACAGCCAACTAGATTACATGTAATTTCTCATTCCTCCGTATCTTATACCAGTGAAGTGACATTTTGAATCAGGCTTGTTTGAATGAACAAGTGCATATTAAGTACAATGTAATGAATTTTTTTAAGAACTAAAAGTTTATAGCATCATTTATGAGCTACTTCTAAAGACTTTTAAGAAAAGAGAAATATATCTATATCCCTTCAACTGAACAGCTATTTAAAATGTACCCTAAAACACGCGACCCAAAGAACTCCATATGATGAGTGTAACTGTCACAGATAATTTCCTTACAAACTACAGTATAATCCAATATAAACCTTTCTCATCATAATGAGAACTGGCATGAAACTAGTAATACTACAAGGCTACTAACAATGACAAAATTTATTTGGAATGGTATGGTGTAACTTAATTCCAAATTTCAGATGTGTAGTATTTCACATAGTTAATACAGACAAAGAAAATACATGTTTTAATGGAACAAGCCCTATTGTACTACATACTGCAGGATTTAAAATTTTGTTTCACTGCCACTGTCATCATTGGTACCAACTTGACAGCTTGACATGTATGTCCTCCTACTTCAGATACATTTTTCTTGGCCAGCATGGGATGGAAAGGCAAACTGATGTTATGCTGCCCTGGGTAGCCAAGATGGACTTCGATTAAGTTGGAGCAAACAGCTTTGAAGTCTCTCAAAGACAGGTTGCCCTAAAACTCCTTTCTGCCCAGAATTCTGCGCAATATTCTTTGCTGCCATACCACAAACACCCACCATGTATATGGGAACAAAGATTATTGAGACAGACTAAAGTGTTTCAGGTAGCTCAATTTTCCTCTCAGAGGAGAAACTGTGGAGTGCTCTGCCAGCAAAACAATTAAGAGGAATGTCAAATCAGCCTGCACAGCAAAGTCTTCCCTGTCTTTTCACATCTCCATAGGTTGGACATTTAAAAGACAACTTTTGAACAAATCTTCTGTTAACTCCTACGGCCATACCTGCAATGAGGAGCATGGGAAGGGTTTTTTCTTGGACTTATGAGTGCTAGCTGTCCTAAACTCTAATTCATTGCCCATCCTGTGTGCATTCAGCATCTGTGACAACAGCTGCATGGCTGTGAAACCCAGTCCCTATTCATCAACAACGTGCATTCTGCTACATGTCACCTACAGCTACAGCAACTAGTGGCAAAAATGAACAGTGGAGAGTAGCAGTACACATACCCATAAAAGATCCTCAGACTGCAGCCCAAAGGATGGGCTGCCAGATGGAAGAGATTAAGTTTGAATATATTAATAAAGACAAACAAGCCTGAAGACATGGGGGGAGGGGGAAAAGTTGTTTTGAAAAAGAGCTGGGTCACAGAACTGGAAGAATCTCAGAGAATCCATAGTCTTTGTAATACTGGGAAAATACTAGAAAAGGCAAGGAATTGATGATCTATAATTTCAAGAATTAGTCCTGGTTGCTTTTATGTGACATACTTTGAAAAAGAAATATTATTCTTTTCACGGTGTGGAATTATGACTGTTTTAAGAAGTGAGAGAAAAAAAACTATATTTGGAAAGCATAAAGCATTCCCCTAATGTAATATAAAGAACAGAAAGTGAATGACATAAAAAAAAAAAAGTAAGTAAAGAAAACTTGAAATACAAAAAATACAAAAATACTTATGCAATATTTGTAGTGGTTAAAGCCAAAATATAAACATATTTGCCAGAAGATCCAAGTAGCAGAAGTCTTCTGTAACAAAAAGGGAGCAAATCAGGTTCAGACATGGTGTTGCAATAGATACAGTAACTGTAAATAATATTAAAACTTCAAAATATTAACACAGAGATTTAAGATGTAATGAATCTGAGAAACAACTAATGTTATGAAAATTGGAAAAGATGGTAAAAGAGGGAAAGGGTTTCCACTTGGACTTTGAACTAAGGATGAAATAGAACGCAGAGCAACTCAAACTAACAGCAAACACCACTACTGATCATCAAAATAGGAGCACAGGAGTCACCTTTGAAAAGCAGAAAGAGAACTGCCAACAGTTTCTCTCCTATGATCATGTTACTAATGGTCTTGCATTAATAATGAAGGACAAAGCTGAGACAACAGAGAATTTGCTACAAATGAAAGAGAGAAAAAACTATCAAAAGATGACTAATGATTAAAGATTCACTAAATTCATGGAGAACTTTCTAAGAACTGTTTTAAAGGGTAACTCCCTTTTCAGAAAGGAGGGAGTGATTTATGTGGTTTTTATTTTCTTCTTAAGGCATCAGAAAAAGGAGTATTTAATACACACTCTTAATGAGGATTTCCAACTCCTGAAACTTCTGTGTCTTCATTTCAGTGAAAAAATCTGAGGACACATCTAAAGCTGAAAACAGAAATCTCTCCATTTTAATTAATCTTCAGATAAATGAGATGTTAGAAAGGAGAGTAATATCATCAGATGTGAAAGGGACGCTGTGACAATAGAGGTGTTAATTTTACCTATGGTACTACTTAAACCCCAAACTTCTAAGGCAGTAAAATCCCAGGATTATGGATTTTATGGTATTGCATAGAGTCTGAAGGAAAAAAACTCATAATGAATACACAAACAAGGACTAACAGTTTACTGATTGCCTAGATTTTTTTATAAAGCTCAGTTCTTCAGAATGAGTTGTTCACACTGGAATGGCTGCTATATTATTAAATAGTAGTAAACTTCTACCAAGAAGCAGCTATTGTAGGGAAATACGACTAACCATGATATAAATAAAAAGCTATAATAGGGGAAAATAGAGAGAAAAAAGCCACATATCTCTTAAAAGTACCAATGGAAGTGGCAAATGTCTACAAAGTAAAACTAAAGCTAAAAGAAAAAGTTAAAAACTAAAGAAGTTTTTAAATTATTGAATGATTTAACATAAAATATAAGTATAAAATAATGAGAGAGAAGTTTGTCAAATCTATCCTAGTGCTAATGGGAAAGAGTAGGTCACTACATGTAGGACAGCTAAATGAAACAATACAATTTCCTAAAGTTATATACTTGACTCCTTTTAGTGAATCTAATGGCATTGAATAAAGAACTGAAGCAACTTACAAAGCAGATACATAAATTGTCAGTATTTGACTCACCAGAATGACAAAGGGCTTTTTATTAACAAAATATGAGTAACAACTGAATGCAATTGCACCAGATTCTAGAGATAATAAATTGTCAACTTAGAAATACTAAAATGAAATAAAATTTAGGGTTAGAATTAAGACTTCAAAGATTATATTTGGGAAAAAAAAAAAGAAAAGAAAAGAAATCTGGTTTAACTCAGATTTCTGGTTTGGAACCTTAATTCTCTTTCAGAATGTGGTTTGTTGCCACTCCAAACAAAGAGGAAACAAAACACCCAAAGGCAAAAAAGCCATTTTATCATTTTAGATAAAGGAAAATTTGGGTAAAATTCCCTTTTGGAAAATACCTTGAAAAAACTTAGAGTGGTTTAGGGCATTTTTATTTTTAATGCATGTTGTGTTATGTCATACTATCTCAGTACAATGGGTACTTAGTAAGATTTCACAAGTACTGCCATGATGCCACGGTATAACAAACTCCAAGATGGAATGAGCTGGGGGTCATCTCTGTCTTTCTTAACTGGCAGCAAAAAAGAGACAGACAGAATGGCTTAGACTAGGAGCATATCTATTGGTGGCTAAGATTAAGTAAAATGTATTATATGATAAGTGTTATTCAAATGATAATGATAATTTTGTTATTCAAAATGTAGAAATATCGCAAAATTTAATTGACACAAAACTGGATCTAGCAAATGATCATTGAATTTCAAGCAAAAAAAAATTGTTTTACATTTTGACTAGAATGTTTGTTATAACATCCCATCTGAAATAGGCACCATGACATTAACATACACTCCTGCTTTTAGGAAATACAATATGAAAATAAAAGCATTTGAAGACTTTTATTAATTTAAAAAAAAATAAAAAGAAAAAAAAGTGTATTTTCATAGGAATTTATGCCATCATAACTTTTTTCCCCAGAAGATTTGATCAAAATAATGTTTTCTAATTTAAATGGGTTTAAAAATGAGATTTCCATTTAATTCTTCAACAGTTTTTATAAGCAAAATTATTTTGCTTGTTAAGCACATCATCTGTCAAACTAAAAGAAAAATAATGGTAGGTACCCTTGACTACAAAAGCAGGAGACCTCATGAAATAATACAACTTTTTGTCAAAAAAAAAAAGTATTTTTTGGGGGAAAGTATTGTGAAATTTTACAGCTGTAATCCATAAGAAATCAGACAAACGTCTCAGAAAATAACTTCTTTTTCTTAGTTTAACAAAGTAAAATGCTGATTAATAAATTAAAGCAAAAGAAAAGGTTTTAGGACAGCTATTATTTTGCTATAATGATGCAGTTTTTCAAACAATGTTAACTTTAATAGAGACAGTTTTTATGATATTTGAGATATTTCTTATTTCTCACGATCTAAGATATTTAGAGAATTAAGCTTGGGACATTTTTCAATTGTAGTTTATCCTCTGAGCTTCAAACATTAAATATTCTTCCAGTAACAATTCTCTAGAACAGATTCATCTGATAATACAGTTACCTACTTGTGTTCAGCTTTTCAGTTAAGAACATCAAAGTGCATTTGAGTAGGAAGCATGGTGGCTCAATTCTGCCTAGGAAGGTGAACAATGGTTGCACAGAAACCAGATAAACTGGTGTTATGACCACTGGAAAGTAAGAGAATTCTTTCTTGTAGTTATGTTTTGCCTCTTATTGTCTGACTCCTTTTTTCACAGAAGTAAATTAAAAGAAACACCAAATCTCATCCCCCCTCCCGCCTTCCCTATCTGGGATCTTTTAGTATTATTTGCTTGGTTCAGCTGTAGCACTGAAAAGCGAAGACTGAGAGAAGAATTTATTCAAATTTCACAGAGACACTCTCCTCCTTTGCCTTCTGCATGAGCACTAACGATGCTATTTATGTAGATGACAGCATATTTTGTTCTGAGTATAATGAATACAGCTAGATTCTTTTGGTTGTTTTTTGTACCTTTTCTGGAGAGAAATTAAGAAGAAGCCTAAACCACAATGATCTCTTTTCCCATTGAATTCTGAATGATAATATCACAGCACTAAGAAACTTCAGTAAACAGAACTGGAAGTTGTTTTTAATGTCACCCCCATACAGTCTACATCAGCACAATGCAGAAGTCCTGAGATTTTGCAAATGTTCTAATAAAGCAGTGACTTTTTACAAGAAAAATAAGTTACTCTGTATTTCAAGATTTTATGCATCATATTAAACACATATCTAGGGACAGCAGGGTCCTAGCTTAGCAAAAAAAATTTGAGCCTTTATGACTTGTCTGCAATTCTAGAAGAGTTCAATAGCCAAAATTTTGTACAGTTAGGATTAGTGCGCTCGGACAAATGATAAACGGCCCCCAGATTTCCAAGTGGGCATCCAAAGTGAAACAGCTTTCTGAAGCTCTGGAAAACTTCGGTGCTTCATTGGCTTACTTAAAGGTCAAACACTAAAGGCTCAGACTTGTAAGTAGGGATAACATATGTGACTGCTGATGAGGATGCTGTCCCAGCTGTCTGCTCCATTCCAGATGCACAGATTAAGGTGTCTGAATCTCTTGTGAAGGAACTACTGAAGAACCTACTGAGCATACAAATTACAACCCAGTTTCAAGACAAACCAGCAATGACTTGTCAAAACATCTAGAGCTGCACTTTTAACAGAAACAGCATGGTTGAGATAGACAGCCAGGATTTGTTATCTCATTAGTTACCCCTGTTTGTAAATCACACCATGAAGGCTATGGAATCCAGGAATAGAAATTTAGTCTCTCAAAGTCTTTAATCAGAAAAAAAGAGAAAATGTTCTATCTAAATATTTTAAAAGCATTATTCTAAAACTAAGAGACACAGCTTTTTTTTAATATATATATAAATACTATTTCTTAAAAACCCATAATGAATTACTGTTTCAGATCTTTATAAATTATTCAAGCTGCAACTAAAAGACAGCTAACTTATTAACCTGGCATTGAGATGAAATAATTAGCTTCCTTGAGGCCTAACAACAAACAGCAACAGTAATCAAAATCTAATAAATAAATAATAAAGTTTTACCTAGGAAATTGTTTTAATTTCCATCATGCAGAGCTGTTTATTAAAATGCAAGTCTAATAATACACTATTTTAAAAGAATAATTATTTTTGCAAAATGCCAGTTCAAGCTTGGTAATTGGAAGTATTTGAATTCAAAATTTATAGAAGCCTGAAGTTTTACATCTTCTGCAAGTTTTTTGGTACAGATTTATTTTCTCTCTATCATCCAGAAGCAAAGCATAAGTTAAGAAAAAGTACTTATCTAGCTTTAACTTAATGTTATTCTTAAGAACTGAAACAAAGACATGACAACCCAATGAGTGGATATGCCTTGCTGGTGTATAAACAATTATTCCTATCCCCAAATACAGCTTGTATTGATGAAATGAACATTTGCCAAGGGGCACAGCTATGAATGCTATAGAATTTTTAATAGAGACCATGTTTACAATACTATCAAATAAATACTGAAGTAGTCTTAACTTTGATCTTTTTGTTCCTGGGAATTTTTGCAAGAGGTAAAAAGCCAGCGTGGCAAGTAAATAAAAACTTTTCTATTTATACTTTATTTTTGACAGTCAAGAGGTTCTTCAGAAGTATAGAAACAGTCTTCTATAAAACATCCCAAAATACATCAGCATGACCTGACAATTTATTTTGGGCTCTGAAAATATTATACGAGAAGAAGCAGATGTGACATTAGGAAAAAAAAAAGAAAAATGATGACACCAAATTACAACTTCTTTGTTTTCAGTCTTGAAATAAATTGCTGTTTTTGAGGGCTCTAAAAAACAAGTAGGATATACTCCAAAGAATTTTTGCATACAAAGTATTTGGCAGTCTACTACTCTGGATATACTTTTTAATGTCTTCCTTCCTTTTACCTACTTTGTCTGTTACACAATTCTGTGTGACAATCTTGATGTACAGATGCTTTTTGCCTTGTCTGTAGCACAAATCTGTGACGTGACCACATGTATCTTTTGCATATTTTTCATGCACATTCACAGTTCAGTTGCTGTTGTAGAGTTAAGTATGACTCCCAATAGGGATACTCTTTACAAATATATTATAGAATGTGTATTTGGCTGTATTTGGATGTGTGTTCTTAAATGAACACTACAGTTGAAGAAAAATCAGCAGCAGTAGTTTAATAAATTTATATAAAACTCCTCCACTTTTCTGTGTAGAATCACAGTGAGGAATTACAATCCTCAACCTTGCTAATTAAGCAGATTTTATAATTTACATGTTCATTGCAGGTTGTTGGAGGTTTTTTTGAGACTATTACTGCAGTCTGTATGGAAGATGGAAAATAAGAAAGGAGTTCAAACCCATCTATTATTACACCAGAAAGGAAAGCTTACTGATCCAGAACTGAACTGGACAATCAATGGGAGGAGGAATCATACACCAGGGAACAGAAGGATGTGCTGCTTTCCCTTCAGAGCATGGCTAGCCACATTTCCTGATCCAAGAAAGCAAAAATTGAAAGCTTCACACAACTTTGAAATGCAGACTATGAGTTGAGAAAAGACAAAATTCTAAGAGTAGTTCAAAGGTGGGTCAAAGAGGGACAAAATGGAGCTGGATACAGTCTATACCTGGGTTTGAAGGTAATTTGGTGATGGCATTTTTTGGTTTACTTTCTCTGAGCGGTAAATCTGGATAATTATGAATATTTTGTGCCAAAACTCCGGTGACACATGTCCTTGGAAAGAATGCATTTTGAAGAGCTGAAAAGTCACATATGGCTTAAGAACCACAACACAGGTCATTTCACCCCTCAGAGACTCTACAAATTCTAATGACCAACTTGGGCAAAAATATAGTTTATTCTCTTTGTTCACCAGTTTCATTCTTTTGTAATCTCTCGATTCATGTAGCTGCTCCAGATCTCCCCTGTGTAGCTCAACAGACATTATGTTTGAAGATGCTGAGAAGCTGACAATCACCTTATCTTTGAAAACTGCTTTTTCTACAGAGACCAAATTGCCTGCGACCTCATAGAATTTGTTTTCCTTTCTTGCAATCTGGGAGACACAGTTCAATTACTGGGAAGTTAATACTAGCAATTAACAGTTATAATTTACTAGAAGATTAAGGTTGTCAAATGATAGCTGAGTTGAGTTTCTTTTATCTAACTTAAGGTGTCAACATTATTGACATTCAACTAATCAACCCAGGCCCATTCCTCAGGCAATGGAGAGAACTAGTTTCACCTTGGGAAAGGTTGGGTGATAGGATAGGAATTCCAGTGCTCTTGTATCAAGTAACCAAGGTCTCAACACCACAGAAAGCAAAAACCTGGGTTTCTCATGAAAAAATATCTGCCATCTATGACTTGTGTGAATTATCAAGGGAAGGATCATGTCAGAGAACACACATGACTTAGTGAAATCCAAGAGGCAGGATTTAGAAAATGCAGAATTATAAGCTATTTGGGTCCTGTTAAATGACAGAAACGGAGAATGCGGTCGACTGACCTGTCCCAGTCTTATATTACTACAAGTAAAAGTAGCATGGAGGTATCTTTTCATCATCTGATTAACCTGATAAAGGGAATCCTGAAAGATAAAATAGGCAAAATCTACAGAAATAATCTTCTCTGTGTAAATGAATAAAAAATATCCAAAGTTCTACTTTTGAAAAATGGGCTTATCATTTTATTGCTATAAAACAGAAATGGAGAATCAGAGGATCAGCATACAAAACCCCAGATTCAGATTGCAAATGCCTTATTTGAACTGATACCAAAATGAACATAAATAATAGAAATTCAGGAAACAAAAGCTATATAAATTCAAGCAATAAAAACAAGGCTGACAATCTCAAAAATCAGACTATATTATTAAAGCATTTGAGGAAGTCTTACAGTTAAACACTTAAAACCAGAGTACCCTTTATTATGTATAATTCAAAACAAAGTATCAAGACTATTACTTTGGAGAGCCTGAATCTCTGGGGTTGTATATAAATATTTTAGTGGAAGAAATATACTATTTTAGGCCCAATTATAAAAAGAAGTATGAGTCTTTTCAGTATAAGCCTATACGAAATCCCATTAAAGTCAACAATATATTTAAAATTAGGTATGTTTTGGGACCTATTCTATGGGCGTGATTCCACCAAAATCTGAAAAAATGTATTAAGCTGATGGTAGAATATCAATGCACTTTTCTATACCACAGATTGAAAAATGATTAGTAAAGATATATAGAAATTGCTCTTTATTACATTAAAATAGGAGAGGTTATTTTGTTAAATTTTTCCTTCTCTTTTTTAAGAAGAAAACTACCAAACACGAAAGACAAACAGTGACAAGCTTCCAAGATTCCTAGTAAGAAATTGATTGAATTGACACCAATGTGAAGAGCTGCTAAATCACTCTGAAAGTTTATTAATCTTTTTTACAGAAAATAAATGTAGAGTTTACTCTCATCTTAAGGAGTTTTAATTAAATTCATAAGTCTTGTACAGTTCTAGAATAGCTTTTGCCGAGTATTTTAGACTTTATTTAAGAAACCAAACAATCTGTGACCAGGTTGGTTAATACACATGCCATGCCTGTACTCTGTATTGCTCAATATCTATGCTATTTTTCTTTTCTAGTGTATAAGTGAACTAGCAAAAGGCTCCTTCTCCTATCAGCAGAAGACAAAATAGTTCAGTTTTTTCCTCTATATTGTTCTGTTGATGGATACTTATAGAACGTGACCTTCCATAAGACCTTCTTTTTCCAAACCATCTAAAGTTGCTTTAGTCATACTCATTCATTGATTTGAAGCACCCTTGTCTTTATGTAAATATTCTGCAGTTAGTGATATGGGTCCAAATTGCACATACAAATTAAGGTACAAAATATATCAGATCAATTATTCTAACAGCAATATCCTCCAATGGAACAATAAAGCTGATTATGGACCGACACCTCTTTCTAGTTTAACACTTAATCTGTCTAAAGTTTCTTCTGTGGTTCTGGAGGGGAAAAAAAAGGCACACACACACAAAAGTGTTCCCATTCACAACAAATAAGGATTCTGCTTCAAGGTATCTTGTCCTATGAAAAATATACCTAATACTTCCTTTATGTAGCTTCAGGGAGACCTTTGAAAAATGACACTCTTACCATGACATCTGTGTAAAATGTTATGAAAATACTCTACCTTTACTCTCCACCACACTTACAACTGTGTTATGAATTAATTCCTGAGAGGAAACCAAACAAGCTGTATAGCTCAACAGATTAATAATTTTAAAAAACCTCCATTAACAGCAGCTCCAGAGTGTCTCTGACTGCAGTGATTTAGTAAGAAGCAAGAAGGCAGTATGATTCAGAATTTATACCCTGTCTGTAATCATATCACTTGCCAAAATTTATTTACTTGATAGAGTCCTGGTGCTTTCTGACCAGCCTTAAACCAGCAGCAGGAGCACTGGTGCTTGCACAACAAAACCCTCTTTGCTGATAACAAATATCTGCACAGGCCTCAGCATGGCTGACATAGTAGAGAAGAAGCACATTAAAAATCTCACATTGAAGGAAACATGAAGTCCAGTACTGACTCTCAGTAATACACCCTTCTAATAGCTCTTTTATTTATAATTCTTAGAGTTTTGACTACAAATGTTTATAAATGTTTATAAAAACTGTTTAGTAAACATCTCTTGCCTGCAACAGGCCTTTGAAAATAAGCAGGAAGAAAGCAATCAGGTCAGATGATTGCTCTTTCTGATATTAAATACTTTTCTGGCATGAGATCAAAAATTTTGAAAAAAATAAGATCTGTGTTCTACCTTTGCTCCATATGAGAATATTGACAGCATACCAAAATAATAATTTTAAAAAAAATGTAATACAGTCTTAATACTTCTAGAGCACCAGCAGGCATTAAGACTACATGGAAATTTGTAGAAAGACAAAAAATTGTAGAAAGACAAAGAGGAATCTCTCCTTGCTAGGAGGAGTCTTACTGGCTACAAGGTGTATTCATAAGGGGAAAATCATGTCTACTCTCCCTTATTTTCAAGTAGTATTTGCAAACAAAGTACTTTTTAATTTCCACATTTGAAAAATAAAAGGAAAAAATAAAGGAACCACTGTTCATCATTGTGAATTACATGTACATCCTAAATGCCAACATTCAAAGGCATCAGAATGCCATTCACTATATAAGATTATGCCTGCAATGGTCTGATGATACTCTCAAAGCCTGTGAAAATGAATTAAAATGTTCTACAGGCTTTGCCAACCAAGTCTTTCTCTCACAAACATACACACAAGTAATATTTGTGCCTAGACCATTACATGATTCTATTTGAGAGGAAATACAATCACACAAGAAAAGTTGTGGTGGGAGAGCATGCTTCCCCCATGAATCACCAAAATTTTGTGGAATGGAACACTGTCAGCCTTTTCTGACAATGCTAGGTCATTTTAAACTATCAAAATATTCATTGGAATTGGGAATGAAAGGGCTATAACTATAGAATTACAATCTGGCTCGGATACAGGCTCATCTCTTACAACATTGTTCCAATTCTTTGTTTTTCCCCTTTTGAAAATACTGAATCAGTGAGGAAGGTTTAGTCATTCCTGGTTGGCTTCCTTTTGGAAATAAAGCCACAACCTGGCTGGCATATTACAGTTGCAGGCAGGAGAGTGGGTGGGAATGAGACAGAAACAAGTATGTATGTGTATCATTCTCTTCTCTCTGACTATTAAACAGAGTAAAATAGCTCCAGCAGAAAGAATTAACAGAGACCTGCTCCAGAATAAGTTACAGCCTGCTAGGGGAGCCTCCAGGAGGGAGACAAAGGCCGTTTTGGACACTCACACCTCAAGAACAGCTATGAGATAACTGAGAAGGATATGATAGTTATGTTTAATATTTTAAATGGCACCAAGATGGTGAGTTGACAACAAGGACTCACTATTTCTCATAAGAAAGGGCATAGAGAGAACATAGAGTTATGAAGCAACAAGTTCAAAACAAATGATGGTGCACTTTGTGTGAATTTCTCACATGACATACTCAAGGGTATGGGGTATAGGGTACTCAACACTATGTGATATTGTGGTCAGCTGAAGTTTAAATGAGTTCTGAAAAGGATAAGACATTTCCTTTCACAGATGGGAAAAAAACCCACCAAAGTTATTAAACTCAAGGATATCACCTCTGGCTCAGGAAGTCCCTGAGCTACAACTTGCTGAAAGCTGGGAGGATATGCTGGGGGACTATCATGGTAAAGTCACCTGGGGAAATACTAAACTCCTCCCCAGGCCTCCTCTGCTGGCAGCTGACAAATATTGGTGTAGCAGACTTGTAACCCTATTCTTGCAGTTTGCTGTTATATGGTTTTTCAGTGTTATTTTGGGGCTGATTGCTCACTGCCATTAAGTAGCCCCACATCAACTAAGTTTGAGCCAATTGCCTTTCATTCCCAGGTTAACAGCACTACTAAGTAACTCATGCCATTGCTCAGCTAAGGAGCGTAGGACAGAACCTTTTCAGCAGGAGGATTTAGGCTCTGTATTTATTCTTCAGTAGGTTTCACACAAAGGATAAGACATACTTACACATACTACAAGATTCATATGTCTTGAAATATAAACTAGCTTCTAATATAAAACTCCCTAAGCTTATGAGCTTTTAATTTTTTCCAATGTCATCTAGTTCTTACATTCACAGCCAGGTTACAAGTATTATTCTGTAACATTTGAATAAGTGGACTATTTTATAATCTTATTCTTTTTGACTAAGTGCAGTGAATACAACTGTATGCTGTTAAGGAGGGGAAATTGATATACACATGAAAGAAATTCACCAGGTTTCATCAATATTGTGGCATTTTGCTAGTATAAAAGAGAAATCAACCTAGCTGCACTTTAATGATATAACGTTGAATACAATATTTCTTTTATCTCTTTTTTGATAAAAATTACTCTTTTTTTGTCGCCATTCTTTAAATGCAGATATGAATAAAATTACAAAGCAGCTGTGTCAGATACTACACTTTCTATGATACGTATCATGTAAGAACATTTTGGAAGGAATGTCTTTAACAACTGAACTCCATGGGATTAGACTGCAATGAAAATGCTACAGGTAAAATACCTTCAGAATTTGAACAGTGACTTCTTTAGTTTGTAACTGAAAATTGTGAAACAAAAAGAAATGTGAAGTTAAACAAAAGGAAAAAATTAGTATGCTTAAGGCAGCAGTTGATCCATTTAAAAACCACCACTTTATCTGTTCTCTTTTCCTTTGCAAAATCCAATAAACTGCCATTATATTCCTTTTAAATGGTTCCATTACAAGGATTCTATAACAACAGACTAATCTCTTGATAATTATAATAAATGCCTGTAATCAAAGCAGGAACCACTTAAAATAAGGAGAAAGGCTGTTTTCCATCAAACTCATTGTAGTTCTGTGACCTTTGGAGCATTAAGCTACATCATACGCTGCCACCTCTAACTGCAGCACAGCTTTCCTACCAATCTTGCTCAAATAAAAATAAAAAGGATGCAAGATCAATGGAAATGTGGATTGACACATGGTAAGAGTTCTTACTTTCCAGCTCTGAGCCTTGTAGGACATAAAAACCTCAATTCGCAAGATTCCAAAGGCTCAAAGCTGGCAGGATTCAGCCAGCAGCTCTTTCACGGGCTTCCCTTCAGGAGGGAAAGGGGGAAGGACCAGACTGGTATTTTACAAGATCATGCTATGGCAATGTGAGCTGTATATCACTACTAATGCTTAAGAAAGTATTGCTTTTCAGAAAGAAAGGATATTTTATCACAAAACTTGATATTGTATTCACATGAACAAAAAATGTTTTCCAGAGATCATTTAAGAAACTGAAGGCTGATAAAATTACGGGAAATGACTATATATGATCAGAATGGCTTTCATCTGCATTTTGTTAGACCCAGCATTGATTTCACTTTTCAGCTGTGAACAGCAAGAGGCCAGCTGTGGCCAAGGGAGAGAGCAAGCAATGAACCAGGGTCACAATAGAGGCTGAGTTGTCAGAAAATTTAACACTTTTAACGACTAAATCTCAGCAAAAAAATCTTCAAGTTACAACCACTTGAAAATTATATCCAGCGGGTCGCACAAACTGTCAGAGAATAGAAGATTTAATTTATGACAAAGTAAAACCTTTGAACTCTAGTTATGTGAATAAACAGCATTATAAGGGGAAAACAAACAAAGCAAGGAAAATATAAAATACATTGCCTTCAAGGCAGAAACAACTACATTTTACTTCCTATTCCCAGATGTGTTAAGGGGAAATTTATGACAGCACACTGAAAAGCAAGATTCCCATTGTGAAACCCTTCACATTTATTTAACTAAGCACAATCATTGAAAATGACCTTTATCCAAACCCTTCACAGCTGTCTTAAAATGATCTAAAACTATTGCCAGATTTTCTTTAACTAACATTACTTAACAAAAAGTCATTACCCCAGGGCCATATTACACTACTGGCAAGTAAACACAATTTCATTTTAAACAACATGATACGAAGTTTTAATGAAATATTGATAACAAATTGAAAACTCCCCATTAAAAGGGTGCCAAACAATACAAATCATCTTAGTTTTCTGTTCTAGTAATAAATACTATTTCCCTTTTTCTGCTAACATATTTATCACCTATTACAGATACATATAAATATGGCTGCTGCTTAAAAAAACCTTACATTTAAAACTGTTATTAAATGAGGTGTCAAAATTATTTTTAAATGAAACTGTTCTTGCAGCATATAGTGAAAAAATATCATCATCTGTCCTCTAAAGACAGCACATCCAGAGTGTACATTACTCTATAAAATTAAAGGGCTACTGACAATAAATTCATATGGCAGTTTTCATTGCAGTACACTAATAATTTAACAGTGCATTAATAACATTTGGTTCTAAGACTTAAAAAGCACTGTGTCAAAAAGATGAACACCTTAATATTAGGTTGGTTTGGGGGTTTTTTTGCATGAATGCTAAATATTAAGATTAAAAGATTGTTGCAGGAGCTGGCCTCATGCAGGTCCAGGTCAACTGACAGGGATTAGGTAAAAAACAAAACAAAACAAAAAAACCACAACAAAAAAACCATACTTGTGGATTCAGAACAGAACAGCTTAGTTTTTAAAATAATATATAATAATAGTAGTAATAATATATATAATAGTATAGAGCCATATTTAATGTGGGTGCATACAGTGGGGAGGGGAGGAGAGGACTGTATTAAGGGGCTGGTTAGTTCAGTAAATCATGGCTTTAAGATAAAGATGATTACGGTGGTTCCTTGGTGTGAGAGGAGAAGGGTACAGGAGGTTCATTTCACCACCAAGTAATTATGCTGACCCAGAGTGTTACCATTTATCATGGCTGAAAGATGACACTCACTGTTAGCCAAGGGAAACTGCTAGTCAAATGCTTCCATCTAGATCAATACACACCACATTTTTCTACAGCCAAAAGTAATTATACAACAGCAAACTTCACAATCAATACCCACTCGAGCTAACTTATATTCTGCTGTACAGATGTGAAGGTATGGCACTGTTGACTTCCACTGGAAACTACTGCATGTGACCCAAATTAAAGGGTTTCCCTCGCCATCACAAAGGATTTTGCTATTTTCTGAGAAAATCTGTATTCTGTTTTCTCTGTCCTTAAAAACAAAAAACATCCATGCAGGTTTTAAGGACCTGCAGCTGAAACTGATGTTCGTGTTTTCATTTCATACAGTCTCACTTAACACAAAATAAAAAAGAAAATCAGTCAATTAAAGAAAAATCAATCTTCCTAACCATTGAAAGCTGAAATAGTTTCTGAGGCATTAGTTTCTAAAAGCTGCAGTTGAAGACCTGACCTTTGTGAACTCTAGAGATCAGAAAAAGGAGAAACATATATACCTGAAGTATTAAATCAATGTCATTTTCAGTATTACACACAAACACATATTCATATTTGTTTACACAGAGATGCATACATAGCGTTACCATCAACCCAGCTAGTACACAAAATTAGACTTTAAGAGTTTAGATTTTGTTTCAAAATATATCTAAATGTCAGTTTTGACAACTGCTTTCAAAAAGGCAGAGCTTAGTCTTATAAACCAATCTAACCCATCAAGAAAGGTTAGAGGGAAGAAAAAAATCACTACTTCAGTAAAAAAAATTTTGACATCCAATTTTCAAGCTGATTTATCAGTGGAAAGCTAAAATTGATAGTTTGCCATTACTGGATAGCAGGCTGTCTAAGAAAGCTGTTACAAAGCCTTTCATTTTGATTTAGCCACATGGATCAATACAAACCTATACTGTTTCAATTTTACAAATATTGATTTTCTAATATAACCTCTGCAGGAGGACATTCATCACCTGCCATACTAAAAAATATTGAAATTTATTTTGTAAACTTTGATTCTCAGCAAAATATAGCATTCTACTGAGTGAAGTGGAATCTATTTTTCTAGATAACAGCTAATCACTGCTAAAATGTACTTTGAGTAATATCCTTTTGCCTTTCCAATTCAGAGTCTGACTAACACTGTTAATCCTTTAACTGGATTCATACCAAAGAAGATCATAAAATTTCCCTTTGTTTTCTCATCAAGTATCTTGAGATTCCTAGCAGTTTAATGGCCAGAACAAAATAGAACTTCAAGTTTAAATATTCACTGTTTTGTTTCCCAAATCTAGAAACACCTAATGCTTCATGAAGATTATTTCTTTTTTTAAGATACCAAAGAAAAAACAAATTCTCTAAGTAGAAACAGCTATTTATAGAAGCAAAGACAGTTATCCTATATTTACACAACAATACTATTTTCACAGGCTGTTCTAATCTGCATATCGTGCTAAGAGCTGTGTTATTCCTCAACATTAAAAACACACTATTTTATATGTTGTTTACTCATGTACAGGCATTGATTTTTATGCCAGCTCATTCAAACTCATATAAATACAGAATTCATTTAAAAATTGCTTAACTTTGTAAGACAATTCTAATTACATAGCTTCTCTTGGTCCAAGTTATTTCATCAATCACAAGTAACTATTCAATTAAAAAAATTTCAATGTTTGAGCCAATTACTTACTTTCTTTATTCCCTTTTTTCATAATCCTGAAAAGCCCTCTTATGAGCTGTTTAAGACATTTCTTGAGTGCCACATTGCTGGCACTGGTAAATAGAGATACACTATCCAGCCAGGGCAGCAATACAGAGAAGACACTGAACAGGTTTTAGGAGGAAATACACCACGGATAAAAGTGTAAGGTAATTTTCTCAGCAGTATATGAGAAATAAATGAGAAAAAAATATAATCCTGTGTTGGAAGGATACAGTCCAGGGACAAGATTTAGGCAAGAACTAATGGAGGGTTTAGATTAGTAAGTGCATATTCAGAACTTGTGCTGGTAACAGAACGCCATTTAGATTGCTGCTTACTAAGCAGAACTGTGAAAAATTCCTAAATTATTGAGTTAGAAACTAAGTGAAGTTCCTGAAAAGCAGTATTTTCATCATGTAAAGAATATAATAAATTCTAAACTTCTTTTTGTAAATTTAATGTCATGAAACCAGGGTAAAATTTCTTTGTAGACTGAAGGCTCAGAATGGATAGTGTGTACATTTATGTAATACAAGATATTATGATCTTTATCATTTTGATAATAAACTCATCTTCCCACATGTACCTGAAATCAAATAATACCAGAAATCGAAATACTTGAATTAAAAAAAAAAAAAGAATATTAGTATCACAAATATTCTGTAAGACACAGAGGTGGGAGAGAAAACCACAGAAAAGTATCAGAATCATTAGACTGAATATAGAAGTAACTATATATTTGACTCACTAGTCAAATCAGATATGTCTTTTCACCCCGTTCAAAAAATGCCAGAAACAGATCTTAAGAGCAATGGTAATGGTTTATGCAGCTAGAATGGGTTCTATATGAGCCATCACACAAATCTTGTTATGCTGATGCTGGTTCAGATAATGATGGCTTAACCATCAAAACAGTGAAAACAGTGAATCTGAGGCATAGAAAAACCTAAAGAACTGCACGACTAAGCATGTTTAAAAATAATGCAAAACAGTTCTAAAAACTTAACACCATTCTCTTAATAGAAAGGATATTTATTAAGCTCTACTTTTAGTGCTTTTCCTTCCATCAACAGATTTCAAATCACTGTGTTAGCACTGTACCATGATTCACATGTTACAGATGGGGAAAATGAGGTGGATAGATAAAGACTGATACAATTTATTCAGTGTTGACATGTCACCTCACTGGCATCACCAAGATTATAACTTCATTATTTAGGGCATAAAGTGACCCCTTTCGTAGCTGAAGGAAGTCTTGCTCTCCGTTATGAACTGATCTGTGAATTCTGGAGGGGAGAATAGGTGGAATGGTTGGTATGTCTTGGTTGGAAGTACCATGAATTGCTGCTCTGGTTTCTTATTGACATTTAGTAAATCCACTGTTCCCATACATGTGGATATTTTAACAAATATTTAAAATAATACAAGAAATTTGAATGACTGCAATTCCAATCTCCATATGTTATTCAGTTTTTTAAAAATCCAGCATTTTCAAAATAGAATTATGTTTATGACATAACAAAAATTTATTTTCATTCAAAATAGCATTTAATAATTTCTCTCCTAACAGGGAAGGAAATGAAATTAAACAGTTTATTTTTTTATTTGTTTTTAGAGAAATAGTCAGGCTTTCTTGGTCTCTTGGTTTGGTTTTCTTTTTTTTTTTTTCTTTTTTCTTTTGTAGGGGTTTTATTTTGAGGTTTGTTTTTTATTTAATGAATAAACAAAGAAAAAAAACCAGAGGCAAAATATCTTCATGACACTTGGGCTGCCATCATCTAGTGATAGCTACAAATAAGTAAAAAATACAGCATTTGTAGTGAATCTCATTAAAGAACCTTTCTTTTATTAAGGCTTTTCTGTATCTAACAGTATTCAGTACAATAAGAAAATGACCTTCTAAGAAGTAATGATGGTGATTACCCACATAATGGCTGTAGCATGCAAATATACAGCAGCCATGTAAAGGAACAAAAATCAGGCAGCAACTTCGCAATGCTTAAAGGCTTCATATTTTACAGCACCAGAATTAATGGAAAAGTTAATGTAGCATTGAATAACAGTGAGCTGTTCAGCTGCTGCTACTGCTGCAGAACATTTAGATCATGGAAATAACATCTTTTTTTTTCACTCCTATTGCTTTCCTAAAGCACAGATAAACAACTCTCACCCACCTCCAAAATCCCATGCAAAATCTTCCTGCATTACTCAGGAATGTTTAAGAAATATGCTCAAGCATATAATTTCTAAGATTAAAAATCCAAATAAATAATTACATCACAAAACTAAAACTAATTAAGCAGCAGTGCTGAAGAAAACCTCAAAGACTATATTCTGTAATTTAATTCATACTCTGGGACAAACGCATGCATGAGCACAGTCACTTAATGCAGTACACAAATGAAACAGAATTTTGCAGTACTTCTACATCTTAATTGTTGATTTCAGTATATGAAATATCCAGATAAAATAGTCATTCTGCATCCCCCCCTTTTTTTATATACTAGAAAGCACAAACTATGAATGCACTGAGTAAAGCATCATTTGAAAACTTTTCAGTGATTCAAATCTACAGGAAAATTTTTGGAAGGTAAGAAATACTGAGGTACTCTAAATAGAGGCACATAATGGGCTCTAAATTAAGTTGCACAAACAATTATGTTTAGGCAGAAAACTGAGGAAAACTCCACAGACCTCACAACAATAAATCCTTTAAATCATGTTCCCCCTTCATTATTTCTGGATAGTTTAAAAAGAAAAAGAAATTAGGTTTTTATGTAAACACAGAGTAAACCTTGGAATATACCATCAATCTTTCTCTCCTTTAGACAAAGACCCCAAAGGCTCTTCTCATCTTGATTCAAATGTAAAATGTGAAGACCTATCAGAACTTAGAATTTCTATTAAGGCAACTAGTCCTTCCTGGAATTCCCAAAAATTCTGCCAGCTCATAAAGGACTTCAAACTTTAATGTTGCTCCACTGATGGTGGACTAGTAAAGGTTTTTTTCATTTTGTTGCTTATTGCCTTTTTTTACCATCAGAGGGAGAACAAAGTGAATAGTGGTGAACACAGCTACAGAAAGTGAGAAGATTCACTCCTTTCTTTTCTGTTCTCAAAATAGTGAAAAATGTGCTACTATATTGAAATTCAGCTCAAAAGGTAATACAAATGCTTGGCTGATACTTTATACTTTCACTACTGATTGCAGACATGATAATAAAAACTGGGGAGGAAGGACCATTGCTTACAGAGCTTTCCTATTTTTTGTCAGATCAAAACCCAGAGGATCTACAAGGTGACTCTTCAGTCACACCTAAAGGTATTTCTCAGTCAGACAGTATTTGTTAGGTAGTACGAAAATCTTCCCCTCCCTGCTTGATCTGCTGTCCAAGTGCCTGCAATTTCTGTGGCAGATATAATCATTGAGTTACATGTACACCAATTATATCATTCCCTGACTGACCTTTATGCTTCCTAATGTTGGTGATGAATTTCTAACAGGGTTGAAAAAGAACCAGGAGCAGGTATCTACCCTGCATTTACAACTGCTAATCTGGATGAATATGGGGACAAACCAATAAAAATTTCAGACTACTGGATCCATTGAAAAACACAAGATGTCACTGGCCAGGAAACTCAAACATTTACTAAGAGATATCTCAAAACTTGCCTTAACATCTCATAAATGTTATTGAAACCATGAATGACACAGAGGTCTGTAGATGTTTCCTTGTTAGGAAATGTCTATTGTGGCCTTTTAATTTTTACAGCTGAGATTTTGCCTACAGATTTTAAGCCTTTTGGAAAACAGTAGCATTACAACTTTACCGTGAGGATTCTGAAAAGTTAAATTTAACAAAAAAAAGAGTAAAAATAAATATATTTTCTTAATCCTAATAGAGAACAAGTTTCTAGAAGTACATTGTTTTTTAATTTTAGTGTACACAAATTGATAATTTGTGGATTACTTCTAAAGAAGGGGAATCCTCTAGATAAATATTGCATTGTAAGTTCCACCCTGAGAAATTTGTCAGTATGACAGAAATAAAGGAGCTATTCTAGTACTTTCAAAATAGGGCATT
This sequence comes from Acrocephalus scirpaceus scirpaceus, assembly GCA_910950805.1. NCBI lineage: Eukaryota > Metazoa > Chordata > Aves > Passeriformes > Sylviidae > Acrocephalus > Acrocephalus scirpaceus. The sequence goes on along the minus strand of OU383774.1, from coordinate 50,302,873 downwards.
CCTAAGAAAAGGTCTCTGTTTAAAATTTAGTGGTGCCCAGCAGAACCTTTTGAAAGTCCCTGCTGAGTTGGCAATCACACACTTCCACAGCTTAGCAAAAGATTATCAAATGATACAGTTATACAGGGAGTACCATAGATAAAACCCAACACGGACCTGTAGATTAAGGTTCTGCAACAAAGATACCAAAAAATTAATGCACATGGCTTACACTGGATCTCCATTCAGAAAGGAACATGAATGAATACCCAGTGGAGACCAGGAACATAATTTTTTTTTATTGTGTGTTTCAGAAGGAACATGTCTGTTTCTTTCCAGGGAAGATAATATATTCCTCACCAAGTAAGAACAACATAAACAGTATCATACATCAAAAAACCCAGTCAAAACTAAGCCTCAGCATATTGATAAGCTAAAGGATGATTTATCCTAAAAACATAATTTTTATGTTAAAAAAAATTCTTTTTCTTTAAAAGACAATTGGTAATATTTCTCTAACACTACTGAATTGTTCATAAATTCCAATCTATCTTTTATACTAATTTTAATATTTTGGTTTTATTTAATCAGGCTTCAAAACTTTACAATACCTGCTTTGCAAAAGTGTAACAGACCATACAGTTTTCATTGAGAACATTTCCAGAGAAATTGGCCATTCCACACAAATTTCCAATTTTTTTTTAAAATTTTAATTCCAAGACTGTTCGAAATGAAAGGTAGTGTATACCTGGGGAACAATTAAACAGTTTGTCTATCTCGGTGCTCTAAAAGTAAGTAATCTCTAAAACTGAGATTTTTACTAACTCATCATGATGATGTCATATGAAAAGATTATTACGGAAGAAACTATTTCTTCATATTCAGCCTTGTCTGGCATGTGATGTGTGATAGCTTTTTATTTTCTCTCATTCTTCTCAGTGGTTCTTAATTTAGATTAAATCATAAAGGATAGTAGTGTTTTGGTTCAGAAGATACATATTAAAACTTGCTTCTGGCTGCTCTTCTTTTTTGACAGGTTTCACTCACTAAATTTTCATAATTTTTAGCTCAACAGTTCAGTATGAAACTCCACCACTGAAAATACCATCTGAAGTTCACTAAATAAATTTCCTCTACTATTAAACTGTCATCAACTTTGAAAACTTCACATTTTATTCAAGAATGTAGAAGAGGTTAGGGCAATATTCAGTGTAAAAGACTATTATGTGTTTAAAAATAATGCATTGTTACCTAACATAAACTGGAAACTTTAATGTCTAGATATTAAAGAGAATGAAAGTAAATATTTTTTAATACCAAAACAATACTTCCACTCACCATGAGGCAAATATATCATACTTTACTTTCCTCCATGTTTTCACATAGCACAAGATATATTATGCATAAAAATTATCGCACTCTTATGGCAAATTATCCCAAAGGCTTTAGTAGTTTTTATAAATTGAGCCTAAGAGACATCAAATTTAACTTCCTCTCTATGTACATTTTTATTGCTTCCTACCATAAGTGCAAACATACCTTCTAATAAATCATCTAAAGAAATTTCTTTCACATGAATATTTCCTAGATTCAGATTGTGACTGTAACAAAACCAAAAGCATCTCCACTCAATAAATACAATTTGATATCAGAAGAAAAGTGAAAAAAACCCTCAATGGGAATCTGAAAAATTAAGACATTTTAATTTTGAGCAATAATTTAAATATTAGTGTTTTGGCATTGTGTATACAGACTATTTTTCAATACAATGGTCAGCATTGTCAAATTAAACACCGAATATATATGGTTTATGTTTTTTTGCTGGATTTTCTAATTATCTAGACAACTGGATAATTTGCTACATTATTGGGTTTTTAAATGGTTTAACACTATCAAATCTTTAAGAAATACTTGAGGCATAAGACAGTATATTACTGAAGCTGAAAGAATCATTGGACTCTGTTTTATTCATCTTCATCTGTTTTACTGAACTACCTGCAGGGAGCTTTATGGCCACATGATCATGTCAAGGTCACAGGATTAAGTGAGCAGTGATGACAGTAAACAAGCCTTTTCTGTATATTTTAAAGGGCCTTACTGAGTTACTTAAAATGCCATAAACATAAATAGTCTCCTATCTCTACAACACGTCCATGACAGATGACTTCAAAATATAACACTCCTGAGCAATGGAGCTTTACAACCTAACCAACAGTCCATATTATTGACAATGGATACCAATATACTGGGGAGCCCAAATGCTGGGAGAAGCTTGCAATCTGTCATCTTCAGATATATTATATTTGTAAGTGTACAAGAAATAGATCTACAATATACATCAAAACTCTGAGTGAACGGATACTACCCCTGAAAAACCCCACAGCTTACATGTTATGTAAAAATTCAGTCATAAAGATAAAGTAAATGCTATAATAACAAATGTACCAAATCTACATAGGCTGTGTAAAACCAGATAATAAAACCAAGCCTACACAGTACTTTCAATATTAGCCTGAATGATGTAGTCTTTAGAATTATACTGTGCATTGCCATATCTATTTTATCAACAAGGAATGCAGTATAATCAAGTACAGCAATCTCCTTCAAGTTATGTAACAACTATGACAGACATCGTGTTTCTGAATCAGTCAAAATAGATCTGTGTAAACTTTTTTTCACTGATTTAAGAAGTTAAAATTAATCAATAAAAAACCCAAAAAGCCACCAAACCAACCAACCAACCAACAAAATTCCACAAAAAAACTCCCAACCAAAAGTGATCAATTGAAAGAGAGACATATAGTGGGAATATTTTTCAGAAATCAGAAATGTGAGTTGTCTAAGGATGATCTTCATAGTTTAGTATCTCTGAATATACAGACTGGGCCAACAAAATGCTTACAGAAACACTGAACCCAAGGAAACCTCCTGCTAAACTTAAGGTAATATAAAAACCTCCTGCTAATATTAAGGTAAGAGAGAAGAGACAAGACTCTGGTTCTGGCCTCTGTGTCCAAGTAAGCATGCTCCTCCTTTACACCTGAAGACAGGACTTCCTTCTTATGTGGCACTTGGGAGCAGCAGTCCCATGTGCACGTACCTATCCTACTCCCCTGTAGCAATACTGCAAGATAGGGCTCCAAGCATTGGCTTAGGAGAGCTCTAAAATGTTTTGAATGAGGAAGGTGTTGTACCAAAGAGAAGTAAAAATGGAGGGAAAAAAGTCTTCACGAGGTTGAATTTTTTTCCCCCAACTCTGGAAAGAGAGAAGAAAAATAAGCCCAGCAACAGAGCAGACAAGAAAACCAGATCAGTATATTACATAAATTAGCTGATTACACATTGCCATGAGGAAAAAGGAACTAAGAAAACAAGAGCTTTAAAACCACATAAAATTAATCTAATTTTTAGCAAAGAAAATGATCCAATAATGCACATGCAAATTCAACTATAAGTCTCTTTAAGACAAGGAGAAGGTTTTCTAGGGTGTTTGCAGAATTCCACATCATACCCCACAAAGAAAGGGGGATGCAAAGGATGTGATTGCGATGAACAATACTATACCTTCCTCATTGCCTGAAGATGATTTAATCTTCAGTTCCCTTCCAAAATTTCTTCTCAATTTCTGAAATTATTTGACAATGATATCGTTGGACATAAATATCTTTCAAATAAAGTACAAGACATTAAGCTTTTGAGACAAAGGGAATCACAATTGTTCCACTGGGTTTTCATTTCTGGTTAAACCTTGGATTTCTAATGGCTGTAACAAGAAATGTTGTAGAAGTCTACCAAAACACTACAGATTTTTCTCTTAGGGAAAAAAAAATATCTACAGTCTGGCATTCATCTTCTGTAATATATTTGAAGCATGACATGGGAAAAAAACCTGGATTGTAATGGTATGTTAAATAGACTTAAAAATAGAGTCTTACCCATTTTATGTCAGAAAATAAAGAATATGTCAAAGAAGTTTCATTTCTGAGAAAATACAGCCTTCTAAGAAGCACAAAATTTTCCTATTCAAAATCTTCAGATCTGTGGGGCTTTTGTTCCTTCTTTATTCTTTGCTTTCTATTCTTTTAAATGGGGAAGATGGGAAATCCACTGCTATATTGCACAGGTATTACCAGGTAGATGTGTGAAGAAAAGCAAGCAAAGGAGTGTCTAGCAATGAGAAATTCTTCCCTCATGGCTTCTACTGAGTTTCTACTTCTTTCTAAATTGGAGGCAGGAAAAGAAGTAGAGAAGGTGCTAGGAACATTGTCCAGTATCAGCAACTGTTAGTTCAGCCCACTGATAATCACTGCAGAGTTTGTTTCTGCTACAGGAACTAGGAAGAAAACACTAAGGCAGAAGATACTTTGAAGTCCTACAGAGACAAGGAAAATTCAAAATCAAGACTGACTGAATTAAATATTCCTCAGGAAATCCCGAGTTGAAATTCAATATGTCTGAGTGAGTATTACATGGATCCATCATGTCTGTCTGTCCTATCTCTCTGTTTCTTAACCATTCAGGTACAGTTGAAGGTTACAGGGCTGGATGGACCACAGATCTGAACCTTTATGGCTGTTCTTGTGATTGGTACCCTGGAAGTTGAATGGCTGCGTGTGCATGCACATGCTAAGAGTGGCCTTCCTCCTGATATATGTACAGTCCTACAATAAATATATATATGGAAAATTGACTGTATGAGATTTGGATCTGTATTCTGATGACTGTTCCAGTTAAAAAAAATCCTATTGACATCTAAATATCTGTTGTCCCTAAGTCTTAAATAAAAACAAAATTTACAAAGCTTTCCTTTTTTTCTTTCTTAGGGAAACCCCAAATTTAAGCAGAAAAAAAGTTGGAAAAAAAAAACCAGAGGAAAGAAGAAAAAAATCCTCTTAATGCAGAAGTTGTAATGTGCAGATGATTTCCTTCTTTATAATGAAATTAAATGTACTGTACTTCCTAGAGAAAAACAAGTTGTTCCATAGTGTTGAGTAAGTCTTTCCTGAGCAGCACTTGTTTCTCAACATTTGAAAACACTACCTCTTTCCAAAAAAAATATTTCTTTATGAGGATTCTTCCAGCTGTGGGAAAAAAATCCACAGACCAGTGCCACAGTTCAAAACAACTGAGCAACCTTGCACAAATACAGAACTGAATAAATCCCACATAAGCAAATTGGGCAGCTGCTTGTACAGACCATCCCTGGTTATACAATGCTCCTTTCTTGGCAGGTATCTCTATGCTGTAAATATCATCCTACAACTATTACTAGAAAAGGGTACAGAATTCTTCCATCACGCTCAAAATCCTCAGCTCCATCAGCAAGAGCTCCTTCCAATACTCTCTGCCTTCCACCACAGTTGTAAGCAGTCAGGGAAGGAGGAACAAAGAGGGTATGCAATGGGAGCAGCCACATAGTTGAAAGCATAGTAAGAACGTCTAAAAGTGGATTGAAATGTAAAATACTACAATAGAGTGATCAGATTAACAAAATCATCTCACTCATGTTTAAATTCTGCCATAAATGGATAACTAATAGTGGACTGAAAATTTGTTGCTGACATATTTGCTGATCTCAAGGTCTCTCAAATACTGCAGTAAATTAAAAACAACAGAAGACAGAAAAGCATTTTCTTAATTTTTTGTTGTGATGAAGTCATCTCAGAACAAAACATTTGGAACTTGTAACAGGATAGCTAATGAACAGGCTAAAAAGCGTGCAGTTCAATCAGACCAATTTTGAAGAATATATTCTGCTGGAAAAAAAAAATTAAAATTCCACCAATTCAAGAAACAGAAAATTCATATTTTTTACAGAGTATGTGGAAAAAATGCAGAACCTTAAGAGGTCTTTTAAGAAAGGGCATGTCAAACACGTTTCTGGATCCAGCAGACAGGATCTGGTCCTACATCATTTCCTCTGTTCTAAAGCTTCCTTTGTAATTTATGCTTAGCAGTTAAAATGAGGCAGAAATGAATGAATAACTAAACCAGATTAAGCTGATTTGCAGTGGAGGTTAGAATAAGTTCTGTGAATAGTTCTCTAAATTTCCTAAGACAGCAGCTAGTATGGAGATGGAGTCAGAGAATGCCAAAGGATGGCTGTAAGGGAAACAACTTCTTACTAAATTCCTGTGATCTGTTCTCCCTTGCCGTAAACTGGAAACATTTGTTTTTCCAGAATCAGCTTATTTAACTGCCAACCCCCATAGGCTTGGGAAAGGGAGTTCTTTTTCCATTCTCATCCCTCTGGCCCCCAGCAGAACCCAATCACTTCAGAAGCACACACAGCAGAGAGAGACAAAACTAGCTGTCTTGCAAGAAACTTTTTCTTTCCAGCCTGTCTCCCCAGACGAATTTGGTCTTCACCACAGAATGAGTTTGACAGCTCTGCCCTCCACCATGAATGATTAATTTGTTATGGGTGTCTAGTTTAACCAAAGATGGATTTGAACAGAAAAAGCCCTTGTATACTTGCTATTTGGTACAGCTGCTTTAATGTAGGTAGAACTTCCTTCATTAAATCACGGAAAGCAAGAGAACCAAGTCTCATTTTTAAATGTCATTTTTCTCATTACAGTAGTCCTTCTGTGAATATCAAAACTGATCATATGAAAATATCTATGACAAGTATTTCATATTTAGATTTTGAAGGCTAATTGGAACTCTGAACTCCTTTTATTGCTCTAAATTGCTATAAATCTATATAAACTGTAAAGTAGATATATATATATATTCAGTATTCTTGAATAAAAGATTTTGAAAAGTTGAGGTATCTGATGAAACCGAGAAGCTGAAGTAAGACAGCAACAGCTTATGGACCAAAACACAGGCATGCATATGGTTGATAAGGAATTTGAACTGTGTGTACAGACAAGTTTTACAAACCTTTTTTTATTTTTAAAGAAAGATGTGTATGGGGAGAGACACAGATGGGGATGAAGAGAAGCACCATATGAAGCTGACAGAGAAAGCAGAAGGAAGCATATGTTGTGACATGAAAACTATAACCCTGAAAAAAGCTGAGGGTAAGTGCTGGCTTAAAGAAGCTTGGAATGCTAAGCTATGAAACACCCTGTTTGATTTTTCCTGATGTTGCAGATTCCCTCTAAACAATGCATCAAGGAAATAACCAGCTCATCAATTTCTTATCTGAATGGGAAAAACCCGCAGAATTTTAATTTTAGTATAATGCTGAAATTTAAAAAGGGAAAAAAACAACTATGTTTAGGGTAAGCCATCACAAAGATACTAAAAGTATCAAAGTGCCCAAATGCAGGAAAACAGAATTCATTTTGCTGAAGGGCACAAACAGGATTCGTAACAAAATAATGGGATTTATTTTGAAATCTATTAATCTTTGTCTGAGATGTGTAGACGAAAATCAGATGATTCAGTAAATTTCCATTTGTCATAGAGGATTTGATGCTCACACTTAGAAGAAACTGAGAAAAAGAACTTTGGGTTTCACTTTAAGATATAAAGGGAAAACACTTGTGAAGGAGGAAAGAAGCTAACACTGACAAGCAATAAAAATGGAAGTTTTTTCTCAAACTGTTATTTACCATTTTTAGTCAGAAGGAGATGAAAGAGTAAAGAGATTCTCGGACCATTCAAACTACTGATTGATTAACATATAGACTTGTTGTACAGTGTTACTGTGTTTGTAGGCATTTATTCAAGTTGTGGAGTACTAGCCTATAATTAATTTCACCTTCACATATTAATAGCTAATTAGGAAGCTAATTGAAATGCAAGTCACCTATTAATTTATGATATTTTTAGTTAAGCTACCTATATGTAACTATAATCTAATTTAGAATTCAAAGTCTCATATGGTATTTTGTTGGCTCATACCATTCAACTTCATTCTTTGTTTCTTCAGACATTTTGGGAAGATCTTATGATAATATATTTAAAAATCATAATTTACAAATGCCAAATATATCAGGCCTCTTGCTTCTCCTTTCAGTAATAACCTTCTGTTCTTAATAGTCCCTTAATGAAAAAAGAGTAAGCTTTGTGGCACCTACAGCTTAAATAGTAAATGCTGGTTGCTGCTTTCTGCAAAGACAATACACAAAGACACAAAAGCTGGTGAGGCTTAGAAGCTCGTGTTGAACTGCAAACACAAGATAAAATTTTCTCTACAGTTGGGTCATATTTGATGAAATGAAATCATAATATTTTGTAACATGAGCATCTATGTTAAAGAACTTGAAAATTGTTTTTCTTGAGAAGAGATAAATAAAAACATACAGGACAAGATAGGACAAGAAGACATGGCCTCAAGTTAGGCCAGGAGAGGTTAGATTGGATATTGGGAAAAATTTAACCCCCAAAAGCACTGTGAAACAAAAACTGTGAAAATTGGAACAAATTGCCCAGGGAGGTGGTTGAGTCACCATTCCTGAGGTTGTTTAAAAGACATGTGGATGTGGCATTTAGGGACATAATTTATTGGTGGATTTGGCAGTGTGAGGTTGATGGTTGGATTCAATGAACTTAGAGGTTCTTTTCAATTGAAATGATCCTGTGATTCTATATATATTTGTACTTTATGCTGCAACTAACAGTAAATTAGTAGCTGCCAGTGTGCAGATAGAAAACTGAAGCTTTGAAGAATCACATTCACGTCTGCCCAAATATTTTCCTACCTATCTTATCCATTTTGGATGTCGAAAGGCATTGCCATTACCCAAGTATTTATTGTGCATAAGTGATGATCTGTTTTTTACCTTGTCCTATCTGAGCCAGAGAAAGATCTTCCTCAATTCACCATTTCAATGAAGGGTCTCCAGCTCTCAAGTTGAACAGGAGACCAGCAGTGTGTCTTCAGAACTAGGAACACTTTTTCCAATGGAAATTTTAAAATCACTACAGAAGGGTAGAGGTCAAGAGTGATAATGTGATTTTTGTATGTTTTTAAAGTTGCTCTGTATTCCAATCAGGCTGTATCTCTCATGGCACAGAGACGCACAAGTTTATAAAGAGAGTGCTAGTGCTGTAACTCCTTGTTCAGGAACTAAAGAGAGAGACTTGAGTCCTGTAGTGTTTCATGCCAGCCAGGACAAAAAGTATTGGAGTATCTAATTAGCAACAGTTTTTGCATTCTGTGGATGAGGAGTTTAATGAGTCCCCTCTCCATTTCCTGCCCTTAAAGTCTTTCAGACCTGCTCCCTGTGTTGGTCCCTAACAAGGCTCAGAGGCTCTTCCACTGGGCATCTCCCTCTCCCTGCTGCCATTCCAGGCCTTCCCATTCACAGTCCACTAGTCCCATGACAGCAGGTGCACTTGTGTGCTGGATCACAAAGCTACCATGGCACACACGGCCAAACCTGCAGTGCAAGGCCATTTCCCAACTGGCTCCTGCAAACGGGGGACCCCACTTGGAGACCTTACACTGTCACCATGTCCCCCTTCTCCAGGTTAAGCCGCTACCTGTGGCTAAAACACAACCAAGCCCAACGCTGCACCTAGCACTGCAAGCACTGGAAGGGGAAAGCAGCTCTGCCAGTAATTGAGACAAGCAGACAACACTGGACAAGTTGCATTACAGGGATAAAATAAGAATTTCTTTTGTTCAGTTTAAGAAATTTCATATGTTTTTCACAGGTGTCAAGCCCATAAGAAACTATCATGGACTCTAGAGAAAAAAAGCTGCAGCAATGGACTGTTGCCATTTAGGATGCCATCAACAATCCAGAAGATAAAAGTTATTTGGCTCTAAGAAGACGTAGTCTCCTGGAAAAGGTAGTCACCAGGAACTGATTTAAGTCTGCAAAGTGTCTGCAGCCATTCACAAAGTCGAGCGACAACATTATTCAAAAATTGTTATTTACTATTCAAAGACATTTAAAGGAGTGAAAATTGCATTCATTTTCAGCATGTTCAAGTCTCCAGACACACAGTTTTAAGCCTCAATTAGAGATAACATGAGCATCCCTTGTGGACTAAGCCTGCCTTGAATTAACCATATGACAATTTTCTACTTGTCATTTTTGTAATTTCCACCAGAACATCTCTGGTATTAGACAACAGAGTTTCTGTAAGACTGAATTTCCACAATTCTACCATCTTAAAAAATAAGTACATCTCCATCATCATCCAGAACAGAGTAATTTTTTTAGAAGAAACAGGCATAATAAACATGAAAAACTTCATTTTTGTTTTAAACATGGTATAACTCTAAGAACCAACTACATAGAATTACAAAAAGAATGAACAGTATATGTGCTATTTATTAAACCTTATTGCTGACACATCAAATTTATTACTTGGAACTTTTTTAATAGGCTTAAGCCCTAACTATATAGTCAACATAAATGCGAATCTATTTCCGTAAAGAATATCTATCTAGAAAAAAAGTTTTTGTATTATCAATCTCAACAATGTTTTTCCTGAAAAAGGTTTATCAGAACTGAAATGGAGCTTTCTCTTCTTCTCTACATGATTTGGAGCAGACAAAAAGGAATTAAATAGCAAATCAAGCTGTAAAATTTTGATTATCTGGGAGAAGGAGTTCCTTGATTTGTTTTGTTTGGATTATTTCACTCTGAATAAATAATCAAGTATTTGTGGCTAGAATGCACAAACAAGAGAGACTTGGCAGACTCTACTTTCACAGACAGGGCACTCACATGACAGACCCAGGTTTAAGACCTTGCTCAGAATGAAGGAAAGGAGCAATTTCTGCTCAAGTCTTCCACATGAGAGTCAGCGCTTTAGCCACTGGCTATTTTTGTGATTCAGAAAAGCAAGGCTCTTCTTTTTGGCATGATGTATGAAAACACTCAATTTCATTGCTATGATGAATAGAATGAACTTTTAAAACCAGTACTCAAGAGAGCTCTGAATAAAACCTCAAATGCTGTATCAGTTACATACAGAGGAAATTATATATTTTAGATATTTTTAAATTATTTTTTAACAGGAATACCTGCCTAATTGAGCTGCACTTTATTCATCTTTGCATATGCTACATTTAAGCCCCTAATAAAATTGCATTTCAATTATACAATTCCTGCTTCTCTCAAACTTTGCAAGTAACTTTTAAAGTCGCACACTTTCTACATTTGCAGCTTACCTGTGAGAAACAGCTCCCCAGGCACCGTGTTTATTTGTTAGTATGTTGAGTATCTTCTGTTTCAGCTGGTTGGCCGTGACATGGTCTCGATGCTTAGCAGCACTGATGAGGTGATCACACATCTTCTCCTCCTCTCTCCGGTCAGCAGCGTACTGAGCACACTGTGACTGGCAATGAAAGAACATCCACTTCATTAAAGACAGGCCACTTTTCATCACCCTAAAATTATTATTTATTAAACCCTCTGAATATGAAAAGAACTCATTAAAGTACTTTTCAGAAGAGTAGGACATGCCATTTGTCCCAGTTTCTTCCAGGTCAGGGTTAATTTTTTACAGTAGCCAGGAGGGAAGCATGTCCAAACCCTAGTGTTACTTGATACCATATCATGTCACTTACCAGGGGCAAGAGTAAGGGAGACTCTCTCTCTGGTCTGGGAGAGAGTGTGGCAGGTGAAAACATCCAGTATCGTTTCACATACTATGTAAACCATTTCTTTGTATTATACCTTCTGTTATTAATATTGTTGCTGTTACTGTTCTCTTTCTTATCTGATTGTTGTTTCCAGTAAATTGTTCTTAGCTTGTGATTTTCATCTCCTGTTCTTCCAGTTCTCAACACCACCATGGAAGGGGTGGAGAAGCGATCAAACAGTGTCTGGTTTAGGAGAGTCTAGGTGAGGACACTGAATTTTTCTGTAGTACTATTTCTATTTCTAAATCATGATACCATTCAATTGAAATGTTCTACTACTATATTTATCCATGAAAAAGCAATCAGAACATGTAAAAATCAAAATACCAAGAGCAAACACAACAGAATTGCAATTAAAAAACATTAAGCCATACATCTGGCTGTGTGTATATCCATGGCCATGGAGATGCCTTAAAAGTTAGCCTTTCATATTTCGTGTGTTCTCATGTATAAAATACATCTCTAACATGGATAGGATAACATACAAGAAAAAAATTATGTACACTGGTTTTGATTTTTATATTATATTAACACCTAAAATTACAAATTATTTGATTATTTTATTACTACAGGTGCAAAATAAAAAAAAATTAGGGAGAATATTTTCTATTTCACACCACAACATCAAAATTTTGATAAAATACTACCAATTCTAAAAACCCTAATGAATAAAAAAACCCCATTTTTTAAACTTGAAAAGATATAATATTTCCATCATGTGTCCTTTGAGAGAAAACTAACTCTAAAATAAATGTTGTGGTTCTTGACCTTTATGTGAATTTGTTTCTAAACTGCTAGAAAGTGATATACTTCTATATTGTATTTTTGTTTTGATAAATCCTTTCTTAATGTATAAGGATGATATATTTGCATTTCTTTACTCAAAATCATGCTAACTTCAAACTCAATTTCTCCTCATAAAAATTCTTTAAAAATGTCTAAAGAAAGGGAATGGAGCCAGAGTAATTTAAAAAAATCCACTAAAAGTCTAATTTTCTACGTATAAATTACAAAGGCTAGAATATTCTCAGAATACCTAATTTAAAAAATACTTTTCATGACACATTTTTTGTACCTACAGTTTTTCTGCACCATTTCAGAACATTTAGCCAACACTCAATACTGTAACAGTGCTGAATAGAAACCAATTTTCTAGTATTCAAAAGAGCAATTAAAATTAAGTTAACCTCATACTTTGTATTTTATTCTTAATATTTCTCCACGCTACCTTTTTAGTACAGATCACATTAGCATTCAGTAAGATTTTAACAGTGCTCTTTCTATTGTGTTTACAGACATAATTTCAAATAATCTATCTGGGAAAGAACAATGGTTACACTAATTCATAAAGGGTTAATTCATTTTCCAATTTATCTTCTTGTACAGGGAGGCACCAATTAGTACAATGATCTGCCTTAGTAATGAGGTTAATATTTCACCAGCTCATTGGACAGTAAAATTAAATTTTCATTTTTCTTCCTGAACAATTACAAAGGTTAACAAAATGAAAGTTAACTGTGAAGTACCCATTCTGGGAGGAATTTTCCTGGCTGTGACTACAACTGGAGTCACAGAATAAAACTTAGGTGCTGGTCCATGGCTTATGCGGGAGACACAGTAACTTGGTGCAGCTTGGAACAAATAATTTCAGCCATATAGATTCAATAAAAGTTTAAAGGGCAGAAATAAAATAAAATAGTCATGCACTTCTCTAGATGAGAGTAATGATTAACATGTACTAAACCCCGGAATGTATATCTATACAGTTTATTAAAACAAAATGACAGATATACAATCATGTAGCAGAAAACTACCAGAAATCTCTTTGTCCCTACTGCTTTCAAGTAGGATGAATAATAAAATATTCAGTTATATTCCCACCATTATTAAAGACAATATATAAAGCATTTTTTCAGACTTTAACCATCACCTTATTTAAGTACTTGTGAATTTCACATTAAAACAGTCTACATTTTACAATTTTCTTTTATGATTTGCAGATTTAAACTTACTCGCCTAAAATGTGTACCTCCATCTTTTCCTACAACAAATGTAATGAGAATTTTCATATATGAAAAATGTGTTGGTTTCTTTACCAGACAATAAGACAGACTTGAGGCTACTCCTTTAGGGAATTTAGTTAATATTCTAAATCCTATTTGCTAACAGAAGCTGGAAGTTAATTGAATATTCTCATTTTGTCTAGAGTTCTGACAGATCTTATACCTCAATGTATTCTTCAAAGAGCAGATAACTCAATCTTCCATTGTCATCTTGGGTTACTGCATGATGCTCTGATAGATATCAAATGTTATTTATTGTTGAGGCAATATGAAACTTCACTCTGACATATACTTAATTGTAAATGCAATTTTATCTACGTTCAAAATATCCAGTATAAGCTTGGTAATAAAGTTGTTGCAATCCCATATGACAAGTGTCTGCTGTCTGCTCTGACAAAATGAAGTAAAGGTTATGTGTATTCAAAATGACAACAGATATCTCTGTGTCTCACAGTTCTCAGCTAGGTCAAGGAGCACAAAAACTAGTACATCAAAGTGCACATTTAAGAGAGCTGTTTCAAGGAGATAAAAACCTCATCAAAACTAAGCTTACTGGATCCTATTTCTAGCCACCAGGTGCTTGTTGACATTTTCTGACAGATTAATAAATTGATATAGCTATTTATTATCATCAATACTAAGTCTATCTCAATCCTAATGCTAGGTCACTCGAGCACTAAAAGATGTGAAAATATATGACTGTACATATATACCTACATCTACATAAATGTATGCAAACACAAAGAAGGCTTGGAAATGATAAAAACCAGTGATGAAATGCATGAAACACCATAAAAATGCAAACCCATATGTGATAAAGTCATGTCAAAAATGAAGTTTTAAATTTACTCCATTACTTTTGCATGATTTTTTTTAATAGGAACAAAATTAATCTTGTATAAACAACTGAAAACCTATTAAACTGAAGACATTTTAAAAACAGGGGATTTAACATTTGGATCACTTTCAAGCAACATAATTTAAATTGTATACTGTACCACTCATTGATGAAAAAGCAATTGAGTGTTGACTCGTTTTCAGAGTAAGAATTAGAGACATTCAAGAGTTATGGGAATCAGTTGCTGTGTTACAACTTCCAATACTGAATCTTACTGTCAACAGTTAATGATTCCTAACTACCAAGAAAGATAAGCAGTATCATATTTCACTATATGAAAAGTAAGTGTTCTAAAGTGTTCCAAAATTCAAAATGTTTGAAGAAAATTACCTTAAAATATTAAATCTGTTCAAAAAACATTCCTATTTCTTATTTTTGAGACATACCTTAAATGTATAATTGCTTTCCATTTTTACTGAACTCATACATACTGTTATAAATAATCAACAAAAATAATTAATAAGGTGATTTGCACTACTATTTTCCATAAATCAGACAAGTTCTTTGCGAACCAAAGGGTCTACCATATCAGATTAGACATTCTGATTAAGGCATTTCTTCAAGCTGTAAATGCTTTTATGAATTTCAGCGACTAGCAGAGAAATTAAACCCATTCCTTGTGCTTGACATTTACCAAAGCTTTTAAAAACCAGTTTTGAAATGCTTTCAATGTAAATTTCTTCCTTGGAAGAAAAAAAAATTAAAATCTTTATTGCATGGAATTACAATCTAGGTGACAACTGAGTGAAAACAGAGAACCAGAAATGCACCAGCTCTCAGGCTTACCTCAAACTCAGCGTGCTTATGGACATCTTCAGCTCTTTGTCGGTTTAAAATAAATTCTGCTTCATTTGCAACACGCACTATATGGTCTTTCATTGCATGACACAATAATCTAAAATAAGAAAAATCAGAATCAGCTTTTTTATTTGATGTACTTCAAATAAACTATTTCAGCAGATTTACTTGCAATGGAAAATCAATGAAACTTTGTAATTAAATTTTCAAATTAGTTGAAATAAAATAATTTTATCCAATTTTTTCTGCTTTGTGGAAGCACAAACAAATCACATTAAATGGAAAAAAAGTTTTCCATTTGAAGGCAAAAGTTCTTTATGGAAAAATACATTTTGAATATTTTTTTAACAGCAGTCTCAATATGAATATTGCACTGTCATTTAAAAAATCTAGAAAATTACTTAAACTCTTCTTTGTACCATCAAAAACATTAAATAGAGCTATTCCAATTTCAGCCTTAAAAAGTCATTACTGAAGATTTAAAATTCTATTAAAATTGCAAAATAATATCAATATCTCTCACATATTTCTTCAAAAACTAGTGTGAAAAGTGTATCACTTTTCCATGTTTTCAAGGTATCAGAAATACACAAATCTTACTCAAAAAGGAGGGAAAAACAGATTAAGAGTTGATTGAGACTGAGGATGTCAGGCAGCCACATTAAGACTTTTGTAAAGGTCACAAAATCCCATGAGGTTCATAACAAAACTGCATAACATATGCATAAACAACACTATGTTGTTAAAAATGCTCACAAGTTTTTGGGCAGAAAGAATGAAACCAACTGCTTTCTTGTCCCTATAGTCCATACCTAGGGCTGGGCATTATATTAAAAATTTCTCTGCTCTTTCTATCAGCAGCGAGGATATCTCTTTCAGGATGCAATGACCTGACAGGTCTGTTTAAGTCAGGAAGAATCGTTTCTTTTTCTGTGAAAGTGGAACATGGTCTGGGATTTTCCTTCTTGCAGCATCAGGCAAAGAATTTCAGAGTTTCTTATATTAAGGCTGTGAAATTTCTAGCTAATTCAACCCTAAGTTGGTGTTTGGTGTTAGAAGAACCACAAGTAAAATTCATTATTATTAGAAATGAAAGTCATGATTACTAGACCTTACACCTGCAAGATGGAAAGAGCTGAACTCAATTCTTGCCTCCTTTGGTGTGTTCTACCATCTGTGAAGGAAGGAAATCACTAACCCTGAACTAAAATTTAATATATGTGCATGGCAAGGGAAACCATAAATGTTGGGGCCTCTGTTTTAGAGATGGAGACAAAAAGACTTGGATCAAGGTTTCACAGTTGATATTCATGCTTTTAATAGCCTTTTTTATTATATCTAACCCTTCGCTATTTTTAAAGCAAAAAGGTTTTTGCCAATTTTAAGCTGAAAGACTAAAATTGCCTACACTGTAGCCTTCAAAAATTGGCCTTATTTTTTAATCTACTCTGCTGGAAGATATGTTTCAGTATTTTATTACTGTTAAGTGTTCTGATTTTTATAGTTAACATGTAAGTGTAGGACTATCCTCAGATATGGATTAGGAATGAACATTAGTGAATGTCAAGAAGATGGGGACAGATCCTTCCGTGGTGCCCAGCAACAAAACGAGGGGCAGTGGGCACAAAGTGGATCACAGGAAGCTCCAGCTGAACATGAGGAAAAATGTCTTTACTTTGTGTGTGACAGAGCACTGCAACAGGGTGCCCAGAGAGGTTGTGGAGTCTCCTGTCCTGGAGAAATTCAAAACTGTCTGGACACAATCCTGTGCAACCTGGGATATCTCAATATTATTTCAACTGTGTCTTGCCTGTTGCTTCATGCACTCTCACATATCTATCACTGATTGTGACTTCTTCAAGAAAAAGATGAAAAACTGTTTGTATGATAATTAAAAAATTAGGATTATCACAAAAGTGAAGCCACACAGTCTCTTAAAAGTGAATGATCAATTAAATAATAGTGTATCAATGTATGGTAATAAGGGTTAGGTGCTTGTATGCCCCTAAGGTAGAACTTCAAAGACTAGGTAAACTGTGTTTTTCCATCTAGAAGACCATTAATAATCATGCTAGTCCTAAAATCACTTGACAGAAAGACAGACTTTGAAGAAAGGAAGGGTGAAAATCCAGGCCATCATTTAAAAAACTTGTGTGGCTACAAAAGAAGCCTTGACCTGGATGTTTTATTTTGCAAGTGCAAGAACGCAGGGCTAAAAACAGGAGCATAATGTGTCTTACAATGTCTTACAAAGGTTTTTGCAAAGATACTTTCTTCTGCACTTGCTCTACTTGTTAAAGGAAACTCACCTTTTTGAATTTTAAAAGCTCTATTAAAAATAATTTTTAGTATTTGTTTTTAGTTTTAACTGAAAGTAACCATGTATTCTCAAACTACATTCCTAGTAAGTAAAAGATGACAAAACTGCTGGATTAAATCAGAGCCAGCTAACTCTGATTGAAAAACAGATGCATATAGATACAGCACTACTCAGTGTACTGTCTTTACTGGTTTACACCTGATGAATAAACATGAGAATGTTGTCATCCTTTGAATACTAATCAATTTATCTAAGTCCTGAATAATTCAATAACATGCATAAGATTACAAAAAAAAAAAAAAAAAGAAACCTCCAACTTTTTGCCTTGAGAAAAAGTACCTACAACTTCTTTTGGATTCTCAAAGGAAATAAACAAGAAATTATTTAGAAAGAATCCCAAAAGAGGAGAAATTTTACCCTCAGTAGCATCAAAGGCTTCCAGTATTTAAAAAAAACTAAAAATCTCCCTTCACACATTATAAGTAAGAGAAAAGAACAAGGATCAAAAGGTCAGCAAATTCACTCCTTCATTGCAACAGGCATCTACAGCATTTAAAATCTTTCATAAACTGCCTTTAGCTTATCAAAGACATTTTCATTAAATCTACTTCATGAAATATGTTTTCAGTATATAAAAATGTGATTGAGTTACTTGCCTCCCACACAGCTTTGGAAGGTTCTCTGAAGCTTAAAATCCTTTTCCTCTCCAATCCAAATATATTCTTCAGTAGTCTTTACTGTCTCATTTTACACAAACCTTGCCCTTAGGTTTACACAATTCTTCCTTCTAATGATCTTCAGATATTTTATGCATTCCTATTTATTTTGCTAAATAAACCAGATCTCTGATTTTTCTTGTATGGCAAAACAGTTGCCAACAGGAATTTTACTAATATCACAGTTCGATTCTACTTTTCCTGCAGTGCATATCCAAAACTGTCAGCAGTATCCAAGACAAATTCTAGTCGTAATTTACATACTAACATGAATTCTGCCTTATTTCAATGGAAATACCCTTTCTGATGCAATTCCAGGACTGGTTTTCCATTTTTCCTAGCCCTATATTTTGTGATTTTGCACAAGAAAATTTTAGTGATTGGTCTTTTACCTCCTCAGATATTTCCAAAAGATGCATATATTTTTAAGAATACGAACTCCATGTACTGTTACATTATAAAGTATATAGTACATTACACTGTATAACATTTGTATTAATGCAGGTTGAAACCCACCCAGTATATCCTGATTTTTTCATCTGCCCAGCTAGATTTCTTATCCACAGTTTTTTACAGAGACTCTCTTTTTCGGGGAAAAGTCCATCCTCTGTATCTTTCCCTAACCATCATCCTGCACTGGAGTGACCAATCCCACTGAGATGGACCCTGAGGCACAAGAATGCATGTATACTTGCAACACAAAGGGATGATCTAAAATTTGATAGCTTTCCAATTTTTACTCTCCTTTAGAAAAAAAAAGTGCTCTTTAGTGAGATCTCCTTATCATGGTGACTGAGCTATACGCATTCTTCTCATTCATCCTTGTAAACCCTCATCCTGTCTTAGCAAGCATCACCCTCAACAGACCTAGTAACTACATTAATGTTGAAACAGTGAGGAATCAGGTCGTCTGGACATACTTACAAATTTCCACATAAGTAGTACTTCCAAAGGGCTAAGGAGTTTTATGTGAAGTTTCACCAAAGGCTTGCTGTACTTTTTATTCTCATTTCCAGTAATTCATGACTTACCAAAAAAAAAAAAAAAAAAAAAAAAAAAAAAAAAAAAAAAAAAAAAGCCTTGAGTAAAAAAAGTAAAAAATTGACCTTGAAAAATGTTTGGCTTTATCCTCTGTGACAATTTCTTCAGTTGTACCGCTGAAACTCCTACCAGTATTGAAGACAACTGTGCTTGCTGGATGAACTGATCTCAACCAAGACCTGATGAACAGCAAAAATCTTATCTCCTCTTTGTGCAGCAGTCCTTACTGCATAGGGTAGAGATTAAACATGACCTAATTTCTGATTACTCTTCATCCAGACAAGCTTGATTTAAATTAATACCCACAAATTTGCAAACCACTGTTAAAGTTCCTTTACTAGGAAACAGGTTCGACTTGGTTTTAGACTGAATCAAAAGACTTTCAGTAGGGAATCCACCAGCAAAGCAGTATGAAATCACTTGTGCCTCAGATCCTTCTACAGAGAAATGAGCTTTCTCTTCAGATAACTGTGGAGTTTTCAGCTGAAGATATGGAAAAAACTAATTAAAATAAGCTGGTACTTCACAATAAGCATGACAAGGCTTAAGTGATCTGTAGGAATAAATGGTGGGGTCTCCTTAATGTAAAAATGGAAGAATCTCATTATGAGCAAGACCAGACTGAGAGCAAGTTTCAGGACACGACTATACATAAATATGAGTTATTCATAAATATTGTTTGGGAGTAGGTAAGAAGTAATTTTAAACTCATGTATCTAGCTTTCTAGAATTCTGTCCTCAGCAAATTTAGTTTAGAACTCCAGAGTGCTTACCGGTTAAAGGAAGTTGTAAAAAAGTATGTGCAACCAATCAGAGGCTCCTGTTTTACAAACAATGGAGTTTAAAAAGGCTAGATTGTAGAATACCACATTTCATGAAGTAATTTAGATAAATAGCCAGTCCTGTGAGAACTTTTTTAGAGTTTTGGAAATAAGGATCGAGGTAAGACTGTACATAAACTGTATTAGAAACCTGTGAAAAACATAAAATGCTTGCAACACATCTAAATGTGGATTAGGGGGCTATTTGTACACCTATTAGAACTGAAGGATGAAAATCCTTATCTCACTATCTTAACCTGGCTTTGCTATTCTGCAGTCATTTGTTCCTAGTAATAATCTCACACAGAAAGTTCTCATAGCTTTTACACTACTAGACTAAAGGATTGCACTTATATTACCCAGTCTTTCCTTTATTTGACACAAACTAAAAACTCAGATCATTCCCAAAGAGCAGTTTTCAAAAAAGATTACCAAAATGAACATTTGTTATAATTTAGCTAAGGTCTTGCTTCCTCTAGACATTCCTGAAGTTCTGCCAACTCACATGTCCAGGGAAACAGATGTTTCTCTGACTTACTTTCATCATATGCCCATAGCTTTATTCAAAAAAACCCAAACCAAACCAAAACAAACCAAAAAAAACCCATAGCCTGGAAATGTGCCATGTTTTCATCAAACAGTTGTTTTGACAATTATTCCTCTTAATGGCATTCATAAGAAAAGAAACCTATCATTGCACTTAGTATCTGTAATAGGATAGTTCATAAACTAGTCGAACTTGAAGAGTTTGAAGTTCCACAAGATGCAGTACTGCTATGAATACTTTGAAAGTAAATTCCTATAAACTTTGCAAAGAAATGTCTTACACAGAGGTCTCATTTCTTGCAAGACAGCAATGACGAAGAATTCCCAAGAGAAAAGTTTGAAATTGTAGCATGCAAACACTGGCTATTCAACTACAACATAAGCATATTGACAAGACAAACTTCATGGAGGGTAACTATAATTGTTTCAGAAATGTCACAGAAGCTGTAACAGTTTCAATGAAACTCAGAGATGACTACAAAGAATCTGTTCCACTCCCCATAGAGACTTGCTATTTCACAGAATTTTCCAAATCAAGAGGAATCTGTCTCTTTTTAATAGTGACTACCCAGTAAACATCCATGATGAGCAGTTACAACTGAGACAGCCTTTATCTCAGGATCAGCCTCTGCTTTGAGGTATGGCCTGATCAGGCAATGCTAGAAGGGGAAAGAATACCTCAAAACCTCTTACAGATCTAAGAGGTGTACTGACCCCACAAGTACACAGATGGTTACCATAACAATGTACACTTTGTTTAACATAACCTACTTGTCTGGAGGTAGAGCAAGGACAACTATAGTAGAGGAATATGAGATTATGAGGAAGCACATCTAAACAAGGGACACAAGCTCACACTTTAGCCGGAGTAGAAATACAGACATTCAGTGCTTGTGCTCACTTTTACAGAAGTATCTATGACAGGAACTCCCTACTAAAGGAAGAAGACATCTAGGATAAATTTCCATAAAACGGCCACACACAGTTTCTGTGTGGCCAAGGTTCCTCCAATCAAAATTTACACTTGGCGAGGATGACAATAAAGCAGCAGAATTTGGTTCTATCTGTCAAAGACAGAATAATCAAACACCTTTGCTCTTAGTTGTGGTTTCCAAGTGCCACAGGTTCCCCACTGTTATTTTCTGACTGTATTTGCATATATTGGGTTTTGCACATCAGACCACAATCCTTTGCAAGTGGTAGTCCTGAGCTCCATATGGTCTGATGACCCGATATCTTGCCTTCTTGGAAGATTCAGGTGAGGTCCTTATTCAAGGAATTATTATGTCCTGTAATCAAGATCATTATCAAAATGGAAACAAGGAAGAGCAGTTATTTTGGACCCTACTACTAAATCAGTTCTTTGAGAACTTTTAAGAGACCTAACTGCAGATGCCCATTATAAATCAAATATGGCAAGTGGCACTGTAGATATACCTTTTAACACATGCCTGAACATTTAAGTATTGCATACAGTGAATAATGGCTGTGAACTAATTTTCCACAAACCAAATATATCAGAACTGCCAAACTGCAACAGAGGATGTCCAAAAGAAAATCTGATGCAGTTACCGCACAATCCTAGTTGAGGTAACAAGAAAGAATGTAAGTCTTTATGAGTATCCTTCCAGGACAGAATCAGCAATTCATAAAAATTTAAAAAACCACTGATTTCCAGACTATTTAAACATTCTGACATTTTTTCAAAATGTATCAACAAAACAAGGTTTAAAAGAAAATGGTTTCTTGTGAATTTTAAGTATGCTCAAAGATCCACATAGGTGGATATGCTAAAAAATATATTTTCATGGCTAAAGGCAGAAAGCACACTTAGGTACAGAGATGGAATTACAGGAACAAAGCTTACAATTTTAAAATTGAGAATAAATACAGGCTTGTGTTGCCTTAAATTTATATTAAAATTAGACTACTTCTATTTAAAATGAAGAAATTATGCAAAAAGTAAAAAAAAAAATTAAATTAAAGGAACAAGATCACCGCTAAAGAGGTGAGTTTTGTGAAAACATAATGGGGGAAGGAAATGATGATGATGATAGTAATTCAGCTCTGAAAGATGAACATATCATGACCTATAAAATCCATCTCTTAGGCAGAATAGATCCCTAAGATACTCTGCTTGTCAAAAACATCAAGCTGAGGTACAACCAATTAACCACAAACCTTGGACCCTGTTTAAGTAGTAAGTCTTCTATCTATTTAGCTGTCCATCCATTCAGAATGTAGAGTTCTAACTGATGCATGAGTAATGTGGGACTTATCCAGTGTCAAGATAAATGATGTTCATTGTTACTCCTGCAACCACAAATTTGGTTGTTTTATCTTTTTTATCATAGAAAGCAAACAGGTTGGCCATGAATAGTTTAGCTTTTGTAAATCCATGTTGATTGTTCTTAATTACCTTCTCTTTCAAGCAGTCAGAATGTGCTTCAAAGGGACTTTCTATATTGTCTTCTAAGGGCCAAAAGAAAAAATGACAAGCTTTTCCCTTGACTTTGAGGACTGTTTTAAAGATGGGTGTAATATATGCCTTTTTCCTGTAACCTGTCCCAATTTCCTTGACTTCTTGGATTGGTGATCAGCCTTGCGAAGACTTTCACTCCCATCAGATGTACCCCATCAGGTATCATGGGCTTGTATGGGACAAGTTGTCTCAAGGAATTCTTGACTCAAACCTTATCCACTGTTGGCAGATGTCTTCCTTGGACCCTTTCACTAAAGACAAAGCCTTGATAAAATTTAATGAAGACTGAGGCAAATAAGGCATTGAGCATCTCAGTCATATCTCTGACTAAATCATCCACCCCATTCAACATTAAGACATTTCCCTTGGTCAGCCTACAAATGAAGTTCTTGTTGTCCTTGATATCTCTTCCAAGTTTCATTTCCAGCTGACTACTGGCCTTCCTGACAATATTCCTTACATGTTTATGCTTCTAAGTTCCTCTTTTCTAGCCAGCTTCTAGTTCCACCTCCTGTGTACTCTCTTTTACATCAGAGCTCTACAATCATTTCTTTTGATGGCTAAACCACTATCTTGCTACATATGCATTTTTTCCTGTTCCTGCACTTGGATAATGCTGTACTTAAAAGCCTGGCACCTTTTAGAGCTACCTTGACACATACATTTGCCTCTCATGGGATTCTACTGACCAGCTCCCTGAATAGGCTAAAATTTGCAATCTTGGAATCTGTATTCTGCTACTCTTAATCCTCACTTCCCTCAGTGCCTTAAACGTCATTGTCTCATGGCAAGTACAGCCAAAGGTGCCATTAATTAATCACATCCAAAACTAATTCTTGCTTACTGGTAAATAGCAGATCCTGCTGTGTGTCACTCTTAGCTGTCTCATCCTGTATCAAGAAGTCATCCCCAGCACTCTTCAGTAATTGTCTTCCCTACATGCATCCCAACTTGTTGCACTTCCAGAGGTTGTCAGGAAGGTTAAAGACCCTCATGGGAAACTAGGGTTGGTGATCCAGATACTTCAAGGTGTTTAGAGAATGCTTCCTCCTTTCCCTCACTCTGAATGAGTGGTATGTAACACCACCAAGACTCTCCTCTGGGCTGTCCTCTCATCCTGTCCTGCATGCTATCAACCAGGCTATTTTCTATCCCACTGAACAACTTCAAAAATCTGAACTGCGTCTTCATAGAGAAGGCAACACTCTCTCCTTGCTTTCTCTGCCTACCTTTTCCAAGGAAACTGTCTCTTGCAGGACTTCTGTCATGCAGTGCAGGCAGTCCCACCAAATCTTATTCATTTCTTCCAATGATGTCACAGTTTTGTGATTGCATGTGGAGTAATTTGTACTCCTAGTTGGCCAAGATGTATGCATTTGTATACATATTTACTACAGGTGGGTGCTTTTATATCTTGTTTTTGTCAGCAAGCAGCCATTTTCTTTTGACCTCATCCATCACTACTCCACTTAAATGTGGGCGGTAGTCTCCCTCACATATCATTCCTAAAGAAGTCTTTTCATGTCTCCTTTCACAGCCAACATTGCAGATGCATCCAGCTCTAAAATTATGAAGCCTGCTTATGTGTACACCCCAATGTAAATATGAAATCCTAATTAAGCTGCTGTCAGTGAAGCTCTTGACATGTGTGATACCCTCAACATCACAAATTCATAGCAGGAGACTGATTCAATAAAAGCGTAAAGATCAAGATCATAACCAGGATGTCACTAAATCTTTCAGGTGTATTACATACCTTGAAAGAATTAATTTAAATCTGTAGTCAGATCTCTTGTTACACTAAAAGCTGTTACAAAAATCCTATTTTTAGAAAGCTGTATCAGTGTTTCTGTATTGAATTCCAAAAATACATGTTATTAAGATCTTCCTAGAAAACCATTATCTATACCGAAAAACCCCAGAAACACAGTAGATCAGCCAATTTAAAATGAAAATGCAGTTTGTTAAAGTAACAGGAATATAGACGTAGTTGTTTACACTACACCTAAACTGAAATATTTTGTTTAAGAACATTTCCAATACATTCAAAGATCTGAAAGGAACTTAAGTTATTTAAAGAAGAAATAACAATACTTAGGTACTCAGAAAATCACCTTAGAGCATCCGTATATTAAAATACAGATGTCTGACTGAAGAATTAACACTGTGGAGTTCTGCATTACAGCTAAATATTTTCATCCACATTCAAAAGAAAAATCTTTCTCAAAAATTTTGATTTATTTTCCAGGTCTCTCAAAATCTTACCCAGAAAGTCCTTCAAAATATTCTTAGTCTTCATTTTGCTTTAATAATTCAAAATTCAATCATTATTGCACAGCGATTATATGCAATTTTACATCCCATTAACCCTGCTTTGTTTTAATTATAAAGATCCTTTGTTAGATTCCTTTAAATGATCCAGTTTATAATTTCAGGTTATCCTAGGGAGCACTTTAATTCAGCTTCACATTCATCAACTGTTTATGTCCTGTTAATTGTTGACAACTGCACAATTGCATTCTCTAGCTATGATTGATGAATTGCATTCACAAGTTTAGCTATTAAGCAGAATAAATATTTATAACAATTTTCAGTTAAAGGATTGTTATCTTTGTCCCCAAAAGGGTAAATTAAAAACAAACGGGCTGATTGCAAAGATGAGCATTCCAGTAATGCACACACACTTACTCTAAAACACTTTTCTGAGAAAAGTATAGGGAGGAACATGTGTCCAAGGGCAGTTTGATTAGACATTCCTATGACTGGATTTAAAGAGTGGTTCTTAAATGCTACATTTTTTTGAAAAGTCATGGTTAGAGGGGATTAGAAGGTCCACTGGTATCTGTTGCCAGTAATATTTCTTGTACAAGGTGCAGTATATGACCCACTCAGGTGAGCTCTGTTATGGTGTAAAGACTCATATTTGCACTTCATAGCAAGAAGGATTTCCAGTGGAGGCACTTATGTTTCTTACTGCTATATAACATTATAACTTCAGTGTGCACAGGGAAACCAGGAGGATTTACACCAGCCAAATACTGGGTAATAATACACACCTTTTTTTTTTTTTTTTTATGCTCATACTCCTATATTTCTATACTCTAACATTTTCTGAATTTCATATCAAATAAATGCATGATTTAACCATCAAAATATCACTAGACAAAAAAAATCCGACAATAAAGAGAAGACTTGATACTTTGGTAATGAGATGTCATTGCTGAAAAAAAAGAAATCACCCACAAAATGATAACATCTCTTTAATAGGTATATTGCTATTTTTTTTTTTAGCTGCACATAACAAAACGTGTAGATTCAAATAGATTTAATGTATTGGCCAATACAAATCAGATACATTGCATAAGTTGTTTTGTTTGTCTTGGGTACTCTCCTACCAGAAGGGCCACAGAGTTTCCTTTTGCTTCCTAGCTTGCTGGCTGGAAGTATTGAGAAACAATGTACAGAGTAGAACATATAGAATTAAAGTTACTTGAGGACTGATAAAAAATTTCAGAATCAAGGAAGCTTATATAAACATAATGTCATGTGTGATTTAGAGGACTCAAATTGGACTGGAAATTCTAGATAAAATAATCATGAAATGATAGTGTAGAGAAGTACGTCTGTAAAATGAATGCTGTGCTCCTAAAACAGATGGAGCAGCAGATGGTTTTACAGATCGGGCTCCCTGGACAGTCTGGGTAAAAGAACCTTCCAGCTCTGGAGAATGGTGGTTCAATTCTCAAATAACCCTAAACTTATATACAGTTCAAGGGAATTCTATTTCCTTCTGTCAATAAACAAAATTTTCAGAATTTACACACTTACAAATTAAATATTTACTATACAAAGTATCTATACAATAAATCTCTTAATTAACACAGCCTTTTCACAATCTTTTTGGAACAGATGGTGAGGAAGTATTATCACCCAATGGAATAAATGCAAAATGACTACTTGTTCAAAAGCTTTGAAATTCATTACCTTCCTTCATTGATGAGCTCAATAAATGCAAGTCCTGCATTCTTCTGAATAGAATTTTGCCATTCCTAAGAAGGTAAAACATAACATGATCAAAACCCAAGGATTTTAAACCACATTTTTGAAGCTGACCCTGGTGACTTCATAAGAAGATTGAATTTAGGCAGAACTTCTTAATTCCCCCCAACCCCCCACCCCCAAAGAATGATCTAATAATTTAAAAACTGTAATTCATTCAGATTTTCAAATAAATTTTAGGTGGTCATGTCTTCTGTTTCACCCTTAAGCAAGCTTTAGTTTTCTTGTGTAGAGAATATGAAAACACGTCTTGTTTCTCCGGTTCATGCAGTTGCCCAAGGAACATTAATGCAACAAAATACTTTCTTCATGTTGCTTCACTGCTCCACCTTGCACATTTTATTATAAAGGAAAGGCAATAATCTGTGTAAAAGCCATCCTCCCAGAGTTAAATTTTTGCTTCTTTCCAATTATAAGTAAAAAAAAAAAAAAAAGCAGCCTATGATAACAAACTAATTTTTTAAAATTGTTTTATTGTTACCACGGATTTCCAAGATGAAATTTCAAAGCTATTTAAACCACCTAACTGATATTAAATTTAACAGGAATTTAATCCATATACCACTAAGTTAAAGAGAAGTTTCACAATGCATCACAAATAGCTTTTGCCATACAACCCAATGCCTCTATCACATCAAGAATTCTGATACTTGAGATGAAAAAGGGTTGATCTCTCTCTAACAAGTAAAGAATACATTCTTTTGCAATAATTCCTTAAAAATTTTCTTTAAAAGCAATAAACATTTCCACTGCATCATAATGAAAACCAAAATAAAGTACATTAGCTGGATTACAGTTCACAGAGAGATTTCCTAGACTGACTTCATGCTGTCAGTGGGTAGAGGGTTACAGAACTATTCAATTGACAATTAATTTTTTTCCAAGAATAAAAAATCAGGCTGAAATTCACAATTCTTGTTTCCTAATATGAGTGAAAAAAAGATGCCTTTGCATAGATAAGGAAACTTTCTCAAAGAATAGCTGTGAAATCTAGTCACTAATTAGCAAAGTGCTTCTTACTGATTATATGAAAATTCACAGATTTGACCAAGTCATGCATCTTAAAAAAATCCCAACAACAACAATCTAATACTCATGATTGGTTTTATAAAAGGCAAGTACTAAAATACCCAAATAATGAACATACTCTTGACCTGTGGCTGAGCAGGTAACTCCTGGTTAAGGAAAACTGAGTATCAGCACTCAAGCCTCTAGCTTATGAGCTAGAAAACCATTGTAACAGGTCCTTTCTTCAGTGCTGTTTATTTTGTTATTTTTCAAATCCAGTAACTGAAGCTAATGATATCAGTTTTGGAAGCAGTTAAATCATCTGTGTAGAGTAGAAAATCACTGTGAGAAACTAAGAATGAAAGAATTCAATTACCTGAACACAGGTACCTTGAGACATTTTAAGAAACAAAAGTCTGGGTTTGAGATACAGTTCAAAGTGTAGCATTTTTTATTTTTTATCAGAGCCTTTTACTGTACACTATAAAAACAACTATTAGTATTTTCTTTTGAGATTATTTTCTGCATCACAGCTGCTATGACTTTTCAGTCAGGAAAGAAGAACTGGTATGACTACAAATCAGGAAAGAAGTAGAAAAGAGAGAGGAGAAAGGAATAAAGGCTTCCTAAGACAGGTTGAAGAAAGCATGCTAATTAAATTTTTAAACAGAAACAGAGGGTCTCCCTGTGTCCACAAAAGCCCAAGAGATTCTTGCAAGTATTTTGTCAGATCTTTCTGCTCAGTGCAAATGTCTCAGATTCTGCAGGACATCCAAAATGGGTAACTGGATTCATTTGTGAGATATCTTAAATTGCCTAAAAAGCAACTAAGAAGATATCCATATGGAAACAAACAAATCTCTTCTTATATCTTCATAGGTGGAAAATGTCATCCATTTATCCAAAGTAATTATTCATGATAAAAATATTTGAAACTTGCCCAACTATCTACCCAAAATTAGTGAAAAACATAATGATGCAGAACCAGAAAGAAACTAGGATTCATCATTCATGCATTGTTTCACTACAAAGCAGCTACTACAAGATTTATTAAGGACTCTCAATCCTGCATTAATCCACAAATAAGGGAATAATCATTACTGCCACAATTTCCTCTAACTTTTAGGCATAATTTAACATAACAGATTCATGATCCTGAGAGATGACCTATATATGTGAAGAGGCACCTGGTTTTCTTTTTTCCATTTTGTTTTTAAAAGATGCAAACAATAGATTGAAAATACCATTTTTCAATGCCAGCATTACAGTTGCCTTTGCAATGGCCATTCATGCCATCACATGTACTTTAAGAACTGGACTAAGATGTGGAGCAATTTTGTTTATACTTGGAATCCTTGGATTCCAAAGGAATCTTTTTCAAACCCAAAATGCAGGAAGCTGAAAAACAAACACCGAATGAAGTAGTTGCAGGGACAGTAGTTGGAAGGTTTATACTACAGCCAAGTGGAATCACAGCACAGTCATTTGGATATTAGCAGGTAAGTGCTTGAATGACTAGGCTACATCTCATGAGGTTTTGGTGTAGCTCATATCATGAATCTTCTGAGCCTTAAAGCAAGAGCTTGAAGCCTTTTCCTTGCTTAAAAAATTCTGTTGGCAATTACATACTGAAGTAACAGAAGCCTTTGACTAAATCATGTCTGAGACAACTACTTCTATGCAAGAATGCATGGATCTTTCTTTCCTTGGTACTCCTGCTTGGTAGGGCAGTGGGGATGACTCAGAACAAGGTGGGATGTAGAAGACAGAGGCTAACAGTGTTCATGAATGATGACATGATTTCTTTGTACTAACAATAGAACGAAAAATTAGTTTTTTATTTTATTGATAAAAAAATTGTTGTCATACATAATCACTAAACATTATGACTTTACACATTCAGTTCACTTACTTACAGTATGGCTTTGTTGTAAATAATTTATATTATGCAAAATTCTATTCAATTCTATTTATAAAAAATGCACTAAATTTTTAAGATAATGGAAATTGCCACCTTCCTGTCCCCACTTTACTTCTCCTCCTAATCTATTCTGTCATTGCTTGAAAAGCATCACTGCATAAAGAATGCATCAGTACCATCTCCTTGAAAGAAGATTCAGACTGAAACCTGTTATGAAACTCTTCAGGCAGAGGACAGGAGATGAATAAAACAGTATAAATATTACTTCAAATTCAGTTGGTTTTCTTATAAATCACGATGCACATTTATTTACTGTCTGATATCATTACAATTTTTCCTTTCAAGTGTATTTTCCAAGTCCTATTTCTTTTAAATTCTCCAATCTCCAGTACACATACAAAAAAAAAAAAAGAAAAAAGGAAAAAACAGTCCAGGCATCTTAAATTGATAACAGAAAAATTTTGCACTGGAAAAAAGTAGTGGAGAGGGGAAAAGGGAACAACTAGACTTGGCATGTTAAGAATTTCTTTTAGTTTATATTCTATTTCTTTCCAAATAATCTTTTGCTTAAAACTTTTTAATTTTTATTCATGATGTCTAGAACATGCCTTAAAAAAATCTTGCTTTAATGCAGTATAGTTATTAAAAAAAGGAATAGTGATTCTCAGAGTTCTTTCATCCTTTCCACTTTCTGCAAGGAAGTCTAAATTTGTGTCATAAATTTCAAGTTCTCAAAGAAGTGCAGTTACTGAATGGATAGATACCTGGTGTAGTAATCATCTTACAATTGTCCTGAACTACAGCTGCTACTGTGTCAATCAATTGTGTCTTCATTGGACTTCTCTCTTCTGCATGTCTTTAATTGATCTGAAGTTAATTATTTTTGTCATACTGAATGTTTAGTGAATTTTCTAGTCTAAGACGTTGATAACTCAGTCAACACCTCAATTCTTTGATCACTGCATTGTAAATAAAACCTTTTGAGACAGATGAAATTCTATCATACCAAGTTTCTTCTTTCTAGACTCTTGAATATATTTGTTAGAAAATCTTGTATGGAGCTGGAAAAGTGCTAGCTTTCATCTAGAGAAGGAAATGGAAACTATAAAAATGTGTTTGCAATTCACAACATGCAAGTAATTTAGCTCGGGTTTGAACTCCATGTTGTGGCGTTACCTCCTAAAATCACCAATAACTTCTTATCCAAAATCACCAATAACTTGCTTTACTTCATTTAGGAGGAATTACTCAAAAGAAAGGTTACACGATGTATGAAATGTTTTGTGGGTTTTTCTGTTTTTTTAATGGCACAAAACCATGCTCATTAAAAGCAGGTAAAAGCAAGTAAAAACGGAGGAAAACTGATTTAAAGACACAGTCTCATAAATTTTTGAGGTGCTTATGGTATTTTTAAGATCATAGAATTGTCCCTACCAGTCCTTGAAGAATTTACCTAAAGATATTAGAGTCTGAAAACCTTGCATTATTGTTTGGAATGAGAATCAGATCTAAGAATTCCAGTAACATTGTCTGTGTACTTCTCTCACACTCACATATGTACTGCTGATAGAGGATAAATAAAATGTACTTTTGGTCTACTATTTCAATAAATTTGGGATCAATTTTATGGTTTTGTAATTGGTCGTCCATTTTAAAAGTGGTTATTTCCCACAATAAGCAAGTTGCAAAATGACTGACGACATCCTCCTGAAGGAGGAATTGGAAGTATTGGAATACTCCTGGCCTCTGGCCAACTCCCAGAAAGAAAAAGAATGTGAAACTTTCATAACACTATTTACGTGAATATGAATTTAATAAAACAGGCAATAGAAAGTTTTAGATTGCAGTTTCACAAGAATACAGCCTCATCCTTCTTCTATTCTCTTGACTTGAAATAATATGTTAATTTTTTGCTTTCTTGGAAACACACAGACCCACTGCCCTTCTGATCACATGTGGTAATTGCTCAATTTATCCTGAAAATGAAGTCAAGCATTCCCAGAGGAACATTTCATTGGCATCTTGGAAGAAAAAGAAAAAAATTCTACAATTGCAAAAACATTTATATTATTCAAACAACACTAAAGAAAGGACCAAATTTATTTAGAAAAATAACCTTCATCATCCTTGTAGAAATTATGCATATCTTTTAATATTGATAGAAGATATGTGCTACAAGATACACATATTTCCAACTTCTAGAGCTTACTTTCTGACTGGAAA
This sequence comes from Acrocephalus scirpaceus scirpaceus, assembly GCA_910950805.1. Classification (NCBI taxonomy): domain Eukaryota; kingdom Metazoa; phylum Chordata; class Aves; order Passeriformes; family Sylviidae; genus Acrocephalus; species Acrocephalus scirpaceus. The sequence continues at coordinate 50,270,438 of OU383774.1, read as the reverse complement.
AATATTTTTTCAATTAAGAGATACTAAAATTAACAACATGTATGCTATGTATGGCAATTAATCCTAAACACCAGTCCACTTTTTACTCAATCACTCTTTGATGTTAGGGATAGATTACTAATTTGAAGTCCTGCCAAAATCAATCAATCAGTCAATCTTCGGATGTACAGAAAAGTACTCCTCATATTGTCTCCATTAGAGTGAACCCCCTGAAAACTATGGTATATTTATTATTAATGATGGGCTTCAGTAATGAGCTTTGTATCCTTTCTTAGCCCTTTAAGAAATACCAACTCACTGTGACTTTCTAGGTATTTCCGCCTGATCTAAGACCCTTCTCAATTGTGTACGCAGCTTTATAGAGAAGTCAGGGGAAGACACCTTGAGACATTAAATACAGAGAAGCTGATTCTTACAGTTTTCTGATTCTGCCTGTTTTGCCATGAATCCAGAAGCTGTTCAGATCAGCATCTCACTGATGTATATTCTTTAATACTTCTTTAAAAAGGTACTGTGACAAGGAAAAGCAAGAGAAAGGACCAAACATTCCTTGATAACTCTGGCATAAGATAAAAAAGAAAACATCCTGCTTATTACTAAAAGCAAACACAGAATTAGTTTTCTGAATGTATGGGAATCTGTAAGGACACCCCACAGAATGGTGAAGAAAGTAAAATCGTTCAACAAGTAGGAAAAAATATACTAATGGTTTCCATCTGAAAGTTAGATTATCAGAAGCAGATGGCCAAGAGATGAAGACAGATTGGGCTGGAAGACATTCCACACATGGACAATGCAAGAAAATTCTTGGATACACCTTTAGGATATACATTAAAAAAAAAAAAAAAAAAAAAAAGGTAATGAAAACAGTTTTCCAGATCATTTACCAGATCTCCTTAAAGCAGGTAAGAAATGCTGAGGGGGGGAAAAAAAATCTAAAAAACCCCACAAAAATCCCTCTTCCCAGGAAACCACCTAATTTTAGAGCAAAAAACCCCAAAACATATAAAGGGAAAATTTTTTGGCTTCTCCTGTAGCTTTTACTAGAGTTCATTTTGGAAATTACACTGTGATAACAATCTATTTGTGTATAGGCCATGTTGTGGATTATGAAGAGCCCAAAATGAACATTAAAACCTAAGTATGTGTTTAAGCTCTAATATATTTGATACTGCATAAGGACACAGTAGAAATATTGCTTCCATCTTGATGGACATTTATGTAGTCCAAATAGGGTAAGAATATTATAGAAAGTACTTGCTTCACCTACAAAGATTTTGGTTATTGAACTTAAATTTGAGCCTGCGGTAAAACGTGAAGACACAAAGCCTCATTTTGGAGCAACATTTCTGACAACTTGAAACACATTTCTAGTGCCTTGTTCAGCATATGAAAATCTGCTGGGTTTTTTGTTCATTTTAACTTCTTGCTCTAACTTCTCCCATCAAATGCCAAATTCCTTTCTTGTATCTTGACTGTCACAGAGGCAGCCTGTCTCTCCTAGAGCCCCAGCCATCAATCTGCCACCTGCTATAAGCTATGGGTTTCATGGCTGCCCTAGAAGCATAATCAGTTGAAAACAACTTTTTTACTCAGAGTCAGTTTTTGGTTTGATTGTGACTGTTTCCACCATCACATATACTGATGAAAGGGATCAGCAGCAATATGGAGCTAGGCATGGAGAAGATACATCTTCAAGTGTGATCGTGGCCAGAGAGAAGCCTAAACTGACCACTAAAACTGTAGCCTAAGAGTATGATTCCATTAGATGCAGAGATCTAAATTTACAGCTTGGTGCCATGAAAATATGAGTTGTGTTTTCTCTTTTTCTCCTCTGTGCTCCCAATTTTTCAATCCTGAATTCTTTTCTTTGAGTAGCTCTGGCAGTATTTGAACGAGGCTCTTAGCTTAACCCACTAAACCAGGGAACAAATGTCTGAGCAGGCTTGCAGGTTTCACATGTCTTTGTGAGTTAGTCTTGTAAATATCAGCACTGGTATGAAAGTGGGGTTAGCAGAGAAGAAGCTGCAAGATGGAAGTAGTGTAGCAGATACAGAACTTTGTTAGGATAAATGTTTTAAAGATATGCTGGAAAAAAGGATAATTGAAACAATGAGTTTTTGTATGTTTTCACGTGTGTTTCTATATATCATTCCCCTCTATAAAATCAAATTTTAATTCAGACTTTTGCAGAGATATTACATGCAGCGTTCTCTCCTACTTGCACCAGTACAAAAACAGAGACAGTAGATAATGCAATAGAACAAATGGGAAAACACCAGCAAAACACCCAACTTGCATCATGATAAGGGAAAGAGAGTTTAAAAAACCATATCCTCATAGGAATTTGCATAACCAACCCTAATTTCATCACTGAAGTTATATCAAACTTAATTTCCTACGTAGATTAAGTTGCAGGGTTTTTTTTCCTTAGATTTAAGGGAAGTCATTATTACTTATCTTCAGCCTTTCCTATTGCAGTTGATGTCAAAAAGACAAATAGTAAACACTTCTGTAACTGTTCTGCTATCACAGTTACTCTGAAAGGGCTATCACTTATTTAACAAAAATTATAGACTATGAGAACTTTAGGAATACCTCTGGAGGGAGACCAAGAAGTTGAATAATTAAAGTTGAGTCTAATATTGGCAACAAGAGTAAACAGACAAGAAATATTACAAAAAAGGAAAATCTATAATGAAAAGGAAAAGGTTTCTGCACAGTAGAGCTGGACATTTCCTCCTTAAACTCTTATAGAAAGCCTTGAATACAGTATGTTTAATATCAAGAATTGTGCACTGTGCTTCTACTGTATAAATTGCACATTTCAGGGCTTCTGGTCAACTGTAGGGACCAGAATTTTTTTTTTTTTTTCCTTTGGTTTCTGCATTGAGCACTTGCCAGTTTCTGAAGAGCTATCCCATACTCTGAGGCAGAATGTACATTTTGATGTGCTGGTGTCAACTGAAATCCCTGCAGTACCTGGTTGATGGGTCTTTCTCTATTCTCAAAGATAAAACAACCACCAAATTCCCTCTCCAAGGATTCCCTTTGAATTTACACCAGCCAGGCACATCTTTGGGGTATTTTTTTGTTTGTTCATTTGTTTTTACACTTCTCCTTGGTGTGGGATTAGTTTCTTGATATTGTTCCGAATATTTTCTGCTACTTAAGACAATGAGGCATTTATCCTTATAATACTTATATTTTAAACAGATTGAGTAACAAGATGTCTTAAATAATAAGACAGTATTTTCTTTTTAAGAAAATAAATTTCCCTTGTTAATAAATAGGATACAGAAAAATACAAATGGTATAAGATAAAACTCCTTTGGGACACAACTACTCATTTTCTTTAAAAGCTGTCTCCGCAAACAGAAGAAACTGCAAAAGATCTGGAAGTAATTAGAAACTATTGTAGTGTTTTGGTTAGGGAAAAAAAAGGAATATGAAAAAAAGTAATTGAAATCTAAATCTGACGTAAGAAGGAACTACACTGCAAAAATTGATGCATCATTTTTAAACTGCATGGCTTATTGAAGAAATCTGCCACTCTAACAGCAACACAGCTGTGACATGTTCACCTAGGCTGAGGGAACAAAGACCAGCTAATCAAGCACAGATCTTGTCAAACATAACACATCTTCATCCATATTATGTTAAAATAGACTAATTCCAAATAAAAATGCCTATTTTAGGAAAAGTGAAAATCATTATATGTTTATTATCAATTACCTAGAAAATTTTTTTCAAGTACTTGGATATGCAATTATGGTTTATATAAGAAATACAGAAAAGAAAGCCTTCAAATGACCCTAATTTTTAATCTAGTGTGGTAGGTGTTACTAGGAAAAGAATATAATACAAGTTACAGTACAAGAAAGATTCTGGAAACACAGACTAGTGCTTTTTGTTCTTCCCCAAACCTATAAATGAGGTACCATCCATACAGGAGTTCTTTTAAAACTTTAAATGTATTTTTCACCGAAACTCCAAATTCCTTTGGGGGAAAGGCTTGATTGCATATCCCTCAGAGCCTAAAAGGCTGCCCATATGAACTGAATTATCCATGACATGTACCTTCAGACATTTGTAATGTGATATTTCATGTAAATTTAGACCATACCTTGGATGTGAGCCGCTGGCAAAGTTGATTTTATTCAGGAGCTCAGATAAGAAAAAAAATTCTGACATCCTTGCTAATCTGTAGTCGTTAACATGGAATTTCCAACATAAAAAGCATAAAAGCATCTAATTTGCTGTAGCAAATGAAAGGAAAACAAACTTTGCATTTCCCTTTCCTTTTCAATGTCTAAAGTTACTCTGTTCTGTGCAAACAAAATTGTACTTTTCAAAGGTTTTTATTATCGTCATCTATCTTTTGAGTGACACATTTCAAACTTGCCCACATAATCTGTAAAATGTCATTCAATTTGAATATGAAGGATTTACCATGTAAGGAAGAAAAGCCCTATTTACACTGGGATTATTAAAACCACACAAACTATATATTTATGCAGTCTTTCTCGTTCATATTGCTTAATTTGTCATAAGGAAAAAGTCAGGTAGCACTATCTCTTTATATAGAGATGAGTTATCTTCATTAGCTGCAGACAACATCTCCTAAGATCCCAATTCCAAGTTCTGCTAACCTTTGGCTGGATAGTGATATTTGGCTGTCTATCATTTTCTTCAAGCTCATTTTATATATTAGTATTTTCATACCATTTATCTGATGTTTTCTTTCGACAGATAGTTTTAAAACATAAATAGCAAAATAAAAAAAACCAAACCAAATCAAACCCAAAAATTAAAACCAAAACAACTTCCCTGTAGATGAATAAAACTACAGACTGGTTCGTTTACACTTATAGGAGAAACCACTAATTTCTGTGCACTTGCTACTGTTCAGAAGAATATTCCAGAGGTCAGGAAGGTGAGGGGGAGGAGACTGCAATTTGCACCACTGTGGCCCCCTGTCGACCAGTTCCTGTAGCAAAAATTACCATGACTCCCCCAACAAACACTACAGCATCAGCCCCTGAAGTACTTACTAATAAATGGACATCAGGAGACAAAATCCTCCTTATTTAGAAGACAAGGAAACGGCCCTGAAGTATCAGATGGGGTATAAAAACTAAAAGCGTGCAATTTCCACGAGTAATTAGGTAGATGGAAAAGAGTTCTTCCAAGCAAACACTGAAGAAAATAAATAAATGTTTGAAGCTTCAAAATGATGAGGTTCTTCCTATTATTCCAGGTATAAAGTGTATCTTATTTTTAAAATACTTTGAAATAAAACCCAACATGTATAGTAGTCATAAAAATAACAAATTGATTTTTGCTGCATTTGTTACATAGCTTTACTGGGATGTCTAAAGAAAGAGCATTGCAGAAAGAGCTTAAATTTCTCTCTCTTCCTTTCAATCAATATTTGAGGCAAAGTTTCATCTCTAGGGCCCTTAATGGCAGGAATTCCTGGAGCCAGCAAATGAGTAATGTTAAACCTATGATTAGATGATGAGGCCATCAAAGACACTAGACCCTAATGCTACATACCACTTTATTCCTGAGAACTGCAGTAAAACCGAGGGCTAGGGAAGAAAGGGCTGTAAGTTATTCCTTCCCTTGAAAATATGTTTCAAGAGCTGCTAAAAATAAAAGAAAAAGTTGTATGACATGAACATTGAGCTCAAAAGCCTTAATGGATCTTTTGGAATTTTCTTGGAACCCAGGACTTCACCATTAGGTAACAAATTTTTCAAGTGCCCTGCTAGAGAAGGTTTGAAGTTGAAATCCCACTGAGGATTCCTGCCAGGGATGTATTTTTCTTTTACTTTTCCCTAACTGATATCCCTCTAAAAGAGGAAGAAAAAAAAAGGAAAAGGAAAAAAAAATAAAAAAGGAAAACAAGATTTAATGATTTCCTTATGACACAAGCTTGAAGAAATTCAACCTACAGACAGGCAAGGTAAGTTGGAACTCTCTCCCCCAAAAACAGCTGTAAATGCTTATTATTTTCAGATAGATTTCTCAAAATTACATCTACATTTCAATTCTCCCTAGAAATGCCTTTGTTTATAGTATATTTTTGATGTAGGCTGTCAATGTGCAGTAGTGGATTCCTAAGAAAAGCTACAAAGAAGTAATTTTCTTTGATTATTATATAGTAAGTTAACCTGGGCATTTTATATACAAACTTGTTTTGAGTTGAACTGCTATTATAGTTCTGTGGGGAACTTGGTTAATGAAATGTTGTTATAAGTTTTTAGAGAAGTATAAAAACTTGTAAAGTTATTTGGATCTGTTGGGAAATCATATTTTTCTTACATTCTGCAAAGTGAATGAAGTTCTAAAATGTTTGCTTATAACTGTTTAATGGCAGTTTAAAGTAAAGGGTATATACACAATATTAGCCAACAACACTTCTATCAAAACAGATAATATGAAAATTGAGATATAAATAATCCAAACAGCATGAGAAACTAGTTTAGTTTTCAATATTTTATTTTTGAAAGCATTTCAAAACATTAATTAATTTGGATTTCTGGGAAACTCATTACTGCTGTGTTAAAACCCCAATAATTAACCACAGATTTTTTTATATAGAATTGTTCTGTTTCTGCCAGTTCTTGAGGACTACCTAATCCATGTTCCTCTGCTTTTTATATACTGAGAGCTACGTAAAATATTCAATGTTATGTCATGTATATCAAAAGTAATAAAGTCAGTACAAAGTAAAGTTTTAAAAAATCATTAATTCAAAGGCAGATTTCAACATGAAATTATGACCACAGTATCCTACTTAGATATTCTAAATAAGAACAGGCTTGATGGAGAGCTCATACACAGAGAAAATGCATAATGTACATCCATACACTTTTAGAACATAGATGCAAATATACCTTGTACACCCTGTGAATATAGAAAAACTATAGACCGTATATCTAAAAGAAAAAAAAATTACAATATATATATCACCAGAAGAAACGAATTTGTATTTTTTTTGTAATGAAATGGAAGAATGAAATAAACTACCAGATACAATTCTTTGGCTGGTAGTGATTATACAAGGAAATTAATACAATCAAAACCTGAGAATGTCTTACCTGTGAACAAAGAAGCATAACCAGTTCAACCACTGAAGTACTCGACTTCATACAAACAAGACCTGCAATAAACAAACAGACAATAGCCAAAAGTTAGTTTAAAAGATGGTAGTATTTTGATATTAGAGCTCCATGGTTACAGAAATCCATAAACTATAAAAAATATGTATTTTTTATAACTCAAACCAACTAAAACAAGTTTCAAACACAATTAACTGAGAATTTCAGTTTCAAGGGTATTTAAATGTTCATAAGAATCACCCGGAATAATCTTGACCAGCTCAGGACAGAATGTCTTCTAACTATTTTTGGCATTTAGCTTAGTAATTTAAATAAATATTGGTACAATCCAAAGTAATTTAATGTATGATAAACATAAGTTAACAGCTTTTGAATATTAAATCATGTAAATTCGTAAGAATAAAGCGATCAGTTAATAACAAGTAAAGAATAAAGACTCTGCTTAGACATTATTTTAATTTTCATCTGGTAATTGATTGACCTGTAATTGAAAGCTTGAGTATTAATGAAAGAGACATTCACATAAAATCTTATTTTTATTAAAATCAAACCCCTTAATTTTTAGGTCATATTTCTTAAAACAAATCTTGAATTATGTAGTCGAACTGCTACTCATTGTTTTGTACTTAATTTAAATAATAACTACCTAATGTTGTCACTATTGCAAATACTCGTTTGCAGCTTTGGAAATGTGAATTTACTCTCAGGGAGAAGGATGCCATACCTAAGTATTTTAAAGATGCATTGTAAGGATACTTGCAGGAAATTTCATTTCTACTGTTAACTTTACACGTGCTAGCTTCTGTTATCTAAAACCATATACACATTGATATGATGCTTTAGGGCATGGAAACACTTTGTGTTATAAAAATGATAAATTTACAAATAAGCTTACAAGTAAGTTCTAAATGGCTGGAAAGCAAACTGATGTGCTTTAAGAAGGTTTCTATAAACAGTGATTAGAGACAAAAGCACTGCTACAGATAGAATGTATATTTATTTCGGGCAGGGGATAAATACCCTTTTGTGCCCATTTAGCTAACAATCCCATCCTTTTTGCACAGTAACACAGAACAAGCTGTAAGAATCCACTAGGCTTCCATTCTATCAGATATAGGGGCAGACAGTTAATGAAATAAGAGGCAGATGTGCAAAGCTCATTTAGGGAGACAATTGCTGTAATTGATCAGCTATTCTCATGCTCAAGTGCTAGAGGATCAGAAAGATTAATGAGATACTTATCACCTGCAGGCTACCTCCACTGTTTGGAAGCTGACAAAGAAAATCCAAACGGAAGCCTGAACTCTACAGCTAAGCCAATGCAGGTAGGACAGACACATCAAATATTTCACCATAGAATGTTGTCTGGTTTATTATAAATTCACTTCTTCTGCAAAACCAACTCCCCCCCCCCCCAAAAAAAAAAAAAAAAACCCACACACAAAAACCCAAAACAAACAACCCCTGAAACAAACAAACAAACCCCTTTCTGTCACACATTCACTTATCATCTTTCAAAACCAGACCTCAGGTGTCCTAAATGTACAATGACTAAGGCAAAATAATGCTCTTGGAAACCTAACCCCATGCTATAATCCACTAAATTTGTACTTGTAATGTTCTTACTTCTGATTTTACATCAAAAGAACTGATGTATCCAGAATAAGCATCATACACAGTTATGAAAAACAAACCAACTAAATTACATAAAAGTGATTATACATCAGCAGTAATGTCTTTATATCTTCACCAGATTTTCAAAAAGAAAACTTGATATAAAATATATGCTTTGAAGAGAAACACATAATGAATATTTTCTGGCTTAATTAATTAAATTGGAGGTTCTTAACTTTCAAAGACAGTTGGGATTTCTTTTTCCACCTGTGCAGCTTCAAACAATATGAAAAAAAAATTGGAGTGTGGACTGAAACAAACATGCCTAAAATGGCACAAAGCTGGAATTTTTGATTATGATTATCATCTAGATAACAAAGATGATCTAGTCCTAACAACACAAAGCTGCAGACATGAGAAAACATGACTCTGTTTAAAGGAGTCATAAGTGCTTAGACCAAGATTATCTACTTACAATAAGAATTTTTAAACACTCTACCTAACTTTTTAATAACTTAATAATGATATGGGTCTAAGTGGTCATCTGACCTCAAACAGATATCTTTTCATTATTCTTCTGGACATTACTTGATAATTTTTATATATCACATCCAATCAACTGTAAGCTTGGATGTAGCATTCCAGCAACGGAAAGGAGAATCAAAGTGATTTTGATGAAATTCAGAAAAAGAAAGAGAAGGATACAGAACTGACATCTGGTTAGCACATCAGCAGGCCCATCAGTTGTAACCAGCTCTTTAATTGCCTGCTGATGAAACAATTCATTGGTAACAGCCATTAACACCTCTCATAACCACAAGTATTAAAAGAAGCTGGCTTCCATGTTGAAAAGAAACAAATAATTATTTAGATACTGTAGCACTTTTCTTATGAAAATAGAGAGAGATAGGAAAGTCTCATTAAAGAAGGTCATGGTGTCAACGATGTTTGTCTCAGTCTATGGCAGGAATTAAGTGTGCAACTCTCTACTTATAAATTCTGCTTTAGAACTGGGAGTGGCCCAGACAGAAAATGGGGAATCCTGTGCACCTTGATGGTGAGTAAGAAGGAAATGGAAATACTTTCAGCTCACCTTTAAGTACTCATATCATACATTCCTTTGAAGTAAAACAGAATTCAGAAATGTGAAACATTCATAGCAGGGCCACCATTTTGCTTTATAACTGTCTTACTTATCAGCCCCCTAATCCTACTTCAGGGACTCCTTTTACTCAAACCACGAGGGAAAGTGCGTGCCCTTCCATTATATGCTCCATTTCCTCCATCCTAGCTGCCAAGGGTTCTATTGTGCTTCTTCACATTTTTGCTTCTTCCTGATTGAGCAGTTAAGATTTGAAATAAATAACGATTTTTTTTTTCCTGTTACGCAAAACACAATTAATCTTCAAAATCTACTGTCAGAGTTGTTGTGCAGTCAATAGTAGAGAATGATAAAAACAGATCAGACCTAATGGAGGACAGATCCATTTCTGCCTATCAGGAAAAACTGTCAGAATGCAATCTCTGGTTGCTTTATAAAGATCCCACATCATCAAAAGCTGCAGGAGCAAGTTGAGGAAGAACCACAATCCGTGTCCTATTTAACTTTTCCTTCATAGACCAGATTAAAAAAAGGACAATTTTATTACTCTTTCAGTTTCTAAATTTGCACCCTCCTCTCTTCTAGGAGCCCAAATTGTGTGAACTGACTCATTTCTTTTGGCATAGCACAGGAACAATAAAAATTTCCCTCAGTGCACAGTCTATATCCTGACAGACAAAAATTAAAAGGTGGGTAGAAAAGTTCTCTCCCCATTTTTCAGACATAAATTGGTTGAGGTCTCTTCATAAAATTAAAAATAGAATTTGTAGTATGAATCAGAATAAATATCAATTTTCCAAGTGATTTTCTAAGTTCCAAATGTGCTAACAACTGTATTTTTTCTTCCTCTTTACCGTTTTGCAGGGTTCAATAGAGCCTTTAGTGCAAATATTTACTAGTTTTAACATAATGAGGAAAAAAAAATATCAAGCTTGGAAAAATAATGGCTTCTCTGATTGAAGGGAGCACACAAATCTATTTTCAGTTCTCTTCCCCCTCCTTAACTCTAATGAGAAAAAGTATTTGCCACTGAAACCAAAACTGTTGCCTGCATTCTTCAGCTGCAGATAAGTTCTTCCTATACCATCTGTATCAAATGCCATTAAGGAAGCTAATGTAATTACTAAAATACAAGTGGGTATTTCCTGCATACAGCAAGGTTAAAAAGGTCACTGTTGAACTGAATGGAGTATGTGCTTTTTACATTTGCTGTTCTTAGTACTTTTCTTCATGGTCTATTCTCAGTCCATTAAATATAGCCATCAAAATTCAGCAATTTGATGGCAACAATGACCACATATATGGATGCAAAAACTGGGAGCATCAAGTGCGTGACCTTGGCTAATCTGGAATAAATGATGTATGCCTGGCAATTATCTTTAAATGCTCTGGTTTACTTGACTTCTTTTTCAGTGTTCTTCTGTTGGCCCAAAGATATGCTAATTATTTCTTTTCACTATGACTTATTAATGTCTAAAAAAAGATTAATTTCGACTATACTGTTTTAGTCATGCCTGTGGCATTGATGAAGTCATGGGTTCAAAACTTCAAATCACCATGCTGAACTAGTCAGTGTGAATTTCCATTTTGAAGAAATATAATGTAGGCCGATAAAATCAATTTTTTTAAAAAATCCTTATGAAATAAGATCATGGTTTTGAACTTCTTTTTATTATTATTAATACAATGTGTGTATGAGTCTAACTGAATACCACCACAATTTCATCTGGTATTTATCAAGGTTTGCCTGCATTTTCTTTCAATGATTTTACTTTGTGTCAACTTAAACCCTTATTGGAACTGGAATCAATTGTAATACTAGCAAAAACAAAACCTAAATGTTTTTATAGCTCATGTTCAACTTAGAAAAAAAGATGCAATTAACAAAACTTTAGAGACTGCAGAGATCTTTCACTCAATTATAGCTTCTGCTTATCTGAAAAATCTCAGGTATGGCTAGGTAAAATGTTTGAGCAAGTTTAACTCAGTTCACACAGAAAATTTGGTCTTTATTACTCCTCTACAGCATGTCATCAAAACTATAGAAGCTTTTAATAGTACGCTATGAAAAATACACACATGCTATTAAATTCATTATTTTAGTAACATGTGAAAAGTGTTTAAATTGTACCTAGAAATGAGCAAAAGGACCTAGAACTAGGTAAAAAAGAAAGTCAGAAAACACTGTAATTCTTCTCTGTAATTTTTTTTTTGTAAGGTGAGCCTTTTTTATTTCCTAGTGATACAGTCTTCCATGTACCTTAAAAAAAACTGTATTGTTTCAAAGTGTTCATAATAATTATGGGTAATTCATACTGTGATATCTCTTCCCATAACCCTCAGCGATTTCTGTGCCATGAGACAGAGTGGGAATTCTCTGCCAGTAATTACCACTCACAAATCGGGTTTTCCTTTCTGATAGACTATTCACTTATACTTTGTTCAGCATTTGTTAGGAATGGCACAACAAAGTTTCAAGGACATTTCTCACTGGGCACAGAAACTAAAGCACATGTTGGCTATGAAACTACTAGGAAAAAAGTGATGGTGATATTTTGGTTGGAAATGTGAGTTTTCCTTAAAATTTATTTTTTCTTTCTAACCCTCTTTCTTCTGCCAGCAAAATCTGGCACATGATTTCTTGAAATATATTTCTAAATCCAATTCATAATCAAAGAAATAACCTTAGTACTCTTTTTTGACCAAAAAAGTTATTTGGATAATTTAAATCTACATTATTCCCTCTCTTACATAGGCTGTCACTTAGAAAAAATTAGATTCAAATTAATTTTGAATTACTAATTAATTAATAAGTTTTTCATTAATTATCAAGTTCCTGGGGAGTTCCCTACAGATCTGAAAGGAGAGAGTACGGAGAGAAAATAGAAGATCGGTGAAAAATCTGAAAGTAAATGCTAAGTATGCAAAACTTAAATTGAAACAACAGATGTTCTTATTCTAAACCAAGTAATTATTGGGGGGCTGGGGAAAGATATGTATTAAACAGTATGCAAAGTGTTGCAAGATTACACTCAAAATTGGTTTTAGAACCATACATATGTCACATATTTTGTAGGCATTTAAATTACACTAATGGTCTTAATTTACAAAAAGCAAAGGCTGGGAAATATTCAGGATTTACAGAAAGTCTGCAGATGGAAATCACAGCTATGTTGCAAAATAACTATAACTTTGCTTTTACTAGATGAAAGAGAACACTATTCCAAAGAAAGTAACTCACTAAAATAACAAAGTCAGGGTTATGGATTTAACAATCCCTTCAGCAGCCTTGACTGATATTACGACCAACTCTAGGGACCATGAAGAATGGCTGTATTAGTACTCCAGACCATTCTTTGTATGGGCAAATCTCCTTTACAGAACAGAATAGCTACACAGAAAAATACAGTGAATGTGAATTCAACCCAATGTTTTTTAGTTAATCAAGACAGTTACAATTCTTAAAGGTTTTTTTTGTTATGGTGGAAGACACTGCACAATACAAGCAATATCCTTTTTATCTGGTACCTGGAAATCTAGGAAAGGTATCATCCAGGTTATCAAAAAGTATACCTCTAAATTTTTATCATAAATCTTTAGAAGGGACATCTAAGGATGAACACCTCAAATAAACAGTGATAGGTCAACAAAACCCCCCAGATTTAAATCTGTCCAAACCCTACTCAAATGGGTCAGCCATTTTAGTCAGATTTATAAAATAAAACAGAACTTAATATTGGGACTATTTAGAAGAGTAGGAATGGTATGTAATAGTTTCTTGAATTATTTTATTAAAGTGAGAAAACCTAAACCTCTTCACCACTGCAGTTACTAAAAAGGAATCTAAATATGGACTGGAAAACATCCAGATGGAATCACAGAATGCCAAAAACCCTTGAGAGCGTACCCACAGAGAGGGGATTTATTACAACTCATACATGATTTAGTTTTTAAAATTACAGACTTTGGTACAGTAATCCCATGAACTGTAATGATATTGACAAAACTGATGCTAGAGAGCCATACTACTCTGAAGAGTCAGTCCAGCCTTATGCTGGACCTGTGGATTTTCTGACAATTTTCCTTTAGTGTAATGGGATGCACAAATTCTCGTTCATCAAATCAAAAGGAGACCACTTCATCTGTAAAATAAAATCCACTACCACGTTCACTGTTCAGTTTAACATACCACGGAAGATTTTCAAAACTGATTCAGTTTTTCATTTAATTCTTATGGTAATTTTTTATTTGGCCAGTGTACCATTGGGATTCACTCAATATATGCATATTTGTTCCACTGTCATTCTCTTAAAACAGTATTTCTTCGGACAGAACTCCTTCCAAATATCTTCCAAATCTTTCCAAATATTGTGGCATAGTGAAATAATTTGCTTATCCAACCTCTGTAACAGAACAGATCTACATATTTACATCAGTCTATCATGTATCAATTGAGAAAATGTTCTAATCAGCATTAACAACACAAAACAATAACACAAAAATATTTTTCTTATATAAAAGAATTCAACGCAAATATTAATTATAAGATAACAATTCTCTGTTAAATTTAAGTGAACCAGAATTTCTTTCTTTTATGGTATGAAACATATTTACTAGAATTTATTTGTAAATTGAATCTATTTCCTCATCTTTTAAAGTCCTCTACTAAACTACAGGTAAGAACACCCAAGTCAATGATTACACTGCACTGCAGTTGATGAAAATAAAATATCTCTAATCTTGAAAAGGTCTGTAAAATGGAATTATTGCTTTTCTGTCAAAATGTACTTCATTTTCAGGTAGGCTTGAGTAAATAATATTTTTTTTTTCAGCAGAAGCCCAGAAAATACCTATGATTACAGATTCTAGAAAATCCCAAACTCTTATTTACCTAGAAAGAATCTCAATGAAAAGCATTCCAGTTTTTCCTCCAAAATCAAACACTGTGAGACTTCAAATATTATCCTGAAAGTCGTCTGATTTCCCTCTTGATACTAAGATATTATGTAAATAAGTGGCTCAGAATTGCTAATAAACTTCCACCACAGCTGCTTCCAGGGACATTTTATTTCAATTGAAGAAGTGAGAAAAACATTAATTGATAAAGATGTTTAAAAATGAATTTAAAATGTGACAATTTTAAATATTTTTTAAGTTTTGTCACGTGGTATTTTTCTGTCATTCCTTTCCTGAAAAAGTTGCCAATTTTGTGATTAAATTTCTAGAGAAATTACTAAATGAAAACAAGTGATACCAATGAACTTGCAGCATATTTAATACATGGAAAAAAGAGATTTTCTTATTCAAATGAAGAAATATCTACCTCTCCTTTCTCCTTTTTTCTCAGTCTTTCACATCCTCTCAAATCTGAGTTAGAGGAAATACATTTTGGAAGTATTACCTCAGTAGTTAATTATTTTCAAAGAACTATACAAGCAGAAGTTAAGACATTAATTTCACTCACTAACACAAGTAAATGTTTATACTTTATACCATCACTACAACAATGGTGCTTTCTGCTCATCTCAAGAACCTTTTCCAAGCCTTTCTAAGGTTGTCAAAAGGGACATTCTGGAAAAGATACATCATAGGTATGACCCCAAATAATAGCCTCTAGCATATCAGGATTTCCCTGAAAAGGCATTTCTCACTGTTATATTTTCCTTATGTATGAAATTTTATTCTTACTCCTAAAGTTTATCAACATTTTCTTAGCTTCAGTCTATAACTTATTCCTATTTGATGCCCTATTTTATGAGATTATTCCTTTTTGTTTTCCTCCTCTTATGGTAAACATAGAATTTCTTTTTGTTTTCTTCTTTCTATTATTTCCTTCTAGTTCTTTGTTACATTCTTTCCTATTATTAGGGGGAGAATTATCATCATGGCATAACAAAACTGAAATATGTGCCTAGTGAATGACAAAAAAGGATGGTGAGAAAAGGTTAAGCTGCACAGCAATAAAACCACTTACTATTACTGATCCTCCTTACTTCCTTATATTTTTTCTCTTTACGAGCATTGGGGCCACACTGTGTGAACGAGCACAGCTACAAACAGGGAGTATAGCAAAACCTCAGAGTTCATGCAGCTTCCTAAATTTATAAGGCCAAGATGACCCTTATTTTAAGTATGTGATCTCCTGAGCAGCAAAACTAACTTTTTGTATAAATATAAATGCTTCCCGAGAATTTGATAACAAGAAAAGGAAAATAAAAATCTCCAAGCTGAACTTTGCTGACCTTAGTTGGCAGCCATCAGATCTCGCTTCTATCCTGAAGCCCTACTGACAAATCGTAATCATTCTGAAACAATGTCTCTCAAAACACAAAAAACCTTCCACAGTCATAGATCTCTTGAAATAACTTGTATTTCTTGTGTTTCAGTTTTCTTTATTTACTTGACAGTAACATTGTTATGTGCTCTCCCCAGACCTGCTTTGACATCGCTTTGCCATCTTAATTTGACATATCACAACTGTCTCTGTTGTCTGACAAGTTCTTTCAGCATGAGGTTTTCTCATTGCAAGAAAATCTCCACAGACAAGAAGTATAAAAAGACTGAATCATAAAATTCCACACACCATCAGAAAAAAATATGATATAAGAGAATAGATGTTTAGCAGATCTGAGGATCTTTTTTTGAAGGAGGTAAAATATACCATAAAGTTGCACTGAGCAAAGTAAAGATATAGTATCTTAGTTCTTGCAAAAATAATCCCAAGTATGTAGGGAGTTGGTTAATATCTGGGTAAATAAGCTATGTAGTTCATTAATGTTTACACTATAATGAACATTTTTTTCCCATCACAAAAGGCTCTGTAAACGGGTATATTTTTAAAATTCAAGTGTAGTAGTTTCTCAAGTTAATTGTGTCTATTGTTTTTGTGCAAGATTCATTTTTTAAGCCTTGATGGCATGGAAACAAGCAAATCCATATCCAACTGGATGAACTGAAGAAGTGCCTTTAAATCATCAGGACCAGTAAGGAAACTTGGTAAATTTAGTCCCTAGTTAAAATGTTTCAGCCAGGGTCATAAGAACAGGTGATAAGTAGACAGAAAGTTAAGGAATATATACAGAAATACTGTGACCAGCCCTAAATGAGATTAATTTTGTAAAAATCCTTGTTATAGAACTCAGATTACATGGAAAAGGATTATTTTACTATGTCTCATGAGAAATACATCTTTCAGGGCAATATCTGATACAGAGATGTTATTTGCACCCTATAGATTATCAGAGTTAGGTAGTTCTCTGGAAAACACTGCCAGTGTAATAAAGTAGATTGATTCCATTTTTAAGCCTTCAGAGGACAAGGGCTGGGGCAAATACCAGCCTAACTGTTTCAAGTCCAAAATCAGCCAGAGTCCCCTGCTGAGCTCTGAATGATGAATTAAGTGGAATAAGAACCAGAGAACCTCTGCCTGTGGAGAGCTTCAGTCACAGCATGAACATCCTGTAGATACTGAATACCATTTTGGCATACCACCTCGTTTTTCTTTGGACCTGGACAGTAGAGGAGAAAATAATAAGGGGGGAAAAGGTGGCTGTTCTAAAAAAAAAAAATATTGTACAACTTAGTCCAGTGTTACCATTCAGCACTGCTGTATATCTGATATGATGAGTCCACCTACAGGCTGTGTTACAGCAGTGCCTGCCGATGTTAAGAACTTTCTCCAGAATCTTTAAAAAATTATTGCCTTGAAATAACTTTAAATAGCTCTCTTGCTACCTCTTTTTTTTTTTTTTTTTTTGGTAGTAGATTAGTAGGAAAACTCACAAAAAATATTTTCCAGTAAAGCTGAAAGTTAAACAAGCAGAAAGACAGAAACTGGATTATAAAAAAGATGAACTATCAAGGAGAGTAACAGGGAGAAGGATATAAGGGAGGGTATTTTACTAGAATTCTAAGGCAAAAAGACCATTTCTTTCTATGCCTTTTGGCTTGCAACTGGAATACAGGTTACTAGCTTGACAAAGAAATTTATGAGACAATGGTTAACACTGCTGGAGATCACAAACAACTAATGCCTTTTCTTACTCTTCAAAGGCTCCAGTATTTTGTGCATTTCCTTATGTGCTTTAAAAGAATAGTAGTTGGTACTCTTCGGTTCCTGATAATAAAAGTGTTATAATAGTACTTTCAACAGTAATTTAATAACTTCAAACATCTAGTGGCTTCTATATTTTCAAGGATAACTTTAAGAGCTTCTTTCCAGCAAACCTGACTACTTTACACTGTTACCAGCTTTTACTTTCCTGAAGGCATGTATTTACTATTATTTTTTTACATCTGTACTCCTAAATAAACTTTACAATTAGTCTCACAATTTCAGTCTTTTTTTTTTTTCTCCAGTCAAAGCAACAGAAGAATTCCAATTTCTGTCAGATGGGAACTCTTTACATTTTGGATTGTAAAGACATCTTGATTATTAATCAATATAATAATGATAATATAATCAGCGAGATAAAATCTGAGTGCCAACAACCATTTCTACCTTTAAGTTACACTGGGACCACACAAGTCAGAGACAGAGGAGAGGGCATGAGCAGTTAACCTCTGTTCCATAATCTAATACATCTTAGTAAGTGTCCAACTCATTAGACAGGGATAGAGTAGCTCATATGTGTAATTAATTATTGGCAGGTTTACTTTCAAAAAGGTGCCAGATGCTATGCATTTCCTAGTTGCTATCTGGATCTCTGATCTATAATGTTTCCTGCCATGTTAAACATCTGTTCAGAACATACTTCTGCACACAGGAACTTCAGTAAATCAAGAGTTAAATCAAAATTGAACGAATGTGTACTCTCTGGTGTTTGTAATGATATCCCTTTAAAGATGTCATAAAAGAATATTACGTGAAAGAAAAATGTTCTGTAACTTATGTTGAGGTCATTATAGTTTGAAGATTTCAATGTGGATAAGTGAGACCTCTTTTGTGGCACCTGCTCTTCAGTTGTCTGAACTGGCATCTGTCTTGTCACTAGTAGCCTACTCTAAAAAACCTTTGGAAGTTGCAAAGCTTTGAACCTTGACTCTCTGGAGTATGTGTAAATAGAGGCAGATTTGAATATACATTTAGCCCTTCAGATTTTTTTTGTTCCTACCATACAGTCTTCTGGAAAACTGGTATTGTTTTCTGTCTTCATGTGTGCCTGACCTATTCATGTTTTTAGTAAAATCCATGATCAGTCCCAAAGTGTGTGCAGAAACATGAGCACACTGCGGAGCCTTTCAGTCAGATACTAGGAGCTAATCATACCAATCATAGAGAATTTCTGAAAACAAATTTCTGACATGCCCATAAATAGCATGTCAGTTTGAAATTCATGAACTTTCTCTTTTTTCTGCTTATGAATGGATTACAATGTGTGCAGGCAGGTTTTCAATCAGCAGCAGTATTTTAAATTATATCTGTTGGAGGATTTCATGCCCTGTTTGAAAATGACCTATGGTTTTCTTCATGGTAAAAACCTAATCTTGCAAATTACCTGCAGAAATTCTTAAAGTGAAAAAGGAAAATACAAACTTTAACTTACTGAAGAAAAGAATTATCTGTAAATCATTATTATTCCAACCTCATTATCTAAACAGGGGTTAATTTCAGACAGTAGTACAATTTTTCTGGGATCTTTTTGCAAGTGTTTGTAGTGAAGATAGAAAGGAATATATGAATAGGAATCCTACTACCACAAATTCAGGAAAACTGTCTTACAGAGGATTGGGTCAGGAAGTTCACTGGAATTAATGCACTGTGCTAAACTTTCAGCATCACCTCTTCCTAGACAGAGAAGGTACACTTAGACACTTAGAGCACATGGAAAGGAAGGAGTGGGATGTGGCACAGCAAAGAAGTACATTATGAACTTAGTCTTGAAAATCAATTCAGAGTTCCTGACCCAGTACAAACCAAATAATCCATAAGATTCCTCATCCTTACTGAAGAGAGTGATCATGTCCAGTGAGACAGCTACTGCAAATGACACTGGCCTGACCTCTCCACAGAAAGCTTTAACAATCACCTTGATTTCTAACAGGGATTCCCTGATGTTTAATAAGGCTGAGTTCCTACTGCTCCTGCAGTCCTGCTTTATGACTTGCTTTCCTGCTCCTTATGCAGTAATACCCACAGTATTGTACCAACACAGTATATTACACAGTATATTACGAACTAATCAGGTGTGATTATTTTGAGTTACTATTCAGTTTTCCATTCCTTTACTAAACAATGATAGCATGCCTCAAATAATAGTGCAGAGAATATATTGAAGGTAAGAAATACACCCTAACCCAAGATAGGGTATATTTTTTTCTAAACAGATATTTATATTTGGGAATACTGTGAAAAAATAACATCTTTCAAGCAACCTCTGTTAGACTGACTAAAACTGGTCAACACATTGAAAAGTTATCAAGGGACTAAAAGGCTGATCCTCCTCACTCAGTACAATCATATAAGTTTCATGTTCTCAAAACCTTCAGATTAAAGTACATCTATAGCTATGCAGTCATAAAATTGCAAGAGCTCTCTGAAATCTGAGACCAAACTATAGCTGGCAGGAGCCTTACATGAGGCTTCCCCGAAAAGACAAATTCATTATGCAGAGAAAATGTCTTATAATGAAATGAACTTCAAGGTAATGATTAAAGAATTTCTTATATAAAAAATGGAAATCAATTTATATATATACATATACACAATCACATATATTAAAAAATAGGAAGAAAGACTTATTTCATAAAGTGACGTAAGTACTGACCATCTTTGATGCCTCAAGGGAAAATAATATATTCTTGACTGCATCTACAGTTAAGATGCAGTCAGCTGCAGAACAAGGAAAAAATTCACTTTTTTTTACTGATTTCTGCAGGTGGCTAGCTGATATTGAAATACACCAGTCTATCACCATGTGAACAAATGCAGTCATGACAATGCTAAAGCAAATTAAGGTTAAAGTAAACTATAATTCCTTCCATGATGGGTCACAGAGAAAATGGTGATTCACATGCTCAAACATCACAAAGAAGCTCCAAAAGCGTCCAGCAAATACATGACATTTTTCCTCTTGAGAAGCTGGATTGAAGACTGTATTTAGAAAGAATTTTTAAAATAGCCATAATAACTATGAGTAATTATGGCAATAATTGAGGGTAAGCCCTATTAAAATTTTCCAATCATATTTACCCTCATTAGGCATTCTGTTGATGGAAAGGCTAAGGCATTCTGTAGTATTTAACTTCTTTTTATGTTTTTTTGATACATTGAACATATCAAGCTCCTTACATTGGACTTCATACCTCTGCAGTGTGCGCATCATTCTTGAAGTGCTGACTACAGAACAAGATAGTGGGAGTTTAACCAAAGTAGTGCACAGAAATGAAATCCTCTCCTCATCTATTCCTCCAAGGCACTGGACAAGTCTTTGTTGCCTCAGCAATGAGCTAAGGGAGCCAAGCATCCCAATTATTTTGGCAATCCCTCCAT
Organism: Acrocephalus scirpaceus scirpaceus; assembly: GCA_910950805.1. NCBI lineage: Eukaryota > Metazoa > Chordata > Aves > Passeriformes > Sylviidae > Acrocephalus > Acrocephalus scirpaceus. The sequence goes on along the minus strand of OU383774.1, from coordinate 50,249,101 downwards.
TCTTTGCATGGCTTTGTCCCTCATCTCCTAGGATCCTTAAGATGGATCTAAGTCTCTGTTCTTTGCTCCTAGAAGTTGGACTCATCATCTGGCTATATTGAAATCTGGCTTTTTTTTGAGTTTTGGTTAGTCCAGAAAATGATTCAACATATCTCTCCAATGTAATGCCTTTGTTTTTCATTTTGTATATCTTCACTTAAGCACCTAGTTTTGCCAGGAACAATTCAACACTATAAAAAAGACTGTTAATAAAAATAGCAAAATGGGACAAAATATTGGATTATAAAAATTTCAGCACCATGAATAGCTTAAGGTTTTATTTACATGCTGTTAATTTGAGTTAATACAAATTTTAAAATAATAAAATTATTTATTCCTTTCCTCCTACTTGCTAATATTAATTAATTAATTAATTTTGTTCAAAATGTTGGCTACATGCTGTGCTACAGACTGGTAGGGCAATTACCATATTTTTAGTTAGCTGTAAGAAAGCATGCCTGGACACACAAACTAAAATGTTTTGGATGTGGCAGAGTGAGATAAAAGAATGAGAGAGTTATATGTACAGGGAAAAAGTTCTGCAAGAACATGCATTTTTCTACTTTACAGCATCTGTGCTCCTGAACAGTAAGGTTCTGAAAAGTTTCTAAGAGAAATGCAAGGGGCATGTTAAGCTCCAAAAAAGTAAATTTTTCCCAGAAAGTTTAAGGGATTTCTGGATTATCAGAGTATCTAAAGGAGAATGGTTGTCTTGCTTTTCCTAGTACAAAATTCAGTATTCTTAAAGAAAAGCAGAAACTAATTGTGCCAGTATTGGTAGATGCCACAGTGATGTCACACTTGAGGTTCTGGGGAGCTTTTAGAGTAGTGCCATTTAGCACCCAAGTTCTATCTGTGGTTTCCAAAGGAATGCTTTGGGCAGTTTTTCAATTGTTTCAAGAAACCTCCTGACAAACACGATACAAAGCTAGTCCATCACCACCTCTACTGAGTATTTTCATAGGACCATGTGGTGAGTTAATGAGGAGAAACAGATCCTGCTCCTATCAGCACAAAAACATTCTCTCTGTCATCTGACTTTAATTGTGCCTGTATCAGAAACATATCAAATGTACAGCAAGGAATCCATCAGAGATCCTTTGGAGAAGGTCTACCTGGCTGACCTTCTACCCAGCTAATGATACAGCAAAGTAAAAGCATCAGTGAAGTTCCTTTGGTACCTCACTCAAAGGAAAGGGAAACCATTCTATGTGACTGTGTTTCAGTTGTGGACCTATTCTTACAGTTCCAGACACTCCAAGAATAGCTGTAGTGGAAATACTTTTACCCATCTGTGCTTGACAAAAAGAGGATATAGCTTTTCTTTCAGCTACAGATCAGATTACGCTTGCCTCTAACATTTTCACCTAAAAGCTAGAATGTTGTCATGCACTTTACATGGAGGGAATTTGCAGACCATATGGAAACTAGTTAGCGAAAACATATCTGTGCAAGTGTTAAATGGAACTCCACAATGAGCTCTGCTAAGCTCAAATATGTGACCTACACATATTGCATGTTTGTTTCCAATTAGATTCTGTAAGGACGATTTTAACCTTTGCAACTTCTGTTCTCTGAGGCATTGGAAGAACCTCAGTTGACGAACCACAGCAGTGTTGGGCTGGTTCTGGAATACTCTGTTTGAAGCTATTTGTATTCAAATGCAAAAAGGTCCCTTTTAACCCATCACTGACAATATTTTCTACTTATAAAATATTCTGAGAAGTTGATGAAACATTTGAAATTCAGTTGAGTGTAAGATACCTTTGAAGAAAGAATTGGTTTTAGAAAAAGGAGCAAGTAACTATTTCAGTAATTAGAAATTTAGTAATTTTAGAAGAGTAAATAGATGAGGAATTTTACCAATAAATACATTCTGCAATGTCAGATTACTACTGATACGGTTCCTCTGTTACTAGTCACATTTGGGAATTTACCAGAACAAGAAAAACAAACAATTTCAAGTATTAGTGGCCTAAGGTTTTGGTCTAGACTGACAAGATCATTGCAGCCTGCTCGTTTCAACTCAAATCAAAAGTTAAGAAGGCACTAAGACATTAAGTATAATTCACTTAAACAATAGATCAGCCAGTCTTCCATGGGAGAGAGTGATGATGGAGTGTGATGTAAAGGATATGACTTCAAGATTTTTCACCAAAGATTTGAGGTAGCTGAACTGCCACAAAAAGGTGAAATGATAACTAATTTGCATACACATTTCCAAAAATACATTGACAACAGCAATCATAAAGCATCAGATATTCTGGAAAATTTGCATTATTTTTACCCCGTTTTAAAAGTTTTAAAATCAATTTTGTTTTCTGCTTCCTTTTATTTTATGCTCTTCAGTATGCAGTCAGCTACAAGACTGTATACACTCTTACCAAGTCTGAAAATGATTTAGCATTTCTTACACACACACATGCACAAGAGCACTAGAAAGAGCCTAGGAAAAAGCACATGGCATCAAGGATGTCTGACAGTATTCTGATTTTAGCAAAACGTGATGGGGAAAAACTTCATACCATAAGGAAGTTTTGAAAAACAGCAAAAAAGGAAAGGTATTATGATGTCAAGCTTGAAAGTACGTTTCATAGAATGCAACAGATATTTTTATGGTGATCAATTTGAAAAACAGACAAATGCCTTAAGACTTAATTAAAGAAAGTTTATTTGCTTATTTTTGATTCTTATAACTAAAACCTTTACATACAAAGCAACAAATTAAATCATTGCATATAAAAGTATCAAGTTAATTACTGCTTGTCAGTAAAAAAAAAAAAAATCATATCCTGAATAAAATCACTAAATCCCTATTTTTTGAGTCATTACCTGGAGAGCACTTTCAAATACTTTAAGACTACCACTGGCTGTCAGCAAGGAATGACAGAAAATTTCTCAAAGTAGATCAGGTATCAGAATAAGAGAGAATTTGGAATTCTCTTTCAAAGGCAACTTAACTAGGCAAGAATTCAGTTTAGTTGAGAAAAAGGGTCTCATAGAGTCAATGAAGAAAGAAAAGATCAGAAGTATATGACTATAAAAGCAACTCTGAATCCTCTGTGAAGAAGAAAAAAGCCCAAGTATTTTAGAGGGGACAAAGAAAAATTCAAGTCCTGCAGTGTAAAACTCTACGATGTGCTTGGATTTTTTTACTTCCTAGACTGCTATTTCAATGTCTTGGGAAGAAAGGACTTGTTTTTAGAAATCAGGAATGAGAGAGTGACTGAAGAGATGGTTAGACATAACACTAAAGGAAAATGATGGAAAGGACATTACTTCTTTTGGAACTCAGTGTTTGGGTTGTGAACAATGTTTTCTGATTCTGAATTGGGTGGCTAAGTCATAGATGGGGCAAAATACTAAAATACAAAAATAACTGCTTGGAATGATACTCCAAGCAGTTATCAGAAACATGCTACAAGCCAGAAACAGTCCAAAAAACCATGCTTTGCTCTGGATAAGCAGTGAGATTAAATGTTGCTGTATAGTTGTGAGATTCCTGTGACCTCTAGCATTTTAGTCTTTGTCATATCCTGGGAACTGTTATGGCCTTGCTCATGCTATGAATCTGACAAAAAGACAAAGTCAGAATGACATCAATGAAGAATTTTTTTAATCAGTAAGAGAAATCAGGCAAAATCAAGACTACTTTAGTCATATTTTATAAAACCTATAGTGCAATTAATCAATTGCCAAATGGAAAAAGATAATACTGTTACAAATTTTGCAACCAACTTCACTGAAATAAGCGAGTTAAGAATGTAACCCTTAAATTATCTTACAGATATCTCAATGTGAATCTCAGACCATTAGATTAGGTGTCATTAAGTGAGAAGTGCAACTTACAAGCTATAAAATTAACAATAAAAAATACCTGAAGTTTTTCAGTATTACTAAGCTACTATACCATTCCTTGGTATTATTAAAAAAATAACATTATTAAAAAATAAGAAGATGAAAGAAGAAAAGGTTCTAGAAAACTTCAGTTACAAGATGCAAATATTTTTAGTAACAACAGCCAACACTGAGAGATGTAATCATGGAATTACCATAGAAAAACTGTACAGTAATATTTAGGTAAAACACAGGTATAATAGAAGGGGGTTTGGAATTTGAACACAAAGCTGTATTTTTTCTTCTGTGTAGATCTTTACATACTATAAGCTTTGTCAGAATGAGACTTTTTCCTCTCAATGAACAGTAATACTGTATGTCAGAACAACCCTGGAAGGAAAAAGTTTACTTGGCTGAATATATTCCTCTGAGTACATGACCTGAGTACATACAGTGCATGCTCATGCAAATTCCCCCTTCACTATTTATCTGCACTAATACTGATTCATTACTTTCTTCATGAGCTTGCCATATTTGCATGTTCTGTGTAATTTCTGCATTACTTCCTGCTTCATTTATGAGGCAAAGTTTCTAACTATGAAATAGTAAAGACATTACATAAACCCCATAAAAATCCTTGAAAGTGGCCAAGGATACCTTTCTTTAAAATTTATTTTTCATTCCCCCCTCTAGGGACAACTCTTTATGGGCTTGTGTGAATCCAACTGACCTGCCTGAGAAAAAACAGCCCTACCAAATACAGATATGGGCATCAATAATGGTGGAGCATGGTCTTCTTTTCACTTTCTTTTGTGGGAGTAGTTTACACTTTTTAATTGTATTTTCACTAGTTTCTCAGAGTCAGGCTGAAGCACTGAATTTTTCTGAGGAGAGAAAGGCAAACTATAGAGAATATTTTTTAGCAGGATGTATCATTACACAGCATCTCAGGGGAGAAAAGGGGTGCAAAAGCTATCACTTTTAAATTGTTTAAATGAAATAAAATGCAAAGAAGTGAAATCACAATGTATTAACAACTGATTAATTCCTTTATCAAAAATAGTTATAATAAAGTTTAGTGAAAATAAAAAATTGTTCATATCAAATGAATAACTAAAATAATATAATCTCATAGCAGAACAGTACCTTCAATCAACAGCTCTTGGCCATGGCTACCCAACAGTGTTCGAGATAGGAAAGGGGCAAAATCAACAAAAATTTCTCGCAGGAGAGGGGCCACCTTTTCTAAAGCTCTTTCAAGCTTTGCAGTGATACTGTGAAAAAAACAGACACCATGATTGTAAGTACACTTCACAATAGAAGTTAAATTATGTCAAATCACATCTGTTTTTAAAAGTTTCTGTAAGCTTCTTTAGAAAAGAGGATGATCATAATTTGATTAAATTCTGTAGGTTTTATATGGCTTTAAGTAAATGGAAATGTCATGTCAGAGTCAGCAGTGTGTCAGCCTCATAAATTCCACAGTATTTGCAGAGTACTCTAGAGCAAGTAAAATTTTTATCATCATTTTCAAATACAGGTCTGGTTTTGTACTCTCCAGTTTAATGCAGGCCTTTGTTTGCTCAGGAGAGGTTGAGAGTCTCCTTCCACTTCCATGTGCTCCATTACCAAACTGCTTACTTTCCAATATGTACTATCATTACTGAATAAAGAAAATAATCCAGCCAGCTGAAAAATTACTTTAATGAAGTTTTAGTGTCTGGCATAGTTTGAATAAGTTAGACCCTTCAGTTGAAAAACTCAGACTTTTCAAAGAAGTGTTATTTTAGTACACTCATCCTTGGTACTGAAAAAAATATATACACTCTAGCACATGGTATAACTACAGTAATGAACATTACATGAGTTATTTTTTAACAGTAATTCAGGAAGAGAAATTATAATTAGTATTAAAGATAGGACTTGTGTACCTCATGTTTTCAGCTGAATCCTCTGGCATTGGAGCAACAGTTTGGACAGCTGGCAGATTTTTGCTGGTAGCACCATTCACAAAGCTGGATGACGAAGAGGAAGAAGAAGATCCTGAGTCTACTGCACCTGTCCCCCAAAAAACACAAACCTTAATTCAGTCTTAAGAAACAAAACTTTTAAAATAGTCCTTGAAATATTAATCTACTTCTAACTATGGAAATAATGTTATTTATTCTGAAACAGTGAAACCCTTTCCATATGGTTATCAAAAATTAAGTACCTTAACTCTGCTGGTATAAATATAATAAGCTTGAAGTCTATTGAAAATCAGGCAAAATAAATCCTTACCTCATTTCCACTATTCCCAAATGATATTTCAAAGTTGAAAATAATTTTACATCAAACTGTAAAGCAAGATCTTTCCAAAATAAAGGTGTACTTAAGATGAGATTGAGGGGAGAATAAAATTTTAAATATTTCATAAAATATTATTATATATGCACACTTGGCTGCCCAGTTGCAACTACAGGCAGAAACTAAAATAGAAATTAAAAAATGACAGGGAAGATAGAAAATGTGCATCACTTCAGGAAGGAATGGGGGAAATTGATGTCTGAGGAGTATTAAGACTCTAATAAAATTTTTCTGCTTCCTTCCTTCAGTCAAGGAGAATTGTAAGATCTTAAAAGTAAGGAGGGCAGTGGGGGTATCATCTCAATGGGTTGTGAACAGCTGCCCAGAAAAAAAGATGCACACAGAGCATACATTTATACTTTAAGTGATCTGGGTCAGAGCTGAGGGCTAAACTTAGACTCTAAATGCCAATCTATCATGTTTGCTGAAACGGTGCTGTGAGTTCAGCCTCTCTGAAGCAAACCAGCAAAGGCTCAGAGAGGCCATGAACAGTGAGAGTGCTGTGATAAATGCTGTCCCTGTTCTGCACAATCCTTCTGCAACACATCACTGCAAGAGAGGTAGCTACAAACAGTCCTGTACTTGGAGTTCAAAGCCTGAGGGACTGCAATGCTACCAGAGAAGAGGCTGACAGGCAACAAGATTTATCCAAGTTAGAAATGAAGGGCGAAGAACCCCAGTTTAGAGATCAATTACATTATTCTGGCCATTTTCAAAAAGGATTATTTTTTACTCCCTGTTTCTGGTCAGTTTTAGCAGCTGATACATCACTGTCCATTGCATTACACAGGTATATATTATTTTCCAGTCTCCTGCACAGATCTACAAAGCATTTATGGTTTCTTAACTGCTTAAGCAGCAGTGAAGTAGAGGTTAAATGCTGGTAAGTGTGAAAAAAAATCTGGCAGCAGGAACTTTTTTTTTTTTAATTTGTCTTTAGATATTTTTTACTGATAAAAGAAAGTAAAGATTGGAATTTTGACTAGATCATTTTAGAACATTTAAACTCAAAACACTATCAAAATGCAAGCAGGATTTACTGGGCTTGCTGACAGTAAAGTAGCTGATGAGGTTCAGGATTTAGATTAGGAACTGATTTAGGCAATTTTTTTAATAATGGGATTTAGAGATGGATTGTGGCTTACACTGTGTATTCTGACTTGGATTAAACACAAATTCGAAATGTACCCAAATACAAGGAGAAACACAAAAATATAAGGCAGGCTATTTCTCCCAACCTAGGAATCACAGCAACTTAACTGAGACTAGGATATCCTAAAAAAGGTTAGGCCTTCACGTATATATATATATGTCTCTGTGTATGCATTTGTGTATTTATTCACTTATTATTATTCTTGTATACATAGGGAATACATATCTTTATTGTTTATTCCCTTTTCCTTCCAAAATGAAATTTTCCTCATTAAGGTTGTTTAAAAACACAGTTGCTAAGTTGTTCAACCAGCTAGGCTTCCACAAGATCCTTTGCACCTAGAACTATTGGATTAACATAGAAGTAAGAATCAGGATATGAATTACAGAAATCCAGTCTAAGAAACTATAAAGCCAGTGTCTTACATAAAAAGATGAAGGAAGGAAACCTATGTCTCCAAAGATGCATTCACAGCACTAAAGGACTTCAGTAACATACATCTCATTAAGTCATGACATGACATTGACTGTGACAGTGATGGCAGATGGAATGTAAACACTGACTGTAACCCATGAATATCTGAAAAAAACCACCTTTCACATAAATCCAGCACAGAATATATTTTATAGATTGTGCTACCCATCACACGGATATAAAACTGTGTTTCTAGAGTATCTGTGACATACTGTAAAAACAACTGTAAATAGGTTTGGAGGGACATCTAGTGTTTCTAAAAAATTGCATTCTGTTTCCTTTTTTTCATAGCAAAATAAAATTAAAATAAAAGGTGCTTTTCAATTAAATCCTATACACTACTTTAAAATAAATAATAACATAGATATTTTTAGAGAATGCAAGTACATAAACCAGAAAGTTTTTAGATAGTCTATATGTCTCAAAAACTGACATACATGAGTCACTGTTTTGACTATGATAGATCTAGCTTAATTAAAAATGGCAAAATGAACATTTTAATCTAATATTTATTTATTTTCAATGGGATACTACTTTTTTTAACTGTCATTAATATGTTTAGCATTTCTAAAATGTTAATGTAAAACTTAAATCTTAAAAAATTCAAATCTTCCTATAATGCTTTACTATAGAATTCAGTACATATATAGTTCTAATTAAACCTCATACTTGCCGAAATTCCATTCAATCAGTACTTTTCATTTCATCACGCTAATCCATAGAATAGAGCAAAACCAGTTTAATAACAAAAACACAAAAACCCACAAACCCCTGCAAGATCTGTCAAAAAAGAAGCCTTTAACCCTCAGTGAATGTACTATGGCTTCTGCAATACTGCCCTCTACTAAGAACAGTATTGAGGAAATGACTGATTTTAAAATGCAATTACTTACAAACAAGAGCTACTACATTCCAGCCAAAACAGTTCAGATATTTAATCAGTAAGAAGCCTGAAAAGCTTGCTACTATTCAGTATCATTTGGAAAAAAAGGTTTCCAATGCAGGATATTTTTTGTACAACATAAGAATACCTAAAAATAAATCCATTCAAGATTAACGGGAAGTGTCTACACAAATGGAACTGTTCAGAGAAGCAATAACATTATTCAGAGTAGTCATTCCTCCCATCTCCCTCAGGAAAATTAGATTTTAAGGCTTGGGGGTTTTTTTGGTTTTTTTTATCCTTAGAAAAATCAAAGTTCTATAACCAGGTATTAAAGGTAATCTGCAAAAGGAAAGAAAAAACAATGAGTTCGTATTACTCCATAAAGCAGAAAGATGCCAAAAGCATCTCCCTCAATTTTCTGCAACCCCAGAGAGATTTTCATGTTCTCAACCCTTGACTAAAGTTGTGATATCCTTGAAGAGAGAGCTCTTCTCTCAAGTGCTTTTGCTTTTTTTAGAAAGAAAAAAGACTATATCCAGATACTTCAAAGAAGTTTAAGTTAAATATCAGTTGCTCTCAGTAAGGATTCATTTCTCAATGGAAACCAGTCTCCATTGTCAACAGGCTCCTTCATGATAGAGAATTCCACTACTACTATTACAAATAATTTTAAAAGAGGGTCTAATCCTCTTTCTATAGGTCACAAAAACAACTACTGGTAAGGCATGAATTCAGTTAAATTAGGTAGTATCTTACTAAAAAATCTTCCAAAAAGAGCATAATTTTCACTGACAAATAGTAATTGTCCAAAATATTCACTCTCTACAATCTACAATATGTTTATTAAGTAGCTACTTGTCTCTACTTTCCTAGATACATAAGGAGGGATAAACTGGTATGTATCACATAAACATCCTCTACTGCAGAGCACTAGAAAAGTTAGCTCGTTTGAATTCTCAACTACACTTATAAAACAGTATTGAGGCTATTTATTAACTTATTTAAGGCTGTGCAAGTCTAATGTGCACTGTCAAAGATTATAAATATAGACCAAGAGAAAACACTGTTTCTGATAAAGGTCAAGGTTTAATCTTTCCAGGTTTTATTTTGGAACTACAAAAACAGCAACACGAAGATGATTAAAAAACAAAACACCACGAAAGGCAATAAAACAAAAAATGAAGACAAAATGAGGGCCACAAGAATATTGAAGGACAATACCTGTTGTATTAATCATACTTTTTGGTGTAGCTCCTGTTGCAGCAAATATATTAGGTGTACTACCCGGTGGCAGTCCGCTCCCAGCTGTGGCAGCTCCAACGGTGGTAACAGCCAGACTACCCGGAGGGGGTTTCTTCACTGGTACAACCACACTCCTGTGGAAACAGAAACAACAGATTACTAAAATTGCACAACAGAGCCAGGAAGAATTTTTGATTGTGATGGGCTTAGGCAGTTGTACGATGGTGTTGCTGAGAAATACATAATATAGTAAATTTTCTTAACCTTCCTGAAAAAGGGTAAAATTCTGTTAACAGGCCCTAAAACCGTACTCCTATCCTTATTCTGCAGCCTCATGTGACTTCCAAGAACCTAATTTGTCTTCCAACTACCACACAATGGAAAGACTCCACCATCTCAATATGTTGAGAACACAGTATAACACTGCAATGAGTTCTAGATTTGCAAAGGTAATGTTAGCTGTCAGAAATTATGCCAGCAGACTAGAAGTCTATATGCATGCAGTCACAAAGACTGTGCACTTATTGTTCCTAATGAATTGACCTAAGATAACAAATTTTTTGCCTTTCATCTGCACATTTGAATACAGTAGGTTATTCCTCAGTACCATGAACACATCAGTCTTTCACAAGAGATGACTAAGAAATAATTTTAGGTTCAGTCTTCTTTCATCTAAATATAAATCAATAGCCCATGATGTACATTGAACAGCAAAAATGCAACACAATAAATAATTGTTTTCACAGTATTGATATTGCTGAAGTTTAAAAAGCAGTCTTGAGAATCTGAAGCTTTTAAGAAGAGAACAAGGCTTTCATACAAAAAATCTAACACATTATCAGATGTAAGCAGACAATGTTGCACTCAAACAAACACTTTTTAACCTAATTTGAAATCACACTTAGGGTTTTTTTAGGTGTGAAGACCAAAAGGCTTGCTCTTTGAAGACAATATTTTTTCAAAACTGGGCAGCTCTCATAGTCCACTATGAGCAATTATATTTAATTTTTCTTTTTAATATTTCTATTTATCTATAAAACCCCCTTCTCCTGAAAAGTCTGTTTCAGTGGCAACCTTGAGTGAAAAACAAACCTGAAACAAACCATATTTGTATAATATTGAACAATGTATTTTCATCATTGTGTACACTTTCTGTTTAAGCAGATATACTCTTCTTCAAAATTAATCATTTTGATTTAAAAAAAGAGCAAGTAAAGGGAATTATCTAGAGTGATGAGGCCAATTTTGCTCAAGAACTTCCTTCAGTGAATGCTTTGTTACACTTTTGTGTAAGTATGATGGCATATAATGAATCATAGGGTGTGGCATCATGTTTTACTGTAATGTACTTTGTTCTATATGTCTAAATCTCCATCTGCCTGGATTTTAAAGACTGGTGGTGACAGCGTATAAAATAATCCATAAGCATTTTCTTACTCATTCTCTTTAGAGGGCTGGCAGTTGAAGTCTGCACTCTGAACAACAGTTTACCCCTACCCTGAAGCACATACTGTTAGAGAGGTAAGCCTAGACATTTTGATGGGTTTTTGTCTCAGTTGGGTTTTTGTCTCAGTCTATTTACATTAGGAGGAAATGAGTTTGAACATGAAATAGCTATTGATTAAGATAAGTGACCCTAAAATAATTGCTTCTATCTGTAGTTAATAATCTTACAATCACTGATCATATGAAGTGATTACATAGCAGCAGCTACAGCTGAACAAAGTTGGGTCTACAGGGATTAGATTAATCTGATCCATAACACCATGGAATTTCCTAAAGTTAGCTCCAATCTACATGCAAAGATCTTTATTTCAATTAACACCTCAATCAAATATTTGGGTTATACTACTGAGTAAGTACTCAAAAGCAAAGTCCTTGTAGTGTCATTAAAACACAAGAAGAAATTAGGGCTTGTTTCTTAAGTGGGAATATTTCCCCATTACATTAATTTCAAAAGGAAACTACTGTCTTACCCTCTACCTTTGTAGAGAATTGCAATAGAAAGGGTGAATGAAGAATGAATGGGAGCATTCTTGTGCTGCAGCACAAAGAGGAAATACACAGGAGGAAAAAGCATCTAGATTGGCCTGCTCTAAAGGCACATGGATTATCAGGTCACCAAGACCACAGGCAAATATGTAGCTTCACAAGATGACCTTGCAGACAAAACCTGTGAAGAGTGATGACTCGAAGAGCTTGGGAAGGACAGAGAGGCTGTTGGCAGGTCCATAAAGGTAAAAGAGGCATATCCAAAACCTGGAAAGAGTGGCCAACATATGAAGAACATGGGAGGTGTGAGGAAGACTTGACAGCTGTCACCCCATGCTCTCCATGTCATTGAAGCAGATCCTGGACCTCTTATCTGGATATAAGCAGGATGGATGCCTGATTGCTGAACAGCCTCCTTAGAGACACACTCATTCCAGTGTTTCCAAATGTGATACAGTGTAAGACATGTATTTTATTTTAAGAAAAACAATTATCCCCTCATATAAAGTATGGTATTAGTATCCAGTAAATTAGCAATACAATCACTGTGGAAGTATTTCTTATTTTCCTGCTACTCCTCTAAAGACAAAGCTAAATTCAAGGTCTTCCTCCTCATATTTAAACAGTTCAGTGGTCTTTCAGAGTGTCCAAAAGATCACCTAACTTTCCACAGCAAAGACCACATATGTCAGCTTTATTTCTCAGATGTAATATGATCAGTTTGATTTGGAAGGGACCCCTAATGAGTGTGGTTTAGGAGTGAAATACAGTTTCTATAGAAAGAAGGACAATCCTTTCCAAATTCCACAGATATAAAGCTCTACACATTGTTGGCATTCTTTTGGATGTCTAAATTGTCACATTAGGATAGATCAGGTGCTATTAAATAACAAATTATCAAGAAATATCAAGAGAAACCTCTCTACCATAAGAATAGAAAAAACCAGTGAGATGACATCATCCCAGACTAAAAGAAAATGCAGCTTTCTGACATGTCATACATGGTGACCTTGTCAAAATGTCTCATTCCTACTGATAAAACAAAATACAGTGAGTAAATACAGAATGACATCTAGATGAAGCAGACAGAAAAACTGTATGAACAATACCACAGAGTGGTCAAAAATGTGCAAAACAAGAACAGGGACAGCAGAACAAGAAAGGTGAAAGAGAATGACTGCCCCTCAAGTAAAGAGAGTCTTCTTTTAACCAATCTAACCACTCCAACAGCACATACAGTGAAACCAGGCAAGTCAAATAAATCAAACTTCTGAAAAAAGTATTATACTTGAGCATAATATGATTTGAGGAATGAATTTACTGTGATAGATACTGTGACGTATCTGTCAGGCATTCAGGTTTTTCTTTCAGGAAGGAGCAGAAATCTACAGACTAGAAGAAAAGGTTATATACACTTCTGTATTTCATTTTAGGCCTAGTCTTTTAAAACGTATTTTGGACTCCCTAAGTGTTCCAAACCGGCCCACAGTTGCCTGAATCACATCATCATGGTCTCAAATGATTCCCACTGATTCAGTCAGCAAAAACTTAGTAGTAATTGTCTGTAGCAACTGATTTTATTTCTGTGTTTGTTGGGTGGTTTATAATTCTAAATATACCTGTGGCTCCTAATCACTGTTCCTTTACTCTGAGTGTCCTTTACCAGTTATAAACATGAGCCTGAAGTCATCGTAATTCATATCATGCTTAAGGTGAGTGTTGTTGATTCAACCCACATACTACTTATGCATTGCTGGTTCATTAAATAACCACAGCAAATAGCTACAGGATTCTTCTGGGGTTTAGAAATTTGCATGAAATAACTAGATAGAAAATAATACCATTAATGCATTGAAATGCAAAAAGAGAAAACTGAAATTAAAAAAACCTCACCACTTTCTCAAATTGACTTTACTTAAATATTTAGCTACACAGTGCTGGTGACAGACAAATCAGGTTATGCAGCTCTGTATTTTCTCTTTGTCTGTGATTCACATTCTGTATCTCTTCACCATTTTAAAATTTAAAGGCTTTCCAACTTAATCACTATGGTCAACATAAAGGTCAGAGATAAGCCTTCAATACTGGATGTCTTGAGCTACCTATCTGAGCAGCAGCAATTAAATTAGAATCACTTTACTCTCTTGTGGGATATGTGAAACCTCTTAAGGCTGAATTAATATTCTTGCTCCTCCTGTCCTCCCCCATAGCAGCAGAAAACACGAGGATTTTTCAAGCATTCTTCAAAAAGCAGCACAGACTTCAGGCAAGTTTTCATAGAATTGTTCTGTGTCAAACAGCAAATTCAGAGGTTTCAAAAAATATCACATTAGAAAGTGGGTGGCAATTTGTTTGCTGTATTATACGCTACCTTGTTCCTACAGCTAGATTATCTTAATCTCTGAAAAGAAAGATTAATATTTCTTCTCTGGAAGTTATTTATATTGGCCATATCTCTGTACATATCTAGTCCTTCATCAAACATTTATACTGTTGTTTACTCCCTGTTCTTTCCGATTTCACCCCTGGACTGATCTGAGCCTGCAACATTACTATGTCCTAACAACACATTCTGAATCCTACTTTAAACAACCTTCTATTAGGCTGACTGCATTAAGATAAGATACATCTGATACCAAGGAGGAACAGTTTAACTCAAAGTAAACAGCCATGGAGAAAAAAGGGGATTAAAAAATTGTGAGGTATACAGATGAGTTGTGGAAGACATATGGAATACTCACAGAAGGATATAACTGTTGGGACTTATGCAAATGAAATATTAGCTCTGAATATCCATGCATTATGGATTCTTTCAATCATTTGATACCACACATGCACCAAAATCCCCAAATCTTAAAGTACACAAAATCATGTTATACTACTAAACAAAAATTGCTTGTTTCTAACTAGAAGAAAGCGAATCATCTGGGATGTGTATTTAGGACAAGGACATGAAGATCATTGATCCTCACTCTTCCATCAAGCAAAGGAGCAAGTATTTATTCTCAAAGAAATTCCATCCTTTGCATCCAGGATAAATTACCTGAAGCATCTAAAATGATCTAAAATACTGACAAGAAACAAGGAAAACTTCAAAAGATAAAAAAGCTAATCAACAAGAAATATTAATGGTCTTGGCTAAACAAAGAAATAGGAAATACTGGGAGTTTAATAAGTTTGAAGAAACTGAATACAATCTAAGTGAACATGTGATGTATTAAATGTCAGGAACATCATCAAATATAGAAAAAAGAAAGAAAAAATCAATATGAGGTATAAATGAGTATGAGTGAGGAACCTAATCCTGTATATATGTTGGAAATAAAATTAAAAAGTAAGGCAAAAAAGCTGCAATCAGTTCTGTAAAAGAAGGCAGATAGGGATAAACAGTAAGACAAAAATGCAGTACAATTTTCATCTATATAGCCAGTGAATTATATTAGAGAGTAGAGAGATGCTGTTTTCCCCTCATCAACTTCAGGCCAGATATACCTACAGTTCCATGTATATGAATATGAAAAGACTCACGTTACACAGGTGATAAGAGAAGTCTTGGAAGAGCTACCTGTGTATAGATTGCTAAATGATAGACAAAGGGAATATGATTACAGCTTGATGAAAATAAATTGAGGATTAATATACCCAATTTTGGTTAACTTTAATCTATTCATAAATTTAGGATTTTTTTTTTCTAAACAAATAGCTGAGGTGTAGATGAGTTTTCCCTTTGTCTTTTATTACACTTACGAAATGAGTGACTAAGGCACTCTCCAGGAATACAGACAATGCAACTTCAGCTCTCTTTTCTAACAGGATCTGAAACCATTCATCAGTCTCTGGAGTGTATTTTTACTGCTACCTTAGAAAAATATATTCTAGAGAAGCTGTCAAGCATTTTCTTTGGACCAGTCTCCACTGCAAAAAGATAATGAAAATTACCTTGAGTGAACTGGAACCAGATGAGTCCTTTAATTCCCACACTCCTGATTAGGTTTTTCATTCGTATGTTCACACAGTACTGTGACACCCAAAGTAATGCGGAATGCAGTGTCTAAGAACAGACAACACCTGTACCTGTCCCTTCTTGATTCATGGGAAAGGTGCTCTATTTTTCTTCAATTATTTGTAATTAACTTTAAAAAGTAACCGTTTTTGTTTGGAGAAGACTCAAATGTATTTATCCATGACTAATTTTTAATAAGATTTCAGGAAAATCAAATCTATTTTGCAGCAATCATCATTTGGAGAATCTAATGACTCTAACAGGAATATGGCCTCCTATTTAAATGGCTTAGTAGACCACTGCATACCAATGATCTTCCAAAGGTGGAAAATCATACAACAGATAGACATTGAACCTCTCTATTTGAACCTTCAGTGCATCTTCTCTCACAGTTCTTGTCTTCTCTCATTCTAACAGTTACTGTAAAAAAACAACAACAACAACAAAAGATAAAAGAACACTCCACTGCTGTATTCTAGCAAAACACATAGATGCTCTGAGTAATCCTTCTCATACCTACATAAATTTAAACATGTTTTTGAAGATTACTTGTCTCTGTATTAATGGCAAGGACATGTATGAGACCTGACTGACTATGGATCTCAAAAGTTGTCCATCTTTTCCAGCACCTTTAAAACTGGCCCCAAGGTCCTTAAATCAGGGAAACAAACAAACAAACAAACCAAAAAACCCTGCTAAAATCAAAACTAAAATACTTCAAAGATGCATTCTCCAAAATATTCTCAAATAGGTTCCTAAAGACTTTACGGAGTATGTAAACTAAGCAAACCCATAATCTTCCAATTTATGAAATGATAATGGATTAAAAGGGAATCACATCTTCAACAGTAACAAAAATAACTGATCTTTTAATTTCTAGGAACTCAAGATTTTCTGCTTATGCAAGTATTTTTCCCATTGAAATACTTCTAAGAACAGAAAATGTATGTAAATTACCTCAGTTTGAAAAAAAAATAAATGAGACACAAAACCGCAAGCAATCTCAATTTCAATAATAGCACCCATGCAAGAGATCTCTACTAGAAAAAAGTAGAGAGGAACAAGTGTAAGCTTCAAAATGCAATACTGAGTAGAGTCACACACAAATTCAAAAACCGTAACAATCTAGGTTGCATCTAGTGGGACCAATGCAAATTGACCAGCAAAAAAGAAACAAGAAATCCCCAAACCCTAAAAATCAATAAGGAGGACTGAATTTTGTCAGACAAAAGATAAGAAGGCAAAAAGGAATTATTGGTGAGTTATGCTCCATTAGTCACAAATCTAGGTGAAATAACCCTTTGTATTTGCTTCTAAAAATGTCAACCTGGATGCCATTTTCAAGAAATTCAGTCTGACGTTAAAAGACATGTCATAACTTTGAGGATCCAGGCTCCTGTGTCCCAGAAATCTGTTTATATAGCTCATAATGTAATTACAGCAACCTTAAGACAGATGAGGCAGAAGGCGGCAATATATTGAAAACTAATTGAAAAATGCAGTTGTCCAGAAGCACTTGTGGGGAAGAGGTCTCTGAAAAGCTGCTCAAAGCTGCAGAGTTTGAAGTGAAATTTTTGATGTTGTCACTCTCAATCTATTGAAGAGCTGACAGACAATCAAACCCGTCTGGCTGCCTGGCAGCTCATTTTGCTGGCAGGTGGCAAACAATTAGACACACCAATTTGTGCCTCCTGATGACATTAAAGCATGAAACTAAGTTGTATGCAGGGCCTAGTGATTTGTGTGAAAGCATTTCAAAAATAATACTCTTTGCCGTGGCAACTCATTTCAGACTGCCACCTCCCATTACGGCTTTGAGTGGTGAAGACGACAGACTTGAGTTACGTGCGGCGCAAGGGCGCTTCTGTTCAATCCGTCATCAGCGCCCCCCGAGACCTCAATCCCCTCCTTTCATCAATATCACCTCATCATTTACATTTGATAGCACTTGAACTGCTGCATACATTAGCTACACACAGCTCCCATTTGATAAAACATGCTGGGCACTTTTTCTGCTTTTATGTTTCATTTACAACTGTGCAAATTCCATGGGAGAATATGTGGTAGCCTGTTACAAAATTACTCTTATGGACATGTTAGTGTACAATTAAAAGAACATGCAGAGCAAAACACGTCGTATTAAATGCTAAAATATACTTCTCAATTCCAATTCTATTTACAGGAGTTTACTTTACATGGTGCTTAGCTTCATCTGTGATCATAATTAAAGAAAATTACCTCAACTGTTATTTTGCTAGGCATTCAGACACTCAAATGCAAAAAAAAAAAAAATCTAGCCTCACAAGGACTAAGAATATCTTCAGACTAATGTGAAAAATACATTTCTCTAACCTAGATTTGCTTATAAATATGGAATCACCATGCTTATTTTATAAAACCTGAAACAAATAGAACCTGACAAAACAATACACTCCATTGCTCATGGTTCTCCCCAGGGACAATAAAGATGACCAACAGCCACATTGCTCAGTGAAGTACCAAAAGCTGCATAAACTACAGCAACACAAGATCCTACAGAAATATGGTTTACAGGCATAATTTTTGCTTTTTAAAAAAATCCTGCTTTATCCTATTTAACTGTTATTTTATATTAGTAAACAATTTCATTTACGTGAGCAAGTATGGAAAGACAATCCCGCTGTAATTTTTTTTCAGTTTTTCAATAGTTATTGGGATACTACAGGAAATGAGGTGTTCAGAAATCACCACTAGGTAAAATTCATGCTGCTTTCTCAATACTTAAATTTGTTCAGTTATTATTTCAATATACTACTCAAGGATTTTTCCACCTAACCCTTGTTTCATCCCCCATTAAAAGTTACAGGGTCAGGATCTGAACCTGCTCCACCTTTGTAATTTGAAAAAGTGACACCATCACCATCCATATTTGCCTCCAAAGATTGTCACAGTGGTCGAGAAAGTACTCTGGCAATACGAAAAATCCGCACAGAGGAATACTTGCTTGAACTGTGGGCATCATTCATGCAGCAATGGAGTGGAACCAGTCAGTGGAGGTCCTGTGGGCTAAGAACATCTGTATTTTTACCAAGATGCCCACAGCTCAGGCAAGAATGTAACATTACCAATCTGCTGGGCTTGTCTGAACCTGTCATTTTTCCCTTCAGAGATGTTGGTTATACTGAAAACCATCATCTACCTCACTCACCAAAATCAAACAACAGGATCATTAATTTTAGAGAAAAAAAAAAAAAAAACCCACACCAAAAATAATGTAAAAGTGAATTCTTTTGCCTAAACTCCATCCATTATCACTTTTTTGTTTTCCTGAAGAAGTGAATGATTCCAAAGGCTGACATGTACAATGTAGGCTTTCAAGATACAAACACAGCAGTGCACTTTGTACGGGAAATCATGAAATTTAGTCTGCAGGGTAACAGGTCAGGGAAAAACCAAACCACTAAACTCACTAGCTGCTAAAATTATTAAGTATGAGATATCTATCAAAATTTATAAGCTCTAGACATGAGGCACCTCTTAAATAATTCCATAATTCTATATTATCTACTACTCCTAATGATGTTCAAAAAGTACAAGCAGCCATATTGTGGCAAGAACAATTAAATGGAGGTGTTTGTATTAAATAAAGGTTATGGCCAACCAAATGCAGGCCCTTGGAGTTTTTAATGCTTTCTTATAGAGCTATAATTTAGAAATGCACTAAAATTCATGTCTTCAATCACCTTGATGTCAAGTTCCCTCTAACAATGACAAAGACATCTCATGAGGTGATATGCTCCTTTTTAATTTAGGTGTCTGGCATTTTGTGAGTCTACCACAGCTCTCTGAATGAAATATTTTTCTTATTAACCCAGGTAGAAATGTATATAAAATAACTTTTTTTTGTGATTACAGTTAAGGTGTGATTATTTCTACATGTGGCATGATATTTTATACTACTTAATGTACAAGAATGCATTCTGGAATATGGTGGTTCCTCACAGAGGATAAGGAAAATTTCCTAACTGTATAGGAAGAAAAAAATATTTTTCACCTCATATTGAAATCAATCTAAATTTAAAAAAAGGCAGATTGATGAACTAAAACCAAAAAAGTCATCTTAATGAAAAAGCTTTTAAATGAGCTTTCTCTAGAAAAGTCTTAAAACCTAAAATATTATTTGGAAGGGATATATTCATTGCTTCTAAATTATATTTCACTTTCCCTATCTTGAAAAATTCATCTTATTTACAACAGATAGTATCTGATTCTTAAGTGAATTATTTCAGAAAAGCAGCCTCAGTACTTATATATAGAGAAACAAAAAGGCATCCAATATTTTTACGGACCTCATAGTGGAAAAGCACTTCACTTTTATTCTAAAATTCTGACATATCTTCTTGCACTTTACTGTTTATGTTATGTTGAAAACATTGCATATTATTTTTCTTAAAACTTAATAAAGATATTTATTATATTTTTTCAGGTTTTCTGTAAATACAGATTTTTTTCTCATAAATCACAATATAACTCTTTTCTACCTTTATTTTTTTATTTCCTTCAGTATTTTACTTCCCATACCTGCCTGATAAACTAATATACTTTTAAGTTTTCAAGACATGTCTTAAATTATCTTTAAGTCTTGATTCCATTTTTAACATTTTGAGAACATTTTTATGAAGAAACTGAAAGGATGGAAAATACAATCATAGCAATACTCGCAAGAATTACGTCTAAACTCACAATGGATAAGACTACACTTCTGGAAGGATGATGAGAATTGCACAACAGCACAATTTCTATGTTCAGGATAAGTAAGAGGGACTGGACCTTTAAAGGCAAGTATATTCATTAGAAACTAGGAAGATACAACTCAAGAAACAAAACAAAGGAATGCTTTGTGGAAATGTTCATGAGTTTAGTTTTAAGCACTAACTTCTGAGCTTTAACAATTCTGTTATTTAAAGACCTAAAAGGAAACTGGTTTCTACCATGACCAAGCAACAATTTGCCATGGTCAAAGCATTTCAGTACCAGAAAACAGTTCAATGATGGATCCAATTAAGATTTAAGCCTTTGAAAGAGTATTCAACTGAATTTCTGCACAATCTGTTCTGTATCAGCAAATATTACCCCTCCTCTTTCTCACTAAAATGCAGTTTTAAAGAAAAAAAGATTTTATTGCACATATATTTCTTTGCAACAGGCTTGTTTTCCAAGTACTTCATAGAGTTTTATTCACTGCTAACAGAGAAAAACAAGGTGAATTACTTTTGTCTCTACTACGTGGTCTGTTGGTAATGCAGAAAGGGAGACACAGTGCAGTTGTTTTCAACATACTTTAATACAAACCAAAAGTAGAATAACCTTCCTGAGGAAATAAAAGCCCTTCAAACTTCTGAATTACATCAATATAAAATAATGAGTCCAACCATATACCTGTCAAATGAGTGAAACTGCATGGGAAGAATAGCCTGAGCTTCTCTCTTCAATGCAGGATCTGGGTAAGGGATTGGATCCGGGCCACATTCTGCAATTTCAACAGGGGCTGCCACAAGACTTTTCAGTATTTCTTTGACATTGATTCCTTTACTTTGGCTGATACTGGATATTGAAGATGCAGGTTTTAAAATTTCACTGGGGCTTTCTGTTAAGCTCTCCTGAGATTTCTTCACTTCTGAAGACAAAGTAGACAACAGCTCACTCATAGCATCAGGACCTGTGCTGGTCTCTAAGTCTGTCCCATTCAAAATATTGGGCATCTGTTCATCTCCAATTCCAGAATCTGTATGAGGAATAGAACTTTCCAGCTGAATATCTTCAACCGGTGTTGGTGTTTCTTTATCTTTGATATTTTCTGGAAATACAGTTGGTGACTCTGCAGCAAAATAGAGATTATGAACAAAATTTAGTTTGATATTTTCCCCTAAAAATATGATCATAAGGTTTATATGATAGAAATGTGCTATAAAGACCACAAACCATGATATTTTAAACCTCAAAAACTCATTTTACATGCAAAACATTTTACCTTCAACAGCTTTTTGGCATATAGACAGACTTGCAAGAGGGACCTCAAAATCACATTATACAAATTCAGTGACATTTAGAAACTACAGCCCACTGCTCAGACAGTAATCAAACAGCAAAATACTGCCAGCAAAAACAACATTAAAAATTATAACCTATTAATTGTAGAACTGTATGATCCTTGAGCCTACTAGAAGAGAAAATTGCCATCACTTATGCTTTCGGATTACTGCAAAATTTAGTCTTTTTTATGCTACCATCAAATATTAAGCTTGCATTCAAAAGAAAACTGCTACACCATTTGTTTGCTTTGTGTTTTGTTTAAAATATAGATTACACACTATTCTACACACATATCATTGCACTGAATACAGATTAACTCATACAGGAAGAAAGAGAAGGTGTTATTATTGATTTTTTAGATACCTCTTCTTTTCCCATAAAAGGTTAAATTCTGTAATTCAGGAAAAATTAATGAACAAAATAAATATAGCTTGATAGAGATAGGCAAGTGAAATCTGTTGAGTTTGGAACATATCCAGATTGAAAAGGATTCTACAACATCTTGTAACTGAGAAGACCATACCTCTATTAATTACTTCAGTGAAACAGACACAAAATCTTTATTAAATAAGAATAATTAGCTATGCTTAGACAAAAGTCAACTAAAGTTGTGAGTAACTTATATATTTATACTTTCAGTTAGAGAAAAACCTACTGTGGTAATTTTTATTGACAAAATGCTTTTTTAGTTTCTTTTAAAACGACATTATTTTCATTAGATTACTTATCTTGATTATAAAATTTAGCTATTTCATACCCTATGTATGAAATAACACTTTTTTAATGGCTCTGATACAGTGGTTTAGATATTATGGGAAATATTTTATAAAGTATTTGAATGGAGCTCTGCTACCAAAAAATGTGCTTCAGAAATGTAACTTTAATAACAATCTCATAACTCACTGCAGATTTTTTAGTACAGTCAGGTAAAAAATACCTACTTAGCATATGAGCATAAGTGTGGGTACATGCATGTGCACATAAAAAAAATCTGTAAGAGATTATTTATGTGTTTGAACTAATGGTCATGTAAACCTCTGCATATGTACAAGTATTAAGAAAGAACAGAAGAGGCTTTTAAAAAGATGAAGCAGAATCACCCATTATAAAGGAGCATTGTTTTCTTCTTTTACCAGCCATAAACACTGAAGCCACTTCCTCCTCCTTTTTCTCTTAAGTGCCTTAAACATATCTTATCAAATAGATATGAGCTCTTGTTTGTGAAGCAGGAAGTAGAAACTGGATTTATGAGCTGCATCAAATGCATTTAGCATCTGCCAGGTCAGGAAGCAAAAAGATCCATATCTACTTAGTACTGCCTATATTTGGCACAGAAAGACATCTGATCCACAGAATGATCCTAATGAATTTTCTGCTTGTCTCTTTAAACTCCATCCATACAAAGACAACACTTCTCAACTGAAGGGAAGATTACTACTGGACAGCCAGTAAAGCAGGTTGCTGCCCATGAAATGTATGGTGAATAAAATGGCATAAGGCTCCATTATTATGCAAATGAAGAGAGCACTGAAAAAAGATGATGGTCCACTACATGGTGAAGTTAGGTTACACTCAACCTCAATTTTCATTAAGGTCAACAATGCTGAACAGAAAACTAAAGACAGAAAACTGATAGAAATACAGTGTGGAAAATCAACTACCTTGAATAAATCAGAAGGAAAGACTAACACAAGAAATTCTGTTGTAATGAATTGACTCCAAGCCAATTTTGAAAGAAACATCCGTGATATTACCGGTCTAGTAGCAGGCACTTTTGCCAAACAGATGACTGGAGATAGCAACACATCACTGGAGAAAACCATACAAGGTTTCTCTTATTAAGAGATAGGAAAAGCAGTAGCTGGACAACTGCAAAAATTCAACAGAAAGCAAGACTTCAGGATTTATTTTGGAGTAAAGAATACAAATGGAATGCAATGAGGCAGATGAGAAAATGGCTTTCTTAAGAGAGTTTTAAAAACACTTAGTATTCAGAGAAACTAAGGGTCAATATAATAAATTCAGTAAAGCTGGGGTTGTCACAACAGATTATAATTTAGTTATGAGACCCTGGAAATTATTAGATTGCAGGAAAAGAAACTGGCTAAGAGGAAACATTGGTTACTTTCAAAAGAAATGAAAAAACCCATCAGACTGAAATAAACTACCACAGGAGATATTTTTTTCAAATTTTTAATACAGATTTCAGGTAAAAATGTGTTGGAATTTGCTGATGATAAAATTACGAGGTAAAACTGATGGTCACAGAAGCATGATTATAAGAAGGCATTATGGCAGAACTGCAAATTACATGTAACAGTGAAAAGCTTTGTATGTAGTGAAGATGGCAGAGCTTCCCATTATAACAGGAATTCATCTTCTGTAAATGACTTAAGAGAAGGACTTGGATACATCAATTGCTGTGTAACTACTTAGTTACCAATAAAATACTCTCACAGAAAAGGCAAATGTGGCTCCAAAGCTCTTTGAATAAAGAGTTTCTGCAAGAGCTAAGCATTAACAGCATTAGAGAAGGCTCTGGAAGGATTCATCATAGAATACTGTGTGCATTTGTATTTGAGAAATGTGCAAGTGCCACCATGGAGATACATAGCAATCTACTGTGGCAGAAATGAGTTTGGCTGACACAGTCTGGCCAAAGTAATACTGAGAAGTTATACAACAGCTATCACAAGCAGTAGATAAAAACTCAAAAAAAAGAAAAAAAAGAAAAAAAAGAAAAAAAAGGAAAAAAAGAAAAAAAGAAAAAAGAAAAAAAGAAAAAAAGAAAAAAAAAGAAAAAAGAAAAAAGAAAAAAGAAAAAAAGAAAAAAGAAAAAAGAAAAAAAGAAAAAAAGTCAGGATTAGCATGAGAAAAACTGTGCAAACTCATCACAAAATACTTAAGTTTGGAAAGTGACAGTCATCAATATATAATTAAGTTTATGGAAAAGCTTTCCAATCATCATAACAAGTTAAAAAAATAGAACTAATTTTGAAATGCTATAAATAGGACTGTACTTAATTACTCAGCAGGTTACTTGCAAACCTTTGTTCCCAAATGAAAATAAAATGCTGGGAAGCCTGCATCATTTCATGCTAAAAGCGGATGTAAAATTATATTTGTGGATATAAAATTTCAATATGACATTCTATAAAGTACATAATGCTAATTAAAGGATTTAGGGCAAAAATATCCAAGGGAGTTATTCTATATTCAGGAAATTGTATGGATACTTGATTTCCACAAAAATCAGATTTGTATCTTTACTTTTCTTCCTGTGCCTTCAATACCTAATAATACAAATATGCTGCATGAAGCCAATCCAGCTCAGTCTGATTTATCACAACAAATAACAATATTTAAAAACTACGAAGCTGAGTGCATTAACTCTCATTTTTAAAACATCAAACAAGCTAAATGAGTAAAGGTTTAAAAGGTTCAAATTATTTTTGTGTCTTAAGAAAAAATAAATACAGAACTGCCTTTCTGATAAGAATTCTAGCAAATTAGGATAGATGAAATCCACATAAATATGGCTGAAAAGATGAACTATATGACCTTCTTGTTCAGCATTATTATTATTAGGATTATTTTAGGTAAATGGTAAACTTCTTAACATAGGTCACAAAACCAGATTTAGTTATAAAACTGCATATCCGTAAGTTCTGTTCCACATTCTTTTACACCATGCCCTAGTACTTCTGTTGCCTTCTGAATGCAGAAATAAATACTGCTTCATAAAGTGATTTAGAAAAATCTTAAACCAGAAATGTCTATTCTTTTATAAAAATCCTAAATACTTACAGAAACTTAGCAAAATGGTAAATATAAGCAAAGCCACAACTGATTGCATCTGTCCACGTTCTAACACTGTGACAGTAAGACACTAAATTTTCAGAAACCTCATCAGTTTTCTACAGCACAAGGCCATGTCAGTAGACAATGCAGAATCATTACTAGAGCTAGTGATCTTAACCCTGTCAGAAACAGGCAGTTGGAAGCCAGATGCCTCCTTCTTACTGTTTTTCATTCTAACTAATGAGTTCATCTACTACATTATGGGAAAAATATGGGCCTAAGTTAACTAAATGACATATTGTATATCTGGTGACCTCATCCGTCACGCTCCTTCCCTAAAATATCTTGTTTGCTTGTGATTTATGAAGTGTATTGTAATTGTTTTAACCTACTGAGTTACCTAAATAGCTCTTGCACTGCTTCCATATGGCTAAAAAATACAACCCACACTCCCCCTGCTTATTAACCTAATAATGAGGCGTTTCACATGTAAGGGAAGTACCCACAATTTTGCCATTATAAAAAATGATGAAACAAATCACATTTATTATTTATTTATTTTTAACAGAGGTAAAATTTAAGTGTATATTCCTGTAATCTTCTTGTCTTTCTCATATTGTTAAACCTCCCTAGTAGATAAAAATGCGCTGAAATTTTTCAAAAGTAAAATGAATGAAAACTACTTTTTTTTTTAAAATTGCTTACAATATGGCTGAAAAAATATTGCAAGGTAATACTATCCCAAATCATTGTCAAATTTCTGCTGTAAACAATAGAAAAACATTTGTGAGTGGAAGGGTTTGGGCGATCTTGATATAGGACTTGCCTCCACCTCTGTCTGCATTTGCACTGAAAAATTTATGAGTCGTTTTTTGCATAGCTATCTTAAAAGCACTGGTGATAACCTTAACAGTTGCTTTTATAAACCCTTTGTAGTTTTCTACAGACTTCTAGAAACAGCACTCTACAAGCTGAAAATGCTTTCATTCCAAGTAGGCAGTGATATTACATCTTCCTCCATAGGTGGAAGAGTCAACTAATCAATTTCTCAAGTCTAGGCCATAAAGACAGAGTGGAAAAATTCTTCCCTGCAACATCAGTCTATTAATTTTCATGTGTAAGAAGCAGTACGATTAAACTGAGATGAGAAACTAAACATGGGAACAGAATCAAAGAGTAATAAGGGTTTGATTTAAAAGTACACTGAGAGAAGTAAGCACGAACAGACTTGCAATAGAAATGTCCCTGGAGGTTGAGGCACAGCAGTGAGATTAATCCCCCTAAAAGAAGCATTAAGATTCCAAGCTCCTCTCTATCTGCTACTCAGGACCTTCTCTTCTGTTGAACTTCTGTGAAAGTTATAAGCACATGATCATGGCCCAACCATGCAGAATCTACTAATTTTGACAGTTTGGCTGGTATTAATCTTCATGTAACTATGCATTAATAGGCAAATTTGGTCATGTCCCACTAACAGACTTCATGGGTTCTGCTATTTCTGAGGCAAAGCAACACGAACAACACTGACAGCAGAACTCATTTGCTGTTCTAAAATACTTTTAAACCAGTTTCTTTGGAAATTGTATTATTAAAATGTGAGGGGAAGGAGCCTGGCTTAGTGTTGCAATTTTCCATTCTTTCACTGTCAATCTTATCTACAAAAACATTTGATAAATGCAGCCTGCATTTAGCCTGCATCTGTTATTTAGCCACCATATTCATCCAGGTTTCTGAAATTCCTGCCAGACCATAGTCCCTTTCCTTTCACAAGGACAGCAATGTAACAGTGCAGATTCAGTCATCTAACAGCATGCCAGCATGTGCTCACAGAGAGGTGGAAGTAGAACACATGCCACGGCAGCCTCTGGCTAGCAAGAAGAAAAGCCACAGGTAGGATGTGATCAGAGACCTCAGGGCTCTGGTATTTGTGGCTAAGAGCAGAAGGAACACAGCTGAAAATGAGAGGACTGAGGAAGGTCAGATAGGAAATACTCTGGGGTGGGTTGGCAATTGGAAGGGCACAGATCTTGGTACAGAAGATTTAAGACAGAGGGTTGGGAATTTTCCTTTTAGCCAGAGTGGATTTGTGAGGAGAAGGGACGTAGCTGTCAACCAGGAAAAGCAGAGAGGCACTGAAATGGGAGAGGAATAGTGCAGGAGAGACTTAGGGTGGACAGTTATCATCAGCCCCTGTTCACAGCTGGACATGCGTAGGAGCACGTCTTCTCTTTTCGTTTAATGGAAATTTCTTCTATGTGCTCAAATTCCTCAAAAGTCTTGTCATTTGTTTCTTTCCCTGCAGTCACTAAGGCAGGCACACAGTGCAGTTCTTTCTACCTTGACCATAGAAAGGACATTGAGAGAGGCATTTATGACAGACACAACCTCTTGATCTGTTTAGGCAATGTCTTTAATCAATGTCTTAATTCTTCTTTACTAATCAAAGGTCTTTCACTCAGTGTTTGATGCATAAGACATCAGTCTGATTGATTACCTGGCTGCCAAACAAAACGTCGGCAGTCTTAAACCAAAGCATTACAAAGAGATGAACTAAAAGATTTTAGAAAGATATAATAAAAATAAGAAAATGAGAAGTTGTATTAAAGAAAGGTTAGCTTTAGAGTAAAGCAGGTATTTACATTTTGAAACCAAACCTGAATAGAAATTAGGAAACATATGGTAATACGTTTTTTTCCCTGGGTGAATTTCCCTAGATTTTCAGTTTATGCTTTTATTAATTTATTTTGTATTGTGTAAACTCAAACCCACAAAATTAAAAATAAATTATTTTGCAGGTACTTATGATAATATCTGTATTTCTTATGCATGCTGAGAAAGATGGTTTTGGTTTAATTTTGGTTTAAACACTACTTTTTAAAAAACTAAAAGTTTGTTAAAAATTTTTTAAAACATCTCTAATTTGTACAAACAAATGAAAATAAATACTGATGTTACTTACAAAAATCCCTATTACAACTGCTTCATGCATACATAATGACTGATCAATTAATAATGAAAAATATGTGCAAACATCTCCTATGATGCCTTAAGCAGCTGGTAAACGGCAATAAATAATAGATTAAGATGTATTCATTACTATCTCATGATCTTCAAATGCATGTCCTTTCAGATGTAGTTGGAATAAAGAGTATATGTTTCATCAGAAGAGAAGTATGATTATTTTGAGCAGCAGGCAGAAATTCAATAGAATTGGAATTGGAAATAGAATTGGGATGATTACCACCCATTCTCTCCTTATAGCATTCTCCTTTCTTGGAAACATAAATACAACTAGATTTTGAGGAGGACGGAGACCTGAGTTTTATCAGGACTTCCTGAGGCAAAGAATATTTTCACAGGCAATGAAAATTAGTCCTTTAGTCCACTTTGCATACTTAGGCTGTTATCCTTATGCAAAATAGTTTAAAAATAGTCTGGAAATCCCTATGCTACTACATAAGAAATACTAACAACAGTGTAGTAATGTAATTCCCAGAGTCCTATATACCTAGGAGATCTGAAAAACTGGATACTTTTCTTGTCTTCAAAGAGAAAGCTGTTTCTGCAATCTTTTAATATAGTTTGTTCTGTCAAGAAAAAGAAATCAACAGCTTCCCGTCCATCTGCACCATATACCTTTAAGAAATTTATTAATTTACAGTGCTTTGGGAAAAATAAAGGCAGTGATAGCAAGGGAGTGTAAAAGTCAATCAATTTTTGATAGAAGTTTCTGATAACCTACATAACTGATTTCCTTCACACAATATATAATAGCTTATTTGCACCATTGCCATGCTTTCATTTCTGAAACTCTCCTGAATAATGCAAATGGGAACATCAATTTTCAACTGAAAATATCTATTCATTACTTGGATAACATTAATTGTGTTCTCAGTAATTAACAGGATGCCAGCTGAACTGTAAAAAGGAAAAAAAAAAAGATTCACACTTTTCTACTGTTGGAGATGTGGAAACACTGTTGAAAGGAATAGTCCAATAAACCTTCAAGATAAGCAAGGACAGCTTCAATAGCAACCACAAGTGAAAAAACTAATTTGAAGTGATCCTGACCACTATAGCTATATCTACTTGAAATTGGTAGCTGTAATTTGAAGAGGTTACTCGGTTTACATGTTAAGGCTGATGAGCTGTTATGCTCCTCTATTTCTCCTCTTATTCTGATGAAAAGGTATTTCTTTCTCAAAATATGTACTGATTACCCTCTGCCTGGTAAGTGAAAGCACTGCTCTCAGTTTTAATGTCTCTAGCTCCACATCTTCCACATATAACACAGATATTTTTGCACCAATTTTTGGAAAATATCCCTAAGGGGAGAAATCAACAGAGAACAAACCAATATTTTCTAAGCTACTCCAATTGCTCCCATTTCAGAAATGAAAATTTTGGCATTTTATGCTAAGTTCACAAGGGTAGATCTTGCTAACGAGTAAATGGACACTAATGACGCCTTGATTAACACAGTTATATCTATGAACATATATGTAAAAAATTATAGATGTGAATGGGGATATTAGTAAGACACAATGTCATTATTGGATTAAATGCCTGACACCAAAGAGTTTGATTCCAGCTTTTGTTGTTTGTGTCTGGAGTTCAGTGAAGCCATGTCACAGAAGTCAGGATTGATCTGACCAAGACAGAGATCTACAATGATACCTATAATGAATGAAGAAAGAAAAGCATTTCTAGTGACCAATACATCTCACAGCAGGTCAGATGAACTTATCCTAAATGTGCCCTAACCTCTCTTCACTTGTTTTTAAGGGAGATGAAGATGAGCAGCTCAAATATTGATTCACAACTAATATTTTCCAGAAAGTAGAACTTATGCATGCATGTATGACTGAAGATTTTGAGACAAAACCCTGAAAATCCAGTACAGAGGTTTTGGTCAATGATTTTTAACGCTATTTTGATCTTTACTAAATCTCCCTATTTTATTTATTTAATTAATTAAATTTTAATTTAATTCATTCTTTGGTATTATGAACAGGAAGAAGTAAGTCTGTAGCATTTACTCTTGTAGGACTGTGTTTCTCAGACAACCTTCAGATGCAAGAGAAAAGTTCTGATCTGCCATTTCCCTTGAGAATCTGGTAATGATTTACTTCAAAGTGTAATGCTATATATGACCTAAATTGAAGAAAGAGAACTTTCTCTAAATTTTGCAAGATCTGGTTTGTCTGACTACACTCTACTGACTAATTCAGAAGTACTGAAGACCCTTTAAAGTTATTGGAAACAAGGAGGAGAAATACAGGCACTTTCAACAAACTTCTTGTAAGAGTAAATCTACAGATACAGATATATTTTTCTCTCCCCATAGATCAAGTTAGAAGGAAAAATAAATAGAGAGGTATAGAATGCTATAAAGAAATATATATTTTTATTGTTAAATGGTAGTCATAGACGTAACTGTAATAGTTTTTCCTTCCTAGGTTTCTTCAAGCACCATAAGATAACACCTAGCTTATGAGCAACATCTGAATAATAGTAAAAGAAACATTATTTTGCCATCTGCAAACATTTTTAAGTAAGAGTAGAATATATTTCCCTGAAAAATATATTTTAAGGTCTTTTATTTCAATACTATCTTTTATTCATATATAGTAATATCAATAAAGAAGGCAAAATTTATTATTTTTATGATGATAATGGAAGAGTTTAATATCAAATAAAATTATGTGAAAGTTCTTATAACCCACACTTGACACCAGCTGCAGTGGAAGCATTCACTGATCATGTACTGTAATGTACCTGAGACAAGTAGGGTCTCACACAGATTTAAACAGATTTTAACTGAAGATATTGCCCCATGTAAAGGAAAAAAGAAAAATTAAGAGTGTCATTAAGAACAAAATAATTATCTTAAATACTTGTAGTATACCTAATGCTATCTTACCCTTTCCTTGGTAAGTTTCCTGGTCAGATAATTAGATTCTATGAAAAATGGAGAAATGGTTTTCTTCTAGGGAGTCAATCCCTCTTCCTGAATTCATAGAGTTCTTTTCCTGTACAGTTCTAACAATTATGATATAATTTTCTTGATAAACAAAGAAAAAAATCTTTATATCCATCTAGTGTCATATGGAATGAATAAAATATGTCTTCACTTCCAGGTAACAACTAAATTTCTATCAATTTTTTAAAAAGCAGGACTTTGCTTTAGAAATGTATTATTAATTTTAAAGACTATTAAGCCACTCTGTATTAAGTAAGAAGACCTTAAAATTTGAAATATTTTTGAATATAATATTCAAAAATAATATTTGCTGCCAACATCTGAAAGCAAGTCCAGTCACTAAAAAGACAACAATTGGCTTATCCACTGGAATGAAAGATTCTCTTGAAATGACAAAATATGTTTTGACTTCTGGCCTTTTCTGACAGCATTTGCAATTTCTTTTCATTTAACTTTTTCCTGATGTTCAAAACTGAGGAACTGTGTTCACAATATAAAAAGTGGAATTATTTTTCCTCCAATGGGTGAATCTGTGAAGTGTATGAGACTGAGACCTCTGAGAGTTAAAACCCTAAAGGATCTGATGATATCAACAAATAAAACAAGTAACCACAGATAACATTTCCTTTAATGAATAATTTATTTCTAAAGCCAAACCACTTTTCTTTCTAACCTGCTCACACTTACAATGTAGCTCTATTGAACTATTTCAAAACCAAAATTATTTTACTTGAACTAAAGGTAAAGCAAGTACAGTAGATAATAATATTATATTACATATTAATATAATATTGAGTAATACAAAATATTTTCTTCTTTGTATGGCAGACAACAATCTTATGAATCAAAATCACAAACCCTGGCTTACGCACTGTTAGAAATTAAAGCAATTCATTATATACATACAGGCACACATCACAGCTCAAAAAATGCCAGATAAACATAGTGATGGTTTAAATTCATT
This sequence comes from Acrocephalus scirpaceus scirpaceus, assembly GCA_910950805.1. Lineage (NCBI taxonomy): Eukaryota > Metazoa > Chordata > Aves > Passeriformes > Sylviidae > Acrocephalus > Acrocephalus scirpaceus. Next base: position 50,216,309 of record OU383774.1, on the reverse strand, counting down.
TAGTAAGTATTTTAGCATAATACTCCCAGAACAGCATATGACAAACATAAGTCACCTTATTACTGAAGTATGATGTTAAATATTCTGTTCTTTATAAACTGGATGTATTCTAAATCACTTATGCTTTTTATAAATTGATACTTTTACCCAGGGAGATTTTATAAAATTATACCAATGACATTTTCATCAGATTAATTTTTTAAAATTCTTTTACATTCCGTGTTTACAGCACACTGCATGCAAATAATTGTGGAAATGTACACGCCAACTTGGCCAAAGGCATATTCAGGTAACCCTTTCCTTTTCAAGAAATCACAAAAACTCCTCATGTTCCTACCTTATAGAATATCTATTAAAACATACAAACGAACAAAACAAAACAAATCAGGCCCAAAACATATAATTTGCTTTGGTAGAAAAATTGGTTTCCTTCAAGAGAAACACAGCACAGCACATTAACTAACAGGCATAAAATAATTCACATACAATATCAGAGGTTTACATACCATCAGGAAGGTGAGAAAAAAAGCGAGAAAGGAAGGCAAAAGAACAGGAAAAGATACAGGGAAAGGGAATACTGCAAAACTACTTTATACTTCATGTGGTATGCAATATTTTCAAAACAGGACTGATTTTATTTTTATGGACCTAATACTGTAGCAGAATAACCACAAACCAAAAGCATTTAAATTTTCCTGTATCCGTTTCCTTCTCCTGACTGGTTTTGTTTTGTTGGTTTTTTTTCTTTTTTTATTGTTTCCTTTTATTTTATAATAATTAAAGATAATAAATTGTAGTAAAAATGGGAGAGAGATTTTCTAGAAAAATCTAGGTATGAAGTTAAAGTTTTAAAGGTATCATCAGGTCTGATCTCCATGTAACCTGAGGCGTATACTTATTTATCAACAGTAACATCACATTTAGTTCTTAAAGTGCATTACATTAAATAAGAACACCCAAACAGGTTAGGAGATGATGTTAATATTACCTTTGTAAAATGAGTGGGCAAAGCTCTGCTCAGGAATTAACTTGGCAAGGAATCCATGGTTCAAACTTGGGTGAGGGATAGATGGTATGACCACAACTGTGGAGAAAATCATGGAATCAAATGTGAGCCAGCTAGTATTCATGTGTGGCCTGGTCCACTGTGGATCCATGACAGATATCCTATCTCATTGAAACATGCAAATATGGTATTACCATCAACAAAAAAAAAAGGCATTCTAAAAGAAAGAGAAAAAAAAAAAACAACCAAGTTCTGTATCAAGAGATAGGAAACAGCATACCTATTATTTGGGCACTTCAAGAGCAACATTTATAGGGGAAAAAGAGACACAGATAGATAGATATATACAAGCAAATAGGCAAGACAATCATGGATGAAAGCAGCAGTTTCTTGTTCAGAACCAGAACATTAAATCAGGAAGGCAAAAAATTATGATTTCTCTTGACTTACTACATTCATGTAGTATTTTTAAAATGGGAAGCTTACAAGCACATTGACTTCAGAAAATTAAGTAAACTAAGCAAATTAAAACATCTTGATGAATCATAAAATAATGACTAAATGTGAATATGACACAAATTGGAAGAAAAATTCTATGAAGAATGAAAATTAGCAACTCCATAAATGAAGAAAGCAATTTAAGATCAATACAAGAACAAAAACATAAAAATTTTCTGGACAAATGCAGCTCCTATTTTAACTCTTTTAACACAGAAGGTACAGTTATAATCAATCCAATCAGACTTGAAAAAAAAACCAAACTGGACTGAGTGCAAAATATTTGAAGCAAAGTGGGGTAAGGTTTGCATTCCTCATTTCTAACAGGTTCTAAGACCTAATAGACTCCCTCCTTTTGGGCTAAAGAACACATGCCAGTAAAACCACTACTACTAAAACAAATCACAAGTTCAGTCAAAGAAGGCAATAGAAATGTTTTCCTGCTATTCTGTTGTTACCATAGGCTTTTAAATGCATGCACCAATACAGCAGGACTCCGAGAAAGTACCCAGTCCTCCACTACTACCCTTTCACAAACCTCCTCATTTAAACAAAAGGAGCTCACATGGGTAAGCAGCCATGTTCTATGTTTATTCATTTCATGGTATAAAGATATCTGTTCTTCCTAACATATAACAGATTCAGGAAAATTTTTGGTGAACTACCTTGTACTTTACAACTTTTAACTCCAGCAGGAACCTTGGTTTTTAAAAATAATTTTCAAGTAAAGAAAAATAAAAACATAAAAATATATACAAATGAAAATTAGTAATACCATATAAGCAAATATAGAGAATACCTGAAATATGCCAATGTATTTTAAAACCCCAAATTATGATTCTGGAAGAAAGTAATATGTAATTTCCTGTTAGGATCTTAAACTACTCACTAAAAATTTACTACTTTGTAGTAAAATAATTAAAGTTCTAAACAACAACAACAACAAAATAACAAAGCATTTGAAGAAAACAAATTTACCTGTACTTGTTGGTGAATTTATTTCTTGTCTGATATTTCTACCTGCCTGGCTCCCAGACCTCGCAGTTTCTCGCTGTGGTTCCAGGATGTCGCGGTACTTGGAGACCATCAGGACGGAGATGAAGTAAACTACTGCCAAAGCTAGGAACTGAGCTTGCTTGCTGTCATCCTGTGCCAGGAAAAAAGAAACACATCTAGAATATTGAATATTTTCACAAGATAATCACAAGGCTTAATAGATAATACCTTTTTGAAATGCTGCTTCTGCCAGCATAGCAGCAATTGGATAGTGCAGAAGGCTGAGTGGATTTTCAGTGGAGCAGTACACACATATAGCACATATTAAGTACTGAATTTTGGAGGTAATTCAGCAACTACACAAATCTCAGTCTGTGGGGTCAATGGACTTTTTCAAAACAAAGGCCTGAGTCTGAGAGTGCTTTAAAAGCTTCCTGGCAGCAAGGGCAACTGTCTTCTGCTGCCGCAAGGATGAGACTGTGAAGGCCCCTGACAGGAGGTAAAGGGTACAATTGCTGAGAGGGAAATCTAAGCTCACGGATATTTATCTAGCTGACATTGGGTGCATAGGTGGGTATATAACAGCTTCTGTTAACATGAAAAACCAGGGAGACTGTACCAGTGTTTTTCTTCCAGAAATAAATTCCAGTTTGTACATTCTGATTTCCCCTTCTAGAGGAGCTGTCAGCAGCAATCCTGGGTTTCCATTATTGATTTAAGTGAAAACTGTAACTTTGCTGTCCTCTTTTCTTCTCATCCCACGTAATCTGCTGCTCAAGCTGAACTGCTATCTATGGTTTAGATATTATTCTGATTGAGATTAAATTGCTCTAGTGGAACTGAAATGTCTTTCATTATTATTATCAGGTAAAACTTAACATGAAAAAACGAAAACTTTAGTTTCTATCTACTCCTATAGTGGTTTTGTCTTTTCTCAATTCCACAAGTATGTAACTGTATTACAAATCCAGTGCTTGTTTTCCATGTTTTCTGGGTGTTATTGAACATGTTTGCATGTTTTTGCAAGTCTTAAAATAACTAGAAATTATCTTATTAATTTCTTTCATAGAAGTTCCAGCAACATGCTTTCTTGAATTCTTTTCTCCATTAGTTAAGAAAAGAATAGGTGATAGAATATTGCCACTTTGAACTCAGGTTGGAGAATTTGAATGTAACATATGCACTTGCAGATATACAGTAATAATACCTATTGTACTATTTTCAAAAACAAGTACATTGTGGTGCAGTTTTGTGCTAAAAACTACTGCAGAAAAATCTGAAAAACATTTTTATATATGTTTACATACATAAATATGTTCAGCAGAAGTGAGAATCAGACGAACTGATTTGCTGCATTTCTGTAATATTTATACTAATTCTTTTTACCCTGGTTGGACAAATAGTTGACACCTTCAGTAATACAATTTTAATCAACATAAGTCATAACTGATTTATCTTGGTTGTGATTATTTGGCTAGTATAAGATTAAGGCTGAGTGTTAAATACAGTTAACTACTAATCTCAAATAGCTTAGTCAATATAATTTTTAAGTGCAGAAGGTGGCTGGTAGTTACAAACTCACAAGCAGATAGCTTGCAGATAATATATGAAGTGTCACATATGAAGGATATGTTTAATTTGGGTACAATCAAAATCTCTTTCAAAATATAAGTGATGATTTTGCAGAAGAAAGAATTACAGCACATATTACTCACCACATCACGAAAAACAACTGCTCGTAGCCGATTAATATCAACATCCTGAAGAAGCCTATCAGGGTCTTTTATGGGAGAAAGATTTCCAGGGACATTTTCAAGAGGAGTCTAAAAATAAAAAGTAGTGAGATTTTTTTTGTCCCCTCAAAATATCAAATCATTTCTGCTAGAACCTTATTTTGACATATTTTTTAGCTATTGCATCAATCTTAGATGATATTCCACATAATACTCAGATAACAGCTCTAGAAAAAAAGTGATGCTTTGAATTATTTTCTTAATACTATTTTGATATAAATTGTTATATCTTTCCAGTAGCTTGGAACAACTGTATCTCTAGACAGAGTTAAGATAATAATTTTTACATAAAAGTTTGTTTCAGATTACAGTTTTTTAGCAGAACAATAGATTATTTCTAATACGCATGTTGTGTTTGAAAATGCTGAACAGAAATATAAAAATAAATGTTAATGTTACTGAGACCTATTACAAACTACTCATAAAATAACTGCTACTATTTAAAAAAATAGAATAGTATGTTTCCTTTAAAAAATGAAATGTTTTAAGTGTGAGGCCTGAACACCTGAAAGTTTCCTTATAGTGATTTTCTTTGCATTGAACGTGACAATACTGAAAAATGTAATGTATTTGTGAGATTTAATGAAATAATACTGTGAGAGGAGCTAACTTTGTAAAGGCTACTTGAAAAAGTCTTTAGAGAAGAAAAAACACTGATTTAGTAATGAAAATATAATAGCAAAAGAGAGGGGATCCTTTAGATCATGCAATGTCTTGTATTTTAGTCATGGGCTCTGCCAAATTGTCTCAGATTTTAATTTCTGTATCCCTGAAATTTTAAAGCTGTGAACAAGTTATAAAAAAACAAAAACAAAAAACCAAACCAAAAACCCCTCAATAATAATAGTGAATCAATGACACTGGAAAAACTAAATGGTAACTGAATATCCAATAAAATTCACTTCTAAAAGTAGATAGTAAATACTGATGCCAAATATGCATTCAAAGGTCTGTTGAAGCTATTTTAACCCAGATATTCCACCAACAGAGATGCGATTGCAGGATTTCATCAAAACTGGAGAGTATCCTGATTGAATAAAAAAATCTATGCAAGTATACATGGCAGAGGTTGAGTAAGGGGACTTGCTCTTTCAAGCAGGCCAAGCAAGAGTGCAAAGGCTGGTTAGAAATGCTCCAGTCATACTCCTGCATCAAGGTTTTCATCTTTCAAATAAGTCTCCTCACACACTTTTACCATAAACCAGTTAACAGGAAAAACCTAAGCTTTTGCCAAATATTTGAGAAGGCAGTTACAATCATTTTCTGATCCTAAAAAATGGTGTTTCAGACTTGTCATCATTGCTGTTGGTCACTTAAGGCTCAGTTACCTTGGTTGCTGCTGATGCTGTCACACTCTGAAGAGCATCTTGAGTTTTACCTCCAATTAATGACGTCTTGTTCACTCTCTCCCTTTGCCTTTGCCGGCATTCTAAGCAGTTCCTCACAGCCACACAACAAACTAAAAGAAAAAATGAAAATGCCACAAATTACATTTTTTCAAAATTATATTTAGAACATCAATTTGCACTCATTACTAATAGGCAGTAATTGAAAATTTGATTAAAAAATTGAGAATTGACATTAACTCACAAATTTTATACCAGGAGCAGTAAAATTAGCAGTAACATAATGAATGGTATGAATAATAGTAAACAGTGAGGATAAATGCCATAGTGTTGCAAAATGTATCGAGGTCTACAGTGTCTGCACAAGTATCCCATTCTTTTTATTTTACATAGCCTATAGAGTCCTAAAAATCCATGGAGACTTGGATAAGAAAAATTGCAACACAGAGGTAGCAAAGCAGCTTTAAGAAGAAAAACTATCTTCTGTTTACTGACTTAAATTTAATATTTTTACTCTCCCTAAATATATACAACTTGAAATACATAAGGAAGAACATTTTCAGACATCTTTCTTATGACTAAATTGAATCAGCCTTAAAAATGTATCAAATCTATAATAAACAGGATTTTTACTTTATCACATCAAACTCTACCTACAAGGTCCTTTCCTACACATGTCACTGTTTGATCCATGGCAACTCATTGATCTGTAAGTAACTATTTAATACATCCTGTCTGCTGACTTACCAAGCCTTAGGCACTGTCGCATTAGACCTCCAGAAGACATGTTTTTTTCAGCTTCAATCTCACTAAAATTTAGAGAACTGGCAAATACTAGTACATCAACCATTGCCATCAGACGGCTGAGAAACGTTACTGCTGTCTCTGCCGACATTCCTTGTGTCACTTCAATATTTTCCAATTCAGTCTTTAAAAGGAGATAATTGAATTAAACAGTTTGAACACAACTGAAATATAAAGACAGCACATACACATAGAAATCTAAATTGTTATGCTTAATGGCAGATAGATTGAAAAGTTATTTAAAAATCTCCTACTGACACCATTAACATAAGCTGTGAGTGAAATTTAAAATAAAGCAGCATGAAGAGTGAGAGAATTATTTACATTTACATGTTGTAATAGATGAGAAAAAGTCTAGTATAAATGAGAAAGTTATTAGCAATTACAGAAAGACAAAGTAAGGGCAGATAATAAAACAATGCATGGTGCAAAAGGGTGCAATATATTCTTATGTTCTTCGACAGGCTACACAAACAGATAACAGATTAAAGGAATTATTCTGTGTATAGTTTTACTTTTTTACGCTCCCTTAGATAAACAAGCAAATGTGAGGAGTGGAGTGGGAAAAAACATACAGTTTTGCACTCTGTCTCCATGAATCAATTTTCCCTGGAATGTTTAGGGCATACAGAATCCTGACAGAGTCCAATTCTCCAGTTATGTTTGCTACCTCACGACAACAACAGAGGGAAAGTAAAAAGGGACCAGTGGCATGCAGCTCACATGTCCCAGAGAGTCGCTGTTTCTTTCCTAATGTATTGTTGGACTCTCCTTAGTGGGAACAAGCAAAAAATTTATGAATAAGTTCAATATTTCTGAAAGCTAAAATATTTTTCTCCAAAAAAACACTTAGATATCCAGAATCATGTTTTCAAATGCCTTCAGGTATTTAACAGTGCAGATAAGTGAGGAAACAGTCAGCTTAATCCAAAAAATAAATATCTGCTTAAACTGTTTTACCTCTGGAGCTAGGCAAATTGAAAACAGGAATGTGTGATACTTGTCTGCATCCAGAATTATATGACAAAATACTATTTTAAAATTTGTTTAAAGGTGTCTGATTCTTACTAATTGTCAACAAGCTTTCCAGTTGAAAGACTTTCTGAGCACACAGTTTAGTCCCTTTGAAAAGTAATTTCATTGTGCTTCTCTACTTTTATTAATTTTCTTAGAAGCAGTTATATATTAAAAAAATGTATTTTGTGCTCTTAAGGTAATTTCCTTCCAAAGGAAATAAAAAATACAGAAAACAAAAAATTCCTTTATTTCCATACTCTTAAAACATTATTAGCCTCACTCATAGCTTACTTTTAGGAATATTTTTACATCTGAAATTATAAAAGTGCAAACTGTGCCATACAGTATTAAGGAAACAATTGTTTTGAAAGATGAAAGATATAAAGTGGCATGTGTCACCATAATGATAGATAGCTCTTCATTTAATTTCTCTTAAGGGCTGGGCACGTCGGTTACATGAGTGATTTGGGAAGGGCTGTCATCTGTCTGAACTGCCCAATAATATTAGAAAAATAGTAAAATGACAACTCTCAGAAGCAAGATTTTCAGCCTATTTCCTATCTTCTTTGGCCAGGGCTCCCCTGTTTAGTTTGTGCTGTGCTCTTACTTTTTGGAAAAATAGGTTGCTGGGTTTTTTATAATAGACTGGAAGAAGATTTTTTGAATGTGCTCACCCAAAGAAAATACATTTGCAAAAATCTATAGCCATAACAGTCTGCTAGAAAAACTCTTATGTGGTTATGGAAACTTGATCTTTAAACTCATGCTTGAAATAATATCAGGCTCTCTTGCAGCCAGTTGACTGCCTGATGTTGATTTTTATCAAGTTTCAACAGTATTGTGCCAATCATAGTCTTAAAACTCTCAGAATATCTATTGCTTTTTCATTTTTTGCAAGTTATGTAGTAGATTCACTTAATAGTAAATCTACTTCTAGTAAATCACTAAAGATTTACTTTAGTGCATTTTAACAAGATTTCAGCAAACTTTGAATTAAAAAGAATTTTTTTTTGCAAATCTGCCTAAAGTTCTGCTACATGGATGAAAAAAATGACTGACAGTTTTTTACACCAAACTTACCATCACTTCTACCTGTTAAATACAGGACATTGGTATTGTAATAGTGTCTAAAATATATTCCATTATTGATCAAGCTGCCTTCTAGTATCACCAATATTTTAGATAGTGATGTCTCTCAAACTCATTGAAAAATGAACTGATCACACACCCTAGCTAATCAGTGTAATTTAAGAGCAGTACAAAGTCTCCCATACAGTGAACATGTTCAGGACATAAAGAGTTTCTCTACTGACAACTGCATTTATAACTTAAATTAGCCCACAGACCTGACTACATTCAGTCCAGGAGCTAACAGCAAACACCATAATTGACAATGCATTAGGTTATTAAGAGAAATATGGTAGGAAAAGTTAATTACTACACCTAATATACTCCTATTCACATCTTACTGTATAATATAGGAAAATAATAGGAAGAATAATAATAGTAAAAAAAGCCAAAATACCAAATGATCAAAAATAAGGTATTTTTGAAAATGCAAAAAACTGAAACTTACAGCAGAAATACTAACCTTAGAACCCTGGACATGCAACAGACAAAACAGACAACAGATCACAACAATAAAAGAAAAAGAAAATTATTTAAGTTAACTAAAAGTACAAGGTAAATTGAAACAAATTAGTATCTTGGAGTTAAACATTTGTTTAATTTATATTTAAAACAGCAAAGCATAAACACTTGAAAATAAAGATTTGTCAAAGATAGCTATGCATAAGGAAAACTTTAAATCTTGTACAATATAGAGTTCATGTAAACATTCTTCCAAAGCAACGTACATCTTTTATGTAGTACGTAAAATAATTTTATGAAGCAATGCAAAACAAAGTAAAGTTTTAACTAATTATATAGATATGAGAAGTTTACAACAAGCCATTCAACTAAATGGAATAAAGTAGTTAATCCTTTTATGAGGAGGCAAATATGTTAAAAATGCTTTGAAAAAACAAATATGAATTACAACAAGCAACCTGTTTCTTCATGCACAATGTTCTTCCCTTGGATACACTACAAGACAGGTCATTATAATATTACATTTGGGTGTGAATTCTTCAATCTAAACCAGTATCAAACCAGATATGATAATGTTTTTGGACCACAGGAGAAAAAAAATAACAGTATTTACTAAGACACTCAGACTGAGTTGTCAAATTCAAATTTCATTGTTCACAATTAAATATGTGTGTTAAATTTTTATGGTTTAGTTTTAGGCAGAACCACTTTCTCTGTAGTCACAGTGGACTAGGAACTAATTCTTAAGTTTTCACTGGTTCTGTTTTAAAAATAGAAAGACATTTCAGAGTATGTCAGTTATCATTGCTATAATTTAGGCAGTGGAAAAACCTAATCTAATGAAAAGAAAAAAAAGCTGAAATGAACTCTTTTCTTCCCTCTTGGGACAGAAAATACCATGCTCAACCAGTTTTTAAATGTGTCTTCTTCTGGTAGCTGGATGCAGCTGGAGAATTAACCTGTGACTATTATCTCCAAGTTACTAGCTGACAATTTTCATATCAGGTTTACTACTTTTGATTCTCAGAATTGTTGTAGAGCACACAGCACCTGTGGAACCACACAAGTCCTGAACATGATAATGCTAACAACTATACACAGGTCATACATCTCAGCTTTTAATCCACAGACCTAATGAGGCCATCATTAAATGCTTAATAGAATTTTGTGGACAGTTCATATAACACCAGCAGCCCTCAGATCACAATTTGAAAGCTGATATTTTGAATTCTGCAAGTAAGAAGCTGAATTATAGATTTCTTAGAATAATTGGAAAAACAAACTGATTGCAAGGGGTCTGGAAATTTGTTCTGAATTGTCACATATATTTAAACTCCTCAAATTTCTTTTCCCTTGTTCAATGTCCTCAAGTCCTTGTCACAGCTGCTATCCTTGTAGCAAGCAGTGATTACTTCCAATTGCTAGCTTGTACACAAAATGTTTTAACTGTAAACCAGCTTCTATTAACAGAAAGCCTCTTCTGCAAACCTTTTCCCTTATAGGGCCTGTTTTTCACACTTCCACAACATCTTAATAATGTCTTCTTTATGGTTGCAGTTATTTTTAGAAAGCCTCAAAGACATCCCCAACAGAAAGGAGAAAATAAAAGGAAATCTGTTTTTCGTATTTTATGACCTCCTCATAATTGTAGCAGAGTTATCTAATATTCCCAATTTAATATGCTAGACATCAGAATTAAAAGTAGAAGACATTCCAGATTATATTGTAAACCAAAAATAACTGCTTATATTTTTTGTTAATATTTGCTTCCCTTTCAAATTGTTTCATATATACAACTGGCAACACTTTAAAATACCAGCATTTGAAGCTAGTCCATGTATAGATCCTGGGATAGAGGTAGTATAGAACAGAAATTGAGTGAAATATTAAAAATTGTGGGAATAGATTATTGTGAATTACAGCAAACTTTGCCCTGTGTGCCACACAAACATATAACCTCCTCTGCACTCTTGAGCTACCCACAGATTTGTGAGTGGTTTGTTTACAACAAAGATGCATTTTTTTCTTTTCTTTTTTTTTTTTTTAATTTATATTTCAAGTTTTCTATTCAGATCATCCTAGTCTGAATTTAAAAAATCCAAAAAACAACAAAGCAACAAAAAACAACCAAACAAATAAAACCCCAAACCAAAAAGAAAACAAAAGGAAACCCCACAAGATAAAATGCAGATTTCTATTACAAGAGTTCAATATTGAGGGAATTCCATAGTTAAGACTGTTTGTTCTAAAAGTGAATACTGAGATTTATCCTAATCACTTAATGAATTCCATCCCTGTTTCAATCATCCAAAAGTTAAAGGGGGGAATGACCTTTACTGTCTGCTCTATAGTCTTTTTGCTTTCATTTTTCATTATTCAAGATGAAAAAGTAATTAATTTTTTATAAGCAGATGTAAATATATGACCTATGCCACAAATAAAATATACTAAGAGGAAATAATTAAGAACTGCTACTTAAAATTTCAATATGGGCCCCAAAAGACCTTCAGTGGGAATATCGGAATGTCACCATTCATGAAAGTGAAGAAGGAAGAAATTAAGGAAAAATGAGCTCACACTTGTAGATAAATTGAATATATCCTGTATTCTACAAGATCTGCAAAATGTGAAGGTTTTGATACCCCAGAAAAGCTCCACAGAACAGAGGTATGGAGGATCAGAGACTAAACAAGAGGAAGATGGTATGGATTCAAACAGCCACACCAGGAGATACGACTCAATCCTACAAAGTCATAAAGGATATGGAGCTGAATAAAGACATGATTAACCACTCTTTTCATAGTATAAACAGTAAAGCACATAGTGACTTTATGCATTTAAGCAGGCTTAAGGAAAACAAAGACAAGAAGTGCTTCGAAGGTTATATAATTGCTTTGTCAGGCTCAATGCCACAGGATATTATGGAAGCTAGATGCGTAAGTAGCTTCAAAAAAGATTAGATAAAGTCTAGAAGGATGAATTCCTCAGTGGTTATTAAATATGACAGCTCAAACACCCTCTCTAGTAGTTAAAATCCTAAATGCTGAAACAGAGTGTTAGTAGAGCAATCAATATGCTTGCTAAGACTTCTGCATTTTGATGTAAGCTGCAAACAGTCACTGTTGGTGGCAAGCTACGTAAACTGCCTCACTGGGTCAGCCCAAGGGCCTATGAACAGCTTCCTTTTGGAAGAGTAGTGCAATAGGGCTTGAGAGGACTTCTAATACCTAATACTTCTAATACCATGCTCAATACCAATTATAGAACTAGACAGACTAACAGAATGGTTGGGGTTGGAAGGGATTCAGGAGGTACAACACAAAATTTGAACTCTGTACATTGTGGATAGAAAGTTATTCATTAATGCAATTAATTACAACACAGTAGGTTCCACATGGAAATCAAGAAACACTTTTCCATGGTGAGGCTGACTGAGCACTGACACAAATTGCTCAGGGAGGTGATGGAGCCTCCATCCTCAGGGACAGTGGAAAGCTGCCTCAACATAGTCCTGGACAACTGGCTGAGCATGGGTGTTGGACCAGGTGACCTCCTGCATCCCCTTTCCAGCCTCAGCCATTCTGTGATTCTGTGAGTCTCTGAATCAGTGAGGGAGAAAGCTTACAGGTCCTTTCCCCCTTTAAGGGTTACTCTGGCAGAAAGCAGCCAGTAGCAGGCCTGCTGTAAGTGTTTTTATGCAGTGGAGATGTCATATCAATCTTCCAGTTTCAAATCTCTTCTCTCTTCCATTAGGAGCTTCTGGAAGGAGAAGGGTGAAGACAGCCTTTTGTAACTGATTGCTTTCAGTGGCCTACTTTGCCCTTTAAAGACTGAAAAGAAATATATTCTGAACCAGCAATCCATCCACTTCTCTGCAGCAGTTCAAGGATGCACAAGCATTAGAAGTCTGAGAATCAGTATGAAACTTCTTTTCATTCATCATATGATGGATATTCCCAAGTAGTCTGATGCCCAGCAGGGCATCTGCTCCCTTCGAAACTGTGATTCAGAATGACACTGAGGGAGAGCACCTGCTCTAAGGAGGGAGGATGGGCTGCACTCTTCATATCTGTCACAGTGATGAATAAATTCACTTTCCTTTTAATCATTATGGATGGGCAATGAGGAACTGGAATGGAGTTGAATAGGCAGGAAGAATCTTTTCTTTTTTAATTTGACACAGTAGGATTCATTCAGTTTTAAGCCAGAAACCAAACTGTAAGTGAATTACTTTATTTCACAATTTATTGTTATTTTATTGACCTAGACAGATGGTAAAATTAAGCATTCAAGTAATACAGTCCCCATGTAGTGGAGACGCGTGCATAATATCCAAATTTGAAAATGTAGTATTTTGTATCAGTGCATGAAAATCACTGCTACTGAGCAAGGCAGTATTGGCACACAACATTTTAAGAAATGGATGGGCAATTATTAAAGCTGTGTCAGGTAACTGTCTATACAGACACACACACACATATTATCCAAAATAAATAGAGGAAAATGGTGAACCTTAAAATTATTATTCCATAGCATGGTTCTGCAGTGTCATAAACCAGGACAAGAGTTAAAACCCACAAAGAGCATCCAGTGCAACTGTAGCCTAATTAATGTTGTGCCTGTTTTATATTTTTAATAAAAGATGTCAAAACACCATCATTTTCAAATGATGCCTAAAATGTTTGCTTTAAAAAAATATCCCTCAATGTCCTTTACTCCAAAAAATGGTAGTGCAGCTTGTGCTTCAAGATGGCTCACTCATACTTGTCAATATTTACAACAAAGCACTTGCAAAATCACTACCTTAATGTTATTCTTGTGACAATAATTGTAGTCTTTCACTTTTGCTTATAGCAAATATTTTTCCAGTTACCACAGTGAAAATAGTAAGGAGACAGCATTTTATCATTAATTGCTTGTCTGAAAAACACATTAATGTTTAGCAAATTGCCAGCCCATACATTCATACCATTCAAATAAAATCTGCAAAAAAAGGGTTTTTTAACTAGAAATAACAGCAAAGAAAAAGTAAAGTAATCTCAATTGCTGAATGGCTAGAAAAGTATTTGAGCTTTTACTGCAAACCACATTTGCAGTCTCCAGTGCCTATTACCTACATCATTTTAGACAAGTCTCTTTGTCCTTTCTGGGTCTCATTGTCTTCCCTTTCAAAGACCAATATTAACTACAGATAATTTTTACAGGATGCTCAAGATGACACTTAGTACGAAAGAAAGTCACAGACAAGGCATCCCATTCTAATAACGTAGTTACTCTTGCCAAAAATGCAATGTTTATAAAATATTCCTCTCTTTTTTGTGATGATACTCTGTCTGCCTGAGCTTTAATCTGCTAAGAACTTACAACTTTGAGGGGATAAAGATATCAGTTGTTTTCAATACAAGATTTAAAAAAAATAAAAAGCAGGGGGGAAAGGACCTACTGAAGAAAGAAGCAAACAGAGTAGAGAGGGAATGACTTCTGATCTCATTTGACATGCAAACTAATAGTGGCCATGCAAAAAAGGTTTATGAATATCAATGAGTAGACATTATAAAGCATGCTCTTTTGTTACAGGAATCATTATCTTAATGGTCATCCCTTTAAATGAAATATTAAATAACTATGAAATATTATTCTTACTAAGTAGTACTTCTCTGATAAAATTAGCATTTCAAATGCAAAATGTTATAAAAACTCTATATATCAAAGTGTAACAGCTTGATTATAAATTTAAATTTTTGAAAGAATTAGCAGAAAGGGGACAGGAGTCCCTAAAGAAGAAGAGTCAGCTGAAAATAGTGGTTTGCACTGTTAACAACAATTTCTAATATGACCACTAGGTGGAAATATTGTACTTACAGTTGGGGATGTGGCTGCTGACAGCAGCGGTAAAATTCCTCCACAAGCAATAATAATATTGTCTACCATCTGGGAAATGAGGTGTATTGTGTTGTGTACAAAAATAATATTTTCATTGCTATTGACAAAGTCCATCACAGACTTTGTGGAGTGACTGCAAGGACAGAAGAAAAGATGGATTAAAAACAATTTAAATAAATTTTAGATAAATACAACCTTTGCAACCGTACTGTGAATGTTTCTTTGATAAAAACAAAAACGTGGTCTACAAAACTTTGCATGTAAATTGTCTAAAAATATCAACAAGGCTAGTCTAATGAAAAAAATTGGTTGCTACCTCTTTTTGCACAGGATTATATTCAAATACTCAGCTGAGAACATCTTCTAACCTTTTATCCCCATCAATCAGTACCTCACTGGCAGTTCTGCTGAAAGCAGTGGAGTTGTTTCTGCAGCATGAAAGCAACTATTTAATATTGAGTTCACCATGCTGCACCAGTGCCATTTGAAGCACCCTTGATAACAGCTAATGATAACCTGCTACTGTTTTAAAGGAGAAACTTGATAACATGGCCGTAACTTGATTTAATATTAACTTTGTTAACTGATAATAAACCTAGCATTAGTAACAGCTCTGCAAGCCACAGATGCTTGCAAGATTAGGTAAAATCTCAGCAACTCCTAATTGGTGAGAAATTGTCCTTTGAAACAGCCACTTCCCAAAAACATAAAACCCTTGTGTGAAAATATTGAAGAATTCTCTGTCTGTAAGTATGGTGTTTCCCCAAAGCAACTGTTTGTTGTCAGCAAAGCTTTGTTGTCATCCAGCAAAAAAAAATTAAAGGCTTCAACTGAAAATACACAATCTGAAATTCAACCTTCAAGCATTATCTGAACACAAAATACAACTCCCTCCCATATACTTGGCCAAAAGCAAAATATCAAAATCATCTGTTTCCAAGTGAATATCACAGAGCAGCTCATCAAACTGGAAATTAATTGTAATATAAATTGCTCCTTTGATAAAACTATGCTCAAGTTTTGTGAAAATAAACTATTCTGTAGTGGAAATTAGATTAAATTATTTCTCTTAAATTATAGTTACAGAGTATCTCTATTAACATGTACAAAATGTACAAAAACACAAGGAAACCACATTGCTGTCATAAAATATTATATGATCACCAAGACAAAACCCAACCAGGAGCAGCCATGCAAAAGAAAACTTAACAGTAGAGTGTTTCCTTAGAAAATGTTATAGGGAAGAGGTTTTATTTATACACCTTGCAGATAGAGAAGCTCTCTTTTAACTGATCAGTTAGGAAAATGGTCATTAGCAGAAGTCATCCTGTCTGGAACAGGGGCTATAGATTCTAATGCTAAATATAAGCTGGAAGAGCAGCTCAGTTTATTTAGGTATTCAGGATTTATACAATTCCTCAAGAAAACAGGAAATACTACCTGTGAAACAGAGCTGTACCAGGCTGGAAAGGGGTAAAAAGGGAAGACAGAAGATACAGAGAGGCACTGCAGCTAACACAAACTCTTTTCCTCCCCACCATCCCAGAAACATCCCCTCTCCAAAAAGTCTAATTTTTCCTTATTGATGGAAACACAAATCAGGAGTTAAAGAAGAAAACAACAACCCACCTTCTCCAAACATGTACATCTGTTTCTAGTGCAAAAAGCAAGTCTGTCAGGAGTCGCTGGTGCATGGGAGACCACTTAAACTCTGGAATACGAAACATAGTTGTGCGTGGACCTGGACTAAACTGTCGTCGCTGCTCTTCCGTCATTGGCATTCCTCGAAATCCCAAGTCAACACGTAAATCCCGGTCTTGCTGGGTGACAGATCGACCCTGTATTGCCTACATCAACAACAGGTTCAAAAATGATGTTAACTTTGTGCAGTGTGTTTTTGAATGCAATACAGAATCTGAGAAAGGAAAAGATAAAACAATGTGGCCACAAACCACAGGAGATATTGATGCTCCAAGGCAGGCACTATCCTTCAGTAGATGAGGTGCTCCAAGTCAAATCAATCAGCGTTGAGGGGTTGTGGCTGCCCCCCTTTTCAGCTACTCATCAAGCTTTTACTCTCAGTTCTTAACTTGAAGCAGGAAAGACCAAATGTAGTCCATTCAAAGTCAGTGACCAGGCTTTATTTATGTGTAACAATTATATGTTGGGCTAATAACACAATTTTCTTTGAAGATTTGACTGAAAACATGGATAAACTACATAGTGATGTCTTCAAGGAATGTGTATTTTTGGACAGCTCCAACGTTTTCAAAACCAATTAATTTATCTGGTCTTTTTAGCAGGATCCTCAGAGAATTACATCTACTCTCCCAAATCCCATTTTGCCAATTTAAAAACGAAAGAAAATTTTGCAAAACAATTATGTTAGCAATGTAAAAATGGACATAGCACTGGAGTTGAGCTGAAAAGCTTCTTGTTTACTTAGTTGGATCTTGATCTCCTGTAGCCAGTATTATGAAAGCAGAAAAGGTTTCCTTTATATAATTTGACCTCTTGGGACTAAAATTATTACAGTTGATTGCATTTCCTATGTTTTTCTTAGAGTTATCTTTAAATGATTAGTTTCTTTCTTTCTTAGACTTATCTAAGATTTTAATTTTTCACATGAATCTTCTCCACAGTGCTTTCAGTTGTATTTTCTGGTTTTTTCTAGTTAGAAACATAGGAAAGAGTGAATTTGATATTCTTTAATATTTGATCTATTATTAATAAAGGCATTAACTGTTCTTAGAAGTAAGTAGTAGTTCTCATTTCTGTCACACAATTTGCTTGCCTTCTTTCAGTCCATTTGAATAAAAGACAGTCACTTCTTTCTGATACAGCAGGGAGATAATTGTAGACCTATTTTACAGAATTTGAGCTTAGCAACTCCAGTCAAATACATTCTCCTTCAGGTACAACTGCAGGTAACCCTCATTCCAGTAGCAACAATGGTAATTGTAACATAACAGAAGAGCAAGCTTTTATCTATCCAATAATACTGTATCTGCAAGAATGGGCTTTGATGTGCATTGCCACTGCATAAACAAGCATGAAACATTAAGTAACTCCACTGAGGTGCCTGGTCTTTTAGTAATTTTCAATGTTTTCACTGGTCTCAAAGAGATCAAATCTAACAAGGCAGTTACCACACCCACAGCAATCAAAACTCCAACCACCAGCTCCACTGTAAACATGCTAAAATAAAACTTCTCATTGTTCAAGAAAATAATTCTTCATTTGTATTTTATTTAATAACTATTTCTTTATTATTATTATTATTACAGTTAACTTCATTTTAAGAAAAAATATTTAGCCATGGACAGCTTAGAGCTCACAGCACTCAAAGATGAGATCAGATAAATTTCTGCTGGTTGCTTCACTAATAATTCTTTTTAAAAACATTATTTAAAAGAGAGATTAATGTCCACATATTTAAAACAATTCATTGTAGTTTATTATTGATTTTAATGGGAAAAAACCTGTTATTTAAGTAGTATATGCAATATATAATTTCTATACAGTCATGAAAATTTTCACGTTATGGCATTTTCAAAGAAAATGGGCCTGGAAGATGATAATTTTTCATATAATTAAAGAAATATACTTCAAATATCTCTCAGATCTCATACTACTAATCTCCCCCTCAGCAATGACCAATGATTACATCAGACACATACATGGCTACTTGAAATTTACCTGGGTTGTGGTAGTTGTCTGTATCTTCCGTATCTCCTTCCCTGCCTCCTTACCATCATCAGATCTTTCTGTATCTGATATTATACTTCCTGCATCAACATTAGGTACAGTTTTGCTACCAGAAGACTCTGTCTCAAGAGTTGTGGCGGTCATTTCAGCATATTCTAATCCTTTAGATGATGATGACAACTCCCTCTCAGCAATGCTATTCATTCCATCTGAAGTGGTGTGAATCTTGAACTCTTTGTCCTCTATTATACTTGAAGCACAAGTTATATCTACACTACCTGTCATATGTGCAAGCAATCCCAAATCATCATTTACACCAAGATGCATCTGTGTCTCCTGCACATTTGGAATGGCAATGTGATTACTTGAAAGTTCAGGAAGCAGTTTCTCCTCCTGACTAGGTATTTTATCAAAGAGAAATGAGGTATTGTTAGTAGAAGGTTCATCTTTCTCATCAGCCAGAGTTATTAATGGACCATTATCTTTTTCTTCATTCTTCTTAATGATACCCACACTTCCATGAACATTGTTTTGGAGCTTCTCAACAGCTGCACTATATACATTATCTAGAAGAGATTCCACTTCTACCAGTGCACCATTTTCTCCAGTTCCCAGTGTCTCTGGTGACAAATCCATATCATCAAGTTTTACTTCAGTAGCTTCTACTTTTTCAGCTTTTATATCAACTAAAAGGTCATGAACTTCCACATGAACTCCTCCTCCTCCAGGTCTCTCAGCAGTTCCAAGCACATCATCTGACACCTTTGTAGCCATGAGCAAGTCCCTTGTATCTGTATTGACGGGGTAATCTGTCTCACTTTCTGGGCTTTGACTTTGTGAAAGATCTTCTATCTCTCGAATTTCCATTCCACCTTTTGCTCCTGTCGTCTGAGAGGAAAGACCTGAGATGGTGCTCACATTCCCCTTCTTCCCCTTTTTAATGTTTTCTTCCTCTTGCCTTTGATACTCTTCATACATTTTTGCTAGATATTCCTTGTGAGCTTCATATGTGACCTTAAGAAGAAAGGAACCGATTATGTGGATGAACATACACCAGACAAACTGGCCAAAATCTAGCAAGGTTTTTAGGAACATATTAAGTACAGCTTACAAAATGTTTGACAAGAAAAAAAGCCACTTAGACATGAATAGTGAGAGCCACCAGATGGCACTAAATCACTTTACATCTCATATTGCTACATCGCTACTGCCTTTGGGGGTTACCAGTATTTAAAAAAACATCTGTGAGCTCTTTCTTACCTTGGAATGGGCTATAGAAAGAGTATCCACCCACACTCTCCAGCCTCCCCATTCATATTTTATTGCATGGTACAAGAGAATACGGAAAATGTTGTAAACCATCTCTGTGATCTTCTGCTCTTCTGAGTTCTTAGGATTAATGTATCCCAGAGAAAACATCCAGTCCTGCCACACTGAACACTGAAGTAAACATCTAAAGTGAAATAATTAGTTCAAAATATATCCAAACAAAGCTTCTTTATTTTAACATTATGATGGTTAAGATGGGAGGAACACCATCTCCTAACATCAATCCAATGTTAGGAATAAACTTAAAAATACTTCAGCACGAAAGAAAATATTAAAGTATACTATAGAGAAGAATCCATTATTAGTTACTGAACTAAGAAATGTTACCACAAATGTATTAAATTTATTTTAAATATATTTAATTTATTACAGGCAATAAAAGCCTACACAGAGTATAACAAATTGCTATTACCCAGAAATCAGTGAGGAGAAAATACTGTTTGTATTGACATACCTTCTGTTTTCACGGCTATTACTAAAGAGTTTTATCATATCAGATAAGAACAAACGTCGAACTTCCATCAGCTCTGCACTTGGAGTGGAGTTTTTTAACAGCGTTGCCACCACCTTAAGAATCACTTTGAAAGAATAAATTAGTTATGTAAAGCACTTTATCAATGTTTAAAAAAAGAAATAGTTCCTGACAGCCATTAATGTAAGAAGTAACTGAAACCCATATGTATCTAAGATACATGAATGAATTGTTCTCACCTTCTGAACCATAATTTCAAAAAACCCCACAGCCTCTAGGTGACACATTTATCAAACAAACATAATACATTGTCCTTACTTGGATTCTGAATTTTCACTGTCGAATCTGGCTCTGGATGTGGTTTATGAACAACTTGGGTGCATACTTGTTCTGTCAAAATCTAAAACAGAACATTAACTTCCTTTTAGCATTTGAATCAAACACTACAGTATTTATTTCTTAATTTTAAAATTTGTTAAGAACATTTACCATGGCCACATGCGACATCATATTAAAAAAATAGGTAAAATATTTTAAATCTTGAAGAATGGAATAAAGCACTTCCTCTATGCAGGGATAAAGATTTTCATGGTTGTAACGTAGCTGATTACCTAAACTTTGAGTTCATTGCCTAAATATACAATAAAGGTATTTTAAAGATATTCCATTCATATTTCTCATATTGTTATACAGTCACAGATCAAAATATCTTTCACAAGCAACTTACATCAACAATTATTCTCATACATTTCATCAAAACCAAACTGAGTAATTCTTAAAACAGAGTTTGGTTTCCTCCAGCTAGTAAAGAGTAAGAGTCAGAGAGAGCATTCCATAGGAATCATCCTGGGGCTTCCCATAATGAGGAAGACAGAGCATTCTCCTGTTGCTTGAATTGTACCTGACAACCAAATTAATCTGTATTGAGGCAACACCACAAACCTTTCACACTGGGATACCTGTCACTGAATGCGTGTATGCAACTTTATTTTTAAGAACAAGCTAAAAAATTCAATGATATCAACACAGAATTCTTAGTAAATACATTAAAGTAAATGCATTTCAAAATAGAGTAATTTCATTAGCAATATTTATTTTAAAGAAGAACTTTAGCTCTCTTATTAGAAAAATAATCAAACTAACGTCAGTCATAAACCTATCTTAAAATAGGTCTTTACATATTGATATTTATTGGTATTTAAAAAAGAATGCAAATATGCCCCTGCTTTATATGAGAGAATATGGAAAATATTTGTTCCTTAGCATCAGTTTCTAAGCAAAACTTCTTTAATTAAAGCACTTAACCCCTCTTTTCTCCTTTCCTCTGGCTATTTTCTCAAATGTAAATGCTTGTGGATGCTGAACTCCACGAGGACTTTGATTTTGTCAATGAGTTATGCATTTTCTGAGAATATCAATCACAGAAGCTCTCAGAAAACTGAATGCAGGAACTCTGAGGCTCAAGTGGCCAAACCATAAAAGGTAATGTGCAATAAAAAGGAATTTGGATCTAAGTCACTGGCAAATAGATGATGTATAAGTTTTTATGACCATAGGAAAATCATTTTCTACTTTACTCAGACTTAGAACCCTTAAAACCAAGCACTCCTCTAGTCTCTTTTTTCCTTTCTGGAACTTATCCTGAGCATCTAGTCATTAAATCAATTTGTGACTAAAAAAATAACTAAAAATCTTTTTAGTGCATAAGATTTTCAAAAATTGCAAGAGATTGTATTCTAAGTCATCATTTTGGTACTAATTGAAAATTAGACATGAGCTTTTGTGTGCAGCTTTATGTGGCATGAAGACATGGGTTTCAACCAACTTGATGTTCTCAATATTTTGCTTTTATAAAATTGCTCATCATCAAAAATAAAGCTTCTAACAAAACCTGGTAGAACAGCTGAATGCTTTGGGAGGTCATACTCATTTGCCTCAAGCAGTATCTACTACATAAAAGTGGCTGTGTTAGTTATCATTTGGCACAGTTAAAAAAAAACAAACAAAACAGGACTCTTCACAATTTTGAAAACTTAAAATGAGAGACATGCAAAAGAAAAAAGGAAAGAGAGGCATCTCTGATTTCAGCACTTTCCATTTCAATGGAAACAAACTCTCCAAACAATGGAGAACTATGAGTAATTGGAGGTTTGCAGTATCTGTTGTGGTGTGGTTTGGGGTTTTTTTTTGTGAAAAGTGATGAACATCCGAAGTAACAGGATCTCTTCCATCAGAAGTGGGAAGTTTTATAGAGCCAATGTAAAAACTATGACATTGTTAATAAAAACATCTAAAACATGGCAAAATACATTGGGAACCAAGAAGTACTTTCTCAAAATTTCTAAATATTTTCTCAAAAGTCTTGAGAATCAGGATATTATAGAGCAGATATTTTAAAGTCTTATTTTTTACAGCAGAAACAACAATCTTTACATTTAACAATTTGTACCTCATAAAGTGTGTTATATGTTGTAACGGTCACTGTATTTGTGTGCAGCATCAACCTTTCTCCAAGAAGTGTGAAAAGACTGTGAGTATGCATGATTTCAACCTTTCTCCTGTAAGAGAAAACAAAAATATTAGGTACATGATGAGCAAATTTAAGTAAATGTAAACCCAAAAGCCAAATGTTTTGATGGTGTACTAAAAACCTCTCAACCTTCTTATTTTAAAGATATTTAAGATATTTCCCAAAATGAATGCAATCATTGTACATTATATATTGTTATATAAATAATTGTATATACAATTTGTATATTGTACATATATACAAAGGTTCTTGGACAACAATGCTGTATTTAGGATGGGCTTTTGTAAATAAATCACACACCATTCTAAAAGTCAACTCCTATCTTACTCAGGGTAAGAAAGTTCAAGACGTGCACAGGCTAGTATAAATGTTACCACTGAAGAACACACCTTTTATCACATCACAAGAACTCAGGACAATCCACCTTCATATTTTCCAACACTAATTACAGAATTGGTTAGGTTGGAAGCAACCACAGTGGGTGATCTGGGCCAGCGTCCCTCAGATTGCTCAAGAAATCTGCATGTGTTAATACTAACATATACATAATATGGATTTTTCAGTAACACCTTTCTTCTCTATATATCGTTCTCTCATGAAGCAAAAACAATTCAATCCTGGAACAACACATGTTGCAATGAAAAAGAAATCAAATCCTGAAAAGTTATGGAATTCAAAGTGATTGAAGTGTATTTCACGTCTGGGATCCAAAACTACTCAAATCTTTAAAAAGTAGAGAAGGAAGCAGCTCTCATCAATGAATTCCCCTTGTCTCTAAACCCCATCTTTTTAAAATGGCGTTTAACATCATAGAGTACTTCTCATACTTTGCATCATTAAATTTACCTACTACTATAATGGATATAAAATAAAAATAATTTTTCAAAATAAATAATATTCTATATTAAAGCATCAGAAAAATTTTAAATAGGATACAGTAAGGTTTCTAAAAATTTTATGCATTAAAAAAATAAGAAACTGTTTTCATGATTATCAATGAAAAAAACACATAAATTATATAGGTTCATTCTACAACTTTTGAAATTAATAGATTATTTTATAATTTTCAAAGTAAGTACCACAAAGGAGAGTGGTAACAACTTACAACAGTGTGTACTTTTCTATGCACAGAAGGCAGTTCGTGAGTTAATTATGAAAAAAACCTACAGGTATTGAAATAGAAATCCATTAGGAGGTTTAAATGCGTGGGTAAAACCCAAAAGAAAACAAGGAACTATTATTTCAAGTGATGGCACAGAAAGAATCAAATATGGCAGAGAAGGAAAAAACCAGGATTTTTTCAACTGCTAAGTTTAGAAAAAGTAGTCTATCATCACAGATCACAAAAATCAATTAAGTTATTCAGGCTCTCATCTAACACATTACTGGTCATTTCTGAGAATCAATTATTCATCTTCATTATTCATGCTTCATCTGTGATGCATATATAAATATGAACTACAGCAACAGTAATTGGCTTAGTACCTACACATTTGTTAGTAATATTGTATTGGTTTAGATTTCATAAATCAGGTAACATCTCTCTATGTTATTCGGCTTCAGTGTATTGCAATGCAATGCCTGTTTACTGTACTGTGAAACAGGAATATAAGTATTTTATAATTTTTGTGGTTGACTTTCATTTTATAAAGTCGTCTATGCACACATATGTATGTAAACAAAAAGACACAAGCACTAGCTGTAAAACATGGAATGGAAAGGCGTTTTTACTTGCTAAAATCTACATAAAATATGCACATTTGCAGATGTTCAGAGGTCTAAAAATTAGAAAAATTCGAAGTTACACAGAGTATTCAAGGGGATTACAATCCCTCCAATTACATGAAAAATAAAGTTAATTTTTCCTAAGTACATATGTTCACTCAACAATAGAAACTACACTGGTATATGCATAATTACAAATAGATGTTAAATTAAAATTTCAGCTTCTGAAAAATTCTCTTTTCTTTTTCTGTAACCATAGAATCTTAGAAAATGCTGAGTTAGGAGGGAACCACAAGGATCACCAAGTCCAACACTTGCACAGCACCATCCCCAAGAATCGCACCGTGTGTCCAAGGGTGTTGTCCAAACACTTCTTGAACTCGGTCAGGCTTGGTGCTGTGACCACTACCCTGGGGAGCCTGTTCCAGTGCCCAACCAGCCTCTGCGTGAAAAACCTTTTTCTACTATCCAACCTAAATCTCCCCTGACACAACTTCAGGCCGTTCCCTCGGGTCCTGTCACTGGTCACCACAGAGAAGGGATCAGTGCCTGCCCCTCCTCTTCCCCTCATGAGGAAGTTGTAACTGCAATGAGCCCTCCCCTCAGTCTCCTCCAGGCTGAACAGACCAAGTGACCTCAGCCACTCCTCATACAGCTTCCCCTCAAGACCCTTCACCGTCCTTGTTGCCCTCCTTTGGACACTCTCCAATAGTAAAATGTCATTCTTATATTGTGGCACCCAAAACTTCACACAGGACTGGAGGTGAGGCCACCCCAGCGCAGAGCAGAGTGGGACAATCCCCTCCCTTGCCTGGCTGGTGATGCTGTGCCTGATGCATCCAGGACATAGGTTGCTATTTGATTTTCTGGATAAGTGATAAATATTTTAAATAAATGTATTTATTTGGATACAACCAGGTTTCTGATAAGTCAAACCTTCATCAGGTGTATCATAGTTAATCCAGCTCCTATCAATGTGAATGACTTTTACTAAGTAATGTTTGAAAAGCCCTTGGAGGTTCTTGAGTGGACTATCAATTTGCTTTATTAATTCCCAGAACAGTATTCGACTTGTTGGATCCCAAAGGAAAAATTCCATTTAGAAGCATATTCTCAGCTAACTGTCTCTCAATTACACAGTCATACTTTATTGATCTTACTGAGAAAAGCATTTCTAGCAATACCACACTCTGGCTGGACTTCCACCTCCTTTCCTTTCAAATGAGGCTTACATGATGAAGTCTCTTGTGAAGCATGTGGTTAATTTTTGTAATACACAGCCTCCCACTAAAATGCCATTTTGGGCTAATCTCAGCAGGGATCTTACCACATGTAAGAGGGGAAAAATGAGCAACAGTAGGTTAAGCAGCACTGCATGATTGTTAGTGCTTTCTTGACGCTATAATATGAAAGATCAGACTGAGTAAACCCATTTCATGACATGAGGTCTTTTTAAATGGGAATATTCCTTGCTGCCACATTTTCTATGTATTTCTTGCACAGAGATATGTCCTTACCAACCTTTTTAAACATCACTTGCTTGATGTATCTGCTTTTCCTTCTGAAGCATTCCCATGCCAATAAAATATTCTATTTCATTTTTCCCATCCTTCTAAAACTATTTTTAGAAGTGCTGCCCTGAAATTTTTATTGCAACGACACTGATAATTCCAGAAGCAAATTTTAGATCACACTCATATGTTTCCTGTTAACTTTAGCTGAACATGCAATATATAGTTACAAGATGTATTTCTGGAAAATGTTTTTGCCTTGTTTTAATGTGTTTCCCTTGTTGAAGCATATCGGATATCTGAAAGACAACTAATGTATTGTTTCAAACATCATAGTAATAGCAAGTTAACTGGAAAAAAAAATTTACCTGATTTATAAAGCTAACAGTGTACCAATTATTAATCAGAAAACCTAATAACTTGAAATAATTTCTGAAGACTGACAAAGAATATACAGTAATCATGACAAAAAGAAAAGAAGAGCTATGAACTTAAATACACCACTACAAAAAATTTTAAAACAACACTTACTTATGACCCAAATGTTTAAGAAAATATCCAAGGACCTTCAAAGCTTGCACCCATATACTTTCACTTTTTGAAGCCAATAACTTATAAATTACTCTAAAACAGAAAAAAAAATTCAAGCTCAAACATCACATATATAGATTGCATTACTAAACATCACATAAATAGCTTGTATTTCACTGAGCAAGGGTATTTATTAAGAAATAAATAAAAACAACAATTTAACCAAAATATACTGAAAGAATCAAGTGCAGCGTAAGAGTTCAATTATGAATTCTTGAGGTTGGAGACATGGTGTAGTTTGGTTCAGTTCAATGTTTTATAACAGAAAGGAACATCTTCTCCTATACTTCTCTCTTGGGACAACTAAATAAAAGACAGTCTGAGCAGTTGTAGTTTAGGACAAGAGAAGCAGATTGGAACACATAGGTCATATCCTGGAGTACCTGGATGCTAGTGAAAATCTCCTTTCATTACACCCTCTGTTTTTAAATCCTGGATACAAAAAAAATAAAGTGCCTCAAATATTAACTAATCTAATTATTAAATATTTAATTAATATGATAAGTTTAAGCACAAATTATGCAGTCTTTCAGAAAGGAAGCCAACCTTGATCTGAAGTCACCAAGAGACAGAAAACATTACCCTTACCTGCACTGTTCTGCAACAAATTTTTGAATTTATATTTTAGTTTCCCATTAGAATTAGCTTGGCTTCAGCTTTTAGCCATTCTTACTAGTCTTTCTCCACTAAAGAGTGCTTTTTCAGACAATATCTTCCTCTTTTGAAATTACTTCTGCTATTACCAAATGTCCTCTGGGGATTTTGTCCTCTGACATCTTATGCAAATGTAGCCTTAATTTTATGTAAGGGCTTAGGGGTGCTTTGTTTTGTTTTTTAAATACTTAGAAGTTGTAATTCTGTGCATTCTCCCCACCTCTACAGCACAGACTTTCAAACATGAAGACTGCACCATCAAACATTTTTAATATCAGTACCACAACTGTTACATAAAGATGTCTCCAGTCTTCCAGATCAGACTAACCCTTCTTCAAAAAATGACAGGAATAGAATTCTGGTTGAATAAAAACTATAGGCAGAAAGCAAAGTCCTAGCCATGAGTCTTCCCTTCAACGAGCACTGTCAATCAGTTTTAAGTACATATCTTTGTACAAAGATCTTAGCATTTCGGGAAAAGGGAGCTTGAATCTATCAAGTAGTAAATGCTGTGGGGGTTTCTCCCTTTTAAAAGCCCCTCGCATTTTCAAAAGTATTTTCAGAACAGCACAAAATGAAATTTCATGATAAATTTTAAATTATTGACATGAAAATTATTAGTGCCTGAAAAAAATTATATTACCAAATTAGGCATATCCCCCCCCCAAATAACACTTCTTTGGGAATTACCAGTTATTAATTTTACAGCCAAACAGATAAACACATTAATTCCACTTTTTTAAGACAAAATTTGAGAGGCTAGGGCATGATTTCTTGTTTTCCTCTTCTGCTCAGAGAATGTTAAACACACAAAGAAAGAATATTTAAAATTATTCTAGATAGATAGATAGATGGCGATTTGGCACATCTTGTTAATTACACATTCTATTTGAGACTGAGAAGCAAGTAAAACAGTGCAGTTACTTTGAAATATCATAATGGCAATCTTAAGTGGAAATTCTTTTTTTCCTCCCACATATTGAAATCACTCATTTTGTTAAAAAATAAAGCCTAAGTTATGAAATCGAAGTTTAAAAGCTCAGCAAGTGTGATATTTATGTGAAAAAGAAGCAAACTGGAGAGTGATGATACTGGAACTACTTTTTAAGGTATTTTCTCACTTTACTGTCTTACCGTATCCCATTTCTCTGATCAAAGGCAGGAATCATGGATGCTGGGTGTTCAGACATCAGTGCCACTAGCAGCTGCAGCACATCATGAATATTTTCATCCTGTATGACAAGCACCAATGTTATTCTACAAACTAACCTCAACAACAAGCTTCCCACAGAGCTGGTACAATAAGTTACAATAAAAGGTAGGTAATTACAGAAATGTACCTCATGCATTGTTAATAAGTAATTTAATATGCTCTGCAGTTCATCTTCTTTCACTCCTCGATCCTAAGGAAAAAAAAGGGCCATTATTCAGAGAAAATACATTCCTCAGGTTTGGATAAGCAAACTTGGACGTAGTCAAATAATCCTACAGCTTTTTTTTTATTTGAACCTAAAAGACTAGATTCTCTCTATCATTCTACTGCTTTTCTTTATCACATTTACAGTTCAAAACAGTATGAGGTCATATTATTTTAGTGTGGGCCCTCAGACACTACAAAATATTACTGTTACTCCTCCAGTTTGTGACACAGAAGAGAAAATACTGGTTTTCAGTCTAGTCTCAAATGGTAGATTGTCCCTCAAAGAGTAGCACTCAGCTGTAACAGAAAGAGCCCTACCCCACTTCTACCAGTGGTAGAACCAACAAGAAGGATAAAGCAATAATTGGCTTGACAACTGCAAATATCTTTTTCATTTGATCACTGTATTAAAAACTTTTAAAATATGACAATTAATTTAAATAAAGCATATTTTATATATTGCATATAAAGATACTAAACATTTAATAAAAAATACATGGCAGAGTTTGTGAGGTTAATAAGAAATTTTGTATGGATTTACTGCTTCACTATTGATTAGAAGGATGTGCATGAACATTAATTTACCAGAAAAAGACACAATACTGGCCAGATATTACCAATTTTCTACTATGAAAGATACTATCAGAAGTATATAACAGACATCAATGTTTTCACTCTGGAATAGACCATTTTACCTTCAATATAAGTTGTTTCAAGAACAGAAGCATAAATGCCCTTAATGATATGATTTCTTTCTGGGAGGGCCGAGGACCGTCTGGAAGAAACAAAATATATTTAAAATATATCTTTTAAATATAAACTAATTCCTTTATTCATTGCAGCTTCTTAAGGAAATCACAGTTCCTATAACAGATTAGTACTCTACTCTTATATAAAGTTCATATTTGCAAATGATATCATTTATAACCTTTCAGAATCACATTTTTCAACACCATATATTTAAGTATAAGCGATGTTCCATTTGGAAAAAAAGAAACCCATATTATATTTTACTTAGTTTTTTAAAATAAGCAGGAAGATGAAAGATAGTAATAAGGTGATAGTAATAGACAGAAATATGTGATAAACAACTTGGAATGACTAAACCACTATGTTAAATATCATCTGAATGAAAACCAACAGAGAAAGGATTTACAAGATACTAGTAAAAGCCATTACCTGTAGCAGAAACTAAAGCCATTTAACCAAAGAGAAGCTACTATCTGAAGAAAATAGTCAATTTAATCCAGGAAAAAGATGTAATCCATAATACTTTAAACAACTGTGCTTGATGAAAAATATTATGAAAATAAAAATATCTAAAAAAGGCAGAGCTCGAACAACTATAGTAATTTGAAACTGTTTCTACTGTATTTTCCATTCTCCTTTTTCATAAATATTGAAGTTGAACTGGAAATCCTTTTAAGTTCCTGCTCTTCAGACAATGCATGGCATAGACAGCCTTAAATTTTGTACAGTAAAAATAAATGCAGCTTAAATTATTTTTCTGTCAGCCATTTAACCTTACACTGATAAACACAGATCAAAGTTTAGGAACAGTCTATGTGATTATTACTTCCAATCCAGATGAACACAACTTTTTAATAGAGATTTTCTAGTTGTCTTTGGTGACACTTTTTGAAGTGAAGCCACTGCTCTACACACAGTAACTCAAGTTTGCAACAAGGGAAAACCTTAAGGGAGGGTATACTTGTTTCACACTAAGAGGAACAAAAGGAATGGCTAATGTACTCAAGTTTTCTTCCCTGTTTAGGACTGGAAAGAGGAGAACTATGTACTCTTCAGGAAAAAGCAAGTAAATCTTAAGCTCTCCACCCACTGTTTGTAAGAACACTAAGGGTATTGCAGTAAAAAAGTCTATCAGATAGGCTTTAAGGATATAAGACTATTTATATTAATTAATTCTAGTGGCACCATGAAACATGTTTTCCACTGTAAAAAC
This sequence comes from Acrocephalus scirpaceus scirpaceus, assembly GCA_910950805.1. Taxonomy (NCBI): domain Eukaryota; kingdom Metazoa; phylum Chordata; class Aves; order Passeriformes; family Sylviidae; genus Acrocephalus; species Acrocephalus scirpaceus. The sequence continues at coordinate 50,185,473 of OU383774.1, read as the reverse complement.
AGAAATCAGTTGGATTTTCTTTTTTTTTGGTACTAGATGCAATTAAATATTGCATGAATTTTTAGCTATGGTGTGCTTGTTATCAACAAGCTATTTTTATCTAATAAATAGATAAATATTATATTTTTATATAATTTAGCTATTTCCCCCAAATTGAAATGCAGATTCAATTTCCCTAACTGCATCACAGAAGTTTTTTTGTACACCCTCTTCCCTCCTACACCTTACTGGGATTCAGTATCAGACAATATGTGAAAACCAGGACTAAAAAAAAAAAAAAAAAAGAAAATTTTCTGAAAGAAGTCTTTCTGAAAGACTGTAATTATGGAAACAGAATAGAGACAATGGGGAGGTCTGAAAAACATTTCTATAAGAGAAATTCTAAGGACATGTCAAAAAGAAGATATCCCAGTTAAACTGGGAACCTGTTCAAAGACATATGAGTTTTATACTACTTCTTCATGTACTCATTTCCCTGGAGACATGTGACAACCTTGAAAAGGACTCTTCAACATGCAAAAGATGCCAAAGGAGTTCTTGCTTTCAGGCTACATGCCAAGCAGGTAAAGTGTAATTTTCCCTTCAGTCCTCTAGTACTACTTATTCCTTGCATTTTAGTTGGGTCATGAAGCTTCACTGCTCTAGAATCAGAAAAAGGGGACAGCTGCTACCCAAAAAACTTCATTAGTTTCAAAAATTAAAAGAGGATTGGCAAGGAAAAATAAGACAGGCTGGAGAAACTGGAGGCTATGTAACCACCAGATAGCTACAAAGAATGGAAGAAAGTACTGCAGCAATATGATGTAATGATCCTCTGACACAGACTGAATTGAATTACATAGGAAGTTCTAAAGTTACCTAAAGCAGATTTTCCACTATAATTTTTTATATCATCACAGTTTTTTATTTCATTACTAATTAAGTGACTTCATTCCTTGTTGAAGATTTATTTTTAAAAAATGTATTATTGACCAAACAATGGTGTAATTTAGCCTATAATTTAAAAAAGTATACATTATCCACACATATACTGAGACAAAAAAAGACATGTAGTTCTTGTTTTTCAACTCAAATATTGCAAAGTAGGTTTTTTTACTGTCTGTTAATCTTTGTGCCTACTATATATAGACAATTCAGTGTCACCATCACTTGGACACTGATAGTCAGCACTGCTAAAGACTAATACCAATCACAAATTAGATCAACTATGAAGATAATCCTTTCAAGATCTAGTACAGCAACCATAAATCCCTAATACAAAATAGTAACATTCTTTTTAATTGGCAAAGAGAAAAGATGCCTCCCTTATCCCACACAAAGATGAGTCATTAAAGCATTTCCTGCTTTTAGATTTCTTTATGTATGTATTTTTCACAGAGCCCATCATTTGCGTCAGATTTTTTAAAATATACGCTAATAATAAGCCAGCTTTATCCAAGACAAAAACAAATGAAAAAAAATTATAATTTTATCCAATTCATCCCTGCAGCATAGAGAAATTATGGGGGCATAAACCAGAAGTAAACAAGAGGAAATAAGAAAACATATTCACAGAGTTAAGTACAATCAGTATTGCTGTGAAAAAAACCAAAACAAAACAGAAAAAAACCCCAAAAAAACCAAAACCAAAACCAACAACAACAACCAAAAAAACCCACCAAAAAAATCCCCCCCCAAAAAACAACAACAACAACCAAACCAACAAAACAAAAGAAAAAAAACCACCCAAAACTGATTGGGAGCTCTGAATAACAAAAATAATGATTTCTATTTCTGTCTTTGGAAATAAAATTGTGTTATCAGTTCTACCAACAAGCAAAGGTAACGTTCTTTCATCTGTTTTGATTTTTTTTTTTTTAGTATGTAAAAAAGCATGATTTTTCTACTCCTTAAATTAAAAAAACATGATATAGATAGCAGAATCTCATCTCCACACAGGCATAAATAACATCACATGATATCACATGGATCACAGAGGACCTGATTTTCTCTCTGCTGTAAATCTGACAAGAACTGAGTTCCACTTGAACCCAGCTCCTGAAATAACTCTGTGGAACTTTTTCTATCTACAAAAAGAAAAACTATAGATATTTTTTCCTCATAATAATTTTTGCAGTTCCCACTTCCACAGCTCATGTTCAAAAATACTGAACAAGAAAAACATTCTTGAAAACTATTTAGCATAACATAACCTGTACTTTAACCACCATCCATTCTCAGTGACACTACTGCTAAAGGTAGTACTCATTAAGAGTTAGAGTGTGAAGGACGCACAAAACACCAGCAGAGACAGAAATGCTTGGCCACCCAGTTCAGGAACGAACTGAACCACACAGTATTTGTGGTTTGAACTTAAATGCACATTTCTCTCATACAACACAGGCTCCCCAGGGGAGTGGTCACAGCACGAAGCCTGTCTGAGTTCAAGAACTGGGAGAATACCCTCAGGCACAAGACAATAATCTTGGGGTGTCCTGTACAGCACCAGCAATTGGACTTGATGATTCTGATGGGTCCCTTCCAACCCAACATAAAATAAAATAATCACAGAAAGAAGCTATATATTTTAAATAATTTTCACTCCATTGCCTGCTTTGTTGTGTGTTCATACTGCAATGTCTGGGTGATCCGGTTATCTTTAATTCTGTATGATTTAACAAAGTATTAAAGGCATGCATGTGGCGAATCAAGGTAACAGCTATTACCATAGTCTAAGTGTAAAAAATAAATAATAAAATTTAGATTCTTTTCCTTGGAAATCAGTTTGACTTTTTAGATTCTTTGTAAAAATATTTGAAACAAGCAATGCCAAAAGAAAAGTGTAACTCATAATTTAAAACAGCCAACTCATCTCCACTATGTTGATCTACATCTAAAATGTAAAATCTACAAAGAATAATTATGGACCAAGTTGATACTTTTACACTCTGAAACAGTGTTTCAGTACCTCAGAAGGAAATGTGAATACAAATATGAATTCAGTACTCTGAATCTAAGAAGAAATACCAGCACGAAACACGAAACTAATAATGAAAGGGAAGATACAAAACCAAATTTAAAATAAGTATCTGAGACTTTAAAAATTTTATTAAAATTCATTTAAAAAACCCCGTTTACAACTCCCATTTTATAAGCTTATTACTAGGAGAAGCAAAAGAAAAACTAACTTCTAAAAGATAACAGCATTTGCCAAATGGGAAACTTCAATACTGAGCACCTTTGGCTTTAAAATAAGGGCTACTAAACTGTCAGTGCAGAAAACTCACCCACTTTGCGCTTTATTAAGACAGGGGAAGGCAATAAAACCCTGAAGAAGAGTAACTGTCTGCAAGTAATAGTAAATCAAACTACCAATATTAAAAAGTATTTAAGTATCTCCACATAAAAGATGACATGCCTAGAAGACAAGAAAACATCACACTACTAAAATGTCTGCATGAATAAGCTTACTTCCTAATATGACAGCAAATTATTTGAAGGCACTTTAGCACATGCAGTGAAATTTTAGATATTGGCATGCGTAAAGTCAAGTCCTCTCCGGATCTGAAAAGTCTCATGTCAAATCAGCCTAAAATTCCAACTGCAATTTACTCACAACATTTTTCTGTTTCATACATGAAAATTAATGTTTATAGAAAATGGGTCCTATTCTTCCATTTTGAGATATCAAGTGCTACTTAAAATGCAGCAACTTTAAATTTCAAATAACTGTATTTTTGCACTGCAACTTTCTTACTTTAACAAAATCTTTTATGCATTGTTCTACATTTCAACAAATTATAAACTTTCTGGAAGTAGTGGCTGCAGGCAGGCTAATAAAAATTAACATGAAGCCAAAATCCTGGAAGAGTTACCTTTTTTGAGCTATTGGGATTGGTGAAGTTATGAGATGTTGAAAACAGAGGTGAAAATAAAAAAGCCATAAGTGTAATAACTACAGCTGCTTCTAGGAATGTATTCTATGACTATAAGCTGTCTGAATTAGCCAGACCTACACTTAATGTTAAAAAACCATTTGGTAAAAAAAAGTGATGTAATATCCAGGTGATTAAATATTTGTTAAATCCATTGTTAAATATTTTCAGGAATTTCATCAGTTGCTAGCAACTAACGTGGATTTCATAAAAAATCTTTTATGAAATGAAGTTAATATGAAATTAAATTTAGCAACCCATCACCTCGCCAATTATTATATTTTCACAGTTGTTTGCTTGCAAATCACTACAGCTATTACAGCTCTATCAGTCAGAAACAGAAGTTATCTGTGAAATAATAGCAAAAAAAGCCCCAGTGCTGATTAGCATGGAGAAAACTCCATAGCAGTGCTGGGTTTGCACATCTGTTGCTAAGTCACTGATCCTCCTCTCTGATGGGCTGACACTCTTCAACGCAACACAGGAAAAGCCACTCTTACAGACAGAAAGGAAACTACTACTTCTTTGTAGTTGTATCAATTACACAAGGCTTTCTGCAGGGAAGAAGGAAGAGGATAAGGAACAGTGAAGAAAGAAGATATTAAACTTCTAAAAAGTCAAGTTTATCTATAAATTTAACTAAAGACAAAATGAGAAAATTCAGATATAGTAGATCATAGCATGTTTTTTGAAAATATGCATGGCCTCAGTTTATAAAACACCTTCCCAACTACTGTATGAAGACCTTAGAAATTTTGATTTTTGTTGTCAAACTGCAGCACCAAGCACCCACTAATTTACACCTTTCAGGGACTGACCTGGTTGCCTCCAGATTAAAAAAAAGGATCTTGTCTGGAACTGACACAAATGAGAGGAGAATGTACTATAGTCTGAATGAAAGAAAAGGTAGGGATGTTAACCAGCCATATCTATGCTTAATTTAGAGTTTACTGATTCATTCCTCATTTTAATTTTGTATCCTTGTGTATCTCATGCCTTCTGTTCAGATTTTGATGAAAACATTACATATTTTTTAAAGTTATGCAACTGGCATTGCACATACAAATACTCAAAAAATACAACTAACTGCAAAGAGGCAGATCTGGGCAAGATAAAAACAATCCATGCTTCCTACAGAAAGAAATGTCACTGACTCCACAAAAAGCAAACCTAGCCAGAGGGAAGCAGTCTGTAATATGCAACATATTTTCAAAGTGGTTAGGTAGTAGTATCACAACACAAAAGCACAGGAATTTTTTAAATTTAAACAAATATAATAGAAAAAAATTAGAAAATAATCTCAGCCATAAGTAGACTGTATTATCAAACTTCCACTCTCAAGCTAGTTGAGGAATTTTCCAAGTCTCTATCTAGCTGTAAATATAGTTGACACCTGAAAACTTCACCTCACAACAGCTGGGTATTCAACATTCACAAACACAATGCATATAAAACTCATCCTCTGAGTTTTAAACATCCCAATTCGTCACTGATCTCAGATACACTTAATTTGTCTGTTGCTAAAATTGTACCTGTGCAGCAGCATAACAGTATAAAGCTCAACAGAGCAGATCTCTGAAAGTATGAATCTGGATAAAGCCACTCCCTGGGTAGGATTCAGCTCACCCTGATTTCAGACATCAGTAGTGTAGCTCCCACACAAGACCAGCTTCCAACCTCCCACCGAGGTTAGTGGAGATCTAATCCATAGAGGCAACACAGTCGAGGAAGCGACTGCATTTCAAACAAAGCCTTTCTCAAGTGCCTGTCAATTAGAGGTAAGACACAGCTTCCTAAACATACTTACTAGTGTAAGTTGTCATGCCATCAAGTATGCAAAATATCTACCTAAAACAAGCAGATTTGGTGTTGGATACACAAGAAACCTGCATCCTTCTGAGAGCCAAATGAAATGCCCTATTGAGACTATAATGATGCTAGAAATCTGTATTAAGGCAACTGACTCCTGCATTCCACTGTGCATAATCAGCAGACATCTAGCTCAGAAGGAGACATCTTCACTGCAGGCACCAAAAAAAGAAGTTAATTCTATTTTGGCAGCAGGAAACCAGAATCAGCATAAGTGGATAATATAATTTATCACTGACAAAGATTTCAAGCTAATTAAGTAACCACCACAGGTAATTTTCATTACCTAGGATTTCAAACCTTTCATTTAAATGAACAGAGAATAGTGGGCTTTTGTTAAGTGTTTTAAAATAAATTTTAATAATTTTTGAAGACTACTCTTCATCTAATATTATACTAAGCAAGAACTATAAATACAATCCAAGATTCTAGAGCAGCTCTTTCTGTGACCTTCAACACCATCATTACCTCTTAGGACACCTAATCTAGGAAAAAAATTGTTACTTCTGGTTTTATTTATTTAAAAAAAAATTGAGGGAAAAACATATGCATACAGCTCACTTACAAATTAGAATTACCCAATAATTAATGTGTTAGATATGTAATACCCATGAATATTAGTGACATGTACTAAAAACATTCCCCAATTATTCAATTTCTCAGCATGACATAAATAGTTACACAATAAAAATAATTAATAAATTCTCCTTTATCAGGTAGTTTTTAAGAGACTTTCAGCCAATTTGTTCCTGCTTTACACAAGTAGACAGCTAAATGTAATGGCATTACAGCCAGAATGTATAGGATTAGAATGATTTGCTCTGGTTAATACATGCCTGTAACGTGCAGTGCTCAAACAGAATACCCATTATTGCATTTTGTTGGTGCTGTCATTCAGTAGCTCCCATGCTAAGCTAAGCACATCACTTTAAGCGAAGTTAAAAACCTCTATTTTATAAGGACAGATAAAAAATATCATTGAACTGGAAATACAGCTTCAGAGACCTCTGCAGTGAGAACTAGAAGTTTCCACTCTGTTTTCAGGATCACTTAACAATACTAATCACTCAAACCACAGAAAGCTTTCTTTGGCATATGAAATACATGTAATATTTCCTCTTTATTACAGAAGAAGAAGAATCAATCTTTTTAATATGTTTCCTAAAGTATGCCCACATAAGTAAGTATATGCTACGTGACTGGAGACCAGAGTTGGAATCTTCTGGGAATACATATAAACATAAATTATCAGCATGAGTTATGATACACTAAAAAGTACTTTCATAGTCCTTCTACTGATTGCCACTGCTATCAACTATTGCCATTTATTTACCTCCTGGTCTACAGATCAAAGGAGCTTTCAGACATTTACATCATAATCCTCCCTACAGGAGAGATGCTTATACTTTCCTCCTTATGTGTTGCACTTACCCAATCCCTTAGGAGTAATGCCACTGCTATCAGCAGGGTTGACCACCCAGTAGTAGTATTTCAGTGTGTGCATCAACTGCAGCACCGTGCCCACTCTGCGTATGGTGTTGTAGATTGTAGCAGTCCCAATGAATTCAGCTGACAGGTAGGTGTACAAAGATAGCTGCACCTGAGGAATGAAATAGTTATCCACATAAATGTAACCTCTCTGTTTGTAACCTTAAATTGTAGGGATCTTTTTAGAATAGACTTTGGATATGATACAAAAAACTGAAAAACTAATTACAATTTACGATTACAATTGTACAATTAGGGCAGGGGCTGCACTGGTACCTGGGAATGATTTAAGTAATGATAAACATATTAGCGTGTTTTTTATTCTGACTTTTTATACGGGAAATATATATTTTCAGTTTTTAGGACAATGTCACTTTTCACTTTGGTTCACCTATCTCAACTATGATTACTTAGGAAAACAAATAATTCATTACTACCAGAGATGAATGATAACATTTTAGAGATTTTATCAAATTAGAATACATAGTTTGAACTAAAATGAGACCTTACATTAATATGTAACAAAACACATTTTGCCTGCAACTAAAAATACAAAATTTTATGCTTAATCTGTAAGAAAACAATGTAATGCAATCACTGAAAAGGGGACTGGGTTTCCTGAAACAATCTTTTCATATAATCAGAGAAAACCTTAGGCAATACTTTAACTGCTTTTAGGAAATTATAAAAGACATTGGAGTATAGTTAAGCAGTGTACAGACTTCATGATCTAAAAATCATTGCTATTACCATGTTTATAAAAAGAAAACCTAAAAGAGAAAAACCAAAAACCCAAGTAGAATGTTATAAAAGAATAAAGGTATTTAATTTTGTTGTAGGAGAGTCAAAACATTATTCAAGTGAACCATTACCTTTGCAGGGGTATGTATCCAGATAGCAGGATTAAAAAGGATGTGATCACATAATTGCTTCAGTAGAGGTGCTCCATGAGATAATCCATCCAAATATTTTGCAAATGACAAAAATTGTTCCAGAACTGCTCTGGTTATATGAACTCTAGATGACTGGGGGAAAATAATCAGAATGAAAAAAGATAAAGAAAAAATCTTCTTCTTTAATATAATTACAGCAGAACTACGAAGCAGTATTTTCACCTGGCTCATCATTACTAAATACATGCAGCCTTGCATGTTTTGATGTCATTGAATCAAATGACAGTTTATACTTTCTAACAATATTAATGGTCTTTCTAATGGCTATATTTAACAGGTTAAAATATTCATCAATAACTTTATTTTTTGGGTTTTTTTGGCATTTTGCTTACTTGGGTTTGTTTTCATTTTATTAGAATCCAGTTAGGATCGTACACTTTACAGCACAATTCTTGAAAACTTCAACTGAAGTCCTTATCTCTTCTTAAAGTAAAGAAATGTCTTACTGAAATTTGGTGTCAGTGTGTGAACAAACGTTATTGGGAGACCTTCTTTTCTTTCTTAAGCTTAAGTAGGTATTTGAAGAAGTTGGGTTCATGGTCTCCTCAAATTTCAAGTCTCTCTCAGTTTCATACCATATGCCATAAAATCATTGTTGAGACTTGCTCCTATGCAGTAACATGACATAAAGACTTTGACAAACTTCTTTGTATATTAAACTAACAGAGGAATAAATAGTAAAAAACTCCAGACATCCTGCTCCTTGCCTTCTCCACAAAATGTCAAGCACTGGAACAGGCTGCTCAGGGAAGTCGTAGAATCACCATCCCTGAGGTAGTTAAAGTTGTGTAGATGTGGCACTGAGGGACAAGGTTTAGTGGTGGACTTGGCAGTGCTGGCTTAACAGTTGGACTCAAAGGTCTTCTCTAACCAAAATTATTCTGTGGTTCTATTTTTCAAGTATTTTTAATGCTGTAAGTACAGTTTGGGAATATGAAGATTTATTATTTTTAGAACTGAAGTCTACTTGTCAGTAATACAAGTTCAGCCTGGATGCTGAATTTCCTGTGGCTTGTACATCAAAATTCACAATAAATAGTCTGCAACTAATAAGAACAAAAATACTGTTTGGAAGTTAAAGTAAAAAAAAAAAATCTCTGTCTTCTCTGATTTGATTACATGCAAATGAACAACAGATACAACAGATAATTTAAAAATAATAAAATTTTGAGACTAGGAAACAAGGATTTTTCCCATCATGTGTGCCAACTGAATATAAGCATATATTGAAAAAAATAGAATATGTCCTTTCAAAAAACTGCAGCTAAGTGAATATAATGTAAAACAACACCCAGAAAACAACATATGTTTTAAGAATTATGCTGTGATCAGTGGAAAACCTTTAAATAGTCACATGACCAAATCTGATGAACATAGCAGGTGTTAATTAGAAGAGCATGCAAACTTTAAAAAAAAAAAGTGTACAACATTCTAAATTGATATATTCCACGTGCATAAACCACAGTGCTCTATTCAGGAGAAAGTCCTCCATGAGGGCTCACCAGTCTGCCTGTGTGTAACTTACCAAACCAAAGCTAAAAGCTTTATAAACTCATTCTGGTTATGGCACAAGAAAACCTACCCTTGGGAAAAAACACCACCTTCGGCTAGTTCTTTGAAATTCTAAATCACACTTGCTTAGTAATGAAAACAGAAGCATAGAAAATCTGCTTTTAGGTATTGAGTCAAGGTATTTCCCTAGCTGCAAAGAGCAAAGGGAACAGAATGAAAAACACTACTTATCATTATTCTTCAAAATTCAGAACATTTTTGTAATGTGATACTATGATTTTTTTATCTTCTGCTTAAAAGATTTCTATGCTGACCTCCTGGTAATAAAAGCCCAGTAGTAGACATTCAGGAATATCAGAGCCATGAGCTTCAATTGTAGGACCATCACTATCTTTGTTTAGCTGACGGTAGTTCTGTCTCAGATTATTTAGATTATTAAACCCTAGTAGCAGAGTGTCATGGGGCAGGGAGGCAGGAGATATTCCTCAGACAACTGAACTGAACCTCAGTTTTGTGATAACTGCTCATCATGCCTGAAAACCAGAAAGCACAGGGAATGCCCCTTGCAACTATTTCTTTCAGAAATAAAATTTTGTTACAGTTGTTCTTCAATACACAGGGCAACTACTTCAATTTCAGATTTGAGTCACAGAAGATTAATTTAACTTTTATTAACCTACACACATACAAAAATTAAATCTCAGTTATGACATTTCTGCTATGTTTGTACAAACTAGAAACAAAAGAACTTTCCTAAGCAAGTTTGGGGGGACAGAAAGTGAAGAAATAAAAATACTTAAAGGTGATTCTGAACCAGATCTAAAGTAGGAACATGAATAAGAAAACAGAACCACCTTGAGAAAATGGATTCTTTGAATAGTGATATATAAGAGGATGAGGAAGATGAAGAGACTCCTGTAGACAGCTTATAAAATAATTTTAATTTGCAATACATATATCACAAATATATTTTATTCCACCAGACATTTGAGCCAAGTGAAAGTGCAACAATGACAGTAGAAATACTAAGAACAAAGATAAAAACCCTCCAAACATACCTTTTCAAGGAGATAGCCAATGACTAGAAAGCCTTTTCCACCAAGCATTTGTTCTTGCATGGCTACTGAACTCTTAAGAAGCTCAACCAAGAAAGCCAATAGTGTAGCACTGCATGTAAAGAACAAGATTTTTTGCAGATTAAAAATGTTGCTTTCTCAATAATCACCAGCTATTAAGTGAATAGAAGTAGGCTTAAGGTGGTGAACAATTCCTTAAAAGAATACAGAATACTTTTTTCTTTCCTGTTGAGAAATTTCTCCAGTGATTTTTCACATATTACAATGGTAGGAGTGGGAATTCATATTCAAACAATCACTGTCAGTACTCCTGGTTTGACTATGACTACCCCACGTTTTAAATATCCAGTCCTGGAGCCTGTAGTTCTAGCCAAAGTTTTGGCAGCTGAGAGGCAGAAGATGTTGAGTGGAATCCCATTGACAGTGCTGGAATGACACCGGCAGGGGCCGTGTCCAACATTTCACTATCCAGACTAACTATGCTTAGCAGCAAAGTTTGCAGCCACTAGGTAAGTCCTCATTCTACACTTTCAGTCCCTAGAGTCACTATTAAAACAGAAATGAGGCATAAAATGTATGAGCATAAACACAGGCAATGATGCCCACCACAAACCACCGCAGAACAACAGCAGGGTGGAGAGCTTCCTTCAAACTTTCTAAAGGCCAAACATGAGAATAATATCTGCCTGACCAAATAAGGGTTAAAGATTACTTTTCATCCAGTTAGGAAAGCACAGAGAGACTCCAGAGGTTACAAGGAAATCACCCAACAGCCCATCCCTGCAGTATCTTTAAGTGAAGTGTTCAGAAAGTACAGGGAGGGAAAGTGTTCAGAAAAGGTTGCAGTATAGAAACAAGAGATATGAAAGACTTCAGGGGATGGAATTGGCAAGAAAGTGAAACTATGTTACAAAAACCTGCAGTGGAAACATGACAGATCAATTCACCACACAGAAAATAAATCATAATTGACTCCTGGGTGATGAGAATAAAACAAAAATACACACATCTGTTGCTGAAAAACCCAGAGGAAAGGGAGAAAGAAAAAAAAAAAACAAACTGTGACAGAAAGGAAGTATTTAGAATTACTTTTCAATTATCTCAAAAAGGTAGATGCTATTGTAGTATGTATGGTAATGCATATACAGTGCATACATAAGATCATTATTCCTTTTCTAAAAATTAAATAGATGCAACAGTTCCTAGCTGTACAGAAAAGTGTGTGCAACCACTAAAGTTCTCACATCTGTTGCAGGCACAGGCAAGAGTGAAAACTGTGGGTTTTGCAGGTATGAAAAAAGGGACTTAAAGAAAATTTCCAACCTGCATTTGATTTCAACTTTTCTTACAGTATCTAGTCATCTAAAGGTTCAAATAGAATCTCTTACTTTGAAATAAATGTTGAGATTGGTTAATCCACACCAGCACCAAAAAATAATCAAAGTGCTGAGGAAAACAAGATTTATTCTCTTTGTTGAGTAAGGCTGTCGTGTAAAAGAACAGAGGTAGCCAAAGTACATGCTGGGAACATGAAATAATGCCTTGCCTTTCTTCATTGTTGAATGGTCATAATAATCCATCTAAAATCACATACAGAATACTCCACAGAGTGTCAGCAATAAAAGAACACAGATAATATCCATTTACAGTACTCCAAAGCTTTTATCAAAACAGCCTGTCAAGCTGTCACATCAACTTCAAATCAGATTATATGCATCAATTTTTCCTTACCCCAACCAAAAGTTTCTATTGTATTTGTCATCTAAAATAAGAATCTAATCATTTTTACTACACGAAAATCCATAAGCAGTTCACATAAAGTGTTGAAGATTTAAATTTAGATTTTTTTTAAAAAAATTGAATAGGTTAAAGAAAATTCCATTTAGATAGATGGTGCTTACTACCATCCTCTATGAGTAACCTTATAACTTAGGACAACAAGCCATTATGTATAAAGTCAAGAAACAGCATACATCTTTGCAGAATTAGAACTTAAATTACAATAGCAAAACCTATTAATATTATATCAAAAAGCCAAAAAATATTCTTAAAATGGATTGGTAAGATTTTTGTACCATGAACAGACTTAAGTTCATTTTCTATTCTCAGAAGTACTTTGTCAAAAGCCTTTCAATTTGTATCAGTTTACTTGTTCATTCTATGAATTTAGATGTAAACTCATGGGCTAGAGTTATTCTTATCTCATTATCTCTGTATATACAATCTCTATACAACCGTTAGAAATTCTGACAGACTCTGAATGCAAGTTGTAAGACACGTTGACACCATAATAATGAAGATTTTTCTCTCTCTTTTCCTCTATTTAAGCACACATAAACCACAAGTCAACTATGAAAGTGTAAGTGACCAGTTTATACCTAACCATGCCACAGACACAGAAGCAGACAAGCTGGTTCTAAGTAAGAAAGACTGACTCAAAACAAGTGTAATAATTCAGATGCAGCCAGTGCTCAAATATCAGTTTTTGGATATTTACCACCTTTATGCAGGCTATGGCTGAACTAATTAATCCTGTCTGCCCCATATCACCTCTGCATGGAGCTACCTTAGCTGCTTCTGCAGAGTGATGCCAGTGTTTCTAGTTTCAGGAAAATGTATTAATTTAGCCAATGTCTTTGTGAATGAGCTATGCTTTTTACTTAATTCCAAAATGGCTTTTAACATCTATTGATCCAGACACATAAAGATACCTCAATCCAGCTCTGCAGAGTCAGCTCAGGTCTGCAGGCAGTAACTCTCATTTCTAATCCTTCTGCATTATCCAAGATTGCCACTATAAATAATAGAGTTGACTGCAGTATATAGTAATTCAAATCTTGGGATAGCACACATGAATGCATCATTACACCTTCAAGCACATTAAAAAAATCCAAGTACCAGAAAATGCAGCAGTTAAGGAGAACCATCTGGCAGGCACATAGAGCACAATGAAGTTTGCGATGAATACAGTATAGGACCACAGTATTGATAAAAATTAACATAATAATTGAATTTAACTAGCAGTTTGCTCACATTATTATGCAGGAAATTAGGTAAGTAAAAGATGTGTAATATTTTAACTCATAGAAGAACTATAAAATCAAAATGGAAGTTTTTAAAATTCTCACTGCATGTACAGTACTGAAGAATATTACTACCTTAAGATGCTCAGAGATAGGCAGAAAACAGACTACATGCTGTCTGTGAGGTTGGGGGATCTTTAATTTTTTTGGAGGGTTGGGGGGGAATTGTATGGTATTTATGGTTTGGGTTTTGTTTTGTGGACTTTTTCCCTCCGAGAGGTTGTTAAGACTTCTTTTAGCTGAAACTTCCTTTTTGCAGGAGAAGGGAGGAATGAAACTAAGTAACAGCTGTTGCACACAGCACTGGTTTAACATGTAATATTCTGCATCTTACATACTTAATGCCAGAGAGCATCTCATCTGCTTTAATTCTCAGATAAATTTTCCCGGCCTCTTCAAAACTTCTCTTTCCCCACATTGTCAGACTGATCTCAAGGAAATGTGTATCTAGATATAAAATCCATACTGAAGTAATGTATTTTTCCCCCCAGTATTGCATTCTAAGAATTTAATCTAATTTGGAGGACTGTATCCAGAACTTTTAACAATTTCTAGGGATACTCAATTTATTTATTCACCTTGGCAGCTGAACACAAATTAAACCTGAAGATTTGAAATATGAAAACATTTATCTGCAGAAACAGGTTGCCAAAATCATTCTTTTAAAAAGGTGGTTGTTGACAGAGGGAAAATTGATGAGAAGACTGTCATCTATGTTGAACATTTTTCAAACAGAATTTAACAAACTTACCAGCAACTAACATGCATCACATTGCTTCACAGTAACTGACATTACACACTAAACTTGCAAAATTCTGTGCACTGCCACACAAAAATTCTCTCCATTCTTTCCTACTTTCAACACCCCTGGATATAAAGGATACTTCAGCTCATTCCTACATCTTTTCTATATCATGCCCTTTGTAGAACAGATCAGTTTGACTGCAGTGGGGCCAAGATACAGATAGAAAATGAAACTATATATGTCAAACAACACTAAATCAGAGAACAATGATAAATACTGAAAATACAACTAATTCCTGAAAAAAAAAATCCAATAGTTTTCCATTATTAAAAAGCAGGAGAAAAAAAAAGGTGATAGACCAAAGTATGATGATGCAATACCTCCAATGGTTATGATACTGTTTATAAGCACCTTAGAAGTCAGGAATTTGCATCCTTAATATAAAAGTGAAATTTGCCTTGGCTTTTTGTTTGTTTTGTTGTTGCAGTTCTTTTATTCTATTTTATTTTTAAACCACTACACAGATCAGTTTCTCTAGACTCCTCATTCCCATGATAATTTTCTCTGTCAGATTTGCCTTAATATAAGTTTCATCTTGTATTGTGCATTACAAAGTTATCTGGATTGGGTTTTACAAAAGGCACCTTTAGCTAAGGTAGGCATGTTGCTTTGGAGATCTAAGTACGATTATTAATTATACACCATTTAACTTCAAGAGTCCATATAAAAGACAATGATGCAGGTATTTGTTTTGTCTAAATCTCTTTGGGAAAGAATTCTTTATAAAGATTAAAATCTTTTATTTGTATTTTCAGCTTTTCCAAAGTAATACAAAAAAGATTGTATGAATAACCCCATCACAGGCAGTTAGTATGATAATTCTGAAAATTAATCTTAGCATAAACAGATAAAGTGGTATTAAGGAAAAACATACACCAACAATTCATGTTTCCATGAGCTACAGCTATGGCAGCTCTCTAAAGTGCTTTTCCTTAGCTTCCAGTTTAAATATGTTTTTTTCTTTCTGTAAGCTTGTTGAGGAGAAAGGGGAAGTGATTTCTTTCTTATGCCTTTTCAATTCTTTTCTCATAATATATGATGAAACTAATAAGACTGCTAATCAGGTTTCATTCATAAACATGAGTCAGCTGAACAGGTGGGTGAGAGAACTAGAGAGGCAAATCACCTCTGCTTACAGGAAAAACATTTTGGGACACAGACTCCAGTAATACATTAGCCACCCTTAATAGTCCCTGGATCTTCTGGAGCATGCAGAGGTATAGCAGTTCAGGAGTTTACAGTGGATTTCTACTACATGATAGCAGTGGCTATATTTTCATTAAAACTTTTGTCCAGGCAGACCGAATCTGGCATGCCACATTCACAGTTGGGAAAAATTCACGTACAACAGATTTTATCTGATCACAGCTACGTCACACTAGTGATGTGAAATATTAGGAGCAATATCCTGCATTCTTCCTTTCAAAACAGAGAGGAAGAGAGTCACCAGCACTCAACAATGCGAATTCTGAATTTTACCCTGGAGGCAGCAATGGACTGGGACCTTGGCTCTCCATGAGAGGCACAAAGGCAAATGCAACAACCTAAGGAAGGATTATTTCCAGACCTACTCTCAAGTTTAAATACCTCTGCCAGCTATGACAAGAAAATTATTGAAACCCAGGATGAAAGGACAGGTTATGTTAATAGAATACTACATGGCATTCATCTTATTTGCTGCCATAATCTTTAAGATAAATTCAATTAAACTGAAGACATTAATAAAAATTATTGGAAACTCGCAGATTTCTCATATTAGGCTAATAAATAAAATCAATACATCAAACTAATTTCTGTCAAGCTGGGTTGTTTCATATCTCTAGAAAATGACAGGGAACCTGTCTATTTCTTATCAAACGATAAATCTTAAAAATTAGATGCCCAGTTATACCTGTCTTACTTATAAAATATAGATAATTTTAATAATTCCTTTATTTATGTTCAGATGATGAGGTTTTGGGTTCTGTTAATAATTCCCTTCTAATATTAAAACATCCAAACAACAAATCAAATAATTGAGAACCCTGAGGTGATTAAACAGATTTTGATATTTGCAGGAGAGAAAGAGGTGAGAAGGATTCAGAAAAGCAGTAGAACTGGGACAACTGTCTGTTGTGGTTGTAGATATACTTCTATAGTTAAGATAGATATAACTGAGCATCAGCTATATAAAGAGAGACAATAATCTAATAAATAAGGGGGAAGAAGGAAAGGACTCTAAGTACACCACTTCCCTTATCCTACTCCTCAAATGAACCTTTTCATGTTTAGCACTCTTTCCCCATTACCTTCTTTCTTTGATCCCAAAAGTATTTTATTCTTTTATTTGCCTACTTCCTTGTTCTCTTCCAGCATTATTTTTCTTGATACCTATATACTCCATTAAATAAAGTATAAAACAATGCACATACACCAAAACTGTGTTAATTCAACATATAAATTACATCTCATCAAGCAACTATTTGCTTAATTTTTTTTCTTAATATGTTCCTGAGTTAGGATTACATCCTCTTGTATTATGCATTTGTACAATCATATAGCACAATGAATTACAGTTCTCTTTTTAGAATATAATCTAATTATAGAAGAAATGCATTGACTTATTCAAGAATAATTTTTTTTCTACTTACAGTTCAACTAACTCCAGAAATGTTCTGTACATTTTCAATTAAACATTATGAATGTTCTCACTCGCTGAGTAGACCACACACTTGGGAAGAATTAGTCTTTATCTCAACTTCTAAAACTTACATTACATTAGCTCTTCATTTTTAAACAGATCCAGTTATTGCATTGTCATCTATTACAGGTTCAGCTCATTAATGAATTTAACATACACTTTATTCCTATGTATAGACACCTATACACATAACCTTCCTTAAGCTAGAATAAAGCGCTTCTGTCTTCTGCTTTGCCAGTAAATAAAAACGTACAGGGATTTTTTTTTCCCCAAGCTTATTTCAAACCAAACATTTCTTTTTCTACTTCCCTTACTTTACAATGCTTCAATGCAAAGTACATCCTGCAAAAAAGACTTAAAAAAAAAAATTCCATATTAACCAATACACAACCAGCTTTTCCGTCTTCCAAATTTGTTGGCAATTTTAGTATTAATTGGTTTTTTCAGCTATTTTTAAACTGACCTATCTAATGCAATAGGAAATATCCAGAATAATTAATAGAAGAATATCATAGGCAGGAAAATAAGCCACGTGTTCTGCATTACGTATCTATTTTGTCACCTAATTCAAATAGAAAAGCCAGCTTATCTTGCCCCTAAGCACTGCTTTCTAGCAGGCTTTGGTTACAAATAATCCTCCAGGGAAACACCACATCAGTCATTCAGCATTATCTTTTCAGATTTGTTACCCCCAAAGACGTAGGCCTCACACTTTTCTGGAGAAGTTTAGCGATCCTGTGCTACCTCTAGGACAGGAGCCTGCCAGGACAAGCATGTGGCAAGAGATCTTTTCAAAAATAACCATAGCTGAGCTAGTTTTGAGAAAGGAGTCACCACGCCTGGAGATATTTAAAAGATGTGTAGATGTGGCATTTAGGGATGTGGTTTAGAGGGGGACTTTGCAGCCCTAGGTTAATGGCTGGACTCCATGACCTTAGAAGCATTTTCCTAAAGCATTCTATGATTCTAAGTCAGTATGGGTATAAACAATTTTAAGTCCTTTTCAGGCTTCCAATGGAAGCATTAACATCTGTGGAGGCTTTTCAACTTAGTGATGTCTTCCATAGTATCAGAGGAATAACTTCATGGGTTCCAGCTTAAAATTTTCTTGGTGTGTCCCCAGTCATTATTTCAATAGTAATATGGTCACAAAATGCCTGATCATAGCTCTATGACTTTCTGACCACGTATTAATTAATTTTTGAATGTTATGATATATTAATTCAAATGAAACAGACTTTGAGAAGATAAAAAACGTTGCACTCTCATATAAAGGCATATTGATTTCTTTCAGAAGTTGGATGAACTGTCATAAAACTAGCCTTAAAGACTCTAGAGTGATTTGAATTAATTATTTAATCATATCAGTTTCATACTGTAAACTACTTTTTTAAAAAAATAATTTTTTTAAAAGGAACAAGGGTAAAATATAGAAAAAATTAGAGAACATTCCCATGAAAAACAAAGAAAAATTTTGCTTAATTTAGTTTCCATCTTGGTTAAAAGAGGCTTACCAAACTGTTGTTTCCACCTGACTGTCATGCAGCTGTCGATTGTCTAACTGGGCAAAGAGAGGAAAAAGAACCTGGATCCCTCCGATGGAATGAATTGCACTGTGAATGGAGTGGGTTACAATAGCTTTCACATCCTAAATACATAAAAAAAAGGAAAACCCACAATTAATCTCAATTTCAAAGGACAGTTGAAAAATGTAATTTTCGAGCACTTTAACACCAAATTGAGTGCAGACTTTTAAAATTTTTTTATCAATACTTATACTTCAATCATAATTACTATATTTAAAGGCAAACATTAAACAGAAAATTTTCAGTATCATGGCAAACTGTGCCTTATAGTATGAAGGCTGTATTTCTTATGGAACATTTTTTCCCTTGCTTTATTAAAGGAAGCAAAGAAAGAGCAGTTCAAGTGAAAGTTATATTAAGAGCTGACAGAGCACAAAAGAACAATCTCTGTACACTAGCAGACAAATCCTCTGTGCGATGTTCAGCCAACAGCAATCACAGAGCATCAAGCATCAAGCAGCACCAACCTGAAGCATGAGAGCATGGGGGGAGTGTACAAAAATTGAAGGATTCTCCTTTGGTGAGGATTCAAGGCATAGCTGAGCATCAGTGGCCTTCGCATTATAGGTAAAAGCGATGCTACTTGCGAGTTTCCCATCATACAGCACTTGTTTATGGTGCTCAGCCAGATGAATGTCACTCTCGGATTTAAATTTGAACGTGCTCTGAAAAAACCCACAAGTTTTACAAAGTAATTAATCTAGACAAATTCCTTGCCACAAAATGTGCAAAAAACTATATTGGACTCAAGAGGGAATAAATAAACTACTAAACTTTGCTTGCATTTACCAGTAGCCTAATGCTACTGAACAATGAGATACATTTTTTCATTTACTTTACACCACATCAATGTGTCAATACATTATTTGGTATTTAATGTATTTTCTCTCCTTCCAGAGTCAGTGTTTACAAGTTTCAGAAGCAACTATCTTTAAAAAAGTCACATCAACCAGTCATAAATATGTTAAAATAAAATTTAAGCATAAAACACACTAAAAATAACGAACAAAATAAATGTGCTGCATTTTAGTTTATATGAACTCACTCAGAATATAAAATGCTATACCATGTTGATTAAAGGAATAGCTATTTTTGAACAACATTAAAAACCATACTTCATTAACAGTCAGGAGTGTATATAAACAAGCCACTTAAAATAAAATCCAAAATAAATCATAAATGCCAGACTTCATATTAATTATTCTCAAATTCAGAGCTTTTCCAAGAAAGACTGAAGAATTTTGTTATTTTTAAATATACCATGATTCATACTTTATCTAAAATTAAGTTTTTTGGCAACACTGAAAAATAATAAAGCACAAGAAGATAAATTTCTGTCTTTCTGCAAAGCATTGTCAGATATACTTGGTATATAACTATTGCATATAACAATCATTTAACAGTGGCAAAAAGTCAACTACTAGTAACACCGTAGAGTGCTGTACTGATATAAGGAAAGCAAATTTGCTAGCAATGACCACCATTTTATTACAAATGAAGATATAAATATATATGTGTGTATACATGTATATAATGTTATTGCTAAAATATTTACCAAGTCTAAAATAATTGATTTTTGAGATCATACATTAACCATTTCCCTTGCTTTCACTGCATATAGCAATCACAGTTCTCTTTATCCCTTTGGTCCTACTAAATCTCCCCTTTCCCCTCCATGAAATCCTTTATCACTGAAACTACTGATAGCACCAGCACTGGGGTTTTTGTTATCCATGTTATTAAAAACATGAATTAAAAACATCCATGAATTAAAAACAGGCAACTTATAGACTATCAGCTGCTCTTTCCAAAAAAAATTAGAGGTTCCTGACATTCATGTAACCCCATAAACTCCATCCAGCCTTTTCAGAGATCTCAGGGCTGCTGGAAACCCTGAAAAAATCCTTTTGATTACAGCCAAACAATGGGAAGGTGCATCTGCTCAAGTGACTGACACAATGTAATATAAGGTCTGCTGACTAGCATCCCTTTGTATGTGGGCCACAAGCTGAACAGACTGGCCACCTGACTGGAGCTGCTGGAGTACCCCTGGAGCACATCTGGTGGTCAGCACTGCCCCAGCCTTGGTGATGTCTGGCAGAAGGGAGGCTGCAGTACTAAAAAGGTACCAGACACAGACACCATAACAGAAAACAAAAGCAAGAAGGGCAAATGCATTTAGATGGCAAGTCTATGGTTCAGTCTGCATTTGACAATGGAGGATAATATCTACAGGAGGGGTGCACTAGGAGGGGTGCTGCTAGTAGGTGGAGGAAGGTGCTTCTTCCCTTCTACTTAGCATTGGTGAGGCCACACCTGGAGTTCGGGGCTCCCACTGGGAGCCATGGACTTACTGGAGAGAGTGCAATGAATGGCCACTAAACATGAAGGGATTGAAGCATCTCTCATACAAGGAAAGGCTGAGAGAGTTGGGACTCTTCAACCTGCAGAAAAGAAGTGGCAGAGGGGATCTCACATATAAGTAACAGAAGGGAGGTTAAAAAGGAGATGGTGTCAGACTCTTCTCAGTGGTGCCCAGTGGCAGGACACAAGTCAATGGGCAAAACTGGAACAAAGAAGGCCCCATCTGAACATCAGAAAACACTTTTTCACTGTGAAGATGCCCAGCAAGGTGATAGAGTTTCTATCCTGGGACTTACTAAAAAACTGTCAGGAGATAGTCCTGGGTAACTGGGTCTGGGTGACCCTTTTTGAGCAGAAAGGTTGGACCAGAGGACCTTCAGCTTCCAGTTGCTTCCTACATGTTCAACCACTGTGATTCTGTGATTTGCATTTGGGTTAGGAGTCAGTTTTGTAGGGAAACTCCCAGTGGCCCCACTTATTACTCTGCTCATACTGCAAAGCCATTCAAAACCAGAGACACCTTTCAGGCTGAAACTCAAATATCCTGCAACTGATGATATTCATTCAGCCCAAAGGCTCAGACTACAATCCAAAGCAAAAATACCAATATGACACACTGTGAGTATTGAGTCCTCAACACTAAATGTTTTAATCCAGAAAAGTGTTCCTATTGTGCTACACTACTTACTGAAGTAGAAATTCCCAAAGAAGGAATATTATGCTTACAGCTTGAGAGCTGGCTCTCTGTTGATATAGCTGCCTACATCTCACTTATCAGGAAATGACTGCTACAGATTACAGATTTGTCCTGAGGAAGATGACATGCATTTCACCCCAGAGGGCATTTTAACTAAACATAGAAATCTCTGTGCACTTTCTGCAGAGGAAAAATAATAAAGTGATTTCACTGATTGCGAAAGATACCTACATGTACTGTATTTAATGCTTTACCATATGAAAATACTTAGTACCCTGAAAATCTTTCATGTCCCTCAGCTTTTTCAGATTCCAAAACTCATAAGGTTTTTCCACTATACAATTTTTCATGACTTTGCCGTTTAAATAAGTCAAAGTGTTTCAACACAAAATCTTATTATTTCATTACCATGAAATTTTGCAATGTTCTAAACTGCTTAAGTCAAATCAATTTTATACAGAAATTTTGAAATTATTCTATCTCTTCCTTGTCAATGTTTAATATACTGCAAGAATTTATTAAAGATCACTACTTGAAAGTCAGACACAAGTAAGTTATGAATCAATATAATACTGCCTCACTTTTTGAAGAAAAAACAGGAATTAAAGGAATATTCTGCCATCAAAGCCTAACAAAAGTGATCGTAAATTGGAAATTCTGGTCTCCCAACCTAAAAGATTATTATAACAGAATGTAAAGAGAGGTTAAAAATTCTGATATACGATTCTCCTTTATTACTAGCATTGATTCACAGAAAGATAAAAGAAATTCAGTATATGCATACTGTACTGGGAACTTGGGAAAATACTTCCACAGGAGAGTAGTAGAGGCTCTTGTGCATATGCATCTCTGAGGTCTGCCACAAGCAGTGTGAGGGCATCAAGACAGAAAGAAAGAGCCTTGGATTTAGCATATTCTATGTACAGTAAAAATACATATACAGGATCCATATAAAATATGTTTGTGGCTCCTACAGGAATAGGAAGTAACAAAGAGAGATGAGAATTATTTCAGCATTGTATTCTTCAGTAAAAGAATCTGTGCTTGAACAGGAACATTGCTGAATACCAGCAGCTCTCCCCCTTCATTTAGCAGCAAGACTGCAGCTTTTTGATTTACTATTCACTACATTTTGCCCCTGTAGGTTCAGCAATCATACATAAAATATTTTCCTGTACTATATAATTGGTTTAAGCAAATTTGAATTTTTGGTGCTATTTTGTGTCTGTACGCATGCATGAGTGAGTGTACTCTTACTCCAACCTTATGTGACAAAAAGAATGGTATTGCAGCACTGATCAAAAACAAACTCAGAAGCAACATATGGAACAACCTGATAAATTGCTTTGAAATGCCTATGGGATGGTTAGGAGGAGTGGCACAGATTTGACAGGGCTATTAGAACAGGGCTTTGAGAAACATCCCTTTATAAACAGCGCCAAGCACTGGTATCAGATGCATCTCTGCCTCTCACATTACCTCCCCTGCCCCTCCATTGTGTTTATCAGCCCCTCGGGATCCCAGCACAGACAGGCTTTCCTCTCTTTGCTGCCTGGGAACGAGGATGGGCAGCAGGGAAAGCACAGTGAGAACAAGGATCTTGCTCTCATTTCCTTTTTCTTCCTTCCATCTCCAACAACTTACAGGATCCACAGAGTAGGTAAAAGTCCTGTTCAGCAATGGCAAGGCTCAAAATGAATATGCTTTAGTACAGATAAAACCTGGAAATGTAAACATTGAATCATAATATGTCTCTACTAAATACAGCTTTAAAATTCAAGATATATTATGGATTAATTTGGGAAGAATTAATGGGGAAGAGACAAATCATACTGTTCTATTTCCAGTATATTTGCCTCTCTTCCCCTTAAAATTTTGATTATGAGTAATTTTTTTGCAGTAGCTACTAAGTGTGTCAGTTTCTCAATATTGCTACTCACACAATGTAACATTTTTTTTAAAAAAGCCTTTTGCTACAAGTGAAATTGTAGTATTTCAAACTAAAACATCCATTTGCTTAACAAATAAATTTTTATATTAGGGCATGCTGGTTATAACCAAATGCACCCGTAAGAAGTGCAGATCAGCATGGAAGGACTATGAACTGTTTCTATGTTACTACACTATACAAGCATGTAATGTGCAAGAAATAATATAAACATTATACATAAATAATTATTTGATATACATAATAAGTAAAACTTATTTTAATGACTTCTCTAGTCAATCCTAAAACCTGTTGCTTCCATCTGCACCACAGAACAGAAGTGGGACAAGGTGCAGCAGATTCATTGTTATTTGTAGATCAGGCTCTCACTTTTCCTGAACTTTGTGGCTTTGGTATCATTTACAACATTATTTACTATGTATATTAACAGATATGTCTAAACTGTCCTGTATGTTGGTAGAATATGCAGATTTCTCTGTTTTCCAGAGGTTTTAATGGCAGTTATGGTATACTAGGGGCATTATGAATGATTGTGAGGGCAGCTGAGTGAGATGCAAAATCATAGTCTCTTCTCATGAGCAAAGTAGGTAGAGGAATGGTCTCTTCCCCTAAAGAATCAGATCCTCAGATATAATGGACCAAAGTATGAATTTTAGATCAAAGGAACTGCCATATACTGTCATAGGATGGAAAAAAGATCTGTATGAAGACTTTTCAAAAATATCTGAACTATTTTGAATAATCCTTCTTTTGGCAGAAAAGGTTTGGCACAACTGGAGTTTACAATTCATCTAGGGTCTTTTTAGGAAAAGTTGAACAGTTGAGTTTCTCCATTGGCCAACAGTACCAGTACCAACAATTAGAATGAACAGGAAATGTCATGAACTACTTAAGAAAAATTTCTGAAAGGCCAGTTTGCATCAACAAGTTGGATAAGAGCAAGAACATGTTCTCTAATGTGCAGGAATACAAGCTATATATCAGCTGAGGCTCCCTTAGACTATTAAATCCAATACAGAAGTATTCTGAACTGGTGGACATTTGCACCAGCACAGAATCTGAAAAGATTTACAGAAATAACCTTAAATGAGATATGAAACAGGCAGGCTTTGAGTGAAAGGTACAGTTGGTGCCCTGAAATCTCAAAACTACAAGACATGGTTCTTTTTTTGGTTGTGAGTAGATATTGCGTTGGAAAAAGGTCCAAAAAAAGTCTTCTGTATTGTCGGGAACAATAAAGTCAAAGAAATACATATTATTTCTAGGGTACTGCTCTGGAGACTGTTCCTTTTACCCACATTAAATAGTAAAATATACTTCCAGATTTTTAGACAAGGAAGAAAACTCCTTCAGAGAGCAAGGGAGCATTACTGTTCTGTGTACATGACCCAAATCTAAAACCATGACACATGAAAGAAGAATTTCCCCGAAGTATTAAATTTAGTTGCCATTTTTAAAAAAATCACCAAGAGGCTACAGGTGTGCAGAAATGTAGTTTAAAGGAAGCCTATGAATCAAGCAGGGCAATTTGACAACTGTAATAAGGTTAATGCAATAACTATTGGAAATGTCATTTGGCATGAAAGCTCATATCCTTATCGACACCTTCAACACTCAAAAACTCTTACATAATAATTTGAGCTTCTTCAAACGCATGAAAGCCTTATTCCTGTTTGACTTCACTTCAGTATGCTTCTGCATACTGGAATCTAATAATTTAACAAATTCATAAATGTTTACTACATTTATTATTAAGAAGTATAAGGCTACATTAATTTCTTTTGTATGACCATAAAATGTTTGCAGAAATATTTGTATATACTTTGGAATAAAATACTCCTTGTTTGCAGAGACGATGGATGGACTTTTCTTAACTGACTAAATACTTTTAGTTTCAAGGCAGATTTTAACCATCAACTATATGCAATAGACTCTTCTCCAAGTAATTCTGATATATCCATGGTTATTTAAACTACATAGATACATACCATAAAATATATTTCCAATTGCCTCTGTCATTCAAGTGCTAGATATAATCAAATGATTAAGAGTATGCATTTTCAACACACAAAATTAATACTATTAGAATCTAAATGTTAATATTTTCTTATGGATTTTAAAAGTTTTATTTTCAGAGTATATGATATATATTGAAAAACTGAAAGTTTACTTTGGATGAAACCACAGATTTCAAAAATTAGAAAAAGAAAATTTGGGAATAACTGATAGTATAAACTGAAATTCATTATTGTTTATCTAGAGTTAGATTAATTTTGAAGTATTATCCACCAAGGAGTGTCTGCAGATTTCTGTGAAGTATCTGTTTTGTTTTTCTTGATGAAATAATACTATACACAGTCATTCCAAGACATGTGTCTGACTGGCGATCCAAGGCACCATTAATTTGTCCAATCTGTCCCCTCGACATCAGTGACAAAGCATGAGCTCAACTCAAAAGCTCAAGTTTTAACAAGACTGTCTGAAACTATGCATTTGAACAGAATTGATTTATTATGCCTTGTTGAATGTTAATCTGCCTTAACTCAGGTTTCAAAACACAAGCAGTAGAGAAGAAAGTTATTTCTCTGGTATTAAATGCACCAAATAAAAAATTTCTCTAATCTGATTATGGCCCATAGTAATTTTCATAGTAATTTTCCATAGTAATTTTTCACATATTTCAGCTATGCTTTAAACAAAAATTTAATCTTTCAAAAAGATGGTAGAAAATAAGGGTTATTTAGGATACTTGACAAAATAGTCTTATGTTGCTGGAAACAAATCACATGAAAAAAATCTGTGTGATTCTAGGAGGAATATTCACATGCTTCACATATCTTCCAAATATATCTCTCAATCATTTTCTTTTTCCAGTTTTATGCTTCTTAAGATCTGGTATTACCTTATATCCAGGTCCTAACTGATGTATTGCAAAAATCTGTGCTGGGTTGAGTGCTTCAGTGAATACATATACTGCTCCAAGCTGGCCACAGAACACTCTATTTGCATCAGCAGTCTCCGAAGATCCAAGAAAACATTTATCATAGCTCTGTATCAGAAAGAGGTAGTTAATAATGAAAATTAATTAATTGATATTAATGTACAGCTACTAAAGCCACAAATAAAGGGAGGCTGGAATTAAAATTATAAACCAACCATTATCAATCTTTTATTACTACCGTGTGGTGAATAAACTAATTTTGAATATTGTAGCATTAATTGTTTTAGAGGTCCATACCAATGGCTGCTAGGATCTGTTTTCTATTAATTGGTCAACATACAACAGAGAAAATTAGAATAGTACATTCAAGTACAAAATAATTTCCCCCCCTATTGCCTTCTAGGAATATGACACACTTGGAACTTCCTTGTAATTGTACTCAGGACTCCTACCGCTAATACACAAGAAGACATGCTGAAATGCCTTCTCTCACTATTGTGCAACTAGAACTAAACAACTCTAGAGGAAAAAAAAGAAACAAATACAGATTTTTCTAATTTGTAGTTGTTGCATAGTGTCCCTCTCTGATCACAGCCTACAATGATTTAGTTCGACCTTAAATCTTCTTCCGCCTTCTTTTATACTCCTAAGAGTTATTTTCCATGCCTTTCCAAAAACTATCCGCTGTTCTCCATCAGTCCACATCATATTATTTCAGATTAGAAGTCAATCTTTGTAGCTATTTTGCAAGGATTTGGTTAAGTTTTTCAGGTGCTTCCAAAAAACTTGTCTAGAACAAAGACCTGAGAAACCAGAAAACATGATGCAGCACAAAAGGACAACAGGAAGAAGCTTTGAAGGTTATTCTCACAGCTTCATTGAGTCATCTGTATTTTATTGAATGGAAACAAGGATCAGGCACAACTTTTTGAGCTGGATCAGCAAATCAGTAGAACCTGCATTAGGAAACCTGCTTTTTCATCTGGCTTAACTGCTGAGTTTTAACTTAAGGAAAACTTTTATCAGTCTAGGGAATGAAATCAATTATGGTGAAGTGTTACAGCAACTGCTCTAGGTGGATAGGCTGCTAAGAAGGCTAAGGGGACTCAGGTGTAAGGACAGACAAAGACCCAGAGATCACCTTTAAGAACAGGTGAGGGAAGAAGTATCCAGGATTTTGTAGTTCATTTATTCTCTTTTGATTTACCTCTTATAATTTTTTTTCCCTTGGAATTTCTATTATTTTAAGAAATTTTGACAAAATTAAAAAACATCTGGCAAAAACCCTACACTAAAATTGATTCATAAAGTCATATACAGGATGTGCGGAGCAAAAGATGAGTTAATCAGACCCCTTTGAATCCTGGTAAACCTAATGACAGAATTTTATAAAAATTTTCAGCTACTTTATTCAAGTCCTGCTTAGCCTTGAAGATTTTCCTGACACTGTGCCATTACTGTCAAAAAGTGTTACATCAATTAATGCTGAGCAATTGCCATTTTCAATGGTTATTTGAGGAACTTGTCTGAGCTACTGATGCCATGGTTTTCCTAGTTGATATTTCCATATTCTGAGACTACACTCCTGCTTATTATAAGGGTATTTTCCTGGTTTCCCCTAGTAAAAACAGCAATTGTAGCATTCAACAGATTCTGAGTTTTAATTATAGTAAAGTTCTATGCCTGTTAGCCTCTAGTAATTTCCTTTTCTGTCTTTTTCATTCTTTCCACTTTACACTTTCCTATTTCTGGCACTTCATTCTTACATCATTCGTGTTTCCATTATTTTTAATTGGAGGGGAGGGCTAACTCCTGATTTCCTGGTAATTTTATCCACTTCAGTTCCAGATGCCAAGTAATCTGAAACCTGAATTATTTATTTCTTTATTTAGAAATCAGCACCTAGTACTCATAGCTCATTCGGTCTTCCTCCAACTATCTCACATTTCCACAATTTTAAATCTGACAGACACCAAGTTTGCTTGCCTGTTTTTGTACATCCCTGGTGGTATGTCATTAATAATTCCAAGATGAAGTGATTGACAGATATACTTCACTCAATCCCTTGGCCCAAAACTTCCTATTTTACTTAAATAAAGAAGTTAAACTCTTGGGACTTGCGGACCTTGTTATTTAAACTAAACTTTATCCTTAACAACCTTGATAATTATAAGCCTTTTTTCAAACGTAGTACAAGTGCTACTGATGTTATCGGTGTGTTGGCTTTTCATCACTTAAGTAAACTTTTTAGATCCTTCTACAGCTTCCTTATTCTACAATGGAAATGCAAAGTTCTGTGAAAAATGTCAAGACATCATCAATTCATCTTCATTGATCAGAATAAAAAGCTTCCACCAAACCTCCACATCCCCACACTCTACACCTGGAAGAAAAGGTCTCTGTTTTTTTTGTCACTTCCCATAACTGGAGAAAATTCCTAGTCGTACAGCTGTAATAGTCAAGCTCTTCAATTTAACTTCCATCTCAAAGTGCATTTGATATCTTACAAATAATTAACTCTATAAGGCCTATGGAGTTGGTCATGACTACTGAGGAGCTTCTGGCTGCACACATTTGATTCTGTTATACCTTGCCAAGCATGTCACTTCACATTTTTGCTATAATCCCCAGCTACATTTACCCCTTGGAATATAAGCTCAAGGAGTCCTTTATCACTAGCCATGGTACAATGTACAGGACATGAACACAATAAATATTGGCACCATTATGGGTTTTATATTTCATTAAATAGTAGTAATCAATTTGGAGCCAAAAATGGCTCTATGAAAAATGAGTACCAGTAGCATTCAAAATAGAAACAGTTAATACAAAGAAGTTTATAATGTCTTCCCCTTTCTCATCCAGATTTGTATCTTCACTGTAGCATTTGGGTGAAACATACTGCAAATATTTAATACGAGGCTCAATAAAATGAAAACATATCTCTTAATTCAACATATATTTGTGAAGAATGCAGGTCTGAACCTGTAATGACTATATCATGCAATATCCTACATCTGCCTAGCCACATTACAACAAATAGTTAAGAACCCAGTAAATTCATGGCCTTGTATAAATAAGAATGAATTCTAAGTAATACAAGAAAAAAATTCAAAATAAATGAATATATAAGCATTTTTTTTAGAGCTTCACTGGTTTTGCCCTCTCTATCTTTACTACCATTTCTCCCAGGCTACAGATGAAAATGGTAGACTGAGGTTTTCTACAGTTCTTGCTTGGATACAGAGGTAAATTTCAGATATTGAAAAAGCCCTCATAAAAATATTAGAGAATGGTAATGCAAAATTGGTCTAGGAAAAAAATAAAATAAATTCACAATCTCTACCAAGACAAAAACCAATGCTTAAAAAAATTATATTCAATTCAGTTCCTTAATTTTAAACTCACTAATGTAAATGTATGAATATTTTACTAGTCTAAAAATATGTTTAATCTTAATGCATCTAGTTCAGTGGTAGATTTGACACTGAGCAAATGAAAAATCTTGTCATCAGTACATTTAGTGTTTTTAACACTACATCTTGATTATCTCACAGTATTCATCCATAAAAAAGACTGAAAAGTCAGATGGACTTAGTCAATATACAGCTCCTGACTTTCTGTTTTCACAAACAGTATTGTTAAAGCTATCAGTGTAAACTATATACATACTTATGCTCAACATGGGATGTAAAGAAAGAATGATTGGCTGACTTAAGTAGAGTTTTCTTCTCCCCAAAAACTATTATGGTAAGGTATTTTATTGACGTCTTGCAGGAGACTAGTTATATCCAAATGTAAGAATATGAAGGTAGATGTTAACAAATAAGCTGGGTAATTGCTCAAGACTTTTTTCTAACAACTTAAACTTTATATGAAACAAGAAAGTTCTAATATATTTAAAACAAGAGTTTCTCTTCCTAGGTAATGCAAAATAGTAAGAAGCCTGTGTACACACTCGCCTATTTTTCCTTTTATGTATTTTACACATTTGCATTCATACAGCTTTCCTGAATTTCTTGCTCTTTCTATTCTACTTTCTATTCTTGATAGAACAGATTTTTGTTATTAAAAAATGGAGAGCTAATGATAACTACTGTCTTTCATAGCTTAGACTATTACCTAATGGACAAAATAAAACCCTAGCACATATTTAAGACTTCCATAAAAATATCTGAAGCTTGGTAAACCAATTTCATCCTAGGAAAAGATAGTACTTTTGTTGCATGAGAAAGTAGAAAAGAATGCAGTGAAAAAAATACAAACAGAAGGAGCAGCTCCTCCTGCTAATCATTTGTCATTAAGGATTGCAGATCCACACATGATATAACCAATAATCCAGACCAGATCCTCTGAGACCTAAGCTGGCTTTTCAGTCATCGCACTTCACCTATCATGAAAATACTTATATTACAAGGAGGAACCATGTTCTGCAAAAACTTAAAGGCTAGCCTTCTCTTGCTAGTAGAAATGCTACCAAAAAACCCAGAGAGCAGAAATCAGAACCTTTGGAAGGCAAACCTCTACTTTAATTAACATGCAATATTTAAACTTTCCCTTTCAAATCCTATTTTGCCAGTAGAGTTTAGCAAAAGACAGTTCATTTCCCTAAGGCTTCTTTATCCCTTATAGCAGTCAGAAAGAAATGAGAACCATATTTTAAATAAAAAATAACGAAAGCGTAGCAAGTTGATGAATCAAGAACCTCTGAAATTCCATCACAGTTTTAGCTGAAGGCAAAACACAAGAAAATAATTTTGTCTGCCTTCCACAGCCACAACTTCGAGCCAGAAAGAGCAATATTTGCTGCTTCCTTAGGTCTAGACTCTCAAATTTTCCAAAGTCAAAGGTACAGAAAGAGAGCACACGTATAGAAAAAAAGTGAAAAAGTCAATAATTTTACATTTTATTAAGGAGATTAATAAGTAAGAATAAAAGAGAAATTTAAAAAAGGAAACTTGCAAAGATCTTGAGAAAAACAAGTTACACTTTTTTTTTCTTTTTGAATTAACCTTAAAATGAAAATTGATGAGAAAGGAAAACAAATAAAATCTTACATCATTCGTGTTAACGTGCCAGGCCATGTCACCATAGGATACCAGCTGACCATTCACGTAACAGCGGATCTCACTGTTTCTCCACCGGTTGTAGATGTGCACAATGCTTATCATGTACCACTGCAAAGACATCAAAAATCAGTACACAGGGACAGATTTTTTGCTATAAAACATGAAGTTAATGAATGGCATAAAAAAAAGAGTGACCAATCACATAAACTTACACAAAAAGATAAATCCTTGCAAACATGTAAAATTAAAATTCAAGTCAGTGGGACTTCAAGTCCAGTCAATAAAACTGTGCCTAAATGTAATGATGTACCTACTTGCATTCCTTTATGGGATTAGAGGAAAAAATGCACACATACAATTTAATTTCAACAATGCAATTTAATTTCAACACTGTTCTGTAAAAAAACACAGCTGTGTGCTCTCACCTTAACAAATTCATATCACACAACCTCTGTCTTCGCATCACAGCTGTGTGTCAGAAATTATTAAATAAATAGAAAAAAATCACAAGAGCAAATTTTACAGCCCAGGTTAAGATGTCATCCTGATTGTTTGCTTTGATATTTTTCCTCTATTCTTTAGCATTCCACGAATTTTTAGACAACTGTCATATCAGTAAAAATGCATTAAATAATCAGAGAAGGCACTGCAATTTAGTGTTTCCACATACTACTACGGTGATCTTTCCCCTAATTTGTTTAACAGAAATCATTATGTCCATGACAAATAAATTCAAGAAGAACTCTGGAGTCTTGCTTGGAGACATTTGAAACATAACTGGACAAAATCCAGAGCAACTCGATCTAGGTGTCCCTTTTCCAAACAGGGGTAGAGATCAGACAGTCTCAACACATCTCCTTGCAATCTAATTGACTCTGTGAAAATGTCAGCTTGTCTTAAAAATAGCCTTTTGTATTCTAATAATTTGTAATAATAATTGACATTGTCATCATCATCCCATTCTTGGTATCTTTTTCAATTATTATATTTTGATTTCCGTGTTCAGATAAGTCCCTTTTTTCCAAAGTAGAGAACTTCCGCAACCCTTGGGGCTTATTGACTCTCTTCCTGAGCTGGGATAAGTAGATACAAAGCCTACTAATATAAAATTCTGTGTCTCTATCAGAGAAAATAAAAGTAGATGTTTTCACATGTTGATTTTGAAATTAGACAAAGCACAGAATTACAAACAAAACAGCAGGCAGCAAAATACATTTTGACGATAAGCATTACTGCAGTCATCAAGCTGTTTCTGTTAGAAGCCCATAATATCTATAGATATGAGAACACATTTTTACACATCTGTTCCCACGTATTTAAAAGTATTTCTTCATTTTACCCTCCTTTAAAGACATAACTAACAGAAGGTAGAAAAATGCTGCTGATCATACAACAGTACTTTAGAGTATTTCATCTCTTGCGTGTCCAAGCAAACAGACTCATTGGGCAATACTGGAATAAAGGAGTACTGCTCCAGCTATGGCTTCTTAAGTCACATATGGAAACTCTATTTTTTTTCCCCAAGGAATGATGAACAAAGTAATTTTCATGAGTCACTGTCAACCTCAAAAAAAAAAAAAAAAACCAACCCAAAAAACCTAACTCAAAATCACTAAGCAAATTTTATTTCCCATTTTGTAATCAGATTCTATTTAAGGGAGGAACATCCACCATAAATTCAACGAAATATTCATAACTCAATGTCTATACATGTAACTGCTAATCAGAAACTAAGTACAAACCACATGACTAGAGTTTTCCTTTCATCATTACTTCTTTTCTAAAGCTCCACACAACCTAATATAAATCTCTCAGAAAAATACTCCCATGTTCTTATTCTTTCACTGCTTAGTTTACCAATAATCTCCACCAAGTAATGCTGATTTTAAAAAATTCCATCCCAACAGCAGCCATTCTTTGCACTGGTACTGTTCAAAGTTTTGCCTTTTGTGTATTTATTCATATTTCCAGGTATGACACTTTTATAGTATAAATCAGCTGACAACCCCTAAGCCTCAGGTTTTATCTATTTATCTTCTGTCTGCGATTTTTCTTTCAAAAGGCTTTAAAACCATTTCTGAAAACATACCAATTTGTAATACTGTGTAGCTAAAGCTTAATAGATGACTCATTCATTTGGAAAGAAGTAATTCATTAATTTTGTTGAAACACTGTCCACAGAGCCTACAAGGAACTAAAATGAGCAATGCTGTCTTGGGAGAAGCTTTGGTGTTCACATTAAACTTTAGGGAAATCACATAAACTACTTTTTATAATCCTTTTTTCCCCCATGTTAACCCCCATACATGCACATGCAGGCTTCTTTTAGTTCAAGCCTCCTCTCTTTCATGCAACTTTTCTGAACCTTTAGCATTGCTGCTGTGTCAGACCACTACCTATGTGTTACTCTGAACCACAAGGCAAGTTCTAAAACAACTCCTCAGCTCTGATCTTCTTGAATACATCTGCATACGCACACAACGTCTATCCCAGGTTGCTACCATAACTAAACCAGTAAAATACTGCTTTTTGTCCTCCTAACCTTGAATTAACTAAATTTACATCTTAAATGGCAATTTCTTTTTAGCCAGGAAAGCATTCAAGTATTAAAAAAAGGTCTTACTCTGTCTCGCACTATCATTCTAGACAAAATGAGTAATACAGGTTTTCAAAGCTAGTTCCTAAATAGAGGATGACAAACTCCACCAAGTCCGTGAGGCATTCTTAGCAACAAGGAAATAAAAGTTCTTCTGAGATTTCTGCTTGCTCACTTCATTCATATCCTCCCATCACTGTATTTTAATGAATATAATTCTCTTACCACACAATAACATAATTTTTTTAAGGCTGTGAGATGAGCATAAAGCCTAAAGGTCTTCAAAAATCCACATAGTGTGTATCAACTGGCTCACAAATCTGTTCTTACATGAA
This sequence comes from Acrocephalus scirpaceus scirpaceus, assembly GCA_910950805.1. Taxonomy (NCBI): domain Eukaryota; kingdom Metazoa; phylum Chordata; class Aves; order Passeriformes; family Sylviidae; genus Acrocephalus; species Acrocephalus scirpaceus. Next base: position 50,150,557 of record OU383774.1, on the reverse strand, counting down.
GTGAGAATCTTTAAAATAATTCAATGGAAACAGGGAAAAAATTCCAGAGCAGCAGAGCATTGCTTTGTCGCAGATTGTTTATCTATGTGTTTTCTAATCCTTCCTTTGCATTTTCCTAGCTTCTATCACAATTTGATGGCAAAGAAATCAAGCATGATAATATTTAATTGTAAATATCAGAAAACACATTTTCTATAATCTGTATTATTTTCCATCTAGAATTTATTTGGAAAAAAAATACTATATACCCAAATTGAAAGTTTGGCAAATTTACAATTCAACTTTCTTTGGAACTAAGGGGTGCCTACTCTAAGGTTCTGGAAATTAATTACCATGTCTTACATATATTTCTATAACCCTCTTACTGACATTTAAATTTGATACACTTCCTCTGACTCATACCCATTTATTCATAAACAATGATGGAATTAAATACTTTAGCTTTTTTGCCATGTTAATATATTCTTGAAGGGTTCCTATTAAGCCTCAGTCATCCAATTGGCCCTCTGAACAGGAAAAAAAATTATTTGTCTAATAATTTTGCATAGAATTTTCTATGACTTGTACTTTTCTAAGTAGTCCTCATTTGGATTCAACCTCGACTTCCTGAAGAACCTCATTTTACTAACAGTGGTCTGTGCATTGCTATTTATCTCAGGTACATTGTAAGGAGCTTTTAAACAGTCTATTGGATTTTGTTATTAATGGTGTATTTGCTCATTGTCTTTTGTATTTCTGCATTTAGGCAATTTCTCTAGCACTAGCAAACATTTTTGTTAAGAAGGAAAGGCAGTGCTTTACTACTACACAATGAACCAAACCAAGTTGTATGATCTCACACACAATTTTTCTTCAACTTCTAGTTGAAAAAATCCTTTTTTCCCTCTAATATTCTTTTCTTCCACATTCATCCTGCAGCTTTCTTCCCCATATTATTATCTTAAAAATGCATAAAGGCCATGTGTCTCTCTGCTGTAACAAGAGCTTCTTTAGGTAGTACTAAAAGACCCTTCACCATGCATTTTTCGTTTACTGCTGAAACATATCAAGCTTAGTCACCAGCTGCTAAGTCACTAAGCCATATTCCTACTCCACAGGAAAGTACATCAGAGAGATGAGGCATCACACACTAAGGATTTCCAGGATGTGGAACTTATTTCTGCCTCTCCTACAGTTAGTAAAGGTGTTCAGGATTAGAAACATACACCAAAAAAAAAAACAAACCACCAAACAAAACCACAAAACAAATGAACAAACCAAACCGCAAAACCAAAACAAACAAAAACAAAAAACAAACAAAAAAACCCCACCAAAAACCAACACACTGCTTGCTCTTGACAACACTGCTTTCTTGTTACAGTTTTACAAGAACTGATGCTGAGGCTGAAACTCAAGGGAGCAAAAACACTGGGGGTTACTTACACAAAAATCTCAGCTTGGAGTCCCAAAAAAGCAGTATAGACATATTAAACATAACATTGCCAAAGTTAGTTTGTCTCTGTTCAGATGTCAGGCTATTATACTACACCCACATTTTCTATTTAGGGATAGGATAACCAAAATTCTCCATATATTTTTATAAATGCTTGCTTTTAGAATATTATAAAATACACCAATTGAGACCTAAAGTAACCACTTGGCACATCCTAAAGGTATAAATTAAGATTCCACATTATACTGTGAATGGTGCCATATGACATAGCAGGGAGATCTTTACGTGGACAGAGCAACTCTGATCTGCTTACATAAAGCTTTTGACCAGGTGACTTGAATTTATTACTTCACTGTGATTCAACAAAAAATTTTAAAAACCCTCAAACCACATTATTCAGAAGTTTATTGAGGATGATGCTTCTGACAAAATCTACTGCTTAAACACCTGTTTCTGTAAGCAAATGTCTAGGTAACGGTACATCTGATGGCAAAATCACACTTCTAAAGTTAGCATTAGGACAGTTAGCTGCTTTATAAATGAGTACACTTTTTTGAATATATATCTACACATTCAAATCTTGTACAGTGAAACCAATGTCATATCTAAACCACATGAAGAAAATCAATTTGCATGTTAAACAGGATAAATTTTTACTTGTTAGGGCCAGGAATTATATTTGACAGGTTTTATTTCCTCCACTATGCATTACGTACTTTAACACATGCATGTGAACACAAGTCAATGATGGAAAAACATAAATTAAACAACTCAAAAATATATTCTAGAATATTTATTTAAAGTAATTTCTAAATCTGACATATTACCCAAAGTGTATGAAGCATGAACTTTGGGATATGTAAAATTAATATTTGAGTTATATTTTTATGTAATTCAGTAGATCAGCTGATTTTGATTTGAAACTGGTATTCATATAAAGAGATACACAGGTACCAGTATTTCAGAATTAGTAATTTTGAGTAGCAAAAGCTAAAATTTTCCAGAGTTGGCATGAAGAAAACTGTCATTCTTATTTAAAATTACCAAAAGCACATCTTGCTAAAATATGAACGACTACTTCCTCATCAATAGGTAAAAATCAGCTAGATCCCAAATGCTGATTAACAATAATATAATAAAGTTAAAAATTACATTTGTTCCTAGATTCAGATGTCCTACTTTAAATGAAAATTGAATTGTCATCAGAATACTTTTCTGGCTATAAAATTGGAAAAACGTGAAAAACAGAATTGATTCACTCCAGTAGACTCAGCAGATGTGTTTATAAAGCCTTATACAACCCCAAGTGATACACCAGAGAAAGACATTACTTTGTTTTAAGAAAACCACAAAGGACCACAATGCTACATGACAAAATTAGAATTGGTGATTTTGAACCACAAATACACACGAAGAGAAATAGTGGAACATTAAGTTGATGTGTGAACAATAGCATTCCCTCCCTAAGAGATTGGTTTCTCAAAAAAAAAAATCAAGCACTGAAATTCAATATACAAATCCTAAGCCCATAAAAAAAAGAAATGAGCAAAATATACACAAGACTGATATCAGTGACAAACACATAATGCTTGCTGTACAGAAAAGTCAATGCTTACAGTCAACTACCTGCAACACTGAAGGCCACCAAATCATCATTCCCCTAGGACTACTAGGTACAGAGTAGAAATAAACACTAAAATGATTTAGAGATGTAATCAAGATTTACTATGAAAAATGAGAAATCCTAAAACAGCACTGAAACGGAAGAAAGTTCAGAGCCTTATATCATTCAGCAGCAGATAATGAAACTCCAGCATTGCCAGCAAAATTTTTCAAGACCTTGGCAACAAAGTTACCAAGTACAGAATTTTCAGAAACAGAATGATGATATTTAAGTAATGTAGCTATTTTACAAATACTCAAAATTCTTCTCTATCTGAAGCCAATTAAGCAGTAGTTTTGAAAAACAAACTGACTTTATAGAAGTCAGTTTACAGAATACACTACAAATTATTATATTTTTCTTGAATTGATTCTGAACTGTAACTTTGCAGGAACACTAGAGCAGGTATTTATAAACAAGAAATTATGATTTACACTATGGCAGTGAAGGGATTTTAGCCCTCCTCCCAGAACACATTGTCACACCTTCAGTGCTATTCCTTCCTGTAAATACCACTTTGCTTACCTTGCGTGGCTGAAAGTCGTACTTCACACAGTGCTGGAAACCTTTGCCTTTTGACTTCAATGATGTAACTATTAAGCAGTTGCCAACAAAATGAGCAGAATACCCAACGCCTTTGCTAGTGCGGAAACTGGAAAGAAAGAATTCTGAATGAAATTGGGAAAAGGTCCCAATTATAAAAAGATCCCAATTATATTATAAAAAGGTCCAAATACTACTTTAAACTGCCATGAAAAAGAAAATAAATTTGTACCTGGAATGGCAAATCTAATTTTCTTCCACCATTCTTTTTGGGGAGCTACTTAGCTTCAGCACTTAATTGATTTCAGGCTACATTTTAAAAATCAGTACTTTTTTTTCCCCTAAAATCCAAGATAGTAAATATTATATCTATCATGTTTCACCCTCAGATTCTTAAATAATTATCATGCACAAGAATTATTTTTCAAGACATGAATAAATTATGCTAAGGATATATGAAGTTTTATTCATCTGAGTTGTGGATTTATTCATTTGTCAAATGGATAAAGGACTGCAGTTTTAAGAAAGTAAGTTTAAAGAGGATTTCCAAGCTTTCTTGTAACAAATATCATAAAGACAATGCAAAGAGCTCATGTATTTCTCCACTTATATTTGAAATCAAAAGCATTTTAAAGAGCAATTGTGGACTTCTTAAAAAAACACTTTGCAAAGGTAACTGGTAAAAGTTCATGAATGACATTCACAGAACAATTAAAAAAAGGCAAGTCTATATCTACAGCTATTCTGCTTAATCACTTCTGAAAAGCTAAGTACAAAGAAGAGCAGTTTGCTACCAGTAATATGGAGCACACTGTATACAACTTCTAGACTTTTCTTAATAAATAACCAAAGGCTGAAATACAAACCCTAGAGGGTAAATTTCATCTATAAGTTCTGAAATGAAGCTTTGCAAATATAAGAAAAAAAAAGACCGACTAATTTTGAGCATTTGTACAAAGTCCTGTAGCCCACTAATTATTACTTCCTCATTCTCTTAATGTAGCTAACTTATAAAATAATTTTATGTTATTGCAATAATAATGCTTTAAATGGTTTCTTTGTTGCAACATTTTCTTCAAACACTTTACTTTTTTTTTTCTAGGAATATTAAGAAATGAAAGGTACATGTGAACACTAAGTCCAAATTTCATCTTCCTTAATAGCTGCTGAAATAGTATATTTTTAGTCTATCCTACTACACATAAACAATCTTGATTTAATATGGAAAATTTTGCATATTTGTGGAACCTATTCCATCTTCAGAAATTTACAGTTAAATCAACATGTGTGCATTATTTAATGAGAGAATCAGATTTTCCTCTTTGCTCACTGTCAAAAAAATAGTTGATAAACCATAACCCTATGAAAAAAATAAACTCTTTACAAGATAAAGAGTGATCAGGGCTTAGACACTCATCTCCTATGAGGGCATTTGTAAAGGAGGTAAAAAAGAAACATTAAATTCTCAAATTCTAGAAAGCCGCTTTTGCTGTAATAAATAAGATACTATAATTTTAAAAACAGAGTAAACAGAACAGGTGTAATAATACCTATAGATAATTTTTCTGCACCCTAATGAATCCTTGCACAGAAGTTCCTACTTCCAGTCTTGAAGTATATATAGTATATATAACTTTTTTCCCCAGATTTAGGCTGTGTCTTCCTCATTCATTCATGTGCTTCTCTACATTGTACACAGTTCTCTCTCCCCTCAAGCTGCTGTGCTGAAAAGGAGCATTATTCCCTGCCACTGCCTTTAATAAGGGTTTCCATAGAACTCTTTGAGAAAAAAAAAACTTCTTTAATAAACGTAAAATGTCCTCTCTAAATAAATCTAAGATATAACCTAAGAATGAAGAGAAATATTACATGCTGTCCATTACCACTGACCTCAACAGTGAAAACACTTTATAACACTGCCATTCCCTTGCATCTTTTCAAGACTATTTTTAACCTGGATCATGCCAATGATCTGGCTTACACAATGACCCCACAGGCAGCTAAACCCCTCAATGCAAGCAGCAGTGAACAGCCTCGTGAGATAATATCACTCATACACATTACCCATTTACACACCCTGCACGACCACAGTGCTGAATTTTGAGCAATAAAAAAAATGAACGTTAAAAGTTAAAATACAGCCCTTACAACAGGAGCAATTGAATGTGTTCTGAGATAGTTTGAGACTTTGATTTATCTCCTTAGAGCCTTATGTCACTCAGAGAATTTTTCAGAAGGTAACTGCAACTCTCATAATGCCAAATCTGTTTCTCAGCAATGTAAGTCTTCTTTACAGTCTAAAATGGTTTCATTTAACAGAATGTCATCCTGAAGGATATTAAAATAATATCGAGATTCACTATGTTCTGACATATGATGCTGTATTATTTGCTTAGAGATGTCAAATATAATAATTTCTCTTAAATTACCAACAGTCAACCATTGTAAATATTATCAAGTTTTTACATGATAAAACATTATTATCATTGTGTAAAATGCATCATCTACCACTTTGAAGAGGAACTAGAAAGCATTTTGAAATAAAGAATATCTCTTGAAGAAATGTCTACATCTTTAATTTTTTTTTCCTTTCCTATCCTTGCTGGTTACTGGGCTGATTTTATCTTCACTATGGTCAAATCAGACTATTCCTGAAATTTTAAACACTGGGTTGTGTGTAACTTCCTGGAGTTCAGCACACAAACATGAGAAGGCAATGAAAAAATGAAAAAACTGCTCATTTCTTAGCAGGGATCTTTGCCTTGGAATAGAATGAATAATTTTATAAACTTAGCCAGGATTTCACCTTTATTTCCTCCAAATTAATTAGAATTAAGAAACTGAGTACTCAATTGTGCTCTGTTTACCTCAATATAATACTATATAATATTAATCTTGACATTCTCTTTCTTGTCAAAAATAACATAGACTAGGTCTCTAGGATATCGCAAAGAAATTCTCTTACCGATGACCTACATGTGCAAAACTTGCCACACCCGAAGATAAAATGCATGGAGACAACAAGAGCAGTACCATCAGCAGCCATATGGTTTTATGAGCCTTAAATTACTCCCCATAGCAGCTGAACACAATTTTACTACAGTTTGTTCATATAATCTTTATAATTATGTTTCATTTCAGCCAGTTTCTCAAAGAAGCTATTGAATGTTATTACACTTCCATAGCAAGAAAACATTCTTCCATCCACCAGTGGAACAGTTTAGGGATTCCAGTTTCTCTAGCTTAGGATTTTATGAGCAATTTAACATATGATCAAAGTAATGGTATTGAGAAGATATTAATTCATTCTTGGCTAAAAGGCGTGGGTGAAATTTGAATTTACTAATTTTGGAATTCCACTGTATGCTTTTGCAACTGTTCTGCATTATCTCTATTATCACAAGCCCTAGTGAAGGGTCTGAAAATACTAGACAGCTTGGTTTTTGGTTGTTTTTTTTTTTTCTTTCCTCCTTGTCTTTACATTTGTAAAACTAAAATGTAGACTGCACTTTCAGAAATTCTAGCCATTCTTCCATTAAATGCTTGTGGAAGCACAGGGGATGTTTTATTGACAAAAAACAATTATGAAAATTCAGCCTCAGTTCACCTTCTAATTCTTTTACAGAACTTGATACATAATCTGAAAGAAAGCACCTCCTAAAAGATAAAAAAATAAACACGAAAAAAACCCCTCTAGAAATCAATCATAGCATCAGGATTGATCATATATAATTACAGGCCTTACTTAAGAATTATGTCACTCATCCCTTTTTTTAGCAGGAACAAGTAAAGTGATTTAGAGAATGGAGACTTCCCAGTTGAGCATGCTTAAGGTTAGCCCTAAATATCTAAATTTGCAGTGTCTCTATGACAAAGAATCTACACCTTATTTTTAAAGAAACATTTCCAAAAATCTATTAAACTATGATAAAGTGTTATTATTACTATGTCTTATGATTGTGATAGTGGCCATAGTACTGTGTATCTAAAAGCTTGAATTTTCCTGTTTCGCAGTCTACCCACTGGATTTCAGATTTTAAAAAAAAATCATTCATTATAAAATGTGTTTTCCAAGGGACAGTTCCCTCCCAAGAGTTTTCTGAATAGTACCAGTTTTTCCCGTGGTCTCTTATAAGACATAGCAATTCTTAACTGTAAATCACATTCCAGTAATTCTTTTCCCAAGATTTCAGGAAGGGATCACATCACCTTTATTATTGTCTCTGTTTGTTCAGACTATCCTTAAAAAGATCACATTAGCTCTTTCAGCTAGAGCAATGGAAATGGATTGTATGGTCAGTTGGTAACCTACAACAGTCCTTAACATCCCACTGTAGTTTCTGCTTTCTGACATATGACTACTCATTTCGTAAGCATGGCACTCATTATCCACTGCTGGGTATATGACGTTGGTTGGCTTATACTAAAATTTCTGCTATAGAGTTCTGAACCTTACCCTTTGAATTTGACTGCTCTGCCTTGCTGTTATTTATTGTTCATGCAAATGTCAGACTTCTAATTTTTTTCCAGTACTGTCACACTCAGTTTATACTTGGTAAGATAGCTACAACACTGTTCCAATACACAAGTGTTAATAGACTATCAGCAGCTGCCCAACATCATCCTCAGAGACAATTAAATTTTTTTTTAGAAAAAACAAAACTGGCTTACAGTTCTTGAAGCAGGGTTTAGCATATCCCTAATAACAGAACAGCAGCAAATTTCTCACACATTTGGCAAATGTGAAAGCATTTCTTTGCTTCCTTTATCCAGTATTAAGAATCAGTTTTCACATCATGGTTGAGCTGATGTAACTGCTGTCTCACACCACAAAGGCACTGCACTCACTTAAAGCCTAGAGTTATTTATACAACACATTTTCACCTAGTTAAACTGAAAAAGATATTACATGACCAAAAAGCACGTTTGAAGAAAATAAACGTTTGCTTTGGTATCTTTCTCTTGGTGGTGGTTATGTGTGACACAAGCTTTCACGTGGCAAAGTCTGAAATCTGCATAAAGTTTAGAAGGATACTTTTCCTATTTTGAATTAATAATTCAAGATGGTTTAATCTATGTAAAAATAATAATAATCTGCATTGTTCCTGTCACAGCAAATTCTCCAGGGCTACATCTTAGGTCCTGTGTTTTTCAAGATTTTCATAAATGACTTGGAAGCAGGACTGGAAGGGATAAAAGCAATTTTGCAGATGATGGAAAACTGGAAGGAGCTGTTAACCCATCTGAAGGCAAGGAGACTCTGCAGAGAGAGGAGTGGGCCTCTAACAAATAAGAGGACTGGGAAACCACCAACCATATGAAGTCCAAGAAGGGCATGTGCTGGATTTGGCACCTGGGATGGGGAAACCCTGGATGGACAAACAGACTGGGAAATGAGATGCTGGAAAGCAGTGCCATGGAAAGGGGCCTGTGAGTCCTGGTTGGCGGCAAGTCAAATATGAGTCAGCAGTGCCCTGGCAGCCAGGAGGTCTAGGCATGTCCTGGGGAGTATCAGGCACAGCATTGTCTGTGGCCAAGGGAGGGGATTGTCCCGCTCTGCTCTGCACCAGAGCAGCCTCACCTCGAGTGCTGGGGGCAGCTTTGGGCACCAAAATATTAGAAATACAGTAAACTGTTGGGGAGTGCCTGAAGGAGGACCATAAAGATGGTGAAGGGTCTGGAGGGGAAGCTGTATGAGGAGCAGCTGAGGTCATTTGGTCTGTTCAGCCTGGAGGAGACTGAGGGGAGACCTCACTATGGTTACAGCTTCCTCATGAGGGGAAGAGGAGGGGCAGGCACTGATCTTTGCTCTGTGGTGACCAGTGACAGGACTCGAGGGAATGGCCTAAAGCTGTGCTGGGGAAGGTTTAGGCTGGATATCAGGAAAAGGTTTGTCACCCAGGAGGTGGCTGGGCATTGGAACAGACTCCCCAGGGTAGTGGTCACAGCACCAAGTCTGACAGAGTTTAAGAAATGTTTGGACAATGCTCTGAGGCACATGGTGTGATGGGGATGGTGCTGTGCAGGACTGAGTTGGACTCAATGATCATGATGGGTCCCTTCCAACTCAACATATTCTGTGATTCTGTGATTTCCTTCTGAGGTATATTCAGTTTCTTTTATGCAAATTACATTCACATTAAATTTTCAAATTTTTGGGGAGCCAGTGATCAGCAAGCCATTTTTATATTCATAGATCTACTTTCTATTACCTTTAGTTAACGTGAAAACTGCACTTTGAGTTTAACAGATTTATTTTGTAGTACTGACATCAGCTAGGAATCTTTACCACCAAACAGAAAATACAACAACATTCTTCATTTAAAGCTCTAAGTAATAATATATTTTAGACTTCCTAAAGAAACCACAACACTAGATTTTATGGTTTATCTATGAGGCACATGTCTTGAATCCATGGATTTATGAATTGCAAAGCAAAAGGGGCAGATGGTTTTCTAAGAGTTTGTATACAGTGAGCAGCCATTAAAATCTGCAGATATTTGGCAGGGGTGGGGGGAAAGCCTGTCAGGGACTAAAAAGAATGAGAAAGATTAACTGTTGTTAGGAAGTCAGAACAAACAATAACTGCAGCATTATAAGCTACTTACCAATAGAGATAGGGTTTATCCTTATCTACATTGATATTGTTTAGTGGATCCATACGAAACCAGGTGTTAAGAGTAAACCCATTTTGATAAGGCCACTTAGCAATAGGAGGCAATGCAATTGCCTAGAAGGAGGGAAATGAAAAAGAAACAAATAATTAGATTTTTGAGAAATATGGTTAAAAGTAATGCCTTTCTAAAATCCTGTGTCATTCTAGATCTGTAGATCTGTTTTAACTTTCAAATACAAAATATAGAAAAAACTCTTTAAACAATGCTTTTGAATGAATGCATTACTTTTCTATCTATTTTAAGATACTTTAACTTTCAACTACATAAATTCTATCAATAGAGGAAACAAAAGTAAATTTGTGGCTGGACAATATTAAGAGAACAAAAATAGAAAAATTATGTTTGCAGAAATTAAACTATAAATTCAGCTTTTAATAATTATTAATCTCATCAATAAACTTAAATAAAAAAGTCAAATTCATCAACAGATTATAAAATTGAGATTCATTGTTAAAACTCAACACTTCAAGGAACACCTTTGGGATATGGCTCCTGCCTCCTGAGAGGCAGATTCCTGCCTGAAGCAGAAGTGCTGCTTGATGACAAAAGGGAACAACACCTGGGATTAGTACTACCACCAGCACAAGGTGTCCTCCAACCGGAGTGACTAACATGCCACTGGCACAGACTGGTATATATATAATACTGTACTATATATAATAATATGTATAGTACTGGGAAGAGCCCTGCAGCTGAGAAAATGAAGCAGCTCTCAGCAGCATATCCACAGACCAGTTCAGTAGACTCTTGGCTCCTTCATACTGCCCCTAAAGTCTTGGGAATATACAAGGAGAATGCACTTAACTTTAAAGAGGGCCAACCTGATACTTATCATGCTGATTAGAAGTTATGCTGTTTCTCTGTCTGATGTCAACACTGTGCATCACACTTGAAAACTAACTCAGTGCTAGTGAACTAGGTCCTGTCCAGTCTCTTTCTTCTAATGAAGTGCTTTGGTTTTTGGGTGATTTTATAAATTTCTACCCATGGTCCTCTTCAGAGGATGTATCCTCTCCAGAACTTCATAGTGTAATCCAACACGCATTAATAAAGAAGTGCAAATTTGAAACTCATATTTCTTGATTTACAAGTGTGCAGTCCATCATGAGTAGTATGTGAAACAAGATCCTGGAAGGATCCAAACAAGGGAAAAAGACTGCATTTCAATCAACAACTCCTGATATTGATGCACTACTTTGGACAGGATGGAATATTTGAAATTCTTCTCCAGCAAAACCTTTTTTGGACTTCTAAGAAATCGAGAGAAATTTCATCAGGGTTTGCCTCTAAAGCCCAGAAATATCAAAGCAGTATGTGTCACTGTAAACACTCATATTCTGCAATAGCTGTCTTGCTGGTGTATGTATTTGTAAGAGAGGTTAACTGTGGTTTTAATTTAGCAGGAGATAATGAAACTTTCCCTTTCAAAACTTAGTAGTTAATTCTTTACACAATCCACCCAATGCGTTTTGCTGACACATCTGTTTATAAGGCTGGATATCAAAAAAGATCAAAGAAGTAATCTAGCAAAAAATAACACAGGTGTAAAACAGTGATTATCAGCCACTTTACTTCCCTGATGCAATCTGCCACTCTGACAAGTTTGTTCACAAGGAATAGATGTAGTGGTCTGGGCTTAAAGAAAATTATCAGTGCCATTGATAGATGAAATGCAGGTAGAGCAGCCTTCATGCACTGGCATGAGGAAACAGGAACCTCAGGATTATTTTCTGTTAGAAGACTCCACGTTCCAGCTGAGCCTATACCATTCCATTCCAGAATGGAACTGTACCTCAGATTTCTATTTCCCAGTATTAACCATTTGTATTTACTCTCTCAATAACCTATAAATCTGTATACAATACTTTATTTGTAGGGTTCTGGGTTTTTTTTTTTTAAAGTTCATGCAGTAAATGAAAGAGAGAATAACTACTTGGGAAGGTTTGGAAAGGAATACAGTTTCACTATGGTAAATTATCTACACTGCCTTGATGGAAAGGAAACAGTTGAAGGAATTCAGACAAAATGAAAACTTTATAATAAAATTTATGACTAAGCAGTCACTGCAAACTGTGATTTACAAGTTTATAAATTGATTTTATCAACACTCTCCTTTATATAATATTGATCACATTATTCTAATAAAATAGCACTGTTCTTTAGAATTTTCAAGTTTCCCTTTCTCAGTAAATTCCCAGACCAAAATCTGCTGCTTGATATTCCATCCTCACAAGTGCAACTTCTCAACAACACAGCTACTTTGTAATTCTGTGGAAGGCAATGTCTACACTACTCAAACATGTATTTCCCCTCTCATTTCCTTTCCAAGTATTTCTGAAACCAAATGAAGGGAAATGCAAATGAGGAGCTATTCATTTGTCCCAGAAATTGGGAATTGTAGTATTTTGGTTGAAAACTTACTGCAGCACTACAGCCTGGGAAGTTGAAAAAGGTATCAGGTCCATGTCTCTGTGGCATCTGATTAAGGACTGATAATAATTTAACTGCATGTCTTGGCTGTGAAAAAAAGAAAATTGCACAAAAGTCAATACAACTATTTTTGTACTCTCTAGGCTACAACGGAAAGTGGACAGTTTTCAAACAACAGAGCAAATTAACTCTGAAATAGTTAGCAAAAATACTTCTTGAACATATGTTCTGTCAACACAAGAAAACAAATTCAAGTTTATATGTCCCAGGAGACAGTTTATGTTAACTTCAGGCTCTAATGGAATGACACTTAATGCTTTATCTGATCACAGCTTACCCAGATTCCATTTTCGCCTCGAAGCATGCTGAACAAAAGCTTCAACTCCTTGACAGTGATGCTGTAGCTGGCAAGAACCCCCAACATATCAACTAGGAGATCTTCAAAGGAAAATAAAGTTATTCTGAACTCTGAATTTCATTGCTTTGATATACACAAAAAAAAAGCTGAAAAATTTAATACATTTAAAAGTAAATGTATTCACATATTCTAAAAATCCAACTTACTTGTACTGAATGTTTTACAAAGGATTTCATGTTAAATTTTGCATCACACTTTGGAAAAAGTATTACATTATGGACCATTAATTCTTCCCATTTCACAACACGCATCACACATTATAAACTTGTCTTTCTTGCTGTATATTTTGTGATAAGAGTTCCTTCTTTCCTCTGAAGTTAGCATTTTTCAAAAAAATTTGACCTAAAAGATGCTTTACATTAACCTAAACCCAGCATTTTATACTGTAATTTATATCATTCCCCCATTTTTGCTACAGTGATAATGCTTCTGATCTTTACTATAATGAAAGGCCAGGGGAAAATAAAAGAAAAACAACATCTCCCTCTGGCCCCTGCAAAAAACCCAAACCAAAAAAAGCCCCATAAAACCAATTAAACAAAAACCCAGCAATAAAACCAAACAATATCAAAACAACAAAAAAACCTCATAAGGAAAACAAACATCATAGCAAGAAAATAATTAAAGAGCACAATAAAAAGAAGAGATCGAAATTGCTAACAGGTTTATGGAATACAGCTTTCATTACAACATCTCAAAACTCAAACTTTTACAGTAAGCCCATTAAACAGTCTTCCTTTCAGAAACTATCAGGTTTAAAATTACTGATAGTGCTTGAATTTTCATTTAAAACCCTAGAATTTCATTTTAAGAGTTTGTTAGTTCGTTGGATGCTGAACCTTTCCTTATACTACATACTTTTTTCTGGAATAAAATGGACTAACAAGAATTACAAATTCCTCTAGCAGGAGGTAAATCAATTTGCTCATATTCACAGATGAGGCATAAGAATTTAATTCAAAGATCAAATAGTGAAGTCCAGAGTTTTCAAAACAAAAGAGCTATGACACAACAGAATCATCATTAACACACTTTCCCAATCTGTTCAACAATCACAGAATTCCCCCATCCTCCTCCTGCCTCCCTGCTAAAACTTGTAGAAGACATAACTTTCTACATATAAATTTACATTTTATTTGTAGGACTGCATGTTATCCTTGTTCATTACTGAAAGGATGACTCTTACAGGTGCTGACAAAGAGTAGTTTTCAGGAGAAACAATTCTTGCCGAAGACACTTCACATTCATATTTTGTTTTAAAACAAATTTGCTCTTTGCAAATCCATATATATGTGGTTTTGAGCATTTATATTTATTTAACTTTTTCCACAATGAAACTAGCCTCTGATCCTTAGCAAGCAAAAGGCATGTGTGAAGAATGAAATATCATTTAATTTACAGAAGACATAGTAAACTGTTTGGTGAGTGAAATTACATATCAGGAAAGGCAAAAGAAAAGCATTGCATCTTAGCAGACATTTTCACCATAAAATCTGAATATAGTCCTAATCTCCAAGTGAAAATTTCCACACACACCCCCCCCCCCCCCTTTAATCTCCCCTTTAAAAAGAGGGCCACATACATTTGAATTAGGGAAAATAAAATACACCTGAGAAAACTAAATGCCTTTTCTTTCATGGTGGTGAATTCTATGACTCAGTTTCCCTAGTACCTGCCCCCTTCACTGTAGTTTCCAGCCTGCAATGTGAAGCTGGCACATCTTGCACATGATCAGAAACTGGGAACAGTCACACTGAACACTCAGAAAAGGAAATAGGCACAAGTGAATACTAATCTTTGGCTGAGAATATCCCAATTCCTTTTCTGTAGTTTCAGCATTCTTTTCAGATCAAGAGACTGTAAATTTTGCCTTCTTTACATAGAAATAATGTTGTGTAGAAGCAAATTTGTCTGGTGAAAATCGGAGCACCATTAAAACAAAATCTTGTAACATAGAGGAAAAAAGTGCAAATTAATACAGTCAAACACGGAAATGATTGGCAAGTTTTAAAAATCACTGAACATGTGCTGCACTGTTTCATTGTTATAGCCCTGTACTACCTTATGGCACAGAAAAATTTTTTTTTCTACTGAAAATGTGGATAACCTACAGGCATTAGAAATACATATTTATAAGTAATGATTTAAACATTGATGGAGAGAAACAAACATAAGCTCCCTAACTCTGGGTAAAATAATGACCTGGAAGATTGAAGCCCAGTAGGTAACCTGCAAAGATAAAGCAAACAACATCTGTGGAAGTTGAAGCACTTAAGGCTATTTAAAGGTATTTCTGTACACTCTTCTAAAGAAGGTTTGTTTCTTGTTTCAATACAAAGACTTAGAAATAATTACTACATAACTTTATTCATACTTATTAGAAGAGTCAGTCCCATCTGGTTTATAAATCCTAATAATCCACTTCTCTATAAATGGACAAAGATCAGAAAGCATACTACAACTGGATGTTTTTAACATTAAATAAGATTACATATATAACTGGAATCCATGATCTCATTTCAGAAACAAGATTATATATAATAATATTAAGTCCAGAAGGAGAAAACAGGCAGTTTCTCATTTTTAACGCATTTCTAATTTCTATTAATGGCACCTTCTGAATATTTTCATACTAAGCAGTTTTCATACAATCTATAAATTAACCAGCAACCTTGAAGTAATGCTTAATTCAGTCACTTAATATGAAAATACAATAGAAAAATGCCTGCCTGTCTTTCAAATAACAATGCACATATATCAAAATGAAGGGTCTGGCATTAACTTTGGAAGACATATTAAATTGCATTGGAAAGAAAACTTTCGGAAACTACCCTCATGCCTTCTTAACCTCTTACATGGCCATTAAATTGGGAATTTTAACCCTTGTTGGTGGTGTAAATTAATTTCTACAGGTTGTAAACAGAGAATGTGATAATTTTGCAGTTTTTCTTATGGAATGAGTTGAAAGAGGAAAGCTTGTTAACAGCCCATTAATGACAGAGCAATCAAAACCCAACACTGTTGCTTGAAAACCAGGAACTGTTTCAGTGCTTAAGAATTCAGTCCCAGAAATTTTAGAACAACTCCCTACATCATCACAACAGAACTGTGGGGAAAAAATGGGACTCAGGTGAGATATATCTACTTTCTATGAGTTCAGGCTACTTTCTCATCCATTGTTCAGACTTCTCAGATGGGACTACAGACACACTAACCCAAAGAGTCCCTCAGAGCAGATGATCTGCTTCACTACTCATCATCTGGAAACAGAGAACTGTAAAAAGTGAGTCCCTCAAGGAAGATCCTGTGCAGCTGTTAAAAAAAAAAATTAAAAAGCACCAATCATCTATGAAAATATTTTCTCCTTAACTATTGATAAAATGGCTAACCATTTCCTATATTAGTATAACAGATTGTCACAGTACAAAGATTTTTTTGAAAGGTGGTGCTTCTGAAAAGCAAATTGAGCCCATTTGGATTGCCATTGAGACTTTCAAAGTGATTAAGCTTTTTTTCTTCACCACAGAATCTGTAAAATCAGATGAAGTTAGGTATTTAAAGTACTCAGAACCTCATGAATCTGAGAGTCTTCATCTAAACAGACAGAAAAAGCAAAAGTTTGGGTACATGTTTATTTGCTGCTGGCTTACTACCATAAAATCAGAGAAGAGTGGCTTCAGACTTAGACTGGTCCTGAAAGTGTGCTGTCAACATAAAACAGACATTATTGACTGTCTCGTCTATTTAAACCTTATCTAGGTCTAGTCAAAATGTTTCACAAAGGAACAAGTGAGATGACCTGAAAACAAACAAGCAACTCCCAGAGAAGCAAATTGCAACACAAAATCCAGAAAACCTGTACCCTTTAAAGATGATAAAAGCCAATTTCAAAACACTGGGCTGACATGCTATTAGCAACTGTTTTGAGAAGAAAGTGATACTGACTTCCTAGAAGTAAAAATTAACACAGCTCTTGTTCAAAGCATCCTCCCTTTAATGTTAAAAATCATTTTAACACAAAATTTCTTACTTTATTCCCTGGCTTTGGGAAGTTCATAAAAATATTTGAAGTAAAAAAAAACTACAGTTATGACCTCAACATTTGCAAAGGGCATTAAGGAACACAGATACTGCATTAGTTGCCACTGATTTTGCCTAATACCAAAATAGCTATTATATGACCATTTTTATTACTTCTGACTTATTACCAATATTATTACCACTTATAAAAGGCAACTAAGGTGCTTACAGAAATCAAGAGATAAAAGCAAAATTATCAATTTGGTTGCTTCCATGTCGTGTTAAAAAAAAATCTCTCAAAAAAATCATCTATTACAGTTATCAGAGAAAAACACTAGGAAGCATGATTCTGTTCAATCCCAGCTCATGATATATAGATGAATACTCAGATAATTGGAAACACACTGCAAAGCTAAAATGTTATCAGAATTCCAATTTTCAGTTTTGATTTTAAATTAAATATGTACTCCCTTCACCTATGTAAGCATACCAAAGAAAAAGCTTACTGAAGTTTATTTCTGCAGAAGCTCTCTTTCTGAAGCACTGTGTGACCACGCTCAGAAAAAGGATTATTGAGGTAGAAGATCCATTAGGTTTTTGGGGTTTGTTTGTTTGTTTTGGGGTTTTTTTTTTTTATTTTTTTTTTTTATTTACTGCCCCTGGTTCATATTAATACCTGTAAATTAAGAGTGATTTTTCAATTCCCAAATGCTCCTAAAATCCAGATCCTATGCTCTTGATTTCTGACTTCTACAATCAGCTAGGCAGTTTAAAAAACACCTCTAATGGAAGTATCATTACAGTCTTGTATGCCACATATACAGGTACCACTTATGGGAGCTTAAATTGGACAAATTTTGTTGCTGTGGTTACTCATGTAAGAACATTCTTTCCATGTGTAAAACCCTGAAAAAATTTAGGATAGAAATTTTTGTTCTCATCATATCATGTGTTGTATTTAACGTGGAATAAAAGAGTATCTTTACCCTTACACTATTTTGACATACCATGCCTATAAATATTGTAAAACAAAACATATTTGGTGAAAACCACAATTTATGAACCTATTGGTCTGTTATACTTCAGTCTGAATTTCACTGTAAAGTATTTACCATAAAAGTTATGACTTTAGCATTTAGAGAGATATTTCCAAACAAGATGTTGATTATTACTTGCTTTGAAAAACAGAATGTAGCTTTTATAAATACTTAATATTACAAACACATTTATAATGAAAGAAAAAGGACAAGAAAAAAATTATTCCTCAGTAATCCAGTTTTCATCCTACTGTTATCATCTTCTTGCTTCTTGTCTGAAATCCTTGCTATTTTACTGTTCCACAGAACTTGCACATGTGTCAGGAACCAGATCATCAACTTAAATATTAGAATTATGGAAGGTAAACCTCTGAAAACTTTCAAAAATGCCTCACAATATATGTATCCTATAATCGGTCATAAACTATATAAGAATTAAGAACTACTTTCACCACAAATGTAAAAAATTAAAATGTATTATAGGGATCACAGCAATACATTAGGGAATGGTTATTTAAAATAATCCATATGTCCAGCACTCAAACTTGTAAATAAAATCTGTTATGCTGTCAGATGAGGTTATGCTGTCAGATGAGGTTATGCTTAAAATGGACCTAGCAATTCAAACATCATGATTAAAAACTACCAATGCATATAAAAACTAAAATATTGCCTTGTAGTTAAAAAAATCTAACATACTCTAGTTTTAATTATTTTAAATTTTTTATCACTAAGAAAACAATATCTTCTCAAATGAATTAACAACCAGTATTTTACACAATGTATCTACAGAGATTTCAAACTAAGACTGTATTTTTGTCATTTTCCTGAAATTAATAAAAAAGTACTTCTGACTCAATAGCAGTACTAATGAAAACATCACTTTAAGTAAAAACAAAAACATCCCATACCCTTCCACAATCACAAAACATTGGCAGGTCAAGAATGCAATAATTATTTTATCAGTTGGCAATTTATACCTGCAATCATGTCGTCCACAGTACTCATCTTCAGCAGTACCTGTTCAATTAAGCCAACTTCCGTGCTAGTCTGTAAATTACGGACACTTTTACGTAGAATTGCAGTGAACATACTCCAGATTTCTGCTTGGCACGTTACATCACAGTGCTCCAAAAGCTCTGACATGCATGTAATGCTCTCTGCATCCTGGATTATAAAGTTCATCTCCAGATCAAATTCACCACCAACCAGCTAAAAAAGAAAACAAGAACAGCATTACAAGGTGAAATACATAGTGTCTCTCATACCTTCATTGTGACCAATAAAGAATGTGTTTTACATTGTTAGAGAAGTAATTTTGATAAGAGAAACTCACAGCTACACTTTGTAAGAGAAAATTAACAAGCATGCTATGCAAAACAAAGCTTGTAAAAAATATACACACTAATATCATAAAACACTACCTTCAATTTTGTCACTGTGCTGAATATAGCATCTCAATAAAATAAAATCAAAATATATTTGAAGTATTCCTTCCTATGAAGTCACTGAAATGGTAGCCTGGCTCAGACAGATGTAGTGCAGAACCCGAAAAGCTCAAGAAGCAATTGAGGTTTTTCCACCATCCCCTGAAATTTGCCTACTCAAAATAAAAAAAGACACTAAAACAAACTTAGTTTTTTCTCCTGATATAAGCCAACATTTGTCTTTAGTTGTGTTTGGAAGACTTTACTGCCTTTTCCATTGTCCCACCCAAACAGTCATACCTTGAAAAAGAACCACTCATCTGCTCTGCAGTAACACAGACATAGAAAATTTGCATTATTATATCACACATCAGCTCATTGTGTGGTCAAGGAAACCTGCTGGCTAGTGCAAGGGAGAGACTGCACCAGGAAAGGAACAAGCACTCAGATAAGAGGTGAGTTAACAGCAGTACTGATGGAATCACAGCCTGACTCCTATTCATCCAGGTACTATCCAAAGTCCTAAGCTCCAACTAAATAGCACAACTACCAGATAATGTATTAGAAGGGAGGGAAAAGCAAAACAGTAAAAGAAGATATAGTCAAGACCCAATATATCTTCAGGAATGGAATTCAAGAATTTTGATTAGTCATTTGTGCAATTTAAAAAAAGCTGAACTCAAGACAATCTACTAAATCAAATATGAAATTTAGTTTAAAAAAACCAATCCCCTTTCAATGGCATAAACATCTTCCAATTCTGAAGGAAACACAGCCTGACTCTCATCCATCCTACCTTATCCTAGTAACTTTGAAGAATTATGAAAGTACCAGTGTGAAATTTCATAGAATCATGGAATCAACAGAATGGCTTGGGTTGGAAGGGACCTTAAATATCATGTAGTTCCAACCCCATTGTCATGGGCAGGAATTTTCCACTTGACCAGGTTACTCAGAGTCCCATCCAGCTTTGGTTAGTCTCTCTAGGCAACCTGTTCCAGTGCTTCACCACTCTCACAGTAAAGAACTTCTTCCTAATATCTAATCTAGACCTTCCCCCCTTCAGTTTAAGGCTTTACCCCCTTCAACCTATCAGTACATGCCCTTGTAAAAACTCCCTGTCCAGCTCTCTTTTAGGCTTCCTTTAAGTGCTATAAGGTCTCACTGGAGCTTTCTCTTCTTCGAGCTGAACAAAGCCAACTCTCTCAGCCTGTCAGTAACACTAATTTCAGTAACTGTAAATATATCACACAAAATAATGGGATAAAAATAAATTAATATTAAAATAATTCTAAGAATTTTTGTTCTATTTGTTTAATGGAGTTATATAATTAAAATTTGAATAACATGTTTTAAAGATATTCAAAGAATTATCTCTTATAAGTACATAATTTCAACAGTCAATTTTAATAGAAGGCAATTCTATGGCCTATTTAAAAGCAGTTTGTATTGACTTCAAATTAAACTCTAAAAAATAAACAAGTTGAAATACTATGCAAACTTTTTTTGGTGGCTAAATCCATCCAAATATTCAAAGACTTCTTTCATACCCCATCTTCAGACCATTAATACAAGAAAGCAAGGACTAGCTTTGGCTTCTACCCTAATTCATACTTTTCATTCACCTTCAAATTACTTTTTCCTCTATCAATTAATTGCTAATAACTAATTTATAATTTTGTAACATAAAAGCTTCTAATATGCTAAATATATAAACTGACAACCTCCTTAGTTCTCCTAAGACATTTAATTACATTCAAATAAAAACTATTATCCTAATTATAATTAGTTCTTCAATTTAAAACTTGTGACTGCATATCATATATTTGCATATTTAGTAAACACATAATGTGTACCAAAGGAAGGCAAAAATACTTCAAGATTAGAAGCACACTATTTCTATGGTCACTCTTTAGATTCATGGAATGTCTTCTAGTTTAGTTTCATAGAGTTTTTACTCTCTTTTCAAGAAATCCAGGCAGAGTTTTTATTTCTGAAAACAGCAGCAACTTGTGCATACTTCATCAGCAATCCGGGTTGTTGTGTTTTCAGATATCTCTTGGCCAGGATGAGCCTCTCTGAGATTATGTTAAAAACACACAGAAGTAAAACAGTCACCTGTAGAAGACATATTGAACTCTCTTAGATGACTATCCCAAGATGAAATTAAACACCTCCTACAAGTGTCTACTTTCCTCCTTTTCTTTCCATGGAGGAAATCTAGGATGAAAAATTGTATCTGCTGAGTTTTCATCACTGGATAAATTCAAAAGCCCTGTGGTCACAGATCTGGGCAATCGGCCTTTTGCAAGAGGGTTGGATCAGAGAACCTCCAGACTTCTATTTCAACCTCAAAAATTCTGTGATAATATTTAGACAGGCTACCTTCAGACTAGATATACTACCCACCATTTGATTTTGATAAGTTGGACTTAGAAGGAAGGAAAAAAAACCAGTAATGCCTCAACTGGAATGGTGCGGTGCAATACAGACTGATTCACTTTCCTCAAACACTATTCATTGTAAAATCCTAGTTAATTTAAATTAATAAACTAATATAGAATCAGTAAAACAGATGGAGATAATTCACTACAGACTAAAATAATTCAAAGTGTATTTGCTTTCTAATGTAAATCAATATACTAATATGTAACATTTAAGAGACTGAAATGAAGCTCCTGTAGCAGTCTGAAGTGACAGGATATTTCAGTATTATTAAAACCAAGACATCTCATCTATAAAACATCTCAGACTGAATGCTAATAAAATTGGTTCTATACAGAATCTTCTCCTGGGCTACAGACTATCCAGCAGGTGCTACAATTATTTCACTTGTACAACTGGCAACAAGAAATTTATAGCCCATCATGGTGACTGCTTATTTCACCAAAGAAAACATTAAAATATTCCTATTTGCCCTTAACTTCAGTTTAAGTATATTTCAGACAGTAAAAATTATCCTAATTGTCATTAAAATCAACTTCCTTAATAAAGGAAACAAATTATTGAACTAATTGACGATGATACCAAAAATTTAGGAAGGTGGTGACTTCTTTAGGAGGGAGGTGACTTCTTTAAAGTAGTCCTCCTAAATTCATCATAAATTAAAGATATTAATAGTCTTGATAAAAAGGCATCTAAGATGACAAGGAAAAGCTAAACAAAAGTGAAGCAAGTATGCAGAAATAAATGAATATGGTTAATCTGTGTTCAAGAAATAAAGCTCTGCTTTAAAATGTGCACAATCAAATGGAATTCAGCCAATAAAAGAAGTAGAATATTCACTACGAAAAAAAAAAAAAAAGCAACCTCTAACAACATTTCTGCACCTGGATTTCCCCGTAAAGACAGTAGGTAAAGAGGAATAACCAGTCTCCACAACAGGGGGAGGTAACCAGAGAAGCACAGTGACAATGAGCTGGTAACGTGCTGACACTAATGAAAGGACAAACTTTGCTAAGGAGCCAGAGACCATTAAATGCAGTTATAAAACACCAACTGCTGGGAGCTGCAAAGATTCTTCTGATATCAACTGTCCAGGAAACAATGCTTAAAAAATTCAAAGTTAGTAAATGCTAATTAATTCAACATCATTACAGTTTTCCTCGTGTGTACAAGATGACAGGCTACAAAGATATTATCATCCAGAAAAGAGATCTTGGAGCCTCTGAGGGCACTGCTTCAAAAAAATTATACCATATTAAAAACTGCCAATACATAATTAAATATTCATAATGAATTTGCAGCTAAGTTGGGTAAAACTGTGGATGCAACACCATATACCAAAAAGTTAAATCATACTTCCAAAAAGTAACTTATTTTTAATATAGCTTCTGTAATATATTTCTGTAATACGACAAATTTCAGCTGGCGTACAACATGAACACTTTGATAGAAATCCTTACAGATGCCAGTATACCATGCCATAAATCAGTGCTCTTTCCATATAATACATCTCAAACACAATCTTTTTTTATGTCAAACACTAAGCCTTTGCATTCTTCAAGGGAATATTTAATATTCAGTAAAGACCATGCTTTCACTGTGATTAAGTATCCTGAAGTATTGCTTGTACTTTGTCATATTCTGCATGTTTCACAGCACAGCTGTAAGAAATGAAGCACCAATCTAATGTTCAGATAATGGTTACAGGTGTGTTGACCGGGGTCAGCAAACAACTCTTCCTGAAGTGGTACTGAACTGCCAGTAATAAGCAAGTCAGTCTGTATTTCC
The DNA here is from genome assembly GCA_910950805.1 of Acrocephalus scirpaceus scirpaceus. Lineage (NCBI taxonomy): Eukaryota > Metazoa > Chordata > Aves > Passeriformes > Sylviidae > Acrocephalus > Acrocephalus scirpaceus. The sequence goes on along the minus strand of OU383774.1, from coordinate 50,126,677 downwards.
CATGCTGAGATTCCTTGTAACAACAGATTGATATTACTTGCAAATCACTCCAAGAACCTACCTTAACCTACACCACCATTCTCAAATGCAGCTGCTTTACTCAGAATCACCATTTTTCTGAGTATTGTAGCCCTTCCTCAGTAAGTTCCTACCATTCATCATGCTATGCAATAAAAGAGTTTCTTCCTAAACTGCCACATCTCTGCAAAATTTAGGCTGGTCTTTACACTCTTTTGATCTAGAACAGAGAAGAAATACTCCCTCAAACACAAGAAGTTGTCTACATATCTCAGATGGTATATTCATACCAGTTCTTGAAATACAATAAAATAGGTACTGCTGAACATCTAGAATTAAATTGCTGAGTTTTGAAAATTTGGATTTTTTTAGTATCAGATTCTTCAAATCAAGTTTGGAAGAACAGATTGAAAGTAAAAGTGAATAGAATATTTCAGTTGGAAGGGATGTAGAAGAATCACCTGGGTCAAGTGTCTGACCACTCCAGGGCTGTCTGAAAGTTCAAGCACGTTGATAAAAGTATTATTAGAATGCCTCTTAAACACTGACAAGCTTGGGGCATCAAACACATTTTCAGAAAGCCTGTTCCAGTGTTTGACCACCTTCTTCACAAAGAAATGCTTCCTAACACTCAATTTAAATCTCCCCTGATGCAGCTTTGAACCATTCCCATGCATCCTGGCACTGGATACCACAGGGGAGAGCTCAGAACTTCCTTCTCCACTTCCTTTCCTCAGGAAACTGTAGACAGCAACAATTAAAGACAATATATTAGAACTATATAAACCAAAGTCTTCAAGCATTTAAATCTCTAAGTTTGCAGTTCGCTGCTGTCAAAGAAGCATTTTCTAGCTTCCTTCAAGTTGGAGTTCTATCTGCATTTATTTAAACAAAAATCAAGAGTATGAATTCCAATACTAGACAGACAATGCCAGTGAAAAATTCAAGTATCACAACAGTATAATTGCTAAAGCCCAACCCACATCCAGGCCTAATCTGCACCAAGTCACTCCTACATTCTCTCACCTAATTAACTACTATCACATTTGCTCTCTTTTTCTAAAGGCAAAAATAAATGAAGGCAGTCAACACAGTCAACATGACAACAACCCTCATCTGCTTTGAACTGAAGCATTTTAGGTTCAAGTATATACACATATAACCAGAATAATTATTAAAAAAATCTTTCCTTGTAGCTGCATAGGAAGTAAACAGTTTGGAAAAAAAAATATTAATTCTCTTCCTCTCCCTGATGCTCATCTCTCATTTTAGGCATTACAAAATAGCTGACTTGGCATATGGCACAAGCTTCCACAGAAAAAAAGCTGAGAATAACCTACTCGAATGAAAATCTCTTAAAATCCCAAATCAATTAGTTGTTTTGAAGAGAAAATTAGTAAACATTTAACTCTTGATAACTAAAGCCGTCATATAACATTGAAGAATAATTTTTGTCAAAACTGGAACATCTTTTCTAAAAAAAACCCCACTGAACTGATTTCATAATCACCAGTGAGAATTTAAAATATCTGGAATCAGACTGCTACTGCCTCTTTTTATAAAGACAGGAAACAGTATAAGCATTAAAACAGTTGTCTGGGAAAATCAGTAGGGGACCCAGGCAGAAAAAAAAAACCAGGTTACTATTTTATGGTCATTAACTAAAACACTAAATTTCTAAACAATTAATTCAGATTTTTAGTAAGATTCTTCTTCAACTGCATGAAAGAAGATTTCTTTAGGCAAAAGCATTTCGAATGCTAAATGGAATAAATTAAATTGTTCAGTGACAGAAATGTGTGCTGATCATATGCACTTGTTAACCTAAATATATCAATATAACTACAGAGAAAATCACAGCTAAAAAAAACTTGAGAAGGTATGTTTCATAACTGTTATACATTCTTTATTTATTTTTAAATGGTAAATTTAAATTGGTGAATGGCAGTCCTTAGAGATTTGAATTACAGCTATGTGTATCTGGGCTAATTTTCACAATTCTCTTTACCATCATTGGAAAGTAAAAGACGCTTCAGGGAAGTGATTAGCTCAGTGATTTTAGATGCAACATCAGAATGAAATAAATTTTCAGGGAATGTAGTACTTTTTACTGACTATAAAAGGACAACTAGTTCAGACATGCACATCTAAAGTTATGTCAGATAAATCTTAACCACTGTGCTCACAATATGGTTTATAGCCAAATGTCAGCACTAAAAAGACTGATTCTCATGTGAATCATTACAACAGGATGTAATTCTGCACATTAACATATCCCTTTTAAACGAGTCTTCCTTCATTTTAACTTCAAAACCATTTTTACTATGAATAATATATTGCCCACACTCGGCAGTTTTTCACTAAGGGAATGCTACCTAGTAAGTTTATTGACAATTTTAAAGTAATCTGAGAAATTAATTTAAATGGGTTTTATACTTGCGGAGACAATATGAAGGAACACAGTCAGCTTTTAGTACTTACATGAATGTGCTTGTTATTATATAAGCTTAAAAATATCCCATGGATTTACCTTTATTTTCTTACATTTTCCTTTGAGGGAGGAGGATACCCCTGTAGGCAGATCAACTCCAGTGGCAGATTAACTGCATATACGTATGATTTACTGAGAGAACTACCAATTACACTCAGATCACAAGGCTGTATAACATACGTGAAAATGTCGGACCTTTTCTAAGTATTGTGGAGGCTTAAAGAGAAAAAAAGAAAAAAACACAAACCACAAAACAAAAAATAGGCTATTGGGCACACATTTTTTAGCTGTTCTTTACCTATTGCAAAAAAACACTATTTTGGGGTAGGACAGAAATTAGTTCAATAAAATTCAAACACCTGCCTTCATATAAGCTTCTTTAGCACAGGAGTCAAATTCCTTGAAATAAAAAGTCCTATTTTTGAAGGAATGCAAAAAAGTTTTAAAGTGTGACACAGGACAAATCTAATTGATTTAGGAGAATTTATGAAGTAATCCAACCACTTCTGACAGAAATGAAGACTGACAAAAGTATTTTACATAAAAGTACCTAATCCAAAACACAAACCCAAAAGTTCTCCTTGTGGTCTATTGTTCCTGTGTCACTAGAAGGAGACACTGTTCCTTTTTATTATTTTGATCTCGACAAAACCATTTTTGGCCAAAGAAGAATATGAGCTTTTACTTCAAGATGTTAAAGTTGAATAATAAAGACTAAGAAACAAAAATTGCTGATTTATTTTCAGTGAAACCATTCTCAAACTTGTAGCTAATTTGTTTTCAGTTTATCTATTTCAGTTTCTCTTATAAGTTACTTCTGATCTTGACTTAATCACAAAAGAGATCAGCCAGTTAGATATGAGACTTTCTTACGTCAAAAAAGGGAACAGTAACTGACAATTAATTTTAATAAATAAAACCAAGCAGCTTAGGTTTGCCACACATCTGAAAGCAAAAATTCAAAATTGATTTTTTTATGGACTATAAAGAAGTTGATAAATGAGCACAGCTTAAAGAGTACGAAAAATAGTATTACTAAACAGATATTACTGGTTCATTTTGCTTTTAATACTTCATAGCTCATCCTTGCCTCTCTTCTCTCACTTTCAAGAATAACTTTAAGATCAAGGTACAGATGTTAGTACAATATAAGCTCATGCTTCTAATTGCCTGGTTTCAATAACCAGGTATATTTTAAAACAAGTTACTTGAAGGTGGTTTGGAATCATAGTGGGGTTTTTTTGGTTTTGTTGGTTTTTTGGGTTGCAGGGGAGGGGGGGGGCGGGGGGGCGTGGTTTGCTTCCTTAAGGTATCTTCTTTATTTCCAAGCCAGAAGAGAAGAGAAAGAAATTGAAATAATTGAGAGTTACCAATGTCACAAATGAAATGTACTCTGAAAAAATAAATGTTTTTTGCAACTATTTTGTAGCCTCTTCTACTAATAAGACTATGCACTTGCGCTGCAGAAACCTGCACAGCCAAATCTAATGGGTCAGCAGCATTCTTTATTTATTTTTCAACAGTCACAAACTATATGTAGCTTTTGGGATTTTTTTTAGGTAATTTGAATCATATATTATCTCTGTAAAGCAAACCTTGCTGAGGTTTAACATAGTTATCAGAGAACCACTAAAAAATTAAGACTTAAGAAACATTAAATTTTCAAACATTACACATTGATTTAAATCTAATTTGTGTTGCATAGCAAACATTATCACACAACATGTTTGTGCAAACAGCAATGTCTGTTTTTAAAAGAAAACAACTGGAAAAATCCCTCAATGCACGCACACCTGTTTCCCGAACTTTACATACAAGAGCAAAGATAATGTATTTGCAATAAATACTAATAGAAAATTTTAGTCAACAAAAGTTGCCAATAACTCAGAAAAATTAGGTTTCTTTGTTTATTTTATTAATTTTTTTAATTATTCAAACATATTTGTCAAAGCAATTTTTCTTTTGTGTGTTAACTCACGGATGCATTCTGTGACTAGAACAAATTGCAACAATACCGTTAATGGAATTTTAGTCTTGGAAAATGGTGGGGTTTCTTTCAGAATAGTCTGTGGGATTGTTCACAGGTACATCAAGGATATATAACAATTCAAGAAGAAAAACATAACAAAGAATGTTGACTGTGAGGATTATGGTGTGTGTGGTAGCTATATACTTTGGCTAAGATCAAAAAATAGCCACTTACCATCAGGACAAAGCCCACTAGCCCCAAGGACTAGCCCACCATATTCTTCTAAGCAGCCATTGTATATTCCCCCTTAAACCTTAACCTAAACTGTAAACCCAAAACAAATAGTCTGCAGGCTCTCTTATTGTCCCTTTCTTTCCCATGAGGTACAATCAGGAAAGCAAAGTGGTTGCTCTCTGTTTTTCCCCACTATTCAGAAGCTCTCTTATGTGCCACTTACCTTGCTAAATACCACTTGACATAAATCCAGCTTACTTTTTCTGTACTGTTGTTTGGTAAGAAAAGGAATTACTTACATTTCTCTATTAAGATTAAGCTATCTATTACCTACTTTAATCTCTAAAATTAAATAATGAATTTTTAAAGTGTCCTATTCTCATGTCAACCTCTCTCATAAGTTATGGTTTTCTTTAGGGTCTTTCACTGCTTTCATTTTGAAATGTTTCATTTCCCTATTGTCACAAAACACTCTACAACTCTTAAAAGCCCAGAAACTATAAATCATGGCTATGCGATATTTAAAACCAAAACAATTCCAATTAACTTAGTTATGACAGTGCCATTTTCCAACTGATAGCTATAGATGTACATTAAAGAATAATGGCAGAGTGATAGCCCAGGCAAACCACAATGCCAGATATAAATGATCTCAAACAACACTGAAGTGAGATGTGCAAAGCGCTGGTCTTAACTTCATTTTGCTGAAAAGCAGGAGCTTAACTGGAAGAACAGTGTCCTTAATTCTCAACATCCTGTTGCTTACTTATATCAATAATTTTGAGACATGTGCTACCATTTTTGGTTGGTGTCAGCATTTCGAAACTTTCCAGTGGCAATGTTAATCACCAACTAGAGAAGCTCTACATTCAATTTCAACATGCTCATTTTCATCAATCTTTCATTTTTAATTAACTACTTACCATGTAGTCCTCTGCTCCAAGAAGTTAACATGGGAAAAAACAACCCAGTGTTTGGCACAGTGAAAAGCCCTCACTCATTTCTGAACAGTGACTCCAGTGACACCTTAATGACTACAGAACTAATACTGGACATTCTAATACATTCTCTGCATGTAACATAACTAGGTTAAAGCCAACAGCAAATGTGGAAGTGTCAAGCAGAATTTTTCCTTTTAAAAAGGTATGTAGATTACATAATACAAAATATATAACAAAAAATATCAATTATAGTTAGATTTATTTATGGAGCGTGAGCAAATGCTTCCTGTAGAATCTACCTAGTTCTTGCTAAGATTGAAATGCTCATTGACTATATTTTATAAATAAGCACAAATATCTAAACAACCATGGGTTTACCTCAAACCTTACTTTGTTCCCCTTTTTCAATATAAACTTTAATTTATAACTAGCAAAACCCTTCCAAGTCTAATCAATTATTTAAAAAACCTAATAATCTCTCAGGAAACACAATAATTTGCAACAGCACAATGTTGCCTAGTAGGTGAAAAAAATGCAGAATACATATACATGAATTGCAGATGTCAGGGCTGGAAAAATCAATAGCCAGATTCCTTAACAATAGCCATATAATTCCTGTTGCTTTTCAGTTTTGGTAGCCTGAAGCTTGTTAAATTTTCAAGCGAAGACAATCCATACATTTTTTAAGGTTCTGTGTTTCTCTAAGAAAATAAATACAAGTTATACTATTTGTTACATTTTTCTTGTCCTCAAAAGTGCACAAGATAAAAGACAGGAATAGTGCTCCAAAACTCTTGAAATGTTTCTAATCCAATTTATCTTTTTCAAGTCCTTACAAGAAGTAGCTCCTCTTGGTTATAAGGGCAATTCCTGACACTGAGATTTGTAAGGCTATGATTTTTTGATTTAGATTTGTCAATATTTGTCCCCTTTGCTTGTCTAAATAACTCTGAAATAGTGAAAGAAAATTGTTCTAGTTTGTGACTGGACTCCCACAGGGTTTTAGCTGTCATTAATGATTTAAGATCTTTTTTGTGCCATGATAAAACCCAAAACCTCAATTGCTAAAGGAGGCACCACAGAGACCATAATGAATTGTTTTACAAACCTTTAAGTGCATCCTAATTGCCTCCCCCCAAGCTGCTCCTTAATTTATTATGCAGCTCTTCATCCAACAAAATCTTTTCCTTAACTTATAGATGATAACACAGTTAAGAACAAAGGCCAGAATTATACAGTCATATAGGAGGTGCAACTCTAATCACAAAAGAATTATTTTTTGAGGAGGAAGCTGAAAGGCAGATAAATAAGTGTAAGAAACAATTTATTAGTGGTCAGAGTTTCTCTTGTGTAAGAAGCTTGTTGGATGTTTATTACATAAAGTATCGCAGCACTTGAAACTCAGTGACAAGAGGCCAAGTATCTACAAAAAGTGTAACAGTGTAGGCTGGGCATATACTGAATTTTCTCTATTACTGTGTCACAACTTCCCATTATTTGTGACACAGGAATCTCTTGCTCAAGAAATAACATCATTGTTTCAATAGGCCAACAGATTTTCTTCCAATAATTTCTGATTAGTTTCTGAACCCTCAACTTTTTAGAGTCTTCACAGCCCATAGTAAGAGGTCCTACATTTTCCCCATGATTTGTGTAAAAATATCTTGTTTTATATATATATCTGCCATAGGATTATTTAATTTCAGCCCTCTGCTATTTGCATTTTGAAAAGCAGAAACAGATGTTTGCTATCACATTCTTCCCTTTATTTACTTGTATTTCAAATACACTTGGTCAGCTCTTTTCCAAGCTGAAAAATCCTACTTTTTCAAGTCACTCCTCATCTGAACTCTCTATTTAATCACACTTCTAACCCTTGATATTTTTTCCTAGTCCTAATATATGCTTTTGAGACCGGAAATGACCAGAACTTATTGCAACATTCAAAATACAGACATATCAATAATTTATAGAGTTTCAAAAAAAATTACTCTTGTATTGCTCATTTTTCCTTATTAATGCTTCCTTATATTTAATTTTCTTTCCTGATTGCTATTAAGAACCAAAACATTTTCCACAAATCTAACATCACTGTGAGGACATTTACAATAATTTCCATGAGAATGCACAGTTAATATAGGGTAGCAGATATGAAAGGAAGTTAGAACTTCTATTACTCCCTATGACATGAGGAGAAAACAGACTTCTGAAAAACCTTCTTATAAATACCTACACAAAATAAATGCAGTAACATAAGCACCATACTTTTCTGTAAATAGCACCAAACCTTTCCCATTCATGATTCCCATCATTAATACATAATTGCTAAAGAAAATTTCAAATGAAAGGATAGTTCTATTAATAAAGAATTAGGATAATAAGCTCTCTTCTCACTCAAAAAGTAAAAGGTCATCAGCACAATATCTCTTAGCTAGGTAACTTACCAAAAAAAAAAAAATCAACCAAGAGAAGTGCTTACAAAAAATATGATGAACAGGCAACAATATTTTTTCAGCAAAATACTCCATGACACCGTAAGACTCCTTCCATGTTTTGATACTAGTCCTATTCATTATTAACTCAACTAATGAAGCTTGGAGGGAACACTTCAGGATCTCCACTTTTATCTTCTCTCTAAGACTCAGACCCAGATTTTGAAAACAATATCACTGTGGGCTGAGTTTCAAAACCTCCATCTGCAAAACTAATTACAGAGCTCCATCTGTACTAAGAATTCCTTTCAAGGCATCATGTAACTGAGTAAAACCAAAATCACATATCATTTGATTTGATTACAAGACAACTACAGACGAAGTGTCAATAATTACAGGGTTAGGTCTTACATAGTGGAGGAAATTCAAGTGTTCTTAATTGCATTAAGAGAGAACTTTGCACTCTGCTTAGTTAAAAATCCTCAAAAATTGCCAAAGTACGAAAAATTTTATGACAATTTTATTTTCTCAGTAAATAAATAATATTCACCTCTACTCATCAGATGCAAATATTCTTAATAAAAAGAATTAAAAAGAAGGAGGGGTCTTTAGGAAAAGATGGTTTTAATCACATTAGAACACATTTTCAATCACAGTCCTTCTATGTAGCAATGTTTTATTAACAAAGACTTTGGTTCTAAAATAATCAGTTGTCATTTGAAGTAATTATGTTTGGTGATGCCTAACATATTCTTCAATCATATCTTAAAAAAGAAATTAGAACACTTAATACACCTAACTTATTAAAAAATGCAAAAAAAAAAAAAAAACCTCCAAAAACATCATTCTAGTCACACTTAAATGAGAAAGTAAGAAAAAAAAAATCAAATCAAATTAGAAGTCATTCACACGAGACAGTCAAAACTTGATATTTGACTGTTTTTGCATCATCTCAAAAGAAGTTAAACACATTTTTGTTTTAGGGAAAAGTATAAAATACTAGGCAGTAAATAAAATGAAAGAACTTCTAAACAAGGTCTTCTCAAATGGCTGGATTAAGTTATTTTCAACTTCTTAAACAATTTAGAAAGGGGAATAAAACATAAGAAGGAACTATCATTACAGTCATCCTTTAAAAATATCTAATGCCATAAATCCAGCAGAATCTATCCAAAGGACTTTTCAGATCTCATTTAAAACACTCTAAGTATGCATATATGAATGTTAAAGTATTATTTTTTTGTTCTGTATTTTTACCTTGTGAAATGCACTATTTTATTTCTATGCATATTCAACATTAAATTATATTACTTATAATTAATTAATAAAGTATAGAAATTTTAATTTACATTAAAATTTTTACAAACATATCCAGAGGCCTCTGTCTTACTTCATAATGATTAACATGGAGTGCGTCTTTTTCCCCTTTTGTCTGGTGTAAAACAGAATCAGTGCTTAATTTAGGTGAAAATGTTACTTCAGAGGAAATGGAACAGTTATATAAATGAGAAAAGCGCAGCTATTTAAATAATCATAATCCATAAAAGCTCTTTCATAAGTGAGGTCTTCAGAAACAATTATCAACTGGCAAAATAGAAAATTTATTCTGGTGCTCTTTAATCTAAATAATAATCAGAAGCAGTATGCCAATTCAGCCTGTGTGTAAACAGATGAGAACAACTTTGCAAGAACATAGTCAGTGCAATGACTGTAGAGTCTTGATCAAAAGTTCAAGCATTTTTCTTTTCGGTACTCCTCCCAACTTTTATTACATGGCAGATCTAATGATACTCTTAACTTACTGAATACAGGCAATAATTATAATTGTGTTCTCCAAACAAACTACTTCACTTTCAATTGTTTCAGTTAACAAAACAACTGATTATTCCATTAGTTCCTCTTGGAACACTTCCATTTAAGATATATTTGGGGTTTACCTCCTCATTTAAATCCTCTCCATAGCAGAAGTTGCAGAAGTTACAGAAATACACGAGGGAGGAAAAAAGCCATCTTTTTCCAACCATTCCACTACCAGGACTTTGAATGCCAGTAGCCAGATTAAGTTCCTCTACTTTTTGTATCTTTTAAACAAAGGATAGCTTTGATCTGATTCTGAAGGTCTATGTAATTTCCTATTTACTCTTAATTTCTGTATTTCTTGTACATCTTTTGTTAGTCTAGACAGCAGGAAAATGCACACACACATACAAAAAGTATCTAGTCATAACTAGCTAAATAGAATTAAAACATGAAAAGTTGCAAAACCAAAATGCAACTGCTCTAAGCAACCAGAAGACAACTGAAAACTCAGTCATAAAGTGGGCATCAGTCCCAAAGAAAAAAAAGGCATGCTCTAACTTTTTTGTAACAAGGTTATTACACCTACTCAGAACCAAAATGTTTGCAAATGAATTATGGCAGTGTCAAAAACATTTATCACTTTAAAGCAGGTGAATCTGTATCAATTTGTCCTCCAAGAAGTACCAAACTTCTGGTGTCAAATTTGATTTTAACCTAACCGTAAGCAGCATATGTCATTCCCTCCTCAGTTCTACAGAGATGAGGGTTCACTTCTGAATGCTTCTCCTATGGAGCTCTATGTAGAAAGAATCATCCATTGAGGTACTGTCATACAACTTCCAAATGCCTCTTTGGTGTTGAAAAGTCATCTCTAGTACTGTAAATAATACCATTTTCAATACCAGTGACAATATTGATGCAAATCTGATCTAGCCTAGACACTTCCCCCTCCCTTTGCTGATGACTCAGATCCACGTTTTGCTAACATACTGCAGGTTTGATTGACACTGAGAAATTAAAATTTGGTTTTTCCCTCATTAATAAAGATGCTTTTTTACCAGCCTCCCTTCTAACCTGACAGTCAATCCAAGCTAAATAGGTACTGCAACACAAGAGCATCTTGACAGGTGCACAATATTCCCCCCAAGGTTTTGGTAGCAGCGGCCATGCTGAAGGAGGCTGTGCCAGCCCCCAGTACAACCACAGACAGCCATGTGCAACGTGGGGAGAACTCATGAGGTAGGAGAGAGAGGTAAATACTCCCTTGTCCAGTTTCACTCTGATTCAAGGGCCATGTCAACCACTCTATTCATTAATGCTCATAGGTGAAAAAACCCAAAACAAAACGGTTATCCAAACTATCTTTAACAATATATGACAACACAGCAAGTATGCAAAAGCAAACCAAGTTGGTGTAAGGTACACTAATATCAAAATTTCCATAACCCCTGCCCTCTCAGCTCAAGACATTTATAATATCTTAGAGACTAAGCACTAATTTCCACAAAGCTCTCACATCCAATTAATTTCTTGATATTCCAGATTCCTGACCCAATCACATTCACAACATAATTTACAAAAGACATTATATAGGTCCTTTTAGATATCATTTCATTGTTAATTATTTTCAAATTGCATCAATTTCTTCAGACAAATGAACTTACAGGATTCTTAAAAATGCATCAAAGCATATTTTATAAAGCAGATTTATCATGCTCAGCCTTAATAGTGATAGTTTTACTAGCAGCATAAAAACACTATAATGTAAATATTTATATTTTTGACTACATGTATTTAATGTATAATTAAATATCCTAGGTAATATTTGAAGCTTAGATCACTGGGAGAATGGAATTTTTAAAAATCCTGCAAAATGTTACAAGAAAGTTGGGGTTTTTTCTCAATTTTTCTTGTATTATTTTATGATGACCATCCTTTTAAAACAATTGTCTTAATACTTATAAGACACCACAGTTCCCTTTAAGCATATATATTCAATAATTTGTCTTTTTAAATTAATAACTATTTATTAAACCCACTAATAGTTATTTAATCAACGACATAAAACATATTTTCCCTGAAATAAATAACCCAAATTTATTTGAAACCATGAAAGCTAGGAACACAGACACATGAAGACTGACTGCTTGTGTGAATTAGCTGAATGAGTATTTTCTATTCCAAAAGGTGTGCCACCAGCTGTAGTACAGGTGTTTCATGCTTAGTACATTTTCTAAAATTCATTACATGGCAGTTCATTAATTATGTGTTCCTGTTTTACAGACTTAACTTCCTTTTATTACAAGGTCACTCAGCTAGTTGACCAAGGGAAGTCAGTAGATTTAGCTTTTTTTTTTTTTTTTTTTTTTTTTTTTTTTTTTTTTTTTTTAATTTTAGCAAAGCTTTTGGTACCATCTCTTATAGTTCCCTTCTGGACTAAATGTCCAGGGCATGGCTAGACAAGTCCATAATATGCTGGATGAGAAACTGGCTGAAAGGTTGGGCTCAAAGGTTTGTAGTTAATCAGGTCACATCAGGCTAGTGGCCAACCATTAGTGGGGTTCTCTGGGGCTCAATTTTAGGTTCAGTGCTCTGCAATGTTTTTATAAGTGATCTTGATGCAGGAATTGAATGTATAGTAAGTAAATTTGATGATAATAAATTAGGAGGAATTATAGACTCCCTTGCAGGTAGAGAGGCCTTACAGATAGATATGGATAGACTAAAGAGCTGGGCAATAAACAACATGAAATTTCACAAGAGCAAGTACTGGATTCTCCACCTGAGATGGGTGTAATCCTGCTCATATGTACAAAGCCAGGGGAGAGAGGCTGGACAGCTGCCCTGTAGAGAGGAATTCAGGGGTCCTGGCTAATGGCAAGGTGAAGTCAACAGAGTGCCCTGGCAGCCAGAAGGGCCAGCTATATCCTCAGGTGCATCAGGCACAGCATGGTCAGCCAGGCAAGGGAGGGGATTGTCCTGCTCTGCTCTGCATTGGGGTGGCCTCACCTTGAGAATGCAGCTTTGGGCACCACAATACAAGGACATCCAACTATTAGAGTGTGTCCAGTGGAGGGCAACCAAACAGTGAAAGGACTTGAGGGCAAAGACTTATGAGGAGTGGCTGAGGTCACTTGGTTTGTTCAGTCTGGAGGACAGAAGGCTGAGGGGGTGACCTCATCGCCAAGAGGTGACCTCACTGCATTATAAATCTTCTTCAAAGCAGGCTGCAGAGTGGGGAGAGCTGATCTTTCTTAGTGGTGACACCTGATAGCACATTAGGAAATAGAACTAAGCTGCATCAGGGGAAGCTCAGACTGGACATTAGCAAAAGCTGTTTAAGTCTTTTCACAGTCTGAGCACTTAAACGTACTTCATATTTTAAGTGCTATTTATTCTTTCATGCAGCACAAAAGCATTTACTGTTACATCAATAGCAACCAGAATCACAAGACTATAAATATCAATTTGTAAGCATATTTAATAAAATAAATATTAAAATGTCCAAGGTTAAAAGTTGCTGTGAAAATAATGAAAATATGATAGTCTTTAGAAAAAGCATTTTAAAATGTATGTGGTCACAACCAATCTAGACTTCACACTCACAAAATGTGAAAACATGAAGAAATCATGTGACAAAATACATGATGAACAAATGCCTTATCTATCGCATGTTATAACAAAAACCACTACAGTCAGATGCTTGCAGCTTCACATACAAGCTTTAGGCTGCTGGAGTATCACAGGGTATTTTTCCTTTTTTTTTAATTTGAAATTGTCAAATCCTAAAAAGCAAAGTAATTTCCATCCTCTCAAAGGGCAAAAATCGACAACTCAAATTACAGAAAGCAGCATATTCCACTTTACTAAGCAAAGCTATTAAGCTGTCTTTACAAAAGTACTGTCCAGATATTAGCAGTCTTCCAAATGGTTGTGAAAGACAAGATCCAATTTGAGAAAATTCTGAAAGTACATGTTCAAAGTTGAACACGCTGACAAATCTTCGTACTGTTCTACTAGAAGTATAAGCTTCATGAACCCCTCAGCTCCTCACTAAATAGTGATTTATAATATGCAGAAATGACCTTAACTGCAGATACTAAGCACACTTCTCAATTTCTTTCCACAAATATTTATTTTCTTTCCACAAATATTTACTTCCTGAAGATGTCTAGAATTCATCACATTGAAAATGGGAATATAGTCAACACTTGGTAACTGAAGTTGATATACATAAGGGATGCATATTGCCAAGTTCAGGCACAGGAAAGATGCTAGGAAAGCTAGGAAGTACACACAATCTCCTCAAGACATTTAATGGGTAGGTAAAATTGTTTGACTCATACAAAGACTAGACTAAAGAGCTGGGCAATAAACAACATGAAATTTCACAAGAGCAAGTACTGGATTCTCCACCTGAGATGGGTGTAATCCTGCTCATATGTACAAATCTGTACAAAGACAGATAGGCTTACCTATCTGATTCTTAAGGATTTTGACTATGGGCATAAATAAATATTTGATAAATATGTGACAGTTGTAACTATCCTCTTCTCACTATTTGCTAAGCAAAGACAAAGTTTCTTCAGCTACAGAACTTTAATGTAGAACAGTCCAAAGGAACAGTTAAAGTCACTAGTCACTAGCTGGATGAACCCAATTCAAAGAGCAAGGTAGGAACTCCAAGCCAAGGTATTTTCTGAATGCTGGGTAGTGAGAAAACAACAAAAAAGTGAAAAAATAAAAAAGAAATGATGGCTGGATGAAGGTCAGAGAACCAGGTGCTTTAGCAAGTATTCAGAGCACACAAGCCTGACTTACTCATCTACAGTACAGGAATCTTAGAAAGGCTTTTCAAGAGCCACAGTTGCTGAAGCCTCAGGCATCTCCCAAATCCATATGTACCTGACTGCCTGAAAACAAAGGAACTACAGATTGGCCAACTTAAATAGTCTACAGTGACTCAGCTAGAAAAAAATCAGCCATTACATAGTTACATAGTGTTTAGGATACCTACTCTGTAACACTTTTTGAAGTCCTTTGAAATAATTAGTTAAACATCTGACACTAAACATGCATTGTTTTTATTCTGCAAGCTATAAAGGATATGTCTGGGATCCATCTGTCATTTTCTCAGATTTCTAGAAGTTTTGTTTTGCTTTTTGCTTTGAAGGTTTTTGTTTGTGTTTTTTTTTTTTAACTGCTACTGTGTTTAATAATCTGATTACATATTCTAACATGATGCATTAGGGCTACCAGTCTGTGGTTAAAATGGAAGAGGACAAATAAGCAAATTCCTTTTTGTTTTCTTCTGAAATCCCCTGCTGTGATACAAACTTCACACTTTCCTAAAAACAGATCAGAATCTGGTAATAAGGAGTGACATCTGTGTTAAGGACACGCTTTCCATTACAGAAAAGATGCAGCAACCCCTGGGCTGGTGCTGGGAAAAAGTTCTAACAGGGTGGGAAGAAAGAGAATAAGAAACTTCTTCCTTAGCAAACAAGAAGTCCCATGAGACAAATACGTACCTGCACAATCATTAGTGACCATAAAACAACAGATGGTCTTTCAAACCTTTGAACTGATTCCCACAAGTGAAAACACAACACTTTCTGTCTCAACCAGACACTTGCAATTACTCTCCTTATGCTGAAAAACTACTACAAACCTATCCTAAAATAAACATCAGGCTCAGGATTTCAGTTTCAGGCTCTACCACCTGGAAAACTAATAGATTTGAAGCACTAAACGCTTTAAACAAATTCTTCACACAAAGGTTATGGAGCCTTGGAACAGGCTGTTCAGGCATGTAGTTGAGTCCCCACCCTTGGTATTTAAAAGACTTGTAGGTGTGGAACTGAAGGACATGGTTTAGTGGTGAATTTGGCAGTGTTATTAATGTTTGGACTCAATAACCTTAGAGGTCTTTTCCAATCTAAATGATTCTATACTTAGAGACATCCTAAACAGTCATATAGAGAGCTAAAAAACCCCAGTTTAATCACCCCGAACTTTAAACAAATAAACTCACTACACCACCATCCCACTCCCACTCCAATTTCACAAGGTGAAACCAACCAACATTTTTCAAAGAGTTCTAGTAAAATTCTTAATAAACATAGAAATTTACTTCCCCAAACTCCTGGGTTTCATTACATACCTCCTGTAGGTGAAAGACTGAATGAAGTTACTACTGCAGTATTTATACACAGAAGTGCAATATTTTCTCTTGCTGATGGGAAGGCTCCAAGGAAAGGAGAAGCACAGAAAATATTTACAAAATAAAGCTTTAATAAAACAAACACTCCAGAATTTTACTTTTGATCAGTTAACATTTTTCTGACAATTTCTTGAACTGAAATTGCCTCGACCAGGACAAGTGGAAAGTTCCCCAAAGAAGCCTAACATAATATTCTTAATACCACCACACTGATTTTGAGCTATTTTAGTGCTAGCTCCATGGAAACAAAGACATAATTGTTCATTCAAAAGGCTGCTAAAATTTCCATTACAAAACACACTTATAAAAGGCCTTTACTTTGTGTTTTCATTATGAGAGGGAGATGAGAAACTAGGTTACTTTCTGTACTTTAATGCAAGCTACAGAGATTGGTGTACAGATTCCACCAATGCTACCACTACAGTAAAAAAAAAAAAAAAAAAATCAACTCTGATGTGACAGAGGAGGCATGACGGACACCAAAGAAGGCTTCAAGCATCAGCACCTTGTTATCTAGAAGTCTCTCATATCTTTTCTATGTAGCCTCCCATGGGTACAGCTCTGGCTCTTTCTCTCCTTCTCTCTTCCTTCTACAGCTCTAGCTAGCTCCTTCCTGTCCCTAGCACAGCCACCTAACCCTATTGGTCCTTCATAGGACATCTTACCCTTTCTGTCCCTCACAGGACCTCCTATCCCTTCCTCCTCACAGCAAAGCCAGCTGACTCCAGCTAACTCTCTCCCAGCTTACTTACTCTTTATCACACCCATAGCTGTGAGGGCAAGGCTGTTCCCTCCCTTTGATACACAGCTGCAATGTATTGGGGACAAGATTGCTTTCAGCACTATCTCTATCTGTCCTCCCACATTGATGATGCTTAGAAAACTTGGTGCAATTAAGAAGTCCAGTTATGTCCAGTTATTCTTTAAATTTTTAGGCTATTTGCTATGTCAATCATCACACTGAAGAAACACTCATATTGAAACATGTATCTCATAATATTTGTTTCATTCATTTATTTGATAACAAATATGGTAATTTAATTCTTAAACTATAAGATGGTTTTACAAAATTGGTAGAAATTATTAATAATTAGGTATTTTTACGCAATGTTTGTAAGAAAAATATATTAAAGCTTTCTTACTGATGAAATTTTATCTAAATATAACTAATACCACTCCATATTAAGAGAACCCATAAAAGCAGTTTTTGTTACATCTTCCACCTTGAAAGATTAAAATAATGTTCTTTTATCCCTTTATTTTGATTTATTCCCCTTTGACAAGGAAGAGGTTTCTGACTAGAAGGACAAGCGATTAAAAAGACACCAAAGAAGGTGTAAAAAAATGTTTTCCTGTAAAAAAATGGTTTCCTATGATTCCTGCATACAGAAGAGGGAATACCATAGTGCTTATCATACAAAATTGCTCACTGAGATCATGGCTTTATCAGATGGGAGAACACCAGGAAAAAAATGCCTTATGGCACAATATGGTTCATAAATATCTACAATTGAAGGAAACACGAGACTTAAGTTCTACTACTCTACAACAAAGACATTAAGAACAAAAGCACAGACAATGAGTAAAGGTTTACATAGTCAGATGCATACAACTAACAAAAGTAATTAGTGAATTGTGAGGTTTACTTCCACGTGAGAGCTTGGAAGATAAAAACATATCAGATATCCACTTACAGGATTGTTACACTGTAATGCTCAGAATACTCCTGTTCAAATGGGATTCTGGACCCTGGGTTAAGGACCTGATGCTGATATTAAATACAATTATTTCACCAAGCATCTGCTCTGGACTAAATACCAATGATACTGAAAAAAAGACAATGGAAAAAAAGTATGCATCCCCTAAGCCAGTTCCTTGCAAAATGCTACCCTGCTCATCTCTGAATGGCATTCCAAAATGCAATAGTTGTCAGAATACATTTCTGATGTTGTATTCAAATTTAAGCAAATTATAAAGTTCTTCCAAAAGAAACATGAGATTGCCTGTGCTTAGATCTGGTAAAGACCATAGAAACAGATCCAAAATCTTTATATAAAAATGTGTAACAAGAAGACATGGATACTTTACTAACTCCTGGGTAAATTCTTGCAGTGATTTTCATTCTATTAAAAATGTACATCTCATTTTTAATTTGCCCATGCAGCTTTTGGCCATTTGTTCTTCTGATGTTTCTTGTCACAAAATTAACAAGACTTTTATTGCATAAAATCTTACCACAAAGAAGTCCCTACACACTTCAGATCAAGTCACACCTCATCTCTTTTGATAAGTTCATTTGACTGAGCTCTATGTCATTTTCTGCAAGATGTTCTCTCACAGATATAAAACAAATTACTTTTGAAGGCAAGTAGACAGGAGAAAAAAATAAAAAGAAGCTTTAGGCATACCAGGGAATAAAACTAAAATTAAAATACTTTTTTTGTTTAAATCTTTAGATAAACAATTGCATCCCAGAGTTCCTCACTCACCTGAGCCCAGAAAATACAAAGGCTTAGTTCCATTTAGTTTTGCAAAATTTTTAAGTGACTCAAGTATTTTTCTTCCATGTAATCTTAACAAAGATATAAAGGAGATCCTCTTTTTAGTCTCTCCTCCTCTTGCTCGTACTTAAAAATGTCCTTATCTTCTTCTTTCCTAATTCACTGTTCTTTCTTCTTCACATTATCTTCCCATTACTCTTTAATTATGCAAGCTCTTTTTGTTCTGTGAATACAGGTAAATTATAGTATTCAAAATTTGTTTATATACCCAAATATAATGTTTTAACTTTAAATTCTATTATTTTTTGAATGAATGCTAAAATAGCTTTTTGTATTCACTTGTTGAGCTGGGAAGAGTTTTGCTAAAGGTGCACCAGAAGAAGATTCACTGAAATTACTCTAATTGCTGAACAGAGCTAATATATGTAAAAGCAGTGTATAAAAAATATGCATGGAAATACAAGTAACAAATTGGGAGGTTTATGTGGACTGTCCTATATATTAATGGTAGGTTTTACCCATATAATGGTTTCTAGCTGCTCCTTCATTAATCT
The DNA here is from genome assembly GCA_910950805.1 of Acrocephalus scirpaceus scirpaceus. Lineage (NCBI taxonomy): Eukaryota > Metazoa > Chordata > Aves > Passeriformes > Sylviidae > Acrocephalus > Acrocephalus scirpaceus. The sequence continues at coordinate 50,107,514 of OU383774.1, read as the reverse complement.
CTTGTTCATGAACTTACTTTTTATTCCCAATACAAAAGAAATCCTCACGCTCTTATCTGAAAAATGGTTATGTCTAGGCTATTCTTTCAGCACATTCTAGTTTGTTTTTTTCTTCATTCTTACTTTTACTTTTTTATAAATAAATACACTTAGATTACTCAAAATCTTACTTCTAATCTACAATGTCTATATCAATATATAATTATCAAGATTTACCACAAAATAATAGTTACAATTTTGAATGAAAACACAATACATGCCCTTCAGTCCATTACTTGAAGTTATCTACTCCAGAAATTTAGGACCTAAAGGAAGTGTTGCCACATTACAGGGAGCTATTTTTCCTATACATTCACTCCAAGTTTTGATATTGAACGGTGGGAGTGGAAGTGAGCTGCTCTGGTCTTGTCACTGACATTTCCAGCCAGCCCCCAAACTGCTGTGACTAACCTGTGGCACCCCAGACAGACACCCCCTGAGCAGGATGCTGATCCTCTGCTCAGCTCTCTCTACACCTGAGGTAGCAGCCACAGGGGACACCAACACATTCTTGGGGTGAGGAACATCTCACTCCAGCAGACGTGTGCCTCCCCCAGGGACAGCAGCTGTGGGTGAGTCCCACAGAGCAGCAGCACCCCAAGCTGCCACTGAGGAAAAGCCTGAAGAAGCCCTGTGTGGCAGGGGAAAACTATTAATAAGGAAAGAGCTGCAGGAAAAAAATGAGCAAGTGAAGCACAGTGGATGAGGTAGCTGAGAAGCAAGAAATGTCAGATGGGTACTGCAATGCAAATGACCCCAACTGCGCTACCCAGTGCCTGCTGGAGGAGCAGGGGTGAACCCACAATCCAGGCATGGGGACAATAAGGCAAGCTGGGGCTGAAGGGAGGAGAGGCAGAGGAGGAAGGAGGAGGCTGCTTGCCTCCAGCCTGGAGCAGATGGAAGAAAGTGTTTGGCTAAGTGTTTGATTATTTAGCTCTCCCCAGCGACCAAAGGCTGTGTTAACTGACAATGAATTAAGTAAAAAACCAAAAAAAAAAACCAAAAAAAAACAAATAAAGACTGTTTTGCTCATAAGACCTTATTAGAAAAGGAGAACAATGCTGTTTTACCCAGGCTTCTGTAAGGAAAAAACCCACCAGATCAGAAGGTGCAACATACAAGGGCACCTAAGGCTTTGACTTTTTAACGATAAGGAAAATTGGATTAGCAATGGAGAAAACAGCCACCTTTAAATCTCAGTAGTGCATAACCCATTTTCATACTAACTGTAAATCAGTATGCAGTAACAGATTTGAAGGTGTGGTTGATTAATGGGACAAGTAGTTGAGCCAATCCCTCTATGCAAGCTGGCTCACCTTACCTCAAATATTTTTCTTCATTAGAGATACAATACTTGGAGGAAAAAGGAAATCAAGTAAAGGTACAAAGTTAGAACACTGCCTGAAGCTAATACACAAATTAAGGAAAAAAGGTAGGAAACTACTATGACTATTTGTCATAGTAGACATAGAGATTTGTAGAGATTTCTACTCTATCTCATAGAGATTTGTCATAGAGACACATCCAGAGAACCAGAATTGAGATGGTTAATTTTTGTCTTCAAAAATTAGAGAGAATCCCATAAACTTGTCTAAAACTATTTTCAGTTATGATCATATACCAATTCTATTTTATTTAGAGAAATGTCATATCAAAGTAAACAATTTTCTCATTGAAAGACATTTTAAAATTGCTGATGGTGGAAACTGCTGGCAAAAAGATTTAACTACTGAGCCTGGTTTCTTGGGTTTATTTAAGTAGCTAATAGTAGATTTTTCAGACACAGAACCAGTCTGTGCTATTATAATAATATGTGCCTTATTTGTCAAGTATTTGCTAGGATTTTGTAAACTAGAGTATAGTAAAGCTGTATGCATACCATATTGAACTGTAAAGCATACTCAACATTGCATACACAGATCCTGGATACTAAGTGATTTTGGCTGAAGGGCATAAATATTTGTTGTTTTAACATTCTTTCTATTTTCTCCAAAGTAGACTTTAAAAATCTCATGGTAAAACCTATAAAGTAAAATATTCATGTTATTGGTTTATTCACTCACTTTTACCAATGGCAGTTCTCAGATCTGTGTTTGTAATTACATTCAGCATTTCCACCTGCTTCTACTGTCAGTTGCCCTTACATTACGCTTATTAAGCATTAACAAAAGACCCTCTAGTATCCCACAGGCTTTTGTGTCTCATTGTTCTGTGCCTGTTCCAAATGACCTTGCTGTAATGCAACCAGAGATACAAAATGTGCCTTTTGCCCAGGCCCAGCTGGCTTCCTTTTGACTCCCTTCTCTGTGCATACACAATGCTGAAAAAATGAAAATTTTTATGCATTCAACAATTTTTCATAGGTAAGAAAACTATTTACATAGCAACTGTCATGCATTACTAAACAAAATTATTACAAATATTTCCTTTGTAATAACTTTTAACAGATCTGGAAAGAGAAACACTTCAAGGATGAAAGAATTTTTAATGTCAAACAATCAATCATTTTGATTCCATAATGAAAATTTATTACTGTAGCTTTATATTAGAAATATTCAAATATTCCAAATATTTGCATTAAACAGATTTTTGAGTCAACTCTGAATTTCATTTGACTTCAGTACATTTTCTGTATTGAAAAAGTAATACTAATACTGTGTTTTTTGAGATTCCAAATATATTGAAAATAGCTTTTTCTTCGCCCACCATGTTAGGGAGGAACCAGGCATTTATTCAAAGAAATTGCCTAAAGAAAGAGAAGAAGATTCCTCTCAAAGAAGAACACATTTCATAAGGTATTCAAGATTTTGTCTTTTTCCTTCCATAAAAACTATCCATCTGGCAACTGCGCATATGAAAATTTCTGAATCTGTATTCTTACAGTAGTGCCTTAAGAAGTCCCATCAATAAAATGATTACTGTTCCACACAGACCATGGAATAGGAGTGCAAATTTCATCAATCAGGACTCATTAGTCTGAGTCTTTTGGAAGGTCTACATAGCAGCTCATAAACGCTTGGCAAATACAAGAGCATTGCGAAAAACATACAGAGATTATCTTTCATTTTTAGTATTACCAAAAAATAAATAGGGAAAAAAAAAAAAAGAGACAGAGAGAGAATTGGAAAAGGCACATCCGTGAGTAGGCAAGATCAGCCAACCAAAGCATGACAATGGTGAAGCCATTAGGCAATAGTTAAGATACTGGTAGTTAACCCTATTTGTTTTCACATTCTACCATACATGACCAGCCCTCTTCTCATATTTCTGGCACACTGGACAGTGGCAAAACTATTTAGGCTTAAAGCTCTTTGGCTAGATTTAGTAAAGTGCATGGAAAATATGTAAAAGACAAGGAAAAAATCTGTAACAAACCGAATGAGGTCCAATTTTTTTTTAATTATTATTTTTATGGTGCTTTTCTTTCTCTCTAGCAATACAAGTAACAGTATAGAAGTATCCAGCGATACCTAATGGAATAAGGAACACAAAAATAAATATTCGAAAAATTTGGAAGCAACAAGGTTTACACTATTCTTTAAGCCATGTAAGTGTGAAATCCCTTGGTGTTCTGATGCAATTCTGTTAAGGCGTCTGACCTCAGTTAGCATTAAAAAAACTCACACAGAGCAACCACCACATGCTAAAATTGCTTGAAAAAACATAACTTCCATCTTTATAAATAAAATACCTTCATAATCTTTAAGGCTCTGTTCCAAAAAGAAGTATCTTTAAAAATGAGTAATAAAATGTAGTAATTAATGGAAATTTTACAGTTCTAGCTAGCTATTGGACTTTAGAAGACAGGTAAATTAAGTTATAACACCTAAAAATTCACTGGAGAGCAAAAGTAAATAATTTAGAAAACCTACTGTATTGCAAGCACTTACACCCATTGTAAGACAGTAAAATAGCAAGAGCTACTACAGTCCCAGATTCCCCTAGCAACAACAAAGAATTATAACTGAAAATTAAGTGCAGAGAAAGGCAAAACTGAAAGCAAAAAGCAGTGATACCAGAGCCACAGGCCAAAGCTAAACACAAATTACAAAGCAAGTATCAAACAATTACCATTACTGAAAGCACTGCAAAAAGCTCCTTATATACCACCCCATCTACGCCCCCAAACTGAAGCACATCAGTCTTTAACGTCTTTTCTCCAACACATGCACTGGGCCCCCAAGTCAGCACATCCTTGCCTCCAGGAGACTGAGCTTACTGCTGTCAAAAATAAGAGAAGAAGTGGTAGGGAGTAGGGGAGAGGAAATCACATTTTTAAAACTCCCATCAGAATGCCCTTTCAGATAGGTATTGTAAAAATAGGCAAATTTCTTTATTATTACCTATAAAGATTCTAACTAGCCTTTATCTGATAGCTGAGGCCTTTACCAGAAAACCTCCATGATAATCAAATACATGCTGAGATTTTGTTGTTTAGTTGCTTTGTTGTTGGGTTGTTGGGTTTTTTTTTAAATTGCATGAGAACGTAAAATAATTTTTAAATCTTAAAATAGAATTCAGACTAAAGGACAGACCTCAAGTTTCCCTATGAAGTGTTCTGCAAGCCAGACATCCATAGTGTACTTTGGAAAGAAGTCAGTACTGCTTTTAAAATATTGGAAGAAAATAACACAGTACTCTAAAAAACCAGAAGGGGCTGATAAGAATAAAAGTCCTGTTGTATTAATAGCAGCATACCAGGCAGGCAGTCAATGAACAAGGGGGTTCATCATCAACTGATTTCTTATTAAACTGAGTTTACATTCAAAAAGAAAAATCAAAATAAGGTCATGGACATAAAATAGTGTAAATGGACATAAAATAGTGTAAAATATGGAGAATAAGTGGAACAAATTTGGACAAAGCAGTGAAGTCTGAAGAAGGTACTTTAACACCTCAGAGATGAGTTTACAAAGGTGTCTTGGCACTTTGGTTAAGAAAGAAAATAGAAAGAGAGGTAATTAAAATAATTTTTACAATGTTAGAGAGCAAAAGAGAAAAAGAATTTAAAAGAGAAAAAAGAGAAAAAATACACAAGCATAAATTGTCAAACAGGATAGAAGTAAAAAGAACAGGGAGACAAATTTTACCCTCTTTACTATAAAAAATATGCACTAAAGAAAAAATAGTTACATGCAGTAGAAGTGAAAAGGAAATCTGTGATTCTCCAGAAATGTAAAAGAAGAACTTGGAAAAGATAAACACTAGAAAAAGTGTGTTCAGGCACACCAAAAAACAAGTCGTTTAAAAATGGGACTGTTAGGCAAAGTCAACTAGAGATCCCTCAGAAACCTGGATGGGCACATCTTCCAGAAGAGAAGCAATATGGTAGAACTTTGAGGTCTTATAGGTATGCCAGCTGGAACTTCAGCAGAGCTTAAACATGCTCTTAATTTAAATATCTACATGTCAGCTGTCTATGTAAGTACTCGCTCCTGACAGTAAAAATCTTGGCAACTCAGTCAGTGAAACCCAAAGAACTATTCAGTTCATCACATATAGATTTGTATGTTATGAAGATACACAGAAGTGTTCAGTGATCACAGGGACAGCAGAGACAGTGTCACCCGGACAACTGGTCTTCACTGAAGTTTTGCGATTTTTCACAGCCACAAGGCAATCACTTAAGGACTTCAGTGAGGATGTAATTTTTTCTTTTTCAAAGCATCTTTTCAAGGTTTGTTAGGACTGCTGGATTTGGGGTTGTTTGGGGGAGTGAGTAGTTTTTATATTTGTTTTACAGTTACATCAGCTCAGATTAATGCCACCAAAAGCCAAAAAAATTAAAACAATACCTCAATGACTTGGTTAAAAAACATTTAAGCAAGAACCAAGGTAATCTAATAGAAGTTTTACTTCTGAGCTGCTAAAAGTAGCATGGTTACAAGTTACACCTATTTTGTTAATTCATTATTAAAAATTAAAAAGTATGTCACAGATTCGCAAGGTGCTTAAGGTTGCAAGTTGGACGGTCAGGCCAGGTCCCCCGCTCAAGCAAAGCCACCTAGAACAGCTTGGTCAGGATCATGTCCAGACACCTTCTGACTGTCCATAAGGTGAGAGACTCCACCCCCTCTCTGGAGCACCGGTGCCAGTGGTCTGTCACACTCAAAACTAAAAAAAAGCATTTCTTGACGTTCAGGAGGAACCTGAACTGTGTTCCAGATTGTGCCCACTGCCTTGGACCTGTCCCTGGGCACCACTGAAAAAGGATTTGCGGCATCCTCTGTACATTCACAAATCAGGTATTTATACACATTAGTAAGACCCCTCCTCAGCCTTCTCCAGGCTGCAAGATAAAAGCTGTCTCAGATTTTAGTCATAGGAGAGAGATTCTAGTTCCTTCATGATTTTAGTGGTCCCTTATTAGACTCTCTCCAGTATGTCCAATTCTTTTCTGTACTGGGGTGTCCAGCACGAGACACAGAACTCAAGGTGCGACCTCACCAGTGCTGAAAAATGGAGAAGGATCAACAGCCTCGACCTGCTGGCAGTAATTTAATTAATGCATCTTAGGGTAGCATTTCCCTTCTTTGCTGCAAAGTCACATTGCTGGCTCATGTTCAGCTTGGTGTTCACCAGAAGCCTCAGGGACTTTTTTGAAAAGCTGATTTCCATTTGATTTCCCCCTCCAATTTATTGGTGTATGGGGTTGTTCTTCCACAGGTGCATTATTTTGCAGTTCCCCCTGCTGAACACCATGAGGTTCATGTCAGCTCATTTCAGCTTATCAATGGCAGCATGATCTTCTGGGCTATCAGCCACTCCTTCCAGTTGGGTGTCACCTTCCAACTTGCTAAGGGTACACTCTGTCCCATCATCAAGATCATTAATGAAGATGCTGAACAGGACTGGACCCAGTACTGACCCTTGGGGTACACTGCTGGTAACTGGCCTTATGATAGACTGCAAGCTGCTGATCTCCACTCTCTGGGATAGCCATTCAGCTGGGTTTCAAGCTACCTCACTGTCTGCTCATCCAGCCTGCATATCAACAGCTTTACTATGAGGATCTAGCAGGAGACAGTGTCGAAAGCCTCAGTGAAGTTCACATATAGATAATATCCACTGCTCTTCCTTCACCTACTAATTTCATCGTAGAATGTTATTGGGTAGGACAAGCATGACTTCTCATTGGTCAAACAATGCTGACTGCTCGTGATGACTTTCTCAATCTTCAACTCTTCCAGCCATAAATTTCTATATACTGTCACGCTAGATGAATTTTCTAAATGCATCTGTTCCATCAAATGACAGAAAACTCCTTATGATGACTGCCACAACAAAATCAAAAACTTCTAAACAGAAAGAAAGCATCAGACTGAACCTTAATTATTGTGAAATTTCATCATTTGTCAACACACCCACAAAAAGATTCCCAAGTAAATTCTCATGGTGATCAATGTTCACTTCCAGTTTTATTTGGCTTTGATTTTCATTACATTAACATAAGCTCAAAATTTATCAACTTCTCTCACCAGATTTGCCTCATTTCTCAGTTTAGGTCAACCCTCTGCAGCAACATTTCCAGTGCCCACTCATATAACTTATGCTATGACAGGGGTCAGCAGATGGCACTATTACACATTTTTTAATACTATGCTTTTTTATTGTAAATCTTTCTTGAACAGAAACCTTTGCTGTTTTGATTAGTGTGCATGAGCAAGCGTGCACACAAAAGATCAATTTCAGTAGAACAACTCCAGCATTGTACTCACAGTGTTCAGGCTGCAGCTTATGAAAAAATCTGCCTACATAACATCTAATAATTACCTCTATTTCAAGGTCACAGTCTGTTAAACATGAAGCATGGCTGACATACATCTAAACTCAACCCACGTTTTCTCTCTAGTAAGAAATGGACATGAAAGCCACAGTAATTATTACCACAGTGAGACAAAGCCACATAAACACAATGGAGCACTGGACTTCCCTTTCCTCTATAAAGCAGAATGTCTAGTGGACTCTGGCATATGTACTAGAGAACAAAATGAAAGATAAATATTACTTACATTCTCTTGCAATCATGCAACCCACCTCTTCCTTTTTATAAATTGTTTAACAGACTATTTATAATATCAGTGCTAAGACTAGGATTATTTCATCTTTTCCCCTAGATTAAATTGAAGAAAGTAATACTGAACAAAGCAAAACAACAAAAAAAAATTACCCAGGGAAAGATTTCTAATATTAAAGAAGAAAGAAAAGACTAAAAATATGCATGGTGAAAGTTTCATTTTTTAAAAAAAGCAACAGGTCAAGCATTCAATTGCCTTTTCAACATGCATAATTTTCTAGAAACTTACTCAGCTAAAACCTTACCTATATATGTCATTCAAACTGAACAGAAAGCATTTCTTCTTTAGCTATATATTTCATCCTTATTTACTATATTCATTCTGATCCTGAAATTTCTGACTATTCAACTATTCTGAAGGAATTCAGCTCTTTCATCCTGTTAGTTTACTGTAAAATTCATGCAATCTAGAGAAAGCAGACATAATTTCTATTTCAGCAAAAGCTATTAATGGTGTAAACTAGTTTAATACTATGTAAACAGAGATACAGGAATGTATTTTCTCGCTATTAATGTAGTACATTTTCCTCCAACAAAGCCACAGAGGAGTTGTTTGCACAAAGTAGAGTACTGAAAATTTCACCAGACTAGAATTCTCTCCATCCTTGCTCACACAGCCCTCCTCTCCTTCAAGTAGCTTCGTGCTTGTTCAGTATTCTGCAATTCCTATGATGTTAACTGGAGCACTCATCTCTCCCCTTCATCTAAGTGACATCAATACTCAAAGGGAATTTAGAGTGGCAAAAAGGATTAAGTTACCACTTCAGAACTTGCCTCAATTCCAGAAACAGTCAGAGGTCTGGGGTTTTTGGAATGACAATACTTTAGTACAGAAGCACACAGATTACAGGATAATACTGATGTTGAAGCACATGGTAATGTCTAGAAAAACACCAGAATGGGGTGATTGCTAAACAATGGAGACCACAGCAAAATCCTGGGATATATGGAGCAACCTATTTCTCTAGGCTGACTGTGCTGTTCCACTTTCCCTATCCTCTTCAGCTTTCATTCCTGCTCCAATCATTGACAAGGAATTTTCAGCAGCACTGTAGGAACCCATTCAAAGGATTCAAGATTGTGTAAATATTTAAGTATTTATTAAAGTTGGAATAACCTAATGACAATCTTTTTTGGCCAAAATTTCTACTTTTGGTTCCTAATTCCCAAAAACTCCAGTTATAACAAAGTCTGTACCCATTATTTCAACTAGACTCATCTTGTTTTTAATTTGAAACAAAACACAGAGGTTAAAATTGAGCTATGACAATATACAAGAGTTTAATGATTTTCAGGAGCAAAAGAAAAGAGATAAATTTGTTTATTTCACTTACTGTCTTCAGCAGTTACTCTTCCTAGATTGATTAGTAATTTCATAGTCACTTTTCTTCATCTAACTGATCTAACACTTCAATTTAAGTCTTTAAACAACTGTGATATCTGGACGCCCAAATGAGGCTACAGTGGGACAGTATAGTCTACAAAAAAGAAGTCTAACTGAGAAGTCTAACTGCCTACTGTGGTCAGTGTGGGAAGACACCATAATTTTCAGGTTCAATAAGATGCATCTAGAATAAATATTTTACCATTAAGTACTTATAGAATTGTCCATGCTCTTGAAAATTTCGTGACTGGATGAAAACTGTAATTTCTAGCTAATTAAATAATACTTTTGAAATGCAATTATAAAAACACTCTCAAAGAAGGGGAAAAGCACCATCTCAAGATAAATGACAAGATGGAAATTGTCTGTTTATTACATCTTCTTTTTATTTTTTTTTCATTTCATCATGAAATTAGACGAAAAAATAGACTTTCATAGCCAGACATGGTACAAAACCCAAAGTGAGATGCTTATTTGGTACTAAACATGGAATATATGGCATGACAATCCAAAAGAACAAAAAGCTCAAACCAACTTTATCAGTGGTTGTTTTCAGCTGGCAGGTCAAATGATGAACCAATCACTCAATTATTAATCTGAAAGACAAAGCGTGATTTATATTCTATTTTGTTCTCATAAACTGCATTTCCAATTTTGTAATACAGAAAACAATATTTTTTCTAAAAGAAACTTGGCAATCTCCTATTCTTACTGTTACAGTAAGGGAAGTTTGATGGGTATAGACCACACTTTTTCACAGGAAGTTAGAATCTCAAACACTGCATTGTTCGCTCTCTAAGAAAACAGTATTTGCCAATGCAGCTACAGTTTAAGAGCAGATAGGGCTGGTTTACTCCCACTCAAAGGCAATAACCAATGTTAGTGACTAAAGTCACTAGAAAAGTATTTCTCAAGTTTCCTTCAGTAAGCAGGAGAAAGCAAAAACACACACAGCACAAACTCCTAATTAAGGAAGATTGCAGCCAGTGAACTTCCAAGTCTTTATTACCAAGTCAGTTAAAAAAAAAAAAAAAAAAAAAGCATAACTCTGAAATATCAAAGCAAAACTAATTGTTGAGTCATTTCTCTAAAGAAAACACTACAAAAATGCTACCTCTAGTGTGCTGTGTATGGAGATGACTAGCACAATTTACCTCCTCCTCCACAAGGTGCAGATTTTGCTTGATTAAAATGAGTGTACTTTATTAAGACCGCTTTTTCTTTCTGCTAAAAACATTGATGGACTACACTGAAGTTTCCATCCTGCATGTCTTGTAGAGCCCCAGTATCTTCCTGGGTCTTCCTCGTTTTTCCTCTCTCCAGATGCCTACTATTTGTCCTTGCAGGAAGAAAGAGGACTAGAAACAAAGCAGCAGCTTATACTTGTTTGCAAAAACACAGTGACATTTCTGAGAAGATCTACAGATGCTGTGCCCTGAAGGATCATTACCAAGATTTCCAGCAGAGTAAGATTCTCTGTATATAAAGTAGCACAGTAATTGCTCAAGAGACAGACAAAAATCAAACAGCAAACACCAACAGAATTTTTTGTTGTTTTATTCTTATTACTTGTTGCAACAAATGTCTCCCTTCTATTACTGTAAAATAACTGTTTGTATTTGGATGCTTAACAAATATTTTTCTTTTATCAGAACAGTTAGAAAAGGAACTCAAACCAGTAACTTTGTGAATATATTAGAAAAACTGTCCCTGCCTTTAGAGAGCATGGCCTGAATTTCAGCAAGCAGGCAAAAAAAGAGAAAATGTCCCATATCTGTAAGTCATTCACGACTAAACCAAGAGAATAACATGTATCTATTTCAGTTCAATTCCTCATGTCTAAAACTGCTTAAATAATTGGGAAATTTATTCTTTAATAGTAAACACTTATTAGAATAAATTTTAAATTACATTTGAATTTATCACATAAACTGTAAACCCATTGTAGTAATGCATGTTCTAATTAAGGCATCTAAGAAATAAATTTAGCTGAACAAAGTCATTGCTTAAGAATTAAAGTCTGCTTGCTGAAGGGTTAAACCATGACTCAACAAAGAAGTCTCAAATAGACTTTTAGTCTATTCGTTATTAAAGTTTAGTAGTACCTTCATCCTTGTCAGTTCATTCAAATTGCTGAAACAGCCTAAGAAACAAAAAACCTCAAACCCTGCATCCCTTTTTAACCAATGACTATAAGTGAAAAGGCAGACCTACATGTTCTATTATCATGAAGAACCAGGAACTCAGTTAACTGAGTCTCAAACTGCCTGCACTATTTCAGCAGCTGTTTTAAATGCAAAGATTTTGAGGAAATGTAATTAGAACACCTAAAATTGCACATATTTACCAACAAAAGCAGTTCAAAAATTCTAGGCTTTGATGCTCACTGACAGAAAGGCAGTTTCAAGCTCAGAATGAGGCTTTATTTAGGGGTATATGAGAACATCTTAATGGCAAAAAGCACTGAGCTTTCCTTTATGAAATGTAACTGAAAAAGCACAGAAGTAGAAGATACAGTGCTGAAACATAGTAAAATTAATACAATTCTGATACTCTGAAAATACACATGTATCACTTTAATAAATTACTTTGAATTAAGATTATGACCTAATTTTAGGATTTTTTTTATCAAACTCCCAAAGGCTTGGATATGTACATACATCTCTTATTGCCCCGCCCCCTCCCCCCTACCAAAAAGTCTCCCTCAATTGGAAATTTCAGGAAAGTATATCACTAAATGGTTATATTCAAATTAGCTCTGATTTCTGAAGTCACATAATTAAAGAAGAATCTACATTTTTTTATTTGAAAGCCATCAACATTCAGGAAAAAAAAAAAAAAAACGGAAAAAGGGGCCGGAACATTAGAAATCCCTGTGGGTTCTGTCTAGGCTTGCAGCTTGCCTCAGTGCTGACAACTAATTGTAAGCACTGATTTGATTTTCTATGCAAGAAAAACTTCCCTATGGCCTTTTCCAAATCTCTTGTGAGAAAAGGAAAGAAAATTAGGTAAGGTTCTAAAAACTAGGCCCTGAAAACAACCATGGATTTTGATGGAAATCCAAGAAACATGCTTTGCCAGTAGGATTACTGGAGAATGATGAAGTTTGTTACATTTCTGACTTTTAAACAAAAGAAAGAGTGATGTTTTTCCTCCATAGACACTATCACCCTCTTCTTAGGCTTGCATTTAATATTCTAAGGTTAAAAACAAACAAACCATTTAAGAAGTGAAATTTCATGTTAAAATATTTAGTGCAAAAAAGTATTCTTGTCTTAGAGGTAAGTTTTCTGTTTTGGAAACCTGCCATTATGGTTGTTGAAAATATCACTTCATTTGACCTAGAAATATTTCCAGTCTGTATTTTTTAAGTGAAAAAGTTAATTTGAACTCCTCTTACTGAAAGCCACATTTAACATTTTAAATTACCCTTGTATTATCTGTATAAGGAATGCATAGCAATTTCACAGTATATGTTTAAATAATCAAGCTGTTGACCAAAAAAAGATTAACAAAGCACAGGAGTGCATTCTAAAAATATGAGGGTGGGGGGAAAGAGGCCACTTTTGATACTTGCAGTAAGTATGACAGTTTGTAAAGACATGAAAGCTCTGACAAACCAACAGCTTAGGACCATCAATTTAATGTGATAAGACTTACTTAAAAAAATCCAGAACAAGAAAAAAAAAAAAAACTAACCAACTTAAAAGACCTCCCAAACTTCTAAAACTTATTTTTTAGCTTAAACTATAACATGGAAAGTCTGACTATCTCTTTGAAAAAGGATTGTGATTGCTTTCAACTAATGCAGACATTCCTGACTCTTCTGGAATTATTCCAGCTGCCTCACAACAAAATTATTCCATATCTGGTGTCCACCAAACAGCCAACCACTGCTCTGGGAAAAGGCTGATTAGAAGACTCTTCTGCTTTTGTGGCCTTTCTGGCAACATCGTCTCAGTATGAGAGAGTGATTCCCAATTCACAAACTGAAAGGCTCTGGAACTCTCTGCAGAGTCCACATAAAAGAGATCTGCAAGTCACTGCAGATTTCCTTTATGTGGACTGGTTTCTCTCAAGCACATACAGCCTGTGAAAAAAACCTTTGGATAGATGCACAAATTTCCAAAGCAAATTCTACAACAGCTATTAAATCAAAGCAAAGTAGATATAAGTATTTAAGATAAGGGATCAGGACAGTGCTTTCAAGCATGGTTACCTTCAAACTTCCCTTTCTTTTTCTACCATGAGTGAAGGATCTTATTTTTGCAAATACCATTTTCAGTGAAGCAGAGTATTCTTTTTGATAGTCCACAGCAGAGCATCCATGACAGAGAGCACTACATTCAAAACACCCTTTAATACTGTGTTTCTTATGAAGGATTTAATTAAGAAAAGCTATATCATAGCATTCAAGAATTTCAGGATCACAGAGATCTAGATGTTATGTAACATCCTTATAAAAACAGAAATGCTGGAGCAACAATGGAACAGAGCTCTACTGTAACCAGACTGAAATTTCCATGGAAAAGAAATCTGCTAATCAGCATGTACTAGTTCTGTATACAAAATAGGGATTAACCTATTTTTCTCCATGTACCATCTGGATGCTAGGCAAATGAAAAAAATCTCTTTTCACCTGCTACAAAATTTAGACACTTAATCATATTGTGCTAAGATCTGCATTAGATATGCATATTCATATCCCATTGCAATAAAACTCAGAGCTATTCCTACATGTTTCATATTCCCAGATACTGACTTGAATGCCCTGCTTTGCTTACAAGAGTTAAAACCTTAAAAAACACAGTAATTGTTTTTATTGCAGAAACAAATACAGAGATGAAAGAATCAAAAAATGGCCTATGCTAGCTTACAGCTTTTTCTAAAACATGTTCAGATTTTAGCTAACGTGAAACTTCACAAGCTAAATGGCCCAAATCAAAATGCACATTTTAAGAGAGTATGAACTCTTATATCTTCAAAAATAATCACCAAAGACTTCTGCTAGTTTCATAGAATAATTTATGTTGATCTGTAAATGCCAGCAGGGAATCTAAAAGCAGTACTCTATTTTAGAACAAGCACTGCCACAAAAAAAAATAGCTTTTCTTCTGAAACTGTTTGATACTTGGCATTTCTTTTTACCTCTCCTCCACATAAGACCACAGAAGATACCAACCACTAAATTACTCTCTCTTTCAAAATAAATAGTTATCATGGATGAGTTTTATTGTCCATGAAGAGCTGATATCCATAAAAGACATTGCACCTATCTGTGCTAAAATCTTTAAGTTCCACTAAAAGACCATGTGAGCCATTATGACATCTTTTCTGTGGAATTTGGAATTAAAGATTTTTCCCAGAAGGACTAAGGCTTTCTTTACTGTCCATTTTATATAGGAAAAGGAAAAATGCAACTTTTCTGGTACAGAAAAGCAGAGTCTCTCTCTGCTGACCATGACTGGAAAGATAGTCTTTCAGAAGGAGACTTGAACTTTCCCTATGTTATTCAGGTGATAAATATCTTGCACAATCTTACCAGTAATTGTATGGAAATAATCTCTTAACAGACAAATGCCTACTACAGCTGACCAGTTGACTGGAGCTGCTACCAGTTAAAGGCTTTTGGGTAGAATAAAACTGTTCTAAGTTGCTGTGTTTATCAGACTGCTCTTGTGCTCATTGCCTATGTTACAGCATAGGTAGATCTTGGATGTGTCTCCTGAGCAGTATCTATTAAATAAAATTATGCTTCATCTTCATTTCCTCATTAAGTGAGGTGGTATAACAAGTTAGAAATTATGAAATCCTTTAGTAAGATACCCCTACATCCACATCCACGTAGCACTGATAAATGACCAGCTATAATAAGTCAGGCATGTGATCTGTATGAAAGATATGTAAATAGCCATGCAGCTCCATACAGGAAACTGTGGTCCAGCAAGACATGAACATCTGTGCAAATGAGTAATCAAAAGGTCTAAATTGGAAAAAAATAGCTTGATTGAATACAACTTATCCTGCACCTCTTTTGAGCATTCTCTCATGACAAGCAGCAATTCACATACAGATGATAGAAAAGACAAACTTCCTTGACAGAAGTATCCTGTGCTCAGAGGAAATGTTTTTAGACAAAAGATGCAGAGGCAAACAGTTCATCCATCAAACAATACAGTGAAGTGTGTTAAAGAGTGCTCATCCCCTCTTTCTCCCATAAAGGGAAAAATCATATTCATCGAGGAAAAAGACTCACATGGTAACAACTTTATTAATAGCATTTATCAACGTTGCCTGGGAGTAGTCTGAAAATAGTGCTGACAAATTAATGGATGACTAGAATGAAATCATGGAAATCTGATCCCTTGCTGTAAGACCAGGACTGAGAGAATGGTAACTCAGTCGACCCTGACCATGTACAGGATCTGCTGTTCCAACTGGATCCCTCCACATCTATGGGGCCTGATGGGATTCATCAAAGAATCCTCAAAGAGCTCACTGATGTCACTGCAAAGCCTCTCATGATGACTTCTGATGGTCTTGGGAATCTGGAGAGTTCTCAGCTGACCTGCTTGTTCTGCTCCTCAAACCCAATTTCCTTCTGCAACAGAGTAACCTCACCTACTTGATCTTCGAAAGCCAGTAGATGTTACCTTTTTGGACTACAGAAAAGCTTTTTATACTGGTTTTCTCCCAGTATCCCTCTGGACAAAGTGTCCACATTCACCTGGATAGCTTTGTTAAACGATTAACTTGCTTACAAGTCAGGCACAAAGAATTTTAGTAAATGGGGTGACATCAGGCTGACGAGTGGTCACTAGTGGGGTTCTGCAGGGCTCCATCCTCACCCCTGTTCTCTTCAACATATTATTAATGGATTGGACACAGGACCTGGAGGAATATGAAGTTTGCCAACAACACCACGCTGGGGAGAGCAGTCAAAACCCTAGTGGGCAGAGAGACTCTGCAAAGAGATCTAGAGAAATTGGAGAAATGGACAATGACAACCATATGAGGTTTGACAAGGAAAACTGCCAGATCCTACACTTGGAGTGGTGAAACCCTTGCTGTGTGTATAGACTGCAGAATGAGTAGCTGGAGAGAAGCACTGTCTAAGGGGACCTGGGGGTCCTGCTCGATGACAAGTTGAATTTAAGTCAGCAGTGCCCTGGCAGCCAGGAGGTCTAGGCATGTCCTGGGGAGTATCAGACACAGTATTGCCAGCTGGGCAAGGGAGGGGATTGTCCCACTCTGCTCTGCGCTGGGGTGGCCTCACCTCGAGTCCTGTGTGCAGTTTTGGGCACCAATATTAAAATGTCACTGAGCTATTAGAGAGCTTCCAAAGGAGGCCCATAAGGATGGTGAAGAGTCTGGAGGGGAAGCCGTATGAGGAGTGGCTCAAGTCACTTGGTCTGGTCAGCTTGGAGGAGACTGAGGGGAGAGCTCGTTGTGGTCTTCAACATCCTCATGAGGGGAACTGGAGGGGCAGACACTGATCTCTTCCCTCTTGTAACTGGTGTCAGGACTCAAGGAAACAGCATGAAGCTGAATCATGAAACAGCATGAAACTTTTCCTGATATCCAAGCTTAGGTTGGATATCTGGAAAAAGTTTTTCACTCAGAGGGTGGTTGTACATTGGAACAGGCTCCCCAAGGAAGTGGTCACAGCACCAAGCCTGACTGAGTTCAAGAAGTGTTTGGACAATGCTCTCAGACACATGGTGTATTATTGGGGTGTCCTGTGCAGGACCAGGAGTTGGACTCAATAACCCTGATGGGTCCCTTCCAACTCAGCACATTCTATAATTCTGTTTTCCCATATTTCCAGTGGGGAATCTGAAAAAGAGAAGTAAGGAAGAAATGCAAGATTTAGCTGAATAACAGCATCTATGAAAAAACCTGAGGAGGTGGTTCTTAAGTGCAAACTGGGATGACTATGATGATACAGAACTTCTTTATCATTGATTTCACTGCATTGCTACACTTTTATGCAACAATACTGCATAAGCACGCATAGTACCCCCTTCACTTGGTATCCCCTTTTCAATTCTGAATGATGTTCCTACATTTCACATTGTAGGCTCTGCAGCTTGCCTAGTATAAAATAACTGATACTGAATCTGTCCTTAGCAAACGAAAAATAGTCCTGATCTCTAAATACTGATTCATTGTGAAACAAAGTAAAGGTGAAGTTTAAAAGAATTCAAGAACAATTAACATGAAAACTGTTGGTTGTTAGCAAGAACAGCTACACTAGTGATTTGTATTACACACATGCTTTCTGATTCAGATAAAGGAGTCAGAATAGGTACAAAAATAGCACATACACACACTGACCACAATGAAGGTAGTGAACAATGTATTTGAATGTATTGAATGTATACTTTCATGGACAATTAGTCACATGCTACTTAACAATGTGTCATAAATATACAACCACGTAACACTGATAGTAGTTGCACCATAGTATGCTGCGGTACACGATGAAAAGTCACAGCTAGTAAGCTTTAAATTCTAGATGATTTATTGATACTATACCACTGCTTGCTAAACCACTCATATAGGCATGCCTTGACTCCTCAGGTATCCATAATACGAAATGTGAACCCTAGAGCAGGATGAGGTGACTTAGTACAAATATTAGAAGTTAATGCAAATTTTTCATCAATGGCACTCTTATGTGAACACTATAAATAAATTATATTATCTGCCTTTTCTTAAATCAGGATAATGAGTCTCCTGTAAAAACATCTACAGAAATTAGGAAATACACATCTCCTGTGTTTGCATGACCCTACAAAAAACCCTTCAAGTATTTTGTAACACTGATACAGTTAACCTAACATAAGCCAAGATAGTCCAAGAAAACAGTGAACTTTATCATTCCAAAAATAAATGTTCTTTTACAGTGAAACACTAAACTTTGACTATTTTGGGTGACTGGATAATATTTTAACATATTATGCTCCTAATATATCTAATATGGTCTTGTCTTTAAGTCAATAACACACCAGATAGAGTAGTTACACAACAGTAAACAACAAAACACAGAATCATCAAGGTTGGAAGAGACCTTTCATCTAGTCCAAATGTCAACATAGCACCTCAAAAACATCCTTAAGCCATATCCACAAGTGCCACACCATCACAATTTAATATAGGAAAAAGGTACCAAAATTAAATGAAACATTAACCAGAATAAATTTCTGGTCTGTCTGGCAGATTAACTTCATTTTAGAACAACATATTGCTTGTCTAGACATGAGGGGTTAAACTGTCTAATTTGGGCTGCATGCAAGACATGTCTGATGGGTTGGTATGTTCAGTGGGGTTTTTTTGGTTTGTTTTTGAGGTGGGTGGGGTTTTTTTCTGGTTTTATTTTTTTTTACTTAGTCAGATCTCTCAAGCAGTTTTTTAAGAATCTGGGAAAAATATTATTTATATTACGTATTTTATGTCCATTAATAAGTGGATCATTATGTAATAGAAACTCAGGGCTGTCTCTGCTCTGGTATAAATTGTCCATGGACTTCAGCCACTCAGGGGTGTCACTTCTTCAGACAGGCCCCAATTGCCTCAGGTGTACACATACTCTAGTGGAGATAGTTATACTAAAGGCAAAATTTACTTTTGTCGTATTTAGCAACACTGGAATGCTTGAGAGATGCACATCTCAAAAAACATAAAATCCACTTTAGATCTAGGCATGGTTTCACATGATTTCAAAGATTTTTTCAATTTGCATACTGATGTGCACTATATTATCTGTACTCTTCAAAATTCAGAAAAAATTGCAGATAAAATAATCAGTCATTTCCTTTACTCAGTAATATAGTGCAATTCTAAATGCTTCAGTCCTAAGAATGAGTAGCAAGCTTGTTAAATACTTTTAAGTAAATTTCTACAAATACATAATGTAGAATCATTTAAGTTGTGAAAGACCTTTAAGATCACCAAGTTCATCTGTTAACCCACTACTGTCAAGTCCACCACTAAACTATATCCCTCAGTGCCAAATCTATGTATCTTTTAAATACCTCCAAGGACAGAGACTCAACCATTTCCCTCAGCACCATGTTCCAATGCTTGACAATCTTTTTTCTGAGGAAATTTTTCCCACTATCCAGTTTAAATCTCCAATGGTGCAACTTAAGGATGCTTCCTCTCAATCCTGTCACTTGCTATCTGGGAGAAGAGACTAATCCCTCCTTTCATGTTGTTCTAGAGAATGACGTCTCCCGAGTCTCCTTTTCCCCAGGCTAAAGACCCCCAGCTCCCTCAGCTGCTCCTCATAGGCCTTGCACTCCAGACCCTTCCCCAGCTCTGTTGCCCTTCTCTGGACATGCTACAGCCCCTCTATGTCCTTGAGGGGTAGTGAGGGGCCAAGAATTAGATACAGGATTTGAAGCGTGGCTTCACCAGTGCTGGGTACAGGGGGACAATCACTGCCCTGGTCCTGCTGGCCACACTATTGCTGATACAGGCCAGGATGACATTGGCCAAGAACTTGAGCTGGCTCATATCCTGCTGCTGTTGACCAGCATGCCCAGGTCCTTTTCTAGTGGTTTTCCAGCCACTCTCCCCCCAGCCAGTAGTGCTGCATGGGGTTGTTGTGACCCAGGTGCAGGACACTGCAATTCTCCTTGTTAAACCTCATACAATGGGCCTCAGACCTTCAATCCATTCTGTCCAGATCTCTCTGCAGAGCCTTCCTGTCCTTCAGCAGATCAACACTCCTGTCCAGCTTGGCCTCATCTGCAAACTGACTGAGGGTGCACTTAATCCCCTTGTTCAGGTCCCTGATAAAGACATTAAACAGGGCTGGTCCCAGTACTGAGCCAAGGGAAACACCACTGGTGTCTGGCCACCAGCTTGATGTAACTCCATTCTCCAGCATTCTCTGGCCACTCAGTCAATTTTTTACCCAGAAAAGAGTGCACTTGTCCAAGCCATGATCAGCCAGTTTCTCCAGGATAATGCTGTGAGAAACAGTTTGAAAAGCTTTATTGAAGTCTAGGTAGACAGCATCCACACTTTTCCCTCATCCAGTAAGTGGGTCACCCTGTCCCAGAAGGTGATTAGCTTGGTCAAGCAGGACTTGTCTTTCACAAATCCCTGTTGGCAGAGCCTGATGCCCTGCTTGCCCTGTACATGCCTTGTGATGGTACTCAACATGATCTGTTCCATGACCTTCCCTGGCACCAAGAGCTACAGGACTGGACCTCGGATCCTCCTGACTATTCCATTAAATGGATGTCCCATTTGCTAACCTCCAGTCAACTGGGACCTGCCCAGTTAGCCAGAGCTGCTGGTAAATGATGGAAAGTAGCTTGTGGAGCACTTCTGCCAGCTCCCTCAGTAGCTTTGGGATGAATCCTATCCAATTCTATAGATTTACATGTGTCTGAGTGTTGTAGGAGGTTGCTGACCATTTCCTCTTGGATCATTCATTCTGCTCCTTGTCATCCAGCTCAGGGGTCTGAGTACCCTGAGAACAACCAATACTACAAGTAAAGGCTGAGTCAAAGATGGCATTAAGTACCTCAACCTCTTCCTCATCCTTTGCCACTATCCAAGAAAGCATGGAGATTGTCCTAAGATCTTCTTTCATTATTAACGTATTTATGAATACATCATGGTAATTAAGTCAAAAAATTTTTTCAAAACTGACCAAGACATTTTGATTCAAGAAGTACAAGAAGTACTAAAAGTCATCTTCTGCTAACACAGGAGTTTGTCTCACAGAAGTAGGAAAGGATCGTGAAGGCTTTTAGTCTATGCTGAAATCCTAAATGGCTGGAAAAAGGAAAATTCAGTCTATACTTAGTATTACTATTTACAGTATCTCAAATTCAGATAATGAAGTAGATGTATCTAAGCACATGATAACCTGTCCTTGTCTAGCTACACAAAAGCAGAACATGCCGGGGCACATTCTTCAAAGCCTAGAAAGCAAATGCTATAAGCATATGTCTAACCTTGCCCTTCTGTTGTGGCTTTCTCACAGTATTACACTAAAAATTAAAGATTATTTATATTAGTGATGTTCTAGAGTTCCTTTTTCTTTTTTTTTAATTTTAAAAAGATCATCTACAATTTTCTTTTTAAAGTTGCAGCCAACAATTTTTGAAGCATAACAATGAAGACTTTCACTTACTGTATTGTGGACAGATTTCTAGAAGTGTCAGGATAAGATGAATGAATGTCATCCAAACCAAAGTCCATCAAAAATCTCTGCAGTTTTCCGACAAGGCATGTCTCTGATTTAATCTTATTTAACACCAAACTGTTTCTTAGCAAGCCCCAAACAATCCCAGCCTCACAGATACTGTCTCCAAAGCTAATGAGCCATGGCACAGAAGAGCTTCCTTCTTTGGTTCAGGGACAGCTACAGTTACTTATTTCTCCTAGTTGAAGTTCTTTGGATTTCATTTTAGATAATAATGTTTTATTAACCAGTTTGGTTATACTGCTCTAGTACAAACGAGTTTAGAGAGGAGGGGGAATAATATTTATAAATAAGCTAATTTATGTATTAGATAGACCTTAAAATAAGTACAGCTTCAAGATTTTTGCCCTGCTCCATGGCAAAGTAGGAAGCAAATGTCTATTTCTAGCAGGCCATTATAGTTCCCCTTCAGCTTCCTAAATCTGATAAAAGGAGTTGAAGAATTAAAGAAGAACTATGCATGCTGCAACTGTAGTGCTGTAGTGGGAGAACAGGATTAGCATGCTAACAGGAAAGCAAACTGAACACTTCCCACCTACACAGAGCTGTATGACAAAAAGAATATCAGAGGTAATGTCGGATCACCAGTGTCAGCAGGAGTAGAAGAGAACCGCACATTAATACCACCACATAGGAGAAGACGTATCAAAGTTATTACTTGTGTCTTCCCTCTCACCTCTCCCTCATGAGAGGAATTTAATTAGAGGTTTAATTAAAGCCTGAGGCCAGAATAAAGGCTTTCATACTGAAAGAGTTCATAAAAACTGCCATACAAGGTCAGACAAAAACACATCTATCTAGTAAAATACCTGTTTATTAACAAGGTATCAAAAGATACCATCAAAAAATATAAGCATAGGGTAAGTATATACATTGTTTAGCCTAATTTTCTCTCCAAAACCTCCAATATTTTCTTGAAACTTCTTCAGCTAGTGGGTATATATTTGTATGTGATAGCTTCTGCTGCAGAAGCCCATAGCAAATTGTCTCAGAACTTAACTACACATGATGTTGAAAAGCATCTTGAATTTTGAATGCTTTTTACTTGTTAGATTAACATAACTCCTAGTTAGAAGCAAGAGAAAATCTGTTCAATTCTGTATCATTATTTCAGCAGAAATCTACCCTACTGGCATGCTGTTCTGATCTTTTCCTTTCAACCACATTTGTAATGATTCCTCAAACTTCCCTTTCTGCAACTGAGGATTGAACTAACATTTTCATTAATTTCTCTCAATTACAGTTTCCTTCTCTGTGTAGTAACGATCAACTGAAGATTAGATCAATATGTAGTATTAGGATTATTCCCTCTCCATATACATACTTATTTACATTGAACTGCAATACATCAGTTGGATTTTTTTTACTTATCCTAAATTATTCTGTAGTATCTGCAAACTTTGACACCTCATTATTCATTCTTCTAAATAATTTATGAATACATTAAGAGCACAGGGCTCAGTTCAGATCCTTATGGGATTCCACTGATGACCTCCCTTCAGTATGAAATCAGGGCACTTATTTTTTGTTCTTTTCATTGTACATTTTAAGCAGTCTTTACACGCATAAGAATTTCTCATTATATCATGGTAGCTGAAATTCTTTTCACAGCCTCTGGTGAAAAATCTAGCCAAAAAACATTGGATGATATTAGGTGTTCATATACAGAGTTGCCTTCAGAAAATGATGCTTCTCAAAAAATGCTGAAATGTTTTCAGTATTCACCCACATGCTCTCTTATTTTTAACAGTGATTTCTAGCTGCTTGCCAGTAGACTTATCAGATACACTGACCTGAAACTCCACTGATGTCCTCAGAACCATATTCATTATTATACATTATAAATTAATTTCTTCATATCTGAACTGCTTAGAAAGGCTAGTGAAGATGACTTGTATTTACTAGTTGCTGCTAATGGCATAGCAGTTCCTTCAAGGGCCAGCAGACTGGGATCAAGCAAGCAGCACAACAGGTAAACACTAAAGAAAGAATGGTCTCGTGCTTCTGAGCATGCTGCTGACTCACTCACGCAGCAAGGAACACTGCACTGCAAATCCCAGCTGACTCATGCAGCCCAACAGCCGCTGGGTCCTCAGTAACACATACTCACCTTTAATGGAATCACCCTGAAATCGGAATCTTGAAATGCTGCAAATCTTGAACTTGGGAGAAACAAAGACCTCAAGGTAATAGTTTAGGTCAAGGAATTTTTTTATTTGTTTATTTTAAGGTAACAGTTCCAATGAGGGAGTCTGCTCTGATTATGTTATTTATCCCTGGGAGAAAATGCACACACCACACACCTGTGACACTGTAGAGAGACTGCTGGAAGGTCAATCCATGCTAGGTGCCAAGCAGCTGTCCACAGGAGAGGAGGGTGATGTAAGAAACAGCTCCCTCAAAAGTCAGACAACAGCTATGGAATCAGGTCCACAATTTTGTTTGCACACTTGGTTCCCAAGAATTAAATTTCTACATGTTGTAGGACACGTCCTACTTTATTTAGAAAGAAATCCAAGAACAGACACCAATCTCCCCAAATGAAACTACATATTCCCTTGATAAAAATTAAATGAAGCATACTAGGTTAATATACAGGTCAATGTGGACTGAGAAAAAGAAAGTCTTTAACATTCCCTCTTTTTCTCTGCTCCCTAAGATACTCATTAAGTAACAGATGTTGCACTCATTTATCAGCAAGTGGAAACAACAGACTGATGATTTTATCTGTCACTAGTTACCATAGAGGAGGACATTACAGGCAATGTTTGGAGTATTTCCAATCTGATTTTGTGACATCACACTGCATTGAGCAGACTGCAGGCAACACTGAAACACCAGACTGTTGTTGAAGAATTACCAAGTCCTAGTACCACATTAGCTGGGGTCTGTATTAGATTCATAAAGCTTTTTGAAGTTTTTATTTAATCAACCTCTGACTCAAAAAAAAAAAAAAGTCAGCATTAAACCTCTTTAGAACAAGAATTAGAACATCACGTATGGGAGGTGTATTTTCTAAATTATTATTTAAAAATCACATTACATATTCTAATATTAAAGTGAGGAAAAAGGGATCAAATAGAATCTGATACTTCTCAGGACTCTGAACATCAATCTCATTGGACAACAACCTTCAGAATATGTACACAAAACCAAACATTTTGGCTTTACGCACCTTTTAACAGTCACTGTATTGAGTACTTGAATACAACTGGTTTACTATTTATAACTTTCCATATAAATTTTAATACAACTTCATGAACTGTAAATTGTAACACTCAAATATATAAATTATATCCTTTCCTAACATAAATTCTTATAAGTAATTGTTCTTTACTGCTAGTCAAATAAGATCATGCCTTCCTCATAAATGCCAACACCCAGAGTGACCTTGGGCAAACCATATCATCTGAAGTAGGCAAAATTAAAGTCTCAACCAGACTTTTCAATTGCAGCTTTATAGAGACATGTCTGATTCTTTCAGCTTCATACCATTACAATAAGAATAACAATAAATATGTTCTGTCATGGAAATTTTTAGATGCAATTGTGATATTCTGAGGCATCATAATCTTTTAAAATTTAGAAGACTCTGGATGTTCCAACTTTTACGTTCATCACAACAAAGCTATTACACTGATGCAAAACTGCTTTGGCACAGTTCCTCAGGATTGTTTTCATTTACCTTTCTGATTTTACAGCACCCACATCTATTCTGTCTTCTAGCCAAAAAAACCCTCATTCCCTATGTAGATTTTCAGTGTCACTTTTATTAATTATTAGCTAGTTGATGAGAAGAAAGGTATGGTAAAATAAAATCGGAAAAGAAAGGAGTACGGGCAAAACAGTGCTCTTTCTCCAGATGCTCAATATATGTAAATAATCCCCACAGCCTCCAATTACAGGTTAATCTCATTTCTAACAGAAAATCTCTAATAATCTTATCAGTAAATTAAAATTCTTCTTTAAACACCTTATTCCCAAGCAAATGTAATTTCATGTTTAATTCATTCATTCATTTTCAGTGAAGAAGCAAGAATTTTTTTGTGGCTACTTTATCTTACAATGTAACTTTAGAAATTAGGCAATCCTTACAGTAATAAGTGACACAGAATAAGATTCTAGATATTTCTGACTATTTTTCCAGGTCTTTCTAAACTATTTAAGCAGTCCTTGGTGCATTCTAGTGGTATCACAAACAAAACAATAAACCTTCCCTGGTCTGCTCCCCCCACAACCCTCCCAGCCCCTGCCAAATATATTTTTACTTTTGAAGTGTTTAACACTTTATCTAAGATACCAATTTGTTTGGTCAAAAGACCTTTTCATCAGTGGCCAGACCTAGTTCTTCCTCATCTTAATAATTTTTAAATTTACTAAGGACACTTTTTCTAAAATCTAGCAGTATAGCAATTTTTGTTTTCAACTTTTTTTAGGTTGAAAAACGTTTCTTCAGTTATCACTATGTAAATAAATCGTTGCAGCTTACCAGGCTGCAGTGGCAGAAGGTGGCCATGTGCTGTAAAACAACTGATACAGGGATGAAGAGAGACTCAAAAAAGATGATGGACAAAGCAGGACATAAGGGTGATGCTCTAACAGAAACACAATGTGATCATCTGTGTTACAAGCTCTTAAAGCTCCACCACTGTAAATGTGGCTGGATTTTGATCCTGGTTGACTGCTCCTTAAGAACAGCCGAAGGCAATGCTGACAGAGATAAGGTATGTACCCTGCAGGTGGCACATAACCTTTTTCTTCCCCTATATGAAAGTATCACAGAAATAGCAAAAGGAACCAATTCAAACTCTGAAGGTAATGCAAGTTTACAACAACTCTAGGAGTTAGAAAGAATAAAAAAAGCTTTCTTTCGCTATTTGTAGCTCTGTGTGAGGATATGCATTGACTCGATCAGCGGACAGAGCTCAGGAACAAGTTTCTGAAGTTAATGCCAGAAGCTTCTTTATCCCATACATGTGGGACTGTACAAAAACTCCTGAAGAACTAACATCCTAGTTTCGTTGTTCTTTAAAGTGGTTCTTAGACTCCAGTCAAAAGTAACAGTCTTCCTTGAGAAAAGCCTTGAGAAACATTTCTGAAATGTTCCAAAAGAAAACAGACAAGTAGGACATTTAAAATAAAATACTAGGTCAACAACTCAAGTTTCTTAACTGAGCCTGTAGAAACATAGCTTTCAGAAACTATGTTGAGCATATCTTGCTAACATGCAAGCATTTATACTATAATTTGTAGTAAAAACACCGTTAGGGTTTTCATACACTTACTTTTAGGGAATCAAATCCCTGGAGAACAAAGCTTACTGGTTAAAAAAACACTGAATAAGAATAATTAAAGCTAAGTTTGTGACCTTTACAGATTTATCAGTATTTTAATTATGTTGCTGAGGTTTTTGAAGGTATACAATT
This sequence comes from Acrocephalus scirpaceus scirpaceus, assembly GCA_910950805.1. Taxonomy (NCBI): domain Eukaryota; kingdom Metazoa; phylum Chordata; class Aves; order Passeriformes; family Sylviidae; genus Acrocephalus; species Acrocephalus scirpaceus. The sequence continues at coordinate 50,080,359 of OU383774.1, read as the reverse complement.
ACATTGCATAAATGAAGTGTGCCATTTAAATGACTTCTGTAAAACAAACATTCCTAACCCTATTTTATTCTTGCAGGACATGCAGACGTAAACTCCAGCTAATCTCTAAAAAAGACATTGTTTGCAGGTGTTAAATCAGAAAAGCTTATTAAAAAATAAGAAGATAACCATTACAAGTATAAGCATTGTTTTTCAAATCTATACAAATCAGCCAAGCCACAAAAATTGTATTTTCCTTCAACCAGTTTTTAGATGTGTAATTATATGCACAAGAGACTATAGATACATTTTTTACATAATTAACAGTTCAATCTTCAGAGAAATTGGATGTTAAGGCAAATTATGGAATTTCCAAACCACATTTCTAAATGGTGAGATACAGTGAAGCACACATATCAATCTAGCTTTCTGAGAATCCCTCCATGATTTATTTTGTCCTATGAAATCTAGATATCATAAATAACATAGATTACATGACAATTAAAGGAATCCTAAAATAACTATTTAGTTATGCCAAGATCCACACATAAAACTGTAATCTGTATGGTGCAGAATAATGCATTTAGTTCCACAATGTTAAATAGCTTTCAACTATGTTTCTTTCAAAAGTATCACACTTTACAGGCATGTTAGTTTTCAAGATGCAAATACCAAGTAGAAGATTAAGACATATCAGCTTTCAAATACAACAAACTACCTCCTGTTTAAATGCTATTATTTCCTGGATTTGGGACAATTTCGCTTTTCATTATGATATTATGGCAGTGGGTCTTGAGGTGTGCACTGTGGAGCTTAACAGGCAAATGTTCTCAGAGAGGTTGCAATACGTAGCCCATGCTTCAGGAGGAAAGGAAAAGGTGATTCCAGAAGTGCACTGATAATTTGACAAAGTGAAGGGAAGTACATAGAGTCAAACCTGATTAGATGTGTAGAAAACACAAGAGCTTCCTTTGCTCCAACTGCACACTGGGCAACGATGGAAGAACTCACAGCATGATTCCAGTTTAAGTGGTTCACTAATTTAAGGAAAGGAAATGCAAGTAGCCTGGAATACCTTTCACAAATACCCATACTCTACCCAGATTCCTGTGTTATTTTTCAGAATTACATGCATGAAATGAAACTGTAAATCAAGGACAGAGTGTCAAGATCATATCCTCAGACCAAATAAACTGTTCAAGATAGTACTTTTTTAAGTCAAAATCAAAGCTTAGTGTTTAACTGTCCCTTCCTTAGTAATCTGCATTTCTCCTCTTTCCTCCTCCCACTCCTCAAATTTTAGGACTATCCTTCTTTTATTCTTTGTTGTTCTTGTGGTTTATGTAATTTCTTGCATATCTTCCATATTTCCAAGCGTATTAATCTTTCTTTTTGATGAAATGATGCACCTCTTTGAAACTCCTGTATTCCAAATCCTTTCTTTGCACTGTCACTCAAATGTCACCTTATTTCTCTTTGCTCTCTTTTTCCTCTCTTCTACCCATTTCTACCAAAATAGATGATTTTTTTTACCCATCAGTTGCTCATTCATACTTCACACAATGCCTTTTTCCCAAACCTTCAATAGCAATGTTATTAGAATATATTTATGAAGTGATAGGAACGTCACGGTCTTTTAAATATTTATCGTAGCAGAAGAATTTGGCACATTATTCCTGACGATTCTCAAATGTGGCCAAGGCAAATCTCATCCTACTGATACATCATAAGGCACTTTCAATGGGCAACATCTAAAAAGCACACACCTTATACTGCCAATAGAGTTTTATGTCAGAAAATGAATCCATCTCAGAACTGAATTACTCATGGCATTCTCCTTTAATCACAGACTGAAGCTTTAGGTCAGACAACAGTTTCAGCAGTCAGAGATTAAGACCTCTACATCTAACTTTTGCAAAGAAATTTCAGAGCTGTAACTCATGTACCTGTTCAAAAAATTTGAATGCAAACCCCTCACTGATTTTAATAACTATGCATATATTGATATGCCATAAAATCTGGTGTATGTAAACTTTCTTTTAGATCAAATCTACACATAAACAAGAAGACATCCTACATGACTTCAGGTAAAGAAACAAACAATTCTCTACCTGCAAAAGATAATTTTGGATATGCTGACGAAGGTCCATGAAGAAACAGCTAACCTTAAAGAGATGTCAGTAAGAAAATGCTCTTTGGCAGCATCTTTGCAAAAAATATTTTTGCATCAGAAACTAGAATATACAATTAAAAAAGGCAAGTCCCATGTCAAAGCAAGCAGAGACAGAAGCTACAACACAAGCTAAGCATTATATTTTTGAAGGAGGCAAAAAGATAATGGCTTATCCTATTTAATGTAAAGCAGAATATTTTATCTGAACTAGTTGCAAATAACACAAAACCTGAGCTCCAAGAAACAGTTTATAAGATAATAAGTCTGAAAGTGACATACAGATTAAAAAAAAAGGAAAGAAAAAGATATGGAAGCCATTAGAAGATATGGAGCCACTGTTTCAGAGGCACCTGGATATCTAATTAATACTACAGGTATGTGTAAGTTGAATTGAAACACTGATCTCATTAATTTTTCAGATTTCCAATCAATATGTTGAAAAATACTAAACTGTTGAGCATATTACTCTTAGATATTTTTAAAATTTTGTAAAACAAGCAATATTTATTTTTAAAACTTGTTAAAATGCTGTTTCATATATTTGAACAAAACTCAATTGTCATCCAAATCCAGTTTGACACACGTCTCAGCTGTCTAGTAAAGGAATTTACAGTTTTGATAATCATTTTGAAAATACTCATTGAATCAACGATAATACCCCATAGCTTATATGGAATGGAAAATAACTTTTCAATTATTGAGCAGACATAAATGATAAATTAAAAGATTACACTTCTGGATGCAATTTAAAGTTTGACTAAAATTGAGTACTCAATTTCATTAAATCACTACACTGCAGGAAACAGCAAAGCAAAGGCCACAATAGCAATCAGCTCTAACAGTCACATTAATTCTAACTTACATGTGAAAAACTCTAAAACAGGGCAAGAAATAGAAAAGATAGCCAGCACAGAGCACTGAGTGTGAGCACAGCTTCTCTTACATGCAGAGGTTGACTGCTTCCAGCAAACAGTAATGTTGCCCTCCAGTGTTCAACACTTTCTTTTAGGAATCACTCCTAATTAATATCTCCATCAGTCTCCTTAGACATGCTCAATTATAACATCACTGAAGCAGAGAACAAAATATAAGCCTCAGGCTAGGTATTCAGTGCAGAACAGACAAACAATTAAATACCAGGATTTAAAACTTTTTGTTGTTGTTTAAAAAGAGAGTGTTTTTTCCCATAAAACTACCATAAGAATACACTGCCTATCTGACTAGGCTTTTGGTACCCAAAATTTATTTTATAAAGCTTTGCAAGTTACAGCTTTGACAACACTTAACTGTACAAATCCATTACTCATGCTCGAAAGTCATTACTGATTCACACATAGCAAATGGCAGTTTTTTAAAAGATGCAGGAACAGATTATTACTTATATCTTTTTAAAAGCACTATGACTTCTCAGGATAATGTAATAAATGAAACTGACTTCCAGCTGATAGAGTCTACAGTCTCTAAGGAAGGATATCACTGTTAGTAACTCTAGGCTTGAGATCTTATGAAAATAAAGAGAACAAGATTACTTTTTGCCTAAACAGAACAATTTTGCAATAAAAGCTTTATTATTTAAGTAAAACTAAAAAAAACAACCAACCGAGAAAAAAACCCACCCACTCAAAAATGACTGCATGTGGGTCAGAAAATAAACCCACTGATTTTAACTAGACAACTGTCCTGTAACAAAGAACAGTACCCAGAAGATATATGCACAATGCAAAAATATGCACGATGTCTAAAAAAGCAAAATAACAAACTTGAAATTTCACTGATTTTGTTCTAAACAGTCTGAAATCATATATATTCATAGTTTTTCTATTAGAAAATTAAATATGTTTTATATTAAGTATAAAAAACTTGCTCAGCTAAATCAGTATAATTTGCATAGCCAATGAAAAATAGGCTATAATAGAAAAGTCTGGGTTAAAAAAACCTAAAATTGCTTTAAAGTTCTAAGAAGAAAACAATGAAATTCAAATCCCAGATTTGATTTGAATATGTCAGTACCACTGACTATACCACAAGAAGAGAAGCAATGTTGACTGTGCAACAATGGACCTCAGATTAACTGAAAATTAATCACTAGTTGATTAGGAAAATATGTGCATCACCAAATTGGAAAGATCTAATTTGGTTGCTAAATAAATGACTAATCTCTTGCGACAAGGGAAATGGAAAAATAAGCTTTTTTAAGGTCAACTGAAAGAAAGGTTCTAACTCAGGCATTTTCTCATCTATGTAAGAGTCCTTCTCCATCTCTTCTCTTCTTTGAAAGGCTATAAAGTACATCCACAGAGATAACAGCCTCAGATGTGGTACCTATTACATACTCTAATTGTCACCAACTCTCCATTTTATCATCCCTTGACGACACATTTCAAGTTATCAGAGTCTCAGTATAAGGTCTGTCAGAGAATCCATGATGTGGTGCTTGATATGCTTCACACTAAACCATCTTACAATCTTGTAACAGGTGTATGACTCAGCTCCAGGAAAAATGAGCTACTCTACAGTATCTTTAATCACTCTTTCCACAGCCCTTCATCAGAGTGCTTTGATCACAGGACAAGAGACACCATCCTCTCTTTTACAAGATGGTAGTTTTGTTTATTAATTTGCTTTGTTTAGGTTCTGCTGAAATACAGAAAACTATGGTATTTCCCCATTCTGTCACATGGTGCAATCTAAATATGTCTTAATTGGTGATATCATTGTGAGCAATTATCAGGTAAGACCTATGTTAACACACTGCTTAGTAGCAGGATTAGTCTAAAAGTGTGAAAACCAGTAATTTTTCAAAGTGCTTAAAATGTTAAGCTATTACAAACAATTAAACCAAAAAGATTGAAAATAGTGCACCAAATTAGGAGAAGCTAAACTAGTAAAGACTTATACAACCATCTGACCAGATCTACATGCAAACTAAAGGCACTGAAAAATGGCCACATTTTGTCTGCACTCAAGGTTGAACCATTAAATCGGCAATCTGGCAAACCTAGGCAAAAAAAGCCATATTTCTCCTTCATCAGAGTAAATTACATTGCTGGGAAAAAAAAAAATCAGCAAATTAGGGAGCTGCTATGAGAAGTACTAAAGGTTTAATAAATGCCAATCTTCTCTTGAGTTCTCCTGTCAGGAACCAAGGGAGTATGAAAAAATAGCAGCAACTTGAGATGTTTTTTAAAAAGACCAGAAACAACACACTTAGCTTTGTGCTTACAAGTGTCTGTACAACACAGTCATAGAAAAGGATAGGCAATCTGACATTTAATGCATTTTAACATTTTAGAATAAATAAATAAGCCTATTGGGAAGTGCTAATTAACTATATAAATCCTTATGCCCTGCACAAGGCCAAGAAAGGAGTTTTATCTTATTTTCTAATAGTGATCACTACACAAACATCAGGAAAAGAATTCCACTTAAATAAAAACTTATGATAAATTACCAAAGTTCAGTATCATCTGATAAACAATGTAATGGTAACAAAGCTACAGGTAGCTAAATCCAGCCAAAAGAAGCTAAATCCAGCCGAAAGAATTAATGTAGTACCACTACTAGATTCTGGGGATGTCACTGTAGCAACAATCTCAGCTACCTGTAAGCAACCAATGTCATCTACACCCGGCTTGTGCAAGTCTTCCAATTTAATTTTAGTAATGGCCTTTGCAAATTTCCCGCAGTATTCTATTTCCACTGAGAAAAATGGTCATAAAATTTAATTCTAGTAAAATACTCTCTCTTGCATCCCTACATCATTATTGCAATCATTTGTGACAAAGAGATCTATCCAGTGTCAGCAGGGCTGCATGGTGCAGTAAGGCAGAAGGAAAAAGTAAACCAAACAAATAAGGATTTGTTCCACGTATCACACACTTAAGCAGGAAGCAGGGGGAGGGACCAAACAGTATGTTTTCAAAACTAGGGGGTTTAAAACTCAGGGATTATGACTTCAATCTGTTCCAGAAAGCTCATGAATAAGAAACCCAAAACCAAACAGTAGTTAAGACTGAAAGGTATAATTCTAGAAAACACTTTTCACTCCAGTTAAGAACTGAAACGCCGGATGTAAAACATTTTTCAATTCACAACTTCTATTGTTTTTCTGCTTATATATGAAGTAGTCTACTAGAAGAACTAACTAAATCAGGACTCCTTGGCTAGAAGAAGGCATCTGGGGAAAAGAAAATGAGAGATCCTTAAATAATGGATAGTACAGTCAAAAAATCAATAGCTCTTGAAATGTAAGAGCTAAGGCATATCACATTAAAGGGGAGAAGGTAGGTTTTAAAATAAATGCTACACAAGCACATTTGTAATTCCTTCCCACTAAAAACATGTTAACATATTTTATACAGGCTAACACATATTTTATATATGTTCTAAAGCAGCAAAAAAAAATTAAATGAAGGAAGGAAGAAGAAATGTATCAACCAATGCCTGTACAAAGGTGACCAATAAAAAGTCTCAGAGACATGTCTTCCTAGTGGCTACAGCAGCAATAGAAAAGGTCTTTATTACAAGCTCTCCCTGCTCTTTAACTCTTATCAATGCACCCAATCTTGAAAAATAGTGCAGTGGGCATTTTGGCATAAGCAATGAGTTCTAAGCCAATATTTTTTAATGAAAAAAATCAGGATTGTAGGGTGAAAGGAAATGCTCACAGTCTCGAAATAACCAAATAAGATCTGCAGTGAAAAGAGGCACTCTGTTGAGGAATTAACAGTTGTACTGATGAACTCAGGCTACTTAGTTTTCCAGAGCACATACAAACTTCATTTGGTAAAGGCAGCACCAATTTCCTACCATTTATTTTCTTGTAGCAGACTCTAATGCATGGGCTTAAATGCATAGTAAAGCAGAGACTCAGTCAGCACTTCCCGAGGAAGACTGCAGAAGGCCACGCACATAAAGTTACATATATGTGAAGAGAGGCAAGAGACAAAAATACTGAAACACAGAATTATACCTGAATTTGAGGAACAAATTCTTTACTGTGAGGGTTGCAGAGCACTGGAACAGGTAGCACAGAGAGGCTGTGGAGTCTCCTTCCCTGGAGGTATTCAAAAGCCATCTGGACACAATCCTGAGTACCATGCTCAAGGCGACCCTGCCAGAGCTAAAGACTGGATGAGATGACCTCCAGTGGTCTCTTCCAACATTAACCATTCTATAATACGAAATAATGTGTTTGGTCTGGCTGAGAGGAAGTTAATTTTTCCCTTAGCAGCCCTCACAGTGCTGTACTCCGTATTTATAGCAACAAAGGTGCTGATAATAAGTGTTTTGCCTACTGCTGGGCAGAGCTGGCACAGCATCAAAGTTGTGCCTCCAATATTGTCCCCTCTCACCACCTCAACAGCCAGCCAGTGGGCTGGGAGTAGGCAAGATCTTGGGAGGGGACACAGTCAGGACAGCTGGCCCAAACTGCCCAAAGGGATATTCCATACCATATGACAACAGTTCAGCAATAAAAGCTATGAGAAAGGAGGAGAGGGGCCTTTGTTATAATGATGTTTGCCTTCCAGAGCCACTGGTAGTGTGCTGCTCCCAGGAAGTGGCAGGACATTGCCTGCTGATGGGAAAGAAAGAACAGATTTTCTATTTTCCTTTCCTTCCACATGCAGCCTTTGCTTTATTAAGCTGCCTTCATCTTCATATCACAATGTAAACTTGGGAGTGTCCAAACTATATTTTAGATGACTAAAATAAAAGATGCACTCCAGGAGTACTCAGAAAAATCAAGCTGAGGAACTCCAAATCTTCAACAAGAAAATACATTTTCCCTGGTAACATGACTAGGCTAAAATGAAGCTGAAATAACTTCCTCTAAAAATGAAGTTACCATTTGGACACTTATGGTGTTTTTCTGAGTTCCTGGTAACAGCAAATGATAGCTAATGTGGGATCTTTTCTCTTTCTGACAGAGGTTATTGGAAAAACAAGACAACTCTGTTCCAAAGAAGCAATCAAAGTCTAGCCATAGCTAAGTATTAACAGACTTGTAGGATCCTGATATATCCAGCACTCTTCCACTAATACTATCACCTGACTGGGGTTCCAATAGCTGATCTGCATTAGCCAAAGCCCTAAATTAAGTCAGTAGAATGAAAAAAAATTTAAAAATTAAAAATAATTCAGCAAAATATATCGTATCTTGTCATGCTGGAAGTTTCATAGTAGGAAATTTCCCAACATGACTGCCATATGCTAAGATATTCAACAGAGCAACTTTTTAAAGTCTTAATTATTTATTTTTAAATCTGTAAGGCACAAACAAGAGTTTGTTCAAAGTGAAATAGCAATCCTTGCGCAGTATCATATGATGTCACTGGATCTTTCAAGAATGCATGAAAAAAGTTACTGTAAACCTGCTTTCTCAAAAAAGCATTGTTATCAGGTATTTTTTGACTACACACAGCTTGATAAATGATAAAAAACCTCCAGGTGGCAACCTTTTGATGTCCAATAAGGAAAATTTTACAACTTTGAATAGAATCCATTTTCATGGCTTTGTATGAAGTCTTGACATAACAGAACACAATTTTGATATCTTCTAGACAAATACAGCTGCATCTTTAAAAATACACGGTATTTTCAACACCTTGGTTTGTCCCAGCAAGAAAATAGTTTCCTCAGATCCAGCATACAGATGAATGCCTCTGACAGTGAACAAAACAGAAATAAATTAAACTCATCTGGGGAGAAATTCAGTCATGACCCTCACTGTGAATGAGTGATCTGATCTTCCATTCTTACTGGAGAAAAAGCCAGCGTAAGAGTAACCTAACATTAAAACTAAAATTCTGCCAGTGGAGACAGCAGTTCTCTGAAAAGGTGAAACAAAAAATGGATCGCCAGCAATCTACTGACTGTGAAGTTCAGATCCCATGGAGGAACAACCTACTTGAAAATGTAAGCAACTTTCTATCCTGACATGGAAGGAGTGTGGAGAAAGAGGGAACGTAGCAGATCAAGAAGGAGCTCATGCTGTAAAGCTTCAACATAGCCAACCTTAATGCAGTTCAAAGCCTAAGAAGCATCTCAATCTCATGACAACCATCACCCATGAACACAACTCATGCTTGAATCTGGAACTCATGCAACCCTTCCCAGATTTTGAGCAAGTTTAGGAAAGAAAGGTACCTAGCACATAAACTCCATTTCACAAGAAATATGAGGTTCAGATGAGAGAGACCTCCTTCATCTGACTGAGCAGGTATTCCAGAAATACAACAGATTTACAAATCCTAGCTAATAGGCTTAACTGACTGAAACAACAATAATACACTTTCCCACACAGATTTCTACACAGGGTCATAATCATTCCTCTCCTCCATTACCTACTTCAACTACATTTAAATCTCACTCACCAAGGAATTCGGAAAAATACAAGAGATCACTAACTAAGGACCTTGAGTAGACTGCATGCTCCACTTGAGCCCTCAACAAAAAACTGATCCCAGAGAAACAGATTCTCAAGAGGAACATGAAGGAGAGACTGCAGCTTCTACTTATATCCTCTAAGCAAATTAAATACCCATTTCTCATCTGCCACAGAGTGCTCATATAAACATGGAACAGTTTGGATTGGAAGATACCTTAAGAGATTATCAAGTTCAACTCCTATGTGCCATGAGCAGGGGCATCTTCCACTAGACCAGGCTGCTCAAAGGCCCACCCAACCTGGCCTGGAACTCTTCCAGTGATGTGGCATCCACAGCTTCTCTGGGCAACCTGTTTCAGTACCTCATTACCATCACAGTAAAGACTTTCTGCATAATATCTAATTTAATCATTGCCCCTTGTCCTACTACTATATGCCCTTGTAAGAAGTATCTTTCTAGCTCTCTTGTAAGGCCCATTTAGAGTCAGGAAGGCTACAGTAAGATCTCCCATACTTAGAGCCTTCTCTAGTCCTGGCTGAACAAACCCAGTTCTCTCAGCCCGCCCTCACAGGAGAGGTGTTCCAGCCCCCCTGTTCATCTTCATGTCCCTCCTGTGGTCTTGCACCAGCGGGTTGCCATCTTCCTTAAGCTGAAGGCCCCAGTACTTCAGGAGGAGTCTCATGAGAGTAGTGTAGAGGGGGAGAATCACCTCCCTTGACATGGTGGCCACACTCCTTGTAATGTAGCCCAGGATATGGTTGTTCTGGACTGCAAGAGCACTTTGCTGGGTCATATCAACCTTCTTGTCCAACATCCCCAAATCCTGTTCCTCCTTTAAAGGCTGATCACAAAACCATATGAAAAGACAACTTCAACAGACCATAATCAGAGCTGAGACTTCCTGATACCCCCTTACTGGCTTCAAAATTTAGTTCAAAGAAAGTTATTTTAAAAGTAGTTTTAAAAAGAATTACTTTAAGTGACATTGTTTCATTACATGTTTGCGTTTGTGATTTTGCAGGTTTTTTAGTCTGTCATTATTACTTTCATAAGAATATGTAGTTTAAGGAAATTAAAAAAATAAACGAAGAACAAAATCAGCCCACAACCCTGAAACTGATTTTTCACTGTTCTACACAACAAGTAGTTTAGTAAAATTAATGTAAGCACATCAACAATTTTCATGAAAGAATATTTTGCTGAAATACTCCAGCCAGAAGAAATACTTAATGTTTCTAATATCACCGAGATTATTTGAAAAGTATGGGTTTTATTTTAAGGGATGCAAAGTTAGAAATATCTGCATGTTTTTCATTTGAAATCCATTAAGAAAAAAACCCAACCAAACAATTATCCCAAAATCCTGCTAGAAAAGATACAGCTTTGACGCTTGTAAAAATGTAAGTGCAGAAAAACTTAATGTTTACTCAGGATAAAAGACTATGGTAGCCTTACTTTCATTCAATAAGCAACGATAATGACTTTGAAGAATGATTTAAAATTAGAATTTTGAGCTAAAAAAAGGTCATTTTAACTACTGAAAAACTGCAATAGTGAAGCTATGGAAACTGATGGGAATGGGCCTACAAAGACAAAAAAAAAAAAAGACTGAAAGCTTGCATGAGATACTTAGTTTCTCTTTCCTTTGCTAATAATACCTACCCCATACTTCACAAAGAGTCATTGAAATGAATCTTAAATACATGTTTTTCATGAAAATTCAATTTTTACCTTATTTGAAAGCAAAGCCATAAACCACTGTTTGAAATACTTATGATAAGGATTATACTGACTATTACTATTGAAGATCAAAAGGAGATTTTTAAAATGCTATCTTATTTAAACAGTGAAGATGGGATGGGTCTTAAAAAGTGAATTTCAAATTTCCATTCTAAAGAAAGTAAAGTCCAACTAGGTAAACAATGCTAAAGAAATCACTGGCCAGTAAATGTCTAGAACAACTAACAATGCCTCACTAAACAGGTATGTCCCCTTTTTTACCCAGTTTGATCTTATTTAGGACAGATGTATAGCTTTTTTAGTTACTTTTTGACTGTAAACAGTTCTATAGGGCCCCTTCCTTTCAAAGGAGAAAATCTTCTTCACCTGTAAGTAATGTGTCACCTACACAGCCAACCAAGAAAAACCACTTTCTGAGAACAAGAGATCAACTAATACCACATTATTTAGAAACAAGCGACCTATTCACGTTCTTGAAAGTAAATCCAAATCTTTTTAAGTATGTGAACAAAAAACCAAAATAAAACTCCTGTATTTGGAAAGTATTAGATCTGCATGTGTTCCATCATGCCCTCCCCCAGAGCCTATAGCTGAATACATGCTTCTTCAGTTCTGACCACCAATAATAAGATGCCTTCCATTTTAAATTGTTCTGTGAGTCACAATTTAGCATTCTGTAATTGATCCAAGACTATTTTTTAAAAATAATTTTAACTAATGCTCATACTTTATCTTATTTCTTAAGAATTCGGAATCCTGTGATTCAAAACTGGGTAATACACCTAAATTAAAACTTTATTCATACCATAGAAATGCCTCCAAATACTTATATTTACATTTATAATTTACTGTTGCTCACTAGGCATTCCATTTTCTTTCATTTTTGACATGAATTTTTAAAATAGAAAATACAATCCAACCAAACAGTGTGTGTGCAGTTCAATGGTAGATTGCAATTAAATGTGCCAGACATCTGTGAAAATCTTAACTGGTCCTGTACAAGCAAAAAGGAATGGCTCTGCAATTTTAAAAGCACACAAAATGAAATAATGTTAATCTCGCCTACACAAAGAAAATCTTACGTAAGCATCCATGGTATAACTACCAAATACAGATAAAGACAATCAAATGTTTCCGGGTAGAACACACACATATATACTAAACTCTGGCAGTCAACCAAAACAGAAAATACTATTTGACAGTGATAAGAAGGAAGGCATTCAAACATGACCCTGATCTTTTCTTCCATGGAAAAAGAAAAACCTTCCAGCCTTCCTCTTTAAAATAGAAATCCCCCAGTAACTGTGCCATGGCAGCGCAATGCTCAACTTTAAATTAATTGGGTGCATTTTGAATATATCCAGAACTGACAAAATTCCCACCCATTTGTTTGTTAAATTTAAATTGTAACTCACCAGTCTGCCACCATAACAAATAAATGACAGTTTTCTGCTATACAAGAAAGTTTTAAATAGCAGTAGCTGTCTGATAAGGCTTGAATAAGAAAACATTTAATTTCCTCTTTAACACACTTAATTGGAATATTAGATGTCAAGGTAAAACATGTCACCCACTATGAACTTGTCGCAATGAGAACAGATACAGTCTTCTTTCTGTTCAGCTAGGGGCTTTAAAAGCACAGTGTAGCCTATAGGATAGAAAACCTAGAAGATGCAAGTTCCGAGCTTTCTGTGTTAAAGCTGGGCTTGCGTTTCCAGTGGGTGTGTCATACGAGGGGTGCTAGTTAGTAGGAAATAATCCTAAGTTGTGTAACTAAAAGCTATAGAGCATCAAATTGTAAGCACTTTCATCCATATCACATGGAGTGGAATGTGGGATTAGTGACAAAAAAAACTAATACAAACTGTTTACTGGTATCACTCTCCTCCAAGTCTTTTAATAGCTTCACATGTATGAAGAGAGACATTCAGCAATCTGCATAAGAGAACAAGCTGATTCATCTCTGTCAAACAAGACTTTCTAGAGGTAGCAATGGAGTTACTGAAGTGCCACGTGCCACTGCCAGTTCTCATAACTAGTCAGATCCTATTGGGGTATCACAAATGGCAACACACCTAGGCATAGCTAAGCCTTATTCATCACTCAAAAATATCAATCACCCTTTTTTAATTATACCTTACTGCTGCAAAAATCAATGCCATTAGGAAAGTCCACATTTCAAAAGCAGAAAAGCAGTTGCTTGTTGAATTACAGACAAATTAACAGTAGTGTATAATGATCAATCTCTGCATAGAACCTAATTCTGTTTACAACTACAAACAAAAGTATTTAAGCTACAGGTCTACTGTATCTCCTTACACCTGGTGGCCACCAAACCACTCTATCTGCCCTCCTTTGCTGGACAGGGAGAAAAATACAACAAAGGGCTCGTGAATCAAGATAAGAGCAAGAAGAGAGATCACTCAGCAATTACTATCATGGGAAAAAGCAGCGTGACTTGAGGAAACAAATTTATTAAAAATTAAGAGTAAGAAAATTATAAATAAAATCAAACCTTAAAACACTGTTCCTCCATCCTCCTCCCTTTTTTCCAAACTCAACTTCACTCCCAAATTCTCTCTCTCCTTTTCCCCAAGTGATGAAGAGGGTCAAGGAAGGGGGCTGTAACTTGTCCATTTCACATTGTCTGCCATCACTTCTTGTTCTTCTCCCATGCTCCAGCACAGTGTCTCTCCCATGGGACACAATCCTCCCATGTGATCTTCTCCAACATGAGTCCCTTCCGCAGGCTACCGTTCTTACACAAACTGCTCCAGCATGGGTCCCTTCCATAGGGTACAGCCTTTCAGGAATAGACTGCTCCAGCATGGCTCCTCCATGAGATCACAAGTTCTGCCAGAAATCCTGGTCCTGCATAGGCTCTCCATAGGGCCACTCCCTCCTTTGGGCATCTCTCTGCTTCCTGGTCCTCCACAGGCTGCAGGTGGATCCCTGCTACAGCAACTGGAGCACCTCCCCCCACTCTTCATCACTGACCTCGCTGTGTACTGGGCTGTTCCCCTGACATACTCTCACTCCTCTCTCCAGCTGCAATCACTCCTCTACAGTAACTTCTTAAATTTGTTGCCTGCAATCCCTGCTACCACTGCTGATGGGTCTGTCTTGGAGATGGCTGAGCACCAGCTCTATCAAACATAGGAGAAGCTGCTGCCAGGTTCTCACAGAAACCACCCCTTCAGCCCCCCCACTACCAAAGCCTGGACACATAAACCCACAACATCCTCTGAGACCAGGATTATACCACTCCAATCCCCAAACCCCACACCTTCCAAAACTGAGCATTATCCCAGACATTATCCCCATGAAGCATCATAATACAGTTTTTTATATGGCATTCTACTCCCCAAAGATCAGTTTTATTATTTAAAGTATTTTTCTTCTACAGCTTATTTTGATGCTTCTACAATAGAAGACTTTGGGCAAGTCTTTCTTTTCAGTCACAGTACAAACCTATTGACCTAGAACAGTTATTCTTAACTTAAAAATATACGAGAAGAAAAAGACCATTGAAAAACAACAAAAAATATTACAAGGAAAACAGAACACAAACTACAAAGCTGGAAGCTACTTACCATATAGCAGTACCAAAATGTATTAACAATTACTGCTAAATGCCACTTTTCTCAATAACTCTCTTGGCTGTATTAATTTTTAATAATGCTTGAGTAGCCTTTCATTATAGTGTTTTAAAGATCCCATTTTGCTACACTAAGTATAGACTGTTTAGTTGGATTTCCATTTTCTAAATAAATAGAAATGCCAAAGAGTTTTTCTTAAGTTAGGATTGCTTTTAAACCACAAATCTCCCTATCTCCCGGGCAATCTTCACGATTTCTTAAAGTTATTTTAAAACAAAATTCACGTTGGCTGTACTGTCAGCTGCAGCTGTGCTATGTCCTGCTTGCAGTATGAAGTATGTGGTTTCCTCAACTATTCATGCTCTACAGAATGCATACGTAAGAGAATTTTTAAACCTGTGGTTTTTCAAAAACAAATGCAGCAAACATACATGGCCGTTTCAGATGTACTGCTTAAGCAAAAACAAACCAATGCTCATGCTCAAAAATGTTCAGATTGCTTCATCAGCTTCTTACTAAGGAAGGCCTAAAATCTACTATAACCCCACAAGGGGTATATGAGAGAGGAATTATGAAGTAATAATTTTAAAAAGGTGTTCCCAAGATTTCTCTGACCTCCAGAAAGGATTTAGATTGTAATGACACTTCAAGACTTTTACTCTTTCTTCTGCATTTCTGGATAATACCAGATTTTTGGTACAAGACGCATTTAGGATTGATCTTGGCCAGAATAAAATACATGTGCTGATTTTTTTTCACAGTGAAGTAACTTCTGGCTAAAACAGAGCTCTGATAACTTAAATCAAGTTGAAAAAACAGTTATGTCCTAAAACCTGCATGAGGAAAACTCTATTACAAGTTCTTGCAGCCATCCTAATTTCAGAGAACAGTCTAGCTCCACAAACCAAAGCTGTGACAAATGATTCAAGAGCTTAAATCTGGATTATAAAAGGTATTCTCTATTTAGACTCTGAAACTTCTTAACTGCATTTAGTTTTAAGAGAAGGGTTTCTTACTTAAAAAATTTCAACACAAAGCACTTTGAAACCCACATTGGCTTAGACTCTGGTATTAACAGATGGTGATAATTCCCTCAGACACCTCAAAAATTAATAAAACATCATGAAACAAGTCATTTCAAGGTCTCTGTAAATCCAGGCGGACACTGCACCACTGAAAGGATGTTGTACCCGTTGTACTCATGGTTTTCCCATCATGCTGTTAGGCTTTTACTTTTCAATGGAAAGCTTCCTTTTAATGGTACCATTTCTCAGTAGCTAAACTTCATTTTAATAACTAACAATTTGGGTAATTTTGATATATTTCTGGTACTTTTTTTTTTTAAAGACTCAACCAGAAAAATACCAGCTTCAACAGCCTAAAAGTTATCAGCCTCATTCAGCTGAAACTTCTGTTTTCCCCCTTTCCCATCCTTCTTGAATGTGCTTAGGTACACTAAAGGCTCTTAATACATTATAAAAGTATTTGCAGTTTGAACTGTTTGGTTTCTGAAAAAGGGAAAGTTTAAACTGCAACTTCAAGAGACAAAACAGATTACAGACTTGAAAACTACTTTTTTAACTGAGATAGGACATGCAATTATGAGTAGATCTGAATTTGTTCTTAAATAGAATTTAAATCACTTTTTATTAAGGAAAAAAAATGCAAACAAACACAAACTGTTTTACTGTAGTTCATTTTCCCTTGCTATAGAATCATCACATAACCACAGAACAGTTTGAGTTTGAAGAGACCTTGAAGATCATTTAATTCCAATCCCCCTGCCATGGGCAGGGACATCTTCCAGTAGACCAGGCTGCTCAAAGCCCCGTCCATCCTGGCCTTGCAAGTATTAAAAAACCCTTATACTAATAATAAGGGAAATCATCACAATTGTGAGCACTGAGAATAACCTGCTTCTGGGCTTTGGAAAATACCTGCAGTTATCAACTTCACTAAGAACTATCCATTTTAAAGACTGCATCAGCTTCTATTTAGTGAGCTAAATAGTGAGCTTCTATGTTTAAAATGTCAAATGCTGTACTGTATCAGCTATGGAAGACTGACTACCTCTCAGGGACTAGGCATACACATTCTTCTAGTTACAATGTGTTTATTACTGTACATTGTAAGTTATTTTGAATAAATGCTTTTCTGTTCATGAAACACAAACTATAAAGATTTTGTTACACAATCATCTTTGTTGCATATATTAGTTTCTAAGTTGCATACAGTTATATGCACATGAAGTACTACTGAACATTTAATATATAAATCTTAGACTATATATAAAGTCATCAATCTATTATTTTCGACCAACCGAATGCAGAATTTCAACAGCCTTGGCTCTATACTGAATTTTGTATTTCTGTTTTTCCTTTTAACATCAAGCATCTATAGTTTTGAAAACTACACTAACAGTTCTTCTAGTTTAATTTCATTTCATGCTAATTTGTTGAATAAGATAATATTTATAGTATACATAAAGAGCCACAAAGTTCCATTATTAACTCAGTATTATACCATTAACTTTGTACTTTCTCAGCAAAATATTAAATGTAGCCACATTTTATATTTCTGAAATCCAAGAAACAAGCTTAAATACAACCACAACTGTGATTTGCAGAACCAACAGACAGGCTTGGGTTTGTGCTTCATCCAAGACTATCTATTAACAAGCAGGCACAATGGATGAAAAGCAAATGCTCACTGCTGTGGCTCACCAAGGTCTGTTTTCTTTCTTGGCTGCATGTGGTGCAAATTGTTCTTTGCTGAGTTAAGCACTGCTACATTGGATTATTTGTGGTAGATATTGCAGCTCATACTGTGAGATGAGGAAGAGGATTGCTATAATTAAAAGGCTTTCCAGACTCCACCTCCCACTTTTTCTTATCTGCACAAGGAGAATGAAGAAATAAATGTGTGAATGATTAAGGCATTGGAACATCTGACATACAAAGAAAGGCTGAAGAGAGCTAGGATTATTTAGCTTTAAGAGGAAAAGGTTTGAAGAGCTCTTATAAATGTGTATTTGTAGGGGGGTAGGGTGGGCAGAGAGCAGACACAAGGGAGCCAGACCCTTCTCAGTGGTGTGTATGAGCCCAGGATAGTATGATAAAGTTTCTTTTCTGGTGGACTCAATTCACTTCACCCTTGGATAGCAGAATCAACTCAATTCAACTCTTACTTTTTGTAAGTCTGTTTCTGCATTAACAAAGTGCTCTCTAAGGTTTCAAAAGATGCAATGGAGACTGCAAAATTCCATGACAAACAGTGGATAAAAAAGTCTTTAAAATCACGTAATAAGCTATGTAAAACAAAATAAACAAAAGACAGACTTTTGTAGGTTCTTTGAAGGTATGTATGCCATAGCTGAAGATACAGAAGCAGCAGCAAAGATGATTCTCAGAACCCCAGAGACTAAAATATGGGGCAAAGGCTCCACAAGTCTCTCAAGGGGAAGCATAAGAACGAAATAGCTCCCATCTCCTCAGTATGTGTCTTGGAGCACCTTACTCAATCCACTGCAGCCTTACACCAATGTTTCCATAAGTTTCAGCTATTCAGTAGATGAATATTAACAGCCAAGAAGCCATCAGTCACAGACATGACTCATAAATACTGCACACACCTTGCCATTTACGAAAACAGGTAATTTATTTCTCTGGAACAACAGAAAGAAAAAGAGGGGGCACTGAGCTTTTAACGGAGCTCTCAAACTCACAAAAAATGGCAAAAGCCACCAGCCTTGAAAGTGTAACAGCAATCAGTAAGGTTCTTTACCTTCTTCCTTATTCCATAATTTAACATAGCCAAAAATGCAGCTTTTAGAGGCCCCTCATTAGGTTTCATTATTGACATAAAAATTATGATTTGAAGAGGGATGAAGCTGATTTTTCCTTATAAAATAAGCTTTCTTATCTTTTCAGGCAAAAACTCTTAACCCATTCCCTCAACATTCCAATTCCTGCAGTTAAACAGATGTGGTTAATGTCCTTTTGCAAAGATGCTGAATCCCCAAGTCCATTCTCCAAATTCCCATGAAGCTGATTCTCCCAGCATTTTCATATCTACTAGTTGATGTTTGCTCCCATTATGAAGATGCCATGCAACTGGAGCTGACATAGTTGTGTAGCTCCATTCTAATGTGTGTCCTACTGGAAGGGGCAGACAGCTTCTCCTGTTCTTCTAGTTATAAAAACCACACATTTAACTTAAAGCAGGAATGTAACCCTGATTTCAAAGTATTTTTTTTACTTTTTTTTTTTTTTTTAATTAAAGGTTTTTAACATTAACAGTGACATGGGGAGAATTTTTTGCTCCAAATTAAGATTTTAATTTTTTTTTTAATGCAGTGAGCTATATTAAATATTGTTGAAGATTAAGGGTAAACTCTGAATGGTCAGGCATGAGTAATACAAAAAAGCTTGGCTTCAGTTGGTTCACGACTAGCTTGAAGTACTAGTGTACTTCATGGCTACTATTCTATATTAAATGAAAGCACATTTTATTGTTTTCTGTAACTCTGTAGTAGGAGTCTCTAGCAACAGGTTTGTATGGGATCCTTTCTCAATCAAAGGACAGGTTTTCAAATTCATATCTGTGTTTCTATTCAAACTATTTTCTTTTTACGAAACAAAATTTTAAAAAAACCCAAACCTGCTATAGTGGCTCTTAAAGTAGGCAATCAAAATTCAATAGAAGTTGGAAAACTATATGTAACTTAGTATTTGCCACAGAATATGAAGATTTATAAAGCAAAAAAAAAGAAGTGTGATCACATAAAACTGATTACAATGTCTCACTGGTTTAGAAGAATCTGCTCAAAGAATTTTATTTCCATCCTTCTGTCTACACTGTCCCAGTACTACAAAAGCAATGAGGTAACAAAAAGCATGATATGAATTACAACTTCACTTGTAAGTGAATATTTTGCCATATCTCACTTCCAGCTAATTCCAAAACTTAATACTTATTCCGCATCGTTAAGGAAGGCTTTCAGCTGTTAAACAAAAGCCCAGCAAAAGAAACATCATTTTGCAAAGACAGATGCCAAGCATTTGTAAGCTGTTGAACAGCATTAGCAGTACTTGCATTTATACAAGCTTTCAGTGAATTGTCATGTTGGAACAATTTCAGTGATGCAACCCAATTTTAAAGCAAAGAAGGGTAGTCATATTATAGGGTTGCTTTAAAATAAATGAATTAACATTGCAGGTGTAAACCTCAGTAACACAAAACTACTTAGACTTATTTACCAAAGGTTATTATTTTCCATCTATGTCAAAAGTACAAAAAATATGCTAAACTGTAAAAATTACTATAATGCAATTTTAGCAGACAATCAGTAGGTTGATCAGAAGTCAAGGTGCTTCTCTACTAGAAGTAACAGATAATCTTCCTCTTAGATATTAATGTCATTAACAATCTTCTTAAACTGGAAGTTATGAAATTATAGTTCAAATAGCTGAAATCCATATTAATCCTATACTTGAAATGCATGTTTCTATCATTAAGGAAGCAATATGTGACTCCACAAATAAAATATTTTTTTAATTTTTCATTATCTTTACACTGATGATCATGTATCAGATACTGTATCACTGTAGTACATCTATGCCAAACTCTTGCAAGACAGATGTGGGAGGTAGGTCATCAAATTCAAAACTGATGTTTCAAGAGATCTGCTGCCTCTGATTATAAAAGCAAGTTCTAAATTTGATTCAGACTTAAAGAAAGCTTAAAGGTTCTGTCTATGCAAGAATTAGTAAAGCTCCACAACGGGATGTTTCCATAAAAACAAAGAGTAATGAATGATCAAATTTCACGAAAAATAAATGGAACTTCATCAGCATAAACACACACTACTACAGTGACCCTTTGGCCATCAGACACATTGAATATATAATGAAGTAGCTGATACTGTTCTGTGTAAAGTACAATAAAACACTGTACACTAATGGAAGAGCAACACAAATTAGTCTGAAATAGATTTACTGAGACAGGCCAAAATACAAAATGGAAAAGGTGCAGAACCAAATAATGAACAGGTAAGACTGAGACTGATTTAAATTAGCTTAGATAGCTTATTAAGTTAACATTCTGTTAATACTGTGCACAGCATTTATCAGAAAAGATTCCGTATTGGTACTAACCCAACCACAGATTTTATTCCACTTTGACTGAATTCAATACAGTGCAAAAGGGGAACAAACACTTCGGTACGAGTTCAGAGATGATTACCCAGGTTTTGGGTGTTAGTTTTTGATTGGGTTTTTTTTAAAGATGCAATATAGAAAGTGTTTCATATATTTGAGAGGTGTGAGTGAACACACAGAAAAGCATTAACATGAAAGAAAAAACTGCACCACAGCCTCTTAGACCTCAGCCTCACCAGTGTTATGAGCCATGCCCCCAACTTTTACCCCTTTGAGTGCTCAATCTGAAAGCAGGGACAAGGGAAAATACGGAGGGCAGAGAGAAAGATTAGTGTATAACTGAATACACAACTAAATGCTTAGTCTTGTAAAACACATGGCTTAAATGGGAAATCAGGTCACAATTTTGTAAAAATAGCATCCTGATAGAGAAAGGTGCTAACCCTTTGCTTGATGCAAAGGGATAAAACACAGGTAGGGTCTCAGGAGGAAGAAGGGGGAAAGGGCAAGGATTGCAGGTGTTTTTACAATACCAGTCTCACAACTTTATTATTTCAGTGTGACAAAAATAAAAAAGCCTCTAGTTATTCACCTCCATTATAATCCATGAACTGAATCCTGTAACGACAAGTCAGAAGTAAAGTCAAGATGTAATGCTAAGAAGAAAATAGCTATTCAGAGTTAAGCATTAAGGAACATTCAGTTACCTGCCAACATGACAGATTTTTAAAAGTTATCACCTATAGAAATGTATCAACCCATCATACAAGAACCACAGCACATTCCAAGCCACCTGCTGAGATACCATTAATGCTTTATGACTGATACAAGGATTGAAAAAACTCTTCAGCCATAAACACCTACTGTCAAAGATTAAATTAAAAAGCCCCCAAAATCAGTTATAATAAAATAATTAAATGAACATTCAGTCATGCAAAGATTTTCTATAACCAAAACTAAGTTTTCCACAGAAGTTTTAAATAATGACAAGAGCTACAGTACTCTGAAGTAGCTGCCCATGGAATGTTATGACAAACTCTCACATTAGATACTCTCTTTTCACATGGCTTGTACAGCAACCAAACACAAATGAGTTGGATAGGTGAACAGGATACCAAGAGACCAGTGGGACAGACAGTAACTTGGACAAGGACTGCCACCTTCAGTTAAGTATTACCTAAACCAAAACTCACACAAAAAGCAAACAAACAAAACCCCCCCAAAAAATCCCAACTTCAAAATTTCCCAAACTTCACTGTTTTGATTAGTACCATCTATCAGCGGAGAATTATACTCAATGAGAAACCTTTCACCAAGAAAATGGAATTAAATTCTCAAGCCTGCAAAGCTAGTTCCACAAGCAAAACGTTAAGTTGTATGACAGGGGCTTCAGCCCAGGAGGCCCACAGACTCCACTTTCTCAGACTACAGCAGTGTCCAATGAAAAAAAGTGCTTCTTCCTCCCTACATAAAAGTAGAACTGTGCAGCAACCAAAACAGTAAATGGATTCAAAGAACTCAAATATCAAAGCCAACTATAGCTTAAGAAAATCCTCAACCAATCTCTCAAATGATGAAGTACCAAAGGAAAAAAAGACCAAAAAACACTTTTCTTAAACAGGCCTCCCTTTACATTTTTCCTTATGACCAATACTACAGAAAGCCTGCAGGGAGAGAAGGATCTCTCACATAATTCAACCCATTTGCTCTGAAGCTGCAAATGCCACTCCTACAAGTACACAATGTGACAGAGCACTAAAAAACGGCTTACCTCTTGTGATGGGTGACTAACACTGAAGTAGGATGGAACAGCCAAGAAAACGAGAAGAGCTAGGCAGAAGCGTGGGCTGCAGTCAACAAGAACAGAAAAAGACTTTTTGAACTAAGCCTGGTGTTTGACCTACTTCTTACAAGCACTCTCTAGCCTGACAAAACATATATAAAAGCTTTCCAGATTGCACAAGGAGAATCCTGGTCAGCGACACCTGTATCAGATAGAAATTTGTTCAAATCTGCATCACATCATCTGTTCAAGATGCACACACAAAATGAGCAGCCCGTTTCAGCACCAGTCACAACTTCTTCGTATTGTTCACCTCCCTGTTCACCTTGCTTATTGTGCACTGCCATAGAATCAGCACTATAAAACCCAAAATCACAAATGCTAGTAAATTCAATCTGGAACAGAGAAAGGTTCCTAAAAACTAAGAAACAATGCAACTCACAGTTTTGTTTGATCAAAGATGGCTGAACGAAAGTCAGTTCAAAGTATATACACTTAAGAAAAAATTCCCAAGACCATTATAATACTGGAAAAGCATAAATTGAAAAAAGCAAATCAGTAAAATAATGGAAGGAAAGACCAGTCAAGGTATATTAAAGAAAACTAATCAAAGCCATATGTGGAAACTTTGCATTAGGAAATAAGAAAAACAAAAGTAGACAAGGTAGAAGAATACAGGTCGACAGACTGACCCACTTCCACTTTAATATCACATTTTCTGGAGCACATGGAGTAGAATTATATCTTAAACATCAGTTTAACAGCAACAAGCACATCTACCATGCAGTAACAACATCCTTGAGAGCACCCTAAGAAAACTAACAGAGCTGTTCAAAGGGGAAAGCCTCCTCATCAACAGAAGCACAGAACTGGTGTCAAAATATCCCCAAAGAGAAAACCCTTAGAGCAATTAGAGGATTACACTGTTTTTAAGCAAAGCCCTTTCTAGTTTGGTGCCTTGCAGTACACAAGGGTCAGTGAACACACATCTCAGAGAGAGCATGCTGAGTCTGGGAATTCATATTAAAACCCATGGACCAAAACAAGCCCCATCACAGAAGAATGCATGTGATACAATGAGGCATTCCCTCCTATTTCCAGAAATGTGAAAAAGAATATAGTATTCTATAAAATCATTATAAAACAGCATTCAGCTCATAGGTTCTTAAGATCTTCTGACCTTCACAGTACTAACACCAGCAGGTCTTTCTAAGGAAAACTGAGTCCTTCATAGGCATTAACACATAAAGGCTGAACCCTCTCTCCATTATGTCATTCACTATAATATTAAACAATGAAAAAAACCACAAGCAACGCTAGATATTCTACAAAGTGATACTCTGTTAAACAAGTTCACCACTTTAACAGAACTTTGAACACAGCAAGTTCTGAGGAAACACTAAGAAAAACATCAAGAGATACAACTAATCTCATAAACAATGGAGGCACACCCACGAACAAAATACAAAACGTCTGAGCTGAAAGTCCACGGTTAACATTTGGCAAAGCTGAAAACCCAACAAGATATTAGAACAGAAAGATTTTCAACACTGCAAAAAATACACTTCCTCACGTCACAGATACAATAAATCACTATGCCCATCAGTATCAGAAGAAGGTACTATGTGAGTTAAGTCCAAAATGCTGTACTAGAGATCACTGTGTGTAGCCACCAAAACAAACATTTAAAGGCAAAAACTCTTCAAGAGAAACCCTAAAAGCACAACTTAGCAAGAAAGAAGACTGATGACCTCCAAGGCAAGGGCACACCAGCACAAAGTTTTGTCTCGGACATTTACTGCTGCTTCCATGCAGATGCAGGAAGAATAAACAGACTTATTTAAGCTTTACACAAAACCAGCAATAATTTCAGATAAAAAGATTTAAAAAGCATCTCCATCTTTAACTTCTGATTCTCTCTGACAATAAAACATCTCAGCTATGCAGAATTCTTATAATAAAAAGCTATTACCAAATGGCTTATAGCAACCCAATATGGCCTAGTATAGGTTAAATTTCTCTCAGAGACTTAACACATCAACTGATGTATCACAACAAGACCACTGTTCACTCATTATCACACTTGCACCAAAAGTCATTCAGGAATAGTACAGGTAAAGACTGAAGAAAAACAAAACAACAAAATTACCAAACCAAATAGCTCTCTCTACCCTCAGCTACCTCCTGAAGAATGCTTCTAAAATAGGAAACTGCACTTTATTTCAAGTTGCTACTAAAATCTTTAATACTGATTGAGACAACGTTCAGTAGCTTAGGCATATGCCATCAGCTTTACTTTGTATCTGCCATATTCAGTGCTTGTTTCATATGTGAGTAAATTAAGTTTAAAATATAACAACATCATTTTGAAACATTTACTGCCCTGAGAAGAAAACAATGACAGACACAATACAGCCTCTCTCTGCTTTGGGAATACTGACTGTTGTATATTAGAGTCCATCTGTTAAGTAATGACTGATCCAGGATGCAACGCTGCTGCAGCAGACTCACAAGCAGTTTCACATTCATATACGTCTCCCAGTGCTCAGAGAACTGTTAAACACTCTTGTGTTTATTTCAAAATATAAACATTGTTTTCAGCAACATGAACTGATTAGTAGTTCTATCTTACATGCAAGCAATGGATGTCCTCCACATAGATACCAAAACATACTCTTAACCTCTCCACCAAAGACAAGCCAATGTTATTCCACTTGCTGGTGTACTAACAGCCAGAATTAAAATGAGCTTAAATATCAGTAAGAATGAAAGAAGAAAGAAAACCAGAAAGGGATTAAACATCTTTGTATCTGTCATGATCTATACAAAGCCAGCTAATAAAATAACCGTATGTCATTAAGCTATTTTAAGTGCTACATTTAAAGGAATGGATAATAAACCAATGAAGTTATGATGACTTGTATCATACTTGTACAAAGAACAAAAATAAAATTTACAAGTCACATTTCAAGCTGTCAAACAGCTTGTAGAGAGGAATGGGAAATATACCAGATTACTGTTTTGACATATTCACAAAACTATCAGTTTTAACCCTGTGTGTTCAGATAAGCCACAAATATTAACATGATCTGACCAAATTACGTCCTTCCCTGCATGCTGCAGCTTTTCCATTCAGTCTTTGCTAGGTCAAATGCAAATAACTGTCAGACAGAAGAATACATCTTTTTAAAGTGTTTGAAACGAAATATATTCTTTACGTGACTTTGTATAAAATAACTGGAGGTTAGAAGCATTAAACTAATTTGAAACAAAGGCAGTTTCAATTAATTGTCACTCAGTTTTGAGCAGTCATTTTTCCATCCTATTCTATGTGCAAAATTTGAGGGTATTTCATTGACTGAACTGCTTCAAAAGCTTTGCTGCAGCAAATCTTGCATTCAGGAACAGCACCAAATTGCACATAATTGAAAGTGATTCATTTTTAGATGCACTCGCTTGGCTTCTGTAGGTTCCTCAGGCTTTGGTGTAGGTAGCGCAAAAACATTAAGTCATACAGTCCTGCAGTAACTCTTTCACTCCATGAAGTGAGCAGCTGACTAAGGAGCTACATTTTAGCATCTTCTTGTTTCAGCTATTTACCTCTGTACAATAGTATTTTGCAACGCACAGACCTCAGACCAAAGTAGCAACAACACTTACTTTGCAGACAAGAATGTGTCTTGGAAAGCGGGACAGGTTATTAAGACATGGGCAACCCAATACAATACTGCAATACAACTAACTCTTTATTATAGATATTAAAGTGTATTAAATCCTTGCAAAAATCTCCCTCCTCCCCCTTCCTCCACATAAAATGCTCAACTTGCTCTGAACAGGGTTAAACCCTTCACATGTTTCAGCCACCGAGAAAAGATACCAGCTCAGCCTGGGGTTTTTTTTTAAACATTTTTCAATTAAAAACCCATACTACATTCATCTGCTCTTCTTCCCAAGCGAAAGCTACTAGGTTAAAGGGCAGCGTCCATAACACGAAATTGCAAATTACTTAATCTCCTTATTTTTCACACTGTAAATTGCACACACTACACTTCTGCAGGAGGCGGCCGGGACGAGGCACTGGGAAGGGGAAGAGCGGCCTGTCTGCTCTAGGTAGGGTCCTGCCTGGAGTTTAGGGAGCGCTCAGGGGGCTTTTGTCACACGCACGACGGACAAGGAGATGAGCAGGTCGCGGGATTAACGAGGAGTTTGGGAAGGAAGGATGGCTGGAGAAGGACCGTACGTGTAGGAGGGACACGGGGGCCGGGAAGATGCAGGTCCCTGTCGGGTGGCACAGGGGCGGAGGGCGCGGGGGCAGCCCCGGGAGGAGGTGGGCTGCGCGGGCCGGTGCCCGCCGGGGCGTCACCGGGGCGGGGTGCCCGGCCGCTTACCAGGTTCAGCACCGTCTCCACGATGTCCCGGTTGCTGACCTCCCCAACCTGGATGAGTCCGATGAGGACGGCGAATTTCATCCGGATATTGCGGATCGGCACCGACGGGTTAATCATCCCCGCGGGGAGCACCACGGACCCGGAGCCCGACGCCCTCAGCTCCCCCATCACCGCGACGCTGCTGCCGCCGCCGCCGCCTCCGCCGCCGCCTCCACCGCCGGCCCCGACGGAGATGAGTCCCGCGGGCTGCGGGTCCGGCCCCGACACCGGCTTGTCGCTCGCCATTTACCCCCCGCCGTTACCGGCACCTGCCGCCGCCGCCTCCCCGCCCGGCCCGGCCGAGCCGCGCATCCACCGCAGTCGCACCCGGCGGGGCCGCAGGGAGCCGGCCCGAGGCGCCGGCACCGTCCCAGGAGCCGCTCCCCCGCTCCGCTATAATGAGGGATTATTATGGGCGCCGATGCCCCGTTAGCCGAGGGCTGCCCGGCCGGGGCCGCCTCCCCGCCGCGGGGCCGGGGGCGCGGGCGGCGCCGAGCGCGGTGCGGCCCGGCGGGGGCGAGCGGCGCGCGGGGCGGACGGCGGCGCGAGCGATGCCGCTGCCGCTGTTGTTGTGGAGCCGAACCCGCCGCCGCTCACGCCGCCATGTTGCCGCCCCCTGCCTGCGGTAGCCGCCAGGGCGCCTGCGCCGAGCCCGTCGGGGGAGTGGCCGGGCCGGGCCCCCCCAGCCGGCCGGGGCACAGGTGAGCAGGTGCGCGGGGCCGCCGGGCCGCCACCTCCAGCCCGTGCGCCGCCGCCCTCCCGCTCGGGGAGATCCCGCAAGGCCGTCCGAAGGAACGGGGTGGAGCCCCCCGTGCGCCCGCCCGGCCGCTCCCCGCCGCCCAAGCGCGCCCCCTGCGGGCGGGGCTGCAGGTGACGGGAGGTGCCGCCTCCTCGCCCCCCGCGGGTCGGGGCCTTGTGCTGCCCCCGGCCCCATGGGCACAGCCGTACGGCGCCCCTCGGGCGCTCTTCTTGCTTAGTGGTGGTGTTTCACCCAGTGATGTCCAGTTAACATTAGTTTTCCCAAGCCCCTTGGTTTCAGTGATGCTCACGGCAATAAGCTTTTTTGTCAAGTCTCTCCACTACTAGAGAAACAGAAGGACATCCGATGCTTTGAGGATACTCAAATTATTTTAATAGTTGTTGTATGTGTTGAATGAAGTTGTATATATTTTCTCTATGTGTGTTGGGGTTAATCCATACCTGTTAAAAAAAGATGTTCTTGGCTTCATAGTGACTCTCATCACAAAATGTGATTTTATAACAAAGCTTGCCCCCTGGTCATAGAATACCATTCATCCTGACTCTTCTGTAGCCCCAAACTTGGGGTTTTGTCTGGATTGGTGGTCCTCTTTACGTGCAGCTCCATGTAATAAACTGTGAAAACACGATGAATCAGCAGAACTGGATCACTACATCCTCCTAGATTACAGCAGCTGCTGTAAACTCCACCAAAAGAAAGAGGATACCTCAGCTCTGTACTATGATGCATTTGGTCTATGTACTTGGAGATACAGTACAATACATTTACTTTTTGCTAAAGTCCATAGGTGCTTGTCAGTATGTATAGCCCAGGTTCATAGACATGACTAAAACAGTGGTTATCTGTGAAACACAGAACCAATATTATTTCAGAAAGCTGCAAAAGATGGGAAGAAAACCCAAAAGATCTTTAATGAGAGATAAGAAAGCACAGTGTTTTCTTGGAAGAAATTCCTTTACAATTTGCACCAGTCACAAGCAGTCATGTATGATTCATAATAAAGGTGTACTTTCACTTTTTATATTCATGGAGATACCAGAGGTTCCATTCTTACCAGCCCCACAGCAGAACTAGCAAAGCTGAATACACACTCACTAAACTGCTTTCAGGAATACATGACCGCTTTTGCAAAACTGAAACCTAAGCCTAGAACTCTGGAACAACCACTAAAAATTGTGACACCCTTAGGAACTAACCCTCGACAGTCAGTTGTCTTGATTATTCTCACATCTACAGCATCTGTATGATGGGACATGTTGCTACAAATAGTGTTGTTCTTTGAAACTTCATGTTGGCTGATGGGTTGACTGGTTTTCTTGTTCTGATTCATCTCATGGTTACTGCCTGTCCTTGCCAAATGGGTAGGAAGCTAAGTTATAATTGTTCTTCTACTGGTAGGTATATTAAACTGGATCCCTATTAACTTACTGACTTACACAAATCCCAAAATAACTTTGAAGCTTTGAGATCCATTGTTAAACTTGCTTAAAATTTGTCAATGACTTGTTAATCTTTGTGGTGAAACAGATGAACTAATAGCACATAACCACATGAATTTTTTTTTCACAAGAAAAGTAGGATAACAAAATATGGTTTGATACATTTTGTTTTCCATTCCACACTTCATGCTACTCTTCATGGAAGACTCCATCATTTGCCCATGTACCCAACGGCTGCAGTAACTCCTGACTACAGTTCTTCCATATACAACTATCAGTGCATTCCTCCACACTAAATTTCTGAAAAAGTTGCAATCATGAGTTTCTTTAACAGTTATATTAGTTAAATCCTTTATGATATAATATCCTGTTTGAACTAGTTAACATTTTCCCTGCTGAAATCGTGTAATATACTATATGTAGTATTTTTAGGAAAAAAAGAACATTAAAAGAAGGTTAATTCCCAACATTATGTTTAATAGGAGAGACATCCTTTAGTTCTTAAACTCATATTTGATTTTACACATAATTTTTTGAAAATCATGTTCTCTTTATTTTTATAAGCTGGAGCACTGTTAAGAAGTAGCTGTCTTCTCTAATCAACAGTGTTTGTTTTTGATAAGAAAACTTTCATTGAGGTAAGCCATTCATCAACTCATGTGAACATTCTTGTAGCACTTGCATTCTGAAAGAAAAACAAATTTGAAACATTAATCTCAGCCCTTTAGTAATTGCAGCTCTGGTGTTCATTTGCTTCTATTCTAGAACCTCATCAGACTGAAAATTAAAGTAAGAGTACCTACAGCTATAGAACATGATTCATATCTTTCCTTTAAAAATATTGTCTCATCTTCTTGATATTGACATTTTTTAACATTTTCATTACAAAGACTGTGAATTTCTCAGTGACACATTCATTCATGAGATGTTTAGTTGGATCTCAGTCCAGCAAGGTGTTCTGCATTAGCAAATCATAGAATTTGCATAGTCGTACCCATTTTTAAGTCAGCATGCAAGATCAGTCATTGAGACAGGCCCAGGCTAGGTGTGGCAGGAGTAAAAGGATGCTATGCATTGCTTCATCCTTCATAAAAACAGGAGGATGACAGGATCTGATCCTTTCTCTTTCTGTGCCTTTTACAACAGTTGCTCCCCCCTGAAATGAGAGAAACCAATCCCTTTACTTCCAAAGCATAATTTTCCCTCAGCTGTAATAGTTGACAGAAAGGATTTTTTTTTCTGTGATGTTCTTCAAGTTTTCTCAGATTCCATTTTCCATAAATGCCAGAAGGTGGTCTCAAATATAATATCAAAAACAAAGAAAAAGACCTTTATTCATGTTCCAGTGTTTGCCACAAGCAGATGGGAAAGGAGATAAAACTGACAAAGTTTAAAGTTTTAGCTCAATTTTTATTTCTGTTCTAAAATAAATTCTAGCAATACTACTTCATTTTTAGGGTAAAAAGATTATGTAATCATTCAACTGTGAAAGCCTGAAAGAACATGCTTTAGAAGACAGACTCTTGGCTACAAAACATGTAACTGTTTCAGTAAATAGGGGCTGCTCTGTACAGGCATATATTTACACTGACTCTTAGAAAATAAGTGGGGTTTTTAATAATGAAATTATATAGATCAGAATTGAACAATGTTTGAAAGAAGAAGAGAATTTTCATTTGTCTGCCACTGTGGCTTCAAAATAATGCTTGCTTTACCGTGTCCATATGAGGACTCCTGTTGTGTTTAATTAGATTATTCTCATGAGTAAGGATAATGTGATTTGTTCCTGTGCCAGGATCAGGAAGTGCTATTAGCCCCTTTCTCTTGAAAACCAGGATTTCTTGTAAGTTCAAAAAAAACCCGAACCCTGGTAAATGTAAACAGAAAGACCATCACAGCATCTAAATTTTGCATTTAAATCTCTGCTATGCATATAGGTTCATGGAATCGTGGAATGGTTTGATGGAACGATCCTTAAAGATCATATACTTCCAAGTCTCTTCCATGGACAGGGATACCACCCACTATACCAGATTGCCCAGGATCCCACAATTTCTCTTGGCAACCCGTTTCAGTGTCTCACCACCCTCAAAGTGGACTTCCTTCCTAACATCTAACTTAAACCTACCCTCTTTCAGGTTAAAGTCATTCCCCCTTGTCCTGTGATTAGATGCCCTCTTGAATTGTCCCTCTCTGGCTTTCCTGTAGGCCCCCGTAAGGTTCTGAAAAGTGCTATAAGTTCTCCCTGGAGCTTTCTTTTCTCCAGGCTGAATGACCCCAACTCTCTCAGCCTGTTGTTGTAGGAGAGGTGCTCCAGTCATTTGATATCATCATGGTGCTCCTCTGGTCTTGCTCTAACAGGTCCATGTCCTTCTTGTGTTTGAGGCACCAGAGGTGGACACATTACTGCGGATGTGATCTCACCCAAGCAAAGCAGAGGCAAATAATCCTCTCCCTTGACCTGCTGGCCATGCTGCTTTGGACAAAGCCCAGGATATGTTTGGCTTTCTGGGCTGTGAGTGCACATTGCTGGCTCATGTCCAACCTCTCATCCACTAGCACCCCCAAACCCTTCTCTGAGAGCTGTCCTTAATCCATTCTCTGCCCAGCCTGTATTTGTGCTTGGGATTGCCCTGAGTCAGATGCAGGACCTTGCACTTGGCCTTGTTGAACTTCACATGGATGGCACAGGCCCACCTCTCAAGCCTGTCAAGGCCCCTCTGGATGTCTTCCCATCCCTTCATCATGTCAATTATTCCACAAGCTCAGAGGTGTTTCATTCACTGTTTTAAACTTCCACATGACAGCGTGCATTAAAGTAGAGATAAAAAAAAAAAAAAACCAACCTGGTAAGAATTTTTTGCTGCTCTAACTGTAAGTAATTTCTACATGCTTTTTATACAATTTCTTACTTTATTCTTGAAGGAGAGTAATATTAAAAAAAATACCTTGTATGTATTTCTTGAGGGAAGTTTTGCTATACTCTGTGCAATTTCAGAAACACTGTAACAGACATTCCAAGTGAGATTCTCTACATTTCAATCACAATGAAGCAGATGAAGATGGTATGACTGCAAGGAGTTATTTTGGTTTTATTGCAATAGGTTATCCAAATATTTTGGTAGAAATTTTGAAAAATATAATTATTATCTATAAGAAATTTATATTAATCTATATTAATCTCTGAGTTTTGCACTCAGAGTACTAAAAATAGAACAGACATTATGTTTGTTCTGATGGTTATAAATTCTACTGAGAGGAATTCATTAAACATCAGCTTTTAGAGTACAAAGAGGTATTAGACTGAGAAGTAATTGAACCATAACCAGATCTACATAAAACAGAACTTCTACATTTAGATGAAGATATGTATTTAGTTTTTCTTTTTTTCAAAATTGCTTTTATTAGGGTATAATAATGGTAAAAGTTGCATAGATGTAAAGAGCAGGATTCGTATTTTCTATTACAGAAAACACACAGCACAATTTGTTGCAGTAATGCTTAATTTATGTTCTTGGCTTTGAAAGAGTTTATTCTGTGATTGTTTCACAAATCATGCTTTAAAACCACAAGTTTGAGCTGCTTATTCCATTTGGACATTTTATTCTCATCTTTCTTATACTTAGTGATCGTAACCATGACAGCCTTTTTAGTAGTGAAATTAATACAACAATTTTTAGTATTGATGTTATTATTAGAATAATTATTATGAAGATCAATTATTAATATTGACCTCTTTGTTGGTCCTCCATAACTGATTTTTCATTTCATTGATACTGATATCTTGACTCCTTGATCTGTAGATTCCTCAATTTATGTTGTTGGCTCTTGCATAATAGGTATGTGGTAACATGAGGGCCCATAAATATCTATTTTCAAGACAATAGGTAGGATCTTAAGAAAAGCCCTGCTGGTCTTCTCTCCTCCCCTTATATCCTCTACTCTTTGTCAAGCATTCTTTTTTTCATGCAGTGTGATGTGCTGAACTCTAATTAGGGTTGACAACATGTAAATTATTGTTACTTCTGACATGCTTCTTTTAGTGTGTTTCTAGACAATGAAGTATGATGGAAATTAAATTTTGGTGAAAACATTGCCATAATGCAATGAACTAATTGTTGCTATGAAGCATATATTTGTTGAAGAAAAAGACCTAATTCATCAACAGACTATGTTTATTTTATGTGCACTGTGTGCTTTCACTTTAGCTACCTGAAACCAAATAAATGCTTAGACAGAAAGGATGTTGTTCAGACACTTTGTCTATATACTTCAATAGGAACAATAGGAGACAAAAAGGATCCCAAGCTCTTGTATCTTATTAAAAACACATTTCTAACCACATGCCATTAAATTATACATTTAATGTATATATAATAAACATATAATTAACATTTATTATGCACCAAGGAGGAGAGATGAACAGAAAGGTTAAAATTGATAGGCTAGTTTATCTCAACAAAGTATATGTGATTGATGACCAGATTTCATTATCAGGGAGCACTGAACAATTTATTGATATTATCAGTAGGAACCTACAGTAACTATGACTATTATTTGACATTATTTCACACCCTACTCAGCGCTTGTCAGGATGAAGCCAGAGTCCCACTCTAGGCACCACAGTTCAAGAAAAATGTGGACAGACTGAAGAGGGTCCAAACCAGGGCTGGAAAGGTGGTCATAGACTGGAGAACAAAACCCAAAACGAAAGTCTGAAGGAGTTACATATTTTCTCTGTGGAGAAGGAATGCTCAGGGGAGACCTCATCATAGTATTCCAGTATTTAAAGAGCATCTACAGAGAAGACAGACACTCTTTCACAAGGAATCATGTGGAGAAGACAAGTGGCAGTGGGTACAAGTTGTACTGGGAAAGTTGACATAAGAAATATATTTTTTCATTGAGAACACTCATTAGTTGGAACAACAACCTCAGGGATGTGGTAGAATCCCCGTCACTAGAGAATTTCAAGATGCAATCGGACAGGGTGCTAGATAATCTCATTGAGGCTCTCTTTCCCACAAAAGGCAGGACCAGATCATCTGTGAATGTCCCATCTAATCTGGGCTATTCTATGATTTAATGATTCTGTTATTATTTTCATGGTTTATATATTTAGCTATTATATATGTAACTCTGGAAATAGTTTACTTAAAAACAAACAAAAAACCAAAAAAATACCTAGTAAACATGTGTTATGTTCCTGCAAAGTAACTGATTTTCAAGTTTTCTGTGTGAAAATGCATGCAGGATTATATAGACAAATTTGTTTAGTTTTTCGTTTGCTTTCACTAAAATGAAAAGTAGATGTTATACAGGATAGTCCTTTTGTTTTCTGACATTACTGCCAAAAAAACCCCCCAAAACCACCATCACTCAAAAAAAGCCATCTATTACCTAGAAAAGAAAAAGCTCTGAAACACTTCTTCCTCAACTTCCAAGCATTATTTATTTTAACTTGCTTTCGCATTATCTTTCTGGATATTTTATTGATAATGGCTTAATGATTTCCATCTATGACTGTAAAAGAAGGGTTGTGATACCTAGGAAAAGGATGCATTTCTGGATGTTTACAGTTTCACCAAGGAAGTAAGTTCTGATTACCCTGTCATCAGAATCCCAATAGGACTTAAAGTCATGATCTTGTGTTCATTGTTCAACATCTTTACTGAGGTAGTGCTTAAAGCTGGACTGGCTACTACAGCTGAGACCCTGCAGTACTGTGAAGAGGGGAAAGATTATTTCTCATGTCTTGCAGATTACAACTTTTAAAGAAAAAAATGCCAGTGTTGTTTGCTTTTATTGCTGCAGCATGACACTGTTGACTCTTACTCAGCTTGTGATCCTCTGTTGCCCCTGAATCATATTCAACAAAAGTACAAACAAGCTGAATGAGCCACATCCTGTATTTGTGCAATTTAGTATGTCTGCTAAAAGTAATGCCCCACTCTTGTGTCTGTTCAATAGCATCCTGTTTTTCTCAGACCACTCCTACAGTTTGTCAAAATAATTTGGAATTCTAATCTTGTTCTCCAAGGTACACAGTTGCTTCCAGCCTAGTATTGTTTGCAGATTTAATAAGCCCACACTGCATTCCATCATCCAGATTATTAATGACATTATTATATAGTATGAAACCTTGGTCAACCCTGCAGAAGCCCAAATGGCACCATTTTACATGTGGACAGTAAGACATCAATATCTATTCTTCATTATAGTGAACAGTATTTACAGGCTTATTATAATGTTATAATACAAATTACATACAGACCATGATTCCAAGTCTTGTTTTCAAAATACATTCTAAGACATTCCTAGAATCTGAACTGACAATGAGGTGCATGATATAGGCTGTCAGGGTCCTTGGAAGTTGACCTGTTCTAAATCTCCCTTCTCTGACCTCTCCAGTCCTCAACGCTGCGAGTAACTTAGGTTGCTGAAGAACTTTTATCCAGTCAAGTTTTGTATATCTTCAGAGCTGAAGCTTCTCTGGCAATCTTCTTCCAGTGTTAGGCCATATTCGTGGTGACTTTTTTTCTTCTTGTACTTATCAGTAACTTGCTCTCCTGCAATTTTTGGTCATTGCTTCTCCTATTTTCATTGTGTATATCCAAGCAGCCTGGCATCATCTACTCGGTCTTCACCTACTGCATTGTTGAAGACAGCAATTAGCTGTCACCCAGCATTCTTTTATTACAAATGAGTAAACCCAGTGCTCTCAAGCTCTATTTGAATGTCATGTGCTCTCATTTCCTAACTGTCTTGATGACCTCTGATGGACTCTGCTAGTTTGTCGATATGTTTGCAGACACCTAAACTTGACACAACTCTCCAAATGTAGTCTTGCAAGTGCCAGGGAGAGAATAAACACTTCAATGAACCTGCTGATTATGTTCTTACTAATGTAACCCTATTTGCTTAAGCTTGCATTGCTGCAGAGCTGCACTGCTTATTCACACTCCTCATCCTAAACCTAGGTTTCTTTCTACAGATCTGCATTCTAGATAGTCAGCCTGTGCCATTACAATATTATATCTCAGATTTTACATTTGACTTTGCTGAATTTCATGAGATGCTGCCAGGTTCCTGAGCACATTTCCCCCCCTTCTAGTAATTTAGTTGGCTGAGCTGAGGAATCTAGCTGGCTCAGTCCGAGGTCAGCTCCCATATTGCAAAGCAAGACAGAAATGAGGGCACGCCCCTCCATTCCCTTGGGAACTGCTTTCTAGCAGAGGGTGTATTGCTGTACCCTGCCTGTGCTACATTGCTGTTGTGTAGCATCTACATCTGTGCCTCCCACAGCATTGCAGCCATCCCTACCTGTGCCTGATCATGAGCCCTGATGGTCCAAATTTGGACCCCAATCTGTGCACTGTATTCCTGGCTTGACCTCTACCTTTTCAATGCAGACCTACTTTGTGATCACTGCACAATGTGTGAGGCTGGATACCACAGCCATAACTAACTTACCTCATTTAGGTGCTGGTGGACCGGGTTCTTACTGTCCAGGCTCCTGCCCTGCTTCCTGTGTTGTAGTACTCTGCTCCTGGCTTCCCCTTACTTGTGGAACAGTGGACTTTTACTGCTTCCTCACAATCATCCCAGGTATCCGCCCACTCTTCAGGATTGCCACAACTGCCAAGTGGACTTTGAGGTGCTGACCACAGCCAGCTCTGCATGCACTTCCTAGTCCACCCATCCAGTACCTCTGCTTCCTCTCTACTGAGTTACTATGGGACATTATGTCAAAAGCTTTCCTAAAACTAAGTTAAACAGCTTTCAGTGTTGTCCCCTTACCCCCAGAAGGCAATCAGATTAGTCAGACGTCTTATTTTGAAAAACCATACTGACTGTTCCTAAAAATGTTGATCTCCTTCATGTGCCAGAAATTATTTCCAGGAGGACTTGTTCTGCAGTTTTCCTGGGGTCTGGTGTGAGGCTGACTAGCCTTTGTTCCTATAATCTTCTTTCTCAACCTTTCTGAAGATTATTGTGATATTTGCATTTTTACAGTCATCAGGAATTTTCCCTGGTCATCAAGACCAAAGATTGTACAGAACAGTCCTGTAGTGAGAGTAGCCAGCTCCCTCAGCAGTACTGAATCCATGTGGATACTCTGCTTGTTTAGATTATCATCAGCTCACTCTTCCTCTAGCATGAGTAGCACTTGACTGCCACGAACTCTGCAACTGGGCCCATGGTTCTGGGAGGAACCAGGGACTGGAAGCACACATTGCCAATAATGTCTGAGACAAAGAAAGTACTGAGTACTTAAGACTTTTCTATATCCTTTGTAACTTTGCCATCAAGTTATTCAGCTATGAGTCCATGCATTACTTACTCTTGCTTTTGTTTTACATTTAAAAGCTCTTGTCACCCTTCAGGTCCTTTGCCAATTTGAATTCTAACTGAGCTTTTGTTTTCTCAGTTTCTTCCCTGCAGCAGTGTCTCTGTAATCCTCTGGTACAGCTTGATATCATTCTAGATATCTTATCTTTACTTCCAACTTCTGTACACTTACTATTTTGTATTTGAGATCAAAGAGGAGTTCCCTGTTAACTGAGACTGACATTCTACTGTATCTGCTTAGGTTCTAGAACACCATAATGGAGACAATCTTGCATTTTAAGAAAGATGTCTTTGAAGATCAGTCAGCTTTCCTGGTCTCTTTTTGTTCTTCAGGGCAGCCTCTGATGAAATCCTGCCAAGCAGATCCCTGAACAGGTCAAAATCTGCTCTGAGATCAAAGGTCTTTATGTTGATTCTTGCCTTCATTGATTCTCTCAGGATCTTGAATTCCCATCACCACATGGTCACTTGCAGCCCCAGTGACCATGATATTTACGTCACCAATCAGTTTTTCCTTACTTGTTTGTAGAAGACTTATCAGATTACCTTTGCAGCTAATCTCATGTATCCCCTATGTTGAAAGACTGTCCTCTTGGATTCCAGAAAACTCCTGGACTGCTTACACACCACTGTGCTATCTTTGTAGCAGATCTTGGATTAAAGCCTGCCCTACTGACTCTCCCCCACCACCTTCCAGCCAAAAACCTGGCCCTGCAATCATAAGGCTTCTTTCTCAAGTCCTGTTCTTGTTGAGGCAGTATATAATAGATGTTTATTAAAGCTTCTCTATAATCCTGTTGCATGGCCTGATGTTCTTGTTCACTGGTGGCAAGTGTCCTTCAGTTCCACATGCACAGAAACAGAATGAGTTTTCTGTTGATGGAAGTCACGTGTTTACAGACACCACCCACTGAAATATAGCTTCTGATCTCTGACAAATCTTCATGAAGATCTTGTAGACTTATTCCCATTCACTCTCCCCAGCTTTATGCAGTCTTGGCAGCTTCACCTGGTAGCTCAATGATGGGAGCAGAGCACACCTCATACAGCTGAGGACATCATCACTTCCAGAGGAGTCTTGGAGAGAAGCAGCAGGCACTCTCTGCAGCCTGAAACCTGGATGATTAAGACCCCTTGCAGGAGCTTCATCTCTGTCAAGACTTCTGCACCAGGAGCAGTCAGTCTGTGGAATGCCAGCATCATCATTGTGCTGACTCTTGCAGACCTGTGCTGTCTGAGAAAAGGACTGAAAGCTCCTTTGTGTTTTTTTTTCTCTAAGGTGAACTGCTTCACTGACTGCAGAGTTTCTGTTTCCATGTAATTTGTGGCATTCCTGGTCAGTGGCAGTCTCTAGGAGTTGGTTAAATAAGAAGCTCAGCAAAACCCTGTTTCCCCTCCCACACACACTAGATTACCTGCCTAGCAGGCAACTTCTAATACTGTTTTTTGGCTGCTGGCCATGATATCCTCACTGTATGAATGATAAGTCATTCTTTGGAAATTACCTACATAAAG
This sequence comes from Acrocephalus scirpaceus scirpaceus, assembly GCA_910950805.1. Taxonomy (NCBI): domain Eukaryota; kingdom Metazoa; phylum Chordata; class Aves; order Passeriformes; family Sylviidae; genus Acrocephalus; species Acrocephalus scirpaceus. The sequence continues at coordinate 50,041,043 of OU383774.1, read as the reverse complement.
GTGAAGGGGAAAAAACCACACAACTTTAGGAGGTTTTACATTTTTCCATGGAACAGATGTTTTATAGGAAGAAAATCTGAAAACTTCTTCAGCAGATACATCCCCAGCTGAAGTTATTGAATGGGTTTGGTTGGTATTATCAATCTGTAGTCAATCTTCCTAGGACAACAATAAAGAAGACAGAGAGAAAGGGGGTGGGAAGTTGTTAATGAATACTGAGCTTCACTGAAGCTATTTGCAGACATTTGTAGGGTGACAAATTTGTCTTCACTTTCATATTTGCATCTAATTTTTGTGATAAAAGTATTTAACACATTTTGTCAGAAATCTTTTTGTCAGAAATATACAAGTTTTTTGTATGGGAAAAACCGTGAATAACCTTTATTTACCAAGATACCTCATGAATCAGGCAAACTCCCCAGGAAAACCATTCTTTACAAAATGTGCCTCATAAGAGCTGTAAAAGTTATTGCAAGATTTTCTAACATATAATTTGAAAATTAGTAGGTGATCAAGCAATTACATTGTCATAACATGTAGGCACAAGGGAGCAACTGTAATTGCGTAGGAAAACTTTGGCATTTCTGGGATCTAAGTTTGTCCATTCTACACCTTTTTAATTTTCACTGAGTAAATAGAAGTTATTTTTCAAGAATGCATTAAAACAACATATTTTACATAGAGGTTTGTCAGCTTCCATTTATTTTCATTTTTCTTCCTACATTGGAATAACTTGAATCTCTTCCTGTTTATAGTAATATGATGTAGTATAGCATCAGACTATTTTCTCTACAGGTTATACAGACCTGGTGAGTAATAACTAAATTACAATGTTTGAACAGTGCTTATGTTATATTTGATCAGAGCTGTCAGTCTCACTGTGCCATGTACACATTGCATCCCAAAGGTTTGCATGTTTTAAAAAAAAGGCTCATCAAGACTCACAGCTCTGACTTATTTCCTTGGATACCCATTGTGTTTTTATTAACCTCTTCACAGTTCAATTACTTGCAGTTTCCAACATCAGGCAGACACATCAATGCCATATTTAATTTCTTTATAGATAGCTTGCAAGGGGTTTGGGTTTGATGTAGATGTGATGGAAGCAGGACAGTCTTGACTTTAAGTTGTGTTGGGTATAGGTAAAGTTTACATAGATTTCTTCTTTCATGGAGCTTTTCTCCACTGTTTAACAGAAGAGCCCAACAGATCTTGCTACAGTATTATATTTTTGTTTTCATTTTTTTTTTAATCTTTAAAGATACTTCATATTTCCCCTATTCTTGACAGCTTTCTTTGCACCCACCACTATCTGTGAGAGCTGTTATCACAATAAGTGGGCTGGGCTGGCTAACCTGTACCTTTATATTTTGTGCAGAGACAAGCAAAATTATAAGTAAGATATCTTCCTCATACCTTCTTTTTCCCAAACTGCTGATTTTTCTCTTTCTTGGGGGTCTTTTTTGGGGGGGGGGGGGGGGGTTGGTTTTTTGTTTGGGGTTTTGTTTGTTTGGGTTTTTTTAAGATTCTTTAAACGGTTAGGTACTCTCTGTTCCCCACTTTCTACAGAGCATTGTGCTTCCTCATATTCTAAGTAGGTTAATTTGAAGTTATTCTTAATCTCTTGAAGTTAAGCTCAGCCTAAGGCTTTCTTTTCAGACATAGTTGGTTCAGTTTGTGAATGGTTTTTGTTACTTTCATTCTTTGATTTGGAAACAAAAAGAAAGATATTACCTTATATATTTCTGCCTAAAAGTATCTTTAGAAAAACTGATAAAATCCTATTTTGACTTGCTAGTGATCCAAGACACTGACAAATATTTCTGTTTGCTCTGCCTTCTGCTCTCAAATAGGTACCCTCCCACAATATAATTTTGTTTCAGCATCCATTTGCGTTCTCAGCACAAATACTGTGTGGAGGGAGCGACACTTCTATCTAGTTTTCTTTTTTCTCCCTATGTTTTCCTAGAAATGGTCTGGTTGACTGGCCAGACTTTGTGTTATTCTCTGCCTGCTGATTACAGCAGAGAGATTTGGCTTATCTGTGGGTTCTGTCTCTCTGTAGAGAAAAGACATCTCCTAACAAAGTCTGCCTTGGGAGATATAAATGAGGTACTCCTCTTTCTCTGGTTTTCTTTGAGGCAACTACCCCTGTAAATATTTTCCTCCAGCACTGGCAAATGTTCTCATATCCTGGGTGAAAAACAGCCTAGAGCTGACTGATGAAGCAGTGAATAAGAGGGTGTGATTGAATAAGAGCTTAAATCAGGACTGCACAGTAAGCAACTCCATGCAGTTTGGCCTGAAGTTCTCTTCAGCAGCTTTGGGGATCTGCCTTCCTTGGGAGCTTTCTTGTCTTTCAACTGGAAAGTAATTTTTTGTTTGTTTTATGACTTTCCATCAATTTTTCACTTTTTTCTCCTTAAAGGTCCAACTGTCCCACTATATTATCATTCTAGCATGGTGCCTGGGACAGTATCCTTTCAACTGGCAAGCAAGGGTTCAAAACCACTCAGATTAAGAGCTTACACATACTGTTAAATAGATTACTAGGAGAAAACTGAGTAGTGTCAACACAACTCTCTGCATAGGATATAAAAAACCAGTTTCTACTGTATTCTCTTTGGTGTCTGATGTAAAATGAGCTCAGTCTTACCTGTTAGTGACAGATGCATTCATCAGTGTACCACCTCATATATTCAACTCAATTAGGTATTTAGATGGTGGTATCTTGTGTATTGTAGAGTTCTATAACCTTCAATATGAAGTTTAGATGTGCAGCAGCTGAAGCTGAAATGTCAACCTCAGAACTGGAGAATGGTCCCTGCTTCATTTATTAAAATAAATAAAATTTAAAAATAAAATAGGTACAACTGCCATATAGTATCCTGTAGGGAGTACAAATAACCTCTGTTCCTTAAGAGGAAAGAACAGTTGAAAATATTACTCAGTCTCACAGTATAGGAACTTGACAAATTTAGGAGTGCCAGCTACTTATTATTCCAGATAATCCAAATATTGCAGCTTTAAAAAAAATTCCTTTGGAAATAATTTTCATGGTGTGATTTTATAACATGAAATCAGTATTTATGTTTTCTCTTTTAATCCTTTTGACTGGTCCTCCACTTTCTAACTGTCCCATCCTTACACTGTAGAATAAAAACTATTTTTACTGGCAGTGGTGTGGATGCTGTACACCAAGAGGAAGAGCACTACCTTTCACTCTGTAATGGGTCAAAGTTTATTTATTAAGGTTGCTTAAGGGAAAAAAATTCTATTTGTCCATCTCATGCTACACGCTGAGCTCCTGGTTTAGTAGATTCTCAGTATCTATTCTGTTTTTCACTTTTTCTTGAAGTTTTCTTTATGAGTTATTTAATAGGAAGTAAAATAATTCCTGAGCTCATACTGTCTCCTTAGAGATAGGTTTCTTTGAAAGCATTTGACTTAGGTTCTCCACTGAACTTACTCTCAAATTAATGTATCTCCTTCTACATTTCTTTTCTTAGACCTCCTTCTCAAGCCAATACACAGATTTGCATTATGGATATGTTTATACTGATTTTTTTTTTCCTAGAGAGGTCTGGAATAGAACAGCAATTACATTTCCACTGAAATATTTTTAACATCTTCAGAAAAGCGGGTACCTTCAAAGAGTCCGACTGGGTTTCAAATGGACATAACACATTTTAATAATGAAGAATATCTAGAATGTCTGCCAATTTCTATGGACTGAACTCATAAATGTCTGCTGAAGAGTTCAATCTGTAGTTTGATACCACATTGTGCTATTGTGTAATACTTAAAATAGATACAGAAGATTTGATAGATAGCTCTTCCTGTTGATATTGCAGTAGGCTTCCTATTTATCTCCACAAATAAGGCACTTCTGTGCAACTCAACAAGTTTCTCCCATGTAAAAAAAGGAATAATGCTGTTCATATTATTGTAGCTAAGCTCAAGCATGTGTTCTGTCTTGACAAATTTGGATTCCTGACAATGAGGTGTCTTTATTACCAAGCAAAATGGGAAGCTCATAAAGTTGTCATGCCTTTTACTAGTTTATTAGGAAAGAATTACATTTCTCATACCTGGAATACAGATGCACAAGAAAATGGAATCTTTGTAAATCCTGCTCCCCACAGAGCTGGTTACTGCAAGGTGAGCAATTACTTGCCTTTCCAAGCACTACTAGGTAAATCTAAATAGATAGTATTTTCTACATAGCTATCAGAAACAAATTTAAGGAGAGATTTTCAGGTATTGCCTATGTTTGAGACAATTATTTATGATAGCACTTTATGTGATTTACTTGTCTAGGCACAACACAACTGAGAAAAGAACTTAAAGAAAAACATAAAAATCCATCACATGTAATAATTTTCATCAGAATAGGAAGAGTTCTTCACTGCCATCAAAGTACAAAAAATTCTTCCTGAAATAAAAATAACTATTCATTTTAAATTTCTGTTTGGCTTGTACATATTTATTCCTGTGATTGTTTTTTCAGATTTATGACTCTAGTTTATCACATAATCCAAATGTTAATGTGATTTTCACAAATGTGTCTCATTTTGTGGTTTTTATACACATTGCAACAAAGAAATTTCACATATTTTACTGATGTCTGTTGTATTTAAAATAGTAATTTTGTAAAAGAGTAATTGCATTAAAAATAGTAATTTTTAAATATGATTCTGAAGCACTCAAACTCTGAATGTGGCTACATTATATTTTACTATTCACCTTTTTTTTTCCTTCTTGTTTTCAGTGTTCATAGTGTCTGATTATAGTTTTTGTTCTTTGACTGGATTTTAGGATAGCCAGAACAAGATTAATATTTTCATTTATTTGATTAAATTAGATGCAATAGAAGTCCAATTTAAACTACAGTTTCTTAGTACTTCAAAATAACTAATACAAGATTTTCAATGCTTATTTTTAGTCAAACTGTAAAAAAAAAGATGCACTGATGCAATGAGACAAGCAGTCCTATGGAAAAGAGGATTTCTTATCATATTTGTGATGCCTACTGTGGGAATAACACCCTTAAATGAATCCAGAAGAAAACAGAAGAGGAAAGACTTGCTTATGTGACTGAGAATTTCTGTTACATAATCACTGTTCTTTTCTTATATTAAAATGGAAGGTTTAGAGGAAAATTAAAATACTTGAACCCATGTTTTTAAGATTTTATATTAGAAATTGTGCAATAAAGCATCCATAAGACTTCATCCTAATGGAAACTGAGTGGTTGTGCTGTGCAACTTGTCACCTAAATATTCTTATTTATTGCTAGTAGTGATGTTGCAACTCCTGGTAATATAAAATACTACACGTGATTGGTTAATACAAATGTTGGAAGGTTTTCTTCTTCTGTAAACCATCTTTAAAAAGCAAATAAAGTCTGATAAAAATGTCAAAAGAGCATTCTTCTTCTCTTATCCCTTCCCAACCTTTTCCTCTCTTCCATTAAAAGCTAGATTCTTAATTCATTAAAGTTTTCATTTCAGTGGGTCACCACTGAAATCAAAGTCATAACATGTATTGCTGTAGATAAACTGGTCCAAGAGGTTTTCTACAGTAATCTGATAATACAAATGTAATTCAGTGTTAAAGTATCTTGAGGTGTTTGCAGTGTAAATATTAAACATTGATCACCTGCTGATTTAATTTATGAGTATACACATATTCCAAGACAATGCCTTGAACTTAGGCAGCACACTGACACAAAAAAGAAAAGGGATTGAAAAGTCATTAGCATTTCTGAGAGTGACATTAGAATGGAAATTCTTAGGCCAGATCATTTATGATAGAAAGAAAATTCCATCATCAACAGCTGCAGCACAAGGAGCAATACAAAATTCACCCCTTCACTTTGCAAACTCCAGAAATATATCTTGCTTCCTTTTCTACGTTGATACTATCGTGATAATTTTTAACAAAGTGGAAAATCTGTGGGTGACACTGGCTGATTTCTTTTCATCTGGTACTATACTAAATAAGTAATGAATGCATTTATTTAGTGAATCATTAAGTTACTTCAGCACATCTAGCAGAGTGTAAATGTTTCAGTGACACAACCAGCGAGCTAAGAATGGCTTATAAAGAAAACTCAACATACTTGAAATATTTATTCGTGAACTAAGACTTTTTAAAAAGTACTTGTTATTTATTCCACCAAGAATTAATATTAATTTTATCCAAACAAATTCTCCATAATATTAGGTTTAGAAAAAATTTCCAGAAATGAATGATGAATTTCTCACAAAGTGAATATAGAAAAACAAGAAAATTAGGTAAGCCAAAATTCTCATCCAAAAGATATGAGTCTTCAAATATTATCCCATAACTATGTATTTGGAGCATACCTGGGAATGCTTATACCTTTGGTTCTAACTTCCTATATCTGTATTTGAAAATCACATACCACTAGCTACAATAAGCTTCTCACAAGTTTATTATCTATACATAAGGGGTAAAAAAAAAAAAAAATCAGTAAACATTAGTGATGTGTCTTTTTTTCTTAGTAGAGCTTCAAATATTTTACCCATAAAAAACTTCCAGGGTTACCTTGTGTACACAAAAGAGATGGGATCTATCTGATCAGATGTTAGGTATCTAAATCTTATTAAGCCTGGCACGCATTTATTTGGCTGGCAATGCTGTCTGAAATAGGTCCTAGCTTTTCTGTATGCTTTACCTTCCACACTGTACCCTAGGAAATCTGTTTGTGGGCCACTCATGACTGTTTTATTGGACAAGGGAGGGAACTTAGTAGTAACTACAGATGAGGAGAAGGCAGAAGTGCTTAATGCCTACCTTTGCCTCAGTTTTTAGTGGGAAGACAACTTGCCTTCAAGACAACTATCCCCTTGGCTTGGTTGAAGGTGTCAGGGAACAGGATGGTCCCCCAAATATCCAAGAGGAGGCAGTCAAGGAATTGCTGAAATACTTGGATATCCATAAATCTATGGGACCAGATGGGATCCATCCCAGGGTGATGAGGGAGCTGGCAGATGAGTTTGCAAATCCACTCTCCATCATTTACCAACAATCTTGGATCACTGGTGAGGTTCCAGATGACTGGAAGCTGGCCAATGTGACACCCATTCACAAAAGGGTGCAAAGGAGCATCCTGGCAATTACAGACCAGTCAGTCTGACCTTAACACCTGGTAAGATAATGGAACAGTTTATATTGAGTGTCATCACACAGAATTTACAGGATGGCCAGGGTATTAGATCCAGCCAGCATGGATTTAGGAGGGGTAGGTCATGTTTGACCAACCTGATCTCCTTTTATGACCAGGTGACCCACCTGGTGGATGCAGGGAAGGCTGTGGATGTTGTTTATTTGGACTTCAGCAAGGCCTTTGACACTGTCTCCCACAGCACACTCCTGGATAAGCTGGCAGCCCGTGGCTTGGACGGGAGCACTCTGTGCTGGGTTAGGAACTGGCTGGATGGCCGGGCCCAGAGTGGTGGTGAATGGTGCTGCATCCAGCTGGGGACAGTCACCAGTGGTGTTCCTCAGGGGTCTGTTCTGGGGCCAGCTCTGTTCAATATTTTTGTTGGTGACATGGATGAGGGTATTGAGTCTTTCATTAGCAAATTTGCAGATGACATTAAGCTGGGAGCATGTGTCAATCTGTTGGAAGGGTGGATGGCTCTGCAGAGAGACCTGGATCAGTTGGATGGATGGGCAGAGTCCAGTAGGATGAAGTTCAACAAATCCAAGTGCCGAGTCCTTCACTTTGGCCACAATAACCCCTGCAAAGTTATAGACCGGGGACGGTGTGGCTGGACAGTGTTCAGGTGGAAAGGGACCTGGGGGTTCTGGTCGAGAGCTGGCTGAACATGAGCCAGCAGTGTGCCCTGGTGGCCAAGAAGGCCAAGGGCATCCTGGCCTGTATCAGGAATAGTGTGGCCAGCAGGAGCAGAGAGGTCATTCTTCCCCTGTACTCGGCACTGGTGAGGCCACACTTTGAGTGCTGTGTCCAGTTCTGGCCCCTCAGTTCAGGAAGGACACTGAGACTCTTGAGCGTGTCCAGAGGAGGGCAAGGAGGCTGGTGAGGGGCTTGGAACACAAACCCTGTGAGGAAAGACTGAGGGAGCTGGGGTTGTTTAGCCTGGAGAAAAGGAGACTCAGGGGAGACCTTATCACTCTCTACAACTTCCTGAAGGGTGATTGTAGTCAGCTGGGGGTTGGTCTCTTTCTCCAGGCAGCAACTGACAGAACGAGAGGACACAGTCTCAAGCTGCATCAAGGGAAGTATAGGTTAGATCTTAGGAAAACGTTTTTCACAGAGAGAGTGATTAAGTACTGGAATGGCTTGCCTAGGAAGGTGGTGGAGTCACCATCCCTGGATGTGTTTATAAAAGACTGGATGTGGCACTTGGTGCCATGGTCTAGTTGAGGTGTTGGAGCATGGATTGGACTCAATGATCTTGAAGGTCTCTTCCAACCTAGAAATTCTGTGATTCTGTTTTTAAGCTGAAACTGCTTTGAAATCAACATTCATCAAATGACAAATTGTCTCAAAGGCAGTTAACATCATGCTGTTTCTGTAGTCAGCAAGAACACCCAGAAGGCTATTTGTTGGTTCTGTGTTAGGATTATGGCTTCTTTATTGCAGGTGTCTGTACCATTGGTTGTGAAACTGTCCAAGGGGGGCATTCAGCTGAGTGAGTGAGAGGGGAATATTTCTGACTGTTCTTAGGTGGTCTTCCCTTCCTTTTTATTCTACATTCCTGATCCTGTGATAAGATTGTTCAAATTGTCATGACTATGTTTGCATACAGTTAAACTTCAGATGCCTGAATAAAATTAGATCACTCTCAGTATAAGTTTCTGAGAACAGCTGCCTAAGAACCTCATCTCTATTATATAGTTAGATATATAATATATATATAATTATATATTATATATAATATATATATTATATATATATATAACATAGTTAGATATCATAGTCTTCTTATGATCGTGTATAAGTGATACAAGAAGTTGCCTCCCTTCAATTTCCTATTACTGTATACACAGTTGGGAAATGTTAAATGCTTGGGCCTTAGTTTGTGCTTGTGTCTTTGTTCCTAGAGTCAGAGTTTAAGGAGAGGAAATAACAGTAGTGGAAAATAATTGATCTTTAGACATCTTGACCCGTCAAAATCTGTGGGAAATAACAGGACACATTCAAGAATGCAAAGGGTGGTAGCTTTATGATTTTTGAATGGCCACAGAGATTGCAGGGCGGCTCCTGATGACTGAAGAAAAGCAAATGTACTGTACTCAAAAGTAGAAAGAAGCACAATACTATGAGTTTCAGTCTATTCCCTAAGAAAATCATTAAACAAGTCTTCTTGAAAGCCACTTCTGGGTGCACAGAGAAAAATGAAGTAATTCACAACAGTCAGCATGGATTTGCTGTGGGCAAATCGCTGGACAACTTGCTCTGAATTCACTGTTGACTCTGCTTTGAACAAGAGGTTGGACTTAAGACCTCCTAGGATCACTGCCAGCCTGAATGATTCTTTGTCTCAATGACAGGGGCTGGATTTCAGGTCTGGAGGGTGATAAATGGGAGTAGTAACTTTCAGTTGAGGAATTACAATTCTTTACACTGTCTGATCCTATCTGCATGAACAAAATGAGGAAGTATTTTAAAAATTTGAGAGACTTACATACATTACATATACAGTAATTTTTCCTTAGTTTGATATTTACAAAGCTTTAAGTAATGTTAGTTTAGTCAATGGTTTCAAATAAATACTTTGTTATATTCATACCTTAGGAAGAGAATCCAGTGCAGAATTACACTTCATGTTGACTAACTTCTGTGTACTTTTGTTTGATTGTTTTAAAGCTGCTTCAAGGATGTTTGCAAAATTTCCTCTTAGAAACTAAATTACCTACAGAAAAACATTGTCGGAACCCAGGACATCCCTTTAGATATCCCGGGCAGTCCAAGACCCCAGGAGGGGGTCCGGAGACCCTGGTACAGTGATAAAAACACCAGTGCCCTTGATTTTAGCCCTTGGGAGCGATTGCCTTCATTATATAAAGAATTACAAGTCACAGGTGTGTGATTAGGATATTATATAACTTATTTTTGTGTATTAATGTGGATTTTGGGGGTTCACAAAGGAGGCTCAAGGAGACAAGATGGAGGGATTTGGGTGTGCCCCTTGTCTTTCTTCTTCTTCTTGTCCTCCATCTTCGGGTGAGGTGGTGGCATTTTCTGATTGGTTTAGTGTAAAGGTGCACAGTTTAATAAGGGTAGTGGATATTGGTATAATAGTAAAAACAATGAAGATGTAACAACTAGTATAAAAGATTACGACCGCCCATGAGCGAGGCAGATAGCCTTCGGCAGTGGTGTAGGTGACATCCATGCAGGCTGAAGAGAAAATGTTTAGGTACACGATAGAATAAACAATTTTGATAAGAAACCGACACGTCCTGACTCCTTCTTCTGGCACGGGGCTTGGAGAAAAGGACTTTACCCTCATTCTCGGTAGGCTACGAGCCCGGGATCCGAGAAAACATTTAGTAAGAGTACGGCAAAGGTCAAAAGTTTTGAAAGATAATGTTACAATTATTGGTGGTAGCTTTTGTTGATGACAATGATGTTGCACTTACTGTGTTTACACGGTGCAATTTTATTTTTCTTCCCCTGTGAATTCATTTTCATAAGACAAACAGATCAGTAAATATATCTGAACAGCTACTTATACAATAAGAAGTTTTATAATATCCACATTCTATTTTGGACCTTGTTCACAGTTTACTGAACAGGTAAAAATTAAATTTTAAGAAAAGCAGAAGTCATCTTAAGGGCTTACCTATGCCTATATGTCCGAATGTCATCTAGTTAAGCAATTAAGTCTGTATTTGGGTACCTGTGACTGAAAATCAATAAAGCCATCTAACTTAACCGCATATGTCTGGAAACTGAACCTCTGAGACCTGGCTATTCACCATCTTTTCTGTTCATAATCAAGTGAGAGAAATACGCTTTTGTTGATTGTGGAATATGCAAACTTACTTCACAGAATCAAAGAATGTCTGAGTTTGGAACGGACCTCTGGGAGTAATATGGTCCAATCCCTCTGCCCAAGCAGGCCACTCAGAACTGGTTTCCCAGGATCATGTCCAAATGACTTTTGAATATCTCCAAAGGAGGAGACTCCACAACCCCCTTGGACAACCTGTGCCAGTGTTCCAACACTCTTACAGTAAAAAAGTGTTTATTTATATTTAGAGGAAATGTCCTGTGGTTTGGGGTTTTTGGGGTTTTTTTTTGCCCATTGCCTCTGATCTTGTCACTGTGCAGCACCAAATAGGATCTGGTTCCATTTTTTTTTTTACTTCATCCCTTCATGCATTTATATACGTTAATAAAAGGCTCCTGAGCCTTTTATTCTCCTGGCTGAACAGTCCTAGCTATCTCAGCCTTTCCTCTTTTCAGTTTAGTCCCTTAGTTATCCTTGTGGTCCTTTGGTGGAGTCTCTCCATTATGTTCATATTTCTGCCATACTGAGGAGCCCAGAACTAGACACAGGACTCCATGTGTGGCATCAGCAGTGATGAGGAGCAGGAAAAGATCACTTCTCTCAACCTGATGGCAGCAGTGCTTCCAGTGCAGCCCAGGATACCATTCCCATTTGCCATAAGGGCACATTGCTAGTTCATGTCCAGCTTGGTGTCCACCTGGATCCCTGGCACCTTTAATGCAATGCTACTTTTCCTCCAGGTGGTTGCCAGCTTGTACTCTTGCCTAGGATTGTTCCTCCTGGGATTCCTGCAGGGCTTTGTACTTCTCATTGATGAGCAATATGAGGTCGCTGCCAGCCCATTTCTCCAGCCTTTTGGTGTGTCTCTGGATGGCAGCACAAGCCTCTGGTGCATCAGCAACTTCTCCCACTTCTGTGTCATGCAGTCTCGCTGAGGGTACACTGTGCCACATCATCCAGGTCATGAATTGTCAAGGATGCTTAGATGCCTCAAGAAAGGTTGATCTGTTCACTGAAGATGCCTATTTCTGTTCATTAGCTATGGAGAACATCTGCTCTGACTAACTCTGACTTAGGCATCTAAATTAGTTAGCCTGGTTGCTAAAACTAGAACAGATTATTCTGACCTGAAGCAGACAGTCTGGATTTTAGAGAAGTAAAGCATTCTGACCTCTCCATGGCTGCACACGTTCAACAACTCTGAATAGTCAGGTTAAGAGGACTGTGTCTCATATAATGATGTTGTTTCCTATAGCACCATCACGTGCTTCAAAGAACCATTTGAAATTGCTCACAATGAAACCTGCACTACCCTTTTTAATGATCTATTCATCATGTATTTGCTCTCACTGTTTGATTTATTTGTTCTCACTGTTCAGTCATGTTCATTTTATACAGCTTTCCTGTTTCACCAAGCCAGAACCTCAAAGAGCAACTTCAGCTACTTCAGCTATATCCTGTATTTAAATTTTTCTATATTTTCTGAGTGTGATTACATTTTTGTTTCTTCACTATTTCCAGAAAAAAAAATTTACAAAAAATGAACAAAATTATATCATCTTTTTTTGTATGATGTCTGTATTCAGTGGCAGAATTACTGCTAGTGCCAAATTAAGGTTTCCTGGTCTTACACTCTTCCAGAGTGTAGCAAAAACAAAACTGTAGGTAGCAAGAGAAATGCAGTTGAGAAACAGGCAAATGCAAATTTAAGGGTTTTTTCCAATGAATAATAATAAAAAACCCCTACAGTGTTTGAATTTTTTAATTTTTGCAGGTAATATAGAGAATTGAGAGAATAGTTAAAGAAGTATTTCAAATACCTTGATTTCACTTATCCATTGCATGCTTTGCTAGCTGTTCTCACTAATAGCTTTTGAGCCAGAGAATAGCCATGTGCCTCCACCACAACAAGTTTAAGATTCCATCAGGGATTCTTTCCACCTAATGTTAGTCTTAACTGAATTATCTAGGCCAGAAGCCAAGTGTTTGCACATCCATTTCTAATCCACACAGAGTGAAATGCCTACTGAAGTTCTGGGTCACCCTTTACAAACACCTCTCTTTGTTGAATACAGGGGCATTTTAGTGCCTGTACACCACCATGCACTTAGAATTTCAGCTAAGAATCTACATAGAGGTGAGATGAATAATGTCTTACTTCTAAATAGAGATAGATTGGATGATAGAACTGCAGGATGGAAAACCATGTAAGCACTTTTGGCATTTCCCAGGAGGAAAGGAGAGAGGTTAATTTTATTAAAAAAAAAAAATTAATTGAATTTGTTGTACATATTATATACATTTTTTCTATTATTATGTGTGGATAGTTAAAAACTCTGAAACTTTTTAGGCTCCACCTATACAGTCTTCCTATGGTTCCTTAGAATGGAATGGAAATATATGTCAAGGTATAAATTATATGGAGGGTGGATTTACTGAGAGGTTACAGAGAGAAATAACCAGTCCGAATTCTCAAAATCTTAATTTGAATGTTATGTTGGTTAAACTAACTTTAAATGCATGACAGATGATCTTCTAGTCATCATCCCTTCTACCACCTTCAGTATTTTGTCATATAGAAGGGCAGGATGCACCTAATTCACATCAAGTTGCAACATGTTCACCCATCACGAATTGTGTGTATTCTTTTCACCAATTGATCTTGGTTAATCTGCTACTTGGTTTTATGAAGAAATGGAGTGGTTCAGGTAGAATGCTTGGGAGGGGATTACACATTCACGAAGAGCACCCTCAGGAATTAAAGGCTGGAGACTGCTGAGTGTTGCAAGGAAAAGCAGGAAAGAAAGAGTTACAGGAAGGAGATGCACACCATAAGTTCAGCAAGAAAGAGTAATGTGAGGAACAGAAAAATAGTTGCACCTCTTGCCTCACACTCCCAGTAACAGATAAATATTAAAGGTGACTGTTTGAATCCAGAACAATTCCCGGATAGTTCCTGTGATAAATAGTTGTCCACAATCTTTCTAATTTACCTTGCCATGCCTATGAAGCTCCACCTTTTTAATAAACATGTTTCTCGTAAGACCAAAAGAGTTAATCTAGCAAGACAATCTTTTAAGAACATTTTCTTTTTTACTTTTATGAATCATAGTTAAGACGTAGTTGAAGATAAATGTAAATATCTAAAATTTATTCACCTGTCATTTGGGAATTACAGTTTAGTAATAAATTAGAAAAGGTAAGCTTGCCTACTCTTTATTTGCACTATACCACTGCCAAGGAGGATGTAGGTGCCTAGAATGACAGATTAGTTGGGACAGTCTTTGCTTACTGGTTCCTGATAATCAAGAAAAACTTGTTACTGTGAAAGCAGAATGCTAAAACTGAAAAACAGTTGTAAAAAAAAATCTTCTTTCATTTTCTTACCATACACTATATTGGCACATATCACAAATTCTGTCACATGTTCAAATCTGATGAACTGAAGCATGCCATATATGAGGTTGCCTTTGCTGGTGAGTCACTGTAGTGGTTTTTAATGTTTGCTCTTTTGTGGGACTTGACCAGGGGAAAATAAAAAGCACAACAGGCCTAAACTTGAAAGTTACACACATAGTTTATTTTTACCAACTAAAGAAAGGGGAAAAACAAGGAAAATTGAAACCTGAAACTTCAAAACTCTTCTTTTTCCTCACAAACTGTTCACTTCTCCCCAACAAACACAGAGAGACAAAACTATGATTTTCAGTCAGTTTTACCATTTAAACATAATCTTTCATCATTCTGGGAGAAGAGTCTCTCAAATGCCCCATGGATCCTACGAACTACTTGGAAAGGTTCTCATGTGGGTCTCAACTGTCACACAAACAGCGGCCCGGTAGGAAACCCTGCTTCCATAACTCCTCCCATTTAGCAGTTTCCCAAGCTGCTCAATGGGTCATATACTCAAACACTGCAAGCTGGGGTGTTCGTTTTTAAAGGTGAACCACTTTCAAAAGCAAAGGATTCCTTGTCGTAGTGAAATATCTTCTCACTTTTTCACTGACAAGAGGACCACTTATCTCAATCTCTGTCCAAGCATCTCATAAAAATCAATTTCCTTTAGTCATCACAACACCTTTTGCTCAAAGAATCCACACATAAATCTAAACAATCACCTCCCCAAAATGCATATCTTTCTATGGTTTAAAGGAATATTTAGTTCAGTCTCCATGGTTTACATTTAGAGAAGTCCAGTAATGTCCACTTCTTCTATCCCCTCATCCAATAACCTTATCAGTTCTTCCACTGACTTCTTATCATGTTGTTGCTCTATGTTTCAAAGCAGTCTGTTCTTTCTCGCAGGGAAAAAGATTAGAGCTTCGAAAGCTTCATCTTGCTAGGAAAAAGGTTAAATCTCGCCCAGGTTCCCTCTCCCCCTCAGCTGGCTGCAGCGGCTCAGGGTATCAGGTTTTCCCAAGGCCAGGCTGGAGGAGGAGGCTGGAAAGGTCGGAGCTCGGAGGTGCCGGGCAGTCAGGGATCATAAATGCTGATCAATGCCTCCTGCCCACCCTTGGATCTCACAGCATGGGCTGAACTCGTGCTCGGGCTGCTCCCGGGGACCCCCGGGACTGTCCCGGCCCCAGCCGCCCTGGGGCTGGGCTTTAAAAGTTCGCTAGGTGTTAATTAAGCTGCAGCCTCCCCCGGCAGTGGATGGGGAGAAGGGGGAGCAGGGGCACGGCCGGTCCCGGCAGTGGATGGGGAGAAGGGGGAGCAGAGGCACGGCCTGTCCCGGCAGTGGATGGGGAGAAGGGGGGAGCAGAGGCACGGCCGGTCCCGGCAGTGGATGGGGAGAAGGGGGAGCAGAGGCACGGCCGGTCCCGGCAGTGGATGGGGAGAAGGGGGAGCAGAGGCACGGCCGGTCCCGGAGCAGAGGCACGGCCGGTCCCGGGCCAGCCCAGCCCTCCCCCGGCAGCGGGGGCGGCAGCCCCGGCCGGGCCCCAGGCCCAGGGCCCGCACGGCAGCCCGGGACCGGCCCTGGTACCTGCTCTGCTGTCCCGAAGGGAAAGGGCTTGGCCTGGACAATCCCAGCTTTATATGTGTACCTCCAAAGTCGTTTGTCAGTGGTCAAACAGCATGCCAATATCTAAAGCACCCTCTGATAGGTGCCCATCCCCATCAAAACAACTCCAAGGTCCTGACAGGGCAATATTCTGTAATTCTCTTTAACTAAAAAAATCAACCTGCGTTAACCCATAACAGTCACCAGCAAGGAATATCCTTGAACAGCCCAGCATTCCCCGAGGACTTCAGATAGATAGATCTTATCTACCCTTATCCACTGAAGGGCCAGAAATGCTGAGAAAGGATGGCAAAAAATGTCCATGATGTCCATTACAGAGAAGGTGTCATCTGTACTTGGCAAGGTGGCCCTTGGGAGAGCTCAGAAGTGGTGTTTATCTGGCAGAGAAGGACTGGCTAAAGTGTCATCTCTGTGCCAAGAGTTGTGAGACCTGAAGGAGACTGACAGCAGGGTCTTCTTGTTTAGGAGTGTGGCAGCAGAGGTATCAGCACAATAATCAGGAGTAGTAAAAAACCCAATTCAAAATTAAAAAAAAAAAAATAAAATTATCCCCGCAATATTTATTATTCCATGGGATTTCATCTGGGTTTAAAACAGCAGTGATAATTCAAGGATGTTTTAGTTACTCCTGAGCAGGGTTTACCCAGTATCAAGGCATTTTCTCCTTCTCATCCCACTCTGCCAAGAAGAGGGCTGGGGGTGGAAGTGGAGGTGGGAGGGGACACAGCTGGGACAGCTGACCCCAGGATTGTCCCTACCCCAGCTGACCCAAGGGACAATCCAGACCCTGTGGTGTCATCTTTAGCACCAACAACTGGGAGAAGGAGCAGGAAGGGGGACATTTAAACTTATGATGTTTATCTACCCAAGTCACTTTTAAGTGTGGTGGCTCTCCTGGAGATGGCTGAACACCTGCCTGCCCATGGGACGTGGTGGCTGAATTCCCTGTTTTGCTTAGTTTGTGAAGCTTTTGCTTTTTCTATCAAACTGTTTTTATTTCCACTAATGAGATTTCACACTTTAACCATTCCAATTCTCTCCCTCACCCCGCTGTGAGGAAAGGAGTCAGTAGCTGTGTGGTCCTTAGCATATGGCTGGGGCTAAACCATGAAAAATGCTTAAGAAAGTAAGAGGTTTTCACTTCCAGCAGAACTCCCAAACCATACCAACTTTTGTGCTTTAACATAGCAGGTTGCAAAATGTATAAGCATGGAAGACAGTATAAGGCAATGCTTGGATCTGGATGCAACAAGAGGTCAAGGTATTTAGAACGGGATTTCAGTTTAACTTGTTTAAGATCAGCTCAATTCATATCCTTGATCATCATGCACTGTTATTCTATAGTTGATATGAAATATGTTAAATTTTATTGATTAGTTTAATGAATTATGAAAAAAGAGGATAAATAGTGCTACTGCTTCATTTTGTGTTTATTTGGTATTGAATTAGAAGACTCAGTACCGTTTTCATTTGGTACACTTAATGTGTTTGTGTTTTAAATGTTACCAGTGACACCAATTAGAGATACATCCTGTCATAATAGGCACTGTGCAAACATTACTTCCTAGAATAAATGGTTCTTATTTGCAAGAGAAAATTCTAGTATTCTTTATAGTTGCAGTCTTGAACATAAAGAGCAGATCTTAGGCACATTGCGAGTTTTGTGTGACATGAGAACTGAATTTGGCTTTCAAGATCTGGAAATGTAAAATAAACCTGGAACTATATGTGCTTCCTTTGAAGAAAAAAAAAAAAAACAAAACAACCAAAAACAAACAAAAAAAACCCTTTCTGAAATGTAAAGCACCTTTTTAACTATATAGAAAACATTGATTTTTTTTTTTTTTTGTAGATGAACAGGTACAGAGGTCTTACCCACTACCTTTAGATTTTCTTGCACGTAAAACTTGGTGTTTGACTTGTTTACTGGCTATCAAGACAATACAGGCAAGTAATTTTCAATTTATACCATGTTACCTTTAATTCCTAAACATCCTGTAAATGCTGATACCACCATTCATTAATATGACTGTTCATTTTCCCGGTGAAATTTTAGAGTACTGAAGGTAATATCCCTGCCTTAATTTGATCCTTGCAGTTTTCTATGTACAAAATTATTTTTGTTTGTATCCCTCATGAATTCGCATGCTTTATTTGTAGAAACAGCCTATGAAATTTCTTCCTAGAGTTAATTCACAGTTTTAGTCTGAAATCAGAGATTGACCCATGTAGGACATGAATAGAATAGAGTAGAATAGCGTAGAAATAAATAGAATAGAATATAGATAGAATATAGAATATTCCAGTTGGAAGCAACTTGCAATGATCATCCAGTCCAACTGCCTGACTACTCCAGGGCTGACCACAAGGTAAAGCATGTTGTTAAAGGCATTTTCTAAATGTCTCCTCACCCCTGACAGGCTTGGGGCATCATCCACCTCACTAGGAGTTCTGTTCCAGTGCCTGGCTACCCTTCAGTAAACTAATGGTTTCTAATTTCAAATCTAACTCTGCTCAAAACAGCCTTGAATCATTCCCGTGTGTCTAGCACTAAATAAGAAAGAACTGCTCATAAACTCCCTCTCTGCTTCCCCTTCTCAGGAAGCTGTAGAGAGCAACAAGGTTCAAACTCTTTTTCCTAACTATACAAGCCCAGAGTACTTTTCTGCTCCCTGTAAGACATTCCTTCCAGCCCTTTCACCAGATTTGATGCCCTCCCCTGGACACATTCAAGGACCTTCATACCCTTTTTAATTTGTGGGGCCAAGAACTATACTTAGTGGTTAAGGTGAGGCTGCACCACTGCTAAACACATCATGATTGTCACTTCTTTTGTCTGGCTAGTGAAGCTGTGTTTGACACACCCCAGCAACCATTGATTGCAAACTTTGAATAACTACTCATTTGCTCTTTTAGAAGACAAAATACTGGGAGAAAAAAAAAAAGTTACCATTAGCTACCAGGAAAAAAAAAATAATGTCTAATGCCAGAAAAGTATCTTGTTGTGTTCTCTCATTTCTTTATGAGCATTGTCAGTGAATTAGACTGACATTCATTTTAGATTATTTTAGGTTAAATTTTATGTGTAACTTCTCTAGAAAACCCCATATAGCTCTTGTGCTCCTTGAATCAGGGCAGTCTAAACAGAAGAAAATTTGGCCTCAGTCAGTACTTTCTGTACAAAGCAATATGCTAGTGAAAATAGCCATTGTACATTCCAGCATCTTCTAACCTCTATTTTATAAACAGGTGTATTTAGAGAAGCTTCATTATTTCCTAATTATACTTACTTCCCCCATTATTTTTCCTCATTAAAAACTGACTAGTCAGCATCTCAGCAATTATCATCATCACTAATTTTCTTCCTCTTCATTTTTTAATTAGACTCTTTTGCGCTAGTTCTTTTTTTTTTTTTTCCTCTGCATACAAAAGTAATCCTCTTATTTTTCTATCCTTTGACTAACAATATTTTTGTTAATAATTATTTGTTCAGCATTAATGTCATGGTCAGGAATAAAAAGTTTTAGTTTTTCTTGATTTTGTGTGTACAGAAATCAAGAGTCAAGTTAAAAGACAAAAGCAGAAGAATTTTAGTCCAAACTTTCAGCAAAGCAAGTCTGCTTTAATCCTGAATACTCTCAGTAACTTGTCCTTCATTAACATCTTTGTTTTTTAAGAGACATTCAGGAGGCAAAGTGAATCTAGAAATACTGAAGATGAAAGACCCACCATTCAGATGATTCTGACAGTTTACTTAATGTTGTGTCATGGCTCTGAGGGAGGCAAAGCCCTTCTGTGCCTCTGTTACAACAACTGGAAAGATTACTGTCAGCAGATTTGCTCTGGCTTGCATACAGCCCTGGTGGCAGGGTGCCCAAAGTACCCTAGGTGTATTTTTCAGATCCAAATGAATTAAGTCTGCGTATGTCTGTCTGAAATGATTTTACATGCACAAATACAAAGAATGTCCCAAAGCTACATTATATCCATGCCAGTTGTCATAGATAAGTAATAAAATTACTGTCATATAATTTTGGTATAGTACAGTACACATAGTACTGTAACCTTCAGAAACCTCAGTCAAGATGAGGAACTCAGAACAGCAGGTACTCTTCAAAATACAAATCATCATTCAATTCCTATTCCTTAAAAATCATATGCATTCAGGTAAGCACAGAGCCCCAAATATTTCTCACAAAGGCCTTCTACTAAATGTTTTAGATAAAAACATACTCCATGTGTCCCTTGATCATTTTATTCATTTTAATTTGAGTAACTTTTGCAATTTTTGTCAATTTTTCCTGTCTTTCTTCCTGATTTCCTCTTGCATTTTTTTAAATAGCTTTTCTGCTGGTCTCAAGGTTATTTCGTACTCTAGTTCTCTTTCTCTTCATTCTTTTGGTATATTTCTTGGTTCTTCTTCAATATCTCTTGCTGCTGTCTAGCCATTTCCACAGGCTAAGGTGAATGGAAACTGATTAATTCCATTTTCCTGCAAATGATGCTTTGGAGATCTCTCCATATCTCTGAAATATTCTCCAAACTCCTCCTTCTGATGATAGCATGCAGTTATGCAGGCCTCCTCCAAACCATGAGTGTTTCTCTGTAGCACTATGCTGCTCCTTTCAAAGATCCTTTCTTCTGTCCTGGCCATCCCAGCAGATAGGGTATTTACACCCATTCATTGTCATTAAACTGAACTCTCTTAGTAATGTAATGTTCCCTCATTGGTTTGTGCTTTGTGCTTTTCCCATGTCTCCCAAGTGCCTTCTAAAGAGGAAATAGGTATGTGCTTTAAAGGTCATGCAAAGTTCAGGTTTGGTATTGTCAATAGCAAGTCTGCTTTCCTGTCCAAAATATCCAATGAGCAGTCTTTTTTCACTTTTACTCTCATTCTTTTGGATACTGGCTCTTTACTACTTCTCTTTATCACTGTATTCAGGACTGAAGCTAAATGTGCTTCATTTGGGCTCCTCCTTCTGAAGACATATAGCTCTTTTTGTTTTGCCCATACTCATTTCTTGCATCAACAGCTAAACTTAAAAGCCTTCTAGGGAAAAGGAGAAAGACTGCAACAGGCAACAGCATTTTTCAAGCTTAGATTTATTTTCTAATCTTCCAAATCACATGCATTTCACGTCTCTAGCAGCCCTGCTGGAATGTTAGACATTCATCAGGGCTGCTAACGTTATTCAATAGTCCTTCCTTTCCTTTAGCATCCTCTTTTCATCCAGTCATGTGTTTTTTCCTGATTTTCGCTGATCTTACTGAGCAACCATGGGGAAGTGACACACGGATGAACAGCAATGACAGAGAAAGGCAGAGAACACTAGTGCCTCCGGTAGCAGGGCTTTGCCTTTCAATCCTACAATATAGACAACCCAGCTCTGACAAGCAAATGCACTATCCAATATCATATACTCATATGTACTCAATGTGAACCACGTGCAGCAGCTGCAGGTGTCCTATTGCAATTCTTGCCACTCTGGTATTGCTCAAGCCTGCCTGCTGCTCTGAGGCCTTCTATAAACCAGTCACAGTTCTTCTGTCCTATGCTACTGTCTACTGCAATTAAATCAGCTTCTTTCACCCTTCCTTCCCCAATTATCCTCTCAGTCTCCTGCATGATCCAGGCCCATCTTTCTATATTCCTCCCCTTTTTTTTTTAAATAAAAGTTGAAATTGAGAAAGCCACAGCAGCATTTATTTTTCTGGAATGTGCAGATTTAGTGTGCTTAAATATCCACTCTTATCGTTTGCCAGGCTAAGAGAGCAGGTAATTAATAATCTTCATTTATGAGGAAGTACAGAGATGAAACTGCAAAACTCAGCAATTCTACACAACCTCCCTCTTTACTCGTATTTTCCACTTTTCTTTCCTTCCCCAGTACCACCTATATTTCACCCCACAGATTCTGGTAATGCCTCCTGTGAAAAGACACTCTACAAAGACAGTAGTGTCCTCTGCCTCTATTACTTATGTGGAGGATGAGTCACTGTACAAACATTATAAGATTAGCATCCTGTCCTCTCACAGCCTACACTGTGAAAGTCAATATGGTGGCCATTATCCAGATTGTGTGAGTGGTGCCAGGAAAAAAACAGCCAGAGCTCTGTGTTGCAGCTTTATTACACTGATCCTTTCTCCTGAAAGTCATAAATATGACATGCTGCTAAAATGATTTTTCTAAAGAATGTTCAGGGTGAATAATATGGTGTTGTTGTTCTTCACCTGTATTCTTAGGTTGAGGATTTTTTTTTATTCAAACAAATATAAATAAATAATGAATCATCAGAAAATATTCATTCGTAATTCAAATTCAAAGGGAAAACACTGAGAAACTGAGTACTGCATGTTTGTACACATTTTCCTGGTTTTTACCAAAGTGAATCTTCCTTGGCACTACCTCTCACGTTAGCAAATCTGATAAAACAGCCCTTGCCTAAGAGTAAGCACCACTTAGATGTTTGTGGGTCTTTTTAGGATTAGAATCATACTTATTGTTTATGATAATAATGTACTTCCAAATAAATTGATTATATATTTTGCTGTTAAAATCAGTCTGAACTTCAGAAGGCTTTGATTAATGAAATACTGGAAAACATGTCCCTGCTAACTTTTTTTGGTAGCAATTTTAATAACTGAACATATAGAGGGAGGAAAGAAGATGATATTTTAAGAAATTGCATAGAATTTTATATGACCATCCTTTTCTGAACACTAAGTAATTTTTTCACTATTTTTTCTTCATGAGGGTTTAGATATTTGATGCTCCCTCTTCTCCAAGAGCATTCATAGAGCTATATTTTTTTATTTCTTTTTTTATTTCGAAATGAAAAAAAAAAAAAATCAAAATCCAAGAGACCTAGATTGTTGTTTCTTATGTTCTTATGATTCTTGTTCTTTATGTTTTTCTGGGACTACAATTTTTTTTATACAAATAATTCTTATTGGGTAAGACTGAAATTATTTGCAAGAGGCAATGCCTTTAGAAGCTGAAGTGTGTCAGTAACTTATGGAACTGGATTTTTAAGACTTTGTCCAAACAGATTGCTTTCACATCTAATATTTTATCTCATAGAAGTATCAGTTTATATGTACACAAATAATTTACACTTCCTTTTGATAAGCTGAACACCTTCAGTCTGCAAGTAAAGAGGACTTTCCTAGCTCTGAATAATTTGAGTTATATTTCTTGTTTCTAGTGTAATTTTTCTATGGCTTTTTTGGGTGTAAATTCAAGAACTACGTGCAATATTCTGCTTTGTTAATGTTGTATAATGAGGGAAAATGTAATCTCTCGACTCTTCTCGAAAAATCCTCATTTACATTGACGAGGAATGCTGGAATATTCTGAGCTGCTTGTCCACTGTGACTCTCCACTTTTTGAGCTGTTGCTTTTTGTTATATAGTCCTCATTCTACAGCTTTGCTTTTCCTTAGAGGGGTGCTCTTTATTAAGTAATATGAGAGTGGCTTTCCGCCATTCTTTACCAATCTTAATTGTAAATAATAATTTGAAAATTATATCTATGATATTATATGATATACTCACATTTATTTCTGAAAGCACAGAATTGCACCTTACACCATTACCTTTAGTAATGTCTGCACAGGCTGAAGCCAATTCTGAGTTGCAGGACCTCAATTTGATCATTTAAGGAGTTAATCAACAGTGTTGCTATGTTTTTACATCCTGTATGCCTGTGTTTTCCAACCCTATGTGTATCAGTGAATTAATATGGGCTTAAGATTACTCAACCCATTTTTTAAACTCAGAACCATGACTAAAGCAGTCAGCAAGAGCTTTTTAAGCTGACCTTCCTGACAAAGCTTTTTTTATTGTGGTATCTCCAATTCCTTCAATAAATGAATTGTTGATATTTTATACTTAAATAAACCCCAGAAACCTGAGATGTTATGCATATTTAAATTATTTTCCAGCAAATGTGGTACCACCATATAAAATGCATCCATGAATATCTAATATCAACCCTTTTAGTTTCAAAGAAGTCCCAGAGAAATCCTTAATGCCTAAAAGGCTCATTCTGTGTTGTGAGACATAGTAACAAATTAGCTTGTGTAAACTGGTCTACCAATGCATTTTCAACCATGTGAATATGGAAAGGATTTTTATCTTAAACATAATACCTTTCATGGGTGCTAGAAAATATTTCCTCTCATTACTAAGCACAGGAAAATATATATTTAAAGGGTTAATAAGTAAAAAGGAAGGCTAAATAACAAAATTATGCATTACTAAAGTATTTCATGTTCCCTATAATGTGTTAATTGTTTCCTAGCAACAAAGATAAAGAAAAAGATAAAGGTATTTGAAATGGGATAGAATGCTGTCTTCTGTAATTAGCAACTATTCAGCTTCTTAGAAAATTGAGACCATGAATGCCTACTCATTTGTCTGCACTTGATTACTGAAGTATTAGATATAATTTAGAGTTGTCTTTTATTATATTTGCATCTTAACTATAATATATTCAAATGATCTGTGAAGTTAAACTGCAACAGATAGCCTCAATAAGTGGTATGGAAGTAACCTCTCTTCCTAAAACTATGATAAAATTTTTGGTGAAAGTCATTTTTAAGTATTATATGCATATAAAAATTATAATGCACATTAGGTTTTATATCAAGTTTAAAGTCTTTTAACTGACTTAGAATATCTCAAATGCAACATGTAAGTGAATACTTGTGAGTTTTCTTTCATTTGAAAGTAAACTAGGGGTTTTCAAGAAACAGAATCTCATGATGAGCTTTTACATATATGACCTTGGTAAAGTTAGGCTTTATTGAGAGTGGAAATTCTGCTCTGTTTCCTCTGGCAGAACTGTGTTAATAT
Source organism: Acrocephalus scirpaceus scirpaceus (assembly GCA_910950805.1). Lineage (NCBI taxonomy): Eukaryota > Metazoa > Chordata > Aves > Passeriformes > Sylviidae > Acrocephalus > Acrocephalus scirpaceus. The sequence goes on along the minus strand of OU383774.1, from coordinate 50,016,148 downwards.
TAACATTTTACATTTCATAGTATCATAGTACTTAAATTTGAGAAAGACTTCCAGCAGTGAAACACAAAGGGCACAAGGAAAATTCTGCTTCTGGAGTTTAGAGAGTACTGTCTTTTCCATCCACTGACCAAAGGCCTTGTAGACTATGGTCTCATTCCCTGAACACAGTTGACTATAAAATGCATCTGCATTTTCTTCAGTTTTGCCTTTCTGTCCATAGTAAACCAAGTACAATAATTTCTTCATACTCCAAATTCTCCCTAGTATGTCCTGCTATTTACACAGGCTCCTAGTCATAACGTCACATATCATTAAATTATCCTTATCATTAACATTCTAGTGTCTATATTGTGCATATCTTTGAAATAGTGGCCATAGTAAAGGAAATTCCCAAAATTCAAGGCAGTATGTATTTTTCTTTACTCCCTTGAATATACTTCTAATTTATTTCTTCTGCTACTGTTTACAAAACTATTGTGGCATATTCATTTATATTACCAATATATCTGTAAGGACAGGGTAGAAACTTGTTTTTGGAAGTCCCAGAAATTCTCAACATTGGCACTATATCAAAGACTAGTCAGTTTGAAAATATATTTTTGTTCATGATAAAATAGAGGATCAGGGAGATGATACAGACACTCTAACATATGACTGATGAGGATAACTGAAACAGCAAAAAGCATTGTCAGCCAATGCTTTGCTTTCATGCTTTGTCTAGACTCAAATTCCCATGCAGTAGACTCAAACAGACTAATACTGACTGTATCTGAATGATAAAACCCCATGACATTATAATTACATTTTTGTGATACCCATGAGAGGCATTTGCCAATGATGTGCCATATAAGGAAAGCTTGGAATCAGGCTTTTTTTAGCCAACTGTTTCATATTTGGCTATGTGACTGTGTAGAGAATGGCAGACTGTACTACCATGATAAACCTTGTGTAAATAGAAAAAAAACTCCTGAACTATACTTTTTAACCCACCAAGTTTTCAGAGAAATGTGAGACTGAAGGGAAAGGAATTACCTGTGGAGGAGTTTCATTCAGTTGATGAAACCAAATGGCTTTTGCTCTGTGCTTATTTGCTATCTTGTTGTTCAGAAAGGTAAAATTTTCACATAAAATGCTTTGATTACTCTTATGCAGAGGTTTTGTGTGTGTGTTTTCCCCTGAATAAATGCAGTGCTTTTATTTATATATGCAGCATAGTCCACTGCTTATACTCACACAGACTGAGTTTTCTATTTCAAAATTCTCTATTTGTTTTTCAGTGGTATAGCAAAACACTATCCTCCTGTGGTGGAGTGTTTTGACATAGTAGGATGTATTCCATTTTCTTGTGTACACACCATTTTAATTCTAAGATTGCAGAAGAATGAATGTTTTCATTTTGTCCTCCATCTTGTTTTGAATCTCCAAATCAGCGTGTATACAACAGTAGGCCAAGAATGGTCTCAAGCATCAAATGTATCAAAAGGTCATGGTGGTTCTGGGGATTTTAGAAAAGCAAACAAGTAGTTCCTGTTTCTACACAATATCTGTAAATTTCTGTAAGATTGTTGTGTCACAGTTTAGAATGTGTAGGTCAAGGCTAGACTGCAATACTTGTCAAGGCACCTTCTCCTTTGAATAGCACAGGGAAGAGAATAACATGATTTTTACAGAGAAGACAACAAAATAAACACCAGAAGGTGGACAATAATTTCACTGAATTTAGCCCCTCTAAAGCCCCCCCTTTATTGAAGATAATAAAACACACTGCAAACACTTATGGAAAAGAGATGTGAAAGAGAAACAATTAAGCTCATCCTAAGAAAAATGTCAATGCAAGAAGGAGGTAAATGCCTTTTTCCAGTAACACAGAGGGAGCTAAGGTGACTAGTTTGACTGGCCAAAAAAAGGAGGTAATAATGTGTTTATGGTTATTTGCACAACGGTTTTGACCTCCAGTGAAGAAAGATCTATAGGTGTGAAGCATATGTATCCTTCTGGATGGATCACAGAAATTTGATGTTTGAAAATATTCAAGTTCATGGTGCAACAAGGGTTTATTTAGACATTAGACAGACCTTTTACCAGTGTATGAAATTTAAGGGATATATAACAAAAGAAAGTTGGTTTGGTGGGTTTTTTTGGTTTTTTTTTTGGGGGGGGGGGGGGGGTGGGTTGGCTCATGATTTTATTAGAATACAGTGTCATTGGGTGGGGTTTACTTCATTTAATGATGAGAGTAATTTGTTACTAAAGTGCTGCAGCATGGTACAGAAAAAACCCCAACATATACTATAAATACTAAAAGAATTTTGCTTTTATTATTTCATGCATTTCTTTTCTTTGCTTTTAAGAAAGTTATTCATGCAAAGATAAATGGCTTAGCCTAAATATGAAAAGATGAGGGATGACAATTGAGTTAAAACCAGTGCAATTCAAGGGAGACAGAGTGGGATCTGGCTGAGAAGTGGAAACAAATCAGAAGTCATCTACAGAGTTAGGAAAGATATTCATTTTATTTGAAGCGTGTAATAATTCTGGACGAAGTCTTCAAGACATTGAGCAGCCTATTTATGTGAATACTATTGAAAAAAGTAGCGATACAGAAAACAGGCATTCTGTGGCGTTTGAAAAATTGACATTTTCTAGTATGTTTTCTACAGACTGAACAAGAATGAGGATTAGAACTTAATCAAATTGTAGCATTTAGCAAATGAATTCATATTACAACACAGAACTGGTATCTGCACAGGGCTTTGAAAACTGAAGCACTGTAAGTTATAACTGATGGATATTGGTTTTTATTCAGAAATTTTTAGTTAAGGATAATAGATATTTGTTTCCATACGGTTCCACCTCCATTATTTTAAAGGCAAATCATAGTTACAGGGCCAGAGAGCTTTTACCAGTAATAAATGAGAAGACAGTTGTGGTGGTTTTGGCTGGAATGGGGTTAGTTTTTTTTAACAGTGACTGGTATGGGGCTGTGTTTTGATTTGTGCTGAACACAGGGTTGATAATACAGAGATGTTTTTGTTATTGCTGAGCAGGGCATGCACAGAGCCAAGGCCTTTTCTCCTTTTTGTACTGCCACACTGGTGGGGATGCTGGGGGTGCTTAGGAGGCTGGGAGGAGACACGACCAGGTGGACAGGTGACCTAAACTGATCAAAGGGATATTCCAGACCTTGGGAGAAAAAGGAGGAAGCAGGGGATGTTTGGAGCAATGGCTTTTGTCTTCCCAAGTCACCATTATGCATCACCATTATGATGGGGTCCTGCTCTCCTGGAGATGGCCGAACACCTGCTTGCCCATGGGGAGCAGTGAATAGATTCCTTGTTTTGCTTTGCTTGCATTAAGAGTTTTCACTTTCCCAGTTAAACTGTCTGTATCTCAACCCACGAGTTCTCCAGCTTTTACCCTCCTGATTCTCTCCCCCATGGCACTGGTGGGGAAGTGAGTGAGGGGCTGTGTGGAGCTTGGCTGCTGCCTGGGGTTAAACCATGACAAGAGTGAAAGTCTTCAATAGCCTGCCCATATATTGCTTCCATTTTTCAGAATGTTCTGGTGCTAAATCTTTTCTTCTTCTTTAAGAAATCTCTTATGTGAGAATGTGACTGGATATAGTGCATATCTCTTGAGTGTGTTAGTCCTCTAAAATACTGAACAGCATGCATTAATTAAATGTTTTTGATTGACTACGAATCATCATCTCCTAAGGGTAAGGAGATACTGGATATCCTTGATATACTTGGGATTAAAATTTTCCTAGTGATCATCTGAAGAGAAATAAGGAATAACTTGAAAAGATTTAGTCTTTATGTGCTTTATTTACTAAGTCTTGGAGCAACCTATTTGAAAAACCACACTCAAAAGTCTGTTTCAAGTTTTGCAGGCAATCTAATGCATTAAAGTACTTGGAAAGAACTTTATAATAGTATGGATTTTCACACCATTCACAGTCCATGGATTATGACAACTTTGAGTTGAGTCATTCAATGGGTAGAAAAACATTCTAACAGAGGGTGGTACAAAAAATTTTTCATAATCTGAAATGCTAGAAAAGTTGTTCTCTTCATCATTCAGTAGCTCATCCTGTTTTAAAAAAAACTCAGGTAAGGCAGACAAGCCTTGAAAGATTTCAAATTATTTTGTTTCAAGAAAAAAATCTAAAAATAGTGGAGTGGAAGTTTCACTTTCATATCCACAGTGTTTATTTTTCAGTAATCAAATTGATGACCCTTTTTGCATATACGATAATGAGGACTACATTTACAAATATCCATTGGTATGTCCAAAAGAGGTTTGAAAAAGATAGGTGTTACAGGAGCATATATCACAGTTTTCTTCTGAAGTCTCCCGATATTAAAATCTTGTTGAGCATAAAGTGGAGAAGGTCTGGCAAAACAATCCTACAGGTGTTCCCATAGGGAAAGTCCATTTTAAGCATATTCCAGTCTGTGTATTCAAGTAACTCCTTTCTCAAGTCTAACAAGGCTCCTAATTCCCACCTTTTTCCAGGAATTGAATGCAAAATGCCACACTCCTTATGGTAGAAGTCAGTTTCTGATTTTTTTTTTCCCTTTCCAGTCAGCTTTCATAATTGCTCCTTAAACCATCTAGGCTTCACAGCTGTGGTGCCTCTTCTCAGTGGGTGGCCTTTTTATTCCTTTGAGTCCTGGTGGGGAGCCTATACAATCACAGCAGGCACTACATACAATTCTATTTCTGAAGTGGTAGCAATATGGTGAAATTGTATATTAACTTTCACGCAATCTTTTTAATTTACGAATTAAAATTATTTTAATTCTTTACAAAAAATTCTAAAACTTTATGTGACATTAAAATTGCTCCTTACTTTATGCATGTTAAAGAGGAGCGCAGATTTTAAAATCATGAAAACAAGGTCTGAATGAGATTTCAGGAGTCTCAGACATATTGCAGCTATATCAAATCATAAGTTATAACAATTTCTCAGACTTACAACTTACAGAGTAGCACTTCTAAATATTTGTTATTTTAAATTTTTTTCTCTAAGAATTTATCTCCAGATTTGCAATCAAATCAAAAGATATGAAATAAAGCTTACCTACATTCAAATTTATCGACATTCTCAATTACTTTTGTAAGTGTATTCATCATAATGGATTAACACAAAAAATACTGTCTTCTTACTATATAATATTGACTGTACTGTTTCTTGGCAGAATGTGCCTCTACACACTGAGAATTGAATTAAAAGTAGTACGTGGATCTTACTTGCTTTCATCAGTCGTTTCTTATCACTGAAATGGCTAAAACAGTATGGATTAGTGGAGCGGCTTCAAAACAGCTTGAGATGATGTGGAAATAGGAGCCATGAAATAATTTATTATGGTATCGATTGAGCATTGCATGTACACCCACAAAAAAACGTATCAGCAATGTCAATGTATACAGGTATTTGCACAAACCTTGTATGTGTTTGTATAAAACTTGTTCCTCCACTCTGAGTTGTTTTGACTACAGAAAGGAGAGTTTCTACTGTCAACAACTTTCTTGGCACTGACAGCTCCTTGAACTGGTAGAATGTCAGTGAGTCTTCTATACATAGTCACCTCTGTCAGTCAATTGGAAACCTGGTTTATGAAAGACCCATAAAATTTTTTCTTGGGAAACATGTATAGGCTTTCCAAGATATAAGAAACACTAAACAAAATAGCACCAATTGCAGCATGTCAAGAGTTATGAATCCATAAAATTTTAGCAACAAATTGTATTTGTAAGTGAATATGATCTCTCAAGCTTATATATTTTAATGAATTATTCTACCTTATAGAATGTCCCTAATTTCCAAGAAATAGTTATATCAATATTGTTATTTTTCCTATGTAGGAGTATCAGGTAAAATACCGGTTTCAGCACAATAAAAACAAGTAACTGCACCCGAATCTGAGCTGGATATATCTTTATCACTAATGCCTTTAAGCCATCTTCGAAAACAGCTGCTGTAAAATGAGTGTGCCTTCACTACTAATGCAGTCTAGATAGGTAATCTATGTTTCTCCCAAGATGGATCCTTTCCTTTTTTTTGACCTACTTGATAGTTCCATGGTTTTCCTTTCTGTTTCAAGAGGGACTCTGAGATGTGGAGAACATGCATGTGGCATGAAGCATAAAAAAAAGCATCGTGTGTTTTGCCCTGAAGGTGACCAGCTCATCCTTGCATGGTCATCACAGTGGTGGGATCTTGTCATTGACAAGGCACAAGCAGGAGATGCATTCATGCCAAGAGTAGCTCTTTTTTCCCACAAGGATAATATTGGGGAAAATAAAGTCTTTGAGGTGGGATAACATCAAGACTAAGTGTTTGACCTTGCTTGTGTGTCCACTGGCTCAGATACACAGGGATGCTCCTGTCAGCCTGTTTCTTAGGAGACAGTTTTCTGTACTGCACGCCAGCAGCTGCCTCTGTTGGATGGCTGCATTCCCCAGTATATTGTACTATAGTTGCAACTGCTGAACCCAGAGGACTCAAAGGTATGGCACTCATACTGCTCACATGCTTTTCACTTCAGCTTATATGTTCTACACAAATACCTTAAATATTTACAACTCCGTATGACAGCATCCCCCTATTACTTTGGCATTCCACAATTTTCTAAATAGAAATTTTCTTTACTCTTTTTAATTTTTTTCCAAGTCCTGTCCCTCAAATTATGATGGGAAATTGGATTGTAGGGAAAGGAGAAAATTCATCAAAAAGGTGAATATCAAATCTTAAATAAATCACATCAAGTTATGACCCAGGCTAAATTTTTGACTTGGGCTTTACATAACGTAACTTGAGTTCAAGGCAGCTCTGCAGCCAGCATGTAAACTTACATTTCCCTGTTGTTAACATATGAAAGACATCAGTCATACTAGTTTGGTCTACCACCATCTGAGTCCTATGTTTAAAATAACCTAGCAATATTTAAAACAAGAATATTTTGTTTTGTTTGTCTCTCTTTGCTGTGAGGCAAGAGGTTTTCCATGATTTTATTCATACCATTTATTCATAAGGTATTTCATGCCTGAGCAAAAGACTCTCAGTTAAGCTATTAAACACTCAAAGTACATAGATATTTGCAATAAAAGAAAATAACATCTCAAAAACCCCGTAATTTTTGTCTTTAAAATGTACAAGATTTTTTTACAGAGCTGTTCATTGGTTCCATTAATTCCATTTCAATTTTTCTCAAATCCTATTTGCTTAATTCATACCACTGAAGAAAGATTTTTGCAGTGGAGAGTAGAAAGTTTGGTGAATTTGGTACATCTATTGACAGTATTCTTAATTATATATTGTATCTTTGAGCAATAACAAAGATTCATATATATTATTTGCCTATATTTGCAGTTTGCATTTATATGAGTGATTAACTGCTTTAAAACAGCTATTTCCTAGGCACACATTTCCAGCATTAATCCAAATTTATGCCTTGTAGACAATGACAATTTTTTCTGGGTGCCCTTTGGGTATCTCATAGCTTTGTCAGGGAAGAGATCAGATTCTTATAAATTCCTTTATGTACCAAATCCTCTAAGTCCTCTAGGACCTTCTAAAGGGTACCAAGCTTACTGAGCATGAATTCCCCTTTAACAACAGAGACCACTGATTTCTTACAGATTAATTATTTCTGATGTTATTTAGTATGAATTCTTCAGTGTAATATCTAAACCAGCCTTTTCTGGCTATAAGGAAAGTGTATTACAACTTGTCAAAAAACAAGTTGCTGCAGCACCAGGGAATATGAATTATTCTGCTATGCCCTGACTCAGTGAAAGGTAATGGAGGGGAGGATATCTCACAAGTCCAACATGAGAGAATGGCTGAATGTCTCTCTGGTAAATGAAATGGCAAGATCCATCAGACTGCACTGTGCTCTCAGTCTGGGGTGAGCAGCATCTGCCTAGTTTTCTGATGGAGGACACCACCAACATGAAATTCTGGCAGATCTGGTGTTGGTTATGTAGCAGAATGATTGACCCAATATTTGAACGAAAACTTGGAGGGTGTTATGCAGACTGACCATCCACGTTGCTGCAAATGGGCTGGGAAACACTTCAAGGTAGTTCAGTCCTTTGTGTGGAGGCACCATCCTGATCCCTAGCTTCAGGGTTGTGGTGGACACGGCTGTTATGGAAAAAGCTGAGATCCCTTTTCAGCCCCGGTGTCATTGGCAGACTGTCACCCCTAGAAAGCACACAGAAGAAAGCACTGCTGTATCTGCAGGGTGGTCTTGAGTGACTGGGTTAGTTCATGCACACACATGTTGGAGGCACACTGTAGGTAGCAACTGGTGTGGGTAAAAACATAAGGTAATCCCTACATGGGTACTGGCCTGGCACAGTATTGTTGCCTTGAAACAACCCTGGCTTCAGCCTTCAGGTGGGGACCTCTCTGCATTGTTCTCTTGCTATCCCAGACCAGCTCCAAGGGCAAGTTCTGGTGTGACAGATCTGCCTAGGACAGCCTGTGGACTCTTTGCTAATTGCCTGTTTGGCTATTTGCATCATTCTCGCTTTAGAATTTAATAAACTACTACAAGTCTTGTTTCTTTTTACATGATTCTTGATATCTTTCATTCTTAATTTTCAATAAAAATAATTAGTTTTGTTTACAGAGGAATTGGATGATAAAATCATGTTTACCAAGCTAGAGGTGAAGCAGTGAGTGTTTTATTTTCAGACAAAAGGCACTCAGGTTATAATATTGTTCCAGTTTATTTTCTTTTAAGTCTGTGTCTGCTGCTGGTAGCAATAACATTCCTAAGGCAACCACTTATTGGGAGTGCCAGTAAACAGCAATTCATTGAACAAACCACAGTTCTACTGGTGACTAGCTTGGCATACCTGTCAGAGAAAAAGGTATGAATTTAGAAATAAAACTTTCTGCTTTTTAAATTCCTCATCTGAACAACTTTGTTTTAGAGGAACTGGCCCATGATGCAAGCAAAAATGGTGTATCAAAATAGATTATTTTTATTAATTTTATTAAAAAGACAACCTAATCTCAAATTAAATATATACACCATGGACTAAAGCTATTATTACTGTCAAAGATTAATAACAGAATAATGCAAGGCTTAAATCAAGGTAATAATTGAAATTGGATCAATAAATCAATTACATCAAATTATCAAGTACCAAATTATTACAACTAGTTAAATTTAATCATGAAGTCAGCAGCAGAAAGAAGCGTTGGGGTTTTTTTTCATTATTTCTGCCTTAGTAGCTGAAGAAGTTTTCTCTCACTTGAGTCTTAACTAGTGCTCTATCTTTAAAATGAGAACTGATAAAATTTTGTGATGGAAAATTAACTAAGACAGGCTGTGAATGAGGTTTTACCAGTTTTACAGAAGGGTAGCAACTAAAGTGACTCACCACTCACCACTACTGGTTAGAACTCATAGCTGCTAAAGAAGCCATTTTACTTCTTCTGCTCAATTTCCTCCATACACAAAAATAGAAAAGTTAAGAAACTTAAAATTCACTGGATGCTTTGGACTACTGCTGCTTGGTTTCTTTGAGAAGACAGCCAGGAATGACAGATTTCACAACTCGAGCTTTCAGTGTATAAATATTCTTTTCTGTCCATATATTTGCACTGGCATGCAAAAGCCCTGACCACATACAAAGAGAGCAAAATAACATCTCTCCCAAAATAAAGCAGACCACTACTTGATTTTCCTTGTCTCTGCTTTGTGTGAATATCTATTACAAATACAGTTATTTATTACAACCAATCTTCCATGCAGTGGTAGACTAAATATAGCAAACTCCTGTATCTTTCAGCCCTTCTTCCTTTGGACAACTTGTCAAGATAAGAAAAGATTACCTCTCTACTATGTGGTCTCAACTGTTATATAAAAGATGTTCCACATTATCAGGGTATTTTCTGTGTGACTTTTGGATTAAGTAGAATGCTTATCAACTCTAAATATGGTCTGGCCCAAGCCCCAAAGGGAGCCATCTTTGGCTTTATGACAATTTAAGTTCCACTCAAGACTTACCAATCACCTACAAAATCCATTATCAGAACATTGTGATAACACGTATGGGAACCATAACAGGAAAACTAGAACCAATCTTCAATCTTCTCCATCAACCATGGGTCCATTCTCTTAGGAATTACTGTTAATTGTCAACATCTAGTTAAACATGATTCAATTTCTTAGTTTCTTTCTGGCATCAGGCAATAATATCATGGGAGTTGGCTTCATATATGGCTTCATACAAGTCAAAAATGTATGGATTGTGCTAATCACATTTAATCTAACCACATACAACTTTCTTTGTATCTCTGTATGGTGGTCTTCCATTTTTTGTAGAGCAAATCTTTCTGTGCTGTGCTGAAATATGGGCTCCTCTGGCTGACATAGCAATAAAACTCTGTCAAGCTACTGCCAATGTGCCAGTCCTAAGGTGAGGTATGTAACAGAGTTTTCTATTGTAAGGATGTAAATCACCAGCAGATATGAAATGCTTACAAGTAAAACATAACAATACAGTGATAAAACTTTGTGGTAAAACATAACAATACAATGATAAAGCTCTGTAGTAGCACACAGATTTCCTCAGTTCACTACTGTCAGGTCAGGCCTCCAGGGCTTAATACCTGCATAAACCTTGTAAACAGGAAAGAGCCATTAATTTGAATGAATTCAGGCATGAACTTAGGGGGTAGAATTGCATCTCCACAGGGTACTCATTCTTTTCTTGTTGTATCTGAATCACCATGATGTGCACAGAATAAGATCAGCCTCTTAAAATGCCCACCTCTACCAGCTCAACTCTGCACAGTGCTCAGTCTGTAGCAGTGCGAGGCAGGGCGTGCAGCTGGGGTTGGGCTGGGGGCTGTTGTGCAGTTGCTCCATTTCTGTTTCCAGAAGCTTGTGTCCTCTCCTGCCTGTATGCCCTGGGCATGGCCCACTGCCCAAGACCATTTAATTGCACGGGCTAGGATATGAATTGCCACGTTTGGCACATGAAAGCAGCAATTTCGAGCTTACTGCAAAAGAACTGAAACAGTATGTGGTTGCTTTCAGAGATAATGTAGAAAGCTTGGGTTATAATGTAGCTGACATTCTCTGCATACTGTGCAAATACAGAACCAGATTTTCAAACATTTAATACTGACTGCAACGGAAAAAAAATCTAGATGTGTCCTTCAGCACCAGGGGAAAATGATGAAAAAAAGAGTACCTTATAAACATTTCAATGTATTTCAATTCTCATAGAAAACTGTTCTCCTCATTAAAGAATTAGCAACCACAGTTTTCCAGGAATTCTTGCAGATATTTCTTCCGAGGGCTGCAAACAATGGTGATATACTGTGTTAGGTTGCAACTTGTCCGTGGTTTCCCTTGGAGTAGTGGCATCTCTACCACTGAGATGATTTTGATAGGCCTAGAAAATGATGAATGTTTTTGGATAGGCCTAGGAAACCACCATGGAATGAAGGTAATGGCTCAATCCAAGAACACAGTGGCTTATTCTTATACTTATGCGCAGACACACACAGGTGGCCAAATACTAATACCAAGACACTTTAAAAAAAGAAAATGATGATTTTTTTTTCATCACATTATTGTGTGGAAGTAAGAATTAGACAAGAAAAATGAAATGTGCAACATTTTTCAAAATAGTTACAGAAGTCAAAAATTACCAAACTCTGTACTACTGTCTGGAGTTGTTATTCTTTAATGGAATGCATTCAATTTTATTGAAATATCTTTTTCTGAGAAATTACTTAATCAACTTTCAAATTTTTGTGGTTTACTCATAGAAAATAGTTGACAATAAATACTGTCAGGTTGGATTCTTACACTAAGCTGAGTTATTCTAATGAGGTTTCAAGCATATTTCACAAAACAGAAAGAGCATAACTAAATAAACATCATACATAAGATTTATTATATGGTTGCATCCTAACTACAGTGTGTATGCTCCTGCCTAAGTGACACAGAACAAGACACGTTTGACACAGCAGCTTCTTTTCTCATCCAATGGATTTCCTTCCCAGACTGCCAATATTTAATTTATTTTTCTCTAAATGGTTGAAGCTGCTGAGTGTTTTATCTCTTTGCCTCAACATGCTGTACTGACTTTTTATGTTGTCATTCTGAACACTAAATGAAATGCATTATATTTGCAAAATTTTTAATGGTGGCTTTCATTTCATGAGGAATTGACATATGTTTATACTATTTTATTGGTGCTTAGAGAATATAGTCTGTTTAACTAAAAGTTCAAAAGCAAGCCGCAAAACAGACTATAATTCAGCCAGAAAAAAAAAAAAAACCAACCAAAAAACCCTGACTATTCAATTTTGAATTTGGGTAGGCTTTCTGGAATTTAGGCTTCTTCCTTTCATATCAACAAAGCTTTAATGGTTTGTTTCCACTTAGTGTGTAATGGTTCACTTCTGACTTGTATTTCTCTTTGATGGTCAATTTTTTTACCCTTTGTGTATTTATTTTGTATTTGTTTTGCTTTTTAAAAGTGCTTCCAATGAGGACATACTTTATAAAAAACACTTTTAATGCCTACAATTACTTCAATCAGTGCTCAAAGAATTTCTTTTAAAGCAAAATGAACTCAAAATAAAATGGAAAAACTAAATTCAAATTTCTGAATCACAACACAGAAAAGTGATTACATTCCAGATGAAGTAGAAAGATGTTGAAGTGGAAAGGAATACTGTAAATTATTTTAATCACTAAAAGGCTCAGTGAGGAAGTTGTTTGTGATTTTGGTTAAATACATACCCTACTTTTCAGTGGCCTGGGGTTCTGCTTTGCACATGTGGGTGTGCAGACTGGAAATATCCTGCCGCTATCTTACATGAAAGGATAACTGTGCCTTCATGGCCACAGGGAAGACTCAAGCCCCAATTAATTAATATTAATTAAGTAGTTATTAATCATAGTATTGGCTATAGTATAGTTATTATTACTGATTAATTATAATAGGAAGGGGAGGCATATATATATACATACATACACACATATCTGCAATCTTTTAGGAAACCTTGCAGTGCAGATATCAGGTAAAACAAATGCTTTGGGTCCTTTTGAAAAAGAAACCATGACCTTTCCTGGGAGCACTTTGATGTGCCAAGCCCCAAGGGCAGGTGGAGTTGAAGACAATCAGAACTCAGACTGAATTTAGGCTATTTACAGGAATAGTTTGGACACTTGGTCATGGGTTTTGAAGAAAATAGAAGAGAAATACAATATGATCATTGCTGAGATAGAATTCCTGCCCACATCTCCAGCAGTAGCGGAACACTGCAGTCAGGCTTTCAGAGGATTTGAGTGCTATGACACAATGCAGTACTAATATTATATGGCAGGGATTTTTGAGCTGTGTCGTGGATCTTTGTGTTCGTGTTTCTTTTAAATTGCTATTTCTGCCAAAATAACTTTTGCTATTTTGAAGTTGTTGTTTAGTTTACTTGTGAACTGCAGTGTGAGTCTGCAGGATAAACCCTTGGAAAAAGATAAATATATACATAGATGGATATATATATACATAATGCAAATCCTTAAAATGCCACAAAGTAATTCTCCATTGGATCTATAGATACTTGCCCATCTATAAAATTACTGTTGCTTTTGTCAAGGACTCCCGGCTAATTCCAGCAAATTCTCAATTTTTTTTACTAAAGCGGAGCACCCTCCTACCCCTAACAATCGTTCATCAGATGCTGATTCTCCACAAAATACTTTCTTGCTTCATATTTTAACTCACACTAAAGTGGTTTATGCAGTTGTAAATTCTGTAAATTACTAAAAATTACTGAAATTAGAAAAACAATTGAAATACTGAAAATCAAACCCTGTGTTCTTAGGCTGCTGATCAGGCTAGAAAAATCACATCACCAAAAATTAGCAATTTGAGTTATGTACTTTGGCACATCCTTCCTTGCTCATCTACAATGTAATGAAGTTGTTTACTGTGAAGAGGAAATAAAAAACATTGTATTTAGGAGGATACGTAGTGCTGGTATGGGAAGTCTAACAACTTACTTTCTTCAGCAAATCTTCATAAGAAGGGTTCCAGTGACACTGTAAAAGAAGACAGAGACAAAAACATAACTAGAAGCAAATTAAATAATGTTTGTAACCTGCAAGTACTGGGTATCTCAGAGAGCCATATGGCTGACAGTTCTTTGGGCATTAAAAAAATGAGAGAAAAATGAAACAACTGAAGACATTTTTACTGGATGACTTGCACCATATCTGGTGCATGTTTTATTATCAGCAGTGTAGCTGAGGAATTCCTATTTCTCTGATAAAAAGAGCAACACTAAATGATTTTGTTACAGATTTCCAGGGTTGCATTGATAAATCAGTAGTGAGAAGTCAATCCTGACAGAAGAATGTTCAGCCTCATAATGTAGCTAAAGGATTTGGTTTATATAAAGGCAAAAGTTCAATTGGCTGATGCTGAAAATGCCAGCATTTTTATACTGAATCTGCAGCAGTTTTGATGCTTTTTTATTATTATTATTTGTTTCCTGTCTGGATCACTATCAGTCAGAATGATATTTCTTGGAAAAGGTTCTCATAGACATGGATCTGGTTGCAAGGAAGAACATCTTTTCCTGGGAACCTTGCACAGGATTACCTTGTACAGGAGTGTAACAGTGGCACTGTTATCCCTTAGAGGTGTTAATCAGTCGTGCTTTGGGAAGAACATGAGGAGCACTAGTTGTCTGTTGATCCTAAGGCAGGTATGAAATGAATTCAAGTGTTTGGATAACCTTTTTTGCACAAATGAACAGTCTTAACTTTAGTTTCCTGTAGAGCTTCTGGCTATAAGAATCTAAGTAGCTAAATCATCTGCTGCAATCCTATGGGAAAGAGGTTGTATTTACACGTTGCATCCAGTGTTCAAGAGGCAATGTATCAATGAAAAGCTGAGATCAGGGTGAGCAACATACAAAAAAATCCCCCAAAGTACTCCCCAAACATTCCCAGAACTTTGCTTGTGATTCAAGATGCAAACAGCCATGGGATCATGGCTTGGATCATGGTTTGGAAAGACAGTTGTCTGCCAGGGAAAGCTGGAGCTTCCCTTGGAATGGAGAATGTAAACCTTTTCCCTCCAAATTATTATAATCTTTACAATTATTGGCTTTCAGGCAAAGATATGAGAATAGGAATAACAGTTCTTTATTAGGAATATTAAAAAAAGACCAAATGTAGTAGTACAAAAAAACAAGCAAGCAAACAAACAAAAATCATAGAAACCCTGACAGAGTCAGAAATACAACCTGACACCCCGTTGGCAGGGAATCCAGTGAATCCAGTGGAAAAACTGGATCCCTGGTGCTCCTGAGTCTCAGTTTTTATCTAGGTAGGAATGGTTGGCTCCTCCCACTGGGTGGAGCACCTCACAATGGGATGATGTAATTGTATCAGTCATTGGTGAGCCTCAATGGCCCATTAACAGCAGATATCCCCCAGAGGGAGGATGGGTCGAGGAAGAGATAAAGAGCATTGCTCCACCTGGTTTTAACAGCTGACCCATTAACAGAAGGCACCTGCCCCATCACCCCTGGAGTTATGAGGAATGGGTTATACAAGAGAGAAAGAAAAAACACCTCCTCAACTGGTTTCAACAAATTGAAATAGAACACACTTTTTTGGTTACATATTGCAACCCAAGACAGATGGTCAGTCCATTCAGGATACTAAAAAAATGTGATTTATTTATTTATTTATTTATTTTTGCCTTTCCCTTACATCGAAGTTCTTGTAACTCAGTTGGAGAGTACATTTTTAAAAATGTGTGTTTTCACAAGAAACAAAGGGAATGAATCATCCTTAGCTTAAGCATCTAAAAGTTAGAAAATCTGCACAACTTAGGCTCCTTTTATTATTAGTGGAAAGGAAAAAAACATGTCCTGTAATCGGAATTCACAAAAGGGCACATTAATCCCCATTTGATAGTGTCTGGTTTTGTCTCTTGATCCTAAAGTATCTTACAGGGATTAGTTCAGGCTTGACAGCTCACTTTCAGATGTCTTGACAACACAGCTCTCCCACAGCCTTTATAGTATATAATTGGTGGAAGACAAACAATTTATGCTTTAATTACACTGCTAGCCATCTCTTGTACAGGCAGCTAATTTTACTCTTTTGGATGCTTTTCCTTCCTGGATTTTATTTTAATTTTATTTCACAGACATTTTAAATTCTGAACACTTTCTTAGAATTTTCCATTATCTCTATTAATAACTTGAGTATGTCATCTTGAAAATGTCTATCTGGTTTGTATGCTAGAGAAATTCTTCTAGTCAATTATCAAATCCATCAAATATAGTAATATTTTCAATATTTCACTTGCTATTTTGCATTTTTCTAAGAAAATATGGGCATATATCTAGTTCTTAGTCATCTATGCAGCTGTAGAAATAATACAGCATCAATCAGACTTGAAAATTGAGTTAAAGTTGGCAATTTTTTTTTCTGTGTGGTCATTAAGTATTTAGTATTTCCTTTCGTTGTTCAGAGAATAAATTTAAGAAAAATTACTTCCTCTCTATATGATCTCACTTCTGCCAAGTGCCCCAAGTAAGCCTTTCCTGTGATAGATTATGCCTGGTTCCATGGAGCTTCTACCTGCTGTGTTTGGAGATGGCAATCAGGCTTGTCCAGAATTTCTGGCCTCCTTGCCTGCTGGATAAGGACCCTTTGTGATAAATTTCAAAATAGCCAATTTGCATTCAAGGTCTTATATTTGTGTCGAAAAGCTGAGAGCGGTACACTACTTTAACAAAACATTTAAATTGAAGTATGAGTATATACTTCTTTAAATTGCTTTAGGTGCAAAGAAAAACAAGGAATTGATAATGAATGAGAAAATTATCTTTAGCATTATAGAGTGTTTCACATCTGTTAGGATATATATGCTATTTACATTTCATGTACTAGTTTACAGGTACTGACTGTCCTTCAAAATAGTCTTGCTATATGCATTTTATAATTCACTTATAGGCCTGGTTTTGAGAAGGATTAATCTATTTCTGTTAAACACTAGTATTCTGAAAGAATGAATAATGAAAAAAAATTCAGTATCATTTCACTCTTAAATGTAATATGATTTTTATTATTATTATCTGTTTTCATTAGCTTTTCTGTGACTGGAGAAGGAAATTTTTCTGTGTTCATATGAAAGCTCACATAAAAAATCTGTTGTCAAGGTAAACTTAATTACAAATCTGAAAATGTTTTGGGACTGTTCCTTCAGGTGAAAAAGATATATCATCCAATAACCCGAATGAAAAACTACAGAAATATAAACCTACAATATTAAAACTCAAAGTCTTAGAATTATAGTCACAGTCTCCAAATATTCCATGAGAGAAGCTTCTTCCCATAAAAGTAAAAGTAACTATAAATGATAATGGAAATCCCTTTGGTTTATGGAAACTTATGGAACCTTTCAACTAATGTAGTGAGCCTGGAGTCAGCTACTTTTTCAAAGCTTAATCTGGAGAAGAGGAAATTGATGCCCAAGAACCGTGCTTCACAACATCTACCAAGATAAAAATAGTATTGAAAAAATTGTCTCATTAGAAAACCTGTCAGAGGCAGGTTTTAGGCATCTCTGCCACACAAAAAAGCAGGAGGGAAACTAGTCCTCTTCACACCTTTTCTTCTAGCTCTGGTTCAATGCTCTGCCAACACAGAGAGCTCCAGGAAGAGTCTTCCCTCTGTCCTGTGAACCTGGCTGCTAGATTAGGGACAGTAGTGTGAGATAAAGCAATTTAGACACAGGGAATTTAGGATCCATGACATTAAAGAGCAATTCAGCAGAGGTTCACAGAGTCCAGGGGTGCCAGGGGTACCAGATTCACAGATAACTTTTCCTGCTGTGTTGCAATCTAACCAGAGAGGGCTGTTGCCTCACCAGTTTCATTTATTTATTCTATGGACATAACAGAGAACTCTTCCCAGACAACCATCAGACAACAGGGACAAAACAACTACTGCAGACAAAAATGAGAAAGAAAATGAATAAGTAAAGGGTTCACGTGCTTTTTTTCCCAGAATGCTCACTTTGAAAATTCCTCACTAAGTATGTTCTTTTTAAAAGGTGTTTTTGTACCAAAATAGAATGCATTTTCCAGTGTCTCCATGGTAACTTTGCTTCTTATTAAATGGAAGAGGAAAAAAGCCTAATTAACTCATATGACCTTGTATTTGTTAAAGTATTCTGCTATATCTTTAGTGAGTCTGTCTTCTGTATATTGAAAGACACTGTTTTCCTTTGACTGTTTTTCTTTTTAAAGAGTTATGGGTTTTTCCTATTAAATGTAGATCATTGTGCAAACAGCAAATGGTATATCAACTGAGAAAATGATGCCTCTCTGCCCCTTGATGTTTAACTTTCAGATGTAGTGCTACTTTACCTTGGAGCTGCAGGAATAGTTATTATGCTTATTCTTTTCACAAAAACCTAAATGATAGGCTTCCAACAATCATATCTGCTGTTAGTCAAGTGCAGTCCTTTAAACAATTAGTTTAACTCCTTTACTCTGGGAAATAAACTAAAATAAATAAATTTATCCAAGCCTTTCAAAACCATTTTAGAGTAAAAATGATGAAAATGAAAGATAAAAATTGAAGGGAAGGGAAGGGAAGGGAAGGGAAGGGAAGGGAAGGGAAGGGAAGGGAAGGGAAGGGAAGGGAAGGGAAGGGAAGGGAAGGGAAGGGAAGGGAAGGGAAGGGAAGGGAAGGGAAGGGAAGGGAAGGGAAGGGAAGGGAAGGGAAGGGAAGGGAAGGGAAGGGAAGGGAAGGGAAGGGAAGGGAAGGGAAGGGAAGGGAAGGGAAGGGAAGGGAAGGGAAGGGAAGGGAAGGGAAGGGAAGAGAAGAGAAGAGAAGAGAAGAGAAGAGAAGAGAAGAGAAGAGAAGAGAAGAGAAGAGAAGAGAAGAGAAGAGAAGAGAAGAGAAGAGAAGAGAAGAGAAGAGAAGAGAAGAGAAGAGAAGAGAAGAGAAGAGAAGAGAAGAGAAGAGAAGAGAAGAGAAGAGAAGAGAAGAGAAGAGAAGAGAAGAGAAGAGAAGAGAAGAATAAGGAATTTTCTAAAGGAAAAAGGTGAAGTAAATCTATGGGCCTGGTTACAATTCACACTGTGGCCTCTTTACTTTTGTCATAGTCATAAGAAAAGGATCCATTGTACTTGTACATTAACATAACACTACGAAATACTATGGAGGCAGAATACTAAAACCATATATTTATAAAATATCTAAATAATCTTACAAGATCTTCTACTTCCATGAATTTTAGTGTATAAAAAGAAAAGAAAATCATATAAGAATGAACCTTGAGTTGAATTTTTTAAATTTTCCACAAACAGACTGAGTGCTTATAAATCTGTGCCCTGGCTATCCTGGTGCAGTTAAAAGATTTTAAGGAAGCAGCAGCAAAGCTGGACTTGGCAATCTCAAAGACCTTTCCCAACCTTATCAATCCTATGATTCTCTAAAGCTTCTATGTGACCCTTGAGAATGCTCAGCCCTGTCTTCACAGGGAACAACCTCATTACCAGTGAGAATGTGGGGAAGGAAGAAGAAGGCTTTCAAATAAGGATACCCCAAAGGAGTTATCAAAACTACAGACATATATGAGAATGGCTACTCTAACCACAGACATCCACGGAACTACTATTTACTGGAGGTCCATTCCTAAGCCAGCAATGGACAACAACAGGTAGCAGAATGACAATCATCCAGGGCATGATTATAAACCTCACCTGTTGGGATGCAAACCTGGCAGGTAGCTGCTGAAGAGCTCTTGTAGATCACTTGGAATAGAGCTACTGTTGTTCCTTGGTCCTCATGGCACAATCTAAAGCACATCTCCTCTGTGCACCTGGGAGAAGCCATGTAACTCTTGCTTCTCAGAAAGCAGTGTGTTCCAGTTTTCCAGCCTTTCTTCAAATAACCTGCTGCAGCTGGTATTTAATCTGTGTGTTTTGTCTGAAGGGGCACTGAGGGATTCCTGGTGACTCAAGTAAATAAAGATATTTGAAATGTCACTACTCTGTGACAGTTCTTGGCCTAATTGAAGCTGGCTCAAGTGAAAGAAGCAGACCTAGGAATAAAATGTTTTGAGCCATTGATTCCAAGTAGTGCACAATGTTCTCAATATAAATGTAGGCCTCTTCTTATCCTTTACCTCTGGGTATTTTTATTAGGTATGCTGGCTCCAGAAGGCAGCTATTTTTTATATATACCTGCTTTGTTTACTCATTTATGTTTCAAAATGGCACAGCGCTCTTAGACTCAGAATCTATGCCTGGAGTGTGACATGACAACAGGGTTACAGTTGTGTGGATGCTTTTGGATGTGCACAAGAAAGAAGGTTTTGGAGAGGTACTCACAGAATGATGGGGAGCAAATCTGGTCCATTCTTGCCATTGCTGCATTTTGATAGCCATCATTTATCAGAACTATACCCAAGTTTTGCTTTAGAGAAAACTAGTCCCAGGAGTAAACTAATATCTGTGCAGGGGGACCAGTGTGCTGCAGAGCAGGATTGGTGTGGATGCTGAGGCAAAATGGAAGACAGCTCCCTTATGGAGGAAGGAAAGCAGGATTAAAAGAGCATATGAACTAAAGACAAGCTAGGATATGACCTAAGATTTGGAATGGTCTTGCTGAAGGTAACCCAAGTCCTGCAGTATAACAGGTATTCCTAAAGACTCCCCATATGATATGCAACAGAGAGATAGGTGTTAAGACCAGAAGGCACTATATGAGCCTGAGGAAGATCAGGCTTAGCCTTCTTTATTGGCATGTCCCTTAGGAACAATCTAATAGAAGGTAGTACAGATAAAGGATTGGAAGAGAGTCCCATCTTGGAAAAGAGTCCCATTGGACTCTACTGTTTACCATTTATTGTCCATGCTGGGGACACAGCTCTCCCCAAACTAAACAGCAACAAAGAATTATAGCTGCTGGCCTTTAGATGTGTGTGAAGTATTGTAGTAATGTGCAAGACAGCGTAGCTCAGAGAAACATATGGAGAATCACTGGCACACTGCTTGACATATGTGACATGATTACTGGATTTTGTGAGCTGTGATTTTAGATGGAGCCTTGGCTCTTTAGACAGAGCCTCAGCAGTGCAGGATGCGGAACAAGGCACTGAGTATCTAGAGTTTGTTTTTTAGAGAAGTTCTCCCATCCCTTGTGGTGAACCTGGATAGGAAGCCACCCTCCCTAAAAAAAAACATTCTTAGAAAATCCATACCTGCAGCTTGCCACAGAACCTGGTCACTTGCAGCTCTACAAACCTTGCCTGAGCTCCAGTTTTCTGACAGCACTGTGGTTTCAGAGTTCCCTCATTCTAAATGCTGTGCATGAGAACATCCAAAATGTCACATCAGTCACTGAAGTGAACATAACATGAGCATTATGAATCTCTGATTGTCTGCAGCTCAGTGCAATTTCTGGAACTAGCAGTGTAGCAGAGAAGATGCCTGACAAGGAAGTACATAAGGAAATATTCACCAACTGCAGTGACAAGAACCATCTGAGTTACACTGGGCTAAAGAAGGAGCTGGAAAGTTATTAAGGAACTGAATTATCTTCTCACTTATATGTCATAAGTTAAAAAGTCCTGTTTCCAGTAAGCTCCACCAATTTGAGAAATGCTGCATTAGAGCATTCACTTCCCTCCAGTGTTGTCTATGGCTCTTGGAAAATCTGCACAACTCCTTTGACCTTCTGCATTAATCCATTCTGTATCCATTTAAAATGGTAAATACAGAATATGACTCAGGTCAGGCATGACTCTATGAAGGCTGATATTACAATAATTGTTCCTGTAATAGCATTTTATACTGTTACAATTGTTCAGCGGGTTGTTTTTTTTTTTTCAATAGAAGTAGTATATATATTTTCTGTGCAAAAGTGGTAATAATTCCACCAACAGTAAATGATCTCATATTTCAGAGCAATATAGTGAAAAAATAGATTAGTAAAACAATTGTAGTTTGGTATCGAAGAACCTTATCCTAGTAGATTTCAGTTTTTTGCAAATCTTTGTTATCTCCTCCAAGCCACTGTAGGCACCTCAAGACTACAAGGGAATTCTTGGGTCACCAGTTTCCACAGGATCCTCTCCTATTATGTTTGTATCAACTAACCTTTTTATAGAACTGAGAAGCTGAGAAAACCTGGAAGATGTTCTCTCTTAAGCTTTAAGCCTGTTCAGCACTTCACCATGCTGTCTGAAAATAATCTAATCTTGAAAATAATCTAATCTGCTGTTAACGTATCCATGGTTCATTCATACCTATGTCAAAGTGGCTCTTTAGCATAAATAGATCTGAATTTCTCTTGTTCTTCTCTGCTTTAGATATTTATAGACAGCAGTGACACCCCCACTCAGCTTTCCTCCTGCTTGTCTAAGCAAGCCACATATCTCCATCCCAGCTAATAAAATATGTTTTGTATTCTCTAGAACAGTGTGGTTAATCTTCCCTGAGTTTAGCTTACCTGAGTTCACAGGTAACCAGAAGTGTATGATGTAGATGATAAGCCCTCCAGAGAAGTATACTGTTCATTTCCCTCTCTCTCTCTGTAGGAAAGGATACACTCTAGATTTAAAGTTTCATTTTTCAATCTCCTCATATTGTTGGACATATGTCTTGTGTGACATTCTCTTCCCTGAGATCCACCTGCAGTTTCCAAGTATAAACTCTGATTTACAAAAAATTTTCAGAGCTGTCTCTGCCTACATGGCACTGCACGTTTGTACATTAATCTACCATTCGTTGATTCAGTCTTCATGGCTCTTCAATTTGTCTACATTATATCCTGATCTTGCTCTATACAACTAACTTCTGACTTAGCTCACCAGCAAGTTTATATATACTGTGGGTTTTTGCATCATTACTTTTATTTTAGTCTCGAAAATGTTCCTCAGACCTAATAGTGTATTTCAGCCTTAGAATTTTGTTTTTATCAATGTGGATCAGATTCTCTGTTACTTTTTTACAATGGGTGTCATTTTGCCATGCAAACACTCTTACTGATTAAATAAAAAAATTGTGCAGTAAGTTGTCACTAACACAGACAGGATCTGCATTTACTTAAAATGTAAACAAACCAATGTACATCTAATTTACAGGCTAGGTAAGCAGTTATGAAGTACCTGAAAGATTATTCCTTTTGTTATGCACTTCTGTTAATAAATCACTCTTTGATCAGAAAGAATTGATTCTTCTCTCTAAATATATATGTAGAAAAAAGAAGTCTCTGAGACTGTTTCCCCTTAAGCTGAATATTTCAAGAAGTATTATTGAACAAGACACAGAAAAAAGACGGAGGATTTATGATGTGTGTAAATGTGTTAGAAGCTGATGTGAATTCATTTAACCTGAGGCTTCTAACGATAATGTAGTTGAAATAATTTCAATTATTATCATTCTTATTGGAGACAGTAAAATATTTTTTCATTAAAATCTGTGCCTTGCTAAATGAACTAAGGCATCTTAAAAAATGGCATTAAAATGAATATGCCATCCATTATAAGGAGATACAACATAAGATTCTATTTACATCTTTTTTTCAGGTCAAATCCTCATATACATCACCTTAGGTGTTTCAGGGATTGGCAGAGTTTGTAGAGTATGCAGTAGTGTATGTTGTAAGTATGTAATGCTTTTGGGTACGCTTGAAAAGAAAGATGGTGCTACACACAATTTTCAGGACAGGCATTCTTGTATTTTTTTTTGCTTACCTGACTTTGCCATCAGAGTAATCATTTGTTCTGGCTGCTGTTTGAACTTGTACTCTCCTGTCTAAAGCAGGTGCCTGAAGGCAGTTTATTTCCTTTGATGGTGGATTTGTTGCCGTTTACCAAACCTTTAGTGTGGGTTCCCTGCTCCTTGGGGGCCAGGAGTGTCCGGGCACCCCTAGGGACATCCTGAGGGGCAGCAGGGGACTGCCACACCAGTCAGCTGTCCAGCAAGTACCAGGCAGACATAGCAGCAGGCAGGTCTGGTGTCAGGTCCAGAGCTCTGCCCATGGGTCAGAGTCCAAATTTGGTCCAGCAGGTATGTGGCTGTGACTGGGGAGTGGCTCTGGATGTACTTCATGGGCAAGCCTCACCTTAAACCAACACCTGGACTAGGAGGAGGATTCCTTGCTGGGGTATCTTAGCAGACCTGTTCAGGGGGAGCCTCCACTGAGGCTTTTTAGCAGAGATTCTGCCAATAGCTCTCTCCAAGGCCAGGCACCCACACGTTATCTAAGTTGGCCCTAAGCCCAAGCAGACAAATCCCCATCAGTGGGACAATGTGCTCAGACACTTGACATTCAGAATCATTGTATATATTGACTATCACAGGGGAAATAATATTGTCGAGCAGAAAAAAGTGCTCCAGGTGGCAAATAAACCAGTGATACAGTTATTTTATTCACTGAAATTAGTTGAATGTGATTGGCAATGGTCACTGAGGCTAAGTGGATTAATTGGTTCTTGACCACACATTCTTCTCTCTGAGAGGGGCTAAGAAAAGACAATAGAAATGTTTTCAATTTAGCTACCAGCAAACATTGATGTTTATTATTTCTTTTAACTTTTTGAGACATTTCTTAAGTTTGTAATAATGTGAGCACCTTAATGTTAACTTAGGTCTTGTGGTTCGAGGATTTTCTCAAATGTCAGATAACAACAAAGGAGGGGAAGGCAAACCAATGTGGTAAATTGAAGAGAATTACTAATAGTGCCACAGTTCATCACAAATAAAACAAACAGGAGGCCAAAATAAAAGGAGAGAAACACTCTTACTGTTCCTCAGCTTTCTGCAATGTAGTGAAACTATTTATTAAATGATGTTGAGTCTATGAGGGGATTGGAACTGCAAGCAAGGAAACCCTGACCTTTTCATTCCTACTGTTTTGAGAGTAAAGAACTTAGTCTTTACTGTCCGTAAATAAACAGGACAGCAACAAAGGTACCTGGTTCCATTTATTCCTCCTTCTAAGAGAAATAAGCTGCAGGAGCCAGAATTTTGGGTAAATGCAGGGGTCAGCAGAGGCAGCAACATTTATGCCTCATGCCTTGGTTCCCGCTTGCATTACTGCTAAC
Source organism: Acrocephalus scirpaceus scirpaceus (assembly GCA_910950805.1). Lineage (NCBI taxonomy): Eukaryota > Metazoa > Chordata > Aves > Passeriformes > Sylviidae > Acrocephalus > Acrocephalus scirpaceus. Next base: position 49,991,005 of record OU383774.1, on the reverse strand, counting down.
ATTTTCCATGCACTGTATTGGAAGAAATGTAACTCCTTTAAGTCAAAGAACGTTTGATGATCCAACTTTCTCTGCTTCACTGCTGCTTAAGTTTAGGCTTAGAATTGTACAAAAAGACCCCATTTTGGTTTGGTTTTTTTTTTAACACTGCTCCTGTCTTTAAATATTTTCCTTCCCAGGAAGACAGAATTTCTTGGTGAGGGCTCTTGTCAAAAGTGTAAGTATGACCTCAAGTATATTTTTTTAGAAATTAAAACTCCCCCCAAAAGACTCAGGAGGAAAAATATGGACATAAAAGTAAATGACAGAATTACAAAGTCACATATTCTAATTAGATTTATATATGTATAATATATAATTAGAGATTATATTAGAATATATGTAACTAGAATTAGAAAAAAAAGTAAACATTTTCCCCACTGCTAGACAGCTAAAGAGTACAGTATTTTAAAAAGCAATGGAATCTCTCTGGTACAAGCATGAAAAGAACCAACATATACTCATGAAAAAAATTACAATTTTTATTAAAAGTACAGAAAGATCTCTAAATGAAAGATCCTTTGGATGATTCCTATCAGACAGGAATATAAATTAATTTTCTATTGATATTCCTATTGATAAATAATTTACTAAATTAAGTGCTACATGGAGTACACTTTCCTATGAGAAATGTATTTTGACCATGTTATTTTGTTGCTATTATCTTTTACTCACCTAACTTTATATATTTTGAGACTTCAGTAGCTACAAGGAAAAAGTTGCTATATTCCCCTTGTTGGTTGTCTGGAATGGACTCAACATCTCTGGAGAGCATTTCTGCTCACAAACCTTCCTTTCTTTCCTTTGTTTTATCCTAATTTAGTTTATTTATAGATAGCCTACCTGGTTAATAGTGATTCAAATTTTGAATAACTATCTAGACACAAGCTAGGCAAATAAAGTATCAGGAATTATGCTGCCAAATGAATGACTGGTGAAATCTATCATATTGGGGGTATCAGTATATATCTTGGTTACCATGTGTTTGGTAAGATCTCCTTCTTCACATTCACTAATATTAATATGAAGTACATGCATTAAGAGGAAAATCCTTGTTTTGATCAAGCTTCAATTTGGTGTAATTGAAAAGTACTTAGACTTTAAATATAAAGTTCCCATTTCTGCAGCATTGTTATTATTGTTTGGAGGAAGAAAAAGAATTTATGATGTACTTGTTCTATAATTGGACTCTTTTTCTAGTATTTATTTCTGTGAGAGTCTTTTGTTTTCTTTGACTTCTTGTTCTGTTCTCAAACATGCATGATAATCTCACTTGGCTCTCCTACTGCTACTGTTTTCAAGTGGCTGCAGTTATAAGTAGCTAACCTGCTGAGACATAGTCTATTTAATACCTGAAGCTGTCTTAGGGACCAGATATCCCTACAGAATACAAACAATTGGCAGTGGGCAAATGCATCCGGTAAAAAAAAGGTTCTATTAAACTTTCAGCAGGTGAGAAAGAGTGATGGGGCATTTTTATGTATGGCAAATAGTAACCACTGAAAGTGTGTCCAGACGTTGTGTAAACTTGGTGAATTTTGAAAAAGATTCTTCTAATTGTTCAGTACTTTTGTTAATTTTGTTCTTCATATGTGAGAATAGATAAGCAAATCTTGAAATTTATATTCTTTGGGAATAGGCTAACATAAGAAAACATGAAAAGGAAAAATAAGAAAAGGGAATAAGGATCTTGTACCTGAAGTGTCTGGCTTTTCTGTTTAAGTTGGCTGCTCACAACTGTGAATATTTGAAAAAAATTGCTTCCACTTTGAGGTCATTCTTGCTCACTTTGAATGCCAGAACCCCTTTTCCTCAGGATCCTTCTTATTAATTACCTATTCTTTGACAATTGCCTCAGTTAAGGAGGATGATGGGGAGAGATGGAACAGTCTAGCTTCCTGCCTGGGCCAAATCATATTTCCAGCTAAAGTCAAGGCAGAGATGTCTGTACATAAGTTCTTGCAATTAAAACATACATTTGTTAATAAGTCATTCTTTGCAGTGTTTGATTCCAGTGAAAATTTTCTCCCATTGCACTATGGAGATCAGAATTGCCTCTTTCAACATTTCAAAACCTCTAAATGAAACTCCGATTATCATCAGATCAATATAAAACTAATGATGCTTTTAAGATTTTCATTCCTTTTTTGTTGTTGTTTCCTGATTGCTAAACTGTTAAGATAAATTTGAACATGTATTAAAAACTTTCTCTGTATTTGTGAAGTACTGAAGGTTTCAATTTTTTAAATGAAAGCCTGGATTACAGAGAATCCAGGTGATTTCAGAAGTCTCGACTGTAAGAAAAACTTTGAAAATACAGAGGCATAGAGAAGTCAGTATTCAATTCCACTCCTAGTGACACTATCTGCCCTAGAGATATCACAAACTGGTTAAAAGGAAGCAAAAAAAGGTAGAAGAGTAGCTTTCCTTTTTAAATAAGAAACCAAAGTAGGAAAGGAAAAGCTGCCACCTGTTAACACATTTAGGCCTAATTATGTTCTTAAAACCCATTGACCTCAACAGTACTTCTCAAGAACTTGTATTTATGCCCATTATGACTTTACTCTGAACTGGAATCTGTCTCTCAGGTCCAGGTCACCTACCTTTAGGCACCAGGCTGAAGTCACCTGCTGTGGTCTCTCTTCATTGCTCAATAGAAAGTGATAACAGATCTTACATGTCTGTGAAAAATCCTTGCAGTTGTATGCAATATATATGCAGTCTTATGGTCTCATATGTATTTTGTGGTAGTTTGGAGATGCCATTCCAATCAGTTAACTGCAGGACTGTCCTTTTCTGCATTATTTCTAGGCATGACTGATTCATTGAACTGAGGAAGCAGCAGCTTTGTTTGGTGTGGGTTATGGGAGGCACACACTGGTGAAAGGAGAAGTTGGTGAAGACACCCCAACACATACAGGCTCAGGCAGTGCAGCCACAGGACTACATTTTTTAGAGTAGGAGGCCCTAGATGGCAGCTGAATGACTTCTTCCAATTTGAAACAAGTTCTTAGTCTTGATTGAATTTTGCAGATCAGTATGAGGTACTGGTACAGGAAATGCAAAGAATTTCTGCATATCTGGGCATGCATAGAGAAACATCAGCTTTTTACAACAGAGTGGTGAAATCTTGTCAGGCGTTGTACGTACCTTAAAGAAAGAGAACCCTGAAAGAGAGCCAACTTAGAAATACACTGAGAATTTCTCTGTGTGTCTGAAACTCTTCACAGGTTCTCATCCTCTGAAATACACCAAGCCCCTTTCTAGATCTCTCAGGTCTGAGTGCCTCATAGTGTCAGAATTTCCAGACACCTTCCAACAGTGCTGAATTATCATATGAATATTGTTTTGGCTTATGCTTTGTTGTTATGCCCATCATATGAACACATATATATTTTAATTTTTTTCATTATGCCAGTATTGGTTCGCAGGGAAAACACTGCCTGCTGAAATGTGTGCAAAAAATGTCAATACATGATGCTGGAAAAAAAGTTTTAAAACTGAATAATCTATAACATGACATTAGATTTCAAAATAATATAGTGAATAATTCTTGTCTTTTCAGATTTCTTTAAAAATGGATCTGAAAAACACTTAACTGTATGAGATTTTCAAGTATAAGTTAACATTAGTATCAAAGGTTCTTAGACCATACCTCTGTCAGATAGAAGCATGTGCCAGGTCAAGATTTCCACCATGTGGGTTGTGCAAGTTTTGGAATAAAAGAAAAAAAAAGAGAGAATTCAAAATATTGTACAGATGAGAGAGAAACATGTTGGTTATAAAATACAGACACAAGAGAATCTTCTTGAGTAAAAAATTCCTTTGAAGAAAATTGTAAAATATATTCTGAGGATTAGAGGTAATATATGGCATTCAAGGGCTGGATGGGAACTGGAACAGACATCTCTGAAATATTGCAAAAAGGAAATATACTTTGGAATTGTGCAATGGAAGAAGATTTTAACTTCCCGCGTACAAACTGGTGAACAGAGACAGTAAAAGTGAATTACATGGTCAATGTATTTCTAGAAATGTTGGCTCAAAGATTTATTCACATAAATATTACATGAGTAAGAAATGGTGTTGGTTAAGGCTAGGTTTCTAAAGCACATGAGAATATAAAGACTGACTTTAGAGTACAATCTTGGACTGAATATGTCGGCTTTTCTCTATGTAAATTTATGTAGGCATAAAATTAGCTTTTCATCTAAGATTTTCAGTCTCAAAGGAACAAACAAGCTCTGAAGACTTAAATGGTACAGAATAGAATCTCTAATATGCTGTTAGTTTGGACTTTGCTTAAATCAAAGTTACAAGAATTCTTCAGAGTTTGCATCTCAAACAAAGAAGAAAGGTGAGGGTTCTAGTTCTAACAGTCTCAAGTGCCGCCTCTGAAAAAGCATGAGGAATAATCAGGAGTAGGAAATGAAACAGCAAACAAGACAAGCAACAATCTTGACAAGAAGCAAGACAGCAAACATCTTACAGCTCAGGAAGGAGGCAGTTCAGATTTGCTTTAGGTCACACAAGGTTAGGTTTTACATTTGAGGTTAGAATAAGCAGGGTTAATTTTTTTCAAGTTGTTTAAATGGAAAGAAGAGCACAGTAAGAGTTCCTGAAAGCTTGATAGTGGCACCTATACTTTCATGTTATCTTTTTCATGGAAAATGATTAGTGTATTCTTGTAAATGTGATACTGGCAGAGATGGACTTCCTCTATGACCTGGTATGTATTTTGCTGTGTTTCTAAGAAGGAAAATGAGAGGTTAAATCCTAAACAATAATCATGGTATTGAAGTTCAAAAAGATTTAGTTGTTCCTTCCTGCTATCTTCCTTAGCTGATTCAGTTAAATAAGAATCATTGCATAGACTAAGCAAGTGAAGGCAGCAAAAATAGTAGACCTGTGTATAAAATAATTTTTTGAAAAATTACCTCAAGCAGAAAGAAATCTCATTTATGAAACACAATATGCTCCCATCAGAAAATCACTATCACAAAATCTGGAAAAATTGTTGTGCAAAATCACAAATCTTGATATAAAGTTTTAAAATTTACTATTGAGTAAATTTTAAAATGGTGCTGAGTGATGCTTTATGACTGGAAAATTACCTATTTCGAAACAGGAAGATGTGGAGCAACATCAGCTGCAGTAGAAAGATTTCAGTTGTAAGCAAAGCTTTACAATAAATTTGAAGAGATATTAATAGCCCTGAAATAGATGCTACAAGAACATAACATGTTATGCATGCTAGATAACACTAGAATAACACAATGTCTCTCTTAGGAAAGAAAATTATTTTTTTAGACAAGGAGCTAATGTATCTGACATTCACTACAGTGATATGGTGGCATTTGAGACAGTAATATGAGAGAAGAGAGAGAGAGAGAAGTTTAAAGAAGATAAGGATGAGGAGACTGGTTGTGTCAAAAGAGGAATCTAGGGAATTATCCCCAACAATCTTCCAGAAGGATAGTTTCTGGTTTTTTCTGTCAGTTTATTAATGATGCAGGCAGAAATCATAAAAGTCCACCAGTTAAACATGAGAATATAACAGTTTGGGCATTAAAAAAATAATAGATTTTCCTTAAGTACATTCAGTCTGAAAAATCCAGAGAAGCTTGTAAATATAAACATAGTGATGTTCTGCACAGCCATTTATTAAAAACAAGGGGGAAGATTGATTGAAGTCAGAGAAAGGTGAGTTTTCAAAGACCTACTACATGAAGTATTGTCTGCAATAGCAAACTGTTGTCCTTGGCGACTGAAGAGTTCCTTCCCAGCCTCATGTTCTTAGGTGAAAAGCTAAAAATCAATACAGATCTTAGGAGTGTCTGATAGTCAGATGCTAACTCAAAGAATCTTTCAAACCAGTAGAAGCTTCAAAACGTTAAAAGCAACCAGAAATCCTTCCAAAGATTGCAAATTGCCTTACTTTTAGGGTAATTTTTTGTAATTAATTGCAAGGAGCTTCCATGCCTTGGAGTGAAACCCTGAGAGGCCCTGACTGCAGGCACCTGCCCTGCCTTTCACTCTAATACACAGAACTGAACCTTAGCCAAGATAAATCTCTGTCAAGCATCCTCAAAGTTCAAGTGTTAACCATTGCATTGGTGGCTGCTCTACCAGAGTAGCCATTGGTATGAAAATATATATCTAAAAAAAAGTTTATCTAAAATAATTGCAATTTAGTTTTTGGCCTAAGCTAGTCATGTAGCTTCAGGGAGGGCAGAAAGTTTTTAAGAGAAGCTGTGAGCCAAGACTCACAGGCAGGCAAGGCAGATTCTCACCAGTGAGGCCATCCCACTGCCCATAGTGATGAGCAAGGCAGCTGGGGGGGTAGTGATGGGCAGCCCCAGCCCAGGGCACTGGGCACCTCCCTGGGAATGAAGATGGACCACAGCTGGGCCAGGGTGTCAGGGTCAGAGTGTGAATCCATGTGAGCCCTGGCAGATAGCTATGATGCAGTGCAGCTCTGGTAGGGACAAAGTACCTCCCAGGAAAGCAGCTCCAAGAGCTCCAAGGTAGGGAAGCACAACTTAGTGGGGAAATCTCAAAAACTGGCCTTGCTAGGCACTCAAATATGTTCTTCAATTCCCTGAACAAAATGAGAAATAGTCTAATTTGAAGTCCCTAATAATTAAAAAAAAAATTTGGCAATTCAGTAAAAAATGCATATTCCCTTTTTTTTTTTTTGGGGAGGCAGGGGTGGAGCAAAAGGTAACCCTTTCATGCACTATGGGTAAAGGTGCCCCTTTGTGCCCCCCATGGACCTAGCACATTTTGACTCTTTCTTGGTCTACAAGAAAGGGAGCTGTGTTTTCCCAGATACAAATATGAAATATCATTCATGGTCTGATAACGGTGTTGAAGTTAGAGCTTTTATAAAATGGTTTTCATTATTTGCCATGCGGATTGTATTCCTCTACAAGTTTTGAAAAGTAACTGGATTATTTAGCTTTAAACTTTAAAGAACTAAATTAGTGTAGAACAGTTAAGCTACCTGAAAAGCCTTATGGATAATAACTCCTGAAAGTTGTTAATGACTGAGATTAGACAGTGTGGATGGAAACTTACATAGCAACAATGAAGGTTTTCAGTCTCACATGTTCTACAACCTGCAGTATTATTCCCCAGATGACTGACCAGTGCACTTACACAAATCATGGGCATACCCTTGTATTAGCATATTCTTTTTCTACCTAATCAATTCACTGTTTTCCTGCTGTGTGAGATGTTTGTTCGCTACCAGAGCTGTCAGGAGACAGCTCCCTTTCCTGGAACACGTTGACTGTTCTTTAGGTTGAAATAAAGAGGAAGTTCTGCCTGGAAACAGTCCTAGTTTTGAGGAGATCCCAAATAGCTTGCTAAGCTGCTTTCCATAATACAGCAAAATATTTGTCCAACTATAATTACCCGTCTACAAATACCATCCTTTGTGTTTTTTATAAAAAGAAACATTACAGGCTTTCTGTACCTGTGATAAATGAACAGAAGTAGCACATTCCCAGCATTTTTCCTCAATAGATCTCTTTGGAGATCACACTGTCTTGGAGCAGTTTAAATTCTCTGAACCCCATATTATCCATGCTTTCTTGTGCATGATGCTTCCTTAGGTAACAGCAGATTTAGTTCACAGCACTTAGTGCTAAAGAGCTGTATTTGAGGTTCTGTGTGCTGAACTGGACATTTTTTTTTCAAGTTTGCATTAAGACATTGCACTGTGTCTTAAAAATTTTTTTGCTCAGGAGAGACTTCACAAGGGTCAAGGACTAAGCTATAAGCTCAAGATGAGGTGTTTATTTGAAAAATAGTGATGTTACTGTAGCCTTCTTTGAAGATTTTAATTCACATCCTACAAAGCTTCTTCATTTTTTACCCCTTATGATAGCTCTTTAATAGGCAGAGACTCATCAGTCTTAATCTTTTTTTTAATGACAAAAAGAGATACAATAGCGTAGTTAGAAATTGGATAAAGAAATGGAGATTTCTGTTAAAGCATATTTTCCAAATATTCCAGTTTTTATGTGATGTAAGGTGCAAAAGCAAGAAAATATTTTCATATCCTGTTTTCAGAGACAGAGGAAATTGAGAAGTTGATGACTGGAAAAGCTTTAGGTTGACTAACAGTTTTTCTTTCTTAATATAGCTATTCAATTAAAATGTTCATTTTATTTTTCTTTCACAAATGCTTTTTTATATTTATATGAGCTGCTACAAATTTTAAATTTGTTTTATCAACAGAAATATACATCTGCTGTCACACTGGTCAGCACTATTTTTCATTTTACTCATGCCATTCTTTGGACTTGGATTTCCTCTTGACAAAGGAATGAGGTTTGGAGCTAAAGACTTCTGGCAAGGCTTCCTCATTGATTTAAAACACTGAATTGGATTTCTAGTTCTGGCTCACACTGAAGTTAAGTCAGTTTTGCAGTGGTTTGCAGATACCTGGCATTGTAACAGGAAAAAGAAAATGATGGCAATTCCAAAGAAGAACCTGGGTTTCTCAGGCCATCACCAGTTCTCAGAGCCTCCAAAAGGTGGAGCAACACATTTCTCCACATCTCTCCACAGCAGTCTCTGCTTCTCTCTTTTGTTTATATTTTTTGACATTTTGCTCTGGCTGGATTGTCTCAATGTCATCAATCGATCCTTGTTAACTTGTTGAGGGCTAGAGGTTCCAATGTGGGAATAAAATCATGGAGTTTTTATGTATTTGGTCAAAGACAGTTAAGTTTAAAAAGGTTTAAATATAATAAAGTTACTTAAGTTTGCAATTATTATAGAACACAAGGGGTTTTTTAGCAAGGTGCAGCTAATGAATGTGACATAAAAGCAATCCATAATCTGTAGCATTGTGGACTTGAGAAAAAAAATCCAGATTCCTGACCAAAAACTGTTTCAAACCTCACTGCTGTTCATTTCAACATGCAGCACTATACTGGAACTAATCCAATAAAAACTCTGAGAGTTCACCTTCATCCTCCTTTACCCTCAAGGATTTCTCTTTTGGCAGCCTGTGTTCACACACAGTTTTGCCACAGTTGTTCCCTTCCTTCAGATCCTTTTGCTAAACTGGAAAGTGTTTCCCCTTCAGAAGTGCAAAAATATTTGTAGTTAAAATTTCACTCAGACATGTTGATTGAAAACACCTTATTTCACTGTTTACCTTGCAGTACTCAACCTTCAGCTTTTCACTTACATTAGAGAATTACTCTGGGTTTTTTCTACCTTCTAATTGTATGCACTCCCAGGAGACCCACTTTGCAGAGGCCATGAGTCTTGGTAATGCATTCAACTCTCTTCATGTGTCACAGACAAGTCCCTCTACACCCTTGGCATGAGCTTACTTAAGGATGAGAAACTTGCTCTTCTCCCCAGGATGACTCTGTATCATCAAGCGTTCATGGTCTAAGGCTATAGTAGCTTTATTCAGTTTTCTCCCGTCACATTACAGTAATTCCTGCTGACAAAATCTTCTGGGCAGGTTCTGGGGTCCAGAGCTAGGTCCTTCAGGGAGAAAGAAAGTTTATTCCACAGTATTTCTAAAGACACTGCTGAGCAATCCCAACTCCAGGCTAGCAACACTCACATTGTTGAAAAGAAAGGAAAGGAAATGCAGAGCCTTCCTGCTGAGACATCAAGATAAACATTGGAGAATGCTTTTAGGTTTTTAGAAACTGTGAATACTTCTGGAACAGAAGTACTATTTCCTTCCTTCCTTCCTTCCTTCCTTCCTTCCTTCCTTCCTTCCTTCCTTCCTTCCTTCCTTCCTTCCTTCCTTCCTTCCTTCCTTCCTTCCTTCCTTCCTTCCTTCCTTCCTTCCTTCCTTCCTTCCTTCCTTCCTTCCTTCCTTCCTTCCTTCCTTCCTTCCTTCCTTCCTTCCTTCCTTCCTTCCTTCCTTCCTTCCTTCCTTCCTTCCTTCCTTCCTTCCTTCCTTCCTTCCTTCCTTCCTTCCTTCCTTCCTTCCTTCCTTCCCTCCCTCCCTCCCTCCCTCCCTCCCTCCCTCCCTCTCTCCCTCTCTCCCTCTCTCCCTCCCTTCAGGTAGAAAAAGGTGAAAAAGTTAAAAAAACCCTACAGAAGTTAAACAAATGGTCTTAGTGGAGGGACAGGAAGCCAGCAGAGGCAGATGGACAACACTGTTCAGGTTGATGAATTGTGTGTCCTCACGTAATGAGAGGACAGTAATGATTAGGGAAAATTCTCAATAAATGAGTTCCCAGTTAAATAGGGAACTGAAAAATAAAATTTTATGTAGGAATTATAAAAAGCCCAGAAATAAGAAAACTGCATGTTTTAAACTAGCATATTCTTCTATAAATATACAAAAAGAACACTTAATGGGAGAAAGATAATTAGAGACACAGTAACAAATAAGCAGAAATTGTATGGGAAATACCACATAGAATGCAGTGTATTTGATAACATGGAAATAGTTTAATCAAATAAAAAACTTTGTTGTTTCAGGAAACGTTGAAACCCTGATGTTTGAACTTTTCATTTGAGAAACATTTAGTACTATACAATTAGGATAACAATAATTTTATGTGACCTGCTCAGAGCAATCATCAAACCGGAAGACCAAGAAACAGAAGAAGAACAGAGAGGGTTTGCCCATGCTCTTGTTGAAAGGGTACATGTCACAATGGAGGTAGATGATGAGACTAAAATTTTAGGCATGACTGGCTGCTCTGTAGAGCAATGAGTCAGGGCATTTTGGAAGGGATGCAGCTTGTGCCTTGCTCTTGCACAGCATATAATTTTTTTTTACTCAAAAGCTCTTTATACAGTACTTAGATCTAGGATTTTTGTAGTCCCGGTGAGCTTCCTGTCACCCAGTTTTATACCTTACTCTTTAATGTCCAAGAGAAGACCACATATGCAGGACAGGATGTTGTTTCTTATTTAAAAAGAAGATGTAGGGGAGACCCAAAGGGTAAAATGTGTTTACATGATGTGTAAAATGCATTAAATAGATAACATATAAGATATTCACAGAAAATTCATATTACTTAACATGTTAGAAAGACCCAGAAAGCACTCAAGACAGAAATAAGATGACATCCTTAAAGAGTTCTGATAACAAAAGGTAACAGACTATATAATTTTTTTTTTTGTCAAGAACTCACCAAGTACTGTTACAGAAATAACTCACATGAATTAAAAAGAACATTCTAACATGATTAAATACAGGAAGCCAGAGCAGTAATAAATGCTTTTCACAGTACAGGGGAAAACTGAGCTATCATTCCCCACTGGAAATGGAGATCCCCACTGCAACTGTTCAGTGTATTAACAGATGATCTGTAAACAAGAGAAAATAACTAGGTGACAGTTTGCTGATATTAATAAGTTTTATAAACACATGTCAAGAGGAGAATTGACTAACAAAGGTTGCAGAAAAGGCTAGATAGTAAATCACAGTGTAATAAAATACTGAATAAAATCCAATAAAAAGAAGCAGAAAATAATACTCCTATCTCAATGCTTAGTATCATTGAAAAAGAAATAGAATGTTTTTAGGAAAATACGGGGGAGAGAAGAAAATAAAAGCATAGCTATCCTTTTGTATAGGCTTGTTGCATTCAGTACTTTCCATTCCACTTGTAGTTCTTCTACTCTGCTCAGAGATGATTTGGTAAAATTGGAAAAGACATCAGTTACAAGCTGTGTCCTTGGGGTCCATATTGTGACCAGTGTTATTTAAAATCTTCGTTAGGGCCTTGGACGGTGGGATTGAATGTACTCTCAACAAGTTTCCAGATGACACCTGGCAGAGTGGTGCTGCTGGCAGGTATTGTGGAGCATGAGATGCCATTCAGAGGGATTAAGTTCAACAGAGCTGAGTGCAATGTCCTAACTAGGGTTGGAGCAATCCCAGATAGGATATAGGCTGAGCAGTGACTGATAGCAGAAGAATTTCTTTACTGTGAGGGCAGTGAGGCACTAAAACAGGTTTCCCAAAGAAGGTGTGGATACTTTGTCCCTGGAAGTGTTCAAGGCTGGGGCTTTTAGCAACCTGGCCTAGTGGAAAGTGTCCCTGGCCATGGCACAGTGGGGTTGAACTTGATTATCCTTAAAGGTATCTTGGAATCCAAACGATTCCATAATTCTGTGCCTCTATGGTACATGTTAAGTGAGTAGCTAGCTATATTAAGAAAGAAAAGCAGTGAGTCAGCCTAATTCATTTCTATTCATCAGCTGCTCAATTTCCTCTGTCTCTGAAAACAGGATATGAAAATATTCTCTTGCTTTTACAGCTTACATCACATCACATCACTTGATGTCAGACCTAGGAAACAGGCCAAGGCTAGTTATGTTTATTAGTACAAATGTGGCCTAGATTGGATCTGGAATGTATTGAGCTGTTTGACCTTAACTTGCAGAATATAGTTTTGGTACTACCAAAAGCTCACAAGATAAGATGCCAAAGAACATTTTTTTAAAATGAATTTTCATTTTGGAGACATCATAAAAATACTGCTTGACATGTACATTATCCTGATATTTTCCTGGAGGTTTTTTGCAGAAAAGAATGGTACGGGAGAGGAGAGAGGGGAAAGACATCCTAAGATTTCTGTGGAAAATTGGGAAAGAGCTCCATGAAAATTAATTCCTTCATATAGAGGCATTACTCTCACACACAAGAAGAAGAAATCAGTTCAGCTGTGAGCACATCCTTGTCCTGGAAAAGTTCCAGTCCTTGCAAGAAACTCGGGATTTACCTATAACTCTTGGAAATAATTAAATTCATAAGTCAATATGTGTTTATCCACTGTCTGTAAGTCTGCAAGGTATATGCTCAAAACATTTAAGTAATTTTCTCAATTTTTTACCAGGCTAGTTTCTCTGTCACATTTTCCATCCTGTCCAAATTTGACTCTTTGATTTTTGTTTTAAAATTTTAGGATTAACCCTGGCCTAGCCTCTTTCTGAGAGGTGGGCAGGGTAAAGAGTATTTTTCTAGGGCTATTGTCTAAATTTAGTATGAATTCACATTTTCTATTTCACATTTTACAGATACACCTTTAAATTTTTGAAGTAACTTGAAGTGCATGCAGGTTAAGCCATTTTATAGTAGGTGTGAAATTGACATTATATTCAATGTAATAAACTATAAATACTGGTGTAATAACTGCATGAGTTTTATTTTCAAAAATACTAAATATAAGTTTTTATATGGGTTTAGTTGTAAACTTGCAGTAATTGAGCTCATATGCAGAAAATAGAATCACAGTGATTGCTTGCACAAAGCAATAGAGAAGAAATTTGCATCAGAGATGCAAACAAATTCCTGATTTCCTGAAACCATTTTGGAACTATTTTTTTATATGTACACTGCTTTAAATATTGTTTTCTATAGCAACTAAATAATTGAAACAAGATAAGAATAATATCACACACTCCAACACAGAAAGCGCAAACCCATAATGTGAAATATTTGCCAGAAGTGCAGAATATATACCTCACCTCAGAAGCTATTCTAGAATCTACAAAAAGTATCAATTAATAATAATTAAAAAAAGAAAAATCATAGTTAACTGGTGAGTACATAAATAGTGCAATTATATTAAATGATTTGGAGAAATTTATCAATGTTATTTTCCCCATTGTCTCCTACATTTATGTAAACTCTTTTTCTACGACCAAACTAATGTTCTGTAGTAACATTATCCTTCATAGTTGAGAAAACCATTTGATAATGAATGCATTTACTAAGCTCTCAGGTCTGTACCTAGACTAACTACTCAGGTACTACCTCCTTTTCTTTCTTTGACACCCATACAAAAGGACAGTGATTTGCTGCAAGACAATAGTAGCTGAATTGATCTTCAAGTTGTTGATCCAAAGTCATTCCACTGCTGACCTCCCAGGGCTATAGTAAATAAAATCACACAATCCCATTCAAACACCTAAGCCCTTCATACATGCTGGCAAGTCTTCAGTGGAGTTCTAACTCTGGAACAGGCACTAGACACTGGCTTGCACTTCTGTTGTACTATCTGCCATTTCAGAGGAGTGAACATGAACAAATGTCAAAAGAAATAAAACCAGGGTCACTCCTAACCATGCTGATGTTGTCTTATGCCTTTACATTGCTTAAAGTACCTCTAATTTTTTATCTTTCTCAGAAGAATATTTTCCCATTTAATATTCATATTTAAAGAGCATATGGCCCCTTGACACATTCCTCTGATTCCCAATGTATAGCTGGAGTTTGTATATTCCACAATTAATCTTGATGCCAGCAAAAAAGCCCATCTGATCAATAAAAGACAAGGTAAAACCACGTAGGCCTATTCACACCTGTAAACTGTACCAGAGATCAGCAGTGACTCTTGTTTCCCCTCTCAGATATGTGTGCCACGCCGCTGAGACAGTCTGGGGAGTTAGCAGAGCAAGCTTGTAAATCCTGACTAAAAACACCAAACTCTGGTATTTGGTTAGAAGCTTACATGCCTCTGATATTTGTTTGTCATCTTACATGCCACAATTCTTTTTATGAAAAGTAAATCAGCTTTTATTGTGGGGGAAAGCCTCCTGCCCAGGTAGAATTTAGTGTCCATTTAGCCTCCATCTCTGTCTGTGTTGCCTTAATCTCCATTTTAGGGTAGCCCATCCCAGAAGTGCCCAACACAGCTGAACCTGATGTCAGAAGTGCAGCTTGTGCAGTTCAGTTGCATGGGAACTCTATTAAACTTTCATACTCTGGATAGCCTTATAAACATATTATTAACTGTCACAGCTATTATTGAGAGATTCTGAGCATTTCAATTCATCTGAGACTGAGGTCACTGTTCAATATTCTTTTGGCTTCTGGTTTATGCCAATAACTCTTTTATAATAACTCTTAACCTACTATGGGACACAGTTACTGATCCAGTTTTCACTGAAGTAATTGGAAATCTTTTCAACAAGGTCAGTAGGAGTTAAATCAAAAATGAAGACCAGTAATAGACAAGGACAACATTCCATTCTTAAATTAATACTCTTTAGTAGCAAATTAAGATATTGATTTAATTAATTATTGATTTAATTAAGAGATGTTGTTTCTGTACATCTTTCTTCTCACCTGTAGACTGCTACCTTTTGTTGTAAGATCTAGGCTCTGAGATACATTTTAGTGAATTAGTTGTTTGAGGGAATTGGAAGATACTTCAAGGAAAAATTTTGAGATCCTGTTAGATCTTTTATTTTTCAGTATTGATACGCTAATTCCTATAATGAAACATCATGACATCTTTATTATTCATATAACTTGCACAACTCTAAAAGTATCTCAGAAATTAAGAATACAGTTATAGAAACTAAAAGAGCTATTATAATCTCTGCTATTTAAATAAGATGGCTTTTAAAAAGTGAATAGTTAAGTGTTTTCAAATTTAGCTATCTCATTTCTCTGAAATGTTTACTGTAGAATAACTACTTCTTGTATTTGATATTTTGCTGTGCTGAAATATTATCTTGGTTGTGCTGTACAAGTCAACAAGCTGTGTATGTGTGTATGTCATCTGTGTTGTTATCAATTATCACAGTTTTATCATGACTGATGTGATTGCAAAAAATACACGGACCCCTGGATCTTCATTTTAATGAATTACTGGAATTTCTGTGAATTAATTTCCTAATCTTGGTTCTAAAATACAGTTTTCTGACTAGATCAATATCACATCCCCGTGGAAATTAATCATGTGCAGAATGTATCCCTTAAAGGGGGAATATAATCCTTTAATATCCAGTGGAAATACACTCTTTGGGACAGGATTTGGAGTCTGGCCAAGCTGCACATGGTGCAGGAGGAATGGTTTACTAGTGTCATTAAGACAGTCTTCTTAGACCTTCTTAATACGTACATGTAGGGCAGAACTTGGAATGTTTGGATATCTTAATGCAAATTTCTGATTATTCAAATGTTCATCTTTACCAAAAATAACCTTGAAAAAAGTACTTTTTCTTAAAACATAAAAATATAACTGAATTCTGGTGGGGTTTTTTTGTTTTCTGCTTTAAAATACATGCATGCATATTTGCTTAACATTGATTTTAACCTGCAGTTTTAAAAATTTTATTTTTCTGCCAGCAACCTACTGAGTTTGAAAAGGTCCATAGGGTAATAGAAAATGTATAGTGGTGATAAGGAGTAATTTCACAGTTAACCGATCATGATGTTACAAGATGCAGTTCACCCTCCTAATCTTTCCTTACTTTTCCTCTCTTTTTTTTTTTTTTTTTTTTTTAGCAGCCTAATTAGTATTGCTTGGTAGTTTTATACAAGTTAATGAACCAAAGAAATAAAAAACGTGGCAGTGAAAGTGCCTTGCCCAGACTTCCAGCTGTGGTCATGAACTTGGTATGCTCAGGGGGATAAGATGTGTTCTTCTGAACTGAATCTAACACATCCCCAGCACCTTACATGTCAGGTCTTGAGAGAGGGAATATAAAGGGAGATCACTTCACATTCTCACAGGGAAGTTTAATATAAAATGGTTTTTTTTACTATTGTAATTGCCTAGGACTATGCATCCTGACACACTACAGCAGAGCTCATGAGAAGTTGCTGGTTACACTTCTGTAACCTTGATCTTTGTATTCATCTGTATCTATCTCAAATCTCAGAATGAGCTGAACTGAATCTTCATGTCTGTATTTTTTGCAAGTAAAAAAAAGTGCGATTTCATTTCTGAAAGTGAGTTGATTGGTGTTAAGTAAAATTTCTGAATGTGGTAGCATCTTTGACAGCAAGACTTGGAAAAGACAAAGCCCAGTAAAGATTGACTGTGAATGAGTGTCACAAATTTATTTATTAAGCTTTAGATACACCAATTCAAAAGGCTGGGGAAATATTATAAACTTTCTCTTACAATAAAGGAAAATATGGCCAAGTAAGCACGGAGCAGGTCAACCTATTGACTTTCCTTTCTAGTCTGTGTATAGATGAACATTCTACAAACTGCCCATCAGTTCCTTAACTTCTAAAATGAGCTTTATACCCAGTGTTCTCATTTCAGTGCAAAAGTGCTAACCCAAACCTCTACCTCAGCCATTTTATAATATCAGGATTTCCTTGATAGAGCTGATTCATGACACTTTGATTCAAACCATCAGTATCTTTTCTTGGGGTGGATTTTTGGTTAGTTTCACCGTTCTTAATCTCAAAAGTACACCATTCCTTTTCTGTATCTGCTTCAGGGACACAAACCCTTTATAAAGGTACTATCCCACTGTGAAAAGCAACTTGCATTTTGCATAAAAACAATCTGATCTTAACTACACCATCCCATTAATACTTTCTCTTTGCCTACGTTACTATGAATGAAATGGAACTAATTGATTATAGTAAAGTGGATGAGTTTCAAAGCTCGAGAAGAAGTAAGCCAGAGATATCAGCAGTGTCTCAAATGTGTTTTGCCTGATCTGTAGTGGTCTTGGGATGATAAATCCCTTCTCTGGCTCAGGACACAATCCTCGGCCTCAATTTTCCCCTGATCAGCTCAGTGAAGTGTCTACCAAAACATTAATACCACCCACATATTAAGCAAAGAAAATTTTTCTATTTCCAGTCCCCAAAGGGATTTTTGAGAAAATTTTTTCTTTAGTAAATTACTGCAAACTGTTTAATTTCACTCTCATTAAGTAAGAAGCCATGAAACGGACTGTTCTGCAAGTAAACCTGTATTGCATTGTGCAGGTTGCATTTGTTAGGAACTTAAATATTTTTGTAGACTTACATGTTCTCACTAATTGTATTTCTATTTGGCCCAGTGCATGTAGGAGCCAAATCTACATAGAATTTTCAGGATAAGATACACAGTGAAGCTCTGACAGTCAGGCAACCCAGATGTTATTATTTTTGTTGCATTACATACAAACAAGGTTTTAACTCAGACAAGCATGGGCCCGACCTAAGATTTGAAATGGGATTCATTTGTCCTAAGACAGGCATCAGGAAGGTCTGACCTGTCTACCATATGTTCTCCTTCCAGTCAGTGGAAAGAAGCAGAGGCCCACTAAGACAGGCTCATTTTCCAGTAAAAAAAATTCTGGAGCAGATTGACTGATTGGCCTGTTGGGGCTGTCTATCTGCCTCTACTTGTTACAAAGGGTAACTATCTCAGACAACCAACCTGGACAAATGGTGGGCAATCATGGCAACTGAGCGTATATGTCTCATGACATTTTAGATTCTGTAGGATAAACAAGGTGTCCATGTGAATACGACAGATATAGCGCAGCATTTTCAAATATTGACCTTTCCAAATTCCTTTCTTTAAAAAGTATACTTTCATACTTCAATGACTTTTGAAGAGGATCTTAACTGAGGTTAGAAGCCAGACCAATATGCATGTTTGGAGATCTGTTCAAACATAACAGCCTAATATGGTGGATATGAGGAATCAGCTTGGTTAAATTTGGCTTGGAGAAGTAAGCAGACATCATGACTGCAGAGTCACCACTCATACCCTCTTGTCCTCAAGTTGCTGTCATCAGTGCAAGTAGAAAAAACATTGCTAAATTCATCTTACTGGCATTTGTAGAAGAGGTAGATGGAGAGTGTGTCAAGTCAGAGAAAGTGTCAGCATCTTTGATGCTGATGAACTACTCAGAAAGAAAATGACATGTAGTAAGATTTCTTGTGAAGTTACAAACTTCTCAAAATCAAAAAAAATTGAAGTTGGGAAGTTGGAGGTTGATAAAATACTCTTAAGTAACCAGAGATAATATAAACTCCTTTTCAATCATATTTCTGAGAAATTTTGCTTTTCCTTTTTTTATCACTGTTAGTGATGGCACAGCTTCATGGTACTATTCCCAGAATTCATGTGGAACAGGAAAGCTGTATTTTCTGGGAAACTATTCCTGACTATCACAAACCAATCTAGTAAAGTAAATGCTGCTGTTCAGGAATAACTAAAAGCAGAGTGAGGCTCAGTAACCAGTGACTTGAGTCTTTGTCACATGTATATCAGACTAAAATGAATGCAAAAGATCATCCGATAAGAAAAAAATTTTACATTCATGTAGCACAGTTATTAATGCAAGCACAAGGTAGAGAATATCACTATTTAGCTAACAGGAACTGACAGCTGGGACTAAATCTTGAAGAGGACCGAGTTGCATAGAGATTACACATTGCAATGCTTTGCAAAGGCAGAGCAGGCAGGCCTGGGGTCTGTGCCCATTTGCCTCATGGGGAGAATTTTGTACCTTAATATGGGAAACCAAAATAAACTCTCACAGCCTATTCCAGCATGGAGTACGGCCTGGTGTCAAGGATCAGTATAAAACATTTTTGACATTTAGGAAGTGCTCAGTAAGTTCAATTCTTCCAAGTGGCTTCGTACTTACTGCACATGGCCAGAACATCTATGACATGTGAGCTATAAACCCAATGCCTCCAAAAACATTGGATCTGATGTGTTACCATCCCAGAGTACACTCCAACATTTCTGCTGTTACATGGGTCCAGCATTCCCCACCGAGCACTAGCACTGCCGTTGCTGGAGGGCTGTACTGTTCCTGGAGAAAAGAAGCAGCACACTGCTGGACATCTGGAACAACCGTCAGTTTCTTGAACCACTCACAGATGAGACTTCTGGGTTGCAAAAGAAGCCATATCTGAGAAAATGTTCATATAAATTTTAGTCTTTCGCCTAGTGTTAGGTAGAGATTACTGGACTGTTAGTAGTTCTTTTCAGAAACTCAAGGCTCAAAAAGAAAGAAGCAGAAGAAAACTCTTGATTCCCCAGCTAGGAATCAGGACATTCACCCAGGCAGGAACTGTGTGAGACAGTCATCAACTGTTTCAAGGTATTGCAAATAGGTATTTGGGTTGTTTTTATTTCCTCAGTCAAAAAAAGCACACAGTTTCAAGGCAAGGTTTCTGTCCTTTTTCAACTGACTGTATTTGTTCTCTCTGTTTCTGATTATAGAATTATTGATTTTTTTTCCCCCAGGCAATGTTGAAACTTGAACTTGAACAGGAGGGTAAAAGGATTCCTGCACTCATTCCAAGCTATAAGTATCTTCCTAGGACAGTGGGGATGAGAAACCAAGGTTTAAACTCCTCAATCTGACAAGAGAACAGAAACAGGCTCCCACCTCTTGCCAATCAAGAGCTCAGATGTTGGAAGCAACAAGGCCAAGATGTTCAGGTGGCATTTGAACATACCTTAAAATAAGTGAGCAATGTTAGCTACACAATCAGTAGAGAGGAACTCTTGGAGGAAGTCCCAAGGGAAGGCATGCTCTCCTCATTGGGAATCCCTCACTGGTGAGGACCAGAGAGCTGAAGAGCAGGTGGCTGGGACAAGATGCAGGGTTGTCTTCCCTCCTAAGTCAACTGATAACACTTCTTCCCAGTATGTATTTATTAAGAATGTTTTTGGGATCTGGGAATCCATGCTTGGATAGAATCAATGTATACCATAGAACAATACTAGTTTAATAATTAATAAATTTATGTAACTGAAAAGAGTATAAAACATGCCCAGCTCAAATGTAATGTTGGAGTCTGATTTGGGTCTCTACCCCAGGCTCTCAGAGCTCCCTTCAATAAAAAAACCAATATAATCATGTTTCACGTGATTATGTGATTTCTATGCTACCAATACCAGGCTGGTGTCCAGATACTTGAAAGTTAGCCATTGGAGCACCTAATAAGCAAGTGGTCACACAGCTTCATGGCATCTATTTATAGGTGTCTCTTGGTAAAGAGTGACGTGCTTGATGTTTCAGAGGGGAGTAATTCTGCAGAGTAATGCCTGGAGAGCAAGTTGTTAGAAATCAAACAGAAAATATGTCCACAATGGGGTGGAGGTTTAAGAACTGTAAAATAAGATTATGTGGGATCAAAATTCTCATTTAGATGCTTCATCTTTTCTGTGATTATAGCCCACACTGAAGGACTTATCAGTCTTGTGGGATACACCCACTGTGGATCAAGTAGTGATAATGCAAATGTTTATGATTGCATGTAAGATGCTTCTGACACATAACATCTGGTTTATTTCCTGGTGATGGGCATTCAGGTACTTTAAAACACTTGGGTTCATTTGATTAAAAATGAATTGAAGCTAGAGACAGAACTAAATAGTCTTACTCTACGAAAAAGATTTCAAATATTTATACCTTAAATTTCAATAAAGCATCTAAAAGAAAACAAGAAATCTTCCAAGTTGGTTTTTCTTTAGGATAGTGCTCTCCTCTGCTCTATGGTTGAATTTTTTTCTTTCAAATGAATTCATTTATTTCACAGATAAAGTTTCCTTACCATTCCCTATCCTGCCTTTGAACTCAGTGGAGAGACACAGATGCCCCAAAGGGTGATTCATTCATTTCCGAAATAATTTTCCAAGATTTCTGAGGTTAATATCTCTGTGCAGTTGTCACTTCCTCTTCATGACTATGGAGAAAATCTGTACAATTAGCACAGGCTACACATCAAGCTTTTGTATGACCCAACTTGGGTGAAACTAAACTTGCCCCAGGCCTTATTCACTTCTTTTTAATACTTCCCTTTTTCATTTCACATCCAATGTTCTCCCTGGGTCTATTCTGCCTTCATCTTATATATAATGTATTCCATATATTTTAAACCCATTTAAAATCAATAAGAACTGATGGCATTCAGCAAAGTTAGCCTGAAGTCAATGAAATTGACTGTGAGTCAATTTGAGCACAAGCAACAGTGTTTGTCAGAGAACGTTCCTTACTTATTTGCCCAGCCCAAACAAGCTAGCAAGTGCAAATCAGCATCTTTTCAGGATTGATTTTATGCCTCAAACTGGTAATATTTACATGTCTCAATTTTCTCATGAAAATTACTTCTTGTTCAAGAAGGTTGTCTCTCACTGTTCCTTAAATGTTCAATAAAAACATGCAAACAAAAAGAACAAAATGAAAAATATTAAAAAAAAAAAAGCTGCAGAGTTCAGGCTGACTGTGTTATCTAACAGCCACTACACTTCTTATGTTAATCAGTTTTCTTCTGCTTCTTCAGCAGAAGGGAAGAAAAAGACACAGAAGAATTTCCTGCATTTAGTCTGTTTGTACCTATATAAAAGGCTCTTTTCCCCTTGTCCATCTTGGGTGTTAGAAAGAGGTTGCTGTGATGTGAGTCAGTTAAGTCTGCTCATCTTAGAAAAGCCTTTTTGCTGTTGGTTATGTTTAGCACATCACCGGGTTTCCTGCCATTGTCAGTTCAGTCCAGACCACAATTACCTCTGTTGTCTCCTCTACTCACAATATGAACCCCAGTCACTGAAGTGGAATATGTGCCATTGCAACTTACAAGTCATCATGGAAGGTCATCGCTTGTGGCAGCTGAGAAGGGCTCTTTTTTTTAGTCATATAATTGTATTCCATCTTTTACTTGTGTGTGACGTAAGGGAATGCCTGTGGATCTCAGCCTGACCATTAAACAGCCTGACAGGAAACTGACAGCAGGACCTGTGGGATGCCGTGGAGGGGCTGGCTAGCTAGGAGGTGCTGTGACCTTACACATTAGTTTTCCTGAGAAGAGGCTTTCATTTTTCATGCTCACCCTAAATAGTCAGTCCTCAGGGCCTGGGTGGTACCAAGCCTTGAACAAAGAACAGCTGTCTCGGATGTAGTCAGGAAATGCTCAGTAGTGCTCAACCTTTAAAGAGGCAATTAATACCATTCCATTACCATTAGAATGCCAGCTTTTCAGTTTCTAATACTACTCTGGTCTATTCTCTAACGTGTCTAAAATAGGGAAATATATAACAAGAAGCAAACCTATCAGCCTTTTCCCCAGCCAGAAAACGATGGACCATGATGTCAGACAGCCACAAAATCCAGACATTAATGAGTAATCTGCTTTCATTGTAGTAGAATTCAGACTGATCGTGAATATGGGAGAAGCTTGAGACAATGTTGAGGGGAATAATAGAATATTTGCGAACAAAAATGTGGTGGGAAAAGCATTTCCCCAGTATTGGCTCCTAATTAAACACCTAACTAACACACTTTTTGCATTGCAAAACCTTTGAGAAGATCAGACCTGACTATCCCAGGTGATGTTTTCCCATGGGCTCAATTCTTGAAGAGCAGAGAAAAGCATGGAAAGAACATATCAATACAAGTTTGCACAAGAGCTTCCCAGATTATACAAAAAGGCCTTTGAAATTCTGTAATAAATGGGCATAAAAACTTAATAGATGGACAGTTATACTACAAAAATAGTTGAACCAGATATTGTTTCAGCATGCTTTTCAATATAAGGAGTTTTATCCAAGAGGAAAAATAAATCTCCTTTTTGGTAGCCATTAATGCTATATTATATAGATGACAATAGAGTTTGGCCTTACATGCTGAAACAATCAAGAGAGACAGTGAAAAGCTTAAACATAATTTTGGGTAACTCTGGAAATCTGCAAACAGAGTCACAGGAAAAGAGACAAAGAGACACTGCCATAACAGCTGTCATGGGGAAACAGTAATTGATGTTTTGTGTAATGGAACACAAACCTCATACTAAGTAATAAGTACTCAGTCATCATGCCACTAATTACTCAAACTTCATTATAAAGAACACCAGGGCCACAATTAAATATTGTATATTACCCCTTACTCTAATTACATAGCTCTTTTAGTTGCATTGTAAAAGCAAGACATTATTTAATTATTTTCATTTAATGCATTTTAAAACAATATTTAAAACCTCATTCAACACCATAGGGATTTCAACTAATCATTAAAATCCCTATTCGTGTGTACAGTAGCAGTTCTGTAGCCACATAAAGCTGGCATCCGTTTCAACTTCATTTATAAAAATCAAACTTGGAAACCCACAGGCTTAAAAGGTCCTGACTCTGGCTGCCAAAGCTTTAATGGGGTTTCACAGATGTAAGCCAGCCTTAATTATATGCCTAAAGTGTAAAATATCAGGCCTAAAGTGTAAAAAATCCTGGCCTCTTCTCTCACAAGTTTTCAGAAAAAGTATGTTCCTCAGAGAAGTCTGCTGGGACACTGCTGATGCTACACTGGTCACTAAGACTCCCTCTGGGGAAGGCAGAGACCATGGGTCTGAAAGGCCCTACTGCTACAGATAGAGGCCTAAGAATGTTTTAGTGACTACTAAGTGCGAAGGACACTGATGAGACAGACGAGTGAGAGGCAGATGCAGCTGATATTGCTATTGCTCAGTCTTCTCAAGTGCTCAGAAACACAGCGGTGTTTGTGATCCTTGAGAGCACACCAGGGGATTCCCAGGCTGTTCTTCCCAACAAGATGAGTGGGTTCATATATGAGATCACAGCATCAGAGAGAAGCCCTGTGGATTGAGGGATCCAAGTGTCTAAGACAAGAGGACAAAATATGTGATGGCCTGTTTACGCTTCCTTTTTCTTTCTGATGGAACTGGAGATTCAGGGAAAGCTGCTAATATTGACTGTGTCTTATCTGAGTGAAAAAGATTCAGCAGAACTTTAATTTTCGAGAGTTTTAGGAAATTTCACTGCAGTTGTAACATGACAGCCAATATTTTTTTCAGCTATCCCAAACACTGTAGTCTACAGAGAATACAAGACTATCTGTCTTGACATTTAGAGATGGCAAGTATAGTCTAAAAGAAGTAGACTGTGTATTTAATCAAACAAAGGTTATTTAATGGTGTCATCTTTTTTAGACTACTTGCTTTCATTAGCTATGACCATATGGAGCTCACAGATGGCAAATAAAACAGTGACGTCCTGTTCAAATAAGAAGGAGGCAAGAACAGTAAATAAAATGCTGGCAAAATCAAGATGAATGATGCATGTGATATATATGTAATAGAGTACCCAAAATGTCATGTAACAGTTGAGTCTGGAGTGGTTTTCAGTCTGAACATCAGGAGCTTTTAGACTGACATGAGAGAATAACCTTAGAGGTTAATATTAGGGAAAGGAGACTAGCTATTTAAATCCTTGGAAATGTGAAAATGAAGGCTTCTCTCCTCTCATCAGCTCTATTTCCATCTTGGTTCTTCCATGCTGGGTTCCCTCTTTTCTTCCTTCCCTGAGGCTACTGTCATGGTCACTTTCTCTGATTCCTTTTCTTTCATCTCTTGCAAGGGAGAGTATTTCATTGCGTTCACTGTTGCATCTAGCTTGACAAGGAGACTGTGAGCAGCATTGTTTCAGTTTCAGAAACGCATTGTTTCAGTCTAAACCCAGAGATACAGTGAAGGACTGACTGTACCTTAACTGGGAGAACAGTTTGAGGACCATGAAGCCAAAGTACAATTCTTGCTCACTAAACTTGGATAACTATTTACCCTTGTCTCCAAAGTTTTACCAAAACCTGGTTATTAAGCTATATTACCCAATGCATATGAAGCTGGGGCAAAGCACCACACCATGTCAGGGTGCTCTGGTGGTGGGCTGAAATGCCAGAGGCAATGAACAGATTCAGCTCCCAACTTCCACCAGCTGAAACGTATTTCTGCTGTTCACCACTTCCACACTGAGGTCACTGATCTTAACTTCTTCTAAAGCAAAGGCAAGCAAGGGAGCTTAAAGATGTAACTACTTACTGGCATGGGTGGTTCCAATTCACCCCTTTGGACAGGAATGGAGACTAAGTGACTCCATAGCACAGGTAACGATTTCTCTGGGTAGGTGGCAGCAAACACTTCTTCTGCAAGAATCCAGCTCCTACTGCCTTGTACCTAAAATGTGTCTGAATATAAAACCAGCTGACCATCAGAAGGCTCACTACACTGACCTCTTACCTGAACAAGCAATATGAACAACCCCTAAGTCAGGTGAATCTCTGACTGATTGACAGTGATGCTTTATTCAGAAGAAGTATTTATACATAGAATTAATATGGGACATTTTTGAGCATAAGTCCTATGAAGAGTGGCTGAGGGAGCTGGAAATTTTTAGCCTGGAGAAGAGGAAGATCAGGGGAGATCTTATCATACTCTACAATTACACGACAGAAGGTTGTAGTAAGACCTCCCAGGCAACAAGCAATACAACAGGAGAATTGGCCTGAAGCTGAGCCTGGTGGGGTTCAAGTTGGATATTTGGAAAAATTTCTTCCCTGAAAGAGTAGATGTGACACTTTGTGATATAGTATAGTGTGCACAGTGGTATTCAGTCACAGGTTTGACTTGATAATCTTGGAAGTGTTCTCCAACTTTAATGATTCTGTAATTCTAGTCCATCATTGAGGTGCTGACTCAGACCCCTGAGGAGATGACAGGTATTTTGGGAAGCTAACAGAGATGAAGTTATTCTTGCTCAGAGAAGGTCAGCTGCGTCTATTTTCCTCTTTTAACTCAGACATCTCCAGCTCAGCCTAACATGAAGCAATCTAGGCAGACCTAGACACAAGAGTGTGTTGTTTGTTCTTTTACTTTAATACAGAACTTTAAAATACTGAAGAAATAGAACTCAAGAATGCTATTCATCATACCAACTGCATGACAATAACACTTGGTTACTGTTTGGCTATTTCTTTCTGAGATAAGAACAATGGATTGAAAATGTTTGCTTCAGGCAGGTAAGGATAATGAAAGCTAATATTTCAAAGGATACACCCAGAAAGACAGACAAAAGACTAGGCAACAATTCTGCATCTCCAGAAACAAGAAAAAATGTCACTGTTTTTTGCTGACTTGTCTGTATTAAACTATTGTAGGATTTTGGTTGGTTTTCTGTTTTACCTAGATAGCAGACTTTTTTTTTTTTTTAAATGGGAATTGCATTCTGGTTTTCTCTTAGTGCAGTACTGTACACTCTAAAAATGTTGGGCTGATATCTCCATAGGCACTCTAACAACACATGCAACTTGAATGATGCTTTCAACCTTAGGATTTATTGTGATAGGAATATTGGGTGGACAAAATTAATAAAATAAGCATGACTATTGTAGGAATGCAAATGTGCTATATTTAACTAAAGGTTTCAAGTAGTTTCTGAGTATTCTACCAGACAAGTGAAAGGTTTACATTTTTAAAGAAATTATTAAAAGCAAAGAGGGCTTAGCCAAGGGGATCAAAACTGTGAGATGCCAGGAATTTTTCTTTTCACCGTAGCACACTAATTCTCTTGAGGCTGGCATTACACAAGATTTCCTTGACATTCTTTAATATATTCAGTATTCAAATTAATTCTCCATTCAAAAGCATGTGCATGCACAATGGTGGGATACATTAATATTATGCCATTTAATACTCACTCAAAAACTGGGTATGGTCTGAGTTAAGATCAGTTAGAGAAAAAACATACACAGAGAGATGTGGCATTAACAAATACAGGCCACACCCAGAAAACTGTTAAGTTGGACTTTGGATACAAAGTACAAAATCAAAGCCTCAAATTCTCTCACTCATTAACTGCTTTACACCAAAAGTCTCTAAATGCCAGTAGTTCTTCAAATCTGAAAATTGCCTAAAATGCCCCTTCTTTATGTATGTACAAGCTCTACCTAGTCCTAATAGCTAGATTCTTCATTCCTTGTAATCCCTCTTGGGACCTAGAAACTTCTTGGAGGCACATAGTGTAGGAGTAACAGTGAATGAAGTGGCAGCATGTATAGTGTTCTGACAAAAATAAAATAATCACAAAATAATTTAGGTTGGAAAAGACCTTTAAGATCATCACTCCGAACTGTTGGCACAGGACTGCCAAGTCTACCACTTAACCATGATCCTGAACACCACATCTGCACATCTCTAAACACCTCACAAAGGTATATAAGCTCCCTGGGCAGCCTGGATAATAATGCTTGACAACAATTTCAGCGAATGAATTTTTCCTAATACCCAATCCAACCCTCTTCTGGAACAACCTGAAGTAATTTCCTCTATTTTTATCTCTTTTAACCTGGGAAAAGCTAATTTCCTTTAATCTTATGAGTTTTCTAGTTCCCTAGCTAGCTTGTTTCTTAAATGCTAAAGTTTGTCCTTTTAGTGCTTTACAATTTAAACACTCCTTTAAAAACAAAACAAAAAAAATCACCTTTAAATATTGAAAGACTTGTATATTTTTGAAGAGGATGGGTCTGTACACCAGAATTAAACCAATTAAGCAGAGAGACCTCTAGTTAATGCTATAAGTTAAAATAATTTTTAAGGTTAGACCTAGTCCTTAGTCTCACATTATTTACACACTATTTACAATCTTGTAGTAATCAATGTATGGATGGATCTTTATTCTAAGTGCATAACCCGTACCATGATTAGTTTTCTAACTAGTTTTAAGTACTTATGTGTTATGTTTGTTAATGCTTCAAATTATTTGAATTTCACTTCATCCATTTGACTTAAATATTTTATAGACACATTAATGTAAAAAAAAAATAGTTTTAAAAGGCCACAGTACTACTTAATTGTGAAAGCAATCCCAGGTCGTTGTGACATCTGTAAATATGTTGCAGATGCAGGCTCTGCAGTACCAAAGAGCTATTAGCACCATCTTTATTTTCTATTACTGCCTCTATCAATGTAAGTCTGTTCAAATAAATTGCTCTACTGCCCTTCCAAAACTATTCAAAAATTCCTTAAAATTAACTATTTTTCAAGCATTCTTACAGGCATTAACAAAGGGTATTTTAGTGTGATAGTTCTCTAGTGATACTTCATTTCACCACTACTTGTAGAAAAAAAACCCAAATCAAAACAGACCCAAAAAACCTGAAAAACCAAACAAAATTTTATCTGCCCACATAATTTATTTATTTAAACGCACTCTCAAACATAAATAAGAGCCAATCTTCTGATTATTCAGTGGATTCTTAAGTGTACACCTTATGTATATACACCTTCTGTGTGAATCACAGCTAAGTACAGATTTAAATAAATGGATCTTTTGCAGAAATAATTAGAAGTAACTCGTGACCTCTGTCTTTTTGCAAATTTCCTTCCTCAGAAATCTTTCAGGTGATGTATTGCCTCAGGGTCCTCCTGTTTGAACTAGTAAGTTATCTCAAGGAAAACAGTGATCTGGGAAAACTTTCATATATGAAGAAACGTCCCCTCTGCAGGCTTAATCAACACCCATTGATGTCAGTGGAGAAAGCTCCCTTTGATTTGAGTGGCAACTGGTTTGAAACCTTTAATTGGGTATATATCTTAATCAGAACAAAAAGCTGTTCTGTGAGGTCTCTTGATTGAGCAGATATTATTGCCCATAAATGGATAACCCTTGGTTCATTTTGCTCAAATACTGTTTCTTTTTCATACATTAATCACACCACAATGAAATAGAAATCAATCCTGATCAAGAGAGTTAACTAATATGAGTTTTAATGAGAGGCTTTTTGTGTCAAAAGGCCACTGCATCTTTTCTAACAAGATTTAAAACCCAGCTTCCAACAGTCCCCAGGAAAGACTTTTTATTCTGAGATTAGTTTCAGAAAGACTTATGCCTTTTACTTTTCCATCAGTTCTACATGACTGCAGCCAATGTACTAATGAGAAATAAGGTTAATAAAGACAATAGGGTGACATTCAACTTCTTGAAAGTATTTGAAATCACCTATAGGTGTGATGACTTGTTAGAAATCAGAGAACAAAAGCATAAGCTGAAAATGAGTAGAAACACTGAATAATAATAAATATAATAATAATAACAATAAAAATATTAATAAAAATGATACTCTGAATTGCATCCATTAGTATAAACAGGAGTATGGTTCTTAGAATTTATCTCATGCTTGAACAAAAATGTATCATTTCGGCTTCTAAATCCATTTTAGCCTGTAGCATGGTCTTTGGTTCATAGAATTTATGATATGCTTGGGGAAAAAGTAGAATCAGCTTATTATGGAAGAGTAATCATAATTTATATTAACTTTGGAAAGATTTTATGCAGGTGTGCTGCAATATTCTTTGTGTACCAGTGCTAATATGGTGGCTAAGTTTTTACTCTGCCGGCAGACGATGTGAGTTCCTGAGTCAGACATCCATCCATGGCTGGAGTGAACAGCCATCATCAGGGGATTGTCAGTGGCAGCACCTTCTTTTTCCTGTTTTGTGTGTTTGTCTCTTTTTTAATGAGTGAGCCCTCACAAGGTGCATGTGCTGAGGAGAAGGATTTGGACAGTGAGTGGCACATCACACACCACCTAAGTGCCTAGCTCAGTTCAGTGAGAGACACACTAGGTTCCCACCCTAATGTGCCTCCCTGTCTCTGAGCTGCAAATTAAATGCTGGGGGGATAAGAGCTTTCCTTTTGACCTTCCACAGTCTATGACTGGTTGTAGCAAGGGTTTCCGCTCCCCAGAAGTTAGCTAAACAATATTGCCATTAAAGGTGGGGTATTTTTCTTTCCAATGGTGCATAGGATTCTTCACAAGAGAAAACCTATTATAAGAGTCTTGAAACCAGAGAGGCCAAGAAAAGCCACCTGAGGGAGTGTCCTCAGGCTTGAGGCAGAGTTTACAGGTAGATAGACCAGCCAGCTGCAGTGAAAAAAGGCCACTTGGGAAGACTTCCCCAGAAACACCCCAGAAATCAGTGGAG
The DNA here is from genome assembly GCA_910950805.1 of Acrocephalus scirpaceus scirpaceus. NCBI lineage: Eukaryota > Metazoa > Chordata > Aves > Passeriformes > Sylviidae > Acrocephalus > Acrocephalus scirpaceus. The sequence goes on along the minus strand of OU383774.1, from coordinate 49,960,479 downwards.
CAGAAATCTTATTCCCAGAAGCTGCTTGTTTGGCCTATATTAGGAGCTATTATTGCCTCAAACCAGGCCCTTCACCAAATAACCACACTAAAAAACTCCATGAACACCCGGGAACTTCTGCTGCCTTATTTTTTGCCAGGCCTCCATTATCACACTCATCAGAACAAAGCATTCCAGTGCAGTTTCAGATATTCTTAGCTGACACGTGCTGGCAGTTGTATTAGACAGACCCAATCAGTGTGTTATTTTGCTATTAACTATTTGTAGCAGTGCTTCTCCAACTTTGCTGTCTGTTTTTCTCTATGCTTTAATGGAGGTAATCTTATTGATCCCTCAGGTTAGAGGTTATGTATACCCTGTATGTATGGAATCCTTAAACGGTTATCGTAGGTCTGCCCTGTGGATTGAAGAACAAATTTAACACCTGCAATCCTGTTGCCCAAAAGGATATTTTTGTTTAGTTCTGGTGATATCCCAACAGTTACACTCAGACTTTGCCCACGGTAGGTACCAGCAGGTGTGGTGCCTTGCACAACCAGTTGCACTTGCAAAAAATCTGCAGATTGTACTGTATTATGCTAAAGCTGTGCTAATCATCTCCGGAGCTGAGGAGATGTTGGTGTGAATCCACCTGCAAACACACGTCTATGTAAACACTGTAAGCAGCTCCCAAGTGTGAAATGGGAAATGGATGTAATGCTGCAGGTAATAATGCTGTGCTGCATTTCCCATAAGGTTTGTTGGGGCAGCAGGGGTGAAGGTGAGGGGGAAGGTGCAGCTATTCTTTTCAGCTGGAGGCTCAATGGCCTCACCATGTTGGAGAGTCCCTGTAAGACAAGCACATGTTTCTCGCTTAAGGCCAGCCCTGGCTTTGCCCCAGGCTTTTGCTTAGAAATGGAAAGTGTTATAGTAAATGAGTTAATAGAGAAGAAAAAAGGCAAATTAATAATGAAGTAGACTGAACTTTACCAGCACTTCTGCTCTATTCCTCTCTCAGAGGATTAAAGAGACGGTGCTGAGACAGTTTGTTAAACAAATCTGTTCAGCTTCTGACCTTCACCACTGCTGTACAATTCTCTTCTTCCATAACCATCTCTCTCATTTACAGAGGGAGAAATAAAAAAATGTGTGCAGTAAGGTATAGAACAGGGTGCACTGTTTGGCTGAGACACATGCTCTTTGTGATACGGGTGACCCTGAAGCATATGATACAGGACAAACATAGCTGCAGGGCAGCTTACAGCTAGTCCTGCCTTAGTCACTGTCAACACGAGAAATGTTGGAATGCCTTCCAAGGCACTCTTTGGATTGAAATAACTTCACATCTTTGAGTCACTTTGAATTTTTCTTTTTTTATTTTAGATTTTGCTTGATATACCAAAGTGTAGAACTACATTAAAAGGATGTTTCTGCCTGTTTCCTTCCTTGCTTTCTCCTCTCTCCACTCTCCACCAGCTACTCTCTTTTCCTCTTCCATTCCCAGCTCTGGATTGTTGCAGTACTAGTATATACACTTTAAAAAAGCTGGGAGCTGGCTCCTAGCTCTGATCTTTTCCATTATTGGAATGTTTAAAATCACTGTCAACTGCAACAGAAGGGTAGGGGAGAAGGTTATCTTCTGGTCCTTTTGTGCAGCCTAAGATAATAAATTCAAAACCTGTAGATAACAGCTCCCATAGAGGATTACACAAATAATAAAAAAGCCCGGGAATCCTAAATGAATAGCCAAACAGGACAAAGTGTGAATGTGAAGGAAAATATCTGATGAAACCCTAGCTTTGGCCACACTTCCTTTCTCTAGGAATAACTTCTTTTTTTTTTTTCTGAATTAACTTTGAAGCCAATTCATCATAAGCATTGAAAGTAAATCCACAGGCTTTCAAGAACCCCAAATCAGAATGCTTTGCAGATAAATTCTGCAATCATTTCCAAACCACAATAAGCAGAAAAAATGTTTCATTTGTTGTACCAAAGGATGTATCCATCCCTGCACCTCCATTAACACAACTTGTTGGTCTGTGTGTGTCTGTATTCCCAGTCACAGAAGCCAGAAATACCCAAGTCCCCATTTTGGGTTAACTATCTCCTCTTCTCCAAGCTCCTTCTGTTATAATAAAAGCATGTGTATCCTAGCCAACAATAACTCATTAACACTTATAAACCCACCTACATATAGTTTTTGCTAAATATAAAATATTGAATCTTTATAGCTTTTCCATAGCCTGTTTCCATCACCCTTCAAAATGTCCTCATTGCTTGCTAGTGAATCGTAGATGTCCCATTCCTAACTGGTGCTTATATGCTCACATTCACACCTAGCCTTGTCCACAAATGGGAAGTCTCAGATATGTGTGGATTTGGTACAGGGAGTTTCATGGATATCTACACAATATCATAGTGCACTGCACAACTAAAAGATCCCCAAGGTATATGTGTACAAAACAGCTCTCTTCTTTTATGGAACAAGCTTTTTTGGGATGTTCTCAGTGCTACCCTGTTCTTTATGAAGGTAAGAAAAATGTTTGTTTCCCAGCATTAGACTGTGTTTCAGGGGTCACTGAGACTGTGGGGTTTTAATAAAAAAATACAGGTTTAGGGTACAAAATACCAGGTCTGGGATGCTGCCTTCACATGATGCACAGAACTGACTGACTTAGTGCAAGTTCACTCTATCAGCTGAAATTCCTGTAAAATTTTTGAAGGAGTACCAAGTATCTGTCTTCACGCAGCTGACACAGAGCCAGCTGAACACTGCACAGTGTGTTCTGGTTAATCAGAAGGAAATGCAATTGCGTTTTCACACAGGGCTTTTATATTTGTATGGCAAGTCAATCTAGAGCAAACTGATCTGCTATTAACAGACACAAGACCAAGGAGGTAATTGGAAATGACATTAAAAATGAGATATTTTTCTCAGAAACCTGGAGATGGATCAAAAGTTTTGTCTGTTTTAGAATATGAGGAAGAAGTCTTTCTTCTCATCCTGAGGATTGATTGCCACACATTGTTATTTCAGCACTCCTGGTTCAGCACTTCTGGGCCATTCCCCCAAGCTGCCACTGAAGATCTGGCCACAGCCCTGGAAGCACTTCAATAAGATAGAGAGAGCCCAAAAAAGTGGGCTACAAAGAAGGTTTTTTGTGAAAAAAAATTAATTGGATAAAAACTAAGAAGATACTTTCATAATTAAAAACTATGGAATAAAAAAGTGTTGCAGGTAGAGTTTTAAAATCCTGTTGGTCTTTAAATAGTTAAATATTTTAGTCTAAACATAAATAACATAACAATTCTTTTCAAAGTGAATATATTTACCACTTCTGTGAGTATCTTGAAATTAGTTCTTTTGTTATAGCTCTAGGCACTTTTTAAGCAAATCCATCCTACACTACATCAAACTGACTTTGATGCTCTTCTCCATTATCTAAATAAAATGAACACCTGATCGAACCCTGAAGTGGCATCTTTGATGGATCCTTCATTAGTTCACAAAGATGTGTGTTGTTTGTCCCTGATGTGGGAACAGTGCAGGGAGGATGCCAGTGGAGGAGGATGTTGATATTGATGCAATTTGAGCAATTGTGTTTGTAACTGAAGGCTGAATCCAAGCAGTCTCAAAGGAAATCAAATGCACCAGAATAAATCAGTGAAATTCAGATGTGTGAAGTACCTTTGAAATGGAAATGGATTGAGTCATTGTAGCATTAGGACATGATTTATTTTACTGAATGCGCAGATGATTTATACATACATACATATATATATATATACATATATATATGGATTTAGACTTGATGATCCTAATGGCTCCCCTCCAATGTGAGATATTCAATGATTCTATGATATGATTTTTTTTTTGGTACATGTTAGCCAGTGTTAATGACTTCAATGAAACAATTTTATTATTGACTGGCATGCTCTTCTAGAGTTGAAATGCTCTTCTTTTAACTGAAATTTCTTTTGTACTTTAATAACAGTCTGATTTATTAAGATTTTACAGCAAGTTTAATTTGTGTTCGTTGATTAACAGTGTTGTTAGGGAGAACCAATAATGGGTTTGAAGTATAATTTGCTCAAGTCTGTTTAAATTTTTTGAAAGGTTTGCAAAAGGCTTGGATCAGTTTAAATTCCATTCACGATGTTTCAGGTATGGCAATTTTAATGGATTTGCTCTACACTGATTTTTTGAATAAAGTCCAAGAATGCTTTTGTTTATTCCTTTTTTTCTTTTTTCCACAGAAAAATACATAAAACTTAACAGTAGTGGGAGATGTGATAATGATGGTGATGTGTCACCATTTCTTGCTTCCTCACTGCTGTCTGACTGTCCTTTCATGAGAGAAATACAATTTCTTTCTCAGTCTGTTGCCTTCTTTCTGCCCCAGGTTGCTTTTACTTACACATTTTAAATCCTTCTCTTTTGTTGTGGGTGAAAAAAATCCCTATAGGAAACCTCCCCCTTTTCCTGTCCTGATCTTTTCTCCACATACTTTATATATAGACATTTGCTACAAATAAATTAATAAATATAAATACATAAAAGAAGAACAAGGACCTAATCTTTAGTCAATGAAGCCAAAATACTAAAATTTGTTCCATGGCACCAAGAATTATGGAAAGTGTGAATACAGAGCTACATCTTTGACAGAAACAGCTTTAGCATCAATGAAATCACATCAGCTTGCTGTGGCTTAGGTCTACTCTTGTCTCAGAGTGATATCTCAGTTTTTAAGGAAACAGAAGTGCTGCATATCTTTGGATCTTATTCTAAAGGCCTCTTGAAGACTGGAAAGATAACTTTAGCTTCCATGGACTGTGAACTGTCTTAGTGCTCATCTTTTATTATTGAATCCCACCAGGAATTTCAGTGCAAGTCTGCCACAGTTTTACCAGTGGCCTTAATCAGCATAAAAGTCTCAAATGAAAGAAACTGAAATAAAGAATTGGAAAAAATTGATGAACTAATAGTAAAAGAAAAATGAATTGTACTTTTTCTAGAGAGCTTCAGCACTGCAACATTGAGTTTTCTGCAAGAAAGCTTCCAGATGGATATGCAGTTTTAAAAAAATTGAACATGGAACAAAACAAAAATATTAGGGAACCACAATCCCAAGATGCATTCACTAATGTTAAATCCTACATAAAAGAACTATTATTGGTTGTTAATAAAAGCAAATATTTTATTGTCAGTTGCACATTAAAGATACTATATGAAAAGCCGATAATAGCTGGCTATTTCCAAACTACATTCTGAAGCAAGGACTCAAACTTTTTCTAAGGTCTCTAACTTTCTTTGTTAGGTAATAGCCTCAATTTCTCTGGACTGGGAAAAAAAGAGTGGCTAACTACCAAAGGTCAAATTAAAGGTTATGGAGATGAATGATGTCTTCAAGTGCTATGTCTGCTATCTGATATTTTATGCTTGTAAAAGCTTGATGCTTTTCCATGAAAAATTAAGAATTACCTGAACTTTGAGAAGTAATGTGTCCTCCATTGCTTACAATACAAACCTTTTGTCTTGGACTTGTCCATGGCAGTAGTCATGAGAATATTAGGATCAGGAAACTTGCTTGCTATAAGTCTTTTAATAGGTTAAAAACCCTCAAACAATTCAAACCCAAAAAATCCAAAGTCAATTTTCTTTTGAGATCTTTAAAGGGTTTTGAAGTCATTACAGGTTTTAAAAAAATAGCTTGACTGTGAAAAGATCCATTTCATATGGCATTTATTTTGTTTCCCATAAACAAGGTTCTGCAAGCAACATACTAAATATTTCATGGTAGCAGATGCAAGATGTGGTATTCAGCTAGTTTTATCCTCTGTAATCCAAGGGGAAAAAGATCCACTCTGTGTGTTCATCTAGGGCAGAGACAGAACATGCATTGGTTCTAAGGTTTACAAGCTCGCATACTTTGCATTAAAATCTAACTTAAATTAAACTTTCTTGTGTTTTGTCCACTAAACTTCAAATCCATTTAGCTGCAGCACCGTTGTTTTAAAACAAACAAACAAACAAAAAACCCCCAAAAAACCACAAACAAAAAAGTAATAAAAAAAGACACAAGAAACAACCCCTGATTTGAGATCATCTCATACATTTAGAAGACCTTGGGTAAAATCTGATTCCACTGAAGTGAATTTATTCACAAATAAATTTATTATTTGTGAAACAGGGCACATTTTTATCTTCAATGTCTTCACCTCTGAAAAATAATAAGACTTATCCTACCTGTTATAGGAAAAAAAAATATATCCAATTCAAGCAAAGGGAAGAAGCTTTATCCTCTCCTGCTGACAATACTTTGCTGCTGTCTCTTCTCTTAACCAAATACAGCTTCCATAGCAGCTTATTCATATTTATTGACATACATATGAATGTTTTCAGCACTTACCCCTTCATTTTCTACTTGGTTTTAATGCGATAAACTCTGCTATTGTCATGCTATCACTACCTTCATTCCAGATACTGAAACTGATTTTTTATTCTTTGTTCCTGAGTACAGTCCATGTCCTTTCCTTCTGTCTTTAGAATGTCTGAAACAATCAGTCGTCTTTATCACTTACTGCCCATGACTTCCTAACAGACCCACTTCTGTAGTTAGTGGAAAGGAGGGGGATAATTTCCCATGGCTGAACTTTGCTCCAATCATCACCATACATAAAGTTTATATATATATATATATATATGTCTATTACAAAGTATAATACAAGTCTGATAGGTGGATGATGAAGCTGTTGCTCCATTAAGGAATTCTGACAGCAAGACACCAAGTTCTAGCTGCAGAAGGAAATTGGAATATTCCACTTAGCTCGAGTTGTTATAAATTTTTCACTTTCTTCCACAAGCTTGGCAATTTTATTTTGAGAGCTGTTTACAGTCCCCAAAGTGTAAAAGAGATTATTTTACTGTATATGTTTATATAATTTTCTTATTATGTACTGTCTCAAATTACTTTCCTGTTATGACATACTGAAGAGTAATAAGTACCAAAGTAGTGTTTTTATATTGCCATATTCTGTTGATTTTGGTATAACTAATTTGTGCTGACATAAATACCAGATTAATAATAAGAAGAATATGACATTTCACAATATTATGTTCTGTATATAAAAACATCCTATGCTGTCCCAATTCAAAATAATTCAGGATCTCTGGCCTCTTGTCACATGATTTTTCAGAGCTAATCAGATATCAAAACATTTAACCTTAGATGTCTCCAGTTCTCTGCTTTCAGTAACTTTTGTCAGTGAGTGAAGATTCAGCCCTCTGTGAAGGAGGTTTCATCCCTTCCTTGTCAGGTGGGCATACAGCAAGCTGAGTGGATGACTACAATTTGCTAGGAGTACTGGAAGCAGGCCAACAGGCTTCCTTCTCTCTTGCATGTGCTTTTACAGCAGCCAGTGGACAACTTGATTGTACGCCAGAAAGTGACTTTTTCAACTCCTTTTGTAGGTATTATCAATATTATTTAATGAAGTATCTTGGGGGGGAGTAATGGTTTATATGCCATGGCTCACAGCACATGAAGAAGAGAAAATACTGATTCTCTGAAAATTAAAATAGTTTATATTAACTAATAGCAAAAAATACTTCACCTAGTTTTCACACCATGTCTTCAGAAGATGTCTCACACATTCCTTCTCAACATCATTTTCAGTTTCCCATTCCTGTGAGAATATGTGACTGTTAAAGCTGATTTTCTTACACATGGTCTCTCACTCAATTTTTAAGTGTCAACAAAGGCAGATTAGACACTGTAGTAATACTGAAGAGCCTAATTTCTCTGTCTTGTTTTTAGCCTGCTACCTGACATTTCCTTTAGTGCTGGGTGGTTCTGTTACTGTGAGAAATAGTGAATAATCAGTCCTTGTTTGCCATTTCTACATAATTTAAAAATTATATATCTAATACTAATATTTTATATTGATAGTTTCATTATGTTCTTTTGAGATATTATGTCCTGCCTCAGTCTTTTCTTGTTCACATTGGATGGTCCTAGTCTATTTTGTTTTACACCAATTGTAGTCATGTGGACATCCAAGTTTTCTTTACTTGAAATTTTTCTAGTTCTCCTACATTATCATAGAGGTAGACTTGTAGATTTATCTACATCTGTATTAAATGGCAATGATCAGTGATTCCAAGTCACCTGTTAGTCTGCAAAAGTCTGAATAAAGCTACGTTTCCCCTTTGTTTGCTACTTTACACTAATTCCATCAGAGTCAGGACACCTGTGTGGTAGGACAGCAGCTGTGAGTCTGGGTGGGCACTTCAGGCTCTCCAAAGCAGAGGTAAAGTTTCAGGGACTGGAAAAACAGAAATACAGAAGTCCACGCATCTTTAGGCATCACATTTCTCCCACAGACTCCCCTATCTGTGGTGTCCAGAAATCCAGACAGGGATGGAGCAGGACTATAGGAATACTGCTGTGTGTAAAGGCCTGAAAACACTCAGCTAACCTATGTGTGGAAGTGGCTGATATCCACTGTGTGCCTCTGGATTGGGGTTCCCCTCAGAGTAGAAAGGTAGGGTGGGATGCACCCTGCGGAGAGGACATACTGATTAAGAAGTTAAGGAGAATAAAAAAACCCCATCTGTCATGATGCATCCTGTGCTGAGCATAGATGTCTGTGCATAGAGCTATATTTGTGACAGTGTTGGTAATTGATAACCTTGCTCTTCCAAAGTGCTTATCCAAGATTCCCATTTTGTGGTTCCACAGTGTTCTGACACTCATTTCTTGACTGGGAAATCCAAAGTCCTGCTTTAACACTGCATCTTCCTGTGACAGAAAACTCCATTGCTGGGAGGAACCACACTGTTGAAGTAGAAAAAAAATCAGTTCTTCACAGCTTGTGACAGTAGCTCTGTGAACAGAAAGGATTTTTAGTCCATTGGAGTTAATATCATGTTTCCAGCCTGATATGGTCCTGTCACAATGTGTTTCTAACCTAGATTGTTGAGGGATGGCTGCATCCTTCCAGCACCCATTCAAAGGAATGGTGCTCCAGCTGGATCTGCTCTCATGCAACAGAGCATCAACAGGTGCAAGATAAGGATACTCTTGGGCTGCTGGTGAGGTGAAAGGCTGAGAACTGTGCCATCTGTAAAATCCTGAGCTGCAAGAAGGAGGGGCTAAATTCACACTCAGGTGACCTACTTACCGTCCTTATTCACCCCTCATTCCAGTATTTGCTACCACTGCATGTCGTGGTTAGGAAAAGGAGCCCTAGGAATACTAAAGTCCCACGCTGCTAATAGCATCATACTTCACACAGGGAGCAGGGAAGACAGGGAGCAAGCTGGAGGGTGGGTGTGCCAGGGCTGCTGTAAAGGTGCTATTTGGGCTGCAGTGTGAGCACAGCTGGGTGTGCTGACACACAGTGAATCCAGCTGGTAAAATCTCAGCACTCGCCTAAAAAAACAATGGCAATGCAGATATGGGTACTTCTGTGGGAGCTGGATCAAGACCATGCTTCTTGTAAGTGTAAACTAAAGCTTTTAAAAATAGCAACAGATAATGTTTTAAGACTATAAATGAGTAATGGAGTGGCTCACTTAACAGAAAAACTATCATTATAAATGGTCGGAGAACAAATTAAGGCACTTAGTTTTGCTCCAAATTAAACCAGGGCTTTTCTTATGTGCATAAAATTAAATGTGTGCACAAGATGCTGCTGAAAGACTGGACATTGATGCTTGAATCAATTCACATACTGTGTTTTCAGGTGCAATTCAGTATGACTGAACCACTGCACAGAATTTCATGGACTCCATTAGCCTGTCAGCAAGGGATCAGAGAGTCATCTGTGTAAATTGCTGTAAGACAGTGGTAGTGGCAGTCAGGCCCCAAGACTGTAACTAAGATTTAAATGCTACCTGTGATAATAATGTCCATGGATTTGCGTGGGCTGTTAGGAGGAGAGAAGAAGTCCAGGCTAATAAGAGATTTTTTTTTTTTAATCATTGCCCGATCTACTTAATATTTTTTCAAGCCTTGTGTTTATTGAAGTGCAGGTCAAAATGAAGCAAATATTTAACAGCACAAAATATGACTCGGCAGGGTTAGAAGGCAATAGAGGCTTATTTTATTATCCCCCACTGAAAAATAAAAGCAAATTTAAGAACAACTGAGAACATCATTAGGCAATGACTGAGATAATGATATATAGCATCCTTTCAGCTCTTGCCTTTTGTGCAAGTGTGCTGTGTGCTTCAGCTTGAAGGCAGAAGAAGCAGCTTTCATTCACCCCTCCTACACTGTGTGGGACTGTCAAATGACAGCCCTTGAAAGTAATCATTATTATGACATAACAAATGGAGGATTTTGAGGGGAAAAAAGGAAAGCAGCCATTAACAATTATTCAAGTTGCTCTTTCTGCTGTTTTCATATATGTGTTGCTTTCGCTATGACAAATATAAAAATTATTGAAATAAAAAATTATTTAAAGTACAAGTTTTAGGCCAAACAATATGTTTTTGACTGCACTCTTTCCCCACATACTGAAAGAATTGAAATCAAGAGGTTTAAAAGTCTAGGATGAAAAAACACAGCTTTTACACTTTCTATAATTCTGATTATCAAACACCCACATTTAATAAATATATCCTTTATTCAATAGCAGGCAGAATTAAAAAAAAATTAGTTTAAATATAGTTTGAAATCAGGCAATGGAAACTGTCTTGTTTTATTAGGGAAAAAGTGAAGGTTTTGTGCTTAAAAGAAATTTTGCAACAATCAGTTTTTGTTAAAAATCTAAAAGCTATCAATATTTTTCATGCAACTAAGGAAGTAAAACTATGATCCCTTGTAATGTGCATTTAATATCTCCTTATATTAAAAAGATTACTTTAAACTTTAGGTTTTGAGTTTTACAAGATGTCTCCTGGAAAATCCTGACTTGGACTACCGACATGTTAAGTCATTTGGATCAGTTTTTGATAATCACTGGTAGTCAAGAAGTGGGTAGAATAAACTACTATTTAACATAAGAAAGAGGGTAAGAATTTATCCCCCACTGGAGAGTTGTCTATAAATATCCTATTTTACCGTTGGGCTTCCCAAGGTTTTTCTACCATCATTAAAGCCTCTATTTCACAATTCATACTCAGTAAAGCTCTTGACCATACTTAGGTTTTAAACACTTGCTTAACAGCTGCTAGAAACACTGGAACCTAAATGTACAAGCAAGTATTTTCCTACAAAAGGCTGTACCTTGCCCCTTGTTCCGAAACTTTGCAGAACAAAGACTCAAATCACGTTTAGTGACAGAAATTTTGCTTACACTTTCCTCGCACTTAAACTGTTATTTTATCTCACTTCAAGTGTACATACGTGTATATTGATAATGAAATATTGAAGTACATCCAATATGAACATGGTGCTATAGCTCTCAAATTTCCATGACCTCAGCTGCACATCAACACATGATTAAAGAAGTTTACATCACCTGAGCTGTGGGCAAAGTGTCTTTATTCTCACACAAGTCCATCTGAGCCAAGTGTAGGACTCTAGTGGTGTCTCTGATTTAGATCAACACTGTCAAAAGTAGCTTAAGCAAGCTTATAAACTTCAGGCTTCTTTTGGATTTAACCTTTCTCTGAGCCTCCTTTCTGTGTATATGAGCTTTTGGCTTTTATATGGCTGTACTAGATCAATACAGTGAAGCTAGAACACTGCACAATTTCTAAAACTGATACTTTTCTGGATGATTTTCTGTGGAAAATAACAGTCCATAGGAAATAGGACAAAATTTTTGATCCTATATATTGGTATGATTTGCTAACCTAACATTCTTTTACTTACATTTCCCTACTTCAGAAAAATTGTCATAGGGTGATATTTTTGGTTTCTATTTAAAAGATCTCACTTCTAAAAAGAAAAATATATTTAGAATTCACTTTTCTCTTTACCTGCACTTTGAGTACTGGATTAACTTTAAAACATGCTTACCTTTCTCTAACTTTGCCCTAAAGGTATTTCAATTTACCTATAGTTCTATCTTATGATCAACCTCAGTTTTACTGAAAAATTATTTCCTCTATTAAAAGGGATTTTTTTTTTTTTCACAGAATTATTAATCTGCTACCTTTTGTGGAAGTGGACAGAGATTTAATTCTGGATGGGTGAGGTGTGAGTTCGATAACATTATATTTAATTTACGTAACAATGGTGTAGGACCTGATTCGCACCTGCTTGACAAAGACAGAACAAAGAGAGTGTTGTCTTCTGCTTCAAAGACCTTATAGTTTAAGGTAAGGGTGTCATCCTGTTCTGCTCAACAGATGACCAGAAACTGGGACTAGTCTTTAATTTTGTATCCTGAGAGAAGAGCATTAGCAGTAAATAATTTTGAAACTGTTTAAACCATGGATTTAAACCAAGGCAAGGACATTGGATAGTAAATTGAACCCTCTGGCCTGATGAATTTTCCTATTTAAGGTAACTCTTGAATTTCTATTTATAGAATATAATAGAACTCCACACAAACAAGGGGTCTCCATATTAGCACCTCCATTCCTGAGAAACCCTGAGGTGTCCTGCTAGTACTGCATGAACTTTATCTTTGGGAAAAATTTCCACTGATTTATTTATCCATTAATTTATTCTTTCCTCTGTTTTCTTTTGAGAGATAATTCTCTGTATGACAAGTGGTGACAGACTAAGAGGCAGAAAGATTGGAGCCTTCCCTTTTCCCCTGTAAGAGGCATGATGAAATGAGTAGATGAGTTTCCACTGCTGAGCCTTTATGCCTCATGTCAGATCTATGAAGTTAAGTGCTCAAGGTCAGAGGGTCTGTTTCCATCTAGGTAGGCAGGTGTAATTCCATTAATTTCATATCATCAGCCACACTTGCATTTTGGTTCTGAGAATACCCCTGATAACTCTGATTAGATGAAATGCCAATTGAGATGTGGACAGCCATCTTCAGGAAGCTGACTTGATTTTATTACTCATTTTATGAAAGCAATCAAACTCAAATAGGAACTTCCAGGCATCTTGAGATAATCTGCTGCATTTGAAATAGCAAGTAGGAAATAAAAGAAAGGCTGAAAATCTCTGCCAGCTACACTGCCTGCCAGGCAGAGCTGAGGGTCCCTCACCCTGCAGGTGAGGAGCTGGGAGCTGATATTCTCAGCAATGCAGGCAGTGTCTGCACTGAGACCATCCAGGGCTGTCCCACTTTTCCTGAGCCAGGAGTGCAAAGCAGACCTGTAAAAGCCACCAGCATCAGACGTAGACCAGCATTCACCCCACAAATCCACGGTGATGAGACACGTCCGAGGTGAAGCCAGAAAACCAATGCAGAAGCTCAGAATCAGAGTAAATATCAGGGAGGCACAAGATGGAGCACACTTAAGGCTGCAAAGCACCTAAGTTCACCCCAGGTGGGGACCAAGAACAAGAGCTTCAGCTATAAAGCAGTTCCCAAAAGAAGGAGAGAGAGTCTCCTCTGAGGCTCTTACAGCTCTTGCTGCACAGCACCATTCATCAGTGACCTGACCTTGAGCATGGCCATCTAAATGCTTAAGAGGGAGAAACTGTGCCCTAGACCTTTAACAGTCCCATCACCTTGTGATGCAGTGATGCAGGATACCAAATAAATGAATTGGGACAGGTCTTGGACTCCTGGATGCAAATAAGCATCCTGACTCTGTAGTGACTCTACTCGGGCAAGACCTGGGTGTGGTTCAACTCCTTTCCTTCATGCCTGGATTCTTCAAAAATGGGCATCAGCTCACTGGTGAACTACGATGCAGTGCAGATGAGATGACTAGATGTTATCCAATTTTTCTATTTTTTTTTTTTTTTAGTCAGCCTTATATTTCAGAGAAAAAAAGAAAAAAAAATAAGCAAATAAAGCAGCATTGAAACATGCAGTCATGATAAATTCAACTTGGATTTGCTAAGTTTTGGTCACAGTGAAAACAGCATTAATGCTAGTAATGTCAAAGCAGTTCATTTTTACATTTTATAAAATACCTTTACATGTATTTCCCAAATTCCTTCATTTCAGAGACTAAATAGAAGCAAAGACATGCTGGCTTGGAAATGTTACCAAGGTAAAAGTGATCCCTTTCTACTCGTTGAGAAGTCACACAGTCTGATGATGGTGAATGAATGTCCCTTCTTTCTTTCACATTTACAATATCCTAGCTGCCATGTTTTAAGGTGTTCCAAGTTACTGTCAGGCATAATGGAATGTGTGCTGAACCAATGGCAACATGCAGGCTCCTGATGGAGACACTGGCAGAGTGGCATATGTGGATTATGCCCAGGAGTGAGCTCCGGCACTTGCACCCTGCTGGTCTGAACACTCTCTCCGCTGTTGTGGAACGTTTCAACCAGTGTATATTGTTATAGCAGTGAATGCCATGTGAATATCCATGTGAACTGTCTGGTGCCACCTGGCATTGTGGCTACACAGTGGTCTATATCCTCTTTTGATCTGAGTATGGATGTTGCCAGAGAGACAGTGAGATGTTCCGGTATCTTGTCCTTCCCACCTTTCCAGACTCACTCTGGCTGTTCTGGATTTCTGCTCACCTCACAAGGGTGGACTTTTGCCTTCAAGAGGCTTGAACCCATTTGAATGTCCCTCAGAAAATGCCCATGGAGGTCAATGCCATTTATTTTACAGCTGCTTCAGGGAATGTAATTTCTCGCACTCTCTTACCAAGGCTGGATGAGAGCATTGCTAGCTAAGGACAGCTTTGGCTGGATGAATTTCAGACACACTGAAACAGACAGCATTGGACACTCCAGTGGAAGCTGTGAGAGGTAAGCAAGCTTGTTGGCATCAGGCATGAACTACCCAGATACCTTCTTCTTCTCCTCACTCTTCTTATTTTGCTCTAGTCCCTCTCTTGCTTTTTAATCTGTCAAACATCCATGAATGAATAATTCTACTTTAAATTTAATACTTAGGGGTTTTTTGTTTTTAATTTGGTGAGGGGATTTTTCTCCATGTTTTGGTTTGGCAGTAAAATGGAAAATGTAATTATTCTTATATCTCTAATCCTTACGGCTTTGTTGCACATATAGGATGGTGAATGAGCAAGGTAGAAAGAAGACAAAAAATTAATAGTGTCAAGTATTCAATAGGTTTTACATGCACTGTTCTTTTGGAAGCAAAGTTTGCCAGGACAGTAGATGAAATTTAGTTCATTTAGTAAACTTGCTTTTGCTTGGATAACGAAATTCCTAGGTCAGAGGGAGGCAGAAAAAAAATCATAACACTGGTTCTGAAATAGAAGACTATAGAGCTAAAACATTTTACAGAATATATGCTAAAGACTAGAAGGCTATGAGAAGTCATCAGGATCTCATACTCTTACCTTCCATAAGGTTTGGGCAAAATTATCCCTTCTTTTATTACTGTGCATTTGAAGGGAAACACAGAAAGGTCTCTGCTGATGTTAGATCTCATTGTTTTTATTGACCAGACTTCCCTCCTATAAAGACACACTAATTTAGCTGAACAATATCTATCTATTTTTGTGATTTCAATGGGCAGGCATTAACAAATTTAACCTCTCTTAGTGGTGGAGTGAGGCTGCCCCATGGCAGTGGGAGCAGACTCATGCATCCCTGAATCCCTGTTTTCCAACAGGCAACAGACTCCAGGACAGACACAGTAAATCTACCAGACCCAACACAATCTTTTTCACTTATTCCTTCCATCACTGCCTTTAAAGCAGCCAACAGTGTTGGAGTCTCTGAGATATAAACTATTGAATTAAGGTAAAGAGGAAAGCCCTGTGCCTGAGCACCTCAGGTTCCTCTTGTCCTTCCTTAGGCACCCAAAGCACACAGATCCTGCTACATCCGATGATGGCAGCAAAACCCCTCCTCTGTCAGTGGCACACAGTGCCAGCCTAAAAGCGTGAGGTGCAGAGGCTGGCTAACAGGTAAAGGATTAAGTTATTATCGAGAGCCCAGAATCTGATGTGTAGAATTAATACATCTGTTTCAATACATAGACCAATGGACATTTTGCCTGGATAAAGACTGTGAGATAATCATAATTTAAATATGTAGCCCACGTGCCGTAAGCAGCATGAGACTATGAATGAACTAGACTTTGACCTTCAGGATTGCAGAATTTGGTTCTGGACTGTTAATAAATTTTTGTTAAAGGCTTATTCGTCTAACTTGCTGCACATACTGGTTCAAAAACTGAAGTGCTCAAGGGCCAGTTTAAATGTAAGCACAAGAGTAGTGCCAGTGCTGTCCGTGGGACTTTATCCGTCATCCACGCATGAGTGGTCTGCTGGAGCAGAGAGAAAATGTTCAGCTTCTTGTAAGATCAAGTGTTATGACAGTGTGTGGCTCTCAGTGAGTTGTAAGTTTAATCGCTCTGCAAAATATTTCTCTTCTGGTACCAATTTCAGGACAGATATTGATTTCACATCTTTCAAAAGCTTTTCCTCCTGCAATTATGACTGTGCTTTCTTGTTCATCTGAACATAACATGAAATAGATATTGCCAGAACAAGGATAAGTAGATATAGGATATCCTTATTACTTTGTCAATTAATTCCCATGTATTATTATGTGGAAAGTGTATTCTATAATAAATATCTTACAATGCAATGACTTTCTAGTGTTTGATAAACCACGTTTTTTGGTTAAAAATTGATTTGTACATGCAGGCAGGCTGCACACTGTCTTTTCTACAAGAGATTGTTCTTCAGGAAGTGAACACACTGCGATAATTTTTTTCCTCAGTAATCGCTTCCTTTTGAGATCTCTGGCACAGTAATCCCTTCCTTTATACATTTTATGGATTAAGATTTCTTTTTCAGCATGACGGATTTTAAATAACTTAATGACTACATTTTAAATAGCACATATTATAAATTGCCTATGTTATAAATAACGATACATAGTCCTTGTGAACACTGGGAATATAAATCAGATTGCTCTTGCTGTTTGCAGTATCAGAAAAAATCCACAATTGAATTACAGCCTTATGTTTGACCATGGACCATGAAATTAGTAGGTAATAGCAATGTACTGAAACTCCTACTCTTTAGAAAGGATCTGGACTAGAAATTACCAAAAAAGTGGTTTTATGAAACTACTGTTCATGTGCAGCCTGAGTCATTGCTGCACCACATAGAAGAAAAAACAGGTGAAAAGTCGAATTTACATTTGGTGGCAGCTGGTTATTAGCTAGTGCAAAGAGTCTACAAATGGTCTTTAAACAGTAAATAACAACACAAAAACCTACTGGGGAGTCTCCTATTACACTTCTTTCATTCTTTTATGGTGACTTATATGAGTATGTTATTGACAGTTACTGCTCTGCCATTTTGACAGGAAGTATCTGCAGAGAGATGTGAAGTCAATTTAAAGGTGTAAGCCTCAGGTAATGCCTGACCTCCAGGACAGTGTTGCAGATGCACATAAGGACAACCTCCCATGGGAATATCCTCCTCATTGTATCTTGCAACACCCTGATCCCTTGCCGGGTCAGCCACAACACCATTCCGCTGCACAACAGCCCGACAGCCGGCACAGAGCCACAAGGTAGCCACGGATGCCAAAGCCCTAAGTCTGAAGGAATGGGCAGCTGGGACCAGCCTCCTGCTCGGCAAGGCTGTCCAGCAGTAGGTGTGAGGCATATGGAGCCTATGGGCCAGCATGACTCATGAAACACGGTGTGCATTTTGTGTTTCACTGCTGTGTACTGAAACAGAGGATCACAAGATCCTAGTCTGAGAGGAGTGGGACTTGTGCTCCCCTCTGCAAAACCTGCAGGTTGCATGGCGTCACCAAAGCTAATGTACACAGAAAATTTTCATACAAAAGGATTAAAGAAAGAGGACTAAATTTAATGAAACCATAAAATTCATTGTGCATAAATCTAAGCCAAATTCTAAAACGCATCTGGAGAGGACAGGATTGAAATACAAATGTTAAAAATACTACTATGGTATTTGATGCTTCTGTTGCTCTTTTTGTCAATGCCTCTGAAAGCACTTTCTGAATGGTGATTCTTGATGTCTTGGAGGGGAAATTTTCCTCCTATATTAAGCCTGAGTAAACTGAGACTCTGAGAAATGATTTGTCCAAGTTCAAATATGCAGTGGCAGAGAAAGTAAGCAACTCTGCAAGCTGAAACTCTCCACTGGGAGGGGGCACAGGCAGGGCAGCTGACCTGTAATGAGGAAAAGGATATTCTACACTGTATGACGTTCTGCTCAGCAATAAAAGCTCAGGGAAAGAAGGAAGAGGAATGTCCATGATTGTGGCATTAGTCTTCCTGAGGAACCATTAGAGGTGATGAAGCCCTGCCTTTGTAGAAGTGACTGGGCATCTGCCTGCTGATAGGAAATAGTGAATAAATTCTTTCTTTGCTTTGCTTTTGGGGGTAGCTTCTGTTTCCCTATGAGACTTATATCTCAATGCATGAGCCTCCTCACCCTTTTATGATTATCTCCTCCTCCTGCCAGAGAGGGAAGTGAGTGGCTGTGTGGGTGTTTTTCTGTAGGCCAGTGACAATCCACCACAGTTTCTCTGGTCTGGTCTGTGCATTCAGTGCTAGGCTTCTGCTCCCAGAGCTCAGTCAGCATCTGAGATTTCAGATTTAAAAAACCCCTCATTTTTAAAGAAGTCTAGATTAAGAGAAGCCAGTATTATGCTAAATAAACAAAGAAGTGCTGCTAAAAAACTTAGCTGAAGTTTATTATCTCAGCTATCTAAGTGGAATAATCAACCCATCAAACTCATTACGCTCCAATCAACAGTATCATGACGTTCTGGTAGAAGGTCCCATAGAGGGACTTTAGCATAACCAAATATTCTCTAAACCAGTCAAGGGGTATCATACAGGTATGATTCATGCACTTTGAACAAAGTGATATTTCTTTATTATTTTCTTTAAAGTACAGATAAATAATAATAATAAATCTATAATGAAGCAGTGTTACAGATCTAGTTTTTACCCAAAACCACACAATAACATTGAAGTAAAAATACAAAGTAGGCTGTCAGCCCTACTAGTTTGTCAAGAAAAAGGCAGACCAAGTGTGTTTGACATTAACTGCTTCCTTGTAACTCATATTATTCTTCCAAGACATGTGCATAATTCAGTTTTACATCAGAATGTTAAAGGGACATCTTTAGCCTAAAAAAAGCAAAAATGGTCCTCTTTGAAAGTGTTCCAATTTTATCACTATGATATGCTGTAACTGAAGAAGACAAAAAAAATATTATATTCATCTTATTTTTTTCATGTTATTAACAGTACATTTGGGTTAATTATTTTTCCTATTTGAATATATCTTTCAAAACCCAGTGTAGGCTTAGTAGGTGGAACAAAGAAAATCAGTCAGTTCCTTTTTCCCCATCAAATTTTATTGCAACAATAAAATCCATAAATATGGCAGGAGGACTGTCAGATAGAGGCAAAATTGCATTTTAGCTGTTTTTTATTCACTGTGTATCAGTCTGACAGTGAACTTGGTCATTGTTCTTGGAAAGAAGTAGTTGTCAGTTTAAGACAAATTATATGAAAACAACTTCCATTTCAAGAACTGCAGCACCTTTTAAACAAATGAGGTCATTATAGAGCATTACATCACGTATTACATAAAGGTTCAATGTATAAAATGGCTAATAAATTACAAAGGTAACAAAAGATAATTGTAATGGTAACCTATGCCATTTAGGAATAGAATATCAGAATGATCAAGTGATACTTGAAGTTCAGTTAGGAGGTTTTCTCGATATCAATAGCTTTTTATACATGTACATATAATTAAAGGAAATTTTATAGGAAAAAAAAGTAAAGCCAGATAAGAATTAGGTAATATATAAGTATTTAGGTAATATAGTAATAAGGTAATAATAAATTAGTAATTAGGTAACATACAAGTAATAGGTAATATATTATATAAGGCAATAAGTATTATCTTACTCTGTATGATCTTTGATGTAGTGAAACCATTGCTTTTTCCACATATTTTCAAAAGCACTTTAGATACTCACTTCTCTTGCCCTTCCATTTTGTCTGATACACATATCATCACACTGACCTGAAAATGGCTTGAACAAAGGATTCTGCTGCGTTTTTTATCCCATAGTTTTTGTCCTCATCAAAGCAGAATAATCTCCCCCATTCCCTGAGGATTGAGAATACTTTCCATATCCCAGTAGCCACTGTGACTGCACCCAGAAATGGCAGTGAGGTGGCAGGTCCTCCACACTGTGCATGGGGAAGAGGTTTTGCAAGAGGAAGACGATGAAGACTTGGACATAGGAGCAGCTCTAAACTAACAAGAAAGACATCCAGAGAGGAGAGCTGTGGACTAATCTCTTCCTGACAGTTAGGTCAAGTACCTCACTGTGCACCTCTGGAGAGGTCTTCCCCTTGGTTGGGATTTATAGCCATGAAGTCTTGTTCGACATACGGATCAGTCCGATTTCCCTGGGAGGAGGACATTAAGCATGGCTTTGTAAAAAAACCTGAATTTTGAACATGAGGACCTAAATCTGTTTGCAATTGTAGGACAGAAGGGAGGCCAACTTGCTTGGAATGAGAAATACCTTCACCAAAATTTTAACTGGATGTAATAAAGCACTATGTCACTCTGCAATTTTATCTTTGGGAGAGAGAGAAACCTTACCAGAGCTACAGAAGAGCTTCTCATTTCTGGTGCAAGAATAGCAAAGGATGACAATTCTGTAGTCATGTAATAATGAAAGAGATGATAATAGGGAAGGTGGAACAACCCATGAGGTGAACTTTCTCAGGTGACTGCATCACTCAATGGTGTAATTTGGATGTCTTTGGAGACCTATAGTGAGGTAAGTAGGATTCCTCATCCACTTTTGCAAGTTTACTGTTAGTGAAGCTCCAGTGACTGAGAAAAACGAGAGGATAATTGAGTTCAGGGTCCCTGCTTTGAAGACTTAAAAATCTAATTTTGGACCAGGGCAAAAAACCAAAACAAAACCCAATTAGAGAGAAAAGGAAGACAAACTCCCTCAGGTTATGCTCATGCCTTTACTGGATAGGCTGCGTGTCTTTAAATAGAACTCTAAAGCACTGGTTTAATAAAATCATGAAAAAATAGGAAGAACGAGATTTCCCCTTATTGTGTGTCATTAGAGCACAAATATCTAAGTTTTGCATCAATACCGTAGCTGGTTTTCTATATTGATAAAATTACTAACCTGATGCTTTTGGAGATATCTGCAAAAACATCTGTGATTGATACTCCTTTTCTATCAAACTAGAGAGCTTATTACTGTATTTGTCTTCTGTAGATGACTGTGCACCACTTTCTCTCAGAGTCAGCTCACTCCTCCTGCCCTCACAGAAAAGTACATGTGAGATCTCATGAAGCCCATGTCTTGGCAGCTGCCACTGATGATTATGTCTCTAATGGCACTCTGGCTTACTACTATCTGTACTGCTCTACTGAGCTGCACTTGGAAATGGATATTAAGGTAAAACCTCTTCATTAATATGTATTTTCCCTTTAATCTCACATTACGTACTGGCTAAAGTAAAACCTCATGCATTGCATAGGCAGTATAGAATTTTCAAGGAGAAAATTAATTCCGTTTCTGCCTTTTAGAGCTTGTTCATTTGTTTGCAATCACAGACAATTTTTTTTTCCTTTTAAGATTCAATTCTCCCACTTTAGCTCAAAGCCTTTAGAATTTAATTTCTGGATATGATACTAAAGTTTAATCTTTGAGGATGTTGAAATATTTCCTGCAAAATGTTATGGGCATAATGCAGGGAACAGATCCTGAAACAACTTACAGCTGCTGGAGTTTTGCGATTTCAGTTGTGTTTGGCTTTAGTGTCAAGAATAAGCTTGCTTTGCTTTGCTTTGTTTTCTTCCTTTCCTCAATGGCAACATTCCAGCACTTCAAAGTCAATAGATTCCTTGCTGTAAACTCTACCATGTATTGGGCTCATCTTCTGGAAGACAAGCAAGAGAGGGTCAAAGGTAACAAATGTAGTAAAAGACATTTCCCATCATCCTTTGTATCATACACATGAATGCTCATTTCCCAGCTGAAGCTGTTGATATGCTTTATCCAGAGCTCTGCTTGCTCTACAATATTTCTTATAGTAATGAAAAAGGAATCTGCTGAACCAAAGAAAAAAAATAAATCCTATCAAAAGGTTGGCATTTCACTAGCAGATTTTTCAGCCAGCTGAATGCTAGTGCTCTGGTGTACACACACTGAAAGTAATTTCTCTTTGCATCTGGTATTTTTCCCCACAAAATGCATTTCATAGGATTCATTCTTTATTTCTCTATCTCTCTCTCTCTCTCCAAACCAGGGCTTCAAACTGCTGATAGAGCTTAGGCAAGGGGGTAGAGAAGGGAAGGAAGTATGGTTAACATTGATTTGAATGGTTTTTGCTTAAAACTAGATTTCAGTATTTATATATACTTAGAGCCAAAATATTCCAACGTTCAATTATTTATTTCTGAGATTAGGGCAGTTCTGAATTTGTTCTATGCACTTTTTATAGAATGATGCTGTCAGCTCCCAGACATAGGAATTTATTTATCCCAGGACACACAGAGGCTTCAGACTGATCACTGTCTTTCCATTAATATTGGATAAGACCTAGATTCTTTCCTAGCTCAAGTGGGACACGTTTTTGGTGGGTTTTTTTTTTTTTTTGGTCAGCTCTAGAAAAATGCAGATGGAAAGAGTAAAATACCTGGAAAGAGCAGTTCTACCTATGTTAGATCTGAATTGCTCTCTTAAGATGTCTCAGGTGTCTCACTTTCACCACAGACTACTAATCATAAAAAGCATCTCATTTAAGTCCACAGCCCAAGACATTTTAACATGTACATTGAGAACTATAATATCAGTCCAACAGAGAGTTTTGAGCTCTTTCACACAATGGGTCTTTTGGATTTCCTCAGAAGATGAAATAAGTCATAGATATTATCACAAAGATGAGACATTTCACACTTGGTAGTAGCTGTGGAATGCAAAGAAGATGACTAAACTTGGATGATCATTTGTAGAAGATATGCCAGGCATGTATGGCAGCAACAATGAACGTTTTACATCCCCCCAACCCCTAAAGGTTGTGAATGACATGTGCAGTTAAGTGGTCCAGGGAAAAGATGACAGATTTGTGAATGGAAATGAACAGTTAGGGAGGCTAAAGTTTGCAAGAGGCTCGAGCTACATTTCTACATGGGGAGTCACTTGTGATTTGGCCATTGTCCTAAACACATAGATACATTCATGTGGAACAGAATAGGAACCTGACCATCTCCAAAGGTTTTACTTGTTAAGTCCTTCTCCTGTGACTGTACAAACAAATAAAGTGAGAGGACAAGATCCAGATAATCCTATGGTGCTAGAAATGAAAAATACATAAACTGGAGGTGCTTAAATTCTGAAGATCCAAAGATATCTACCTAGCCGCATGAGGCACCTGAAGCTTTCCTTGAGACAAAGGTGGTATTTATAAGACCAAGCTTTGATCTATGCTTTTGTCATTAATAGGATGAATGAACACTTTCAGAAAATGTATCTTTTTATTCTTACTTACATTTGTAAGGTAGGTGAGATGAATCACCTGTCACAGATAAGCTTATGTAATTGATTAAAAAGGCAGTGTAGGATGACCACCAATCAATATCGGTACATCAATATATTACAATACAATATATTGATTTACATTGTAGACATCCAAAATGTAAGGCAAGATAAATCCTGCCTAAGGTGTCTAGAAGCCAGTCTAGCACGTGTCTAACGCAATCATTTACCTTTCTAGAGTGATTGACCCATGTGCTCATTTCCCACAGACACCAACCCTGGATGTTGTACCTGGGATGAAGTAAGACCAGGAAGAAGTGGAAAGTGAGAGAGTAATGGCTGGAGAGCAGCCCTGCAGACAGGAATCTGGGGTTACAGGTTGGCAGCAGGCTCAGTAGGAGCCAGATGAGTACCCTGGCATCCAGGAGGGAAAACCATGTCCTGATGTGTGTCAAACAAGTAGATGTGGTGCATAGGGATGTGGTTTAGTGGTGGACTTGTCAGTGTTGGGTTTACAGTTAGATTTGATGATTTTAAAGGTATTTTTCTACCTTAAATAATTCCATGAGTCTAAACACAGCATAAATAGCCAGTCGAATCCCACTGTATTTAGTGTTGGTGCAGTTTCCCCTTGAGTACCGAAGGCAGTTCTGGGTCACACAATTTAAGAGGGATGTGAAGGTCCTTGAATGTGTCCAGAGGAAAGAAACAAAGCTGGTGAAAGGGCTCAAAGGAATGTCCTGTAGGGAGCAGCTAAGAACTCTGGGTTTGTCTAGTCTGGAACAAAGGAGGTTGAGGGGCAAACCCAGTGCTCTCTGCAGCTTCCTGAGGAGGGGCTGCGGAGAGAGAGGGGCTGAGCTCTTTTCCCTGGTATCTAGTAATAGGATACATGGGAGTGGTTCAAAGCTGTGCCAGAGGAGGTTTAGACATGACATTTGGAAACATTATTTCACCAAGAGGGTAGTGAGACACTGGAAAAGACTTCCTAGAGTGGTGGTTGGTGCCCCAAGCCTGTCAGTGATTAAGCGTTTGGACAATGCCCTTAACAACATGTTTTAACTTGTGGTCAGCCCTGAAGTGGTCAGGCAGTTGGACTAGGTAATCACTGCATGTCCCTTACAACTGAAATATTCTATTCTATTCTATTCTATTCTATTCTATTCTATTCTATTCTATTCTATTCTATTCTATTCTATTCCATTCCATTCCATTCCATTCCATTCCATTCCATTCCATTCCATACTATTCTATTCTATTCTATTCTATTCTATTCTATTCTATTCTATTCTATTCTATTCTATTCTATTCTATTCTATCCTATCCTATCCTATCCTATCCTATCCTATCCTATTCTATTCTTTCCATTAATTTGGCAACCTTTCATGAAAGTCTTCCAAAGAAACCAGTTTCATAATTTGCTGTCAGTCCATACTTTTCATGGCGACAGACCCTCAATGGTGCGGACCTTTGGCCACCTCCTTGCACATTTACTACCCAGCAACATCAAACCTGTTAAAGGTCTCCAGTATTTCATATAGGTGTTGCACATGCATTGAAAAATGTTACTGCTGCTCAGTTGAACAAGAGACTGCATATACTTGAATGAAGAATCATATAAAAGACATTTAAAATGTAATTGAAACCCTGTATCAGGGGTCTTTATTTCAATGCATTTAAATCATCAAAGAAACATAACACCAAAGCAAAAATCAGGAATGATAGCTGTTATTCTGTCTTCACCGTTCAAGTATTCGAGCTCATTAAAATCACCCTACCAGAGTTTTGGTTGAACTGATGAGGTTTGAAACACTCTTGGGTTTCTAAAGTGAAGTATCATCAGACAATTGCAGTAATGACATATCTGGAAATTCTGAAGGAAAGCACTTTACTGATGATAATCTGAAAGAGACTGAATGCTTCTGCCTCTGCTTCAAATTTTAAAGCTGGATACTAATTAATAAAATTAAATCCTAGATAAAGAAACTGTTTCAAACAGAAGACTACTAGCACTGCTCAAATTTATCTTGAAAAGCATTGCTGTAATGGCTTCTGCTTCTGTTTTGAAATAGTGGTGTACAATTTTTAGGGTCCTGGAAGCTCAAGGTGATCTGAAATGGGCAAAGAGAACTGCTCAGAAGGATCCATTTCTGAAATGTACAGTTCTAGCATCCTCAACATAGGAATGACATGGAACTGTTGAAGCAAGTCCAGAGGACAGTCACAAAGTTGGTAAGAGGCCTGGAACACCTCTTGTATGAAGACTGACTGAGGAATTTGAGGCTGTTCTACCTGGAAAAGAGGAGGCTTTATGGAGACCTCATAGCAACCTTCCAGTATCTGAAGTGGGCCTACAGGAAACCTGGCAAGGGACTCTTCATAAAAAAACTAGTGACAGGACAAGGAGTAATGGGTACAAAGTGAAAAAGGGGAAATATAGGTTAGATATTAGGACAAAATTCCTTACTGTGAATGTGCTGAGACAGTGGAACAGGTTGTTCAGGAAGGCTGTGGATGCCCCAACCCTGGCAGTGTCCAAGGACAGTCTTGAGAGTCCTGGTTGAGAGGGAGGTGTCCCTGCCCAATGCAGGGGAGGGGCATTTGGACTGGATGATCTTTAAACATCCTATGATTCTCTGAAATCCTTCTAAAGTGGCGTACGCATCATCTAGATTTTGTTTATGCCTGTAAATTTAATAAATATCCAATTACTTTCCTGGAAGAATATTGAACAGCCTCATGTCTTAAAACAGACCAAGCAATCCAGCAATGGCTGATGACCCAGAAATATGTGAAAGCAGATATCAGCCTCTTCACACCAGGGCTACCTTGTTCTGCACAGTCAGTAAGACTTGCACCATGAGGTACCTGCAGATTCAAGCTGTCCTGGTTTCAGCAGGAGGGGGTATGGCCAAAACCCCACTGATATTCCACACCACCTCACATCATTGCCAGGGGTGAGGAAATGGAAGGTCTTGCTTCTTGAAAGAATAGTGTTGCTTCTTGTCAAATAAAGGGAAACTATCCACTATTGCTTCATTGTCCCAAGCTTGGTGAGCACTTTGAATATAAATCACCCTCTCTTTTGTACACTTTTGTTATTAATATTGTTGCTATTACTGTTCATTTTCTTATCTCATTGCTGTTTCCAGTAAATTGTTCTTATCTCAACCCATGATCTTTACCTTTTCTTCTTTCAGCCGGAGGGGGGAAAGGGAGTGAGTGGAAGTTCAGGTTTAGTAAGCTGGGGAAAATCATTCCTAAACCACAGCATAAGCCAAAATGGAACTTCAGGCTCACCCACAGCTTGGTTTATGTGCCACTTGGGACAGGTCAACTGCAGCCAAATACAGCTGGCACCTCGTCAGGGATGAATGTGATCACAGGCTGAGCTGAATTGACCATGGTCCAGTAGTCTGGAAGATATCCACACTTTGGTTTTTTGGACTGCATTTGTCCATCCTGTAACAGATGCTTCCTTGGAGATGTTTGAAGCTGAAACCCAGCATTGTGTATTGACAGTGTGTGCCTTTTCCAGTAGCCCGAATGCAATCCCACTTGAATTCTGCTTACAAGCCCCCGCTGCTCTCCAGACGGCTGTGCCACGGCCCTTCCAGGAGGCAACAGGAGTCTGCCTGGCATTGTCATTGCAGATGGACAGAAGGGCTTGATGGAGGTTACAGGGAGCTGGATGTGATAAATTGGTTCAGGATTAAACTTTAAACAGGGCTCACATGAAATGGTCTCCAGATGGACAATGCCACAACCTGAGCTAAAAACCCTCTGAGAGGTGAGCTGTGTCAGTACATATTTAAGGTGGCTTTGAGCCCACACTCAATGAACCAGGGAGCTGAAAACATGGGGCAGGATCTGCTTAACCCCATGACAAGCCAATTTGCTATGCTGCAAGAGCATTGTAGTCTCCTTCTGGGTCACTTAAAAACCAGCACACTGACTTTTGTGAAGATCTGAAGTGTGTTTCTAGCCTGAGAGCCTCTATGTATCACATGGTGATTCCTGATTCCGCTGAAGTTCACTGAAACCTTCTCAGACTTACCAGTACTAAAGTTAACCCTTTGCCAGCTGTGGGACTAATCACGGAATCACATAGAATCACAGAATGAACTAGGCTGGAAAAGACCTTTGAGACCATCAAGTCCAAACTATGACCTTACACCTCCTCAATCAACTAAACCATGGCACTGAGTGCCACATCCAGTTTTTTTTTAGTGAGCTGTTTGGAACAATTTCTGAATATTATAGTGCCCAAACTTCTGGAGTGTAATTATGATCTGCTCTGCAGCTGCAACATTCAGTGCTTGGCAGTTCCTTCAGCAAGATCAAACTTTGCAGGAAGGCTGAGTCCTTCTTTCCAAATTGTCCCAAGTTGTGACTGCTCTTTTACATACAGGTGGACCTGAACTCACTTTGTCTGTGACAGTGCCAGAATCAGAAGAACTGGGAGTGGGATAAAACACCCTTATTTTTTAACTGTGAGGCAGATAGGGTCAGGGTGTGGTATTTGTCTGGGCTTATCCATCTTCCTCAGCATCAAAGACTGTCTCAGGCATAATGCCAGGCTAAGAACGTAGTGTGTGGACTTACTGCAATCACCTTCAGGAGCTCAGGGAGCTGAGCTGTCCCTCATTAGGCAACAGAGGCATGTTTCAGTACAGTGGTAATTCCTAATAAATCTACCGTCTTCTCCTACATGACCAAAGCCTCCAGTACACTATTCTGAGATCTAGTTATATCTTCTTTAGATCTCAGAACTGAAATTCTGTCCTGTAGAGGAAGGTTGCAACTTTTTTGTTTGGCTTTTTTTCTCAACATTTAAGGCTCCTCTGTTGTTATCCCCATGCTACTGCCACCTTAAGTGCAGAATTTTAATCAAGATAGAGGTCAGAAGACAGCAGGGGAGCAAAAGCCAGCCTTGCAAGCAAAATAAAGTTTTCAGCTGGAGGCAGACATGTTGAGAGTGTCCCTAGTTTCGAGCATCATTCACAAGGTGTAGGTGGGCGCTCCCAGCCTCCTTCTTGGTGAGAAATTGCAGCTCATCACACTAAAATGATCATTGGGTCAGCAAAGAGATGTTGGACAGAGATGAGATGTGCCAATGGCCACAGACTCAGCATTTTGGAGAATGTTTCACTCTAAAATCTGTGTAGAAATTTAACACTTTGATTTTACCAGCTTTAGGTGTTCTGTTAAATCTGAGATAACACCCTATAAACAGCCAAACAGATTTTTGTGCCTCCTGTTTCTCTTGTAAACATCTCTTCTGTTTGTTGGTTTCCTTGTCCTAATTAACAGAGATTTGTCACAGTGGTAACTTCCTAGTCCATCTTCTCATTAACCACTCCAGCAAAACACCACAGCACCTAAGAGTTCCCTGCTGAACTGCAAATTATTGCCACTCCTTTATTTCAGCAATTACAGGCTCTTTTTTAAAAAGCATGAAAACTGGTCACAGCTGTTGTGGGGAATTTCTAAACTCTTTGCAAAGGGTCCTTATACCTTTCCACCTCTTAAAACATCCATCTCCTGAGACAGGCAGCTTACATCTCAGCATTTATGTGCCTTAAATTCTCTCTGTGTGTCAAAACCACTTCCTAGGCTCTGAACCACATTTTTAGAGCATGCTTTGTGTCAAATTCACACACAGTCTACATTGAGAAAAACACTTGTATTAGGCTTGTTATGAAACACAGGGTCTGCCTGGGGAAGCAGCCAGTACATCATGTGTGTTGGACACAGCAACGTTCTTGGCCACACAAAGTCAGAGTACCCAGGGAAAAGCTAGGATGTGACCCAGTGGTCTTCCATGCCTCCCATCTACCTTTGCACTGGTGCCACCTGGCTGGCAGAGGGCCATGAAGTGTTTCATAGTAAGGCCTTAAAACTTCTGTTCCAATGGGAGATGTGGCTATCAGGCCTTATACAGCTATAGCTCATGTAACTTAAAAGCATAGAGTTGCTGCACAGAGACAAATCTTGGGAAAATGCAGGGGGATTCAGGCCAGCAATATGTTCTAAATAGCACCAGTTGATAAATTATAATGTAGATGTAACCAAGGCCCCAGCAAGGAGTAATGGGAGGAGAACTCCATGCAGGGGCATCAGCTGGAAGTAAATGAACACAAACTCCTGCTGCTGCTGCCCCAGGGACCAGCTGCAAAGGTCAGAATTGCACTTTTACCTTCCTTGCCCCATTCACCATGGAGCCAGTAGCAGAGTCCATATGGGAAAGGACTGACATACAGATGGATGAATGCCAGAGAGTAGTGATGGTGTATATTAGGGACAAGGGTTGCCAATTGCATGTATTGCAGCTCTGGTCTCCGCTGTTCTCCCCACATAATCAGTAGGTCTTGTATTTAACTAGTATTTCACTTCTGAAATACTTGTACTCTACTGGCAATCACAACATTTTTCTTATATCCATATTTACTTTCATATTTTCTGCTATTTCTGCACCTGTTTCTTCAAACGGGTTCCTGCCAGCAGCTATTGCTGCTGCATTATCTGGATAGTAAACAGGTGGATTTAACTCTAGATTCCCCTGCTTCAGCAATCAAAATGCCGGTGGCTGGGCTTTGCTAGTGGAACTGCAGTGCCTCTAAAGAATTTGCTTTTGAAGAGTTTTGTGTTTGTCTGTTCAGTTTTGAAATAGGCTGTTCCCAGTAGAGGAGAGAGCACTGCTCTCCACTTCAGAAAGCTCTTGGAGAAGGTTGTGTTTGAAATGGAATTTTTAGAAAGGTAATTTTCAAAACAATCACCAAGAGAGGAAAGATCCTTTCCTTTCTTGTAAAAATCTGTAAATTAAAACAAATCACAGATAGATTGCCCAGGTGGCGTCCAATGACCAGACTCTTCTGGAAACATTTTCCAGTCCCTAATTACTGCTTACAAAAGGTTTATGTTGTCTCAGTGTTTGTCTCTACAAAAAATAAAACTTGATAAACAGAAAATATGCAAATTACATTAAAGATAATCCCAGTGACATTATAAATATTCTAAACCTCTAGGGAATATCTGGTTTAAATGACATATTCACACAAATGAGGTACACAAATTTAACAGGATCAGTCAACATTATTTGTGACAATAAATTGAGCACATAGCTGTCTCAGCAGCGAGGACCTCTGGCAACATCCACATCATGCACAAAGAATGTAAATTCAGACCTGTCAATGCAGCACTTGGCTACAGAAGAGAGAGAAATGTGAAAGGTGCCATGGGTAGGTAGCAGTGAGTGGATCTGAGGGGCTCAAATTTTTAATGCATTTCAATATTCCTTGTTATTTTTCTGTGTTTTCAAATTGCCTGGAATTTCATTAACTATCAGTCCAAAGCTCTCCAAGGTGGCTGCTCACATCAGCCCGAGTTTTGCAAAAAAGTTTTGTATAAAGCCCCTAAATAAAATCATGGCAGTTGTTTTGGCAAGCCCATTCTTTGAAGCCATGACCAGGCTGCATGGCATGAGACATAGGGTATGAGATTCCACAAGACCAAGTGCCACATCTTGTGCTTGGGTTACCACAACTCCAGGCAGTGGTACAGGCTGGGGGCAGTGGCTAGGAAGCTGCCCAGTGGAAAAGGACCTGGAGGTGCTGGTCAGTGACAGCTGAATATGAGCCAGTGTGTGCCCAGGTGGCCAAGAAGGCAGGTGGAATCCTGGCCTGGATCAGCACTGTGGCCAGCAGGACCAGGACAGAGATTGCCCCTCTGTGCCCATCACTGGTGAGACCACATCTCACCAGTGATCATCTGTGTCCAGTTCTGGGCCCCTCACTACAAGAAGGACATTGAGGCCCTGGAGCGTGTCCAGAGAAGGGCAATGGAGCTGGGGAAAGGTCTAGAGTGCAAGGCCTATGAGGAGCAGCTGAGGGAGCTGGGGATGTTTGGCCTGGAGAAAAGGGGCTCAGGGGAAAGTTTACCACCGTACAACTGCCTGAAAGGAGAGGGTAGCCAGGTGGAGGTCCTGCCAGGCAAGAAAAGGCAGAATGAGAGGACATAGTTTTAAGCAGTGCCAGGAGAGGTTTAGGCTGAACATTATTCATGGAAAGGGTGATTACACATTGGAATGGACTGCCCAGAGGTGGTGGAGTCACCATCCCTGGAGGTGCCTAAGAAAAGGCTGGATGTGGCACTCAGTACCATGGTTTACTTGACATGGTGGTGTTCAGTCACAGGTTGGACTCGATGATCTCAGAGGTCATTTCCAACCTAACTGATTCTGTGTTTCTGTGACTTGAAATACATTCCCAGAAGGTGCAGTATCCTTGTCACTCTGAAGAAAAGATGCATCCAGTTTATAATCCTTGTAGCTGCTATACTGGGAAGTGTGGAGCAGGAAAATGCCTGTTTCACATTCAGAGGGGTCAAGTATCAGGTCTATAGATGCCAGGGAAACATAGCTGTGGAGGAGGCACCTGGGCACACCCTGGAACTTGACACTTGCCATCCTGAGGATTAGAAGGCTATTGGTCTGTGAGTGAGTCAAGTATGGATACTGCATTTGGTAGTTGTATGAGAAAACTCAGGATTTCTGTTAACTTGAACAGAAAAAAAAACTGTGTAACTGCAAACAGGATTATTTGGCGAGGTGACTGTTTAGAGGGAAAGAAAAATCCTGAAAAATCCAGAGACTGTAAGTGATCAGAACTGAGAAAAAGTGTGGCATCATGTGTGAGCCCATGAGCATCTCAATGTCTCTGGGCTCCAAAGAGTAAATGCAGAGGGACACCACACCACTCTTCAGGCTCTTTCTATATTGGCCCAATATTTCAGATTGTTATGGAAGACATCAATTTGCTACCACCAGCTGTCACTCACAAGCACAGAGGGACACTGCCCCCCATGAGGAGTTGTATCAGTGCACTTTAAGTGCCAGCTGCTGGACCCAAATTTTGTGAATTCATATGTTTAGGAACCCAGATTCTGGAGAAGGGCCAGGACCAGGG
This sequence comes from Acrocephalus scirpaceus scirpaceus, assembly GCA_910950805.1. Classification (NCBI taxonomy): domain Eukaryota; kingdom Metazoa; phylum Chordata; class Aves; order Passeriformes; family Sylviidae; genus Acrocephalus; species Acrocephalus scirpaceus. The sequence goes on along the minus strand of OU383774.1, from coordinate 49,927,973 downwards.
AGTGGGAAGAGAAGTAACATTTTTTTTACAAAGACCTTAAGACATGTAAGAAAAGTTAGATCTTTTTCCTTCCATTTTTTCTTTAAAACATAGAATTTCAGAAATAAAGTCACCATTGCAGTTGACTAGGGGCCTTATTCTTCCTAACTCTTTCATTATCTTCCCAGTCATAAGTGAACATAACACCTTTGGCTCAAAAACCTGTCAGCTACAGGCTTCAGAGTATTTGATCAATATCACAACATGCTTACTCTGTTTGCATGCAACAACATCTGCTATTCCTCACTGCTGGAGTCTGAATCCTTGTTTAGATCCTAGACTGAGCTTGTTGCCCTCCTAGCACTGTTAAAGTTTATTTTTAGGTTTTTTAATTGAAATCTGTCATTAATTCATTTTTTAGTTATTAAAGAGGATAATTAAAATGGATGATTGAAGCACATGTAGAAAAATAAACTGCAATAACGACACAGGAACAGAGGAAAAACACATTGGCCAAGGCAGTACAGCAGTTTTATTTTGTTACCTGCAACACTAGTTAAAAGGCAAGGGAACTATCATATGTTTAGCATTATAATTGGAACTATAGCTCTTGAAAGCACTGATTATGCCATGCTTCTATAGTGCCAAACCCTTGTTAAGCTGGAATGCTAGAAGCATTATTCCCCACAGCAAGTATTTTCTTTGTGGTGTTATCTATCTGGAAAGAGTTTCTTACTTAATTTTACTGTGTTAATAGATATGGATTAATTTCGAAAAAAGCAGACAGAGATAATTAATTAGAAAAACAAAATCTCACCTCATTTTGGAGATAGTCATGAACCTGATGCAAATCACTGTCTTATCATAATCAGCTTTTTCCAATAAGTGAGTACTGAAGCTGATTATTTGAAGACTAAGACTGGACTCAAGCTATCCACTTTATTTTTTCTTCTTATGAACCTACATGTTCTCATACTCCTGGATATACGCCCAACTTAAATAGGAAGGAGGAGGGTTCCCAATGTATTCATTAAATTTTTCTTCCAGGAGAAAACCACCCTGAGTTTAGGATACCCTCCTCTGAATGAAATAGGTCTAGAAGTCATAGGTCTCATTTCTCAAGCATGCTTACTAATCACTCATCTCTAATGTAGGGGAAATCTGGATAAGGTAGAAATGAGACAGGTTTTAGGTAACTTGCACTGCATCAGGATCATAACGCAGTGTTGAAAGACAGTGAGAAGGCAAAAGCCCAGCCTCCCTTCTGCCAAATTAGTTCCTGTTTGTGCATGAAATGAACACAATGTAGTCCCACTCTGATTAATGAAAACCTCAAACTTGAGGTCAGGAGGGAGTTTTAAACTGTAAATCACAGGGTGTAATTCATCTGGCAAAACACAGATGACTACACCTGTGTTTCTCTATTTAGCTACTTTTTTTAAGTGATGAAACAGACACAAAAGTATGACCTTTCTCAAAAAGTAGATGTCTAAAGGGAATTAATAATTACTTCTGCCTGAAATTTCCAGGTTTTATCTACTTGTTGTAAAAATCATTGGCTCGACAAATTCAGGTATAGGCTCTGATGGGATGAATCTAACCTGGTGTCACAGAGGCATTAGTTCTTCTTTCCTGAGATAGGTGTCACAGAAAATGAAGAAGAAAGAGCTACCAATAGATACTTTCCCTGGCATTTCCTGCTGACTGCTTGAGGTATCCTAATCCTTCTATATCCATGAAAAAAAAAAAAAAATCCTCATCTGTTGGGTATGGATCATGAGAATAATCAACCTCATGAAAATCATCACAGTGATCTCCTTTTTAGTGTATTCAGAGACGGCTGTGTAAATCCTAGCACTCCCTGGGGTCTGACATCCGCTCCATGTGCAGTATAATTGCTTCCAGATAACCCAGCTCATCACCTGGGAGTGTAATGTAGTTTAAATGATGTACGTCTTTTACTCTCACCATGAGTTAGCCATATTGATCTTCCCAAAGGGGACACTTCAGGGGGTATGTATCATGAGTTGTGACGTCACTGATAACTTTTCTAATTGCACAGCCTGAAATAGGTTGATAAAATAGTAGATTTATAGATATTATTGCTTTGTGCCCAGCTCTTACATCTATAATTTCCATCTGCTGTGCAGAATGGAAATTTGTTTTCTTCTAATATGCCAGGCTGTTAAATGTATGTTGCTTATGATCTTGAACCTAAAAAGCACATTTATCATCAGTAAAATGAACAATGTGCCACAAACCCTCTTCTGTGAGAGCAGCCCGACCAAAAGCCTTTGTTCTACTGAAAGTGATTTGGGTTCTTTAGGGAGAGAGACTTTTGCATTTGGCTTAGCTAGTTTGCCCTGTATGTTTGCATTGTTATACTGAGCTTTTTTACCACCCCATGAAAAGCACCAGGTTTAAGTGCTGCAGGATGATAGTTTTTAGAACTGCTATGGCTTATGTATTAGAACAGAGCCCATGGTGCAGGAGTGGAATTCAGATCAAATGGAGATTTAAAATCTTGGCTCTCTTGAGGTAAAACTGGTAAAGCTGGTTGGCTTCTGTAGGGCCAGAATTGTAGGAAGAGCTTTGCATTTGGTCCTATATTGAGATAACACAACTGGGAGTAGAAGCTGGATTATAAAGCACAGGTCTGGGCTCCTGGGATAACTCACAGAGATTGGAAGAGGCCTTCCTCTAGGAGTCCTGTCCTCCTTCCAATGGAAGAAGAGTGCTTTGAAGGTTGTTCTTAGCATGAAAATCGCATTTTCCATAGCAGTCAGGGAACAGTAATGCCAAAAACTCCCAGCAAAAACAAGATGCTCTCATACATGCCTTGCAGTTATTATTTTTTCATTTACATCTTGGAACTACAGAAAAGAGCACTCATTGATGCTTAATACTCTTTTTCTTGTTCATTAAGTTACAGTAGAGCACCTCTGATACTGGAAATACTACTAAGGTCGTATTAGATCCTATTAGATATTAAAATTCACAGAATAAGTAGAAAACAGAATTGAACCACACAGAAAGTAAGGAAAAGTCAGGAACACAGTTATTTTTTGTTATCAGGGTAGTTCAAAAGTCCTGGATCTATAGTAGGGACATCTCCTTTCTTCCTCACTCTGGGGAGCTGGGATAAAAAGAAGGGAGGGCAAATGCTCTGCTCTTATTCCTTCAGAACGCATGTGGGCCAGACAAGACATCTCAGCCTGTCTGAACCAGAACCAAAGAGGGCATTTCATAGCTCTTGATTTGCTCTTCAGCAGCTCTGATTTGTAAAACTGGCTCCTGGGTTGGAGCTGCTTCTTGTTCAGAGAGCACCCGAGTTCTTACTGTATCAAATGTATATGTGTGGTAGGGCATGCCTGGGATACCTCTCATCCCTTTCAGATCTCTATCTTTTAATAATGCAGCTGGAACTGCTGCTCTGCCTTAAACTGGGTTCCCTGAGCTGGAACATGCTGTGGCACAGAGTAGCTAGGGATTCAGAGAAAATAGCAGAAGACTGCCATGGACATCAGATGTTATCAGTGCCAATAAACTTGCACCTCTAGCCTGCTTCCTTACCTGGAATAAGTTGCTAAAGCTACAGGTTAACTCCAGAAAAATATGAGCTAAAACTCCTCGTCTACAGTTGAGAATATGAGTAGAACAAGACTGTGAATATATTTTAGCAACTGGGCAACTAATTCCAGTCCTCTTTTTGTCACAAGTAATTCAGGTGCACCAGTAGGCTCCATCTTTTGGATAGTTGGAACACATTTGAAATTATATGCTTCCCATTCTTCCTCATTAGCCTTGCTGGATGGCTCTTTCGGGACTTCACTGTGTCAGCAAATAAAACTGTTATTTCAATATCCAATTTTAATGTATTCCTTGGTCAGTCTGTGTCTTTTGAGGCTTGCAACAGCATTTCCTTCAGATTAAATAACTCCACTTTCACTCTGATGTATTTATAAAAATCAATTGCATCACCTCTCTATCACCTTTGTTTTGTTAAACTATCTGAGCATTAAATTTTCACACAAAATATACTCTCTACTCCTCTGATTGCCAAAACAGCTCCTCTCTGCATTTGCTTCAGGCTGAATTCCTCTTTCTTGAACCAGTCTACAAGGATTCCAAAGGTTAGATCTACAAAGGGAATTGGGAACTTTCAGGTGCTTTATTCCATTGATGGAATTCATAATGCTGAATTTGGTGTTAAAATGATTTTTGTGTTGGATGTGAAAGGTTGAATGCTTAAAACTGAGCACAGGAAAAGTGGGATACATAGAGGTACCAAGACAAAGTGTCAAAAGGGGAAATTATGATCTTTTATCCATAAAATAAGATTAAGATGCCTACTTTTACTCTGCATGTACACAATTTTTGCTATCTCTTTCCTAGATTAGTATGTGTGTTAATCTTGTTTTGAAAGAGTTTGTGGAAAAAAACTTGCTTTTGTTTAATATTCCAGACCACAGGCTGAAAGCTTTGAAGCAGCGCCCTGTTGGCAAACAACTTTGCTGACTGTGTCATTCAACTTTACACCTTTGCCAGCCATCTGGATTGTTTTGATTGACCAGGAAAAAAACCCAAAATAAACAAACCCACAAACGATTTTATGGCATACTTTATTTTCAGACGATCATGAAAGAATCTGTTTTCTGCAAGAGACTAAGACAGACATCTACGTTTCACTAGTCAGAAGCTGTGTGAGGTGAAACCCACCCAGCATAAGTCTTTGGCCAAAAGGCCCCTGCTAAGACACCCATCACTGGTGGAGAAATCCTCTGGTTTATCTGAAGAAACTTTGCTGACTGACACTTGCAGAAGTGTTGTTTTAATAGTCTTGCTGTACATCTCACTGCTTTTGCATGCTATCAACAACTGTATTTAATTCCGCCCTTCTTAATCACAAATTGAAGACATACATAATGCTAAGTTAAACATAGTAAAAAAAAATAAAAAGGAAAACAGTTTTTAAAGCAAATCAGAACAGTGTACTGGCTAAAATAATGATGGGTTTATGTTTACTTCCAGTAAGTTCCTAAAGGCACTTTTCCCATATGTGCTTTATGAAAAAAAAGAAAGAAAAGCCACCACACACAAGATGACTTGGAGACTAAATTAAATATTTGATTGTATCTTGGGAGGTCTGATCCACATGGTTGGTTGGTTGGTGTCCCCAGGAACTGGAAATCATCATGTCTTCATTTTTTGCCAGACTGCAGAGGTATGAGTGTGTCCCTCTACTTCCTTCTCCAAATGTCCTAGCAAAAAAAAAACCAAAAGCCAAAAGCCAAAAACCAAAAACCAAAAAAAAAAAAAAAAAAAAAAAAAAAAAAAAAAAAAAAACCAAAAAAAAAAAAAAAAACCACCAAACAAAAAAAACCCCAGTGTTATTTTGCTTAAGAAGTTGTGGAGGGTTTGATGAAAAAGAGAAAACTCCCTAACTGCTTTGTTTTTCTATATTGTCCTCACCATTACTTGGCGCCTTTGCCCTTCTCTTTCTCTCAGGTACCATCAAACAGACAAGGAGTTTCTGTGGTGGAAAGCTCTCTAGTCTCCTGAGCTGTGATCTAGATCAGCTCAGTCTGGGCTCCAATTCCAGTTATCCAGGTGAGGCAATGGATAAAATATGGACATCTTCTTGCCAGAACAAGGGGTAATGGTTTTAAACAGAAGGAGCATAGATTTAGACTGGACATTAAAAAGAAATTATTTACGATGAGGCTGGTGAGATACTCTAGAACAGGTTGTCCAGAAAAGTTGTGGATGTCCCAGCACTGGAACTGTTCAAGGTCAGGTTGGATTGGGCCTTGAGCAACCTAATCTAGTGGAAGATGTCCCCGTTCATGGCAGTGGGTTTGGACTAGAAGATCTTTAAAGTGGTGCCTTCCAATACTCTATGAACATTTTATTTTTCAATTCCCATTTTCCATTTAAATGTAGTCATTGTATGAATACACTCCTGTCACAATGATGGCACCCTATTTCACAAAATATTTGAAATTTTTACTAAAAAGGAACCTTAGGAGAATAATAGGAACTCATAATTCACTTAAATTCTTATCACAAAATTATTACCCTTTTATATATCCACTTATAATTGAATTTTTTTTCCAGGTTCATCACAAATGTGGCTCCATGTTCTTCTTGTGGACAAATATTTCTGAAAAATCTATACCAAATGAGACCTCATCAGAGATCTTTTGGAGTAATGTCAGGGTATCTGTCTGGGATGGTTTCTGGGCATGATGGAAATTAGCTGAATTTACAGATTTAATTTAGGCATAAAGGGCTACCCACGAAAAATATCTTAGACAACTTCTCACAGTTCAATTGCCTCTCAAAAGTACACAAAATGCTCAGTGTTCTGAATACAGAATGCATAAGAAATGGATAAATGTTTTCTCTCTTCTTTTCCTCAGATACATGTCACTATTTGGAGCACTGCAACAGGTTCCACTATCAGCCAGGGCTGTCATGTTGTAACCTACATTACATTTTATTCATCTTTAAGTGACAAGATCTCAGGCCTGCTGTGGGGAAGAGAAGACAAAATCTCCCACCTTTCCCCTCTGGCCCAAGCTGTTCAGTTTAGAGTTCACATCCAACATAGATCAAAACTCATTCTTTATTGCTTGTCCCCAGGAACAAATGCATAAGCAAGGTGTATGTGGACTAACTCTTTCAAGGTTTTCTCACACAGCTATCAAAACTAGATCAGGGTAATGAGAAGTAAAACAAACCTTAAAAGCACCTTCCCCTCACCCCTCACTCCTTCCTGATCTGTACATCCTCTCCTGCAGGGTTGCAGGGAGAAAGGGAATGGGGGTTGTGGTCAATTCATCGCAGGTTTCAATTGCTGCTTTCTCCTTAGGGAAATTATTCCTTCCCCTGCTTCAGTGTGGGGTCCCTCCCACAGGAGACAGTCCTCCAGGAACCTCTCCAAAGTGAGTCCTTCCCATGGGCTTCAGTTCTGCATGAGCTGCTCCAGCATGGGTCCCTTCACAGGGTGCAGTTCCTCAGGAGCAGATTGCTACGGTGGGGTCACTGCCGGAAAACCTGCACTAGGGTAGGTTCCTCTCTCCATGGGTCCACAGGTCCCTGCCAGGAGCTCCAGCATGGGCTTCCTCATGCCTTCTTTTGGTCATCCACCTATTCTAGCATGGAGTTTTGCCATGGGCTGCAAGTTGGATATCTGCTCCTGTGGGGAAGATATTTTCAAGATTTGGGTTACTTCTCATTATCCTGCTCTGATTTTGATTGTTAAAAAATTCAATTAATTTCCCTAAGTTCCTTGCTTGGCTCATAATTGTACTTGGTGAATGACCTCTCCTGGTCCTTTGCTCAACCCATGAGACTTCTGGTATATTTTCTCTGCCTTGCCCATTTGTGGTGCAGAGTGAGAGAGCAGCTTTGGTGAGTGCCTGGAATCCAGCCAGGGTCAACCCACCACATAACACAAGGGAGGAATTGGTCATGTTATGACATCCAGGGATTTTTTTGGAAATCCCCCTGAAGAAATGTAAGGAGCACAGTTTCAATAAATCAATCATTGTAACTGTTCATCTCAGCTGTTTTCTAAGGAATGTGACTGTGGATTAGTATTTTTTATTAGGAACCAAACTCTCAGTTCATATGCAATTAAATCCTATTTTTTGTTGTTTGTTTGTTCTTAATTGCTAACAGCAGCATGACTTAGATGTTCTGTTTCTCTTCCAGAGTGAGACTGGCTGAAGTTAACCATAACATTTAAAAGCAGAGAACAGCCAGCAAGTATACTTACACTGGAGACCACTGTTAGCAGAAAGGCAGACTAGGAACATGATTTGTTTTAAGGAACAAAAAGGCCTATTATTTTACAAAAGTGGCAAGTTCTCTCTCTTACATCAAGTCAGTCATTTTAGAAATAATTTTAGGAGCTTATAGTTCATGAGAATCCTGGAGGGAGGAAGAGATTTAATAAAAAAACACAGTAGCATCTCTATGAAGTGGTAAAAAGAGGTGTTAAAAATTGCCTAGCAACATAGTGTTTTAAAGTATATTCATAGAACACATGAAGCAAGAATATTCAGTGCAAAAGAAGACTCTTTGTTCTTAACAAGTGCTTCTGCATGGCTTTTCTGATGCACAGTATCACTTTTGTTGGTGGTGTAGCTATATAAAGTTCCAGCTGTGTATAGGGCTGTGCATAACAGTTTCAGGAACTCAAAAGTTTAGCAGAATTTTAGGAAAGGAAAGCAGCCTCTCACCATATTTCTGATACAAAGTCATAAATCAGTTACTCTCCATACACTCAGAATAATCCTTTAATATTTCCTACAATTAACTCCTGCAGAAAATTTACTGAACTCCTTTTGCAGTGATGGTATTCTCAATGGCAGAGTGTAACTAAAGCAAGAAAATTTGTATGGAAATGAAACAGCTGATATAAGATCAATAGACAGTGCTGGGTAAAACCTAATTACAGGCAGGGTTTTGGCTATACCATTTTTCTTTGAGTCTGAAATCTGAAAGAATTTTAGCTCTTTAAACTTTTACTCTCCATTGTATATTGTATTGAAAGAAATAAAGTAGATTAAAACGCATGGGAAAAGAGAAAACATGGGTCCCACCACACCACCTTGAGACTGAGATAAAACCAATATGTACCATTAAATATACCACTGATAATTTTTGAAAGGCTGTCATGAATGTCACAGATTTTCAGAGCACTAGGAGAAAGTGAACTCCGCTATGCACTTCAAAAAGGGCAAGAGGGGACTCCTCTTGCCTCAAGTTTGGGGAACTATGCACTTCAAAAAGGGCAAGAGGGGACTCCTCTTGCCTCAAGTTTGGGGAACTCCTGGCTGGCCAGCCTCACTTCAAGCCCTGGAAAGATGATGGAGCCTGATGGATTCTGAAAGCCATTTCCAAACACATAAAGTACAAGAAAGTGATTGGGAGAAGTCAGCATGGAGAACGATGGTTGATAAATTTCATACCTTCTGGCATGAGAAAACTGGGTTGGAGTATCTGTAGCAGACAGTGGATGTTGTTTACCTTGATTTTAGTAAGGCTTCTGATGCAGCTTCTCATCACATCCTCATTGAAAAACTGATGAAGGGGAATTACGTGGACAGAAAGGTGGGGTGAAAATTGGCTGAGCTGCTGGGCTCAAAGGGTTGTGATCAGCTGCACAATGTCCAGCTGGAGCTCAGTCACTCGTGGAGGATCTCAAGGGTTGATACTACATCCGGTACATATTAACAAATTCTTTAATGACCTGGAATAATGAGACATTCTTAGTAAGTCTGGGAAGGATGTAAAATTGGAAGCAGTGGCTAATACACTAGAGGATTGTGCTGCCCTTCAGAGAGACCTTAACATTCTGGAGAAATGGGCTGACAGGAATCTCATCAAGTTCAGCAATAAGAAATGGCAAGTCCTGCTCCTACAAGGGGAACAATAAGTCTGTGCACCAGTACATACTGGTTACTGAACCACTGGAGACCAGCTTTGCAAAAAGGATTCAGTGGCTCAGCTGGACAAGAATTCAATGCTCCATTGCAGGAAAGGTCAACCTCTCACATACTGCATTGCCAGCAGGCCAAGGGAGCTAATTCCTCACCACTACTCAGCACTCTCAAAGACATATCTGCAGTGCTGTGTCCAGTTCTGGGCTCCGCAGAACAAGAGAGAGATGGATTTACTAGAGGGAGCCCAGTGAAGGGCCATTAACATGATTGAGGGACTGGAGAGTCTGACAACCAATAGAGGGTGAAAGTGCTGGCATAGCTCAGCCTGGAGCTGGAGAAAAGAATATAAAGGAGGAAGGTCCTAAGGTATGTTTTGGGTGCAATAATTGTAATTAATTGTAAGGAAAAGAGATTATAAAAGACTATAGACATTTTCTGCTTCTTCCTTTGCACTGCTGGGTGAAGGGAATATTTCATTTCAGGTATGAAGTTTTTTTCAAGTTTCAGTTAACCTGTCCAGTTATGAAACAATTTTATTTTGTCTGCATATGTCACCTGCATCCAGGCTGCAGTCAACATCCTACAGAAAAGTGTCAATGAAGTATGTAATACTAGTTGTTTCTACCATGAACTGTTATGTAGTCCTTGTCAAATCAAGACAATTTAGGCTTTGCATCTGAAATTTTAGGATGCATACTCTTTTTCAACTTCCAGAACTGTCAGTGTCAAAGACCATGATCTAGAAGACCATGAAAGTGACTTTTTATTGAAGTGGATAGTAACCTGACCTTCAGTGGTCTTCCTCACATGCCCAGGAGAGGCATATGTTTACACACACAGAATCAAGTCTTCCGGTGGCAACAGATGGGGTGGAATAACTTTTAAACCTATCAGCTAAAGCCATACAGATAACAATATTAACTATGCAGTGGTTCCATCCCCCTTCCCACCTCATATGTATGTCACACCATGGAGTCTCCCCAGTGCTTCCTTGGGTCCCTTCCTTGTTTTTCCTTTGCTTCTTGTTGTAATTATTTGCCTGCTATCATTCTTTAATACCATTAGCATTATGCAGTAAAATGCAGTTGCAGAATATTGATGGCACTCTGAGTCGACCCAGCAATTACTGTGGAAAGGCCCAGAAAGACTACTGTACATTATAAAAGCATTAAGTGTGAGCACTATGCGATAATGATGGAATTATCCTTATTTACTTCCTGCCGCTTTCTGAATGTCACACACAAATTGAATACTAGATAATCATATTCCTACCTGGTCATTTTCCACCTCTAGACTCTATATAATGTCATAAACAACTGTATCCTTTTACTGCAGTAGTTGCATGGGCTCTACTAACAAAAGCTTGCATAAAGAATTAAACATGTTAATATAGCAGAATAATTTCTTGTTTTCTTTCTTTCTTTCTTTCTTTCTTTCTTTCTTTCTTTCTTTCTTTCTTTCTTTCTTTCTTTCTTTCTTTCTTTCTCACTTTCTCTCTTTCTTTCTCTCTTTCTCTCTTTCTTCACTTTTTGATGATCTATATTTCTAGTCAAGCTCTAATTCATTAATTGGAAGAGAATTCAAACTCCCACTCAGTGTGATCAGTGTTAGACCAGACTCTTTTTTTCTTTTTTTGATCATTTGTAACGAAATAGTTGAAGTCAACAGAATATGAATTTCCTAGCACAGTGTGCATATTCACGGCACACTGAAGAACATAAGAACAGAATAAATGCTTGTCTGGGTCAGACCATGAGTCTATCCAGCACCCTGTTCTCTCTCTCCATTGAGAGATGACAGGAAATGCTGTTTCAGCAGGGCAGATGAACCCCACCATTTTCTGCTGTCTCTTCTCCTTATACTCCTCACAAACCCAGCTGGGGTATTAGAAATTATATATTAGAAAGTGTATGACTTTCTAAATATTAGAAAGTATATGACTTCTGCCTTTAGTGTCTCTTTATGGGCCTATTTTGCCTGAGCTGTCTAATACTTTTCTGAACCTGCTGATACCATCTGCATCTACAAACTCTTATGCTGTAAATTGCAGAGGCTCACTACCCTCTGGAGAGAGTTACTTTCTCTCAGATGTTTTAAATCAAGCGCCTATTGGTTTAAAAACCTGTATGTAACTCAAAGTTTGCTCAGTTTGGTGAACAAGAGTTCTAAATTATCTTGTCCACCAGTTTCATGGCTTTACAAACCTTAGTCATATTCCATCCAGATTTCTCACTTCTACAGACTAAGAGATCAAGATCTCCCCCCCAGCCTTTTTCATTTCTGCTTGTAAGTCCTGTCCATCTTGGTCTCTTCTCATAAGGCAGATGTTCTATTCTCTTGATCTTTTAGTTGCTTCTACTGGATTTTTCTTGAGTTGAGCCTGAGAAGTACATGGATTTCCCTTTACTTCTCAAGATATGGCTGCACAGTTCTTTCCTAGCAGTGAGACGTTATTTTCTGTTTTATTATCAGTGTTTCTCTTGATGAAGCCCAATACTCTGTTGGCCTTCTGGCTGCGCCTGCACTCTCAGCTACTGTTTGTATGTAAGCCTAAGCTGAGACCATGCTTCAGACCTTTCAACTGAGACCCATTCCCAGAAGTGAGGCTTGGGCCTCTTTTCAGTATGATACCATCTACCCCCTGTGCACATGGACCTGTGAAACACGCCATCATATCATATCAATCATATCATATCATATCATATCATATCATATCATATCATATCATATATCATATCATATCATCCTATCATATCATCATATATCATATCATATATCAACCATATCATATCATATATGTAATTTGTAGGAGCTTTCTTAGATGGACTCCACCACAGAGTGCTAAAAAGGCAACCCAGATTTGTAAATATTTTTGCTCAATTTTGCTTTTCATGGGATGGACATGTGGATACCAAGCTGTATGGGCTTTCAGGTCATGGAGAGGGCTCAGGGCACTGAAGCTTACCTCATATTTCCCTCTCTGGTTCAGCTTTGTATGTTACAACCCAGAAGAGTCTCCCTTCTTGAAGTGCAGGGTCCTATCAATTTGAAGTGTGTATACAGAGCTATGAAGAAGAAAAGTGACTGAGGGACATTGAGGGGACTGAGGGACTGAATACAGCTCAGTGGAGTAGCTCAGCTGACCTCAAGGATGTAACACAAATAAGAGAGGTATTGGCAAGATAGCTGTAAATCCTGAAAATGTCTTGTCCATCTTTTTATTTTGTGCAAGTGTCACTGCAGAACTTTTTAAACCAGAGCAGTACCCCTGTCAATGGCTACCCCTCAGAAAGGAAAACAGTAGGGTGAATATGTGCATGGGCTGTTATTACCTTGCACCACAAGAGCTGTGCATCAATTGCTTCATTTGGTTTGTTTAGCAGTTGCTAGTATTCACCTCCTTTGCTTGTGTTTGAATAGGCAGTCTGAGTATTTTGGCTGTGATTTATTTTTTCAGGCAGCTGCTCCTTTTGTGTTGAGGTTTTTAGTGATGTTTTTTTCTCCTGGCTATGGTACTGTGGATTGGATGCAGACCTGCCAACCTTGTACTGTTCCCACTCAGAGAAAAATAACTGCTGGCTTGAGGGAGAAATTGAGGTAATTTCAACAGACCTCAAGCACATTATTATTTCTGCATTTAATAGTGTTAGTTTCCTTTATTCTACTTATTATTCCATTGCTGATTCCATTTTGCCTCTTTATTTTTATTTGTAAAGCTCAGTCAATTTTCAAGAATAGCAGCTCTTTATAATTTTTCACTCTAATTATTAATTAATTAGTTGACCATGGTTTCTTTACAATATTCTTTACATTCTCTTCTTAATCTGCAAATAGGATAGTATGAGTTGCCCTTTCAACAGATTATTGGGCACATGGATCCTGATATGCATTGTTGAAAATGGCATATATAGCTATTTTTACATCTCATTTCTCTGGAATTGGTATGATGGGAGTGCTGAAGAGGTCATGATATGCTGAATGCTACCAGAACTATCTTATTTTTAGTTCACATTAATTTTATAAACTGGATTGGTTTTGCCTTCAAATAGTGTTTATGAACCCTGATAAAGCACAGCAAACTGAAGACTAAATAGAAAAGATTTGGTTTCAGCATCACTGTTTACATACGAGTTGGAAAATTCTGTCCTTCTTGTCAGGTAGAAACCTTTTGATTATAATTGGTTCCAGGAACTAAGTAGAGAAAAGGATGTAGTTGAAAAAAAAAAAAACAAAACAACTGAACAAAGATTTTTTTTCCTTAGATTTAACAGACATTTACAGCTAACGTATCCCTTGTGACCTCACATCAATTAGAAAGTGAGGAGCAGATCTAAGTGACAGAGATAGAAAGTCTTAATTTCTGTAGTAAAGGAGAAAGGAGAACAAGCTAAATCTATGTTACCCAGGAAGTTCTACTAAGAGAACCCCTTCATATCTGAAAAATAAAAATCACTGCACAGGTGTTTGCTGGCTCACTATTTCCTATCCGGAATTGGCAGGGTAAGGAACCATAACAATTTTCTCTGATCACTTCCTACATTATTTTTATGATTTGCAAACTGAAGTCTTTCCCAAGAATGTTTAGAGAGCACTAGACTACGGTTCTGTAAAACATTCCTGTCTCAAATCAAACACTCTCAAGTTTTCCAACTGAACCTAGCCTTTCATTCCCAAATTCTTAAAGATTCAAACACCATTTAAGCATGTGGATGGGATCTGCTCTTTCTCTAGAACAGGAAATCATTATTAGCTTTTTTCACATAGAATTGTAAAGAACCTTGAGATTCTTTTACTCAGTCTGTTCTGAAGATGAAGAAAATGTTTGTTTTATCCACTAGAGAGGAGAGTAATGTTTAGGTGATGGTGCAGTGAGTTCTTGTAAGACAAATCTAATCATGAGCCTGAAGGGACTGGTTCATTTGCAAACATTTCAAATCAAACTGCAGCATTCGGTCTGCATACAAATCCCCGTGGAATTTATGTGATTTCTAAAGCCATTGTTTTGAGCAAGTGAAACAAAACCAGAGTGTACAGACTGGATAAAATCTGGGCGTATGGTTATCTAGGCAATCTGTAATCTGTATATGCTTAGATGTGCCTGACACAGTTCTGCAGTTCTACACAACCAGGGTTCAAGGCAATGATAGACTACACATGTCCCAAATAGTAATAAATCCCACTCTCTTAAAATCATATTTGCTCTTACATCATATAATATCATGGCTTTTTAAATGGTTAAATGTTAATTTGTCCACCAGAAACTAGCTCTATAATGAGGCCACAAGGGCAGGTGCTTGTTTATAGTTGGGTCAGACCTGGTGTGTCCAGCCATGGAAAGAAACATATGAATTTATGGTCATCCCATGTTAATGCAGGTTTCCTCTGTATTCTATAACTCAACTGTGTAAGATGATTTAGGGCTCAAGAGTATGCTTGCAGCCTGGGCTTTTCATAAAGTATAGATACATCAAGTATATCGTATCTTCTTTGTTAGGCAGAGCTAGGTGATGAATGGAAGGCCCTATTTTGTGCTATCAAATCTTTAATGGCTTCTAAGTCTATTACCATCAACTGTAGCTGTCAAATCAGTCGTTCAAACTCTCATGGTGTCACAAGCATAATAAATATTAACTGCTTTTTCAGAGCAATTTTGTTATGTTGTACTCTTCAGCAGAAGAACCTTCCTTAATATAGTAAGTAATGCATGGGCAGTATGGGTAGGAATGCTGTGGCATTTGATAAGGATTAATGTGTTTGTTTATTATGTTGGAAATTATCTTCTCCTGAGCCCTTTTAATG
Organism: Acrocephalus scirpaceus scirpaceus; assembly: GCA_910950805.1. Lineage (NCBI taxonomy): Eukaryota > Metazoa > Chordata > Aves > Passeriformes > Sylviidae > Acrocephalus > Acrocephalus scirpaceus. Next base: position 49,912,740 of record OU383774.1, on the reverse strand, counting down.
TTCTTGTCCTGAAAAATCTTTTCAAGGTTCCTCTGTAATGATGTAAAAAGTTAGATCTCTGAATCTGAACATGTCACCCTAGATACCCTGTGTACAAAGAAACAACCACTCAAAAGGGTGATGTTTAGGACACACACTTTAGCACAGCTTTGCACTGCCTCCATCACCAACCTATGGAGATAACCCCAGACCAGGCGTTGCTGACTGCCTGATGTGCACATCATTGTTTCCTTTTCATGAAAACTTCCCATGGCCAGCTTTGGCCCAGAATTTTCTAGGTCTTTCATGGTACCCCATAAATAATGTTCTGAGGGGTGGGATTCAGCTCAAAGCAATTGAAATAATCAGGGGGCTTGTTTTGCCTTGTGTTGTGACAGCACAGGGGTGCAGGATGGCTGAGCAACATTGAGTGTGAGGCCTGCCAGGTTGTGGGTCTGGGATGACCTTGGATGTAGTGTGCCATGCTGCCTGTCCAGGCAGGATGACCTGCTGGAAACACTCAGTGTTCATCATCAAGCACCCACTGGCCCTCAAAGGCAGGTATCAAATGCAGATAATCTGGATTTTGGGATCTGAGAATGAAATGGGAGCTGACAGTGCAGGTATAAACCCTGGGATGAGCTGTGTTACCTCCATAGGTATCTGTTTCTCCATCAACAGTAAGCCACACCAGGAAAAGTACACAGACTCAGACTTGTGGTTTCGTAAACTAAAGCAGATTAATTTCTCCATAGACACCAGAGACACTGTTTGTCTCTTGTCCCCTTAGGCTCATTGTGTAGTGGTGCTAAACAGGGAGGGGCCAGGTGGAGGGGAAATAGTGGGGACTGACTCATGTCTGTGCTGCCGAGGTGGAACCATGTTACAGCAAGCCTCTCTCTCATGGAGAGACATGGCTTAAGCAGTTCAAATCAGCAGTAGGAACTGAGCACTGTGGATTGTTAGTGTCTGAACTCATCTTTTCACATCACCCTTTTTTAATGCAGCAGTGTATGCCTAATCCAGGTTGGAGCATGCAGGATTGTAATCCTTACAAGACACAGTGGTGGAAAGGGCTTTCTCTGGAAACCTCTGGGGTGGAAGAAGTGATGCTTTCCTCCCAGGAGAGCCAGCTGGATAGAGCACTCTCACATACAGTGGAGGATACTTCTACTCCTGAAAGCTATCCAAATTCATGTCTTCCAGAGCATACCATAACCACCAGCCAGTAGACTGGTTGCAGGGGAATTTTATATGGAGGGCTTTTCAACCTGCTCTTGCACAATAGATCTTTCCTGAGGCAAACCAAGCAAAACTAATTCTGTCTCTCACATACTGTCAAGCTATTTTATAAAAATATTCTGTTTGGCTGTTGTTGTCCACTGTTATTAGATGTGCAGTGCAGGCATTGTAATCTTGGTGGCAGCTTACCAGCTGTCTGAAAACTCCACCCCCAACCTTGTTTTGTAAAACACCGCTGTAGGTCCAGTTTGGTAGCAAAATCAGCCTTTTTTTCTGTTACCAAGGTGTAGCCCAAACAAAAATAATTTATCTAGTAAGGTTATATATAACACACCTGTGTCCATGACAAAGCTCTGCCATTTTTCCATGTCTAAAACCTAGGCTGTGATGCTACTGACTCCCCTTGATACATTGATCAGAGCATTTTAGACTGCTTCTGCCTCACAATCTGATTGTTTATGTTTCACCTTGATTCACCCTCTGTTCAGGAAATACACCTTTTTTTTTTTTTTGTAGGATTGTGCATATTGTTCCGCCCTTCCAACTGAGTTAGCACAATCTTGAATAGACAGCATGTCTATCAATCACAGCTGTCTCTGAGGACTGCTTTAAGTGGTGTTTCAGTGAAGCTGCTAGATGAGTATACATGGTGATCTGTCCTCCAGCAAGGCCTGCCCATTTTCTTCTCTGCCTGAACAGTTATCTATATTTCATTTTAGGAGAAAGAAAAAACAGGGATATGAGTTTGCAGGAGAGACTCCTGGGTTGTTAAAGACCTGTAGAATAAAACATGTTCTGAGGTTGTTGAGTGATGTCCACCCTTTTCTCTCTGTCTCTCTCCCCATGACGTTAAGCAATTCAGTGTGATTGATTTGGGTAGTCACAGTCTGAGTCACCAATTCTTTACTCTGGTTATAAGAAGAATCCATTTACCTAAAGCAGGAGCTTAGATGTCACAGTGGAAACCAGGTGCTTGAAAGTTAGGCCTTGCATTGCCCTAAGTAAATTTTTGTTCATAAAATTCTGATTTGTTACCCAGAGTACAGGAAACCAAAAACTATACATTCAAGAGAGACATTGATCACTTATTTCAGGGTTGGGTAGCCTGGGTATTCAGTGATACTTCACAAACCAAGCACAACAACTATTTATTCATTTTAGCAAACAAAGAATTGGTATTCACTGTCTACAAGCTACCTAGTTCTCTTATTTGTTAGTATTCTATCTTCTACTGGTTAATGATTCTCTCTATTCTCATGCTAATTAAGTCTGCATGCTCAGAATTTGTCTTCTTTTGAGTTGGTGAGTTTCTTGGGTGGTCAGCGATCAGCCTTCATGAAATTATCTTTTATCTAGTGAGAGATGATTTCAGCACAACTGCTGAGAGGGCTTTGTTAGTTTCTTCCTTATCTTGGGAGTTCTGCCAGATGTCCTTGTGGTCCACAAATTCTGTGTTCTTTGTGCTTACTATCAGTGGGCATCCATCTTCCCATGCTTTTTTAACGTCCCTCTAGGTCTGAGAGAATTGTCAAGCCCTAAACCTTCCCAAGGTAATTTCTACCATCAATTAATTTGTTTTTGTAACTCCTGGATATCACTTCAATCGTGTTAGCAACTCTCTGTTTCATGGATTAAATCTTTCTTCTTGTTAATTAGTATACAAAGATAAAATATCAAACAGTTTTTCTTATGAAAATTTTATATATTCCAGATTTTGTAACAATTTCCTTTTGCTCAAGGCTTGAATGACATAATTTCATTCATATTGTGACCAATTTTGAAACTACCAGTGCCAAAAAAATAGAAAGTTTCTACATAGATGATGTGTGATATAACCAGTTATGAAATACCATTGCTGGGTGTTATCTTCTCACAAGGAGTAGTTTGAAGTCCTGGCTCTTAAGCCAAATAATTTGCCAAGTTGCTCCAGCTCTTCTTATATCTGGCAAAGTGAGTACATTACTGCACATCAGTCTCATGTAGTTCTGGATATGGAAGAGAGCACATGTAGATTAGGGAACTGGGAAGCACCTCTGGTGGTGGTAGTAGTGTGGCTGAATTGGCAGCCAAATTTTCCCTCACCCTCAAATGTTTTAAGTGAACATACAAATACTGTAAATATAGCAACTCCAATATCACGAGGACTGGAGGATATAGTGTAATACAGCTGCAATAAGAGCTTTCCTGAGCATTTACTAATTTGCAAGTTTAGAAGTATAGAAATTCAGTACATTATAACTTGAGAAATTTTAAAATGCAAATTAAAGCCAAATAGAAATGCCAGCAAAGAATAATTTGGGAACTAGTACCCAGTCCACAGTACTACTCCTACTCCAGTCCTACTCCTTTTTAAGCACAACTTTTAAACAGTTAAATAGACAACTAACTTAGGACCAGAACCTCTCTGTACTGACAGATGTGTTCAAACAACATACATCACATTTTTCTTACATGTATCTAACCATATCAAACCCCTTTAAATAATATTTATTTATACTCTTTGTATAGATCTGGATTTCATAAGCAGGATTCAGAGTTAACCTACTACTACTTTTGCTCTTTGAGGCAAATAAATTTTATGCAGCTATACAAAATCAATTCATCTGAAGGCAGAAATGCATACATGGTTGTCCTGGCCTATTTCTCTCATCCCTTCTGTCAGCTCAAGGCATGTTAATGATTTAAATAAAAACTGTTTGTCACAAATTATGTAAGATATTCTTTTCTTCACATACAGACTTTTACCAGTGAATAGCTGAGTGGTATTATGTCTACCATTTAGCACTTCCCCCTAGCAGGTTACATGACTCAAGTGACAGCATAGGACCTGCCCAGTCTGTAAATACAACACTAGTGCCTCCTGCTCTCAGCCACAAGAATTAAACCAGATCCTATTTTTGGTTGCACTTATGCACCTTTGGAATTTCTCCATTGCCAGCATTGTGCCCTGGCTGCTGTAATTCTTCCACAGATTTACTTTTTTTAAAAAAAGTAGTAGCCCAGCTCATGAGCTTAACCATGTAACTCATTCTCTGAAAACTTTATAAATGTAACCAAGGACACGCTATTCCACAGTCCTAGAAAGAGGTAAGTAAAGATTCCAAAGGTCAACTATTGTCCAGTACAGGTTTACAGATATAATACATACCAGTATAGCTTTATTGTCTCTCAAAAGAAAAGAATTAACCTACTAACCTCTAGATGGCTGACTTCTTAAAGCAAACCTCACTGGTCTGTCACAAAACTATTTATGTGAAACACTGGCACATTTTCTGCACAGAAGGTCCTGACATAATTGATTGCTCTCTTCATTCACCAAAAATGTTCATCATCTCTAGGATTTCTAAACAGTTTAACAAATTCGTGACTTTGTAGTAGCAGATATTAGTAATGTATGAATCTCAACACTTTCCCTCTATTTATTTCAGAAGGGGCTCTATACATGAAAATGAGAAGGGAATGAAAGGATTTATTTACTCTAGGCTGGATAGGCCAGCTCCTCTAACTCTTTTACAGATACATCTGTAAAAAAAAACAGCCAAAAAGACCCAAAACAAAACAAAAAACAGCCAACCCCCTAAACAAGCAAACAATCTCAGAAAAAGAGAAAAGGGAAGAAAATAATTGACAGAAAATTCATTGGTTTGTGCATACTGGACAAAAAGAAACATGTAGGACCACCTCTTTAATAAATTAACACAGCTCTTAAGCTTTTCTCAAATGCTGTGACAATGGGGTTTTTTTCAGACTCTGCCAGTAATACACTGCATAAAGACTCAGAACAATCACAATCTTCTCCTCTCCTGGTTAGAGCCAAGTTGTGCTCTTACACATGAAAAGTTTAAATGATTTATACTTCTTTTCTAAGGGCTGCACTTCCAGTGAAACTGTATCTGGTATCCTTTTTCCTTAGATAAATTAAATTTTATTTCCTACACCCTCGATGTTGTTATTTTCAGCCTTATTTTCAAATCTGAAATCTCTGTGCCTTACATCACCATCCTTACTGGTATACAATTGAAATAACTCTTTGAACATGAGATCAAAGGTAAGAAATGCTCCTATGATGGTCCCCTGTGATGTACAGGAATCATATGACATACAAGAAAAGAAGGAAAAACTCAAGGAAGCTCTTCAGAAGATCATATTTCCTCCTCTCATACACAGTGTGCTTCTTTTCTAATCCATGGAGATTGTGATTCAGGAATACTTTTTAGGTATCTTCCTTTCACATAAAATGGTTTATTCTACTGTCTTACCAAAACTTTCAGATAGTGAACCAAAAATAGCATTCCCAAATGGGAATCTGCTAGGCTGATTGATTGAAGTAACTATGCAGTGTGTCTTTGTCTGTGGGAGATCTAATGTCTCTACTGGATGGATGGACCTGAGGGCATGAGAAGATCCCATCGGTGAACTAGAAATGACAATTCCTAGGAAAGTGCTAGCACTCTCTTCAGGTAAATGCCATCTTGACCATGTTGAAATTATCACAGTAATCTTTCCATACCAGCTGGTTCCTGGCAATGCCACTAAATTCTGCTTCCATTCCTACAGCTTTATTAAACCCACAAACTTGGGCCATGTTAAAACTGGATGGGTCTCTAGGTTACTAAAATGTGATTATCCAGTTATTGATGTGGGTGTGGTTCTCCCCCTGGAAAACACTATTCAGTACCAACACAAAAACTTCTGTAAATAGCTTTTGGACTTAAAGAGGAAGGAAGTCGGTTTATTTTTTTATGTAATACTTTAGTTACATTTTCATTTAAATCCACATTTTAAAACTACTGTTAAAACCCAAAACCAGACTGGATGGCAGATGCCAATGCTCTTTCCATCACAGCAAGGCATGATATAATATTCTTTCTAGATTTACCTGCCCTTCCGTTTGTCATTCCATGCTCCTGTTGCCATGGATGTCAAGGGAAGTTTTGCCATCTAATTCATCTGTGACATTTGGAAATTGTCCAACAATGAGCTGCCTAGAAAACTGTTTCATACTAGGAAGGCAGCATTTGTTCTTCCTTCCTTGTCTGAGAACTGTTTCTGATGCTCTTCTCTCAGGATGGATGGGACAAGGTTTCAGGATTTGTGAGGAAGGAAATTATGCCTTTCTTAGAATAGCTCTTCTAAGAGGTTTTTTATCTATAGTAGAAGGGGGTTCACATCTAATCTGAAGTGTTTCAGTGTCATTCTAAAATTTACAGTTGAAATGGTACTTCCTGACTTCTTAAGCTTCAGTTCTTTCAGTTTATTCAGTACTGTCACTGCTTCCTCATCATTTCCCAATGGGTTTGTCTTTGAGATCAGCATAACGAGTAGAAGTGCTCCCTGAGTTCTGTGTTGGGATCTGCTGTAATTAGTGGGTCAGAGGTGACCCTGTAACTTACAAACCACAGCCATGTCAAAGGTTTATTTCAGAGAGAAAAGATGAAAAGAGTAAGGCAGACAGTGGCTGGACTTCTGTTTTAGGCAATTCCAAAGCATGGAGAGAAAGCTTCCTCTGTACTGGGAAGTGAAAGAGGGTCAGAAAATGAGCTTGAGTGCTGAAACCTGTCAACATCAATGTTACTTAATTATTAACATGGTCCTTTATCTTGTTCGGATGAGCTCTCACCAATTCCAATGCCAGCAAAACAATCAGGCTTACTTCCCTTCCACCTGCACTGGTATGAAACTCCTTTCATCATTGTAAAAGTAAAACAAATCAAATAACTTTTTTTTTTCTTCTTACATGTTGGGAAGATCCTGGTTCTCCTGGATAAGAGTTAGGTGAATTGGTAAATAACTGAGAATTCCTTAATTTTGATAAAATAGATCTTGATTTCTCTTTAACCAATCTCATCTTTAATTTAAGAAAGTTCTACCTTCAGAGGTTTGGTGGGTTGTTTGGGGGTTTTTTGTTTGTTTTGGGGTTTTTTTTGGTTTTGGCTTTGTTTGGGTTGTTTTGTTTTTGGTTGGTTGGCTGTGGGTTATTTTTTTATTGGCATATTGTGAGGCAGATATATGTATGTATGTATTGACTTGATCCATGAAATACAGATTGATGTGTAACAGGAGGCTTTCCTGCTTTCTTGTCACAATTGCATGACAAATAGTCCTTAGAAGAATACATTTTTCTGCTTAAAATATTCACCCATGTTTATAAATCATGTTCTTTGTAATCATCTATATTCATCTACATCTGGAAAGATTAAACACAGAATGTTCTTTTAAAATCATAGTGGAAATTTTTTTTTGCCAAAATGTCCATCAACAATGGTTTCCAAAATTCTAATAAAAAATAATGTTGTCTGTAGAAAGGGATGGCTTTGAAATATTTCTGGTAAATTCTGTGGTATTTTGATAGATTTATACATTTGTGATGTCCTAATTATGTATTTACTACAACTTTTCAGGTTGCATTTCAGCTGATTGACCTAAATCAGCAGTACAGAATAATAGAGCCTTGCCTCTACAAATATAGCAGAATTAATAATAATTTTTTCCCTTATCTTTATTCAGCTAGTTCATCTTGATTAGAATTGCCTGTAGTAACATGGTGCTCCTCATGTTCATTAAGTGCTGAAACCCCTTCTGATACGAAAGGAATCCTAATCAAGTAAAGATTATGTACTGTGCTGGGTCTGTAAGGATATGTGGGATGGACACATGAATGTAAACTGCCTTCAAGCAAACATAGGGTGGCTTATGGTGGTAAAAGTAAGTCTTAGAGGAAGAGGATCTACACTGGTGTAAAGACGAAAATATTTGTCCTCTTCCCTACTAAATACAGCTTGCTATATTTAACACAACCAGCAGGCCTGATGTTCACGTGACTATCTGACTTATGTAGGCATCCGATGGGCAAATGGGAACTCTTATGTCATCATTCATTTGATCTTTTTCAGATATTACTAGCAAGCTTGAAATAGCTCGGATGTATGAGCCTGTGTGTCTAAAGGCTCATTCCCCAAAGACAATGGAACCCACTGGAACAGTGACTGGAAGAGAAGCCCCAGTAGCCTGAACAGAGAAAATGAAGCACCTGGATCTGGCTCATTCCATGACCGTCTCAAAGCATCAGCCAGATTTTCCAGACATGACACCAATCAGTGTGTCAATAGGAGATGCTTCCTACATCACCTTTACCCACTGTGGGGGATTACTCCCTGCAAGGGCCTGGGAGACACTGTGGGGAGCAAGGGAAAATTATCTTGGATTTGTACAAACTTGTATGAGGGATACTTAGGGAAGAACAGAATGTGGGGCAAGAAAGGGATCCAGGTGGTTTGGGGAGGTATCCGAGTGATACAATAAAATGAATAAGGAAATGAATGTGTAGGTCACAAGTATAGAGATTGCTGACTGGTACACTTGCTCTGCCACAGCTACGAATTTTGTCTGATCATGACTACATGTCCTGTTTTCTAATTTAACTCCATTTCTGACTATTTCCTCTGGTCAAGGTGGCTCCATGTGCATGTGTGTATGGAGGTTTGAGTGCCAGCCACTGGAAGAGGGACAAAAAGTCGCATGTGGGGGGCCACATTCGTGTGGTGTCAGCAGTGGGGGAGGACAGGGTGCACATTGTGTGGGTGTGAGTGTCAGTGCGTGTAGGCACTAGCGAACATCAAGGTAGTCTTGCCTGAGAGTACAAGAAGGACCTTGAAAGCCAAATACTGAGGCAATCAGAAGTGTACAGGAGAGTCAAAGTGGACTGGAAGAATTGGAGGTCTTTGCTTCTGGAGTCACTAGGGTCTGGATGTTGGCTAAGGGAAAAAGATCAGGACACTGGTGCTGTTTGTGTTGTGTGGATTTTGTAGTTTCTGTCTCTGCTGATTTACATGTCTTCCCATGAATTTAAGCACATGTATTGTGTGCCCATGCACAGACTTTCTTCTGGCTGGACGCAGGGACATGGAGCTGCAGCAGCCCTGCCTCTATAAGTCTGGGGATTTGGTGTCTCCTAATGCCCTAAAAGTGCTGGTTGTCTGTCTATATCAGCCAGTAAAACTGGTTGTGCCTATATCAGCCAGTTATAACAATAACCATTTCATACTAAGTCATCTATGAAACAGATGTCTACATGTGGTCAGAGAAATCCCTTTCTGGGAACCTGAATGAATGATCAGCAAGTGCATGGTGCTGCCCGTGTATCGGAGACAATTCTCTTTTGCTGCGTCTCACATAACCTAAAGGAGAAGCTGCCTGAACAGTCTGAAAGCATCCCACAATGTGCAAGCACACCTCTTCCAAAATCAGCAGCCCACCTCCTATGGCAGAGAGCGGCTGGGGAGAGATTGCTGCATCAGTAATCCACAGGCTGGGCATAGAGGTTGTGTAATGTGCTGTTCTCAACGCCAGTGAACAGTACTTTTGAATTAAAGAAAAGTGAAGGCTTAAAAAGGCTTCCAGGCTGAAGTGCCATTTCTATGTGCACAAACAGTTCTCATGCAGTGAGTTGTATTTGTACCTTTTTATGCAAAATGCCGTGAAAAATTAATAAGGGCAGAGTATGTGCAGTCCCTGGGATCCCTTCCAGCATGTGTGCTTTATTATTTCCATAGGCCAAAACACATTGTCTTTCTGATCTAAGCCTTACTGATTTTGCCTCAGGCTGTTAACTCTCAAGTCCCCTGAACATGGGAAAATTCTGGCCATCACATCACACAAATGGAACCCATCTATTTTTAAAACCTTGGGGCTGGATGCTGGGCTCCCCCACAGCACATTTGTGGTGGTCTTCTAAAGTGAGAGGGCCAAGTCTGGTTTAAATTAATGTAAATGGAAGTAAAAACTATTGCATAGGTCTAAATTTACAGAATGTGTGATTTCCAAATCAGTTTTCTGTTAATTCTTATTTTCACAGCCTTATGACAAATCAATAGAGTACAGAATGATCATGAAGGGATTACTGTTGTCAGCTGATCACACAGAGACACTCCTTTTAAAGTCATCAAGAAAAAGTATTCTACTTTTTTTAACTAATAAAAAATACCCCAGATTGCAGAGAAAAGGGAAAGTATTTTGAAGTGGGATTGTTTGGGTTGTTCTTGGAAAAATGCTCTATATTATAAGTAACCAATTTATAACATGTATTTTCCTTCTTGAATACAAAATATCTGTCATCTCATGGAAAATCTTGTAGCAAAATAAACTTGTATCCTGACCTTTCATTTTTGTTTTTTTCTCTTCCGCTTGACCTACTCACAGTCTCAGGATTGCTGTATGAATATATATAATTCTTAAAATCTCTTGATTTTACATGCCTTTTCTCTAATTTTTTTTCATTAATAACTCATGTGTCTGTCTAGACCTTTGCCATGCAAACAAAAAATCTACTAAAATTACACTACAAAAAGAAATCTGGCATTTTAAGTGTTCACTAGTTGAATAGTTAACAAAATAGGTAAGGGAAAAAAATAAGGTTTATCAGATGAGAATTTTGACAACACTGACAAGAAAAAGTCAAATGAATAAGAAGTGCATGTTATTACAGAACTCTACTGAGTTAATTTTGAAACAAGATATGTGCCAAGTTTGTACGTATTTAAAAACTGACCTTGCCTTGTATCTTTGTGTTGTTCTGACTGATCAGGACTTTCTTTACCGTAGGCACAGCCATCTCTTTGTATTATTCTGAAAATTCCTCCTCTATGTTAGGAGGATATTTTTCAAAATACCAGGAAGTGTCCTAGACATGAAGAATAACCTATGCTCAAAAGCCTTATATGTTTCTGGAAATTATCTGCTACCATACCACATTTGCTTGCCTAGAAGACATACCCTTCCCTCTAGCTTACTTTCTTCCCGCTACCCTGTTCTTTGTTTTACTTTCAAACACAAAGGTCATGACAAAAGGATATTCTTAAACTGATAATAATTTGATTTTCTTGCAGGCAGAGGAAATGGCCATATTTTTTTCACATACACCAGTATATGGTACAAATACTACATGTGACAATCTGTTTCTTCTACAGTTTCTTCAAGCCAGAAGGACATGAGCATTTCCTGGCTGTTTTGACATTCTCTGTGTGATTCTGTCCGAGCAGTAATGCAGAGAAGCAAAGAAACAGAAAGTAGTCCTATAATTTGAATATGCAGGTAGCTAATGATAGCACAAATCATATATTGTCCAGATATTTTGACACCTAAAAAGTCAGCTGCCTAATTTTTTTAACATAAGCAAGCTATTCCTGAAAGTTAATTGGTATACCAATGCATGTTGTCCATACGAGATTTCATTAAGCTTGTCACAAGTAAATTGAGATAGAAAATACTTGTTTAGGCAAATACATTTAAATTTAAATCTTATTTGCTGATGCCTATGGGAATTATGAAAGTGAAGAGCTACAAAAGCATAATGAAATGCAGGAAGTAAATGATGGCGTCAAAGCAAAACCTTCTGGTCAAATTGGTTTCAGATGCATGTCCAGCTCTGCAAGCGTTTTATAACTCATTCTCAAGAGAGAATGTCAAGCTTTTGGACTCACAGATAATGACATGACAGCCCATAACCTCTTCTTCTGAAATATTCTACCTTTTCATTAAAAGCAAACTCTTGAAGGTAGAGAAGAATAGAGGAAGAAAGAAAAATGGGAGGGGAAGAAAGATTTCATATGAAAGAGAATCAAATTTACTTGACTTTAGGAAGTATCACACTCCATATTTCTGATTATTCTGTGTTCAAAGAGCTCAGTGCTGTTTGTACCACTGGAAACATTTTTCTTTTAATAACAAAATTAAAAGCAGAAGAAAGCCAAAAAATATACTGAGATAGATGTCTCTTATTTTCCTGACTCCTCTCTAGTCTTTCTTCTGGAGTTCTTTCTAGTCCACTAAAGTTCAACTACAGAATAAAGTAGGTGGTCAGTGAGTGTTGTTTGCTTATTTTCTTTCTTGAGCAAGTTCGAATTGGGAGTTAAATTATAGAGCTTTCTGCTCCCATCTGCTCTGCAACTGGAGTTTCATATAAGAAGTAATAGAAGGGAGAAAAGTGTTGTGCCAGTAATAGTTCAGAGGGATATCAAAAGAATATTTGTAGCCCATTGTGGCTTCTCTTTGTTTAATACACACATTTAGATCTCCATGTAGAACAGACCTCCCAAGATATTAGTGTTTCCTTTTCTAAATGTGCAATACATCACAACTCTTTTGAGATATCTGCATCTCTGGAAGTGCAGGGAGATATGTGAATGTCTTTGAGCACAGTGGACATAAGCAGTAGTCGTTGGAAAAAAAAAATGTTAGGAAGGTTGTGGATGAAGCCTATATTTAACTGTGAGGATCTAAACTTTCCAGGCTCCTTCTGTAGCCCAGAGGAAATTGCTCGCAGGGACAATTCAGAATGGGAACCCAACTCATTATTCTGTGAGCAGCCTCCTGGAGCAGCCCCAGGCAATCACAAAAGGCCAAGTCAGAGAAGAGCTACATCCTATGGCTGCTTTTTCTTGTGGGACTCAGCTCATTCAGGTCCCCTTCCCTCTTCTGCACTGAAAGGGACTATCAAAGAGTTCTATGTTATAATTTTCTCTGTCAGTAAAACTATAATCTATTTATCACTTCTTCAAATATAAGATAATTTCTTAATTTAAAACACAGTCTTTTAGAGGATTACATGTTAATTTTACTATATAATGCAGGAAATTTGAAAAATTAAATGTACTTTCAAACCTTCCTCTATGCCCTGTTTTGAATGATGTCTAGGATTTAATTCTAATTCCATTTCTAGGACCAATCCACTCATGTTTGGAATTATCAGTACCCACAAACTTTGTTGTATGAAGACAGTTCAAGTTAATACAGTTCTCTTCCTTTTTCCACATGAGACATGAAGTTCTTTAATCTCTTTTCTTCATTTGTAGAGTGTTTGAGTTTCAGGGTTTTTCCCACACTATAATAATAAATCAGAAAGAAGGTTGCATTTAACCAGAGTACTGTGATGGCAAGGATGACAGCGACAAATTACGAGCTGCATTTTAGCCATGTGTCTTAACTTGGCAAAGTTGTGCCTGTTGAACTGTGAGCCTGACAGCTGCCTGGGCCTGGAGAGGTGAGAACCCCTCAGCTTAGTAATGGGACACTTCAGATTTTATTACTTCTGCAGTGTTAGTGCTTGGTTATGCCCATTTCTGGCTGACTGATCTAAAGAAATCACTTTTTCCCTTGGTCTGTGACTGTCTCATTTGTTTGTTGGTAACTCCTGCTGTCAGCTACTGTTTCCTCAGAGCCCTTCATGAAATCATTCCTATCAAAATGAGGACACTTATCAAATATGAGCTATTTGAACTGCCTCTCTCAATTGGACAGAGATGAATCAGAGGGTCCTCATGTGCACAACATTTCAGCAGACCTGAGTGAGCAAAGGACTCCAGAGGAAAAGTAGTGGTGGTAATTTCTTCAGCCAGCAGAGACAAAATGTGATTCTTGTCTCATTCTGTGCTTGTATACAAGCAAGCCCATGCAGGTGTCCTCCAGAGCCTTAGGAGAAGATTACGCTTAGGAAAGAAGGGTTTCAGTTTCCAGATTGATCATGTTAGATCTTCAAAGGATGCGGGGCAAAGGGCTGGAGTATCGGTGTGTCTTTAGGTCTAGATCTAAAACATTTATTAAGACCAAAAGTGGCTTGAAAGACAGGATTTGTCAGCTGTGTCCTCTTGCAATAGCCCAGGCAGAAATAAGGCATGAGTTGCATGTTTCTTGTAAGCTGGCTAGAACATCTAGCACACCTAATAGTGCTATCATTTGCCTTGAGGTGTTGTTTTGGGTTTTTTACAGTTTGCCTCTAAAGGAATAAGCCAAATAGCTCTCTTGCCCTGTAGAAATGTGGCTGACATTTCTCAGTTTTGAGCAAGCTGGATTCCCTTAGCCTCATTACTGGAGTCTCTTTAATTTATAGGGTGTGACTTGGAGCATATTTAGGTTTGTGGGTCGTGTTATGTCACACATGTTATATCTAGAAAGTGTTATTAAAGAGAATTTATTTTCTGGTTAGCCACTCTCCCTGACTAAAGAAAACCCAACCAACAACCTCCCTTAGTCTCTATTCCCAGAAAACCCTATTTGAGACATAGTCTGGAATTATAACATACTGAATTACTTTCATAATTTCAATTTGATGGAATAAACCTGCAAAATGTTTTTATGGTTTTGGTATTCCTACAAAGGATGAACAAGCAAATGTACATTGAAAGAAGGACATTTCTGAGCTGAGACTTGGTGTAAAATTATGCTTAATGCTTAGCTTATCATTAAATACAGTTTTGCCAAGCAAATTAAAAGAGAGAGGAAGTTAAAAACAGCTGATATTAAATCAATTAGTAAAAATTTTATATTTTAAATGGCCATGTCCATAAAAATTATTGCAGTACCGACAACCTGGATAATGAATTGGTAACAGTGATAGGTATATTTATTATAAGCATAATCTTGTGAAAAAAAAAGTGAAGAAACAGCTTCTTTTCATTCTATCAGTAGTGAATGTTCTAGGTAACACAATGAAGCAATGAAGTAAAGGCCAGGCATTCTGATAATCACTACACAGACACTTAGCACTTGTGGGATGCTGAAATGCTGCTGAGCAATCAACAGAGAAGCTGCCTAATTCTGAGGGGTTTTTCTTTTATTTGAAGGGCTTTTCATGTAAATATTCCCTTGTGAGCACTGAGGTATTGTGGGGATAAAAATTAGAATGGCATAGACCCTTGTAGATACTGTATGTAACCAGGGCAAGACTTTGGATAGCTGTGTTTGAGTGACTGCTCAGCCTGTACTTGGCCTCTGCAGGAAGCTGAAGTGATTGATTGGTTCCTGTAAAATCCTGTAAGGTTCAGGATGCCTCCTGTCCCACTTCTGGCTATGAGAATTTGCATGTATGCATGAGTGGACAGGCACACAACACTGACCAAAGCCCCTGGAGGATCCAGAAACACAGGAGGGAACTGCCATGCTCCATGAAAAACCAGGTGGGTGCTCTGGGCAGAGCACACAGCAGAATTTGCAGCCTTCACTTTTAGTGTCACTGCTGACTTTTATCAGATGCAAAATGCAAATACAGCCCTGGGAGCAAATGAAACTGGCAATTGGCATGTTATGAGTGCCATAACAAGATGTTTTAGAGCCATGGCTGGTCTGGCCTGTCCATTTGTGCTTCATAAGCACCAAGGGGTTGTCTGTACAACCAGCCATAACAGGAGGACAAAGGGTATCTCTACCCAAGAGTTTGCCTTCAGCTGGAGTAATCTAAGAGAGTTAGGGTCAGATTGTAAACGTGTATCTAGGTCTTGCACTTCCTAGGAAAACATGCTAGCCAGAAGCGTGTGATGCGAAGGGTAAAAGATGTAAGCCCAGCCATATTGCCTTTTCTGGTTATGTTTTGCAAGGAAACAAGTAAGACACAAAGAAATTTACATTCTAGAGTGGAGAAGCTTCCACAAATTTCCACAAGCAATTAATAAAATGAATAACTGAAAATGTACTGTGGAACAGACTATGCTATAAATTTGACCATTTTGTCAATTAATTTTATTTTGCTTTTAGGAGAGAAGGTCTAAGTAGCTTTTTTATTTCTTGGGTAGGTTTATAATATTCAGTAGACAAGAAACATTGTAATTTGTTTCTGTATCACATAAGCTGGAATGTCTATACCTTTTATCTACTATATCCACTTCCAAGGTCGAGGTTACATTCCCAGCCTTAGATTTTCAGACTTAATTACCTACAAGAACTGGTGTAGCCACATAATGGAGCGGGGGAGTTTTATAACTTGTGTACAACAAGAGGCAGATCAGTCAGACCAAATGACCTAATTATTTGTTTTTACCAAAAAAGAAAGTCATGAAAATTAGTCTGCAGTTGTCACAGTTCTGAAAAAACTCACCCATGATTCATTCAAACCACACATGACTGCCTAAGCTGGTTGAAAGCAAGCAGAGTAACTCAGGGAGATTTGAACTTCCCCATTCAATTCAGCAAAGTTTTGCTCAGCTGCCCTTGACCATCTAAATCTTGGTGTGGACTGTTCCACTCTTTAGGCTAATAAATAAACAATGAAAAGCAGAAGCAGAGGGCAGTAGATACAGGGACAGGGAAGAAGCTACAATTCCTTACAGCCAAGCCAAGACCTCATGGTAACAAAATTCAGACTCAAGCACGGTAGGTCCAAAGAGAATATGCACCTGTAACTTAAACATCTGCCCCATGGAATTTGTTTCCCATGCTTCTAAGTGGAAGCACCCACTCGTAAAAAGACAGTATGAAATGCAAGATCTGAAGTATGCTGCTCTGTAACATCATTACCTTAGTAATTTCATATCATTTATTTAATTGCTAATGTTCACATTTTCCTGGATTTTCAGCGTGCTCTGGTCTTACCCAGCAGAAAGTTCTATATTGATCCTTGATCCTGCCATGACCTTCCAGTGCCAGATTGGACAAACCACCTATTTTCTCTATGATTCAATTCCGTTTATGAAAAATTCTCCTTATGAAAAATGCAGATAATATTATTTCCATGATTTGAAAGCCATGTTGAGGCTAAATGAAAGAATGGTAACACATACAGTAATAAAATATGAAGGATATTGCTTAGTTTAAGGATACTGGGAATAATCTCACTTCTTGATTAAGGAAGAACTTACAGCAAAAAATACATAATGCAATTTTACCTCTAAGAATTTATGATTTTCTTGCTTCAAACGAGACTTAATGGATTTCTGTGAGATAAAGCATCACTAATCCCAATTAAATCTTCCCAATTGCTGCTGATTCTTGGCAACCACTCTAAAATCTTACTTGTATGAAAAACATTTTTCTCAAAAGCCATTATTTTATGAGAAACATCTCAAAGTTGTTTTATTTCTAGCAGAAAAACACACTAATAAGTCTCATTTTGAGTGAACGAATCTAACATATTAGAGGAGTGGTAATGCCAGAGTGTGAAGTGCTTTGTGACAAAAATAAAGTCTCCAGTACATCTCAATTATAGCCAATCTGCCACTTTTGAATCTCTTACTTGGAATTGCTGGTAAGGAGGGTGTATGTTTAATAAACAGACTTCACACAAGCATATATGATAAATGTCTAAATGTACATTTATCCCAGTGATCCAGTGCCCAGTGGTTTTTGGTCAGATCATTCTAAAAGTGGATTCAAGTGACTGTTAGTCAGTCAACATCTATTTATAGATAAGATCAAGAGGCGTATTGTCCAAAATGATCACCAGTGTGCTAACAGGAATACAGAAATGGAATGCCAGATCATATAATCTTTTCTTCTCATATTTTGTCTCTAGCATTGATGGTTTTATCTTAAAAATTAACAAACAATACAATAGTCTCCATCCCCAAAAGTTTGTCAAATGTTCACTTGGTAACATTTGCTGTACCTCTTGTCCTCTCTAAAATACATAGCCTGCATTTTTATATGAAGCAAGAGGTCTTTGTTACAACTGTCATTATTCTTCTAGTTTATATTCACTTCTATTTTTCTTTTAAATTTAAGTCTTGCTAAATATCCAACACAGTTTTGTGATGAAAATAAGTTTCCTATGAAACATGTTAACTATAAATAATATAATTTATTTATTTTTACCTTTGTACCAGCAATAGTTTGGCCAGCAGGACCAGGGCAGTGGTTGTCCCCCTGTACTCGGCACCCAAATCCTGTGTTCAGTTCTGGGCCCCTCACTAAAAGAAGGATATTGAGGAGTTGGAGCATGTCCAGAGAAGGGCAACAGAGCTGGGGAAGGGTCTGGAGGTCTAAAGGAATATCAATTTCATTTTGATTAAATTCAGGTATGTCTTACTATTCTCCTTTGTTTCTCTACCAGGCTTAATTTATACCAAATTCTGTCTTATCACTTTTTCAACCCATTTATTGTGCGGTAGTAATAGTGCTTCAAAATCCAGATTCCAGCTAACATTTCATCATTTGTTTGGACTTTTTTTATCAATTTCATTTGTTGTATATTGCTGTAGACACAATTGTGTCACAGCAGGTATTGTTTAACTCTTCTATAACTTTTCCTATAAATGAATATGCCATTTGCAATTGAAAAAAATTAAATTATACTATCAGATCACAGAATTTTCTGGCAATTCAAACAAATCTTCATATAAAATGTGTGGTATTCACTCTACAGATTGGCAATATGTTGGCTAAATTTCAAGTAGCCTGGGACCCTGAGCTGAGAAAAATGAGAGCAAACATTTGTCCTGTATCAAGGGATAAAAAATTAAGTCCAAAGAAACTTCCTAATACCTAACTGTCTCCTGATAATGCCTAGATTTCACTCAGTGTGAAATCTAGGGAAGATAGCTTTGCTGAATATGTATAGTTGTAGTTTCTTCTTTCTTTGCCTTTTTCTTATGCTAATTTACAGCAACTGAATTCAGTCACAACCTTTCCTGTCTGGCTTCTTTTTTAGTCCCAGTGTTTGAGCACCTGTGTTGGATATTTTTTTCAAAGAGAGCATTAACTGGAGTTTTTTCTGACTATCATGAGTAATGGGAGAATGGGCATCCTGCTGAGTTCACCTTGAGGGGCAGCTTGGGGTATGCAGGACCGAGGGTGCTTTCCTGGCCCACAGGTGTGCACGCCAAAGTATGGCACTGCTGTCAGACACCTTTGTTTTAACCCCCTCCTACTTTGGGAAGTACCATAATTTCTTCAGGACACTTATTTTCAGTTTGCAGCTCCACAAACAGCAATGCTGTTGCCTGAGGGGTGACTGGGGTGGAGGGGTATGAATCTCCCCTGTCTACAGTGACAAGAGTAAATGCCTTTGGAAGCCAGCTCTGGAGACCAGACCTTCATGTTTCAGCATCACTCAGACAGCATTTCACTTTCTACTCAGATTGTTGACACACCAATATGGATACTTAAAACACATCATTTTGCTCTCATTATCGTCAAGAGAACTTTAGGGCTCTATTCAGTTGCCTAAGTGTCATTTGAAATGTCCTCTAGCTGCCATTCTGCAAGTATGGGCATGTCTGCTATTAGTTCAGATTTTTTTGGTTTTTTCTGAGTTCTAGACAGAAAAGTATAAGAAATGTAACTCAGCCTCTCTTTTTTCTACCCCATGGGCTTCAGCCTCCCTTTCAGCATGATGACTGCTACATCTGCTGAGAGCAGATCCTGATCCCACCCAGGCTGTGTCTGGGCCTCTGTCAGTGACGTGTTCAAGACAAGGTGTCCACCTTGCTCCTCAGACCTGCTGGCTCTGCCACTGAAGAATGGATCCAACAGTAAATAACCCTTTTCTAGGAGACAAGAAAGAATATTACTGAAGCAGAGACCAGAACACAACACTAACTCTTAATAGCATGATTTACCTGCTTAAGGTTCAGTTTGTTCTCTGTCTCTTGCTCATTTGCTCACGGTCATCTGTATGGCCTGGCATGCCATGGCATTTTCTCACACTGTTCCCACAGTTCTTGAAATTTTTTTCTTATGCATCTCCCTCTGTATAAATCTTTTCAACAATGTAATCACGCTTGGCACTCCTCAGACAATTTTGTTCTGGTTGGAGTTCTGCATGCTTCAAGTAGTCTAGTCTGTATTTCAAGCACAATTGTCTGAAGAGAGCAGAAACAATTTCCTTCCTTTTTCTCAGTATTGACATTCACATCATTATTTTCATATTTTATGGGCAGATAGTGTCCTGAGTATCAGAGCTCCATTGTATAAAACATGGCACAAATATAATCAGAAAGTATATAGGTCTCTATTCCATACAGGTTTCTATACCAAATTAGAGATTAAATACATAAGAAAGGAAGTTTTACTTCTTTCACTTTATAGAGAACGGATAAAAGAATGGAAATATCCAGATACCTACAGAAAGAAAGCTTGTGGGACTATCAAAAGTGACTCACAAAGAATTCGGGAAATCTGTTTCCTGAACATGACCTATTTCTCTGCCAAGAGAGTGATCTCATCATACCTGTTATATATCTCTTACTCTACTTCCCTTAAGGTGAAGAAGCTGTTTTCTTTTCCTTCATTCTCTGTCTGCAGAAACTGTCTATACTGCTATTCCAACCAGCTGTAAATATTAATGGATATACAAACACATCCTCTGGAATGCTAACATTTATCTTATTCAGATGACTTTTATTTTTCTGTGTCAGTGTTAAAGAAGTAGATACCATTTGCAGGAACTGGCAGCACAGGAAAGCAATAATATGGCCATAGTAGTATTACAGGTGCACTATTCAAAAATCTAAGTTTTGTTCAGAAATCCAAATGATAGAGTTGATACTCTTTTGGAGTTGTACCCAGAGCTGTGATATAATTTTCCTTATCTTGCTCACCAGTAGACCTAACTGGTTTCAGCCTTTGCAAAGTGTAGGTATGATCCAGATAAGCGAAACTTTTGCCTGGAAAGCTGCTGGAACAAATTCCTAAACCTCAGATTATAAGCACTTGAAGGATCATACAGTAATAAAAGCAGAACAACGTGGATTTGTCAAGACCAGTCACATCTCTCTGGTTCCATTTCCCAGTAGGGTAACAACGCCTAGTGGATAGGGTAGGAATAGAAGATACAATACATACACCTTGACTTTACTACAGCTTGTGGCACAGTCCCTATATTTTCATATGCAAATATGGGAAATATTGTTGAAGTGGTTTTACCAAGGATTTGCTTTCAAAAAATGGAAAGTCCTGACAAATTGTGAGGCCCTGCAAAAGTCCCTCTCCTTTAATATTCAGTATAAACCTTGAATATTGCAGTGATGAAATAAGTAGTCCCATGAAATCTGCAGATGACAGTGTTGAGAAGTAGAACATGCACTTCAATAATCAGAAGCAGAACTGAGAATGAATTTTACAAATTAGAGGACTAGTCTTAAATCAATATAATGAAATTTAATAAGACCAAACTAAAAGCTGCCCGGGTAGAAAAGGAAAATTAAAGCCATAAATGCAAAATAAGATAAAAAGCATAATTTATTGTTTAGCTAACAACACTGCAAGCAAGGCTGGGGGGGGTTGCATGAAATGAGCCAGTGTTTGAGATGCTGTCACAAGAGACACAAGTCTCATTCTGAAATGTCATTATATACAAGATTTACTGATAGCTAAATATTAACACACAAGTAATTATTACTATACTACATGTCTATTACACTCCTTGGAACAAATGCTAGAGATTTGATGACAACTATATGTTCCATTTTGAAAACCATCATTAAAAACTTATGGATAATCTGGAAGGAAATCCCAAGTGATAAAAAAAAAAGTAGTCTAAAAAATTTGCAGTAAAAACAGAAGAAAATGTTCAGTCCAGAAAAGAGAAGACTGAGACAGGACAGTATAATCATGTTAAGAGATTTGAGACTGTTTGAACAGTAATCAACTGTTCTCAATTGGAGTGATCAAAAAGCAAGAGGAATTCAGACTAATTTATAATGAGATATTTAAATTAGACATTGTAAAAGCTTTTTTGATATCAAGATAATTGAACACTTTATCTAATTTAAATTTTTAATTTAATTATCTCTGAAGGTTGTGGAATTCCTGGAACTAGAGATTTTGAAGAACAGGTCCAGTTAAAGAAGAGTCTGTCAGGAGTTGCTCAAAAACTGTTTTAGATCTTATCTCAGAGCTAGGAAAGGCAGTCAATGACCTGAGATATCCCTCTAGCTTTTGTTCCAATGGACGACCAAAGGGGTTATGCTGGATCCATGGGTGGTATCCATGGGTGGTGACTGTCTTCTGTTCTCTCTCTCTCTCCTCTCTTTTCTGCTCTTTCTATCTCACTACCTCACATTCATTATTAAATAAATTCCAAATTACTGACTTCTGCGTATCATCTCATCTGCACCTCAATTCAGGCAGAAGCATCTCTTAACACACACATGCAGCTGTCATTTTGTCAACCAGAAATTTTTTAAAAGATCAGACACCACCAGGAGAAACATGCAGCACTCATTTGACAGCATCTATGATCCATGTCACTAATGTGGCTGGGTTTTACTTTGGATCAGTTTGCAGCATTTCCAACTGCACATCCTGATTCCAAGTCCCTGATGCTTAGTCACCTGCACCTTTCAAGGACCATTGGTTCACTGATTTAAGCCAAGTCCCATCTGTTCATGTTTCACTGGTTGCTCCCTTGAGTGGTTTGCCCAGTCACAGTAGTGCAATTTATTCAGATATAACTGTAAGTAGATATAGATGCCATAACACATATATTTTAATCCAGTCCCCTAGTAGAAACATTTATCACTCCTTCTCTCTTTCTTTAGTGAAACATGAACTCAATAACATTTGAACTCATGTTGAACTTCTGAACTCTCAATTTTGAGGCAAGCTTGTACTTAGCTGACTATGGAAGAATGAACAATACTTTGTCATTCAACCCTGACAATTTTTCTGTAGTTCAGAGCCATGTTTCTGAGTGTTTTGAATAATAATGACTATGAGAGTATTTCCTGAAGCTACTCACTTAAGTAGTGGCCCAGTTATGGCAGAAATTAAACTTCTATTCAAAGTCTCTCATTTTGAAAAAAATAAAAGAAAAATCCTGAAGGGGAAAAATTGGCAGTGAATCAGGGATGGGAGAAGATTTACTGCTCCCATTTGTAAAAGATGCCCTCATTAAGCTGATGCAGAGTGAACACTGAAGACATGCCCTTTGGGAATGGGGCATTAAAGAGAGCTAACTTTGAACAGAAAAACCAGGGTACACTTTGTTGGTATGAATAAAGGTCTTTCTGATTATGGAGATTTTAACAAATATACCGTAGCATAGATGAAAGGTACTTATATGTTTGAAAGATCATTCTCAGAGATTGAGATTTATAGGCTATTGAAATTTCTCATATTTCCTTAAAAATACATCCTTTTAGAGAAATTTACTGTGCCACTAAACTCTTATCTCAGAACCCCTTAGACAATCTCTGAGATCAATGAATATATGAAGTTCTCCTGATGTATCAGGAGAGTTATCCCCTAACCAGTGTTCTGAATATTTTTATCCCATGTTTCACTTTTGTCAATAAGTAACACTGCCAGTGCACTACAGGGCACTGCACTTCGTCCCAGGATTAAGCTCCCTCAAAATGTAGTTCCACTTCTCTCATCTGATTTTTAACTACAGGGATAAGATATACACACCTGCATATTGCAGAGATGTTCTGTCACATCTTTTTGTTTCTTCTCTGCCAGATATCATTAGTCTTGTTTTATACCTTTCAGCTAATTACTTGTTAAAAGTTCCAGAATTCCTACTTTAAAGGGGATTTATCTTTATGTGGCTTGGCTAACACAAGTGGGCCAGCTCAAAGTTGCTATACATCCTATTTGATAGGGGACAAATCTATAATGATGTGGAATGTGGTGTGTGATTTATATTTCCCTGCATGTATTCACAGTTGCATAAATCCTAGTTTATACAATCTATGAAATATATAATAGACTTTTTGAGTGAGAAAGTTGATCAAATTATTTTGCTGTGCAAGTACATGTTAACATATCTGGACAGCTCCTTTGCAGTTTAAGGAATTAATATAGAACAGAAAACAATCACTTGTTTTTAACAAGCAAGTAATCATCCCATAATTCAACACAATACTTAAACACTGGCTGAATTCAATTGAAAATTACCTACACACTCAATATATGAAGGCTATAAACATCTAACAGAAGACTGTTTCTCATCACAGATGTTCATGTATATATGAATGCCTTTTATTTTAGCCAAACAAATTTCAAAATTTTATGTGGTTGGATTGAAACTAATAGCGAAATGTATTGAGTGTGAACATAGAAATTTTAAAACTAGAAAAAGAATATGATTACTGCTATAAAAATATATAACAGAATCTATTAAATTTTATCTCTAACTGATGGATAAGATTTTTAAAAATTCTTTCCAAGCTTCCCAGTGAGATAACTAGATTCCAGCCTTTGTCTGCTTTATTAACATTTCCAAATCACTTCCCCAAGTCACCAAGAATAAAAATACTTAAAACAACACCAAATTAAATAGCAAAAGTAGGGTACATCAAGTTTTTCTGGATAAATGGTAGGACTGGTTATCCAGGATAAGGGTACAAACTAAGGGAAGCAACACTTAAGACAAGAATTGTTGAGAGTGAACTGGAAGTTTTGTTCTGTTTAAATATCAGCGTCTGCTCAATTTCACTAACAATAAGATACTCATTGTTCCAGTTGTGTTTTCTGGATGATGATTGGAAAGAAATTACATTAGGGAAAATAGTTATTTGTAGTGGTGCGTGAGCTGTGCTCACAAGTTTTGGGTTTATATAATTATGTTATTTAAGTTGGGAAAATGGTTTATTCCGGACCCCCCTGTTTATAGCTGCATTTGCAGTTGGTTTACCCCTTCCCGAAGGTGCTGTTCCCCTGGAAACCCTCCTGTCCATCCAAGTTTGTCCCCTCCCCCGGAGCCTGCCAGTCATTCAGGAAAGCCGCTCCCCCTTCTGGAAATCTCGGGGAGACCCGGCTTCTGATTGGAACAGGTTCTGGAAATCCCCTACCCCCCCCCCTCCAGGGATTGGCCCTTTGTGTGTCAATCTACCCCCCAACTCCTCCCTTTGTATCCCCCTATTGGTGGAAAGTTTATGTACACGCCCCTTGGCACCTGTCCATTTAAGCGGCGGGACGTCCGGGCGCGCCCTCTCTCTCGCTCACCATCCTGAGGTGATGTCCAGGCAATAAACCTCTCCTATTACACCTCAGAAGAGAGCCTCCTTTTCCTCCTTCGCCATAGCTGCATATTACATCCAGTGCTTGCCTGCCAAGAACCCACCGGGTGGGTTTCTGCAGATCTGTCCAGTGGGCCCTACCGACAGCTGCGCACGCTCCAGGTCAGGGGCCGGGCAAGGCTGGGGTTCACTGATCAGTGACCCACGGAGCGTGACTGCAGTTATTGATAACCTCCAGATTCCAACTGTGACAGTGGTTTAACAAAAATGCTTAAAAATCTTGTATATCTGAAAACCGAGTCCTTTGCTGTTGTTTATTGCCTATCAATTGCCTTGTTGCTAAACCCTCTTCATTTGGAATTTCACAAAACTCTGTTACAGTAAAAACAGAAAAAAACCTCTGAAAAACACCTTTACAGATCTAGGGAAAAAAAAAACAAAAAACAAAAAACAAAAACCACAAAAACCAAAACCAACCAACCAACCAAAAAACCAACCAACCAACCAACAACAACAACAACAACAAAAAAAAAAAAAAAAAAAACAAAAACCAAAAACAAACAAACAAAAAAAAAACCCAACAAAACAAAACAAAACAAAACAAAACCCAAAAAAAACCCCACAAAAAAACCCCCAGAAGTTGTGGAGGCAATTCTGAGAGTGACAAAATGTCGCTCTGTTTGCACTTCATCTTTTTACCTACTGATATCCGCCTGTGACATTACTCAAATAGATGCTCTCCCTAACAAAGGCTGCACATCTTGTGGAAGGTGTTCCTGCCCATGGCAAGGAGGTTGGGATTGGGTGATCTTTAAGGTTCCTTCCAACTCAAACCATTCTATAATTGTGATCTCCTTGTGTGCTCACTGCTGTTTGTGCAATGTCTATACAACAAAACATCATCTGAGATCATCTGAAGGTACCAAAAGAAGAAAGGATACCTACTGCAGCTCTAATAAACATTTGACTCAAGATTTGGGAGAGTTTATCTTGACATTTGAGGTTACCATTGCATGGATATATAGCTGTAGGTTTTACTAAGCATCTTTCATCTTCCCTGAAAGGGAAACAGAAAAAGATTGTTTTCTTGAGAGCGTAAGAACTGTTAAATTATCACCTTATTTTCCCGACTTGCTTTAACATGCAGAGAAGATGTCAAACTAGAGACTTTTCTGAAGGTGAGAATAGCTAACCACAATTACCTGAAGGCTAAGATCAAGGAAAAGCTGTGGTGGCAGTGTGTCTGCTGAGAATGGATATCCCAAGCCCCCAAAGGATACTTTGGTTACCGCAGCACTATGTGAAAGGGTTCCAACCATCACATTCTCCTTCACCTTTTCCCAAAGAAATTGAATGCTTTTTAGAGAGCATGGTCTTGTTCAGGCATATTTGCTGTAATCTGAAAACCCTGGTCACTCTGGTTCCTCTGGACATGGAATGAGACAAGCCTGGCTGTTTTCTAGATCCTAGTTGGGAACCCTCATCTCTGCTGGGAGGAAACTGTGGCCATGCGTGCCTGGCATCCATCAAGGGAGCTGCACTGCCCTGACAGAGGAGCCTGGCTCTTCACCATGGATTTCAGCCCATCAAATGAAAAGCTATAGCAATTTGGCATTGAGGTTAATGTCCTGCCTGGCACCTGGATGTCACCTGGATGTTGAGCTGCTGCCTCCAGCTGGTATCCACAAATATTCCTAATCCAGCAATATAGCCTTTTCTCATTGTGTATCCTCAAATATTCCTAATCCAGCAATATAGTCTTTTCTCATTGTGTTAAACTACAGAACACAAAACTGGGATTCTTGTTTTGGCAACTGCAAATAAAACCCCTCCCTGGAATACAACAGATGAAAAAGAAAGGCCTGGCTTGAAAAAGCATTAATAATATCAAATGCCCAATGTGATTGACTTTTGAATTGCACAGAGATCAGATGCAGAGAATTTTCCTCAGTATTCAGCTGGCATTTGATAAAATAAATGACAGCATGTCACATTTCCTTATTCTGTATAACTGGAGTCATAACCTCAGCTAACTGGATTTTCGCTACTTTTCAAGCCTGACTGTGGAAAAAAAAGTGTGAAAATTGATTAGGTTAGAAAAACTGGCATGAAATAAATAATTGATAGAAATAAACTGAGTAAAAAAGGAAACAGCTTAGACACTCTCTCTGTTGGGTAGAAAAATAAGAAACATTTGATTTCAGTTCATAAAAGCAATTATCTTTACAAACATATAAAATTATTATTTTCTGAAGATCACATGGACACCTTACAAACACTTAAGAAACTGTAAAATCCATCACTAAGGCAGATACTGTTTTAGGAAAATGGGAGATTCTTTTAAAATGTAATTAATTGTTGGCAAAAAGTACTTATTCCTTTGCAACTGTAAATAATTTAATAAGATGTATTTAATAATTTATCAATGATCATTACTGATTATATTTATTTATACCCAAACTTAATGTTGTTGGGGTTTTTTTGTTGAAGTAAAAAGACTAATTCAGTCTTAGGATTTTACCTAAGTAAAATGATTCTCTCATTATAACACAAGAATCTGATTGACCAAATGGGGATTAGAGCAGATATGTAGGAACAGATAGGCAATGCTGCTGAGGAATCAAGCTACTATTGATATCAGATTAAGTGAAGGCTGCATTTAAGACTGG
Organism: Acrocephalus scirpaceus scirpaceus; assembly: GCA_910950805.1. NCBI lineage: Eukaryota > Metazoa > Chordata > Aves > Passeriformes > Sylviidae > Acrocephalus > Acrocephalus scirpaceus. Next base: position 49,885,184 of record OU383774.1, on the reverse strand, counting down.
ACCTGTGTAGGTTACTTTGGGTAAGTTAGCAAGAAGTCTAAGTTATGCTAACAATCCAGCAGAAGTGCTAAAAAAATTAAGCAGTCAAATTTTAAAAAGACATAAATGCAGATGATAACTCATTCATGTCCTGCCAGCTTTGACTAATTTAATTGGAAAACCTCCTGGACACTAACAGAAACTGTATCCATTCCTAACATAGGTGCTGCAGCAAAGTGACATTTGGGACAAGAAAAACAAGAAAATTGCTATTTCTGCCATTGAAATATGCATCAGACCTTGTGTATGAAAAGGCTCTTGTTAACCAGTGGGAAACCAGTGCCACTGCTTAACTGAACAGTTGCTATTAATGATCTTGTTTCACAAAGAAAATAATTATGAGGAATTACAACCTTCAATATAAATTGCAATAAGAAGGCAAACTGGCTGTTTGACTGGTATGAGTATAAAAGAATTGGTGTCTTCTAACAAAATTCTATCTCACTATCTGCAGTTTTTAGTTGTTAGGCCATAAGAATACATGGCCTGTATATACTTGTTTTCCTAGACCTTTTTTTCAGACAAAGTTATTTTTTTCTATTGTTGTGAAATAGATACTTTTCTTTCAAAATTTTTATTTAGAAGAGTAAAATATTAAATTTATTTTTGTTTTTACAGAAGCATCCCAACAGAGTGTTCAGATCACCATCAGCAGGCATATGCTGCAGGTATAATATTTACTTATTTTCATAGGAATCCAAGATCTAGTGGCAGTGAAGAGCAGAGAATTTCAGAGGGACTGCAGCTCCTCTTAGGGCAGACAGACATAGAAGGTTGCCTGTTGGAAACCTTAATGTCTGTCTTGTATGAACAGCAAGAAAGGGGGGATTAATGCTTGCTGAAGGCAATGGGACTTCTGTCTTCATCTTCTTGAGAGCAGTTAAGAAGCTACAATGATCTCCAGAAGAAGATTTCTGCTTTGAAATCAATAACATTTCCCAGTAAGGAGTTTCTCTAGTGAATTCATAACTACTGGCAAGAATTTTGTTAATGCCATGACAATACATGGTATGGTATGATATGATATGACATGGTATGTCATATAGACAGTATAATTTACTAATGAAGCATTACATCTTTGCAACTTTATTACCCTGTCCTAATAACTGATCATTGAAATAGGTTAAAAAGTGGAAGAATTCAATATCAAAATGTAATCTTTAGATACTTATCATTCACACTTAAACACTGTGATAAGGCTATAGCACAACTTCTTAATATTAATTTCCACAGAACATAGTTATCTCCCCAATGCACTTGAGCCATGATTTGTTATATGCTTTTGTTTATGTCATAGTTATAGCTGTCATATCAAAATTTTCAAGCTGGATAAATATTCTGAAAATACACATGTAAAAACATTTCACTTCTTCACGTTTGATTTATAGATTAGATTTACAGATTATAGATTCGATTTTTGTTGTTAGATTTTTGTTGGGTTTTTTTAACAAAAAAACAAAACCTCAAACATAATGACGATATAATTTGGCTAATGAAAAAAACAGAGCTGTGATAGTTCTGATGTACTTTGTTGGAAAGCTTGGTAAAGTTTAGGGGAAAACAGGTAAATGCTGTTCTGGAGCTATTGTGAGAATCAATCATCTCAGTGAGAACAGCCCAAGGTGGACTTTTCCACCAGTCCACTGTTCTTTAATTCCCACAAGGCTCTTTCACCTCAGACCCTTGGGTCAGATGAACAACTTGGCAAATTTCCCACCTGCTCATCCCCAGCTAACCCACACCATGAACACCCTGGGATCTAGTGGTGTTTGTAGCCTTCTTAAGTCTCTGTGTCCTAAATGATCTGGATCCCTATGGACACAGATTTTCCTCTGCTCTGTGTTGTACGTGCCGTTTCTCTGGGTGTCCTGGATACCCCAGAGCATCCCAAGCAGCACTAGGTATGTATGGGCAGGCAAATGAGCCTTGCCCATGATTAGTCTCCTCTGCAAGGAGAGGACACAGAGTTGTGCTCAGTTCATGTATCTCCATACCAGACCTGGCTGAGCAGATGGACACCCTGTGCTCCGAGGGGGACACCCTAAAGGAAACCAGTCATCCTTGTGGGTTTTTTTTTGTAAGCCTTGACCAGTGAATGTCTACAGAACTAGCTTGTGGTCTCAGGCCTGGGGCTTTTCTGATGCAAATTTTTAGTAGTACAGGACAGTAAAGGTAAAGTTCCTCACAATTACTATAGAAAATAGTCACCTCAGACACCTCCAGATGCTGAGAAAATCTGGTCATAGGCAGGAAGATATAGGACTTGATGACAATGTAATACTTCTTGTGGTCTTTTCACTCTATTTCTGGCCCTCACTGGAAATATTAACCGTTTTCCTAGTAAAGCAACCCAAGGGGTCATGAATACACTGGTTTCAAGGCAGCTCTAGTTTGTCTGAAAACCCCAGTGCCAATATTTATAAAGCAGAACCAGAACAGGAGATCACTGCAGTATAAAAGCCAAATCACTGGGGTAAGTGCTGCAACCATACACTCACCAGCACAGACTTGAGTGGACATGGACACAGATCCAGGCTGATGGATGTCCTTGTGACTGGTGAAATGCTGAAGTGTGTCCCCAGCTCCCATGTCAGAGGAAATCTCTGCATGCATCTCTGTGCATGTGGAGCAACCACACCCAAATGATGGAAAGGACAAGAGAAAGTTTCTGGGATCTACCACTGCAGACAGAGAAATCCTTCTGGAAATGCCGGTTTCCAGAACCTTGAATTACTCTCAGTAATCCCAGCATATCACAGCATACTTATACAGAGATGTGAGAGCTGGCTCAGAGTGCTGGTGCTGTCTGTGTGTATCTTTCTCAAAAAGTGGGGAGCCCTGCAGGATCCCTGCATGGCTGTAGTTCAGATATTCCTACTGATGAAGGCATTCACCCACCACTGGATCAAGAACATTGTCAGAAGGGTTTCTTGGAAGTTGTTTCAGGGTGCTACCCCAGTTTTCCTATTGTATCAACTGCTGCACTCTCATGGCTCTCAATTCCTTCAGGAATATTCTTGAAGGAAGTCACAAGACAGTCCTGATAAACTTAAACCTTCTAAGTGCAGCCTCAGGCACTTTGTAGCGTGATTACAACTTCTTTGTCTTACTCATCATTGTATTTGTATATAAAAAAATTGCTAGGAAGGCTGGAGGTGTTTGACTCATCTTTGCACCCAACAAACAGCCATTTGGAGATTTGTGAAACTATCTTAGTCACAGGAAAATTTGCAGTAAAGGTTTGATATTGACATTCAGGTGGCTTCGCCCACGGGTTTGCTGCAAAACAGGAGAATTCCATTTCATGTGAAAGTCTGATACCACCTCTGTGACCGTAGAGAAAAAGTATCAGGTACATTGGGCAAGGTGTACGGGGAAAACAGTTTTATTTGATAGTGTAGTGGCATGAACCATTGTTGCGGTGTGCTTTGTATTTTGGAATTATTTCAAACCATTTCTACAAGAGGCAAAATAAGGATCCCTGACTCTCAAGAAGTCTCTGTATTTTATTTGCATGACTTTTAATGCCAAATGCAGATATATTTTTGACAGCAAAGACAAGAATCAAGCCTCAGCCCAGTGGTCCAGCCAGTAGATATGACAGGTATTGTGTCACATTCCTAACCAGCGAAATCATATTTTGAATCACATTGCTGAAGTGATAAAACATGCATATCTGTATGCTTCAATCTGAAAATGGAGTTGAGTTTTCTTCCTAGAGGAGAGGTCTACAAGCAAGCCTATCACATAAAATTTATGCCTCTTTCTCAAGCCAGATTTTTTTTAAAAATAGTATTTTTGTGGAGTAGTAGGCAACCTTTGAAAACCTGTCACAAGCTTTAGGAGATCTGGTGATGTCAGACATGTATGCAGTAGTCACAACACAGAGATTAGGACAAGGATTCTGTGGGGAATGGATGACTAGAAGGCAAAGTGGGGAAAAGAGGCTGACAAAAATGTAAAGAAGGGTCACAGAGCTATGGATAAGTACACTGGAGAAAAGAAACTAGAGGCCTGAAAATAGCCATGCAGGAAATCTACTTTTAGGATGTGAAACCCAAGCCAATAGACTTGTATAGTATGAACACAGAGATTGAGGCAGAGAAGGGAGTACACAGAAGGCAGGACTGAGGTATCTGAACAGAAACGATCACATAGGTGTAAGAAAGGCAGCTACACCTCTGCACACTCCTCTCCAGAGCTGGGAGTGGAGCTCAAGGCTCCTAGCATTGGCTGCTCCTCCAGTGCTATCTAGTTTCTCAGTGGGAAACTCTGCCATCCTATATTCTGCTTATCCCCACAGAAATGATCCCCTGCTACTTCCATCAGCTGCTCCCTGAGCTGGAGTGGTGGAGCTCTCTGCACTGATTCCTAAAGCTTTATCCTGCAGGATGCTGGTTCTCTGAATAACATTACTCTGAGCTACTCAGCTATAGAATTTTTTTTTTTTTTTGGTGTGCAATAAATATCATATGGATGTAATTACTGTCTATGGAGTTAATAATTGCATTGCATATCCAAGAAAGTCAATTTACTCAAGAAAAGGTCAGAAAACAGACTGTAGTATTACTCCTTCTGCCTTCTGACTTCGAACAGAAAACACTGTAAGTTTCCTGTAGACCTCATTAAGATTCTAAATTCAAATCTACATTTTTAAAAAGATGAATTTTCACAGGCAAGGCTCTGAACTTTTTAATTAACCAGCACATGCACGCACATAGAGAAAAAGTTGGCAATATTTACCAAAATCAATGTGATAACAGTCCAACCTCTATTTCTATTATAAAGCTGCTTCCTTACTCTAGACACAGATAAACCTCTGCTGACCAATTTTTCCATCTAAATTCTACATGAGGAAAAATCTTTTTTTTCTAACAATAAATAAGAACAGTTTTAAGAGGATTCCAACAAGTCAAGTCACAAATGAAGACAATCCTTATTGACTTGTATTGATTGCCCTCTTTCTGAAAATAAATTATAATAATGTGAAAAATAAAAACAAAAACAACCAAGATAAAGCCATATTTTAATAACTTTACAGGGAAAAAGCTGTGTGGAGACAGTTCTTTGGGACTTAAGGATGCTTAGTATTTCATAGAGATACCAGACTTAACAATGGCTCCTATTTTGACATGGGGAAATTTCTTTGTTTCTCCACAGGGATATTTTTTTCCTTTCTTTCCCTAACAAAACAGATCACTTCTGTTTTGACACAGAGATACTGCTTTATTCCCACCTCCTGCCCAGCTCCTGCTTTGCTACACCTTGCACTTCCCAGGCTCTCAGTGCTCAGATCCACCAGCCAAGCTGTCAGGCTGCCCATGCACTTTTAAGAGCTGCAGGGAGCCACCTGGCCAGGAGCAAAATGCCAAGGAGAGGGAAAGACAAAGCAGCAGCCTAAGTGAGGAAAATGATGGAACCAACTTATTGAAAGGGGTTGTCTGCTCACAGTCCTCAACCAAATCCCCCTAGCTTGGGTCAAACATAAAATCATTTTATTCAATAACTCAAACTCTGGCAGCCAAAGCACACGTGACAATTTCTCCATGGCCATTGTGATGGTTTTGCACTGTTCCTCTTCTGCCAATTAGGACACAATCACAGAATCATTTAAGTTGGAAAAGACCTCCAAGTTCATCAAGTGTGTCCTTTGACTGACCTCCACTCTGTCGACTAGACCATAGGACTAAGTGCCGTGTCCAGTCCTTTCTTGAAAATACCCAGGGAGGCTGAAGCAAACAAGAACAGGTAGACATAGCTAGAGCATGAAGCTTTGGATAGATAAGACAGAAAGGCAGAACAGATATTTAGATAGAAGTATAACATATTTCCCTTCTTCCTCAAGCCTCAGGGGTGTTGCCAGGGGAGTGGGTAGGATGTGACCAGCCCAGTGGCAACAGGCTGGCCCCACCTGTGGCACTGCTGTGAGCACAGATTTGGCCTTGCTGACATGCACTGTTAAATACACATGGCTCTGTGCCTCCTGCCACATCCTCCATGGATGTCACTGGCCTCTCCTCTCAGCCACAGTCATGGAGAAGGTTTTACCAACTCTCCCCTGCCCCTGGACAGGTACAATCCATGTTCCTAGCACATGCCACAGGAAATGAGGGTAAAAAGGGTCAAGAGAGGAAGACTGCAAAACCCTAGCTATTTTCCCATCTATAGAAAATTTACATTTTCTTAATAACTTCACTTCTGGGAATCTTCTGAGCCTCAGCTTGACCTTGGTCTCTGAGCTCTTAGCCAGCAGCCAAACAGCTTTGCTGCTTCAGTCAGCTTTAGAGGCACTCAAGGAGGGAAACCTAGTCACCCTGAGGAAGAGTAGAAATTCAGCTGCAGATTTGGAAATGCCAGTATTAGTCTTAGGGACCTAACAAGCTATGGAGAGATGATCCTCAGTTGCAGTTATTTCCTCATAATAACAAATACTGCTGCAGATTCACCAATGGTCATATGGAATGGCTGTTACTGCAATGAACACACTCACAAGCTCTAAGGGAGCTCTGGATTACCACTGAATTTATAGAGGCATTTCTAATTAGCAGAACCCACTTTTCAAAGTTAGAGGAAAGAAAATATCCATGTAATGGTAGCATATGGTTGTTCATGAAGATAAAATTCTTCAATTTGTTTTGAGATTTATGTCACGGAAATCATAACATGCGCTTTCCTTGTTGTAATGGCATACCATGAAATTATTTTAGGTTTTTGTGGAGGATTAGGTTGAAGACCTGCTATCTATGGAATTTAAGTTATATTATTATGATGATGTTAACTTTGATAACGAAGTAGATATAAAATTAAATAGCAGAGTTTGCAATGGAAAACAAATCAGGTTTAATTACACTTCAATTCCTTAGTGTCAGAACAGCAAAGTAATAAGGCGTTTACAGTTTAGCCAAGGGAATTCACATTTCATGATAAAACAGCATCTATCTCTTCTTATCTCTTGGTTCTTCAGAGTTTGAATCCCATTGCTAGTGAGCTTAAATCTATCTTTGGAGCTTCAATACATATTTTACATAAATAAGCTATGTGACAGTGAAGAAATTACTGTGCAATACTGTAGAGTATAATCAAAAGGCTCTATTTCTTCCTCGAAATGTAATGTGGCATGGAAATGGCAACACACTTCAAAACTGATTCCAAGTGGCTTAGAAAATCATAGCATGTGAGTTCAGTTTTGCAACTCAACTGAATATTAATGAATTTAAGTGTCCACTCTGATTCCTCTATGATTGTTCCAGCACTATATACTCTTCATCAAGACCTAGTTGTAAAATCAACTGTGTATTTATAATTTATCAGAAAACTGAGTGAACTAGATTTCCCCATCCCAAGAAATGCTGAGTGCCTTCACTCCATTTCCTCAGTGGGAGTTGTGGGAATTCAGTTCATCCCTGTATCTTGTTCTCAATGCAATCTACTTGGGTTTGTGTTGTTGTTTGCTTTACAAGAAAAAAATAAGCTTCTAAATTCTTGTTCAAACACAGAAGAATGATAATTTTGGCTAATATCCCTGCTAATAGGAGTGCTGAAATAGCAGAACCTAATACAAAGTCAGACAGTCACACTTTCATAAATCATTCATGTAGTAAGCAGCTGGTGGTGCAAAAGTAATAGCACCCTCACTGCTACCCAGCTGATAAAAACATTTTGTCTTCTATGCTGAATTTCTCTCCACTCCTCATATAGTCAGATATTTACTCACAGTGAAAAAGGCAAAGAGAAATAGAACAGCTCTGGAACATACAGTAAAAAGCCAATAATTAATTAATTCTTATGCCCTAATACAAAGTCTGAGTTGATGCATTTGGTCAAAACACACATTACAGAGTGAGACAGGTTGGGGATTCTTACCATTCATGCTGTTCATGCAAGTACAATGACTCTCAGGTGACAGATGCTCACTGACAGGGGCTCCTCTGCAGCCTCTGGAGAATCTGCACCATCTAGTCTTTATGAGCATCACAGAGCCAACACGTCTGCACTTTCAGGCTGAAAATAAGACCCAGTGAACTCCAGCGTCAGCAGCAAGAATCTAAAGATAAATTTCAGGTGTCTCATCCTACTATGAAGCACAATGTGTTCAGCATCTATAGAAAAGGTGGGATTAGGAGGTGATGGTACTCACCTCTCTTTTCTGTGCTTTCTTCCTTGTGGCAGAGCCTTGGCAAAACCGCATGTTTGCAAAGACAGGGGAAAGGGAATTAGCCATGGAATACAACAGCCAGAAAAAGAAATATTTAAATGTGTGTAAGTACCAGAAATACATAAACAGCAAATTATTTGTTAAATGAGACAAGATAACACCAAGTTTTACTATTTCTAGTTTGTTGTACATCTCTAGAAACCCCTAGCAAGACACTGTGAAAATCTATTCTTCATTGTTTGTTTGAAATGGTTCTTAATTTCACTTAAACACAGATTTTTGTCAGAAACAATATGCTTCTCTTAGGATATGAGAGCTCCAGTTACAAGGATTGGCCAGATGGAACTTTATAAGGAAACTTCTGGGAGTTACTGAAGCAAATAATGCTGATTCAGGTATCTTTTACTCTTCCTCAGGGACCTGACCCTTTTATGAAAATTAAAAGGTTTTTGTCTGTGGTAAAAATACTGACATGCAGAAAGGCAGTGAATAGATGACCCAAAGCTGCAGCCACCATCCCTTCTAATTGTGGCTCTGTATCAAATGCAAGGAAAATGCACACAATCTGATCGTGCTGTGGTCAGTGAAAAATCACTGTAAGCCAGCAGGCAACAACAACAATTTCCCCTTTCTTCCTTCCCAGGCTGTGTTTTCTTTCTTCCTGTAGGCTGACTTTCAGAAACTGCTGATTAAGAAAGCCCCCAAAATATCATGACCCAAGTGGAGAGGGGGAGGACAGGGAGGGAAAAGAACAGATGATATTTATGATTAGGAATCTCAATCATTCTAGCATAAAGAATGAACTTAAGATCATTGGCAATAGAAATAGTTGACTTAACAGATGGTAGGCAGTTCCTATCAGAAGAAACCATTTTGAGCATGAGCTTAATTGAATGGTTAAGATCAGTATAAATTAACATGTTTTAAATACATGCATTTTTGTGCATATATTCAGCTTGACTTTCAGAATAATCTTTTAGAGGTTTTAAGCTCCTCCAAGTGTAAAAATTTTTGTCAGAATTCAATTCCAAATTTTCAGATGCTTATAGGTAAGAAAAAAATGAATGACCTCTTACCTATCTTCAGAAAGAAAATGTTTGGTAATGCAAGCTGTACTCTGCTCCTGGTTCTCATGATCTTAATTCTCTTAAGTACTTCCTAGGGGTAAACATCGGTGGGTAAAAAAATTTTATTAGATAAATAATTTGAATTTACTGTAATTGCCCTGTTTGACAATCTTGCATTAAAAAGTAATATTTTTTAAAAAATAGCAACAAAGCTTTTCTACAGTAACTCTTTTCCTTAAATTTTCACAGTGCCATGGATTGCTGTGTGTGTGACAGGACATCAGCTCAATAAAAGAAATTGTTATGAGCACCCAAATAATTCTTAACACCAGCATGTGCCTCAGTACTATAGCTCATGGGAGCTGTAAACAAGTGCTGCACGTTACACTGACATTTGCAACAGCAGCAAGCTTCCATATATTATGGTGCAAACGGTGCAAATGGTGGGCTACTCCTGTGAGATAAAGTGAACTGAATTCAGTACAAGTAGAAGAGCAGGAATGAGATTTATTGCCTAGAAAAGATCTAAATGAGAGAACAGAGCACTTCTACTTAATTAGAGAAAATCTACTTAATTCATCAAGTTTATAAGAAGTTTAGAGAGTACTGTTGGTACAATGGTGAGGCCAATTCTCCACTGCTTTACACTGAGTACAAACAATCACAATCCCCAGGCTGAAAAATTCCATGGAAATAAATACACAGTGCAAAGGCAGAGTGAAAATATCTGCCAAAATCTCTGTCAAACAGTTGTCTCATTTCAGCACCTAATACCCCCTAAACCAGGACACAGATCAAATAAGTTTGAAAAATACATCTTTAGTAAGTTTATGCCCTGTCCTGGCCCTCTGCATATCTGTGAACCTTTTCATGGAGTACATTTCCAACTGCTCTGATGTCTATTTTTGCTGCTAAAACCTCACAAATACTATTTTTTTTATTATTTTTGCCAAGGTTAAAATGATTTGAGCTAGGTATGACAGAGCAGGAAAAGTGGCCTTCTGCCTGTATTTAGGCATCAAAGAACATTTTTAGTTATGAAAATACTCTCTTATTTCAAGGTAACTCATATTAATTGCAAGTGATGGTCAAATTCCCTGCTGGCCTAAGGTATTCCAGTTCCATCAGCTTCAAGGCACTTGTGTACCCATCAGTCATGCATTTCTGAAGAAGCTGTTGTGATTTAGTGACAGTATTGATCTACAGTAAATGCTTTACTCTGCAGTAGCTGCCTCTGTAGCTGGTTCAGCTCTGTAGCCACCTTATTTCAACAGCACTCTGGTTACTTTGAAATGTAACTTTACATTTGTAAAATCAAATTGTAAGCAAATTCGTCAAACAAATTGTAAATTCCCATAAAGACTCCAGGCCCTTCACAAAGGACTAAATACTTACTTCATCTGAGCCTCCACTAAAATTGAACCAGATACCGTACCCAGTTGTAGGAGGGATCCACACTGGCCAGTGTGAATAGCATGAGAGCAAAGTAGGTGGCTGTGGCCTGACCGTATATGAGGCCGGTGTGAAATTGCCTTTCTTTTTCTTTAGATTATGAACAAGGAAAGACATCTACAGGCTGCAATGGTTCAAGAGCCAGATTTATCAGAGTGAAAAAGCCAAAATATGGTAAAATAGATGTTGCTCCCTACCATGCCTTTCCAAGAGGCATCTTCCAATTTGGCTTTCTAGTCTAGTGATTTTCAGCAACTTTCTGGGTTACCCCTAGTAACCAGGAAAGGGCTACTGTAACTCCCCAGGAAAGCCAGAGGCATTTCTTGTGGCCTGTGTTCTGCTCTACAAACCAGTTTTTTGTTCCTCTTGGGAGCTCATGCATTGTGCCACTGCAGCCATCCCTTGCTGAGAGTATCTCCAGCTCCTCTGCTGCCCCACACAGCCCTCTGGGAGCTGCTCCTAGCCAAGCCTATCTATCTGCTTATGGGAAAGGCTAGACCAGTCTCCTCTTCCTTGGGGTACCAGGTACTGAATCCTCTGTCCTTTACTCAGGATAATATAAAAAGTTCTCCTATGAGGAGCCATTGCCTAGTTACACCTCCTAGCAAGACATAATAGATGGAATATTTACAGTAAACTGTGCCCAAAACAGTTCTGCCATCTGTCACAGTTGTGAATAATGAGCTCTTCGTACTTCCACAGAGTTATGCATTCAACAATCTCTCCATAAATGCGGATAATAAATGTGGACACCTGGCATTCCACTGATGGCTGTATTAGTCCCAGCTGACGGGTAAAACAGGGTGTGAAGCTATTAAAGGTAGATTTTTACCTCACCTAATGACAGCTATCTAAATATAAGGCATCTTGTCTATTCTGATTAGATAGGTTCTGTCTTTAGCCTATAGAAAGAGACAGGCCCCTCCAGAGGGTCTTATTTATCACACACTTTCTGGACTCCAACCTTTGGAATTAACTGTCCTCTGGAAATTCCTGTCTGTATTCATTGGCTGCACAAAGAGACTTGATAACCAAACCTGCAACAAAACAGCTCCCTTCTAGATGTCTAAAATTAGGTGAGATGATTTCAGACAAGAGTTGCCATTAGGGATTTAAGTAGTGAGCTGAACCAACTCCACCATTCTGGCCTCAAAGGGCAAACAGAATGGCAAACACCACCTCACCTGGGGGGAACATGGGAAGAGGCAGATCCCAGCCACCAATACCCTGAGAAACACTCAAGAATGAAATGACATGTATTGTGAGGAGTTCACACTTTTGGTGTGAATAGCTGCTGACAGCTGGTTATGAAATCTGGTCTTTCGAAATTGGCATCTTCTTGGTGGGGAGTGGGAATAAAACTGAGGAGAGCAAATTAAAGAAGCAAAGTTAGAGGACTAATAGAAGCACAGCAAAGGTTTCTGAGAACACCAAATGATCATTGAAAGTCACTGAAAGCTTTTATCTCGATATCAGGTTGATCTTGTAGATAGGACCGGTGGTTAGTAGAGCTGTTCAGGTTAGTCCTTACACCTGCCTACCTGGAGAGAGGCATGATCCAGCTGAGCTAATGCCAGACTAAAACTTGGAAGATTTGGTTTCCAGCTCTGTCAGTGACCTGGAACACAATTGTCACAGCCAGATCCTTTTCTCTTTTCATGCTTCACTTTCCTGATTTACTGAGTGAGGGTAGTTATTCTGTAAGATTTCTTTATAAAATATTTCTGGTTGACTAAATGGGAAATCTCACTTCCAGAGCTAAAGGTCCTTAATTCCATCTCTAATGCCATCTTTTGTACTCACTTGACCAAAAAAAAAAAAAAAAATCAACTTAAAATTTTTTAGAAAGGGTAGAAACATATAAGTATACAGAAAATTAATTACTAAATACATACATCTATAGAAATACAGGGAAACATCATTACACATTAAAGCGGAGTTTAAGCTCTGTTCAGGTGAATTAAACAGCAAATTCCCACCTATATATTTAGTACTAGAATTGAGCCAACTGTGAGTTGTGTGCTTTGCTTTCAGGGGTGACAAATGCCAAGGATATCAAGAGTTTACCTTTTGATTTTAGTAGAATTAGAGGAATTTGATGGATAGGTAGCAAGACATTTGCTGCATTTGGCCATGGCTTCTCCCACATTCTCCCTCCAACAATCTGCAAATGTCCCTTGGCTGCTCTGAGCACAGATTTATCAAACAGAGATTGAATGATGGGAGCATACCACTGAGGTGGTTATATATATATAGTGGGAGTGCTGGTGTGTTTAGGCAGTTGCTACAGCTCCTAGTTTGTTCACCAAGTACATATTTCTCATCCTTCCAAGGAGCCTGTTTCAGTAGAAACTTGCTAACAACAGCTTCGCTCAGGCACTATAGTGTGTCTAGGAACAGACTATAGTCTGTCCAGGAACATGCAACTCCTTGGAGCAAAATCCTTACCCCACTGAGATCAGGGGAAGGTTTGCCATCAAGGGAAAATTCTTTACTCTTTGTCTTCAAGACTGATTTCTTCTAGTTGTATATTTGCCCATGCTCTTTTCAGGACCCTTTGCACACCTGAAACAAGGGAAACATTTACTTTTGTGGAATGTTGTGATAAATCTTGAAATTATACTGTGATATGATTTATGGCCTTTAAGCTGAAGGACAGTAAGTGTAGATGAGATATGAGGAAGTTATTTTCTCTATATGTGGCAAGGCACTGGAACAGGTTGCCCAGAGAAGTTGTGGATGCCTATTCCTGCAGGTGTTCAAAGCCAGGCTGGATGGGGCTCTGAGCAACCTGATCTAGTGGTAGTTCCTTGCCCATGGCAGCAGGGTTGGAACTAGATGATCTTTGAAGACCCTTCCAGCCCAAACCATTCTATGATTCTGATTCTATCAGTTGCCATAAGGCAGAGCAAAATACATATGAGTGCCTGATTTTCATCACCTAATTTTCAGATTATTCTCTATTAGGTTCTATTGCTGGTTTTACCTTGTCTATGCTCCCCCGGATTAACAATGAAATAAATAGGACATCTATATGGTCAGTTAGATACAAAGTTATAAACCCTATTTAAAGCATCAGAAACGTAAAAGTGCATTCTTAAATATAAGGGTTGCAAAAAATGGGAAGCCATGTGTTCCATCAAGAGTTTGTTCAGAAACCACCAGACCTTCCTTAAAGAGAAAAACCTTTTATTTCTGCTTTAATCCATTTTACTGGCAGTAGGTAAGGTGTATATAAGAGACTGAAAAATTGTTATCAACATAGTTTATTGAAAATAAACAGTAGAAATTTGCAGCTTGTTACACACCAAATGAAAAGTCATTATTGGCAGCATCTCTTCTCAGGTCCCAGATGTGCACCCATAGGTGTTTATTCCCTGTGAATACTACAAAGCTGTAGGATATGTAGCCACTAATATGGAGAAGACTCATCAGCTCATGGCAGACAGAACTCAAATTTTTTAGGTACTTATTTTGTTTTGTTCATTTTAGCAATTTTGTTCATTTTAGCAATTTTGTTCATTCCATTTCTCTTGATGCTAATCATTGTGGTGATGATAACCTTCCAGATTAAAGTAACATTTAAAAGGAATTGTTGGATTAAGAGTCAGTGAAAGTATTTGGTTGACCCAACAAAGATGTGTACCTTATGGTGAAATCAATTGGTAACTAAGCTGCGCCAGGAGTTCAGACACATAGCTCATATCTTTTGCAATATGAAGTTGCCTAGTGCATCCAAGACTCATAGGGCTGGAGGCTATGGCAGGGAACTGTGCCCACTGGAACTGCAGATGGAGATCAGCTGCTGCATCTGAGAGCACCCCAAATAGCCACAGAACTCTGCTAATGGTCATTGAACCAGACCCTAAGTTCAAGAGTCTCGAGCTGAATCCTACCCTAAGTAGGTGTCAATTTGATGAGACAATATCACATAATCACACCTTGACCTCCTTGTAAGAGCCAAGCTGTCTCCTCAGAGTGTCAAGAAGACACATTTTTTATAAATTATTCAAAAGCGCAAATTGCACAGACAATCATTGGAGTTTTAAGAAGTTCTGAAAGTGTCCCAAGAGCTCACGAGGAGGGGCAGAAAGTTTGATGAAATTTCTATAAGAAACATACTTTTATCCAACTTCATCCAAAAATGGTAAAATTGCCGTAATGTGTCAAAAACTATTTAAGCAAAGTTTTTTTATGTCAATGTATATTGTTTTTATCCATCATTGAGATGGAGTTGGTAGTTGTCTTGTCAGCTTGAGTTAAGAATTTATGGTATTAAGCCTTATATTTTTTTTTTTTAATAAGCGATTTTTGCAGTTTTTTAACCTTAGGCAAATGGAAGTATAAAATTCACTATAGACTATAAGATTAAGTTTCAATTACTGTTAATATATTTGGATTCTTTAACATACATGGTGAAATTGCCTCTGAAGCCATGAAATTCAGAATGTTGAAAGCCTGGCTGTGGTAAGGAATTTAGTATCCTCTGAGGTATTAAATGAAAACTAAAATTTGGTCTGAAATAGAATTCATTTGGTCACAGTTGCCACCAGGAAAATTATTATCCATTGACTCCCATGCAGAAGTCCCAGAAAAATATGGTGGGATCCACTACAGTGGATATTATTGAGATAACCTCTCTCAATACCTCTGCATCTGGCAGAGAGAGTGCTCTGCCAGGATGTGAAGGGGACATGAATGTAGGAAAAAAAATTTGTGAGTGATGGTTGACTTTGAATGGGATTTTTAGAGATATATGAAACTTGAGGGTTTAGCCACCTACCTTTGCTTTCTAAAGGATGAGCCACACAACCCACTTTAGCTCTCTAGATCATCTAGAGCTTTGTAGAGAGATACTGTCCATGAAAACTGGCCCTGGATACCACATAGGGATAGTCAGAAACCCTGGAGAGATCAGAAAGAAGCCTTCTCACCCTCTCTGTAACTTTGGTTTCTGTTCCAGGCTAAAAATACTTTGCCTTTCCACACAGTTGCCCAAGTGGGCTGTACTCCTGGTCTGTTTAGGGCTGCCTGATAGCTGTGCTGAGGACATTTTTTATGATAAACCAATTACATTAAAGCAGTGCTCCAAGAAGGGGTAACCTGGGTTTCCAATCTCCTTCAGATGAGGAGGACTCAGACCCATATTCCCAGAGGTTGCCCCATAGAGCACATTTTACAGACCCTTCCTGTGGGGTGCAGTGGGAGGGAAAGAAGACAAGAGTATTTGCCTGGCAGGTCTCAGCTTGGCGTGCACATGTTTAAAAGTAAAACAGTGAAGAAAGAGCATAAATTCAAGATTTCTTTTCAAATAACAGGCCCTGTGTTTCTGCTCCCTCACCCCTGGATGATTGCTCCAGCTGAAAGCCTGCTGTGCATAACTTGTGCAGTGCTAGCAGCTTGTCTGAGGTTCTAAGTTAGCATGGACAGAGCATAACTCAGTGCCTGGGAAGCTTTCAGGTTAGCTGCAAGGTGCCTATTGATTTTGAGCTGACAGGCATTACAAAGTGCTGCACTGCTGTCAAGGCAGAGATGCTTAAATTGCATTTAAATGCAGTGGTAGCCAGGGCTGCAAAATGTGCACTTAATTCTTTGTCATCAAAACTTGCTATCATAGAAATCTTTTAACACCAGCATTTACTTTAATAGAAAAAAATACAAAAGAAGTAATTGCAAAAGAGATCTTTCTAAATCTACTGCAGGTAAACCAGCACTAGACAAAGAGAGTCATGCAGTTTACTGCCTGGCAGGAAAAGAGCACACTGCAAACACTGTTTGCAAATATTGAACAAAATGAAGTACAAAGCAGCATATCAATGAAGTCAAAGCAGCATTACTGAACGCTGTATTAATTAATCACTGCCAGTATAAATGACTCTTATTGAAAAAAAAAGTCAAATTTTTAGAGTTCTTCAAGGAAAGAACATCACAGCAAACAAACATTACAGAGCTACAGGGGCACTCTATATATTAGATAAGGTGATGCAGATATTATCAGTCTCATACAGGTGCCACAGTCATGCTGATATACTGATCACAGTATGAGGAAGAGCTGACTAGGTGGGATCCAAATTCAGACTATCTTTCACTCAAGCCAGTTATCATAATGCAAATCTGCCACAAAGTCTGCTTAAAATACATGGTAAGAATGCTACCAGTTTGTTAAAAACTTGGCAATAGGAGGCTAGTTTTTCAGCAAAATATCAGCAAATTACACAAGGTACAGAAAGTATGTATTAGATCCTTTAGGACAAAAAAAATGCTGTTCCACAGTGAACAGAAGCTGCCTTTGCCCAATGTGGGGAGTGTTACTACATTCATCATTGGCTCCATTACTTTCCCTGTTGTCAGCAGCTACTACATCTGTCTTAGCAACTCAGGATATTATTAAGTAAACTGTGAACATCCTCAGAGGCCGTAGGCTCTCGGGGCATCAATATATCTGTCACTTTTCAAAATCATCAATTACATGTAGAGAACTGACTCTTCTCAGTGTCACAGCAGGCAACCTGACAGCAGCTGCTCAGTGCTGGCAGCACAGTTCCCATTGCACAGGTCACTCCGGGTCACCTTACCAACTCAGGGGGGCAACTCACCTTTCCCAGCCACCATAGCTGCTGCTGCAAAAGCTCTCCCTAACCCTGGCTCCATGTAACCCCAATGAAGCAGTGATGTTGCCCAGGTCTCATGTTTGCTCCAAGGGGTAAAATATAATGGAGTAATTGGAGCCAAAAAGGTGCAGGCAGGCAGGACTGTGGGCCCTCCACAGCTCAGATGCAGCCAAGTGTGGCAACAGGTACCCTCAGCACAAAGCTCCTCACCACTCGCTCACACTCAGCATCTTCACAACAGCCCCATTCCTCAGACATGTTAGAAATGCCTAAGGATATTTGTCTTAGCTCCTTCAAGCACCAAAGAAACTGAAGAGACAATTTGCAGTCCACCCTTGTGAACAGGGTGTAGGTGATGTGGAGACAGAGCTCCCTTTCTTTGGAGAGTCTGCCATTGCAGGGAATGTTTTGTGACAAGTACCTTGTCTGCAAGGGCTGGCTGATCTGCTTGCTGTCAGAAGGCTGTTGGGGTGTCTCTGGAGGCGTATGCACAATGATAGTGGCAAATAGCACACATATTCCCCCTTTAGGCAGTTTTCTTGCCAGGGAAGATCATTACAGACAGCATTTACTGCTCTTAGTGAGCCCAGCAAATGACATCTATTAAAAGTTTGGATTTTCAAAGGAGTACTGGGATCCTGAATGGTCTCTCTAAACATACATTATGCAGCTAGTGAAGGAAAGGAGACTGCAATATTTTCCAAACCTGGAAAAGGCTCCAAGTACCAATATACTTGATAAGGAAATCTTTGCTTTCTTTTCAGTCAGGCTGACTCCATAATGCTTATTGGATACTACCATGGGGACATTACCAGAGAATAAGAAGCAACTTTAATGACTTGATTGGTTTTTGTATGAACACATTTTTTTAAAACCTAATCTGGCTTCTCACACCTGACTAGTATAGACAGTGTTGCCAAAGACATTATGACCTTTATTGCTAAACATGATGATATTAAATAAACACTAAGAATACAATGTATATGTAGGGAGGCAAATTGAGACCTGGTGTTATCCCACTGATTCTTTTGTATTCATAAGAAAACGTGAATTTGCACGCATATGCAAACATTGGCAATGAGGTCAATGCTTCAATGATTCTCTGTTGTGCAGTAAAGAGGCTGTCCCGGGCAAGATGAGATTCTCTGAATTACTGGACTGTCTATTATGATGGCTGCAGAATTGAAATTTAGTTTCCTATTTTTTAAATTTTGTCACTGGATCTCATTCTGTTCTTGGACATGTTGGTGTAAAACAGTGTTATTGGAGCATAAAACTAGAAGAAATAAAAAGAGTGAGGCTTCTTGCTTTTAAAAAGTAAATGTCAATATGTACTAGAATTAAGCAAAACAATAGATGTAAAAATATAAATTTGAAATTTAGTAACATGTTTTAAAATTATGAATATTTTAGATTCAGTATAAAATACTGAAAATATAATTATGCTTCTTGAACACTAAGACCAAAAGATATTTCAGCTGTCTACGACAACCAGGACACAGAGCCCACTTATAAAAATTACCTTACTGTCTTGCACCTTTTGCATAGCAAGACATTTATACTGTTGAAATACACACAGCAGGCATGCGATAATTAGTATGTTGATTGTTATTAATACTGATAGACCGGTAGCTGAGCTAGATTAGTACATATTCTTATCAGCAGGAACTGCTCTAAAAAAATCACAAAAAAGGAACAGTAAATATCAGCTAATTTAATCCTGGATGGGATGTTTGAAATTAGAGACATCCCAGAAATCTCTGTTTATCAGGGTCAACCTTGTGTAACGTCCTTCAGATTTTTTCCTTGTGCGAATCTATAGTTCTGAAATCAATCCATATGTAATCCAGTAAAATGCTGTGGGTTTAATAATTATGATTTTTATTTAATTATGGTCAATTTTTAAATGAGAACTTAGAGAATTTGACTTTTTTAAATTCAAGGAATCACATAGAAAATTAATTTTTATAGTCTCCTCATTTCCCTTACATTTTTAGGCATGTTCTTCCCTAGTTCTTTCCCACAAATCCTTTCAAAGCCTGTGCAGAATCCTCTTCTAAAAGTTGCATTAGTACAGACAAAGTAAAACTTTGGTTAGATCAACATTGTCATGAAATCGTGATCTGTGTCAGCAAAAGGTTCTCCCTCGGTGGGCACATGCACAGATTGTCTTAACCACTTTTCCTAGGGAAATTGTGGGGTTTATAATCTCTTTTGCATAGCAAAAAGACAATTCAGATATTAATAAGAGACTTCACATGAATAATAGCACACTTGTCTTGACTTCCAGAGGCAGAGATACACAATATGCTGAGGGTGAGAAACCAGACTTCCATGATTTTATATGGGTACTTTTTCAAATTTGGAAGCTGATGGAAACTGACTGCTCAAAATCTCCTCAGGTCTGGTCTTTTAGTCTTGTGTTGTCAAGTACACGCCAGACTGAGATGTTCTGTAATTGAACATACTGCAGATTGCATCCACCAAAAAATAAATCTAAGTAACATGGTCCTAAAATTATGTGACCTGGATATAAACATGTTCATAACTTTTAGAGGCCAAAATTTGTATAAAATCTAGCAAGTGATTAGTGATATGTAAATACAGCCTTTCTCAACCTTTTGAACTAAAATCAACTTTTAATGTTGTGATGCCTTTAGAAAAAGGAGTGTTATAACCACATTAACATTTCTTCTTTGAGATGCTATACCACTAGGGAGTATGTTATCATTCAAAACCTCCCCATTTTCAATGACTCTTTCCAAACAGCCCGAAGGAGTGCTGGTGTAGTCATGCATTCAGAACGGTGTACAACTGCAACATGTAGAGATAAAAAAAATCTTTCTTGTCTCAGCACATATTAAAAGTGTCCAAAGATGTTACTGTATCTAATTGTTTTATGTTTGACAATAGGATCAGTTTTCCTAGTCAGTTTGGTTAATTTGGTTAAAGATGACTTGGAATAATCTCTGTCCTGCTGCAAAGCATGGTAGAGTACATTACCCTTTTGCACTTACTTTAACGACTACCTCACTGGCCTCAGCTTTTCTTTAGATGCTACCTAGACTTACTCCTAGTGTCCACAGTTAAATGAAAGAGGACTACAAGCTTATAGGCTTCTCACTGTAATAATGTGGGACTGTCTTGCATCATCAATGATCTAAGATTCCCCTAAGGTCAATATGTCTCAGACAGAAGACTAGATATGAGCAAAAACCGATCTGGGAAGAGAGCTAACAAACTGAGTTGTCAGGGCAGCCCTCCCTCATTTGTCAATCTAGAGTTACAAATCAATGACATTTACAGTCCTGCAAACAGTATTTGTGCTACTTTTGTATTGATATACTATCATGTACAACGTACCTAAAAAGGTGGTTATGGTGTCTAATCAGTGGGCTAAACATGTGTCAGCTTCCAGGATCTCCTGTGCTGGGGATGGGTGCATTTTAAAGTGACTCAAACAGACATAGTAAAACATGTCAGCTCTGTATCAAAACAGAGGCAGACACTGTTACAGAGAATGAGGGAAACATCTGTATTGGTTTTACCGGTCTTGGTTCATGTGCTTGATTTTTTTTTTTTTTGTTTGAATGCATGAATTTAAATCTGGAGCATCTCTTAGGAGGAGCATTTCCTTTACTCAAATAGAAGTTATTGAACTCACTACAAGGATAAATGGGTGAAATTAAAGGGCCTCTGATATATATAAGATGAGAACAGTGCTTCTAATGGTCCCTTCTGGGCTTAAACTTTATGAATCTATGTTTCATTTCCTGCTTGCTCAGTGATAGAGATAAGATATCTCCAGGGCAAATACCAAGAGTCCTTCAGAGAACAACGGGTAGGCTATTAATCTCAAAGTGCCTACCTGCCTGGTTCAGGCTTAGGTTAACAAGCTTATTGTCCCACTTCTATGGCTTGAGATCAGAGGACACTAATTTGTTTTAAAATCTTTCTAGAGAGGAGAAGTAGAGAGCAAAAAGACCTAGGGGAAAGCAATATAGGGGGACAAAGGAATGAGGGGAAGGCAACAGGGGGTAACAGTGAGACAGTAACTGCAAGATATCATTAAAAACATCGTCAAAAACCTAACCAAACAAAATGCAATAAAGCCTAGGAAAAAAAAAAACCTCAGGTGCAGGTAAACCTCAGTACTTAGTTTAATTATGTTCCCCTCTTAGTTAAACTAGCATGAAAAAAGTTCTCACCTTGCTCTAAAAGGTTGTTTGGGATCAGGTTGTTTGGGATAGCTGTTAGCAGCTGCTGCTGGCAGCTTTGAAAGGATAATTGACTCCAATTGACTTGACTGAGACCAAGCCCACTTAGATCAGAGACCAGAAACCAGCACCACTAAGAGAGACTTTGGAACAGACAGTACAGGAGTGGCTGAACTGCAGGGTTTTGGTGAGGACCCACAGAGCCAGTGTGACCCAAGTCAATCTGTGCCTGAGACACTCAAAGGCTGTAAAGAACATACAAACACGTGTTTTAGCCGTGCCTTCCCAAGTCACAGTGAATGGCTGAGCATCATGTTCAGAGCCTTCCTAACCTGTTCCCTGTCACTATAACCCACAATGCTTTGCAACCCACTTGGTCTCACTGCTTAGCAGCACAGCTTCTCCTATTTCCAGATGTGTCCATTTGAAATTACTAAGACATTTGCTACCACGGCTAAGGCATAAACATGGAAATCAGGAGATGAGGCTCATCTTTGCCAGAAGAGTGTCCATGATGTGGTGTGATGTGTGCTACCAAGACCCTGGCTCCTCATAAATAGAAACATACTTGTAATACTCAAGTTTAATATTAAAGATCTATAGATGTCCAAGGTGTAGGGCAGCTAGCATGCACATTGAGCATACTCCACTGCAGTAACATGGCATCCAGCACAGATTATAAATCTTCCCCTAGACTCTGCCTTGTTGTAGTTGCTGATCAAATCCACTGGTCTCAGGACACACTAAGTTTTCTACCTCATGTATGCCTGGCTAAGCTACCATCAGCTTTTCCTCACAGCAACAACATACTCTAACAGAAACCAGCCATTACCCCTACTTTGATTTCACATGAGGCTTTCCTAGTCCCCTGGGTGATCCTTCCAGGCAATATCCTGTCCTTCTGATTTTTTTTTCCTTCCTGTACGTTTGTGTCTCTTCCAATGAAGATCCTATGTTATCTTAACATCATCAGTGACCAATTCTGCTATATTAGCTTGGTGTCTCTCCATTACTCTATCAATTTATTTCACTCAGAGCCATTCCACAACCCCACTCCTTCTCTTGTTCCTTAGGATACAGCAAGGATATGGAGCCTCAAAACACAGCCTCAACAGCCTTCACATGCTCATGGCAGTTTCTTTCCTCATGGTATTCAGGAGCCCATATCCCTTAAAAGAGTGTAAGGTAGAGAATAGCTGCATTTTTTTCAGCAATAAAATGTCTAATAGTATTTGCAGGGATGCCTGCCAAGCTGGGTTATACTGATATGTCAGAAGCTCTGTTATGATAGTAGGCTGTGGATATTTCAGTTCAAAGGTTGCAATATCCTGCCAAAATAAAGAGAGATAAACTTACATTATATATGGAGTGTATTAGAACAATCTATCTGTAAAAGAGAGTGGAGGAAGAGAGGACATTATATAAGTTCTGTTAAATTATATGAACTTTGATTTAACCCTTGGCAGCACTGTGCAAGCGTCAGGGACTGCCTGGAGGAGGTAAGGAGGCCAACTGGGGCAACTCCTTGGTTCCTTGCTACTGTTCAGCTTCGTGTTGTTCCTTCCACAGTCCCATCCTTTGGGTTCCAGTTATGTCCCTACATGAGGCTGATGCTAATAATCTGCTTAAATGGCAGCACTAAAAAAAGCATAGCAGATGCTTACCCTGTGTTATACACTAGATTTAGTGCTCCCTTGCTGTTGCCTAGGACATACTGATGGTCTCAACAGTGGCAGTGGGAAGTTTAGAAACGCCATTATGGGGGCCAGTATCAGATCTGTCAAACCTTCTGGACCCAAAGAAGAAGTATCAAGTTTTGATGTTTTTTTGTCAGCGCACCAAGCATTTCCAAAGATGATTCATTTGTATGAGTAGTGTGAGCCAAAATTAAGTTCAAACTCCGCACTTATACCAATAAAGAGTGTAGGAGGTTGTGGATTTTTTAGGATCCTGACTAAGTGATGTCTTATGTAGTTTGAAAAGGATGCATTTATAAGTGCTTAAAGTAGCTCTTATTTCTTTTAGCTACAATCTATCCCTAAATCACCACTCTCCCCTGAGGTGTTCAGCCCTGAACCAGCTTCTTCCAGTGCAAATGTCAACTGTTACACTCAGTGAGGGAAATGAGACAGAATCATGTTATTTACATAATCCGTTGTCACTTATAGATATTGAATATTGTATTTGACACCTCTCAATATATCCATAATCCCACACTTGTATACAAGGAAAATATGTGAATCATTTGGAATAATTGCAGTGTGGAAGCAAATTTTCATGAGTCTGCAAAAAAATAATTAGAAAAAAGTTGATTTAAGGCATCAAAATATCCACTTTCAGTTGTCAAATCAGCTCTAAATGTATCTTCCAAGCCGCCAAGTGACTAAGAAAACAGTGCTGTTGGTGCAGGATTAGTCACTGTGTTGGGATGTGTTTTTGCACATGCCTTATGGATAGATTTCTGTGGGTTGAGATAAACTGCATGTTTCTGATATGCTCTTCAGCATGAAAATGTGGAAGTGAGTGAATGTATTTGGGTCTTCTTGTATCTCTACCCAAAGGGCTTAGCACTAATCTCTGAAACTGTTCTTGTCATGGTGTAACAACATTATCTACATTGCTATGGCTTAATGAGTGAACATTAATTTACTTACGCCTGTTTTGGCCCATAGCCAATGACTTTCAGAGAACAGGACACCTGACACTAGAAGGCTATCTGTGAATGTAGCTGTGAAGTTCATAATCTCAGCCATGCTTTGGCCTTTACCTCAGGAATCTGATCTCTTTACATTACCCAATGACTCCAAAAAAACAATGCAAGAACTATCTTTCTGTGTGAAAGGAGAATGGCACAAAATTGGCCAGGCCATCCTGTATCACAGTAAAATCTGTCATGGTTATTTCATCAGCTTTTCTGTGATGCATTCCTTCAGGGCAAAGTATGTCCCTATTTAAAATGGAGAAAAGGGTCTACTGTGCTTCCAAGGTGTCCAGCAAGAGCTACCTACCTGGACTCATGTGCCAGAATTTTGCAGTGTATCTATCTTCCAGAAAAGAGGTTTTCACTGCCAAATATCCCCACTCTGCTCTTGAACACAGCCGTGTTCCTCCATTGTGGCTTTTTTGCAATGCTCAGTACGTCTTCCACTCCAATAGAGGTAACAGGGAGTGTTTGCTGCACCTTGTTTCTGTGGACATCATAACATTTAATAGAGTCTACACAGCTCAGCTCACTCACAGTTGCAATGGTGGCTTGCTCTGAACTCAGACCCCATAACAGTTGTTCCATATTTTCCCAAAGATTACCAACACATATATGATAGATGAAAGTATCAGCTTTGTTTCCCCAAATGTTGGAACCCAGGACATCCCTCTGGGTGCCCTGGGTGATCTGAGACCCTGGCAAGGGGTCCAGAGACCAGCCATGAGAGTTTGATTAGGATAGTATTAATTTATCACTGGGTGTAGATGTAGAATTTTGGGGTTTAATGGAGGTTCAAGAAGGCAAGATGGAGGAATCTGGGCGTGTCCCGTCCTTCTGCTTCTTCTTCTTGCCCTCCATCTTCTGCTGTGGTGGTGGCACTTTTGGATTGGATTAGAGTACAAATACACAGTCTAACATAGGTGATAGGTATTGGTATTTATCTGTAAACACAGAACACGTAGTACATAATATAAGAGATAGCGACCACCCAGCAGGCGGGCAGTTAGCCTTGGACAACAGTGTAGGTAGCATCTACGCTAGCTGAGAAAAAGAATGTTTAGGAACAAGAAAGAATAAACAGCTTTGATAAAGAAACCGACGCATCCTGACTCCTTCTTCTGGCACCGGGCTTGGGAAGAAAGGACTTCATCCGCAATCTCAGAAGGCTATCAGCCCAGGATCCGAGACCCAAATTCCACCCTTGCAAATTCAGCCTGGTGTCTTGCAGTAAATTTTAATTTTTTCATTTCTTGCAGCAGGAAGAGTAGCAGAAATACTTTAGGACACTGCTAGGATCTGAGTTATCTGGCCAGATTTAATGTCTTCCCCTAGAGTGTCAGGGATTCTTGTTTTTGCAGCATTGGTGGGTCCCTAGGAATGCAGCGTGTAACTTGCACTGGCACTTCTTAAGCAAGAATGGACTCCAGTTTTCATTCAATTAAACTGTGTTGCCTTAGATGGGTTAACACCACAAACGTGTTTTCCTCTTCAACATAAGCAGGTGTAATCAGGAATATATATAAAGAGTTGATATGCTAAATAAGACTGGGCTGGTGTTTTTTCTCATGGTCAAGTAATCCACTAAATGATTTACTCAAAGTCACATGTAGCCTCTGAAAGAGAATTTCCAGTTTCTAGGATCTCAGTATGGCATTTTTTTCAAATGATACCTCCACTAGGTTAAAAAGAGATAGTGCCTTGTCATGTTACTGTTTCTGGTTTTAAAGTAAAAGGCTGTCAACTGTCCTGACAACACATTTATATTTTTCAATGCCAGAATAATACTGAAATGAAAAAACAAACAGTTTGATTAGATTAATGCTGGGCAGAAGACTAGTTTGATGTGATCAGCCTATTAATTTGGAAAAAATCATAACAAAAAAAAACCTACTTAAGTATCATATTCTGTCATTTTGTACCCGCAAATCAAAATATTTGCTTTTTTCCTCCTGAAAAAAATGCAGGTATGTTTTTTTTTAACAACTTACATTTTTCAGTGCCTTAAGCATAGAAATATTTTAGTAAATCTAATATCTAACATTTACTGATTAAATGGATTTAATATCAGAACGCTGACACATGGCTCCTCAAGTGCTTTCCAAAATTATAGTGATGTGCAAGAAAGGAATGCTGTTGCCCCCATCACAAGACAGTTAAATATGGACTATGAATTGGAGGTATTGATCTCGCAGACTAAGCCACAAAATTGAGCTGAAGAGATTTGCTGTTATTTGTGCTGTGGTTGATAATTTAGCCTAAAGTTCTGAGTGAAACTGATGATTTTTGCACACTCTTGTATGGCTTCAGCCTATCATTATTTTATTACAAAGCACCACATTCTGTCTCTGTGGAGTCCAAAATGCCTGTTCTTCGGATAAGAGTTAAACCACGGTACATCAGAATACAATGCAATGTTGTCACAAGTGCTATTTCAAAGCCCTGAGGGTGTTGTAACACGGATTTCTTTTTCACTGGACATGTTAGCACTTTTCAGGCATAAAATGTTCTTTCTGCACTCCTTTAGTTTGGACACCATCAGCCTACCTCCAAGCTATTGGCAGTGAACTTTAGCGTTCCTGCTGGGAGGAATATTAGAGGCTACTGATATCAAAGGCAGTTCACAGCACTGACTCAGGCCCTGGGTGTTTTATAACATAAGCTTGCAAGCTTGCAAATGGAAGTCTGGAGGTCTCAGCACAGAGAACAATCTATGAAAATTTTCTTATGTAACATGCATACAAAGTTCTGCTTCTAAAAATCTTTTTCTTGTTTTTCAGATGTGCAAATTGTGCCTAGACCTTTATGCCACACACAGGCTGCACACAGACAGTCCACATCATGTGCATGCTAGTTGTGTAGCTTTGAGGCCGATAAATGTGAGCAAATATGGGGATACTGCACTTCAAAGATTAAATATTTCACTTTATTTTTGCTATTGCTGTTTCAAATTAAGATCAAAGGAATACAGCTACCTCAAGGGCAGCTAATGAGATAAGAGTTAGTTGTTTGCTAGTGTGCTCATTATTTGTCCTGTGCAATGTGCCTTGATCCAACCACCATTCCTCCAGTCCTGCCCTGGGTGCTTTTCTCCAACACATTTCTGTTATTGTCAGATTATTTTGAATGTTCACTTGGTATGAAAAGCCATTCTTTAATGCATCCATCCTACCTTTTCAAGTAGATTACAATTGGTCTGAACACTGACGAAATAAGCAGGCAAGAAGAAGCAGGCAGACTGAAAACGCTAAAGGGAAAGAGAAAGGTCCTGAGAGAATGGGTTTAAAACAGTCTGTTAACCCAGATATTGCTTCCCTTAGACTCTCTAGTGGCTGGCTCACATAGAAATTTCATTTTCTATTATAGAAGATCAACAGAAAATAACTTCTTAATAAAAAATGAAAGTTTTACATTTGCAAGCTGCTGGAGAATTACACAATTAAAAATAACCTGACACAGTCGAGATGAGAAAACACAAAAAATATGCCAGTGAATAGGGTCAGAATTTTAATGAAAGAGAAAACTTCCTCAGCCTCCAAAAATGCTTCTATCTACTGTCCTAAATCCTTAAGTGTTTGGTACATGTTTTTCTCTACCAGTCTTCCTGTCTTTCTGTAGTTTTCTCTAACATATTTTCCTCCTTCCACATCAGTACATTATGTTCAAAACAACAATCTTACCATCCCCAAAACCAAAACAGAGGTTCACTGAATGAGCCAGCTGTAAAATAGGAAAGATTAATTGTGAGTGCAGGGTTTAGAGGTGATATGGGCATATCATTCATGTCAGCAGTAAGGCAGATTTATGGCTCCAAACAGGAGTAAGAGCTCCTTGCTTTAGGTAAAAAGTTGCTTTCAACCTCCTTTATTAATTCAATAGCGACAGAGGAGGACATCAGGGGTGGCCCTGAGTCCCTGCTTGCAAACCCCACAAGGGTCACATTCACTCCAGGGAATGGTTCATCACTCTATGGTCAAGTGGTGGAGTAGAGGCCCTCTACTCCACTTCAGGCTTGCCTGACCTAGAACAGATCAGCCATGTGGATGTTGCATAACAACAGAACCCCAGAGAAAAGTTATATCACGGTAATTGGAATGGAACTCTGTCATGAGTATCACAGAAACTGCTCTGGGGTCTGGGATATTAGGTATTACTGTTCATATTTTTTTCTCAGCTCTAGGTTCAGAAATAACATAAATGTCTTGTTGCAGCCCATCAATAAGGACCTGAGGCTTTTGTTGCCTGCACTGAGATGGAAAGGTGGATGTTTTTGAGAATAAAGATCCTTCTGGGATCCTTAGGACTATGTGGAGTGAGCATCCAGATCTCATACATGCTCATCAATACTGGCTTTTGGAATTGGTCCTTGCACTGAAATAATTGCCTACCTGTACCTGAGCACTGATTTCTAGAGACCGACTCGAGGTGGTCCAAAACAAAAAACAGATCCAAAAGAGCAATTTTCAGGAGTGAAGAATTTGCCTGGTCCTATCATTATTTATCAGATTTGCTGTATCAGCTTAACCCCTTTGCAGAGTTTTACTGGAGTGTCTCATTACATTGATCTACACCCCCAAAGAAGCAAAATTGTATAACAAAGTGGTGATAGGTATCAGGGTTTGTCCTATTCCCTTTCTAGCTTTGATGTAAAAATGTGAAACAGTTTGCTCGTTACCAGCACTGGAAACAGTGGCTTTTTTTTACAAAGCAGCTGTACCTCTAGAGGCAGTGCACATCTGTGCCATCTCAGGACGATAGGGGCAGAGGGGAAGGCAGAAACAGTCTAATAAGTTTATTGGGAAGTCTTGTGTAGGACTTAGCATAAACAAAAAAGAGCACAGTGACTGTTTCTTCACTGAAAAAGATCTTGAATGGGAGCTAACCAATGAGATTAAAATAGTCAAAAATAAGTCTAAGATATCTTATTTTTCAAAAGGTAGATGAGATAAACAAGTACAGCCTGATGAAAAAGGAATGGGCAGCAGCCGAGGAAGCAAAAGGAAAGATGAGGTTGACACAATGTTTTCAGTTGATTGCACAGATCATGCCTTGTTCTGTTTGTAAGGGGAGACTCTCAGGTCCAAGTTAGGATGAGAGTTATGATATGTAAAGCATTCACTGCAATCCACAGCTGTGCATATGTAACAATATCTCATTTCTACTGTGACAATCATTTTTTCCACCCACTTACAAAAACCAACCAAACAAAAAAAGTACAAAAATTGAGGGTTACACTTAAAGCTTTTCTTATCTTCCATTGATTTTACTGTTTTTTCTGGCAATGGAGAATTTCATGGTAGGGGAACATCAACCTATCTTGACCAGACCTCTTAATTATTCTAAGACAGAATAATTTCATTTGTTTATGTGGTCTCTGCTTAGAGGGTCTTGGAAATTAATTTCCCAGTCTTTCACAAGAAAGAAAATGAACACCGGAAAACATAACTCTTGTCTCTGTAGTAGGCCTCCAGAACTTTGTAATATGATTTTATTGATTAACACCCAGAAAAATTTTACCAAAGTCACACCATTCTTAAAGCAGCACTTCACAACGTCTCTTGGTATCTATGTGTAGTCACCAAGGACTTTATGAGCAACTGCCACAAGAAAACTTATTATTACACAGTTGCATTTTGACTGTGACTGTCAAAACTGTTGCCACTGAGAATTTGGCAAACACAGCAAAAATGTGTTTGAGAGCTATGAGGACATGTCTAAATGACTACAAGCAGAGAGATTTGAGATAACTTTGACCATGCTCAGAGCTGGTCCTGGAGAGCTGTGCTATGCCTGAGCTAACACACCCTGCTGAAAAGACAAGTTATGGTTTTGTAGGCTGGACCTGGGACAGTGCAAACATGCTTTTCAAACATTCAGGGCAGTATTACCCTGTACAAACTGTGCTGGGGCTGTGTGCTCCCCCATGCAGATGTGCCCATGGGTGCTAAATCTGGAATTTCAAAGCACTGGCAAAGTGAGGTAATGGCTTCTGTGCATGGGAAATCCATCCCATGGAGTCTTAGTGGATTTTTTTAGTATCTCCCTATGGATTATCAGTATTTCGATACTTTCTCCTTATTTTCACCCTTTTTTAGTACATTTCTGCTGTTTGTCTCCAAGACAACTTGAATTTTCTTTAGCTTCATTACAGCAGAAGCTGTCCAGTCAATCATAATTAGCTCTGCATGCTTTGGTTGTAGGCACTTGTTACTGACAATTGATGTCCCTACTGGACAACAATATGCTAACATTTAGCCCTTTATGAAATATACTTCATATACTCACATACATTGGCATCAAAGGAAATAAAGTGCTTCATCCTGTAACCTCTTATAAAGTTACCCAAGCTGGTTTCATTTTCTGTTTTCACAGCGCACTTATTTAAAACCTTGGACATCTGTCACACAAAGTAAATGACTTATAAAAATGAGATTTTTTTTTTCTGCTGTGTTATGTTACAGCCTGTGCACATGAGTGCACACGGGTGCAACTGGAATTGTTGGTAGTGGACACCCAGTGGGGTTAGTGGTAATTATCCATGACCCCATTCATCCTTCTCACACTGCCACAGAAGGACACGCAGCAAAGCTATTCTTCACAGTGAGAGTCATCATCTCAGTGTGCTTGCAAGCAAATTGTTTGCATTATAGAATAATCCCTCTGAATGTACATTGCCTTAAGAACATTTTTAAAGCCACTTTTCTTGCCAGAGATGACTGTTGTTGTCATTCTCCCATGTATTCTTCTCACTGCTAAGTGATATTGCCAGCAAAAAAACAGTCATGAGGCCTATAGTATAATACATGACAAAATAGATTTGACATTGGCATTGTCATTATCTCTTCTGACAACAGCCAAATTATGCTTGTGTGTTTATGTCAATAGCAAGGAACCTTTGGTACCATCTCTCTCTATATGTAGCTGGCTAACAGAGCGACTCACCACCTGAGCAAAAGCTTTTTCATATGTTCCAACTAATTATGCCATGTCATCAGCCCAAATGGCAGCAAACTAAGATTCTGGTTCTGGAGGGAGGGTTCTCTACTCCAGAGCAAGCTGTGTTGGAAAGAAAAGCTGCTAATAGTGGCCTCAGAGACAATGTACTTCTACCATGGATCCCCTGAACTAAGAAATTAAAACTCTTCCATCATATCTTACTCCTCCCAATAGAATGTCACATTTCTACTTTTGTTCCTCACTGTGAGTTAGTCAACCTGTGGCAGAAAATTGAATTTGGCATTGGATTTCAGCAAGTATGGAAAACAAAACTTTTTGAAGTCTTGAGATCTGGGGTTTTTTCTGATGCTGAATGAAACTGAGCCAGTAGAAGCCATAAAACAAATGCACAAAAAATAGGAAAAATAAAAGAGAGTTTTTCAAGAATAGGAAAGTGTCTGGAATCACAACACTCACCTGAGATGGGAAAGATCCTTGTCTTGTATAATCTCTTAGAGCAATTTTAGAGCCAGTTATGCTGCTGATTAGGGGCTCTTGGCTGTGTTGCTTGTTTCTGTAGGCCCTGATGCATTTGTCTGCCCAAATCATTGTATAGTCCCTAAGCAGGAAGTAAACAGCATTTTATTGCATTCATGCTCTGTGTTCCTCTTTTTCTTAATTTAATCTTCATTGTCTTCCAGTAGTAAATTGTTTTGCACTAAGTAAAGTCACTCTCAGTCGTATGAGACCCAAGACAGCTCTTCAGAACTGTCTCCTGAAAGCCTTGGTGTAGGGCAAAGGCTCTATTCCCTTCCTAATGGCTGCCCCTTTCCCACTTCTGTGTTCTCCCTGTACTCTCTCCCTGCACACAAATGTTCAGTGCTTCAATGTCACAGCACCTCAGGCCCTGTGCCGAGCAGGGTGTGATGCTGGTGGTGGGAGTGGAGGTTTCTTCTCACTCACTCCGTGGGGGTACTGTTATGTATCTTCTGTCACAATGAGCTACTTCTCTTCTTTTTCCATTGGAAATGTGAGATTTCATATATGTGAGATTTCATATATGCTGGATATTTCTTCCTTGGTTTTTTTGTCAACTCTAAAACCAATTTACCCATTCCTCAGGACTACATTTCTCCAATTAACCACTGATGACTTGTTTACAGCAGGTTACTTCCATGCCTGTAATCCTCCACTCTGTCTCTCTTGGCAAAGGCTGCTGCTACAGTATCATTCTTTTACACCACATCATTTTCTTTGGGTCAAAAATATTTTGTTCTGCATAAAAGAACAGCTTGCTAAATAGTATCTGTGTGAAAATTATGGTTATACCAGATGATTATATAAAGCTAAGCAAAAGTAAAACAAATTAGACAGTAGCCACGTGTTCATTAGGAGGCTGCTGGTAGCAGCTGAAGCCAGTTAAAGCAAAGCTGTAGGCAGCCCATAACAAAGCCAGCCAAAGTTCGAGGACCTCGTGGAGTTAAAGTGCAGTTCCTGGTGTGCTGCTGGCAATGACAATTTGCATCTGCTGAGTTTTAGGACTGCTCTTAGCTGCTCAGGACACTGACTTTTGGTCATCTTAAAGAGTGAAAACTCTTACAAATTTCATCTGAGTGCATGAAACCGGTGTAAAACTTCCAGCAGTGTTTAAGATCAGGCGTGACTTGTGATTTGTGACTCGCCACCTCGGCAGCCGCAGTGTCTCCAGTTCCCATCAGGCCACTGGAGCGAGGTGGGCACTGCCCTCAGCCTGCTCCAGCCAAGCTGCACTGCAGGAAAAGTCTGCTCTCTTCCTGCTGGGGCACAGGGATGAGCCAGACACCACCAGTTCCATGGGCTGCTCCGTCCACCTATGAAGGTCTTGCCTGATGCCTTACTTAACTTTCCTATTCCTTCTCATTGGGAATCCCTCACTGCTGCTCAGCAGCCCCTTGGAGGCCTTACTAGCAAGCCTCCTAACTTGGCATATTGGTCTCTGCTTGATTAAAGTCAGCAAGTGTCTGAGAATTTTATCCTATAGAATTACTTGACAAATGATAGCTCTGTCTTGATACTTCAGAAATTCCTCCAAAAGCCTTCAGGATCTGGATGCAAATTTCTAATGAGGACGGTTTGTAGAACTGTCTCAGTGATGTTGTTCAGTGTTAGCACTGATTTCTGGCTTATTTTTGCAGCAACTGTGGACGGAAGAGGGATTAAATAGAGCTAACCTTCAAATGTAACTTGATTTGCTACTATATATGAAAATTGTATTTCTTTTCCACTGTATGCATACACTTCTATTTTTTTGCAGGAATACCTGCAACTGGCATATGCTTTTTGCTATAGAAGTCAGATGGTTTTTATCTGTCTTATCTTTTTCAATGAGAAAATACAAAATCAAATTGAAACAGCAGGCGAAGTAGTATATATATGCACAAAGCAACATGTCGTGCCTCCTCCAGGCTGGAGCTGTCGTCACTTACAATAAAGCCAACAGACTGCCTGTGCAAAATATGCCAATAACCCATCTTTCTCTTCAGTTCTTACAGAGCTTTGCATGAAGTGTGATCCAAGGGAAGTACTGGTTTTGGGAGAGAGCCAATATCTGAGAATATTTTCCTCTCCATCTGATGTGAAAGTGCCTCAGTATGGTGCTGCAAACTAATGGTTCTGGCTGACAGCTAGTCCAGATGTCTGAGGTCACACGTACCACCACACCACCAAATGCATCTCAAAGAGACACGTGAAAGCCAGTGCTTCACACACATCAGAAGTGTGTAGGGCTGAAAATATATTCTCTGTGTGGCACAAGGTGATTTGGTGCCAGGTAGTTTAAAAGCCTTCCCAGACATATGTGTTTACTTTGCTCTAAGGCACCGAGTCGACTTCAACCGCCACAGAAATCACATATATAAAGGCAATTGGTTTGAAGAGCTAAAAAAATTCCTTTTTTTTCCTTCTGTCTCTGAAATGACCAGCTGTAATCTGCAGAATTTTTTACATCATGGAAGCTTGAGGGGCTGCTAACACTAACAATGGAGCAGAGAAGTACTCTGGAGCAGCAAGCTGTGAGTAGCAGAGAAATTTGGCAATGTCAGAGCTGCCGTAGCTGCTGTGACCTTTTCTCCCCAGATTGTCCCACTTATGTACTGGTTGGTGATCTGTCATGCCCTTAGACTTGTGGGAAAGCAAGTTCTCAATCTAAAGCAGTTTTTTGCAAAGAGAACATGTTTGTCATAATGCATTTTCAGCATTTATATAGAAAAAGAAGATAACGTAAAGGCATCATTCTTGAGCTATATCACCAGCTGCAGATAAGGTGAATGTCTGCTAGCAAATTCCTGTTTACCTTGGGAAAATTCTGTTTTTACTGATGTCAAAGCAGACTTCTGTCTGTTAAAAGCACCACTTTTTGTGGTAGCAGTTAGGCCTTTCAAGTGCTTGTGGAATTAAACACTGATGCCTTGTTGTCCTGCCAGAGTGATTTAGGGAGCGCAGGAACACAAGAAAATCCATCATGTTTTTGGGAATCAGGATGAGGAGCAGCATGCTAATGTTAGGGCCTTTCTGCCCACTGCAGGTGAGGATTTCTGAGTCTGGGCAGGAGAAGAAAGGAAGGAGTAGTCCACTGGGCCATGTAGATCAATGTAGCTCCTCAAACACATTTTCAGCACCCTCCTCTACATGCCATGACTGCCCTTCAGAAATATCATTCCTTTATGTCACCATGCATTGGGCACCCACTCCCACACTGCCTTGACATCACTCCCACACCTGGAGCCTCTGTGGATCCCCCAGTACTGCTCAGCTCACATCAGGGCTCAGATCCAGCAGGGAGCAGTGCCCTGCAGCTCCTGGATGAGAGTCCCAGGAACAGCTTTGTATCTTTCGGCGTGCATGAAGGTCCTTCTCTGGTTACCCTTTTGTTTCTGTAGAAAAGTTCAGTTGTACTTGAGACCTCTCAGTGACTAAGCCCGCTCCTGGTCCCTCACCCACTCATTATACGTTTGGCATCATTAGTTGCACTGGTGCTAACCACACTGAGGCTCTGGAGGAGCTGGGCAGCTGTGGTCACTTGCATAATGCACGAAGTGCCTCCAGCAGCATTGTACTCCTTTGCTCTCTTACAACAATAGAAAGGATTTCTGGGTTTAATTTTTTCCCCCCTTTTCCTCTCTTCACCTGGTCTTATCAGCCTCTCTGGGGGTCACCATTACTAGGCATGGCTCTCTCAAAGCACATACCCCCACACTCCTCACCCACTGCTGCTTGCTCTTCTGCCAGTGCCTGAGGCTATCCCGAGGACTAGTTCTATGACAGGATCTAATGCAGTTCTCTGCATTTCCTTCTCATTTCAAAAAATAAACTCTGCTGTCTGCTTTTTCCAGGTGTACCATGATAGCTTTTTGCTATTTTCGCTTTAAAGAGACTGACTTTTAAGCAAGAATGTTAACAAAGAATGTTTTAGTTTATCTATTTTAGCACCTGTGGCCCTGCCGCTGCCTGTGGCCACCTCTGAGGCTGCCCTCTCTCCAAGCCCAGGACCTGAGGCAGCTGGCTGCCATGGTCAGTGGGGCTATCTTTAGCTTTCAAAAAGACCACTGTTTCTGCTCTGGCACTGCCAGGGATGGTTTTCTCTGTTGTTACAATTGTTCAGCCTTTCAAAAGTTATTTTTAGGATGCTAACCTTTGAGATGAACCTTTACACTTAACCTCAGCAGGTGCTTACATGACTGTTGGGAATAATCAGGTCTATGAAATTGTAAAGTGAAGCACATTGATCTCTCAGCTTCATTTCTCAACTACACCTCTCCTGCATATATACATATGTCTGTGCATACACATCCAAAGATGGAAAGGTGTTGATGGGGCAAGATGTCCTTGAACATCTGAAAGTCAATTACTTTATTGTACCAAAGACAACACAGCTGACTTAAGTCCTGTCAAGCCAAGGAAAATTACTGAAGGTAAATTAATGAAATGAGGAAATAAAATGAGTTATGACAAAACTCAAGCTGGTCTCACAATGGAGTAGCTCTACTGGCTTCAGACACTCTCAAATTTATATTTCTATGAATTCAAAACAGATGAAAAACAGAATTAAAATATTAATAAAAATATTCTATCTTGTGCCATTGGGAAATATTTTAAAGATTCCTTTGTTGTTCACAGATGGAAGCTCTGGTTCTCATTGGTACAGTGGAAGATTTTATTGTGCTATCTGACACTACATTTAAGAAGGGTATAGCATTCCAAACCTTCCAATTTTTTTCTCCTGTAAAAATGGCTCTCTGAATTCCATTTAAGGTTAGAATCACTCAACAAATACTGTGCAAGCTCTGCAACAGTTTTGAGAGAGCAACTCCAAATGTCAATAATAAAGTAATTTATTTTTATACACTGTATTTTTAATTCCATAGGTGTCTATTTCTTATTGTAGCATTTCCATGTAAATTCCAGTGTTACCCAGTACTAAGCTTTTGACATTCTTCCTTATCAGATCTATAAAATATGTTGATTGAGGATACAACAATGTCCATAGCATATTTTTACTTATTCTTTTTTTTAGAATTGTGTTCTCATGCTTCTTTTACATTTGTTCTTGCAGTCTGCAGCTGATGTCAAGCTTCATCCCTATTGCCACTAACTACTTTTGTTAGTCAATTCACATTTCTGCAGAGCATGTTTGTATAATATAAACAGTAAAGACAATGAGGAAAATAAGAATGGAGAAATAAATGAACACAAAGAAATAAAATGGCATTCATTATGCTCTGCCATAGTGTTGTTAATTCACAAATACCCCATTTTTATGGAAATGTTTATAAAATCTCAAAAGTTCAGAAATCTAATATAAAATGCTTTTGTCAATTTGTATATTTGTTATCTCCCTCTTTGTAAGTTTCCTTTATTCAGTCTGTAAACAGAAAGAGTATTCAGTGAAAGAAAAGCAATCAAATCCAGCATAATGTTAAGAATCCAAATGTGGAATATCTCTGTGTTGCTGCTGCGTACAGTTGATGATAAAATAATTTTGAGATAAAGTGTAGTTTCACTGTTGAGACCACTGCAAGGATTCTGCATTCCCACATTCTCCCTTTTATTCCCACCTGCAATCACAAAGCTGCTCAGTGTATGAGATCCAGTGGTAGACCCATGACACAGAGGGTCATATTTTTGGAGGATTGGTTTGTGAACACGATCAAGGAACTGAGCAGAACTGATTGACAACTGTCTGCATGGTGTGGGGCAGATATGATGAAGTAGAGGGGTCACGTAAACCAGGGTCCTGTTTCAGTGGTAACATAAGCTTCATACTTTTGCATAAGC
The DNA here is from genome assembly GCA_910950805.1 of Acrocephalus scirpaceus scirpaceus. Classification (NCBI taxonomy): domain Eukaryota; kingdom Metazoa; phylum Chordata; class Aves; order Passeriformes; family Sylviidae; genus Acrocephalus; species Acrocephalus scirpaceus. The sequence goes on along the minus strand of OU383774.1, from coordinate 49,847,694 downwards.
TACTTGTAAAACTTTGCCCTGAATAAAAAAAGTTAGGCCCATACTACAATCTGAGCAGTACTCTGATTAATTTCTGAGCAACCATTTGGGCATCCAGTTATGTTAGAGGTTTGATTTTTTCAAGTCAAAAATCTACCCACATCTACTCTAACATAGTTTACTACTATGCCCGTTACACAGAGTTTACAAGGCTGTAAGTATCACCCAGCTTTTCCCCTTTTCTTTTGTGACAGCAAAACTGCACATGAGCCTATTTGGTGTCACTGATTCTTTACAAATTCCTTTCATCCTTCCTCTAAAACCTTTTGTCTCATTTAGATATTCCAGTTCAAGGATCATGCAGCAATTTTATCAAAATGGATTATTTGTCTAGTGTGATTTGTTGACAGTAAGTTTAGGCTTCACCATCTCCTCTTACCTAGATTTTGCTAGGCTTTGAAATTGTTATTCAGTGAAATGAAGTGGTAAATCTGTCCTCATCCATGGTGTTCAGACCACTGACTGGAACATTTTTGACTGACATTATTAAAAAGAAATATAACCCCAATCTCTTTTATTTTCAGTTTTCTGTGTCTTCAGTGATGTATGAAATTTCTTTTAGGTTATTACAAATCTTTATCAATTTTTTTTCCTCACTTGTCATAGTAATGCAGACCTTGTATTATGATTTCACCAGTGAAAGAGCATGACTTGAAGTTCAAAGGGCCAGAAATCTTTGCCTGGAAAAACTACATATTTTCTGCAATGGGACTTTACCTACTTGGTCACACTGAAGTCAAAAGGGTGGGTTACAGTGGAAATTTGATTTTGAATTCTTCAAGATGCCATGTTAGATGTTGTATCCTAACTTTTATGGATCTATGTTTACCTGAAGTTTTCCATGTTTTCTGGACACATGGTCTCTATTATTCTTCCAGATGTCACAGAAGCACATTAACCTTAGAAAATTCTAAACCAGCTGTTCTTAGCTGAGCAAGAGAAATGATGTCCTCACTCTAACTAAGAAGTCTTCTGAGAAATAGAAAAAAATGGAATAGGGATTTGTAACTGCTTTTGGGAAATGAAACAGAGGCTTGATATTAGATGCAGCGATTTAAGCACACATTCCTCCTTTTCCTTGTTACTCAGCCACTTCTTCCAAGATCTGCATGACTGATTCTGGCCATGGAAAACAGAGTTTCTACTGAGTTGGAACATTGCACAGGACATGGCATCTAACTAGTGGTCCAGAAGATTGCCAAACCTTGTGATTACCAACTGATTGTGCTGGTGTAAAAGGCAAATGTCGTTCATTACACGAATTTAAGAAAAATGAGGATGCAGACAAATACTTTGCTGTCTTTTCTCTATGAAGACAATGTAGGGATTAATATTATCCATGACAGAATTAGCTGAACACTCTTTAGTGGAGTATTTAACTAGTCATTCTTGTTTCGCTTTTATTTACAATATATAAATGTACATTTAATTGTGTGCTGCTGAAGGTCACTTTAAAATGTAACCAGGTTCTTTTCCCTCCCTATTCAATTCCTTATTGCATACCTGTCAGGATTTTTATGAACTGGAGATTTTTTCCTAAGTATAACTCTACATATTAACTTACAGATTTAATGAAGAAAAAATATACATGAGCAAGTTACCATTTTCAAGCAGAACTTTGCACCCTAGGTTCAGCAGATGCTTTGAAAAATAAACCACAATACTTGTCAGGTAGTCTGGAAAAGTTAACATGATGTGAATAAAAAGCATTACAGCTACATCTCCCAGGAGGAGCTGTGACAGTGAAAGCAGCTGAACTCTGAACTAATCCAGAAACCCAAAGAAAAACACCCAAGCAGTATACAGTTCAGTAGCCTCAAAGTGTTTCAAAGGACCTTCTAGTCATTTTTTGAAGGTATTTTTTAAATTCTGTATTGTTTTACATTATTTTACACAGTCTATTTCATAAAGACTTTTAAGATCTAATTCAGAAGAAGAAAAGGTGTTAAGCCACCAGTATTTCACAAGGATGTATGTTTCAGCTGTCATTCAGTTCTGCCCTCCATAATTCAGGTTCTTTATTAATGGCCACAACAAAGACCATTCTGCCATTTTAAGCATAGCTTGCGGCACTAGTTTGACATACAGGACGTCCTTTGAGATACTGGGCACATTGTGGCTTCTCACAGTCTCATTGGAGAAAGGTATTTGATTCAGTTGCTTACTCTGCAGTATTTTAGATGCCCGAGGGTTTCTGGAAGACATCCACCACAACATAGGACCCATGAGAGACTGCTGATCACCTGGAACACTTGCTAGAGGCTACTGGGGATTCTTAGCAGCACCTCAAAAGAACCCTAGGCATGACATTGACAAGATGTTACCTCTGGACAACAGAACTGGGTTCATGGGACTTGTAACACCTAGTTTTAGACTCCCAGCACAGATTCCTGTGGTAAGAGTATGGTCTCATTAGACTGCCTGAGGCACCATTAGAATACCTAAACATAAGTTTCTAATGGCTTTTCAGATACTTTGTGGAAAATGAGACATCTTCCAGGGACTTTCAGGCTTGACAAAGGCTCTGTGGGACATCCATGTTCCTCCACAGGAACTAAAGGCTGTGGAGGTTGCTTTGGAGCAGATGAAATGATTAAAGCAGAGGCATTAGGCAGCCAAATCCCACCCCTTATGCAGTAGAGGGAAAAAGACTTCGTGATAGGCTTCTTTCTAGGTATGGTAGCTGAGAAACAATTTGAGATGTCTTCCAGGAACTCGTCTGGCCTCTAGCTGCTTATCCTGAAGGTGTATTTTTCCTATAATTTGTCATGAATAAGTGGTTTAGGTTGCTCATGAAATAACCAGCCAAGGTATCGGCAAAAGCATTTTTAATATTAAAGTACAACAAAGCTTTCTGGCAAGGTTCATTCTACTACTTACCAGTTGCTTAAAGCACACAGAGAGAAATTGGACTAAAGTCTAAAATCAATCAAGCTAGGACTATAATTATCCTAACCTAAAATTATCTAAGTAGAGGCTAGGGATGGTAAAAGGATAAGGATAGGACAGGTAAGGATAAAAAGTTCAGCATGGACCCCCTCGCCAAATTTAGCCACAGACTTTATCAAAGGTTTAGGCCTAAAAGTTTCCACTGCACTTTAACTTTACAGCACTTAATTACAACCTAATTTAAAAAAAAAATAACAAAGTATTCTACAGAATTTACTATAAGCACAACAGTGCTTAAACAAGCTCATTTATAGGCCAAAGTTACTGTCTTAGGAATCTAATGCACCTGAGAATCTAAGAAAGCAAAAATCATAGTACATTTGTTATAGCACATTCACACACACACATACAAAGACCTTTAGGAGTATGTACAAGGTAAATATTGGTGAAAAATTGCCCTTGAATTCAGTGAAGCTGGATACCTTCACATCTTCTCAACAGGCAAAGAGCTGAGCCTCGAGGAGTGGCAGTATCAGCCTAGGATCCCTCATTGTCATTTGGCAATTCTTCAAGGAATAGCAAACTTGAGAGTTCCCTGGCTCTGAGACACCCACTCAGAGCAGAATTCCTGGTCACAGCCTGCTGTGGTCCAGAAAAGCTCAAAGGGCATCACTTAGGACTGCTTGTAGGGCTGCAAGAGTGTTGGCTTTAGTCATAGTAATTTTCCGTCCTGGCCAAAACTCGGATCAGTGACTTCCTGTGAAATTTCAAAACCAAATTGTTGTTCTGTTGAAGTTGTTGTTCAGTCAAGAAACAAATTTCCAAGGCTAAAAAATGTGGTTTGTAAAAAACCACAGACAGCTTAAGTTCCTTGGAGAAGACAGTGTTTCTAAGCTCAAGAGGAGCTTAACCCAGATGCTTTTTGCCAAAGCCTAATGAGCATTTCTGAGATCACAGTGCAGCCCAGTGTGGGTCTGGATGCACCACCACATAAGCATAGTGTCAGATCTATTTGTAATTTTAGCTGTCCTGTCTGACTCTGGCATTTGGAACCACATCTATGTAAGGACAACCATATCAAGCCCTGAGGATCTGAGGATGGTTGGCAATTACCTTAATATAGGTGCTTCATATCACATCAGGTTGACTGCATCTCACTCTGAATTATTGTCTTGCTGAGCCCAATTGCCTGTCTTGTGAGGTCATGTGGAAGCAAAAAGGAATGCAACCTTGAGGTAGAGGTAAGTTAATTGGATCCTCTTAACACTTTTCTTGTTTCTTCTTTCTTTCCTCCTTTGATACATGACAGAGAAGGAAAAATGTCTGGTTTGTCCTTCAATTTGTGTTCAGGTTATGGGTCAGGCACTTAAATAAAATGAAGATAAATCAGGAAAAGTAATGAATAATTTAAAAAAGGAGCAAGGAGGTGGGGCATAATTAAAGTTTAAGCTCTGGTACTTACAGAATAAGCCATACAATAAAATTTAAGTCTTCCACATTTTGTGACTCTATTTCCTCCTTAACTGGATGTTTCTGGTTGTCACTGGGGAAAAAGAAAAAAAAGCAGATTAACTGGAGACAAAATATTTCTGAGTGAAAATTCATATGTATTTAGTCCTGGTTATGTGTGACCCTCATTTCATAGATTTAAATATGAATGCCAGATTTAAAGTCTAGGAGTCCTGAAGGCTATTTATCTCACAAGCCATGCCCAAAAAACTTTGATATGTACCTTTGATGTTTTGAGAGGTGTCATTATGATGAACAGACAATATGATATATCAGCCCATTCTGTCCATTGCCTAAATACTACCCACAGTATAAAATAGTGTAAGATCAAGTATTCAAGGTCCATAACCCTGGAATATTCAAATTAATCTAGAGGCATTGCAGAAAAATTAAAAACTACATGGAATTTCATATATCATTAGCCTAACTACCAGCAGTATGTCCACAGATATTCCATCTCTTGACTAATAAATGACATCAAGAAATAATATCTATTTACATGGTTTTGGAAAGAAAAACATTCTGAAAGTTTATCTGGGATCATTCTGAATATGAAGGAATGCATCAATAAACTTCTAATAAGGGCATTGATGTTTTTCCCTTGGGGTGATAAAAATCTATGTACCAGTATTTCATACTTCATAATTGTGTCATTAAGATCCCATAATGGGAAAGTGAATAATTAAAGGGATGAGAATGAGAAAACAAGCTAGAAATGCTTTTTTCTTCTTTTTTTTTTTTTCCTGCTTGTGGTTAAATGCCCTATTGCATGGTAGCATGGAGCTTGGGGGAAAATAACAACAATGAAAACAACAATAAAAACAATAAAAATAAAAGATAAGTGGAAAGGCAGACCCAGTCCAGGAAATTCTACCTGTTATTGAAATATGAACATACACGAGATCAGTATGATAAATTTCTATCACTGTATCTTGCCTTGAAAGTAAAAAGTCTACAATATAAGGAACATGGTAATCATGTAAAGTACTGTCCTAGGTTACAATGTAAAATTGTGCCCAAGGTATGTATTCTATCCAAATGAGCCGTTGGAGCCAAGGTGGGGCAGTGTTTTCCTTATCTTCTGTTAATGAGCCCAACAATGCCTTGCCCATGACTCATAGATAATTTCCTCCGGGAGTTATCTCTGTTTAATGGGCCATCAAGAACCCACTGCATGACTCATAGAATGAGATCATCCCATTGTGAGATGCTCCACCCAGGGGGAGGAGCCAAGCATTCCCACCTGAATATAATCCAGGGTTTGGGATAGCACAGGTAGCTTTTATCCACTGGACTTCCAGAGGAGACAAGAGCTGCCAGATGTTTCTACAGGAATCACTGCTTTGACAAGACCATCTCATCTGGACTGCCACTACCACCCTAACTAACAGGGTGTCAGGTTGTATTCTGACTCTGTCAGTGGTTTTTTTTGTACTATTACTTTTATTTTATTTTACTTTACTTTATTTTCTTTTCATCTTATTAAATTGTGTTTCTGACTTAGAGTCCTTCACTGGTTTTGTTTTCAAACCAGCACAAGTACAACAGACAATACAAGAATATCACGAGCAAAAAGGCTTCGGAGAATATCCTTAGGTAGCAAATGAGAGTATAGGGAAAAAGTACTTGGCGACTATCTATGTGCATAGTCCATGAAGGTTTGAAAAAATTTGCTAAAAATGTCCCAAATTCCAAAATTTTCTTGTTTCTGATAAGCTACTACCCTGCAGTGGGATGATGCATATGGAATGATGCCTTAAGTTTTTAGCTTTTATATTTTTCAGATCCTGTACTGTATTAGTGTATAGCTCTGAACTCCATATAAAGTGTTAATAAGTTTTTTTCACATTTTGGTCAGACAAAACAATCCTTCCAGGTCTGAGACCCAAGGTCACCATCACAGCCTCAGGCCTCAAAAAATATAAACAGAAGTGAATTGGGGGGAGCAACCTGGGGGAATGTGACTTCATTATCTGAAGCTGTAATTGGACAAATAACCTCTGATATGCAAATAGAAGAAACTTGTACCTGTCTGGAAACCTTGTGACTGTCATCCACCTTGGGCGTAGCCTCTGCAAGGCTTTTGCACTACCCAAGGTGTCTCTTTTGAAGGCCTTTAATAAATATCTACTTTATTCTTTTAATTTTGTCTAGCCTCTGTTCTAGGTAGCCACTCCAGGCATCAGTAGGAGACAAATCCACAAAGTTTTTTGCAAATGAATGTTTGAAAGTGATTGTGAATGGGCTAAATAAGTACAAAGGACAAAACAGTAAGTTTGATTAGTGCAACCCTCAATCTAAAGTAGATTGCAGAGAAATAATTTCCATCTTAGAAACTGTCTCTTTGCACCACCCACACTCAATATATTACAATGATCAGAAAAAATGCTGCCACATATTTTCTTGTAACTTTACTTCTATTGATTTTAACATTAGGGGGAAGACTTTGGGGAATATTACTGTACTTCATTATTATGATGTGGGTTGTGACTTTGTCACTTTTTCAATAATGTGCTGCTTTGTTCTCAGAATGCTCACGAGGCAAAAGAGCAAGTTGTCTCCAGGAGTGCAGTACAAACTTCGTATTGTCTGCTCTTTCTTCTATCCTCCTGACTTCCTCTAAGTATAGAAGGGGGTTTTAGATTAGCTATTCAGAAGAAATTCTGTATGGTGGGGGTAATGAGGCACAGGAAGAGGCTGCCCAGAGAAGTCGGGGATGCCTCATCCCTAGAAGTATTAAAGGCCAGGGTCGTTAGGGCTTTGAGCAACTTGCTCAAGTAGAAGGTGTCCCTGCCCTTGTCCTGACTTGGTTTGAGTTTGAGACTGTGTGATCTTTAAGGTCCCTTAAGGTCCCTTCCAACCTAACCCACTCTGTGATTCTAGCAGAGGAGGCATTCTTCCAGATTGCCATTTTTTAAAGTAGACCTGTAGCTATAATTAATTAATTTTATATTCCCATTTGTTTTCAAGCCAATAAGCTTGAAGGCTCCCATCACACTGTCTTTCATCCCCACAAAATGTTTCTGAAGAACTAAAAATTAGCATGAATATTCATGAGAGTTTAATAGTTTCTCACCCCTGCTTGAAGATATAAAATATATCGCATCTTTCTCAGAGTGGAGAGACAGAGTTAATTACTGTTCTCTGCTTTCTTTTTCAGCCATTACCTCTGTTGCTGACAGGTAGTTTCTTCTGGAGTGACTTATGACTTGGTTCTTGCTGTGACTCCTTCAGGATAAAGAGCTTTGGAGTCCTGACCATAGCATGTTCCACTGAAGTACCCTTTTGAAGCATTTGTTAATGCTTCATCTCAGACACTGAGTAGAGTCAGGATCTTTCTCCATCTCTGAGTTTCATTACCCTCCAATACTTCCTTAACTGTTTATGCAGCCTTCGTTGCTCCACTTTGAGCATGCCTGTGGTTCCCAAAGCTCAAGGCAATATTTGTACAAATCATTTTCTACCTTCATGAGTCAGCGGAGCCTAGAGAGTTACTCAGCTGCACAAATTCAGGCTCCTAGTCAATAATGCCAAGACTATTGAATGTAGTGGCCAGATTTCCATTCACTATAATGGGAGCTTAGGTACATGGCTGACAAGTAGACACCTACATTACATTGAATCTAGAGCTAAACACCATTCTTTGCACAGTGCCTCTCTGAATGCATAAGCCAAAACTGCACAGTCAATTGCTGCCATGTTGCACAGCAAGACAGTATCTCATTTCTCTATGAAAAATGGATGGGGAATATCTCAGCTGGATGGGATTCAATCACTTGAGCACAGATATGAAGGGGTTTTTTTCAGTATTGCAGTGTAACTTGCCTGTGCAGCATCGTATGTCTATAAGACCACTGTCAAGGGAGTATCTTGAATGTGCTCTGTCATGTCGCAAGGCAGCAGGTACATATCCAGGGCAATTGTCTTTTTGAACATTCTACTAGTCTTATCTTTTCAAAGGTCCTGAGGAGAAGTGGCATTCACTTAACCTTGCTTCAGTTTAGGGCTTGATTCACCTCTAAAGAAAAAAAAATGGAGGTGATCATTGTTTGATATGTTGTAGTGAACCTGAGATATATCACTAACACTTGAAGATACAATCTAATACCTGTTCCTTCTCTATAGCATCTGGAAACCAGGAGGGATTCTCTGAAACATCTCAAATAGCAACTAGGTCCCATCCTTCTCCTCAGCTGGCTACCAGTGCTTCTAGGGAATAACACAGAAATCACTGGGAGATTCAGAATCCTGGAGCCACAGAACCATGGAATGGTTGAGTTTGGAAAGCACCTCTGGAGGTCATCTAGTCCAGAACCATTCAAGCCCTTTTCTGAAAAGCTGCTTTACAGTCAAGTGACCCTCAGTGTATGGCACTTTGAATCTTTATTCCTCAGGTGCAGAACTCTGCACTTTACCTTGTGAAATTTCTTGGCATTTCTGTCCACCTATTTCTCCAGCCTGCCAAAGATCCCTCTGGATGTTAGCCTGAATATTTGGAGTATCAGCCACTCTTCCTGGTCTTGTGTCATCAGCAAATACTCTGAGGCTACACTCTGCCTCATCACCCAGGTTCATTAATGAAGATTTTAAACAGAACCGGGCCCAGTATTGACCAGTGGGGTACATTGCTTGTTACTTGGCTCCAAACAGACTCTTTGCCACTGATTGTCAAACCTAGACAATCATTTAAGGATGAGAGGAAACATTTCCTGAGGTGGTGGGTTTCTATGCTCAGATCATTGAATGAAAATAGAGTGGCAGAAAAACAAAAGACAAAAATTAGAGTAAATAGCTACAACATGGCTTAGGACAGATAAGTAACTTCTATGTCTATGTCTATATCCACAAATATGCTGCCATGTAAGTGTATATTTCTTCAAAACCATCAGTGACTGAATGAGTACACTAGTTTAGTACAGTGGCAAACTGTACTAAAGTAGTGTACTCCTTTATTGGAGGCCAGATAATAAATCAATAAGTCATGCTTCCCCTTATCTAGCCACTATTATTTTTCAGTTTTCTCTCAGATTGAAATCTCTGTCTCAGGTATTTTCCCTCATTTTTCTGTGGTGGATCCTGTGTTACTATATTGTGATTTTGTTCTGAACTCTTCAAGAGATGATTTCTCCATTCACACAAGTGTGCTGAAGTCCTTATAAAGTATCATCTGGTAGTTTCATTAGTTCTGTTTATTTTCCCTTCCAGCTCTTACCTCATCATATAATTAGCCCACAAGAAACTGTGCTACTTAATGTTCCTTTTTCAAGTAGCATTTAGTTAGCTTTTTTCCTACATCATAGCACAATCACATGGATTGTGAGTCTTTAGAGTGTGAATACATTTTAAAGAATAAAGTTTAATGATATGCAGTAAGAAGCGTGCATGACTCAAATCCACATAATCTCCTGGCTTTCCCTACTTAGATTTTTCAGTTTGTTCAGAAAAAAAACAAGCCTGCCTGGTAAATCTGCTTATGAACACTCCTGCACTGCACTGTAGCGTGCGTTGATGGTCTCATTCACCTCCATGTTAGTGCAGACTGAAGCAGCATAATGGGAAATCAGGCCTGCTACTTCTCATACAGTTTCTGTAATTTGTTAGTATTGTTTCTATTTCAAAATATGAATTTGGCATTTGGGAGAATGAGAATCTAGCACTCCAGCATCAGGCAACAGTTCTGAAGATTGCAGGCAGCCCGCAACATCCTTGGCTTGTGTAAATTTATCTTGGTCCAAGACAGATTATGAAGGTGAAGTGATTTGTTTCAGATGAAGTTTATGAAATATTTTCTGATCTGATAATGAATGTCCACCACGCCCAAGAGCACAAAACATTATGCCTCTTTCTCCTGTAGATATATCAGGTACGTAAAAAGCAGTTTCTAAGAAACACACATTGCTTACCATATGTTGATTTACAGTCCCTAGAAATAAGATTATTTTCATGAAGATGGCAAACTAGATTTTTCCCTGCGGGTATCTACTGGTAATTTTCTCTTGAACACCCTTAGCTACCTTTATGACTGCCAAACGTAAACTGTGCTCATTTTTTCTCTTCCTGATTATCTGCACAGTCTGCTTGTGAGATGTTAAACTCTATTTTATTCTTAATTCTACTCAACTTGCAAAGTCTCTAGTGACAGAAGAAAGTTAAGAGATAGGAAGTCTCAAGGGTGACAGAACTTTGGAACAGATTGCTCAGAGGGGTTTTGGAGTATCCTTCTCTGGAGATATTCAAAACCTGCCCAGATGCCATCCTGTGCTCTAGGTGAACCTGTTGTAGTAGGGATTTGGATTAGATGATCTCCAGAGATCCATTGCAACCCTAATCAGTCTGTGACTCCATGATTATTTGAAAATTAGGAGCAGAATACTATATGCCATCACAAGGGGTGGCGTAGGAATGGGGATCCCTCTTCAACATTTCCTTGAAAATAGCATAGTCTCAAAATAAAGTCTCAAGATAACAGGTGGGGAGAGGGATATAGTACAACCCCAAATGTTCACACATGGACATTTTTTACTAAATTAGACACATCACTGTAAATTCACAGCACTAAGCTTGCACCCTTGGGAAAAAAATGTCATCAAACACATGCAAATCATTATTTCTTGATACTTCTGGGTGTTACAGGTTCTAGCCTGATAAAAGGAGGAGAATATATCCAGTGCAGGATTTCTTAGCAAGATCTGCTGATAATCTCACACCTAAACAGAGAAGACTTTTTATTATTCAGGGAACTGAGTGAAAGGAGTGCAATGAAGACTGACCTGGGCAAAACAAATGAAAAAATTGTTCCAGAAGCATCCCTAGCAGACAACCAGTGCCATGGAGCTCCTAAAGAGAGACTGGATGAGTGACAAGCAGTGACTTCGAGCTCAACTTGCAGCTTTAGCAGAGTCTGGGGTGCCCCAGGCTCACGTCTTCCTCACTAGGCAGTGCTGAATTCCACCTTGTTCAAGTCTTGCTTTGCTGTTTTGCCAGGACAAAGTACAGTGGGCAGAAAAAAGCTGTTGAGATGAAAGGCTTTACACTCTCAAAGGCCACCATCTCAATGAAACTTGTTGGCCTTGCTCATTCCCTTTGCACTGTGATTGTGGTCTCATCTTATCCTTTGGTAGAATGTGTTCCTGTTCAGCACAATATGATTTGAACTGCAACTCTAGTCTAAAGAGTAACTATCCAAAAATGTCACCTACTAACTTATCAGCTTTGTCACTTTAATGTGTTCAGAAGCAGATCTGTTCACTTTAATGGCAAAAGTAAGCTTTTACTACATTTTAACTGTGACAACTCTATGAAGCCAATACAGCTGAAGCATTAGAGTAGATTTAATTTCTTCACAGCTGTGCAAAAACAATTTATCAACATTCATTCATGGACCCAATTGCCAATTTTAATTTGGAATTTCTAATTACAATCTCAGATCCACAAACTCACCAAAGGAAGTAGAGGAAATTTCAGTGTAAGATTTATTTACAGACAATGATGTTCTCAATGAAGTCATAATTTGAATAATGTAAGTTATGATGAAGGGATAAAACATAGCCTAGCTTTCAGGAATTAAATTGGATCTGCAAGGCTGATGTCTGTCATAATTTTTTATGAACATAAAAAACAGAGAACACTCAGGTCTAGGATGGAGCACTATCATAAGCCTTCACATTTTTAGTGATTTTCTTGCCCAGAAAATTGAAACAGCATTGTACAGTGCCACAGTGTTGAGAAACTTCTGTCCTTTCCATAAATATAAAAAACCCAAAACCTCTTTGGAAAGGCCAGAGTTTGTGAGTAGCAAACAAATGGTCTAATTTACAACTCTGGGCCCACTAATGCTCTCCTAGTGCTAGTAAGGTTGTATTTTGCTGTAAAACAGAAGTCTGGGTAAAACTGTATTTACACTGGGGAGAAATCCTTCTTCTTTCATGCACTATGGCTTTCCTTTCTCCATTCAACATTTTTCCCAGTGCTAAGCTGTGATTTTTTTTTAATCATATCTGCAGAGAAAGATATGAACATTGCAAAGTAACTCAATGTTATCAAAATAAATCCTAGGTTCCAAGAGTCTCCTTTATTTTCATCTTAAATTTTACTATCCAATATTATTTAAATGTCACTTTTATTAAAGTGTCAACCAAGTGATGCTGTAATCAAGTGATTTCCAAGTCCTTTTTTATGCTGCTTTCTTTTTGTTTGTCATTTTAACTGTAAGAAAATTATTATCTATAAGAAAACTGCATATGGCAAAGTCTTAATTTTTTAAAGGGAGTTCTTTTCTCCTGCTTAGAAATGGGACTCTGTTCTGAGATTTGGAGCTTTAAGCAACACCAAAGGTTTAACCCCAATGTGACAATTAAAACAATCTTCTGTACTTGTAGAATATAAAAGTGAGTGATACATTATTCCTTTCACTTTGATGAAGGCATTGGGAAGTGCTGTTCAGTGTGGATCAGAAATCAAGGAACTAAAGAAAGAGACAGAGAATGTGAGAGACCAGTTGGGGTCAGGTGTCTCCTAAGTCTTTCAGCAGGTTGAAGCAGAGCCCAGTAGACCATGGATATCTACCCATCTAAATCTGATGGTGATGGACTATATTTTTATTCAGCACAGGGTGTGATTTGTTAGGGGTGACAGAATTTTTACAACCTGATGTTTGTACATCCATTACTTGATCTACATGAGCAAGGAAAATAATATTGCTCTGTTTACAGATATTACAAAATAAAAATGAGCAAACCTTGAAAAAAAAATCTCATGTCTCCCTCCTTGTCCACATAAAGCAAGTTTTTTCTAGATTTCTAGACAGAACTCTTGATGTATTATAGTTGGCTGGAAAGACTTTCCAGGATATACAAATTAAACCCTTTACTGTTTTTTTGCTAATTATGTGACTTTGGTGTTTATGAATTCCCTAAGCTAAAATGTAGTAATAAATTTTAGAACAATCTTGCAACTTGTGACTGAAAATGGCTCAGCCCTGCCAGTAGAATGGGCAGATGCCTCACTCTATGCTGTTCTGGAAGTTGTGGGTTTCTGTGAGATGCCTAACTTTAACAATTCATGTGGGCTATGAGCTGTATGAGCTGTTCTGGGTACTTTTCTAGAATTCCCCCAAGTCAATGACTTTGCAATATGCAAGTTCAGAACAGTCAAAAGGGACAACAAGCAACATCAGCAAAAAAGAAATGTTCCAACTCCCTCACTCTTTCCAAGCCCTGTCCCCTTGGCAGTATGATAATTTCATGCAGAATTTTTGACACTGGTATAAGGGCTGTGATAATGTTTGTAGACACACAAGGGAGCCAGTCTTCAAAACTACTCAACAAAAGTCCAATTAAATTTCTTGACAGCTGTTAACCCATCTCAAAACAATCTTGAATATACTTTTCATTCTTCTGGGAATAAACCAATGTAATGATGGAGGAAATGTAGCAATGCACATTTTTTCCAAGCCATGTTTTAAACTGCAAATGACAAAACCAGACAACAGTGTTCCATGAATTGTTGAGAATTAGGTGTTTATGGCTGGTGACAAAGCAGAAAGAGTACAAGCTTCATTTCCCACAGACTTGGCTGGTCCTGCAAGGCTAAATATTTTTTTTTTTTTTCATTCATAACATCCAGAAGCAGTCAGAAATTTAATTCCACAATAGATTTCTTTGGGGTCAATAAGTTTTAGGCACCCTCAAATGCCACACTAAGAAAGTAATCACAAGAAGAAATTCTGCCAGAAAAAAAAAAAGGTAAGGCAAGTAATTGTCTTAGACTGGAGATGTTTATATTTACTGGCTTAATTGGATACCCTCTTCTTAGAGTAAATAATGCAAAATCATTAAGTTCTAACAATTCTAATGGGACCTTTGCACTTTCAAAAAATGATATGATGGTCTATGTCTCTCTATGCCTCTTCTATTGCCAACTATCTCTTTATCAGCACCAGACCATATAAATAATTATTAAGATCACAACCAAAGGCTGTAGGATGAGAGCGAGATAGTGTAGGTAAGTACATCATTTTCATGGAGGTGAAAAGACCAAAGGAAATATATCTATTTTTAGCATGGACTATATTATGAAATGTTTGGCTGCATCTTTTATTCTCATGCCCCAACAATGGCTCTAGTTCTTTATTTAGAAGCAAAAGAAGAAATCTAGCCTTTGAATTCTCTTTGCCATGGGGTTTTCATGTCCTGCTCATAAGCCCCTCCTCCAGCTGCTCCACCTGAGGCTGAGAGGACAGCTGGGCTGTGCAAAGATGTATTCCCTTTCTACTGCTAATCCAGAAGGCAGGTATATCCATGCAGTTTCAGATACAGAAAGGCTTCCAAAGCCTGAAATTAATCCAATACCAATTACTCAATTACCTTCTTCTGAAACACCCCTCTTATGCAAAGCAGCAGCCAACTGATGGGGGAATCTGTGAGCATTAGTGGGGCTCTGGAGATGTTTTCTTCTGTGACTGCCAGGAGGTGAATTAAGGGTTGGGGATGCAGTTTTCACTCTGTTTTCTATTTGGAAAAGCTCTTGTGTAGGAAAATAGTTTGAGAATATATTAAGTAATGCAAAAATTGTGATGAAGTAAACTTCAGAAAGTCAGCTTGACTGCAAGGTAAACTTTATGTGGTCTTTTTTCAATGTGAATTTTTGGAAACAGTAAAATTTAAAGCATTGGAAACTGTATTTTTCTTGGTTGTCTTTAAGTAAAGTATATATAAAGTATATATATATGTGTGTGTGTGTGTGTATATACATATATATATGTGTGTGTAAAAATATGAGCCATGAGTATTTTCCAGTGATGCTTGCACCTTATTCTAGTATTCCATTTCTGTCCCTGAAAAATCTGAAAGGAGTCATACACATTTGAATATTGGTCTCTCCAGTGATTTTCAATAAAGATGCAAATTAGTGTCAATGGTGGTGATGTTTTTTTCATAGTACAGACACTTGCCTACTAGAAACTGGACTGAAGCCAGCAGATAGTACTCATGATATCCAACCACTCCAGTGCTGGGCAGTATTCAAATCAGTGACACAAAACAAAAAGCTTATATGCCCATTACAAATCACCCAAAACGTGCAGTCTCCCTGGATATATATAATTTTTAACATTGATTAAAATAGCTTCATTAAAAAATGCATTCAAGGGCCCTGGAGTTTTAGCCTCTGATGCTTTTTATGGAGGCCAAAGAGTACTTGTTCTACAGGATTGAAGGAGGATTAATCAGCAAATTGGCTGTAACTTCCTTCACAAACAGTATGTTGATTTTTAACTACTGTATTTTAATAATATCTCTGAGCCTGAGACTTGATTTTGTGGCATTCAGCATGTGACTCATGTTCTCTTATAATTTTGAATTATGCATTTGATCTTGTCTTCCAATTTTAGTTTTTACCCCCAAAGATCTCAGTCAGTCCTAAACAAAACCAATCAGCATGCTTCTAAGGGGTTTTTGGATGTTTTAATTTCTTATTATTCATGAGGACTCAGAGACACAAGTCCAGTCCCAGGCTGAGTCCTTGTGCCTACCTAAGCACCTCTCATAGTCCCACCAGCTGTCTTAAAGTGTCTCTTTTTCTCTCCAGGTTTGCTTCCCTTTTGAGACTTCAGAAGCCTTGCTTTGCTCACTGAGTGGAATGGATGCCTTTTTTGAATGCTTATCCACCAGGGAATCTATCTGCTACTCTACTACTCTGCCTCTTTGTGCTGCCACATTAGTGCATAAACAGCACTTGTCACCCAGGCTGGGAAAGACCTTTCTGCAGGTGAATCTCTGGCAGATAAATCACTCCAGTATTTTTATTTGCTTGATTTACTCCCCTTCCATGCTATTTGTAGTACTACAGGACAGCTCAGTTTGTAAGGGACTTCTTATTTCTAATGCAACCTCCTGCCCCATGCAGGGTCAGCTTCAGCTCAGCATCCTCCCACCACAGACCACTTTGAGGTGTCTGGCTCCATCCTCACTCTAGGTGCCCATGGAGGGTGCCACCAAAGTTTATCAATGTTTGTCTTGAACTGGGGAGCCAAAGATGGATCCAGTAGCCTAAATGTACTGTAGCAAATGCTGAGCTGAGGGAGTAATCACTTCCTTTGCTCTGCTGACTGTTTCTATTCATAACGTCTAGGATATTGCTGCTGCCAGATCCACTGCTGGCTCGTACCCATCTCACCATCTACCAAGCCCAAAGAGCACCTGCAGCAGAGCTGCCCCACAGCAGAGCCAATCCATCCCCATGGTTATCCCTGCCTCGGGGCAGAACTTCATTTGTCTTTATCGAATTTCAAGAGGTTGCTCTCGGCTGTTCCTCCAGGCTGCCCACCTCCCTCTGGACACAGCCCTGCCCTCGAGCATGTTGACTTGCACCCACGCTTGTTGGTGTCAGCTGCAAAACTTGCAAAGTTTCTTCTCTCTTCTCATGGCCTCCTTCTTTCTAGATCTTATTTGTTTTTATCTTATCTGCTTACTAAACACAAGGCAAATTGCAGCCTGCTCTGCTGTTTGGGCTGGCAAGCAGAAGTCTCCCTGGTTTAATCCAGATCACACCCCTTATACAATTCCTTCTCATTCATAATATCCAACCACATGGACCTGGAGAATGTAAATTTCCTTGCTGCTGCAACAAGGCGTTTTTCTAACAGCAGGTTTTCTAACAGAACTTAATCAAAGCCTACAGTGTACTTTTGCAATGCATCAGTGAGACCAAATGCCAGCTCTTTCCGTGCTAGCTGATTAGTCTAATCTCAGGAAAACCAGCTAGTGAACTAGAAGAGTGTTTCCAAACTGGATTCCATTATCTGATATGCAAATAGCTCTTAAAAACTTTCAAAATGTTACTTTTATTTTAATGAACAGGGTTTTTTCTTTTGTAATATGCAGGCTTTTGTAATCTTAATAAACATGCATTTTAAACACTGATAGTTCTCGTATCAGTAGGGTTCACAGATTCTGAAAATTTTAAAGGAAGAGTTGGTCATCCAGTATTTGCTTTAGTTTTCTAGTTTATCATGCTAATTAAAGAATCATTAATTTCAAACACATTAATATATGCAAAGCTCCCTGCAAATACAAACTCAAAGCTCAATGACTGTTCCACATTTTGCTCTCCTCCTGTGTAAAATAGGGTAGGGGTCACTTTGCTCTAAAAATACAAAGAGAGTGTATTTTGCAGCTCAAATATATGTCAGCAAGTATTTATGGATCAAAATAAGGTAACACCAAATAGATGATACTAAAAATGTCAGCAAAAACATTAGAATAGAAATACACCACCTATTTGTTTGTCAGCCAAGTAACAAACCTGGACTAATGCTTTTCCTTTGCCAACCTTTTCTGGGTTTTTTTTTTCAAGCCTGTGTAGCATTAAAGAGGAAATCACGCATTCTGTGTGCCTATAAATATTCACATACCCCATTTCCCTCAGCTGCTCTTTTGTCCCCTGACTGAGATATATGGATGTTCACCTGAAAAGCAAGTGCCTGGCTGTCATTATTCATGTCTGAATGCCAGCTCCGGAGCAAGGAGAAGCCAAGGCTCTTGAAATAAGCAGCCGCTAGGGGAAGCTTCAAATAGCATCCAGGAACTGTACCTCTAACAGTGGCCTCTTGATGACAAGGCTGTTCCCCTCCAGAAGGCCCCAGCTGAAGAGGTAGATCAGTGTCAGGCTCAGGATTTGTCTTTGTCCTTTCTCCAGACATCACTTGTTAGTTTTATTGGCATTGTCCAAAACAAAACTACAAAGATAATAAAATCAACCAAAGGATACTAAGGATAGCAGTGAAAACATTATGTAGAAATACAATTCCTATTTATTTGTCAGTCCCACCCAGAAGGAGTTCTACTGCCTTCTTTTTCCAAACATGACTCAACATTATACATGCTTTGAGATCCCTGGGAAAATCAAATTATTGGATGCCATCTCCCAATGTTCCCCAGAAAATAAAGAACTGCAGGCTGATTCTTTTAGCTGAATACATCTTATTTGAGCATGTTTACCTTCTCAAGCCTTCATTTGCTACCTCAGATTGGATTAAGCATTTTTTGCCCCAGTTGTCTGTAGGACTCCCAGACAAATACACCAGCTAGAGACAGGCTGGGAAATGAGTTGTCAGTGCCCATCATCTTTCTGAACTTTGCTTTGCCATAGTTATGCAGTGCTGCATGTTGGCTGTGCCACTTGCCTAGCATGTGTTTGATGACAGTAATCCTCTGTACTCTGCTTTTTTTCGGAACAAACACTGAAATCCATCAAAGGGCTTTATTTCACTATGCAAGAGTCTGTTTCATTTGTGCTTTGCTAAAGCACATATCTAGAGTGGTAAACACACAGTTTAAAGTGAACACACCTAAAATAAGGTGAAGGTCCTCAGATGCTGTCCTTATTGATATTACAGCAGTACATGTACAAATGAATACTTGTAAATATTTGAGTTAGCTTTTGTATAGAAACAACCCCATGGAAAGAAGGAAGAGATCTCAAGCTCCTAGCAGCTCAGAACAGAGGCATTTCATATGTCTGCTGGGTTTCCTTGCTGTGAGTAGTTAGCTCTAGTTCTGCTACAGAGCAAAAACTCTGATTAGCATGAGAAAACTTATTTTGGATGGCATAAGAAACTCCAATAAGATCTAAGGCAGTCCCATCAAGCACAGATATAAAGCACCCAAGAACCCTGTTTTCCAGCTTGCTGTGTTTTTCAAATAGAAAATGCACCCCCATTTATCAGATCCCTTTTCATTTGCAGCATGAATTGTTGCCCTCAGTTTATTCTGTAGGTCTTCAATTTTTCAAAAGCAATTCACTGCAAACTCTTTTTCTGCAAGAGCAAGAGAAAATGGAAAGAAAAGGACAGGCTGAGGATGCCACACTGCTCTTTGCACTGACACATTCTCTCGCCACACTGCTTGCAACAAGCAATATAACCAGTAATGGCTTTAGTAATCACAATGCCCCGTGTTACATCGTAGCCTGGCCTCTAACAAATTCATTTAATGCCCTGGAAAATCAGCCCAAAGATAAAGATCTTTCAGTGCCTCACAGAAAAACTGTTAGGTGTAATTTCTGTCACTCTCTTAAAGACATATGCAAGAATGTGCTTGAGAAATTATTGTCCCTGAATGATCAAAATCATGTTTTCAGTATAAGACCATATGAGATGTGAAAACACTTTCTATTTTATAACTCATAATGGCAATTTTTAGGATCTTCTTATATCTTCTGTCTCCAATATTGAGGAGCCTGATCACAAAAAATATTGAAGTTAACTGCAAAATGGTCATGGGAGGTAGAGAAGGTGGTTTTTTCAGTTTTATAAATGTGAGTTTGTCTTGCAGACAGACATAATTCTTACTGTGACACGCTGAGAAGAGGGGAGAAGGGAGAACAGAAATTTAGGCTGGAAGTCACCTCAGCACTTCAAATATTAAATATCCAGTATAAAATAAGCTCTGAGAGAGCAAGAGAGAGGTTTCCCAAGCAGAGTACATCACACACTAAGATAGATGGCTGGGGCACACTGCCTGGCAAAGATGTCTCTCCCCACTGGTCCTGTCAGGAGCTGAGCCAGCCTGAACAGCGTTTTGACAGCTGAAGCCTGAAGTCTTCCCTTTAGAACTGCCTCTTCCAAGGTGACCATGGGAGTACCTACCCATTGGGCTGCCTCCTTGTGCAACCTAGGTCAGTTCTCCAAGCAGTTTATTTCCAAAAAATGAAGCAGTAACTGTGTCACAACTGGCCATTGTGTTCCATCCTTAAATCCAAACTATTTTGCTAATCAAGACACAACTTACAGTTTCCACAGAAGAAACTAATGTTCTTGAACATAACCAACGTGATTATATCTATTATCTACGATTTTAGACCAATTTGCTTTGCGGTCTCCTCTGGGCGAACCTACAATCTGTGTTTATTTTTAGGGCATAGATTGTGCTAGCCAGAAGAGAGGTACTGAAACTGCAAACAACATAAGTCACAGATCTCTGTTCCCACACAAAGAGGTTTCTTCAGTAGAGTCAAAATGCTGTTGATTTATTTGCAACAGCCTTTCCCTATCTCACGCCATGAGTCCCGAAGGAAGACAAGGAGTCATGCTGTTCTGCTTACTCATGCAGAGGAAACTAAAATCTCTTATGAAATAACAAATGCACTATGAAAGACCTAATGCCAGCCTAATCACTCCGCAAATCTTGATCTTAAGTGGCAAAAACGCCTGTGCTGCTCAGTGACAAAATCGAACACTGAAGCCAAGTGGGGATGAGGAATAGTAGTGCTTTAATACATCTCATTTTCCCTTCTGCTCCAAAGTCACAGTTGCAAAGCCTGGTTTTTGCATTAGTAAGAGGTGATGTGCATTAGCAGTGAATCCACAGAGTGGGACAGCTGGAGTTAAGGATCTGCAGGACACATTATCTCTGTTTCAGGGTGCTGTACCTGGCATAGGTCTAGTTTTGTCTGAATGGGACAATTGGCTGGAACACACTAAAGGCTCTCCTGAATCACATAATTTTGTTTGCTTCAAACAAGAGCAGTCCAGCTTTTACAGAGACCACTCCATGACCCAGAGCAAGGTAACAGGGACAATTGGTCTGCACTAAAGTACTGATCTAGATTTACAATTTATCAATTTTACAATTTTACAATTGCTTTCACAAACATGCTGGCAAACAAAAAACTACATGACTGAAGAGCTGACTCTCTCTATGGCTTTTTCTATACTACTGAGATTAGATTGTCAAAGACACCTAACAAACAGGCAGCTCACACCCAAAAAAGGAACTATTTTCTAGGCAGCACTACACCATGTTTTTAAACACCACCCTCTTTATTGGCATCTTTTACCAGAATAAACTGCATATAAGTTTGCATTTCCACACTCCGAGCTAGGATAGCTTCTTTAGCAAGAACTTTACATTTCAATATTTCGTAAACTCTGTGAAGTCTATACCATTCCAAACCAAGAAAAAATATCCAGGAAGGAATCATGGTGCCTAAACCTTTCCCTGGTGAACCAGAACACTTTTCATAAGCACATTTCATTTCAGCAAAACATAATTGACCTCACACACTGAATGCCTTCTCCTTGCCAGTCTTATCTTCACTAATCGGATATTTGTGTGAGCTAGAATCTGCTTCGTGTAATACTTAAATAATCATGAAAGGAATGTGGCCCAACTGTGAGAAACCTTTAATCCTCTCTTCCCTGCCCCAAAATGCAGGTGCCCATAACAACACAGTGCAAAACTTCTAACATATCTTTCCTTTGACCTCTTGTGCTCTTTAGCTTCTGTTGGTACATAACCAGTTCCCTATCACAAGATACATGAATTATCTCCATGTTCTTCATAACAGTAGGTTATACGAGAAGCAGGCAACAAGCCTTTTTCATAGCTGAGGTCTGGATCAAATAGAAGATATGTGTACTTGAAAATGACACTCTGCAAGGCCTCTGCCGGAATTTCTGGGTCTTGGGGTAGAACCCAGAGCTGAGATTTGGCCTCAAAGGGGCAACTATAGACAGACATGCTACCTTCAGTAGAAGTCATCTGAGGCTTGTCCTTAGAAGACACTAAGCACAACGAAATGTCTCAAACCCAGTCCCTCAATAGAGTTTAACTGAGGCAGGACTGGAGGAATATAGGCCTCCACATTCACATCCATGCATGCCTACACACACACACGTACCTACATATCTCTGTATGCATGCATGATCCACAGCATGGTGCTCTGCTAACTAGAGAGAAGCCTACAGCCAGTTTTGCAAAGATACAGGCAGTCCCTTTGCACAATCAGGGTTGGAAGTGTGTGGTTGCATAACACCTTCTGGTACTTTCTTTCATGTCTGTAAGGAAGAAAGTTGATCTGGATGTGGTCAGTGTCCATGCCTTTCCTTGATGAGATCACACTATGTAGGAAAACTCCTAAGACTCAGGGAAAAATCAGAGAGCATGTGAGCTCCAGAAAATATGGTAGTCAGGGCATTCACCTGCAAAACAAAAAACTCAGGTTCTGATATTAATATTCAGAATCCCTTCTGGAGATTTAACCAGGCGAATTAAACAGCTGGATAACTGGTAACAAGTGTGCCATGCCTTCCAGAAGCTGTCACCATTATGAAGGAAGACTGATCCCTGTTCCCTGTCCTGGCTCATGAAGCTTGCATTTTTCCCCCTATGGGTCCTGGCACAATGCCCTTGCCCATGACCTGCAGATCCACAAAGTGCTCTGCTGGAGTTCAGGTAGAGCCAAACTTGCTGAATGGGAGCACTGGTCTCTTCAGAGACTGTGTCAGCTGTCACTGTGCAGAGGAGGACCTCCTTCGTCAGCTGCATGTTTGAAAGTAAACTGTTTCTGGGAAAAATAAACAGCTGGATGCTCAGTTCCAACTAAGTAGTAACATTTAGCCTTTCACTGGAGCGTAACTTTGGGAACTTGAGAACATTTTATCACTAAAACTCAGGCCTTTCAGCTGTTTCAGCAAGCTAGGCACCATGGGGAGGCAAAGGAGAAGTACTCTCTTGGACCAAATTATGTGTAGCCTGCATTCAAAGTTCTTAAATACTCTTTTGTTCCCAAAGTCTTTGAAAATTAATCTGGGCAAGGAGTAAGCGTCATGAGACTTTTTCAAACATCATTCAGGAACTTCTCAACTGTGCCTTGATCTTATTTTACACAATGATGTCCTGTTCAAGACCCAGCCTAAATTCTGATGAGTCAAATCCCCAGCAGGAAGGCCAGAAAAAATTCATCCCAGGCTCTGATCATCAGCCATGGTCTTCTGGAAAATGTGGATGCAGCTCAAACAGGTTCTTGGTGTTTCCAATCTAATGACACATAAGCACACCTGGATACGGAGAAAACAGTTGCTGAATGAAATCTGACTGACTGATTACTTGGACACTATCAAAAAGTGGTGTTGGCAATGTAATAAAATGCTTTAAATCTGAAGCTGTGTATAGTGTTATATGGGTGATTCTTTGCCTTCTGCCCTACCTTCATTACACTTCTGTTTCCTCCAAATGGCTCTGCTTTTGGCTCTGAGTCCAATTCCTCTTCTGTCTGTCACTGACACAGTTGAACTACTCTCAAGAGGTCAGACTAGACTGCCAGACTTTCTTGCAGTAATGCTCTTTGGAGAGCTTAATCTTGCCCTTTCTGTGGTAGAGAGAATGGGAGCTTCAAAATGCTGTAGTACTGAATTTTCAGAGAGGGGAATCCCCACATGGCTTATGAATAGTTAAACTTAATAACACACCACAGAGCAACCCAGTGATAAGCTTAATAAATTGCTCAGGGGAAAGGAGTTCAGTGGTACTGAAAAGTATGTGTGAAATCTTGAATCTTTGTCAAATGCAGATAATGAACACATGAACCATTATCCAGATTTTTCACCCTATTGGTCTCAGAGCTCTACTTGAATCTGGCAGAGGTATCACCTTGAATGTTGTCATTTAGGATTTCTGTAGTACTCTGTTACTGATTTACCAGCTTGGAAAACTTCATAATTGAAAGGGTCAAAGCCTGAACTGGTAGCCCACATTTGACTTCAGCTCCAGGCACTGCTTGTAGTTAATCAAATTCCCAACTGTTTTATGAGAAAAAAAAATACATCTTGCATTTTGTTCCAGTCTTTTTAAAAGGGTAGAGTATGACATAGGGTGCGTCAGACCATGGCACTATTCTTTTTCTTCCCTTAAAACCATGGGCAGTTTGAAGCATGGTGGGAATTACCACACGCTCTACAGGAGCATAAGCATAATTTCTGGGCCAACAGTGATAAATGAGCAGCAGAGGCCACTTACACATGGTGATTTCGATAGTTCTCCACAAGTAAGGAGCAGGAAAATTACAGCTGTCCTCTACAAAAAAGAGAAGTTGTGAAAAGTTGCCGAGAAGAGACAAATACGTCCCCATTGCAGATGTCCACAGCTAGGAAAACTGATGTCCACAGTAAGAAAATTGAGGCATGAATTCCCAGGGAAAGCTGAAAAAATCAATAAATTACTCTTTCCATTCTTATGAGCCTAGAAATGGATAAATAACAGAGTTACAAGACCTCTCCTTCTGCCATACTCTGCTTTGTACTTCCAGGCCTGTACCTTGTGAACATTAGAACAAGTGGCTGACTCTCATACTTTTGTGTAATCCACTGATTCCAAAGATAAATATGTGTATGTACACATTCTACCATGATTAAGGCCTACATTGAAATTATTTCAGTATTTCCATGACAGTTTAGTTACAGAAAATGACCACTGAATCTGCAGTTTCTGTAGAAAGGCTAAAATAAGGATTGAGTAACAAAATGCATTTTACATACTCTAAAGAGCTTTTCTGTAGTCTTTATTTATCTTTTCCCATGTAATTTCTCTCATCTTCCTCAGTAAAGCTAATCTAAATAACCATAAAATGAGATTAAACCTCATATACGGACACTCTTATTCAGAAAGAAACAAGGCTAAATTCAATTTAATTTAAATCACTTCTAAAGTCCAAACGAAAGCAAATTACAGTGACTGAAAGTAAGTTTCATTTTGCATAACAGTTTCCAGTGGTTTGGGGGATTAATGTAGCTTCAATAATCAATTTCAAAATCACTATGTTTAATATGGATCATTTTCCCTCAGCATCAGAATGTAGGGAGGCTCTAAATGGAAGCTATTTGTTAAAGTTCATAGGTGCTTTAGAAAGGATTGAGAATATTCTTAAAGAAATAAAAAAGAGACAACTTCAGTTACCAGAGAACCACAAGATGATGTCTAGCAGTTCTCCATCAGCCATTAATGATGTCCAGCATCATCAGGCACCCAGAGCTTCACCAGCAACCTGCTGACACCACGCACTGTCAAGTGATAACAGTGTGCTGGAAAACATCATTTTTAAAGCAGCATGATCACAGTGAATTTGGATGACCCAATTCTGTAGGGCTTGAAAAGGCCAGTATTCTGAGCTCCACTCCAAACACATCCTATCTCATAGGTCACAGATTAGACTTTGATACAAGCTTAGGTTTTAGAACAGCTTCCATGTTCCAAAAATGTTGTCACAGACATGGGATTGAACTGTTAATTTGGCAGGATATCATTCTTTCCACTAGCACTGTGACATATGGGGGTGGAGGAGGAGAAGAGATGGGAGTGAAAGGTGGATGTTTTGCATCCCTACTCAGCTCGCTCTGTCTTTTTTAACACAGTCATCCATTGCAACCCCTGACTGAATAAGCTTGGCAAGCTCAGGGGCCAGATGTCAAAGTCTGGCTTTGACTGTAACTCTCCAACGCTGGCATTTGGCTGTGCCATTGCCTTATGCATGGGCAGTCCATTACTTATTTTTAAAAGAGTAAAGCTACTGACTTTGCATCATTAGCTCTCTACATTCAATTTAATTCCATTATTTACAAAGTAGTCATTTTTTAGGCACAGAAAATTCCAAGTGGCCAAGTAACTCCTTTCCTTTTTATTAATATTAAGAGACAGATCAAGCATTATCTAGGTAATTTGCTTCTTCCTTAGTAATCTAAAATCACTAATCTTGTTGTTGAATCCAAATAACTCAATCTGTGAGGAATTTGGAGAGCTCACCCTGGGCTGCTTTTGTGCTTGGACTGTGGATGCCTGTAAACAGTAACAAGGTGTCACAGTAACTTGTGTGTGAATAGGGTCAGACTCAGAGATGGCTATATATCAAAGCTAATTAGAAAACAAAATCCTGGAGGGTATGAAAGCATTTCTTTTAAGTGCTGCTCTATTGGACAGCTGCAGTTGTGTACCAGCTAATGCCACCTACTGTGGGAATCAGTTTTCTTATACAAACTCTTCACCATGAAGAGGGGCAGATGAGCTGGGCCCATAATAAAGAGGTTTGAAGTTGGATTTTTTTTTTGTGGAAAGAACTATCTAGGTGTTTGAGATGTATCTATGGAGCTATATATTGCTGCCCATTGATGGGGGAGGGATGTGTGAGATGTGTCATCATTTCAGCTCTTATAAGGGAAAAATGAAAAGTATTAGTCGGAGAAAAAAAAAGTCATTATTGTCAAGAAGAATAAATATTGCAAAGGAAAAAATGCAGCCAAAAGAAAATGCTTTCTAGTATTGTTTTTAAATATTCATTTCTATGAACTAAAACTATTGTTCTTTTTTATTGACTAAGGTGCTTCACATTAATATTGAAAACATCTATATGGAATTTACTACATTTTAATTATTTTTTGCCCTTCCTGGGATATTAATGTTGAGATTACCTTTGAAAGAGTATTACTATATATGCAAAGTTCAGCAAGTTCTGTGGCTCTACCAGTTTGAATTAAAACAAGAAATGGAGGAAGTATGCTGCTATCATGACAGCTCTAGATTACTGCTGTTAGTAGTTGGTGTGATCAGTGTACTTGAAGCTTTACTTTTGGTCAGTGTCCTAGAAATTTTCCTTTCCTTCAGCAGCAAATTACTGAGGGAGGAAAATCTGGGAGACTTGGCTCCATGGATTTAGATTAAGGATTTTAATAATATCATAATGTAATGTGTTTCACCTGTTGCACCTGTTTAGATTTCACATTCAGGCCAGTGCTTTCATTGTTTAACTGTAACTGGTTGAGCTGGGCAGAAAGTGTGTTTAATAGATAAAATTTTCTGATTGTTGGCTATGATTCATCTCCTGGCATTTTGTCCTATGGGATTTAATCTTTAAATGCTTGTACCCACTGAAAGTGGATGTACTGGGTTTGTGTGGCAAGGTTTTGCTGCAGGGGTGGTTTCTGTGGAAAGATGCCAGAAGCTTCCCCCATGTCCAACAAAGGGAATGCCAGCTGGCATTGCAAGACAGACCCATTGCTGCTCAAGTCCAAGCCCAACAGCCCTGGTAATAAATAGTGCTTCTGAGGTAACAGGTTTTAGAAGGGGAAAACAAAATCACCTGCAAAACACCAGCTGCAGCCAGAAAAAGGAGTGACACTATATGAGAGGAACAGCCCTACAGGCACCAAGGTCAGCAAAGGAGGAGGGGGAAGAGGTGCTTCAGGCATAGGAACTGAGATTCCCTTGCAGCCCCTGGAGGCCTACAGGGGAGCTGAGATCCACCCACAGCCCTTGGAGGAGCCCGCCCAGAAGAAGGTGGTTGCCTGAATAAGGCTGTGACCCCATGGGAAGTCTACACTGGAGCAGGCTCCTGGCAGGACCTGTGACTCTGGAAGAGAGGACTCCGAGCTGAAGTAGGTTTACTGGCAGAACTTGGTTTATTTTTCATTAACCAACTTGGATTTGATTGGAAATAAGTAATTTCCTCGAATCGTGCCTGTTTTGCTTGCAACAGTTATTGCTGAGTGACCTCTCCCTGATTTTTTCTTAACCCACAAGCCTTTTGTTTTATATTCTCTCCCCTGCCCAGCTAGGAGGGAAGTGACAGAGAATTTTTGGTGGGCACCTGATATCCAGTCAGGATCAACCCACCACATCAAGTTACTGCAGCTGTTCAATAGACTCAGTTATCTCAATAGTTTAAGATATCTGGAGATCAGAGTATTTCACAGTGAATCCCAAGGATCTTGTTTCTCTCATAACTAATCTGGCTATGGTTCTTTCAAATTTCTAGAGTTGGCAGCAATTTCCTAAACCTGTTCCAGAGCCTATCAGAGCTTTCTTTCCCTGTCAACAAGAGGTCATTCTGCTTTCCAAGACGAGGGGCAAAACCATGATGAGTGATCATACTGGCAGCTTTGCTTTAGTCTATCCAAAATATCAGGTACTTCGCTATATTAAGCTAGAATCAGTGAATGCTTTCGCTGATTCAACTTGCCAGGGAGCCTATGGTTACCACTCAGTGTTTGCCACTTGATGCCCAGAACTGGAATATTTTTGTGAGAGAGGCAGAGGCTGTAGAGGCAGCAACTGGAGAAAAAAGCAAAAAAAGTGAAGCTTTCTCATGGCAGACCAGTTGAATGCATTAAGCAGATGTTTTTCTTTTGTTAAAAAAAAAAAAAAAAGACATTTCTCTCTTCTCTTTCTTGCTGTGGTCAGTCTCAGTGGAAACCACTTGAAAGTTGCAGAATAAATACAACATCAGAGCAGTGATACCAAGGGGGATAGTGAGGAATTTGGTTTTGTTCTGTTTTTTTCTTGCTGTCCCAGTGTGAATAAATAAGAGATGTACTGAAGCATCCTATGGCAAATCTCACCCTAGGTTTCCTCCATGGGAAATGTAGTAAGAAAAGGATAATGAGGTTGCACTTGTTGTCAGTGATGACCTACTACACGGGAAATGTGCCTTTTCTTCAGCCCTGTTTTTGCTCCACACTATAGCTACTCAGGCACCCAAGTGTGAAAATTCGGATCACAAATATGAGTTAAAAATCCAAGTTCCTGTATGATATCTAGGAAAGATAATCAATTTTAAAATGAGTCACAGAAGTCAGCACATTGTAGGAAGTACATCTAGTTCAACAGGAAGAAAATACAGAAAGAGAGTGCCAAAAATCTTGTCCGTCTTTTGTCTTTAACGTATCTACTTACATTTTTAACTTACTCACTTAGTGGAGAATTGCTTTTACAGCCCAATATCTTTGTGAAAACTGTGCTTTCTTTTAAAATATGGTTGCTGAGTCATATGAGCCATAAGACTGCCTTGGCATACAAGACAAGGCAGTGTTGTTCACTTCTTGTACAGAAGGAAACATAGAATCTTCTCACCAAGAGAATGGCCTAAGTCCTCATCCTGGGAATGTTCAAACTCACCATTCCAGGAAAGAACCCCAACCCTGGAAGAGCACCACTTTCTACATTTAGTTTTGAAACATGGAAAACAACAATGGGGAACAAGACATTAGTTCATCCAGCTTTCTGCAGCCTCAGGCAGGGTGAAGACCCTCCAGTGTGAGACGGGATGTAGCAGAGCTCCTCAAGGCAAAGAATGACTGGGGTCCAGGTCTCTGGCTCCATGGGTGGCTATCAGCATCTAAAGTGGTGTATAAGAGGAAATGGGTTGCGCATCTGTTATCCAGTTGAATAACAGTGTTTTGGTTCTTCAGAATACTTACAGTATCACACGTTCAGGAGTATGTTTTGCAGACAGAGAGAATAAAGGCACTCCCCTGCAGCATTTGCTTCAGTTTCTGGCATCTGGAGATGAACAAATGTTTTGACTCCACCCTTCTTATTTTCTTGCAGGCTATCTCCAGACACTGCCCTGCCCAGATGAGGTTTTGGGTTCCAGACACCACTGGGGCTATGCACAGGGTATATTACACAGGCCTTTCAACTTCCGTTCTGGTACCAAGACATCCACTCTGCCTTTTCTCCCCTACACCTTCTCTTTTCACTAGAAGTCAAATGATGTCTTATATTACATCATTTACAAAAGCACTTCTTCATTTTCTGTATTAACTGGTTAATTTGATGAGTTAACCTAGAAAAAACTATCTGAAGACATAGAAGAAAAAGTATAGGACATGAGAAAATTATGTAAAGAGATCATAGAAAGTTGCGAGTTTAACCATCATTATCATTATTCGATACGGTGTTGGTGAAACACTGAAGAAGCCACCACAATTATCTGGAGTAAAAATTACAGCTCTTCATGAAATCCTCCACCATGTGTGTACACCAGGAGCATATCTGCTGATGACTACTGAAGAGAAGTTTCAGCTGTCTTTGAAATCAGCTGGATATGCTTCATTCAAACAAGTATGTGAAGTCATCTAGAACATTCTGCCCCTTTGCTTGGCTCATTACAAGGTTTCCTTGACAAAACTGTAAGTTATTTTCTACTGCATACAGCACTTACCACTTGTCATTAGGCAGATTATTGCTATCCAAATACCACCCTGCAATACTATGACCAAACCTAGAAAATATGCTTACATCACCTGGGAATGTGTAGGTTGGCACTCTATCACTGGAAAGAAACATCAACCCTTTTTTTCCCAACTGTACTGTAGATGACAGTATCATGACAGAACCTCCTGCTGGCTGAGGTCACACAATATCGGCCATAAAAGGATGACTAATGGCTCCAGCACCAATTATTTAATGAAGGAACATATGCACTTGGGTCATCAATATAAGTACCCTCAGTGCTGGTACTGAGGGCATCCCAAGTGCTTTCAGAATAGCTGCACTATCCACAGCTTCTGGATACTCTTTTGGGCACAGCAAGAGAGGAAAGGCAAGTGGCCAGTCCTTTCATCCTTGCTTATGCTACTGGCTCTGCCTGAGCCCCACACAGCTCACAGCTGGACTAGTGACCTCTACCAACCTGCCCCTGCCAGGCTACTGCTGTGGGCCATAGATACAGCTGACCTGTTCTGGCCTTGATGAAAAAAAGTTAGTGAGTAAGAGCAAGTACTGAAGATGAACATCTTCCCCAGTTTGTTAGAATGCATTTTATTTCAAGAAAGCTTTGTGTTTATAATGAAAAAGGCCTTAAAAAAACCCAGATAAAACAATTTAAAAAAAAGTATAGTTTGTGGTTTCAATCCAGTCCTCTCGAAAACAGCCACCCAGAGCCCCTTTTTATTCCTCTTTTCACACAACTTCTACATCTTATGCTGGACCAGTAGCTAAGAGTGGCTTCCTCATCCTAGGCCAGAAGTTGAGGTCAGGGCTGCTAAAGCAAATTTACATCACATTTTCTCTAGAGCTCTCTGGACTTTCTCATGAACACTTACTTCCTTAAGGTCCAGAACCAAGGGGAGTCTGCAGGCAGAGACTGTTGATAGCTTTCCTTCAGAAACAGCCTTTAGCACAGTGTACAGATAAGGGCCCAATATGCATGTGAAGGCAGGAGAGGATGAGGGTGTAAGGGCTGGAGACACCACAAGGGTACCTTTGAAGACCTCTGTGCAGGCAGGGAATACTGGGTTGGAACCATGCACACAGTTCAGATCAGCTCATAGTAATGAGCAGCATGTGTTCCAGATGACAATTTCCAAACATGCAACATCTTGCAGGCAGATGAGGACTGGGTATGAAATCCAGCTGTGCTCCAATGGAACAACATATATGTATCTTCAGAGATTTGTACTTTAAATCTGAAGTTTTTAAAAGCAGAAATAACTTTAAGTACTTTCCTATTTAAAAGCCATCTGGGCAGAATTAAAGTTCCTGTCTAAGGAAGAAGAGTGAGAAAAGTCTTCTTGGGCCAAATGAACTTATAAACTCATAAAAGAAGGTAAAATATGAATGACTACTTATCAATATGAAAACTATTATTTAATTCAGTTGTCAAACTAAAATGCATCTTTAAATTCTAGTGATGTATAAAGCATATTGTACCTTTTTGTGTGTATGTATATATATAGATATACAAATAAAATATTTAGAAATTTTATGTATGTTCATACATATATATTATATGAATGAAGAAATTTTTTATCTTCCTATTCAATTTCCCATTATTTTAAGCCCAAGGTTATTAGATTGTTGCTTAAAAACAAGTAAGACCACCTCTCAAATACATAACACCACATTTTTTTATTGATCTGAATGAAATGTCATTTAAAAACCCTAGATCAAATTTTAATTTAATCTGCTTTATTACTTGGGGTAAAACATACTTCTAACATTTTTGTGTTACAAATATGTGGTGGGCAATCTGGTTCCTCTGAACTATGAACACTACAAATGTTAATTGGGATGTCAGTGAAAATACAGTAGTTCATTTGGACATAGTGGAGGAAAATTGAGTTTATTCCAACATGAGCTTCGAAGTAAAGAAAACTGAAATTGCATTTCAAACTGTGTTTTCTCTTTTAAACTTGTGTGGTGCAGAGAAGACTATTGATCTTATTTTAAGATTCTACTTTCGGCACTTTAAATAAACTTCTTAAAACATTTTGTGCTTTATCTTTTTCTTACCAAAAAAATCCCAAAGGCCATAGATGGAATGAGTACAATGGGATTCATTAACATACTTAAGAGATTCTTGAAGATTCACAAGACATCCAATGCTTTCAGTCTGTGTGCAGTACTTGTTTACATGATAGTTTACTACAATTATGTCAACATGTCAATGAGAAACATGAGGCTATCACACAAATTGTGATTGAAGAACAACCCATGAAGACAGAAATTATTCCAGGGAAAAAAAGGCCCCCCAAGAAGCTTGCTCAAACCCTGAATGAGCGTGCTTTTCACTGAAGGTATGTTTTCCAAATGCAGTGAAGGAGGAAGCCTTTAGGTCTAATCAGCTTCATTATGAGATGCTGAGACTCAAGCAGTACCAGAGCCTCTTTTTACAGTCTGTCAGCACAGGCATGGTACCCATCCCTAAGGAATGCAGTGCATTTACACATTACTTCAGCATTACAGTCATATAAATACTGCCTGGGCCTATGAGTTCTCAGAAACATTTGTGATCCCAGTAGGCTTCTGAGGCAACAGGGCCTTATTGTACCATACTGCTGCTTTAACTGTTTCCCTTCAGTCACGTCTGATCTTAGTTCAGAACAATTTGGGAATCAGAAAGGGTCTTAACCCTAAAATGGCATCTGTCCCAAGAGCTACCTGATATGAAAACATGCAATTATGAAATAATCAGTAAGGAAGTAGGATTATTATCACTGTCCATAGCTATTAAAAAGCCAGAGTAAACAAGACTGAGGCTGAAAGATGCTCATATCATTTATCTATGGACCTTGATGACTAAGAAGAAAATAGACAGAATAAAATAAATGGAACTACTCAGCTGACTCAGCAACGTTTTCTTTTATATTATTCTGCATGTCCTGCTTGTCATTTCCCCAGTCAGTAATCCTTTTTCTGGGATGTGAGTATCTTAGTCCCTATTCACATCTCCCAGGGATCCTTCATATTTCAGAGAGTCTTAGCACTCCAGTCAATTTGCTGAGACAAATCTTTGCTGGCAGGTGCTTGTATAAGCAAGAAGTCAAAGAGAATATACTTTGATCCATCATTGACCAGAGAATGCTTTCCAAGGGTCAGCCCATGTTAGACTCCTTGTTCAACTACAATCTTCAAAACCTAAGTGGTCTACTTGCCTATCAGACAGCCTTGAGAAGAAGTACAGTAACATTCCACACATAATCATTGTCTAAAACTGCAAAATTTAGGAGTTCTCCAACTTTATATAAGGAGTGACTGTTAGCTATTCCTAATCACAGTTATTTCTCCCCCTCATTTCCACCACATTTTTCCTAGCTCAATATTTTCTAGAGGAGACACCTTCCACAGGTTCTGTATTTAGCAATACTTCCTCTGGCAACCATCACCAGGTCACCTTAGCCAATTGGAGGCCTATATTCTTCTCAGATATACAAGTAATCATCATGGGGATAACATCTAAAAGGCAAATCCACTAAATGATGGAACAGGCTGGATCGTGGAGAGATTCTAGTAATATCATTCCAACACCTGAAATTTAAAACACCCCAAGCCTTCTTGCCAGGGCACTTCATTTTTCAAAATTAGCTGCACTTCAACAGCCTGAACCTGTAACTCAAAGACCATTAACCTACTTCCTCTGCCTTTCTGCAGGAAATTAATAGAAAGGAGTCTTCCAGTATCTTACATATGTATGATTTTCCAAGGGCTTAAAAAAGATTTACTCTACAGCACCTACTAAAATAAGGTTTCACTCCTCAGTTGAGACTCCTCTTGCCAGATGATAGCTCAGACTGACACTTTTTTAATGGCTCAATATGTAGGCATATCTGAAAACTATAGATTTAGTGCCAACAATAGATCGACTTTTAATGAGAATAGCATTTACCAATGTCCCAGTAATTCACTTATCACATACTGTCATTAATGTACCAATAATTGTAAATTGCTTCTGCCTACAGAAGCTCTGCTCACAAGGTCCTGTGAAGTCAGCATCTTAGCCTTTATGTAGACTATAACATCTTGCTTGGCTAGTGAATGTACTGTGTCATTTATTTTTACTGCCTCATTTGTACATAGTTCCCTTTTCTTTCAGAAGCTATGTTCTGCTTTCCATGACTGAGCCATCCATCTTTATAAAGGGATAAGAATCCTTTTAAAGGAGGAGTGCCGAATTCTGCACTTTATTAAGGCTGAAATAGAGGCTGCCACACTGTATTCTAAAAATCAAACAAAAGAACAAATTGAAGAGCCAAAAGGTTTCAGAGGAGCTGTTTGACAGATAAAACAACTCTCTGTATCAGAACCACTGGGATTATTAAAGGTGCATGTGTTTTCATTCCCCCATGCAGTTAGAATCTCCTTTCCTGAACTATATACAGAGTAGAACACTCAAGAGCTCCTCATATTCTCAGGACAGCGCTCAGGTGTGACAACAATTAATCAAAAACAGAAAGAAAGAAAATTATCACTGCACAGTTCATGAGAAACCCTTTGCAAATATAATTTCAATGTTTAAATTATGCCAGGAAAAAGAAGAATGTAAAACCTTCTGAAGAGCCACAGATAAATGTGCTTGCCATGTCTGGTTTGTATCAATCAGGAATGAAGCCAGAATTTTTCTGGAACTGAGGCTCAAAGACAAAGCCTTGGGAAGAGGAGGCAAATACATTGTTCTGAAGATTCAGCTGAACTTTCTATGCACGTTACTGATTTTTTTTGGAGCTTCTTTACAAAACTAACTTTATGAACTAATTAGCAACAATAGTACACAAAATGCAGGGATGACTAATGGCAAGATAAAAATTCTATACACGTGCAAGTGATAGTTGCATAAAACTCTCAGCAAACAACCAATTACCTCTATGCTTTTTCATCAAAGAAGAATAATACAAAATTTAAATAATCAAAGTGTATTTTCCATATCATATTTTCTCATAGAAGCATTGCATCCATAGCCTGGAAGCAATCAGTAGGTAGAGTTAAATTACCATTTATTTTAGATAGCCTTGCTTGGCCTCAATCTAGGTTTGTAGGGAAAAACTGGAGGGGAAAACACAACCATTAGAGAGGAATTATAGTAATTTGCAAATGCAAAAGTGGGTCAAATCTGCTATATAAATTATTCATAATGAATTGTTCATTCAGATTTATATTGGATAGATTTGAAAACACTGAAATTGAGATCAAAATTCCTGTAAGGGTGAAATTACTTCAGCGTGTTACTGAGAATAGCTATAGTATTTTACTTTATGAAATATTGAGCTGACATTTATCTATTCATTAGGGTTACCTGCATTACAGAACAATCCATCCATCGAGAAAACTCTAAGGACAAAATGACACAAACAGAATGTGCATTGCATTAATGGCTAGCATTTAAGAGAGGATGTCAGAGAGAACCTGAATAAAAATATCCACTAGTACTAGAAAATCACACTCCAGGCTTCAGCTTCCCCAGTAATAGGGTGCAGGGTAGTTTGGCAGGCACAGAAGCTGAATGTAAGATGCATCTCTCTTTAGGACTGACTCATCCTTTCTGCTGGCACAATCTGTTTTCCCCAGCATGCAAACACTTAATCCAGCCCCCCGGGGATGTTTATTCTGATAACTAAACGGGCTCTGTTTGGACCTCACTAACAAGCTGTCTCTCTTTCACATCCGCTCTAAGTGGCACTAGACATAAGCATGGTTAGCAGAAGCCTGTTGGGTCTATCAGCCCAGATGTGTGCTCCTGCTTTACTTAGAAGTACAGCTAGGGAAGAGAGAAGGAGATGTCCACCAGCTTCCCCTCTGCACCCACCGGTGCACACCCCATGGTGGAGATGTGTCAGGGAGGAGACCCAGACCAAGCCTTTGGGGTGCCTGCTCAGAGCAGTCTCTGCAGCACAACCCCTTGGGCAAGGACTGGGCACAAGAGCCCTGCAGCAGCACCCAGCCACAGGAACTCGTCCTCCAACAGCATCTTTCTGGATCCTTTTGGGGAAGCACAAACTTGGATAAGATGACTTACTTTTTCTAATTGATTTTTGGCACCTACCTTGGTTTAACAGGCATGTCATGGGAAATTTTCTTTCTCTCGAGACAAATTTGTCCTTGACAGAATTGCACTGATTGGAAAAGTTACATCAGGGATGGATCTGGGCAATTATCATTTCAATTTGGGTAAACATGACTTAGCTGCTTTAGCATCATTTGCTCAGATAATCAATATATACAGACATACAGAAATGAAGGCACACCCATTGCATAGCTCCACTGGACACAGCTGAAGATATATGCTATGATGTAGGCAAGACTACACAAGCCCTACAACTTGAAAATGCATAGTGTGTCTCTCTCAGCCAAGGACTGTTCCTGGCTTTGATCACATATATGCCCAACAGAAGCCTTTTTAAACGCTCATGACTCCCACTCTTGTTTTTTTCAGTACTATTGGTTCAAAAGAGAAGTACCTTTAGTACTTAATAGTGTGCAGGATTACACAGCATTAGAAAGATGACCTTTTTATTCTTCTCCACAAGTCACATGAAGTGCTTGTAAAACATGCTGAGCATTGCTCTCTGGGCTGCTGAGTGGCAGAGAAATTTTAGCAGCTGAAAAGAAAAGGTGCAGGTTAGGTAACTATTTTAAGAGATTTTTTTTTAGTCTTTTCTAGTAGCTGCTGACAATTTATTTATTGTACATTTGGAAAAAGTGGTCTGTCAAAAATTCCTCACTTCATGCATCAATTGAGGGGAGAGATTCAGCTTGAGAAATATGCTTTATTTTTTAAATGTTAAAACTTGGCATAATATTTTTGTGTAGCCTCATTTAGTACTACACCTACCATCCATGCTGAACTCTGCTTTAGAAATGCCTCCTGCTCCTGTATCCCCTGGGCACATTAGGCTTCAGTCAGAGTGGTTGCCCTGCCTGGGTCCGGGCAATGTCTGGGTCTCTCCAAAAGGATGGCACCTCTCCTAAAGGATGACCCCCTGGCTACCCTGGGATCAGTGCTGAATACCTTTCTTTTGCTGCAGCAACCACCATCGACTTTTTTTCTTTTTAAAACCCACTCTGTTAGAGCTGACACCTGCAGAAACACATGAGGGTAAAGGCAAACTATCCATTGATGTGTCTACAAGGTTCAAACCCATGTAAGCCATGGCCAGATTGCAAGAGACAGACAAACCTGTGGCTAAAAGAACTGAAATCAGTTCAGAGAATTCCTGCTTATCTTGCCCTCTCACATCTTTCAGAACTTCTTCACCTAGGACATACTAGTTCTCAAGATCTCCATCTGGATATGAATGGCCTTTTTATTTTTCTCCTACCTCATTAATTAGAGTTCAACCCATGGAAACTCAGTTTCTTGGCTGATTCGGTGACTTCATTTCTGAAGTTATCACCGAGAACAAGTTACTGGCTGCTAACAGCTATTCTTTGCCAAGATTTGAAGTTTTGTTCCAGAATGGAGGTTAAAAAAAATAAACAGAGAAGTGATGGGGCGGACTTACAAACAGCTAAATGGTCTTTAACTCATGGGAACAGTTGGGGAATAGTTGTTTTATGTGGATGTAGGCAGATGTGCACTGAATAGTCACAACCAGATTGCCCTCTCAGCAGAAAGAAAACAGCACTATCAGCATCTTACCTTCCTCAGGTCCTCACCCTGCAAGACACTCCTGGTTTATCACTTCTGCCTGCTGAAACTGTTCTGTCCATGTGAACCTCCCAGCAAGTCCAACATTATGTTACTGAAGAGGATGCAAGGGTTGCATTGAACCTGGGTCTCCTCTCACCTCACAGAGTGTTCTTATCTTCATGAATGAGAAATAGAGAAAAAGGAAGGTAACAATATTCCCTCCTGGGCATTTTTGCTGCTCATCATCTTCTTTCTTGCTTAAAATCTCACAAAAGTTGGCACAAGATAACTGCACTTCTCAGCAAATATATGCCTTGAAAAAAATACTTTAAAGTTACTCTCATTAGAGTCATTCTACACTGAAATAATGAGACACCTTCTTGTTCGGAAAATGAAGAACCTCACACTCTGGCCTTGTAACAACCTCCAAGAATTCACTCCTCTCCCTGACTTCTCAATGCGTTTTCCCTATTTGTTCTCCTTTCTAAATAGAGAGCTGGTGCTCCAGCACCCCAGAGAAGATACTATATTAACAATTTTGACAGAAAGGGTGAAAGGGAAAGAGGGTCAGTGACAGAGCTTTGTGAAGACTCAGGGTTGAGAGAGCACTGTAGCAAGGTGGTCCCTACTATAATCTGAGCTCTGCGTCAGCTTGTGGAGCCCATCCTGCAGGCACACATAAGTGGGGCAGGAGGTCATGGGACCAGTCATGGACAAAACTTTCCACAATTCCTCCTGCTCCAGGACTAGCACTATAATCACACAGGGTAAGTTCTTAGATACTACGTCTCATACTCTTGCTTACATTTGGAAAGTTTGTTCTGATTTTCAGCACTCTCATGACAGTGTCCCAGTTAGTATGGCTTTCCAAGGGCACACTTTGGGCATCAACTCTCTCAGGTTGGCGCACAGTTCACAGCCCCCTCTGTTACTACAAGAAAATTTTAGAAGCAACAAATGGAAGCACACTCTTTGTCCAGCTGCTGCAAGTTTGCTGCAGTATGCTTGCATCAGAACAGAACTGAAATAGCAGGCCAAAAGAGCAGAACAGGAGATTGCTGTCTGCACCAGCCCTATCTAGCCCAGGGCCTTGTAAGGGAATGCCTGTTTATTCCATCTCTAAATAGGATGTAAAATTGGAAAAAACCATCCGCATTGGCCTTTCAGAGGCATCACAAAATTGACTAAGGATGCTATTTTATTCTTGTCAAATTTAGTTGGCATCATAATTTTTTTACATTTGATTCACAGGCACAATAAAGGGGAAGATATAACAGTAGGCAGAAGCAAGTGTTATGTGACAGGAGTATTAATCTCACAGAACTATCACCTGCATCAAGCGACTGGGGCAAGAAATAAGAGTCTCTTAGTAGGACTTTGGTGTCACACACTTATTACAAACTACATCACATAATTCCATAAAGAGTTGTTGAAATACTTACTTGAACAATAAAATTATGTAATATTTTCAAGATAAATACATTCTAAGTCAATGCCAAATTTTGTTTCCTAATATTTCTCTTTCTGTATTGGATCCAGTATTCTTAACCTAACAAATCTCTCTCAGTCAGATATAGTATTTCATGTGTCAGTAAGTTTAATTATTGCCAATGAATGGTCATTAATTATCCATGAGCTGTATTTGAAACTTAGATGTTGTTCTTATTCAGATTGCAATCTGTTGGTCACACAAATGTGTGCAAATGCAATCTGATTTGATTTGCTCACCAAGGAAGAATCCACAATTTCATTAAGAAACAGCTGAGGAAGGGAAGCTTTCTTCATTAATAAAAACAATTAGCGAGTTGCCCAGCTGTGTTACAAAGCAGCCAGCAACTTTTAGGCTGGCACCCTGGCAGACTAATAATCCAGTGCTAATTGGGATACACTAGGTAGGTTGTTCAGCTTCTGGTTCTTATTTATACTTATCTCCATTCAAAAGGAAATTTATTTCAAACGTCTTCTTTAAAAAAAATAAAAGCTTTATTTACTCTGAAACATCAACTGGTGAAACCCTTGCTGTAGGAATATTTGAGAGGACTCTGAGTAAGGTTTGCCAAGGAGGAATGAAGCCTTTTGCTGTCAGTGGGGTTGTCACAAAAACAGGGGAAGGAGACTGTAATTCCTTCTTCACCATCCTGACTCTCAGAACAAACTTGGTGAGAAAATACAAGCATTTCTCAGAGCAAGGAACAATAGGTCAGGCTCAGGGGTCTGACCCTGCAGTAGCTGGGGATCTTCAGGGAAGCATTATGGCTTGCTACGGTCCTCTGCCTCTTTTCTCCTACCTTGAAGATGGTGCACAATCTCCAAACAAAATCAATAGGGTAAAATCCCCCTCTCAGTAGCTGCTTTTTATATTCTCTGAGTTTCTCACCTCAAAAAACCAGAGAAAAATGTAAATAAAAACAACAACAAAACCCCTCAAAAACAAATAACCAAAACAAACAAAAAGGCAGAAGAGAGAAGCAGAAAACAAGAAGTGAACTACAGAAAAAACCACAAAATCTCAAGTCCCAGGTTATACACTTAGTCCTATCTATTAAAAATTACCATGGTTCCCCCAGCCATGTGTGTAACACAGTTGCTTCTTTTAATTCCCAGAAAACTCCTACATGCAGATCATTTGGACTCAAGCCAGCTGTTAGTGAGAGGCAATTTGATTCCCTGGTGACCTTTCTGCAAACACAGTGCCCAGATTGGTTTGGTACCCTGTGCCTAACCTCAGCTATTTGCTCCAGTCTGCATCCTCAGAGCAGAGCTTGTCCAACAGACACCAGCAAAATCTGGGACATCCTAAATTTCACAATCATAGAATAGTTTGGATTGGAAGGGATCTTAAAGATTGATTAGTTCCAACCCACTCCCATTGGCAGGGACTTCTTTCATTAGAAGAGTTTTCTCAAAGTCACGTCCAACCTGGCCTTAAACACTTCCACAACTTTTCTGGGCAACCTGCCACTGCTTCCTGACCCTCACAATAGAGATTTTTTTCCTTATATCTAATCTAAACCTACCCTTCCTTAGTTCAAAACCTCTACTTTACTTGAAACTATTACATTACCTGACTTGCAGCCGTCTGATTTATTTGCTTGACTTTACATTTCAACCCTAGTTGAGTAATTACGCCTTTCACTCATCTTTGGGAAATTTAAGTATGAAGCTTTAGATTCCTAGAAGTTCTTAGGTGATGGATGGAGCAGACAATTTCCAGGGGAGTGTTCAGAACTATGTCCTTTCCTGACCTACCTCCTACCTATGGAGGCATCTGTATTCTCCTGTGCTGCTCCATCCCAATGAACAAGGTCACACAGCACGTCAGGAAAAGAGGTGCCTAAAGGTCAGGGTGTTTCCTTGCAGCACTACAGGCACAGTACAGCTTACACTAAGACAATTAACTCAAACTGAATAAAAAGAAGCTGGTGGAAACAAATAAAAAGAAGCCATTATGTGAATTCTGGTGTAGTTTTCTGCCTCTAACTGCTAAATTATTGAGCATGCTCCATGAGATAATACCTGTCTTTTATTGTGAGGCATACTTTTGATTGGCAAATGAACAAAACCAGGGCAAACAAACAAAATTACTCCTTGTTTAGTGAAATCAACCTTTGCCAAGCCACACAACAGAGTAAACAACCTGAAGGAAAACCATTTGTCATAGGCAAATGTATCAGAATGTAAATATTATATGAAGAATGTAAATATCCCTTGAAGGTGCCCCATAAATAGAATGATAGCAAAATTAGTTTATTTTCTCAGGTTCTACATGTATAATATGGTAGTCATCAATCTGTACAGGTAAAATGCAAGCAAAAATCAATGCAATCAATCAAATATGAAGCTTTCCTGCAAATGAAAGGAAAATTGCTTTTTAGATGATATGCAGTAAAGCACAACTGCGTGACCATTGACTTTTTATTAGCTTGGACACAGGCAAAGCCCACCAATCATGAAGAAATTCCCTGTTACTGGCGGGAATTTTTTTAAGATTTATTATCTTGCATATGTCTGACCATGGTGTTTTAGTGCATGGTTTCTTTTTGAGATTTTTCTTTATTTGCTTAATGATGATATTTAAGCATGCAGATGTGCAAATACACTCAACAATTGTGAAGTCCTACCAAGGTCAGACCTCACTAGTGAAAATATTTCATTCATTGTCTTTTTTATTTTATAGAATAAAGTGTGTTATACCACAGCTGGTGAAATACATAGCTTGAAGGGAGAACTCCAAGGGGCTATCTCTGACCTTCACAGATTTAGGTCAAATCCAGTAATGAAAGTTAGCAACTTACACATCTCCAAGAAAAAAATTAGATCTATCAAAACTTAAACTAAAGGCTTCTATTTCACAACCATCATACGGCAAATTGCATTACAACTGTAGGAACACACCCTCAAAAGCCAAACATGGTGGGGAAGAACTGATGTGATCTTGTTCAGTGAAGAAGCCTTTAAGAGTTAACTCCATTATAATACAGTTTCCTGGACATAATTACTCAGGCACAACCTTAATACATAATGAAAGATGGCACTTCTCCTATTTTTCCTTGTTCTAAATGCCACAAACCATTTCTGATCCACCCAAACAGCCCTGTAGGGCACATGACCTATTGGTTTGTGCTGGAAGACATGGTGAGTTGCTTTTGGGGTTACAGCTGAGAAAGCCTAATTCCTTCTCTCACTCAGAGGAGAGGTATGAAGGAGACAAAAGGGACAATGCCCTCCTCTGTTGCCCTGATTTTCAAAAGCCTTCTGATATTTACATACTTGGAGTCAGAATTCCCACACTTTTCTCAAAACACTATGTGTTTTTTCACATTCCTTCTTGGAGGAGGAGAAAATTGACAGACTGTTCAACTAGCCAATGTGATTCGGAGGAGATATGTTATCCTCCAATCCACTCTCATTTTAGAGAGTCTATAAATTGTAGAAACTGTAAATAAAGCTCCCTTTTTGCCTTGGGCGGCTGAGCGTGTCCAGTGTGCTCCTTCCGTGTCCAGCGTGACAATTGGTGACCCCTCGTGGGAACAGCATTTGGTGCTCATCGGAGTGTCAGGCACGTTGGGTGCGACCTGTGATTCTTAACCCCCCCTCTCTTCCCTGCTTCTGTAGTGGCCGCTTGGCACTTTGCCTGCAGCTTTTGGAAACATGCCAACCCTTGCGTCCTTTGGGGAGGACTCACTGGTCCTCGATATCTGGAGAGATTTGCTGGAAAGGAGACAGGTTTCTGTCTCCCAGGGTGGCTTTGAGGAGCTCTTCCTGTGGGCGAGAAGCCAAGGGTTTTTTTCAGGTCCCGAGGAGGCTTTCTCCAGGGAGGCGTGGTCTCTGCTTGGAGAACACCTCCTTGAGACCCTCTCTATTGACTGTGACGTCGAGATCGCAAAACTCTTAATGCACTGGAAGAGGTTTAATAGCTCTTTCCACTGGTCTGAGAGCTCTAGCCCCGAAGGTTCAGTTCGAGATCTCGGCTCCCGGCCAGGTTCTCCCGTCCCGGAGGACCGAAGGGGTGAGAGGGAAGCCGAGGTCCTTTCAGAGGCGGGGGGGGATTTCAAGCCGCGGCAGGAGGCAGAGCCCTCCCTCCCCCCCCGCGGCGCTGTGAGGGGAGACGTTTCTGTCTCAGAGCGCGGCCCTCGGGCCCCTGGCCAGGGCGTGGACGGCGCCCCGCAGCCTGCTGGAGGCTCCATTGATGGGAGCAGACCCCGCAAAGATCGTGATCCCAATTGATCGGGAAAATTTTGACTGGAGCCTTGCAAACAGTGTTACCATGCAGTGTGCTCTGGAAAATTTCACAGGGCAGATTGTTTATCATCTGCCCAGCCACAAGCTACTGCACGTGGCGAAAAATACACAGATTTCTTTGCAGCCCAAATGTAGCCAGGAACCGGTGCAAGGACCCACCGTCTTCATGGACGGTTCGGGAAAGACAGGAAAGGCCATTGTTACCTGGAAGGATGGAGCAGAGTGGCAGGTTGTGGAAGGTCATGAGGATGGTTCAGCCCAATTGGTTGAGCTAAAGGCTGCGGTCATGGCGTTCGAGAAGTTTTCCCAGGAGCCTTTCAACTTGGTCACGGATTCCGCCTATGTGGCCGACATCACACAGAGACTGGGTTATTCAGTTCTGAAGGAGGTCAGTAATCCTGCCTTGTTTCAGTTACTGAAGACCCTGTGGTGTGCCATCCAGGCCCGGGTTCACCCATATTATGTTCTGCATACAAGGAGCCACACTAATTTGCCAGGGTTTGTAGCGGAAGGTAACGCGAGGGCTGACAAGTTGGCTAACCCAGCGTGGGTAGCACCTCAGCCAGATGTACTCGTGCAGGCCAAGGCATCACATGAGTTCTTCCACCAGAACGCACATACGTTGCAAAAGCAATTTCAGCTGACAGTGACTGAGGCTCACAACATTGTTGAGTCATGTGACAACTGTCATGCCCTTGGTGCGCCTTTGCCGGCAGGGGTAAACCCCAGAGGCCTTAGGGCCTTGGAGCTTTGGTAGACCAATGTCACCCAGGTTGCCGAGTTTGGCCGGTTCAAGTATGTGCATGTCACAGTGGACACATTCTCCTCTGCAATGTGGGCTTCTGCTCACACTGGAGAAAAGATCCATGATGTCATTGCCCATTGGAGGCAGGCCTTTTCCATTCTTGGTATACCTTCTGCT
The DNA here is from genome assembly GCA_910950805.1 of Acrocephalus scirpaceus scirpaceus. Lineage (NCBI taxonomy): Eukaryota > Metazoa > Chordata > Aves > Passeriformes > Sylviidae > Acrocephalus > Acrocephalus scirpaceus. The sequence goes on along the minus strand of OU383774.1, from coordinate 49,803,143 downwards.
GTGAAAACCGACAATGGTCCTGCTTATGCATCAGGGAAGGTGCGGCAGTTCCTGCAATTGTGGGGTGTTTCACACAAGTTTGGTATCCCACATTCTTCGACTGGTCAAGCTATTGTAGAACGCGCTCATGGTACTCTGAAGCGGGTTCTACAAAAACAAAAACGGGGAATGCAGGGTGAAACCCCGCACAGTCGGTTGGCAAAGGCCTTGTACACCATCAATCATCTTACGGTGCCACAGAACTCAAATAACACTGTCATCTTGAATCACCATCTTTCGTTGCAGGGTTCGGACGAGACACATCAGCCTCGAGCAAAGGTGCGAGTGAAAAATCTAGTCACCAAACAGTGGGAAGGTCCCTACGACCTTGTCATTTTGGGGCGTGGGTATGCGTGCGTGTCCACAGATACTGGGACACGCTGGGTACCCTTGAACTGTGTCCGTCCTGACCTGTGACCTCAGAGACAGAACCCAGCCAACAGGCAAGATGGAAACCGTGACCAAACTGAAAGCCATCAAGCGGATGAACCGTTGAGTGATGACTCTGATGCAGACAATGCAAGTGATCACTCTGATGGTTCCTCCATGACTGAACCCTGAAACAGTGTTCAAATTTTCCTTTGTAACATTGTTCATTTTCTTTTTTCGTTTTTTTCTTTTTAACGGAAAAAGGGTGAGATGTTGCCCTGATTTTCAAAAGCCTTCTGATATTTACATACTTGGAGTCAGAATTCCCACACTTTTCTCAAAACACTATGTGTTTTTTCACATTCCTTCTTGGAGGAGGAGAAAATTGACAGACTGTTCAACTAGCCAATGTGATTCGGAGGAGATATGTTATCCTCCAATCCACTCTCATTTTAGAGAGTCTATAAATTGTAGAAACTGTAAATAAAGCTCCCTTTTTGCCTTGGGCGGCTGAGCGTGTCCAGTGTGCTCCTTCCGTGTCCAGCGTGACACTCCTCAGCTCTTTGAGCTCAGTTACCATGTCCAGGGACATGTCGATTGCTCCTCACAAATTCCTGGCCGTTGTCATTGCCCATTACATGTGCCAAATAACACCATTTGATGGTGTATTTTGTCTTCACTGCAATGTGTCAGGACCACTGGAAATGCCTCTGGCTGTGCTGGGCTAAGGCTTCTCAGAAGGGCTCTTATGACATGGGGATGTGAAACTGTCCTTGCTGCAGAGCAGAGGAAGATTTATCCCATGCTGACAGCAGAAGCTGGTCTTACCCAAAGGCACTGGGTCAGATTCATGCCATCTCCTGGTGTTCAGGGCTGTGCTAAATGACACCCAGACTCATTTGGGGGTATATTTATTAAAACTGCAGACCTATGCAGGTGAAGCAGTAGAGCTCATGATGCAGACTCTACCCTGTACCCCATGTCCTTCTTCTCTGTGACAGCTCAGTGGGCTCAGCACAGGGAAGAGGGATTCAGTCTCCTTATGCTTTCACAGTGACAGGATGCTGGGAACTGCGTGGTGGAGGAGCTGACCATCAGTCTGGAGGGTGCCTGCCAGTGACTCCTCCCAGGGCTAGCTGACAGTGAAGGTGTAGCATGCCCCTGTAGGGCTGTCTTCTCTGCCCACTCTGCCCACTCTGCCCAATCATTAAGTAAAAATTAATGTCTTCTACAGTATGGCTATACATTGCCTAGATTGATGGAGTCTTGATCTCAACTAGGGGCTCCAGACTGAGCCACAGTTCAAATATAATAAATTACTCAACAACAGGCTTTGTGTGCTTCTGACAGCTTCTTCTTTGGAAAACAAGCCTGGGAAATGCCTGTACAACTCAGGGAATGACTAGAGGTCGTGTTCTCTTAGTAGGTATAAGAAAAGGAAACCTTGTAGGACTATTCCATTGTTTCTGGAATGTGTCAAGAGCTAGCACACAGGATAACATAATAACATGCCAGCAAAATTAAAGCACAGCTGGAAAAAGTAAGTGTTTGTTCATATTCAGGGGTACGTTCTATAATACCAGAAAAATAACAGTTTTATGGTCTTTATGTAATGGGTTTACAAATATATTACCTTGTATTTTACCTTGTATTTCATTAAGTTCAAAAGTAAAAGAGGAGAATCATGTGTATCTACTGATTTTGTAGTTGAAGGAGATCAATAATTTATAATTTTGAAATGCTTTTTCATTCAAATGAATTGGAGCTCAAACCACTGCAATAAGAAGTTGGCATCTTTTCACTGAGGCACTGTTATAATTCTGTTATATTACAATGTTGTTACAAAATGAAATGTTAAAATTACACAGACCACGAGATAAAGTATTTACTGAAAATCTATCTGGCAAAGAGGGCATGATTTGTTTAAAACACTGCCTGAACAGATGTAACAAACACAAAATGTATCTTCTGCCCACCTTCAATGCTCTGCTTCAGTTTAATTAATTTTCTTCACCTCCTTGTGTAAAGCTTAGTGTCTGTGAAAATACCGTCAGCCTTGGAGAATTAAATTATCTACCTGCTGTGGGATTGAAGAGATAAGATCTTTGTCTTCTCTCTGCTGCCCTGTGACTGAGATTCAGGAAATCAGAGTCTCATTCACAGCACCTTGGGGTGGGAGGAATGTCTCAAGCACAGACATCATGTCATAGCACAGCACGGATAGCACAGTGTAGCACAGAGTGGGTAGCACAGCATAAATACATAGCATAGAATGGGACAGGTCAGGAAGCAGCAGGCAGGCATGACAATCATCTTTCCTGCCATGCTGTGTAAACTGGGGCAACCACAGGCTTGTCCTGTCTATAAATACCAGCTTCCCTTTTACTAGTGCAGCTGATACCAGCCCAGGCTTGCAGGCATCCACAACTCAGTACTGAGTAATACTGTCATAATTGAAGACACTGACTCTTGGCTTAAGGTTCCCTTCAGTCTCAGCCTGGTAACAATGTATTTCCCTGGGCCGATGTCTGGGTGGACATCCCACAACCAGGGCAAGTTCACCCTCATATATGATTTAGGAGAAAAAAAAAGGACCTTTCTATGCTTTGTTCCTTCCCTGAACAATTTGAAAAACCTGGAACTTGACAGGTATATACAGCAATGCTTGGTGAAGAAGAGCTTGTATGCCAGCTGCTGAGTTCTCTTATTTCTTTGTCCTGACACAGCAGTGCAGGTCCAACACTTACAGGCCTTTCTGCAGAGGGTTTGAGTCAAAATGAGAGTTATGCTGCTTAAAGCTGCCCCAAGACTTCTTTGAAGAGCTTGTATCCTCACAAGAGACAGATCAAGCCAGGTTTCCCATCACTTGTAACAATAATATCTTTAAGTAACACTCTAATTGCTTTTACAATAGGCATTACATGATCTACTCTCCCTTCCTCAAACCCGAATTCACGGCAGATGGGGAAACACAGCAGCTCTCTCTGAGGAGGAGGCTCGAATCACAGCGTGATTCATTCACATTTGTATGAAGATCTTCACCGGAAAAGTGCACAGCATTTATCTCACTTATCTTAGAGGTCTGCCAAGCACTTCACTGCCACACGCTGCTGAATTTATCAGGGCCATGGCAGGATGCAATTGAGATGCACTGCCCCCACACATGCTAACAGCCTGACTTGTACAGGGAGAAGAAGAAATAGATAAGGCAGGATGCTTCATCTTCTCGTGAGTTCAAATCTAGACCTACAAAAGAAAGGAGACTGGGAACACGTACTAGATAAAAAGCAGAAGGTCTGACAGGTGCACAGCTTCTCAGATGGCAAACATAGGCAGTACAATCCTTATGGAGAAAAGTATCAATTAATTTAGGAAATTGCATACAGAAGGTGCATGAAAAACCCACTTCTAAAAATCTCTCCAGCCAAACACCTCAGGCTGCCTGCAGAGTCGTGGTTTGCTCAATACAGGCACATTTTCTTTCTTTTCCTCCCCCACACAGTAATGCTTTTCTTCTTTGCTTTACGGCTTGCAGTGTAGAGGAATATCCACCCCTGGTTTAAGCAAACCCCAGTGTGACACATCTCTGAAGAAGCACTCTGCACATATGCCCTGCTTTTACACTCCGCTGTACAGACAATATTAGCTATTTCTGGACATGAGCTACAGAGCTACACAAACCTCTCAATAGCTGCCCTGACCTTGGGATGAGTTTCAGCTCATTGTGATGCAGGGTAGTCATAAGATTTCCATGATGCCACTTGATCGCCAGATTGGCAGTCCTTCTGTAAAATTCTTTTTGTAGATGTTCATCATCTGCTCTTCAAGTGACATCCACTTGCACATGACTGACATTGACACCTGTGCCAGTTTATGGCCCTGGGAGGCAGTTTTGACTCAGGCTTAGCCATGAGATCCAGCTGCATCTGCAATTCCTGCCACTTTGCGGCATTGTCTGTGCCAGCCAAGAGGTCCCAGAGCAGCATCTTCCCAGCTAAAGAATGATCAAAAGCACTTACTCCATTTTTACTTACTGCCCTCCTTCTCCTTCTTTCTGTTAAGATGCAAGTGATGGCAACATAAGCATAAACTGCCTCCTGTCACTTTAGTATATCTCAAGGAATTTAGTACCTTCTAGGAATTTCACTGCTATGATGCATGGAAAACAGTCAGATAAAAAGTCCCAGATACCCCTCTCTCACACAGGTTTGGGGAATCTTCCCAGAGAAACTTTTCATGAGAAAATGAGAAAAAACAATGCTCAGGAGAAACCTTATTGCTCTCTATAGCTACCTTAAAGGAGGTGATAGGGAGGTCGGGTTTCATCTCCTCACTAAGGTAACAAGTGAAAGGATGAGAGGAAACAGCCTTAAGGTGCACCAGGCAAGGTTTAGATTGCATATTGGCAAAAATTTCTTCACCAAAAGAAAATTAGAGGAGTCTGCCCAGGGAAGAGTCTGCCCAGGGAAGTGGTAGAATCGTCATCCCTGGAGATATTTAGAAGACATGCAGATGTGTCACTGAGGGACATGCTTTCATTGGAGGACTGGGCAGTGCTGAGTTAACAGTTGGACTCAATGATCTTAGAGGGCTATTCCCAAATGAAGGTTCTATGATTCTATAAATATTTAGCAAATGTATAGAGCTACACCATGTAAGAGCTTGCCATTCTTTCTGTTTCTTTCTTAAAAATACAAAGTAAATCTAATTTCAAATGCTTGGAACACAAATACCCTGGACACATTGGTCTTATGAGTAAGGTCTCATACACACAGTGTGAGGTTCTGGTTCAAGATGTAACACATCAGGAGTATTAAGCTGGTTGCACATAAAACACTTTTTAATCATACATTTTATACAACATTAAGGATTCAGCTTACGTCTTCTGTAACTGTAATTAAGGATGAACCACAGATATGTGTTTCATATATTAATTTCTCTGAGATAAGAATGATGAAATCTAATACACAAGGTACGCTCTTTTTTAACAAAAACATGTTCAGCCAAAATTAGTTGTGTTAAAAAAAACAGAGGCTCTAGATCTAAATCCAGTTTTATTGTTATTCATTATCCTCCAGTTTTATTCTGCTAGTTGTTAGGCCTCTACTTGGTAACACGATTGTAAAATGGCATGCAAATTTTGTCCATGCACTTTCACTTTTTTATGGTGTAAATATATCACTTGCAGGAATCATCACAGAGAAAGAGATCTGGATTCCTATAGCTTACCTAGGTTTGTTTGCTCTGTAGATCAAACCACAAGTTTTTGTAGTATTGCTTCTCTTCAGAGCTGTATGAGCCACTGAGTAAAAATATGACTGATATTGTTTGCAAGGTAAGATAAAGATTTTTATAATAAATGGCAGAAATTGAGCCATACATGTGTCCAACCTGCAGTTAGACAGGGTTTCTTGAGGGGTACAATTTAACCCACAGAACAATCTTCATTATTTCCAATTCATCTCGTGACTTGCAGTGAGATCTGTATCACCAGTGAAACCCAGCCAGGCCCATTTCCAAACAGTGGCATATGCATCAAACACATCTTGACACTCCTTTGAGGATAAAGTGGAAATCACCAGTTTGAAAATGGGAGGGAATTTTCCATTAAGAGTAAACAGCCAAGGATGTGAATGACATATTTTTTCCTCGGGTTTCTAGGCAGTCTTGTCCCACAGAGCTCTCCTGGAAGGACTTGCTGGAAGGTTTAAAATCCCATCTCCTCTGGACTAGACTGGAGTAGCATAAATTGCTGTGAGAGCAAAACAAAACCAAAACAAACAAGCAAAACAAACAAACAAAAACACACACACAAAAAAGAAGAAAAATAATAAAAAGTGGGAAGATTAAAGAAGTGTATATGGCAGGCAGGAAAAAACCCAATGCTAAATATTCACAATGGACATGTTACAAAAAGTGTAGCTGTGTATCAGCATGCAGAGAATATTATTTCCCTTAAACAGAGTGGAAAACCCCTTAAAGACCTAAGAGCAGCAAACTGCAAACTGAAGAACTGCCTGTAAAACAAGAGCCAAGCTTCTGACAATTAAAAAGTTATATATCAGTACAGTAACATTCAAAACCGAAGGGTTTCCCTTGACCTTGATGCAGTTTGCTTCAAATCCTGTTATTTTACATCGTTTCATCACTGGAAATAATAAGACCTCTCTTTTACAGAAACAACTGAAGAAACTCTGCAGTTGGTATGCTCCACTAAGGCAGTCATGAGGAGAAAAACATGCCATCATTTCCTTCCCTCTGGCATTCCCTGGCTGTTTCCAACAACCAGTCTCAACATATTTACAATTTACTTGCCTTATATATAAGTTAATTAGACCTTTGTCTCAGTATCTTGTATTTTTAGTTTACCTAATCTCATTACTGTATCTATTTATGTTCTGAGGAATCTGTAATTAATCAAATTATCCATCTAGCCTGATTACGAGTGGTAACTGCCCCTAGAGGTTGATTAATACTTTCTCAAATTATTCAGGAAGGCTCTTGAAAGAGCCAACAAAATTTACCCTTCTTGCAACCACAAAGTGCCCTATGAGGCCCACAGTTGCCTGAGGGTTTAATATAATCAATAATCCATAAAGATAATTGTTCCCACATGATTGGTGAACAACCTCAAGCTGAGTGCATAAGGGCTAACACTGCAATTGATGTTTTTGCTGGGTTTCTGCACTTAATGTGATTTCCCTTCAACAAGCCAACCCATCCCTTCTGTTGGACAGTAAATATAGACTTAAGCCTTTCTCCAAGGTATTTCACATTAAGGAAAAACATATGTCTTCTTGTTAGTTAAAAACCTGAGTTTAGAAAAACTTATATTTTAATTGCTAAGATATCATACCTAATAACACTAATACCTTACAAGTGTATACTAACTTCCATCTGATTTGTTTTTTCAAAATGCTGATAAGCACAATTATTTAGAACAGTGTAGATATGCCCATTCAAGCTCTTACTAATCTCATAAGACTGCAAGGCTCCTCAGTACCTTAGCTAAAATCCTTCTTCCTTATATCATTGCTGATTGCACTACATGGAGATAATTCCTGAAGTTATTTCTATTTATTTATGTTTAGAGAGGTCCTCAAGACTCAGAGACATGGAGAGGGTCAGTCAAACTAAGGTGTGTGTGTTTGTCTGGAAGGAATGAGGTTCATAAGCAAGCAGAAAAAAGTCTATTAACCCAGTATTCCATTATTAGCAATAAACAGGAAGCATTACCAAACTATTAAAAATGTACCAAAAGGAAAGGAAGTGGAGGGAAGGGAAGGGAAGGGAAGGGAAGGGAAGGGAAGGGAAGGGAAGGGAAGGGAAGGGAAGGGAAGGGAAGGGAAGGGAAGGGAAGGGAAGGGAAGGGAAGGGAAGGGAAGGGAAGGGAAGGGAAGGGAAGGGAAGGGAAGGGAAGGGAAGGGAAGGGAAGGGAAGGGAAGGGAAGGGAAGGGAAGGGAAGGGAAGGGAAGGGAAGGGAAGGGAAGGGAAGGGAAGGGAAGGGAAGGGAAGGGAAGGGAAGGGAAGGGAAGGGAAGGGAAGGGAAGGGAAGGGAAGGGAAGGGAGAAAATAACCTCTCAAAAAGTATGGTTTTGTCTTTTGGAAGAATAAAAATCTGATGCTTCCTTTCATTCCTCTAGCATCATTCTCACCTACACTTTTGTCTCTTCATTGGTCTTCTTGAGATCTGCAGACATTGCTTTGCTTTTGAGAATGCTTCGTCTTACTTAGGGGAAAAAGTTTTCCTCGACTTTACAAAACTTAGGTGATACCACAATCCCAGAGCTTTCCAAGAATTTGGGGGGGGGGGGGGGGGGGGGGTGTTGTTGTTGTTGTTTTGTTTGTTTGTTTTTTGTGTTTGTTGTTTTGTTGTTTGGATTTTTTTTTTTAACTTTTCCTCCCTCTTTACTCTTCCCCACAGATCTGTAAGACTTTCTTCTCAATCCTACTTTGTTGTAGCCCTTTTATATTTTGCAATGCTAATGGTCAGATATGTAAAAACAGCAGCACCCAGCTGGTTTCCTCCTTGCTCACAGTCCTTGGAGATCTCCACACAGCCTAATCAGAAGGAAGATGAAATATATATGAACCTACTAGCCAGTCCAAAAGCCCTTCATAACCTGTGATGAAGGTGCCTTCCAGAGAAAAAGCATTGTCCTTCAGGCTCTGAAATACCCAAGTGCCCTTAAAAGCCATAGGTGGAGGAGCACATCAGCTTCCAGCAGCAACGGCAGAGCTGAACTGCACCACCTCTGAACTGCAAACCACTGATCTCAGATGGCGAAAAACCCACCTTGTCTCCTTGTACAGTTACAAATCAAGCATTAGGACGTGGCACCTCTTTGTGATCATACAGAATTTCCTATTATCACAAACTTCAAACTCACATACTCTCTTGCTACCATTTAAACTCCGCCCCTTAGCATTATCACCCATTAAGTGTCTTGGAGAAGCCTGTGTCTTAATTTTTTCCATAGTATGCAGAGCAAGCATTTGATGATGTAAATGAGTGAACAACAGCAGATGTTGTGTTAATCCGTAGGTGTCTTCTGTGGCAAGAAGGAAAAAGAAATATTTATTGAGACTTTTTACCAGGGATGACAACAATTTTCCCAAGCTCAGAATTCTTGCTATCACCAGTCCTTATGTTGCCATCTAGACATGGAAGAGATTTTAGCCTTTGTAAATATAGTGGGGGAATCCAGAGAACCAGAGATAAGGATTGAACAAACTTAAGCCAAAAATATGACTCGCAGTATTCCCTAGCGCTGTCATCTTTTTGTTTTTCAGAACAATAGTCTCAGAGACTTTGTTTATATGAGCTGATTGCCTATTGGGTGAAGTGTACCCTCTCTGTTTGCTTTCAACCTCTTATACAGTCTCTGTTAAATTCCTCTATACTTATATTGGAGGAGACAGTGAATACATCAACCATTATCACCCTCACATCACTTATGATGTTTCATGCCTCTGCTTTATCCCCTTCTGTAGGGGCTTGCTTCCCAATACTGACGAGTCCTGGTTTACTTAGTTGGTGCTCACTTGGAAGTGATTCAATACTGTGATAATTTTGTTGCCCTTCACAGAATGGTTTTCAGCTTTAACATTTCCTTTTGAAAATGAAGGTAGCTGTTTTTTATACAACACTTAGGATATGAGCAAACCATAAATTCATAAAATGGCTTTACAACATTTTCTGTTATTGTTCTCTATTTTCTTCTAATGATCCTTAACATTTACATCTGCTTTTGACTACTACTGAGCACAGAGACTGACATTTTCATGGAAATATTTATTGTAACCTCAAGATCTTACTCTTGAGAGGTAATGGTCAGATAAAAGGCCATCATTTTGTATGCAAAGTTAGGATTTTTCTGTCTGTGCATTTCTTTCATATTTCTACACTGAATTTCACCTGTCATTTTATTTTTCAGCCATTCAGTCTCATAAATTCTTTCTGTCAGTCTTCACATTCAACCCTCGCCTTTGTTGTTAGTCCTGCTGTGAATAATTTTACATCATCAGCACCCCTTGTCTTGGCATTGTTCCTACCCTCCTCTGGGTGGTTCATAAATATATTGAACAGTCCATGTGCCCACTCAGACCTCAAAAGGAATCCACTGGTGACCTTCCTCCACTACCCTCATGCCTCCAACTATTTACTCAAACTTTCCATTTAGAAAAATTAATCAGCAATAAAAGGACTGTCTTCTTATTCCATTATTAAGTTTTCTTAAATGTTTGAGTTTGGGGGTTTTTTGGGTTTTGGGTTTTCTGGGTATTTTTGGGGGTTTTTGGGGTTTTTTTTTTTTGGTGAGAGAATCTGTTGAATATCTTTCAGGATCAAATGGAGTCTGTTGACCACATCATGTCCACAATCCCACTGTGTTCCCTAAGGAACATCAGTAGATTTATAAAGGCAAAACATCTCCTTACCACGGTCATGTCAATGATTCTGAAGTAGATGGGACTTACCCAAAGTGATATCCAATGGGAACCCAGGGGCTAATTAGGTATAACTTTGTGATCCTCCATTCTACTGTTTTATAAATCCAGTCAACTGTGATCAGATGCCAGCTTTTGACAAAATGAAATCTCCCAAACCACCTGCTCTTTTCTTCTCTATAATTTCTTGTATACTGGAAATTAATAATCCTTAGAACATTATTTTTGGGCTATGACTTGGAAGTATATATATATCCTAAATATTCCTAATGCCAAATAAAAAAGTTGGGGTTCTTTTTCGTATAGAAACCTGTACATCACTGCTAGTCAAGCTCAAATAATAAATAAAAATCTAATAAAAATTATTTGTGAAATTTGGATATTTTTAAAAAAATTTTTCATTATTCTACATATAATTGCTCTATCATATGCTCAATACCTAACTAGCAGATGTGGCAAAAAAACTCCTTAATCAGATTTCACAACCTGTTAAAAACAATACCTAAGGAAGACACATTAGTACTAAGCAGCTGTGTTCCAAAATTTGCCTTAATTTAAGTAATCAACAAGGCATTTACTGTTATAGCATGCACCTGTGTTTGCATGGTTTTGTTCACCGATATATGCTTTACCCTTAGAGATAAAACCTGCTACTTAGTGTGCAGGTGCATGGACTGCAGCTTGCTAGCAGCAGCAGCCAGCACCATCCTCGGAGAAGGAGATCAGATAATGTAATGTGTTAGGGTTCATGGACGACACAGACTTGTTACTCACATACAATTCTGCCAACTAATCTGCTTTAAACTCTTCCTCAAAAGTAAAGGATCATTAGAATCTCACAGAAAAATCAGGCTTCTGATTTGAAAATTTCTTTTTCAAAAAAGAAATTTGGTTTGGGAGCTCCAAAAAGCTCTGAGACACTCAGAGTGCTGTATTTCAATTGTGGTGTTCAGATTTATTTTGTTTCATATTAATATTTGAATAGTAATGAAATAAGCATATATATAATGTATTATTGACACAAAAATAAATGTCAGAAAAGTCTTTGAAGCAAAATATCTGACTTTTTCCCATTAAATATTTGCAAAAAAACTCAACAATTTCCTATAAAATATTTTTATATTAGCAGAACCTTTCAGTTTCCTAGGAAGATTATTTTATTTAAAAAATCACACTGAATTTATTATTTGATTACTTAAGTTGTCCATACTCAGTATCTGAACACCTCAAAAGCATTTTTTTCTGTATTCTTTTTCCTACCCCTGATAAACATTTTTCTTCCTTGACTTTAATTATTGGCATTTTCCATGGGGAAGGATATCTATATTAGGAATGCTTGACCTCTTAAGAAGGCAGGCAATAAACTTCCTGCAGGAGACTAGCTCTAGAAAACTTTGGCTGAAAAGACAAAGAGGCAGGATTAATCTAATCCCAGTAAGTTATTCAGAGTCATTCTTTGGTGAAAGACAGACATTTGGGAGCCAGTTTACATCCCATACACCAAGATATTTTGCAGCCTACCCATCTCCCCTGCTCTGCAGAGCAGCCTACACATTTATTCCAGGTGCTCTGTTATTAATTACTGAAGGTCTGTAACCAGAGAGGATCTATTCCAGATGTGCTGGCAAGTACCAATGGCTCCATTAGTGTGTGGAAGAGCTGCAAAATGGAGTACAATAGAGCCCAGCACTGTCCCTTCACTCCAGTAAAATGTCCCTGGTGAAGAAGGGCTCAATTTTCATATTGCTGCTGAATTAGAAGGCAGATAATCAATGGAAAGCACTGAATCAAACCTACGCTCACTGTCTCGGGTTGCAATATGTAACCAAAAATGTGTATTCTATTTTCCATTTGTTGAAACTGTTTGGGGAGGTGTTTTTTCTTTCTCTCTTGTATAACCCATTCCTCATAACTCCAGGGGTGATGGGGCAGGTGCCTTCTGTTAATGGGTCAGCTGTTAAAACCAGGTGGAGCAATGCTCTTTATCTCTTCCTTGACCCATCCTCCCTCTGGGGGATATCTGCTGTTAATGGGCCATTGAGGCTCACCACATGACTGATACAATTACATCATCCTATTGTGAGATGCTCCACCCAGTGGGTGGAGCCAACCATTCCTACCTAGATAAAAACTGAGAGTCAGAAACACCAAGACAGCCAGTTTTCCCACTGAATTCCCAGAGGAAGACTAGACCTATCTCACCACCACTGGACTTTCTACAGCATCATCTCTACTCCAACAGAACCACATCTGTTACTCCAGGAGGATTTATTTGGACTGCTACCAACATCCTGCCCAACAGGGTGTCAGGTCGTACTCTGACTCTGTCAGTGTTTCTAGGATTTTTTTTGTTTGCTTGCTTGCTTGTTTTTTTGTTTTGTTTTTTTTTTTTGTACTACTACATTTGTGTTTTTAATGTTCCTAGTAAAGAACTGTTATTCCTATTTCTGTATCTTTGCCTGAAAGCCCCTAATTGCAAAATTATAATTTGGAGGGAGGGGGTTTACATTCTCCATTCCAAAGGAAGCTCCAGCTTTCCCTGTAGGACACCTGTCTTTCTAAACCAAGACACTCACAAATTAACATTTAGGAAAGGAATAACTTCTGTTGCATGGAAGAGAAGCTCTTTGTGAAACCGGGGAAACTTAACTGTGAAACTAAAATCTCCAACCAACATTATGACCTTTGGGTTCTAATAGTTTGAGGAGATTTAAATATGACATGTGGCATTTTTTGACCTTTGAGGTTTTATACTAATCACAATTTTGCAGTATGTTTAATAAGCAAGATTTTACAGGTTAAAAAACTTTGATTGAAAATAAAATATTGCACATTTAGTGTTCTTTGAACTTTACAATAAGGAATACAGAATTTCTTTATAATGGTTCAGCTGCGTAAATTGCTACATCTGGTGTATGCTACTTATTTTTTAACCCTGCAGTTTATGAATACCATACCTCACACCTCTATAGTCCAAGCTTTATCAGCAGTTTTCCTGTATATTCTTCAAGGCTGTATTACTTTATTTGGTGGTACTTCTACATCTCAATATGCACCCAGGAAGCTCAGTGACTCAAGACTACACAGAGTGTAAAATTAAAAAGGGTGGACAAGGAATCCCCCTGGGCTTCCCCCTGCCACTAGCATGTCTCAAGAGCCATCCCAGGAGATGGTTATTTCTGCTGACTACCTATCATCTAGCCCCAAACACCACTTTTATGAGACAGTCCTCATGAAGTTTTTGTGTGATATCTAATTCCTTGGAGATGAGAGGGGAGTTTTTACGAGTGTCTATGATTCTATGATTTTCGCTATTATAAATTTAGACCCAAATCAGAGGAAGCAACTCTCCCTCCAGAGTGTTCTTCAGCCATGAAGGTACAGAGACAAGGGCAGCTTCAGGCTTTCCAGAACTTACTGCTCTGAAGGGTGTCAGAGCTCTTGCTTTTCAAAAATGTCACAGCTCCTTAAGGAAGCTATTATTTTTTTCAACACCACATTTGAAATGTATTCTACCTTCCTGCCAGTAACATATTCACTGGAAACAAAGTGGGAGGGGCTGTTCCTGGAAAGGCCTAATACATTTTCTTACAGCTGTCACCTCATAGTTTTCTGAATGGAAAGGTTTTTTCCCTGTACAGCCTTGTGAGGTATTCCTGAGAGAGCACAGAACTGGTCTTGAGGAGAGTCGAAATGACATTGTTAAAAAATCCAGCTGTAAGACAGGCACTGCCTGGCCTGGTAACCAGGTAAGGACAGGTCCCCTGGGAGCAGTGAGGTGCTGAGCCTGCTGGGCTGGGAAGGTCCCTCAGCAAGTCAACTTGAGAAAAACAGGAGCTGATGCCTTGCTCTGCTTGCTGCCTGTGCTCTCTCAATTCCCTGCCCTCCCCAGGGAAAAGCACATAATTGGGGAAGTGCAGAGCCTTGCTCAGTTCAGTGCTGTCTCTTCCCTGTCCCGGGGCAAGCCTGAGAGCACCTGGCAGAGATGCTAAATGAGGCTGACTCCACAGATGCTGCTGGGGAAGGCAGCCTGAAGCACAGACATAGAGCAGCCTCTAAAACACCTTGTGAGCGAGGGACAGTGAGAGCTCAGTCATTACCCAAATAAAATACTGTTTGAAACCACTGTTCTTACATGCAGTCAACTGTGTTTAATTATGAAAATAATCAAATAGGTGTTATTCCTAAGATTAGCTCTAGGATATTCTTAGACAGGCAGAAATTTAGAAGTGAAATGTTTGCATGCAATTAGGACAATTTGTTCTGCCCTGGCTGTCTAAACCATCATTCACAATGCATCTGAGCTGCCAAGGAGCAGCAGGATAGAAACACCAATTGATCAACAGGTGGATTTAATAATCATCAAGACTGAGATTCTCCTAGAAAAAATATACTTGGGGCTTAGCACATCAGCTGAACATCAGATCTCATCTCAAATCCCCTGGTTGAAGGATGGATTTCCAAATTGTTATGTCCCCCTGCAGGTTGCCAGTGTTGAGAGAAATGGTGGCAGCAGAAGTGTTGAGCCTGCCTCACAGGTCCCAGCTGCTGCACAGGCATCAAGGGACATCAAGAGATGGACAACCTCAAGGAGAAGGGGGTAGGCTGGCAGCTTGAACAGCCCTCTGGCAAACACAGATATGGTACTATAAATTTTGCTATCATGAAAACACACAAAGCTGAGGGTGAGCATACTCTTCAGTCTTGTGTAGAGAATTGGTGACATATAAATACTACTATAATAGCATTGTAGATGCAACTAGTCAATACAGACTTTAATTTCAACAGCCATTGTGTGACCTCCTCAAGCTCAGTTATTTCAGGCAGTAAAAGAAGTCTGCCTCCCTGAAGCTGAAGACAAATTTCCCATGGTTTTCAGCTTCTTGGGTCAGAAGCCCTTTCCCTTCCCTAGAGTTATAAAGGCTCTAAATATTAAGACAGAGCATTCAGTTTCCGATTTTTTTCTTTGGAATGTACCCAAGTGACCTATATCATGCGTTTCCCAAGGGCTACCTGGAGTTTCTCTTTCCTGAACGTGCACTGATGGAAAGCATCTGTAGCTGTCTCCTCAGCATCCTATTTTGTGCAGTTATTCTGCCCTTTGCCTCCTATAACCACATACCAGCCCCAACAGCACTTTGCAACAAATAAAATAAATAATAAATAATGTGGGAGAACTAAATTCCTTATGGCTGAATGCCAGTACATTTTATGTACTAAAAATTGCACATCTAGCCTGTTTATTAAGTCTGATAATTTATATATTATGTTTACATTTAACAGACCTGATTACTCTATAAGATTCATTGTTTTATTTGTCTTCTCACTTTTATTTGCATATATGTTTCCTCTTGATTGAGGAAATTCTCAAATGATATTGAAGGAAAAAAATAAGCACATTCAGTTGATTTGCAGAACACGTCATTCAGTAATAGTACACATCCTGCACCATAGCATCAGAAACTAAATAGTTCAGTGCCTTTGTATTTGCATAGAAAGCTTTCTATTCACTGTGTAATGCTGCTACACGGGTGGCAGACAGGAATCTGAAAAGCAAGGACTGAAGGTTAAGGAAGAATAAAGAGAATATTAAACCTCACATTGGGCTCCAATGGAAAGGAAAATGTCAAAGGATATAAAAAGGAGAAAAATCATTAAGAACAGTGCCTGCTCCTGTGACTATCTGTTGCATATTCTTGAGGATCAGGAAGATCAGATGGAAGTAAGATTCACAGCCATTGGGAAAGGAGAACATTTGGAATGGATGAGGAGCTTCATAAGGAGTAAGTATCCTCTTCTACTTGAAAAGAAGGAAAGTTAATATTTTTTATTCAGTTAATGATGACATATGCTATAGAAATAAAGTTTCAGTAATGATCAGCATCTGCATTCAGCCCCGCCTTGTTGTACTCAGAGTGCAATGCTGCAGCTGTCATGTGTAATTCTGGGAGGCTCCCAAGACAGGGTGCCCTCTCTGTCCATGCCAGCCACTGCTAATGAAAGCTTTTGCACTGGTGAACAGAGGAGACAAAGTCTCTACGGAGACATTTGTGTGTTAGAAAGTACATGGGACCTAAGGAAAGAGAGAAGTTGAAAATTCAGACAGAGCAGAAAGGAGCCTTTGGGCAGTCTGCTGAGGGCACTCAGCTGGGATCACTCAGCTGGGATGCAAGGGAAGCTTGTCAGAGGGGAGAGCCATCTTCAGAGGCAGCTGGGAGAGGGGGCTGGCAGGAGCAATATGAGTGAGTCGAAGTGCTGCACCTGGGACAAAGTAACCATAGAGCACAGGGCAGGATTTGTGGGCCTGGGGAGCACCTTGCTTCAAGGGACCTGGGGGTCCTGACAGACAACAAGCTGAGAGTGAGTCAGCAGAGAGCCCCTGTAGCACTAAAGGCAAATCAGCTCCTGGGTTGCATTTGCAGGGGGATTACTGCAAGTATAGAGATAGGATCATTCTACAATATTAAGTGCTGATCAGGCTGCATCCAGAGTAGTGTGCCCAGATCTGGTCCCCACAACTTAAGAAAGATGCAGACCAACTGGAGAAGTCCACAGGAGTACCATGAAGATAATTAAGAAGGGCTGAAAAACCCATGTTATGAGGAAAGACTGAAAGAATTAGATAATTTGTGAAGAAGAGAAGGCTCAGCAGGGACCTCATCACTGTATCTCAGTATTTAAAGGGCAGCTGCAAAGGTGAAAGATGCTCTCTCTTCACTAGGAGCCAGATGGGCAAAACAGGAGACAATGGGTATAAGTTGTACTGGGAGATATTTCATCTTGACATAATAAAGATTTTTTTTACAGTCAGAACAATCACTCCCTGGAACAATCTCCCCAGGTATGTGGTCGTCCTCATCACTGAAAGTTTTTAAGATGAGATTGGACAGGGTGCTAGATAATGTCAGCTAAGATTCCTTTCCCATGAAAGGTAGAACCAGATGATCCTTGGAGGTCACTTCCAGCCTGGGCTGACCTGATTTTGTTGTATTCTGCACTGCTGGAAATAGTAAAGCAACAATCTCAGGCCCAAACTGTGCTAGAGTACCTGGGAGAGAAGAAGAGGTTCCAGTCTTTTCCAAATTTAGTAAACAATGATAAACAAGCATAAGATAATAAAGACTGAATCCTCTAGCAGGGGGAAGGAAAAGAAGAAAGGCAGGGGGAAATGAGGGACTGTGATGATCTTTCTCAAGCAATATCTAGAGACACTCTCTCTCATGTAAATTTATTGTTTGGGGCTGTCCAATTTTGTAAATGTGATAGAACATTTCTGCCAGTAAAAGGCATACAGGTAGGCATGAATACTCTGCAAATGGCATTGTATATAAAACACCTAAAATAAATTGTACCCTTAGGAATCCATTAAGTATTTCTAATTCAGTTATCTGAGCATTACACTGAACCTATAAGTTGTTTCAAATACTAGAAATCTTCCTCAAAATAATGGCTGTTAATATTGTGCTTATGCTTGGTACCCCACAGAAATAAAGCATTTTAAAAGCCACATTGAAAAGCTGTTGAAAATATTAAAGAATCAGTAATGAAAGAACAGAAAGCAGAAAAGTAATGTTATTTTATTGCAGACATAAGTTTCTTCTGAAATTAGATGCTAATACGCTAGTTACTGTCCCAGTGATCAGAAAGCACTACTTCCTTTATGAAAAATTTGCCATATAAAAAAATAAAATAAACAAAAGATGTAATTGATCTCATGTGGCTTTAATCACGTAAAAATGAGGCTGTTCCAAAGCACAGTAGAGAGAAACTCTTCCTCAGACTAATATTTCTTTTACCTGTCTCAGATATGTCTCTTCAGATGTAGCATACTATCCTGTGCCTGCTTCCTTCCTTCCCATCTCCACTCAACTGGCTACAGAGAGATCTCTCTCTCTCAGATCACATCTCCAATTCCTGGGTGGCCAAGCTGAGTGGGATCCAGAATGTCTTGCCAAATGGTTATGAAGTGGTCAGGCAGCAGAAGGTCCATGCAAATTCCCATGAAACTTCTCATGTGCATGTAGTGAAGCCTGGGCACACAGCACAGAGACGGGAAAAATACAGAAAAAAACCAGAAAATTTTACTAGAGTTCTGCAGGCAAATCCAGACCAGAAGAGCTGTCTGAGGTCCTGAATAAAAAAGTTACAGGCATTTTGTTTCCACTGAAAACTATTGGTAAATAATCTTCTACTGAGAAATAGAAGGTTCTGAAAATCAGGAGGGTATTTTCTGAGCATCATTTAGTGTAAGTCTAAATATTTTTTAAATAACCACAAATTCTTGACAAATTTCTGTGAAAAAGAAGTTTAATAAACATATTTAATTAATTAATAAACTTATTTTAATAAACTCAAATACTACATCCAAGGAAGGAGGTAGCAATGGTAGGGTTTTTTTCCTCTCTTTATGCTAATTTGCCTGCAAGAAACTTCTACCTGACCTTGCCTTCCACAATCTACTGCTATTGTTTTATCCCTGGATGAGATGTATGCTAAATGTTTAAAATCAAAGCAGCAGAAAATAATCTAAAAAATCGATAGAGAAATAGCACAACTGAAAAATCACAAGCTTGACGGCTGCTACCCTGTAGTTTCACTGTACACCATTTGATACATTTCCCTGTACCACCTTATTGCTTTTTTTTTTTTTTAAGGCCTGTCCTTGCAATTTACAATCCACAAGGCTGCTGAGATCTGTAGAAACGTTAATTTGCCACCTCTTCAAGGCACAAACTTTGTCTTTACCCCGGAGGCACACAGGATGCTATGGGCACTATACAAATATTATCTGAGATAATGTAATGGCAGCTCCTCTACAAAAGGTGCATTAGGGTGGATTTGGAGTTCTCCAAATGTCTTCCATCACTTGGACAAACAAGTAACACATTAAGCAACCAGTTCTCAGCCTACAAAGGACCAGCCTTAAGGGATTACCCAGTACCATCACATTTCTCTCTGACGCCAAACACTAACAACATCTGCAGCATGCACACACATTCGATTCAACAATGTTATCCTCACCCTCAGTGCACACATCAAACAGCTGAAAAGGACCAGCTAGTCACTGATACATGAATGAACCCTGCAACATCAGCTGGGGTAATTGAATGCCTAATTCTGGTGCTACTTCCAAGGTGATAAAAAACGAAATAGTGGAAGAGATGTATAGAGTAAAATAAAGCTCACAGTCAAGAGACATCAAGATTCTTTATTGAATTAATTGAATTAAGTTAATCATATTGAACTACAAAAAGCAAGGAGCTCACCAAGTTCCATCCATGCTTGAGGCCAGTTAGAGGAAACTATAAGACCAAATCTATTTATTTTCAGCCAGGTCTAAATTTTTGAACAATAGCTGCACCACAGTTCTGGACAAACAATTACTACCACTACAATGAACACTATTAATCCAATTACTTAGGGCCGCACAAAATTGAAGGAAAATATCCTTCACATAAATTATGTCTCTCCCAAAGCACTCAAGTGTTTGTGCTTTAGTCTAATTTTAAGGGCCTTTTTATGGTACTTTGATGGTGTAAAATAGGTCAAGGAAAACCTCTAAATTAGGAAAACATCAGGCAAAGAACTATGAGGGTCCTCTTCTTCCTCCTCCCACTCCCCTCAGCCCATGGCTCCCAGAGGAGGTCCCTGCTTAGGAATATTGGGGGCTCTTGTCTCAGGATTCCACTGTAGCCTCAGGTGTCTGTCACCTCCCAGGGAGAAGACACACGGGGGTGCAGCAGCATCCACCCCTTCCCCATGCAGGCATCCACAGCCAGAGCTGCATAAAGCCACTCTTTCATCCTCTTTGTGCTCTTCCCTACACAGCCACGTAAGCCTGGAATAACTCCATAACTGCAGCAAAAGGGCAGCAGCATAAAACTGAGCGTGAATGAGGTCAGATGAGTACAGCTCTCAGCTAATGTGTAAAATGCACACTTGGTTTCATATCATTGATTTGATCCATCATTCTGCAGTTACGAATCAAACTGTTTTTTAGGAGCCTGACATCCAGAACCAATATTTTAAATCAGGGAAAAAAGACCATCCAATCACATTAAGGAAATGGAGAACATGAACTGAAATTTAATATCTAATTACATTATCCATATACCCAGTATGCATTCAGATTATAAAAATCTTGAATGACTGAAATACAGTTTGCAAGGAAAGAATCCTAATCTCTGCTTACTCACAGGCTAGGGAATGAGAGTCCCCATTCAGAAAGAAAGGAGTCACAGAGTATTTGCACTCACATAATGAACCTGCCTTCTGGAAAAAAAAAAAGTCAAGATGGGCAGTAGATTTTTCAATGTTTCAGACAGGGAAAAAATTATGAAGTTTAAAGAGAAAAGGTAAAACATTGGGCAAGATCCAACCCATCCCCTTCTGGCACTCAAACTGTGGATTACAGTAAGCAAATTTGGAATCTGACTCTCAGCAAGGACATCTAGATTTGATCCATCCCTTTGTAGACAGTAAAGAGGATAAAACTGAACCAGAGAGAACCTCTCTGTGTGAGCCCTGTCCTAGAGACACTCAATAGGAAAATCTCTATAAAAAACCTCCCACCATTTTGTGGAGCTTAAGGAGCCCAGCCCGACCAATACAAAATACCTCTTCTCAGACTGCAGATGTCCCAGGTAGGGAGAGGAAGCCACATGCACAGGGATCACTTATTTTAAAAAAGCAAAGGGAGATGAACACTTCACACAGTGACACCGGCGAGCAGAGCATACAGCTACCAGGGGTCTGAGATCCTGACTTCATGCTGTGTTGCCTGCTGGATTTGATGGAATGTTTGTGAAAAGAGTGCACTAAAGCACCAGACTTTTGGGATATTTGGATGGCAGGGAGAGGGGAGAGATTGTTCTTGTTGCAACTGCTCTTCTGGGAAGCCGAAGAGGAAACTGAACAAGGCAGAAATATCTGGAGCCCCTTGGACTGTGGCCCCAAAGCCTCACGGTTAGGCCACTCAGGTGGGAGAAGGGAGTTCTGGTTCCTTCCTCTTGCCTTTATCTTATAAAGATCTAATGTAGCATGTGTAAGCAGCCCAGCGACTTTGGCTGATCATTGTCTTAATTGGCTGAAGTGCAAGGAAACTGTTCTATGTATTGATTTTCTAATCAAATTTCTGTTTGGTATTTATCCTCTATATGTTTGTTCCTCTGTTGTGCAAGGCTCTCCAAAGTCCCACGGGGTTTGTGTCCAAGTTAAAAGTCTGTTGTCCTGCCTTCTCTGAATATGCACAGAATGCATCAGGTTGTTAACAGTTAACCACCAACTGAAGGGGAGAATTTATTAATCTTTTTAATCAATAAAGCTGGTGATAAAGAATTAGCCTTGCATTTAGGGAAATCAGTTTCATTATGAATTACATTGCTTCAGATTTCCTCCTTCACCACATAGCCTGACTTACTCTGCCTTGGTTTCACAATAAAAATCCTGGATGTGATGAAGATGCCAGAAGTTTTAGGTTGGAGACAGCAGTGGTGAGACCCCTGAAGATTCTCTACATTGCACAGCAGTCTGCAGGATGTACTGAGAAGCTGGGTTCTCCCCTCCCTGAGTCCAATGGCTTCTTCACCAGGTACTCCATTTATTTGGCCTGGGAAGTGAGTCCTGAGCCAGGGAAAGAAAATATTATACACAATTCAGAAGGATCTCATAACGCAATGGGGAAATCTTGTTACAGTGCACTCCAAGCAGCCTATTCAAGGTAATCACATTTATATTTTTAAATGAGGCAGCATTCACAAAAAGTCAGCATTGCAGCCAAGACATAAACAAGCCAGGACATAGTCCAGAAGCAACAAAATGTTTTATGACACTTCCTGTTCTCAGCATCCTCCTTTCTACTTCCTAATAAACTTTAATAAGAGGATGTACCAATATTTATGTACGGCACTCTCCAGGCTGGCCACTTCATATAAATGTCCTTCTCAATATAGGAAACACCATGCAAGGTAGAAAATTAAAGATGAATTCCAAACTTCTTTCTCTATAATTTAGTTAATTATACCCCAAAAGAGGATCTGCAGTAGGTTTCTAAATGTTTATTTTTCTGACAAAGATATTTTTTGTTAAATAGGTGTAAATTTGCTTTCTTTGTTTATCCATTAATTTATTTAGTTACCCCATAGTAAAAGATAGCAGATATAAAAGAAAGTGGATCTGAGTCAATTAGAGGTTTAGGAGAAACAGCTGCAGAAGTGGTGGTGAGGTTTCAGAATAGGAAACAACCTAAACTAAGGGAGCAATTCAAGGGTATTTCTTTCACTCATGGATTTAGGCAAAATACACCTAAAGAAAAGAGTTTTACTTATTTTCATTTGAAAAACATCAAAATATGGTGCTCACAACACCCTCTTCATTTCAGAATTACATCTTCTAGTATTGATTAAACACAAGCGTAAGTTAACACATGCTTTTAACCATGAAAATAATCATATCTCAGCAAAGCAATTAAGTCACTCTTATATGGTTTCTTGGATAAGGATGAAATTCTGAACTTCATTCTGCAAAATGTTTTGGGGCAAAATTTTGAAAATTAATCTGAAAGTGCCAACACACTAGCATTGCATTTTAATAAATTTGTACAGAGATAAGCGAAGAACAATGGATTCAGGATTTCCTCGCACATCATTGCTGAGAACAAAAACTACTATATTTTAAGACAAACAATGTATTTCAAAAAAATTGCCCTGGCAAAAAGGAGTTTATATCAGAACCTGGAATTTACCTTATTCCACAGCATGAGTTTAACAAAGCCTGTTACAATCAAAACAGAAACAAGAAAGTCAGATTTGCCTCTCTATAGCAACAAAGATCAGTTCTCAAGAAAGCTGAAAGTTACTGTGGAAGCAGCATGATGTCGTTGTAATTAGATTTATAAGCTGCAAATAAATACCTACACAATCCCATTACCCACTAAAAAAACAACAAACAAAAAGCCCCACCCAAAAAACCCAAAACAAACAAAAAACCACACACACACAAACAAAAACAACAACAAACAAACCAACACCCACATAAGACTTGAAATAAAAGAGAAATTTCTAGAGTGACAGATGTGTTGGTCAAGACGCCTACCTATTTTCGATAGTATTTTACATATCAAAACATTTTTCTTTGTAAGCTTCAAGCCCTGATTTGTCTTTCATTTTGATATGGCTTTCAAGAAAGACAAGGCATTGTAGTCAGACCGCAGTATGAAGTCTGTAATATGCTCTGATGGGCAAAGCATTTCTGCTGTCTGAGTCTCACAGTCATTTATTAATGGATGGGCTGATAATGCTCATTATGTGCCTGAGATAACCTCAAAAGACCAAGCAAATACAGCTAGAGTTAAACACTGTCTGTTCTTGTGAAGGTTTCTTAGCAAGAAATTGGATTTTCAATGCAAAATATATCACATTTTTGAAGAAAGAAACAACCAGACCTCTGAAAGCATAGTAGTTGTAGAAGGTGTTTGGGAAATAAGCAAAAACACAGCTCACGTCTTCAAAATTGTTTAATTCATCAAAGGGCAAAGAAATCAGCATCTCATTGAAACACAGCATTCTGTATCTTTTATTTCTGATCCACATGCTGGTAGGGAATAGTAGTTTTCTAGTATTACATTATCTGGTAAGAGGTATTGACAAAAATACAGTCATATCATCCAGACTATAAAGATGAGGTGATGCTCTTTTATTTTCCTCGTTAGTATTTAATCATGTACTTCAAAAGAATTTCTGAAAACACAGGTTTTCCTAGTACCATTGCACCTAACGATGCACAGCTATGTTTCATATTGAAGCATTTATTTGTATCCAAATGTATGCTTTTGAATTAAATTAGTCTTGGAGGCTTACTCCTCTGCCAACTGCTATTTGTCCTGCAGGAAAACAACTCCCCAAAGAAATGCAAATAATTCATGGTTCTTGAGGGCTTTGGGACAATTACTATGCCATCTGAGCTCTCAAAATTGCAGTAAGTAGGTTATATAGCCTTGGTATCATCATTCCATATGGCTGCATCTGAAATAAGATGCTTAGATGGGTTGTAAAGTGACATAGTTTGAATATATATAATTGTATCTTAAGCTCAGCTACAAGCCCTGGGCCACCACTGGTTCAATAAGGGATCAGACATGGGTCAATTAAATTCTGTGAACATTTTATTATCTGGGAGCTGAAAGTCTTTAGCTGAGATTAGACAACTGGGGATCTTCACAGATTATAAACATCGCTCTGATGCACTGCCGCTGCTTTATGCAAAGAATATCATCTCACATCACAGATAAAACCAAAGGGAAAATAATGTGAGAAGCTAATTTCAGGAAACACTAAAACATAGCATTGATTCTGTGCTTTACACATAGAAACCATTAAGTAGGGCTACTTTTTACACATGTAAAAGCTACATGAGTAATTAAGTGAGAACATGGATGAAACCAGTGTCTTTTCTACCATAAAATATTTGTGTTGACAGACTGCATTTTTCACTGGAAAAGGTATTCCCACAAAACTCCTGTCCAGCTACTGTCAACTTTTCCTGTTTATTTGAGACCACCAAAATGACAGAATTAATGTAAGACAAAGGAGATGGGTTTTTGCTATATGTTACTGCATTCTTGTCTTAAACTGGACTGACTTGCCCAGCTCTTTCTGAAACCCCACCACGCTGTTTGGGAGAACATACGATGGGGGCCAGCAATCCCGCTAAATTTGTATGCTATTCTTCCCATGATTACCTTTCAGGTTTTGAATGCTTTGTGTTATCCTCATGGTACACATTACTATGTAGACTGGGAAGTCCCAGACCACAGAATATTTGGGACTTTTCTGCTTGCACACTTTCCTCTCCTTTCCTTTCCCGTATCATCGTATAATTCTCAAAGTAATTATCAATTTACTTTTAATTTAAGATACTCTTAATATGATTATTCTCATTATTCTTGCAATACTTGTTACTTTCTTCCCCCTTTAAAGTATTTTTAGAAAGGATTTTCAATTCAAGACGACTTTGCAAATGCAAATTTTAACAAAAAATTAATGCAAATCGAGATTTATTATTCAAAAATAGATTAGGAGTTTATTCATTTTTTAGAAACAAGTACCCTATCTACTTCACAAGAACAGTTCTTGGATCTTGGACTGTGTTCTGAGGCACTTATAATTCAATCTTGACTAAAGATGCAAGAACCATAAATCAGTAAAAGAGGCAAGGGGGAAAGATACTTCTTTTCCCCCAAGCAACAGTCACCTGACTGTGTAGCACCAGAGGTGCCATCGATTATGCTGAACACATGAATAGATTGCTTTTATTGATAAATATGATTCAGAACTGCAGATTAACTCTATGTTCTGGAGCACACAATATCTGGTATTTTTCATTGTGATATCACTCACAGAGCCTTAACATGTATTTTGTCCCAGTTTCCTAAAGAAAAATAGTTTCTTTAAGGTAAGCTCTAAGTGCAACCACACCAAATGATGGGACAATATGTAAGGGATTTACAAAATCTAAAAAAAAAAAAAAAAGAAAAGCAGAAATTTTAGAAGATAAACTCATTTAAGTACTTAAGAAGCTCTAGGGAAAAAGTGCCCTTGAAAAAGTGTTGGGGTTTTTGTCAAGTCCATCACAGATACACCTTAGTCCAGCACTGCATTTTATTGTAACAGCAATCATCCCATTTTATGTGGACATATCACAAGATTTACTGAAAAGGGACTGGAAAGGGTGCATATAGCAATGATAGAGGAGATTACTGTTTCACAAAAATATAAGGTTGGAGATGGTTCAAAAGCCAGACCACTTTGGGTCTGTATTTTCCAATTTGGAATTCTATGGGTGGACATTCCAGACTGCATGGGAGCATACAAACAAAAGTGGCTTGGTTTCCAGTGGCACCAAACATCCCAATTAACACAGGAGTGCATGTGTTCACATCTATGAAAACTGGAATTCATGCTTTGCCCTGAGGCTAGACAGCTATTTTGGGGTAGCCAAAATAGGTAGCCAAAATAGGGGAGGTTTTTTTCTTAGTTTGAGGTAGTTCACAAATCTATTATAAAACATCGAATGACCATAAAGGTTTTCTTGGCTCATATATCTGGTTATCTGATTTCTTAAAATAATTGCAGGTAATGGAAGCAATCAGGAAGCTGGAAAGACTTTTGCATGGTGTATATGGCCAGGTTTTGGGAGCAATGGGGAGTACAGGGACCTACAGACCTGTGGAGAGAGCCCACACTGGAGCAGGTTTCCTGGTAGGACCTGTGACCCCGTGGTCCATGTGACCTGTGACCCCCATGCTGAAGCAGGCTGTGCCTGAAGGACTGCATGCATGGAAGAGTGACCCATGTTTCAGCAATTCACAGACAATGGTTGCCTGTAAGATGGACTCACATTGGAAAAGTTCATGGAGAACTATCTCCTGTGAGAGGGACCCCATGTAGAAGCAGGAACAACGTGTAATGAAGTGACCTTAACCCCCATTACCCATCTCCTTGCACCACCGAGGGGGAGAAGGTAAAGCTGGGAAGGATGGGGGAGGGAAAGTTGCTTTTAAGATTTATTTTACTTTTCATTATCCCACTCTGGATTTGTTAGTAATGAATTCACTTCATATCTCTTAAGTTGAGCCTGTTTTGTCTGTGATGGTATTTGATGAGTGATCTCTCCCAGTCCATATCTCAGCTCATGAATCCTTTGTTGTATTTTCTCTCCCCTGTCCAGTTGTGGAGAGGAGCAATAGAGTGTCTTTGGTGGATGCTTGGCATCCAGCCAGGGTCAGCCCACTACATATGGGAAGGTATTAAATAAAAATAAACCACTATTCATGATTTCCACTAGAGTAATGCCTAGAAGCCAGACACTTCTCTTTGTTGGACATATCTGTGCAAAAAACAAGGAGAAATACTTTCTTCCCTGAATCTTATGCAGCCTAAAATCCTAACAGCTGTTTTGCATTAAGAGGGGAAACAGCAAAGGTCTATAGACCAACAAGCAGCATAAGGACTATAGCTGCCTGCATTATCTCCACTCATTACACAATAGGCAAAGAACATTCAATGAAATTAACTGGTGTCCAGCTGCTACTAAGATATGTGGGTTTTCGTGAAAAGTAATTGACTTTGGAATTCACTGCTGCAAGGTGCCTCTGAGAATCTCCACAGCTGAGCAAAAAAAAGAGCAGGGAGTTTTCTCACACACTGGACATTCAGGCATTGCCTCTGCTTAAACACCGCATTACATTTCTCAACAGCTCCAGTTTGGTTTCTTGAAAAGGCATGTTTGGTAGAACTTCCATTTGGGCAGCTGCTCTTACATGGACATTGCATGAGTTTCTCTTTTTCTGCCTTCCAATGATATCCTCAAAGGATCTGATATTCCCAGATGCACATGAGAGATGAGTCCTCTGTTTCATGTTGTGAAAATGTCACTCTCAAAGATTTGACATTTTGCTGACATTATCTCAGCTTGAGAAAAAAAAAAAAAAAAGAAAAGAAAAAAAAGGAAAAAAGAAAGAACAGAAAGAATCATTCTTATGTCTTTGAACCACCATTTGGGCCAAGACACGGCATGCTAGACACACTTTGCTGCACAGAGGCAGTGTGAGTACAACCCAGTTGGTACCATCAGTCCTGGAGCTCATTTCCTGGCCTTCCAGCACCGTGAATTGGGCCACATCTTTTACCCTCAGGCAGACAGTGGGTATGCATCTGTTTTCTTTGGATGTGCAGCGTACACGTAACCAGCGTGCATGTAATCAATGAGACCAATAAATTACGGGGACCAAAACAGTATCTGATGTTTGCAAGAGAGCATGAGGACCTACACAATAAAATCAAATATGAAATAAACATTACCTTAGCTGTGAATCCTCATGTTTCAGGGCAGCGATTAGCAAAATTCCTGCAAACAGGCAGAAACAACCATGTACAAAAGTTTATAAAATAAACTTTTATAAAATAGGTAATTGACCACAATGTTTTCCCATCTTTCTTAGAATAAATCTTCACATCCCACTATCTGGATTGAGTCTGAAAACTTCTGTGATCCTATTATTGAAATAAGGTCATGTTTCTGTTCAGCTAACATACCTCTAAACATGGGATGGTCAAATAATTCTGCTACTACTGGTCTCTTTGAAGTTTATGAATGCAAAGCATTAACCTATTTCCAGCTTGAGATACCATATGATCAAATTAGAATGTGTTAATTTCTCACAAGAGCTTCCTATGGTGCATGAATTTGCTGTTAACAAATGCTTTCTGAATGAAATAAGTGTTCTTAACCCCTCTTAGTGAGAGCAGGAGACATTAAGCATTTCAGGATTAGACTTGAGCCTCTCAATCCTTGCCTGTCTCCTGGAAAAATATGTCATCTGGCCTAAATACCAAAATTTCATCTTTCCAACCACCACATGATCCTCCTGCAATTGAAACACATCAGCAGAGAATTGTTGGATCAAAGGTAAGCATCTGAGAATATGATCTAATGTGACGTAGTTGTCCACATTCTCTTAATCAGTCATGAAGGGAATACAAAGCTCTATAGATCAATTAATTGAAATCTGATGGCTCAAACTGGTTTTCCATCAGTTCTTTTGGACTTCCACAGAGACTTATCTCAGACATTAATGACTACAATAGATGTTTACCATTAAGTGAGGTAAATCCCACAGCAGCTTACATGATTCGGTGACTTCATCAGTTGGAGTAGACTGTGTTGCAGGTTCTAAGTTCTGCATGGTCCTCATCATAAAAGGAACTTTCAGTTTGCTACTGTTGTTGCAGGGATGCTTGTGCACACAAAAGCACGTCATATTTTTCCAACCTCAGTATCTGACTTGTTAAAAAATATTATTTCTGCAAACAAAACTCACTTTGGCTTTTTTTTTTGACTGCCACCAGACACTAAAACTACCCTCACTACATCAGCATTTCTTCATGTGGGAATTAGTCAGCAGCACAATGGCATAAATGAGTTGAGAGTGTTGGATTACAGCTGAGACACGTAACCCAGTACATGGGCTTTCCTCTGCCTGCATCCCAGGTCTTGAAGATTGCCACAGCTATGGGACTCAGTGCCCAGGGCTCAGTACCTGCTGCAACCTTGGCCTGATGCTGTATTAGAGTAAGCTCTAGATGCACACACCCTCACACGCACCTGGAGCAACTACTTTCCTTTGCTTCCCTCTTCTTCTCCAATTCCCTTGAAAAAAAACTGCTGATGGGCAGAGATGGAGCAGGGGATATCACATCCTGCAGGAGTATCTCCTTACCACACACAGGAATGAGGTCAGAAAGGGAGCATGAGTAGGAACTTGGTGAAGTTTCCCTTCAGGAAGGGAAAAGAAAAGGAATAGGAAGGAGGAAAGATGTGACTCCAGTTCCCATGTCCTCAAGAACAATTCACAAACACTTTTAGGAGCATATTTTTTTCTCCTCATCCTTTTCCTTTTTTGGCTTGGGTGTTCCTGTAGGACACAGGAGACAAGGGTGTTAAATGGTTGATGCTGAGGAAGGAGTCAGATCTCCTACTTCATAGGCACCTCCCAGTATTTACCTACTGCACTCAAGCACTGAGCCTCTAACCATCTATTAAAAGGAAGTAACCACAACTGCATTTAATGAGGAATCAAATCTTTGCACATATACTGTATGTTTTTGGAGAATGCTGATTGAATTTGAGACCCTAGAGTTTGCAGGCAAAAGGATTTTCTTATTTTCTAGGCCATCATTGGGCTAAGGCATCAACTAAACAGCAAACATCAGATACTGTTTTGGTTCCCGTAGTTTATTGGTCTCATTGATTACATCTACGCTGGTTACATCTACACTACGCATCCAAATAAAACAGATGCATACCCATTGTCTGCCTGAGGGTAAAAGATGTGGCCCAATTCACAGTGCTGGAAGGCCAGGAAATGAGCTCCAGGACTGATGGTACTAATTGGGTTGTACTCACACTGCCTCTGTGCAGCAAAGTGTGTCTAGCATGCCGTGTCTTGGCCCAAATGGTGGTTCAAAGACATAAGAATGATTCTTTCTTTCTTTCTTTCTTTCTTTCTTTCTTTCTTTCTTTCTTTCTTTCTTTCTTTCTTTCTTTCTTTCTTTCTTTCTTTCTTTCTTTCTTTCTTTCTTTCTTTCTTTCTTCCTTCCTTCCTTCCTTCCTTCCTTCCTTCCTTCCTTCCTTCCTTCCTTCCTTCCTTCCTTCCTTCCTTCCTTCCTTCCTTCCTTCCTTCCTTCCTTCCTTTCCATAAATTGCTCAGACTGGAAGAAATTTTGTCATAAATGGAAACTTTCAAAGGATGGCTCAGGTATGCCAGAGTTCAGTGGCATCTAGGTGGGTTTAGATTGGAACTTTGGGCTTTGGAGAATTTCAGGCATGTAATTTGACCCTAGGGTCAAATCCCTTTGTGCAATTTTCATATTACTTTAAACAGAAACTATCTTGCAGATGAAGCAAGATAATATTTAAAATTAACATGGGAAACAATATACTAGAAGGACATAGAATCTGAGTAAACTTAGAGTGAGAGAAGAAAGTGAGCAGAAAGTTTTAAGAAGAGAAAGGCAGAATTAGGATGGAGTGGAAGAAAATGAGAAGAATTATAATTAAAAATAAACTCAAGCCACTTCCTACACAAGCTCACAGCTAGTAAGCTGATTGGCATCTTACAATTCTGCCAGGGTATTACAGAAACAGCATTTGAAGTTACCATCATGTGTTTTATGTGTTTCATAATCACTTTTGTTAATAGGAAGATGCAAGATTCCATCTATATTAAGCTTTAGTACTTTACCACTAAAGTCTAATTAGTAAATCTTGGAAGGAAAGGAAAGCAAGCTGATGCTTTGCTCAACAAGCTTCTATGTACAGTCAGGATTAAATGTCAGATAAAGCCTTTGCTTTATTAATTTTCAGTTTACTCTGAAACAAAATATATGAACCATGCAATTATTTCAAAATCCTACCAGCATTAAACTCTCCCCATGTCTTACTTCTTCCTCATCATGCTTTCACCCCCAGCAGTAGAGAACAGTCTCTCCTGCTAACCCACAATAAACTCTGCTTATAGCTGCCTTCAAAGGAGGTTCACCGAAACTTAAAAATAAATGAGACAAGACCCAGATTAATAAAATAGGCAAGGATAATTGTTCGGTTTTTTATGACCCAAATTCAATCCATTAAGGGAAGAGTATAAGACTCCCTTCTAGTTAAATTGACTGAAACATTCTGCAACATTGGAGAATAATAAAGCACAATTAAAAGTGAAAGTGACCTGGAGCTTTAAATACCCAAGAACCATGGTAATGGAACAAGAAGACCATTTAAAGGTCAGCAGCTTATAAACAATGTCCTCAGAGCAATTTCTCAAGAAGAAAATAATTTCAGATGGGCCTACTGAGTAATTTATAAAAAAGAAGGCTTCTCCCATCCTGAAGGAGGCCAAGCAAAATTAAATGCCTACTACAAGGCTCTGACAGCCATTGTTTCATGTCTTATGTTCAAGAGGAGCTATTCCAGCTGGCGTTGAGTGGGATCATCTGGCAGGGTAAATCTCACAATACCATGCTTACAGAGTCATGCATTTCCCAAAACATTTGTTCTTTTGGAGATGACATGTGGGCTGCAGTCCATGAACTCTGCCTGCACAGCTGGCAGGGGTTACCTGAGTGCCTGCACTGCTGCAGAGCAAGAGGAAAAGAAAATGCTGACGCTCACAGTTCTCTGTGGGCAATGTGGGAAGCTGTGTCCCTCAACCCCCTTGGTTCTCTGGCATATTTTCTGTGGCTTCTCATGCACACACACCTCCCAGCACATCCTGGGGACTGGCACACCTGCTGCCAAACTGCACAAAGAGTGAGTCCTGGCACTGCTATGGAAGTTTCCATTTCTTCCTTGCCAAGGTCAGTTGTCCTGCATGCACTGGTCTATGACTTTGGAAATTTGCCCCATGAGGGAAAATACAGAAATCATTCTAGAAATCTAATATAATTTCTCATATTTATAGAGATCCTGCAAGCTCAAAAGGAAAAAACAAAATCCTTCTCTGATTGGAGACTTTTTTCTCCCTTCATTTTTCAGACTTGAAGGTAGAACCCCATTCGAGCAGGGTCTGTATACCACAGCCGGAAATATAGATTATACCCAAAAAAATATTAATTGATTGTGTAGGAAAATAAGGCTATTCATATAAGCATCCATTACAAATCCATGCAAAAATATAAAGCTAGAAAACTATTTTTCATCCAGGCAGGTGTATTGAATACAGCAGTCCAGCAACAGCTGTGTTGCGTCAGCACCTGAGCAAAAACTACTAGGAAGGACTTGCAGGATCCAGCAAGTTATTCTGCATCACTTAAATCCATATCCAGGAGAAAAATGAGTGGTCTTGCACATTTACTTAGCCTGTGTTATATCTCAGTCATCAGGGAACACATCTCATAACCCAGTGTCCAGAGGAAAAGTCAACAAGATACTAGGCACAAGGTATCATCACGTGTAAGATATATTTTGTATCATGCAGCTTTACCAAAACTGACATAAACCAGTCATTAAAAAAAAACATCTAATGACAGAGAAGAATTATACTTGGGCTTTTGGTGAATTCTTTGCAAATGTGTCTTAATTCAGGAGTTAGCATAATAGTAATGCTGCCCTACAAAGCACAAGTTTCACTGACTACTTATGGGCGTTTAATATTTCATTAGTTCTTTTTCTGAATGCCTTTCCTCTGCTGTGTTCATGCTGTACTTTTTTCTCCATCTGCCCTCTTACCTCCTTTTGCACACCACATGTTCACTGAATATTTTACTCCCTGTTCCTTTCATGTTCTCTTTTATCCAAGCAACACATCAACTGAATGACTTGAATCTTGTTCCCCCTGTGTTCAGGTTAGTCAAAAAATTAGCTGGAAGACATCAGCCACTTTGCTGTAACTGTGTGTTGTCTGTAAAGTAATGTGAAACAGCACATTGTATAGTGCTATTTCAAGGAAAATAGTCTCTCTCCTCTGCATTTTCTGCTGGTGCAGTTCATTTACAGCAGGCTGGCCATGTGCCCACTATGCACAGACAGTGCATGCAGAGTCATAGGAACAGCTGATCAAACACAACCAAGATAAATTCAACCCAGTACATTTTCTGTTGTCTATAAAAGCAATTTGGGTTTTTATAGATTTTGCCTGCATCTCTCTTCTGAGCCATAGGTATAAAAATAAGGCAGGAAACTGGACAGATTTTCTTCCCTCAAGACTGTAAAATCACTCAATAAACCTCTTCCTATAATAAAAGCCTTAAAATGATGGTTGAAACCCTGGCTCCACTGGAGTCAATAGTAAAACTCCCATTCTCATCAGGAGCAAGTGACTCCTGCGCTAATGAAAGCCCTTTAACAGTACTGGGTATGCTACAAAATTACTCCATATAATAACTTTCTATAAAACGCTTGTTTTTCTCCAGATAAGGTCTCATGGTTTTTTACTAATGATAATTTTTTAAAAATACTGATTTCTTCCATCAATAAAAGACAGTCAATATATAAATGCCTATTAACACTGAGCAGTGGCTTAAAAAAGGGCTTCTGAAGACAGCACAGAAATGAAGCTGCAGGTTGAATGTTATATAGGCCAAATAGAATGGTCAAGGCTGTTATAAGTCTCTGCTGGAAACTGGTATATCTAGTACCAAAGTAAATGTTAAAAGCATTATTGGCCAAGATGGACTTACACTGACATCTGGCAAATTTGTACAAAACTAAGAGGAACTTGTAGTCTTCGTTTGTGTCTCACTTCAGTTTAGACTAACCAAAGCATACATGGTAAGCACCCAGACAAACAAATTCCAGTATATTGCCCGCAAAATGCCAGCACAAAAGGATTTTTAGAGAGAGAAATTCACATTGTCAGCTGTCAGTTCACAGTGCAGATAAATCCTGGCATGTAATTGCAGCATTAGCCATGCTGGCTAACAAAGGCACCGCAGAGCAGGTGGGGGACCAACAGTGGAGAGTAGAGAGGTCATCAGCTGTCTGAGGCACCAGCTTTCCTCACCAGACTCCAGCACGTGCTCAGCCAGCAGGATGAGGAGCCCAAGCTGGAGCGCTGTGCTTGCTGACACCCTCTCTGTGCCCCACCATTGGCTTGTCCAGGGCTGGCTGCCGGCCCTGCTCCCCTCACAGGCAACTGTGCATGGGCTCAGAGCCCCCTGCATTGCTTGTCCAGCACAGAGGGGACAAAAGTGAGCCTTCACTTTGAGGCTGTAAGTGTGTCAGTGCTCCCTTGGGCTTGGAACAGGATGGAAGAGGAGCAAAGGAAAAAAGCTTTTCCAAAACAGCCACATACCTGAGATGGGCTGTTTCTGAGTTTGGGCTTTGGGTTAACAAACATGTGCCACTACAAAGGTGGGATGAAACTCACTTCTCCACATTCAGAAAACTCTTTTGAAGAAACAGCCTACAGTTCTATTTTATTTTCAGTAAGTCAGTAACTATGTGAGGGCTTGAGTCTGGAAATATAGTCCTTGTAATGATTCCATCCAATTGTAAAGAGTAGTAGGGAAAAAATATTTCTGATAGTGGCATCTCTTACGCTGTCATTGTTTGCACCTATGATGAACAGAATTGCAAATATAGAACTATGGGAATAACCCATGAAGTGATGTGCTGGATTTACCATCACCTGAAGTCATTAAATAAAGTGTGGTAATCTTTAAAAAATTTATTCTAGCTCAATCAGAGGACAAGTCTGTGCCATGGGCCTGCACTGTACAGCTGAAGGATATGAGGACAACAGCTCCTGTAGGTATTAAAAGTCATGAGTATTTGAATATGCTTTGCCAGAGTGGTTTGGATTTCTTTCCATTCCAAGATTTTGGGGCTTTTCAGCATTCATATTTGTCAGCTTGCAGAGTAACATCAAAAACAAAGGTACAAAGCGCAGCCTTTCAGGATATAAATAGATTAATAGTTCCCAGAGGGAAAGGTACCTGAAAGGCTCAGGCTGATTCTGAGCCATTCCAGAAGGATGCCATTAGACAAAGCCTTCCCCAAATCCCGCTGTTAAGGGCATTTGAGGTGGAAAGAGATATTGGCCACAAGACAGACACTCAAAACACATGACCTGGGGGGGTAAAAAGTTCAGAAGTGTTTTATGAGGAGGTAAAGGCATCAGAGGAGAACAGCTGTTTTAAAATATAGAATAAAGGCAGGAAGACTGAAGAGGCTGTCTCTTTCAAATCTTGGAGAATGCTGACATTGATGAAGAAAGTGCTTCTATGGACCTAAGTGTAGCGCCCAGTGTTGCATGAAACATAGCGAGCCCTCAACATTGCTCGGGTGTCCTCTTGTTGCTGAGCACTCCCTGTGCGCAGGAGGAGCCATGCCAATTTATCCATCTCAAATTGCAAATTCCAGCTGGAAGCAACAATTCTTTTTTTAAATTTAATTTCTGTCTAGTCACCAAGATCATGTTGTTATAAAGATGGAGAGATTTTCCCAAGTTACAAATAAACACCAGCTGATCCTGCACAGAGGATATCACAGGTCTCTCTGCTGGCACATCATGCAGGAATAGGATGCTAGACCTGCAGAATCTCAATCTTGCAATGAAGTATTCCAGTGATTCACACCCAATCCACACAAATCCTGCAAAACCATAACGTGACTCCCAAACAGGGTCTTTCCTTTGATACCTAGCACAGCAGTGCTCCTGAGACACTTGCAAGGGCACCACTACAGCAGAATTCAGTAGCACACACAAGGTAATATGAGGTAATTAACAGGATTAATCAATAATATTTTGTCCCAAATTGCTAAGCCTTTGGTCAGATTTTTGATTCTACCAACATGCTAGTAAACAGCCAATCTCTCAAATCATCCCTGAGCCACACTGGCAAAATACTGGAACTTCTCTCTCTGTGGACAGGGAGGAGGAGTTTGGGAAGGTCATTACTGAAAAGTGTGACACGTACAAAGAGCAGCTTGAAATTTTGGACTTGATTACTCGTGTCAAACCCCTTTGGAGTCCCATAAAGAGCACATAAAACCTGACATTTCTGGGATGATGTAGAAGGAGGAGGAAAAGCAGGAATGAGGAGAGAAAAAAAGGAGGGGCTGAGAAATTTTCCATGGTAATGTGATTAAAGAAGAGCAGGAAGAGAAGGGCTGTGCTCCAAGAAGTTTTGAGAAAAAGAGGTTCAAACACCGTGAATGAGGAGACAGAATGGGCTGTCCCATGTTTTGGAGCTGAGAAGCAAAGAAGCAGGTTAGAAGAGGATTCAGACCAAAGAGGAAAGTAGCATCTGGGAAAGAAAGAGTAGGGGAAGCTGGGGAAGTGGAGGTGGGGACCAGCAAGAAGGAAACAGTATTTTTTTCTTGGTAATCAGTGAATCCTTCTTACCGTTTACAGACAATACTGCCTTCTCTCGGAAAAGCTGGTACTTTCTCTGGAGGCTGATAGCTTTTCAGCAGTCAGGTGCCCTGTGTACCAGAGAAGTTTGGTGCACAAACAAGCAATGGATTTGTTTACACATTTCTCTAATCCATTGACTAGAACCAGTATGGTTGCAGCAAAACTGCTCCCCTAACACCTTGCCTGGAAGAAGTGTCTCACAGTAACCCATCAGCAGTCTGTGGGGTGCTCTGGGCACAGACTGGCATGTTGGAAGGGGAGCCACATCTCCACTGGTCATGGACTCATGAGAGATCCAGGAGAGTGACAGTCAGGAGTGCCGATTTCTGTGCATGCAGGTTCAACATCTGCCTTGAACTCACCTGGCATTTAAATGCATAGGACTGAAGCTGCCTCTCTGGAGGCAGTTCTGCATTTGTCCACCCTTTTACCAAAACCTCACCATAGATCCTCTAATTCCCAGCATCTTGACAAAAACATCTTGTTTCCTCCTCTGAAGAATGTAGCAATATAATTAATAGTAAGAGCTACCCCACAACTGTACACATTCTCTCATGTTCTCAGCCAAGCAAATCTTTCATTTTGTCGGGTAATTTCTTTTTAATGTGGTGGTTGCTATTATTTCTTGATAGTGATAAAAGACCTGAAGCAAAATTCTTTTCAGAGAATTCAAGAGGAAAAAAATCTTTGTTGGTGAAAGGAACATATTTAATGCATGCAGAAGGTGTTAATTAAAAATCCTTAAAGCTGGCTCTATAGCCCTAAAAATCATGAATATTTTGAGTCTTAAATGTCTCAGTTATCGCCACAGAACATGTCTGCCATGGCACCCATTTATTTGGCCTGAGGCATTACTATAAAATTAAAAATGGGCATTTGGAGCTGGTAAGCTTTGATCTAATTGAGTATGTGGTAGGATCAAATCATAATATGCCCATGATTTGCTGATCTCATTCCTCCCTTCTGGCAAGGGTTTGTCAATGGATACTAATGTACTCTTATAACCTACTGCTGTTTCACAAAGTAAGCTCATTTTTGTAACTTATTTTTGTGTGTGAGCTTAAAAACCCATATACCACCCCCCCCCCAAAAAAAAAAATCCCATCTGAAATTTCCATATAAACTCAAGGGCAGAGGAATCTTTCCAGCTGTTATAATTCAGTAGGTATGACATTTACCTCTCTGTGTTTTCTGCAGCTGGCATAGTGCACACCACAATGTGCAAAGTTGAAAATCAATTAATTTTGGAAAAAATTTCTTTTTATACACTCTCTTCCACAGATCCAATTTCTCATCTGTTCAGGGAATTCTTTTGGCATTAACAGGGGTAAAACTGATGAATATTAAATCTCTGCAGTCTTAAAAAGAGTAGTAGTGCTTACCCAAGTTTCAGTGAAATACAGATGTGTATCTGCATCTACCTAGATATATACATTTTAGATACATATGAAGACAGGATCGATGCATAGGTTTTTTATTAATTTATTGACAGAAGTTGTAAAGAAAAAAATATTTTTTTATCCTTTGAGATGTCAGATAGAAAAAAAATTACTTCTGCAAATAAGAAGTGGCATCAGTCATCAGAGGAAGGAGTGTATAGAATCTGAAACAGCAAAGCAATTGAACATGAAAAGTTTGGCATAGAAAAGAAGGGTGAGTAATTTAAACCCACTCAGGAACAGGTGTGACTTGTTCATAAACCAGTTAGGAAAAAAAATCGTTCAATTACTCCTCTCTGGTAAATAACAAATTACCATAGTAACTCCATTCTCAAACAACATATGCATATATTTTTTTACAGAAAAGCTTGAGTCAAAACTGCATTTTACTATCGTACCATGACTTCTTTCTTAACTTCAAGATCAAAATTCTATGAACTTTCAGCTCCTTATTTACATACACTGCCTCATCCATGACCTGAAAAGACTGCCTTAAGGTTGGTTGTATTGCTCAATCCATGCTTTAAATATATTCTGCCTATTTGTTGAGACTGTTACATTGAGCCAATTCAGCCAATAGCTTTTATGATAGGGAGAGTAGCTGTCATTTTGGGGGTGGATTCCAAATGATTTTTTAAAATCAGATGAGGTTTTTTCAGCAATTACAAATTACCCGAGGCATATGATTATTTGCAAGTGTGTATTTAACGTCATGATTATATATCTACGTGGTGGCAGTAGTTAGAAATTTTTAAGTATTTTCATTTTCAAGGTGGCAGGTTTTCAATTAATTTACCTGAGTGACCACAGAGAATACAAGCCTTTGCGTAGAGCTACACAGCCCAGACGGAGCAGGAGGAGTCCCCAGCCCCACTGCTCCCTGGCCTTTGCAGTGCAGCAGCATACACTCACTCACCTCCAAATCCTGGTCCAGACTTTGCAGAAGAAACCTTCATCAGGAACAATCCATCTGCAGCATGCAGTTGTTGCCTGGTTTGCGATTAGTCTTTCTTTAGAAGCAACTTAAAGCCAGTGTTGGCGCCCCCAGAGCTGGACTAGAAAACAAATACATAAGGGTTATGCAGCCTCAATTAGGTAACGCCATTTTAACATCCTGAATCTTTAAAATATGTATGTTTTGGATCTTGCACCCAGAAAAGTTACTGGTTTTGTGCAGACTCATACTGAGGGGCATCTCACCTGTTCAGATTAACCTGTCCAGGCTAAAAGTAGTCTCCACTTTGTCTTCAAACTCAGAGAGATGATCAGAATCTGCTGTTGTTGACAGTTTTCCATTTTGTAATCAGCAACAAATCAGACTTTACTCAATGTTCCCATAGCCATCTGTTGCCTCTATGATGGCAATTTCAGTCTGGATTCTTCTATCTTATTTATGTTTATACAATTCAGATGGCAAAAAATATCAGAATGGGCAGCAGCATAACAAACACCAACACTCAGTTTGAAAATTATCTTAGATTCATTTGTGATTTTATAAAAATATGTCAGAAGGTTGGCCCAATAAAGATAAGACATGTATGTAGTTGTAAGCTCTGGTACCCCATCCTCTTTTTTCTAAACAATAAAGGAAGAAGATGAAGTAGAAAATACAGGCATTTAGACCTTAGCCAGTCTCATCTCGTAGTTCATTGGAAATCATTTTTGCATGAAGAGATGCTCTGAACCAAACCACTCAATCATCCATAGATGCAGTGAAACAAATCTCTTCTCATTCCATTGGAAATATGCAAACAGTAATACATCTCTTGCCTGAAGAATAATTCCCTGTTCATAGCATTGTAATTCGTCTCACTGAATTATCTTGCTTTACTTATTCATTCTAGAAGATTTTAAAGGAAAAAGAAAAAAAAGGGAAGGAAGGGGGGGCAAAAGGAATGAGAAAACAATAGCAAACTGTTCATCAACAGTGCAAACACAATTAAAAGTTCACCTGCGTCCAGTGACTCAAAACAATAGAACTGCAAAACTTTTTTCAGCTCACTCTATGTGGGTTACATCTATAGCAGAATTTTAGTCTGTAGCAAGTGTGCAGTTTTGAAAGTCTCCCAGCTGTCTCCACCTGCAGTACCTCGGGTGACATCATGGAGACAAGTGGAGCCACTGTGAGCCAGCTGTGCCCCTCCTGGTGGAGCTAAACCATGCCTTTCAGGGCAGCACCCAAGGGACACCAGCCACTCTTAGGTGCTCAGTCCAAGCAGGAAGGTTAGGGCTAGGCCAGGGAAGGCCTCTTGAAATGCAAAGAAATACCCAGTCCGCAGCGTCAGCTCCTTGTCTTTTCAGATCCATTCCTCTTGAGTTGCACCATTTACTTACACAGGTACAGGTTCTGCCACAGATCTTTGCTTCAAAAGACTTTCTAGCATGGAGTGATTATGTCAGGGTTTTATTGATATCTTTGGTTTCATTACCTCCTCCCACCTTTTCATCTTTGTATTCAGGTAAGAAATGTAATTCTGCACAGGTATAAAGTTATCATATCCTCGCCACAAACTGAGTGACATGATAACTTGTCTTGTCAGATAGTTTTACAGTGCTATGCATCAGCTGAAAGGCTGAGAATGAAGCAAATAGTCCAAGGTTTTTTATATCTCCCCTAAAGCCACAAAGAGATGTAACTACTAGTGATATGAAATGACGCTACATTTTGTTTGGGAAAAGTTTGCAAAGGTTCTTTAGCCCAAGATGGCAGCTATTATGCAAGCAGCAACAACATCCTCTCTTTTAAAGTCTTCATTTTCTCCTTTTTCATGAGGAATGAAGGTACTTTGACTTCAGTTAGCTCTCCCTTTAGATAATGAGAACAGAGCAAAGTGCTTGCATCAGCACATGAAACTTCCTGAGAAAAAGATATAGGAGCTTGTCTTAAAACAGCCCCTCCCAACATCAGATAGATGCCTGAAGCATGCAGAGATGGAGTAAAAACACAGCACTAGCAGCTGGAAATGGGACAAAGCTGAAGGTAAGGATTCCTTCCTTGCAGCATTACTTTTTTAGTTTCGAATTTTCAACTTTGAAATTTGTGACCTTTGTTGAAATGACTGTCACACAGCCACAAAGCATCGCTTCTGTCCAGGGCAGTCATCCCTTGGGCCCCAACTTCCTGTACCTCCCATGGGCAGAAGAGCAGCAGTGCAAAGCTGCTTCTTTCCCTCACCTCAGAGCAACATCTAGTCTGCATGGGTATCCCGATACAGCTGCTCTATGAAGTACTCAATGTTATCACTAGCCATGATAGTGTGAGAGACATGCAGATGGAAGTGAAAAGAGTAATGGAGCTATTTGCTCTTTCTTGCCTCATTTTTCTGGTTATCCTTGAATGCTCCTTGGTCAAGAAGTTCCTCAGTTTTATTATAGCCAGTGTTTCACTGCAATCCATGAAGAACCTTTCTCATGATTCCTTATAAAAGGTAGCTGCTGAGTTATGTTGCTCAGGAAAGAGCAAAGTCAAAAGACACTTCGAGCTTCATACATTTTTCTTGAAAACTGCATGATGAGACAGACCAAGGAGAAGTGCTGCTTCAGCTCCTGTTTCTCAGCTTTTTGAAGCTGAAAATCATCATGTCTTTTCAAAACATAACTCCTTTCCATTAACAGCCAAATAGAATTTAACCTAAACTTTGAATAGCCATTTATTAATCTATTTTGATAAATTTACTAAAATATTTATCAAATTATTTTATTAATTAAAATATTTTATTTAATAATTTATTTGTTTATTTCTTTATATTCATTATTAATTCTATTTTTCCACATCCATATTGATTCTATTTTTTCCACATTTTCACTTCTTAGCATATGTAGAAATGTGTGCATTTTGAGAAAGTTTTTTAATGGATTTGATCTTTGGGCCAAGTTTTGGTGTCTCCTGGACCTCTCAACCCCGGGGGCAGCAGGTTGTTAAACCCTTCTGATTGCAGCTACAATCTTCTGTCGGAGACTGATCTTTATTCTGCTCAGAGACTATAAACAGTTAGGCTGCTGTAGGTTTTATGCTCACAACTTTCTTTAACCTTAGCTGAGAAATCTCCAGTACCTCAAAAAAACCTACACTCTCATTTCTTTCCTTTGTTCCAAATATTAGCTGCATTTTTAAAGCCTTCCATTACAGTGACAGTAGCCTCCTTGATAAAGCTCATTGTGGGAGGGGTCCCACAAGGCCAACTCTGTCAGTTTGGCTTTCCTGATTTGATTTTCCTTCCTTCATCTATGTCAAAGACCAGCTTTCACAGTCACAACTTGTTTTGTTCTGTAGCTTCTTACAGAACATGAAATTTCACCTAGAGGATCTCATGGTTGTGTCCCAACACTCCAAAAAGTAATAGGAATTTCAAAACTACATACAGATTTTTCCAGTTATACTGGCACATTATTAATCAAAATTCAAATGGAAATTTTTCATCTTGCCCCAATATCTGTAGAACAGCACAAGCTTTCTCATCCTCAGCATTTCAAGACCATTTATGGAATTCCGTGTTTGTCAGCCACCCTTAGAAATAACCAGACAACCTAAATAACAGCTATCCAGATATCTTAAATTCTGACTTTGCTTCATTGATTCTATTTTTCTAGTACAATAAAATGGCACTGTGTAATTTTAGTCTTTTCTTCATTCATAATTGCCCTTCTGATTTTGAAAATAATGCTTCTCACTGACTGCAATGTGAGCTGCATTCAGTTTGCTGTGTTATCTAAATCTAAGCAAATATTAAAAAGCTCACGCAGTTCCTCTAAGGGGCAGAATGTTCTCATTTCTTCAGTTACTCACATTTGAATATAATGTTTACAAAGACTTTTGCACTTGTTCTTCTTTCTTATAATTGTAAACCTTAAGATTAGCACTGCGGTTTAAAATAAGATACATTTGAGACAAGTCTTTCTAAACTTAATTTTCTTCACTGAAGGTTACCCCTTTTGTTTCTTCTAGCTTTCATTCAGACATTCTAAAATGTTCTTGCTGATTTAGCTCCAATTTGTCACAGAGGTCCTGGCCTAATTATGATTGTTCAAACACTACAACTATCGAAAACATCCTTCCAAGGGACATGTTTTTCACTAAACTCAGCAGAAATCTCCCCATTACATGCAGGGTGGCTGAGCTGGGTCTCCAGCCCACCACCACTCAAGCATAACTATTCTATTTGAGGTTTCTGCTTGCAGCTCCACCTTCACATCTGCACCAAGGCTGGCTGTGCCGGAGTTGGCCTCTAGGAAGGACCTGACGGGGTTCCAGTGTCAGCCTGGGATGGGTTTCCAGATTTTGCCAGCCAGGAAGCTGTATTATATTTATAAACATATAAGTATACCAAGGTAAAGGGTTTGGCCAATATTTAGAACTTGCTTTTTAGCCCTTGATGTTGTAAATTTCTACCCTTGGTTTAGAAGGGACCTGGTGATGCTTTCCTGCTTTCCAGCAGGGCATTGCTGACCAAGGCCACTGCTGGCTGGAGAAATAGGACAGCAGAGAGCACTGTGGCCCCAGGCTCACAGCCATATTCCC
Organism: Acrocephalus scirpaceus scirpaceus; assembly: GCA_910950805.1. Taxonomy (NCBI): domain Eukaryota; kingdom Metazoa; phylum Chordata; class Aves; order Passeriformes; family Sylviidae; genus Acrocephalus; species Acrocephalus scirpaceus. The sequence continues at coordinate 49,759,420 of OU383774.1, read as the reverse complement.
TGGCACCCAAGGGACTCAGGCACACCTTCTCCATGGGTACTGTCCCACAATCTGTTTTACACTGCTCAGGAGGAACTTCTTTCCTGTTTTTCTATTCACACTGATATATGGATATGCTTTTATAATAGAGATTAATTAGAGAAATGTGGCAAGTTCTGATGGCAAAAGGTAACTATAAAAAGAAAAAGTACAAATTATAGAAGACTTTCAAAAGCCCACAATGTGAAGAAGGACACTGCCAATTCAATGGCTGGAAATAGAGAAGCACAGACATTTTATTTAAGTGGTATATTATTTAAAGACACAAACTGAAGGGAAATCCAACTGTAGAATAAATACGATATAGCAAGTGGATTAAGGACATGGGTTTATAGCACTCTTCTAAGTAGGAAAGATGTATCTATGTACATTTGAACCAGGATGCATGCATAAAAAGAATGGGGGTTTTTTTCACCCAAGGGTATAGTCCTGAAATGTTCTTAATGAATCATTTATAGCAATTTGGTCATAAGAAACTTCATACTTGAGGTCCAGCCTCAAGTAAAGAGTGTTTTTCTCGAGATTTGAAATGCTGTGTGGCAGCCATGCCTGGCCTGAACAGAGGCATCTTTTTCTTTCTGTTAAATGAATTGGGCTCCCCTGCTCTTTATGCAGAGCAAGTACAGCCAGTCTGAGGCACATTTAAGTAAAACCATTCCAGCAGCTATTTGCCTCAGATGAAAGAAAGTCAGGCCAGCCCTCAATGTCTTAGTGGGGTTTGTGGCTGCATATCCTTTTTCAGTTCCCCAAAAGTTATGTTCTCATTAAAATGTCACCTTACAATAATTCTCTAATGTACTGGCTTCTGCCTTCATTAGCTGTTGAACTAAAGCTAGTAATGGAAAAACAGATTACCCTGAATTTACGATGGGCTAATTCCATTCCTTCTAGCCATGAAGATAAATCACCCTTTGTTTACAACTGAAAGACCACTAATTTTTAGCAGAATGAAGAATAGATGGGAAAATACAGTTTTAACTCTTGGCACAGATTGTTTTGAGGCCCCGAAGCAACAATGTGGTCAACAAGAAAACATACAATCAAGCTCTGGTAAAGACCAATGAGCAATGCTTTCAAATTGCACTTATTTTAGTCAGTTGAATATCCCATTTACCTCTAAAAATGGGATTTGACCCATGAGGGGTACTCTGCCATAAAGATATTGTTAAAGGAAAAGTGAAATCCAAATCAAACAAACAAACAAACTTAGGAGAGATACTAGTAGAAATTATTATAAAGTCAGAAGTAAACTAAAAGTTACCAGATCACAAAGTCACAAAGTAAATTTCCACATATCATCTTTGGGGCAAATAGTAATTCTATTAAATTCTATTATTGCTAATTTTTTTTATCCTGCTTTAAAGCATATATAGAAAAAGGCAATGAATAAGAATGTTATACAATGTCCCTTACTGAGCTAGGAGAGCACAGGAAAAGATCCCTCTGTCATAGGTATAGGAAGGAAACAGGGATTCATTATCATGTGTTAGACAGGTAATGGTGAACACACATTTGTAAGAATAAGCAGAAAGATTTTACGAAAAATACATTTAGAAGCTTTTCCTAAAGGCTTTTTTTGTACCTATAATTCCATAGAAAGTATATGAAAAATATATTAAAGTGATTAGGTTTTAAAGTATCAGTTTTATATCTTCTGCAGATTAGTTTCCATATGTATAAAAATCTAATTACCAATACCTTTCTTTTTCTTTTTATTTTCCATCAACACTGATCTATCTGTTGTATTTTTTACCTACCGGTAAAAGAATAGATAAGAAGTAAAAAAAAAAATTAAAAAATTATTATTATTAATAATAATAATAATGAATCTGTTGATACAGAAGTTGCCTGAGGGACAAAATGAAGTGAAACATTTTAGCTCATCAGGAAAATATCATGTCAGCCTCACATAAGGGATAGTATTTTCATTTGACTGGTTCAAGGAAAGCTAGCCTCAAAAAACTGTTAATGGTCCTTTTGCTTTCCAAGTAAATGAGTGCTATAGCTGAAGTATAGATTTAACTATTAAGGTGGAAAACTTTTTATTCTTTTTGTCTGCTTAAAAAAAGCAGACCAGAAATGAATGCTTTTAATCTTTCTTCTTTTTTTTCCCCCATCTCACTTTCTGTTTGGGTTGTGACCCGGACTATGAGATTCTTATGCAGGACTTATTGCCTTGTTTAAGGAGACATCAGAGAAATAAGTGAACACACTGATAAAAGCTTTGGCTAATATAAGACACAATCTTATTTAGAATACCCACAGAAATTAGTTAATTTTAAAAACATCTTTCAACCATCTTCTTATTAGATTCAATAACCTAAGAATCCCATTCTTACTCTGGAGGAGATGCCAAATTTTTCCTGCTTACTACATTGAGAAACAGATTTAGTTTTGCCCAGAAAGCAAAGTTTATCAGAGAGATATTTGGTTTATGTTTCAACTGATATGTGCTGCAAACTCTCTTCCTCCAAACTGCAAAACAACTGATATCTGCGTTTTATTTGATAAAGTCTCCCTGGAGGAGTCTGTCAGTAATCTACAGCTAAGACACTGGGAAAATATCTTTCTTTCTTCAACTATTTGGTTCTTTCACTTATTTAAAGCCTAACTCCTTCTGGGTATTTTGCTCTTCAAATGTTCACTGAGATTTTTCCTTGTACATGGTTTAAGGAGATAATCACTGTTGTCAGCTGTGCCGTTTTTATTTGGCTCACAGATAATTTGTGTTTTTTCTGAAGTTCCTAAACTCTTTGGCTGAAGCAATTAAATGAGAGTTTGAGGGAGTCAGGTTCTTAGCTCTTGTGCTTAGGGGAAGCAAGTTTTGAAAACTTGAACATTCAAACAAATACAGAGAAGCCAATATTTCTAAAATAGTAAGATTTTAAATCTTCTCATGACTTCTTAGTACTCACTATTACCAAAAATGCTGCAATACTAAACATAAATGATAATAAAATGTTTGCTAAAAATGATCCTTCATTAGCAAACAATAGAGCTACTGATTCAACAATGAAATTTAATCAAAAACTAACAACCCATGTGCCCACACAAATGTCTTCTTTCTCTGGCTTCAATTTTCCTTCCATGAGAAAATCTTGGCTCTCATTGCTTTCTATGTCTTTATGTTGACAGTTGTGTGGGTCTGTCTCTATAAATGATTATAACAGCCCTCACCCATCAGTCACTATACAATTTTCATTTAACAAAGCTGATTTATCCTAATATGTATTAAATATGCTCTAAAGGTGTTTTCCAGTCTCCTGCCCTCCTTACCCATTTTGGAAGAAAAGTGTTTTCTGACTTACAAACCTATTTCAAGATCTGCCTCTTATGTTTCTCTGTTTCCTTCGGTGTGTTTCCACCCTTTGAAATTTCTGTGTAGATCACTCATTAGAAAATTCCTTTAGATAAGCCAGTTCTGATGCTGAGGTTGCCTGCCCTGCAAAGCAACTAGTCACAGCCTGTTACACCTAATGGCAGCTGTAGCTTGGTCTCTCCAAGTGTTATGTGCCCAAGTGCCACTCAGAATGCACCCAGAGCTCCCTCCTTCAGCCCTCTCACCCAGGCTTTCTCAGTGATTTTGAAGCTTTAATTTCCTCTAGCCCATGATGAAAAGGTCTTAAAGAGCACTTAAAACTGTCTGGCAGGCTGCAAAGGGCACACATCTGATTTCTGAAAGTTTTCTTTCACAGGCAGACACTCTCCTTCTTCCCTTCTGAGGAATCCTCAGCTGCCTAATCAGGACAACTTGAATTTGTGCTTGGCACAAACTTAGAAACACGTCTGTCATCTGTCAGGATCTAGCTTTGTAGTCCAAACACCTTTTCCATGACAATGCAAAGGATTTTTCTGAAGATTTCAGCTAATGCTGCATCAGGATGTTGCAAATCTTTATATTAACTGCTTCCTAACTTAAAGCTTTCACTACAGAAGTCTTCTTCCTGAAGAAAAAAGATGAATCATTATAAACAGTTTCAAATTACTGAGTGATGCAACACACACAATAGAAGCAGCAGAAAGCAGGGACAGGAACATTATTAAGATCGTGACAAAAGGGAAAATTAGAAGAATACTTAAAAAATGTTAATTAACCTTTATAAAAGAGTAAATTTTGCAACATACTTAGGGGTTTTGAACTTGGTGTTTAAGGAACTTATTACTGATGCTCCCCAGAATTCATTTGCTCCAGCATCCTGGCACTGTGGTACAAGGGATAATGCAAAAAAAAAAAAAAAAAAAAAAAAAAAAAAAAAAAAAAAAAGAAAAAAAAGAAAAAAAGCACAAAGCAAACGTGGCAAACAGAGAGAAGCAGGTAGGCAGTATTTAACCAGCTGTAAGGCTGAGCACAGATGTGCTCCCCATCCCTAACAGAGCACTTGAGTGCTTTGGCTGGCCCAGCAGGCAAGACCAGGGGTGGGCAGGGCTGGCCTCTGCAGCTTCACAAAGGAGGTCTTCCTTGTCACAGGGTTATCCATGTCCACCTGCTCCTGATGGCACTGACCGTTCTTACCTGGTGAGCTGATCATTCACAACCAGCAGCCCCAACTACCACAATCATTGTCCTAAAATTTTTCCTTTACCTTTTCATACCTTTCCATACTGATGTTTGTCCTCTTGAATATACCAGCTACTTCTGATTTGATCTCAACAATCCTACTTCTGCCAGTAATTTTGTCTTTCTTATCTCCATACAGACTTTTTCACATCTCTTTCAGACTTGTCTGTGTGGAGGTTATGCAGCTGTGCTGCATCAGAGCTGAGTCTTAGGTCCAAATACATTGTCAGAGAGACCCTGGGTGGCAGGAGAGACCTTACAACTGGGTCTGCAGAGAGGGGGGTTGGTTAAAAACAACCATAGTACATTCCTAAACACATCAGTATAAGTTCCTAATATCATAATGTATCACACACTCACCCCAGCCAAAGATAAAGTTCCCTCTGAGTTATACATATCTTATTCATGTAAGCTAGCTAGTTAAAGTGGATTTTACAAGGCAAGCAACCTATCGCTGGGACAAGCCACCTGATTTTTCACACTAAAGCAGTATATCAAACACTCATCCAACATCCCTAGGCACTCATAATTCCTAACCTACTCAGAGCTTTAGGGGCACAACATCTGGAAGACCAGTCTTAACATGACAGAAAAGCTTTGAAGGTCATGCAGGATAATTTACCTAAGCTTTGAGTATTTGATAGATGAGAGGGCTGTTACTCATTGGAAATGTTAGGAGGCATTACGAGAACAAGTGAGAAACAGAAATTTATAGGTTCATAAATTTTAATGCCAGAAGAATCGTCTAATCTGACCTGCATACCATAGGCAATGAAATTCCACCAAGTAATTGCCACGTGAAGCTCATCAATTTGGGGCTAAAGTAGCACTTATCTCCTCATAGTAACAATTATCATAGAGCATGAGGTAACTACATTTTAAGAGCAAGAGAGAGAAGAGAAGGAAATTTTCTAGTGCAATTCTATCCACCCCCTTTTTCTCTACTTGCCATGCCTGGTGGAAATTTTCAGAAAGCTGTACTGCAGTAAAATAACAGAGAATAAATGAGAAGTACTGATGCAGTTTGCACATGACATTACACCTCTTGAGTATCTAGAAACTATAGAGAAGAGGGTAATAAATTATTTTTATGCAGCAAACAAGAAACAGGGAGTTAAAATAAACACAAAGAAAACTAAAGGCGACACAAAGCATTTACGCACAGGAAAAAATACTCTTGGTAAATGGAATGTAATAACAAAGCTGCAGCATACATTTACTTTCAGTAGCTTTGCACATTAGAAAATGATGATCATGAAAAAGAATTATAACAATAACCTTGGATACATAGAGTTTCCTTCTGAAAGGAAGCTATGGAAAACAACAAAAGCACGTCCTTTGCAGAAAAGATTACAGGCTGGGTAGATAGTGTGACCTACGCCAGAGCAGGAACAGTGGACAGTAACAGCAGAATCTGAGAATAAAAGAAAGGAAGTTGGTACATAAACAGGGGAGCTAAGGAACTCTTACTTCACTTGGATTTGTCTTGCAAGTCACCAAGTGACACCTCACACCTGCTCACCTTAAGAACAAGAGCTTCTCCATACACTAATGACTCCCACCATTTTACACACAGCCTCTCCAGTGTCCCATAGTTGCCCCATAGTGCTCCCAGGACTGCTTTGATCCCCACATTCCTACAGCACAGTACCCCCTCCTGTCCATATATCCCTCCCCCATCTGCCTCTCGGGGCTCAGTGCCTGGGCAAGAGACAACACGAGCAGGAGACAGGACCACAGTCACACCGACTGCCCATGCTGGCCCACTGGGGGGATGCTGATAACCAGAACTGAGGCATCACAAATCCTCTGTTCTTTTCACTTAGAAGCAGAATCAATGAAGTCAGTGCTCTCTAATCAGCCCCTCATTATTAAATTTTTTTTAAGACTTTGTAGTCTTTGAGGCCTCTGCCTAAATTGATAAAAAAGGGACAAAGAGGGAGAAGAGGTGGAGGAGAACAGTGGGATGAAATCAGACTAAAAAAATTTAAAATGTGTAATGTATTCATTTGGGGCAAACAGAGGAAAAAAACCATGCCATCATCATAGGACTAAATCCTGACATGCAGGCTTAATATTTTTGCAAATAAAGTATAGAAGTCCCTTTTAACTGAGTCATCAGGATGTCAACCACCTATCAATCAGAATGATTTGGTGATCTCAGTAGTATTCATTATTTTTGTTTTAATTCTATACAGGAGGTTGAAAATCAAATCTAGACATTTTTGTCAAAAAGGTCTTTGTGGCTGCTTCATGAAGGAGGAACATATTTCTAGATGTTTCATGAGAAGAAAAATATAAAATTACCAGTACAAAGGACGATACAAAATGTACCCATCTAGCAAGTGAATATCTAAGTTAAGGCTTGAGATTAATAAATATATAAATAGATTAATTAAATAAATGCAATGGCAAAAGCAACTTCTATCAGAACTAAGTGATTATCAGACAAATATGCATGTAATTTTTATTTCAACTTCCTTATTTCCTTTAACTATAAATACCATAGAATCTCTTAGCATATACACTTACATGAGTAAGTGTTTAGGTAAATAACACTTCTATAAATATACCAAATGTTTCTATAAATACAACTGCATCCTGATGAAGAATAATTATTTTTCTATTTTCTTGGATCTCTCAGCAATAGATACTTGAATAAATGTGAGACAGCATCATTCTAATAAATGACTGTAGGACATGGAGCCAGAGAGATGCAAAAGAGACAGATCATGAATTATTTGTCATTGTCACTGCTACAGCTTGTTTGCAAAAAAATAATGTTTGAGTGCCACCTGGGACATGGGACACAGTTTGTGCCCCTGACTTGGGGGAATTTGACTACTGGTAGAAGGATCAGGACCTATCTCAGTGATAAACCATTGACAAGCCTTCCAGTGATCTCCTGTCCAGGTGTAAAAGGACATCCAACCTGCCTATGGAGCTGTTTTCAGAGCACTATTTTATACCTTACGTTTTTCTTCTAGAATCAGTTTTTTAACTGTTGCTTTCTTCACAGGGAAATTGTCAATAGGAAACTTCTTCCTTGTCCAGTTCTCCAGTGTCCCAATAGGAGTGAAAACTCCCATCCACTTAATGCTGAATTTCAGCAGCTTTAGTTTTATCTCTTGCACTGGGGTTGCTCACTCTCACTTTCTGCTGCATTCAGTGGAGAGAAGCACTTTAGTACTTTCTCGACCTATTTTAGGCATCAACTTTAAGTTTGAAACAATAAGTTTAAAAACAATATGTCTCTCAGGGTTGATTCTAGTTGTTCGGGGGTTTTTTTTCCCCTTGGAGAGGGTACAAGTTGTACTTATGACACTTGGTTACTCTAATTTAGGCACTGAATTTAAGGTTGAAATCACTTTTGCCCAAACAGTGCCAGTGTGCTCTGAACTGAGGTACATAAACTTTTGATTGCACTCAGAGATGTCTAGAAGGAAAAGGCACATTTTATAGATGTATTTATTGCAGTGAGCTACAGTAGTGTGGAAGCCTGTCCTGGTCCAGGAAGAAGGAAGAGGTGATCTGAGGACACACAACATGCCAGCGGCTGCAGGTATGGTCTGCATGATTCCACTTACACCTGACAATGAAGCTGATGCCTTGATGGAATAACTACTGAAGGTTGCAGGAAGCTGCCAGGATTCATACATATGCAACAGGAAACCTACTGAAATGTGGGAGAGCAGCAGCTGACTTCAGTCCAAGTCTTAGGGTGACAATGACAATTTTTTTCTATCTTCCATGTGTAGAAAAAAAAATTAATCCTGCCCACTAATCATTGTCTTAAAAATGGATAGCTATAGTGTTCTTGTTTTGCTATACCTTACTTCTAAAATTCCTTTGCTTTACACATGCAAAGTCTACTACTGAATTTTCTGTTGAGATTCCCAACCAAACAAAAATGGATTAAGGTTATCAATGATAGAGAGAAAACAGGTTGTGATGGGGACAGAAGCAGCTTGGAAGAACTGAAAGCCTTTCCCAGTGGCTTGAGAAGCAGCTCATCTGTGAGCTGAAGGGAACACAGCTCAAAAACTAAAAGGTGTGCAAGACAGCCGTAAAGTCTGCTATTATTTCCCCTACGTGTACTTGATCTAAACAGAGAACACGGTTTCTTAGCCCTTCATTTCAGACTGGTAAGCTCGTTTTCCTGGGAGGTAGAAGTTTGCCTGGTAGACTGGCAGCTTCAAAGGAGATCCTTCAAAGGTGCTGCTGAAGGTAAGGTGCTGGTGGAGTCCCAGCTGTCTCCCAGGAGGAAGCACCTAGCCCCCAGCTCGGAGCACCAGCACAGCACCTGCTCTGCTCCCCTGAGCTGCCAGGTCAGAGGGCAATCGGGCCCGGAGTGAGGAGTGTGCCAGGGGCAGGGTGGCAGGGCTGTCCCCAGCAGGCAGCAGGGAGCGTTGGGACAGCTGATGCCATCACAGCAAACTCACTGCCTCCACCACACGCTGCCACCAGCAGAGGAGCAACTCTCAGGTTGTGTACATGGCCTTATATTTTCCTGCAGCTGACTGAGAAAACCCAGGTTCTATTTTGCTAGCTACTGCACATATATGTGAGCGCAAAGATGGCCACTGGTGGAAGATCTTAAACCATATCTGTACGATGAAAGCGAAGATGTGAATTCTGAAGTCCAGATAAACGTTTCCCTGACTGATCCTTTCTATTCGCCGCTCTGGCTTTGTGCTTACTTTTCATAACAGGAGCAAGAGGGGGGTGCAGCAGATTATGTGTGTGCTTGCTTTTGGGGGAAGCAAGTGGCTGACAGATAACAATCCTCTGATTTCTTAATTCTATTCGCCAGCCTCCTCCCTCCCAAAGCGCTCCTGCAAAAACGTCCTTTATTTCTTTTTTTACCACTAGATGGTAGTAACAGGTAGAGACTTGCTTTTTAATTTTTTTTCACCTCTTTCTCACTCCCCTTTGTTTACTGTCTGTAGATTAGTTTTAAAACTCCGGTTCTAGTAAAAGGTTTATTGTTTTCTCTGAATGATCAAACGATTATGCAGATATTAAAGATATGAAATGTTTTCAAAATAACTATTTTCTTCCTTTTCTACACCCCTGCTTCCCACGCATCCTTGCTGAATCCAGTGTGGGGTGATCAGAGGCAGCAAACATTATGGTCGGAAGGAGACAAGCCTCACACTTACCTACAAAATCCCTCTGAAGACTTTCCTATGTACTATTAATTACACTCAGCGTTTTCAGTAATTGCTTCTTTATGGGTAGTAAGGGGCACCAGCAGCTGTTCTGCGGCCTCCAAAGCAGCCCTGTGCTCTCCTTTAGTCTGCCTTGCCTTTCTTTCCCCACTTCCCGAGCTTGGGTGGGAAGAAGCATCCCCAGCCCTGGCAGTTCAGCAGAGGGATTGCCTGCCATCTGGCTGGGACAAGGACAGAGCCAGACAAAGGCGCAGCTACTTTTCTTGACATTATCAGCCTTGGAAAATTTTTAGGAGAGGAGTTACTTGACTCCAAATCATCTGTTTTGATTTTTATATAGGACACATTTTTTGCTCTGCAGATGCAGCCAACAATTATTAAAACATTGTCTTAAATTAGTGCAAGCTGTGCCAAACCCTCTCTAAGAGTTCATCAGTGTCTTCTGTAACAAAGCTGTTTTGCACAACCATATTAGAAAGGAGAGAAAATACAATCAGTGCAGCTGTCATTTGATCGTATCAAATATTATCCTTGGCTACTGATAAAGCAACACAAAAGCGTCATTTAGCAAGTGCTTGATGACTAAAGTATGGGTTTTAAGACCGCATTGCCTCTACAGAAATTTATTATAAATGGATGAGTACAAATTAAGGACCACACGTAATAAGTACTTTATATACCCTCCCTGTCCCTCGGGTACATGCTCTTACACAGTTTACTGCATTTATGTGACTCCAAGGAGGACCCTTATGTTAAAGGACAGGTCAATTTACTGAGAGCTATATTTACTTTTTAAATGGAAGGCACCAAACCACAATAATGATAACTGAAGGAAGAGCCATCCTTTCATTTTGTGAGAAGTAAGTCTTTTGTAATTTTCTCAATAAGCCTATCTCACAAATATCTATTTCTATACAGATAAAGGTGCCTGTTTAGCAGACTACATAAGCCTAAGTTCTGAAGGGTATTTTCATCCTTTTTACATAAAACACAAACCAAAATAACCCTCAAGCAAAACAAAACAGAAAACACATATTCCTACATCTATTAGTATTAGTCTGGATTAAAGCTTCCATTTTCCCTATGGCTACCTTTGCTTCTGTAAGGTAACACATACCTCTTTCCTCTTTCATACTGACTTCTTTCTGCCTCTTTTCCCTTTCTGCCACAGCAGAGGAACACTTGAAAAAATAATTAAAACTAAGAAGCAGGTCCTCAGGTGCTGAAAATCAAAATTGCTCCAATGAACTCAAGTTAGATAAATTTTTATTAGCTGCAAAATTGGCCCCACTGGATTTTGATTGCACTTCAACATCTGATGCACCTTTTGATAGCAAAAGTAGGCAGTCCTAAGCAAACCTTTAATTTTCACTGGAGAAAGGTTTAATGTTCAGTAAGGCATTTTTCAGCTAGAATTTCTCCTTTCAATTCATAAGTACATGCAAATTTGCTCTGTAACTTCAATACTTCATATTCATTTCCAGGTACCTGGTCCAATTATAAAGTCTTCATAAAAATGACTACATTAATAAAGAAAACCTCTATCAGAAGAGAAATATGTTCTTATAGTTAAATCATTTGTGCTGACATCAGGCATTTTGGACCACCTTCCTGCTCTCTCAGAGGCCTTTTATGTGTTGTTGCAACAAGCCACCTAGCAATTGTTCCTCCCGCCTGGCCACAGGCACTTAGCAATGTCCCCAAATTGAGAACATTGTAGCTCTTCAATGTGCTCTGTGCTCTCATGAGGTATCTCCTTCTGCTCATGAAAGGCAGTGTGGAATCCCAGCAATGACAGCTCAAAAAACTTATTTGGTTAAATAGGTTAGGTGTGTCTATTACTATTCATGAATATTTTAGGCCAATACTGCAGTCCCACTCTTCCCCTGCCTCCTGGCACTCATCAGCACCCTCTCCTCCCCTTCTCAGGTCCCTGCACAAGCAGTCAGGATTTGCCTGATGAAGAGAACTGTGGATGGGTTTGGACTAAAACTGATGTTGCAAAAAACAAGGATTCCTATGACTCAGACCTTCTGCCCATCCTACCTACCACATGGGCACGTATTTGTTTTACCACCCAAGCATGTGTGGAATAGATCACAGACACGACACAGACAATGAGAGGTGTGGTGAGGTCTGCCTGTTTATGGACTCTCACATTTTTTTCTCACCCAAAACAGGGAGATCTCATCCATGCTGTCTACTGGGATGAGTCTCCTGAGCCATGGCCAGACACTGTGTTAGATGATGCTGGCAAAAGCTAGCTGGGGCAACCTAGCACAAGCCTATTCAGTTTATTTGTGTAGACAGAGCTCTGTGAGAGAAGGAGAAATATCTCCTAATAGTGCATCAGTGCCGGGTTCATGAAATGGAGACAGGAATACCTAATTCACTTAAAAATATGCTGTCTTGTCTAATTAGCTTTGTGCAGCCTCTAATACCATCAGGGCACCACTGGACAACAAAGTAAAACAGCCACAAAAATGTAAAATATTGTCCCACATCTCCCAAACAGCTCTGAGGCTTTTCTTTGAGCCAAGATATTCTGTTTTAACTCGGTTCAGTAGAACTCGAGAACCGAGTTTCATAACAACACTGTATTTTTCAGTTGGATTTGTAGTTTTCACCTCATCTGTCCCTTTGGTGAATCCTGGGTTGGACTGTCCCTATACAGATACAGCACTGGCTCTCCTCTCACCACCAGCCCCACCGCTGCAATGAACCTGCTGTCTTACCTGCCCAGAACAGGGTGACACTACAGGCAATTCAACCTCCAGGCAGCACAGCATTGCAGAAACCTGCAGATTTTGTGCTCAGCTATGAAAAGATCAAATGTTAAATTGTTTCTGAATCCATGTTTTTCAGAACATTTTTTTCCACGGTGTATGTTGATGTTTTTTCTTCTTGTCCCAAAGTGGGTGGAAATTCCAAATTTTGTTTAGTCCTTGCTGCAGCTTCTGGCTCCTGCTATAATAAAAGAAAGCCAATTACAATAAAGTAAAAATAGCTTTTAACAAACTGTTCCGTAGATGCCTTGTACAACAGTCTTAGTATTTTAAAATTAAGCTTTATTTTTTCCAGAACACAGAAGATTTCCTCACATAAAATGGCTAGTTACAACTAGTTATGTTACATTTTGTGTGTGCTATGTATCTTTTCTTTGCCTAACTCATAACAGGAATTCCAATGTGTAGCATATAGTACATTCTGCTCTCAGCTACTCTGGTGCAACCACATTGATTTCAGGGACTGTGCTGAGCTCTGAATTCTGTTCCCACAACTGCATGTTTGCACACTCTGCAGTCAGGCTTGCTCTCTATTACACTCCTTTGGGACACAATTTCAAGAATGAGTCAAGAGGCTTGGAAAGTGCAGTCCTGGTTGTTGCTCAACAATAGCTTGCTCCTGACAATAGCAATAACTAATCTGGGCTTTTTACTCTCACTGACACTGTGATCACTTCTAAGTTTGCTTTTGTTGTTTAGGGGTTTTTTTCATTACAAGCAAGAGAACTGTGGAAAGCAAAGAACATTTTAAGAAATAAAATTTCAGGAAAAGTTATTATACCATGCTGTGTTATTGCACATGGTGCTTCAAAATTGGCAGCTAGGCTATGTCTTGGGATCAGGTTGTCTGCTGTTTGCTAATGATTTTGCAATATAGAAAGCACTGCTTAAAGGATAATGGAGATAGTGAATGAGTGTGATCTTGAGAGCAAAACTCTTCATTTCACATGGCATATGAGAAGGTGTATTTTCTAAGAGACTAGACTGGCTATAGCTTTGTGATTCACAGAATTGTCCAAGCTATAAGTAAGAGACTAGGGCCACACCATTTTGGATATCAGCAGTGGAAGCAGATACCTCAACTGAAGAATCAGACTCTCCTGAAACCCAAATTCCCAATTCCAAAGAAATAGTGTTTGATCTGGTGCACAAGTGGATATCTGTGCACTGCTGGAACAGGATAAACCACAAGGGCACAGGTAAGGGTATAATCAATTTGATACTGGCCAGTGAACAGCTGGAAATTTGCAGTAAGATCTTATCATGGGGGACCATGATGGATGGGATAAAGTATTTAACTTAAAGTCAGTGAAATTAAAGTTTTTGGGTGTCATGGGTATGGCTAGGATTTTCCCTGAGGAAGGAGGAGCTAAAAATGTCAGAGGTAAAAGATATTTCACCTTATGTCTGCAAGGTATGTGGTCTTCATTGATACCTAAGTGGGAAGAAAAGGCAAAACCTATAATGCCAGGGTATTGAGGAAGCCTGACATTTATAGGGTGGGACAAATAGGAACTAATCTTAACGTTCATCTTAACGTTGTTGTTATCAGTGAGGTATTAGTGTCAACAGCTATTCTGGAAGCCTGACTTTGGCTTTATATGTCTTATAACAAGGAGTTTAGGTTAAATACAAAGCCGTTTCCATAATACAGTGGCAAGCACGTTTAGTGGGTTAAATAGAGCATGCATTTACATAGCAGACATTAACTAAAAGAGCATTTGGATGCCACTGTGACAAATATCATCCAAATTGTAGAACTCTGCAATAGAACTGCAGGGGTAAATTTAAGCACTTTTGTAAGAAAGTATCTAGGGAGAATCACAGGGTTTTTCAACTCATCACACACCCAGAAAATTGGCATCAATATTGAGACAGGTTCAGAGCTAGCACAGAGGAGATCACATCTTCCTCCAAAACCAATACTCCAACAGCTTGATAATGGGGAGAGAAATTCAGAAAAGTATGCAATATATTATTGGTTAAGTGGAATGGGAGTCCTAATACATTCCTTTAAAAAAAAAAAAAAAAAGAAAGAAAAAAAGGGAGTATTCCATACGTTCTCATCTATAATGTATTAGTGAGTTGTGTTGTAAACACTTTGTAAATATACCTGTACTGCATGAGTGCTATGAAAGCACAGGGAAAGAGCTGTTATTATTACAGGATGGGTAGGGAGGAAGGGCTGCTATTTGTATTTGAGGAATAAAGTATGTTTTCTAAACTTCAGGTCTCAGCTTTGCCTTTTGTCTTGATCTTTAAATGTAGAAGGGACAGTCATAATCAATTTCATTCAATATCTGTGTCTGAGAGTTGTATGAGGCATCACACATGAAGTCTTGATGATTTTTATGTTTTGAAACTTGATTTTTACATTCTCATACTCTTTATCTTATTCATTTATTTAATGTTAACTTCAAAATCATTATTGTGGAAAGGAAAACACATAGTCAAGGGTGGATGAGCCCTATAAGTAAGGAAACATAAGGATCTGAAAAATATCTATATGCCAGCAATGGATATTATACTTTCTTTCCTATCTGTTACTGCCTGTGGAAAAATTATTGTGGAGAAAGGAAAGGACTTCTTGTTTTATGATATTCAGATGAATCTGTTTGCACTGAGCTCAGTAGAGTGTCCAGAGCTGATGACTGCAGCATTATTTCAGGAATTACCTTCTGTGATCAGACAAAAGGAGACTAATCCTAAATAAATAATGGGGGAACTGATAGTGGCAGAATGTTCCTTACACACTCCACCTTTCTCCAGACTTCTCAGTTTTTCTGCTGGCACAGGTTTTTCTTAGTGGATGCATGATGACTTATGCCTCATTTTTTCTTTCAGACCTTGGCTGTTCCCAGAATATTTAAATCAGAACATTTTAAGCCTAATATTAGCCAAGCAAGAAATACCAGACCTCTGGAACCCCCTCTCAGGGAGCAGTCAAAATGAGGAAGACTGGATGTAGCTACTGCCTGAACAATTTGGCACTTATCACCATTGCACATTATTTTAGCTGACATGCTCTTAAAACCTGGTCAGTGCTTTTACAGCAAAGGCATAAACCCCAGTAGTGACTGATGTACCCACTCTCTGAAATCAATTATATAAAGAATCCTACTCAGGCTATGAAAATAATTCTGTAATCATGGTAAAGATTGCAAAAGTCTGCTTAGGAAACAGGCAGGATTGAATGTTGAGGGATTTTTTTCTCTCTCTGCACATCATTTTGAAAATATGAGATCAGAAGGATGTAGCTGGAAGTAGCAGATAGAAAATTAATTTTGAAAAATCACTTCATGTTCTCTGCTCTTAACTGAAACTAAGCACACTCCAGAAGTATTCTGTTTCCTGTAGCAGTAAATGTATTGGACAAAGCCCAGAAAATTATTCCCAAATACATTTGTATTTACATTGTATGGGCTTAAAGGCAGTAATAAATAGGATAGACGGTCTTAATGAATTATGGATGTATTTCAAGTCCATGATTCCCCTGCCTGGGCCCTAGTATCATTCCCAGATCTGTCCCTAGGTAAGTCTTCCATTTATTTAAAGTCATCTACTATATCAGCTTTTTTATTATGTCTGAGTCTCATTGATTGCAGATGATCCATGATAGCTCTACTCAGAACCTGGGATCTGGTTCCTCCTTGAGATCATCTCCTAGTCTGTGTTAAATTACACTTATGAAAAGTGGAGGTGGGGGAATAAAAAGCCTGTGTGCTGTGAGTGTTGAGTAGGGCACGTTGCAAAAACCCAAACTGTGAATTCTATGCCCACACTAGAACATTTGTATTCCACAGGCTTGAACTACACAGTGCTCGACTGCAATTCTTGGTGTATTTTCCTGGATAAATTCTTCACATGCCAGTAAGTTATCTTCAAACTGTCATAGCAGGGATAAGCTGTGTCTAGTTTGTGGTTCAAATGGTGAATAGAGTTTTCTCACTGAAACCCTCCTGAAATCAAAGAATCAGAAAACGCTGGTGGATAGAACAAAAAAAGCAACAGAATGTAAATTCAGGAAGTCTCAAAAATAGCAATGGGTGACCTGCTTGCACAACAGTCAGGTACATGCTGGCCATGAAGAATAAAAACTTGCTGATGATCTTTAGTAGTAACACCTGCACAAAGTTGCTGATTGGGAATGCACTTAGTTGCAATCATGTCCAGAAAGAGGAGGAGAGGAGGGGCATCTTCATGAGAGGTATCCTCACTAGCTCCAGCTGTCACCAAATCTGACCTGCTGAATTATCAGTGAACCTTTTTATTTCTTGCATGAAGATGGTAATAGAAATTTTAATGATCATCAAGACTGTTTGCAATGCAAGCAAGATACAAACTATCAGGTAAATTGAGTACAATTATCAGGAAAACAGAATAAAATAGCAATTGATGTGGTAAAGCTCTTAGAAGTTTCTGATTTGCTTAACTTATAAATTATTTGCAAAAAGAAAAAAAAAATTAGCAAGAGAAACTACAGACAAAACCTGAAATTAAAGAGTTGATAAATGAAGAAAAGGGTGTTTCCAATGTAAGATAGACATGGTTGACAAGGAAAATAGATTGTGGTGACATAGGAAATATCCACAGCACAAGAAGAGATCACAGAAGACCATGTAAGAAAAGTTTCAGTGCAGGAAAGGGTAGAAAGGCCAGAGCATCAGGCAGTCAGGACTGCATACATGAAAGCTGATAAATGGTGATTCAGTTTCAGGGTTGTACACCACGTGTTTGATTAACTGAGACATGCAGAGAAGCAAGGAGAAAAAGTAAGGTCAAAGGTGGATGAGATCTTGAGGCATGTCTGAGGCTATCTTTCATTGGTTTTTGATATAAGAGATCAGTGGATTATGATTGCTTTTAGGAAGAAGGGAGGTTGAGAACTGAGAATGGAAAGTCTTACTGAATTAAGACTTCCATGAAGGAAGCAGAGGGAACAGACCAAGAAAAACAGGCAATGCTTTAAATTCTTCACTATCAACTCCAGAAGGAGGTGGTCATATGGCACAAAAGGGTTTTAGTTTGATAATGCCACACTGGAAGCCTGTAGGAATAAAACTTAAATCTCTTAATGGTATGAGGATATCACAACCACAAAATCATTCATCTTCTGCTATATTCCACAGCTTCATCACCACAAACTACCATGAATAATTTAGGAAGCACTTTGACACTGGTCTCATTAATAGGACATATAATCAAGGAGATGTTTAAATAATGATGTAGAAAAGGCAGAAGAACTCAATAACTATCTAATTTTGTAAGAAGTCAAAGACTTCCCAGTCCATCCCTAGCAAAGAAGGATGTTTAACTGAGTGTCTCTGAGGTGTGGACATTAGAGAACAAATGGGTTAGGTTAATTTTTAATAAATATCAAATTACTAAGGAAATTTGGGAAGACCAAACAGTGCTAATGTTAAGTCAATGTTAAAAAAAGAATAGTGCACTGGCTGATAAGGCTTTCAGCAAGGAGTCAGCCTGGGCCAAATAACAGGAAAACTAGTGAAAGGTTGAATTTATAGCAAGAAATAGGAAAATAATTTTAAGATGTTAAAACAGTCTGGTCAAACTAATCTCATTTTTTTTTTTGTACTACAAATTTGTTTGATAAGGATGTGTGGCAGACGTTTGTAAGGTATTTGCCTTAGAAACACATGACAATCTGATTAAACAAGTAGTTCCGAGAGCTAACAAAACCTGGCTATCTAGGGAATTGTGTCTCTTTTGGTTAATTGACTGTTCAACAGTATTACACTTAGATTTTCTGTTTACTCTGCATATATCAACACAGGGCTATTATTTCTTGCTGCAGGGTATTCAAAATGACAAACATTCTGTCATCTGTAACTACAGAAACTACCCAATGGATTCAGAAATTATTGAGAGTGATATTTGAACTCTAGTAA
Organism: Acrocephalus scirpaceus scirpaceus; assembly: GCA_910950805.1. Classification (NCBI taxonomy): domain Eukaryota; kingdom Metazoa; phylum Chordata; class Aves; order Passeriformes; family Sylviidae; genus Acrocephalus; species Acrocephalus scirpaceus. The sequence goes on along the minus strand of OU383774.1, from coordinate 49,740,957 downwards.
TATTTTCCTACACATATCTAGTTTTATGAAACATATTTATTTTTAGGATATTTATCTTTCAGCAAATGTGCTTGAAAATTACAAACAACCTTAAAAAATATTGCAGAGGGGTGAAAGCAAAAATAGGCACCTTGCTTCCATGGGAGTAAGAGTACTATGAGCACTGCAAAACCCTAATTAACAACAGTTGGAAACTATCTGACAGATTTCAGAAGGCAGTGATCAGTAAAAAACCACAAACTAATAACAGTATTTCAAAAGAAACTTCTTGAATGTAAGTATTAGAAAATAGCCGACTATTCTACATGTTAAAAATACAGTTACAAGCATAGGGAAGTCATGGAAGACATTTATAAGGTAAACCACTAAAAATACATTTTAAGAAAACCAAGTTCAGGCTCCAAAAGCTTGGAACAAGAATGCAATCAGTAGCATGGAACTGATAGGTGTATCTTGGAAAGCAAATAACTTCAAGAAGGGTTTAGAGATGACTGTGAAGAAAAGAAGGGGTCTCATTCTATTTTGGGTTATACCAAAAGAAAAGTGTTTTATATCTACACAAGGAAGGAGCAACAAGCTTTTAAACTAGACACAGCTAACAGCCTACAGCACATGTCTATGCCTATACTGGGCTCATAAAGTGCTTGCCTTAGAAAAGAAAAAGCTTCAGAAGTCAGCAAAGGCCCCTAAAATCCAAACTTTTTCATTTTCTCCCAGCAGTGTTGTGCCAGAGCCTGTTCTTTGACATGAATTTCCATGCTCTAGCTATGGCCATACTATTTGGCTGTTTTAACTGAAGGCAGCATAGCCATATCCAACCTCCCTCCTGTGCAAGGCCTCCGATTTAGGAGTTAGCTAAACCCTGGATGCCCAAACTGCCTCAGGGATTGCTCCAGCCTTTTAACTGGGGACATATGGGGCCAAGTCTTTGCATTCTCTTTTTTCTCAGTGGCTCAGAAGTCACTGTGGTGAGCTCTGTGCAGAGCTCTGTGTACAGAGAGTTCTGTGCAGTAATTTACCCTCCTAGAAAGGCTGTACCCATAGTCCAAACAGCTGTCACAGCTTTTTCCTTGAAAAGTCAGCCACCGTGGCACACAGTTCTCCTAAGCCTTTGATGATGTCTCTTCTGGTGTGCTCTGCAGCCCATGGCTCCCATGCTGACTGTATCAATCCCTGAATCACCTGCAGCATCCCCACCACTCTCACTTTTCCCCATGCCCATGCACAGGGTTTTCTACAATGAAAGCCAGAGTATGCTGAGAATCTTCACCCCAAACTCTTGTAGAATGCAAAATGTGGAAGGTTTAGCCCAGAGAGGCAAAGTTTAATTTCCAAGTGCTTTATTGAGAAATGTGAGATTTTTTCTCTTTTAAGTCTAAGAAAAAAAAGTCACATGTTGCAATTTCTTAGATAATGAATTATTGCACAACATTACATGCTACACATTCCCCGTCATGGCAGAAATCTATATCTATTTCTATATCATGTGTTTTCTGGAACCTAGAGTTCATTCATATAATCTTTCACAGATCTTTTTTCCAATCCTCAAATAAGTACTAAATGCTATCCACTTTTTTGTGCTTGCATCTTCATAGCTAATGGAATCCTGAGACATCATCTAATCAATATTCACTTATTTAATATATTCACAGGAGTAGAGTGCCATAAAAATGGAAGATTTTTGCTTTTATCCATTTAAGATAATTTACTATCTGTGTATAACGTATATTATTAAAGCACCATAATCTTAAATCTGATTATTCAGCAGACGAATGAAAGGCGTATCTACATTCCAGAACTATATCTCTGACAATGTCAATTTTTCAGTGGTTTTCATTGCAATGTGAGTGTTGTTCAGATGAAGGTTGAATAAAATGGCTTTTTCACCTTCTCATCTTCTTTCCATCTAGAAAATACATTAACAAGTTTTTCTTTAAAAATACTATCTCATATTTGAGAATAAGTATACCATACATCAGCTGAAAAAGTAAAACTTAGAAAAACAACATCTGATAAAAAACTGAATATCATCCTTTACGTGGCTAAATAAATAATTCTAGCATAGCATTTTAGCAAATGTTAGCATATCTGTCACCTTTCATCTATTTTATGATCATCAGTCACATTATCAGCAAATTTTATGGCCCACTAATCCTTTAGCATAAGATGTAATTATAGTATCCATTCTTAGGCATCTGATAATATGAGTGGGTTTAGGGGGATAACTGCCAAAATATCTGTTAGAATTTATAGTAGTGGGTAAAATTTTCTGCCTTTCTGATGTTCCACAACTTCTCTGAAATCAGAGAAAATCTTCTATGTATTTTAGGACCCAGAATTTGCTTGTATTTTGTTTATGCATGGTACTATTGTTGTGACTTTCCCAAACCTTAACAATCACTAAAATCACCAGAACACTGGGTCACTAACATATTCCAGATTAATGGGGTTTATTGAAAATAAAATATTGTTATATAAAAACCATCAGATTTCCTCCTGTTATAGCAAATATGACATGAAATCTTATCATCCTATTTATTCAATATACAAGGTTTCAAATTCATCTCACCTCTTTAATTAACAGGAGTTAGAGAATTTACTAGTAACTATAGTTTCTTAGCTCATTACAGAGGCTTTTGGATAAAACTTAACACAAGCATAATTCACTGGAATACAATGGCACATCCATTGTTATTTGTTAAATATTGCCTTAAATTACCTAAATGCTAGTATGCCAAAATAGACTGCTACACTGTGCATAACTCCAGTTTGTAGCATATGTCAAGATATGTTTTCTGAGCCATTTGATTCCCAAGCTCAGCATCTCTATTCAATTCCTTTTAGCTTCTAGCATCAACAGTGCTAAGGAGCATTGCTTATGCTTTGTATCTGTACTACACATTCCCAGTAATGTTTTATATGACATTCTCAGTAATATATCTGAAGGTAATAGGAGTTTCCTGAGTGACAGAAATGGTCTTTGAGTTCAGTTCTTAACCAATAAAAAAATTCTTGCAACCATCATTCTGAAATTTCTGATGTCTTCCCTCACTTTTTTTTCTGAAACAAGTCCCAGATCAATAAAAAATGTCAGGAATGTTCTAGTCAGGCCCTTATAATTTTTCAGTCATTTCTGTAACATAAAAATACACCACTGAAAACAGTTTTACCAGCCAAGAAAGTTATATACTTGAACTGCATTTCAATTGTGTTTTAGGTTACAAATATATTATAAATTTATTGAATTAATATCCAATTTAGGTAAACTGTGTGCCTTGTAGAGTAAGGGCAGAAGGGCACAACCAGAGGAAGCAAAAGATCAGCATAATCTGATCTTTTACACAGATAATATAAACACAGACTGGGCAGTGTTTATAATGAAAAATATAAGCCTACATGTTAGAGAAAAAACACTTTATTTATTTTATTTAATTTCATATTCTAATGTTGCAGGACTTTCCATCCCTGACACCACTGAATTCAAACAATATATATGAAAGTGTTAGCAAGATGTGTGATGACACATCCTTAAAGACTTTTATTTTTCTACCAAATAATTTTCTTACCAGATTGTTTTATTTGTGAATTCCTGGCTTTGACAGCTGTGTACAGCAGATTTCTGGGTGACTTGGAGGCATGGTTCCACTGAACTTAATGAGCTCTGCTCATGTACCCAGAGGGTTTGCCCTCATGCTTTCAGTGGGGCTGGCATATAAATGAGCAGCCCCTTCTTAAAGACCTTTGGAGGCTGAACAAAGACTTCTGCTTTTGAAAATCTGTAAGCAACCATGGTACTGACAGAGAAGTTTATTTTCTGGTGAGGATGAGGAGGTAAACAAAGAATACAGTGGAGGACAGCAGTCTAAGAGTAAAAAAAAAAAAAAAAAAAATAGAGGCCTTTAAAGGAAAGATTTAAAATTTTAAAAAAGCCCAGGACAGATCCAGAAGAAGAAAACTCCTGCTCTTGGCTAACTTAGCTGGACCGGGAAAACTTTGGAGGCTCTCCAAGGTGCAGTTGCCTCAAAATAGAACTGGGATGCTTAGAACTAAATTGCCCCTCTTAAATATTAGTCACCATGGTCTGGGGACAAACACTGGTTCCCACTGACCTCACCCACTGACCAATAGCAAGGTCAATATAATTTTTTTTTTTATTGCTTACAAACATCATCATTTCAAGAACAAAGGTCCAGTTCTACTGAAATCTGGCATGAAAAGCCCATTCCTTTCATGTAGGTAAGCCTATCTGTCCAAATAAATCTACCACCAAGAGTACTGGTGACACCCCAAAGAGCTGTAATCAGAGAAAAGTTCTGGCAAAAACAAGAAACAGAATGAGTGGGGAGGAAGGAAGGAAGGAAGGAAGGAAGGAAGGAAGGAAGGAAGGAAGGAAGGAAGGAAGGAAGGAAGGAAGGAAGGAAGGAAGGAAGGAAGGAAGGAAGGAAGGAAGGAAGGAAGGAAGGAAGGAAGGAAGGAAGGAAGGAAGGAAGGAAGGAAGGAAGGAAGGAAGGAAGGAAGGAAGGAAGGAAGGAAGGAAAATATGGACACTAAACCCCCATTTTAGATGAGTGAGTACTACATATCTAAGCAAGTTTTTGCAGAATTAGCAGGATCAGGAACTGAAGTTTTATTTCTAACTTCTTCAGGTACAAATAGGTCACCTGAATTTACTAAATCAGAAAACCTAGACATGCATATATTCATAGTATTGGAATCTTAACTGGGTTTTTTTAAGGGTTTGGGTTTTTGGGGGTTTTTTACATGATATCAAATAATTAATTGAACAAGTGGTAAAATTAAAATATGTCTTATGTATGTTTGTTTAGTTTTCTAAGAATGGCCAGGATTTTAAAATTTTATCATGACATTATATTTGCTAGGACTGGAGGGGTTTTGGGGTTTTTTGGTTTGGTTTGTTTTTTGGGGTTTTTTTTAATTCGTATACTGTGTTTGCTCTGCTTTTTCTTTCAGTTAGTTTTGAAGGGGTTTGATGCAAATAAGCTGCCTCAGGAGACAGCCTTCCAGATTTTTTCTTTTATTTCTGAAAAATATTTTTTTATGCATCCATGCAAGGGAATAATTAACTCTGTGTACCCTTGCTGACCTGCAAGTGCCTGCAAGCCCTAGTTAAAACAAAAAAAGGACCCACGTTGCATGGGGCGCTGCATAAATGCAAAGTGAAATCATGAAATTCGCCTGGCAGATTTCATGTATTAATTAAGAAGATTCATATATATTCATTCATTCTGCTTTTCCTCCATGGAAGATGAAGCACCTCACAGGAAGGCCAAACACTTTACCTCTTTTGTAATGGAACAAAATTTATGTGGATAGTCAATGAATCTGAGCAAATTTGTGCAGTAGGTCAGTGGTGAAACTGTGATTAGAGCCAGAGCTGGATTGAGATATGTGTGATCCTCCATTTCATTTAGCTCATGAGATGTATCAGGTCCAAGGGCTTTATGTTTTATGACAGTATTCCCCACGCTGTCTTCTCTTCCATATCCACCTCAGTGACCTGAATCCTTTCTTAGACTGTGCTGAACATTCCAGAGCTGGGCTGGGCAGTGGCTCCTGTGCAGTAGGGAGGCTCAGACACCACTGGCATCTCCTCTGAAGCAGTGCTGTGACTCCCAAGGGCCCATGGCCAATGTTCTGGATCCCAGCATAGAGCAGGCCCACAAAAGGGTGGGTTTCTTTGGTGTAGAACCACCTGCAGGGGAAGGATGGGTGTCGGGAGCCCACCCAGAGCAGGGCAGTGGGGGCTGTCAGCCAGGGAGGGTTTGCTCCCTCCTGAGCCCCTTGCAGAGGCTCCTCAGGCCAGCAGCCAGCCAGCCCCTCGCTGCCCTGCCCATGGCTCCACTTCCTCAGGCTTCCCAAGGACACAGGCAATAACTGCAGGTTGTCACACCATTCCCACACCAAGCTGCCCTTGCTGTGTGGGATCTTAATTCCGCATGCCTGGCTTTGGCTGTCAGGGTGGCATGAAGGGCCTTTAGGCAACTATGAGAGAACCCCCCCCCAGTATTTTGCCTGTTTAAATAAAATCTTCCTCTGGCCCATTATTTCCAGCTGGTGAAGCCGCTTACTGCACAGCTTTGATGGATGGTTCATGGTGTGAGAGGAGGAACAAATCCCTGACCCCAGGAAGTGCAAAGCCCTGACCTAACACATGATAATGAGCAGTGGTTGGAGAGTCTGTCAGGGTTTGGTGTCTGCCCCTCAAGCACCTTCACAGTGGCTTCATCCTTCTTTCCAGAGGAGTCTGGCTGGGAAGCCTGCATGCTTGCAGATTCGTTGACCTACCTCTGCTCCCAAGTTCATATTTTTCCTTTCCAAGAGTTTCCCAAACCCTCTGCAGTGCGATTTGGGGACACAGACCTTCCACCCTGTGTACTGCAATGTGGTCAGGAGTTTCTGCAGCACGATCAACACTGGGGAGTTTTGTGCTTGTCCTTGCATTATTTTCCTTCCTGTAAACATACTTATTTTACTTTCTTGCATCCCTCCATTTGTATTCCCTACTAATTCTTCTTCCAGAAGGAAATCTGTTTATAGTATGAGCTGTCAGATATCATTAGGTATTATCAGGAAACTATGTTGCTATGTTTTAAGAGCATGCATATTTCAGGGCACAAAGATCCATAATGTTTGCATATTTGATACATATTTGCATTTATGAATCTCCATGCCTTTTGGAGCTTTGCCTGTTGAGGAACTGACTGACGGTGGAGAAAAAGTAGACAGCCAAAAAGAAAATGGTTCAGTGCATCATTTGGTGTAATAAACCTCATTGTTAGCTGTTGTTTCTAAAACTATGACATTGATACAAGTACAACTGGAACTCATCTGCCACTGTGTTTAAAATAATGTTCACTGCATATCAAGTGGTATTTAGTTGAACTTCACAATAAAATAGTATTAATAAGCACTGTGACTTGTTGCAATAATATTAACACCTGCTGTTCCTTGGTAAAGTAGAATTACTTGAATTATACATTAAAAAATTAATCTTAAAACACATTTGGGAGTCATCAGTGTAAAATATGGAATGGGTCTTTATCCCTCATTCAAGGTGTAAAAGCCAGTTTACAATTTTGTTACTAAAATCAGTTATTTTCTTTTTGACCACAGAAATCAATTTTTGAGAGTGTTAGACCCATTTCTTTATGTAATATAAATCTCTGTGTATATGTATGCATTCACACATGAAAAAAGGTGCATCTGCAAAGAAAAGGAGCTTTGTACTAAGGCAGGAGATCTCTCATGCTTTCTGTATTTCCTCTTTGACCTTAGGGATAAAAGTTGATGTGGTTCAGTTTCTTTCCTTATCTGTTAAAGAGTGATTTAAATATGTGCCTGTCTTACAGAAACATTGTTTAAGGTAAGTTGTTTCCTCTGGCAGTAAACTGCCTGACACATACTGATGGAGAGTTATTTTGTGCATTCCCCCTTAGAGAACACTACCCACATGAAACTTAGTTAAGAGTATTCTTTCACAGATCCTCTGACCCCCATTGCACTGGGTGTGATGCCCTTGAGAGGGGTAATTTCACTCCTGTACTGGGGCTTACATGGCTGGTTGTATGATCAAGTCTGGCCGACTTTAACTTGGCCAAACTCAAAACCAGAAAAACGCTTTTGTCTAGATCACTTTCCCAGTCTTGCGTTAGTGCTGAAGGGAGTAAAGGCAGAAGGGAGTACACAGAAACTTGCAGACTGGGACAGAAGGGAAGGCAAGAGTGCTCATGGTTTTGCACTAGTATGTGGATTTAGTCTGTCTTAAGCTGACCATGAAACTTCACCTTGAAGCAACTATGTTATGGCAGTTTGTGTACTGCAAATATCTTGTCAGTTGAAGGATTCCTGGTCACTTTTCTCATGGTGGCTATTACATTGCTGTTTTCTGCTGTCTCTGTTCCCTCTCTGTGCCACTGTATAAAACGCACATGCAGGCACTACCAGTGCAGATGGCTGCACAGAACAGCAATCCACAGCAGATTCCATGTATTCAGAAGTACAAAATGCATATTGCATTTCAGGTTGGCTGTGAGAGCATGGAAAAAAAGACCATTTTGCTTTTCATGTCCAGTTTAAACAGATGGTGATAATTTAAGTGAAACAGTAAATCATTATTTACATCTGGATTAAGAAAGCGTGTGATAGATTTTTTAAGAAATTAGATACTGTGTTAGCGTGTCTGGGCTGTAACAAGCATGTTTATTTAGTGTTTATATTGTGGTTTTACAGAAGATCTTGCCAGGCTGGGGCCCTGTGGGATAGATCATAAATAACCCCAAAGGGTTTACAAGCTCAAGAATGTGCAGCAAAACAGACAAGCAAGCATTCAAGGCCTGGTGAAAATGTGTGCAAGGTAACAAAGACAGTTGGGCAGCCACACCTATCATCCAGTCAGAAACAGTAAAAAATGGACACACACACACCAGCAGTGCCTTCTTTACAAATGAACTGCACAGGGGTTTACCTGTGGTCACATCAGGAGAACTTCACCAGACCCATGAGCACCAGGTGGCCAGTGTGGAGGTTTTGATAGAGTTTAATGTGTCATCAGGCCTGGGGAGCACCATTGGTGGGCTGGAGCAGTCAACCTCAATTTACATAAATCCCCCATGTTGTGAAATTGCTCTTACGGTGAAGGTGGAAGAGAGTGGAAAGCTGCCAACATGACTGTGTTCTGGCATTGGGGTTTTTATTAAGATTTTGAAGATTACGTATGTCATCTGGCTTCTGGGTGTTTTTTTTTTTATTTAAACATTATGTAATATTGCAATAAGAATGCTTAGTGAGCTTCAGCCAGATGCTGTGTTTTGTGCAGCATAATCCATAGTTCCAACTTGCTTGAAATGTCCTCCCAGAGCCATGGAAGTTGCTGTTTCCAGGACAGGGTCAAAATGAAGGTGAAAAAAATGGTGTTCTGGTGGTGATTCATAGCCCATGCGCTGCCAGGGTTCTCCTACAAGTCTTTGTGGTATTGCTGTTTTCAAAGGCTGAACCGCAACAATTTTAACAAATTGTTCCACTCTGTGGAGAGCGTTGCTATGGAAATGAACAGGGCTAACATCTCTGAGAACCCTACTAAGAGCACTACATGAGGTGGAGAATTTAAGAAAGTAGAGCATGTAGGGGATTAACATCTTGCTCTAAATCTGTTCATTGTTCCTGTGGGCTTCAGAATTTGGCCCACTAGATAGAGATTTTTTTCAGTCCATTCTTCAGAAATTTAGTGCAAATTGAATTAAACAAGATGAGAGCAAATGATTTTCAAAGTGATCTCTGGGACTAAGTTTGTATAGACACAAACATCTTTATTGAATTATTTTTTGTTAATAATGTCTAGCAGAAAGATGTGATTATAATGGAACTGAAAAGGTTATTGAAGCATATACTTGACATGGTTTTTTTGGGATAGTTACAGTTTACTCAAAATCTGAAGCAACTGTAGTGTTGAGAGCATTTGGATGGAAAAATATTGCTATGGCAACAAATTACTTTTATATTCACATAAAGCAAAAATAGATCTCTCTCTGCCTTTGTGGGAAGTACATATTTTAAAGTGCATGAAAGATTAAAGGTGATAGGCAGAAACAGCTGCATGAATATATTTTCATTTTTCTTCTTTTGGTTTATACAATTTCTGTATAAATCTGAAATGCAGAAATAATTTGCAGCTCAAAGCATTTTGCAATGAAAAAGTAAAAATAGTTTTTAAAAGGGAACAAATGTATACTAAAGCCAAAACTTCTAAATGAAGTGTAGCAGCATCAGACTTTAATTGATTAAACAAAATATTCTCCATGTCATTTAAAAAGGCGGGAGAGAATCCTCTCCCCTCTGCATGCACCCAGGAAACAGAAATCACTTTGTGTGTATAACTTAAGATAAGACACAAAGGTTTTTTTATTTTTTTTTAGTCAGGCACCTTGTCAAGCTCAAGAAATAGACCTAGTGGCAAGATTACTGATTGTTTCATCTTAGCTGTGCGGCTGTGTTTGGGGATTTTTATTTAGAAGGCATGCAGCTTTTACTTTTGTGAGGTGAAGAGCTTCTGGTACATCTATATGCCATGGTGTGCACCATCTGCAGAGGAACTATAATATGTCTACATTGATATGTCAGGTTTATCCTGAGGTTCCCTCTCAATTATTCTGAACCACGTGAGCTGTCTTACACCATCTGTATCTCTCTTCATAATGCTCTTCAGAGCAGCCCACATTATGTGCTTCTTAGCTGCAAAATAGAGGGCTCCTCACTAGTGGTGTGTGATTTTTTTGGCTCTTTATGCAGCTGGTCTCTTCATGTGGAGACAGAGAAAGGTATTGAAGGTCAGAAATGAGGAATATGAGGGAGATGGTGGTTCAGTCACTTATTAGCCTCTCATTCTCAAATCCTCAGCCTAAGCTGAAGGATGAGACAGTCAAAGGATGAATCAGGGTGAGTTGGAAGCATGGTAGTTTCAAACTGGATGTTTTAGGGCAAATATAGATATTTATGGTATAGATAGACTTGCAGGCCTAGATGTGAGGGTCACTTTAAATTTGACCCAAAGTACCAAACTGTTAATGTCCAGTGCAAAAGAGTTTCTGTAAAGGATTTCAAGGGACCGCTACACTGAAGTTCATATTGTCCCTGCTATGAAAGTTTCAGAGATGACATTTCAGGGTGAGGAAGGGAAGGCTCCAGAAGTAATAGATGTAGAAAAGGAAATGGAAGAATCAGTTAGTTATTCCGAATCTCTGCAACACCTCAAAAGCTGTTTCTGTAGCACTTAATAGGAGGGTTCTACAGAGCAATTTGAGGCAAACTGGCTCATATCCAGATTACTTGCTCTTTATCTCGTATATTGACTTCTCAGGTGATGCTTAAGACCCAAAGACGTAATTGCTATTTTGTGAGTCTTTTCAGCTTGGATTGCCTGAAATAATGTGATAGCTGTGTTGCAGCTTTCTTCAGTCCTGTGTGCACAGTGTGACCCAAGGCGCATGACATACCCTGAGATATGTCAGGACAGTTTGAGGAGCTGAAACTGGGATTGTTTTAAGCCACTCCAGGTGCAGCTACACCTCTACTGCCTGCTGCAGACAGACTCACAGCAGAGTGAACTCTCCTCTAAGCTGTCCCTGTATGTCTTTGAGCACTCCTGAGTCACCCAAAACAAACTCTAAGAGTCAAGTAACAGAAGTGAGCAGAGATCCAGTCTTTAGCTTGGTCTCTGGCTCATTTCAGAGCTGTGCTGGCACTATTATGAGCATGCCTGCAATCATACACAAATCCTGGCTGTTGATCAGGAGCAGACATGGACCAGGAACTGTGTCAGTGGAAGTATGGGTCCAGCTTTCCGCTACAGTGGGGTAAGAGGGTTTGCATGGCTGCTCTGTCTCTGTTGCCTGTCATGAATTGGCTATCTGTTGGCTTGAGTGCCAGCATGGGCTCAAGCACATTCAATTTACTGCTGTTGGTAGCAGAAGTCGTGCTGCTAGATGTGGTGTCACAGTACTATGGTTAGAACAGCCCAAATAGAGAGTTGTATCCTATTAAATATATATATCTATATATGGCTGGTTTATCCTGGGTTTGGAGAGAAAATGAGGTTGAATGTGTTTCAAAATGAGACCCAGTCTGGACAGAATTTCAGTGGTTATGTTCTCTGGCAACACAATCAGAAAATATATGTTGGACTCTATCCACAGTTACAGTGCTTTGAACTACACATTTTTAAAAGTTGGGTATGCCCATAAAATCCAAAATCATGCCTGTGAATACTCTGTTGATACACCCTCAGTTTCACTGCTGCAAACTTCTCTGCATCAAAGGAGCAGAAGTGTGCTAGTCATATTTTTATACATGCAACCCAGAAAGAGATGGGACAGACATCATGTTATCCTTCCTTAATATGGTCCTCAGAACTGTAAGGCTTCCACATTCTACCCCTATTTTATTTTTGTGTGTGTATGTGTGTGCAGCTGAATTTCTCCTCTCTGTACCCCGGGCGTTGTTCTCATAGATGCCAAATGCACTTTTGGTCATCAGTTTTGAATAAATGGCAAAGGTCTTGCATATCTCACTACACCCCTTAACCTTTTTCTGATGAGGAATTGCATGCATTTCTTTTCAATTTTTGTGTCTCTTTTCTGCCTGTGAAGGTGGCAGAAAGCATGCAGTGGGACAAAGAGCGCACATATAAAACTTAAAACATGTCTGAAGTAATTTATCCTGTTTTGCAAGGAGAAGTGGGTCAGAACAAGGTACAAATCTATCTTAATCAAATCTTAGTTGTTTATTCACTTGTTCCTGTCCTCCTAAAACTTACTGCGTAGTTTTCTGGAGTCATTCATCTTCTGCTTGGCATTGAGCTTTACTTAGGAATGAATAGAGTTGGATGTGGCTGTTTTACCTCTTCTGTCCATATGCCCTCCAAATGAAGATGGGACTAGAGTATTTTAGTAAACTGGAGCACGGTTGTCCAGGGACTTTCTCACTCCTGGGAGCTCTGCTAGCTCAGTCAAAGAAGTCAAACACGGGAGTTATTCAAAGGCAGTGATTTTTCCTGTTATGTCAACAAAAGTCCGGTGACTGATTTTTGCAGACCTTGCCATATATTACCTCTACCATAATGTTAATAATACACCTGTGCAAAAGTCTTCCTCTTCAGTAGGCATAAATCAGTATGGTGGAAAACAAGGAAATTCTGGGAAAAGACTGTGTCTTCCACAGTAATTTTTTCCTCTCTTGATGGTGTAATCTAACAGAACTGCTGCACCAGTGGTTTTTGTTGAGTTTTGCTTAAGCAAGTTCTTGCAGGACAATGAACAAAGGGGTTTGGGGATTTATACCTTCCGTTATAAATACAGTGGCATTTCCATGACCCTGTTTAGAAGAGTAAAGCTTCTATTTGTCTCCTGCTGATTCTGTCAACATTCACATACTAAGTTCAGTAGAAATCCCTCAGGTATTCAAGTGTCAGACCACAAAGTCATTTCTGCCTTTAAAAAAAATACTGTGTTTCAAGGAACTGGGACTTTTGGGAATATGCCTCTGAAGTAGAGACTTGATGCAGGAATGCAGATGTAAAGAACTGAAGGGCTGGGCACAGAAGTGAAAAACAAGCAAAATAGTGAGACCAAAATATATATTTATATATCTTCTGAGTTTAGTTACTTTGGTGAAAATGTGCAGCAGCTCCAAAATATCTACAGAATTTCCTGGAACAGCCCAGATTAAAATATATACCTGCCTGAAGATCAAATGAACTGCAGTAAACAAAAAGAGCTGGGGAGGGAAAAATATGAAGGTCATGAATTTTTCTTCCAAGTTTTCACAAATATTAATCCTTTGGATCAATTCAGACCCACTTACACAAAGTCAGTTATTACAGAATCCAATTACTTATTTCATTTCCTGATTTCCAAAGGATACATGGCTCATGAAACTGTTGCACATTCTCCTTTCCCCAGTAATTTCTTAAAGTGCTGTCTGATTTTAACCAAAGGGACAGACAGGTACCAGGTTCCCAGGTACCCTGTTCCAACCAGCATGTTGAACTCAGTGAGGGTAGAGGAAAGAAATCCAGACCCACCACAAGACTGGCAGTTATAACTGAACCTTTTATCATTTGGCCTCTTCATGTGTTTTCTGCCCACCATGGCCCGGATACAGGCACGTGTGATGCAGTGGGACAAATAGACCACCGAAGTTATGAGGTTCTTATGAAACAGGAAATGGAAAGCTGCTTTTTACCTACACAGATAATAGTTGAAACATAAAAAGGGCGCGTAAGGTAAGTGTGGCACACTAATAGTGGTGCCTGTGGTACATTTCAGGTGCAGCTTACAGCCTGCTGAAGTGACCTTGGGCCTTTATAGGCATAATGGCATGGAGTCGTGGCAGAAAGAGTCTGAAGGATGGAAACCATTCCTACTTACACCATAGAGCCAAATTTTATTCTGTTGTCTAGAATTGGTGCTCAATTCAGGAACAGCAGAGGAGAAGGCCAGGATGGAGTAAGCTGCATTTCCTTTCTGCTAGACTCTAGAAGCTTTGCAGTATTTCACAGCCTGAAAACCACTGAAACCTGCCCTGTGACCCTAAAAGGAATTTTTCCCAGCCTGGTACTGGCAAAACAACACACATTCCATCCACAATCCTTCTCTACTTGGCAGATAACAGTTCCCCCTATAAGGGCTCTTGGTATTGTTAAAGTACTGACCAAGATTATCTGTGACAAGCAGGATTATTTCTTAAATTAGAACTTGGCTTTGGTTGTGTGGGATAAATTCTTATCGTTGCATAATGAGACCAGTACTCATGTTGATCCGGTATGACTTTTTTCATACTACCTGTACAATTTGAAGTAGCAACTCTAACACTCTCAGGTTTTCATTCATGTAATTGAGAAGACAGAAAGTTTTCCTTTCTCTTTCAAAATACTTTTTTAAAGATTTTTTCTATCCTCATCCTGTTGAAAAGGTGCATATAAACTGAATTTCTTTCTCCAGTTGGCTTAACTTTTGGAAGGCAATATTAATTGCAATTTCATACCCTTCAGTGATTCTTTTTGTGTCTTTGCAAAGGAGGACACATGATTTTAAAGTTTACTGTGAAAAAGCCTATGATAGGATATGATCTGGAGATGAAAGCATTCAAAGTCCAGATTTCAAATCCCATTGCAGCAGAATATTTGTCAGACCTCGCTTGTTGCCAGCATTGAAATGCATGTAATTTCCTGCAAGGGAGAGTTTTGGAATGTGAGGTTACAGCAGTAATGAAGGAAATTTGTATGGTGGTTGAGCTGATAGTGGGAGTAAGAGAACTCTGCATTGTAAAGTCAACACAATGCCAGCATTAGTATTCAGATGAAATTTAGTCTTCAGTGAAGAGGCTGTCATACAGTTTGTCAAGATTAAACCTCACTGTGTTCATGTACTGTGAGTGGTTCTGCAGCATTTCAGAGGTGAAGTACCTGTACTTTTTGGAGCATCAGCAGTGTTCATCTTTGATATGGGGTGACCTCTTCTCTAGTAGGATAGTTTTAGATTGTTGGTCCCTGTCTACACAGACTCCTGCCTGTGTAGTTCAAAGATAAGAGGGCACTGTTTAACTGAGTTTGGGTGAATGATATGAATTCCTTTTTATTTTAAATTCTTTTTTAAAAAGACGTAGCAGAGCACTGTATAAAATCAAAGGCTAAAACGAATTTTACTTGGCCTTCTAGCATTAGTAGTTACTGTTGCATAGTTACAGCAGCACTTTTGGGGTGCTTAGGATGCTGGGCCATAGACTGGCTCCCTGTTGTGCAGAACAGTGGTAAGCTACGAACAAAAGAGCCTACAATTCACCTCTGTAGTCTTTTGCATGCAAACGTGAATGGCCATGCTCCAGGAATTGGGTTTTCCTTGGCACGGTGCTGTGGCCAAAGAAGGAAAACTGTACTAGCTCAGCTAATTCAGTTATTCAATTTCCAGCACAATTGGATTACCCTTGCGTAACTGCATCAGAACGAATATTTTATAAGTCACATCAGCAGACAACAGTGTGCTCATGTCTACCATGAAGGTGTCCTGGGCGGTGATTCAAGAAACAGCACACGATTTCTGGCAAGCAGGGTAGCAAAGGAAATGGAGAGAAAATTTTGGGTCAGCAGCAGTCTCAGACAGTGGCCTAAACACTGCCTAGTATTTTGTGGTGTCAGAACGGATTCTGTACTTATTTCTTTCATTGGGCATATTCCATGTCCGGAAAACAGGGTTAAGGCTGGGAAGTCACTTCAAGCTCTCTGCAGTCCCCTGCTGCCTCCTTTTGATTCAGTGTCTTTGTACATCAGCCTGCTCAAGCAGACAGGCCCCAGGCAAGCTTCAAAGAGAGCAGGGTGAAAAAAAAGATGGGCTTACGTCTGCACAGAAAGAATTCCTTCATAGTAATGGCTGTGTTCTACAGTAGGAAGATGGGAAATTTCTCACAAGCAAAAAAGAAAAATAAAAGAAGACACTTGGTTGCAATGATTTGAACCAAATATCTGAGCTGAAGCCCAGGAGTTTTCATTTTGCTTTTTCTGTGTGGTGGGATTCAACTAAGCTTAGAGAAGCAGTGAAAAATAACCTCCTCTGATCAACAGGTATGATCATTGTGATGTGTGGTCTCAGGTCCTCCTGCACCATCATCCACCTGGAATTCACAGCATCTGCTTTGCTTCTGGGAGAGGCACAGCTCACAAAAACTTTGCCAAGTAGAGGGGGTGGTAAAATGAAAACTAGAATATATCCACCTGTGAAAGACTGTGTTACTCTAGTGTCTTAGTGTTCTTTGAAAGCACTTTCAATTTAGTGTGGAAAGAAGAACAAAGGGATATAGTTCTACCCTTCTGAAAAGGTTTGATAAAAGTTTTTTAGAGGAGTTTAAGTAAACTTAGAAACCACAGAGTGATGAAGCTTTGTTGTATACTAAAAACAGACTAGCTCACAGAAAAATATGTGTGTAGTAATAAACTGACCACCTTAGGCTGCAGATGAGCTCATGGTGTGTTGTCCTGTGAGCTGAAACTGTGTAAATGTATTCACAGGTTAAATAGCTAATAGGCAAATATGCTAGTGACATTTATAGAATTAAATGTAACGTGTCAGATAAGTAATTGGATGACAAGGCAAACGAAGCGTTTACATTAAAATTTTAACTTATATTTTTAAATAGTTGAGCAGTTTGGAGAATTACCTCTTTAGTTTCATGTTTGTACATCAGCCAAATCCTCAGGACACAAGAGTCAAGGGGATGGTGGGGTTTTTTGGCTGCTAAGACTGACTCAGCATGTATCTGGTCTTCCTATAACTTGCCAAAACAGCAAGATTCATCTGGTTGGTTTATTTTGCAAGGGTTTGGATCTGACCACATGTAGACAACCTGCTTTAGCCCTCTGCAGAATCATACAAGTGATGGGAAGCAGCAAACTGCAGGAGCACAGGGCAGGAAGGAGATGGGAGTCGGGGAAGAACCATCTGGAAAATGGCTAGATTTCTTTCTTTATAAATATTCTAAATTTAACAGCTGGGCAACAGCTTTCTTCTTATTGACATGACAAGCCTATTTCCTGGCCAACATCGATTGATTTGGAGGACAATTATTTTCTCATAGGCATCAATGAGATATGACTAGGGCCCCAAATACTTCTCTGTAGGGTTGATGTCACAGCAGATTTAATAAAGCTGGTATTTATATTTCTAGGAAGAATAGAACAGCAAGATACAGAGGATGCTATACAGTAAAAAGTCATATAGAACAGGTAGAAACAAGAACAAAAAGTATGTCATAAAATAGAAGTAGTCCATTTTTGTAGAAAGGTAGTGAATATTTTTAAACAGGAAAAACACCATGTAGGGTGAAAAAAAGGCTAATATAAAATTAGTAACATTGATTTTTGTTATAAATATGTAGTTTAATTCGATTTTTTACTGTTATAATTATATAGTTTGATTAAAGTATGCTAAAAGGTACCCCCTTGCACAGAAACCAACGGGGGGGGGGGGGGGGGGGGGGGGGGGGGGGGGTAGGTAACTAGCCTGCCTATAGAACAATAGACCTGTATTCTCCATATCAATGAGAGGTGGCCCATGCCAAAAGGGTGCCAGATAACGATCACTAAGACCCATCAGAACTGTTTCAGCTCTCAGAAAGTCCCATCACTCCTGGAATGCTGACACCCGCTGAGACCAAACCCAAACCAAGATGTGTTTGTCTGGCAAGGAGCTTCAAGAATAATTCATAGACATGTTTAGTGAAGTCTTCAGGAATAATTCATGGACAGATCCAGAGATGTGACCAGATTTCCCGGAATTCTATTCTACTCTCACTCCAGGTGGACAGAAATCCTATCTGCATATTCAGACTGGACAGAAAACTAGCCTCGGGGCCTAAAAACCTTACAAAAACTAACCTTTGAGAGATGGTTGGTGTGAACTATGGGGGACCCAATGCGATAGAGGCTGGGTCTGGTTCACCCGGCAGCTCGAAACCCAGGCTCAGAGCTGCCGTTTGATTGTGGGAATTGTCTCTTTTCGATCTCATTTTGTCATTTTCCAATAAACCTCTAAAACGGAATATTGGAGAACTGTCGTTTATAACAATTTTAAACAAATAAAACTTCCTATTTTTTTTGAAAGCATACCTAATACATACATACTAATATATATATCAGTAAGCGTATTCTGTGACATTTAACAAATGGCTGTCGTTTGTAGTTTTTCATGGTTTCTTTCAAACTAGGGAGGACGACATGGAGCAATCCCAAATTGATTCTAAGTAGGGTGATTATAAAGATTGTCACTTCCAGAAATTCAAGAGACCAGAGACATTCTTCCCCTCCCTCCTGTGGGGTTGGCATGGTGTCACCTACAGGTTCTCCCATAGGTTTCGGGCACATGCTACCATCAGAACCAGACCTCCGGGCAGGAAGCACCTTTGACTTCTGCCAGTGCAGCACTTCCTCTGTTTCTAGGATAGAACTAGGGACTGCAACAATGTTTATGAGCCATTACTGACATAATATGATCTAAATTAATCTTATTTTATCTGTTCAAGTTAATGGTGCTTTAAAATTTGGTAGTCAGTAGAGAATAACTACACTTCTAAGAATTCTCAGTTTTCCAAATGCATAACTTATAGTTTGTAATTAAAAGAAAGGCACCTTTACTTTCTATGAAATAATTTTTTGGGCCTCCCAAGATATGAATTATACTGAAAGACAGACAACTTATAATTAGCACCAATTTACATGCATAGTAGTGCTCTGTGCTAGTGGAATCAAATCCATTCATCCATGTGTCTCAGAACCTTTACTGCTAAGAGATATTTGAGGTTTTTCTAAAATTTAGCCAAAAGGGAGGGGTGACAAAGGTGTCTTTGTTCCATCTTTTTCACTTATGGTTGCACAAAATTTGTCTGCCTCTGCCGTGCGTTGGTTGTGCAGCTGCTTGATTCAGCATTGTGTGTGCCCCCTCACACAGCCTCCTCGACCCTGCCAGGGTCGTTCTTGCTGCAGAAGCTCACTTGTGCAGTAAGAGACAAAGGCATGGGCATGTTGCATTTGCCCAAACCATCAGGTGGGACCAAGCACCTTCATGGAAACCCTTCTGCAACAAGGCCAAGCTCCCCTCTCTACACAGTCCTTCAAAGAGAAATGAGAACCCCTAAAATGATCTGAAATGCAGTTCTGAAACATCTATATTCTATTATTACAAAAATACCTTTTTGATGTCTTACTGTAGTCCACCAGGAATTTCATCCCCTGAGTGGACACTCAAAGTTTTATTGATTTATCAAGCTCTTATAGGTCATGATATCAAACATACCCATCTTTTATAAATATTTTCAATTGTCCTGGTTTCATCTAAGAGCTACAGTAGGAGACAATTCTTCTGAAGAGCATGAATGACTGTTCTAATATGGGACATATATTTCAGATTCTAGGCAGGTTTAATATCTGTCTAAGCAGCAAAGGCTTTTCCCTTCCCTTGGAAACTTGAATTGATGACATCCTGCATGGAGCAGATGCTTTGACATTGAACTTCTCTGGTGATTTTGCCATTCAAGAAGCTATAGGCCACTTAATTCACCAGCTGGTCATTATTCTTTTTGTCTTTTCTTGCTCCAATGAAGACAA
Organism: Acrocephalus scirpaceus scirpaceus; assembly: GCA_910950805.1. Lineage (NCBI taxonomy): Eukaryota > Metazoa > Chordata > Aves > Passeriformes > Sylviidae > Acrocephalus > Acrocephalus scirpaceus. The sequence continues at coordinate 49,721,294 of OU383774.1, read as the reverse complement.
AAATGTGGAGAAAATGTTATGAGATATTTTCTTTTGCTATTTTTTCCTTTAATTTAAGAATATAATGCTACTGGATTTTTGGCACCCTGTATCCTATATCATTCCTTAGGCCAAGGACACTGAGTAGGACAGATTGCACAAGCAGGAGAATTACTATTCATTGTCATCAGTTATAGTTCTGTTGGGGACATTGAAATTTCCCTTTGGCTTCAGAATGACCTTCTTTATTTTGACTTTTAAAACCATATTTATTTCAGAATGAATTTCCTACAGCAGACTGTGTTTTTCTCATCTCTTTATATTTTTTTATGTAAAGGGACTGGGGAATTGGCAGCAAGTTCACTCACGAGAAATAAATTTCTAATAACTCCTAATTTTTTTTCTCTTTCCTGTTGTGAAGCTTGTTTTATTTAGTGATTTGTATATCAAAACTGTTTTAGAAAATTCATTTGACTTTAAAACAATGTTCAGGATTCTATAGTGCAAGGTGACTTGTAACTTTTTACTTTCATATATCAACAAATATATTTTTACACCACTTTTATCTGTTTATGAGGGCTTCTTTGTTACTTTATTTGTTTGTTTTTCAGGTTAAGTTGTGCCAGAATTGGGGCAGAAAGGAACAGTGACCACTCTCTAGGTTTTACGCCAATGTAAATTTACTTCATATTCTGCTAATGTTGCTGAGATATTTTGGCTGTTCTTTGTAATATGGACATATTGTCTTGTACTATTTTTAAACTGTGACAACCTCAATCCACTGCTAGTGGTGGGGATCAGCCACCCAACCCTGTTTCTTCTAGCTTTTGGCAAAAACTGCTTGGGGCAGCAGAGATAAAACGTTTTCCAAAATCTGCAAGTGTCAATTGAAACAGTGTTAGGCAAAAAATATGAAGTTAAAAGTAAAGTAAAATGTGAAACCAAATTATGGCATTAGCTACCATGGAAAGTGAAGAGGTGATTAAGGTGACATTGGAACTACCAGAGCAATGCAGCTGCTCCCAAAGTGAGTCCTTATGGAATGAATGACCACAGCTGGTTGAACTTAGCCAAATGGGACAATAGAGAGTGAAGAGGTAACAGATGACAATATGGAATGTACCTTTTTGAATGTTTTTTGGGTAAAAATAATGAGATAAAGACATGGAGCACTCTTCAAGCAGTAGCTGCAGAGCCTGACTCTTTCTGGGCTGCCTAGAGATTTTGGAAAGCTGACATACTACTGATATGCCAGGTCCTTTAAGAAATACAAATACTGGATTTATTTCTTCCTATTGTGATGAAGAAAACAGAGCTCTGAATCCCCACTCTTCTCCATTTTATCCTGTGCTTCATTCACCTTGATATCTTGTTCCACCACCCACCCACCATTTCTCCACAACAGCAGCCAAGGCCAAGGCTCCTTTATATTACATGAGCTCCAAATCTCTCACACATCGAGGCTTTCATGGACTGGACTTCAGTCAGCTTCTTGGCTGAGAATTACAGGGCCCTCACCAGAAGAGAAGGGACACCCTGAGTCAAGCCCATCTTCTGCTGAAAAGAATCCCGTAATCTCACTGAGCAAAACATGGTGTTTACATTAGGCTTAGCCTCAATTGCATGCCAGAGGATAAGATTTGCTGGGATATTCACAGTCCCAGGTCTGAGTCTTTGCTGACCTCACATTTAATTTTCAGTGCTCTCACTATTTTTTTTAGTACTTTGGCAAGATGAGATCACTCTGCAGATCCTTTCCCTGACTGATATGAAACAGCCCACAGAGGGGCAGATGCACAGGTCTTGTCAGTCACTAATTGGTAGCGTTCCATCAGTTTAAGATTTGGCCTAGACTACGTTGGCTCATATCTTTTACTATATCCATGTCCTGGATATAACTACCGCTCACTGAACAATTTTAGAACATCTATAAACCTGGGGATATGGCAAGTGCATTGGTGGTTTAATTACAAATGCATTCAGTGCCAGGTTGTGAATCAAGCCATGCTGGTATACAGCCAGAGTAACTCTGTTGATGTCATTGGAGGAGTTACTTCGGCACTACATTATCACAGCACAGATCAAACCTTAGCTCACAAGTGGCTCCAAACTGCTTTGAAAGTTTTATGGATTCCCTTTTATCTTCCTGTTCTCTTTATATCATGTTTGTTTGGTTTGGCTTAAGATAATAACTCAGGATTTATGCACAATTCTTCCTTTTTTTGGTCTTAAGTCAGTTGTAAAGGGGTTTGTTTTGTTCTGGAACTAAAAGAAAATAGCAAACAAGCTTCCATTCTTTCTGTTATATGAAGTAGCAGGCAAGAGCTCCTGTGCTTTCAATTTCTGAAAGGTTTTTAAAATTTTATCTTCTTTAGGATGAAAGGTGAGCATGATTTTGTCTGTTTACATCCCAAAAAGAAGAACCTGGGGGCTGTGCAAACTACTCTTTGCAGACAGGTTAAATTCTGGAGGTCTATGAGACTAGGGCCTTGCAACTGCTGTACTGTCAGAAGCAATTTCGGCCAGAGACATCGCAGCTTTGTATTCAGCATAATTAAATCAACCATTTGGAATTGTTTGTAAGTAAGGAAAAAACAATAGGCATTGAAGCTTTATTATTGAAAGCAGCTGCAGGAGAGGAAGTTCTGTAGCCAGGGGCTGTTCAGTAAATCCTGCTTGGGATATTTTAGTTTAAATACTCATGATCCTTTCTGTGAGGCAGGAAGCTATTTTGCACTGTCTCCTAATTTTTCAGTCCTATTTCTTCCCTCAAGTATTAAATCCAGGAAAAAACCTTAGCATTATCAGAGGCCTCACTGCAATCCCACAGCTATCTCTGAAAGCAGAGCAGGTTGTATATACTGCCCCTGTAAATTTGATGAACTGAGAATTGTAAAGCCAGCAAGGGGAGGCTGCAGCTGGAATTCATTGTGGGAACCCTTGCCAGCTTCAGTGGGGTTGGATGTACATATTTCAGTGAGCTGCAGTTGTTTAGTATGAAATCCTTCCTGCTTAGCTGGGGCACTGGTACACCAACCAGGCTTCCACATTACTGCTCTGAGGTGGAGAGAGCAAGGAGGAAGGGGGAGTGGGTCAGGCAACTCAATAGAACTGCACAACGTTCAGAATAGAACAGTTTTCAACATTAGTTGAGAAAACTGGATTCTTCTATTTAAATTCAGTGCCTTTGTCTTTCCACCGACTGCACAGAGTCTGTGGATTCCTTCCATGTTAATACTGCATTGCTTGATACACTTCTGTAATGGACACCTCCATTCTGCTTAAATCCAGTATTTGGCTCTCTGGGTGGAAAGAAAGTGTAGCCAAAAGGAAATCTGATCTCCATCTCCCTGGGATCCACACTGCAGACTCTCCTCCTGAGCAGACCTCAGGACAATATGAAATGTCAGTTCCCATCTTCAGCAGGGCAATTAAAGCATTGGTCAGAGCACTTCATCAAAGAGATGATGGCTTCACTGAGCCTCTCTGCTCTACAGCATCTAATATTTAGTTAGTAGGATATCATGTGTGAAAATACCTGGCCTTTTGAAAATTCAGTTGTATCCATACTGCTAATTAAAAGGTGTGGTACTGATCCCTAGCCCCTAGGCCAACACTGCTCTTTGCCCCCTTCACTATGGGCCTCCTCTTTACAGCAGTAAGACTTAGAGAAAACCAATCAGAGCACAGGGGTGAGCTAACAGCTGCTCAGTGTGGGTGTACCTGAGGTTTATGTCTGTCATGCCAAAGGGAAGAGCTCATGGGAGTGGTTCCTGCCCCATAGGTCAAGTGGCAGTCTGGCTGGTGTCCATGCTACTTTGGGCTAAGCTTCTCTTGGAGCAGGTTGGCCCATGGCTTTAGCACTTTTCTGATCCCTGGGTGATGCTTCTGTGACCACATGCTGCGATGACGTTTCCGTGTGTTCTTTCAGTTCAGAGGGGGATTTTATTTGTGTATGTAAATACAAGATGGGAGAGTCAGACACTTCTCAAAAAATCTACTTGACCACAGGAAACATCTTTTTACTGTAAGAATGATGAATATTAGAAAAAGTTGCCCAGACAAATTGTGGAGTCTTCATTTTTAGAGACATTCTAAAACTGCCTGGCCAGAGCTGTGGGCTGATGCACAGCTCTCCCCACACTGCATCCACTCACATAAATATATCTTCTTCAGAATTTCTGTAGAATCCAAATTTTAGCACAACTTTTTTTTTTTTTTTTTTTCACAGAGGCCCTACTATGTTGGACAACTGCTTATTTATCCCTGCTCTTACATGGATTAGATTACCCATTTCTTCCCAAACTTTGTCTGTGGATGTTGTTGCTGTATTTATGCATGCAATTTTCTTTTCTCTCACTGTCATACTTGTTGCCTCATAGCCTTCCTGTCATTTTGGGGTTTTGGCAGCCTATTCAGAGGTGTGTTACAAGCACATGCAGTAGTTCAGAAGATGCAGGGGTAGGGAGAAATGCTTCAGGAAATTCAGAATGGCTCCCTAAGCTGAGAAACTGTAGCATTCCTAAATCGATGTGATGTTTTAATGATGGTCCAAACTAATGCAAAATCAGGTTACTGGCTTTTGTTTCAGGTCCTGATGACTCCTCCATACCTGCTTTGATGTTTCTTTTTCTCTTTTTTTTTTTTTTTCAGGCTCTGCAATTAAAAGAAAGTAGGAATAGAGGTGGGGAAACGAGAAGCTTGTTAAATGATTATAAATCAAAAGTTAAGAAATTAACTATTACAAGTGACAAAACTACAGCTGTCAGTAACAAAATTAAGCACACCATTCCATTTGGCTAAAATTGTGCAACTTCATCCAGTTTATTATAAGATGCCTTGTTTACAATACTAAATTTTTAATGAAGATAAACTTATTTCTATTTTATCTCCTCTGCTATTCTGTCCTCAGAAGGGAATATGATACAAGGAGCTCGCATTTTCCCTTGTGGCAAGTATCCCACAGGCTAAGCAGGGGAGTTGCAAGGCAAGAGCTTCCCCCCAGCTCAATTGGCAGGACTCAACATAATCATTTAAGCACAAACTAGATTGGTTTTCTCTCCACTTACGTAAATCCATAATGCTTAAATCCACAGTCCTTCACTGTTGAATTACTGCCAGTGGTTTCCAATACAAGCTCTTTATTAAATAAACAGGGATCAGATGACATGTGTTTGAGTACAGATGACCAGTGCTACTATAGATTGCTTCTATCTGAAAAACACAGATTTGTAAGGGGATGCCGGATGCATGCCAGAAAGGATTACCAGGCACAGATGGCAGTGATCATTTATAGCTGGAGAGCGAGGATGTAGTAGTATTAAGAAGTGAAGGCTGTGATTCTGTACATGAAGGAAGTGAAACCTGTCACAGGGAGATGTGGAAAAGTCACCAACACAGGCAACTGGCAGTATTTTCCTGCCTAGTTCATTGTAAACTATGTTAGTGAAAATGCTTGTACTATTCTCATGTGAATGAGCCTTTTAATCCAACTTTTGCACTGCCTTGAGCCCAAGATGCGGAGGAGAAGGAGGAATCAAATATAATGAGTATAATATAAGGAGTATAATGCTGTGTAACTCTTGAATCTCACAGATCTACCTGCACTGCCCACACTCCACCATAACCTCGTGCAGCAGGGTGTGCAGGAAGGACAATGTGTCTCACAGGGATTTCTAAGAGCTGGACAAGCTGCCAGTCCCACTCTTCCACAGCATCATCTCCCTACTCCAAAGCAAGAAGTGAAAGTATGGAGATGTGATACTTCAGTAATGTCTTGGCAAAACTTTCCCATGGAATATGCATCCATGTTGGATTCAGTATTAGACTGACTCAGAATCATTTGGGTTGGAAAGGCTTCTAAGATCATCAAGCCCAACCATTAACCTAAAGCTGTCAAGGACTATAAATTAAAACTCAAGCAAGTCTATTGATACCCTCATCCTCTATAAAATCCATATTTATTTGATATCCTTACTGTAACTTTAGATCTGTCAGGATGGAAAAAAACAGGGTAAGAACTTTCCATGTCTGTTAACCCAAGCTGGAAAGTGTTGGAATTTGGGTAGTACAGAAACATTTCTTTTCAAACACATAATTAGCCACTTTGAACAGACTATCAGGCTTTCAGATTTACAGCAGTTTATTCTGAGTTGTCTATATCAAGACTACCTGACGGATGTTCTGCTATGGAAAAATACCTGGTGTCTGGTTAATTCCAGTGTGTTTCAGCTGCATGTTCATGTTGTTTCATCTCTTTTCTTTGCACGCTACTGTGTTTGCACTCAGGAAGCCTGGTACTGGTTTGCACTCAGGAAATTATCTGAGTTTTGGCAAAAAGAAGTGTTGAAACCACATTTTTCTCTGAAAATGGAATAAATAATCAAATTTTCTCTAGGAATTCTCCTTGCAAAAACCAGCTAACGGAGCTGTGGTCAATGTGTGATTTCTTGACTATTTGTTTTTTGCTTTAGTTTTTTCTTTGTTTCTTTGTTATTATACAGAAAGTTATGTATTGAAAATTATTTCACATGATGCCTTTGTTTCCAGCAGTCCCTGAACTCTGAAATGGTGTCATGTACTGTTTTGTTCTGCTGACTACTTGCATCTACATCTGTAAAATGATTCAGATCTTCAGTGGCCAGAGGCTTCTCTTATTATTTTCTTCCCCTTAAATAACTCTTTAAATAAAACATTGAAAATTAAAATGCAGTTCATTGGTTATGGACTTTTTTTTATACTGTTATTTTTCTGAACATAATTCACTTCTTCAAGATTGGAATTCTGGGTGTAAATATTAGCTTTATTAATGGAAATTGAATGCATAAAACCTTAAGCAGAGAGCTAGAAATCTTTCATCCTCTTTGTTCCCAGGTACAGTCCCTTCTTAGCATCTCAGGCTTGGTGGGGAAGGTTCAGCCATAATGCAACTTACAGAATTTTCTTTTTTTTTTCAAGGTCTCTGGAGAAAGAAGAATCAAGCAGTAAATTTACAAGAACTTCAGGTTAATACTTCCAATTTTATGCTTTGCATTTGTATAATCATGTCAGTTTTGTAATGGCATAAAGTAGCACTAAGACATTCAATCCAGTTTAATCTAATTACTGTTTTGCTCTCTCAGGCATGCCTTATTCTTAGACAGGAGAAAACCATCTTACTTATGGTGCCAAGTGTATATGTGAATCCATAAAATCATCAAGTGTGATGATTTTATGGATTCACAAATACACTTGGCACCATAATTAAGCTATATCATTATACTTGCCTTTGTTTTCACATATATCTGTTTTTAGACACTGCAGAGTTTGCAGAGTCAATCTTCTCTGGGGGAATTCTCTTCTGCCCCCTTTAGGGTGATGCCACCTGGGCAGCATCAGCATTCTAAGGGATGCACAGATGCATCTCCAAGGGAAGTTTTGTTGCTTAAACCCCCCTTCCAGTGACAGCTCCATGTCAGGAAGAGGGAGCTGTGATGCTGATGAAAACTTGGTTTATAACCCATAGGTGTTGCCGACATGTTTATAAAAATTCTCCTCAGATGGCCGATGAATTGAGAAAGACATGAATTCTGTGTCACAAATGCAGCTGAGGAGCCAAGCTCCTAGAGGTGACACATCCACCCCACCAGTAGGTTTTCAAATACTGTGGGGTCAATTTTCTTTCCACATTAGGACTAAAAGAAAGGTTCCAACTTTTTTTATTTTTCAGGCCCTGGATTTGCTTCTTTCCTCCTTTACTCTGAGGTGATGTTGTTCCTTTCATGCCTTGTGTTTACTTAGAGACTTCCAAGGGGTTCCTAAGCAAAGATATGTTGTAGTGCTACACCTTCAAAGGGCTGGGATCAGCAAATTGTACCACTGTGGTCTGGGCTAGTGAGCAAGAGGACATCTGTCTGTCCATCAAGGCATCAAGAACATAGAGGGGAATATTGTACTGGTAATGCCCAAGGTCAGGGTAGTGCAGACAGCATGGGAACTAAGCAGAAGTCCAAGAACCTAGCCCTGACACTTATAGAATCATAGAATCTTTTAGATTGGAAAAGACCTCTAAGGCCATTGAGTTCAACCACTAACCCAGCACTGCCAAGTTCACCACCAAACCATGTCCCTAAGTGCCACATCTGCACATCTTTTAAATACCTCCAGGGATAGTGACTCCCCATGATTGCAAGATTTTTAACACTGCGAGGTAATATTTAGTTAAATACTCAGATATCCAGTGTCCCAAATTCCCTAAGCAGGTTTTGCCTTCATTACAGAAGTATTGGTAAAATTAGTTTCTATGTCATGACCGAAGTTCACATTTTGAAAGTCACAAAGGGCATCAGTGTGTAGTTCAGGTCTTCAAAATTCAGCACTTTCTCAAGTCTGAAGGGCCAAAATAGTTTTCCCATAGCTTCCAACCCTGCTTCCAGGTTGCATTTCAGAATCCAGGACTATGGATCAGGCTTCACGATCCAGCCTTCACAATCCAGCCTTCTACAACAGCACCCATATAGCACCACCATCTTCCCTCTTGAGTTAACTTTGTCCTCATTTTCCTTTCAAAATACATCAGGCTTTTGCAGGTGGGTTTCTCTCCTTGCCCACTCCTGCAGTATTGGAAGCTGTATTGGGTATTGGCAATGAGTGAGGTTGCCCTTCAGGGTTAATTACCTGAATTAAGTGAACACGTTTCCCTGTCAGGTCTTCCAAAAGTTGTGGTTTTTTCTGAGTAAGCACTAGTTCAGTCTCATAGATCCCATCTTTCCTTTCTAGTTCTTCTTTCCTGCTTCTCTTCTGCATGTAGCCACCTCCCTGATTGCACTTGCAACATGTGGGGGATTTGGAAAGGCACGTACCAAATGGTGGCTTTAGGAATACAGAAAAGATGCAGATCTGCTGCCTCTCAGCTGTTTAAAAGGGTGAGGATAAGGCCAGTACAATGTGCTGCAGAAACTGGGAGGATGTAGGGAGGTTTCACCACCTTGTACTGATATAAATAGGGCATTATGAGGAATCCACAAAGAGCTGATTAACTGTCCAATTGTGGTGCTGTGCCTGTGCATGGTGGTATCTGGGAAAAATGCACCAAAGCCAATAATTGAAATCTAACTTGAAGTTTCTCTACCTATCACTGGGGTTTTATTCCCTTTTCTTTTTCTCAGTTTTGGTCTTCTCTTTTTCATTTACATCCTTGTCCTTCATTTTCCATCTTTATTATTTATAAAATTCCCTTTTATCACTTTCTTCCCATCTAGTACTTTCATTTATCTTTTTCTTGTAGCAATTCTGTGCCCCATATTGCATTTCCCTTTCTGTTAATAAACCCTTCCCCAGATTCTGACACCTCATGGGAACTGTCCTTCAAGGGCTTTAAGGCTGATTTTTCCTCTCTTGTTCTCCTCTTATCTGCTTGGCAGGGGTAGAGGCTGATAGTCTGACTGGCAGAGAGTTCCTGTGGTGGCTGCAGCTGCTGGTGGAAGAACAAATTTGGTGAAGGTCTCTGAAGGGGCCCTAACAAGGTCCAGATGAATTTTTGCTGTGTGTCACACAAAGATTTGGTGCTTCACAGGCAAGCTACTTCAGTGCATTCAGAATGTGATGTCTGTGTATAAGATAGAGATGCTGATGGTGCAGGGGGCACAGAGAGGGAAAAGGATTAAGCAGGTTTTCCAAATCAGAAAAATACTCATTTAACTGAGGGGAGTAAAGCATCATCATCTCTTTCATAGATATGGGAAATAGTGTAGTCCTGGAGTTACTGTTTTGGATTTTCTGCTATGATAAGGCAGCTGTTATGTCATTTGCTGGCACTAATTGCTGTAAGACTTAAGCTAATCATGTCTCTGAAGAAGCCCGGCTCAGCTTGGCAGCTCCAGTTTTGTCTCTGGCTGGCATCAGGGAGGGCTCAGTGGTGCTGGGACACAACTCTGAATCAGCCCCATTTCCCCTGTGCTCCTGTTAGCTTTTCCATGGCATATCACATGTGCATGGGGCTCCGGAGGGGCCAGAGGGGCCTTGGCAGAGCTGGTGAGAGTTTGGCAAGAGCCACTGTACTGCTCCAGGCAGTCTGGTCCTGTGGCTGCCCCCACAGCTGCAAGTGCTCAGGGGCAGAGGAGAAGAATAAGCTTTTCTTTTAAATCAGGAATTACTCATTCCATCTGGGAGCTTTCTGATGACACATCCTTCTAGAAGACTATCCCTGTCAAAAGCAAACTTATTACCAATTCAGTTTATTCTCTCCTATTAAGTTGAACCACAAAGCTGCTGAGTTAAATTGACATCATCGGGTATTACCCAAAGAATGACGTTATTTAGAATTAGAAAGCCTATTCTTCTCCCTGTTGTGGGTAAATCCCAGCAGCAACTAAGTACCACACAGCCAGCCCCTCACTTCTCTCCACCAGCAGGATGAGGGGAAGAGAACTGGAAGGGTAAAAGTGAGAAAACTCATAGGTTGATAAGGGAACAGTTTAACAATTGAGATTTTTGTATTAATAATAATAATATTAATAGTAGTAGCAGTAGTAGAGGATGGAATAAAACCCAAGAAACACAAGTAATGCATCATATGATGTCTGATACCAGCCCATCCCCAAGCAGCAATCAGCTCCCCACCACTTACACACTGGACATGACATTCACAGTATGGAATATCCCTTTGGCCAGTTCAGATCAGCTGCCCTGGCCAAGCTCCCCCACAGCTTCTTGTGTACCTGCTCTCCAGCAGAGCATAGGAAACTGAAAAGTCCTTAAAGTATAGTAAGCACTACTAAAGAACGAGTAAAACATCACTGTGTTATCAACATTACTGTCATACTAAATCCAAAACACAGCAAGGTACCAGATACTTGGAAGAAAATTAATTCTACCAGCCAAAAACAGAACAGTCCCAAATAATTTATTTTAAAATTCAAAGATAAATTTAAGGCATTAAGAGCACATCAGAAGCTATCATGCCACAGCCAGAGGATGAGCTCCCATTCTGGATGTGGGAGCCAGAGTTCCCTCCACCATCAGCCTGTGGTTCCTCCTGGGGAGCAATGCTGTGAGGTGTAAGGGCTTCCAGAAGTATCAGGCACAGCCTGCACAAGGCTCACATCCTACATGAACAATCAGAGTCTTCACAGTGCTCAGGAGGTTAATAATAATTTATGAACTCAGAAGTTTTCAATGGCTTTTAAACTCTAATTTAATTTCACTTTCAATCACATTGTGTCAAATTTAGCTGGAGATTAGGTGACAGGCAGTAAGATTAAACTGCTGCTCTGTACCTCTCTGCTTTCCAGTCAGCCCTGGATGAACAGATTTGCTTTTTTTAATTCATATAAAGGTAGGGGTGAGTGTGCTCAAAAAAAATCTGCATTCCCCAAAGCCTTTGTTATGCAAGTAAGCAAACAACAGCAATGTAAAATGCCATTGTGTGACATTTGCTGCAGCAAATATCTGATTTTATGTTGGGCAGAAAACGTCCTTTGTCCTGAAGCACAGCTTGATTTCCAGATTATTTTATGGCTTTCCCTGTGACTAGAGAAAGAATGTTGGGGATGATTGAGAAACCGAAAATCTTTGAGGTTCAGACTGGCATGTATAAATCTTGTGTTTGAACCTGAGTCAATCCCCTCAAAATTATGTTCCCCCAGCCAAGATTAGTGGACATCCCTGTTTGCTTTTTGATCTTAGTTTTGGGTTTTTTGCTTGCTTCTGTGATGTGGGTTGTGACCTGCTTCCTCAGATTGTCAGAACATTTTTTACTTACTAATCTCAGTGTCTATGCCCTCAAACATCTCTCTCCTCTCTTCCTCTAGTGCACTATATTTTATACAGGTTTCAGCCTGGTGTACTAAAAGCACTAATGGAGAGCTGTTGAGCATTTTGTGGTTTATTGTTTGGTAAGTGTGGGAGATGGACATCCACTGAAGCTCTCCAGGCAGATATGTCCATAGCAGCTGGTGGCTGCTGGGAATCAAACTGATGGCTCCTTCCCTTCAGCCTCTCCTAGGAGGGTTATTTTCTTAAAAGAACCATATGGAAAATTTATTTTAATAGTGCCTTTCAGAATTGAACTGTTAGATTTCAGAGAGTCCAGAGCATTTACCCCCCTCTTGGAGCTACTTTTTTAAAACAAAAGATACAGTATTTTTCGTAATCCTAGGTGGGAATCATAACTGCTGCAACTTGTTTCTCTCCCTTTGCAGGGGCGACACTGCCTTACACACAGCTCATGATGGGTTTCTTGCATTTAAATATTTTTGTGCCTTAATTTGAAAGGGTGTCCTGCTATGTGGTTTCTCTTGCTAGGTGCTTTGATATGCACCCTCTTTCTTTTCCTGGTAGTAAAGTATCAAGGTAATAGCAAATGCCAGGCTGTCCCTCAGCCCATGCAAGCTATCCTGAGTGTGTGCTAGAGTTAATAGCTCTGTGCTCTTCACTCCTGTGATCTTACATCAATTTACCAGTTATTATTTCCCCTTGTCAAATGAAGCAATAGCAAAGCTTTGAAATGATGCTGCAGCTTTTCCAAAGAGCAATTTCCTTTTCCTTCTCTAGCCTCCTTCTGCCTTTCCCCATATATTTGATAGTACATCAGCTTCCTCTTGAAACGATCCCCAGTAGAGCACTTCAGCTATTTCAACCAGGGTCTTTCTGAAGGCATTTTTAAAAAACTGGCTTCTACAGCAGAGCTGGGCTATAATGAAGAACAATAAAAAAAAAATCCTTCTGCCTCAGAGAGCCAGTTTTGTACTCACTGATGTGTGTCGTGAACTCTGTGCCTGGAATATCCCCACTGGAGTCAGTCAGCAGTATTGTTTGCACACACAGAGTTAAGCACCTGTGTAAGTGCTTGCAAGGTGATGGCTTTAAACCTGACTAGAAGCTAAAAATATATGCATTGCTCTGCAGGAGAGACTAAACCAGGGCAACTCATCTACACTGTCTTTTTTTATTTTCTGTGTTTCTAGAGTGGCTGTTATTTAGGAACACATATAATGAAGAGAACAGTGATGAACTTCCAAAGAACTTCTTCATCCCACTCCAATACTTGCCATCACTTTGATCTAGGAAGTTTCCCAGTGATGCTGACTGAATATCTGATATCACAGAAGACACCAAGGGCTACAAGATTTAATCCTAGCACAGCTTTTCAGATAAATAAATGACATAACCAAAGCTCCTCTAGAGTTCGTTTCTTGCTGTTGCTGCAAGATTGAATTTGGGTTTAGTTTGCTCCAGTGTTTCTCTGTGATGTAATTGCCTAGGAAAATGCAGAACAGCAGTCTTTCGAATTGATGGGATTTAAAATGTGCATGGGTTTGAAAACAAGAACCGGAAAAGGACTGTGCCAGGAGTCAGATTAATGGCCAGTCTACAGTGCAGAGATCTTGGGTGAGGCTCTGCCATCAATACTTTTGCCTCAGAGAATTTATTCTGCATAGAGTTGTTAGAATCATGCCAGTGGAGTGGGAGCAGTCTGTCTTTGTGGCCCAAATCTTCAATAATTTAATGAAATCCTGTGATGGCCAGTATACGTTCAATGAAGATCACAATTTTTACAGTTTGTCTGTACAAAAGTTTACATTGAACTGAAAATGGTTTAGGATGGAATCAGCTATGCTCAATATCACAGAGTTTTCCTGGGGGCATTGCTAATACCTGTGCACCATGCCAACCCAGAAGAGCTGATAAAAAATGGATGCTTGGAAAGCTGGAAAGATTTTTGTCCCCAGTAACATAAGGTGTCAATGAATTGTGCAGTAGGAAGTCTGTATGGAAGAAGGGAACATATCTATGGATATTCCTGGATGCTGAACAAAGCACAGGACAAATGACATGTCTTGGAGCTTTTGTTTCAGACTCTGAGATTCTTTTGGTATTTATCATAATTTCCAGCTGCCATTTTTAAAGATGTGTCTATAAACAATGGACTTGTTAGAAAATAGCTTTTTTAAGGGTGGACTTAAAAACTTTGGATGACTTTATGAGGTAAAAGCTAACAGCTTCTAAGTACAACATAAGCAAGTTAATAAACATTGTGTTAAAGGTCATAAAATTCCTTTCAGATTTATATGAGAAAACAACACATTGTATATAAATGTAGAACAGATGGCCTTTCTTCCTTTAAAAGCCTCAGCAATTTCTCTTTAATGGCAACATAATATTTGGAAATACTATCTCCTAAATAAACAACGTCATACTGCTTAAGTTAAGGAAATGTACTTTGGTAACAAAAGTTACACTGTATGTTTTTCTTCCTTCCCTTTCTCTAGAACACTTTTTGGGTGTCACTCAAACTTTACCATACACTTTTCTCAGTTTATCATAGTCTCAAGTAAGGAAGCATATTTGTACCAGATCCTGGCAGGTGTCACCATGTTTACCATAATGTACAAATAAGACACACAGAGAAAACCACCATTGAATTTTTACCAATGTCACAGGCTTCCAACTTCTTGATTGCTGTAATTTAAGCTCAGGCTGTTGCCAAGCTGTTGCGGTGTCCATGGACAGAGACGATTTTCAGATGAAATACAATTGCCAAGAGTGGTGCCATGGCACTGGACAGGGATCCGCCTGCAGGGCTCTCCTCTGCCCTCCAGCAATGGGAAGCAGCCTCTGGTGTCAGATTAGAGGGAATCCTTTTAGTAGCTCTTGCTCGGTTTATACGAAAGCCTATCCCTTCAAAAGTCAAAGAAAAAGTCCTGAAGTTCTTTTTTCCAGATAGAGCTCCCAGGTAGTCCTCTTTCTATTCTTTCTCCTTGGAAAATATAGTCTAATATTCACCTGTTATTGCTGTTTCACAGCACCTCTTCTCAGCTGGTGCTGAAGGAAGACATGAGAAGGACTGAAAGACCTCCAGCTTTTCTCTGGATATCCTTCTTTCATTCTTAGGAGATGGCATCAGCAGTTAATATTAGACAAGCAGTTCAGAGCAGACCTCTATTTGCAGCTCGGAAATGATTCATCTCCCATTCAAATGGAATAACAGATTGATGGGGCTGGGAGGGAAACAGGTTCTGCTCAGAGCAGGTGCTATGGGATTGCTATAACCTAAACATAGGATTTAAATATTTGAAAGGCTCCTAAATAACTATTTTGCTTTTTAAAAAAAGATTCAGAGATAAAATCTGGGCTCTGACCAAGGTTAATATTGATGCAAGCATAACCATAAACAGGATGTGAACTAAAATGTGCACAAGGTACAGAGTATTATATTAGCCTCATGAATTTACCTCCCTGATTTTAAGATGAACCATGAATTTTATCATGCAAGTGAGAAGGCAAGCTTTTTAAATTAATAATCTATTCTAAAATGCACTTTGTGTTAAGATTCAGATAATTCTGCAAAGAAATTATAAAAATTTAGATAAGATCTGTTTACTGCTGACATTAAAGTTGTTCTTATCTGAAGATGTCTACCTTTATTTCAACACAAGTATTTCAAGTTGGGAAGATGTCAATTTCCATGTGGCAGGCTCCATTATGAAAAGGAAAATACATGGAGATACCAGATAAAGAAACTCCCCTGTTGTCATGGTGACAGCAATTAGCGGCAGTTAGAACAGCAGACAATGGATTTAATGGTTTGGTCTAATAGTGATTTAATTACTTAGTAGCCTAGTTTGTCTATCAGCATTTCCATACACAGGAATAATTCAGTGCTGTGCTCCCGCTACATGATGCCTTCACTTAGCATTTTGAGTCTATTACAAGCAGAATTGCAGTAGCATCATTACCATAAATATTTTTGATTTCATACATGCTGGGCAGGCCAAGGTAAATGGCCTTCTGTAGCAATCTCACTTGAGCACCTCCCGTCACACAGCAGAGAGCCTGCTAGGCAGGAGAGAGCAGTCTGTGCTCATTGTACTGTGAGGGTAAAAAATAACCTGGATTCCACTGCAATTGTATCTCCTTTGAAATGGGTGGAGAATTTCAAGCTAGGCCAGTCAAGGGTATACATCATGGCATATGTCAGGAATACATTTTCTTTTGTACAGACACCAAATGCCCTTCCTTTCTCCTCCTCATTATTCCTTCAGGCTGGAGGAATGGCAAATAACTTCACATCAGCTCTCAAGTTGATAAACTGGGTTGTGACTGCTGTTTCCCACCAGTGGAACCAGCTCAAATTGGAGGCCATGAAGCAATGGTCTGCCACAGCTCACGTCTGCCTTGTGGGAGTGAGAGCTTCCACACTCTCCTGGCTGGTAAGTCCTGTGTGCTGCCCGTGGCTACAGGACAGATTTGTAAAGAGTCTAAACCACTTAGGCTGGCATTGCTCTCTTTCCTAGGCTTGGGATTTTTTTCAGTGACCAACAGAATATTCTGGGCTGTGTAGACCAGGTAAATTTGTATTAGCACAAGAAATGTGCATTACTGTAAACACAGTGGAAAACTACAAAATGGGTAAGTCACATGGATGTGAGGTTTTTTCTAGCCCAAGCACAACTAAACTTGTGTGCAGTGTGAAAAAGAGAAGAAGCAAGATTGTGCCTTATCACATGGCAGAAATTTGAAATGTTGTCTCTGTCAGGAAGAAGATATAACAAAGAAGCTTGCTTAGGAACACTGAACATATTCAAAGCTCAATATTATATCCTTCTGAACCTTCCCAAACACTGGGTTTAATCCCATGTTTCATGGTTTGTCAGCCAGCACAATCATTTTTGTGTTTATGAAGAAGAATGACAATGATACTGATGTAGCTGGAAAGTAACCCAGCAAAAAAGAAAGGTTGTTTATGGCTAAATCAGTTGCCTGTTCCTTCTGTGCAGAGAGACCTGTTTCAGCAAAACAGGGCATAATGCAGAGGAAAAACAAGGAGCTGATGAAAAATCAAGCAAAAGTGCTCACTTCAGCCCTGCCACATCAAAATTTTCATTGAGTAACCTCAGATTTCACTTCTTGTCAGATTTTTCCCTTTTGATTAGTTGCCCTTTTCATCCTAATTTAACAGTGGAGCAGCTACCTGCCTTTGGCCACATTTAAAGCAAACACTGAATGGTAGGATTAACCTCTGCTTTTTTCTCTTTTACATTTTGAGACTTCTTTTGTTTTGTCAGTCTTGGAATTACTCAACTACCTTTTAAAAGTTTGATATTAAGCCTATATTGATTAAAAGTTAGACAGTACTGTAAATAAAAAAATTACAGTGCTCAGCAAACTTGATTTTCCTTTTCTCAATGAAAAGAATGGGAAGGTCCACAAGCCTTGTTAAATCAAAATGGAATGTTAATGTCCCACATCTCCTGAAGTTAGTGAATATCTTGGCACATCCTATTCTCCATGTCTCAGGTAATCTTACTTGAGCCCTTTACTTTTCAAGTTCAAATCCATCTGGAAATCTGACTTTGTGTCATTGTCACTGCTATGTCATTGTATGGGTCTGGGAACCAGGCTCAGTTACACCACCTGAAAATTCTTCAGTCACGATTTAAGAAACACTACCAACAGCTAATAGTCCTTATTACTGGTTTCTCACATCCTTTGCCCAGAGGGATCATCCTGTGCCCAAAGTTGATTTGGCATTTTCTGGAAATACAGGGTAGGTAAGTGAAGGACAATCCAGATTTGTTGATAAGGGTATGCAGCAATGTTCAGAAGGTATAAAGTCTGTGCCCCAGGAGTATTTGTGAACAATCTAAAGGAAAGCAGAGGATATGGCCTAACTTGATAATTTTAACTCTTAATTTTCATCTATATGCATATATAATGAAGCATTTTTTGCCAGCTCCATGGAATAACCTCACAAGAAACAAATATAAACATGATATATCAGAAAAAGTTTAAAATGTGCTACTTTCAAAGTCTTAACTTCTGTTCAAGAGACAGTTTGCACTGTGAATATATGCAATTCATTCCACAATGTTTTCACTGCTTTAAGAGAGAAATCATACTCATTTTCCCAGTGTATTCATTTTATTTGACATTTAACATCACCAAACAACAGAAATCATCCCCTTTACCACGTACTGATAGAATTTTTTAATTGTTAGCATGATGAAGCCATTGCTGAATTATTGAAATTAGTAGGATTTTTGCTACTTGCAGTAATGGAAAGATGACTGGCACTCTTGTTTTCCCTTTGGCCAAGGAATTGTTCCAAATCATAATACAGGACTGACTTCTTTTATCATGGCTTTACCTCTGTTAATGTGGGGTTTTTTTTTCCTTTATATGGAAAAATCATGTTCTGAGTTAATAAAGTCTTGTATATACTGAGCTCTTGTACTCTGAGATGGGAAAGGGATAAGAAAAAGTTTTTCTGTCAATATAGATATGAAATTTCTTTCCTGCAAGTGCAAAAGACATCATATTTGCCTCTCCAATTAAGTGTCAGATACTCAAGTAAGCAAAGTTTTTTTATATTACAAAATATCTGATCAGACTCCTAGCCCAGAGGGAAAAAGGGTTCCTGGAGTGAAGACCATCAAGTGGCCTTCCTCAGTGTTAATACCAATATATGTAAACTAACTTTGCTTTAATCTGTGATATTTTAGTTTCATGGTAATTTAACAGAAAAAATGAGGGGAACCTAAGGGTCATAAACGTGAATAGTTCTAATTTACTGTGTCTGAGAAAATAGTCTGTGTAATTCCAAATAGTATAATTCTTTAAAATACATAAAGTGGAAGAGTCTCTTGGGAGAAAATGAAACAAAGTCCAAATAAAAGCTCTGAGAGAGTTTTCTCAGTCTATAAGGTTCTGTCTTTCTGGTAAAATTCAGAGAGATATCTCTGAATCTCTCAGTTGAGCAAGAAGAAACAAAGAGTTAATATCAGATCTCAGTGTAGTTGCACTGCAGTGCTGTGCCAAAATTATAGGCATAATATTGCCCTGCCATAATGACAAAGTTTCCTTATGTCATGAAGAAACTTCATGTTTTCCTGCAACCTGGGTTTCTACCTGCCAGTCCTCCCATATTCCATTTTTCCAAAGGATCAATCAGGATCATTTTCTAAAAGTATTTTAACTCTTTCCAACAGTAGGCACTGAGGTCAGAAAATCCCTTAAACAGGCAATGCTAAAGGCACAAGAAATCTGTCCCAGTGGAAAGCAGAGGGGTATGGTATGATAGGAACTCTTTAATGCCATAGAAGTTGAAAAGAAATCAGCAAAAACCATGACTGTTAATAATTATATGGCATGGTGTGACAAACCAAAATTAGGATGACTACAAAATAACATGAATTAGAACTGGACTAAGGTTTTATAAATGTGTACATAACAAGAGAAAAACAAAAAAGAAAGAAAAGCAAATAAGAGATGGGAGGGAAACTTGCATTTTTCTTTGGTTTTTACAAAAAATTAATAACAGTCATCATCAAGTTAGGAGAGCTTTAATGAGAGAACAAGAATTTGGACTATATAAAGTGAAAGAATGTCTTAAAGAATATTTATATAAATTTGGTTTCACAAATTGCTAGGAAATCATGAAATTAATCTTAAACTACTTTGAACTAGCAGATCATATTTAAGATCTCCAGCAAGTGTAGAAAAGCAAATATAATATTTGTTTCCAAAAGAGAGAGAAAGGACATTAAGGGGAAGCCAGGCTAACTCAGTTTTGTGCAAGGATAGAAGAATAAATAATTTAAATAATCTAATTTAAATAGAATAAATTATTTAAATCTACATTGTTAAAACCCACAGAATACTAATGTAAGGGGAAACAGCCAATATGGATTTGTCAGGAGCAAGTCAATCTGTTTTCTGTTTTTGACAGGGTAATCATCCCAATAGACAGGTTAGCAGGAGAAGACATGATACATCTTGACTCTTGTGTCAATGTTGCAAGTAAAATAAGTAAACGGAATTAAGAATATGGAAAAAAGATCATTCTCAAAATGAATCAGCGGCTCACTCTCCACACAGTATGCATTTAAAAAAGGGCATGCTCTTCGGAGCCACCCTTACATCTATTTCTATGCAAAATTTTAATTAATAGCTTTGATGGCTGCTAGACAGCATATTGCACAATTTGTGAATGATTCCCATATAGGAGGACCTGGAATTCTTTTGGAAGACGGAATTTGACAAAGGCAAATAATGGAGGGTTCTCCAAAAAGAGACATACTTTGCTCAGCAAGGAAACATTCAACGAATAAAATGAGAAATAATGACCAGGCAAGATAGACCACAGGCCAAAGATGTGCAAGTAGTGTCATGCTGTTACAAAACCACACAAACACCTGCTTGGGATGGTGACAGAACAGTTTCATGGAAGTCAGAAAACTGAGTCATTCTCCTGTGCTTACTGTGTCTGAGGTCTTAGGTGGAATATCCTATCTGCTTTTGGGGACCATGCCTTAGGAAGCTAGAATCTGTATGGAGACTTTAAATAACTGATGTTTAGAAAATCTAAATTATTAGAAGAAGCTGAAGGAATTGGATTTGGTTAGTCAAGAAAGAGAAAAAATAAAAGACTGGAGGAAACATAATAGTCTTCAAATACATAAATGACTTTTAGAGAAAGCTCTTCTTTGTTTGACATAGGAAGAAAAAAAATATAATCGTCTTACCCTGCAGCAAAGGTTATTTACCTCAGATATTAGGAGGATTTTAAAAGCAGGTTGGAGGAAATTGGGTCACATTTGGGCCAAGTGTTTAAATCTTCCATGGAGACAGAAAATGAATAACCTCTATTTTTCTGCATCTATTGTAATGTAAAGCCCATCTGAGCTTTTTGAGAAAAATCCATTTGACTCTCCCATAACCAGTCGCTGCCTAATGTTAATAAAGCTCCTCTCACAGCAGTGAACCCTCCTCCCTGGTGGAAGTCAGATGTGCAAAATATTAACAAAATCTGAATATCACAAGAGGTTTTAGAGACACAGGAGAAATACCACCCATTGTGGGATTTTCTGGTTTTGATGAGGTGACCCACAGAGTATCTCTGCTGCTTCTGAGACATCTGCCAGCCCTGATTTCAGCTTTGGCCTCACAAATGTTAGTGTTTTATTTAAAGTGAATAATGCAGTATTTTCAAGCTAGTAATCACAAATTCTTAGAGATGCAAAGAAGCTCCATAGGAGCTGCAGGCTATTCTGTCATTCCCATTTTTTTTCTCTGGACTCATTCAGCTGACAATGTTGTCTGTTTAGGCAATTATCACCTACAGCAAGGATTTCTATCTCAACCATATCAGGAGCTCTGTATTTCTTGCACTGATATTTTCATGCTGGTTATAACTGGTTTATCAAATATATCCTAAATTTATTTCCAGTATATGAATGATACAGTTATCTTAGGATGTGTTCAGGTCAGAAAACTAGACTCTGTTGGTTTTGTGTTTTTTTTTTTTTTTTTTTAACTTAGAGAAACAAATACTGCAGCAGAAGGAGCTCTTTTCCTTATGGATCACTCTGCTGCTCCAAGCTGCTGGAGTGCAAACTGGTGCAAACTCCAAATACATCCTTATATTTAGTTTAATTTTCACAGTAACAGCCAGCAGCCTGTTTATCACTTTTAAATGGAATAATTTATTTTAGACCACAATCTGTGACCTTATCACTGTCACCATGTTGACAGTATATCTGTCTTAAATCTCACCTACATGTTCTCAACAACATTACCTGGGCTGCGAGGTCTTGGCCAGCTGCTGGGTGTCAATAAAAGAGGTGACAACTTCTCAGCAGCTGCAGAGGCTGCCCGTGTACAGCTGTTTTCCTCTCTCTCTCAGGGTGCAGAGCAACACAGCTGTGGTTGTGGAAGAGGGATGGCTGAGAAGCTTCCAAAGTTTTTTCAGGATCAGATATCACCTGAGAGCAGGGCTGCCTAGCAGGAGGAGGTTTCACACTGTACTGCCAAAAGCTTGTTGTCCTACTGAATAAGACATTATGATCCAGAATGGATTCAGAACAGTGTCCAGGCACCTGACCTGGGTGCACATTTACACCTTCTTCACTAAATAAAGATCCCTAGCACCAGGGTCTCTTAGGGGTTGATGTCTAACAGGCTATTACAAAGACTTTGTTTTTTTTCTCTTTCTGGTACAGCCAAGTCCTCAGGAAGCAGAAGACCCATAAAGCAGAAGAGCCTGATTCACCTCCTTCCACTGCTGGAGGGGTTTCAAACCCACATTTCCACTCCTCAGGGATGGGCACCAATCCTTCAACACTCGTCTACACAGGAGGGGAAACCACCACCATCAACCCTTGAAACCTGCAGCCAAATAGCCCAAAGGAGTTGGAAAAGGAGCCTAAACCAGTATGCCAGCACACAGAAGCTCACCTGAGAGGGGAGACAGCAGCTTCCTGCATTATTTTCTCTCTGTGCAATGACAGCTAATATAAAGTACATAAGGAAGATTAAATGGTGCTTGAAGGCAGACAGAGCCATCTCTGAGACCAGCCAGGTGAACCCAGTGAGCCTGGGCCAGCAGCTCCATGAAAGGTCACACTGCTCTGTGAGGAGAAAAGGGAAGAACTAATGCAGGGTAGGCACTTTGAGGATTACACAAAGCAGGGAAGAGGGATGACTTGGTGAAAACTTCTTTACTTGACCTTATTTTATTACCTTCTTCTGCTGGTTTATTAGTTATAGGTGTCCCCATTTTTATGCTGCTGTGACAAACATTTCAGAATCATCTTTAATAAACCCATAAGTAATCCAGCTGAAACCATGTAGCTATTCAAATGCTTAAAATAAAGCACATGATTTCCAAATCAAGATTTTATTAATTAAATTTCACAATTAAGACGGTTTTTATAAAGGTAGCAGCCTTATTTCCTCATGTTAACCATAAATATGCAAAAAAATAAAAGAATGAGCAAATTTTCCATCCTAAATAATTAAGTTCGGTTTTCAACAGGAAAAGTTTTTTTATGGAAACACTGTTTGAAGTTTATTCAATAATGCTTTAAAATAATTCTTTGGTATATTAGTAGTTTTCCTCCCCTTTTAATTTTTGATATCACTATAATGGAGAGACTAAAATAACATTTAGCTTAGAACCATGTCTTTATATAGGTTCCAATTGTTCCCATTATAACAGCTGACAGAGATAAAGTGGCATCTGAAGGATATATATGGTATATACAAAAGAGTCTCTGAGATAAAAATTCTGTGATCCTTAAATACTTTCCAAATGTCTCCAAAGGGATTTAACTTCAATAAAGAAATTTAACAAAGAAAAGCAACTTCTGATTACATAGATCTCTTTTTTGCCATTTAACAAGGTTTAAATTGAATCACTGACCTAAAATATTAATTTTGAAAGTGACTTGTAAAAAAATTCAGAAAAGTTGTTTATGCTTTCAGTTTCATTCTCTGAAGACAGCTGAATGACACAAAAATATATCTACCATTGTTTGCTTGTTCTAAATAATCCCTTTTACTAGGATTAGTCACAGTATTCAATTAAAAGCAGCAATTAATTATATTCTTGTGAAATGAAGAAGAGAAGAATCTTTGAAATGTTCTTTCCTCCTCACCTTCTCCATTTAAAATATAAAATTGCGTTATGTATTTTCCAGCTGTGGAAAAATTTTCAGTCTTCAGTCTAAACAAAAGTGGTGGGAATGAGCAGTACCTGACACGAAATTAAGTTGGATTGATTTTTTGGTAGGGTAGAGGAATGTATTGCCAAAATGAAAAGGATGTTTGATTTAAAACAACCAATAACCCATGAGGTAAAGGCTTTGCTGCTGCGGATCTGTCAGCAGTTTTGGTCAAGCACTTGTACTCAACCCAAGCAAAATTTCTTTTTTTCAATGGTTTGTTTGGATGTTTGAAAAATTGAAAGTGGTCCTACTTGTCCTCATCACCATGGCATGATATTGCTTATTATCATAATGATATAATGTTCAGTAAAGCCCTTAAGGGGTTTTTCTACCTTTTGTTACAAATCTTGCATAACAGCTAAAAGGATCTAAATATTCCTCTGTGGAAAAAGTATCATGAGGATAAATTTCTGGAAGAAAAAACAGTAGATAGAAAGCTACGAAGGAGAGCAGTGTAATAACAAGCATGTATCACCAACTCCTTGATAAATTTGGAGAAAATGACCAGAGATTATTAAAAGAGACTAGAGGGGCAGTGGGGGCAGAAAACACAATATTGAGAAACCACAATTTTCCATATGTAGGTTGTGTAAATGGTACAACAGGGGCACAAAGGCTCTTGAAAAGATTAATCTGAGAACCCCCAAAAGGGAAAAAATTCTTAGTCTGAAACAGTGCATCAGGCCCACATCAATAAGTAATTGTGCAAGAACCACATCCTCTCACTAAATTTAATGGGACTGCAATCAAACCACCTGCTAGAAAATGCTTTAAAAATTTCACTGCCTAGAAGTTTACAACTAGAAAGGAAGAAACTCTCAAGGGGAATTGGAAAGGAAACTCAGAAGGGTGAAATGATGGTAGAGGAGTGTGAAAGTGGTGAAGGACTCAATGCCAAATGCTCAGCATATGTGTGGCATCTATATAAGGGCTGCTCTTCAAAAGAGAATTTATAATTACAAAGGAAATTACTAGGCCAGTGATAAAGCTTGCTGGTGACACCAAGTTATTCAGGATTACTGGCTGCAAGGAGATGCAAGAAAAATTCTCACATGGAACTAATGACTGGGTGCAAAATCTCAGAAAAGCATTTGTGGGTAACTGCCAAGTTAAGTGCGTAAAAAAAAAAAAGGTACAGGCACAGAGATACCCTCTGTTATTGAAGTCATCATAAGACACATTGTCACTGCCTTGAAAAGTATTAGATGACTGTTCAAACCTGGCCACAAAAGTATTCAAATATTTAGAACAAAAATTAAAATGCAGAAGAATGGTAGAAGATAAATACTTGATGCAACCATATCTTGAATTCTTCATGAAATTCAGGTTTTGTCCATCTCTGGAAGAATATAGGTGAACCACTAAAGGTCTTTCTAATGATCAAAGGTGCAAACTGATTATCTCTGAGGACAGATTAATGGGCTATGGCTCTTTACCTAATTATATAGAGTGTCATCACAAAAGCATCTTAAAGGAAGTGTATTGTATAATTCAGACTGCTCCTGAGGGAGATAGCATCCTGGAATCCACAAACAATATTAAATTAGTGAATAAGGAAGAAATTTCTGTGCTTTATCGCAACAGGAGAACCACAGGGAAAGATTTAAAACAGAAAAAAAATCTATATAATTAAATTGCAAGTTAGTTGCACATGTGAATTTGTGTATTCAGAAGTACAAGAGAGTTCAAGAAAGTATCCATGGAGGGCAGATCCATCCCTGGCTTTCAGATACAGCTCTCAGGCTGCCGACCACAGGAGGCAAGGGGACAGAGCATCACTCTTCTTCCCTTCTTTTTATTCCTGTACCTCTGGTACTGGTGGCTGCTCCAGCACCACGTTGGAGAGATTTTTGCTCTGACCCAGAATAAGTTTCCTCTGTCCTGATATTGTTTTCACCACCTGAAAGTTTCGGTATTTACTGCAATCTAGGACAAAGCTACTTTTGAAGTATAATAAATGCACTATAATAAATGCACTTTCAAACATCCGGACCCTAGTGCTTGGATGGTGGAAAATCACCTTAAAATATGCTGAACTGATGGTGAAAGATTGCTAGGGGTAGCACTGAAGGACCAGAAAGACCTTATTGTAGCCTTTCAATGATTAAAGGGGGCTTGTTAGAAAGATGGAAAGGCACTTTCTAAACTTTATTTATACTAGATAATAGGAACAAGTGTTTTATGATGAGGGTGGTGAGGCACTGGAAAAGGTTGTCCAGACAGGTTCTGGATGTCCTCTCCCTGGAAGTGTTCAAGACCAGGCCAGCTGGAGCTCTGAGCAACCTGGTCTAGTAAAAGGTGTCCCTGTGCATAGCAGAGGGATTGGAAACAGGTGATCTTCAGGTTCCTTCCAACCCGAACTATTCTATTATTTTATTAAATATTCTCCCCAGAACTGACTCATCAGTATGAGAGGAGTTGCAGGAGAAGCAGATGCAAACAGTTTCCACTAGAGGGGAGGGAAGCAGGCTCATGTCACTGCTGGGCTGGAGTCAGGCCTGGGTGTTAGTGCCTCCCCACCAGCTCTGCTCCATCTCTGAAGCAGCACCTACACTGCACAGTGCAACTTGTTCAGTTTAAGCAATTTCAATAGGCAACAATTTTGATGTCAAGGAAAAGAAAAAAATATTTTTTGTGAGCTGCTTGCTTTAAGCAAATGTGTCTTCAGGGTGGTCTTGGAGTCTCACAGGCTCGGCTTTGGCTAAAAACAGTCATGTGCAGTAATTCACATGATAATCTGTGATTTCTGGATAGTGTGATGTTGCATCATGCAAATTCTCTGTTTCCTAGATTTATGCATTTTTTAAATGGAATATATCATCCACAGTTTTTAAATTTATCTGACAAATTTATCTTGACAACACTAAAGTTTTGTTCAGTGTGAGATTGTATTAATAAACTGTAATTTCCTTAATGTTACTTGATGCAGTTTTAATTACAAAGGCCATAATATTTCACTATCAACATCTAAACTAGTGCTAGAAGACCCAAGCTTTTGGAATTGATTTCTGTTGATCTCAGAAAAGGCAAAGCTACAGGCAGAGCAGCCGAATAACTGAATGTTAAAACATCTTATTTCTTCAAAGCTTGCCTTTTGATCCTCACATAGCCACTGAGAGTCTGAATGCATCATTCATTGCAGTGTTTTCCTATGACAGCTGGACTGCATGTTGTTATTCTTTTAATTGTAAAGTGTCTCTTTTTCTGAGGCAAAATGGATCTGTTGGTGAATGGCTACCCTGACAGGCACTTAGAGGCTACACATACAGAGCTTCTGGTAGCATTTTCTACACTTATGTTTCTAGAAAGAATCAAGCCTGCACTTTATTTATTTTTACTTGAAAGATACATTATTTCTCTGTGGAAGCCATATTTTCAAAAGATTAACCAAAAGGTGGCTTGTCATTGTAACCTGAAGTGGTATGTGTAGAAATGTCTGCTCTATCTAGCACAGGGTGTTTTCACTGAGGGAAATATAAGGTTGGATAATTATCATTATTATCATAAATATCATTCTATTGCTTTTTGTTTTCAGTGTCTTTAATATGTGCCCTTTTCAGCATTATTACAGGATTTAACATTTCCTTGATGTAGCAGAACCTTTGCCAGAGTCCCTGCTGTGCACTAAGACCTAATCAACCTTGATGTTTGTTGTGAATTGCTCCAAAGCTGCTCAGCGTGACAGCAGGAGCTAACCTACAGCACTGTCCTTCTGCAAATTCCTGCCAAAGTCTGAGACCAATTGCCCTTTCTGATGCAAAAATTTTTATTGAAATGAGAGTGAAATTTAAACTGGGTTCTGGCTCAAGGGAAATTGTATTGCCTGAGTTCCACCATCCTACCTACAAGGTGGAGTGAGATTATGTGATTATTTGTTTTAATTATATATATTTGTTACTGGGAAGAAGTATAAAAATGCTCGTTGATCGAGTGTCTTTCACCAATATGTTGATTCAACATTCCAGGTTACTTTGCTGCTGATCAGGTGGTAGCCATCCATTGAGAAAAGATCATTTTGTTGTTTATTGCCAACCTGACAGATGCCAGTTGTTTCAAAATTTCTAAATTCTGCTGTGTTTTTAAAATGCATCAGTGTGGTAGGGACTCTTTAAAGTTAGCACAATGTCAGAGATGATAAAGGTAGTACAACCACACGTAGCACAACAGAAGATAAATGATGCATTCCCGTGGTGCAAACCATCGGCTTCCAGTGTGTCAGAGCCAGTCCCTGTCCCTACACTGCATTCATTAGCGCCTCAAGGGATACTTATTCACCTTATCGGTTCTCTTCTAGTGATACACCATTTTTCAGCTGGAGGAGAGGTGCATGCAAGTGATAAAAGAGATGGCTCACATCTTGAGAGTAGGAGGCCAGATAATGATATATGTGTGGGCAATGGAGCAAAAATGGGGAAGATTTAAAAAGCAAGACAACTTTGTTCCTTAGAAACCCTCACCTCCTTCCTGCTCATCAGGTGAGCCGTGCTCACATGGAGTACAAAAATCAATTCTTCACAGGGACAAAGAACTGGCTTTGAAACAGCCCTGTCATAAGCTGAATGGGACTTCAGAGCTATGCAGGACAGCAAGGAGCTCATCCTGCAGAGGGGAGAAAAAAGCACTGTGCACAGTGTCAGAGAAATCTCTGAGATGGACTCTGTTCTCAAGATCACTTGACTCAGTATTAGATTTGGGTGATCAATGGCACCAAGAAGGACTCGTTAGTTATGGCAATTACAGTGTTGAGCTGAATGAATTAAAAAGGGGAGAAAAAGTTGGAAAAAACCCAGAGAGCACGGCTTTCCAAAATGTGCTTTTCACTTTTTCTTCATTGTAAACCGAGTTTTTAAAATACAACAACTTTTGAAGTGGCTGTTAAACCTGTGCTGCCCATGTCACCACGCTGCTCAAATGCTTTCAGAAGTTGCTATTCAGAATTAGGGCAAGCAACTGTACAGCTCCCTCACGGCTGCAGTCATCGTGGTTGCAGCAGAGTGTATTTACCTGACCTGATTTCATGTCAGAAAGAATTAGCTGTCAGACAACAACTTAAAACAGACCATCACCCAAACCAAGGAGCTTTCTTGCTAACCTCGGAGCAAAAGCAGAATAGGTGCTTCTATGCAGAAAAAAAGTCAGTGAGAGTGCCCTGACCACGCATAGCCGACAGCAGACAGGTCCTGGTGGGGCCTGACTGAGGTACTGCCACATCTTTAAAGATGAGAAACTGGCCAAGCTGATAGAGCACCACATTCCTGAGCTATGCATTACTCATTTGTACTTTGACCACACCAACTGGTGCATGATCACAGAAAACACTAAAGTGTGGAAGTTCTAGGGAAAATTCCCTTATTGAAGTGCACAGGGAATACTTAGAGGTTTTCTTTCTTTTGAAAGCTCAGTGCCTTTGAAAACCGTTCCTGAAATTTTTATAGCCTTGGGTTTGTTTTGGTGAGAAGGGCATGTATGAGGAAAAATCTGCTTTGAAACTCTCAGATTCTGTGACTCTGTTTCCTTTGATTTTGTTCTTAAAATACATCTTTATTGAGATTTTTTCCTAGAGTTATTATTTCAGACTGAGCACACTTTAGCACACTGAGCCCTTTTCATAAACAGCTGCCAGCTGTGTTTTGTTGCTTGAAAATAGATAAAATACAATTGGAAGGTGATTGCTAGATTATTTTTTATGTGTGCATCTATTACTATATAATCATTCATGTCAACTTTTTATTTTAAAATTTATTATACTCTGCCACTTGATGTAACATAACATAGGAAGTAATTGAAAGATACACCATTTTACTACAGTTCCAGTTTGTCAGCCCATATGATATTTCCAGTCATATGAGACAGACTGGCTTTTATGAGAATTACTGAGTGTACAGAGCCCTCGTGGCAGAGCCAGTAACTCATGACACTGTCACATTCCAAAGATATTTTCACAGCCTTCTAGCAGCCACAGCCAAGGAAGCAAAGAGATTTTGCCTCCCTGTATGCCACTACCTGACCCCTCAAAAACACAATTTTAAAAAGAGGCTTTATGTTTTAAGGATTGCTTTTTCACTCTGCCAATAAAATTGGAAGTCGGAAGGATTTAGCAACTCATTTAAATCTCTACAGTGAATGAGTACAGCACAGAAAAATGTTCCAGCAACTGCTAGTCAACTAAGAAAATATTTATTAACATAATGCTTTTATCTGCACATTCACCTCTTGCAAAGAAGATCAGGTTCATTACCTGATTTTTATAGATAAGAAACTGTAATAATTTACTGTTAAAGGTTGCAGTGTAAAGTAAATATTTGGAAGCAAAACAAACAATAATCACAAACAACACAGCTGCTTTGCTGATGTTTATTTATTAATGTCTGTCCATAATTTTACTTCCTGCTTTTGTTTCCATGGATTTGTGAAGCAGGAAGTCAGAGATCAAACTTGTTTTCTGAGAAATAAGCCCCTGCATGTTCTTTACGTGCCTGTCAGTAGCAGACATATATCATGTTTTCAGACCTAGCATGAAAAAGTGCAGTAATCTCTGAGTTTTAATGCAGCTTTAATTCAATTTGGATGTAATATCTGTAATAACATTTCCTTTACTTCCTTCCATGGTACCATCATAGTACATCTTGTATTCTCAGGTGGAAGAGCTAGATAGGCTAATCAGCGTCCTCCATCTGTAATGATTGCCTCTGCAGTGCTCCTTTTTCCCCCCTAAATGTTAGCATCATGGTGCAAATGGAGAAAATCATTTTCAGCCACAAAATGTTGCTGCCATTCAGCTCTGATGACACCATTCCCTTCATTTCATACAAGGATAACCCAGTCTTAAATGAGTGGCCCATACAGGGATTGAACAACCTCAGCATTATTAACACTGTTCTCTAACAGCATCTCTGTATTTTTCACTTCATCTTCAGGTTGCCCAAAGCAGCTCTAAGCCCCTCCATCATATCTGCTCCCTCAGCTGAAAAGGCTGTTTACCCACACAGTACACAAGAAAAGTGCCTCTGATGGTCCTTGCCCTCAAGCACACCTGATACTTAGTTTTTTTCCTGGAACAACACAGGTATTTTAACTGAACCTAACTACTCCTGTTTTAAGGTTTTAGCCTGTTCCAGCATTCCCTTAGTGAAAGGTGCTCATCATACTCATTTTCTCCCTCAGTTGCAATGAATCACCACTAGATTTCTCCTAATGTTGATACCCCTGTCTACCTGATCCACACCAGCTGTTTCCAAACAAGATCCATATCACAGGGACAATACTAGCTTAGCTGGAAGGATTTTAAATCTCTGGACAATCGTCAGTGGCTCTAAAAGCAATTCTAATCTCAAACAAGCAGGTAATGTCTTTGCTTTGAAAGAAATGAACTGCAAAGGGCCACTTTTTCTGCAGGGAAGTTCTGCCTTTGGGATGGGTTAGACCTTCTTCCACATTGGACGCCTAGCACTCTCAGTAGCTGCCTCTGGGCTTCTTGGGATCAGACTTAATTCAGACTCTTGCAAAAGAAACTACTCCCAGACACGGTCCTCAAAGTGGAAAAAAAATGAAAATAAGTATTTGTTTGAAAAGATCATGTATTAATAAATCCTCACATTTATGCATGTCAGAAATGTTATAAAGTCGTAAGTTCTATTCTACGTTCTTGTTTTTATTAGGATGACAGTAACAAAACCAGGACTGAGTGCATTCCTTCATTTCTTGATACAGTCTGCATTTGCAGCCTGCAGGGTAGGCACTACCTTGTACCAAGGGATATAGGAGGGAAATGCTCTGCACCCCTGAGCAGCACTTGATCTCAATTTGTTTTCATCTTGTGCTCTTTGCAGTTCTGCACTGGATTCTAGAATAGACAGGTACATTTTTTCTGGCTTCATTTGGGCATCGAGGCAGTATATCTGTACATAAGTCTAGTTTTGCACTCCTTTATTGCCTGTGGAATTATTGGCAAGGAATAGTTCCTTTAGAGAATGAACAACAGAACACATCTTGAAAACTTGTTTGGAATAGCAAGCTCATGTTCAGCACCTGCTTGTCTCTTTCCACTGCTTGTGGAAGGAGCATGGAGAGGAGTTCAACCTTAAACACTCAGACAGATTCATCATCCCCTCCACCTTTTCACCAGGCAGTGCAGACACATCCCTGTTTTGTAGAAAGGTTGCTGCTTTTTGTCTTACCTCTGCTTTACTTTACAGCATCAACCATTCTGAACTTACGGTCATTTGAAGTCTCACCTGTCCAAAGGACACTTTCAGAAAAGCTTCCAATGTCTGACACTAAGTCTGATTTATCACTGATGATCTCCTTTACAGATACTAATAAAAATAAAATTAATGTCTTCTCACTTTTTCTGATTTGCAGGTCCCAAAATTTTCCCCAATGTTGGAGATTTCTGTTTTCTCCACAGACGATTGCTGGCTGTTCCTAATTTCTTTTGTGGAGCCCTGGGAAATTGTCCACAGCTACCCCAGGATCACAAGCACAGCACAGGGTCCTCTGCTCTGTGCTTGCCACATTAAGCACTGTCACACTGAGTCCCACCCAGCCCATGCAAAGGTGGCACAGGAGCAGCAGTCAGTGCTGCTTACATCACTGAGACACTGAGCACAGCAATGTTTATCCTCCTTCAGCATAAACAGGTTTAATGAGTGTGAGTCTATCATAAAAGATGTTTGCCCGCTAGGTAAATGTCTTTTTCTAATTGTTTGCTTATTGGCAAACAGCTAACCCCACTTATTATTAAATTCTTTCTCTGGAGAAAATGTAGCCAAGAGTTTCATAAATCCTACTCCCTCATCCTTTTTAATTTTAAAAATTGTTCCAAGTATCATTTGGTAGCTATCACCTAAGGAGGCATTCCATTTGAGTTAATCAGCCTCTGCAAGGTTATCTGTGATCTATCTGAAAGTGCCTTAGCCAGCATCTTGCTTTCTGTCTTAATTAGCAATTACTGGCCTAAAATTGTCATTTACCATAGGCATTTGTACTGACCTCTCAAATTAAGATCATCCACAAAATTAAAACTGGAAGAAGCCTATTTGGTCACTTACTCTACCTTCAAAAGTGCATTTATTATTCATGGTGTGTGGCAGGGAATATAAATTTAGGGTATGATTGAGAACACCGCGGGTGACTCGTCTTTGAAATGTAAATACAATTAATGAGTGTACCTGTCTTCCCTCAGGATCTGTCCTTGCCTGCTTTGTCATTTTGATTCTTTCTTTCTTCTCTTTGATGGGGCTCCTGATTTTCTTCCTTCTCACTCAAGACTGAAATAACATTTTGCAGAAGGATTCTGAGTGGTATAAAACACAGGAAATATTCCATGGATTTCTCAAAACACGTGCTTTACTAGCATGCCTTTCATATCTCATTGTGACCAGGAGTGAGCTAAGTGTTGCATTTATACTTTGGCACGAAAATCATTTGACATGAACATACTATCACAAGTTTAAAAAAAGAACACCAGCTTGCTTGCAGTGAAAGCCCACATTGGCAACATTTAGCTGTAGTGAAACTGTGCCATTCACCAGCTGTCACAGACTGCCAACTAAAAGCATCACATTTCATACAGCAAAGTAGATTGTCCTAGGGAAAACCAAGAAAAATTATTTGGGGACACATGAGGTCAGCCAAGGGAGAGAGCAGCACAATAGGTCTCCAGCTCTCAGTCTTCAACTTCCCCCATGCCCAAACTTTATAACTGTATACAGTGGATTGCAAAGAGGTTAAAACGTACAAGACCAACATCTACTCCATGTCTTGGGACAGAACTGGAGATAGGTCCAAGAAGGTGCCAGGACAGAGCTGGTGGCTGATGGGAGAAACAGATGGACCAGTGGTGTCAGTGGTGAAACTACATACCTGTTAATAGCTGATGCCTCACTCCTATCTAGGAGGTGCTAAACCCACCTCCACTGAATCACCTAAGGCTCTAATGTTTGGGACACAATTTACTAACTCCAGGACTGCTGAAACAGAGCATACAATTTCTTCCAGAAGTTCAGGACACACACTGTGCGCAACTGTAGAAGACAGACACTTGTTCTAGGAATGTTTAACTGTTACTGGGGTCAATTTGCAAACAAGCAAAGCATCCATGGCTTTAAAAAGGAAAAAAAAAAAAAAAAACAAACGCAAAAACCTGGAGTAGGAACTAGGGGTCCTGGTTAATTTGGACAGAAAATAATTTCAATTTTGATGACAGAGAAAATTCTGAGTCAATTTCTCATTGTGTTGAAGTTAATGGCAAATTATTTTAATCTTAGACATTTTGTGACATGTAACTAATTCCTGACAAGCACCTTGCATGACATACTATTGATTAGCCTTCAGGGTACATTCAAAAATCAAGGTCAAATTCTTTTAATAGCATTCCTCACAGGAGTTAACACTTGGACTTCAGAGATGGGGAATAAAGTATGAATGTACCATTCACCCTTTGCACAGCTGATCTCTGCAGAGCAGAGGAAGTTTCAACAGAAGTAGTTGCTGCCTTTAGTTTCTTGATCCTTTTTTTTAAACCGGTTTCACCTCTGGCTTTCTGTACTAGCATGAAGCTGACTCCTCTACAACCTCTCAGACACCTTCAGTGCTTAAGTCCCGTGTGGGAGGGAGCAGCTTGGAGTTTCCATTTCCACCTAGCAGGAGGTGTCGCTGGATGAAAGCAAGGGTAATCCTCTCAGCATGCAATTCAGCAGCAATTCTTAGCAGATCTCAAAAGATGAAATCAGCTAAAGAAACGGATCATCTAGAGGTTGGGCCTGTGCTAGTCAGTGTTCAGGAGTCTATCTGCGCTGCCTCTTCCACTTGATCTGGGAGGCAGGTGTGCTGTGCCCAGTGTGGGTCCAGCACAGCACTGTTGCTAGGCCATGTGTGTGCAGGCTCAGTTGGACTTGATCTTAGAGCTCTTTTCCAACCTACATGATTCTGTGATTCTATTCTAGGCTGGAGAGGCAGCTGTGCCCACCCCAGGAGATGCTTGCTTGCCAGGCTAACATTCTGTATTTGTGGTAAAAGGATTTGCATGGGAGCTCCATGAGGGGAAAAAAAAAGCCAAAAAGCTCCGTTTTACTTCTGCCAGCCACCTGCATGAACTCAAGGGTCCCTGCTCCCTGCAGCAGAGCCCAGTACCTCAGTTCTGCATCACACTGCCTCTAAGCAAGAGCTGCAACTACCCCTAAGGGAAGGGAAGCAGCCTCTAAGACAGTGAGCTTCTTAAAATATTCCCAGAAAGCACTTACTGACCATCATCACAGAATCTCTCAAGGTGGAAGTCACTCCTAAGGATCATCAAGTCCAACTCTGTGCTCCTGACAGGACAAACTAAAAACTAAACCACATGACAGAGTAACATCCAGGCATTCCTTGAACTCTGACAGGCTTGTTGGTATGACCACTTCCCCTGAAGCCTGTTATGGATACTAAGTCAAAACTTCCTGAAAAATTACTAGCAAGGAAAGATATGTCAGAGACCTTTAAGATACTGTGCCCATGTGTTTAAATTTGTACTCTAGACAGTGGATGACAAGAAGCAAGGAATAGGATCAGCAGGAGGAAATGCTGGCTCTCAGGAAGAGTGAAAACCATTTTCTCTCACAGAAATCCTGTCATTATATCATTTTTCCATCCTTGGCTACTCTTGATTCATCCCAAGTAGGAAAGGATAAAAAGGAAACTTCAACAAGAAACAGCAAGAACACCTACAGAGATTCATATTGGGGTTTCTGACTCCTAGACAAAGCTGCTGAGGCCTTTTGAAAGAGCAGGTTGCTCCTCTGACCGGATAAACCTCCAGTACAGCTCCTTCCTCTCCACCCTCCACAGCAACACCACCCCTGAGCATTTTGCAACCCCCTACATCCATTCCTCTTCTCCCACATTAGCTTTTGGGGTTGGTTTTTTTGGGAGGGGGAAGTGTTTCATCATCCTTTGAACTCACACTTTCACTTTATAACACACTATACTTTAATAATAGGGAAATCATAAAAACTGCTCAGCTTTTAAAAATCAGTAGATAAGACAAGGCTCTGGACAGAGCAGGGCACTTTTTATGTGCAGTAATTATGCCCCTTCTATTACAAAGTTGTGCCCTACTTTGTTATGAATTTAAGTGGTCCTTTCGACTATCACTGACTAATTTAATGTTTCTCCAGGATCTTTTGACAGTGAAGACATTCACAATATGACAACTTACTAGTGCTGTGGATTTGGGTGACAAGCATATGGAAGGAAAAAAAACTCTCAATTTCTACTTCTTCAGGAGCCCAGTTGAGCAGGAAACAGGGCAGCACCATCTTACTGAGAATGAATCTGAATGCAAGCTGTGCATTAACACCCCACATGGAACCCTTAAAAGTCCTTGAGAACAGCAGCAGTATTTAATTAAGCTTTAAATACTGTCTAGTAATAGTCTAAATTAGCATAGTGAAAAAATAGAGCATGAATTCACTATATTAGAGTACCATGGTACATAGACATAACATGTGAAAGACTTGCAGCACAGGTATTGTTGATTTTTTATTTTTATCATCATTATTATTATTTTGGGAGGTTGTTTTCTCACTTTTTCTTGGTGCTTGTATTTATTAGGAATTTTTTAAACTTCCGTGGCTCCCTTCAGTCTTACAGTGTGTGTGGGATATCCCACTTTTCTGAAAGATGTCTACATCAAAGCAGATGAATGCATCTAGGCAGTCACAGACAGTGTAAAACACCAATTCAGCATTTTTGTTCAAATTTTCTACAATTTATTTTGCCTTTTTAAAAATGTCACATATCAGTTTAAGAGGTGAAAGACATTGGTTGAAAGCTGAAACTTTGCCTTTCATTAAAGAAAAAAGTCAAAGGAATAACCTTTACCTGAACAGCATTATGTAGGTTGAGGTAAACCCAAGAGCATCAGACAGCAAATGGACTTGCTTTATGAAGGTATAATCCTTCTAAACAAGGTGTTCCATGTCATTTACAACCAACACCAAAGTACTGCCTCCCCACAATTTCACTGCAACTGCTTACAAAGAAAAAAGAAAGAAAACATTTAGTGTGAGCACACCACAGAAAACACAGGCTAAAAAAAGAAGCCAAACACTAAGATGTACAGATCAGCAGGCAGAACATACATGTTCAAGGTGGAATTTAGCACAACATGGAAAAAATGATCTTTTTCCTTCAGCTTTGCCCATCTGTGATTAACAAACAAAAACCAAGCACACAGCACCTGTGTTCTCTCCTTAATGTCAGCTTACAAATACTGCAAGGCAGCTCTGATCTTACGCATCTTCCAAGGCAATGAGTTGTCTTTCTAAAAGGCCAATGCATTTTGTATGGATCTAAAGATGGATTTGTGGCTGTCAAACATTCCATCTGGTTTCTAAAGCTGAACAAACATTGTTTCATTAAATAGCAAAAAAAAAAAAATTGACTTAGAACTAGATCCACACGTAATCAAGCACTGACAAGTAGACATTTGCAACACCATTGGTATCTTGACGCAACATTCTGTGTATGACTTTGGGCACCAGAGTTAGAACATCATGTCATCCAGCCCATCCTCCATGAACTTCTTGTAAATTGCCATAAACTTTGCAACAAATGCTTCCAGATGATAAATGGCTTTGCTGCCCAGTTGCAAGCGGTGTTCATAGAAGGCCGCCATCTGTGCAACTTCTCCTTTCAGTTGTCCATCACAATTATTTAGAAGTTCTGTCAAGAGACCCTAAAATGGGAAAAAACAGGGCAGTAATTGAAAAATTAGATATTTTTTGTTAAGAAGATAACTTCGGTTCTCTGACAATAGCCAAGCCATTAATTAATAGTTCACTCATTTAATCCAGTAGACAATATATTCATTTACTGGAATAATTTATGCCTTAAGAAAATTAATTAACCTCATCTCCAATACTCTAAGTATTTGCAGTACCTTGATGATACTTATGATGATTTACAGTTGAGGTACTGCATGTAGGCACAGGGCCTGAGGGGAATTCTTACCAAGACAGCAAGTGTACTAAAACCATGTGCTTCTATCTTGACAGCATCAAACACAAAGAGAAACAACAAATAAAAAACAAGGAAAGGGTTATTTAGAAGTTAAGTGTCTCTGTCTGTATTTATGAACATATTTACGTGCAGACACACAAAATAACTTGACTGCAATACTTTAGTCATTACAAAACCCCAAAACGCATTATTTTAGAGACAGCAATAAAATTGTCGCAAATCCACCTCAATTAAAACAGCCGAGATTAAGTGAGAAGTATCTCTAGACTATTTCAAGTTTATGAAAAGGGAGTGGGTAGAGAACATGCACCTTTTTCCTCTCAAACACAGCAATGCAGCATCCACTAACCTACTGGAAGAAAGGAAGGTTAAAGAAACATCTAAGTACCAAAACCATCAGAAAGCAGAAAGAGCCCACAGAATCATATAATCATTAAGGCTGTGAAAGACCACCAAGATCATGAACTATGTTTTAATATAGTATCTGGCCTGGCTGGGAAGTCAAGGGGACTAAGAATGTCCTCCTTTATTTTTACTCAGCTATGATGCTGTTTTTCTTTGAACACTGAACGAGTTTTAGTCTGTTTGGAAAGGACATAGCTTTTCATCAATATTTGGATAATTTATGACGTTTTGGGTTTTTTAAAAAAGCTTTAGTTGAGACTGTCACAGTATTAACATTTGTAACACATTAAGAGCTAGATAGTTGAATTACCTTCATTATAATCTCAGGAGGGATGCAGTGTGTCAGGAGTTCATAAAGCCGTCCACGGACTTCTAAAAGCCTGTAGGAAAGACACCACAAAATATTAGAAGTAGGATCTCAAAGCACACTAATGAACTTCTCACAACTAGTGAAATACACTGCAGGAAAAGAGGCAATCCAAGCAAAGTTTCTTTTCTGCTTTTGGTTTTGGGTATTATTTTAAAATTAAAAGCATTGCCTGAGTCAATTTCAATCCAAAGGCTGCATATCACCTTTTACTCAACCAAAAGATAAATGACACATATTCTAGCCACAATGGTCTCAGTTAATCTGGAAGCTACAAGGCTATTATAATTTGTCTCAGGATTGTTTCCCTTTAATTCTTCTTCATATCTAAGTTATTCATGCCTAGGACTAGTGAGGAGACACAAACAATTTATTAGATCCAGAGAGTTCTTTTATGCTGTTTTTCTGTCCTCATTGTTTATAAGAAGGGGTAAGACAATTAAGTGGCAGAACTGACACAATTAGTCAATGCTCAGCTTTTGACAACAGGAGGGCAGATGCTACAAGCATTTAAATTAAGTGACATTTCATGCAAGTAATACATGGAGCAGACTAAAAGGAACAGGCTTTGGATATGACCGTGAGATGGATACAGGGGTTATCTCCTGATGTGCACAAAAAAAGCAACCATTTCTCACTTCCAGTTCTTCTACAAAGGTGCTTTATGCTAAAGATGGTCAAAGAGAAACTTTAAGTAAAACAAACAAACCAGAACAACCACACACATACCACCCCCACAAAAAAAAAAAAAAACAAAAAAAAAAACAACAAACCAGAAAACACAACATGCAACTGAGCCTATCATCACTTTAGATTATTAAGCTTTGACAGGGGAAAGCAACAGTTCTTCAGTTCCTGATACTCATTCAGCCTTCTCTGGCAATTTTAAAGCTCAACTCCTCTAGCTGCAAAGTACCAGCTCCAGTAGAAATACAGAAAATTACACGTAACTGGAGACGCCATATTTTTGAATACAACTTTTTTTTTTAGGTTCCACAGTACATGGAAAACATCATTCATAGCTCTTAACAAGTGCATTCACCTACCTTTGTGGCGTCTGTTGACCAACAATAGCATTTGCAGTTTCTCTCAAATAAACTTCCCAGTCCATCTCAGGAATGTCTTGATCAGCAGTAAAAGGATACCTACAAAACAATATTTTTTAGAAATTACAATCAAAGCAAACTGCTGCCTATTTTAACAAGGCCTTAGAGGCAAGGTCATTTATGTGTCTGACAGTATGATTCACATTAATTTTTGCAGTGACTTACTGTTGTACTCTGCAGGACTCACACATAAGTAGTGCTTTCCGAAGATTCCTGCCGGATTTCTCCGCAATCCTTTGAGCCAGTTCCTGAGGAAGAGTCAGGCCCTCTTTCTTACACACACTGGACAAGACATGGCAGATCTAGACAGAAAACAGATAGCAGGGAGTACAACACTTAATAAACTGTTCAGCACCTACAGATTCTCCTGTTATAAAGATTTCTGGACCAGAGATGGACCAGTCTTTCATAAGCCATGCTTGGCAAATCATCCAACACAAAGGAAAACTAGGTCATTATGTAAAATGTAACTCCACAGCAAGAACTTATCTAGTAAGAATTTTAAAGTAACTTATTTTTGCTTCTGTTTCAACGTACATCTTCAATGCTGGGAGCAGGCACTCGTACAGCCAGGCATCTGCTTTGAATGGGCCCTATAATTTTTGACATTGAGTTGCAGCACAGGATCAACCTGCAGGTCGCCATGTACTTCTCCATCGTTCTTCGCAAAGCATGCTGAGCATCTTTAGTGAGTTTGTCAACTTCTGTTAACAGCACCACTGAAAAAAGGATTAAACACAGTGGGGTTCTGTATTAATTTCAAATCTTTCTAAGAAAAAAAAACTTTTGACATACAACCAGTAATACCAAAATAAGTGATAACACACAACAGAAAAAAGCAGCATGGTTCCACAGGCAGGAAAATAAAGATTAAGATTACCTGTGTGCTTTTTTGACTGTACAATCTTCATACAATATACAGGTACAAACAAAACAGTGAACTGAAGTTTCCCCATGATTTAGAAGTATTTTGACTGGTTTTAACTGTTTTACTCACCTTTAAAATCTCGTTGAGTACTTGTCTCAAGCTGTTGGGATTGTGCCACTGTCTTCAAGAGCTCCTGAATTACCACACGGTCATTGTTTCCTGCATCACTGTACCAGGAGTTCGAATAAATCTTGTTTTAAAAATGCTTTTTATATATTGCATATAAAATACATCCTCCTAGAGTCAACTAAATGAGCAAGAATGCCAAAAGAATTCAGATGCTGAGCTGATAGCTTCCATTAGAGTTTCTGTTGTATAAATCAGTGCCTGACCTCACTCAAGTCAGGATCCACATTATTTTGTGGTGGTCTTTCCCATGCTCTAAACACTTTCTTTGGAGAGTTATTGGGTAAATCTTTATTTCTTTTGAAAGAACTAACGATATAGTTCCAGTAGAAGTTCTCCATTTCAACTGAAATGGTGAAATCTGTCAATTCAGAATTGTTTCCACTACCCAGTCCTTAACACCAGCATGCTTATGTAGCCAGTTAAACAGAACATTTCTGCCTTTAGTATACAGCTATCCGAATTTATGTTCAATTAGAGCAGTTCAATGAAAAATCTTCTCCCTGCTCTCATTTGCAGACCAACCCCATAGACCTAACTTGCTCAGGCAACAAATCAGGCAATCAGTCCCTCATACACCCAGTCTGAAGGCACTCACAACACAGCCAGTGGCTTACCTTTAAAGTGAGGCATTTTTACTGCACACTCACCTTGGGTTAACTTCAAGGTGATAATTACTTGCAATTGTGCTAATTTCAATCTTCTTCTTAGAAGGTGCCTACATAGAAAATAAGCACATTAAGCTTCAGGAAGTGTTCTAAAACTCTCTTACAGCTTACACCTGGCTAAGTCACAGGCAAACCAAGAGTCTCAGAGATCAAAGAACTCCCAAGACACAGACTTGCTTAGCTTCTACAGTCCCAATCCCACCTCCAAAGAAAAAAAGGAATATTGACACATCATCCAACCTGTAAAATAGCAACAGCAGAGATGCTATTGTCCAAACTGAACTGTAAACAATAAATGAAAAAAACACTCTGAAAAAAAAAAACCCAACACCACAAGAACAGCCAACCAGGCACAGAAAACAAGAGAGAACCCCACATCTTGAAGTGCTAAAGAACATCTGGAAAATAACTCATTCATATAACCAAACTGGTATGATTAATTACATAAAAAAGGTTTAAGATATTGAGTGTAAAATAAAAAGTTAATTTTTAAAACTCAAATAAATGCAAAGACCCCATAAAGGAAATATGTCAGTAGTTGCACAGCACTTCACAGCTGATGGGACATTTATTTTTTTTACCGTTATACTCTGATGTTCAATCCTCAGTTTCTCCACTCCTGCACCATATAATTCCCTTAATAAACACATTATTCTTGTCTTTTTTCCAGCTCCTGATGGTCCATACACCAAAAGATGAGGAAAATCACCACACTGAACCTGAACAAAAAGAAACAAGATCAGCTAGCTCCCACAGTATTTTCATTATAAGATCATTTATCTTTCCATTTTCACCCAAGTTTACATTAAATGACTCTTCCAGCTCCATCACAACATAGCACCTAGAATTAGAAATGCTGAAATCCTTTCCTGCAGCAATGTTTCTTACAGAACATCATCTTTTTCTGAAGGCCATGTGCAACTCGTTTAACTTCAAACACCTCACTGCTTGAAAAATACTCCAAGCAAACCAACAACAAAACAAATCCCAAGAACCCCTCTCCAACATTTATATGCTTCCCATGGTTACTAGAGTGACAACTGTGAGAAACACATAGAGAAAAGGCTTGAAACAGTTTTAAGCAGATGCTTACAAATAGTTATGATATACAGACTTACATATATATACATATACACACGTTTAGGAGTTTATTTCCTGAAAAGCTAAAAAGCATGACTTGGAGCACATCTTACCCCACAGAAAGCACTTACATTAGTTAGATACCACTCATCCCTAAGGAAGTGAATGTGCCAGTCGGCACATCTAGCAGGGGAAGCAATCCTGACTTCCATCTCCACCTGCTCGCCTCAAAAATTTCTGCTAACATTAGGCAAACAGGCCAAGCCCTGTTCTCGGCGACACTGAAACCAGCAGGCAGAACATGTGCACACCATTCCTGAAAGAGTCGAGCCCCTGATTCCCTCGCAGCCTCTCCCTCGGCATTAAGGAGGGAGCCTCTCCCTCGTCCCTCCCAAGCAGGGCGCGATGCCGGGACACCTTCCGGCGGCACGGGCTCCTCGGAAAGCCGGGGCCTGCACGGAGGGAGAGCTGCCGACCCCGGCCGACAGGAGCAGCGCTACGGGCCCGGAAGGAACCCCAATTACAGCACGGGTCAGGTCGGAATGGACCACAGCGTTCCAACCTCCCAGAGCACAGGGCACAGGATTGCATCCAGATGGTTCCCGACTATCTCCAGTGACGGAGACTCACAGCCTTTCTGACCAATCTGTCCCAGGGCTCGGTCACCCGCACAGTAAAGTTTTCCCCCTTATTCAGGCGCAATGCCGACTGCGGGGGAATTCTCGCTGTGGGGAGGAGAAGACCGAGAGGACCTGGAGGCCGCCGGGGTCCCGGGCAGAGTCCTGGGGGGAGGCCGCCGGAGCGCGGCGGCGCCGAGCAGAGCCGAGCCCGAGCCTCACTGACCAGGTTGCGGAGCCGCGCCGCCTGCTCGCGGTGGAAGTCGAGGCGGGCGAGGGCGCTGGGCCGGTGCTTGTCCGCCCAGAGGCTCATGGTGCTCCAAAAGCCCG
This sequence comes from Acrocephalus scirpaceus scirpaceus, assembly GCA_910950805.1. Lineage (NCBI taxonomy): Eukaryota > Metazoa > Chordata > Aves > Passeriformes > Sylviidae > Acrocephalus > Acrocephalus scirpaceus. Next base: position 49,678,201 of record OU383774.1, on the reverse strand, counting down.
CGGGCCGGCGGCGGGAGGCGCGCTCCGTACGGCGGCCGCCAAGGGACAAACTCCGGCGGCGGCCCCGCCCCCGCGGCTCCCTCAGAGAAACGCGGCGGCCGCGGCCCAGCCCGCCCCAGGCGGGGATCGTAGCGCCGCTCGCCCGGGCAGCGCTAAAGCTGTGGGGTTTCGCCTTCCAGAGGGACAGAGACACCCCCTGAGCCTTGGCAGCAGCAGCCACTGTGCTCCCCGAAGGGTTTTTACAAAAGAGCCCCTTTACCAAGCACTGCGCAGAAGATTAACTGTGCCCGCCAGCCCAAACCAGCACGCTGGCTCCCCGCCGGGGGAGCGAACCCTCCGACCCCATCTGAAATCATTCCTCTTGCGGCCCATTTCAAGGAATCACAGAATCAGTTAGGTTGGAAAAGCCCTCTGAGATCCAACGTGAGACCCGCCACCATCAGCTCAAGCAGACCATGGCACCGAGTGCCTCATCCAGTCTTTCCTTAAACACCTCCAGGGACAGTGACTCCACCACCTCCCTGGGCAGCCCATTCCAGTATCTTATCACACTTTCTATGAAGAAATTCCTCCTCATGTCCAACCTAAACCTCCCATGGAGCAATTTAAGACTATAAAGACTTGGTCGAGGGAGTTTACAATCAGACGGTAATTCGGAATGTGCATTCTCCAAAAGCCCGTAACACCTAAAAAGGCTTGTTTTTATTTCTTGTTATTTGGTGGAGTCATCACTGTTATCTTATTGATAATGTCCACTGTGATCTAATGATGTTCATCTAGCCATTTCATCCTTAAAACTTTATCTCCTGAGCCAGTTCTTTTACTTCGTTTTATGGCAAAAACCAGCTTTCAGAAGGATTCAGATTATTTTCTTCCCTTTCTCAGAAACTTTTTCTGCAGCCTCACTATAAATTATTGAGTTGCCTATAATATATGTATCATACAGTGAATTTTCATGTTCCATCTGTGTGTGTGGCTTTGTGTATATACAGAATATCTATGCAGAGAATTACACAAAAAATATGTATGTAATAGACAGACTCATTTGGCTCTTTGTCTTGTAGCCCTAATAAATGAAGCATATGCACAAGTGATATTATTTGGAAGTAGAATTCCTTGAACTAATGAAACACGGATATCTATACACATGAATAGTCTAAAATGTGTCAGCCTTTTTTTTTTTTTTTTTTGCTTATATGATTTCTGTGAAAAAAGAAATGTAGATGAAATGTTCATGTGGCTGTTCATATTTTATCAGGTCTGTGTGCACATTTATTCACACAGTCAGAAAGCATAATTCAAGTAATGGTTGCTCTAAGCTAGACATTTGAGTTACCCATGAAGATCACAAAAACCTGCCTGGGGTACAAGGTAGTAGAGCACTTTTCATCAATACCATGTTACCTGTTTGTCTGAAATAGTTACATTACTCGCTCTCATGGACATTCATTAATCACTTTTATTTACAGATTGCCATGAATTAGCAAATTCTACAACTACCTGACAGGAGAGTATAGCCAAGTGTGAGTCGGCCTCGTCTCCCAGGCATTCAGCAGCAAGAGAAGAGGACATAATTTTAAGCTGCACCAGGGCAGATTTAGGTTGGACATTACAAAAAAAATCTTCACAGAAAGGGTGACTAGCTACTGAAATGGACTACCCAGAGAGGTGGTGGAATCACTGTCCCTGGAGGTGTGTAGGGAAAGACTGGATGTGACACTCAGTGCCAAGGTCTGGTAGACAAGGAGGTGCTGGGACACAGGTTGGACTCGATGATCTCAAAGGTCTTTTCCAATCTAGTTGATTCTGTGATTCTCTTGGTACTTCTTTGTCAACACTGCCCTCGTACATGACAGTCTGTGAAAGCTGCAGCAGCAGTATCCTGCCCAGTGCTTATCTTCTACCAAGCACCGCAGGATGTTCGGTTCCTCTGCCATTTGCTACATTTACATTTTGGGGTCTACAGTGTTTCTCATGGCTGTTCTCTCTGCTTCGTACCTGCTGCTCGTCAAAGTAATCTCTGAATTTGACCATTAATTTATTTGATATTCTCTTTGGTTAGCTGTATTTATTACTTGCCTTTTTATGCTTTTCCAGACCCTTAGCTAATTTGCCTGACTTTTTAATAATTTCTGAATGATGTGCTGCTCTTCTTGTGTCTATCAGTGTCAGTTAATTGCAACTTCTTGACAACTCCTTATAACCTACACAGTTTTTCCAGCCCCCAGAGAGCTTTTGCTAAGTCATACCAGCTTCCAGCAAGTGCTCTGACAGGTATTCCACATTTTTACAGTATCAGTGGAAACAAATCCTTTTTGCATGAGGTCAGACATAAGTGGATAGGACTGAATCCAGTAGTCTTTTAGATACTTTCAGCTCCTGAAGAGATCAAGGAGTGAAGACATAGCATGTCTGAAAAGCCCGAGGCTCTTTTTATTATTAGCTCTATTTATTATTAAAATTCCATAAGATTTCTTCTTATCCTGCAAAGAAGATCTTGGAAATTGTGCCCTACCTCAGCAATGCATTTAAGCATGGGCTTATACCTAAACTTTCAGTTATTTCATGCTATAGAAAGTAATTAGGCAAATGAACAAAATTGATTTGTTAAGTAAAAAATCTTATCATTTTAAAACCTGCACCTGCATGAATCATTGCAGTTGTGGTACTTTATATCTGATTAAAATGCTCTACAACGCTTTGATTTTCTGCTTCATTAATTTTTTAACTTCACTATAAATCTAAACAAAATGAAATAACTATCTAAAATGGAATGGTTTGGCCAACTGTATTACAAATAAATTAACGTGAATAATACAGGAGACTGGCAATTTCAGCTGCAGTCACAATTCACTCAAACACAAAGACTTTTAGAATATGTCTTCACTTATTTTGTTCAGTCCAGCTGAAAGGTCAAAAGGTAAAATGACTTCTCTGCATGAATAAACTAGACAATATATCTGAAAATAGAGATTTTAACTACAAATGGCATTTTAAGCCTCTTACTACCAGCAGCCACATTATCAGAAAGTGACACAATGTCAGGTACTGTAAGAGAAGCTCCATCTTAAACCCAAATTGAAGCAAAACTGTAAGACCTGTGTCCTGTGTCTAAATATATATATGTGTGTGTGTGTATATATATATATATATATATATAATTTTTTAAACCAGCTTTAAACCAATTATTGAAGCATTAGAACAAATTAGAGTTGTTACACTGACCTCCAAAATATATTTGCAGCATGATTTTTGCTAGCAAACCAAATAAGCCATTAAAAGGTCCAAGTACCATTTTGCTGTACAATGACTTGTATTTTTCAAACAGAAGACTTTTTGGCATCTTTTGATCCTTCAGGCTGCTTATCTGACCGAGATAGATTTTTCTTTTCAGTTTCAAATATTTCAACAGATCACTGCCAATCTGTTGGCTGTCACTCTAGGTTATGTCCCCCTGTCCTCATCAGAGCACCTATATTGCTGCAAGTAAATTGTAGTATGTCAAGGAAGACTAGATTGCTAATTTAAAAAAAAAGACCATAATAAAGTGACATCTGTTCTACTGGTGACATGCTGATGTCACACAGATTGAATTTGACAGTGGGAAAAAACAACTAATAGTGATAGCCAAATAAAATCTAAAATAAGCCTATCTCATATAGATTGGCAGCACCAAAGAAGCTGCTTTATTATAAGAGAGATCCTTTTTCTTCAGGAGTGTGATGGTTTGTCTTACAATCCTTTATTTAATTTGGAAAATTAAAGTAATATAAACCTTATAGAAGTTTTCCATGCAAGGATGAGGCAAAAAGGGTGTAAGATACTTCTTTACAACCATTAAAACTGTATTCTGGAAAAGGCTATGGAGTTAATATTTTATTAGAGGATACATTCCATGCATTCCATTACTGTAAAGTGTTTTGTACATTTGTCCATCTGGAAAAGATTTTAAAAAGCCCTTTCATAAAGACATGGAAAGGTGAAAGTAATCAGGTGTGTTTAAAAAAAACCAACAGGGCACTTGTTCTGATGTAATGGGCACTCCTTCATGTTCCAAATCCTGCTGCTAAGAACCAGACCCTGCTCAGCTTCCCCAGTCTCTAATTTACCTGGAGAAGCCAAGAAAAAAAGGTGAGGTATGTCTTGCTGTTCTTATGCCCTCTGTGGCCTCAATTGTGCAAACGTAAGACCCCTTTTATTTTTCCCCAGCGGTAAGAATTGTCCAGCTACATGTTTAAAGCAAGACTTACAGCAGCATAGTTAATCATAATAGAAAAATAAAAGGAGGCTGTTGACGTTGTTTAAATAGCCTGAACATAAATTCATACGTGTCTGGGGACATGTAGAGTTACAGATCCATTCTTCAGATGAAGTTCAGCTATGTTGAATACATGCCCATTTTTCTACTGAGGGTGCTGTTAAAAACCATTGGCTATTTTCGTATGTATTATGGGTCTTTCCCCCAGAGATTTATAAGGTCACTGACTAAAATACACACTTATGTTCTCCAGTTTCCACCAGCCTGCATTTTGCAGTAACAGAACTGGAACAGAAAGGAAGCTCTTGTCCATTAAGGATTGCAGATTTGAACTTAAGTCTTCTGAAAGCGTTCTGAACATGACTCAGTAAGTTAAGAAATATTCAGCATTCTTTTCTCGGTGTATTCTACATAAGACACAGAAGTACTTTCTGGAAACTAGTCCATAAGATCTTTAAAGAATGACATGCTGTCAGATATTTAAATATATAAAGAAATGTGGTGCTTGCCCTGTAATTAGAAATCAGTTTTGTGAAGATGTTGACATATGATGGTTTTTGTCTTTTTCTAGATAAGGGTAAATGTCCCTGACAGTGGGCTAAGGATTATTTTTATATGTAGGTGTTTGGCTTCCATTCTCATCAGGACTTGAACTAGTATTTTTTTAATTGACCTGAGTTACTTTTACAATGAAAAAAATAATGAACAATAATGCATTTTTGCAAAAAATTAGATGAGTGTAGAGGAAAGAAGTTGCATCCTAGATATCTTTGCCTGTTAAATCCTAACTAATGTGGCAAGGATAATAAGTGTTTTCTAGATTTCTAACTTTTGATAATTTATTTTCTTTTAATTTAAGTTTTTTTCTTGATGATAAATGTATCAGCTCCTTTGAATTCATGGAATGCTAATAAATTAAATTTGGGCACCTCTGAACACATCTTTGTGTATTTCCAAAGATGGCAATAAATGTGGCACATAAAAATCAGATTTCTGTTTAATTCCTATAAAGTAAGTTACTAGAAAACAATGTTACTCAAACCTGTGTTATCCTGTGCCACTGGCAGACCACATTGTTTGTCCTAATCATGGTTTTCATACATTTACTGAAACTCAAAGGTTCTATAGCAGATAATATGTTTTATGAACACAGTAATATTTCACATCTTGGCTATCATAATTTCATCTCCTATAAAATCAACAACTTACACTTGTAGAATCTCTTTTATTCAGGCCACAGCAGACTTGCTCATGTCTCCTAATTTGTCTTTTCCCTTGTAGAGTAATTACAATTTTGCTGAATCAATGGACATACCAAAGCTTTTGAATTTCCTAGTTTTCTCCAGAGACTTTCCATTTTCAGAAAAGCTTTCATCTTATGTTCAGTGTCGGTTTTCATAAATTTTGCCAATCTTTCAAGTTTTGTTTTGATGTCACTCAGTCATCAGAAGTTTACTCAGATTTACTAGCTAATTCTGAGGCCGGCCCTGTTCATGTGTCAGTAGGTGAAATCTTAAAAGCAGTGTATCCTCACATCCTCACTGTAAATGTGTGTCTGTTATAAACACATCTATAACAACATAACAAGCTACATCGTGGTACTCTTCTTGGTTCTATACATTAAAATATCCAATACACTATGACAAAGGAAATCTGGAGTACAAACTTAGTTTGAAAAACATTTACCACAGATTTATCCACCTTTGGTAACAGGAGACCTGTGCACATAACACTATTACCTAGCTGAGGTCTTGGAAAATTACCACAGAGCAATACCCACTATGGAAAGCTATTAGTATTGATAGGTCTTCCTACAGCTGTATTGCTATTGATGTGAGTGGGAATGAACCACAGTCCCAGAGCTCCTGGTGCTGGAAGGTTTTACCAGCAGAGATTAAGTGTTCTTTCTGTTCTTCAGCATTACAACACTGTAGTGACAAAACTGATGCTTTTCTTTTTGTCAAACAAAAACAAGGACAGTATCATACGATCTTCTGATCATTCCTCTGGTACTTGCATTGCTTATACAAGGACACTTTAAAATTAGTGGGTTTCTTTAAAGTTGGCAATGCACAACTCAGCTCTTAATGCTAAGCACACCGTGAGGAACAGTTTATTATGCTGTTGAATTTCAGGAAAACAAGACATAGTAGATTAAATATTTTCCTTTTGTTCTCTTCATTTATTTTGTCCTTCCACTTCTTCAGGTATCAGTCTGAATTTACACTTACAGTGAAGAGAACTCATTTTCTACTGTGTGAAGAGACTCTTTTCAGGCTTTAGTGCAAGTAGAATTGAGTTAATATGAATGATTTCCTGTATTCATGACAAAGCTATGCTCATATTTTGTTTGTCTCGGATGTCTCTCATCTGGAAGAACCAGCTTAAACCAAGAACATATGCAGGCCTTGAAGAACCATTATGTCCATCCTTCGAAGATGCAGTTGTTAAAATTTATGGATTATTTTCTAGCTGCACATATGTGACTGCACTGTTTGTGATACAGGAATAAAGTGCATAGGCTACCAATTGATATATTTTTTAAATTATCTAATTAAGGACCTTCCAATTTATATAAGTCAGTGGTTTATAGGGATACTGTGGCTCTGAGTAGCATTCAAAGCACAGATTGTCACTTTTTCTGCCTCCTACAATTTTTTCCTTTCTGGAACCTGTTTTTTTTTCTGGTATGCCCTCTGCACTTAGGTGGCATTCCTTTTATCAGTCCCTAATATCCTTGTGTGATGGCTAATTAGGCATCTGTGTCAGAGGTTAAAACTGTGATAAATTGTTTGTACCTTATCAAGTTAATAAGCTTGATAGGAAAGAGGTAATGAGCAAGACCAGTGTGTCTTGCCTCTTTAGCTGCCACTTCATCTTTTTGGACCTGGCCAATGGGTTCCACTGGAGTGCTCTAGACATACTACATGCAGATCATGTCTGGAAAGCTACATAAACTTGTACAGTTCTACTTGTGCAAGTGGCCTTTTCTTGCTAATCACAACTAAAACCTTTAGCACTAAATAAAAGCAGAGAATGGCCACTCTCAGTAAATTAGATGAGCTGTCACTAAAGGTTATGGAGGAAGACACCAAAATGTTTGTTCCCATCCATGGGTTGCATCCCACCACAGTAAGGTTTTCATAGTATGAGGTGAACATATGTGTATCCTGGGGTATGACATAAGTGCATATGACATATTTCAGGGCATGAAGGGTCTGCTAAGGCAGCACTGGAGGGGGGTGTAGCATGAAGGAGATTGGACATGTTGCAGTCTTTCTATGCTGCCTGTTAGAAACAGCACATGCTGTCCTCCAGAGTGTGCCTTGGCACTGGCTTAGGAAGTATTAGAATGGGCCAAAATGATGCCGAGGAACATGCTTAGTCTTGGCAAGTATGAATGAGCAGGAGTATAGTGCTGGCACACTTGCTTTGGCCTTTATCACTTTCCAATGTAAAGGAACATGAGCCTTATATGACTTGTTGGTCTTAGCAGCCAGCTGTATGCACTGGCCAGCCTGCTGATGGCCTCCTGGAGAACCTTCAGCACAGCAAGCAGACTGCTTACATTGCTGCTGGGAACTAAGGGGCACAAACTCAAAGTAGCACTTTCAAAGGTTCAAAACAAGAAGACTATGGTTCTTTCCATAGGTCATAGTTACATTTTAGAAGTCCTTGAAACAGGATATGGGCGAGGCTAAAAGTTTACAGAAGCTTAAGGCCACAAAAACTCACAGAAGAAAAAGCTGCAGTTACTGGCTTTGAGGAAGCTACATCTGGCACAGAGAGCCCCTAAAACAGCATTGTTGAAGTCTGTGAGAATGTTCAGGGAAATAACCACTCTATATCTGCCCCACTTATGTACTCTGTCCTGTGTACCTTCCTGTGGCTGCTGTCAGAGACAGGATACTGGGCTGGTCTGGTCCATCTGCAGTGCTCTCCCATATTTATCTTCAGTCTCATCTCCATCACTGTGCATGCATCCAGTGAACTCAAGACATACAGAGTCTGCTGCTTGGACTGCTCATTATTTTTCCATTGCTTTCTGTGGGGATTTAGTCCAGATAGGATCAAGTCATGTATTTTTTCAGCACCTGCAGACCTAGGGCATTTTGTTATCATAAGCTTCCTGCTTAGCTTAATATGCTCCTCTTTAACTTTTCTGATATTCTTCCACTCAGCCAGAGCAGACTGTTTCTTCTAGGAAGCAGAAATTTGGCTTTTTAGGCCATTAGTGCCTCTGCTTGTAAATTATCTTGCCCCTAGAAAAAGCTGCTGTAATTCTTTAACACTGCCGGGCAATAAACCCTTCCTTTCCCTTGTAACTTTTCCTGACAGCACTTTGTTTATCTGTTCCAGAAAGTCTGCCTTTCTAAAGCTTTGTTGGTAGCCAGTGGAAGAACTCTTGGGCCTATTTGCATTCTGCATCAGTGTGCAGTGTCTGAGCAGCAGCATGAAGTGTCTGCACTTAGCATGTCAGATATGTCACAGTTTTTCAATTTCAGTTCTGCTACCATTTTTTACCTTCAAATCCTTCAATAGGCCCATATTTTAGAAAATAGAGCTGTAATTTACTATGACATGACTTCCCCTATTAAAAATGAGTACATCTGTTCACTCAGCTATGGGTTCCTCAACACCCTCCAGTAGCAGCATAATTAGAGTTCTGATTGCAACCTGCTAATGATTCCTCCCCCAAATATCTCCCAATCTAATTTTAAATGCGACATAACAAATGGTGCTAATAAACAACAAGGAGAGAACATGATAAGGGTAAATGAGTTATAGCAGTATCACAGAGGAAAATTTATTTGCACGTAGATACAAATGTGAACTCACAAGCTTATATAGGCACTAGATGTTTAAGACTGTGTAAAAAGACAAAGACGTAGACATGAAATACATTCAGGACCATATCACTGGGTTTATCTTGCATGCTGTGCCTTATCAAAATCTTGTTAATGCTAAATATACAAACAAAATTTGCTTCTGTTTCTAATAGAAATTTTCATGTATTTTAATAGACATCTAAAGTCGTTATCTTTTTCTAGGAGTTGTACTATTATTTCAGGAAACTTGCTTTTATCAAATTGGTGATTGTCAAAACAATACTGAGACCTTCCACTGACTTCAGAAGGCTGCTGATCAGCTTCACTGATCATGTGAAGTCGGTCCTGTATCTGTAGTCAGAAAACCCCTGAGAAAAGTCAGATATGCAAATTTAAAAGATGATACCATTAAAGTTTCTGGTACTATCAAAAGTTTTAATTATTAAATCAATATAGATATGGGAGGGATTTTTATCACAGTGAAGGAAATAGTTATTTTGCTGTTGATTTCCATAGGTTCAGGATTTTATCTATAATGTTCCAAGTAACTTTGATTTACTAGATTTATAATCTTACTAGCTTTGCAATATGTTTAGTAATATAATGGAATATGCATTCTTGGGCAATCCAGCTGTTCTGCTAAGTGTTACAGAAGCACCCTCAGGTAAAGCGTCATTGCTTTCTTCTCCTTTTTGGTTTTGCAACTTGTGTTTATCATTGAATGCCATATGGTGCAGGTTCTTGACATCATTCATCAATATAGCATCATTCATTCTGTTTCCCTCTTGTATATGCTAGTGTCAGTTCATCTTGGCTTCAGAATAAGGGATTGTCCAAAGGTTTTTTTGTTTCCAACAATCAAACACTGTTGATTAATTATTTATGTAAACTTAATTATTTCCCATTAAAATTATTAAAAAGGTAAAAAAAGAGCTATTTATATCTTATACATCAAAGAGTAAGCAGATTGCCCAAAAAGATCAGAAAGAATCATTCTTCCCATGCAGTAACTGATAAATAGGTGGGTAGGTAAGAACAGGGCTTTTTCTTCATCTTGCAGTATCAGATATTGATCAGAGATTGAAATAAGATTTTTATCTGTTGACCTGCTGTCTTTCTAATTTAGAATCTTATATTTTTTAAGCCTTGGAATTATATTGTAGGTAACTAAGAAACACATAGGCATGCTAGAATAAGTTATTCTGCAATTCAGTCATCTTTATTAGGATTGCCAAGGAGGAGGGCAGATATAATGAGCAAAATTTACACTTCGTCAGCATTGTAAAAATTAAAAGTTTCTATAAAAATATCTTGAAGGTATTGAGCAGGATATAAGAGTTAAGGAAGTAATAACAGACTATTTTTTGCATTTTAAATTAATGTAAATCTACTCTTAGGACCAATTATTTGTTCTATTCAAAAGTGTGTTCCATTTAAATGTTGCTTTATTCTTGATCTGGCTGAGTGTCATCTTTGATTTTTATACGTCATATGAGGAAATCCTGGATTTTAAAATCACTTCTGTTACACAGTGGTTTATTTGGACAGAGTTTCATTTGGAACAGGAGTTTCTGTAGTGTCACGGTTATCACATTTGCCTGTCATGAAAGGTGGTTTGAAACTGGGTGGAAACACTGTGTTTAGGGGGAGCAAAGGGCTTCTGACTGTAAGAGAAGATCATGTTCATGACCACGTGAGGATTGTTTGTAAGTCTATAGGACCTGCTGAGCTGCATCCCAGAATCCTGAGGGAATTGGCTGATGTAATTTCCAAGCCATTCCCCATCATATTTGAGAAATCATGGCAGTCAGATGAAGTTCCCGGTGACTGGAAAACAGGAAATGTTTTACCCATCTTTTAAAAGGTTAGAAAGGAGGACCCTGTGAACCAGCAACCTCTGAGCCTCCCCTCTGTGCCTGGGAAGGTCATGGAACAGCTCCTTTCTGCAAGCTGTGCTAAAGCACATGGAGGACAGAGAGGTGATTTGACACAGCCAGCATGGCTTCGCCAAGGGCAAGTTCTGCTTAACCAACCTAGTGGCCTTCTCCAATGGAGTGACTACATCAGTGGACAAGGACAGAGCTATTATCTGTCTGAACTTCTGTTAGGCTTTTGACACCAGCACCCACAACATCTTTCTCTCTAATTGCAGAGAGATGGATTTGGTAGGTGGAGTATTGAGTGGATAAGGAATTGGTTGAAAGGTCACATCCAGAGGGTAGTGGTCAACACTCAGAGTCCTGATGGATGTCAGTGTTGTCCCTCAGGGTTCTGTACTGGGACCAGTGTTATTTCATGTTAATGACATAGAATTACAGAATCATAGAATCATCAAGAGCCCTACAAAATCATCCAGTCTACCCAGCAGTATCACTGTAACCCCTAAGCCACTAAACCAGATCACCCAGTGTCAGATCCAAATGCCTCTCTAGCCCATCCAGGGATGGTGACCCCACCACATCGTCAGGCAAACTATTCCAATGCCTGACCACCCTAACACTAAAAAATGTTTTCTAATATCTAATCTGAATCTCCCTTGTCTCAGTTTGAGGCCATTTCCTCTGGTTCTCTTACTGCAAGTGTGGTACAAGAGACCAGCCCCTATGTCACTAAAACCTCCTTTCAAGGAGTTGTAGAGAGCAATGAGGTCCCTCCTGAACCTTCTCTTCTCAAGACTAAACAAACCCAGCTCCCTCAGCTGGGGATTCTTTATTATATTAAAAGCAAATGCAAAGATGCAATCTAATTCAAATCTATGTAAATTCAAATGTTCCCACTGATTACAATGGAGGATGTTTCAAGCAGTCTTCATGTCACTGTGAGTAAAAATCCCATAGATTGTGTGGAGAACAGGGAATGGCTTTGACAAATTTGGCTTAGACAAGATAGCAAAGGCAATGTACAGAAATACAGGTGGGAGATTTTTCTTCCCTTTATACAACTAGTTTCCATCCCTGTTCTCTTCCCCTCTGTGCCAGGATATAATTCTGTCTTGTATCTAACTGACACTTTCTGCTGGTAGTGGTAGTGTGATGTGCAGAGGAAAGTTTTTAGGCCTTTGCTGCTTTTCTTCTAGCAAGGTTCCATAATTATTCTTGAATCCCAAATCCCAAATTCCTTTGCCTGTGAGCTTGGGAATCACACTGATTTTGGTGGAAACCTTGAGTCTGGGTAACCTTGGTACAACAGGAAACTAAGCAGAATTTTAGGCTGAATGAAATATTGGTTTCTAATGTAATTTTGAAAATCTGCTGATATATGCAGACTCGGGGCAAATTAAAACCTCAGCAGGAGTAATACCATGCTGTGCAAAAATATTGCAATTGATGCTTCTATTTTTTACTGTAATTGTCTGAGACCCTCAGGAGAATACATACCAGACTGCAAAGGAAAGTGCATTTGTAAGCTCTATAAACTGGTGTTTTGAACAGCACAGGGATGTGAAAAAGAAAAATGACACTTCATGAGGTTCTGGATGAGAAAAACAAATTAGATCCTTCTGCTATAGCTGCTGCTACTCATATACTCACAGGTTTGTTTTTGTTTAAAAATAATCTAAAGTGCTTTTTTATTGTAAAAATAAATTATTGCTCATAAAAAAAATTTTAGGAGGTGGATGTTTTATTATCATGGCTGACACAAGAATAATGTGCAGCACGAGAAGCTTCCTACTGTGGCAGAATTCAAATGCTAACAAAAAATTGAGTACTCATCTATAGTATAGAACAGGAGATTTTATTGCAGTGCCGTAAACGTTCAGGTCATTTCCCCACAGGTAAAGTGATACAGATCTGGCTGCAGCTGTGTGTGTTCCTCTGGTCCTGACTTTACCTCTTGCAAGCATTGCCTCACGTCCCCAAGCCAAACAGAATCGACCCTCTCTACAGTCAGAGAAGGCAGCGTGTTGTGGGCCCATGGAGGCCTTTTTCTGTATTTCTCTGCAGTCCTCTCTCTGGACTAAGGTATCAGACTCATATGATTCAGGGACTGTTCTATGATGTAGATTCTTGTCAACAGCCAAGGGAAGTAGTCCATCAAATTATTTTAAAACCACCACAGAGATACTGAATTTCAGTAATGTTGATCTAGGTTGCTCCTGGTCCTAACCAGCCTGAAAAGATGCAAATAATCCGCCTTGCTGTGTGCTTCTGCTTCCAAGATTAAAATAATCCCATTACAATATGAATGTTATGATGGTGAATACTGGCCATGTTTTAAAGGGTCCAGTGACACCTCAAATTTCCTAGACAGCCACTCCTTCTGAAGGGAGAAAGATAGGAGTCACACAGCTGCTGACAGAATGCAGAGTCCATTTCCTGCTGTTTCCATGTAAATGGGGACCCAGCAGGTCCCTTGTTTAAATCTCTGTGACTACAAATACAATGTGTAGTGCTTATTAAAAATATAACTGTCTTATGTATGATAAATGCTCTGCTAGTGGTGCTAGGAATGAAAAAAGCTTTCTTCAGGATTTTTTTTTCACTTGAAATCAAATTGTAAGGTTTTGTCAGCTCCTACAGGAGATCTGTAACTTTCTGCTCCATCACTTAGAGACTTGTTCTTGCTGTCGGTGGTTAATGCTAAGAAATTATCTATATTTCTTATCCAAGCTACATGACCTACCTACATGACCTTTTCACTCTCAAAACCACCTCATCAATCATACCATTAAATGAAAATAATAAAAATAAATGTAACAAACTGTCATGTAAACCCTCTACAGTTAACAGGAAAATCTGCATTACCTTGGGAATTCCTATGACTATTTTATTTAAAAAAACACTGCTCATTGAAAAATATTCAGTAGAAACATAGAGTTTCCTACTTTTGTATCATCACAGAAGGGTGGCTAGTTTCTAGCCCCCCCTCAAGGAAGTATGATTCATCAATAAATGAAGCAGAATCACATCTTCCTTATGTACTGCTACCCTTTAACTATTTTATGTGCTTTCAACCCTAAAGCAGCTATAATAGAGAAGTCACCTAGAATCTCTGATGCTTCAGTATATTTATAATTTTTAATATATAATAGATAAATTCCAAGTATATTGCTTAAGATCTGATGAAATACACTTTTTTCCCCTTTTTTTAACAGTGACATCCAGTAATTCAGGCAAAATTGTCTATGTGCTTGGTCACTCAAGGAACAAAATTGAGCAATACATTTTGTACACATCTCCTTTAGCTCTCTGTTTTCGTTAGCCATTTGTCAAGTGCTCAAAATTCAGAGATTTGTCTTATAAATTGTTACAATTACAAACAGCATCTGATGTTTGAAGTTCTCAACATACTTTGGAAATGACCCCTAAAAGATCACAGCCGTATGGATATATCTGAGAATTTTCTTCCAGGTCATTCTTTTTTAAGTTTTGTCACAGAGAAATGACAAAGGAACCACTTCCATTGAGACCTGAGAATGTGTAGGCAATAATAGTCAAAGTCTATAACTCTATAATAAAAAGATTAGTCCCTGTAAATGTTGCACCTTCACAGACATTCTCTTCTTCCTTATTTCTCATGGCTTTTCAGTTTAAATGGTTAAACTAAATATTAAAAAGCTGTTTGTTCCTCTAGTGATAGGTTACCTGCAAACTGTTGGTGGGTCAATATGGCTAAAATAGCATATATGTGAGTGTGACAGCTATATTTATGTCACCAGATGAGACTGTTGTTGGAGGTAACACTGAAACCCCTGTACAACAAGGAGTCTGCCCACGCTTCTCCAGTCCTTCCCATTTGGTGCTGCCAGCCAGGAAGGTCACAATTAGGATCTTGAGTCATAGGCCAAAGCTGTCTGTGCTTCTTGAGTACAGCTTTTGTTTAAGGAACATGCTAAAACTGGGGGCCAGTGAAAGTATTTGCTTATTTTTTCTTGATTTTATTGCTTCCTGAAAATGCAAGAAAAGTCAGAGCAGCACAACATTTTTTAAAAGGAACATCCACTAAATAATGTTCTCAGCTGGAAATCACCAAGCTTGCATTTTCAACTGCTTAATGATTATTCTTTTCAGTCAATGAAGTTTTGTGGGTTGATCCAAACTATTTTTCCATCTTTGTTTCACAAGAGAGAATCAATTTTCCTTGTCTGTTTGTAACTTGATTCGGATTTCCTTTAGGTCAGCAACTGAAAAAAAAAAAAAAACCAACATTTTTTTGATTTGCATGGTTCTGTGACCTTCTGTTAGAAAAACATAACAATCATCTACAAAAGAGGTATTTCTGGGTCACGAAGCTGGACTAGGACTGCCCCTACCTCTGCCTGCCAGGGTGCAGCCTGTGATGCTTTGGGGTCTGTATGGATTCATGTACCTGTGAGTCAGGGTGCCAGGGCCCATGCCTGGAGCGCAGCAGCAGGGAGCTGGGACTTGCACAGATCCAGTAATACTGACACTGAGTGTCTGCACTATATCTAATGCTGCTTTAAAAGCTACAATCCAGGAGCTACGGTTGGAAAAATCAGTTAGACCAATATACCTTGCTGTCCTGTTGACATAATTTCCTTTTCAGCAAGAGACTGATTTTAATAATTATGATTTAAACCCCTGATGTTATTGAAATTCTTTGTGCAATTTATTTTAGATACTGAGTCGTTTGGGTTTTTTAACAGACCCATGTTTCCCTATACAACTGTGCTCTCCTGTCCCGAATTCTGGGCTCTACCCTGTAAGAGGGCTGCAGCCCACGAGGTGGCAGAGCTCGCCTTGGAGAGCAGCCTTTGGTGAAAAAAAACTTTTTTTTTTTTGGTGGCAAATCTCCCTCCCCCGCTTTCTTCCATTTGCTCATTAATTGCAAATTTAGCTTCCTTTTTGCATATAAATCGTAATTTTGTTAGACAAATACAGGAAAATATTCAGCCAAATGTACACATGGAGATCAGTTTTTATATTGATTTTGGTTCAAAGGCTCTTCTGTCAACAAATATAGGAATTTTTGTCTAACTTCATTTACGTCAGGAGCTTCAAACTAGTTGAACAAGCTGCAATATGTTGAACTTCACTGAAATTCAACTCAGTTTCAGTGTTTGTCTCAAAATTTGGAAATGTCAAAACCAAGTGAAAAATGTTCAACCCTTCAGCTTTTAGAATAGCAAATAATTTTTTTTTTAAAAAAAAATGTTTGAAAATCATTCCCCAACAAGAAATGTCTGTCACTGTTTAGAAATTATTAAATTTTCATCTGATTATCATATATTTGACATGAGCCTACTCAATATAACTTGACCAGTAAAGAAGTTCCAGCATGTGACTCCATTTAATTTTGCTCCTTTGAATTTCCAGACATGGTAGGGAGAGCAGATATGATTAACGTAATTCTAAATCAGTCAGCAATGTTATTGTAGGAGTTAGTAGCAGTGCAATATTCATACTAAGTGTGCCAATCCCTACAACAAAGCTGAACAGGAGAGTTATTTAAAGAGATTAAATGATGCAGAATAAAGCTTCCAAAAGCTGTAATTGAAAGTGACAGAAACATTAGCTTTGAAACAAGTAACATTTAATCACACAGATTATACAGAAACATAATTTTTGTATGTTGTTTTCTTCAATAGAATTTAATTTTAATCTGTTGAGACAGCTCATCATTTTCAGCTGCCTACTGCCAGAAGCCTGTCAGAGTATGTAAATATACAGCTACTGTGAGGAGTGGGATCTGTTCTTTCCAACACTGGCCTCAGTTTATGCATGCCTAAAATTTCAGGTGCTCCTACCTGCACCTGTGGGTTGCACCACTTCTTGCCTTTGTATGTACCATTTGAAAGGTTGAACTTCTGGACAAGCAGTGCAGTCCCAGTGAAAGCATCATATTTGTGCAGACACAAGCAGGACATTATTAAAGGGCAAAGGCATGAAGGAAAAAAGCATGAAAAAACCTTTACACAAACACAGAGTCCAGGAAAAAGATTCAAACTTTCTCATAAATAGTATTTGATTTTTTTCTCCTGCAAGAATAGAGGAAGTCCAAATTGAGATCACAGTCACTAAAAGCAGAAAGCAATTTGTACTTAGTTTGATTAGTCAGGACACAGAAAGAGTGAATCTCAATATAGTGCTGGAGTAATAACAGCTCCTCTGATGATTTACCAGTGCCCCCGCCCTGAGCGATATGAAACCGAGCTCTGTATTTGCAGAACGTGTGAGCAGGAGCAAATGTGACCTTCAGGAAGACCGATATGAAGTGCCTTTGCCTCCTGGGGACTCAGAAGGGCAACAGACAGGAGGAACTCATGTTGACACTAACCTGCTGTTTATAGCAGCCAAAAGTACATGTGAAAGCATGTCAAAAACTCCAAGCACTTTGGATGGGTTATTTTTTAAACATCAAATTTTTCTGAGTTTATTTGCTCTTGTTATGAAACATGTTTGAAAGTGAAGCCAGCTGTCTAAAAAAAGTGTTTGAATGACAAGGTTGTAGGGAGGTTTATTTTATTTTTCTCTAAAGCACCTTTCTTTGCTAATACGGAAGTTTAAAAAAATAGGATTCACCTGTGTTGTCCTCTCAACTCCTCACAAAATCTGAATTATTTAGAGATGCCTTTTATTTTAGAGAAGGTCATATCAGTTCAGCATGGCCAGATTTTGAGAAAACAAGTATTTTGTATATAGAGCAGTTTCTTTTGGCTGGCGGTGAGAATATTAAAACAGAAGCAGTTTCAGTGTGAATTGCAATCAGGGATCAGATCCTGACCAGGGCTGGGACTGCTCTGATCTCCCTTCCTGCCCCACAGATCAGGCTGGGGTTTGTTCTGCTCCCATGGCACAGGTCTGGCACTGATGACTGAGCACCAGGGCAGGTAAAGTTTTGATAAAGGAGCCAAAAGTTCACAATAAATGATTGATTTATCTATATCCAAAGTAAATGATGCTATCTTCAAGGTAAGGACTGTCTTACCACATTTGTTTGCAAATGTTTGAGCTTTTTACCCTTTGTGAGTAATAAATGATAACATTGCAGGGAAGGAAAATGGACTTCAGAAATGACTGCCGGCTTAAAAAGAGCAGCCAGAGAGATTAGGCCGTGTAGCTTTAATGGTGATACTGCTGCCACTGAGAGAGACACAAAGCTCTTGCCAAAAGGCTATTATAACACTCTGTTTATTACAGTGTTCAGTACAGGACATGTAGTCACCCTAGCACGGAGTAACACTTACTATATTGTGCTCAGAATTAGTAATGAATATCATGTGAGTACGGAATGTATCAGATCTTTCCAGAACTGTGTCTGGGCAGGCAAGGGGGTTGGCTGCCTCACTCAGCAGGACACTCCAGCTACTTTGTGCTGCTTTGATGGCACAATGCTGCTGGGAGGTTTTCATGACTGGCTGCTTAGGAATGCTGCTTGTGTGAGGACAAAAGCCACTGATGGACAGGAAATTCAGCATGATTTAGTCCTGGTGTCCCAATGACACACACAGTCTTGATTGTCTCCGAGTCAAGAATCTGCAGGGGTTTTGACAAGCTACTGTTGCCCCTTGTGCATCACATTTTTAACTGAGGGTTGTTGGCTGCAACTGTGATCAAAAGGTCATAGTTTCTGATTTCTCCACAGCTATTGATGACACCAATAGAGGGATTTTGCCACATTACATAATATTCATTATAATGCAGAAGCAAAATAATTTCTGCTTCTCTTGTTGATGCGGTCCAGGTGATGGCTGTGGATCTCTCTGGACATGACTGGGTCATCAGACACCAGAAAGCATGGTGCAAAGAATGGAGAATGGGCGTTTACTGTCTCGTGGACTGATGGGTCTCAGATCTGTGCCTTCCTCCTGTCTGCTCGTGGCACCATTATGGAGAAATCCACAAACCTGGAGCACTTTCTGGATGCCAGCTGACTGCCACTTCATTCACGAACAGGAGTGCTGAAGACCTGTTGGATCCTAGAGCAATAAATCTAAATTGTTTTTTTACCAGTGGGATAAATCTAAATTGGTTTCATACTGGTGCCTCTTACAAGACCTCTCATAACTAAAGTCTGTGATTTTGGTGTTGCAAAGACCTGGGCAGCTCTTGCAAGGTGAGCTGGTGACACTGACCAATTACACACATCTCCCAAAGTTACTTTTAGGGCATACAAGAAGTATCTTCAGATTTTGAGGAATAGAAGTGAATTTGGAGGATAAAGGAAATTTGTGACTTTTTATTTATCTGTGTGGAGAGAACAACTATTATGTTCAACTTCGGATAAACATCTACTAAAGCTTCTGAGAAACAAACTAGACAAGGTGGAGTTGTCGTAAAAAACAGTGTATTTCTATAAAGAGTCTTATTTATCTGAGGTGATAAAAGAAAAGCTGATAAGAAAAGATTGTTACTTTACTATATTAGTTTTATAGCAGAGTAGCTGCCCATAAATTCAATGGAATTTCACCAGCATTAAAAACACAATGGAAAAAAAAAGACATTCTGAATTCAAAGAGAAAACAAGATAAAGGATTAGTTTGCTTATTTTGATAATAAAACTAAATTCTGCTAGAACATGGAATATATGATTAGGTTAGAAAAATTAGCAATGCTATTTATACAGAAATGTCATTGATGATAAATTCACTGCTCAGTAAACTTTTGAAAGGCAAAGAGAGTAATGAATTTCAACTGCTGGTTCTTCATGTTAACAAACACTGTGCTATAGAATCTGCTATAAATGTCATTCATACAACAAAGGAAGAACAAATACTTGGCTATGAAAGGACACCTGCTTTTCTGAAGTAGCATACTTCTACTGAGTTATAGCTGCCTTTTTGTTTAAAATGTTTTTTGTCTCCTGTTTTAAAATATTGACAAACTTTCCATTCCACATAAACTTCTAAACTTCCTTGGTTAAAAATACCCTATACAAAAATTAATCCTTTCCTTCTTTTTTTCTGTAAAATCACTTTATAAACACTTCTAAAAGCTGCCAATCTAGCAATTTCCCCAGATGTCTTGTTATATTGTAGTAATTAAATTGTAGTCTCTGAGCTGTCTTTTTCATAGCTAAGTTTACAGGAAATGCATCTTCATCCTTGTCTAGCACAGTATAAAAATGTTCTGCTGGGAATAGAGTTGTATTTATTGATTTTTCAGAATATGTAATTCCTTTCAAAAGAAATGTAGTTGGTTCTTTTGAGCTTTCATAAACTGATGAAGGCAGAAAACAATAATGATTTGAAAAGATATTTCTAGGGAATTTTATGACCTTGTAAGATTTGGCACAGGATCTGCATTAGAAATGTGTTCTCCTTGGTACCCATACACTCTTTGCAATATCTAGTTACAAATAATGGCATTGCTACATTCTTTGTTTAATAAAATGTGTATGACTACAAGATCTCACAAACAATATGCTGTGTTTAAAGCAATGTGTATCTCACAAGTGCTAATGGGAAGTATCTTTGCAATCCCACATCAAAAAGCCAGAGCAGTAGAGAAGATAATCAGAGTAGATCTCTTGGGAAGTAAGAGAACTAATCCCAGCATTCTTCTGGGAGATGAGCTTCTACCTTCTTCATGTCCCTGTTTAAGGACTGATAGTGGAATCTTCCTGCCTGACCTTGATGTTAGAGCAGCAGGCACAGCAAGGCACCTATGGCTTTTTTGGTTTTGGGTGACTACTTCCAAGAGCCTTGAGGAGCACATGGTATTTTGTTTCCCAGCAGATGCCTCTTGCCCAAACACAGTCTCCATGCAGGCAGGGAAATATTCTACCAAAGCCACACCACTGGGAACGCACAGCAAGCCTGGCACTGTACTCCTGTGTCCTTGCAGTCATACCTTCCTAGGGACTCAGTGCCAAGGCTTTGTCCACAGCAGAGATGCCAAGGCACCCTCAGTGCCTGGCAGAGCAGTGAAAGGGGCAGCATAGCCCATGGGCCACCCACAAGCCGCCACTGCTCTCTCCTGCCCCTGTGGCAGCCAGGGTTGGCTGTATAGGCCCACAGCCCTACCTTTGCACGGCAATCCAGGGAACCAGCCTCATGGGATGGGAGCTGCCCATATCACTTCAGCTGGGCTGAATTAACCCAAGGGTTTCAGGACATGTTTTCCAGGATCTTGACATAGAGCTCATGTTGGATGGGGGGGTCTGAACTAATATCTCAGCCAACTGAATGTGGCAAGAGGGAAGGAGAAAGTAGTCTTCCTCTCCTGATGACATGATTTCACATGGAAGCATTACTGAGAACCCAAGGCAGCAGATTTCCAAGAAGACATCTAACCCACTGGATTATAGATGCATCCTGACACTGATGCTTATATTTCCATGTCTGTTTGGATGTGTCATAAAAAATCTACCAAGTACTACAAGAACAAAAGCAGTTCCCACTTAAGGATAATCTAGAGTCTTGTAATTAAGTTAGACTACAAACAAATTTAAAACTTTGATATAATTCTCTTGGAAAGCTTATTTATTCAAGTGAATTTGTGCTGGGATTTCCCAAGAGAATTTTCTCTGCTCTGGAGTACATCACAGTTTCTATGGGTATGTGCCAATCCTTCCTGTTGGAGATGCCTGAAGTGTCTTTATAGTCAAATTAAATGAAAATCAAGAGTCTCAATGTTTTTTTACCAAATATATAATGGCTTCCCATCCAAATAAAAACATGTTTCTGCAGTAGTGACCTCCTGAGTCATTTAGCTGAATATTTTTCATTTTGCAGCTGCATCTTTCCCCAAACACCCCTTAATCACTCAAAAAAAAATCAGTGTTAATCTTTGCATTAAAAAACTACATCAAGACCAGGTCTTAAACTGCTGTACATTCAGTGCATTGTTCTTCTCTGATGCAGTGATTGCAGCACTTTTTCCAGTTTTGCTAGTGAAATCAGGAGGTCAAACTTCATATCAGTATTGAATGGGACTTGTTTTCATCCAACTATTTGCTTTTCAGTATGCATGTTTCTCAGATACAAAGATACATGCTTTTCCAGCATCCCTGAGAATCTAACATGGATTGCAACACAATTTGCAGCAAGATCTCCATTTGCTGCTTTTTGTTGTTGCTGCAGACCATCTTAAATTATTGTGAGATTATTGAGAATGTTGTGGCTTTTCAAAGTTGATTTTCTCATAAAGCATTGCAGCCATTTTGTTCCACGCTTCTTGTTTTCCATTTGATAATTCAAGGACTTGGATTGAATGAATTAAATATGAGTCATGTACATTACAAACTATTCCATGTATTAGGAACACAGATGTTTACTGCCATTAATTATTGAGATCATTTTGGGATGAACTTTGTCATAACCTTGAAATGAGCAAGCTGATGGAGAATATGAACCAATGTAAAGTTTTTCCATAGCTCTGGAATATTTTTCCCTAGGAAAAGCTGCAGAAGTATTTAAAAAACAACTTTAAGTTCAAAATTTTCTGAAGAATAAATCAGAAATGTTTTCCATCTATGATAAGAGCTAAACTGGGTTCATCTGTATTTCAAAAACCAGAATTCCAAATTGTTTCTTGTCCTAGTGTGTTTATCAGAATAGAGAGATGGTCTGAATAGCCTATTGTTAGTAACAAGCTTTGCTTCATCAAGTCAATAAATGGTTGAGTTGTTATATCATGTAGTTTCAGTTCATGAATTGTGCATCTGTTCAAGCCTCAACAGACTGAGAGTGCTTGTTTACAGGCTGCAAACTTTTCCCAGTTCACAATTTCACTTTTTAAAAAAGAAATTAAATGTAGCACCAATTGCTAAAGAAGAGAATCAACATGAGAGTTAGGCTAATTAGGGATACTTAGCAGTCGAGTTTGTCTCAAACCTGTGAATGGCAACAAACCCTTCAAGCAAAACTTCCCAAACTCACTGTTTTCTTTAATATAATAACTACCAAAGCTAACTCTTGCCAGTGTATTAATTTGAATGGCACAATCAAACATCTTTCGGGAGATTATCAGCACCTTTGATCTCTTGATCCACATATGCAAACCTCTTTGATGCTGGGTAGAAACCCAGCATGAATAAAAGACAGCCTATTTTCTGAGCAACAGAGGCTGATCTGGGAAAGGTCAGGCAGAGAAAATGGACATGTACATAAGACAGAATCATACTAAAAAAATCTCATCTTTCTCTAACTGGATAAATGAACTTTTCCGAGGCTATTTGCTTTGCTTTGTTATGCTTTAGTGAAAGTGAAATACAGAGCATAGAGAATTGTGGGTGCAACATTTCACTTCCTGGTTTTGACATTTCTGGTGGGTTATTACTGCTAAATATTTGTGAGCTTTCGTGACCTTCAGCGCTCAAAGAGCTGCCACCGGGAGGTGGATACACACAGAGCCACAATAAGTGCAGCATTTCAGGTACCTGTGGAAACTCTATTAGCTGTAACTTTAATTTCAACCTCTGTCCCTGGGCCTGTGACAATCCCTTTTCAGGAGGATGGGGTGGTGCCTAATTGTCCTGAGCAGCAAGTAGTCAGGACTGTGGGTTTTGTGAGAAGGTGGAATGGGCTGCTGGACATCTGCCACAGGGGTGGTTTTGATAGTACTGGGGCGGCCTATAGAAGGGAAATACCCCAAAATAGACAGAGGAAAAACTGTGAAGAGGGAACAGCACCATTATAGTAGATACCTAAAGAAATAATGACCTTCATTTTACTGTGTCTCTCTTCTTGCCCTAAACAAAAGAACTTGCTTATGTTTTGGGGCACAATAATTTTCAAGTGTTTTCATGTAAAAAAAAAAAATTCTGCCAACTGATGTGAACATATTTATTCACAACATTAAGAGCTGTTTGTTGTGGATATGCTATTTTTGTTATGGATGTGCTATTTTTAATCACATTTCTGGTCACATTCTTCTAGAATCCGTTATGTAAATTCTGAAAGGGAAAAAACATCAGTCCTAAGGTGGTCAGATGACAGATGCAAACTGGCCATTCTTTCCCTCCTTCAGCTGCTTATAACACTCATTTGTGGGAGTGACAAGTCCCCTTGGTCCTTCCCAGCTGCAGTGCTGAGATACTGACATCCGAGGTTTGGTCCTCACCATTATAGTTCCTGTATTGGTGCTCTATAATTAGAACCTTTCTCATTTACAGAGAGTATTGCCATGCTGCCTAGTGTCTAAAAACATCCTGGTAATGATTTAAGACTCATGAGGGCATTTTGCTGTATAGCAGAAGGAATACTTGGTTAGATTGCTGAGATCTAAGGTGCTCCATTTAGGGTCTTTTAGTCTTAAAAGGGTTAGGTATCCTTCAAAAGCAGTTCTTTCATTTTTTTAAACAGTAATAACTCAAAGTTTCAGATTATTCCTTTGATCATGAAATATCATGCATACTGATGCTCTATAAGGCCTCCAGAACTATCTCAGGCAATGAATGGCAGTACAGGAGCAGTCTTGTCTTTATTTATCATTTCTGGAAAAGTGGATGCCAGAATCTGGATTTGTTCTCACGTGTGTTAGGATGAAAAGTCACCAAAGCCCAGATACACAGGAACCCCAGCATGATGACATCCAACCTGACTTTCCAGTGCCACTTCAGAGGCAGAAATTTGCAATTCTGAATTATTCACCTTACTTACCTTATCCAGCTGAGGAAGAGTTAGGCACCAGACTGTGGGATATACAACAAGCAGGATGCCAAGCAAAGGGATGCAGAGAAAATGCTGAAACAAGAGATGAGTCTGAAGCTCCCTCTCCCTGTCCCAGGGCTTCTGACAGCTGAGTGAGAGGGGTTTATAGCTCTGAAAACCTGCAGCCACTTCAGTTGCTGCTTGTGTATGGATGACTGTGTTAAAAGAAGATGCCTACAGTAATGGTACTGCTCCTCACCTTACACGAAGAGCAGATGATGGACACCATTTCACAGGGGTATTCATCTGGATGACTTTGGAATAGCAACAGGAGCATGAACTCCCTGCTTTGTGCTGAGCTCAGTAGTGTTGGCACGGGCTGGGTGTTTTGTAACCATCCCTAATAAACAAAGGATTCTAGGCAGCCCACCAAATAGTTAGAGAATGCCTAAACACACCGTGAAACAAAATATCTGCTGAGACACTCATCTCATCCAAGATAAGGAGGCCTCTGGGAATACACATTAGAAGTACACTTTAGGTGCCTAAATAACTTTACTGATGACAGCTGAGGTACCTTTCAGGTATGCATGCCACAGGCAGAATTGTTGTGACTCACTCCCTTGAAGGCAGGCATCTCAATTCTGCTTGAGCTATGCCATAGGCACCTAAAGGCTTTTGGAATATTCTCCTAAATATTTGAATTTATAAAAATATCTTGTTTCAATAATATGGCAAGGATTCAAATGGTTTCCAATTTTTCTATGTAAATGAGTGGGAGGTGATGTTTTGGATTTTGTAGATTCTTTCATTTTCCTAACATAATTACCAGAATAGGATTTAAATTAATCCAGCACTTCCAAAGGGCTTTTCATTGACTTGATCACAACTATATGTTAAAAAAATTAAAATTTCTAGACACTATTTCAGGACTTCTTAAGTTGCTTTGCCAACTTTTCTTTTGCAAATATGATTCTGAGGACAGATTTTTGTTGTCTCAGAATATTGTTTCAGATAACATCTACACATCATTTTGCGTTTTATAAATGAGACCTTTACACCTTATTTGCCAGACAAGCACCCTCAGCTTGTGCAAACTTTTTCAAAATTCCCCACAGCAATGGAAATTTAGCTATAATATGAAAGGCATCTCTGAGTGTATGTGCTGATTTCTAAAAGTTCAAAAATAGCTTTCCTTTTTGTCTGAAGTGGAGTAGTTTCATTAAGAGCTGGAACTGTAACTTGGGGCTGGCCATTTTAATGGTCCTACTGAAGACGGAGCAAAAGACAAAGGCCGATCATCTATGCAGAGCAAGACTGTGCTCTCTAACCAGTGCTAGCACTTCAAAACCCAGAAAAGCAAATCTGTTGCCATAGCCTAGGATTTTGCCTGGTTTACAGCAGTCCAGTTTAATAAATCTTACATCCTGTTGTGCCGTGTAGGCACTTGGTTGGTGGCTGTAGCTGCAGCCAGGTGATTTATTACTGCTACTGACACATTCTTTTGGGTGGATGTATAACATTGCTTGCACTGGAAGCTGTTCTTCTC
The DNA here is from genome assembly GCA_910950805.1 of Acrocephalus scirpaceus scirpaceus. Taxonomy (NCBI): domain Eukaryota; kingdom Metazoa; phylum Chordata; class Aves; order Passeriformes; family Sylviidae; genus Acrocephalus; species Acrocephalus scirpaceus. The sequence goes on along the minus strand of OU383774.1, from coordinate 49,652,069 downwards.
CCCAGACATGCACACCAAGAAATGTTAGCAGGACTACATCTTCTCCCAGATCAAATATCAGTGGTAAGTTGTTGCACGTTTGTCTCTGTGGTCTTTCACATTGCTGAAGCAGTAAGCAATGAAGCAGGAGCACATCCAGGTTTGCGTGGTGGTGGCTGTCCCAGGGACAGAGAGTCTTGAGGGTGGCAGGAGCCGACTGCTGCCATCCTCTTCCCCCAGCTGGCATGCTGGCATTCAGGGATCACAAGGTGGTGCTCTTGTACTTATGGCAAGTTATTCGAAGGCCAACACTTGTGCCTGAGGCTGTCTCTCAACCTTCTGCTACAAAGGACAAGCTGAGCTAAGCAGCACTGCTGGTGGTTGCACGCCTGCTTATACCAGCAGAGATTCCTGGTTAGAACAGCATCTCCAGGGATGTGTCCCTGTGTAAGAAAAGGTTAAATGCTGCATGCTCACAGAATTGGAATGTGTTGCGATACAGGGACATCCCTTCTTGGTGCCTCATCAAAAGACATTCTCTTGAGCAGATGTCATAAAATCTGGGCTGAATGCTTCCTTCATGTTTGTAATTCTCCAGTGGGAAAAGAAGGAGACCCAGAAGATGTTTTCTATAGACTAAGGATTTAGCTATCTCTTTCCATCCTCTTTTAAAGCTGAGCTCACCACTCCTCGCCTAAATTAAATACTTTGGCCTTGTCACGTACTGGTGTGATACATCCCATTTAAAACAGAAGATTTATCTTTTTACCCAAGCTGGACTCTGTATTTTACTTCATGCATTTCTCACTTATCTATTGTCTTTTCTCCAAGGACTTCTTGGCTATAAGGGTGACACATTAAAGAATTTGTGATATCTCTAAGGTCCTTTGCACTCTATATACAGAAATAGTACCAGGACTCTAGAAATCATACAAAGGTAATATCTCAGAGAGCAAGAGAGGGATTAAACATGGACAGTGGCTCTGGGACTGTGTTTAAAGATGATGGAACATCTCCTTCTTCTGCAAATCTAGCAGAAGGGTCATATTATAATGAGTTGGTAGGAAGCTATTTCAGGAGACTGGAGGATGCAGCAATCTTGTAGTTAACAAGAGCAATTCGATTACAGAGCAGGCTGCTGTGATTGCTGCTCATTGTGTACCTGAGTGAGAACTGAACATCTCTCACTCCACATTTCTCTGAGCACCCCCTCTTTGTACATCCTCTTTGCTACAAGTAATAGGCTATGTCTGACAGGTGTTATTCTGTACAAGAGAAAACACATTGCTGAGAGCTCTGAACTGTACTGTAGTAAGGCCACTGATCTTCAGTTTCAAGCTACATACTGGAATATAGAAACCCCATGCTTGTTACTTCTGGTTTTCTTTGAAAATTTTCTCTCCTTTTCATGTTGAGTGATCCTCTTAGTGCTCTGTGTTTTGTAATAAATTCTGTTTCATAACAAATTCTGTGTGCCCAGCTTTTAGATATTTCTTTAGTATTTCGGTATCACTTTCTCAAGTGAGGCACATGTTGAAATGCTGTTGTCACCACTACATGCACCAGTGATTCATATGCATGGAAAATAAAAATAGTACTGAGTTGTACAAGTTTGGTACAAGGTCTTCTACAGTTAAAATTTTGTGCAGAAGCCACCAGTGACAACTTTGCTGCAAGAACATACAGAGAGAGATTGAGCTTGCTGCAGCATCCTGGAGAATAGAAAGGGATATGTTAAGAACAAAGCAGCTTTTTTCTCTCTCATTCAATAGAACTTCTTATTCTTATGACCACCACAGTCTGATTTTAACACCAATGTGACAGCATTTGCCATCTTCTCTTGAAATGTTCTCTCTAGCTAAAGGAAAAAATTGCTTGTATTTTCTGTGATCTTATTATGTGAGGACACTGGAAAGAGTTGTGGACAATATATTCCCTACTTGCTAGGACAAAAAACATTAATGAAAAGGTCAATTCTATTTTACAATCTATTGGATTCCATAAATGATACTATACTGACTAAAGCAGCCTGCAGTAATAATATTGAAAATAGAGTTGAAACAAAATTTGAGTATATATTAGCAATGAAGTGTTTCAATGTGATTGTAAAGTTCAAATAATGTATCAGGAATTTTAATGCATCCTGCCACACTTCAGGATAGGGTTATAATTCATAAAAAAAAAGGCTACAGCATTCAAGCATATAAACATGCACAAGAACACTCAAATGACCTGAGTGTACCTTCAGCAAATTTGCAGATGGTACCAAGCTGAGCAGCTGACACACCTGAGGGATGGAATGCCATCCAGAGGGACTTGGATAAGCTGGAGCAGTGGCTCATGGGAACCTCATGAGGCTCAACAAGACCAAGTGCAAAGTGCTGCACCTGTGTTGGGGCAACCCCTGGTACCAGCACAGGCTGGGGGATGAACAAATGCAGAGCAGCCTTGCCACAAAGGACTTGGGAGTGCTGGGGCATGAGGGCCTGGACATGAGCCAGCAAAGTGTGTGACTGCATCCCAGAGTGCCAATCCTGTCCTGGTCTGAACCAAAAGAAGTGTGGCCAGCAGGGTGAGGGAGGGGATTCTGCCCCTCTATTCCACTTTGCTGTGCTGTATCCAGCTCTGGAATCCCCAGAACAGGAGGGATTGACGTCTTGGAGTAAGTCCAGAGGAGGCCACTAAGGTAATTAGAGAACTGGAGCACCTCTCCTATGAGGAAAGGATGAGAGAATTGGGATTGTTCAGCCTGAAAAAGAGAAGGCTTTGGAGTGACTTAATTGTGACCTTCCAGCATCTGAAGGGAGCTTACAAGAAAGATAAAGAGAAATTTCTTACAGGATGATGCAGAATGGCTTCAAACTGAAAGAGAGTAGGTTTAGATTAGATGGTAGGAAGAAATTCTTCACTTTTAGGGTGGTGAGGCACTGGAACAGGGTGCCCAGAGAAGCTATGCATGTAGTGTTCAAGGCCATGTTGGATGGGGGTTTGAGCAACCTGGTGTAGGGACTCTGCCTATGGCAGGGAGGGTGGAACTAGATGATCTTTAAGGCCCTTTCCAACCCAAGCCATTCTGATTCTATGATTTTATGATTTTATGATTCTATGATTATGTGATTCTATGATTCCGTGATTCTATGATTCCATGACCTTGACTGTCTCTGAATGTGTAATATCAACAAAACCTACCTCAGGATCCCTCATTCACTTCTCTATGTACTTTCTTCTGTTTCTCTCCTGGAATGCAAATCCTTCAGATTCCTGGAAACATTCAAGGCCAGGCTGGATTGAGCTCTGAGCAACCTGATCTAGTTGAAGATGTCCCTGCGCATTGCAGGGTGGTTGAATTAGATGAACTTTAAAGGTCCCTTCCAACCTGAACTATTCTATGTTTTAAGATAAAATAGCTCAGTTTTGCCACTTTTACAGAGGCATGAAGCCTCCATAATTCTAGTTGAGGTCTGTGGTTAGCACTACAGGTTAAATACTGAAAATTGTCTCTGAAATGACTAACAGAAAACTTCACAAAACACTATCTGGAAGTGAAGTAAAAAAGCTGGTACTCAACTCCTGTGCTTCAGTTCAACATGATCTTGAGAACCTTGAGAGCCTTGAGAGGTCATTCCACTTTTCCTTCAGCAAGGAAAAGGGCCAAGTCCTGTGGGTGTGGCGGAATAACCCCTACATCAGAACAGAGTGGAAAGAGCTGGCTGAGTCAGGCTTGCCCCACTGAAAAGAACTGACAGACCCAGGTGCCAGGTTAAATATGATCCAGCCTGAACTTCCATCACAGAGGAAGAAGACTGCTTCCTCAGCTCCATTGCCAAGACCAAAGCCAGCATAGCAAGGACTGTTACTATCCCCTCTGCTTGGCACTGGCCCATCTGGAGCAGTGTCCAGCTTTGGGCCTAAAGCCCATTCCCTGAAGGAGATGCTGAGGTGTCTGGGGTGAAAAGGACACCAGGAGGTGAGGAAATAGCAGCCCACAGCTATGCCAATGGGTATTACAAAGACTACAGAATCAAAGATTTCTTGGAAGTGGAAGATACTCAGTTGCAGAAGAGGAAATGGCCACAAATTCTGTTCTGAGAGGTTCAGGATAGAGTTTGGGAAACAGTTTGAGAGCCTAATTGAGAGTGGTGGTGGAATCTTTATCCTTGGAATGGATCCTGAAAACTCAGAAAAAGCATGGCTGACCTGACCAAGTGCTGGCAGTAGAGCTGCAGGGTGAACCCCAGAGGTCCCTCCCAACCAACATTCTGTGACCTTATGATATGTTCCTGAGAATGCTCCTCTGGCAAAAAGGAATATTATTCCTGCAATAGTCATGTGGGCTGTTGGGACAGTACCTTTTCCATACGTATTGCAAGCACACACAAGCCTGAAATGTGCCATTGCCAAGATGTGTCCACTTGCCAAAAAGAGAAAAGCATGCCACAATTTTGTGCCAAAAGCAGAAAGCCATACAATCTTGGCAAGCATAATACATAAACCTATGGCTGGCATGCTCTTAAGGCATCCACTTTCCCTTCTTTTGCTTGGATCAAAGGCAGAAGTAGTTCAGCTCTGCCCAGAGCATGGCAGGGATGTGTTTCTCACAACATGCACACTGGTGGTGAGACTGAGCCTGATCTGGCACATTCAGTGTTTTTAATACACTTGTAGAACAAGGAGATCTTGATGTTACAGACGGATTTGAAAATTCTGAATTCTGTTTGATTCTGACAGCCTTAGAAGGCTGGGTGCTTTACTGCTCAGGGAGCACACAGGCTGCAACCCAGGACATAGTGATGAAACTCCAGACTACAGCTCTACCCTTGCTCTATGAGTTCAGGAAAACCTGAGCACTAAGCCAAAAGTCTATCCCTGAGAAGGTTTAGGTGAGAGTTTGAAGGGTCAGAGCTGTTCTGTTGTGCCAGAACTGATGTGTGGGGGCATGACAGGGAACTGCCTCACTTACTATGATTCATTTGCTTTAAGACAGAGAAGATCAAGGAGGAGACGAACGGAAGCACAACTTCATAAACCAAATTGGTTCAAGTGACTTTTTAAAATACAATTCATCTCCAGAACGTTTATGCTAGATAAAGAAGCTGGTGCTCTAAGAAGCAGAAACACTACATTAAGTGGAATAATGAATAATAGTGTATCATAGGTTATAAAGAATAATGGTATGAGCCCTCCAGAGGTGCTGAAGTATGTACTGCACACAGGTTAGGGCCCTGTTTTGGTAGATCTCATGCCAGTCACTTTGTCTCACCTCTGCTTTCATCATAACTATTGAGATTAGACAGGGAAGAAACAGGGTATCTTTCTCTTCTGAATATTCTCCCACTTCCATTTCTGAGAACTTTACCCCGTGCAAAAATTATCTGACAAAGAAAGGGCTGTCCTCCTTCTTCATAGTTCCACATTATGATCTCTTACACATTGTATGAATTCTGACTGCTATAGCCACCAGTCTCAAATAAGCCAGAATGTATATAGCTGCTTTGGTGAATCAGAAAAGGACAACCATCAAAAACAGTGCAGAAAATAAACACACAAGAGTGTTGTTGCCTGCAGTTTTATAATTAAAGAAAGATCTGATCTTATCACCAGCAATAGAGCGTTTGCCACAATTGGAGGGATGTTGTTTCAATTTTGTATTTCTTTGCAAGGTTCATTGAGAGTTTTCAATACTTCAGTATTCTCAGTGCCTTGCAAAACTGGTCAAAGCTGACAATGTCAGCCTCTGAAGGCCAACATTTCTGTATGGGGAATGTGAAAGGCTTTTAGATATTTCTGTGAAGTTCTTTGTGAAGCTGGTGCTCAGAAATGGGATATTGCTGTGGCCATCAGACAGGGTAGGGGTGGAGAAACAGGGGCATTTAGAAGGTAGAGTTTTCTGCTTTTGCATTTAGAAGGCAACACTGGGTCTTTGAAGGGCACAGTTACCCCAGAGCAGTACAGATGTAAGTTGCACATAAGTTTCCCTCCCCTGAGAGTTTTTATCCCTTGTTCTGAAACTGTGCCCAAGGAAACCTCTGAATAGTTTTTTTCTAACATTCACTTGAGAAAAGGAGATATACATCATTTGATAGGATTTTATTTTTATACTCTAAATATTGATTTGTTCCTGCTTACCTCTTGCATATCTACTCCTTTGGGCCCATACACTATAATACATCTTCACCTCCAGCTCCCCATGGGATATTCAAGTCACGTTCAGTCCCTCCATCACCTCCACAGTTCCTTCCCTCCCACTATAACCTCTGGAGTGCAGCCAGTTTAAGTTCACATGCTATAATTGACTGGAGGCAGCTTCAGTGAAAGGGGTTAGATAATAATTGGTTTATTTCTGAGAAATGGAAACTGAAAAATGTATGGGTAGCAGGGGAGAAGTGTATTCTGGCAAGTACATTTCATTAGACTAATTAACACATCTTGTAAGCATTCAAACCCTTTCCAACCAAAATGCCCTTAACTTCTTTGTCAGGGCAATAAACCTCAGCAGTCTAAGTTATCTGAATTATATAGAAATTGAATTCCAACTGTGCAGTGTTTGCCAATGCAGTGATAATGCTCTTGTTAAGTGTCCCATGCTTTGTCATTGAGAGAGCTGCATCAGGGGACTTCCAGGCCTTCTTGTGTGACCTAATCAGTGTCCAGCCTGAGTAATGGGATGATGGCAGGAGCCAGCATTCCTGCAAGATGAGGTGATGTTGTCACCAAGTGGAAATCTCAAACTGAACTGCTATGAAGCAAAGTATTTTATGTCACTCCAGCAAATTCAGAAGAAAATGTTTTTTGTATTTTGGGCATGTCAGAACACTTCATTTCAATGTAATTTAGTTAGAAACCTAATGTAGACATCTTCCCTAAGAATATTAAAAGAAAAAAAAAAAGACTGCTGTTTTTTGACATGAATAATGAAAATTTCAAGTCCTGTAATTCTGATGTGCAATGAGAACAAACGGGATAATGTCAAAATATCCCACTGAATAATTTTTTTTTTCATTCTCAGCTGTACTTTTGGGGAATTGGATGGGATGATATGTTTCTATACTAATTTTTTGTAATATCTGTGCACCCTGAGACTGTTGGTGCAAATTTAAAACAGACCTTTCTATCCCAAAGTAAAACTGGAACGTAGCCTTTTGATTCAGTTACCAGATGGTGTATGGTATTTATGAGAACAGTTGTTAAATGCTTTATCGTGTGACTCACCACACTGATAGCTGCCTGTTAATGAAAAGTGGACGGTGCAATCGCAGTTACAAGTGCTCTATTGTTGAGGGGAGCTGGTTGAGCTGATTCATATAAACAGTTTCCCTCAGAAGTTCAATCAAGAATATTTGGATTCATCCTCAAAGTGCTGGTTTTATACAGCTGAAAACTGCTAACTTTACTGGAAAAAAAAGTTTTTTAAACCAGAACTTTGACCTTATTTTCTGGGAGGGAAATGCAGTTCAGCAGTTAACTATATTTATTTTTTAAAATAATTTCTGACCTGGGTGATGCTCCTAGCTACTAACTAAAATTATCCAGGGAAAAATGAATCCTATTTGTTATGCTGATATTATTACGTGACATATTAGCTGTTAATTGGACCAGCTGGAAGGCATTCTTGCCTTTTCTTGGTGTAAGGTACGAAGAATTTTAGATAGGAATTTGTTTTTACCCATTTTCACACTCTTAAGAAATCATTCTAGGGCAACATGATAAGATTGAATTCAATTCAGGTATTATTTAAAAATCCTTGCTATGAGATTTTTGATAAAACATTGCTTATCAGTTATTTCAAGAGCTGAAAAAAATACTGACAGCATGCCACACATTTCATGAAATTAAAAGGACCATAAAACAGGCCTAAACCAAAAGACTATGAAAACTACTGCAAAGACAAGTAGGTGTCATTGTTAAACACTTATTTAGTTGCCTTTATCTTGTTGGTTTTTAGGTTGCTTTTGTTTGCTTTTGAGTAGTAAATCAGCCTTAATGGAAACACTGCAGCTGAAATGGCATCTGTAGCCCTGCTACTGCTTGCTGTAGCTCATGTGAATAAAAATAAGCCCAAATATACCTGAACTAAAATTACAAACCTTGTTCTCTCTGGCTGCTGCACTGCAGACAGAGTCCACAGGGAGTATCCCCTGGTGGAGAGAGTTATACAAAAGGTGCATGATTTAACTTTTTTCCCAGAATCTGTAAGGAGTCAAAATTCCTTAAAGTACCCAAAATACACCAGATGGAGGGCAGCCCTGAATTGTCCTCTGATTCTTCATCATTTATGCAGAATTTCACTTATCTAAAGTAACAGTCTGGATTTAAAAGTATCCAAGAAAAGAGAGTGGTTGGAAAACAGCAGTCTGGTGCAATGCCAGAGGCTCACAACAAATCCAGGAGAATTTTAGCAATCCCCTGCTGCTTCCATGAATAATCAAACCTTATTTAAACACTCTGGAGACTATTTCTTTCTCCTTCAGCTCCCACTAAGTCTTAGTAAGCATAGTGAGATTCCAGTGGGATCCTTAGCAGAGTAAAGTACAATTTGTGACGAAGGCAACCACGCAGTGTCTGGTGGCAAAGGTTGGAGAGACTTGTTGTATTCACATGATGTTGCAACAGAATTCCCTTTACTCAGATGCCTGTTTGCACTTTGGCCTTGGGATAATGCAGGGGAGATATAGGGACAGAGACAGAGACAGGTACCAGTGTGACCTTCTCAGTGACCACTGACCCAGCAGCCACCTGTGACTGGTATTTCAGGCAGGGCTGAAGCTCCTCCTGGGCTCTGCATTTCGGCTGCACAAGACCCCACCTTTCTGGCAATGGTGCAAGCTGGATTCCTAGGCACCAGTGAAGGTCTCATCCTGAGACTGCAATCACACACCTGTTTGCCCACACACGTACCTGCCTGCCCAGGGAGCTTCATGCAAGTCAATGAATTTACTCAGGACAGTGAATTATGTATTAGTGTGTTTGACAAAAGGGGATGCAAAGGTTTGCAGAAGAAAACGCTAGTGATCCAAACAAATGTGACAAATAAGAGGAACAAATATAAAGTTTAGAACTGGCCATCTCAAATGCAAGTTTGCCTGAAACTCTCCTTAATACGTGTTTAATTCCATCCAGCTATTTCCCTTCTTTAAGGAAAAGAGAATTAAACTTCCCTCTGCTCTTTTAAAACCAAACAAAGTCTGCAAATTCTACAGAAAAGAGCAGCAAAAAATAGGGGGTCTGGAGGAACCAACTCATGAGGAAAAATATAAATAGACCTTGGTGAAGTGGTGGCTCAGAGGCAATGTGATAAACCAACAAATATTTGTAGGCTGTAAATACCAAGGATAGAAATTTGGTAGGACATAGTCAGACATAGTCAGGACTAAAAGGAGAGAAAAAAAATACATGCTAGGAGTAAAGGAAAAAGAACAGTTGAGTGAGATTCAATATAGCTGGGAATTAATAGGTGGCACACCTATCCTGCAGGGAAGAAAGTGCTGATAAGTAAATAGGCTGAGAGAGATGTCCGGACTGTCTATCTCTCACTGCTGTGGTAAGGTGACTAGTTAAATCTCAGCCATTTACGTGTGTGTATGCCTAGCTTTCGAAACCTGGCTTGGCTGCACGTTAAACACCATCAGGGTGAGTTTCAAAGGCCCAATGCAAATTCGGGCTACCTGTGCCACTCCCTCTGCTGCCACACAGGTACCCACAGGCAGAGGGCTCAGGCAGCTCTCCCATGTGTCAGTGCAGAGTCACAGTCCCACTTGTCACTGCCATGTGGGCATGGGTTTGGATGGGGAAAATCTGTCTCTTTGGGGGGTTTGACCTCGTGTAGGACCAAAAAATGAAAATGGGAACAAAACCTTTTGAAAGCTTGTGGGAAACCAGTGAGCCTCTGAGCAGGTCTCTGCCCTGGCTGTACAGGAAGGTTTTCTGCTCAGGTTCCCCGGCATCACCCCGGCGAGGTCTCAGACGCAGTGGAAATACCCGTTTTACAAGGCTCAACATTTTTTTCTTCCGCCTCTCCCTCCAAAGTTCTGCCAGACAGTGCATCTTCCTCAGCAGCAAAAGGGGTCGAAGGTTTGTCCCAGCCCCAGGCAGAGCCAGGCAGGCTGACCCAACTCCACCCCTCTGCCCAGCCCTGGGTGCGGAACCAGGATCAGGATCAGGATCAGGATCAGGCAGGAAAACCTCCGGCCAGCTTTGCCCCAGCTGCTCCCAGCTCGGAAACCTCTGAACAAAATGTTCCCGGCAGGGAACTGGGAAGGAGTTTGCTCCTTGTTGCAGATTTGCAAAAGACCTTCCACACGCCCAAGACGGTCCCTTCTGGCTCCTCCCCGCCCCACCGGCGGCCGATGAAAGAAAGCGCTTCCACCAAGGTTCTTGGCTCTTGCTAACGGAGAGTTATTTCCTGCTTGGGGTGTGCTAGCCTTAGCCTCTGGAAATGGGAAATTCCACCCTGAATCCGGCGGGAACTTATTTCACTGACCGAAGTCCGTCCTGTCTCAGTGATATTCTGTGGGAATTTTTCCTCTGAGAAACCAGTGGCTTCTGAGGGTGGAAAATGGAGCTTTGCCTAGGTCTTTAACCAGCGTGGTTAATACACCAGCAGAAAACATTGTAAAATGACCCTTTAGTGAATTACCAATCTACTAAACTAGAAATTAGAAGCAAAATTAATTTAATTAAACCAACAAGTTATTCACAGACTAGAGACAGCAATATTTATTACAGCTAGTCCACTCTAACCTGCACCCTGAATGCAAAAGTCAGGCTATCTGACCAAGTAAAGCTGGTACTCTGAGTTAATGGAGCCAGCACTGAGGTTATGAGAGGTGCGAGGTGGGGAAGGCCTGAGGTCTCTTACTTCAGCTGGAAAAGGCACGGCTTTTGCACTGTGTGTTTACTGGTTTCCCTTCCCAGCATGTCGTGACTTGCCCCTCCAGGAGTGAAAACAGATCTACAGATGTTATTTCAGCTCGCTCACCTATGTATGCTCTGAGTTTTGGCTTTGAGCGCTGCGTTCCTGCTGCACTCCCAGCCCGCATTAGCAGACGGGCACTCCTCTCAGCCCGGGTCTGTGCGGGGCTGAGCACGCAGGGAGCAGGGAAGCTGGGGGTCTGTGTCCCTAAATACGATTTCTAAGCAGTTTGCACTCAAGTGTCACCAAGTTAAATAGAGGCAAGAAGAAAATGGCTTCTCTGGCGGACAGGCACAGAGCAAAGCTGTGTATGGGGAGCTTGCACAGAACAACGGGGCAGCTGTGGCAGAGGCAGGAGGAGCAGGGAGCCTGTGGGCAGACAGCCCTGCGGCATCAGGAAAGGGGGAAAATCCCAGGTGAGGCTGACCCAAAGGGTTAGGAGCACTGCCAGCCCCCCTGATATGAGGGGCTTTCAGTGCCCAGGGCTTTTCCACAACCATGGTTTTCCAGGGAAAAGGTTTGGAATATAAAGCTCTAAATGGGGTTAGAATAGTAACTAAGAGAAAAGGTGAAGAAGCATTAAATATAATGGTAAATGAGATTATTTTTATGAAAACGTTAAAGAATAACGCCAGAAGGGGCAAGGCACAACGCCTGGCTCCAGGCTGTGGTGTCCCTGTGGCTGGTGCGGCAGGAGCAGTGGCACTGAGGTGCTCTGTGAGAGCCTCCCGCGGCCGGGCTGGGGACACCGGGGCACGCCCGGGGCCGCGGCAGGTCCAGCGCGCTGTTTCAGTGACAGCCGGGTGCATCTGGCAGCCGCGTCCCGCAGAGCAGATGCTGCCCGTGGCCGTGACCGGCGTGCAGGCAGGCAGCATTCCACATGTGCTCCCGGGGTCTCCCGATTGGTGTGCTCCGCTGAAGGGGCTGGTCCTTGAAGTCAGCTCCTGTGCCTGTGACAGATGATGTTTTTATGCAAGAAAACAAAACCAGGATATCTGATGGACTGTGTTATCTTTACAGACAGCTTGGAGCTACAGATGCAAGGCAAGAAGTTTTATGCTTGAACTTCAAAACTGTGAGTGGAATTTAAAATGCCTCCTTTTTTTTAATTTTTATTTTGCGTGTGCATGTATGTGTGTGTGCAACTTTGCATGAAGTATATATATCTGCATAACTTCATTATCGAGCAAGCTGTTGTGAATTCTCCTAAGATGAAATAATTACTGCTTTGGAAAACTTCACAGAGTGTTAGCTGCATTTACAGCTGGACTAATATATGTGTACACTGAGGAAGAGAAGGATGTTCATGTGAGTGCAATTATTCTAGTTGGAAATTATTTAAAATCATCTTTTTCACTGGAAAATCTGTTTGAGCAGGACTAGTGGTACTGAGGGAGAATCTCCTGGGAGTTATCAGCAAATGTCAGGCTGGTCTGTGTGTCTTTGTTACAAGCACATTTGATGTTTGCTTGTGTATGGAGAGGGATTAGGTAAAAACCTGCTGTTACCATTGTGTAACAGCACTGCACTTGCTGGATGAAAAATCTGTTGGTACCAGGTGTTAGAAAGCTGGCCAATTAATGATGATTGCAGGAAATTAGTTTAAGAGAATATTGTTCATTATGATGCAGATTTACAGAACTAATTCTAACAGATACATTGCACTAGCACTGGAGGATCATTTCTGTAGCTGAAATATTAATAACCTGCTCTTTCTTGCATAGGAGTAATGAAATTAATTTCTATGGGAGAGCTCTAGGTGTTGATACCCATACCAGGAGTCCAAACCTGAGCAGGCAGTTTGCCACTCCAGGTTTGTGGTATTTTCACTTCCTTATGGGAACTGTCCAGGATGGTCTAAAATGACCCCTGTCATCCTAGAGTGGTATTTGGTATAAAATCTTGTGTGTGAAAAGAGCTATATGATACAACTTTTCTTGATTCACTTTGATGTTAGTGCAAGCTGAGATACATGTTCTGAAAAAAAAAATTTATAAAAGAAAAAATGAAAAAAGTTTTCTTAAATCCTGTCTGGATTGTTCCACAGCTCTTTCTAGCCACCCAAAACAATTCAACATCTTTCTCAATTTAACATACATTTATTTTCCTTAGTAAGCAGGCATGTTTCTATTCTCTTCTACATGTTTCTCTTTCTTGGCAAGGGTGTTACATCAGTTTATAAATTTATATTCTGGTGAGTCCGGGTGAAATCCACAGGTTAAGTGAAAACTGTGGGTAAGTGGCATGTTACTGCTTACTAGATATAGCAGAAAGCCCATCCCTGATGGATCCATCACCACTCATTCTCTGTCTGGGTGCCTCCAGATCATGCAGCAACACAAACAGCATCCAGATGAGGTGTGGGCATACAAGTGCATTTCTTCTGCATTAGTCAGAGCACATAACATGGGATGATACCAACTCAGTACAACAGGCAGGGAGGCAATTCCATCCATTGCCTGCTAAAAAGTAAATGTCAGTATTTCTTTAACAAATGAACTGCTAGAATAAACCTATAACTTTTTGCTACTCTTCTAGCATTGGTTGCAGAGTTTTTGTTACACCATTGGCTTCTCTAAAGTCAGATACACTGTATCATCAAGGCCTGCCAGGAATTAATCTGAATTTATTGGAAATAATACAGTGATGATAAATTTCCCTTACCTTGATTCCTTTTCTCTATTTCTTGGTGGTCACTACAGCGGGGACAACCTGGATTTACCCAGCAGAGCAAAACACAGCGTTTTTCCCAAAACTGAATTTGGCACCAGCAGAAAATTGGCTCCCATAGAGAAATTCATGAAACTCAACATATTTTGGCTGAAGAAGCCCTCTTCATTGATGTGGAGGAAATCCTAAATGGAAGTCCTGCTCATAGATGTATAATGAATTAGTGTTCTGTGTTGAACAAACTGCAGCATTTTTATTTCAATAATGTTAAAATCAATACATTTTCTTTTCCCTTTCTTAAATAGCAAATGAGGCCCAAAATCTAGGAAAATTATTAGAAATGCATTTCAGCCGACTGTCTTTTAAATGCTGATAAAGTCCTTAAACTAAAGGGCCTCTATAATTCTTATAATGTAAAATGTTTCCTCTTCATGTCACATAGTTTGGTTCTTCTTGTTCCCTTAATTTGGCAGTATTTTCTCTATTAGATATTGCTGCCTAGATAGAATGGGCCAGATTCTCAGCTAGCAAGCATGAATAGAGAATAACTTCATTGAAGCCAGTGACATGACCCTGGACTCATTCCAGTGTGACCAGAGTTGGAATGTGGTTCAATACAGGCATCTGCTATCTCTGCCAGGCTGGCCTAGGAGATAAACAAAGAGTTACAGCAGTTGTGCGTGTTACTAGCAGAGGGATGGTCCTGCCAGCTCTCAGTTGTGCTTTCACCTCCAGCTTCTTCCAAAAGCAAAGATTAAACAGAGCAATCTCACTTTTGTTCCACAAGCTTCAGCTTTGTGTCTCCAGTTTATGCAAGGTTGAAGCTAAATCCAGCTACGTGCCTTCATACCTTGTCTAACCCTTTGACCTCTATCTCAAGAAAGCAAATGTATGCGTTTCGCTTTATTTTCTTTCTTCCTGCTCAGAAAGATTTTAGGTTTTCCTTGATAATTTTTATGTTTGTGGTGTTCTGTAGTGGTGATGTTGTTTTAGGAAGCTTGGCTTCTTGCTGTGAAAGTGCTGCTCCCTGTGATACTCCTGGAAGCTGCTTCCCCATTCCTGGAGAAAGTTCTGGTTTCCGTCTCTGTTGTGTGATGATAACCACACTGTTCCCATGGCCACCTACCCAGCAAAATAACTCCCAGGTCTTTGTCGTGGAGAGACTAATGGGATTATTTTGTGTTATAGGTGGGGCTTCCTTGCGACCGTTTTGATTTCCCTGTTCTGCACACTAGGACAGTCCAGAGCTCCTGCACTACAGAGAGGAGAGGTTTTGTGTGGCTCTCTGCAGGCTCTGTCCTATCTCCTGAGATTCATCCCAAAGGCATTAGCTGCCCTTGTTTCAAGTGGGAGAGGCAGCTCTGACTGATATTGCAGGTCGGAAATATCCAGTTTTTACCTCTCTTGCTGCAGCTAAAGAACTGAATTCTGTGATATTTTTACCAATAGCAGTTCATCTCAGCTAGCTGGAACTGCCAAAGCTACAAAAGGGTCTGAAGGGGACAACTCCGGATAGGCTCTGGGGTGAGGCTGTTTCCTAGTTACTCCAAAGGGCAAACAAGAACCTGGTATGTTCAGATTTTAAGGAGTTCATTACAAATGCTACCTGCTGTGAGGACTTCCAAAAACACACACCTCTCTAAGCATTCAGTATCACCAAGAAATAAACACACCAGCAAAGCCAACAGGCCTGTTCTCCTTTGGTGTTTCCCAGATTCCTAGAATGAAGTGTGTTCATATCTACCACTGAAGTGAGGATTAGATGAAGCTAAGACTCAGCTGAACTGTAGCTAAAATAGTTTCTTTTGAAGTACTTTTTAATCATTACATATCAGATATTTTTGTGCTATGTGGGCATGTTCTCAAGAGCACTCTATTAATCAAAGATAGCTTACTAGATTCTGTCTGTATGGGCACAAGTTTTACCTTACAAAATACTCATATGACATATGCAGCCTAATTACAAAATTTTTATTATTTTTTTAAATTATCGAAACTTGAAAGTTTTATAAAACCTTACCTTTTATAACTATTTAGTATTCTGTAGCATTTTGTTGCTGATAATAGCAACAGGCTATTATTATAACATTGCTTATAACAGCAATAGGCTGTTATTTTGGAACAAGTAGTTCCATTAGGAAACTAGAAAAATATGCCTGATATTATTTTTTCTTAAATTAATATTCTGCTTCCACATGTGCATTTGTGAGATGAGGATATCTGTTGTGCAGTTAGTCAACAGTGGTTATGAAAATGATCAAGCAGGTAAAGAGAAGCTGAGGACATACAAAAGAGTCCACAAAGTTAAGGAGGTCTGTGGACCTAAAAGGTAACACCTTGGTCACAACACTGCTAATATCTCTGTTTTTTCAGGACTGAGAAGTATCACGCTATACTCTCATAAAAGCTTTGCAAAACTGGGACCTTTGAGTCACCTGAGAGAAGCTGTCCAGAAGCAAAGTGTGAAAGGAAGGGAGTTAAGGGCAAAGGAAAGCGCTGAAAAAACAGACTGGTGCTAATACAACACAAATGCTCCTTGAAGCTGAAAATGAGAAAGCACAAAAGCTGTCAAGGGGAAAGATGAGGGTATGAGTAAGAGTCATGTACCTCTGATGTTTTTTGCCCTTTGTGCTATGTGTCTCATGCCTTAGGGTAAATTAATAATACTCTGTTTTGAAGACAAATTAAGTTACTTTAATTAATGCATAATGCATTGTTTTGAAGAAAAAATTAAATTACCTTAATTAAATTGCTGGTTGTGGGTTCTCAGAAAAAAAATCCAACCATATTCATATGTCAAAGGTAGGGGCATCATTTGGGATCACATATGTAAGAGGAATGTGCAGGGCTGGAGGGAAGTGCACCACTGAGCAACCCAGACCACAAGCTCTCTGGCTCTATCCAGAAAAATTAGAGGCATCCCAAACACTGTTGATCCCAAAATCTTTATAGCCACAACTGGCTTTTTCAATATTCAAACCACAGATGCTTTAGTGCCACTGCATTATGTCCTGAAATTACAGAAGTCTGAGTGGCATATCATGAAAAACCCAACAATTTTTCTATCATATAGAACCAGAAATTGATGTGGTTTCTCTTTGTCCCTCTGTGAATAAAGAGCTAAGAGCTCTTTCCCTGGCATGTTAGTGACACAAATAGGTGAACTAAATATATTTCAAACAAGGGGAATTTAAAGACTGGTTGTGGAAAAGCAAGTGGGACTGACCCTAATATTTTGGAGTTTAGCCAAAGAAAAAAAAAAGAAAGTAATTTTGGATATTGTCTGTCATTGTCTCAAGCTGAAACTTCGAAAATTCCAATCTGTACCTTTATACCCTGATATGTATCTTTATACTCTTATATCCCTACACTTCTGTTCATGTCTTCATACCTATTTTTATTAACCTGCAGAATTTAGTCCCACCTAATTCTAATTCTTGGAAACAAATGTGGATTTATCTATTGTGCACCGTAGGATCGTAGCCTTGATGTAAACCAAGAACGTGTCTCAAAAGAAAATCCAGGCAACAGAAATGGAAAATAATTAAAGGCAACATAAATACTTGTGATTTTTAAACACTTTCCAAAGTTTTCATGGGTGGCTGGAGGAGAGTCTAGTTTTGGGCTGAGCAGTGCTGCAAATCCATTAATCTAATAGGAACAGAAACAACATATGATTAAGGTGCCCTGAAACATTCTGTAAACTCTGCTGAGAACTCCCTCCTGTGTAATTTCTGCCTTTGAAATGTTCTGCACCAAAGCACAGCAACAGCACCTGCAGGCAGCTCAGGCTGGGGAGGAAAGATAAGGATGCTCTGCCCCTTGTTGTATCAAGAGAGCAGTATCAGGAAGGAGGACTGTGACTGTGTTTGCTGGAATTTGGTAGGGGTTAGGATTTAAAACATTGCAAAACTCTGTGAGAGCTGTGATGCCAATAAAGGATTGGGATATCAGTATCAGCATAGTCTGACATGCCTAAACACAAACATCATTGTCGAGGATGCCTGTGCTGTTGCTATTTCATCATTTTAATTGCAATAATACCTAGAGGTGAAGCTGTGCTGTGCCAGCTGCACGCAGTGCATGACAATACAGCTACACGGTGTGTCTGCACTCCACTTGTTCTGCTCCACTTACAAAAAAATACCTGTGACCTCAACCTTGAGGTGATTTAAGCAACCCTGCCTGGCTGCAGGGCAGAAGTAGGGTATAAAATCCCACCCACTCTTCATGCCAAATCTGAGGCCTCTCTTGAATGCCCCATTTTCCAAAGGCTTTTCCACTATTTTCATGGAGGGAAGAGAAGATTTGCTGTCTCTGTTGGGTCCTGCTTGCTCTCTCTATGTGGGTGTGAATCCCTGCAGGCTGGGGAGCGACAGTACCGTGCTGTGCCAGGCCCACAGCCAGTGCCCTCACCCCTGAGAGCATCTCACAGGCTGCAGAAGGCACAGCTGCACCCCCTGCACACAACACCCCTGATCTTAGCAAGAGGGATCCCAGGTGATTCTCCAGGACTCATTCGCAGAATCATAGAATTAGTGGAAAACTTTGGAAAAGGTGTCTAAGGTCTTGGTGTCCAGCCAGCAACGTCAAACCCACCACTAAACCAGGCCCCTAAGTGCCACACCTACATGTGGAGATATATGAAGGAAAAAGAAGGGGGAACCTTCCTGAAGCAGTTTTTCAAGTGTGGTGGAAGAGCACTGTGTTGTCTCTTGGGCAATGTCGCACACAGTTGCTCCATCACCCCTCCAAGGAATTCAGGCATTAAAACTTCAACACCCTAAATTATGCTGGTAGGGTCAGGAGCTGTGATGCCTCAGGCAGGTATCCAAGCCAGCCATGCTAAAGCTCATGCAGAATTTCCAAGCAAGTAAGTAAAAATAACATTCCTCCTCATGTTTTTGGCTCTTGCTATCTCCGTTCTGACATGGATTAAGCAAACACACAGATAGCAGCAGAAGGAGATGCCAAAGAGAAGGATGTTTTATATAAATAATTGCATGCACAGCTCACGTGTAGTCAGGGGCAGGGATTTCAAATGCTGCCAGTGATTTCTGTGGCTGCTCAGTACTGAAACAGAGAGGAGCATTTCTCTTGCAGGTCCTCAGTACAGGTTTCTGCAGCACTGAGGTTGGCAGTTTGTCAGTGATAGATCTGCTCTTGATTGCTGCTCTTCACTGGCATATGACACCTTGGGATGCATGCACTGTCCCTTTTTTAACATTTTGAAGGTGACTTCCATTTACCTTTTCCCCCAAACTTTAATTGCCAAATGCTTCTGAGAAACATCTCCATAGAACTGAGATACCCTCCATACCCTTTGCTAGTGTAAATTAACTAATCTTGCAGAAGTAATTGACAGAAAAGTAATTTCCCTTTGTCAAGACAAAGAGTATTGTAGTATGAGAGTAATGACTACAATTTAAGCCGCTATGAATTGTGCATTAGAGAGCTCTAGAACTGAATATTGCTCACAATGAAATTTAAATTGCATTTCTTCTGCATCTAGCTGTTTATAAATAACACTGGAGTTACAGCCACAATAGTCATTTTTGTCGCCAATTTCTTATTGCCACTGACAATAGAAATAAAAGATCTAGCTAGCTGATGGCCACTGCAATAAATGGAGGTTAAAATACTCTTTATTAGCCTCAAATTTTGCTAGAAACAGGAACAAAACCCTAGATACAAGCACAGCATGAAGTGAAAGTGCCTTGAAAATTTACGCAAACATTTAGCAGCTAGCATCTCTTTCCATAGGTAGTAATTAAAAAAAAAAAAAAAAATCCTTGAACTTTGTCATATGTATTGGGATTTTGATAGAAATTTCTGGCTTGGACCTAATTCTCAATTTACCTGGCAACCATATTTAGATGCAGAAGAATATGTTGTTTAAGATGCACTGTAGTAGCCTCCAAAGCCTGTTGGATCCTGCACACAAGTACTTGCACTAGTCTGCAGCAAACTCTGCATCTTTCAGTGATTTGTAATGCACTCTGTGCCTGCATCTTTGATGCAACAACCCCCTCTGACTGTGCATGCTGCTGGCATCCTTTATATACAGTTAGCTTGTGAGACTGATCTTTCTGTGCATAAGGGATAGATAAAGACAGTCCTGCTTATGGTTTTGATATTTTTGCAGCTCATCAGCATGACAGACCCTACCAGCAGTCCTCTTTGATCCTGGCAGGTCTTCCTAGAGGGTTGGAACTCAGGTCTGGCATCTTTATGTGTGTTTTATTATGTATGGGCATGAAATCTGTGTGGGCATTTCTCAGCAACATCCGAGCAGGTTAAGCTGCCCACGCTGCAGTAGTCACTGTCATGTCCTTGCTGCATTTAATAGGTGAGCAGGGGCTTTTCCCCAGGGATGGTGATGCTGGAGCCACAAGTGGGAGAGGCAGCCACATTTGCACTGGGAGCCTACCCCAGGTGCCACATACACGTGCCCAGAAACTCTCTGCTTCCTGGAAATGCTTTCTCTGAGGAATGCAGAACTACCCAAATGGTAGTAAAAGAATGCAACAACATCTTTTCTTTGTATATATTTAAAATGTTTCTGATTGTTCCACACTTGAGCCATTGCCATCTTATTTCTCACAGTTTTTACAACAGCAATGAGTACTCAAGACAGGGTTTCAAAGAGGAAAATGGGGTGTGTTGAGGCAGGGCATGGGGTTAATAAAGCCTGCAAAGGAGGTGACACTAAGAAATCCAAAGCAAAGCAGGCATGGACACTGCTGTATGATGTGGGTTGGCTCAGCTAAATGGAAATTAACATCCATTACATTTTTATAAACCAGGCAAAAATAATCAGAGGTAGAGATAAAGCAGCTTGAGTGTGAATACAAGCTCTGCTGATTACTCCTCTGTGATAATGGGATAAGTTACAGATGTAAAGAATTTTTTCTGCAGCCTGTGAATTAGCTGGCATAGCTGAGTATGCAAGATTTTAAAACATACCCTAATTTTCTAGTGGCCCTCACAGAGAATGAGTAAAGGATCTGAAAGATTGATGGGAAAAAAAAAAAAAAAGACTGGAATAGCAACAAAGAAGCAAATGAATAATTTTGTGCATGAGGGACTCTCCTGTGGCTTTTTTGCAAGCATCCCTAACACTGTTTTCTGCTCTTCTGACCCTTTCTTACCACTTTGTAACTTTATAGAGGTACAGATATCACAACTGGCTAATGCCTGAGAAGAAGCAAAGGAAATAAGCATCCCTGTGCTGCCAAAAAGCATAAGAACATGAGTAATGGGAAAACTAGTTTTATGTGACAACTGGCGAGGATTTACCTTGAAAAAGGGAATACTCAATCTGAAAACTTACACCTTGAAATCGGTTGTAATTGGAAGCCACTATGGTAGGGCAAATTGGAAACCTTTTAAATAGTGGCTAAAATATTTTTTCTTCAACTGAGACCTGTGTATTAGCTTCAGTCTGAGAATAAATATTTTGAGTCAAGAATTTTTTGATAGAAATCTATAATTACCCTTTTAATATTGCTGTAGCCATCTACTTAGCAAAGACTCTGACTTTATTAGCTATTTAATCATCTGAAATACTCTATTACCAAATGCTTAGGGAGAGCAATGTCTCTATCAGAATCTGCAGCTGTTCGGTTGTGTGTTTAATAACCTGTTATATTTCAGACTCTGTAGAAATTAGTCTCTGAAACTTCTCTTCTGTCAGTCGACCCCCAAGTTAAAGGTATGGTCAAACTAAATCCTTTTTGAAGCTAGCTTCACAGAATTTTTGTCCTCGCCTAAGATTTAGATTGCCTCAAATTCTCCGTCAGCAATCTGTGTCCCTCAAAAATGTTTGAAAAATTGTTATTTTAAGGTCATGTCCTTGCGTGTATGACAGCTTAGTGGGACCACACTCCAGCCTCAGCAGGAGAAGGGATGAGGAACTACTTGTGCTGTGCTTCCAGAGCTGTGGCACCTTCCCAAGATTTGGCCAGCAATCCTATCTGATGATAAACCTCCAAACTGCCAAGAAAATGATGGAAATAAGGCCACACCTGCCAGTGAGGATGCAGCCCTGCTGTAAGTGGGATTGACGAACTCCCAGTACCTCTGCTCCTTTTTCCATGAGGTTCTCTGCTGGAGGCAGCCTCAAGAAATCTTTCTGTGACCTGGGGGAGTATTAGTCTCTGTGCTCTGGCCAGGTCAATTTCTTTTCTCCAAGAGACACTATGGGGACAGAACAACTATGGGAAAGTCTCTGGAAATTTGTCAGGGCTTAGAACGCATGCAAAAATGTTAGTGACCATGTACCTGGTTCTCCTGGTAGAGCTGCACCCATTAGTAAATCCCAGATCTTTTCTGCAGGTGAGGTGTCTGTGCATGAGTTAGTTAAGGAGGCCAGCCTTTGCCAGCTTAGTTATTCATCCAACACTTGCAGGGCTGTCACTGTCAACAACTTGTAAAGCCAAGATAGCCAAGAAAAGCCTTCTGAGGAGCCCAAGCCTTGTTGGCCATTGCAGTAAAGGAAGATAAACACTGGGATCTGCAAAAGGGAGGGCAACTCATGGTAGTTGTCACTTAAAATATCAATTTATACAGCTGAGGAATAAAATTACCGAGTATCTAGTTTGTTTCTCTGACAATTCTCTCCATTGCATTCCTTTGCTATGAGTTCAGTCTACATCCTCTCCCCCACATCTTAACATCTCCTTCCATTGCTGATCCCAGATGAAGCCAGCTGAAAGGCACAGAGCACAAGGGAAACAAACTGCAAACTAAGGTTGTTTAGTGGGTTTCTCAAGCATTAGGACTCCAGGGACAAGAGACTTGGCTTACAGTTGGTCAGGGAAGGTTCTGCAGCTGCCTGGAGGTGGGAAAACAAAACAGTGTCATTATTTTTACTTTGCTAATGAGACATCAGGGTGGGTCTCTACAGCTGGAAAGACACAGGGTAAATGGAAGTCAGGCCTATTACACAGATTCAACAGATGTCTCCTAGCCTTCCCAGAGATGATGGTAATGAGAGCAAATAGTTCCTAGCCCAGCCCATAGTGAAGGCTTTTTATGGTAGGAGGACTTTGCAGCACAGGGACCGAACAGACAACAGATGGCTTCACAGCCTCACTTTGCTCCAAACTCACTTGAGGGTTGGGGAGATAAGGTGACAACTAAGAAAAACAACAGGTAGATATAGAAATAGAAATAGAAAGTAGAAAGAAGAGGAATGAAAGTCCACGTTCACTTAACCATGGTCAGATGAGCATGAGTTGCAGGGTACTACAGAAATAGGTTTTGAAGACATTGTTTTGAAGATTTTTACTATGCTAGCTCTGTTAAAAGTTAAAATTTAACTATATTTAAGGTTTTTAACTATATAAATAATATAAATATATAAAAGATTTGTTTAAAGTTCACTATGTTAACTTTAAATATGAGGAAAAGGAAACCAGAGAGGCAGGTGTTAGTCTGGAAGTTGAATCTGCTGTTGTTAACTGGGAAAAGTAAGGAATAGTCAGTCTCATAGTTGTAAGTTTTGATAGAAAAGATGAGCTCAGAGCAGGGAGGACCAGAAGTTTGTGTCCATGAGGAGGATAAGAGAGGATGGCAATTTGATCTCCTGAAACCAGGATGCAAAGAGCTGTGTTTTGTATGGATTTAAATGAGATGGTTCAGAGGGTGCCTGAATATTACAATGAGGATGGAGTCCTGGCCTAATCTTGCCAGGATCTGACCTTCATAGAGCAAGATAAAAGCATTGGCAGCCTAGAGAGAGCATCCTTGTGGTGGTGCTTCATGGGCTGTTGTGTTGTTACAGCAATAAAATGAAGGACAAGAATGTCCTAGGAATGTTTTAGTGGCAGTGCATCAAATGCTAAACAAGTCAGTAGCCTATTTACATCGTACTGAAGTGCAGTCCAAATTATTGTAATTACTTTTTTTATGAAGACCGATGTTCTTTTTGCCCTCAGGTAGTGTCCAGATTTCCCAAGCCTGGTTCCTCTACATTCTCAAAGCTTCTTGTCTGGTCTTCCAATTTCTTGAACACCTTTTCTCCTTTTCTTGCTCTGGATCACTTTCTGTGCTGGTCTCTCTCAGTGCCTAATGCACATGTTATCATACTGATTATGGCATATTCTCTGAATTCAAATTCTTCTTTAAAGCACTTTACTTCTGGGTATCTCTCCAGAAAAACTGCCTCATGTGCTGTTGTCTGTTTCATTTATCCCAAAGCATATCCTTGCTCAGGTTCAAGCACATCTGTTTCACATCTCTTTATTTGATGTCACTTCTCAGCCCTTCCTGCTTTTCTCCTTCCTGCTTCATTGTTTTAATTCTCTGTGTTCATCTGATTTACTGTGTCTTCTGTGCCAAAGCTATTTGGCCCAATTCTCATCCTTATTATGGAAATTTACTCCACAAAGATGGAGTGAGAGCAATTATTCTGGTGTTGCTGATACACCAGAACCTGAATCTGGGATTGATTTCTTTCTTGCAATAGCATGTGTGATTTTGGCAATATCATTGAATAATGAACCTGCTTTCATTTAGAGTACTCAATACCAAATGTAAAATTTAACAATGATAAATTCTGAAAAAAACCCCATTGTATTGTAATTGTCTGTCTACAAACGATGTCATCTGGCAAACAGGAGTCACTAGAGAAGCTCCTTACCATGCAGTCATAACTGGGAACAAGATGGATTTTTCCTGGTTGTGTAAGCCATTAAACCAATGTGACAGATAGCATAGCCTTCAGCAGCCTACAGCAGAGAAGGCTTTAAAGACTACATTTATTTTGAAACACTTAAAAATACTTTTAAAGTTCTAATCTCAGGAATAAGAAGAAAGACTGAGAATTGGTGCCTAGAAGTTGTGAAGCTACATGAAGGAATAGCATAAATCCTTCAGTTCATCAAAGACAAAATATTTTTCCATAAATACAGCTTGACTCTCCCCTTATGCTTCTTTTTCACCTGTTATTCAGCTCACTGAAGCTACATTTTCTCCAAGCATCACACTTTGGCTGAAAAGACAGCATGGATTCTTGCCAGATAAAATGGCTTAAAGATATTTCTATGTTTATTTGATTTGCTGTGAATGGACAGAACTGCTGGGGTTTTTACCATCATGTCCTCACATTCCTGCAGCAAATCTTTCCTGTTATGCTCTGGGTCTCCCAAACTCCTTGCCTCTACAGGTTAGGGGACACTGAAAAAATGTGTAACCCTTGAGAGTGATGACAGCTTTTGCAAAGCATGTTGTTGACTTGTACAGATTCAAGAAATGGATGGGGTCTGTCAGGGAATTTAGCCATGGGCCCAGCCAGAGGCTGCCTGGGAATGCTGGCTGGGAAAGCAGTTCCCTGGCCAATGATCCTTGTGTATGTCTGAGCTGACTCCCAGGTGAAGGGAGAGTCTCCAGAACTATCGAAATCCCCTGGATGAGACACCCACACAGCTTTCCTCTATGGGACAGAGGCAAAAAAAAGAGGAGACACAAGTAAGTGTCTCTAGGCATCAGTAAAAGGACAAAGAAATGGTTTTGCTGAAGCTTGGTTGCCAGCTTGGTGCCCTCAGAGCAGCCTGAGGATGGGAAGCACCCACGGACTGTGTGTGCACATTTTCATGCAGCTGCACTTTGGTGACTGCCTGTGATGTGTGGCTCCATCCTTTTCCTGGCCA
The DNA here is from genome assembly GCA_910950805.1 of Acrocephalus scirpaceus scirpaceus. Taxonomy (NCBI): domain Eukaryota; kingdom Metazoa; phylum Chordata; class Aves; order Passeriformes; family Sylviidae; genus Acrocephalus; species Acrocephalus scirpaceus. The sequence continues at coordinate 49,626,857 of OU383774.1, read as the reverse complement.
CTGTTAGGAGGTGACATCAATAAAGGAAATCAGCTGTGAGCTGACACAGATAAAACACTGACACATATTAGAAATATTTCAAAGCCATTCAGCACCTCCTCTTTTATGTGAGCACTCACTTCTTCTGGCCCTTTGTGGTCTCCCTGACCTTGTCACATGTCTGTGAGCTGCTGACACTTCATCCCTGAGTTATGACAGGAGTTCTGGATTTGTCCTGTCCTGTTTTATGATGATGATTTATCATTTGTATTACAGTCATGACTAGAGGCCTCAAGCAAGATCAGGGCTTCACAGTGCAAGTCACTGTAAAAACATGTATTAGGAGATAGTCCTGCTCTGGAAAGATCACAAACAAAAAGGTGGAAGGATGAAGAGAAACATGGAGATGTGAAATGCAGTACCCACTGTAACCTGAGGACAAGCATGGCAGGGAGCAGCAGTGTTCCTGTCCCCTGGCTCCTGCCTGCTCACATCCACACTCTGCTGTCTGCTACTCCTCCCCATGCCCCCTCTCCAGGAGCTGTGAAGGGGCTGGCACCTTCCTGCCTCTCCTCAACTCTGCCCAGGAGACACATCTCTGCCTCCCCCACTGGGTGCTGCATTGCTCCCATGCAGCTGCTCCATCACTGCTGCTGCTGTGGCACTCCCAAAATTATTAAACTTCCATTATTTCCATAGAACCATAGACTCTAAGATGTCCAACTGTTAATCCAGTACCACTGTGTTCACCACGAAATCACATCCCCAGGTGCCCTACCTAGATTTTTTTTGGAGCCTTACAGGAGTGGTGATTCCACCACTTCCCCGGGCAGCCTGTTCCAGTGCCTGACCACCCTTTCCAAGAAGATTTTTTTCCTCATATCCAATCTAAATCTCCCCTGGTGCAAAATTTCCTCACATCCTGTCACTTGTTACCCTGTGAGAAGAGAGTGTTTTTTTCACCACTGAGCTGATAGCTGTCGCTAGCAGCACTTGTTGGTTGTCGCCTCCAAAGTGATACCAGATGGCTTCATCTCTCTTCAGAGCAAAATAAAACAGGTAGCTTAAAATGATTGTAATCTTATATATATATGGATCTAAGATATCTTTGGTGCAAGACTGACAGTGTACTAAACTGAAAGCTCAGATCTGTAGTGTGGGACAGCTGCATCTTATCCCTGCTTATGAGGCTTAGATCTCACTTTTGGCTCTACCCAAACACTGCCTTTGCTTTGCCTCTGCAGTACTTAAAGGATAATTGGAGGTTAACATTTTTCCTCCTTTTGTAATTGTTATTGCACTTGGCATTATGAACAGAGCTGTTCTCTACATATAAAAATGCAGTTCACAGAGCTTAACCTCAAAGATGGGTGTGTGGACTAGCATCAGCCCTGGGTTTATATGAATAATACATTGAACAATGCTTTGAAAATGTTGTAGACCTAACACTCCTCTAAGTGCAAAGCTATATAGAGAAGAAAAATGGGATGCAGGCTTGGTCTGAAGATTTTCAAAGAGGAAGAAGCCAGACTGTGCTTACAAAAAAACTTGGTTATGCCCTTTGAGAAAACAAGGAAATGAAACCACTGAGAGCTGCTTGGCCTCACACTGCTCATAGGAGCACCAGTGCCACAGTCAAGGGTAGGCAGACATGCTGAGATGGCATTAGTGTGACAAGTAGGTAGTAAATTGAGGGGCTCTTGTGGGCTTACAGTGAAGGCTTACAGGAGATTCTGATGCTGGCTAGACTCCAAAGCTTTCTAGAAACAGCAGAAGATGCTGCTCCCAAAGAACCTGGAAACTGTGTCTTGCATCTAAGGGCAATGGAAACATTATCACGCCAGTAACGCCACTGCCAAAGTTACGTGGAGGGCAACCTGTCCTTCATCAGGCTTTTGTAATGAGGAGCCCAACAGAGAATGGCATAACTTGCAGCTCCAGGCAGATAGTCTGTCTCACAACATCTGAGCCAACTTTGGGAGCTTTCATGACAGAAAGTGCTCACTCCAGCCAATATATCCTCCATCCACTTAATAATAACCCTGCAACTGTGGCAGGTGGCACCAGGCAGACATTTTCTACCTACTCAATTAATCTTCAGGGAGCTCGAGCACAGAGCAATGACCTGCATCACAAATACATCAAGGAGTGTTTGCAACATGTAAGAATTCCTCTTTTCCTCTCAGAACCAGGGAGGGTCCAGCCTTCCCAACCCACCTGCATCTTTCCCAGGTGTGCTCCACAATTTGCTCTGTGTATCTGTGCAATTCCTTTCTTCATAACACATTCCAGCCTATGTTATTATACCTGCATGATATAGTCATCATATAATACCACAAGGAGTGGAAACTTGCCCCACAAATATGTTTATAAGATTTTTTAACCACTTAAACCTTCTGCATGGATGCAAATAACATCACAGCAAGCAATCTGTGATCTAGTAGGACTTTTGCTGCTGTTCAATTCATCTCCATCGTTTTTTTCCTTTTTCTTTTTAATTTAACTTTTATAATTTTTATTCCTTCTATAAAATAGATACAGAAGTGGTGCTGGCCTTCCTCACAATCAGTCCAACCATCGCCCTCGTGCCTCAGCACAGATGTTACACGTCACGTGCTGCCCTATGCATTGCCCAAGAAGCAGCCTCAGCCCAAAAGGAATCATCAAACAAATGCACTTTCACCACACAGCCATTTTTATGCCTTATCTGTGTGAGACAGCTCTTGACAATCCAGCAGCTCGGGCTGGTTTTCCTTTCCCTTTGTTGTCAGAGATATGAGGCTGATCTAAGCTTCTTTAAGGGTGAGATGCAGCGCAAGTAGGACACATAATTTTATGGCACTAGGCTTTGCTACTTCCACTTCTCAGTGAAAAAATCTAGTTCTGATGTGACATGTGGTCTGTAAAGCAGCTTGTCATCATGTTCCTTCAGGAAATGTGGCAGAGCTGAGCTGCCAGTGGGGCTCCCCTTCAGTGTCTGAAGCTCAGACATCCAGTCTGCTTTGAAAACACCCTCCTGAAAATGCGTGCTAAATACAACACCAGCATGAAGAGGTTTGGGGGTAAAATCATGGCAATTTTTTTTTTGTGGAGACACACCCATAAAAAGCCTGGTTACTGCACTTCTTTTAGGCTGTTGGTATTTACCAAACCAGGTAAATACTCAGGCTGCAGCGTCAGCCAGTGGTGCCTTGCAGACTGGATCACAGCTCGTTCACTGACTGCAGTGGCACTGTAGGAATAAACATTACACCTGTGAGGTGGAGATGTGTTATTAAAGCCATAAAGATAACAGCATTGCTCCTAAGTGGAGAAATTTAGTTCAGTGTATATTACTGTTAAATGGCAAAATTACAGTTTTAACAATATGGGGATGTAAATGTAATTGTGTATAACATTGTGTAATCATTAAAATCCATATAAATTTTGCTCACTCAAATTAAACACAAGCGACTACTGCTTGACACCTGAAACATTAGCATAATATTCATGCCATATGGCTGGCATTTTCTGTTTCTTATATGTCACTCTTCATTCTTGTCAGCTGCTCACGAGAACTTGCCAGATAATATCTACACCATTGCCAAAAATGTCTAACAGCTGGTGTGGTACTGGTTAAACACTCTGTAATGTTTCAAACTTTAGTGCTCCCATCTATGCACTAGAGAGCTGGTTCTTGGAGCAGATGTTTAAGCTTTGTTTTTAAATTAACTTCAGTCTGCTTTTGTGTCAGTGGTGTGTTTTTATGCTCCATCATGCTGCTGCCTTCTGTGAGATGAATGAGCTCAGCAGCATCCAACCTTAAAATACATCAACTGTCATGATAAACTCTGTGTTAAAAATGCAGCTCAGACCACCTATTAGCAGAGTTGGTGATGTCTTCCATTTCTGTCTGTCCATGTGATCCTCCTTGCAGCACAGAGAGGTGCATCTGCTCGATGCCCTAGATGCCACTGGCTGCTGGAGCCCTTCTCTGATTCAGCAATGGGCACAGAGGTTCCTAATGCCCAGATGAGACTCCCGAGAAATCCAAACCACAACGTGTGCTTAAGGCCCCAGCACTGCTTGGGCATAGTTCAGAGCTATGTCTGCCCCAGCGGGGGATTGGGCAACAGGGTCTGTACTGGCACCCAGGCTTGCACCTGAAGTGGTCCTGAACCCCACCCACAGCTTATAGGATTTGAGGCCACTGAGTGGAGGACTGAGAACAGGAGACACATTTTTGCCCTTGCAAATACCCCTTAAAACAGTCCTAATGACTAAATCAGGAATTCTCTAATGTCTTCTGCATGGAAAACAGTGTGAAATCTGCTCATGCTGAAATCCATTTAGATGGATGTTTTACATATTAAGGTTTATGATGAGCCAGGCACATGAATGCCGTTGAATTAAACAAACATCCAATTTCATAACCAATCTGGTTTTACAGATAGAGAACATGCAGTTCCCTTGGGGCTGTGAGCTTAAAAGTCTGATTTACACCTCTGGAAAAGAGGACTTGTTGCCTTTTTTGCTTTGCTCTTCTCTTCCCAGAGACAAGGAGTTACCTTTCACTCTATCAGGTTCTCTTCCAATTGAAGATGCTTCCAAGTTAAAACATCGGGTTGAATTTTGAGGCACTGTGATAGAGGGCATTTATTGAGAAGGTGCTAGGACATGCTTAAGCACCCAGATGGCTTTGTATGGAGAAAAAAGAGTGCTGGAAAGAGGTGACCTCTGCCCCACCAGAACTGGAGAGTTTTACCGTTAGGCTGCTTTACCTCATATAGACAATGACATAATGCATGTCTTTTTTATATGGAGGCATTTTAATTTGGGCTACCTTTAGGCACAGCCCATCCTTTCATAGCCACGACTCCCCTGTTCTGGCTGCCATACAGGCACACAACAAAAAAGTGGCAGCTGAGTGAATAAGCTTCCCATCTAACACAAGGCAAGAGGCAGAGGTATGGACAGGCAGAGAGTGTGGGTAAATATGTAAGTTCATGCTATAGGCAGTGGTCTTAGCATGCCATCATCAGCATCAGTGATTTTTGCCATACACTCATTTTTGCCACGTGGGATGCATAAACACTGGATATTCTGACTGTGGCTTATGCCTCTCATTTTCCTTTTCCTGCATGTGCAGACCTGCTCAAATGGAAGAAGGACTGGCAGAAGACCTGTGCAGTACATATATCAAAAAGTAGATTTGCACAGGTTTTATTCTTTGCAGACATTTCTGCCACTATAATGTATTCCTGGAAATTATCCATCTTGGATAATGGATGGAATTAGATTAGAAACAAGACAAGATGCAATTATTCACTGAGGATGACTTGGATAAACTGGTAAAATAGGGTCTGCAGCTGGGCCTGTCAGCATCTGGTTTGTGTGCACACAGAGGAATCACAGGGGGTTTTATCCTTGGCATTAGCTGTAATAGGATAAACATATTTTCTGTTTATTGTAATACAGTCTTTTGCCCACATTAAAAATCATTACTGAGACATTCTTTATCACATAACTGCTGGTATCACTTACTCCAATGAGGTGTTATCCACATGAAGTCCCTAAGTAGAAAAAAAACACCCATGATAAAAATTAAAATCAGCTTCATCTCTGATGAGGAATAAAGACATTACCTTAGGCCAGAGACTGCATCAGGATGCTCATAAGGCCTTTTCAGTGCTCTGGGATCCAAGGCAGGAGCCAATGTCAGCCTACTCATTTCTTATGCAGGCTCAGCTCTTTTCCTAAGGAAAAGCTTTTCCTCACACCAAAGTTTGCAAGCTCATTCCTGTAGTAGACAACCAGATGGGACACTCTTAATTCATTTAGGTGTTTGGTGCATCCCTTAAAATTATTTTCTACTTCTTTAAGTATTTGGACACTGTTGGAAGTCAGGCCATCAAGACTATGCAAAAGGTATTATAGAGCTGTGAACAGGGATGCTGTTGGGAGCACGCTGTCCTGCTTTTCCTCTCACACCTTGTGAATGTGCTCATTTTCATGTCAAGAGTTTGAATTCAGAGGTAGAGAGCAAAAGTGAAAAACTTCTGCTAATGGATGTTCATTCTGAATTTTTAAATTTTTGTCCATAGAATCCATAAATATTTCACTTTACGCACAGTAATTGACACTAAAGATTTGGCACAATTCTGAACCCCTGAAACTAAAGATGTTGGTTATCAAACTATGATGTTCTGCTGCAAAAAGATGACTAAAAAGAATGACATAAGTAGATGTTCCTGGAGGCAAAACATGTAGTACAGTGCAGTTCATTACTAAGTAATGTAGCACGCAAATGTGATTGTAATCCATCATTTTTACCACCGCCTTGAACACGATTATAGCCAACTTGTAGGGTCATCCAAGTATCTCTATGACCTGGGCAGTAAGTTCTTTTCAGCTCAGGCCATTGAAAATCCATCATTTAGGGTGTTCCATTTATGTTCTTTAGTTTATGAATGTTAATTATTTGATGGAAATCGTTTCAGTGCAAAGGCAACCAGGTGATGCTTGTGACTGAATGTCAGCCAGCAGGTTGGGAAATTGGTTTTGCATTTTTTGCTGTTGATAAATTTAGCTCTGTGACTCTTTTTTAATGACTCTTTTACGTCTCTGTATTGATATAAGATACATTAACACAAAGCTTCCAAACTCAACCCTTGCCCTGTATATCCTTCCTTCATGTACGTAAAGTATTTGATTTGTCCTATTATCTTCCCCCCAATCAGATTCATAATCAGGAATGCTGAGCATGGTGGTTGCAACACAAAGCTGTTAAATGTTTCTTTTATGTGCTCCTGGGGGCACCAAAGTCCTGTGGATGGACTCTCTGCCAGCACCCCACACATCCCCTCAGAGGCTGCCCCACAGGTCTGAGGTTTAGATGGCAATGGATAACCAGTGTGCAAAACCAACCATGTGTATTTAAATTCAACTTAGCCTATAAAGTGAAGTACAGAGAAAGAAAAATAATAAGAAAAATTTTCTTTTCTCTTTGATTTTATTCCTTTCCCTCTCTTTTATTTTACTACAGCATGTCAATGCCTTCTGCTGACATGGGAATCAGTAGAAGCAGTCAAGTTTTTTGTGCACTGTAGAGGGGACACTGTGCTCTGGTTTAGGGAATCAACCTTCTTTTCAGTAGGAATATTTCTAAGACCTGATTTAGAGAGGCTGAAAGGCTGAAACAGTTGTCTGTATCAACCCTAATTTTTATCATGGACTTTATCAAAACTTTCATAGAGACTTTTTAATGCTTCATTTCTCAGAACTACTCATGAGACTGGCAAACTTCCTCCAGCTTCACAATGTCAAAAGCAATAACTTTAAAGAAAATCATTCAAAGCAACACAAATAATTCACTGTTAAGAAAATTCAGAGGTTTTTTCCCCAATACTTCTTTAAGAACTATTTTGCTGAATTTTAACACAGCAAAACTGCTGTTGTCCATTTAAATTTCTTAACTAACATTTAAGGTTTTCACTTGGCTGACACTTCTTGGCCTTGCATTAATCTTGGGATTGTTTCACAAGAGACCCAGGGAACACCCACTGATAACAATGTCAAACATTCAATGTATTTACTGAACGTTTCCACTTGCTTGATCATTAAGGCATGCCTTGGGTATGAGGTCACCGATGTTGTGTAAGTGTAGAATTTATGGGGTGATTTGAACTATAGGGGAGTCCTGACATGTTTTTGGCAAATACTGTCAGATACCATGGACTGATGCCACTCAGAATCGTAGCTCTGGGATATGATCAGGTTCTAGCATGAACATTTTGCATTAGAATTCAAATCTTCTGATTGCAGAGAAGTTGGGAAAAAGGTTATTTGAACAGACCATACCTACACGGGAGGACCTTTTTGCTAGAACACATTTTCTTGTCTATTAAAACAGATAATTAAACATTAAATCTTTGACAAACAAAAATTAAAATGTAATTTTAAAAAATCAGAGGAGAAAGATTTATATCAATACGTACAACAGCATGCAATTGTGCTCTCCTTTTTATTCCTTCATTTAAGCTAGGGAGAGCTGCAAAGGACTAAGAAGGTGGCTGTGAGGCGGATTCAGCAGCAGCTTGGGCTGTAACCAAGTCTGGTCTCCCTAAACTGTTCTACTGGGTTTGCCAAAGGTAGGAGCCTTGCAGTGCCTGTTCTGGGGCTGTTTAAAATTCATTTAAATAATTTTTTAAAAAGTCTTCAGTTGGACATTAGCACCTTTTAGGTATAGTGATGATGACTTTGGTTGCCTTAATTTGCCACTTCTCTGTAGTGTCATGAGAAAAACCTAAAGTTTGGAATACTTGATTGACAGCAAATGGGAACAGGACGTGGACCTGCTGCCTTTATCACATACCTGCTGCCTGACTTTTCTGACTCTGTTTTTCTTCCAACCTCTTGTTTTGCATGTTTAAATTGCAAGCTCCTTCAGACAAGGTCCATTTCTCACCACAGACTTATAGAGTCTGTCATCTGTGGTTGTACTGGAAGAAAAACAACCATGAAGGGTGCAAAGGCAAAGGCTGTCACTCATGTGGGAGATTTCAGCAGTTCTAGTCCACTTTGTTGGAAACATTGAAATAAGGCCACTTCTGGTGTTGTGCACATTTTAATCCTTTGCAAAGACATCAACCCTCTGACATTAGTCCCTCTAATTGGACTTTGTTTCATTATCTGAACTTTTTCCCTTAACATTTTAAAAATCAAAAAGTGTTGTTGGCTGGTTGCCAAGTATGAGAGACCTCAAGTAAATGAACAGCATTTCAGCAGGGGTTCTAGAAAGAAATACTCTCCTGGTATTGAATTAGACTGTATTTCTTCATGCCATCTATAATATAAAGGAAGGAGATGCAATAAAAACCACGGAAAGTAGAATAAAAGGTAGAAGGAAGGAGAGATCCTAAGAGTTCAAGTACATATTTGAAAGATTAAGGCCAGCTGTTCTGTGGACAGGGATTTTCATAAAGGGGACAGGGCTGAGATACAAAATACTAGATTTGATATATATTTTATAGGGATCTCTAGCAGAAATATTTTTTAAGGATCCTTAATGGAATATGCACAGGATGATGTTAAGGAACAGTCATGCTTTTGATATGTAACATTCATGGAGCTCCCCAGTTTTTGGAAATCTGCTGTCTAGCCCAAGGAGTCCACTTCTTACAGGAAGGGCCTTTGAATAATATTTCAGAAATTCCTGACCTTCCCCCTAGAAGATTTTCAGTATTGCTTTTTAAAAATAACTTTTTTTATTAAACCCATTTACATGGGATAAATGGGAAAATACTGTGATCTATTTTCCTACCCTTATTTTTATTTAATCTCTTTTATTATCTGTTGTATTAAGGACTATCTTATGACATAGAAAGGACAATCCCATTTTCCATGAAAAACAAAGTACAAAGTCTTCTGATAAACAGCACAAAAATTGCTTTGCTTTTTAGGCAGGCAGCATTCTCCAGCTGAGAGACTGAGATATTAGAGCAATGAGTGTATTAGTGTAGTGAAGCTGACATTATCAGGTGTTGTATATGAGAAATGCCATTTATGAGTTGTCGCACAGCTGTTATTGAGAGACTATTCAGAGGAACACAGTTCATCATTGTGACTGTCACTGCTCTCGCTGCAATCATTGAACAACCGGGCATCGTTAAACAGAGCATTTCTTTCACTTTCAGGGCAAATTACACTTATGGTTTATTTATGTGATGGATTCGTTGCATTCAGACATCCTCTGTAAGTGTTTTATGATAGCTGCGGTGGCACAGACCTGCAGGCCAGTCAAGGCCAGTCAAGTGGGATGGATGGATGGATGGATGGATGGCACCTGACCTGACTGGGCATAGCAATGGAGAACAAAGTGACACGGACCCCCTTATGCACCCAAAGGAGATCCCTTTACTGTAGAAATCGCACCCTTTTTATACCTTTATACATAACTGAAACCCAACCCTAACAGAACTCAACAGAAAGAAGGGCACCCATTGGCTGGCCCAGCTGCAGGGCTGCTGTCCACATGCCCTACCATCCAATCACCTTTCTGCTCATACGCTGTCCATGCGCCCCTCCAGCCAATCACGGTCTCACTTCCAGCTGTCACTCACCTGACTGTCTCCGCCCTCCCAGCTGCCTCTCAGCCCTCAGCCGCCTTCCAGCCGCCTGGCGTGCAGCTGTGCCTTTCCCTGGGGGCCTTCTGCTGAGCGTACGCCTCATACACTGTAACAAAAATAACCCCATATCCTAAACTGGGGAGCAGATCCCCTGCACTTCCACAGTGGAGGGTGGGGAGGAGGAGGTTTTAGGTAAGGCGGTGGGGTGCTGACCCTTCAAGGCCAATCCCTCTCTCTCACTTGCCAGCAGTTTTGGAGGACAGGATCAGGTGATTTTAGGCAGCATCCTGCTCCTGATTCCAGACAGGATGGGAATGCAGGAGCTTCCATAGCTGCTCCTACCTTGCTGCCTCACCCCAGACTCTGGAGCTGGGACTCCTGTTGTCCTCTGTCTCTGCAGCATCTTATACACACTCAGGTGTCTCTCTCCAGCTGCCCTCCACTTGGAGCAAATTGCAGTTCTTCCCTAGGCTTCCCCACAACCACAGCTATTTACAGAAGTATTTAAATGCACAACAAAGAATGAAAGTTAGGCCTAGATTTAGGATTTGACAGACACTGTTGTCAGAATCCCTACTAACATTTTTAGGTCACATACTGCATTCAGCCTACCAAGCCTTGATCCTCTAATCTCTCCACACGTTGAACTTCCATTGACTTTAACCTGCCCAGCCATATCCTTTAAAGCCAATCTCCCCCAATTATTGCACCACATGAAGCCCCGCTGGACCCCTAAATCTTTCAAGAGGTTTGTAATTTGGTGCATTCCCTAAGGAAAACTTGGAAGGGGTCCAGGGAACAAGGCTTATTTAGGAGACAGGAGAATATATCTTCTAAAGAAATGGCTCCAAGACCTTAACATGTTGGGCCGTGAAAAAGGAGCAGGTGAGATAGGATTTAATTACAGTGTACAAGTACCTAAGGGTAGAACACAGAACTAGGTCTGAATCTCTAGCAGTAAGGTAAAATATGAGGTCATGGGCTGAAATTGAAGTGTGTATCTCTCAGCAGAAGTCTTCTCTGCATATGTGTTAATCTGGCAGACAAGGTAGTGGAAGCTGGTAGTAGATGCAGGAACCAGTTTATTACCAGTGCAGTGTGGCTAGGTGGCCTTGCTGATGGTTCTTGTCAGTTAAAAGTGTCTCTTTTTCTGCATTTTCTGGTGTTTCAATCTACTGTGCTATTTTGGGAGGCTTCTTCAAAACTGAGCTTCTGGAGATTAAAAATAGAGGCAATATTTAAAGGCTAACAGTAAGAAATACATAGTTATTTTTTCATTAAATGCTTTGAAGTTTATGTACATAGTATGGTGGGTCTGGCAAAATGACATCACTCCCTGTATGGTCTGGTGCTGCACAAGAACACTGTTAATTCTGTGCAATTCTGATGAGCTTCTGGCAGATGAAAAGTAAGGTTTCTGTGACATCACAAATAGTAATGTGGTACTGACATAAATGGGAATTCCACCCTATTAATATTTATGCAGTAGGGGAAAAATAAGAGATACAATCTGGGAGCTGAGCACAGCATGGGAAGTATGAACTTAAACTTCCTTTAAAAAAAAACAAACAAGGTGTCTCTCCACTAACTTGCAATGGTTTGTGTTTAAGTTTTTGAATCAGTTTGTTCAGGAGACAGCCCAGTTTCAGCTGGTGCCTCCAACTTTGAAAAATATCAGGACTTGTGGATGCAACAGGGACATTGGTCTGCCCTTTTGCAAGCTGAGTGGCTTCATTTTCAGCCATTTCGAAATCCTTAATCATCTACTAATGAAAAAGCTACTCAGAGAAAAGGTTAATGTGAGATTTAAGTTGGATTTATAGGTCATCAATAAGCAAGTTATTTTAGGCAGTCTACACCAGTGTTGCAAGTTTCCTAAACAATGTTCAGAGTTGATTTATTCACCCCACCAGAAGCGTGAGAAAATAATGAGTAAGGCAGCAATTCTTTCTGCCAATATCACTGTGTATGCTCTGCCCATTTATTTCTTTTAATGGCAAATGTCCCATTAACAAGTTTGATAGACTAATCCCAAGACTATAGCATCTGTAGATTAATTGGGGATGGGGCATCCGTACGACCTCTGCATCCTTCAAAGGTCCCTGCTGAAGTACTGAGACTTTGATTGCTTTCCACAGTTTCTCAGAGGACTGTGCTGGTCCCCTCTAGAAATAGAGATGTGACAAGCTAAATCCAGTGCTTCCAGGAGATCAGTTTTGGTGTCTCGTGGTGGAACATGTGCTTCTGGGCTGGGCAGTCCTGGTGAGAGTAAATTGGGCAGCAAAGATAACCCATCAATAATTGTCATCCTAAGCTCCTTCTGCTGTCCCTGGGGAGAGACAGACTCTTCTAATATGCAGCTTATTTTCAGAAAAACAGTGAAAAGTGATCACACAGACTGTGTCTAACAGGCCCTGTTTCCAAGCTTGGATTAAGGAGTAACAGTTTTGTCTTCTCTGAGGCTTTTCTTGACACTTCTGTTCCAAGACAACTTAAGTAAAACTGAAACTGCCATCTACCAGCCTCAGGTTTTTTCATCCAGTATCTGTGATAGGAATAATAATATTTCAAATTTTGTTATTAATGCTTCTCTATAAATTTTTTGTTAATTTTCTAGAGCAGAGGCTATTTTTGCTATGGTGCTATGGTGAATAGCAGAAATCATAGATTAGACATTGCAAGACAATTTAACATTTCAAAGAATATTTCCTTGCAGATCAGGATGGGACCAACTTCGTTAATTTCTTCAAAACAGGGATTCCTGAAAGAATTCATAATAAAAAATACTTTCTTCTAAAATTAGTTTCTTTTATTTCAGAAAAGGCATTTTATTAATGCTGGCAAAATGCCTCCCTAGATTAATTAAAAAAAAAAAGAGGAACTAGCGTATTTGACCTATTATAATGGTTTGGTTTGGTTGGTTTGGTTTTCTCACAGTTTTCCTCACAGTTCCATGTAAAGAATTTTTTAATAAATAGACTTTGAATAGCTTTAATTTTTATTCCATCACATCTCCTCATATTTTTCCTCAGCCAAATCTTTTAGCTATGCTGAAACCCCTACTACATCTATTTATAATTTATTTTGCAGCCCAAATTGATTAATTCCCTGTGTGCACTAGTCAATAAAATGAATAATGCAGCAATGACACTTTTTTACAAAAAGTTCGAAGTATTGCTGTGCGTTGTTTTATTAGATGAGATATCTATAAAATCTAGTTATATTAATCAACTTTAACAGAATGCAATAGACAGCAGACCTATAAACATGCCAAACCAAGACTCTGTGAGCCGCAGCAGAAGATACACCTCAGCAATCTGTTTTGCTCTGATTCAGCCAGTCATTTGGAGCAAACCACTGTGTTTAATCCGTTGTTGTTGTTGTTGCTCTTTGGTGTGGTATCATCTGAAGAACTGTCTTTAATAACTACAGTAAATAAGAGCTGAGTAGCTAATGGAGAAAAAGAATATCTCTGACCAAGAGATTTCTCATGGGAGAAATTCTAGATTCAGTTATTACAGCAAACAGTTCTCTTTGACCATACAGTTTATTTCACTAAGGGAATTGTTTTATGTTAAGGTAGTAAAAGAAGCTTGGTGAGGAAATCTTTTGCCAAAAAAAAGATGCATCTGTCTGGAAAGCAGTTTTCCAGAATTTTTTTTTAAGGGTAAAAATGGTGACAAACTGAGAATTACTTCACAAGATGCTCTGAGGGTAAAAATCAGTCCTGTTTCTAGTAACACATTAAGTAAGATGAAGTGTAAAATGTACAGGTTTTTGTCTTTAAATTTGATGTAATATTTCATTCCAGAAGTTTTAAGGTGCAAAATGTTCTAGGAATTACGTACACAGCCTTTTCTTCTTTTGTTTCCTCCATGGTCTTTCCTCCATAATTGTGATACTTTGTTGAGTACTTTATGGAATCTTGGAAAAGAGGCACTAACATAGAAAATGTCCTAGAGTAGATGGAATTTTCTTCTTCATTTGAATGAATGAGGTTTAATTAATTTCTGGTTGAAAATAAGCTATTTTTTGCTCTTCAAAATAGATTGAAAATCCACTTGGAAGAAAGAATGATATTAAATACATAATAACAAAGTGTGGGGTTGCACTGACCTATCAAAACTTTGCAAGTAGTTATTTTAGGTGGCTGAAGTAGTTTGAATGGATTAAACGATCCGAATCTCACCTAAGTCAAAAGCCATAAAGAAACATAAGGCAGCAACTAGGTGAATGGTATTCCCACAAGATCACTGAAAATGTTTTCGTCTGTATTTTGAAATTATGCTTTGCTTTCTGATTCCACCTGAATTAAGAATGGCTAAACCCCATGGAACATCCTCATGTCTTTAGTACTAAGGCACAACTCAGTAATGCTTTTATGCTTTTTAAAATGCTTTTAAATGCCTTTTAAAAATTATCCCGGATGTGACCGTAAAATTAGCATTTCGTGATGTATCAGTATTTCTAAAGCCTTCAGCCAGCCTCATGAGCCTCTAGGGGCTCACAGGCCAACATTTGTGTTTATTTATGCCCATCACAATCTACCTTCTCATTTGTGTTTTCCATAGTTATTTGTGCCGTGCCATGTTCACAGTTATAGGCTGTGGGTTCCTTGGGCAAGGACTCATTCCTGTGAATTTACTGCGCTTCACACAATAAAGAACAGGTTCTTTATGTGGCGTCCTGGCTCTACCACAATATAAATAACATTTTTTTTTTATATTGGCACAACTCCTTTGAGCCAAAGGAGGAGTCACAAAAAGAGGCAGTGAAGAAGCAAAGATTTCATCACTTTAAAATCATGTCGTGTGAAGCATATCTTTCTGTAAGATGTTAGGCGGAGAAAGCAAGAACAATATTTTGAGAATTCCACTGATTTTTTTTAATCCACATCAGCCTACTCTTAAACACATTATGGATCTTTTAATGTATTGACATAGCAGCAAAAAAAATCCTGCCTTAGGCCACATTTTTTAAGCCACAGATCCAACTACAGATATGATGCTTTTAGTAAATTGATGGGGGAGATGTGAGAGTGGTTTAGATGATTCATATTATTCCTCTGGGCAGAGTCTCAGCTCAGAGTTCTCTGAGTCAGCTTTGGTGTTCCCTTACTGGGAGACAGGGCATTGTTAGAAAACACCGTTTTGGGGCTAAAGCAACTCTCCTGTTATAAAAGCCCTCTGGCGCTGACAAATATTTAGCTCCCTTTAACAGGGAAGCTCCCTATGCATGCCAGCTAAACCCAGTGTGTTGCTTCTGAGTCATCTTTGCATCAGATCTTAATTTCTGAATTTCAGCTTTAAGTGCTCTAAGCACCAATTAACTGAGCTTCTACATGTCCTTGCTGTTGATCCCCGGGTTCATCAATGCCGCCTGTTCATTGACTTCCATTCTGGTTTAGATGTGAAAGCAGACCTGCTGCCTTGCCTGGCATGGACACTTGGGCCATGCCTGGCATGGCCACTTGGTGAGTGCCAAGACTTGGGGCCGGCAGCTCCCAGTGCTTTGGCCCATCTGCCCCCATCCCACAGCAGGACCCACCCAGTGACCTGTGCTGAAAGCAGCCCAGGCTGTGAATAAAGTAGGACCTCCTTTCCTGGGAGCAGATCTTCTGCTTAATGACATTCCTGAACTCAGAAGAAATGATGCTCTAATGGCAGCAGCAAAAGAGGCTTCTCATTGCCCAGGAGCTGGAACATTTGCTTTCTAGACTCACTGTCTAAAACACTGCTCATACTTTTCAGGGAAGTCCATGAGCCACCAGGCTTTCACATCCTCTGGCATGGCACAATCCACCTGCCAGCAGCAAACACTGCTCTAAAAGGGAGATGAGATTTACAGGGCTAAACCTAGTGAGCAAGGTACTGGGGTCTTTTGGTCTGTTGTGAGAAGAATCTCCCTGGAAAGGGAGAGTCCCTGGCCCTGCTCCTTGCTCCCGCTAACCTATTTTTTGCAGTTTATTGGTGAGGCTGAGGTGACACTGAGGCTCACACTCTTTCTAAGATGGGCTGAGTTATGGCTCCATATGTAACTGGAGAGCATGAGCTCACCCATTCTCTGACCAGTGCCAGATCACTTAAAGTAACATATAGCTCAAAAATATCAACCTTTACCCAAAATCTAAGGCATTTCCAACTTTCTGTGAAAGCAAGCCTTTGTCTCCATGTGAACCATGCCCAAACCCCTCTTTCCCTGTACTAGACAATTCTGTCCTTGGGTCCTTTCCTTTAGACTTTTTGCTCACTTTACAAGTCAAGACAGAGATGCTTAATAACAGATGCTCTTCATGTTCACCAATTTTACAAATCCATGATCCAAGAACCTCCAGCGTCAAGCAGCTTGGCCTGCTGAAAGCAGCTGTACCTGAGCTGCCTCCTGCCTGGCTCTGGGCTGCCCTGAGAGCTGTTTCTAGAGCTCTTGGGGAGTCATGGGCCATGGGCAGCTCCCTCCTTCCTGCTCAGCCAATGCTGCACGGAGAGTCCTGTCCCTGCTTGCAAAGTATCATTTATTGCAGAGCATCACCAAGAGAAGGGAAGCATCAGGAGTACCAAGGTGTTTGACGTAAATAGGACAAAGGAAACCTGAAGGGGTTTCTCTGCATCACTAGTGGTCAGTTTACCTCTGCTGTCCCAGCCAGTTCTGCAGGCCACAGACACTTCTAAGCTCCTCTGCACTTCTATGGCCTCTCATATCTTTTGGGAGAAGGGAAAAACTTGAAGGCATTTAATTCAGTCACTGTTTCTGGTGAAATGTAGAAGCACCTAGTGTTTTGAAATTCCTAAGTCTCATACCAGCTGTTTCAGAGTGAGAGGCACTCAGCATTGCTGAATTCATAACAACAGGCACACAAACATGTGACCACTTATCTTCACTTGTGTGCTTCTGTTTGTCATAAGCTCCTCAAATATGCATTAGCGAGGCACACCCCCATATGGAAATTGTTGCGCAAAACAGAGCTATCAAGTTTTCTTGAAAGAAGTGGAAACGGAGATTTCAAAAATCTTGAAATTAGTATAATTTTATTTCTTTAATTACCAGTTCTTTAAGTACCTATCAGAGTAAACTGAAATCTTGCCACACAAATGTTAATTTGAGATAAATTGGTGTTTGATAAAGAGCATTTACTCTAATTGTCATGGCCATGTAGAAACAGAGTACACATGCTTGAGGGAACCTTCCTTGTCATCTTTTTAATACCCCTTAAAATAGAATTTCCACAGTCTGGTAGACATTTCTGCAGTAGCATTTAAGCTGTCTTTAAAGAATTGCTTTCATGTTCAGTATTTGACTGACACCATTACATAGAAACTCTCCCGAAACAAATCCTGGAAGTTGGTAGTCCCAGTATTTTACCTCACTTACACAGGTGAAGGCTCATAACTGAGAGGGTTATTTTGGACACACACAATACTGACAATTCCTTCAGCCTGAAGAATGCAAATTAATGGTGGACACTGGTGCTTTCCCATATATCTACATTGTATAGGGAAATGGGGTGTGGTAAGGGGGTTTTGTAGCAGTAAGCACATAGCAGGTAAACTGTGTGGCACTCTGCCTCTTGCTCTGAGAAGAGGAATCTCAACAGTATTTCAGGCAGAAGCTCATAAAAGTCTTCTACTTACCTGTACTCTCACAGGTATGGTGTTTATTTAGGGTACTTTCAAACATCTTTGGAATTGTTTATGCAAGTTAACATTTCTTTACTTAGCTGAAGGTCATCTATGACAAGAATTTGCTAAAAGTTTGATGTTGCCAGGTAGGTACTGCATTCAAATTAAAGGGAAACAACCTTTTGCAAAATTACACAATTAGATGTAAATAACTCACACAGAAGCAATGTTAATTACTTATCACAGCACGCAGTCAAAGATTAACATGTATTGTTTCACCATTGCCTTTCCTGTATTGCCATGTCCTTCATTGCCTGTCTCATGTGCAGGGTGCAGCAGGAAGTCCCAGGCTACAGAATGGTGGGAACAAGTCACTAAAATCCATATGGTAACATACATTTTCAGCAAGAGCAAGGTGGAGGTCTGTCAAGCAGCTCTCAGTCTGATACTTGTCAATCTCTCTCGGCAATGGAAGCTCCTAGGAACATAAAATCACGACAGCCTTCCCATGATTAAAGGGATGACAGTAGTGCATTACAGCGAACACATGGGGAGTACATCCCAGGTTGTCTAATAAGCAGAGTCCCTGCCTGCATACTTGCATATGCGCGAATATTCCATTAGCAAATGAGATGTTATGTTTTAAGAATAGAAATATGCTAAAGTGCAATGGGAAAAGGTTAATAAGTACTTTAAGCTGTGAATATAAGCAATTTTAGTGTGGTGTTTTAAGTTTCTCTATATTTATACACAATCTGACTCTGATCAAGGTAGTTAATTTTCATCTGCTGGAGCAACTGAAATTTTAATTATTACAAATTGTCATTTATCCATTTATTTGTTATCATGCAGCCTATTTATTGAGCTCAGAACATGGTTCTTCCAGGGCTTGTTGAAGCCTTGAGGACATATTTTTTTGGGAAGTGGCACAGCTCATTTTCTCCTTCCTGTGCATCCTTGCATTGTTTCTACACAGGGCTCTGCTTTGCCCCAGGAAAGACTAAAAGTAACTCTGCTTTTCACTGCTATTGGGCATCATCTTGCAAAGTGTGGCTTGACTAAAGCAATGCAGGCCTGTGGTTAATAATACATTGTACCTTTGTGGCTGCAGGCACTGCCACATGTTCACATAACTTCTGGCGATGAAAGATGAACAAGGCCAATTGCATGTTCCCCCAGCAGCAAAAAGCATAAAAACTGTTCATTTACTGCAGTTTAAAGAGGGAGAGAGGTGGCAGAGAAAAACCTGTCAGCAGTAAGTGCCCTGTTGTGGGTGGCCAGAGGCGGTGACATTGCTGGTTCCTTGCCATGGCCACTCTGCCTGCTGTGGGTGGTTTGCAATTTATGCCTGGATGAGGTGTGCAGGGAAGTCTCTATTTCATACAGGTGCTTTGCCTTGTCATCACTTTGGCTTGTGGAGCCAAAGTTGCATTACTTATAGTCTTTTACCATTTTTAAGCTTCTTTTAAGAACAATGGGAATGAAGACATGTATTAAAAAACAGCCAGAGAGAGCTTGAAGTTTTGAAATCAGAGTGTTTACTGCCAGACACATTTTCCCTTTGGAGAGACACACTTTAGAAGTGGCTCACATTTTACAAAAGGAAAGGCCTGTAGCTTTTTGAAGATCAAGCCTCCTTATATATTTAGTGATAAAAACATCAAAGACTTTAGCCTTAAACTGTTTGGAGCATTAGGTAGGTGCTTAAACTTAAAGCATTTATTCTACCATTTATTTGAGCAGAGAGGTAATAAAACTGTAAAATATTAACTTCTTTTTATACTTTTAAAACTAAATATTACCAGTGTGGTGGTTATTCCTCAGTGTTAAAATAAGACTTTATATCTAGCATTACAAATATACACTAACACTTTAGACTGCTATGATTTACAGTATCTGATCTTAATAGAAAAACTGGTCTTTAACTCCCACTAAGATGGCACAGGCATCCTCAGTCATAAGAGGGTCTCTGTAAAAGTACATGCAATATGTACAGATGAGCACACTAACATTTTTAATGAAAGAAGATTCAAACTGAATTTGTGGCACTTCAAAACTCATTCAAAGCAACTAGTCTTTTTTTCCAATCACAAGGGGAAAAAATGACTAATTTTGCTACTCTCTAATATCTGAATTAATGACTTACAGCATTCTCAAGGATAGAAAATCTCTCTTATGTTACCACAAAACTTTGTACTCATAGAAATTAAGGTAAAACACACCATCTCTGTCAGACATTCATTTTTTTGAATAAAGTTGCAGAGGCCCTTGCCTGGCTAGAAGAGGGTGTTGATAATTTGATTTAATACTTGTATGTTGTGTGGAACCTGGGCATAACCATTCTCCTTATTTAAGGGACTCAGTAACAGAATTTGCATCAATACCACGTTTCCATGAAAATCAGATTAAATGAATTTTGTGTTTGTGTGAGCCTCATCCTGCCAGGCAATTGACATCCCCTTTGATTAAGATTTCTACTTATCTTTTGTTTTTATTTTTAAAGGTCGGAAAGAAATAGCTTATATAGGAAAGGAAACCTAGAAAAAATTAAGAAATAATTATCCTGCACTTGTGCTTTATATAGCTGTTAGACTGCATATGAAGTGTTTCAGGTATTTTTTTTCTACTCCAAATCACTTTTTTTTAAAAATAATCTAGCTCTTCTTTATTTGTGGACTATACATCAGGTGTAGCAGACCCTTTAAAATTCCTAGGAGCATTCGCTAATGGGTTGCATAATTTTTCATGATGGGATGCTTATTTGCCACTTTGTTCCACAAAGTCATGTGGAAATACCTCAGGCAGTTTCAGTCTGCATAGAAGATGTCAGAGGTGGAGAAAATCTGAGGATTTTCTCACAAAATAGCATGAGAATCCAATCTTATGCAGGCTCCAGGGAACAGCTTGAAAAATGACCTCTGAACTTGGCATACTGTTATTGCAGGTATCATGTAAAGACCTTAGTTACTCTTGGCTATCCCAAAAAAAAAGATGTATCACAGCAGTGTGCCTCAGCTCCACTGCTTCATTATTTGTGAGACCTAGGCTAGTAGGCTTAGAGCTAGTTTAGATATTTTTAGACTACATTTGTCAAACCACTTGAAATGTTTGAGTTTATCCAAAAAGGAGAGCTGTTTTTTGATAAAAAGTGACCCCATTTATGGGGAAGGAACATCTGATACCATAAATCTCTTTAATTTAGCGAGCAAAACAAGAAATCAGATGAAGCAGAAACTTGGAATTAAAGAACTAAGACTGGAAAACAGATGACTGTAACTAATTACTGAAACATCTCAAATAACAGAAGAAATAACCTAAAAGCAGAAAGGCAAACAGGGAATTGGTTCAAAATAGCTATTCAGGCCTCAAATATGCACCTTGGCCTAAGAAACACTTCCTTTTGTACCTAAATAAAACTTTGAGCATCTCTAAAGCAGCTGCCATTAAGTACTGCTGAATGTTTTGCTTTTGCCTGGTTTATCTGGGAAAAAAATACAAAACAAATCTTACCCCCAAACAGAAGAATTTGAAAGAACTGAGATTCTGTCAAATTAACTGAATACTTAACAACGTAATTTTCAAAATCACATGGGTGATCAAGAGATAGAAAGGCTGAAAATATTGAAGCACTCATCTTAGCACTTTATGCTCAAACACTTCTTTCTTCTGAAAGCTTTGAAAATGAATCAAAAGGAGTAAATATCTCCCAACATGAATGTTCTTTTTGTTTTGGTTTGGTTTTTTGATTAAACAAAAATGCATGGGTTATCCATCAAAAATATGTTGGTTTTGAGGAAAGACTTCTTGTACCAAAAAGTGTTGCTTGACCAAAATTGTTTGAGCGAGATTCATTTTGGCTTTTCTGCACATACAGATAGGGATCACAGGAGGTTCCTCTAAAACAACGTTTGCTCCCTCTGAAATAGCTGATGTTCATTGCAGCTGACACAGTCCTCCCTTGCTGTCCATTTATATCTCAGGGACCCAGCAGGTGTTGAGAGGAGGGGCTGCCCTGCAGCACAGCCTTCGTAGTAATTGACATTTATTGCAGGGTCACCATTTCTTTAGCATTCATTACAGACACTGATTAGAGAAGGTGATAAAGACATTGCTGGAGATCAAAGCCCATCTTGGACTAGGGGGGGAGGGGAAGCATGCAAAGTAGCATTTCAAATGGATGCATTTATTTAAACTATTTGCTGCTACTTTCATGCACTTGGTTTAGTGGTATTAGATTCAGAAGGTGTAGCAGAGGCTTTAATTTGCTTCAGTTCTGGTCTAATAGGCATAAAGACACCAGAGGATTCTGAAATACTGAACTCAGAGGTACTCTGACAAACCTTTGTACTCATAATAACAAGAGCTGGTGTGAGCTTATACAATTTAAAACTAATTGCCCAGCCAACATGCTCATTACCATATTGATGCAGTTCATAAATCAAAGCCCTGCCTATTCAAGCTGTTTACCAGTCTTGCATTAAGCAGGGTATTTCAACTGAGAAATGTAGCATGTTGCCAAAACACTGCAGAAACTTTATAAGACCGATAGGATTGCAAACCTGGGGAGCTGAAGTGCCGCAAACCTGGGGAGCTGAAGTGCCACAAACCTGGCACTAAAGTGCTTGTTCTTGTTTGTTTTCTGAGTATGTTCTGATCTAGCCTTGAAAGTTTCCCTAATAATGTACTGGAGCACAGAAACGGGTCCATAAGCAGCAGGGAGCTGCTGGCAATTTTTATCAATTCGGCTTCCTACAGCAGCTGCTTTGCTTAACCAGAAGACTAACACACAGGTTTTTTTGGAAGCAATAGAGTACTTATGCCAGCTGAATTGAGGTGTATACATTAAGAATGCAGGCTTTTTGTACAGGGAAAGGAGAGATTAAGGCTCTTAACTAAGAAACCTAAGTTTCCTCAAAATCATGGGCCTGAAGTTAAATTCTTTGAATATCCTAGTAGGGAATCTGAAAGTACAATTCATCTGCCTAAACAAGTGCCTACCTGCAGGTGCCAGGCAGTGCCCCTGAGATGCCCTGCTGTCCTACAACATCCACACAGTAGGTATGTCAGAGGAGTTGGAGAGATTCGCACCTCTCTCAGCTGCCAGCTGAAGGCCAAGTTTAGGACATCTCAAAGGACATTAGAAGCCTATGTTTAGGCAGTTGAATTTACCTGTTTTTTCTTTCAGTTATTCAGCCAGCTGTCTTAGGTATCAGAAACAATCAGGTCTTGTAAGTAGGATTAATGTATTTGGGCAGGGTTCAGAAGTTACAAGGGTCTGTCTGCTTCCCACTCTCTAGACTGGCTGGTTTCAGACCAGCTGAGTCAGTTCTTATCCAAAACACCAGTGTCCTGTGAGTTATTTTTCTCTCTATACTTTGCTCAGAAAGCTGCAAGAGAGATGTAGTTTTATGTGGTTTCTCCTGGAACGTGTGTAGTAGCTCCTTGTGGCTGCTGGGGCATCTCTTCCCTTGCACCAGACTTTCACAACCCTGTGTTGGCCATGGCCACAGGTGGCAAAGCCAGAGGGTGCTGAAGCAAGAGTCAAGGCATCGAGATTACTTTGAAGATCAGACCAGGACTTGAAATTGAACTTGTTGGTGTAAAGGAAGCTTGAAGCAGAAGCACTGCACTAAAGAGTTACTGAAGGGTGTTGGAGCTGTTGGGGGAATTTAATAGATTATAGGAAAATCAGAAGACTAGAGGGGTGTAAGGGGTTACTTAAGATTATTTGTTTATCCTGTTTAAGAGAACACAGTTCAGGGGAAAAAGGGCACATATTTCTAACGAAATGCAACTCTCTTCCATAAACAATAATAGCAAGAAGAGTTCATCCTATTAAAACACGTGCTGATCTTCAGTCATGGTGCCTGATGAAGCCTCAGCCTCTTACATTCTTTGTGTAAATTCAAACATGACGATTAGTAAATAAAACATTTTTTATGGATGGAAGACATAAAGTAGTAAAGACAATGTTTTAGCAATAGACAATTTTGATTCCAGCTTACAACTCTTCTACTGCCTGTATGGTCACAGCAGATGCAAGCGTCCAATGCCTTATATGCAGATTGTGGATAATAATGCTTAAAACTGAAATTAATATGAACTGATACTTTCTCATTAAGGCACCCAAGACAGTGATATGTTTTTCAGAGAGGGAAATAAATTTAAAAAACTTAATTTCCTTCATTTTAAGGAGTTATGAACCATACAAAACCAGACCATACCAGTTTCTGACCCTGTGAAATGCCAAAATAACTGCTTTTGGCTGGTAGTCAGTGTCACAGGTTCAGCAGAGATTTCTCAGAGACATATGTACAGTTTTGGAAGACGCTTGCAGGCTGTGAAAGAGAATTTTTTTGTTGATAAACAATTTTGAATAGAGAAGAGCTAAACAGAAAAGAAACCCTAAAACCAAGCTGCTTGTTATTTACCTAACTTGTAGAGTGAGAAGTGGTTGTCTTATGTCTTAGTTCTCTTTCAGGAGCTTAAAAATAAAAAAATAAGAATACAACTATGTTATATAACCATATGCTATTATAGACATCCTCCAATATGAAAAAATTGATCCTTCTAGCTTCTTTCCACTTGTGAAAAATGAAGATTTATTTCCAAGCAGTCCATTGAGCATCCCATGAACATACATAATGGAATTCACTTTACAAGCTGAAGGAACAGGAAGGAGAAGCAGCTCATACCTGTGTGTCTTTGCTTGCAGAAAGGATGTTTCCTGACTTTGGTGTGGACTGGCAGCTTAGATAAAAACCCGGGATCTTACCAATGTGAAGCTTGTCAGCCTAAGTGACACAGACTTTTTTTTATCCTGTGTGGTTTATCCAGTGCCATTTTAAAAATACTTATCAAGTGTTGGTTCATTTTGGAGCTTGTGTTTATGAACAGTGTCCATGTATGGCTGGCTACTCTTCCTGTTCTACATTGATTGCACTGCCCAAATAAAAATAAAGCTGAAGTATTCTAGGGCAATATCTTTACATCAGGTTTAATTTCTAAAGCCATTCAGAGTGTAATCTTAAATCACTCAAAATTGCCTTCTAAAAGCATGTAGTCAAACAACCTCTGGCCAATATCTCCTCAGAAGATTGATGGTACATTTCATACGTGTAAGACAAGGCACATGAGGCAGAACAGGGAATACAAAAGTAACACAGTGAATGCAGTGGTAAAAGGTGGCTATTGGCCAGATCTTATTCTTTGAAGATACTGTACTGCTGCTCACACATTCCTGCCATTTGATTTTGCTCAGGATTGTAACCATGCTATTCACAGGCTGCACAGAGCAGAAAGATTTGCAAAACCAAGGCCCACTTTATGTAAACTAACTAAAACCAAACATTGCCCATGGATCCAAGCTCTTAGAAAGGGCAACAGTGGTATTGCAGCGGATATTTTCTCACCATATTTGTAATTACCATATGGTGTAAGGTGACAATGACAATGCCTTTGGAAATGCTGGTTTAGGCAGAAATACAATTGAGTCAGCATACTGGCAGGATGTTAGTGCCTCTGCTGGATTAAACTCAGCCTAAGGCTCAGCAAATAGCACAAAATGTGTCAACAATTCCTCTCATAGCAGTCTTTCCCCCTATATACTGCAAGTAGGTCCAGTTGTACATAAAGTGCTAACATTGCTGTGTTTGTTAAGAGGGTACTTGGAAAACAGCACATCTGCCACCAACAGTTGCATCTAAGACAAATATAAATGTAAGCACTATTAAATTAACAAAGTGTCTCTTTATCATTTTAATTTATTGCATGAGAAGATATTTTACTTTCCTTGTCAGTGAGAATGAACTTCTGACACAGTGGATGTGGGGGGCAGTGATGGCAAAGCTGGTAGTACACAGACATGGTAGTGCAGCTGTCCTGAGATAATGAACATTTCTGAATTGAGACAACCCTCACAAAACTGTTATATAAAGTAATTCCTGAAAAATGGTTGCCTCAAGATGTGGCTTCATTTGCTGACTGACTCATTCATAACTATGCCAAAGTTTTTGCTGGATAAAATACTGCTTAACTTCAGTGAAGGCGATCAGGGGGATGAGTTGTAAGAGAAACCAGCATCTCAGTGTCACCTCCTTCACTTGCTGAAATCAGTCAGGATGGACGTAGATGTGGCAGCATCTGTGCCAAATATTTGTTCCTCAAGAATATCTCAAGGTGAAAAACGCAATCTACAGCTACAAGCCTGAGTACATGAATACATTCCTTAAACGAGTACAAGAGTATTGCAGCATTTCCATTTTTGCTGTTTGCTCTGTTCAAAAGCAATATAGAAAAAAACTTCCAAAATTTAACTATAACTCAAAGACTTTTCACCCGGTATTTCCACTGACAATACACCCTTCTCCTTTTCAGGCTGGATTTGCAAATAACTGATTTATAATCACACTCAGAGGCCCATGTGTCCAGTAACTTGCACTACAGCTACATTTTGCAGCGTATGCAGAAGTCTGTCTGCAAGCTATGATTCTATCAATATATATAAAAGAAAAGACTTGTAAAGCTTTGGCAGCAAATGTAGGTCTTGACGAAACATAGGCAAAAAATAATTAGAATTTGCAAGTGATGTGGAAGCTAATTTTGGTACTCCTTTACACTGGCTTTATACTACATCAAAAGGCATTTCACTGCCTACCTTTTCAAAATCTGACAGCATCCAAACTCGAGCTGTGGGAACCTGACTCCAGGTGCTCCAGGTGATAAAGCAAAGCACGATGTTAAGGTCTGGCATAATGGGAAGAATGAGGTCATGTTGTATTTTTAGAAGTGCCTGGTATTCCTATGAAGCATGTTCTTACTCTCTCTTTCTATTTTTTTCCACCCCCTCTCCTTTTTTTCTGTTTTTTTTCTGTGAATAATTCAGCCAATGCTTGCAGAAGGCTGTTTTCGCCCCAGGGATTCTCACACATACTTCTGTTGACAGAGTTCTTGTGCAGCAAGGAAGCTGAAATATCTTTTGTTAAGGATCTGCTCACTTCTTTTTCTATTCTGCCCCAATGCTTGGAAGATATTTTGGCAACTCACGCAGTTCCTGTTGTTATGCTTATGGAAATTAACGGAATTGAAAAATATGGGGTTACCTTGCAAAAAAGGTAAAATCATCATCAGGAAAAAGTCCTAATCTTGTAATTTTCTCTTAGTCTATGTGTCTCGCATTTTCTTGCCTTGTTTGCTTAAGTTTTCAAGGGAATATTGTATAAGTCAATGGAAAATACTAAGCAAAGTATTGAAAAGGCATTGTGAAAAGGCAAAAAATGCACTAAGGCCTGAGAGGTAGAAACTTTTTATTTTAGATGAGTGGTGTACTGTTCCAGCCAAGATCAGGACTTGATTTGCTGGTTTACTGTGTCACCTCAGATTTAATTTGAATTTAAATGAAAAAGTTACATATATTCACATGCTCTGTAACTCCAAAATACATAATGGGTATTGAAATGCGCTAATTTAAGCCATGTTTGAAAAGCTGTTTTAGGTGACTTGCTGTTAGGGTAACGCTATGAATAAATCATAAGAAGCTGATTTCAGGCAAAGGGGAATTATAGTAGAGCATGATTCACAGAAGTTGATCTGTGAGGCTTCACATACACACTTGCGTGTGCCAGACCATATGAGAACTTCCCTTCCATGGCATGTCACTAGCTATGTCATCAATCTGTATTAATTTACTGCTGATTTGTAAGGCGTTTTCATTAGTAAATAACATTCTATTTGTAAGCTTTAAACTCACGAGTGAGAACAGCTGAAGTTGCTACACTCAGATATGCATTTCATATTTAGCAAAAAAAAAAAAAATCCTGTTGTTGCTTTTTAATGTTTTTTCTCTTATTAATGCTTCCTGGAGTCAGTTCTGGCTGGACAGTTACCTCTAGTAGCCCTGCATTCCTTTTTTAGTTGTACATATACTTTCATATTCCACATCCTTACCTATACTAGCTTCTATCAGTAGAGCTAATGCTACAGTATATATTTAGAATTACATATGCATATGAAAGTAATCTCCCTATTTATAAAGCCTTGAAGACCTTTTCCAGAAAGATTGCTAGTTTTCAGAACTTGTATGTGCATACATTCATCATTGTGGTGAGAATTACATTCTTTTGCAGGACTGTCTTAGAGGCCTTTTGCAACATGTACAGATTTAGCTCTGAATGTTCAGAGCACTCTGAGTGGCAAATTTTGCTATGGGCAGGATTTCTAAAATCTCTGCTTTGCCAAGAATGCTCCATTTTTTAGGAGCTAGAAATGTCTATGTGTAGCTCTTTATAAATATGGAATTTTAAAAGAGTGGGGTTTTTTATAGTCACTGCTAGATTGAATAAAAAGATATGTTGCTAGATTGAATAAAAAGGATGAACAAGGGTAAACTGACATTCTTTCTTTTCACCACTTCCTCCTCAGAGATTTCTTGTCGTACCTGCATAAAACCAGCCTGCTTTTGCATCCTTGATTTGTTCCAGTCTCATCCCAGGAAAAATAAAGAGTACAACCAAACAAGCAAATTCAGTAAACAGAAAGATTCTTTCATGATTTTTGCAATTAAATTGTAAAAATTATAGCTCTACATCATATCCTGTAAAAACCTAAACTCATTTGAGAGAAATAACTTTGCAAAGTTTTAAAAGAAGTCGGGTATTGATTTTAAATCCTAGTAATATAAAGTTATATAAAGAGATAATGAAAAATACAATATTTTGGATGATAATTTATGTTTGGGAGTCTAAAGCATCATCCTAAAGTATAGAAATAAAAAATATATAATTCACTTACCCTGTGAATGCCAACTGCAGAATTTGATGTACAAGGCAGAAACTGATACACAGGAAGTTCCACCTAAATATGAGGAAGCACTTCTTTATTGTGTAATAACTTCTTTTTTATTCTCTATTGTTCTAGTCTCTGTAACTAGATTTCCCAGGGAGGTTGTGGAATATCTCCCTCACTGGAGATATTCAACAAGTGTCTAGACAGAATCCTGTGCCATGTGCTCCAGGATGGCCCTGCTTGTGCAAGGAGATTGGACCAGATGACCCCCTGTGTTCCTCTCCAGCCCAACCCATCCTGTGATCCTGTGAATTTCTGTAACTGCTTCTGGAGCATTTTTTCCTAAATGTTTGGCTTATTACAGCAAAGATGTTACTATGAACACAGAGGTGTATTTCTGCAGATGTCATCACAGCAGATCTTGCTTGGCAGCATTACTAAAACTTAAGAGGGTCCAGGAAATGGGCCAAGGATGGGAAGAAAGAGTGACAATAGGAAGGGGTGAAGACTGGGAAAGAGAATCTCTGGAGGAGAGCTGGGGACCTGAGAACTGCTACTTTTTCTGGAACTACTATCAGATGAAGAATGGGACAGCCACCACCAGAAATGGCTGGAGAACATAACCCACCTTCTCACCTGATATGGGCAGCCAGGCCAAAGCTCTTTTGCTGCCCTACTCTGCTAGAGTAGGCAGAACCTTGTGGCTTATAGCTGGCTTTGTGTGGTGGGAGAGTGGCTTCTTCCAGGGTGCTGGGTGTCAGGGACTCAGAAGCAAAGGTGACTGCTCATAATATCACCTGAAATGGCAAGAGGCTTTTTCACTGTGCTCACAATGTACAAGACATTGTGAGAAAAGTTAGTTATTCCAATCATTCCATCTAAATGTGGGAATGTGTTTTCTTTCAAAGACATTGTGCTCAATTAGTTCTTCCACTTCTGGAAGTGAAGTCAGTTCTGTGTTGATGACTAACCTGGAGCACCTGAGAAAATGAGGCCCTCAGAAGTAGGTTTCTCATTCAGGCATAGATAAGGTCATCTATTATTATTGTGTACCACAGATATGGGCTGAAATTCTTCTTGGTATCATTCCTCCCTCTAAAGGCTGGATGACTGGTGTAAGCTTTTTGCCTAGACATCTTCTATAGTTTTGAATTGGGTAGTCAAGCCAGGAGGGAGGCTTCTCCCATGACAAAATAGGTAAACAAGGTAAGTGAGAGCACTTACCTTCTGGAAGCATTTTTCTCTCTCCACTGACTCCAGCAGGAGGTTAGACAGTTTACAATAATGTCTGATGCTTAAATAGCTATCAGTAGCTGAGAGGAGATCTACATAAACAGTGTGTACCTGCATGCTCACATCTATTACAGCTGCAGTTCAAATGACAAAGGTAATACAATAAATCCAAATTTTCTGGATGTGTAGCAGTATTCTTTTTATTACCAAAGGTATGCCTGTAACAGTAAAATATACACTAACCAGCACTAAAATATGCCTAGCTGGTGTGCATTGCTCAGTTTATGGCACATGCAGTGACAAGCACATCACATGCCAGCATCTTACTTTGCTTGCTTCCCACTTTGACAGTCACAGTGCTGCCTTCTGACACATCTTCCTCATCACTGACAGGTTTGCCACATACACTGAAGGCTTAATCTTTTCTTTTTATTTTGAAAAGCTTCTGTTCTGCTTTGCTCTCTCACAGATGGAGTACTGAAACCATCATTAAAATAAATATTATCTATATTTAATCTGTCACAAGAAGTAAATGACATGTATGGGTGAATGGAAGCTGTTCAGTGATGCAAGATCAGTTCTTCAGCTGCTCCCTTCTCCCAGTGCATTGGAGGTGCACTGCCTAGATGTGAGCATGGACGTTAAGACTTTTAAAGCAGACAAGGCCAACTCCAATGTAGTACTGAAGCTCTCTGTTATTTTTAGCCTCCTCCTTTTCCTTTTCAAACCTATTGGAAATGGGCAGGTGCTGCACTGCACTGGCATTTCACTGAATTCGAGACAGAGAAAATTCATAGGTGTACTGACATCTTTTCTGTCTGTTTTCCCTCTGACATTTCCTTATGTTTTGTTCCTTAGTCTTCCCTATAGCATTTTAGTAGCTTTATCAGAGCAGGGTAAAAGTCAGTGGTTTAACAGACAATGAAAATTCAGTGAACTGATCCATTTTTAGATAACAAGCATGTCTAACATCACTTTAAATGACTCTGAACTGTTGTGTCAATAATCAACTTAGAGTAATTAATTAAAAAAACATTTCTGCATTTGCCATTTCTTTCCCAGTCTCCAATCAAAACAAGTCAAAATTCTCATGTTTTAAGTTCATTTTATCTGCATACATGAAATATTTTTGAAGAGGCACAAGTAAATCTGAAGTAAATTTGATATTGGCATTTCATGTTTCAGGGTTACTTTTGCTGATGCACTCCATTGCAAGCATGTTGTCATTAATATTTTTTTCTTACTTTTCAGGAGCTGAAAGGATTCAGATGTTTCGTATGAGAATCCAAGTATTAATAATGACTGTGTGATCATGGTTTTGGAAAACTAGGAATATATTTCCTGGCTACATATGTAGATTTATGTTTCCTAAGAAAAGCAACTATGAAGTAATTTTGATCTCTGATGGATAAAACCCACTGGAATGGAAAGTAACATCTATAAAGAAGAACAGGGCTCACCTTATCTTACATCTGCCAAGTGCCTGGGAACTCCAAAGGAAGCCAAATATGAAGAATACCAAAGAAAGATAGAAAAGCAGACAAGTCCATATGAATTTCAGAATGCTTTACTGGAACCTGAGCTGAGCTTGCTGTCTGTGTCATCCTTATTGGACCACAATGAGACATCCTTACAACTTGGCTTGGCTGCAGAGTGTGCCAGTGCCACCAACCAGCCAGAGACAAAGCACCTTTGTAACGAATTATCCTGTTCTACAAGGCACACATCAAAGGAAAATCCTTTAGACCTTCCCATGCACACAGAATGGCCAGTCCTCACAGGAAGAGTCTCAGACAAGAAACCAGAAGCAAATTATGAGATCAGAGTCATAACACACAAACCATGTGCTATCACATTTTCTGATTTCGAATTTTTATCACATGAAGCTGACACTAAACTCCATATTTGCGAGGCAGGAGAAGCAGATGATTTTTCTTCTGAAGAGGAAGAAGCAGATAACAGAGGTGATGATGATACATTTACAGAACTGCCACTGTATGAGGCATTTTTCAAAGGTCTTCAGAGAAGGAATTTTTCTCCAAGAAAGCAAGCTAAACGTGAACTTACTAAATATCAGCCAATCTGTCATTCAGAAGATGGCAATAATCATTCCAAAAAGGCATTGAAGGACCATGACAAGGAAGAAAAACACATGGAGCTGGAGGTAATACAAGCTACTCTTTAGTTTCAAGTGTTGTTTTAAAGAAGTGGTGTCATTTAGGGTTGGTTACAGGAGGAAAATGAGTTGTGTAAATTGTTATAGGGTGATAATTATTGTGAATTACGAAATTAAGAACTTAAACCTACAGTAAAAGTATACTAGGTTTTTTAACTAGACAAATCTTACTTCAGATTGACCACACTTCTATTAGTCTCAATTTCAAACTTTGATTTTCTGGTTTCTTTTTTATTTAAATGGGAACATTGGCTCCATTTCCTACATTCCTACAAGATCATATATCGTGTCACGTACAGCACACAGTCTAAGGACTGTTCCAAAGGGATAGAGCTCATGTTTAGTCTTAGAGCAGAATATATTTCTTTATGCTGAAAAATGAGCTTTTGGTGTGGTGGCACTGTAGCACTGAGCCACCTAACCCACAGCACTGTTTCCACTTAATAACTGGGTTTTTTATTATTATTTCATTAAAAATGTAGAGGACAAGTTAAAGAGTGGTATATAATAATTTTTTGATTGGTTGGTTGGGGTTTTGTGGGGTTTTTTGTATCTGTGCTGTTTCTGATGTTCTGTAGACCAGTGGCCAAAATGAGAACAGAAGCTTCAGGACAAAATAAAAAACCTTGTAATAAAGATCATCCAACTATATATAACCTTTCCAGAAAAAAAAGTTGAGTAAATTAACTTTGTTTATTGGAGCTGGAGGAACAGAAGCCTCCCAGCTGAATTGTCACTAGTCTGGAGAATAAGCACAGTTTCCCCCTGCTTGCAGCTGGTGACAAACCAAATGACTGGAGCTAAACACATTAATCATTGGAGAAG
Organism: Acrocephalus scirpaceus scirpaceus; assembly: GCA_910950805.1. NCBI lineage: Eukaryota > Metazoa > Chordata > Aves > Passeriformes > Sylviidae > Acrocephalus > Acrocephalus scirpaceus. The sequence goes on along the minus strand of OU383774.1, from coordinate 49,594,140 downwards.
TTCAGTTCTAGTACCAAAATTTGAAGTGACTCCAAATAGTGGGCAAAAACAAACCCTTAGAATTCCAATGTTCCTGACCTTGCAGCACAAATTGATCTTAACCTGCAGCCAGGCATACCTTTCCTTCCTCTCTCTTCTCCATCCTCCAGATTTTAAGTTATTTTCCATGTAAGTCTGCTCTACGCCTTGAAAACCAGGCTGTGGTCCTGTAGTCTTTTACCCAGTGTGTTTTATTTTTTCTGCCTGCAGTTCTCCTTTTACTTCTAGTGCTTATAACACAGAGCTGCATCGTTGATTTCTGACTAAATGAAGAGAAGTAGAATTTGGACTATAATGTCCATATTTATGTCAAAACTGTGGTATAAAATACTTAATTGCTTCTCTTCTTGAGTACTAATCTATCTCCAGTTTGGGGTGACTAATTATGCCCTTAACTGAGGGGGAGTTCTGTGCTGTATTTCATACATATCCCAGCTTCACTGCAGAAACGCATCCTCACATGAAGAAATAAGCCAGATTTTTAGAAATCTTTCTCAGCAGATAATATTAGAAGACCAAGGTCCAAAAATGGTTCCCAAACAGACTTTTGATGCATTACTGACCCTGATTCTCATGACACATGGTTCATTAAGTAATTGCATTGTTCTTCTAACCTAAGCCTCATTTACTCAGAAACATTCACATTAATGAAAATAATATATCTCAAAATGGATGCACAACATCCTTTGGATTTTCTTTACTGAAGGTCATTCCCATAGATAAAAGTGAGACACCAGGAGATGCTGTCATTTAGTTTACTTTATGTCTATGCCATAAAGTAAACTCAAGGATGCAGCTTGTAGTGCAAAATAATGGATTATAAATTGTCAGACAAGCATGTGAAATTACCTAGTAAATCTCAGTAAATGTGTCAAAACATTTCAAAAACTGGATGCCATGTTGCAGTCCTGGTTTTGATTTTTTTTCTATGTAAATAAGTATGCATCATTCTAGAAAAGCCTTCAAGAATTAAAAAAAATTATTATCTTGTCTCTCAAATTTTAGCAGCAGTCATGTTTTACTATGCAGACTGAAATCTGCCCCCATGACTCTGGTTGAAGCAAATGTATGTCACTGTCAAGTTACTTCTTTCTATTGTTTAGAAATGGTGTTAGGGAGAAATGTCTTTCTAGTGGAAAGAAACGAAATAAATAAAGACAGCATGGGGTAAAAATGCTGACAAGGGCAACCGTTACTGCTAAACCTTAAACTTAAAAATCATATAATAAACAGAATACTTCAGATTACAGATATAGACAATCATACACAGCACCCTGCACAAAGATCCTGGCTAAATCCTTGCTACTGGAGTTCACAGTGAAATTGTGTTAAGATCTATCCTGCAGGGGCATTCCTAGCCAGATGTACCTGTTACTGACTACAAACCTCCTATTTGAATTCTAGAAAGGAGGAAAGGCTGGGAAACCTTCTCCAAGACAGAGGCTCTGGCCCTTGCAGGCAGTCACCACAAGCAGAGTCAGTGTCCCAATCTCCTCTTGAATAGTTGTTACACACATTTAGGTGACAACTCTTGAACTTCTTGTTTCATTCTAATTAATAAGCAGAGACAAATCTTCAAGGGCACTGAGCAGAAAAAAAGTAGAGGGAAGATGGAAAAAATTCAGCTTGTGTATGCTGCCAGTTCTGTCAAGTGGAAGAAACTGCTTAAAACAACTCATATAATGATGCCCTTTAAAAAAATGCTCTTTCTTCTTTTTCCAAAGGCATACAGCTTCTGCCTCGTCTGAGTGGTACAAGATAAATGATACTGTTGTTCAATTTATGAATTCAGCATGGTCCCCGAGTTTCCACCCTCACAGCAGTTCCACATATATTTCCTGTGCTTTCTCATAAAATCTAAATTTGGCAATCTGTTTTCTTTGTCAGGAGTCTGTAATCAGCAGTGCATTTAATGCCCAACACAGTTCTCCCCAAATACTTTGGCTAATGGTTGGACTAAATGTTCTTAGAGGTTCTTTCCAAACTAAGTAATTCTACGATTATTTGCTTAGTTCTGTCCAGAGATTCCTTTGCAGCTCTGAAGTGGCACCTTCAGCCATTTTTCCTTGCTTGTTTAACTTCAAGTCTCCATATCATACTTGATATGGTATTTGTGCATGCAGCCAGTTCTGTGTGCAGAGACAATAAATTATTCAGAATAGCTTCTGAAACATAACATTTTTCTAGATTGTCACTTCTTCGAACTATACTGAGCAGAATACAGCTGAAGACCATATTTAACCAGGAATTACTATTTAACTTTCCATCAGTAAGCTTATCCTATCCTTACCTAGCCTGAAAACAATATGTTTACTTTCAGGAGTAACATTTCAGGGAAGTAAATAATTGAAGGTATTTTAGGCAGATATTAGGCAATAAGGAAGTGTTATGAAATCATACCCTTGACAGTGTGAATTGTCGTGGATCTTCCCTCACCCCGAGGACTGTATCGAAATCCTTCTAATTTGGCTGCTGCAAAGAGACAAGCATAGTCCTACCAACACGGCAACAAACTGAAAATCCCTTCTGGGGCAATTTCAAATAGTTTCTTTGGGCAGCCCGTATTAGCAAATGGAGCAGCCAAAAAGGTTTCTGTTGCTGTTGAAATTACTTAGGGCACCTAAAAGAGTTGTCATGGCTTCCTCTATTGTTCCTCTCTCCCTAGAGAGACAAGGGGCTAAGTCAGGAAGGCCACGTGCTGGAAAGGAACTGCTTAGAATAACCATTAGGACGTGCTAGATGCTCCAGCAGCCCCTCTGAAGCGTCCCTGTCTGCACTCATATTTACATCATGCCTCTTTCAACGCATTTAGGAAGATATAAACCAAACCTGCTTGTTTGTTTAAAGCACCATAATGATGGACTAATATTTGCATTGAATGTTACTGTATTCAGCTGGGTCAAACAAAGAGTGAGATGCCACTCCCCAGGAGAGACAAGATGACCGAAACAGATAGTTTAGGTAATTAAGGTAGTATTCACAATGAAAATCTTTGTCAGGATTTGGCCTTCAGACTGCAAGTTCAAAGACTTTTGGTGGAGGCTGCACAGGCACGGGAGTGGCCAGTACATGTCAGAGACAGCCTCTGTGCAGCTCTGTATTGTGTTAGCAGGGGAGCTGTGCCATCACCTTTCACCATCAGTAAATCTTCAAGGAAAACTGTAGTGTTCTAAAAGAGGTTTGTGAAAGCTCCATTGTTTTTGACATTTAAAGCTAAGGCAGCTGGACTCTGGAAATTATTTCAGAAAACAGTCATTCACTGGGAAAAAAAATGAATTATCAGTTTGTCTTTCCCTGATTATTCACTTACTGTCCTTAGTTTCCTTGTTCTATCCTTGTACTACAGTTAGGTACATTTTATTTTCATTACACAGTCATTGCCAGATGAAAAGTTTTATAATCATTGTATCAGCTTAAATCACAAGATTTAGGCTGGAATAATTTGCTGAAATACAATATGGAAGCTTCCATAGCATTTGTCTCTCATTTTGTCTGCTTGATTCAGCCCAGGATGCAGTTGGTTTCTGGACTGTGAGGGCCCCTTGCTGGCTCATGTCCTGCTTTTCACCCATAAGGACCCCCCAAGTTCTTCTCTGCAGGGCTGCTCCCAATGAGTTCCTCTCCCAGTCTGTGCTCATGTCCGGGATTGGCCTGGCGTAGATGCAGCCCCTTGCCAATGGACTTGTTGGACCTCATGAGGTTCTTGTGGGCCCACTTCTCAGGTTTATCCAGGTGCCTCTGGATGGCATCCCATCCTTCTGTTGTGTCAACTGCACCGCTCAGATTTGTGTCATCTGAAAACTCACTGAGGGTGCACTCGATCCCTCTGTCGATGTCAATGATGAAGATACTGAAGAGCACAGGTCCCAAGACAAGGCCCTGAGGGACCACCACCTGGACACAGAGCCATTGACCACAATTTTCTGGCTGTGTCCATCCAGCCAATTCCTTATCGACCAAATAGCCCAGCCTTCAAATCCGTCTGACTTCAGTTTGGAGACAAAGATGTCATGGGGGACTGTGTCAAAAGCCATACAGAAGTCTAGGCAGATGACATCAGTCAGTCTGTCTTGTCAGTTGCTGCAGTCACAAATAGAGGAGATAAATCCCTGAAAATTTATTAAAAAGCCATAGTCCTTAAAGTCAATTATGGTTCCTTAAAATAAATATATTCTTCTGTGTGACCAGTAAACATTTTAATCAAATAATCATACCCTCTGAGAAAGTAATCAGAAAGTTTTAAGTCTTTGACAATGAATTTGACCTGGCAGTGTGCTCAGGTGGCCAACAAGGCCAATGGAGTCCTGGTCTTTACCAAGAACAGTGTGGCCAGCAGGACGAGGGTAGTGACTGTCTGCCTGTGCTTGGCTGGTGAGGCTACACCTCAAATCCTGTGCTCAGTTCTGGGCCCCTCATTATAAGGGTGAGGTGAGGTGCTGGAGCATGTCCAGAGAAGGGCAGCAGAGCTGGGGAAGGGTCTGGAGCACAAGTCTGATGAGGAGCAACTGATGAAGCTGGGGTTGTTTAGCCTGGAGAAAGGGAGGCTCAGGGGAGACTTCATCACTCTCTACAACCACCTGAAAGGAGGGTGTACTGCAGTCAGTCTCTTCTGACATGTCTCAAGTGAAAGGACAAGAGGAAATGACCCTAAACTGTGCCAGGAGAGGTTCAGATTAGATATATATTTTTAAAAATCACCTAAAGAGTGGTGAAGCACTGGAATAAGATGCCCAGGGAGGTAGTGCAGTCACCATCTCTGGGAGTGTTCAAGAGACATCTGGATGTGGCACTTGGGGATATGGTTGAGGCGTGATTATGGTGGTGCTGGGTTGCTGGTTGGACTCGATGATCTTGAAGGTATCTTCCAACCTTGATGACTGTGATCCTGTGAATTTTCCTTATTCAGATTATATTGAGTTCATTCAATTTAAATGATCAAACCAGAGCAGCAGTCAAACCTACATCTGTGATCAGGTACAAGACCTGCCAAAGTAAGTTTCTTACCCTTATACTTGGATGGCTTACACTTTGCTCAGTGCCTTGCTTACCCACTCTGAAGTACTTTTCTCAGAGGTACTTTTCTGTTTTCATTAATGAGGCAGTGGAACTTAGGTGGAATTCAAACTATCTGAAAATTTCACTGCAATAGTTCCTTCTCTAACTCAGTTGTACAGGAGCAAAAACTAGAGAAGAACATATTAGAGTTAAGTACAAATTCCTACTCTCATTCCTCCCATACTTTGGAAGTTTTAACTTCACTTTACCCTATGAAACTGAGACTCCAAAGCAAGAGGAGAACAGTTGCAAACTTGTGATGACTTCTTCATGAGAAATAATACAGTTATTATTATCTCCTTTTAGTCACCTTCTGCAGACATGGGAAGCCTACCCAGGTAGGAGAGCTGAGCACTGAAATAGCAATACCCAGGGAGAATAGGCTAAGAAGTCAAGGGGAGGAAAATGGGAAATTACTTGTCTAAGAAAGCAGTGATGCACTAAGCGTTATACATTCTAGTTTCCTTTGCGTGTCCTGTATTTCAATGATCATTCTTGAGAACTGATAGATAAGGACATGGTGACTCGAACTTCACAAGGTTTTTAGTGTTTCTGCTTGTTTTCTGCCTGCTTGAAAAAGGGGTTGAAGAACTGCTGATTACTTTAACACTGATGCATTATTATCAGTCAATAAATAATCACAATCAGCTCTTTATTATTAAGAGTCAGATAAATGCTGGCTTAGGGACTTTAATTAAGCTAATGAAAGGATTTTTTATTAGCTTCACAAATTTGAAGGACTAATGGTGAATATAGCATTTTGTATTGAGTACCTTTTTCCGTAACCTCAGTACTCCTAATAGTGTAACCACTTCCCACTACAGTGTGGCATTTGTTATGTCCTGCTTGTTGTGGACATTAGCTACATGACTGTTTCTATTGAGAAATTATAGGAACTTTGGAAAATAACAGTAAAGTTATAAGAAGAATCGTAATTTAAGGATATGCTTAAAGACCATACTGAAAAGAATTGGTATATTGAAATCATGTAGGAAAAACATGTAGATACTATCAAAATTACTGCCCTTTATCTCTTCAGCATACTAGCATGCTGCTTGCATGTTTTAATGAATACCCATCACTCATAGTTGATTAATACAGAATTAAAAAAATAACAATGTATATGGCCCTGGAAAAGATATACTAATTGCCATTAGCAGATACACCTATTCTAAATTACAAGATCATCTTCAGCAGGCATCAGTGGCTATGGGGTTGAGGTTGGAGAAAGGATGCACTCTTTTTTTTGTAGAATATATCCAATAGACTATTTTGAGCCATCCCTTTCAGCTTGGGCTCTGCTAAAATCCTCCTGGGGAAAAGTTGTAATATGAGGGGACACAACCTGTTCTTTATCAAAAGCAAAGCTGATAAACAAATCTCCATGTGATGGGGTGACTAACACTCAGAAAATTCAGAGGGCTGCATTGCAGTTGATTCTTCTGCAGTTTGCAGAATGCCATCAGTCTAAAAATGTGTAGTATATGGTATATATGAATGATGTAGTGAATTTCTGAGAAAATTAAAATTTCAGGATAAACTAATGAAGAAAATTGGATAATTAGTCAAAAGGACAATTCATCTTGACTTTCAAGCTCCTTTGGAAAATTTACAAAGTACATTTCAACTTGGTGTTGAATTAGGTTATATACATATTAATATATCTAATATATATATTATAGAAATTACCTTGCACAGTGTGAGTTACCTTGCACAGTGTGAAATCCTTCAGGTCGGCTGCTCAGGTTAATGTGTAGAACTTTATAGCTCTCCTACTGAGATACTGCACTGCCAGCGAATTTTGTTGTACAGCCTCATCATGGCCCCATGCGCACACATCAGCACAAGATCCCCCAAACAGCATTTTGGAAACTCCTGCTTTAACATGTTCAATAGCATTAGTGCACTGTTTATTGTTTATATTTATTGATATTGGTTTTATTTATCTTTAAAGCTGCAGAAGACTAAATAGCTAACACAACAGATTTATTATACCAAAGGGGGAAAATATTCATTACTTGAAACTTGAGTTATGTTTTCTGTCAAATGTTGACTACTTTATTTATTGTGTATTTGAATATTTTAGAATCCTAAGGCCCCCTCAAGAAAGAGCAATACTATTTCTGGGCTTGTCAGAAAACATAAAAGAAGATTATGTGTTCATGGTTGCACTGAGACCATAAATAAAAGAGGTGTACAAGATTCTTTAAAAGTATCTGAAAGTATCTGGAACCTGTGCAATGTCAGCCCATTCAAGTGTTTCATGTATCTCTACAGAAGGGGAGAAAAAGTCAATAGAAAATACGCCCTGTCTAAGTCCAGGCTGTGATGAAAAACATTCCACTGTAAGAGCATGGGAACAGGCACCTGTGAGAATTATAGACTGAGTCTTAGGTGCAGGGAACCAGAAGAAACATGTAGAAATCTGTTAATCTGTTTATCACAGAAATTAAGATATTTGTTCAAGAAACAGATGGAGACGCTGGATAAACTGTGGGATGGGCAGTAAGCAGAACTTGTGAGATCAGAAACTTGCATAGAAGTTTAGGCGACCAGGTTGGGTTCCATTTTAAAGTTCATTTGGCTGACAAGCGAGGATCTGGTATGCTTTTCAAGTCAGCCAATAGAACTGCAACACAGCAGAGTAAAAAAAACAAACCAGAAAGAAACAGAATATTACTGAATCAACAACTCTGCAAAGTATATTTTGTAATATGTAAAATTCTTGAGATGGAGTAAGAAAAATGAGTTACAAATTTCTTTGTATATAAAAATCCCACTGAAAGATTGTGGCACTTCCTATGAGGCATTTAGGTGCTTTTGAAACTTCTTCCTAGGTAACACATGCCCAGTTAGTGAAAATTAGACTCTGGTAATAGAGCTAGGATACCTCTGTCCCTCTTTTTTAATAAAGTAATGTTAACATGATATTTTTATATTTTAATTTTAATAAAGTAATTTTAATAAAGTAATGTTAGCTTGATATTTTAACAGACATATTTCTTTGGTAGTGTCATGAAACCCCAACTGATATAATCTGACATGCTAAGGGATCTATAACCATTTTGGTACTGCCACATCACAAGCTACCATACAACCAGAAACCTGTCAGAACACTGAGCTCCATGACTGAACTTAATTCAGAGAAACATAAAAAAATTTAAATGTCATGAACTTCATAGAGAGTTGATAGATTTGAGATTTTATTTTATGACATTCTTGTGTGGTTACTTTCTATAGGAAAGTGTCATAAGCCTCAAGCCTTTCCTTAACAATCTCTCCAAGTACGGAGTATTTCAAATTGTAATAAAACTGGAAAATCTTTCCCCCAGAAAGATTGTTCTTTCTATCCAAGCTTTTGTTCAAACTGATCCTCTTGTAAAACTCTTGCCCAGTTTTAAATTATCTCAGAGCTAAGACTTTTGCAGTGCAGTGAAGGGAAATCTCCTCTGAATTAGCTGGGAGTTCTCCTGAAATAAATCAGACAGGACATTGAAGTTTTTTATTTCCAGAAATTAACTTCAGTAAAATCTCACCAGTCTTTTCTGTTGTATTACTGGGCTCTCATTATGTGTGCTTTCTATGGTTTCTGAAATTCTTTCACATTTAGACTATCAATCCAATGTTTCAAAGATCAAGTTTAGAATAGGTAATGTTTCAGTATCACAGATTTAACAGCTCATTTCTTATGTATGGACAGAGAAACTTTGTTTGGCTTTAATCTAATCTTAGTGATGAAGCAATTAATGATATGGCAGATAAACTACTGTAAGGTTTGCAGTTACTATTTATTGTTTCTATTCAAGCAGTATAATGGTGACATTTCAGTATTTACATAATGAGGACTTTTCACTGTGGCAAAAGCCTTGGCAGTTAGTCTGGGGTCTGATTTACTTAAATTAAGATGTAAAAAAAGCTGCTAAACCTGCCAAGAAACAACAGAACACTTCAACTTGTATGTATTTTGTTCTTTACAATGTACATCACATATCAAGATCAAGAGAAAAGTACACAAAGCCAGTAACTAGAAGAAAGAATATACAGACTGCCTTGTATTAACATGCCAAGATAGGTGTCTTAACTGAGAGAAAGTGGAGTACCCGAGTATTTGTGCAACTAAGGATCTAGACTCCGAGAGTTCACCTCAAATTGTACTTTTATCTGCTGTGTTGTAGATTTTCCCAAGGTATTTACAAATAACTGGTAATATATGGAAAATTACCATGTTTCTGAGATAAAAGATTATTAAACTAAAGAAGATTATCCCTGGAAGACAGAAACATTCCAAAGACCCTGGGGTTTTTTTTAAATAAAAGTTGCAATACTATGATGCATTTCTAATGCAAGGAGGCTATCAAGATACCCTTCTGTTTTGTGTTTTGTGCAGTACAGATCACGAGCTATCTTGAATTGTCCAAGCCTTGTCTTGGGGGACACATAATGCCACTGAGATTTAAAAAAGAAAAAATTGGAAGAGAGAAATGGGATTAAAAAGCCTTAGTGGGAAACCCCCAGTATTCCAAGCAAGCAGAGACAAACTCAGGTCTTTCTGAAATAAATGCAAAAACAACTTATAGAAGTTCAGAAAATGCTTTTGAAAACTTTTCAGACATGACAAAGCCTGCATTTTCCATGTGAGTGACAGACAGCAAACTGTAAAATTTCCACTTCTTCAAGTAAAAGAATTTACCATGAATGCAAACAAAAAATAACAGCAAACTCTAAAATAGTAAGAATTGCTATAAATTGGAATGTATCCATTCAATTTTTATCTCAAATCATTTTCTCCTGTGTGCAATGTTTCCAGTTTTGGAAAAAGTTCTTAAGAAGATGAGTTTAAGTTGCACTAAACAGAATGAAGATATCTAAGCTAAAATTCAAAAAAAAAAAGAAACAAAACAAAAAACACTAGACCTCGATGAGTGCTTTTTTCCTTATTTGGAAATTGTGTTCAAATGGCTGCAAATGCCAAGGAGGGCTCACACAAGCACCTTGGAACACACAGCACTTAATTCTAATGCAAATTAAAATGAATCTGTAAGAGTAGCAAGTATGAGGTTGAAAACTGTACAAATTTGAGAAGCAAAATTTGGTTTATGCATCCAATTTAAAATTGGCAGTATATATCAAAAAAACCCAACCTCCTAGGTATAGCATGACAAATAAAAGCATTCCATTTTGCAAAGGAACTAATTATTTTTAAATCTGAGGTTACTTTAGTTCAGAAAAAATTCCCCAAAGATTCAAAGTTCTTCATGACAGTGAGTAATTCTTTACCCTGGGTGTGATGTGTCAGGAGCCTCCAGCAGCTTTCTAGGTGGGCTACTAAGGAGCTTGGGCAGCCTAACTGGCAGGTAAAGGTATTTCCCCCAGAGGAAAGTTGTCAAAATTAAGCTGTCTTTGAAAAGTAATTCAAGTCTGATGCATTGACAAATATCAATTAAATGAAAAGAAAATCACTTATCATGTAAGATATGAAATTGCTATCACTTTGGCATTTTAAATTCAAATATATGTTGGGTGAGTTGCAACCAGGCTGGTTTCTACACAGTCAAAGCAGGGTTTTTCTGTCAGGGCTAAACTGTACATTGATCAGTTTATGCACATTTTCCCTCTCAGAGTTGTCTAGCCCAATTCCCTTTGTAACTGTTTTGGGGTTTTGGGTTCTGGTTTGTTGTTTGCATTTTTGGGGGTTTTTATGGGTGGCAATATCACATTGGGACTATACAGAGGTGAGGAGGATTAGAGAGCAATTGGGAGAACTTGTCACTTTTTTAACTTCCTGAAGTGTTGCATTAAGACAAAGTGCTAAAATACAAACTATGATCCTTCCAGCTTTTATCCTGGAATGTTTGGATATACCCCAGGTGCATATAAAGCTTTCTTCTCAAGGATATCTGGAGATCTTTCTAAACCTGCAAATCTAGCAATTCTCCATTATACTGCATTTTGCTAGCAATATTTTGCTACTTATTATTGCTACTGTTAAATATCCTGCATTTCAAAATACACTTGTTTGAAGTATGTAACTGGAGAAACTAGCTGAAGTCCTTGAATTAGCCTAGGAATTGTTTGGTTTCAGTTATTTGCAGAGTTGTACCAACAGATCTCTTTATGTAGACTTTTGTGGTTGATGGGCTTTTTTAAATATGCCATATCACAGAGAACTGAAATATTTGTGAATAGAATTATCACTACTGGTAATCATCCCACAGCAGGGAGGTTTTTTTACTCTTTCTTATAATTCTTCTAGTAATCCCAAACAGTAATGTTTTCCTGTTCTTTTTAATAGCCTTTACTTTTATAAATAAAGCTTAACAAATACCTTAACAAGGATAAACAGAATTTTTGAATTCTTAACCTCCAATTAAGGCTCTTCATGAAGAGCCAGGCAAATACAAATAAAACTAAAGTACTCCCAAATACAAGCTATGTTAGCTCTGGGAGTCCATAACAGTCAGGCTAAATCTTGATAAGCAAAACCTTGGGACAGGCTCATGCTTTCAGCTTCATCTGCCTCAGAACTTCTTCATTTCTATTTTGAAGATTTTGCAAAACTCTTGTATATTTTAAAGTAGTTGCTACAGGTCATTGTTGAGGTCCCCATTGCTACAGGTTGAGGTCCCTCAATCCTTCTCATTCCAGGAGATGATGTCTGAAGCAAGGGACAGGGAAACATGCCTGAACCTTAAAAATTCTGGTAACAGTAGTTTTTGCCATTTAGTGACCGTCATACTCTTACAGCAAAACAGATTTTTTTTGAGCTCCAGGGTGCATTTTCCAACCTATGTGTTATACAAAAACACTTACATGTTATAAAGCAATATGTTTGCAAGCTCTGGGAAAACAAACTTTTCCTTCAGGAACGATGCCTAAGGCTGCTTTATCAAAGCAACTTTTCTTCAAAAATTGAGATCAAACTGATTTGTTTAACAGAAAGTGCTTCAGGTTTTTAAACTGAGCTATCTTCTTCCCAAGCTAAAAAGGGCATGCTAAAATATATAATCACTATTTTATTTCTGTTTGTGACTAAAAAAGTCACAAAAGAGTTTTCAAAAAGTAAGATGTTCAGGGGCAGCAAAATGTTATGCAGTCAGTATTATACATACATGCAGTCACTATATGCAGTCAGTATTATGTGATAATAATACAATATTTACTGCACAGTTCCTTTTTTATTTTTTAATTCTAGCAAGACGGGGCTTCAGCTGTTTTCAGATACCATTAATAATTACAAATATCCTGAATAGTTAAAGTTCTGGAAATTGTTTTGATCACTCACATGGTATTTATGTCTGTTTCTAATATCTGAAAGAAGAAATGCAGTTCAAATTCTGAACACTTTAGTAGATAACCAGCATTAATAATTAAAAATATAAAATTACACACTGCATAAATTAATAAGGGATGAATGCACAGACAGATGACTGTTCTTGTGCATTATGTGATGATCTTAATTCAGCATTTAAATTCTGCCCAATTCCTTCAGCTTCTTAGTTTCTATATTTATCATGGCTATTCTTGTCATTTAGAGAAAAAAGAAAAAGCATAAACTACAGCAGATTATATTATAGTAGCACACCTGATGCTGTAGCTTTTAGCATAGGCAGGTAGCAGAAATAGGTACTTCAGTTTACCAAAGATGGCAAAAAATCCCCAAACAGAGGCACAGAGAGGTAACTTGCAAGACATGCCCCTGGTACAGCCAGTGGCTTGTTCAGAATGTTATGTGTAAGACTTTGTTTCTACAGCTTAAAAACTTTTGCCAGTTTTACTAGGCAGGGAGGAGTGAAACCTGATCTCTATAGTTTAGGCTATCAGTTCTCTGACACTCATACTAAATATCTATGGTTCCTAATCATCCATGAGGGCTGCTGGAGTAGGCCAGCAGCTCTTCTAATTTTCTTCTAGAGAAACTGGGAATGTAGGAGGAAGACCAGAAGGAGTGGAAGTGGGGATGGAGCGCAGCATGTCTTGCCTTAATACAGTGTTAAGACATCCAGCAGAATATTATCAGGATCTGGGTGTCAGGGAACATATCCAGTTCCCACACTATAGAGAAAGCAGGCTGTCAAATGAAGCACATAAATTTCTTACACAGTTGAGGAAAAGACACTGATGTCTTTGAAGAGCTCCAGAGGGAGATCCCATCTGATTAAGTGCAGGCATTTAAGAAACTTAAGACAATGAAAAGAAAAATGTGTCTCTTTACTCATCTTTCTTACTTCCAAAAATTTATACAAGGAGATTTATTTGTTTCTCTGATCAGTGTCCTTATGTCACTTTGACAAGCTTCTTATCATTGAAGTGCTACAACCCACAGCCCATTCAAAGCAACAGGAGACAAAACATTAAAACTGAGCAATGTAAATGTACTATAAATTACACCTGGAGCTAGTTTTATCTAGTCACCAAGCAGAATGGTATTTCTGATTTCAACTGCATACTCAAACTTACTCCCACCTCCCTTTAACTTTGGCCAACTCAAAACTTAAAAAATATATATGATTCATTCTTTGTATTACACCGTAGTTTTAATTACGGAGGTATTTTGTTTCCTTCCTCATTCCCAATGATGGGTTTTTTCCAGAAAAGATTTTCAAAAGTGCACTCATCTGGTGCAGTTTGGACACAAAAAATTAATTTTATTTTATGTGACTGTTTTTATTCCACTATTCTTTCCCTGCCTAACATCCAGAAAGGGAGTAACTAAATCCCTGTCTTGATCCTTGGCCATGAGACAGTTCAGTGCACTCCCCAAGTGCTCTGTGAGGAGCAGACTGGCAGGGCTGACATCTAAACAGAAGCTGTTGAGAAAGCCCTTTGCTGCTTATGAAAAAAGAAAAGAGCATGTGGGATGAATTACACAAATCCTATAAAATCAGCAAATAAGCTCTGAACAACCCATGTAATGTATTTTTCTTCAGTTTCTTGATCAGAGACTAATTGCCCTTCATGAGGGGAAAAAAAAGTCATTTATAAAATCAAATGTCTCAGGATACGAAGTGAAAATTTACTGTCCTATTGTTTCTACAGAATTCACCTAATCACCTCATGATGATCGTCTCAGGAAAGTACTTAATTATTCCAAAATGCTTTTCAGACTTAAGATTACCACCCCGGCATTCTGCAGAATTAATGCCTCCTGCCTCACCTCTTTCAGGACCTCCTGCTGCCCAAACTATTCCACACCTCTCACTGCTTTCCAGCATACTCCAGTCCTCTCCTCTTCATGCATTATCTCCAGTTTCTACTTCCCGCTATTTTCCCAACACTGCCAATATCTTCTCTACTTCCCTTCCCCCAAAATGTCCCCAGCCCCTGCTCCATGACTCTGGCAAGGGACAATCAATGTGTGCTTTACCTAGTGGTACCTTTCCACTGCCTGGCCAATTAGCACACATAAATAAGTTCATCAGCAGCTACTCAAAAATTAGACTGGCTGTTATCTCATCCTTAGTTTTTTACAGCGGGCCATCACTTTTCTCTCTTATACAGTCAAAATTTTGATTAAACTTGGTTCTCTTTGGTATTTCTTCCTGTCTTTCAAACTGGCTTGAAGGTATCAACTTTTCAAAAGCTGACAGCAGCTAAGCAACGCAAAGCCAGAACAGTATGACTTTGTTCTCTTAAAACACTTCTCAAGTGAAGCAAAAAAGAGAAAATATGAAAAAAATTACCTAAAGTATAATTACTTTGTAAGTACCATTAAAATATAATGGGAAAAAATGGGGGAAAAAGTACCTTTAGCAGTTAATTAAAACTATAAATTCCTATAATGAACAGTTAGGAAAGGTCTATTACAAAATAGTAAATGAAACTAGAAAATTAGACTATCCAGAAGGCAAAAACAATTTACAAATACTTTGATTGATGTGGTCCAAAATGTTTCAGTTTTATTTATTAAGGAAGAGTAGAAATTGGAAGTTACATTTATTCTCATTTGTATTGAACCAGACAACAAACAACCACAATCAAAATTAGGCTTCCCCAGTACCAAGAGCTGTTTGCTGTAACACGATCCAAATCCATGTTTCAAAGCCTTGATTCTCTATTCTACCAGTTTCTCCTGAGTGTCATGATGTCAAGATTAGTAGGCTGATCCTCCACATGCATGATCTGATGCTTTGCCAGGCTTCACTCCTGGTAGTTAAAGGAACTGTAATTACAGCCTGACTTTAACTTTCAGCATCCAAGATTTCTATTCTTCCTCCCGACACACATCCTTCCATTTCATGCCCCAAAATATAATGGACTTTGAAGAAAAAAAATTCATTTTGCATCACCAAAAAAGATAAAAGATGAGATTTTCCAAATCTGCCAACTCAGACTCATTTTAATATATCAAATGAAATAATCAAATCTTAAATATTTTCAGAAATCCTTAATTTTAGACATTCTTCTCTTGAGCTGTGCTGAAGTCTAGAAGTTTGGAGAATTTTCTCTCGTCTAGAAGTCTTCTTTTGCATTCAAATATCAGAGCTGAGTTGAGGCTGTTTCACAGCTAACAAAAGTTATCAACTGACCCAAGGCAAATTGTGATACAATCAAACGGTTCAAGCACAAATAATTAGAGAATTATGTGCATCTGACAGCCAGTGATGCCTAGCCTTGAGAATATGGGCAAATTTTACATTGATAACTGATATTATTCATGCACTTCCTATTATTCATGAAACTACTGAAATCAAGGCATTCTATTCATACCTCAGATCTGACAAAATTATATTCCTGAAGTCGAATCAGTCTCAACTGAGCACAATTTACCCTGACATCTGTCTACTATGACAGAGGGGCAGATTTCCCATGCAGAAAATTACAGATTTAATTTTCAGAAAGGTGTGTAGCTATTTAGACGTGCAGTTAGCCAATTTAAAGTGCAAGGCTCTTATGGTAGCAAATGAAGCAGTTAGCCAATTTAAAGTGCAATGCTCTTATGGTAGCAATGTAGCCTTGAACATAAAAGCAGGAACTTCTCACCAGTGCATGCAATTGCAGAAATACTTCTGAAAATACCTCTGAGGGACACTCCACAACCCCCCTGGGCAATCTGTTCCAGTGCTGGGTGACCAGCACAGAAAAGAAATCCTCTCTTATATTTAGGTGGAACTTCTGTGCATCAGTTTCTGCCCCGTTGCCTCTTGTCCTATTGCCTGGCAACATGGAGCACAGCCTGGTCCATCCTCTGACCCCTCCCTTAAGATACTCATAGACATTGATGAAGTCCCTCTCAGTTCTCTCAAAGCTGAACAGGGCCAGTTTCTCTCCGCCTTTCCTTGTAAGAGAGGTGTTCAGTCCTTTGCAACCCTCCGCTGAAGAGAGGTGCTGCAGTCCCTTGCAGCCCTCCGCTGGATCCGCTCCAGGAGCTCTGTGTCTCTCTTGCACTGAGGAGCCCAGAAATAAAAGATCTGCTTGTCTTTAGATTACTTTTTAGCCTTGTGTACCTCTGCTTAGCTGTGCAGCCAAGGCATCAGCAGCAGCTTCCGAACGCCCAGCCAAGGCATGAAGCAGGTCTTTACAGCTGAAGTCCTCTGACATACGCAGAACCTCAGGCGGGACGCTGTGGAAAAGTCACTTCTTGGAGGGGCAAAGCCAGACCCGGCTGGGACAGTTTCCACACCGCGGGGGAGGCTGTCGGGGCAAGCCTGAGGCAGGGCCAGCCCGGCAGCCCCTCGTCCCCACCCCTGCGGCCGCTGCGCCCCTCAAGGCAACGGGGACGAGCCGAGCGCTCCCACGGACAAGCGGGCGGCGGCTCCGGGGCTCAGCCTCGCCCCCTGCAGGAGCGGCTCGCCGCTGCCAGCAGCTTTCCTCCTCACAGAGCCCGTGCGGGCGACGTCTCAAGGTGCGGGGCCGGCGAGCGAGGCACGGCCGGGTCCCGGAGCGCTGCCCTGGCAGCTCCCGCCGCCCCTGCCCGGCGGGGACGCTCTCCCCTCCTTGCCCGCTAGGGAGCGCCCCCGGCCGGCGCGGCGCCGCCCGCCAGGTGGCGCTGCAGCCCCGCGAGCCGCCGGCGGCCACCGCCCCCGCCCTCCCGCCCCGGGCCCGCCCCGGCCCGCCCTCCCCGGTGACGTCACAGCGGCGCGAGCGGAAAGGGAAGGGGGACGCTGCGCGCGCACCTCGGGGCGCTGGCCCGGGCGCGAGCTCCGCCCCTCCCATCCCCCCCAGCCGCGCGAGAGCCCCTGGAGAGGGCGGGGCCGGGCCGGGGACCGTTGGGCGCGCGCGGGCGCCGCCATTGTTGGCGGGCAGGGCGGGAAACCGCGGCCGCCCCTCAGGGCCCCCGCTGCGCCCCCCCCTCCTTCCCCTCCGCCCGCCCGGGCCGCACTGCCCCGCTCGGCCTCAGGGAACGCAGCGGTGGCGGGAGGGCGGTTGTGCCCCAAACGCGCCCCGAGCTCTCCTGCCGCGGCTCCCTCGGGCCCGCTGACCCCCGCCCTGCCCCCGCACCCGGTGTGCTGTGACCTTGAGCAGAGTGTGCGAAACGATTTGTGGGGTTGTTTGGGGCGGGTTTTCTTGTTGGTCTTCGGATTTGATTTGTTTTGTTTTGTTTTTTTTAATAATGTTGCCCCGAAGAGAAGGGTCGGGAGAAGCAACGCATTTGTTTTGGGGAGGGTGTGTTTTTGTTTGTCTGGTTGTTTGGGTTTGGGGTTTTTTTGTAAAGGATGCTACACAGTATTTGGAGGGATATGAAAAAATCTCGTGGGCTGCAGGTCATAAGGCTCACAAATTCATTTTTGATTGAAGAAACCCTTTGTTCTTTCTCCTCTGTATGACTTGGAGGAAGAAGCCTTTGCACAGCCTTTCATGGGATGGTGCTGCTGTCTCGCGTCCCAATCCCAGGGAGATTTCCTGCTGCTGCAAGAGCTGCTGTTGCAAAATTTGGTTTCTTTGCAGGTGTTACGTGACATTTTGAGAGTATGTGCCATAAACCAATTAAAGCACGCGTCAGCTCTCATTTTATGTGAAGATACCAAGGTGTGTATAAGACTTGCAGGTGCATGTTATTTTGGGGCAACCACAAGAGTTTTCATGGAACTACATGGGTATAATAAAATCATATGATGGTTTAGATTGGAAGGGACCTTAAAATCGTTTCTTTCCAACACTGCTGCTGTGGGCAGGGACACCTTACACTGGACCAGATTGCTCAGAGCTCCATCTGATCTGGCCTTGAACACTTCCAAGGATGGAGCATCCACAACTTCTCTGAACAGCTTGTTCCAATGTCTCACCACCCTCACAGTAGTATGAGGGAACTTGGATGAATCTCTTGAACAGCTTACACATGAGCTATAACTTGTTAATTTTTGTTGTTGTTACTGAACTGAGAAGTGTAAGTTATCATTAGTTTATTGTGAGATAATACTGTGGTGGTTTAGCAACTGTAGTTGCATTTCTTGAAGAGTAATGTGGTTTTCCCCTGTGCAAGTTTTTGAAATAATGTTAGCAATATGAGCTATGTCAATTTTGTTACTTTTGCTCTAGAAATTTTAACAGCTTCAGGAGTGGTTATGGATTTTTGAAATACATTCAAATGTCATTAAATACTTACAACAAGTGCATAGATGGCATCTAAATTGTTTTTCAGTAATACCAAAGCCCAAAGCAGTGGTTAAACCTGGATACTTGGGTGTCAAACTTCCAGCAGAGATCTGGGAATCATGCCTAATTACTTTTCTGGGCCTGGGATTAATGCCCTCTCTTCGTTGTTAGCTTGATGAAAATTGGTTGAGGATATAATTTAGAAGGTTTGCATTATTTCAATTATCATCCATTCTCTTGTCCGTTCATAAATTCATGTTCCATCCATTGTCCCATCATCACCTATCCTTAGCCACTAAAAATAGCATCCCTTCTGCCAAGCATTCTCATCTTTGTCCTTAAGTACCCTTGAATTCCAGAAGGTGCCTTTTGCTCTTTATTTGTTCCATTAATTTCATATTTCTGTATACAAATGGCTTGCTAACATTAATATATCTTCTCATTAGTGCATTGTAAGAACTTGGGCAGGGAACAATGTCAGATTTGACAGAACTCCATGAATGCTTGTGAATTTTAGAAGGAGCATCCTTTTAATCCTCCTTAGTGGGTTTGAGGGTTTTATGTGGTAGCTTGTCATAAATATGATGATAATATTGCTGTGATTTTACTGGTTTTGTATTATCAACAGTGCTTTTATGAGTTATGTTTTTGTGTGTAATATAGGTACCAAAGAAGTAACTTACTTTGAAAACAGTTGAAATTCCAAAGTAGTTGGAATCTCTAGTACGAGTTTTCTTGGAAATACTTTCACTGTAGATACGAATTTTTAAAATTCCAGTAACTGAAAACAAGAATGTTGGTGTTTTAAGATAAGAAAGTGTCAAGGTTATAGTTACCTACACCAGTTTTTTTAAGTAAAAGTATACTGGCACTTGGTGTCTTTTTCTTTACAATGAGAAATTTGCTAGATGAGATCTGTCTTTTACCATCCTAATCTTTAGAATCTCCATAGTTCTTCAAGGAAGCGCTGACACTTATTTTTAGAAGAAATGACTCAGCTTGTATGTTGGATTGCCAGGGCAGCCCTGGTGCCAGCACAGGGATTGATTCCCAGCTCGGAGTGCCCACACACCGAGCACCAGCTTGTGTCCAAATGAGCTCTGACAGTTGTGACTGATCACCGTGGCTGCCAGTGTGCAAAGGCAGCAGACAAAGCCTTGCTTAATTCAACTGCTGTATTAAACAAGATTATTGCTTTACCAATAAACACCAAACAAAAGCCCAGTTAACACTGAAATAAGTCACCTCTGTGTGTGTGCTGTTTCACAGCTGGAGCTGACAGGACGGGGGAGCAGGGCACCCATGTTGGCTCCTGTTGCTCCAGGAGGAGTAGTGCTGCCCCTGCTCCCCATCGGGACACACCACGCAGCTCTCCTTATTCTGGGACCAGCAGCAAAAGTAAGGCACGAGGGCTTCCTCTCTGGAGTCTCCAGTTCTTTAGGCTGTAGATAAGCCCATTGCTGGCTTTCCCTCTAGTACTTTTGAAGGGTTTTTCCCCAAGTGAAAAACCTTCCCAAAATTGCATTACCTTTCATAAGGTTTATGGGTGGAATCTCCTGAATGTTTCATGGGTCACAAAGTCATTTTCAGTTAAAACATCCTATTGTTATCCTTTTATCTGGTAATACTGTTTTCTAGTTCATGTTACTTTTTAACTAATGGTGTCCTTTTTTCCAAGTTAATGGCCCTGGCTTTGCTCCTCACCTTGCCCATGTTCCTCTAGATCATGTACAGTAAAGGTTTAACAAAAGACTGGATGTGGCACTCAGTGCCATGGTCTTATGCTGACATGGTGATGTTTGGTCATAGGTTGGACTCAGTGGACTCAGGATCTTTTCCAACCTTACTGATTTTGTCAACTTACAACAAGGGCATGGTCCCAGGAGCCTGGACTGCTTCTAGTCTTAACCCCTTTAATGAGTTTGTCCACTGTGGTAAACGCCAGGTCCAGTAGTGCTCTTCATCTAGTTGGTTTGTCCAATACCTGGACCAGGAAGTTGTCTTTGATGCACCCCAGGATTCTCCTGGATTTCTTACAGCTGTAAGAAAGCAGAGTCCTGGGTGGTGGAAGTCCTCTGCGAGGCTGAGATCTTGGAGTGTGATGTTTTCTGTATTTGAGGCAGGAGGCCTTGACCTTGGTCTCCCCCTGATCAGACCCCCACTAGCAGGTGTCCTTTGTTGGTCCTGTCTTTGAACTTTTTACCCACAGGCTCTCAACTTTTGTGGCTGTTTTTTTTCAGAGGCACCTCTTCACAATCTATCCCTTCCCTAACAGCACAAAGCCCCTGCCCCTCCTCCTCTGCATGTCTCTTTTAAAAAGCACATGGCCTTTGACTACTGTTCTGTCCCAGCATCTTTCCCTGATAATGTCATAACTGCACCATGGTTTCCAACTCCAATTGCTTTTTTACCATGACACGTACATAGGCATAGAGGCATTTCAGCTGGGCTGTGGGCTGCCCTACCTTTTGGGAGGAGCCCTCCCTAATTCCTCTGGGACAATTTACAGATATTTCCCTCTTTTTTCCTAGAGTGTCAGTATCTTCTGGTTCTTTGTCACTCAGTTCATCCCCTTCTCCCTAAAGCATATTAAATGTATCAGGCCAAAGGTGAAGCTGAGCCCAGCTTTTACACATCCTGGACAGCTCTAACGGCAAGTTTTTTAAAGAGTGAACTCAGTTTTAGGAAAACTGTTTAAGTCCTACCCAAGCTCAAAAGGTGCAACTAAACCACACTGGGGAGAAGGATCTGTAAATGACTTATTCTGGTCTGTAACGTTTTGTGGATTTAGTGGTATGAGATTCCCTCAATCTCATGGAACCCAGTCCAAAACCTAGAATTTATTAGTCAGGAGGCACTGTGAGGAGATAGCTGTGTGAACAGACACAAGCTGGTGTCTCCAAGGGAGTCATGGTAAGAGAGGATTTTGCAATTAGTAATTTTTCATGAAGAAATTATTGTGTCTCAATACCTATGTGTGTAAAGTACTTTGACATTCATTGTTACTAATTGTGATGTGTTACTAATACTGCTGTTGCAGATGGTGCCAAACCAAATGAATATGGACAGTGTCAGGAATTTGACTACTGCTTGGAGTGGGTGTTTGGGATACTAGAAGTGCAGTTCATTCCCTCCACCTCACAAGGTGGAGGAAATGGTACAATAGATAAATGATGAGCTGGCATCTGTTGAAGCAGCTGAAGATGGGATAACCCAAGAGGATAATTCGTGTGCTGAAATAGGAGCAGATGTCAATTAAGACAGTCTGTCTGGCCATTCGGGTGCCAGTTCTGTAGCATGTGTCATCAGTACAGACTTGACAAACAGCCTCTTTGTGAAATTTGGTGTTGCTTGACATCATAATTTGTTAGAAGGTGGGGATGCTGTAGGCTTAGAATCTGAAAAATTTAATCATTGGAGCAAAATTCCGATTTAATGTTACCAACTAGGTGCCATTTTAAATTGTTGTTGTTTTTTGGTTTTGGTTTGTTTGGTTTTTTTAATGAGAAGCTCAATACAAAACTGGTTGCTTTTGCTAGAAACAAAATGAAGCTGCAACAGAATTTTCTTATTAGACTGTCTGGGTTACTGCACTTTAAAACTTCTGCAGCAGTGTGGAACTGTTTTCCAAAACATTTTGCCCCAAACCTTGTCTTCAACTAAATTCCTTTCCCTTCCAATTTCTCTCTTACCTTGGGTGAAACACCATGCTGATGCAGTTTGTGGCCTTCAGTCCTAGGAATTAGCTTGGGTTTCTTCATCCGGGAAATTTTCCATAAACTTACTATTTGAAAGATTCCAGTGATACAAAGGGTTCTGTCCTGTCCTGCCTAGCTTAGAGCAATACTCCCTAAAAACCGCTACAAGAACCCTTAAAAGACAGGACTTCAGAATTTTGTTTTCTTTTATATGATGGACATTATCACTGTGCAAAACCAATGTGTTGAATACAAATTAAAGGTCAAATTTGCCAGTTTACTGTCTGAAAGATTAAAAGCAGTTATAAAGAAGAATTTAGTCCATTTCTGAGCTACTTTGACTTTGAAAAGTCAAGTAGTCAAATACATGTAATGGAGTAAGGGTTATGTTACATTATTTTCTCATGGCTTCTTTGGGTTCTTTTTTCTCCCATGTTGTGCACCTATTAATCATTAAAAATATCCAAGCATATATCCTTATTTTACTATATCTTGAAGTTAGTATTTCTACAGTACTTTTTATATTTTACTGTATTCATTGATCAAAGTCATAGTGGTATGCTTAAATACAGACACATAAAATCATAGAAATGCACAGTTGAGCTTAGTGAAAGAAAATTAAGGCAGGTGTGTGGGGCCACTTAAGGGAAAATCCAGAAAAGCTGGAAACAATCTTAAGTGTGTTTAAAATTCAGTTTAGTTTGCTCTAGAGCATCAAAAAACACAGCTCTGTACACAGACATATTTAAGAAGTGTAATAAGTTTAGGGGAAAATGATTTGTCTTGGAAAAGGTGTTTCCTTTAAAACAGATTAACATGTATCTTCATGTTAGTATTTCTGTAGCTTTTCTTTAAAAAAACTGCTAAGGTCCTTATGGCCCATCTTACGTGAATGTTTTAGGGATCAGAAGGATCCAGACTGCTCTGAATTTTATGTGATGTCCCTGAAGGGCTTTCATTTCCCCAGAAACCTGTGTGCATGGCCTTGCCTGCTGACTTGAGAGATGGAAGAGACTTCCTCGATAATTTCAGATATATAGCCATACAGTTCTTAGAAGTGAAAAGGTTGCTAACTGCTGAGTTTACTCACCTGCTTTACAGGATGAAGGTGCTACACATTAGTTGTCCATCCAACAGCTCTGTAAATCCTTAAGCAACACTGTAGTGGGATGTGAAGGAAAATTCCCTTTGGAATATTTTATCTTCAATATAGAAAGCACAGATAATCTATTTTTGGAATGAAAGAGTCCTTTGTATTCTAATTTTTTTTTAAGGATTTTGCATCGGGAATCAATCTGGCATCCTCCCCCAGTCCCTGTAGGCAAAGCCATCAGCGACAGACAGACCTTCTTTTACACAGAGATTCTTTTAAGAACAGAGGAGCCCCATCCATGCAGCAAGAGCAGAATATGATATTTGGTCCCTGAAATTGTTCCACAAAATCATTATTTACAGATCTAGGCTGTACATCAGAGAGAATTCTTATCTGAGCAGATTTAGTAGGGAGGAGGATTAAATAGCATTGGTATTTTTTACTTGGAGGTTACTGACTTACTCTCCAAAGTTGTACAATAGATTAATTACCAGAACAATTGGACCTATTGAAGTTCTGAAGTGAAAGCCACAAATTATCAGATAAATTTAGAGTTGTGTAATTTTCTCATAACCCTTCACTTGGAAAGCCTTTTGGCTTCCAGTATAGGATGAGGTCTGGCAGCAGGGTTAACCCTGACCCCCTGAGTATCCTATATGAACTTGTTCATTTCTGCCACATTCTTTCAGTTTAAATTTAGATTTGCTGGCAGCTATTATGCCTCTTGCAATAAGCCTCATGACCAAACATTGAAACAAATATGCCTTTTATCATAGATGTTTTTTCTGAATAAGATTAGTGAAGAACACTTGAAAGCTAAAAAACAATGTGCAGAAGCCTTTGGTCCAAAAGGCACTAACCTTTGAATGTCTGGAACGTATTTTCTTCTCAATGTTAAAAAAAAACAAGTAAGTGTTCAGATGATTTGACACAATCTTGCACCTTGTTTTACCTCTAATTTGTTATTGGTAGTAATAAATTTCTATGCTATGCAAATGAATACAGAGTCAGGATACATATGAATGCGTACATGTTACAAAGTCATTAAGCTGTTCTAAAATAGGCTGTGGTTGCTGTAGAAAGTAGAAACATAGAACTGATATGTTTGGCTGATTGCTAAACATGTCTCAGTAAATCTTATTTGTTGGGATAATTCTTCTATACAATAGCTATCTTAAGCACGATAGCTGCGTCTGTAACTGATTTTAGGAAATGCATACGACTTTATTTTCCATGGAGGATGATGCTTAATTTATGATTATGTTTTGTTGTTTTGTTTTGTTTTGTTTTTTTAATCTAGCATGAGTGCATGGCACTTGAGAAAAGTATATGGCAAAGAAGTTCACTTTCAAGGCCAGTAAGTTGTTCTTAGCCTATGCCATGATCTTCATAGACAATGTTGCTCCACCTGGAAACACTTGCTTGACAAGGGATTCTCTGGTCTTACTTTCTATAGCTGCTCATCTGTCGAGGATAGGACATGAGGAAATGTTCTCAAATTGCATCAGAGGAGGTTTAGACTGGATATTAGGAATTTTTTTTTTCACTAGAAGGGTTGTCAAGCATTGGAAGTGGTAAAGTCACCATATCCGTGGAGGTGTTGATATGTAGCTGTGGCACAGAGGGACATGGTTTAGTGGTAGACTTGGCAGTGCTTGGTCAACAGTTGGATTTGATGATCCTAAAGGTCTTTTCCAAACTAAATGATTCTGTGACTCCGTGTTCTAAGGTAGCATGTAAAAATGTGTTTCTGTAAAGCACATCTGTTCTATGCTTTCAGGGTTCTTCAAAAGGTAACAGTGTTCCTATGCATTGCTGAATGGCTATGGCTCCAACAAAGAAAGACTTTGAGAATATATGGAAAGAAGTGTTCTCCCTGTAACCTTTTAGGGAAAAGGAAAACAATGAATAAAGCAGGCCGTGATTCTCTAGATAATTTAAAGTGAGATTTTTTTTTCCTTGTGAAGGGCAAGACACAAAAGCTTCCAAAGGCGCCCTGACCCTTCTGCCTCTGCAGTTGCTATGGGCAGGAAACAGTGGTACTCAGATCTTCGGAGCACTTTGATAGTGTCCAACCTAGTTACTGGGGCTGAACACTGTGGAGCTGTGTTCCTCATGAATGGATTAGACAAAGTTTATTCACTGGTTAGAAGTCCTACTGTGCAGGCTGTATATTTTTGAATGTAAGTAGCATCATGTTTTTTCTGTTTAGCAGGAATTTCAGGCAACCTTTGAAATACGTAGCCAATCAGCATTTGTTCCAAATGATGCTTTTGTGCCAAATTTCAAGTTACTGAATGGCATTTGTTAACTAGGCCCATTTGGCTTTATCTTCAAGGATAATAAAACCCTATCTTTCCTCATCCCCTTAATAGACACAATATAGAGTCTTACTGAACTAGAAAAAAGAACTGAATGGAGAATGCTAGATTTATAGTTTGGTGAAACTCCTTAGGACTTGTAATTTTTAGAAATTACTGTGGTTTGAATTCTGTAGCATTAAAACAAGAAATTTATAAAAATAAGGGGGGGTTGGCTCATACAGTTGTTTGAAAGAACATTAGTGAGTATTGGAGGTATTGTTCCAGTAGGTAAATATTTGTCCAGATAAAGGCGAAATGTGCTTTCCTGTGCCTGGAGCTGTACTTTTTATTGTAATGCAATATCATGTGTGCTATTGCATACATTTGGAGTGTCTTAGAAATTTTTTGAAGTCTTCATGAATTTTTATCTTTATATTTTCTATGGAAAATGCTAAATTAGAGACACCTCTCTGACATCCCTCAAAATACTCTTTTCTGTTGTGGAATAGAAAGTGGTCTGTTTCAACATGTGGAAGTTGCTCCTGTGTCTTACTAAACTCAGAAATCCAGGCTTCTAGTGTAACCTTCAGAATGTGTCACCTGGCAAGAACAATTTTTGCACAGCTCACATAAATCAAACACACTTTACTCATTTCCCTGTGGGATTGTTGCTTCAGAATCATTTGGTATTGTTAAGTAAGAAAATATATTCTTACAGCCCCTTTTTCATAAATGGCATTTTAACTATGTTGAGAAATAGAACATTCATATTAGATTTTCACAGAATTTATACATTATTGTTTGTAGAATTTGGACAAAAGATCAGTATGTGAGGAAGCAAAACCACAGGAAAACGTTTGCTTTCTTTACAAATGAATGTTGTGGATTTGTATCAATATGCACATTTCCTGTGTGAGGTCATCTCACTCAAAATGGATTCAATATGAGAAGTGTCTTTTGATACTCATTTTCTGTGGAATGTTCTGTAGTTTACTTGGAAATGGTTGGGAGGACAATGGGAAGCAATCAAAATATCTTAAAATAATTTTAATAGCTGTGGAGTTAAAGTATAGCTTAGCACTTATGACAGCATTCCAGGCAAAGTACTCAGAGGCTGTAAAAATTGTGAAATTACAAATAAAAATTTTGAAAAGTAAAAATTGGGATATTTATTTTTCTATGCTTTGAAACAATTCCTATGAAGATCATTCTAGCCCCTCTGAAGGGAGAATGCTTCTGTAGCTAATATGGGACTCAGTGGCTGATAATTTGGGACCTTAGTTACTCTGGAGAAAATTAGTAAGTCCATCAGTAATAATATGTGTCAGTGTAATAGTGGAATGAATCTCCTGAATTCTATTTGTAAAGGGTTTTTTCCTACATTAGTGAGCCAGTTACAGTTATATTTCTGTCCCACTTGTGAAACCCTTCTAAGGAAACAAAGCACCATAAACATTTAGCAGGTAAGAGTAATAACAGTACTCATCTATCTCCCCTAGGTTTTGAGGAGTTTTGATATGATGCTCTTAGGATTATGGCAGGATGAAAAAGCATTATTACTGTTTGTCTGCTCATGCTCACTGTGGAATTGCCTTCTGTGCAAAGATATGTATTGTTTGTGAAAGGAAGGAAAATGAAAGAACTGGTGTAGCTTTAGGACAGAGACTTCTGGGGAGTGGTAGCTGCCTGTGTTGACAAGGAGGTCAGTGTGACAGGTTTTTAGAGTGGATCATTAGAAGTGATGTGAATAAGCAAAACAAGGCCTAATGCAGTGGTATGTGTAGGGACCCCTGTGGAAAGATGCATAAGGAGAGCACTGGAAGGGATTTTGAGGAAACTAAGGAATAAGAAAAGCATTACATCTGTTGATTACATTACAATGGAGTAAAATTTTCGTTATACAGTAAAGCTCTTCAGATAAAAAGGAAAGATGCTTCCTAGTGATAGAGTTAACCAGTAAAGTATTCCCATCATATGGGAAGAGGATTTTACAAGTCTAGAATTATAGTAAGGAGTATAATACAGTGCACATGATGACCTTCAATATTCTGGTTCTTGTTGGCAACAAGCAATCAGTGGAGAGATGCTGAAATAGAAGTGGCTTAAGAAGAGGCATTAAAGTGACTTTAGTTTTAGTCTTGGTTCTGCTTAGCTTGAAATTGCAGTGGGTCACCCAAGATGAAGTGTTAGAAAGCCATTCAGATATACAAAAGTCATTTGAGTATGTAGAACAACTATGAATATGTGTTGTCAGGATTGGAATGATAATTGAAGCTTTCTAAATGGAAAAATGTTGCTCAAAGACAGGGAAAGAACTGGTCAGCTTTTTCCTTGGGGGCTGGAAAAGAAAATAAGTATCTTCAAGTTACAAACAGCTTGAATATTTTAAGACTTCATGTATGTTTGATTTCTTTTAGACCCAACCAGAAAAAGAATCTGAATGGCCAGACTCTATGTCATGGCTTATGAAGAAACTGGAACAGTTGAACTTAGATATTGAAGAAGCTCTGAGTGCTAGCTCTTCTCCCTCCAGTACTCCTAAAAGGCACAAGCAACTGGTAAGAATGTGTGTGTGTCATATGATACATTCTCTAGCATTTAGCTACAAAACTCCTCAAGCCATAGTCTTCAGATCCAGTTGTGTTTCTAAATAGGCTGAGGAGCTCAGGTGTTAGGGTGAAGTTAAAAGTTTCCACTCAATAAAATGAAATCTCCAATTTCATTAGATAACTAATGGTCAAATAACCATAGGAACTGTGATAGGGTGAAATTTGTAAATTTTCTGTCAATATGGCCTAAAATCATTAAACACCTTTTTTATTTTCTATAGGGATATTTGCTTGCATGTTTTTCAGATTGGTAGTTTAAGTGCTAGCCTATTAATATTTGTTCTATTTATTTAAAGATATAGCAAGAGAGACACTATCTTCATTAAGCATTGAACTAGTGTCCCGGTCAGCCCAGGAGCCCAGGACAACTAGATCCTTCCTTCCTTCCTTCCTTCCTTCCTTCCTTCCTGATTATTAATTTTTGAATAAGCAATTAATGGAGACCGGTCTGAAAAATAGAAATGTTTGTTCTCTGCTTCAGGCTATGATTAAACTCTGTTCTTAAGTTAAAATTGTGTGGATTTTCAGCTCTGAATGTTGGCTTGAAATTTGTGGAAGGTGTTCTTTTGTGAATGTTTTTGCTGTCACTGCTGCTTCATTTTGTAAAAGTAAATTCTTAAAATAAGCACCTTTGTGGATCATCACAATCTAAGTGTTCATGTCTCTCTAGATGGGATGTTCAGAATCTTGCACTTTGTTGTTTGTCTTTCCAAATTCTACAGAGAGAGTGTTAGTAACAGAGTGGCCATGGCTGTCTCTCATTTCTTTCTTACTGTACGTGTCAGCCAGTCAGAACCAGCTCTGTCCAACTGAATTAGTTTCATAATTAATTTGCCTATTAAGGGATAGTGTTCTGTCTTCTTGCAGGAGAATGCTCAATGTCTTCTGTCAAAATAGAGTGGCAGTGTAGTCTGCTTTTCTATCTGAAAGTGAAATTCCAGCCATCAGAGTTTAAACGCTTCCCATCATGAGACAGTCTGGTAACCAGTGATCCAAACACCCATTATTTTATGGCTGTGCCTATTCTGCTAAGGTAAAAGCTGTGGTTTGGTTAGGTATCATTCTTTTTCCATGATGGCTTGAAGATCAGAGGATACAACTTCAAATCCTATGCTGAAGCATCCAGTGAAGGGCATATTGCATGTAAACAGCAGAAAAATCTAAATAGGTGACATTTTCAAATGAACTTTGATACATAAGAACAGCATCGTCAGAAATGGTTGCATAGAGAATGCCATCACCAGCACCCCAGATGCTTGAACTTCTCTTCCTGAGGCCTAGTGGCAAGACATCTTCTGAGTACAGAGAGGCCTTTTGTCTGGGACATATGCTCCCACCAAAAGCCTCTGCTAGAGTGTTAGGGTGTTCCTAACACCAGCACCAAAATTACTGTTTTGTTTAATATGATATTTGAGCAGTTGCAATCCTCTTTATCAAGCCACATCTTCTTCCCACTCTAAAGAATAGAAGAGATCTCTTCATTTTAGTTGTCTGTGGACAGGCAAATATGTGAGTCAGCCACATTTTATTGCAGCCACACATTTTATTGTAGTCTTATTTGACAAACCAGAAATGACCTTAAAACCTCCAAGAGCCAATTTCAATACAGAAGTTGGACAGGTCATTTAATACAAAGTCTTTCTGATGAGACTAGCAAGATCAGAGCAAGAAAAGAGTCTTGGAAAATCTGTTGTGGAACTGATAATGGGATACCATTTGCTGTCTCCTGCAAAAGAATTTGTAGGGCAAGGGAATCATCTGCTCTGATTTAAATATTAATGAATAATTTGCCTCAGAACGGGTGGCCTTAGTTTACTTTATAGTCAAGGAAGAGATAGATCCTCATAAATCTCCATAAATGTACTGTGAAGAAACAGATACTGCACATCTCAAAATGACAGTTGCAGTGGAAAAAATAAGAGCCTGGTTTTCACATAAGTTGTATGAGTAGGTCGTATTCTATCAGTTCATGCTATTTGTATCATATTTCTAACTATAGCTTGTAATTTGTTCCACACATATCAAAATGTTTTCACTTACCATGAAATTGAATAGAAGGAAGGCCTCTCTCAAACATATGTTTACTAGTAACTTTGTAAATTTTTCTTCTATAAAATGAACCACTTTTGTGTTCTTCATATGGTTTTATCCTCAACTGGGTACTGATACAAGAAATTATGATTGAGAGAGGTTTTGGGTGAACTGTTCAAAGATGTAAAGGTGACTTTGGAGACCTGAGATCTCCAAAGCAGGTTACTACTGTATGAGTGGGAACATGGTTTGTTGGAGCTGCTGCTCTGAAAGTTGTTCTCTTGAGGGTGTGTGGACAGTTTTTAACAGATAACAGAGTTATTTCTTATGGAAAATTCTGTATCTCAGAAATGTATTTTGTTATTTAGTCACTAGGTTGAGCCAGTAAGTTTTCTACAGAAGGATTTTTCACCTGTTCATGGAAGTAATTCTTGGATATTTTTTTACTCTTTGCGTTTTCCTGTTGTGAAGATATCTGTTATTTATAATAATCATTTAAACAGAATTTTTTTTTACAGAAGAAGCTAAAATAAGTGCTAATGAAAATTGACTGGGTGAATAAATATTATGGGACCTATTGAGTGAGAGTAGGAAGTCTTGCAGTATTTTGGTGAGCAAATTCAAGGTGTTTTCTAAAACATAATAACTTTTGCATGAATGTTAAGGGATGACTTGTTTCTACGTCTATGTAAACCACAAATTACTACTGCTTATTTTTTTGTTGGCAAATATTATGAGGAAGTAGCACTGACTGGATTCCTCAGAAGCAGATCCAGAGAAGATATTAAAAATAATTGCCTATAATCAAATTATTTTCTGAAACATTCTCTCACCAATGCTATAAACACATTATTTAAGTGCAAAAAGCTGTACTGTCTGAATGTACTAACAGCAAAACTGCTAGTTTTGGAAAAACAAATTTAATAGTTCCACTCCTGTAAAATCTGTACCTTTCCTATGAAAAAGAAATCTTAGCAGTATAGAAGGAGGCACTTTGTAAATGAAACATCAGAGATAAATCGCTCTTGCTGCTGTGTGTTTCCCTGTTTAATGTATCTGCTTCATTGCCACTTAGTATCTTGTACTCAATTTCAGTACAGAAAAAGCAGGAACAAGAATCACATATATTTCAGTTTTAGTCCTTTTTTATTAATGAATGACAGGGAAATCCTGTTTCATTATAATTACCCCATCTTATATTAGAGATATGACTTGCATTGAACAAAACTTTAACTTACACATTCATTTAATTCTTTTGCATTAGTGTATTGTCTTCAAGCTTTTGGGGGGCTGCATACTAATTATTTTGTTACCTTTTCAAAGTCTCCTCATTTTATATCCCTGCAAAATATACTAACTGAGAACTGGGCAGTTACTGTTAAAGATCAGCAGCACATTTGTCACTTTGTGGAGGGGAAGAGCCTGAAAATGGGCTGATGAGAATGATTGTACCCAACAGCTTGGGGGTACTGCTCTGCAGTGCACCCATGACCCTGTTTCCCTGATTGTCTGTAGTATGAATTCTGCTGGATTTCAGCATGTATTGCTTCTTGCTCACTCACCCAGTTATTCCTTGGGCAAACCAGGATACGTGGGGGAATGTTGTGCAGTTGGTCTCTTCCTGACACTGCATTCAGTGTGGGCCCAAAATTAGGACATCTGCTTTTTAAAAGATGGTGTGAGAATGGAACAACTGAGTGAGAACTCCCCAGGTTTCAGGGAATAAGGAAAAATATATTTGGAAAGTTCAGAATCTGTAATTTGAAAATGGGAATTTGCTGGGTCTCTGTTTAATATACAAAAATAAACGAAATAAAGTTAAAAGATAGCTTTAAAGTAATTTGAATAAAACCATTTCTCTTTCTACAAAGTGATTCTGTTCCTTTAAGTTTAGGGAAGGTGTACTATTACTGATTAGTTCTCCAGTTGTGTATACTGGGTGTTAAGGAAGAAACTTATACTGGCTGGATGTCTAACAGCAAATTGTAAAAATGATGCAGCAGGAGCTTTTAAGAAAAAAAAGATTGAAACCAAGTGTTTGCCTTACATCAGTGGAAAAAAAAAGGCTTTGAAAAGATAAAATTCCAAAATTTTTATCTTATAGTTCACATTAAAACTATTTCTGACTTGTCTTTATTTATAGGGTTTTTAAAATTCTATTACAGTGCCCTGTTCAAGTAGAGACAGGCCTTTATGGAGATCATCAAGAAAAAGGATCTTGGAAAAATAGAAGAAGGGGCTACCAGGACCTAAATTGTTTACCTTACCAAGTGTCAACTGGAGCACGACCTAAAACTGATGTAAGTAGCGACAACGTTATCTGACTCACAGGTTCAGTAACCTCAAAATTTACTATGCATCATTAAAATTGTGCATTTCTTTGAAATAATTTGTCCCATACATATCAGATGTTTGATTCTTGCAAATATTGCACTGTAGTGCAATACAGGAGGAGTTTGGTTTGCAAAGCAGGTACAGATAAAAGTTAAGTTGGACTTCAGTTAATGAGGCTCCAGGCCTGTGGGGTTCATCTAATCTGGTTTTAGACCACTAATGAAAGCTTCTGTATCTGAATTAGTCACTTGGATCATCTTCATAGTCAGTGGAAAGAAACAGGCACTTCCAAAGAGTAATTCATCTGGAGGTAACATGTGTTGGATTCCAGGCATCAGAACCACTACCACAGCTTTTTCTTCATGGCTTATTTTAGATGTGCTCTCTTAGGATTTTTAGCTTGGCGGTTGCTATGCCCAATTCTTGGTGAATTCTGCACCGCATTTTCTGCAAGCCTGAGTGCTCTGCTCTGCAGTTTTAGTTAAATCCTATTTCTAGCCAATAATAGCAATATTTACCTGGTTTTGGTTTTTTTTTTACAAGGTGATGGCTGTAGCCTGCAATCAAAGTCCATCAAAATCCATCAGGTTTTCTCAAAAGGCTTTGATTTACTTTCCCAATTGCTAAATGTAAGCTACTTTAGGATCAGTGTCTTCATTTGGAAATGCAGATAGTTTGTCTCCCTGTTTTAAATTACTTGTGTGGCACCAGTACTTACGATCATCATGCAACATAAAAAGTGTCTGCTCTGGATTGAATCAAAAGTACTTGTAAGCCTTGTATCCTTTCTTTGGCAGTGACTAGTGTTGGATGTTCAGGAAAGAAGTGTAAGGACATAGTAAGCAGATAGTTGGCCATCTCAATTTCCTTCGAGGTATTTATCAGGCAGGCACATTATCAGTGTCCTGCATTGAAGACAGACACTGTATTGCATTTGTGTAATTAATAGCCCCTAAGAGTCTTTTTTGACTCTAGTTGTACCTTTTGTACTCATTTGTACAAAAACAAATACTCATTTGTATTTGTTTTTTCTTTTGATATTTAATGTCTTGTAGCAACGATTTCCAAAGTTCAATTGTGGAGTAGGTGATACAACACCTTTTTCTTATTGTAGATTTGTTACTGAGTTATTATTTTGGTTGTAATTCTTATACTGGAAAAACTACATCTCAGGCATCTTGTAGGAAGTAGTGAATACCCGAGGCGGGTTTTGTTTTTTTCTTTCCCTAGAAAGTGAGTATATTTATTATTTATTTATATTTTCCTGCTTATTTTACAATCATTCAATGTCATGAGGTCCTCTTGCAACAATATACAGTGTGCTGGTTTGGAAGCAAAACCAGTGAAAGACTCCAAGTCAGAAACACAATTTAATAAGAGGAAAAGAAAAGAAATAAAAGAAAGTAAAATAAAAGTAATAGTATAAAAAACCACTGACAGAGTCAGAATACAACCTAACACCCTGTTAGGGTGGTAGTGGCAGTCCAGATGAGATGGTCTTGTCGAAGCAGTGATCCTGTAAAAAGGTCTGGTAGCTCTTGTCTCCTCTGGGAGTCCAGTGGATAAAAGCTGCTTGTGCTGTCCCAAACCCTGGATTTATCCAGGTGGGAATGCTTGGCTCCTCCCCCTGGGCAGAGCATCTCCCAATGGGCTGATCTCCTTCTGTGAGTCATGCAGTGGGTCCTTGATGGCCCATTAAACAGAGATAACACCCAGAGGGAGTTATCTATGAGTCATGGGCAAGGCATTGTTAGGCTCGTTAACAGAAGATAAGGAAAAACACTGCCCCACCCTGGCTCCAACGGCTCATGGGGATAGAATACAAACCTTTGGCACAATTTTACATTGTAACCTAGGACATACAGTCAGTTTTTGTTTTTATTAACGTCAGTAGTTGAATATCATCAGAAAATTCTGTCTCTTTTTATTCCTCCATTTTCCAGTTCATTTGTGAATGTACTGAAACCATATCCATGAGACTGTCAGGTAATATTCATCCACTGTAAAAGAAAATCATCAATTATTCTTAACCTTCTTTTTTCACTTTAAGTTAGCAATGAAAATCCATTTTTATTTCTTGACATCTGTTTTGTACTTCTTCCTTCACAGTGTAGTTTGAGTTTGATAGTCAACTTCATCAGAAGCTTTTTGAGATGGAAGTGTAGCAGTCAAATGACCTGTATCTGCATGATCATTCAAGGAAGTCGGCCTCCAAAATCCCAATTATTCTAACCCATTATCCTGTGTTATTGTCCATGTGTTCTTAAGCATACTTTCTGGCAGTTTTCTGCCATTCGTATCAGTTCTGCTAGCATCTCTTCCACAAATGACCTCAGAGGCATTTTCAGACATTGGCATCACATTTGCCACCCTCTTTTCATCCTATCCCTAAGCCAATAGGTCTTAGCAGTAATTACACATTAAGCCACTATCTCAGCAGTTCTGTTTCACCAAATGAGGTGCTTATTTTAAGTTATCTATGCAATATTGATTAAAGCAAAATCCATTATATTAAAGATATCTTGAACACTGTCATATTCATCTACCAAAGAATGATATGCATGCCACCATAAAAATTCTCTATTACATTAAATGAACCTACTCCTGTGCACTGAAAAGGAAATTTGAATGTTGGCTCCACTTGCTTGCTAATTGAAAACATTATTGTCTTCCCACTAGCTATTTCCTTTCCTTGGAAAATAAGTTTGCTGTTTTCCATTTCTGCAAAAGCACGACTGTTTGTTCTGATTTGTTGCTTGTTCTAGTTGGAATAGATAACAGAATTAATTAAAAAGAAACTTGCCAACATTATTTGTTTTTTTACCTTGGCCAAATGTTTAGGCATGTACAAGTATCACAGCTTAGCTGCCTTCCCACTAGTACTATGTAAATATTTTCAAAGCGGTGTTGCAGGAATACTGTTGTTTGGCTAGGGGTGTGTGGGAGGAAAGGCAGAGAAAGTAATTTTTGGAGTTTTTT
Organism: Acrocephalus scirpaceus scirpaceus; assembly: GCA_910950805.1. Lineage (NCBI taxonomy): Eukaryota > Metazoa > Chordata > Aves > Passeriformes > Sylviidae > Acrocephalus > Acrocephalus scirpaceus. The sequence goes on along the minus strand of OU383774.1, from coordinate 49,558,466 downwards.
TTTCTTTTCTGAAGTCTGCTTTTTTCTTTTTGTTGAAAATCAGGAAATACTAGTGCAATAAAAAGCAGTTCTGTGAATCCTCATCAGTACAGTCTGTGCATTGTATCAATCATTTTTGTATACTGGAGTAAGAGCAGGGTAGTGCAGAAAGTACAAATGTTTCTTAGGGCACCAGCAAGTCTAGAAACCTACTGAAGGGAAGACTTTCTTGAGAAATTAGTGAGCTGTTTTTTAATTGGACAGTGCTTTAAATTAGGAATAAATGTTGAAACTGGGTGTCTGCATATGTCATTCAGGAGAGCTGATCATTTTACTTCCTTCAAAGTGCTTCTTTTTCATGCAAATTCAAATAATGCTATGTCTAACTCCACTCATGCGCTCTGCATGAGTCGGTTGTATCTCTCCAATACACAGATTTTCATTGCTTATTCCTTAAGAGACAGACTTTTCCATATTTTTTAAAAAGGGTATACTGAAGTTGCTTTTATTATAGTAAACAGGGTGGGACCGAATGACAAAAGGTCTGATTCCTTCCTATGTCACACCCAGGCTGCATCTGTTTAACTCCCGTGATCCAGATGGTATAATACATAACTTGGGAGGAACACAGAGATAAATCAGACCTTCTGTATTTTGATGATCCAATTTTTCTTCTCTTCTATTTTTTTTCTAAGTCAGAAGGTCTAAAAGAACCTATTTGTCTCCACTCCCCAGGAGCTCATATACCCAAGACATTTAAAGAAACAAATACTCCATAAGTTATTGAGATTAGCAAATATAGCAGAGACCGGTTCTAGAAATAGCAGGGATGCTTTAATTCAGGAATGATATGCAGAGATTAGGCAGGACACAGTTGTAAATTCTCAATACAAGGCAGAGATGTTAGCTGCACATTTTTCATGGATACCAACTAGACCAAAAGCCTAAAAGGTACAGTGATGTGTTCTTTGGCAAACTTGTCACAGTAGGTATGCTCTTTGTATGCCTGTTTTTATGACTTGCACTTCGTATGATATTTTGGTGGAATAAAAAAGCAAATAATGGGTTTAGGGCTGATGTCTCCTGTCCTTCCTTCCCCCTGCAAGGCTGCTTCACTGAAACTTTTTTTCTGAGGTACTACAGGAAATATGTACCTAAGGTGGCAGGGAAGCCAGGTGCTTGAGAGACAAACAGCAAAGTTTCACCTGACAATTGCTGTAAATCCATGTCTACATTATAGAGCTTCCATTAACGGAGAGCCCATCTACAGCAAGATACACATTGCCTTGAAGCAGTTGCCTGAATGGAGGTCTCTTATTGATGTCCTTTGTGCCCCCAAAGTACTGATGTTGCTTGGTCAAGTATTTGAAGAAGTGACTGCCCAAGACATCAGTGCCTAGAGCTGGATAAGCTAAATCCCTCCCAGGGCATATAAATTACAATCTGGCATTTGATGGGCAGTGCCTGCCTCTCTATGCTCTGAGCAGAGAAAACTTTGATAGTCTAACTTAGGAAACTAATGGTGGTGTGAAAAACCCATCAGTAAACACCCTCTAGCTCTTGCAGGTAGCTCTGCACTATTCAATCTGTGAACAAACAAGAAAACAAAACTTCATGTATTGGTAAAAAGGGCTTATTCCTTTATCCATTGTAAGTCTGCATTTTTGTTTTCTTTTTCAGTAGAGTTGAGGAGCACAGTTTTGACAAATGGCCTGAACATATTAAATCAATAGGGCTAAAATTAATTATTTTACAGCTTTGGGGCATGTGTAGCCTAGATTCACTGCTCAGACTTGATTAGGTAGGCTGGTGCAAGAAAGGGTAAGAGTGGCCAGAGATGAGGCAGGCAGACTGCTTCTCTCACATAAGTGTCAGTTTCTGATAGTTTAAACTGTTTATGAACTATAGTTTATCTGTGCTAAGATACTTGATTCAGAAAATGAGGAGCAAAACTGCCTTGTAACCTACATGACTGAAGTGTTTATGATTCCTCTAAGATTTTTTTTTTTCCTTCAGAAATGCTATTTGATGCTATAAATGGTGTTTCAGAGTTTAGGTCAGAGGTTCCAGGGATGTCTGATGTCTTCTAACATTGTTTAGAAATACAAAACTAATAAGGCATTAATCTATGGCTATTATATCTCTGTAGTAAGTGTAATGCTTGTCTGACCCTCTGACCATGTTTGAGACGGAGAAATTAAAAAATAAAAACAGCTGATGCAAAGTCATAATCATTGTGTTTCTCTTGCACTACTTGTTCAACATTGCTGGCCCAGGACTACAAGGGATCAGAGATTATTCCAGTAGTGAGCATGTGTGAAAAGCCTTTTATCAGATAGCTGCCAACATCCAGGGCAGAAAATGTTATCATGTTGCAACTCATAACAGTTTTTACTTTTGCTAGCACTCTTTGGAATTTTGAGTATCTTAAGCTATTTACAAGCCTTGAGCTGATCCTTCATTTCTCCACAAAATATGTAAGCAGTTATAATTTTACATCTGAGATTAGAAGTGCCTAAACCTGACTCCAGAATAAGTTTCACCTACTGTCACTGCTGGATACAGACATAAATTTATCAGTAGAGGTAGAATTTATAGCAAAAGTTACATCCATTATCTAGTAGGGGGTGTTTCCAAGGGTGAAGATTAGGCCCAGATCATGCTTTACTTTGAGCTTTCCCCCCATTGACAAAGTTGATAGTAAAGCCCCAAGAAGACTTGTGCAGTCTCTGGGCAAAGATTTCTTATGCCCATCTGGTTTTGGGCTGCTTTGTATGACCCACAAAGTGCAAGAAGATGAAGCATGAAGACCTGAATGATGAAAGCATGGCATTTAATGCTCCATTTCCTCAAAGAGGTAGTGTGTTTGAAGACACAATTATTTGTCTGTGTTGGAGCTGAAGATTTCTGTCTATACTTCAACTAAATGCACTTGTAAAAGGAGGATCGCTCATGCAGAAGGGGTACAAAAATTTTTCCAGAAATTGGGTTTTCACTGACTTTCTCTAAGTCTCAAAACCAGCTGATTTGTTGCAACATGGTCAAGAGCAGAATCTATATACTGTCTCTGGTTTTGCTTACCCGACCATCCTTCCTCATAAAGAGTGCTAATTACAGTTATTCCCATTATTGGAAAAACAAATTTTAAACTGTGTCCTTTAGTCACATGAATTGCTTTCATCTTTATCCTTAATGTTGCTATTAATTATGTCAGCAAAATATCTCTCCAGTACAGATGCAGAGAGCTTGAAACCTTGTCTTTGCATAATCATTCTTGTGTTCAGTACTTGATCTCACCAGTATCTCACTGGGACAGAGTCATGCTGAAGTAGTCAGGTGAGGTGACCCACTCCACTTCCAGGTGTACCCCCATATGGTGGATTTTTGTGCCTCTGAGCAGGATGGCTGCATTCCTGTTCTTGCCCTGCTCTGCCTGCACATTGAGACACCTTTCTTTCCCAGCAGCACTCTAGATTTGCAGTCATTTCTTAGATGATCAAGTGCTTCTGGAAGACTGAATCTTCCCTGCTTTAAGATTAAGTAGTTTCATGGTAGGAAAAGAATTCATTGCCCAGGAAGAGCTTGTATTAACTCTAATGAAAATCAATAATATGGAGTGAAGGGCAGATGCCTGCCTTCCTTCCTGAGAGCTGTATATTCCAATATCTATAATACTCCAGGCTTTCTCATCTGCTTTATTTCCAGTGCACTTGACAGCACTCTGGCCAGAGTGCACTCCTAACAAGGACTGGTTGCAAACATAAGAACCTAGCATAGCCCCTTCTTTTCCTTTTTGTCTTTATTCCTGCCTCCCAACAGTCAGTTCCTTCAGTGGGGAAATTAGATGGAAAAAAACTTGTGGGTCAAGGTAAAGGCAGTTTAATAAAGCAAAAGGAAAAGTTGTGCATCCAGAAGCAAAAGAAAACTAAATATTTATTCTCTACTTCCCCTTAGCAGGCAATGTTCAGCCTGGGGAAGCATGGGTTCAGCACATGTAATGGTTGCTTTGGAAGACATGTCATAAATAACAAAGGCCCTTCCCTGCTTCCTTCTTTTTTCTCTTAGCTTTTATTGCTGAGCAGGCATCATATGGTATGGAATATCCCTTTGGCAAGCTTGGGTCAACTGTCCTAGCTGTGTCCCCTCCAAAGATCTTGTCTACCCCCAGCCCACTGGCCTTTGAGAGTCAGGGGGTAAGGTTGGAGAGAGAGCCTTGGTGCTGTTCAAGGGCTGCACAGCAGTAGCCGAAATACTGGCATGTTATCAAAACCTTCCTAGCTACAAAACACAGCCCTATTGAGAGCTACTTTGGGGGAAATGAACCCCATCTCAGCCAGACTCAATGCAATTTCTTTTTTTTAGTTAATTGCTCCATTCCATTTTTATTCTGACAAAATTCTGTCATCAGCTGAGGATGATAATCCTAATGTAGATATGCAGCATTTAAAATTACTTTGAACTGCTATGGTTAAATCATTTGATCTATGAAAATATTTGTTTAATTTAAAATTACATTAATGGTATCCTTTTAACACAGTATTTTGCATCAGATTCATTATTTTAATTTAGTTTTTCCAAAGGATCACCTGGAGGCTGGGGACATGCTTTTTGTATTTTATTTTTAAAACTCATTGATTTATCTATGTAGGAAAGGAAAGAGCTGCCTTATCCATAAAATCCCATTTAAAAATAATTTTAAAACATTTAATTATTCTTGGATGGATGTAGACAAGATAATTTATATGCCTTTTTTTGTATACAGTATAAAGTAAAATTGAAGTTTTCAACTGATTTTGGAGTGAAGTTCATTTAATGTTGTTCAAAAGTTATATGAAGTCCAAATCTGTACTGGGAGAAGTCTAGAATTGGTTATTTTTATTGCTCAGCATTACATGGCTATTTATGTAGTTCAAACTGATTATGTCTGTTTGTATTGCAAGAAAAACTTTGGACAAGGGAGGAACCACAGGAGCAGTTGGGAAATAGAGGTCACCCACCTCAGCAAGGGCAGGCAGCAGGTCCACCAGGGATGGCAGCAGCAGCAGAGCAGCTGGGCTTGGTGGTGATTTTGCCAAAACTCCATGAGCAGAGGCTGCCAGCAAAATTTATTGAGTGAGCACTTTTCTGAGCCAGCCCAATCCCTTTCTCATTATAACTGTCCCAACCTCACAGAGAGAGATTTTCCATCTAGGTCCAGCTGTAGTGACAAAATAAGAGTTGCAGGCTGGCATTGATTGATTAGTATATACATCCCAAATTAATCCTATATGTGCTGCTTGACTTTTACAGTCATATTTATCATATGTAAATTGAAATATTCTAGAATGAAATTTGTTGTTATGTTAATTTTCAGATTTTCTGACTGAATTATTTTGCAGAAACGCTTTAGTGTTGTATTTCTGATAACACTGACTGATTGCAGGAACACAATTTCATTTCGTAGGAGGGCAGTCTTGCTAATAATAAACACTAAATTTGCTGCCTTACGTTTCAGTGTTAGCACACAGCCTCAGAAATGCATTGCTTTTCAAGACAAACTGAAATGTCCTGACTCTTTGTCTGTAGATATGAGATTCAAGTTGTGAAAATAAGAATCTCTATACACATGTAACAAGAGGTGATAGGGAACCATGGCAGTAAATTATACCAAGCCTATGCAAATATAAAGAGAGAACCTCACTTCCATGCAGCTAAATTTGTATTCTGTGAAGTGCAAAAGGGAAACAATTTCCCTCTCTTTTGTTCTCTACGTGTTTTATACCATCCATTGGGCTCACGCTTTTAGATGCAACACACGGTTTATATAACAGGGTGACAGTACAGAACTACTGACTTTTATAGCACCCAGAGGAAAGAACAGATGATAGAGTACACCAGCTTCCATGGATGAGAATGGCAGGAATGTGCTGGGTTCAACCCTACGAGGCTGTCTCTTGTATTTTTGCTTGTCAGAATGGTTGAGCACAGTTTTCTTCAGGGAAGTATGTACAGTCATACCTTATCTATCTGCCCATCTGGTCAGGAGTTTGCATTTTCTTTTTTCTGGCCCTGTGATATATTCATTACAACAGCATGAAAAAAAAAGAGTGAGTATGTTCTATGTTATGGTTTTATCATAATGCCTCATTTAGAGAAGCTATTACTTATTTTCTTCATCTTGGCCTCTGTTTTAGTACTTCTGTAATTTTTATTCAGGCAGGGTTTTCCCAGCTATTTCACATGTTGATCAGACGGCACATGATTGAGACAGAGCCTTTGACTTTTACAATTGTTGTTTCACAGCAAGAGCAAAGCAAAGGGATTCAAATATTACCAGAGATGTATAATTAAAAATGTGTCCTGCCTGTGCTGACAAAGTGCTTCTGTGGCATTTCAGAGCTTGGGCAGAGTCAGACCCCTGGTCCCACTTAAGCAGTGGTGCAAAGGTCTCTCATAATACCAGCCTCTGGCTCTTTGTACTCTGGAGAGCCTGTAGACTGCTCTTGCCTGTTTCCCACGCTGGGGAAGAAGGAACTTCCATCTCTAACACACCAGAGACAGAGGCCGGCACAATGCACAGGGAGCATTTTTTATGCAAATGAATGGAGCAAATTGTGCATCCTGTCTCTCTAACAGAGATAATCCCTCTCAAGGTACAACTTTTTCTTGTGCTTCTACTGGGAGGAGGCAGCTTTGCACAACTGCCAGCCCATTGTCCTGGGATGTGTGTAGCCCTTTGTGAAAAGGATGTGCGGTTACACAAGGGAAGTACAACTTCAGAAAAATCATTTGGTGAAGCTTTCTATCTTGCTACCACTCCTAGGGGCTTTTTTTTGTAAATTCCCAGAACTCAACACAGAGTGATAAAGTAGTGATTTTGAGTTTAATTGTTAGATGGGCCTTGCTGATAATCCACTGTAGGAGAAAGGTCATGTGTTATCTGAAGCAGCCAAGTGTCATAATGATGACCTTCTTTAAATCGGTATTGCGTGCATTGCATTAAAACTTACAATGACTAATCATTTGATACAAAACCAAAGTGCTCAGAAATAAAAGTGGCTGAAGCTTCTTTATGTCCTAATAGAAATTTTCAGATGAACCACTCAATTAAAGCTTGAGAACATTTTGGGTTAGCCAGAAGGCTGCAAATTGCACTGAAAATTTCCAGAAGGACTTGCATATCTTAAAACTTGAGCTAACAAAGTGGAGTTTGCATCTCAGACTGTGAGTTTGCACTGAAACAGAGTTAGCACAGCCTCAGAGAATGACTGCAGCAACCTACAGTCTGAGAGACCTCAAAAAGACCTCTAGGCTATTCCCCTTAACCACATCAGAATCACCTATACCTGTGTCACTCTGATGTAAGTTTTTCTGACATCTTTTTTAAGACCCCCACCAACAGAACATAGAGCCTGTTCAAACAATGCATTTCAGTACCCCACTGATCATTAGAAAGTTTTACTATGCTTTCATAGTGTAAAATATCTTGTGTTCATCTTGTATGCAGAACAAGTTATGTTCTTGTTCTTTGCCTTCTGCCTTCCCTCTGCAGGTCAATCCTGTTTGTCTACCTTTTCTTGTAGGTCCTGGTTTCCAGACTCCTTGTTTCATCCAGTGTCTCAACCTGCACACTAAATATTAATTTGGGCATATTCAGAGCTAGTTACATGTCTCACAAGTTTGTCTGGAAAAAATACCAAAAAGACTTTTAGCACTTGAGGCCGTAGCAAAATCTGGGCTCTCTGTAATGCCCATGGGACTGCGAGTTGACACCGACAGACACTGACGTGAATGTTATCCTTCACATTCACTTTCATTTTCTCTGCAGTCATGGTTGCAAAAATCACAGTTCAATTAATGGCATTAATTCCTGTAGCCTGTTTGTCCTTACTCCAAGAGTATCCTAGGAAATGTGTTTCATTTGTTTGTAAATTGACTAAAACTAATTCATGGTTGTGCCTACACTACAAAGGATCCCTGTACAGATAAATAGAAAATTCATCAAAACACAGTTCCTGCCAGATTGGTTCTCAGGAGATTTGCAGCCTGATTCAGGTGAAAAGGGAATCCTATTCTCTTTTAAGTTCCAAGGCTGAATGGCTTCCCACTCCCTTCACTAACTCCAGCACAGCAGGAAGCTCTGTTGATGGAAGGCACATGGTACCCCAGAGCAACCTGGAATATCACATGGGCAGAGGAGGGTGGATGTGGACAGAGTGACAGAGATTATGAGAGGACTGTTGCAGGAAGGCTGGCAGGACCTCAGCAGGTGGCACTCTTCCCTCTGGATCAGCGTGGGGAGGGAGCCTCTCCCAGCAGTGCACAGCATCACTCTGCTGACACACCAGCTCAGGATGCAGTGAGAAATCCAAAGCCTTGACCTCTTTTGATGGCTGAGTTTTTTTATGGAGTCGTCCTTGATTCATGTATAAAAATAGTTTACTAAAGGTTCTTGAAATTTCAACTCAGATAATCTGCCTAATGAGATGTCTATCTATAGCTGTGACTCTGTAAATTATTCCTTGCTCCTTGCTCAGGCAATGCAATCCTAACACAGCTGTGCTTTGATGTCAGACATCACTGTCTTCCTAGACAGTGGTGATCCTGGACTGTACAGTTGGAGCATTTTGAGATGCAAATCCTTGTATTCTTACAGACAATGTTCTGTGTTGCTCTGGCTTTTCAGCCAGTCAGTCAGTCAGTCTGTTTGTGAATTCAGTGAGAGCTTAAACAACTAGCATAAACCTGAAGTGTAATACAGTGTGATTGTACCCTTACCTTTTAATGAACTCTTTAAACAGGGAGCCTGGTCTGGGTGTCTTGTTCACCCTAGAGGTGGACATTGTGGCAATATAAAGAAAAGGAAAAGAAATTTTGGTAATAAATGGTTATAATAAGTTTTACAATCTAATCCTGTACCAAAGCCTCAAGGATTTCTTGCCTGCTTTCTTTAAGTGTTTTCTGAAGGTATAGCTGAAGTTTCACCAAGGACTTGCATTTGAGTCCTTGTATCACAGTAGGAATTCAGCCCAGGGTCAGGATTTTCTGATTCTTTGCTGACAGAGGCTTGAACAGTTGTTGACGTTGCTTAATAGAGGAGCCTCCCTTTGTTACAGTCTCGTCAGGAGTTTTGAGTAGTAGGTAGCTCTGAGTCAATTTATTGGCATTTGTCTCATCAGGGTATCTTTTTATTGAGATATATCAGAAGAGTGACTTTTTCTGCTACCCACTGGTTTTTTGTATGCACCTCTTTGAAAGGGTTCCTTAAGACAATTATCTTGAGTATACTTTTGTTCTACTAGTTGGCCTGTTCTTTTACACTGAGAGAGACTGATGTTGATGCCTAACTGTTCAGCTGTATATGCCTCTGTGATGTGGAATTTCAGTTGCTGTGAACTGATTTAAATCCCGTCAGCAAGAATAGCTTGTGCCTCTTGAGGAAACAAAAACATTTTTCTGCTCCCCAGAGCCCTGACTAGGCTGTCATACCTGTGGCTCCATTCCTCTTCACCGGCATGTGTGTGTGCAATGTCTGTCCTCCTGCAATGCCATTCTCTTAGGATGTGGCAAAAGAGAATATGGTGGGCTTTGTTGACTGTCTGACACCAAGCACATTGGAACAGTGATTTTTTTTTCTGTTGTAGCTCTGTTGGACACCCAGTCACTGACTATTGGAAAAGACTGATCTTTAGTGGGGAGTCTTAAAAAGGTGGTTGCAAAAGAAGTAACTCAACCCTTCTCACAGTGGTGGAGGTGGTTGTGTCCCAGGAGTGTACGTCCGCAGTTTGGGTAGGCTTCTTGGGGAGTGCTGTCAAGGGAAGTACTTCTGCTTTATTCACAGCAGGTTAAACATGATATTATCTTTTCTGAAAAAATATCTGTAATATCCATTAAGTATCCATAATTCCCAGATCATTTGAGATACCACCTATAGTGGTTGAAGTTCAAGATTAATTTTTTTCACCATATCAGAAGTTCATGAGGTTCAACAATAGAGATGAATTCCGAGACTTAATGCATGATCTCAGACTAAACTAAAAACATGCAGTGCGGACAAGAGTAGGTCCCGATTCTCCTGAAAATAAGGTCGTCTGAACCAATCTTGATACCAAACCACATTGATAGGAAGTGCATGTGCATGGTAGACATATCAAACAAGTCTGGAAGGTTTTTTTCCCTTTAAGACATGTAATACTCTAGGATACGAAAAATAATGTTAAAAAGGTCTCTCAAGCTCTTAAATGAATTACTGGTATCAGACATTCTCCAGCTCAAAAGACATCAAGTTCACTATGGGGTAAACAAAAATTATGGGGAAACTAAAATTATGTACCATATGTGGCACATCTAAAATACTCAGTAATTTGAAGAGATGGTTTGCTGAAAACAAATTTTACAGCGGACCAAGCTGTAAATTTTCTATAGCTTTGAAAAATTACCATGAAAGAAATTAGAGGACAAAACACTGAAATGTGTACCCTGTCCCACTTCTTGAATGTAGGTTTGACTGATTTTATTTTTTTTGTTGTACATAAGCAGACATGGGACCTTTTCAACTATAAACCAGTGATCATTAGCATTTTAGTGTATGGAACTGAAAGCATTCTGTAGACATGACTGAGTTCATATCCAGCAGAATGTATTATTTCTGTAATAATATATTCCATCTGATTCTGTAATGTTTGCATTCCCTGCTTGCTTTGTCAGAGAAAGCCACATGCAAAGAGGTGAATTGCCATATTTAAGTTTTCAGACCTCAGAAGGACACTTTGTGGTCTTCACTATCTTCGTTTTGCAGCTGGAAGGCAGAAGGTCAGAATGGAAGTGATTGACAAGCATCATCCATGAGGTCTCCCACAGTACTGAAAGGATCAGCCAGGTCTTTTGATCTTCAGTCCTGCACCATCAGTCACAAGATTGTCTCTCCTGATGTGCCGGAGTCTCTTGTGTAGTCCCATAAACATTTGCTTTGCTTCTTCCTACCTAGCCCAGAATATACAAAATGCCATTATTTGGATTCTATTTCCTCCTTCAATTTACAGTACAATAAGTACATCTTGAACATTGCTGTCTGAGGCATTCAGGGTACTGTGATAGATGTCCCATTAAAATCAGGGTAGTTGCACTTTTTAGTGACTCAGCATCCCAATAACATGGTTGACAGCCAGTAGCCTCTCAGTTTGTATCCTGCTCTGCCTGCAAAGGTTGCATTTGTAAAGCAAAGTCTTGTGATACCTAAGAAGATCCCTCACTCTCTTGTAGCACACAGCTGGGGGTCTTAGAGATAGCAGTTCCCCCAGTCTGACTGTCAGGTACACAGTTGTGGTAGGTATTTCAACAGAGCAGATCCCGGGTCATCCTGATTTCCCGTGTGTATCATTTGGCAGTTCTCATGCATTGGATCAGCAGGTCATCTCCTGAAATGGCCTGTTCTTTCTCTTTGGTTTTGGCTGGCAGTTTTTTTGATTTTGTTTTTGGGGGAAAGAGGGTGAAAAGAGGGGGCAGTGTTTTGTTTTTATTGCTTGTTTTGTTATTTTCATTCTTTAGGGTCTAAAAAAGGGAAAGTGCAAGCATAAATGAGGCTGCTGGGACCCACACATTTAGTTGCACAGATCAGCCATCTGCTTTGCATGCTCTACCATCGCTCCTTGTTATGCACTTATTATGGGAATATTTATTCTGTGAATGACTAGCTGTTTGCTCTTGATATGCTTCCATCTGCATATAAATTTGTTAAACCACTCCCCTTAGGCATATGAAAGTTTGGCTTTCCCTTTAAGATGGTTATAATTGTACAATTAGATTTGCCGTATCATCAGCTACATGCTCCCACATCCACTGCAGGATGCACATGTAGAAGATGGACTGGCAAAAACAATTTGCAGAAATCCTTGGATATGAAAAAGGTTGAGTTTTAGAGTGACAGCCAGTAAAGATGGAACATGTGTAGGAATTTTGGAACCCTCAGAGGTAACAATATGGTGAAAATAACTGGGGATGAGACATAGCCACATCTGGGTATAAATAAGGGCAGTGGATTGCTAGGAATGATTGCTAGGAAGTGGCCTTGTCGGATGGTGTATATCCCGTACCTGGCAGATCTGCCTTCATTGAAGCTCCCAGTGAGCTGTGAGGGGAGCTATGTGAGGAGAAGACCCCATATGGGCTTTCCTTCTGAGAGGATCTAGAACCAGACTGAGTTGCAGTTAAGGGGGGGAAAGACAGGTTCTGATTCCTGAATTATTTAAACTTTTCAGAGTTGGCACCATTCATGCACCATGCATGCAGGAGAGGAAAAACAACCAAAATAAAGACAGCTTGGGATTCGGGGCTTTGTTTGCTTGCTATCTGCTGGGTTTGTTTTGTTTTTCCTGCAGCAAATGACACAAAATTACTAAATTGTTACTATTTTCTCACTAACTCTGCTCCTGTTAAATTCTAACTGAATCCTAAGAGACAAGGCCAGATCCTGAGCCGTGTCCATCATGTTTGGCATATGGTGCCACTTTTCTTGACTAGCTTGAACTTCCACAAATCATGTACTTTTAAAAATCAATTATTATCCTTCTCATGGTAATCAATATCGTAGTATTTTGTCTTCAAAAAGCCTTATCCCAGGAGCATGCATGTTTCAAGTGCTTGCCGGAGACCCAGCTGGGGAAATTATGTGTTCAGGCATATCTCACTTTAAATAATTTTTAAAATAAACACTTTTCTTTGTCTTGTTGTATGAGTTATGACCGTAATGACTTCTGGTTCCGAGTTTCCTTTCTCAGCGTTTCCTCCCTCCAGACTTCTCCTGATGATAATGTGCTCTGTGTGGGAATGAGCCTATGTATTTACCTGACATTTTGCCAATGTGCTATGATGCTGCTTTTTATATTGAAAGCTAATGCCCTGAATCTCACATTATGAAGATCAAAACCGAGTCCTCAGCAAAGCATACCGTAGATCAAAATCTCAGTTTTGGGGATGGATATAGCCAGGAAGTGGGAACTGGGATTTTGGGGGATGCACAGGTAAAGAAAGCATAAGGCACAGTGGCCTACTGGAGGCAGTTCAGTCCGTGAACATCCTTCAGCACAATGAGCTCCAGCTGACTATGGTGCAAAATTGCAAGAGCTTTGAGGAATGCAGCAACTCATCTGATGGCTGTGGTGAAGGGATCTATTTTCTCTGTTTAGCCCTACCTTGTCCAAGGAACTCTTGATGAACTTTGTATATTGAAAGACAAAAGATAGATCAGGGATTTTCAGGCATAATGGCTTTTATTGTTGAAGATTGTCTTTTTCGTTGTTGTTGTTTTTACCTCCCAAGAAGACATTGGTTAGAGTTGGTGGCTTATTTGTTCTGTTTGATTCATGGCTTTTGAGTGATGTTACACAACATCCTATCATTAGCTGCTCTTCAGAAGGTTCTCTGCAAGTGTTTTGCAAATCATTACTACATTATAGGCTCACTGTTGGGACCAATAATTTAAGACATGTACTTGTAACTTAAAAATGCTTTGCACATAATGCAAAAGCTAACAAAATTGTGGCTACTTGAATATTTGAGAAGAGTGTTGTCAACATCGTGTAAGAAGACACTGCAAATGAAGGCTTTAGTTCTAGTCCTGCAGGTCTGGGGATACATTTGTTCCCATAGAGCTTTTCAGGAGCCCTTCTACGGAATTTCTTCAAAGCCTCAGAGCACCATGCCCAGAGGAGAGTTCAGCAGCATTGCAAGCACTTAGACCATAGGTTCCAAACTTTTAGATAATTGATTCCTCACTAGAGTATATTGATAATGTATTGCATCTTGTTTCATCTCTCCACCATTTCACTATTTACTATTTACTTGTTTCATCTCTCTCTGGTCTACTGTATGTCTTCTTTATAATTTTTGTTGTTCCATGACTGTACACACACATTCTACATCCTTACTTCTCTATTGCCAGCTTTGCTGACAGATGCAGGACTGAGAGTAAGGTTGAAAACCTGACTTTATTTGGCTAACATCACCCAGAACCACTGGGGTGTCTCTGCACCATGCTCTCAAGTGATGATGATGTGGGAATATATAACGCAGACATCCAACATTGCTTCCTAAGAATCTGTATGGATCTAATCTCTGTACTTCATCAGTGACATGGTCATGAGTCACCACTCACGTCCACCTCATCCCTCAGAGAACTTAGGAGTCCTTCACATTTTAACTCCAGTACAAAAACTGACAGATATGGAGTCAGTTTATCCACAGTGGAAAATAATTTATTTCTGTTTAGTTAATATGCTGCTTCAGAGAAATTAGAAGTAATTGCAGAATAATCAGAAAGAACTTTCTGGCAGATGAAAAAGCTAATTTGTATGAAAATCAAGAGCGAAAATATTGTTTAAGTAGGCTGTATTTTCTTTGGATACATGTACCTCAGCATAAGAATTTCATTTATAACACTTGATATAAATAGTGTGATAACACTTCACAGAACCTCCACTTATCAGGGGAATTCCAACTTCTTACAGAAACTGAAGCACGCTGGTTGTCATGCCATCCTTGTAAATATTTTATGTTGGCTTAAGACTCAAGGGCAGACGTCTATTTTTACTTAGTGTTTCTGAAGAATTATGAACCTAAAAAGCTTTTGGTATAAAACATTTAGCAGTAGCAAAGCCAGTTCAAAGCTGTCTCCGGAAACAGAAAATGCGGAGCTCCTTTTTTGTTTGTTTTTATATTATACTTAATGTTTGCCGTACTTCTCTGGCAAACACTCTGTAATAAATAGTTGTTCCAAATAGCAACATACATTCAACAAAGTAGCTTGGAAGTCAGTATTCAGAATGTGTAGCCTTCCTTTTCCGTGAAAGCAACTGCTTTGCTTTGACATCTTCAGCAGTAACTTGCTATTTGTACTTTTTTTTTTTCCCAGCTGCAGCCTAGTGTTGCCTACTTGCCAAAATAATGAAATTCATAGACTGGCAGAGAGAGTGCATCCTGTATTGTCTGGTGTCCCAACAAAATTTCCTGGATATCTACTGGTTTCTCAAATAAATTATATAAAACATCTATTTGAGTCATAATCTGAAGTTCTTAAAACCACAAAAAATGTGTCATGTGCTCATGATTAAAGTGAAAAAGTTTAAGAGCTGAAGACTATTACTGTGCAGATTAGCAGTATAAATGTTGAGCTGCCTGAGCCATATGGCCTGGCTCCTCAGCTGAATTCGTGTGTTTGCACATAAGGCAGAGAGATTCATTCAGACACTTGCATTTACCCAGCATTAATATTGATTTTAAAATTCAGATTTCAATGATTTCATGCTCTTTCTGTATCCCTGGCAGGCTCTCAAAGCCAGGCACATTACCAGTGTGCATGGCCATACCTACTTGTCAGCTTCTGCCTGTGTGAGTGCCGGGCTCGACTCGGCGCTGCTGCGAGAGGCCAGTGTGTGACATCAGTAGTAATTAAGTTTGAATACAGAGCTATGTTTGAGAGCCAAAGGAAGTGCAGGAAGGAAGCTGAGTGTCAGTGAGTCATGTCAGATGAATGCATGGCAAGCAGTTATTGATAACATACAGCCAAACCACAATGTTGATTTTGGAAGATTTGGCATGGGAACTAAAAGCAGCATCCTGACCTCAGCTGCAATTTGTTTGTATTTAGATTTCAAATAATACTGTTTTGGTTTATTTGGAAGAATTGTTTCTTTTCAGATTTTATGTCTTTATTTATCTCACAGTTTTTGCTAGAATAAGGACCCTCAGGGACTGGAACATTTAATCTGTGTGAACAAGGCCTCAGCATTTTTCTGAAGACTGTCTACTATTTACTGTGTGAAGGAAAAATGTCTCTTTAGTGGCAGGCACCCTGCCTTGTAATTTCCGTTGTGTGAGCTTGGACATCTGTGTGATTACCCTCTGGGAACACTTGCAGCTTGACACACATGCATCTAGTCTAGCTATTTTTAATCATTCCTTTTCAAGTATCTGTAGTGAGTTTGGTGACATGAATGGGAATAGTGTTTCCCAAATTTGAGTCCTTTGGTATTTACTTTTTGTAGTTCCTCAACCCCACTAAAATCTCAAAGTATCATGAAGGTTAATCACTTCCAACTGTCCAGGAAACTTCATTTCTTGAAAATATTACAGTGCCCACAGAACTTGAATGTAAAGCCACATTTGAAGAAATAAGAAAAATCAAATTTCTGTTTTAAGTGTAGCCATAGTTATTTAGGAACATGACATACTGGGAACCATGTAGTCTTTGGGCTTTTTAAAAGTTATTTTCAAATTAAAATATGATTGTTTATGTTTTTGACTTAATTTGTAGGAAAGATGATAGTTCTGAAGCAGCAACAGTTACTATAATAGTGGTTCATTTTGCTGGGGAGCTTTTTCACTTACTCTTTGGGACAAAACTGATTCAAGGTAATGATCTCTGCCTTACTTATTCCATCCTGTCACAGCTCCAAGGACTATACCTTTACTGTTTACTTTTTTGCAAGAAAGACCTCTGTACTGCATCTGCCATTGTCAGTGTGTGAAGTAGCTGTAAAACAAGACCTGAAGAGTAATGATCCACTTCAGGTCTCAACTTTCTAACTGACTCTTATTTAATCAGTAGAAGACACTTGAAAAAGCACAGCACAGTATTTGGAGTTGTGAAACAGAATTTTAAGTGAGGTTACAGAAGTAAAATTTGATGATATAAATCCCATTGTACTGATCAAGTATGAAGAATACCTCGTATTACGAGTTATAAACTGGTTATTTGAAGGTTAATAGAGCAAGAGATGAAAAAAAAGGCTTTAAAGAATTCCTGTAAACTATATTTCATGTCTTTGGCCACAGTGTAGGATCAGGTAGATCTATGTCACTTCTGAGAGATGTTTGTATGCTCTCTTCTTGAAGAGAGACAGAGACCCCACAATCTCACTGTGCAACCACTGTTTTGCTATGTTTTAACATTAGAAATTTCATTCTTCTAAGTGTAGTCTGAAGTTTCTTGCACATTGAATGAATTTCCTCTTGTCCTCCTCAGCTGTGGAAAAAAGAGTTTTCCTTTCTTGTTATAACGTACGTTTGGAAACTACTCTCAGGTTTCAGCCCATTCTTTTCTAGATTAACAGTCCTACTTCATCCAGTTTTCCTTTACAATTAACATTTTCTATATCCGTGGTAATTTTTTGTTTCTGATCTCTGGTCTGTGCTCTTTTTGACGAGCATTGGCCAAAACTAAATTTTTCAGATGAGTGCAGTTCAATAGGAAGTACACTGAAGTTCATGGAGCTCTGTCTGATGCAGGAGACTGTTAACTCACAAAAGTAATCCCCCTGGATTCAGCAGAGACAGTGAACTAAATGCTTCTTTGTGAGAAAGGAGCGCACTCCTCCCATTGAGATGTACCGAACTTTACTGTGGGATCATTTTCACCATCCATCACTTCAGTCATATTCTTTTTTCTTTCCCCAAGCCATGCCTCTGTCTTTTGCTGTATTAAATGAAAGGTCTTTATTTTCACGTGCAACTTCCTTAATAGCCTGTTCCTTTCTTATCATGTACACTTCTTGGCATGCTCGGTC
This sequence comes from Acrocephalus scirpaceus scirpaceus, assembly GCA_910950805.1. Taxonomy (NCBI): domain Eukaryota; kingdom Metazoa; phylum Chordata; class Aves; order Passeriformes; family Sylviidae; genus Acrocephalus; species Acrocephalus scirpaceus. Next base: position 49,540,947 of record OU383774.1, on the reverse strand, counting down.
ACCTTCCATCTCTCCATTCCCCAATCCCAAATTCCTAGATTTAGAAGTTCCTTTGTGATCTCTCTTAGCTGGGGCCTCACACTTTAGGAAAATTCTTTGTAAACAGCCAGGATGCAGCAACAGCCTTCCTTTTAAAGCCTTCTTAAAACTCTGTTTCTGCAAACCTAGGTGGAAGCTGGGCCACTTGTACACCAGACAAGGCAGTGCACCAACCCAGCACAGCTGTGGTGCTTCTTTTTTCTCTCTGGTCTGCATGCATGTTGTCTCATTGCTCCTTTACACTTACAAGGAAAGCTTTTTGGAATATAGGCCATGATTTATGTGTCAAATGAGAAGTACTTCACATAGTAGGTTGGTCTAGAGTTAACATGATAATCCTGACAGCAATGCTGGTAAATGTGCTAGAGAGATATGGCCTATGCAGGTCCTACTGTTCCTTGTACAAGGAGCCAAGTATTTCCGAGACAACTCTTATATCTTCACATATGTTTTTCCAACCCATAGAATTATGCTTTAATGGTATTTCCATAGGAGAGCAAGGTGAGCCAAGGACTGGTCATTACAGAGGCTTTTCCATGTAATTGAATGGTTCAAGAAAACATGAAATATTATCTTGGCAAAGGATGTAAATGTGAAGAACAGCTGGTAATCCCATGAAGATCCTGCTCATCTATAAATTAATACACGCCACTGGGGATACTGACAATTTGTCTTGGAAGTGAAATGGTTGAGAAGAGATTTTGGCACTCAATCAGCAAAAGATATGACACTCATAAAAACAGAACTATATTTATAACACAGTACAACAATTAATTTGTTTGGGATATATTTATATTTATAAGAAATCAAGCATCTATTTCTGATATCTATGTGTGTGTGTAAAAATGAAATTTCATTCCATCAGGAGAGAGACAAAACTTTCTTTGTTACCTTTTCAGAAGAGCATGGCTTCTACCAAAAGAGCTCAATAAAACATATTTGCTATTTTGAGGGGCTCTTCATTGAACAAATGGTTTTCTAACAGCCCTCCTCCTCCACTGCTTCAGTTTTACAGCATAATGAAAACAAGGTGCAGCAAACTGTAAGTGAGGTAGGATCAGAGGAACAGTTTTAGAAGGGTAGAAGCTGAAGACATTGCTGAACAGTTACATAACTGGAAGGAAGGCCAGAAGACATAAATGTTTCTCATTTATCCATGCATATGTAGATATGCACATAGACATAAAGAAAGAATGGTTGCTAAATATGCGCTGGTGCCATAAATATGTGTGGGGATAAATAGGTAAGATAATCAGACAACCAGAAAACTAAATTTGCTTTATGTACTTAAATTTAATGTAGATTTGTTGGCAGTAGACTGTCAATTTTGCTATGTGTGTACAGGAGGATTGACACTACCTGTTTTACTGTTACACAACACCTCTGTGCATCCTTCTATCCAGGGACTCCCAAACAGAAACAAGGTAGTTTTATGTATGTACTAGTGAGTCCCTTCAAATTCATAGCCATCTCTGTTTTCCCTGCCTCGCTTCTTCCTAGAGCATGTACGCTTCCACAGAGAAGCCCTCTCCACCTATTTGATGCAGATCCCATCTTTTCAGCTTAGGAAACCTACTTTCATCACCAAAGTAAGAGTTCAGTGCTCTCACTCTTGCTTTTATACAGCACCACCAAAATCAAAGAGTTTTTATCTCTGTATTTTGCATATCACATGTCTTCAGGTCTGGTTTTCTTCATTACCTCTTCTCCCAAGTAATAAGTGACAGGATGAGAAGAAAGGGCTCCAAGTTCTACCAGGGGAGGCCTAGATTAGATATTAGGAAAAATATTTTCACAGAAAGGGTTATAAAGCATTGTAACAGACTGCCTAGGGAGGTGATGGAGTCACCATCCATGGAAGTATTCCAAAAAACATGTGGATATGGCACTTGAGGATATGGTTTGATGGTGAACATGGTGGTGGTACAGGGTTGTCAGTTGGACTTGATGATCTTAAAGATATTTTCCAACCTTATTGATTCTATGATATGTGTTACCTTGTTTCTGTTAATGATGGTTAGCTGATTTTAGATTTATTTTGTCTTACTTTTATTATGAAAAAAAACCAAGCATCTGATTACAGTTTTTTCTATGCTGAATTTTACACATTCAAGTTTTTGTAGTATTGTTATGTGTTTGTTACTTTTTTAATGTAAAAGCACTTTTTTATTGAGTGAGGTGTAAAAATACACCTCCAATTGTTCAGGGTTTGTACCTGGGAAAGAAAAGGAACACCAAAGGGAGAACTACAGTTTTCTTCAAAGTAGTTATTTTTTTCGTACTCCAAATTCTAGGCTATGACTCTAGACACAGGCTGAATTGTGATCCAAATTGTGACTGTTTCCTTTGTGGTCAAAGGCAAAAATGCTTTTGGTTGCAGACCTGCTTCCCAGTTTCCATCCTATAGCCTCAAGAAAAAGGGAAAGGACAGCCTTGATTGTACTCTTCCTTCCTTTGAATATCTAGTGGCATTTCCAACAAAGCCAATCCATTCTTTACCTGAGAGGAGTATCATCTATCCCTACCTCTGCTGTTCAGTTCAAATAGACTGTGGGCTTTCTGGAGTTACAGATCATTCTGTGAAAGCCCTCATGAGGTCTTCTGATACAGAGTCTCAGCTCAAATTGATATGCTGCATCTGCCTCCTCTGACCTATGCAGTGATGCTGATGGATAAGACTTTATTTCTGTTAGTTCACTTCCTTTAGCAAGCACTGGCTTAAGTGCAGTTTTTGCTGTGTGTAAAGGCAGACGCTGCCAAACGTGACTCACATTTTCTCTTCGTTCCCTGGTACAGCAGGCTCTCCAGTTGCTTCTCAGCATGAGGAGCAAACTTATTTCTTAATTAAAAAAACAAACAAACAAATTGGCAAGAGCCTCAGACATCAAGATGTTTTGGGTAAAAGGCTGTGCCCATTAGCATTTCTTCAGTAGAGAATAGCAAATTTCCAAACCATACTGTCTGGGACAGGATCCTAACCCTATGAAACTTTATGGCTCTGAAGAGGATGGAAGATAGTACCACTCTAAGAATAAACAGCTTTTCTCTCACATTTTCCTTTCCACAACAGGCTGGCTGTCCTGGATGCATGACACACAATAGTGTAATGCTTTCCTTTTTTAGAAAGAAAGACTGCAATGGTGGAACTGCTCTATGAGATTTAGTTTATCATATGAATTTTCTGTAGTGTAGGATGTCCACTCTTGTCTTCTGGACAAGATTTTCTGAGTAGCTTGTAGAGCTACCACTGCCAGAAACTCTGCCTACATCTATTTACCACATTTACAGTTTCCAGCTCAGCCTCTTTTTGGGTGTGCTGGAAAGATGAAGAATTCCTTTCTTTGCAATTTTTCTTCCCTCTTCCTTTCTTCTGGAGAAATCCAGCTGTTCTCTTCTGCTCACCTGTATAGTACTGCCCAAAGGGGATAGAGCTCCTATAATTTTAGAAATACAAGGTGCAGAGGTTTGTTCCGGCCACCAGCAGGGAAGAGGGATGGAGGTTCTGTTAAGTCTTTCCTTTTCATCGAGAACCCTTATGCAGTTCTTCTCTGAGGGTTTCAGAACCCACCACAACAGCCTTCATGAGAGCACATTGTTGTGTGCTTGGAGGAATGTAGCTGTGCAGTGAAATGCACTTCAAAGTACCTGCTGCCCTCTGCTTTACCGAGCAGTGATAGAAAGGACACTCCTACATGTGGTTGCAAGTTGAATCCAGCCCCAGCTACTTGATTTGCTACCATCAGATTATCTCATGTGAGCTCTGAGTTGAACTAAACTGTCTCACACTTGATTTTGTTTTGGATCCATGTGAAGTAACAGGGAATAGCAACTCTTCTGCTTCAGAGCCAGAGTCTGTTTGCAGGCTCTCTATTCCTTTTGTTTTCATTGAAGCCACCTTGCAAATCTGCTGCTTCTTAGAGACCTGAGAAAAGCCAAAGCTAAAAGGTATGAATGTGATTAGGATAGTCTAGCACGGTCCCATAAAATTCAGGTTGGCAACTGCACTCAAATTGTTTCCTTATGCATCTTACCTGCCAAGCACAGAAAGTGGCTGGAAAGATTGTTCAGTCAGGGCTGGGATTTGATTTCTGAGTGCGGCCAGTAAATCTAAAAGCAGTTCTTTTAAAGAGTCCTTGCTTTATATTTTTTTTATTTTCCCATCTGAGATTACATAATCTCTTATTTGTCCTGTATTCAATCCTCATTAAAGCTCTGTTGGATTTTTATTTATACTTTTCTCATACCAAAATATAAAACAAAGTTCAGAGAAGTAAGTTTGGGGAAGAAAGCTGTAATCCAATTTCATTCTCTAGCTTGGGTTCCTCATTGCTCATCCCAGCGTGCTGAGCCCTCATGAGCTGGCAGCTGTTGTGGTCTTTGCATCCCAGTCACTCTAGAACTGATCTGAAAATTGGCCTGTTATTAGGTCTTGAGCTGTGTTATAAGCAGTTGCCAGGTTTATCTCTTTCTGCAGTGAATTTTGGTTCCGTTCCCATCTCAGAGAAATTTTTTTTAATGTTCTTTTTCAAAAGTTGGCAATGCTGATACCAAAACAGAGTACTTTTTGTAGCACTTGATTTGATTCCTGTATTTTAGGTTGTTTTCTTTCCTCCCAAATGACTGTACTCACCTACTGATAAAATTCCTTTGCCACAGTCTTTGATTAATAAGTAACATGGACTGTGCTGGCTTGGGAGGAGAGGATTCAGAGCAAAGTGCTGCATTTTAATATGAGGTGAAATGAATCTATTTGCACAAAATTATGTGGAAAGGATACACTTGTTAAAAAAACTATGTTATTGAAACATTCTCTTTTGCATCTATTAGTTTGACCTGCAGACTTGCTAATTCTAATTTCATGTAGGCTTAAGGTGACCTGTACTTCAATGCAGAGGTACCCACCCTGCATACAACCCCATTTGAATGCAAAGATCAATCCCTTGTGATGATTCAGTACTGTACTGCTACAGGTTTTCTCATCAGTGGCAATAAAACATGACATTATTTAGTTGGCTTTATAGAGAAACCATGTGTGAAGTAGAAGGTATAGAAATTACAGAGATGCTGCAAAGAAAAAAGAAATTAATTAAAATGAACAAAAAAAAGTAGGTCAATTTTGGCCTAACTTTGTTCAAGTTGTTCCTTTTAAATATGAGGAGCAGAGAAAATAGGCAGATGGGAGTACAGAAAAGGGAAATAAGCCAAAGTGATTAGCCTGGTGACCTCTCATTTCTGGTGGATTTTGTATGTATGTGCACTGTGCCATTGTTTCTGATGAATAAAATTAACATATTCAATTTATATCCTAAAAGAAGCCTAAATTCAGTCATTTTCTCAGTACTGCATTTCCAGTTTAAGGTGCAAATTTTAACTTTGGAAATTGTTTGTTATTGTTATTTGTTATATCTCTATATTTTGCATATTTATGTGTTTAGATCGAAGATACCTAAAAACAGAGAATAATAGTTTTATAAAATAGCATTAGAACTAATTAAGAGAAGAAATAGCTCAGAACAATGGCATTCTCCTGGGGTTTTGTTCATATGCCATTTTTAAACAGTTGAACGTTGAGTCACTCAGTAACAGATTAGCTTATTCATCAGCTTTCTAAGAGGTAAATTTCAATGGATTTCTTCCCTTTCTTATATTCTTTCAAATGATTTATATAAAGGAAGGTTTTCAGTATGTTGGTAAGGGTTTCCCAAGAACTTTCCAACTAATGCTTAGTTAAACAGATTGAGTAGAAATTTATACTGTAATTAGTTTGATGAGTGGATTGTGTTGCAGAGACCATAATAGCTAGAGCTTTCTTCTAAGGAAATGAAAAATTAAGGCAAAGAAAATTGAGATACTTCCCTTGTGACTATTATTTATTATTTTAAAACATAATTGTAATTAATGATAACTTTTTAAGCACCTTGTAGTGTTCTGTTTAACTCTTCTTTGAGTGTTTGCTAGGCATTTTGGGAGGCTTGTTATTTGGATGAGATCCACAGTGTCTTTTTTCGGGGTGGCCAGAAACAGAAATTTCAAAGGGCATCACTATAGCCTGGTGAGTAGGCTTATGTGGAATATGCTGCTAACAATATGGGACTTAACCTCCACCCAGAAAGCTAGGCTCCTGTGTAGAAATAGGTTTATTCAAGCAATTTCATTTCAAAAATGCAGTGGCTTGAAAAATAATGAATATGGATATTTCTGACATCCAAAAAGGTGTCTGAGTTCTTTTGTCTCTTTGCTAAACACTAGCACTCAAAACCTCCTGTAGAAATGTATGCCATAGTATAATTTCCTGTTTCATGAAAAGTCTGTTTCCTATTCCCATTTTTAAAATTCATGGCTTTGGGTGTTGGTGTTCTAGGGTTACAAATTAAGACAGAGGTCTTGATATACCTTTTATACGTATGCACTTCTGAATGTCTTCCATGCTATAATTTCCTCCAAGGAGCAATAGCTCCTTTCTTTTCATGCTCTCTCCATAGTTTTTAACATCTCTGAGTGGTTCCTCTGGGAATCCTCTAAAAGTTTGTGATTCTTTTGGGAGATGATAAATGCTTCTTCTGTTATGTCCTTCATGACACTATACACTAATTCACAGAAAGACATTGCCTTGTTATCAATGTTATTCTCCTTTCTTCTCTGTGTGTATGCTTACATCTCATGAGCTTTTTTGGCTTAAGCAAGCCAGAGAGTGGAGTGTCAGCGAGCTGTGATGGTGACAGACTGCTCCAGTTATTTGGGAAATAAACAGACTCTCTTCTTGCTGTAGCTATCCCAGCTGCTAATGTTTCCATATTGTCCTACACTTCACCACCTGGCCAGTTACTACAACCCCAGGTCTCATTTTCAAGCTGCCCATTTCAGATGCTGTAACCTGCTTTGGCTGCAGTGGTTTTAATGGTAGGTCTTGGGAAACCTGCTCCATTTTCATTGAAAGAGGTGATGGAGGTGCCTGCAAGAACTGTTCCAACAGTAAATCCTGGGGAGATTAAGGGGGGAAGTAGGGGTAAATATGAGGAAGGCAGGGCCTTGAGGATAGTATCTGAATAGCAGGGACCAGGACCTGCAGGAGGAGTGCCACAGGAGAAGAGAATTTGTGTCAGCTTACCAAGGCCATTTACCAGTCTCTGTCACATTATTTTGCATTACAAGACATCACCTCTTATTTATCAACATCTTTTCTGTCAGTTCTTCTGTAATTCACTTGCTGAACATCCAATAAATATGTTTGCAAGGGCTAGCTCTGCTATATGAATCCAATCTTGAGTTTCAGATTGTTGGAAATATAAATGTTTTGAAAAACTTACACAAATGTCTACTGTCTCTTTGGAGGCAGCTTTGATACCAAGTTTGTGTTTTTCACTGAGATGTATTTACACTGAAGAAAGCAACTTGGCATGAGCGACTTTGTCTATTAGCATCTACTTTCACATAGTTTTTCACATAGTCTTTCACACCTCTCATGATGATGCTACATTTTTTTGTTTGGTTCAAATTTTCTACATTTTTTAGGTACCTTCTCTAAACCTTCCTGACTCTAAAGTACTGACTCAGAGAGGTCAGGAAGTACCACTGCAGACCTTCATGGGGACTATTAAGTCCAGCCAGACAAATGCTGCACAGAATTGCAGTTCTGTGGAAAATGCTGTTTCTGCAAAATGCATGTGTTTTTATTGACTTTTTACATGTAAGGAGAGGTGGTCATCCTCTTTAAAGGCAAACCCAGGCATATTTAGAGAGTGCTTTATTCAGGAGATTATTCTGTGAGATGACCAATATCCCATACAGAGTAACTGGCTCAGCTGAAGTGTTTGCATTGTAGACACTCGTTACTAGATGAAGTCAATCCTCCACATGCAATGTACTGTTAAATTAACTCAAAGTTTTATTACAAGTGCCAAAATTTAATTTTGATGACTTGGAATATAAAAGCACTTATTTTCAGTTAAATGTACAAATGAATCACGTATTTTCAATACAGGTTTGGGGTTTTTTCATACCTTCCATTAATTTGATTCTTCATTATTTAAGACAAAAATGTTGCAATGGAAAATCTGATTTTCTCTTGACTCCTCATTTTCATTTATTCTATTCTTGAACTGAGTCTCTTTTATGCAACTGCCTTAGCCACTGCTGAGGACAGTCATGTTCTGTAACAGACATCTTCCTGGGAATAACAGAGATTGGGTTACAAGGAGATGTCCCTTTGCAGTTAAGATTTTCAGGTGGCCTGCACTTTATGTTCCTAGTCCCCTTTATGTTTGTTTAACTAGCCACTAGAAAACAATATTACTTGCTGCACTTCATATCTCGTCTCTAAAATAAAAAAGGCAAAATCTTATCTGCAATTATGAAGTTTATGGGTTTGGGTTTTTAACCAAAATGAAACATAATTAATAAAATTAAGCAGTAAATAGCCTTAACAACCTGCTTTGCTAATTCCAATTAATAATATCTTCCAAAGTATTACTGTGTTAGTATTGTGTTTGTTCAGTATTTTTAACTTCTCCACCAAAGCTAATTTATTCTGAAGTGCCAGACCAGTAAGATTGACTAACTGTTTCCCCTGCAAAACTGTTAAGGTAGCTGTGCTTTTTTACAACATGTCAGCATCTCAATACAAATTGAGAAGACTCTCAGGGGTGACATATTTAGCTGCATAATGTCAGCTATTAGATAAAGGCAGTGACAATGATAGTGCAGTTAAATACCTTCTCTCTAATTACGTTCTCTGGGAAAATTAGAAGTATATGAAAACACAGAAGTTATTACAGTAATGTACTAACTTAATGCTCTTGGTTACCAACATTAAATAAACTTTCTGACAAAGCAAGATCTGTAGACTCAAGCTTTCTCTTTAGCTCCTAGAAAAACTTGAAGGCAAGCAACAGATAGGTCTTCTCAGGAAAAGAATTTCACTCTTTCTAAGTATACTTTTGCCTTCAAAGTATATAAATTAGATTCATAAACTATATCCATTGCTTAGACACTATGTGATATGCTCAATATGCCTTGTTCTATAAGTTAACATAGAACTTGCATTATAGTATTTTCAGAATAATATTATTAAAAAGCTAAACATTGCAAATACAACTTAAAATAAATCCCATTTTGCCAATGTCTTAGGAGAACAGTTAGTGTTTAATTCCCAAATGTGTAAGTCTTTCAAAATATCACATGCATATTACATAAATAGCTCATACTTATTATTCTACTAACAGTAACTATATGATGCTATTATTAAACTGTATTATTAAACTGTTACACTCTTGTCTCACTTTTTTGCCCAAGAACTAAAATTTGTAGTGTTGCATGGAAACAAAACCAGCCTTTCAGGTAGGTGTCTGAGAAGTGTAGCTGATTTCTGTTGCATTACTGTAAAAAAAAATGCTATAGAAAAACCAACAGAAATCACTAGTGGCACTGTTTAACATATCCTGATTTGTAGAGTCTTTCTGTATTGACCTTTTCCTTTATGTTTCCTAGTTTTCCCTTGTAACACCAGAAGAACAAGGTCTGTAATTGTAATTAGATCAATCTGACAATGAGTCACTCTCTGGCAGCTAAAGAGGAATGGGAGAAAAATAATCTAATCTTAAACATGAGTGGTATTTGCTGGAGGGAAGGGAGGAAGGGAGGGCGTATGTAATTTTTTTTAAAGGGGAATGTAAAACTTGCCAGGAATTCCTTAATTCTTTTTCTTAAATTTTTTTCATAATCTTGTGCTTCATGATCTAGAGTAGCTGCTGAGTATATTGAAAAATCAGAGCAATGTTGATATGACCTGTAAATATGTATTTCCTTGTGTATGCAAAATGGCATATTTCAGTTTTTAATTACATTGTTAGGGACAGCACTAGTGGCAGAAAGATGGCCATGTCTATTTTTGTATCCATTATCCACTGCACCAGTTCAGAAATTGTAAACATCTCTAGTAGGCACCTGAGCATCCTGATCATAGAATGGTTTATATTGGAAGCGACCTTAAAGGTCATGTAGTTCCAATCCCTCTGCCATGGGCAGAGATGCCACCTACTAGACCAGGTTGGTCAGAGCCCCATCCAACCTGGCCTTGGAGACTTCAAGTAAGGGGGCATCCACAACTTCTCTGGGCAACCTGTGCCAATGCCTCGCAACCCTCTAAGGAATTTTCTCCTAACACCTAATCTAAATCTTTCCTTTCTTAGTTTAAACCCACTGCCTGCTCCCATCAGTATGAGAAGTGGCTCTCCCTTTCTTTCTGCAAGTCTACCATGAGGTCTTCCTGGAGCCTTCTCTTATCCAGGCTAAACAACCCCAGCCCTCTCAACCTGTCCTTATAGGAGAGGTGCTCCACCTCTCTGATCATCTTCATGGCCTTCCTATGGACATGCTCTAAGAGGTTCATCCATGTCTTTCCTGTGCTGTGGACCCCAGAGCAAGACACAGAACTCAAGTGGGGTCTCATGAGGGCAGTATGGAGGGGCAGAATCACCTCCCCCACCCTGCTGTCACACTGCTTTGGAAGAAGCCCCAGTTGTGGTTTGCCTTCTGGGCTCTGAGCACCCACTGCTGGCTCATGTCCAGCTTTTCATCCACAGGGAAACCCCCAAGTCCTTCTCCACAGGGCTGCTCTCAATGAGTTCCCTTCCCAGGCTGTGCTCATGTCTGGATTGCCCTGACAGGTGCAGCCCCTTGCACTTGGACTTGTTGGACCTCATGAGGTTCTTGTGGGCCCACTTCTCAGGTTTATCCAGGTGCCTCTGGATGGCATCCCATCCTTCTGCTGTGTCAACTGCACCGCTCAGATTTGTGTCATCTGAAAACTCACTGAGGGTGCACTCGATCCCTCTGTCGATGTCAATGATGAAGATACTGAAGAGCACAGGTCCCAAGACAGGGCCCTGAGGGACCACCACCTGGACACAGAGCCATTGACCACAATTTTCTGGCTGTGTCCATCCAGCCAATTCCTTATTGACCAAATAGTCCACCCTTCAAATCCACGTCTCTCCAGAGGTGAGAGTGTCATATGGGACTGTGTCAAAGGCTGTACAGAAGTCTAGGCAGATGAAATCTGTCAGTCTGCCCTTTTCAACAGTTGCTGTCACTCTATCATAGAAGGCCAACAGACTGGTCAGGCAGGATTTGCCCTTATGAAGCCATGCTGGCTGTCTTGGATCACTTCCTTGTCTTGCATGTGCCTTAATATTGGTTTCATGAAGCTATTCTCCATGTCCGTCCGACGTACAGAGATGAGCCTCTCTAGTTCCACGTGTCTTCCTTTCTTATCTTTTTAAAAATAACAGTAATGATTCTCTTTTTTCAGTGACCATGGACTTTGCCTGACTGGCATGCCTTTTCAAATTTGATGGAGAGTGGCTTGGCAACAACATCAGCCAGCTTCTTCAGAATCCTGGGATGCATGTCATCAGGCCCCATGAACTTCTGGCTATTCAGCTTCATCAAATGGTCCTGAATCTCTTTTTTTCTTATAGTGGGGGAGACTACTCCCCCAGCTCCCACCTGGAGGTTCAGGGAATTGAGAGACATTCAGGGACTTGAGATCCTGTCGTGGTGAAAACCACAGTTCTTGAGGGGCCCAAGTACAGCCCCAATCTTGGCGTAGAAATCTACAGCTGGCTGTTGTGAAATGCTGAGCTCTGGGGGTTTCTGAGTTCCTTGTCCTCTCTGGAGCTTAAATGCCTGACTAGACATTTTATTCTCGATCTTCTCAAGATCCAAGATTGGATTGCACTTTTGAGAATAAGCACACAACTGAGCAATGAGTGTTCCCTTTGCAAAATGTCACATTTGGTGTAGCATCTAGAATGAAAGTCTAAGCTAGGCTGTGATGTCTTTGATCCAAGGATGATCCTTTCATCCTATACATATGCATGGGGTTTGACCTAGTTTTTCATATGTTATGTGTTCCCATTAAAAAGTGACCTTATTTCTGGTTGAATCATGAATGTGAGGCGCTTTGTAATGTAAGCAATAAAATAACATAACATTACATAAATGGTAAATTGCTGCGTTCTCTGTGTTGCTGTCTTGAATTTGTACTTTAATCGCATATGGATAAAGCTCTCAATATGTGCTCCGAAACACTGTGACTATCAAAAAGCTGACAGGTAGTGTACTGAAAATTTACGACACAGGATCAAAAACTCTAAAACTTCTGGAGATAGGAGGGGTGGGTACATTGCGTTACCAAATGTGGAAAAGCCCTTGTGCAGAGGGTAATTTGTGTGTCTCTTTCTTTCCTCCAGAACTCTTTAAAATAAAAGTCACCATAGAAATGTCATTGTCTGATTATTTACTAAAATAAAAAGGCTCATGCTAGAATGCATTTTAGTCAAGAGAGAGTTTAGGCTTGCCCAAGATTAGATGTGAATTATATTAGATTTGACGTAGAATGAAGGTGAATATTGCACTACATCATAGAAAAAATGCAGCAGAAATCAGACTGTTATCTACAAAGAGCCTTAAGAATGTTTAGCACGAGGACTGGAGGAACTCCAGGTAGTGCATCATGGTGCTACATACACCCAGCTTTTGCTGCCTGTTTGGGCTTGTATAGCTATGAATTCAGACTAAAGGGGTACTAAGATTCTGAAATATAAGGAAGTCAGTGAAATAATGTTAGCTCCTTAATCTCATAGTCGATTAATATGTAAGGCCTCTTCTTTCCTAAATCATCTGCCTAGAGTTACATATTCTCATTTTTTAATCATGGAGATAAGGAGGCTTGACACTGTGCACAGCTGTTATACTTGGTGAGCTAAAATATGCTGTCATAAAGTACGTCCTTGAGTCTGTTTTGATACTGTCCTATTTGGCTTGGTGTAAACATTAATGTTTTAATTGATTTTCTTCTTCTTTTCATCAGCTCTAAAATATTAGTAGGTATTTCTAGTGATAAATGGGTTTTAAAGACAGCCTAAGATGCTGGAGGGCCCTGAATGTGAAGGTGCAAGTGGCCATGAAGCCCCAGCTATTGCTGCAAGGGATGAAACATTTGAGGTTATATAATAAGCAGATCAAAATTCCAGATATTCTATAATTAACTCTAGCAGCTCATAGTAGGGTTCTATGTATTTAATGGTCTCCTTCTAGCTCTCATGAGTGTTGTAGGTCCTAGATTAACTTAAGACCTAGCCCCCAGTCCTGTGGTACAGCTAATCCTAGGAGAAAGCCCTCAAACATTTTTCCATCAGCTGTCAAGAGGTCAGCAAATTTTGAAAACTCATTTGCATTAATTTACATGCATGAATTTACATGCTTCTCTGGCTAAAGAGCTACTTATAGATATGTACATGTCCTGTCTTACTCCTAGTGCAGTAGGGACAAGTCCTCAGATACATGTCACTATGAATTGTAGCACAGGCAGAAAAATGACTGTAATATGGCATCTCCCTTTTATTCTCATGTCATTACCCCATGAAGTACAAAATGGTTGCTCCAGTTTCTGGAGAAAGGATTTTTGTAGGAAATCTATCCCATAACAGAGCAAACTGAGTTTCTCAATAACTGAGAGCTATTGTTCTTTATACAGACAGCATGGAGGTCCCAAGGAATGGGGAACTGCTCATCTTACAGCCATGAGACTTTGGGAGAGCCACCTTCACTTCCCTCAATAATTAATGAAACAATTACTAATCAAATGTACATTTTATGCTGAAACATATTTCAAGGTGTAATGGTAGAAAGACATCTCAGCATGCAGTTTTCCAGCAGCTGGTATCACAAAGGTTGTTGCAGATGTGCATTCTGACAATAGCCCAGAAGCCCAGCCAGAGAGCATGGGAAGCTGAAAATCCTTTCTTGCATTAATTAGTAGGTTTTGTCCACTTAGAAGCCCTTTTCAAATGTTTCCATTCCAATATTTTTTTTCTTGAAACATTAGACTATACCAATTAGGAGATAGCTTTTTGAAACTGAGTAGCAGTAACTGCTTTCTCATCTCAGATGTTGCATCGTGAGCTGGCATTATTTTTTGTTGCTGTGACTGAGTAAAACTGGATAGAAGATAGATGTGGATCAGTAGGTGCACCCTCTACTGTGGGGTTTTTCAATTTTCTGGGTTGACACAATAATTTTCACTTTAAAAGTTTATTCTTGTTGGACCTGACTTGTAGTTCATATAAATCAAACCTACCTTGATTTAAGATCAGCTGAAGCAATGATTTTTTTTTTGTAAAATCAGTGCTTTTCGAAAGATGAATAGTGCCTTAAATCTAACTGAAAAAACAAATTTTAAGCAGTAGCCATTAACTTGAAATACACAACAGAAAATAGAGAAGGATTATATTTGTCTCAGTGATTAAGGACAAAAAGTTAAAGGTATGCAAGGTGATAGAAAAATCTCCATTCATTCCATCAGCATTTAGTTGTACTCCATGATATGCATGTGAGTGGTATGAAAATTGTTCAACAAACATGTCATAAGTGTTAAGCAATGCTATGAAAAATTTCTTTTTCTATGGATTGTCTGAAACTTGCCTAATACCACATTTTATAATTCTATAATTTTAAGTTCAGTTTATTCCACTTAGAAATCATACTGAGCTATGGAGAACAATAACACTGTGAAGAGAGTGCAGAGTTTTCCACTAAAGGATCCTTGAATATTTCTAGGAAGGTCACGGTGCTTAGCTACCAAAAAAAAAAAAAAAAAAAACAAAACTGAAATTAATAGTTTGTCTGCATTGCAGAGAAGCATAAAACAAGTTCTTCATATAGGAGCACAAGGTATGGAGATAGTTCTGTGAATATATTTGTTTTGGCTGTCTATGACAGCTGAAAAGTAATACATGCCAATTTTATAACTCCTCTGTGGAAGTGCAGTTATTTTACTCCATTTCAAGAAGTGTTTCTTCTTCTTTTTTTTTTTTTCTCTTTAAAAAAAGCTTTAGCTAGTACTACATATATTGAAATTAGTTTGAATGTGCTTTAGGCTATGCAGGAATATTTGTGTGTTTGTGGGAGGATGGGGTTCCAGAGGGGGAAATTTGAGCTAGTCCCTAACAAATTTCTGTTCTCTCCTGTTGTCAGAGAAGGATGCATGCAGGTGACTAAGTACCTCTTCATGACTTTTGCCAATGATTTTAAACATGATATGACACAGAAAAGTCAAGGTCAAGGCTTCTGTACAGACATTTTGTGATGTCTATAAGACAGTAAATTATAAACTATAAAATAATTATGGCTGTGGAAATCGTAACATCTCTGACTTGCAGTTAGACTTGTGTATTAGGAGGGATATAGCTGCAGAAGTTAGAGACCAAATGGCTTAAGGGTTTGCTCTGCATAGCAGTAATCCAAGGGTCACTGTAGCAGTGGGGATGTTCATGACTAGCTGAAGAGCATTCATTTCTTTGTTCATTCAGTGCTGCACTGACTTGCTGGAGGTCACAAATTAAGCCAGCAGCCCCTTCAGTATGTGAGCACACAAATTTATTCTCTCTTACAACCTCAGCAATTTTTCCAGGGAAAAGATTGGAAGGGTGGGTGAATCAGAGGCACACACACACACATATATATCTCTAAAAGTGTGTGTGTGTGTGTCTATATATGTGTGCATATGCTTACTTGGGGAGGGGAAGAGGGAGTGGTTAGGGTGCATGATGTGTATGTTGTAGAGAAGACTTCTAGATCCAGTGTCTCCAGAGTATGTTGAGTCAAATGTGGCCCACCACCACAGTTAGTGTATAAAAATAAATGGGTTTGAGCATACTATTAACATTGAGCATGCCTTGTCTAAATAATTTCAAACCATACATGTCTGTTAGTCTTTTGGTGCACTGCAACCCTCTTGTTCTTAGTTCACATGTGCATAAGATGTTCTCAACTCCTGACGCAACATAATTTCACCCAACTTTTCTCACTATGTGCATAATTTGGCAGGTAAAGCAAAAAGTAAGGCAAGCAGCTGGGAACACAGGGCTTTGAAGTTGTTTAGGTGTTTGCATGGAAGTTATCTGAATTGCACCTGAGCATTTGCTGGCAGTGAACCCCACTGCAAAGGGAAATGTGTGATTTCCTATGAAAATATTAATTTTGTAACCGTAACACAAATGCATTATCCTATATTTATATGGGTCAAAGTGTTCATTTTAAAAATAAACAACAGAAGTCGATCACATCACGAGTGTTGGTTTTCCTATGGGCTACACCAGAATTTGCAATTGAGTTGTCATTTCTGACACGTCTTGTGTGCGTTTGCTGTGGAGGTGGTGAGGTAGGTAGCATCCCCTTACCTGGCACTGGCAAACTGAAAGCCATTCTGTTCTTTCTTAGAAAGGGAGAACTGTGAAACCTCCCAAAGGGAAACCATGTCATTTGCATGGGAAAAGGTTTTTCTTTAAATCTGGCATAATAATGCTGATAAACAGAGACAGACACAGAGGCAGACAAAAAAAAAAAAATAATCGCAGATTGAAAAGGATTTACAGCAAGTTTCCAGTACTGAAATATTCTATAAAGACTAAAATCTATAAATTACAAGATAAAAAGCATTCAGATGTCTGCTTCTCCTAAGGGCATCAGCCCTTGCTGGGATGCCAGAAGGGGCAGACATGCTACCTAATATTTTCCACAGGTGTTTTCACAAAACTGTCCACAGCTCTTCTGCTGTGCACAGCTTCTGTATTTTCAGTAAGTCTTTGGAATAAAACAATTTATTCTTCATTTATCCCTGCTCTACCTTTTTACTGAAAAATGACCACTAAACAAACCTGTGTTGGTTTTTCTCAAGAAGCCTAAAATGTTGACCAAGATTTTAACTGATGGCTAACACATCAGTTTACTGGGAAAAGTGCATTTTTGTTTAAGACTAAATTACAGTTATGAGTTTTATTGATTGTGAAGGAGAATACCTGATATCTACTTAGAGCCCAGCCATCATGAAACATTTCTGTGGACACTCAATAGTGAAAACAAACAAACGGCTGCTAATGGCAGTCTGAAGTTCATTCCCACCTAAGTACTGCTCTAGGCCAAGCTAAAACAACACCACAGCTGTAGCCAGAGCTCACAGGGCTTGGTTTTCATGTTCTGCCATGGATTACTGCTAGCTGCTGTTTGCTTTAGCAGTCACTCATTTCCCAGAGCAGGATAGCAGTCCCCAGCTTTCATGCCTCTCTTTGTTGTTGTGTGACCTCTTGTACCCTTCCCACTTCATTCTATCTTTAAAATAGATATAGCACTTCTTCCTACTCAAGAGGGTAAAAATGATAGCAATGTGTGACTCACTGTATTGTTCCAGGGTTGTAAAAAGCAGGGGCTGCTCTGGCCTCTCACTTCTGTTCATCTCTGTTTGGCAGTCATTGCTCTTCTTTTTTGTCTTTCTTCCTCCCACCTCCACCCCATCACATTTCCACCTGACCCCTACACATATGTTGTGACAACTACATTATCTCCAGTTTTTACTCATGTCTTTGTTTATACAGAAGCGTGGCTGGTTATCTTAGCACAGAACTGAGCACTAATTGTTATTTGCACAGTTCTGAGCATGTTGATGTTAGTCCTGCTGCAAAGTCGAGAGTTCAGAATGACTAAGTGCTTCTGGGACTTGCTAAAGGTAAAAGCATAATGGAGAGGACATTTTTTTGATTTTATCAGGATGAAATTTGCTGAGATGTGGCAGAACTGTATCCTGTAAGGAAGTGATCCTTAAAGGTGGGCGTTGGGAGTTGGGCAGGATGAACTGAACATTTAGGACACTATGCAAACCAAAAGTGCATACATATTCCACAAGCTGTTTCCTTGGCTAAATTCTTGAGGCTGCCTGTACCTGCTTTGCAAGAACACAATACCCAACTGTCAGGTTAGATTTTAATTAGATTTTAAAATACTGGCTACTATTAAAGTGTATCTAAAAGCACAAAAGTGGGAAGTGCTATTGAGAGTTTGTGTAAATGAAAGAGAGTGGGGATATATCACCACTTTACACCAGGTGGAACCTGTTTGGCTGCCCTGGTCACCTTGAAGGGCTGAGGGGCATCTGCTTCTGCAGTGGAACATCTGTGTTCTGTCTCTTAGGTATATCCAGCTGGCCACAAAGGGCAAAATAGTGACAACAGAGAAGCTGTTCTCACAGCTTGCTTTGGTTAGAACATGGGATTCCATGAGCACAGTATAGAATCCCTGAAAATTCAATAAAATTACCATGCATATATTACAGCAAAGTAACATTCTGGAGTTTTAAATATCTATATCTCCAAAACAATTTTTTAAAATAGTAATTTTACCTGTTCAGAGCTATTTTCTAAATTAATTCCAGTGACCTCCAAAATCACAGGTATAATGAAATCCTTGAAGGTGAAAAATGTATCTAAACTTATGATACCTTGGTGCCCTTTTTTCATGGTTTCAAGTACAAATATTGGTAGAATTAATCTTTCTGTTCTGTGAAATGCTTTGCCAGTTTGTCAAATTTTCTTATATGGTCCAAGACCAGGCTTTGCAAATTTCTTATGTAATGTAATACAGTGAGTTAAATATTAAACACATTTTCAACACAAAAAGTATTTTTTCTTTCAAAGCTATCAAGATGAAACCTTTTAAAAATTTGCTTTTTTATTTGGTAATTCACATTCTCTGTTGAAAAGTCATATCAATTGAATTTTAATGGAAAAAGTGTGGAAAAAGTCCTCAATGGTTGCAAGCTCCAAATTACTACTTCTACTGATTCCCTTATTACTGCTCTCATTCTTCTGTGAGATTTGTGGATCAGGTGCAAACTACTGCAACATGTTTTTTACCCTAATGTAAATGCTGATATCTGAGCATACCTGCATATGCAGTATGGCATAGTTAGCAACAAAGAGCATCTTGTCAACACAGAGGCTTTTTGCTATCCATTAATTAATAGGAAAGTTTTCATGTTCAGATTTCCACTAGTGGTACTAGGGCCAAATTTAGGAGATCAGATAGTTCACTTTTCAAGACCATGGAATAGTAAGTCACAGTCATTTTATTCCATAGGGGAAATCATAGGAGGAGAAAAGGTAATGTAGAGTGAATGACAGAAAAAAACCCCCAAGATTACTGAGTATTAAAGTGCTTGCATTAGAGCAACATGTGAGACAGAGGAAATGGAGCTGTAATGGAGCTCTTGTGATGAAAGCAACAAATTAAAGAACAGAAACTGTTTGAGGATAAAATTAATGTTCTGCTGCTTTTGATTCCCATTTGTCAAGATGAGTGCTAGTGCTGGTGCAAGACAAATAGGCATGGCCAGCTGAGCCACCAGGATGAATGGTATCATCCAATCTGATGGCAAAATGAGCAATTGCAGTAGTTTAATACAGTAAAAACTACCATAGAGGCACACCCCAGCACTCACCACAAGTAGCTGGTCCTCACGTGTTGGAACTGAATCCTCCTCAATAAAAATTTGGTTATAACCCCCCGGGCTGTAATTGCTTGACATTTGGAAATTATATTAGCAGCTGCTAGAGGTAAAATCTCCCTGGTCTATTAATATAATAAATTCTTTTAGATAAGTATGATAAATTACACTTACTGAAATGCATGTTCCTTTGCTGTTAGTCTTGTAGTTCATTTTCTTCTAATCTCACTTGGAACATTGTTGAAATGGTTTTCATTTTTATATACTTTATTATTGCCCTGCTCCATTTATTGTAAACCTTTTTTTTAACGCTGTTCAAAAGATTTCACTTTAAAATAGTTTCCAGGCAGTTTTCTACTTGATCAAAGCTTTCAAGACAGCAGCCATAAGAAATATCACTTATTTTCTAAACTTCTATCAATAGTACATAGGCAAAATAGATACAGATTTGTAGCAAACAGAAAAAAAGCAATTTAATAACTCTTTTTGTGACAGTTTTTTGAACCAGCACTGATCTTGGTGCAATATTAAATAAAATAAATATTTAGACTAAAGAAAAATGCATTTTAAAAAGTGTGAGGGTAATTTTGCCAACTAAAATATGAAACTAGGAAAAATAATTTTCAAGTTTTCATTTAATGTCCTTTAACAGCTGTGCACAATTATTAATATGCTTTTATATCTCTAGGCAATATTTACTGTTTTACCTTTTTATAATACAGCTCAGAATATATAAGATTAGGGTTTTCAAAAGACATGTCTGTGTCCTCTGAATTCTTACAGATGCTTGAAGCCTCCCTGTAGGTACTCAAAGGCTGCAGTGGGGTCTCCCGAGAGCCTTGTCTTCTCCAACTCTCTCAGCCTGTCTTCGTAGGAGAGTTTTTTCAGCCCTCTGATCATCTTTGTGGCCCTCCTCTGGGTCCGTTTCAACAGGACCACGTTTTTTCTGTGCTGGGGTCCTCAGAGCTGGACGCAGCTCTTCCAATGGGGTCTCATGGGAGTGGAGTAGAGAGGCAGAATCACCTCCCTTGACCTGCTGGTCACTCTTCTTGTGAACAAGCAAGAAGACTTGCTTGACTGCAGACTGGGGAACTGTTTAAGCTTCTTTCTTTGACCCCATCATGAATAGTTTGCAGCACAGTAGCTCAGGTTCAATGGAAGAAATTGAGAATTTCGCCTTCCCCCTACTTTCCAGCCTGGTGAGGAGGCTAACGTGTTGTGATGCAACAGGTATGAGGCAGAATCCCATCCAACCAAGATCTGTCTTCCATGCTGCAAGTGACTTCTCCAAAGCACTCAGGTTGTGTATTAAATATGGTCTCTAATGAGCACCTCTGCAGTGGTTGTACTTTAAAGGAAAATTATGAGCCCTGTTGTCAGCCTTTGAAGATACATCTTAAGCACTAAAATCCAGCAGCGATTTCAACCCTGTACCAAAGATGGGTGCCAAGTCTCTGAGAGAAATCAAATTTCTGACACAGCAGTCTTAACAGTATTTTCTGTGGAATAGCTTCAATATTGTCGTTATTCTCAGCTGACTAACGTGCTCTAGGGAACTTGCAAGTGTCATCCAGATTGAAGATCTCATTGCAGGGGCCAGGTAACTTCAAGTTAAGGCTAACATTGCTGAGTGTGATAATATTACTTCCCTTTTTCGGCTGTAGAATTTTATTTTGAAGTAGTAACTAGGATTTTCTTTCCTTCTGTCAACATCTTTCTGAAAGGATCTAATAAACCTGGTGATTGAACCTGCAGATGATTGAGTTTTGCATGTGGATTGCTGTTTTCCTCCTTTAAAACTGCCTAGATGTCACTCTAATTAAAGCTTAGCTGGTTATTAAATTGTTAGAATGAAGAACCAGCATGATTTTCAATCTTTATACTTTGCAGGACCTTTTTCAGTTTAGAGTGCTTTCCTTCAGTATCAGTGAACCAGTTGGAAGTCATACAGATTTATTCTCTTTCCTCTGCAAGGAGTGTTGTGTTTCAGAGTGGTGCTGCTGCTTGCTCACTGCAGAACATAAGCTTACAGAATCCAAAGCCTTTTTTATTAACAGCAGATGTAAAATAGTCCTGTCCAAATGCCAGGGTTTATTTGATAGCAGTGATATTTTTGATACCATATCTATGTTGAATAAATTCTCTGGCTTTTTTATTAAATGTCTAGAAGAGTTATTTGCATGCAAAACAGATATACTAATTACCTTTTTTTTTTTTTTTTGGAGGGTATGATTTCCTGAGAGTAAATGATGACAGTCTGACAGGTACTTAGAAATATCAATGGAAGATATGGGCATATTTGAAATGGGAGCATAAAGGAGTTAATAACTAATAGAGGTATGGGGAAGAGAGAAGCAAAAGACTTGGATGCTAAATGGTCTCTTTTTATCTTTGGAATTGTGTATGATATTACAGGATTGTCTGGCATTGCAGAATCCCTGTACTGTTGCAAATTAAAATGGTTTTGAAGCTGTTCAAGTCAACCATTTCATAATCTATGTCAAAAAAAGAGAAAGCTTTTATGTGACAATAAGCTTTCTGGGATGTTATTAAGTCATTTAATCCAGTTGTTTGATGAGTTCCAGGTCCTGATCACTTATAACCATGAAAGATTATATATACATCAGAGAAACAGTTTTTTGTTTAATATGTTTATTTTCCTTGTTGACTTTATAATGCTGGTATTTTGCTTCTTCCTTCACTTCCACTTCATCCA
This sequence comes from Acrocephalus scirpaceus scirpaceus, assembly GCA_910950805.1. NCBI lineage: Eukaryota > Metazoa > Chordata > Aves > Passeriformes > Sylviidae > Acrocephalus > Acrocephalus scirpaceus. Next base: position 49,518,856 of record OU383774.1, on the reverse strand, counting down.
AGGAGTTCATTTGAGTAATATGTTTCCATGCAGAATGCCTTTCAGAAAAATCCCAGAATCATTGAATCATTTAGGTTGTATAACACCTCAAAGATCATCAAGTCCAGCCATTAACCTAACACTGTCAAGTCCACCATTTAACCATGTCCCCCAGTGCAACATCCGTATCTACACATCTTTTGAATATCTCCAGGGATGGTGACTCCATCCTTCCCTGAACAAACAGCCTGCCTCGATGCTTGGCAATGATTTCTGTGAAGAAGTTTTTCTCAAAATCCAGCCAAAACTTCCCCTGGTGAAACTTGAGGCCATGTCAGGTTCTTTATAAAGGCAATGTGTCCACTTTCCTACTTTCTTCCCACCAATAGATCTACAGCCTTTCTTGAGCTAGCTGCACCAACATTGAGAGTACAATTGCCTCATTCATGTCAGTGGTTCATCCTGCTCTGATCATAGAGCACTGGGTGACATTGCCCAGGCAAGCTTTTGGAGACCTTCACTCACAGAGGTGAAACGTGGAATGGCCCTGCTGAAACACAGGACTGCTGAAGGGGAGGAATGGACCCAGCATCCAGACATTTCTGGTTTCTGTGAGCTGGTTTACATGCTTCAGCAAATATAACATGGCTATATCAGCAGAGTGTGTTTATCTTTGGCTTCTGTTTGACACTTGCACTTGCAAAATTGTTCCAGCTGGAGTTGTACGCAAATGATTTCTTTATTATTCATAGCAGCAGGTGCTGCAACAGTCTTTTGGCTAGAGTTATACTCTCTTGGTCCATGGTTTCTATATATTTGATTAGCTGGTGCCATGCTGTTCAGATGGGTTGCTAGTCCTCCAATAAATGTATTTCGTTACACAATCAGTTATATAGTGCCTTATCATTTCCATAAATCACTTTTAGTTGGCAGCTTTCTGTTGCCACTTGGGATTGTTCCAGCAGTAATTTGCATCCTTTTTTGTATGGCATCCTAAAAAGATCTTGGAAGTTAACATAGCCTGGGTATGATTTTAATAACTGGTATCCTTCTGGCAGCACTAGAACACACAAACCAGCTATCTATGAAGGACTGACATATTTATTTTTGATTCACATATCATTTATGTATTCTTCAAGAAGTGCTTATCCAAAGATTTAGTATAGCAATTTAGGCATCGACCTGGCTTATGCCAGAGTTGTGATGCTAAAAATCAGGTGCCTGTCCCCACGTGGGTGATAAATAACACTGCAGCTCACTGAAGAGTGGAGAGACAATACGATATGCCTCACTCAGAAAGGCATCCCAAAAAACCTGGCACACTCATGTGGGACCTGCCTGTCCCTTGCCAATTGACACAACATGTGCCTGAATTTTCTACTTCTCTGTGGAAATGAGATGCTTTGCCACTGATGGAACCTGATTTGGACTCAGCCACTCGTTACCTTCCCATCAGAAGTGACCACTCCACTTGATCCCTGCTGGCTAAAGATAGGTTAGCTACAGCTGCTGCTCAAGCAGAGCAATGGAGCAAGAGGCTCTTTCAGAATGAAAATGCCTTGCAGAAGGCAAAAAAACGTAGCCTAGCTGTGCTTTCCCTGTTATTAAGTGAGATGCCTAATCAATTCAGTTCCACGCTCAGACAAGGAATTTTCCAATATCTCAGTAAAATTCTTCATTAAATAAAAGGTAAATAAAAAGCATGTTTTCATAGACAGATTCCTATCAAGGCTGCAGAAGCATTATTGACTGAAGAGATAACAGAGCACTTTGTGCATCTGATGGAAAGGTGCAGATGGTTGTCCATCTGGGGTCAAACAGATAACAGGAACAGGGAGTGTGTCACTGCAAGGCACAGGAGTGGCTGTCTTTTCAGCTGCGTGCATATTGGGCACTTCACACTGGTACCTGGAGGAATCTGTTCACCCTTCTGTTTAATTTTAAAAAAACCTACGTGCAGTTTCACCCATTATGCTAGTTTCATTTACAGCCTGCATTGCTGAGAGAGTTGATGGATCTATGAAAGGAAAGGTATTTAATCACTGTCAACAACCTCCTCATTTGGGCACTGAAAGCTATTAAAGAGAAAAGTAATGGACCAAGAGGTGCATCCAAGTGTGGTGTTAATGGCACCCCTTTCATTTAGCATGGCAAACCCAAAGCAGCAAAGTGAAAAATATGAAAAAAAACTACATGGCAGGTCAGTTTGCCCACGAGCCTCAGGCAGAGCAATCCTCTCTTGGTCACAGATGAACAGGAAACATGCATCTACCTTTCTGAGTCACGGTGTCCTGTTTCTTGCCCATCAGTAGAGCTGCCAACACAACTTTTCAGTAGCCTGTCTGCTCCCTGAGCCCCACCAGCCTTGCAAGACCCTTTCAGGCATGTTCCAGTGTGTTGTACCTCATGTATCCTTGCAGCACATACTCTGCTTGTGTAGACTCACTCACTGCAAGACAGGGGAACCTGATTTGAGAATGAGTGCCAGGTTGTCATTAGCAAGCAAAACTAGCTATTCTGCATGATTTTTTTTGATAAGCTCTGGATTTCATGCCTTGTGTAAGATGGTGACAATTAATAATTCCATAGTCATCTTGAAATATGGAACTTATTTGAAAGAAAAAATGTACCATTATTAAAGAAAAATCACTTTCTTACAGATGCTGTTTCAGAAGCTGTGCAAGGAAAAAGCAGGTAAGTCTGCATTGCTTCTTGAAAGTTTCTTGGTGGCTTGTGTAACCGTGCATGCATTGATGGAGGACCCAGGGAGTCTCTGCTATTAAATGGGCGTTCAATGCATCTGTGACAATTGTTTCCATGCTGCTGTTCATGACTTATTGGTGTAGGATTAAAGTGGTTCTTAGGAAAGCTAATAATTCATCACCTTTTGACTTATACCTTGCCAGGTAAGTTCTGAAATAATGGGGATAAACCCAAGCATTTGTTACTGGTGTCAGAGTAGGACTCAAGGTCTTGCCATGGCACTGGTGCATGTGTGTGAGACGTGAGCAAAGATGAGGAACACCTCAGAGCTTTTTCTGTCTCAGTCACTCAGCAGCTGAATCTTAGGAAGAGGCTCATTACAGAGGCATATTTTTCAAAAAATCTAACAACCCCCTGGGACCCACATGTCCCAAGTGGCAGAGTCACAATGCCTGATTGGCAGGAGCCCACTATCTGGTTGAAGCATTTTCCAATATTAACAGCATTAGTGAGTTTGAACATTATGGAGGAATTATTTAGGGCCAGTGAGGCACCAAGACCAGAGCAGAAAGTGAAGCTAAAGACTCAGATACCTTGAACTGCACATAGATTATCATGCTAGGAGCTAAGGAAAGGTTTGGATAGACAGATATGTACACACACACAGATCCTGGTTCAGCAAGATACTTAACACACAAACCCGCATTTGACAAAACCAATTAATTGCAGCAGGCATAAGGAACTGCTTGGATGATTTGCTTAATTGAGAGTAAATGTCCTTATTAAATTGTAATGAAGCACAATTAAGAAATACAGAGAAAAGGAACTGCTTCCCAGAACGTAGGTTACTGGGGTTTAATAACAGCCTCACAGTTTTGCAAAAAAAATGCCCCCAAAGTCTAGATGAATCCTTCTTCCCACAAAAGTCTTTGCCAGTTAGAAATATTTCAGTCATAAACCAACTGACCTCTGGAATCACCCATTTCTGACTGCATTTTCTGTTTTGTTGGTCAGGATGTATGCAGTGTGTGCCAATTAAAAGGAAAGCAATTGGACATCGCTGCTGTAATTACCTCTTTGTCCCTAGATGACTTAGCATCTCTTTTTTGGCCTGAAGGACTAGTTTAAGCCAGTTTGTTCACTCAGTGATTTCTTCTTGCATCTGTCTCTGATCTAAACTGCATTCACAGTTCATTCCAAGGGCCAACCATAACTCTATTAGAATCAGATGAATGTGGCTTTTTGGAGCCATTTTCACTGATTCAGTGGCTCTGCTGGCAAACTTGTTGGCTTAGCAAAATGCCAGAAACCCTGGGCTAGAAAATTCAGGTCTCCATAGGCAATTCCACCCTCATGTACTTAACTTCAGGTCAACAAAACATGAAGGTTGCTGAGCATACTGTAAATGTACATCTTTTCATTCAAGCTCTATACGCATTAACTTTTCCTTCTTTATGATTTGGATGTGGATTTATTCATGATGGTATTTGCCAGTGAAACACATGCCTGGGCTTTTCCAAAGCTAAAAAAATTTCAGAAATTCTGAGATGGATTGAGATATTGTTTTAATTGTATTCATTGTTGGATCAAAACCTCTCTGTGCCGCTGAAGCCTCACTTTATAAACAAAAGGAAAACATGTCAATGGCACATGCATTTTAAGTAAAACTAATTAACAGTGTTCCCATTTTATAGTATGATTGATTTTTAATTGTTTTTCTTTTATGACAATATTAATTTTGTCACTAAAAGAGATAGTTTTAACACCCATCCTAACAGTAGAACTGTAGAATGATGGTTGAAAATCTGATGATGCAGGCATGAAAGAAAAATGACAGGTCATTTTCTGACAGTTTGGTCACTGAGGTCAAACTTTAGTCATAGAAATCTAGCATATGGTAGAGCTGGTAATAAATTTATCATTAAAATACTTCTGACAGAAAATGTCCATTTCTTCAAATGGAACATTTTACAGGAAAAGGTTAGCATCAATTAATGTCTATTTAAAATCATTTTTTGTAAAATAGGCACACACATCTCAACATGCAATGATTTAACAGTTGTCAAAGTGAGAAGTGTTAATTTTTATTTAACTTTGAATCTTTCAGCTTTAAAATTTGTTACATTGAAGTATTAAAGAGAGGCAAAAGAGAAAACATTATTTAAATTACAAAAAAGGGTAAATTTATGTCTTGTACTGAGGGACAAGGCTTTCTTCCAGATTTGCAGTTGCTAAACATTTCTGATATTTTCTGTGCTTTCTGGATAATAAATTTTCTAGTTTGGAATTTCTTGCATGAGGAGAAAACCTGTCCTGCCTGTATCAGCCTCACACAGAACACAGCACTCACTGTTCTACTCAAGTTTGTTTTCTCCATCACTCTTCCCTGACATCCTTACTTCTTATTCTTTCTCATTCTTTTTTGTCATTTATTCTTCTGACCTCTTTCTTGGTCAGAGCTCTAGAGCTCACAGGGGCCAAAAGAGTCTTTTCCCAGAGTGCCAGTGGGTCACCCTGCCCTCCCCACCAAAGAGCACCTATAACCCCACCCTGTCAAGAGCTGGGGATGCACAGGGCAGTTCAGAGCTGCTGCAGCTGGGGTGGGAACTTCTGCAGCCTTTCCCCAAGGCTAGGCTGTCCTTAGCTTCCAGTCAATCTCCATGTAAACCATTTTTGCGTGTGAGAAGGAAAAAACCTGCTCTTTGGAATGCTATTCTCTCTCTTGCTGAATTTTATGTTACTTTTTTTTTCCCCTCAAATAAATGCAATATTTTGGGGCTTCCATTACCTGGATTTATAGTGGGTGCCTTGCAATATGTTAAGCAGGATACCCAAAATCTGTCTAAGAAAAGCTACAGCTGCACAGACCACCAGCCACACCAGGGAACCTCATTTGAAATACCAGGATTGCTGGCAGTGTCACTGCATGCTTGCCAGGCCTTGTGTCATTACTTCCAGATGTAATAACATTGGTACGTATAACAGTGCATGCACTGGAATTAATGATGACCTAACCATTTGGAAAAAAAAATTAAATAATGGTGAGATGTGATTCTAGAGGCATGAATTTATTCTGCTCTCTGTTTCCTTTAATCATGACAGGATGCAGCATGAGCTGGTGGCTCCCTGGGGTCTGGGGCAGACACAGGAACAGAGGTCAGACAGCTCCAGGATGAGGCCTGGGGACAGGGATGGGCCAAGGATGAAATGGGATGTCACTCTGCAAGTTGGGTCACATGGATGGGCAGGGCTGTGGCAGAGAACAGCCCTGTCACAGCATCATGGTGGACAGCTCTGTGTTGGGCTGAAATGGAGTTCTACAAACACTTGGAAATTTATATATTTATATAATTTCACACTATTAAATAAATACAATGTTATTTGGACTTAGACAAAGGCTACAAATGTGGTGTTGCCTGCACACTTTAAGATGTAGTTAGCAAAGTGCAAGGGACAGTCGCAAGAGAGGACAAGCAGTTTGGAGTGAGAAAGCTGGTTTCACACAGACAGGCTCACCCTTGGCCTTAGGTGAGCAAGTTGTCTGTTGGCTTTCTGTAGAAGTGGTAGACAGGAAGGCAGTTCACACTTGTTCTGCTTGTATGTGATGGCATTAAAAAGCAGGTGTTACAAATATGTTAAAAATACGCTGTTCTGTGGCTTTACCAAGACCTGTGAAAACACCAGATCCATCCACTGAACTTTTCTTTCTTTGGGAATGAATGTGGCTATCCTGGTGGTACCTGGGTTTTAGCCACTACACCACATTCCTGCTGTCTTTAATGGATGATGCCATTAAGAGGACTACCCTGGTTCCATCACCATGCAATAGACCACTCTGTTCAAGTCATCATCATCAATGCTTTTCTTCTCATATTGCTGGGTACATAACACCAAACCCAGTCTGCACCACCTATCTCTTCTGCCCTTGCAATGTAGGAGGTCCTAACTGTCTGCTGTGATACCCCGGAGAACACTTTGCTTGGCTGCTCCTCTTGCTGTCAGATTGCTGCTGGGTTTGTAGGTAGCCTGTGGCAATCACTGTTAAAACCTGACTGACTGATGCTGTGTGTCCTTACTATCCCCCATCATATGTCTTAGTAAAAAACATTCCACTCAGATTGAGCATTCTAGCTGCCTAATGTATTTTAAAGTTATCACCACAGAGTTCAAGATGACTAACGCAGAGCACACTTCATCACTGGTAGGGAAAATGAGCTCTCACTTTGCTGACAAAAATTTGAAGTCGGATTAAAAGCTGACACATCCGCTATTTTAGTAGTATGTATGAAACACTAAATATAGCAGCGTGCTGGTGTATTTGCTGATGCATGGTAATGTAGTCTGTAGCAGAACAGCAACGGGCTGGCAAGGAAGATGGTGCACTGCAGTAATACGATAAAATCCCCATGTGACCTTGGCCATTTCAGAAGTACTCCACAGATAGTTGTGTATCCTTGACTGATATAATGCAAAATTCAGACAGGGGCAGTAGTGGTCCTAGGGCTTTAATGAGCAGCCTGATAGTGCAATATTTGCCCAGGCATAATGCAAATTGACTTCAAGGAGAGGTCTCCATAGTGTAAGAAACAGAACTGCGCTATACAGCGGCTGTATAGGAACAACTGCCAACAACGGGCCTGATTCTGGAAAATGGGAGGGAGCTGTAACTCCATCTGGCTCTTGTTAGAAACTAAAGGTGCTTGATTCATCACAAAATCAAACCTGAGTACAGTAGTTTCAACTGATTACATATTTTTATGTTTCCTTAGTCATATAAAGTTTTATGTTCGTGGTTTTGTTTCACCTTTGCTGCAGTCCCTGGGCAGGAACTACGGGCTAATCACACTCTGAACAGGGAAATGGATGTGGCTCACAGAACCATATCCTATTGTAAGATTTTACTCTTGCTCGTGGAGGGATAAAGGTGATCTCGTTCAGCCTTTCACTTGCCATGGATGTCTGGCAAGTATGCTGGTGGTGGAGCTGAGGCTGTGACTATGAAACCCCTCTTCTCATTCTCTTCAGGGAGGAGCAGCAGCTGGATTAAACATTCAGCAGTGCCTTGCAAGACCTAGGCTGTACTTGTGTCTCATGCAGTCATTACTCCCATTAAAAAAGTTTACCCAAGATGAAAAACCTGACCTTAAATAACTGGGGAAAATAAAACATCTTCTTCCAGTGATCCCGTGCACTTACTAAAAAGCCGAGCGGGGTCACTTTGACATGTTTCCAGTACAAAGTGGAGGTGCTTACTTTGGATTGAAAAATGAACAGACTGTTTTCCTGAGGAGTGAAAGTAAACTACTGAATAAACCCAGCTGTTTGGTGGCCTTGGCCTCTTAACTAGTTGCTCTGTGTTGCTCAAATTAGAAATAAGTGGAGTTGGTGCTTGTCCTGCAGTCAATGCATTAGAGGGTCATTTCATTTGGCTCCAGTTCTAATTTTTCTTCAGCACCAATTTGGCTTCCAAAATTAGGCAGTGAGATTGCCTCTTCCTTTCATAATCAGAAATGATAGAACAAAGCCCTTCTTTGTTCTTCTAAAAATGCAACTCTTCGCTAGTCAACTCTTACTGATGTATTGGAGCAGTTGAGGGCACACTGGGATCTTCGGCTCTCAAAAACAGGAGGAAAATGAGATATTGCAGTTTCTCAAAAAAACCCCAGCAAACCAAAACAGCCAGGTATAGATTAGAAATGTATATGTTTACTGGTTTAGTATGTGAACTATAGACAAAAGCTTTATCTATTAAGAAATACTCTGAATTTTATATAAGACATTTCTAAAACAAGAAATCAGCAATGCTTTATACACATGCAACTGCTCAATGTCATACTAAATATCTTTCTATATTTCCCTGCTCCGTGGTTCTTTCTGTGAATTTGATTTTTAGTCAACATTTTAAATAAGAAAGAAAAATATTGAAAATAGAGATGATAAATGTTAAAAATAATATCTAGTCCGTAGTTGTACAAAATATAGGTCATTTCAGAATGAAGATATTGTAAACATTTTTCCTAACTCTGTTTGGTTATAGCTTAGATTCCTAAGGAGAGCTGAACACTAAGCAGCTGGTAGATGAGCTTGGGTTTGTAACAACTCTCCAGACATGACAGGAACCTTGCTGTAAAAGGTGATCTAATTCAGATTGATAAATTGCTCTAAAGTTTTGCTTCTGTTGGAATTAGGTGATGTGGGTTTCTAGCAACTAAGTTCATGGAGGCACATGATTCTTGAGTTATTTTTTTCTGTGACTGAACAATTGCCTGACAAAGGTTGCAGACAGACAGCCATATTCTCCCTTGCTCCTGAGAAGCCAACTTAAAACATTTTAAACTGGGGGCTTCCAAGAGTCGTGGCAGAGGGCACATTTTGCCATTTAACTTTTATTCCAAAAGCAACAAATTCCTGGAAAATTTTCACTGAATAATAATAATTTAAAAGTATAATTGTTTTCTGTTTCAATTAGACCTTTCCCTCAGACCTCTCAATGCAAGTGCTGTCCTTGTGTTTTATTTCCTGTGCAAGACATAACTGCAAAAGTTTGAAGGTTAGACAACCTTTAACCAATGTTAAAGTATACAGGCAGCAAAATAAACCTTTAGCTTTTTATTATGCTAACTAAGCATTCCAGCTCTGAGAGACATACAAAGAAAGAATAATCTATATGGTAGGAACCTTTTGTCTTCACTGAAAGCAGTTCTAATGGGTAACAATTTTAGTGTTTCCCATTAGAAAACATTTCCCTTGCAACAATTCTTTAGGTTCAGCTTTTGTTATTTAACTCTTTAGTATCAGTTCCTAAGGATTAATGGTTAAGGTTCTGTGTAGCATCAGAGTGACAAGCATCATCTCTCTGAACAGCTCAGCACATAAGATGGATTTTGTGCTGTTTCTTTGTTTGCAAGTCAGGCAGGAAAATACAGAGAAAAGCTTCTGGCTGGAACCTACTGCAAAGTATTTGGGACAATAAAGCAATCAAACAAAGCAGTCAGCTTCTGGACTTTTGCAACATAGGACCTTTTGTGGGGTTGCAGTCAGACCATGCCACTGTTTCCTGCTATTGAACAACCTGCTGTGGTGCAGTCTCTCCTCAGAGGAGATGGCCATGACTCAAGGACATGCAGAGTCTGTGTAGCTGTGACTGGCTATGAGCAGAGGCGTCTCTTTCGGCTTCCATGAGCACCATGGAACTGTGGTCAGAACCAACACAGGACCTCTGGGCATGACCTCAACAGCTTACACTGGGGTAAGGACTACACTGATTTGAAGGAAGTAATCACAGCATAAACCTCTCCCTAACTATAATGGGACCACTAGAGGAGGACAAAGAGCTATGTAGTGTTGATGTCAACTACTAAGAAACAGGAGGGTTGCTTCAGAAGGCTTTTTAGCTGAAAACCATCCAGTCTCTGCCCTTCCTGTTCTCTGTATTAGATTCCACCCAGGCCAGCGAGTTCCTATGACAGAAATGCACATAGAGATGCTGGTATTTATTGAGTATTCAGCACAAGGCATAAACAAATTAGTAAATTCCACCATGCTGTCAAGCCACCACTGAAATGCAGCCAGAGGAGGAGACTGGGGCTGCATATGAATGCAAAAGGCATACCAAAGCCATGCCATATATAATTCCATTGCATATAATGGCATCTGTCAGTTGTGATCTTGGCTCTGTGTCTTTATGAAGGCAGAGCAATTGGAAAGGCAAGTTCAAGAAAACAGATGGCCAAAAGGTTGCTTTACACACGGGTATTATTAAGTGGATCTGAATCTGCTATTCCAGCCTTCATGAAGTGTAGATTTTCGACATGGAGTTTGGGAAGGTAATGGCTGTAGGTTTTTATTTGATATTAAATTATACTGGGTACATACCTCCCCTGGAGGATTTTTTGGTTCCCAAAGACACTGTTATATAAGGTTTCTATGACTTAACTCTGAGAAGTCAACTGATTCTAGCATAGAATCTTGCAGGTATATCCTGTAAAATATTAGGGATTTTTCTTTGTAGAGTGAAACTCTGTGCCAGCTGCAGTCACCAGCAACTTTTGGGATTATAGTTAGTCTCTTAATTATGCATTTTTAGCTATAGAGAAAATTATCTGTATCTGTAAAGAAAAGGAATAACCTCTACTTTTCAGGATTTTAGAAGCAAGCAACCTCTCTAAGTAGCTGAGGAAATGAGAGGCTCTCTCTATATATGTATAAGGGGAAATGTTATATTTCATAAAATGTTTGTAGTTCTTTCAGGAAACTCTTAAAAATGCAGCCTACTTGGATTGCTAATAAGGTCGTTTATTATTTTTAATTTTTTTTTAACTGAGGTAGTGACAATTGGCCTCAGGCCCAGAGTAGTGTCCTTGTGAGCACTGTACAGGCAGAACAAAGTCCTTCCCTTACAAACCTTATAGCCTTACATTATCATCAATACTTTTCATACAAAAAGATGACTTAAAACTTTTACATTTGTTTCTAATTCAGCATTCAAAAAATTTCTCTGGAGCTTATTTTCATGCATTTTGGTCCATGAATAGATTGGTGTCCAGTCTCCATCCTGCCAGGTGCTCTTTCCTGTGTCAGTTTTTCATACTAAGCTTGGCTCCAGGAAGGGCTTACAGTAGAACTGTGGCTGTATGGAGAGCCTCCATGCCTGCTCATGCATGCCCAAAAACTCACCTGAGTGGTAAGCATTGGCTCAGCCAGCTACAGCTCAAGGCTTCTTAGTACAGAAAAATCAGAGAATGAGTGTCTATGGGATGTTGGTGATTCACTTCTGTCAAAGAAAGACAGAAGGGTCTGGGGTACAAAACAGGAGGGAGAGATTCAGAGAATTGTTTCTTCTGTGCCTGCTTCCCAAAGCAGTGAAGAAGGAATATGGGAAGAAATAATTATCCCCCCACCAACTGGTCTTTTTTCCAGCCTTCCCCAGAAGTAGCTGCCTTACTGTCCATGCCAGGACTCCATCGAGAGAAGCCACAAATTTTGATTTTCAGGCTCTTTGAGTAGGCAAAGCAGGCATAAGACCATAGGTACTTCGGCATCTCTAGCAGACTGAGATTGGGATCTGGTGGTTTGATATACATAGCACTTACTATGTAGTAACATAGTAACACCATAAAGTTAGCCCTTACTTTCACACACTTTTCTTGTCTGCTGAGCAACACATGGCCAAAATCTTCAATTTGCAGCTCTCTGGACTCTCATGTGCTGAGAAAGTGGTAAGATGAATTTCCAAAGTTAAAATAAACTTTTATTTTATATTTTCACCTATTTATAAGACAGACAGAAGGGATGCAGTACACTCAATGGCTGGGTGATGTATTGGAGAACTCAGTATATTCAGTAGCATAGTTTAAAGTGCACATTTTCATTTATGGCTTTTGTTGTTGTGATCCTCTTCTATGACCCCATATTTCTGGAATTTTTTAAGTGTAACAACAACCTTATGGTGATGATATCCAGAGTAGTAAGCTACAGCTAGGTAAGTGAGTATATACAGAAATATGTGAGACTTTCTCTAATTTCCTATGATGTATATATGATACACTGATGTAAGTATAGAATACTGTGCTTCCTTAGGTCTTGATAAACCCTGTGTCTTATGAGGGCTCAGAAGGAAATAAATTTACTCTGCAAATTTTAATTTGAAATGGCTACACTTTATTCTTAAACAACACAATTTGGATGGGAACGAAGAAGTTCTATCCAGTGGTTTTGTTCCCTTGGATTTGATCCTTCTTTAGCAGAGTCTGGCACATTGTCTTTGGTGATGTCAATGCAGGCCAAGTGGAGCAATGAAGAGCTGGAGTTCTGGGCTGCAGGGCTGTCGGGCATGAATTGCTGTCCTTTGGAAATGGCAGAGCCACCTCCATTTACAGCACTAGGCTAATGTCATCAGTATTCTTTCAGATGTCACAGAGAAGCTGCTCCTGGGTTTTGGCAGGAAACACTCCCCCACACCCACTTCAGACTCTTTCCTTCTCTTTGCCTCCTCTCCTGTGAGCAAAAACTCTGTCAAGAAAGCACATTTATTTGAGCCAGGAACAGAGGCAGCCGATACTCAGCTAGTTATTTTGATTGCCTGGCTGGTAGGGGTTGGGGGAACAGATAATGTCAAGATTTCCTCTGCATTCCAGATCTGTTTTCCTCCTACAGTTAGCAGGCGGCGAGTGTGACTTTTCCCACTCAGCTTTTCCCACAGTCAGTAAGACTTATCTGACAACAGAGTTAGTGTCAACTGTCCAAAACTAACTAGGAGATATCTTCCTTTCACCACTCCTGTGCTGTTATTGCTTATCAATGTCACTCTCCAGCTTAAATGATTGGTTAATTTACAGACATACTGAGACAAATTCACTTCTGTTGCAGCTTCAGTGAGCTCAGTGCAGTTACACTGAGTTTGGCTGTAGGTGTCTGAAAAACATAAGTGGTAGGAACGTGATACTAACAGAAACAAGAACATTGCAACAGTCAAAACAAAAAGGAGGCCCTGAGCTTTGGCAGGATGCCCATTTCAGATTTTGGAGTGTAATACAACAAGGTGTTCATGTTTTACAGCTGGTGTTGCAAGAGAAAAGTTGTTATTCAACAGCAAAACAATTCCTAAGTCTTCACATCAAAACACAGCCCATGTTAAAAAGCAACAAAGGAAGAAACAAGTTATAGGCTTCCAGAACACAAATTCTATTGAGAATCGTGATGAATTTGCTTTTAGATGTATTAGAGACTTTGAAAAGATTAGAGTGAGACTGAAGCACTCTCAACCTGAGATTTTCAAAGGAGTCTAAAAGGGTTGAATACTGAAATACTATTAGAATTCCACAGAAACAGGAAATGTGAGATGGAATTGGTACCTCCAGCTTTACCTCCTGTCCAAGATGGCTTTCAAAGAACCTCTTCTGTAACTAGGAGTGGAGAGGCATTTTCAAATTGTGACATCTTTTTCATCTAGATCAAGTCGTGCTCCATAGGCCTACGGTAGCATCTCTTCTAGGAAGCTGGTTTGGGATGGAATGAGACATTCTCTCTAGGACGTGTTTCCAACCCACCTTCCCACCTCCTTCAATTCTCTTTTAACAGTGGGTGTCCAAAATTCAAGGAAGGAAAATCTGTCGCTTTTGAAATTTTATTAACATTTCTGTTACACAGATGAAGTTAAAATGAATAAAGTGCAAAACCAAGCATTTTGAAGTTAATTCTGTTAATTCTATTAACCTGGACTAGCAGTGCAAACAGAGATCATTGAATCCAGACCACTTTGTTCATTGCTCTGCTCACTCCTCTACACCATGCACAAATCCCACTTACTGGTTTTGTCTGTGATAGTCCTCTGGACTCCCCTGTATCTGTTCCCTTTCTCTACATTTCCTTCTTTGCAAAATCCAGTTTTAGTTTTTCCTCCTTAACACTACTTAGTTTCCTCTTAAAGTCACTGTCATTCTGGTTACTCGCCTGCTCATGATGCCTTACAGTGGTCTTCCTTCCTTCCTCTCTTCCTTCTGCCTTTCCTATTGCCTCTATGCCATACCTCTGTGTTGTCCAGAGCATCTTGCTCCTCTTTGGTTCTCAGTGAAATGGGCAAGTGGCTCTGCAAGATCTCTAAACCCATGCATAATACTTCTTCTCCACCCTTGCAATCAAAACAAATTCTTGCTTTTCTTTCTGATGATTAATGTACATTTCATGGTCTATCATCACATCATCCACGGGTTATGGCTTTTTGACTGACTGGGGATTAGCCACTTTTCTGGGTAATAACAAGCAAGGTTTCAAAACTGAGGACCAAAAGCTGAAATTCCAGATTCCTGTTTATATTCCCAGATGATGACTTGTAACCACTTCTGAAAATTGGAAAGGGACTTACACTCTAAGACTTAGGGGCACAGTTTATAAAACCATGAAACTTTTGTGCCTGGACAGAGTATTTCCTTAATGCCTTTTTCCTTAACAGACTTAATCCGTGGATGTGAGTACATTCTGGTGTCTGTTTTGCAAATAAGAGACAAAGAAATTTCCACTGTCAGAAATGGAGCTAAATGTGGAAGTGTTGGAACACATTCATCAGGTTCAGCTGTCTAAGGGAGATAAAATGATACCCATATTTAAAGTTGAAAAGAAGTCGTTGTGGGCAACAAAAATAAATACTGCTTCCCATATTAATTATCATATGTTTCTAAAAACAACAAAGCAATCTATAACATTCCCAAATGAGAATATCAATGTAGGATACAGTATGGGTTTGTAAAAAGAAAAAAGAAGCTGCTTTTGCACAGAAAAACAGGAAGAGATAAAACTTATCTTGGCTTTCCAAACTAATATTCCAGAGATATTCAAAACAGAGATGAAATAATGTGAGAAATCAGTGTGGGAAGGAAATTTTGGTCACAGAACATAAACTTCATAAAAGATCCAAAGACACATAAATTGAGCTTGTCAGTTTTCAGAATAAAGAGAGGCTAATAATAGGTTGCCCAAAGGATTTTACTAGGGCAAGTATCATTTAAAGCTTCATTATCTTGACAAGTGAGTGAACAGATGGCAAAATCTGTAGCAAATTCAAGATTTCCTAGGGTTCTGAAGATTAGAAAGATTTCTGAAAACCAAATTCAAATCACCAAAACAAGGTGATTTGACAACATCAGTGAAGATGGGATTTCAATTTACCTAAGTGTGAGGTAATGTTCAGGAATGATCTGAAGTGTTCACTGATACTGCATACTTAACGAAGTGTTACCAGCTCAGAAAAATATCTAGGCAGCATTATGGACAGCTTAATTAAAACTGCTCAGTGAAAACAGCTGTTCAATTTGCAGCACTAGTTGTGAAAGCAAATAAAACACTGATTTATATGAACTGTAAAAATCAGCATTGATATTATTATAATGTAATCATGTAAATTCAGGGAACTATATTACAATGATGCCCAGCATCAACATTACGAAACCGTCTAAAAAAAGAAACATTTAGAGAAGTCAGCGAAGGATGGTAAGCAGGGATGATACAATCATTTTACTTGCCCCATGAAAAACTGTGGCATTAAATTCTTACTCATCTCTAAGTCATAGGGATATCCAATGTATGCAAGATAAAGAAGAAGCAGCGCACTCTCTGTGCTGGAACCTTTTTCCCCAATTAATGAGGATCATCAAATCAGCAAGAAATGAAGGGCTTTATGTTCATGTATTCTGAAGAAACATGGCGAGAGTGCCCATACTAGATGAAATTTTCCAGTGAAGCATATGGCAATTTTTGCAATTACTTCATCAAATGAATAACTTCACCATTAATGTGAGACTGTCACTAGTATTTAGTCTAAATTATGGTGTTGGTTTGTTAGGGTTCTTTTAAGAATGATTAGAGTACTTCTTTTAGGAGTGGAGGCTGTCCCTGGTGATTATTGAGAAGACCCTAAGTTTCAGCAATTCTGCAATAGAAGGGCAACTTATACTTGTGCAAAGCAAAGGAAGAGCCTATTGCTACTTTCTAGTAGTGCATACAAGCCATTTTGCATTTATCTTGACCAGCTATAAAAGATAAGCTATAAGACAGGAAAGAGGTGGATAAATCCAAATCTACTTAAGTCCTAAAGAAGGATAATGTTTCCTAGATGAAACAGTTTTCTTTATGACTTGACAGGCAGCAGTGAAGTACTCTAGATCATTTTAAAACCATTTAGCAACATTTCAGAATAGAAATAGGGAATAGCCTCCAGTATGAGTCAGAAGTAGACTAGTTTTTGGGTTTCATATTTACTTCTGACACTTTTTTTTCTCGTTGACAGTCACATATTTTTAAGGCCTGAACTCTGAAAGTATGTATCTGATAACTTTGATCAAACCAAGGATTACTTAATGTAAATGTTCTCTGTCAGGTAAATGAACTGATCTTCTGTCTTAAAAGCTATCACTGCGGCAAGATCCTGCTGAGTTATAATCCCTTTAGCACCTATTCTCTAAGCAATTTGCATGGGTTTTTGTAATGTAAATGAGTCAAAAATAGTCCCTGAAATGTAGAACAATCTCAGGTAATTACTGCTGAACAGATTTGTGTCAGCCCAAAATGACAAAAAGGTGTTGAAATGAATCTGCATTACAGTAGTGTAAGTAAACAAGATGAGCAACAGCTGTACCTGCAGCACTCTAAAGGTGTTCCAACATCATCTGTAGAAACTGATTTCACTAGAAGTCATTGCAATACTGAAAAAATGAATTTGGAACCAGCAATATGTACAAGCAAAGTAACAACCTTTTCTTGACTCCTGGAACAGTCCTGAATGCATATCTCCTTCATTTGCATGGCATTTAATGAAGTCAAGGAGAAATGTCTTGGTGGAGTCTCAAAAAAGTGTCTGTTAATAAGAGGAGGATCAGGCCAGCTGAATACAGTGTTCCAGGGAGATGCAAGAGGGAGCTGAAGCCTGCTCTGTTCCTTCTGGAATCCACTTTTCAAGTAATTATAAATAAAAAAGATACTCTCTGGCAGGCAAGTGGTTGTACACTCAATAGAGAGCTGTGGCTGTGATCTCTGTCATCATTCTGGTCACATCAGTCTACACAGCAGCAGGTGATGGGGAAAAACCTCCTCCAGCTCTCTCTACCTTTGGTATGCTTGGCCAGCTACAGAGCAGTCCCTGCTACTGCCTTTCTTGTGAATTAAGTTGCTTTACCATGTACTGTTTTCAATCCAAAGGAGAAAAGAAAAATATCTTTGTATTTTCTAGCTTTCTCCCATGGTCTTTGATGTTATTATTTATATAATAGTCACTTAATGTCACTGTTAAAATTCAGTTATGTAAAAAGCACATGAGTGCGTAGCTTAGATTTTTTGCCTCTTGCATGCAGAAATTGGAGCCTGTTTGGAAGACTACAAAAAGTTATGCTTTAATTTCTCACAGGTGATTTCTTTTACATAGACTGTAATTCTCCAGCATCATATCGCTGCTCCTATAAAGTCTGCTGCCTACTATGCAGTGACACCTTATGGCTTACCTCTCTGAGCATATGTAGTATAGTCCACATAAAAATATAACACAGTTTTGTTTCCAAGATAATGAATCTTGAATAAAACGATGCCATTATGCAAACCCCCTTACATGCAGTAGGCAGGAAGAGTACAAGCAAACAAAACTAAGGTGAATGAGCTACAAATTTGTTGTCACAAGTATTTTTTTAGACTTGCAATTCATAGCTGTGCTTTTGCCTACCTGATTATATGAAGGCATTACTGAAGCACTATTGGACATCATTTGGTAATTTTTTTCCCCAAAGCTTTCTGTAATGGTTTCAAGGGCAGTAACTACAAGCCTCTTTGTGTTTCAAGCAAAAAAATAAAATCCTCAGCAACTCAGAGTAAACCCTTTTCTGCATAGCTCTAAAAACTGAAACTGCAGTTGTTACTGCTGACTTGTTAATATAACACAGACATGGACATTTCCTGGTTACTGTAAACACTGAAATGCTTTTGGAGTTAATGGAATACAGGTGCTGCCTGACACTACCAAAACGTTCTCACAGAAACAGGGACATTTTCGGACAGAAAGAGCTACAGATCCACCTAGTCCAGCCCCTTCTTCACAGCATGAATATCCTGCTTCTCAGTGGGAATACCCAGATATGTTAAATGTCATGAAACAGGCATTCTTCCTAAGCTTAAGCTCCTTTATACTCCCAGGAATGGCCGTACCACTCAGCCTGCTGGAACAGAGAATTCTGTAATGCCAGAGCAGGGTGATGGAGTGGGCTTAGGCAGGCTCTGGGCTGACTGGGAAACCTTCCCAATGGAGCTGTGGGAAATGATGCTTACAATCAAATCGTCACCAGCCTTCACTTCAAATGAGACTCAGACAATACTGTGGACAGACAATAGCCCTTCTTTATTGTGGAATCAAGAAGAAATTTAAAATCAGCTTTAGTGATTCAAGGTCCTGTAGAACTGTTTAGGTTAATAGGGATTGGCTTGGGCCCCAGCCAAATTTTGATTCTGGACATTATAATCTTCCTGCCTGAAATTCTATCCTCTATTGCAACTGGCCACAACACTCTTTATTTACTGGCCAAAAACATGAGTGCCATTGCTTTTTAATTCTATTAAATATACATATTTAAAATCTGTTAAATAAGTTAAAATAGTAGCTGTGCAGCCAGTGATGAAGACTGCAATATATTGATACTTGCCAATATGCTGCCATCAGTCAGTAGCCTAATTACTCAAAACATATGTGTGCAGCAAAGTATTTGCGT
Organism: Acrocephalus scirpaceus scirpaceus; assembly: GCA_910950805.1. Taxonomy (NCBI): domain Eukaryota; kingdom Metazoa; phylum Chordata; class Aves; order Passeriformes; family Sylviidae; genus Acrocephalus; species Acrocephalus scirpaceus. The sequence goes on along the minus strand of OU383774.1, from coordinate 49,499,936 downwards.
ATCTGAAAAAAGTTCTTACTCTTATAAGTAAATTGGCTTGGAGAACAATTTGCTTGCATTGTTGTTAGAACCTGCTGTCAGGATTGATCATGTTTTCCTGTGTAATCCAGGAGAGTTATAAAAAAAATAAGAGAAAAAGCTCCCAGATCTCTGAACCAATATCCTGCTATGGTGTGTGCTAAATTGCCATTGACTGCTGCAAGGCAAGGCTTTTTTACACAAATGTTTCAATTACTTCTACTATGATGGTAATAACAGTTGTAAGTTTAGAAAAAAAAATTAAATCTGTGGTTTAGACAAGATCCCAATACAATATTAAGGAAATGAGCACTTTGAGAGCAAAGAAAGACATAGTTTTAAACAATATATTTTTGTCAAGTGACTGAAGAGGAGGGGGAAAATCAGACACCAGAAGCTGGAATGAGAAGAACAGGGGCAATACTCTGTGCTGAGACATTTTGTGTTACAACATGGCTGCTCACTTATTCAAGAGCATTAATCACTTCAAAATTTCAAGCTCAGCTCCAGTAAAAACCAATATATTTACACATATAAAATGTAGTCCACTTTCCCAGTTGCTTAATCATTGAAGAATTGGCTATTTCCACAGAGACTAGCTTTGCTCAGCACAAGATTTCATGTCTTCAATGTAATATATTTTAAAGATGTCCACAGAGCATCTTACGAAAGGAAGTGAAAGTTTATTGGCACTTGGTTTGTTTTGTCCCTTCTTCTCCGCTGTAATCTGAGAAATGTGCAAGGGCTCTTGTGGCTGCAATTCTTCAGGACTTCAGCTGAAGCATCAGCTTTGTGGTTCACTGTTCCATAGAAGTGCCCTGTTTACTCAGAGGGCAATCCATCCAATCATCATTTGTACCACAGCTGCCTCCCTGTCCCCTTCTTCACCATTCTCATATAACACAGCAACCTACCTGTCACACAGGACCTTTGCCTGGAGTTTATAATGTCCTATGGCAATTTAGGCTGTGTTACTACAAGAGACTGGAGAGGTAGAGGGGTTATTAAAAAATAACCTGCAAGAGCTAGATATAAGCAGAATGCAAGATGGAGAGAAAAGTGCACATTAAAGCTGGCCAGAATGTGAAAATCGTGCTGTGTTAAACCCAGGAAAATAGCAGTTATTTTCCAGAAAAATGTATGATGGCTCTAATTTTTATTCTTTAAGATAAACAATGGGGTTTTTCAGAAGGAGGTTTCCAGGTGAAAATTTTTGATTGCTGTGGAAAGAATTTTCATCCCGTGTTTACCATTTCACTTTTGTTCCCATTTACTCTGTCTTGATAGACACAATCTGGTCTACTGCATTGCATCCCAAATGCAAATACCCTGGCAGTTCTCTGCTATCACTGCTTGTTGTAGCTCATCCTGCCTGTATGGTGAATCGTAGAGGCTGCTTGACTGAAGTCTGAAGGCCTTCTCTTGCCTCATCTATATTTGTTCAATATTTGTTCAATATTTCTTCCCACAACCTGTGTGTGTACAGGATCCCAGCTTTTGCCTCTGTCTACTCATTATGTTTTCAAATACACATTTGCGTGCTTTTGTTAAAAATGCCCGATTCATGAAAGTTGGTCCTCTGAATATATAAAGATACCAGATTAACCTCCTTGGAGACTCTCTTGCTAACTCACTTTGCATCAGTGCTTCCAAACACTAATTCTGGTGTGCCAGAAGTACACCAGCTGTTACTACTATGGCCAGTACTGTTTTATTGCTCTCTCATAGTCCACCCTTCCTACCCCAATCAGGTCTTCTCTCCATCCGTGTCCTGTTTTATATTTTGTTTGCAATCTCCTGAGGGCAAAGATTGTACTTCAGTTCCATCCAGTTTTGGGTTCCAAGCAGTTTGAGAACACAGTTTGTTATTAATAATAACAACAATAAAGCACCATCCTTTGTATGAGTAGAATTAAAGCTTAATTTCCCCCCATGCTCTCCATGCCTGTTCTAGGAAGGGAGAGGGAGCACAGTCAAACAGCAGACACTTTGTTACTGTAGTCTGTATCTGAGCATACTTAGAGTCTTTTCACAGTGAATACTGCAAGAAGTTCCATTTATTTCAGCATTAATCACTGTGAACAAAAGTGGAAGAATTTGGCCCCCACTAATGAAAGCCAGCAGTGCTCTGCTGTTGGCAAAGTGCAGAGCAATCCTTTCCCAGAGCTTCAGAAAGCTAAAATGAAGCAGGATGAACATATAGGTGCCAATATCTTGATAAACCAGAAAAGAGTGAAACTAACTTATAATTTATTCTCATTAAAGCTACCTTAAAATGATGATAATTTGTATATGTAAATAAAAACCAAGGAGAGAGTGCCAGGGCACAAGCTAGGACGTTTTGTCCTCAAAATTCACAGTGATTCTTATTTTTCTCTATCCAAAATATTTGTTTGTTTACTTAGATGTCAAAGAGGACACCTACTCATAGCCCTTGGTGCTTTCCACATAACTTCAACCACAGAATTAGTATGAAATTCACTGGAGTCTGCTGTTAGGAAAACAAGCAATGGAAAACCTCAAATCTTTTCTTCCCTTCCAGTGGCACCCCAGACTTACAACATCCCACTCAGACTATTTAACCTGTGATAGGAAACAAATACCAGAGCTCTAGAACCCCCAAAGAGATAAAGACCCCTGCCAAAATTATAAATATTACTTGATGTGTTTATATCTAGGCTGTCTGAGCTACTATTTGAAGCTACAAAAGCACAGCAACACCATTTTGAGTGTAGTAAAGTTCAAGAAGCTTCATTACAGTCAGTTCCTGAAGAATGAGATTCATTATAAAATTTGGCATTGCACTGATTAGCATCAGACTGCATCATTGATCTTGTAGATCCTGTAATTTCCTCTTTTGCTTTAATATTACTTTCTAAGGGATACTAGAGTAAGGAGCCTGTGTCCTCTAAACAGCACATAGTAACCAAGGATGCACTCTTCCCACATTTTCCTCCACAAGACATATCCATAAGTAGGCAAACACTGTGAGGTGATTAGACTAATAAAAAATCCTGGCTCGTGATAGTTAAAGACAAGAGGATGGAAAGGAAAGAAGTTGTACTTTTACCATAGTCTTTCAGTGGTTTACAAATGGCAAACCAAGATGTAGTCATGTTTCTCTTTCCTTAGGTCTGATTCTCTTCTTTCTTAGGTACATTGGAGTTTGTACAGTTACTTTACTAGGACTACATCAGGCTGCATAGTGGAATTTGTAACAAATTAAAAACACACGGCTAATTAGAGGCCAGAATACTACGCAGTGTCAATTAACTTGGCGTTTAATTACCATGGTGATTGGAAGGCACTATAAATTGCTAAATATATAATTAGTGTATCAGACTTCTGTGCCACAATGGCATCAGAGCATGGATATAACTAGACTTTTCCCCAACATTTTACATGCTTGCAAGGTTTAAAGACAGTACTTTCATTCCTGCCAATATTTTGTTATCGATGAGCAAAGACAAATATAATAGTTCAGCTTCTTTTAAGGCCGCTAGGAACTTCCTCCTTTCTGTTCATCATATACAGTGGTTTCATTGTGATTACTCTGAAAAGAACCATTTTGGCAAGACTAGTATCAAGCAGGAAAACTGCATTTTATGTGGAAAATGTGCTTTCCTTTTCTTTCCTTCAGAAATGTTAGCCATCTTGTGCTGGATGTCAGAATGTTTCAAGCAGGAAACATGAGTGATCAACTGGCTACTTATACACTTAACCAACATATGCAAAATTTTACCATTTTGTCAGGTTTCTAACATTCTAAAAGGAAATTAAGCATGTGCGACCTGTAGAGGATTCCTAACACATACCCTCCTTCAAGCAGATTTTTTAGAATAGCTCTAATTGTAACTGCTATTATGAGGTGTAATACATCAAAAATACTCGTGATGGTAATTTGAGTTCTGAACAGCTGACTATGATTAAAAGCATAAAATAGGAATAGGCCAGTTGCTGCATGAGATGTATTCTCATTACTCAATAGCACTGCTTTATTTGGGAAGAAAACTACAATATCTGATCTTGCCTCTGGATTTAATTTTCCACAATAAAGTACCTGAAATTAGTAAGATTTCTGTCAGTGCATGCCACAGAGTTTGGTCTAGGCTTGCCGGTTCAGTTCTGTTCCTGATTATGAAATACATATCATAATATATGATATATTATATCACTGCAGTTTATCTTAGTAACTTGTGATGAGATAACATGGGATTAGCAATTGCTGGTATCTAGTCACTAATTAGCTGCTTTCAGTAAACCTGGAAGTCTAGGCATATTTTTGATAAAGTAAGATCTTCAAAAATGGTACAGAAGGGAAGATAATATCTTTTGTTCTATTGCTACATTCTGGCCATTGCAGACAGCAGCTGAAGAAAGGGAGATCTGTCTTCCAGACAGGCAGGGCATGCTAAGATAGTGCATCCAAGTGTGGCTGCCAGAAGAGCACTGCTGAAGGTTGCAGTACCAGCTGACGTGGGCTGCTGTTTGTGGGTGGTGACACAGCAGTATGATACAAAACCTTCAAAACCGAGTTTATTATTTCACCTTTAGACAATGTGTCATGGCTCATCTTTATAGGGTAGCTGAGTACAATATCAGGAACTAATTCCTCATCTATGCCTCGTTCCTAACTGATAAAAGCCTGTGGCAGAAAACAGGCGTAGTGGGTCTTATGTACTGGTAATGGCTGTGTCGGTGAGAGATTAAATAGAGGCAGAGGTCAGAGGCAGATTTACTGGGCAGAGGAGCTGATTGTAGGAACCGTAATCCTCTCTTCTCCCATTAACATCAGCAGGTGTTTGCTCTGGGTCATGGGATGTGGGAGTATTTACATAATTATGCTGTCTCCCTTCCAGATCTTGAATGCATCTATCCCTGGAAGGCATCCCTTTTCTCAAAAGTGTTTATCCAGTCATTTGGAGGACACTGTAGCTGGAATTGCAGGCAGAGGAGTGACATACAACATCTGCACAAGTTCTGGACAAGCACATTGTCTCCACTATATCAGCTAAAGTAGAGTAGTTTAAGATGAACCTTTTTAGATGAACCTTTTAAGAACAGGGACAAAGGAAAACAAATTCACATCACAAAGTAAGCAGAAGATATTATTTAAAACAGTGGTAACATGGAATACATCTGTCTGTTTGCTTTTAGCTTCTATGGGTATTGCTGACATTGCAGTTAGAGTTTAAATCTAAACAAGATGGGGATATCGATAATGTTTAACATGACTGCTTTACCTGGGCATGCAGCTCTTTCAGAGTAGGGCACTCACTTGGCAGGAGCATCAGCCTCTGCTTTGCACATCACAAATACTCTGCCAAAAGAGCAAGCACTAAGTAATTGATTATGACTAAATGAAGCCGCTGTTGTCCATCTCGGCTATCAGACTCTCTGCTGGAGGAACATCCAGGATAGGGAAGGGGCCACTGTTAAAACAGTATTTCCCAGAGCACAGAAGAAGCAGAGACACAAGATGGCTTTCCTAAATAGGATAAGGGCCCTGCTATTGCTTCCTGGCTAGTCTACGGATGAAGAAATCAGGATTCATTTCAGTCTATTAAGTGTGCAAAAAGTGTCTGCCAGGGTTTAATTTTGAAACCTTTTCAAAAGCACAAGAGCTTGTAAGAGAAGAAGCGATGCAGGGGGAAGGAGGTGGGGAGTAAGTGGGTGGAATGCAGAGAAAGTGGGAAAGAAACGGGAGAGGTTGTGTTGCGAGGACTACGGCTTGATCTTGGGTGGAGAGTTATGAACATAGGCCTTTGAAAAAAACTCCTAATTTTCTTTCCGCAAAAGTTGAAGCATGGGCGAAGCACCTATTACAGCCTCCCGGGAAAAAAGCAGCCCGTTGCCAGCCAGGTTTTCTGTCACCTCGTGGCGGGTGACCTCTCCCGGGGGCAGCGCACGCCGGCCGTTCGCAGCGCTGGGGCGGCAAGGCTGGGGTGGCGGCGGGCAGCTCCCTGTCGCTGTCCAGGGAGCGCAGAGGCGGCAGCGGGAGGCGGCTGCGACCTGACAGCAGGGCAGCCACGGGGGCTTGGCCGGACAGTTCCCAAATGAGGGCCACGGACACAAGCAGGGTCACGGAATTTAGGCGCGGGGCCTCGAGACTTGCGGAGTCCCGGACCGTCGGTGGTGCCTGATCCCGAGGGGCGCGGGGTCCCGGTCAGGGCAGGAGCCGGGCCGGAGCCCGGGGCACCTTCCCCGCCCCGCGGGGGCCGAGGCGCGGGGGAGGGAAGGAGGGCGGAGGGCGGCGGGGAGTCGGGCGCGGGACGGGGCGCTGAGGGAGGGAGGGAGGCTGGCGGCGGCAGCGCTGCCCCGGGGGCCGGGGCGGGCGGCGCTCAGGTGAAGGAAGGGCCGCCCGCCCGGGGCGGCGGTGACGCGGCTGCGGCGCGGCGGGGCTGCCCCGCGGCCCCATGTGGCCGCCGCCGCCCGTCCCCGGCGAGGAGAGCGGCCGCGGGCGCTGAGCGGGGCTGCCCGGGGCGGCATGCGGAGCCGCCGAGGATGAGCAGCCAGCGCCGCTCGGCCAAGGCGCAGCTCCGGAGGTCGCTGAGCGAGCAGCTGCGGGACTCCACCGCCAAAGCCTGGGACTTGCTGTGGAGGAATGTCCGGGAGCGGCGGCTCGCAGGTCAGTCCCCGCCGCGCCGCGGCCGCCGCTACCTGCCCGCGGCCGCCCGAGGGGACGCCCCGGGGGACGTCCCGCTCCAGGGAGACGTCTGGGGGGGCAACATCTCCGCTGCCGCCGCCGGAGCGAGGAAACCCCCGCGGCTTCGGCCCGGGCGGGACGGGGAGCTCCCGGCAGGAACGCGGTCGGCAGCGTGCGGGCGGGTCGGGCTGCGGGCAGGAGCCGGGTGCAGGCAGGTGGCACCCCTCAGCCCGTACAGGCGGCAGCTGCCCGGGTGTGCCAGCAGCGCGGGGGTGCTCGTACAAGCAGTCGGGCTCGGGGCTAAGCCTCCCCGTCGCTCCGTGTCGGAGGCACCTTCTGAGCATCTCCGAAATGAAGAGGGTTGGCTTTGCCTCCGGGAAGCAGGCTCACCTGCTTCTCTGATCAGTTTTCTAAGTCTAACCAACCAGATTGGTTCCTCATAGGGTTTGCATGTGAGAAGTACCACAACTCCCGAAGAAAAATGATCTGTTTAATTTCAGGTGCTTCTATAGCTTCAGGTCACCTACCTGCTTTGGAAAACCGGCTTCCTGCAGCTTTTCCATCCCCAGGTGGGGACCAGGACAGAGAGCAGGGCAGGTGCTCCAGGAGGTCGGGTCTCATTTATAGCACTGCTATTTGCAGCAGTACACTCGCTTTCTGCACACAAGCATACATCCAATGTGTATTTGTATAATACTCTGTGAATTAGAACATCTAGAGGGTACATGCAAGTGCAGGGTAGAGTTATTATACTAGAAAACAATACATCAAGATTTATGAGCAGGATCATGTATAATGAAGTCTAATTTGTAAAGATGGATTCCTCTGTCACATCCTACAGCATTGTTAGGAGTTTGGTGACCTTGCCTAGGGCACTGTGACATGCTGGTATTGTATAATACAGAAGTAAATGATGCAGGTTTTCAGACTATGTCTACAGCACATTAGTTCTTATGTACATACAATTAAAGTAATAGATAAAAAATGCATGGTAGTTTTTTTAAAAATTAATCTAAACTGGGTAGCTTTAATAACAAATTACTAAAACAACTAATTTTGTAATATTATGGTTAACCAAAATACTAAACTTTTAATGTTTTAATTTTCTTTTAATTCTTTTATTCCTATATTGATAGCAGATGCCAGCAGACATTCAGCAAGGATACTGTTGGCTATTTTTTCTTTTTTGGTCAAAGACAACTATTGCTTGATTGAGCAAAGAACCTGGGCAGCCTGCCATGATACTGTAGCCAACTTCTTAAAGCAACTGGGTATTAAAATTGATGGAGTCAAAACTTTTTATTTAAGGTGGATAGAATACTAATGTCCTGGGTTTATGCACTGCTATAATTTAAGTACTATTCATAATACTCTGGTGAGACACTGATGCATTTTCCCTTTAATTAAATTACTTATCTGACAACATAATGAAATGTGTACAAATCTGTTGATGCCAGATATGTTTTCTTGTTCTGTTGTTTTTCTGTCTCTGGCATTTTTGTCCTTGTTTCTATATTTGTTTGTCATGCTGACCTGCGTAGCTGCAGTGTATATTCCTTGGCCTCTTCTTCCAGATTTTGTTAATGAGAAGGCAGGAAATTTAAGCTGATCTAAACGTGTCAACTATTTGCTGGTTGCCAGCCAAGCTTCTTCCCCATCGCAATTGATCTGATCCCAATCAGGTAGATAGTTGTACAAGTTCCGTCTTTTTCCTCAAAGCTGGCATTGTAGTTCAGCTCTGACTGGCAGTCAGAGCAGCAGTGTAACTGGTAACTAATGTTAAAGAGCAATGATCAAAACGAAATGCAGCTTTAACCATCAGTGTGCTGTAATATTCCAACCATCAAGCCAAATAAAAACCTGTGATTAAATCCTCACTGTGATGACAGATTTGCAGGCACTTACATAGTTACTCTTTTGGTCTGCTTTAGTCTTTTATCTATTTGTAAAGGATCAGGAGACCAGTTGTCCAAGATACACCTGTAAAGAAAGCAAGTACCTGTTTATAATTCATAAAAATGATATAATTGTTGGGGTTGGATGAGATGTTGGGAATTCTCTGATCTAGTCTCCAGCTCAGAGCAGGATCAGCGCTGGGAGCAGAGCAGGTTACTCAGGGCTTTCCCCAGTGCTCCTTGGGAAGAGTTTCTGCCCTGACATCCATATGCAGGAGCAGAGGGCAGCAGGACATGGTTGGGCAGCAGGGGTGTGTGCTGAAGAAAGGAGCTGAATCCTGGCTAGAGCAAGGAGAGAGCTGAAGTTTGCTTCAGCTGCTCCCAAAGAGGCAGAGGGCATGGCTGGGCTGCTGTGGAAAGTAGGTTGTGCATAAAAAGACTGCTACAGTGTGCTCCTTCCTTTCCTCCCTCACCCTTTACAGCAGAGGTGATGAGCAGCAGCCTGGCTCCTGGCATGCTCCTGGACAGGGCTACTCCGTACTGTCTCTTATTCAGGACAGATCCATGGTGCCCAGCAGCTCTTAGTCACTTCTTCTGATGCACTGACTGGGATTTGTTTTTTAAACAATGGGTGTATCCTCTACAGTGCCAAAAATTGCACCCTTAGGGGTTTTTTGTGCTTTTTGTAATTTTTTTTACACTGTTTCCACTATGCTTATGGTTTAATTTGGAATTCACAAACTGAATGGGAAATGTACCAAAATTTTAACTCCCTGTGTGGATCTATTCCCCTGAAAAGTTATATAAAATTCTGTTGGTTTAATGTAATCCTGAACCACTCTGTCATTATTGAAAACTATTGTTTAAGGAATTTGACTTAGGTGTTTAACAAGATCCTCCAATAGTGATCACCTAAGGTAATTCTGAGATCCCTGCTCAAATCATGATCACCTGCTACAGTAAAACACAAGTTGCTGTTCTCACATTTCCTTTTATGTAAGGGGAAAGTGCCACCTTCTATCTGGCATTCTTTCAGTTACCATACACTAAAATAAAATTAAATTAAAATTTTGTTTTAAAAATTCAGTACTTTGAAGTCAGGAAACACTAGAGGTAAGGACCCCTGTTGCTGTATTGCACAGCCTCCCTCACAGGGTAGGATTGTTGTGACTGACATGACTGACGTGATTGACTGACATGATCACCTCACCCTTTTTGTTGCTCAGAATTTTTCAGCCTCATTTACTGCAGAAAGTGATCATCCCTGTTGCTGAATCTCTTAACTTAGAGCTTGCTGTATTGCAGCTTCCTGAAATACTGGCCTAAGCAGAGAATTACAGATTCCCTCATGTTCATGAGCCTGGTGCTTAGGAGCACTGTCTTGTATATGTCATACCATTAATGTTTTAGTTGATCCTAGAGCTGCAAGGTACATCTTTTCCATTTTACAGATAGAAACAAGAGGCAAAATGAGGCTGAACCCCAGGAATATCAGCTCTTGAGAGTTAGAACTTGAATTATCTACTTTATTATTTAAATTATAACTCTCAGTAGCTGCTGTTGCACAACATTTTGTGAAAATCAGCATTTGCGGTCTAACTGTACTGCACCCAGGGAATGAATAACTTGCAGTTTCTGGTGGTCTGGTCAGATTTTGTTTCAAGTGACTTGGGGTAGAACAGAGAAGAATGGAAAGTGCCGTGCCACAGGGGCACCATTTACTTGTCATAGTCTCAGAAACCTGGGGTTTTTCTGTCTCCCACCTGCAAGAGCTTCAGCAGGGCTGATACATAGCCATTGCCCATTATCAGATGAGATCCTTGTAGACTGCGTGTGCAGATGAAGATGAGACTTTGTCCTAGTGCCCAGTGGAAGGAGGGCTGAGTTAGAATAGGCAGGTTACTTCAATTCTGAGACTTACTAAAGTTTGCAAAATTAATTTTGTGACCCTAGCATTCTTCTGATAAGAGAAAGATTTGCCTCTAGTTTCTGAAGTTTAGCTTTTAGCTGTTATTTAGAAATCTAGACAGATTGCTGCCAGGATTTCTGCTCTGTAAGGCTGCCTCCACTGTCTGTGGCACAGATACACCCTCAGTCTTTTTGACAAATCTCTTCTCGTCTGAGCTTCATGTCCCACAATCCTTTGTATGTTCTGAAGAGATTAAATGCCTGCTTGATGTTCTCTAGCTCTTCTGGTACAATTCCTCTTATCTACCCATTGACATCCTCTTTACTGCCTGCTGTGACAGCCCTATCAGACAGGACACCCTTGAGCACTGTCCCAACTCATACTCAGCTACAGAGCTCTCCAGAAGCAACTGCCTGCGGTGGTTTTTGAGACCAGTTTCAGATGCTCCCACTCTTTTTTTGGCTTGGCTGTGCTTTGGGTAAAAGGAATTTGGGATCAATTTTCCACCACACCTCCAGTGGTGGAGACTCCTCAGACTGACATTTCGAACTGTTTTAACTTGTCCAATTTTGGACAGATTTTTCAGGCACCAGTGCTAAACTGACTCTTGAACTTCCACTGTGAGGTTGCAGAGTTTTGTTCAAAAGGATGAAGCACTTGATGTCTCAAATCGAGTAGAATGAAAATGTATGGCCAGACAACATACCATGGACTAATTTTTCCTTAGAAATTGATCACCTCAAGCACCAAAACTGAAACAGGAATGCGACAGGCTTGTGAGTAAAAGAAAATCTCAGTCTAAAGAAGCCAAAATTTAGACCTTTAAATGGAAAGTTTTAGAAGTCCTACTCTTAGGTATCCTTGACTGTTCCGGAGGACCTTATAAATTGATCAGCAGCTACAAGTATCTGTTCAAATGTGACCAAAATGTATTTATATCAGAGATGAAATGAACATTATCTGATGTAGGTAGAAAATGGAGAATATGTCCAGCAGAAAGTAACTGCCGCATTCAGCATGTGGCAAAGATGAAAAGGCAATGCACCTGCTCCTCTCAAAAGTAATTTGTGGTTGGTTCATGGGTTATTGGGGTTTTATTGGGTGAAAATGAACAAGCCTAAGTTTGTAATTGCATCTCTGACAGCATGGTACTCCTTGGCACCTACTGATCTGTTGATCCTGGGGAATACAGAAGTGAAAAGTGGGTCTTAAAAAACTAAAACTGGTGGTCACAACCAGAACTGTGTGAATTTTAGCACAGTTTTCTGTCATGCCTGTATGGAGGCAGGAGCAGCTATGTTTCTGCAGCCTAATTAAAGAATCATCGAATCTATAGCTTTTTCATAGTTTTTAGTTTTCATTTAAAATTAAACATTTTCAAGAACTTGTTTTTGAAATTTTTTCTCTGCAAAGCTGAAGTTTATTTTGGGGTGAAGTCACTGGAAACCCCAAAGGAAATACGTGTACCAGGTTCCCAGCTCCACCAAGAAGCCCTGAGCAAAGGCAGGTGTCCCAGTATGGGACCAACCTTGAGTCTGGTGCATCCTGGTATTATTACATTACTGAAATTTATTCTCAATTAAGACCTTTGTGCAAATGTAGCAGATTAATCTACTTTAAAACCATTCATGAAACTAGTGGATTTTTTAAATAAAATAATTGTGCAAGCTCAGTTTTCATTAAGGGGTGTGGGAGATGGATATGTGAAAAATGCAGTATTTGGTGGGCATACTTTTATGCTCTATTTTAAAATCCTGCACATAACATTTTTAGAAAGCAAAGTACAGATGTTGCAGTCTGTGTCCCCACCAGTGCACTGGAGAGTACAAGATACTGATTCTCATGTATTTTGATAAGATGTATATGTGTAAATTCCTCCCTAACCCAGCCCCATCAATGGGAAAAGACTGCCCTTTGTCAAGGAGAAAAGTTATGAAAGACATTCTTTATTCATGATGGAGTGCTTTAGGAAAGAAAGAAAGTGACTTATGAGTGATTCATTTGGCCAGGCATGCCAGAAAATTTTCTGCTCTCAGTCCTAAAGAAAATGTAGTAGCCAAAAAAGTAGTCATTGATCTCATAAATTAAATTAATTGTAATTGCCGTACATTCTCTATTAATGTGAGGAGGGGTTTTAGCGTAGTTTAATTAAAGTATGAAGAGGCTTTTCTTTGCACCTATGTTTTGTGGGTTATGGCAGAATCCTGTAAGTTCCACCTCCTTCCCCAGGCACTCCTTGAAGGCCAGTGGTTTGAATCTGGAAAGGGGGCAGTGGTAGCAAAATACCACCATTGTTAGTTCTGCTGCTGCCAGGCTCTCATGACCCTCAGCAATAAGAAGTTAATTCCAGAAGTACAATTACAAAAATACCAATATGCTTGACCTGCCAAGTATTTCTGTATCAGCATGAGACTGTGAAGGGGGGTTGATGGAGGACTCCCCACTGTCTCAAAGTCCAGAGAAAGATGTATTTTTCTCATTCCCATGGCTCTGCTGCAATTTGCCATGTAAGATTTGGAGTGATCATGGAGAAGTAGCAGAGGTTCCTAGGGTGACAATAGCATTCATCTTCTGGCTTTACATTCAATACATTGATTTTATATTTGAATGGGTACTACTTTCATCAGAGAGAGTTGTATCTGGGATTATTTCCCTAAAAGAAATTCAGTTTTGAATACTTAATTTCCTGACACTAAGAGATACAAATCTCAGCTGATAAAATGGGGAATCGGTGCTGGCAATAGAACTGGATACCGTTTGAATCAGTCAGTTTCTATTTGATAGCTTTAAAAAATATTCTTGACAGGTGTCCCTCTTTCTGGAGCTTGGCTGTTCACAGATTTCAGTGACACATTAATCTTCAGAAAATACACTTTTTTTCCTAGAAAGTTATGATGTCAGTCCTTTTTATGGTAGTTTTTTAGTTGGTTTGGGTTTGTTTGGTTTGGGTTTTGGTTTGTTGTTTTTATTTTTTTCTTATTGGCTTTCTGTAGTTCTTTGAGTATTCACAAGGTTCTTTTAGTTCTCAGCAAACAAATATTTCTCCTTTTTTCTCTGCACATATACATGTCCTCAGCTCATTCCACCTGCAGATGCTTCTATGTGACAAGAGGAAGGCTGATACCTTGTCAGTTCTCTACACTGTGACTTTATGGAGTATTCCTGTAAGCACTGTACTTATCCTGATGTTTGCAATCCAAATATTGGAAACAATTCATAGTTGTATTTTTCCAGAAGCAGTAAATATAACACAGTACTGTTTAAGTTCCTGTACATTTAGATAGATGTGTTTATTGGTGCTCATATTTTTCTAAGATATATAGGAGCTTATATAGACTGATAAAAATGCGTAATGTATTTGTCTAACATTAAACAGTGATGATGATTTTCCATTCCAAGATTGCTTCTTTATATTAGTCATGGCATATTAAATAATATATCTTCTCAGTTATTTCCTACAAGGTGTTTTTGTATTTATTCATATGACTGTAATCCGATAGGCTGCTTCCATATCCCCATGCAAGTGACTTTATTTATATAATATCTATGCCAGAATATTTATGTGGAATATTGATATCCACAATAAACTTTTAGCTGCATATTGAACATCAAGAATTGGTGGCTGGCCAGCAAATTCTGAAACATGTGAAATTTCTGGACCCAGGAAAACACTGGAGACTGGACTCCCATTCTTCTGCTTTTCCAGCTACAGTAGGATGTGGTATTTAGTTTCAGGAATCATGAAGTCCCAATTCTGAATTTTGTCTTCTTGCTTTTTGCTTTAATGAAAAAAAACCTTTCAAAATGTCCCACATTGTCATATTTCTAGGGATTACGAGAACTTGGATGACTTAAAAATTTGATTTTGTGCAATACTTGCCAGACATTGGCCTTGTTTCACAGCAGTGCTTTGACTCACATCTGTCTTCTTATATTTTGTACTTCTTGGATTTCTTGACAGACAGATGTTCTGTCTTGCTCTTCCTTATTTCTTTGGTTTTTCTGTCATACCATGGCCAAATCTTGTGCTGCTATATATCATAACTCCTTTATAAATCATCTCCTTAAGTAAAAATCTATCAAGAAACCCAGCTTTCACTTCTACTTAAGCACATTTACATAGCAAATTTAAAAAGAAAATGTGAACTTCAGAGTCTGAAAAGCCAAGAAAAAAAATCATTTTGTAAAAATGTCAGTTTCAAGCTAACCTCATGATTTTAAAGCAGTGATCTCTGTCTTGTGATTCTTGAAAATTTGGGTTTGGGAATATTATTTTCAATTAACTAAGAATTTGTCATATTTTCTTCTGATTATTACAGGCTTAAAAATATGACAGTGTAGAAGGTTCCTTGACTGACATTAGAGCGTTCACGAGAAACGTGCATTTCTGTAGCTCCTTTGCACATCCTGTTTACAGTTAAGAAAGGAAAATATTTTGACAATCAGACCAACCTGGTCCACCTTGTACTGCAAATAAGCAAAGGCTGAATGCACACAGATACGTGTGCAGCAAACAGCTATGCTCCAAGAAGGGATCGGGAACACCCGGAATTCATGACCCTTGGTTCCATAAAACACCAGACTTCAACAATCAATTTAATTACTTTAGAAAACAATCCATTTCATGTGAAACACTCAGCCTGTCATTCCAGTAGAGGGCAGTAATTTACATACAGTAATGTCAATTAGGGTGCGTGCACATCGTGTGTCACTCATTATTAGACACAGCAGCTGATTTTATGAAGGTAGTGCAATATTCAAGGCATTCTCTGTCCTCAAGGACAGAGTGCCACCCAGGAGCCTTATTTCCTGAGCTCTTGCAGCAGAACACATAGCAATGCAGAAGTAGAACAAAATTTATGAGACTTAAAAGAATAAGATATTTTCAGCTAGCATAGTGATCAAAACTACTCTGCTGTACATAAACACCAGAGTGAATTGCATTTCAACGGATCATTTCATATAGATGCTGATTTTTTTTTCTTTGTTGCTGTTGAAAAGTAAGTCTATAGAAAAGATTTTCTATAAAACCTTTTTCACCGAAATAATTTTTTACAGATCCAGCAACACTGTAGTACAGTGGAAGAGGAGGCACTGGAACTCATAAATGTTGTTTGTCTTTAAGCTGTAAGAATTGGATTCATAATCTATTTCAAAGCACTATGACTTTAAATTTATACTTAGCAAAAAGTTGTTTAAACCATAGGTATTTCTTTAGCAAGATAAGTTCATTAACTTCAAAATAGCTTTAATTTTATAAATACTTCACAAATTTTACTTGTCACATATGTAAATTAATGTGGGGATAATTAATTTCTTCTGTTGCCTGAGCTAAATGAATGGCACTGGTGCTTCTATAAACCAAGGAATGTTTTCTGGGGAGGATTGGTTTTCCAGGCCATGCTGATGCAGAAGGGCACTGAACCTTCACAGGTCATTTAATACAGAAGCACTTTAAAAGACAGCCACAAAACTGGAGTATTGGTTTTGTTATAGAAAGAATTTAAAGGGGTATTGCCTCAGAACAGTAGCATAGTTCAAATGTACCTTAGATCATGTGTAGATCTGTCTAAATTTTAGCAAAAATTAGTTTGTAATGTCTTTGTACACGGTCTTGTGTCACTGCAATTTATGAAGAAATGTAGGGTAGCAGCCAGCTCCAGAAAAGGATAGCTTAAGAGGATGGTGAAAGATGTAAGTCAAAACCAAAGTTAGAAATGTAACTTCTCTCAGTCAAAATACCAAAAAATTACACGTAGCATTACAAAAAAAAAAAGGGTTCCTAAAGATTTAGGGACCTCCTACATTGGTTCATAGTTTGGACTTCTCTAAATTGTGTTGCATACCTGTGTAAATTTGTGTTGGATTCACTGCATGAAGGAGTGAGGACCCAAGCATTTGTCCCAACCTTTACTTTATTGTGGATGTGCCTCTCATTCCTCTGCTAAATACACCTCTTTTTTCCCATCCCCGTCCCCCTCATCCGGATCTGAATGGCATGCTCTTTCATGGCTTATCCAGAAAAATGCTGTAGTAAAGTATTTGAGACTGAGTCGTTTATGTGTCAGATGGCTGCTGAAATGATATGCGAATGGCATCTCATGGTCTTGCTCATTTTAAGAGGTGTCTTTAACATAAGCACAGATTTTTATTCAAATAAATCAATTTTACAACGAGATTTCAGCCATTGGATTTATAGTAAGAAAGAAACTTTTTATTTATTACGTTAGAAAGACCACAGCTGGGAATGCACCCATTAATAGACACAAACAGATGGATTCTGACAAGTGTGTGAACTATTCACACTCCTTTTCAGCAAATATTTTGTTACAATCCCAAATTGCAAATGTTACTCCAGAAACAAATGTAATCATCTATCTCAAGGCACAAAACTGAAGAGTCATGAGTAACATTAGAATATTGTAATTTCATTATGCATATGATACTCATTTGAAATTCAGGAAGTAGTAAAAACACTCCCAAAACTTGCCTTGGTTCAATAAATGTTTTAAATTATAAATAAAGTCATAGAATCATGTAGACTAGAAAAGATCTTTAATATCATCAAGTTCAAGCATTAACCCAGCACTGCCAAGTCTACCACTAAAGCATGTCCCTCAGTGCCACATACCTCCAGGCATGGTGACTCCACCACTTCCCTGGGCAGCCTCATGCATAACAACCCTGTTGGTGAAGAAATTTTTCCTAATATCCAATCTAAAACTCCCCTAGTGCAATTTGAGCCTGTTCCTCTTGTCCTATCACTTGGGAGAAGAATCCAATCCCCATCTTACTACACCCTCCTTTCAGGTAGTTGTAGAGAGTGATAAGTTCTCCCCTGAGTCTTCTTTTCTCCAGGCTAAACACCCCCAGCTCCCTCAGATGCTCCTCAGAGGGCTTGTGCTCCAGACCCTTCCCCAGCTCCAGTTCCCTTCTCTGGACACGCTCCAGCCCCTCAATGTCCTTCTGGTAGTGAGGGGCCCAGAACTGAACACAGGATTTAAGGTGTGGTCTCACCAGTGCTGAGTACAAGGGGACATTGGCCTTCTTGGCCACCTGGGCATGTTCTGGATCCTGTCCTGCTGCTCTTGACCTGCACCCTCAGGTCCTTTTCTACTGGGCAGCTTTCCAGCCACTGCCCCCAGCCAGTAGTGCTGCATGGGGTTGTTGTGACCCAAGTGCAGGACACTGCACTTCTCCTTGTTGAACCTCATACAATGGGCCTCAGACCTTCAATCCATTCGGTCCAGATCCCTCTGCAGAGCCTTCCTGCCCTTCAGCAGATCAACACTCCCACCTGACTTGGCCTCACTGCAAACTGACTGAGGGTGCACTTAATCCCCTTGTGCAAATTGTCAATAAAGACATTAAACAGGACTGGTCCCAATACTAAGCCCTGGAGAACACCATTAGTGACCAGCCACCAGCTGGACGTAACTCCATTCTCCACCACTCTCTGGGGCCAGACATCCAGCCAGTTTTTAATCCAACAAAGAGTGCACTTGTCCAAGCCATAAGCAACCAGTGTCTCCAGAATGATGTTGTGGGAAAAGGTTTGAAAGGCTTTACCAAAGTCCAAGTACCCAGCATACACAACCTTTCCCTCATCCGCTAAGTGGGTGACCTTGTTATAGAAGGAGGTCAGGCTGGTCAAGCAGAACCTGCTTTTCATAAACCCATGCTGGCTGGGCCTGATCCCCCAGTTATCCTGCACGTGCCACAAGGCAGCACTCAAGATGGTCTGCTCCATGTCTGCTCCATGACACTGAGGTCAGGCTGACAGGCTGAACAGGTACTTCCCTGGATCCTCCTTCTGACCATTCTGTTAAATGGGTGTCACACTGGCTAATCTCCAGTGAACTGGGACCTGCCCAGTTAGCCAGAGCTGCTGGTAAAATGATAGAAAGTGGTTCAGTGAGAACTTTTGCCAGCTCCCTCGGTACTTTTGTGTGGATACTATCTGGTCCCATAGACTTGTGTGTATCTAAGTGGTATAGCAGATTGCTGACCATTTCCCCTGGGATTATGAGGGCTTTATTCTGCGCCCTCTCCCAGTCTTTCAGCTCAGGGAGCTGAGTACCCCATGAACAACTGGTCTTACTATTTAATACTTGAGGCAAAGAAAACGTTAAGTACTGCAGCCTTTTCCTCATCCTTTGTCACTATGTTTCTCTCTGCATTCAATAAAAGATAGGCCAGTGTTCTTCAATGTCTTCATAAACAGCTTGGATGCAGAGCTGGAAGGTATACTGTGTTTGCTGATGATGTTAAACTGGGAGGAGCTGTTGACTTCCTCAAAGGCAGAGAGGCTCTGCAAAGATATCTTGATAGAGGGCTGGGCAATCACCAAAAATATGCAGTTTAATAATGGCAAGTGCCAGATTCTTTTGCTTCCAGATGTGTGGTGAGCAGAAGTCCCCCATGAGAACAAGGGCTAGTGATTGTGAGACTTTTCTCAGCTGCTTACAGAATATTCCGTCTGACTCTTCATCCTGTTTGGGTGGTCTGCAGCAGACTCTCACTAGGATGTCTGCCTTCTTGGCCTTCCTCCTGATTCTTACCTATGCAAACTCAACCCAATCATCATTGTCATCAAGCTCTGGATAATCAAAACTCTCTCTAACCTACAAAGCTATCCCACCACCACTCCTTCCTCACCTATCCTTTCTGAAGAGTCTATAGCTACTCACCACAGCTCTCCAGCTGTTTGAATCATCCCCGTCTCTGTGATGGCAACTATGTCATAGTTTTCCTGCTGCACAACGGCTTCCAGCTGCTCCTGTTTGTTGCCCATTCTGTGGGCATAGGTGTAGAAACACCTCAGGTGAGCTGTTGATCCCCCCCATCCTGTCATTAAACAGAGAAGTTCCTCCACCTGGGCACCCTCCCACTCACTGTGCTCACAGGTGCCACCCAGTACTGGTGGTGTGTTTCTGCCAGAAGTGTCTGGGCAGCTGTGCCAGCTGCACTTGGCTTTCTGACAGTGGATACCACTGTTCCCTGGTTGGGCTGGCACTGCCTCAGCACCTTTCCTGCACACTGCTGTGCCACACCCTGGTCACCAGTGCTCCCTACGGGCTTGTTTTATATGCGTGGCCCCCAGCCAGCTGCTGTCATGCTCCATGTAGGTTCTGGAGGCTCAAGCTCCTCGTTTCAGTTACACTGAGTTACACTTTGCTCCTGGCCCCTGCCTCAGTCACAGGGGATAGGGTGCCTGTATAGATGTGGTGAAGTGAGGATTTTCAGCAAAGGCCAGCACCACTTCCATTTGTGGAAGTCACCCTCTGAGAGAAGGTAAATGTTCATCTTCAGAATAGCTCACCAAACAAAGTAGCAGAAATTAATTATACAATATAGGCAGCTGCTAGAGGAGTTGATAGTTAAAGAAAAATGATGGATGGTGAACTGCTGGGTAACAGTATAACTAGTGAATCAGATCATGTACTTCCAAGTAAAACCAATGTGTAGCACACATTTCTCTTCAATTGTTAAATATTAATTAGTAGATTTCAAGTTTTATTCAACATCACTGTATTTCTGATACCATAGGAAGATAAAAATGACAACTGATTCCTCTTTTCTGCATTATTTATTACTTCATTTACTTTTACCGTATCTTCTCTTACTTTTCTCAGTTGAGAATTTTCAAGCCCCATGACATCATTGAGCCCACCAGCTTCCTTTGAACAAACTGGGAAATCGTGTTACGGAAAAGACACATTGACAATTCAAAATGTCAGTAATCACCCTTAACATGCATAACCAAACATACCTACATTGAGCCTCTTGGTGAATTTCTGCCACATGGTGAGGTGTTTGGGACTTGCCTAGTTTCTTTCTTGGGAAGAAACTTTTACAGCTTCATTATCTGCTAAAGATTTGCATCATTTGTTTTCCTGACAGTCACTTTAAAAAAACTAAAGGACTTCTCGAAAATCTGCAGAAACACCCTGAATTCAGGTGTAACAATGGCTTTTATCATCCTGACTTGACCCACTCCATCACTCCCGAACATAAAGAAATATTAGTCCACAAAAAATCAGAAACATGGTTTTATATCAGCTTGGCAGATGAGTATTTTGATAATCACATTTGTGCTCTCTGTCTAACAGCTCCAAGTGCTTATGTTTCAGAACAAAACTGATAATTTGATTATGGTCTGAATTCAGCAGAGCACTTAAATGAAGTATAAAATTAAATTATTAAATGTTGAAATCATGTGGACTAGTCTGTTTTGTTATATTTAACTTCTAAGCCAGTAGATTCTTTTAAAAAAGATTATCTATTAAATCAGTATGGTTGGATGTGTGAGTTCATTAGGAAGAGGAAGGTACCAATGATGCCTAGAGGGGCTACCTAGAACAGAGGCTAGACAGTGTTAAAGGAGCAAAGTAGGTATTTATTAAAAAGGCCTTCAAAGGATACACCTTGGGCAGTACAAGAGCCTGGCTATGGCTCTACCCAAGATGGACAATGGGTCACACATTTTCATACTTTTTGAAGTTTCGATCTATTTACATTTTGGGGTTAATTGTCCAATTACAACTTCAGGTTATGAAGTCCCATCCTCCCAAATTGCTCTCCTCAATTCGCTGTTGTTTATACTTTTTGGGGCTGAAGCCGCAATCTCGAGCTGGAAAAGGATTGTTTTGTCTAACTACCTTGTGAAGAGAACTTGCTAACACTTCATATGAAGTTCAGAGTTATATACTAATGCAGTACAGAATCTGGAAAATATGAAAGCTAAAACTTAAGGCATCACCAGAATATCCATATTTCCGGCATATAATAAAATAGAAGATACTATACCTAATCTGATTCAAATACAGGACAAATACGTTTCAGAATCTAGGTTAGACAAGACACCACCAAATAAAATTTACTCTGAAACATCTGGTTTGTTTTGTACAAAACCGTAAACATGAGTAACTACTAAATGGCCTAAGCTGTTTCTTTGGAAGGCACCCTAAAAAACAAGGACAGCAGGACAAGTGTTTAGAAAGCCAAGGCATATGCATTAATCGTGGCCTGGCAACATTTTAAAGAAACTATCAAATTCAGAGGGATTAGAAAACAGCTGGGATGAATTGTAGGTAGGAACTGTTTTAAATCTCTGGATTCTAGGTCACAATAGAGGCTGTAACACAGGGCACTCACTCGCTCTTGTACTCCTTTTTATTCCTTTCTCTTAAGGGAGAATCATGACTTGTAGAGGGCTGGAACCATTATCTCTTCTTTTATGGAAAGCATCAGTTGGTGCAATCATTAGGGATCTTGAAACTGGGAAGAAGTTTATTGCTGTGACAGATCGGGCAACATATGGAAGGAAGTAAGATGTTCTCCAGAGACAGATTAAGTTTTTGCCAAGGCATTTTACTGAAATTTTGGAAAATAAACAGGTCATTAATTGACTCCAGATTTAGCTACTGCAAATTGTGCAAAGATGTTGCAAACCAGATGCTTTCCCCTATTTGTTTTTACAACCCTTTCTATTTATAGATGCCCTTATTTGACGACTTACTTCTTTAATAGAGGGCATTGTTTTACACCGGAAATCTTATCTCAGTTTTGCCAGTAGATGCCTGACTAAAACATATATGTTCACACAATTGCAGGGATGAAACACTCAGCAATAACATAAGTAGGAAATAATCACTAGGAAAAAGTTAACATTTTATTCTTCCCAGGGTTTCTTAGCTCGTAACAGTTTTCAGCCATTCACTATGCAGACCCTACTAGTGAGATAGTAGAGGCAAAGACTCCTATCCCAAGGACAGCATCCTTAGACTTGTCTTGCCAATGAAGGTGTGAATACAATCCATTCTGGCATTTCTCTGGCTTCCCAAGTTGTGTGACACAGCCACTGATGTACTTGTCAGCCCTGTGGGAACATAGCTTCAACTTGAACTCCAAATTAATGTTGGATCTCAAAATGGGAACGTAGCAGCCGAGTCAACTAAGCTGTACCAACTGACAGAAATACTTGAGAAAATAAATATTCATTCCTTTTCCACTTAGGCTTCTTTTAGTCTTCAGAATGCAGGCTCTATTTTATGCTCTATCCATACAATCTTGATTCATGTTATAAATAACATACTGAGTGAAAAGCATCTGCCCTGACTTGAAAGCAGTGAGTCTAGTGGGGATGCCTTCTAAAAAGGATTGAGCTAGTCACACCAGGTCCTTTACAGTAAAGACAGAAATAGGTACCTCTGAAAGCCAGTCCTGTCATCCTGAAATAGATGTGTGAGACAAGGGGAGTGAATTGCCCTATGGTGGTGCTTATTTCTTGCCATAATCCTAGCCAAGTGACAGCACCAAAGATCTGCTTGCAGTGACAGACTGGGAAAAGCCATCTCTTCAGCTGCCACCAAAGTGCCTTTGATATGGAAATCAGTGAGCCACTAGCAGTGCAGAAGCTTAATTTTAGAGGTTGCTGCTCATAACATCGCTGGCTTCATTTTAATGTGCCTGCTCAAGTCAGCAAAGCAGGAGATGGAGCTGATGAGGCACCTGAGACTTCAGTGGCACTTGTACATGCACTTAAAGGTACATGTTCTGACAGTAACCTGCCAGTGTACCTGAACCTTGCATAAATGTATTTCTTCATTTCCAGTTTATTCTGGGGAGGCAGATTGTGAATTACACATCTTTAGAAGACGTTCTGAATTCATTGTAATAAAAGCTGCATGATTTTATTTGTGAACCCTAACAGGCTTAGCTAAGCGACGGGGACAGCAGCCATGCAGAATTCATAAATCATGTTTTAAAGGGCATTTTGAGGTTCACTTTTCAAACTAGTAGGTAGTTATTTGATATATGAATATTTATTTTACTGTGTCCTTAGTCAGCGCAGAAGTCCACCAGGCTCAGGTATCCTGTTTTTCACAACAGCTGCTAGTGAATGCCTAGGAAAGTGTGTAACAACACGACAAGTTTATGGTATGACCTCTTAGCTTCCAGGTTTCAGTAAATAGTTCTTTGCTGATGTTGTTAACAGGGTTGCCAATTAGGAGCAAAGTAAAAGGGAGGTTTATGATGTGACTGTGCACTTCCTAGCTGAGCTACACCTAAGCTTGTGAGACACACTGACTGTTTCCTGTTTGAAATGTTCTGCAGACGTGTAATCCCTCACATCACAATTGCTACTTTAAAAAGTTATTTTTATGTCATTCCCAGGTGTCATGGTCAGAATTGCCTCCATGTCACTAGTCTGAGCAAAGTGAAGTGCCACTAATCTGAGCGAAGTGGGAACAAAGTTTATTTTTAAAGCAATAGAGGCTTGCTAGTGGCTTGAAAGCAAAATATTCAGAACTCCATTTGGTTTTAATTTATCATCCAACCTATTATGTTTGGTAACATATTAGGAACCAGTGAGTATATTATTTGTCATAAGCCTCCAGGACATAAAAGGAGAAAAAAAAAAAAAACCAAATAAAACTGAAGTAAACAAATCTCGGCTTCTTTCTTTTGCAATCCAAGAAGAGAGTACATACTTTAAAGCCAATTCCAGTGTCAGCTACATACGTACAAATCCTGAGCACTTACAGGAATACAGTGAATTCTGGCTTGGAGTAAAGGAACTTCCAGCAGCATGGTCTGGAAACTTCTTTCAGGACCCAGTTTTGCCTTAATTTCATGTCCTTATAGCTAAGAACAGCATTCACCTGTCAAAATGTGATGGAACAAGAGGCAAAAAAAAATTGGCAAATATAAACAGGACCAACCTTCTTCACAGGTCAGGTGCAATTTCAGTTTTGCAATATTTTGTTGCCCAACTTGAGATACTTCAAAGAGGTCTTATGTCCAGACTGAGGAAACCAACCTTCCCAGAAAGTCAGAGCTTTTCAAGTGTCATGGAAAATAGACCCAAGATGAGTAGTTCCTTTTGAAGGTTTTGGCCAAGGAATTTTTCCAGTAAAACTACATTCCATAAACATGGAGCAACACCTTAAGCAGACAACAACAAATGAGGAACACTGTGAGGTTGATTTGAAACAGAGCTGTACATTCATTCAGTGGGACAGGGAGAAAGCCTGTGAGAAGGATGTGATAGGATGCCAGGATAAACATGAGGGCAGACGCAATATTTTCATCACTCTGTAATTGAGAGAGTAAAAAATTCACAGCTGGAATGGAACTTATCAACCAACTCTCTTGGTGTGCCTATTTTGAGCAGAGGGGGAATCAACAGAGGAGGAGTCTTGGTAAGTGGCTGCTGGAGGAGAGTGTGCAAGGGAGTGTGTGGGTTGGAGAGAGGAAAAGGGTAGTACACCTGTATTGGGGACTGGAGGAGAAGGAAGGAATGTTTGCTGGAAAATAGTTCATCTTGCCTGCATTGCTGCAGGTTCTAGGCTTTTTCTGGCTCTTCCTGTGCACTGGAAACATTCTCCAAAGGCAGGCTATGGGGGAAAAGGGCTGCAGGCTGCCTGCCTGTTTTCAGAAGGGGCAGCATGGTGGCTGGAAAGGGAGCTTCAGGAAACCCTTTCCTCTCTGTTGCTCCTGCTGTTTGGTGGGTTTCCACTCTGTAAGAAAAACCAACCTTCTGCAGCTTTATGCAGTGAGACATATCAGTTCTGTGGTGTGTATTTAGCACAGTGCAAAATGCGAGTGAAAAGATGTATGCAAGAAATATGGAGTCTAAAAATGAAATGCTTAAATTATGCATAGAGCAGTTGGATGCTGGAAGACAGAAAATCCTGTCCAGGGACTTGTCCAGTTCATAAATATCAATATTGTAAACTGTACCACTACTGTTTTACTGTGGAAGTTCTGTGAGGAATTATTATGGGGATTTGTTTGGGCTTTTTATTTTTTGTTAATTAAAAAAAATACATATGTGTAACTTATACTCCTAAATTTTATGATATGAAGAAAAAAAGTTTTTGGGATTAAAAGCCATGGGCATCATGCTTTCTGCTCCAAACAGTCAAGGCTATACAGAGCACTTGCTGTGGATTGTGTTAAATTCTAGCTTTGGGTAAGGAATAAGTGATCCATACATGTCTCATATTGCTCTGGCTTCTTTATTTGTGAGGTTGCTAATCAGACACCAGTATGGCTGATATCATGCAGCCATGTAAGTGTGCAGATGTGTGTTGGTCACACTTGCTGTGAGGTGGTGGCTTAAAGCTGGGATAGTGACAAGATCCTCTGCTCATCCATGGTGTTTTTTGTACTGGGCCTTTATTCTGGTTCTGGTGACCTGGGGCCTGGGGAAGGGAAGAAAATGTTGTGTGCACCCTGTTCTGCAGGGCATGGACAGGCCCATACCCAGACACCATGGGGACAGACCTCAGACAGCTCTGAGCTGTATTCAATGCCCCCACTCACCCTCGCAGCAACAGCACAGAACTGCTACGTGTCAGGCCAGATGTCCCCGCACTGCACCAGGGCCAGTGGCTGCCACAAGGCTTAATTCAGTTTGCTTTGTTAGGGGGATGGGAGAGGCAGAAGAGGTCACCAGCCTCTGCAGAGGACATCCCTCTCCAGGAACAGTTGCCACCCCACTGTAACTTAAACTTCTCTCATGCTTCAGCCAAAGCCCTAGCTGTCCTGGGTCTCCAGGAAGAGTAACCAGCAAAGGGATGGCTTTGCTGTACCTACTGGCTGTCCTGGTGGTGGTGGCTTGGAGACTGTAGAATAAAAAAAGAGCAATTCCAACTGTCAGTGAACAAAATACTTTATATATATCCTACTAAGTACTTTCCTGCATGCAAGGCTGCAGTCCAGCCTTAGAGTCCAGACTCAACTTATTGGTTAGTGCACATTGTTCTGCACTTCTGCACATCTTCCACATGTACAATCCTTGTTACATAGAATTGATAAGATCTGATAACATGCATTTAATAACACATTGGGAAATCTCTGGCATTCTGCAAGTTTAGGCAATAAGTGTCTCATCTGAAGGAATCCACTACAGGTGTAAAACTATTTTAAAGGATATTTATTTTCTGCTTAGCTCATGCAATAGATTTTAGCCTGCCTCTAGTGGACTGATTTGGCTTGTAAGGAAAATTACTCTTCCTACAAATTTTTATTTCCCTTTTTTTTTACATATAGGTACCAAAATAGTGAAGAAAGGCAAAGATTTCAGTTATCAGTCAGGAAGCTGGTATACAGAGACAGGTTATACAACTTCCCTGAAGTCTTCCAGCAAGTCACTGCCAGCTGGTGCTGTGCGCTAATCATTGTGTCTGTCTGCCTTACTCGGCCAGAGACTAAAATCATGCAATAAGTATTCATTAATTTCAAGGAGCCTGGAAAATTTCATGTTCCCATACACCAGCCCCCTGATGCTGTACTTGAAATAGTGTTGCCAAGAATTTTTCTGTTCTGCCTTGCTGCTTTTTAAAAGCTTTTACGAAATCTAACTTTGGCATTGGTTCTCTAGCACAGAGAGAGGGAAAAAACTTCTGTCAAAACCAGATCAAAACCTAAATATTTCATCTCTTGCCCATTTGATCATGAGAATACTGTAGTCTTGTTGAAAAGAAAATAAATAGCAAAGCCCTTACCTGAAGTCTGCAATGGCATGAACCTTCAGCTCAGATAGGAATGTTTGTCTGTGAGTGACACCAGCAGTAGGGCCGTGTGGGGATTTACAATCTATTTGGATAACTATAAGAAACTAAGTTTATCTAAACACTTCCTTACATTATCAGTGTGTTATCCAAACACTTTGTTAGTGAGACTGTGAGATTAGGATGTGTATAAGCCCACCACTACTTAAATATACTTACAGAGTTCCTGTGGGTTTAGTTTTAGGAACTTGTATATAGATTCAGCAGATGGAGTTGCACTAAGGGTATGGAAACTACTTTTAGCTCATTTCTGTCGTAATACTCTCCAAATACTTTAGCAGAGGAGGTCTGCCACCTGAAATGTCTTCCTCTCTTTCGAACTCTATTACCCAACTGTTTTCCTTAATTTACAGTTGAGAACCACTGCCTTTAGGGACTTTATGCACTGTGGGATGCTGGCTATTCCTGGCTTGTGAAGAGTTCAGCTAAGGCCAATGAAGTCTCTATTCATTTGTTGGTGTGGTTTGACTGAGGAAAAATGTTTGAAAACTGGAGTGAGACCATAATGCCTAAATTAGAAGTCAGCCACTGGATGAAACAATTGACCCCTTCCAATGATCTTACCAACCATCCAGGGGCTCCTGGTCCCTTTTAAACCCCTGGGAGGGCAGAAGGGACAGAGAGGTCACATCCTCTGTGCCTGACATTGTGGCCAACAGACCAGCAGCTTACACTTCACCAGCAAATGTGACAGGAGGGCATAGAGAGGCTGTGCCCAGGGAAATACTGTCATTCCTCAGGCTGCAACCACAGACCACAGGAGCAGTTATTTTGACATATTTATGCACTAGCAGTGCTGTTAGGACCCCACATTTACATAAACCGTGGGGTGGTACATCTGGTTAGCTCAAGTGAGAATACAGACTGGCCACTCCTGCTCAGAACAGGTCCAGTGGGGTGGCCACAGGTCAGACCAACCCAGTATCATGCGTTGGCCAGTGGGCAGATGCAGCTATTTTCAGAAAAATACAATGCTGGGATAGGCATATAGTGATTTTGTACGTTTTGTATATCCTACCTGCATTCGTGGTTGAAGGAGGTCCTGAGCCACGAGCTGGAAATTTGTGCTTAATGGCCCTTGCTGAATTTTTCTTCCAGGGATTTTATCCTTTTTTGAATTCTGCTAACTTCTGAAAACCACAGTATCCTCTAACAGTGACTTCCAGGTGTCAGCTAGGCATATATGGAGAACTATTTATGTTCATTCATTTTGAACCTACCCTCACTTACTGTTCCCATCTTTATCCACTGCAAAAGAAGACTTCATAATTACCAAATGGTGGGCAGACATTTGTAATAGCAAAACCATGTTTGTTGGTTTGTACTCAATTACTTTTCCAAAAAGTTTTAAAATCCACTTTGCTTTTTTTTTTTTTTTGTTCCTACTGAGCACTTGTATTGGATTTTCATAAACCTATCCAAGGTCTGTTTCCTTAGTGATAACAGCTCCATTAAATCTCATCACTGTGTACTGTGTTATCTTTAGGGTATTTTTTGTCCTGTACATTTATCAGCCCTCAAAAGCTAAAATTTTAAGGCCTTCTCAGTCAATATTGTTGTAAACACCTTCAGAGTTTACAACCAATATCTGTTTTGACTGACAGACTAATTCAGTATCATCATTATATTTTGCCAACTCATTATTCAGTCCCATTATAAAAACCATGTACGGATAGTGGACAAAACAGGTTCCAACAATAATGTCTGTGTGAATCCTCTGAGAACCTAATCCCATTGTGAACACAGATTATTTATTACTACTTTTGTTTCCTGTCTTTAAGCTGTCATTAAACCACAAGTGGCCTTTTCCTTTTTATCTGTGATAGCTGAGGTTCTTTATGATTGCTTGGTAGAGGATCTTGGAGAAGCCTTTATCAAATCAGTTACTATTCATTTTGCTAATTTAACATCCTGAGCACCTCCACAGGAGAATTGATGAGATGAATCACACTTTCTTGCCTTGACCTTCATCTTCCTGGCTTTTTGCATGTGCCCTTATTTCCATAAGTCTGACTGGGCAGCTGGTCGGTCAGTCACCTCCCTGCCATCCTTTTGTTCCCTAAACATACTACTGTTGTACTCCTGCACATAATTTCTAATCCTCTGCTTCTGTTCTGTGGCCAGGCCTCTGATGTTCTTGTAATCAGGAGGTATTCTATGTAGCAGTACTATCCATTGAACACGTGGGTCTTAAAATGTAAATGGATAGTCCTCTGATGCTGGAACAGGGACACTGGAAGACAAGAAAAGGATATAATGTACTATTCAGAAGCCTCATCTCCTGGTTTGAAGTTTATCTTCAAGGGTGTGTGTAAGCCTGTCTCTCGTGCATAAGAAGTCCTGCATAGCAGTGTTCATTTTTAAAACTCACTATCATACAGCTGACACAGCAGCTGACTTACTTCCAGGACACATCAGTATCGGGCTCTCCAGAGAAACAATCCTCTATTGTAATTCCGTGCAGCTATTACCCATCTCCATCTCGCTTCCTGGTGATGCAGAAATCTCACATAAACTATTTTCCTTTTGCCCCAGAGTGATTCCTGGCAGCCCCAGATGCGCTGCAGAGCCCTAACACAGACTCAGGAAGAAAGTCAAAGTGCCGCTGAGCCAGAGGGAAGCATTTCTGGCTGCTCCAGAGTCCCTATTGTTTCATGCCCTGTATGAAAGGGTTTGCAGCCTGTAGTAATCCCAGCAAACAACTCTCAAACAAATGTCTGTGTTCAAACATAAAACATTTTTCCTAAACAGCAGGCAATGAACTTCTGCTTTTAAAAGTCCCAGTCCCAGAGGTAGGATTCAAAACACATGAAGTAAGTGACAATTTCATCTTAAACACAGCTTTGGGTTCCATGCATGTGAATTTTTTCTCTTCTTGAATTTGAGAAAGGAGTAACTTCCTGAACTTAGCACATGAGCTGCTGTGCAGGCATCTGTAAAGGCAGAGACAGACAAGAAATATAAGATATGTGGATAGGATAGGGATATGTGGATAGGACTTCAGTATCCAGGATATATTGCATATATAAGGTGTTGGAGTTAGGCCATAATCCAGCAAACTGAACTGTTCTTCTACCTGCAGAATTATAGAAGGAAGTCCAGAGATCAGAAAGTTGAAAGCAAATGCCTGAGTTTTTTTCTTCTGTGACTTGAAAACAAGAGTTTCCTGCTTCTTCTAACTACATGTCACTAATGTTAATAACAAATGTGCTCCTCCAGTGGATAGGAAACTGTTTTGTTCTCACAGAAGCAGTGCTTTCTAATGAAGAGAGGCCGTCATTAAATTTTAGATGTGAAATAACGAGATAAGTGCAACTAACAATAAAAGGGAAATGGGTCACTTTGGGAAGATCAAGTGGCTGATTACTGTGTAAGAACAGCAGGTTCAATCCAAGCCTGGAGAACTCTGTGCCAGGTACAACATCACAGACCTATTTCACAGTTCACTGCGATGTGTGTGTTCTAAGATGTAAATCAGCAGTCCTGTTTTATATATATTTATATATTTATATATAAATATATTTTATATGTATAAATATATGGGGGTAATATTAATATTAATATTAATATTAATATTAATATTTATTTATTTATTTATTTATTTATTTATTTATTTATTTATTGGAATACAAATGGGAAAGTGCCGTTCATCTCAATTTATCCTCAACTACCCCACTGTAGCACTGCCTCATGGAGTAATACTCTAAGGCCAAGGTTGTGTGTAGAAACTCACACACTTGTCTTGCCCAGAAAAGCCAGACATAAGTAGATGGTTTGTTATTAAATATATTTTAGCATTTCTAGAGTACATTGTGTTGTTTTCTCCAGCTGATGTCAGCATCCTGCTCACAGTGAAATGGAAGCAAATCTCAAGAACTGCTTGAGATACTGCAGTATCTGTGGGCAGCCCTGGGGCAATTTTTCCTGCCAATAGTTTACTCCTTCTATCTCATGCTAAATGCCATTTCAGGTAGAAAAGGTGGCAGAGAGACATAAAAATCAATTAACAGAAATGAAGTGTTGCAGGTCAGCCTGTGAATGCATACAGAGAAGAGTATGGCTCCTTGAGCTGACTTTGCCAGTTATGCTAAGTCCATGCAGTCATCAGAAACACTGTGCAGTATGAATAAGCCTTTAACTGAAGATTAGTGATATCCCAGAGTATTTCAGTATCCATCAAGGCATTGATCGTCATGTTAGATGTGACATGTGGTTATTACACTATAGATATCAGTGTGGACATTTTTGATTTGTTAAAAAAAAAAATACTAATTCCAGACATGGTTTTATGAAGGAATCTCCTTTCCTGCATGGATCAGTCACAACATGGGAGCATGGGGTTGGGTTTTCATCTCATGGGCTGCGCTTCTGTCAAGATTGGCAGTTTCAGGTGTGTGCTGGAGCTCCCTCATAGTCCTTGTAAAATGCACGAGGAAGCTTTTATTTTGAAGTTTATGAGATGCTTTTAGGAGATGCATTAGCATGAAGTTCAGTGTTGTTCTATTAACTATTCCAGAAACAGTCTGTAGACTGAGACTGAAATATTAATTAGTGCTATTACATAACAACTTAGACTTCTATAGTACTTCTTGTCTGAGAGGTTGCTGGCCAAAGGGGTTTCCTCATCTGAATGACACATTTTTGAAAATAAACAGTGGGTGTCAAGACAGTCACCAAACAAGGATACAGTCATTTTAAAAGTATGCAAGGAGGGCTACTTCTTTTTTTTGCCATGCACAACTTCAAGCTCAGGAGCTTTCAAACACGCACCATAAGACCAGCTAACTCTTGTTGTTTCTTGTTTTATTTGACTACTATGCAAGTACTGGACTGAAGCCAAAGAATTCAGCCTCATCACAGGCAGCACTAGTCAGCACCAAGCCTGGGGCAACTCTGTCTCTGAAGTTGTGTTAGGACCCTAGTGTCTGGGAGGAAAGGAAAGTCATCATTCTGCAACAGAGGCTTCTTATTCTGTCCTTTGTGACCTCTGAGATGAGCTGTTGTGAAGCTGGCAGGGCCGCTCTGCCCTGTTGCCCTTCCCTCTGGTGGGGACATGAGAAGGGCGGGCAGCCATGGGGGTCACTGAGGCTGGTACTCTGCTGTCTGTTACAAGCATATAACTGGGCTTGCCCTTAGTGGACTTGTTCACTAGTATATATACCTTACCTAGGCTTTTGCCATGGTATTTGTTTCTTTGGGCTGGCTTTTGAAGCATTACATTGCTCTTAAACTGCTTCCCAGAATTTGCAAGTATTGCAAGGAAGAATGCAGAATCCCATTAGCTGAAGAAGTCAATGCATTATCCAACAAATAAAGAAATCCTGCTGAATATGTAAGCAGAGTGGTATTAAATGTTAATACTTGCTTTACATTAGCAATAGCATTTTTTAAATAGAATTGGATCAAAGAACTGTAGATTAATCAAATAAGAATTTCCCTGCACAGAGGTATTGTCTCTTTGGATAAACACTGTGCCTGTCATTGATGTTTGGGGGTCTCTAGGATATTTATTCCTGAAAAGGTGGCAGCAGAGTAACTGACACACTGGCTTGGCAAGCTGGAGTAGGAATGGGAGCCATCTCTCCCCTGTTCAGGTTCTCTCTGCTCACACCTGTGAAGCAATCCTGCCTCTCCTCTGCACAGCAAGGCAGAGAGGAGACTGGTCAGTCCTACTGCCTGGCTGCCAGAGCCCAGCCCTGTTTGGGAGGATAGATGGTAGTGGTGCCATGTCTTTGCTCTTGAGTTTGAAGTCTCTGCTTAGAGTCTCAGAGAAGACCATGCAGCTGTACCTGGAGCAAAAAGCAGCACATAAAGCACTTGCAGGTGCTGTTACTGGTAATAACAGGTAATGGAGGCTTCCAGTCTACAGCATTCATTTTAAATTTCTAGTACCTGGAATTATATTTCTCCATTTTATGGCACTGCACAAGTCTCACATTGATGAGGAATAAAATTCTTAAGGTGTAATGAGAACAGATTGCATCGCAGTAAAACCATGCCATAAGGGGGTTTGCATGGAGCAAAATTTTAATGAATAATTGTGAACAAGAGCTGTCCTTCCCCCTCTCATATTTAGGTGGCTATATCTGCCCTGTCCTCTGTGAAGAGGTGGGTCCCAGGCAGTGCCACCTCATGGCTCTGCCCTGGTCAGTATCTGTGAGGCAGGGAGTGGGAGGAATGCTCCACTGTACCATGGCATGTTGTGAGATATTGTTGGCCTCGAGGCTGCAGAACAGGACACAGACAATAATGTCACTGCAGGTAGATGTCCAGGTAGAGTTTCAGGACGTCAAGATCCCCCATGGGCTGAGATGGGGGTTGAGCCCCTTCTGCCTGGGGCTTGCAGCCACTCCAACAGTGCTGTCAGCTGCCAGGTCCCAGCTTGACACTGGTCTCATGGGAAAGGGCAAGGAGGTGGCAGAATCATTCCTGAGCTGTGATTCTTAGAAATCACTCATTTCCCATGATTCTTAGAAATCAGCACACACTAGGGGTGTATTAAGCCAAAATATTGGTATTTTAAAATAAAATTATTTGACTAGGAGGGCATTTTCTGTATATTTCCACTCAGATTTGCTGCCCACCTGCTGATAAAAATGGCAATGTTCTGTTTCTGTATGATTAATCAAAGAAATAGCATCTTCTGATTAGTCAGTGGTTGATATGTGAGGATAGAATGGAAACACATGCCCCTCTGTCTGTTGAAAAAAAAACTTACAATAAAAAAGATGTTATGGCAAGGAACCTGAATAAGAGAGAACCTCTCCATCCCCTTTCCCTCTTTCAGGCTGTGACCAGTTCTTGGTAGCATTAATGTTAGGAATTCTTGGGTTTTGTTTACTCCTGAGTGACTGCTGCTAGGTGTTGTTGAATTTTTTTCATCCCAAGGGCTTTGCTTGTTCCAGTGCTTTTTGTACCGTGTGGTTTTGGAGATTCTGACAGCCCTTCCATAAACGGACTTTTTCTCGGCAAACAGGGTATGATTTTTAGAAAAGTAAGCGAGGCCATCATCTCCAGAGATGAGTCAACAATCGGGCAGCGTAGAGCAGAGGAGAAAAAGGTTTTCGGCAGCGCTGAGTACTCTAAAACACCCGTTTTCGAGCGTCTTCAACTATTTCTTCTTTACTTGCTGAACCGGCCCGGTGCAGCCCCTTCGTGCCGGGTAAACTCCGGCCAGCCGGGGATGTGCCGGGACAGGCTGGGGCTGGGACAGGCTGTGGGACTGGGACAGGCTGTGCGGGGCTGGGACAGGCTGTGCGGGGCTGGGAGAGGCTGTGCGGGGCTGGGAGAGGCTGTGCGGGGCTGGGAAAGGCTGTGCGGGGCTGGGACAGGCTGTGCGGGGCTGGGAAAGGTTGTGCGGGGCTGGGAAAGGCTGTGCGGGGCTGGAAAAGGCTGGGGCTGGACCGGGACAGGCTGGGGCAGGGGCAGGCTGTGCGGGGCTGGGACAGGCTGTGCGGGGCTGGACCGGGACAGGCCGGGGCTGGGGCAGGCTGGGGCTGGACCGGGACAGGCTGGGGCAGGGGCAGGCTGTGCGGGGCTGGGGCTGGGGTTGTGTGCGGGGCTGGGGCAGGCTGGCTGTCCCGCTCCGCAGGCTCACTTCCACAGGCTGCTCTGGGAGCGATTGGCCCTCGCGGATCATGTGGGAGAGAGCCGGAATCCCGAGCTGTAGTAGCTCTTGGCACTCCTTTTCGTTTAAAGCGCTCGCTCCCCGCAGCTCCCTGGGGCTTAGATCCTCCCTGCTTTCCTTGCCCTGATTCCGATCGGGAGCAGCGCCCGGGACGGCCGGGGCGAGCCGAGGGCAGCGGCGATGTTGAAGCAGGTGCCCCGGGCCGCGGGCACCGCCTGTTTCTACCTGAACGCGGTGTCCCCCGAGGGCCAGGAGCTCTTCTGGCGCTGCGATCCGCCCGCCCGGCGCCCTCCCTACAGGACCAGCAGGATTCTCGCCCGGCACCAGCTGGTGACGAAAATTCAGCAAGGTGAGTTGCTGGCAGGAGCGCTCCGTGGCCCGGCGTTGGCGCAGGGTGTTGCAGGTCTGCTCTTTCGTAAGAGAACAGAACAGGTTTTAATGCCTCGTGTTTCAGGCTCGTTTCTTGCCTCTACTCCAAACTAATCTGGCTAGAGACAGGGTTTGAAATAGTCATTCATACCTCTCTGTTTCCACACATACATACATGCACCTACAGCCAGGAGACAAACACTAGTGTATGATTAGCATTTTAACTAAATTCCCTTTTAATCATAAACTACTGTGGTATCTTAGGTGCTGAACTTCGTCTTGTCTGACTGTCTGAGCAGTTACTGGCACCAGCCCATCTGCTCTGATTGCTACAGGTCAAACCTGCCTGTGGTAATTAAATTAGAAGCAATTAAAAAAGAAGCAGAAGTCCAGTGTGACTGGAAGAAGGCATCTGGGATAACATCTTTTAGAAACAAATGTGTGTTACTGTCAGGTCGTTAAAAAATCTGTCACATATCCTTAAAAATAATTGCTAAGTTGGCTTTCTGCAGCTGCTTAAGCAGTTATCTAAGTAGTCATTACAAATGTATCGATTTGGTTTTTTCTGAATGTCTGTCTATGGCACTAAAGCTAAATGCAGGTTGGCCTCAGAACAAATCCTTTGGCCTGTGCACACAATTTAAAATCATCTTCACAATAGCTAATGCAAAGATAAAAACCCTAACAAACTGTACCGATTTTTCCAGGTTAAAAAGCAAATCAGTACATAATTTTGTATTGATCATGGGCTTGTATAGAATCCTGTTTTCAAGAACACCAGTTTCCAAAGTGGATGTGGTCCTACATGCAGAAAAATGTCATGTTGAAAAAAAAATCCTGATGATAGTAGCCACTTTCTGGACAGCTTGCAAAAAGGTGTTTGATTCTGCTAACTAGGGGCAGGCATAGAGATAACATCATTTACTGTGATATCTGGCAAATATCACAGCAATGTGTGAATGTTGTGAATGTGTGAAGTTTTGACCAGCAGCAGTTAAATGGAGTGGCTATTTCTGTGTGTTGCTTTCCAGTAAGATTCTTTAGATCTGTGGCTGTCAAACTCTGGCAGAAGTACGGAATATAGTGATGACATTTTATGGCATTTATAAAGAAAACAATGCATAATTCTTTGGCCAGGTTTAAAAAGATGAAAAAGTTTCTGTGGCAATTAGGAAAGTGTGGTTTTTTGCAAGGCAGTTTCAGAAACTGGTCGTGTTTGAAGGATACTGGTCCTCACTGCAGCTCTGATTTCAGGAAGGATATTATGTCATTCTGTGTACCCAGTGTATGGCCTGGATTGAATGGAAAGAAAGGGTAATTTATTTCTCTGCAGGTTTATTTGAAAATGTTTTGGGTGCAGTGCTAGCATCAACTTAATGTTCAAACAGCATTAACTGAGGATGGATTAACACACCTCTTCTACCTGTCATGGTGCTCTTGTAACCTGTAATCTTTCTGGGACAGCCAGGGCTGCCAAAGCCAGCCAGTGATGCTGAGACCTTGGAGAAACTGCATGGTGAGGAGTTTCAGAGTTGTAACTTTTCTTCCTGCAGCTTGTTACATGGATGGTCAGTCTGTGGTCAATGACCTCTGCTCCTCTTTTACAGCTTTCCAACCTGTTCTGCACAGAGCTGTGGAAATTATATTTGTATAGTACCTTGATCATGTGATGTATGTTACTGTTCAGTATATGAAATATTTATGTTATTTTGGGTCACTAAGAATAAATACATCGTTCCTTCCTTCATTTCTTTTATTGGTGTAAGCTAGGGACAGGATCCACTGTTGGTCAAGTGTCAGTTCATTAGCAGTAAGGAAATTATGTGGGCAGATAGATGCCGATTTCTGTCTATAAGCCCATATGTAGGCAGACACACATCTAGTGCAAAACCAAGGCACACATTTTTTCTACAGTGCCCCAAGTAATGACTAATAATTTTGATACAAATAGTTGTCTTAGCAATACCAAAAAAATCTAAGCCTAGCTAATATTGCTCAGTTTGAAACCTCCAGTTTACAGTCTGGATGAAAAACCTAGATCTATCAATCCCTCACAAGACTTTCACCAGGTTTTGCTAGGTCAGCATGTCACCCTCTCTGCTTGCTTTGTTCAGACTTTAAGCAGTGCAAGGGTACTGGATCAGTCCCCATCCCTTTCCCGGAGGGTACTGGAAGAGTACTCTAAAATGGGTGGGGTTATCAGTCTGTGCTTTTAGAGGTGAATTGAGTTTTACCCCATTAACAAATGAGATTTGTAACTAGCAGAGTGCCACAGAGAAACTTCAGTAATATATTGAAAAGTAGATTAGGAGATGCAGGATGAGACCCAAAACTTGCTTTCAATCATCCAGTTGAGTAAAGCATGTAAATCATTATTTATTTGCTTGAATTTGTATATCTTTGAGTCATACATTTTAAGGCCATTAAGACAAAGTATTTGAGCATAGCTACCCCAATTCTTGCTTGTGTTAGCACCTCTCCAATCTAATAATTTGAATTATAGCAAATGTTTAGAAAAAGATCCAGCCTGCACTTTAAGATTGTTGGAATGGTGAATCCTGCCTTGTTAATTGCTTTGCTGAAAACAGATCTGCCACATGTTTAAGTGCTAAGCTGCCCTGAGGCTTGTTTGAATACCTGCTCTCTACTTCTTACCCAGTTATTTTTCACTTTGCTGGTTTTCAGACTGGAGGCACCTAAAGTAGGATTGTTATATCAGGGAAATTTTTTCCTTAGTGAAAGGAATGTTTTACAAAATCACAACATATCCAATTTACAGTGTATAAAGCAGTCAAAGCTTCCAGTCGTGGTCAGTAATGCAGTGTGATACAAAGCACTGCATACACTGCTAGCTTTTCAGTCATTAGCTGCATGTACTGTTCTAAAATATGCTAATTTACTCTATCATATCACAATACAGCTTTTCTTCCTCCTTGAAAACACACTTGCTGAAGACTATTTCCTTTGTATTTTCCTTTGGTGTTAGCTAAAAATAAACTAAATGAGTCATTAGAGGAATTATACCATTTAATCATTTCTAAAAAGAAAATCACCACAAGGGAAGTGACATGAACCAGACTGTTATTTCAATCAGATCATACTTTGAAAGTCCTAAATATTTGATTCATGTACACCACCAACTCCTTGAGGCAGAATTATGAGGTGGCCTGTGAGTATGAGTGGTAATTATCTGTTTGATATTAAACAGGTAATTTCAAGATGTGATCTTTTTGACGATTCCCTTTCCCCAAGAGCCCGTTAGTTTCCACACTGAAGGGGACACATGCCTCAGCATAAAGGAATAGGGTGTAGCATGCTTGGTCTGAGGTATTTATTCAAACTCTGTATGCAGTAACTGTATGAGAATTCATTAGTGATTACTCATGTTTTCTTTAAATAAATAAGGTGGTGACTTTCAAGAATTTATATTACATGAGTCACAAAGTTGTTATTTCTTTCACAGTACAGGGCTAAACTCATTGCAGAACAGAAAATATTAAAAGTAGCTGTAGGTAAAAAGTAAGGAAGAATTAAGGCCATACCCTGAAAATGTTAAGTTGAAGTCATTGACTGTGCAGTACAGGTAGAGTGTAAGTCAAGGTGAATGAAGCCACATCTTCCCCAGCATAGACAGGCTGCTAAAGAAATGTTCCCTTTCACCTACAGTAAAATTAGATTCTTAGCCTAGCCTGCGTGTTCAGTAAGACAATAATATGAAGAAAGAAATGAAAATAAGACAAATTCCTATTCTCAGTGTGTAAATTCCTGCCCACAGTGCGTAATGTTCTGTGATTTGTCTCAGTTTATGTCCACAGGCAAGAACAGTTGAGGAAAATTGTTCGACGGAGCGATATTAAATCAGACTTTCAACTTTTCAAGGCAAACTCTCCATTCAACGCTCAGCAGATGTTTTATACTCTTCTGTGTTGCAATTTCAGTTTTGATCTTGTATGTCTACTATTACCTTTGGGTCACCTGCATTTTTCTGGTTTGAGCGAGTTTTATAATTGCAAACAAATGCACTTTTCTGTCTTATAGTCTTCCCTTTGTTAGTTCAAGGTGTTTAATTCTCTTTTTCTCATGAGCAGAATTTGTGGAAAGTGTTACAGAGGTGTAGAAGTGACTTGGAAAAAATTATGCAATTCAAGTCACGTGATTCCATGATTATTGTACCATAAGAACTAATATAGTCTCATATTCGAAAGGAGAACAGGGAAGTCATGTAGGTGAAAATGTTGCAGTCATAGGCTGCATTAAAAAAGCCTACATCAAATTCCTGGTATGCACACAGGTGTGGATTACGGGATGGGAAATGGGATACAATTAAAAAATTCAAGACTGTGAGTTTGGTCAGACATACAAAGAGGAAAAAATACAGTTGTTCAGACAACCTGAGCCATAGCCTTACTCATGTTCTGGGTGCTGGCCGCTTTACTTGCACATGTTTAAACCTCACTGGATGGGCACAGGAAAGTGAAGATTGACCAAAAAGATTCAGCCTTGGTGGTAACGATACAAACACCCTCAAATGTGTCATCTCTGACCAGTGCTGGTGGTATACTGCCTCTTTAGTCTGCAAGCCGGTAAATCAGGACAGCAGCAGTTCGTAGCTACTTTTCAGCCTCCTGTGCCTCCTCTTGTGGTGCCTCTGTGTCTACGCTTCAGGCCAGGCAAGCAGGAGAGGACCAGGGCTGGGGTTGCCTGCAGCACCAGGAGAAACATCCTTAGCTGCAGAGCTGCTTTGCAGACCTCAGCTGGGATATGGTCCATCTCCCTCCACTGTCAGATATGGGTGGGGCAGGTGTGTGCTCACAGCAGAGGGATCTTTGGGTTGGTTGTTTCATACACTCTTTAAGGTCCCTTAGAAACTGAGACCCTATGTCACCTGAAGCTTCTTCATCATCTTTTCTTCCTTCCTTATACACTCTTTCCTCAAGTCCTTAGACCTAGACTTGGAGAAACTAGAGTTCTGCAATGAAATAATAGGATTTTTTTTAAAAATACTTTTATTATGTATTTGTACTCTGAAATGGCTGAAGTATTTGTGTGAAACTTTAACACAAAACATATGAGCATCCTTAGAGGTATTTATAAGCTCAGAGTGCCCTGAGACGTGTTTATATTTTTTAAAAAATGCTCTGTAAGAGTGCAGTCCAGCTAATTAAAGTTTTAAAAAGCTATTCTTCATAAGCAACAGGACATTTAAAAGGCAGAAACCTTCACTGGAGCCACTATCCAGCAAAAATGTTCAAAAACTGGTTATCTGGAAATACCTGTGTGTATTTAACTAGAAGTGGTCTGTGTGGCACTGGAGATTGGATTCAATAATAGTGACTATTTCCAGCCTTAAAGCTTCACAGCCATGAAGTGTCAGGGGCACTTCAGCTGACACATGCAGGTTGGACACCAAAAAGTAAATCTTGGCTCTTCTTAGGAGTTAGGAGGCTTTTGCTCTCAATTTCACTGAAAGCAGGATTTCAGCCAAGGTGAAATCTTAACTTGAGGCTTTCTTGTTTTGAAATTGTGAAATGAACAGCTGTAGTTGTGCTATATATCTTCTGTATTGATCATGGAAGAGACTGAATTTCACATTAACCTCATTGTATAAGTAGAGACTATAATATTAAAAGACATTTAAGCCAATAAATGCAAGATTTATGCTCAATAAATGAATCACTAGAGTAATAA
Source organism: Acrocephalus scirpaceus scirpaceus (assembly GCA_910950805.1). Lineage (NCBI taxonomy): Eukaryota > Metazoa > Chordata > Aves > Passeriformes > Sylviidae > Acrocephalus > Acrocephalus scirpaceus. Next base: position 49,459,201 of record OU383774.1, on the reverse strand, counting down.
TAATCAGAAGGGGAATTAGTTTACATTTAGAAGAAGTGGTAAGTCACTGTGGCATATAAAATGCTACATAACAAAAATAAAATGGAAATGACTCACAAAAGTAGATTAATTAAGAGAGTATGTACACAGCATTTTTGTTACTCAGTTTCTTATATCTGTATTTATACAGAAATCCCTAAAAATAAAGTGCAGTATTTGTACCATGAGCACTGTAAATGTTAATTTAAAAAATCTGCAGTTTTAGGTTCCAAACAGATACTTTCATTTCTTGGCAATTGATAGTTATGTACTTTTAATTTTTATTCCTGTGCAAGCTGAGTAGTCATTGATAGCATCTTAACCTCACTCTTTTTTTTGTCTTACTCCTATCATATGATATTCTCAGATGTTTAATTGCAGTTAAAATATATGAGCTGTTTCATATAGGGCATCACATTTGTTTGGTTTAGTGCAAAAGGGACTGAGCAAACAGGACCCTTGTTACTATGTTATTAAACAGTTATCTGTAGTTGAGTTTGTTACACCTTTTAATAGCTGCTTTTGAGGGTAAAATGATGAATTACGTGTCCTGTGAGCTTGATCCAGTATATACTAGTAGTGTCATTTCTTATTTATACTCATTTTATAGATATATAAATGTGAGCAAGTCAAAAAACCCTCATCTTTGTGCCTTGTGGTACACTTTTTGTTTAAAAACCTGAGGAGTTTCCCCTTTCAGGTTCAGTTTAATGGGTCAGCTGAGCACACCATAATAGGGTGGGAGAGAGGAGGGCTCAAGCACCTTGAGCTAGACTGTTTAGAAGTGGTTGAAGAGTAGACAGTACGATTCAGAGCACTTGGGATTATTATGGCTTGGCTGAAAAGGATGTGTGTGACTCAGTTTGAAAACATCTTGTGGGTTTTTGTCTCTCATTTGTTACAGGACTGAGTTTAATTCTGCTGGGAGAAAACAATCACTCCATAACAGTTCAGAGCACATGGGATTTTGACTAATGCAGACACAGAGATGAACGAAAGTTTCTGTCCTTGTGATAAGTTAGGTAAACTCTGCAAAGTGACTTGGTTTGAAATAATGGGCTGTGCAGTACGTCTTAAGTAAATACCATCTGCCAGGCATGGAAACTGCCTGCCTGGAACATACCAGCCGTTTTGCTTTCCAGTCAAAGCCCTTTGCCAAAGAAGGACTCAGCCCTGCTACTTACTCCCATGAATCGTCCCCTGTGCTAAAGGGGCAAAATAATACATCCCAATAATGTCAACTGGTATTGTTTTAATGAGCTAGATGTTACAGGCCTTTGGCAATAGTTGTGCTCTCTTTTAATCGGATTGTGGTTGTAGGAAGGTCTGTTTGTGCGAGCAAAGTTTTCAGGATTTGGAACCAAAATCTCTATATATTTATTGTTATCTCTCTCCTTTAGTCCCAATGGCCTAAAGAGTATCTGATTTTTTCCCCCCTTAATGTATCACTAGTGTCTTTCATGGTTTGTTTATTTTATTGATTTTGCTGTGCTTGTTTCTAGTCCTCCACCACTTGAATGGTTTAGGAATATGGATAAAAGGAGTAAATTCAAAACAGAATCTCTAATTTAATTCTCGCTTTTATCCTCTTTAATCAGATACACACACCCACTGGCATCTGGCACCCCCCAGACCTGCCATTTTCTGGGAGATTTCTCAGCTTCCTTCCTGGAATCATTTGCAGGAAAATACAGCCTTTAAGAAAAGGCAATACAGCTTTTCCTGCTGAATGGGTTGAGAAATGAGGATGATGGTACAGCTTTTCCTCCTGTGTAACACTTCTTTGCAAGGAACTGCTGCTTCTCCAAACCCCCCCAGTACATGCTGAACCATGTGGTTCTTTCCTAGATCTCTGACAATGCTTCCCCCTTCCTTACTGCATGTAAACTCTGGGCCAATTATTTCAATGTCCAGTTATCCACATTATTATCCAGAAACTCCTGTTTGCAAGTATTAGGTGTTAACACATCATGTTCCTGTGTTGGTATAGCAGTTAAATGTCCCTCTGAGTCTGAGTGGACATATCTGTGCTGCTAAATTAAAGAGATGGGAGGTGAGCTTGAAGTACCCCCTGGGCTGCTGAGCAGATTCTCTGGCTCAAAGAAATTTCTATTTCTTTGGTCTTCTCCAGCTGGCACAGCTCAGACTAAGCCTCAGAGAGGACTAGTGAGGACATGAGCTGAGTGATGCCACTTGACCAAAAAACAAGAATCAGTCTGTCTCTCATTTAGCAGTGTAATTGCAACCCCTCTTGCTGCTGTCACAGAAGGCACAAAATGAGTAGAAACCTTGCTCAAAAGGTCTAAAGAGCCAGTAATAAAGTTTCTGTAGTATTATCCCCCAAAAGAGGTAATACAATTTTTAATGCTTGACATTTCTGATGGAAGTATGGAAAAGTAAATGTATCCTGTCATGAGCTGCCTTTTCATTCCTGCAAAAATGCAGAAATAAATTCTGTTTAAAAGCCAAGTACTTAAGTAATTTTCATTATATCATACTGTGAAACAGACAGTTCATATTAGCTAACCACAATGCCATCCTTCTCCTTTTGAAATCAGTATCGCAAATCTCTGTAAGGTCAGAACTTGGAAAAACTGTTCCAAATAATTAGATCATATTGCTGATCCAAATAACTGCAGCATCCAAGTGTCCTTCCAAAAGACCCAAGATCTGAAAAGGGACCAAAGAAGTTAGATGACTCTAGATTTGAGGAGGAAGCAGTATCTCTGTCAGCGCTCAGATGGCACAAGGGCAGGACTCATGTGAAAGGCACGGTCCTTTTCCATCGTTTCAGCTCCAGGAAGCGCAGAATGTTTCATTTTCCCTAGTCCTCAACTGATACAGGAGTGGGAGTCTGGACAGGACAAGACTCTCAGAACCACACAATGTGGCTTTTTCATAATATATTTGGCAAACTTCAGTGTTCTGTGGGATGAATCTAAGTTTTGTGTCTTTAATTGCATCTGATGGCGGCAGCTGAATATCTAATCATTTTGTAACTTCAGAGGTAATGGCTTTCTCTTCCTGCAAACCTTTATCTGAAGGGGATAATGTAAAATCCAAAAGTTAGTGCTTGGCACAGAGGGTGAGGCAGTAAGTCCTTGACTTTATTTTTTTTTTCCTTTTTCTTTTCATTTTCACAGCTATATTTCTATTTCTGAGGCCATTTTAAAACTGCCATTCTGTCAGCCTCACTTCATTAAAAGTGTGGCAGTCTGCCTAGGTCTTATCCAGAGTTAAGAGGAGTTTCTTGTCTCTTAAATTCAGCAAGCATCAGTCTATATCTGTCTTGAAAGCTCCTTCCAAATTAACAGACTGAGATATCAGAATACTTTCCCCAAAACTTTATCATTCGAACTGCTGATTCTGCATTAAAACTAGACACCCTTGCCAAAACCTGAGCCATGGCAGCAAAAGCTGCATTTCATACTACTGCCTGAGTGCTGTAGCCTGGATCAAATAATACAGGCACTGATTCATGGCCAGGATTGCTCTATCTTTATCCAGTGCTTCATGCTGAAAGCTGGAGCTGTCTTCATCGCGGTGATGGCTGATCAGACATCGCATCAGTGGGGCTACCTGGGGAGATATGTGGCTGCAGTTCAGCCCTGAGGCCATCCCTCCCCAGCAGCTCACAGCCATGACACCCTCTTTGAAGGGCCATGGGTGCCAGCAAGAGCCGAAGAGGTGCCCTTGCACTTGCACATGGGGCAATTGTCAGTTCAGACTAAGAAAGGTCTGTTTACCAGCAGCTTCTGAAGGAAGGGAGAGATTTCCGGTGACATTTTAATTCCCTTTTATGAAGAGCTATTTTTAGGCAGTGCTGCTGCCAGTCATATCAAATGCTTTGTGTCTTTTGAGTTTTCACTGAACTGCATAATAAGCGTTTCAGCTCCCTGGCACATAATGGCAGTGTTATTTGCTGAAAGTCTTATTATTTCGAGTGGCCTCTTATCTGAAGATCAATTCATTAGTTCTGGCCTCTGAAGTTTAAAAGGAAACAATTGCAGTTGCTAAAGAAAAAATTAAATTACATTTTGTCTCAGTAATACTTATTTTCTCTAATATTGGGTACTGAAAGTTTATTTTAAGACTGACAAAGCAGCTGATCCATATTTCAGGGCTGTAATCTGTCCTCTGACCTGCACAGCTTGTTAAGATGGGTGAGGGAACTGGACTATCGCTGAGAGAAATTTAGTTCCTATTCCATTATTTGGTTTATCTTTTTAGTTGGAGAGTGCAAACCAGTTTCCACCAGTTTCCAGGTGCTCATGGAAAGCCACCAGCAATGACAGCTGCAAGCAGAGGTCACTTAGGTTACTCAGCTAAGTTTACTCAGCTAAGTAATTATGTGGTTCTCAGAAGTGTCTCAGACCTTTGAAGTTGCATTGTTCTAGACCAATGGTTTTGGACCATTTCTGCGGAAGACTTTGGTTAAGAAAGTTACTGTATTGCTGTTGGACTCTCATTGGGCATGGGACCTAAGAGTTGTACAAGCAGGAAGACAATTCTGACACACCACCAGGTATGATATTATGTATGAAAACTGGAAGAAGACTGTGGTCCAAAGTCCTGGAAAATCCTCCATCTTAAGTTTTCAGTGAGAATTGGTATAAAACTATTGGCATTTTCATGGTAGCTCTGCAGAACCACTGACTCCCACACTGGCAAGGCTTTTTACAGCTCATGATGCCTGTGAATGTTTCTAAGAACAGAAGATTTTCAAAAAAACTGCCAAGACCAATAAAGAGAGCTTCTATCTGAATATATAGTACACAGAATTTTAAGGATAAGGACACAAGTAGTTGAGTGAGTAGCTTTTCTTGTTCATCAAAACATTTCTGTTACCAGAATGCTTTCTTCCTCCTGAGCACCTGAAGCAGTTAAAAATTTTCTGGTTGAAACTATTCCCATATAGCTTGTTTTTTAGAAAACTTATGAAAACCCAAAATTGTAGAATAATTGTTTTTAGTGAATATTCAATAGACATAGCCATAATCCATTTAAATTGAATCAAAAATGTGCCACTCATTTTTTTAAAGTATTCCTTATTGACTCTGTAGCAGCTGGAAAACTATAGCAAGTTTTAATTATCTTCAGAAAACAAAAAGCTCCTGCCAACACATGCTGGTTATTATCAGCAGCTGCTGTTTGCTGACATACTCTTTCAGCATATATGAGGCTCAGCTGTCCTAAATAATCATAGTAAAATGCAAAATAGATCTATAGTGATGTTAATTTCTTGTTAGATATTTAACTGCTGATGTAATTCATACTGAATTTAGGTCTGCTTCTTTGTTTAAGCTAGAAGAAAATTATTTAAAGCCAGGATTAATTTTTAAGAGGTGCAAATAGCTGGAACAAGTTTAAAATATTTAACTGTGGTGCTTTTTAACAATCCACTAAAAATAATGAAATTCCCTGTTGCCATGGTTTTAGCATTTGTATAAGTGGAAAATTTGACTTCCTGCCTTTGAGTAACAATTACTCTAACTTTATAGCAATGAAAAAGTTACAAAATAATTTGCTGATTTAAGCAAAAATCTTTACATGTCATCCTTTTATTAGCAGAAGTGGTGATCTTTATGGCAATAGCAGTTGTCAGATCAGATGCTGCAATTCTCTTTATTGTGTAATTTAGCAAGGTTTGTTTTTTTAATGGCACTAGTGTACTCTTCAGTCTGAGACAGCAATAAATACCTGTGACATTTATGCTTCAGAAATGTTTAGAAAGACACATAGGTATGGTAGATTTTTTTCGATGTATCTTGAGCCTGCATATTCTCTAAATTGGAAAATTTGTGATTAACTCAGTTTCCCATTACCTTATATTCTCTGTGATCTATTTTAATTTTGCCCTGAAAAAGTACAAAAGTTTTCAGCCAATCTGTAAAACGTGTTGTTGGCACCAAGGCAATTTTAGACCATTTCTTGATCACATGAGAGATTGACAGAGACTTGATGATTTCCATTCTGAGGCTTAACCTGAAGGGAAATGTTGCATTCAGCAGATTGGACTCATGACATTTTAAGAAATTCTTTGATATGAATTGAAAATATGCATGAGACTCCACATAGTTCTATTTCACTGAAATTACTATTGACTTTTGGACTTGGGTTTTCACCAAGTCAGTTTTTAATCAAACTGCAATCTACTGAAATACAGTTCAGGCTCTAGTTTTAAGTAGGACTCAGGTGACATTCATCCAGGCTGTGTCCATATGGTTATACGACTTCAAACCAGCTGGGTAAGGCACATATTCCTTTGCTGTCTTAGAGACTCAGAGTTCAGATCCCCAGCAGAGAAAAACACTGTGCTAAAACAAAATAGCTCTAGTTTGCATAAAAATATTACATGCAGAAGCATCACAGTAGCACCACTAAGTGCAAGAAATAATCCTGGTTGTAGTCTCACATTCAAGAACCATGATTTCTCATTCGATACGTCTGTTTCACTGAAACATCCTAAATCCTCCAAAACGTCAATGTACAAGAACTGCCCAGGAAACAAAACTGAGAACTTTACAGAATTACAGAATAATTTAGGTTGGAAGAGGCATTGAGGGGTCGTCCAGTCCAGTTCCTGCTCAGAGCAGAGACAGCTGAATCAGGTTGCTCAGAACCTTGTCAGGTTTAGTTCTGAGTTCTCCAAGGACTGATATGCAACTTCCACATGTACTCTGGGCAACTTGTGATGTTATTTGACCACCTTCATGGTGAATTTTCTTTTCTCTTATGTCTAATTGGATTTAAAATTCTGCAACCTTGTTTCTGTTGCCTTTCATCCTACAGTTGTGCACCTCTAAAAAGACCCTGGATTCACTCTCCTGTTAAGCAGATTAAGTCGTCAATTAGCTCTCCTAGCCTTTTCTTCTTAAGGTTAACAAACACACCTCTGCTGGTCTTTCCTTCTTTGTCAAGTGCTTCAGCCCTCTGCAGGGCTTGATGCGATATGCCCATGATGTCCTTGTGCTGGGGAACCCCAAAATGGACAGAGTAGCCTGTAGTTTCACAAGTGTGGATAACAAAAAAGCAATCATGTACCTTGATCCACTGGCTACATTCTTCCTAATGCACTAGCCTAGTGTGGGAGTGGTGTCATTGGCCAAAAGGGCAAATTTATGTACAGTTTTTTGCCAATAGAACCCTGAAGGACTTTTCTGCAAGAGCTGTCCTTGTCCAGTTAGCCCCAGTCTGCCTGGTTGCAGAGGGTTATTCCATCCCAGCTGTAGGATTTTGCATTTGCTTATGTGGAATGTATGAGGTTTCTGTCAGTCAATTCCTCCAGCTTGTCAAGGTCACTTTGAAGAGCACTTCTCCAGCATCTCAACCACTCCTCCATGGTTTGGTATCATCCACAAATCTGCTGAGTGTACTTTATTCCATAGGTTGTTATTAAAGACATTAAACAGTATCAGCCCAGTATCATTGCCTCAGGGATACCAACAGTAACCAACAACCAGCTGGCCTTTGAACTGCTGAGCACAAACTGTGAGACCAGTGATACAGTCATTTGTCTCACCATTTGTCATCCATGTAATCTATCATTCACTTACCCCATTTGGCTACAAGGATGCGGTGGGAGACCAAGTTAAAGACAAGCCTCCTTGTTCTGTCTCCTTCCCTAACTAGTCCCTAACAGCCCATGGGCTGTGGTGTACTTCAGGCTGTGTCTATGAATCTGCCTCTCAAGACAACAACCCAAGTTCAAGATCTTGCCCACATTCCTATGGCATAAGCAACAGTAAACCTTTCTCGCTTGTAACTTCTGTCAGCTTCAATTTTATATAAATCAATAACTATGCATCAACACAGATAATTGAACCAGGACCTCCAAATCCTGTGATCTGTGCTATAAGCACTATGCTGCAAAGTCAGTCTCAGTAGACCTTCAATTCTGTAGCATACATGGTATTGGATTCATAATTCATTGAATGAAACTAACCTGTTGTTCTGCAGTCTTTATAAAGAAAATAGGATGAAAGCAGAGAAAAATAAACTGATTTTGTAGCTTTGTTTATTTGTGATTTGTCTTGGTGAGCTGTTAATGTGTACTCAGTCCAGTCCAATGAGTTGATGCCATTTGAATTAAGTTGTTTTATCCCAGCTGAGGAGCTTCAGATTAGTCTAGGGAAATTTGCATCAGAGATACAGGGTGAGATGAGAGGGGAGCAGCAGGTCTGCTCCACCCTTCCCAGTATCTTTATTGCCAATGTACAGTGTGAGGTGAGGCCACATCTGCAGAGCAACTGAACAAGCCACAACGGAGATCAAATATAAGACAAACGAGGGGTAAGGAGACAGACAGGTAGGTCACTGTTGTCACTAATGCAGGAGATAGGGGAGTCCACCAAAAATATCCAGGGATGCTGAATCAGAAGTTGTTTTTCACTCTGGCTTCTGAGTCTTAGTCTTGCCCCAGGCAACGGATAGCTGTATTTAAACTGCCATTATCTATCCAGGATTACAAATATGACTCAGGTAAAGGAGGGCAAGTAAATGCAGGTCTACTGCAGGGATGTACATATAAGAAAATGAATCTACACAAGTTTTTAGTCCTATGAAGACGGAAGAGTTTTGAGCTAAATATAGGCATCTAGTTATTGTTATCTACCTTTTTTTTTTGTCTGTCCCAATTCCTATCAGTAGAGGAAGAAAAAAAATTCCAGAAAATAAACATTGCTTACTCTTTCTAGGAAACATTTAAAAGGCCAAAGACCATCACAGATATCTATATGATCAGAGTAACTGGACTGCAGGAATTAGCTTAGCCAGATAAGTAGTTTTGTAGGCTTTAATAATGAAGTAAACCACTCATTAAAAAATTAAAAAGTGCACCTCTGAAGTATTGGCTTTAAAACATTTTGACTTTAAAAAGCCTGAAGGACTTTAGATTGTAAGGAGTCCACTGTGATTCTGTATCTGAAAAACCTAGAAAACTTTACTAGTCTCTTCTTAATTGGTATGTTTTATACCACATCAAAAAAGTAAAAAGTTCCCACTGGCTAGCAGAAATAATTAAGCTTACCATTTTTTAAAAATGGTGCTTTTGAAGTAAAGCATGACCTTAAAGATGCATTTTTTTTTTAACCTCCCTGACCATCCTCCTCAGACCATTTGAAACCTTTGCGGTAAGCAGAAGTGATAGGTGGTCAGTAGCCTTAGAAAATTCTGGTAGCATCTTTGTAAATTGGAATCTGTAGCTGTTACTGCAAATTGAAGATCAGAAGATGGACACAGCAAATCTCAGAGATTCTGATGGAGTACAAATGATAGCAGAGCAGTAAAACCAGAGTTACAGTTCCAGAGTCCCCAACACTGTGCTCAAGTACACTAGATCACACTACCTTGCCAGAGTAGAAAGACACACAAAAGGCACACTGGCACTGAAATACTACAGTTTATTTCATGGGGCCTTTCACCTACAGCTCTTTCTAAAGGAATTGGCAAGGGTATAGGCATGGCAGTAGCAAGGTGACAGATGTGGCACCAGAGAGGTACATAACATCTCTGCACATCAGAGAGAAGGTATCAGTCAGGGCCAGTAGCTGGCATGGAGCACCCTGGGGGAAATCCTCAACCTTATGTAAAAACTGCACCATATAACACCTCTTGTAACTGAACTGAAACTGTGACCAAAATTATCTCCATTGAAGACCAGAATGAAATTTCCTGTGCTGGCAGCAGGTGTGGATTGGAGCCTTGGAGTGAGTGGGGCAAGGCCTGGGGCTTGTTTCTGAAGTGTTGGCTGTAACCTGGGTGCTGGTCTGGAGAAGTGAGCAGCTCACTGCTCAGCCCCGGCTCTGGGCATTGTCACTGGACATGTAATCCAGCTGAAATGCACATTCTTGCCAAAAGGGCCGGTTTCGTTCCTGGCCGCTTCCCTCCTTTGGATCGAGGCTGGTAACAGTGTGACTACAGGATGGCTTGTTCAGGTTATTGGCCCAAAAGTTTGTGCTTGTATGGTTTTACACAAGGTAGGTGGTAAGAATGTGTAGTGAGGAACGGGACAGCTCTGTTTAATGTCAATCAGCAGTGTTACTGAATTAAAAGCAAAGACTGTAGCTGCACAAGCAATGCAGAGAAAGGCAAAAAAGCAGCTGGGTGTATTGGATTTGTTTGCACATTTCTAATGTGTCCTTATGTCATAACTCAGCAGAATTATTTTAAATAGACATTTTAGAGTATCTTAGTTGGAAATCGAATTAAAATATGGCAAGGTTATGCACAGAACATATTTTGAATTGTTGTTCCCATTTGTTTACAAGAATCCCGGATAAAATCCCTTTTTCTCTTGCCTGGATTGTACTGCCTTTGTTATCTGTGGTCCACTGATGTTTGCAACTCTCTTGATTACTATTGGAAAGCAGTTATTAAACAAGGTGTTTCATTCTTAACAAAAATTCCCTAGAAACTGGCAGGGGTAAAGGATTTAAAGGTCTCATTCTGAAATGCAGATCATATCTTTTTATTAAGAATTTCTTTGTGGATATTGGAAATGTAAAGTTGACATTTCAAGAGAGATCAGCACAAGCAAAGCATACAGTGCTTAGAAAAAGAAAAGCCAGATTCTTCTGGCATTATTCATAAAGAGAAATATTGGGACCTCATGTGAATCAGCAGGTAGGAGGCTGCAATGTGCCAGTAATATCATAGTGCTCTTTGAGCATGTTTGGCAAATGCAGAGGTTCAGAACAGGTCTAAGCTTTTGATTCAATTGCTTATCTATCTACTAGTCTGATTTTTCTCCTCTACTTGCTTTACTTTCTTGCCTTATCACTCTCTACCATAAGAAATAACAACACAAATTTTGGCCCTATGTTTTGCATCTGCCTACAGAGATAACTTTCCATAACTGCCATTTTCATTTTGGTATTTTCCCCTTCCTTATCACACTACACACATGCTCCCTCTTCCAAATCTGCTAAGAAAGTATGCTAGCAATGTGCCTTTACATGTTTGACAGAACTGTAGCATGCATAAGATCACTGATCATTAAAAAAAAAGCTGTCTAAACAAAATCTTTTTTTTTTACTTTATGTACATTTTTTTCAGTGTTTATGCACATTTTAATTCAGCTGCACAGAGTCTGCTTGTATAGTTGCCCCTTTCACCCCTTTTTCTTCTCAGTTTGCCTCCCTACTCTGTAAACAAAATGGAAATATACCTTTAAGCTGATAATTTTTAAAAAATCACTGATTTGGAATGGTTTTATTATGTATCAGCTATAGTTAAAAATACAAGTTTTATATTTGGGAACCTTTGTTGCTGCACATTTACAAATCAGAGAGATGAACACTCGTCTGCAGACACCCTCATGAGCAAAAATAGCATGTTCCCAAGTGGTATCATTTGGGAAGGCTGTAGTACAAATTCCCTGGCAGCTGGGAAAGCAGGACAGAGTGCAAGACAGCACTAACAGCTTCTGTGATAGAGGGGAACTCATCATGGCCCTCTAGAAGTCCCCTTGGGGGCCCTGTGCTGTTCTTGGCAACAGCCTGACCCTACAAGGTCAGTAGTAGACTGGAATCAGGAAAATTTCCTAGTTTTGTAGTGTTATGGTGATTTACTTCATTCAAGGTGTTCTCAGATCTTTTTCCTTTAGACAAGTGTGGTTTCTTTTCCATAGCTTGTTCAAGAATGGACCATACCGATAGGAGTGTGGCTGCTTGGGAACCCCACACTGCCACATCACACATTTGAATGCATCCTCCCATAATTTTAGTTATTTAGGCACTGTAATAATACTGGAATTAAAACTAACTGAAGGTAAACTGAATCAAGGATTTTTGTCTACCCCATGTATGTTCTAAGACACTTGCAATAGGGCACAATTCAGCCATAAAACACATAATATATACTCAATATGCCCTAAATAACTCTGCCATGTGCTGTGGAGAAGATGAAACTCATCTATGCAAGAAACTCTGTACTGCTGACTTCGCCCATGAGAATTTTGGAAGCACTTCAGCAACAATGCATCCATCAGTCAGTCACCTGTTTCCTTCCTCTCTCCTGCAAGGTTTGTTTCCAGTTCCACCTGTGAATGTCCCAGCTCAGGCCCATGCAGGAGAGCTCTGCCCTGTGGACACCCAAGGAGAGCACTTCAGGCAGTGTATCACAGCAGGCTCTTAGGGCCTCAGACCCTTCAGAAAATCGTGTGGCAGTTTATTGTGGGGCACTGTGGCTGTCCCTGTTAAGCTTTTGGGTAACACAGTAACTGAAAGACCTTTGGCTGTGCACACTCTCCCTTAGTTTTGTTATAGCTATGGCCAGGTGCAGAGCCAGTGCACAGAGATGGATTGTTTGTTCTGCAGTGGGTTGTGCCCTCTTTGCAACATGGTCTAGATCCAGTCTAGGAGGTGGTATTTGTGGGGTATTACAAAATGGCTTGTGACCCAAGACAGGAATGGTGAGATCATGATCACTGAGGGACCGCTGGGACAGCAGCTGTTGGCTGTTGCAATCCCTGTGGCACAGCTGCATGCAGACAGGAATGTCTGGCACGGAGGGAGTGCACCAGTGAGGGGATTACACGCTCATGGAGATTAAGACAACCATCAAGTAGTTTTGCATAAGGCTCTTGAGGTTAGCCAGAGGCAACAATGCAGATGCAAGTTTTGAACGCCATCCCAGCCCAGAAGTTAGGTGCCATCACTACACTGTCACAGGCTTAGAGAGTGGCTACCTTGGTGTTAGAAGTCAATAAGCAGTGATCCTGTGGGGATTTGAAAGAAGACCCAGGTATGATGAATTGGTGGCAAGTATGTAAGATACTATTTAAGTAGTAAATTTACTATTTACTATATTTACTATTTAATTTACTATTTAACTCAAGAAGAGTTAGTTTAGGTGAGTTGGACTGATGATGGCAATATTTGCCTGCCTTGAAGAGCACATCAGCAGAAAGGATTGCGCATGTAAGGTGGCCCCAAAAGCAGGTAGCTGAGGTTCTGCTAGCAGTGTGAGTGGTGCTGACATGCCAGGACGTCTGGCATTTACCTGCTCGAGGAGAAGGAATCTTCTTTTCCTCTGAAGAGAATAATTATCTTTCTCAGTGTCTGTGCCTGCAGTTACCTGCTGCTTTTGTGTATGAAACTGCATCATGGGATGATAGCAACCAGAGGAAGAAAATCCTATCACTGTTTTAATTGGTGGAGAGCACATTTGTCTGACTTAAGGCTAGGTGGTGGTGCCTACAAAGGTGCCAGTGTGCTCAGTGTCTTCAAATGCACCCAGAAATTGCAGTGTTCCTCACTGCAGCCACTTGGTACCACTATAGCAAGGAGTACAGTGCTGTGTGATGTCATCATTTTTTATTTTGACACTGTTTATGTGTCCCTGTTTGAGACTGAAATATGGTTAAAAGCTCTAGATACAGGCTTGTGCCTCTTCTTTCTTAGCTAAGCTCTCAGAGACTGGTACAGTTACGGGTCATAATATTTAATTAAAAAGTAGGTAAGCATTAAAATGCCAGCATTCCAAGGGTCCTCATAAGAATTAAGTAGTATGGAATAGGCAAGAAAATTGGGAAGTGCAGTGGCCTTTGTTAGCTGAGCATCATGCAGTGAGTGATAATGGAAGAGAAGTCTCCAGCAGGGACACTGCCATCAAACACACAGTTTGTAGAGACAGGAACTCTGCATAAAAGCCTGTCCTAATTTGTCTGATCAAAGCTTCCTGTCAGATTGAAGTGCAGACCTTCTCCACCTAGGGTCTTTGTAGGACAACGTGTGTGTAGTGGGGGGAGTGTTCAAGAGCTGGTTCAACAAGAGCCAAGTACAATTTGTTTAATGCCAAACCTGCTGTGTGAGGTTAGATGTACGTGCCAGTGTCAAATATCTTAATCTGAGCCCTGAATACTGATATAACTCCTTTCTCACATGCACTGTCAAAATTAGGCAGTGTATAAGTTCAACAAGGCTTGTGGCTTACAATGTCTTCTTAAGGAATACCATTACATTGCATATTAACTGCCTCAGCAGTGTCCTTATTAAAAATTTAGTTTGCTATTTCTACAGTAAACAAGATGATGCTTGCTTTGCAATAGATAACACAAACTAGTTCTTGAATACCAGCCCCAGCAAAGCCTTGTTTGTGGCAAGTTTGCACGTCAGGGTTCAGCTTTGTGCAGATTTTCTTTGGCTTAATAAGGATTGAATTTGTGCTGAAGCCTTTTCTTTAGTGAGCCACTAAGAGGCTCTCTTTCCATTACCCTGCTGCTTATTTTCACAAAACTTGTAAGAGTGTAATACCTTTGAGCCATCTGTCTCTCTTTCAAATCAGCCAATTCATTCAAAAGTTATTGGTGGAAATGATAAGGAACCTGACACAGAAAGGGAGACAGACCAAAAACACAAAGCCTAGCCATGTCAGTGGCATTTCCTTAGGAAATCAGTCTAAACACAGATTGTACCAAAAAAATCTTACAAAAAGTCTTTGTGGACTAGATCTCTTTCATATAAGTTACTCCAGGTTTTGAATTAAAAATCAGCTTATAAAAATACATAGAAGAGAATTTCACCCTATAAATAGGACCTTTCTCCTATTCTTCAAATGCGACATAAGAGAAAGCCCAAAACAAGGTCTGAGACCAAGAAGTGGTATTTCTTCAGAAAGCACCTGCTCAGGTAGAGGAACTGTCCAGCTGTGGCAGTGGGATCTGCTCAGAAACCTGCACCTAATGGACACAGACATCTGACTCGCCAGTTCAGAGACCTCTTCTGCAAGGCCATCATTTACATTTCATGTTGTCATATCTGTCTAGGAGCTCTGGCATTACCTGTCTAGTTCAAATCTGCTCACATTGAGTAAGTCTCTTAAATCAGCCCATGTCAGCTCAGGGAACATTGCAGCCACAGTACCTTTGCTTCAGGCTTCCAATAGTCATTTGACAAAATAACTCTAGTGCTTCAGAAAGCTTACAGTAAGGGCTCTAACCCTTATCTTCATGCACTGTGTAGAGTTCCACTCAAACAAAGGAGGTTATGTTGAGCAACTGAGTGAGTCACTGTAGGTTCCAAACTGAGCATAGGCTTGGGAACAACATTTGGTTACAACAGATGGGAGGAGCACATGCTAAGAAAGATATAACTATCAGCAACTGAAAACATAGCAAGGCCAGAGGCAAATGATATGTACATATGGCTTCTGTATGAGTACATACACAGTATTTCTTCCACACTCAGTAATTAAAAAAAAAAATTAAAACATTGTCTGGTGGGAAATTTAGGTTTCTCATGTTAAAAAGTGGTATATAATTTCATTAGATGGTAAAATGAGACAACCATATAACATTTGTCTCCACTTTCCCTATAACAGGGATAAAATACTCTTAGGGCATAAATAGCAATGGACTTTAGTCATTACTGAATACTTGCTTTATTACGTTACTATATTGCAGCAGGGAAGTCTTCATGACCATATGGAAACCCACGCCCAGGGCTGACTAGGAATGCCTGATAATCCCATAAAAGAGGTCACCAAGTGTCACTGGTGGTACTCCTGGGCATCTGAGAAACAGTCTGGTGCTGCAAAAAAAATCAGAATTTTCATCGTGTGCACTTGTCATATGGGATGTGGCTACCACAGCAAATACCCCATATGTGGATCAGATACCCTGGTCAGAGGTTGAAACAAGCTGGGGCTTCTTTCCCACTGGGGCCCCATGTTAGGACCCTAGAGACCCATGCATTAGGTGACACCCCAATACACACTTTACCCTTCAGGCTGCTTACCTGTTTGTCATCTCTACACTTTCTGATTTATTAAATTATGATACAACACAGTGGAACAGATACAGTAAGACAGGCTTTCAGCATTAAATTCACTTTGTAATAGTTTCATGTCTGGAAATTCATTTAAGATCTGTATCACTGCCCAGGCTGAATCAGGCCAGAGGCATTGGGCGTATTTACCTAAGCGTGGTGTCTCAGGCAGAGGCAGCCCTCCACACCAGGTATAAACAACATCTCTTACCTACCCCTGCAATGAGCAGGTGCTCTCATTCAGTGGCAACAGCTTAATAGGATTGCAAAAGCTGTACATGCCAGTCATCCCATTGCAGGGTAATTTCTAATGACCTGCCTCTCTGTTGTGTCTCATTTGTGGAAGAAGCCGTCACACAGCTCATCAAAGTGAATTTAGCCCCATTTGTACTTGCCTGTCAACTGTCTAAGCTCTTGTTTAAGCATCTCGCTTATCACAGCAAGGAGGTACTAAAGGTTATTGTTGTCCTGTCCTTTTTAATTATAGCTGGACAGTCCTTTAATAAATGGCAACAGAAGTAAACAAGTTTCAGAATAGAAAATGAAGGATTGTATTATACTGGAGCTGTTACTTAGCATCCCACAAATCAGTCAGCTGGAAGCTGTTACTGCTGAGGACCTGTATTAGCAGTACCCTTGTTTCTAAGGCTTTGATATATATATATAGTCTTTGCTACCTTATTAATATTCACAGGATGAAAGAATATAGCCATGAATATCCATCTAGCAATAGACCATTTCAGAGAGACACAAAAGTATTGATTTCTATTTTGCAGTGTTCAGTGATGATTAATTTCCCCATACCAGTTGCCCTAATTAAGTTAAGGCTCTCTCTCCTAAACGTGAACAGATGATAGCACACCACACAGGCAAGGGTTTCATGTGCAATGAATAAACCCAGATCTTACACCCCAGCTGCCACCTTTTAGTGAAAGTGAAGAATATGTATATATATAAAATATTATATATATATATATATATGTATATATATAAAATATTATATATATATATATGTATATATATAAAATCAGGATGGACACGGATGTTTGTGGTGCTGACATGCCCAGGAGTCTGAACTATTGAAAACCTGGGTAATTTATATTTTCTGACCGTGTGTGGTGACCGAGAACCTTGATGAGGCTTGGTGGCCCCAGGATCCAGATGCTGCTCAGGCCATCCACGTGCTTGTGCAGATGCAACTACTTAGGGGTGCTGAGGAGAGCCAGAGGCTGTCACAGCTCCTTCAGAGAGGCTGGGGACAGAACTGAGTGTCTCAGACTGTAAATTAAGTACTTGGTTTGGTTACTCTGTGTCCCTCTAGCTTCCCACACTAACCCCAGGGAGAAAAACAGGCAGCTCAGTGCCGTTCTGCATTAATTTTATTTATTTCATTTTTTCATGTCTCTGAAATAGGATTTTCTTCTAACTTGGAGTATTCCTTAGAGCTCAATGAGAACTGGGAAATATTTCCCTAATACTGAGTATTACAGATTTTTTTGGATAGAGGCCCTGCGGAAAATCATGGCATATGTGTGTCTGGTTTGAGAACAGTTAAATTGTTTGAATTTACATTTACATGCATGAAAATCACCTTTGGACTGAGATTAAGCCCAGAAAGTATCAGCCCCAAAGGCACTACCTTGACAGAACTTCTAGGAAATGTAAATGAGGGTTAAGAACCGAATTTGTTGTTGAGCAATTATCTTCAAAGCAACTAACACTAAACTAATCTTCTGCAGAAAGTGATGAAGCTCTCTTGCATGGGAGAGGCAGGCTTCAAAATCCTCTGTTAACTGCAGTTGTGTGATAAGCTCAGTCTTCAGCAATGGAAAAATAGGCTGAGAATAGGCAGGACAAGAGTGAGGGACACTGGCTGGAGACTGGGATTTGTAGAAGTCTTGCAGCCAAAACTCCTGAGTGAAACAACACCTGGTAGGAAGGGCTGCATGGGCAGGCTGGGGGTGGTTCTTTGCCTTTGGAGTGTGAGGATCTTCTCTGACGGCTTTTCCCCTCCCAGGATGATTTAATTCAGGTTTGAGCAAGTAATGTCAGTACCTAAACTCATGTTCAGACTCATGTCCAAATAATTCTTAACCACTCTGATGAGCCATTTGCGTGTAAAATGACAGGCTGGGAGTTCTGCCTTGTAGTACGTTATTAGAAAGGAAGGGAGTGTCCCTTTCAAGAAGAGAGAGGCTTCCTTCATGTTTTACTCATCACTGAAGAGTTATTATATCCAAAGAAATGCTTTTTATTCTTAGGCTTCAGCTTTGGAAAACTACAATGCTACAGTTTCAAAGCCAATTTAGTTGTTGTGGTGTACAGTTTAATAGAACAACTCTGCTAGGGACATCTCTCTGCAAAAAGTAATAATTTGAAAAACTTGGAAATCATGCTTAAATTTTCTTTTTTACGATAAGAAAGTGCTAAATGTATATAAAAAGGCAGAAATCCAAAATGTAATGGTTATATATCATTTGAATGACAATAGTATGAGTTAAATGTATGCTTGCTTTATAAAGATAATAGAATTGTGCTTCTTGCAAATTAGGTAATAGAAATGTGATTAAGGAACTACTGCAGTTTTTAAAAGCCTCCTTGTTACAATAAGAAAGAGAAAACAAAATTTTGTGCTTGGTTTCATTTTAATGGGCTAATCAGCAATTAGAAAGTTGAAAACAAGTTGGTACCCAGCTCTGTACCTATCCTGGAAGTACACTTGAGAGCACAACAGACTCATTTTTATCACCAGAGGAAGAAAATTGTAGCCATAAACTGTTCTTTACTGGAGGCAAAATCACGATTTGTTGCTGGATCTCGGCCTCTGGTCCTGGTCTCAGTGCTGCCCCCTTTCCCAGGCATCTGGCATTCAGTGATTTGTAAGTTTCAATTAAGTCACTATAAAAAATGAGTAGCTTGAGGGCAGTGGTTTATTACTGGTATCCAACTCTGTTTTCATTTACTAAATGACATTCTGAAAGCTTCTATTCTGAACATAATCACCTTAGGGTATGCACTGAGCACAGCCCTGGATGATTCAATTATTTCTGAATGCTCTTCTCTCCTCAGAACATAGGGCTTCGCACATTAGCAGCATGTTTAGTGTTTCATAGTTGCTCTCTCCTTGCACTCATCAGGGTTTTCCCAGGAAGGGCCTGGAAGTATACAACTTGCTGCTGCTTTTTGAAAACTTGTAACCATTGTGTCTCTCCTCAAAGTAGCTGACTTCCCCAGATGAGTGTGTTAAAGTTGACAGATATTTATATATTTTTTGTTTCTTTACAACTGTGCTTTCCCCTTACTGTTTATGAAACCTTTGCATGCTTCTCAGAAAGTTTAATTATGGAAATTTATAGGATATGCTTTGTTCACATGAATTGTCAGACAAAATACAGTTTCCACAAAATTTTCTGGGAAGCTGCTGTAGTGAATCATAATCACTATCAGTATGTGCTGTTTCCAAAACTGTCTCACATTCTGCAGGAAAAAGCAGTCCAGACCAAGAGGTGAACCATGAACCTTTGACCTACAGCAAATCTGCAATTCACAGATCAGAGCTGTCAATAAAATTGCAGGGCTGTGACAGTAAGTTATATAGATGAGGAAAAAATGCTGAAAAGAAGGAACATGTCAAAGCCCACACATCTTTTCTGAAGGGACATCAGAACTGAACCTGTCAATAAGTGCTAAACAACAATATTTTTGATTTTATACAATTTTTAAATTTCAGCTCATTTCATAGGCGATTTCTGAGTAACAGGACAACAGCCACTTGCTGAACTGCCAGGTATTTGAGGGTTTCTTCAGTCATTAGTGAAAATCAGAAACATGCATATTAGCTAAGTCCCTTATCAGTAGTTATCCAATGTAATTTTGTGCACTCCTCTCTCCTCACCCCCCCGGCTGTTTGTTTCCATTGCCAGTACTATGCTGGCATATCCCATATCTCTGAATGGGCATTTCTCCCTCCTGTCTAATCTAGGTACACATGCTCAAAGTAAGTTTGAAGTCTTTTTGCCCTCTGCTCTGCTACTCAACACTTCAGCCACCTCAGCTGCCCCAGCTCAGTCCAGACACACACACCAGAGTACTGCTGAGCACGCTGATATTTCAGTCTCTCAGACTTAAACTCTCTCAGGCCTTTTGTGGCTGGGAGATGTGATGGGCTTGAAACTTTTAGTAAACGCTTGTCAGATTTGACAGAATTCTGGTGAACCCACGTGTCTTTCAATATCTCAGCAGGTGAACAGCTGAGGAAGCCAGAGTTGCCAAAGTCCCTTGAGCTAATACGGGGTCAAGTTTTCAGATTCTCTGTGCCCTATTCAGGATCCTGGAAATCATGGCAAAGGCTTTCATATGTGCAACTCAGGGCACTTCTGTTCGTACGAGGGTCTTCTGAGTTCATGGACTCAAGATAAGTGACCTTAAAACTTAGGTGACTCAGAACTGCCAGGCTTGGAGCTCCTGGTGTAGCTGTTGTCAATGACTTGGGTCTTGATTTCATAACAAAGATTGTGTCATTGCATCCTTGTCTTTCAGTTGGAAAATCTAGAGGCATTAGCAAAGGCCAGAGCCAAGCACTCTTTTTCTGGTATTTCTGAGAGGTGAATATGTCAGAATTTCATTTTGCAAGAAAATTTAGAAAAATCACCTTTGATCCTACGGAAAATGCAACTGAATTTCTGTATCTCCTGCATGTGGCAAGTAGTGCAAACACATAACTTTCCCAGCTGTTCAACAAGGCCAGAGCAAATGGAAGAACAGGAGAAACTAGTATCTGAGAGCCTTGGGACCAACAAAATCTTACAGAAGGTGGAAGCAGAGCTGGATTTACTGAAGACCAGAAAATCCATGGTTTTTTTTTTTCTATTTTCTAACTTGAAAATAGATTTTTATTTATAAAAGAATTCCAAAAGGATGAATGTTTGGATCCACTCAAGCTTGGCCAACAGAACTGTATTATAGCTTAACTTCTATTGGTTCTGTAGTGCATGTGCTGTTGCAAAAAATCTGGAATACAAGAGGAAGTCAAGGCATAAAATATCAATTGAGGCTTTTGTGAAGGCATTGTTAAAATCTTGCCATCTGTGAAGGGGTGAGGTTTAATATTTCTTCCATCTGCAATTCAATGAACTTGTACCAATGCAAATCTGATTAAATCAAAGGGGTAGTCACTTCCAATTATTTTTATTAATGACCATGGATATAATCACTGTAAACATAGAGTTTCTGACACTTAATAGAAAGGTTTGACCTCGTAAAGCTTAAACCCATTAGTTCATTTAGCCTGGCCTCCTGTCTATCTAAAGTGTTGAAAACAGAATTTGGTTGTTTGGCTTCAACAACCTTCCCAAAAATTCACCCTGTGTTGACTAGGAGACAAAAATTTTAAAAAATATAATGTATGAAAATCATATGTTTAACTTCTAATTTGAATTTGTCTGTTCTCACATTTCAGACATTTTTCTTGTGCTTTCTTTCTGGAATGAAGAGATTTTTACTGTCAGATATCACTGCATTCTGATAGAGCTATTTATCAAGTTCGGGGCTTTTTAGATAGGCAAAATTACTGCTCCTCAGTGTGGTATTACTTTATCCAATACATAAGCAATTCCTATAGCTGGTTTTTGAAACCTCTCAATTTTTAAAAAAAGGATGTCAAATCTGTCCCCAGCATCCTTGCCTGTTTATTATTTCCCTGACATCTCCTTAGGGATCAAATTACACAGCATTTTTTCCACAGCATTACACAGCTATTTCTTCACCCAGACCATTTTGGAATCAATGACTTCATGTTCACATCACCTTTTCAAAGGATGCAGTCACTCACTTGAAGAAGGAATGAGTTTTACCTCCTAAGGGCAGGGGCTCTTTGGCTTGATGGAGGGCAGGCAAATGCAGGAAAGTTGCTGATTATGGGGAAGAAAATTGATTCTAAGGAAAGCTTTAAAATCCCTTTCTGGCTGTCCTGGGGCAGTATTTTGAGTTTTGAGGTTGGCAGTTCAGCAGTGTTCAAATGGAGGAACAGGAAGCACAAGGGCTTTTGGGTGGGAAGTGAGTAGCATGCACCTCCTATTTGTCCGGATGGTATCCTGTGGAGTTTATTGCTCACAGTATGGATACACAGTGATACTGCCCTGATAGCGCTTCTATCATATTTTTAGTGTGTTTCTAGTAACTTCAATGAAAAAAAAAAAAAGATGCATTTTAGGTGGAAAATCTCTCTCACATACATTCCAGTCAGAGTCAGCCTCTTGAAAATCCATTTAAAAAGCAAATCATGGGCCTCTGAAAAGAGAAGCAGGAAAATCTTAAAAGCACGAAATTCAGTGATTTGGAATAAAGGAAGCTTAAAACAGACAACATCTGTTGTTTTCAATCCCATGGGATTTTCTGCTTTTTTTTTCCCCCAAATCCCAGCCCTTAATGACAAGCAATGTCAGATTTAGAAAGGAAAAAAATTATTTTTACAAAATTAGAAATGTGTCTGGAAATCTGAAATCCTTGAGTATGTAAGCCAGTGTCTGCTCCAGATCTGTCTTTGCTAATGGAGAAAGGTCCAAGTATTGTGTCATCACAACAGTTTACAAGTGCTACCATATATTTAATCAGTCTACAATGGGATAAATATTTGTTGGAGAAAAAAGAATTTCATTTAATTTTTAATGGCCAAAGCCAGATGTAGAATTGGACCCAGGGGCTAAGTGGAATTGCTATGGCATATATAATAGCATAGGCTGCTTAAAATAGTTCTGGGATCACAAAATTTCAGGGAAATGCAAAATGTTTCAAAGAATAACCAGGGTTATGAAGACATTGCTAGAAATAACTTTTTATAGTCAACAGGTTTTTAATACTATATTTCAGCATACTAAATAGATGCATATGTAAACCACCTTCTGTCAAAATAGCTTCCAATACAAACTTTGTTTTCCTAAAGTTTTGGAAAACTTTAAAGCAGTTCTGAGATATTGAATCAACTTACCAATGTCTTAACAATGTAATAGCTGGCACTGCAAAACTCTTCAAGTATCTTGTGATTTCTACGTTTTGTGTTAGAAAAGGAAGTGTAAAGGGAAGGAATCTGAAAGTAGCTGCAACACTTCACACTTTCTGTTGCTGCAGGTATGGAAGTAGCCTTTTGATAGTATAAGCTCATCACATGCATTGACATATTTTTGTACATTGTGCCATGAAGCCAGACAAGGAAATTGCTGAATTATGTCACAATCTCTAAACAAACTGACCTGCAATGCAGATTTTTGGCTTAAGAATTGATTATGTGAAATAAACCTGAGCTTTTTGCCACAAGTACATCCCTGAAAATTCTATCCTCCTCGTGAGTAGAAGTTCATACACCCTTAACTCTGTGAGGGAAACCAAGGAAAAAATCTTTGGATGCCTTGTTAGCAGTTATCTTGACTGGAGAGGTCTAAGTTATCACTAGTCCTTGCTCAGCAAGTTGCACTGATCACAAGTGCCACCAAGCCGACAACCCTTCCTCGTCTGAAAATCCAGTTACCATTCTTTTTTAAGTCACATACCTTGCCTACACTCTTAGTTGCTGTTGCAGCCTTTTGGCTGGTCTTCAGAGTGCAGTCCAACTGCAGCTACCTTCTTGCGCAAGGCTTTGGCAAATCTGATATGTCGACTCTCCCTGCCAGCTGCCTTGACATCCACACTGCACTGGAGCCCTTGTGCACCCATTTGCAAAGACCTGTAAACTGCAGGGCATGTTAACCTTAGGGAACCTTCACTGTTTGCTGTCCAGAGGTACACAGCTGGGCTGCTGAAACTCTGTGTCCCAGGGAAAAAGATTTTGAAGGGTGACTGCATGGCCTTCTCAGAGCTGCTGGAACCATTGCATTTCACTCCCTGGACATGTGCAGGAAGGACCATGCAACAGAGCTCTTTGCTTATAGCCTTCCTCTTCCCCCCAATAATTATAGTCCTGTTTGCCAAGCCAAATGAAGAGCTGTCAGGGGGAAATGTACATGGTGCTAAGCAAGTCTTTCCCTTTGCACATATGTACTGTTACGTGCCTATAGAAATAATAGTTCTAATTTGTCCATGAGCTGCACTGAGCAGTGCTTTCAAGATACACGTCTCTCTTAAGCTCCTTCACAGAGCCTTTACAAGCAGCCTGTGTATGGAAAGAACTCAACAGCTCTGGAGTGCATCACAGATAAATTTGCTAAAGCAGTGTGTGTATGGTGTTTTTTGTTTGTGGACTATAAATTAATGAAAACCTTAGTAATGTAACTTCAGCTTTGGTTTCCATTCTTATTAATGCTGCTACCACATCTCTGATACAGCTGAGTTGCAGTGGTACAAGGGAGGATTAGCTTAATTCCTAGCTTTATTAATGATGCTGATACTGTTATTTTATTAAGGTTCTTGTTATTTTTACTTATCTTGGACTGCTCTGAGAGGTTTTTTTATGCAAGTAAAAAGAAGGGGCATGAACTCTGTGGTAAATCCACTGACTCAGTTTAATATTGACAGCTTTATCTGGACTTAAGCCACTGTATGTAGGATATATAGGATCCAAATCTGAGCTGACTTCTGACTGTGAGCACGTAGGAATTTTTTTTTTTTGTGAGTTTGGTAGTGTTTCAATGTTTGCAGTAGTCTCGTAAGTCTAGATGGTTTAAGGTTCATTCACTGTGTGAGCTGGCCATCTGCTCTCAGTAATTGCAAATTCACTTCCAGTATTAATGAACTGTTCCTGTGTTCTTGCATTTCTCTGAAATGCCTCTGGCAACTATTCTTTCCTCACATGGAAAAGTCACAGCAGATGTGGGATTCACAAGGACCTCAGCGCTTGTCTCTTGCTACACTTCTGGCAGCAAATTGCAAAGTGCAAATAACTTTTCTAACTGCCTAATAACTGCAAACCCATTAAGTGTAAATTCTGTGACACCAGAAAAAAAAACCAAACCACTTGCTTTAAAAGAGCCCTAATGGGATTAGGGACTGCGTGAACACCTGGGGTTGCTCTCAGGGCTGCTTAACTGGAACATGTTAGAGATAAGGACCCAGCTTTTCCTTGAGCATTGGCCAGAGGGACGGCAAGCTGCCCAGTGGAACTGGGGCTGGAAGTGTGAGGTGGGGATGAGCTTCCACATCTCCTGGCACCCCGCTCCCTCATAGTCGCCTTCATAAAGTGGAAAAACACTCATGCCACTTCCCACATTTTTCTTTTACTAACAAACCATCAGACTTCTGTTTTCTTAAAAAAAAAAAAAATTGCCTTCATGAATGCAGCCAGAATGAATGCAGCAGTTTACATTTATTTACCCTCCTTTGATAAAGGACCAGTCCCAGCAAGAGCCCCAGACAGTGCTTTGCACACTGCTTCCAGCAGACTGGTTTGGTGTGCAGGGTGTGCTGCACCCTTCACAAACTGTGTGTTGGTCTCCTCCTGCTCTGGAGCTGCTGTCACAGCATGAGCTCTGCTGTGGCATCCCTGTGTGCTGCATCGGGACAAGCCAAGTGCCACAGCCCAAGGATCCCCATCATTTCCCAAGGGTCCCATTCTGGGAGGTCTGTCAGCTTCAGCCCACCAGGGCAAGGGGCATCAACCCAAGCAGTCTCCTGCACTGAGGTACTTACCAACAGCTACCACTAAATATCCTGACAAAATGCAAAAGCCAAAATCCTCTTTTTCCACACTGAACTGCCCAAGTTGTATACTTAAAAACAAACTACCTGATCACTAGTTTCCTGTAAAATGGAAAGGATTCAGGAAGTGGAAAATCCAAGGATGCAGTGGAACTCACATTTTGCATGATACCTTAATGCTTTTGAGATGTCTGGCCACCAACAGTAGGTACTTAAACCCACATTTGCCAGTCTTAACAGAATGTTTCACCACAAGGTTGCCAAATACTTGAGAGCAATACAAGACAAATAAATATACTTTTTTACTAAGGTCATTGGGTTTTTATTGGGCTGCCCTGAAATTTCCTTTTAGGAGTTGTGTGACATTTATGCTGTTTAATGATCTGTGGCACATGACAGAGGTTGCAGAAGACACTGAAGTATTTAACTAATCCAGGTGGCAGAACATAAAGGAACTTAAAATGGGACATAATTAAGCTAGGTGTATGCACAGCACAATGCTCGATGAAATTCAACATTGCAAAAAGCAGTGCAATCAATAGCTGTGAAGAATAATCTGATCTACATTGACCCTTTTGAGTTTTCTAGATAAGCTTTCACACACTTGCAAGAAGACATTTAGATGTGATTTCCAGCCTTAGGCTCTGTAGGGAACATGTTCCTGGGCCTCCTGTGCAAGTCCAGGTTTGAGGTACTCCCTTAGAGCACAGCTCTGGGCAGGTCTCCTCCCATAATTTTCATCTGTTTCCCTGTGTGCCTCATGGAGAGGTGGGATATAATCTCTGAATAACCAGCAGAGCCCTGTTTGGAGTTAAACTGGAGAAACAGAATATTGCTTCTTTTTGTTATACTACCGCTATGTGTTTCTCAACGTCCTGAGAACACTCTTGGATTTCTTCCCCACAAACCAGCCTCCACGGTGTTTTTCTTTGCACATGTGTTTGTTGCTGCAGTTCTCCAGCAAACGCTGCTCATTAAATCCCCCTCATGCTTGGCATCCTTTCTGTTGACTGCTGCAGCTTGCCAGGCTCCAATGAGTGATGTTCAAAAAGCACAATTAATTTTAAAAGTGGCCCATTAAATTTGGCTACCCATTGTTTACTTTGGGCTTGTCACAGAGGAGTAGTTTCTCACCAGCCAGCTGTACCTTCTCATTTTTCTGATCATCCTCCTCATCCATCTCCTCCTCAGGTTTCCAGTTGGTGAGCAGAGCTGGCTACCCACAGCACAGGTCCTGCTGCACCCACTGGCCTGCCAGGACTGGGGAGCCTCGTTGCACTAAGGAAGTGTTAAGATTTTAATGTCAGAAGAAAATACGTCTCATTTTTGGTGCTTCCCATTCCTCATCTCCTCTTCACTGGGTTGTGACAGCCGGGGCCAGGGCAGGCGTAAGGGCTTCACGGCCTCTAGTGGGCAAGGGCCGGAGCTGCAGACTTCCCAGGCACTGCCATGGTATTTGTTGTAAATGGGGATATGTTTACCCCGGTTTCCTATGGAAACAAGGCTTGTGCAAACACTCCCTCTGTGTGCGCTGTCTCCACGCCCTCGGCGGCTCCGGAGCCTGATTTCAGGTTGATACGGCACAAGTGAGGGGATTTCACAACCAGTGCCGCCAGCGTTTGTGTCAATAGGTGTGCCTGTGTCAAGGGGGAACTTTAACGTGTTTTCTAACAGCAAGATCAGTGTTGTAAAACTTCACACAGTACAAGACACCAAAAACAACGGCATAAGAGACGGTTTGCGTGTATGGGAAAAGCTGCTTTGAAATCCCTTGTGCGTCACATTTGTACATGTGCCCATAGAAACCCTGACCCTTCATTTTGTTTGATAATTTGGTTATTGGAGACTTTAAAAACATGTCTTTTCCATAACGCTGTCAGATAGTCCTGTCGGGAAGGGAGATGGGAGACTCCAGGTTGCTGGGACTGCTCAGGCCACCAACAGCCTGCTTTGTTGCTTATAAACCTAAACTGGTGCTTGAAAAACACAAATCTTGTGTGTTCTTTCTTTCTTTAGATTCCCTATTTAGACTGGTTTATAATAGAAGTCATTAAATATAGCAAATAAAAATGAAGCTCAAAAACGGATTCTTCATCAGAGTTCAGAGAAGCAGTTTCCATATGCCAGTAGGAACAAAGGAATTAATTTAGATCACTTAAAACTTTCTTGCAAAGTGGCTGCACATGTGATACCTTTTCTTTTCTTTGTTTTTGCTTGGCTGTATTAAAGATAGGAGAAAAGATATGGCTGGCCTGCAGGCTCACTTTGGGTTAATCCAACAAGCAGTCCTTCCAGTGAACAAACAGAAATGTGTTGTCTCCTTAATTATGTCTAGCTTCTTGCAACATTTTTGTTTGAAAACCTCTTTCTCAAGTCACAGGTTGAATGCCTTGGTTTACTTAGAGCATCTAAAAATATTTTTTAAATATAGCGGAATGGATTTAGATTGAAGTTGTAGGAAGTTGATCTGTGAGTGTTCCTGAAGTGGTTCTGATGGGATTTTCATTTTAGACGCACTTATTTCTTATGTGTTGCAAACACTTCAAATGACAGAATTACTGGTAATGACTTTTCTGAGTTCATACCACAAATGCCAAGCCTGCAAAGACTGAAAATGACTCACATGGAACCATTCTGCATTGTCCTTGGATACAGAGTATCTCACCGAGGTTTTTTTAATCCTCTCATTTTTCCTAGAAGTGATTTTTGCAAACAAAACCACAGTATGGCCTTTTAGTGCTAGGAAGTCTTTGTTGCTTTTGCCAAGAGAGTTAGAGGAGGGCAAGACCAAGTGTGGCATCATTCACCAAGTATGGTATGCAGAAATAGGTCTAATTGGGACCATCTTAGGAGGTAGTAGAGTACTGTAAGTTAAATCAAATATTGCTGTCTCCAATTCTTCTGAAAAATCCTTTTTTTCTGTTTCCTTGTACAAATGCTCTTCATTTCTAAAACCCAGTAGTGGCCTCTGCCTTGGCTGTATTGGTTGTAAACGATAGTCTCACATGTCTGGGTACCTTCCCAGCACTGACATACATAATCAAGATCCTTATATCAAATCTCACTTTGCAGGAAATTACTTTGGGAGAATCCATCATCTTCTTTGCCCAAAGCTGCATAATGTACTGCCAGTTTTTCTTTTTCTTTCATTTTTCCCCCTCTGTAAATCATGCTAAAAGATCTGAAGGATGATGGTAATAGAAATATGATTAGTAAATTTTTTTTGTGTATGTGTGTTGAATGAAAATGAATTTGTCAATAGCATAACTGACCAAAGAACCAAATGTTAGATTTTTTAGATTTCTGAAAGGTCAGGAAGACAATGTTTCATACTTCAATCATGCTGAATTTTGCTCAAAAATATTCTTTGCATGTTTAAAAAATAATTTTTTTGTTGTGAAATAGTCACCCACCAGACTCATTTGCTTTCTCTTCAGTCAGTGTCAGGATGAGAGAATCACACACTGAGGACCATTGCTAACATGGAGACTTCATGCCCATTCCCTTAACTGCTTGTTCAAAATAAACCTCTGATGTGTTGATTATGGCCTGTTAAGCTCCAGAGCAGTTCCTCAGATGAGTTGTCAGCATGTAAGCATTTTTTTTCTGCTGATGTTTGAGGCAGGGCTGTGCAGAAAAATTTTGTCTTTTCTTCTTGGTTAGGGACAATTTTCTCCTGTGATAAGAAGTATTGTTCCTAATTTTAATAAATCCCACCTTAAAATCTCTGGGAAATGCATGATACTCTGTGAGAGGTGTGAGTGGAGCTGATTTTGTTGCAGGAGGTCTTACATATATGGATTTGTTGTGAAAACATGTTTTCAGTGGGAGTGAAAGAGGAGGTGCTGGGACATTTGTTTCCTCCCAAGCTCCAGTCTGCAGTAGTAAAGGTAGTAAAAGAACTTGTACCAGGAGAGCTGCTTTGTGGAGAACTCTGCTTGTCTGTTTTCCCAAGTATGGCTATGAATTTTTGCATGTAAATGTAAGAGCTGAGTTGCTATTCGGTATTTAAGGCCTAATATCCTTCACTCAACAAATATACTTTCTATGAAGGGTCTTTCAGATGCTGGGAATATTCTGGCCATAATTTTAATATGTCTGCATTTAGATGCTGTTATTTATTTCTGATCTGAAAATGTATTTTGATTAGGCCTTAAGAAAATTAGTATCAGTAGCACATCAACTTTGAGATTTCATATATCCTATGGAATTACCTTGATATATTTGACATGGTCTCAGATCCTGCTTGCTCATAGAGATGTTTGGGAAGATAGCAGTCTAGTCAGATAAATTACCTGAAATAGTCACAGACCTGGCATTGATGGTGATAAATTTATACTTTGTACTGTGACACAGTGCCCTAACTACAGCTGTTGTGAGAGACAAGAAATTTCACCCTGGGCAGTGACCATACCTGTTACATAAACTTCAGCAGTCCCTGTAGAGGAGCATTTGGAAGGGGACCCTTGAATTCTTAGGCAGTACAGGATGTGTTCTCGGCCTTTTACTGCTTCCCAAGCCAGTGGTGCTCTAGTACTTGGCTGGGTATTTGTGGAACACTGTTTCCATATGTATTAGTGCTCGAAACCATTAAGTGTTCCACAGCTCTTTTACAAGAGGAGTAATTACATCCTGTTGGCAGAAATTACTCCCGCTGTTTAATTTGGAAACCATATTCTTTGCTTCCAGCCTTGTGTTGTTACACAGCAAAGAGTGGCTGCATTTTATGCCCAGAGTGGTGGCACTTCTCTCTGACTTGAGCATAGGAGATGATAGTGATGGTCGTGCTGTCCCTCAGGATGACGTTTCAGCTTTTTCTGCAAACAGGTTAATTTTAAATGGTGTAGGCATATAGCCTCAGAAATTCTACTTTTATTCACAGCAACAAAAATATCTTTTCTAGCTCTCATTTCCCTGCACGAGGGATGCTGGGCAGCCCCCGGGTGCATTGGGTCTTGAGGCAAATGCTGATGCTGAACTTTTCTCTCTTACTCTGTCCTTTTGAAGCCTTTTATGTACAGAAGGAAACTAGCACTGCAGATGATTATTGTCTACTAATGGTGTTTTTAATTACTGATTTTCAGGACATCCAATTAACTTTCTGCTGAAAACAAGATTTTTTCCTCCCTTGAAGCAAGCCAGTGATTCATATTTTAATACAAACTTCTTAAAGTTTTGACTCATGCAGCAATTCCAAGAATTTTTATTTCTGATCTCTTTGAAGCATTTTAACATACTAATGAAATACTGTGCCTCTGTCATCCACGAAGTGAATCTCATGTTAAACAGGGCTTGCTGTCATTGAAGCATGACAGTGCCATTTTCAGGCCTTTGAGATGCTTTGCCACAGCGTCTCCTTAGCAGGATCGTACAGCCACACTGTCCCGGGCCCAGCCTGCAGGAGCACAGAGGCCACTGCGGGGAGGTGCCATTGAATCGAGCATGGCACTGTGCGTCCTTGGGAAGGGAAAAATATTGGGAAACAGAGCTTGCGGAAGAGTGCTTGGAATCAGGATGGAATTTATCTGCTGATCAGCTCGATCAGACCAAAGGGAGTTGTGTTGGGCTGGGCTCTGGGAGCCCCTGCTTTGCCCGTAGACGAGCGGGAGATCGGCGGTTCTTTGGTCGCGTGATGAGTAAAGCAGAGAGGCGCTGCTTGGCTTTCATAAGTGAGACTCAAGCTGTAGAGTCCAGAGCTGAAAAACATTTATGTTGGCTATTAAAGGGAACACATGTGACACAGATATATGTTAACTCCAGAGATTTTCCAGCAGAAGAAAGACTAAATGAGGACCAAGTATAAATGAAAGTGTTTTTTCTGAAAAGTAAGTTAGATAATGTATATTTTGATTCTTCAAAGAATGTGTTTGATATTAAAATGCAGAAGTGTATGGCTTTTTCATCAGGTGGAGATAGCACACCTGCCCTACTTTATGTAACAACCACAATACTAAATGAATGACAAATAGTTCAGGATCTCTTTGGGAAATGGTTGTCAGATGTAAGAGCATCTACTGCATGAAAGCTGTCCAGGAGCAAACTCCCCACTCAACATGTTATTATTACAGTTTTCTGTTTTAGATAGGAAGTTTTCAATTTGCTTTTTTATTTTGATTTTGCCTGGAAATATCCATTTTGTTGCAGAGTTTCAAATAGTAATAACCCAGTGTTATTTTTCCTTTCCTGCTTGTCTTCTTGCTGAAAGTGATGCACCACTTTATGTTCCCTTATCTCTATAACTTAACAAATTTCATCATCTTTAGGAGAAAATATGAGTGTGTTTCTAGGGGAAACCTGAAAACAGGGTTCATCCATTCCTGGTAGCACAAAGTAAAACCTTTGGCTCAAGTTCTCCTCCAGAATCTGCCAGGATTAGCAGAGGACATGCAGTAAGAAAGTGGAATGAAAGGAAGGGGTCATGCAGTAGGGCACTGGCTCCTTCCTCTGCAGGCAGCTCAGTTTGCAGTTGTACTGTTATCAGTGGTGTGGTAGCATGATTATGGAACAGCAGCAGGAAATGTTGGCAGAATCTGGGAGACTGGCAGTTGGTAGCAATAGAGGAGATCAAAGGCTTGAGTGTGTTTCTAGACTGGAGAATAATTGCAAGTCACTCCTGAAATGGGGCTGGCAGTGCAGCCTGGCCATCGGCTCTGTCTGGCAGTGTATTCATATGGGAAAGGTCAGTACGTGGCACAGGGGGGCACATCTGCAAAGCTGCACTCAGATCTCATTCCCCATGATCCAGCCCCCATTCAGCTTGCATCAGGGGATTCGGAAAAGCTGTTGGAGGGGAAATGGCTTGTTTTACCAAAGGAGACTGAAACAGGGCTGTGCTGTATTCTCCAGGATCCAAAGACCTCTTGGCTGGTCTTGTTGCCTTCAACTGGATGGTGAAAACTAATGAGGTAAACTTGAGCTGGAGGACCCAATTGTAGCTCAGCTGTGGAGAAGTTTCAGCTGAAAATGGATGTTCAGACTATCAGAGAAGGAAGGCTGCAGAGCAATGGTACAGAGGATCTGTAGGCAGTCACAAATGCTCATCTTCATAGATAAGCATCCTCACCTTGCTCACTTTTCCGTCAGTGTCCTCATACCTGTTGTTTCTTTTCAAAGAACTCAAGGCTTTTCCACATCTATCTAATGTCTCATGCATTCTGTCTTGGCAAAATCTGACAGTAAGAAAAAATAATGTGTTGTTGAGTACCCTAGAGTTTTAAGATGCAAAAGGCAAGGTTCTTAATAATTTTATTTACCACATTATAGGCAAATACACTACAGTCAGAGTGCCTTTAAACTGTTAAAAGTTTTCCCCAGACAGCCTCATGGTAGAAGGCTTGATATATTAAAATATATACAATTCCCGAAAAGAGTTCAGGGCCAAGCCGGCACAGCTATCCTGGTTGCATGGAGAAGTCTGAGCTCTCCTAGTTACTAGTCACTGGGGGGAAATGGCAAGTCATTTATTCCTTGTCCTTCCCCTTCCCAGTGCAGTTATGGGGCACTGAAACAGTTTGTGAGCTTGGTGTGCTCAGCAAGGGTCTCAGCAAATCTCACAAGCATCTCCAGGTGAGGGGGAAGTGAGGGCACAACAGTGACAGGAGGAACTATCCTGTTGTCCTTCATCCCTGGGACAACATCCGTACTACCAAAAAAGGGAGAGTGAGGACCTACAGCCAGGGAGCACAGACAGACTCATGTTCACACTGCTTAGGAAGAAGTTGGTAGAAGTGGTCCAAAACAGGGACCAACAATGCAGGAAATTGTTTCCTGGGACCTGAGCTTGTTCCATGGCCTTGGGTCCAGTCATACTGGGCTGCTGTAGGGCTGTGTTCACAATTAGCAAGTAGTGTGGCCCAATAAAATATTTTCAGAGAGAAAAAGTCCTGATAAACCATCATCTATGCTACCACATTTTGCTGCCTTACTGGGGATTTGCTCTAGTTTGAGCCTGTGAACTGAACACTCACTAGTGGTAGCAGCAGATCTTCCCTTTCATCCGCAAAGAACTCAGTGCACTTTCTGGAACTAAAGAACATGAATGTAGAATGATGATGTAGAATAATATATTTATTTCTGCCTGCAGCAAACTTTTTTTCTTGCTATTCAGGTGATGGTCAGCAATCTCAGGGCAGAGAAAGAACAAATTTTACCCTCTGTACCATAAACATTACTCCAGACATTAAACAAAATTCTCTATATAAGTCCTTGGAAGATCCCCATCCATATAGTGCATATCGCACCATGGTATTGAGTATTTAATCTCTTTGGAAACCTTTTCTAGGGATTCAAAATTCTATTATTATTCAAGTGGATATGTACTACTGATAGGTCTCATTTATGGATTTTCACGTACACGTTAAAGGTCAAACAAGTAATTTTAATCGGTTATGTGCGGGTTTTTTGACAGCTGATAAGTACTGAATGTACCACAGCACCTGAAAAGCAGATTTGCTGTATTTACCATTACATATTTGGATTGGGTGCAGGGATAGTGCTCTACCCACGTTCATTTCACTCTCCTTCATCCAATTATTGGCACTGATGAACCAGTGTGTCCACAGGAGAGCACTGTCATTGCAGCACTTCAGATCTGAGACAGGGGCCCAGGACCTGTGTCTTATGGCTGCTGGTTAAGAGAGTAGTAGTTGCATCAGATGGTGTTGTCCTTGGCTCAGAGCATTCCTGGCTACTTAATCCATACTGCTTTCTCCTGGCCTGCCAGGCTAGTAACCCATTTGGAAATTAGTCTGGTGTGATTGTTCTGAAATTCTTGTGTGGAGGTCACTCATGCCATGGTGGGGGAGACCACAAGGTGACAACTGACTGACAGTGGGGGAGACTGACAAGGTGACAGTCCTCACTTACTGTCTGCAGAACTGAAAGCAAAGAACGTGAAAATATTTTCAACAGTATAAATCATGGACTGGGAGCAAGGTTTGAGCTTGGATGCTGTGGCATCAGCTTCTATCAGGTGAACTAAAGGTCTGGCTGCAGTGCTTATGGGAGCAGCAGTACCTATGGGGATAAGCAGAAATGCTGACCAGCTCCAGAATGAATCAGAGGAGATTCTTCAGCTTAGGGAAAAGAGACAGTCAAATTGGATCTGACAGAAGCCCACAAAGTCATCTATCACGTGGAAAAACGGAACTTGGGAGAATTGTGGAGCATGTAATTAAATGGTTTGAGAGTCAGAATAAATAGACAAAACTGCTTTTTTTGGTGTTTTTCCACTGCATTTTTGGAACACGGTAGGGTAGGGTGGATGAGACTCAAAAAGTGATGAGATCCACTCATAGAAGACTAGTGATGCAATAGTCCAGCACCAGCAGCTGTCAGGAGAAGCCTACGAGTCCAAGCTTGCTGGAAGTTGAGAGGCACATTTGGGGAAGAGCCGCTGTTGGCACATGCTGCTCTTGCACTGGTCAGAAACCTGAGGAGTTCTTCATCAAGACTACAGCAGCAGCTCAGCTGCTCTTCAGTGTGGGCAGCAATCAGGGGAACTCATGGGCCACCAGGACACAGGCAGCTGTCAGTAAGGAAGGAGTTTGTTTTAGCCCTGGCAACACTTTAGCTGGGATGCAGCTCTCACCATAGAAAAACCCTAGAGAAAACCCCAGGATTTCGTCACCCATTCAGACTGTATCCAGATCTGCCCAGTCATTTTTCATTTCCACAACACAGTTTCTTAAGAAGATCTGGAGGGTGGAGGATTAGAACAATTAACAGTTTACAGAAACTCAGCTCTGTTTTGCTGTTTTCATGTGAACAAAGTTTCTAGTGCTGGTTTTATGGTACCACCTTGCTTTTATAGTCCACGCTTTGTTAAACATGGTAATGAGCTCAGCACTGTGTAGTGCACTCAGTGCTGTGCAGAAAATAAAAGTATTTCCTGCCTATACTTCAGAAGAGCTTCTGTAATGATAAAGTCTCTTTCAAGCTTAGGGCAGCTAGCCTAAACAGTGTGTACACTGGGCTAGTCTGTCAGAAAGCTCTGTATTGCAAGTGTAAATTTATCGTTGTAAGAATGACAAGCTCTTGTTCAAAGCACAGCACTATATAAAGCAGTTCACCCAAGCAGTAGGTTTTACCATATTCCGCCCTCTGGAACAGAGAGGAGTTTTGTATTACATTAATCAGCATCTAAGCCCTGAAGGTCACAATTATCTGGCCACTATTTTTAAGTATTAGTGATTTTAGTACATGATTAACTTTCATGTGTGCATCATTAAGGTGAGGAATTGTTTTTGAAGTTTCAAATAGAGCAGCAGGTCTTAGCTGTAGTATTTGCCACACTAGCTCAGCCGCTCTTAAAAGGGATGATTTATAGAAAATCCAGCTGTGAGTTTTCGTTTCTTCAAGAGCAGGAGGCGGGACTAGAAACCAACCTAAAACCAAGCGGAGCATTGATCAGAGTAGAAATGATGTAGAGCACAGCTCCGCAGACAACAGCTAAGCATCGTGGAAGTATTAGCTGGCAGCGATAAGGAGGCGGAAGCAGAGCTCGGTGACAGAGGAGCCATCTGTCAGGAACTGGGAATCTGATTTCAAGAGAGCAGAAAATGAAGTAAAGAAGAAAGTGGTTTTGGTTCAGAGGTACAGTGGAGCCCAAGGATATCTGTGGACAGTAAGTTTCTATACTGGAACAGGGATGTTTAATACAGCAGCTAATACTGTTTGAAAGGGCTTTTCAGCTTTGAAAACAGACATAAGTAGCTCCTGTATTAAATAGTTTTTACTTAAAGTTTTTATTTATTTGTAAGATGTAAATAAGCTTATCTGTTCGAGGTGGCTTGTTTAAAAACTTGTAAACAAACTTTAAAACTGCTGGTGTCCCTTATTTTAGTGGGTGTTTTTTTGTTTAATAAGGTCACCTCCTGTCGAGGATAAGATTTGTTTGTAACCTTTCAGAAAAATATCTTAGAAGAAAAGGCTGTTTTGGCCCCAGCTGCGAGGTGAAAAAGGGTAGGCAAGAATATTTTTTCTGGAAAGGGAAAAGGAGTTCCCACCCAAATAGATCTAAACTAACTGGAGCTACAGTGTATAAACACCCCGGGGGTAAATCCTACCCTCAGTTACACTGATGTAAGTCAGGTTTAAGTCTACTGTAGTTAATAAAATTACTCCTGATTTAATTAAGGATAGAATTTGGTTGCACATTTCTTAATAATGAAAAAGCCCCATGGTTCTTTCCAAAGTGCATTTTATGTTAACAGATTATTAAGGACTTGCTTGAAAATACGTTAAAATTAATTGAAAACTCACACTGTGATGTATCTTTTGTCATATACTTGTATCCTTCTTTGAAATTAGCACAAAAGCCAACATGAGAAATTGTAAGCAATCCTATTATTTCTTGCTAGCAGGTTCTCAGATAAAGTTTGCATTGCTCATAATTTCATGCTCATTTCACTTCAGTGGCATGTATATGGGGTGATATGCTTTAATCCTAAAAAGGTTTGCAGAGCTCTAGCTGGGAGCGATAAGATGATACTATCTGTAGCAGAAAAGTGTCAAAGTTCTGTACAAGACCCAGACTGTCTGATTGGGAGTGAAACTGTTCAATTACAAATTGTACAGAAAAATTACTCTTGTTGCTTTGGTTTTTAGTGTACGAGTTAGACGCAGAGGCATTGGCTGCTGACTGAGGAAAAAAAAAAAACAAAAAGTAAAACCCACTCACTATTATGGCCCAATATGGATGACAAAACACTGTAGCATGTGTGGGAAAATGGCTGCAGTCCAATGTCTGGAACCATTTATCTTCTGGTAGAGTCTGGAAGATGACTGTTTTATGTATTTTACAGAAATCCCTGCTGATTGATTTCATTTACTTAGGAGGAGGGGTCACAGTGACTGATGGCAGGGACAACTGGGGCAAAAAGTGGATTCTTTGCATTATCCTGGCATCCTGTTCTGCTTGGGGTTATTGGCACCTTTTGAAGGGACCATGCTGGACATGTCTTGCTGCTGCATTTGCTACGGCACACAGCCAGAGGTTTGCTGCTTTTTTCTGGGTCTCAGCAAGCTGAGTTGCAAGTTGTGCTTCCACTAGTGCTGGGCACATTTTGGAAATTATGGTTTGCAGAGGGGAAAATGTGGTTTGAAGGGGAATGGACAGAAATGGGTACAGGTCTCTGTAACCTGCCAAATGCTTAGCTGATGGTGGGTGCTGTTACTGAAGAGGGAGGAAAGACTTTGTGAAAGATCTGGGGGGAAATTCAGTTTTCAGTGTGTGAGGCTTGCAGAAATAGCTTGTCCCTCTTTAGCACGTGTGATTTGTATGCTAGAGCAATGATACTGGTTTTTCTGACCTTTGTTGCTAAAATAGCCACAATTCCTGTCATTTTTTTATTTATATGGAATAAAGAGCTTGCCAAGCACATTAGAAACAACAGGGATATGCTGTACATAGTGTTATTCGTTTATCTCTCTGTTATTTTTATTTGTGCTCTGACAGCCTGTCTGTCAAGGTGTTTGCCTTCAAATCAATTCAGCTCACATCACAGCATGACAGGCACTTGTTATATACCAGGCATGTCTACAGGCATTTGCTTTCATGTTGCAGGGAATGAGTGCCAAGATTTTCGTATGATGAAACAAAAGGATGGGGGATATGTTTTCTAGTCAGTAAGTATGCTGCTACTGTGTTAACAAAAATGGAAAGGAAAATGGACTTTTCAATTGACAATGCCACTTCATTTGGTACCCTTTAGGCTCTTCACAGGGTCCTCTACTAATAATTGCAATGCCAAGTCCAATGCAAGATCCCATAAAAAACCTGGGGAAAGGGAAAATTATTGTGTGTCCCCCACCACATCCAGTTTCCCAGACATAACTACTTAGTACAGTCAAGACATTTTTCATTGACACAGAGAGAGAGGGAGAGAGAGGGAGAGAGAGGGGGAGAGAGAGAGAGAAAGAAAGAAAGAAAGAAAGAAAAAGAAAAAGGAAGGAGAAAATAAATGAACAAGCAAGAAATTCTTGCGATGTACCCTAACTGCTAAAGAAGTTTTCTATATTTATCAAGTTTTTTTATCAAAGCAGCAGGAGCAGTTAAGCACTGTGCTTGAACAGTATCCCAAGAATAAACTCAGCATCACTTCTGTTCTGGACAGCATCCTGCCATACACTATCATTCAGCCCACTCAGGTTCTTCGGTCTCACTGCTCCTCATGCCATCTTGATGTGCATTCATATTCTGTCTCTGTGTTTTGAGGATATTCTTATGGCTATCAGATATTTTGTTTTTACTCATGTGTTGACCTCTGATTTGGATTTGTAAGTTTACAGGAATTTAGATTAATTGTAAACTTTTCTATTTTCTGAATTTCCTTCACTTCCTTTTCAGACACTGCATGTTTTGGTTATCCTCCCGCAGAACAGTTCCTTGTTGGCACCCTCACAGATGCATAGCTACTTATGCTCTTCATTAATTTAGTTTGAGCCTTTCCTGCTTTTTGGTATATCTAACTCAAGAGGACGGTGGGTAGTGCCATGGGTTCCAGGGGAAGGTACCAATTACCTTCCTTGGGTTCGCCACTGAGCTGCCTCAGATCCAGATTTGATCCAGAACAAATTTAGTGTCCCAGTTACTTTTTTAGATCTGTCTTTATCAGGGGCTCCTTGATGTGGTCTCTCTTCCTTGAGAGTGAGAGTGCTGGTAAACAGATCCACTGTAAGTCCAGTGTCTCCCTTTAATCTTGAATTTGGGCAGGAGGGGGAAAGAGTGGTCTAAGCTGATGCAAGTTTGTTTTTCCATCCAATGGGACTGCATTCTCCTAGTAGTTTGGAGCATGTTTGAGGACTTTTAGCCCCTGATCATTCCTCTTCTGTAAGGATTGGTAGGGTGATGTGGTCAGGCTCCAGCCATTTAGTCTGCTGTCCATGCTGTCCCTACATTTTTATTAGTCAGCTCTTAAATCTCTTCATTACATGGAATCGTTTTTCATGTGGCCACTACAAAATGCCTTCCTGAGTGTGCAAGTTCTTATAAATAAAGTATCTCAGACCGTATTTTAGACATGTGGCATATTATCCCATTTTTAAATAAATTTTGTCCTTTCCTACTTAGTAATATAGCATGTGACAAGCATGGGGCGGGTGGTAGAGCTACAGCTGCCTCTTGTTTTCTTATAGATATTGATAAAAACAGTAAATTAGATTATAACAAAAAAAAAAAAAAAAGGAGCTCTGTAGGCTGTGGAACATTATGAAACCACCCACTGAATGTCTGAGCAAGACATACGGCAACAGCCACACTGTTATGTACTAAATGAGTTCAGAGTGGGGGCCAACTGAATGCAGTGCATAAGTGATTTACTTACTCATTTATAACCCTAACCTAGAATCGTGATTGTTTGCTGTTCTGTAAAAAGGATGACTTTATGTGAGCCTTTAAAGCCTTCAGCATTAAGTGGCATTAAGTTGATGGCTACTTGTTTTGTACCTTCAGTGAAAAATTATGCATAAATCAAGTTGGCTTTCCTTGTAATGCACTCATAATCCTCACAAGCAAAACTCCCACTAAAAACCAGTGATCAAACATGGTTTCTTGAACTCAGAAAGGTCACCTCATAAAAAAATATGGAGGTATAATATTCAGGCCACCCAGGCCTTTTTTTTTTTTTTTTTTTGGCTAGGACATTACTTTAATCAAGTCATTGTAAGGTTAAAATAATAATAGGGTTCTGATGTAAGCAGATAAAACACAGGAAAGCTACGTTAAATTCAATTTCTATCCACCAAACACATCTAGAAGAGATAAGCTCACTTGCTGTTTAAACATTTTGCACAGGGACGGACAGGATGAGCTGAGGTTGAGTCCTGAATGTTGCAGGGTTTATGTATTTAAATCAAGCCCTTAGCATTGTTTTTGTTCCTTAATTACCTCTGGTTTGTTGATTTATTGATGCTTTTGAAGGCAAGTAGACTCGGTAAAACAGAACCATCCTGTGTCATGTAAAATTTCCTCTTATATCTGTGGATATTATAGACAAAAGGAAGGGATTGATGGAGGGAACTTCTATGGAGATGGTAAAACCAGAGGTAGATGTCTCTAAAAGGTGGAATTGAGTTACTGAATTGCAAATTAATGGAAATTCTTGTGAAATCACTAATTAGGGCTGTCTCAGTTCTTCAAATCTGCCAGTGCAGCCAACAGTTTGGGCAGAAGGAGCCTGGGATCCAGCAGTCCTGCAAAAGGGGTTGGTGGCTGGAGTGTCTTCATGGAGTTGCTGGAAGAAGTGATGCTGAACTTACCTCTTCAGTGTGAAATGTCCATTCCTTTTGGGGGTGACTTTGTGTGAAATTGGAGCACTGTGTTTTTAGCACTTGTTATACAGGCTTTGAGCAGGGACAAAAACTGCAAATGGCAGTCCTTTGCCAGCCATGAGAACTGATGTGCCATTGAAAAGTCACAACATGGTCTCAACTGGCTTAGTTTCAGGGAATTACTTGATGATTGCATCTGCTTTCTGCTGTCCATGTCCTTGGGGCCCCCATTTCTGTACCTAAACTTCAGTTCCAGAAAGAACCTTTGGTTCTTCTTTTCCAACACAGCAGAGCATAGCACTGAGGCATTGATCCTTCTGTGTCTCTCCTGTGTCTGTGCATCCCAGATGGTACACCTAGAGCAGGAGATAGGCCCTCACGTGTCACAGAAGAAGGGTTCAGTGGACTCATAGGGGCATAGAATGGTTAAGGTTGGTAAGGGACCTTTAAGATCATCTAATTCCAAACTCCTGCTGTGGGCAGAGACACTGTACACTAGATCAGGTTGCTCAAAGCCCCACCCAATGTGACCTTGAGCACTGCTAGGGATGGGGCATCCACAACTTCCCTGGACAGAAGATTTAAGAGATTTGTTCAGGAGGTCTTTAGTTTGTCACACCCCTCCACCAGTGGCTAATGACCTGCACGAGCAGCTCTGTTTTATTAATTTGGTTTGCAAGAACATGTACACAAGATAACAAGAAGTGAATGTGGTTGATAGAGGCACAGTGATGTACACCTCTCTTGTGCTTCTGAGCCACTGAATTCAAAATGTAGATTTATGTTAATATTTAGCACTTACCTAGTGCATTTAATCTCCACAGACCTGCAGGAACATGTCTAATTTATACATCGAAATTAATAGAGGTAATCACACGTAACAGTCAGTCTTTTCATCACTTAACCCAATGAGGAATGAAGACACTATTTTGTTTAGACTATAATTGCTTATACATACCTGAAAATACCATCCAGTATTCTCAGTTCTTTGTAAAAACACCATGGGTTTGCATTTACAAGAATATTTCAGACAGCTGCATAATGAGTTAGCTTCATTTTCTAACTGAACTGAAAATTAGGAGGCTGACCCAGATCTCAGTGGGATATCTCCAAACAAGTTTTTCAGTGAACTTAGATGCTAAATGAGCTAAACCAGTTCATTTTTTAAAATTGTTTCAAAACCATCTTTCAGAAAATAGAGTGTTGAAAGCCTGGTACTTATAATGAGCATGCTTGCAGACCTCTAAGGTAGCAAACATCCTCATGCTTTGTATTATTTATTTGTATTACATTTATATTGTCCACACGAACTTCCAGTGCAAATTCAGTAG
This sequence comes from Acrocephalus scirpaceus scirpaceus, assembly GCA_910950805.1. Classification (NCBI taxonomy): domain Eukaryota; kingdom Metazoa; phylum Chordata; class Aves; order Passeriformes; family Sylviidae; genus Acrocephalus; species Acrocephalus scirpaceus. Next base: position 49,417,191 of record OU383774.1, on the reverse strand, counting down.
ATAGATATAGTTCTGCCTTGATTCCTCAGCCCTGGTTGCTATGGCATCCAAGTTGGGAAAATATCTGCCACCTTCAGGTGGCTGAGCACACAGGTAGGTGAAACATGAGCAGTCATTTAGCAAGCCATGAGGTGGTGTTCTGTGACCAGAAGGTATTGTCCATGGTTTTTGCAAAAAAGGGGCAACAAGTTGTGAACATTGCTAGGAAACCTGGGCTTTATTTAGCTACAGCAAAAGAAACCACCTGTACCAGCAGCCTGCACATGTATGGAGAGGTTTTGGTGGTAAACTATGAAATAATTTATTGATCTGTTCAAATTAAATGCAAAATCAGAGATTAGAGGGAGCTGGCTGGTATCACCTGTAGTCACGCTCAATAACGTCTTGCTCTGTGATTCGTTCCACTCAGCACATTGGGCTTATAACAGTTGTTGAAAAAGGCAGCAGAAGGGAGCTTGCAGGTGAAAAACACATACAATGAGAATTTTAAGACCTGTGAAAAGAAAATCCATTCTTATTTAGTTTTTGTACTCAGAACTTGTCCCTTGAAGTCTGCATAATATAATAGAAATAGGATATACAAATTCAATTTCTTTAGTCTAAACTATTTTAGGATCAATATTCAAATCCTTTGGTTGAGTTTTAACTCCCATCCAGTTGTCACTGTTTTAAATCACTTTTATAGCAAGAATAAATTTTCACTGAAAGCAGGTTTTTTTGCAACCTTTATTTTCCAGTTTAAAAAAAAAAGAACAAGAACAAAGACTATCAAACAAAATGCAACTTGTCTAAAATCTCATAAAAGCTCTTACACAAGAATCTATCAAGCCTGGGAAAATATGTGTTCTTTTGTAAAAACAGATTTTTCCTTGAAGTCATTGCTAGATTACAAAAGTTCACATAACATATTGGTATGTGTATGTGTTTATGTAAGACAGACCTCTGTATTTCACTTTCTGATGTCAGTGTTGCCTTGACAACTGTATTTTATTGATTAGTAGAATATGTGTAATTTGGTTCAGAGCTGCATCACCTTACAAGGTCATTTTTCTTCGTGAGAAGTTGTTTCATTTTCCTATTCCCTGAGTAAAATTATTTTTCTGCTATGAGAAATAACATTGTTTTGATCCTTTTGGGGGTGTTTCTGTGGCTGTACTCAAAACTCAACAGAATTTAACAAAGGCAAGCTAATAAAGCCATTAAATACATTTCTACTGATACATGCATTTCTTACTCAACTTCTTTTGCTGCACATGTTAACCTAGTATCTAATCTGTAACTTCACTGGTAACCAACTGGAGACTCTATCCATGCAATTCCAGTTATTACATACCTTTGGGGTGCTTTTCCTCCAGAGATCTGAAATTCCAAATAGTAACACTTCTCAGGATCTCTTTGAACTAGGTATTATTATAGAATTTATTTGACACTTAGATAAGCTGTGATGTGACAAACTTCCCCCAAAGAGTAAATCATACTGAGGATAGATCCTGAAACTGAACTTGTACACCCTTATTCTACCTGTTGTGGGTTTGTCAGATCTATGGGTTAGTTCCTGACAGAGAACTGTATCATTTAGCAAATCAGTTGTCCCATTGCCAGTCCTACTTCTGTGACTGCTGGTCAGGTTTATGAGAAATTTTGGTCCTGACCTGAAGAGCTTTCATTTTCACACAAACTGAGCAGGGGAGAGGTAGGCGGGATGCTGTGTCTCTGTTCAGATGGTGCCATGGGCTGATTATGTGAACAGCTGGAGGATCCACATGGCTAGGTTTGGCAGATCTCCTGCTTTGGTTTTGTCCTTTCCCCCTGTGTTTATAGTTTATGAGTATCACAGGAGCCAAGAGCAGTCAGGGTGTGCAGCTTCCTGGATGAAATCAGGCAGGAGCACAATAAGAAAAAAATAGAGAGGCCAAGGAGAAGGAGGAGGAATACAAATAATGGATGGGAAAGTAATGAAGGTCAGCCAGATGTTGATGTAAAAGCTGTCTTTTTTTATGTACAACTGAAAGCATAGCCATCCCTACAGTCCTAATATTAACAATTTACAAATTACAGCAGTGATTGTATTTATATGTCATACAGAAGGTAAATGATGGGAATAGGTTGTCAACACACATTGGAAAACAAGTCTGAAAATCTCTAGCACTTTCTTTAAATATGATAGTTCCTGACAATTAAATATCCCATTGGTTGCTATATAAATATTTATCTTCAGTGAAATTACAAGAAGTCCACAGTCAGAGAAAACCCACGCTCTTCTGTTCTCTGTTGTAAAGATTAAATTATATTCTACTTTTGAAAAAGCGCTTGGTTCCTGGGTCTGTCCTGTTATCTTTTTCTGGATAATTTTGAAAAAAGAAAGAGAAAAGAGTCTGCCATTGATGGCAAGCAGGGACAAAGGCACTGTTTCTAGATTGTGGTTTTGAAGGTTGTTTACCCTGCTAAATCAGACACCATAATGTGAAATAATGGTTTTAATCTTTTGGATTAAAACATTCAGCAACAGGTCTTCCTAGCAACAAGGCCCCACCTAACAGAGAGCCTCATTTTCTTGCAAGGATCCTGCAGCCTTACATGGATTTTCTAGGTCAGTTGTTGGCAGCAACAACACTAATTTATTCCAGATGGAAGTCAGGCCCACTGTAATTAGCAATACCATGAAAAATCAAGAAACAGTGGCATTTGCTAGAGAGACTATGTGTCTTGTGGAGAACCCACTCCAATTAATTCAGGATTTAGGTACCTGGGGTTAAGCAGATGGTCCAGTCAATTTGTCACAACTGCTTAAATTCCTTGTACAGTCTAAGGAGAGCAGCAGTTGCTTACTGAAGATCTGAGGAAGAAGATCTGTTCCCCCTCTCCACCCATTCATCCATCCATCCACCCACCCACCCAAGGATGATTCAGTCTGCCTCATTCAAGTAAATATCTCTTCCACTGGGATTACAGAGGAACAATAGGAAATAAATGCTGGCAGTCCCATGCAGTTGGGTTTTACTCATTTGAAGATGGATGTGACTTATCTTCCTCTTGCATAATAGCCCAAGAATTAGAGCACTCCCCCCAAGAGAGAGGCAGAGTCCTGGGCTCTGCTTGTTCTGAGTGGGTTGAGCTCACATCTCCTTCATTTAACTTAGAAGAGCTAAATTCCTCCCATCATAGGATGACCATCCGTAAGTCTCCGTGCTTTTGATTTTTTATTCTTTCCTTTTCTGCCTGTCTGTGAGGACTGTAAGCTCTGTAGGGCACCAGCAAGTTCAAACATTTGAGCATCACTGACTGTTGCAAGGTTCTCATTTTGGCTTTGTAATGAAATATAAATGATGACAACAGTTGTGCAGATTTGTCTCTTCACACCACAAAAAACGCTGAGTAAAAGCTTTGCTCTTGTGAATGCGTTGCATATTTTTGGCTGGTATGGATAAAAGTTGGGCTTTGTACAGCCTTTTGTTGTAAAATGTTTTGTAAAACAGAGGATGGGTCTGCAGAGATGTTGGATTTGATGTTTATTTGGAGAATTGCTGGTTGCTTGATGGTTTGATATGGCCATGAATATGTCCTCATTTTTGCTGTCTCTTCTAGAGATATTCATGCTGGAGCTTGGTGGATCTGTAGGACTGGGAAATACGATGCTCCAAGGCCGTTTCTTGCAAATTATTCTTTTAGGAGATTTTTTTTTTTTTTACCTAGGCAAGTATGTACATAGCTCAGGGCAGGGGTAGGCTGTAGAGCTCTTACTCAGTGACAGAGCCCCTGACTATCATTTTCTCTTGGAGTTTCTAAAGAAGAGAGCAGTGGGAGTGAGGGATGGATGGGGCTGAGAGCAGTGTGAGGACATTGTACTGTGGAGACATTATGTGGTCACTCCTGCAACACTGGCAAAGAATGCAGCAGTGATGTGTTCCTCACATGAGTCATCCTGGAGCTGCCAGAAATTGGAACAGCCCATTACCCAGGGATGACTAGTGATTGTTGACCTTTATTTCCATCTTAGACATTATTGTAAAATTGAACTAAATGAATTTCTGCTTTCTGAGTACTGACATCAGTGCAGCCTGGTTTCCTACAAATTTGGATTCCTTTCCCTCACCTCACTGAGAACAAGTCCTTCCAGTGCTCCATGTCACTTCCCAGATCTCTCTCTCATCCCTTAAATATTTGCAAGTGGTACAGACACTGATGCTGATGCAGAATGTTGTGTGCTCTGCAGCCAACTGTCTGCTGCTTCTCAGCATGCATAGTGGGTCACCCCACAAATGCCTTTCCCTTACTGGAATGCTAATTTGTATAATTTCCTCTACCCAGCACCAGCTTTTCTAAAATGTAATATCTTTAAGATATGGGTCCTCCTGTCAGATGCAACTGGAACTGGACAGTAGATTGTGAAATTATTTGAGGGGGCAGGAGAGTGTCCCAGAGAGACAGCTGATACTAGTATTGTTTCTTGAAGAAGCAGTTGTACAAATATTCTGTAATGCATGCAGAAATTAAAAGGCTTATGAAGAAATTAGTGGGTGAAGCTCTGTGAGTTGTGTTGTGAAAGAAGACATAAAAGGAATACATTTTTAGGTTTGCTGAAATTTTATTAAATTATTATAGTGAAAAATTGTTGAGCAATTCAACAATTGAGTTGCTTCTCCATCCTGAGGAAAATGTGGGACTTACCCTACCAGTTCATCCCTAATGTGTTCCAGCCCAGCCAGTGATGAATTTGGTCTGAACTTATCAAGCATAGTAAACACCTACACATCTCACAGATGGTTAACATTATATCAGTACATTGCACCTATGAAGTGACGTTGTAGTCATCTACTATTTTGCCACCCTTAAAAATGGCAAGCTACTAAAAGTGTTATCAATTCTATGTGCCCATTTTATTAAATAATAATAATAAGGAGATAGATAAAGTCAGACTTGGAAGTCCAGAGTCTGCTTTTTAGAAAAAGATTCTGGCTATGGTTAGGATTTAAACTTTTAGTTAGTGGCTAGTGCAAGTTTTTCCAGTAGAAAATTATTTGAGAAGGTGTCTGGCAAAATGGATCTAAATAACTTACAAATTTTTGTATATTTATGGATGAAACAATTACTAAGTAAATATTAAATAAATAATGGTAAAACCCCACAGTAAAGCTATTTATTATATTTCAGTTAGGGATCGTCCATCTTTACATTCCTGGGATCTCATTTGTGATGCTGTCATTTCTCATTTTTTCATCTCCTGAAAGCAATATTTGCCTTAGGGGTATGGTATCATTGTGAAAAAAATGAGCTGGTGCTACTGGTCTCATGGCTAATTGCTGTCCTTCGAGCAGCTCCCCTTAGCATTCAGCCCTTAAGGCTGCTTTGGAAGGGGCTTTACATTTACCACAGATGCCCTGATGTCTTCCAAGATGATGGAGGAGAGCATTTTGCCCTTTTCATTTTGAGGCATCATAAAGTCTTAGAGACTTTTGAGGCCAATTGCCAGATGTGATTAAAAATTAATGAAATAGAGCAATTGTACCTCATCTCCTTGAAAGACACTTGAGTAACAGCTTTTGCTAAGACTACTTTTCTAAATTATTCTTTTTGCATCTGTATTTTTCTCTCATCTGACCACAATGACATCTTCCTTAGCATTAAAAATGGAAAACAATAGTAGAGGACCTTTGAGGATTTTTTTCATGCAGTTCCCTGCAAGTTCTGTTTGGATTTTGTTCATCACACATAGGATGAACTATCTAGACAGACTGTGAACTGAAACGTGAAACTGAGGTATTAGGTGAGGGAGGAGATCTGCTGCTGTTTAGTGCTACAGGAGGTGTCTTTGGTAAAGCTCACACTCAGTGTATGCAAGTTGAAACATTTTCAAAAAAATAGTCTGGTTTTTTGGGATAAGCCTACACTGCTTTCCTTCAAAGCATGTTGTCTGTATTGGAAAAGAGACTAAGTATCATCTTCTCTGTGTTCTACTACCTCAGCCTTCAAATATTCTAAAGGAAAGGATCAGAAAAGAGCAGGCAGTGGGGAGGATCTCTGCATTGATGCTCTGGAAGGTTATTGGGTCATATCAGTGCTCAGGCCCTGAGATTGAAGAAAAACAATAATTTGATAAAAAGTAATAATTAGTACTAATTAATGCTTCTTTACTACTTTACGTGTGCTGCAGATTGCAAACACCAGCTAAATGTAGAGACTTGGTTATACATAGAGAGATTTTGTTCTTCAAATTCTGTCAATTTTTTCAAAGAGCTATAAATAATCAAGTATATATTTGACTGAATATCTTTCTTTGCCAAAGCAGAGAAGCACAGTCATCATTATCTGTGAACGACTCACAATGTTTTAAATGCAAAAGCTTTTAGGGCTAAATGCTGATATTTTTACTGATACTAAATAGGAATGTACTCTTCAGGTTATTTATTAGTAGTGAGAGTGTCTGGTGTTTGATAAAAATATTCATTGTGAAATATTGTTTTGGAGAGATATTTGTAACTAGGATTATAATTTAGGGAATTTTTTTTTTTTTTGGAGGAACATACTGGCTGGTCAGACACACTTTTTGTTCAGTGTGCCCTATGAGGGATAACCATGGGCTATTTAGAAGACAGTATTTGCCAGACACAAATATTGCTCCCTTGAGAGCAGACTTTCTCAATAATCCATCACATTATCATGACATAAGTACGCACAGTTACTCAGAGTCATTGCAGTTACGTAGTTCCCTCCAACAGGATACTGTTAAATAAACAACGTTATTTGAGGAATTGGCAATTCCCTCTTCCATGCTTCACCCAAAGTGTATTCTTAGCTTTTCATTCACTGGTGGTTTTGTTTTACTGGAATCCACTCATCTGCCTTCTGAAATTCACAGTTGTGCAGACCTCTGATCCAAACAAACCTGTGATAGTTTGGGGAGATCTGCACTGTTGTATTCATCAGAAGAAGTGAGGGTTAACACATCTGAGCACTGCAGCTGAGGTTATCATCCAGCACCCCTTACACACCATAGAAAGCAGCATTGCATGAAATGGCAGTATTTCTGTGAGCAGGGATACAAATGGTGCTGAGATGCTGGCATGGCAGGAATATAAGATACTGCTTGCAAGAAAAAGAGAGAAGTTTATGGGGTTTCTGCTATAGGTGTGGCAATCCAAAGGTAGTTAAAGGCAAGGTCTGGAAAAGTAAGCACTGCATTCCAGCCACACGCTGCTCGAGTTGATGTCTCCTCCTGCAAACAGAGCTGGAGCTGTATCATCAAAACATCAACTTCAGCAAAGAGTTGTAAATTTGCCACCTAGCCGGTTTGAGACCAAAGCAACCTGTTTAGTCAGGTGTATCTCAGAAATTGTCCTGAATCCAGGATTCCTCCAAGGAAGAGTAAATATTAGTCCTGCAGGTTTTGACAGAGAGTGGATTAGATGAACTTTCACTCTCCACTTTGGCCTTATTTTCCATGGTTTATTTCAACTTCCTGAGATGAAGTCTTTTTAAAATAAAAATGACCATGGCCATTCTTGGGAGGAGGAAAAGCCAATTCTATTTATTTTAATGTTTTTCAACTGGTCATTTTACAGGATGTGGCTGCAGTTATTATCAGTCCCAGTACTATCAAGTTATTCCTTATTTTGTGTTTGCATAAGATCCAGTGAAAAAAATATGACTGCCTTCACAGGCAGTGGAGTTCAGCGTTTTCCTAAATTCAGTGACAGAGCACATGGAGGAATAAAATCTGACAGAGACTCACTGAAATATCCTGAGCATTAGTGGGATAGCTGTGATTACCAAGACAGTAAAAAATACAGTTGGAGAGCCAGAAGGAAAAGATACTTGTGAAAATAAGAGGAAAAAGGAGCCCAGCAGTAAGAAATTCTCTATTTTGTTGAAAATACAGGAGAGATGAAGGATGTGTAGTTCTTTTTCAGATTTGCTTCTTATGTAAGTAGTACAACAGTACATGCCACAATGTGCATGCCTGATGGCACAGTCCAGCAAAGCAAGGATAGAAATAAATGTTAGACATATTTAGGTACAGTGATTTCAATGACAAAAATCTGTTGAAAATTTTGATCAGGAGAACAACCTTATTCCTTAAGACAGTGTGAAACTGCACAGTTGGAGCCCTTACAACAGGAGTTTAAATTTATCTTTTGCTCAGAAGAAAATTACTTTACATGTATCATTTGATTGGGATCTAGGTTACAGGAATATACTGCTGTAAAAATATAGCATTACTGGAATTTTCCAAGTCCAAAAATAATTTCGTGTCCAAATACGTACTTCATCTGATTTATGGCTTTGCAGCCATGTCTAAGCCAGTAGTGCCAAATAAAATTTTCTTTACTGTGATATGTATGGAGTTCTTTTTAAGGTATTTGGAATGATGTCTAGCATTTAAATTAAGCAAAAGTTTCCTTCTAAAAATATTCAGCTATATTTATATTTTTAAAGTGTAATTTTTTTTTTTTACATTTTAAAAGTGTAACTTCATTTCTTACAGAATCAGTGCTCAAATATATCTGTGATCTGCTTAACAAAATCAAGGACCCAATACATGCAAAACACATTAAGTCATATCCTACAAGGGTGGTTTTTTTCTTAATGTCATTGTGAAAGTAGTTTTCTGTACTTCAATAATTTACCAATTCCATTCAATGAATATCTCTAAAGAAAGCAATCAGACCAAAAAAAAAAAAAAGAGTGAATTTGCCCTCAGCTTCACATATATGCGTATTTTCCTGACGCCTATGTAGAAATGTGTGATGGAAATAACATTTGCATAAATTCCATTTAGTGAGGATGCACTAGCTGATGCCTGTGAATGTGAGGACACTTAAACAGTAAGGAATGCATGCCTAAGCATTGATCAGTTAATGCAGACATTTTCAGAAGAATTAAATAGATCATGATGTCCTTTCGTTCTTTCTCTTTATTTAGTATAATATACTGTTGCTTTCTAAATCTCCTCAGGGTCTTTAATAAAGAAAGATCTCTTCACTTAATTTCAACAGCTGCATAATTGGGGTGCTAAATCATCCTCAGGGATGTAATCAAAATGATTCTGCTATGTAACGATTTTCTGGGTTTTCTACTTATTTTGGAGCAGAAGGAAGACATTTAGGTAATTGCAATCTCTTGCATTACCTTAAAAGTAAAGCATAGATCATTACAATACCACAGTTATATTGTAGAAGATCTCCAGGACACTTGTAAATAAACCTAATTCAAAATTCAGAGTAACCACAGTGGTAGATATAGTTACAGAGTAGGAAAATCTGATCCACAAAGACAATTTAACACAATTACAGGATTTGTTTTGCCAGATTGAAATCACAAACCAGCATCAGAATCTGGAAAAAAGGAATCACTAAATCTGACACTCAGTCATGACTTTAGTTACACAAAATGCACCAAATAAATTGCCTGAACTCTAGACTCTGTTTATAAAAGTCACAGGATCTGTGCACCAACACTCGCTGTCCTTAATGGGAGGGTGAAAGCAGTGACTGTGAAACTGAGGCTTTGTTCACAAGGTTCCCCATGCAGATACGGGATCCAAGAGGGAACCCCCAGACTGGGGTTTCAGCAACTCCTGCCCTTCCCTGCCTGCTGATCAGTCTCTTGGCCTTAACCCCACAAGTGCCAGTTGATATATTTGTTCTGGTTTCCAGGTATTTCTGCTTGAAGGCAGTGAAGTTTCCTTTATCCTAGGAAATTCTGAGAAAAGGGCAGTGATCCCAACACCTGTACAGTTTCAGCCTTTGATCAAATGCTATGGGCACTATTGTACACACCAATTGAATCAGATTTCCTGGATTTATTCTAAGAAACAACAGTAGGGCAGGACTCCGGCCTAAAGTCATACACTAAGCAGGAGGGATTTCAGCAGATGTTATCCCTTGGAGTTATGCCGAACTGCTAATTCAAGTGCTTAGTGCATGGTAAAGTTCCTGTAGTGCCACTCTGCAAAAGAGCAACTCAGCTTAGAAGTGGTGCAGAGAGGGACACGGAATTTCAGCCAAGCCAGGTGGCTTGTGGACACTGCATTTCCTGGAAGTGACCTGCCCATGCTCTCTGAGAACATTTTTCCTGCAAACAAGCTATATGCTAATTTCTTTATACACCCTCAATTTCCACTGTATAATAGCACTGATGACCTTGACAGAAAGCATTTCCTAGGGATTAATAACCATTTGAGATTTAATGACCTGAGGCTATGCCTCAGGCCATCAACTCCTTCAAGCTGCTCATTAAATCCTCAGGGTACAAAGTCTGCTTCAATCACTCCTGCTTAAGCATTTGCTCAGTGTCACCTAATAACAATATTGTCCCTGAGGTATTTCCTCTTCAGAGGCCCTAGAAATATGCTTGTCCTTATGACTTTTGGGAAAATAATTCATCATTAAGTTTTTAAGTGACTTGTGTTTCAAGTCAGAGCATTTACTCAGGCTGTCGCTGAGCTTTTGGTGTGAAGAACTCAGTAAAAGTGAGACAGTTAAATTCATAAATTGCACCTTGAAATGTAAGCTATTTGTTCTAGTTGCTTACAATCTCATAATATAAATCAAGAGCCAGTAGCCTCCTGCATCCAAACACTGGTGGTTCAGCCAAAGGTAACTTATTTGAGAAGTGATTTTGACAGGCTACCACTCCCTAGCAAAGATGGCTTCATACTAGCTCTAAAAGACACCCCAAATTCAGATCTTTGCAGAAGGAACAAAATAGAGCAGTGTTGCCTTTTGGAGGAGAAATGCTCCAACAGACCAGTTTCTTACCAGTGAGGTCATAAGGCAAAGAGTGTATGGTCCTGTGTTATGGTGCATACTTGTGAAGGGTGAACTTGTTTTTCTGTGGAAGATTTTTCATTTAAGAGAACATTCTTCCCATATTCAGATGGCACCAAGCACAATTGGATCTTAGTTAAATCTGCTGCTGTGGTGTTACATCTTGTTCCCTCTTTATTTGTGTAAGAGTGCGGTGCAGCATGCCAAATAGGCATGGCACAAACAAATTGCTATTGCAACTTTCTTCCCAGAGTTTCTAAACTGAGAGAGACAAAAATGCTTGGGGATGAAGGCAATCAACAGCAGTTGTAGGAAGCTGGTGCAGCAACTGTGGTGCAGAGTGATGTGTCTACAAATCAGTTTATTGTCTTCACATCAATTACAAGAATCCTCTGGTGAGGCTCTGCCAGGATCACATTCTCACATTAGTCTCTGTTGTGCACTGAGCAATCAGTTCACTTGTTATGTCTAGGGAGAACTAGGAACAGGCTCTTAGGGAGCTGGAAAGTGGAGATGCCTACCCATCTGTCTGGGAAGACCTGCCCTCAACTTGACTTTAACTTGGAACCAGCCCCATGCTTTGAACTAACATCTTTGTCCAGAGACAGCCCACATTTTTAGGGAAAGAAAAGCATTTTGCTGGTAAATTCTAAAATTGAAACGTACTGGGAGTTGTTTATAAGCTTGAAATACTTCATCTTATAAAACAGTTAAGAGAACCTGGACACCAAGAATGTATAGTATCAACTGCAGGAGGGGAATCTTGATAATCAGAGCTTAGTTCTGGTGAGATATACATGTAACACATATATACGTACATACATATATATGGAATATATACATATATATATATATATAAAAATCAGCAGATGAATTGTTCATCAATAAGACATTGTGGTGATTAAGGGGTGAACAACGTAAGTGCTTACTTGGTTGTTTACGTTTCAGATTAGTGGATTCTGAGGTCAGGTAGCTAATTCCATGATATGCTTTGTGTGGGAAATACATGCTATTTGTGGTAAACACTGAGCACCTACACAGGAATGTTCCTACATAAATTTCAACATGGATACAGATCACTATGCCACCACTGCAAATGGTGAATATCAGGTGCAAATAAGTGAAATTAGGGACCTCAAGTCACACAGTACATTGACAGGATGTGCCTTGAAGAAGAATCTCACTGGAAATGTCTTTAGCTTTATCTGCCCGTTCGTCCCAAATTCTCTGTATAGTCCATAGAGTAGAATAAAATCTTTGTGTGCACAAGCCATTTTACCTCTTTCAGACATTTGCTTTAAGATTGGATAAATATTTTAAAGAAAGTACCTCCTCTCTCCCTAGCTTTCAGTAGCACCTAGGATTAATAGTTCCAATGCAGTTGCAGATAGGTGAGATGATTTCCGTTCTTTATATCCAAAAATCCCCATGTATGTTAATAAATATTCTGCATGCATGATGAAATGGCTGCCGTGAAAGCAGGTCATCTAAATATTTAGGTTCTGATATGTCCTGTTGAAGGCTGTTTTATAAAACCAGCCCCTCTGCTGAGACCGTTACCGTTGTGTGGAACACGCGGGTGTGTCATTGACCCAGCTCTGCTTCTTCTGGCTGCTGCTGGTTTGAAATAAGCATGCTGCACCATTCCCACATAGATTTTAGGTGCAGGAATACAGCTCTGGTTGGAATTTCCTCTCTAAAGTCTAGTGAGAATTCAAATGAGAGCCAGATGAGTTTTTTCCTGTTCATTTAGAAGAAAAATGCAAAACATCATGTGAAACTTTGAAACTCCAACACTCCCTGAAAGTCCTCACCACAATAACATTTTCCTGAAAAAGTTCTTTCCAGTGGGATTTGAGCTTGCAGGTGAAAAGTGTTCATTATGTTTTTCTACTCCCAGTGAGGAAAGGCCAGATTGGTAAACAATGAATGAAGGAAATTCTTTGAAATACATTCAACAAATAGGAGATTTGTAGTCTCAGTTTTGAGGCTACTTTTAGCAGCCTCGGCTTGGCTTTGGCTTGGAGTTATGGAGAGATTAACGACAGCCCCAGCTCTCTTCCCAAAATCAGAGTCAGACAATGGAGCATCACAATTATAATTTTCACCTTTTGGCAGTGTTGCCTTTCCTGCACATCCTCCAGGGCAGGTAGGGCAGTGGCTTCCAGGCTGATTTTTTTCACTTATTGTTTGTTCTTAAAGATGAAGCTGTACCAGAAAATATGGAACTGTAATTTACAGTACATCAATGTGATTCCTTAGCAGTACATAAACTTTCAGAGCCTAACGCCATGGACACAGAATAGGGTGCACTGTGAGTTTCTAACTACCATTACAGTGTTAAAAAACACTGCCAAATGCAAAGCATCAGGCAAGACAACATGAGAAACTTCAAATCTCCAACACTCACTGCAAAATATAGCCTATCTCTTAAATCAAAATACCTTTTTCGTGTCTTCTGTTTTAACCAGTGGTTTCAGACCAATATGTGGGCTCTGAGGTGGTTATTTGAAATCTTTAACTGCCATTTTGCTGAGATTTCATAGTCAGATTTAGTCTTCTCCTTCCAAAAACTGAGCTGGGCATTTTTTATGGCAAAATCTGTAGGAGAGACCATCTTTTGCAGGCAACTGCCTGCTTTCTGCTTCTGTTTCTGTCTGGAGAATAACTTATCTCATCATACTTCTGGCATATCTGAGGCTACACCCTGCCAAAATCTGAATCATAAACCATCAAAAAATGTCAGATTCTTGAAAGTGCAGACCAAGGTCAAGTCTAGAAAAAGAATGTGCTTGGAAAAAAAAGTTTCCTTCAAAGCATACACAACCAAATTTCAATCTTTTTGTTTATCTGCATATCTGTATGATATTATTCTAGCTCTGGACAGCCAAAAATGTCACATGTCCTCAGCACATACTTTCATTCTCCTGGCCTTGGTGGGACATAAACCCAGGGCAGCCCAGGAATCCTGTACTTCATGGAGTGCATCTGGAGATGTGGAAGGGCTGATCCCAGAGACAGCATAGCAGCTGGCAGGAGCTTCCCTCTGGAGCAGGTCTGAGTGGCTCTGTGCCCCTGGGGACAGCTCTCACCTTGAGCTGAAGGTGATTTCCAAAGGAGAGAGGTGTCCTCACACACGGTTTCTGGGCAAGGGCAGCTGTTGTTGTTCAGAGACTTCTCAAGGACCAAATGCAAATTTGGTCAAAACAAATTAAACCTCAGGCCCCAAGATTCTGAATAGCAGCCATCTCTCATCTCTTCTTTAAACAGGGTGTTTTAATGCTTTGCAGAATTACAGTGTGAGGCATGCTGCCTTCCATCTCCTTAATCCTCTGTAAATTTACTTCTAACAGCTACTGCCAAAATACAGTATGGCACTTGCACAGCACATGCTTCTTCAGTGATGAGCACAAAGCAGCTTCTGTTCAGAGGGAATATGTTGCAAGCCCATGAGTGACACATTGGGAGTGTTGAAGATTATGAAACATACTCTGAAACTGAGCAAGCCATAAACACTTCATTTTTCAGAAATAGTCACATTACCTCTGTCATTCTTCTTGGCAAGTGTGTGTGTGGAGGCTTGGTGCATCCACGTAGCACACGTTGAACAGGCACCAAGTGTTAAACCTGTGGTGTGCCAGCCACGCTGTGGAGTTCAGAGGAAATATTTCAAGTATGCACTTCAGCACTCTTCTCAGATTTTTATAAAAACCCATGATCTTTATTTGTTTATTTTTACTTAGCTAGCCGCTGTCTTAGACTAAACTGACCTTAAATTATAGCATGGACTTATATTCATTGATCTCCTGGTGAATGCTCTCTAACTGATCCAGAATCAGGTCATGCTTTAAGGCAACTTTTGACTCTAACTGGGTAATATCTGCTGGAAAAGCAAGTGTTTCGTGTCTGTCTGTGGGCAGAGGATACTGTGAAATAAGTAAATTTAGAGATCAGCCAATGGCTGGACTAAATCTTTAGTAGCACAAAAAAAAAAAAAACCACTAAAAAAACCTCACCAGTTTAAGAGGCCACCTGTTTGTTAAAGTGGTAAAAGATGAGCTCATGCAAGCTAACTATGTGGCCCTTGTGGATCTGGAGCATATTTTGAGCATAGTATGCACTTCAGCATATGTAGTACAACAATTTTGCTTCCTAAGGAGGGAAGAATAATTTTTCCATTTTTAAACTGAAGTGTAAGCGTTAAGTGATGTGTCTCATTTCCCACCAAAAGTCTAGCTGGGCAGGGGATTAGTAATTTCTTTCCAAATATCTAGCTGCTAGCGCTGTCTAGAGAGCAAACCATCTTTGCCCCCAGTCAGGCCAGTAATGATTCAGATGAGTGGGAATGTGCTCTCCAGCAGTTAGAGCAAAGGGACTCCATCCATGAGACAGCAACTGAAACTATCCAAGTTACTTCCCATCAACTATGGGATTAAGAAATAGTTGAAATTCATCCAGCAAGTTAAAAAGGGACAGGGTCTGTATTTCACTGACATTTGCAGAGCCAACACTTCTGTATTCCTTCCTGTTATCCAACAAGAGACACTGACATGAAAATAGGAGGATTGTGCTTCTTTGGTATCTTTGGTGTCTCCTGACAAGTACCCCACAGATCCACTCAGGCACCAGCAGGAAGCAAGCACTGGTAGGTCTCCAGTCTTCTGTTGTCTTCTTCCAAGCTAATATATGGAACATAGCTGAAGGCCAGAGTCCAGCTTCATAGAGTGATAACTGCAAACATCTACCTTATCTAAGCTCTTTCATGCTATTTGATAAAAGAGCAATTTATGTGTTTCCTGCTAGTAGCTAAAAATAACAGGAAAGAAGCGTAGAGTGTTGTTAGTCCTGGGTGGTGTGCTAATTAGTTCTTTGCTAACTCTGCTTCATTGCTGGCAATGATTATTGTCAAGTAATTACAGAGTTCCTATGAATGTATGCTCTGCAGTGTAACAAGGGTAAGGAAATGAGAAGCGTCAGTACTATGGATACCCAGTGTTACTTCTGCCATAGCAGAATTTCGTGTTATAGGAAACAGTTATTTTGTACAATGGCTTATTAGATGGAAACAGACCTAGGTGAGCTGCAGAATGGAAAATCAGTATTTTTGCTACGTTAAAAGTCTGTTCTCTACTTGGAAGAGCACATAAAACCCCTACAGCCTTCTATTTAAAAGTGTATGGAAAGGAAACTAAAGGCTTCAGCCAAAAGGCTAAAAATAATAACTATACCATCGTAGCCAAGTTGTCTGTTCCTTTTTTCCTCCAGTATGAATGAATGTTTACGTACAGCTATCATGTAAGAATTGTTTTAGCCTGTTTTCTGTGTTGCTTTGTAGCCATATGGATTGCAGCTTTCATTGTAAAGGGGAATGAATTAAAAAAACCCTAATTATTTGTGTGAAGAAAAATCATGGAAGTTTGTTAGTTCACATATCCAAAACATTTGAGTTCATTGGTAAAACTGCTGGCTCTATATCATCCTTTTGGATGTTCAAAAGACAGATGTGTATGTGCTGGAGTACACAAAAAACGTCTGCAGCCAGGAGATAGTAGAAGACAGGACTGGGTAAATCATAGTCCAGTGTGCTTGAGGAGGTAAATGATAGTTAAATACTTCAAACATCTTTGAAAATCTGCACTCTACAAGCTCAGAAATTTAAATACCCTTAAAATTCTGGCCTTGGATATTGCAAGTTATCTGTATCTATTCAGTAAAATTAAATAAAATTTGCATCACAAGATGGATGTTGGAAACTGAACAGCTGTCTGAACAGTAGTGCCACTGCTCTCTAAAAAAGAACCTTAATTTGACTTTCCCACGTTAATACTGTTTACATGTTGGAAAAAAGTGTTTGAAAGGCACTTTTATAAAATTGGGTGCTTTTGTGAAAACAGAGTGAGGAAAGATGTTCTTTTTTTAGTAGGTGAGTAATTATTTCCTTTAATCTCTTTGTTTTTTCTCATGACTCTACAAAGATCAGTACACAGCCATATAATTAGTGGCTCTGGACTAGATCATGCTGAAACACACACTGGTGTGACTCCATTCCACTGCATAGTCAAAGCAGAGGGTAAAATTTAGTTCACAATAACATCTTTCTGTAAGCATATGTTATTTCTTTCATCACTGAAATAATTCTAAAAATTAGTGGAACCATCAAACAATGGAGGTCATCTGGCCCAAGCCCTGCTCATGGCAGAGCCAGCTTATGACATCACATGTGGCACTGACACAAGATCAGTCCAGCTCCAAAAAGGAAGGTAGACCAAGTTCAGAATGTCCAATAAAATAATAATTTGTGCTGAGTATTAATTTACTGATTTTTCATTTCTTCATAAAGTCATAAAATATATCATTGTAGCTTTCCTTTGCAGAGTTCTTACCGAAAATAGCAACTGGAAAAAAGAATTAAACAGATATGGGTGCTTGATCCTCTCAGAAATAATCATAATAAAGCAGTAGCTATCCACAAATACAGTTAACCTTCATTTTATAAATGATTTTTCACTACAGTATCGAGGCATGATGAAATGTTAATAATGTTGATATACTTCAATGGCAACAATAATGATATGATTGTGAATCAGAAAAAGACATCCGGGTTTGTAGGTACAGGTCTTGCTTGTATTTTCAGGATAATGTCAGGAGCCTCCTGCTCCTGGATTTTAAGTAGATGACAGTTTCTTATAAACTGTGTGAATAAGTCACCATCTGCTGTTTGGGGTTCTTCTTTTTTGGAAGAAATAGGACGTCTTTCTCCATAGGCCATTGCATGAAAAGAGGTAATAAGGAAACACTTTCTGGGATCTAAAGACAGATCTGCTTGTAGTGTTAATCAGCTGATAACAGCAGATAACACTGGTAACACCGGGTGAGAGCTCAGCACTTTGCATTGCATTCGCTCTGCACAAGACATGGATTTGGACCTCAGTTTTGAATATTTGAACTCTGCTGTGTGTGCCATGTTTTATCAATGTTCCTTGCACTACAAATTACTCATCTCACAGAGAACTGCAAAAAGAAGTGTTTTAATCTTAATTTATGATAAACAAGAACTGTGAAGCCTTTTTTATTAATACATCAAAGCATTATCTCCAAGGGGAGTTACTTTCATATTAATGTTCAGTGTTTAATATAAATTCACAGCATGAAGACCACCTCGGATGGGTAGAGTTTCTCTGATGTATATCTGATTGCCCATATGTAATTTTAACATCTACAGAACATGAAGGGCATAATCAAAGAATAATTAATATGTTGATAAAGAGTTACATTTTGTTCTACTTATCTGCATAATTCAGAGAGAAAGTTTATGATGACAACATCTATCTTTTGGGGTATTGTTTACATTTTCACTCAAATTATAACATGAAGCATTCTCCTGCATTCCATAAATCCTTTCATCTGCTGAGCTCCAATTACTGTCTGACCAATTAACTTCAGTACCCCACACATGTAAACCACGTTGGGTATTGTGGAAAATCTAAGCAAAGCATTGAAGTCTGAAACTTGACCTCCAGTTTAGGATACTGAGCTTGAAAACCCTGACTTCCAGAGACATTAAATCTTTGTATTTAATTGGAGTTACAAATGCACATTAGAGTCAAAAGTAATGGTCAGACCAGCACTACATCCTCTTGGGAGCCCTCTGAATGTCAGGGCAGTCCAGAGACATCTTGTATGCTGATTGAGTTCAGGCTGTCTGGAAGTCTCCCCTAGCCTTACAAGAGGTGACATTCTCAAAATCTTCCAAGGACAGAGGGTAGCTGCAAGCTACATGTAGTGGCATCCATCTGCTGCATCCAAATTCAAACCAGATCTCAAGGGCAGAGTACCAGACAAAACACCTTGGCACTTTATGTGCAGTGAAGAAACATTTTGTGTACAGATTGAAGAATTTACTGCTCTAGTGAATAAAGTATTAGCAATCTAATAAAAGAGTTGCTCCAGCTACAAAGATAGCTGGATATAGTTGCTCCAGATACAAAGATAATAACACT
Organism: Acrocephalus scirpaceus scirpaceus; assembly: GCA_910950805.1. Lineage (NCBI taxonomy): Eukaryota > Metazoa > Chordata > Aves > Passeriformes > Sylviidae > Acrocephalus > Acrocephalus scirpaceus. Next base: position 49,398,425 of record OU383774.1, on the reverse strand, counting down.
TATAATTCCAAGTATAAAGTTATGGCAAGTTTCCAGTAGTGACACAGTTGGAATTGATACATACATACTTCCTATTAGCTGTTTCTCTCCTTGATGTTATTCTTGCCTTTCCTGTGACTTTCTGTGTTCAAAAATCAATAGTGCTAGTTTTCCTCAAGATGAAAAGAGGTGTAGAGGAGCTTACAGTGAGTCTTCATCTGAAATTCTTCACTAAGGAAAATATGATGTTGCTGGTGGAAATATCTTCCTCCTTACTGTTGAGTCCGTTCAGGGTTCTTTTTACACACTTTTTGGAGTAGTCAGAGTCACTGAATGGTTGAGGTAGAAAAGCACATCTGGAGGTCATCTTGTCCAACCCAGTTGCTCAAGCAAGGCCTCCTACAGCCAGCTGTGTCCAGGTGGCTTTTGAATATCTCCAAGGATGGTGTCTCCATCAGCTCCCTGAGGAACATGGATTAGTGGTTACCCTTACAGGAAAAAAGTGTTTCATGATGTACAGAGCCTTCTATGTGTCAGTGTGTGCCCATTACCTGTCACTGGGCACCACTGAGAACATCCTGACTCTGCCCTCTTTGCACCCTCCCTTCAGATATTTATATTCAGAGATGAGATTCCACCAAGGCTTCTCTTCCCCAGGCTGAACAGTTGCAGCTCTTCAGCCTTTTTCCATCTGTCAGGTGCTCCAGGCCCTTAAATGTGTTCTTTGCCCTGTGCTGGACTCACTCAGTAAATCTCTATTTTCCTTTTACTGGGGAACCCACAACTGGAGCCAGCACACCAGATGTGGCCTCACCAGTGGTCAGAAGAGGGGGAGAATCACCTCCTTTTGCCTGCTGTCACCCCTCCTAGTGCAGCCCAGCATGCTGTCTGCCTTCCTTGGCAGAAGGGCACATGGCCGCTTCACCTTCTGTTGGTGTCCAACCAGGCACCCAGGTTGCTTTCTGCAAAGCTGCTTTGTCTTAGTCTTTGGGCTCTTCACTCTTCAACGATAGTGATTCAGTAAAAAATAAATGACAAGGATATATAACTGAAATATATAGCATGAATAGGTACGTATGGCTGCTCTTTCACTGACTACTTATTAATAATGTCTGGAGGTATTGGGCTAGAAACGGTACATTGCAAAAATCGCTTTATAACATATCCAGGGAGCAAGAAGTTTTCTGAATACCAGCTGGACTCCACATTTCCCTTTTCAATGTGAGCTCAGCAGCTATTCCAATCTTCAGGCCACTCTTTGGTCCGTAATATATGGAAGTTTAGATGCTGCCTGGATCTCTTAGCTTGGGAACCCAAAGGCAGAAACTCGTAAAAGAAGAGTCTGTTTTCAAAATTTGTCTCGTAGTGACTCTAGGAGTCACCAGAAGTTTTGAAATAGATCTCAAGGAATGGGATTGTTACCTCTTCTCTGCCTATTTGATAGTCTTTCTTCCACATTAAGAATGCTATATACTTTATATTAGAGTCCCTAAAGACTTGCATTTTCCAGACCGTTATCCAGACACATTTTTCAGTGGGCATACAGTGCTTGTGTATAAGAACTCTGTTAATTCTCAAGTCAGCAGTTCTCAGCTTCTTGAATGACAGGCCAAATAAGTGGGATGGGCAGTGTGGTACTGAAGAATGGATGGGTGGTACTCTGTCCTCCAAGTCTAAATGGAGCCAAGACTCATGGGGGCTGTCAGAAGGCAAGAAAAAGAATATAAATCCTAATGGGGAAGGAGGAGGATGTGAAGAGAATCAAGTTCTTAATCACTTTTGTCCATTAGCAATACCGGAATATTTTTCTCAAGACTAAAGGGAGGAAAGCCTGATGTCCTTGTGAGCTCCCAATACATATATATAATGCAAATTTATTCTATCTCATAAATCCTGATAGTGGTTTCAGCTGGATAAAGTATTCTCCTTGTTTCTTGTCGTAAACTGCTGCAGCATTCTTCTGTGCAGCTGCCGCATTTCATCCTAATGCAGCTGCATTTCACCCAGGGATGAAGTGATCGCTATATATAACTTTCTCTTCAGTTTTCATAACCATTTAAAGTGCCTCAAGATGAGATGTGGGTTGCAAGCTATTGTTTTATTAGTGTCATCACAAACTGCTGCATTGTACAAATCAATTGTAAGCTAAGAAGAAAAGTGGCTTCGAAATGATACATGAAGATAGAGATTTTTTGGGTTAGGAGGGATTTAAAATCCTGTTTCAGGAATTTCAAAGGAAGATGGCAAAATATGGGAAACTAGCATGGAGTAAGGTTGTATAAACTGAGTGGGCATGTGGGACAGTGGGTAGCAAGATGTCAGAGAAATGAATGACAGAAAGTTAGTTTTAAGTGACTTCAGAGTGGAAGATAGGGAAAAGAAAGGAGAAAAGGAAACCAGCAGTAAATAGGAATTATGATGGTGATAACGAGCAACCAAAAATCTCAATAGTATGCTGAAAAGAAGACCTGAATCTCTTGTTTTTATCACATTACTGGACCATATAACATGGATGGGATTTCCAGCATTGGTTGGGTCTGTTAAACATCTTTGCAGCGTTATTAATGTTATGTGTGAAACTTTCAGATGTTTAAACCATTTGCTGTCCAAATCTCATTGCATTCTTATGTTTAGATGCTTGATTGTGTTGTACACCCTGTTACCAGAAGGAATTCCTTGAAAGTCTATATAATGGGAGAATTCCCCAGGGAGTTGATTTTATGCTAGACTGTCAGGAACAGTAATGGCTGCCTGTAGAGTGGCTAATGGCTCTGAAGTGGGAGTCCCTCAGGACATTTCCTGTTCTTAAGGTCTTTATTGTGTCCCTGCATGCCTGCTGTCTTGGTGTGCTGGCTGCTTCCATGGCTCCTGCAAGTCACCTCTCAGCTTAGAGTGTGTGGAGTGTAGCACATGGCACAAAGGTCTGTCCTGCACTGCAAACTTTGATTTCCCTGTTGCTGTTTGCACAGCCACCTTCTTGTTATTTACATGAGGGAACTCATTGTGTTGTACACCTAGCTCTGATGATATCTAGATGTAAAAAATACTAATACAGACACTGATCCCAGACCTGTAAAATTTTGTGCTTGATGAACCTCCTATAAATCTCAGATCTACCAGTTACCAGTATTCCATTAATTTGGGAAAGCAATTCAGCATAATCCTTTCACCCAAGGGGGACATAGCTTCCTAACTCCTTGCTGGAATAACACATCTTTTTTTCTTGGGAAATGCAGCCTTGCTGAAGATAAAAGGCTGGTGAGAAGTCTGCCAGCTGGGCTATGGAGAGTTTGGTTGCAGTAGAAAACAAAACAATTGTTTTAGTCATTGAAATAAACATTTTATACAGTCCCAGACTACATCTGAGTAAGAGAAGTGTCAGTAGTTCCAAAGGAAAAGCTGTATAAGCTATTCGTCTAACCAGGAAAAAGCCTTTTCATAACAGTCTTTAGCTTGGTTTCATCTATTGTGTTCTGGAGAATTCTTTTCCAAATCTGTGGTGGTAGCAGTGAGTAGTCAGATGAGGTTCCGGCTCCAACTCATCTCCTGATACCAGTGTCCTGTGGCAATATCAGATCAGCTTGCCTTCCTTCTTTTTCATTCCTTCTTTTTTCTTAATCTCCCTGCTCTTGTGCTGTGTGTAGAGTGAATAGTAGTTCCCAATTTCCTATTTTTGTATTACCTCTGATTTTATACCCTTTTAGCATAACCCTTCCTTATTCATCTGCTCTCCAAGGTAAACAGTCACACTCTTTTAATTTCTCGGCATACAAGATTTATTGTTTTTTCAGGTCCATAAATAATCAGGCCTCTCACTTTCAACCTCTGTAAGAAGTCAGAGCATGAATGGACATCATTTGACTATTACTCACCGAGGGTAAAGAATTACACATAAAGGAACTACTCATGAAAGATTTTTTCTATTGACATTTAAATTATATTCAGCCACAGTAGTTTAAAAGGTCCATATTTTATTGTAATATTACTAGTACCACAATATTCCATGAAAGGTTTAGGACTACTAAAATAACACTTTGACAGTTTTATTTGTCCCTTCCTTGCAAAACATAACCTTGTCTCTAATGCTAATTATATGGCATGATATAAAATAACTCCAATGAAATTCCACTTTTGAAAACCTTATTATCAGGATTTATTGACAAGTATGCACCATAGTGCAGTAAAACATATAAATTCATAGTATACTTATGGTTTATTTTATTTATTATATATTTGTACTATAAATGGTAATTTTACAGCTGCACGGTACAATTGCTGCTGCATTATTATTGGAAATTATTCTGGAAAAATCCTACAGAGTGGATGAGAATGGGGTAAACCATTAGACCTCTACCTAAAATCATGAAAGGTTACTGAAAATTGTATCTGTCTTTATTAAATTGCACAGGGATTTTCCTAAGCAAATATGACAAGTTTTTCATTTTCCCATGCTCTACACCAACCGCTTGCACTGGTGAAGTGAGATGATAATGCAGTAATTAGGGTATTAACCTGCTCCTTGCAAGCTGTAGACCATGGAATCATAAAGTCATAGAACAGCGTTGGTTGGAAGGGACCTTAAGGTTACCATCCCCCTGAGTGGGCAGGGACACCTTTCACTAGGTCAGGTTGCTCACATGTGAGCTCTTGTTTTGCTGTGAATTTCCTATGTGAGTTGAAAAGTCATCTTTTCTCATATTTACAGATATATTCCTTTTCTTTCCAATTTAGCACACTTACACCCTACTGTAATCTAATTTGTGAGCTCTGAAGAAGCTTTGCAAGTGCCACTCAGTGGAAACCTAGCCTTTAGTGTTACATCGTAGCTGAGGGATGGTAGAGTGATGCATTTAAGTATCAGAAATTTGGAATTTGGATTGTCCAGACTAGATTTCTAAGGGTAACTGAGGAGTGGCATAACCTTATTTTTATGGCCAGGTAAGTATCAGGCATCTAATTCCCATCAACCTTAGCTCTAACCTGCTTATGTACTTCTGAAGTGCTTTAAATCCCCATCCATAAAATAAGAGGAGTAACACAGATAAATATCCTAAAGACTGTGAGATATAGGGCCAGGAGAGTAGTGGCAGCCATTGCAGTATCTCAGACTGAGCTGCAAGAAGAAGCTAAACCATGTTAGAGCTGTTCTCATACAGCTTCAGCCTGAACTGAACTTTTCTAAAGAACCCATCTTCCCTCATGAGTACTCTTCTGGGAAGACATCGGGGGTGACATTGCTTGTTGGTGACTTGACAGGTTTATGGGGCACGAGGGATGCACCAGAACCTGTGAGACAAGGCTGTCTCAGGGTCTGCAGCTGCCTGGAGCATACCTCAGGTTGAAGACACCATCAGTGTTTCCTCTCCAGGAGTGTTCTCTGGTTTACCTTTCATAGGGGACTGCAGCAATTCCTGAGTAAAAGGCATTTTACAAGCCTGGGTTGACCTTAGCCTCCAAACTGACCCTAAAATGCCAGGCAGATTTTGTTCTGGAAGATGCAGCACAAAGCCACCCAACAGTTTTCCTCCTCTTTCAAGAAAGAGTAAGACAAGGACCAAAAGTTGATGTAACCTTTGGTTAGTAACACCAGACTAACCACTTGCTCACTGATGTGGCTCCACAGTAAAATGTATTTTTTCCAATTAATTGATTAATCATTTTCTCTAACATTCCCAGATATTTTATCTGAATGTAGTAAATTAGATTTAAGTGGTGAGCAATACGGAGGGAATACTAAAGTGAACATTAACAGTGATTTGTTACAGAAGATGAACAACAAAAGTTACCACATAAAGCTGACATAAACACAGTAGATGGGGTAATTATGTACCTTATTTATTCTAGTAGCTACATCATTCACTGCATTGTGCAAAGGGACATCTGCATTTTTTTAAAAAATGTAGTTTAAAAAAAAAAGGGAGAAACACCAAAACAGAAGACAGAAGAGACAGGGAAAATGGCAGAAAGGCAGAAATAAAATGAAATACTGATATCTAGACAGGAAAAGGGAAAGGAGTACAGTAACTAGGTCTTAGCAGTGATATTTGTAGATGGTGATAAGATTGCAAGCCAGAAAAATTAATTTATTTACATGAGTTTCTCTTGACAGAGCTTTTCTCCAAACAACTTTATAGACAATTCTCCCATGCTCCTTCATGTGAGAGAAGGACTGTTTCAGTGGTTTGACTTTCTTGGGCTTGTTAAAATGCAGCTGACGTAGATTAAACAGAACCCTTAGAGGATTTGAGTCAGTTTGCTAATCCAACAGCAGACCATTCCCACTTTTGGAGGGTTAGTTTTCCACCAGCTTAGGAGGTTGAGCTGAGTCTCTGAAGGGTTAGCCATGAGCTGGTATGGCACAAAGGGAAGCAGGAGAAGCAGCCAACTGGCTTTGGATAGGCAGGGCAAGGATGTCCCCTTCAGTGGAAGCTGGCTGCTAGGCTGTTTGTCTGGTGTTGGGCAGAAGCAAAGCAGTTTGTGAAGAATCAGAGAAAGTGTTGGAAGAGCAGGAGAGATGGCAAACAACTGTCTCCATTTTAGCCCCAGAACAGCCAGAGCCACCCACATGGTTTGTGGAAGACAAGCTCAAACCTGTTTAATACTAGAGATGGACTCAGAGCCAAGACCCAGCTGTCCTCTGAAAACTTGTCACGTTTCCTGAGTGGACCTCTTTCCCCATTTTGCTCTGAATTATAAGTCACTACTGGTAGAAAAATGAAATGGAATGGAGAAATTTGTTTTCTTCAAAGCTTTAACTAGAAACTGAAAAAAAGTCCTTGGAATTCAAGTCCTGTGAGACATACTGATAGTTGTCAATATTTGGGACTGAATTGTTATCTAGCCTTAATAATTAATGATTGTTGTTAACTGCTGCCCAAGCAGGTGGAAAGCAGTAGGCAAATCATCCCTAGTTTTTTTCCAGCTGCAGAGCAGAACAGTAGTGCATAAGGACAAAACATCCCGTCAGGTGTGCTGGGGCAAGCAGACTTTTTGGTCCTACCAAGAGAGATGCTGCTGGTGGGTCAGTGGTGGCTCATGTGCTTCTGGTAGGAACTGGAGGAACTGTGCCTCCTGCCAGCCTTGAGCTGTGTCCTCTCTGAAATCACTCTTCTCACCATGACAGCCCTTCTCTGTGCTGTTGACAAACTGCCTTGGTGCCACCCACCTGTGAACACGTGGGTTTCCAAGTCCCTCAGTGTTGCACCACGGTGGTGCGTCTGCTGCAGGCAGGACCAAACCCCTGTATTAGCCTGGACATGGGAACAGAACTGGGACAACACTGCCAGAAGTGTTTCTACTACCCTTCATTGACACTTCCACTGAGGGCTTTTGGGTTCTGCACATCTCTTCCTAAAGAAGTCTTCACTAATGTTTCACTACGAAGTAAGAAAAAGCAAATATTAGGATATGGGCACAAAAAGAGAAGGTTAAACTTAGCATGTCAAATTATTGTTCAAACATTGCAGTGTGCAGTAATAAAAACACCTATATTAAATTCTGAACTATAACTTGGATTACATGCCCAGGGCAAAATAGTAGAAATCACCTTTGATGTCTGCTGAGGAGTGAATCCTTTGGTGTGCCTTTTCACCTAAACTGTAGGAGGGACCAAGAGGGAAATGACTGGAGCAGGTGCCCTTAGCCAGTGGGACCACACTTGTATGAGCAAAATCATATTTTGGGCTGTGCCAGCAGCCTGGTGCACTTCTCCTGCTGTCCCCTGAATAAGACCAGAAAGAGAGATATGGGAGGGAACTGGGAACTGATACGTGTCTTGAGACTCAGTATCCTGGAAGCTTAGCAAATCTTACTCAAGGCTGAGGTAGTCATTCAGAAAACAAGTATATTCTCCAGAAATATGAAGGCAGAAATGCCTTCATGGAGCATATAGTCAGAGTTTTGAAGGCAGAAGTTAATCAGTCAATGATATTTGACTGAATAGTGTGTTGCAAACAACCTCACCAAAAAAAAGTAAAAAACAAACCAAAAACACCACCAAAAAAAACCCAAAAAAACCCAAAAAAACCACCACCTCATAAAAGAGTGAGATCTACTTTCTTGGTTATTCCCTATAATTACTCACCCATTGCAACCTGAGATTTTTTAGACTTCATTTGGGCTGCAGGAATATTTCTCAGCAAGCTCCTCTGAGCAGCCAACTGCAAAAAACATTGAAATTTGATAAGCGTATAAGAGCATTAAATGGTAGCATTCTCCATCACCCACAGCCTCTGTCAGTTGTGTTTCCAGGCCAGATGAAGCTAGAATGTACGTACAGCTGTTCGGAGTTGTAAAATACATTTTGAAATGGGATTGATTTGTCTGTGTTTCATGAGATTGAATTAAGCAAAAGAAAAAATGTATAAGGACTTGTCTTTTTTCCAAGCATTTAATAGAAATAGTCTAACTGGAACATAATAGAGATGTGCTTTCAGCACACAGATGTGCTGTAGTGAGAGCCACGTTTTATGTAAGCTGCTTATTCTTTTGTGCAGTGTCAAGAACTGAATGTACTTTCATACTTCGTTTTTTGGCCTTGACATGAACTAATGTCAAAGCTAATGAAGACCTGGTGGTAAATCCTTTTCAGCACTGCTAATGAATGTGACCATTGTGGAGCTGTTCCTGGCTGTCTAATCGTCTTTGGGAAATTGAGCTTTTGATACATAGACCTTATATTCTGAATTTTGATTTCTGCTACAAAACTTGCTGGTATGATTTGTTATTTAGGGGATCAGAAAGGTGTGCAGGTCACACACTGCAGAGTATATTCAAAGCAGATTTTATAGAGAGCTCCAGTGGGTAAAGTGATTTAAGGGTACTATGAGTCATCTGAACAAAATTACATGGGCAAAAGTTCATGCCAGCATCTCTTACCTATAAAAATGCATTTTGGTAGAAAACTGATTTACAGCTGGAATTTTTTTACATGCAAGGCAAAATATGCAGAAGAGCAACTGAGCTTGATCATCTTCTTCCAGTTCCATTGTTTACTTTATAGTTAGGGGTTTGTATTATGGCTGTCTAGATTTTACAGCCACAAATGTGCCAAAGCCCTTGACTGGTTCATTCAGGTTGATTAATAAACAACATAAAAATGTCTACTTTCTTCAACACCTGCACGCTCTGTTTCTTCGTGTTTTGCAAATGTAAGAGGTACAGATACGTGCTTTGACTTTGATCCTGTAAACCAAAACTGTTCAAGTGGGAGATCCTGATCTAGGTTTGGACAGCAAAGAGAAGTTTCCCAGGTTTCCCTGGGAAACCCACATTTGTGTAGATGAGCCTCTGTTTTCAGTTGTTCCCCCAGCTGGTCTGGGAGCAGCTGCACATGCAGGCAGTGCAGGTGCTGGGCAGAGCTGGACCCAGCACACTGCTTTCCAGAATATGAGCTCATGGAGCCTGGTAAAAATAGAGGTGCCCCTGTAATTGTCCCTTCAGCATCATGACACCTGCACTGGGGTTTTCCTGGCAGAGCTTTCCATGGATTTCACGTGGCATTCTGCTCCACAAGAAATATCAGAACAGGAAAGAATGCAGTGCCTGCTCCCTGTCACCCCATTTTCACCCTGTTCCGTCTTCACCTCTTCACCAGCAACTTACCCTTGGGGAAGGGTAGATCACAGAGCCAGAAACCTGGCTCAGCAACTCCTGCTGCAAGGAGATGGTTAACACTTCATCCCAGCCACCAAGTGGCTTTGTGCACCCCGCAGTCCTGTGGAGACAGGCAGATTTCTTACAAGGACTCTTTTCTGATGCTATAAACCGTGATTCAGAGTGATGACAGTACTCTAGCAGCAACTAGATTTGGTAGATAGCTCCTACCAAATTTCTTTGGTTTTTCTTTGTAATTGATAGAACTTCTAATACAAAATAACAAAGTGTGAACTTTATTTCTCTTTCCTCTTTTTGCCCAGAAATTGAAGCAAAGGAAGCGTGTGACTGGTTACGTGCAGCTGGATTTCCCCAATATGCTCAGTTCTATGAGGGTAAGTAGGTCTTTCTCCTCTTTGTGCGGTTCTGAAAGTGCACTGGGCCCTCGCCAGGAGAGCTTGCAGTCAGCCAACTCCACATTTGACTGAGTTATGGCCATGGCTGGATGCTTCAGAAAGCCTCAGCTGCTGGAGTCATACCAGTGCATAAAGAAAAGTAAGATTCTTACCCTTGTAGCCATGGGAAGTTAAAAAAAAAAATGAGTGACATAGTTTGTGTAAGCCTCAAATGTTAACAAAAACAACTACAAAACATCTAAAACATGAGCCTATTTTCTAAAAACTTTCTAAACTGTGCCTGAAATAAGATTAAAACACTAGAAGTTATTGAAAATTTCAATCATGCTGAAAGTAAGACTGAAAAACTGCAGTTACCAAAAGTGAATAATCTGACTTGCACTTCACATTTGCAAAGTAAGAAAAGCTGATAGTTCAGTGCTAACTCAGTGCAAATGGTGGTGTCCCTTTCCTAGATGTAAAGCTCATGCCCAAGGACACAGTATCCCCAAGGGCAGGGTGAGTGGTTGCACTGCTGCTATGTTCAGTAGTGGTTTGGGGCCTGGAGCTGGGTTTTTCTTGCTCTCCCCAGGCTCAACACCGAGAGGGAAACTGGCTGAGCCTCGTTTTTCCCAAAATGCGTGTTCTCCCTGCCAGAGACACGGAGCCAGCTCAGGCCCATTCAGGCTTATTAGCTGAAAGGCAGCTCCGCCAAACACCTCTGGACACCTTCCAGGGTCAGCATGAGTCTGGAGGCAGCACAGATCCATGCATGGAATAAGGGCCAAGGAGCCTCATGGGTCAGAGCCAAGTCTGCAGGGATTCAGCTCAGACGCCATCCCTCCCCTCGTGTGGGGCTGAGGATGGCAGGGAGTGGGATGCTGAGGACACCCCCATGGCCAGCTGAGGTCCCTCAGGGCTCAGGTGCCTGGGGACAGGAGCACCATTCAGAGATGCTCAGGTGGCTCCACAGGAGGCAGGCTGACTCTGTTAAATCCAGAAAGGAACTAAGACTAAGAAGCCAGACACACCAAAACTGACAGAAATGTGTATCTATCACAGTCCCTGGGTTGCCAGTAGTACTTTTGTGTCTGCCTTGTATTCAGAGTGTGTCAGATACTGATTCCACCAGAGAAAGGAGCGCCTGCTGCTGCTTAACTGAAAGGGATGTTCTCTCCAAAAAAACAACCTGTGCTGGGCTCCAACAGTTCCCGTGCAGTCAACATGTGTTCTAGACAGTCTATGTCTCCACAAAAAAAGGTGCTTTTCACAGGCATCTATTATGTCAGTGTTGAGCAGTAGTGTCTGAAAATGCTGGCTGAAGTTCCTGTATCCCAGCGTCCTGCTGAGGTACCTAAGCATGGCAGAGCAGACTGGAGAGCAGCCACAGCACTGGAACCCATCCCACCATTACAGAGCTGTGTCACTTTTCATTATAAATGTCAGCTTCCAACATACTATTCTTTTTAGCTAATATTGGGGATTATAGTTCAGTTGGGTTTTTTCCTTTTTTTTTTTTTTTTTTTTTTTTTTTTTTTTTTTTTTTGGTCTGTTGTTTGAGTAACCCTCTGTCTGAAATCATTGTTATTTGGATCTGTTAAAAAAAAAAGAAAAGGACAAAACATTACAGGGGCTTGGGCAAAGCCTGTCTAGCAAATAACTCATTAAGTCACTGTAATGAGAAGAGAAAACATTGTTGCTCATGTAGATAAAGTAAGTATGCTGGTAATTCCCTGATCTCATCCATTTGTGCAAGGTGCTAAAGTGAACAGCTAAAAATTGAGTGTTTTTCAAAGCCAAAGTGAAATAATTTTGCTGTCATTCTAATGCACTGGATGTTTAGCAATACCTTTAACAGAAAAAAACCCGATATGCTGTCAGAAAGGGTCACAGATACAGCTGGAAGGGAACCAGAGCTGAGTGAAATTGGTCATACTAGATTTCAGTGAGCAAGCACATTCAAAGCAATTTAGATATAGACAATGTATTTTCATTTGAGTAGCAAGCAGTCATCTTAATATTGTGTCTCATTTTACAGACTCCCAGTTTCCCATTGACATTGCTGCAGTAAAGAAAGATCATGACTTTCTTGACAAGGACCTTGTAGAACCTCTTTGCAGGTAAATAAGACTCAAAGTTCCTTTTCTGATAATTTAAAAGCATGGGCTGATTTTTAACTGTTGGCATAGCAGCAGTAGAGGTGTGTGCTTGTCCAGGTGCATTAACTGATGAGATCTATAATGCCGCCATTCTGAGTTAATTTCTCTTACAGAAGATGCTGCATTAGGAGACCCACTGCACTCACAGAAAGCATCATGTGATTTGAGAAGACCCAAATCCATTGGATTTGAAACAGATGCCTTTTAAGAACTAGCAGTAGTGCAAGCAAACCCTGAATAAACGAGAGTCACATTTGAGTTGCACATTAATAACTCTTATGTCTAAGTCCAGCAAAAAAGATGAAACTTCACTGCAGAGGATTCAGCAAGCCCTTTTCTGTGGCAGCGGGCATGCTTTTCATGCTGCTGTGATTCCCTTGGTACTCTCATTTGGCACCAGTAACAGAAGTGGGACCAGACCCAGTACTACAGACCCCCCAGTACTAGAGACCCCCCAGTACTACAGATGCTACAACTGATCAGTGCTTTGCCCCTCCCAGGAGTCCTGTGTTTGCTGCTTATCTTGCTTTTTGTACTCTGTGATAAATATATCATACTGCATTGCTTAAGTCTTGTCCCCCAGGACTCAAGACACAGCAATTCTGTGGCAGTTTTGCAAAACCACATTGCAGAGACATTGTTCCCCTCTTCTTTCCCCTGTGCTCAGCTCAAGCTGGGTTCTGCTCCTCTCCTCTTCAAGTCAGGACAAAGGAGCATCTGGCCCTTAACCAAGCAGGCTTCATTACATGTTATGGAAACTTTCACAACACCAACATCAATTGGACAAAACTCAATTTCCCCTTCTGCAACTGTGGCTAAAGTCAGCAGAGATGGCTTTAGGAGATGCTGTTCCACATCATACTGTACATTGCAAGGATTAATGAGTTTGTGGTGGAGGAAGATAGAGAATGTTTGTGAGAATCACTAAAAATAGGGCTGGAAGAGACTTCATCTAGTCCACCTCTCCATCACAGGCTATGCCCCCCTTCCTGGCAGATCCAGGTAGTTTCTGGGCATAGCTATCAGATTGCTTTCCCAAAACTCCCCTGCTGCAAATGAGACCTGTTGTTTCTCATGCTGTCTGTTATGGCTATGGGGAATAGAATATTCTCTTTCCCTGTCAAATAGCCTTTGTGTATCTGATAAATCAGTAGGAAAGACATGGATTGTCCAGTGATCTCTCTCACAGATGCCTGAGAACAGAATTAACTGCAGACTTGAACCACTGCTGTTCTGTGCTGCTTGCTGAGAGAGATTGCTATGCCCATACATACATATGTATACGTACATCCCCCTGCTTCAGTCTGGCATGATGGAAGACATATTTTGCTGCAGTTTGGGAACTGGAAAGGGATAGAGATAGGAGATTGAGATCTCTTCCCATTTGGCCTTTACCACAAAGTTGAAAGGACCATTAAAAAATGCAAGAATGATGTCTGTTCTTGCCCTTTTCTTGTGAGAGAAAACAGTGAGATATAGTCATTTCATAGCTCTGTGACTCTCCCTAATCACTTTACTCTGTAAAGTGTAACTTTACTCTGGAGTAATTGGCAGTGGTGTTGCTACAGGCATGGTCACCAGGCATCCAACACCTACACAGCTAAGAATGGGAACAGCTCATCTCTTGCTCCTCCAGCCTCTCTGTAGACTCACAGATACACGTACAGTTATACTATGTTGATATATTTATGAGGATTATTTTACAAGCTGAGAAGCTAGAGACTTGGGGTTTTTTTTCTCTTTTATTAAAATATGAGGGTTTGGAAAATTAACTAGCAGCTGGATAGATGCACTCATGGGGAAAAATGCTTTACATTAGCCTAAATCAAGGGACAGTGATGAGACCTACAGAAAAAAAGCATAGACACAGATATTTCCACACTTTAAATATTAATGGGTTTATGACTCCCTAAAAACTTTATCTGTAATTATTTTATTCAGTAGACAACACCTGTTTACTTGAATTTTTGTTGAGAGTTTTTAAACAGCTTAGATCTTGAAAAAATTAATATCTAAGCTGTTTAAGATATTCTCCTCCTAATATTAGAAATACAAGCATTATGTACAGGTTATGTTTTCAGATTGCAGACATTTAATTCGCTGTAATTCAGCAGCTTCAAACCCTTCACTGAAAGCGAGCCGTAAAAAGCCATTGTACCAAATACCAAGATTCAGATTCATCAGAAACAGTGAACAGTGTCAGCTGCTGCCCCAGTACCATCTTTGGTACTCTATGAGCTATCAAACCAGCATCTTCCAAGTTTTCCAGTGCAATGGAAATCTTTGCACCTCAGCTGACCACTGTGACCAGTTCTCTGCCCTTCCTTTGCTCTGCGGTAGTGTTACTGCAAGGTGCATGCCAATGTATCACATGAGAGCTGCAGGCTGTGATGCACTTTGAGGAAAGAGAAAGTTAAAAAAGGCTGGTTATTATTTCTGTGTGCACAGATTCCCAGGTTGGCAGTCAAACTTCCATTCTTTAAGCATTCAAAGCTGCCCTTAAAGCTATGCATGACCAAGCCATCACACTGACTAATAGTGCATTCAGCACATAGTGCTGAACAAAATGGGCTTCTCATTTTTTTTTGGAAGATAATTTTAAAGCTCAAATGCCAGCATGGATAATCAGTTTGAGCAGTTCTAGCTCTGAATAGTAATAGCATAAACACTGAATTTCTCTGCTCTTATGGGTTGAAATCAGACCCTCAATCTCATTTTAAAATCAGTTTTCTTCTGGCATTGAAGTATACGAGACAACGTGAGGCATAAATGAGGAGGAACCTTTTTTTAAGGCAGCTGGTAGTATTTTAGTCAGAAAGTCTAAGACTCCCTGTTGTAAAAGATTTCAGTGACCTTTTTGAGATATTCTAACATTCCTGCTGTTTATAATATAATTTGAAAATTTGGCAGAGTAAAAACCAAATTTGAAGCCTTTGGGTTAGAGGCGTATCTATCAAGACATTCCACTCAGATTTTATTGAGTAATGAACAATAGAGAATTGCCAGGCAATCTGCAGGCAAATGCTGTCAGCCTGCCAAAACAATAATTGAGCATGAAAATTTTATAGCTGTGTCGCTTCCAAAATAGCAGCAACCAACTCTGCTCTGAGAACTTTTGTGGCTGCTGTGATAAGAGGGTGAGAAGGAGAAGCCAAGCCACATTGTACTTTTCGTATTCACGTAAATAAAGTGACTAAGAACATGAAGAACAAGTATATAACAGTCTGATACATACTTCCCTAAACCAAGCTTTTAAAATTGGAGCTGTGCCAAGCAGTCAGCAGCCTTTTTTTCCATAGCTGTTGTCTCTTGACAGCTTGTAAACAAAGTGAAGGTTGCTGTATGGGATGGGACACTCTCCCACTGGAGTTCTGAAATGCTGAGTGTACAGTCAGTACCATCTGCTGAGTTATCTTGCTCTAGGTGCTGTTGGGGGATAAGCCTGGCCCTCCATATGTAGGACAGAAAGCCCTGCTCTAGAGGCAGCAGAATGGCTCCCACTGACTTCCAGGGGAGATTACTCATCTCATGTGAGCCTGGAGCCTACAAGGTAACTCCCTCAGTGGCAGCCATAATGAAAAGGTGATAGGACTGGAAAACAGTATATTCTCTTCATGCACAGCACTGGTGGAGCAGGGACATGCCAGTGCCAGCCTTGCATACCCACCTTAATGGTGCTGGGAGGAGTCTTATTCAGTGTTGAGACTGCAGCAAAGCCCAGCATCAGGAGCTTGATGTCCTCTTCTCTTCTCAACATTGACAGCACCAGAAGAAGCCAGGCAGGGATATGTGTCCGCAGCACCTAAACTTGGCTAGGAATAACAATAAAGCAAAGAAATAGTGTTGCAGTTCCCTCAGAGAGGCATTTACAGAACCACATAGTGTGTTTTCCTGGTCAGAATCCACAAGAGAGGCATTTGCGGATCTGCTGATGCAGGAGACACTGTGCTGTCTGTTCTTGTCCTCCCCTTGATGCCTCTCCATGACTGGCCTGTGGCCCTGGCTGCATTCCAAAGCACCTGATTGAAAGCAGCTGCAGAACAGGTCCAGGGTTTCTCCTGGAACTCCAACTCACTTCAGAGCTGTCTCCCTCTTACTTGGATTGCTCTTAAAGCAGGACAACAGGTTCCCCACAAGGTTTTCCAGGTGGCCTGAGCCTGCAGAGCTACAAGCTTGTATTTATTTGTAAACACCACTCAGTGCTTTAAAGGATGCAAAAGTTGGAGATTTCCTGCTTCTGAAGGACTCCTATCATAAGAGCTAACAATTACAGCACTGGAGTTGGGATTCAGAGCGCTACGGACTTGTGTCTATGGACGTCTTAAATCTCCTCAGATAGCCCAGACTTCTCCATGTGTTGTCTGGACCGAGGTACCTGCAGCAGCTAAAGGCCAGGCTTGATACTCCAGGGGATCAAAAATGGCACCAGAAACATCTGTTTGGGCACCTGAATATCTCTGCTGGCTTTTTAAGAATTATTTCAAAGTTACGCCACCTGTGATGCTCTGGAGAAGAAATGAAATTAGCATCACCGAAATTCTTGCTGTAGTACATGTTTTCCCTGAACACTGCAGAAATTTGCATCCCAGATTATTTGGGTTTTATATAGCCACCTCTCTCGTGTTTATTTACTTTTTCTCAAGTCCAGACTTTGTGTTTTGTTAACACTATAAACAGGCATTCTTTTCCCATGTTTTTAAGCAGTGGCATAAAAGTGCAGTGCTCCTCTCACTTCAGCTGGGACATTGGTGACAGCCTTTGTAGCCAGAAACTTCTGGGTTTTTTCATTTTGATAGACTTGCTGAGGAGTTGGCTGTCAGTCATCTGATGACTTTAAACTGATGAGAAAAACTTTCTGCCACCACAGTCACATCAACAAGGCGAAAGAAGCTGAAACAGACTGACTTTGATTTGAGCTGTTAGTACCAGACAAACGCACAAATATGATCATTAGTTCTCTAATTTCACTGGCAAATATTTCCACAGCTCTGGAAGAGCCCCAAAAAGCATAACAATGTTTTCTAGAGGGGTGAATTTAAAACCTGGGGTTGAACTCCCTGGCGCCCAGTAAAGAGTAATTTTGGTTTTGGTGGAGCAAGTGTGGAAATGTAGCTACAGACTTTTCCCTTCAGCACAGGCCAGCTGACAAAGAGGTTCAGGGACTTCAATATTAGCCTATATTCACCACTCAGAGGAAGCTGTCCCCAAGGATAGAAAGCTGGGCTAGAGTCCTTTGAAAATGTCTGTGCCTCTGTATACTTGGAATTGATATCAATACACACATTTAAACATTTTGTGCTCAAAAGAATCACTGAACATTATTCAGCCCCAGGGCCCCAAGAAAATGCCACTTTGGGTTGAGAAATTCTGTGTTTGGGCAAAAGAGGAGTTTTGCAATAATAGATGTAATCCCAGAAGAAGATTTTTGGCAGAAGGCTGCAGATATAGCTACACAGCCACAAACCCTGGAATTTATTTCAACATTGCTATCATGCATACAGGGTGTGCTTGTGCATACATTATACCCAAATTAATACCATGAGCACAGGACTTCTCTGATGCAGCATAACAGATTTATTAGCTTGAGTTAGGAAGGAATATTTCATCTACAAATGAGCAGGTGATATTTTGAGAGGGAATTTTTTTTTAAGGAAGATCCACATTTGGTGGATTTTTTCTTTGTTATTGGTGGCAGTTTGGAAGGTATGCTAATACTAGAAGTTCTGCAGAGGAATATGCTAATGCCATAATCTTCTTATGTTATGTGAGAGATTATATTATTGATCTGATACTTTTTTTCAGGTGTCCTTGTAACTTATCACATGCATTTCAAATGTTAAGTTCTAAAAACTGGAGACCTCTCCCTGCAACCCAAAAGCAACAGAGACAGGTCTTGCTATAAACACACAGGAGATGCAGGCAGCCAACGGGGGAGTGCTGTGGACGCGTGGTTCTATCACTCTGCCTCCCTCTATTTTGAAATTCAGTCCTAGATATGGAAAATTTTCAAAGTTGAATATTTAACTTTGAGCCTCTGCTTTTAGAAGTTGGATGGTTTAATGGATCAGGATCTTTAAGTATAAATAAAACCAAATCAATTATCATTACCACAGTAGGTTCTCTATTGAAAGAGCATGTTTACTTGTCCTCTGGCTGTCCTTGCACACAGACACACAGGCACACGGATTGTTATTTCAACTCACTGTCATCACAGGATAGCCTTGGATTTAAGGAGCAGAAGCCTTACAGAGACTCTGGTAACATCAGTATGAACATCGTCAAAAATAGCAAAAAATATTTATTTTAAAATGTTAAGACTTTTTTACATGTTGGGTGTGTTAACCTGTGTATAAGATCCACAGACAGGAGAAAAGAAACTATTGGCTTTGGAGAAACTTTTAAGCTAGAAGTTCTTTATATCAACTTTTTAAAGGAGGTGCCAATTGCTGTAAGTGAGGAACTGCAGCTGGTTTTTTGTTTGCTCTTTTACCAGTGCTTTGAAATCCCCATTTTAGACCAATTATGTTACGGTCCTGCATAAGGCAACTCACCTCCTTCTCTTGTCACTTCCCTAGCTATCACAGGTGTTCGTTTATAGTTGTTTCCTGTGCTAACTACAGAAATGTCTATGAATTAAAAAGCAATCTATCAAACCTGGTTATCAAGTAAAATGAAACTAAGGGTCCCTTTTCATGCAGTGGTCATATAGCTGGAATAGATGACCAATATCCTTTCTGAAACTGTTATATGCAGTTGGCACTCTACAATAAGATAAGAGAAAATGTTTTGAACTTGCAAAAATCATGCCCTTTAGTCAGAGACTGCTAATCTTTTGAATTTGCTTTGCCCTGTAGACGACTGAACACACTGAACAAGTGCGCCTCAATGAAACTCGATGTGAACTTCCAAAGAAAAAAGGTAAGGGAATTTCATTAAATATACCCTGGCTTTTGTGATAGGACCACTCCAATTTAGCCTTTAATTCAGTAATGCTCTTAAGAGTAAGTTAAGTTTATTTTACTTTGAACAAGCATGTCAGCATTATCTGGATGCATGATATTGTGAATTGCTGAATTTTGAAATTATAAATAGAATAGAAACTGTGAGTAAATGCTATGTGTTAGAAGAGCTCACACAGTACTTAAACTACATGTGTACAATTAAAGTTAGTGATTGAGAAGACAGTAAATCTTCATGAGACTGGCTTGTTTGTCAATGCCATATGAGTACACAGTGGAAAATCCTGCTCAGAAAAAGAATGGAAGTTGCTCAGATGAAAATAACAGCTTTTCTTTGTTTCTTGTACTGACTTCTTCCCAGTTAAGAATATGAAAATAAACTCTGTCATCCTTACAAGCTCCTGTGTAACATGGGAATTATCTGAGTGTAAAGGGTTTCAGTAAGGGCTGCAGAAACAGCCTGTTGATTTTGAGAGTTTTGTAACATGTCCAGCATTAACTGTTGAACGTTTGGTTTTCTGGTCACAAATTCCCCAAAGTTCTTGAGTGTTGTACAGTGGTAGTTGTCAGCTCTGAGAAATCTTAGTTTCTGTTTTTCCTTCCTAGAGTGTTTGCCTAGTGCTTTTTAAAAACTGCCTCCAAGAGCTGCATTTTTCTTGTCTTTGCAAATTCAGTCTCATCATACTCTATTCAGTGTTTGAGGGAACTTGAACAGAGGATGATTTTAATGTCCAGACATCCTGCTTTGGCACATGTCTGCTTGTTTCTCTGTGTACTAGCCTCTTTAGCTTCTATTCTCTGGAGATGCAGGGACTTCACTGCATCAGGGTTTTTTCTTGTCTTGGGTTTTATGTTATGTTAAAAAGGGAGGATTTTTTTTTTTTTTTTTTTTTGTTATGTTATGTTTGTTTTCCATTAATTTTGTTGCTGCCACTCCTCCCTGTTCTGAATGGACTAAAGTCCTCAGCTGCTCCCCTTGCAGAAGACCATTAATTTGTGGTGGAAGAGACGTGGGCCTACTTGGTACTCTTTCAAGGGGACAGAAGCTAGTTGGGTCCATAACTGCACAAGGCCACAGAGAAGCTGAGGACAGAAAAATGTAGACAAAGAGGAGTTGGAGGAGATTTTAGTCCACAGATACACAGCAACTGAAAGTAGAAGAGAGTGTGGGTGAGAGAAGAAGAGGGAGGAGAGCCTGCTGACAGGAGGAAATGTAAATGCAAGTGTAAAAGCCAGAAACTGGGTCTGAACTTGATCACCAAACTAAATAAATCTTTTGCTGTAGATACTGCCTTTCCTAATAGTCTCTATGGTGATCTGAGCAATGAAATGCAAAATCAGCCTGCTTTGGGGCTTCAACATAACAGGTATGCACAGGACTAGCACAGCTGCTTGAGTAATTCACCAAAATATGGCCAAGCAAGCTGCCAGGCAAGGTTTCTGTGAAAGCCAGCACAGCATGAGCGTTCCCCACTGCTCACTCTCCCACCCAGACCATTCCCACTGTGGGCTGCTGTCTTCCTTTGGCTTCATCAAGATGCAAACAGAAATCCTCATGTATGTGTTGCAAATATGTCCATAAG
The DNA here is from genome assembly GCA_910950805.1 of Acrocephalus scirpaceus scirpaceus. NCBI lineage: Eukaryota > Metazoa > Chordata > Aves > Passeriformes > Sylviidae > Acrocephalus > Acrocephalus scirpaceus. The sequence continues at coordinate 49,377,756 of OU383774.1, read as the reverse complement.
CGATTTGGACAGACAGAGATTAGCCTTTGGATTAACTGCCTTCTGCAGCTGTCGATTTATGAGAATTCCTGCCCCCAGCTGGAAAAATGTGGCAGAATTCCACTGCAAATAAATCCACTATTTGCCTTTTGTTAGCATCCCTCTGTATTTCAGGCAAGTACACCCTCAGTCAAAAAGCTGTACTATTTTAAATCAGCTGTGACAAATCTGTGAATCAAAACCTCTTTCTCTTTGGCAAATGTTACCAGTCACTCCTCAAGAAACTTGCCCCTTCTCATCTTCCCAAACATAATGGTATTAACTGGACTTTTGACTATGCTCCAAAGGCGTGCACTTGATTTCACCCCACGTCAGTAGAAATATACAGTCACTGCCCCAAAATGTCTGCTCTGCCTGTGTCAGATGAATCATTGCTTTCAGGCTTTCTCTTGAACTGCTGTCCCCCTGGCTGGTGACATGTGGGTGGGCTAAGTGCTCTCAAGTTTTTTTTTTGGACAGTTTCATTTGTCAGGACACTCAGATATCTGAGGAGAACAGTGGGTCATTCAGGATGTTCGTGGCTTCCATAATTTCTCCTGATTTCATCAAAAGAAAAGCACAATATGTCATAGGACTCACAGTGCAGCTGAACTTGTAGTGAGTCACCATGGCAGTATTTCAGCATCCAGATATTTCATTTCATATTTGCCTGATTTTGCTTCTGATGAAACAGAAGCATGTTTCTTTATCAATTAAAAAGAACCCAAAACTAAGCCTTTATTTAAGTGAGCTGAAAATTTTTACATTGAAAAGCCTCTGTATTTTCTAAGTGACTCTTGGACAGAATGTAATTCTGTCTTTGCTGTGGTTAGAGGCAAAACTTGTTTACTACCAGTATCCATTTCTGTTCATCTCTGCTTTGTCAAAAAAAACCCAAAAAAACAAAAAACAAAAAAAACCCACACCAACCCTCAAACAAACAAAGCAAAAACAAAACAAAACAACCCACAAACTTTTGATTTAAAGTATATTTACCACTGAATTTATTTTTATTTCTATCTTCTGCTCTGTGCTCTCTTCTTGGTGTTTTTTGCAGTGTCTCTACCACTTTGACTACTTTAATCGATTCCAGCTTGTAGAAAATACAGGCTAAATCCTGTCAGCTCATACAGTAATGTCAGTGCAGCCACAGGGATTTGTGTCAGCCAAGAATCTTCTTTAAGGTCCCTTTGGCATATTGCAATGTAGAACAAATTTTAAAATATGTTTATCCTATTGGCTGGTGCCACCAACGCTTCAGCAGTGGTATGCTTTGTAGATATAATTACCACTGCTAAATATTTAAAAGTACGTACCCTTGTGGTTTTTAAAATATCCACTTTGTGGCACTACTAAGACCACAATAAATGGATTTTTAAGTTTCTGAGGCTGTGCAGTCCTTTGGTCCATATATGCATACAGCAAGCTGTGGAGCTAAAACAAAGGTAGAGCTGTCTGATATGCCATTTCTTCCCTGCAGACAAAATGGCCAAAGCAATATTAGCTCCTTCTAGCCCCTTTCCTCACACTTCACTAGGTGCTCAATTTTTCTCCCTAACAAGCCACAGAATGAGGGTCTCCATTCATTCCTGTAAACTCGCAGGAGCACCTCAACATTAACAAAAGAAAGTGGAATGCCTGAACCCAAAATTTCACAGCTATATTTTATTTTATGGTTTGGACATAATCTAAAACATCTGGCTGACTTGAAGTGATAAACTGGCAAAAGTTTATGGCATCAGTGAGACCTGGCACGCTACTGATCCCAATCTCCAGCTTTTGAGGTTTCACATTATTTAAGGGTTTGGGTGCTCTTGTAAAATTTGGTTTACATTTTTCAATTAGGCAGGCCAGCAAAGATCTAGTCAGAGATTGGAGATAACTTTACCATCGAAACTTCATATAAAAATACTTCTAATAATAGACTTTTAAAATGAGAATTTTTCCAGTCCTAAAATAGTCTTTCTGGTTTAGCACCTCATTTTAGTCTGACAGCTTGTCATATTTTACTGCCTTCATACTGCTTCCAAGAATGTGAAGAGCTGTTTGGATGTCATGTAGGTGAAGTTAGTTTGTTCTGCTTTAAAACAAATGCACAAGAATAATGCAGTATAAGTCCAGTTCAAAGTCAGGAAAAGGGTACTCACTAGCAACTGTGGGCTTCGTGCTGAAGATATATCTTTTTTGTTTGAGCAAAGAGATGAGAAAAATGTCATAGGGTGAGATTTTTATTTAAATTTTTTCCAAGGCACATGTTCTCTGCATTGCAGAGCAGCTCCTGGAGCTGCCTAAACAGGAGCATAGCTCTGCACACCTTCAGCTGAGGGATGAGACCACGAAGGGCTGTGAGGCTGCTGCTGCCTCAGGAGAGGTTGAAAGAAGCCAGAGACAGTGGGGCAGGCTGCAGGTCACCAAGTTAGGGGTGCCTCTGATGGTGACAGCAGTGAAGACAGTGGTTGCCACTATAGGAAAGCTCACCTCAGCTGCAGATGCTGCCCCATCCCAGCCTGAGCCTGACTGCTCCTCCTGCCCACACCCCATGGCTGCCTTCTCTGCTTTCCTTTGCCTGCACTCAGACACACCCTAAGCAATACTGCCAAATATTTTTTTTTATTGTTCTTTTAAGCATCATGGTTGTTTATCTGTAGTTATGTTCCTGAAACATAAATCTTGTTAGATGTATCTGGCCTGTGAAGTTTATAGATGTTTATTTAGTTCTCACTGCAAAACTACGTGCAGCACCAGATATTTGCTGTCTTGGATTTTTAAATAGCTCACACTGATGTAGTACCCAGCTACTTCCCTATCTTTACATGTGTATCTTAACACTATCCCTGCAAATCAGGAACCCTTTACTTTGGCCCTTCAAAACATTTCTTTTTTTTTCCTAAACAGTTACTGTGGGCAACAGCCCTGCACAATTCAGTGCACAGGCAGTCCATGGAAACCAAGCGGTATCAGTGGGACTCCCAACAAGGAACAGGCTTTTATTCCTTTCTTGTTAAGATGTTTGTGGCTTTTACAATTAAATGAAAGAGGGTGTTATGAACGGACGGATGACCAGACTTCCATAAACTTCATTCAGAGAGACTCACCTGGAGCAGCCCAATCACATTAATTCAAATATCAAGTTAAAGCACACAATTTTAACACATGCCGCTTGCTTTTTTTCCAGAGTGAAGATTCAGATGAAGAAGACCTCTGTGCTATCAGTAATAAATGGACTTTCCAAAGAACCAGCAAACGATGGTCTCGGGTGGACGACATTGACGCTTTGCTTCACCGATCCGACAGACATGGCTCTTCTGGGGACATTAAAATGAAAAACACGACAAGCAGTGAGAGCGTCCTTACAGATCTGAGCGAACCCGAGGTCTCATCGATTCACAGCGAGAGCAGTGGGGGCAGTGACAACAGGAGTCAATCTGGCACCACCAGCGCTGCCAGGAAGGCCTGCGACTGCTCAGCCCATCATGATGTGGAAAGCACTCTGCTGCAGGACTCCACTGCAATAAACACTGCCCTGTCCCCCAAGGACGGCCTGAAGAATGAAAATCCAACACGAGCCAGAGCAAAAACCTTTCTAAAACGCATGGAGACACTAAAAGCAAAAGCTGTGCATGGAAAGCTAAAAGGCTCGGGAAGAACAGGTCCTTTAGAGATCAGTGGACCAGTTCTGCAGTTTGAGCCAAAATCCTTGAAAGACATGCACTGTGTACAGATAGTCAATGGCGATCTCCAAAATTTGGGGCAAGATACAGTCAAACGAGGGCTTCCCTTTTCTGCCAAATCCAGCAGTGACAGCAGTCAGTCCGAAAACAGCAGCAGTGGGGTGAGCACGCCGTGTTTGAAGGAACGCAAATGCCATGAAGCAAACAAGAGAGGTGGGATGTACCTGGAGGACCTGGATGTTCTGGCAGGAACGGCCTTACGGCAAGTGGTGGACCAAAACCGCAAAAATGAATTTCATTCCCAAGAGAACTTGGTTGTGCACATTCCCAAGGATCACAAACCAGGGACCTTCCCAAAGGCACTTTCTATTGAAAGCCTCTCACCTACAGACAACAGTAGCAGTGTAAACTGGAGGACAGGCAGCATCTCTTTGGGAAAGCAGAACTGCTCTACTCCAAAGGAATCCGGACTGATGGCTTGCTGTCCTAAAGAGAGCAGAATTAGTATTTATGACAATGTGCCAGGTTCCCACTTGTATGCTAGTACTGGGGACCTCCTGGACATAGAGAAAGATGTCCTTTTTCCTCAGTTAGATGACATTTTGCAACATGTCAATGGACTGCAGGAAGTGGTTGATGGCTGGTCAAAGAAGGTGTTGCCAGGTCTGCCAGTTGGTGATGTGTCAGTCAGGGAATCCCCATCATTGCCTTCCCAGTCACCTACACAGATCACTCTTGATTTTGAAGGAAACTCTGTGTCTGATGGCCGGACTACCCCGAGCGATATGGACAGAGATGGAACATCCCTGAATGAATCCGAACCCACTGGTGTTAGGGACAGGAGAGACTCCGGGGTGGGGGCATCACTCACAAGGCCAAGCAGGTAAGTAGCAAACTTTTGTATACAAATCCACAGACTGTGAAACACAATATAATGAAGCAGAGGTTCTCAGCCTGGGAGTCAGAAGGCACAGGATGCCATTACAGTAGTGCTCATCCTGTATGGAGATGGGGACTTCCCAGGGAAAGGTGGGACTTTGAGGGAAGGAACATCCTGCTGTGGAGATTCTTACATGGAATCAATGCAGAATTTGTATAATAGAGCAAACTAAGGCATTTTTTATCCCTTGATCCTTTTATCCCTTGATTACATAGTAGGACCCTGTCTATGCTGTAGGATGTATTTCTAATTTGTCTTCTAAGTTAGGCACTCATGTCTTTATGAATTTGTAGATTTATGCACTTTTTAATGCACTGATCTGCTTTAAAAATGTGCCCCTTTGTGCTCAAAGAGAACTTTTCCTACTCTGCCTCAGCCCCTTACATGGGTGGGATGAAATGATGGTGAGTGATTGACTTCTTAATAAAATGAAAAGTGGAATCTTGTTAATAGTTTACAGACCTGTTTTAAGCCAAAGTGATGAGTTCCTGTTGAACCAAGTACCAATGGTCCTGGGCAAAAGCTTTTGTGGGTCTAAGCTTCTGTATGTAGGGTGGCTTTGTAAGTGCAAAAGCAGGGACAACATACCTAGTATTTTCTGATGCTGGTATTTCTGATAATACTGGTATTTTCTGATCTGCTGTCAGTCTTGTCACACCCTCACAGAGGACTCTGCCATGCCATGGTTTGCTGCTGCCTGTGCTTGCTCATCACCACCACAAAGGTGAAAGTGAACTGGAGGAAACAATTCAGTAAATGAGCAGTGCCAAAGTTTTTAGGATTTGAGCCAGAACTTATAATTAGTGAAACAAGAAAATAAAATTAGGAGTATTTTTTCTGATGAATCCAGTACATAGAGAAAGTGCATTGGAGTAAAAAGATGTGAGTGGTCCAATAACCTGGTGGTTACAGGTCTAGCTAAGGAGACACAGGTTTAATCCTTTTCCAAAAAATCCTTCAGCATTTAATAACAGAGATATTTGGAGAACCTCATCTCCAAATACCTCAGTGGTCAGGTCAGTCCCCTGGGAGGTGAGGGACTAGGCATCAAATACCAGTGAATCAGGCAAAGAATATTTGTATCTAAATCTCCCACATCCTGTTGGAAGTGTGTGGGCTAAAGACCATAGCAGGCAGCACTGTTTCCCCAAGTATAAGGACAGGACCCACACCCACTTGTAAATCTAATGTTAAAAAGACAAAACTAGGGCATTTCCAAAATTAAAGAGATTGACTAAATTGTTTTATTTATCTCCAAGGTACATTTTCTTACAGTTGACACATCACAAGCCACACGTATGTGTGTGTTTATGTATGTTTTATAAATTGCCCAGCCCTGTCTCACAGCACACCATCTTTTCTGCCCAACTAAAGCAGTTCTCTGACTTTTCCATCGTTTCTTTTGCTAAAGGCAATTACGATGGCATAGTTTCCAAATCTCTCATCGCCTGAGCTGCTCCATTGCATCGCTTCACATCAGCAACCAGTCAGCAGCCCAGCTGAATCTACTGCAAAAATTCTCTCTGCTTCGTCTCACTGCCATCATGGAAAAGTACTCCATGTCAAACAAACATGGCTGGACCTGGTGAGTACCACTGGTAACTGGAAGGAGACTTTTTAGAAAAGAATAGTTTCTTCTAATTCTGTTTTTCTGTTAGTAAGTACATGCAATTAGAAGGAACCATTGGCTTCAAGTCCATTTTAATCCCTTGCTGCCTAGTGGCTCGTTGGCAAAGTCAGAAATAGATCCTGGAAATCTGACTTCATTCCTGTGCTCTGACAGAGAGACTACCCTGGCCTTCTGAACAGTGCTACAGTTCCAGAAAAATAAACTGGAATAGGAGAGAATGACGAAAAAGTAGGAAAAGTTTACAGTAAGTCCTACCCAGAATTCATTTGGTGATTCAAAAAGAAACAGCTGACTGGCCAAAGAAACCTGCATGTTTCGTGGTACACAAACCCTGGTGGACCCAACAGATTGAGGTACACCAGAAATAGAAATGGGATAAGGGTTTAAAAGTATCTGAAAAATAATCAAAATTATGACAGAATCTTTCCCTAATACACTGAGGCACCCAGTCCAGATACAGTATGACTTGATATTTATATTGTGATTTTCAGGCTCAAGCACCTCCCCAAAATCCCACTAAATTCATCTGTGAGCTACATAAGACAAGTGTTCCTTTAGAAATGGAAAAATTGACACAATAGATACATGTGAGATTCACCTCACTGACATCAGTCATTAGGAAAAGTGTAAAGAGTAATCTGTTATAAATCTAATCTGAGAAAATCAGGTTGGCTGTTTGTGGTCAGAGGGAAACGACGTGCAACCCCAAAGCAGCCCCTTATATCCAAGACTAAAGGGTGTGGGTGACCCTGCAGAGGCGTCTCTCTCTAGAGTGGGTAGGGAGATAGTCCAGACTACTGACTCTTTCTAAATCCTTGTAAGAGAACTAAAATTCAGTAAGATTAATCCCCACTTCACTGCTCTCGTTTGGTGCATTCCTTGTGGCTAGCTGACATCTGCACTTAAATGAATCTCACCTTACCCAACTTCAAAGAAGCAGACTAGAATACAGCAAGTTCTAGGTCCTGCTGTTTGTATAAGGTTTTCATCCTGAGAGATACTTCTTCAGTTTTTGTAATAATTTTTAAGAGAGTGACTGTATATAGCTGTAGAGTTACATGCCTTCTTGCCTAGAGCGAAATAAGCAGGTAATAAGTAGGTAATTTAAAATGAGATTTTACTTGTTCCCACACAGATGACAAAACTCTTAGTCACATTCAGGTCATATTCACCCTTTTTAATTCTGTGGCAGTCATGACTCCCAAAAGGGAATCCAGTTGGTTCTTGTTTTTATCAACCAATTTTTTGAAGAAAGCAAGCTCACCAGCCTCACTTAAGTTTCTCAACTAGAATAAATCATGTAACACAAGGGAGGAATCTGACACATAGGGATTTCCCACCATCATTTCTTCTTGTAAGGTTTTAGTCAATAGAAATACTAAATCATGTAACTGGTAGTACAAAGATCATTCAGCATGTTAGAGGACTGAACCTCGTTTTCCCTCTCCTCTCAGGTTTGCTCTGCCATTCCTGTGTGTCCCTAAAAGATGCTTTAAACCTTGTTGGCTTCAGCTGGATGACATCTGTGTAGTAAAAGGTTCTTGTTAGAACTGATTGTCATGCTGTACCTTAGGGGCCATCCACTTATAGACATTAAGAAATTAATAATTATGCAAAGTGTAAAGTGTCTGTGTATTGTTCATTAAACATTATTTCACCATCTTTATTAAAAAGGCCCCGGTTACCAATTTCTGTCAGTGGTGTTACTCAGGAAGTGTGTAAATACCCTGATTTTTTTCATGCAGACTGTTCATATCAATTTTCAGGTCTGTGCCCAAGTTCATGAAGAGGATGAAAGTCCCTGACTACAAGGACAAAAATGTCTTTGGTGTGCCCCTGATAGTTCATGTCCAGAGAACAGGGCAGCCTCTTCCCCAGAGCATACAACAAGCCCTGCGCTACCTACGGAGCAACTGTCTAGACCAGGTAGGAACTTTACCCCACGGACTTGGTTTTTTTCCTGAAAAGCCACTTTAAGCAAGCAACAGTGAGCATTTTTGTACTAAGTACCAGAATTATTTGAAGATTATTCTCTCAGGTTGGGCCTCAATCTCCTCTGGTGATTTGATAGTCAGTGCCTATGGCGTTTCTGCCCTCCGCTACAAGTGCCAATACTAAAAGTTTTCCATTTTGAGATTTGTATCCAGGTAATCTGTTGAATTTTTGTAGCCATAACAGTCCTGCTGATTTGTATACTACAGTCTACTTCAAAGAATGTTTTGAGATCTTCATGTATATTGAATGAAACCTGGGAAGAGATCAGGACTCCCCACAGATACACTACATGTAGTGCTTATGCTTGACTGTTGCCATTGAGGGTTAACTGCATTCACCATTTCACAAGATATGGTACAAAAGGTTTTATTTACTTAGCAAAGACAGAAAAGTCCAAGAATAGAGAGCAAACTCAGCAAAATATTCCAAGTATTCTGTTGACAGAGTCAGATTTATCCAGATACTTAGGTCAGCAGGGGTTCAATGCCAAAGCCATTGTGGTACGTTGCCTTTTATAGTGTTCTTAGCTACAACAAGCCAGCTGGGACACCCTCATGCTCAAAGCATTTCAGATTTTTTTTATTCCCTTTAGCTACAGAGGGACATGCTAATCATATTTTTACTGTTCTTACCCTAAGGATGAGGATGTGTATTTTTATGAACATAGGACTGGGAGAAACCCCCTGGCTGTTTATGTTCAGTCCTCTACTGCTATTGACCTCATGTCATATGACCTCTTTCATAACTGCCTTTAGATAGTTGTAAGTTCAAAAGCAAACAGCACTTTTCTCTGCAGACTTTGCTGCTTTTCTAGCTCGGAGCACATGAAAAGGGTGGAATTAGTCTTTTCTGAATCCTCACGTTTTCTAATCACCATTCTGGTTGCTGTTCAGTTTTTTTTGGTTGGGTGACAGTCATCTTCCCCAAAACTGGAATCTGAAAATTAAAGGTGTTCCAGTGAATCACAACCTTTCCCTTTGCAGCCAGTGGGAAAGATTCAGGTTCTTCCTATCAGTTCTCTTGGTAAGGGGATCCTGTAGTGTTCATACCTTGACATCTGACTCCACAGTGTCAAAAGTGAGGTGAGTTCTGCCAGCCATATGTAGTACAGGAGCTGAGGGGCAGGATGAGCAGCTTGTCAGAGATTTATTAAGAGAGGATGAAAGGGAAAGATGCATAGAGGCAAGTAGAAGTGATATATTCAGGAGCTAACATGTCTGGTTGCCACAGTGCTCATCTGGGTTTGTGTACTGAGCTGGGAAAGGCAGAGTAGGAAGAAAAGTGATGCAGCAAGCCTGGAATTAGTGACAAGATTGGAGGAGGAGACGCCCAAGTAAGAGGAACAGGAGATGTAAGGATAGGGATGGGCTTGTCAGCTAAGAAGCAGAGCAAGAGGAAGAAAGAGGAGAGGATTTATTGGGGAGAATGTAAAAGGGAATATAAAAGAGAAAAAGAAGCTCTTGAGAGATTTGAGGCAGTTAAAGGGTGTTGGAAGTCTCAGACATCTATCTGCTCCATTTGTGTTTACAGGCTGGGAAGTATCAGAGCTCTGTAAAGGTCCATTTCAATTCAGCTTTGGTTTCTTCTTGGAGTAAAATTGGGAAAATACTGAATAAAAAAAAGAAGGAGGAGAAGTACAAATCATGATCCTTTAAAATATCTTTTCACCAAAAACCTTTCTAGGCAAAAACACTCCAGGCAGTTCAGCTTCTCTGCTTTACAGTTACTCCCTTTGTTCCCATTTAATTCCAAGTTTCCTAATGCCTGGACAGAGACTTGGGCAGCCTCCAGTCTCCCCCAGCATCTTGCTTATGTGTCTCTTCTGTGCACTGCAGAAGGTGGGCTAGGGTTCAGAACAGGTATCGGAGCTTCTTGCTGCACACACTTGGTAAAGCTGAGGTTGCTGGCTCCTGCCACTGAAATCCCTAAACTGGCATGAGGAGCCCCACAGTTACTTGTAGGATATGTAATTCAGCTTCACTTTGTGAAATAGAAACTGTTTTGTCTTTTCCAACTGCATCTTTATTTCTGTCATGCATTATATGGCTGCTTGTAGGGAAGATGATCCACACAGCATGAGGATAGTAGAGAGATTGGGGCAGACTAACCTCTGGATTTTTAGTCCCTTTTTATTTACAAAATAAGTCTGTAATAATGCATAACAAAGCCTAAAACATCTTTTTCTATTGAGTGAAGAACTCGTTTGATTAGTTATTAATGTTTTCCATTAATACAAAAAAAAAAAAAGGAGGAAATAGGAGTTTGGATAAACGTCTTTAAACAGAGATCAAGGGTAGTAAAATGATGTGCAGCAGGAGATTGCATGGGTGAGATTTGATATCTGACCTCTCAAATCAGACTTAGGTGGAAGTTTTTAATGGTTGTTTACGCCAGCAAGGACACTTTCCATCAAAAGGAGAGAATTGAGTCTCTGCTCTGACATTTATCAGGCCAAAACTTTATCTTTTGGACAGAATTAGCAAGTTTGTCTTCTTCATCTTCAGCACACATTTCTAAGAGGAAAAGGCATTTAAAAAGAAGAAGAGAAAGAGAAAGGGAAAACCAGCTGAAAAGAACTGGATGCTCTTCTTATATGCTCTTGTCAGGAAGAAGAGCAGAGCTTCACTTGGGATCATAAATACAGAGCACAGGGCACACTCCAGTTCTCTACTTCCTGTACATAAATTTAGCTCTCAAGTGACACTAAATTCATCAATAAGAAGACATAGCAGAGCTGCCTCACAGCCAATCTGGTGCAGCAGTTCATCTCCATATAAGTAATTAAATAAACATACCCACTCACAGAGCTGTGATCTATGTATTTAGTGTCATTAATGTGCAAGTTAACCAAAGTCCTAAATACCCTCCAGGTGAGCATGGGAGGTGTTCTAGAGAGAGGAGGGTGCTCTGTGAACTCTGTGCTGCTTCTTACTCAGCAGTATGGGGGAGAACGCCAGAAGGCATTATTCCCTTGCCTTTACTGTTTGTTGATGGACTGTGGCATGCAGGAAGCTGCACGGATCACCAGCGAAAGAGCAGTCACAGAGGAACAAGGGTATATAATTCCCAACTGGAAATGTGCCTTTCCCATAGGTCTCTCTCAATGTTACACCTTTTTCCCTGCAAAACTGAAGGGAAACAGTGTTAACACTTCCCAAATGAAACACTGTAAATTCACTTGGGAATAAATAATGTGGTTGAGGCTCAGGAATTCACCCCAGGGGGAATTCCACGGATGGAGAAGGACAAGAAAGGGCAACCCTGCCTTGAAGGCATCATTTGCAGAATTACCACTTCCTTTCAAAACAGAAAGCAAACAGGGTAAAAATGTATCTTAGTGACACACACAAGTAATCCCTCTGTGGCCCCCACTTTCGAACTCGACTTTTCAGTGGGATTTGAGAGAACTGTTGGAGGCAGAGAGCATGAAAGAGAAAAAATAGATTTCATCTTGATTTTAAAGCTCTGCCAGGAAGTACTAATCTTTTGTCACAGCATTTATTTCTTAGCTAAGCATAATATTTTCTTGTTAGTCTTCAAAATATATACCCAAATAAACATGAGGGGCCAGATTCTCAGCTGGAGTAAATCAACAGACAGTCACCCAAGCCAAGCAAGCCAGGCTGATTTATATGAGCAGAGCATCTTGCATTAACTTCTCAAGCAGCAGAGAAACCACAAGGCACTCTGAACCCTCTCTCTAGGATGGGACAGAGAGCAGCAGCATTATTAACCCCTGCAATCCTGCTGTGAGAGCCTGTGCTTGCCTGTGAGACTTGTGGGACCATCAACTGCATTTGCACATTTTCCTCCTTCTTGCCTAGAGCGAAATAAGCAACCCAAGCTTTGGTCATGATCAAAGTCCTTATATATAAATGTATATAACACAATATACACAATAATACAATATATTCTTCAAGTGCCAGTTTCCCCTTTACCCAGTTCAATATGGTACGTTTTTAGGTGGGTCTGTTTCGGAAATCTGGAGTGAAATCCCGAATCCAGGCCCTGCGTCAGATGAACGAGAGCTCCCCAGAAAACGTCAGCTATGAGGACCAGTCAGCGTACGATGTGGCTGACATGGTCAAGCAATTCTTCAGGGACTTGCCAGAACCTCTCCTCACAAGTAAACTAGGAGAGACTTTTCTGCACATCTACCAGTGTAAGTTGATATTTCTACATATTTCTATCATTATAAACAATTAGAAATTGTTATATATTATATAGAAATAACTGTAAATAATTTTGGCATGTTAACACTGGATAGATTTCTTTCTGCTGGCCTTTGGGATGTACAAAAACCCTCTGCCCTCAAAATCTTTCACCAAGAGATCTTTAGAACCACCTAAACATTTCAGTGTCAAATTTAATGGAAAGACAATGTTCATACTAGCCTCACAATCAGAAAGAAGACAGAAGAACAGGCTGCTGGACATAAAAAGCATGAAGGTCCATATTTTTGTCAGATTTCTTTAAACTGTGGGCCCATTTACTGCACTTACATCTCAATATAAGTGAGTCTTCTCAGCATGGAGAAGTGGTACTTGATCATTAGAATATGTGTCTCTGTAGTTCCCTTTCTTGCTGTGACTTTTGATTATTTGTTTTTTTTCATTATAGTCAATAAAATGTACATGTGAAAAGCAAGCTGCCTTCATGTAGATCATAAGCTCTATGTAAAGAACTCAGAGAGCAAGAAAAACCAGGGGATTTCTTCTTTTCTTTCCAGCATAAGAAATCTTCAGAAAAATCTGACTCAGATTCATCAGAATAATGAAAGTCCCTGTGAATCAGGAAATGACTGTGTATCTCTTCTCCAGACTGAGGGAGAAACAAACAGTGAGGAAAACACTGAACAGCCAGAGGAATTAGCTTTTTCCCTGACAATGTCCATTATGAGGGCCAGTCAGCCAGCACTCTGGCAGATGCAGCCAGCCTAAGCCAAATAATTGGAAGCACCGAAGAGATGTGTGTCTAGTCTTTTCACTTGCAGACGTTTCAGCTGCCAAAACAATAGAAAGCCATTTTAAAACAGTGTATAATCCCAGTGCTTAAGAATCTCAGATACTTCCGTTGCTTCCCTTTACTGTAAAAATCTGTCTGTGGCACACAGTCAGTAATGAATTTACCATCACAGTGTCTGTAGCTGGTAGAGAACGCTGGGATTCTGCATGTGAGAGACAGCACCGCAAATAAATTTAGTGGGTTTGGCTGTACGCGATGTCTTGGGACATAAGTTAACTGCAAGAGTTGGTGCCTAGCCCTGGACCATCACTTCCCCTTCTTCTTTCCTGCTCACAAGTTGTCTGCCTGCACACACATTATTAAGCTTGTTCAGAAAAGCAACAGGAATTCTGGCTGCTAATAAAATGGCAGTCACAATCATTTCCACGGGGAGGTGGCCAAGGAGATTATCCACTACAAGGACATGTTCTACGTGTCCTTGGAAACAAATCACCTTTAAACTATTGCTTGATGAAAAATTGGGATGTCCCATCTTTGCACAGAAGAGACTGCAAGTAAATTACTCTCTTGTGAAAGGAAGAGAGACAGGGCAGATCCCAGTGGCATCAGCAGAAGCAGTTCCATAGCCAGAAGGGCTCCCCCTTTCCAAGACATGAGGCTGAATGGGGAAACATTGATACCAGCCAACAAAAAATGTAAAAAAAAGCATAGGCTGACTCTGTAATGTCTGCATGGTGCTGCACTGGGAAGTCTGAAGAACTTCTCTTAAACTGGTCAGAAGGGGAAAGAATGAGCTAGGAAAGATGTTTTCAAGATGCATTGGGAGTTGAAGGATTTCAGAAAGACTTGAGGATGAGTCTCTTTAAACCAAGGTAGGAACAAGAAAAAATGGGCTCTGTAGACACCAGAAAATATTGTTGGGATTAAGGATGAGTAGTAGGGGTTTTTTTCCATGTCACCAACAACAAATATATTTTTCTGTTTCAGACAGTACTGACAAAACTCCTTTCACGGAAAAAAAAAAGTTGAAAATTTCTGGGATTCCAATTTTATTTCATAACATCTGCAATTAAACTAATCTGTAGCTGAGACTTTTTTGTCCTTTGTTCTGTTTAATTAATTGTTAATGTGAAGTTAGGAAGGATTTTTCCTCTCCTAGTGTATTGGTAGGGGATTTCTGATTTTCTGGGACTCGCTGAAGATATTTTTCATATAGCCAAGACCTTTTTCATAAATCCAAAATGGCTTGAATTGCTGTAACACATAGGATTTGGGATGAGATGATTAGCGTAGTAGTCTGTATGGAATAGCATTGATGAAACTTTCTCCATTTTCCTAAAACTCCCAGTTGTTTAATATTTTACCTGTGACTTGAAGCACTGGCTGATCTTCTGCTTCATGTACCAGACCCCTCCCCCATCAGAGCAACAATAAAGGGGAGGGAGGGATTACCAGGAGGTGTTGTGGGAGGAAAGGACACATTGCATGGATTTAGCAAATGCTCCTCTGACTTCTAAGAAAAACCTGGCCTTGCTGCTTTCAGAAACTTTAGAAGTATTGAGCTGTGTTCATTTTGTCATTCATGTCTGAAAGCTTTTAAAATAAAGTGCTTGTACAAGGCTTGCAGTCAAATCTGAAAAGCTGGCTGTTCCCTCTACTGTAAATCTGCTTTTTTTCTTCTTCCATTCAATTATTGAGAGTATGAAATACCCAGAGGACTGGAAGTCCAAGCTGAGAGAACTTAGTTTTAGAAATGAATTTAACTGAGGTGCTATTTAAGCATATCCATTACTTCTTTCGTTAAACTCTTCTATGGTTTAGAACACAAATATAAGAGTTCCCAAAGCTTCCCTAAGACTTTTAAACTTCTGTCTTGCCAGGGTACAAAGAAAACCTGAAAAATAGCATTTAAAGCTATGAGTACTGAGTACTATTCTCCCTTCATAAACTTCAAATGAAGTCCAGTGTTTTTCTTAGGAGCAGACCTTCAAACAAACAGAGAAATGCCAAACACTGGTGAGGGAAGCTGTGCTTTGTGGAGGAGCAAAACCCAGCTCTCCAGAAGCCAGCTGGTCTTTTCCCCTTGGTCTCCTGTTATCTGCCTCTTCACAAAGCCATTGCCAAGGTCAGGAAAGACCTCTATGAGTCAACCATTAACCTGACACTGCCAGGCCCAGCACCAAAACACATCCCTAAGCACCACATCTGCACGGGTTTTGAACACTCAAAACTGGGGGCTGTGAATGTCTGCGGCAACTTTATCTTTCTGGCTCCTTATCTGATCTTACAACTGACTCCCTGAATGTCACTTGCTCCTTCCCAGATGTCCCCAAGGAGCAGCGGCTGCAGGCGGTGCAGGCGGCCATCATGCTCATGGCCGACGAGAACAGGGAGGTTCTGCAGACTCTGCTCTGCTTCCTCAGCGACGTCACCTCCGTGGAGGAAAATCAGATGACTCCCATGAACATCGCTGTTTGTCTGGCCCCCTCCCTCTTCCATCTCAATATAGCAAAGAAAGAAAGCTCACCAAGGTATGGTTCTTCTCAGAATTATAAATAGTCACATCCTCAATACGGAGTGATGCTTTCAGTGGTATGCAGGACAAAATTTTCCAAACCATCTGCTTTCCAGCACACATTAAACAGGGCATGGCTTCAGTAAGAGGGGAAAACCCCTGCTGCAGAGCCAGAAGCACACTTGTTTTCACAAGCCCAGCAGGCATTTCTGGTTGTCTGTTGTGAATGTGCCGTGCCAGCTTTCCATGTGGAATTTTCAATGGGGCACTAGTGAATTTTGCATGACTAATGTTGATTTCTGTAAAGGAAAAGGGGTTGATTTTGCTCTGGTTGAAGTCGAAGATTAACCATGTTTTAAAGAATTTTGATATGTAGATTTTCAATGAGTGGTTTTTTTCACTTTCAATTTACTGTCTATGTTCTGCCATTCGGGAAACAGGGTTTATTTCAGGCCACATTAAAATTGTAACATGGTGAGTGTAGACTAAACAGGGCATAGTCCGGCTAAACATTAGTGATGCCTCTTGACATTTTTCCTTCCCATCTGGTTCAGAATACATTGAGATTCTTGGTCAAGTATGTGTATAACCCGTGTCTGAACAAGGGTTTTAAGCAGTAACAGTGTAAACCACTTCACATCATGTCTGTTAAAAATCCATTTCAAAATGTACAACACATCATGCAGGATATGCATAACCTTTCCTGCTTTTACCTTTGGCTGAGCAATATTTTAGGTAAACATTTTTCTTTTAAAAAAGTCTCAACAGTTTGAGCAGTCTTGGTGATAAACAGAAACTAAAGATAGGGGGTTTTTCTCTCTGATGTTGGGAGTATCCTGCTGCTTTTTGCTTTCATATTAAAAAGACTCAGCTCTTTACCTGAGATACTGAATTCAATTACAGAGTAATACAGAAAAAATATGCAACAGGGAAGCCAGATCAGAAGGACCTCAGTGAAAACCTGGCAGCTACTCAGGGACTTGCTCACATGATAATGGAATGCAACAAACTTTTTGAGGTGAGTGAGAGACTCAAACAGCATTATTCATGGCAACATAATGCAGCACCCTTTGAAGTATTTATGTTTATGCTTATATTTTCTGTCTTGTGTTAGCTCAGAGATTGGTGCCTCACTTATTTGTAAACTTGCTTCACCCAAAGTTTATTTATCTCATTTCTTTATGGCAGTTCCCTTTTAGTATTCAAAAGATGCAGGGTAATTATTCTGTGACAGTTTTCAACCCAAACCACTGGATTAGGAAATTTTAGTCTAATTAAAATCAAAATCTGCTAGTGTAAAATTTCATTATAATGCTTTTAAGGCCTCAATTAAAACTTACTCATCTTAAAAATAATTGCTTATGCACTTTATTTCTGTGTCATGCAATAAAGTAAAAATCACATAGAGAGCTGCAGTCATTCCTGCAGCTACTTACACTGCAGCTGGAGGAGAGCAGTATCTTCTTTCCCCAGAAGCACAAGGCAATATTTCTGAGGGCTAAAGGAGTAACAGTGGTGGATTGACATCCAGTTGATCAGTCTAATACAGTTCTGCATGAGGAGAGTTCTTCTGAGCCATGGGCTGTTTCATTAGACTGCTTTGATGTTTCATCTTGCATAAAGACAGAAATTGGTGTGCATTTTACAGATCATAGGTTTGTGCAACTGGATGCTGAATGGTGCATCAGCCTAGAAACACACTGTCTTAAGGAAAAGTTCTCAGCAGGAGATTTTCCCTGTGTGTTTTCCCTCCCTTCTGTGGCACAGGTCCCACACGAGATGATCACCCAATCCCGAAACTCCTATGTTGATGCAGAAGTGCATTCTCCTACCCTGGATGAGCTTGGGAAACAAGTGGATGAGGAAGGAGGGAACTATCAGATGTACTTGGAAACTCTCATGCAGAATCTCCAGAAAGAAGCAAAAGAAAAATTCAAAGGATGGGTCACATGTTCCAGTGTAGAGAACACAGAACTCGCCTACAAAAAGGTAATTTGGGGAGACATGAGAGAAGTAGTAAAGAAACCAAAGCAAAATGCAGCTCAGTTATGGGGCACCCTGGCATGTTGCATGGCAAAACTCACACCCTTCTTTCTGGCAAGACACTCTTTTTTTTACTATTATTTTCAAAAAGATTACTAAAAGCAGTTAAAAATGTAATATAATAGTGATTCAAGTATGAGATTCCAGAAAAAGGCACACAAAGCAAGCTGGGGTCTCCAAAATAGATCAAGTAAGTGATACAGCAAACAACACAACCAGAGAGTGAGCTGAGATGTTAAACAGCAGAGAACATTACCTGGGCAAGCTCTTTGACTGGAGGACATGAAAAGTTTCTGACCAGTTCTTGATATTTGCTAGCAGTTTGGAGAACATGGCTAGAATATAGGTAATTACAAAATTTCTTCAGGCTCTCCTGTGTTTTTTTAAGCAGACCAGTTTTATCCCTGATCCTTTTGTCCTTTTTTTCATGTGGATTTTTGATAATGCAGATATTTTTTTTAAATTTCTGAATTTGTTTTAGTCTCCATCACTTCTTCAGGGAAAGCCAGACCACTGCAGTGAGGCAGAGGGTGCTGCAGGGTCCCTGCAGAGAGTGAAGTTCAGGGCTGCTGGAAATTCAGTAGCAAAGCAGAGGTCTCCAAACCAGCAGCAGCTAGCAAGAGGAGGGGATGGATCGAGGTGGGTTTCACTAATTAGGCAGGAGAAGAGCGCTGGGAGGAATGTGAGATCTGGATGGTGAGGGGGCAGAAGACAGCATTACCCAGCTTGGGAAAGTGCAACCCCTCTGTCAGGGCAAAGAAATTGCAGTTACTGTGGTTTGTAGCCAGCTTCTGTGAGTGACCTCTCCAGGGAGGGTCTGTGGGAGGTTGGGCACAGAGTAACAGGGCTCAGGTGGGAGCAGGGTGTGGGAGATGGGAGAGAGGGAACAGAGGCCTGTATGGCCAGTGCTCAAGGACCTGTGAGACTACAGGAGTAGTCCTGGAGTCTGGGGCTCCAGGACAGGGGAAATGGGGAACTGAAAGCTTTGGGGAGAAATAATTACAACAACTTGAAATAATTTAAGGTGATAGGTGTGGAAGGTGGGTTTCTGGGGAAACAGTTCTGGGTCTGTGGGAGGTACTAAAGGTTTCCAAAGTACTCGCATCAGTATATGAGAACGGTAGGGTAGGGAAGGGTTAGAAAAGCAGGGCTTGCAAGATCCAGTGATTACAGTTAACTTGTTTACTGACTGAAATAGGGCCCCTAAAACCATGCAGAAAAGCTGTATGTGTGCAATCTAGGATATTCAGCTTGTGAATATCCCAGCACTTTCTGCTCCCCTTTCTGTAAGCTGTAGTGGTGTCTCAAGAAACAGGATCTTTGGGCAAGGAGGAGTTAGCAATCAGTCTGTGCTCTTTGAAAGATGTTTCCCCAGTACCTCCCTTGCAGCTATTTTGAGGAGCAAACATCTCTGTACCTGACACATAACTGAATCAATGTATGTTCTGCTCCCCCAGAATGAACCAGGAGGGTTAATGGACCCTCAGTCCCAAGTAGTGTATAAGATTGCCAAAGGTAGTTGCTTTATTTCAGCCCAGGGGTTCAGTCTCTCATCTCTTTTTACTTCTGCAGACACATATTCATCATTAGACTTTGGATGTTTGGACTTGGAAAAGTGTCTGTCACACCAGAAGTAATGCAGAACCTCACTGGCACTATGGGAACTAGTCCAGACATATTCTGTTGTGAGAGCAGAGTAATGAATCAGTTCAGATTTCCATCCAGGACTAGTAAAGCAGCAGCAATAGCAATAATAGTAATGATTAGCAGAGAAATACGAATGCTCTTAAGCTGAAGTCAGACACACACACTGAGATTTTGTCCTCAGTTATCATCTGAACATAGGCATATAAACTATCAGGGTTTGTGTTCTTGGTCACTTCACTCCAGGTTGGGGATGGGAACCCACTAAGGCTTTGGAAAGCCTCCGTTGAAGTTGAAGCCCCCCCGTCAGTTGTCCTGAACCGAGTGCTGAGAGAACGTCACCTCTGGGACGAGGACTTCTTGCAGTGGAAGGTGGTGGAGAGCCTGGACAAGCAGACAGAAGTTTACCAGTATGTTTTGAACAGCATGGCTCCACACCCTGTCCGAGACTTTGTCGTTCTCAGGTAAGCTGAGGGCAGTTCTCTGGTATTTTTGCCTTCTGCAGCACATAAAGGAAGATCTGGACTTATCTCAGCCTTCACATCTGTGTAATTGCTCTCCAGGAACTCTAGCTCTCTGCAGCAGTGTTGATTTCTCAAACTGAATTAGTCATATACCTAGAGCATGCTGACCTTTTCTCTGATGTAATTTGAGCAGCACATACTCCTGAGGCCATAAATATCATTTCTTCCTCAGAACAGATGTCTGATAATAGCTGCTCTTCTCTCTTAGCTTTGTTTGTTGTCAAAACAGTGCAAATAGAACCCAATTGTTTTTTACGCTGCTTTTGCTGTTCTCTGGGGAATGTTTGATGTTTAAGAGCCAAATGTTTAGAAGAGAAGATAGTGGTACTTTTAAGCTAAGGCTGTTATACAGAGTCTATATAAGTTATTATCTTAAATTTTCAGTTGGAGTCTTTGTAAATGAATAAATGCTGATCCATAAAAATCCTAGTGTGAAAATGAACAGAAAGAAGCAGTAGATTTGTATTCTCTCTT
The DNA here is from genome assembly GCA_910950805.1 of Acrocephalus scirpaceus scirpaceus. Lineage (NCBI taxonomy): Eukaryota > Metazoa > Chordata > Aves > Passeriformes > Sylviidae > Acrocephalus > Acrocephalus scirpaceus. Next base: position 49,357,337 of record OU383774.1, on the reverse strand, counting down.
CCAGGAGATAACTTCTCTCAAATAAATGTATAGCTGTGTATCAGTATTCCACATTCAATCCCAGTTCTGCCATTGTCTATCTGCCTGTACAGAACAGTCAAAGAATTCCCTATTACGCACCTTCTGCCTTTGAAATCCTGGCTTTTGCTAGCTAGGAGCTATTGTGTAGCTGCTGACATATTTCATTTACAGGGTCAGTCCTACAGTTATTTATTTCAGGATGATTTTGTGCATTCCCATTTTTGGTCCCTGCTTTTTATGATTGAAATTATATGACAGAGAAATACAAAGCAGTTTTGACAAAGGAAGTAGTCCATAGAGTCAGAATTGTATTAAAGGAAATGAAGATTGAAGGAAAAAGATGAGCCAAATAAAATATAATTACAAAAGTACATCCCTTTTATGAACTTTAGTAGTCTCTTAAAGGATGACAACATGCAGATATTATTGGTTTAAGGGAAGAATTATTCGAACTCTTCAGGGAAGAGTTTAAAAATGCTTTCTGTAACCAATGCTCCCATTACTCTATTTTCTTTGCCTTCCCACAGTATACTGGGCTAAATTAGCTATTTTATAATCAAATATATATATTTTATATAATTATATATCTATCATTATTTTTAAAATAATCTTCTTATATAATGTCATTAGCTTGAACCAGTGATAAATTTGGCCCTCTGCATGGCACCGAGAAGATCATCTGTGAGCGGTGGGGAGGTTTTGATGACCGTAATTTGGTCCTCTCATTTGCCACTTAGTTCACTATTAGGTTTCATGGTGGTTTATGTTCTTTAAAGACCTGCTGTGCAGTCACATCAGTTAAAGAAAAATCCTGCTATCGAGTTCTCATTCTTTTCACTAACCCAGGCAGAATGACCCCCGAGGACTGAAATACATATCATAAAAATGAATCCTGGTGCGTTCTTAAGGGCTGAAAACAGCCACCAGGCTGATCTGTCACATTCTGTTGTTTATCTCTTTTGATTGATATCATTAAGTCTAGAGCAAGGTTAGCCAGCAATACCACAGTCAATTTGATACCTTATGATTGGTGGGAAGTGAACAGTGAAATTATAATACACCTCTCGGGACATGAATAAATATATTTTAACAGATGGCAATTTTCCCCTTCTCAGTCAAACTTTGGGCTGTGAAAGGATCAACTTAGTTGTTCCCTTTTTTTTCAATGTGACAGTCATAACAAGGGGATTAGGCTCCCTAGAGAAGACTCTGATGGTAAGAGGAGAGGGGAAGTGTTTCATATGCCTGGGATATGACACGGCTCTCAGCTGCCCTGCACAGGCATCACTTTTATTAAAGAATCCACAAGTGTTTAATGTTCATTAACTATGACAGCATTTTGGTGAGTTGGGCTATGCCTGATTTTACTACTGTAAGGCATTTAAAGAACTACTGAAAATGGCCTAAATCCATATGACTGGGGACAGGAAACATAAGTCTTCTGAAATCTCTGGGATAGAGAACTTTCCTCTTCCTAAATGGCCCAGGTAGTGCAGGGTAGTTACCAAAATGATGTGGGCACATCTGAATACTCTGCAAGCACTCACAGGAGGTGGTTCAGCATTTCTCATACTGGATCTCAGCTGTGATTTCCTTCTCCCATGTGTTTCATCTGCCAAGATAGCTCATCAATTTTATTAATGCCCAGGCACATGTAAAACCTTCTGGTCAGTACCTTCCTGAGTGTCTTGAATAACAGCTCAGTTTCATGTAAGAAAAATGCATGTTAAAATTATCTGCTGAAGTCCAAACTTCAACAGTCCTTGAAAGCAGCTTGGCTGCTAAAATATGATACCTCCCAAGAAAGCATAATCCCTGTCTCAGACAATCCACAGCAAGATGATGCATGTTGCACAGCACACTGGGAATTTCTCATTTCTTCCCACAGCTTAGGAAAGAGCACAGACCTATCCTCTGAGATTCAGTGCAGATGAGAAAGATGTGAGACACAAGGGTATGTAGAGAATGCTTACAGAACAACAAAAAATTGTTGAGTATTAAAGTCTAGGTATTTTGAACTTGGTGGAGAACTTTTCCAGCATGTAAGAGAGGCTAGAAACTTGGGAGAGGAAAAAAATTGAAAGACATTTTGGTTTTAATTCAGACAACCTTGAAACATATTCTGGCTATTAGTGAGGACTTCTGCTGTACTAAAGTGCATTTCTTGTTCTGTAAGCCTGCATGGGTGCAAGGCAGTTTCAGCTTTTGCTGGATGGCTTCTCCTCGGTCTTTCTCCTTCCCAAAACTTTTGTCTGACAACCAAAGGCTCTATCATGTCCTAGAATACTAATGGTTAGAAAATACTCCTGTGGAGAAGCATAGGAGCATTTCTCCACCTGGAGCCACTTAGATGGGAGGCCATTCCACATCAGGGTCAGACTACCAGCTGAGGAGCATGAAACTCCACCAGGGACTCCTAGGACAGTCCACTGGCATTGCAGGCAACAAGGATAGGATGACAAGGAAACTGTAACTTCAGTTCTGGTTCTTACTCATGTGCCCAAAAGTTTCATCGCCAATGTGATTCCATCTTGCATCCATTCCTGCAGGACATGGAGGACGGATTTGCCCAAGGGGATGTGCATGCTGGTTGCCATCTCTGTGGAGCACGAAGAGGCTCCTCTCATGGGAGCTGTGCGAGCCATCGTAATGGACTCCCAGTACTTGATAGAGCCCTGTGGCTCAGGAAAAGCCAGGCTGACCCACATCTGCAGGATTGACCTAAAGTGAGTATCCCACCTGCACAAAGTAATGCCCATTCAGCAGGACAAAACCCTCAAGCTTGGGGAGGGGAGATGTTGGGAACAGAGGGCATGGTTAGGGTAGCTTTGCTGCTTTGGAGTTTTCCTGCCGTCTTTTCTCCACTCAGTGTCTACCACTGTTAGGGTGTAATCTTGGAAATAGAATCTGCTTATTTGATTACTGCAAGGGAAAACATCACAGTACACTTAAAAAAGACAAGTATTTGAACCTCCACCACCATTGTGGGCAGTGTGGAGCAGGAAGCATGGCAAGCACATTTCTGTAGGGCATGTTTCTTGAGTATTTGAGTTTCTCAATAATTCTCTTTTCATTTCTTCAGAGGACATTCCCCAGAGTGGTACAACAAAGGCTTTGGACATCTGTGTGCAGCAGAAGTTGCCAGGATCAGAAACTCATTTCAACCTCTCATTGCTGAGGGACCAGAAACAAAAATCTGAGGAAGTGTTCCTGGGAGCATGTGAGCATAAATCAGGGTCTGGCAGGGAATAGGAATACTGAAAGCAAAGGTCTTATTTAAGCTGCAGAAATCTGACCAGACCTGGGTCTATATAAAGCTGAAAAAGGAATTTTATAGGAAAGTTCTTTTATTCTGGAGATTTCACCTTTCCCTCTCCCCCACATCCAATTCTGTATTAATTTTGATTATTGAACTAAACATTTCTTCAGAGAGCTTTTATTACTTTAAAAACAGATTATTGCCATTACTTGTATGTTACATAACTCTGGTATTTAAAGGCTTCTAAGAAGCATATTTTAATTGTAAATAAATAATGTACAGTATGTATATATTTATCTATATTCTATCTATATATATGTATATGTATAAATTAATTATTTTGTATATAACTCAGTGCAAATCACTTGCATCAGTTGGACCTTAAGTGGATCTGTCACTTGTTTCTTAGTGTGTCACTGCTATATAAGCTGTGTTTGCTGTTATCACAGGGCTACCAGGCATAATTTGTGTGATAACAAATGCCTGTTCTCAAATGCATTTTGTGTTTGTGTGTGCTATGAGAAGGTACCTAGAAATAGATGTAGGAAGAATTACAGGAACTAAGGAAGAAGGAGGTTACAGTGCATTTAAAAATAATGAGGGAATCAGTCTCACCAAATAAAATACACGGAGATGCACCTGGGACAGACATTGTGGAGGCCATTTATGTTCAGCTGCAGAATTCTGACTTTGAGTAGAAGGTGTTGAAAACTTTACCTGTTGCCTTAATGACTGGGGTCTGTCAGTAGAGAGCCTCACTGTGTGCAGTGTTCCAGGTAACTGCTCACCCCTCGGACAGCACAAGGTAATGCTGTGTGTCCTGAGATGGCTGAAATCAGACTGGGGGCTTATTAAGCTGTAAATTAATTAATTTTTGTAAGCATTTTGTCTAGGTTCTGAGTGTTTCTATGTTCTTTCCTTCTCCCGTAGAGATGGCTAATCCAAAGCAGGTTTTCCACATCCAGTGGACACAAAGACATGCAGATGAACACCATGCCTTTTAATATTCTTACTATACAAATAACTATGCTTTTTTAAGATTTTAAACACATCTTGGAGATTTAAAAGACTAAATAAATGCTGTTCTTGGAAAGATTGCTTTTATAATAACAGCAAGCATTTTCATCTTATATTGCACTGATCTGCATGATCCCACCTCTGTAGGCATTGGTGGGAGCACGATTAGGACTATGAGGATTAGGAGCCATTTAAGCCTATTATATAATTTCATTTTCAGGGACCTATTATTTTGCTAATGGAAGAATGCTTTAAAAGTAATAATAATAATTCGTCGACATTGCCTTTGAGGCAGGGTTCCATTTTGTTTTTAACTAACCTATGACCAAAATATTACATCTAGGACTCAATAAGAATGTACAAGCCTGTTAACACTGTTCCTCATTAATCACATTTGTTCACTTAGACTTTATTTATTGCTGCATAAACCAGCGGAGTCACTCACAGCCAGTGTTTCAGCTCAGTCCTTCCAACAAAATCCAGAAAGACTAGTATGAGGTCGATTAAGCAGGATGCATTTCCTACGTAAAGCTACAGCTTTGTACCTCGATTCAGTGAATGAGGAAGTCTCTTCAAAGCCAGAGCTTTGAGCATTCCCCAGGTGTGGGAACTGTGCAGTGGACTGTGTTTGGTGACAGCTGCTAGAGCATGACCCCATGTGCCATGCTGCACACACATGGGGGCTGTGCTGGTGGGGGACAGCCCTGTGACCTGAGGAAGCACATCTGTGGGGAGCTCAGGGTGGACAGGGTGACCTAAGGTGATCCACAGTGTGTCCTTGTGAAGAAGCAGGACTCCAAAAATGTCACTGTCATCTTCGCCCATGAGCTGTGTCACTCATGTTCTGTTGTGCAAGCTCTAGGATCAGGGAGGTTGGCTGCCTGGGAGCTCCTGCCTCGAGTTTATGGTCAACAATAGTTGCAATGTGCAACTGTCATGAGCTTTAAGTCCTGCAGACAGGGGAGCACTCAGAGGGCCCTTACGTGGCTGTAGTGAGGTCTGGCAGTCACCCACTGGCTGCAGGGTACCACCACTGCCCAGGCTCAGCCTTCCCAGGAGCAAACAGTGCCTCCCCAGCTGGGAATGCCATTCCAGAAAACAGCACCTCCTCCCAAACGCCTGTGGCCATGGCAGCAGATTTCATGCCGGCTGTTTTCCAAAACACGAGCAATTAGAGTACTTCTGCTACATTAGTTTACATAAATAAATACAACAGTGCCTCAGCATTAACAGGCACAGAATTTCTAGCACTGGGAATGGCAGTGTCTGGCAATAAATAATGTCTTAAGGAAAAGAAGGGAAAACCTGGACAGTGGTTTTATCCTGTCTCACAAGTCATTGCTCAGCTGGAAGAGGCCCTGTGCCACCTGCCACCCTTAGCAAAGTATGGTTGTTCTCCTGGCCTTGCAGAAGCTCTGTCATGAGCTTCTGGCATCTCCAAGCCATGTATTGTTGAAGTAAGATTTTTTTCAAAATGCACATTATGCCATGTCTACCATCCAGCTACCACAGTGTTTTGTATTGTTACATTGATACATTATGATAATTGCATTTTTAAATGTTATACTCATATCAATACCTCATATTTTTACCTCATCTGTTGGTATCAGTCATTAGTTGTAAATAAATAATTTCAGAGTTGAATAAATTTGCATACACTAAAGCATCATTGGTACTTTTTTCATCTATTGGCTCAAGAAATGCTGCATTTAAGCTCTTGGTTTCTTTACTGCAACCTACTATACACTTAACTGTTCTGGTGTGGGACTTAAGTAATCACTGCAGCCTCAAAATTATATTCTTGCCCATTATACCTAGCCTATAGTATCCTTATGTATACATGAGCTTCATGGCAAAGATTGTTTTCCAAATTCAGCCATGTTTCTGCATCTATGTTCTTGTCAATAATTTCGGTCTAGGTTCACAGGAGTGACTGGAGCTGGGAGAGTGAGTGCTAGGTTCCCATTGTCAGACATTAGCCATCTCAAATCCATCAAGCCACTGCAAAAGAGTAAAAGGTGCAGTGGCATGATAGTGATTTCTGTGGTTGTTCTTACACATTCTACAGATGGATTAAATGTTCCTTTGGATGGGTGTTGTGGTATAACCCCAGCTGACAACTTCCCGCCACCTGGAGGAATAGGGAAGAGAATCAGAAAAAGGTAAAACCTATGAGTTGAGATAAGAATAGTTTAATAATTGCAATAAATCAAAATTATTGTTGTTGTTGTTGTTGTTACTAATAATTATTGTTATTATTGCTATTATTAACAACAACATAATGAGGGGATAAAAAAAGAGAGGAATAAAACCCAAGAAACTCAAATTATGCACAATACAGTTGCTCACCATCCACTGACCAATGCCCAGCCCATCCCTGAACAGCAACTGTCCCCCCCAGCCAACTCATCCAGTTTAAAAAGTGGTCATGATGCTACAAAGTATGGAATATCCCTTTGACCAGTTCTGGTCAGCTGTCCTGGCCATGCTCCGCTCCAGCTTCTTGTGCAGCTCCTCACTGGCAGAGCATGGGAAACTGAGAAATCCATGACTTAGGGTGAGAACTACTTAGCAACAACCAAACATCACAGTGTTACCAACATTATTCCCATACTGAATCCAAAGCAGAGTGCTGTACCAACTTGTAAAAAGAAAATTAACTCTATTGCAGCTGTAAGCAGGTCATGTGCATATATCCCTCCAACTCTCTCTTGACTTAGTAAAACAAGCAGAGTCTCAGAAAACAGTGGTGAGCAGTCAGCTATGAGAGACTATCTAGGAGGGGATAAGCCTTTATGTCTCACCATTCAGAAAAAGCTCTGTATTCAAACTTGGATTGAAAGGAAGCACTGTTTTCCAATTGTCTGCCATGGCAGACATGGTCAGCTGTGTACGTCCATCCTTTCTTACAAAAAACCACTGTATGTCATGTGCTCTCATTTCCATTTCTCCCTCCCACCCACCTGCAGCAATGTCAGGGCAACAAGGTTGTCTTAACCTAACAGCACTGATGGTTCAGCTCCTGGTATGCATAGACTTCATAGTGTTGAATTCTTGGGGCACCTGTCCTCTCTACAACACCTTGCAAGAGTCAGCAGCAGGCAAATCCCTCTACTTGATGCATTTACACTGAAGAATCAGTGTCACCCTCAGAGGATTTTGGCAGGCCTAAGAGGTGTTGCTCTCCCAAGCCACTGGTAGCTGTTAGATGAGAGCACAGGCTGAGCACCTGAGATGACTGTGAGGTGAAAATACTGGAATAAATATCCAGAAGACTGCTGGAGCCCGCCAATCAGATAGGAGAGGATGAAAACACATACTCCTGCTTCAGCTCAGTCGTGGTGTGAAAACACTGGGGAGTGAACACAGACCTTGTCAGACAGAAAGCAGCATGACCCATTCACAATCCCCTGGGAATTCAGCATGATCATGTCGTGGTCTCCTTGCCAGATGTGTGTCAGCCACAGCTGCACATGGGCTTCATTTAGATGGGTGCTAGACCAGGCAGACTATTGTGACAATGCAGTTACACATCAGGGTGTGACAGGACCAAGGCATCAAGCCACAGATTGGTAACAAGGCAGGTGTTTAGGTTTTCTTAAAATGTACATTTTAAATTGTGACCCTCAATATCCTGAGCCACTCAGCAGTGCAGTGTAGAAAGCCAACAAGTCCTGCAGAGCAGCAATGGACGCAGAGCAGAACTCACTGTGCAACTGCAGACTGCCCTGCTCCATTGTGCAAGACTCTGCTCAGCAAACACAAGGACGTGTGGAACTCAAGGGCAAATGCAGGTCAGAGCAGTGGGTCCGGGTTAATGAGTAAATGACAGAGAAAATGTCACAACACTGCAGAGAACTATTTGTCTGTCCTACATAGGCTGATGTTGGGGAGGTCTCACACACTTGAGATACCCTCCCTAACCCCACAGCAGGTCCCAGACACCAGAGCCTCTACGCCTCTGATGAAGGTCAGCATCTCTTGCAGAAAAACTAACCTGGACACTTACCTCCTTCCACCTCTTGGACTCTGAAACAAGGATCTCTATGCCGATACCTTAGTACTGACCTCCCACAGGTAGTTATTTTCCACTGCTCTTTTCCATTGCTGAAGCCCAGTCCTTGAGCCCAGCATGCCCTCTGTCCCACTCAGTTCCTGCATGCCTGCCTGCAGGCTGGGCTCCAGCCTGCACCTGCTAACCCAGCCCAGGATGCACAGGAGGACACAGCCTTTAGGGCAGGGTGACCATGGCCAGGTGGTCAGTGGTTCCAGCTCCAGCTGCAACGGGGAGTTGGGTTTGGCCAGCCTGCCAGGGCTTGAGTACACAATGTCTTGTGTCCCACAACAGAAACAAAACTCCAGGGTGAGGAGGGATCATTTCTGCTTCTCTTCAGGAAGGCCAGAGCACTAAAATAACCATAAGCCTCAGTCTCATTCCAATGACAAGCTGGGGCTTTTGATCCTCTCCCAGGGATGAGAATCCAGCAAAATGGAGAGCTAAAGGCAGTGAACTGCTCTCTGGCTTGAGCAGAGACTTGAACTGCAGTGTGCAGGTCCTTAGCAGCAGTTTGCAAGGGGCCAGGATGAGCTCCTGGCTGTGCTGGTGCGTCAACAAGAGAATGCTTGGCTCTGCTGCAAGAGCAGTTGCATGGAGCTCTGCTGGCAGCCAGCTACAGGATTACAGCTTATTTCTTAATCAAAATGCTCAATTTTGCATAAAAGACACAAGGGAAACGCAGCCTAAAACTACAGATTCTGCTCTATCTCCTGCTCATAGCAGCCTCAAGATAGACACATGGCCATAAACACAGAGCCAACATTTACTGCAGTGAGGATTTGCAACAGCTTGCGATTTATGGGAGCAAATTAGCCGCAGGGCCATCTGTCCTTCCCCAGACCACTGGCCTGCTCCTTGCTGGAATGGCTGCCCTTCTTGAGAGGATGTGTATCAAGTTACTTACTTTTTTTTTTTTTTTTTTTTTTTTTTTTTTTTTTTTTTTTTTTTTTTTTTTTTTTTTTTTTTTTCCCTTTTCTTTTTTTTTAATTAAATAAACATGGGAACCACAGGTGGTGGAGCAGAGGACAGTAACCCTCTCAGCAGCAGCATCTGCAGGCCAGCAGTGCCCCACCATGCGTGTGGGACAGACGCTGGCTGAGGGCAGCCTGACCCCCAGACCCACCCAGGGTCTGCCAGCCCACGTGGCCACCCCACTGCTCCCTAATACCAGCCAGGCTTGCTCTTCATGGCAGTAGGACATGAAGAATCGCAGCTGGTCTGGCTTGACCGTAAACAGTGAGTCCTTCTTCTGTCCCCAGACTCTTTCAGTTTAGAGACTTACCATGGGAGTAGTCCAAACCAGGAAGCTTTTATCAACACCAAAAACCCATCCCTGTGCCTCACTGCTGGCCAAACAGCACGAGGAAGGAGCCCACCATGGCCAAAGTGTTGAACACTCTGGGTTCATGGCTGCTCAGCTATTTTGCCCAGTGCTGTCTGGTGCCCAGCAGGACAGGAACTCGGACAGGACCTATGAAGAGAAAGTACAGGACTTTAACTCTTTAGCCTGGATTTCTCTTTCCCTGAAGAGTCATGTCCCTTTTCTTCTGGTCCCAGGAAGAGGGATCACACAAGCACCTTAGCCAGGTTCCCAGAACTGGACTCAAACCCATCTGTTGCTTTGCAAAAGAGGCAAAAAAAAAATTGTTTAGGGAAAACTTCCCATTGTTCAGTGGCTGGGATCCCCTAGTGAGCAATAGGGCTGCTGGTCAGGAAGGACAAACTCTGCTGCTGCAGATGCAGCGATGCAGTATTGGTAGCAATGCCCACATGCAGGGCACATCAACAACTCCCTCTGTGGCCATGGGACATGCACAACACCATTTCAGAGCCAGTTTTTGTCCCTCTTTCCTGTTTCCTACAAGGCTGGGGAGCCCAAGCCAGCCTGCCCACTAGCACAGCATGGATGCCCAACTTTGCCAACAGGGAACCCACCCATCTCATGGGAGATGGAGAGAGCCACCACCTGTGTTTTAAATCACATCCCCTTCCCAAACACTGAACTATTCCCCATCCACAAGCATCGCCTTGGATGGGGTTCACTGCCTGGCCGTGCTGATGGCCAGCCTTTTTAACCTACAGTTGTCCTCATGTCCTTCTCTTCACAGCCAAGGAGGTGCCACAACACTTCTGAAAGTGCTGACCAGTGACATTCATCACACTGCTGAAACCACCAGGACAGCAATGTAAAAGTTTGTGGTTATTATCAACACAAATAAAAATAAAGGTTGCAAATGACGAAAAATTAAAAGGGTGTCACTGGGTTAAGCCAAAATGTTACAATATGGCCTCCTTGGCCTCCCAGTATGTTTTGCCTTGGGCAACCCTTTCCAGCAATGGCTGGTATTTATCAGCAAAAAGATACAGTTATTGCATTTGGGTTTTTCAAATAATTGAGTAATTTAATCTTTTAAGTGCCTCTGAGATCACTTGCTGTAATTAAAGACAGAAGATGAATGACTGAAGTACAAGACCATTGGAGGACTTTAAACATGAACATGTCCTTGACTGCATCTCCTGTTCATTTATGTAACGATGATCCCACATTAATGTGACTAAATAGATAAAAGGACAAAATAATAAGAGCTTGGTTGCATTATTTTTCTTCCAGCCCAATAATAATATATCAGCCAGAGGAATGTGCCCGTGCATACCACGCAGGAGCAACCACGTGCTGCCAAGAGCAGGACCCCGCCGCCTCCTGCTGTGAGGTGCAAGGAAAGGCAATATCCGCTCATGGATCCCGCAGCAATGTGGCAGATAAATGAGTTACAAATGTCTATAAAATTCACAAACTTGCATCAGAAGTGGACTTAAAAGCTCAGCAAGTGCTGGGAGAGGCAGCTGCAACACTGGCAGTTTCCTTTATGAGCGCTTGTTTTCTTAGCTTTTGGAAATAAGACCCATCTAATCCTCGTGGAGAGGGGGAGGCAGAAGGGTTGCTGCAAAGTGAAAACTACCGACAAAAAAATCTGAAAGGCCTGTAAAGGGCATTTTGCCTTCTAAGTAAGCTATACACCTTGACATACCTCTGTCATACCTTAGTATTTAGCTCCCCATTTCATAGCCCAAGTGCATATAAATATGTGCCCAAAGGGGGAAGAAGGGGTGATGAGAGAGCTGGAGCTCGCTCTGCTCCATTCTTCACACAGCACCAAGTGCCTGGGCTACACATGTCCCAGACTGGAGGAGCAGCAGCCTTGCACCACTCAAGGCATCCTCCAGGCTGCCCAGGGAGGCTGCAGCCTGCGGGGAAACCCTCCTCACCCTCTTGCTCCCCTCCCTTTCCTGGCAGGGCACCTGATGGCCTCCAGCTCAACTGCACTACTGCCAGACTACAAAACTTTGTCACCTCGTAAAACTTTACAGTGCAGGTAGTTTATACCATTACACCTCTTGAACTGAACACTCAGCCAATTCACAGTTTCCTCTGGCGGGAGGAAAATCAGATTTCTTGGGTCAGGTGTTGTGTTTGTGCAGCCCTGCTGCTTTACAGAGCAGCCAAGAGCCTTTTACAGAGCCCTGAATGCAGAAGGCAGCAACGCACTGGCCAGCTCAGTGCAAGAGCCAAACCGCCATTTCAGCCAGGATCTCACTAGGACATGCCATTGGCCCTGCTTTTCCTCCAGGCCCCAGCACATGTCCCACTTTGGAGGTTTTGCTCCAGCACCTCATAAGGCACAGCCCCAAGGGATGCTCTGGTTTGGAAGTTCCTGAGAACCAAACAGGTGGGAATGAACAGTTACTACCAAGGTGCTCTCCTCCCCTGCGAGGACTGATACCATAAAAACCATCAGGGAGAAGTCCATCAGATCCTTGATCTTCCCAGATTACAAGGGAATTGTTAAAACTCACTCTTCCCCATGAACAAAAAAACAAATAGACAAACAATAAAATAAAATAATTTTAAAAACCCCAAACACCTAAAGTTTTGTGTGTTACTCTTAGTAAGGAAGAAACCATTGCCACTAACAGAAAAGAACTAAAGTAGAAACTAATCCCACTCACTATGAATTTGCAGCATTTAGAAAACATCACTGCTGTAATTCCCACTGCTTTGCTCAGTGCTGGTGACTGACCACCCCTCCTGCACCTCAGACTCCCACGGGTCTCCTGGGACTTGGGCCAGATTTGGATGACCTCAGGAGAGCTGGGTTTGGATAATGAGGCTTCACCATATTGTGAGTAATTCCATGACAAGAAAAAGGCTTTTGACAGTTAATTTCCTCACGTAGGAGGTGTATCACTGAAGGAAGTGTATTACTGAGGGAGAAATATGGGAAATATGGAAAAAACCTATTTTTTAAACAAAGAATATTCAAAGTCCCATGGCCCATCCCCACAGAAGGGGACTGCTCACTCAGCTCCCAGGATGAGGAACTTGCACATCTGCTTGTCCCTGTGGCTTTTCTGCCCTGCTGCATTAGTATTTTCCCTGGCTTCTCTCTGCCTCACTGGTGCTTTTGCTACTTTTTCAGAAACACAGAGAGCATCACAAAATAATAGCCAGCGAAATGTCAGCACCCACAAGCGTCCTGGCTGCAGGCTGCTGTTATTTCAACTTTCTGATTTCTTAAAAATCTTAATTTTTCTCAGAACTGCTTGACAGTGGTGTTTCTGTTCAACTCATGAAGCAAAGTAAAAGGCTCTGATACATTGGGCCCTGACACTTTCTTCTCACCTCATTATTCCTTTTTTCCAATCTCTTATAAAGGGTGGGCTTAACAAGAAGGGTGGACTTAACACCTTAAGCCTGCACCAGCCATAACATTGAGAGGGCTAAGGACGGGTGGTTTGGCAATTCATGAGTGGCACATCAAAGACAGGAAGAGCTTTCCCTTTTCTTTTCCATGCCTCTTTTTCTTGGCTTTGCTTGAGTGAAGAAGGAACAGGACTGAACTTTCCTTGCCAAAACTAAAGTCTGGCACCTAGAATTGACTTCTTCACCCTGAATAAGGGAATTTTCACCTCAGCTGTCTCTGCAAGCAGAATGAACAGATTGAGTTTTCTAAGTGATTTGAAAGCAACACATACAATGCAAGGAGAAAAGGGCAAGCTGTGTGTTAAAACATGCTGAGACATGTTATGGTCCCTGTTCCATTCATTTGGGTTTGTCCCATTCTGCTCCCGCTTCCCTTAATCTTGACATTTACTTTCCTTAGGATGTTTACGATGCCACAAACATGCTTAGTCCTGAACTATGCTGAGAGAATCCCTGAAGCCTGGGAGTAAGCCTACTGGAATAGAAGCGTTTTCAGATTTACTGCAGTGTTACTATGGACTAAACTATTGCACCAAAGCACTCTTAAATTTGTATGGTTACTTCCACAGACTTTCTAAATAGCAACAGTCACTTTAAAACTTTTTTTTTAAAAAAAACAACAACAAAAAACTCAAGTAACAAAAACCCTCCAAACTCCTAGGTCTGTTGGAAGAACATCTATTTAGCCACAGGCCCCAGAAATCTCCAACAAAAGCTAAGAGCTATTTCTGTGTCACTGGAAAAACAAACAGCAACACAAACTCCTTGCAGAGTTATCACAATAGCCCCTACTGAGATACTCAGTACTTCATGCTGCAGGCAAAGAAACTGGACAGATTAAACAGTAAGATCATGTTACAATTTGCTACATTCAGTATCTTTATTTCACTTCTGCGATTGTTATAAAAACAATATAACATTCATCCTGTCATTTAGTAAAGACATCCCTCCCACAGTCACTCTGCACAATCTTTTCAAGAAATAAACCAGAAGCTTTGCACACATGCCACAAAAATATTTTGAACAGATATAATGTTTAATCTGGAGCATGGTGTAAACTGACAACAACATTTCATTCTATAAACACAGTTAAAAATCAAGAAAGCAGTTTACCTAAAGAACTGTAAGTTGAACATGCCGAGCTTTGTTGCTCTCCAGAAAACAAAGCACCAGCCACTATCAAGGTGTCTTTGTGGCCCGAGTAGGGAGCCCCCTCTGCCCAAAGTCCTTGCTGCTGCCTGCATTTCTGCTCAGGATGCACAGATGGGGTCGGGAACACCAAATCACTGCTCTCATGTGGGCATCGAAGGCAGCAAGTGCCCCACAGCAGGACCAAAGGAGGAGATTTCCACATCAGTTTGCATAAGCACACCTTGGACAGGTACCCAATCTTTGCCTATTCAAGGACTTCTTTGTTGGTAGTGAAGAGTGATTTTTTTTCAAGACAATTGACAGGAAAGTAGCATGGTCCCCTGATTACATAAAATAAGGTAGATTCCAGAGGCAAAACCATACCATTATCTCCATCAGAACAGCCCATCATTGTGCAATTCACTGGCCCAGGAGGCACCACAGGCAGGATGCCTGGGAGAAGGCTTTGGCAACCGCTGTGCCCTGCTCAAGCCAGCTGTGCTCTGCAGTGATATTTAAAACCTCTTCTGAAGGCAACTACGCCAAAGGCTGTGTTAGTTCCATGGGTCATGGCTCCATGAGTGGATACAATCACACAGCAACAAATCCCAGTTTACCTACAAATTAGCTATCCAGCTGGTGCCATCTGCCTGTCGGTGGTTACATATCACCCAGCCTCTATGGGAAGAGCCTGCCGTGCCTCCTCCGTGCTGTTTCCCACACTGTGCTGCGCCTGGGCCATCCCACAGCTCCCAGCAGCAGCTGGATAGATAGGAACTGCTCGTGAAGCATCAGGTCAGGCCAGTGTCCACCAGCACTGTGCCCATGGCACTTGTGCTCTTCTGGATTTGCCCTGCCCAGGCCCCCTGAGCCCCCTCAAACCCAGGGGAGGCAGGTACAACCCTGGCTCCTCAGAAGCATCAGGCCCCAATGTTTGACCAACAGCAAAACACACCCCACACACACACACACAAAACGCACAAGCCGGGCACGACCTGGGTACAGCTTGTGCTACATGAACGTCACTTTTTGATATGTGCTGCAAAGGCAGCTGGCAGCTGGCAAAATGTATTGCACAGTGATTCATTGCCATGCCAGGGAAAAGCCATTCCACATTTCATACACTCGGGGAGGGCTATTTCTTCATAATCCTCAGTGCACCAGGCACCAATGCATAAATATACAGCAGTCTGAAATGTTCTCCTCTACAGCAAGTCCTATCAGTCTATAAATAATTTTTATACATATTTTAATGCTTTATCACTTACCTTGAAATGTGCACCTTAATCTCAATATCAAAATATATGTAATTGCAAAGAGAGACCACTTAAAGACTGGAACTGGAAGAAAAATATATTAATCATTATGAGAAGATACTAATTCTTTTATATATATATATATAGTTTAAGAAAAAATATAATCTTAAATTACAAATTAAAATCATATTTCATATGTAAGTTTTAATTTACAGTATTGAATCATAGAGTGTTCAGGTTGAAAGGAACCCTGGGAGGTTATTTAGTCATCTTCTAGTAATCTAGTAGATAAACATCACATTTAATACAGCATAATCAGCTTTAGTAGAGAAATAATTCTTGATTAACACAGAGCACATTTCTTTTCAAATGTTCTTTCCAGTGACTGACATTGTTCACATAAGAATAAAAATACAATTACAGCTGAAGGCAATGCAGGTCTAGAGTTAGAGAGCAGAGAAAAATGACCTTACTGCCTTTTATTGAGGATCCTCTGAATGCAGCAATTCACAAGGCAGGCAAAATGACATAGGTTTTTTCCCATTCTCTCTCTATTTCTGCTAGTAAACAATGGTGCTAACATTTTGCTATTTTATCTTGATGAGAGGAAAACAAGAGGCCCTCAGACATCCAGTAATACTTTGGGATGAAATGCTGCCAGTTCCAGTTGCTCAAAGGAGAACCTCCAGCCAACATGTGAGAGGTTTGGCCCAACAGCTCCACAGTCTCAGACCCTGGCAGCAATAAAGTGCTGCACTATTACACCAAAATGTTGGCTTTTAAAGTCTCTGCACTCAACACAAATAGCATACAAAGACCATCTCTGCTAAGTTACCACAAGTTGGTAGCTGGGCAGTAGCTACTGGACAGCAGCAGCGGCAGCTGAATTCAACTGGCTGTGAGAAGTGCAGAAATGGGGTGTCCCAGCTGTGCCATGTCCCTGGGTACAGGGCAAGAGGGCACGCAGTCAGGCACACACCTTTCTGCCAAGTGAGATAGTGAAGATGTCCCAGTTCCTGCTCTTTGCTTTTTTTTCTGAGCAAATCAAAGGGAAGCCTGTTCACCCTTCGCATCTCTTCCCAGTAGATGGCATGAGCCCTGCAGCCCCTGGATATTTCCCTGCTTTTTATCCCCCTGAGAAAGACACAGTTCCTGTAACTGAAGTTCCCCAATGGCATCCTGAAGTCAGATGTAGTCTCAGTACTAGCTAACTGATTTACCAAGAGCTCCCAGCATACAGACTCATTTCCCCCTGTTCTTCCTCCTATATCTGCTTTAGGAAAGGGGTTAATCTTTTCCCTGGCACTGCTTTTTGCAATTTAACTCCATCTTTCTTCTCAGTCAGGATCCCTGCTCCCATTAGGTTCTAGCTCTGCTTAAGAAACATCAGGGTTAAACCCTAATTTGGAAAAGTAAACTCTTGTTTCACCCCAGCCTTGGAGAATTTGACATTTAGGCTCTTCCAACACACACCATGTTTTCAAAACCTACTTTCACCTGTCCAGTTCAGTGAGGCAAATCCAAGAAGGCAAAAGCATCTGCTCAACAAAAAGCCCCAGGGAAAGTTGTGAGACAACTCCAACCACAGGAATCAAGGACTGGTTATAAACCAAAGGTACGATAACAGAGAAAATTGTTTCTAGAAGCCATATGCAAGCAATAGCTTCTCAATGTCAGTATCAGGCAACTTAAATGCCTTCCTAATGCTGAAGCAATCACAGCATTGTGCATTCTTATTTCAGATTTCCCAAGAGGATGCAAGAAAAAGGACAATGAGTGATGTATTTAAAGGAAAAGCTCTATTTATACCTTCTTTCTACCCTCTTGGAGTAGTAAGTAATGAAGACTATAGTAACAAGAAAAGCAACAAATATGAAAGAGATAAAGGCTAATAACGATTTTCTCGTTCGGAAGAAGTGGCATTCAGGACACAAGGCAACCTCTTCCGGACACAGCAACTCAGGAGTTTCAGGACCAGGAAAACCATTATTGCCAATTATTTCTCTGTAATGTTTCAGAGAAGGCTTTGGTTCATATTGATTTGCAATGTAGCTGTAGAGACCATACTTAGGAGCAGTCTTGTCATTAAAAGAATAGACAAAATATCCTTGAAGGTTAACGCCATCCAAGGTGTAAGCTGCAAAAGAAAATAAAATGTTGAAGAAATGAATCAATGTCACTTTGCATTCAAGAGCAGTACCATATGTCCACATGTAAAGGAGAGGCAGGAAAATGTTAAACCCACATCTGCACTTCTCCTCTCCAAAATTAGGTGAGATACATGTACATCTGTGAAGTGTTTCTCATAAAAAGTAAGAATCTGTCAGCCACTGCCAGACAGTGTGATCTGTGAGTATCCTGCAATTTATTTCCTTGTGCTTGGTAAACACAGCTGTGAGTGCCTGACTGTTTAATGATCAGCATGGAGCCTATCATGAAAAGATGGCTCTCTTTGTTATGTATGAACGAATACAGGTTTTGGGTTTCCTGCCCCAAGTTTTCTGCAGCCTGTTTCTCTGATTGCTCCTTCTCCCTTGCAGGGCACGTCCTGATGGGGACAGTCAAGGAACACAGGATGTCAGGCTGCACTTCTCACTAGCAAAGGCACAGTGACACCAGAAAAATTGCACAGCCACACTGAGGTCGTGCACTGGGATAGCACTGGTGCAAGGGGAAAGGTTATGCAAATCACAGCCCTCTCTTGTTATTAACCCAAGTTTCTGATCCAAGATGACCTGTATTAGTCTTTACTGAGAACATGTCCACAATCCATACTGCTAACTCAGCTACTGGAAGAGGCTCAGCAGCTGCAGTGTTAACCTTGAGCCATCCGTCCCGCTTGACAAAAAAAATCAATCCAAGGTAGTAAACACAAACTGCAATAGTTTATCTCTCAAAATCACCATTTTAACAAATTAAAGCTGATGAGCACAGAACTGGATTTTCATATGCTTCCGGAAACAATTCTTTCTGAAGCCACATGCAAGACTTTAGCATCTCTAACCTAGTTTTCATGTGTAAAATGAAATAATATTTACCTGCCCTTTTACAGAGCTGCTGCCCAGGATAATTAGTTGTGTTTGCAGAACTGCAGGTGGATTTAACGGTGTTACATAAATGGCTACTGCTGTTCTTTGTTTTCTATTGGCAAAGATGTACTTAAACAGAGCACAAAGCACTTCAAAATATGGCCTCAGTCCAAAGGGTCCCAGTCCAAAGGGTCCCGTACTGCATCCTGCAATCATTTATCTGCACAAACCTGCTGGCTCCCCTGGAACAATGCAGGTGATCAATATTGCACACACAAACATTTCCACATACAGTGCCTGAAACCAGCTGGAGTAAGAAGGCAGAATAGGGACTTTAAGGCTAGGGCATACACATACCAATCCCACTCTACACTGTGACACTGAGGTTAGGACACAAGATTTCTAAATCATCTTAGTTACTACACAGGGTCTTGCAAAAAAGAAATGCAAGTCTTGGAGAAACCTGAATCAGTCATGATGCCAAGATTATGTAACAACAAAAAAGACAAAAGTGCAATACCAGAGAGGGAGAAGAAAAAAAAATAGAAAAGCTGATGGACCAAACACTATGGAGGAGTGTACAGTGTCTAAAGGGGGGGATTAAGCTTTAGGAAAAGTACTATGGCTAGTTAGCAGAGACGTATTTATCCATCACAAAGAAGGTGAAAAGATAAGAAAATAGGTTAAGCTGAAAAACACAGGAGCTATTTACAGGCTAGATGGAAGAGGCAGAAAGAAGTGACTGGGTGACAGTGGTACCAGAACAGTACAAAAGGCAAAGTTTGTAAAAAACAGAGGCATGTGTAGGTGTTCTTGCTAATGGGAACTGGGAGAAAAGCCCATATATCCACAGACACTTTGAAAAGAGAAGCGCCAAGGAGACAAGCAGTACAGAAAAAAAAACATTTTGGAACCACAAGCCCAAATATAGCCAAAATACATTTTTTAGCTATAGATTTATAAAAGATGCATCCAGTTCTACAAAATGCTGGAGAATGAACTCTTGGGCACTTAGTACTGATGGTCAGTAATTTGTGAAAGAGGTGGAAATTACAGAGGAGGAAGTTAAAGCCAATAGTTAATAAAGTGGACAGGAACTGCCAGCCATCCTTCACTACCGATCCAAAGAGTAGAACAGATTATATAAAGCTTGATAAATACGAAATTTTGGAGATAATACATGATTAATGCCAATCAGCTTAGCTTTATGAAAAATAAATCTTGTCAAAATAACTTGACATCTTTTTCTTCTGAGATCAGCAGATCAATAAAAGTAATGATGTTTGATGTTACATACTTAGAGCTTCACAAGGCAAATGACTTGGTATTATATGGCATTTGGATCAAGAAAATAGAATGTTATGAGGTCAAGGGATGCCCATAATAAACAGATTACAACTGGTCTCAAGCAGAATTAAGAAGAAATAGAACTTGAAGTAAGTCTAGAAATGTAATTGCAGGTAAGTATCACAGTGTATGTATTTCTACCATGGTCATGGAGCTCAGCTTTTAACACTATGTCGTTTGCTTATCTTAAATATATCAGCAGCCTGAAAGAAATGTAAAACTATTTCTCACAGTCTGCAAGTATCACAAAGATAAGAGACATAACTTAGCTAGTGTAGCAAGGTTTGCAAAAACAAGCAGCAGGCATTTGAACATGACCAAATGTGAAGATGTCAAAGAACAAGCAGACCTACTTTTGAAGAGACAGTTGTGCTTGGAATGCGGGGCACGAATCTGTAACTTAGTTTAAAATGTCACCAAATCACCACAGAATCTGTGAAACCAACCTGCTGTCATGGCCAAGAAGGCCAACAGCCTGCTTGCCTGTAGAAATGAGGAGGGTAAGAGGTTATGTTATACATGCCTAAGTGTAGCTGTGACAGGAACAGTGTGTCCAGGTCTGGGTTTACCCCTCTCATGAGGAATATCAGCATACAGGGAAAAACTTAGCAACTCAGAGCTTTGAAATGATGCTTTATAGCAAGGGACACAAAGAGCTTTGTCTGTATTATCCATCAAAGAGATAAATGAGAGAGAGCTTGTCTTGTGTCTGCAAATACCTACATAGGTAAAATACATGTGGAAATGCACAACAAAATTGCTTAAAGCTGAAGCTAGAGCAATTAATAGTAGAAGTGAGATTTTTACATATATATATACACACACTGTGAGATGCCAAAGATTCCTCATCAGTAAAAACTATCTCATTTAGGTCTTGTGCTTTTCTGAAAAAACAGCATGTGCTGTATGACAGGATGACTCAAAATGTCTCCTTTTTGCTTTGTAATTTATGAATTTTTGAAACAGAGAAAAAGACTGGTATGTGTTCTGAATAGCAGGAAACAGTCCAGGAAATGGCATAATGAGGTAGACAGCTGAATTATTATGAAGATCACTGTTGGATAAGATACAGAGACAACTGAGGAACAGAACTCATGCCCAGCCCTGAGGTGCATCAGTGGAGAGATGCAACAAAGCAAAACAACAGTAGAAGTGCAAGAAGATGAAAATCTGACTAAACACATGTGGAGCTACTCACATAACTTCTATTTAAATTTATTGAATCCATAAAAAACTTCTTCTGCTGTCTTATGCAGAATATAAGCAAGGTCAGTCTTCCTGATGTTTAGTAACACCAATCAATCATAAATCAAGGGAAAAATTACCTGTTACACTGTAGTAACATCTCATTTATGGATTATTCTACAGAGGACATGTCTTTTAAAGCTAAACATACTCTTATCACATAGTGTATACTAATAGTGGGATTTGTGACACATAAACCATCTGTGGTTCCTTACCTTTTAAAGCTTCATTGATGTAATTCTGTATGTAATACACTCTGAGCTTATCATGCACCATATTCTGGTCATCGTCAATCCCATTAGCCATAACATAAACTGGGACATCGCCATACTTTGATTTCACCCACTTGAGCAATTTACGCAGTCCCCAGGGCACTACTGCAGCTCTGCTGGGAGAGTGAAGCCATGTGATGTCATTGATCATTTGAACTTCAAGGTAGTGGTCATATTTTACTGCATCTTCTTTCTCTGAGCCCACCAGGGTAGTAGTGTAGTGACTGAAGGCAAAAAAATCAAATGAGCCCTGTATTAATTTCTTTTCATCTTCTGAGAAGTAAGGCAAGTGGAAATTATACAGGTCAACGCCATTTATTCGGTGAAGCCACGCTCTCATCACCTCTGGGTAGTCTCCGTTCCCAAAGATGGGCTCTGCAAGCCAACCAATGTCGAACTCTAAAATTCTGTCAGCAACTTCCTGGTCATTCCTGGAAAAGGGACAAGCTGGTTCTACCCAGTCAGCTTGCAAAGCTATAGATATTTTGCCCTTCTGAGATCTCCTGAATTCTTTGTCATAAAGATGCCAGACTTTTGCATGGGCTTTCAACAGGTTGTGCCCTGCTGTGTAAGTCAGGTTTTTCACAGACGGTTCATTCATGGTGATCCAAAATTTGACATAGTCCCCAAGACTTGTAAAGCAGAATCTGGCATACTCAACAAAAGCCTGAACAGTTTCTGTGTTTTCCCAAGCTCCATATTTGGCAAGAGAAACTGGAAGCTCTTGATTCTCAATCATAGGTTGCCATAAAGCAACAACAGGAGTTATGTTAACTCTGAGAAGTTCACTAGCAAAACACTGATAGTAATGTACAAGTGTGTGGTTGATTAGCGAAAGGTTACCGAAAGGAAGGATAAAAGACCATCTCAGTGAAAAATGGAAGTGTGTGACATGCATTTCTTGCAGAAGAGAGATCTGGAGCCTGATAGCAGCAAAGTCAACACAGTGACGCTTGCGCTTTGAGGCGTAAACTCCATCCACTTTAATGAGCTTCTTCGTCTGGTGAACATCCCACACATAAACACTGGAGTCAAGGAACTGGGAGGGTGTCGTGTCTACCTAGGGAAGAACAAGAAATACACCAGACTCAAGCTGTTTGTTCTAGGTAACCACCAGGCACAGCCTAGAGAAAGAATATCCTAAGTCAAAACATTGCATTCAGCATCTCTCATACTGGCATCTCGGGCTCATGTGAATGAATGACTTTTCTGCTAACAAGTGATGTCAGAAAAGTACCAAAAAGTACCATCATTTTCACTCTACTTTCCAAACAAGCTTATGCTAATGGTCATCATGTTTATGTCTTCTCTAAGCTGTTCCAGTTTCCAAAAGAAATAAGGATTGCTCAGGGATAAGGCACTAAGCCTGCAACAGATCCCCAGAGAAGGAGATCTTCAGTGAAAACTCCAGTAATTTTTAAAATATTTTTCTTTCAAGATTAAGGAAGGTCTACAGAGAGACTGTCTGTTATAAATTACCCAGTACAGTTAGTTTCAAGACCACTTCCTGAATGCAGGAAAAGAAATAATGAATAAAGCATCATTTCTGTGTTCTGTTCTTTTCCTGACTATGATGAAAGATGAGTAATGCTCTGCACTTGATTTTTAGCAAAAATTCAGTTGGTAAGCAAAATTTTTCCTTCTTGCTGAAGACATCCATTTTTATTTAATTCACAGTGAAGTGATTTCCAAGTTATTTCAGCAGGCTGTTGATGTCTGAATCAATTTTCTGGGCTTCTGAGTAAACCTGCTATATGTTACTCCAAGAGAAAATGCATTCCCCAGAAGGCTTTAGAGTTTCAGATGTCAGAAATACCCGTATGACACACAGTAACACAGTACAAGATGAGTTTCTCAGGGTTGCTCAAAACTATACTTTCACTTTTTAATGAAAATCATCAGCACAGTAAGGACTAGAAAATGAAAAATTGAACTACTTTTATAATACTGCACAGTGTGAAATTTCCTCATTCATATTCTGTGTAATTCTTTCTAGATCCAAACCACAGGATAGTGGTACCATGGTCGTCATTTGTCCTTTTCTCTTTCTTTTTAACCTTTGGTGTGTGGTTTCCCCCTGAGCTCAGATTCCTTGTCCTGCCCTCTGTTTGAAAAGCAGGTGTCAGCCTACAACCAGTGTTCAACTTGTAGCTGAGGCTCTGCAGACTGTATAAAAGAAGCTGCTGAAAATCAGTTGCTATTTTCTCCGGAGAGGTCAGTACTGTGCTTATAGAAGAAAGTAATAAAAAACAGCATGTCTGAGGGAAATTGCTTTCCTGGAGAATTGTCCCTTGTAGATTACTAAAGCATGCATTGCCACTAATACTGTGGGAATGCTGTCAAAACAGTTTTTCCACTGTGATGCATCTACAAATCAAACTACCTAAGCCTTACAGCACAAAATGTTTGAATGGCCTTTTGAAAGGAAAATATTCAGCTTTGAAGGTTTTGGGGATGGGAGGGATTTTTTAGCTGTTGTAGGCTGACTGACTCTGCAATTTTATAGTTGTTATTGATTCCAAAAGCAGTAATTCCACTTCCAATTCTTAATCTATCTGAGAGCTAGGAGGATGACTTGGATTTTCTTGATAATCGGCGCATGAGGTAAAGAGGCTGCGGTATTTCTCAAGAGAACAAAGCCAAATCTTACTTTTGGAGTGAGAAAAAACAAACAAGCTCCTCACATTCTAGCCTGAAGAAAGATTCTGCCTTTGTGGAAAATATAAATTAAAAATTCTGCTCTTGGATGAAGCCTTGGCTTTGAATTTACACCTCTTTACTGTGGTCAGAGAAGCTCTGCAACCCAAAATAACATCCAAGAATTACAGAGCCCAACAGTTAAAGTGATCATAACTAAGGTACAATTTTTACTCATGTTATAGAGTCTTACAATTTGGAAAATTCACCCAAAGTATCAAATCAGTTGAAATAATGACTGAGGGCTGTGAACTAGCTAGGTTCTATGCAGGGGCACTGCAGGCCCTCATCAGACACAGCATAACATAAAATTAAATAGAAGGAATACAGAAATTTCATTTAAATCTGGTATCGTTCACTTCTTTTTATATAAAATCTAAGAACAGTACCAGGATGTATATGCATAAGATGTAGAAATATGCCACTGGAGTTTTAGGAGTTTTCAGGAAGTTTTCTAAAACATTTATTTTACAGTTTAGCAGATTTAATTGACTTCCCTTTGAAAAGAACTGACTTTCCATAACTGATTACATACGTTCAGGCAAGACAAGCACCAGACTCTTTTCCATTTCCATACATTTTTCTAAAATGTTATTGATAGTGTCTCAGTCTGACTGGTTTTCCTCGGTCACACACAGAAAGTCTGGTGAAGAATGAAAGATACAGCGTTTGGCACAAAAGCCTTGTACTCATCTCCTTGCAGCACTGTGGTAATACACAGAGTGTGGCAAAGACACTCTA
The DNA here is from genome assembly GCA_910950805.1 of Acrocephalus scirpaceus scirpaceus. NCBI lineage: Eukaryota > Metazoa > Chordata > Aves > Passeriformes > Sylviidae > Acrocephalus > Acrocephalus scirpaceus. The sequence continues at coordinate 49,332,503 of OU383774.1, read as the reverse complement.
TTCAGCAAATACGTCACTGTGAACTTGTGCACTGATCTGGCTGGACAGCCTGTCAGCTTTATTATCAGACTCACCTGAATGTAGTTGTCAACAATGCCCCAAGCAAAGCCACAGGGAAAAACACCTTCTATGGGCTGGTTTTCAGGCAAAGGTGGGAAGCCATTTTTTTCTATCAGCTTTTGATAGAACAAGACAGAAGATTTGGGCATCAACTTCTTGTCATGGCTTTGAAAATCAACATAAAACAGTCCACGTCGAATGCTGTACCCCCTATGCCACTCAAAGCCATCCAGGAGGGACCAGACTGTGTAGCCAAACACGTTAACTCCGTCGTACCGGATAGCTGCGGAAAGAACAAACCCAAACTTATCACTGTGCTCGTTTTTCCTCTGTAGATTACACCCTATCAGCAATGCTTGCAACATTAGTGTGTATGAGCAATGCAACAGGTCAGATAAGCATCTCAGGGCCTTCCTCAAAGCCTATTCAGGGAACATATTTTAGCTGCACTCAGGGAGCTGCCAGATTATGGTAGAAGGCAGCAGAGGTACCTGGCTTGGCTTTAAAGCAGCAAGATTTAGAAAGAGAAGTCAGGCAGCAGTGGTTTGAGCAGTGCTGCTCATCAGATGTGCCAAACCTCAGCCTCAGAGTAGAGCTTGAGCCATCTGCAGCCACGGAGTCAGTGACTGCCCTGCTCTGCCCTCTGCTCTGTTCATGCTGCAGCTCACTCCAGGGCACCTGTTACTGCAGCACTACCCTGTATGCAAACAAAAGTTATACTCCTTTTCATCTCCTCCCCCTCCACTCCTAACACATATTGAGAAAAACCTGACAGCATGTTTGGCATGCACATGAATTTTTATTACCACAGATACCAAGCAGAAGTGATATTACAGAAAGATTCTGTTTATTTGGTAACTTTCTCTCTTTACATCTTTTATGACATAGCATTTTCCAGCTCAAATATTTAAGGGTTTCTAAAAATATGTGCATGTTCTAGGTCAAGCATTTGACTTCTAAAATCACCACATGCTTTGAAGGTTAATGTCAGGATCTACTGGCATCTGTTAGCTTTACCCAGTGTTATTATAAGATTCCAAATGATACTAAATTTTAGCTGTATTAAACACTGAGATTCAACAAAATGTTCCTGGGCAAGGCTCCACTCCAGGAAAGCACAAAGGAATGTGCTTATTCTAATTACATAATTAGACCCACCCTAATTCAGCAATGCATTTAAGCACATTCTTAAGCGTTCTTTTGAACTGGTGTTTGGCTCTGTAGCCAGTAAAGTTTATCTTTATTATTCACCATTTTTTGTCAGCCCAAACTGGATACTGATTGAACATAATATTTACCAGCCTAGTAACACTGAAAGCGTTATTTCAGGCAAGCAGAATAACAAGATCCTAATTTCCTGTCTTTGCTAATGTACCTCATTACAATCAGTTATGAGGGACCACATGGATTCTTGATTGTAACCCCGTTTGAATCAATTAAAGGAACAATGCAGTTAAATAAGCAACAAATTTGGCCCAGCCTTTGTCAGAGGTCATGAGAAAATGTCTAAGGAAATGGAATATTTCTCCTCCTAAAGGCACTATTCTTTTGTGTTTGGCAAACGTCACTATTTTTCTAACCTCTGCATGCACCCATGATGACATCTGCCATAGAGCAGAGTAAAGCCAGTACAGGTCCACTGTGTGAACCAGGCTCAGTGAGAACTTCTTTGAACAGCATCTCACCCTTCTGTAAGTCATCACACAGCACTCCCACACTTCCTGAGCACCTTGTAAAAATCCTCCTCAAATCCTTTTTAAAAAATGTATTAACTTTTAAGTGTCACCTAGGAAAGAAGCAACTCGAAAAATGTTTGCAAGTTCCAAGAAGTCTGGAGTCTCAAGCACTGTATCCCACACAGATTGCATATTACTTTACTTTTTTTTTTCTTTTTTTCTTTTTTCTTTTTCTCTTTTCTTTTCTCTTTTTTTTTTTTCCTTCTTTCTGTGTATGTCTCTCTTTTTTCCTTTATGTCTGTTGGTGACCAAACGGGGTTGACTGAAACCTAGACTGTCATTGCTTCTGAAACTGAGTGGCCTCATCCATACTACCACTGCAAGTGACTCCTGATCTGAGCAATCCCCCAGAGCGTGCCTACAAGTGTAATACTGCACAGACCAGAACTCTGCCAGAACTGGGTTAAAAATTAAACAGCAGTTCAGCTCATGCCCTGTTTTGCTCAGTAGTATGTAAGTCATGCAAGGAAACATGGCAGACCCATAAGGATCAAATACAGATCTTTAAAACCCTCTGCTGAGCTGCTCTACAACCCAGTGCCTGAAGGGCAGGTGTGTGAAGTCCTCAGCCCATGTTTCCATCTGGAAGCTGCCCAAGATCTATATTTTGCCTCTGGACATACCTGAGAATAGCTTGGTCCTACCTGTCATGGGCCTGGCTGTTCCTTTTCTGCTTAAGACTCTGAATTCAGGCCTGGTAACTCCCCAGACAATGACCTGACCTCCACTAGTCAACATTACCCAGAGGAGCTTGCATACCCTCCCAGGCAACAAGCTCTGCTTTACAAGGCATAATCCATTTGTTTTTTGCACCAAAGACAGAGAAGGGAAGTGAATATGACCCCAGAGTAACTGGTGAGATACCCACACATGGGAGAAGATATCTCCAACCAATTAACAGCTCTAATTAATATTTAACAACCTTATATTACAGCTCTATTTACTCTAATCAACCTTAAATGGTGCCTGAGAAAAAAAAAAAAAAGAAAAAAAAAAAGAAATACCAAAAATAGCAAACAGAGCTGTGAATCCCAAATAAATATAATTTCCCAAAGGAAAATTAAAAAATAAATTTTAAAAAATGTACAGAGCTTGCCTACAGCATGCAGTATCAGAATAGACACTAACACCAGCACTTCAAGTGAACTCAGAAGCACACTTTTGAGCTAATCTCCTTCATTATGCTTCAGTTCAGATCACATAGTGGACTCAGAATGCATGGCCTGGGTTCTGCTGGGGTGAAATTAATCCAGAAATGGGCTTCAGGAATACATACAGTGTGGACACCTGGCCCTCAACACCAATTCTTTTTTACTCTACAGGCTTGCTCCAACTGGGCTGCACTTACTTGTTAAAGCTGATGCAGAAATAAGCAGTTCTGTCTGAACTAGTGCATACACACAACCAGGCACAGATATTGGCAAGATCTAGCAAGTAGCAAAATCCCAGTTATGCGGCTCCGTGTCTAAATTAATCACCCTTGCTTCTCAGTGCTACAGCTCCAGTGTCATTTTACTGTCCCTTCACCACTGCAGTGAATTTCATGGTAAATACCTCAAAATTCTTCATATTACAGTGTCTTTATTGCACTGGATAGGCATATCTACGTCTCCCAGAGAAAGCCTTGGTGTTTGTTTTTTTATGCTGTCCAACAACTCTCCTCACAGCCAGCATGATACCTTTTTTGGATCTTTCTCAACTAAATTCCCCAAGGTACTGCTTAGAGAACTATGGTATTTACATTGGATTTTGCAGATTCTAACAACAGAACATTTGGGTGCGATACTTTCCATATTAATGATACCAACATCCCTTCTGCAGACCCAGTTTGTCTCTGCTTTCTTTGTTCTTTTTTATTTCTAGAAAAGGTTCAGGCAAGTGTCAGTTATCTTACGACAAGTCTGTCATACTGTTGTTGCTGTTATTATTATTTACTGAGTGATACAATAAAAGGAAAGACACTTTGTAAATTGATATTGCTTCCAGCCAGCTGTGATTAAAAGACAGATCCATGCATGTATTTCCAGCAATTTGAAATCTAAGCAGAAATAGGGGTAACTGGACTATGACCCCTTCATGAAGAGGATCCCTTCATCTGACTTTATGCAAACTAGTGATACCGTACTTGCAACAGTTAGTTGCTCTTTTGCTTCCATCCTTTATTTTGGATCCACTGGCTCAGGTATTCATTCACTTTTTAATTTATGTGGTTTAATAATAAGATTTCTGGAATAGAAGATGAAACCAATTTTGGAGTCCTCTGCATCTTCATTAATGCTGAGAATAAAACGAAGGCAATTTTTTCTCATTCACATTCATATGAAAATGGCAATGTAACACAATGGCTATCTCATTGTAACTAATAGATACAACAATACTCTTTAAACCAAGAACAGTAAACTGTAGACAAGTAAATCACTTAATAAATTGTAAATTTAGAAATTAAAAGACAATGAAAGTGGAGATGGGAACCCCAACGACTTATTGGCAATTGCTAGGATTGAAAAAATATTTTCCAGAAGAAAATAGGAAAACAGCAAGTAAGTCTCATCTAAGGTGGTGTATTTTTCTTGCTGTTTGGAAAAAATAAATAAAATAGGTTAACAAATTAAATTATTTTGATTATATATCCTCAACCATTCAGTTCTCCTTTAACTGAGAAATTCAAATTACTGTGATTGATGCCCATAGCTGTACAAATGTAAAATCTGTGCAAGGGCAAGTTGCAGAATAAAAGGATTCCAATATTTCATTTTAAAATGTACTATTTCAGCCTTATGAGGTTTTTTAGGGGAATTCTTACTGCATAGTATTTACCTTCCCATTTATATATTCTTATGTTTTGTACATATGCATTCAGATAAGGAATGAAGCTATTAATATATAACACTGTAAATTCTCCTACAGTCACTGAGAATATAGTTTACATGTTGTGCACTTCCTCCTACCAAAGACAGTAAAAATCTTCTTACTGACTTTAAGGATAGCACCATCAAGGTCACCAAATGCTAGCTGCAGATATGAAAGTTCTTCAAGGAAAGAACAAACTCAGGAAAGGGATTGGAAGTCTCATTTCACATGTGCCAAGATGAATGCAAAAGATTAAAATCAGTTTTCAGCCTGGTACTTTAACACATCTCTGTAGGCTATATTGCATTATAATTTTTTCAAGCATGTATTAATACAAAGTAAATCCTACCTTTTAAAGTTTCCATAATGAATTTTTTGAGATAGTAAATATATTTGGCATCATCTTTCTTGGTGGTACCAGAAACGAACCAGCTGTTCTCCACAATGAATATTTGGGGGTTGTTATATTCACTGTTTATCCAGTAAAGCAGCTGCCTCAGGCTTATTGATTCCAACTGCTGGAATTTCATGTGAGAGTCCAAAAGCTGGAAACTCAGGGTAGCTCCGAAAGAAAGAGCAAAAAAGTCTGCTGTTCCCCTGATATACTTCTTCTCAGCCTCACTGAATTCAGGCAACAGAGACGAGAGGTTGTTCCTCATGCTCTCTGGATAGTCACCATCAATAAATATGGGCTTAGCAAACCAGCCAAGCACGAAATCAAGGGATTTTTGGCATTCTTTTATGTTCTTTTCAGTCATACGCTGGGGTTTTATCCAGTGGGAGCTAAGGGCAATGGACACTTTTCCTCTTTGAGCTGGACGGAAATGGTCATTGTAGAGATGCCAGACCTTAGCATGGGCCTGTTGAAAAGAAAGGCTGTAATTAATGGACCCAAAAATCCATTTTAAGTAACACAGCTATTCTCAAGTACTGGGGCTCAGTCTTATTCATTCATCAATAGTTTACAATGCCTAAATTACCTCTTAAGACCATATTAATACCAAGTATCAACCAGAAATCGCTAGTTGGTTGAGGAAAAGAGCACCTCATTTTCCATGAAATACTGTTACAGGCACTGAACACACTTCTGGCTTTCTTAACTCCTATTATTGAGTTCAGACATACTGCCAGTATTTACAAAAATGAAAATACATTTAACCAAACACGTTTCAAAAAAGGTTTTCATTATAGGAGTATCATTTTATCTGCAGATTCATGGATACATAAAGAAGAACCTTAAGAACTGCCCAAAACTCTGAAACAATATAAAACAAACACCTTTGAACTTCATACTCTTTGAATCAGAACACACAATACAGGAATATAGAACTACCTATCTGGACTTTAGAAAGTCTGGTGAAAAAAGAAAATTGCCACAGGTCCTGAAAAACTATTTCAATAATTCAATTTAATCTACTAAAATTTACTATTTACACCTAGCATCAAAATGTAAGCACTTGTCTTGGTTTAATTTTATCTTTTACTGTGAGAACATATTTTGTAGCAAATTTCTTTCCTGAGATCTTACAGTCAGTTATAACAGTCTCTTGACATTCCCTTTGAAAGCTAAATAAATTATGTTCCTGAAGCTTTGCATTACCTTCAGGCATTACCTTCAACCTCTTTAACCAGTCTCGCTGCTCTCCTCTGATTCTCTTCCAATTTGTCATCATCTGTCTTTAACTGCAGAAGCAGAATTGGACATAATATTCCAGTGGAAGTCTTGCCAGCAGTAAAACCAGAGACATTTCACCATACTACTTCTATTTATGTGGCCACAGAATTACACTGTGAGCATATGCACATCTAAACTACCATATCTCCAGAGCCCCTTCACCACCTAAAACATATCTTTTCTTTGAACCTTGCTTATGAAAGAATTATGGCTGTTCTGCGAATCAGTATCTCATCTTTTGTAATCTATACATTAGTAGAAATTGTCATTTGTTTTTCTACATCATTGATAAAAAGGTAAAAATATGAGATTTGACAACACAAAGGTGGGAGAGTGGCCAATACAACAGAGTTCTGTGCAACCCTCCAGAAGGACCTCAAGAGGCTGGAGAGATGTGGAGGGAAGAACTGTCTGAAGTTCCAGAAAGGCAAATGCAGTGTCCTGCACCAAATAACCCTATGTCCCAAATAACCGTATGTCCTAGGACAAGCTGGGGGAAATCTGCTGGAAAGCAGCTCTGCAGAGAAGGACTTGGAGGTCCTGGTGGACAACAAGCTGTCCCTGAGCCAGCAATGCCCTTGTGGCCAGTAAGGTGTCCTGGGGTGGATTAGGATGGAAGAGCACTGCCAGCAGGTCAGAGGTGATCCTGCCCCTCTACTCTGCCCTGCTGAGATCACATCTGGAGTGCAGTGTCCAGTTCTGGGCTCCTCAGGACACGAGAGACGTGGAGATCCTGGAGCGGGTCCAGTGGAGAAGAGCAAAGATGACTGGAGCATCTCTCTTATTAGGAAAGGCTGAGGGAGTTGGACCTGTTCTGCTGTGAGATGACTGAGAGAGGTCATCATCAGTGTCTGTAAGTATCTAAAGGAGAGTGCCAAGAGGATGGGTCCAGACTCTGCTCAGTAATGCTGAGCTACAGGACAAGACGCAACAGGCAGAAACTGATGCACAGAAGTTTTTCCATAAGGAAGAACTTTTTTACAGTACAGATCACCAAGCACTGAAATAGGCTGCCCAGGGGGGTTGTGGAGTTTCTCTCACTGGAGATATTCAAGAATCATTTGGATTCAATTCTGTGCAATGTGATCCAGTATGACTCTGCTTATGACTTTGTATGACTCTGAGTGGGGAGGCTGGACCAGATGAACTACTGTGGTCCTTTCTTGCCTGACCCACCCTGTGATTCTGTAATTCTGAGATCCCCTCATTAGAATAAAAACCTACCTAATGACTCTACTAACAGTTTATATTTGCATTTTGAGACTCATCACTCAGTATTTGTTCATATGGGCTGTGATGACATGAACCTCCACTCTCACCATACAGAGTCACCGATCAACAGAACATATATCAAAATGTCACATGCATTTTCAGCCCTCTCTGAAATATAAATCATATAGAAAGCCTTATAATTCCACTCCATGCAGCTGGCATGTTGGTAAATGTTATCATTAATTTATTGATAGCTGCTGTTTAAGGTTTTATTTTCATACACTCTTACCATTCAAGCTTTGAAGTACAATCACTTCCAGTTGCCAGCATTACTAGGAGTATAATTTTTGACATCAACATTGTTAATTACCCAGGAAAATAGCAAATTCACTATTTTACTTGTGCTCAATAGCACCATTTTACTGCTCTAGCAGAATTTTAATTATCACTGCTGGGAGATAAACCATTGGAAATAAACGACAACTAAAGGCAAGACCAATAACCAACACTCAATTCAGCACCCCTCTGAAACCTAAAACAGAAACCTGCTATCTTTGAGTCATCATGGGGTAAATAAAACATCTGCACATATCTGAGACAGGCCTTACAGAAGACCAGACCCACACCCTTTCAGAGTGGTCACCAAAACCCAAAGAGAACAATCTCAGAGACTGTGAATCACAGTCCACATCTATGTGTCTGTCTGAATCAAGCTCTCAGTTGCAGACTTTAGTGTAGATGCTCTCATTTATAATACATCAATAGCTCCAATACACATGATGCAGCCTGACCATCTGTCCATATTAATACAATGGGTTTTGATGCTCATGAGAAACTATAGAAACGGCTTCAAAGTATCATGCCAAAAATGAGAGCTGACCCAAGTACAAACTTTATTTTACTTCACACCAAAGCTCTGTTACACTTGGGAAAGAACAAAAGACATTATGCATCAGGACCAACACGCAACATTTAAAATATGATTTTTAAAATGCCAGTGGGAACGAATTTGTCACCACTTGCAACTCAAATTTGCACACCCAAATTTTCTCTTATAAAGGGGCCATATATTTTTCCTCTGTTGGACGTGACTCATCGCCAGTTTACCGTCTCAAATGTTAAGATACCACCATGCACACTCTCAAACACATAATTTCATCTCTGTCATCTTCACTTGCAAGTATGCTGCCCACCTACAGAACACCTTGAGGACTGTGGCCCCCAGAACTCTCAGCCCTCCCTGTTTCCTATCAGTGGAGAAAGATCTTCCAGCATTTTAGTAGCTTTGGATCTACCATGAAGGAGAAAGAGAATTCTACATGAATTCTACAAGAGATTATCCCTCTACATGCATAATGAGCTGTTGTTTACTCTCTCACTGCAATGAAAAAAGATGAAGTGTAGCAATGTGGGATCATCTCACTCAACTCTACTTTCTAAGTCACCTGCTCTGCCTCTACAAAAAATGAGAAGACTGTTGTCTAAGTTATGAAGTGTGAGTCACTCTTTGCAAGTCCATCTCTCTCCACTAATGACACACAAAACCTGTTACTCAGTTTAGACATGACCTATTCTATAGGCAGATGAAAGGTGGCAAGAAGAAGGCCACTTAAATATCTGCCCTCTGGAGTGTGCATGAAACAATATTATATTATTTCCATTAAAAAAATGCTAAATGTAGAAAACCGTGCATTAAAGTCCCCAGACTCTGTGGATGTAGATTAATGAAGCAGTCAAAACTGCATAGAAATAAAGCTGGAAGAAGCCAGTGACAAAGCAGACAGCCTATATGCAAATTTGGAACAGAATTCATTTGCCTGAAATTAGGTGGTTAATACAGTTTTAGAAACTTCAGAGCAAACTGGACTTCCAGCCCAAACTCCAGCCGGTTTCAGAACACTGAGTCTCCCAATAAACCCTAAATGGCATCTCTTAGCTCCACAGAGACACCTGAGATACTACAGAACACATTAAATGATAATTTGCACCTATAGCTATCTTCAGGCAAATTAATCCTTTTTCTAGGGTGGGCCTCCTTTTGAGCTGAAGACACCTTCCATTACACTGTCCACATGTGAGCCCAAGCTCTCACCACAGCCAGTGGAGATCTCTGGCTCCACCAACTGCCTTAACACAAGTAACTAGTTGCCACTCCAGAATACTAAAGACTCAGGTCACACTTGCCATTTCCATGCAGGAGACCTGAATAGCCTGGGAAGGGTCAAACACATTTCCAAGGCAGAAAACAAAACAACCCTGCAATGTCATAGCAGGGGCTAGGTCCTACCAAAGTACTGCAGTGATAGCAGAAGTAATTCAACACAGGCACACAAGCTTCATCATCTGACAAAGTCCTACTGTGTCAGAGATTGTCCACTCTATGGCAGGACAGATCTATATAGTCCAAGAATTCATACTTTCTACGTGAAGACAATGTAGTAATACAAAGACATTTGTTTGCCTGGCTACTTCTCTAAATTATATGATCATTAAGATCTTCCTGAGTCTGGCACTGATATGGATCATTCTGCAAGTTCTCAGTATTTACATCTATCATGATGCACAGCCTTCACAAGAGCAAATCAAGAATTTTAATTTGGAACATCGCAATTCCATAGTTTGTGTTCATTCCTCCAGAAAAAGTTCTCTCAATTTTAAGTTCTTTGTCTTCTGAACCAGTAATAATACCACTCATTTCACAAATACCTTGCTCTCCACGCTCAAATGAATTATCTTGTTTTAACTGTCTATTTGCATATTAATGAAGCTGAATTGGAAAGTGTTACTGTAGTCAGCACTGGTGAGGTGACACCTCAAATCCTGTGTTACAGTTCTGGGCCCCTCACTACAAGAAGGACACCAAGGTGCTGGAGCGTGTCCACAGAAGGGCAAGGGAGCTCGCAGAGGGTCTGGAGCACACGTCTGATGAGATGCAACTGAGGGAGCTGTTCAGCCTCGAAAAACTGAGGCACAGGGAGAACCTTATCATTCATTACAACTACCTAAAATGAGAGTGGTAGCCAGGTGGGGGTTGGTCTCTTCTCCCATGTAACAAGTGACAGGACAACAGGAAATGGCCTCAAGTTGCACCAGGGGAGGTTTAGATTGGATAGTAGGAAAAAATTTCGTCACTGATAGAAAGGGTTGTCAAGCCCTGCCACAGGCTGCCCAGAGAGGTTGATTTTTTCCAAGTTAAATGATTCTATGATTAGCAATACAAAGAGAAGAGTTAATTGGAAAAGGTATACAAAGGGGTTTTCATTAGTAGCAACTGGGCTGATATACTTCCAACAAAAACATCATTATTCAATTCCACATCAAAAGCCCTTCAGAAATGGAAATAAATATTTGAATGACATGGGAAAACCTAGTGTGTACTAGTTACAATGTGTCTTGTATCAGGAAGGGGAAAATGTGCTTTTTTACCCATATCATCAAAAATAAGTATTTTACAAAAGCTGCAACAAAAGAATGTCAAATTTAATGTAGTTTCACCCTTAGATTCTAAGTTTTACCCACACAGTCTTTGGGCAAACATTCTCTTTGAAAATCAAGTTATATTCCTAATATGAATAACAGATACAGGTATGCAGAAATTGCTTAAGGTTTTTCCCACATTTCAAAACTAGTAAAATAACATCTTCATATATAAAGCAGAGGACTTTTATAGATTTTAGTTATATAGTTACTGTGTTTTACTCCAATTAGTCCTCCCCAAATATGGAGTGTTCCGGTTTTATTTTTAGTCTGTTAGCCAACATTACCACAGATGATCATCTCAATTAATTTAGTGTTTTTGACCAATCTCAACAACCTTGCAATAGAATTAGGTTATGTTAATGGCACACAGAACACCTAGTGAACATTTTTCAGTCTAAAACCACTCCATGTAAAATTTGCTAGAATTACAGCTCTAAGTATTGATCACACATCTGAACTACACTCTTTGTTCCAGTTTCTTTCTCAATACACATTAGTCACTGTTTTTCACACTGGTCATTGGAACATTCTGATGCCTCATGAACATGAATGAATTTATGGCAGCCACGCACAAAGCAGTATCATTCCTATTTTAAGAACTGGGAACATAGATATTACAATATGCACAGAAAAAAAAATTAAATACCCCAAGTTGTAGACCAGTGTATTACCTCCAGAATAAGTGCCTCTGTTTAATGCAATACTCACCTCTACAGACAAAATACCAAAAAAAGCATTAGTACTTGTCTGAAGGCACAGTGGCTAGATAGAACACCATTTTTTCTTATCACAGGCAAAATAGAGCTTTGCTAGCATGAGAATGAAAGGGAGAAGCCAGCCTGAAAGCATGAAGCTAAGCCACAGGCATCAGGATGCATTGCAGGTACTCCAAAAATATTAGCAGAAGGGGAAAAAAACAAACCCAAAAGATAAGAAAGCAGGTAAGAGTTATTTTTACACTTTGCTATTGAATTTTAGAGCAGATGAAAGCCTTGGAAGGCTTTTACTTTCACACACTGTATGCACAGCCACAATGAACATTATCAGAGTTAGATATGCAGCCAGGAGACACAGTGACCACAGTGTGGTGGAAGGAAATAAAAACCCCTTGATCCCACTTTGTCAGGTGGCTGCTGCAGGAAACCTGTCCTTTGAAGTACAGAAAGCTGAGATGTCATGGCAGAAGCCCAGAGTTAAACCTCCCTCAGGCTCACCTTGCTTTGAAAGGCCACCCACTGGGCCAGCACCCTGTGGCATGGCAGCCAGAGAGAAGGGAGCTGGACTGCACAGAGCACTCTGCAAACCCCACCGGCACCATCAGAGGCTGTGCAAACACAGGACATACCCTGTGGCAGGGACTCATCTCACCCCAGTTTTGCCATCATCTGCATCTGAAGCACTTCTCCTGCAGCGCAGGGAGCCCTCTGGGCCACAATTCACTCAAGCCATTTTTAATGCCCAGACAAGAGAGTGAGATGAAAAAGTGCCTGTTCCATTCCACTCACCACACAGACAGGCTGGCACAACCACTGGAGTCAAAATCCTGTCCAAATAAACAAAAGCACCGAGAGACAAGTGGGCTGGGAAAGCAGTTTCAAGTCTCCTGAGATGCAAAGAGTCTCTCAAAATATAAAGGTCATCTGGAAAAGAATTAAGCAGCGTTTGACTTTGCAAAGCAATGGGAGATGAGATAAAAATAGCTTTATTTCTGACAACAAGTGCTTCTGAGACACTTGATGTGTTTAATCATTTTCCGTTACCTCTGACAGAAAAGATTAATTATGGAACTGCACCAAAATAGTTCAAGGAATGTTGTGACCCATGCGAATATTAAAGATATGAGAGATTCTTAAACAGAGTACAAAAAGAAGATAAAAGTACAGAGCAGTACTCTTGAGTGATTTAGAGACAATCTTGTAATACTGGAGTGAACTAAAATAGTCACTGATAAAAGACTTGAAATCTGGGACACAATGCTCAGGCAGTATTTAGGGGAAGACCAAGATAAAATCGTTGCCATCAAAATTGCTTTGAGCGTGCTGGAGATACATAAACATACAAAAGCTCCAGTACTGAGAATGACCTGCAAAGTCCTCTACCAAAACATGAACCTCTTGGAAGACAGGCCAGGCTCCAATCATCATGATCATACTCAAGTACACAAAATTTAGATACAAGGGAAAACACACGAAGAACTTAGTTGTAATCCAGGAAAGCAAGCACACAGAACTGCACAAGCTGTAGTAAACAGCACAAACCAAGGCAACACCACTTTGCAGGAGCTGATGTTTGTCAGATATATGAACAAAGAGAATAAAAAAAGCACCATGACTTTGGAGAAACTTGTAGTGGGAATGATGGTAACAGTTTGGACAACTGAATACACCATTAGCCAGGAAAACAAATGAACACTAGTGGATTTTAAGCCACATTCTGGTTGGAAAGAATCAGCAGTGAGAAAAAAGTATATAAAACTCTCAAACTCACATAAAACCGATATATCAAAAACATACATAGAATATATAAAAGTGATAAAGCAATGCCCAATCAGAGCACTGAGAGTAAATTAATGTTAAAAACCGCAACACCCAGTCTTTGTAATAGTACTGTAAAGAAGGTATCCATTAAGACTTTAAACCTGTGGTTTTATAAAGGTTTGTACAAACTGGATGGAGAGAATAAAAAGCAGCAGAGGAGGAAGAAGAGGACTGCCCACAGAAGCTCTCAAACTACAGAACACAGCTTTAGAAGCCAAAGCCCCAGGATCTACAACTCTTCCTTGTGCTAAGGAAGAAGCCAAATGACAAGTTTGTTGCCCTCCAAAGCAATAGTGAGGAGGACAACCAAAGTAGCACACATAATCTTTAGTGACATCAGTCTTAAAAAAAAGAAATTACTTTTGGTTAAATGCAGAATTAAAATAACTAAACACAAAAGGCAAATGTCTCCAATACCATTAAGGATAAAATTCTGGAGAGGTGCCTAATGTCAAGCATGTTTCTATGTTTGATGCATCACCTGGTTTTCTGGTAGATGCATACAGGGAAGCCAAATATTCATCTGTTCATATTCAGCCCCTCAATAAACCTCTCTAAATTTGCTAAAGTAGGTGTTTCATAGGGAGAAATAATGTACTTCTGATGGTTTAGTGGAAGCACATGAAGAAAATTGCTTTGAAAAGTCTGAGTGGTTAGCAGAAGCTAAACAAACAAGATAGTGTATTAGAAAGAAAAATTGTCTTAGCAAGAGATAGAGGTAAACACAAATAAGACTAAAGTCCATCATCAATATGTGTACCCAACAGATAAGGAAGCGACAAAAAGATTTCAGCTTGCTGGACCTAATCTAACTAGCTAAACCGAAAACCCAGTTTGGAAGAAAGCCTACAGTTTGGCAGGAATATTATAGAATACAGAACTCAGATTATTCATTACCACCACCTCTGCACTGAAAGAACCCAGAATAGATGCTCTGATGCTCTGGTGTTAATAATTAACCCTGAACTTATCCTGGGCACACCAACAGATTAAAAATAAATTGACCCAACTGCTTCTGGAGAGGTACTGGAACATTATGAGTGTGACTTAATGCTCCCAAAAGACAGAGAGAAAAAAATCCCTGTCATGCTATTACTACAAGAACATCAAATGATACTGGATTTGGAAAATCTATGTTCATAGAGTTGGGAAAGGCTGACAGACTAGCAGTCAGAAATTATTCCTGAGGTGCACGAATGTGCTGCCCTAAAAGCTCCAGAAGTACAACTAGAGATGAATGGGTAGAGGCTTTTCTCCAGTCAGAGTCTCAAAAGAAATTCGACTGCAAGAGTATGGCAAAATATTTGAGTCCAGACTAGCAACCACAGAAGCAGTAAAAACATCCCCAAACCACAGAAAAAAAGCATACTAGAGTAACAAATAATTGCACGAAGATAAGGCATTTCTGATGCTCCAATCCAGCCTACCATAAAAGCAGACAGCAGGATTTAGTGGGTAATGGTTGGATTTTGAGCAATTAACTCTTATACCATAAACCACACCTGTTGTAGCAAAAAAATGCCAGGGTCTGGCAGAAGAGATTTAGCATATGCTGTCTTTGGGATTTTGTTATGAGGGCAAGGATGGGAAGAATTTCCCCCTACATTTTCAGGGCAACAATACCATTTTACAAGTATCTACTGCCCCAGGATTTCACTGTCCTCTAGCTTTTTGCAATATTCGTATCATCCAAACATGGAAAAAATTATCAGCTGCTGATCAAATTCATGTAATTTCATGAACAAGAGGATGCATTAAGTTACAGTCATATTCAACCACCACTGAAAGAGTGAATTATACAAGTACAAGCCATAACTTCAGGAGCTGTTCACTTCTAAGTGAACTGATGAATAGGTCAAGTGGTACATGAAAGAGAAAAATATTTAGGAATAGACTAATCACCTTAGAAAGATGAATGAGAAAAATTAATAAGAAGCTCCTTGCTCTGCAAGTTCAAATAAGCTGCGATCTTTTGCATGTTTTATTCTTCCCCAGAATTCTGTATCGGTGTTTGATTATACGATTAAGCCTTTAACCACGTTTTTAAAGAAGGTGCAGGAATGAGAGTGGAGATCAGGACAAAACCTGACCTCAGCAACATTCAAAAAGGCTGGGATAGGTAGCCACACTGGGGATGCTATTGCAGCATAACCACTTCACTTGCACTTTGTTACCCCCTCCAGAAGCAGCAGAGGTTATGTTATTGCAAAACCAAAGGAAGTCAGTCATTTCACTGTACAAAAAGGAGCACATGGTGCTCCTCGGAGACTTAACGCAGTGACTCAGAAATTACAAAGTGGGTGAAAGGTGCAATTACCAAAGCTCAGCATATTTAAGTGTATGAACAGTGTGGGCTCAGCAGAAGAGTGAACTACACGAATAGGTGGTCTCCAGAGCATATCATGGCGATCTCATCCAATTTATTCTCAAGAAAAGTCACTTCAAAGAGGGTAGAACAAGAGAAAGGTAGCTCCCTCTGGGACAAGATATTAAGCAACTGCTACAGAATTACTTAATGTGTATTACCATACATGTTTCTAGAAGGTAAACTAGATCCTCTTTCTTTTCAGCACTCAAAGATATCAGCTCCATGGTTGCAAATATAAAATGGAAGATCCTTAATCAGTCTCTCAACAGAAGGGTACTGCAGTGCCCAAGTACATCAAATGGCTTCAGAAAGTACTTCCAGATAAATATGCTGTGGATACCTTTTCCTATTGTGAGTTCCTCTGTGAGAAAAAAAAAAACCCCTGGGCATCAACAATAAAGGAACTGAAAGAGTCTCTATCAGTGGCAGGTACCAATGAGTAATACGAAGGCATTCAGCTCAACATAGTTGTCATAGGAATTACAAATTTAGTCACCCAATATGGAACCAATAGATTAGAACAGAGCTCTGTGCTATAGTATAGGCAAATGAAAACCAGAATGAAGGACACTTGCTTGAAGCAATTGCTGCAAATTTCTTTCTAAACCAAACATTTTGATTGTTCATGCCCATATCTAGTTCAGTCACTTACATGATAACCTGTGTTTACTCTGCTGTAAGCTTGGCCACTAAATTTAACCATTCTGAGATTAGAACTATGCATCAATGACAACAGGTTATGGAATAAGATGGAATATCCCATTCAACCCTCTAGATGGATGCAGAAAGCAGCACAACAGGATAAGCAATATAAATTGAAGGTACCATTTTTCAATTTTCAGACAACTGTTTAGATTACAATTTGACTAGATATGAATATGCAATTCTTCCTTCTTTTTCCAGTCAGTCTGCAAGTGTTTATGTCAGATCCGGCTATGTTTCCATGCATACTCAATAAAAAGCAACTACTACAGGCTTATCTCATTGTGTGTAACCTGCCTGAAATGTTCTGGCTTGGGTTCATGTAATAGAAATGACTGAAGCGTGTGATTTCAACTATACACTTCTAAAAGCAATGCTCAATTGCAAAACTCACTGAAACTGTACTAAACTAAACTAAAGTAAATTAACTTTAATCCAGTAACTTGTAGAGTAGCTTTTGTGTCAACTCAGATCCTAGAAAGAATCTGCCTAACCAGAACCTGCTGCTACAAAAGAGTATGGGTCACCTGCACATCTCTGTCAAATTTGTGAGCCAGTGCAAATGTCATGGGAACTCCACAACACAAATGGCAACCGGTATCAATCCTCCAGCCACTGAACCCCACCCCTACAAAGCAGAAAGCAGCTCCTGACCCTGACACATGGCATTAGTAGTCAGAAGGGTTAATGTCCATGTGCGACCTAAGATTCAGTTGCTCAAACAGAGTCATCCCAATACCATTTGAGATGTTCTGGACTATCGAGACATCTGCACAACACATGACTCCTGGAAAACCTGTGACTTTTGGACTGGCAGCTGGAGGCAAGACAGGATACCCTAGGCTTCTTAAATGGTACATGTTTATTATGTGTGCCACTTCTTTAGCCCTGGTGGCTTCTTAAGAGATAGCCTTGTGACTGCATGAAGTTCTGACTGTGAGAAGGACATATACTCTTGAATAATATATAAGAATTAATTGAAATTCTGAAAGGATTCAGGAAAACCAAGAGGATCTAAGTAAGACTTTTTCACTCCAGAAGTTTTACACCAGCACCAACCCGTGAAAGGCTGACAAGACGAATCATAGCACCCTGCAGATGGACAAGTCAAGCAGAGCTGAATGACTCGTAATTAGTGGTCTGAATGACTCAGCAGTCTGTCCATCTTTGCACCAGCACAGTGAATCACAGGCTAACTGAAAGTTTTTAATTAATACAATGGTTATTACTAGCTATAATTCTTCCTTAATGTTATTGCTTCCACTAAGCTAGGCCATGAAAGGAAGACCTGGGAAACTGTAAGAAGAATTCAAGCTGGTTACTCAGCAAACTCACATCTCGTCAGTGGGGATACAGTCACTGGAGGAGGCAGATTTTAGTCAGACATATTTATTTTGAGGAATCACTACACTCCTCAGCAGCCACCAAGAAGATGAAGAGCAGCTATTCAAATCAAAATTCAGAAGAGGAAGGAGAAATTCCGGTGCAAGGAAAGATGAGGGGAAAATGATTCATTGGGAGAAGTGAAACTCTTGGGGTACGACTTTTTTAAATTAGAGCAACAACATGAGTCAAGAATGGGGCATCCAGTTTTAGACTGGAAACAAACTTTGAATCTCTGCATTTCTCCAGCAGCAAGGATGATTTATGTGTATTTATCCAGTTTTTTCTACAAGCTTTTGACTATACTGCGGTCACAGATTAAACTGGATTCAATTTATACCTCCTTTGATTTAGGAAATACATTTAGAACCTCATCCAAAGCATGCTGAAACCATGAAAATACACTTTTGAGGTATGAATGAGTCCCTTTATGTCTGTTTCTAAATGCATGTTTAATGGTAGATATAAAATTGCTTTATGGCAGAGATGAATATTAACTCAGAAATGTACACATAAAAGTTTTCCTGCTTTACTCTTGCAGCCAGCAGAGAAAGAATCAACATCTCTAGTAAAAGTTGGACTCTTGTAGAACAGATAACTGCATCAAACTAGAAGTATTTAAAATTAAATATCCAGTTCTTACTTTATAAACAAAATCTTCATATTGTTGATTACCTGTTGAAATTAAGCTGTTTTGCCTGTTTGTATACAAAGACTCTAACTTGTCTGGATGACATAATAGTGAGTACATGTTTAAATGTTGTTGATAAGAAGCTGAATGTTAAAAATTGATATCATACCAGCTACAGTTTTTCCTTTTTTAAACCATACCCCATACTTTTATATGAAGCTATATAGGATAGGGGGGTTTGCTACATCAATGTGCTGCAATCTCAGCCTTTGCAATGAAGAAAAAAACCACAGTGAAATACCTAAAGCTGCTTTTATCCAGTCCTTACAAAAATAAAAATAAATTTTAAAAGAAACTAGAATACAGCAAAAGAAAAGGAGGTGGTGTTGTTAGGGTGATTTAGTCTAAGCCACACAGAAAAGGGCTTGTGCTGGTTAATAAAGACAGTTGAAAATGCTAATTAGCTACTCGTCTTTCAGCAATCCTTGTTTCAGCTTCTGTGCTCTCACACCACTGTACTAGACACTTTCTAACCAGAATAAACATCACATTAACAGACTGACGTATTCATAAATATTCTGTCAACTTGACAAATTTTAAACATACTTAGCACAGCTAAAGTTTAGACTTTACTCCAGCAGCACAATGAGCACTCCTGGGGGCCTGGCACGTGTTCTTTTTTAAAGTGCAACTTAACATATTTCACTGCTCTCTGACAGTGCACTGTTCTCATTGCCTTTTGGAGATAAAGCAGTTGTCTCCCTTTGATATTGGGGTTTCTTTACATAAAAAACCTACAAAATATTATTTTCCCTTTGGCTAACACTGATACTGTAGAAAAAAAAAATACTCAGTTAAAGGAACAGGCACAAGGGGAAACCAACATATTTTATCTTTTGTCTACTATATCAAAGTGCAATACTAAACTTCAAGTTGCTCTAGAACAAAGTATAAAGCCAGTGATGACAAGACACTTGTATACATGAACAAGAATCATCACTGGGCTATAAATATTAAAAATGATATACATGTATTATCTTCCCCACTGATTTCAGATATGACTAAATACTTCTTCACTCCCTAGCTATTTTAAATATAGATAGAAAAATACAAGGACACATTAAAACCTTAACTCTGATATCAATTAACTTCAGGTACACTTTTTAAGGAATTTGTCTTAAGGTTGGCCTTAATTTCTATTTTAACCATGTCCTTGGAAATTCTGCCAGTATACTGCAGTATGGTAATACACTATATCAAAATAAAATAAAATAATATTTTCAATTATTTAAAGAAAACATATTTTTGGAGAAATCCCGGTTTTAATACCAAACTGCACTAGAACAACAAAAATGCAAGTTCACATAAATCTGGTAGCAGCATCATTCATCCTCCTTTGTCCAGGTATAGAAATGCCAGAAATAGCACTGCTCTGCTTCACAGTTACCACGAGGCCAGGTATTTCAGCAGTTTTCAAGAGTTTCACATGTACAATGTGGTAATAGGTAATTAGGTCAATATTTAACCATGAGACAGATGCCTGTCATTTAAATATTGCCTTTTTAAAGGGAAGGCAGTTCAAAGGAAAGAATCTGTATAGATGCTTCGTTTCTAAGTAAACTGACCAAAGAGTTACTCAGGTAGAGCAAAAACTTCCAACAGATTTCCATGAAGACATCCATCAGAACACTTGCAGAGCCACAGAGTTTTTTTAAACACGTTAAGTGTTTGTTACAGCCCCACTCCCAGACAACAGAATGAACAGCGACACCTCAGGCTGAAATGCAGAAGGACAGGAAGAGACATAAATCCAGCACCTCAATTATTTTTAAATACTCTCTTTAATTTTTAAACCAGTCCAAGCTCATGTAAGCAACCAGATGACTTACAGATACTCCAGACTTGTTGGATGGAAAAAGAGATTAAGTGTACCACTAATACAATATGTAGCTGGTGAATTTCCAGACACAGTAGCTACATGTACTTTAGCAAACTGCTGAGCTAAAGACCCAATATCTACAGTAACCCATGGACCAGAAGGTGATGGGCAGCTAGATTACACCAGGTGTGCTCCTGCAGAACAGCTTCCAGGTTAACTTTATCCAAAACCAACCCAAACTATTTCAGGCTATGAACCATAGTACAGAAATTTGCATTTTTTATCAAAATCAAATATGAAAATAATCTTCAACTTGGAGAGATCCCACATAGTGCAGCAAGAGCTGGCCAGCCATTTTATCCTAGAGACAAAGGCTTTCAGTAGCCAGAGCTATGCCAACACAACCTTCAATGAGTAAGTAGTACAAAGGATATTGAAAAAATGGGTCTAAGACAGGATACATTAAACTAGGATGACACTTCAGATATTAAGAAATTCACAGATTTTACAATTTATGTGGAATCATGGTTCAATCAATGATGCTAGAGAAAGCAGACTGGGGGGGCAGTGCAGCAATTAACTAGTTGCCCAAACACTAATGAAAAGCAAATTTTTGGCCTGAATTAGGGTCGGAAGGGCTTGAAGAGCCAGGTGTTTTTGCTGAGACAAAGGGAGGAAGGCAGGGAGAGAGTAAGAAAGGCAGGAAGGAAGGAGGGGAATAATTTGAAGAAATTGCATTGTATTAGTTAAACTTTTCATTGGAAGTTCTTTTATACATGAATGCTCTTAGAAAAGAGATAAGATACTCTGCAGGAGACACATACACAAGTCCTTACTGCCTTACTGGGAGGAAAAATAATCTCTGTAGAAATGAGCATCTGGAAAAAAGGTAAGGCTCCATCTATAGCAATCAAAACCCACTTTCCTAATACTACTGAGATGGAAGAAAATAGACACATTGCAAATACTGAAGAAACATCAGAGATTTTATGTATGTAATTTGAAACATATAATAATTCAAGAATAGTGGGATGCTATTTATAGTCAAGTACATTAGGTGCACTTAGATGTTTATTATCAAATGAGCCACTGGACATATTTGGTATACTTTATATATATGTATATACTTTATATTCATACATACATATAAAGGTTATTGCTACTCTGAGAGTAGTGCCTCATAATCCCTTCTTTCAGGGATAACCGTGCTGCAGGAGAAAAGCAGGAATGAAAGTCAAGGCCTTTCACAAGCCCGATCCATTGCAGACCAGGAGTTGGTCCTGGTTAATTGTCAATCTTCCTAAGTTCCTACAAGATGATATTTTTATTGTAGACCCAACAATGGATGTCACATAAAACCATGAAACATTCTGAGTATGACACTGCAAATGCTTTGTTAAATGATAAAGAGGACACAATGATGAGTTATATTACCATGTTGGAAAAATTCGGACTTGCACGGAATTTTAACAGATATAAAAAAATATCTTATTGGGAAAAAAAAAGTCATTACCATATTTATGATCCTGTGTCTACTACCTGCCAGGAATTAGGAAAACTGGATTATAAAATTAGGAAGAGCCTCAAGGGTATCAGATTCAATACAGTGCTTCTATGGGAAATATATAACACAATCCTATTTATAAACTGATACAGATTCACTTTAACATAGGCTAGGTGTTTTGTTCATACTACTCCCTCTGGAAGATGACTACAGAATCACACTTCACAAATGGTTCTCTTTTCCCCCCAGCTTTCAGGTTAAATTTATTCATGCTCACTCCAAACACTTGTTTTTGCAGCAAAACTTTCCCTGCACTTAGTTATTTTCCTTCACTTGTTTTTACCACTGATCTATTTATAGACAAGAAGTATATCCTCTCCTAGTGTTTTTGCTCAGGTAAATAAGCCATGTTCTAGTAAGGTAATTCCTCATTTCTGCTGGAAAAATCACCTGATACAGACTAGAAACAAATGTGTCTTTGTCACAGTTGGATGATATTCGCATCTGATGGTCATGCTGTGATCAGCAAGTTCTCTTCACACAGAAAAAAAATTTGAGTCTTTCTGTTCCATCTGTTTATTATTTTGATTATCCTTTGCACTGGCACTGTTCCCTCAATTTTAGCTCATGCTCTAAGTAGTGCAATCCTAGCCTGTGCCAAGGCATGGGAGTTAAAATACATTAAGAAGTTCAGCTGTGAACTGCCCTTTGAGACTGATGCTTCTACTTTCAGTGCCACTCACTATATTTGCTTTAACAATTTCCTAGCTACTGCTGAACATTCTCCTGAACATTCTCCTCCTTCTCCACTCAAACAGTAACTCTCCATTTGCCACCATTTCAAGGGTCTTACTGAAAATAGAGATTGATTACATTTATCATATTTTCTTTTCCTAGACAATCAGTTATCACAGAAAGCTATCAGATGGGCCTGGCTTGACTTTGATATTGTAAATTCATAGCATTTTATGTTCATTGCACCTGCAGCTACCAACATTTATCTAATCCTCACCCTCATTAACCTTTCCTGTCTATGAATCCCAGTGCTCAACACAATCACTTTTCTTGATAGATCTGACAAACAGCATTTTGGAAGTACAATTTTTTTAACTCTCTTTTTCCCCACTACCTCATGGCTGTATGTCTTTCCTTCTGCTGCTTTTTCTTAGGTGACTGGAAGAGATCTGCATTTTGTTTTAAAATAATGAGGTTTTATTTATTTTCAAGACTGAATCCACATTTTTAAATTTTCTGCTTAGCACAGCTAGTAAACATCTATTCCATTATTTTATGTAGGGTCCAGTAACTTCCTTGCAGAAAATAAAGGGGCACCTAAAGGAGAGACATCTTTTGTTTCCAGACAGAAGGAGACTGTGGCAACTGGTATATGTTTGCATTTCAGTTCCAACTAGTAGTAAAAAGACTGGTTTTTTACAGGGTTTTTGGTTGGTTTTCTCTTTGTTTGTTTGGGGTTTTTATGTTTTAAAAAAATATTTTACAAGGACTGCTCTCTCTCTTAGTATTTTGGAAAAAGCATGAAATGCCTTCAGCATACTCCAGCAGTCACAGTGGGTCAGCAGCAGATGACTGGAAAAAAGGAATGAAGCGCTGCAGGATGGGGCTACTCAATGTCCATGACATCCTACCTGGGACACCATGGCTATTTGCCTGCTCTAGCTTTACAGGACCCAACAGGCGCTACTGACCACCCTTGGAGAGGGGAACATCAGCTGCTTTCCTGGGCCAGAAGACTCAGCTCTCTACCCAGGAAAAGCAGGGGAGAGTATGTGATACAGGTCTTCCCCACAAATATGCAGGAGATACCATTTGCCTGAAACAGGGGAGACTCAGGCAAAATTTGCATTTGATCCAGACCATATGTCAGAGCTCACCCTCTGAGAAGTCACAGGAACAGAAAGCCAATTTTTGAACTACCCCCTCAGTACTCCCCTCCTCTGTCATCTACTGAACCTCTCCACACTCTAATTAGACTAAGGGTACAAGTCTGTCTATAAAAAGTCTGAGCTTGAGTTTGTTACCACAGGTTTACCTATACCTCACAGACATAAATAGGACAATTATTGTATTTTTGGTCATAGAACAAGAGATACCATGGTCATTTCTCTCCATTACCCAGAAAAGGAACCTAGGATGGGAAGCTCAAATGTAGGTTTCTCTGGTGAACATATCCTAAAATTAGCTGGAGTGTGATTGCTGCCCCCTGCACTTACTTCCGCAGTCTTCAAAGGAGATGGATTGCTCTACTGCATCTAATAGCAAAGCCCATGCATTGCACTCCTTCCTCTCCACCCAGCCATCACAAGCCTTCACACAGAGCCGCTGCACGACCCTGCAGATGCTAGCCCACCACTGCACATTATGTAGCCCTATGCCAAAAAACTGCAGGAAGCAAGGACAACTGTGCCTTTACTCCTAGCTGTGGTGCAGAGCCAAAGTACATGCTGCTCCACCCTGGACAGCCCACTAGACAGCTGCCTCAGAGCTAGAGAACAAGTCCTAGCTGCTCTTCCCTCTGGGACCACTGGGAATGCCGCCAAACCACTTTAAAAGAAGTATCTTTACACTAAATGACATTTTATAATGGTTACTGGAAAGCCAGCTGTTGCAAGGCCAAGCAGATGCCAAACTGTGTCTCAAAGCTGATGCAAACACTGCCTGGAAGACCGGCACAATGATGATACTTTTGAACTGTGGGACAGGAGTAATTTTCCATACTACAGCCTCACTCAAAGTAGCAAAATGTCCTGCTGCTGACAGCTGTAGCTGGAGGTGGACATGAACTCAGGGCACTTTAACATTATTTTTCCAGTTGTTGGGTAAGTACCATTTGCTATTGATAATCTTTGCAGGTTGAAGACTGTCCCAGCTGTACCCACAAATTATTTCCATGCTGTACAGGATACACAAAGATGAGTGTGGAGACTCTGTAGACTCTGATCTCCACCCAGCTCTCCTATGAGCCCCATAAAACCCAATTCAAGAGCTGGTGGCCAACTGACACCAAAACAGATTGTTCTGTATGGGCCATATCTAGCCTTAGTCAGGCAGACTGGTTTTCCTTGCATATTCGCCTGTGCTCTCAATCTGGATGACAGAAGCTGATAAAAAAATTACTTGCATATCAGCCAGACTGCTTTACAGTTAAACCATCCATTTCACAGTCAACAAAAACCTTCTTTTTTTTCCACTTAGAACAGGTATTTAGCTGTATCCAAACTACTGTGTTATGGTACAGTTGCAATAATGTACTTTTTTTAAGGATTTACATCAGCAGTGTCATTCCTCCAGTGCAGAACTGCAGTGGTTTCATTGGCCACACTCCAGAATGACACCCACTGCCTATATATAGATATGTCTTCTCTGCATATTCTAGCCTTTAAAAATTTTTGAGACACAAAATGCTCTAGGCTGATGCTTCCTAACGTTTGCCCTGATGCTCTGGGATGGTGCTTCCAAACCTTCTGCATAGTTACTGCACAAAACAATAGTGAATTACTCACGGTGGAGTCGATAATTAATCTTACCAGTAACATAATGTGGGGACTGAGAATGTACTATTTTCTTACTCTTGAAGGAGAATACTAGAAGAGTAACTACAATGGCTGTCCAACCTGTCTCATTATCATTAAAGCAGTTCCAGAATAAGGTGCGTCAGAGAAAAATCTTCAGCTGCTTGCACCAGTCACTCAAAATTCTGGAATCTCATTTATTATGTAACAAAAAAACTGAGTCTGCCCAGCAGCTTGTCATTGCTACTGTTTCTATTTTATGTCCAATGTCAGTGTTTGTGTCACAGCAAGTCTCCCTCTCTGACAGTTAACAGCTTATTTTGGTAAATTACTCTATGTTTTTCACATACCAATTAACTGCCTTGTCTCTATACCTCCCAGTATAATTTTTTGCCCCTAGACACTCAAATAGCTCACTCAGGCATTTCTAAGTGATCTTGGGATATCTACAAAATGCTGGTGTCCCTCAGGTCTTTCCAGACCCTCCAGGTCCTTTCCCACATTGGGAATGTGCTACTCCAATGTATGTTTGACCCTTTCTTAGTCCTCGCTCTCTTTATAGTTCAGTCTTCCATACTCACTTTATCCCTAAAAATGTATTTCCCAGGAGCACTCACTCAAAGTGAATACTTCCAAAGCAAAAAATGGAAAAGAGATACAGGAATCATCAAGCTTAGTTGCCTGAAATATTGTAGCAAGCCTCTAGCTCCAAACACGGCACAATAATAGCTATTATATGTTCCCTCCTGGAGAAGTGAAGGCTCCCTTCATAGCACCTTCTAGTGCTTAAAGGGGGCCTACAGGAAAGCTGGAGAGGGGCTTTTCACAAAGGCACTAGACAAGGGGAGATGGCTTTAACCTGAAAGAGGAAAGATTTAGATTAGATATTCAGGAGAAGTTCAAAGGTGAGGCAGTGCAACAGGTTGCCCAGAAAAGCCATGGATGTGCCATTCCTTTGATCAAAGTCAGGCTGGGCAGGGCTTCGAGCAACCTGATTAGCAGAAGGCATCCCTTCCCATGGTCGAAGACTAAGAAGCTAAGCTGTGGACCCTCTGATTGTCATCATTCCTTTTCAACCATGAGTGTCCATGAATCTTGGGTGTTCCCTCCCTCTTGAGGGTGGGATGTCACATCATGGCAGGAGGTTTGGAACTAGATGATCTTTACAATTCCTTCCAACACAAACCATCCCATGATTCTGTTATTCTATGTTCGTGGCATTATGAGCCAAAAAGCCAATTCCAAGATATTTAACACAAAAAAAAAAAAAAACAACAAAACAAAACAAACAAAAAAAAACCCAACAGGCCAAATGCTCCAGATGTCATAGTGAGCCACAGGAATAAACCAGGAAAAGCAAAGATATCGTCACAATCCTAAACCCTTGCAAAAGAAGGCAAAAATTATTTAGGTAAAATGATCCTAGGAGCCTGGCACAACACAGAGAAAGGGAAGAAAGAGGCCTAACAAAAAACAACACTGTTCCTTGACAATTTAAATTCTTTCCTGACTACGAGCGAACAAAACCAGCTCCCATAGGCCAGCATCAGTATTTAACCCAGACCAATGCTCACCCCCTCTGGTTTCCACAAACTCATTCCAAATTACCAGTAACACAGGAAACATTACTCTCCAGAAGAGTCTAGCTTGGGTAAAGTGAGATCTGACTGGTGTGGTTTAGGGTTCCTGCCTTTCATGGCTTACTGTTACGATGCTCTTGCTATAACCATTTCACCACCAACCAATTCTGAAGTGGTCTCTTATTTCATTATTCTAAGCTGAGCTATGGAAAAAGACTATTTCTGAACTTCCCTGTGCTAGAATTTGCTGGTTCTAATATTCAGAATCAGAATTACTATGCTAACTTGATGCTGCTTTTACTAGAATTTTTCCACCTTTTAAGGGACTGCCTCCTTCAAGTACAACTTTTCTTTTTACCAGAAATAGGAAAGAGGAGCTGGATAAATGACTGAATAATTACAGTCTCACACAAAAGTGGCACAAGCAGTCCAGCTACAAATATGAGACACAGAGTAACCTCTACAGTGCAAGAATTCTGTCCTGACAGCTCCATTTTATTTCTTTCATCAAAGAATAAAAAGGATCAATCTGCAGCTTCAATAAGTCAGTCATATTGCAGCAGGTTAAACAGTAATTTCACAAGGGTAAACTGACCCAATTTGAAGCAGTGGGCACTCATCCAGTGAAAGAATACAGAAGACACAGTGTGAAATGACTGACTCACTACATCAAAATGAAATTTTTCAGTATCATATTAAAATGGAAAACCAAGAATTTCTACAGCAAAATAAAATTACTGATATTTATTTCCCCTAGTTCTCAACAGTTTCTGGAAAACTGAATTCTCTCAAATATTTTAATTTCAATGAATCAGCAAATTCCAGTTTCAAAGATTTTAGATCTTTCTGACTAGCTCTAATGACATTATATTACTTTGTGAATTTGGGAGGTATTAGGAAGATTAGAATGATCTAGCTGATATGACGGGAGTATGAAGAAAAAGGAATTTACTTTTCCACGAAGCATATAATTAAGATGCAAAACTGCAACTGAATCATATTCCCACAGCTCTGTTCCCTTCTCAGCATGATATACCCCAATATTCTCTCAAAACAAGAGACATGTTCATAGCTGGCAAAGTAGGATGATAAACTGAGTTGAAGAGCTCCTTCAGTGTATTTCCAAGGTCTTGCATTTCATACGCAGAGATGCTGTTTGAATATGGCAACGCACATTTTCATCAAGATAAGAGGAATACATCTGTTCAATTCGCTAATTTACTTAACTGCTTGAAAGTGGCAGGGTTCCCCAAAAAGCTAAAGAAAATCAATTTTCACTTATTTTCCTTAAGCTCCTTTGAGAAACCCAGACCTTATGTATTGTCCCTCCTTTCTTCAGCCGGCTACTCACGATGTCTCCTACTCCCAGTGCTGGTGGCAACGTGGGGACAGCAAGTGGACACCATAAGCCAAGACAGACTTTGACACACACCCCATCCTTCTGAAGCATGGTCTGTGATTTCTGCAAACCACCTGTCAGCTTCCTCAAAATAATTCATATGACATTTATTAAAAAAATGAAACAGGGAACAAGCAACTCATCCTTGAGGACTCCAGGCCATCTCATTTCATGCTGAGTTTAATTTTTAATGCTAAATATACACATGAAAATGGAGTATTGCCTCATAAACCCAGCTCCTGCATTCCCACTCTTGGCCAGTCACCCCCACATCTCATCAGATCCTCATGCATTACCTGTTTTCCCAACACTGCACCTCCCTATCACCCCATGGTTTTTTACAGTTCTTTTTGACCTGAATTTTGCCTCCTGAGGGTCACAGACATTCTGGTGTGGTGGTCATTCTCTCTGCAAGCATCATTTGTACCCAAGTTAGCATTGTACTATGACAGGAAAAGAAATGAGGAATTAAATAAGTGTGTTACAAAAAGCATGTCACCACTGTACAGCCAGCTGTCAGCTGAACTTTCTTTTCAACCATAAGGTCAGATTTTTCAATTGATTTTTAAGCAATATGTTATTACTCACAAAATAAATTTTCAAAAAAAAATCATTTAGCTGACAATGCAGTATTTTTCCAACCTACTTTCTCAAAAGAAAAGACATGCTGCATAATTCTACCATTTCCATAAATATCTAAGGAACCATAATTAGAATAATTAATCAATAACTATGTTCAACAGTTCCATGCCTGCACCAAAAAAATTATTTCATTTCTTAAAATGCTGGAAGTTAAACAAACAAACTGACTAAACTTTGCCCTCAGCTCTGAAAAACAACTGATCCAGTGGAACTACTACATATTCAAGAGAACAAGAAAAAAGCTGACTGAGAAAAGGCATTGGAAAATCACTGTGAACTCTTACCATGATGTGTGACCAGCAGCTACAAGTCTGTCCCCTTTCCCAACCCAACCATTTGAAGTCTTTTCTAGGAGCAGGATCGAAATAGATGCTACTGTCTTCCCAGCTGTAAAGCAAATACCTTGTAAAATATAATCCCAGTGGTGCAAACATTTTCTAACCCTTGGTAAGAGCATTTAACTGATAAACCTACAAAACGATTCCTGGGTTGACTTTTGAACTCACAAAATTGCAAGGCATTTCCATAGGATAGTCTCTCCCAGCCACTTCTGAACGATTCAGCTGTCTTTAGAGTTGTGACTGGAAGCAAAAATCAAACCTCAGCTGTCAGCATGAGAACTAATGTGCAAGTAACAAATTCATCATGTGCAGACTGAAGTGCCAGTCCCCTGGCTGTGCATGGCCCTCTGTCAGCTCCCTCCATTGCTGAAGAATGTGTTGCAGGGCGTCTTGCAGCACTCCCCGGCCTTTCAGCCCCCCAGGCTGGCCAGATCCTGAGATAGGCAAAGGCCCCTGCGCTTTCCATCATGCAGATGTCACAGAGATCCAGCTGTCAGGTGGCACTGGAACCAACTGTGGCCCCAGTCCCTCAGTTCCTACACCAAATGTTGTAAACAGCATCTGTAAAGATTTCAGCAACTGGGAGAATTTAGAATATGAGTTGGGTTTTTTCAGAATCAAAACAAAACTTAGCTTTAAACTTTTGCAATTCTTCATAACACAGAAGTCTATCTCTTCCCAAACTAAACATAAAGATGGAGCCACAAAAATGTGGCCAAATCCAGATATTCCTAAAGTCCTTTTTCTTACTCCAGTGTGGATCTCAAAGGACCCTCCCTTTGACACATCCCAAGCTTAACAGGCCAGGCTTTTTGTGTGTGTTCTGTGCTCTCAGATTAGAGCTAAAGCTACAGCAAACCAGAAGTTGCCATCACTGATAGACTAAACAAACTGTTTACTGTTAATATAGACTGTATTTTGGTTTTTCTTCATTGAATGATGTTCTCAGATTTAGACCATGCCTTATATAATTCTGTTAAGAATTTTGCAAAGCAAAGAGGAAGATTTCACATTTACTGCTACTTTCACCTCCATTGCCACGAAGTCTATCTTCCCAAACTGTTTTAGCTGTCTTAAAAGATTTTTGTTCCTGCCATTAATACTGAAAGACCATTCCAGCAGCTCTTTCTTCCAAAGCTAATCATGACTTCTAAGAGTCAATTTAACTGTATTTATATCCTTTTGTGTGTGTATGTATATGGTCTTTCAATTCTGAATTTTCTTCCTGTCATTGATATTTATGCCCAGGAGTGTTTTCAGAGAGCAACAGTATGAGTTTAATTCCTTCCCTTCCTGGGTATCATTCATCTTCTACTCATCCCATTTTACCAAAGGCTCCAGTCTCTTGCAATGGCCAATTATACCCTTCTCCTTTTGTACTTAGTTATTCCTTCTTCTTGACAACTCACCTTTGCCTTCTGCTGACACATTTTCTCTCATGTGAAGTAAATCAGCTGTTCTCCGGAAGCAAATCTCTTCTTTCATGGTCATATTCAATGAGTCACCTTCTCCTTCAGAGATCTGTCCAATCTTCATTTCAGTAACTTCCTAAGGATCCTGAGATTTTTGTCTACAACCATATTCTTCTGTTCCATTCTTCTGATTTAATCTAAAATCAACAGTCACAGTTTTGACTGTGATATTTTTCTATATACTTTGGCAAGCAAATAGTCAAGCATCAGTAATTTTTTATTTAATATTTAAAACTGGTAGCACACATCCTTTAATTGCTAAAACCTGTCATAGAATCATACAATATCTTAGGTTGGAAGGGACCTTAAAAGTCATTTTTAGGAGGGAGGGACACCTTGCACTAGACCAGGTTGCCCAAAACCCCATTCAACCAGGCCTCATCACCCCCTCTACTACAGAAGCATGACTCCGTAATTTCCTATTCTTTATTTTTACCATCTCGGGGAAAAAAAATAGAAGAAATTCTCCTGTGAACATTTCTTTACCTACAAGTCTGTACAAGCAGACTCCTTTGATTGCTGGCTTCTTGGCTTTTTTAAAGCTTTGCCAACATTGGCCCTGCACCTTCAGATTAAGTTCAGCATTTCATCTGTTCATCAGCAACAACCAAACACACAAATCACACACTCATTTGCAATGATTATCAAACTGCCTTTGAACTCTGCCAATTGCTAACTGAAAGCCACAAGACTCTTCAACTGGAGTTAAGCAAACTACAGATGTGTTTAAATACATATCTGCTCTTTCCTTTTTCTCCCAAAGTGAGAAGGATATGCATCACAGTAACCAAAAAAATAATTAAAACAAAATGCCTCTAAAATGCCTACATCCTGTCCTAATGGTCACTGTTTGCCAACATTGCCATCAGCTGTACTGACATATTCACCGCTTCTAACAAGTTGAAGAGATAATGAAAGATGTAGGGAAAAATATTTTGTTCCCCAGAGCACACGGCAAAGAAGATGCTGTTAAGAAAGAGTTAATAAGTGTGAGGAACAAACCTAAGGTAAGTGCAATTTCAACCAAAGCAAGAGAAATCAGAATTTGACCTTCTAGAAGATGGGTACATTATGAGTGAAACAACCTCCTAAATGATAGGGCATTTCTTCTTTACAGAAGACAATGTTTTCAAAAGGAAGGACAATGTCTGCACTTCCAATGTGCTGATGGTTGCAGAATAGAGATTTCTACTGAACCTATCATGGGAAAAGCTCTAAGAGCTCCTAGCATTCAGCCAAAAGGGAAATGAGGGCACTAAAAAATGGTGAACTATCTTTAACTCCAATGGATGTTTCACTAGCTTTATTTCCCAGGTCCCAAGTACAGCTAGGAATTATGTCCATCAACCACCTTTAAGTTCTGGAAACTGTCCATAGAAACAAGGTGAAATGGAAACTGGAGAAGTTTGTAATACAAAGGAATATAGAACAACATGAGTTCTACCACACACTTCATTTTGGAATCCCCAAAACTACAACAAATACAGAATATCTTCTGCTTGAGAGAGGTTGAAGAGAAGAAGGAAGAGTATCTCACACCTTATGAGGCTTTATGAATGCAAAATGGAACAGTATCAAGGAGCTTTACACTCATGTACCCAGTGAGATTTTACCAGATGTGAATTCTATGTTGCCAATCTAAACACCCCTATCTGCATCAAACTGCTGTTAACCAGCAGTCATTACCTTCCCAGCCCTGCCCAACATGAACAACTGCTACTTAAAAAGGAAGCATACTAGATGACCCTGGACAGGAACCAGAAATATCACCTAGGTGCCTCCAGCAACAGCTACAACAACGATTAGAAATCAGGCAGGTGGCACTGAAAATTAGACATGAAAACACAGATTTGGGGCTGCCAATAGAATTTACTGAGATTCACAGCTATACACCCACAACTACCAAGCACTAAAAACCTCATAATGAAAAGACTCTCAAGAACTCCTCATCCTCATAATGAACAGCAAAAGAATTGAGGTGACACTTAACACACCTACTACTGATTTTCCTCCATGCACAGAACATGCAAATTCTGCTTCCATTCCATTTCAGCCACTTCAATGTGGTCTTTCCAGGTCCTGCCTGTTGAGTTTTGCTAAGATTTCCTATAATCTCTAAAAAGCTTTTCAAGTTATGGAACCCCCATACTTGTGGGAGATCCACTCTTACTCTCCCATGGTAACATTTTATTCTCCATGCAGTCATGGAATTTCTATGAGTAAAAATCAAAGTACTCTGTAAAGGTAACAAACTGTTTTCTTTGTTACAATGGAATATTTGAAAAAAACAATTCTTTCACAAATGTGTATGGAACCAGGTAGGAATGGGTGAAGGAAAATCATGTAATCTATCTTTGGAGCTAATTTTAATAAAATGAGTATTCTTGAAACCCAAACTCCTCTGTTTATCACATTTTAAAATGAAACTCAATACTTTTCTTTTTTCTTTTCATGATCAAAGCTTAAAAACAACTTGCTATAGCTTTTAATACAATTTGTGAACATAGCCTAACTTTTGGCAACTACTGGCACAGAAAACTGCAGCATCAGACCTGAACTTGCACCATGGTTTGACTGCACTTCTTTGTCAAATCTGGTGTTTGAAAGAAACCTGATTCAAATGATTAATGAGTAGAATAATCACTAGTGTAAACATATACCACCCAACTAATACTCAAACCCAGATAAGAATTAATTTCTTCTTTGTTCTTATTTGAATTATGCCTTGAGAAAGCAAGAATAGGAAAAAAATACTATTACTTAGCAGTATTCCTCCTTTTTTCTATAAATTAGGTGTGCCTTCACAACTATGATGAGCTGTGTTACTTTCAGGAAAATCCCAAATCATTCTATTTGCACTGAGTAGAAGTTTGAGGGCTGTCTGAATTTTGAAAGAAACAACACACACCAAGAAAAGACCACTCTCCTATGCTGAAATTACTGATAGTTTATTAGGTTTAGCACTGAAGGTCAACAAAAGAGTACTTACCTTCTGTTTTGGAAAGAGTTTTGGAATAGAAATCAGTCTGTTGCTATGTGACTGGTTTCCAGGCAGCAGTTCCACTCACTTCTTCGGGGAAACGACGTGTTCTTCTGTTTCTGCAAATGCTGTTTATATTGAGTAAATCCAAGTATGTTCAACTCAGACAACATACTGTGAACCATTAATGAAAAAATGCATTTGCAAAAACCAGAACATAATACACTGACCTCTCAACTCCTATTTGGAGAAAAAAGATGCATCATATACATGACAGATTGCTGGCATTACATTTTCTGGCTGTTGACTTAAGAGAATGCCAACTTTTATGAAATATACTTGATCTATTCCATTTATTTTGTGAATAAACATGAACAGCTTCCTCCATTTCCTACCACATTTGAAGGTCTTACACATATCAAAAGCAACAAGTGTCAGTGGAAATACTATAAAAGGGTGAAATTTTATATACTGATCAACATCCCTCAAGAACACACCAAGGATGCATTAATAAAATCATTTTTCCTTACAAGTTTTTTACACTATTTTTATTTGGTCCTGTCTGTGAAAAAGTGTCTCTGTCAATTTAGCATCTGTTACAACTCACAAGGAAGTTCAGAAAAATGAGAGGTAATTAGAAAATTCAGTACAATATGATGAGATCCATTCAAGCTGAATTCAAACATCATTACTTGAATCAAACTTCATTGCCCTGTTTTCACCAGCTCTGAATTGAACAACCTAAATTGAATCAAACTTTTACTTGATTATTTCTTCAGAAAATAAATAAGTCGCTCAGAAAAACAAAGCCCCAAATCCACATTTATATCTGCTGAATTTTAAAGAACTTAAAGGAAATTATTTTGCTTTTTAACGTAATCAGCATCTAGTAAAATAAATTAGGAGGCATCAGCTTTCATTAGCTTTAGCTTTCCTCTTATGTGAGTCTTTGCTTTGAATAAATGCAGAGAAGACACTTAAAACTGCATATTGAAAATAAGGGGGAAAAAGTCAGAAATCATGCATATTAAGAGCTAGTCTGCACATTTGCTGGGAAATGAACAATTACGACAACAAATTCTAACTTCAAAAAAACCCAAACATGTTCTGCAAACTCAATTTCCCTGGGAAAAAAATAAAATACAAGAATGGCAAAGAAAAGAAAAAAGGCTTAAGAAGAAACCAGGGAGCAGATCTTACAACATAAGGAGAAAAAGGTTATACAGTGAAAGGGGGTTTTCTTCGTGTGAGAGATTCAGCCACATCTTTTGCAGTGGGTCTAAGAGGACTGTATCTCCCAGCAACACAGTCCAGTGCTGCACACATCCTGCAGCTTATGTGATAAAGGAGTACTGCTGTGCACCCTTCTGATACAAACCAAAGCTGTGCATGCTCCCAAAAAATGACCAAACTCACCTACAACCCACAGACACACATCAAAAAACAATATTCAAGTTGCAAAGTCAATCACTCAAGAACTGTGTAAGACAATTTAATTTACATGTGAAACGTAGTTCTCTCTTTTAGAGAGAACTTTAATCTTTTCTTACACAAATGCACACACTTTCTCTATGGATATCAGACTGTGAAGAAGCCATACTATGTAGCTTCCTCCTACTTCATCGCTTGCACAAGTTGAAAGGTCTAATATCAATATGCTACAGAGAAGTAAAAAGGAGAAGGGGGATCTCAGTGCTAAAGCTGTTCACATCTCTGCTGAAGAGCTAGGCTCTTCACAAAGACTCTTACCTGGAGAAATCAGGGATGTGAGCTCCTCTGCACATAATGTATGTCCCTGATGTTCTCTGCAGGTGATTTGAGATCTGAGGGTATGACTGGTAGAAGAGCTGGAAGTATAATGTAACTGACCAAAATGCTACAAAGATCACATGCCAGGAAAAGGGCACTAACAACCACTGGCCACTTTGGCTCTTAACTGCATCTGTGTTTCAGCTCCTCTTTCATAAAATGCGAGGGCAAAACGTGGTATCTTCCTGCCTTCCACTGCACATAAAAAGAAATGTTCACTCATGTGTAAATGCTGACCGACCGTCACTGGGACAAAACTAAATACTACAGTTCTGTAACTAAAGCAAGTATTGGTATACCTTCCTGGTTTAATTACATCTTTGACACGGTGTGGGCAAGACTGTGCCTCAGTTTCTCATTTATTAAATAGAAAAGTATCTTCCTTCACAGAGCTTTTATAAGAACAAGCACATGCTTGAGATTATGAGGGACTCTGATACTATGGTGATACAGGATATACTCAAGGACGGCCAAGTACACACCATGGTAACTACATGACTAGCTTCAAGTTTTCAGGATGAGGAAATTAACCTGAAATTTTACCTACATTTTCCCCATCTATATTTTCCCTTTGACTTATTTGTAGCATTGAAGAATACAGAAGTAATACAATTAAGTGGAAAAAAGTCAAATAAGGCATGTATTGGATGTTTTCTTCATGCTCACATCTAATACACAATACTCATTAGGATACAACACCTGTCAGCATCTGCTGAGCAGACAGACATTAGCAGAATTTGCAAATGTGTATTAAAGTAGAAGAGAACATGCCTAAAGGACCACCCCATTCCAGTTAGACTGAATCCTTTCTCCTGTCACTGGAAGGATTTGTATACACTTCTGATTAATTCTCTCTGAAAATCCCCACGGGCTGCTCCCAGCAAATAATACAATTACACCATATAGATACACAGAAGAAAAATTAAGTATATCAAACCATTTACGCCACTTACAAGACTAACTAGGCAATTAAGGGTCTCCTTTCCCAAAAAGTGTTCACACTCAAAAAATCATCATACTTTGTCAAGAAAATGTCTTTGTACGACATTTTGGCCACCTCTAGCATCTCCATTAACTCAGTAAGCGTTTTTTATCAAATACGCAAATTCCCTTTCCAGTCATATTAAGGGTTTCCACCTTAGAAAGGCAGCACTAGACTGGCACAGTCCAGGGACTGCAGACCCTCACCCACCCAGAACGGCAACTGAACTGCTGCGGGCAGAAGCGGACATTTCTGCGTAACACAGAGTTCTTTAACTCGCCACCTCTCCACCAGCTCAGTGGCGAAGTTCCTGCCTCACACCATGAGTTCTGCTTCCTTTGCCCACAGATCTGCTGCCCGCACTCTGTCGGGCACACGGATTTGCTTCCCACGCCAGTGTCGGAGCAGGGGACAGGCGTGCCAGCGGGGCGGGCTGAGGGCGGCCTGCGCACCCGGCGCCTTGGCACGGCCTTCGCGCCAGCCGCCATTTACCTGGAGCAGGTGGTGGGCCGCCAGGTAGCCCAGGCGCGGGCCTCCCCGCACGCCGGGAGGCAGCCGCCCCGTGCCGTAGCCGTGCCAGGCCACCACATAGGGGTTGTCCATGGTCAGCCAGTAGCGCACCTGCCCGCCGAAGTGCCGGAAGCACAGCTCGGCGTAGTCGCGGAAGAGCCGGGGCAGGACGGGGCTGGCCCAGCCGCCGAAGGCGTCCTGCAGGGCCTGCGGCAGGTCCCAGTGGTAGAGGGTGACGACGGGCTCGACGCCCAGCTCCCGCAGGCGGGCCAGCAGCCGCCCGTAGTGCGCCAGCCCGGCGGGGTTGGGCGGCGCGGTCCCGTTGGGCAGCAGCCGGGCCCAGGACAGCGAGAAGCGGTAATGCGAGACCCCCAGGCGCCGCAGCCCCTCGACGTCGCGGAACAGGTTGTTGTAGCTGTCGCTGGCCACGTCGCCGCCCACGGGCCCCGGCGGGGCGGCCCCCGGCGGCGTGGCCGGGCGGTGGGCGAAGGTGTCCCAGACGGATGCACCCTTGCCGCCCTGGCGCCAGCCGCCCTCCGTCTGGTAGGCGGCGCTGCCCGCGCCCCAGAGGAAGCCGTCGGGGAAGGTGTCGTAGAGGAAGAGCTGGTCCTGCGGGTAGGGCAGCCGGGCGAAGCGGGACCAGGTGCCCGCGCCCTGTCCCGGCGCCCCCAGCCCCGGCCGCCCCAACAGCAGCAGCAGCAGCGGTGGCAGCAGCGACGCGGCGAGAGCCATGCTCCCGGCGGAGCTCCGCGACGGCAGCTCCCGCCTCCCAGCGCCCCGCCGCCCCATTTTATCTCACCTCGCGCCCCCCCCTCCCGCGCCGGTGGGCACGGCTATTAATAATTACCTCGGAGCTGCCGCCTGCATCCTTCCCAGCCGGTTCCATCGGGGAGAGCCGTCGCCGGGGGCGGGAGCCAGGGCGTGAGACGGGGCGGGCGGGGAGGAGAGGGGGGAAGCGGGGCGTGGGCTCCTCGGGGAGGGCGTGGACCCTCTCGCCCCCTGAGGGTGCCCGTGGGTACCTCAGCTGCCCCTCAAAGGCGGAGAGCCCGGTCCGCGGGCGGTAGGCGGTGTGCCGCAGCCCTACGCCCGTCCCGCCGGGCGCTCGCACTCCGCGGCGACCCCGGTGTCCCCTCGGAAGCGGGACCGTCGGCTATGCCCTGCCGCCTTTCTTCCCATCGGAAGAGCCCGCGGAGAGACTCGACAGGCGGATCTGACCCCTCTGAGGGCTGAGCTTACCCCCTTCCCGTGCCCCGCTGCAGTGCCGCCGTCGGGGAGTCCGTGGGGCAGCGGCCCCTGCGCCGGACCGAGGCGGGGGAGGGATCGTGGGGCTGAGGGGGCGGGGGGGGAAAGGCGAGGAAATAAAAACGCTTTTGCCTTCACTCAGTGTTTCCGTCGTGGTACTTTAGCAAGACACATCGCACCTGCGATCTCTCATGTAGCGGCAGTTGCAGAGAAACTCGTTGTCCAAGGACATCACACACACTCATCCCCGCCCGCTCCCTGGGAATTCATGGGAATTCATGGGCTGTCACCTCCCAGTAACAACACCTTCCTTTCCTGGAGTAGGAGGTTGGAATATTTGGTTGCTTGCTGCACAGAAAACAGGTTCCAGTTAGAAATGCCTCGCGGATCTTCACAGAGAGGAAACAAATCGAGCTAAGTTTGAATACTGAGTTACATTTCGTAACCAACTGAGCGGTTGTGAGGCATAGACTGCTCTTTAAAGGCAGGTCTCAAACTGCCCTTTGTGTCTCCTTTGGACATAACAATTCAACCAAGACTTCAAAGCAAGAAACAGCCCAACACATTGCAGAACCTGGTATTCAGTGGTATGAACTCTAAACAGGATTTGGGACACCTAAGAATAAAATACATCTACTAGACAGGCTGTTAGGCGCAGAGAGATGTTCCCAGGAGATAAGGCTGTTCTTTAACTACAGAATGAAGGCCTTTAGATAATTTCATTTTATTTTTAGAAAATAAACGCCCTTAGGGAAAAATTACAGATAATCACTAATAATGAGTCAATGGATTTAAATGCCACTTGTGAAGTAATGAAGGTTTCCTTTTGTGCACAGGATAGGCTCTCACCTCTCCCAAACGCAGGCAGGGCATTTGCCATGCCTGTTTCTAGGACTCCCAACTTCCGCGTTTTCTGCACTGATCCAGATCAGTTTTGGAGATTGATTTGTGCTGGTTTTAAAGAGACCAAAAATGTTTTGGACAGGATTGGAATTAGTCTTCCACTGTGGCAATTAATTAATTGCCATATTAGGTGGATGGAGGTCTGAACAGTCCCGGGAACCATCGACAACCCTTTCCTAAAGGAGGAAGTTTGTAGGGCAGGAGCAGGAGGCGGCAAACCAAGACTGGACATTGGCTTCTAGGAGTGAGTTTGGGATACAATCTAAGAAGGTGCTGAAATTCAGTTACAGTCTGAGTAAACGACAACTTTGGATACAACAAGAGAAAAAGGTGTTGGCATCACCTGCTAGTTACTTGCAGAAACTGGAGATTAATTGTTAAGTGCACTGGGGCATTGCTGCAATTGTCCCTGTGCAAGGAGTGGAGAGCCAGGCTCCTGTTCAGCTGCAGACCTGATTTCAAGGGAAGCATCCTGTCTTCATTGGATCTTGCTGACAAAGTATTTTAAAAGCTGGAATGTACAGGCATGTCTCAGAAACATGGACATGTTTCTGAAGACCACCACCTAAAACAGAATATTAGTGATGGCAAGCCTGTTGCTAATATTTAAGGGAAAAAAAAATCATTGAGTATATAGGGACACAAGAGATTTTGAAATACATCATGGTACATTCTTTTTTCATGTGCTAATTATTACCTAAAACCTAAATCAATCCTATTTGTACTTGGGCAGCACCAATAAGTAGACACTGAACTGAAGCTCCTTCACTGGAGAGCTTATTTCTTCCAGAGCCTGTCAACAGTCAAGGAAAAAAAATGGCCTTATGGTGTTACTCTAAGTCAGTCTAGACAACTTCTGAAGAAGGCTACATTATCCAAAAACTGTCAAGGATACAGTGGATTGTACTTCCAAAGCAAGAAGCCCATTTTTGTGGGACAAAATCTCGCCATAAGCTGGTGGCACAAAGCTGTCACTTTACCTGCATGTCTGCCAGGTTAAAACCTTATTCCTTTTGTGTGTGTGTGTATAAATGATAGAAAATGTGCAGTGTGGCCTCCAGTTCCATGTGTTGGTTTTGGTTTTTTTCTAAGAAAGCTTGTTTACGTGTCTTAGGACAACACAATTACCAACTGCTCTGAACCGATATATTTTTTTCCTAGCAGACAGCCTAACAAACTCTGTGCAATATTAACCATGCAGAAAGGTCAGCCAAACACTTGCAGACATCCAGGTCTCCCTCGTTCCTCCTTGAGTTCAAAGTGTGGCTCCATTGTGTCCGTGTTGCTGAGCAAGCACACTTTCAATTGTACCCCAGGTAAGCAGATCAGGATTTGACTTTCAGCCTCTTTGTATTGGTGATTACCGAATGTTCAACTTTTGATAATATGTATAATGTATTGTACCATGTCATTATAATCTTGCTTTAGGCTGTGCTGAGTTTTTCTTTGCTAGGTATAGAGTCAGTTCATGCAATCAAACTCGTCAATGTTCTGACTGAGCACTTCCATTTATATCCCAAAGGGGTTGAATCTTCTGGGATGATACTTAATTTTAGGTAAAATAACTCTATTACTGCTTTAGATTCATTTAACAGCTTCCTCTGAGGTAATATCATGCCTCAATGTAGCAAGCCCCTTATCATTTTAAGATCTCCAGAGAAGAGCTAGAAGCCGTATACCAGTTGCATCTGTGGTGGAACAAGTGATCTCAGTGCCTAAAACCACCATCTCCTGTTGTAATGCCCCTTCTCTGTTCACAAACGTACTTCCAAATGCATACAGCCATACAACCAATTGAAAATAGCCTTGTGTAATAGATTTGCAGTCTCAGCATTTCATCTCAAGACACAAAAGTATTTGCTAACACTGGGAAAAACTGCTTTAAAAAATCACTACCTGATTTAGACTTGAGCATTTTCTCTGCTTCTGCCATTGCTGCATAACAGTACTACTTCTTTATTCTGTCTGTTAAATGCAAACTGCTAAGCTGTCAAATTTTACTTCCACTTCATCATCAATAGCTGTTTCCAGTGGAAAGATGTCCAACAGCATTCTAGATTTACCTTCTTCATCCCTGTCTGAACACCACAGACTACAAGGCAAATGAGCTCTTTCTCTTGCAAGTCCAGTTTCCTTGAAAAAATGCAGATTTCCATACCTGTTCCTTCTTTCTCACATGACCATACTACTTAAATGCATTCACTGTACATTCAGAATTACTTTAGAGACAGCTAGTGTCTGATTGTATTGAAATTAGAAACAAGTTGTTGTCAAGTTCAAAATAAACCTGCTGATGTAATAAATGCAGTGCTGTGGAATGCTTGGGAAGATGTTGAAGGCTCCTCTCTCTTATCTGTAACTACCAAGTCACTCTCAACTCTACTTTTTTCCAATGCCTTATTCTGAATCATGGACACTCTAGATTGTCGATTATCTTCCTGTCTTCAAGAGTGCCTTATGAATGGGTGAAAGAAGGGATGGGAAAAGACACAGGGAAAAGAAGTTTCCTCTCTCCTAAGAAGAGGGGTAGTGAAGAGGTGGATACAGCCTCGCTCCTCCAGTCCTGGTCAGGAGACATGGATTTGTCTGGCAAGAGGAGTTCAGAGCTGAGGGAGAAGAGAAAGGACAGAAGAGTGCCCCTTGCTGACTCCAGCCCTGCAGCTCATGAGCCACAGGCTTCAGCTGGATTTTAGACAGGAGTGGAACCCTGATTGCAGTGGCTGAAGAAATAGATGCATTTCCATAGGGTCTGCTGAGCCTGTATGAACAAGTGACAGTGGGTGTCCAGGGAAATTACAGGCCAAACAAGGAGTTGCCTAATGAATTTTGGCTCTTTTAGGGTAGAAAATCCTGAGTGACTGGATCACTCACAAGGGTGAAATAGATTTTAAAAATTTAGATGAGGGATCTGGAGGGACTGGATCTCAATCCTAAGAGCTGCACACCTGTGAAAATTCTGGTCTGTGGTCTCTGATGCAGTATAAAAAGGACCAGAAAGATAATTTCATTCTTCTCTGTTTTAATTTCTGTTTGTGATACAGTGTTATCATTTTGGAACCAGTTTCATTCAGTCTCCACAGTATGGCTCAAAAACTTGAATCCTCTGTCTTAGTCTAAAGCTGACAGTACTCTGGAGACATGTATGGTGACTTTTCATATACAGTCATCCTATCTCTTCAATTCAGGCACAGCTGAAGCATTTCCCTTCACTCTT
This sequence comes from Acrocephalus scirpaceus scirpaceus, assembly GCA_910950805.1. Taxonomy (NCBI): domain Eukaryota; kingdom Metazoa; phylum Chordata; class Aves; order Passeriformes; family Sylviidae; genus Acrocephalus; species Acrocephalus scirpaceus. Next base: position 49,289,882 of record OU383774.1, on the reverse strand, counting down.
CAAATTCCCAGTATTTTAAAACTTCTGCCAAAATGCCACATCTTCTATGAGAAGAAAGATCCATGGGGACTTCAATGAAGAAGTAAAAAGCACTATTATTCAAAAATGAAAATGCAATGCTGAGTTTTACATACATGAAAGTTGAAAATTTTTTGCATTAAATTCATTGAGGGAAGAATGTGTTGCAAAATTGCTTCTATCATTGTGCCTTTAGATCACTTTCTGTAGGTAAATTGATAAGAATTACTCCTGTACTTGCTAGGTCTGTATTTCAGTAAGCACTTGAATGACAACAAAGTTCAGATACTTATTTCTTGTTAGTTTCAGCTCATGAAAATATTGGTCTCATTTACTACAAGGCAAAGACTGGCTCACAAAGAAATAGGATTCGTTTAAAAAACTACTGTAGTGTGTTAATTCTTGTAAGATTTTCTGCTTAAATGACCCTTTTGCAGTTAAAAGTTATATCACATTAAACTGAACTGAGATGAAACTTTGTAAACTAGTAATTTAAAATATTTGTGCTATGCTGCTGCATCACTAAATGTACAGGCAATACTGGCAGCAAATGCATAAACATTTTTCAGAGCTACAGTTATATGATGTTCTTTAATAAACACAACTATTATGTTGCACAAAATCAATTTCCACTGAAGAGCAAAAACTTAGTCTCAGTTCCATGTGAAGTGTGTAGTACTGAAATGTACTTTATAGTCAACTGAGAAGTTGTTTAGTATTTTGCTGCTGCTGCATACTAACATAAATGTACTTGGGAGCCATTTCCAGTTACTCTACCAAGTAAACACAGGTTTACTCCTGTGTTTCCAAAATTGGCTCAAAACCACCAGGATGTCAAGACATTTATTACCAAAACAATAAGTGTGCACAGTTACACAGGGTCTGCCTCTTCAAATGTGGTTGAGGAATTGAACCAGTTACGCCAAACAAGACAGAGTATGCTGCAACAGTCGAGACTTGAAAAGTAGACCCTTCTAATAAAACAAACAAAAAACCCCTTGACAATTATTGCAATTAATTCCACCTTTGGGATATTAAAGCATAGATGCATGGCCAGTAGCCATTTTGCATTAAGCATTTCTTCACAGCTGCTACCTAATGCACTGCTTCAATAACTGAAAGTCTGATAATTTCCATAGTAAATAGACTTGAAGCAATGAAATTTAAATTTTTTACCTTACTTTGCAGCTAAGAAATGAGAAGTTCATGGTCAGTTCACCACATATTGTCTCTGCTGATCCTCCCTCCTGATGGAGAGGACTCCTCATGTGGTTGTCCTAATCCAGCATGTGGCCCTGCCCATGGGAGACAGTCCTCCCTGAACTTCTCCAGTGTGAATCCTTTCCATTGGCTGTAGTTCTGCATGAATTGCTCCAACGTGGGTCCCTTCTATGGGGGGCAATACTCCAGGAACAAGTTGCTCCATCATGGGTTTCCTGTGGGGTCCTGCCAGGAAACTTGCTCTGGATGGGCTCCTCCGCAGGCTGCTTCCCCATGGATCTCCATGGGCTGCAGGGGCACAGCTGGCCCTCCACATGCTCTTCACCACAGGTTGCTGGGGAATTTTGGTTCTGGTGCCTGGAGAACATCCTCCCTCTCCTCCACTGACCCTGCTGTCTGCAGGGCTGCTCCTTTCATATATTCCTCTCCCATATTCTTCCTCTTCTCTCCAGCCGCAATTGCTCCTCCGCAGTAACTTTTCTCCTTCTTAAATCTATCCCAGGGGCTCTACATACATCATTGATAGGCTTGGCTCAGCAAGTGCCAGGTCCATATTGGAGCCATCTGCATTTGCTCTGTTGAACATGTGGGAAGGTGCTGGTAGTTTTCACAGAAACCACCCCTGCTACCCTTGCCACGAAAACCCAATACTTTGGTAATTCCATGATAATGTCCTGGAGACCTCAGGGCATCTCAAAAGATGCCTGTGTTCAGGTAACTGAATCAAGCCCTTGACAGTTCAAGATGACCTGATCAATGTAATATGTGCAGCCTAATGTAAGCACCAAGGAGATTCACCTGCCCAAACATGTACGCCTGGTCCCATCTCCAGCCAGCCCATGGTGTCTGACACATCCACATCCGAGTTGCTGATATTCCATAGAGGACTTGTTTCATCTGCCTACCTATGGTTGAAATGACTTCTGGCTAGGTATCCCACCTGTCGTCCACTTAATATTCCAAAACAATACAAATCACATGTAGATCTTGTGTTATATCCATCAGCTTTGGGTAGATGATATGATGACTCTATGGCATGACACAATGGTTGTCCAACAACACCGTCTACCTTCCTGTGGTCAGCCAAATGTGGGAGATCCATGTCCAGCCATAATGGCCATTGCAAGTCAAGCAGAATACCCTCATACATTCAGAATGGTACCCAATGTCATGTGTAAAGATGGGAGCCTTGACCGTTGTGGTTGTTTGCCTCTCCAGTTACACAATCTGCTACTGCCAGATTTCTGTAAGTTCTGCATCATCCAGCTCTTTTTGAAGGCATGTTCGTGTCTGAATCTCAAACAGTCTTGCTCGTCCAGTACTTTGAGAGAAATTTTTTATCTTAACACCATTAATAATATTCCTATACATCATACATCTACGTCTGTCATTAATATATGGATTGCTTTAGCCTCATCTGAAATCCAAGGAGGTCTATTCTTTTGAGCAGTAAGATGTCCATCTATTCCTTAGAGTGAACAAAGGGGAACATTTAACAATGTCAGGATCTTAATACTTCTTCCTGAGCAGGAGCCAGTCTGTTTAGGTTATTGTCCCCCTTAAATGATGGACTTAAAACTCCTTCTTTAGACCAAACCATCAAGCGCAAAACAGGAAGCCGTGTGTGCTACCACTGCCTTCAGTTCTCTGAGACTGAGTGTTTGTGAGACTATTTTGAATATTCTCAAAGTCAGTGATTAGATTTCCACCAGCCTTTCTGATTCACCCCTGCTGCAAATCAAAGAAGGATGAACAATCTAATAAGGAGGGGCGAGTTATGCCACAATTATAATGTGGGTAGCTGAAGGCACAAGTCACAAAATGGCCACAATGATGAAGTAAGACATGTTGGCACATCAGTGTTTCTGTCCTCTTCATCCATCAGGTAACTTCAGAAAATATTAATTAATTATTAATCTGAGGGATTCTAAAGGAAAAAGTGTTTGGTATTCCTGTTCACTTTCTGTGAGGAAAATCCCAAATTGTGGCTGAAGGAGATATTGATTAAGCTTTGATATATTTGAGCTATATGTAAGGAAGTTAAGCAAGCTTATTCTCTAGACTTTTTGGGCCACTAAGAAGGCTACCTGCTGTTTGGAGCTGCATCTAAAGCAAGTATTTTCCAAGTGTAAATCTTTGATTTACAATGTTTTTTCACATGTGCACAGAATGTAACCCATGCAAAAATTCAGCTTGAAAAATATGGTTTGCAGTCCCTGAAACTATGTTCAGATGCATTCATTGCTGGAAGAATGTACCACCTTATCAGTATGGTGCATGTATTCTTCATCCAAACCATTTTTTGTTTTTAAATTACAAAAAAGATTTCCTTGTAGCAAAAAATTATTTATATAGACACAGTGGGGCAGTCCACCCATAGAGAGAAAAGCAGACCCCTTCTATTGTGAAACATGCTTCATAGGATGCAGCAGTAAGTGAGTTTTAAATCTATCAGATATTATTTTTAAATGTACTACAGTTAGGCATCATCAAGCAATTCCTTCTTTGGACTGAAATAGTGAAAGGACTTTTTGCAAGGAAAGTGGGAGAGAAAGTACTTTCCAAACCAATTTCTCTTTTAGGTACCAAGGGGTAGCTATTGAGTTAGCTACAGTTTTTGGGGCATGCTGTCAGGTCAGGTGTCTTTTGGGCAATTTATAGTCACAAAGGCTGATATGGCACTTTTTTGTCTGAATTGTGTAGCTTAGTCATAGATACAAAGAAAAGTTAATTTGGTCCTTTTTTATTAACTTAGCATTTATGCTCCTCTAGGCCTGGCTTCAGCTGACAAACACATGTTCACTGAAAGGAAGGTATCTGTGTTCATTTCTCTTTATTATTGCTATCTTTAGTTCAAACCAGTTTTTAACTTAAAAAGCTGGAAAATTTGAGGAAGGTGATCTACTAAATGCATCCACTTATTTTTCATGCCTATTTTTCATTGCTGCCTGAGTCCTTCTTGTGTATGGAAGGGTTTTTCTGTATATTCCCTTACAGCAGATGTGCTGTGAGGGCAGAGCATCAATGCCTGCAGTGTCCAAGGCTTGTCTTAGCATGTTTGCTATTATTATTTCAGCAGGCCAGCAGCAGTTTCCCAAGGATCACAAATGAAAGCCGGAAAATGTCATTTTTCAAAGTGAGGCAGGTATCTCCAAAAAAAGCTCAGCAAAATTTCATACCATGGGATGAGCATGTTTCCCAAAGGTACGGGCATCCTTCAGATCCACCTCACAGCTGTCACTGCAGTCAGCACTGGAAGAGCTTGAGGTCAGTGGATTTGGTCTCCAGAGACAGCAGCACTACCCTTGCCTCTTAAAAATTCTGTCAGGCTTGGTTTGGTGGCAAAGGATCTGCCTGGTTTGGTGTCTTCAAGCCATGCCCCTTACACACTCATGATCTGCCTGGAGAGGTATTTCATGTTTCCCTGTATCAAGGTGTTCACATGGCCCTCTGTAGCTCCCCAGGACTAACACAATGTGCTTTGATTTCTAACTCCTATTTTACAGTGCTCAAAACAGATCAGGTGTCTCATTTCACACATATCACTGCTCAGCTGCATCCTGCACAGTTCCCATTCTCTACCTAAGTCTCAGACCATACCATACATAATAGAGTCACTTTTCCTGCTCCTACCATGAAAGGACATCAGGCTCCACAGCAGCATCTTGCCCATACTTTCACATTACTGTTTTAGCTTAGGTTAAGGATTTCCATTTTATTCTCAACTCACTCTACAGGCTTCCTTTGGCCAGCATTGCATTGGACCTATATTTGAGAAGTATTAAATGGGGCTGCAGAGTGAACTCGCTCAACAGTGAATATCAGCTAAGTACCCATAAGGAGATGACCACTCCTTAAAGAAGAGCTAAGAAGGCTCTTAACTGCCAAACATATGTAAACTGGAAGGACTGTCTTTCTTGGAGTGTCACCTTCACCTACACCATGATATAAGAGAGATGATCTTTAAGGTCCCTACCAACCCAAGCCATTCTATGATTTTATGATACTAAGGCAGTATAAAAATAATGAAGCCTTTTAGCAAAATCTCTTTAATATACAATGGAAAAGTAATATTAGTAAAAATTCTACTATTGGCATAACTATGTTAATTGTGGCTTAGTTTGTGTCCCTTCTAAAATGGGACTTATGTTCACCAACAGAAGCATCTTTATGCTTCTTTAACGGCGGGCATGGATGCATGAGAAGGTCTCTGGTTGGGGACAAGTGCTATCTGATCTGCACTAACAGTCTGTCTGGGCCTGTTTGGTACATGCAACTGTGAAGTTGTCATGCCTTAAATGAAAGGCTTGCCCTCCCTTTCTCCTCCTCCGGCTGCTTGACTCCAGTAGTTAGTACTGCAGCTACTCCAGGGACCAGGGAGGTCACACATAAGGGCTTGTGGAGAAAATTCCCAGCTTCAAAGTCTGGCACTTGCACGCAACAGGGAGAAGGCAAGGGAGAAGCTGTTCCATTGTACATTTACAGAAAATTCTTCCCCCTCAGCACCCAGCCCTTCTGCTTCAGCAGAGCAGCCTACTTCATTCAATCATAAGCAATAAAAATTATGTGACTAATAATCCAACCACTTCTGTCCTTCCTCATATGCACCCTCTTTTTCCAGTAACTCCTCTCCTGATGCACTCAAATGGAGCCAGGGAGCGGAACACAGAGGACAGGGGCAACACACAACCCATAAGCAGGAGACAAGTTTATTTTTGCATAGGATTTTAATTTCTATTACTATTTGGACATGGGAAATGTTTTGGTCTCACACAGGCCCACTGTTTGAGTAAAGTAATCCAGCAGCGATATAGGGCACGAAACAAGAGTGATCCTTCCAGAGCTACACTGTCCTAAACTAAGCTACAGATCCAACAGTACTGATAAATAAAAGAGAACTTTAGTGTGCATATACACTCATCCCTTAATCTGTTTAATTGTCGTTCTGTCTCTGCTTTTGCCCAGCTCTCTGCAAGACAAATCTACCACAGAGGGAAGCAGCCATAACCACTGCAGGCCTGAGCCAAATGCTGCTGCTTAGCCCTAGGCACAGGGAATCAGTCTCTTTTATTCACTTTTCTTCAGCAGCATGAAAATGGCTAAAAGTGCAATAAGCCCCTTCTGTTTGGTAAAAGGATTTTGGTTTTCTTTAAATCTACATATGCATCAATAACCGGCAAAACATCTCTATAGCTTCTCTAGCCTACTTCCCTACTAGGTCCTATTCAGAGGACACATCTGTACATACACAAAATCCTGTGCAGATTTCTAACAATTGGTATAAACATCTATGTAAGTCCTCACAAACTTTTCTTTCCAGCTTTTAACTGGCTGTTGTACTTCGTTTTACCTGAGGCCTCAGGTTGCATTAGAGGAGGTTTAGATTGGATATTAGGAAAAATTTCTTTACCAAAAGGATTGTTAAGCACTGGAACAGGCTGCCCAGGGAAATGGTTGAGTCACCATCCCTGGAGCTATTCAAAAAGTGTGTAGATGTGGCACTGAGGGACATGGCTTAGTGATGGACTTGGCAGTGCTGGTTAATGGCTGGACTCAATGTTCTTAAAGATCTTTGCCAAACTAAATAGTTCTATGATTCTATGTTCATACTGCTGCCTAAGGGATAACACTCCACACACAGACCTACCATTATTATTGTTGTGATGTGAAACCCTTTACTCTTCTCTGTTCTGTTCCAAGACACTTTGTGTGATGCCAGCCTGCAGAGAGTGACTGAATTTCCTAAATTCAGAAACATCAAGGATGAAAATCTTGGGTGCTTCTTGTCCAGTGGGATAGGATTGGTGTGGGTAAGGCCAAGGAGACTCATGGTTCCTGGAACTGCAAGGGAAGGAAGGTATAAGAAAAGTTAATATTGGGCCAGCTGGGCAACTGCACACTGTTGATTCCATGAAATGTTTGCTTGTGGGCTCAGGAGTGTAAACAAGAGCTCTGATTCACATATGTTAAGAGAAGGAGAAAAATTTATAGCAGTTAATGTATTTTATATTCATGATCTAAATGAATAGTGTAGAGTACTTGCCATGTGTCAGACAAGTTTACAAACATTCCCTAATCCCCTCACTTCTGAGAAAGTCACATGACCATCAACTAGACAGGGAAGAAATTCAGTGTGTACACAAATGCACGACATATTCCTAAACACTAGTGATAAAACTGGTGCTAAATGGTGGTAACTTTAGATCAAAATTATACAGCAGAGCATTGTTTCTTTTATTCCTATGCCTTAGATTTGCAAAGTTTACCTACCTTTCTCACAAAAAAGAATTTGTTTTTAAGCCCCAAAACTTGACGGTACTTGAGCTGCTAGTATGCAGCATACTGTCTGTCATTAATATTATTTAATTGCTTCTTTAAAATCCCTAGTCTATAAAGATTTTTTTGGCACTCAGGGGGAAGAAGGGAAAGTGAAGATGTCATCCATGTGAATGTGAAAGCTTTGGAAAGGGATGAAAGGCACTACAACAATACAAGTTGTTGCATTGGTTATCAGTAGCTTCCAACAGAGATTTGTCTCCAGAGCTCAAGACCCTAACGATGCTACAGAAAGGATCTTATTAAATATCCACGTTCAGAAGACTACTTCAAAAATGAGTCACATGGATGAGGCACAGTGTACTTTAAATGACTGCTGAAAATTTTTGGGAATTAGCCTTTCTTGCTGGTAAATGTATATTAAGCCCTAGGTTATTATTAAGGTGATTTTATCTTAGTGAATTTGTCATCCAAATGGGATTTTACAGGATATGTAGGGAATTTTCCAACAGCAACTTTTTTTGGTTGGAAAATGCAGCTTTATCAAAACCACGGTTTTTTTTATGGAAATGTACATGCTAGCTTTGATACAGATGGAATTTTCATATCAACAAATCAAAGAAGTAGAGAAGCCTAAATCATAACAGCCTTCTAGCTTGGCTCATTTATCTGGCTGTGGGGAAGACTGAGATTTCTGGATGTGCATGACTCTGCCTAAAGACTTGAAGATCTGTTCTCTAACCTGAAGGAAACTACTCCTTTCACCCAGCTGTGCTGGGATGAGGTGTTTTTCATCTAGAAGCAAGAGACTGAGAAAATGAGGTTTGCTTTGCAGCCCAGTGGTCGTGACTCACACGTGCAGTGTCATTGCCAGAGATGCAATGTGATGATAGCACCAAGATACAAGAAAAGAAACCAAAGGGCGTTCATGTCTCTGGTCAGATACTAGCAGAGAAGATTCAGTGATCTGCCTTCTCCCATTTTAGTTCCAATTGCATCTTGTGACTGGAGCCAAACACAGTATGCATGGAAAATACCCTTGGCAGCAGACACCCTCAGAACATGGTATTCCAATGATATAAAGGACTACAAATGGAGAAGAGGCTCAAGAAGGGATAAGTATTTCATCATGCCAAGGGAGTAACTGACGATGACAGCATAGATACATTCTGGAGAAACACTCTATGATCTGTAAAAATATGAGGCTTTTGCCTCCACTTATCTATCTCTTGACAGGAGTTCAGCCATTTCAGATTTTCTCCAGATATCCAGGATTGCAAAGTAAGCATGCCGTTGCAATAAAAGAACATACTGTAGCAAGATAATAAATGTGACTTGCTTAACAACTGCGTTATCTCATATGGCCAGGCACAAGAGTAGATAGCTTAATCTAAGTATACATGTGCCTTATGCAAAAGGTATAACAAACTGTAAGTCACACACTTTAAATTATCATCCATCCATTTGCAATGTAGCCACCTCCCTTGAAAAATACATATAGACAGAAATTAAATATTAAAATTGTCATGGAATTTACTACAAAAAAATGAAGCCTTATACCTAGTGGAGAAGGGTCACCCACACTTTCTTTCTGTGCTGCAAAAATACCTTTTGCAATTAAACTGCCATGAATGGACTTCTGCCAATTTAATGCTTTGTTTCCCATTACAAGCTGTCATGACAGGTGTGATTTTTGTACCTTGTATTGTGGGAACACCTGACCTTCACATTAATGTCTTCATACTGATAAGAGCTGAAAGCCTTTCCCGACTGCAATACTTAAAATTCTTTTGTCTGCTTAGTTTCTGTCTGATTAATGTAGAAAGTCCAGAGTTCATTTTGAAGCAAAGCAAGAACACTTTTCAAATATTTCCAATCCAGCTTTCATTTCCTTATACTTGAAATTTGTTTGCAGACATAGTATGCTGTTTGTAGCAGATATAGCTATAGATAATGATGTTAATCTTTTTTCTGGTCATATTTTATATTTAAAATCCAATTACAAATGGCTTTAAGTAGATTAGAATTATTACTTTAGAGTCAAAATTCTACGATGAGGCCTGATAGGTTGCTTTAAAAACATTGTTTGCTGTCTCCCAGAATACAATATACTGATTTTCTGTAGCTGTGTAACATGTTTATAGTATTTATTAAGCATCAACTAGCCTCTTATAAATTCATTTTTATTCTTTATACTAAGCCTCTAAGACTCAGTGTAAAGAATAACATTTCTCTATTCTTTACCATCCCTTTTTATCAAATAGACATCACTCTTCTGATTATTTTTAACTGGTAAATCTTCTTTATGACTGAAATCCATACCACCAATTTAAAACACAGACTATGGATTTTTAATTCTCAGTTAGAGGAAGGAGTTAAATGATACACAAATCTTGAACTGAGCCTTGGCCCAGGAATGTACTTGGCCCCAGAGACTTCATCACTAGTGTAAACTCAGCAGTTACAGTCAGAGTGGCGGGAGATCATGTTAGGTGAAGCCAGTTGGTTTTTAGCTGCCGGGGCTGGAGCATGGGGGACTGGTGTTGTTTTCTGAAACCACTTGTGCTTTGCCTTATCTTATGTTTGTAAGGTGTAGATGACCTCTTAGGTGACATCCAGTTCAAACTGGGATTTCATCCCCAGTGTCATTTGCTAGATGGAATGAACTGGAACCAAATCTCAAGCTCAGTTCTCCTGCTGGTCCTGTACAGATTTCCCACAATGTCCTGCTCAGTGTATTGGTGTGGGATGTGTCCAGCAACAACTCTCTCTTGGACACTTCTGATCCTCTGCTGAGCAATGACTACAACAGTAGTCTAAGGTACTGTTCTAATTACTGGAATGAGAATATCAATTTCATTACTATCTGGGGATTAATTGCTGCTGATTAAAATCCCTGTTTTAAAAGGAAAACAATATTTCTCTGCTTAGAGGGCATATGAATGCTATATTTGCTTCTCTTTATATTCTAAGAGTTCATATGTAATATTTCACCAAAAGGAAGGAGTTGGGATTTTATATGATCTCATTTGCATGCCCAGTGTGCCTTGCCTTGTAGGAATATATTTGACTTGCTTCTTTCTTTGTTAATATGTTTTACTATTAGAAATGGTAGCTCATAAAAAGATTGGGGTTTTGTATTGCAGTCTTAAATGTGGACAGCCTGAGAAACATATTCCTGAAGTTTCTTTTTTCACCCTTCAAAAATTGTTTTGGTTTTTTTATGTCAGCATGTCTAGAAGAGTCATGTAACTACCATTGAATGGCACAGTTGGGGAAACTATATTCTCCAGTTGCAATAAAAGTTACTGTATTTTATTTCCTATTTTCTGGAGAGGAAATGGCTTGTAAAAGTCTCCTATGATTTTGCAAGAAATAAAAAAAAGAAGATAAATTAGTTCCTGCAAATTATACATTTCTACAGCATTCCTTTTAATAAAAATATGCCATTTTTCGGAAGAAGTAAAAGAGGGATTTTCTAATTGCAATATTCTCCTTTAATTAGATTTAATCAGATATTTTGTAGCACACTGAACACGTACATATGGGTGCTCAATAAAATTGTTATTACTCTCATCTCTCTTGAAGGTACATATAAACACAGAATGACAGACTACATTTCACCAAATTTACTATAATATTTTTAAATTAGAGGCAGATTTCAGTTCAGTCATGATAAAAAACTCAGTTTTGCTTCCATGTAACTGTTTGGAAAACACTGATATAGTGTAAGAATTTAGATGAATTCTCAAACTTTTAGTTTGATTAACTCTACAATGCATACTAGTGATAGCAACAATAAAAAAATCCTGTGTGCTAAAACTAGACCTAAAGAGATAATTTAATTATTAAATAGATTCAAATACATTGAAATACATTTGAATTCTTTGATGAAATATTCTGGTACTTTCTAGAAATGTGCCTAGCAATCCATGACAATTGCTATTCTTTCAAAATGTTGAAATATGTTTTAGAAGATACTTTATCTGAAATAATATTTTGTCTTTTGGCCAGCCTCTTGCCTCTGTTAATTACTTGGTCTGTATGAAGAGAAAGAGATTTAGCTTGGATCCATGATAACTCCTCAAAGTCTAGGCTCTGTGTGGTACATATCACCTTTATGAGAATATATAAAGCTCTTCTCTTACATTTCACAAATTGAAAAGTCATCCTGTAATACAAAATAGGTATTAGATCCCTTGAAAAGAGCTGTTTGAAAATCTTGTAAAAGAAAGCCCTTCCCCCACCCCCAAGCATTCATTTATTATACTTCTAAGGGGTAGATTTTCAAGGTACTGCTCTCCATCTGTATTTGAAGAATTAATCAACAGCTTTAGATGGAATCCCTTTTCTTTGAATCATCAAGCAGAAGGTGTTTAAGGCCAGCTGTCAAATCCATTTTTCTTTCACTTAGGCTGGATAAAGAGAGCTTGTGATTTTCTTGCTGGCCTTGCACAAAAGTAAATCTGCATATGAACACACTGAGGTTTTGGAAGATTTAGGTTTTGATTTCTGCAGACTAGGAAATGCAAGAGGCATTTTAAGAGTTGTTGAATTTTTAGTTGGACAGTCTGTTGTTGAATGAGTTCTCCTAAAGCTGCTTAAGATCAAGCCCCAGAAGAAAATGTCTTGATACTTACATGCGTCCATTTTTACAGCGCTACTAATGCAGTACAAAAGAAAATATGTGTCATTCAATTTGTTTTCAAGCTGGCATATCTTTATTTATAAGAAAATTATGTCATGTGTGGCATGGATATGCAATCATTTTCATGTTTTCCACATCTCCTTGTCATCTTCTGGCCACTAGAGAAACCTGACAACAATCCAGGTCTCTGGTTACTCTTTCCCACATGCCTCAGTTTTCAGCCTCATGTCATTAATCCAGCGCCAAGTCAGGGAAAGGCTAAGGTAGAGTTGGGAAGGCTCTTGGTGGTACATGTGCTCCCTGAAGCCCATACTCTTGCCAAAAGGTAGGATCACATTCTCTAGAAGCTAGAGTCCTAATATCAGTTTGTCCTACCTATTTTAAAAACAACCAGTAATAGAGACTCCATAACTTGGAGTCTCATGGCCAGTGCTACTTACCAATGTTTACTGCTCTTAACTTTAGAGTATTCATCAAGAGCTTAATACAGTAAACTCCTTTGATTCTGCTTAATTCTATTACTTTTGTATTATCTTTTCCATTTTCTTCACTATTGATTAAAAAAAAAAAAAGGCAGCCAAATACTGATCATTGAATCTTTTTGTAATTACAAATTCAGGAACAGCTTTATACCAGCCAAGTTCTCTAAAGTGCCAAATGGAGCAGGGGGACTATTTTAACTGGCCTATATTTAAGACTCCTATTTATACATCCCTGTATGATGTTTGCCTTTTTTGCACAATGCTGATTCATGCTCTTCTCATCCCCTGTGATTCTCAGAATGCTTTCTGCAGAGCTGCTGCCAAATCATTCATCCCCCTTCCTCCACATGTTCCCAGTCAAATGTGCTGCTCTGTTGAACTGAATTGGCATAGAAGGGAAAGGTCAGGTGGTTTCCACACAGTTGTCAGGACCACTGTGAAACCTGAGCCACTTCACTGGTAGCCTTGCAGTCCCTCCAAGCTTGATATCATCTGGAAAATTAAAAATGTGATTTCCACTCAATTGTTCCATTGATTAGAGTGCCAGTTGCTGGGCAGCTCTTCTGCAGAGCAGCAGTCAATACCTCCTCCTCCTTTGGCAGGGAAAAGCTGATCATGACTTTCAGAATAAAATTTTCCAAGCACTTTTGCACTTATTTCACAGATGTTTCATCTAGACTATTTTCCCTTCTTTGCTTGAAGGAATGTGAGCCTGTGTCAGATATTCTGTGTAGATAAGACATATAATAGCCACTGCTTCTCCTCTAGGTATAAGGGTTGTTGCCCTAGTTCCAAATGGTTTTTACTTTTTTTTGAGTTTTGAACAGCCAGCATATCACCAGAGAAAAGGAAATGAAAGTAAAAAGGAAGAATCTTAGCTTCAATCAGTGTACTGTCCCCAACATCTAAGCAATGTGTTTAAGAATACCGTGCAAAGTCTAAGTTGACAATTTGTTACCCTTATCCAAAGGTGTGCATAATTCATTGCTTACTATAGAGAAATTTGGGGAAACACTGTGCATAAACTGCTGGAGATGTGACACTTATCAACAGGCTGAGCTGGTGGGGTGTACTTCACAGAAAACAAAAAAATAAAAACAACCTGTGTCCAGCTAACAGGTGATAGCTGCTGGAGGTGATAATAAAAGGTCATGTTACCAGGAGACCCAAGAAAACCTAAGGAGGAAAAAGTCCAGAGGGCTGGGCTCCAACAGAGTGTCCAGAACACTTCCTATCTTGTGTGTGCTCTGTGCTGTATTTGTATATGTGGCATTGCCACAACTGGTCCTTGAATATCCAGCTACAGACTGGTGTGTGAAGTCCAAGAAGGAAGCTGATGGCAAAACCTTGAGAAAACTTAAACGGCTGAGAAGACAAGAAAATTCAGTGAAAACTCAAACATTTCAGACCACACAGCTGAAAAAAAAGAGTGGCTATAAGAATCATAGACTAAGTATCTGCACAAACCGGGAGAGATATCGTAAAAAGGTTTATTGGTGTGGAAAGCTGAATCTAGACAAGTACACTTAATAAATAATGGAATGCTAATCCACTGAAAACATGTTTGTGCCAGGGTCTCCATCAATGGCAGTTGTGAAAACTGGACTAGTTCTCAAACTAGTTTTTTTTTCTATAAGTTGGGCTGCAGCTCAGAAGTCATGGGGTTCATGTCCTGACTTTAGTTCTGTTCACGCACAAAGAGATCAAATGTCATTACCATGTTTCAGTGTGGGTAGTAGTTGTTGTATTTCTTTTCTCTAAAGTTTAAGAGAATAGATTGAATAGCAGAGCATCTCTATAGAGAGAATCCAGGCACACTTGGAGACAATTGCTTTTAAAGGAAGACAGAGAGAAGGAAGAAACAGAGCAACCTGTGAGAAGAGTAGCAATCACACCTCCTAGTGACGCCCATCAGATCCAGAGCGGGAACACAGGAAAATGATCAGGGGGCTAGAACACCTGTCCTGTGAAGTAAAAGCTATGAGAATTGGGGTTGTTCAGCCTAGAGTAGAGAAGTTACTGACAAGACCATACTGCAGCCTTTCGATTTATAAAGGAGGCTTGTAAGACAGACAGAGAAAAATATTTTCCAATTTGCCTGTAGTGACACAACAAGGGGTTATGGTTTCAGATTGGAAGAGGGTAGATTGAGGTTGGCTATGAGGAAGAAATTTTTTTTGGAACAGGTTGCCCAAGGAAGTAGTGAATGCCAAATTCCTGGGAATGCTCAAGGCCAAGTTTGACAAGTATTTATGATTCTGTGTAAGTCACAACAAGATTTCTGGGGAGCTGATGTCAGATAGCACAACATCCAAGGGAAGTTCATTTTTTCCTGTTTCGTCTGGTGCAACATTTTGAACATAGCACTTCAAATTTTACTATGCACTGTCATGCAAAATCAATAATAAGAAATGTGTAATTTAAAAGATTACTTCTTTCAAACATAAATAGAGCTACTTGGCTATCTTAAAAACACTTTACTAACAGCAACAGTGGAAAATGGGATGGCTAAAGGATGATAACCCCAGAGGGTAGTATGTAAGAAGCTTTTTAACCAGAAATACTGAGCAGTTTCTAAATAGCTTTTTATTGAATTTTCAGGAAAAAGAACGAGACTCACACTAAGATATCTTACTTTGTTGAACCTAGTTATTATAACTCCCTGTGATCCAGTAAGTAAGACACATACCTAAAAGGAAGGATATGTGAGTTCCAAATCTTACTTCAGCAGCTGTGAGTACCTATTATAACCTCTGGAACACCTCTGACAAGATCAGAGCAGCCCTCCTGGGATATGCAATAGCATTGTGTTGGAGCTTCTAGGAGGGGAAGAGTGAGAGAAATGCTTTTAAATGCTGGAGGGCTTTGAAGGTGGGTTGTTTTTTTCATTAGACTCAGCCACTGGAACATTACAAAGGCCCACAGCCCCTTCACTATTGTGAATTGGTGTCCTCGTTCCTTAGATTTTGTTACACATGACCCAGTCTGTTCAGTGACAAAAGAATAAAAGATGGCATGGGTCTTTTTTTTTTCTTCTGGTGGCTATAAACCAATGACTCTTCTGTACCTTTTTAGCTCTCAACCAGCAAATTGCTTGACTTATGCAGTTCTGCATTTGGCATTGTCAAGATGACACACAGCTGAGAGCTGCTAGAGAAGCCTCTGCTGGAGCATAGTTTTTCACCCCTCAATGCCACAAAGCAGATCCCACATCAAGAAGAAGCTTTAACAGTCAGGGACCTTCTTTTCATTCCTTGTGTTATGCAACTGGGTTCCAAGTGCTCATTTACTCACATAAAATAATGGAAAATGTTAATTGCCTACAGAATATTGTCTTTTTCCACTTTCTGACTCTCTCACCCTTTCCTCATTCCTCCTATTTCCTCCCTGCACCCCTCCTCCCCCACTAATTTTTGCAGTTTTATGTGGGACAGGATGCATTTTAGACTGTGAGCAAATGTGAGAGCTGCACAGAGCACAAGGCTTAGGAAAGGGTCCCTTTGCCATCTTCTCCCAGGGAGCTAACTTCTGTCCTCCAGCCCATGAAGCACCCTCCCTTTCCAGCTACCAAAGCTCAGACTGTGGTGACAGACCATTCCCTCCATCCCTGACCTGCCTGGATAAAAAGTGAGAGTGTGAAAATGAAAGCTGACTTGTGCCGAACCTGAAATGCAGACGGGTCTTCTATCAGTGCACCAGAGGAAAGGATTTGCAATGCATGGCTTAGATGAGCTAGAAAGGCACAATGCAGGTATCCAGCACAACTTGGAAAACTTTAGCAAGGGACAGGAGAGAGTTCAGTCTGTGTTGTATAACCATCCCTATGTAATATTAAAGATATCCATTTTATCTAGAAATGGCCAAGACATTTTTCTTATTCTTTCAAAATATTGAGTGAATTCACAAATGACTTTCAATAACCCATTTGTATTCATTTCCTTTTTCTAAAATAAACTTGTCTAGGAAAAATTATGAATACCATATTCATTACAGTAGAGGGTTTTCAAAGACATACATTTCTTTACACCCAAAGAGATAAGATAAATTCCATTTTCAAGTTTCTGAAATGTATAACAGTTCCATTAATTTCAATTGCTAAGCCACAGCAAGAAGCTTTTCCTGTAAACTTTTCTAGTTGTTTTGATCTCCAGTAGAAAAACTTACTGGAGATCAAAATGCAATCTGTGCATTTTGGGGAGTTTTGCATTATATTCTGCAGATTTGCTTTTTTTTTCTAAAATGCATCAAAGCGTAAAAACCCTTGTGTCTGTGACAAACTATAGCAAACAAGTAGTGTTTGCAGACAACTTTGATTCCAGTCTAAGGCCACCTAACTGTGCCCACCTGTTTTAGAGCTGTGGGAACAATTAAGTGACTTCTATGTTGCATAAAAGGCACTAAATATATTCACTACCAGCACAAAATGAGAAATTAGGAGGAAAACTTTGAGAAACAGCAAAAAGATAGCACTAAAAAAGTCTCTTCTTTGCAACTTCATAGCCTAGCCCAGTGAGAATATGAATTCTCCATGGATGCAAAGACAGCATGAGGTGAACTACTTCACAACTGAACTAGGAACAGTGTGAAGCCCGTGGCTAGGAGTGACCTTGAGGAGATGTAACATCAGACATTCCATCTGTACACCTACCTGAGGTAGGGGAATACATAAGGGAGCTCTGGTATCTCCAGTTAGTAATAGTGAATGGACATAAGCTTCTGCACCTTCTGTTGCAACTACTTGACTTGCAGACCCACTTGGCAAAGGGGGAGTTCCCAGTTCTTCTCCACTAGATAGAATTACTGTAAAGAATAACTTTGTAGAATTTTTCTTAATTTGCAACAAATTCAATGAAATCTGTAGTTTACGTTAAAAAGTAGGCTTTCTATTCCCCAAAGCAATGGAGAAAAATAATGGCAAATTTACTTTAGTAATCTAAAACAAAATAAGGGCTTGCATTACTTTTTTCACACATTATTCCTATTTGCTGCTTCTTCCTCAACAATTCAGAAAATCAGATTTCTGGCATTAACACAAAACTAATATGATAGTCCTGAAGATGTTCAGAGTGCAATTTTCTCCATGCATTCTACAGTATTTTCTTTGCTACATTCAGCACTAAATATCTGCCAGGTATGGAAGCAGAACTAATACCATTGTTATCATATCTGGGAGATACAACAATTTCAAATCCAAGAGCACCCCTAATTATATGATATTTCTGTGGTCTTGCCAGCCTTGTCTTTTGAAGGGACTGCAAATAGAACAAATCCTTTCAACTAGTGCAAAGACACACAAAAAGCATCTGTGGGACACAGCACAGCCTCATGACAGGAGAACCGTACCATACCTGAAGTCAAGGGCAGATTTCTCTTCACCCTGATTTTATTTTGCTGGAAATTCCTGTGAGCAGCAAACCTCCAAAACAAAGAGTTTACAGTTGCATTTAAGCCATAAATTGGAAAAAATTTCAGCTGCATCTGAGAGGTGATTGAGAGAAATTATTTTTTGGTTTTTTCGGGTTTTTTTGTTTGGTTTTGCTTTTGTTTTTGTTTGGCTGGCTGGCTTGTTCTGTTTTCTGCACCTTAAGAAGTTTATTCTGTAGAAGTTCAATCAGCCTGACTGGAACTGAGTTTGTGAGAGGTGTCAAGGAATATGATCAGTATCACTGAGTAAACAGAAAAATGAGTTCTGATTGTTCCTGTACACCTCAAACACCTTCTGTGCAACACAATACATTTTAAGTATCTTTTCATATTGAGATTACAGTAGAAGTGCATAACTGTCTATAACTCAAAGTAGAGTAGCATCACTCAATATTTATGTTGGAAGGGACTTCTAGACCCACTGCTCAGGGCTTCAAACTGAGAGCAATTTGCACAGGGCCTTGTCCACTTGAGATTTGAATACTTCCACGGAGGCATATTCCACTTGCTCTCAACAGACCAATCTGTTTTCCTGTTCAAAGAGTAAAAAGAAAATGCATATATGAAAGGAACTAACTTTTTTCATGCGTTTGCACAGGTACATTTCTAGTGTATGGATGCTATTTCACAACAAGTAATCAAGACACAATAGAAATGCTATGGAAAATGCATTCAAATGCATTAATTATTTATATACTACTGCATTGTCTCATATTTACCATAGAGAAACTCCAGATTTAACTGGAAGCAATGATGAATTCTGCCCTGTGTGCCTATGAGTTCTCTCTGTTGTGGTGTTATATCCACTACCTGAGTTCATTCACATGGCACTGAAAAATCTTTTTCTCATACTGGCTATTAAGAAAGAAAGGCTATATTTTAAGACAGTAACTTTCAAAGTAAGCTCTTCCAGGACAGTCACACCATTTTTCTGAATCAGCACTTGTTAAAATCCAAAAAGTGAACACCATCAGGATTATCACACTACCAAAACCTACTCATTCCTGGAAAATTCATATCTGAAAAGATTTATGTCCCAAACATATCTCTGGAGCACAGGGCCTCATTTTACTCCTACCTAATGTTTCACTGGGGGATGCTGAGCACCTCCAGCTGATGGTGAGCCACGGAAAATGAAAGTACTCTATGTATGACCATAAGTCTTTCAAACAGAATTCTGTTTGGAACAGTCCATGGCCCTTTGTTTCTAAAAGAAGTGTCCTTGTGTGTTTGCTGCAAGCCAAGTTTCTATATGGTTTATCACAGTTATAATTTCCAATTTAAATTAATGGAATAGCAGCAACATTTACTTTAATGGCTCCCATAATATGCAGTATCATTTCTTGCATAAGTTGCTTCACACAGCTAATCTGCTACAGCACGAAATTATACCAAAAACCTATTTATTTTAATGGTATTTAACAAAAGATATTTAGTTTTGCTCTGTACTTCTTGGGAAATCTGCCAGTCTACTATCCAGCACAGGGTCTGCCTTTATTGACATGCATCTTATACAGCAAAAGAAGAGGGTGGTTTTATAGAATTTAGGGGAATTTTGCTGCCTATGTTTTGGTTTGTTTGGTGTGGGGTTTTTTTGTTAGCATTCCTCCTGCCATGTGTGATGCTCAGAAAGACACTAGTATAAGGGAATATGCTTTTCACAAATCCCTCATTTGTGCTCAGAGGCCAGGAGTAGAGGAAATTATGAAAATGTATATTCCAAAATAACAAAGATCTTCCAACCCCATCACAAACAGCTACAACCACTAGTCAATAGTGGTTGCTTTAATGGAACTGGAGTGGTAATAACTGGAACTTAACTGCTCATCATCCTGAAAGATGTGGAGCAAACTCAGTGATCACAGATACAACATGAGACCACCAAAAAGCAGCCATTTCTGGCTGCTTAATTAGAATATATATTACATCAGCAATCACACAGAAAAAGAACTAGAAAACACTGAAATGAACCAAATTTTTATGGTAAGGTCCCCAAGACTGTGAATGTCATCTTGAAATGCATCATTGCACACTTAAATTATTGTCATATCTGCAGGCTCCAGTCAAATGAAGGCCCATTTCTTTCAGGGTTTTACTGATTCAAGAAATCAGTATTCTGCTTGTAAGTTCATAATCCATACATAATCTAGAGCCATTTGGTTTCAGGCTATTTGGCATGAAAATGCTGTTTTATGTTATTGGTCTGCTCCCCCTTGAGCTGGAGTCAGTAAACAGATGGCCAAGGACTTCATGAGAAAATGAACCAGAGCCAAGAAACATATTCAATGAGGCTTATTCAATCTCTGATTTATTGATCTGATGCATCAGAAGATGCAGGGACCCTACTGTGACCACTGAAATGAATGTGAATTGTAACATCAAAGTCTCCCTCTATTCAAAGTGCATCTTTTCTATGCAGCTAAATTAGCTACAAACATCCAGACTTCACAGGCTGCCTTTCTTCTGAACCTGTCCTTCACAGGACATTCCTTATTACATAGCTATTGTACACGTAGAAATTATAATGGACAACACACCCTAACATAACCTACTTAAGGTTAGTGTTTGCAGAGTTAGAACATTATTCAGTTGGTTCTAATTTTCTTCCACATTCAGCCTTCGGTTCCCAGCCATTCCAGATACAGAATAATTCACTTAAAAAAAATCCACACCCACTTTTTACCTTTTTGTCATAGTAGTGTTCGATGAACCCTAGGCAGAGACTAAAACAGGTCTGAAAAATACCAGGTTTATAAGTGATTATCTCAGAGATTTGCAAATATGCAAGGCATGATCCTTACTGCCCTGTGGAGCTCATCTGCAGAAGGAGGAAACAGGTAAAGTACTTCATTCTTACAGGAGCCTGTCTTATTTATACACTGAAGTTTTGCTGTGGAGTTTTAAGATACACCTTTGAGGCATCCGCATGTTGCTAGGGATTGAAGGAAACTGGATGTAGTAATAAATTCTCTGTTCTTTTAACTCCCTCCAAGTCAACAGAAGTAAGCCAGCAGAAGTTGCTGCCTATAGTTATTAAGGTCAGTGAGATCCCAGTGTGTTGGTCTCTTATATGACACAGAGCACAGAATATCCTGCCTGCAGAAGAAATTTCTTTTTGTGCTAAAGCTACATCTGTCAGCCTGACTATCCCTGTGCATTTCAGAAGGACGTATGCTCCTGCTTACAATTCCCAGGCATTTTGATTTTGACATTTTCAAAAGTGACTTATTCTCCTGATTTATTAATCAGTGTGATAGTTAACATGTTTCATTTTACTGCCAATCTTAATTTTAACAGATTTAGTAACTGCAGACTCACCATCTCAGAAACTGGGTTGGAAGGGACCAGTAATGATTAAGAGTTAAAATAACAAACAGCTACAGCATAGGCTTACATACAAAGACTTTGTAGTTGGAGAATATAACAACTTACACTTGCAGAAGGAAAATCATAGCACTCACCAGTTTATTATGTGCAGTTCTTATGAGGGCTCTGTGGAAAGTAAAGTTACCTCATTAGGAACAAGGAAGCCATAAAAAGCATGTGATGAAAAAAAAGTGGGTTTCCTGCAAATAGTTCATAAAATAATGGCTGCTATCATAAAGTGGAGCAGTTGAAGTTCTTTACGCATGGTTATTACTTATTTCAGTAAAATTTACATATTTACTTGATAGAGAAAGGATACACTATTATGATAAAAGATAGATGTTATTATATCTAACCATCAGTATTATTTCAACACCTCAATAAAAAAATCTAACATTTTTGTATTTCTCAAATTTTGTGTAAGACATGTTCAATACCCTGGAAACAACTTGTACAATTTCCTCCTGCTTCTGTAGAAGTGTCATTTTAAATGGGACTTCTAATTAGGTCAAACATGTTTAAAAAAATCTGGAAAGGCTGAAATCCTGCCTAAATGAGGACAGCTCTTCTTTGATGTGGTAATTAAGTTTTGGTAGAACTATAGCAATAATTCAGAAGCCTGAAGAGTAGAGATAGAAAATGTTTGAATGGTCAAATGTTTTATTAACATATTGGGTAGAAAGGAAAAAGAGAAAATAATTTAGTGGTAGGGGAAAAAAAAGACAGAAGATGAAAGACAAGAAATGAAGAGAGGACAAAATATTATGAAGGACAAGGAAAACAATATAAAGGAGGTTGACACAATGAAAAAAAGAGGTGTGAGAAAAGGAAAAAGGAGGAGAAGAGGAGATGAGATCTGGATGGCAAAATGGAAAGTAAAATCAGATGGAAGCATGTGACAAGAAAGATAAAGTGAAAAATGAGGTTTATTTTAAAAAGTGTGTGTGTCAGCCATAGCAGCATCTGGAAGGTGAGGAAATTCGAAGCAACAATAGCAGAGGTGACAATTATCTGTTAGAGGAAGGCTTTCAGTACCTCCTGTAGGAAAACTAATAAAATGTCCAGATAACCATCTGCGTATGCTCACAGCTTGACTGCAGGAACTCTTGCCATCCCTTACAATAATAGAGTCCACCAGCATCTGCTTGAGGTAGGCATCATTTCTTGTCATTTCTCCACTGAACAGCCAGTGATATGGGAACACAGTGGATTTTTGCCAATCACATACCACCATGCAATATGTTTTGTTGTTGCCAAGATCAGAACTCTGATCCAATAACTCCCAGGCTTCCAGCTCATGTTCATGCTCTGTAAAAAAATCACTTCAAATCATCTCAGGACAATAAGAAGATTGCTAGCAGGCAATCTTATCAGCAAAACCATCTAACATAGACAATTTAAAGATTTCTTTGTATAGCACCAGGAACAGTGATCATCTAAGAATGGTGCTGTGTGAAAAATACATAACAAATTAGAAGTATCAAAAGCTTTAAAAGATTGCCAGGCAACCATGGGTTTGCATCATTCAGAGATCGCTTCGTGTAAAGGCACTTTATTCTGATTGGGTTGATTACAGCCTTTCTCCATCAACCATACACATTAGGAGCTGAAAATTGGGTTACCACCTGCCTGCTCCATTTCTAGCAAGACAATTCCTGCTTTCATTCTTTGTTTTGCATATTCTGGGCTGTGCCCAAGAGTGGGAGAAGAGAAAATTCAATAGTGAAGTGTAATTGCCATTTGTCTATGATTTGAGCTGGAAAAACTGTTGCACAGAAATCAGAGAAGTACTCTGTATCCCTGGGATGAGGATATTAGAGAAATAAACCTTTTAAACTAGGCTCTGTGTACATCCTTCTTCCTTATCATGATTAGCTATTCTGAAAGGGGACTGACATGAGAAAAATAGGACATCTCTCCATACCAGAATTTTCAACATTAGTTGAAATAGCTTCTTGTTATTACTTTCATTGCCACTTTTGTTACCATTTTTGTGATGCTTTTGGATTTCACTCAGTCTCATCATGGTAAATGCTTTTGAAAATTGGCCTGCAAGTTCTGATAAACTTGAATTTCATGGTGCAACCATGTCATTGGTATGGTGAGACTTTCACCTTGTGCCTCCCGAAGCTGAAGACTACTGGGAAAAGCAACAGTGATCAGCATGGACAAGTAGACAAACCACATCTGGACAGTACCTAGATCTACTCTCTTGGAAGCATAAGGTTCACAAGCAATTCTTTCTAAAAGAGCTGGTGAGAAGCCATCAAGAACAGAAAAAACATTTTGAGGCCACAGGTAACTCTGACATCCAGGGCAAACAGTTACTAAATTTAAGACATTAGTTCTAATCTGGTATTTCGATGTCCAAGAAGTAACAATAAAATTTAAAATGTCTTAGTTTTCTCTTCTTCCACCTTGCCCAGCAGCAGGTGGAAATTAGGCCACTTCACATTCAGAACTATCTAACTGGAACCTAGGAAAATCTGGTATTAAAAAAACTCTCAAGGCTGAGAGGGTATCTTATTTTTGCATGCAAATATTACATAACTGAAATTAAAATGATTACATATTGAAGGAAAAAGAAGCATTCAGAATCACCTTAGGGGTGTGACATCACTTGAACAATCTCAAACCTCAAAACACAGTCCATCAAGACATATCACCTGTTCAGGCTGCTTCAAAGCTGTTGATCTCACAGGTTTTGCCTCTGAACAGTGAGCTCTGGCCATTTTCAGGGAGATGCATTCATCTGCTGATGATTTTTTTATTATTATTTAGAGGAGTTTTGTGCAAAAATTTTTAAAAAGTGGCAACATAAGCCCCAAAGGGGTAGCCAACAGAAGTGTCCCACATACATGCTTTTCTATATGGACCAGGGAGATCATTTCACTAATATGCACTGAAGTAAGATAGAGTTAAAAGGTTTAAACATTGGGCTTCTATAGTATATTCATATTGTTCTTACATCATTTTGCTTCAAATACTTGTTTTTAATATTTTTCAGTACCATGTGTATATATAAACATATAGATATAGATATATAGGTATATAGATATATAGATATACATAGATGATATATAGAATATATAGATACATCTTTCTTCACTGACGGGTTATAATCAGAATACTTTTTCATCTGTTGAACTTAAAAAGAAATACACTTCCTAAGAAGAAGGAACAAGAATCACCATGGTAGTAAATTCACTGGAAGAAATTCAGTATACAATTAGTAAATCAATAGTAATGATGTTTAAAATGTAGAAAAACATTGTTCACAGTCATATTTTATCTTCTAGTGGAACAATATTTGCTGCACCAATATAAAAGGAAGCAAAGGGAAAACTTACATAACAAATAACACACAATAATTATTAACTATTGCATTACTGATTACAAGAAAACAAGACACAGCCTTAGAGAATACATTAATTTTCACTTTTAGTTCATGCAGAAAACAATCAAATGCATTTGAGTATTTTGTAGAAGAAAAGAGCACCCCCAAAGCACTGATTCAAAAATCCTGAGTGGATCCAGGCCTACGTCCACCCAAATCAGTGCAACGTTGCAGTGACGGCACTGGAAGTACATTGTCCATAAGTGACATCAAGCACTCTACAACACAGATGTTGTTCTCAGGCAAGGGACTTTCGAAGTGATCTGGAAGTGCACAGCCTCCAAAGCAAACCAGACAGTCCTTCAGTCATGGCTTGGACTATCCTGAAGGATCCCACCATACATCCCTACACACCAAATATAAATTTTAATATTTAGGCCATGTCCAAGAAGCCACTACAAGCATTCTAAGTTGGTGGTGTTGTGGTTTATTTTAATTTTGAGGTAGCCTAAAATGTATTTACCCAAGTTAACAATTAATGGGATGACAGTGGTTCAGAGTCCCAGTAATCACTGAAGCTAAACACACTTTGTACACACTTTGTGTACAGGTCTTGGACTTGTTTTCTTAGTCTTGTCCTGGTTCACTGACTACAATGCAAAAGGAGCTTTATAGATACCTGGTCTTCAAGTCACTTTTTAATAAGCCTGCTGGGTAATTTTTCAAGATATTACTTTGAAAAAAATCACAGAAAATAATAAGTTATCTTCAAAATGTTGAACTTCAGTTGATCCTCAGGAAATTAGGCCATTACTCTAAGGCACATTACTGCAAAGAGTAACGTACCTCAACCATTTTCACTTTGTGCGTTGTTGTTGTATTTGTTATTATTTGATATTTTTCTTCTTAAGCCACAGATGCTTTTTAAAGCTCACAGACTTTAATAAGATATTCTTGTTAGATAAAACCTGTGAATTGTGATAGGAGTTTTATAACAGCAGCTAAACAAAATGGTTCTAGCAAATAGATTCAGTTTTTCTCAGATCATCACATCTAAAATTGGAAAAATGAAGCCTCAAAACCAGTAGAAAAAGAAGCTAAATTAACTTCTTTTATATCATACAGTTTTGAATTAACAGAAAATGTTGGGCATACTTCATACACATAAACCACCACGTTCCTTTTAAAATAAATGCATCAAATGTTATTATACATAAGTTCTATTATTCCTATGGTCTTCAATAAATCTGAATCTCCCTTTTATTACTTTGTTCTAGATATTTATGAGCTACATATTTAAGAGAATTAACTGCTTTGTATTATCCTCTGCTTCTCTATGGATTGTTGTGGAAAAATACAACCAAACAACGAACACAATCACCGACCTCTGATGCCTCACAAGGATTTCAAGGAGCTGCTAAAAACTTGGGAAATGTTATTCATATTCTTATTTCTTCAGTGTGAAAATACAGTCATAGGAAGGTAAAATGCTGGTTCACATTTACACTGCAAGATAAAAACAGAACTGGAAAGAAAGCCAAGCATAGTCTTGTCCCTTAAGTGTAGCCCTTCTCATCCTCCCTGCTCTAGTTAGCATCTGATAACCCTATGTAGCTGGAATTATATTGGGATATTTACCATAATTATGAGCTATCAGCTGCTTTAGATCAGAACTTTGACATTTGTTCTGGGCACTGCTTTCTCACAAGACCTGTCCAGCTCACTTTTGGTTTCAGAGGAAACCATCCTTTTGACGCACTAGCGATTCTACCTATTTTGCAGCGGGATGTCATTCGTCATCTGGTGCTGATCTGCAATGGGCAGTTGAGCTCTGTTCATTTTAAAAAATAGAAATAATGGGTTGATAATAACTGGGCTGAAAGTTTCTGCGATAAATACGGTATTACTCATAGAAGGCAGGAGGCACAGAAGTCAGGCAAGCAGCTCAGGACAGAGGTGTTGAGGGAGTACAGGCTCTAGTCCCACATCTCCCCCTAGAAAACTCTTGTCACTTGACTTCTCTGCATTTCAATTTCTATGAAAGAGAAACAGAGGAGATGACAAAAAAAAAAATTGCAACATGCTCCAAGGTCTACTGATAAAAAGTATCCTGTGAGAGCTGAGTGTTACAAATATCCATATCTGCAGGCAATAAAAAGGATTAAATCAGATTTGTCTCTGGGGTCACACAGCAAACCCCTGAACTTTATTGAAGATGTCTGTCATGCTTAAATCCTACCATTTGATAGAATACTGACAGGCATCGAATGCAAAAAGAGAAAGAAGGGAAAGGACTTCCTCCAATTTTTTTACCACTGTAAAAAAACATTTCCTTCAGCCTACCCAAAAATGTCCCTTGCTGAAGCTGGTAAGTGGAGCCCTTTGACCTTTCCCTGTGCATCTTTCTGGAGCTTTCCAGTTTTTCAGATCTGCTAAAAATAGTGCCAAGAGGATTCCACCTTCCCATATCAGTCTCAATAGAACCAGTTTCCAGTTAATGAAGAGTGGTTGGGAATGGAAGAAAGAGGAGGTGTTTAAGCCTTCTACATTGCAGTGTTGCTCCCTATCAGCTCTTCGATGATTTCCACAATGTTCTCGCAGCTCCTATTTCTAGCTACAAAGCCTTGAATTCCCTAGAAGAAAACAGGTTTTAGAGTGATCTGACCTTCTTACATATGAAGGTTCAAACCTCTGTGTGAGATCAAAAAGTCCCATTGTGAAAATATTTTCTCATCCAGATTTTAAGGTGGAGATTATTTCAGTTATGTCCAGTAGGGAGCTGATATCTATGGTTTGCTCTTCTCCTCAGAAATGAAGGGGAAAAATGGGGGAAATCTGCTTTAAAGCAGCCCTTGAAAAAAATTTTTGGGCTGCCAGGATGAGGACTTACATTCCAGGTGAGTGAGGACATCTGATCCGAAAGATGATTTTTCAGAGCAGATCAGTCTCTATTTGGTTTTTCAACAGTGTTTGAACCCATCAGGCCCTGCTGAATGTTTCAGAGCAGAGTACTTAAAATTTTAATCTATATTGGATCCAAACTTTTTATGAACTTAGATAAAATAAGACCAAAACCACAGAGCAGTGAGGTTTTAATTATTAAAAAAGAAGAGTTTTCATATTTCCATGTGTAGGTGTATTGTGGATTTTTCCTGCAAAACCCAGCCCAAATATGCATAGCTTTTCTGAGACATGTTTTTATGGTAAATTTCCCAATAGCTGCATGTTATTTCTCTCTTCTTAGTGCCTTTCTCTTCACAGGGGAAAAAAACTAGATCTTTGCTCTTCTCAGAATTTCTCAGTTCTGAAAATTTCAGAAATGTGGTATCTTTTATATACTGTAGGCAGGCATACTGAAAGAAAATTGGTACAATTTCATAAACCTCACTTCTTTAATAAAATCCAAGAATTAAGAATAAAGCAAAACTGGAAAATATTTGAGAATGAAGACACTGTGAGGATTATCTTAAAAAAAATCATCCTCGTGGCTCTGCTTAGCTTTCTCTCCCCATATTACATGCTAATAAAAAGAAGGTTCTTTGGGGCAAGAACATATCTGCTTTGGTGCTTTACCAAGCTCAGTGGGGAGGAAAATCTGACAACCGAATACTTCTTATAATAATTAATTACTTGCATCATCCACTGCTGAAGATTGTATGTCCCAGTGCACTAGCCCTCAGCAATATGTATGAAAATCTTGGAGGTCTGAGCCCACAGCAAAAGAATTGAAATTCTCAGGAGATATATTTTCAATTAAAGCTATTTATGTTAATACTTCAGATACTTCAACAATAGTTTGCTGAGGCATGCAGGGTATCTCAGTTATAAAGAAAAGAGAGAGAAATAATTAATGTGCCCATTTTGATTTCTAGTTTCCCTAATTTTATTTTCTTTGTTTTTTCTAGAAAATTTAACTGGCAAACAAATCAACAATAACTCAGCAGCTGCTCTGAAGTTTCCTTAGTTACAAGAACAATCATGTAAAGTAAAATAATTCCACTCTGCACTGTTACACAGGCCAGTACAAACAATTCAGCCAGCTGATAGCAAGCTTTTCTTTCCCTAAATAGTCTTTGCTATATCTCCATGAAGGAATACTTATTGCCAATAATTGGTAAATGTTTCTAGTACAGCAATGTCTCTCTAACCCAGATGAGACTCTAAAGCCCTTTACGAGCGTCCATGTACACACAAATCGCAAAGATCGTCCCAGCTCAGAAAACTTTCCATTTAAATCAGTAACAGACAAACACCAGGAGAAAAGCAGTACTATTTTGTCCTGTTTTGCATGTGGGTGACTAAAGCCTATGAAATCCACAGAAAGGTGTAGAATCATAGAATGACTTGGGTTGGAGAGGACCTTAAAGATCATCTAGTTCCGACCTTGCCAAGGGCAGGGACAGCTTCCAGGTTGCTTAAAGCCCTATTCAGCCTGGTCTTGAACATTTCCAAAGGTGAGGCATCCACAACTTCTCTTGGCAATTTGGTCCTGTGTCTTACCACCCTCTGAGAAAGGAATTTCTTCCTGATATTAAATCTAAACACACTCTCTTAAGGTTTAAAGCCATTACCCCTTATCCTATCACTACATACCCTTGTGCAAAGTCCTTCTGCAGCTTTCCTGTAGGTCCCCTTTGGTTTTGGAAGGCTAAATTAACTACCAATGGTAAATTACACAGGCACTTATCTGTGTTTTTACATTAAGACCCTGCTAAAAGAGGAGAAAACTCAACCATGCCACACAGAGTGCACTGCCATTGATGTGAGCACCTCCTTTCTCAGCAATTTTGGAAATTTACAGTTTCTTTGTGGAGCTATAAGAGCAGTTTGAGGTTGACCACAGACTTTACCGTGATGTAGAGGTGTTTACAGGACTTTACAGAGAATACAGGAGTCTCCTGACGTTCTCAGACCCACTTTAGACACTGAGGAGACTATTAGGCTGTGCATGATGAAACTAAGTGTCTTTTCACCCAGCAGAGAGGAAAAAAAACCTTACTAACTTTTTATATTTCCACAATATTTCAGATCTGTTTTAAACCTAGGACTGAAATCAGTAATGCCAAGGACATAAATGCCAAGGCTGCTCTTGGTGTATGTTGCCAAACTTCATCTGCAAGGAGATGGGCACAAAATACTCTGGGGCACATCACCACACTGAGGCTTACAGCCACACTTAGGGCTAAATTCTGAGAAAGCAGTTAAACATTTGAAGTTCTCTAATCTCAACCAAATCTTAAGAGAGTTGTCAGTAAATAAGCTGAATATGAAGGTAGGCACGGAAAATCACTGAGTACCTGCCCTTCCTACACTGTTCAAAAATCTAACATAACACAATGTCCCTTTCTTTGAAAGAAACATCTGGATGCTTGCTGTGGAGGGCATAGTCTGACTACCAATATTGCCTTACTTATAAAGCAAACAGCATAATGAAATCTTGGGACTTTGTATTACTTTTTGTCTTGTTTTTTTAATAGAAAATATATGATTTTTACATGTGAAGAAATGCAAAAATATCACATTTTACATTAAGTACTTACTTTTAGATTGCTAATGAAAGTATACTTTGGAATTTTACAGATTCATTTACATACTTATAAAATCATACAAGCATTTGCAATAAAAAAATGGAATAAATGTTTAAAAATCTACAATACACAATAGGCTTTTACCCACTAGCCTCTAGAAATGAAAAAGCCTAAGCATAGCATGGCCATAGACACCAGTTAGCTCCATGGAGCTAAGAATGGACTGGCTCCATCTGAAATTGAGGCCAAGGGAGAGAAGAGCTGTGAACTCCCAATTCCTGTTTCCACAAAGCAGCAATGGAATTCACTACTCTCAGTACAGCACAGCAAGTAGTTTCTGATTCCATGTGGGAGATGCAAATTTTTCAAGAGTCTTCCTCAGCTACTTTCCCCTTCCTTTTTTCATACCAAGTTTGTATCTGTTCAGAACTAAATATTCATATAACGAGCATTCAAATGCTCAGAGAGCAAATCATTCATAGCAACAGAGGCACACAGAGAATAAGCCTTGCTCCTTTAGTCAAACCTTTCAGACCTATCAACAGAGGGCTCCTGTGTCCAATATTGGGGAAATCAATTATTGCCAGACCTTGACAGTTACCTTGAAACATGAGCTATTCTTGCATGATAAAATTGCCTTCTCCTGTTCTACGTTAGAATGATTCAGGTTTTCCACTGATTCACACAAGATATTTTAACTGTAGTCCCCATCTATTTTCTGGGGTTGAGGGTGATGAGCCATTTGTTCTACCAATACTAGCAAGTGCCAAGTGTATGTCAAAGATCGTATCTGTGGAGTTTTTCCTGGTTTTTTAGCTTACAGTTCTCCTATTATTCCAACTCTGGACCTTAACTAGGCAGTATTTGTCAGCTATTTTGTGGCACAAACAAATAGGGCCTGTGATAAAACCAAAGGAAGATTTAAATTCAGCCCTCCAGAGACACATGGTTACCCCAGTAACACTTGACCCACCATTCCTTGCCATGGACCCCTTTCAAACATCTGTATTTTAACCTGATTCATGTTTCTTTCCTTAATGTATTTTCTTTTATTCTATTCTATTATGGTCTATGGGTTGCAGTCTGAGTTCCAAGCAAGTACAGCTCAACTTGGAAAGGCTGTCAAATTATTAACATCACCGTGAGAGACTGAACTGTTTAGGGATAATGACTCAAAGCACTCTCTTATTTGTGGAGAGCCAGGGTGCTTTGATGAAATGGAGGAGGTGAGCTTCTAATCCGATAAAGCAGAGGGTGGATAATGGCCTATGAGGGAGATAGGAGACAGACAATATGGTGCCTATTCTCATGCTGAGTCACCCTCCCTTGCACAAACCACTGGGTTGTGGGGCTCCCCCTCCTCTCCCTGAGGAAGTACCAGGACGCTGGGGCGTGGCCCAAGGTCGTTTATCTCTGCTGATGGACCACAATGGGCCATACCATAATGAGCTGGTGTGATGGGTAGCTGTGTTGCATTAGAAGATGTCAACGATATGATCCACAACATTACATTACCTAGTGTGAAGCCCCTGCTCTGGGTGAGGTACCTGGGTGTTCTCAACTGTACCTGAGTGAATATAAACTCAGTGGATGTTGCGTTCCTTGGATTTTCCCAGGAATTTTTCCCCACCACTTCTCTGGTGTTCCCCCATCGGCTGGCAGATCTAGTCCGTGACCACCACTTTGACCAAGACTACACAGCAACCAAGTCTTGTCATGGTAACTACCATGCATGTGGCTGTGGATTGTTGTCTACACATACACAAGACATGGTAAGTCATCACTCCTGAATGGTTGTATCAAAAAGTCTTTTTGTAGTCGTGTGTGAATTTGAAAACTTACCTGCTGCTCTAAGAAGAATATGTTTTTGAATTTGTATAATTTTGTCTTATCTTAATTGCAACTTTGCAAAACGTTATCAACTACAAACCAACATCCTTGCTCTAACAGACCTCTGAATTCTTGGATGTTTCAATTAATTGCTTCTGTCTCATCCAACTAATCTCCATTACCTATTAGTTCTTCTTAGACATTAAATGAAAATATGTTTCTTAGCAGTTGTAACAGTAAGGTGATACATATGGGAGGAAGTTTAGCTTTCACAAAGATTTAAGCTCAGGACAGAAAGCTTTGGGACTCTTTTGAGTGGCTTGCTCCTCCAGGATAAAGAATAACAACCACAAGCAAAAGCTGCTACTTAAAAGGTGTAAAAAGGGGTTAGAACTCACAAAAATACAAGAAGAAAGTTGGATTAAAATAGATACACATTCCTCAAAATCCCTATGTGCCATTCACAGTGATATATTTTATAGAAACCTTTTTGCAATTTAGCAGTCCCAGCGGGAGCTTCTTTCACACATGAACAGGAAGTGTCCATTGGCAGCTTGGTGGCTGACCAACACCTCTCGTTCATGAATAGGTGACAGCTAAAACAATTTCAACATTGCAACCACTACTGCCTTATTCATCAAGTCCTTTGCTGATCTGCCCAATTTCTCCCTCTTCCCTCCAAGTTTGAAATTGTTTGGATACAAGAAAATTGTTGCTCCAGGGTGAATTTAGGCACTAGTCTGTCCTGAAGCACAGGCAGAGGGATTCATGCAGTTCTTTATGCTGCTGAAAAAAAACCAAATCATCTCTTTCTTTTCTGCTGTTGCTTCTTAAATATTTTTCAATGCTGTTCAGTATAAAACCCCAGGAGAAATGATAAAACTCCACTGACAGATTCTTTTTATATATGCTAGAAACTTGCACCCCTGGCCAGAAAGCTGTTTGCAGGAGGAACATTTTATTAAAATTTGCAAAAACAGCCCAGAAGGAAAGTTGCTTGTCTTTCATGACAGCTGTTGTTCCATCTGGCTGGCTCAGGTCATCAAAGTGTTGCTTTGGAAGATAGATGGTGGTCACCAATATTCAGTGTGTAAGACCCAGCAAATGGAAACTTGCTTTCGATCAATGTTAATTACACTGGTGATTACATCAAATACGCAAATTATTCCAAGAAATCAGGTGTGCTTCCAACACCATAACTGCATCTGTTCAGCAAATTAAATGTTCATGGGACTTTTCCTTGGCCCTGGAGCAGCCTACAGCCACTTTACTACTCCCTTGGCCTCCACAACGATGGAGTCTTAGACAGGCAGACTACTGAAAATCACCCCCAGCCCACACTAAATCTAGACTTGGCTAAGAGTGCAAGTCAGCCCTGGCCAAAATAGTAATGACTGTGCCCAGCAGGATAGGTGATTACAGGTGCTGGAGCCTGTGGCCTGACACTGATTTAATATTATCAGTGTAGACAGCAAGCCTCAGGAACCAGAACTGCACTCTCTCACTTTCCTCTCACTTCCCAAGTGTAGTATTGGTGGGTCTCCATCAGTTAGACATCTATGGAATTAACTGTATTATAGCTGACATGGCTGCTTCTGCATTTCTGTTCCTTTTCTAGAACAAATCCTACTGTTTTAAGATGGCTATGTACTCTCAATTACATCCAGTCCAGTCTAGTCCAATGCCATTCAGTCCAAGTGAACCCTTTCTGAGCAGGTGTAAAAGAGCAAAGTCTGGATTCCCTGCCTTCCTTCCCTGAGGTGTATATTCTGAACTCTAGAGATGGATGTAGAAATGAGCCCATGATGGAGTAACTTAGAGCTTCCAGCCACATAAAAAAAATTGCATCAGTTTGAATTATCTAAATTATAAGAGTTTATACTTCTTTGAGGACTCTTGAAATCAGTAGGCCAAATTGAGAAGGACTTTGGCAAATGGAGACCAACAGAGCCTGTCTAAGGAGTCTAAACATGTTTTAAAACAAGGGTCTTAAAATCATTCAGGATTTCACTTTTCATCATTTGAGAAGCAGAGAAGGTGGGTAAAGCAAGGAGAATGTAAGATAAGTCGAGCATTGTTGATTTCCCCTCTGATCCATGGGAAGAGACAAATACCCTCAGACTGACAACACTTTGTATAGCAAAGCTTCTGTACCCAATACATTTATTTTCTTTTTTATTCCCAGAGAGGTATGCTGCAGTTAACATGATCTTGTAAAAGACAGCAATTCTGTATTGATAGTGTTTTTTCAGGGAAGGAATGTATAGAAACAGATGCCTCCCCACAAGAAGCTGGTTGCTTGTGCTGCACGGAACAAGTCAAATCCTAATGAGCTATCCTGAAAAAAACATTGTTGCAGGGGATGAGGGAGGACTAGGAAGCAGTGACTGCCCTCGGACCAGGTGGAAAATGCTGCCACACTGCTGTTTAACACATTCACAACAATGTTCCCTGCAAGATGTAATCAGCCCTCTTGCAATTATTAACCTTTTCAGCCCAGGGTAAGTGAGGCTGCTGGGCAGGTTTGCCATCCATCTGAGCTGATGGTGTTCCTTGCCTGGTTCTTGCTGCACCCTCCACTCCCACCCAAGCTTCACTCAGGGCAGTTGCCACCATCCCTCACCTTCACAGCTTGCAGCAGAGGACCCAGATGCAGGAGGTGAGGGAGACGTGACAAAGGCACAGCAGGCTCACTTTACCTGGATCAGCTTCACACAGCAGCACACATGGGCATGCAAGATAAGCAGTGCAGACCACAGCACTGAAATCATGTTGGCAACATTAATACAAATAGACTGCCTATCGCCCACACAGGCAGTGCCATTTGAGGGCAATGCCAATGCTTGCAAGTTTGAAAGAAATGTGAAATTGCCCTAGTTTGAAGCAAATTCTTTTAGGAGAGGTGATTCTACTTCTCATCAGGCAGGGGCTGCCTGATTTGCTACTCATTTAGGTGACATTTATATTAGGTGACATTTATATTCCAATAATGTTCAGAAAGCCTGACCAGAACTAAGACTGAAATTGTGCAAGCAAAGACTGGGAGGGTGCCAGCTTAGTTAATGGTTACTACTGCCCTTCCAAACTTTTATTAATCTTTTTTTTCTTCCTTCCTTTCTTTCTTTTTTTTACTGGAAGGCAGCAATTCTAATCTTAGCAACATCCCTATTCTATGCATGGTTCATCACCATGCCACCTGGAATTAATATTTACCTTATTCTTAGCCTCAGTTAAGATAAGCAAGTGTCTTCTGGCCAAGTGACCCAAGAGGACCCCAAACATAAAACATTCACTTTTGTCTCTCAACTTTTCCCTGAAACATAGGACATAAAGCCAAAGGGGGCTCTGTGAAATCCACAAGCTAGGAAAGGGAGGTGAGTGCCCCCATGCTGGTGTTATAAATGTATGGTTAATTCGCATTTTATTACAGCAGCCTTATATGTATATGAAACAAACTGTATCTCCAAAATACCCCCCTGTACAAATTATGTTCATGGTTGAATGAGCAAGAACTATATCATCCTCTTCCTGAAACCCAAAAGATAAGGTATTTTGCAGCACAATGCAGGGTGTAACAGGATTTTGAGGGAGTTGGGCAAGGCTAACGACCCAGCTATCAACACCAGATAAGCATCATATCTGCTCATCAGAGACATTCATCCCCTACCCAGCCAAAGGAAAATGCAGTCAAGACATTTTTGCCTTCCCGGAACTCTGTCCACCACCTGAAGAAAAGACAATCAAGACGTGTTTGCCTTCATGGAATTCTGCTCACCATACACACCTGAAGAAAACAATATCCATCTACATATTCAAAAGACTGGACTAAACAATGGACAAGCCTCAGGGCACGAAATCTGTATGAAACTCAGCTTTGGGAAACGGCTGATGTGAACCAGTGGGGGGCATATAGTCTGGAGAGGCTGTGTCCCAGGTTCACCCAGCTCTGATACTCGGGGTCAGAACTGTCCTTTGATTGTGGCACTGCTTGATTTCTCACTTTGTCATTTTTCCAATAAATTTCTTAACCGAAAATATTGGGGAAATTGTCATTTATAACACTGGTCTCTGTCCACCACAGAAAACCAGCACTTCTGTCATCCTGCTGCTCAGGATGGCACAGAGGAAAGCAGAGGCAGACAGCTAGAGATTTCTGAGCAAGTTAGAGCTATTTTAGCTTTCCTATCAAATAATTCACATTTTCAAAAGGTTTCAAGCCAATTGATGGCTCTACATTGGAGGCAATGTCAGACTGAAATGGTTGATGGATCACCAAAAATTACGATCACCAAAAATCTTTTGTCTACTGTAGCAAACAGCAAAGAAACAGCTCCTCATCTACTGAAGCCCACCCCTTCCTGAATATGTCTCCTAATTTGGATGGCAAAAGAACCCTGAGATGAGATAAGGTGGTACTTTTGTCCAAGTATCCCAAGTCAAAGGAGAGGAATGTATCCACAAGTGTAAGGGGTTGAACTGCCAACATTTGACTACCAGCAGTACCCACCCAGGTGCTGTAAGAGACTGGTGCTAATGGACCAGTACCAGAGTTTTGTGGACTCTTTCCCTCCACCACTTGACGGATACAGTCTGTAACCATTGAGACCAGAAGAAGAGGAGCAACAGGGTGTCATCGGAATCTACAGAGTGGTGATACCTTTTTTCTGCTTAACATGTTTCATTCTCTCCCCCCCACCCCTTCCTCTCTCTCTTTCTCTCCCCCTCATTTCCTGTTAAATAAAATCTGTACTATTGACTTGGGCCTATGGTGTAAATTGCACCTTAATTCAGACAGAGGTATCTCTCTAATAATTGGATCATTATGGTCACTCCTGTGAGTCACAAGACATTTCTGCAGGAGGACACACAAA
This sequence comes from Acrocephalus scirpaceus scirpaceus, assembly GCA_910950805.1. NCBI lineage: Eukaryota > Metazoa > Chordata > Aves > Passeriformes > Sylviidae > Acrocephalus > Acrocephalus scirpaceus. Next base: position 49,252,881 of record OU383774.1, on the reverse strand, counting down.
AGGATGAGTAGCACCTGAGTCAGCCACTCACTCCAAAAAGTACATGGCCTGGTGCTTGTATGAAGAGGGGAAATGCTCATATGAGAAAAATATCTTCCAAATTTTAAGAAGGGGTTGCTTGGAAGAAGGGCCAAGTGGATCACAGGAGTAACATAAAATGTGAGTGTCACCTTGGGAACCTTCTATAGACCTTCCAGTCAGGACAATGACATCAATGAATTATTCTTTGAGGAATAAAGGAACACTTCTATGTCAACCGCCCTTGTCTTAATGCGGGACTTCAGCTTGGCAGAAATTACCTGGGAGCATCACACAACTGGTACAACCCAGGTCAGAAGATTCCTAAAATACCTGAATAACAATATGGAACAGGTCCTAAGGAAAACTAACTCAGAAAGATGCCCTCTTTTATCTGCTTGTCAACAGTGTGGATCTCACGAATGGAGATTGGTGGCTGTTTTGGCCACAGTGACTACAAAGCGTTTGAGTTTATGTTTGATATTTATGTCTGGTTCTTCACCCAGAGGCTGGTCAGGCACTGGAACAGGCTCCCCAGGGAATGTGGTCACAGCATCAGCCTGACAGAGCTCAAGAAGAGTTTGGACACTGCTTTCAGGTACATGGTGTGATTCTTGGGGTATCCTGTGCAAGGCCGGGAGTTGGACTCTGTGATCCTCGTGAGTGACTCCCAACTCAGCTCATTCTGTGCTTCTGTGATTTGAAGTTTAGCTACCTGCATCTTCTGGTTCACTAGTTCCTTTTCAGTTTCAGTCTGTATCATATGAAAACATACTTATTTCTACCTAAGAAACCATGACCCAAGCTAAAAATACCTTTGTAATCTGATAAATGAATTGACACAGTGAATGACTGTCACTTCCTAGTGTAAGTGATGAGAGTTAGAAGGGCACAAAACCAAACATGATAAAAAAGATAGTATTTCTATTTTCACTTAGCTGTAATTCACATTTGGAGCAACGGAGTGCATTTCCTCCTGGGATATCTGAGATGAGAAAAATTATGACAAACTGAAGAGACTTAATAATAACCACAAAACCAGTGAAAATAAAAGCATTAAATAGAATTTTACAGTTAATTACTAGTGGTCAGGGCAAAAAAAATACTTGCACTTCTAAGAAACCAAACACATGAAAAATAATTCATAATGTTATAAGATCACATTTAGTTGTTTAGTGACTATTTGATATGACTTGATATATCACTAAGCAACATACTAACATTCATCAAAACAAATGTCTCCCATTTTCAGTATATATCTTCCTCACACAACTGCAAATGTGCCTACATAAACGTGACACAAACATTTTTGTATCAGAGGAAAAACAGGAGCTCTTTTTATTTTTTTTTTCCTGTTTTAAATGAGAAGAACAAATAAAATTGACGTCAAGGTTGGTAGCAAGGTCTACTGTGTAAAACCGTGCCCATGAATCAGTACAAAGGAGTTAGTTAATGGCTACAGGGACAGCAAAAATATAGCAAGCTGACATTTAAGAGAGAACTGTCTTTGTAATTAAACTGCTGATGTGCAAACCTACAACAGAAAAAGTGATCACAGTAATAAGCCCTAAACAAAGACTGAGAATCAGAACAAACACGTCAATACCTACAGGCAGGGAGTACATTAGAAGTGATTGTCACTACCAGTAATCAGTGCCTGAAAATGCTGAAGTTGTCAAAGGGGCTTTGCTTTTGGTGGCTGGGGTTGCTTATCTGTCTATTCAGAGCACTCCTGTGTAACAACTTTTCACACTCTAGATGCAGGCGGCAGTCCAGTTGAACAGACTTTAAAAAAGATAAATGAGTACAAATGTCAGCTAAAATAGCTGAATACCAAAGAAGGAGCCTTAACTGTGTTTATAAGGGGTTTGAGCTTGGCCCAAAGTCTCTCTGTCTCTGAGGAGATTGGACAGAATATCCACATTGCTGGAAAGTACCCGCTGTGTACAGCAATCTGTGCCCAAAGGGCATGGAGTTATTTATCCTACTTGCTTGAATCATGGTATTAAGGATGATATATGAATTCAAGGTCAAAGTAGCCCACTGCTGCCAGGCTGTTTTTTTTAATCCTTTGTTAAAAAACCTCTTCTTTACCAGTGTGGAAGACAATTTTTAAATATCATCTTCATGACTTTATGTATTTTACCTCTCACTACGTCTAAACCTCTCCATAACTCTTCACACCAGTTCTCTAAAGAGCGCTGGGAAAACATACAAAAAATAACAGGAGCCTTAGACCCTGTTTTCAAAAGCAGAAACACAGTTACTACAACTTCCCCCCCATCCTGGAAATGTGAAGAGTTAACTTCACAGGGGTGTGGGTGAAACCAGCTGTACTCTCTCTGCTCAGCTCTGGCCAGAGCTGTCTCTTTTTGCCATCTCCTTTGCTGTTTGGCAAGGTACATCACTAAGACCTTTATAGGATAAACCGGTGTTGGAGATTAGGACAAACCAAGACAGCTGGGACAGCAAACACCAAAATCTGCAGTTCTGACCACCAATGAGCTCTGCATAGGAAGAGCCTAAAGCCCCTAATTTAACAAGCACAATGGTACATATCTGGACCATAGTTTGTGCTGCATCTTAGACTGCAGTCCAAAAAGCAATCAAGTATCCTCTCAGCCACCTCTAGAGCTGAATGTGCCTTGTCATTCCTCATGGGAGGCAAGGAGGTTGACCAGGAAATGCCACATAGTTGACATGAAAATAAGAGTTTTAAACTGAGGTGTCCTTCACTGCAGCCTTTCCAGCTAATTTAGATCAGGTTGGTGTGAATGACAGAGGAAACCTACTATTATTTTTTCTCCTGACAGTACAAGGGTTCTAAAAATTACATGCCTCTAATCCCTCATTAGCTGGTGTTTTGAATTCCCAGCTGTGTAGCTTGTGCTCAAGGAGAAAGTGACAAGAGAAGAGTCATAATCCCTGTGGCAAGAGCTGTCACCAAATACCTGCTGGGTGATAAATCCCCTAGGTTTTTCAACTAGGTTGTTGTTTGTGGTTTTTTGGTGGGTTGCTTTTTTTTTTGTGCTTAAACTTCAGGGATGCACTCAAAATACAGAAAAATCAATGAAAATTACATCCAATCTCAAATTCATAGCATCTAGCATGACCTATTTATACCAGCTGACATGAGATCTCAGTCTTTACAAGACCCCTCATATCATAGACTAGAAAAAACACAGATTGACAAGCTGTATATATTCCTAAATAGTTCTTCTATCATTTTCTCAGAAAATGTAGCTTGCAGCACTGCAGCTGGCTGGGAAACTGATTTTCCCCTGTAATGGCCACTAAGACTAAGCTCTCTATGCAGATTTCCAACACATTAAAATGAAACTAATAAACCAAGCATCATATTGAATAACACTCTCAAATTATTTGAGTTCAATATTCAACAGAACCAACTTGAGCTAACAATAGGCAGGCCAATTGCAAATGATTGCATTTTGCAAATGAACAAGCACAGATAAAAAGCAAAGATAACATCATCGAAAACATTTTAGCTGATAATCACTACGTGGTTTGCAGTATTTTATATTATAGTGCATTTGTCATGCATTTAGTAAAAGCCATGGTGCCATAAGCAACATGACACTTACCAGCTGTGCACATTGTCAGCATGCAAACAGTGCAGTATAAACCCAGGCTGATGCTGGAAGAAACACTTATTAGGCATTGAATCAAAATCTTCTCAATTCAAGGAGAAATTGGTAAGGAGCTTGTGTGGTTTTAAGGTATAAGCACAGAAGAGCTGAGGTTGGAAGGAACCTCTGGAGGTCCTCCAATCCAACCACCTTACTCAAGCAGAGACACCCAGAGCCAGTTGCCCAGGATCAAATGTGAACAGTAGGCAGGCTTCAGTGGGGAATACAAAACATTGCATTCCCAAACATACATTTATCTACCATACAGATACAGGTCAAGTAGTGATGGGGTCAGCTTTCTCAGGCTATGCTATCATCTGCCTTTGACCTTGCTTGTGAGCAGCCAGCCCTTGGGGGAGCAGGGAAATTTAATCACCTGTATGGGCTGTTGTTCTCCCTTGTTGCTTTACATGACAACAAAGATATCAGATATCAGTGACTTCTTTTTCTTGATGAAATGATCTTATCATCAGGCACTGAACAGTGCAAGTTTTCACATGGACTACTATCTCACCCACATATCCCCCAACCTTGTTACTGACAGCTTGGGTTGGAAACTCCAAACTCAGGGATTTTCAAGGTCAAAGAGGATTTTGCAGCCGCTGTGCAAGATCTGGATAACAAATAGATTCAAGACTTTACACTTCACATACTATAATTTGAAATACCTTACAGTTATGATAGATGAAGCTTTGCTAATTGATGCATCATCTCTGTAGAAATTAATGGCAACACCTAATAGTTATAGAGTACCTTGTGTCACAGGGTCTTTAAGCTCTCTATAAAGCAAAATACAAAACCATAATAACATTACTAGTGCTCAGGAACAATTTCAGTTTACCCTATGGAGAGTTTTTCTGTCCTCAAATTAGTCAGTTATCCCCCAGGAAAAATATTTTATTTTTATACAACTTTATTACAAATAAACATTTTCATTTCTGCTGTTTCACGGGGTCTCACATCTCCCAGTAACATGAGGAAACAACATACATCTGGAAATCTGTTGATACTGACTGCTGTCAATAGGTTAGGTACAATCCTCTGACAAAAAGAAAACCAAGTTTCAAGGCACCTCTCCTTGCAGCATCTAGACTCCTGAAGAATTCATCACAAAAGGAAAACAAGAGTCTCTAGTGAATTGTGTTGTGTGGAAGGCTTACTGCTGTTATGGTCAGTGAATAGTGAGTGCATTAGCAAGGAAAAATGTACTCTGTCAATGAGACAGTGCCTGAGAATTTCCCAGCAGGATTACTCCAGCAAAATACTACAGATGGTACAAAAATTTCAGTATAGGAAAGGCTCTGAGGGAGATACACACACATATGTAAAATATATTCTATCATTATGGTATTATTGCATTATTAGATTATTCTATATACATTAACACAGTTCATGAACCATTACATTAAAATCAAAATGCTCATGAAGTAGAGTGGTACTGAGTAATTTCCATTCCTAAGTATAGAAGGCATACCAGGGAAATGCACTGAATATATCAACAAGAACAGTGAGCTACACTAATGCACTTGGTTTTACCAAATAAACATCAAAGAACCAAATGCAATGTTGTTTGTGAAGCAGTTTTCTCTCCTTGTCTGAACCTGTGTCTTTCCTTTGCTTGAATACTAGCCTCTGGAGTCCACAGAAATACTTTGGTGGTTGTTCCACTGAATAGATCACCATTTTTCAGACTAAAGAGAACTAACAGATGTATTGATATCAAATCAATAGTCACAGATTTCAATGAAAGCTGTAGTTTCCCATAGTTGATAGTTTATTACATTAATTTTGGTTACACAACCAGAAACAGCCTTCTTCACAGGTCACTGGAAAATGAGGCTCTTCACAAACCTTTTTCACTCCACTGAGTAACATGACCACTAAGAAGATGGGCTAGGACTCATCTGTGCCATGCCTATGTCTGAGACAGTCACGCTGTGCTCTGTTTGAAGTCAACTCTGAGGGACAGGCACTTTCAGAGGATGATTCAGCTGATGTGATTTATGTGCCTGCCTCAGGATGACATTCATTGTCTCCTGCTGTCTGCATGCTTACTTCTGTCTTTTGACTGTAAAGTAACTGGCTAAGGTCTATTGCAAGACAGTTTGGGTAGTAAATACTGTGGTGACTAGCAATGATTGACAGCATAGCTTGCAGTTTGTGAATAGTTACCCTGTGGCACACTGCAGATTCCCAAAGGATTTAGCAGTATCCAAAAACCTCACAGCTGGGCAGAAACAAAGTAGTCAGCCCTTCTCCCAGTGAGAAAGGGAAATGTCTCTCATATGCCCAAAGTACACTGACAAACAATGTTAGTTGATTTGCAGAAAGGTTAAACAGGACATTCTTCCTCAGTAAAATTACAGCAGAGGACAAAGGTCAGATGTTTTTGACAAAAACATGCCTCTCTAGAAGAAAATTCAAGATGCTTTATCCAGTCAGGAATGACATCAGCAAATACAAAATGTGAAACCATTAATTAATTACACCACAGTCACTGTGCTGGAGTGACGTAAGGATTAGTGCAGAACAAGAGCTGGACTTGACTCAGCAATGTTCTTTCTGTAGTGAAAAAGACATCACCATGCTCAATTATAAAAACAGAGCTGCAGCTTGAGGATGCAGAAGGTCATGGGCACTGTGATTCAGGAGGAGGTGAACAGGCAGAGCACTATGAATGGTCACAGATCTATAAATCATGTCATATCAAGAAAAACTGAATGCAATGGGAATGCTTAGCCTAAAGAGAAGTCTGAGAGAAATATAATAAAGCTCTCAAGAATGCAAATGGGTCCTGCAAAGTGAAAAAGAGCAATCATTATCCATATCTGCATTGGGCTGGACAAATTAAAACAAATGGATTTAACTCTCAAAATAAAAGATCCAAGGGACAGCTGAGGGAAAACTATGTAGCAGTAAGAATGGTAAAACAGTAAAATATAGAGAAGCCTCTTACAGCAGAGATTTTCGTATGTCAGACCCAGGCATGGCACCAGCACGGGAGAAGGTCAGAAGAAATAACCACCTGCCTCACAGCTCCTTTACAGGCTTCCCTAGTACTCAGATCCTGTGATTCCCTAACACAATCAGCATTAAGTAACAATCTCCTCCTGGGCATTTGTTAGATGGCAGCATGGAAAGTGACAACTTTTTTGAGGAATAGAGATTGCTGTGGGGTGTTCACAATATAACAAAAAACTTAGTACATGCCCTCCGTGACAGCACTACCAGCATCATACCATATCCCTCTTCCCAGGACTCTGGATTGTGCTGCACTCTGAGCTGCTCCCCCCGCAGAGGTTACCTCAGGTGGCTACTTACCTTGCTATTGGCGTGACTTTCTTTTCAGCTTTTGACTATAGTAGAAGGATTCAGAGAAGTAACCACCAAAGACACAAGGTGTGTAGCAACAGATCCTTCCGTTCTGAAGTAATCAGTTCAGAAATAGTTTGGATTACATTAAAAAAAAGAAAAAGCCTCACAAAAAGTAATATAAAAATAAACACAGTACAGACAGATGGAAAAACACCTCTCTACAGCGTTATTTGACACGTCTTCCTTAAAGCATGAAAGTGCCTTTGAAGTTCAACATTAACTGCATACATTATCACATAGTAAAGGAATGAATAAATAAATGTTTGGGCTTTTAAAAAAGCCCCATGCTGGAGATGTATCTCTAGCTGAAAATGTCATTAGTCAGCAACTTCACACCCTCAACCTCCCCACAGCCAGAGCTGCAGCTCAAAGCAGAGAAAAGATTGAGAGCCATCTCCCTCACTAACCACAGCGAGATGAGTGACAGTGAGAAATTGTCCTCACCCATTGCAAACAACCTTGTCAACTGTAAGGAACCCTGGTAGGGGAAAATGAGCTGGAAAAGCACATGGAAATTTTTAACTGTTTTGTTAACTCACACTATCACCTGGAACTAAACAGAAACTAATCAAGTGCTATGAATAACCATGTCTTTAATGGGCCATAAATCACAGTCTGAAAGACAAGTGTCTGTCTTGAACCCAAGGCTGATACTGTAACCAGTCTTCCCCAGCTCCATTTCCTTTTTCAGCATATCTGGACCAGTAACTTTGCTAGATGGACAATTTCTCCTTCTTTTGTTTGGCCCTTTCTTCATAATTAGAAATGTAAAAATGTGGGCTATCTGTCCTTGGTAAAAGAAAATAAACATGTACTTGCAAACGCTGTTGCTTTGCACAGAAAAGATGATGAAAGCATCTCTGCAGAAGACAGTGGCACCTCTCTAGATGAAGGATTTTACCAATCTTCCACTTTTCAAGCTACATAGAATTTTGACTGTCTCTCAAAAAAGAAAAACCAAAAAACCAATCGACTCTGATTTTTCTGAGCAAGGTGCAAGGAAGAGTGAGGAGGTAATTTTGGGTTTGATTTTCATTTGAAAATTTGTCCTTATGTAATCAATTAAACCACACACACCACACTTCTATTTAATACTCCCTTGACATTGGTGTCAATGATTGTACAAGGTTTAAAGGAGTAGGAGATGTGCTCTAAGCTATAGTGTTTGACACTAGCTGGTTTCCCCAGACTGAGCCAAAATTAACTAATGTACTGTTCTTTGACCAAAAAATACAGCCTCTGCCCTTCCTCCCAAAAAAACAACCCAACAACCACAAGAAAAACCAACAAAACCAAAAACAACCCAACCCAACCCAACCCAACCCAAACCAAACCAAACCAAACCAAACCCAAAACAACTGCTTAGGAAGCTCCTACCCCTTCCCACCCGTGTGCTGCAACTCACTTTCCTCAATATGGCATGGTGTCCATGGGACCACACTGTAAACAAGAACCATGAAAAGACAGGGGTTAGGGAAAAGTCTGCCTGGCAGAGAGTTGCTTCTATTTCTAATCCAGAGCATTTCCATTGTGGGCTTGATGCACACTCACAGGCCCCTACAGCAGTACAATGGAGCACCTGGCCAGTCCTTCCTGCACAGTTCTTCCTGCAGATACCAACCACTCTGACCCAAATCCCATCACAGCCCCAGGCATCTGCCCACTCTCCTATGTCTGGTTGGCCAATTCTGAAACAAAGAAGGAAAGCCAAAATTTTGTGGGATTAACTAATCTGTAATTTCTAGTGAAGTTTGAAGCCAATTCAGTGAATTATTCAGCATCTTCTATATCAGTAATTTACCATAAGAATAAAAAACCAGAAGCCTGAGCATCAGAGCTCTGTTGGCTGCAGTGCAAGAGTCATGGCCATCCTGAGTGTCAGGAAATGCTGAAGGGTATCATCACAGGGGGTTTGAGCTGATGAAACCCCAGCAGCAATCACAGAGACAGAGATGGTTTGGGGTACTGTTCTGGTCTTCCTCTCTGGATGCCAGCATGGGAACAGAAGCACAGAAGCAGAAGAGCACATTTGAGGACACCCTTAAGCAGTGCCAGGCTGCCAGTGCAAAACAGGTGAAGAGGAAATGCACTGCAGCCAGGCAGTGCTACATTCCTCATCTTGTCCCTCCTCTCCTTCCCTCCTTCCCTCCTTCCCAGGTTGCACCCCTGTCTGAGAGGGCACCAAGACACCCCATTACAGCTGACTGCTCATGGAACAGAGGAGGAGGAAAACCCCTGCTCCAGTACAAGCACCTTGCCCCTTCTGTACACTATCATCTCACCAGGCAGCAGAGAGGAACATGTGTTTTCTGACTTTCAGACTCCAAGTGGCATCATCCACCAGAATTTCACACTTATAAGGAATTTTCTCCTGGGTTCTAATTCACAATTTATTTAAAAGAAATATATTTTCTCTCTAGAAATTGGGAATGATTATCAAGATGTACACTTAAAAGGCTTGCATTGTAACAACTGAGTCAATTTCAGGATAACTGATAAAAAGACCTGAAAGCTCCTATCATTTTGCATCCCATACGATGTCCATCCTGGAACCTGCAGATCAGGCCTCACCTCCCTCAAGCACTGTCAGTCTCTCTTTTCACTGCATTATGTTCAGTCAATCTCATCTTGCCAAACTTGTGTTCCCTGCAGTGTGGCAATGCAGACTATGAAAGCACTTCTCCATCCCAGAGAATTAAGCTAACCTCTAAAGCAGTGATCTCCACACAAGAATCAAGGAAAAAAAGCCTACTCTAAAGACCAGACATCAGGCTGAAGAGGAGCTTTTTCACCCATCAGTATGATGGCTGTACCTCTGCTGGCTTTGCAACACAGGGCTGCTCACCTCTGGGTTACCTCACCACTTCATCGTAGCACAGTACACAGCAGGGAATATATTCGTACTATTTCAAAACCAGAACCACTGAGTTATGAAACTGAGACAAGAAAATCATTTAATAGCTGTTGCGTTTTTTATCCACAACCCTGGTGGCCTGGTGTCTAGGATAAGACGGCACGGCGAACACAGGCTAGGTGTGTCGCTCGGACAATTAACTCGCTACACCATTATGGCAGACGGTTAAAATGCGTTTATTAACGGTTACATGCAGTTTAAATACTCTTTGGTTCTCCCCCTTATCAGGGGTCTTACTACTTTTCCTAAAAAGGAGATGAACAGAAAGGAGAGAAGGTGACTGGTCATTGGGGGATTGCTTATCTTTAAATTCTTTCCCTCTCTCGTAACATCCCGAGGGTCTTCCGCTGCGCCTGTCCCTCTCCAGTCCAGCCTACCCGTATCTCCCCCACATCTCCCCCCCTTCTATCACTAAAAAAATGAGGTAGATATATGTATATATATATATATATAAAAGCACTAAATGAGGTAGAAGGTTAGTATTTAACTAAAGGGAGAAGGAGTTTGGAAACCTGAGTAAGTTTTTGCCAGGCAAGTTCGGAAAAGCTTGTGACTGGCAATGTTCCCTGATTAATTCACGGCATTTTCATGCAGGCCTAGGAACAGAATGTTAGTCCGTTCTAGGCGAGCTCTAACAAATGAAACTATCTTGTTCAGCAGGCATGGTCCGAAGATAGCTGTCAAAAGTAGCATTGCCAATGGGCCTACTAAAGTGGAAATCAACGTGGTTAACCATGGGGATTGGTTAAACCAGGATTCGAACCAGCCTTGCTGAGCCTCTCTATCTTTTTGTCTCTGAGCCAGTCTGTTTCGAAGTTCTGCCATCGAGTCTCTTACTACCCCGGTGTGATCTGCATAAAAACAGCATTCTTCCTTCAGGGCTGCACACAGGCCCCCTTGCTGCATGAACAGGAGGTCCAAGCCTCGCCTGTTCTGCAGAACCACTTCCGAGAGCGAAGAGACTGACTTCTCTAGGTATGAAATGGATTTCTCGATCCTCTGCAAGTCCTCATCAATGGTCATTTGCAGTTGAGACAGTCCTTGGTGCTGTGTTGCTAGGGCCGAGACACCTGTTGCCGTTCCAGCGGCTCCCAAGCCAAGTAGCATGGCTATGGTTACTCCTGTCAGTATCTCTCTTTTGTGAAGCCGGCTGGGTTCTTCGAAAAGGTTGTATACCTCTTCATCTGGGTGGTACAGGACCCTAGGAACAATCAGAACTTGGACACAGAAGTCGTTAGAATCATTGAACTTGGGAAGAAACACACAAGGACTTACTCCGGATCTCTGACAGACCCACATGGCTGATGCAGCTGGGACCACCCATTTGTTGTTATTTTTTCTGTTGGGCTTGACAATTTTGGCACAAACATCCCCTTTTCGCTTAGCTAGGGCTGCATTTCCAAAACATCTGCCCCGACCTGAGACTTGGCTCAGGGTGATACCTCTGCGGGGTGTGTCCCATCTGCACTGATGAGGTGCATTGGCTGTGGAGTAAGTGAATGAAGTGTTCACAGCAACTCCTTCATAGAAAGGGGGTTGGACATCATAACAAAGCCAACAAGAGTTAGTTAGGTTAGGGTTAGATTCATTCAGGGATAGAAAAGTAGCATCTAACATACGAAGGATTGGGTCTGGGTCTGATTTGACGAATCGGCCTATCTGGAAAGCCTTCTCATCACTGGTTGGGTTTTCTGTGACACTCGCGGGTAAGGTTTTGGGGTTTGTTATGTTTTTCTCTATCTGTGTGCTTTTAATCACCTTGTTGGGTCCAACCGCTCGGGGTGCGGAAAGCCGGAACCTGGTAATTCGCACATTCACCCACTCTTTTGTCCCGTGGAGGACCACTGTCCATGTCTTACCCACTGTCCAACCAGGATGATTTGGCTGCAAGACTGTCATTTTATAGTACAAACATTTTTTAAATTTTGTGATTTTATAACTGTTTCGATGGGGGTTTGCCTGTACAGAAGGAGGTATTTTGCAACCTGCGGGTGCCCAGGTGAACTGCAGGAACTGGTCGGGCTCTGGTGGGTCCCACCCAAATCCTGATGGCCTGGCATCTGTGACTATAGTTTCACAGCCCCAGTGCCCGCAGTATCCCCACCCAGGGTGATTACAATAACCTTTCCCTGGGTTTGAAGCTGGGCACCAGTAGGATATGTACACGGGTGTTGAGAAGGAATTTATCGTTGGTCGTCCTGGAAACAGATCGTTGGTGCGAAGCACGAAGGATGGAGTGTTTGGTGTGGTGATGGCTCTGAGCACCTTGTTGCTGGAAAGGTGTCTCATGACCCACCTGAACGGCTGATGTGGGTAGTAATCTGGGCTGGCTCGTCCTCTAGCAATGAGCCCCAAGAACAAGATCACACAGATGTGTCGTTGATGCTTGGGTCTCACCCGCTTGGGTTTCTCTGCTGCTGTCTGACGTTTTGGTGGCGTGTCTCGTTCCTCTGGAAGGGGCTTGTATGCATTACGTGGCCGCCCCACCAGCATGTCCTGTAAACAGAAACTCACAGTTTTCATTAGTCTCATTCTGCTCACTGTGAAGATCAGGTTTGATTGATTTGAGAGGACACCACCTGGTTTTCCCGTCCTTTCTGACAGCTGCATACCCTCGCCCTGCAAGCATCAGTTTCCAGCCCCGTTCCCACTCACCCAGCTCATTCCTAATTGCAACCTGTGGGCCTTCCTCTATCATTTTGGAGGCCCAGTGTTTTTGAACAGGACTGTTTGTTTCATTTCCTCTAGGGAACTGATTCAATGCTATCAAAGCTGTTGCCAGTATACGTGTCTGCTCTCCTGAGGGGATAGAATTGGTGAAGCCTTCTGCTTTTGCCAACACCTCTATTTTGTTTTTCAGGGTCTGGTTTGCCCGCTCAACTATAGCTTGTCCGGTGCTATTGTATGGTATGCCTTGTACTAATGTGATCCCCCATTTCGAGGTAAATTCCTGCACTGGTTTGGAAATGAAATTGGAACCATTGTCAGTTTTGATCTGTTTGGGAATGCCAAGCCACGCCATGGCTGTCAGCCAGTGCTGAATTGTGGCTTTGGAGTTAGCTTTGTGATGCTGCGTGGCTATGATCATTCCACTGAATGTGTCCACGGTCACTGCGAGCCATGCTCGGGGCTTCAACAGTTGACACAAGGTGAAATCTGACTGCCAGATTTCTGAGGGCTTGAGACCTCTGGGGTTGACCCCACTGGTCCACAGGGGTGACTTCTGGCAGTGAGGGCATGTGGCCACTACATGTTTGGCATCTGCTGTGGTGATTCCGCATCTCTTTGCCAGTGCTTTGGGTCCAATGTGGAGGGATTCGTGCAGCTGACGGGCTTCTTGCAGCGTCCAGACGCCTTTCGCCGCTTCGTCCGCCTTGTCATTGCCGATCTGGAAGTAACCTTTGACTGGGTTGTGGCTGTTGATGTGAATGACAGACACTGTGCCCTTTCGTGCGGAAAGTGCTTCTTCGAGCATCAGGGCTGCTGTTGATGTTGACACACCTGGTCCTGCCATAGCCAGACAGAGCTTTGCCACGAATATAGAGTCCGTTACGATGTTCAGGTGTTCGTCTTGGAAGAGTCCACACGCCAGGACTACTGCTGTCGCTTCCAATTGCTGCACCGACAGTGTGGGGTCGCATGCTTTGACGCAATGCCATTTCTCTTCTGCCTGCCACACTGCTGTCGCGGTGGAAGTCGTGGAGGAAGCGTCTGTGAAAACTGTTGGCCCTGGTTGTGGTCTGTCCATGACCTTCGGTGGCATGTCTATGTCGACTATGGTCAGCAGCTGAGTCCAAGGTGGTCTGGTGGAGTAGCAGATTTCTCCTCCGAATCCGATGAGAGCAAGGGCTAGGTGTTCTGAGATTGTGGTTGATTCTGTGGTTGGTTGCTTGCGAAAAGGAAGGTGAATTCTCGTTGGCTCAGTCCCTAAGTGTTTCAAGGCGAGCTTTCTGCCTTTCATGATGAGGTTAGAGATGCATTCTATTGCTGGGGAGAATGCACGAGCTGGTCTTCCAAGGACCACCCATTGGATTGGTCGGGCTTTCTCAGAAGGTCCTTGGGCCAGTGCTCCCACTCCTCCTTTTGGTGTGAAATGTACATACAAGTCCAAGGGCATCACTGGGTTCCATCTGGCAAGTGTACCAGTGGACATCTGTCCTTCAATGAATTCGAGGGAGCTTGCTGCTTGCGGTGTCAGCTCCTTGGGTTCCCAGGGATGCTTTCCTTTCAGGAGGTCATGCAAAGGGTCCATGATCTCAGGAGGAATCAGGATGATGTTGCGAAGCCACTGCAGTGATCCTACCAGGCGTTGCATGTCATGAAGCGTCTTGATGTCTCGGTGAATTTTCACCTTGGGAGGTGTCACGTAGGAGTTTGTGATCCCCACTCCCAGGAAGGTGACGCAGGGTCCTTTCTTGATCTTTGCGCTTGCAATTTCGAAGCCGTTGGCCTGGAGAATCTCTGTGATCACGGATACCAGGTGATCCACTTGACTCGCTGACTGTGCTGAGACCAAGATGTCGTCCATGTACTGTATGATGGTTGCAGTGGGATGAGAGTGTCGGACTGGCATCAGCGCTTTGTCCACGGTGATCTGGCAAATAGTTGGGCTGTCGACCATGCCTTGCGGGAGAACCTTCCACTGGAAACGCAGGCTGGGCCGTTTGCCATTTGGAAAGACCACGGAGAAAGCAAACCGTTCCCTGTCCTCAGGATGCAAAGGTATTGAAAAGAAACAGTCTTTAATGTCCAAAACTGCACATGGCTGTCCTTCAGGGATGGCTGAGTTCATAGGTAACAGTGTCTGAACTGGACCTATGGATCTGATTGTTTTGTTCACTTCCCTCAGGTCGTGGACTAGGCGATACCCCTCTCCAGACCTTTTGGGAATTACAAACACAGGAGTGTTCCATGGGCTTGTAGAGGGTTCTATGTGACCCTTTTGCAGTTCCCGTTCAACCAGTTCCAGCAATGCTGCTACTCGAGGCTCTGAGAGGGGCCACTGCTCAACCCAGACGGGGTCTGAGGATTTCCAAGTCAATTTGATCGGGAGCAATGGGTGTGCAGCAGTGGCCCTTATCATAAATTTGTGATTCTGACTCCCAGCAAAGCTAGAACATCCCTTCCTATCAAGGGTGGAGAGTTTTGCAAAATGTAGGGATAAATTGCGACGGTTTGTTCTGGTCCCTTTTTTGTGTGAAGTGTTATGGCTACTAGTTGGGTGCTTTTCCAAGCTCTGGATTGTCCCCCCACCCCGTTCACAGGAGGGACTTCCCTGGCTTGCCAATGCCTGGGCCAATTTGATTGAGGGATGATCGTGCAATCTGATCCTGTGTCTGCCAAAAACTGAAGCCCTAGAACATGAGGGTCTCGACTGCCATAGAGCTGGCATTTTCCCCAAACCCTCATGGGCTCTTTCCCTACTTTCATGACCAGGGCCACCCAGGGGTTCCGCTCTGGGGCGCCCCCTGCTGACCCTGTGACACTTGCACAGTTTGTGGTGGTGGGGGTTGTGTAATTGTTACTGATGGTGCTGCACCGCTCTGCCACTGAATGGTTGGTGGGGATGTAATGCTGACTGGGTCCTGTATATATATGGGGTATGAAGGCCCCCCACCCCACTGGGTGTTGGGAAAAATGGGCCATCTCACAGTGGGAGGAAGCTGAATTTGGCCCGCCTGCCTCCTCCCCTTTCCGTTTCCCCGGGGCTTGGATCGGCATTCCCTGGCAAAGTGACCCTTTTTTCCACAGCTCCAGCAGGTTGGCTTCTGACGCTGTTGGGTCGGGGGTGCTACCACAGGCTGCTGTGCTGGCTGAGGACAGCTTTCTGCCAGATGACCTGTTTGGCCACACTTCATGCAAACTATTGCATTGGTTATGGTATGGATGGTTGCCTGCATTGGGATTAGTTGTTCTTCTTTGGCTACATGCTTGATCATGTCAGCCAGACTGGCTCCCACTGGCAGAGAACGCAGGATGTCTTTGGTGACAGTATTGCACTGTTGTTTTAAACAGTCTGTCACCACAGGTCCCTTTGCCGCCTCAGGCAGAGTAGATGAATCGATTGCAGCTTGCAAGCGATCTACAAAAGTCGTGAACTTCTCACTCTCCCCCTGTTTGATGGTGGACCAAGGCGTGGCATGATCTACCACCCTTGAAGCTAATTTAATAGCTTCTCGAGCCGCCCTAGTCGTGGCTCTGACCTCCTCTGCTGTGAGGCGTGTTGCCTGATCCTGTGGTGTTGCCACATCATCATGTTTCCCCAGGAGCCTGGAGAGGGTAGAGCCATGCAGGGATTGTCCCTGCCCTGAGGCTTGGGCCAACGCAGCTGTGCATTGATCAGACCATTCCTGCTGAAATAGAATCAACCCTGCCCCATCAAAAAACATGCGAGTTATCTGTGAAATATCAAAAGGCAACAAATCATCATTGCTGAAAAGGCCATCCACTAATGTGGATACTACAGCTGAACCCATCCCCTTTTCTTGAATTGCTTTCACCACTGCTTGTATTTCTTTTGTATTTAAAGGTGTGTATGTCCTTCTCTGATTTTGTCTCACCCCTGTCACCCTAACTGGAAATGCATGGATGGCTGCCGCTGGTTTCCATTCAGCACAAGCTATCTTTATTTTTCCCCAATCTGTGAGTTTATGTTGTGTTTGTTCCCCTGTATTATAAAAAGCTTTGTTTGATTTGGGTAAAAAACCCATGAATCCTGTTGTCTCCGTTTCGGAATCCGAGCCGGTCCCTGAGCTATCTGTGAGGCTGTCTGATGAGTTGTAGCTCCCCTCCGTGTCGGAAGCTGAGTGCTGATACATTTCCGGCCGGCTGTGCCTTTTTGCTCGGCTCCGCCCTCGCTCCGCCTTTCGGGGGTGGCTTTGGGCGGACCCTCGGGTCCGTCCCCGTTCCGCCTCCCGGGTCCGGTCCCTCCCCCCTTCCCGGGGGTGGCGCCGCCACGCCTCCTGTGGGCAGTCCCGTTCCCACCCCCTAGGCTCGCCGCGCCCCCCCCACGGGGGGGTGTCTCCTCCGAAAAACGCCATTGAGGGGGGTTTCCGGCCGCGGTCGCCCCCCCACTCGCTCTCCCACGCGTGCGCAGTGCAGATCGGCTCGTCCGAGCTTCCCTGCCGCGCGTGCGCCTCTGCGGGGGTTTGCATTTCCGGTTTTCCCCTGTCTCGTGGCCAGGGGTCCCCCCCCCGTTCCCATTCACGTCCGCCATTTTGGAGGTAGGGGGGAGGGGGTGGCCGCGCCACTCTCTCGGCATTTTTCTCTGCGTTTCTCGCTTCCCACGCCAGCTTCTCCCACAGGGTTCGCGTCTCCCCCGGCTCCCGCCGCTCCGATTCGGCGGCCGGAGGAGTCGCGATCTCCTTCCCTGGCCCCGGAGAGCAGCCGCTTCCCCGCGGCTGCGGCAGCGGCTGCGGCGGCGGCGGCTCCGGACTCGGCGAGCAGTTGTCGCCCCGCTCACACCGCGGCGGCGGCTCCCGGTCCCCCAGCTCGCCGCCGCTGCTGGCACGCGGCGACGGCCCGGCGCCGTCGGGTACGGGCGGGTCCCGCGGAAAAAAGCGGCGGGGGGGTGAAGGGGGACCCGCGCCTCTTTCGGGAGGCTCTGGGGGGTTTTTTGGATCCAGGGGTTTGCCCGGCGGGGTCCGAGAGTCCCCCCCACAGCCTGGGAGGTCCGGGGGTGGGCTCCAACGGGGGGAGCGCCCGTCCCCTCCCCGCATGTCCCCACCGGCCGGCTGACCGTCCCCGGGGGTTCCCGCAGCTTCCAACCCTCTTTCCCCTGGCTGTGTTCCGGCAAATAAACAGGTTTTAATTGCTACCCAGGTCTCTTGTTCTTCCCTTGCTTTTTTCAAGGCAGCCTCCAGATTTCCCCAAGCTTTGAGATTCTTTCCACTGCCGGTAACTTTTGCATCCTCTGCCAAAGCGGCAGTATAACTCTCCCACCTTTCTACATTTAATATATCTATAGGCCTTTGGATCGTGCCCAAATTTATAAGCCTTGCAATAGCAAGATATAAATTCTTTTGTTCACAGCGTATTCCCCATTGTCTTTTTAAAAGTTTCACTACCTGCACCAGGGTTTCCATGGTCTCGCTGATACTCCGGGGGCGTCCCCCCTTCACAGTGGATCGGGTCCAGCCGCCACCGCCGCCGCCTCCTTTCCAGGCGTATCCCCGTTTTCCCCTAGGTCCTTTTCCCGGGTTTTTTCGGCACCAGAATGTTGCGTTTTTTATCCACAACCCTGGTGGCCTGGTGTCTAGGATAAGACGGCACGGCGAACACAGGCTAGGTGTGTCGCTCGGACAATTAACTCGCTACACCATTATGGCAGACGGTTAAAATGCGTTTATTAACGGTTACATGCAGTTTAAATACTCTTTGGTTCTCCCCCTTATCAGGGGTCTTACTACTTTTCCTAAAAAGGAGATGAACAGAAAGGAGAGAAGGTGACTGGTCATTGGGGGATTGCTTATCTTTAAATTCTTTCCCTCTCTCGTAACATCCCGAGGGTCTTCCGCTGCGCCTGTCCCTCTCCAGTCCAGCCTACCCGTATCTCCCCCACAAATAGCCTGCTTGATTTTAATGATGAATGCAAATGCTTAACCAATTATTATCCCAGGGTGCATCAGGACATTAACAGACATTCAAGGGACATGATTGTCCCAATTTGTTCAACCCATCACCAGAAATGTTCCAGACTTTCACATCAGTTTGTGTGAAGCCACAGGGGCCCCTTCTGGTTTGTGGGTTTATGGTGTGGGTTGCCTGTAGGTGATGACCATGGCTTATTCTTGTAAGGTGCTTCAGGTCCTAAATTCCAAAGGAATTCAGAGGATATTGAATGGCTTCTGCTGCTGGCAGGATGCAGCCTTTAACACTAGGCTTTTCAATCATGTGTCCTGAAGTTATATAAAGGCTAAATGAAATAAAGAATGCTGAAAACCATTTTTTAACTGGTGTCTGTAATACAGTCTTATAAAATATCCAGTACACCTTCTCTTGGAAATATTATGCAAGTTATACATATGCATCATACAATGTATGTAATTCATATTGAATATTTATGTTTGTCTGTATATGTACAT
Organism: Acrocephalus scirpaceus scirpaceus; assembly: GCA_910950805.1. Classification (NCBI taxonomy): domain Eukaryota; kingdom Metazoa; phylum Chordata; class Aves; order Passeriformes; family Sylviidae; genus Acrocephalus; species Acrocephalus scirpaceus. The sequence continues at coordinate 49,233,844 of OU383774.1, read as the reverse complement.
ATTGGTCTGCTCATGTACACACATCTAAAAAGTCCAAAAGTTAGAAAAAAGGGTCTCCTTCATAATACTGTAAATGTCCTAAAACTTGCAACAACAACAACAAAAATGTAAATATAGAATGTGCCTAAATGAAACACAAACTTCAGTAGAACAAGTTCCAGCAAACCCAGCATCTTTGTAAGAAAATAACTGCCATCAAAACTGAACTAAATCCATGAGAAAAATAAACTGCTTCCTCTAAACATCATCACAGCTATCACTGACAAGATGCATACTGCGGCACAAGTCATGGAAGACAAAATCTAAAAAACATTCCAAACTTAGTGAGAAATACTAAGAATATCTAAACCAAAAAAAAATACATCAAACAACTGCAGACTCTCCATTGGTAACCTATGAATTAACTGCATCTACTACTGAGACAGAATACAACATTCCCTTGAAAACCCTTCCTGGCACATGCTGTTTCCATCTTAGTTTCATTATGAATTAAATGTTATATTTTGTTCTTTGAAAAAAAATGCATTGTGTCTTGATCCCTCCATAAGTACGTCAGCAAGATTCTTCTTGTGCCACAATAGACAAGAATATGTGGCCAAAAATTTACAATAATTTGAAGGTTTCAGACAATGAATACCTGGTATTATCATGAACTAATGGCAAGGGGATTTGGAAGTCCCTCCTATTTCTGTGGCTAAGGGGATTCCTAACTACACAGATTTGCAGTTTCCAGTACCAGTGGAAGAGACATTTCCAAGTGGAAAGTATACCATACTTGCAATGTGCTGTTTTCTGGTGCTTTCCTCATGAGGCATCTGGTACTAGATCACAGCATGGATTTGCACCACGCTGACCTCGGTTCCTGTCCAACCTGTCAGCTCTTGGACTCTGGCAGCTCCCTGTTCTCCTCCTAGCCCTGTGTAACTGCTGCTTTCAGCTGTATTGTGTGGGAAAGTGTATTTCTTTCTGAAAAATTAGCCAGATCTTCATGCTCAATCTGTTATAATGTCAGCAGCCCCTCCAGTAGGGAAGGAAATTATCTGAATGTAACAGCTAGTGATGCCTCAAGATCCAGTGCTATAAAACATGTATTTATAGAAATATATTACTTTGAAGTGCAGAACATTCAGGCACACCTTAATAGTTTTCCCTTACGTGAAGTGAATGGTGCTGAGACTAGGATTCTTTTTTTCCCTGATTGATGCTTTCTTGTTGCAGTTGGAAATGACGATGAAGGACACACAGATGGTTTGGTGATGATCAGAAGGCTTTTTTTACATTTCTTCTCTGCTACTTTTATAACACAGTGGGCTAAAAGGGCAGTGATTGGTCTAAGAAGGACTGCCCCTCTTCCCTTTTGGTAAAGACTAGGTGAAGGAGCGTGTTTTGGGAAAATCCTTAGAAGAGTCGATGCTCACATAAATATTTACAAAATAACAAAGACGGTGTTTAAGAACGGGAACTTGTTCCCATGGGAATCAGCGTGCAATAGTTAGCAGCAGAATTTTGAAGCCCAAAAAATACAGAGCTACACTTTTTCATATGTCTTGTAAGATGTTGTGATGCTGCTAGCCATGAAAGCAGTGACTGGCAAAACTGCACAGGCTGTTTAGCTTCATTTCCTTTTGTTGCTGAGGCGCAGTTTGATGTGTATTTGTTTTGTTGGGTGCTTTGGATTTGCTAGTAAATCTGGTTGAGCTGGCATTCTCTGTCTCAGTTTGCTTCTTACCTTTTTGTCTTTCATTTTTTAATATCATGGTAAGCTGCTTTACTGTAAAGATATGAACAAACAGGCATGAACACACTGATAAAGAACAGACATTTATCCTATGCTAACAGCTATTCCTCAGATGATGTGCCCACGTGCATGCAAGACCAGAATGTTTTGGAGAGCATCTCATGATGCCCATTCCTGAAACACTGGTTGATGGAAGGCTGCTTAAACATGTGTAATTTTTTCTTGGACAAAGCCACTTTTCAACTTAAATATCCTCATGAGGGCATTTTCTACTACATGGTGAATTTCAGAACCGCGTGGATGGAGCTTTTTTACCTGCCACTAAACTGTAAAAGTGTTGGCTGAATAGACATCTTTAATAGATTAATATATATGAATCAACCTTTGTGTCACACACGGTAGTGTATTAACTTCTTAATGTACAGATAAGTAGTTCGTGTTTCATCCACTTTCAGAAAAGCATGAACTATGGTACATGACACCTCTCTTCATCTCTGGGATGTGCTTTCTCTATTGACCTTGGTTGAGTCTGCCTAGATATCTCAGTTAAGTCTTTTAAGTTAGATAAAATGAAACTGGGGTTTTATCTGTCTAGACAGTATATAAGGATACCCTGCCCTCAGATCCAACTGTCTTCAGCTCATTTTACCAAAGAGGCACTCACTAAAAAGGTAGTGTCTGTGGAGAAATAGTACAGAAATCACAAAGGAAAGCATACAACTGGGATGAAGGCTGTTTAAAACTGTGCTTAACTTCAATTTAACATATTGTTTATTTCAATATCTCTTTTAAAATCAGTTAATAAAAGCATTTATGCATACAGATGAGATAATGTGATTGAAAGATTGGCCTTAGAAACAATATGCAGCAGATTTCTGCTATGTATGAACTTTTCTTTACACAAGAAAACTAATTATTCTGCTATTGAATTTAAGGATAAAGGTCTATAGAAAAGTCACAATCTTGGAGCTTATTGATACCAAGACAGCTATTCTTCAAAGATTGAACAGTGCACCTTCTTCTAAGACAAGTCTGGTGACAGAGGCTCATGTATTCCCCTCAATGCCAGCACAACATATAAACCTATTTCTCTGTCTTCCTACAGAATTGGCATTTTTTTTGGTTCCATGCCCCCTCCTTCCAAAAATCACTGAATCATCCCACAGGTCTTTGGTTTCCTAGTAATTCACCACAGTAAATTATTCTTCACTTAATAGATTAAGTCATAGATTTGGAGATATATGGGAATTGTTGATTCTCATTTTAAGGATGTGTCCTCAACATTTGGAATATAGTGTGAAATAAATTTAAATGGTATTTAGCTACTTAATTCTTTTCATCATTACCTCTTTATAATAACTTGAAGTTTTATATAAATTTAATTTTTTTTAATGTCAACCAGAAAGTCTTTTCATAACTTATTATTTTCACAGTTTGAAAACCAATTTCATACCCCTTCAATGACTTTGTAGTGATGACATGCCTCAACATTTCTATGTATTTGTCTTAACAAAATAAGATAGAACTCCTGGTAATTCTAAAACTCCTTTGGTCGACAAAGAAAAGAGCAATTTAAAAGTTTAGTGCTCTATGCAGGGGGTTGGACTAGATGACCTTTAAAGGTCCCTTCCAACACAGGATAGTCTGTTCTATGGTTCTGTCATGCTATGATGCAAAGCTTTCAAGGTAAAATGATGAGTTGCTCACTGAGATATTTTCAGAACTGCCAGAAAAACAGTTGGGTGAAAGTAAATATTAATTCTCTTCCTCCAGCTTTATTGTTGTCTTTAAAATAGACACACAATGGATGATTTCTCTTTCAACTATTTAGTAACAAGCTATGAAAAGCATTTTGCCATTAAATTGTTTGATTAATCATGGACCGCAAAAGGAAGCACGCATTTTTCAGTGAACCCTTTAACTGCTTTCTTGGTTGAAAAAAGTAACTAATCTATTTTGTCAATAACTCCAGTTTGCACTGTATTATTTTAACTGTAGATGAATCTAAAAAACAGTACTTTTTAATTTTCTGTCATGACCAAGTGATAGCTATTTGAATACCTACAGATATATATCCAGAAATATCTAGTGTTCTGCAATGCCGTTCTCTTGCTTCTGCACCAATCATAATGTTGTTTCTAGCTGCAAAATATAATTACAACCCCAAACATATTTCAAGAGTTTCATTCTTAAGAATCAAATTATTTTTATAATCTGCTTTTATAGAATCATAGACTGGTTTGGGTTGGAAGGGGCTTAGAGGTCATCTAGTTCCAACCCTGCTGCCATTGTCAGGGAACCTTCCACTAAACCAGTCTCAGAGGCCCGTCCAAGCTGGACTTGAGCACCTCCAGGGATGAGGGGTCCACAACCTCTTTGAGCAACCTGTTCCAGTGCCTCACCATCCTTATAGTAAAGAATTTCTTCCTTATATCTAATCTACATCTACCCTCCTTCAGCTGAAGGCCATTCCCCCTTGTCCTATCAAATCCTTGTGAAAAGTCCCTCTCTAGCCTTTTGGAGGGCTTATATAAGGTGTCCCTGAAGCCTTCTCTTCTCCAGGTTGAGCAGCCCATTCTCAGACTATCTTCATAGGAGAAGTGTTTCAATCCTGTGACCAATGCAGTGCCCCTCCTCTGGACTCAGTCCAACAGGTCAATGCCTCTTTTGTTGGGGGATACAAATCTGGATGCAGCACTCCAGGAGAGGTCTCACAAGAGCAGAGTAGAAGGGGAGAATCACCTTCCTTGACCTGCTGGCCACACTGCTTTTGATGGTGCCCAGTATATAGTTAGCTTTTTGGGCTGTGAGAGAACATTGACCGCCCATGTCCAGCTTTTCATTCACAAACACTTCCAAGTCTTTCTCCCCAGGGCTAACCTTGATCCATTCTTCACCTAGCCTGTAATTGTGCTTGGGATTGCCCTGACCTAAGTGCAGGGCCTTGGGCATTTGGCTTTGTTGAACTTCATGAGGTTCACACAAGCCTATCTCTGGTCTTCTACGATGAGCAGTTCTTCATTCTCATGCTCCCTGCTATCATCTTCTGCAACCCTGGAACGCTTGCTGGTGAGGCAATAAAGTTGTGAGTACCTCAACCTTTTCTATATCCTGGGTAACTAGGCCTCCCATATCCTTTCTGAGAGGACCCACAGTTTCAATAGTCTTATTGCTGATGTATCCTCATCCAGATTTATCTGCCAGTGATCTAGCTTTGCTTACCAGATCCCTGGCTGTTTAGACAATTTCTCTGTATTCCTCTCAGGCTACCTTTCCCTGCTTTCACCCTCTGTAAGCTACCTCTTTGAAGGGATGCATTGGGCTTGAGCCTGGAGGAAACAATCCTTGAAAACCATCCAGCTCTCTTGGGCCCCTTTTCCCTCCAGGGCTCTATCCTATGGCACTGTACCAAGGAGGCCCTTGAAGAGACCAAAATCTTCTCTCATGAAGTCCAGGGTAGTGTTTACAAGCTGGTTTTGATCTGACAGTCCTCCTGTCTTTACTGATAAATGCAAAATCATATTATCAGTTATGTCATAGATTGCAAAGCATGTTTTTAGATGCAAGGGGATAGCTTTCATTTTTTTATAGGATTTAATTACCACAGACCACAGTCACAGACCATGCAAGAATATAATTCAAAGGATCAAACATACAAGAACAATATATACATACAACAATTTTGTGCTGGACACAAAATTAGATGATGATCACTTTGACAGCTCTATTCTACTGCACACTGAGTGAAAAAGCCCCAGGTGTTATGTCCCACACTGCTATTATTTACTCCCAGGTGATACAAATGATGGATCTTTTTCACCCAACAAAAGTTAGAGTACTCAGATAGTACTTTTTCTATAATTCTTTCAGGTAGACTTTAGCTCTATCATAAATTCATCCCAATGTATCATTTTTGTGTTTCACAGGCAGTAAAACATAAATCCATATACAGTCAGAGAAATTTAGGATGCATTCTTTGTGCATATCTCACATAAATCACAATGTTTGAGATCAAGTATATACAACTTTATTTTAAACAGGATTGCTGGGAAGATAACAGCAAACATAACTCAGAATTCCCTCTAAAGGAACAGCTTACACTGCTTCTCTCAACCATTCCCAAATCTTCGTCTTTTTCTGACCAAGCCATTCAATCTTCACACCGCAGACTTCCAGCAAAGTCACAGTGAGTCCCTCACATTCAGCTTATTTGTGAGTTTCTTCCCCTCAGAAGTCCCCAGAACTGCAACTCAGTCCTGGCCAGTCTGGTAAGATCCAAGGGAAAACTGCTCTCAGTGCATTTCTACCACAGGGTTGGAAGAATTTCCCCTGCAAACGCTTTAATGCTGAAAGTGCTACTCCTGTCAGTACCAACCAGCTCATGACAGTTCATTATCCTTCTTTTTCAAAGTTGCTAAATTTGCAACTCCACATGAATAACTCCACAGAGCACTGGTGAGGAGTCTACCTGGGAACAATCAGGCAAATTCAGAAAAGGATAATATGCTATTTTACTTTAAAAACTCTCTTCTGTACCTCTAATCCATCTTGCAATAAAATATATAATGGTCATGTGCAGCAAGTATTTGCTGGCTACAAAAAAACCACTCCCATAAGTGTTTTTTTTGTTCTGAGTACAACATCCTTTTAGCTATTCATGATCTATATGACATGAATATATGTCTAATAGTCAAAGCAGAAACACAAGACCATGTTTGTGACTCTTCCTACTTCTGTGAAATTCAATGAAGTCTAAGGAGAGCTTATGGAGAACACAATTTGAGATTTTTTTCTTGTTTTTCTTATGACCATTGGTCTCTCTAGCCTGAAAACAAGACTTAATCAATGTATTATTAGGGCTGTGAAAAGGCTGAGTTGAGTCAACCTGCCTTTTACTTACGTGAAAGATGAAGTGATGACTCATAAGTAAAGAGAGAAGTAATCACCCTCAGGGACACTTGAAAGACTAAGGAACAGGTTTAAACTAAGGAATATGTAGTCATCCGACAACTCTGCACATGTTCTACATCATGCGGGGGGAAGCAACAATCCAGCTGACATTTAAGAGAGTGATTCACAAAGAGTAGTTTTTCCTTGGGGAGGTCTCAGGACCACAGCCACAAGCCAGTGAGGAGAGGTGGTCCATTCTGGGACAGTTCATAGACCTAACGTAAGTTCTGTTTCAGGACAGCAGTTTCTCTAAGGTAAACTTTGCCCTTGTCCACTTTGTCTACTTTGTCCATTTGGTCTACCTGAAGCATATGTTCTGGCAAATGGGTGCATGTGCCTAGTCTTTGAAACGGGAGCCATCGTTTCCTGGAGCACTTGGATTTTTAATTTATTTCCTTGCTATTAATTTTTAGTGATAAGTTTAATAGCCCTGCTTTAGATTTTAACATAGATATACAGCAGTCAAAACAGACAGAACGATGAAGACAAAGTGACCTCACTGTGATTTCTGGAAAAGTCCTCATGAGGTTTTGAAGGAATTAATTGTCTCTATTTCTGTCATGATTTAGCCACTGTCTGTACCTTTAAACAGGACAGTACTGGATCTGCCTCGAGCTATTTAGCAGTAGAGGCTCAGAGAGTTGATTGTTTGCTAAGCACTACTCCTGAAAAAGTCCTCCATACCTATGGACAAGAGGTGTCCCCACTCCAACCAAACAGCTTAAAACATAGATTCAGGGTTTCAGTTGGTACAAAAAACTACTATATATATTTTTTACAGTTTTAAACAAGCTTAGAAAACATTGCAATGAGGTTCTACAAGAGCACAGAAGATCTACCCAAGTGTACTGAGGGAGCTGCCAGAAGAGCTCAGTGAAACACTTCCACAATTTACCAGCAGTCCTGGCTAACCAGGGAGGTCTCAGTGGACTGGAGGTTAGTCTAGGTGACTCCCCTCTACAAGAAGGATCAGAATGAGGGTTTGAGGGACTACAGGTTTGTCAACCTGACTGCAGTGCTGGGGAAAGTCATGGAGCAGATAACCTTGAGTGCCATCATGCAGCATGTACCGGACAACCAGGGGGTCAGGCACATCCAGCAGGAGTTTGTGAACAAAGTCAGATCCTGCTTGACCAACTTCATTTCATTCTGTGACAGGTTGATCCACTTAGCGGATGAGGGAAAGGCTGTGGATGTCCTCTGCCTGGACTTTAGTAAAACTTTTAACACTGTTTCGTACAGTGTTCTCATGGAGTGTGTCCAGAGAAGGGCAAAGGAGCTGGGGAAGGGTTTGGAGCACAAGTCTGATGAGGAGCAACTGAGGGAGCTGGTGTTGATAAGTTCAAGAGAGACCTTATCACTGTCTACAGCTTTCTGAAAGAAGGTTGTAATGAGGTGGGGTTCAGCCTCTTCTCCCAGGTAACAAGTGACTGGATAAGAGGAAATGGACTCAAGCTGTACCAGGGCAAGTTTAGATTGGATAGAGGGAAAAATTTCTTCACCAAAAAGATGTTCATACATTGGAGGCAGGCTGCCTAGGGAAGAGGGGCAATCAGCATCCCTGGAGGCATTTAAAACTTGTGTAGATGTGGCACTGAGGCACATGGTTTAGCGGTGGACTTAGCAGTGCTGGACTCATGCTTAGAATTGATAATCTTAAAGGTCTTTTCCAACCTAAACAATTCTATGATTCTATGAAAACAGCCATAATAATTAGTTTCAGAGGGAATTGCAAATAGCAGTGACCTTTCTGCATTCAGAGTGCTGTCTTCATGCACAAATCTAAGAGGACAAACAGAGAAAATTCAAGTGCCTAAGTCTGAACAAAATCCCAGCAGGATTTGGCACAGCTCTGCACAGCTGCCAGCTGGAGATGTCCCACTGCTGGGAGTAGGGTGGCAGATCCTGTGATGGGACCATGAGGAGGGTCTGCAGGACACAGCAACCACAGGAACACGTGGCAGCTTCAGGAGCTCACCCTCAGCCAGTCATCTCAACATTTATAATATCAAACACTTGTAATCCTAGCTGGGAAAAAGGATTTTAAAAAGTCCTCATTTAATTGCAGGGAAGAAATTGTAATTCAGATGGCCTGTAAAAATCTCAGAACAGTAAATTGGTATTAACTATCATAATGAGTTAAGAAATGTACAAAAGTATCCAGATGTTGAGCGAACACTGCACTTTGTCACAATTTATTACACTTGTTTAAAAATTCAAAGCCAAAATGAAATTACATGAATCAAATAGGAAAAACCCTCATCTCTAAAGCAGGACACGTATCACAGTAAAAGTGATAGTTTAATTGGGGGAGACTGGAAACTGCCTGAAAAATAAAACAATGTAATTTTACAGGAAGACTGATGTAAAACTACTGCACAGATTTTCTCATATCTAGTAAGTGCTGAGAGCAACTCAAAGAGGCAAAAATCTACCTGCAACTCAGTAGCCAGTTAACACACTATTGTACTGTAAGTGGGGGCTGCCTTTTTCACTGGCAGTGATGTCATGGCAGAGATTTCACAAACGATTTTTCACAAGCTGGTAGACTACACAATGCCTTGGCATGCATACAGGATCTTCCAGGGAAAGCATGGAGCTATCCCAACATCCTGCTGTGATTGCAAGGATGGGCCTTTCTCACCTCTACACACCTCTTACAGTTAGGGGAGAGTGAGAAAGAAAAATTGATAAAGAATTCTTTTCCTTTAACAAAATCCATCTGCTTTTTTTTCACATTTAAGGTTTTGTTCTTTTTTTTAATATACACACACCCACAAGCCAGCTGCTAGGAGACGAGCTAAGAGACAAGAAGGAATGTGCTACACAGAGGCGTAGAGCAGCTGTGGTTCTGTTGGTTGTGAAAGGAGAAATGCACATCTGGGTAATTTTTACTGAACTGCAAGCCTGCAAGTTTCCCATTTAAAATAGACAGCAATCAAAATGTGGCCCTTAAGGTTTCAGATGTCCTGAAGCCCACACAAGGTAAGTGAAAAGGAAATAATCATTCCATTTTGATGGTCAGATTTTATACCTCAAACCTCACCAACATGCTTTAATTAAAATAATTCTTCCTGAGTAACATAGAAAGAGCAATTCTGATGAATGTGTGAATATGCCAGATACAGAGGGCCTGCACTGCCACTTACATGCACTGGCAGGCACTGAAAGCAAGTCAGTTGGAACATTTCTTTTTGTCCCTTCATTCCCTGTAGAATGTCATGGAGCTTCTAAACTGGTTAGAGGTCACTTCCTCCAGCAGTGGTTCTGCCCTTAGAGCACAGTAATAGCTTGGCTTGTCCCAAAAAAGTTATGGATACTGGAATTATCAAAGGTACTCAGCCAATACTTAAATTAAAAAAAAAATTATGAAGAAGGGCAAGAGATTGTCAGTCTAACCAATAACAGGGATATTCATGGTGACATCACCCCATCTCTCATCCTGGGAGAGTCTGTGTGAGCTTTACCACACTGTCTGAGGACACTTCTTATGGGACTGCTGCATCTCATGGAGACCTGTTCAACAATCATGCAAGCAAAAGGACAGTAAAGTTTGATTTTAGGAGCAAATGGCCAGCATTACACAGAAAGCTAGAGGCAATTCCCACATTGAATTAAGATGGCATCTTCTCTCCTGCACCAGCTGCGAACACAGTGACCAGGGCTGGGAGCTGGCAGGCAGAAGCTCAAAGAATTGCAGAGCACTTTCAACCACCTAAACACCCTGCAGTGTTAAGTATCAGGAATACATTTATCTACAGCTACCTTATGGTAAAAAACAGAAGGTTTTGACATGCTGCTTGAGGCAACCTGGCAGGGAGGATGAGCAGGGAGAGAAAGGATGGGGACCTGTGTGTGACAGACCTGGGAAACACAGGCCAAGATTCCAACAACTTCTATCACTGTCAACCTCTAGTGCAGCTTAGTGTTAGTTTGAAAGTCCAAACCCACAGGCCATGGCTGGCTGATTGCCTATGCATGACTTATGTCACGCATGTTAGAAGTAGTCTCTCAGCTGGCAAAATAAAGTTTATCTACCCGTACGGGTTTGACTGTATTGTCCTTAAAGCACTGTCAAAGTAGATGGGTTAGAAGGGCAAAATACAAAGTCTTGTGCACACTGTGAATTGTGCAAGCAGAGCAAAGAGCACTGAAGGGGAGCTGAAGACTCTGGTTGAATCTGCAGTTGACCTGAAGCCACAGGAGAAATGTTTGCTCTTTGAGACAACTGGATCTTGAGCATCATTGTCATAACCCAGTAGCTGGGCTCAAGGAAAATGAGTTTGACAAGGAGATATTTCCGCTCTCATGTGGCTCTAATCCTGGTGCTGGTGATCTTTTTGGTGTTGTGTTTGAACAGGGGAAGTTTAGAGGTCAAAAGCAACTTTAGATTATGTCTTCCAGCAGTCCATGCACATACTTGTCCATTTCTATTACCCACCTGGGGCAATCAGATTCAGTCATCACCCCAAGGCTGTACACAAGCCTCTCAGGCTTCATCAAAACTGGTGAATCAGAGTGCATATCCCTTAAAGCTCTCAATCTGTCCTGCCCTCTGAACCCCTGTCCCCATCTTTTCTCAAGAACTCCTCACCTTTCTGAGCCACCCTCTCATGCCAAAGAGGACTCCACAAGCTCTTCTCTTTTAACAAATTAAGTAGTCATTGGCACAGGTTGATATAAGAGGTGTTTTTGTAGAGCAGAGGAGAAGTTACTTCACTCAATTGCCACAGTACCCCCCCCAGAGTTTCTTCCTATTTTTATGAAACCTGGGAAGAGTAACTTGTTCTCCACCTCTGCTCCTGTTCTCACTCCTACACAGCAGTGTTTAATCTCTCTCCTTCATGGCACAATCAAGCTCACTGCATGCTGCCTGTCTGACGTAAATCTGGTAAAGAGTTACCAAATTGGTCAGGGGACTGGAGCTCAGCACATGCAAGGGGAGGCTGAGAGCTGGGTTTGTTCAGCCTTAAGAGGCTCAACAGAGGAAACAGCCTGAATCATCCCAGGGACAGACTGTGATGGGATAAGAAGCAACAGACCCAACAAAATCCCAATTAAACAGGAAACAAATTCCTTCTCTGTAGAAAGGTAAAACTTTATCAGGGAAGGCCCAGTATCACCTGATTCTGTTGGATTTATGTTGAGTGAAGGTTGAACTAGATGACTCACTTCTAATTTAAACTATTCTGTGGTTTTATGATTTCATTTACCATGTCAAAAACTGTACATTGCCAGACTCCATTGGGAAAGTGCCTAATAAGGAACAGCAGCAGAACAGGCAATGGGAGATGTAGATGCATTGTAATTGCATTTGCACTGCTGTCAGCACTGGAGCATATCTATACTAAATATGATAAAATAGCAACATAAAGTCCAATTTTTGAGATTGCGATGAATCATGAACCATATGAGTGGGTTTTACTCATCTTTGTGCTTCTTGATGTTTTACACAGTGGGGAAAGCATGGGCCTTTAGTAAAGGCCAAGGAAAACTCATCCCTGTCCTGTAACAGTTGATATTTTCTGTCTATAACACTACAATTTGCATTCTCCGGGACTGTCCTTAAGATTCACCACAACATTACTGGTGGTTTTAGTGTTTCAGGATGTTAAGACAGTAACAATTTTGTAAGTCATACTTTGAAAGGCACTGCTTGCTTATAATTTAGTTATTACTTTTATATTGCTCATAGTAAGTTTAGAAACTGGAATGGTAAGCGGTTTTTATGGTTAAAAAAGCCTTCAGGAGTTATACTGATAGTAAAAAAAGCTCAATAATATTAATTTTAATCTTAAAAGACTTTCTATGATTTGTTGATATAAAATGCCTCTCAAAAATTTTACTGAAATAATCCACCACAGTGAGATTTTAATGAACATAGCATGAAAAGGCTCTGAACATAAAAAACTGATTTGGCACTGTTATTCTGCACTGTTAATTACCTCAGTTATCTAACGCAAGGTGTTCACTTTCAGGAAAGCTGTACAGTCCCCAGTACACAGGGAAGACATTTTTTAATCTGTCACAAGAGAGACCTCAGTAAGTGGAACAGACTGGGATCCAGGAGAGAAACAGGCAATGGTAGAGCAGGTGTTGTCAGCCTAATGGGGAACAAGGGTGTGAAAAAGGCAACTGTACTGGGGCAGAAAGCAAAGAGCATCTCCAGAGAGGTATTCACTCCTACCTGCTTGGGGTGACACCTGACTGGGAATAGGCAGCTGCCATTTGTGCAGTAATCATCATTTGCAACAGACAAAATACCCACAGTCACTTTGCTCTACAGAGCACTGTTGGCAGCAGTCAGCTTGCAGAGACTGTGGCACAAGTCTTTGGTGCTCTGGTTCTGCTGCCTGAGCTCCAGCCCTGCCTCTGTGGGCAAAGCACTAGAGACCATTGGGATGAGCTGCAAATCCTCCTCCTGTTGGTGACTCCTGTACAACCACATACATGTAAGACAAAATAAGAATGTAGGTTGACCACTAACACCTATTTATGTCCTTCATTGCATGGGGTGGTGGGAGGAAAACAGTCAGAGATGCACATCTTATTTTTAACCCATCCACTGAAATTTTGTGCATGGTGCAATGCTTATATCCTTTATGAATAACAGCCTGCCCCAGAGACTATTTATCTGTTTGATTTTTAGAAGAAGGAACCAAGTGAAAATGTCACTGAGCAGAGAACAACAGGCTGTATACTGAGAGAGAGAGGGACCTTAAGGAGAAGACTTCTTAATCTTGCAGTGAACATATTTAAAAAGGAGAAAATAATGTATATTAGCAGGAATAAATTCCACTTATTTCCTCATAATTTCATTAGGAACTGACATTTATACAGGATAAATGCCTTGGGTAGATCCCTATAACACTTCCTTTAATTTGCTTGCATTACATTTCTATTGCTCTGGGTTTCTCATCAACTGGCACAGAATGCTAAGAAAGCAAGACAACTCAAACAATTATTTAGCAGCAACTAATTTGTATACATACAAATAGAATCATTCCATCAACTTTAAATTATGAAAAAGAGGTTAGTTTAAAGCTTAGTTAATAGCTAGTGCTACATGAGTAAGAAAAGCAGGAAAGTTTCTTACATCTAACTTTGTCCCAAACATTCCCAAACAAAGGCATTTTCTTAATGATTAAAAAGCAAAATTAACGATCCGTGTTATTGAGGCAGTATAAGCTTCTCAACAGAGACTGTTAATAGCTTCCCTGAGTCGCTAGACCCACAGCCTCTCACAGCACATGCCAAGCACCAACTGCCACAGGTCCCCTACTGCAAATCCATCACACCCTCTTGGAAAAGATCTGCTGCCTCCCGCAGTCCTGAACACAATCCTGCTAATAATGCGGAATGCAGAGATGGCGGCTGGGGATGCGGGAAGCCTGCAGGGCAGTTTTGGGAGAACTGGGCTGCCCTGCTCCCTGGGCAGAGCCCAGCAGGACAAGGGGCTGGCACAGGCACATAGCAGACAGCCCCTGGGAAAGCACCTGCCACCCCAGTCCTTGGTGCACCAGGCTCCTTCCACAGCTCACGGGGAGACAAGGCACAGTGCGTAGGGCGTTCCGGAGAGGCAGCGCTGCCAGGGGTAAAAGCAAGAGTAATGGCTCTGCCGAAGGCTAATCCTTCACAAGCCGTTTATTGCCCCCTAAATATGGTTAATTTTGTGAAGCCCTTTGAGGCTCTTTGGGAAAAGGGGGTCTGTGAGAACTAGATACCCAGCAATTTCAGTCCTATTTAGAAGGGAACAAGTCAAGCCCCCCTTCCACATTCCTCACGCCACGGTGTGCCTTGAATACTGATGTGCAGCCTCTCACGCCGGTTTGCTCAAAGGCTTGAATAAGTGAACAGCAACAGAACAAGGAAGCGCTTTACTCATGAGAGCGAATGTGGTGACAAAGTATCATCCTCATGACAGCAGGAGTGTGGTGGCCTTTTAATCTCACTGGCTTTCCCCTGAAATGCTGTTGCCTTTTTTTTTACCTGCAGGCACTTGGCACAGTGAGGAAAAGCATCACATGGAAGAAAAACACTTGGAATGATATTGCATCTATTCTTCTCACTGTGCCACAAGGACTACATGATCTAGTTTTCCCTGCTAATTTCAGGGGGCTTGGACTAGATGACCTTTAAAGGTCCCTTCCAACCCAAACTATTCCATGATTCTATTTATACAGATTATGACCTTTTCCTAGCACTGTTTACTGTAGTAAAACAGATGGTGCACAGTTTCATTCTTTGACCCATCTTTTTGACATGCCAGAAAATGAGACCAAAGTGTGGTTCTGAATTCACCAAGAGTTAGAGGTGTTGCCACCCTCAGAAAATAAAGAGCATTTGCATAATGATGCATCTTTCAGGTTCCCCTAAGTACAACCACCAAGGGAAGATTTTGAAATCCCATTTGTTGAAAATATTCTTTTTCTCCTTTAACTAATTCTTAGGTACAAGTTCGTAATTTGACTGTAAGTGATTTCCAGGATAAACAAAAAATATAACGTGAGAAGCAGCTGAGAAGATGATCCTCTCATTGAATCCCACTGTCTTTCTGCTGAAGTCCTATGACTTCTTATGCACTTTAGCATTTATTACATATTATATTTCTGGGTTCCCCATTAAACCTGGCATTCCAAGATCTCATTGTACAATATACACAGATTAAATGGCAAACAATTTCTGACAAAAAGAAATATAATTCAATAATTGTTTAAAAATTGTTGTAATTTCAAGCCATAAAGATAGACATGGATAAATAGTCAGGAGTGTTAAGAGTCAGAGCTAAAATTAGAAGCAAAATGTTTGCTTAAATTCTCCCACATTAGCACTTCCATCCTCTCTGCAATACACAAAAGACAGAGGAGGTTCCTTGTGAGACAGTATTGAAGCAACAAATCGCTGTTCTACCATGGTCAAAATAAAATCATATAAAACCATTTCTGGTTTTCCTAATTACTGGAATGGAAATGACTAAGTTCTGAGTGCAATCTAGAGACTGGTGAAGTGTCCTGCCTACAAACTGTAATTTTGTTGAAAACACTATGTTCTTGGGGTAAATCTGCTAGATGAACTCCCCATTTTGGGTGACATGCAAAAACCCTCTTTTTTGCTTTCCCAACTGAACAAAATGTGAAGACAGACATAAACAGCCTCTGAGGCACACATCCCCTTAAACAAGTGGTGTTACCACTTCTTGAGAAATTAATTTCACATTTTCAAACAGAGATGTATCTGCCTCTGTATGGTAGCATTAAATGGGAAATTTATTTTAGAATCAGCTCCATAACTCCACTAACACTTTCAAGGCATGTTGCAAATGTAATTATCTGCAATAGCAAGACTATTTAAGTCATGTAACTGCATAATTAGGGTCTCTTCTGGTTCATCACTACAAGAGACTAACTGAGATTAAAACATGACTTGATTTTTATCTACTTTTTCTACTTTGTCACGTGACATTTCTTAGTAACTATTAATAGGACAGATAAAAAGAAAATGTTTTGTTCCCCTCTTCAGTAATAGCCATTGCTGATTTCCATTACAAGTTGTTTTTCTCAGGCTTTGGAAAAAAAGAATTGCAATGATAATAAGCAATTTATTTCTGTGAATGGCAAAACCTTGAATTTATGGCTGATAATAAACAAGTAAATATTTTCCTTTAGCAAGGAAAAATTGAAACATGTCAAAACAACATTAGAGTGAAATCTGACCATTGCCACTGATGAGGAGTGGAGAGTTTTTCCATAAGAGAATAGTAGCAAATTCTCCAGACATGGGAAAAATGCTGAAGTTGTTTACAGCCACTTGTGTGCATAGTGAATGAATAAAAGATGTCTTGGCATTAAATATGAATCCAAAACCAGAAAATTAAGGCAAGCATGTTGAAAGCAAGTCATTAGTGGCTGATGTCTAAGATCACACACCTTAGATCATAGGGAGGAAAAGCAGATCTTCTGTTAAAGCATTGTGCAGCAGGAAGACTATGACACAAATGCCATCCTGAAAATTTGGTGGCATGATTTGTACAACTGGAGTGCTGCAATGGATGGGTAGAGCTTTAATCAGACCTGTCTTTTCCTCCACACATCCCAGGCACAGGCAGCCCTCTCTGTTCTGTCTCTCATCATTTGAGTTCAATTACACAGACACAGAGACATCCACTGTCCATGTTCCCATCTCCAGCCTCTCCTGGTCCCACAGGCCAGAGCATGCATGGATTACAAGCAACAGGGGAAGATGAGAGAGCTAAAAGTACAGGAGGGAGCAATAACATCCTGCATGATTTAAAGGTAGTTCACTGGTTTGGCTTTTCTTAATATTTGAAGAAAGAGGTGACACCATTTCTCATGTCACTTTCTGATGTGTAAGACCTATTCTCTGGTGCATGGTGTGTGGCAAAATAAAGAGGAAAAGCCCAGGTGATGCACAGCCAGCACAGGAACACTGAGATACAATGCCACACAAGACGATATGCAATATTCAGAGCAGTAATCAAGGCTCTGGATGAGCTGTATCCAGGCCCCCCCGGAGAACCATTGTTTGCTCTACACACCCCAGAGCCCATTATGCCAGGCAACAGAAGGAAAACCATTACCTGTATTGCTAGAATTGCAGTGTAGAAAAATGTCGTTAATAAGAGTAGGAGGTTTACCTGTCCATCTCTCCCTACTGCCTTTCTGAGACTCCTCCGTGCCTACTGAAGTTGCACTCACACACAGCCAGTGGGGGAACAAAGCTTATTTAAAACAAAGAGAAAACTCTTACTATCAGAACCTTGAAAGGCTACACACGAAAAACTGGAGACACAACCTTACTTTTGCCAGTGGCTTCACCACTAACTTTTTTCTAACTCTCAGCCTATATACTGCTTATGTGTGAGGTTCTGTAGTGACATCTGGTTTTAATACAGGGCTTTCCACCTCTAAAATTCCTGCTGGTATTGCTAACTCTGTTTTCAAACACGGGGACTGAAACCTATCTCCATCCCAGTTATCTGCTCTACTCCTTTCTTGGAGGTTCCCACCCTGATGCATAGTTTAGCTGCTGCAGGGTGGACAGCATATATTCCAGCCCCACAGCTGCCTGGGCATCACCACACTTTCTGAACCAGCTCCTGGTATATGTAATTTCATTTTAAAGACTGGTAGTTTAGATCAGTGCCAATTGTCTCAGTACCTATGAACTACAGCTGTTGAGCAGCTGCTAGACAAGTAGCAGCAGGGAGAATCAGAAGGGACAGGATGGGCTGTCAGGGACGGAATCCATTACAGATATCTCTGCTTAGGATCCCTGTGGGCTACGTGTCAAGCAGGAGTCATGAGGAGCATGGGTCAACAGAGAGCAGCAAATTCTTCACTCAGGTGGAGATTGCCAGGCACCTCACATCTAGTCACATCAGTGCACGTGGTGGCCCAGACGTGGCCATCAGTTTTCCCAGCAAGGATCTATAAGATTGAAAGACTTCCTGTGAGAGCAAAGAAGAGAGACACAGTCTCTTGTAACAAGCACTGATTCAAAAGCAGGCTAAATGGTCAGCTCAGCTTTCTATTTGAGTATCAGCAATAGTAGTAAGTGGACAGTGACTGTGCTTTAATTATAAGAAAAGTCCAGTAAGCTCTTCTCTCTTTAAATATATCCCCCTACACCATGAACAGCTTTACTTTAACAGAAAGCACATCAGATCCTCCGTGGAAAAACAGCAGAGCTTGGACTGTGGGAATACAGCTGCTAAGCAACCTTACCAACATCCTGTCTATTCCTGCACTGTAGCTGTGAATAATTACTCCTCCATGTAGCCCTTGCCTTTCTGTCACTGCTCTTCCACAGCTGTATACTCTTGTAACTGCAAATGGGCCCAAACCAAACTCCCAGAGCTAAAATTATTCTCATATTTAAGGAAATCTGGCAGGAAATTCAAGCAGGTGTCTGCCCTCCCTTGCTACAATTGGATGATGTGGAGCCCTAAATATAAACAATCAAAACTTTCAAGGCTGTGTTTCGGTTTCAGATTCTGTGGTTCAAGACAGTTCTGTGGTTCAAGACAGTTCTGTGGTTCAAGCTCATCTTCTTACTGTGATCTCTACTGACAGTGGCAACTTGAAAAACCAACCAACAAACCAAACAATTTTATCAGAATTTAAAAAATACTTTCCAAATATTGATGGAAATGAAGCCATTTACTGTGTTCACTGACTACTCTGTCCACTCTTCCTGAATGTCAAGCTAGTGTTGCTTTGTAGGAGAATTTATTTCGCAACTGAATGAAAGAAACCCAACCAACACAGCGTTTGAGGTAAAAGAATGAATCACTGCCTTCTTGACAGGTCTTCATGTTAACAAAAGAAATAAGCATTGCCCAACTTTACCTTGTTGTCTGGGAGGCTGCCCAGAGATTTACTTCCAAAGGATCCTGGTCTATTTAAACTCCCCAGATTAGGGACTGCACAAATTTTAAGAAACAAAATTCAATAGAAAGACCAGACACTGCTGACTGTGCTTCAAAAGTACTCAGAAAGCTGTTTGTTCTGGAGAGCAAATTTTCAGCACTACAATATTAGAACATAGTAAAGTTACATCCCTGAGAATGCAAAATTTAATCTGTCACTGAGATATTGCATTACATTGTATTACATAACTAATAGTTATTAGTAATATATTAATAATATTAAATGACAAAGATTGAAATATCTAATATTGGAGCAGTTAACATTTATAAAAATAAGTATCTGGAACTGAATCTTTTGTGGCATTATGAGGTAGTTGGAAGATACATTTACTCTGCAGAGTTTTACCCATAAGAAATATTATTTCAGATCTCAGAAATTACAATCTCAAGACAATGATTTTCCATCTTTTCTAAGCGTGTTGAACTGAAATTTTTCCATGGTGACTGAGGGTTCCAGTATAGTGCAGTTTAGCCTGGTAATAACAACTTTGATTTTCCTCCACACCTGTCACAGAGCCATTAGAAAGCATCAGCAGAATCCAGCAGTCTAAGCACAGATTGAAAACCTCTTTTTCTGAACAGTAAACATCAAAATAGGCATATCTCTTGCCTGGGCAGCAAAGCAACTGCCTTTGGGAAAGAAAAATATCTTTAGGCTGAAGAACAGGAACTTTTTTGGAATGAGACATTCTGCTTTCTGACTGCAGGCAGGCCATTTAACTTCTCTCTTTTCGTGTGTCTGTACAAGGTCAGCAAGTGGCCTTACTGCCAAAGCCTTCGGCCATCAATGCAGGATGGAGGGGATTTAAAAAAAAAGGAAATACACTTTTACTTGGATAGGGCCATGATATTTTAACTTCACCAAAAACTTCTTGTCTTTCTTTCTCTCTCCCCCACTATGTGGAAATGTGAAATATCTCATACATAAAAGCACTAACCTGAAAACCCATGGGCTCACACATCCAGAGCAATGAGGAATAAAAGCACTGCACACACCGAAAGGAAATCACAGCATTTTCTCCCTCACAGCTTACATACATGTCCCTGCTCCATCAGAAAAGATGCACTTATAACTAGCACCAGCTAAAATGAATTTATTTTAAATATTGAATGTTAATCTCAGGAGTGCCTCAGTCTGTTCAGGAACTGAGAACCAGCTTTCATAGAATCATAGGGTGTTTAGGGTTGGAGAAGGCCTCTAAGGTCATTGAATCCAACCATTAACCCTATGAATAATTTTAATATTAGAACAATAAACCTATCTTTTTGCCCCCTAAGAAACTAAATCACTCTATAACTACTACAGCTTTGGTATTAGAGCAAATTTTTATGTTTTTAACTTTCACAGAAAAAGGCACATGAATAATATGTTTGTCTTACATGTTCTATTTTCAATGCAGTTTACAAAAATCAATTCATACACGCACTATGCTGTAAGACAGGAAACCACCTCTTACATCCCATCACTGACATCCAAAAAATCAGTACTAGCCGGGTGATATCTCATCTACGTGCATCCAGGAGGGCTGTGTTACTCTAACAAAATTGATTTTAATAGCCCATTTAAATGTCTCTAATTTCTCCATGTCGAAAAGACACATACCTCTCTGTCTATCTGTCCATATGTACTGGCCATTCAGTAATGAGGAAATGAAATGCATTTTCTTCCTGAACAATACCCCTCACACACACAGTCCTGGGTGAAGCATGAAGTTGCAAAGAATTTACTGAGAGTTATTAGGTAACTCTTAAAGCTAAGGGATACAAAGGGCTTGAAATGAATGAAAACACAACTGTTTACCCTGAAGAGAGCACTCAGCTTCTGGGGAGGCAAATGTTCCATCCTAACCACATCCATTGGGAGCATGGCTACTTTATGCACTGTGGGACAGTCACTCTTTCCTCTTCTCTCTCGAACTTCTTCCTAGCTACTTGCACACAAGCCATGGGGAAGCCCTGAGACATTCTTGTTGCCTGTACATTCAGTGTCAAGGTCCACTTGGTCAGACTGTGAGGGCATCGTTCCAGCAGTCTTGCTAGATATTTTCCTTGGCATGTCTGCAGTAAGGTTTTGGCAGTAATTAGCAGGGTTGCTTTGCAATCTTGTATTGTATAAAACTTTTGTTGTGACCTTCATCTGCAATAATCTTAGCATTCAATAAAAAAGAATGTTAATGAAAACATGTTTGTGAGGGATTAACATAGCAGCAATATAAAAATGTGTAGTTTTAAAAAAAATAACTAAATACTTTTCTCATTACTACTCTAATTAGAATATTTATTCTAAATTATTTATACTGACCTTCTGAACAAATCTATCTCTTAAATTTAAGCTGCACCATTAAATGTAAAAGCAACATTATTAATAGAGTGTTTGAAGATGCATGCCTCATATAACGCAGTGGCAGTACTCTTCTCTGCTGTTTGACTGCTATGTTCACTTAGCACATGAAATTTGGGGGTCTTTGTACTAGAGATGTTAGGGGGGTTGGTCTCTTCCTGTTTTTCCATTCCCTTTGTAGGTAATTTCCCTGGCCAGAAAGAAGGCACAAAGAAAATTAGCTGTAAGGACAAGAGTCAATGGCAGAGCAACCCTGCCCCTTTTCTTCTCACAACAAGGTTCATCCTGCAGGATACTGATTGAGTCACTTTGCTGTGTACTACAGAAATGTTCTGTAGCTTAATGTACCCTGGAGGGGATGAGCATTTAGGTGATGCTTTTAGGGTTCTTATTAAATCTATCACCTGGCAATCCACAGATGTGGAAGACAAAAGTTCTGAAGACTCACGGGAACACTCCAGCTGCATGCTGTGTAAATGTAAACTTCACTTTCAGCCTTTACTAGCTATCATCCCATTAGCAAAATTGTCCATTTAGATCTCATTTGTGATGAGTCTTTTAAACACCTGTCTTTATGATGTTCAAGCTTTGGTATGGTCCATGTTTGAAGACTGACTGTTACCTCTCATATCTAACTCACTTTGGGTTTTATGATCAAAGTTAGACCACAAGGTGAGGAGAACAACTGGAGGCATAGACACTTTTATTTGAAAAGAGACTGACTGGCATAGGAAGTTTATCTTAGGAAAGGATAAACCAGACATGATAAACAGATACAACCCAGTCATGCATCCGTAGTACTTCCTTCTGTGAAGTTCAGCAGTCCCAGCTGGTGTGTTAGGGAGATTTATTAAGCCTTTCCTAGTCTTTCTGGCTGGATGGCTCAATAATTTAGCTATAACAGTATTTGTAAAACTAAACTCAATGAAAGTAGTGGTTATTTCAACCCTTTCATTCCCTCCCAGGAGTGCAAGCAAAAGGAAGAAAATTAAAGCACTGAAAAAGCAAAGCAGTTCTTCTCAAGGCAGGCATACTTTAGAAATACATACTTAAAAACATCTTTAACACAGTGCCAGAGTAAGAGACACAAACAGGTCAAACAGCCTGGGGAAATGTTTGTTACCACTGTGTATTCTGCAAGCATATTCAAAGTCCCTTGAGACGGAAAAATTTCATGTATTCTCCTAACCTTGCACCACAGAGCAACAGACAGGTTGCTGGTTCTGGCACCTTTCAATGGAAATTCAAAACACTGCAATTTTCCTGTTTACATTACAAAGTTAATTGTAAAATTGATACAGACTGAATGCTAACAGAATGGTTTGGTATGTTTTATAATACCATGCATTTTAATCAAATTATCACCTGCCTATACATTTTCTGCCACTTCCAATGTCATGAATTAGATCTCTAGGAACTGTTTGCTTCCCCTAGATCAGAATAACACCAAAAAAAACCAAGTATTTGTGACCATTCAAATATTGCATACAGTATTTTTGTTTTCATTAGGTTTGCTAATGTAAACAACTGAAGTAAACCAATTACTCCAAAAGGGATTGTGGCCTTGTTGCACAGATTTTGAGAGTACTAAAGACAAAGGATGGAAAACAACAGTTCAGAGAACTCCAGATCAGGGGGTACAAAGCTAAAATGCCTGACACTGCTAATGCACCGGGTCTTTACCCAGTTGTGCATTTCAGCTTGGTACAGGGAGGTGCACCTTGAGCTGTCCACTTACTTCTAACACTTAAAAAAACTGTCCCATCCTATCACATTCTCCCAAGACAGACATTCATACTCACAGACTACGGACTATCTTCTGAAGGTCTATTTGCAACAGGTAATGTAGCATGACTTAGGAGTTTCGTCAGGGGAACATACATGTCTCTGGACTCATGATACTCAGGAGGGCTGGCATTAGTCTTGCTGACAAATCTGAAATGGAGTGCAAACCTCCCAGAGGAGGTGCCAGGGGAAGGCATGTGCTATCAGAGAAACTGTGCAGCATACAAGCCTTCCTCCAAGACCATCACCCCAAAAGTGAAATGCCAGTTTTACAGCCAGTAAGCTGGTGAGCAGTATTTCATTATGCGGCATTTTGCAGAGAAAATTAGTGAGTAATATACAAATATAAAGAGAGTTTTTCTTTCAGACTTTGACTTCAATGTGTCTATGACAGTGACTGAAACTCTGTTTTCTAACTGACCTGAAATTTAACATCAGACTAAACTCTGATCTGCTCTGCCAGGTGTGTCAGGATAACATATGACTTTGCACTGTGCAGGCTAAGCCAAGTGAAAACAGGAGGTGGACTAGAACATTACAAAGCCATGGTCCTATAGCAAATACTTCTTTAACCCGTTTAGTGGGGTTTTAGGCAGTATGTAACTGTCACAAAGTTAACTATTAAAACGACAACAGTTTTAGGCACTGCCCTGCAATACAAGACTATAAAATGCAAAACAGGTGATCTTGCCATCTGGAGTGGTACAAGCTGAATACACAGACACTTGCTACATTTAAAATGACAGCCCAGTCCACAGGAGAAATTACGAAGAGAACAAAGCAGACAAATGCTCTTTTGATCACTGCCCTGAAATTCCTAGTTCCATGTGCCCATGTTTGCCTACTCTCAGGTAAGTGCTGGGTGTGCAGTGTGACGGTTAAAAGGCCAGTGTTATTTTTAGCTGTGTACACATTGCAAGGCAGCAGAAATGTAGGGCAATTCACACCAGCACGGCACAGGCAATTCTTGCCTGAGAGCATGCAGCCCTCTGACTGCTGCTTGAACAGAGAGAGCCACAGTCCTGGTCAAGAGCTGGTTTATAATATCTCCATATCAAAATCTAGTGCAAATATATGTGCCCTCCAACATGAGCAGCCAAGTGGAATGGAAGTTTTTTCTGGGGCTCTGTTTAAGCAGGCAAAGGGGTGAAACAGGGTGGCCACGTGACCTTTAAGGCAGCCTCCCTGCCTTTATGACCTGAAATACTTAGCTCTGACCAACCTGTTTTAAATTCTGCGTTGGCACTGGCTCTGGGTTTGTGCAGAATGCAGAGGGACTCTCAGAAGGCAGGTCAACATCCACCTCAGCCTCCTCACCTATGGCCCAGCTGCCAGGGTGAGGGTTCAAGAACACATGCTTGCCAAGGCCAACTGAACAGGGCCTCAGGCTAGCTCTAGAGCATTTTGGGCAACAGGCTAACTAGAGGCATTCAGCTGGTTAATTGTCCATAATAGAGGGTCTTCGTACACTTTTTGTGCCCATAAGGGCATTATTGGGCACTGCTGTCACTTTCCAAGACCTGTGTCTTTCTGATAAGTTTTCCTAGTATTTAAGCACAGAGGTTCTAAGCTGAAGTGGAGCTGTCGTTCTACACAGAATGGCACATAGGAGAGTCAGCAGTAATTTTGGGGGGGATTTTGGGCAATGAAGCAGCTTTTGCTGCTGGGAGGAGAGAAGAAACACAGACCACAAGCTGGTCCTAGGAGGTGCCAGATGAGTTTGACGTCAGTGCAGAAGATGGTCTGGAGGGAGGGTAAACACGATAGCACCAGGAGAGGGAGCTGAGCCCTGCAAAGACAAGGTAGTGTTAAATGAACCATCCACACACATTTGGTGCACCTCAACAGATGAAGAAAGAATTGTTTTTTGGGATAGAGCTAAAAACAATGAGATGCAGACAACAAAACAAAAACATCATTAAGGCTGAATGTTAGGAGACATCTAAGATTATGAGTAAATGGCACAGCTGAAAATGAAAACACAAAACAAAACAAAAAATCTGTGCCTGGCCTGCTATTTTACCATACTACAAATTCTGATGTAACTGTAGAAATATATGTTAATTTGAATGGAGTTCCCACAGAGTTATTAACAGGAAGGCTCAGGGTGAGAGAGGTGATGGCTTAGCTACTTCTCAGTAACTGTCTGCAGATTATTTAATGTCTGTAATGTGCTTTAAAGAAGAAAACCACTGAGTGCTTAGAAAATTAGAACAAAAAAGAAAATTCCCCAACAGTGGCATCTATTAAATTACAAAATAACCTCTCCAGGGAAGCCTCAGAAGTCTTGTCACTAAATAAATTTAAAACTGAACAGCTTGAAATGTGTTTACTATAGGAAAGAGACCTGCATTTGCCCCAAGGAAAAGAGATGAAATGTCCTAAGGCTTCAATAGTCTTTTATCTCCATTTTTTTATCGCTTTTCCCTGATGCACAGGGGAGAGAGATGATTATTTAAACTCCTTTTTTCCCCTCTGGAGCTGTCTAGTGAAATGTGCTGACAGGTACTATCCATCGACAGTGTATTCCAGGTAATTCACAAGGCAGGCAAGCACAGGGGCCCAATTCCTTGACAAAAAACAAGCTCATGCTGTAGGAGGAGGCAACTTCTCTTTGAGACCAAGACAAGCTGCCAGCCTTTGCCATTTTCAAGGTAGACCAGAAAAAATGTTGCCCAGACACACATCCTGACAGATGCACACAGCAAGCAGCAAGCAACATTTTAGCCAATCCTAGGCTGTCATGGGATGCTCAGAACAAGAGGAAGAAGCAGCCTTCTCTTTTTCCTTATGGTCCTACTGCATCTGGTCTATACAAAAAGAGAAGCTCTCTATCACTGACAAGAACCAGGACTGAAGTTGTTTATACTGCCAATGGCAGAAGGAAGGGCAGGGGTAGGAGAAAGGGAAATAGGAATTTAAAGAGCAAACGCAGCTGGTGGAAGAAGGGATTCAGACAATGCCACAGCAACAAGAAGCTCAGTTGCTTTAACTCTGATTTCCCATTACCTCAAAGCTACATCCCTGTCTGGGATGGTTATGGATTGCAGTCCCCATGCTGTGGGCACCTCACCTGACAGTTTTTTCTTCCCTAAAAAACTATGGAGTGGGCTAGAGGCTCCCAAGAGGTTTATTGTAGCCTGCAGGTAAGGACTGCCTCGAGTGCCCTCTGATCGTTGAGTGGCACTGTCAAGACTGGAGCAGGATTCCCGAGTCACAGAATGGCCGCCATTACAGTGAGTACCAATCACACTGGAGGAAGACCCTTTGATCTCCTTTGAGGAGATTCAACTCCTGTCCTCCTACAGAACTGTTCTGTGGCTCAGCAAGAATGAGAGGTGACATTGTCTGAGGGAGGGAGATGGGATCCAACACAGAAGATGCCATCAAGGGCAGCAGGGAAGATAAAATAAACATTTTTTCTTAACTTGTACACACATTCAATACTTCTATTAAATTATATTTTCTATCATTATTTGTTCATCTGTAGGTAGCAAAGGGGAAGTGCAGCAAAAAATCCAGAAATAATTTAATGCTTTTGCTAAGATAAGTGGGGTATGTAGAAGTTTTTTTCAAGAGTACACTCATGGATCCTCAACATAATATGTTAACACAAAGTTGTCATCTCTGCTTAGCAGTAAAGGGCTCATATTTTTTCCTCTGCATTCAGCAAGATGTCAGATGTTGCACAGATATTCTTGAGACATGAAGATGTTTGCAGGCCACTAACCTTCAGGGCAGCAGAACAGAGAAATATAAATTGAAACTCCTCAAATGATGTCCTCACTTCCAGCTACACTCTGTAGGCCAGCACATGGGAGCCAGGTAAGAGTTTATAAACTCCATTTCCAAAGGCAATCAGACAAGTAGTTCAGAGGCAGGCAGGAATGAAAGATACTTTGGTACAACCAGCCACTACAAAGACCCTAATTAAATTTTGCCATGCAGTATCAGCAGTAGCTAATGAGGATGGATGGCCACTGTCTCACTTTGTTTTTGAATCTTCATGGGCTTTTAAGGTAACTTATCTAATCCTGGAATTTGCAAACAAGTCATATGCTGTTGGCAAATACAAATCTCCCATCACTGCTTGTCCTACTTTCTGGGCCAAAGTCTCAGTACTGCAGTACAAAGTTGCTAGCCAAGTATCATAATTTGGGGAAGAAATTTGAGCTGCAGCTCAAAAGCCAAGATGCTTACAAGGAAAATATTTGATGTGGAAAAAAATCTCACATTACAAGATCTTTACAAGTTTGACATCAGAAATCAATCCAGAACTCTCTTTCTCAGAGTACTCAGGTACTCAAAATGCTTATTTCACAGTGTAACTGTGCAGGATACAGGTTGTATCTTAATGGAAAATTACTTGATAGCCAACAGCTGCACTACAAGAATTAGAACCAAAGTTTTATTTGCAGATCTCTTTATATTGAGTGAAATTTGTCATTAAAATTCATCAAGGGAAAATTTCACTATCAGCAGATTTGACTGATGTACTAGAAGATTTTTCAAAAAGTATATTTAAACTGAACTAGAAAATCAGGATATATTCTAATAAAACCACCAGATTGTTGTAAATTACATACTTTTTTTTTTTTTTAATTAGAGGCTTGTTATATGATAAGGTATGTTAATATTAATATTTGCTCAGGGGAAATAAAGTCACAGTATATGTGCCAAACCTCATTACAAAGGCATATGATTCAAATCATATTCTAAAAATGATGAAAATCTTGTTTTATAGCAAGTTTCTTATAGCATATCCATGTTACAAGGCAAATCAAAATACAACACATTATATTTTGAATACAGCCTCATTAAATAATTGAATGAAATATTTACGGTATGCAATGGATAAATCAATAACAAATAACTTCTCAGCTTTTTTCTTAATAACCAGTGATCCATTCACCTTCCTTTCCTTCAAAAACACCAGGCGTCACCAACTTTCCCCAAATCTTATTGATATGATAGCAAACAAACATCCTGAATAAAAGATTCATATTTGACTGAAACAGCTAAATCATAGGGATGCCTTTTCAGAATTTCATCACGTCGTTTCACTTCCTATTGATCAAATAAGCAATTTATTTTCTTGTAAATAAATGGCTAAGGAAAACACATAGGATTGACTAATTAATTAAATTAGGGAATTTCTGAGCTATTTCACTCCCACAGATTTTTGCTTAGAATTCTCAATGTGTGATGACCATCTTTTAGGAAGGCATTTGGATGTGCTTTGTTCAAAAGTCCTAGTATGGCCAAAAAGACACAACTTATGAGCAAAGCCAACGGTTACTGTCACTAAATCTTTAACATGCAATCACTCAATTTCTTTACCTTGCAATCACTCAATATTAATCTTGATCTAAGTATTTTAGAAAAAATAGGAGAATGCTATTAAGTCTCAATGATGATAAAGGTGAAACTGGAACACAAATCTCATAGTACCTATATGCCTTCTCCACTTTACACTCACCTTGCCACTTCCCACCTTGATCCTAAGGTGGCTGGCCTCTCACCATATGTAACATTTTATACACACTGGATTCTTTCTCTTTCTTACTCCTAAAAGCAGTTTCACCCAGTTGTCAGATCTGCCTTTATTTAACCATTAACCATATTTAACCATTAGTCATTGACCATTTATGTGTTTATAGCTCTGGGGACTCATGTATCATCCCATACCCTCTAATGACATCTCAGATCTGTACTCCTCTGCAGTGCATCCAGTAGCTTTCCTTTTGACACCTGTGCCATGATGCCATGTTTATAGTTCTCTATGCCACATCAGTTTGCTAGGGCCCTGCATTCTTCATTACACATAAAATAACCCCTTGTTAGTTTCAGCTAAATTAAAATCATGGTTAAATCACACAAAGCTAAGCAAAAGCAGAACAAATTGTGTAATAGTCACCTGGTTACAGCTGGAAATTGCTGCTCCAGCTAAACAAGCTAAAGCAAAGTCCCAGACAGGCCAAGACAAGCCCAGACAAAACCATAAGTGCTGAGGCCTTACAAAGCTCCTGCAGACCCTTGGGGCTGTTACAAACAACAGCAATGTGTGTAACCATGAGTACAGTAAATACTGAGCTACAGGGCTACACTAAGTTTGGATGCATGGGAGCCTACAAATGTAGTCCATCCTTGAAAAGCTCAATCACATAGTCACAGTGCCTCACAGCCAGAAAAGGGAGCTTGGGCCAATCAGCCTCCTCTTTGTAGTCACTTCCAGCTCACCTGGAAGTAATTGACTTCTCCTAACCAGCAGTGGTATCCATCTTGACCCAGCTAAGATCATACAGGGAAATGTTTCTTTCTCTGCCCAGAGGGGCAGGACCTGGCTTAATACTGAGCCATAAATGGGACCATAGACTTAGGAGCCAGTTTGTTTGGGTTCTATTCCCAGTTCTTCAGCAGTTCCTTGCATGACCTTGGGGAAGTCACTGGTAATCTGTTTGTCCTGCTAAACTGAAGCAGTATTGTCCCTTAAGCCATTATGGCAAAGCAATTCAACAGCTATAGATAAAATATGCCATTTAAATGCACACTACTATTTTATTATCCACAAAACTCATCTCCAAGCAAATTTTGTCATTTCTGACACAGACCCTTTTAACTTGCACTGAAACACTGCATCAGGCCTGAGTGCCAGATCCTGGTGAACAGTCACCTGAAGCAAGCACTGCATGTATGGCTGGATGAACAGCAAGAAAGAAGCTGCCCTACCTTCCTTGATCCCATTTTCAACTGCAATTCAATCATACTCTGGAAGCGAGCATTAGGATGCTGTGTTTTCATCAGCATTCTTCTGGGAAAAGCCTAGGAAAAAAAGGGAAGAGGGAAAAACTCATAATATTTCATGCTGTAAATCCTTTATTTTTCTTCCCTCGGTCCTGACCTTGCCAACTTCAAAACAGCTCCTGCTGTGCAGCTCTCTATGACACTCTTAGAGCAACTCCTGTGCCTCAGAAACACGTGCTGTTTGTGCTCACTTCATTTATTCTTCATTTTAGACCAAGCTGAATAGAACTTGGAAGCCAACAAAAATTCAGTTTTGTTGAACTGAAGGTTCAAGATCACAAACACGTCCAATTTAATGGACTTCCAGGGAGGATTTCCTTAAACTCTTGGCTGCCCCTATCCTGACTGATTCCAGCTCCCAGTCACACTGTAATTTTTATTTTGCTCTAAAATAAAAATCCAGAGATGCCTATATTCACAATTACTCCTCACTGCTCCCTCTGGTACAAGTTGTCAAAAGATGCTTGGGTTATCTACCCACTGATACTTGAAAAGCAACTCCTCATTAGGCCTGCAGTGCAAGTGAAGTCTTGGAGTTACCACAGGGAACAAAACACCAAAAAAACCCCCACAAAACAACAACAAAACCTCACATATTTTTGTTTAACATGGTTAGCCTCCCTGCCAGGCTAGAGGAGAGTTACGAACATTGCCATAAGCACTGAGATACTACTCCATTCTGTTTTCTGCAATGTACACTGATGCTTTATGCTGCTGATGTGTGTCCTTCAGGTTGTAGGCAATGTTAAATGTTCAAGAACTTTCATAAATTATAAAACTCACAGCAACTGCACAGATCAGATTTACACTGAACTTTGCAAGAGGTAGTATACCTTTAGCAATTCTTTACTATACCATTTACGAGAGATTATGTCAATAGGCGATTGTTTCTATTAGTGATTATTCTAGAAGCAGAAATTACTGAGGAGTGTAGTTGTTACAAGTGGTTTGCATTATAGCTGTATGCTGAGTCTAAGTCAGAGTTTTCTTAATGAAATTATTACCTAAATATCCTGATGCTATTTATCTTCTCTCTCTTCAAAATAACTCTTCAGTTTATCTTCTCTTTTTGGGGTATTTGTCATCTTCAGTTGCTCAAGTTAACCCGTTTAACCTAGGTGCTCCCAAAAGGGTCTGTCATCTCAGCATAGAGACACTAAAAGCACAAAAAGCCCAAAATGCAACTTTCATTCATTTTACCCAAAACCAAACAATTCCTAAGGGCTGCTTGCAAATGGAAAAGTGCCAGATGATTCAGACACTCTCATGTGTTTTTCTTTTCTAGAGTTTATATAGCCTTTTTTTCCAGAGCATGCCCACTCCTTTGCTTATGACAGTTAATGAAACCAGGGCTGCACAGAGAGAGGGTATTTAATGTTACAGCACACATGTTACTCAGCCCATGTAGCCATGTACTCTATGTGCCTGTTCAGCACTGCACATTTCTAGTACTCTCTCCAGTTTATTTCTAAGTGCTCCTATTCAAAGGTCTTCTATAATTAGGCCAAATGCAATCTATTCATAGAGCACCATTGTTTTCCCATGTTTCAAAGGAGTTGTTCAGGGCTGTTACATACTCTGAATTGATTGAGCATGGGGATTACTTTATCTCCAGGGGAGATGATGATCAACATTTCCCACCCAGTTCCTGAGCTGTCTTTACTAATTTATCTTAATAACATCTTTGTGTTTTGAGTTAGACAGAAAGAGATCAAAGCAGAGAACACGGCAGGCATACTCTCAGCATTAAAATTGGCCAGAGGCAATCAGCAGAACAAGTAAACAGCTCTTCAGCAGTCTGAAGAACAGCATCATCTAACGTGAATATTTTTGTGTCCCTGCTAGCTCTCGCCCAGTTAGCCCAGTTGGCTTGGAAAGTCACATCTGCTGTCACGTTATTCCTTGTAGTCATCCCATCCCCATTGCCCTTTTTCACCCTTGATCTTCAGTAATGAATAACATTACATCAACTCTTGTGACCCCTTAACAAGACAGCACAGACCTGTATTCCTTAAGGAAACAGGCTGATCTTACAATTACACCATGCTTCACTTTAAACCCCTTCACTTTAAAACAGCCCTGGTGTGCTGAGGAGGACTCACACATCTGTCTGAGGTGTAGGGCTCAGTCTCCTCAGGATACAATTTGGGGCTTAAAGGGTCAGTGTATTTCAGTGTTTCAACACAATCCTGTTTCACTTTGGCAGGAATAGCACACAGGAGGTGGAGGAGCCTATGTTCTATTCAATACTTGATACATCTCACTTGGTACCTTGCCACTCTGATGGTCCTTCCTCTGTGTTCTCATCTCTCTGAGAAATGAAATTGCTTTGCTCTAAGTTGGCTCCACATCACATCTTGAGCAGAACAACCTAATCAGAAGAAAAATGAGATCGCATTCCTTGTCTTTCTGCATGGAAGCCTAAAACATAACTCCTGCTCATTTTCTTGACTTTTATACTGAGAAGATAGATTTGATGCAAAGGAGCCATCCAGAGTGTTCATTTTAGCTTCCACAGGAACTTCATTTTTAATGTGGACTTTATTCCTAGTGAGCTCAGGAGCCACTGCAATCTAGTTTAAAAGTGATTTTACCTTTTTTTTTTTTTAAATCAATGGGCATTAGACCTAGCCTGTGCTCTCATCTTGCTCAAAGCCAGAGGTGGACAGAAGCAGCTCAAATTTAATTGAGAATCAATGCATACAAATACAAGGTCATGTGTCTGGGAACAACAGACACACACTTGCTGTGGAGCAAGGAGTCCGATCCTGCTAAGAAGCACCTCTGAAAAGAACATAGAAAATCCCAGCAGAGTGGTGCCAGAGCAGCACCCCAGCATCATCAGCACCACTGCTGTAACAAAAGGAGCTCTGCTGCTACCTATGAAAGAGCACACTGAACACAGATCTCAGTATTTGGTGGTGATGAGGCTGTCGCTGACACCCTTGAGCCCAGACCTCAGCTTTAAAGTATTGGAGATGTGGGAAATGCATTTGCAGTTAGTGAGTGCTGTCAGGTTTGCCAGTCCTCTCATCTCTCCTCTCTTGCCCAAGCTTTCTGCATGCTACTGACAGTCATCCCACATGTGATGCAGCCCTGTACAAGGGAACAGAAGACTCCAGACATCTTTTAAAAGAAAGATGACATTGGGCTGGTGCAGGTGTTCTTTTGCTAAATGTTTGTCTGAAAGGCAGAGACCAATTCAACCAGTCCGTTCATAACTGCTGCTAAGAAAAGAAAAAGGAGGAAAGTCAGCCCTAGCTCAAAAGAAATGGGCAATCCTGTCTCCATAGAACTCCCTGATGAGTGCTGTACCCAAGAGCTCTGCTGTGACACATACCTGGACAGAGATAAGACAAGCTTAACCTGGGAAGATTTAAATGACAAACTAACCTTCCTCCTGGGTCACAGCCTTACTAAAGACTAGAATTTGAGGGGTCCTTCATGAAAAGCATTGCAGCTCACAGAGCACAGGTGATGGAGTGAGGAATGCAGCCCCATGGCAGGTACAGGCCTGGGGCCAGCTCCATTCCAACACTACTTGCCATCATAGGTGAGCCCAGCACTGACTCTAATGCTTCCTTTACAAAAAAAATGGGAGGACAAAAATATATTTTCATTTCTCTTTTATGTAGTACTGCTCTGGAAAAGCTAATTTCTGACCCTACAGATTTTATTCCTCACTCAGTTCAATCTTTCTTCCAATCATTGGTAAAAAAAGGCCAAAAAGGTAGAAAAGTAATATAAAAATATTGCCTTCTCAAGACCACTTCTGACAGATGAGGAAGTGACCAACGTCTGGCCATTGCTTTTTAACCAGCTAAACATTTAGCCATTGCTGGGGTTTATTTTCAACCAGCTAAAGGTCTGTCAGATTTATCGTGATATGCAGGGGTCTGCCATTCATGTCAAATCAAACAGCTATTGAGCTCTTTGGAGCTACCACCAGGCTGACTAGAGCTTCTACAGAACAGAACGAGACGATTGGCCCTAATTACAATTTTCCATGACGAGGTAGCTTTAATCTGCATGCAAGGCATTTGTCAACCCTGTTTAACCAGGGAGAAAATTGGGCAGACGAAGTCCAGGTAATTAGCTCTTCTCTCCCCCCTTGATATCACATTCATGGGAGTATTTACAGAAGATGAAAACTATTAGCAAGCTTCTCAAGCCATGCCACTGGCACAAAGAGAGAATTTGTGCCCTGCTCATGGCCTTCATATGGGTGATTTCACTCCTTCATGTGTCTCACTTCCTGGCCACACTCAGGCTGTAGGAGGTACTTTCACCTACATAACCAAAATTGAAAAAAACCCCTCCAAACTCATAAACTTTTATGTGTATATCTTCCATCATTCCAAAGAGCTGCATAAGTTTTGCTCTGTAGGTCTTGTACCATAAGGTGTCTTTCCAAGACATTGGACCATTTTTTTTGCACTTCCTTGATATCTCAGCAACTTGTGTTGCTACACACAAACGTCAAAACCGAGGAACATTGCCTTACCAGTGCCTGTACAATGGGAGGGTGACTTCCCTGCCAAAATCAGGGAGTGTATTTCTGTGGTAAAGCTGAAACTGATGTTTCAGACACAGTGGGAAGGAAAATCTGAAGAATGGACAAGCTCTTTCCAAGCCTTGGTTGGGCTGCTCATTTTCTGCAACATAGTTGCTCATAACATTTTCTTGGGAAATACTGTACTTAATAGGTTTTCTTTCTAGTGTGAAAAGCAGCCCTTGGAAAGTCACATACACTTTTGATTTTTTTCCCCCTACGGTATTAAGAGAAAAGAGGAGAAAACAAGGAGAAAAATATAAAGCCAGTAAACAGGAGGAAAAAAAATTATGAAATAGTCTTCTACTTCAAAGAGCAACTAGAAGCAATTTACAGCAACAGCTTTCGGGTTTTGATTTATTATTTCATGGAAATCATGTGCTTGGATGTTATAATGCCAAATAAAGAGGTGACATGTTGTATAGCTGTACAGGGTAGTATAAACTAGTTTACCTGCAAATTCCCCTTTGTGTATGTGTGTGTGTGTATAAATTCATGCAAGGTTAGTTTTTCCAATCCGCTTTGAGTATGTTGTTTGCTTTCTGAGGAAATAAAATGGAAACAAACATCACTCACTCTACAGCACTCGTCCCCTTAACGTTATTAAGGAAAGCAGAACAGCTCGAAAAACCAGAGTCAATAAATTTAACGCGATGTGCCGGGTACCGGGCGGTTCGGCAGCTCCAGAAGGAATTATTAGGCCGAGTTACCGCGCTCCGCCAGGCCGGGCCCGGCTCCCTCAGGGAAGGGCGGCCCCGCCCCCGCCCCGCGCGCGCCGCGGAGCCGCTGGCGCCACCTGCCGGCCGCGCCCGCCGCCCCTCACGGCCCGCCGGGGCCGCCTCGGAGGCTGAGCCGCGCTCAGGGCGGCCGCCACACCCCGCGTTTCTCTTCACTTTCCCCTTTCCCTTGGGAATAAGAAAAGCACACCGGCCTGCAGCCACACGGACTGCCCCTCCCTGGCCAGCGTCGTCGTTGCCTGCCTGGGACCGGCGATGTCCGCTGCGGCCAGCAGTCCCCTGAAACCGCCTTACAGCCACAGAGCCATCCGAGCTGCTTTTATCCGAGGATTTGCAGTTTTACCTCAAATGCATCTTTATCACGTCAAGTTACCCGTCCATACCCTCAAGCCACAGCTTGCACTTCTTTCTGGGATTTCCGCCCCCGCCTTTCTCCTCCTGACGCTGGTGCCGTGCCCTTTGTCCGCAGTCCCCTCATGCAGTGTCTCCTCACCTTGCTTAAAACCCTGCTGCTTTTCAGGAATCCTCAGCAGCACCAAACCTGCCCTAGACTAGCATTAAGCTCTTGAGCATTTACCTGAAAAAACATGCCAAAATGTCCATTTCTGAGAGGTTTGTCATTAAAATTCTGCTTCATTTCCATCCCTATATAGGTCCTTGAACGCATTTAGCAGATCCCTTGATCATTTGTAAACATGGGAGGAAAAAACGCAGCTCCAACCAACATATCTCTGACTAGAGGTCTAGCTAATGGCTGTCCCCTCACCCCTTCACTCTCCTGTCCCCTCAGATTACACCAGAAACCCTCGCCTGCCAGTGCACATTTGGCAGTGCCCATCTTGGAGCACAGAAGTGTAAATAAATTCCCAGTGAAGGTCTCACCCAAGAGAGTAATGGAGCCTCAGTGTCAAGTTACTTGTTATAGAACAAAAATGGGATGTGTTGGGTGTTGAACAAAAAAGACAACGCACACACGTGTTGGGAGATCTAGCATGTTACAGCCCAGGAGATGTGCACACAGGGCATGATCCCTGCAGCGCTCGCCTTTGCCAGGGAGCTCTGGCAGGCCATAAAGCAAGAGAGCAAGAGAGGCTTGGGCCAGGCTGAGAGCTAGGATCTTTTCCTTTCACTTACTACATGAGTACTATGAGGTTTCTGCTTATTGCTGAGAAGAATAGGCTGGCTGAAACACCAAAATATATGGCTGGGAAAGCTGGGTCTGTTCAGCCTGCAGAAGAGAAGGTGGCGAGGAGACCTCGCAGCCTTTCAGTGCCTCAAGGGTCCTACAGGGAAGCTGGAGAGGGACTTTTCATCAGGAACTATAGCGAAAGGACCAGGAACAACAAACTGAAAGAGAGGGAATTTAAGTTAGATATTAGGAAGAAATGTTTCACTGTGAGGGTGGTGAGACACTGGAACTCTTTGCTCAGGGAGGTTGTGGATGCCCCAACCCTGGGAGTGTTCAAGGCCAGGTTAGATGATGCCTTGAGCAACCTGGTCAAGTGAGGAGTGTCCTTGCCCATGCGAGGGAGTGGTTGGGATGGGATGATTTTTAAGGTCCCTTCCAACCCTTAGAATTCTACGATTCTGTGATTTAAATTTGCACATATTTGTTTTCATTCCCTCTGTGGATGAAATGACATTTTCACTGGATCATTTTCTTCTATCTATGTGGGCACTAGAACCTGGAAACATGATTTTTCATCTGGAGATCCAGGCTAGTGTAACAGGGATATCACCAAAACAAGTACCATAAGTTTCACATCATCTATGCCACCTGGAAGATTAACTATATTGTTCATTCAGTGAGACAGAAAAATACACTAGAATATAACATAAGGAAGATGGTTACAACCCAGTATTTCCTTTTCCTCACAGCACTCCCAGGCCCTGCTGTCTCCATGAGCAGACAATATTATGTCTAAACCTGCTTGCAGAGCCTGAATTCATAGATCATAGATGCACACAAGTTTGTAAAAAAATACACCATTTAAAAAAAAAAAGTGCTTACAAGGAATGTACCCTGATTTTCTTACTGCAAACACTATACTAAAAATGGAAAAAAATTGCCTACAAACTTTTCCAAACCACCATGGTGTCAGCTATGCCCACAGTCATGGGCTTTACACAGAGCTAATAGCAAATTACAATTTAGCATGAGATAAATAATGTCCACATTAGACTTACCATGGTTACCTGCTGTTACCTTGGTCTCATTAAAACTGACTACTCAAACTACCTTGGCTCAGAAGGATCTGATTGCTGAGGCCTTTTCTAAAAAAAGAAGAGGGACAAATACAAGGTCCACCTTTTTGACTGTTCTACTGCTGCTAAAATCAGCAAAGAAATTTCTATCTCAATGCTATTTAATTCTACTTCAGTAGTATATGTATGAGACAAGATCAAAGATTCTCATTCAGTCAGAAATTAAAATGTGAAGAGGAAGAAGAAGAAGAAAAAAAAGATCTCTATACCAACAGCAGTCCCTTTTCTCGGAAAAAAGAAATAAAAGATGTGGAGAGGAAAGAAAGGGGAAGTTTCAGGTTCTGTGTAGTTACACACTTTTCTGACACTGCATTTCCATGCCAGGCAAAGAAGATAAAGAGCCACTAGATTTATATTCTTGGCTATATTTACATTGGTTTGAGGGACTATTTGGCTATACTAACAATGATTTAGAGACAACAACTACAAAGAAGAGTTCAAAGGTGTCCAATTACAATCTAATTCTGCTCTGCTTAAATTAAATATGGAAAGGAATTAGTTCAGCACCTCGTCAAACTCCTTGCTGAGGTAGATCCAGGGGTAGATTCTCATCTTTCACAAAGGCAACAGAAATATATCATTAAAACGGTGCCAGCAATGTGCACAGTAAACGGAGGCTGAATTTGAAGCCTTGTCCCAAAATGGGGGTAGGGGAGGGAAAGGAAGAAATAACTTTTTTCCCCCCGCTGTTTTGTCATGCACAAATACAATT
The DNA here is from genome assembly GCA_910950805.1 of Acrocephalus scirpaceus scirpaceus. Classification (NCBI taxonomy): domain Eukaryota; kingdom Metazoa; phylum Chordata; class Aves; order Passeriformes; family Sylviidae; genus Acrocephalus; species Acrocephalus scirpaceus. The sequence continues at coordinate 49,195,512 of OU383774.1, read as the reverse complement.
TCTAGAGCTCCTTCGTTATCAAGGCTTCCTGAGCACATGAAAAGATCTTTGTTAACTGCGTTCACTGCGTAAGAGGCAGACCAGCGCTGCTGCTCTGCCTGCTACCGAGGACTGAAACCAGCCAGTCTAAACAAAGTCGAGCTAGTTCAGAAAGCAGCGTCAGCCTGTAACACACAGGACAAACAGTGACACGTTCAGCCTGCTGGAAGACAACCCACATGGCTATCATTTGTGGGCTTCACTGGGTGCTTTGCCAGCAAGGAAAAAGAGACTTTGAACAATTGGAGGAACGCTAAAAGGAAATGTCTGCACTTCTGAATAGCTATATGCTGGGAATATCACTTCTGGCACACTGGGAATATCACCTCTTTCAGGCCGCCCTGCTTTTTCCCAGCTCCCTCTTGTCATGCAAGACAGGATCTATACTGGATCAGTCAGGGTGACTAACAGGAACAGAACAAGGAACAGAAAAGAACATGGACAATGTCCATGGACAATGGATAATGAAGGATCTCTTTTAGAAGCTACGATATGAGGCAATGAGGTCATGGGCTCATTTTGGAGAGCAGAGAGAGATGCAAAAGTCCTGAAATAGCAGGGAACCACAGTCATTGCTATTTACTGAAGATGAGGATTATCTTTTCGGAGAGAGAAGACAGGCATGTCCTCAAGCAGCTATCTCATCTGGGAAATGACACTGCTCTAGACAGATCATTTTCAAGTTTATTTAACTTACAAAGAGACTGTGAAAAAACACAGAGTATCAGAACAAATTTAAACCATCTGTTTGATCATCTTGCAAACTGTAAACATTGTCTTTGAGAAAATAATCTTTCTTCAGCATAACAATGTGCATATATGTGTTTGACTAAAATCTGGATATAAAGGAACTTCCACTAAGTCAAATGGAAATTACTCAGAGCACAAGTCAATATTTAAATTATTTTAAGTAATCCTTCTTCTTTCATCAGCTTTTTACAGGAGTATCCAGGAATTTTTGCTCCCTTCAGCTTTCTTCCACACCTCCCTGGGCACTTATTCTACTGAGCAGCATTCAAATTAATTGCCACACTGTTTATCTATTTAAAGCCATTATGCACATACCCCAAATGGCCCTGTAGCTCCTTTTTTTCATATAGATTCTGTAGCATCTACCTCTATTTTTTCCTGAAAGCATACAAGTTTTAAATGACTGCACTGCAATCCAAATTATTATCAGATGATTGGATATTTTTGTCTTGTCTGCATATTGTGCTTTTAAACTGTTTATTATGATCCATCATGCACAGTTCAGAGAGAATGCCTGGCTATAAAGCAGAGGCCCCGAACCTGCTTTCTTCTCCTAACTCAAAGCCCCTTATCAGCAATGTCACTGGATTAAAATAACAAAGAAAGCAGTTCCTGTTAACGCTCACTGGCCACACTGATAATTCAGCCTTAGCCTTTTCAAACAGCCTATTTGTTGCTCACAACAATAACATTAATTTTCTAGATTAAAAAAAATGATTCAATACATATACAGCATGAACATGAATATAAAACATTTTGGAAACAGCATCAAACCTAATACATGTTGACAGTCTTGGATTTATGGACACAGAGGTTCAAAACAGTAGCAGAAACTACTTCCAGAATGTGCTTATTTATACCCACATATCATACATCAGACTATGCTAATTAAAATATATAAATCTTGCAGAAGCAGATAATTTTCAGTGCAATTGCAGCATGGATGGGTCAACTGGGCAGAGACCAGCCGGGGTCTGCAGGCCAGACCCAGGCTGCAGGAGGACATTTCTGCCTGGCCCAGAGCCCCTTCCCCCAGAGGAGGTGGGGAACAGCTGCTCAGGCAGCGTGCACAGAGCAATCACCCCAGCACCTCTGCCTGTGCCTGTCCAGAGCACAGGGGCTCTTGTTCACATCCTCTTACATCCCTCTCTTGCTTGGGAATGACCTTCTGCTGCCATATCAGGACAGCAGCTGTGAGTGGCACACTCCAGGCTGGCCTGCAGCTTCCCAGATCAGGCCACCATGAGCTGGCTCCTGGGATGCCTCTCACCATAAGCCACAGGGTATCCCAGTGTGAGGGTATTATTCAACCTTAGAGAAACTACCAAAACATTTTGAGTCGTTATGACTGTCTTTCTGTCACTGATCACAGCATGAAGTTTTTGAGTCTCTCTCAGTCTGATGTGCACATCTGTACCAATGTAAGCAAGAAAAAAACCAGGATGACATCATCTTACCCAACAGAATCATGGACACATTCAGGCATTGTTCACAGCAACATGAAATCTGTGTGTGGGAGGGTTGGCACCTTTTTCATGGCTGATCACATTCAGCTGCCTCCTAAGTCATTCACACAATCAGGCGTGTTTCTGGAGAACCTTTAGAAGTATGTATTTACTCAGGAAAACATAAAATCAAGGCTATGAAGCTCATTCACAATAAACGCCAACATAACATGGAACAGAGAGACAAAGAAGCGTAAAGAGATGACAGCACCACAGGCTAAGAGAAACACAAGTTAAAGAATCAAATGTTGAAGGGCTGACCATAAATTTTGAAGAAGTCAGCCACAAAAAAATCTGCTTGCTTGTAACAAGCAATTTGTAAGCACTGGGAGCTCCTGCTAACAGAGTGGCACTACCAGTGAGGTCTTTCCTCTCCAGGTGTTGCAAGCCTACACAATTGCAGGTTTTTGACTGTTTATTAGCAGACTAACAGAGTATTATGGTCATTCTATATGTGCTGCTAACTAATTACCAGCTACTAAGTTCATCAAATACTATAGTAGTCATACAACTGAGAAATGTACACCCTGTCCTTAAGTATGAAAACCAGACCACTGTTCCAGTGAATTACAAATTGATCTTGGACAGTTTTCTCATCCTGCTGTAAACAAAAAAAACCTGTCTTACTGAGTTTGGTGTGTGCAAAGGGTTGGATTGCAAAACTGGTAATTTTTTAATAGCAGAAAAAAAAATATAAAGAAGCAGTTACCTACAAAATTCCGGGCTGATAGTCAAGTGGCAAATGTAGCTGTCATGGCAGACACTTCTGAGGGCCCAAGTAAACTTTGACATGCAACATTTTGTAAAAATTTGCATGTAAGCAAGGTAATAGAGCTACTGAGAAATTTGGGAGTATTTAATAGGTTGAAGAAAGTTACCAAGAATACATGTTAAGAGGAAACTGAACAGTTTCAGATTAAGAAATTCTATCCTGGGTTTGGATAATGAAATATTGGCTCACCTACAGCTTCTGTTACACTGGGGCCAGTGCAGTGTTCATGATCTTAAGCAAGAGGGCTCAGCTGTCTGAGACAAAGAGGAAACAGCATTTAAAGGAAATAAAGGTTTAAGGAAGTACTGTCCCTTCTCCTCATGTTTTCTGCCATTTAAGCCTCATTTGGATAAGGTAAAGGATGGCAGTCCCTGCGGGAAGAATTAAATTTCCTGCACAGCTAGGGAAATTTCTAGATACACTCTCCACTGACTGTTACCCTTCCTGGGCAAGGCTTTAACATTTTGGTAGATGCTTTCATCAAAACAGCAGTTCAGTGCTCAAAGAAGAAAATCCAGTGGTAGGAATTATAAGAAGAAATAAAGAACCATCACTATACCAAAACTGGGGACAGTGCCAGTCTCCTCATGTCAAAAAAAGAAACAACAGAACTTGGAATGTTTGATTATCCTTGCTATCATTTTTTAATTGTAAGACATGGAATGGCATCCTTATAGTCTTAAAAAAAAACCCAAAGCAGAGGTAACTGAAGCAGTGTCATGAATGTCTGAGCATCATTAAGAGTGGTCAAGGGCTGACCATTCAACATCCTCTGCCACCAGAACTAGGCATGGTCAAATGAAAGCAACAGGAACTGAATTCAGAAACACATCATCAGAAGTAGTTCACACAGTAGCTGCTTGCCAGGGAGCACCCTGCATGCGTAGCTTTTCTGGGCTGAAAGGGAAGCTGGACTTGGAAGAGAGATCCATTGAAAGTTATTAAACAGTTAAACCACAACTAGCTCAGGAAATCCTGTGGACTGAAAATAGTTCACAGCAACAGTGATGTCTGGGGGAGTTACTGTATATTTTTATCCTGTTCTTCTTCGCCCCTAGATACCCATTTCTGGCCACTCCTGGAGGCAGTCTGTCTCTCTTGTACAGTACAGCCACTTTTCTGTTTCTTGATCTCAGCCTCTCCCCCAACAAATTCCAGTCCAGTCATGAACTCCTCTGCTTGACCTGTTTTTGGCTATTTACATCACATACACAGGCATCTCCCACATCCTAAAAGAAACCCTAAGCCATCCTTGCAGGAATGACAGTTAAAATCCGTGCCAGTAACTATTACATACAGAACACAGGAAAAGGCCGGTTGGGTTTGTTTTGGCTTGTTTTTTCTTCAGTAGATATGTTCCGTGATGAAGGGACATGCAGACTTATCCTTGTGGAATATCACATTAATGTAACAATTATGTAATAGTACTGGTTACAGTACTGTGTCCACTTTATAAAACATCCTGTTTACTCATGAATAACTCTTAGGAGTCTCTAGTGCTATAGGAGAGAACTGGGTGATGAAACAAACCATGTGTTAAATAAAACCTTTTTGCAATGAGGTAGAAGCTGTTCCATCATCCTTTTCTCTCCAGTCCTTGCCAGCAGAACAGCTCTGCAATCGGGCTCTTTAACTTGTCCGGTTTAGGTGCATTTAAAAGCCCACTGGAGAGAAGGCAATGCAGTGTTTCTGTTCAAGATGTAGGGGCTAAAATTTGTCTTTCTAGGATAGAAAGGTCAAGGTCCAACCTGCTCTCTCTGCTATAAGCAGCCAGGCACATTTTGGTAGCCAAAACATTACCCCCTCCATTGAAAGAGGAAGAATGTGGCAGATGAGGCGTGGCCAAGCTACAGATATCCATAGTCTTTGGTCCTTGTGCAGTGAGATAAATCATCTAGAGTGTCTTTCTTCAACTGCAGCAATAACACTCAGCTCCTTATGTAATTCTTCAGGGCTTTGCTCCCATGGCTGGTATTTTCATTGCAGTTACCTAGAAGGCAAGACATAATAATACAAACCCACAGCTGGAGGCAGCAAGGAACCTCTGGAGGCTAAAGTACCCCCAGTGACCAGGCTTCAGTTGTCTGAAGTTGTCTTCTTCTTGAGAAGGCAGTCTGTATCAGACACTCACAATGTCACCCATTGGCCTGCCTGCTAATCCTGACCCATAAGCCCTCAGCTGGCTCCTCCTCCATTCCACAGAGAGCTCGATTCACCCCCTAATGTACAGGGCAGGTCCCCTTCCTCACCCTCGTGTTCCAACCTCCCCGAAGAGCTTTGATCCATCCATGGTGGCACTCCAGTCATGTGAGCTACCTCACCAAACCTCTGTGATCTAAACTGGATCACAGCCCTGCAACTGCACACAGATCTTCAGTTTCTGCTGTTTGCTCCTCATGCTGTACATGTCAGTGTATCAGCACTTTGGAGAGGCACGCAGGTGTTTCAGTTTCCCAGAAGAGGCCACAGATTTTTCCCCATAAATCTCTACTTTTCTCAAAATTGGCCCCTTTCAGCCCCTTTTCTACCCCAATTCCATTTGTCTGACAACCTAATCAACATGACAGCTTGATGGTGGGTCACTGTTTCCTCCTCTGTCACTCCTAGTCTCCAAGGTACATTGTTGGTGCCCACAAGGAAAAGCACAATCCAAGACCACGGCAGGCCTCCCGAGATACCAGATTGGGTCAGTAGATAGTCTCCCACTGCTGCCACTATGTGCTTTCTCCCATGGCTACCAGCTGAGGTACGAAGATGCACTGGAGAGAGTCTCCAACTTCTGGTTTGCTGCTAAAGTGAATCCCTTCCCTGGGAGCAGATCTGCAGGGGGAGCAGGAGCCCTGCTTCCAGGCCCAAGAAGACACCAGCCTTTGCCATAGTGGGAGTCCTGTTTTCCCACCCAACAGACTCTGCCTGTACCTCAAGTGGGGCTGTCAGGCTTTTGCACCCGCAGGCTCCTGGAGAAGATCTGGTGTATCTTTCTTGTCATCACTGATGATGGACAGCCACTTTCATCCTCCCACAGCTCTGCTAATTGGCAACATGAACCCTCCAAGGCACAAAAGCCCATGTCCTCAGCCCTGGTGAGAGGTCCCCAGCATTCCTCAGCCCAAGCCCTGTGGAGCTGCACTCAGGCTGAGGCTGCTGAGTGCAGGGACCACTGACCCAACACTGGGGTCTGTGCTCTGTGGCACACCCTCACCATGGCACAGGGCACGTGTCTGCTGCTCACAGCGAGGTCCCTGCCTCTGTCCTGCACTGCCTGCTGCTATGGGAAGCCATGTTCTTCGGCAGGCAGTGCTTCTGGAGGGCTGCCCAATACCTGCTGAAAAGGCTCATGTCCACTTCAGGTAGGAATCAGCTGAACAGTAGCTCAGAGCCCTCCTTCTTCAGGAACAGGCCAGATCTGTTCAAGGCTGCAGCATTCTCACATACAGAAACAGCAGCAACCTGATGCTCCTCAGATGTCTCTGAGAGTCCTCTGTCAATCCTAGGAGAAAGTTTCAGAACACTCACAAGATTTCAAAGCACAGCCCAGAAACTGCTGCACAAACTGCTGCACCTGTTGGCTGCCCCAACAGTTGTGCAATTCCTCAAATCTGTCTCCAGTGAGCCAAGTCTATCTTCAGTGCTGGCAATCGTTCACTGAGGAATGTCCATCTTACCGTAACAAAAGAATTTAAAATTCCTCAAACAAGCTGGACTATGCTGAAGTAGTTCCTTACTCATCCAGATCAAAAATCCACCACAGTATCTTAAGATTTGAATTTAGTACTCAGTGGATTAGGAGACCCATGAATTAGCCCATGACCATACTGGGCCTTGACTATACTACATGACTTGTAATAAATAATAATAATAATAATACATATATACATACATACATACATTCTGTATTAGCATAACTGCATATGATCCTGGTAGTTATAACAAGAAACCAACTAGAAGTGAAAATCTGATTTCAAGCTGTCTGCATATGTGCAGGCATTGCTATATATACTAAAAATATATGCATATATATGTCACAAATGTATGGGAAACAATTTTGAACCCACATCCAAAAAATCAAGAATAACCAATCTATTTGTTTTGCATTTATCTTCTAAACTATGCTAGAGCTCACCAGCAGTGATGCTAAATGGCAGGTGGAATAAAAATTGAATGCTCTAATAGAGTGACCTAAATTTGTCAAGCCAGGGAAACTTGTCCTATTTCATGGTTCCCACTTCAAAAGCTATGCTGTTACAGGAATGGGGTCATATGATAATTCAGGCTGAAAAGGACCTCAGAAGGTCTGTAGGCCAAAATCTAGTTCAAAGTAGGGTCAGGCATGAGGTGAGGGCAAGTTACTCAGGGCTTTACAAGCTTGTTCTTGAAAAATCTACACAAGAGACTATATTCTCCTTGGGCAACCTGATCCCATGCCTTACTGATCCCATTCTGGTCAGTTTGTATTTATAAGCTTCTCCCTGCATCCAGCCTTACACCCAGGTTCATTGTCTGACTCTGTCTCCCTTCTTCTCACCATGTGTTGCTGTGAAAAGCCCGGGCCCATCATCTCAGTACCCTCCCTGCCAGTGTCAGCAGGCTGCTCTTCTTTGCTCTCCTTCCAAAGCTGTGCTGAAAGCCCAGCTCCGCAAGCCTCCCCGCACAGAGCCTGTGCTCTGGGCCTGACCATCGTGGCAGCTCTCCAATGAACTCACAGGAATTTATCAGGTTTCAGGGTGCCAAACCTGTCACAGTATCCAGATGTGGTCTAATAGCTACTGGGTAGAGGGGATAATCACCACCTACTATTTGCCCACTCACTTACTCCTATTAATACATCCTACTGTGATGCATTAAAACCAACTCCCCCAGCTGATTTTCAACAGATCCAGCCTTGCATCATGGTCAAGGGTTTTTCCTGTGCAGGGGCTGAACTTCCCACGGGTGTTTATTCAATTTCATGAGGTAATCCCATTTCCCCAGGGATTCTAGGTGTCTCTGTAATGCCAGCATGCTGACTGCCCCCTTCCATGTTCTGTCCTCTGGGAACTTCATAAGCGAGCACTCTGCCATCTCCTCCAAGTCACTGATAAAGGCATTAAACACAGCACATCCCAGGACAGATCCAGACAGTCGTAACTGGCCTTGAGGCAGAGTAGCCCTTGAACCACTGCTCTGAGCCCACTCATCCAACCACTGTTTCTACCCCTCTGGTTGACTCATACCTCCCAAGCCAAGAACTGGGCTATCTACAGATATAAGAGGAAAAAACCTCCCTGTTTTAGTATGAGCAGCCAAAATATTAATTCCCTGTCTCATCTAATTCAAATATGGATTGAGACACTTAATGGATTACCACCTGGACGAGCCCAGTGTGGAGTTTAGCTTGCAGCTTCTTCCCATCCCAGGAATCACATCTTCCTCTTGCAGCTCCATCCACTATTGCATATTTAAATCTGTTGGAATTCTGGAAACTTGGATTTTGGGATTTTAGTATATAGTAATGTGTGTGAGTCAAAATGGAGGATCTGGGGTGTTGTCTAAGTCCTTCTTCTTCATGGGTTTAGGTGGTTTTCTGTAACTGGTTGATGGAGTCCTCATTGCAGACTTCAAGTAGTTAGTTATTGGGTTTCAAGTGAAAATAATTTAGGTGGCATTTCATAATTGGACAGGTTGTCCTTGAAAAGACCTGGTAGAGATAGAGAAGCACTCCATTTTACCTTAATTTCCTAGCTTGCTAGTTGGCGCTCACAGCTCGTGAGTCTGTAAATACTGTAAATAGGTAAGATAAACAACCAAGTCTGAACTTGATTCTTCATTTCCCATGTCTATCCTGACCTTGGCAGGGAAGAAAAGAAGCAAAACCCATCACATAAATCTGTGACTGGCAAAATAATTTTAACCAATGCCTGTTATGTCTCTCTAACTGCATGCTCCTCCCTTGCCTTTCTTGTTCCACCTTAGCAGGAAATCATCTAACCCTGCATCCTGACTGAACAAAGGGCTCCCTTGGACACAAGTTCACTAAATTGAGAGAATTGATACCCCATTGACAGAATCTAAATCCATTACCCATTTTCTTTCAGCAACATGAATTTATACTGCTTCCCTTCAGCAGAGAAAGTGTTGTGTGACTTGGTCACCACATGACTGTCCATGCAGCATTCAAAGAACTTACTCCTCTTTCCAGAGGACTGAAATACTTTTGATTTTTTATTTATAGAGACACTTTCTCAATAAGTCACCCAAACACCACCAATATCAAATTCACTGCATTACTTAAAAGGGCCATGTGAATCTCCTTTTTTTTCCTATTATATTCTCATAGGGTTTGAAAAGTATATTTACTCCCTTACTCCATTCCATCATTTTTCATTTATGAGTTTTCCTCTTGCAGAGCTCTGGCTCTCAGCCACAGCAGATCTGTGCAAACAGGTACATGTTCCAGTGATGAGGAGGGGATGAACCTTTGTTCTTGGGGGCTGTTTTTAATCACCGCTGTTCATCAAAGCCCTGTGGGCCCAGGAACATACAGAAAAGAGCGGAAAGCACCTGCTGATGACAAAACAGGCAGAATTTAGGACTCTTAGTCAGTCTTTTTCTTAAGAAAAACTTGGTTTTCCTTATTTGTATTTGTGTCATTAGACATGACTAACACAAAGGAGCAGTAAAAAAAAGTGGACAGGAACATAGCAGAAACATCAAAAGAAACAGAAAGGTATAAAAGATACAAAAATCCCAAATAGATAACAGGGTATGTGCCAATTATTTTATTTTTTTAGCACGTGACAGTTTTCTTTTGAGGAGTTTTCCATGGCTACTGCCAATGTTTTATTGAACTCAGATGCTGCCTGTTGTATAGAGCAACAGTGAGCTCCACTCTCCTGTGAGGATTTCTCCCTAGTTTAATAGCTCTCCTCTTCCTAGTCACTATTTCCATAGCAGTCTACACTGTATGAAGAAAAGTAAAAACACGGTTCAAATAAGAAAAAACAATACACTATGCTTAAGTCTTGAAACCTTGTTTTCAAACCTTTTTCAGCACATTAAAAACATAAATGTGTAAGAGGAAAAATAAAGAGACACAACTCAACAGGCACTGGAGTGCTTACAAATAAACATGGCTACAGCTGTGCACAGAAGCCAAGACCATGGAACACCTGGGCTTTTCAGCACATACTCCCAGCCTGACCTCTCTTACAAATGTACACATGACAAAACTGTTGCATTGCAGTTTCTGCTCTGTAGAAAATTAAAATATCAGATGTTTCAGAAGACTAACAGCAGAAATGGCAGAAAGGAAACAAATATGCACATCTGTTACTTTAATAGCAACGGTTCCTACATAGCTCTATTTCTCTCTGGCACGTGAGACAGGAGAGTTCCCCTTGCCATACACAAAGCTGCCATGTTCTGGATTCTCACTTCTCTCATACTCAGCATTTCAGCACCTCTCAGCTGCAGGAATGTATCGGCAGCAGATACCAAATGACAGAAAACCCATGTAGAATGCTTGTGTCTCTCAAAGCTCATCCACTGTGCATACACTAACTAATGCTTTCTCCAAGTGAGTTGGCCTGCACTCCCATGAAAATGTCACATCACTTTTAGTTTTGTTTAGCGGTAGTTGGCTACTGCCAAGCGTGGGACAAGGCTCTCAAAAAAACCCACCATGCTGTGCCACGTCAGTGGGCCAGGTGACCCCCATGAGCTCTCATGATGGAATTTGTGTGGTGAAATCCATATTTGCAAGAGCATGGATGAGGCTGCATGCAGGTGTACAGGGGACAATCAGAATACAGCAGATCTTCAATGTTCCAGAAGTCACCTGAGTCCTGGCAGAAGCCACTCTGACCACTCACCTCCTAGAAGTATTTCCCAGAAGGCCTGGACACAGACTACTGTCCTGTTGTACAGTCACTGGCTAGAAATAGCAGAACACCTGGACAGAATGCCTGCAGGGGAACTGAACAGCTTAAGATGTCCAAAGGTCTGAATTTATGTGGTTAAAAAAACCCCAAAACAACAAAACATCGCAATGCCTTTTGATATCAAGACCATGACAGACAAATTACACATAAAAGCAAAAGGCACATAAGAAGAAGATTTAAAGATTTAAAGTAATTTCCTGGCAGAGATGAAACTCCTACTCCTTTTGAAATTAACACAACAGAGGAATGGGAAAATGTGGCTGAAAGACTACAGAAAAGGATGTGAGTTTTAGTATCTCCTTATGTCTAGCAGAGGTAATGCCTATCAGGAACATCACACTTCATTAACAGAAACATGGAATCCAGAGATTCAAACAGGGGATCCACTGTGAAAAGCCCTCCAGTTGTCTCAGTCATTCACCCCAGAAATTTTAACTGAGTAACACTTGGGCTATTTTTTACCTTTATACCAAAATGGGACAATCCAGGTACTTAAACAACTATTTAGAAGTCCTCATCAGTCTTGAATTTAAACAGGATGGTGGGTCCTAAGCAGGGATGGCTACAGTACTAAGGACTTCTTTTTCTTGCATAAACAGAAAAGAACACAAAATAAAAAACTGTTCCAAATTCAATATCAAATAGCACAGAAACTAAGATGACAAAGTCACAAGTTTGGAACATATTGATGAATTAAGTATGGATTTAAATCCATACATCAAATATTTTATCTAAAGTAAATATGATAGCACTAATTGACAGCAATTCTGTGTCATGGCCATCTCTCACTTCCGTATTTTGTTTAAACGCAAAAGTTGAAAACATGCAGTGGATGCTGACCAGATATTAAATAACAGTTATAGAAAGATAATAAAAGTAACAGAACAGCTTCAGATGAAAACAAAATTAATTTTTAGATCCTTACAGAGATTAAATACTATCCCATGGAGAATTAGTGTGATATCCCATAGCCCACTATCATGCATTTGTCAGGATAGCAGCCAAGTATATAATCATTAAATGCTGCTGAAGTGATACATATTTCCTGAGTAACTTTTCCTGTTCTTTTCATGACTACAAAAAATGGTTTGGCAAAACTTGATCTTCCCTATTGCAATCAAGATTTCAATCAAGGAAGATCAAGGAAGATCAAGTTTTCATTTTCTTTCACATTCCTACCAAAGACTTGTTTCTTCCCTAATACCAGGAGCAAGAAAGAGTGAATGGAAACTTCTGCCTAAATCTCTCTGTATTATTCCTCTTTTTGACTTACAAAACAAAGTGTATTTGGTAACACATACTTGGCTACTTATGTTTCAGGGGAGTCCTTACTTGCCATTTCACTGGATAACAAAGGCCAGATTTTGGAAGACACCTTCCTAATTTTGGAGAAGTACTATTACCTATAACCTTGGAAGAAGCTTGGTTCACCAGATGTTGGGAAAATGAGGTATCAGAATATAGCAGTAGTTCAACAACTGCTTCTCTTGTGAATTACCAAACCTGTCCACACCTTTTTCAATACACCCTGCAGTCCAAGGACTGCTTTTGCTTTACAGCTCAATGCCTGTGAAACAAGCAGCACAACAGCTGCATTTAGGAATATATATTATCTTGAGCTGGAAAGAAACCATGAGGATCTTCAGGTCCAACTCCCTGCTCCTCACAGAACTACCTAAAAATAAACTTAATGACCAAGAGTGTCATCCAGACACTCCTGAATTTTGTCAGGCTTGTTGCTGTGACTGCTTCCCTGAGGAGGCCATTCAGCAGCTAAGCACCCTCTCAGCAAAGAGCCCATATTGCAAACAAGGATTCAGAAACCTGGCTGGCTGGAGCCCATTGAAAGGAATGAAAAGCAGCAGAGACTGGGCAACAGGACTCACACTGTCCTGTAGAACAGGACATCCTCATGTGAAGGAAGGGGAGAATCATCCCAGGCTGCTAAGAAAGTATACTGATATTAAGAAGGAAGACCAGATAATCAGAGTTTCACAAAATGCTGCTAAGCAAAGAGGTCACATTGAAAGATTTAATGAGGTACTGTAGAAGACATCACTCCAATGCCTAAATGCTGCTGTTTGCAATGTGGACCATGCGGGCTGCTGCTATTAGGCAGCTTTGAAAGCTCTTGTTTCCCAATGGCTTATGCCTTGACCTCTTTTGCCCCAATTTTAGTTTAGCACATAAATGAACTACGTCCTACCTATGGAGGTTAGAATCCTCTTTTGCCAAACTATTCCAAATTCCTTGCTAATGACATTTGCCCTCAGCAGTAGCCATCACTCTCTTTCCACAAACACTTTTGGCATTAGTCTCAATTCTATGCATGTTCTTACATTTTCCTCCAAATCAGAGAAAGCAACACATCCTCAGTTTTCCTCCCTTTAATAAATAATATAGTCATCACCAACTTAGTTTTCCTCATCGCAGCTTTCATCTTGAGTAGAACATTCCTCTCATAGGTCATCTCATATCAAGAAACTGCATTCCTACCTCATTAATCTGCTGATTCCATTCCCTACTCTTTACTGATATCTCCAGCTCCTTTCAAATCATTAACCCATCTCTTAATAACCCACTTTTCACCCAACCACACGCTTGAACCCACTTGTTTTTTCAAGGCCTAAACCATAGAGATCATGGCAGAAAATAATTAAACCATCGTTTATTCATCTTTTGAAAAGGTCATTGAAGGGTAAGAGTAAATGCCTTTTGGAGAAGACACAAAGGCAGTTTCTACTGCCTTTCAGTGTCTTGCAGGTCAAAGACTCCAGAAAAATGGTGATGCACATCACACTCATGTAACACGTTACTGCATCTATAGGTATGGCTATAAAAATATCCAACAAAAGCCAACCCCCCAAAAACCTCTTTGCTTAAAATGAACACATTATTATTTTATTAAATAAGGATTAAAAACTCTTCTCTTCTTTAAAATATCTTTAGTTTACAATAATTTAATTTTGCTGAATAGAAATATACTACAAGGAACAAAGGAACCTGCAGGTTTAAAGTATATCTACCAAAAATGCCAGCTGTTCCAAACCAGACTATTTCCAGGTGCTGTGATCAAGAAGAAAGCTGTTTTACATTATCAGCTTGTCTTCCCAACATAGTAAAGAAAAAGCTTTTTAGGATAAGATTGCTTCATTCTAACACAATCTTCCATACTGTAACAGCAAATGAAGTTACCACTGTTGATATTGCTACTACATTCTCATGTTCTCTTACACTGCATGTTGTAACTTGTGCAATTGTCTTCTACCTATAGGAAAATAATGAAAAACAACAATACTGACACAGTATTACAGAACATATTATCTGAACCCATCAGCTCACTGAATCTGTTCAGAACCACTAACAAATTTGTGACTTGCAATTTCTTTTTTAATAACAAAATTACTTCCAAGTAAGCAGGAACAGTGTTCAGTAACACTGCTTTGATTTGCAAAATACTGCATTCCTTTGTGTCTATGTATGTGAGGTAGGGTACAAGCATGGGAAACAGCTAGCCAAATCAAACACCTTATGTTATCCATCCTTCAAAGAACCTGTATGTTAAAGCAATCCCAACATACTACATGATTACCGAAATACTTATTTGCAGGGGTAGAAATCTGTATTTAGAGGCTTTTTTCCTTCTTACATCGATATGATGCTGCTGTTTCAAAAAGAATATACAACATACCTCCTCATTACAGAAATGAAAGTGCTACTAAAAGCTACATCATGACTGTACTACTGAGGCATTGAAAAAAATGCAAGCATGAAACCTTTTCATTACTGTACACACTGTACAAGACCATGTTTATCCTGCCCACACCAATACAATGGCACTTGGGGACCACTGTGAAGAGATCGGATCTTTTAGACAGCAGAATTTGAAGAACGCCAAAGCAAATTGGGTGGAGGGTTTGTTTTATATTTCTACACCAGTTGCCAACACTCAGCTTCTTACTTTTCCATGATCAGCAAAATAGCAGAAGTTGTACTGTACACAATGAAGAGGGCATCCTAAGGATGCAGGGCAAACCTATTGACACGTCAGGAAGTTTGCTTGTCTGTGGAATAGAAGCCACTTTAGTCAGTGTTAGGATATTGCAGCTAAATTAGTAGACATCTTTTGTAAAGGCAACATCCAACAAAGATGCAAAGACAGGAACGGCAATCTGTCAGGAAAAAAGGAAAACAGGAAAAAAGAATGCATTCAGATTCTTCTACTCCTCCTGATGGATGACTGGTCTTGGTAAAGTGAATATAAGAGTAGCAGGATGGCCATCTAGAACTCATCTTAGTCATGTGTATTTGTAGACATGAGGCCTTGATCAAACACAGTGCCATCTCCGAATGTGTCTCTTTAAAAAAAGTATTTGTAAAATATGTGCTGCACCTACTTGGATGAGGTAGAGATGTATCCATCTCTACACTATATATATATTTAAACACAGGTAAGTTTGTAAAATTATTCCATCCACAAACTCAGAATTTTGCTTATCGCTGGTGTCCTGTTCTAAGAGCTTCGTATCCTCTGTGCACACAACCGTGAGAATATTCAATCAATGTTCTTGGGTTTGGACTTTATTTGCACAGGATGACTGCATTTAAGAATTAACCCCACAGAGCGATAGGGATAAGTATGAATGATAAGTAAACCTGCAGGATCCAAAACCTACCGTGTGCAAAAGCAGACTTGGATAATCTGTCAAAACCTACACATGCAAATAAAAGCAGCAAGAAAACTGCACACATCACTCTCATGTTTGGTGGTGCCTTTTCTAGAGTATCAGATGACAAATGCTATGCCAGAATAATGTATTTAGGATTCAAGACTTAAATTTTTTTGCAAGTTACAAACTGACCATATTCATTTTTGGTGAAAATGTCTTTAATATTAGTATCTTTTTGTAAACTAATATTTTTGTTCACAGAGATCCAAATGGCAAAACAGCAAGTGTCAAAATATTTGAAAAAGGGTTCGATTTTGCTAGAAAATAAGGTCAATTGGCAGAGTCAAGTATAGTTAATACAGGATTCTAATTATCTGAGGTGGAACAGGTATAGTCACATTAGAACTTTCAAACACTTTCATGTTTCCTTCCTATTAGTGGGTTAGCTAGCCCTAATTATTCATTCTCTCAGTCTGTGACAGGTAAAAAACCCATCATGCTTCTGGAATCAGTGAATTATTTTTCAACACTACTATAAAGATTACAATCCCTGTTTGGATTTTGCACATGAACTACAGATCACTGAAAGTTTCCTGTTGCACTGCAGCAAAAAAAGGAAATGTAACAAAAGTTTTATTTGCCGCAAAATACAGCAAGATACTTTGGTAATCTCACAAAAATGTCATACTGGAACTTGTTACAGTGAGTTCAATTTGATCTTTTAATGTAATACAGTACATTTTTATAAACTTAACATTATCATTGCAGAAGAGCATGCTAACTGAATGTTAGCAATTTATCTTTTATACATAATTATAATCTACTGTAGCTACTGTACGCAGATCTCAGAATGTTAGTACATAAAATATTCATTTTCTTTATATGAGATGAGAATGAACTTAGAAGAGGTTTGAATATAAGAATGACATATTTGCTGTGCCTATTTCTCAAGAAATAATGATTTACACATTATTACCCAAGAAATCAACATTTAAATTGCAAAACTATAGTTTAAATTTACAATAAACATTATGATCAGTAATGGCGCATCAATATTCCATGAAGTTTAACCTAACCATGTTTATGCACATAAAGCCTCAAGAGTCTGCAGCAGTTTCAGCATTAATTTTTCATATTTTTGTATAAAATTGACTTAAAGGTACATCTTCCATAAATGTTTTCAGTGCAATTCTGTCAAAGAGGAAAATACAAAGCTAGCTTTCAATCATTTTATACCATAAAAAAACTCTCAACAACTTGCATTTGCACTGCTGAAGCGTAAGTAAGCCAGTTCCATTGTGCCAACTATTTCAGAGTCAATTCACATCAACCATAACTGCCTTTCTAGTCAGTTTCTTTCTATTTCCCCCATATCTATAGGTATAAATGTTGAAAAGCTGAATACTGGAAGAGGGGGAAGTTGAGGCAGAATAATCTAATCATTTATAATACTTTTTCCTAGTGGTACCAAAAGAAATGAATAATGAAAAAATTCTAAGGGTTGCTTGCTTTATTAGTGATCTTACAGTTTGGAAATCAGAAAATCTGTGGTTTAGTATTATCCTTTCCTATAATCTTTACAGGCAACCTTGTGATAATAACTTATTTATTGATGGATTATGTGAAAATGCTCCATTATTCAATGAAATAAAATTTTCTTAGCCTAGAAATTTATTTTTCATGTGTTGTAGGGAACCAGAGGGAGAACAGCACCTGAAATTATGATGTGTGCTTGGCTAAGCAGAGTATAGTAACATATATTTTGGTTCAAAGACAGTTTGTAAACTGTTAAACTGCATACAGGATACTGCTCTATGTATTTTGTTTCTCTTTTTTTTTGCAGATTATAGCTAAAAAAAAAAACCCAAACAAACAAAAAAACCAAAAAACCCAACACAAACCAACCTCTCTCTATTGTAGCATAAAATAAAAATGGAGCTTCATTCAAATCTTGAATACCTTGACTGTAATAACTGACAGCTGGTTATTCAACAAAATCTTAGCTCTTCATACCAAAAAAATTTGGCTCAAAAAACAAAAACAAAACAGAAAGGTACAATAAACTCTCAATAAAAGGATCTCTCATGAGGCAACCTACCATATACTACTGCTAGATACGAGTTTCAAAAAAAACATTACATCCCATTTTCAGCACATTTTTCATAAACATGCAACTTCACTATAAAATACAAAACACTTGGCTCTCAAGAACAGCTTTATAAAGACACACTGCATCAATAAAATTTCTCTTTGTGATTAACTTTACATTGTAATAAGAACTGTATTTTCACTAATGTTTATATATCAGATTTCATATTATAATGTAGTAATAATTTGCTCTTTGTGAACATCATGTTCAGAAGGAAATATCTATACACATTAACATACTAGACTATTAAAAACTCAGTTACAGAATTTTATTGATACAGTAGATTAATAAAAACTGATAGGGGAAGATAAAATGGGTAGGGTATTCAGTACATTATTTAATAACACACTTTTAAAATTAAAATATTTTAAATCCTTTTTGAATTTTCAATGCCACTACAAGTCCAGAAAAATCTGGCATCAATACTGAGGTGTAAAACAAAACGTCTTTCCAAATTTGCATCTCTTGTATTATTCTATCCAATATTGTTCAACTGTAAAAGAAAGTAATTCAGCACCTCTGATGATAGGTAGGTGCCTGAAGGTAAACACTAGGTTATATTTATGAAGGAAACAAAGACTTTTTTTTCTTCCTCTTCTTCTCCTTGACAAATAGTGGCAAAAGAATGTGGCACTATTTGTTCAACAGACTTGTTTTTCACAGTTAAATGTCAACAAGAGTACAAATACGAACACTGACAGATATTGCTTGAGATCAATTTTCAACAAACTGTTCTTTTTTTTAAATCAATCAATCCAATAAACAGTGGGGTACTGTCAGTTTAAAGCCGCAGATAAAAGCTATACAAGCACTTTATAAGTCAGAAACATTAAAAAAAGAACTATTTACAGTTTTCTTCTTTAGTTCATATGTCTACAAAGCCAGCGCACATTACACTTCACAAAAATCCACAGTTAATGATATCAACATGTGTGTGGCTAAAGCTTGTGACCTAGGGACTGCAAATGCAGGGGCAGTAAAATAGGTTTTGTCTTTTCTTCAGCAACCCCATTTGTGCACTAACAGCTTCATTCAGTCTCAAGCTTTATATTAAAAGCATTCTTCAAAGCTTTCACCTGGAACGCTGGTAACTACATGTTCACTCATCGTCTTTCCCTTTTGGAAGTTCTGCGACGGACCTATTTGGAGAAAAGTTATTTTAAACATTTTTACAGAAAAATTTTGAAAAAATCAAGAACAAATACATTTTATAATAGAAAAAATGCTCAGGCTCACTCAATAGTGTTTGAGTATCCATATACAGTGGCATTCATTCTTCATTTTGTTTCAAGTAGAAGTCTCAGTCAATGACCAGGACCTAACTACATTTGATGTTACTGAGCCCACATCCTTAATGGAATTCACAACAATGCAGTTTCCTTTCTCAGAGTTTTCATACACTCAGATGCTCCCACCATCAAGTGTATCCAAACGTGTGAAGGCATTCTCAGTTTTAGTATGACTACTAACATTGCCAATGTATTTGAATGAAATAAATATAGAAGTGAATTCATTTTAACATATGCTGGTAAGAGGAAGAGATCAGTTTAGGATTCTGTTCCAAGACTCCATGCATATTTTCCAGTACTATTCATTTTGTGTGACTGTTTTGTATAAAGAAGCTTTATTCACTATTAAAATCTAAATGAGAAGAATGGGCAGGAGTTACCTGGAAAATAATTCCTGTTAGATGCTACACAATTCTGGCATACAAGAAAGGCTACATAGGACAGAAACTTCTCTCATCATCAATATACAGAGCACACCACAATGACTCACAAAGAAAAGCTCAGGCATTTCTCTTACATTGATTGTGGAAACTTCCTCTTCTTCCATTACTTCTTCCTGGGGAATGTCATCACTGACAGGTGAACCACTCTGAAACACATCCATCTCTTCACTGGATTCGTTCTCTTTACTGGCTGCTTGTTTGGAACGTCCCGCACGGCTACAATGAGAAGAAAAATAAAGATCACCTTCACAGCACATGTACATCTGCAATATGTATGAATTGTATGAGCAAACATTACAGTTCACAAAAACAGCAGCCTTACCATTTCATGTTATATAATGCTGTCTTTTACACCCATCTAGTTCATCCATGCACAGAACTGAAGTGAAACTAGGAGGCTGGACAACACCATTTGAAAACAAAATTGTTCCATGACAGAGGGCCAGGAGCACAAAGTTGAACAATTTTGCTTCTATAGACATGGCAGATTTTTCTCTTCAGTGCCACAATACAGGCCAAAATAGGTTGACACAACACTAACCAGTGAACAGGAAAAGCCAAACAGCCAGAGACTGAAAACTGTTGATTTTCTCTCTATTCAATTCCATGAATAGATGTACTCTCCTTCTGCAGGACTTTTTACACAACAAATTTGAATAACTGCATGTATGTTTTTTCATACCTAGAAGAACCCATATTGCTACTCGTGAAATTAACACTATAATGAACCTAAATGCAAATCTTCCCAAGCTATCTTAGGGATAACCAGTACAACAATACCTTAATCAGGATAATCAAGAACAATCAGTCAACAGTATCTTAAACTGTCTGTGTTGGTTATGGGATTTGTCCCACAAGCAAAAAGCACCCATTTGCTTAAAATGAGAATTAACCAACACCCCTCGCCTTTAAAACAAAGTCAACTACAGATGTATTCACAGCTGCACCCACATCACAGTAGCACAATTCAGAATCAAATCACTGAATCATCCCATTTACTGCAGGTGCAGTCTTGGTCCACCCAAAGTTGGTGACGTTTTGGTTGAAATGAAATCGGAAACTCAGTTCCGGGCACACAATCCAATCTCCACTGGGGGCACAGATCCAAAACAATCATACTCTGATGCCATCACATCCTGAAAGTGGTAGGAATTTTCAATCCTGAGAACCACTAGAATTCAGACAAAATAAAATCTCTCAACTGCATAGCAATTGTAGTTTGGAAATACTATAACCAACATGCCATCCCTTAATGCAAATTAGCCCAACTCAAGTCTTCCAAGACTGATAGAAGCAATGCAATTGAGAAGGAAGCAGAAGAATTATGCACAAGCTAGGCTCTTCCTTTCATGTATCATAAAAATAAGCCTGTTCGCATGTGCTAATTGGTAACCCAATTTGCTATCAGAAATAGGTTATACACTACCACCCACAGGATACATTATCACCTCATAGGCAAAATCCCAAATTCTCATGCCAAATCCATTCCCAAGGAGCCCAGAAAGCTTTAAGCATTTGGTATAAATATATTTATCTTGCAGTACACAATGCTGGCTCAGTGTATCAACTTCCTTCAGTTAAAACTGATGTAGATGAGGGAGAAAGGCTTGACTACAATGCACTTTGAAGACTGAGAAATGGCTACTGTCTCACATTTTTCCTGCAGATTTGGAAAAAAAATAGTCCAAACATGGGTGGTTTGATAAAACAAACAAATGAACACAACCCTTTTTTTTTTTAAATGAAGTCTAGAATAGATCCAACAACTTTGAACCCTGAAACAACTTACTTGGGCTCCCCTGACAGGAACAACATACATACATATGAACAAGAGCTATGCTTGCTGCTGATTGTGGGTAGTGATATAGTTTACTGTCAGCTTAAAATGGAGTAAAGAAACATACCAACTTCCCTGAGAGAAGTTATTTAAATATTTAGTAAAGGGCATCTTTGACAAACACCACATAGCACAACACCCAACATTAACTTGTTGGTTTGTCTTCCCTGCATGGCAGTAGCAGTTTCCAGCTCTTGTTCTACTGCACGTGTAGCAGTGACTTCTGGAGTAACCAACCAGTGTGGGGTCCTGTGTTTCTGGTTACAGAGTAAAGGAGAAGCAGAGGTCTGACCTGAGGCAGGGAAATGGAAAGGTCAGGATGTTGTGTGTCAAAATATCAGATCATGTGATCCGGAGTGAGCCCAGAATTTGAAATGAGGGTACAAGCTTGTTCAGGTAAGGTTCTCCTGCAAGGAAGATCCCTAGTATAAGGCAAGTCAGAACACTACACTGCCAGAGGAAGAGCAATGTGATGCTAACTAAGCCCAGAAGCCAGAAAGACAACAGAGATATACAACAGTGTCAGACAGGAGATGTTTCCAATTAGAGCCCAAAGGAATTTATATCAGGTTCTAGAAAAGTAAATATTCTCCATGAGCTGCAGTTTGATAAAAGTGGGCAAATAACCTCTTGTGCACCTCTGCTTACATATATTATCTATACATGTACAGAAAAGGTACAAATATCTTTATTTTCCTACAGCAGGCACAAGAAAATGAAGCTAGCCAATGACAGAGTTTACCTTCATTTGGGAACTTAAAGCACCTCAGAATTTTCAGAAGCTACAACCCTTCACTGATCACAACATATTTTATCCACATGAAAATGATTTGAGTGGATAGTAAGAAGGCCACAAATTAGAAAGTGAACATTAATTTAAGGAGAATCAGAATAAACTTAATTCTCCACAATTATGTTTCACCACAGTAACAATTAGATTTTTCCCCACCATCCAAAACAAACAGGGCCACTTTCCTCTCCTTTAAGTCCTAATAAAGCCCTATCTTCAAGGCCTTTGTATGCTTTATTGACTTTTCTCCTAGAAAAGCAAAGCTACATACATGCTACCTGAGCACATTAAAATTACTTACAGCCTTCTGCTCTGTTGTGAGATGCCCTCGGAGAAGCAGCTAAGGAAAACATTTTAGAAATAACAATAGCAATTTATTTTCTTAACTGTCAACTACAGAATTCTGAAATATTTTTGGTAAAGGTTTGCTTGGGGGCACAGAGATATTATTTAATTTTCACTAAACACAGATTTAGAACACTTACACTTTTTTTTGCTGTGCTGGTGGTGTTTGTGATGACCTTCCTCGTCTTTTCTGTGGCGTAGACTGTGCTGATTCAACTGTACTAGTTTCAGATGGCTCTGCTCTGTTTTGAGGAAGACCCAAATTGCAAAGTATCAAATTATAACTAATGTCCAAAGAAAAAAAATACACAGCTTACAAGAAGATGGACTTACCTCTGCTGTGTTCTTTTCGACGTCCTGTTTTGCCTGCCTTTTGGTTTTTGTTCAATATTTTCAGTTTGCCTTTCCTCCTCTTCCTCCTCCTCTTCCACGGCAGCTGCTGGTGGTTGTTTTTTTTTGCTCCTTTTTGATGACTTTGCCACTGGTTCTTCCTTTGGTGTTGCCCCATTATTTGTTCTGGTAGGGCGTCCTCTTCTCCCTTTCTTTGGTGGACTGTTCTGTTCATCCTCACTTTCTATCACATCTTCTTTTAACCTTTTTTCTTCTTGCCATTGTGTTTCATCAGCTTCTGACACAACTGCGGGTCTCTTCCTTCCCCGTTGACTACCTCTAAGCTTCTGCTCTTGACCCAGTTTATTCAGGTCATCTATGCTTAGCTTCTCTTCTGAATCTGTGATAGCGCCTTTCTTCCTTCCTCTAGGCTTCTCCATCTCTGACTGAAAAGGCAAGATTGCCCCATTAAATTAAAAAATTAATCTGCCATAATTAACAGACATATGCTGAAGCTTTCTACAACAAGATGGAGTCTTCAAGTCACACAAGTTGTCTCAGATTGTTTACCATAGCCATTTCAAAAACATTTGCAAAAACATAAGCGCACACCTACATATAAAATATCAGACAAGGGGGGAAGATTATTTGAAAGGTGAGTAGTTAAAACCCTAAAGTGTGTAAGGCCTTCCTCATTTATATCCTCTGCTGTGTCCAACACAGTAGGACAACATCCATAACTGCATTTCTATGAATAAGAAAATATAAAGACAGAGAAGATGAGAATTGCCAACTTGTGGCTTCAGCTACTATGAGCTGCAGGGTGCTTATGCCTGGCTCCTATGCTGGCACTAGCAAGGCACTAATACAGAACACAGTGGGCAACCTGACTTTACAACTGTAGAAGGAAGCACAGGAATTAGTGGTAGCTGCCAAGTCACTATTGTCAGAGCTGTACCAACATTTGCTCTGAGCAGCAAAACAACCAACCCAAGCCTTAAAAAACCAGTTTGGGTCAGAAGGGACCTCTGAAGATTATCTCATCCCAACCACCCTGCTGTGGGCACCTTTCACTAGAACAGGTTGCTCAAAGCCCCATCCAACCTGGCCTTGAACATCTCCAATGATGGGGCATTCACAACTTCTCTGGGCAACCTGTTTCAGTGTCCCACCACTCTCACTGTAAACAATCCCTTACCTATGTTCAATCTAAATCTCACCTCTTTCATTTTAAGGCTGCTGCTCCTTGTCTCACTACTACAGGACAAATCAAAAGTCTTTCTCCATCTTTCTTATATGCGACTCCATTGGAAGGCTGCAAATAAGGTCTTCCCAGAGCATTCTCTGCTCCAAGCTGAACAATCCCAACTCTCCCAGCCTTTCCTCTTAGCAGAGGTGTTCCAGCCCTCTGATCATTCTCGTGGCCTCTATCTGGATCTCCTCTGACAGCTCCATGTCTATCTTCTAATGGGGACCTAGAGCTGGACACAGCACTCCAGATGAGGGTCCCAAGAGAGCAGAGGAGACATCAAGAATCCCCTCCCTGGCCCTGCTGGCCACTCTCCTTTTGATCAGCCCAGAACAAGGTTGGCTTTCTGGGCTGTGAGCATATGTGGCTGGCTCATGTCCTGTTTCTCACACATGAGTGATCCCAGTCCTTCTCTGCAGGGCTGCTCTCAATCACTTCATCCCTCAGCCTGCATGGATACTGAGGATTGCCTGGAGCCAGGTGCAGGACCTTGAACTTGGGGCTCTTGAACCTCCTGATGTTCCCCTGGGCCTATTCCTCAAACCTGCCAAGGTTCCTGTGGATGGCAGCCCTTCCCTCAAACATACCAACTTCCTACTTCTCATTTAATCCTTGCTGTAATCTGCTCCCCATCTCCAAAAAACCAAAAATGAATTCTGAATCCACGACCTTGAGCAACTCACTTACAGACTGGAAGTGGAATGATGCTCTCAAAAGTACTCAAGACACCTGTATTTGCTTTATCACTGAACTTCCTCAGCAGTGACCAGTTCAAGCTAATGCTTCTAAACATGAATTGCATGCCAGGAGCTGTCTGGACTCTCAGACTTTAAGGTTTACAGAAGTGTTGTTTTTGTTTGGGTTTTTTTGACAAGAGATTCCAGATTTTTCTTATTTAGTTATAAACTGGTTTGCTTTTCCCACAGTATAAGACAGTTATTTATACTTCAAGACAAGCGAAAGTTCAGAAATTTTTACTAGTGAGTAGCTCATGTCCCAAGCAACCTAGAAAAATGCACCAGAATGACATAATGAGAGAAAAGAGAAATGTCAGAGACAGTAAAAAGAAATAAAGCAATGGTGACCTCAGATACAGGACATCTTTAATGTAACCTAGAAAATCCAATTCTAGCAAATCTGATCTTATTACTTTTTCATGCATATCTCAAATACTACAAAATTTACAGACTGTCAACTGCTATTAAGGCACAAAGAAGTGAAACCTACTACTGGTATGGGAAATTCTTATTAATTTATTTGATCTGCTTTTAGAATTACAATACAATTACCATTTTCTTCAGTGGTTTATTCTTGTCTATTGTGATACAGGTATAAATACTGCTTAAGATAATATTTAGCCTGCTTACAACTTCTTCTACCAATTAAAGCACAACATCTGAGTGAGAGTCCAAATAATGTTTTACATCCTCATTAGGAACCTTTCCTATTACTGAACTATATATATATATGTGTGTGTATATATATATATATATTTATATATACATCTAGCTATATATATCTCCATTAATAAGGAAACTACCACTCTCCAAAGCCTCAGTAACCTCAGGGACATGATTTCGTGGTGGACTTCACTCTTCTGAGATAATGGCTGGATTTGATGACCTTTAGAGGCCTTTTGCAACCCATATGATTCTATGAGAAATAGAACCTTTTTTTAAACTGTATTTTCATATCCAACTCTAAACACATTTTCCAGTAGTTTAAAACATCACCTCAGTTTCACATTTCATCATGTTTTTTTGAATGATCTCAAATATCATCACATTAATTTTTAACAGCTCACCCTTACAAGATCAGAGTCGTCCCTTTTGTCAGTTTTCTTTCCTGGTAAGGGTGAAGCCAGTGTGAATTCTTCATTTTCACTGTGGTCCATTTCAGTACTGTCAAGTCTAGGATGAAAAAATACGTATTTCCCTCATTATTATAATACGTTGGGCAATTGTTAAAAAAAACCACTAAGGACAACAATCTTCATAAAAAATCTATTAATAAACCAAGAACAATTTTGCAGAAGGAACCTTTCACTCTGGGTACTATAGATACCAAGTATCACAAGCCACATCATCTAAGTCTCAAGACAAATGTTTGGATCATAAACCATGTTCAATTTTCTTTTTTCACTGGGAAAGATAAGCAGTCTTTTAAAACAGAAGAGTGTGAGTTGCAAGAGATCTGTGTTTGCATACAATTGCCTACACTTTCCTAGAGCCATCAAAGATCTCCATAGACAGACCAGCCAAAGCATGCACACCTTCCTATGATGAGGTTTAGGCAATAAAACAGCAATTCAAATTTTCCTCTGCTTTTTGTTGATTTTTTGCAGGAGCAATTTTGTTTTTATTTCAGTTTCTGCAAATGTAAATGTGGACAACAATCCCTCATGCATATGTAAAACACTGAGACCCACAGATAAAAGGCAACGTACAAAAGCCAATACACAAGTCATTTCATTTCATCTGCAGAAGCAATATTTTAAATAACAGTGCACGTTTTTAATGAAAAGAAATACACTATGTGTCAAAATGAAAAGTGGTATTCAAACACACAAACTCAACTCCCTGACCTGGGCACTGCATACTAAGTGAAAGATGTTCTCACTTTTACAGGTGTACAATCTGTATTAACTGGGATGTAATGGGAAGCTTAGGTTTTATACATCCTCTCAAAAGATCCAAATCTGCCCGTACATATTCAGACAGACTGAACTGGAAATATTGTGCATCCTGAATCATTGCTGTCTCCTCTCTTTTTCTTTGGCATCTCCACCCAAAACACTAATCCCTTTAACTTAAATGAACTGGAGAGATCATGATGGTGACAGGACATGCTAGGCTGTGAGTGTAGCATTTTTTAAAATTTCATCTCAGATTCGTTTTGCTGGATATTGGAGTCCACCTGTCATTAGCCAGTAATACAGTGCAGCATGTGAACCTACATGACTAGTAAGAAATAAGCCTTTCTGCAGACTTTCTAATGGAGAAATATTTCTTGTAAAACGCTGCACTGCATTTAAAATTAATATTATATATTGAATAGTCACAGAAGTACCAAATGAGAAGTTTTAAATTCAAGCATAACACTTCCTAACAGTCTTGAAAGAATGTGAAACAGTAGAAAGAATACAAATAGTGGAGGCTATACAATCTCTCACTGTCCGTGAACAAAAAACCAAAACAAATGACAGTGTGACTTTCAGTTTAAGAAAATGAACATAAGATATAGTAACTGATGAATAACCTACAAAAGTGAGACAATATAAGCTATACTTTTAAAGATAGGTAACTAGAGGATGACTTATGTCATCCTCTTCATCACAAAACTAATCTAAAATCCAGAAATATTTGTTTGCACAGTCCAGCAAAGTGGGAGGAAGTCATGCAGGACCACCACAATGGCCTACCAGTTCTCCCTGGGTGGGATGTGTTTGTAGCATTACAGCCAGGTTCCCAGGGATTGCAGCTGTGTGTATACACATACACACAAGTGTACATTTATATGGGGGGGAGCGATAGATCTATCTACCTAAAACGCACTCCAAAAAACCCCAACCCTGCCCTCAAAAAAATTAAAAGACATGAGGCTTTCCTTTCCTCCTTCAGCCAATTCTGGATGTAATTTGATTCTGGGTTTTTTGTTTGGTTGGTTGGTTTGGTTTGGGGTTTTTTTCTTTTTTAGAAGAAAATTTATTTATGGAATTGGAAAGCCAGATTCATGGTTTCAGTTATACCAATGTGGTACTGTAATTTTACTTCAATGTAAGATAAAAGAATTCTGTCTTTTACTTAGAAAACATTATAGAAGTATTCAAAGTTTCCATTACAAATATTTGAAATATCAAAGATCCTTTGTTGTCTACCAACCTCCCTTTGATCCTTCCTGGAGAGCTTGGATTTGAACTGCTGCTGGCATTGCTTACAGTTTCCATTCGTGAAGATTTGGATTGAGACTGCTTGCCTGCTGACGAAAGAGGCTTATTAACTGCTCCAAGAACATTGGCTGCTTTGGGCTGAAACCAAAAATATATTTCCTTTATTTTAAGCTACACGTTCAGATATTGTTAACATGTACTATGCTTTAAATATTCACAGATTTCACTTTCTGCAATCATTATGTTAATTTTAACACAAAGTGATAAACATTTTCCTATGAAGGCTACAACAGACACCAGAAGGAAGCTGAGGGAGCAGCAATCAAATAACTAGCTGCCACCAAAGCTGGTATTCTTCTCTCTAGCCTTAGATTCTGTCCTCTTCTCATTGGTAGTGCTGTGAGCTCACCGGACTGTGCAGTCAGGCACTGCATCACTTTGTGTGCCATTTGTTTTCTGCTGATTTATCTACCTGAACCAGCTCCCCATCTGCATCAGATAAGCACCTGGCCCAGGGAAGCAGAAACAGCAGCAGGACAGCCCTTTCAGCAAAGGAGACATTAAACTGGCAACCACATTAGCTTCAACTGGGAATAAATTAGAATCCCATAAGCCAAATATTGTGGAGAAGATTCTGATACTTCTTGCACAGATTTAAAATTGTTAGGCTTTTAGTAAGTACCACAATTTCCAGACACTGGTGAGCTTCAGGTTATTAGTTTAACTGGATTATCTTTCAGACCTGCCGAATGCCTCCAGCTCATACTAACTTTTGCAAGAGTTTGAAGTGTTCAATTACTCCTAAAGAGAATGCCAAACATCTATGTACAAAAATGTTGAATTAAAGACCATTCCCTGTTTTTCCATTATCCATCTTCTCCTTCAATATTAGATTCTAGCTACGTCTGCAGTTTGTGACAGCTACAAAAAGTTCAACATGCATACCATATCAGCCTTGGGTGTTTCTTTTTCAGAGCTACAGACCATGGAATATGGTTCTGCTTATACTTTTATAGCCAGAGGGAATTTTACACTTACAAAGATTCATTCTGCACTGCGCACAAAAAAAATAGCATATGCTTTCCAAAAATAAACTTTGGAGAACTAAATCCAGCTTAACAATTTACATCTATTAGTTTAGAACTGAATGTTAATCAGTGTATGCTGAAAGAGCTCAAAAGCAAAGAGATTTTCAAATTTACACTGAACTGGACTTCCTGCTAAGGAGGGACTAAGAGGGCCTGCACAAACAGCTCCTCCCTTTCACAGCTCCTCCCTTACACTCAAACTTTCTGCCCTCAGTGTTCCTAGCTGATATCCACTCCACTAATATCCACCCAAGTCAGTGTTCCACTTGCAAAAATAAGACTCCCCATACCAACTTTCATTACCTCTTGTGATAGTGAAGAAACTGAAAATTTTGGTGGTCAAATACACCTCTCCTGTTTGTTACAAAGTTTCAAAACAACACAGGAACAGCTAGAGTACCCAACACCAGAAATTTGAAATACTGTAGAAGTTAACTTAGGATTCAAAATAATTTTAATGATGATCTATTCCAATCCATAAATGTTGACTTTCAATTTCTCAAAGAGAAATCTGCTTCTTTTCCTAGCTTGCATTCCTCCTTTATTATTAAGTTACTAGCTGACAGCTAATGCCTCATTAGCAAAGTTAAGAGTAATGAAGATGCTGTAATTTCTTTCTTTCACAAGGTAACAAATTAATGTTCTTTGTCATCTAGAACAGGATGCATTTAACCAAATTAAAATCACAGTTTGTCACTTCCTTTACCAGATTTTAATTTTATCCTAAAGAGTACCTGGGTTTAGATTTAGTGAAGAAAGAACATTGCTATTCAATAGAATGCATATTCTGAAAGAACAAATAAACAAAACTGTAGAACAGTCAGTTATCTTGTAAGGTACTGTAAAGCGGTATTCAGCTTTGCCAAAGATTAATCATTATTTGATATAAAGATTAATTATTAAATGACTTTTAAAATAATTTCTGTTAGAGTTTTCCATAGCTGCCATTTTGTATGCAACACCATAGTCTTCTGCAGTCTAAAAAGGTTAACCATTTTGTAAACTTGACAAATATTATGGGTTGTATTGGGGTGGTTTTGGACTCTCTCCTTTTAAAGACCATAGGTTTTGCCTATTGTTTCCACCACCCAGCATAGACAGCAGCAGTTTTCCCTTTACCCGTCTCTTTCTCTATACCTAAAAACAATCTGTTATCTTAAACATAGTGTTTCATTAATTACATCCCGTTTTCTTTAAAAAACAAAACAAAGAAAAAACCCACAAAGAAAACAAAACCATCACTCCAAAAACAAAGACAAACCAGAACCCAAACACAGCACCAAACCCCAACCCCCCACACCATACCTACCTTTCCAGGGGTGAAAAAAGACTTCATTTCCGGAGGAAGATAATTTTTGGTGTTACTGAAATTCTGAAAAAAAAAAAAAAGGGGGGGGGGGGGCAATTACAACAATAATCAGTGAACGAGAGATAGATAGATAGATAGATAGATACATACATACATACATTCTGGAGATTGCACTGAAAGATTTCATTTACATGATTTATGCTTTTGAATTTTTAAACTAGTACAATATGGGAGTAGGAAGGAAGAGAAATTGGTGTGTGCACATATATATCATATATTTATGAAAACATATGCATACATTTTCAACTACAATATAAGAGTGAGAAGTCTGAAGTTACAAGAAATATGTAAGAAAAACAACCCTGAATTACGACAAGCAAATATTTAAACAGATTATGCTCAAGAAAAATTAAATGCCAAAGTATACCTTATCTGGTTGAGTAAAATATCTGGCTGGAAGTACAGGGTCTTTAGGGGATTCCAAACTGTATGTTGTACTCTTTGACATAATGATATTCATTGCCACATCACAGACTGTATATAGTTTCTGTAAATAATAAAATTTAAAAACCAGATAACACTTTAAAAGTTCATGGAAAATCTTGACAAATGACAGTGTATCTTTCATGCACAGGACCACAAGAAATCACAGTTTAAAAGCAATCACTTCAAACATTTAACACTAGCCTGCATCTTAAACAGTGTCTCTCAGGATACTGAAATACAGATGGTAAAAGCAAAAGCATTTTGAGTCTAACATTTGAAGAGAGATGGTTTTCATGGTCTTTCTACACTTAAGAGCAGTGCTTGCCATAGTTTCTAAGACAGAGTTAATCAAATGAGTGCACACATCCCACCCCACCCACTACCCAAAACACATCTTTGTGGGAAAAGCAGAAAAGGGACAAATCTGGGTATGATGTGATGCTAATCACAAAGAAAGGTTTGATACATCACTACACAATCCACACCAGAGATTTCTAATGTATTTTTCTTCCTCTTTAACTTTATTCTTGCACTTTAGATATGAAATACTAAAAAGCACTTTAGTGAATTACTTAAACAGTAAATTTTATAGTTTATATCTATTTACAGTTAGTGTTTAGTAATCTTACTGAGAAAGAAACAGAGGAACTGAAAACTATTACGGCTCCCTTGCAAATATGCAAGAATTACTGAAGCACAGGAAAATAACTGCCATCTAAACTACAATAGATATAATCATTACAATATATAAAATATCTTTTCATACATACAATCCTATTGAAAGACATTTTGAAGTTGATATATGAACAAAAAGCAACTCCTTTCCATTAGCAGGCCAGAATTAAATGCAATTTCCAACCACAAAGTATCACCTACTTCATTCATTTTTTGATCGTCTGGTCCTTGAGCATCCTTAGTCTGTTTGATATTTTCTACCATTTTTCTGATAAATGCATGACTGTTGTTTTCATTTTTAGCCATTAATATTTCCAATATGAACCACAGGCACCTAAAGGAGAAATGCAGTATCTTGCATGAATCAAAGTACAAAAGAAATTCCTTTAAAAAGCACATTTGAGAACATGATTTAGTCCAGCTTTTACTAGTATTATGAATTTGAACCAGTCTAACTCTTAGAAAACAGTTCTTTCAGAAAAATTAAATGAAGATGAGCAGAAGGTGAAGGGTTCCTCTATAAAATATTACAGAGCACTAAAAAAGCACCTCTACTATTTCTCTCAATATTTTACAGAAGTAACTGCATCATTATGCACACTGAACTGTGTAACAGGGTACCACAATGAACTAAAATTTCACTTAGAATAAAGTTAGAAATAACACTGTTAAAAGTGATCTTACTCTTTAATGTCCTTCAGTTGTTCAATGTCCTGGACTTTGACATAATCTGGGTCATGAGCTAGAAGATGGATAGTATAAGGAACAACATACTCTGGTAGAAGTGACAACAGTTTCTCTGAAAAGCAGAAAAAAGATGCATCAAAAAACTACATACCAAGAAGTATGTTTTTCTATCTAAGAGGAGAGGGCAAATTTTGAGGTCAGCATGCATTAAGGTATAAACACATGTGGGCCTATGATTTCTCTATGATGTTCCATTTCATGGCTGATGTGCACATGTTTCACGCATACAAGAATTAAGATTTCAAGTATCTCTCACTCAAGGCTACTTGTTTTCTAGCTACCTTGAAATACAGCTACAGTCACCTCCTACTCCCAAATCCCTTCCTCAGTTCAAAGCCTGTATTCTGAAGGACTGTGAAAATTAGAAGAGAGGATGGATCACAAAATCCACATTGACTGCAAAACGTGAGACCAGCACAACTGCAGAATAAGCTGCTACGGTTTCTTTGGGCATTGCAGTGTACAGCCTTGCTGTCAAGAGAACAAAGGCTTTCTGCAGGCATTTTTCAGTCAAATTGCCACAATATCTGTTTCAAGAGGAGTGGGAGGTCACATGAAAGCTGTAACAAAGTAGTAGTGCACTAAGTTTGAAAGGCTCAGTCCCACCTAAACAGAGCAATGCAACTCTACTGTGACATTCAAAGTATTCAAAAATTTTCTAGCAATCTCTGAGACTTTTGAAATCCTAAGCAGGACTGCAAGTAAGTTCTTTCCTCCATCATGACAGTATGAAGGCCTATTTCCCTTGGGGATTCAAACAGTGAGGGTTGTTGCCAATGGCCCTCAGAGTTATGATCACAAAATTCAGTTCCCATAAGGTAACAAATTCCTTGACCCAACCAACACCACTCAGTGTGAACTCCAGCATCTCAGAGATCATTTCCCAAGGGGCAAGGACAACAGATGAACAAGTTGTACACCAAAAGCAAAAAAACCCCATTTTTCAGCAAACATCCACACTGCTTTCTTTAGCCTGATGCCTGAGGGGAGCTGGAGGATACACAGCACACCTGAGTTATTAAACCTGTACCCTCTGCAACAAGCAAGACAATGGTTAAAGGAAGGCATCCTGGTATTCCATGAATACTGCTATGGTACAGGCATCTGATCTTTAGTGCTTGTGGCAAATGTAATATCATAGTATTGACATGAATTGAATGTACATGTGAAGGGAAGAAGGAAATTCTCAGCTCCACTTCTGAAAAGTCACATTTTGCAACAGTAAGTGCTTGACCAAATCTGGAAAACCTTCTTTCAGTAAACTTTTACCTATCCCATATTCAGTTATGAATAAGTCCAAACATCCATAAATCATTATATACACTAATAATATTTGAAAACGATTTAAAAATACATTAGAACACTAACAGTTTTACCTCCAATATATGTATTCATATGAGATGTGCTTGACAAATATTGTTCACAAACAAAATACACCATTATTGTAGATTTTACAAAACTAACAAAGTAATTGACATGCATACATCAAGTCTTAACCTATCCCTTTCTTAGAGGTCTGTATAAAGAGGGGTAATGCATAGTCTACACAAAATATATATAATTTATAAAGTCACTCAATATCTTTATATTTCAAGCCATATTTATGTAATTGAAATCCAGTGTATTTTGCAAAGCAGTTTTTAGTGTTTCAATTGACATTGCACTGGTAACTTTAAAAACATCCTTTACTTCTTTTCAAGCACTGTCCTGCATTTTAGCCAGCAGCTGTTCACATTACTAAACAAAAAAATAAAGATATGGCAGGGAAGGAAAAAGCATAATTACAACTTCAGAACACTAGCAAAATTGGCTTGCCTTAGACATGGCCCAGACAAACCAACCCACTATTATTTGTACTAATTAGCAACTTCAACAGAATGCTCATCAAGAGCTCATAAACTCTGTTTTTTAGTAACTTCCTGCCTTGGACAATTTCTCATATAACTATAACAATAATTCCAACTGGGTCTGGAAAATAAAATGAACTACTTCCAGACGAAACAGGAAAAGTACAAATATTGATACATATTATATTTAACCCCTGTCATGACAAAAAACAGTAGGAAAAAAATAGAAAAAAATCAGAACTTTCATCTCTAATGAAAGAAGACACTACCTGAAAGGTAGGGTGGCTTTCCTACCAACAGATAAAATGACAATGTGCCAAAACCCTTCACAAGAGTCCTTCATGAGCTTTAGGAAGAAAACGTGTTAAAAAAAAAAATCTTTACTCCTGTAATTTTTCTGCTAACTGACTTCTAAGTAAAAGCTCACCATAAGAACATCAAAATTCCTATGCAGGGCATGTCTCTACCCAGATGAAACTAGTAACAGATACACAATCAAAGTAAGTCTCTTCTTGAGTGGCTTCCACTCTGAATAGCATTTAGAGAATTTAAGAGGGCTGAGAATAATTCCTGCCAGCCTATAAAAGGCCAGTGTGGAAGAAAGAGGCGTTTTACAGTCTGGTACCAGTCTTTAGAAAGTTTTCTCAGGGAGGGTAAACAGAAATTTACCATATTTTCAACAAAAGCTGAAATGCCCCCAAAATATCCAACAGATACCCTCCTCACCTATACTAAGTTTTTGAGAGAAAATGTATGCCAAAATCACACATTTATAGATTCAGACAAATAGCTGGAATAATCAGAGATGCAGATTTCCAAAGGAGGTACTATCATCATTACCACCCTGAGTTACTGCATGGTCAGCAGGGGAGAGTAGCAGAGGGAGACACACATTTAAATATCACGTTATTTCCAGAACTGAGCTTCAGCTGAACTGCTGCAATATGGATGTTTTAGGATGCAAACAGTTCAAGACATTTTATTTGCTGAAAGCTCACACTGGTAAATCTGAATGGCACAAAGTTAAGATTGTAATCCTCAAAAAATCCTGCAATCTATATTTAATCCAGACTCCCCATGCATTATAGCATATGTCAAATCAAAGGCATCACTCAATTATTTCAGCAAGAAAAGAATTTATCAGGTCCACTTTGAGGTTCTACTGGATAAAGAAACTCACACACACACCCCTAGGTTCCTCTTAATTTCTTCCACAGATTTTTGATAGCAATTTTGCAGCCATTTTAAACATATGAGAATTCTTATACTTTCTGTCTACATAACTAAAAAGAGTTGTCAACTTTTAGAGATATTTGTTGAATTTATTTTTTCTTCTTTACATGTTATTGAGTGGGAGAAAAGTACCACTTTTTTCTTTAGCTCTAATTAATGATACACAAAAGGATTTGTCTGCAGACTTATTCTCTGATCAGAGTCTAAGGGGACTGAGAAAGACTGACATAGCTAATATAAAGTGATTCATAAACACAGAAGGAAGTCAGTTATCTGACAGCATCTCTGAGATCAGATTGATGAAACAGGTCTGGTTTAGGCTAAAAGGATGAAAAAAAATCCCCTTCATTTCACAAAGGTCAAACCATCAGTTATCTTTCAAAGAAATAAAACTTTCAAAACCTCCTATTCAAAAATCCTATAACTCTTCATAAAGGTCTAGTTTTTCCTATGACCCCGTACCAGCATTGTAATACTGCATGTGTGTAGCTTTAAGTCAAAAGAACTGATTTAATAAAAGAAAAATAGCTGACATAAGTCCATAATAACTTCCAAAGCATTCCCACGATCAGACCGCTGGCACTGAGAAGAAAGAATTGCATAAACTCATCCTGAAGTGCCAACAAATATAGCCCTTTGCAGGAATAACACAAGATGTTACTCAATACAGTAGTGCAAGGACAGTCTATTTAGTAGAGCATTTATGTATTAAAGTCACTTATTAGTAATTGCTGAAGTAAAATTAATCACTGTCACTTCACTTAGAACATTATTAACATTATTAAGTTCAAACAGTACACATAATTGCCTTGGAAAATTACTTCATTTAAAATATATTTAGGCATAAGCATCTGCACAGTTTTTAACAATACTCAAAGACCTCAGC
The DNA here is from genome assembly GCA_910950805.1 of Acrocephalus scirpaceus scirpaceus. NCBI lineage: Eukaryota > Metazoa > Chordata > Aves > Passeriformes > Sylviidae > Acrocephalus > Acrocephalus scirpaceus. The sequence goes on along the minus strand of OU383774.1, from coordinate 49,159,265 downwards.
AGTACCTGTTAAAAAAAAAATCAAAAGAAAATCTGGACAAAAGAAAACCAGAAAACCTGAAAATTTTGTTTTCAATAGATACCTCCAAATCAAATTTACAGTGGTTCTTGTGTATAAAAACAGACAACTATCAATGTTTTCAGTCTACTCACATTTATATTTGAACTACAACACTTGTAGCAAAAAGTGACTTCTCTTACCACTAACTGCTGCATGTTGTTTCAGATATTCCCTTCTGACATTTATGTTCTTCACAAGGCACTGCCTAGCATGAGCTCTTCTCTCTTTCACGGGATCTTTTGCACACAGTGCACAAATAGCCATATATTCTAGTGGCAGCCGTAGTCTAGAAAGGCCTTTGTGAAGTTTCTGAGCAAATATTTGTCTCACTTGGTAACATTCATCCTATTACAAAAAAAAAAAAAAAAAAAAGCAAAACCAAAAAAGATAACAGTAAACTTTTCTTAAAACAATATAAACTGTAAATTAAAGCATGAAAGCTCAGGTAAACATGCTGAAATCAATTAGACCTTGAAGCCACTGAAACATAGGAATTGCAAGAATTTTTTTTAATGCCAATTCAGAGCAATTTAATTGAATTAATCAGCTAAAGCTTCCTTTAAGCTCAGAAGAAGAGCTAAGGTTCAAAAATTGTGCACAAAGATACCACACTCAGGACCCAAGGCCTAATTTAGCATAGTACCAAGGTATGGAGTTACTGAAATTGCTTACAGTTGGGTCACTTGCTTTGTAAAGCTTAAGTCAAAGACCTCCACAAAAACATTTTTGCCACCAGTAACCACCAGCATGTTGATTTTACTGCTATGATTTCACACATTTTCATCAATATATTAATATTAAAAACTGAATAAAATTCAACAATTACCAGATAAGGTGAACCACTGAAGAGAGTACCAAGCATTTCCATTACACTGTGGAAACCTATGCACTACAAGTGACCATGGAAGAGAATTATCTGCGTCTAACAGCTGCCAAACAACACAAAGTAAAACAATATGAAGGCAGCAATTGTAGTTCTACAGGTTATTAAGCAATGGGTTCCCAGAAAAGGCGTGAACTTGAATTATTTTTTGTATCAAAATAACCTACATGTACGTAACCTACAAAATCACCATTTAATATGTGACAAACCATTTACTAACACCGGACAAGGAAGCTAAACAAACATGTGTAAAAAAGACTTTGAAGAAAACATACAGAAAAGCTTAAGGTAAACATGGTCACAAAAATAGCTTGACACATTTAACCTAGCAAAAAAAAGGTCAAGAGGAAAGATTTATCTATTAATATGAAGGAAAAAATGTTAACAGGAGTAAGCAGCTATTTTAGTCAAAGGACAGTTTTGAAGTCAGAAAGGACTGAAGAGGATTTCCAGTTATCAGTCAACTGGAAGTGCAAAGCTAAAACTCAGCCACTGAAACACTGGCTCTGCTAAATTTGCAAATGGCATCAAAAGAGATGTATTGGTTAAAACAATCCTCCCTCTGCCCCAAACAAAAATGAAAATGAGAAGAAACTTTTTTCAGTCAAGCCCCATTTTCTCCTTTCTGTCCGCTCTGTGGACTGAAACTCTGAAACACCTGCTGTAGCCAGAGCTGAAAGTAACCCAAGCCCACTAACCCATACCATGAGACCAGCTCAACATCTCTTGTCTCCTTTTATAGCAAATCCACCCCCACAGGAGGCTAAGATAGAGCCCTCTTTTCCTCCTCAGTATCACCTAAGTCTAAGCCTTTAGGAAGCTCAGGAGAGACTGATGCTCAGTTGGTGTTTCAGCAGGGAAACACCTTTGTCTCAGAGGACAAGGGAGGTACAGTTGGTTGTCACTGATGGTATTGTGTGGCCAACTGGAATGACTATAATTTCTTTATCTTTTAATATTGGGAATAACCTTAAATTTGACTCAGTTACACCAGTTCACTAAGAAGAAGGGGGACAAAACTTAACCAAGGTATGCTATTTCTAACAGCATACACAAACTACATAAATTAATCCAATTTTATATACCTGCATCTCTGAATTTAATGCCAGTTCATCAGAAGTTCACCATTTAAAATAATTTAAAAAATACATATTTGCAAAACATCATGTACCACTCAGACACAGCTCTGATTCAACAATTACAACACCTTGAGTTAACAAAGGAAATTGAAAAAGCCCTGGGATTTTTTTAAACAAATGAAACTTATGCAATTTACAAGATTAATTCTAAATACAATTGAATTGCATTTTCAACAGCAAAGCTTATCAGACCTTAAATCTGATCTCAAAGCTTGTTAAACCCTGAAGTACTATCCTCAATTACTTTTCATTCTCTTTCAATATGAAGCTCTGCTGACATCAAAATTTGTTGTGGAGATCAAAGAAGTCAACTGCTGGTAAGCTTATCAGACTGGCCAAACACATATGTAACTTATTTTAAAATTACTAAAACCACATGCATTTCATCATCATAAAGCCCTTGTTTATCAGTACCACTTTCATACACCAATTAGTGACAAAATTTCATTATGTGTTCTGCACTCCAATCATTACACATTACAAGTGGCAGCATCAGAGGGAAAGAAAAAAAAGTGCCAGCACAGAGCTACAGCAGAACCTAAGCAACCATCACAGGCTTTAAAAAATAAGATTGTTCCTGTTGTTTAATCTGTTTTCTGACCTGTCTACTTAAAAAATCTTTGCTGTGAATTAAATAACAGAAAACTAGAGTTGGCCTTGATGTCATCTGATTTGTGGCTATAAACTTTTAGAGTAATCAGTATCTACCATCAAGAAATGGATTCTAATACTAACCACTCTAAGTATTAACATACATGTATGCATATGTGCACATGCCAAATCTAAAAAAAAAACCCAAAAACCAGTACCACTTTTAAGTGAAAAACTCATTAAAGCCATTAGAGCTACTCTGCATCTGAGCATCTCCATTGACAGTAAGAAAGGAAATTGGAGAAGGCCTCAAAAACATCGAGAGAGATTATTTGCAAGTATTCAAAATCCATTAGGAGCTACAGTGAAAATGAAAGGCAGAATTCCTGACCTAACAGACCTTACAATCTAAATTCTAGAAAACAACTTAGAAAGTCACGAAAGGCAAATAAATATCAATCAATGAAGAGGGAAAAGTGGCAGAAATGATACTACAAATGAACAGATTCTCCTGGAAGCAATGACAAAGCATGTGGATATCCACAGGGAGGGGATTACAGACACAAAACATGGCCTTACAAAAGACAAATAATGCCTGACTGATCTAACCTTTTACAATCAAGTGAATGTGCAAATGGATAAGGGATGAGCAATTGGTGTCACCTACCTGGATTTCTGTAAGGGCTTTAACCCAGGTATACACAGCATAGTTGTCTCTAAATTGGAGCGATATGGGTTTCAGAGATGGACTGCTCAACTGGTAAGAAACAGGCTGGATGGCCATGTCCAAAGAATTGCAGCCAAAAAAATCAATGTCCAAATGGAGATCAGTAACAACTGGTGCTCTCAGGGGGGAATACTGGGACCAGCATTGTTCATCTTTGTTAATTACACTGATAGGAGGGTTGAGAACATCCCTCAGCAAGCCAGTGGATAACCTCAAGCCAAGTGGTGCAGTTGATACACTGGAGGGAAGGGCTGCCATCCACAGGAACCTTGGCAGGTTTGAGGAGTGGGCCCAGGGGAACATCAGGAGGTTCAAGAGCCCCAAGTGCAAGGTCCTGCACCTGGTTCCAGGCAATCCTCAGTATCCCTACAGGCTGAGGGATGAAGTGATTGAGAGCAGCCCTGCAGAGAAGGACTGGGGTCACTTGTGGATGAAAAACTGGACATGAGGTCACAGCCCAGAAAGCCAGCCATGTCCTAGGCTGCATCAGAAGGAGAGTAGCCAGCAGGGTCAGAGAGGGGATTCTCAACATCTACTCTGCTCTCATGGGACCCCCATCTGGAGTGCTGTGTCCAGCTCCAGTGCAACGGTTTCAAACTGAAAGAGGTGAGGTTTAGATTGGACATATGGAAGAGAATTTTTACAGTGAGGGTGGTGGGACACTGGAACAGGTTGCCCAGAGAACTTGTGGACATCCCATCATTGGAATTGTTCAGGGCCAGGTTGGATGGGGCTTTAACAACCTGTTCTAGTGGAATGTGTCCGTGGCCACAGCAGGGGAGTTCAATGAGATGATCTTTATGGGGTCCTTCCAGTCCAAAGTATGCCATAATGCTTCAGTAAAATGTGATACTAACTGGTTTATAAATGTTTAGAACCTATCATGTTTTAATTTGAATCTTACCTCTCAAAATTCCCTTCTGAAAATTCAGAGAAAGTAAGCATTAGACACAAAAAAGGTGGCAATACATGTCCACTAACAGTTAAGACTGTTACAGCTGGAAAATCAGTCATAAAAGTGAGAGACAGCGGAGGACAAAGAGCCTGTACCTTAACATACTGAAAAGACTATCAAAACAATGAAGTAAAATTCTGATAGGAACTACAAGGCTAACATTTGCAATAAAGAAAGATTTGCCACAGGAAGGAAATGACTGAAGAAATGAACAGATTTTGATCACTGGGTTCACAAGAAAACAGAACATGCAAACACTAGATTGGCAATGCTAGTTTGGCATGACATTATCCAGCCTGAGTATCCTTTCCGGAGCAGAGACAGAACTTATTTGTCATTACACTTAGTGTCTATTTTTCTCTTGACTAATTTTGTTCTGAGCTGTAAAAATCATTCTAGTTGATTTTGAGACATGACTAACATTTCTATTCAGTTTTGGAATAGGAAAGCTGGAAAGTAGCGGACTTTGCTTTGGATATAAAGACCTTCAGTTATTACCACTGAATTCCTGCTGTAGTTTTCCTAGATTTCATCTGCTTAAGTAGTTTAAAGCTTTGCTCCATTTCTCTTGTTTTTCATAGCATTTGGGAACTGAGTAAGGGCTCCTTTTCAGTGAAACACAGAAGCTTAAAATCCACATAATTTTAATATACAAGACTAATAGAGACTGTCTCACTCTGGTACAGGAATGATTTTTCTAGCCTAACTGTAACCAACCCCAAGCAACTTTAGAAACTAAATAAGATACTCTGCATGAAAGTAAACAATACCCACACATGAGCCATACTCTGTATTTTCTAATATTAAATGCCAATTTAAAGTCTTCTGACACTTAAAATGGGTCACAGCTTTTAAAGCTTTAGCTGGACACAGGAATTAAGGTCTAAAATGGCATATCATTATTACTGCAGATAATAATGGATTCCTTCCAGAGGATTTCTTGACTTCTGGAAAGCCGGAATACCAGCAGCAACACAAATAACACCAACAGAAGTCCCTTCATGACCACCTTACTCTTGGGGTATGAATCAATTTCTGTACAATTTGCTAAGTCTACAAGGCAGAAATAGAGAGGGTCCCTACATCTCTACTTAGAATTTGAGATTTCCTTACTATGGGCTCACAGGCAGAAGGATGAAAATTTCAGCATCTGCTATGGAATACCTCCCTATTTCTTCTAATATTTGAAGGATGCTAATTATTTTTGCAGACCTCTGCATTCCAAATAAATTCTACTCAAGTATTGCAAAACCAAGGTCACTGTTTTGACCACAGTTCAACATACTTTACATCATCTCATTTTAACTTCTAGTAATGTTATAATGCAGCTATGGTATTACTTAAATACATACTGCATTTCTTAGTTTATTAGTATTCTAACATTTGACTACTCTAAGTTAGTATTCCCCCAATGGACAGCCCAGTACAACAGATCTAATTCTCATACAAAATGAGTTTTCAGGATTATGTAATGGAGATATAATTTCATGCTAAGGCTGGATATTTTATATAAAACCAGATTGGCAGAAATAGACATAACATACAGAACAAACAACTATATACTCATACATCTGCTGATAACCCACAGCTCCCAACAAATTTCCTTACATTTATGGCTAGTGCACATAGCTGGTATTGTTCTAAGGTGATGATTTCGTGGTAACAAGGTTCTTGTGCCAACTTCACAATAGCATTCCCTGCAGCCAGCCTCAGTCGAGACATATCAGGTTTACTGAAAAACAAGCACATGCATTGTGAAGGTTAATTAGTTTAAAAATTATGTAATTATTTGACCTAATTAAGTAAGTTTGCATCACTGAAAAACAAGTACTTAAAAGGAAAGAAGTTTCTGTGAGCTTAGCCACCCCATGCCAGCAGAAGCAATTTCAAACCCAAAGTAATTTTCATGGCACCACATTTTGCAGCCTATGCCCGCTTAACATTACCTGGTCCCAACCTGGCAATAAAAATTCTCCATCAAACTTCCTAGAAGTTCCACACGGATGTGAAACAGTTCTAGCTGTGCATTGAGCCAGGACAGTCCATGCTGCCCCTCAGAGACCACATCTAGCAGTAAGATACTTGTGTTCAGCTTGCTGGTCCTCCTTCAGCAGGGAAGTCCTGCCAAAGAAATAGCCAACCCATTTCTAGTCCCCAAAGTTGCCAAACTTTTCTAGCTCAAAATCCATGCTTCAGGCCAACATAAATTAAGATTAATTAGACACTGTAATATATGACTAAATTAATTTCATTTTAAGACAATAGCAATGCAACCACATTCTTTTGAATGCAACCACTGAAAACATTGTATATCAGATGTGTGGCAAATTTTCTACAGCACAGAACTATGACATTCTCAATTCCGAAAGATTTTCATTGATTTTTCTCTTGGTGAGCATTAGTTTAAGAAAAAATGCACACAGTATTTCAAGAAAATTTCAGTTTGACTTCTTATCTAATATCAATACTCTCAGCAATTGCTAGTGTCCTCTGATACTGAAATAGTCTTATTTTATGCTTAGTATAAACTAAAATCAAAATCCTATTACAAAGATATGCAAGATTCAACCTAGCTGTTCTACCTAACCACAAATAGAAAATTTGCACAATCTTGAATTTTGTAGGACTGTTTATGACTTAAAAAATTAAAAAGAAAGACTTGGAAAGGACAGTTGAGATACTGTTTATTGTTAAAATTCAATACTAAAAAAATACAAGACTAGTGAATTTAATCTACACATGCTAACATCTTGAAGAAATCAGTTGTTGATTTAAAAAAAAGTCAAGAAAGTCATCAATCCTACTACTTCAAAGTGTGAAGGATGAACAAAAGAAGGGATTTGTTGTACAAGTGGGACCCTGCCTTCACCTGACACTCCATGCTGAACTATGCTTTGAAGTAAAAAAAACCAACCAAATCCCTTACACTGTCACTGAAAGGTAGAGTTGTGTAGATTTCAAGAGGCATAGTGGCAGAGTCACTTTTAGGGCTGATGAGGGCAATAACACCAAGAAGATTACAACATGACTGATGGCCTCAACAGCATCAAAGGCTTCTGAGCACTGCCACTTTCACTTAATTCAATTCTCTTTAGCAAATTATTAAACACTATTTAAAAGACAAGTGCAAGCCATGAACATTAAAATTGACTCACACAGAATGACCTCATATCAAGTACAGTCTAAAAGTTATGTTCTGTACTGAATAGATAATTTTACTCTTTTCAAAGCTTACTCCAAGGCTCAAGTCAGAAGGAGCAGTATCAGGTTTGCACAGAAGGGACACAGTAAGCACTGCCAGAAAGAAGATATCCTTATTGCACTCAATGGGTGAAGAACAAAGGTCAAGAAGTGTCAGCAAGTTCCATGCAGAACTAACAGGCCTGAAACATCATCTCCTCTGCTTCAGGTTTTCAGAGTAATTGTTAGTGTAGGCAGTATAGCTCACACAGAGACAATGGACTGGCCCTTCTATTAGTTTGGGGTTTTCCTGAAAAACAACAGGGAGAATCACAAAATAATTATTACATGTCCTGTCGACAGGGCCCTTGCCTCATTCAGCAGTGGGTACACATTTTCCTTAGTCTTCCTTTTGTTACTTACTTAGAGAAGCTCTTCTGGTTAGCTTTGTCACCTCACTAGATTTTATCTCAGTTGGGATTTGGCTTTCCAAACTGCATTTCAGAAGGTGTTCTCTGTATTCCTGCCAGATTGCCCATCTCTTCCTCCTTCTGTACACCTCATACAACCACAGAATAGCTGGGGCCAGAAGGGACTGTTAAAGCTCACCTAGTCCAACCCCCTGCAATGAGCAGGCACTTGGAGGCCTGTCCAACCTGTCCTTGAATGTTTCTAGGCATGGGGCAGCTATCACCTCCCTGAGCATCCTGTTTCAATGTGTCATAACCCTCACCATAAAAAAAAACACCAACTTTCTTCCTTCTATCTACAGCCTCCCTTTAAGTACTGACAGGTCACAACAAGGTTTCCCTAGACCCCTCTCTTCTCCAGGCTGAACAACCCCAACCCACTCAGCCTTTCCTCATGAAAATGCTCCAGAGCCCTCTGATCGTTTTTGTGACCCTTCTCTGAATATGCTCCACCAGGTCCATTTGTTTCCTGTGCTGAGAACCCCAGAGCTGGATGCAGTACTTTCAGTAGGGTCTCACCAGAGTGAGCTAAAGAGGCAGAATCAAATCCTTGACCTGCTAGTCACGCTTCTTTTGATGCAGCCCAGGACACAGCTGGCTTTCTGGGATGTATGCACACATTGTTGGCTCATGTCCACCCTTTTGTCCACTGGTGACTCCAAGTACTGTTCTGCAGGGCTGCTCTCAATCCCTCTTTTTGTGTTTAAATTTTGCCAGGAGTATCTTGCTCATCCAAGTACAGTTTGCAGAAGTATCCATCTGACCTTCTGCTGTGACCACTCTTGAGCACTGAGGGGTGATTTTTGAATACTAGGCAACTACCATTCTTGGGGCCCTCTTCCCTCCAGGCCTTATCCAATGGGACCCTACAAGCACATTCTTGCAGACACTCAAGACTGTTCTCCTGAAGTTAAATCCAATCTTGCCTACTGACCCCCTTCTTGCCCTCAGGATTTTAAACTCCACCATCTTAGGGTCGTCATAGCCAAGGCTGCCTTCAACCTTCACATTCCCAGTAAGTCTCTTCTTGTTGGCATGTATGAGGTTCAGCAGAGAGCCTCTCCTCATGTCCTTCACCACTTGTGTCAAAAAGTTGCCATTGATGCTGCCTGGATTGTTATGCATTGCTGTGTTGCTCATTCAACAGATATTGGAGACGTTGAATTTCCCCATGAGGGCCAAAGACTGCATACATGAAGTTGTTTTCAGTTGTTTAAAGGCCTCATCCAGTTCCTCTTCCCAGTCAGGGGTCCCACAGCAGACACTCACCACGATCTTACCCAGAATAGTCTGCTCTTCAATTCTAACCCATAAACTTTCTGTTGGTTCAACATCCATCCCCAGGCAGACCTCCAGGCTCTAGGGTTGAAGGGTTACCTCCAAAGCAACATCCCATGTCCCTGCAGCTTTCTCCCTAGCCCACCATTAACCTGATTTAAAAATGGAGAACTGATGATATCATTATATAAAGGTTCTATTATTACTTTTGAGTATAAAAGGAGTGGGAAAATTAAATTTCTAAAATGTGCACAGTAAGGAATTGTCATTCCAAGCATGTAAACACACAGGGTCTACAGAACTGATCTATTCACTAACTACTGCATAAGCCAACCATGTGCTCCAAGTAGTGGTGCTGAAAAGCTAAATTACTGCCACTAAACTCCCTGGCAACTGCCCCGAATGGTCACACTACAGAACTTAAAACTATGAAACAATTTATAAAGAACTTTAGGACAGACTACAGAGTTGCTACAAAGATAATATACTAGACAGCTCTCAGGTTTGCAATTTTGCACACACAATATAGGTTCTATCTGCATAACTACTGTATAACATTAACTCTATCTGAAAATCAGAAACCTTTTTAAACATACTGGCACCATCTACACATGCCCTTAATGGCTTTTGTAGACATAAATTTTCAATGTTTGGCAAGCAATAGTAGCTGACAACTTGACACTTTTCCTACCACAGAGGATTAAGAAGATACCCAGAAAAACAAGTTGTCTAACAGTCACCTAAAAGGTAAATTATTTATTGAGACTTAATCCTGTTTACACATTTCCTTCTTGCTTTCACTTTTAGAGACCTCACGGGATTAGCCTGCCTCCAAGCAGAAGTGTCTTGTGTACTAAGTATTTCCACCTGGTTTATACAACACACTATTATTCTTTATTAGAAAGGCCACCTATTGGCATTTGGCATACACAGCAATCGGTACACCAGGAACAGCAAGCTACATTAAAAAATTAAAACCAATTTTCAGTGGGAAGGAGGAAGTTGCACAGTTTATTCCTGCAATATGAGTAATGGCCTATTGAAGAGATAAATAAAAGCAAGAATATAAAACCTAAAATTCAGCTGTGTGTATAGTGTTACAAAACCTGAGACTCAGCAAACTTACACAGGAACCAGCCAAGCTTACCATCACATCTTATGAAATAAGATGTATAAATTGTTAAGCTAACAGAATAGTTTACTTCGATTAAAACTCTCCCTCTCACTCCATCATCATAGACATGAAAACATTACCATCTATTACATACCTTATTTTCCCCTGCTCTGTTAAATCTCCATCACTGTGTAATATTGTTGTTAGCAATCTCAGAGTAGAAGTTCCTGACTTGCTGTGGTTGTTCTTCATTCCTAGCAACCACCGAACCATCATCTTGATGGCCTGAATCTGAAAAAATAAAAATTGATACCAAAAAGTCAAATCATATCATAAGCCTCATTTTTAAAATAATATTTATCTTAATTTAATCACATAGTACTTTTTCCCAAGTGCTTTTTGCTGTTACAAACATAAGTCTGTCAGGACTGCAAAACATCATTTAAATACTGAAAGATAACTACTCATACTTTCACTAGACAACAAATTTTCACTGAAAGAATCAAGCATGTTATTACAGCAAATAAAAATTATGCATTTAGTTAAAGTTTGAGCTGCTCCTTCTATAAGCAATCACATATTTTGTCCTTTGAAAACATTTTCTTAATTGAGCTTACATCCAATAAATACTGCGAAATACTCTAAACAGTTTATACCTACTAAAAAAATGTTACTGGATCAAAAACCAGAACACATTTTCATCTTTATATATTGCTATAATTCACAGAATATTCTGAGCTGGAAGGGACCCACAAGGATCAACAAGTCCAGTAAATGAACCATACTGGGATTGAACCCATGACCTTCGCATTAAATTCCTGTGCCCTATATATTCTCTCTTTATTTATGCAATATTTGAGTTTAAATTTAAGACACATACTTGAAAAAACACTTAATAGACATCTTGACTGTTAAGAGTAGCAATCTGTACTATGACAACTTGCTCTTGTAAAGAATATTTTTTTCACAGCTATTTAAAGAAAAGCCTCAAAGTCAGTTACTTGAGATAACTTGGTTTTGCCAATGGAAACACCAAGTGTTTTGAGGCAAGCTTCTGCCAGTGTGCAGAATCCAGCAACTATCATGAAACACTGAATAATTTCACATTTCTTTAGTGAAAATAAAACATCAATTTGGAGATAAAACTTGTTTTAGTATTTGAATCCCTTTATCCTTTCATTTTCCTTTCATATGACAGCAGAGACAAAGAAAACAAAGACGAGTATCTTCTTACAGCAAAACAAAAATGCTCATCTGAATTACACAGACATCCTTAGGGAAAAAGCAATAAAAAACCACCAAAAAAACCCCAAAAAACCAACAAACCACAAAAAACCCCCCCATCCACCACTGAACTCTGAAGACCTAAACCCAAAAGCTTTAGAAAACTTACACTTTTCATACATGGTAACTTCAAATGCTCTCATTAGTGGGAAAAACAATTCTAGTAACTTTTATATAAAACACTCACAATATCACCAAATTAAATTTATCATACCATAGTTGATCTATTTCTTGTAACGAACTGACCAAAATAGTCCCATCAGATCTCAGTTCTAGGACTATCACTTCTATGTGTGTTTAATTTTTAGGACTGTAGTTCATTTGCTCCACCTTGTTGGGTAACACCAGTAAGCTGTAGCATGTCTGTCACTCCAGAACTCAAAATGGAAATGCAGTCTGAGGAGCAGAAATTAAATTGTCTTGCCCTCACTTTCAAAGGGCCTTCCACTGGAACAGCTCTAAGTATCCACCAGAAGATTTTAATAGCATCAAACTCAATATATTAATTGTAATATAACAATAATAGCATCAGATCTTTTCACAGCTCACAAATTCAGTTTCCTCATGTCATAACCAGGACCTGTAACCAATAGTGCTTCCCATTTGTTGGGAGGATGGAAAAATGACAGCTCTATTTGGTCTTCAAATAAATGATGTATTCAGCCAGGGAATGGACACAGGCTACTTTCTCCCCTGACCAATTTCAATTTCAAACCTTGCTTCTAGTAACTCCCTCCATAATGTCTTTTCTCCAATTTTATTTTCCAAACCTATTCTAGTCTTCCTTCCATGTAGCCAAGTCCTAGTCCCACCTCCTCCAGAATTTTTGTCTGACTCTAGTTTCCCTATTTCTTTGCTGGTGCTAACGATGATATGATGACATTCCAGCAACCACTCAGAATCAAGCATTCCCATGAAATTAGTACAGAGCATAAGAATTCCCCCAGTGACTACTACTGATTACCTGAAGACTTAGTTAAACATGACATGAGTTTGGACTTCTGTCATGTTTTAAATTCTCCCTTTGCAACCGAAAGCTATTAAAAGATAATTCCAGTTGGAAGAGTGTTAGGAGGTCTCCAGTTCAGTCTCCTGCTCAAAGGAAGCTCAGCTATGAAATCACACCACATTGGTCTCAGTTTTATGCACTGTAGTGTTGAAAGAATGTACTCCAAGGATGAAGACTGCACAGGCTCTCTTGGCCACCTGCAACCTCTTGCTACCTGTTGCATTGTCTGACTATTCTCAGCCTTCTCCTTATATTCAGTCTGAACCTCTTGTTTCAATTCGTGTTCCACGAGCTAAGAATTCTCCTCCAAGACGAAAAGTTATTATACACAACATGAAAAGGTAAGAAAGTGAAATGAGACAGAACCATATCAAAGGCAACACTGTCTTCCTACTACCTCAGCATTACGACAGCAGCTGGCTCAGGTTTCTACTGCCTGAGGTTTCAGAGCCACAAAGGTTGCAAGTTTGTGCAGTAGTGAAAAATGAAACAAAGCCCACTTCAAGCACAGTTAGAGAAATAGTATGACCAATCTTATATTCCAGTGATAAAGAAGGAAACAAGAAATACCACTGCTACTACACAAGTCTCAATCCACTGCATGGTGCACAGTACTCATTACAGGTCACTGCCAAGAAGAGATTATTGCTTTAGAACTCAAGTGCCAGGCATAGGAATTCCAGTCTAACTCATGCAATCATTAATCCAACTCACAGTTAATACTGTACTGAAACATTTCTTTGCTGACAGCCCTTCATTTAAGGTTTAGCACCCAAAACTTAGGCTATCTTATATCAGTCTACACCTGCTAGGCTGAACAATACTAAAATTTAGTTTTCAGCAGTCCTTCTCATTTTCATATTCCAACTTGCTAGTTTTAAAATCCCCATCAGATATACAATAATGTTACAAAAGGTAAAAGAGGCTTGTAAAATCAGAGTGAAGAAAAGTACACTATCACAGAGAAATCATTTATAAACTAATGTCATGGTCTGCAGCACACATTACATTTAGGCTCCTCAGTAGTGACAAATGCTAATTAAATTTGCAAATCAATTTTCACAATAGCCTGTTTTCAGCTGCAAATAAATGCTTCTTACAGTTTTCAGCCTTGGCTTCAGCTTCAAATTGCCTTAAGAATTTCTGCAGGTTAATTCTCTTCTAAATGGCCAAACATATGAGAAGTTTTATCAATATAAAAGTTCATTTTAGAGAGTAATTACAGCTTCACAAATAATTTAAAATAATTAAGAAAAATATTTACTACTTCAAGTTACATGTATAATCATTGAAGTGAAATCATGTCTATTTAAAATTAGGACTTTATTAAATTAAAACAAAGGTGCATTCTTTTAACAATTTTTGGAGTGTACTGTGTAACTATGGAATTGTACAAATACAAAAAATATCCTTTGTGTAGTCAAACAACTAAAAGCAATAAATTAACCCCCAGAAAAACCAAGCCTTTTCAGTAATGAGTTCTGTACCAAACTGCAAACCCAAGTACCTACTAATCCAGTAGAAAAGGAGGTCTGCTAGGAAGAGTTTGACAATTTTGAGAGAAGGCAAAGAACTTTTTAAAACCAAAACAACTGATATAACATAGAGCATACTACGAAAGACAAGCATCTCATTCTCAAAGAAGTGAAAGCAAAAATCTATCCCTGTTCTGAAGGGCATTTAAAAACCTAATGCAGCTATAGAATATATTTTCCACATCATGAGTCTATTTCTAATTCACTGAAAAATTGACTGACATTATCTCTTACAGAGTACAGAAAATGTAATACACTTATGACAAAATAAGAAAAAGCTTGAGATGACATTTTTAAGTACAGTACCAAAACAAACCCCTCACCATTTAAAACTATTTTTCTTTAATCCAGGTTTTTCTCTAACACACACTGCACACACAGAAAAATAAACAATGTAACAGATTTATTCATTTGAGGAATTTGACAAATCCAAACCTCGTTTTTCTTCTTCCAAAACAACATTGAAAGTTTCTTGGAATGTCACAAAAATTCAACAGAAAAAGGAAAGACTTTCAACAAAATTTCTATAGCATTTAACTTCTTCATTGAAGGGGGCTAGGAAATAATTTTACTTTAAGTAATCCAGCTATCATCACAGTTAAGTGTCAGAAAACAAAACTAAACTATAAAGAGCTTATATAAAAATTTAATGAAGTGTGTAAGTAAATTTATGCATAAAATAATAATTTAAAAATATGTTCCTGAGAGCAAATCCTTATTAAGTATTATAAACATAATAGACAGGAAAACATAGTACACGCTACTTACTTTAACAAGTGTTTCAGGAGACACTTCTTCATCTGGGACCCACAGCTTTGTTGTCTTTTTTCCTGGAAGCTAGATCAAATGTTACATTTGTTACACTTCTGTTACTCTTCAGTGAAACTTGTAGCCTCCTCTTTCCTGTTTGCTTCTGGAAACAATACCGCAGCACTCCCTGGTCAGCTTTATGCCCTCTGTATCTTACAGAAGTGAGATACCTTACTATCTAAGTATCAGCAAATTTAAGATTAGTAAAGGGATTGGTTGTTGTTGTTACCTGAAAACTATTCCTTTAGAGCGTAATAGCCATTGCTTTGAAAATAACTTCCAGTTTTTCCATATCCAGTAGATTTGAACCTCACGCACATTTTACTGTTTTACACAGTGTATCTTTCCCTGAGTAATTTCTAACAAGGCATGAGTTCATTTTTTGACTTCATAATCACTTTAAAATCAATACAAAATAGTTCAAAAAATTAAAATTCAGTCTTCCATTTAAATAGTGTATTTTAATTTCAAAAGTAATATACTTCCTAAAACTCACAACTCACTCAAGATAACAAACAGAGGGAAGTCATAACTATTTTCCCCTTTTTAACCAAAGCCAAGTCACAAGTGATAAAATGCTGTGCTATCATATCACTCTTGTAAGATTTCCCAATTAGTAGAACTCTCCTGTACCGTGGGTTTTCAGTGGATTCAAACTACATGAGGAAATCAAAAGACAACCATATACAAAAAGCAGAACCAAATATTTTCCCAAGCACTTGCTGAGTATGATACTACAGGAAAAGCATACTCTTAATACAAGGTTTTAAAAATACTCACCCTATCGTTCATTAGCAAATCTTTAACAATAAAAGTAGCAACCAAAGATTTCAAAGGGGCAGCAAATTGGTCAGGTGCAAGCATGGCTATATGGCCAATAGTAACCAACGGTGTAATGAGGTGTTCAAAATTGCTTGGATCCAGACTTTTATGCAGGGGCTAAAAAAAAAAAGGCAACAAAATCAGGTATTACAGATATAATCTGTGTCTTACTAAGGGGAAGGGAATGGCAGCTTTGTACCAAGCTGTCCATGTCTACTTCAGAAATACAATTTTAAAAGAACTATTGATTATTTAATTTTAAAGATACATTCACCAACCCATCAAGCCGTCCTCAAGTCAGAGGAAATGTCAAGATGACAGAAAAAATATTTATCACCTCTGGATAGTTCAAAAAGCTCAAGCATGACCATTTAGGAAACAATGGATTAAAAAGCCTATTTTCTTGTGGGAGAACAAGATAGCAATTCCAGTAATGACTATGATTCAGCCTTTGAGAGGCTGATAGCCACTAATTAAAAAGTACATTTGCAGTTACAGCTATAAAATTTATTTAGTCTGTACCACAATTTGGTTTTCCATAATTCCTGCAACTATTTAAATACTTTTGACTGTTTTCAACAGGGGTAAGCACTAGCATATGGTTCCTCTTTCCATAAATAGTTCATGGTTCTAGTACATAGCCCAACACTTGGTTTTACTCTATCAGCTCTTAAAATATATAGCCTAAAACATGATGAATCATGAGATACAAGAACACCCTCTACTACCATTCTTCAGGCCAAAATCATGTAAGAACAAAAGGAAAAGGGAAAACCATATTTCCTAAATCTGCTACAGCTTGCAGCTATATGCCTTATTTTACATGTGCAATATAAAAGATCAGTAAAAGTAACTTAAATATTTAATGTTACCTCAAATATCTGTGCAAACTGTGTTTCTTTGCTGGAAAATATTGCATGGATGCAGTGAATAGCGTACTTGGCTTGACGAGGGGGTCCCTTTTTAGCTTTATGATGCAACACTGGAAGCAAAGCACTAAACAGTTGTGTAACAAAACAAATAGACAAACAGAGCAAGAGATAAGCAATTTCACAAACTGAAAATCTTCCGAAACATCAAACTAGCAAAGAAGTACAGATATACATATAAAAAACACAACACTTCTGCAAAAGCACTAATTGCTTTTCTTTGAGTAATTTCTTCAAAAAAAAAAAAAGAAAAAAATATTTACATAACTTGCAAGCAAAAAACCTCTAGTTTTGTAGATAAAATATCATGTGGTAAAATATGCATTTATATCTGCACAGGTACTAAATATTCTTTTGGAAATATTTTTGCCTATACACCACCATTAAATTGCAAGGAATGTTTTTACAATTCGTATATATATATAACCTCGAAAAGAATAAGTAATATTGAAGGGCAACAATATAAATTATAGTGGTATCAGTGACATACCCGTGGTCACTACTTTGGGTATATTCATTTCACTTCTGTTCTTCAAAAAGCACTACATTTTAGTCTTTCAAAACCTCTTTTTGGAAGTAATACTTTCTTCCAAAAGAAGAAAGTATTATGAAATATGCAGGATAACGCTACAGCAGATGAAAGGAAGAGTGAGAACTTCCAAAATCCTATACAGTAAAGATCACTGCTCAGAGTAAGATACACAACTTACGATCGTATGTGAGGAAAGTCTTCCTCAATTTTACTTCCTGTATTTTTAAAAATTTGTAATGCAGCTTCTGCCACTTTTTCATCATCCATTTTCAAGCAAGCGAGGAGAGATTCAAAAGTTTCAGCTGAATGAAATGAGATAGGGTGTGTAAACGAAAGTACCTGCCAAAATATGATGAAAGCCATGTTAAAATTTTTTAAAGATTATTGTCCGCTTATACTAGGACACTTCATCAAGAGTCATTTTCCACTGCCATGCTGGAACATTTATAATACTCTCCCTGGTTTTGACCCATGATGAACATTTCTTTGTTTTAGTAGCTCCTGAAGTTCTCTGTCTTTATACATGACGTCATTCGATTTAATTTATTTCCCCAGTCTCAGTTTATTCTCCTATTATTCTGACCATGTACTTCTCAATGGCTACATCTACATTAGCAAGTATTGGGTTAGAGCAGGAGCAGGTCTTAAGAGAAACACAACTGATGCTAAGGAAGCAATAATCATGGTTCAGGAGTTTTACTTCAGAGTAATTTTAGAGTGACTAAATCCACTTTAGCCAAGGCAACACAACATGTGCTTCTGAAGCCCAGCTCAATTTTGTTCCTCTGAAAGGAATCTAGCTTATGTGCCTCCAGACTTCATGTTTGTTTCCTCAGGGGAAGAATTGACTCTTCTCTGAAGTGAAATTCCTATCTCTAAAATAGCAATACAGACATACTCAATAGGGTCTCTAGTCCCTCAAGCTTTCCATATCAACTTAGCAGATTTTGTACCTGTCCTTCAGATTCTTGGACTTGACTGTTTGCAAGTATGACAGTCATCTCATGTTAAAAAAAAAAATGACATAAAACCCTCAATTGATCCTCCCTGAAATCCGGTCTTCTCTTCATTTTTAAGTGGCTGTTGATTATTAGCCTTGTTCCACATAATAACCATGACAGAGAAGCAATCCTCAAAATCTAGAAACTTCTTCATATGAAGTTCTCTTTAACCAAGTTACCTTCCTTCCCACTTCATTGCATGGCATTCTCAATTCTGGACTCCTATATTTGTCTTCTCTATATTATTCTCATGATGTATAGACCTCTTTGTTTAGGGCAGTCTTACACCTCTTCCTTAAATGTGTCATGCCAGTTCATACAAAAGTCTAAATACTGACTTGGAAGCCCTCGTTCAATTATATTGTCCTTCACAACGCGATTCATTCTTTCTTATTCAGATGCATTTTTGTACTACCAGGTATCTGCACTTTTATCTAAATGTGCACATCTGGATAAAGAGCCATACCCTTTCAGGTGAATCTACTCAGGCCTTAGTTAATCTAAAATACTCTGAAAACTTCAGTATGGGAGTCCTTTAAATTTTTAGGCCTCTGAAGTCAACTCCCAGCTGGACTACTTGAGTCTTTGCTATGTTAGCTCAGTCTCAATATTACTCATACCTGAAAAAGGTATGACCCCAATTTAGGTGGAACACAGAGGAACCACAGTGTACCATAGCACAGTGTATATTTACAAATCACTGACTTCATGCTCTAATAATCAAAACTCTGCTGCTGCTGTCTCACATGCAACTACTTTTGGCTTCCAGAAAAATTTCTGAATCATTTAAAAAATAACCTTACTTATGTGCCATGTAAGATGAGCATAAAGCACAAAAACCCAAACCAGGTTCTTCCAGGTAGGCACCACATGCTTTTGACTAAAAGTAGTAAGTGCTAATTAAAAATATATTTTAACGAAGTTGTTTGCAGTTTCCCATTCTCAATGACCACGAGGGCTATACTTGCCTTCAGCAATTCAAGACCTGCTCTGATTGCCTGGTCAGTAGGTACACCCTCATCTTCATCATCAGCCGTTCCATCTATAGACTTGTTCACTTGCTTGATAAGGGCACTGAAGAGGAAAACAAAACACGGCCTTGTAGTTACTGCAATTCCACCATGTATGATTGTATCTTAAACTTGTGAGAACAATCTTACTAAAGCAACTTATTTAAAACATAAGCTTACTATAAAACAAATATGTCAACTACATACATAATCTTGTTGCCCTCATCTCCTATCCAAATGAAAGCTTATGAAGCATTACATTCAAAAATATTGATCCATCATGAATTAAGAATGATATACAAACTACTCTGGAAGGATGACCAAAATAAGAAAACAATTTGAGCATTACAGGCAACAAACTCGGTAAGAATTATGCTGAGGTTACAACTCACTTCATATAATTGATGGAAAATAACTGTTTACATACAATACTTCTGTCTCTAACCAAGATGAAAAAAAATAACCATTTAACAGTTCTGCTAAGAGCTGATGACAAATTTACAAGACCTATCTCCTGCATATTTCCTCTTGACAGTAAGGCTTATTTCAAATACTGCTGTTAGTTAAATAATCATTTCAGCAATTACTTTTCCCCCTGCCCCATAACTTCATTGGCTCATTCTTCCTTGAAATCTTGCTGCCTCATCATCATAGTCTTTACTTCCTCAGTTGTATTACTGTTTATGTCACTATGAGCTAACATTCTGGGTGGAAAGTTGCCCCTGAATAGTCTGGACAGAAATTGTTTAAAAATAAGTCAGCTGGTCACAAACCATACTCTGTCCATCAGCAACACTTCCACTTTTACTGACAGGTCATCCCAACTATGATGAATGACAATGAATGACAATTGTTTCTGTGACTACATTCTGGACAAGGACACAAAAACCCCTATACAAAGTGAAACAGAAGAAAACATTGCAGGTCACCAAGCCTTAAGCCACACTCACTCAGCCTATTACTGCTTGTGCTTAAAGGCAAAGTAAGAAACCCCAATTTCAAACCCTGTGATCTATGGCTGACAACACACACACAAAAATACCTGATGGATTCAGTATCAATGTGCACAGGAGCAATTCTCTCAAGAAGAAACTTTATCATTTCCAGGAAAGGATTTGTTGGTTGCTTTGGATTGCCCAACTTCTTTGTTATTTCCCTCTGAAATATAAGTTGTAGTTAAATTTCCAATCAATTCTGCTCCAAAAATATTCACACTTTAAGAGCAATTCTTACCACACATCCTTCAGCCTGTTTGCAAGAACATGTTGGGCTAACAAGCATTTCTAACTGACTTCTTATTTTTTCATCATCTTCTAGAACTTGTGTGAACTTTTTCATAAAATCTTGAGCTTTCCCTGGGTCAGGAAGGTTTCCTTTAAA
Organism: Acrocephalus scirpaceus scirpaceus; assembly: GCA_910950805.1. Classification (NCBI taxonomy): domain Eukaryota; kingdom Metazoa; phylum Chordata; class Aves; order Passeriformes; family Sylviidae; genus Acrocephalus; species Acrocephalus scirpaceus. Next base: position 49,138,556 of record OU383774.1, on the reverse strand, counting down.
TAACCAAAATAAATCACCATTAATGTATTGTAAATTGCATGAATTTGGAACATCATACAAACAACAAAAAACCCAAACCAAACAAAAAGAAAAACCACAAAATACCCAAACCACAAAACACCTCAAAGTGTGCAGACATATCTATGAGGACACAAATTTCTACAAATTTCCTCTGGCTATTTGCTTTCCTCACCCTTCACACTCATTTTTCAGCAAGTCTAGTTGTTCTTGCTAATAATATTACTAACAGTTGAAGCTGACTTCAGACTGCAAAGCCTAAACTCCACAACAAAATATACTCTGTATACAGATCACCCAATGCAACAAGTGTGAAAAACATCAAAAAGGGTATTTCCGCTAAATTACCCCTTAAGTAAACATAAGCTTTACAACAGCTTAAAACATGCACACACACCCCCCACCTCCCACAAAAAAAAGCACTTCTGAAACTACATCCTCATTTTATATTACAGCAAGGCAATTTATTGGCAAAGGACTAGTCCACTATTTAAATGCTTCAGATTTTTTGTCCTGTCAGTGTTAAGGAAAGCTGGTAGAGAATGTTGTGTAGCACTACAGGATGGTTAGTTCAAAACAAGTTCTATTATGAACTTATTTTGCTGTATCATTTTTTTAAAATACAACCCAGAGCTAAAAGTATGAGAAAAAATACAAACTGATGAAAAAAGGATTGGGATCATGGCCAACGAAGCAGCAAGGTTCATTTTTTTCCTTCCACATTATTTTCAAAAATGTGCATAGTGTTATGTAGTATATTTTTTTTTCCAGAACAGTTGGCATTATTTTAGAAAAGGTGGATTTGAAAACAAACTTTCAGAATTGTAAAGCAAGTTTTCTTCATACTAGTTTTAATGCTATTGACATGGGGGGGCCCAGGGAACAAAAAGTGTTGCCTTTGGGTTGGTGGATATTTCTTTGTCAACAGTTCAGTTTACACAGTTCTTCAGGTTTCAAAGTGCTTTCCTTGCTACTGAAATCCAAACTCTTTTGCATTCCAATGACATTTACTATACTAAAATCTCAGAATACAGGTAAAGTTAGTACATAGCTTAGTAGTTTAATTAACATCTATGAATATATACTCTATAGTAAATGCTAAAATAGACATTAACACCCTAGATCATCTAGACCTTGAATTAACCCACAATGCAGCCAAAATGCTATGTGATAGGCTTCATGACTGATGACTTCTTACAGTAAGACAGTAATTCTGCTTAGAGGTGCCTTCATTCTTAAAAGCATATTGCCGCATCACATTTATCATGATTTGCTTTAAATTTTATCTGCTGCAAAACATTTTTTTCTAAACTTACCCCAAATGATTTTTAAAGCAAGAAAGCAATATAGTTCTACTGTAATTTTTAGACACTGTAAATACTTTTACTGACTTACTTGTTATAACCATCACTTTTGAGAATATAGCTTTACTGCTGGCATCTGTCTGCAAGTCACAAAAGAAAAATGGATTAAGTAAAAATTTTACATTATTTATTTCCATTTGAATATTGAGTAAGGACAATTCCAGACTGCATTAACAAGTCAGCATCCATTCTGCAAACACATCACTGTGATAGAAAACAAAAACCACTGCTGCAAATTCAATGTAGACACAGGAAGTAAAAGGTAGATCATCCCTCCAGCATCAATTACATAAAATACTTTTATCACTTTTCAATCTACCATATAACTTATGAACAGCACGAATGGGCTATTTCTGCAGTGTGTAGTCTCAGAAGAATGCCATCATTTTCAGGGCTCTTAGCTGTCACAGCTGAACTCACAGACAGACAAAAAAATGATAAAAGACAGAAATCAGATAGCATTTACAGGATTCAAGTAATGCTCTCAGCAGATACAGATTTCCCATATTTGAACCTCTTGTGACTCAGAAGAAAAACAAAAACTGTACTGTGGAGTTTCTTTCATCCTGACTGTTCTGGTCTCCTAATACTACCTAAGTCTTCAAGTACCAGCTAAAGCTCCCACCAAAAAACACTGAGCAAACTACTAATAATTCAGCCAAACATCAAATAACCTAAGGCAGAAACATTAACTCTAGGAGTTTAACTCTATTGAATTATGACAGATTAAAGAAGTTTAAGAAACATTTCTTTTTAGAAAATCTGCTGTGGCACTTGATCTACATAATCTTGCATTCATCTGCAGCAAATGAAGATTATATTCCAACAGACACCAAACAGCACTCACCCACTTTTCTACATACGAACAGGGAAGGTTATGTATTTTATTTCACTGTATACCACTGCTGAAGGAGAAAACAAGATGAGCTGTGATTTATGCTTTCACTCTTCAGAAAAGTAACTTGCCTTAAAGGCAAGTTTGATGTCCCTTCTGTCTTAAGTCAGGAGAAATTATGACCAAGAGCAATAAAAAGTTCCTTGGTACATTTTCAGCCTCCTCAGTAGAGCTTTGTCAGAGGAGACCTTGAAGAGGAAAAAAGGAGGATGCCCATAGAGTTTCAGTAAACAGCAGAAAGGTAGACTGGGAAGTTCAAAGATTTATAGTAACAGAATAATGTTGGTTGGCAGTGGCAACTTTAGGTCACGCAGTTGAACTGCCTACTCAAAGCAGGATCAGGTTTTGCCTCAAGCAAACTTCTAGTTGCATTTTAAATATTTACAAGGATGAAGATTTTGCAGCATCTCCGGGCTACCTGTTCCCATATTTGATCACCCTTACTGCAATTTTTATTTTCTTACTACCTAATCAAAGTTTCTTTGTGGTAACATCTGTACGCTATTTCTTGTCCTATTCCTCTTTATCTCTGAGAGCTCTCACAATGCCTACACTTGGCACAGGGACAACAACTACAAGAGAACAAATCAACAACTAAGCTATAATGATTAAATGAAGAAATTAGATGTGAAAAAGCACACAAAGTCATCTTCTAAAAGGTTACTATTTAATCTCAGTTTTGTTTCCTGAAAGAAATGTTTACATAGCTCTGAATTGCTAATGGATATTTGTCTCAAGATTATTACTTGGACTGCATATGATAGTCTGAGGTGCCATTGCAGGCTGCAAAACAGTTTTGAGTTGGGAAATTTTGCTTAATTTATTATGTCAATTTACACAAAGTTTTACTTGTTTATTCTGGTATTGAGAAATAAAAGCAAACAAATGAACACTTTGAAAAACAGCATTCAGCTCCCCCTCAGACACCTCTCTTCCCTGCACTGCTCTATCACAAGCCATTTAAACTCTCCCACATAATCTTATTATTCGTGAGAATATCCAAGTATAGAGAACTAGCATTTAAGAGCAAAAAATAGGATAATATCCAGATGGACAAATGCAAACATGTCAAAAGCATGCACTGTCTTGAATGCAATGCTTATGCTGGCATCAAAATCTTCCTGGCAAATTCCATATCATATTTGATATTTTACAACCAAGAAAGAGCTTTCACAACTCCCTGAAAACAAAAGGAAAAGTTGAAATTTCACTTTCAACTGAAAAGCAGAAAATATGAAGGAACTAACTCATGTATTAAATGCATAAATGTATTCAACCTATACCAAAGAATATTAAACAGTACATGAAAAGCATTTCAATACAGTCACCAAAATACAATGAAGTATTGTTGTGCTAGCATTTACTGCACTAGGAATTTAATACATTACAGCATGTTTTTAATGCACTAAATCAAAATTATTAATTTCACTGCAGTCTCTCCCCATTGGCAAGACACTAGCATTTCTAAGCAGATACATTAGGTAATCCAACCAAACAGCTACCCACTATTCCTGGTTCAGGTAATTCCAGCAAATGGATAATCATTAAATTTACCTTGGTACAACTATGTACACATACTGAAAATAAAAATCACACACACAGACACAGAAATTTGAACATGGCAACATTTTCTGTTCTATACTATTTGTTTAAAAATCATCAGATCAAACTTCCAGCATTAAAGCCAAGTTTTAATTATATTCCAAACCATATCAAGAATTTAGTTTTATAATTTCCCTACCCCAACCATGAGTACGAACATAGAAGTAACTAAAACAAACTGAAATTCACTTTATGAGAATATCCTAAATGCTCAATAAATTTTGATTTTTCCCTTCTGAGAAAATCTGTAAAACAAGAAAATTAAATTGTAGTCTGGTATCTCCAATATAGTATTAAAAAAATTCTGAGAGGGAAGAGAAACAACTAACCTGTTGGGACAAGTGTCCTGTTGGAACAAAAATTTCCAATTTCTTCAAAGTTACTAATCACACATAAGATAACAATTTAAGAGAGTTTATATAGGTACTTTTTCTTAATTACTTGATTTGGCAGTCAAAAATAATATGCTGGTTTCTCCCTGTTTCAAGAGGCAGAATAGGCCTGGCAAGATGCACCTCAAACACTTGGAGAAAATATTTTAGTATTAAATGACTGGCAAAACATTTTAGAAACCCCTATAATATCCTTTTCCTCTTCAATTTTACAAACAGAATGTATACACATTTCCTTCAGCAAATGTAGTCTAATGGAATATCAGTTAACTTTCACAATATTTTCAATCTGCTATTACAAATAAGCTTGAGATAGCCAAACAAAGGGAATTTTAAAAAAGTACATTAACTAAAACTGCATATTCACTGGGGAATAAAGATAAGTTGAACTCACTTTGGGTTGTTTTATTAGGTCAACTAAATCCTTTACTTGGTGTCGTAGCAGATTTTGACATTTCCACATTTCATTCAATGCTCTAAAAATAGAAAAAAATTAAAAGAATTGTCAAAATGATCTATTCAAGGAGTAATAACTGTCCAAAATGAGTCTTTATTGTCTTTTCAATTTCAGACTCAGAAATGTACTTACCACCTGAACTTTGCTGTGTGAGCAAAGGCTAAATATTTCCTAGTAGCGTAATATGGAAAATGTACTTGGTCATATTAGGCTGAAACAAAGTGAGATTTTGAAACAAGTTTCATTTCAGATGCTCAAGTACACTGCCTTTCAAAAAAGGAGGAAGTAACTAATCTCTGGTCCATTAAGAACTCATTTGTACAAGCCTGAAATGGCTCTTCTAAAAACATACCAAGAAGTAGGTTAAAGCAGATGTCTAAGATTTTTATCACCAAAACAAATGTTTTTCTTGCAGATAGGAAGCAGCTACTAGATGAATAAATTGTGCAAAGTGGACATGATTAAGCTTGTAAGAGATGCATGAAAGATACTGAGCAGAATAGAAAATTAGCACACTTTCCAGGATTAGTAAGCCATATAAATAGAGGTAGCAGCTTCATTTACAAAACTTACAGAATCCACAAGTAAAAAAATAATTCCTATATAAATAACTGAACTAATTATGTCTTTGAAATGAGTACTGCTGCATACAAGAACTGTAAAATCCCGAAGTTACTTGCTGCCTGAAATAACAAGTAACTTAAAAGAATCCATTCTGCATTTTCATTTAGCCTACACTAAAAATTACTAGAACAGTAACTTTTTATTTTTAATATATGATTAATAATTTTAGTCTCTTATAGTTGTCATATCTTTGGACAGATAATACAAGAAATTCAGGGGGTCCAAATACCAGTTTTTGTAGTATTGGAAGGCTTTGGGATCTTTTAAGGCATTTACTCATACATATACAAAGCCTTTTCTAGTCCCTTTACAAGGAAAAAAACCCTCTATTTGATTTTCAAGTGACTGAGTACCACTACATGAAAAACAAAGTAAAACTATCTAAAATTAATCCAACTGTGAACATCACAGCAGTATAACTTGTTAGTCAAATTCACATGCATGTACCCATTTGAAGCTGGAGAAGGCATAGAATGTAATAATAATGAAGGAGGAAAGGGAAACAAGTAAGTTCTTCTCATTCTTAGTCACCTTGGCTGCTGCAACAAGTAGTTTATTAATTAAGAAGTTGTCAGGTAAGATTAGGACTCATCTACATATCTATGTTATCTCTTTGCACAGACAAAAGGACTGGCATGCACTCAAGCTTCTTCCTAGATGTTTGACACTACTGTTTTTAGCTGTTTAGGGTTGAAATGTACCACATCTTGTTAGAAAAGACCCTATAAATTTAGGGTTTTTTCAAAATCTCACTTGAAAAATAGATGCTATTTCTACATTCCATTTTCTAATACTTTATGAACTATTTCAGTCCACTGACTTAGGCTACTTATAACAATTCAGAACTACTTTACAATAATACTTGTATTGAAAATTATTTTGCAAGTAGTAGAAAGCAGCACGTACTTCACAGCATTTGAATCCAGTGTTGCATAAAGGTAATACAAACACTTCATTCGTTCGTTTGTCTCCAAGTTATGAGGGACCATGTACTGAGCAAAAATGCGTTCAACAAGTAACCTGAAAGACAGGATTAAGACACTTAAACTGTGCAGGAAGAACATGACCTGGAATTGCTGAAACATCAATTGAAAAATTCTCAGCCCTATCTAGACATCAGTTGTTGCATTAAAAAATGGGGATACTCAAAAACCTAAAGGGTCAAGTTATTTGACATAACTAAGCATAAATTGAACATAAATTTATCATTATAGAAAACTTGATGTTAATGCTGGCAATAGGAGATTTAACAGATGACATTACCAAAATCAGATGTATTAATCTAGAAGAAACCAAACAATTTGAGAAAGATATTAATTATCAACCTAATAAGATGTTATCATGTAATTTCATTATGAGTCAGTATTGGGATAAATTAATGAACTGACCCAAATTATTTGCCCTAAAATAATACTGCTACTACTAATAATAATGCTTATAAAAAAAAAGAAATATCTGTTTGATTATATCAAACAATATCATGAAGCCCAGAAGGAGAATTCGGATACTAATTAAAAAGAGCTGACTTCCTTCCACCCTTTTCTGGCCCCTTCCCCACAGGCTGAGTTTATCTCATGACTTTTGCTTCTGCAATATAAATGCAGGTATATTCCCAAGGGAATTATTAAAAGCTTCTGTGTAACATGAAGCTCCTTACTTGGAAAAAGGAGGAGAGAATTTTGGGTCTGACAGTTACCTAGAAAAGACCGAGAAGGAAAAAAAAAAAGGGAAACCGAGCCCACATGCTATTCCTAAATATCAAGAAGTCCAAGACTGAGGTCCAGAGATCAGTATTAATAGAATGAAGCAAACATGTAAAAACAATCATGTATGTTTATGCTGGAAAAGAATACAAAATTCCTTATGCACAGTTGAAACGGGTGATCAAAACCCAAATCCAGCTAGTTTAAAAAGTTTAAGAAATACGTCACTGGTTAAGACTGGATGTAAGGAACCAGACAGTCCATTTCCACTGTACCATGAAATAACTACTTGTTTTGAAGATAACGTTTTGAGACTTTGAATTTTTGAAAAGATTTGTATGGGTTTGCAATGCCATTTGTATCTGAACACACTGTGAAGGCTCACTTCCAAAGCCAACACAATGACCTTGATTAGTCAAGGCAGACTTGTACCCAAACTAGTTCTCCATGTGCAGCCATATCTTTTTCAATACCAACAACCATATACAAGGCTACAGCTGGTATGACAGAGGAACTGCTTTCACCACAAATCCAGGACAAGGTCCTAATTTCACAGCTTCTATGCCACAGAAACCTAACTTCCTGCAGAGTGATATGGCTTGCCCATTGTCATGCACTATCTTTAAAACATACAGGAACAACATGCAAATCTAAATCAACATTATTCAAGCAAGTTTACTTACTAAATTTTAACATATAAATTAACAAGTTTCTGAAATTTAAACAAAAATCCCCTCTACTGAAGCAGTGGCAAAGTACACCTAAAACTTCTGAAATACTCCAAGCTCTCACATCCTTTAGAACCACTTTTGGCCTTAAAATACGAAATCAAAAAATAAAGCAGAAGAAAACACAGGACAGCATTTGGCTGCAGCTATATAAGATTATGCACGGAATCAAAGCATACAGGATTATCAAGATTCTTCCTTCTCACCAGCACTGGAACACAAAGGAATAACAAATCTTCATAACAAGTTATAACACTTAGCCACTGAATCACCCAGCTTTTACAACTAACTTACCGGTCATCAATACTGTTTTGATAATATATATGCAGAAGTTTATCTTTGATCCATGATATCTGTTTTGCAGCTTCTTTTCCTGCTTCTGATTGCAATGAATATTTCTTGTATATCTGTGCAAGTCCCATCATAGCTTCCTTCCTCACTCTCCACTTGACAAAAAGAAATAGTAGCCAGTTTAGCAGTTCAAAACTTAAAACTGAAAAGACTGCAGAATTTTCTGCTAGGAATTAGCAAAAAAGTTAAACTGAGTTCTAAGTGCAACAGTTTCTCATTAGGACATACATTGCATCATATCTATTACACTAAACCTTTCGACACCAGTAACTACCATATTAGTGAGGCTCTTGAATTTAGAATTATTAAAGATTTAAGCCAACACCCTTTCTCACACTCTATACTCAATATCTGCACTTCTGTTATGGCAACAAGAAAAAGCATGTCACCAAATTTAAAAAAAAAAGGGTGATAAATTCTGAAGTTTGCCATCAACAAACCTGTTTACTACACTTTAAATTAAGTAGCAAACCACAGAAATTTTACCAAATAATACAATATATCTAAACTAAAATTCAAGACTATTGAAATTTGAAAGCTACTACACTGATTTGCAGTCTTTCTATGATCTAGTTAAAAGCATGTAATCTATAATACATATAATACATTCTCAAACCTGCTTGAAAAATTTCTTAAGAAAAATGCTAGAACGTTTTACAAGGGTTTTTTTTGACTCAAAAGTTTTACTAGACCAGACAACTGGAACAACATTGGTCCAACATAATCATATCATCTTAAATAAAATACCGCACAATGAAAAATGTAGCATTCTAGTCTTGGGAAGAAAGTACTTCACTAAATAGATTACGTCAAGATTTTTTGCTTTATGTTGTTTTCATTTGTAATTTTAAAATCAGTATAGCATTTTTTAGAAGTGTTGATTTCAAAAAAGGTGAAATTACAGTTTAAAAGTATAAAACACAGCTATTATCAATGTTAATTATGTCTTACCCGCTTGTCCAGTGTCCTTTCTCTGACGAAATTTAGCAGGTGATCATTGACAAGCAAAAGATCTTTTTTAGCAGCAGTAACTATGGATACTATAACATCATGCCGTATGGCCTCCTCAGGATCATGTGACCTTACTTTCAGATATTCTGGGGGAAAAAAATGAGTAAGTGTAAGCATACAACTTCAGCTACTTTCCCCACTAGACAGAAACAGAAACATTATTTTATTCTGTTTGAAGCATTAGCAGTAAGAAACCAATAGTTTTCTCCAAGACTAACTGAAATTTCAACAAAACTTTGTATTTGCTTAGAATATTAAATATGTATGTTACTGGCATTATTGAAATAAGAATTATGTGGCTACAATTTTTTAAAATTGTTTCTTATAGTAGTTACACTATGTATACACTAGCAACTATCATAGCTAAGCAGGACTGGATCTGTAGAGTAGAACAGACAGTGCTTGAGAACTTGCTAACCACACCATACACATTTTAAAGTCTTTCGTCAGGCTAGAGGCTACTCTCTTCCCGCAGGCTCCCTTTGGCTCCTAGAGCACATTAGCTGAACTCCTACTCCCAACTTCTGTATTATCCACAAGGAATCTAGTTCATCTGCTCCAGGAACACTCAACAGTATGAGCCACGTAAGCATCGTAAGCAGGGACAAATCAAGAGATACTTCAAACTATAATGCGTATTTAAACACATCCTAGTTTATCCATCTTAATAATTTTTCTAGATTATTCTGGTACATTGCTACTTATTGACTAACACTAATAATCTCATATTATCAACACTTTAAGATTTCTGCTTTTAGGTGTCAAATTTTTTAGCTACCTATTGTCATTTTAAAAAGCTGGCAAATAAAATGGCAAAGTTCATTTATCTTTTTAGCTGCATTTTAGGTTATTTTAGAAGCACAAAAGGGTAGAAACACAAACACAGAAGTTAAGATCGCAGTTCACTGCATGCATCAGTATAACACTGAGAACTTTAACAAACTTTGCAAACTCAAACTTTACTCTGAATGAAATAACCAGAGATTACTGTTCTCACATCACTGTTCAATGACCAGGGAAAATTTTCAAGTCTCATCTGAAACACTGGCCATTAACATTACAGGTAATCAGCCCAAGTGTTAAAAGAGCATATTTCAAAAGAACGCTTTGCAGTTATGGAGGCTATGAAATTCTAAATCAAAAAAACCCTATTGTTTTACAGGAACATAAACTAAAACAAATGAAAAATACTGCCAGTACACAAAACAATTCTCGTTTCCATTACCAGTGAGCCACAGAAATTTTTCAACAATTTGACTTTGATAAGCACTGTGGGGAGAGAGAGGAGGGGCAAGCAAAATTACATTTCCCAGAGGATACCATTAGAGGGGGCACAAAGTCTTTCTGCAATGTAAAAAAAAAAGAAAGATAAATTGAAAATATAATTCTGATAATCAAAAATGAAAATATTTTTACATTCCATTAAGGAAAGACCCAGAACCTTTTGGGGTTTTAAAGATGGCTTAACAATTCAAAATCAAAATATTCTGAGTTGGGAAGAGACCCACAAGAGTCACCAGGTCCAACCCTTAAATGAATTGCCCATACGGGGATCAAACCTAGGACCCTGGTTTTCCATGCTCCATCCACGGAGCCAATCTCTGGATAACACTGTGACTCCAGCCTGTCTCTTTGTGTCCAACTTGACAAATACTCAGCAAGCAGGAGAGGAATCCCATGCACTTACTTTCCTTTTAACTCCCTTCTTAAACCAACTACGCAAAGATACTACCTCAAAAAAGCGTCAAGTAGGAGTTTAATGATTAGGGGAAGATACAGTCTACAAAGCAAATCAACCAATTTTCATTAATTACATTTTTTTTAATTAAAACATGGAGAGCAGCAAATACTAAATGCTTCCATTGATGCCAGTTGCCTTCTTCCTACAGAGCCCCTGAATTACAGGCTGTGTTTGATCCGAAGGAGGTGGAACTGTGAAGCTGTGGTCAGTTATGAGGACTGTTATCATGTTTTAGACAGTGGCTGTAGAGGACTTAAACATTTCAGCTTTGTGAAACTTTAGGCACCCTTATGCACCCTAATTAATAAATGCCAGGACCATGAGGTTAAGGCAGGCTGTCTTTACCTGATCCCATGGTGCCTTATTTCAGCAGCAGTTGGGAATGCAACTACAGTATGAGAGGGAGAGAGATCTCTCTAGCTGAGGCTTTCTTTGTGTACAATCCTCTCAGCCTGAAAAGCAACACTTGAAGACGGGGACTTTGACTTAGAACTCCACCATCAATTAGGTCCTCCACAACATCTGACAGTATCACTTAGGATTACAATTGGCCTTTGTGACTCTTCCAGGAGACTTAAAATGGTATTTTAACATTATAATAAAACTGATACCTGTTAAGTCCTTTGCCAAATCAGGATGGTTCATAAGGCAGTGACTTGCAAATTTGACACACTCAAGGCGAATAGGTACGTGGATATCATTAAACCTAGTTAGAAACAAGACAATCCATTACAACAACAAAAATTCCACTTCTACCAAAGCAATCTGTTTATTTCTACAGACCATCAAACACTTCTGAAAATGTTTATGCTTCCCACACATGGTTACATGCATACAGCATCCCTGATTTCACAGTTGTAGTTAGCTTAAAAAAAATTTCTCATACTCATTTGATTCATGTTTTGATCATGAAAAGATTTATCTTCTCCTGTACACATTAAAAACTCCCAGGCAGACAAAAAACTATTAGATGTGTGATATATTTTGATTCCTTTTCTGTAACGCTACACATAATTAACCATGAGCCATGTATCAGAAACTCAAAATTTTACAAGACTGTGACATTCATCCCCTCCTTATACTGCATGACAGACAACAACAGATGAACATTTAGACTACTACAAATTTCTTCTGAGATTAATCATTTAATAGGATTTCCTTTTAGAAGACTGAACTAGATTTGATGCTTGAAAACTAGTATTTTCTCATTTTTAACTTTTATACAAGTCATTTTATAACAAAACTGTTATGCAGTTTTGTTATAAACTGATGCAATTAGTTACAGACAACTCTTCCAAAATTAAATGCATTTTTAAGCTACCCTCAAAATCCTTGGTATGAAACAAATTAAAAATGTAACTTCAGAACGCTGTTGAAATATTTATTTATCAAATAAATAGATTACCTGTTTTAGTAAAAGCTAGGTATGTTTTCAGAATCAAGAGATTTTTATGAATGCATAACATAACTATTATAACTTTGTAAAAACCTTTAGAAGCAGTAAATGCATAGATGTGATTCATAACTAGTAGAAAACAGTTATTGTGAACAAACTGCATATATTATAACACAAGGAAGCATTTTCCTTTGGGCCCAATCAGATATGGGGTTTTTTTATGACATTTCATGTTTTAAATAGTTATATACTTTCAAGCAAAATACCTTGCTTCAATTAAGTTTCTTGTATTCTTAGAAATGGCATTCCTTTGAGGACTCTGCTTTTGATGACTGAATGCTACATTATAAACTTTGGCATTTGTTATATCTTTTAGAATTTATCCTCTTTTATACAAATCAAAAATATTCTCTTTCTAGCAGCCAAATTTGAGTTTCTCCTGACTACAAGCTCCAGCTGTATTTTCTATCTCAAATGGGCAGAATATTTCAAAAAACAAAAGACTAAGTATGTTTGCAGCATTGTAAATACTACATACTTCTTTTAAGGTACTCCTACCATTAAAAAAATTTGAAATTCATACATAAAGACTGTACATAATAGGCTCAAAAGCAGTTCTAATATCCCCTGATACTAAAAATGTCATTTGATGCTGTTTTAAAATTAATCCATCATTGAATAGCCTCACTTGTGAAGAAATTAAAACAAAGTATTCATTTTTCTTGACAATGGCAATACAGCTAGTTGAAAAAAATGAACATTTAAGGAGATGATTTGTAAACATTCACTCTGCAGAATGACAGATGAGGAAGATATGTGTAAAACAGCCTTAGCATTATCTGCCAAATCTCAGATAAAGCAGTAGGTGGGAATTCACGCTTAGCTGTGTCACTTAAAAAAAAGGCCAAACTAACTGCATTTGACTTCATTGGATGTTTTTCCTCCCTAGACAGGAACTAAATCAGAATATACCTCCCCAGGTAGCACTGCCAAAGTGGTTTGTTTTGAGATGCCAACTCCGAATCCTTTGCCCCAAACATTTTTGCTAGAAGTTTCACAACCTGCAGACGTTCTTCATTGTCATTGCTCTGGAATATGAACAGATTTTTTTAAAAAATTAAAAGGCAAACTAATCCAAAAAACTGACTTCTGTTTTGTAAAGTTTTTACACCAATACACTTAGGTATTTCTAGAAATATCACAATACAGATCAATAGACTGCTCTTATATACAAATGCCTATCTCAGGACAAAAATTCTTCATCATTTTTTTGAGAAGACAAAATAATAAAGACTGAAAATGAAAAAGAATGGAGAAACAAAAAATGTTGTGAACAAAGCCTGCTGAGAAGTATATCTTTTTAACACTTATTTACAGTTGACTGATTGTTAGGAAATCTGATACGTGCCTGTACAAATTCAGACACAATACAAAACTTACAAAAGTCAGTCTATGCTGGTCTGCACATAAAGGCTTACAGTTCAATAAAACAGTGCCTAATTGCTTAATTAAAAATATTAGTTAAAGATAACAGTTTCCAGAATACAAGTTTCTAGAGGTCATCAGATTAAGTACCCAAGATCTGAGATCCAAAGGATGTGGTCCTGTATTTGAGCTTATACTCAAAACTGCTGAGGTACAACAGATCGTCTTCCTTTGTATTTTAAATGAGCACTAACAATGATAGGGGAAATATACTGGAGAAGGCCTTGTTTTATCATTGTTTTGCATTACATTCTTTAATACAACACACAGTATATGAACCTTCATACGTACTTTGGAAATGTATGCTAACATTTGTGCAATTAGCATGTACCTAGCATTCACCAACCTTTTTCCTTTGCTTATTAAAGAAAAGGAAGAAAATTGAATTGGCTGCAACAATTCCTTGAAAAGTGGTAGCTAAAATTAACTTATATTAATTAGATATTATTAATCCCTTATTATTTCCAGTTCTTTTTCTGGTAAAAGATAAGAACTGTGTAAAATACTGCGCTTTTTTCCCAGCATCTTTGAATTTTTATTAGTCCAGCATCACCTTTTCAACATGAAATAAGAAATAAGAGCACAATATAGCTGTCAGAACTCTTATATGATAGTACAGTTTTGGAGACAAACTATTTCTCCTGACTCAATACCATAAAAGGGCTGAAACGTTAGCCAGCATGTCTTTTTAATTCAGAACCCTAAGAACAATAAAAGCATTTGTAATATCCTTAAAGTAACAGAGCAAGAGAAGTGATAGATACAGTAATTTCTAACAGTGATATATTACTGCATTACAAAAGACTAATTCTTTTGAGTACACTTTAGTACTAAGTATTCAAAGCATTAATAGTAAATCTATTAATATGGTTTTTTGCATTTGACTGACTTTTTTCCAATTAACATTCACATTGACATTACTGAAAGCATTCTACAACCACTTCCTCTTAATCTGCAATAAAAGATAGTTTTTTCTTAATGAGTTTCAGCCCAGTACACTACAAATTCTTATTCTGTGGGCCATGGCTAAGAACTTCTAATTTTTTTTGGTGTACATTAGTCCAGCCTCCATGACTCACATCCTATCCACTCTTGCTTAAACAAACAAAACATTAAAATATTAAGCATCTCAGAATTTTTTTAGATAACCAACACAGACTCAACACAAGACACTCCAGAAGGTGGAAGGAAGGAGCCAGGTGGAAGAGCTGGGAGCACAATAAACATTCAACTATTTAATTATATTACAGCCAGAAATATAGGGGGGGAAAAAAGGCAACCAAACAGAACAAAACAAACCCACAAAACAACAAAACCTTAAAATAGCCTTAATTAATTAGTTGCAGAAGAAGCTTTCACTGTATCAGCCACTAATCCAATTATAAGACAACCCACTTGTGTTTCTAGTCCTGTTGTAGAAACAACAAATATTTGTGATTATGGACCTTCGTACATAATTATTTGGTCCTTCCTAAATTTTGTGCCCTGATGTTGGCTTCCTTGAATCATTTATATACACTCCAAGGGTTAACAAAAATAAACCTGTACTTATTGAATGAATACATCGCTGCTACAGTCTCTCTCTTTTATTCTACTTTAATCTCCACGCTTTTTCTGAGGGTGAAAAAAGGGGGCATCAAACTCTGAAAAAAATCGTCCTTCTCCATTCTATGAGACACTTTGTACTTGAGGAGTCACACCCTTCACCTCTTAAGTAAATCCAGCGCTCTAATAGTGTTCCATCATGACTTGTCAATACAAATTGACACCAAACATGGATATTTTCAGTTCCCCATATATGGTCCCAGCACACAGGCAGCTGCTCTTTGGCCTAGACACTTGAGTCTGTCAGTAACAGCAGCTGAAGCCAGTCAGGTTGTCACCTCAACAGAGTCCAAAAGAATAGGCAGCACTCAGGATCTGGAGAGATTTGGGAATAAGAGGTGACATGTAACCTGAAACTTGAAAATTTTAATTTCCATATCCAGGAAGAAAGGCAACTCTAAAATAAGAGGTCAACCTTTTATCGATTTTATTCATTACATCAGATTGGTTTAGTAAAAGAGTAAGATAAAAGCCTAAACCCCATGACAATTATTCCCAAAACAGTCTATTCATGAGCTTTCCATTCTCCTGAACATTTAAATGTTATCTGCTTTCTGTAACAGGAATTTCTAAAATTCAAGTATGAAATTTGAAAAAAGTTTCTTTCCTTCAGTTTCTTCTATAAGCTGACCTACACAATAATATATTCTTAGCTCTTTCCTGAACCCATAATGCTTCTGTGTCACTATTAGATCTCCAAACACACCACCTTAAAATGCCAAGATCACACGGCCAAGGCACAAATTACTGACCCTCACAGAAGCGGTTAAGCTAAATGAATATAGTGCTCATTTTCCTGTTAATTTCCCAGACTCTTCCATAATCAGGCAAAAACCAGATTACTAGTAAGATGCAGCCATGATTTCACATAGGCTCTCACATAGCTTAACAACAGAGTTCTGCCACCGGAGAACACAGGAGCTTTTTCCTTACATTAGTCTATAGCTGTGGGGCAGGTTGACCCCAGCCAAAAGCCAAACACTCACCCAGTCCCTCTCTCATTCTTCTCTCCAACAGAGAGAGGAAGGGAAGAGAAGGAAGGTTAAAAGGCCCATAGATCAAGAGAACAAGAGTTCAATAGATTAAAAAAAAAAGCTATGTGTGCAAGCAAAGCATAAAGAGGAACTCATTCACCACCTGCAATCAGCAGGGAGATGTCCTGGCAGTTCCTGGAAAGCAGGGTCTCCACTCACACAGGGCTCACTTGAGAAGACAAAAAAAAATTTCCTCCTCCTTTCCCTGACCTTTTATTGCTGAGCACGTGTCCCCTTTCAACCTTCTTTCTACTCAGCCTACTTGAGAGAAGGAGGAGTGGCACATGGAAAAAGCCTTTACCTGTGCCTTCACTGTTGTACCAAAATGCCAAGGTGCTCAACACTAGGTGGCCACATCGTTTACATGCCAAATAGTGAGTAGGTTCTATAGTCTTACTGAGGCACCTAAACTTTTTCAGAAGTTTCATACTAAGAGTTTTTAACCCTCTACACATGGTCAAAAATTTATTTGGTCTCTGATGAAACAGCCCTTCGATTTTACCACCACTCAAATAGACAGTTTACAACCCTAAACCCATGAAGACACACCAGAAGGCTTCCTGCCAGAAAGTGTAAAGAATTTCATGGAGATGGAGAGCAAGAGATTTGGATCCTGTTAGGTAATGAGTCACAAATTCAAAGATGTTTGTTTACATACTCAAACTCCCATCAGTCCCAGAGACTGGGAGCAAGGCAGGCCAATCAACCAGAAGGCAGTGGAGATGGCTCAGTGAAGCTCACCTGGTGGTTAGGGGAAAACCATTATCACTTCATTTTCAAAGCATGCCACAAAACCAAAGGATCATAGAGTCATAAAGGTTGGAAAAATAAAATCTTTAAGATCCTTGAGCCCAACAATTAATCAAGCACCACTCTGTTTACAAAGAAACTATTACATCCACTTCCCTGCTCAAAATTTCCAGAGATAACAATTCCACCACTTCCCTAAGAAGCCTGTTCCAATTCTTGACAAGCCCTAAAGTGAAGAAATTTTTCCTAATACCAAATCTAAGCTTCCTATGGTGCAACTCAAGGCCGTTTTCTCTGGTCCTGTCACTTATTACCTGGGAGAAGAGACCAACCCCCCCATTTTGCTACAGCCTCCTTTCAGGTTGTTGTAGAATGAGTGATAGGATCTCCCTCGAGCCTCCTTTTCTCGCAGCTAAATGTTTAGAAGCAAAGAAATAAGATATTACACAGAAAGTCTGTTTCATATACAGAATATGCAACTAGAGGTAACATTGCTGTTACCAGGAGGAATACATTCAAATTCATGCAGAACTCCCCAGTTTTACACCTGAAACCAAGCTTGCACCTCAGTTTTCAAGTGAGCCAGAACACTTGATGTCTTTCTCAGGTAAGCCTACCGGGAGTATACTTCATCTACCCAAAATTTGTTTTCACTTACTGCTTTTGAAGCCAAAAGAAATGCATATTTTCAAAAACATAAAGAAAATTATTCAATTTGTCTTTGTAAAGCACAGATAATATGTCCCCTTCCATGTCTTCAATGCATGCAAGATGAGATCATTCTGGCACATCTCCACAACTCAGTTGTTCAGACAATCACAGCTTTCCTTCAACACTAGACACAAGAGGAAAGTTTTTCACCATGAGATCAATCAGCCATTGGAATAATCTCCACAGGGAAATGGTAGATTCCCCAAAATAGGGCATTTTAAGATCCAGCTAGACAGAGTGCTGGGCCATTTTGTCTAGACTGTGCTTCTGCCAAGAAAATTTTATCCAGATGATCCTTGAGGTCCCTTTCAACCTGGTATTCTATGATTCTATGATCATCTATTAAGGAATAATACAAATCTCCTAAGCAGCAAAGCATCAATATGAGATTTTGGATAACACTAACTGTCCCACTACCTCTTAAGCACTACTGGAGTATATGCATCTAGTTTGCCTTCTATTATCACAACTCTGTACTCAAGAGCCTATCAGACAATTTCATAGAACAACAACCAGATGTTCCTGTGGAACTCTGTATTTGATCTAAATATACTTTACAAACTTTTATTTAAATACCTAGTAGTCCGTAGTAAGCGAGCTCAGAAGGACAAGGCTCCTTAACTGGGCATATAGAGACACAGTACTATGTGCCAAATCCAGAAAAGACAAAATCACTGAATCAAGCTCTGAATGATATGCAGAGCTCACTGAAGCTCTTGGCTATTGTATCATTAATTTTAATTGACCTTTATTGGAAAAGACAACTCCCCTCTCCCAGATTTCAGTATGGACTGTCACGTATGTTTTTTCCTTTACCAGCCACCTGACCCAAGGCTTCATCAAGCTTAACAGGGTTGCTGCTGTCCAGTTTCCTCTCACTCAAAGCAATAAAAAATTGACTGTCTTCAACCACAACCACTCTGAGTTTCATTGAAATCACACTCTCTTCTCAACACACTAATGAGCTATTTACCTGGAACTGAATTAAAAAATGTTGACACTAGCTGCTGCTGTTTAGAATAAAGCTAAAGCTATTATTGGAGTGGAAAGTATTTAATCACCGCTGGCAGGTCTGTATGTAGAATGAATCAACTTATGTTGATCTCAGGAAAAAACACAGGTTGACTGTATTTCATTAATATTTCAGAACACCTACCTTCAAAATACTCTTCTCACCACAGGAAGATCTTAAAGACCCCTCAACTCATTTAGAAACATAAAATGATTTGGGTTGGAAGGGACTTTTAATTCAGGACATCCTTCAACCCCCCCTGCCATGGGCAGGAACACATTCTGCTAGACCAGGTTGCTCCAAACCCCACCCAATGTGGTCTTAAACTCTTCCAGAAGAACCCACAAGATCTCTGGAAAACCAGTTCCAGCATCTCAAAATTTAAACCCAGTGTATCCTATTTCAAAAAGAGGTGCTTTTTTTCTTCTTTAAAAGGTGGGTCATTTGACAGCCAATGGGGAAAAATAGGCTTTTCTTTTTCCTTATAACCTAAAGTATCAAAACACACATCTAGAGTTAACAAGATGATTACAGTGCTTTTGGAATAGCTACAAAGTATATTGAGTTCAAGGATACATCAAGGAGTAACAGTGGTAAGAATGTAACTATCAAAACTTAAGTATCTCCTGGAAACATTGTTAAACTCGATCTTGCAGACATCAAGCATGAAACACTTATCCTTTTGGGTCAGATCACAGTGAGAAAACTACACTAAGGGTGAAGGAGACAGAAAGCAACAAAATACATGTACATCATCTAAAAAGAGCATACTAGACAAAGAACAGAAATGCAAACATAAAAAAATGTGTTGTGAATTAAGAAGTACAAAGAAAACATGGAAATGCTTAGGGCTGAAATCAGCCAGCTGAAAACAGAGACCAGAATTTTTTCTGGCATGGCGAACGAGGGAACAAAAACAAAGAACAAAAACAACAAAAAACCACAAGCAAACAAATTTCAAAAATTATATTAGTATTGAAAATCATGAAATATGAGTCAATGAAGGAATAGGAAACAATTTAAGAACCTGCAGATTTTAGTGGACTTTTAAGATGGGAAGGGTACTGCAATTATGTTCTATTATGGCAGCAGGTAAGTCAAATATCCTGAATAATACCTTCAGCTGCAGAAGTACTGTTTTTATTGGAGTGGGAATGATAATTGTTTGTCATTTGTAAGAATGGGAATTAAAGGCTGAAAAAAGGTCTACTTTGAAGACACAGACAGCAAGCAGTAAATTGATCCCTACTTCTCTTGGAAATGTGAATGCAATGATAAAAGCATTTTAAAAAACCCTCATCCAATAAGTGTAGTGTGCCTGACTAGCAACATTAGGGAAAAGCAACAGGCATGAACAAGCCACTATGATAATAAATATTACAATAAGAGGAGGTCAAAGGTGCTACAAACCTAAAATCTGTCCTCTGTAATAAAAATGCATTCAAACTTCAAAGCAGCCCATTGCGCACAAGTGCAATGTTTAATTTAGTAACAGATCACATACAAATGGAGTAGTATTAATCTAATCACATTTCTCACAGAAACCCTGTGCAATGACAAAAAAAAAAAAGT
Organism: Acrocephalus scirpaceus scirpaceus; assembly: GCA_910950805.1. Taxonomy (NCBI): domain Eukaryota; kingdom Metazoa; phylum Chordata; class Aves; order Passeriformes; family Sylviidae; genus Acrocephalus; species Acrocephalus scirpaceus. Next base: position 49,118,105 of record OU383774.1, on the reverse strand, counting down.
AGTGCAGAATAAAGGGAGAACCAACTGTTATACTGCATTTGTCCAAGTGATGGAGACACTTTGAAAAGGAAGGAAGGAAGTCAGAAAGAAAAATATCTATTAAAATAGAGAGCTAGCACCTGCTATCCTCCAGACATATGAAACAAGCCTGAAAAGTCATAAGTCATTGCAGCAAGACACACCGATGCATTCCAGTTGGCTGCTTACATCTGTCACAGAACTACAATTTGGACAATATTATTAGTAAATATATTCAAAATATCAGGTCTTTCACAATGAATAATAAGTAAACCCAGAAATAAGACAGGTCAAATTCTCAAGTCATCCAAAAAATGGTGTTATTGCTTGAAATATGCAAGCCAAAACCATCTACCAATCAAATCCCAAATATATACACACACACACACTGTAGGTTAATACACTTGAAGTTAGATTACATTTTGAAGTGTTTTATGGGTTTTCCTTTAAACAATGCAGAGAAGGTAATTTGAAGAACTTGTCAGTAAAAAAAACCCAAAACAATAATGGTCAAAGCATACATGTTTGAAATATATAGAAAGGGTAGAAAGTGTTTACCTTAAGTTTGAATTCGAGCTGTGGTAGAACAGAAAGCAAGAGGTGACTGTCAATATTGTATAACTCCAGAATCAAATCAAAGACATGCTCTGACAGGTCACTAATTGATGTTTTACCAAGCATGAGGACTTGATTAAAGAACTGGAAAACAAAACAGATTACACATCAACAACGAGAGTATAAATGCACTCTTCTAAATCCTATGCTAAATCCTAAAACACTAAATCATTTTTAATCTTAAAACATTAATTTTAGTACTAAAAGAAAAAGGATGGAAGGTGGCACACAAAGATCAGAGTTCCATAGCAGAAGTCTTAAAATATCGTTGTCTTGTATAAAGTATTATACATAATGGAAAACATTAAACATGATGTTTACCCCAGCAGGCCTAAAAATAATTTAAGAAACACAACTTAAAAGAAGTTTCAGTGCATCACGTCTTTTTATAAGGGTACTATATTCAGAGTTATTCCACTACTGAAAACCATCATTTCAAAAGTATTCTAACATTTAAAGCAAGGCTGAAACAAATGGCTAACTTCTACACTACACAGCTGACAGGTTAAGGAGTTGAAAGTAAAAGCATAGGAATTGGTAACTGACTGTTCCAGAATTTGTATTTACAAGCAGCATAATGCAACTGTAAAGCAAATATTCCATCTTGGCAAACTTGACATATTTGAGGGAAAGGTCATACTTCTCATTAAAGAAAATACTTCCACACTATTGTCAACTACGTCCTCTCTGATGGGTAAGAAGCAACTAAAGAGGAATATATATAATACAGTGCACCTTATTGTAAGTTAAAGACAGCCTTGAAGAAACGTTTTGCTTTTCTGGATACAGTTACCTGAACATATATAATCCTGGTTAGGAAACTAACTGATATTGTGTTTTTAATGTATCTCAAGAAAAAAAAAAAAATAAAACTGCAAAATACTTCTCTCTTGCGAAAAACAAAGAAAAGATACCATGTGCATTCCTCCAAAGAAGGAAGATTCTTATTGTGCAGACTTCCTCAAAGCTCAGAAAACTTCACCCAATTTGTAATCTAACCTTACAGATGAACAACATTAAAAACACATTCCCATGCAGCAACACCTTCCCAAACAGCAGGTTTGAAGTAAGAATTTTTAAAAATCTTAGGAGGTACCCATTTTTTAAGTGCTACAAGCCTGAAAGTAACAGAAAGCACTGAAAGTTTTCTAATGTTTTCAAGCTCCTGAGGTTTTGGGCAGATGCCATAAGACCTGCTAAATCCTCAACTGCTTAAAAAAGGAAAGTTTAATTTTTTTCAATAGTGTAACTCAAAGCACACTCCTCTCTGATCCCTCATCCCTCTTCTACTACAGTGTCTGTGATCCCTACGTTCAACTCTGCTACAATCCTCAATCCACTCAGTTTTCTTTACTCTCTATTCTTAGATTGCGTCCTCTTCCACTGCTGTGATAACAGCACTAAAATTTTGCTCTCTTCAATTTTCTTGGCTCTAAATAGTCTTATCTCTTCACCAAAAGACAAATTTTGCTACAGAAACAACATGTTTATATATTTTTACCAGAACAATATATATAAATGCTCTTGGTCTTCCAGTCACTATAAGGATTGAATCACAAGGTCTTTCAAGACAGCAGAAAGCAAATTATCCATTGCATTTCCCAAATCTCAGGTACTTAATAGTTTCTATATTGTAAAGAATTAAGACTCAAAATGACAGGTTATGCACTGCTTAATTAATACAATCATTCTTTCAAAGAAAACTGACAATCTGTAAGAAGTTATTTTTCAGCCCTTCTCATTTTTTCATGTAATTCATTCTTTTTATAACAGTTCAGTTCCAGAAAGTATTGATTTCCATGTTCGTTGCAGTCCTCACTTACATTAGTAATGTATGGTTCAATTGCTTGTGCAGTCCTCTTTAGTAAAGCTTTTGCCAAATCATAGGCTTGTTTGTTTAAATTCTGGGGAAAAACAAACAAACAAAACACCAAAAGAGTTATAAGCACATATACATTTATCTAAAAACAAATCCAAGAATTTATAGCCATCATGTACTGGTAAATGCATTAAAGAAATAATTCTTTTTATATTTTCATTAATGAAGATAATATAGTAAAAACAAAGCTATTCCAAACAAAGCTTTGTAGTGTCCACTGGTACTACTGAGAAAAAGAAAAAAACCACCCTTCCTGTCAGATGAGGGCTTACTTTTCAGTTGCACATCTAAAACTGATTCTCAGTGGACTCAGTGCTGCATTTTACTGCTCCTCCTTATCAGTTTCCCCAAAAACCAGGAAAGTGATGCAAAGCAACACAGAGGCATTTACAGTCACCACAGAAGTGGGACTCTGAACAGGAGTACAGAAAATGCAATTCTGCCTTTGCATCAAGCAGCCACCTGTGAACCACCACCACAGCCTCTCCATGGCACCATGCAAAGATGCTCAGACTGTTGTCTGAGACAGCAAAGAAAAAAAACCCCTAGAATTTAAGTTTATGGGGAAAAAAATTAAACTAATAAAAGATTTAAAAAACATACATCCCTCTTCAACATTCCTACCCTTCCATTTGTCTAATTGGGTTATTGCTCTAGCATTGTTTTCTCCCTTTCCCTGCACACATTCTCCAAGTTCTAGTTGTTATATCTTTTGCCCAATTCCTATATCACAATTATTTTTCAAAAATTTTCAGAAGAAAATGCAACTCAGCCCTTGTGACACTCCCTGTGGAGCTGATTAACACACAGAAAAATGAAGAAAAATGTCTTCAATACACAAGAATATGTAGTACTTCAATAGCTAAAAAAACTGTACAAAAATAAAGTATCCACAACTTTTATTAGTCTTTGCAATTTAAAAACCCCCAGTATATTCAGTTTATAATTCAACAGTAAAAAGGGGGCAGTTTGTGGTTGCTTTTTAAAAGTATTTCTCACCATAAAAGGAAGAGAACTTATTTTAGCACAATGAAAAGCAAATGCAAAATGTCTTGCCATACTCAGGGTATTTCTTTACCTGGACACACTTGGTTCTTTAGAGTTATCTGAATGAAAGAGAGGATTTGCAAAGATATGGAGACTACTGCCTGAAATTTAAAAACCCTATAGAACAATAGGCTTCTAAACAGCAGTGGGAACAGATTAACATTTTCTGATAATATAAAACAAAACAAGTCTTTGACCTGCCTACTGATAGAATTAAGTCAGGTGACTGAACTTGAAACACTACAAAGACTCATTGCCTGAAGCGTCTGTCTTACTCAAAGCCAACATAGAAGGTGATTAAAAAATGGAAAGATACTTTAATATATAAAATAGTTTCATCTTATTACAAAACTGTACAGTTGTTCCATGTCCCAGAAAAGAGAAAACACTGCATTCTGGATTGTTCTTTATGGTCACAATAAAAAAAAGGTATTTCCACTGGAATCATTTGTTTTCTGTTATTCAGAATCATAATGGTTCAGGGAATAAAAGGCACAAATAACTATAACAAGGAATGCATGCCACTTGAAATTCTTGTTCTGATCCTTCTTGACTTCACAGTTCACTTCCAGCAACACAAAGAAAAGAACTTTCACCTGGCTAAGAGGGAACTCTGGATCATGAGCAAGATCTGATTTAGTATAAAACAAGTCTAAACAGCAGACCTAGCACAGAAGAGTTCCAACAGGCAGATCTGTTCTGATTCACACTAAATACAGTTTCAGCTTGTATCTTTTGCACAGCAGTTCACTTCAAAGCTCAATGTTTCCTAAGATAAATGCTAGAAGTGGCTATTTGCAGCCCTGAGGAAGAGGGAAGTATAATGCAAATATCTATCTAAAAAAAGCTCTAAAGAGGAAAAATAGTCTAGAGCACAAGTGGCTATTTTAAAAAGTTATTTTAAAAAGTCATTTTAAAATGTTAGCTATTTTTTTCATGCCTCATGTACTTGATTTAATAGTGCCAATAATCATGACCCTCAAATGTCCAGAGACCCCATTTTCTGAAAGTAACAATATCAAAGAAGTCTTAAAAGCACATGAGAATTTTCTCATTTTCCAGCTTCAGGATAAAAGCAGAAATAAGCAAAAGTGGCACTGCCTTAGGTGAAATGAAAACAAGAGCAGCCCAGCCCTTACCAAGTAGGTTCAAAGATCTTTTACAGAACCAAACTTTCTAATTCAATAGTCACAAAAATATCCAAAACTTCCTTCTCCCGAAGGATAAATTTTAAAAGGAATTTAACACATATCTTCTCTGTTTTTAGATAAGCTCTTCTACCATTATCATCTTTACTGTCTTTCCATATGTTTGGAATGAAAATTGACATGTATTTCAAGATCTTTTAATGATTTAAGAGAGCCCTCATGCTGGGGACAATTATCTTAATCAGGATGCCTTTAGGAGCATGTAAGCATCCAGTAGGCATAAGGTTTTTAAAGCCTTGAATGGCATAGAAACAAAGCCATCAGCTGGCAACACTGTTTAAAAAAATCATTAGTAATTACTACATCTTGAAGGAAAAAACCAAAATTGTTATTGATAAGCAGAAACAAAAGAACCACCCCTGAGAAGGCAGAACACAAACCTTCTGCAAGAAAACTGAACTTACATTCAACATCTGAGCCAGACTTTCCCCCCACAAAACTTCCAGTTTTGTTTCAGAAAAGAATGTTAATAAACAGTGGAGAACACTTACATTTTTTAAAACCTTGGGAGACCTCCAGCAATAATATCTGAATAGAGGCTATCTTGGTCAACCACAAATTCTCTCCTTTGTCTCAATTTCTACCATGATTTTTAGGCATTTGTTGCTGGTATTTTAAGCTTTTTATACTTTGGGAAAACATTAACAGTTTTGCCAACTCATTTTTCACACCTGTTTTTCTCTAGAATGACAAACTTTTACTTTTTGACAGAAGAAGCAGTGGCAACCTCCCTGGCAGTATGGCATACACATTTTTGTGCTTATACAGACAATATTCTCCAGCAGAGTATGCCACAGAGCTGACATAATTTGTTCTTGTACAATGGGGTGTGAAGTGATGGAAGTTCATACCCACTCGACTTTTTCTCAATTCCTTTTTTTCCAGTTACCTTTCAATAAGCAATTTAATACAGATCAAAAAATATGAGTGAAATAATTTTTGCCCATCCCTTGAAAGAAAAAAAGGCAACAGAAAACAAATGCATATCCCTTAATTTTTATTTACAGAAGATGACTAAGCTGGCATCAATCCAGCATTTATTTCATAGCTTTGGGAGGAAAAATCAAATGTTAAATCTGTATCTAGTGCAAATGTTCCTGAAAAGCATATATTTTCAGATATTATTTTCTTGGAATTTGAAAAGCATCTTCAGTTTTATTCTTATTATCAATGGCACAGCAGCCGAATTAGTATCCAAGAGCACCTGACAGAACAGTTTCAAGAGATTCTCTTGTTCTCCTGGGAAAGGTAAACAGATTCTTAAGGACAGCTGACAAAGAAAAAGCTCAGTTTAAGTGTTGCCAAGATAGATAACACTAAATATTAAGCAAATTCCTAGTAGAGACAGTTAAGAATTTAATTATCAATATCACTTTTTCTAAAACATAGGCATGTAAAACACATGGGATGTGCAATGTGGAATTCCCTGTAGCTGTCCTGAGGCTGAAAATGGAACACTGGCAAACACCCAAGGAAATTAAGTACAATTTGCCTTCTAACACACTGCACAAACACAAAATCGTTTGCAGGTCTGCCATAAAAGCTTTATAACACAAAAAGATCATTAAAGGGGAAAGGAGAACTATTAATTTTTCTTGCCTTTTCATACTAACTACCTCTTCCCTTGCTTCTATGTCTTATCTGGGTTGAGGTCACTTAAATTCATTCCCTCAATATAATCCTATCAAAAGAATTTCAGCTGAGTTGACAGAAAAGAAACTACAAAAGAAAAAAATAATTTAGCACCAAAATTAAGAGTTAAACACATGGTCAGACAAGTTAAGCTTGCCATTTTATTGGCTTATCTGACAGCTGTACTAGTCAAGCAAGACTGTGCACACTCCAGCATTCCTCTTTTCTGATATTGATGTCAGCTGCTTTCATTCAGGTTTACATTAGTATGACTTTTATCCTGACCAAGTGAGATGGATGACAAACTCAAGGGAGATAGTTTAGAGTTGGCACTACTTTAGTGACTATTAATTATGGTATACAGACATTTGATAATATATCATGTGCCCAGTATATGCTCCTTATGCCCGACTTTTTGCAGCCATCTTGCAAGCACCATTGCTTTTTACACTTACTACTCAGGACTATGGACCACATCTATTTTTTATCTTTGGAAAAATATTGTCTTGGTTTAAGGGGCAACAGTATTGAATTAACCTTTTGTAAACTGCTCATCTAATTACTACAGCTCATAAAAATATTCACATAATTTTTGCATCAAGTTGTCTAATGTTGAATTTCAGCCACTGGATGAACTTCTGTTCCCAACATATACTTACAGACCACAGGTTAGATAAATTATACAGACTGAGATTTGAGGAGCTCAGTCTTCTTTTACCAATACAACTCTTTTCTACAATGCAGCCATTCAGTTCACAAGGCCACTACACATTCCCTCTCATATACAACCTTCCTTTTGGGCATATTAAAAACACACCACTTGCCTGTGTCACTTTCTACAGATAGAATTGTCTTATCTTCAACAATCTCTCAATCTGAGCTAGTAGCAGATCTATGTTCCAACCATTCCATCAAAACATTTTTTGGTCCCTAGGAAATCTGGGGATTCCCTGCAGACCATTACACCAATGTCTGCCCTTATGCCATTTTTGGTGACCAGTCTGATTATTCAATTTCCCTTTTCCACAGCCCACACAGCTGAACAGTGAGGTCAGCCAAGACACAGTTCTTTTTTACGGTGGACCTTATCCTTTATCTCCTTCTAGTTTTGTGCTCAATGGAAGAGTGGAAAATTTCTTAACTCTGAATTTATTACACTTTTCCAACTTGACATCAATAGCCACAGAAAGTAGTTAGAGGACCCAAGTTTTAAATAATTTGAAATAAAAAGTCACTATGTGAAGATTTTGAGATGAAACAGAAAAATACTAGAAGCTCATCCCCATTAGTATAGAAAAAGAAAAAAAAAGGTAAACATACTCAGAATATATTCTGACATAATGTAACTATTTCAGTTAGAAAGCAGGCTATAAATGAGCATCCTATCCACAGAGAGACTTTGATAAGAAGAAAAGCAGCAAAAAATGCAAACCCTCAAATATATTACCCTTATTAAAATATTCAGTCAGTAATTTTAAATCCACTATGAAACAGAATTGTTTTAATGCTACAGACATCCTAATAGGATGTAAAGTCTTCAACTCAGAGTCAGTTTATTAAACATGAAACATAAAAATAGTACAGTGAAATCAAGTTGAACACAGGTGACACAATGAAACAATTGATTCCTAATAAGTGAGAAAACACAAACCGAAGTATTTTGCATATTCTTGCTTTTGTTTTTTGTATACCAAAGCTTTACTTCACAAATCTGGACTTTAGCCACACAAATTTCAGTCTAGTCCTGGCACACAATTATTAGACTCCTTGAAGGACACAGCTCAAACATTTCCAGTGGTGAAAAAAAAATTACTGACCTATACTAAGCATTTAGTCTTTCACTGTCATTAATTTACATGCTATTTATTTACTGCAATTAATCAATTAATGGCTAGTAGTTAAGGCACACTAGTAGGCATTCCAAAGCATCTCTCTGTTAATAACCACTTAACCTTACACTTTGCAGGAACTACAGTAGTTAGCACTTTCCTGAGCATAATTTAAGGAAAAAAAAAAAAGCTGTTAGAAGTGTCCAAAATACAGCTAAAGATACATTGCCTAGATAACTCCCCATAGTCTTTTTTTGTCATACACAACTTACAAGTAACCCATGAGATTTCAGTAGGACACAGATTCGTGAACTAAGGAGTTGGATTTCCATGCTTTTTAAACATTTAAGTATCACAGAACATGCACAGTTCTTCAGTTTTTCCTTTAGTTCATCTATAGGAGACTTTTTTTTAAAGATGACATTATTCATTAAGGTAAGACAGCCATTCCTTGGGCTCTTCTGGAACCACCATTTCTACACAGTTTTAATTCTATGGCTGCATCAGAAACATAGCAATAACACCAAGCCAACATTTCTGAAATACAACAGAGCCAATAACAAATCAGCAGTCATAACAACTTTTTCCCTCAACAGCATCTTAGTTTGGACTGTTGATACAGCATGACATGAATTTAAAACTTTCTAAAGGATATATGTAACTTCCTTATTCTGTTCTACTGGCTTTGATGGGACATAAAAAACCTGTGTTTAAATTCATATGATATTCAACCTTTTAGATTACTTTGACCACTGATACTTTGCTTATGGCAAGTATATCAAGAGCAATGAAACTTGACTGAATTTTCTGTCTATTAAAATTACTTGTTTGCTAAAAGAAATCCAGATAATACAGAAACACATGCTACAGCCAATCTCTCAATTAGATCTACATATCTGAACACATACATCCAAGAGATTATGATTACAAAAAAACCAATAGAACAAAACATAAGCCACTAAGTCTTACCTTATGTGCTGGCACTAGATTAACTAACACTGTATCCAGAAGTTCCTGTGACACAGTATCTCCCTCACAAATGATAGAGCTCATTAGATCAACCATGTGCATGTGTACTTTTTGGTTATGACCGTTGCTGAAATTAAAAACAAGAATTCTTAGTGTAAAAGCTATATAAAGTACAACTTCTGTTCAGAGTACTCCTTGTGGTGATGTCAAACAACAAGGAATAAAATCAGCAAATCACAGGTTTTCTTAGAAATCTAAACACTTCGATTCCTTGATTGCATAAACCATCATTCTTAAATTTCATGCTCTCCTCATTCACTACTGCAATAAGACTGTATCTGTGCCTACCATGAAAAGAGAGTGTATTAGAATATCCCTGTGCTCTTGGGAAACACCTGGCACTGGGGAGATTTCCTCTGGAGTGCTGTGTCCAGTTCTGCACTTCCCAGCACAAAAGGGACACACATATCCTGGACTCAGTCCACCCAAGATTCATAAAGATGATTAAGGGCCTGGAGCTGCTCTCCTGGAAGGAGGGGCTGAGAGAGCTGATATCTTTTCTTAGCCTTGAGAAGAGCTGGCTTAGGAAGGAACTTATCATTAAGTTTAAACACCTGATATTGGGAGTAGAGAAGACAGGGCAAGACTGTCTTGACACCACACGCTCAGTGGTGTCCAGTCACAGAACAAGAGGCAATGGGCGCAGGGTGAGATAGAGGACATACCATTCAGACATAAGAAACTTTAAATAAAAGGGTGACTGAGCACTAGAAGGTTGCCCAAAGAGGGCACAGCCTCTCCATCCTTGGAGATGCCCAAAACCTAACTGTCTACAGTTCTGGGCAATCTGCTCAAGCTGATCTGGTTTGAGCAAAGGGAGAAGACTAGACTACATCTAGCAGTACCTTCCAGTGTCCGCTACTTTCTGACTCATGTTTTTACAGCAATAACTCTCCAAATTCCTTAGAATTGCATATTACACAACCCGATTTCAACAACAGAATAAAATAAAAGCAGTAAATGACAACTAAAGCTAAGTTTCTTAGGAAAAAAAGATGATGTACATTGTGTCTTGTTTCATTAAAACTGAAAAAACTGACAGTTCTGCTACGTTTAGTTAAACTAAATTACAAAACTATGGTTATTAATGCTAAAAGCCACACTGAACATCTATGTTAGAAGTCGTTGACCTCAATCATGCAATAATATACTGTAATTTGGGGTGAAAATACTTACTTTATTACTGAAAACAGCGTTCTATACAGCTGTGTAAAAATCTCATTGCTGTCTTCTAATTCAAAGCATATGTTATAAGACTTGACCCAAGCAATGTTCTGTGTTGGAACAGGAAAAAATAAAATGAGTAGTTAATATAAGATTAAACTGAAAGATTGTTTAACAGTTATTATGAAATGAGTTATGAAGCTTACCTCAAGCAAATAAAAGTATCGATTAAACTGGGGGCTTTTTGTATCTTCTAAACCTTTAAGTTGCCTTGTTATGAACATAAATATATCCTGAAAAAAAGAAGGGCTAGTTATTCAATCAACTGCAATTAACCCGTCAAAATAAAATAACTACCTTTTAAAGTTACTTGTATTATTTAGTCACTACAAGATATGCAGCAATGACAGACATTATTTCACTATCCAAAAGAAGATCATCTACAAAAACATCATGGAAAATGTCAAGGAGTAATTTTAAAATACTTCATGTTTCTTTAAAGGGTTGAGAAAGTAACCTTTTCCTAAGGAAACAAATGTTTTTCATTTCCAAAGTAAAGCACTCGACAAACACAGCTGCAACAGTCTGGCTGCAGAAGTCAAGAGATTATTATTCAGCAGGACAATGAATTTAATATTTTTACTTCATATTACGAGTTTCAAAAGAAAAGGAAAACAGCAGTAGGCAACTACATCTTTCCTAAGAGTATTCTTATATGTTCACTCTTTGTGCATTTCTCAGTCATCAAGATACTGACACAGATAACAGCTCTTGCCAAAACTAAGAAATCAAGTTCTTCCTGCTTCCTCTATCAACTTTCAGAAGACCAGAAGACTCCTTCAGAAAAAGTATCACAGAGTAAATTGAAGCAGGTTACAAGGAACAAATAGTCAATTATGAATAGAATGGAAACACACAGGAAGGTATATTTTTAAATTTTTTTTACATTCAGATAATTAACAGATGGAAAATCACAAGTTACAACTATATTAATCTGACTATATGAAATCAAAATATTTAGAAATAAGTATCACCAGAAAAACTCTTCACATCCTCAACTGTATCTGTTTCATCTAACAACCTAGGTATAAATCAAATAAATTCCAAAAGGTATAAAATGACCATAATAAATACAAGAGACTTACTGTTAATCCTGAAAATCTATCCTAGAAATAGTCTATAAGGCTTTTCTATAATACTTTCAAAATGACAATTTCCCCCAAGTCCCCTGAAAATAATACACAAACAAAAAGTAAGAATAGGGTTTCATTTTTTCTAACACTATAGCTACAAAATCCAGCCTTAATCATTAAGATGAACACTTACTGTGGATCTAGGTAAAATCAAGAACTAGATTACATGTGACATCACCAACTCTTGGCAAAAAAGCACAGCAAACACACTGTTCAGAGATACATCAACATTCATGTTTTAATTTGGTTTGAAACTGATTTTGAAGAGTTAAGGATGATCAGAAGGTTCACACTTCATATCCCTTACAGAGCACACAGTCTAGACACTTTAGCTGAAATGAAACCAAAAGACACAAGGACACACCTAATGGTCTCCAACCACTTGGGAGCATTCTGCCCCCATGCAAAAGCCCATCTGAAGAATCCCTCCTTTAAAAATGAGTGCCTGAACACTAGCAGGCCATCAGTCCCCACCAAAAATGAATGCTGTCTTATGGAAAACAGGTACCCTGGAAGGTTTTGTAAAGTTTAGTAAACATACAAACTGAGTCTCAGGGAAGAATAAGAATCAACTGAAGAAGAAAGGGGGCACATGACAGCCTGACCAATGCCAAACATAAAAACTACTTAATCTTAGAACTTACGCTCTATGTTAATTACTTCTGTTAAACTTTACTTGTAGAGGTAAATCTCAACCAGTTCATTTAAGCAAGTATCTTACTTTTTATCCTGCAGTTCAGTATGCAATACTTACCTACTGAATGTAATTCAAAGACCCTACAAATTTTCCAAAAGAAAGTTCTCATCACTGTGCTGTATATAACTACAGACATTAATGAACAGCATACATGTACAGTAAGTCCAACACATACAGAAGTTCTGAATGCTTCATGTAACAGCATCATTTGAAAAAGTAAGCATTTACTCCTAAACTATTTTTTCCTATTCCTATTTAAAGAAAGCAAGACAGACTAAACTCAGAAGTACTCACTAATTTTTAGTATCTCGTGTACTAATGACCAAATGTTTTCCCCTTTTTTAAGCACACATAACATACTACTTGAACATGTATTTATAAATTCAAAACACAGGCTAAAATAAACTTTGGCTGCAGCCAAAAAATTGCAGTAATTTCTCAACTGGACAAGACATTTTCACATGAGACTGCATAAAGCAGGTCTGCATTAGAATCCAGACTTATACAAAAGTGTTCACATTTCAACGTTGGGTAAGAATGTTGGGTTTTTTTTTTTGCAGATTGCTGTCTTGATGTCAATTAACTACATAATGGCTTCAGCAATCATCAGCCACTGTGTCAGTGTCAATGGCTTCAGCCATGGCTCTCACCGGAGAACACCTTCAGATAACTGAAGTTCTGCTACTATATACCCTTTGCACCATCTGCATTTCAGCAGAGACAGGCAGACAGTCCTTCTGTTCAAGTAATTTTCAATTGACACATATAAGTGATTAGATTATTTTCCCAGCAAAAAACTATATTTGGGCTCTAGGCTTTACATGGACTGAGGAGGGCTCAAAGTTAGAAGTTTTGAGATCACAGCAGAGCAAACCTACTCCAGCTGTTTTTATTCTACTCATGGCATTTTCCATTCCTGTTATAAATGCTCTTTCAATGATCAGCAAGGAATGTAAGATTTACACTGATGATACACATAAAAGAGGGAAACCTGAGATTCTTATCCCTTTCCTCAGCATCTCACTTGCACAACACCTAAGTTACAAGGAGATCCATTGAGTCTGAAGCAAGGGCAAAACTTAAGATTTAAGTCCTTTCCTCTCAAGAAATTTATCCTTTTCAGCACTCCCATTTGCCGTTTTTATCTTTGGTGTTAAACATACAAGAATAGACTCAGCTGCAGTATAGATTTAATATTAAGTAATGGGTAAAAATAGTGCCAAGATATAACCCAAGAGGAAGCATTCTTCCTCTTACCTCTGTCATAAAGTGGAGGGAACTCTTCGACATTTCTATCAGAGCTTGTCCTGCAACCACAAAAGCTGAGTTCAGAGGAAACAGGTTTGCAAAAAACCTACCCCAGCAGCCCAAGGCAGAAGACCCTATTGTTTGGCTTCTCTTTATTTCTCAAAATGTGTTTAGAAAACTACATCAAGAACCTGAATTCTGAAATCCACACAGATTACAGAACCCAATGCTGGCAGTGGGAGCCCCTCAGCATTCCGAGCAATGTCCAAGGAGTGGTTGTAGTATTCTGATACTTCAGGTATGAGATTAGTACTGTAAACCTTCCAATATTGTACACTACAAAATCTGAAGCTTAGTAGCACTTGGTAGATCAAATACTCTAAGGAGGAACTTAGCCAACTCAGAAAGAGAGAAATTAAAGCTCTAAGCATAACAAGCAAATGAAAACATACTCAAAACTGAAATATAAATCAGGACACCTGAAAAGCAGATTTAAATATAGCACAGTAGAGAAAGCTAATATTTATCTCCAGTTGAAGATGGTGCAATCAATAAGTAAGGTAAGTAGGTACTGTACCTCTGATTAGACACTAATTCAGAATTATTAAAACAGAACTAAGAGAAATCCCTAGATATCTCACCAGTATGTCTGTTAACAAAAGATGTAACACAGCAGTTGAAACTGCACTGTTTCCCTAATTAGGAAGCACTGCTGGCGCAACCACTAGATGAGAAATTGAATGATTTCCTCTTAAGTGATAGACCATCCACCACAACCATCTTTTTATCCTACTGTGGAACAAACAAAGACCAAACCAAACTAAACAAGAAAGACCATACACACTCCTAAATCAGGGAGACAAAAAAGCACGCATTTTTCAGTGTTACTTTCACCTGGTTTTTTTGTAGATTTCTCCCAAAACTCAGTTCATCACTCTAGATTCTGACTGCACAAGGGAAACAGTTTGATTTTGAGATCTGGGAACTAAGTTAGATTTCTACTTTAGAAAGTAAAAAAAAAACCCAAAACAAAATAATTTTTTTTTCTGAAACAAATGAGTCAGAACTGTATTCTTTTCAAACCTGACATTTCTCTATCAACCATCTCCATCTAGTGGGATCAGTGATGTTTGTAATCGCAGAATTTTCCAAGTCACATCAAAAATCATTATACTCTGTACAAAAATACTTTATCATTGTTTCAATAGAACCTTTATCTATAAATATACAAATACCTGCCTCTTGGTAGTTTATTGGAGATGCAGGGGTATTATCTCAAGTGAACATATTAGCTATCTTTCAAGAGACTGTGATAAAATCTATACATATAATCAATATTTCTAAAGTAAAGTAACCTGCACATGCCAAAAACAGTTCAATAGAATAATTATTTTCAATACAAACCCAAAACTCTGCAAGTTATTGGAAGATGTACTGTATAGTCCTTATGTCATGGACAATTAATTTGAATTCAAATTGCAAAATCAAGTGAAAACTTTGAACTGTTTAGGCTGAACCAAAAATAAAAGGAGGGAAAAAGCAATCATGACCAATTATATTAATCACTGAGTCTAAAAACCTGGTGTGGAAAAGGAGATTAATTTAATTTACCTTCAGTTTATCCGGTGAAGTGTATGGAGCTTCAGGGGCATAAATTCTGAAAATATCGGCAAGACAACATGCTACCAACAAACGTACATCCTTATCGGGATGTTTGAGGAAAAAATCTGAAGCAAGATGTAAAGCAAGATTTAGGTAGAGCTCCTTTTCTTCTTCAGAGTCCTGGTCCATATCCATGAAAGTTTTCACAACCATCTAAATAGACAGACACACATTAGTACATAAAATGGAATACTCTGTGTAACAGAATTCTTACTAAAAGTTACTTTTCTGGTTTTGTACAACTTCTGTCAGAAACATTACTAGCTATACAGTAGTACTTGCTTGAGCAACCAGTGTTTTCATTTTTCAGGGCACAGGAAAGACCTGGCCAAGTCCTCTATTAACTGTCCCAACACACAGTCTCAGCAGAACTACTGAAAGCCTAGTTGTAGACTTCCCAAATCTTTTTGAGAAACCATATAATTGAGTTGGACAATCAGAGAAGTGCAACAGCATTCACTGTTACAGCCATTCGCTTACAAATTCAGAAAATGGCAAACATTATTAAAAATATTTGTTTCTTTCTAAATTCAGTGATGATTTTTTTCCTTCTCTTCTCTTGCAGTTTCAGGTTTTTGCCTATTACTGCACTGAGGAAAATTCTATTCTCTGTGCTGTTCAGAAGCAGAGCACACACCTTCAGCAAATACATATGAATTCAAGCAGTTCAGCAGCATGGATGTTGTCCAACGAGACTAAAATGACCACTAGGATTATTAGGATCCAGTTACTGAAGTTATGGAAGAAAAAAAGACTAGGACACCAAATATTTAGCATGCTAAATAAAACAAAAGCAGGAAAGGCTATATTTAGTAACTGTTTGTTGGTAAGAATTCTTACATTTGAAAAACTTTCTGAAGGAGAGAAATTTATTGGCAAAACAAAGCAATTATGTCCTTCTCTGCTTCCTTATCTGACTCACAGAGGCAGAGTTATTTTAAGGAGTTCAACCCTTTTAAAATTAACATAATGAAACTAAAGACTTAATTAAACAATTCTGAGAATTAAAGCCAACACTCCCATCTATTTCTTCAGTGCAGGAAGAAATATTATTCAAAGAATAATAATGTCAAGTCCTAGAATCCTATAACACTGCAAAATACTTTACTTTGCTATAGTTTGTTTGGTTGGGTTGTTTTCCCCCTCCAAAAATTTGACTATTACTGGTCAGGGAGAAACAAGTCCAACTTAAAAAAAAAAAACAAACTTCTGCATAATTAGGATCACAGAAGCTGTAAAGTTTTCAAATATATGAGAATCCTTTACAAAAAGGCACAGAAGATCAGCAGCTTATGTAGACACAACTTTCATTGCAAGAAAAATAAAGTCCTCCCCAGTCAGGCACAAGATGAGCCACTTGAAGTGCACTGGTGCCCTTAAACACTAATTAATTTACAAGTCAGAATTGTTTTCACGTCTATGAAAAGTAGTCTTTTCATACTTCTTACAAGAAATATGGGGTTTTGCTACTCTGGAAATGAACCTTTAGTGTTTTTTCCCTGATAATGTAAACATCTGTACAAGTCAGGGCAACAAAGACCAGTCATCCTGTCTGCAGAGCAATCCATCACAGTGTTTAACGAAAAACAAAGGAAAACAAGCTAGTTGTCCTAGCATAGTTTTCCAGGTTCCTGCAAAGCAGTAGGTTAGAGGATTCCAGAGCCTGAAATCTAGACCACCATGATTTATACTCCTGGAGCTTCATCTTCCAGATGTGGCACATACTTCTTAACCCATTCAATTTTTACTATGTCATTCTACAGAAACAAGCTTTGGAATTTACTTGTATAAAACTTACAGAAACGTGTATTATTAGATTGCTGGTCTAAAACTAGTATTTCATTAGATGATGACTTGGTTCTTGTGTATTAAAAGAAACTGTGGAAAAATGCTTTTCTCACACTATTCATCATTGTCAAGTGTTTATCACCACCTTTCTGTCTTCAGTGCTAGTTCATAGCTGTCACCATTTAGTTTCTATCTCCTTTCCAAACCTATTATAAACTTCAAGAGGGCATCAACTCAAAATGCATAAAATTTCTGAGGTAAGTCATGCTAAGAAATTAACTCTGCATATTTTCCATTTTATTCTCAGATTTCCCAATAATTTGCATTTATATTAATATATCGTCTTCAACAAACAGCAGAATGCCTGCTTGTGCACAGAAAAGTGCTTTTTCCCTAATAATTACGTGAATTTGGCAGTCAGAGAAATCAGGAGGTTAATAGTTCACTTATTTATCAACCACTGTTCTTTAGCACCTGCAACTGTGTTTATACTGAAGTTCTGTACACTTCCGGTGTAGCGTGGATCATCCAACCTGATATAAAAGAAACACTGCAGTTTTTTCCCTGCCTGAGCACCAACAAAGTCACAGCCAGAATAAACAGCTAACAAGAAACACAAGACATCTTACAAAGTCCTCTTACTCTGCAAGACAGATCAAAATGACAGAAAGGACTAGACATTCAAGGCCAAAAAGGACATTAAGCTACAGGAGAAAAAGGATTAATAAGAACCATGGTGCTGCATTTCCACAAGCTGAAAAAAATGCAAGCGCTAGCAAAGAATTCCTTTTCTTAGGAATCACTCATATGTAAAGTTATAAATATTGTCTCTTATTCAGCATCATAGAATGCAATATACTCACTAAAGTCCATCAACCAAAATCTCAAAGCCTAGACAGGTTGCTGGGAGGAAGAGGAGAAGCAATCCTTGTGTTTTGGGATTTTATTGGTTTTTCTTCATTTACCCATAGTTCCAACTGACTTAAAACTACTCCTTCAGAAAAACCCTGAATTAAGCTCTTCCATCTGTTAGAATACTTAAGGTTCCACTCCCACATCTGTTCCCTCCTGTTTCACAGGGCAAGCCCAAGCTGCAGGCATTCCTTCTGCACAATACAGGTCTGCCTTTTTGTGAGAGTACATGGGTAGATTCAGAACTGTAGTAACAAAATTAGCCTCCAAATCTGTCCAACTTTCCTGTACACCTAGGCCAAATAAAGTGGTCAAGAAATTCAAGACAGAAATACATCAGACTGTAAGTATAGTCAAAGTATATAGACTAAGGCATAACAAAGACTACCTTCATCATGATACAGGCTAAAACAATGAGAATAAAGGTTTTTACAAACAAACCAAGGAGCATGAAGGTGTAAAAGGAAATGTATTGAGAGGTAGTCAAATTATTTCCAAAATCATGACTCTCTTTTAGAGACAAAAATACTGGAAAACAATGAAAGTACTGACTTAGCACTGTAGCTGAAATAAAATTTAAGTAGTATTTTAAATCAATGCAGCCCATTTCTACTTGTGATTTTTAAATGCATTTAAACCTTTTTTCAACAAACTATTTCAAGAAAGTGGTAGAAGAGAAGGCACAAGAACAAACAAGTTGCTCCTTCTACACATAGAAAAGGTTAAGCCCAAAGGGAAAAACCCCCCTTCCAGATAGAGAGTAATAGGATCATTGAACATCTCTTACAAGAAACTTTAATATGCAAGCAATTACTTGCTTACTAACCTTTAGCCTTCTCACCATCTCTTCTTTAGATATTTTATCTGAGATTTCTTTGACTCCTGGAGGATATGTGATTTTTCCATCATTGGCTCTTGTCTTTGAATGAGCCATGATTTCACGGTTTTAAAACTGTGGAAAGAAATGAAGAAAACATTGTTTAACTAGTTCATGCTTAACCATATCTGTTGCACTTTGACAAACAAAATCCAACTAGAAATATAACAACAAACCCATAAACACACAAAAAAGACAAAATATTTTGATTAGTTTCAGTAATCTATATTATCTCTCTAGCTTCGATGTTCAGACATCTGAAGTGGACTTTGTATTATCGTTACCCTTTTGGAAAACACAATTTTCCAAAAAGCCTAAACACCAGTGCTGTTAATTGTTACACATCACCAGTTATAACTCGCCAATACTGCCAGACAAGCAACAGATAGAGAATGAAATTAGAAACAGAGCAGACCAAATGAAATTTTTTCCTCTATGCCATTAAAGCCAAGTTTTCAAGTGAAAGACTGCAGATAAGCAACAGTAACTTCTTCCTAAATTCCTACTAGGAGCACAACACAGTTACTTGGTTTCTCAGTCTGTTAAACTGATGCAAAGGCCAACTACCATGTAATCCACCCTAAGTCATGCAGAGTTTCATTGCTGTAGAGAAGGAAGCTGAACTGAAACCTTTACTTACATAAAAGCAATCAAAAAAAGATGGTGAAAAAATCTAGATGGCATGTGTGGGGACAATCAGGATCTTAGAAAAAGACTGTACCAAGGCAGTTACAAATGAAGAATGTAACAAAAGAAACAAATTTCTTTGTCATTGTCATGATATTTTTATTTATTTAGCTAAAAATTATCTACTTCTGGCAGTCATGACTGTTCTGAACTGTGAATTCCAAGTCAGGAATTTACTTCCTACAGACCTCCTATACAAGAATCTATGTATACTTTGAGTTTCTTGGAACTATAACACCAGAAGTAAAAATCAGGCAGAATTCACAAGAAGAGATGGGCTAGCAGAATGTTCCATAACAGCTGTAATTAAAACTTATTGGCCCCCAAACCAAGGTCATTCTACACTGAAGGAGAACTTAAAACTTGAAATATATTCATCTACCCAACTCCTCCAAAACACATCAACATGTTTTGTATTCTTCAGTTTATATTTCATGAAAACAACCGAAGTTACACATTTTGCTTCATCTTCACCTAATCTTTTACCAAACAAAAAGTTAACATTGGCCTTTAAATTTCTTTTCACTTGCTAAGAACACATACAGCCCAACACATTTTATATTAGTAAATAGGGAAAACATGAGTAGAACAAACAATCAGATTTCATTCAACAGGCATGACATGCAATATACTTCAACAAATACATGAAAGTCAACTGAGCTTCTGTCATATTCTCTGCACCTACATACACCCAGCAGTGGAACAGCGCCACACTCTTGCAAGTTGTAGTAAACATTGACAATGACAAGGCTGGGAGGAAACAAAATTCACTGAAGTAACTTCTTATAATATTAAAATATGATGTCACTTTCATCTCCATTCCATTTCTTTAGTGCACTGTCATGATAGTAAGTCTAGGACTCCTCAAAAGCATACAGAAATTTTAATGAAGTTCACTCTTTTTGCCATTTGACATAGATATTCCATTCTACTTTTCAGATGGAACTATGTTATATATTATATCTAAATTCATTTTAACAGCTCATCACAGCAGAAGGGAGCCTTGCTCGCCTGAATCTGAGAATGTATAAAAGCATCAGATGCTTTGTTGGACCAATCAAATTTACCAACTCAAAAAACAAGCCTAATTGTTTTTGAAAAGCGTGTGACAAGCATCAAAGCTAACTCAAGGGAAAGAACAGGAACTAAGGGAACTGGGGAACAAAACTCCATTTTCCAGTGGTGGATAGCTGTCAGATCAGATCAAACGCAGTGGAAACTTGATTAGAACATGGTGATGTAGTCCCATTTGGAGTACATTTTAAAATAATTCAAAGACTGAAACTCATACATTACAGTCAAGTTGAACTGTGCAGCCAATATGTCCAACAGCCACACAATCAAGCTTTTAAGCTTCAGTGGCATCCAAGGTCTGGATGAAACTGAACATCTGTATTGTGTTTATGTGGCAAGGTTTTGGTAGTGGGGGAGGCTGAAGGGATAGTCCCTGTGGGAAGAGACCAGGGGCTGCTCCCACTGCAAACAGAGCCAGATCCAGACAGCTCCAAAATGGACTCATCCCTTGCCAAAGTTGAGCCATCAGTGACGCTGGCAGCACCTCTGTGATAACGTATTTAAGAACAGACAAAAAATGCTGCACAGCAGTTACTATGAAGAAAAGTGAGAAAAACACAAAACAACCCTGCAGACACCAAGGTTAGTGAAGAATGAAAGCAATCTCCCTGCATTTATCTTGATCCATGAGCTTTTTTGTCTCATTTCCTTCCCTGTTCCATTAAGCAAGAAGAGTGAGAGAGTAGCACTGTTAGCACCTAACAGGCAGCCAAGGCTACAGACAGGGATGTACACAGCTTGTTCTTCTCAGAAGTACAGAAAAAAATAAATAGGACTTCATTTTCTAGAGAATTAATACATCTAGTCTTACAGGATCAAAAATAATTCTAAAAAGGTTCTAAGAAATTGAACATAAAGGATAAAGAATCATAAACCTTCTAACGCTGAGAGAAACAAAAACCATTCAAAAAAAACAGCAGAAAACAAAACCTATCATTCAAAAAAAAAAAAAGAAAACTCAATGCTAAGCAATCCTCTTGTACAACAGTTATAACTTCAACAATTACCTAAATAAAACTTCATTACATTCCACTGCTGGAAGTTCCTGTTCTTCTGGACTGCCAGTATAGCTGTGCATACCTAGCTTTATCAAAATAATCTGTGTTGAACACTTAGTAGAATCTAGGATTTTTTTCTGGGGGGAGGGGAGGGTGTTTTGGTGATTCTAACCAAATGCAAGTCTCTGTGATTTCATGTTACAGTTTCAGTGAACTTCCACCACAGAAAAAGAAAACAGTAACAGCTAAGAACAACCACTCAAGGCCAACTGTACCTACAATATGTTGAAAATGAAAATCCATAAGCCAGTGATGTGACTGAATTTCAAAAATTCATTTTTATAGATCCAGTGTATTGCAAAAGAAACCAGTCTAAGACGACAAGCATTTTGAAAGAAGGAAATTCTTTGAAAGCATCTTTGAGATTCAACAGACTCAGCTGACAGTTTCTATTTTTTTTTTAACAAATGAAATCTTCTTACAAGTTCTCCACCATGTTTTTAAAAATCGAGTATTATTCCATATACACCATCAGAAGTGAAAGAGCACAAGTCTTACAAGAAGAGGCTGAGGAAGCTGGGGTTGTTTAGCTTGGGGAAGAGGAGACTCAAGAGGGACCTTACTGCTCTCAACAACTACCTGAAAAAAAGTGTAGTAAGGTGGGGATTGGTCTTTTCTCCCAGGTAATGTATGACAACACAAGAGGAAATGGCCTTAAGTGGCACTAGGGGAGGTTTAGATTTGACATTAGGAAAAATTTCTTCACCAGAAGAGTGGTCGGTTATTGAAACAGGCTTCCCAGGGAAGTTGTAGAATTGCCATCCCTTGCAGTGTTCAAAAGGTACATGGTGGGTGCAGCACCTGGGGACATGGTTTCATGTGGAACACAGTGGTTCTGGGCTAACCGTCAGACTCAATGATCTTAAGAGGTCTTTTCCAACCTTAATGATTCTATGAAAAAGGAAAGTGTTCACATGGATGCCTTTTTTAAGGCAAGAGAAACTTCAGACCATGAAATGCTTTGCACCATGCAAAATCCAAGCACATAAACTAAACCTTAAGATATGCACTGCTTCTGCTGTTATATGAGAATAAAGAAGGGAGACAGATGTCACAATAAACTTGAATATATATATAACAAAAAAATTCCAGTCCTAAAAAATAAGAATAAAAATCATGATGTTATCAGGCATTGTTTTTTTCAGTTATGGTAAACAGTACTGTAAGTTAGGTCTTCAAAACCTATGAAGAGAGCATTTAAAATACAAACCCTACTCTTTGTACACAAGGAGATGATACAGTAAGACTTAAGATGTCTAGGAACTGCTTCTTTCAACACAGAAGCACCACTGCAATTACAATTTCTCAAAGACCTAAAGTCAGGAACCAAGAGCAAGTCTGTAGTATATTGAAAAATAGTATGTATAAAATAGCATGACAAATTAAAAACTAAGTTATAAGGGAGGTGGGACGGAAGAAACTAGTATAGAGAAAAGAAAGAAAGATGAAAGATGACAAAACACATACCCTTTGTACAAGGACAACAGGAAAATTAAAGCATAGAAAAGAACCCAAAAGTAGAAGTTTATTGAGCATTAGAATAGGATGGATTAAAATGTCATTAACCTCTTGTGACAAAAATAATCATATTTAATGTAAAATTATCATCAGCCAGACCAAAAATGGAAACAATCAATTAGTCTAAACAGAGTTTATTACTAATAAGTACCACGGCCAGAATTTAGTCAAGCTCAAATAAATAAACGACATGAGTTTTGTACATAATCAGTAGCATCCAATAGCTACTGAGTTCCAGCTAAGTCTACTGGCCATTATATCATTAAAACATTCAGAGGTTTTCTATAAAGCAGATAACTTTATGAACAGCTTAACTTCACATATACTACTTGCTCAATACTTTAAAATATGGATTGTGATTATGCTAATAAAACATGGATTGATATCTTGCATATTAAGTATCTATATAAGCAAATATACATCATAGGTCAATAAATATCATTAGAGAATGTTAAGTCAATGATCTAACTGGAGGACTTAAACCACACTCCATTTAATTGTATAATGTTTGGTTGACAGTTTACATTGCCTATGGTGATTTAATTAACTGTGCTAATCATTAAGCAAACTGTGCCCTAACACACATGAAGTCATCATGTGTCAACAGTGACTTTCCAGAGATCTATATATATGTTTAAATCCTCATCTCCAGATAGTTTTGTAGAAGTCTTACCCAAGTGATGAAGCAAACTTTAGCAAATCAACCCCATATTCCTTGCAAGTCTGTCTCCTGCCTTACTATCGTTTCCTTTTTAAAATCCAGAATCCAAACATGAGGACTTAGAAGATCATCAGAAACAGTGATCAACTTAGCAAATTCTATCATCATTATTTTTCATAACTTTCACTGAATGCACATAATTATCTATATAGCTATTCCTGAGATAATTTTAAAATCGTGCATATAAAATCTAAGAAAGTATGCATCAATTATACCTACATATGTAGGTTAATATATATACTTTTAAATCTAGGTTTGCAAGACATTTTCCAATGTGCCAATGAGAATAACACTTTCTTCACATTCATAACGGTATTAGAAGCTCAAGTGAATCTAGTAAGTGGTTGGCATGGCAAAAAATTTCAATGTGTAAAGAACTAAACATACGTTTCCACAGTTTATATCATTCCAACAAGAAAGTGTAGCCAAAAAAAGGATTGGCAAATATTCACCAACACTTTCTCCACAACCACGCAGGATGACCAGTGGCCTCTCACTGTCATAGGCCATTCCATCAACAACACAAGAACAGTTTAGAAGATGCAGAAACATTTTCCTAAATTGTCTCATGGGATATTGCAAGGAAGCAAAATCTTTTCCATCTCATAAATCACACTACAGATTTCACTCCAAAGCTCTATTCCTTTTTTAAAACGTAGTTTGTAATTTCTTATTATTGTTTATATACTTTCTTTTTTTTTTTTTTTTGCACCTTCAGTGGGTAGCATTCTTGTATGAATTAATATAAACCACGACAAATGCTTGAAGATCACTTTGTTTCAACAGCACAGGACATATGAAAAAATTTGTCAAGATGTAATTTCCACAAAAGATGCAACAAGATATCATTAAGAGACTACTCAAGAACTCACAGAAGCAGAAGAGGCAGGCATCTTTCTACTTCATCAGTATTATTAATAAAACACAAATAACATAACAATTTAAGTAATTTACAGAAATTCTTTACATCCTGGTAAATTCCTGCTGGCATATAGCTGACTGACAACAATTGATCAAGGTGAGAAGTGACTTAGGTGTTAGAAACTTGCATTATCCAACTGCCACTAAAATAAATCTATTTCCATAATGTATCTACTGTTAAGGAGTTATAACTTGGCTATAAAAAGCCACTCCAAGATGAAATTTGGCAGTTAATTTTCTGCTGTTGAATAAAATAGAAAACTTCAGTGTGTTGGACCAAGGGTGCTTATGTAAATCCAGGCCGTTTGTCATACTGATTCAGGTACAATGCCTAGACTTTCCATTCTCTTTTAGAAATGTATCATGTTATACTGTTTACTTAACTACCATTAAATCAAGATACTAGTATTAGCCATAATATCAATCAAATGCTAGCTTCCCATTTCTGTAAGGCAGCATAGTAAAGACTGATACAGGAAGAATTTACAGAAGTCTAATTAAATGTCTTTTGCAATGAAGACCCAAATTGTAAGGTAAAAGTAACACTCTCCATCCAACAAATAACAAAAACATACTGGGTTTCACTACAGAATGCCATTAATGGCAGTCCTTTGACAGTCATACAGAAGTAATAATACCTGTTTAAATTAGGAAATACTTAAATTAGAAAATACAGCAAAGCACATTAAGTTTCTTTATTAACATATTAAGTAAGCACTTTGTGGAAAATTAAAAGATGTGCAGGTGGTAAATGTGCAAGAAGAGACAACATCACGCTGTAGAAAGGATTTGGAGGATTCAGGAAAAGAACAAAGAAGAAAAGATCAAGACATGATACCAAAATCAGCACTTTCGCACTAAAGAGCCTCAAGCAACTTAAACAGAGTTGCCATCAGTTAGCAAATGATCCCAGGCAAGTCCCCACTTCTACTGATGAGATTTTTTTCAAACTTCATTAAAGAAAGCCTCCCAAGATTTATGAAAGTAGAAAGTATTCAGTACCAACTTATCTCAGCACACAGCTCTCTCCAGTGGCGTTGCAGACACTTGCAGCTTCCACAAAATGTGACCCAACCTTAAGTTTCATCATTTTTCCAGATGTTACTGTTGTCATTTTTCTTTTAATAAAACTGTCTCTTTTTTTATACCATTCAGTGAAACAGCATTTTCACTGAAACACACTTGGTTTAAAAAAAAATATTAGAAACTATATAAAAGAATTCATCATTAAACCATTCAATAATCTAAGGAAAAATAAAACTGACTTATTATTGTGGGATCTCTGCTTTCACATTTCTACTCAAGACTAAGTAAAACGGACTGTAGGAATTAAAATGGCTTATTTCTGTGAACGGCTGCAGGAAAATAAATTAGAAAGAGATAAAAACTGGAAGGCAGTAGTAAAAGAATCTGATAGAGAAAGAAGATGAGTGTAGGCTGACTAAATATGATTTTAATAAAACAAATCTGCAATATATTTGTCAGTTAGTCAAGTACTAGGGAAAACATTCTTTAGGTGGTCACATTATGCAACCACACTATACAAAATCTCAAGAAAAGACAAACTATGACCAGTCCTCAGAGTGTTCAAACAGAAGTGATTTGGTGATGGACACAAGTCCAACAGGGGGGTCCACAGGCAATGTCCATGCCAAAGGAACAAAATTAAGCTTCAAGCTTTTGTACCCTTGATGGGAGTGCAAGGAAAGTTTTTATACTACTAAGTGAACTCCAACAACCACTTAGTGAAGTTTTAAGTAGTAATTAGAGACCTCAAAACAGGACAGTTCTACCACAAAGACCAGGAAATACAAAAATTATAAAAATAGATTGAAGTCAAACAGATATCCACTGTAAATAAGCTTAACAATAAAAAAAAGGAAAAAAAGGGGGAAAAAAAAAGAAATTGCACTTCAGTGGCTAGAATGAAAAAGGAAGAAGTACTACTGTATAGTAATGACCATAAAGAAAGTTACTGAAGTATCCTATAAAGTCAGCCGAATATTCATTTTCAAAGAAATGACAGGTAAAACTTTCCTGTGACAACTGGTAACAGGTATCTTTAATCAGAAGTTACTGTGTCTACGCTTACAAATTTCACATTTTCAAATCAAAGCAACTACATGGGCAGCATCCAAGAATTCATGAACCACTGTGGAATGCAAAGCTTTTTAAAGGTATTTAAAAATTAAGGTGCAGTACCCTTCAATTTAAAAAATATAAGTTAACTTTAAAAATTAAGGTATACTGCAAGAAAATAAAAGCAGCACTCCCATTAATAATGCACAGCAAAAAAGTAATAATACTACCACTAGAGCTGCACTAGTTTGATATCAATAATATTTTAAGAGTTTAAGAAAAAATCTGCATGCTGAAGTCAGGATTTTAAAAACAGAGATAAATGTAACTTCTAGGCTTATCATATTACCCTGGGACAATTTATGTTTGGTTCATCTGTAATGAAACAATTAGCACTTTCCTTGCACCAAATATCATTTATTATGGAAGCATTAAATTAGAAATCATAGACAGATGGATGCAGAGATGGATGAGATTGTCAGTAAAACACTGAAAGGAAAGTTTAGAGAAACAGAAGTGTTTGCAAATATAAAGACCGCATATGAATATACTCTCTAACTGAAAGAAAAAATCAGCTGTCGGGGAAAATAACAGGAGTCTAAAGAGGGGTCCAATGCCTAGGTCCAAGTATAGTCTCATGTTTATTTTTCTACTCAGCATTAACTCTAGAACAAGGTACTTCAAGAACCTCCTCTCCTCACTGAAGATACTCAAGCACTATCTGGACACAATCCTGAGCAATGTGATCTAGGGCAACCCTGCCTGTGAGCAGAGAGGTTGGACCCACTGTGGTCCATTCCAACCTGACCCATTCTGTGATTCTGTGGAACAAACAAACCAACCAACCCCTACAAAACCCAGACTTCAACAGCTAACAACCATTTTAAGGTACTGGCAAGAACTTGCTTGGAACACACTGTGCAGCCACCAGCACCTATCATCCAGATAATTTAAACTGAGAGAAGCGCTCATGAAGTCTATTACATGAGGACAGCACGAGCACAGAGGAAACAAGAAGAGACTGCCAGGAGGGTAAGTAGAAGAGAGGCAGAAATCACCATAAATCACACAAATACCAGGAGATCACACCCTGGTTCAAAGAAAATGAACCACCATAAGACAAAAGGTCACAGATAAATAGCTCAATGAAGAAAAACTGATCATGAGAGGCAGACTTCTAGTTTTTAAATTAAAATTTAACAACTACTTTTTTTTCAAAAAAACAAACATCTGAAACAAAATATCCAAATAGAATATGGTACAACTTGATCAATATGCAGAGATAAGCCCCTTGCTTTTATATGGTATGTTCAAAAAGCAGACCATGAACTCCACAAAACTCTCTTCTTCCAGAGTCACCAGAAACACTGGAAGTTCTTAGGCTGGTACTCTAAAAGAAGAAAAGAATTGACAACCACCCTAGGTATCAAAATTCCAAAATATTACTGGTTTATGGTCAAAATATTGACACAACTGTCTTTTACCAAGGAAGTTACTTTAAGATTTAGTAAGGCAGGAATTATTTGTTTCCTTCCTCCAACTATTAGAAAAGAATGGGGGAAAAGAGGCAGGAGTTATTATTTTCCTTTACATTAACTATTTTTGAAACAGAGGCATAGAAAAAACAGTCATAGAAACCTCAGATACCTTGCATTAGATAATTTCAAGTGATTAACAGGTGTAGTACTCACACAAGTGGAGAAAAAAACCCATGCAAGAATGGCATGGAAGCCATGAGGAAAATAAGGGGAATGTGACAGGAAGCAGAAGACAACTATAACATGCAGACACGTCCTGCACAAATCAAGTTTAACTTCTGTGTTGCCCCTTGGGAGGAAACAACACTTGGTATTATTTTAGGGTACCACTTACTTGGCTTAAAGTGCCTTATTGAGCCTTACCACGAAACTTTGCTTGTTTTTTGGTTTGTTTTGGGGGTTTCTGGTAAAAATTAAAATTAAACAAATGTCCTCCCAAGGAAAAAAAAAACCACCACTAATACTAAAAAACAAAATAAAACACTAAAAATAAATAAAATAAGCAAGTAAAATTTAAAAAAAAAGAATACTAGTATGCTACCACAGAAGCAAAATGGCATGTAAAATTTCACAATGGTCAACAAATATAAAGTTGATTTTGTAACAAGTCAGAATTTATATACCTAAATGAGATGCACTTCCATCCCAAACTTTGCATACAACATTAAAGAATACAAAATTATACGCTTTACATCCTACTGCAAATTATTTGATACAGAATTACTAAAGCTCAAACAAAGAATGCTGGTGGGATAATTTGAACTGTAAGACCTAAAAAGAAAGCATGGGTATTCAACTGCAAAGTCAGATTTTCTACACAACAGTGCATCCATTCCTAGTCAATACGAATTATAAACAGACATTTATATTATAACTGCATATAGTAGTCTTAGTACCAAAACCACATTCAGCTGGGTGTTTTACAAATAGAAGTTGTCTACCCAGATGGCTTCTATCAGTTCAGCTTTTCTTCCCAGCTAAAACATTTTATTTTGCTTTTTGCAAAACTGTGACAAAAAAGCAGACTTAAAAAAATAACTGTGTCCCCAAAGACAGAGAAAGAACCCATAACTGATCACAAAGCACAAATCAGATTAAGACATGCTACAACCAGGTGAACTAAGTGCATTATAAGACCACAAGGACCAGCAGCAGTTTCGCTATCTAGTCACCTACCGTCATATACAGATCTATCAGTAAGATCACATTAAAAAAAGCGCTGAATATTCTCTTAATATTTAAGTCTTAACTTACCTTTGACATCTACCTCAACACTCAACCAACATGTAAGTTCTCTGCCAATAGTATATTGACTCCTGTAACATTTTCTAATACAGTTATTCATCCCTTACAATTATTTAGCCCTATGGGGTTGAATTTTCACAGAACGGCTGAGGTTGGAAGGGAATTCTGGAAGTCACCTGATCTATTCTCCCTGCTGAACAAGGGTCACCAAAAGCTGGTTTGCCAAGAAGTGCATCCAGATGGCTTTTGAGGATCTCCCAGGATAATGACCTTGCAAAAGCCCAGAGCAGCCTGTGCTGTTTCTTGACCACCGTCACAATGAAAACATTCAGAACTAACCTCTTGTGATCCTCTAGCTTGTGCACATTGCCTCTGGATCTACTACTGGGCACCACTGAGTGGAGTCTGTATCTTCTTTGTACCCCATTTTCAGAAATTTACATACATTAGTACATTTTAATCCTGGTGTTTGTGGAAACAGGAGCATATGTACAGCTATGTAAACCTTCTTGACAGTAAATTTCCAAACTCTAGTTTGTTTTCTATTTTGAAGTTCATGTTTAATATTTAGTTATCCTTCCGTTGCAGCTCATCACTCACATTAGGACACAAGGAGATGGAATGAAGCTGCATTGGAGGAAGTTCAGATTGGACCTTAGGAAAAGGTTCCTCATTGACAGGTGATCAGTCATCCCAGGTAAGTGGCCATGCACCAACCTGTCAGAGTTCAGGAAGTGTATGGACAACACTCTTAATTACATGATTTAGTTTTAGGTAGTCCTGTGTGGAGCAGGTAGGGACTTAACGACCCTCATGAGTTCCTTCAAGCTTGAGAATGTCTATGATTCTAAGCCACATTTGCTACACAATGACAGACAAACTCGTGGCATGCATCAGCGTGTGGGCTGTGCTTCTGACAGGCTCAGATCTGTGCTGATGTGCAGTAAGGACACAGACCTCATTTTACTAGATTGGATCACTGCCTTACAGTACCGTGTAACCCACTCCCCAAGAAGAACTCTCCTCTTACCCAGGAGGGCATTAACAAAAATTCAAATCAATGATGAAAAATTGTACACACTCCCCACTGGGTTGTGTTCCATAAACAGAAACCACTAGGACAAAAGTAATACCTATAGGAAACTAATGCTTATTCTTTTTAAAAGGACAAAATTTTCAACAGAAAGGAAGAAGTTTTAAATTATTACTAAAAAATACAGCTGCTTGCACCATGACTTTAAGCATACAATCATGATACAAGAGTTCAGAGAGTTTCTACCTATTACCTAAGGTACAACAACTGTTCATGCACACACGAGAACTGTTCATTGATCTCTCCTTATTCCCCTGAAGTTACAAGGTTAACATAGCCAAACCAGACTAACAAACACATCTGGTAAATCCTGCTGACAGCTGAATCCATCACTAATCCACCTGTCTGCTAACAGCCAGATGTTGCTGTTTCTTTAGCACAAAAAGCTGGATTTGTTCACACCTCAGCCAGATTCTCAGCTTAAGAGCAGTCTGTCTTAATTAAGACAAAAAGCTCAGCTTACCATAGAAACAGCTGAGGTTTGGACATACTTCTACTAACTCCACTGGAGAGACCAACAAGCTCTATCAGACAAAGGGACTAGAAAGTTTAGGGGTTATAGGAAAGACATTCAACCAAGAAGCAAAAGTAATGAGAGAGGGAAGAAAAAGGAAAAAAAAAAAGGAAAAAATAGAAACAAAACACACAAAAAATCCAAACAAACAAAACCCCACTGCCATACACCCCAGCTGACATACCCTATCAGCCTTGAGATTCCTAAAATGCACAATGTACATAAGTATCTGAAGGGAAGGCATCAAGAAGATGGAGCCAGGCTCTTCACCGTGGTGCTGAGCAACAGGACAAGAAGCAATGGGCAGAAACTGATGCACAAAGTTCCATCTGAATATGAAGAAGTCCTTTTCCATAGGGATGACTGAGCACTAAAACAAGCTGTCTAGAGAAGTTATAAAATCTCCTTCTCCAGAGACATTCAAAAGCCACCAGCACATAGTCCCAAGTAATGTGCTCTCAGGGACACTGTTGGAGCCAGGGGGCTGGACTAGATAACGTCCAGTGGTCCCTTCCAACCTTATCTATTCTATGATCCTGTAAAGCCTAAGATGTGTTGAAGAAGGTGAGAGAGCAAGTACATTGTACAATGAAGGATTGGAAGCTCAAGAAGTATGAGGACAAACTAGACAGAGCAGTCACTAAAGAGAGACCAGAGTAGAAAGATCAGCTGCAGCTGGGGAATGCAGTCCTTTCCAGAGTATACAATATGCAAACACCACATTACACTGCCCTTCTACCAATACCAAATACTTGCAAGAATCCACTGAAAAGCTCTCATACCTCACCCCACATAAGGCTGTTAAAAGAGAAAAACTCATTGCTACTAATAGCATTCCATCAATTAATCTAAATACAAAGCTAAAGGTTACAACCTAAAGACTGATAGGAGCACATCCATACCGTGAATTTGTTTACTAAGTTTGATTTAAAAGGAACAATGAAAATACAGAAATAGATGCAAAATCACTTATTAAGAATTAACAAACAGATTTAAAGTTTCTTAAACAATATTAAAGAGAACACAAACAAAGGAGCTGATATACTTGATCCCTCACTACTCTTTTTCCACACCACAGGATTTCTTTTTCATTCAAGGCAAAGAAGCTATTCAACTTTTCTCCTTATAATTTTATGTGTGTCCTTTATCAGACTCTATTTAAGTCACACTCTGAAGAGACTTAATTTCTTACTGGGCTTTAGTAAGGTTTCACAGCTGTACTATGTTAGTGTGCCATAAAAATTAACTTATTTTTGCAACACTTGCACTATTTTTTCCGAAAAATAAGTATTTATCTCATTTCAAAGATTACTAACCCAAGATACAGACTGAAATTTAAGAACTAGCAAGCAATTTTGCCTATACAGTCAGGAATTTAGGAGGAGGAATTTAGGACACAACTTTTAAAGTATGCCAATTTATCCAGCGCTGCATCTAAAACTAAAGCGTCTGTTGAGCCAAGCAGCAGTAGTCCGGGTCTAGAGCCTGTCTCCCAGGAAATTAATGCACTACTAATAAGCTCTTGTGGGAAGTTTGGTTTAAACAGACTTGCCTGGGATCACAAGAAACTGACAGAAGGAATGAATTCCAGTATCCCAAAGTGACATTCAATCATTCAAATTACTAGATATGCTTCTCCCTTCCCACAGTCCCCTGTCAATTCATTTTACATTTTGCAGCTTTTGGAAAATACATGTGTCGACTTTGATATGCAGCTCTAATTCCTAAATACAGTGGGTTGAAAAAAACCTCAACACTAGACTTATAACTAAAGACTACCCCAACATACACTTAGAGGGACAGAAATTAATTTAAACTGTTTACTATTTTTAAAAAGAATTTGAAATTTAATATTGTTTTGAAGCTTTTTTATATGTAATACAGAAGATTCAGGGGGCAATGGTCCATTAAGAAATAAAGTTACTTTGAATGTGCCTTTATAGGTACATACAAAATGCAGTATGGACAACCTAATGGAGAACTTACTAAAGGCAATATTTGTAACTTTGAGGAAAACTTTTAAAATGTTTTGCATTCCCAAAGGACAGATCAGCCAGTCATTAAAAAAAGAGTGCAGAATATTTCTTTCCAAAAACTGTACATACATCAAAATCTCTTAGTTCTTGGAAGCATTTCTGTAACTGAAGGAATTACAAACTGCATGATTCAAGTTGGGCAAATGGAAGACGAAATGCATTTTTTGTTTATTGTCTCTTTGAAAAACTTCCTCACAACTCTTTTGAAGAGTTTATCATTGGCTTATCTATTCTTTCTTCCATTTCAAAAACACAGGAAAGCAAAAGTTATAGCCTGATTCTGACCAATTCATACTCAGAGGAAGAAAAGTAAATGTGAACTTTATTTTGTACCATGAATTAAGTGAATTTGTCTCACTTAGACCTTTGAAAAAGGTCTAACCACTTTGGACTGTCCACAGACATTGTCCCTCACAAAAGTTTTCACAAAGTGATGACACAAAAAGCTACAGTTACTTCCATACACTTTGTTTCTGTGTTCAGGAACTACATATAATGCTTCATCCTGGACTGCCAAGTAACAAAATCAACAAAATTATCAGAGAAAATATCACAACTAATGGCAAGCTGCCTAGCATCTCTGTATGTTTTCCCCATGAAAAGTCTTTGAAATTTTACATAGGCAGATGCAGAGAAATAATAATTTAAAAAACCCTAAACAACTGTCTTCTGCTCAATTCTCATAACTGACAACAATTCAATTCTTTTTTGTTAAAAGCAAAAACCTAACATATGAGGTGACAAAGACTTCCTAGAAAACTGGTCGTTGTCATTGGAATGTACATATGAGTAACAAAGCAGTACTAAAAGAAGTGAACAGTCAAACTCAAGGTGGCCCAAGATTACATACATGAAGTTTTGATGTAAATTTTTTTCAGGACTTCCTCATGAGCAATATGTTTCTACTTACTGTGGGTAACTGTTTAAGTTTTTGGTTGGTTGTTTTTTTTCCTTTTAGTAGTTTTTTATTTGTTCCCTTTCTTTCTAAGACTTTCAGGATGAAAGTTTTTGACACTGAAGTGAGCTACAATGTGGATATACTAGGATGTCTCAGAGAGAACCAAAGGCTACTTTGGCAGAAGTTGTGGACAACCAGCTTCTCAAGTCACTTCCTAAGTTATCACATCTTAGCTAAACCAAATACTCTTTAAAAGAGCTATAGACTCCTGCCCCCAGCATAGGGAAGACATCAGGCGCAAATCCAGAGGAGGGTCACAAAGTTGATAAGAAGCATGGAACACCTCTCCTATGAGGAAAGGCTGAGAAAATTGGGATTGTTCAGCCTGAAGAAGACTTGAGGTTGACCTAACTGTGACCTCTCAGTACATGAAGGGAGCCTACAAGAAAGATGGATGCACTTTTCACAGGAGCATGTAGTGACAGGACAAGAGCAATTGGCTTCAAACTGAGAGTAGGTTTAGGTTGGATATTGGGGAAAAATTCTTTACTCTGAGGGTAGTGAGACAGCAGAAAAGGTTGCCCACAGAGTTTGTGGATGCCCCATCCCTGGAAGTGTTTAAGGACATGTTGGATGGGGCCCTGAGCAACTTGTTGGTCTAGTGGAAGGTTCCTTATCCATGGCAGGGCAATTGGAACAATATAATCTTTAAGGGCCCTTCCAGCCCAGGCCATTCTATGTTCTATAAAAATGTAATTTAGGTGACTGCAATGGAAGCAATTAAAACAATAATATTTTTGACTGCTAACTTCATGTATTTTTTTGTCCATTAAAAAGCATGAAAGTGAAGCATCTAATTTCAGCAACAGAAACATTCACGAAGATTCCTAATTAAGTCAGAGAAAAAGTACACACAGTTAGTATTGTCTGGAATCGATCTTTAAAGAACAGGGTCTGAATTAGAAAACCCCAGATGGGGTCCTGATGCCTGGTTATGGTACTACCGTATAAATGGTGACAGACACAAGGTGATTAGTACAAACATCCTCATCTGTTCCCAATGAGGTATGGCACTTTTTTATTATTACTTCTTGAAGCATATTAATACCAAAGTTGTTTTGAGCTGAAAAAACAGAACCGAAGATCAGGCAGTATTAAACAAGCAGAATGTTTTTGCAGTACTTGGGGTGGGGTGAAAAAGAGTATATTCCACAGATGGGGACAAAGTAACAGTGGTCTTAACCCTCAGAACCCACTTCAAGAACTTCTTCACACTTTAGAAAAGGCTGAAAAGCAGTATACACTGAGATAGACAGTAATAACCTTTAAAAAGACTGGAGGTGTTAACATTTTGATTCTTAGAAATGAAATGAAAATATTACTTGTATTTCAACAAATTCTTTCATGTTGGATTTATTACAGCATATACTTGCATAAACAGCTTTTTTTTATTGTGGAATCCCAAATGTTTCAAAGAGGTTTTGAAACAAACCACTAACTTCCTAAAATAACAAAGTTAATTTTCATTCATACACCTCACTTTTCATATATTTTTTCTTATTTTTACTTGACAGAATTGTATTACGTTCTGTTCTTAGTAACAGAGCTAAGCAGATTAAAAACACCTCATTTTTTCTATAAGACTACATTCAACTGAAGAGGCTACCAATGGAAAAGCAATAGGTATGTAATTTATACACATGCACAGCCTTGACTTTTAGATATCCAGTCTCTGAGGAAAAAAAAAGGGGTTTTTTTTAAGCATATATTTTACAATTCTTTAAAAGCCTTGATTCCTTCCAGTATCTGCCAGTGTTGTTCAGCCAGTCTACAGGGTCTACAAACCTGAAAAATCAACACACGTCACCTCTAAGGACTATCACACTAAGACACCTCTTAAAAGTTTCCTCAGTTTTCCCTTACCACCTAGTTTCAGAACTGACTGAAAGCGCCCAATATTCTCTCAGTCTATCCAAAGATTATTTCAGGTTGCAGTATTGACATTTTGTGCTAAGAGAAAAAACACCATTACTTTAGATGACTGTTAAAAAGAGAATGATACTGACAAGTGGTAAGATAATGTTCCACATATCAGAACTACTTTTTGATTCTAAAAAGGAACTTCCCTGAAGGAAGTTTCCAGCAGGAAAGACATACCTTCCTCTTTCTTGGCATAATATTTGGGGCAAGCAATATAAAGGGATAAGGATATTAGAGTGAAACTGATAGGGAAAAATAATGAGTTGCAGTATCACATTTTCCTTCCATCTCCAATTTTGCATGCTTTTACTGTTCAGCTTCACATTTTCTTATTTGTTGCTCCCATGAAAATTCTCCTGGTGCAACAAGTAGTCTTTATCACCTCTCCCAATTCAGGTTTAAAGAAAAAAAAAAAAAACCCACTAACTCCAAACACCTTTAAATGAAAATCCTTTACTAAACCAGAAGACTCATACCCATACATACACATATCCATACATGCTCTTACTCTTCTGTATAACTATAAATTGTGTGACTGAAGAAAGAAAGAGAGGAAAAAGGCATAACCTGAAAGCCTGGTAGAGAGCAACATATCCCAAAAGAAAATGCATCTCTCCCAATCTACGGGAGGTAACAGAACCTCCTTTTCTACAGATAAAAATGAATAATGCCTGAGGTTATGCCCATATTTCATTACTGTGCTTTTCCAAATGCTAGCAATGAATGTTGGCTTTTATATGGTTAATTACAGCTTAATAACAACTTGGGTGACTTGTTCAATTTCAGTCCATAAGTAAGCATGTTAGATAAAGTCTAAATTCAATATTTACAAGAGAAAAATGAAGTTGCATACAAGTGCTAAACATACGATTTTCCATTTTAATTTATTTGTTTCAAAAACTGAACTATAGTTTATCCAGTCTGTATACTAACTAGTAAAGAGGATGCAAGAAACGTATTGGCAAACACTCCAATGTAGGATCTACATAAAAAACAAATCCCAAACAAAACATCACACCACACCCAGACACATCATATCCCCCCAACCCTACAGTAATTAAGTTCAACCTTGCTTCAGACATAGACACAAGATGTCATGCAAGTGCTAAAAGTACGAAACTATTTTCTCTAGCAGTGCATCCTTTCAAATGCTGTGATGAACACGATACACACACCTCTGCTAAACCACCTTACCTGATGGCCTGTCACTGTCAGTCTTCTTTCAGGTGGTCTGAGCATGGCATACATTCAGCTCTTTCACTTCTTTTTGAGGAGTTACTTTACACAGCATAATATCTAGCATATCTATAGCACATACAAAACATACCAGGCAAAATTTCTACCACCTGAAAACTGAACAACTCCACTAGTTTGGAAGGGGAAAACCTGAAAGAATGCACGTAGTCTTACTCCCTTCCCAAACGTGATTTGACACTCGTTTTCAACTATAAAGGCACACAAATTTTCAACGCTCCTTCTACTCCATCCCCAGCGAAGAGAAATCAATTACAGCCAAAGCACCTACCCGGCAAGCACAAAACAAAGACCAACACGAGAACGCTTCAGCAGTTGTGTTAAATGGGAAAAACACAACGCCTAACTAAATAACCACAGCTCTCAGAAAGCAACCGCGCGGCAAGCAAGCATAAAAGTCAGAATAAGGCTGGCAAGACAAAATCCAGCTCTGTAGGAGCTGGTCTGCTGCAGTTTAATTTTCCAGGACTGTCCACCGTCATTAATTGTTGATTTGTTTTGAAGAACAGATAGTGATTTATTTGCAGCGGGATGAAGTTAGGGACCTAAATTCCTGACCGGAGGCTCTCAACGTAAACAATACATAACCTATAAATTAACCATTCTCCATCTGGCAATTCAGATGTAAAATTCATAGTTTTCCATCTACCAGGCGGCGGCAACCGCCCCCCCACAGCTCCCCCCGTCCTCCCTTCTCGAGCGCTTTCTAACAGAGCCTGATGCAAAGTGGGAGGGAAAAAGAAAGAGGAGGAAAGGAAGGGGGGAAGAAAAAAAAAAGCTAAGCCAGCATGAAAGAACCGGGCTCGCACACAAGTAGGGACCCACCAAACGGCGGTCCCCGGCAGCTCTTCCCGCTGAGGAGCAGTGGGAAGTGCGGCGCGGAAAGACCGAAGCGGGCGGGGAGGGGACGGGGATGTCCCCGCGCTCAGCCCGGGCAGCAGCCGCGCGGGGCGGCGGGAGCGCCGTGCTGCCCCGCGGAGCGGGGACCAGGCCGGCTGCCCGGGGCAGGCAGGGAGGGAGGGGACGCCCGGGGCAGGGAGGAAAGGGACACCCGGGAAGCCGCGGTCACTCACTCACTCACAGCCATGGGCGAGCAGCCTCCCCGCCCCCCCCACCCCCCCCGGCCACTTCGCGCCGCGAGGAGCCACCGGCGCTGGGCGCGACACCGCCCGCCGGGCCACCGGGGCGAGGGGGTGACCCCCGGGGCCCCCAGCCAAGGTCATCCCATCGCCCGGAGCGCCAGGGGGAAGAGGGAGAAAATTTAGTATTTGACGGCGGCCACAGAAAAGGGGGGAGGGGAGCAGCCCCGCGGAGGGGCGAGGGGGATGGGAAGGGGGAGCTCCACCACGGGCCAAGGGGAGCTCTGCCCTCCCGCTCCCCCTCCACTCCCCGTCCTCCTCCAGCGCCGGCCGCGGAGCTCGGTCCGGGCGGGCTCCCCCCCACGCCCCCGGGAAAAGGAAAATGGAGCGGGGACGGGGTGGGGGTACCCGCGGCCGAGGTGCCGCGCTCCTTACCCCGCCGCAGCCGCCTCGCCTCGCTGGTCGCAGGCGGGTCCGCTCCGCGCTGCCGCCGCTCCGGGCTCGGAGAGGCGCTGCCGCCGCCGCCGCCGCAGCCAATCGCCGCCAGCCCCCTCCCCTTCCGCAGCTCGCCCCGGTCCCCCTGCCGGCTTCAAAATGGCGCCAACTCGTCTCCGGCTGCTCCAATGGAACCGCCGAGGGGAGCGAGCGCGGCCAGCGCGGGGCAGCAGCGCCCCCTGCCGGCCCGCGCGGGCAGCACCCACAGCCCGCCGCCCGGCCCGAGGGGCGCTGAGGGTGGGCCCGGGCCGGCTGCCGCGGGGCTGCGCTCCTGTGGGCGACTGAGGCAAGCACTTCCCCAAAACGACGAATTATTGAAGGATTGTTGTGAAAAAGTAAAGAATAAAGTCGCTTAGCTGCGGAGAAAAAGCAGAAAAAGTTGCATAAGTCACTCATCTAGCCCTTTGCTCTTGCTTCAGCGAGTGCAAGAGTTTGAGGGGTGCCCTTACAGGAAAATGCAAACAGAAAAGCAATGTGATTTCTTCCCGCAGCTACAGCTAAAAGGCTTCACTTATTGCAGAATCATAGAATAAGTTGAAAGGGACCCATGAGCAGCATGGAGTCCAGCTCCTGGCCCTGCACAGCACCATCCCGAAGAGTCACACCGTGTGCCGGAGAGCATTGTCCGAACTCTCCTAGAACTCTGTCAGGCTGTGACCTGGGGAGCCTGTTCCAGTGCCCAACCACCCTCTGGGAGAACTTCCTCCTTATGCATCAGGACAGCATGTAAGTGTTTAGAGGATTATGATTTAAAAAACACAAATCACACTTAACAGCTGCTGAAATATACCCAGGGCTTTGTCTAATGTGAGAAACACTTTGACAGACTGTTAGCCAAGGCATTGTACTAGTGTTTTGAATCTTTCAGGAAGTCCCCTCAAGCTTTCTGAACTTGCTAATACATTGTAACCAGCATGCTTTATCTTCATTCAGTGCTAAACTACCTCATTGTGTAACACAGACTACATCAGCCCAACCAGAACTACTACTTACAAATCACTTTTCGGGCCCCCAAACTCCCCTTATTTGTATTTCTTTTTATTCCAGTGACATATCTGGTCAACTCCTGAAGAAAAAAAAATAAAAAAAAAAAAAAAAAAAAAAAAATAATAAAAAAAAAAAACGTAGAGAAATAAAAGAGAGGAAGTTTTGTCTGACAATTTCATATTGGGAAGGATCCTGGACTTGGAGTCCAGATATAACTTTTGATGCAGGTTGAACAATTTCCCCTCAGTTTCCCCATTGCCGTATATCTGGGAGCACCGACTTAGCCTTAGGTTGGGGAACACATCCTTTCCAGTGGAGCACTTGCAGATACGTGCAGGGATACTTACAAAGCAGCAGAAAACTGAAACACTCTTTTAACTCTTTTAAAGCAGCTATTGAAATTGCAAAACCCAGCGTATGACTGTGAGTAACCAGTACACTAAGATGCTCCGTACTCAAACATTTTGCTCCGTTTTTCTGATGGAGCAGGTCACAACAGCACCACTTCCAGCGCCTGATCAAGACTCCAGGAGCGGCGGACGCCCCTCGGAGCGGGACAGGGTGCTGAATAAACGCAACCTCCCCCAGGCACGCTCCGCCCTTGTTTCCCGCCTGCACCGAGACCCTTCGCGATTTAGGGAATCGGCATTTTAGAGGTGACTCTTCACTCGTCCTTTTCCGTCTCGGTTTGGCAGTACCGCGCGCGGCCCTGCGGAGGGAGCCCGTCCGCCACCGCCGCTCTCTCAGCCGCGCTCACCGCCTTGGAAATGCCAGGAGCCAACGCTCTGCCTGTGGGACAGGTCAACACGCACCCACTCCCTTCTCCATGCTGTCCCACCAGGAAAGAACTGCAGTGCAAAGCTGTGCCAGCCCTGGCTGTGTCCAGGCTCAGCCTTCCCCATGAGAAATATTGCATCTCTCATGGAACTGGTGACTCTAAGCAGCTTTGCTAAATTGAAGGGGATTTGCCACCTCCTGGAAGCGCAGGCAAGTTGTGTTACTTACAGAAACTGTATACCTCAGAAAGACTAAAAATATTTGTGCGAAATAAATATTTTGCTTCCAGTAGGACATATAGGGAAGGTCAGTGCCACAGAACTTCCAAGACCAGATCTTCAACACAGAATCATAGAATCATTTAAGGTTGAAGAAGACCTTTAAGATCTCTGTGCCCAACCATTGACCCAGCACCGCCGAGTCCACCACTGAACCATGCCCCCAAGTGCCACATTTACATGTCTTCTAAATACCTCTAGGGATGGTGACACTACCACTTCCCTGGACAGCCTGTTCCAGTGCTTGACCACCCTTTCAGCGAAGAATTTTTTCCTAATATCCTAAACCTCCACTGGCACGACTTGAGGCAATTTCCTCTTGTCCTGCCACTTGTTACTTGAAAGAAGAGAATGATCCCCTCCTTACTACAACCTCCTTTCATTCAGCTGTAGAGAGCATTAAGACCCCCACAGCCTCCTTTTGCCCAGACGAAACAAACCCAGCCCCCCCAGTTGCTTCCCATAAGACTTGTGCTCCAGACTCTGTGATGAAGACAATTTCCACATCTCAGTGTTCAAGTGACCATGATGAACATAGTCAAAGAATACCCTTACACAGTAGTATCCTTCTCACAGCCTTCTGTCTGTAAAAACATTGTGTGGAAACAGAAGACTGCAGTAACAAGGGCCTTTTAGTCCCTACTTTATCAGATTGACAATCTCTCCCCTTGGATCATTTTTGTTATCTTTCTCAATTCATTCTTTAAATTTGTTGTGTCCTTGCAGACTAGAACTGTGCACTGTACTCAAGATAGGAGTACATTGAGATTTCCCTCAGAGCAGCGAACTGCTTTGTGTCTTTCAGTACTATTCCTGATGACACCTTACATCTCTGGGTTTTAGGGTTCATTTTTTGGCAGGGTTTTTTTGGGTTTTTGTTTGTTTGTTTGTTTTGTTGGGGTTTTGTTGTTGTTGTTGTTGTTGCTGTTGCAGTTTCAGTCAAAGATTTCAGAGAGCTGACATCAGCAACTTCAAGATTTCATTCACTTCGACTTCCAGGTTTGACAGGTAATTCTATGCTTTACCTTACACTGATCTACTTCTCAAAGCCTATCTTTTTACCCACCCCCTTTCGTGAGGCCTTCTGGAGCTCTTTACACTAGCACAGCATCTGATTACAAAGAGTTTGACATCATGCAAGTATCATTCTGTGTGCATTCCCTTTTCTGGGTCATTGATTAAAATCAAAGATTGTTGCATAAAACAACATAAACAAGCTGAAACATTTCCAGGAGAGAGATCTGCTGACTTTTCTCTACCTGAGAAAGTAATCAAAAATACTCTCTGCTTCCATCCTTCAACCATATTTCCAACTCAGCACTGGACATTTACTTCAATTCCATGACAATTTTGTTTGACGGCTTTTATTAAGAAAGCTGCACAAATGCTCTTTGAAAATACAACTATGTTCCCTGGTTTGTCCTTGTCCATGCACTTCCTGACTCACAAACCTGCTGGAAGTCCATGATTGTGTCACTATCTCCCTTCACAGAAATTACATTGGCCCTTTCCCAACACATTGTCTTTATCCATTGGCCCTGCGATCATACTCTTTTATGGTATTGGCCTTTCACTGTAAGTAGGAACAACTGTCAAGGTAATACCAGGTTTGTGAAAATTATACTTTTGTTTCCATCATAGATGAAACATTTCTCTTTGCTTTTCTTTTAATTGTGACGCTAAAACAATTACATCAAAATTATTTTACTGGAAAAACAATTCAGATTAAGTATATGCAATTTATATATTGAGTCCTTCACACTGGAAGGGGCTTTTGACATGTAGGAGGGAGACTTTCTACTTGTGGGTGTACTGATTTGTATCAGAGAAAGAAAAATTGTTAACTTATTGGTGTTCCTCTTCAACTAAATAGCTGATGCTATTATGAACATAAATTAACTTTGGATCTAATTTTAGTATCTCATATGTCTCTTATGTAATTTGCAAGGAAGCCACATGGAAACAGTGACTTTAGATGACTGGAATTTTTAGACTTTTACTGTCTGTGTTTGTGCTGTTTCCAACACTGTCTCCTTGTAAACAAAAATCAAACAGCTGAATAAGACAGTGATGCTCAGAATCTATAAGCTTCAATATACATGCAATATAAATCTTGAAGTTTAAAAGTACCACTTTTGTCTTAGTGCTAACAAGTCTGATTCTACCAGAAATACCTATTTGTGCTTGTCTTCTAGCTGTTTTCTAATAGGAAGACAAGAGTCATTAAGTACTATATGGTATTTCACAAAAACAAGCAAACCAAACCAAACCAAAACCAACAAGAAAGCTGGAGAGGATATGAGGATGTGATGTTATTCTTCAGCGTGAGGATTGCAGAAAGCCTTTTACTCCACCTCATCTGCTTTCTTCATTAAATAGTTAATAGCTACACTGGGACACCATTAAGATTAAATGACCTACTAAAGTAAGGC
Source organism: Acrocephalus scirpaceus scirpaceus (assembly GCA_910950805.1). NCBI lineage: Eukaryota > Metazoa > Chordata > Aves > Passeriformes > Sylviidae > Acrocephalus > Acrocephalus scirpaceus. The sequence continues at coordinate 49,074,643 of OU383774.1, read as the reverse complement.
AGACTACTAAAGCAAGAAGCATTACCCCCTCACAAAACATGTCCTCACCAGTCACCTGTAGATGTGTCTTTATCTCCAACTTCTTCCTAAAGAGGCCATTGCCTATTTGGAGACATGTATGGGAAGAGAACAATAATATGCTTCATGTTACAGTAGTCACAGAAGCAAAAACATAATTTAGATTTTTAATGTCCTAAAACAGAATCTGTTTATTCACTGCAGTCAGGAAGTGATGGTGCATATTTTGCTACCAACCAGGGCATCCTTTTTGCCTTAACTCAACAAATCAAACCATCTTGCCATCTGATAGGAATAGGTTAGAGAACATTAATACACAAACCTTACATCTTCTGAAACAAGTCTGTTGTTGGGTTTTTTAATAGGTTTTTAAATTCTAGTATGACTTCACAGCTGCTTTGTTGCTAAATGTCATGGAATCTTCTTGCTGACCATATTTGCAAAATGCATGCCTACAATTTTGCACCAATAAAACCTATGGAAGCCAGTATCTAAAAAAGTAAGGGGAAAAAATTTATTCTTCCCTTGGTGCCTTGCAGATAGGTATGACAGTAGTGAATACAGTAGTGAATTAGTATTTTGGGAGCCTGTACCAGCAGTCCTTCTTTCCCTGGTGATTAGTTCAGTTTGCCAGTGAACTAAATTAGTTTCTCCTCTGAGTTACTATAATTGATTTAAGTACTCTCCATCCTTAACTGAGATGTAGGATAGGAGGTGGGAGAGTATAGTACATAACTTGAATATTCTAAAGCAATGTCATTAGCATAACAAAATGGGAATAAATTAAGAACTTTCTACTGTAAGTTGTATCTGTAAAGTGAGCATCTCAGTTGTCAGCTTGAGGAAATCAAATAAAAATAATTTCAGATAAAAGGTGAGTGGCTAAAATGAACAAGTATTTGACCAAACAGAGGGGATGTCAATATGGACATAACTAAGCACATTCCACTAAACTTTTATAGTATTTGATCAACTTCTTTCCTCTTGCTTAAACATTAGTATATTAAGCATTAAATACTTGAACATATTGTGCTCTATAAAATGCTGGGTATTTTTTAGTTGGTCTATTTGGTGCTTTCTTTCTTCTACTCACACTTTTTCTTTTTACCACTCCACTGTCTGCCCTCTGTTTAAAGCTACTTACTTTAATGTCCCATTGAATTTCAGTCTACTGAAGGCAGTCTTATATTCAGTCTCCTTCATTTTTATGTAAATGGCAGATGCTATTTAGAGAGTTCCACTGACTAAGCAGTGACTGGACCTTCACCTTGAGTGTCAGCTTCCTAGAAACTCCCCATGCTCTACTTTGAAAGACATTAATTGTTCAGAATCCTGCTGCCTTGGCTGGCATTCACAACCCAAAAGCTCAGCTTTGTTGTGGGCCAGCAGTTGTTATATTGTCTAGAGCATTCTGTCTTAAAAGTTAAATATCACCATTCTTTCAGTTCTGTTTTGCTGTAGCACTTGAAACCTAAATTACAGAACAGGTGCCTTACTGTCAAGAAAAAAAAAATCTATGTATCATGGAGATTTTAGATAAAAATCATTAAATGAAAGGTTTCAAGAACTTCCAAAATAAAATAACTAGGTGTTACTTTTATTTTTGCCCCACTATTTTTATCTCCAAACGGATTCATCCAGTACTAGAAGGAAATCAAATAACAATATTTAAATTACAAACTAGTTATATCATAGTCAAAAAAAAATACTAATCTAGCCATGGCTCAAACATCACTTGCTACAATCTGTTGACTATATAAAATAATACTCCTTTCTCACATAATCAGCAGGCTACCTGGAATTATTTTTTTTATTTGTAAATATATATAACTTTATCAAGACCCTAATTCTTAAGTTAATTTTCAAGTTGAAGTTTGAAAACAAAAACCTCCATATTATCTGTGGCAATTAATAGGTAAAAAGCTCTTACTGTATTTTTACCACTGAAACTTTGATGTGACATTTACATACCAGAATTCCTCTTTGCCATATAAAAGCTTCAGAAAAATAATTTGGCAAGCAACATTCCTGGTTTGTTGAGTAAACCAGTTTTCTTAAAGTACACCAGAATTTCTCCCTAGAGATAGCTCGATTTAAATTCAAAGAATTATGCAACAGTATTTCTTAAATCATCTTGAAGTCTCACTTTTTCAAGCAAGATTTAGTAGAGTGACAAGACAAACTATGACCCAAGGCCCTTTAGAAGGAGACATGATTGAATCTAAGTCTGTAACTAGTCCTCGTGAGCTCAAATAGATGCTATATTTAAATGTTATTAGATGAACAATGTTATAAGTAGAAAATCAAGCACTCTGCTGTGCCAAGTCTGATAACGAGATCACAAGATCTAAATGATTGAGCTATCATTCCATATTAACCCTTAAACATAAACGCCAATCTCAAGTAGTGCCTGTTGGATAAATTTTTTTTTTCTCCTTTTAATAACAGATGTAGTCTCATCATTCAGTCTATCTTAAATTTGCCTGATCTTTTCTATTAAAAGGCATAACACAGTCATTTATTGTTTCACTAACAAATATTTAATTTTCTGCATTAGTATTTTTCATGTCAGCTATCTTCTTTATGATGAGTTATTTTGGAAAGTTTTATCTAAAATGTTTCTGGAAGCAAATTTAATGGAAACCTTTCCATACACAAAAGAATAGTATGATGTTTTTATTAAAAATTCCCAGTTCTCAAACAAGAACAAAAGCCACCAGTTTAGAGGAGGAGGCAGGACAGCAATTAGGCAACACCATGGGCAGGGAAGAGTAGCAGAAGCACTTTCTCTGGCAGTAGTTTCATTTTAGTGTAGTTTACCTGTAATTTGAAATTGCACCTTAAATTGGGCCCACACAGAAGAAAGCAGTGCAACAACTTAGTTTGGTACAAGTATCAGAGATCTCTTGCATTTAAAGTGTCAACTATAGCAGTGAACCATAAAGGAACCAGGATGATCCTCCAAAGTGATCAGTTGCTATTTTCCCTTTTTAATGTAGGAAACATAACATCAAAACTCTTTTTTAAAAAGAACATTACTCGCTTCCTGTATGCAAATAAATTGATGTGATCTGTAAGGTTCAATCAACTTAAACTTAAAGAACACTTGGAAAACTGAATCAAAATCTGATTGCATAAGGTGGAATTTTTCCTTTCACTCTTCTCTTAGACCAGTTAAAGCCTACAATTTATCAACTATTATAAAAGTGATATAATAAATGTCTAGGAACAAAGGAATAGATAATTTTTCATAACTTGTAATCTATTCAATAATACTACCTCACTCTTAGATTTTTACCTCTGTGAGACACTTCCACCACAATCATAGATGCATGTTACAGGAAGTGTGGTTTGGGTACACATAGTAGTGGTAGATAGGTAGCGTTCTGAGTAACTTTATAAATATACATAAAAATGAAATTACAATATTCGGACTCCTCTGAAAACAAAGAAAAAACGTGATCTCTTAATGCTTCGTGGTAAATATTTTCACTGTTACAATGTTTAACCTCTTAGACACTGCTTTTTCCTTCCCTATCCCCTTCTCCTAACAATGTTTCCAATGGAATCTTTTTCATGATCTAGTGCAGGACACGGAATATGGGGGAATTATTTGCAGCTTTGTCTCAAGCAAGAGACTTCCCATGTGCTACATGATTCCCACATAGGAGCTGTAGCAGCTGTAACAGGATCATCAGGGAAAGTGTATTTCATTATAGTCAATGAGGTTGAAAAAATGACATAAGGGTACTGCCAGTTGTAACATGTGGTTTATTTAATTAGGTACAAGTAATGGGAGAACCCCCCAAATTAAATACATCTGAGACAATTACTACATACACAACATGAATGCTTGAGAGCTCTGATCTCCAGATATTACCTTCAAAATGTCCATGTGCAGCACTTTTACTCTCTCTCTAAATGCTTAGCTTGGGTGTTGCATGACTTAGCCTGTGTAGAGAAGCACATAATTACTATTATGGATGAAAAATAGTGGCAGACCGGGAGACTCACTTCAACAGCTCTCTTCTGCTGTAGATTAAAATGCTACCGAAGACCAACCCGTAGCTTCCAACAAAACAAGGCCATCACCTGGCACAGGAAAGGAGACTGTGCTTTGGTTGCAGGGTTAACTGGAAGGAACGCCTGGCCAGTGGATTTGACCAGTTTTCTTTATTAGCAAATAAACTAATTTCAGAGACTTTATAAATCATATACTTTAAAACCTTCATAATCCATTTGGGTGACATGAAAGAATAAGCGTTACGGATATTTAGAATGGGCGCATCGCTTACTGGAGCTCTTGTGTGCACTAATGAAATTTAGGGAATTACTGTTACAAGACTGAGGGGGTTTTTAGGAAAAATGTGGTTTGCCTTGCATAGTATCAAAAGATTTGGGGGGAGGGAGGGAAGTAGTTACGTCATATTAAAATACTACTTTATACATGCAGGAGTGAAATTTGCAAATCCATGCTAAGAAACACAAGTCAACGAAACTTGAGAGCTTTTACACTGAGGACAATCCTCACTGGAACTCTGTTGATGTTCCCTCACTAAGACGAGAACACCACCCACGTCCTGGCACGCCAAGAAGCCAGCCCCCGAAGGAGGGTAAAGCAGCCTAAATCCACCCCCGGCGCTGGCTCCGGGCGCTTCCCGCCGGGCAGGGCGCGCGGCTGTGGGGAGAGGCTCCGCCCGCCTCCGCCCCTCACGGCGCCACGCGCGGGGTGAGAGGGCAGCGGGAGGCGGCGCCATCTTGGGAGCGGGGGCCCGGCGGCGCTGCCCCTCTCGCGGCCGGGAGCCGCTGCCTTGAGGTTCGTGTCCTTCCCCGCGTGTGGCTGCGGCGGCTGCTGCTCGGCCGGGCCGCGAAGGGAAGCCGCTTCTCCTCCGCCGCCACCGCTGCTGCCACCGACCTGTGCCACCACCGGCCGGGCCGGGGCAGCGTGGGGATGGCGGTGTCAGCGCGCAGGAGACGGCGGCTGCTGAGGTTGTGTGACGTGGGCGCCGCGCTGAGGGAAGTGTTTGTGTCTGGGGGGGAAGAGTGGGCTTTGCACCGTGGGGAAGGGAGGGATGGGGCTGTTGATACACCTCCCCGAGGCGTGGGGCAGGCGGCCGCGCCTTCGCCTCGGACACGCTGCTGCCAGCCCGGTGTGGGAGCAGCGCCTGCTTCCCCCGGCTCCCAGGTGTGTCCTGGAGCCATGTGAGGGGCGCTGGGGTAAGCGCCTTATGACCGCCGTACCAACCGTGCAAGGAAAGCCAGCCAGCTCCCCTGTCTGTAGGTTCTGCCATATAGGCCTTATTTTTCCGTTTGGGAAAGGTATTGTACAGGTGTAGTTCAAGACCTTGAGTGAGTTAGTTGATTGAACTTTCTGGATGTTTCACAGGTCAGTTGAAGTGGTAAATAAGTCTGGCATCCCTGTGTGCCGGCTCAGGTTCAATGCTTACAACCAGGTCTTTACAGAAATGATTCAGACCCGAACTTGCCCCATTCAAGAGGTGAGAATGTCAGAGAGACTGCACTTTCCTTGAGCGTACTTGCTCAGTCCTCACCAAGGACGCATGCTTTTGCATGCATCTTCACTCTCTCCAAGGTTAGTGAGGGAAAGTCTGTCAGAGATTAGCAAGAAAGGAGATTCCTATGTTGGACAGTCGCATAGCAGCAATTTTCTTTTATTGGAGATCTTGTCATGCAGCAAGTGTTTTCTATTTTAATTCCACATCAGGAAATGGGGTCTGCTTAAACACCATCCAAGAAGAAGATGAGGACATAGAAGCTAATAAAGTAACTTTTTTACCCCGATTCCAGTTTTGAGTGGAGGCAGAGTAACATTTTTTTTATATATACATGGGGATAGAGTCAATGATTAGTAGTAAGGTCGTACCTGCTTTCTAACATAAAAAAATAAAGAGCTAAGAAGCTGGAGGTATGCAGAAAACACATAAATCTTGAGAGGAGGAGAGAACATGGTACCAGTTCTGAGGGGGAGAGAGAGTTGTGTGGCCATGTTTCTTCCCCTTCTGACAGTAATGCTTTCTTCCAGGTACTAAAGTCAAGTGCGGACAGTAACATCTCCTTGGTTTAGCCAGTTTGAGATTGAGAATGGCAGGTTTCTCTTCTTTTGGATGGTAGGTGAGAAAGTGCCAAGAGTAACACCTTTTCTTGTCGGTTTTGCAAGTGAACATGATGGGATAATGGTTACTTACAAATCCTCCCATAACACTACCTACAGATCCTTTCCAGATAAAGAAAAGATTTATTTTCTTACCCAGGATGAAGGGTATGTGACGCTTTGTTAATATTTAGTCGTAGAAAGTTGAAATGTTTCAGAAAACGGTAGAATAAACCTTCCGGTAGGAGAAACGTGGTTTTTTGTGTTTGAAAATGCATTTATTTAGAGGGAAAGAGTTTGCTCTTTATTGCATACCATGTAGACTTCAAAATCCAAGCAATATACACTAATAGATGGATAATGGCACGTCGTAGTGGTTAATGCCATCTTGCTTTGTAATAGCTTGTCTCTGAACCTGTCTGGAACTTAATGGTTTAATTCTTAGAATGCAGTCTATTTGGGACAGGGATATTTTTTAGTGTGTGTTTAATTTTAGAAGACATGCAATCAAGTGATCTTGGTCCCTAACAAAAGTCTTTAGTAGTTCCAATACCAGAACCATAAAAACAGATTGCAGCTTTGATTTTATTACTTAACTAGTTTTAAATTACAAATGCCACCCAGCACCTGTTTGATGTTGAGTTAGTTGAGTTTGGTTTGTGTCATGGTTCATTTCATGTTTCAGAAAACAATCCTCATGGTTGAAGTATTTGCATTTTTGTTGGTCATATTAGCAGTGATGTCAGGCATCAGTTTGTGCATTGGAAGTTGGCATATGCTTATCTTTAAAAGAGATTTCAAACACTTGGCAGAATAACAGCTAGTAGAGAACAGTAGTAACTGTTCAGTAGTAATAAATCAGAGATTGTTGATGTAATTAATTTTTCAAATAGTCACATTCTAAAAGCATGATTTGTAAATTATTTAAGGCATATCATAAAATGTGACTGCAGGAATGATACAGCACTAATGTAATTTTTTCTAAAGATGAGTGATAAGTAATGTAGCAGTCTTGTTGAAACCATACTTGTGGTAGATGACATCTGTTTTTCTTCTGGGTAAGTACATTCTAGTTGTGACCACAGAGACTGTGATGTCATCGGCTTGCATAACTTCAGCTTTTTTATACTTTACTTTAAAAATGTGCATGCTGATAATGTATTCATTCTTTTTTTAAGATGCTTCATGCTGAAAATACCGTAAGTCTCTTGGAGTGTCAGGATGAAATCACAATTGAACCGTGTTCTAAAAGAATGAAGTCAACAGAAGGGGCTTGTGAGAAACTCCCTGATGATGATAACAAAGGTACTCCGAAAAAAGTGGATGATGAGAGAAAATCAAGTGGTTGCATACCTATGTGTGCCTTAGATAACCAAGGGCAACATGAAATGCAGAAGCAAGAGAAAATACCTTCTGGTGTCTTGGGATCCTTGAATGAAGTTCTCCCTGAAAATAATCCAATGCTTAGTCAGACAGCTGATTTAGAAACTGTGCAGAATATAAATCCTTCATTTGCATCAATGAATGACTATAAAGTTGACGAGAAGGACCCTTTTATTACAAATAATGCTGGTGAAGATAATATTGAAAAAAGCAGTACATCATTCTCAGTAAATAGAAATGAAGCAGATGAAGACTTTTTTACAAGCAAAGATTTTATAGGACCTATTTACAAGCCTGCCGAAAGTAACAAACAGGACAAATCTGGCAGTTGCAATGAGTGTAAGAACACTGGAGGAGACGAGAATGAATTAAGTGAAAGCAGATGTAAAAGAAAGGAGGCAAAGAAGATGCAGGCTGTTTCTGCCACTGTACCAGAAATAGATGATGAACTGGATCAGTTCTATAAAGAAATTCACCAGCTGGAAAATGAAAATTTAGATACTAATGTTCAGGAAAAAGAAACTGAAATTTCTCAGGAACAGCACTCTCTGTTTAACTCTACTCAAAGCTCACAAGAGAATTATCAGCCTGTACTTTTGGGCAGTCCACAGCCATTTTACGAGAATGGACAGTGTACTTTGGGGGAACAGAACAGTCAGAAAACAAACAATGAGCCACAGTTAGTTGTGGAAACAGGTGGCTGGAAAACTGAAAATACCTTTAGTGGCCAGGTAGATACTTGGAACTGCTCAGTGCCTGAATTCAGACCTGCTTGGCAGACTGGAGCATCTCTCAAAAAACCTCAGGGACCATTTCCTCCTAGATTGAACCATCAATCCCATTTTCAGATATTTAATCCTTTGCCACAAATCCCAAATGTTCCCCCTTCTCAGAATGGGGGACTTCCTTATGAAAGTTACCATTGTTACAATGGAAATACTGGTATCAACAGTCATGGTCCATTGCTTGATCAAAATACCAATTATTCTGGTCATACTGACATCCATACTACTCAGGTCTTCAGGAATGGGAATAATGATCACAATGGACTCCAAAGTAATGGTTTCTGTGAAACCAGAGAAGAGTGTTGGAAGGATCCAAAAGCGGACAGTACGGAAGGAATGCACAGCTTTTCTTCATTGCAGTTATCAGAAGAAAGATTCAGTTGTTCACAGAAATTGCTTCTAATCTTAAGAGGCCTACCAGGTTCAGGGAAATCAACACTTTCTCGGTAAGTGAAGAGTTACAGCTTGAGAAGTTTATTCAAGTAAAAATTTTTAAGAATTTAAATGTATTCGTAAACACTAAGGAAACTTTTTAGTTTGTAAATTAGGCTCTTAAAATGCAGTAGTTTAATGCTGTCATTTGTTCTTAAAGAGTGCAAATGACATTAAATATGAAAAATATTTACTTGGGGGTTTTGTCTGAAAATACTTGGTTGTGGTGTATTGATGAAACTGAGCATTATCTCCTTCCCTTTTTTCATAGTATGGTCTGTCAGTTGCTCTTCCTTATTTGTGAACAACACACAAGAAAAGTATTTTTTTGTCAAAATTAACTTGTTGAAGTCTGACAGAGTTAAAAGCAGGTACCACCTCCAACTTGGATTTTCCCTTTGTGGTTTTTTGGCCTATTTTAAAAAACACAAAAAGTGGATAGAGCACAGATGCTACCTGTATTAAGTGAAAATAAGTTTCTCTTGTGTTTATAAAAAAAGAAGTTGCCAAATCAATATTTACTGATTGAGTTTCATCCAGAAACTACATCACAGATAGAATGTCTTCTGTAGTTATCACCTGTTGTAAGCGAAGAGTCTGTGAAATAGATACAGTGATCATGTTCTTATTTTTTTTTTATATAAAGGATTAACATTCTATTAGTGGATTTTTTCTGGATATTTAGGAGACAGTCATCTCTATATTACAGCTAGAAATCTCTAATAGGTATTTTTCTTACATGTTTTGGTAATTTTTGCTATAATTTTTTATAGGTATTGATTGCTGTATTTTGCAAACCTACATTTATGAAGCTGCGTGCTCCCATTTGGTATTCCTGCAATAATTTCTTTAATATGTAAAGGCAACATAAAAAAATTTTTTAAATAGCCCTGTGGAAAAAATGCTGCTTTATTCAGTTCAGAGATTGGATAATACTTAATATGAAGCTACCAAATATATTTGTTTTCTATGTTTGGTGTGCTAAATTGTCTCTAAATCTTTCTCCAAATATATAACTCATATTATCTGAAAAATTCTAAATATTTTCAGGTTTTTAGGAACCCATATTTGTGCTTTTTTTCATCTCATTAGTGAAATCAGTTACTAATTTTATTTAGCAGATGAGAAAGTGGGTCCTATGAGATCAAGGTTAAGAATAGTTACCAAAAGTGAGTGCAGAATTTGAATGGCATGGAGCTTGTTTTTCAGTGTATTCAATTACATGCGGTTTCATGTGTTTAATGCTTGGTTGCAGTCATTAATTCCCATGAAATCATGGGTCTTTGATACCTTGGGGAAAAAACATTCCAGAATTAGTGAGTGCCATGGGAAAAATACTTTTATTATTAGTCAAGTTTTAGTAAACATGTTTTGAACATGTTTTTATCATATTATCAATGTAATATCATGAAATTCTGCAGCATAGACTCGGACAGCAATGATGTTATATCTGATGTCGTATTAGTACCCACAGGTATCTTTGCAGGTGCAGCATTTTTGGCACCTGCAGACAAACCTCTACCATTTGTGCCACTAAAATAACTGTGAAGGAAGAGCAGAAAACTGACATTGTCTTTGCGGATCAGCACTAGAGAGGAATGAGGTGTCTCTTGCAAGTGGGTTTCCCAAGCAGGAAATGACAGCAGAGCCAGTAGTGAGACCTTGGAATCTCAAATTTCTGTTTGTGTTTTGTACTGAGTAAGGGTTTTTAAGTACAGACGCTTTCCTTCCTGCTCACAAACTTGACTTGTGTCTGTCTTGAATCTTCCAATGAAGTTTTTTTGTTGTTTTGACTCCTCCATTCCAACTAAGACATCTTTTTTGGAAGAGAGTAGTTGATGTGAACTAGTCCGTTGTTCTGCTTGGAGGAAGTCTCTCACCATCACTGGATCAGGTCAGGTGTGTCTTTGTCAGGCCTGATCTTAAAAACACCACAAGATTTCTGTGGTCTCACCAAACTTCTCTAGTGCAGTACAAACCACCAAAGTAAGGAAGTTCTTCGGAATCTCCAAACTGAAGTTCCCAAGCCATAATTTGCATGTCCTGTGTAATAACGTGTTGTTACATAATAGAGTATGGCTCCTCTTCTCTGCAGCTTCCTGATAAGAGAGAGTTTTATTCACTGTAATGGGGTGACATCAGACCTTTTACTGTCTCCACTGCCAGACTAAACAAGCCCAGCTGCTATTAACCTCTCCTTGGAGGTTGTGTGCCTGTAGCCATCTTGGCAGCCATCTGTTGAGCCTTCCATGTTTTTCAGCATGTCTTTTGAACTGGGAAGTCCCACAGTGGACACAGTGTTTCAGAACTCACCGCACAAGAGCCAGGCAGAGCGTGGGTGATGCTTTCTCAGGTGATCTACTGGCCACTTCCTCTACTAAAGCCCAGACTGTGATTTGCCCTGCCTTTGATGAGAGTACACCATTCAGTTACCTTGTTTGATGTCCGCTGTAATCCTCAGACTCTTTCCAAGGGGGCTGTTCAACCACTCACTTTCCTGCCTCTGCTGAGGCTTAGGTTTTGCTTTACGTATTGCTTAGCCCAGTTCTCAGGTTTCTCTGTGGCCTTCTGGATCGAAGCCTCCCTGTTCAGCTCAGTGTTGAGCATCACTGCTGATTTGGTGTCATCTGCAAGTTCTCTGTCTCATTGTCCAGGTTAATGATACTGAAAAAGTGGTCTTGCTATATCCTTTGTTGTTCTCTGCTTGTTAACTGTTTGGGAGATGATGTTGGAAGCTTTGATAATTTCTGAGTATGCTGCGTTCATCATTCGGCCATCATTGACAAAGATACTTGTTTCATTAGTGAGTGCATTCTGGTCAGTAAAGAATGATTTGCCTGTTGCAAACCCCACATTGGCTCTTCCTGGTTATCTTAATTTCCTTAACATGTTTGGAAATAGATTCTGAGGATGCACTGCATTGTTTCCAGAACAGAGCTTAGGTGAGGTCTAGCAGCCATTAGTTCTTCAGGTCTGTGTCTTTATTTGCCTTAAATATAATATCAGCCATTTCTGGCTCGTTGGGGAGCTCCCTGCCTCTCATGGATTTATTTCCTGTGTCCACCTGACTTAGACAATCCTAGCCTCTGAGGCTCATACAAAATCCTGTTTCTTAACTATCCATTTCCATTTTTGTTTTCCTGTTCATATCCAATCATGGCTTTTGGTCTGTGCTCACTAACTCCATATCTGCTTCTAAATTCTAAGCTGATTTTTTCAGTTCAGTCTCCATTCCGTTTCTTCCCAGATTAATTTTCTCCCTCTTTCAGTCAGCGGTATTATCTCCCTCCCTACTCATTATACCAGTGTCTTCCCTCTGCTTCACTCTTTGCCTGTTTCCTAGCTCTACTGCCAGTACCAAGTTGCTTGTTCCAGTGTTTATACCACAATGCTTCCTGTGTCCTCCTATTTTAGGCCAATTTTGTTCTTTTTGTTGCCATTCTTCTGTTGGAAGAAATGTGTTTTTATAATGCAGTACTGGTCTTGAATCAGCTTCCTGCCACTGCCAGACTGTGCTGCTCAGGGTTGGGTTTACTGCAGTGAGAGTCATGAGTTCCTTTCACTGCTGTTTGCTGTGCACGTGACATTTTAGAGTTGTACACCTTGGGCAGGTTTACAAAAAGTTTTTGCAGGGCAAACAAATGCATGCACTTTGGTCAGATTTCACTTCCTTGATCCAAAACTTCTCAGAGAAAAGCTTGGAATAACAAAATAGTATACAAATGCTTTATTTTTGGTTTTGGAGGAGATTGAGCATTTAGTTAAAAATGTTTGAAAACAGTTTGGCCAGATAGATACCCATCAGTGATAGCTTTAGCCCAAGTAACCAAAGTCTGCTACAATTAGATGATAATGTGATCTTACAGTCCTGGGAAAGTTACAGGAAAAGAGACTTGTATTTTTAAAATATTTTGCTACTGAAATTGGCAACAATTACAATTTGCCTTTTCTCCATAAATATCTAGGCATTAATTTGAATAAAAGGGAGCTTAATGAAAAATATTGGTGTCATTTAAGAAGTCCATTTTTAATTAAGTCCAGTAATATATAAAGACAGTTGTCTTTCTCTGGGGCTGTTCTTCCTCAGATCAAAATCTTCTGAAGAGTTACACTTGGTATTTATAGCTGAATGTAGAAACAGTGGTGTGCTGTTTCTAATTATGTATTTATTTAAACAGTGTTACAAACAATGCTTTTAGAGGAGCATTTACACAGCTCAGTAATGCTGCATATTTTGAAACTATATTTAGTTATTGCCTACTTTTTTCCTCTTTTATGATATGCTAGCTATTTTAAATAGGTGAATTATTCAATTCTGAGATAGCTTTTTTATTATAAAATCATTTATCAAAGTGGACTAACCAGGCAGGATACAGATTTGGGAACTATTTTAGTTTTGAAGAAGAAGGATTTGTGTGTATGCATGCATGCATGCATGCACACATTCATTGGAAGAAATGTGTACTGGTTTGCTGAGTAGTTAATATTCTGGTTTCAACATGAGATTTTTGTATGTCAGGATAATAGCTTCTATTAGATCAGATAGCATTTCTGGAAATAGTAGGTGAGCTGCTTTAATTTCCATGTCCTACTGTGTTCAAAGGTGGGTGTTTGCTTGGAGGGAAGGTTTAGGGTGAAAAAGATGTATTACAGCAGGTAGATAATATGTTACTCGTTTCAAGCATGTGCACATTGGGATGCTGACTAATCTGTAATTTCACTCTCATTAGAAAGACATTTATCTTTTTTTTTTTTTATCTCTTAAAAGTGGAATATCATCTCTGTGGGTTGAAATAGTAATGATGCTTTCTTTCTATAGATATGCTCTTTTTTTCTTTCTGTTCTCTAGTTCATGGGCTTGAGATAAAATTTATTTCCAAACACATGTTAAGGGTAAATTAATTATTCCATACGATGTCGACCAATAGTTTTTTGCTTGGAATTTTAAAAGTTTAAATACTGTAAATTCTGAAAGTGGTAATTGTCAGGATTTTAAAATGTTACGTTTTATGATTTAAATTCACAGTTTAGAAAGAGGTTCCAGACATTACTGTAATTTTTGAAGTTTCAGTTCATAAGCTCATGATTTTGTGATAGCTTGTGTGTTGCGTATGAGGTAAGGGCTCTGTTACTCTGGCCTCTTTGGTAACTACTTTGCCTTCTCAAATTTCGTGGGTTTAGGATTATTGCAAATACAGTTTACTATATTAAATCTGTCATTTCAGTTATATTGGTTCATTAGCAATTGTGGTGTATTCTGAACTTCAAGGAATACTAAAAAAAACTATTTCAAGAACACACTTTGTTGATGGGTTTGCAAGATTTCTGACCCTTGTCACTGTATTTCTTTGTTGCTACTCATGATGTTTGGAAGATACAACAAAAGAGTTCGAGTAAGTGAGTTATTCTCCAGAACATGAGCAAATAGAATCAGTTCTTAGAAATAAAAATGAAGATCAATGTCTCATTAGCGTTGATTTGTCAGTTCATATATTCCTATAGAAACCTGATGCTCAGGCCTCTAGGAACTGTAGGGGTGTGTCCATCTACACAGCCAATAGAAAGAATCCCAGATGTTATTTGGTATCTTTTTTTATCAAGGCAGATGGTTCTTTAGGATATGTGTATATACGTTCAGCACACAAGGAGTGAGTATGGAAGATGGATCCAGTTTTTCTAGCATTATTAATTGGCAAATGTAGCATACTGTAAATAAGAGAATTGAGCCATGTGTGAAATCACAGCCAAGTAACTTAATGAATATAAATTTGTTAAATATTTTATACAAGAGAGGAAGATGGATAAAAAATTGCTGCTGTATGTGGCGTATGACTTACTGGTGCCATTTGATCTATTTAGAACAAAAATAGATGATTAACCCTTCTGCACTCTTCTAAACCTGTGTAATACACACCCTATTAGGCCCTAACAAAGCCAATTATTTATCAGTGTTCAAATAAAATGGCTGCACTTTATCATGCTCTGCTATCTCAAATAGCATTGCTGTTTGTCCTGAAGCAACCTTAAAGCTCTGGAAAAGAAGGAATAAGGAGGAAATAACAGTTTGTGCGCAGCTTTGATCACATTACTTGACATTGCACCATTAGTAGTTTCTTCTGGTCTTTAGTAATCTGAATTTTGTTGCACATATGTCTATATCTGAAAAGTAAAAATAACCAGCAACATAGCTGTGGGACAATAAACCTGTAGGAGTAAAAATCAGCACGTACAGTGTCCCAGTCATTAAACCGTGATCCATAATGGGCCTGTTGTTGGTGACAGATGGTAAAACATAGGAAATTCCTTGTGTAGGAATTACATTTAAGTGGCTTTTCATGCACATATATATGGGAAAGCTTGGTAAATTAGAACTAGCATATCTTTGTTCCATTAAGTTATTTGGGGTCTTGCCAATTATTTTTTGCTGCCTTCTCAGCAGTATTGCAGTCCCACATATTGCTAGTGCAGTTTGGCTTTTGTAACCTGTGGGTATGTTGCTTATTTCTAAGCTGGAATAGTTGCCTAAATTTCTATAGGACAGTGATATCTGAGTGTTGCAGTGGGCTCTACATGCTCTGTGGCACTAAATGGCTGTTTTCTGTTTTCAGATTTAAATATGCCATAGAATTAAAAAGAGACAAAGAGGCCTAAAGTCCAATCCACACCAATTCTGTAGGGTGGACTTTAAACAGAATTGTCCTGTTGTCTGAGTTATTAGTTTTCCTTTAAACACCAATTTCCAAGGACTTTCTGAAATTACAATTGCATTTGGCAGAATGGGGAATTCTCATGATTAGATTGCTTTCTAGGCATATTTTCAAGTGAGGATTGATATGGAAAATGTTAGCAAACACATTCAATTATTATGAGGTACTTGGAACTTACTGTAGTATAGCCATAAAGTTAGATGGACACAAACATCTCTTGGGAGTGGAGAAGAAACAAAAAGTACAAAAATAGTAGAGAGAGTAAATATTGCTTTGATTTGGATTAGAATTATTGGTAATATATATGGGTGTGCTTTTTATAAATCCATTTGACATTTGCAAGAAGTTCAGAAATAGATCGCGTTCAATTTATTTTAGTTACGTATTTTTAATATATTTATCTATCTGAAAATAAAAAGTGAATATATTTTTGTGTTTTCTTTTAACAGTGTTCTGCTTGGTCAGAGTTGTGATGGCATTGTGCTCAGCACTGATGATTATTTTCGTCAGCAGTATGGATACACCTATAATGCTGCTCAGCTTGGTGATGCCCATGAGTGGAACCACAAGAGAGGTTGGAATAAATAAAAGGCATCCTATTAAGCTGTGTGACATAGAGGAAATAGGACTGTAGCATAATATGTATTAGTATTAAGAGTCTATATGAAAAGGAGTATATCTATTTTAACAAAGCATATGTAGAAGTATTACAAGTGGGTTTTATACTTTAATTCATGTATATATATACATATTAAATTTCGAACTTCTACAAGGTTCAGAGTTAAAAATAGAAACCTTGTTTCTTTAGGTTTCAGGTTCTTGTTTCTACTTCTTTTCATTCCTCTCTGTACCTTTTATTCTTTCTCTTAGAACAGAGTGTTTCAGTCAGAGTAGATTAGTGAAAGAAAATCTGGGGCAGTTTGTGGGGTGTTTTTTTTTGTTTGAGTTACATGTGGTTTATTAACTTGCACAATTTTTCATTGCAGCAAAGCAAGCAATGGAGCAGGGAAAATCTCCAGTTATAATAGACAACACTAATACTCAAGCCTGGGAAATGAAGCCATATGTGGAAGTGGTAGGTTTTGTTGCATGATTGTCACCTGTAACAATTATTCAAACTTACCCTTGCATGTGATAATTTGATATGTTTTGTCCAGAAGCATTTTTATTGAAGTTTTTAAAGAGAGAGACTGCTTATTGATAATGATTAGTAATTGATGTGGCAATAGTTTAGATCAATTCAAGGATTGACTTGATTTAATTTGCTTAATCTGCAACGAAAGCGATAGATTGGAGGTAAGTGAAATTCAGCATAGTACCACAGCAGAGTACGCTGCTGCATCTATTATGCTTGTCTTTTATTTTTTTCTTATGTTTTATGTGATCATGATACACATCACAAATATTTCTTTGCTTACTGCAGGCTCTAGAAAAAGGATACAGAGTGGAATTCCATGAGCCAGATACTTGGTGGAAGTTTGATCCTGAAGAATTAGAAAAGTAAGGTTTCTCTTACAGAAATCATGGTACTTTATATATAGAGATAGATAGGCAGATAAATATGCATGCATAAATATATGTTTTATTGAAGTTATATTTTATTCAAAATATTTTTTCAAGTTCTTTACTAGTAGTATGAAATGTATTTCATTTAAATAAGCATTTTGATGTATACCTTTACATGGAAGTTTTAGGGATAAACAAGTAGACAAATAAATACCAGCTTCATCTTGTTGGCCCAAAATGTCGATACTAAAATTTTATTGGACATGTGTAGATGTGATTTAGACTACTGTTGAACATGAGTCACCGAACTTGTGGGTTCTGAGAGTGCTTGGGAGGCTGCTTATTCCTGGTTAATGTCCTTTTTGTCTCAGATATGTCTGCTTTAGGAATCTTTGAGGTATCAAACCAGCTCAGGGATATTTCTTTGTTTGAAAAGTAGTGTAATATTTTCACAGTTGATGACAGAGTTCTCTCATTGATTTTTGTTTTATATACATCCAGCTGACTTTGTCTCTAATTGTTTTGGCTTTGTAAGGTAGCCCCTACAGTATGTGAAGTATGTGGGTGTAATGCTTGCATTATTGACTTGGACTTTATTGTGTTTATAGATGTTCTAAAGTTTTCACCTTTTGCTCGTAAGCTACCACTCACTCATTTCTAGAGATGGAGTTCTCTCTCTGTAGAATGATAATAAGTTTTTCTAGTTTGGCATGCAGCGCAGCCAAGTTAGGAATCTTAGTAATCAGGCACTTCTAAGATACTCAGCATGAGATTTCCATTACATGAAACAGACTAGTTTTCCAGGAAAATTTCTGTTTCCACATGATCTTAACAATCAACGGGATAAACTGTTGTGTCATTACTGTTGAATTTTATTGTTCAATTATTAATTGTTGGAGTAAAGTAGCTACCTTTCCTAGAGCAAAGCCCTTGAACCTGTGAAGTGCTGTTACCCATTTTTAGAAGATTCCTAGAAATATTTGAGTGGTTCTGGTTGCTTTAAATATTTAAACAGAGGCCCATAGCCTGGAAACTTTATTTTTTGGGAGTTTAAGATAAGTGGTGATGTAAGTTTTCATTTTGTTCTTTAGTTACTTTGGGAGAGGGCTCCTCAGTTTTGTTTCATCAGCGAGCTTGCTGAGGGTGCAGTTGTGGAGGGTAGTATGGAAGCATTTAATAGTGACAGGACTTTGCTTTTATCAATAGGTTCTGTGTTCCTTCACACAAAACAGTCTTCCTCCTCCTATCTGTTAGGAGCTTTTGCTGGTGTGTTTGCGTTGGTTCAGATAAATGACTTTGTGCTCTCTCAGCATAGCCAAGCTGCCAAAGAATAACTAGAAACATGCCTGAAAAGGAGATACCAGTATTTAATTACACTATACAGCAAATTGATTTCCTTTTTTAAATCAGTTTCTATGCTTGATGCAATTTTGCTCTTGGTGATTTTATTATCCTGCCTTATTCTTCAAGGAAAAGTACATCCTCTTTTATGAAGTGGTTATGCACAAGTCCATTCAATTGTGGATGAGTGTGCACTTTATGTCCAGAGCACTTGAGCTGCAACCTTTTTCTAGGAGTACTAAGATAGGGAAAATATTGAATAACTTTCTGCGTCCAACATTTGGCATTAAAAGACTTAGACTTGCTCTTCTCATTTTTTGTCTGCCATGAATGTCAAGTGCTCTATAAAATCCACATATTTCTAGAGTGTTGACTTTTTTCTCTACCATTAACCTTGTTCATATTTGTGAATAAAATCAAAACTGCTAAGACTCACCAAGTGATTAACTCAACATGCAGCTGCTCCTGGGCTGCTTTAGCACAATGTAGAAATTAGAAGCATTTAAACAATGACCTACAATGTGATGTTCACTCCAGCCTCTGGTGTTGTGTCAGGATGGAGTGTCTTTGAGAGAAATACTCTGCTTAAGCATTTTCTTCACAGAAAGAAAGCTGCTAAAATACACCTTTAAGGATCCTATGTAATTCTGAATAGTTCTGAGATCACCGATTCTGCTTCCATTCTGAATATGAAACTGGTGTGCTACCTGCAGTGTGTTTTGAATCCTTGTCAACGTGATACTTCTTTGTTGTAATAATACTCAAAGTCCTGAGGGGACTGGGTGGTGAGGAATCAGTCTCCTAAAGTATTTCTGTATGGAATATCATCTTTCCAGTATAGCCTCTCTATTCCCACTGCTGATTTCTCCTCCATAGAACTGACCAAGTTGGTAAGGCCCATACCTCTTCTGTCCCTGGCGGAAAGCACAGAGATGCAGAAATATATTCCCTGTTGGTTGTGGACATAATTTAGCTTGGACAAGGTTTCTTCTAATTTAGCAATAAGAAGTGTTGGGTTATGATAAATCCTTGTTTATGCTATCAAAACCCTTTTGTTTCTGTTTTATGTCTCTTCTTTTAGCTTCATTTCTATTACAGTACTGAAATTCCCTACTATTATGGGTTTTAAGGTCCTATTCCATAGATACCGAGGAGATATATATATACTCTAATATAATGTGTAACAGCTCAGGTTCTTAACAGACCACATTGTCCCTGAAAGTAGCTGGTTACTGAGCACTGCAAGAATAGGACAGCACTTTTTATACCTTTTCCCTTACATGTGTTTCAGTACATTTCTAAATTTACAAGTGTCACTTACAATTAATAGATGAAAGTGTTGTGAGCATGTTTTTCTGGTTCAGAACTAAAGTTGCTTCTAATTCTGTAGAGAAGTTTCTTGATGAGAAGGTATTCTGTCATTAAGTCTTGAAACAGTGTAGTAGAATGTTTTATGCTACTTTGTACATTTCTTTCATAAGGAGCAGTCTATGCTATTATTCATCCTTCTACTCTTAAGCTAGTATACCGTGTAAAATCTGATGGATAAATAGTAAAATCCTTCTAGGGTAATTCAGGTGCATAGTTATAGTTAATAATACCATATTTGTGTATGAAGAATAATAACTGTGTTGTTTACTGTTACTCAATATGTGCAGCTGTGAATTGTTAAAATCAACCTTAATGCAAGTTGAATACCTAGAGAATCAGGATATAGTGTAATAAAAGCAAGAAGAAAATTGAGAATTTAGAGGGCTTTTTCTTAAAGACTGTAACGTGCATTTATATATATATATATATACTTACATATAACTATAAACATACCAGACAATTTATTGAAATTTTTGTTTTGTAGGAGGAATAAGCATGGGGTCACTCGTGAGAAGATTGCTCAGATGTTGGAACGATACGAATATCAAATATCTGTCCCTATTGTCATGAATTCAGTGGTACCTCCCCACAAAAACACTCAAAGACCACCTCTGCAGAGAAGACATAGGTGGGGAGACAATACAGACTCATGGAGTTCTTTCAGTATTTCCAGTAGCCAGTAACACAGTTGCAGTCAGTTAATAAGAAGCTGTTATTTGCCCTTTTAAAACACATCATCACCTCCAATAAAGTAGTGATCTTCTGTGTTTTAAATAGGCCTATTTCAAGACCCATTTTCTTCTGGAGGTTGTTCTTTTTAATGGACTTGCGTGTAAATAAAATTGTACATTTAATGGTTTTTAAAACTATATTTATTAAAGTTGTAAGACCTTGGATTTTAGTAAAATACTTAATATAGTATGGCATATAGCAGAGTCTTTCTTCATAAATCTAAGACAATGATGTTGTCATACATTAGGTAACTGTTGAGCAGTTTTTTTAAAGAAGGGGTCATAGTAAGGATCTTCCAAAAGAGAAGTAAAGCTCAAGAAGAAGAGTTTATTTATGTAGTCAATTTAAATGATTGTTATTTAGTTGTCTTACCTTTTTTGGAGATTTTTTTTGAAAGCTGTTATGTTCTGGATTGTCCTTTAGTTCTATTTGGCATGTATTGCCAATTGGCAAAATTTTGGCATGAGTTTTTTGATTTCAGTTAAGAGGTTTGATTTTTCTTTGTTGGTTTTTTGAGGTTTTTTTCCTTTCTTTTTTGCCCTCAGAAGTTCATGTGGCAGCTGAAGCAACATCCTGCCAGTACAGTGCAACCTGAATTATTTTTTTATTTATTCTCATCAGTAGTATATAAACTATGATGATGTTGGCACACCACCAACTTGTTTTGTGCTGACTGAAAAACCCCTAAATTTTATCACTAAACTGCTGAATTTCACAGCTGTGTCTTTCTAAATCAGTTTCTTTCATTTGTGATAAAAATGAAGTTTTAAAGAATTAGGCTGTCAATTCCCAGTCCACAGTTGGGATGAATCAATTCAATATAAATAGTGGATATAATTCTGTAAAACCATCTTGCATTCCTAATTTTGGCATAGCCAATGTAATCTGTTTAGCACGTAACGAAGAATGAGCCAGCATGGAGACTAACTTACTGCTCTTTTTCTCTGAAAAAAATGATGAATTTGTAAGTGTTCACTTTGCCTTTTTTCTAACAGCTTGCTGTATTAATAAAATATATTTGTGTTCAGTATTCTTGAAGTTGTTCAGTGCTACAGTTGATATTTTCAGGCTTGTAGGATTTTATACAGATGAGCATTATTACTAACCTGCTAGCTGAAATAACCTAACTACACTTGACTTCCTTATACACTGAATGACCAAATGTTGACTCTGAAATTTTGTCAAGAACATGAGTATGTAACTAAAAGAATTTAGATGGTTATCTATTACTCATTTTGTGTCACAGTATCAGAATTTTAAAAATTGCAAAGCCAGCATAATTTTTTTGATTGTAGACAACTTTTGAATAGGTGTTAAAAATTACTTTGTTAATAAAGTTTGAATACCATGAGAGCTGAAAATCCAGGTATAAAATGAAGTACCTTTCTGTGGTTTTCTACACTTACTGTGCAAATTTGTTTTAATTATCTGAAACAGAATTTAAAATGTTTCACTAACGCATGCATTGTTAATATATTGAATTGTGTATGTGTAGAAAAGAGGCTCCCCAACTATATTAATTATCTTCCTTCATTGTCTATTACTGATATCAAGTATCCTACTGAATTTAGATCCATTTTTATCTTTTTCCATGTCTCAAAAGAATCATGGATATCATTGTAATGTTCAGTAATACTTTATTTATGCCAAAGTTTTTGTATTTAAACATGAAAGCACATTTCAAGTGTGGGGGAGATAAATTTGGTTTAGACTAATTTACTGTATTTTACTGTAAGCTATAACATGATAAAATTTATTGAGGCTTATGTAATATTCACAGTGTGCTAAGGCATGGCAAGGCTGATTATTGAAGATAATGGGGTTGTTTAGCAGTATTTATTTGAATAGGTATTAATTTGTAGTGTTTTAAGATGGTGTGGCTTTTCTTGTGTTACCATTTTACTTATTGGTGCATGGGAGTGTTTTTGCTGTGCAAAGCATGCTGATCAATAGGCCTGCAATTTGAAAAGGACACTTAGGAAAGGGTAGCTTTGCAATTTGTCTATCAAACATTTTTAAATTGCTTCATCTGTACAGCCGTATTCTAAGGTAAGTACAGTGACATGGTAGGTGAAAACCCACTGGAACTACTGTCAGTGTAACACTTCTCTGTTTCATGGTGTAATCATATTTTTTAAGGATATGACAGTCACGGATCATGGACAGACATATCTCAGAAGCTGATCTTACAGTACACAAATAATGGTTAAAGAATGATGTGAAATACATGTTGCAGGAACTGAATTTCTCATGTCATTAAAACCAAGGAAAATTAGTTATTTGGTCAAAATGTGTATGCAAGAAATGTTAGAACTTGCTCCTCATCTAGACAGGATATCTCAAAATTCTTACTGTCTGTACTTTCTGTACAGTACTTCTGTTGTTGATGAAAATGTACCTAGAACAAAGGTTTCCCATTGTCCACTTTTTAAATAAATTGCTAGTTCATCATATTTCATGAAATAATAATGTCAGGTTGGGGTTTTTTTAAAATTTAACTAATGCATAGAACCATAATGTTATAAATACAAATCCTAAGTTTCTCCTGCATACTTGAAACCAGTGGGATGTTTGGTAAGTAAATTCAAGGCTTAACTTTTCTAAGCATGAAATTTAAATTAAAATTAATTTGTAGAACATACATGAAATGGTTCATATAGCAGACCACTTTGCATCAGCTGTATAGGGAAAAGTGGTTCTAGTTTTACTGTGTCATCTAAGGTGCTGTTTTGTGGTTTATTGGTTTACTTCCTGAATTATCAGAAGTTTTCATCGGCGTTCTTTGGGTGATTTAGTTTTCTTATTTTAATTCTCTGTGGATAAGAAAAAAATCACCACCCCAAAACCAAACCCTAAAAAACCTGTGTGCTGGTTTTGGGTGGGATAGTTAGTTGTCTTCAGAATAGCTGGTCTGGGACGGTTTTAGATTTGCCCTGGAAACATTATTGATAACACAGAGGTGTTTTTGTTATTGCTGAGCAGTGCTTACACAGCATCAAGGCCTTTCTGCTCCTCACAGAAACAACAGGGAGTTGGGAGGGGACACAGCTGGGACAGCTGACCCCAGCTGACCAAAGGGAGATCCCAGATCTTATGGCATCACATCCAGTATGTAAAGCTGGAGGAAGAAGGAGTGAGGGGTTCGGAATGGTGGTAATTGTCTTCCAAAGCAACAGTTCCTTGTGATGGAGCCTGGCTTTCCTGGGAGATGGCTGAACACCTGCCTGCCTGTGGGAAGTGGTGAATGAATTCGTTGTTTGTTTTGCTTGTGTGTGCAGCTCTTGCTTTACCTGTTAAACTGTCTTTATCTCAAACCATGAATTTTCCCACTTTTACTTTCTGGTCCTTCATTCCACCAGGAGAGGGATGTGAAGGGTTGTGTGGGGCTGAGGTGACAGCTGGGATAAGCCGTGGCAAGCTGGTGTAACACCACTAATTTTTTAACATGTGATGTTAAATGATCTCTTGTGAGGAATCCTGTCTTCTGTTCTTGTAGCCGTATCCTCGAGATTAAAATTAATCTAGTTTGCCATGATGCATAATTTAAGCTTTTTGTGTTTAAGAAGGCCAAGATTTTGTCTCTCTTAGAGATGATTGTTTCTCTGTTAATAGATAACTGAAAACAAGGCTTTCTCTAGCTGAGATAGTACCCGCAACATTTATATTGTTTTGTGTATCTTCCCTGTAGTAGTTTAGACTGTTGGTATTCTCTTCTTTCAGCTGAACAGTACGTTTCATCCTCAGTGAATTTCAAGAATTCTCACATTCATATGTGACATGTAGTTTTAACTGTTGCTTTCTCCTAGCAGTCATATTTTCTGGAGGAAATTTTTTTGCTGGTATATCATGGAGATGAGGTGACTAGGTATATGTTGAGACTTCAAAAGAACAGACCCATGTATTACAGTTCCCTGTAAAAAGCATTAAAAAGACAGTATTGAAATTAAAAGTAAACCCTCATTTTAAGTGATGAAATGTTTTATGTGGATCAGATGTAGAAATATTTTCCTTCAGTGTTTCTAGAGTGATGCTTGTCTTATTTTAAAGTTTATGTTCTTGTCTTTCTGAAATAAAAGCAAGAGCAAAGATTAAAGCACTCTATTAATATCCTAGATAAAAAAAATCTAGTAAATAAATTTGTTGTGGGGTTTTTTTTCTCTTTTTATAGGCTAATTGGTTGAAATTAGCTGCAAATCTGCTTATTTTGAGTTCACAGAAAAATGTGTGAAAACACAATTGGTCTTACTTTGGAAAAAAAGCAGTTTGTCAAGGTCTGATCATCTCAGATTTGTCTTACTTTATTTGTGTAGTAATGGAGAAGCTGCAAATGGTGGGTTTTGCTTGAGGTAGACTGTCAGTGTAATTCCAGATCAAGGATACTAAAAGCATTGAAGTATTTTGTCTGGAATTGGTCTTCGCAGTTACCTCTTAGTTGATAATGCTGCCTCTTCATTTCTCTGGTAGGCAGGCAGTCCTTGATCGTGTCATGTGTACCTTACTGATTTATAGTGTTCTTGCAACAACATCATGTTGTGCCAAGCCAGAATATATTATACCCATGAAAACCAAAAACAGACCAAAAAAAAAAAACAGTTGTACTTGCAGTCTTTTTGGTGATAGGGCTTTTCTCGCTTTTTTTTTTTTTTGGGGGGGGGGGGGGATGTGGGTGGCGTTTGTTTTGGGGGGGGTGTTAATCCAATTTAACTTTTCTTTTGGAATGTGTAGTTGCATGTTTTCTAACTACTGATTTTGAAAAGGCTGAAGTAATGGACATTGTTTAACCTCTTTTTAAATTGCTAGCAGACTAAGAAGTGCTGCCTTAGCTTAGTGAGTAAATATTTGCTTATTTCTAAGGGATGTATTGTATCGTGTACAAATTAGTCTTAGTCATAGGCCCATAGTCCTGTGTGGCTGTTACATTATTTATGATACTTTTAATAATTTTTTTTTTCTTTATTCATTAGTCCTAGGTCTGATTAGCCTGTGTTATAGGTTATAATAGTCAGTGAAAAGTTACTGAACAGCTTATCCCACATCTTGCTCTTAACCATTAATAGTTTCTGAAGGCTCATGAATATGGAGTGGATAGACTGTATTACTTTCCTCTATTTGGCATTTTTCCTGATAGCCTGTAAGATGGATACAGTGCTTTACAGGGACCTTGACAACAGAAGTATAGACATGGAATGGTCTGCCTGGAGCAGGTCAGGTCTATATGTCTGAGCTGCATTTGTGGCTTTTTGCAGCCATTCGCTACATGTTCTAAATACTCAGTGAATATTTAGCATTATTCATCACTTTATGGAGACTCTGCTTATGGCAGTGCAGCAAAAATTCATTATATACAGGATTATAAATGGAATTCTTTCTATATAATACATGGATGGCAGAGCATTGTGTTTTATTCTGTTACTGCTTTGTTCCTGCAGTATAAACTTAGTTCTTGTTTCTGATAATTAATACTTAGGTGCCTTTCTTGGTCCTAGGTCTAGGTCCTCTTAGATGAGAGGCAACGGGTGGAGGTTGCAACATGGGGAATTTGTACCTGGGTAGTGGCTTGTGTAATCTTATCCTTGGAATATTCAAAACTTATATGGGCAAGGCACTGAGCAACGAGGTCACGATATTGCTTTGAGCAGAGGTTGAACCATATGATCTCCAGAGGCCCTTTCTGACAGATGTCATTCTGCTATAAGTGATGGAGTAAGAGCAGTGTCCAGAATATCAGAAGAGTTAGCCCCTACCTATCAGAGCAGAGTTTTAAATCACTGATGGGAGTGCTGCCTGGTCTCAGGGTGTTGGATGCTGTGATGCTGTTCTTATTCTCAGGTGGACACTAGGTTTCTGGCTTTAACTACCAGCAAAACTGTACCCTTTATTCTGGTTACTTTGTTTCATAGCCATGTTGGCCAAGTTGCTCACAGGTTCCTGACAACACCTTTATCTGCTCCCTTTTTCTCTTAGTGTCCATTTGTTAGCTATGTTGTCTTTCCAGAACTAGAAAATAATAGCATATATTACTGCTTACCTAAAGTAATTTTTTTTATTTTCTGTTCAAAGACAAATTTCTATTGATGCTCACTAAATTGCAGAGTTGAAAGACAGTTTTCTGCATCTATTCATCCCCAACACCCAAGAATAAATAATACAGGGCTGTTTTGTAAAAAAAAATTATCTTTAAGGGGTAATTCATCATGTCTTTCGTGTATCTCTAGCCCTTTGGTGAAAGATACTTGAAAAGGGAAATGAGTGAATACTGAAGTGTAGTATGAGGAAATAGTAAGTAAAATTTGAATGCTAGCACGACGAAGTGTGGAGATATGTTGAAAAAGGTGTGATAAGATCCATGGAATTAATGAATTCTCTGTAGTTCTCAGTATTTCATAGAGCATTTGAGATGCACAGAATGAGTGCAACAAGTGGAGCAGATGTTCTGAATAGCAACATTGTCTGCAGTTACCAGTAGTTGAATTTTCATGTTGCTATAATCTAGGTTAGATGCTGGCTACTTAATATTTGCTGATACTGTTTTCTTTTACCGTTTTCCTGTTGTAACTTCCCCCTCTCCCCGCTCCCCACCCCCTCCCCTTTTTGTTTATTCCTGAACTGCTTTTTTCTCATCCAAGTCCTGTGTGTTACTGCAGTTGTCTTGGTAATTCTAGATCCATCTCCTCCTTCCCTTTTCTTCCCTTCCTTATAAACTTGTGTGGAGACCTAGACCTTATTCTCTAATTTTTTAAATGTCTTAGTCCAAACCCTTGCTGATTTAAAAGCTGAGCATATAGTACCCCAGTCCCTAAGCTGTCCTTTTGATTTTTTTCTTCTTCTGTTAAAAGTATTATTTTGTGTCATACAGTGTGTTTATCTTCATACTTCTTTTCCTCCCTAAGTTTTCATTCAGTATCTTCATGTGTCTCTAAAACTCATGCTTTTGTCCCAGATTTACAGTCTGTGCTTTGGTAGATAGTTTGGTCTTTGCTATAATTTTGCTAATTGAAGTTACTTTAAATACAGCTGAAATCTATCATCTTTCATTGAAAGTTCCTAACAGGGAATAGTTTATCACTTATCCCCAAATATTTAATTCTGCTCTCATTGTGCCCCTGTTGCTTGCTTAGTCTCCCACCCATATTTTTCTTCAACTTGATTTTGCTTGTGTCTCATCTAGAATTTCATTTTACATTTGTTTTTGGTTGAATGTGCATTAGTAAGAAAGGTCAACACTTCCCCCTGTAAATCTCATTTTTACTTTAAAAACCCTTTTGTTGTACTTGCTTATCTTTACATCCTGTTATGATGTCTGTCATCTGTGTTAAGGTGCTAGGATGATGTATCACAGTATGTGGGTCTTTTTTATTTTCTGGTTAAAATATTTATTTATTTATTTATTTGAACAGTAACTTTAGAGTGCGTGACAAGATGATTGGTACTGTACTTGCAGTGCATAAGATTGGCATTGGTGCCCATCGTGTTCTCTTCAAAGGACTAAATGTTGCCAGAACTTAAAACTAATCCATTGAGCTTTCATGGGGGAAAGGATGATCATGAAACTGCAGAGTTTTTTCTCTGTATTGTAAATACATTCCCTTAATCAGATCACTTGGACTGTTTCATGTCGTCCTTTTTTTTTTTTTTTTTTTTTTTTTTTTTTTTTTTTTTTTTTTTTTTGCCTTAACCTGCCTTTTAACACCAAGTCATACTTAATAGTGCAGAAAAATTCAGTCAAAGGAAAAAATAGCACCTCTTCTCCATCTGTTGGCATCCATCAGTCCATCTGTGGCTGGGGGAGTTGTTTTGTTTCTCTGCTCAGTTTTGAATTGTATCAGGTGAGATATTTATGGTATCTAGAAAAGGTTGAAGCAGCTTTTTTTTCACTTGTTCAGAAAGTAGATGTTTCATACTAGGCACAAGCATATTCAGTACACATAAACATATCTGTTAAACAGTACATTCAGGATTGATTTCTTTAATCTTCATCTTCAGCATATTCTATGACTAAGGTGCAAAATAGGACACTTAAACCATAAGATATTCATGACTTTCAGGAAGGACAGGAAGGACATGAACCAGGAAGGACAAAGATTAGTAAAGTCACCACACCTGAAATTTCTCTGGAGTGAATGGACTGTCATTTGAAACTGAATTGCTGTTTCCTCAGGAACGTGGGGGTTTTGGTTGGGTGCGTTGTTTGGGTTTTTAACCTTGGGAAGTAAAGTGCTTGCACTTTGCCATGTATTTGATTAAATGAACAGCTTCTAAAGGCATGCTTTAATCAGACCAGTTGTATGCTATTCTCTGTGTACTCTCTATTTGTCTGGACTATAACAGGGCAGCAGTCTGATGACTGGTTATACATTGCACAGAACTGTATATGCATCACTCCTGTAGAAAATACAAAGATTGGACCAGCTCTTTGAGCATTGTGATAGATTAGTATATTTTATAAAGGTACTTAAAACTCTACATCAGTGGCAATGCTGTTGAGAGACAAAAGAATAATTAATACTGAGTTACTTCAGATTTAATTCAGTTAGTAGGATCTTTACTAATTCGGGGCAGAGAGAATTAATTTCCAACACTGTAATTTGTAAACATTTCTTACAAATCATTTGTGGTGAATTTCCTTGCTTAAGGCAAACTGATGTTGCTGTTGAAGGTGCTCATTCCCACCAACTACTTTGTCTTAGCTAGACACTTTTTTTACTTCTTGCTGTGAGAGTTAAATGAGCATAACAACAAATTATGTTTTTTTTTTTCTTTTGATGCAGGGTCAGGCAGGTGAATCCATCCACAAAGAGAGTGGTAGAGCCAGCAAAAGACCATAGTGGAAGTGCAAGGGCAACATCTGGAGCAAAGTAGGAAAGGGTGACAAAGTCTGTTTCTTCAGCAGCAGAGTGCCAAGTTCAATGCTCTAAGGGAATTTCAACTTTCAGGAAACCCAGTAATGCTGGCTGGTTGTTGTTTTTTTTTTTCCAGGTGCTTGACCACCTGATAATATAACCCAATTTTCCATTTGGTTTTGCAGAACTAGATCTTTATCATTCATTTCAGTGTTAAAGGCAAGATATGTAACAAAAAGACTGGTACCTTGGTGGTTTTTTCCCTTAATTCCAAAATTATAACTTCCAAATTTTAATTGTTTCTGAAGCAAAATTAGGTCACAAGGAATACAAGAATGTACTTGGACTTATCAGCTGGGGAAAGTGAAGTTTATCCCAGTAAATGCCATATTTGGCAAGGTGCTCTGCTGTAAGTTTTATGTTGAAAACACAATACATGGACTTTGGAGGTTAATGATGGCATACATCTCTGAAAGACCATGTACCTCATTGCTAAATCTCATATAGAACTGGATTTGAAATTTATCTGTTCCTTCATCTTTCCTGATGATTGGGAAACATTTCTTTACTAGTGGTCAGGCATTGGCACAGGCTGCCCAGGGAACTGATGGTGTCACCATCCCTGGGGGTATTTATAGACATGTAAATGTGACACCTGGGGACATGGTTTAGTGATGGACTTGGCAGTGCTGAGTTAATGGTTGGACTCAATGATCTCAGAGATCTTTTCCAACCTAAATGACTCTATGATTCTATCCTATATTTCATTACAGCAGTGACTGCAGACATTTTTCTATATCAAGCAGACATCAGCTTAGATACACGCTGGAGCTGCAGTCTGTACAACTGCAAATAAGTAACTCTTTCGGTTTTACCATTTTCAGCAAATATGACTAATTGCTTTAGATTAGTTAGTGTGTTCTGCATCAGTGAAAGGGGATTTGTTTCTCCAGTTGAAAATGTTGTCTGAGCACTGACTCTCAAGCTGGTCAGTGCTACTTTGAGCTGTAGGGTACAACCTTGAAGTCACATGTAACAGTTATGGCAAAAAGCTTTTAGTATTGCCTAAACAGTAGGCTGAGAAATTTAAAACTGTTACAGAAGGGGAATTCCTATTTCAAGAAAGATACCATTATATTTTTTGCAGGTCTTTTTATTGCTAAGCAGATTTCTAAATGCATAATATGTAGCAAAATTTAAATACCAGCTGAAATAGTACCTTTTTTTCTTTTCCCTTTTGCATGTGTTGTATGGGTTTAATAACAGCTCAGAAGCAAATACCCCTGTAAAGAAGAGAAGTCTGTCTCCATGCTGGTTCTTGCATTTTCTCAGTGGTTGTGTGCCATATGATTTTACAGTAAGAGAAGCTCTCAAAAGGCATTGTAGGTGGGCTAAAAGAGGAGGAACAAAGATAAACCTTCTGAAAACTAGTAGATAATTTGCTTAATTGAATGTAGAAACTTTAACATGATACAGGGTTATACCCCAAGCAGGAAATTTTAGCTATGCCATCACAGTGCATTAGAATATTTCCTTGGAGTAGTATTTTCTTAGAATCAATTGAAAAACAAAATTTACCAGGGACCATGAAGAATAATACATTTTATTATTCTACATTTAATCACTTTCATCAGTTTCCTTTTTGCTTTAATCCTTTCTTTAGGAAATTAAAACCTTTAGAAAACTAATTTCCTTGAACTCCGTATTTCCAAAGCACAGAAATTATATTTTCAGTTGTATTTATGATGAACTGCTGAATGTCTCTATTTATGGTCATAGCCATGCCAAATCATCATCCTGGATCAACATTTGCATTTGTTATTATTTTGACATGCAGCAATTTCAATGCAGTAATAGCTGTTAGTTTTTCTGGATCATCCGAGGGATTCTTTTCCCATTATTTGGTGGATGTGTTTTTTCTGTTCTTGCATTCTAAAGTTAATTCCATCCAGTGTGATTTTCCTTCCTGATTCAGAATTAATAGTAAGAAGACTAAGAAAGTGTGCACACCTTTAAGACTTTCCCCCTCATTTCTGCAATACCCTTTCATGCAACATCCCAGCCTAAGAAAGTTTCTGTCAGCGTTGTCCTGAAAGTGGCGTCAGGAATTGGACATCAGAACTATGCTTGTACCAGTATTGGGGAAGTTCATTTCCAGCAGCAGCACTACAAATTCACATCTGGGAGAAGTGAGTGATGAGCAAAGTTTAGCTACAATAATATTAAGGCTGGAGAAGTTCATTCCTTTCTTGTGCCAATGCTGACACGGATAATTTGGTTGTCATTTTTGCAGTTGTTCTGGTAGCACAAGGACTTTTAGGTACAACAATAAATTCTTCTTGGAATTGGTGCACAGTTCTGGTGCTTTATTCCCCACAATATTAAAACCAGTTAAAATTGGGACATTATTTTCTATTTCACTGGGAAGGGGGCTTATGAATCTGAAAACTCCAGAGAATTTCCTTGTCTAAAACCACTTTCAAGTTATGAATTTTCTTCACCAAAGAAGAAAGTTGATGTCAAGATTTAAAGTATAGTCTTGGATTAGTATATGATTTCTGCTTATGTGGGGTATATGTAAGAAAGTAATCTCTCCAGCTACTATTGCAGGTACTTCACTTTGATATTATTTATTTTAATAGACAAATAAGATCTATCCAGTCCTAAAAATTTGGCATCCTGTGTTTCTTTTTTCTAGAGAGATAGGCATGTTGCTGACTGTGGAGTGTATTGTGAACAGAATTCAACATGGAATTTGTCTTGGCTGATCTCAGACATCAGTGGTGTGGACATTCCCACTTAAACCATAGGGGGCTGTATTGAAAATACACAGATCTGGAGAAGGAGAAGTCAGTTTTCATTACTTGGAGAAAAGCACCATTTGGACTTAAATGCAAGCATTTGAAGGAAATCCCATTTCTTAGTAGGATTTCTTATGTAGATGCTATTATAGGGACGTAAATTTCATATGCTTTCCAACATGATTACTATGGAGATCTGTAGTGCCCTTTGCAGCAATATCAAGGCACCAAGACTTTTGAATCCTGTTGCACTCAATAAACTTCATTGCTATGTTGAGAAGGCTGCTGCTGTCCTTAGCACTCAGAGAATTAGGAGGGTTTGCTTTGTAGAGATCAAATTAAGGAGGAACTTATAAGAGACTAACAGTGAATAAATTTAAGAATGAATAAAGGGCAAGGATAGATTCCCATAGGATTCCTATTAGTTCCCAGACTGCTCCTAGCGATCAGCTTTGATCAGTGACCTCTACATTGTTAGTCACTCTTTCATGGTTTGTTTTGTATTGTTTCTCTCAAGGATTTCAGAATACAACACTTAATAAAGCAGGTAATTTTACATACACATACCCCAAAATCAACTAATTTTACCCTTTAATTCTATCTGCTGCTTGCCTTAGTGTGTTGTGAAGTACCATCCCAAATAAGGGTTTCAGAAAAGTCAAGAATTACAGGAAAGGATCAGGTCTTTAGTACAAAGGTTTATCAACCAAACTTAGCTCTGAAAATCTCATCTTTCTGAAGAATTATAAAGGGAGATGTTAGGTTCCTGGATGGAATCCTGGACTGGGTTTTTCTTAAAAGTTTTTATTTCAGGGTTAGCTGGCTGAGGGGCCAGCATCAAGATTTTAGAGAAGTCAGGGCTGCTTTCTGTTAAATTTGATGAGAAATTTAGACAAAATAAGTAAGACATTATGAAAAGAGCTGCAAAATTACCTGTAGATAAACATGTTATTTTTCCTACGGCATCTTAATTTTTCCACAGAGTAATATTTTGTTTGTAATAAAGTAAGAAATATTTTTTCCAAATATGTATGAGTCAACACTTAATACACTGAACAGTAAATATCAGAATTGTAGTCACTGTAACTTTGCATTACTTGGATTTTGCTTAGTATGTTTTGAATTTGAGTATTTGATCTTAACGGATGACATTATCCTCTACTTAGTACCTTTCTGCTCTGCATGGCATTTAATGAAATTTCAGAATAGCAGGATCTATTATTCAAATCATATTATTCAACCATCATGCTAGAAAGACATCCAGAAACATGATGTTTGGTCTAACAATGATTTGTGATACTTTTTGTAAAGCAAAGTTATTGAGATGGCAGCTGGGTTTACTTAAACAGATTTAAATGTTCAGGATTGTCCTGAATTGTATTGATTAAGCATTTGTTTAATCAATAGAAGGTGTTTTCTGAGATCTTATCTATTGAAAAAAGCAGATAGTCTGTGTTTGATCATCATAGTAACATAAAGTCCCCATTCTTCAAATTGATCCCTGTGAATACATTATTGCTCTAATTTAGTGGGGGTTTGGTTTTTTTGTTTGGTTTTTTTATTTTTTTGGGGTTTTACATTTGATCTTCTTTGTTTTCACATAGGGAGACGATTTTAAGCAAGAACCCTGGATACCTGTTAACAAAAGCAAAGCAGAAGAAAAAGAGAAAAAGAAACAAAACAATGAAAAGTAATCATACAGAAATTACGAAGAAAATGTTATGTGGAGTAGCTCATTATCCAGTTCCAGATGACCATGATGGATCAGAAAGCGAAGAGGATGACTTGGAAGAAGAAAACAAAAACTCATTGTGTACATTCAGCAAAGGCCCAGAGGATGCAGTAAAAGTTTCTGAAGAGCAGCCTACGAGTGGTGATGAAAGCCTAAAAGAAGATGCAGGGGTTTCAAGAGAGAGTTTTCTTGTCACTGTGCCTGAGGTCTCAATGATGTCAAATAGTGCATGGAAAAATGAATTGCCTGTAGAAAGTGACAGTTTGCTTTTAAGAGATGTAAATCCTTTTTGTACTCAAAACCTAACCAAAAATGCATTAGATGACGAGGAAGCAAAGCAAAGGCACAATCTCTGCAGTTTCCTAACAATAAGCAATGATAAAAATTCCATCCAGGAAACAGAAGGCATTTCTGAAGACTATGATATGTCATTGTTAAGCACAGAAAACAAACTGGGATCATGTCAAGTTACAGGTGAACCTGACTTGGAAGCCAAGCTGGTAAGTTTAAACAGTGAAGAAAAAGAAATCTCTCAGTGTTACAATTCAAATGTAATTAATAACGTGCCTGATGACACAGAGGGCAAATGTCCATTAAAAGCAGAAGAGTCTAGCTCCAACACCTGGGCTTTTTTTTCAATTAATTTACCTACTGAGGAGTTGCAGATGGGCTTCAATACTCAAGTTTCTCTCTCTCCTTGCTCTGAGGATAAACCTGTAAGTGAACAAAGATCTCAAAAACTGAGGAAGCCTGAACAGATTGACACCAACAGTTCAGCAGAGCTAAACTGCTATCAATCAAATGAGGGATTGGTAAAGGAAAACAATCATGAAAGAGAAACTGAGGAAGTTGGCAATGTAATAAGCAATGGTCTGTCTGCATCTCCAACTGGTGAAGTGTTCTTCGGTTCCCTAGTGGAAGCCAGGGCTACCTTCATAGAGGGTTTGAGTGAAGTAAATGTGCCAGTAGATGATGCTACACCAATTACATTGAAGAGGAAGAGATACAGGAGAATTGTCAACTTAGCACCAAAGTTTAACCTACCAAGAGAGATCTTTGGTCATACAGAGGGAGAGAAGGATGTCCCGATAAGAGAAGATATTTCCCAAAATAATGTTTTGGAAGTGGGGCAAAACCACTTTCTAAGCAAGAACTGCGGAGAAGCACATGAACAGGACCACGCATTGCAGGAATATTCCTTAGGCACTCCGGATGCAGATGCTCTGTTACATAATATTTCTTACATGCACTCAGGACAATGTTCTCCTATATCAAAAGATGCCTGCATGGTTTGTGTAGATTCCAAAACAGAGGAGGAGCAAGCTACAACTCTTCAGGCACAACAGGTAGTTAATAAAAAAGAGGAAAAGGGTGAACACGTTTCTTCAGAGGTTACAAATGGTCAACCAGATATTCTGTCTTCTGTTAAAGTTGTTTCTGAATATCTAGAAGATTCTAATAAATTGTCAAGCTGCAGTGAAAATGCAAATGGAGCCGATGACTCTGAGCCAGCAAAGGCATCACAACTTGAAGATTATCAAGATGCAGATATGAAATGTAATTTTCTGGGACTTCCCTTATCATTAGGATTTGCTTTTCAACTTGTGCAGCTCTTTGGTTCTCCAGGTCTTCCACTGGGTATAATGCTTTTCTTACTACTCCTATGTAAAATAAAAAAAACCCCAACCCCCTCAAAACCACAAAAAAACCCCAAAGCTCTCCCTCCAGACCAAAAAACCAAATGAAAATACTATGGTTAAAAACAAATTTTTATTGCAGTTCTTAGTTAAATATCAATGCTGTTGAAACAAGCCACTGCTGTTTTGGTGATAATTTTTAGTTTTTACCTAAAATCCTCAGTTTCTGTCAAAAGAGCTTTTGGGTTGGCCTTGTATTTGCAGTATTTTTAGTAACAAAAAATTCACTAAGTTTAAATCCAAACATGAAACACTTGCTGACATTTTAATATATCCTAGTAAGACTTCACTGTGTTGATTACAGAACTAAATGATGTTTTAATACATCCTACTAAGACTTTACTGTGATGATTATGGAACTAAATGAAAATGTGGTACGAAATGTGTGCTCTTATATAAAGGCTGCATGTTTTGTTTTATATTCCAGATAGTAACACTGTCCTTTTTTAGTAAAGTTTTCATACACTCTTATGTGGCTTAGATGCTGTTGAAAATCTTTCCCAAAATCTGATTTAGTCTGAAATTGAATATCAGACTTACAAGATGTTTTCTGATAATGAATGTCTTCTTTTTAAGTGTGCCTGATTAATAAGAGTCCCAGTGTTGTATACTTGCCTTCCAGAGCTCCAGATGTCTTACTTTTGTACTTTCAGTTAAATAATTTTAAGTTAGCAGGTAAAAGACAGTCAGTCCTCAATGGAATTGAGTGTGCCAACTATCAGTTCCCAGTATACTGCAGGCTAATGTAATCCCACAGAGCTGTAACCAGTGGCAACAACAGAGTTTTGCCTGGAAGTCATCCTAGAACACCTGCTGAAAGAGCCATATTCCCTGTGCACAATGTTTTTCAGCCTCTTGGGCCCAAATTTAGTGGAGAAACTGTAATTTTCATTTAGCCAACAAATAGGATTAAAAAACACAGACCAGCTTTTCAATATACCTTTACATTTGTTTGTTTCAGCAAACAGCAGCTTATGTTTGTTTATCTGCTCAAACTGACCTCAGGATTCTTTGTTGTTTTTTTAAAAGTTGATGGCAACGCCACCTGCCAGAACAGTGATGTAAATCATGAGAAGCATTACTTGGCTTGGTCCCTAAAGGACCTGTAGTGCTGCTTTACCTAAATCTGGCACCACACACTAAAGAACTTGCCATATAGAGCTGAAATTAAGCAAGGAAGTACTGTTGATGTCCTCAACTTTTACATATAAAACATTTTTCTTCTCCAAACCTGGTGAATCTTTGTATTTGTGATCTTAAATTTCATAGTCTTAGAGAGAATTGACCATAACTTGAGAACAGGCATCTTCCAAGAAAGAAAAAGAATAACCAGGCATTCAGAAACACTTGGTAGGTTAGTGAACCAAATGTCCTTTTTCTCTGGGTCAGTAACAGGTGACATTCTCTGGAGTTTAGGTGAGTTTCCTTTGGGAATAACCTTTAAGAAATACAAACCCACCCTGATATCTCTCTGAAGCTGTGCCAACTTGTGATTGCTGACTGCTGGTGTTTTCCCATCAGAATTGTGCCTGGCTGACCACGTTCTCCTTTATTATTATTATCCTACAATTCCAAAAATTATCCTGCGCTTTTTTTTAGCATACAGTATATTGACAGGCAACTATTTATTGATGCACACGTTTGAGTGGTATTATTTTACAACATTGGGAATTGCAGTCAATCTTTATTTAAATTATTTTGGAGGGGAAATTTTTGGTGAATAAATGTCTGTAGTTATTTATAAATGAAAGATATAATTGCCTATCTTGCTTGTATGAGTCTCATATAAGTCTAGAATATATTTCAGACAGTTTTCCTATAAAGAACCTCTTTTCAGCTTTTTAAATGGTGTTAGAGTTTAAAAAAATATTTAGAAATCAGCTTCTCTACTGATAGTGCACAAATTCTTATAATTAAGCATTTTGAAATTTAAAGGCTGTTTTTAAAGTTCCATTTCTTTGTTTTTCTTGTGTGTGCCTATTTTTAGGGGAGTATGTGGGAGAAATGAAAGTATGGTAGGAAAGCCTTTGTCTAAATAAAGAAACCAAACCCAAATCTCCTTCCCTCTCTTTCCCCTCTTGTGCACTGGCTTTAGATTCTAGAAATTCTAAATTCTGATTTTGCTGCTGGCTCATTTAAATATCTGCTTTTTAAAAAAATTATATAAATAATGTGCAAAAATTGTAATTCAGTAATATATTTTGGCTGTGGAGAGATCTGAACACTTAACTGCAAAAAATATTTTCTTCTGCAGAATCCTTGTTGCCAGATGATTATATAGTTCCCCTTGACTGGAAAGTTTCAAAGATGATCTATTTACTGTGGAAGACCTCTGTGGAGGTATGAATTGTAGGGGATTTTGGAAAGCTTTCCAATATTTCAGGTGCAAAGGGGAATTCTTCAGTTCTTTGTTAGTAAATTTGCTTTAATAGCCACAATAAGGAGACAGATGTTTTCTGTCCTCCTCTGAATATTTTTAAAACCAGCTTATTGGCATGGTAGGATTCAGGTTTTGGAAGATCAACTTCAGAAGTGTGTACAGAGTAGTTTAAAAAGGGTGAAAAAACTTTGATACGTGTGTCTTGACCTGACCTGTGTTCATTAAGTACAAACTACCATCATTCAGATGTTTTCCTTCTTACAGTTTTCTCTCATCATCTGAGCAAATCTCATCCCCCATCATCTCTGCTAGAGCTGCAGCAGAGAAGTTATTCTGCGTGACTGTGGGCAAATTAATTCGCTTTGGCTGGAAAGTGTTACCTTACAAATTACTTTTTTTCCTTGTCTGGTAGTGGAAATCAGGAAAATCCTGATTACAATGAACTAGTAATTATAAGAAAGAGCATGGACTTTGTTCTTGCCCAAAGTAACATCTCTTGTCACACACTTTTTTTGCTGGACTATTGTTGTCTATTTTAGGAAAAACAGAAAACAAACGGATTGCAGAATGGAGATGGCTTGACTGGTAAGTCTATTCTGTGATACAAAAACTGTATCAAATTCTTATCAAAGGGTTTTTCATTATCAGTGGGTAATAACACTCCTCTTTGTGCAAAAGCACCATGATGATAAATGAATTTGTGCAGCCATTGATCGTATCCAAGGTCCACAGAGCTATGGTTGCTATCATCACTTCACTTTTCCTCATCTAAGTGCTAAAATTGCCTTATAAAGTTTCCCACATGGAAATATTCCAGTAATTAGCTCAAGTTTATCCATTCAAGATCAAAATGGTGTTTAGCATGACAGTCTTTCTTGAGACTTTACTGCCCTGAAAGGTTGAGTATCTTCAAGTTAATTAAACTCCATTATCACTAAAAGTTGGCAACATAATAATACAGTAATGGAATTATTTAGATTGGAAAAGACCTATAAGATCATTGAGTCCAACCATTAACCCAGCACTGCCCAAGACCACCACTAAACACGTGTCCTTTAGTTCCACCTCTGCCTTTGAGGTACACTTTCGGAGATGATGATTTCACGACTTCCTGGGCAGCTTGTCCCAATGCCCAGCCACCCTTTCAGTGAAGAATTTTTTCCTAATATCCAATCTAAACCTCCCCAGTGCAACTTGAGGCTGTTCCCTCTTGTCCTGTTGCTTGTTACCTGGGAAAAGAGACTGGCCCCCTACCTGGCTACACCTTCTTTTCAGGCAGTTGTAGAGAGTGATAATGTCTCCCCTGAGCCTCCTTTTCTCCTGGGAGCTAAACACCCCCAGCTCCCTCAGCTGCTCCTCGTAAGAACTTGTGCTCCAGACCCTTCCCCAGCTCCCTTGCCCTTCTCTAGACACGCTCCAGCACCCCAGTGTCTTTTTATAGTGAGGGGCCCAAAACAACCCAGAACCTGAGATGTGGCCTCACCAGTGCCAAGTACAGGGGGACAATCACTGCCCTGGTCCTGCTGGCCCCCCCATTGCTGATCCAGGCCAGGATGCCCCTGGCCTTCTTGGCCACCTGAGCACAGCTGGCTCATGTTCGGCCACTGTCAAATAGCATTTGAGGTCACACACCTGAGCAGTAAGAGATATCAGAGTTCATGTGAAGCTCTGGTCTTCTGCATGCATTAATTCCTGCAATGTGGAGGTTATGGGATAAGGTTGCTCATTGTCCTTTTCCATGATTTCCATATTAATGCAGTACAATTTCACAGGTTCTGTAACAAGTTTAAAAATACACAACAGTAGTTCCCTGAAAGCTGGTAGAATTTGCTGTCTAAAATAGACAAAATGCTCTCTATTTTAGAAGAAAGGCTGCTTTTGGAGTGGCAGTGTAAGAGTGGGAATAGACACACACATGTATGTCTATTCACTGTCTCTTGCTCCCCACCTCCTATGAGAGACAAAAATGAAAGATTTTGTTTACTTTATAGGCCATTTAGGAGGCAAAAATCAAGAGGATTCTGATAAAAGCTTGTTCTAGAAATATTGTATCCTGACCCTACAGAAATGACGGACTATGTAAGGTAATTTCAGATGTGTTCGGCTGCAGTTTGTAATTTCTTTATTTTTTAGATGATATTATTAGTCTTGAAGATCTAAATAAAAATCACCAAGAGAATCAAGACTCTTCTGAAAAACTATCAGACATGGAGCTGTGTCAAGAAGTGATAGAGGAGAACATCATAACCTGCACTGGCTCTCTGGATGCTGCATTTCATCAGTCATGACTCACTGTCTTAAATTCTGTATGAACAAACAGGTAATCAATCAGCTTGTGAATATTTCACTCTTTAATTATATTTGACCAAATATCTAAAGAATATTATTTATTATAATTTTTAAGGTGTATTTACTATCCCCCAATTTACTTGGGTTTTAATTGAGTTAGAGTTGAGGGCTATTTGGATTTTGTTTCTTTCAAGCCTGAATGGGGAAAAGAGAAGGCAATATTTCGTTATTAAAGACACATGATTTTATTTTTTCCTCCAAAATCTAAAACATGCATGTGAAAGTGAAAGCAGCAGGGTAGGGTGCCTAAGAGCTAGAATTTATTCCCATTTTGATTGCTGTGGAAATATGTTGTGAGTCATCAGTCCTACTTTCCTTGCCTTTTCAGCATGGAGAGTAATGCTGGCTCCATTAAGGGTCTAATTATGAAAAGAACTCCATGAGTAATAAAACAGTATTTCACCAAGTTATGAAAAAGTGGCAGTTCTGCCTTTCAGTGGAGAAACAGTAGCAGGAGGTCACAGTAGGACTCCACATATTGAAGTGTTAAGTTTTCATTAATGTTTTCGTTTGGTGTGACAAAGTGTGCTATCATGTTCTTGCTTGTCTCTTGAATTTTTGAACCCTTTGGTAACTTGGCAAACTTTCTTTGGTTTGTTTATGAGCGATATTCTGGGAAGATTGTGATAAGAAGGAAGGATTATGGGTTCCAGCAGGAAAATGCTAGCTTAACTTCTCTATCAGTTGCATTCAGTTGTTCTTTCCAAAATGGAAAATGGATTAATCTGTAGTTTTTAAACAAATAAACGGAGGTACATGGAAACAGAATAACTTGCACCATGAGCAAAATGAGCCAGAAAAAGATTCCATATCCTGAGGCTCAAATTGTTACCATCCAGACATCACAGGATTGCTGGAATATTATCCACATGGGGTCTGGTCAGGGGGTCTTTGTTACCTGATACCTGTGCCTGACCTGACCATGCCTCCAGTCGATGGCAGGAGCAGGAGTCAGGGAGGTGGATGTGCACTGTGTTGGAACTGTTATAAACATGGAAGTTTTCACAGTGGATGTTCATGTCAGAGGGGAAGTAGTTGAATAGTTTGGGCTGGAACTAAAACCCTGTTAAAGGGGTTTGATTTGATTATATGTCATTGATGACAAAAATGACATTTCAGGCTGATTAGCTGGTAACAACTACCAATGTAGGAAGATGAGGGAGATCTCTGTGAACTACGTGGCCCAGAGAGCACCGGTCTCACAGGGTGCTCTCAGCAGAGATAATTAATTACATCAAGAACATCTGGTAGCAGTATTTTCCTCTTATATAATCAAATACAATATTGGGTAAGCAAATAAAAAATATTTTCACAAAATACTTACACCTAGCATACACCTGCTACCAATTTTTAGAAGCTACTTATTTGTAATATTGCAAATATGAACACTCTAGAGGCAGGATTTTGGCTTATGGTCCTAACTGGATATCTGTATGGGTTTGTATCCTAAGCTATTGATTAAATGTTTATATGCTAAAGAAACAGACGTGAAGAGCTTTGTTATCTTCCTGGGAGAAAACTGTTAGATATGAAATTTTTTCTTTTTCCTTTTGTGCTTCAAGAAAGGAAGGACACATGCTAGCACATTATCCTGCCTTATTGTCTGTACCTTTATCTGGTTGCTGAATCCAGCAAACTGTTTTTTCCCATCAGATTTACTCCCTTTATCTGTCTACTCTGCCACTCCCAAACTTGTTCCAGTCTTCTTCTCCTGCTTGTCACAAGTGCAGCAGAAATGACCCAGAGCCCTGTGTGTTTGTGACCCAGCCACTGTCTGCTGCCAGGAAACCCCAGTTTGTTATGTTGTATTGCTAATGCTCTATTGTGCCAGCTTGTGTTAGTTCTATGGAATACAGAATGGGAGAAATGCAGACTTTGCCACGAAAGAAATGCACACTTTGCCACTGCCCCATCAGTGTTTGGCTTATAAAAAGGCCTTGCACTGTCTCTGAAGGGCTTGGTCATTGATATCTGTGCTGGAACGGGGTGATACAGCTGGAGCTTTATGTTGGGGGGGTTTTGTTTTGCTTTGTTTTAGTTCAGCATCTGAAACGTGTCAGGGAAAATCCTGAAGGTGGTTGGAGGGAGAGGATGAGACACCAGAGGTCAGATGGTTTTAGGTTTCTCTGGAGTTGGGATCTGACATCTCAGACCAGGCTGATCCCATGGTTAACTGCTGCCCAAAGTGTGAAGTGCCCTTCCTCCCAGCCCTGCTCCAGATAGCAGCTCCAGCACTTGCTGGCTGACATGGAGGCTATCATTTAACTCGCTAACCCCACAGCAAACCAATCAATACTTTTCTGCTGGACTGAAGGATTTAGATAAGCTGCTGTAAGGTCCAGCTCAGTGCCAAGGCTGGGGCAAGGGAGCAGATGAGGTCGTGTGGCTGCAGATAGGAGGAGAGGAGGTGCAGGGTGTCCTGTCTGGGCAGCAGTCAGCTCTGATATCAGGGGCCATGTATTCTGCAACCAAACCTTCAGGTGGAGGACTCTTCTAAGCTTTTGCAAATGGAGGATGTTAAAAGAATTAAACCAAGAAAAGTGTGTGGAAAGGAAGAAGCATGTCCTAGGGTTTTCAATTGGCTCATGCTCACTGTCAGGCACAGGATACTGGGTAATGAAGACCCCACATGAGTATTCCAGTGCTTCCACAATGTCTGCATGGAGGCATTGTAAGAGACAGGTGAATTTTCCTGATCGATGGTGCCCCGACTTTGAAGGATAAGGTTGTCTTGCCTCACAACAAAATAATTCCCCTCTGGTTGCTGATTAAAGCAGACTTGCCAAGAATGATATCTCAGAGTGGTTGTGAAACTGCTCAAGTGAACAACTATAAATGTTGAAATGGATTTCATTCCTTCAAATGTCAGAGGGGAAATAAAAAAATAGGAAAATGGAGACATTCCTAGCAAAAGATTTTAAAATCCTAGGGAATCAAGGGAGAGCTAATATGATCACTTTGGTCCCTTTAGATCGCAAAGCAAGCTGAGCATTACTGGCCAAGTGCAACTTAATCTGTTAGCCAGATGAACATGCTTCTGTAGTCATGTTGTGTAAGGGCATTTTTATTCCAATGGGAGGGTGAACAGTGTTCCTCTGTGAAAACACAGGGTTAATCTCAAGTTTCTGTGAGAGCTCCTTACTGCAGCATTGGCAGCACATCAGTATTTGTTCTAGAGATTAGGCAAGAGTTCCCAGTTTGAGAAATGTCAAGATCAGTGAAAATAGCGTTATTTTGGTGCCTTGAAGTTCTCCTTAGACCAGGGCTCACAGATGCCAGTGCAATACAAATGTGTCTGTTCAAGCATTTATCTGCAAAGCAGAAGCTGGTGTGTTTCTTTTTAAAGTACAGCAGTCAGTAACTCCCTGCAGGAATACTTCTTCCACAACAACCCTGAAGGGTGTGGTTTTGATGAGATAAATCTCTTGATACCCTGTGTTATCACTCCTCCTTTCCCTGGCTGTGCTATTCCCAGCACTTCCCTTTACTGGCTGTGATGCTTCTGAGTGAGGCAGTTCAGCTCTACCATCTAATTCATGAAGACATCCAAGAAGTTTTTGGTCAGGACTATGGAAATGAAACAAATTGTCCTAGAGCCCATGAGATCAGTAGGACATGGACAAAAAAGCAGGAGTGTATAGCTGGGACAGGCAGGACTGGTTTTTGGCTAAAATGAAAAAAAAATAAATCTGAAGGATAAAAGCATACCAAAGCAGTATTCCAATATTGCCACAGAAAATATCATCCCATGGTCTCAATCTCTTCTGGTTGCTACTTTGATACACAGATAACAGTGAAAAAACTTCTCTGTCCATTGACATTTAACCACTAAAAATAAACAAAATGAAGCACGAAAAGTGCACAGAATTGTGACCAGAAAACCCCACCTGCCTCTTACAGTGCTTACTAGGAAAACCTGGCTCTCACTTAAGCAGAGAGTCTAATTACCTGGGGAAATAAGAGCTGCCCACAGCAGTGTTTCTGGAGCTCTTAGGAAAGAGCAACAATTGGGTTGTGCAGGTGCCTCACACCAACTCTGTAACATGAAAGCCTGTGAGATTCTGCATGCATGTAACAGGGGGAAACAATTCACAATGTAACAAAAGAATTGAGATGTAGCTGTACTGTGATGGCATTGGTTGAACAGCTGTTCATTATATGGAGTTTGTGACATGTAGAGAAAAAAAATCCACTGTGTTTTTCAGCTTTGAGGGGGCAAGGTCCTTACGGCCTCAAGTTTTGACATCCAAGTTCTTATCTTCCTTTTCCACTCTCCTTGCATTATTTTATTTTTCCTTTGTTTTCTATTGTCTGCTTCTTCTCCATTCTAACTTTTTAAAGAAATAACCAACAGCTGAGTATTTTATAAAGAAACTAAAAAACATTGGACAGATTCTTCTCAGTCTGAGGCCTGGACTATCTGTTAAGTCTTTCTGCCACCTGTGCTGTTGTGGAACTTCAGCAGACCCTCTTCTTTTTTTTTATTTCAGAAACTTCTTGCTTTGATTCCACCATGGAAGGACTTCAGTTGGCCACCAAGGATTTTAAATGTGAGGGATAACCTGGAAGAAGGAAATCACTGTAGATTTTTTGGTGTACATCTTTGGCCACCTTCCCCCAACACTGCCCCCCGATATCAGCCTCTCTGTCCATGTAATAATGATCAAAACTGAGGTAACTTTGTGTATGGCAAAAGGTAATTTCTTGAAGCCATCTGGGATTTATGCTTTCTCAGTAC
This sequence comes from Acrocephalus scirpaceus scirpaceus, assembly GCA_910950805.1. Taxonomy (NCBI): domain Eukaryota; kingdom Metazoa; phylum Chordata; class Aves; order Passeriformes; family Sylviidae; genus Acrocephalus; species Acrocephalus scirpaceus. The sequence continues at coordinate 49,029,719 of OU383774.1, read as the reverse complement.
ATCCTCAAATGTGGAGATTCAGAGTGGAGACCAGAGGCATCTGTCACTGTGGGGTGTGAGCTTCAGGTTGTGGTATTTAATTCACTTGTATCAGGATCCAAGGATATTGCCACAGAAGCAGGCAGTGATGCTCACCTGAAGGAAATGGTGCTGTTATGTGTCTTAGCCTACTTCTGCCTTCACCCTCAGTCATAATTGCATCCAGTCCCTTTGCAACCTCAAATGGCAAAAATCTTCATCTGTCGTTCCTATTCACTCATCTAGGGGTGCACAACTTCCCTTCTTTTCTCTCAGACTTTATGCTTCACTTCAGCTACACTCATTTGGGAATTTGGGACTACAGAAACAAGAACATTTCACGATAGAACTGATTCAAACATACTGGAGGAAGGGTGTGCATGGTTTGTGGTAGACTGAGAAAACGTATAACTAGCACTGGTAAACAGTGATTTGATGTTTCTGTTAGTGGTGTTGGAAATATTTATGTCTGTAGAGATAGACAAATTATAATTAATTATAAAGAGCAACCTCTGTCATTTATGAGGCATGCATAAGGCTGGACACTTCCTTGTAGGGAGAGGGAGTGACAGAAAAGACAACTGTCACCTCATGTAACAGTAGAAGTGAGAAAAGAAAACTTGATTATGTCTACTGGTCAGAAATAATATTTCCCACTTGTGCAGCTTGCATATCCAGAATATTTCTCCATTTATTCTTTCATCTCCTCTTCCTCACCTTTCCCTGCATGTGTTTATACATCAGCTGAAGAGCCAGGACCTGACTGAACTTGTGTGTGTGTTGATGTGTGAACTCCATGTGTCTCCACTCTCTATTTAAATACTGCATCTACATGAAAGCTGTTAACAATGTATGTTTTTCTAAATTAATGTTGTACTACTGGTGAAATTTTCTGGCTGCACTGTTTGAATGCATCTCCCATGTACATGTGTGTGTCTTCCTTGGCTGGAAATGTCCTGCTCTCCTACTAGCAGAACATTAAACAAAATGTGAAGGGGAGGAGGAAGGGAGTTCATGCCCACCATAACCACAGCTTCAGACCTCTGTGTTGTACTGGTGGCAGCAGACAGGTTAGTTTGATTTCAGGAACAAGTCGCTCAAGGATTAATACTGTCTTCCTACTTCTACTTATTGAGTGAGAAATCTGAATGCCTCTATTTTCTGTTACTGAATCCTGGCCTTCCAGAATGCTTGAAATAAAAACAGTTTTCAAAATCTCAAAGTACTCTTGCATGGCCAAGTCACGTTTCATCTCTTAGTGTTGCCAGTTTAAGTTTACTTTAACCCCTCTCCCCAGTATCTATGAATTTTGAATTTTCTGTCTCTTCTTTCCTGCCACATTTTCCCCACTTGCTTCAGCTAGCATTGGTGTGCCATGTCCCTGGGGAGCTAAGCTTTCTCCCTGTGTGTGAACACTCTTTTTAGCACTATTTATAACCTCGGAACATAATGCACCAGCATTGGGGTTTGGTGGTGGTGCGTGCTTGGGGCATACCTGGGGCTGGCCCCTAACCAAGCTGGGCACAATGCTGTGTGTAGCTCTGAGAGGGAGGGTGTGATAACCACTCCAACTATTTTTGGTTTTACTGAAAACTGTAATGGTGATCAAGTTAATGCATATCAGGTTTTCTTTAGAGGAGAGAAATCTTTAAAGCTTCCTTTTCTTTCTCTTATGTTTGAAAAAAAACCCCAAACAATTAGGGTGGTATAGTGAGCGTGATGCACGGGGTCATTTGTTCCGTGCTGGGCAGTTGTTTAGCTGCATCTCCTTGGCATCCTTGTTGCTTCTGTGGTTGAAGAGGACTCCGATAGCTCGTTGCTAGGGAAGGGACGGGCGGCGAAGTCTCCGTGCGTACCTGGTGTGCTGTAACCAGCCCCACTTCTCTTTCGGGGCTTTGATGAAACATTCCTTTCGGGCCTGCCCTGTACTTCGCAATACAGAGGGCCAGCACGTGGGACTGGAACGCTGTCAGCGCTTTGTGTTTTCCTGCCTTTGAGAATTTGGGGAATAATCCTGACTTTAAATAGTTGGAGGTGTTATCTCTGGCCAAAGTTCCGGGTCTGCAGCGAGTGCCATAGCTGAGCGCTTTGGCCGTGCAGCCGCCCGTCCTTGCCCGTGTCTCTGCTCCCGGCAGCTTTCGATTTCGCGGAGCAAAGTCCCGGCCGCTCGGGACATGGAGGGACGCGGGCTCCCGCCCGGCCCTGCCCGCGGGGGCCGAGGGACGCGGGGCCGGGGCCGGGGCGGGGGACGCGGCCGGGGCCGGGCTGCAGGGCGGCTGCCCCGGGCCCCCCATCCCGGGCCGGCCCCGACCCCGCGCCCCGCCGGGCCCGGCCCCGCGGCCGTGGACGAGCGGCTGCTGCAGGCCCTGCGGGGGCTGAGCCTGGGGCCCCCGCGGGGCGGCGGCGGCGGGAGGCTGGTGCTGCTGCGGGGGCTGCCCGGCGCCGGCAAGAGCACCCTGGCCAGGTAAGCGTGTCCCGGCCCCGGGGCAGGAGGAGCGGCCGGGGGCGAGCGGGGCAGCGCTTCGGGAGCCCGTGTGCCCGCCCGGCGGTCGCTGCACACCCGCCGAGGCACCGGGGCTGGGCTGGGGGTCCGGGGGAAGCGGGAGCATCGCGGGAGCCTTGGCTGATCGCAGCCGCCCTGAACCACCTCGGCTCCCGGCTCGCTCCAGGCTGCGCTGTCCCGGGCACCTGTGGCCGTGTCTGGGTGTCCTGGCCGTGGGACTGTGCCAGCTCCTGTTCCGAGCGAGAGGTACCGACGGGGATGCTTCTGGTGAGATGGACTGATCGCCCCGACCAAGCCGGTACTTGTTCCTTTTCTCAAAGGCGCCAGATTGGTGGTGTTTTTCTTTTTTCTTTTCTTTTATTTTCTTTTTCTAATTTTTTTTTTTTGTTGTTGTTGTTGTTATTGATTGGTTTGGGGGTTTTTTGGTGTTTTGGTTTTGGTGGGTTTTGTGTTTAATCACGAACACGGTGAAACTCTTCCCCTCTCTGGCTGAAAATCGTCAACTCTGACTTCTGTTTTTGTGATGTCCAGCTCTTCTGGTCAGAGCTTTAGCGGTGTATAAAATGAGCAGGGGAGACCACTCCACTCTCCAACAGCTCAAAGGCTGATTGTAAATAGGTGGAAAAACACAGTGGGGAGTGCTGGGAAGCAGCACCGCAGTCGGTGTGACTGTGCAGCCATAGTTTGGTATCACAAAATCTCACAGTCTGGTATCGTGCAGCTCTCTGTGCCACCCACTCTCTATCAAAAGAGGAACATTCCCTGTCTTCTTACTCTGCTGGGCTGCAGAACCCGTGCTGGGAACATGGGCTGCCACAGGAAGGGCTCTGCTGTGAGAGGTGGCAGCAGAAAGCTGTGTGATACACTGGGTTCATCTACAGTTTCCTCTTCTCAGTACACTTCCCTATCCCACTGGGTCTTCTGCCTCACTGCACTTTGGCAAACAAAGTTCTTTTATGAATTGCCAAATACTGTGTTTTGCTCGCACCCAAAATACACATCTCTCCCTTAAGAGGCCATGTAAGTGTGGCCCTGCTCCTTCAGGGGGATTTGGTCTTCTTACAGCACAGTAAGAACATAAAGGTTTGGGGGCATATTCACAGGCAGTGCAAATAACTACTCACCTGTACTTTCTAGGTCAAAACACGAGGTTAATTGTTAATGACATATTTACAAAATCAGTTGTAAATATTGCTGTAGTAGTCCTCTGTGAGATGAAGGTTTGAGTATCTTAATGTTTCTAGCCCCTGTTAATCACATCATTGTGTTCAGCTGTTCAGCAGCACACAGATCAAAAGGCAGCATTTTGTACCTCTCCTTAACGCTGTCCAGATTGTGAAGGACGGTACCAAGAGAATTCTTTTGCTGTTCTCACACTGCATACTTTTGGTATTGGTAAATGCTATGTGCTGCACAAGGGAAAGTTTGCAAAACATGACTGCAACAGATCTCAGTGCAACATCCTACTGGAGTAGGAAGGTGGTTGTTTATTTGCAAAAGCACTCTGTAAACTCATTTTATAAATTCAAGTTTATTTTCTCAGATTTTATTCACTCATAATATCACAACTTAACAGCTGCAAGCATCAAGATCCTTGTGCACAGGTGGTCTGTGCAAAATCAGAGCAGACAAGGACTGTCAGCTGTCCCGTCCTCTCTTTCTCTGCTGGGTTGCTCTCTGTTGGTGGTGACAAGGGTGGGGTTTGGCCAGGTCTGCTGTGGCATCTCCAGCCAGGAGCTCCTATGCTGCCATTTTTTTTTGCCTGTGAATTCTGCTTACTTGGTACTCTATGAATCTTAGGTGGCTTTTTTTCCCCCATTATATTAATTTTCCCATTTTGGGTGTCTTCATCCTCTGCCTCTCTTGGAACAAGGGTAAGGAGGCAGGTGTGGAGAGGGTGGTGTGACCTACTGGCCATCCTCCTGCTCTCAGAGCATGGGTTTTCCCGTGGCAGATCACCAGTGCTGGGCCTCAGCTGAGTGCAGGCCTTGGGGGGTGTAAACTGTCCCGGTTTTATTGCTGTTAATGATCTTGGCTGTCAGTGGGTACCATTGTTTCAGCCTTTGCTCTGTTCTTTCTTCTGGTGCTTTCATTCACATCCACATTCATTTATTCTGCATATCAGCCAGTATTTCTGTATTTCTGTCACAACTGCTGCATCTTTACAGTGCTCATGAGTCACAAACCATGAGTGTTATCATTGGTGATACAGCAATAGAGTGATAACTTCAGTCAAAAGGCCCCTTTTCCATTTGTCACGTAGTCCTAGCTAAAACCTTGGATCTGAGGTTTGTTTCCCTGACCTTCCAGTGTCACTCGGCAGAGTTTTGATACAGCTTTGTAAGCTTTAGTTAGGCATTTTTGTTAAAATTATTTCCTCATCCTCGTTGCTCTCAGCTCAGAGCAGCCCTACATTGGCATGGACCAGTTCAGGTCTGGTTTTTGGTTTCTGGTAAAGACAGCGAAGGACCCACGTGTGATATATTGAGCAGTCAAGCCAGGACGAAGAGTTGGACTGCTCACCACCAAGCTTCACACCTTTCCAGCAGCTTCACTGTTAAGGATGAGCTTCCCTGAACCACATATTTTAGGTGGCCCCAGCTACCTCCCTTTAACCATTCACCGAATGTCACGGAAGTGTGAAGGAGAGGGGGCAGCTAGGAGCCACATCTCCATCAGTCTCCTTCAGGCGTGTTGGACATGCTCCTCCTGAACACGTTGTCCGTGACTTCACAGTGCATGTTTTGTGATCACACTGAGGCAACAGCTAAGAAAAAGGTTATCTGAGGTGCAGCGGCAGCTATACTTCCAAAAATGCCTCCAAAATATAAGTGAGCCACATACAAGCTCATACCTGCTCCCCCATTGCACAGTATCTACATTTCCAGCTCTTCAACAGCACATTGCTGAGCTGCACAACTCAACTTACACCTAGCCCTCTATCTAACAGTTTAACTCAAGCACTATATGCTGGGCATGATCAAACTTGTAACTTTTCAGCCACAGCTGTTGATTTATTGCTCGAAATGAGCTTGTTCTTGTACTTCTTTGTGAAGCACAGAGCAAGTAATCTTCCAGAACAGGACGGAAAAAAATGCACTGGCTCTGTGGCATCACTGCTTGGCACAACCTGTGTCTTCTCCAGCTCTCTCTGCTGCTGTTGCCCAGTTTATCCCAGCATCTCCAGTCCTGGGCCAGCTGTTCCCAGCGTTACCAGCACCTGGCCTGCTGCAGAACTGCAGCTCTGACGGGTTCGTGGGCTTCAGCTCTGCAGCTGCTGCCTCCAGGCAGCATTGCACTGTAAACATTTCCCTTTGTGTGAAACCACTTCAGGTGAGTCTCCTGCGTGTGTTGGTCAAATACAACATAACACGAGCCTGGTGCTTTAGGAGACTGAGCCGTGGCTGCAGCCTGCCCCAGGTGAGACACACAGGCACGGCTGTGCTCTGCCAGCAGCACCTGGCAGCTCGGCCAGGCAAGGTCCTTGGGGTACCAGGAGTTGTTCAAACACAACAGTGGCAAGCACTGGGCATGTGCTCCAGATCTCACAGTCCTGCTTTCCTGCCAAAACAAGAGGCTTTTAGACACCTTTTGAATGCCACAGAACACTTGGGAAAAGTGGCCGGAGAAAGCGGCTGTGTGTGGTGCCAGTACATACGTGTTCTGGTCTCTGTTACACCATTCTGTGGCCTTCTGAGCACTGAAAATGTTTCTTCCAACCTGCCATCAGAAATTAATTTATTTTCAAGTTTTCTGATGGAAAAGTATGATAACCTATGGATACAAAATGCATTATGCACTATCCTTTGCTAAAGAAAGGTTTGCTGCTGTTTCAGAAACTACAAGGGATAAGAAAGTAAGAAGAGAATGGGGATGTTTCCTCTGCTTAAAATAAAGCTCCTCAAACCCTTTTCTCCTCACCCCTCTACAAGGGAGGTACCATATCCACTGCAAGATGAAGCAAGATCTCTTCATCTTGCAGTGGATATGCAAATTAATATTGAACCTCTCACAGATGCTGCCTGTCACAATGCAGTGCTTCCAGTTCAGTGGCTTCTTTAAAAAATGCAAACATAGCTCCTATGTGTCCTTTGATCTTGCAAAGAGATTGCATTTTTCTTTTTCTCTTTAGTAAGCTTTACACTTACTGATCTGCCAGCAGTGGGTAATTTTCTTTCTACAGGGCAGTTCAAGATATATTCATAAATAACCGTGGTCGCAAGCCCTCTCATTTTGCATAGCTGGTGTGTATTTTTCTAAAATACAGGGTTTTTAATTGCTTACAGTGATTTAGAACCTGATGTGATTATGCAGGGCCTTTCTTCTAAACCAACCTGAGGTCCTGTGAAGATTGTGGAAGGCTCATTTCATTGTGTGTAAAGAACACACAAAAAAGTTCTTGGTGCCCTTTGGAATGATAAGGGAGAGAAGAAATGGGAGTTGTGTCAGCTTTGTGGGCAATATGGAAGGGATTACAGAAAACAGCTGTAAACTTCAGCAGCAGCTTGGTTGTTTTGCAAAGCTAAAAGTTAAAACCAGCAAAATAAACAGAAGGTAAACCATTTTTCCCCGCTTCATGTTTTCTCATGTTGCTGTTAGCAGGAGCTCATTTGGTATGAATATAGAAAATGTGACAGTAATTCACAGCTCTCAGCCCATTTTTCCCCCATATTTTGCCTCCTTTAAAGCATAAGTTTTGTCTACTTTAATTATTGATGTAAGGACCATAGACTGAAGTTACAGATGTTCACCTGCAGTTTAGATTGCTTAAGGGTTAATATAAAAGCTCTGTGTTGAAAATTCAGTAAGGTATGTGCTAAGAAAATGGATTTCAAAATTTGCACTGGTTAAGAACACTTTAAAAAGAAATACTGAGCAAGAAAAAAATAGTCTTGAGGTCTTTTATTAATGTGCACAATTTTATGTGCCTATTAGTAGCTAAAGGGACAACACATATTTTAGCAGTTAATTTTTTAGAGAAGAAATTGCAATGAATAAAGCAGTGGGAAAGGTGAGGTGCTGAATCATGGTGAGACCTGAATATATCAGGTTACCCACAGCAGTAACCAGATAAGCATTAGGTGCTGCTGTACTTTTCATTATAAGATTTTTTTGCCTGAGGCCAAAATTAAAGCAACAAAATTTTACTGTTTGCTAACAGTTTAAAACACGACTTTTCTTAAATCAGTTTGCCCAGCAGTAATTTTGTGAATAAAACATCCCTTTGGGGTTAGAAGGCAAGGACAGGTAGGTGCTGAATGATGCATGACAGGGGGTACAGCCCAGTCCTGGCTCCATCAGCACCGAGTCACTGCTCGCTGGGGTGGACCCCACCACAAAATAATATTAATTAATCAGCAGATGGTAGAAGTTACAATGGAGACAGAGCAAAGTCAGAAGCTGACCTTTATTCAGCTAAATGAACCCTGCAGTCCTAGTGAAGAGCTGCTGCTTGCAGGCAGATTAGGGTACAACTGGTAAATAAATTGTTGGAACAGAGCTGGATGACAGAATTAAGGTTTTTCTTTCTGTTCTTCTGCTGATAACCTGGAGGCAACTTTTCCCTTGCTCTTGCCCACATAGATAAGACGCTGAGGAATGGTTATTTTGCAACTTGTGGGGGATGGAAGGAGAAGCGTTTTATTAGAAAAGCTGAAATGGGTCACAGGGACTGGAGACCATGTGTGATGTGAGACAGCAGGGCAGCAGCATCCATGTCTGAGAGACACAGAGCTTCTTGATTGACCTTTCTTTCTTTTCCCAAGAGATTCTGGGCCTTAGGGAGACAGGAAATAGAGGGATGATGCCGTGGGCTCTCCCTGACTTCTTGCAGAGACTCCCTCCTCACCCAACTCTTCTCTGATTGAAGAAAAAAAAAAAATGGACAATTCTGTCTACGGACACAGAAAAATTCTGTATTTTACACAAATGGGAACACAATCATATATTAAGGGTTGGGTTTTTTGGGGTTTTTTTTGTGGTCTCTAAGGACTGGCAGAGGGATGCTTTATATTTAAACTTCCACACAAGGCAGCACTTCCTTCCATCTCCAAGAGCCAGTGGCTGCCTGTGAGGCAGCTGGTCAGTGTCCAGCAGGACAAACATCCACTCCCCATGGCATCCCCAGCCTGCAGGAGCACTGCTGGGGGACATGCACTTGTGTGAAAGGAAGTGGCATTGCCCAGTGCCACTCACCACAGTAGTCTGCTTAATGGATCTGTAAATTTGTCTATAAAACATTTTTTATAATCTCAGATTTGTTTATAAAATTTGTTTAAAAGCTGAAGATATAAAAATTACTCAACTCTACAAGAGGAGGATTAAGTGGAACAGGGACAAGTGATAAGAACCATAAAATTGCATAAAATAACACAAAATACTGACTTATCACTCAGATACTTGTTTGCAAATTATAATTTTAAAAAAGTGCTACCTGCTTTACAGCCAAAAAAGCCCCCCAAACCAAACTGATGGTTCTCTGGACCATCTTTACTAAATGCCAAATCCTTCCTCCTGGTTATCTCCAGAAATCTCTGTAGCAAAATTCCCATCGTCAAATTGTCTTCTGACACCAGCTTCCATGCCTGGATAAGCAGGTTTGGGTTGCTTTTTTTTACCCCTTCTCTTTGCAATCCTGCTTTCTCAGATAACTCAGAAGGAGAGCTTCTGAGCTCCTTCTGAGAATATATTAGTAAGATTAAAGACTCGGCTGTTGGTAGTCCAGTGTAGATTTCTCTGTTGAATTAAAGAAATCAAGGCCACGCTTTCAAGTTCCATTCCTTTCTTCCTATGTGTCCATCTACTGGTTGCAGTACTTCAGATCCTTTAAATTGGGATTTTTCAAATGAAGCACTGTGTGTATTTGCAGAGCACTCAAATAGCTCATGATTTAATGGTCTCTGTTAAAGGCTGTAACCAGTTATGAATTCTTCTTTCATCTTTTTTTTTTGTTGTTTCCTGCAGACAGCTGAAACGTGACCACCCCAGTGCTGTAGTCCTTAGTACTGATGACTTCTTTGTTGAAAATGGTGTCTACATCTTTGAGCCTGACTTCCTAGAGGATGCACACAAGTGGAACCAGAAAAGAGGTGACCAAACTCAATCCAGAGGCTGTGCAAAATAGTTTTGCATTTCAGGCTGTCTTTAAACAGCCCCCAAAATAAAATATCACAAGGTGGTGTCATACACTGCAGTTCATGGGGCATTGGCTAAAAAAAATACATTTACCACTTCTGATTTGATTTCTTCGACTTATAAAAAGGAAAATTGTAAATGAAAAAATTCTGGAGGTTGCTTAATGTTATTTTAGAGGAAGCACTGCTGAATCTTGATACCCTTCAGACACAAGCCCCGCAGCTGCTCCCTGCAGTATAGGCACTGCAGCCTTCGCCTTTAACTTCTTGGATGTCTGTCCTGACCTGGAAGGGGGTGGGAATGTTATGATAGAAAGGAAGAAAACTTGCAGGCTGAGTTTAAGTTTGAGAATTAAACAACCCAGGTCTCTACTGCTGTACCATGCTTTTGTGGCTGTGCTCTGAAGGAATTCCTAGCGATGGCAAAGGTACTTTGAGACATGTAATGGGCATCTCCTGCAAATGACAGTAATTTCTGGCTGTTGTAAGTATGTTCTGTAAGAGCTTCAGGTCAGCCAGAGGCTGCACCACCTCTTCCAGGAGAGCTGCTGGGCACCGACCCCGGCTCCCATTTGGATGGTAGCTGCAAGCCCAGGTCTGGTGGGGAACCAAGGGTGCAAGCAGTGGGCAAAGAAAGGACACTTTAGGGCTGGTAAGGCCTGGCACTGTTATTTAGTATATTTTGGCTTTACTTAATGTGTTACATTGCAGCACGCAAAGCAATGAAGAATGGGAAAAGCCCGGTTATTATTGATAATACCAACATCCATGCTTGGGAAATGAAGCCGTATGTGATGATGGTAGGGAAAGCTCCAATTTATTGCTTTTATATGCCTAGCTATGACATCTACAAGGTGATCTGACTGAAAAGGTTCTTTACATGGCAAAAAATATTTACTTCAGTTTTCCTGTAGTTCTCGAATTATAGTTAAAGATGCGTATCGTGATGAAATAGGGGCAGAGGTGCCAAGGTAAGTTGTTTAGTTGATCAGCTTTGTAACTCAGTGAAAACAAAATGACTTGAAAAGATTAACGGCCTTTGAATCTGCCCTGCTACTTCTTGGTGATGAGGACATCACACCCTTCCCCAGTAGTGACATGAATTGAACAGTTCCCAAACTACTTGTTGACAAATATATCAAGCTATGATTTATAACTGTAGTTCATGACTTGTGAAAAATACACCATACAGAGTCTTTGAAGATGCATTGGTGTCTCTTGTCAGGACTTCTGGCAGAGGTGGCAATTCTTTTAGTGCAGTTTCATAATGTCACCTTTGTGTCCTTTAGGCACAAGAAAATAGATATGAAGTTACATTCCAAGAGCCGGATACACCCTGGAAGTTCAATGTTCAAGAACTGACAAGGTACATAGTTTTCTCTTTGCTGGAGCAGACAGCTTATTTTGTTGATGTGCTCTGAGAAGGTCAGCCTTCTTCCTCTTCATATAAGGAAGTCTGTAGCCCAGTAAATGACAACAGAAGGATTGTTGTGGAAAATTTCCATTACTGAGTACCTGGTCTGTAGTGAATTCAGCCCTGAAAAAGCCTGAAGTGAGTCAGCCAGTAGAAAAAGCAACAAGCCCTGAAGCATGTTTTTGTGCTGCAGGCTGATGGGGCAGGAGCCCTGATTTTAATTCTGTATTTTGAGCAGCAGACTCTTTTGTTTGGGCACAAACCTGAATCTAAGCAGTACAGTCAACATTCAGACTTCCGTCCTTAAGAATCTAACAATTATAGATGCTGTCCTGCTGCAGCATGGAGGGATGGTACATCAAGAATAAATGGGCTTCTAGAGGATCTTTGTAAAGATCCTCCAGATGCACACACAAAAGGTATATAAAGAATGCATTCACTCTGCACAGTGTGGTAGGATATAGAGGCAGCTGAATGTGGCTCTAAGAATATTGTGTTGACCAGTGACTGCAGGGTTAATGGCTGTAGTCACTGAAAAAATTCATGCTGGCTGACTTCCTAGGCTTTAGCCAGCCTGATGTGAGTTACAGGGAACAGTGCTCTCCCAGCTACCAAATGATACCAGAAGATAACACATGCTAACTTGTTAGCGCAAGAAAACAAGGCATGGGCACTTCATTGCAATGGATGGATTTATTTTTTACCAGCCAGGAGCTCTAGTCAAAAATTAATGCTGCTCCTGTCTCTGTGATGGACACAAATAGAGGGCCAAGGCCCAGAGTACTCATGGCTGCAGGGAGAGGCAGGACACGGCAGATGATGGCTCAAGGCTGGGGACAGGTGAGGACACCACCAGCCTGAGCTGTCAACCAGCTCTGGCCTCAGCAGCACCAGCCATTGGTAGGGGAGCACTGCAGGGGCACAGTCTGATCATTCCTTGTAGGCAGAGCTACTCAATATGTTGCAATTTGTTTAATTAAATATTTGACACACACTGACTTTTCACACAGCATTGTAAAGCTCACTCACGAGGGCACAAGCTGTGCCTTAATAGCACTAAATGGCAAACCCAATGATATTCAGGGTTTGCAAACTCACAAACAGAAATTCCTGGTGGTCTTTGGGAAGACAATTCCCACTAACTTCAGGAGGGATGGTGGCTGGTGCTACTCTGGCTAATCCATCCAGAAAGCCCTGCACGTTTGAGCATTGTGTTGAGCATTGTGTTGCCCTCCCTCTTAAACTTGTCATTTAGGAGTCTACCCTGGAGCCTGAGCCACATCACGTGTGATGTTTCCCTACTTGCTCTCAAAGCAGTTTGTGACCTCCATCCTTGCTGCTACATCAATGTCTGGGCTGCCTGCAGCCCTTGGCTGCAAATCTCCAACTGTACAAAAGCTCACTGAGGCCAACCAGTTGTTAGTGCTAAAACACAGCAACACTCGTATAAAATACCACATAGGTCCTCTACACAACTCTTTATTTTGGACATTTGTCAACTTCCTATATCCTGGTCTGCCTCCCAAAAATAATGGTGTTATATTTTTCAGCAGTCACAATAATAGTCCTAAGAAGTAGGTGGAAGTGAACAGTAATTTGAAAAAAAAAAAAGGCCAGAAAGAGATCAGTGGAGACCTGAACCATTATGCTGAACCTGGCAGGAACTTTAGCAAACTGAAGATAACCTCTCATACACAGGCAGCTAAATACTTGTATTTTCTGTTACTGTTGACTCTACAGAAGAAATATTCATCATGTCCCTCGGGAAAAGATACAACGGATGAAAGAACAATACGAGCACAATGTTACCTTCCACAGTGTTCTCCGGTCTGAAAAACCCAGCAGGGATGAGGGAAGCTACAGTGGAGCAGGTGCAGCCTACGGCATGGGTCCCCATCCCACCCACCTTCCTGCCTTCCCAAGGAGGAGACCTGGCACGGCACGTACGAATGTGACATTTCACTGAAGATGTGCATTCCTTGGTGTTTTAATTATCAGGGTACAAAAGTCTCTGGTTTTACATTTTTTTCCAAAATTTTTTATTCTTGTGTTTTTCTACTGCGTATCTAAATTACTTTTATTTCTTACAAAACTTTAAATGGCATTGGACTGTGATCTCACAGCTCTACAGGACCACTGTATCCAGTACAAACTGTACTCCCTCTCATCCCTCTTCCTCCATGAAAATCCATCCAGGCATATGTGAAATGTACTGGCTCTACCACATGCCACATTTTGGATTTTTTTTCTGCATCACAGTCTGATGCTAGTGAATGTACATTCCTAACTTATTTCTGTCTTAAGGCCATTCTGGCCAATTCTTTTCCCCACACAAATGGCATTTCTTGCCATTTTAATGCCTATATCTGACAGTATAAACTTTTTGTATCTACTACCTTGCCTACCGTGTTATTGTAACTTTCAGAGGCAAAGTGAATGATGGCAAAAGTAGCTCGAGATTGTTGCAAGATCTGATGCTGTTCCCTCTCTCCACTGACTGGATTCATGCTGGTCTAACCTCACACACAAACAGCTTCTCCAGCCTGGAAACAAAATGCTTCAACAGAGCAAACTTCACTCTTCATCTTGGCAAGACATAGGAATTCACTGATCCCAAGATGCAGAGGCTCCTAAAACGAAACATTAGTGGATAGTCTGAGGAGAAAAGTACAAGAACTGTGCCAGAACAGCAGAGCAGCATTTCAGAATTAAAGTGTTCTGTTTGGTGAAAATAAGAGAATTCTTTATTATGCCCTGTACCACTTTGGACAGCCAAACAACTATTTTAATGTTTCAAAGGGTAACAAAACTGATGGCTGAAACAAAGATCCTGCTCTAATATAAGAACACAGAATCACTGCCTTACAAAATGTCATCAAACCCTCAGCCACACTGATGCTAGTGTACAAAATACATCTTTGTGAGAAGTGTTTACATACCAAACTTCAAACTATTTTGCAAATGAAGTGTTATTTAATGAGGCTGTTTGTGTAATAGAACTTTATTAAATAAATCAAGTTTTAATGTACAAAGTGTAAAAATAATTTGAATTTGAAATATATACAATACTGTACATGTACGTTAGCAGCATTTTTGGGATTTTGGTCTTCGTAGCATTCTGTGGGCTGGTAATGAATCCTCAGGTTCCTTTGGGTTCTTCTGAAGGGCCTCAGCTACTTCAGAAGTGCTTTTGATGAGTTATTTGCTTCCCCAGTAGACCTGGAAGTATTTCTGGATGAAAGATCATCCGATAAAGTAGTAGCTGTTGCATTGCTGTTTTCATTGACATAATCCATCTTCTTTTCTTCTGGTAAATTATTCACAAGTGCTTGTGTATTAATCATTGCCAGTTCTTCATCAGCAACCAGGTCATTGTCAGGAAGATGGACAGTTTCTCTCACTTTACTGCAAGGGGTGACACGGGCAATATTCTGATCTGTCTCTTTAGGTGACTTGCTGTGCTGTAAACCCAAACTTCGTGGAGGCTGAAATGCTCTTTTAACAGATGGAGAAATTACTGAACATATTGGTGTCAGTGGTGGAGGGGCAGGTATGCAACTGAGGAAGTCCATAGCTTTTCTCTTTTTGCTGGTTTTGAGATGCTCTTCATTAACTGTAGCAGGTGAAGGTGTTTTTGCTGACCCTGGTGTGACAAGTTTCATATTTGGTGTGCTGGTTGACAAAGGGCTTGGATGCTTCATTTCAATTCTAGAAGAGATCTGGGTAGAAAGAGAAGTTTTATGTTGAATAGAATGTTCTGTTTCATGAACTTCCTCAATGACTACCAAAAAATGGGGGACCCCTCCCCCTGATAAAAAACCACTACATCATCATATTCATATCCCATTTAAGTTTAGTTTACAGTCTCCTGATGGTGATTAATGTTATTCCTCCAAGTGCTGATGATTGATAAATCACTGTTTACGTGTACATTTAAATTTTGTTTCTAAGAGGCTAAGCAAAATGTATGGGAATTTTTCCATGCCAGATGGTAAGAAATCAAAGCACTCATAAGTCTTCTATTGCCTTGGCTACATCCTCCTCACATGGTTGGTTAAATAAGTAAAAAGGAGAAAAAAAATTTGAAGAAAAACCAGTATAGAACACAGACCAAAAAATTTGAAGGTAACAATACACACAAGACAGATGCTGCATAGCAAATCTTTCCAACACAGGCTTGAGAATACACAAAAAGTATCATTTTTTAAAAGATGACTAATGTATTTAATAAAATATAAAAATATAAACTGGTTAGTCTATAAAATATATAAACAAACTAATATGTATTTTCACCTTCAGAATTAAACATTAACCCTCCCTCTGAAATGGAAAAGGATGCTTTATAAGCTTAAACTTAGTCCCCAGAAACTGATACCACACCAGGGTGTTTCCACCTCCCTTGCAACTCATAGCAGGAAAAATTTTTGTTCTGACTGTGCTCAGTACTCCATGTCAGAAGCAACTCACCACCAGCAGCTTTCATGGGAAACTTCTGTACTATTTAAATCAATTTTTGTCAAGACTGCTAAAATACATTTACTAGGTGATACCTCTTCCCTTTTAAATCCTAGAAATAGTAAACAATATCTAGAAAAAGACCAGGAAGTAAATTCTCTCAACAAAGGTAGGAACTACAGAATGCTTTGAAGTAAAAATGTACAGATCAAGATTTTTCCTTCTGTGACATTCACATTGGATAATCTTCACAGTGGGCCCAAATAAGCAATAAATCATCTATAAAGAAAGGATGATTCATTTTACTTACATGAAATTCAAAATACTTAAAGTATGTTGTGCAAACACAGGCCACAGGGGAAGTTTTTATGTACTGTTTGGAGGAAGGATAATCTATCTCACGGCTCCTCCTGGGGAATAATCCTATATCCACACACAGACAAAGCTTCTAATCAGTTTGCACTGCCCTGAAAAGACTGGATGAATTGGACTGAGAAGTGAGACCACAGCTATAACACTTGCTTAAATCCTTACTGCATGTACTGCCAGTACAAACACAGCATTAATTACCAGAAGCTTACCAAACTTTTATCCTCTGCATAGCTGCAGGAAGGAGAGGGACTTTCCAAGCCACATCTTTTAGTTACACTGGGTGTAAGCAAGAAATTTCTTCGTAGCAAATTCATCAGTTTAATTTCTGCATCAGAGCAAAAGGAGGCCACGTTCTGTAAGGGAGAACAGAGTTTGCAATGCAGAATAGTTGCTTTCAAACTATGTAAGGACTTTACACACTACGTTTAAGACTTTCTTTTCTCATCCTTATCCCACTGGAATTTTATCTCAAAGCAACAACACAGAAGATTGCTGCACTTTCTGTCCGTGGCAGATTCCCTATTGACAGGTACAAGATCTTTTGCTAGCCAGCGATTCTGTGGCACATCCTAAAGACAGTGCTGGATGAGTTGAAAAATAAAAAAAATCAAGACATTCAATCCTCCAGGAAAATTGCATTAATATCTTAGTCCATCTCCCAGAAAATCCCCCCCAAATTCAGCATTATGTGCATTACTTGCTTTAAAGGTTTATCACTACTAACAGACTTTTTGGTGAATGATGTAACAGCAGTAACTAAAACTAACCATCAAACAACACTTCTACAGGTTTACCTCTATCACACTTCTCAGTTCATTAACCTTCTCTTGAAGATAGCATTCCTTTGGACTGGTTGAGAATAAAGAAAGATCTCCAGCCAACAGCACGGGAATTTCTGATCTGAATTCAGACTGCCACTGAAGGTTGCTTGCAGAAATGAGTGAGCAGCGGACAACTACATCTTCAATAGCCAAGTGTCTGAGATCTGTCCAGATCTTTACTGCCACTAAATTATAGCTTTCATCAGACAAGTACACCACAGTAGTGAAACCTAAAAGCAGGAAAAAAATCACACACATCTTGAAAGAGCTACACGGCAGTCCATCTGCATGGTGACAAGTATCTCACGCTTCCTTCATATTTGACACCAGCTTGCTACTGATTACAGAAAATGACTCAAAGTCTGTGTCTTTAAAAACAATACTGCTACGGAACTTTTCCTTTTTATCCAGAAGATTATCCACTTCTCCCTATCCATGAGCTCCAGTGCCTGAATTCCACTCATTCCATGACATTGTACACAGAAGAGGGAGTTTATGTACATGCATGATGGTGTTTCTGCAGATGCTAACACAGATGTGAGAACTTATGCCCACCATTTATGGAAAAAAAAAATTAAATATAAGCTGCTTTTGAGCTTAGATCCTGCCTTACTAATTTCCTGACCTAATAAGCAGACAGTTTTTCTACCGAAAAACAGATTTATCTGCCAGCATGTCACTGTGATGAGCTGTATTAGCAGGTTTTCACAGACCTGTGAGATGCAGGTACAACACCAAGATAACTCTGTCTTTTGAAATAAAGAATTCAGTGCTTATTCAATGGGAGGACATGAATTTGGTCCACAACATACCTGTTCTGCTAACAGAAATTACAACTCCGACTAAATCCACTTCACCACATGGTGGTTGAAAAGAAGGATCCAACAAACTTGTGAATTCTAGAGCCTTTCTTGGAAAGAAAATTTGTACCAGCATCTCCTGTGATACCTGATGAAACACAAAACTTCAGTATTTACCACACTTACTGAGCGTGACGCATTTTAAGGATGCACCTTTATGCATCCTTTAAAGCACTTACTGATAGCTGTAGATACTGAGTTTTCTTCGTGGCTGTTAACTGGATGTTGGTGGAGTCTGCCCTGCCCCTGGACTGGGATGCTGCCAGCTGGAAGATCCTGTAGCGAGCGCCTTCCTTCAGCAAGGAACAGACGTCGGGCAGCGGGCGCCAGATACTCAGTACTGCTCC
This sequence comes from Acrocephalus scirpaceus scirpaceus, assembly GCA_910950805.1. Classification (NCBI taxonomy): domain Eukaryota; kingdom Metazoa; phylum Chordata; class Aves; order Passeriformes; family Sylviidae; genus Acrocephalus; species Acrocephalus scirpaceus. The sequence goes on along the minus strand of OU383774.1, from coordinate 49,011,796 downwards.
TGACAACAGCACAGTAAGCTCAGTAACAATTTGAAGGCTTTTAAACAAAATAAATCTACAACACTCTCTCCTATCCCAAGAATCAAACTGGAAATATTAACATGCAAGCTAAAACACTGTTGGGAAACTCTTCACACCTACCTATGCTGACCAGTTACCACATTTAGTTAAAAGTTATTTATAATTTTTCAAGCACTAACCTTTATGCTTCTCTTGTTTTCTGCAGTCTACCACATATAATCTCCATACTGCAGACACGTCCCTTTTGTAACAACCATTTTCTTCCTGTTCTGCTGACTCTAAAGCCTTCTTGAATTGTTCCTGTATCTGAGTTTGTTTTCTGTCATTCATCAGCTGCCTGTAAGCCTTCAAGGCTTTTAATTGGTCATCACTGAGATATCCCTGCAACCAAGAGAAAATGAACTCAGTATCTTTTTTATTAATCAAAAAAACACTGTAGAGATTTTTAGATAGCCTTTCTTGAGTGTTCATCTGTTAGAAGCAATTTATTTCCAGCTGACACACTACTAGGAATTGAAATGAGGTATATTAAAACAACAGGAGGCAGCAGTCTCACCTGGTGCTCAGCTGGTGCTCTCTGGTCTGTGCAGAGCATTACACTACACATTGTTCTTACATGAGAATTAGTGGGAAGCCTGCTTGAGAGCGCGTAACTAAGGTGAATATTTAATATAAAAGGCAGGCTTGCCTGTTTCATATAAGACATATTAGGAAAAAATTCTGTAAGGATAAAGGAAGAGTTGCACTTCTCCTCAGGCTGCTGTCTCTGAGCTGACACAATGATTTACACTACAATGCATCACACCCATCACTTTTCTGACCAAGCCTTCAGATGCCTGTACATGCAGCTCCAGAGACATGGATACCATTTTATCAAAGAAAGACACAGGTCATATGGCTTTATGACAGACAAGGATCCTCACTTGCCAAAGGCAAGACATGTATTTAAGTTTTAAGAACTGGCAGGGACTAATCACCTGCATCTTTATTAGTAAAGGCATAAACACTTAAAAGTTGTGTTTTAACTTGAACAGGGAATGAAGATAATGAAAATATAATTATTCAAACAATTATGTGAATACATGCAAGAATATGTGTATGATATATCATACAGACTGATGAGATGCATTAAGTTTTCATATATGCAAGACAAAGCAAAGTCATAAAATTACAAGGAACATTAACTTTTAATTGTGCTATATCCTGGATTTTTATACCAAGAGAAAATTGCCATCCAAGATAATATTAACCAATTACAACAAGCCTTTGTTAAGTTTTTTTTCAAAATTTTTAATGTTAATTTATTTAGCAATAAGCATGCTATAGAAAATATCAAAAGGCAGCAAAACCAAAGAGTAATTTAATGGTTGATTTTAGCAGGAGTTATTATATTTTAATTTATTCCACAAGCTTTTCAAAATTAGCCCACTAGGATCTACTTACCTCCATATAACCAGGATCAGATGCATTCTGAATTGCTTCATAAAGTTCTGCACCATCTTGCAAATTATGGATTTGCTGTCTTGTGACTATCCGTGATCTTGGTGGTCTTCTGCTGGTTCTCTCTGTTGAGAAAAAGCCTTTATGTAGAGTACACCCAGTACTCTTTAAAGTAAAGGAAGAAACAATTATGTAAGAAGCACAGTAGTACTTAGGCCTTGCCAGAATAAAAATACAAACCACATGTATAGAAATTGATGTATGTGTGTGTGTGTGTGTGTATACATATCAGGAAAACACAAGCAGAAAAAAAATCTTATTCATTTAAATACAACATAGATTAGAATATTATACATACTTTGGGGAAGCCAGTATCAGTGTCTGTGCTTAAGAGAGGGGTGGGAGATTTGATGGGCTGCCAAGAAACTTCATAGATACTTGACTACATTTTCTTTATGTCCATTACTTCCTCTCATGCAGCAGAAAAGTTTTAAAGACACCAAGATGGGGGACAGCAGGTGACCACAGGCCTGCACACAAAGCCTCCTCAGGACATCAGCTAAACATCAAGTTAACTTTCATTAAACTATTACCCTCTCCTTAGGTAAGTCACTTCGCTGCCAGAATTTTGATGAATTCCTTCAGCATAGCAGACTCCCGTGTACACAAGTTTACCAAACATAAAACAACACATGAGGTGTCACAGCAGTGAAGTTAAGAATTACAAGGCCATCTCTGATTTCAACTAAGAATTTCATGTGAGAACTACTGTTAGAAATCACTGGCAGAGGTGGACAGTGTCAGCCATTACAGAATTAGAATACAGTTGAAGTGGAAGGGTCCTCTGGAGGTCATCTGGGTCCAACCTGTTCCAATCCATCTTGTCTCAGCAGGGCCATCCTACAGAAGGCTGACCAAGACCATGTCCAGTGAGCTTTTGATTATCTCCAAGGATGGAGATTTCAGAGTCTCTCTAGGCAATACTGTCAGTCAACCATCATAGTGAAAAAGTGTTTCCTGATGTCCAGAGGAAACTTCCTGTGTTCCAGTTTGTGCCCATTTGGCTCTGGACCTGTCACTGGACCCCACTGACAGAAGTGGGGTCCATCATGGGGTCCATCTTCTCTGCGCTGTCCTTTCAGGTATTTAAGTACATTGATCAGATGTCCTTGAGCCTTCTCCAAGCTCAATGGTCCCAGCTCTCTCAGCTTTTCCTATGTCAGGTGCTCCAATTCCTTAAACACATTCATGGTCCTTTGTTGTAATATCCCCAGTGTGTCCATGTCTCTTTTGTAGTGAGGTGCCCAGAAATAGGCATGGCATTCCACATGTGGCTGTACCAGTGCTAAGCAGAAGGGAAGGATCACCTTCTTAGACCTTCAGGTAACAGTCCTCAACTTGCCCCCAGGACACCCAGGGCTCCTTCTGCCAAGATGCTTTCCAGATGGGTGGCCCCCAGCATGTACTGGTGCATGGCACTGCTCCTCCCCAGGTGCAAGATTTGCAATTTGCTTTGTTGAACTTCATGAGTTTCTTGTCAGTCTATTTCTCCAGCTGCCAAGATCCCTCTGGATGGCAGCATAATCCTCTAGTATATCCATCACTTGTCCTAATTTTCAGCATCAAACCTGCTGTAAGTACATGGCTCCATTCTCCAGATCATTAACGAATTTGTTAAAACAGGACTAGACCCAGTACTCATCCCTGGCATACATCAGGAGTTACTGGCCTCCAAACAGACTTTGTGCTACTGATCACCACCCTCTGGGCCCTACTGTTCAGACAGTTTTCAATCCACCTGACTGCCTGCTCATCCAACCCATCAGCTTCTGTCTGTAGATCTTAAGGGACACAGTATCAAAAGCCTTTCTGAAGTCCAGGTAGAAAACGGCACTGCTCTCGTCTCAACTGCTCAAGCCAGTGATTTTATCACAGAACATTGTCAGATTGGTCAAACATGACTTCCCCTGAATGAATCCTTGCTGAATACTCCAAATCACACTTTTGTCCTTTATGTGCCCATTAATAGCTTATTTGTTCCAGGGATCAGGGTAAGGCTGACTGACCTGTAGTTTTCTGGGTGCTCCTTCCTGTCTTTTCTGAATACAGCAGACACATTTGTTTTCTTCCAGTCTCCAGGCACCTCTACCAATCAACCAATGACTGTTTAAAGAGGATCAAAAGCAGCCCCACAGACATTAGTCAGCTCCTTCAGTGCCTTAACTCCTTCTGAGTTAATCCCATCATCAGCAATGGACTTACATGTGTCCAGTTTGCCTGAGTCGACTCTAACTTGGTCGTCTTCCACCAAGGGTGCGTCTTCCTTGCTTCAGAATTTCCCCTGGTCTCTGTGGCCTGGGATTGCCAACCAAGTAACTCAGCATTCTCCATGGCCTGTGTCACCAGAGTCCCTGTCCCACTGAGCAGTTCCACTGTCCTCAGTATCTGCACAGTCATGCAATTATTCATGAGGAAAGATGCTCAGTCTTGGTGTTCAGGTCTACTGAGATACATCCTAGCAGTGCCCACCTCTGGGTGAAATCTTATAGTGTCATGTCCCTGAAGGGAATAAAATTATGAATTCTACCATTTTGTAGCATTTCCCCGAGAATCATCTCAAGGATAATTTTTTAGTGGCCTGGCTACCAATATGTTCAAGAGGTGTTCCCTAGGTAGCTCCAAAGCCATGCAAATAAGCACATAACCATTTTGTACCAAAAGGTCTTGATACACAGGAAGCAAAAACCTGAAACAATACAAAACAAAAACAACAACAACAACGAAAACAACCCAAAATCCCATCTCTGCTTCTCTATCACCAGAGAAGATTTTTGACAATTTCTTTGAACTTTTCTGAAAACATCAAAATGTTTTTTTTGTTCTTAATATGTGTTCTGAAAGAATGAAAGCTTTACCTTCATGCTTTTCATATTCTGCTTGGATTTTTGCAAAGAGAGCTTCCAGTTTCTTTTGCTGATCCTCTGCATGCTTGGCAGCTTCCCTTTCTTCAGCTCGGCTGTTACGAAAAACGTAGGAACCAGCTGATGTCTTTTCCATCCACTGAAATAAAAAGATTAAAATTCAACCTGGACTTTAAAAAAATGATTTTAAATTAATTTTAAATTATTTTAATCATCTAGCTTCCCTTTCATATACTCACTGTTAAGCAAAAATGCTTTAAAAATGAAGAGGCAGCAGACCTTAAGTGCTGCCATATAATAGATAAAAGGCAGAACCCCACAGCACTGGTCTGTAACTTGTCAAAGACACAGAGAATGGAGCAGTATCCAAAACCAGATGATTTAACAGCTTCAAGTAGTGGGTATCAGTGTTATAATTTAGATGATGAATGGATCTCACTGGTAGATACATTAAAATACAAACTCAATGCTTAAAAATACACCAGACTGCATTCTACCCAGCTTGCCTTTCCACATCAGCTGTACTGCCTGTTTTAACACCCTAGATTAGATGCTGTAAAAGAACTATGATGTAATTCTGCAGATGCTCCTGAACCTTTTCTGCCTGAGATGGCTCCATAGGACTAGAGCCTTGCCCACAACCCTGCCAGAACTGGCTTGCTTGATTTGAAGAGGTCAGTGAGCTAAACAAGGAGATCCACAGCTGCTGAAAGTGGTCCCTTCCCATTTTCTGCACAGTTCTGTCTTCTCCCTTGCACTGACTCTAGCATGTATCTGACCTCAGCAGACTGTATCAGTTTGGTAATTCAACAGAGAGCAGTTAATTGTGTGTTTTCAATATTATTATTAGTTACTTTTTCTTAGTTTAATGAATGAAGTTACCTAACTAAGAGGACCAGGTGAGGTCCAGATTTAGAACAGAGAAGCAGCAGGAGCATATAGTGAAAGCAAGATAAGGAAAGGTCACTAATCCTTAAGAGGCAGTGAATTGTTGAAATGGGCTCTAACTACCTCATTAATTGCACACCATGTATTTCCTGCATAGTCACAGTTTGACACCTTTGACTGAGGCTATTGTGATCCCTACACTCCTTGACTCTTGAGGTAAAAGGAGACAGACAGCCCAAATCTTCCTATAATTTTGGTTTGTTTGAGCAAGAGTATCAGTGTTTAAAAAAAAAAAGCACATCAATCTCTTGACATAGCCATATATGAAGAAGCACTTTTCTACCCAGCCTGGAAACCATTTACTGTGATGCAATTAGAGATTACAGTCCCCTTTCTGAGGCCTAAATAGATGTTTGTTCTACCAGGCAGCTCACACAATAAGTGCTGCAATTTCCTCTATTAAAGTAATGATCTAAATAGCAAAGTAATGATCTGATCCAAACCAAATGTTGCTAGTACCTTGGCAGAATTCATTCTACATCCACCAACAATAATATAATACCTCAGAAAGAAGGAAATGAAAAAAGAATCCTAGATATACATGCCAAGTATAACCTGCTCTGAGAAAAGTCAGTAAAATATGAAAGTTGTGTCCTGGTTAAACTGTTTACATTAAAAGGATTGATTACTAACAGAACTATGGTTTCTTTTTGTGTCTGATATTGTTATAAAACCAATTAGTTGCAGTGAAGTCTGACTGCAGTATTTAAAATGTCTGGATATCAAGTGGTATTTAAAAGATCTTAACTCTATTTTACACCATAATTACACACTTTATTTTCAGTGATTTAGAGTTTACATGATTCAGTCAGCTACATGTAAGAAAAAGTAATCCTACCAATGCTTAGAAATATATAACATTTTGTTAATACATTAATAATAAAACAAGTGCTGTACTTTTTAAAGCACAGAATTGAAATTCAATTATTTCTGGTTTTTGAAGCTGAAAGCAGGGCCAACCGAAAGATACTGTACACAAACTTAAATTCTTCTTACAGCAGGATATTCCAGTCCTGAAATACTAAATGCATGTACAGTGTAAGAACCACTCCTGTTTATTTTACACATAATGGCATCTTTTAAAAAAAGTTTTAGCTCTCTGTATTGTATCTGATTTGAGGAATAATACAGCAATTAATTAATATAATTGAGATCTCATAGAACCCTGTTAGATTCATAAAATACTAACACCATACCTGAATAGGGTAAGTTCTTTGAATAACCACATCAATACACCCCACTGCACCACCCTCACTGTAAAGTGATGACAAAGGCAAAGGGAAAGGTCTGGGATCCCGATGAAATCCTAGTTTTGTGTGCCATCGCACACGGCGAGTGCTGTTCGCTGAGATCTGAGCAAGGGAAATGGTGAATGAGAAACTGTCACTGCAAAGTCAAAGTTATATATCCAACTTATTTTATCTACAGATCTATTTTCACACTGACCTCACTAAGAATATATCACTTTTGCATCTGAGCAGATCACGTTTTAATTTAAAGGTTTCCTTTCACATTGAAGAATGTATTTTAAACAGAATCTCAAAATCTGATGAGTTAAAATTCTCTGGGAAATGAGAATCTATGAGACAAACCATTGCTTTGTACCAGAGGAACAATTTCAATATTACGCTGAAACTTCACCCTCTGTAAAGTTAAAGCTCTTTAAGTAACCTCAAATGAGCCAAGACCCCACCAATTCACCCTCTCATTACTTGTTTTTTTACCCCCACCCCCCATTCTTCTTTCAACTTCCATATTGTCTGAGATGGATGAATACTTTCTTGCAACTTGGTGTTTAACTGAAGTAAGGAGCTGGCACTGCCAAAACACACACCTAAACTTGGCAGAATTTTATACTACAAACTTCTCTTCCAACCGTATTGAGTAACACCCTTGAATCACGTCTTACAAATCTGGTTATTAAACTTTAGCAAAGCTCCATCTGTTTGTAAAGCCCCAACAGCTTTTTCTATTTACAAAATGTGGCTCAACTAAGTAGCATTTATCATCACATCTCTCAGTCACATCCAATCAAGCTGAACAGATGTTCTATTTACCTTTAACATAAGGGAATCTGGGGCTTCCAGTGGTGTACATCCATTTTGAGGACCAACGAGTTCTGCTCCATGCACTATGATCTTCTGTCCAACAGTCAGCCTTCTGCTGTCTAAGAAAGCTTTCAGAGGTGGATCCAGAAGAGCTCTGATCCCATACCAGCCATCAGTAACTTCAATTAAAGCTGCTGCTTTTTTACTTTCTATGTTCTTATTGCTACTGCTAGGAGATACAACTGTGTTCAGCGATAAGATTTTGGAAATACATAGTACAAGTGTTTTACCTGCTGCATCATCTCTTTCCATTATTTTTTTGATTGCTGATCGTTTACTTTTATCAATTTCCAAATCATACCTACAAAAAAGAATTGTGCTTTGTTACAGCAAACAAAAGCCATCACATTGTTTTTCTTTAAGCACAATTGTAGCAAACTGTTGGTTATTCAATCTACGATTAAGCATCACTGTAGCAAAGCAAATGTTTTCTACACTTTTGCAAGTAACACACTCTATGTTTTTAATACTGCTATGTGTAAGTTTAACGATACAAGCATTCTGCTAAGTAGTGAATGCTTGTAGATGTGCTTATTTTGTAATAATGACGAACCAGAAAGCACACAGTAACACAAATTACACCTCCCAATATATTGCTATACACATACCTATATTTCAACTGCAACAGGACCATTTCTGGTGTCAAACATCTGTTAGCAAATTCATGTGGGAAAGACACTTCCATGGCTGCCAATTTCCATACAATCCATCTGTAGTGATTGTAAACCCAGGCCTCTGTTATTAGATTGGGATCCACACCAGGAGTGTCACAGAGGGCTCTGCAGATAAATTGATAATAAGTTAACCTGAAATCCACTGCAAATTTTAACTTGCCTATTTGCACCATTGAAGAATTTCCAGAAATCTTCCAAACTGACTTTGCTTTCTTTAATGGTCAGTGAAGATCAATCACTAGCAACATTAATCTACATAGCAAATTTACAATCCTATAATATCTTTATTTACACTTACAGAGGTGTACTAAAAATGCATAGTAAACAATCAGTAGTCAGAGGCTTTAAAATACCACTGTGTTGGATTTATTCTAGAAGACAAGAGAATTGCTAACTAATAAATAGCATAGTTGTCCCAAGTTCATAAGTAACAGTACCTGTAAAACTCCTTTTTCCCAGCTTTTCCCTCATCTGTAGGTATTAGCCATCCTCCATCAGCAAGCTGCATTCCATTTCCAGCTAACAAATACTCCTTACTGAAAAAGTCTTTGATGAGAAACTGGAAGGATTCTGCATTTGTGCTGTTAACTTGTACACACTGTTTTGAAACACCATACATGTACAGCTGAAAAAATCAGATGGAAAAGACAAAATAATGACAATACAGAAAGAATTCAACAGAGAGTTTAAATATCCAAACTTATAAATTCAGATTAAATATTTCTTTAAGGTTGAGACAGCTTTTGTCTTTTTGCCATTTCATATGTAAACCATGGAGAATGGAGGATTCCAAACAACTGTTTTAGTAGAACAGCACCACAGTGTTCTTTGAAAATGTTTAAAAAAATTCAAAAGGTTTTGTACTTTCACTGTATCAAAAGCAAGAGCATTTTCATGTAGATTTACCTAAGCTTAAATTTTAACTGTTCTTTTAAACCAGCTCTTCATATGCATTATAATTGGTGGATTTTTTTTCCTGTTTGATTATAACACTAGAGATTTATGACCTTTATTATTTGGAATAATCTTAAAAACTGGATATATGCTTCTTAAGTACTGTAGCAACTGGTGTAACAGCTACTGTAAATATATAAATACTAAAACCTGAATAATGTATCTATTCAAAAGGTACTGAGTTTTTATTTGCTGGTCTTAAGAAACAGATGCGAGACAGAAAATAAAAAGATACCTATATACCTCTTCTGTAGAATAAAAGCTAGGAGATTTCTCTTCTACTGCAGTTTTCAGAGAGATTCTATTGCTTGCAGATGTTTTAATGACATAAAGAGTGCCTGGCTGTGAACGAATATTTTGCCTACATTTCTTTTTAATTCTCATTTCCTGCAGATCTCTGGCACAGCGGAGATTTGTCACCATCCTGGCCATAGCTGCAAATTAAAAAAACTCAAAACATCAAAATCTTTTTAAAAAATTGTCAAATAAAGATACACAGTCACACTGTAGCAGATTCAGAGCAGCGCTTTTTCTACGCCATTCTGCAGATTTTTGGAAACTGGAAGTCTAAATATTAAAAATTTAATGCATTTAGAAGGCAGTGTTTATTGAAGGCATTTGAATATGTAAATGAAACAAATTACATATCCATATTAATTTTATATATATAAGTTCCTGAACTAAACTTCCATCCACATATTTTTGTCATCAGACTGAACTCAGTCTTCATAGGAAACTCCAAATGGAAAGAAATCAGTTGATGACTACAGAATCCATAATCCTGAAATTTCAGCCTGTTACTGCAGGGTCTAATTCTGCAAATGTTCATACACCTGTTCAAATACACACAAGTACTTCTGAAAAAAATCCAGATTATTTGATTGTAAATTATAGAAATAACACACACCAGAGCATTCAAGAGAGCTTAAGAGGCATACACCCACATTCTTAAGTTGAACAGTTGAGCATTTAAAGTCTGCCTCTTTGAAAATGACACAATCAACCATTTATATAGCTAGGTCTACATTTTAATTAATGAACAGAATGAAAACAAGCTTCTGTAAAAATGAATTAAGTATAGCAAGGCTAATCTAAGGCTCCTAGATTATTTTATCTATGAGGTATATAAGAAAAATCAAGTATCAAATGAAACATAAGCTATCTTGTTTCTAAACACTGTGCGAAAAACTTTTCATCTTCTCAATTAACTTTGGAGATAAACAGGATATGCTCTTTTAGGAGTGCAATATAAAATATTAGGAAAGTAGTAATTTCCTAATTTTCCTGCCAAAATAATAAAAAAAAAGCCTTAAAATAAGCTTCTTCTTATTAAGAAAAAAAAATCTGGAAAATTATGCAAAAACCACTTACACCACTCTGACAGTTAGTATTCACAACAGTTAATTGAGTAAAATATGAAAATACCTAAATTGCCATTTTCTAGGTCAGTGTCTGCTGCATGCTGGATACAAGACTGGTGATCTTGAGGGTCAGCAGTATTTTGTTCAGTTCTGGCCTGATTTAGTTCCATTTCTTTGGTCATATTTGTGCTCATGGGTGAGTCACATTTCTTGCTGCTGCCTTGTTCACATGCAGAAAACGTCAGCTTAGTTTTGAAGGGTGGAATAAAAGTTTTAGCAGCTTTGCCAGATTTGTACAAACTTCTCGTTTCTTCACTCTCTTTTGCTGAGGCCTTACAGGGAGTGGAAACCTCTGCAGCACCATCTGAAGACTGCCTGAGAGCACAGTGCTGAAAAATGGCAGGTCTAGACTGGAATCCTCTGAAGTCTTGATCTGGCAAAGTAAGGGTAGGATTCTTGACTTCTTGTCGTTCTTTAGTTGATCTACAGAAATAAAAACATTTAAGCACACAGGTTTCATCTTCCTGACAAAAACTTTTGTCAGGAGTTCTGTATTCTTAATTTAGTAATACAGATTTCAATGCTGTATCAATAAGAAGACAAAATATCAGTCTTTGATATTTTAAAACTAGAACAGACTTCTATCAATTCTATCAAACCTCAATAGATTTCTATCTGTTGAGAAAAGACACAGTGTAATAGGATATAGCTTGTTTAGCATCTCACTGGTCTACTGCAGCAGCATGTGTTACATGGTAAGTTAATATTTATTTTGTCATAAAATTATTAGTCTTTTATAAAGTGGGAATAGTAAATTATTACTGTATATTTTTAGACAGTTATAAAGAACTCTAAAATTTCTCACCCAAAAGGCTGACAAGTTATGGGTTTTAAAGGCACATGGTACATAAATTTTCTTCTGTCTTTAAAAATACCTGTAAGATAATTTGAAAAAAAAATGTTTGAAATGGCACATTACACAGATAGATAGAAATTTACAAAAGCACATCTTTTATCTATATTAATGATACATAGAAAAGTTTTCAGAGTGGATTTAAACAGCTTTATTCTTTCCCGCCCCCAAAAATGTTTGTTTAAACATCTTCCCAGATAGATCTAAAGGATAAGTGCTCACAATGCTGAGCTGTCAAGAGTTTGTGAGCCAGCAAGATATTTTTAGGCTCCTGAAAGGGAAATGTTTATCATATATTTAACTCTAGGTAGGCTCACCATTCCATTAAGAACTCTTTCAGCAACTCTTATTCTTTTATTTGAAGTTACAACAGAAAAAGGCACATTTGCACAAACTCCTCCTTCCATTATTGAAGGACATGTTTATCTTGGAATTATCAATGTAACTAAATCGTATCTGCCTGAAACGTAAACCCATTTGTGCTATGCCCTGAGGCTGCAAAGAGGAAGTTTCATATGAGAAGTAAGTATATACTAAGTATATTACCAGTAAGTACCTACACAAAGTTAATCAATAAAATATATTCTGTAGATTAATCAATAACATGCATTCTTCCTATTGAGACTAGAATTTGTGAGGTTTAGGATTCTGAGAGAGTGGGTAAATTCCTCCCGAACTGGAAATTAAACCAGAGTTCTTGCAGAAGGAATATATTTAGAGTCTAGGCAATAAGGAATATCATTAATCACATGATTTCAAGTCTGCAGAGACATTACCACAGCAGCTTTCCTGAATTTCCATGACTACACTGATAAATGCAATAGTTAAGCAAACTTGTATTACATGTTAGGTTATTGGAAATGGAAGAATTCTCAACATAACAACCGACACTGGATTACTGCTTAGAACACAAGATGACTAAAATTACCATCAGGGGTGCTTTTTGAAGCTTTCAAAGACCTGGGGGAATTCTTTGTTCTGTTAAATTCAAGCAGAAGCTGCCTCTTAATTGGAGGTTCACCTAGAATAAAACCAGAGTTTTAAAAGAAGTTCAGTTTCTTATCAATTGGCACAACATAACTGTAATTTCTAAACAAAACACTGAAGTCAGAGAAAGCAGAATTAGCAAGTTTTCAGGTCACATGTCTTAAATAGCCTTTTCAAACACAGAGTCACGTCACCACAAATTGCAGAAGTTTCTGCTGTACAGAATGACTGCATATTCTGTTACCAAGAGTGACAACAAAACCCCACATAATGAAGTCTGTTATTAAAATTAGTGACCAGTAATTCTTTTCCACCCAAAATGAAGTCTGTAAGTCTGAAGTTACCAAACACAGTTTGCCTCAGAAAGTGCATCACAGCAGCGCAGCTCTCACAGTGCACCTCACCTGCATTTCTCTTTGAACTTTCAGTAACTAAAGAGTCCCTCCAAACTTCAAAGAGTAACTCATCTCTTACAGAAGCTGTAACTAAGGTCAGGGTTCAGCTGTGGCACAGCTGTTTCAGACTGGATTGGTTAGAGTCTTTCCCTGGCTTTTGCCACCTACCCAAACTTTCCAGCATTAGCCTGCCTGACCTTTGCACTTGAACCTGTGCAGCCAGAGAGGGACTCTGCTGCCATCTCCCCTTGCACAAGGAGTTTTCAGCTGGCCCAGATCCCTGAACTGGTCTGGATGTCTGTGTAAGCATCAAGTACCAACACTTCAGCCCTAGACAGATCAGTTTCAGAAGGCAAGAAACTGCTTTTAGACCAACAAGTATTTTTCATATCAGACTAACAATCTTGATACAAGTGAAACATTGTCCTCACCTACAATGCACAAAAAGGTGAAAATGAAAATACTGCTCTCATTTTTCAATGAAAAAACACTGCATTTGCACAGAGAGGAAAAAAAAAAAGGAAGTCTGCTCAGGGAGAAAAGAAGCAGCAGCTTTCTGCTATAGGTTTATGGTAAAACAGCAAACCTGTACACTTGTTTCAAAATTACTAATCACAAATTTAGCTTCTACTGTGCATATTTAAGCCTGGAAAGAGTGGATGAAGTACCCTACAGCAAGGGTGTTTGTCACTGACACCTAGAGAAAGCATCTGAATGTCTCTGTGACCTAAAAATCAACGTGACATGCAAAAAAACCCCCCCAAAACCTAAACCAATCCACTATGCAGAAATATGGAGTTGAACATATGTAAGACAAAACACCTACCAAGTGAGTTGTTTTCTTCAAAGTGCCTCTTCCCAAAAGTCTTATTTTGGAAATTTTTATCCAGTCTGCCACTGAAGGTCTGCGCAGCATTAATTTGTACTCCAGCACTGGATAAACTGTCTTCCATAAAAGCTCTTGCACTTTCTACAGCCTCTATTTCCAAGTAATTTTTTTGACTTTGGAGATTAGTATTAATTCCTGCTTTAGCAGTAGCACTGCATGTAATTGCTTCAGACTCTGGTTTTGACCCCAGATTCAGCTGCCTTTTTCCAAAAGACTCAGTTTCCTCTTGCTTGAAGTTATTTTTAAATGATGTTGACTGCTTGTTTTTCTGATTGTATGATGTGTGCTCAGGCATTTTGACATGGTAAGTGCTTGGAAAATACTTTATTTCCTCAGGGCAAATGCTTTTAAAATCAGAGTCTTGATTGCAGCTTTTTTCAGGTTTGAATTCTGAGATCACCTTATCTGTTAAATGTTTTACATGTTGACCACTGTCTTTAATTGAACTAAGCTGATCTGTAGTGCAAAGCCCACTACTCAAAAAATAATCAGATTCTTCTAAAATAGCCTTTGCTTTTTGATAGGCATCTTTAGAAACTTTTACCTGCTTTCCACTAGCAGTGTTGAAGCCAAAAGCAGAATCTGAAATCAATTCAGGGCTGGTATTTTCTTCCCCTTTTGATGACACTACCTGCATTTTCCTAGGAAGTACTTCAGTGTGCATTTTAGACTTCTCAACATCTTCCTCAACTAAAAATGCTTCTTGTACATGTGGTGGATGATTACCTTCCATTTCAGAAAAGAGTTGTCTAGCTTTCCTGAGTGACTCTTCTGAAAGCTGTACAGGCTTTCCACTTGCTGTACTAAAAAATCCAAAATTGCTTGTAGAAGCATCTGATGGCTTTATCTGCTTATTTGCAACAAAGTGCCCTAAAAGCTGAATATTCTGCTCAAAGGACTGCTTCTGAGAATTTGAAACAGACTTTGCATCTGCAGATGTGTTTCTTTCTTGGTGACCGTCTTCATCAGCACTTGCATTTACTTTAATAAATTGGGATGCAGCTGAATTAACCTCTTCACTTGTTGTAGCATGAAAAGATTTAGCAGAATTAGGACACTCAGCATGAAGGACTGCAGATGAATTTCTAGCAATTTCTGTTTGATTCGTCCTTGAGTTAGGCTCAATTTCATTTTTTACAGCCTCACTGCAGTCTTGAAACATTAGTTTGACTCTTGCTAATGCACTTTCTGAAACAGAAACAGCTTTTCCTTTTGCTGTGCTAAACACGGTTTGTTTCAGATCAGCCCTTTGCTTTTCAACCTTAGGTGTTGTTCCTTTTAACCTGTTAGTTTCCTCTTCAGGAAGACTGACTAGTGACTGGTTTTGGCAAGCACTAGCTATAGTGTTTGTGAAGTAATTTTTATCAGCAGCAGGTTCATTTAAATGCTCTAAGTCGAATTCCTTAGTGTCATCATTCCTGTAACAGCAGATACTTTTTGAATCTAAGAGGAGTGATAGATCAGATTTACTGTTGCTCTCCTCAACAAATGAAGCATCTTTTGTGTCTCCAGGTGCACAGTTGTCTCCGAGGTCATGTGGTACCTTCATTAAATGCAGAGATGCAGCAGAGTGCACACAAAAATTATCTGTGTTTTCTGAATTATTCCTCTTTCTTGGTGAGTAGTCCACCTTTTTCCCTGCAAGGAATTTTCCATCTTCAGACAAATGAGTTCTACTTAAAGCATCACTCTTCTGTCCTGTAAGGGATTCCAATTCTGCTGTTCCAGGCCTGACATCGGCTTTTTTATGTGCATGTGAAGTTACCAAACTCCCTTCACAAGTTTCACCTAGATCAACAAATGAATCTACTTCAGCAGGATCAAGAATTGCAGCATGTTTAATAGGACTGCTTTCTATTGCCCGAATTAACTGATCTCCAAGCTCTTCAGGAACAAGCTTTTCATTAAAACTGAGTTTTTCTGAGTCACACTGTGCAATGCTTTCAATACATAAATCACAGTCTTTAACACAGTTCTTGCCACATTTCCTTTTCTTGATGAGGTTCTCAAAACCATCATTATGTTCCTTTCCTACATCAACATCTGCAAAAAACTGTTCCGCTTTAGCCAAAAATCCATCAGCAATTGCTATTTTCTTGCCACTAGCAGTATGAAAACCAGTCAGGTAACTCCCTTCCACTTCATTTTTCCCCACGTTTACCTCTTGTTCAAGAGGTATTTGATAATGATGGTAAGAACCTATTTTTATTCTGCTTTCATTCAGTAGCAGGTCCTTATCATGAGCGGTGTCTTCTTCCATATTTTTACAATTTGTTTTTTCTTTATCAGAGCTCTCCAAAACGTTTACATCTCCTTCTCCACACTGCACACTGAACAAGGGCAGAGACTGATCCAAAGCTGCATCAGGAATGGACATATCACCACCAGCTGGAGTCTGAAGTTTTGGTGACAAACATTCATCTTCCTTTCTGTCTTTTCCTTTCTGCTCAGGAGACCGGTTTTCCATTTTGTATGATGTATTTAAACTGTGCTCTCCTGCAGTTATAATAACATCATCTAGATATGTTACATTTAATGAGTTGTCTTGCAAATTGCCTTCATCGTCTCCTTGATTTAAAATTTGTTTGGAAGTTTTATAATTCTGTTTATGATTTTTAGTGGGCAATAGGCTGTTGATAATGTTAATACTACTGAAGATAACATTTTCAGTATTATTTACTGATATTTTTGTCTCATTTTCCACATTTTCCTTGAATATTGTACTAGTATTTTCCTCATTTTTATCCTGTGCATGGTAGGAAACAGAACCTGTGTGGGAAACAGCATTCATGCTTTTGAAATCTGAAACATAAATAGTTTTTTCTTTGATTTCTTTTGTCAGGCATCTGGAAAAATTACTGCTGGAAGACATAGATCTGTTTGAATTGTGACATCTAGTACCAGTTTCAGAAGATTCAAACAAATAGTTATCATCATCCAAGTCTCTGAAGAGCTCTGCAGACCTACTCAAAGCTGCCTTTGAAATATTTATTTTTTTACCTCCAGCTGAAGTAAAGCCTATGAAATTAGAAAAACTGTCCTGCTTAGCTATGGAAAAGCTCTCATCAGATCTACTTTCATTTATGTCTAAGCTAGTAAAAGTAACCTTTTCGTCATTTTTGTGGAAAACCACTGCATTATCTTTTTCATTTTCCACCAATTCAGAGTCTTTATTTGTGTCTTCCTCCTGAGTACAGTACTTGTCATTTTTTACTTCATTTTCCAGTTTAAAAGTGCTACAAACGCCCGCATCTTTCCTTGTTTCAGAAATAGTTTCTACATTCTTTGTTCCATGTGTTTCTACAATTCCTAATTTTTGCAAGCCGTGACTTTGTATTGTGTTACTTTGCTTTCTAAACTGTGTAAATTCAAACTGACTACCCGTTTCTTCCAAGATACTGGAAAGTTCAGCAATTTCAGCTTCTTGGCTTGCTGTCAAGGTTTGATTTGCTTCTTGCAAGGCTTGTGGAGTTCTAGAAAAGCTTTTGCACAAGCCAACTTTATGTGGAGTAAATTGTGTATGCCTAGATTCAAGAAAACTTGCCTGTGAACCTGATGAATGAGATAAATTACTGCCCAACTTGCTTTCTGAATCCGAGAATAAAATATTTTCCTTTTTAACTTGATGTGAAAAGTTCCTGACTCTTTCCATGGAAGAGGCTTCAAAGCATTCATTTTCAATATCCTTGAACAGCATTCTGCCTTTTGCTATACTGGCTTCAGAGAATTTAATCTGCTTATTGGAAGCAGTCTGAAAGCCACTGAAGCCCAGATTCAGACTGCATGCATTAAGATTCAATGATGATTCCCCTTTACACTTTAAGTTCTTGTTTGGCTTTTTGCTGGAATACATACATGCTACTTGTTTATCTTCCACAGAAATTACTTCATTTAAAGAATTATTATCTACACAATCTAATAATTCTTTAGAAATGTCTACAGCTACATTACTGAATGCAGCTGCTTGAGGGCTTTTGCTGTTTTCAGCTGGCTTTGGGTCTTCATTGTTGGCTACATCCTCTGAAAAGGCAGCTGCATCTGTTTTCTCCCCTTGTTTTAATCCAGTACTGTCATTTTCTGAGCAGTTTATTCCCAAGGGTCTGTGTACTTCTCTACAGTCAACACCTGACCTCTGGTCTGTAGCATGCCTTTTATTGGGTGACAATTTATTGAAACAGTCACTACTGACTCCATTTATGCCCATGTTGATCTGACACAATGAATTATGGGAACTGCTGTTTGTCACAGATCTAGAGTCACTGTGAATATCAACCAAGAGTTCCTTGTCCCTGTGAGGAGACCCAAGTTCTTTCAGGCTCTGAGGTACGGCACCTCCATCATTCACCTTAGCACTCATGTCCTTATCTTCTTCACCTTTCCCTAAAGCAGAGCCTTTAGGGAGAAATCTGGAATGCTTTCTTGCCATTAGGCATGCTGAAGTCAGAACTTTACGTTTTATATTTGAAATAGTCTCAATATTAAAAGAATTTGTTGTGTCTTCTTTCAGTGTATTAGATACTTCTAAGCATTCTATTGATATAGCAGGTTGATTCTCTCTTGCGTTTTCCCCCAGGTCTCTCAGGTCTTGTTGTTTCAGCCTATCACTGAAGGAATTATTGGATGAGTTATCCATTACATCCATTTTTAAAGCAGAAGTGCTGAAGTTCTTTGTCCTGGTATTTGATTCCAAATGCTTTCTCTCAGCAGGAAGAAAGTGGTCTACAAGACAAGACATTACAGAAAAAAAGTGAATAAATTTATTCAAACAAATGTAGATTCAGATTTTCATAAAATTTTGGCTGATTGGATCATTTCTACACATGCTTAACAGCAGAACCCAAACTATCACGTTTGTCTTCAAATGCAAATGCCTTAACAAGGCTGGAGGTCTGTTTAACCTAATTATATTCTAACAGCTGGAAACAAGAGATTTGGCTGCAGTTAATGCTACCAGGTAAAAAACAACAAATAAACTTTTAGTTGTAATGAAATTTGAAAAGATGGGCTTCAACTCCTTGTGTCTCAACATAAGGATTTATTTCAAATTTAAAGTACTTCAACTCCTAATATAAAGTAAATCTTCTAGCAAGAACAATAGGCTTCTAAAAATAGAAGCATGTGCTTGCTTTCATTATATTGTTTTTTAAAATATTTTGTGCTTTTGGAAGAAATGGATGTACAGCACCTAATTCTATAAAAACAACTATACAACTTTAACATTTTTTATGATTGTTTAGAAGTTACCAACTCAGACAAAATGGCCCTTGATACCACGGATGTAAAACCAGCACTGACAAAGATAACTAAGCTTGTCAATTAGAATAATGGCTCAGGGTGGAAGTTTCTATTCCAGAAACTAACCTGCTATGAAAAAAGTTAGCACAAGGTTACTTGAAAATGATGCTGTCCTTATCACTGTATAACAGACTCACCCTGTATGTTGATTCCCAATTGCCCAGCTACTTTTCCACAAACAAAAGATTTTACATGATTTTATCTGAAACATTTACATGAAAGGCTCATAACAAATAATGAATCCTCCACAAATGATGAAAAGCTTAATAATATACCTTGCTCAACATCACTGGCCACCAGACAGCCTCTAAATTTGTATGAATCAGATTCCAAATGTGGTAATACAGTATGAATAGGTGATTCAGAGGTTACTTCTTTTTGTATTTTTTCTTCTTGATACAGTAAAGTATTATTTATTCTATAAATAAATTTCTTTCTCAAGCTGGGTAACATCTTCAGGTTTTTAAAACCAGACTTTGTAAGAGTATTTTCACTATTTATTAAATGTAGGTCATCACAGTTATCTGGAGATGTGCCACTACACACAAGTGGGTGAGAAAAAACATCAGTTACGACAGATTTAGAAGTTGCTTTTAAATGTTTGGAAAAGTTCCCACTGTAGACTACAGAATACTCTGTGACATTTGCATGTTCAATTAAAAAAGAATTACAGTTTAAGAAGCTCTTTTTGGAAACCTCAGCTGCACATCCTTCAACTAACTCTGGATCTTGTACACTCAATGACACAGATTTTACTGGAGTTACTTCCGATGTTGGGTTGTTTTCAGTGTTTTTCATTTCACAGCATTTTTCTGACAAACCGACACTCAACAGATTTTGTGCTTTTATCAAGTCTGAAGAGTTCAGTAAAGATATTTCCATAGCATCATCCTTGGCCATTAGTAATGACTTTTCTTCTAAATTTTCCTTCCTACGTAAGTTGGAGGGTGGAGAGTTACATACAAACATCTCCAGGTGAGTTACGTCAAGATCAGATAAGTTCAGTTGAGACCACTGGCTTGACGGAGACTGCACACTCTCTTTCACAGGCCTCTTGTTCTCAAAGGACTTGTGTGTTCTATAATCATGCACATCTCCTGCATTCCTAAGAGATTCCAATTCTTTTTTGTGTCCTATTGAACAGCCATCTTTACCATCCCCTGTATCTTCACTGGTGTTCTGGAGTAAAGAACCGTTCACTCGAGTAGAGTGGCTGTTTTCAGTCCAGCTATTTGTTTTGACTTCCTGTGAAATGCCATTCTTTCTTCCATTAAGCTGCTGAGAGGGAACATCCCCCTTTTCTTGTGTTTTATCTGGATTTATCTCATATTTCTCTACTGCATCCAGAGCATGTGGCATCAGCAGAAGAGTTCCACTTGACTCAGCTGGCATGCTGAACGTGTCCTCAAAGCTATCCATGTCACCCAGTAAGCCATCTAACACCTCCGACTCTAAAGAGTTTAGGGAAGATGGAGAGAGGAAAAGAAGTAAGAAAATAAGCTTTAGGAAATAACTTGGAAACAGTACTGGTAAATAGAGCTTTCAATTTTATAGTCATTACCTTTACTCAGGAGCTAGTTGGTAAAGAAAAATGTAAGCAGCTGTTAGAGGAAACAGGAGGCAAAGGAAATACATGTAAATGCCCTGGCCTCCTGAGCTCTGTAGTGGCTAAGGCTACCAAAATGAAATCTGGCTGTCTCAAAAGAGTATTTTTTCACCCTAAAGACAGAGAATGAGTAGTAAATTTGACAAGATAAATATATCAATTTTTTTCTTTCAAAATTTACACCTGATGGTAAGTACCAGACACATTAAGAAGCTGCCTATTTTTATCTATAACTGGCAGCTAAAGAAACTGTTATATAAAGATTAATTTATTTAATTGTCTTCTACTGTGATATAAAATAGTATAGCAGCTAGAAAGATTTAGAAATATTCTCAATCTTTTAATTGGTTAGGAAGCTTTTAAGTAGTTCCATGATTGGCACAAATATTAGAAAAATAATGACTATTTTTTGTTTGTGTTTAGAAATAACATGCAACAGGGGAAAAAACCCAAACTCTACTTTGTAGAGCTTATATGTGCCAAATAAAAATACTGCCTTCTCAAATGTATGAAATTAAACCCACTTATCAGAACAGTCCACATTCAAAAATAGATTTAATTTACAGAGTACTTTTTAAGGCTTTTGCTTATCACGGAAATCATAATAAAGTGCCTAGAAAACATCACAGTCCTCTGTTTTCCTTAGGCCCATAACCAATAGCTGAACTTTTTCTATTAGCTTTTTTTTAGGTACAATCTTTAACTTACAACTCTATAACTTTCCCTGCTATAACTTTTAAATAGTGTAATATCTAAAAGATTTTCCATTTGGAAGTCCATAGATCATCTCCCAGTACTTGGTCACACACAACCAATTATTTGCAATACATCCACTATAGGTACATGCTGACGTTGTAGGCATAGAAAGTTACTCATTCTCTTTACTTTCTATTTTTTGCCTGCGTGGTAAATGAGATCTCAAAAAGAAGAAACTGTAACACTATACATTGAGAATACAGGTAGGTCATTTTCCTTTACTAAAGTAGGTTCCTCTGAAGCAACTTCTGTGTACATATCCTTTCATTCTGTGATAACTTGGTAGAGCTTTCTAGAAAGACACAGCTTAATTGTTTTTACTTAAACAAGAGACATTACTTTTCCAGATTAAAGAAAACAAGGATTATCTGAAAGACTGTACAGATACCATCTGTATGCTGAATAATCTCATGCCAGAGAAAAATAAAAATCAGGGAAATTGATCCTGACTTCTAAACTCACTGAAGTGTGATATTACTTGATTATTTGATATATTATGATCTTATTTTCTTAAACTGAAACAAAATGTATACCTCATAAAACTTATTGTTTGATGATCATATAACTTTATGATCATATAACACTATTCCAGAGAAAACAAACATCTGAAAGCTACAAATGTGGAGTGGCATCTTCAAATGCCAAAGTAAGTATTATCAGAAGGGGAAAACATAGGAAAAGGTAAACATAAGCAAGTTACTTTTGAACTCTAAGACACACGGTATTCTTCTCCCTCTTATTTTTCTCAGACATTGTTTTAACTGATCTTCTCTACTGTAGTATGAAATGTAATAGGACCTATTGGAACACAGACCAAGACCAATTAATTTGTGCTGAAAAAAGTATTTTGCTAATTACAGATTATCTGAATACATTTACTACCAAACACATTCTTTTCAGCACATTTGAACCTATAAAAACAGCAGGCCTATATTACTCTCCAAGCAACAATGCTTCCTGATGCTAGCATTCTCAGCTCTCCTTATTAAATTCTGAACTGATTCTTTCACAAGTCTTACACGTACCACCAAACATTTTTAGGGCAGGCCATTCAATTCAGATAAAGAGATATAAAATCCTAAGGCTATATTGTCCTGTCTAGCCAGCATGAGTCTCTACAGCACCCCTTTACACTCATGCATGCTGAACAAATTTCTGGTAATAATCTCCCCTTCTGCCATAATTTCTCAACTAAAATCAAAAAACCTCCCACTGCAATTTACACTTTCACTTGTTCACTAATATAATCTAAAAACACCGAATGAAAACATTTTCTCCCTTGTCTTGTCTATTTTCTGCACTCATTTAAAAAAATCCAAACCACTATTTTTCCAAAAGGATTTTTCACATT
The DNA here is from genome assembly GCA_910950805.1 of Acrocephalus scirpaceus scirpaceus. Taxonomy (NCBI): domain Eukaryota; kingdom Metazoa; phylum Chordata; class Aves; order Passeriformes; family Sylviidae; genus Acrocephalus; species Acrocephalus scirpaceus. The sequence goes on along the minus strand of OU383774.1, from coordinate 48,989,177 downwards.
TTGAACTACCTATTTTGAATAGGGGAAGTGAATGAAGAAATGATACAGCAAGATCAAAACACAAGCTCACCACAGAATACTGAATGCTGGGATGAAAGTTCATGATAAAGTTAAGCCTGTTCAATAGCTAGGAGCGGTAGTCTTGCTCCCCCTTGAGCCTGTACCATTTTTCTGTCTCAGCTCTCCCACAGTCTCGCCTCTCCAGCTGCAGTGAACACACTTCACAGTACAAATCTGGGTGTTGTCCAGTGGCTCTGTAACCTGACTTTCACAGCTTAACCAGGACACTGATTTAACTCACTGACTCAACTGACACCCTCTTTTTTAAGGCTAGATTAATTTTACAAAATTGAATCAGTTCAGGGACTGGGAGTACACAGCTGGCAGAACAAATCATCCATAACAACAGCCCAAAACACAGAATGTAGTTTTATCCTCAGTCTTGCTTCACCAAATACTCATTAGATAAAGCATCAATGCATACCCAAATCTTTGATGTCATCTTCAGCATTTAGCTTTACTGTCTCTGGTACAGACAGCATACTTGCATCATTTATCCCAGGACGTTTATCATCCTTGGAAAAGCAGTCGTGCAAAATCTGCAAACCAAAGACAAAAGCTGTTATATTACATATCAGTAAGTGTCACTTTAACAGTCAAGGACAGAACTGACTAATGTTCCATCTCTTAAAACGAAAGGTAACATTTTCACAGGTACACGTGAAAAACAAATAAGCAGATAATCCTTATTTTTGACACAAATCACATTCCATTCTAAAGTCACCTTAAGGGCAGTTGAATCTGTTCAGCACTTCACTGTAATTCTCTCAAAAAGGGAACAAAGGAGATATGAGAAAGGACAAAGACATTTTGCTTATTTTCACTTGTAATGGTTTGTTAACTGTGAAGTTTCAGGTCGTTAAGGATCAAACTTAAATTTGTAATTGAATCCTTTTAGTGCCATCCTCAGTTTTCAGTCTCAATAATCATTCAGCTTTCATATACACAGAGTCAAATTCCAATTATGCAAAAAGTCTCCCTAGCACTATCAAAGGACTGAAATTATTACTCAATTTCAACTCTTGATTGTAGTGGTGGAGAGCAAGAAGTTACTCCCAAAAAATAACTTCCGAAAGTTTGACGGAAGTGGGGGAAAAAAACCAGACAAACCAATCTTCAGATAAGTAACATAATTCCTAGGTTTGATTTCTCTCTGAATAATACTGAGTGCTGCTGAAGCCAAGTGGTTTGGGGAGTGGGAGTTGGTTTTTTTTAATAAGCACAGCAAAAAAATGTTCCTCAGAGAGGATTATTTGGGAGAACACATTCTAAAACCACATATTGCAAATTTAGTCTTGTGAGCATTAGCTTTTTAAAAAACAGTCAGATAGGAGACCTTAAAATGAAAATGACAGAATTTTTTATTCCTGGCTCAAGGAATGTAAACATGTAACCAAAAAGCTTAACTGAAATTAAAGAACAACACCTTAAAACTACTTACTGTATCAGCCCTTCCATCCTGTCGCTTTGCTTCAGCAATAGAATCATTCTCTCTAGCTTTAAAAGAAAGACAGACAAGTCAATTTATTTTCCCTTGAGTGATCTGCTGAGTGTGATCAAATACAGCTGTGTTTTGGGAGGGTTTTCATTGGATTATTTTAAATTCCACTCAAATCTGTAAATAAACTACCAAAACCTAAAAGTTCTAACTAAAAGTTGTATGGCTGAAGGACAGTGTACAAAACCAGTTTTGTAGCAGCACACACCACCCCAAATCACAGGTTATGGTTTCTGCTGTTTCCAGTTACCACCAGTTACTACATTGAAACAGCACTGCCATTCTCCTTTCAAGCATTTATTCATGGCACTACTCTCCATTTTCTTCTGTCCAATGATCTGGATGAGATCTTCAAGCCTTTCAGGAATTTAGGTTTTTTCCCCACTTCCTCCCAAAACAGTAGTACTATCTTCACTTTTCTTACAAAAGGAGAAAGTGAACCCTATTTTTAAAATGCCTGAAGAGCAGTATATTAAAATGTTTCAAAAATCTGGTATCTAGGTTCTTGTGTAGGAGCTCTTTCTTTTCACAGCTTTCAGAAAGCAGAGAGTATAATATCACTATTATAAAATACTAGGCTTATCCAAGACATGGTAGAATGAGAGCTCAAACCACAGCTCATCTCCCAGAACATCATCATTAAGGTATGGATACTTCACCCAGCCCTTCTTTTCAGCTCACAGCTTTCTGGACCAAAGAACACCCAAAATGGCACAACTCAATAGCCTTGTGAATAGGACCACCCCCTACATCCCAAAAGAGATTCCCAATCCTAGGATCCATTCTTAATATGCTTTATATGCTCTAAACAATGGTAGTTTAACAACATGAAAAAGAGCAATATCAGAAGCTAAGGAGATACATCCAAGTCTCCCCATTTTCTCAAGAATTTTCATCAACAAATCATACAGTCCAATTTCATTTTGCTTATCATATGCTAATGAAATCTCACTTTCACCAACACCTTAGGTTGAGGCTTGATGTTTATCATCATTGTTGATTACCAACTGAAGCAATTATCACCCTCTCATTCACAGCTCTGCTGACACAGCTGTTTGTGAAGCTGTGCAGTAAATGAGCTCCAGGAATTGCCCCATCCAAACAACCCAGGAAGTACGAACCCAAGAGCTTGGGTCTTAAATTGGATGAGTATTCCAGTCTGTCTCACTGGATTGATATGGTGGCAGGCACAGTGAGAGTGTTTGAAAATGCTAAAGACAACACTACTGCTGGATGTTTACTCAGCAGGCCACCTTCTTACACTCTGTAAACAAACCCATTTAATTTAGCCCAATAGTTTCTAGTTTTGTCATAGGGCAAAGCAAACATATCTAATCCTCGTTCTATGCTTTGCTACGTTACTTCTAGATTTATATTCCCTAACTCCTCAGTCAAAGGAAGAAAACTTCTGAAAAGTTTTGTTTAGGGCTACATTATCTTAAGGCATCCACTAATAATCGCTGTAAGAATTCTGTCTTTTTTTTAGTCAAAAAGCCAAACAGTTCATACTGAGAGAACTTCCAGTGTCAAAACCAGAAATTTTAAACCCTTAGCAACTGCTCATTTTTAGAAATACCTATTATCACTGTTTCACCAAGGGTAGGAGGTGTGGCTAAAGAACTTGACCAGGACATATCTGGATCCACTTCTGCTCCCAGACTTTCAGAAATACATTTTGGAGTTCTGACCTAGAAATACATTTAACAATCATATATATAATTTCTATGCCAAATTCTAAATGTACAACTCAGGAAAAGGAAACAAAATACGTGAATAAAATCTGTACCTCTGAAAGTTTTGGTGTGCAAAACAAGCTTCCATATGGTCCTAAAAAACATTATGTGAAAAGGACATTAAACAGTAACTAAAAAATGAGGATTTTTATCTAGAGAAGTAAAATATTTTGTAGAATCAAAAGTGAAAATACAAACCAGCAATATTATTTCTCTGAGGTGTTCTGTAAGTATTCCTTAAAACAGTTGGACTGCAAAACAAAATTAAAACCAAAATATTAAATTCACTTCTCAATTTCTTAAAATAATTGAATATTCCAAACATTACATATATTACCAACTCCATTATTTCTTTTCTTTGTGCCATGGTTACTTCCCTCACTAGATAAAAAGCAGATTCCTCCTAACCATCAGTCAATATTTTAAACATTACTGTAAGTCTATTATAAACTGTAAAATACTTCTTTCAAGAAATATTTTAATTTTCAGTGATGATTTGTCTGACAAGTAATAAATTTCAATGTAACCATCCATTTTATAATATGCTGTAAGAAACTAGGGAAATTGGCTTAACTGATTGCAATTAAATAACTAGTTTAACTCTTCTTATAATCAACATGAGTACTTTGATAAAACTTATCTGAAATACAGACATTCAAGTGTCAAAATCAAAGCTATTATTAAAAAAAAAATCAGTAAATATTACAAATAGCTTTACTACTTGAGAGGTAGTATAACATATGATACATCACTACTACTCTTTCTTTGGATGATTGGACTTGGAAAGCTGAAATGATGTCAAAAGATTATGTATTCCAGCTGTGAAAGAGTAGAAAAACAGGAAGAGAGATCACCTGAAAGCAAGGATACTTTGAAATTCAGCTAGTGTTTTATTTTCAACTCACTTAGCAACCTACAAGTAAACATCAGACATACAAGATTATTCACTGCTCTTAAAGTTCAACAGTCAAATATGGTGGGTTAAATATTGCTTTTTGCTTAAGGTCCAGCTTATTTTCTATTTGTGTTGACGTATTTAGCATACCTAGCAGCGAGGCAGTTGTGGAAGGTACCAGGAGGAGAAGCAAATATTTCATTCTCTTGGTCTATTTTTCTTCTTGTGTTACTCGGGCTTATCAAATTCTCTCTATCTAGAACATAGAATATAATAATCAGCACAACTTTGCAGAACTCCAGGTAACTGTTTCAATTTTGAAGTTTAAAGCCAAGCTTTCAAAAAAATCCAAACAAAAAAAAAAAAAAAAAAAAAAAACAAAAGAACAAACAAACAAACAAACAGCAACAAAAAACCCCAACAACAACAAAATCCAAAAAACCGAATCCTAATTTCTCTTCAAGTATTTTAAATATGTTCAAATTTTATATCCAAACAATGCTAAACATGTTTCAAATGCACAGCCAAGAAGACCCCTCATTATGTCACTTTATTCACTTGGTATTAATCAAGTCACATATTCCATTTCAGTTTCAATGTACTGAATTGTGCATTTCTTGTCATTGCAGAAGTTATTCTTAGAAAAATACAATACATGCAAACACAGGTTTGTGCAGCTTCCCCTCAAATTTACCAAGTCATACACTTACTGATTCATATAAGCAGCAAAAAGCAACAATTATTTCCAGAACTGTTGTTGGGGTCACTGTCACTGTCAGCAGCATCTCTTTATTTGCAAAGCATCTCCTGGCAAAAGAGAGTGTTCCTACCAAAGCAGCAGAATCCTCTGAACACTGAGACCCTTACATGGACAATCATCTACTAAAAGGAAATTCTACTCTGAAGTTTCCAAACAACCAACTTCAGTTTGTGCATTTCTTTCTGCTTCTGAGCTCCTGAGTTCATATGCACAGCACAGGTGCATCCCAGTACCATACCAAAGTATAAAATACATCAGCTCCCATCCAGGCTCTTGTTTTCACAAGAGCATTTGGCTCTAACCAAGAAAATAGATTACTTCAGGCAGTCACATGTGAACTTTGCACATATGCAGAGCAAAACTGACCATTTTGAAACAAACAATCATAAGGTTCCTTTCTTTGCCATTTATGAATCTGCCAAATGAAATTCCTGACACTAAGAATGCCCTAGGGATGTAACATTGTAAAAGACAAAGATCTACATTTAGAAGAAACTTGTTCTCCGTGGAAGTTCAGCAGCTAGCTTCAGAAAAACAGAGAGTTACAATATTCCATGGAAGTAGTGTTATAAAGTATACTTGAACTGCAGCACGGCTCTAACCCTTCACAGAATTTGCTCAGGATCTAAGTAAGAACAATTCTGGAAATAAAGGGAGTCTTGTGTTTGTCTGTAACCTGGCTAGAAAAGCTTATCAGAAGGACACAGACACATCAGATGTACCAATCACATACTTCAGGAATGGGGTTAAATACTCTTCCACAGAAGAGATTCTTACATACAATCTTGCATAGATTGTTCACAGAAAAGATTCTTCTCGATGTCCAAGGAGGGTGGGTACCTCAGAAAGGAGCAGAGTGACATGCACTCCCATACTTGGGATTTTGGAAATAACATATGAGAAATACCTCAGAAAATTCCTTTTTTTTTTTCCCAAATGGAAAAAGTAATTTTTTTCTATAACTTACAGTCTTAGTAACTCAAAGAGATAGTGCTTCTAAAACTTTCCAGGAAAGGTTAAGGACTGCCCTACAGATTACCACACACTTCATCATGAAAAGGATGATTCTCTCCCTTGAAAAGCTTCAAAACTTTTGCGTAAAACAAAAATGAGACTGCTAAAAAAATTCACTCTGTTTTGCAGTCAACAGGTTATACTAATAAGTTTATATCCTCCCATATTAACAGTATTTAGAATGTTTGAACCACAACAGTATCTTTTATACAGGGAATTTTGCTTATCTATTACAAGTTTATCTCAAGCTGAATTCACTATTAATTCTGCATTTTTATAGATGACTTTCAGAAGACTTCTAAAATAAGCCTTTTAGGCACACAATTCCTGCAGTAGCATTATCTATTATATTAATGATCAGCAGCAGCAACAAAAGGTTAAAAATAAAAAATATACTCACTTGCTCCTATTTTTTTCTGATCCGGCTCTTTTTCAGGAGAAGAACAAGGTGGCAATATTGCATTTTGCTCTTTAAAGAGCAGTGGGGTTGATGCCAGCTGACTGTATGTAGAGGGTTTTGTTCTTGGAGTTTTAAAAGCTGTTTGATCAAGCCAGCCAGAGGGCCCATCAACCTCTCCGAACGATTTGGGCTCATATGGGGGTGCTTCTGCGCTGAGTTCTTCAAACCAGTTAAGACTGATAGGCCCTAAATCTATGAAGGAAAACATACAGAAAACCACATGAAAAGGAAAAAGGTTCCTTCATGGAGGATGTGAAAATATACCAGGCATTTAAATGCTAACAGCAGAACACATTGCTCCTTCCACTGCCATACGTCTGGTTTGTTTCTACATGGATTTGAACTCTGATAACCACAAAATATAAAGGGATGTCTGCCCAAATTCTCAGACCATTAACAAAATAACCAGGACCAGAAAAATATCCAGTTTGTTTAAAATTACAAGTATACTCTGGTTTTTAGAGCCTCTCTTGTTTTGGTCAGACTGGCAAGTTAAACACGTTCCTTTTAAAATTACTAACTATCACAGGTACCTTTAGCAAAAGACTAAGCCTGGTCTGCATGTGGGTACGTAGAGAGGTAACAACGCTAAATAAGCAAGTACAAAGAGTAACTAAGCATACATGATGGTAAAAAACTACAAATAAAAATTTGAAGACATCTAGGTATTAGGAAATACAGGTTCGGGGCAAGAACAACAGCTAAAAACTTGCTTAAAGCTTTCCTGTGGAACACACAGCAAATGTGTATAAAATATTGGTGCCCAGAAAGCAATCCTAATAAGAGTTATTTACTTTTGATAAGCTGTACCTGATTCACTGCAGTGTGCCTTAAATATTTCAAAGAAAGTTGGTCTTTCCACAGGTTTGCAAGCCATTTTCTTATCCATTACATTACCGGACCAGCTGAAAAGCCTGAGAAGAAATAAGAAAACACTTTGATACACTGCTGTTTGAATATCTTAGACCTGCTTTCCTGCATTTTGTGGTGTGCCACAGCCCAGCTTGTTTAGCTTTGACTGTGATGTGAGCATTCAAACACCACAATGATGAACACGGTGGGAAAACAACAGACAAGAGCATAGGGAATTATACCTGAGATAATGAAAACAGTCTGCAAACACAGGAGAAAACCAAGATGGAATGGGCAGAACACTTCTGAGGTATTTTAAACACAAATCAAAACCCCACACTCACTCCAATGTGTTAGGATGGAACATGTACAATCACATATATACTCTTACAACCATCACAACTTACATGTCAAGAATTTGATTCAAAGTTGCTTTCAAGTGGAACAGACACTGCCAGTTTCACAGTTCTGTTAAAAAACATGTATAAATAAGCCCATAGTGAGACTTCACCTTTTAACATGCTTATGCCTCCCACAATAAAAGCCGTTTCCCACACGATGAGCGTGTTACACACGCTGCCTCACCAAAACCATGGCAAAAACGGGCGCTTTAAAATAGGCTACGGGCTGCATTAAGACAGAACACCGAGGAACTTAACACTGCCTCAGAAGTACATTTTAAAAAGCGCGATTTGACCAGTCCGCGCTGCTTTCCGTGAGGGGAAGCTCCTCCCGGGCAATGAGCAGGCACGGAGCGCGGCCTGCGCAGCCCCGCCGGGTCACCGCGGGGGTCTCCGGGGACAGGCCCAAACCGCCCTTCCCCGCACCCGGCGACTGCAGACCCCCGGCGGGCCGTGAGGAGAGGAAGGGACCCCGAGAGGGGCAGTGACCCCCAGGGCACAGCGCAGCCTCGGGGCAGGGCCGAGCCACACGCGGGGCCGTTACCTGCCGGCGGCGCCTCGGGCGGGGCGGCGGCCGCAGCATCGCCTCACGCAGGGGAGGGGGCGGGCAGGGAAGGCGGCGAGGGATGAGGGGGCAGCGCAGACTCCAAGCCCGGCAGTCCGGTTCCAAGCTTGGCGCCAACACGGCCCCGCGCCTGCGCAGCGGGAGCATCCGCCGCTCCCGCCTCCCGGCAAGGAGGCGGCGAACCCGCCCCGCCTCGGCCTGCCCTGCACGGGGCCCGGCGGTGCGGCCGGGGGACGCGTGGTGCCCGCCGTAAGGGCTGTCCCCCCGTGGCTGACTGCACAGTACAGAAAGGGAGCGTGCCCAGAGCCGGGATGGCCGCCGGCAGCTTCACTGACGCCTGCAGAGGCGGGGGATGCAGTACCACGGCTGACAGGACCCGCGTTGCTGGGCAACAGCAGCTGACACCGACCTCCCGGGCAAAGGCTCTGGAAAGCTCCCGGCGGCAGGGCCGAGGGCAAGTGCCCCGGCCTGTGCAAACCTCAGCCTCTGCTTCTCAGGTGGTTTTGTAGGCCTTGACACATTAAATGGTTGTTGACGTTCCAATAAAGACAATGTTACTATCCTCCACATACATGTCCGCTCCCGCCTTGTCTCTTGATTAAATTCTTGTTTTTGGAGATGGAACAACTTCAAGATGGGTGGAACAGTCTCTCCACCACGAACTTGGAGTTTACCATCTTCCTTTTAGTGGGATGTTCATCTATTCTTGTGCAATAAAGGGGTTTCTTCCTACCTCTCCACACCAGTCCTTATGTTGCACAGTCTTATCACATCACCTGCTTAGTCATCCGTAACTTTCATCAGTTTCTTGTCGTACAATAATTTTTCATATCCCTCACCCTTTCAAGAAACTTCTAACCCTGCAGTGTTTTGGGGAGCTGCAGTAACTTTCTTCCCTAAGCATTTCAGAGGAACTCAAACTGTTGGTTTAAATGATGGCATGTAGTCTCCAATTTGATTTCCATCCCCATTCCCAAAGCACCTTAAAAACTTACTCTTTTTGCAGCCACACTGCTGTCATTAAGTTTTAACTTGGCCATCTCGATACCCTATTTTTGCTTTGAGTTGATACCGACAGTGCTTTGAAAACCCAAGCACAATGTGGAGCCTTGAGACACATTTAATTATGATGAATGTGTTTCCTGAATCTTAACCTCTTTTTGCCCTACAAAAATGCTGTTTCTTACTGATTTATCTCAGACACTTGAAAGTGTCAGATTCACTGTGAACGTTTAAAGACACCATCCCTATCAGGTCTTCTCTATGCTCTATCTTGCTAGCCCATTGAATTTTATAAAGCAACACATTTATAGAGATGATGAGGAGTCATACAGAGAAAGGATTTCACATCACAACAGTTCCAAGGATTCCAAGGTTCTCCAGTCTCTAAAGGCTTACATATACAGTTTGGATTATTTAATTACATTATTTTAACTATATTACCTTAAAATTGAACTACAGTGATGCAATTGTAGAAGAAGGACTATTAGTCTAATATGCACATGCTTTTATTACTAGCTATATTACTAACACTTATTTCATTATACAGGTATTAAGCCAATGCTTTTCCTTACTTCAGTTTGTATACACAAGTATATTCCATCTTTTCCTAAAGCAGTTGATCGAAAAAGTTCCAGGTAGATAATCCCCAAGTATGGAACAATGGGGATGGCTCTGACCTTTCAATACCGGTAAAGACTTCTTTTCAGAGATGTAATTGCCTGAATTCCTTGCTCAGCTCTCCGGGGTACACCCAGTTTATCTGGATTTTGTTAGTTCCCCAAAACCCGTTTTCCTTCTTTAAAGACCACGAGCAGAAGGAACTGTGAGCAAGCACGCTTCTCCTCGCTACGTAGGCCGTGGTTCTCCCAGCTGTGGCTGAATGACATCTCTTCATCAGCAGAGTCAGGCAGAGAAGGCAAGGCCAGCCGGCCTTCCCCTGCCATCAGCCCCGCGCAGCTGGCCCCACTTTCCCCATCAATTAGCAACCATTAGCTCCCCAGGTAGGATAAAAGCAGGGCAGGGGCACAGGTAGGGCTGACCCTTCAGCGGCGATAACCATGGAGAGCTTTGTCTGCTCCCCCTTCAGCACGTACCAGAACTTCAGGGGCAGCCCCGCGCCCGGCCGCGGCTGGGACGCTGCGGCCAAGCAGCCCAGCTGGAAGCAGAGCAAGAGCGGCGGCATCAGCCCCTTCCTCGGGGGACCCTTCACGCCGCTGCCCTCCGAATACCTGGACAGCTACCGGCGGGCGCAGCTGCAGGCGCTGCTGTCGCAGGTGGGCCCCGCGCTGGCGCCGCGGCCGCGCCGGGCCAGCACGAAGGAGGCGGCGGTGCAGGTGAGCCTGCGGGCCGACGCGGCCGTGCAGTGCTCGCTGGGGCCGCGCACGCTGCCACCCGCCCGCGCCTTCAGCCCCGCCGCCCTGCGCGCCCCGGGACGCCTCGCCCTCTACTCACCCGCGCCCGACCGCCGCCTCTTCGCGCTGCCCGACGCCGCGCCGCTCCCGGAGACGGCAGCTCCGACCGAGGAGACCCCGACGGCGGACGGCGGCGAGGAGCAGCAGGAGGCCCCGGCGGGGGCCGCGATGCCGCCGCGCCAGGAGCCGGTGGGGACGCCGCGGCGGGAGGACACCGCGGCTCCCAGGCAGAGAGCGGCTTTCCAGGTGCGCCGGGATGGGGCGGGGGGCGAACCCTCGAGCAGGGCGGCCACAAATCACCTCATGAGTGAGGTTAGCCTGGAGAAAAGGAGACTCAGGGGTGACCTTATCACTTTACAACTTCCTGCAGGGTGGTTGTAGTCAGGTGGGAGTTGGTCTCTTTCTTCAGGCAGCAACTGACAGAACTAGAGGGCACAGTCTTAAGGTGCGCCAAGGGAAATATAGACTGGATATTAGGGAAGCGTTTTTTACAGAAACGGTAGTAAAGTATTGGAACGGTCTACCTGGGGAGGTGGTGGATTCACCATCTCTGGATGTGTTTAAGAAAAGACTGGATGTGGCACTTAGTGCCATGGTTTAGTTGAGATTAGGGTTGGGTTGGGCTTGATGATCCTGGAGGCCTCTTCCTAATGATTCTGTATGTGATTCTGTGTGTGTATGAGCAGCACCCCTATTCTGCCCTGGGCTGGCTCTGTCTCACCTAGAGCAGAAGAGCCTCCAGCCTGTGAAAACCCACACATGCGGATCAAAGCATGGCAGAATGATTTGGGTTGGAAGGGACCTTAAAGATCATCTAGGTGCAACCATGGGCAGGGATACCACCCACTAGACCATGTTGCTGAGAGCCCCATCTAGTATGGCTTCAAGTATTTCCATATGGCCTCCTGGGCAGCCTTTTCCAGTGTCACACCATCCTTGGGGAGTAATAGTGAGGGAGCTGGACTGGGTGTTCTTGGGGTGCTGGAGGATGCTCACTGAACCCTGTCTCTGCAGTTCTTGGAACAGAAGTATGGCTATTTCCACTGCAAGGACTGCAAGACCAGATGGGAGAGTGCTTACGTGTGGTGCATTTCTGGAAGCAACAAGGTAGTTAACAAGTAATTTCTCCTGAGACTTCTAAGAATGGCATAAAATCTCTGACAAATCAGACATTTTGGCACAAATTTAGGTACCTGTACAGAACACCTCAAGTAAGTCTCAATACTAACAGGACTTGACTCTTTTTCAGGTGTACTTCAAGCAGCTCTGTCGCAAATGCCAAAAGAGCTTCAATCCCTATCGAGTGGAAGCAATCCAGTGCCAGGTATCTGTACTCCATTAAGACTGTCAGATGTTATCACATACACTAACACTATTGTTGAATTTGATAATGACTTTATCTGGAAGAAAACTTGATTTCATTGAAATACTCGGGAATGTTATTTGGGAAATGTGTCTTAGGTTAGGCCTCCCATGAACAGCTTACATGAACAATTTTCATACAGCATTATGACTTGCAACATGTGTGGTAGGGTTTTGTGCTTCTAGGTGAGAAAGCTCTTACACCTTAAATCCACAAGGTTTTTACCAGTAAGTGTATCAGCCCCAATATTTCGTGTGATTAAGGAAAACCAAATGTTAGTCTAACATGAAGTGCATCTTCTTTGATCTACTACAACTAACATGTCTTTGTTTCTTAAGATCTGTTCCAAGACTCGTTGTTCTTGCCCTCAGAGGAAGAGACACATTGATCTGAAGAGACCTCATCGCCAAGAACTCTGTGGCCGCTGCAGAGGCAAAAGGCTGTCCTGTGATAGCACTTACAGCTTCAAATACATTGTCTGATCCATGTGCCCTCTTCTGATTTGTGCTTTGCACTTTGTCTCTTGCAATGTTTTGACTTAAGGCTTTTGACCTGGCATTGGATAATGGATGAAGACTTGGGTATTTATTGTAAAGTACAGTAACTTAAAGTATGTAATTTCACTGTATGTATACTGTAAATATAGTTCAATAAATGTTTGCACTAGTTTGATACCCCTTAGTTTTGTCTTCCTTGGATGAAAGAAAAGTACATCTGTAGGGAAGCAACCTATTTAATTTCCTAAAGATAGTAGACTTTGTTTTGAAGTCTTCAGGGAATGCTAGGATTCAAGCTACAATAGCAAGTTTTTCCTTCAGTCACTCAAAGTGAACTAGGGTGGAAGATGCAAATATTCTAGAGCATAAAGTCTGGTGTAAATGCAAATGCGTCTTCCCCCTGCCTCTGTCAAATGTATATATAAAAAACCACAGCTGCTTGGTATTCAGAGACTGTCTGCCAGAAGACTATGGCTGTAAAATAGGAGGGAAAAGGGTGTAAGGTGCTCATGTCAGAAATGAGGAGGGGAAAAACCTTTTGACTGGCAGTATCTGTGACAGTGTAAAAAGTATTCCTTAGGGTAGAAGCAAGTTGGGAGGTTTTCAGAGTCAGTGGAAGACCAATGAAACTATTTTTTGCTGTTATAGTCTTCCACATGGAGTTGTAAGGATTTTTTTGTTAGGCTGTAGTTACATTTCTCACTAATTTCTATGAATAGTTTCAGCATAAACCAGGAGACAAATATCTTTTGGGGGATTGCTGATCACGGATACCACGTGCAACAGTACTGATTCAGACAAGAACACAATTTTCGCAAGAAGCATGTACTGTGTTGTGACTATATATGACTTTTATACTTTAGTTAAATGGATGTACTAATCCAAATTTCAAAGTTACTTCACAAAAACGGTTAAGTGTATTTACAACGTGAATAAGTTACATAGTTGTCAGAATAAAAGTGTCTCAGATGTGCAACAGATTTACATGCATACATTTAACACTGGACAGCAGTTAAATGTAAGAAAAAACCATATAGTTATGACTTATATATACATTACAAATAAAATAAGACATCTCTTTGAAGAAACTTAACATGAGAACTTGCATTTCACGTTAATATTTTTACTTTTTATACTCAAAATTTATATTAAATAAAAATATGCATGCTTAACAGTTCAAAAGATTTGACTCTGTGATGGGACTTTCTCCTACAAAATGGCAAGTTAAATTAGATCAACTGTCCTTTAATAGTATAAATATATTCATAAAAGCAAACCTCTAGTAAAAAGCAGCCAAGGTCCTTAATTAAAAAAAAACAATCTACCAAGACCTTTCATGATCCTTGAGGGAGGGCCTAAGAACAGACCTCTGCAATATGATCCAGTACCTTCAGAGACAGTAGCCTAGTAACATTAGGAAATGTACTTCATAGCAGCTCATTGTTTTAAGATACAGTAATCATATTCAAATTACAGTGTACATTAAATTATAGTCTGTTTACAGTTTGTTTCATATACACAGGCTCTCAGCTTTTGACCAACAAGTTTGTGAGATTCCGTGGCCAGCTTCATTCTGCCCATCTTTCACTCAACTAAATAAGAAAACAAAAAAAGGAAAAAATGTACAAGGTTTGTTTTTTTTTAACAAAAAATACTATTTTGTGAAGGAAACATTGCACTTTTGCCAACTGAAAATTAATTTGCTATAAAGGAAGTATTGTTCAGTGTAGTAGGCTTTGGTATGCAATGGAAGTCACTTCTTCAGTAGTGAGTTGCAGTTGCTCAGTGAAATGCTAACTGGGTTTTGTGCAACACAGAACAAAGGATGTTGTCCCAGGTTCTCTATGCTACCTCTGTCCTTACAGTATTGCTACGTGTTTGAAGTTCAGCCCATCGCTTTTTAGAGGAAATCCTAAATGTAACAAGCGTGAGTACAGTTTGACCAAACCTTTGTAAGGCTGAGAAGACATCGAGCCACCTCACTCCCACAGGGCAGCACTCCCAGCTTGAAAGGGGGCCCAAGGGTCCTGTCAGAGACTTGTGCCGGAAACGCTGGAGTCTGGAAGAAAAGTATTGATGACCCGATAGCTCTGAGCTCTGCGAATCATGTCGCGGATCTCTATGTTCAGTTCCATCAATTTGGTGCAGATTTCAGTCAGGCTCTGGTTGGAGCCCACCAGTGCATAGGTGCCCGTCTGACCCAGGGTTTGGTGGCGGAAGTAAATATTCAGTAGTGTCTGGACTTCGTCATCAGAGCTGCTTCCAAAGATATCATTGGGCCACAAAATCCTGCAAGGGAACAGGAAAAGAACAGGCATTTAATTATGGGTTTATTCGCAGAGACAGAAGCTATGTGAGAGAGATCTCTAAAAGAAGAATGGACTTGCACACGCTTATAAGCCTAAAGCAACTCACTGTTTTACACCACTCATTTGTAACTCATATTCTGGTATCAGGCACTGAATGCACATAAGAGTGTAATTTCCATTATCTAAAAAAAAAAGCTTAAGAAAGCTCATTCAAATAGGTGTAAATGAAACTAGGCTGAATGTTAGCTCATGCCAATGACATGCACCTGTAGAGGAATTAACTCAATAAAAAGATTTTTAAAAGCCTCACAGGATTTGATCTACAGAATGTAATTAAGCGTCTTCATTGTTGCAAGCATATGTTTGATAGCTACTTTTGGCACATCTCTCCAAAAGTCAGTATCAATGCCCCCATGTACTTTGTTGAAATAATTAATTATGCATATCCTGTGCACTGCATTTTGTTAGGAAGATAATAAATGCATACTTTTCTAATAACATGACAGTCTAACATGAACCATGTAGCAAAACTTGCCTGCATTCTCTTATTTGTCTGACGGCTTTAACAAGTTCATTGTTTTTCAAACACTCCAGCATGGACTGAATAGCTGCTTCAGTGGAGTTGAATGTGGGCTCAGATTCTGTTGTCAGAGGCTCAGCTGCAATGGCAGCAGTAGCATCCTTCAGATTTTTCTTCAGCTCACTCAGCTCTCTTGACATATTTAACAGCTGTTCCAAGGAGAAAAATGAGAGATAGGTATTTTCATTCTCCATAAGCCCCACATGAAGTAGGTACTTCAAGTTTGTCTTTACTACTACATTGGATATACACATTATGGAAAAGATCCCAATTTAATACAAGGGTATTTCTTGATCTCTGTACAAAATAAAGAAAAAGCAAACTACAGTTTTGGTTTTTTTTTACCTTTGTGCATCCTTTAATATTATGCTGTAGTTTTGGCTTGCTAAAATGCAGGAGCATATATCTAAATAAGCTTTTATTTTTCACCCTTTCTACTTTCTTCACATCATAGTGGAAGAACTGAAGAAAACATGTACTTCTTCTAGGAAGATGTTGCTATTTAGTTACAAAACACGTGCAGCATTTGACATGATTAACAAATGGACAGAAATTGTACTACCCTTTCTCAGGCTGAAAAGTTAATACGGCACAAGATTCATAAATAGTAAGTTGATAATTTCCAAGGATCTACTTTTTTATGCTCCTACATACTAAAAATAACCACTGTCAAATGAACTAACAATGGAATTTCCTTCAAGCAATAGCTTATGGCTCCAGCAAAATATGCAAATACCATGGTGAAATAGCTATTCTTTGTACAATTGTTTCCCAGTTCCACAGGCTGCATTATTTATAACAATTTAACGAAGTCATAACTGTGAAATACACTTACAGAAATCAATTACAAGGAACACAAAATATTTCTAAAAGGTAGACTGCTCTAGTAGTAGTAGATACCTATTGTCCTGTCCTCTCTTAAGAGTGAACAGCCCAGTCACACTGTGAGCCAGCCTTCACAACATACAATTTATTGTATCCTTAAGATACAATAAATATTCAAACTCTTTTTACTCCAACAGCACATCTGATAAAACAATTTCTGTTTATAGGCCATCTCTAAACTACTAGAATATGTTGTAAAATACATGTAATAGCTTCAAATTTTATTTTACAAAGCAGAGTATAACAGCTTCTTCTCCTCAATAGTTTAAAATATATACATTTTTCTCCTTACAATGAGAAAAATACACATGGAATGGTAAGTTAAATCTTTCCTTAAACGATAATCATTCAGCTTAAAGCAATCATCTCAAAGATGTTTCAAAGTATTACATATTTTAAGCAACTGTTGGAAATAAACTTGACTAACAGTACTGTTCTTGTGAAGTTTTTTTTTAAATAAGATACATGGATTTATCTAAAAACAAAAAGCTGTTTGGGTCAAAAGTGAGAGTGTGCTATGTCAAAAATATTTAAAGAAAAAGGCTTGTAAACATTACAGAATTAAAAATACAGGACATTAAGGTATTTAGTTGATTATGTATGACTGTAGATTAATAGTCAGGGTGAAATAGTGTGATCCTTGTTGTTAAGTCCATAGAAATAAAAAATAAGAACATGAAAATAATAAAGTGGACTTTGTAGTTTGTTACATACCTCTGGCATGGAACTCACTTCGTGCACTTGTCCAATAAGTTTACAGTAGGACTGAAAAAGCAACAGCAGCTGGAAGTGCAGTTTATATAATCTCTGACAGAGTTCCAATTGCTAAGGAAAGATTTATAGGAGAATAAATAATTAATAAATATTAATGAGTTTAGATAATTTCTGATAACTAACAAAACACATTGAGCTAGTTTGTTCTCAAAAACATTATTTTACTGAAGTATGATCATATACTATTTCAGAAAATAAGTAATGATTTTTCTTCTGCAGCTAAGTCATATGTGACACTGAAAATAAAATGATGACAGACTCAAAACATTCTGTGCTGGTTAGCCTCACTGTCTCCAGTTTGCAGCTGGAAAGCAGAGACAGAATATGGGGGAAATTACTTTCCTGCACAGAACATGAAACTCCTGAATTTCAGATATGGTCGAAGACCTCTTCTAAGGGATGGAACTCTAAGAAAAGAACTGTGAAATAGTTGTCCAAGATGGTCAAAGCTCGTGCCTGCTCGTCTGAGGAGAGAGAAACAGAGGTGATAAATCTGTCTAGGAGTGAGAAGGAGGAAATGCCAGCCCTGGAACTTAAAACACTGCTCATGGATTTTCCACTGTCTTAAAGAAACTATACAACAGATGGATGGAGTTTAATCTCTAAGAGGGTATTTGGCTTCTATAAAGTATTCTCTCAGATTAAGTAGATACTGCTCTATGAATATTCACTTGTTTCTTCCAGTGTGAAGTGCAGTGTGACATAAAAGATGTCAGACACATTGAAATAATGGGTGATGGGCATGGCTGCCAGAGAGGTTAGGTTAATGTGATTATGGTTCCTGGTATTCTTGTGTCCAATAGGAGGGGATCTTGTAGTTCCACATGGTGAAGAAGGGAGGAACATTTAATCTTCGGCTAATTATATAATAAGTGAAAATCCTGCAAGTACAAGTCTTGACCTTGTACTGACCCTTTGGCAGGAAAGCCTTACAGACTTCCAACTGTATTTGATTTGCCTACTGTGACAGACACCATGACCAAGGGTGGGCTCAGTGATATTTCCATCTGTTTGGAGGAACTAAAGTAGAGTTTCATGCCAAAATTGGCAGAAAAGAAGAAGCTATTCATGTTTGCTTTTTTAAAGCACTTCATACATACTTAGTTACCTGCACGTGCTGCAGCTCTTTGCAGCAAATGTCAGCACAAACACTAACAGAAAACACATTATAAATGTCAATTTGACTGAAGAGTTTTATTTACATATGGTTCAACATTTAAGTGCTGCATTTTTTATTAAGAAGCCAATATTAGAACCACAGTTTAGTGTTCCAGTTCCCCAAATTTCTGTACCAGCCTCACAAGGCTGAGGGGCTAATGTCAAAAACAAATTTCATCTTTGTTCATCAGGGCGAGGTGGACACCAACTACCCATCTATGAACAGACAGCCAAGGGCACTGCAATAATGAGGCAGAGCAAGTCTCCTTCTAAACAAGGCTTATGGAGTAAAGTGAGAGCAGGAGGATAGTGCCAAGCCAGCAGGTGTCAGCCTAGCTGTTTGTCCTGCTGAAGGCCAGGCAAATGGGGCTGCTCACACCTCAGCACCACTACAGAAGCAGAGCTCAGCACTATAAATTGGCCCAGTCTGAGCTCTGTGCCATTCTGGATCTGGTATCTGCATTGTTATGTTTAATGTCTGTTACTGGTGGGCAGCGCTGGAGTGCTCCTGTCCCAAATGGAAAGGAGGAATTTCAGCAAGGAGTCCTTCAGCAAGTTTGCAGATGACACAGAAGGATGGGATGCCATCCAGAAAGACATGGACAAACTTGAGAAGTGGGCCCTTTGAGAACCTAATGAGGTTCAACAAGTCCAAGTGCAAGGGGCTGGACCTGCGCTGGGGCAATCCGAGGCACGAGCACAGACTGGGAGAGGAACTCTCTGAGAGCAGCCCTGTGGAACTCTCATGGATGAAGAGCTGAACATGAGCCAGCAGTGTGTGCTCACAGCCCAGAAGACAAACCACATCCTAGGCAGCATCAGGAGCACCTCTCCTGTGAAGACAGGCTGAGAGGGTTTAGCCTGGAGAAGAGAAGTTTTCAGGAAGATCTTGTAATAACATTCCAGTACTTAAAGGGGCATATGAAAAACATGGAGAGCAACTTTTTACAAAGGCAGATCATGGCAGGACAAGGGGCAATAGCTTTAAACAAAAAGAGGAGAGATTGAGATTCGATGTTAGGAAGAATTTCTTTACACGGAGGGTAGTGAGGCGCTGGAACAGGCTGTCTAGAGAAGCTGTGGATTCCCTACCCCTGTAAGTGTTCAAGACCAGGTTGGATGAGCTTTTCAGCAACCTGGTGTAGTGGAAGGTGTCCCTGCCAATGGCAGGGGGATTGGAACTATATGATCCTTAAGGTGCCTTCCAACTCAAACCAGTCTGTGATCCCAACAGACTGGATATGACAGCAAAGACCCACAAATGCAGAAAGAAGGCCCAGCAGATCCGTGGTGGGGAGCAGATGTGCTAGGGCAGAATTGACTTGTGGACAGGGACAAAGCCTATCAGAACAAAGAGGTAGGGCATGAGGAACACTGCCAGTGAAATAAACCTGCCCAGGGGCCGTTCTCTGTAACCAGGGGCACAGATTTGTGATTGTATGCTAACCATTCCCTTCCCAAAATAAAGACTGACTGTTTAGATACAGCCTCCTGGAGATGTCTCTGGCTTCTGTCTTCTCTCAAACCACGCTTGGGCATGTCAGGGGCTGGCTGGTGGCCCAGCCAGGGAAGGTGCTGACTGCTCACCCGCGTGAGCGCCAGCCCAGGGATACTTCCTTCCTCCCTGGTCCTGTTCAGCTTGCAAGTAGGGACACAGCCTGAGGTTCCCCAGCAGGGATCAAATTCACTCTATTCAAATTTTGGAGACCTGGCAACACTACATTGCAGTTACATACACATATAGTTCAAGCTGTCAGGGAGTTAATAATTAATTGAAAACAAGCATAACATCATTTAAAAAAAAGTCTCATGATAGCTTGGCATGTAACACTGGATTTTTTTAGTCCTTGGAGAATGATAATTCAGTTTCACCCTTCTGGCTGCTAACCTGAAAACAAACTAAGGTCAAACTAATGGTTCTAGTTTGACTTAGTATTTAGTTACTGTATCAAGCAACTCAATTTTTGTTCTTTCTGAGTAAGTACTAGAAACCAATAGTGGTGAAACTGTTCGTCAACATATAAATAAAATCCATTTGAAATGTAACTGCCACCTATAAATTGTAGTTTTTCACTAGGACAAATGGAAAACTAATAATTTTAAAATGTAAGAAATGTTTTCTGCCCCAGCGTATTACATCCATTCAAAAGCTTGATTTGTAAAAATGTATGTAAATGACCACTTGAAACAGTGTATGAATGTCAAAATTTTGGCACAGTATTTTTTGATTTCACAAAACACACGTTAGTAAATTATTTTAGTCACTGCATTTAGAACCACGTATTGTATAGGAAAACTATAACAAAAAAAGAAAACATGCTCAGAAGTAAAACAGTAGAATTGGGGTGTATTAGCCCATCCACAGATGGACAAAAAAATATGAAAGAACTTCAACTTACTGCAAGAGATTCCATTTGCTACACAGCAAGCATGGCACAGGAGAAAAGGAAAGGAAAGAAAGTATAGTGTCAGTGTAATGCATGCAATAGGAAGCACAGCCCATCTGTAACAGCATAACTTGTCAGCAGTATTAGCAATGCTTGCCTCAACCTGATAATTGGTTGGAATATCACATTCAACATGCACAGCATTCTTAATAAAATCAAGCTTTAATTCTAATGGTAAATTCCAGTCTAAATATCCTCAGTTAGATCTTCAGATTTATTAGTTTAGATTTATCCCACCCAGTAGCTCAAGAACTTACAGTGAAATAGAGTTAGAAAACTCTTGAAATAATACTTTTATTTAAATTTGATTTCTTTCTTATTAAAAAGAGCTCATATTGCAAAGTAATAAAAAATTAGGAAGGATTTTCAAGTGATGAACAAAACTGAACTTCGCTATTTCTAAATATTTTCTTGTTTAAAAATACTTCTATTTTTATGACGAATAGATCTAATGAAATTGGTAGGGTAAGTTTTATGGCTGCTGGGCTTATTACTTGGCATATTACAATGGAAAAGTTTTGCATATAACTTTCAAGTTATGACTATCATAAAGAAAAAAAATGCATGGAAAATGCCAGTTTTGTTTAACTACATGGCAATGCCACGTGTTGAGACAGCCTTGTATCCCTTCCTCTCACCAGTGATGATTCACTGGTTTATAATTCTGAAGCTATTAAAATGTCAGTGTAAGTCCTTTTGCAATAATAATAAAAATTCTAATTGACTTACATTAGCATTTCAAAGATTAGGGGACTAAGTGCTCTCTTCAAAACATAAGTGTTCCTCTTTTCTTTGCCAAGAACTAACATTTGCACTCTGTGTTCACTTAATGCAGCTTTTCTTATTTTATAAATATTACAATCTCATTACATTTTACATGAAGAGAGTTATCATGTAAATGCTGTAAGGAACAAACACAACCACATCTGCCCAGTTATAGCCTGATGTCAGTGCATATGCACACAATGTTAATAAGCATATGGAATTATTATTAAAATTATTTACCTTACCATGAATACAAAGGCAGAAAATACAGAAATGTGAAATAATATTAACTTTGATGAGCCTAACAGAGTATTTCAGTCTGTTTTCTTCAATTTGCCTTACTTTTAAAATATATATATGAAAAGTGTTGCCCCAAACCCTGCACTATTTTCTATAAAACCATGAAAAACTAAGCTTTAAGCTCTTGTGGTGCTTAATTTTTTCCTTTCACATTGCTTGAATAGTTTCTTCTTCTATTTAGTACTCTTCAAAAAAACCCTTTATATCTTGGCTTCCATGCAGTTCACACAAATGAAGCTTTATAAAGCTAAATTCAAGATAAGAGGAGGACAAGAGCAGACAGATCACTGTGCTCCAGTAAACCCACAGGTGTGCTTGTGTTTTTCAAATCTTGTTGTCTCTCTTAAGCTACTCTGAAGTTTAGCATGCCACCAAGTTTCACTTTGAATTTCAGAAGTACTGGAATCCATATATAATTTCTAATTTGCCATGGAATTTACTTTAAAGAAGGGGGGAAGAGGGAGGCGGAAGCAGCAAATAAGTGAATTCCATGGTCTTTTCTGCCAGAAAACACTGTCTCCTCTGTACTGCTTCCAAAACAAGGGCAAGTCAAAAAATAGGGGTGAGGAAGAGGTTTCACATTACAAGAAAAACCCTTCTTCAGTGGAAGAAACTATACTGGATACAAAATTTTTCTGAGCTACTGATGCTCAGCTCCATATTACTCTCCAATATCATGACTGTAACTTCCTCTCTCTTTCAGCATAAAATGAAAGATTCCTTGGAAGTTGAAAAGAGATTTATTACTGGCTTAAGTGATATTTCTTTTATTCCACATCAGCAAGGGCTCGGGTGGAATGATCATAGCCTTCACACTTTTCAATTTCTGGTTTAGAGTAAGGGAAGTGTTTTAGATTAGTTGATAGATACTATACAATCAGTGGTTTTGACAGCTGAAAATACCGAATGTTTAGAGTACTTGGATCATTTGCACAATTCTTAAAACAGCCAGTAAATGTAGCATCTAAGAAGGACACACTCCCTAGCAACAACACTTTGATTTAGTTTTTTATTCCTAGAATTACTGTTTTGTGGTGTTAGCAGACCAGGAAGACAGCAAGGCACTAATTTTCAGATCTCAGATTTTCTTGCTTTTTTAAGAAATCATTTTTACATACTGAAAAGAGATGACAGTTACATAACTACTTCAGTATTCAGTCATTTACTGGCAAAGGAGAGTCCCAGCATAACAAAAAAACCACTGCATGCAAGGGTTTATTAAATGCAAGTGCATTTTATAAAGGTGTTCTATTTGCCTTAAAATGTCAGCAGACAGAACCTTTTCCCACGATCTAAGAAGTTGAGTATATACACAAACTTGTATATATACCAGAGATAGAGAGAACAGCATATGCTGTGCATTCTTGAATATCCACTGGACTTGAAGGATAGTAGAACTATCCTTCTGTCCTATCTGTGTGGGGAAATCTATACACAGCTGTGTTCCTCCTTTAGAAAAGCTGCCTACCTAGGCCAATTTTACCTCATTGTCGAGCCATGGATCTGTCAAACAACTGTCAGATAATTGACTATTAAGAATTTCTAGCTTTCCAGTGGTCTCACTGTGTCTTGAACTTCACTGTATCTCAACGCAGCTCCAGATGACTGTGGTCCTAATGGGTACACCTCCAGCCTTATTGGTGGCCTGGAGTGATTGGACTTTTAGCCTCAGGGAAACTCACAGCAGCATGTATATTGATTTCTGATACCTTAATTGTTCTGGGGACAATTTTTTAACGGATGAAGCATATTTTAAATATCCTTTAACAGTTTGGGTTTGCAAAGCCCACATCCATTAGCTTGTGGTGAGGACAGTTTGAGAAAGGTGTACACTGACTTTGGACTTACAGAGTAAACTGAATGTCTCATTGGGAAATAAATGCTTATTTGAATTAGCAGCATTAATGAACAAGAAAAGGACGATCTTCCAAATACAGTTTTTCCAGAAGACCAAACAAAGAAACAAACTAAACCAGTCTTTGACTGGATTTAAAAAAACTCCTTTCTTAATAAGGCTGAAGAATGTACTGATAGCTGTTACTCATCTAAAAGTAACACCTGGACAGACAGCACAATGGCATGTGCAGTTATCTTTTGTCTATAAATTGACTCCTATGTCATTTTGATGCTCAAAGTAGCATCAAAACTTACAAATCACACACATCCATATCATGTAATCTGTTGCAATAATAAGGCAGGGAAAGACATTCTGGACATGAAGCTTTTACCCAATTTCAGAAAAGTTGCTAGCTCTAGCAGCTGACCTAAACAACTTCTATTTCAAGCTTCTTTAATATCAGAATAAGCAATTTTTGCCTTTGCCCATTTTCAGTAACAGTAACAATAGGCAACAAATCATGTGCAATTATTTTGAAATAAGATCTGATTAGAGAAACTGTCTCAAATTAGTTACCAGCATCAGGAGGCATTTGTGACGCAACCACTTGTGACAATGCTGAATTTTTCTCACATCTGTCTCATCTGTAAAGGGGTCTGTTTTTCCCTCAAGCTTTTTACCAGGTGGGGAGTTCTAAGAATCTAAGATTTTTGCCTTCTGCAGAACAAGCTGTTGCTTTTTCTTCCTTACAACTAATTCTGAACCTTTTCCAGGAGTAGCCTGGTTTTGTGCTTGGCTAGACAATTTTTTTTTAGGACAGAAGTTTTCAGCAGGATTTTGGGCCCTAGACTAAACCTCCATGAGTTTAAGAGTCTGGGCAGGTTCCCTTGTGACTGTCACTGTAAGACAGATCTTTTCCCCCTAAAATTATTAGATTCTTTAGCCTTTCATGTTGAGGGAGAAGTGGAGAGGAAAGAGAAGAAAACAAAACTTGCCAGTCTAGGAGTAATTCTTCCTTGTCCCTTCCTAATTGTATTTCCTCAGTTTCCCTCTTCCTCCCATTACACTTTCATTGAATAAACAGATTGTTCCTTTGGGAAAAGCTGCTTCAATTGAGGTGAATGAGTAGAGGAAGAAAAGAAATATGCCTGTTCATCCTGTCAACTTCCAAGGAATAATGCATTTTGGCCTGAATGAATAATGCTGGGGAGAAACCAGGGACTCCTGAAGGAATGAGAAACCTTTCTTTTCAGTCTGTCTGATAAGGAGTAAAAATTCCAACCCTGGCTTCACAAAACAAACATTTAATTCTGAAAGAGAGAACACCTAGTTATAAAAACCCACACAAGTGGAACATGACATTTACTGACTTTTAGATGTGTTTAGGGCAGCTCAGTTCATAGGTTATTCCTTCTCCTTATCATTATTTCTTTACTTTTTCAAAAAGAAAACAATGCAGTTGATCAGCAAGATATGTCACTCTCCATCCCATTCTATGCATTTCCAAAAGAGAGATGAAGAGGATAAATTAAGCTGTCTACAGCAAGGTATGTAACACTGCAGTCTGAAGTCACTGTTCAGGGTGTTTGTGCATCAGAGGGAATGGAATGCCCGTGCACATCCCAGCAGTGCCATATACTCCACCTCCCTCTCACAGGAGATGCAGTGGTATGTATTCCAGGTCTCTTTTTTTAGACTTGAGAATGGCTCATTTGTAACTTCCTTGCACACCATCACAATTACAGAAGAGACAGTATTTTATTTAAATGCCCTGCAAAGTGCTTAACTTTTGCTGGTGCCAGTGCTAGGTGGGGGAAGATTGAACAATTTTCCCACCGCCTGTGATTGCAGCCAGAGGATTTATTAGAAAATCAGATTTGCTAATAAGGTCAAGGAAGCCAAAATGCTGGGGTGGCAAGGATTTGGGATTCTTGGAAAATGGCGCAAAAAACCAAAAATCAAGGGAGTTCAAAGACAAAAGACAAATACATAGAGATGGGAAACAGAGGTTAAGATAAAGACAGAAGAAAATAAAATGACTAGGAGAAGAAGACAGACAAACTGAAACCAACAGAAGAATAAAACAAGATATTTGAAAAAAATAGTCACAACAGGCAAGTCTGTATTCTGAATATGTCACAATTATCTTTTATAAGGTAAAATACATGGGAAGAGGAAATGTCACTTTTTGCTACATGCTGTTTGCTGACTTCCCAATTTTGGCTAATTCTGTCTACCCCCCTCTTTTTCCCATCCCTCCACTGTCTTTCTTCCAAAAGGAAACAGTCCAGCACAATAACATTCCTTAACTCATTAAACATCACCAAGATATCATCTGTTTCCTATACTTAGTATATCAAATAACATACACTTAGTATATCAAATAACAGTATTAACTGCTGATGGTATTGATATATGAAAATACAATTCCTTAACTGGAATCAAGAAATGTAACCAAACAAATAAATATACATATACATGTGTGTATGAAATTTTTGTTAAAAATTGATATAGAGATTTTTTGCCTTAGCTCCAAATACTAATCTACAGCATAAATAATTTTGCTGGCAATTTTACAGTCATTGTTTTGCGAGTACTGATCTAAGCGTATTTCAACCAGGCAATTTTTGCTGTTGGGCAGATGGAGACTGTAACAGCTGAAGATAAAATGGGAGTAACACGGAAGGAGAGTACAACAGGAATGATTTTCAGAGACAGTGTGGAAAACTGCTGCTGCAACGTCTTTCTGAAAGGGAGAGCACAGGGTTAGGGTCAGCTCTGCTTCTTTGTCTATAGTAGGACAGCAGAAGTACCTCCTGTGAAAACTTCCCATTTCCTGTGGCCAGGACTGAGACAACAACAATAGCTTCAAGCCTAAAGTGTGAAAACTGGATTATGCCCAAGCCCAGCAGAGAATCAAAGGGGAAGTAGAGCAGGCTCTTGTGGGTTCAAGAACAAGATATATCACACATATGTCACTTTATAGGAGAGAACTAATACTGGCCATTCATTACCTTCTCTTCAGAGTCCCCTGGCTGGCAGGTAATAACTCCATCTCGTGAGCCCCCAGCAAACGTTGCTTTGCAGTTTGCAAGCCACTGTTTTCAGAAAGAAATTAAAATTTGGAATCACATTTTTTATTACCATAGACTATGACAATTTGCTTTGACTGTGATTTAAAAAGTGTAATCTTGATTTCTATTAGTATTTCAATTGCACAAACTAAGAAAACTAATTAATGAATAAATAGGAGAGAGACCAGGGATATTAAAGATACCCCTGTTTCTAATATTAAGGGATACAATAGCTACTTTTTAGTTCTGGTTCATATGTCCAGGAACAGACATTCAATGAATCCAGTATCTGAAACATGTTTTTCTACTGAATGTTAGTTTAAACAGATCTGAGTGGATGTGCAGTCTCCTGACACGGCCCAAGTATACAGACAAGACCAAGAGCATAATTTAGCATACCGAGAGTGTTGCCTCTTTCCTGTTGTTGTATGTGTCCAGGTACTCCTGCAGCTCTAGAACACTGAACTTCAGCTTTTCAAGAAGGCCACAAGAGAGCAGCTGGAGAAATGAAATCAAAGGGTCTGTAAATGTCACTATAAAAGAATGCAAATATTGGTAGACAGTATAGGAAAGATATTGCAAAAGAATACTTAGATTTACATAGACTAATACTGAAAAATATTTACATTTATGCAAAAATCTACATAACTAAGATACTGTACTGAAAAGTCAACAGCAAAAGTTGCACCTATGATAATATGGAATTGAAACTGTGTTCCGTGTTTAATGACTTAGCAGAAGACTTCTCTAAAATGAAACCGTACACAAAGCTTAACCAGTTTCTCTCCACAGCTCTTTGATGATGTAAGGCACAGCTCTTCCATGGTCACAGCAGTGGGCCCAAGATTACACTTGGCCAGTTTCTACCTCTAGATTTCAGTGTGGGATGCTGCTGGATAAACATGAGCCAGAATGAAGACAATGGGAAGGGCCACCTCATTCATTCCCTAATATATATTTTTATAGAATTATCGAATCATTGAGGTTGAAAAAGACTTCCAAGATCAAGTCCAACCTTTGACAGATACCATCACGCCCACTAAACCGTATCACAATGTGCCACATCACCTTAGTTTTCTAAACACTTCCAGGGACAGTGGCTGTACTGCTTCCCTGGGCATCCTGTTCCAATACTTAACACTCTTTCAGTGAAGAAACTTTTCCTAATATCTAACCTGAACCTCCTCTGACACAACCTGATGCTGTTCCCTCTTGTCCTGTTGCTGGTTGCCAGGGAGAAAAGGCCACCTGCCTTCCTGGCTACCCCCTCCTTTCAGGCAGTTGCAGGGAGCAATATGGTGCCCCCCAGAACCTCCTTTTCTCCAGGCCAAACATCCCCAGTTCCCTCAGCTGCTCCTCACAGGGCTTGTGCTCCAGACCCTTCCCCAGCTCCGCTGTCCTTCTCTGGACACACTCCAGCCCCTCAATGTCCTTCTGGTAGTGAGCGGCCCAGAACTGAACACAGGATTTAAGGTGTGGCCTCATCAGTGCCCAGTACAGGGGGACAATCACTGTCCTGGCCCTGCTGGCCACACTGTTGCTGATCCAGGCCAGGATGCCACTGGCCACCTTGGCCACCTGGGCACAACTGGCTCATGTTCAGCCAGCATCATCCCAGCTGACAATCACAGTTGACACAAATGAAACCACTACACATATTACCATCTTTCATGCTGAACTACGTAAAAAAATAGCTGCTTCTTTTTCATTTGTGGAGCCAACAGGGTCCAGTAGGCATCTGTTTTATATTGGGGTTTGGCACACAGGCTCAACACATCATAACTATTCTGTGTGTCTACGATTTTATACTGCCCATCTGTCACTACTTACCTAACAAAATAATAGAGAAAATGAATGTAAATATGCTTCCTAACAGGAGATAAAAAATGTAAGATGGGAGGGGAATTCCTTTTTGACGTATCCGTTCAGGAATTGCTCAAAAGTGAAACAGCCAGTAAAATAACACACTGCAACGAAATACATGACTTTTGAAAGGAATATACTCACTGTTTCTGCATCTACAAAGAGGGTGGGACATTCTGAACATGATGTTAACATCTGAGAAGACCTCACAAACTTGGAGCCTATTCCTCTCAAGTTGTCTCCCAAGTAACTAGCTGCATCACATGTTAGGAAGCAGAATCTTTTCTGAATATTCTGGAAAGAAAAATACATTTTATTACATTATTTACTCAAGTACGAGCTTCTTTCCCTTGTAAACAAATGGCATGGTTGTTTATCTTTGCATAATAAAGTGCAAATGAGACCATCTCCCTGTGGAGAACTGAATGTCTGCTCTAGGATACTGAATAAGAGTTATTATGCTGGAGACAGTGCACAGCTGGGCAGCTGTGAAACTAATTACAGAGTTCATCATAACCCTCTACTGAAAGACGTTCTTTCTTGTAAAGACAAATCAATCTTTATAAGCCTTTTAGCCACAGGTAGCTTTTTTTCCTTGTCTCTACAGGGTTAACAGAGTTCATCAGCACATTACTTTTTCTACCCATTCCGGGCATTGTGTTGTTAATATTCCTGTCAAGTGGCTAATCACATCATATAATGGACATACTAATGCCAAAGAGCAGCACAGAAAAATCAGAAAAAACCTTTTGTTTTCCCCTGTGGGAAGAACCTTCTTACTAAAACTTTACTGCTGCCTGGGGAGATTCCAGAAATACTGCACTGCATCCAGGAATTATTCTTCTCAGCAGATTTTTTTAATGTTTTGAGTCCTAAACCAGTCTAGTCTTCCAGAAACATTCTTGTGCTTTTCAGTGACTAAAATATAAAGTGAAAAATGAATAAAAATAATATATTAAACTTGCACTAACTGAAACAATGACTTTCATAAATACCCATCCACTTTTCACTGCCCAAATATATCTCACTAAGTCCTAGTGCCCAGCAGTTAGGAGCAACATGAGAATATTTTTAAAAATAAATGTATGCAACATTTCTATATGATTCGTTCCAAGTTACCAAAGGCATTTCTCTGAGGAATGTAGGTTAGGACCTGTACCATAAGTATGCCTCAGTGGAAAAAAGCACTTCCCAAATGCCAGTCTCGATGTTAGGCATAGAAGTAGCCTGTTACTGCTCCTGCACTGGTGCATGGAAGTTAAGTACCTAAAATCAGGTGAGTTGAATGCAGGCTTTATTGACAATGCAAGCTGTTGGATTGGATGATTTTCTTTAAATGCTAAATAGGCCCTCAAGCTGTACATAGGGCATACACTATCAATGATTTATAATATGGTCAGAGTTCCTGTACCAATCAATTTCATCACTACTTATTTGTTAATCTCTCTTGAAAGCATGTCAACTGCCCATCTGAGCACAGTTAGGAACCAGGCAGACTGATACTGGTCTTACTGTTTCCACCATCCTACTTCAACACAGAAACCAAGTGCTACACACCTCACGCAGCACATGATTCAGGTACAGATTCTCTGCTGCTCAGAGTCTTGTTAGAGGCAAGAGGTTATCACTCATTACCACCAAACCAGGTAAGCAATTATTTTTATAAGCAACTAGCAGAATCATCTGAATCATAGGGCTTGGTGACAACTGGAGATTTACTACTGTGATGTCTTCTGGAAAGAAAGATTCAGCCGAGTCTTCGTGAAATTGTTGCTGATAACTCTCCCAGCAAAGGAGAGAGATCTAGATTTGAGTTTAACCAACAGAAAAGACCCAACTGAGAACAAAGAAGTGGAAGGAAATTTAAAATGATGGATTATGAAAGAGAATCCAAGAGACATTGGTTGAAAAGGACCTCTGGAGAACATCTGATGCAACCTTCAAGTGGGACTATTGCCTATCTCAGATTGTGTCAGACATGCTTTTAACTAGCTGAGTCTAAAATCATATGTCAGAGAGTCCTCTAGGCTTTGGGCAAGCTGTTTAGTTGCTGCAATGCCCTCCTGGGGAACAATTGAGTTTGTAAATCTGCGGCAGTGAAGGAGAGAGATTACAGAAAAAGTAACAGATATTCTTCCCCTAATCCTTTCTTTTTCAGATATCCATAACAGCAACAATCAATCTACAGCTAAGATGATAATGGTCTTGAGCAGTGTTTTAAATTATTAAGTGTGAAACAGTGAGAGACTGTACTTTGCTATCTACGTATAATACTTCACTAAATACACATTTGTTTTGTGATTACATGGACTAACAGTTCTATAATAAATTATCATCTCAGCTATGTCCTTCTGAGTGCAGACTACAGGGGCTGAAATCTATCAAGCAAGCTCTGAACGCAGTATATATTTTATGAAATGGGATTACTGGGAATAGTAATACCAGCTGTCAGCATATTATGAATAAATATATACCTGCACATAGTAACTGTGCTTTGTGTCCATGTACATAATAAAAAAATATTCTCAGAGTTTTCTTCTTAACCTCAGGTTTCCACTCCTGGGAAGAGGACTTTACATAACAAAGGGGCTTGATTGTGCAAGGTACTTGCTAGAGCTGAAATCTACTTGTCTTGCAGCTGTCTGGTCTGCTGAAAGACATTTAATTTGAGGGAATACAAAGAGGCAGAAGTAAAAATAATCCAGAGACCTCTGACCTCTGACTCGTTTACAGGAAAAGTACTTAAATAATTTCAGGAATTTTAAACAAGTTTAGTATGTTGTGGGCAAACATCCAAGATACCATTAACTTGATACAGGACTGAAATGTAGGTGCCCTGGAAAATGCACTTCTTTCACCAAGTATTTAGTTGACAAGCTCCTCCAAACAAGGATTTTGTTTCACAGTCAAGTATTTTGGCAGTACTTTGCATTGGAAGCTTAGCACATACAGGACTTGTTTCTGAAATTTCCTGTTAATGAGGGTTAAAAGTCAAAGTTGGCAGATGAGTGGTAAGGTTTAATAGTGCAAACAAAATACAAATCCACACAAGCTGGGATCTTACAAAAAAAAAAAAAAAAGGGAAAATAATACTCCTATGTCTTAACACTGAAAAGAAGAACAAAGTTATTTTTATAAACTAAAAATATGGCGGTGACTCCAGCTAAAATTTGTGACTTGTTGATATTATTAACACTTTTTTCTCTCTCCTCCAATATCAACTGAAGAAAGGAGTAGGGTATCTTCTGAATATAGGGCACTCACAACAGCAAATGGAGTGTGTGCATACTAGGATTTGGAGTTAAACAGGTACTTTACAAGTAATGTTTAAGTCTGTCATGACACTGTATTATTTATACAGTCTTCAGAAGTGTGGCACCAGCTCCTTTTCTCTCCAAAGAGGAGAATAAAGCACAAATAAGTCTCTAAACACTCAGACAGGGCTATTAACCTCTAGGACTGAGGTTAAGACAGAAAAGCTGATACCATGAATAAACACCAAGTCAGCACTTGAGTGCTGGGGGTTTTTTCTTCCAAATGGTTATTTATCCGTGTTTAAAAGAATGCCTATAAGACACCCATATTTACCGTGGCATAATGTTTAAAGGTGGACAATGTGCAGGTAGATAAGACATTCAACTCCAGTGGAGCACAGAGGAAACATGATGAAGAAGAGATTCTTACTATAGGATGCTTCTTTCACATCAGGTTAGTCTTAGATGTACAAAAAGATCTTGGAACTGTGTATTTATTAGCAGGGTACCCCTTGTTAATAAAACGTTGGGTACTCTGAGATCGTAGGTATTTAAACTCTGCAGAAAGTTATCTGGCTACTGCTTTCACTGCTGGAGCATACTAAACATCTTGCAGCTGCAGGAGAAACAATTAAAAGAGGTTTTCCAGCTAATTACAGGTAAAACCAAACAATCATTCCTTAGAATAAACTCGTACATTTGACTCTTCCTATCTTTTTGCAAGATTCTTATCTTTGCAAGCATACAGTTTTAGAAAGGAGAAATGTATTTCTAGTCTTCAGACTCGATCTCTGGAATTTGTTACATGATGGCAGCTGGGTATTTCTATTCAGATGAGTAGGTACAAACCATTTAATTGTGCTGACATTTACAGGGACATGCTCAGATTTCAAGAGTTTGCGATAAAAGAACAGATTAACAACAGTTTGAGATTAAAAAGGTTATTTCCTTGTCTCTTTCAGTTACTGTTCCTGCAGTCTGTTTGTAAACTACTGAAGAAAAAACGCTTTAAAGTGGATCCATATTTGGCAACATTACCTCCAAACCTGCAAGTATGAGATACATAGTATTTTCATGACAAAACTGGTCACAGAAGACAGTGCTGCACGAAAATGTAGTACAGCAATTCTGCAGTATGCAAAATTACAAGGGTTCTATATCTGCTAGTTCATTACTGGGGCTGCTATCAAGAAGTACTAATTGCCACACACAAAAATTGTAACTTTGCACCTTAAACTTATTTTCTCACCTTAAACAGGGAAGAGAACACATGAAATGTATAAACTGCACAGGATCCATCAGAGTCGCACATGAGCTGGTTGATGTGACTGCGCCAGGCTTCCTCTGCATCATCACATGCTGCTGGCTGAAATGCAGCAAGGATGGCGGAAAAAAATGGGGAGGGAGGAGGGGAGGCGTTTCGATCAACATCTCCAAAGCTGAAGGAGAAAACAGAAAAAGGTGGTGAAAGGAGGATACCAAGAAGGTGGCAAATATAAAATATGCTATAACAGAGAGATAAAATCACAGGACCAATTACAGCACCTTCCTAAAAATATTCATGAATTTTCAAATTACTTTTGAAGGTTGGCAAGATGTTGGCTACCATGGGAAATGGGAAAAACCTCCAAATCAGAATCCCTGTCTTCAGGCCATTATCATCTATCTTTCTCTATTCCAGAATACTTGAATTGTTCCCCTGCGCCATCGTTTTGCAGAAGAAGGCTGAAACTTCACAGGAGAATAAAGATATCTCTCTCTACCCCTCCCCAGGCTAACTGCAGCCTAACTCAGCTTCCAAAATCTGAAAGAGCTCCAGATGGCATGTAAAAAAATCTTAAAGCCCTTTTCATAACATATACTGGGGTCCAGCCACACTCACAAGCAGACTTAAGAGCATACAGCTGGGATTTTTAATACTGAGACTTTTTTTCATGAGAAATCAGAAGGATGAATACACATCTGATCTGTTGAACAGGTACCTAAGTAATATTGCATTACTGCAAATGTTTTAAAAAAATTCTTTTTACTTTAATTAAGCATATCATATACATAATGCCTAGCTGCATAGATGTACGTAAATATTGTAGCTTATTTTTCCTAGAATGAAAAGCTTGGTTTTGTTTTGCCTTTTTTTCAGTTGTGTGATAATTATGCAGGTAATTAGGGCATTGTCTTTTCATTGCTCCAAACTCATGAGAATTTTATAACTCCTGTGGCTAAAACATCTATTCCATTAATTACCACCTGGTTATCATTTTGTTGTACCTTGTAAAAGAACTTGTATGAATAAAATAGTGCATCAAAGTACCTAGCAAGAGCAAATTGTTCCAGCCTGTCAGCTTTCTCTTCAGTTTCTGTCATATCCAGACTAAGGCTATCACTGCATTCAAATGCTCCAGGGAGTTCATTTGTAGACCCTGAAAGGTCATCCTCATGGACTGCTATATCTTGTTCTTCAGGTACAGCTTCAGCCTAGGGGAGTGAATGATGATGTCTTAGAAAACAGCAAATTAGTAAGTTAATTCCTCTAATAAATAGAAAGCATTTAATGAAAAAACTCACCTGACAACTTATTAAACTGCACAGATATAAAGCCACAGGTTATAAATGACATGAATCAAAAAATACTATATTTGCTCAACTTTCTGTCTTGAATAAATATTATTTTGAAGGCATTTTTTGAACTTGTCTAGCAAAGAATTTCGGATTCCAATCATGTGGCAACATAGCAAGGAAGTAATTTTTCAGGAAAAACAATAGGGTTCTTGTTAGTCTGTCCTTGTCACTTAACACTTTATGGTGTCCCAGACTGTACTAAAGCCTCTCAGAATATATTGAAAACAATCACTGTCTGGAAGACTATCTGCATGTTTAGAACTGGGAATTAATTTTAGCATGTCATTTACAGTCAAGAGGAACCCAAGCATTCTAACAGTCCATTAAAAGGATTATGCTTAATTTCCTTCCTTTTTCATCTATCAGCACCTAAAGCTCATGATTTCTTTTTGAAACATTCCAATTTCTCTTGCATTTTTAGTCTGAACAAGTTTTGTTTCAGCTTTAATCTTCTGGCTTTTTTCTGCCTCATCCACAGCATCCAAAGCAGTTCCTGTAGGGACAACTGCAGTGGATTGCTCAAACCTTTGTGAACATATGCCCATGGGCATGTGCATACATGTGTTGGGAATTAATAGGGAGGGAAATCTGTGGCAAGTGGAATTAAATAAGGGAAGTGGCCCTCTGCAGTTTATCAAGTCTGCTTGGATCCTACAGATTAATTATGGGGATTTATATTTGCAAAAAATTAATCAAGACTTGTAACAGAGGTGACAGGATCAGAAATTAAGTAGAATAATCTTTTGGTCTGCTTTGTTTTCTAAGCAAAAGAGATAGGAATATTCCTGAGTTCAGCGTGAATGAAATGAATCAGAGTCCAAACCATCTTGGAAAGGGAAATGCAAGCTATATGGCTGAATTATCAGAATATGAACCAAAGCACCTGGTAAAAAGTGTAAATGTTTCATGCTTATTCAAGAAGTAATTAGTAGTAACCACTTTCAAATATTAAATATTAGCTTGAAAGAAGCACTGCAGTTTCTTCACTGCAATGACAGTTTGTAGGAGGAAAACACATTTTGATGGGATAGAGCAAGGGAGGAAGGAAGAGGAAGCAAACACCTCCCACCCACTGGGGTCTAATATGATGCCCCAAAAGCAAAACAGAAAAGTGAACTTTGAATATTCATGGAGGATTGTAGCACACTTCCACAAATATGTGAGTTTAGGTAACTTGAAAACTACATAATATAGCATCATCTGAATTTTTGTAACCCTCATAGAATTATCCCACTATCTTTAATATAAAATAAGTTTAACTAATTTAGTGCTGTTAACAATAGTATCTGGATTTTGGCATTGAAACATCTAGGAAACATCTAGGGAGAGGCTACATAATCAGTCTGTTTCTCCCAATTGCTGTATCTATTTAAAGGTTGAGATATTTTTGGTTTTGCTTATGATGCAACAACTAAACATTGTGTAAATCACTAAAGAAACAAAAAAAAATTTCCTTTGCACTGATGACACCTCATCAGCTCTCTGAAAAGAGGAATTCAGAAGAAAAGAGAAACAGTAGAGAGCCCAAATTTTGTGTTATGAAATAAAAAGCCCTAATTAGGTGTAAATTCCAAGTTTTCTTACTAAAAACTGGATAACTTCTTCTTTACATTGACTCCAAATTATTTTCAGTAAGAATACAGAAGTATGCACACTAAAAGAAAATACCTTTGAGGCAAAAAACCCCACCAAAAAGGCAGTCTGTGCTTACCAATTCAATCATCTTTGTAACAGTTGTAACCTATATTTTACACCAACATCAAATCTGTACCAGGACTAGCTGAATTTGCCTGTCA
This sequence comes from Acrocephalus scirpaceus scirpaceus, assembly GCA_910950805.1. Classification (NCBI taxonomy): domain Eukaryota; kingdom Metazoa; phylum Chordata; class Aves; order Passeriformes; family Sylviidae; genus Acrocephalus; species Acrocephalus scirpaceus. Next base: position 48,953,004 of record OU383774.1, on the reverse strand, counting down.
ATTCCACAAGAAACTGCTCTGATTTTACGTTCTCCACTTACTTACTTATTCCAAAGCTTTTCATTTTTGAGGAATATTGGCACATGGGACATTAAAGAGATTTTGACAATGAAGACTCCAAACCCCCAGACATACATTGAGCTGCTAAGCTGTGATTTTCAGTTCCTACTGTACACACCAACAGCTACTGCAGCTGGATGCATGAGATCAGCTGCAGTTACCACCTGCAAACGTGTCTGTTCTGACTGCTGCTTCCTGAACTGAAATTCTGCCAACTTCTGCTGTTTATGGTTGTTATGTGGTTACTTGTCTACCAACAGTTGTTTTGACAAATGATAATGAGTTTACCTTCTCCACAGCCACTGTTTGGAGAGGTTCCCCTCCTTTCTTATCCTTACAAACACTTCCCTCTTCCCGTCCTTTCTTCCTACTGCAGTGGTTTCTGACACAAACAATTTGTTCAATATTCAGCACAATTCCAACCTCCTTTTCTATGATCTCTTCAGTAGAAGTTTCTATTACTTCTGAAACATGCAGTGCTAGCAATATCAATTTTTTGTGTGGCTGCACTTGGAGGGAGCAAGGGCAAGAAGGAAAAGCAATGATTACAGAAGATATATTCTTCCTCTGCCTCAGTGGCATACATTGCTTTTTTTTGCAGAAGTCACACAATTTAGTCATGACAGAGAAGCTTTACTGACAGAAGCCAACAGTATCATCAAGCCACTAATTCGCACACAACCTCCAAAACCAGATTATACTTCTGGAGAGACACTGAAAGGGGTAGATTCACCTCATTTCTCATGAGCAAGTACTGTTGAACAGAAAATCAAAGAAACCATCCCCACATTTGTAATGATTTACCAACCTTGCTCTGTCTTCATCTTCTGATACAGCCCTCTGAAATACACTGTGCTGGACATGGTTGTTATATCCTTGCAAATCCTGCCTCCCCACCCCCAGGATGGTTTAATGTTGTGGTCATGAATTTAAAATTTCTGCATGTCTGCCAAAAGGCAAGTACTGAATCCAGGGCACACAACTGTACAAAAGGTCCCCACATAAAAAATATTTCAGAGAATACACGCATACGCCCACCACATGAGCTGGCATATTGTTCTTTAATTCAGCATGAAGAACAGAAGAATATTGCCTTGGAGTTGTAACTTGTAGCCAGTTCATGAACTTGTCTCCTGATGAGCTTGTAGTATTTTGGTGCATACGTAGTGCAACATATTTAAGAAATAATAAATAAAATCTCTTAATGAAGAAAGTGTAAGTAGAAAGGAAATGGTATGAAAGTGCAGTAGTGCATGAATGTATTGTACTATGCCGTTAGACAGAGGAAGCCAGAATGTACTTGATTTCACAGATCAAACCCTTTATGAAAGTATAAGCAAAAAAAATTGTAACAGTGTTACATAAAATACAGTCCAGTTGGAAAAGAAAGAAAAAAATATATTCACCTTGGGTCCTTCGGACACCTGGAGATTATTCATACCAGGCAAAGACACATCAAAGCTGGATGTTCCCATGTTAAAATGATGAGGGTCTGCTGAGGTTGTGTCACATGATGTAGAAAGTGAGTCAATATGATTTGCGTCCTCAGATGGGGAAAGATTTATAATCTGTTTAAAAGACAACAAAAGCACAAAAGAACTGAGTATACAGCTACCCTATCACATGCTGCTTTCATGAACATGCAAAGCAGACAGTGTCTCAAAGTGTAGTGACAGTGCCTTTCTTAGTTTGTATATAGGCACAACCCTTTCAATATTTCCATCATAAAAATTTTATTAAAAGTAGCCCAGAAGTGAACACTGAAAATCTGACACCATTTACCTACCTGAAGTCTTGTTCTCCTTCTTTAAGCATTAAATACACTAAATTGTCAAAAACTGTCCCATAGTAAAAAAAGGCAAATAATAAGATCTGATGTTCCTGTGTTTCAAACGTTGCATTAAAATTCCTGTTTACCTTGCAAATAAGGGAAAATGCACCCACCAATTTCAGCTCATTAGATTGCACTTGGGCAGAGGAAAATAAAAGCCCAGCTTATATAAACTCACCACCCTATCTTTTCCTAAATTTCAAGTTTGCAACTTACTAGGTCTGAGTTCTCCAAGATTTGGCTGGTGGTCAGGTCCTCCTCCTCTGATGACTCATCTGAGTCTTCATGGTTCATTTTGTTCAGGCTGGGTGTGCTCCCTGAGAGCTGGTTCTCTTCCATCAGCTGCATGTCACACTTGTCCAGGCTGTCCAGGGACCGTCTGCGCACTCCCCAGTTGAAGTTGTCCATGCTCTCACCCTGAAATCAGACAGAGGGTCAGCCTGCTTGACATAAAACCAATCGTGCCAACACCTGATCAAAGTTAGCTCCAGAAATATTTTGATGTAAAAATATAGTAAAAACTTGAAATAAGCATTATCTTGCTTGTTCACCTGGAGATAAGAGCAGAAGCATGGAAATGGCAGTTAAGTGAACACTCAGTCTTTTCAGTATTAGGTATTTTTCATGCATTTGCTAATTTAAGAATTTGTTTTTGTAAGTCCACATATACACACTTCTTGATACCAGTAGAGCAGTGACACGCAAAGAAAAAGTTTGAAAGCAATTTAAAAGGATTTTTTCATGATATTTAAAAGTATTAGAAGCACAGTTACTACCAATGGTTCAATTGCAAAACTTATGTTAAAGATTTTAGAGTCTTTCCTTTATATACATAACCATAATGGTGAGTAGATTTGAACAAATCCTTGCTTTACACAAAAAATGTAACACCTTAAGCAGCATACATTTTAAACTTTTATTCTAGGCCCATATTGCTAATTTTTGAATCTACTTGAATTATTTGAAACTGTATGTTGAGAATAGCCTGATGAGCATTGCCTGTGATCTCGCATTTTAAAAAGGACGCAGTCAAATGGACCGAACATTTTATATTTATCAGACTTTCAGCTCTGATCCCACGCACAGTTACATAAAGCTGAGTGCATTAAGCAAATCATGTAACCATTTGTTAGGCTGGTGAACTGATAAAAAGATCACTTGATTTTTCTCATGTATAAAAACGACTATTAGTTTTCCACTCTTTTTCCACTTATTTACTTTATAAATTTTCCAGTGGACCGTATGCCTTTTCCCTGATTTCAATAATCTTTTGCTCCCTTCCTAAGTCTAGCCAGGTTCCTCTCTGGCAAATGTAGGACCACATCCACTTCTCCTGCCATGGATCTCCAGAGGCAAAAGGGGCCTTACACAGCAAGAAAGGTCTCCCCAGAGGTATTCAGATGCAGTTTTGGGCACTTTACCTAGGTGAAAGCCCTCAATCCTGCATCAACCTGGGAAGGAAATTTGTAGAGAAAAATGTTTCCTTTTAAGGCTCAGGGCTCCGTGTTTTAAACAAGACTCTGTAAGTTGCAATGCTCCTAAACAAGCAAGTCAATCAGTGAAAATTCAAGCTGACAGTGATATTTTAAATATTAATTTAAAAAATATAGTTCTACCTAAAAAATGATATTATTATCAAATAACTGATAATAATTATTTCCTGGGTTTATGCAGATCAAAATTATGTGCAGTCATTGAGAAAGAGGCCTCAGTTCAGTAAGGTCCCTTCAGCAGAGTTGTGATTTTAAACAGTTGAGCGATGCCCTTTTGGGACTACTCAGATATTTACTGAATGGGGACCAAACTGCATAAAGTGCAGTGAATTAAATTGCAATCTTACCTCCTTAACAATCAACAAACTTACACAAACTGATCTTATTTTGCATCATTACCATTTGATGCAATGGACTGTAGAATTTGAATAGGAAGGAAAGTTCAGTTTCATGACATTAAGCTCACCATTTCATGAACAAAGATGATGAAAATAGAAAAAAATATTTTTAAGGAAAAAGACAACCCTTGCAATTCACAAGAACATTTAAAACTAAGGAATGCACTATAATGAAGAGAAAATGAAGATTAAGCCTGACACATTATTGGAAGAACCCTGTGTTTTCATTCTGGGACTGGTATCATATGATAGTTTTTTTGTGTGGAAAGAACAGAACACATCTGACTTAAGAAGTCAGGCCTCTTTAAATCATAAAAATGACTGTTTAGTTCCAAGCTATTTATTTTAACAAATTTTTTGGTTGTCCATCCTCCCCCTCAAAGGCAGAAGAACACATGGAGCAATGAGACATCCTCCACAAACACACCAATTACTGAACTAACAAATAACAAAATGACATAAATAAGCAAGCAAAGATGACTGTCATCACACCCTAATCCTCATAATGCCTAGTAAAGCCATCAGTAGATTTAGCAGCCCATGTCTATGGGAATATTTCCTGTTGCAGTTTTATTCTGCAATGCCTTAAAAAAGGAAGCCAGCAAAAAGAAGAATAATAAAAGGGACACTTCCAGGGCATGCAGTTAGAAGGGGTGGTGAATTAAGTGAGGAAAAAGGATAAAAGAGATGGAACACTGTAACTCAAATACCCATAGCATTTGGATTAGTGTAAGTTTGCTACAGGGGCACCCAGAACCATACTGAATTTAAAGAAGAGGTCAGTACATGTCTGTGGAGTTGTTGTTTTTGTAGTCTATTTAGCAATCTTTCTTTCACAGTTAAGAAGAAAGAGCAAAGACGTATTTGAGAGGCTGTTCATTTTTATCTACAGCAGGAGCAAAGCTATCTCCCATCTGAAAAGTCACTGGTGATAAACACCAATTTAGAGGAAAAGTCATGTTATGAGTATGTCTGGCCAGCAGGTACCACACAGAACTTCCTACAGTCACCACCCTCTGACAAAGGAGCAGACGTGCCCTTGCAGCTAATTCAAACTTTACAACAGCCCAGGGGGAAGGAGAGACAGAAGGGAAAGTAATCCTATGTGAGGCAGAGCAGTAAAAATCATGCAAAACCCATTTCACACAAGTTTTCATCCTTACTGTGTTGATAAAGTATGCAGAGTTAACGGAAACACTGAAATATTGTAGGGTATAGGCAGAAGTATTGTGGAACTACATAGTAAGGCACTCTTTCCATATGTATGTATCTCTTACAGTGCAGGCATTTTGAGACAATGATTTTTGGGGGTTGTGTTTGCATAAAAACTGATGTACAAACTATCAGAAACAGATATGCAAAATTCTGTGGTAGCTGATCTCTGTATTATTTGTACAACTCGTTAAATTCTCTATCATTTCAGTTCTCTCTATATATTGACAAATTTAAAATTTAGGTCCCAAACTGGCAATGACTGATGTGTCTTTTCAGTTTCCCTCACAGGGTAATGAGTCCAGCAAAATTGGTAGGACCATACAACAGTACTAAACTAGGCTGTAGAAATTAATTTATTTATTCAATTAAATTCCGTCTGATAGCAATAATGTAAGAGGTCTCAAGACATCAGCTTTAGCAAGGTGCTTACAGGAGACAAAATGCCACAACAGAAAGGGTAGAAATTATATATAATTTGCCCCTACAAACAAATGGCACAAACTCTATAAATAATGAAGTTTCTACATATTAATCATGCACAGATATTGCATGAAGAAACGGCTCAGTTTGAAAAACATGGATACTAGAATTAAGATATTTTAAAATTTGTGAAGACTGTTGAATGTGTCAAAAACAAACTTAAAATGATGCAGAATTTTTGAAAAAGACCTCAGGAGTATTTCTAATACATGACAAAAAATGAAGCACCTGTCAGAAATGCAAGCACACACACACACTCACCTACGCACACACTGAAGGGGGGAGGCAACAGCAAAACTATGGTGTTATTCTACAATATAAATTTGCAAGAAGGCATAACATATGCTGGCACATCTGAGTTCAAGTAGCATTCTTACCTGAAGTTCCTGGGTAGCAGATATAACAGATAGAAAAACAAATAGAAAGAATCTATGTAAAATCACTGCATTAAAGACATCATAGACAAACATTTGCCTACAATTTTAACAAGTATTATCACAGAAACTCCAACTCTACCTTTTAAGTCTGAAAAGAACTATTTTTTGCTTTCACATCTTTAGGAAATATCAAACAAGTGTACCTTATGGTCTGGGATTAGCCAAGCCTGTTAAATCATACACACTTCTTTGAAGGACTGATGTTGCTCTTGCTAGCATTAGTTTTCTAACACTGCTTTTCCATTTTTATGAATATACCACACTCAGATACGATGTAAATGCTACAGTTTCAACTCAGTCATTAGAGAAGTAGCCTTTTATACCAGGCCTGAATTTATTTTTAGAACAGTATTAAGACAAATCTGAACTAAACTTTGGAACACAATCCACAACAATTTAAAAACCACTAAGTGAAACTCAACATTTTTAATTTTACTTCACATAAAACTAGAGAAGCTTAGTATCTGTTTCATGACCAACTTAAGACTATTGGGATAACAATTAATTTAGGCCTCAGTCTTGAAGTTGGCCGCATGTATAAATCTTTGCAGAGTCACAGTCCATGAAAGTAGATTTATTTTAAAAGGAATTGCTCAGCACAATTATATATACTCTCTATATGGATTTAACTGGTGAAGAGAAAGAAGAAATTCCTGAATTTCAGTGGACAAAAAATTATCAAGTGATCTTCAGTCAAAATTGCAGTCCTACATCCTTGTAATATCTTGAAAGCATTTAAGACAGAAATTGCTGCAGCCAGTATATTTTTGCCAAACAAGCTGGCATTATTGTTTTATCATTCATCCTTGTTTGGAACCTTGAAGCTCCTTCAATATTTGTCTAATGTATTTTCAGCCATTGCTGCCAACTACCCTTTAGGTCTGGTTTGGTTTTTTTTCCCCTTAGCAAAGTCATGGGAAGCTGTGAGCCAAGATTACTAATTTTGATACAGAAATTCCTGACTTGGAAAAATAAGGACTTTGGAATATTTTTTTCCCCATTCCTTCATCCTTTCTCCTCATTGGAAAAAAAATCAGATGTGCATGAGTTCACAACTGAGTGTTCTATTTACCTTAAAATTATTTTACTACTGTAATACAAAAAAGTGAAAAATGGTAGGTAGAAAAATGAATATATCTTCCTGTACACGTGCTCTTCTCAGGGCTAAGAGAAGAGTGATGACTGTGAGAATTCATGTTAAAAACAAGTCCAGATTATGGCAACTTATTAAACTCTAGGTTTGCTGAACATCTGAGTCTTAAGTCCTTCAAAAGAAGTAAGAATTTCTGAACTTTTAAACAGCAACAAAATTGTTAAGACTTCTTTGGCAAATGGATATTAATTTTTGGTCTTTCCTGATCAAATAGAAAGAAATACCCCAAGTTTGATATTAGCAAGGTTAAAGGGTGTAGCCTCCCCAAATTTATCAGTCCTTCAAATTTTTCCCTTCAGCAGTTTCAGCTCAAGGTGAGTTGACAGGCTTCACCTGTCAAGACTTGATCTGGGTGCTCAGGATTTTGTTTAGTTCCTGCATGAAATGATGAAATCACAGACACTTCAGCAGAGTGGAAAGTACATCCCTAAGTGATTTCATCGGCAGTTGCAGGAATAACGGCAGCCTGAGGGCCTGAATTAATGTTTCAGAGGGTTCCCTATGAACCAACAGATTTGGAACAATTTCATTTTATATATTTTTAATCAGCAAATATATATATTTTATTTACAATTTAGATCTTTATAAATCGTATTTAAAATAAGTTCACTTAAAAGTGAATTCACCAAAAAAGTACTAGAACAGAAGCTTTATTTTCCACTACCAGTTTTGCAGTGTTTCCTAAAGTAGATTCAGAAAGGAAGGGTGTGGTAGTCTTTTACTTTTACGCTACCGAAATAAACACTAAGTGAAGATCATAAATAATCTGAACTTAAAAGTACGTTTATAGTTACACAGTTAAAATTTTATGTTACAAGAAGAGAAGTGTTTAGCAGAAGGAATATATAAGTGTTCTAATAAAAAAAGGTCTTTCAGAGAAAATATACTGTACCTCCCCATCTTCCAGCTCAACATCTAGGAAATCAAAGTCCCTAAAGACTCTGAATTGTTGTTCACTGTTTGAATCATCCATGTTCTCCTGCTCCCTTGTTCCGTCTTCTGAAGAGACCAAGCTTGTCTGGTGCTCAATCAGATCCAAATCACCACAGGAAGAAAAAATCACCTACAATTCAAAGGATTTCTTTTGTTACAAACTGTTCCCTCTGGTTGTTTCTTCCTAAAAGCTCTAATTGGTTATTCAGAAGTCTGTATTTCCAGTACACACCTAATTCCTTCACTGAGTATTTTTAGAACACTCTTTATTATTTATGTTGGACAGGTGCCTTCAGATTAAACTTGTACAAAGAAACAACTTCATACTGTGGGAACACATCCAAGAATATTACAGCTACCTCCTAATGGCTGCAGATTGATGTTGCCTGGATGTTTATAGACATATATAGGAACAAAATTCAGAGAACTTAGCAGAGAAAATACTGTCAAGGGGATGATATAGTAAGTTCATTAAAAAAACCCCTCCAGTTAACAAGTTGTTAAAAAATATGTCAAGATTAGAAAATACAACAAGCTATATTTTTTTTCCTACTGAGTATACTTGTATCTGCAATTCAGTTGCAAAAATTAAACAGTTCCTGTCTTAAACAAAGGACCTGTTCTCCATAATAAAAGTGACATATACCATGTTCAAAAACATTCAGAAATTTTTCTTTCTTCTGTAGAAAATATTTAATAAATATTTTAAGAGCTTCCCGCCCTGGGTGATCAATCACCCTTTTCCTGGCACCAGATAACACTAATTTTTAAAGAGTAACATCAGAACTAGTGTTTAATGGAAAAATCAGATGCACACACCCTTTCCCCTCCCATTTGATTTCTGTAATTTAATTTTTTACTTAATAAAGGTTCTGGATTGGTAATACAGAGGTCATTACTCTCTACCCACTGAGATGGCATAAATAAAACCTACGGCATCACAGATTCTCACAGGAAAACCACACATAGCTCTCAAAGAGAATCTTCTTTAAGTGAAAGGGCCATTCACTCCCTGGTCCATATTCTGAGAAACACAGCCTGGGCCAGCACAAAGGATAATGACAGTAGTGACTTCAAAACTATGCAAATCTGGTCAGCAACTCTGGGAAACACACTTCTTTGCTTTCAAGGCTTAAGACACGATGCAACAAAAAACTGGTCAATACAAAGCTACTTACTGAAGGGTTTTTACTCAGCCCAACTTCCTGACCACACAGGGAAAGGACATGCACCAGCTTTTCCTTTGTCCTTTTCTAGAAAACAAGATGTTTCTCAAGTGAGCATTTTTTAACCACCCATTCTCCCTGTGGCTAGAAACATACATTAGCAATTTTTAATTAGGAGGAACCAACCAAAGAATTAGTCATGAAATGCTCAAAGGATTGCTTTCAGAGCAACTATGCATCAAGGAAACACAAAAATAACTGTTAATGATTTTGCTGTTTATTATACTTAAAATTAGTCTATAAATTCCATTGACTATATTAAGGAAATACTGGATCATATGCATCACTTCAGAAAGACAGTTCAGAAGCCTAAAATTAAGCACATGCATAATTTTTTTTTTTTTTTTTGCCTAATTGGGCCTGAGTCACTGCTATATAGCCTGCTAAATCAAAAAAGAGAAAAGAACAAAAATTAAGTTTATTCTGCATGGCTTCATTTTAACTGGCAGATAATCAAAATCATTAAAGTAATCAAACATCACTTCTAGGAAAATTGTTCTTTTAACTGAATTTCCAAAGAAAACAACTTTAAAAGTTGTACAAGCTATCTACCTGCTCCCATTGCTAAGATCTGAACTCATCTGTTGTGTTTACTTAAATCTGACCTAGACTTAAGAGGTCTTAAAGAGATGCATTTCCTGCAAGTTGGAAGGAAAACAGCTTTGGGACAGAAGATGGACATAACTCACTCCATTTTTGAGCCCAAGAAAGACACAGCACACAGGGTTAGATGTTGTGCTGCCACTGCCCCAGGCAGCCAGGAGCACTGCACAGGTCACAGAGGGCACAAGCATTTAAGGACCCAAGCATGTGTTAATTCAGCTGCTCTGGCTGCAACTTGCTAATGAGTAGTGGGCTACCTACCTGAGAGTACTGGGGTCTCTTCCAGCTCACAGGAACAAGGACATTGGAGTTAGATCCTGATGAGGTTGAAGAAGTGCTCCGGGTGACAGCCATTGCCCTGGGTTTACCATCTCGCCCAGAAGAACTCTGCAGCTCATCATACCGTCTCCCAATAATTGGAGTCTTAAACAGAGAGTAATTATTCAGTAATTCAGCACCCTGCTTCAGGATGATGCTTCAGTTGGAGGGAAAGATTATTTTGAAGATCATATACAGGGATAAAACAAGGAATGCAGCAAATTTCACATCACTTGATATGTTTCCCATTTTCCACTGTGAATGTCTGAGTAGCAACTGCCTCACTTAGTAGCCAGAGCTTATGTTCATGGATAGATAGTGCTCAAAGCAACTGCCACACAAGTTCCTGACATAAGAACCGGCAAAACCCCAAAAAAGCTTACAAAGTTAATTTCAAATCTGCACTTCTTGCATATTTTTAATTTCTTTTCCTAAGAGTGCTGAACACTTTGGCCCTTTTCCATCAGGTATTGAAATGCTTTCTTGGATTGACAATAGGATGCTCAGCATTTTCCAGAAGTATACTGAAAGGAAAGCAAATAGTACCATATGCCTTTTTATGCTTGTATTTCCTTTTAACCTCAACAGCTCACTATTATCTGTATGAAATAATCTATAATGCTGCAAACAATTCTGCAGCTTCTTAACCATGAAGTGAGTTGCTCATTCAAGTCACTAGGACCATTCAGTTCTGTAAAGTTACAAGGCTTTGCAGGACAAAGACTGCTGTAAGAGAGTCCAGTCAGAAGTCAGAATTAAGGTGTTAAGTAGCAAAATTACAAAAAATACCTCTGAAATATCAAAATGAAACTCCAAAGTCTTCCCTGGTAGCTCCTTGGAGGCACTGTTCCACACCCGATGTATTTCCATTTTTGAAAGATCACTGTGTTGATAGGATGGTAGAACTAAACTGGCAGAACGAGAAACTACCAACTTCAGGATATTCAAGGCTTCTCTCCAGTGAATGCTCTAGAAATAATATATTTACTCAGCAAACAGAAAGCGGGATTCACACATATTCAAGATTATTTATATTTTACATTTGTATTTTTTACCACATAATTAAAATATAAATATAAAAATGATATGGTATTTACCTGTACATATTTTTCAATGGTTTTTAGCACTTCCATGTTAAACTGTTTCACGGGAATAGCTGACAGGTCCATATAACTAAGAAGGCTGTAGATCATCTGTAAGAGGGACTGTTGCATACTAGGAAGACCCTTTTCTAGTAGCTGTTAAAAGAAAGGTGAATATAACAAAATTTTGAGACATTTGTTCTTAAGTAAAATGCTACTAGTTTCACAAAAAGCAATTGTACACTTCATCTCTCTTCGCTCACTGATTTTGCAATGCCATTTTACAATAATTTCACAACTGATGATGATAGAGGCATGAAGTAAAAAAATGCTTAAGTTGGGAGCCAAATGCCAGCCTGTTTTATTTTATATATGCCTGCCCTAACTTTTCCAGAAAACACATTCAGCAGTTGAGTAAACTGTAGGTAAAATTTACACTGTAATTGGGTAAGCACATCCAATAAAAACAGGGGAGGATCTTTTTATGTCTACATTTGCTGGAAGTCAGTGAGAAAAAAGAAAACTTGCTGAAGAAACAAAACTACTACTATTCAGACATCAACAAATATTTATCAAATATATTTCACTGCCAGTGCTCACTGGCTGTAAGTGCCCAAGAAACATTTTCTGCTTGGGAGTAGGTGGAGTCCCTGGGCTCTCTTACTGTAGAGAGGAATACAAAGAAGGGCTTGATCTAAATCCTGGAATTTTCAGACACCTGAGTGTAGATCTTGGAATACCACAATGAACCCTGGAAATGCAACTGTGCTCATACATATGCGTGCCAGTAATTCCAGAGGCATATGGACAGCCATGATTTGTTTGTATATGTGTGAACTATCTCAGCTGAAAATTTCCTGGCAGGCAGCATGTTCTTTCACTGGTGACAAGCACTGTCTCACCCCACAAATTTCAGAAGCAATCAAATGTTTTCACTGGAGATTATCAGAGCTTCAACACTAGAAACCATCCTCCCAATCCAGGCTGACAAAAAGGTTCTAACACTGGCTATTAGAGTTACTGGATTATAGAAAAAAATTGCTTATAAAAACTCTTAGCTGCCTCTTGCCTTCCATCAGAGAAAAATTTCAGTTCTTATCCAAGTAGACTTTAGTAATTTTTAGATATCCTTCTAAGGATATAGAAGGATAAGGTTTCTCCTTTTATTGAATAAGAATGTTTCATGCCCATGCAAATGGACCTATTGTATCCCATTAAATATTTTCTGATTTCTTTCATCAGTGAAAGTGAGTAGCAATTAGTGATTCATAAAACAAAGCAAGCAAATTCCATTAACAGCACAATAAAGTGAACTCATTATTCTTATCTACTCCCCTACAAAACAGACAGGAAGAATTTTTAAATTAAAAATTTAATTATTGCCACATGGCAACCTGTTTCAGCCCTAAGACACCTTCAGCCCCTCAGAAAGAGAACGAGAAAATGTGCTTAGCAATTCTTCAAAACAGGGTTACTGAGGGGTTTTTTGCCTTCTATTAGGATCTTGCAATGGAAAGTTTGATTCCTTGTTTGCAAATAGTTTATGGGATGCAGCACATCATCCTGTATACCATTTCAATGTAAGATTAGAAGAAACTATCTGGATGACAGGAAGAATTTTTTTGTTTTCTGACAGAGGCTACTGCATCAGACAATCCCTTTTGGGATAGGAAAAGGAATTCTTGGGAAATAATGAGAATTTTGTCTCAACTGCGGTTTAGAAAGCTGTTATAGGAACCTTATCTCTGAGAGTTTGTAATTTCCATTACAGTTTGTATAAATTTATTATCAAAACAATTTGTTGACTGAAACAGCTCTTGGCCTTAAACCTGACATATTTGTGGACTGTGTCAGCTTTCACTTGCTCAGGTGAATATATGTGGCGGCTGGTAGTCCAAGGGTGCCCTCAAATACATAATGAATTTACAATAAGAAAGAGTATTTCTGTTTAAAAAAAGAATAACAACCTTAACATGCCTTTAGTGCAATATGAATTCTGTTGCTGCCAGAAGTAACAAAAATAGCAGCAAGATGGAGTTGTGGTAACACATCATTTGGATAAGAGAATTCCAGGACAAAGAGCTTCCACTGTATTTGTAAAAAGAAATACAACTATTCTCAGAATTTTTTTTTTGACTCTTGTACATATGACCTGTTTTGAAGAATTGTGGATTCCTCTCTTGTTCTGTGTGATAACTATTGGGGTCTTATCTGGGCTCAGGAATCCACATTGCATTAGCAACATTTTCCCCCTTCCTGAAGCAACAACTAACCCAGAATTAAGTGGAGAAGAGAGCCTTCTCTTTCAAGGGCTGCCTGGGCTGCTACCACAGGAGACAGTTCCCTTTGCCCCTCCCAATCTGGCAGGGGGTGTGAAGAGATACTCAGCTCTGAAGCAATGCCATACAGTCAAACAAATGTTTTGAGGAAATAAAGAGGGCATTTTAAAAGCCATGTCTGATAGACAAGCCATTACTTGGATTGATGCCTTATCTAGGGCATGCTTCCCCTTGCAATACTGGTGGCTTAGTTTCTACCGATTCTTTGGTTTTGAACAGGTTATAAATGCTTATGTTTTTATCACAAGCAATCCTCCATCTAATGAGGAGGAGGTGGAAAAGTCTACCATAAGCATATTACTATGCACTTGGAATTCTTGTCCCTTCTTCTCTATTAATAGCATTAGCTACTTAAGTTTGAGCATGACCCTGGACTTAAGGAGTCACCAGTTTAACATGACTCATGCCAATTCAGATATGATCCTAGAAGGAATGTGCTGTCATGATTAAAGTTTAAATTTTAAAAATTAATCTGCAAAAATCTAGCATAAAACCAAAGCTTTCAATCATATGTTTGTATGCTGATCTGATTTTGGTTGGGGAGGTTGAGAGTTCTATTGCACTACTGAATAGTGACTTTTCCTCATCTGTAGATTGAGATCTCCCAGTAGCTTTCTAGAAGAAATTATAATTTTTCATGAATGGAGCATATGTAAAACTAATTAAGGAGCACTACTTGTCACTGTAAGATTTGAATAATAACAGACCTCAAATGTTTTATTTTGTGCTAGAATCACACCACTTGATGACAAGCAATGACCTGCCATCAAATAGGTTAAATACAAAATTTTATCTGAACGGCAATAATTGAAACTTCTACCATGCGCTGAGAGGATTTGTTTTCCTAGTCTTAATTTGTGGTACAGTGTCTCCTTCTGAAGGTACAGCTCTGTTTGGAACAGTCACTGTTGCAATACAATTTCCTTTGTTATTCTTAAGCACTACCTGTCTAACAATTTCCTTCTGTCCCAAGTGTTGGGGACTGAACCAGGATTGTTAAAGCTCGAGGCTGTGTATGGCTTTAATTTTCAAGTGCAGATTGCCCAGTGGGGCTGTTAACCTATCTGGCTTTACCAATTGACAGTATATCCCAGAGCTGGTTTACTGGAGATAGGGGCACATTGTTTATCCTGGCCTGGGGATTAGATAAGAAGAAAACAGGAAACATTCTGAAAGCTGGAAAAAAAAATATTCAAGGCCACAACAGGCTGAATGGTTTCTTGTCTTTTGCTACACCACCAGACTGGCAGCTACTCTTTGCCCATATAAATATTCTCCAGACATGACTCAACAGAGCTCTACTCAATGTAAATACAGAGGAAGGAAGTCAGTGCTTACAGCTCTGTCATCCTGCTGCTGGTGGTGCTATGCAAGGAATGTGTCTTAATTATAGTAAAAAAAAACCTGCCTGGCTCGCTGTTGATACAGTAGGTGGTGCCAATTTACAACAAGGGGGACCCGTGCAGAAAAGAGTCTCCACGTGCATGTCTCAACCCATTTCAAGGGGAGCAGGATCACGAGCAATGGCTTTTGTGGAGGTGGTGCAGCACTAGTGACTGCACAAAGAGCACTGAAGGGAAAACAGAGGGGCAACCACTTTCCTAAGGCTGGGAAAGCAAAGGAGAAAGAATTTGAACACTTACATTTCTATAGCATTTATTACAAATATAGTTTTAATACCATTTTTTATTAGAAATATGAGCTTCTCTACTGTGAAGAAGACACTTGACTCTGGCGGGTTCAATGTCATGAAGAGCTTTTCATTTGAAGAGCTAATAATTCTCCAGAGTATTTGGATTTGAAAAGAGACTGGAAAACCTCAAGGTCCTGTTTAAGGTTCCTACAGGAGAGTCAACAGCTTTCACCATCACTTAAGATCATATGCAATAGTTTACTTAGAGCTTCCATGTGCAAGCAAGGTGAGGAACTGCAGCCTGACCTAGCAGGGCCGAGTTTGCTCTGAAGCCTTAAGTGAATGTGGGAGCAGCACTCGGCTTTTCAGGCTCTTGAAAATTTGTGAATACCCAGTATCAAGAGATGCCTGAGGGTTTTTTATAGATCCTTCAGCAGATGCCAGTTAATTTATGTAGAGAGGTAGGTGTCAACCTCTTCTCCAGAGTACCCATTGATAGTATAAGAGGAAATGGTCTCAAGTCATGCCAGGGAAGGTTTAGATTGACTGTTCGGAAAAACTCCTTCATGAAAACAGTTGCCCAGCATTGGAACAGGCTGCCCAGGAAAAGGCTGGACTCACCATCCCTTGAGATAGTTAAAAGATGTGTAAATGTGGCAGTGAGGGAAATGGTTTAGTGTGGATTTGGCAGTGTTAGATATGGACTATGAACTCAAAGGTCCTTTCCAGCCTAAAAATGATTCTGTGATTCCATGAATACAGAACTGTCTTCTCCCTGGATTAGAGTGGAGACTGAAGGCAACTCAGCAGGGAAGGGATAAATCTGAGAACTCAAAGAAAATGTTGTTCTGAAAGTGATCTGACAATGGGGGCAGAATACCAAGCAGCCTTATGCTAAAGAGCAGAACTGAGCCTTGGACTTCAAGTAACAACACTGCATCAGCACTATACTCCACACGTGAAAAATTTTAGGAATAAACAATGAGCACAGGAAAACCTTTGCAGTGAGATGATACCATTCAGTATTAGAGGAATGCATACAAGTTTGTATCAAGAACCAGATCCTTATACAGCAGACGGTATCTTACTATGCTGGAAAACCCATTGTAATCTTCTGATTTTCCTCAATGGGATCTAAATAAATGTCCAGTTTCCTCCCACTTTCAGAGTGGAAAATCCAACTGGCTGATGAAGGAATCTGCTTTAAGATGTATCAGCTTTTGTTTTAGTGTTCAATATTGATTTTTAAAGTAATTCTGGTTTTTTTCTGTCAATTTCTGCTTTTAATTTTTAATTATAAATAACAGATGCAGAGCTCCTAGTAATTTGCTGGCACACTTCATCTCTTTGGGCTGTTGGGCAACAGAAGAGTTAGAACAGTCAAAAGTTTTTGAAAACTTACCTCAGCCAAATATGTAACCATGCTCAGAGTAATATCAGCAAATGCCTCATGAAGGTAACGGCAAACCACATTTACCCAGGTAGCACAGTCCCTTGTATAGCTGTGTGTTTTATAAAGGGTCATGACATGTGCAAGATTTGATAGCTTGGGATTCTTCTCCTCCAAACAAACCTAATTAAATATAAACATCAAAACATATCAAGAACAAGGCAACTGCATTTACAGGGTTTGAAGATGTACAAAACAGCAAATGATTTTGATACCTGAGCAATCCTTTCGGCTATATCTTTACAAAACTGGTTTGGGCTGTCAAAATGCTGAATTAAATGGGGCAGGAGACACAAAACATTCAGTGGAAATCCTAGAACAAGAAAATACAGAATAAAACATATATTCACAGGAGGTCATGGTTTCAATATTACTTTAGCCATAAACTCACACAGACCCTGTCAAGTTGGTCACACCACCGGCCATACCACATTTGTCTTAAAGGGGCCTTAATTTGAAAATTCAGTAAATCATTTAGGCAACAATACTCCTGTAAAGCATGAGCCTATTTCTGCAAACACTACTGCACATTCCTGTTAGAGATCATTTTTATCTTTTCCACTTAATTGGTTTATTGACAGTCTTAACCAGTGGCATTTTCACTACAGCTACTAAAACACAAAAAGAAATTCAGTGCGTATTGATTAATAAACAACTGTTCTGGTCAGCTGCCAGGCACAGCTTCCATTGTTTTATACTGTTTTATACTGTTCAAGGTAATAATAATGCACCAAGTTCCAGGTGCTGTAATTAGCTTAAGTGCTGGAACTGGGATTCAGCTCCTCTGCACCAACTCATAGCTCAAGGTAGCTGATGAAATACCTGCAGCAGTTGTAACAGAGAGCTACAACAAAAGCTGCTCTAGTTCAGGTGGGAGCTCAGAAGTCAACTAATTGTATCTGGACACAATCTGCTTATTGAAAACAAAGAATTTGTTCTATGAAAATAATATTCTAACCATTCATTCCCTCTCATTCTACACAATTAAACAAGTTGCTGAAATTAGGATCATGGTTTCTGAATCCTTCCTCAGGGAAGGAAGGGAAAAGGAGATACCTCCAGATGGTACTGTCACAGTAATTCAATGTGTGAATTGCCCAACCAAAACCTGGAACACAGGGACCACATAGGTGCTCAGAGATGGGCAGATTGTTCATGGCATTCATTCCATTACCCTGTGTCTTGTTATGACTTAGTTGTAAAGCCTGGACATTTGTCTTTGGATCTGTATTTCTGACCAAAAGAGAAGAGTAAAAATCTGGAACAATGCAGAAACTCTTTTCAGGAAATATAATTAAGAACTGGCCACAACCTCAGCTAAATAATGGGGAATTTCAAAATGGTATCTTATTTCCTTATAATCCAGGCTTCTCACTCACTATTGAGCTATTGTAGTTTATCTAGAGTATGCAAGAGTTTTTGATATTTATATTTTTAGAGAAAATACCATGAAATGCTACATTAAAATCAAGCAGTTTGACATAGTCTGAAAAAAATTGAAAAGAAAAACTGACCGAAGTAGGTAATAGAAGTTTTGACAGTATCTCCTTACATGTTTACTTTGTCATCAGTCAGAAACTTTATATGCTGCTATAGCCCTAGAAATGAAATGCTAAATAATATATGATTTCTCTCCTCCAAAACCTTATTGTGCAATGGATTCACTTTCTAGAAACAGGTCATTATTTCTATGAAATTTCAAAAAAAGCTCACCCAGCTCAAAACAAAAGTACATTATGCTATATTCAAAGAGAAAGAAAAATCGGTATTTTTGGTTTTGCTCAGAGAGCTGAATGAGGTCTGTCACCAAATGTCAATGCAACAGAAACTAAAAGAGAGGAAAGCGTAACGGTTTTACCTATAGCTTGAGAGGAATCCACCATGGATATTCGAGACACTGGTGTTAGCAAACTAAAGAGCTGGAGTGTGAGGTCAGTAGTAGTAAGGGAAGTGAATCCTTTCAGCAGTAGTTGCTGAAGTCCTGAGAAGTCTGCCCATTTCAGCTGCCCTTGCAACTTCTCTAACTTCTCCCGGTTTTCAGCTTTATCTAGTGGCAAATGAGCCAGAAGTTTATTCAGCAACCGCAGTGCCATTAGGTACTCAAACTCAAAATCTGATTCCATCAAAGCCACAGCAACCCAGAAGATGGTGGCCAGTAGGTTGGTTGGATTGTTAATATGGGATGGATCGGTGAGACTGTCCTTTAGAGAGGATGAACTTCTTGTTTTAGAGGACAGGCCTTGCTGGGTGCATGCTTGAATTCTGTCTAGTGTGGCACTGCGTGGTGGGTCTGAGGACTTGTCCACATCTCCAAACTTTTTGGGTACAGAGAAGCTCCTCTGGTGTCTACTTCGCTCAGCAGTGGCTGTGTTGCCACTTGCAGGATTCATATTCAGCTGCCCCGTGCTCTTCCGGCTTGCGGTCAGTTTGGTGTTTGATGTTAAATCTGGTGAAGATGAACTGAAACCAAGATTTATAACATCCATTATATTGTGTGAATGCACAGCTGGAAAGGATACATACTAGATGGAAGCTAAGTATTTATCAGACTGTAAATAAATGTTTAAATGGGAGAAGTAGAACACCAAACCATCTATTGCAGCCTGCCTTCTTTTTTCCAGAAGACAGACTCAGGCTCACAGACCTCACAGAGATGAGATTCACATGGCATGGCACCAAAACAGAGCAGGATAGCCTACAGCCTACATAGGCAAGAATGACATGGGGATAAGAAATACAGAGCTGTGAAGTGACTTATCCCAATGGCATAGTGGCAGAACCAAAAACAACTTTGGTCTCTAAAGTGCCCTCATCATTGGAGCAAGCCCTGAACTTGGCACAGCTGGCGGGCAAACGCACAATAGCTTGCTGGGTAATGGGAGAACTGTGGGCAGAAAAAACAGCATATCTTAAGCAGAACCACAAATACACTCCATTATCCTCAAGAAACCTGTCATGTGGTTGGTTGCCCAGGCTCTTGGCAATACAGGTCCTTCCAGAAATTTGTTGTCATTATATCCTATCCTGTCTGTATAATAACATCTCTTCAAGACGGTTTACAGAAAGTGTAGGTGCTTCAATTTCAATAACTTATGCCTCCTCATAGACTACCATGCAATGATCCAGACAATACCTATCAATTATCTGCACAGACGAACATGCTGTGTTGATACACGCAAGGGAAGTTTGTCTTGGAGTACAGCTTATTTCTGACTCTGATCCCATTCCTACCTCATATACTATGAGTCTCTACTGTCTACAGTACTTGAAGAGAATCTTATCCCAGAAACAAGTGTAAGGGTAAAGTATATTGCATCCTACTGCTTTCTGGAGTGTTTCCTACTTTTTGTTCCATCTTGCTCTTTGCTGAAATGTGCACTAAAGAAAGATAAACAGCTCTTAGTTAGAAAGTAGAAGTGTATTTACCCCGCTCTACTCTGTCCTAAGGCACTCCTTGGGTTCTGCCATGGCATAACACCCTGCCTGCTAGCTTCAGAAATGACAGCCATGGTATTTTTGTGCTGCAGGTAAAGCACAGTAACTTTTAAACAGTATTTTAAAAATATACTATAATTTTAATAATATACTATTTAATAGTATGCTATTAAAATTTAATATTATAAATTACTATGTAATTTAATAATGTACTATTAGGAGTCAGATAGACATTTATCTCCCTCAGTACTATCACCAACCATGTTACAGAGGGAGTCTGTGACTTCTCTCAATGTACAAAGGTCTACTTTCAGGCCAAGGGTTTCACAAAGATGGTCAACACATCAAGCAAAATCCATGTCTACACGGGACAAAATTCTGCCCACTTTTATTGATAACAAACCATGATGATCATTTATTCCTGGGGAATACTCCACCTGAGAATGACACGCTGTATGAAACCAGTACTACAAAACCTATGCTTCTTCCCAGACACATTTTCATGTTTATGACACAAAGTGCAAAAATACAATATTTTTAAAGGATGTCAAAGTAGGTTAGAGCCAAGTGGCAGCAAGGTCGAATTTACAACACATTGTAAAGTTTCATTAGTTCTATCAACATTATCTCAACTATGGCAAAATTTGGCTGAAATATGGTTATAGACTGGTTCTTGGAAGGATACAAATGAGTTCAGTCTTATCAAAATCATTTTTTGCTATTAGACTGCAGAACTGCATACTTAATGTCATAAAACATTGATAAAATACAGTTAGAAGAACAGATTCTTACCGTGATAACACCGTCAAAAGATCACTGTTCTTCAAACAGTCAGAGAGATTATCCACTGCAGCTTCCAAAGTAAGTAGTGCCTCCATTACATACCCCTATCAATGCAGGAGGTTAAGCATTTTAACAAAGACATTCAAAAAACTAACATTTAAAAATCTTCAGTTCATAAAAGGAACAGGCATCTACTGAAAACCTATAATTCCTCCTGAAAAAAACCCCAACATTCACGTCAAAGCAACTGCTCTGAACATTAAAATGTCACTACAAGTGTATTTTATTTTCTGCCTCTGAATGATATATGAAGGTATGCAAGAAGGGCACATATCTCATGAAGGGATTGGTAATGGCACACTGAACCTCTGACTTGCAGGTCACTGATTTAAATTCTACACAAGCAGTTATGACAGAGTATTACTGTCATCTTGTGGCAGTTTCATTACCTAAGTAAAATATGGAGGTGATGTCAGTCTATTTCTTACTGAGAGCTAGAATTTTTTTTATTAAATCTTGAATCTTGCAATAAATAGTCTCTGATTTTATAAATTGTAAAGATTTCAGTCTGTTTAGCTGAACAGAGTGAACATCATAGTGCTGTGAAAGGTCTGTATTGAATTAAGTCAGCGAAAGCTTTGTATTATGGATGGTGCAGATTTCTTTATTCCTAAACATGTTAACATTTGGAGACAGTGGCTACTTCATGTTGTGAAATTACATCACCAGACAGATGATGGACTCCTTAAGCCCAAATTAATGAAGTTGAAAAGGAAAAAAATGGTCATCACAAAGGTTTCATTTTGAGTGACGATTACTAGAATTTTCTAGTTGTTCTCTTTAGAGCTATGTAAGGTTGTAACAGCCTGATGAAGGGTTAGATAAGGTAGATATGAATTCAGCAAACTCAAAAGCAACCTTTCTAAGGCCACATTCTACTCTTCATCACATGAGACCAGATCATCTTGTTAAAATGGTAATTTTAAACTAAGTATGCATTGAATTAACAGTTCTAAAAAGCATTATTTACACATGCATACCTGAATCTCATCTCCATGCTCTCCAATAACTTCCACCAACCTCGACAGGAGGTCAGACAACGCATGTGCAGAAAGGGGCTGCTTTAGGGCCCTGAATATCTGGAAAGAGCGACCTGCATAATGTCTGGAAGAGCTTGAAAGAGCTGTTTGTAAAGCAACTTCACTCAGATGCTGCTCCAAATGAAAACCTAAACAAAAGAGTAAATAGGATGTCAATTTCCCCCCCTTTTTTATTACAGACTTTACTGTGGGTCATAAACAGACTGAACCTACTCTGTGAGGAGGATATGTTTGTCAGCGTATGCTGCAAACGCTGAGAAATGGAGGTGCAGAAACGTCTGTGTTTTGGAAAATTTTACATTTATTTTTGCACAGAATGCAAGAAAATTAACTGATTTAACTGCAAAACAAAATTCTGAGTCTAAAATTGATGATCTGATTTTTTTTTTTTTTTTTTTTTTTACAATTCCTGGACAAACGTTCAAGCCATCCACTATTCTTGTTGGCAGCAACAGTAGCTTCTGAAAACTCCCAAACCTGAAGCCAAATTGAATTAGGAGTCTTTCTAGTAGCTTCAGAAGGCTTTGGATAAGATCTTTAATGTAAATACTGATGCTGCATTCTGCTTTGATCTTGGAAATTATTTAATTAGTGACTGTGCTGGTTTTCAAAATGCAATCAGCACATTCCTTATATTCTAAAAACCATAATAAATGAAAACTAAACTTTTATTGCCAGAAGAAATTTAATAAAGTATATTTACTTAGTACCTGTGATGTATTTTACTAACAGGACACAGAGGAGATTTTATCTGGCAGAATCAATCAACAGGCTTTCTACCAACAGCTTTGAAGAAATATTCAATTCAACATTTAGCCACAGTTTAATCTAACACAACTGTTTTAAAGCAATTCTTTCATATGTCATACATCCTTGTTAAGACATATTTACTGTGCTTCTGCATAAGCAGATCTACTAAGCCACAGGATAAACATTAGGTGTGACCATGAGAGAATATTTTTTTAGTTATGAAAGGAAAATATTTACTACCTGACTTGGAATCTTTAAATACAGATACAACATGGCGCAGGAAATTAGTGAGCTGTTCAGCACTCTTGGTGTTCTGATTTTTGGGAGTGATATCCTCATGGCACCAAAGTGGACCAAACGCCCTTAAGGAAATACATAACAAAGTGCAAAATTTCATTGAGTTATCTGAAATAAATGTAATCAGTTAAAATATATAATCTATACAGGTACTTAGATAATTACAGAGCCATGACCTGGTAAACAGGCTATCAACCAGAATTTGAAATAAAAGTAAATAAATATTCCTATGCTGTATTTTAAAATATAAGCTATGCTAGCTATGCTATGTAGACAGCAGCATAAACAAATCCCTATTTTTCAATTTAACATCATGCCTAGAATCTGCTGGCTGTAGCTGGTAGTTAATATTGGTTTCACTATGGCCTTTCACTATGCACTGTACACTTTTTATCTTATTTTATAACAATGAAACTGGCTTCTTCTAAAAGTTCATTTCTGAACATAAAACTATCAGTCAATTAAACATTTTATTTCTGTCAGGCAAGGGTTTTTTTCTGGTTTTTTTCTGACACTGTAGTGCTTTTAAGTATCTACTTTCTACTGTAAGTATCAATAAAAGAGGAATGAGGTCTGTTATTACTATAAAGCTCAGTCATTTTCCTTTAAGTTGTTTCATGAAAGAATGCATTTTGAGTACATAGTATCCTCTGCTTATCTGCATTACCTGGTTGTCAGAAACTCAATTAGTTTGTTTGCTTTCTCATCTGATTCAGCAGCAGTGTCCATGTCCTCAACTTCTTGTGTAATCTGTGGGAGATTTCCACTGCTGCCTCCCAGACTGATACTGGAGGAGGTGGAGCTGGAGCTCAAGCCGGAGTCTGGCACTGGAGATGACTGGTATTCCCGCAGAAAGTCAAAGCCACCTGCCAGCCAAAAGGGAGGAGATAAAGATGGAATGCACTGTTGGGCCAGCTTTGCAGATGGAAGTGTCTGCCAAACAGCTCTTTTCAGAGTCAGGGGCAGAAACCTTCCACTGGGAAACATGGGGAAAACCTGCAGAACACAGCAACCCTCAAATACTGATGGGAGTGAAAATGGTACTTTGTTTCGAAATGTGTGGAATCCAGAAGAAAATGAAAACTATTCAGGTCAAGTTTTTTTTTTTTTTTAAACTACTGCACAAGGACAGCAGTAGTTGGAAAACAAATATTCCAGGGCATTTTACATTCAGAAGTAGGACTTTTTAAAAATGAATTTAGAAATTGGCGAAGTGCATGCAAAGTTCACTTCTCTGGGCTAGTCTGATATGGAAAAAACCTGCAGGGTGGAATTTTTAGAATGATTATGCTGCCCTAATTTTACAAATGTAATGGAAATCAAGACACAAATGTTTAAGGCTTCTATTCAACATCTTTAGTAACTGTACCCACTGGACTAGTCATACAAAACATTTTCAGCATTAGGATGAAACACTTGAATAAGAGTTCTGCTAGATCAAAAGCTTGCCACGGTTTCAGAGTTAAGATTAGAAACCAAGCCCTGTTTTCTTAGGGTTAGACTTCTAGTCATGTTTAGGCTCTATCTACAACAGAAAAAAATGGCCTTGTGAGAAAAATGGGAGCAGGACAAAATCCACTGCAAATCAGAAGACTCTTAATTAGGTTGCCTGACATTATGTGGAACAAACCTGAGCTGAAGCATTTTCAGTTAGTATTCTTTGCTATAGCTACTCACTCACACTCTCACTCTTTATATTAGCTTCTCAAAAAAACAGTCCAAAATATCAAGTCTTGGTAACTTCTTGAACTCCAGAGGGCCAGATTCAGGGTACCAATTACATTTTTTAGATGCAAGAATGAAAACAGTTTTTCATTTTGGCAGAAAAGCAGCAATATAATTTTAATTTAAGAATTTTATTCTGTATTTAATAATTCATAGATGTGCACTGGGAAAGAAATCCACCCAACTCAATACAGGAAATTCATGTGAGATAATTCTTCACAGAAGTTATTCAGAATGAAATTTCTTTGGCCAAAGTAATTCATCAGTCTAAAACACCTATCCCTCCTGCTCATTACTTTAAAATAATTTTGTCATGTCTGAGAAAAAATAATAATAAGTTATCATGTAGTATTTTTTATAAAGCCAAATTACTTATTACTTCCTAAAGAACCATTGAAATGCCACTGATTTGAGAATCTTTACTTTTCATTTTTCACTGCATGGTATCCTCACTCTCTTCCCAACATTAATCCTACATCCACAACTCTGTATTGGTTCTGTGGTTCCTTCAAAACTGAACAATACACTTGCTTTTAGTAATATTATATGACAACAGTAAATCTAACTAACAGCTTTCTGCAAATTGGTTCCAACCAACTCCTAAAAAACAGATAAATTGCTTAAAGTAATAAAACACTGACCTCAGCAGAGGTCTGAAGTAAGACTCCTAATGTAGAAACAGATTTCAGGACAGAAATGCAATGTATCAGTGATATAAAGGAGGGTGTGTATCATGTGAAACTTAATTTAATAATGGAAAATCTGAGCTGCACATTCTTGCTGCTCTTTCTATGTCAGAATTATTTAATTATTTCTTTTAAGGTTGAGGAATGATTGCCCTCATTTAAAATAGCTCTGGATCCCTGAGGGGGGAGTCAGGAAGTTATTAGCCCTATTAATTTTAAAACACTACATTACATATTTTGCCTTACATTAGATAACTTTCTCACTATAATGAAAAGTTGTCTAATAATAAATTGCATGCACCCCTTGGGTAGTTTGCATGGAATTAGTATTAATGGGAACTGCTCATATTTGCCACTTTATTACTTTGATTTATCAAAACCTGACAGTATGATACAGTGTTCTTTTGCTTCATTACCTGTGTAAAGATATTCAGGTAAGTATGCTGGTTGTACTGTCAGAGTCTTGGTCTCATTCATCTCTCTGGTCTGAAGAAGCACAGATGCAATGGCTTGATAGTTGTTATTGCAAGATAACGCAATCAAAAGGTGAAGCAGTAACTTTTTACTGTGTTCAAAGACCTCTGGGCGGTAATGGTCAAGACCTAAAAAGAAAAGGTTACAGCAATCTCTGAATATGAAGTAATAATAAACAAGTTCACATTCCAGAAATAGCAAAAATTCCAAGGCAGTTCATGACAACAGTGCAAATAAACAAAAGATGTAGTATTTCCAGACATAGTTACCAGTGCTGTTACTTAAACGTATGTGTATATTTCGTTTCCAGACTGAGGTCCCACACAGGAGGTACAAAGAATGAGTGGATACAGCTTTATGCATTCTGTCTCACTGCATTTAATTTGACAGGTCTGGAAAACCTTTAAAGACAAGGTATTCTTGATGGTGGTTGTAATTACATTGCTCACCACAGTATCTGGCTTTCTAGCACAGACATCAGGTTTAGAATGAGTGCAAACTGTAACAGCCAGGTACTGATTTATTAAAAAAGGAACTGACAGATAAATCACTTGAAAAAGAACTTCAACTACCAGTGAGCAGCATGAGAAATTAGCCCCTAACTCAGGGTGCAGAACTCAAACCCAAGGTCTAGCACTGAAAGACTCTGATGTGGTTTACACTACTGCTGTCTGTAAGATTTTAAAACAGCCAGAATTGTTCAAAAATTACAAATATGAAGGAAACAAATATTTCTGCACTCTGTGTTAGTAATCTCGTTTTGATTCTCTTTCAGTGCCTTGCAGTATATTTAAACATACTTTCTTCTGTTAAGGAGTAGTTTCAGTGCTGAAAAAGTTAACTTTTTTCTTCTTCAACTCCTCTCTTCTCAGGATATATTCCTCTTCAAAAAAGCAGCTACTTCATTACTCTGTGTGGCAGCAGCTACACAGTCTTCAAGTCAGACTTTCAAGTCAGGTGTTTTCTAATAAACTCTAGTCATGCTGGTTCTTGTTTGGCCTGCAATAATGAAGCTGCTCATACTGCCATGGTTTGAACATGGTGCCTTTGGCTCCTAAGGGCAATTCTTTGGAGGTCTTGTGACCCTTGGTCTTACTCATCTCCCAGTAGCCTCCTCCAAAAGAACTGTGGCCATCCTGCCTGCCTCTATTTCAGCTTCTTAAGGTTTCTGCTACTATTCACCTTTCTCCATCTACTTCTGCCTGCCAGGAGATAATGAGCCCATCCTACCTTGTTTTAACATGCATCTGAAAGGATATAAAAAGGTCTTTTAGTTGAAAATAGATTATATATTGGCAACAGTTGTAGCTGAAATCCTAGGAGACCCCAAGGTTGTATGAAAGTATTGGCACAGATCTGCTAACTAGGAAGTGAGAAAGACAGTTCAGTCTTTGTGCTTGTCCAGGGCAGGTCCCTTCTTTAACCTGTCAGAGCTCCAAGGAGGGTAACCTTCTGTGATATGGACACATTTCCATGGGTAATAAGTCTAGCTGTTCAACTCATTTCACACTGGTTGCAAAAGAGATTTTAAACAGCACTGATTTTCATGCACCAGAGATAGGCAAGTTCAAACCAGCAGTCTGCCTGACTGCTTCACTAACAGTATTACAAACCATTCAATAGCCTATTAAACACACAGACATTGCAAAATCCTTTCATTTTAATATTTTCTCACTCCTTCCAATAAAGGGAAGGATACCAGCTCTCCAGCTAGCCAACATACCAGTTTCTAGTCTGCTTTTCAGTCAGATGCATCTGACTGCTCACATTCCAACAGGACAACAGTACTTAATTTTTGATTACATTCATACCTTTGGCTAATGTGTGGCATAACTTCCTCACAACATCACAGGAGCTCTACTACAGAATAGAAGAATTTTCCACAGGAGGAATAATAAATCTAGAGAAACTGACCTTGAAGGCCGAAAGCTGTGATCTCACTTTAGTTACCACTAAACCAGTTACATTTAATTACCAGTTACATTTAATTTTAATTTCACATTTCAGAATTGAGAGGTTTTAGCCAAGGGATTGTCTCATATGGCATGAATAAATTTCTATTTACTCCTTATTAAAAGCCTGTAATGTTGAAACCTTATTGCACAAACCAATAACTAAAGATATTTTTCTAATGCATCACTAATATCATAACTCTGTTTCTGCATAACTCTCCCTGATGTCTCCTTGAAGCCATCTGAACTGGTCACAGTGCTCTGTACTACTCCTTCTTAAGTTCTCCATTTATTTTTGTGACAATTTCTAAGTGTAAGCACCAGTTTTCTCACGCTTGTTACAAATCATAGTAAAGACGTCGGTTGATCAGTTAATGGTTAATGATTTGATCCATAAAATTACCCAGGTCTCTTTCATCTCCCCCTTACACTTAGAAAGTTCACAGAAATAGACAAAAAATGGGAAATTTGTTATGGGCAGCCACAAAATAAATTTAAATTTTAAGCAAATATATGGTGAAATACCATATTGAAACTGACTCTGAAAGTCCCATCCAACACAATCTTGGTTTGTTAGTCCTGTGTTTCATTATAAGTTTGTGAAATCAATGTACTGATATACAAAATCCTATTCCATCAAAAAATTTTAAGCAGAACAGTTTGTAACAGAGTAGCAGTAAAGGAGAACAAGTGTCTTCTTCAACATATACTTCATTTTACCACTGTGCTGTGACATCCCAATTTAATCTCTTTTTGCCTGCTGATCAGCAGATTCTTCCCAGATTGACTGAGAATACTTAGTGGTAACTATGGTGACTGAAGGAGAAGTGAACTGTGATATCAGTTATAATAAGTTTATTTCACAACTTTCTATGTTTATTTGTGAACACTTATTTATCAACCACAGAAGTCAGGGAATGGCTTTAATAACACTAAATACCCTTGTATGCTAAAAAATTAGGCCACTCACTTTTTGTAATGTTGAATGGCAGGACAAGGAAGGCAACAGCCTCCTGATGAACTGTGTCAGGAACAGACACAACAGTGGGAAAAAAGCAGTGCCTCTGTTCAGGTACATAAGGGAACACGCTGATGATGAAGTATTCCATCAACAGTGAAGTTAATGAAGCTTTGCTTTCCAGTGGTCTGTGTCTTGCCACCACCACCTCTGCACTACAGCTATCCTGGCTCTCTTACAGACTATTTTTGCAAAGGCAAGAGTTTCACCTCCTTTCCTTGCAGGGGTCATGCCACACATTTTTATAGAGATACTTTAGGAAGTAATTCATCTTCAAATTTCTACACATCTCTCACATTTGGGTGAAATTGGCCAAAATATTCAAAAACTTCAAAGTTTTGAGATTAATTTACAGACTTCAACTGCATTGGGCTTTTTCTTTTAGGGTGGAAGAAGGAAACCAAAAACATGCAAGAAACACAATTCTATAGTTTCAGCAAAACTAAAGTAAAAGAAGGGAGTACATTTATACTTTCTTTCTTGTTCTGTTGGTCTTACCTAAAAAGAGAGCGTGTAGCAATAAAGGGAGGTGAAGAGCCCAATCTTCTCTCACACTGTGATCCACTACCATCTCAGTCATGAAGATAACAGCAATATTGCACCTGGAAATTAAACCACAGCATCAGTTTCGAACCTTTTGGAAAAGGGAAAGCACAAAGGGGATGCCTATTTCTGAAGAAATACACAATCTATAAATTTTCAGATTTCTAGAATTTCTTTTCAATACAATTAATGTTGAAGCACTTTAGTTACAGTATCAAGCAAACAAGTAGCCGTTACTGAAAAAAACGCTATTATTGTCAATACAAATTATGTAAAAGAGGAATTTCAGAATATGCATGGCCTAGTTAGAATAAAAGATCAAAGTGCTATGAATAACAGGCACAGAGGCCTGGGAAAAAGAAAATTTCCTTTTCTGCTTCATCAGTCTTATTCTTATCAGTGATGTCCTACATTGTAAATAGGTTTTCTGGTAGAAATCTGGTAGAATTGTGAGCTTTCACTGCATGTTGATTTTTGCACTGGCAATCAGCAGAAACTGAATGTATGATTTTCAGAGGTTCTGAATGGTCTGACAGTTGATTGCTGTTGGTCAGCTGCTAAGAGGAAGCATCTCACTGTCTGAAACGTCAGAATGAGAAACTGCTCACCTATGAAGGGGTCCCCGGGGTGTGATGGTTTCTGGGAGATAGTCCACAAGTGGTGCCCAGCATCCTCCATTGTAAGGCATGGGCAGGGGATGTGGCTGTTTGGTTTCAACAATATTCAATAACCAGCTTGTATACGGAGAAACAGGATCATCTGCGTGGAAAAGCATTCAAGAAAGTGCATAAAACTCAAATCTGGTTACCTATTTTTGTGAAATACTAAAATAGATTTTATGCTATCATATGAGTTCAGCTGTTTGGAACAATGTGATAAGATGCCATGAGGTTTGCAAATTCCTGTGTTCAATAACAAGTGATGCATTTTTAATCCCTCTTTCATGCTGCTGGAAATTAAAGAGATTCCAGGGAGACGGCACTGAATGGTAGGAGCAGCAGCTGAATCTCTGCTGTCACTTCGTAGCTTTGGATCCAGATCACAAAGCACCAAGCAACAGACTTTCTCTTCAAAAATGAGGGAAAAGTTCAGCCAACAAAGCTGCTGTCAGAAGCCATCTGCTGCAAGGAGCCGAGTACCAGTGACACATTCTTGCAACTCCTCACCAGTGCCCTGCTGAGTGATGCTACAAAGGCAGAAGTTAAATGCCCTGAATTAGCAAGGAGGCATAATGAATGCAAAAAACATCTTCAGGATAATTTTCCTTCCACAGGGATGAATTATACCTTGAATTTCTCAAAGATGTATTTAATTTTGCTTTAGTGTGACAGCTGCTGTTTGTTAATGAGTGTTAGGGTTTTTTCTTCCACCTGTTTATCTGCAATGATGTGGGTCAAGTAAGTTATTTCCACCACTTTCTGTCTTGTCTCAGCTGCAGAGTTTCATTCATCTCTCCTGTATTTTGTTCCCTCTCATTCCTCTTGATTTTCTCACTGTTCAGTTTTTGTTTCTGAGGTTTGGCAGTCTATGATACACTGCCATGGAAAGTACCCTTTCTAGGTCTGTTTTTGATATACATTCAAACGTTGCCCTTTATGAATTTTTAATGAGTGATATTTTTTGTTCTGTTCCCTCTTTTTGTGTTTTCATTTGTTTGTTTGCTTGTTTGTTTTGTTTTGGTTTTGTTTTGTTAACTTTTGTATTTTAGGTAAGCTTGAAACTCTCAGTATTTTCCTTTCCTTTTTTTTTTAACAGCATGTATCTGATGCTTGTCAGCTTTCCCACGGGAAACAAAACTGTTTTGATGCCTACAAAAGTATCAGAGTTGGATTTTTCTAACGCACATCACTTCTCAGTTTTAGAAAAACATCTTCAGATTTCCAGATCTTCAGGAGACTTTCCATGCAGTAGCTGCTTCTCCAGTTATTTCTAAAATGCCAACTTTATAACTTCCATTTTTTAGTGCTGGCTTTTTAAGGAACACTTTATATCTTTATGATTCAGACCTCTACTTAGATTCTCTGTAGGATGATTGATTAGTTACAGATAAAGAAGAATAAAATGACTTAATAATGTAGCAAAGTATGGCATTTTCACATATTCTTCTCCTAAGAATTAACCAGATAATGTTTGCCAGATGCTTTTCACAGAAAAAGCACTGCACAGGAACTACGTATTTCTACCAATTTAATTTAATTTAAGTGTTTCACAGAAAAGTGCTTCATGAAGTTCACACCAACACCTAGATCCTCACTTCTGTTTTCACAGGTTTATGTGCAGACCAAGGAAAAAAAAAGAAAAGCAGCACCTTGAAGGTAAATATACAATCCTTGCATGTACAAAAGAGTTTATGTGCTGCAGAGCTGTGTTCCCCATTTATATCCACAGCAATACATGAATGTTGAAGTAGACTGGAGAGAGAGGAGAAGCCATACCACCAGATCCTTTGCAGCCTGGGCTGCCTGTCTGAGGGACTAAGTTGTGCCGTCTTAATGGAAGTTGCATTATGTTTCTTGTAGAGTGACAAGACGTATAAAAATTCATTTCTCTTATTAGAATTCTATATAAATGTCAGTAGCTAAGTAAAATACATTTTATTTTCCTTCATTCATATATTTGCTAAAGGAACCCCTGTGAGAAGCACACTTTGCATAAATATTCATGGTACAGTGCTACAAAACTTGCAGGTGTAGGCACGAAAAAACATTTGGGCACTGGCTGAAGGAGACATTCCAAAAGAGCAAAGAAAATTTCAGTATTTTTTAACCTTTTATCACTCTAAGCTCTTGTCAAAACCAGGTATTTGTGAAGGCTGTTCTGCTAATATAAACGCTATTCTGTCTTGAAAGATTGTTCATGCAGATCAGATTAGCACCAGTACTTTAATTAACATCTGGTGAAGCATTTTAAGTAGCTGCAGCACTAGAAAGCCATAAAAAAATCCAAGACAAGAGTACTAAACCCCAGTGAGTTTAAAATGTTGCACACTTTCTTATGTATTTAAGCATATTTATGGAGCTTGTACATACGCAATATTTTGTCAACACTGTGCTTCACAATTATGAATAATAGTTGTTGGTGTACATTAAATTATCCTATTGTATTTTACAGTCTTTGCATATTTTGCAGAAGAGTATTGCCCAAAATTACTTGGATTAAAAAATATATAAAATCTTTACTTTTTATGTTAAAATACTGTTCCAAAATGGTGTCTGTAATTCCAAACCAAGACATTATGGCCAATACAGTACTTGACCTGGCTTTAATAAGCCAGTGATGAAAGTCACTAACAAGATCTTGCCTTTTTTACATTTGGTTAGGGCCTAGCCAAAATCTGTAAATCGAATTCACTCCAGAAATGAAGTCAAACCATCCAACTTGCCAGTTTTGCACTACTGTTCAATAGTTAATTGGTTTTCTTTGGAACCTCTGCTGAGCACCAGTGTCCATTTACAGCCCATTTAGAGGAAATACATAAAAAAAAGAAGCATGCTCAGGAGCCCCATCTCCCCTCTAACACACATTTGCACATAGCAGCCAGAAACTGGTTGCAGCAAGCAGATAAAAGCTAATGAAGAGATAAGATCTCATATTTGGAAACTCCTGAGCCTCTTTTCATGCTCATATAACAGCACTTGATCTAGAGGGATATACTGCCAAATGGCACAACTCAAAGTACTTGCTCTAATGCTCTTACAAGTCTTATGCCTTGCCATGTATGAAAGGCCCAATGCATTACTCGCTGGAGGATTCTCTGCTGCTACTTTCTGTGAAGTTCTCTGGCCTTCAAATGGGTTTGACTGAACCCAGATTAAACAAAGTAAATTAATGAAATGAGGTAAAATTGTGGTAAAATAAGGACACTCCCTGCATGGCAATACTACATTACTGTTTATACAGAACTTAAACAGAGAGGCTCTGCTAGTCATTAGAATGTTTTCCTCTCCAACCAAAACACCAGAAATTTCATCAAATTGAATATAACTTACTTTTGTCATCATCATAAGATCCTCCAGAGCTATTACTGTACCTCGATTCTAGTCGGGTATGTGCTCTGATGACATTACTGAACCTTCAAATACAAGAAAAAAAAATCTTCATTAAAAACACAGACTGACATTAAACATCTGGACTTTGTTTACCCTAAAAAAAATAATTTTCTTAGGCATTCACTTTTACACAGCAGTAGACAGCAAATGAATGTAATGCTGATTCTTTCCACAAAATATTTTTGCAGCCAGTTTCTGAGAAGTTCTAGCAGTGTGCTCCTGTGTTACAAGGCTTTAAAATTTAGCATTAAGGATGAACTGAGATAGAAACTGTTTGTCTCAGATCATGTTCATGGGTAAAAATTGATAAAGCACTGAAAGCACGCTGCTAATACTGCCAAGGTCGTGGGTTCAATCCCCATATGGGCCATTCACTTCATGGACTCCATGATCCTTGTGGGTCTCCCCCAGCTCAGAAGATTTTCTGATTCTGCAACTGACTGGATAGTCCAAAGCCAAGCCCGCTCAGGTAACAAGCAGGAAAAACTACAGCAGATCATCCTCCAAGAGGAGAATCCAGCAAATGCCAGAGCAGACCTCATAGAAACTGCTCATAGCTGTCCTCAAATCTGCCACAGATCCATGCTAAGCTGACTTTTCCTGGTGATCTCCTTTGATTTCTTCCACCTTGTGTTCTCAGGGTAATCAGGCCTGAAGTGGAATAAGAGGAGCCACACTGACAGGTCACACACTAGCGATGATCTAAAAACATCACCATTCCTGCAAAGCTAGGAAACTAATTACAAATAACCACAGGTCAAACCAAGACAAGTGTGAAGATTTTCTACACAAAATTCAATACTAATGTTCACGCACCTTAGTGCAGGGTATTTCACTATATATCAACATATTACATTGTTTCCACAGCATATGTGTCTCATCAGCAGGCAATAAGTTCCTTGTGCAGTTGACAAAAAGGCATTGTGAGCCATCCAATACAAGGTATTCTATCTATGACCCTCATTATTTCGTATGTCCTGGCATATGCAGTCAATATTAATGGATATTCTAAGATTGACACACTGGTTTTGAAGTGCAAATGCACTTGCAGCTGGCTTTGGTAACATAAATGAAAGCAATGAGTTCAGGCAAATTATTTTCCATTTTCTTCTGAGGTGTCTTTCAGCAGGATCCTGAATACTAATATCAGAACTTCATAATTTTCCTTTCATTTTTATCATAAAGTCTCTGGCAGACCTGAATTCTAAAAACCTTTTTGGAGTCACATTTAAAACTTACATAAGACAAGAAATCCTGACTTGAACTACTGTAAAAGACATTTACTCAGCTTGGCTGTAAATTGACTAAATAAAAATTTATCTTAAAGCTATGCAGCCATAAACATTCATGTAAAGAATAATAAAAAATCCAAAGGAAAAATGGTTTTATGATCCTTTTAAATACATTTCTAGTGCATATGTTGAAAAACATCACTTAAGAGTCAAATCTGGTTTACTATCAATTTGAAACTTATTACAGAGTGCCATTTTTTACTTACATTTAAATTAGCAGACATATATAACTAACCTAACAAAATGCTACTCTTGTTTGTAACAGGGAGAGAGTAAGTAATTAAAAAGTTCTGAAGTACAGAAAAGTTTCCTCAAATAATTATCTCTGTACCTCTAAGCCCTGAACCTTAGGGAAGGAAGGTTGGACTACTGAAGTGATACTAGTGACTATCAGTGACTAATGTAATACTAATACACTAACAGACAAATGCTATTATAAATGGCCCAAAGTTCTCTTGCAAAATTAAGAGTATTTCTGTGAGAGAAACAATCTGTATGTCTGTGCTCTAGGATTTGATGGCCCTTAGCCTTTGAATTTATTAATTCATCATTTGTCAGTATGTAGCATAAGTAGCATAAGTCTAAAGTGAACATATATTTTACAAGCAAGTTATTTTCCATAGCTGTCCTCTATAAAATATTTCATCCAGACAAAGGTGTCCTTGCAATCACTGATATAAATCTGCAAACTAAATTTTAGTTCATTTCACTGTCCCTGAAATCAAATGGTGTGATCAATTCCTACAAAACCATGACCTACCTAACACAGTTCATGGAATGTAGGTTTAACAGTTGCTCCTTCACAATTAAACCAAAGTCAGGAACTAGAATCATGAGAATAGTTTTTTTTTTTTTTAAAAATTATACATACAGGGATAATGCCACTTAGGATCAATCAGAGCACCACAGCTCTTCACAGTACAATGCAGAACTTTGTCCAACATCTCACCCTCAGCCTAGGAAAATACATACATTTTGGAGGAAAACACCCCAAGCCACAAACCTTTCATCAGTCTCTTTCACCACTCTGTTCTCCTCTGCATCAGGAAAACTATCTTGGCCAGCTACAACAGTGTTACTGCTGGAGGTGGTTCCTGCAGATGAGATGTGAATAAGAACACCGGTTACATGCAGCAGACAACATCTGCAAAGCAGTAAAAGCCCAGAACTTACAGAGTTTTTTAGCAGCTGCAGTCAGAGTGACCATCCTGCAAGTACTCACACATACGAATGAATAAACACTGTTACTTCTACAAACCAGGACCTGCTTCCACAGCTGGGTGCTGTAAAGTTTACATGCTTTGGGGAGTAGATCAACAGAATGATGATCTTCTCTTGAGCATGAATTTAGTTTAAGGAGCTCATGCCCAAGAGACATAGTCTACTGCTCTTGAAGGATTTGGCAAAACCTTTACAAGGTTAAATGTGGGGTTGGTTCTTAAGTATATTTGATTACTTCACCTTGGAAAATGGCATTAGGCCTTTCAAAACAGAACTGCCACATGGTTGAGGCTCTGAATTTTCAGGAAACTCTGCCTGATGTATCTGCTATATTCACTGCATCAATGATGATTTCTTATTCTGAGTAAAACAAACACTAGAGAGTGAAGCTTTCTGAAGAGTGGCAGAATTCTGAACAGCATCAAATATTGGTAATATGCTATTAAAATAGTTAAGATAATTAAGCACGTGTTAACAAATGATATACATCCTTAGGAATTAAAATGAACTGTAATTTAGACATTCAACAAGGCCCTGAAACTTGTACTTTATGTACACAGGTCTGAACGGATGCAAAAGTAAGAGACTGTTCTTTGCAAAGAGACGAAGACTCAAAAGAGCAGGACAGCATAAAGAAAACATTCAGGTCATACCAGAAGCTGCAGCTGAGGCTTTGTTACTGGCAGCAAAACGGTAAAATGGAGGATTATCACAGTGTTGGACTATGGGGTTCACTGGGTCAGTTTGCTGCAGCTCAAAAAGAAGTTCTTCCATTGTCTGAATAGTGTTATTGCGACATAGATATATTGCAACCTTCTTTATCTGTGGAAGAAAATAACAGTTGTTAAACTCTGACTAAAGTGAATTTCCAAAGAAATCAATGAATGTTACACTGCAGTACTGAAATGATCTAGAATGCAAGTGGTGTTCCTGGACAGACACCACAACCACATACAGCTCATCCAGCAATTAAACTTCTCACTTCGACATCAAGATCATTTCCCCAACAGACTGACTCTATGATTTAATTACCTCAAATTTTTTTGCTTACCATTCACAATGAATTGTTTATATATATAACTATATAACATGCACATCTACAAAACTGCAGCTGTGGCCACAAAGAGTAAGCTAGGCTTTGAATTGCTACTCATATCTGTAAGCAAAGTAATAGCAAATGGAAGAAAGGCAGAGCAATTATGTATACAGACTTCATGTATCCTGTTTTGAAAAATCTGAGAGTATCATTTACAGAAACTCTGGAAATTTCTATAAATCTTTTAACAAGATCTCAAACCTGCACTGCAGCAATGAGGACTGTTAAGCTACTGAGACCAAATTTGGCTGAATTCTTGAGGAAAAAGCCCTGATCACTATTAAAAGCAGAGATTCTCTCCAGCTTAAAACCACTCGATTCATAAACTGCTGTAGCTGGGAGACCATATGGGGGATATTTCTCTGTGCTTGCCTGCTAGTTTTTAAAGATGTCCCTAAACAGATGCTTATAGGGGAGCTAATATATTAGAATGAACTGACTGTTGGCCTCACCATGTACTGCTGCTCTTATACTCTTTAATACTTCCATTAAAATAACTTACTACTTCTCCTCCCCTTTATTTTTTTTTCTTCGAGAAAATGCACATATGCAAAGTCTTTTTTACTTTACTGTGCTAAAAAATCCCCAGGGACTTTCCAGAGACAAATCCATCTCCTTCCTGAGGCTCATTTCTGGTTGGCCTCGCAGTGCCACTTTCAGCTTCTCTCACCACTGAAGGGGTCATGTTCCCAACACCGAGTCTTTGCTGAAGACGTTTCTGAACTGTAAATTCTCTAAGAAATCTTTCAGTACATAATGTGAAAGAATGGAAAGCTCAGCAATTTGTACTGGGGCACTGGGAAAAAAATGCTTAAAGGAAACATAAGAGACAAAGCAATTAATTTAGATGACAAAAAAAAATTGAAAAATGTGAGTCAGGCATGCTTTTGGCTTGGACCCACACAGGGAGAACAGATGGCCAAAGGCACAAAGCAGCTGGTGCCTGCCTCGGGGCACAGGGGGCTCCTAAAGGAGATGGGTAAACTGGCAGTCTTGCAGCTCTGTGGTCTTTTAAGCCCAGGTGACCTGGAGTACTGCTGATAAACTGTCCAAATGATCTTTATTTGCTAACGTGTATCTGTTATCTGCATGATAATGGAAGACACATGTTTATGGTATCAGCAGTCTTGTGTAGTTAACAGTTAGGTAGGATTTCTTATCTGTAAACTCCAGGGCATTAGCAAAACACTGAGCAGATGCATGTGATAAGGCCAGTGTGTTTTTCCTACTCCAGACAAAGCTATCAGTGAAGGAGTGACTCATAAGCAGAGTCAGGCTTCCTACAGAAGCTAAAAACTTCTTCAGATTTTGCAAAATCTGAGAATCAGACTTTTAACTCAACATGGCAAAACACAGACTAACTGGGTGGTAGAAAACACTGGAACCTTGTCAGCTTCTGCTGCCACCAGCCATGAGAAGCCTGGGAGGGAGACCAGAATGGGCAAAACAGGAGATGCTGAGCAGATGACGCTGGAGATGTCAGAACAGATTGCTCTCTTCGTCAAGTAAGAGGACTGTACTGTCCTGGAGGAGGACAGGACTGTGAAATCCAAGGCTTTGAGGCAAAAAAAGAATTTGAAGAAAGAGGTGCACTGGGTGGAGGGGGTTTGAGGAAAGGCTGCTCAGAGCTCTGGCATGGCAACAGTTATGGAAAAAAGAGGTGCTTTCTGAAAGCTTTGGCTTGGCAAGTATCTGGATGGGGGATAAGGTATGTGAGGGGCTCCCGGGCAAGAGGCAACAGGGTTATCAGGCTTTTCCAGTCAGGCTACATTACTGGTCAGACATCTACTCAGCACAGGACTACTCCTTCCTCTCAGAAAACTGCCCCTGTTTTCCTTTTGTAAGCTGTCAGCAATGAGGGTTACAGCCCTCCTTTTCTGCTTTAACAGGTGATTTCCACTTGTTCTCTGCCAACATAGATGGTGACCACCTTTAGGCTTAATCCCAAATCTGTCATAGATTGTAAAATGAGGCAGGTTGGAAAGAAGTTGGGAAGTCTCTCATCTAACCTGCTCAAGGCATGGTCAACACTGAATGGAAAGGCTCTGTAATAATTGAGGGAAAAATCTTATTTCAGATCAACCCCTTTGCCTTCCTCTCATATAAACCTTGAGCTTGTTCTTACACCAATTCCACTGGTAATTTTTCTACTTTTCACTAGCTAGGCATATATAATACATTGATTTGAGAATATAGAACAGTAAACTCTACAAATGCAAGGAAAAAACCAGGATGCCTGTGGTACAACAGAAACATTTTGAAGATTTTTATAGGCTTTTATTTTCTTTATTTCTTATTTTTCTTTATTCCTTTATTTTCTTTATTCTAATATGCACAGCAGTCATCATAAACACTTTGGGCAAACTATTATTTCACCAACTGTAAATGAAGCATGTTTAGGAGGCTTTTTAGATAAATTTCATCATGTTAATAGTAATTTCAGATTTATTTCAGGGAAATAAATGGAAAGAGGTTAACTAATAAAACAACATATTGTAATTGGGCTGGAAAATTCACTAAATTTAGACTCTGTTTCACTCAGCAACTGAGCAATAAGGAACATGGGAATGGAAGTAGCCTGGTTTTCTCAGACAGCCTTGATTTTATTTTAACTTGAATAATAACAATATCCAGCACAGTTTGAGCTGCACATTGCAGCAACTGTTAGATAATTTATGACAGTCATGCAGAGGCAGAAGTTGATATGGTAAGGAGCTTATAAAGGTTAACTATCTTCTGTCTCTTGAGAAGTCCTACAGAAAGCTCTAGTCTGCCAAAGAAGAGGATGTAGCATTTTCTGGCAATTTATGGCCAGTCTCTGTTACTGTCCCCATTCACAGACATGCAAGGTTTCTCTTTGCTTGAGAGAAACCCACTTCTCACTTGCAACGGGGTGTGCTCCGCTGGTGCAGGCTAAGATTTGAACTTCTCAATTTCTTTTTTAAATTTCAGTTTCCTGGCACTTTTACTCCTGCCATTTAATTTTGTACAGTGTGTTAGGGAGTATGTTGGTATTTCTTGTTTTTGATACAGAAATTAAGTGTCTGCAGGTAATAGCTGTTTTCTTCACTACAACCTGTGTAATCAGCAGTAAATAAAACAAAGTGCAAAGACTTACATAGGGTAAAAGGATGGTATCACTGCTAACACCACACAAACTAATGAGGAACTGCAGTGTTATCCTAAGGTTGTTACTCCATTTTTCATTGTTGGCCAAAGCATTCCAGACATTTTCCATCTCTGGTCCAGGAATTTCATCTCCATACTGCAAAGAATCATAGGCACACATTCCTTGAAATATGCAGACTTCCTAACTAAAGCATGCCCTTTTAGAACATCTTCTCATGCAAAAAACCCCCAGTGAAATGCTATAAAGAGCTACAAAACAGTACTTTAAAAAGCTATCTGACAGATTTCAGAGCATCAACTCCATTTAAAACTATTTAGGTTCTGATCCACAGAAGGACCTAAATCATAAGAGAAAATAAGTCTTGAGGACTGTAAATTCAAAAAGTAATCCTAAAATTAAGCACGTTTTGTTTGATTGGTACAGACTGTTCCAGTGTAAAAATTCTGGTACTGGAGGGAAAAACCAAAAGTTTTACAGGTTAGTTTCTTTGTTTGATTTGTTTTTTTACCTTGGCTGTCATATACATGAGATTATTAAGAACCAGGGAGGTGGCCTCAGGTGAGCCCCAGCCATTGCCTTTTAGTCCAGTTGTGACTGCTATTTCCCCATCCTTGTCCTTCAGTTCATCTTCTGGAGTGGTAGGGCTTGAGCCAGGGAGGAGCAGTCTGTTGTCTACCAGTTCAATATTATGAAGCCATGGCAGCAGATAGGTAAGCATGATCTGTCTCCCATTTGGATGTGTTGTTGGAAATCGCTGGCTTACCTCTAAAATAGTGAGAGTTGAAAAGGACAACATATTAATTTATGATGGAAACCCTAAATACACTGTTTAAATCACATTTCTGACTTCTGTTAGACTACTTGATGGTTTTTACCTTGCACACCACATGCATAAAAAAACATGTTCTTGAGTTTCCTGAAGAGAAACATGGCACTGATGTTTAATAATAGCAAGCAATTTGTCATGTCTTCTGTCTCAAATAACTAACTCAGTCTGGGCATAGAAACAGAAAGTCACCCCTTGTTACTGTGCCATGTTATGTATTAAGTGAGGTGTCAATGTCCATAAAGAGGAGAAAGGGTAATTCACTTACTGGTGGTTACTCTAGAATTCCAAGAGCTTCTGGAGAATATACAAAAGTGTTCTGCAAATTACAAATGCCTCACTGGCCTCCAGGTTTCTAAGCTATAGTTTAAATAATAAGGCACTTATTATACTGAGTTTACAAAAAAACCTTACACATATTGGGATCCTACTTCCCATGGGAATGTCTATAAAATTCATAGCTGGATGTCAGTTCAGGAATGCTTGTATACAGCACTTTATATAGTTTACAAAAAAAGAACTGGCACTGTAAGGCAAGGGGATTTGGAAAATCTGGGATAAGAAATACAGCTTTCTGCCAAAGTGAACCACATTATCTCTCTTTACTTTACCAGAATTCTTCTGCAAAATCAGTTGAGCAAACATTTCCTTTTTTTACTCACTGCCTGATTTATAAAAATTTTGAAGACAAACATTGTTTTCTCCTCCCTATGATTCTAGATGTACAGAAAGGATGTCTCACTTGGTCTGTAATATCCTGTATATCTGAGATTTTTTTAAATGACACAGTCATTACAGCACCATGAGTAGATGATAACAGAGATAATGAATGGCATT
Source organism: Acrocephalus scirpaceus scirpaceus (assembly GCA_910950805.1). Lineage (NCBI taxonomy): Eukaryota > Metazoa > Chordata > Aves > Passeriformes > Sylviidae > Acrocephalus > Acrocephalus scirpaceus. The sequence continues at coordinate 48,911,139 of OU383774.1, read as the reverse complement.
TACTTAATGACAAATGAGCCATCAGAATTTCCCTACACCAGTTATTTATAACTCATGGTATCTTGGGCACTGAGAAATGTAAGGGTGATATATTGTTCCTTTATCCTCCCTCCAGCCCCTACAGACTGAGTAAAAACAACAGAAAGGGATTTTAAGAGCTAGTAAAAATTCCCACAATAACAGACATTTGCATTCTGTTATTCAAAAACTAGAGCAACACGTAAGATTGATTAAACCAGACAGATATGTCTCAAAACATCACTGTTCCCAGGAATGGTTTCACAGTGGGCATATTCTGAATTGTGCTCCTGCAGGTCTCATTCTTTTAACATTTTTCTCAGTAATCCTGAAATTATATGCTTCTGATAAAATTAAAAAATGCTGAGACATGCAGATGTGGCAAATAACAAAAGGTGGAGATGATTCAGAGTGATTTTAATCATTGGTAGAACTGGACACAGGCAATCAATCTGCCCAAAGTTAAAGTCTTCATTTATAAAATGAAGAAAGAGATCCTCACAAGTATGATCTATGTAAATCCACGCATAAGAAGAACCACATGAGAACCCATCATAGTGGTTTTCCAGTGTCATTTTAACTCATTCAGGGCCCTTGTAATTTCAAAGTTACCCTAAGATTACATAAGTGGCACAGAATCCCCAGAAGGTTTCTGTACTTTGTGTGAATACCTCTAGGAAGTATATATTGGATTCCTAAATCTGATTTGACCTGAACCAGAATAAAAACAGGTCAAGCTAAATTTATAAACAGAACTGTGGTTCAAAATGGTAGTAAGTCTAGCATTTGTAAAAAAATGTAAAGGAGATAATAAGTCAAATAAATATAGGTACCTGAAAAAAGTGGAAGGGTAAGTTCAGGATACATCCTTGCTAGTTCATATGAAAGAAGGGCAAGTGAGACACTGTAAAGAGGTGGCAATGGACCATGTGTCCCATACAAGATACTGCCAGGTCTTTGCTCAGCTACCTTTTTTGAATAAACAAAAAGCTTTGATTCAAGGATCTATAAAAGACAAAGAAAAAAAAAAAGGGAATGAGACAATAAAAATTCATTAAATCAGGAAATATACACATTTGAAGTTCAGCTATCAGAGAATGCTCTATATGTTTCAGAGTACATGCTCCAAATATGAAAGACACTATAACATTCATTTTTTATAAATACTCATGTAAGTTTTTATGGCCAGGACAAAATCGACTATTTTCAAAACAAAACTAATGTGCAAATAACAGTACTTTATAAGAAGTTCACCCAAAAAGTCTCCAAGAATAGGAGGAAAAACTAAGTAGCTGATACATGCCTGCATAAGTTGCATGGAAATTTCATAAATCTCTCTGTTGGTGTCAGATGCCTTGAACAGCACCAAATTTAAAAGCGTCACGATATCAAAAGGATAGTTCCTACAAGAATAAACAGAAGATTTCTGTGAATGCTGGTGAGGAATGCAGACTATATTCACTCTGATTTACTCTGTAATATGGTCTAAAGAGAATGTCCTCTTTTTCTCTTCTACCATCAGAATATGGTAGAAGAGAAATACACTTTCTTACGAATACACACTGCTTGATCAAAGGACCATCTGGTGAACAGGAAGAATGAAAGGATTATTTCTAATTACCTCAGGCCAATGCTTCGGAATGCACTGAGTTACCCACAATGAGAAATGTAATACCTGTGTCTGTGACTGTCAATTCATTTTAATTTATAGCATAAACTGCTTACAGGACAGTCTGACACCCATGAAAGAAAATGGGGAGCATGAAAATTTCCAGGGATAAAGAATTTCTTAAACCAAGCTGCAATTAAAACAGTCCCTTTGGACAAAAGACACTATCTCTTACATGAACATTCTGAGTATTAGACAATTCTATGAAAACTGTTTTCAAAGACTAAACATGAAGACCTGCTTCAAAAAGTCTGCTATCTATAAAGTCAGCATCAATTGTAAGGTTAAACATATCAAAGTGTTAACGAGAATATTGTTAGAGGAGTAAATCCCACCTCATAATATTTGGATTTTTACTAAATAGGTTTCTGTTTTCTCATGATGATTTGTAAATGCACTGATTGAATTGTGAACCATCAATTTATCACCCTAGATGTCAGCTACAGTGCTCCTGGATGGCTGTAGGATGCCTATTTGGACTTCTTAATATGGCAGATACATGTGTGGCATGGGACATTCTTGGTAATTCCATATACTAGCTGCAAGCCAAGCTCCATAATTGGTTCTTTGCCCTTCCACTGCTTAAAAAATAAACACAAAAAGAAAAGAAATGAAGGAAAGTGGCTTTTTTGTAGAAAGCTGGATGGACATCATCAATTGCTGCTCATTTTACAGGTAGTTTAAGCAGTGGTCTCCTGATGCATTTTTATAGATGATAGAGCAAAAACTATTAACAGCTTTCAAATATTAATAAAAATTCCCAGCTTGCTAGAAAGAGGACTTTCCCTTCAAAATAAATCATGAAGCTCATACTCTCAGTTTTTACTGTAAGAATGGAAAAGATTAATTTTTAGGTCACAATGGCACAGGTAACACAATCTGAGGAAAAAAGACTGGCTGAAACTGCTATGGTCCTGTGTTCATTAAAATAAAAAACCTGTTAACATAACTGAATTTGCAAACACAAAATTCCATTAATATTTAAAAAAATCTCCATATAACGCAGTCTCTAATCTAGTTGTTCCTGTCGAGATCAAAACAGTTTTGCAGGAAAACTATGAAATACGTGACTTATTCTGATTTTCTAAATCCCAATTATTTCTCTATTGAGTTTTCTCTATGCTGACCATACCTCTTGCCAAATTATTTTTATGAAAAGTAAAATTTCACATTTTAATAAGATGCAAATAACTGCATTATTTAATTTCTCTATAAATTTTGTCTTTGAAAATAAAAAAAGGAATAGAGTTTTATGAAGGCCTGACACAAAAAGCAATATTTTTATTCATGTCTTCATGTAGCTTGTGCTTGCTCAGCATTAGCAGTAATGATGATACCAGTTGACAGGAAAGGAACTAAACAAATCAAATGAAAGCCAGTTTAGAAAAAGGACATGACTTTCAAGATAATGACATGTCAAAATAATGACTTTCAAGCTATTGACGTTGAAAACATTTTTCTTTTTATAAATTAAATCAAAAACCATGCCAAATCTTTTGCAACCAGATTTATGACCTACATTCAAATAAAACTGTTGTAGGTTTTTTTGTATCTTTCTGAGCAAAACAGCATCAAAATTCCCCAGATTTCAAATATACCTATAGTGAGAACATCCTCTACCAAGCACATCAATTTTTTTTCAGAATCATGAAAATCAAGCATTTGAGAAGATATGAGTGTGACCAACAAATCCTAACAATACAGTGAGCTGAACCTTCAGTTTTCTTTACATTTGAAAGTGTAGATTAATAAATTAATTAATACCTGCTTCCACACACAGTTGCAACGGCTTTGAAGCACCCAGAGGCAAGCTGGTATGATCCTGTGTAACATCTATCTATAGCCCAGTTGAAGAGATTGATTTGATCCGGATTCAGTTCTAGCAACAGGACTACAACTTCACAGCCAAGCTGGTGAACCTGAGCAAACATCAAAACATGATTGATGGGGTCAGATATGTTAATTCTCTAAAATTCTCAGAGTGACATAGGCAAAATGGGGCAAAAATGGAAAATTCAAATATGTAAGAAGAAATCAAAACATTTGTAATAAATTTATTTTAGGGATAGCAGAACTACAATGTGACTCAGGTTTCAACACTCATCACTTGAAAAAATGGTGTGTACAAAGACCACATAAATGAAATAAATTTTCCAAGATTAGGCACAACAACAACAACAACAACAACAACAACAACAACAACACAAATGCAGAATTTTTAGAAAATCTAAGATACTTGATAGGTGTTCTTGGGCAACTTCCTTTTATATCAATTAACTGACTTGTTAACTGATTTCCTACTTCATGCAAATTTCACAGAGTGACAAACTTTCATGTTTATCCTTTTTTTGACTAACACAGAAGCAAGGCAGACAAAGAAAAATACCTTTTACAAGACTGAAAACTTGTATGTTTAATCCAACTACATCAAGCAATCTAACAACTCTCCCTACAGACTGTGAATCATTTAATCCTGGTACCACCACTGCTATAAACACATCCCAGCTAAGGCTTGGACTTCGTGTTCTTTCCGTACAGGATAGTGCTGGAACACCAAACACTAAGGCCTATTAATGTTTTGTCACCAAATGCAGGTGACTGCTTGTAGAGACTGCATATCACTTGCACATATCTTTATAACTCTGTCCCTACCAACATTCCAAACTCCCATGTAATTTCTGAGGGGTTTTCTCTGCAGATATTCATTTCTTCTTTAAATTGTTCAACCTTTTTTTTTCCTAATCAATTACCATTTCCACAGCCTCTATCCTCTAGCCGCTTCACATGCATTTATTTAGGTTCTGCTATTTACCTGTCCTTAGCAGAATTATGTGTGCTGGTAGGAGAGTTTTAGGGAGAACAGCAGGACAAAGCGCAAGATACCAAAAGGCAAAGATTGCTGTCTCTCTGTCCACTTAATATAAATCACCAGACTACTCCTCCTTAACCAAAGAGGCAGTCCAATCAGCTACAAACACAGAACTGTGACTGCGTAGGTACAAAGTCGAAGCCCATCTTCACAGAAATGGAAAGTGGCAAGAATAATCCATGACATGTTCTTTAAGAAGAAAAAAACCCACTTCACAAACTCTTGACTCACGCAGTACAGTGAGTAATTGTCCATCAGTGTTGCATTTTGGTCGGTACTTACACGTAAGTCTTGACAAGCCAGAATGTTATCGAGCCATTTGTAAAGATATCCATCAGGGGAAAGACCGACATTATCAAACACAGGTCCACAGCAGAGCACAGCCGACATGGCCTAGAAACACATGGAACTCCAGTTACACAAAAGGCAACACAGCCAACTGTTCAGAATGATCTGAGTCCAGGCTAACAGGACTGCTACTTGCTTTCTTTGGAGGGAATTATGGTGAAAATGGTAACAGCTGACTGCTAGAATTCAATAATTATTTCGCTATAGATTTTACTGGATTCCAGATCGTGCTCAAAGCATTTTGGAGTGAGTACTATCTTCAAGATACATTTTGTCATTTTACCCAGTACTGACAAATCAAGCTACAAAAACAATTAAAATATACTCAGATGTTTCAATAGTATGCTACTGCAACAATTAAAACTGTCTTACAGCAAGTGGTGCAGCTAATATAAGTACATGTAAGATTACTCATGCAGGGGAGCTGCTACTAGTTTTGCCACAGAAGTACATTATTCCTGAGCATGTCTCCAGGCAAGTGTGGGAGGCATTCCTGAGGTGTACATTGCTACAGATTCAGTATCCTGAGGTACTGAATCATAACTACACCCAATTTCAGAGCCTAAGATCTCCTTGCTGAATCTGCTAACCCATTAATGAACTGCTAAGTAAAATTTCAAAACGCACTCTGGTTTTTAAAATTAGCCTTGAAAAGTGTCAACAAAGAAAAAAACACGTAACTTCAGTGCCATATTCTATGATACCACTGTACATTTACATATGAGCATACAAGTTTGCATCAAGTATGCCAATTCAAAATTGTTTGAAATAAAAGGAAATAGACTCCACAACTACCTGTATTTTCACTGAAAAATTGCTGTTACTGGTTTGTACAGCGAAACTTTAGTACCTTTAATGCACAATACTGGTATCTTGTAATCTGGTGATTTCTATCACTGTATCGGTCCAGTGGTGTGAACATAATACTGAAAGGTCCTGCCCACTGACTGAATAAGATGAACAGGTGATGCCTCAGGCTCTGCTGAGGGAAGAGGAATCTCCTGTGGTGAACTAAGTGAACAGAAAGAGAAATAGTTGTGATTTATTAATATTAAATATACATCCATGTGGCACGATGACATGATCTTCAAATTTCTACAAAAAGGGAGGGGTTTTTATATGGTCAACATACACTTACTCCAAAGTATCCAAGCTCCTTTAAAAAAACCTAATCAAGAGAGTAAGATGTTCTTATTTCTAAGAACATAATTAATGTGTAGTTATACAAAATGTTCATCCGACTATGGGAAAGCATTTAAAATCTAATTATAAAATCAGGGTTTTTCACTGCTTCCTGCACTCCTTTAGTGGCAAATATTTACTTGGCTTTTCCAATTCTTCAAATTTGAGCCTAAACAATACATGCATCTTACTCTAAAACAGTAATAGGTAGCGATAATAAATAGAAGAAACTTGCTGGCTCTTTGTTTATGACCAATATGTGGTATATATTCTGAAAAGCTGAATTACTTGAACAAATGGAAAAAAAGCCTCAGACTTCATCTTCCAGTAATTACACTGAGGCCTTCAAAACCAAGGCTTTTCTGCTAATGTTATTATGTTATATTTCTGAAGTGATATTGCAATATATAAAAAGCATGAAATCAACTACATAAATCTTTGTGATACAACTGGATTGAGGTAATGTGGGATACTGTCTCAACACCTTGGGCAAGTTCTTCACTGCATTTAATACTGCAAGTTGTCTGCACCTACTTGTATTTTTCAAAGCCTGTCTGAGTTTATGAAGAGTCTGGCAATCAAGTCAGATGAGAGAAAATAATGCCTTGTGCCAAAGAACTCCAGAGTCCCTGGAGGTCACAGACAATTTCTTTGCTAGGCTTTTAAAGAGGTGATTCTTAGACATAACTATTACAAGCTTCATCAAGCTTTACTGGTATTTTTATTTCAATCTTAGTAGACTTCTGAACACTTTTTTTTTTCTACATTCCACTTTCATTACATGAAAATTCACAAGAAGTAAAAAAAGCACAGACAAAAAAAAAGAAACAAAAAATTACTTTTCCAATCCCTATATTAAATGCATAATTTAGCTCCATACCTGGAACACACTGAATCAAGTTGGCAATCATTGCACTGAAATGTGCTCTCATATCCTTAAGGATCTCGACTTCTTTATCATTTTCAGCCTCCAGAAGCATACGAGTCAGATCAACATACTCTAAGAACAAGGCTCCAAGGGCTAATGTATCTCTTTCTAAGGCTCCATTTGTACTAGCATAAAGGAAAGTTGCACATTAATACAGAATAACAGAGTAGTGATGCTACAGTTTGCTGCAGAAATGCATGCAAATCTCTCCATATCTGACAGACCACACAATTCTCCAAAGAACATACTGACATAATCTCAGTGTGGCAAACACTGAAAATTGTTTCACATAAAATATCAAGGCTTATGATGAGTGATAGTCCTACCTGTCACTTATAACACCAGCATCAGCAAGGAGTTCAAAAATTCGTAGTAGCTGCAGTCTTAGTAGATCTCGTCGTTCTCGACGTTTCTTGTTCTTGGAATTTAAAATAACAACCACATTTATATGCATAGGTGTACACATTAAAAACTAGTAGCTTCACAAATGCCAGTATCATAGTGAGATTTAAGAATTCCAGTTCTAGTATTTTCTTCATGAAGGAACCCTAGTACTTTTGGATACAGCACTATCATGTTGTGTTTATACATCAACAAAGAACTGAATATGATCAACTTTTTGCCTTTTTAACTATTCTTGAAAAAATTTTTAACAGCTGCCTCAGTACTTACAGAAAACATGGAAATGAAATAATGAAATACTGGATAAAAATAACTAATATTTAAGGTTCCTGTACCAAAACCCCATGCTACCTTCAGGTAACAGAGATGTTCATGTTAGTTAATTGTCATCTAGTTTGGGTGCTGGAGGCACTTAGAGTGCAGAACATATATCCAGACCCAGGGAAGGCATCTTAGTGATTAGCCATTCCTGAACCTGGCAATACTGCAGCACACCACCACTCACATTCAAGTGAGCTACTAGCAGACAGCACTCCAGTCCAGTGTTGGCTGAGCTCACTGCAGTGGTTTTGCCCACAGGAATGTATTCCTCCCACAGAACAGGACTGCATGGTTATTTAACTGGCTCATTGTATCTCATTGTCTTCTAGAATGCTGTCCTTTCTATCTCTTGCCTTTCCTGGTAAGATGTGGATGCAACAAGGCCTGTTCTTTGCTGAAAGGCTAAATCGACTTGTTTGTATTCTCTATCTCCCCTGAGCAAGAAAAACACGAGAAGGTAAAAAAGCTGCTGTTGCACTCAAAGGAACAAGAAAAGCTCAGAGAAAACGCAGATTTTGCTCTTCAAAACTGAGAAATATTGAGATCAAGGGCCTATCTCTTCTAGGACTCTGGCTTTGTCCATGGCCAGCAGTAGATGCGTGGGAGAACAAAATGATACTTTGTCTGGTATTCTGCCCCAGAATCAGCAGAATTGCAGCATCCCAACCAAAGGTTTTATTCAAATAATTATGCCACTTGATTTGATCTATTCAGAGCCCTGTTTTTCTCCTGTTACACCTTTAAGGCTCTAGGAGGCACATGCAGGGAATAAAGCAGTTTTATTGCAATACAGTATTTACCAGACACAGCTGCCTCCTGCAGCAGTGTCAGAGGTGATCTGGCAAGCTCTGTGCCAGCGCCCACAGGGCGGATCTTGTGTCATGTCCATTTTGGTTTATCCCTGCAGCTCTTGGCCATGCTGGGAATTCTCTTCCTAGTCATAGCATATGTTCAAGGACATTGTTTCTGGTGTGTTGGATACCTGCCTGCTGACATGAAGGCCTGCTGCGTTCTCTACAACCACACAGCCCATTCCTAGGTTTCCATGTGGCACTGCTTGCAGGAAGGTGTCCCATTTTTTCATATCCAGAAAAATACAGGAATTAAAGTTGCAGTCTCTTGTTCTTGTATTCCTCTACTGACAATTCCATGTGCTAAATCTGTTCTTACTGCATACAGTAAACCTCTGAATTCTAGCAGTTCCTTTCCTGAGGATGCAGTGGATATGTACGTCTCCAGAAAAGGCTTTTCAAGTCTAAGTTGTCTTAAATGGTGCACAGACAAATTGCAGAGGCAAGTGGCTGCACTAAGATGTATTAATCCACTTCCGCCCAGTATCAAATTGAGGTGTGAAGCTATGAAGAATGGAAATGATTGTGGACATTTACCAGACACAGAATTATTAAGAATTGTCCATGAGCCATCTCAGATTTCTATCTTGGAGGCAGATGGAATGGTCCAAAACTGAGTCAAGGGGGGAAAACTGAGCAGAACTTGAGTCCAGTACTGAAGCTCTACCCATGGCTTTTCTGTTTAGCTGCATAGACACATCCTGCAACTAAACTGCTTACTGAGGCTACAGGTTTTATCACCAGAGGTTTTTAGGAACACAGAATTCTCTCTTGTGTGGATTGTAAGATCTGTTGGGAACCCTTCCAGCACTCCTTCCTCTTGTAACAAAAGAGAGTACTATAATGAAGGTGAAAACTCTGACGAATCTGTCATTTAACTGATCATACTTAAAATGAATCCTGTGCCATGTAATCCAGGCTGACCCTGCCTGAGCAGGAAGGTAGTACCACTTCGGTCCCTTCCAGCCATTCTCGGAATCCATGAAGTTGAAATAGGTGGCCCTGCCTGCCCTGAAAATAAAAGCACATCTAAACACTGCTACAAAATATGCTTGTAGCCCAGATGTGTTAAAGCTTTTTTGTTTTTCAGATAGTGAAAGTGAATTTCCAATATATCCAAGTACTGTATCAGGAGGTTCCATATTGGATGGGAAATTTTTCCTCAGAATGGTATTCTATATTGTACATTTTGGGTCACCAATAGAATTTAACTTAAACTAGGTTTTAATGGAATTATTTTAAATTATGCAATTAATAAAATTCTTGTTGCACACAGAGCTTAATTTGCTAGTTAGTACAAAAGAATATAGTCATATTTCAAACAGACAGAATTACTATTTTAAAAATAATTTTTCGTTTTAAAAAAAGAGTACATTTGATTTTTGCAACTAACCTCTGGTCTTCTTTCTAGGGCTTCTTTCATTAGTGGGTGGAGTTCTTCTACTAATTCTCTAAATTAAAAAACCATAAATACTTGTAAACAAAACCTAATGTCCTTTGAAAAGCATAAATGTTTTAGCCAACATATAAAAGCAAAGCTCTAAAGTGCAAATAAAAATTTAAATATATAGTCAAGTTACAACAAAAATAAAGCACTTGTATTAGAGGCAAATAACTGAGAATATGATAAGTGGAGAAGTACCTGAAAACAAGGGAATTTGTTCTTCCAAATCCTAATACAAGTGATTCTGTTATTTCTATGCTTTCAAGTCTCATCAAAGGAACTAGCTGCTTTAGTAAGACTCCAACAGATGGAGTTCCAATAGCCTAAAATATATTAAAATATTGTTGAATTTAATTGTCAGGATATCAATATTAAGTACACACAATCTTTTTTACAAACAAACAATGTCTGAAAATCAATATGTATTTTAAAAACATGCTGGAATGATTTTACTATTATGGATATCAATCCACCAGTCTAACTGGATGTCTGCTACCTGACAATCATCTCAATAATGCCTAACACGTAAATACATCTGGGAAATCTCTTTGTTTTAGTTCAGATTATTCTAATTTACTTAATTTGTTGTTTCATTAAAATATTCTGGTAATTGCATTTGTGGAGCTACTGCTCCTCTCATGTTGCTAGTACTTGAAAGTGTATTTTATATATTATTGTTTCTGACAGGCATATATCCAAGAGGAATACAATTTGCATTCGGAAATCTGCTTTATTACTTAATGTTTTAAATTTACAAATTGGAGTGCTCGACAAGGAAAGAAGGGGGATGACAAACTAACATTAACCTCAAAACACATCCAGACCTATATTCTGAATGCACAAAAAAAAAAACCCCACCAAAAAAACCCAAAAATCAAAAATCAATTTATTGAAAACACCATGGCTTTTGCCAAATATTTATCAATGCATCCTACCATACAGATATTTTAATTGTTAATTACGTGTGTTAGGTAGTTTGCATATATCAAAACATTCCCTAACTGAAATACTTTCATCAGGATAGGACTTTGCATGCAGATGCAGCTTAAAATTCTCCTAAACAAATAGTCTGCTTGTAAGAAGTTGCATCACCTTATTATCATAGTTCATTGTTCCATCAGGAGTGGTAGCCATGATCTCTGGTGTTGAAGCACGCAGGTGTCCTGGGCTCATAATACTGGGCTTTGCTACTCCAAAACACAGAATAAGGTAGTTTCTCCACAAAGTAACATAGTTGTCTCCACTGCTTGCTGTACTTGTTTTCTTTGCATTAACAGGAATACTAGAATTTAAAAATAAATTATAATTATTAAAACAATCTTCCAATCTTAATTACCAGTACTAAAGTCTTAATTACAGTATTTTAAAATATTTTAAGAGGGAATAAAAACATGCTATGTATCTACCAGCTGCAATTCAACATGACATGATACATAGGAAAAATCAACGAAGGTAGAAAACTGGAGCTCCACCTTACAAGTAGCAATTATGAAACTCAAACCTGCATGGCACCAATTTCTGTGTGGCACCTTGCAGGATGTGTGGACTGATACTCGAAAATGAGACCAAAGAAAAGTTTATATTAAAATCACACAGCTCATCAAAAGAAAATGAAATGCAGATTGCCACTTACTTTGGATCCACAAGAGGCATTATCAACTGTAGCCTTGTGAAGGCGTATGGCCAAGCATAGCTGAGAGCTGTAGGACAGTGTTTTGGTAGATTCTCCTGCCTAAGAAAACTGAAGAGGCAGAGAACCCACGGGTCTTTAACGGACTGTGCAAAAATCCAGACATGGGAAGGACTTTTCACATCATAATGGCTATTTACTAGGACAGCATTCCACTCCACCAGCCACTGCAAATCCACACTGTGTGTTAACGGGATTGTTGTCTACGGAGAGAAAGGATAAATTAACACTCCTTGCTGTACTAGTCAGAAATCAGGCACAGAGGCAACACATTTGCTTTGCTTTATTATTAATGAACAGAATGAAAACACAAAATTCAAACCCTGGCCTCTAGAAACTGCAACATCCAAACCCAGGTGCTGCTATTTCAGACAAATTTCCTAACTCCTGTATTATGAAGTCAGAAAGTCTCTTTCTGCTCAGTTTCTGTTTTCAGATGCAGAGGGGACCAACCACCCCACCAGTTTAATGTCCCCTTCTGTGCTGGTTTTGGCTGAGATAGAGTTTATTTTCTTCACAGTGACTGGTATGGGGCTGTGTTTTGATTTGTGCTGAACACAGGGTTGATAATACAGAGATGTTTTTGTTATTGCTAAGCAGGGCATGCACAGAGCCAAGGCCTTTTCTCCTTTTTGTACTGCCACACTGGTGGGGATGCTGGGGGTGCTTAGGAGGCTGGGAGGAGACACAGACAGGACAGGTGACCCCACCCGACCAAAGGGAGATTCCAGACCGTATGACATCATGCTCAGTGTATAAAGTAGGGGAAGAAGAAGGAAGAGGGACATTTGGAGTGAAGACATTTGCCTTCCCAAGTCACCGCTATATGTAATGGGGTCCTGCTCTCCTGGAGATAGCCGAACACCTGCCTGCCCATGGGGAGCAGTGAATAGATTCCTTGCTTTGCTTTGCTTGCATTAAGAGTTTTCACTTTCCCAGTTAAACTGTCTGTATCTCAACCCATGAGTTCTCCAGCTTTTACCCTCCTGATTCTCTCCCCCATGGCGCTGGTGGGGAAGTGAGTGAGTGGCTGTGTGGAGCTTGGCTGCTGCCTGGGGTTACTTTTTTAAGCACCCAACATGTGCCTCAAACCCATAGTCCTGGAAAGGGCACTCAATGTGGCAAGGACCATTTATTGCTTTAAACTTAATGAAGCTGAAAAGTGCCCCAAACTGATTGTTCCTGCTCTTTGGAAATGGGCTCTTCACTAACCTCCAGGACAGCATGCAAAATCAGTTGTCTTTGTATCAGTTCTTCTACTGACACTTTTTTATTTAAAATGCTCAATTTCTGCTTCCTCTGATGCATGTCAGACACATCAGAGAGAGCAAAGGGAGAGATTCACCCTAGCAGTGAATTATTCTGGAGCTTACACTCAGGTGTGCAGGCAGGGCCACTCCCTTGAGGACACAAGGGAGCTACAGCTTATTCCCTTCTCAAACAGATGATAGCAGTGAGTGACTACCAAGTGCCTCCAGCATTAGGTGGTGCTAGCGATAAGACTTTCTCAACTGTTCCTATTTTCTGTATGCAGTATCTTCCATATCCATAGTATGATTACTTTCATGGAACAGATTGTTTGGGACATTGTGGTGCCTTGGAGCTCTTGGGTAGATGGCTGGAGCCTTAAAGCTGTATGATTTCTTTGATTTTTAGCAGTATTATTTTTAGTGTTTCATATCTGATATTTGTTAAGTAAACACAAGCAGTAACAGTAAAGTAGTACTTACTGAATCTGAAACAGCCACATGAATAAAGCTTTCAAGAATAGAAGAACTCAACTGATCCATGACATCAATCATAGGTCTGTCATCATCCTGCATAATACAGAAAATACAAGTTTACTTCTCTCCTGATCAGATTATTTCTCTTCTTATATTTATGGGATATGCAACAGAACATCTAAAAATTATGACATGAATCTGAAGTAGCTAAAAATATTCATTGTTCACAATGGGTACATTTTGTCTTTTTCAAACTAATCTCAGAACTGAGTCCAAGTTGTGGTTTGCAATGAAGTTAATTTGTGGCTATAGCTCGCTGCTTAGGAAACAAAAGCACATATCAGAAAATCCCAAATGACTTTGGATAGCTGGTATCAAAAGACTGAAAAATTAGCTTACTGTTTATTGAAGCATTCCTTTGCCATGAACACACATATTTGTGTTCTTAGGCATTTAGATGGCTCACTGAGCTGTGACCACCAGTACACAAGATGACTCTCCATATTTCTGTACCCATAAAAAAGACTTAGAGGTCTTACTATAGAAGGGAATGATCTTAAACGTGTCTTATGCTGTGGGGTTCTTCATGCACAATGGTATGCCACGGGAATGGGTTTAATTTCCAATATAAATTTATAATCTTGACAATACAAAAATGACACATGCAGTAAAAAAGGTTTTACAGTGTATTTTACATTCACATCATTCCAAAGTTGCTGTTCCCTTCAAATGCTTATACAGGGCATTTGCCATTCATGTTACATTGTTGAGTCCACAGAAATGTTCGCAGTAAGGCAATAGAAATAGTAAGCTGAGATCAAATGCTTTTTTATAAACTAAATGCATACCTGCTACACCGCAGCAATAACTTTAAAAGCAGATGTAATAGCAGTGTTGAGCTTTATCTTTGGGAAATTTTAACTCAAAGTTCCAGAAGAGAAAAACCCTACCTCTGCCTGGCCAAGGGCCAAGAATAAAGAACGGATTTCTCTGAGGATTAGAACAGCCAGCTTCCGCGTGGCAACCTGGAAACTACACAGCAGAACCAGCGCGAATCCTTCGACCGCGTGCAGGACGTTAGAATAGGGGCTCCTTTCAGACTGTATCCTGTGGCTGGATCCGTTTGGTATCAACTGCAGAAAGTGCAAAGGGGGGAAAATGGTGTGGTGGTGTTTGCAAACCAGGTCTCCAAGAAATATTCTATTTAACTAGGACATATACAGATGTATATATACAGCAAAATGCAGAGGCCATGTAAATGCCAGACTGGGAAACTTGACATATCCTCTCAAATAATCAAGTTTTGTTCCTTTAGGTTACCTTGTTCCACGAAAGTAGTGCGTGAGCAGAGACCTTTGAACAAATCCTTCCCTCTAATTTTCAATTAATCTACCCTCTTAATTAATCATCCTCTGCTAAAAGATGAATAAATAAGTCAGATTGTGAACACCACACTTTTTCTACTCCAGATAGCATGTCCTCAGGTCCCTCTTTGGTCCTGTAGCAGCCAACACCTTAGGTAGGTGGCCTCTAGAACCCAACCCCACCAGTAAAGTGTAACAATATTTAATGAAAAGTATGTGAGGATCTCTATTTTCTACATTTTTATGTACTCCTGTTATTACCTATTAATTAATGGTCCTCTGTGACATAAAACATAAATCTTGTTTGCCCAAAGGAAAACATACTCAGTGTGATTAGTTTAGGAGATAAGAAGCCTAAAAATCATTTCTCATAATGAAAATATCTGTGGGACAGTGCAGATGGGAGAAGCAGGAGAAAAGCTGTTCAGTTTCCAGAAATGTTTGTAACACATGGAGACAGCAGGCTATGGTAACAATCAGGTTCTTTGATCTTTCTGAATCAACCAAGGGAAAAGAAGAAGGACTTCACTCTTCACAGCATTCCCACTAGCACTATCAATCTGTTTCAGCCCTGGGAAAATGTCCTTCTGCCACATCTACATACACATATTTCACTTTACGTGCTTTTGTCGATGTGCATATTTTAGTTTGGCATGCATTCTCTTATGTTGCTCAACAACAACATCTGCTGTATTACACAAGGACATGGCTGTCCTCAAAAGACATGTGAACTAATTACCTAAAAAAATTTTGCATAGTGAATTCTTCTCAGGTGAGTAAATACAAAACACACAAACCACAGCGGTATCAAGGAATATAATTTCTGCCTTCAATTAGTAAAAATGTTAGGACACAGATCTCTTGATTGCATACCTCTGCAGATCTGGTTTTGGCCTGCTCAGAAGCTTTTCCTGGAGTGTGTATTACAAGCTTCCATTGCGTAAGCAATTGTAGCAGCAACTTCAGTGAAGTATCAAGAAGGGTATGATGCATATCATTCACTTCACGTAGCAGAAAATTAGTGAAACCAAAGAGTACATCCTCCCGCCAGTCAACAAAGTCAACAAGTAGGCCCTGAAGAGAATTCTGTGCAATGTGTCGAAGTTCATCATCCATATGGATGGACAGCCTGTAAGTAAGTAAATGTCAGATAATAAAAGATACAAGGAGTGTTTATCAGTATATACAGCGATGGAAAATTCCCACTGACAATGGCGGATTATGGTTCATGGCTACCATGGTTTCATTATTGCTGACCACAATTAGCATTCTTGACCTGTTTTCTATACTGTAATTCTTGCTACGGCAGAAGATATTCATGGATCCAAAAGAAGTGTGCTCCCCTCCTAAAACAGGGTATCTCTAAAATACATAACTTGGCAACTTTTCTCAAATTAAGTATATTTTTATTTGCTCATAACTCAATAACTTCCATGTAGGTATGATAATAAAAGGTTTACAAATAAATACATAATTTCAGATTTTATGTATTCATTCATTAAATATAAAAATAAAAGAATAGCAACAGGTCAGCTAACAGTTAAAACAAATCTTTAGCCAAGATGCAAATCACAATTAATGAAAGCAAATCTTCAAAAGAATTAAAATGAGGCATTTGAATTAAAAAGTGTTTTATGTTTTAAATAACAGGATGAGGAAATGGGGAAAACAGCCTCAGGACTTTCTATACTTTTAGAAACACAAAGGAACACCCTCAAAGTCCTTCTGAAAGATGGTGACATTTCAGATCCCATTTTCAAATTTTATTTTCTTCTTTATTTGCATCATGTTGAAGTCCTTCTCAACAAAAAAAAAATTATACTTTTTTTTGACACGGAAATCATCAAACCACTTCTATGTTAGAAGTTGGCAGAATAAAGTAAATTCAGATTAGTGTGCTCTGCAATTTTTGGTTCATTGCCTTTATGATGCATTTTGTTTTAATTACCCATGAGACTGTAATTTTCTGTAGTGTGTTAGAACTCATTTTCAAAGTATTTTATCTACATTTAATCTACACAGTTGAAAAGGAGGATTCATTATAATGAAATGGACAGAAAGTTAGGAGAAAAAAACCCAAAATAGCAAATGGAGTGGAACCAAAGACCATTCAGTTGGAAGTGCATGATGAGATGTGGTTCATAAAAAATCTGGTTCATTATAGCTGCCTAATTTGGAGGCAGGGGACATCTTATTTAAGCAAAAAGAAAACAACTGCCATGAAAATTCACCCCTGGCGAGTATGACTCCAAAAATAACTGTTATGCTTTAATAACCATGTGACTTTCTATATATATTTAGAAACACAGTATTTTGTTGTGCTAAGAAATTATCATTTTTGTCTCCCTTTTGGAAGGCCAACACCAGATAAACAAGCAAAACCTTTCGAGACCACAATTAAGTCGTCCATGAAATGACATTCACAATGACACAAAGCAATAACAGAGAAGAGGATACAAAAGACATCTCCTAAGCCCAAGTTACTGCCCAGTGGCATTATCTAATGAAATGAAATTCAAATTGAGCATAAGCATGCATCTCTGTGTTACCACTGCATGACAGGCAGTGCAGGAAGCAAATACAAGTTTGTTTGTTTGCACTTGAGTCAGTTAAACTTAAGACCTACTTGGGAATTCGTAATGAATGGTTGCAGTGGGCAGTGAAAGGGCAAAAGGTACAGTATATACTTGACATCTGCTTCATGGTTTATAATTTGAATACAGCTGTCCTGGAAAAGAGTCTAGCTGCTGACTTACAGAGATTCCTTCTGAAAACCACCAAACGACACATCTGTTGAGAGGATGAAAAACTCAATCCAAACTGTGAATACGAGAACCAATTAACTGAAAGACGTAACTTTATCTCTTGTGAAAAGAAAATATTTAACAGCTTTCCATCTCAACAGCACAGGCCCACAGAAATTCCTGGCAGAACAACTTCTAGGATTATCTTAAAAACCAGGGAGAAACAGAAACCTTACCTTTTCTAAATTTCTTATCCTTGTATTGAGTCTAGTTTCTGACCCAGAACACACAGTATTGTAATGCAGAGTTCTCTAGAACTGCAGATGCTTACCTTCTGGGCCTACACCTTCAAAATTGGAAGAAGTAGTCAGTCTAGTCTCAAATAAACATGGGACAGTATACAGAATGTAGAAGCTCTGGTGCTGGGGCATTCTGGCCATTTACATTATGTCTAGGCCAGGTATTAATTCTTTAAATAGTTTATTATTTTCTTTTTCTGAAGGTATGTTTTTGAAGACAGTTTTCAGTTCATGCTGTCCCAGACTAAAGAGACCTAATTTTTTCAATTCACTTGTCTTTTTCCCCTTGTTCTCTGGTCAGTCTCTTCCTCAACTACAATGCCCCAGCTTGCATGCTGCACTCCGTATCAGATTGATTTGGTTGATATTGATTAGGCCAGGAGAACTTTTTTGAAAACCTTCTAGACCTATACACTTGAAGAAGGTTTGTCTTTCCGTAGGAACATCACTTCTTTGTACCTGTTCAGTTTGTGATCCTGCTCTGCAATACTGAGACCCTGCCCAGTTGTTTCAACAACTATATATGTTTTCTGAACCATGGACTGTTTGTTAATTGCTTTCCAACCTATTATGTACCTACCTATTTTACCTAATTTGTGTTTCCCTTGCTTACACTTAGGAATATGACTTAAAACAGTACCAATGTCTCCAAGATGCTGTAGCATGAGTACACGTAGGAGAGGAGAACAGATTTCCAAAGTTCGCCTTCTTGGGGAAAGGCTGAGCATGTAACTGCTTCTGAAGTTGCTCTAGAGAAGCTTCCCTCAGCTCCTCTTGACGTCTCACTTCTTTTCACAGTCAGAGTCAGATAACTCAGCAAACTTACGGCTTGCATTGTCCCAGCAGGGCAATTACCCAAGAAATACTTAGAATCACGGCTGACCTTTCCTGAATGAAGTTTGCTGACAGAATAGAGATAGACCAGTGGTTATATTGACAGCTGTGAGACTTAAGGAGGGTAGTGTTAATTTATAAAGAAACTCACACTGGTCTCCAAATTTTCTTAAGGGTAGTGACAGGTCTGACCTGGACAATCCTGTGACTGAAGAGCTGTGACCTGAATAGATAACGTGCTTTTTACCAGCTCAGTTAAGGCCATTAATAAGGATAGAACTCTAGTTAAAATATTGGATTAAAGGAAAACATGTCCTTTTAAATTTCCCTTAAGCAGAATTGATGCAACTGTTTAATAAGGTATCTGTATAATTTAATAATGTAATGATTTAAAACAACCTACAAGTGATTTATAGCAGACAATGTGCACACAAGGAAATCAAGCTGGCCATGCACTGCAGCACACCTACTGCTGGTTGATGATTTGACTTATTTGGCTCTCTGCACTCCCCACTACTACCAGAATCAACTGTTTAACTGTTTTAGCACATCAATGGGAGTTAGTTGTGCACAGAGCAGAAAAAAATCGTTTTGTATGTAGCCTTCTGCCTCCCACATCTGCCCTTCCCTCATCTGTGATGTCTGAAAAGCAAGAACAGGGTGGCAAAGTTTGCTTTGCCACAGTTACCTGAGAGCAATATGCTGCAAAGCCTTCTTGGTTCAATTTAATACCATAATCCACTTACATAAAGAACATAAGCTGGAACCTTGGTCTTGAACACTTGAACTGAAATGTAACACACTTTTCTGTACTAACCAGCACCTTTCATCATAATTATTTGCCACAAGTCACTGATTTGATGTCCTGAAACCTAAGTGGTGTAACAGTCATGTCATAGACTACCTTGTTGAGTGAAGTCTACTCAGACAAATTAAATGGAGGGATATAATATTTTTAAACTTATATTTTCTTTATTTATGGATAATAATAATAATAATAATAGTAATAAAAATGTAAAAAGGGTTTTGTAATGTACCGCATCTAGCACATTCTGTTTTACCAAAGAGACATGTGGGCATCATAAATCAAATGTTTTTCCACTACACAGGAAAGATGTTTTCTCCTGTTAATCAGAATGCTGTGATGGTTAGAAAACAGTAATATGTTGTGACTTTCCTGAATAATAGCAAATATCATGTAACCTACATACTGATGGGAAAGAGTTCTGGAGGACATATCAACGTTTTCATAAAATTCTGAACCATAATAAAACCAAAAAAACTGAAAAGATGCTAGGACATCTCTGTCTAATTCATTAAGAGCAATTTACTTTTCTTAAGCATATACAAAAAGAAATAGCTGCATATTCTGTGGCTCAGCTTTACACACTGTTCCCTTGGAGCAGTCATTCATTGCTTGTACAGCTTACCTTGCCAGCAAGTCGATCAACTCAAGTTTTGACATTCCATCAGGAAGTAATCGAGGAATAGCAGCAACACATGTTCTAAACAGATCGATTTTTGGTTTTCTTTCACCACTGAAAAATTAAAACAGAATTTTGACTAAGGTTAAGAAGAACCTGTGTCAAATGATCCCCCTCTAATGTGCCAGAGGCCTACTAAGAACATCAGGATGGACAGGCAGACACTATAATGAAATAAGAAGGAAACATGAATACATTTTTCCATTGAATAAATGGGTTTGATTTTGACATTTTTTCATGCATCATATCTATACATTACTTGAAAAATCAATTATTAATGATTCATTTGTTTCTCTCTGAGAGGAACTAGCATATATATATATATATATATATAAATGGAGGTATAATGTAGGAGGATTCCTCCATCACGATCAGCATTTATATGATGAAAGCTTTGGATGAGGCAATGAGGAAAGAGCTGGGGTGCTCTCCATCATAGTGCACCTATATTTCACCAGTTGTATAAAGCAAATAGCAAATGTGTAACAAGTTCAAATAACACAACTGAAGATCCAGAGATTTGCCCCCAAAAGAGGACAAGCCTAGGAAAAACCATCATGATACATTTTTATACTGAAAAAGGTGTGTAATTTAGAGGTAGGTATGGCCAGAGAGTTTCTGTTGATCACTGCCAGAGATAACAGCATTTTGGCTACTCTTATCAGCTAGAACATGTTTTAGCAGCCCTAAGGGTGTTCTAATCTGTGAAAAGGCACAACTGTTCCCTAACGGCCTGCGAAAGCCATTAAGCACAAAGTTCAGCATGAACCAAACACTAGGGTGGAAGTCCATGAGTCTTCTAAAAGTAGCTCAAGTTTCAGCTGTTGATTATTTTCAAAACAGATGTAGTTGTTTTCTGACTTGTTTTCAACATTTTTGGTAAGTCCGCAGATTAAATAAGTCCTTCAGATAGACCCCAAAGTGTGGATTTTTTTTTATTTGCTCATTTTTATCTCAATCATCTATTATCTGATGATGGAGTGTAGAGGAAATTACACAAGCATAACAGCATTTCAAACTGTGCAGTCTTTCCCACAATATTATTAATTATTAGCCTGTAATATGCTTTGGAAGGATCAAAAAAAGTTAAGGTCCAATTTAGAGGCCATGCAGAGAAAGAGTGTTCCTCTTTTACTATGCTTCCAATTGAACTAGAAAAGAGTGAGAGGGGAAAAAGAGACACCAAGAAGCATTGTCAGCCACTTAACACCACACTGAAATGAGGTGACAAAAACAAAAAATGAACTTAGTTTTCCTGCACCCCAGTCCATTGCCCTGGTTACTCTGCCTCTCCACTCAACAGAGGACATTGCATATGGGTATCTTATTTCTGTGTTTAGTCTCAGAGAAAGCCTGGATGCAATGCAGTCTGAAAGTGGATTTTCTGTACTCATTAGTTCAGTGAGTAACACTGAGTACAATTCAGTGAGTATAGAAAAGGCATAAACTGATATTAGACTTACTTAATTCAAAGATTAAAGGAAGTTTTGTAGTGAATACCACACTGTCTCTTAAAACCCTACTTATCAGTTTGGATATATATTACATGAATAAAATGTTGGCATATTTTTAATTAAGTGTCCTAATGGTACAGGAAGGAGAAACTATATTCATGATTCATTACCTCTGTCTCACTGTATCAGTATTCTAACAGATTGAACTTGCAAGTTGCCAGCAACTGACTGGAACAGGAGTAAAATACAACATCTCACTGAGAATTTGATTATAAACAAATCCCTTTCAACTATTATCACTAAAGCAAATACTAGCTGTATTAATAACTAGTGCAAAATCCTGTATTTTTATAGCTTTAAACATTAAAGTGCCATTGGGAATTTTATGTGCAGGCAAAGCAAGTCTTCCTTGATGACCTGAAATGGAAAATAAACTTTGCAGATTTTCCTTACGCTCAGACCCTAGTGAGGGCAAAGTTTGTGCATTTCAAATGGAGACTAGTAAAACAATAGTTTGAGAGGAAACTCTTTTGAAGGCAAATGAATAATTATTTATAAATATAACATCTGTGGGTGTTCTGTGGCTTATCAGCTGCTCAGAAGAGTAGCAGGAAAAGATCCAAACCTCAGGCTAAAGTTCCCAAGTTACCATCTGAGCTACCAGGCAGAGCATGCGAGGGAGGCAAGAGGAGCCTTTGAAGTACTTGCAAGGACAGGTTTGAGCTTTAGGAAAATGGATGCCCACTTCTAACTAAATGTTGGAAAGTAATTATAACCAGTATTGACATTCACATCCCAGTGCAGGATGCAAAGGATGTTTCTTACTTAGGATTTTAATAAGACCCTCCATACTGGCATTTATTACTTCAACAATAAATGCTGAAAGGATCAGTAATTAAATATTGTCTAGAAGCAAGTCTAACACTGCCAAAGAAAATTCTGGAATCTGCATACTTTACAATGTTATGTCTGCTCACTGCCTAGCTACTTCCCTCTGATTCTTATTTTATTTCTTAATACAAACATCACTATGGTACTCATTTTATACAGTTTACACTTAATCAATTATGTAACTTTACATAATTGTAAAGTTTACATAACTGTGACAAAAGTAATTTTAAAATGTGCATAAATATAGTGTGATATGTACCAATTAAAGCCCATAAGAATTCACAATAAATATGTAACTCTCGTGAAGCACAGAGTTCTGTGAATAAAATGGGAAGCAATTACATAAAAACAATGTTGGATTTTCCACATATCCACAATGCAGTTTTTGAAAGGATCATTTTCAATCCTGATAGTAACAGCTACTGATGTTTTTTGTGCGTTCTCCTCATTTTAGATCAAGTGAGAATTAAGCATCCCAGGTATTTTTTCCCTTGAAAGAACAAATAAAAATGTGCTGTAATGTGGTTTGCTTTTGGTTTTGCTTTGTGATTTGCTGTGGTTTTTGGTGTATATATTAAATTAGAGCTCCACTGGATATAGAGTACAACACAAAAGGCAGTAACTTACATGTCTAAATATTCCAATCTTCATGTTCCTGACAAAAGTTATTACCAAATCTTAAGACTTCCTGAAATTTAAAACTCTTTTGAGTCTACTTGCTTGCTGACTTTAAAAATAAACAACATTTTGGTGATGCTGAGAAACCATCTGAAGGATATTTATAGCAAAGATTAAGTTCACTTCTTATCTTAGTGCCCAAGGTTTCACTGTGCAATTATTCTTTGGGAATAAAATGTGAGTTTCAAAACTCGGTTTCCCTACCACAAAAGCCTGTATACCCAAAATGGTTATGAATACTGGGTGTGAAAACGGAACAGGACATGGTATAGGACTACAAGAAAACCATGAAATATTATTGGATAGTAATATTAGCTATGAATATAAATAAAGACAATGCTGATGACACAGCTTACAGTCTCACCTAGAGGCACTGCAACAAATAAGGGCAGAGGAACAAAAACATAAAGATTGTATCAGTTGTACAAGGTAGTTCAATTTGGCCAGTCCCGGCAGTCAGCCTATCACTCACAGTATTCCTAGCAAGTTGACTTTTTTGGGCAGTAATTGTAAAAAATCTCAAAGAGACCAGTGTCCTTGTCATTACATCTCAAACTCTTTTCCAGGAGTTGTTTCTTTTCTAGAATAATGACCATGTCCACTGCTGTATCAGGAAAGATATACAAGGTCTCCTTACAGTTGAGATCTCTTCAATCTGTGCTCTGCATGTATCAGATGATTTCCCCATGTCTGTAATTTCTACTTGATGTTCATCTCACCAGAACTCTCTCCAGGAAACTTCCCTCACTAATAATTTTGGATGAAAGTGAAAAATGGTGCTGTTCAATGCAGCTTGAAGCACACTGGTTTGATTCTGTTCCAGTGGAATACTGCTTAAATCCAAGCCTTATCACAAGATTACTTGGGTTTTTAATTAAGATTTGATTTTGATTACAGGCATGAAAAGCAAAGGGAATTTTGGAATATTATTATTCATAGGGATTTACAGAATTCTTTGCATTAATTTTGAAGGTCAGTGATGCAAATATACCCTGAGACAGTGTTCTGAGCTTAGGCTGCCATGTTTTCTACTTTAGCATTCTACTTCTACCATCTAAACAGCCATAGGATTCACACATGATTTTACCTACATCAAGAACATCTTCATTCCAAACTCTGCAGCATTCAAAGAAGCACAATAAACTTGTCATAAACATTTTTCAAAGTATATACTAATGAAGCTAAATGTTCCTGTTTCTTGCTGTTTCTCTGATGACTCATAATAGACAGAAATAGAGAAAAAGTTCCAAAATTACATCTCCATGCTACATGTGAATTAGTGTTCTTCAGCACTCACGTAATCATGTCTTCAGGCTCTTTGTTAAGCATCTGTATGTTGGTTAGCATCATGCACCGACCCACTTCCTTGTCAAGGTGCCTGAGTATGTTGTCCACAGCTTTCCTTACTTGAGAATAATATAATGACATACCTGCAAAAATATGCATTTTTGTATAACTGGGGATATTTATAAATACATATATATATATATTCTAAAAAAGAAAGTTGCTTACTTATGCTGTGGTGCATGAAGTAAGAAAAATGCTTTGCTCATGAGATAGCATATTCCACTAGTAATGATATCCTGATCCAAAACCAGAATATGTTGTCTGCTCCAAAAGGAATGCCTACATTATACATGGAAACTGGAATACTGGATCATAAAATAGCAATGAAATGGCTAATACAATAATTTAATAGTGCAAACATTTGTTATCAAATACTATCTTCAAATACTTCAAATACTTCAACAGCAGTGGGTCTTAACACTGCTTATTTTCTTGATATTACTACAGTGATCTAGCACAGTACAACACAGGTCTTTGACACAGTGCAGACTTCATTTCATTCATGTAACTTTGGGGACTTAATGAAGGTGAGCAGGCAATTTTTTTTTTTTTTTGCCAACAAAACCAGGCACCTTCAGGGCATGATAGAGAGGCTCTTCTACAGCACAGGATTCTTCCTCTACACTGAAGCCCAAGGCAGCAGTGCTATTACTTAGGCCCTTCAGTACAACATTATTTTACATTTAGAAGTTTTACCATTTTGAAAGTTTAAGACATTGCAATTAAAATGAGGCTATCAATGGAATCTTCAATGATTTTCAAAGCTGGTACCTCTTCAAGCACAGACACTGTTTCTAATAGGATGAATATCCATGAATAAACACAGCTATGAGCACTGAAAGATTAAAGACTACCTGTGTCTTTAACCCCTTCCAGAATACAAGGTTGCTACCTCTTGCGGAGCATGACTGAGGACTTTTCAGAATAATCTATGAAAAGCAGCATTTGGCAAACTGAACCACATATTTAATTAGAACACACAATAAATTAAATGCTTACAATACAAAAATAAATCAAATACTTAACAATAATAAACTATTCTGCTCAAGTGCTGAAAACACGTTCACATCCATTCTCACACAAGTTTCTATATTGTCAATCCTCTTACTGACCGATCATTTTAGCTTCTTCCTCTGTAAGAGTTTTGCTCAAGTACGTTTTCTTCACTCTGAGAGTGTTTCCAGAGGGAAGGACAGCTCCAGTCACTGGCATTGGCGGTTCACCATCTTTTTGCTGCAAGCTATCAGCAATTACCAAGAAAGCTCTCAGGCCAATATTCATTCTCTGTGAAGTTTAGAAGACGGATGAGTACCATAATCAAATAGTCATATTCTACTCATATTCTTCATTCACTTTGAAATTTTGAGAATGTGCTTGCAGGCATTTTTTTTCTGTATCTTTACTACATTAACTAGTCTGATATACTTCACAAAAACAGCCCATGAAATAAATAGTGAATTTTTATCTCAACTGTGAGCAGAGCTCTCCCCTCTCAGAACTTTAAGTATTTGCGTTAGCACATTATCTTTTTATCTTCAAGATAAAATACCTGGATATGATCTGTAGTGTAGCAATGCACCTTAAATGGACCTTCAGTTAAACATAAATGACCTACAACTGTTATGAAAAAAAATATCAATAACTGTCTTGAAAGGCCCCAGGGTTAATCATACTGAGAGAAAAGTCTGGAATGATGCTCAATGCCAAAACTACAATGTGAAAATATTAGGAAGCTGAATCTAAGTGACCTGAAAGCCTTCTGGGAATGCACCAGAGGAAAACTTGCAAGCTTTGCATTGCAGTGATTAAAAGACTAGAATGTTTTCAATTTCTCTGGAATGTGTTCCAAAAACTAAGAGGCTGTCCTACTGACAGTATCCCAGAGATGCATTTACACAGATTATGAGGATTTTTTTTTTAGAATGCTTAAGTCTATGTACATAAAAAAGTGGTGCTATAAAGTCTTTTTATTTTCAGACTTAAAATGTTGTTGAGAAACAGTAAAATTTCAGATGTTGATTCAACAAGGAGCTAAGGACTATGTCCACCCCCCTCTCAGCTGGGCTAACACAAAATGTCCTTTGTAGGACCCTTCTCAGTCAATGCTGCAGGTGGCTGACCCAGAGCATGGTGCGGACTGCCCGCTCAAAAATTCTGTTTCATCCTTTTTAACTCTGCTACAGAAAGATGAAAGCTGTGTTCAAAGTAAAGCTTGCCTTTCATTTTTCCTGCTTTTGACAGTAAAAAGTTTAATCTACTTTTTCACTTTTTTTGTAGCCAATACAATTTGTTCAAGGCAATCACTCTGTTTTAACATCTTAGTGAATAGATATAACAAGTTCAATTCTGCAATATTAATACAGACATGTTTTATGAGAGGATCATAAATTATTTTGTATTTTTTCTTAATTTTCAAAGGAAAATACTTTCAAAATTTTAAGGAATTGTATATTTTAGGAGAATTATTTTATTCATTTAGTACTTATTTATATTTGGATTTTTTGGAAAAGTTTTTCAAATTTTTGATTGTTTTCTGTAGGGAAAGCACTAGGAAGCTGACTCATGACACCAACACCAGTGGAGCTTTGCTAGTCAGAGTGGTAAAATTTTATAAGAGTATTTTCTTTTGCAAGCTTTCTTGCATCATGCATTCTCAGTAAAACTGTTTTTCAAAACTTTGAGACTGTTACAGAAAAATTATTGTTATATTAAAATAGTTCAAGGTGTTGCATGTAACAACAGCAGAGTGGTAAGGACATGTTGCAACCAATAGTTTTATTTATACTTTTCTTTTTGTTTTATATATTTGCACTAGTTCACATTTGATATTCTTCACTAAGAAAACATCAGAAGGCATAAACAATGTGATATTTTACAGACAGAAGTTCACAGATGTATTTTACCAATAAATCAGATTCAAGATTTGGCCTGAAAACTGGACAAAGGTGAAAGCATGCTTAGAATGTAACCAGGAAGTAAATGTAGCACAATACAACACATACTAATAAACTAGGAAAAAAAAAAGAAAAAAAAGGCAAAAAGCAGATTTACATCATACCTCAGGGTTGAGACTGAAAGCTTTTGCTGGTTTTCCAACACAAAGGAAGTCAAAGATAATTTCTTTCATTGCAAAATCTAAACGTTCCTAAAATAGCAAAAATACTGCAAATCATTAAGCTGCTCACTTCTGCTAGTTATTTTCATTAAGGCTACAGAACGCTGAAAACCATTTAATCAGGATATATTTAAATATATGGAAAAACAGATTTTCAGAAGTATGTAGAACATATTATCAGATCTAAGCTTTTAACAATGCTTTATGTTGACAAAATCAAAAGGATATAGCATTTAAATAGAAAATTATCCATTTTAGAAATAAAGCTTTTAATTATTTCATTTAAACTGCAGTAATTATGGCACTAACACGGTATTTTACATAAAGAGATTTTGTTCACAGATGGCAGAGTTAAGGGAAGATTTTAAGCATCTGTTTGCTTCATTCCTATTCAGAGACTTTAAGTACATGCTTAAGCGCTTTGCTCAATGGGAAAATTTTCTGAGTTTAAGTCATAAAAGAGACGAAACTTCCAGCACTGTAGGTTAGCCTATTTTAGCAGTTCCCATTTGAACTGATGAAAACTGTGTGTGTCAACTCCACGCTGAACTTGGTTGACATCTATCTGACTTACTGCTTTGAAAGCAGTGCAACTTATTGTCCTATACAGCAGGGATGATTCAGTATCAGGATGAAACATGGCCTGCTATTTTGAACTTTATTGACAGTCAGAGTGTGTCAACAAATGCGTTTTTTGACTTGCTGGAAATTTTAAAAACTCACAAAAATTACATGTGATTTGAAGTGAATACATTTTAATCTATTTTCAATGGAATGAGGTTAATCAAAAACTGTTGTTCAAAAGAAGTTTGCCCCAGCTCAGTTGATAATTTCATCATTCCCTGCATGAAAGGTAATGTCAACAGGGTTGCAAAAAATTAGAAGTTTACTTATTCATTAATTTGTTATTGAGAAAATAAGTTGTTCGTCATATGGAAAGCTATATGCATGGCTCTCCCATACCTGTGCAATAAACTGTATTATCTTCACAAAGATGTTCAGAGGCATATCTCTTGGCACAACACCACGGGACCCTTTTGGGAAAAGGGTTGTGACAATAGTAATAAGTCGACTGAAAGAAAAAGAAAAAGACACATTAGACATTTTTGGACCTCACAGACCTTCATTTAGTGTGACACTCCATTTATAAAGACCAGGAAAAGCTTCCTTTGAAATGAAAATGTAATGGGGTATCTTGTTCTGATCCTTTGTTACAAATTCAGTGTAATTATTTTATTTCATCACTCCATTACAAGTAAATTAACCAGTCAATGGCCACTACAAAAGTATTTTTAACTTACACTGAGCAAGGAGTGACTTCTAATTTTTCCAAAAGCAGAAACACTTTTTACAGCCATTTTCATAGGTGAGAGAATAACTGACAGTGCCAAAAGAGGCAATATTTTGTTGTGTACAGTTGAGTTTCTTATTTCACAATAGAAATAGGTTCAATTTGAAGGAATTCAGGAGAACTATAAAACCTCTTCACTGGCAGCATCCACTCTACAATGGATTTTCATTACAAATAAAGCATTTTACCTTTGGGTAGCTGTGTTGCTTTCACATTTAATTCTGATCATGTAAACCCACAGTAGTCTGTACAGAGATTCCAGTGCAACTCGAGCCATTTTTGGGTCCTTATTCTAGAGAAACATATCACATAAGAAAAAACTTCAGGCACAAATTAGCAAGGAAGTTCTACACTAAATGGAGGCCAAGGTTCAGCATTTTGATAATGAAGCTACGAAAAGATAGAGCCTCACAACTGCTCAGTGCTCTACTCCTGTAGCTGTAGGATGCTCGTGCATCTGACAAGCTTCTGCTATTAATTAAGTTATTGAAAACCCCAAGTTAGTTAAATTAGATACATGTTACAATT
Organism: Acrocephalus scirpaceus scirpaceus; assembly: GCA_910950805.1. Classification (NCBI taxonomy): domain Eukaryota; kingdom Metazoa; phylum Chordata; class Aves; order Passeriformes; family Sylviidae; genus Acrocephalus; species Acrocephalus scirpaceus. The sequence continues at coordinate 48,881,604 of OU383774.1, read as the reverse complement.
TAAACTCTCTGTTTGAAAACTCCCACAATTTGACTATGAAAAGAAAACCTCCTATTCAGTAAATTACATCAGTGCAGAAGTTGTTGCCCTATGGTGGAAGGCTGGTATGAAGAACAGATAAAGGAAAGTACCACACATACTCAAAAGTGAAAGGACAAAAATCTGTGGCTGGCCTGATTAACATGGCATCTGCGATCAGTTGGACTGAATTGGTTTATCTGTCTGATTGCAGTTTATTTTTAGAAACTAGTACAGGATTGTCTTTGGGTCTCTTCAATCATATGCAGTTTTCCATTTCTGTGGCAATTGTAAGGGCTGTCTGAGTAAAAAACAAGTAAGTGCAGTCCAGTCAGATGGTCTCCCACATGTTGAGCCATCTGCTGGGTTAAACTTTGAAGGAGTACAGTACACTTTGACCTGAGATAAGGTTTGCCTGGCCCACAGGGTAAATCTCCTTGGCAAAAATCTGAGGTATTTTCGGCAGACTAATGTTGAGTCACGGATCAAAGACTGCGGTTTGATCAAAGAAACTGCAACTGATGCCATCAGTAATTCCTGAATGTGTACTGGTCTGGGTCCTGCAAAATGATGGGAAGACAATTTGCCCGTGAAATGGGAGATGATTTCAACTTTCAACATGGCATCTGTCGCAAGCTAAGGAACAGAAATACTGGTTTTGGGCTCCAGTTTCCATTCAACTCCTTGACAACACACTTTCTGCAATAAACTTTTATATGAACATAAAACTTTTTTTGTTTTATTGTAACAGCATACAATGGTTGTCGCACATGTTTAGAATAAGTAGTAAAAGAAATACTAAAGTTTACTTGGCACATTAATCTCTGCAGGATTTTAAAATAATAAAATTCATTACAATCAATTTGTTTATTAACCTCTTTACTTTTAATCCATTTTTCACCAGGTATAATCATGTCAGTCCTTGTACAATTCAGACATTAGAATTTTATTTCTTCAACAGGTGAGGAAGTATATTTATCAAAATTTATTCTTATTCCAAAACTTTCAAAAAACCAGCAGGCTGTGGCTAATTGAGTTAAGGTACAAGAGGTTATGTGGCAGAGGAGGAAGCTATCTGTTAGCAAATGTCCAAATATGCCAGTGATGAGACAGATAGCTGTGAGGGCCATTGAGAAAAAGGGAGGAGAAAAGGGCTGAGACCAGTATCATTGGAGTTTTCAAAAAACAGTAGATCAGTTTTTTGTTAGAACAGCAAGCTGCATGGCAGAAACAGGATTAACAGGAAGATGATAAAAAGCCTAAGACACATCCAGGGACATTATGGGCATGTCCATGAGCAAGACCTGTCCAAGTTCATGGTGTTGATGTGCACAACTCTCCCTCTAACAGATGGATTTCCAGCTCTTCCTCCAGCTGTGTGCATTTAGCTTGGGTTTTGAGGTGTCAGCCACTTTCTTACTTCAGCCACGTGTTCAGCAACCTTACTTTCTCCCCAGTGTAAAGATTGAATTAGTGCCACCACATTAATTTGAGAGCCCTATAAATTGATGTATATATCAATGAATTACAAGCCGCAAGATAAATTCCATTTTTATTTTCCATCAGTAAGATAAGACCAACTTTTCTTATATTTTCCCTGATGATTTCAAGTAATTTGTCAGGATCTCCCCGATTTTCAGAAAAATATATATTCCCAGCTGGCTTTGTCTTTTCTGAAGCTTGTACAACTGCATAAAACCCCATAAAATTAGTTTCAATAACAATATGCTTATTTTCTGAATCTCTTTGCAAGTAAGATTCTAATGCATCATCACCAAAAGTAAGGTATTCAGGTACTGGCAGAAAGAAATCCTCAGGCAGACTGAACATTCTGAAGAGCTATTCTAACAGTAGGATCCATATGAAGAGAATCAGTACAAATTATTTCATTAAGACAGAGAGGAAGCACGACCAGAAAGCAACAGCAAAAAATGATGTAATATAGACCCTTTTAATAACCTTGAGAACTCAACTTTCGGAGAACAGATATTTGCCTCTGAGCTGAGAAAGCAGCTGGAATGTGAAGTTTGCATGAAGTTTGAAGTATGCTGTTAGCAGAAGCCTCCTAACCACTGGTTCATCAAGATATAGTTGGGAGGTCCTTCAATTGCTCTGATCACTTCACTGTGTTTCTTATATTGCCTTTTTCAGGTGGGCCCAGGACATCCTTTCACAGGGATGCAGTTTTAGCATGGCATGGGACATGAGTTATTGCAAAAGTAAAAGGCATGGAGGAGCAGTAATGATAACTAGCACATGTGCATTGAACAGTACATGCAGCCTGGGAGCCACAGCAGATTGCAGTGGAATGCGAACCTTAAACCGCAAAGATCTAACAAATGGCAAAGGAATAAGAATGGCTACATGGAGGAAAAAACTTGAAACAGTTGAGGGCTTTTGTAATGCAAAAACTTAACATGAATGAAACAAGAAATGGAATCAGTGTCCTACAAGTAGTTCCATTTTGAAAAAGTAATAACAAGTTCTTTGTTTCCAATGCTTTTGTGAAAAAAGCAAGTTATTACTAGGTCAGTTTTGGTATGTCACTCAACCTAATAACACATCAGCATTTTTTTTCTGTTTCACAGGTGTTTGACAGGCTCAGTTTGAGTTAGAGGAACAGCAGAAATTCAAACTAGGCTCAAGAATACTTTTTTGCTATTGAAAAAACCTGCATAGCGAAAGAACTTGTACTGTCAGGAATAAAATTATTTATGGAATCAGACAATAGCAATAACTCAGCACATTTACCTAAAAAGGCTATGCAACAGATCAGCAGTGCATACTGAAGTCTGAATACAATATCAAAACCAGGAGATACCAACCTTGAGATTGGAAAGGCAGTTGTTGAGGAAAATATGCCATCTGTTTAAGAAGAATTGCTTCTGACTGACACAAAGCAGGCATGTTACCAAGGGGTACAAAGCCTAAACAGGAAATGGATGTCGATAGTGTTATTTGCATGTCTACACAACATAAAACTAACTTAACAGAGCTACTGTAAACCTGAAGTTCTAACTCCTCCATTTCGCACAACACAAGTTAGCCAACATAAACCCATTTGTAAGTAGTACTATTTAAAAGGAGCTTTCTCTAAAGCTGTTACAGATACATTTCACGGATGAACTAAAACCAAATGCGTACTCATAGTGGTGTAAGATAGAGCACAATTTTACAGACTCTCAGGGCTAAGCTCTGTCAGTTTACTGACAAACAAAAGCATGGAAATACCTAAACTTTATTATTATAACAACAGGACCCACAGAGATTGTTGGAACTTGTGAATCAAATGACTATTACTCCTCAAAATCTGCAGTCACAATATTTACTGAGAGACATGTCAAACACCCTAAAGAATTGTGTTAAAATACAGGGAACGCCTGGATCTGCTGGGAGTTACAGCTTGTGAAGTGAAAAATAAAAAGAAGCAAAACAGAACACAGAAGTTGAAATACTGGAACTCATTCTCTTTGCCAACACTTACTTTAACACTTGTAAATGTTACACTAAAAAATAAGCTAACATGCACCTAATAACTTTGGAACTTACTCTGCTATTTCAAGAAGACTAAGGTTTCAGTTGTAATACTAATAAACCAGTCACAACTTAAAAGGTTTTTAGTCAAAAGTAAAGTAATGTTCACTTTAAGATGAATTATTCTAAAAATTATCTCTAAATTCTAACTTCAGCCACAGCTCAAAGTACAAACACATAATAAATCTCAGCTTCTGTTCCAGTAACACATAACATAAACTATCTATTGCTAGGTTAATTTCTTGATCAAATGGCAAACGTACATTAATTTTTATTTTTATAATCTTCATGTCCAAATATATATGGGACAGGATAACTGAAGTCTTCTCACAGAAGACTTTCTTACTATACAGTGGTGTACTTGATTGGATCACAGAGTTTAGTAATGTTCCAAGAGTGCTACAACCCATCCTAAGGAAGATCCCTAGGAGGAAAGATAAACCATCTCCTGGAATTTCCTTATTCTCTCCATTCACTACCAAGAGAACCTTAATAACTAGCTCATACAAGGTACTTTTAGACAGAAAATGAAGCAAGATGAATTCCCCCGTTGTCTCTACACAGTGAGTGCATGAATTCACCAAACACTGATCTTGGTCCAGTTCAGACTTTAAGGAGTGTGCTTTCTTCCTGGAAGCCTGGAAGTATGCACTGCAGCTATTTTTGTCAACTGTTTGCCTTTCCCCTCCTCCTCCTCCTTGCAATGTTTGTATTTCTAATCACACCCTCACAAGAATCTATTCTATTTTGTCACTTTTAACTATGTAGCCTCCAGTGTGGTATGTGTAGACAAGCAATCGAATGCAAAGGCCCAGCTGTGCAATCCTTTCTCAAGAATGTAGTATTGACTTTGGCAAGTATGGCCACGGTTTGGGAAGTTTTACTTAATGTAAAAACTGTACAGAAAAGCTCTGCTCTGCAGTTCCAACAATGTTTTATTAACTTGGTAGAGTGGAACAGAGCCACACAAACTGTGTGAAACAGAGTGAAATCAGAAATCCATCTCAAGCCTCCCACTAATTCAAACTGGATCAGGACTGTGCCCCAGGGGATGCTCTGACTGTCCCCTGGGAATGTTGTTACAGGCAGAGAGCTCAAGCAGTCCTCCCAGCAGTTTCACTAGCGCCAGGACCAGCATTTGCGGAAAGAACTGGAAACAGGGAAGCCTTTTTGACTTTCCCCTAGAATGAGGGAGGACAAATAACAAACTTTCTTCACTTAAAAAGTCCAAGACTTCAAAATGAATTAGCTAATGCCACAGTGCTGACGGGCGCTGACCCAGTTGGAGAGACAGACTGCTTAAGGCAGCCAGCATCAAACTGACTCAGATCCTCACTTAATTCAGATCAACTCATGATTCCAAAAATACACTGCAGTGCCACTGTTCATCTCACACGAAAAAAAAATGAAATAGGGAGCTACACAGTAGCCAAGTTATGGATTTAAAAGGGCATGTGTTATACATTTTTTCCTTCCTACAATGTATTATTTAAGCCCCGTGAGAGCTGTTCCCACATGCCTCATTTGTTCTCACTTGACAAGAAGTGAACTCTATTATTTCTCTTCTTCTCCTAATGTTTACACATAACAACTATGAGAAAACCTAACCATTTAATAATCACAGAACCAGAAGCTGGCAACATCTTTGATTTAGACTAATTTAGATCATATCATCAGTAAAATAAGTACAGTTATTTTCTGGAAACACAATAATCTTCCCTGCAAATAGAAATGTTTTGGTTATAGCCAAATGCAAATAAAAACTTTGCAATTTCCCAAGAGTCTTGCTCAGAAATATTTGTGACAAAGAATTTTAACCTCTGCTTCTTAGGGTTACTAACCAATGAGTGTTTCTTCCGTGATGAAAGTTCAAGGGTTGTATCATACAGGCTTTCAACAAAGTTCCTCAGACAGGGGACATTCACTTCATTTTTAACAGCCTGAAAGAAAATTTCATGTTAGTAAAACACTATTTCACAAGCTGTTTTATCTAATTTAGAAAAATTATGCAAACAACAACAAAAATAAACTCACAGCAGCTACGGGGACAAGAATTTCAACAAACAGTCCTGCCAGTGCATGCTTGATATCTTTGTCTTTAACTTCAAGGAAATAATGTGCACATTCCTAAATAAAAAAAAAAAAAAATACAAGAAACATCAATTGCATATCAGCTGGAATAAAGACTTCTGAATGTCTGCTGAATGCGTATCACGTGTCAGTGACTATTTTTATCCTGCAAATCCCACTGAAAACATTTGCCTCTTAACTTCTAAATCTGCATTTTGCAGCAAGCACAAAGCAGGACATAAGTCAAGATCAAGGAGCTGTTACTCTAATCCAGAAAGTCTCCACTGACTCCAGCTGTGCCTGGTGGTGTTTTGGACTAGAAATGGAGTTGGACTCAGGGGCTGACCTCATGCCTTCCCTGTGCGTATCTTCAGGAGCAAAACTAATTGTCAACATGGACTGCTTTACACAATGCTTTGAGAGGCCAGAAAAGGAATGTAATTCTCTGGTAAGATGCACAGGGCAATGAACAATCTTACTGTAAATATTTCTGGATGAATTTAATTGCTAGGATTTGTTGCATATTGAGGGTCAATATGGAATTGTGCTATGTGAGGGAAATTTCTAGCCTGCAACTGGGGATTAGGAAAAAAATAAAGGCAGACTTTGTCCTAAACATGCAGCGAACTACTCTCCAGACAGCTGTGTTACTCAGGAAGTGAGGGAGGATAGATAAGCATCCACCCACTTGTGTGTACTTCTCTGAGGATGACAAATCCTATTGCCCCAGTTACTTTTTCTCCAGGTTCAAGGCCCAAAAAGCCCCTGACTGTATGAGGAAGGTCCCCACTGACCATTTTTCCTTCACAGTCATGCAGAGCAGGTTACACCTCAGATCATGCATATTTTTTTCCTGTGTGCTAACAGGATTATACAACACATGGCTTCAGTCACTCCAGCCAGCCTTCCTGAGGTGCTTCTGCACTCTCTGGGGGAAAACAGGCTCTTCTGAAGCTCACTCTTGAAATTAGCTCACCTCCTTTGAAAGCGTCTCTCTCTACCACAGCAGCACTGCTGTGACAGAGGCTTTAGATGAAACACTGCACGGAGAGATTCAAACTGACAAACTGCCCAAAGAGTTGAAATGCACTTCACCAAACTGAGCAAAGTGCACCCTACATGCACAGTGCATCTTATGATGCAGAGTAGTTAATATAAGAATCCATTTAGTATTGAGATATTGTGGCAGGAGAAGGTAGAGATCCAAATTTCAGTTTACCACAGATTTTAATAGTAGTGAACACTGGATAAAGCTGAGCCACAACCCCATTCACTCATCAAGTCCAGTGCACTGAACATGCATTACTTTGGTATTTTGCCAGCTCTTAAACTGAGTTGACACATACTAGTATGTGTCTACATAATTAAGAGTAAGGTAAGAAGAAAAACTACCTGTTTCTGTGTTATTGAATATGTCTTAAATAGGCTATTATATATGGTTTAGAATGTATTGCAAAGCTGAAATGGAATGTGCTTCCTGTTCAGGACTTAAAAGAAAAAGCTCAGCATGTCTGTATGCCTGTATTTTTGCATTTCAATGCCAAATTCTTACTTGTGGGCATCTAACATCAATTTTTTTTCTCCATTTACACCATCGATACACTAATCTTTACATGGAGGTTTATATAAAACATTTATTTTACTGGATGAGTGGCTACAAACCACGTAACCATGTGGAGGATCGCAAGAAAAAACAGGGGAAAAGAAAGATTAAGCTAAAGAAACCTGCTGGTGGGAACAAAACCAATTGTACATAACCAGCAAGAATGCTGAAACATGAAGTAATTTCTTGCCTTTTACAAAATGATGTAATCTATTAATTTAAAACATTCATTGTAGTCAAACTATGCTTGGGTTCCAACACTTTTAAACCAGGAGGGTACAGAATGCACTCTACAGCAAGCAGGGTGAAGGCGTGGTGGAAGGAGACAACACATCCAAAGGAAATTCTATGCAGCTTTTGCATCAGTTCTCTGTCTCTTCCTCAGTGTTTTCCTCCATTGGAAGTTCCTCTCTTTTCTGGCAACTGTGTCAGTATGGGAAGATTCACTTTGGAGGCAGTGAGCAGTGAGGGAAACACAGCTAGGTGAGGGACAGCTGTGGGACAGTGAGGTGGAAGGGCTGAGGTCTACAGAACAAAACCTCTTCTAGCTGGAGCGTGAGATGTAGGGACTAGAGGAGTATGACTGATGAAAAGTTGGTATGGGACGACACACTCCAGAGACCAGAACACTGAGGGGCTCAGGACAAGCTGAAAGTAGCTACATGTAGGATTATGTGGAAATGACATATGGAAAATCTCCTAGAATATTACATGGAAAACAAAGGCTAGCCCATTCAAAAAGTTCTGGGAAACCAAAGCTATATACTTAAGAATTTTACCTGCATAAACTGAAGAGAAGCTTCAAAGTCCTCCACAGGATACATCTTGATGCGAAAGAATTTCATTCCCATTATAAGACTGATAATGCTCTGAACTACATACGGGCTTTGTTCTTTATGCCGCAACTCTTTTAGCTCTGCCATAAATTTCTTCTTTACAGCAGGAAATCTATGAATTCAGATTGGTTAGTTCCAGAAAGTTCAAAATCAATATTTGAAATGTATTGTAAGGTACATAAATTGGGAAAAACCTAAAGAAGATAAAACTTAGGTTGTATAAAAGTACCATTTCACTCAGTATTTGAATGGATTTCTTTTTATTTAGCTTTCTTTCACTTCTAATAAACTGAGAAAAGGAAGCATACAGCCTGATCTTAGTCCTTTTAGATAATCACAGCTTTCAAATTATTTTATTACCATGCATCTTTTTTACATAAGAGCTAACAATAGCATTTAAATAACCCCTTCAAATGTTTTTCAAAAATCCATGATGGAAGATAGCTATCTTGCAAGTACATGTAATATTTTCAAAAGAAAATGCTTATATTATAACCCTGAAAATATTCATATAGGCAGTTTGTCCCCTCAGTTGTTTTTTTTTTCCTAATAGCCATTACAGTAACACTTAAGCATTAACAACTACAATAATTTGGGGTAGAGGGCTCTGTGATCATTTTTGGTCTCCCCCACGAATCTATTGAAGGTGTCTTTGGAGATACATTGTCCATAAAAATATATATAGACACATAGATATATAGATGATATATAGAAGGAGCATCCAACAGACCTCCTGCCCTTGTTGAGACAAAATGGAAAGAATGTAATTTTCATGGTAGGCATAGCATGTAACAACCTTTTGTTATCTGCTTTGATAGACAACCCAAGTGAACTGAAAGAAACTGGTTAGCAGGAAGATGTCCTTCAGTGACAGAAATATCTTAGCAGGGCCCTTCAGAACTTTGATAGTCAACTTGAAGCTTTGGATCCAAATGTAACTTCCCCTTTTGCATTTGACCCAGCCAATTTAGAGGCCCAGGTAAGACCTTAGCTGAATTTATATGATTTCCAGGATCTCAAACTGTTTTAGCCACATCAAGCCAAACTGGTTTTGTAGAGCTGAGACTCACCCTCAGCAACACCAAAGTGTCAGGAGACAGACAGCACTACATCAGGGCAGTAAAATTCATCCTCTGCTTAGTTTGTGATTTAAGTGTATGATGAGATGCTGTATTGGGTATATGAGATCCTGAGTTTTACTGCTTTCAGATTCAAAACTTAAGTTCTGACCCACAAAGACAGTTTTATGTCATCTGTTCTAAGAAGGATGAAGGGTTCAGAAGCAGATGCATTAGGTTCTGAGCTGAAATAACTGCAGAGAGCCTTAATATTGTTGCTATGTAGGAGGATAGCCATTTATAGGTTTGCCCAGCTAAAGAAAAAACAGCATCTACAAAAAAAACCTAGTTAAAATAGCTCTCTTCAGCCCTTTGGGCTTTCTACAGACGTCATTGCTGAGATAGGAAAAATAATTCTGCTGTAGTTGAGTTGAATTTATTCAGTATCACTGGACTAGATGCAGAAAGCCTGTGATTCCCTAGAGGCCTATGTTCTAGAACATCTGGATAAACAGAAGGCCAATGAACTGGAATGACTTATTCCTACAGAATACTTAAAGAAAGTGAGAAAATCAGAATATTCACATGCTAAGCAAGTAGACTTTGTCATATTTATGGAGGAAATGTTGCTTACTTTGCTTGAGCTAGAACACCTATTACTTCTGCATACAAATCTGCAACAATGTGCATATTTCCAGTGTTAGGACCAAGGTACCTAGCAAGAGACAAGAAAGAATTCTCAGCTGAGCAAACATACTGTTTAAACCACAACTATTAAAAAAATAAGAAAGTATCTTTTTAATAGAATTTTCGCATGAAAAAGAGCCTTACCCTTCTTTGTACTTAAAGTGCTTGAAAGCCAAGTTAATAACATCATTTACCAAACTGTCTATTACAGGATGAAGTGGAATCTGAAAACACAAAATAAAACACAACAAGTACACATATAATTCACTGGTGCTATTATTACTCATGGATATCATCCGTTCAGAAATATATCAGTTAAAATAGCATGTAGCTAACAAAATAGCTAAAATGAGCCAGCCATTTAATGTTTATTTAGTTTTGAAGAGAAATACTTTAGCTCCAAAGACTTGGCAAAGTAAGGTCTGTATGAGCACAGAATGCTATGTATCATACAGGAGCAAGAAAGACAGGAATGAAGAAGCATGCAGGATGTACTTCATGTTTTTATTATAATCTTAAGGATGCAAACAGAAAGAAGCATCCCAAAGTTCACTTGCATTGGTAATTTCCATCATTTATTAGTTAAAGGATAATTTAAGAACTCCTACCTGTTTCAAAACTTCTATTAATACTAAAGAAAAAATAAAATCAATAGCCAGATCTCTTCTCTCCATTAAATAGTCCCTCTGCTGTTCATCACTGCAAAATCAAACCAAGAAACACAATATTTTGGACAAGTGTCATAATTAATATTATATGCCTTCTTCAATTACACAAATACAGACAACAGGGAATTGTGTTCCACCTTTTAAACTGCAGTCCAGCATTTCACAAAGTAATGTACTGTTATGCTCTTAAAATTTGAGATAAACAGACCAAATCTAACTTGTTACTGCGACATTCTTTCAAATGCTTAAACATCACTTTTCCATTCCCTCCCTCTTTTTTTTCCAGTTAAAGATCCATAACAATAATAAAAAAAACCCAACCAAAACAAAACCAAGGAAACTTGTGGATTTTGTATTCTAACAAATGGATTTAATTTCAAATTCCTTGGTGATGACAACATTTAGACCATTCTTAATTACACTTTGGAGGCAAATGTAACTTTGTGCTATCAAATTCATACTTAGACTTGTCATGAATTTTGAAAAATGTATTAAAAGCACCAATAGAGAATTCACAACCAAACTATATTACCTCTTAAAAACTGTTCCAGTGTTAATTTTTTAACTTCGGCAACACTTGTCAAACTTTTCAAACACATTTCTTGTACAGAACAACACAGAGGAATAAAAGTCTGAGGTGAATAGCTTCCAATAAAAATACCAAAAATATACCTATTTGAATCAACTGATCAAAGTTTAAAAGTGTACTAAAAAGATAACATAAAATATACAGTACTTTTTGTAAAATTAAACATTGAAGGAACAGTCTGCAGTCCATTTGAAGCATTTAACATGATTTCAGTGAGATTTTTGTGTAAATTTGGTACAATTCTTATAAATATTGAGAGTTTAGTGATTCCAAATGTACTTATGTGTTTGTAATAAAATAGGCATTTAAGAGTACAACTTGATCAGCGATGAAGCAAGTTACTTGCATTTTGATTTCCTTTGGTTTTGCATTAACTGGAGGAAGGACTTGCTATACATCTTTCTGTAACACTCCCAATTGACAGAGTGCTCTTGTTTCATTGCTAAACTGACTTTCTACTAAATTTTGGGTGGAGTTCCCAAGGACACCTATTTATGAGCAGGTAGTTGTGGAACAAATTGAGAGAAAGAAGCAATTCAAGGCAAGGATTCACATCACCCAAAAGCAGACATCTAATTAATTGTTTCTTCATTCTGCCTACGTCTACTGACATAAAGAGTATAATTCAGGTTCATTTCTACCTTGGTATCTAAACCTAGGCCATACCCCTTTGTTCCAGCAACTAACTGCCTTTTGTAGTTACTGGGTAATAATATAATCCCAATGTGAAGAATTGCCTATGCATTTTTGAACACCAGGTCTGACAGTGTTGATTCTCCTGCTGTTTCATTGAAGTGTGTAAATGTAGTACTGAAGTATTCAGAAAAACTCAAAGTTTGAAGAATATACCTGAACCACTCTGCCAGACCTCAATATAACCAAGATCAGTCTGCTGCCTTATCACTGAGGAATTACTGGTATCATTATTTTTGTGTGCTTGTTACTTTTAAGAGGTATGTTGCTGATCTGATTCTCAAGTTTTTGGACTGAGGATAGGTATATGTGAATTTTTGATGTGTAAGCAGAATGCTATATAAGAAACATTCTTCCAAGTGGCACAGAATTATTGCCCAATCACTTGAGTAAATACAGTTTATACAAACTGGTATTTAAATGACACGAAAGCATCCAAAACATCAGTAAGACAATTACAACAACTCTGTTATGTTTGAACTATGAGGAGCATAACATGAAAGACACAATTATTCCATCCATCAAGAAGCCAACAGGAGAGTTCCAGGAAGAAGCAGAAAAAAGATACAACTTTCAAGCAACTGCAGCCTCACCAAAGCTGATGGGTGAAATGTAACACAGTTTACCTTAGAATTGATCAATTACGCATATTCAAAAGCATACCTTTTGGATTTAGTGCTTGTTCTTGGCCTGTACTCATGGGATTCATCTTCTATGCCATTCTGCCTTTTATACCAATCAAACAAAGTGCGCAGGATAGAGGGTAGACAATATTCTGAAAGTGAGCTCATTGAGCTTATAACCTATTGGGAAAATACAATGAATCAACAAATGAAATGCTGTTCAAATTTTCTCTCCTTTAAAAAAGTACCAACTCAATCGCTCTTTCTTGTTTTCATCCATTTTTTGAGAACTATGGTACAAGAAGTGACTTAATATTCTGCATTTCCTTTCTTAAAAAGATGTGTGAGCATGGCACGTAGGAACATGGTTTAGTGTTTAGACTTGGGGCAATACTGGGTTTGTGGTTGAACTTAATGATCTCAAAAGTCTTTTCCAACCTAAAAGAATCTATGATTCTATAAAACATAAACAGAAATGCAACAGTGGAGTGTATGTTGATAGAATCTTTATATTGATGATATTGAAATGCATTAAAATCATGTAACATCTTTCAACATACCAGAAAATCATCTAGTCCTTCAAGCAAGTTACTTTGATTTCTGCACAATGTTGATTTGAGTTCAAACAGATTGTAAGGGAAGAAAAAGTAATGAATCAGAGGTACTGTCTTTAGGGGTTATATCTGACTGCTGGGTGTCCCTCCTGAAACTCAGAATACACTGAGAAACACCACAAGTTCTTCAATAATTTTTATCAACTGACCATGCATCTTCCTCTTAGGCTCACACACCTGAGAACTTAGAAAAAACCCTGAAAACTTCTCTTTTATATATGGGAAAATGTTTAAGAGTTTCTTTGTGGACACAAATAAATAAGAAGAGTTTAGAATTATTCCTTAGAGGTTGCTGACTAAACAGCTCTAGTGGCATACTGCGTAAGATGATTACTGCTCACTCAGTATTAACTATGTCACCAATTACAGAGGTGTTACTGAGCATGTTGGACTGAACTGTGACTTAAACATCCTATTACAGGAAACAAAAGCTACAAAACATGAAAAGATCAAAAAGCAGGGTGAAAAACCCTCATTACAAGAGGCTAATATATGTATTGCAACTGAACGTTCACAGCTACAGCATTTGTGGACATCCTAAGAAAATAAAAACCAACTATTTAAAATAGGGAAGAAATTAGTGATCTGGAGATTTTTGACACCTCAAAGAGGTGATTTGGAGATTTTTGGCCACCTCAAGATCCTGCAGGGCTTGATCCTGTGAAGTGCAGAGTATCAAGAGTGAAGAGCTGAAGTGTGTATTACACACCAAGTACACTGATTATGTAATTAACTGTCAGGTTTATCCACCTGCTTAAACTTAAACCAGCACGTTTCAATGCTTGTGGAAAAACAATGGATTTAAATGTCTCATGTAACACCAAACTTGTTTGAATGCTGTGACTAAGACATGAGCAAAATTGGCAGACCAAGTATTCTCAAATATTACTATAGCCTTAACTGAGAACTTCTGTGCATGACACTTAGTCTAGATGAGTAATTCTGAATCTCTTTTTTAGTTTTTCGGCCTCGGAATTTAACTAACTCACAGTGATGTTGTGGAATAAAGTTAATGACACACTTTGAGGATGAAGTATTATTATTCAGGTATTATGGCCTAAATTAAACATGCTGCATTAGAAAGATATAACAACTGCCCCTGCTAAATTAAAAGTTTCCATGAAAGTAATATTTTTTGAAAACTTTCAATCTAGTCTTTGCAATAGATTTTATTACCTGAAAAATGAAATAAGTTGCTGTGGAAGGTATCATGAAGCAACTGCTTGCAGTGGTGACAGGAGGCCTTTCATAAAGAATTACTATAGGACTTCAGGCTAAATTATACCAAAGCCCTCTAGTGTTAAGGCGTCAGATAAATACTCAGAAAAAATCAATCACCTGATGTCAGGGCAAACTATACACTACCAACTCACATCTCTACTGTTTTCCAAAACTTTTTATGAAGTTAGCACAACACTGCTTGTTAATGATGAAATACGATGAAAATGTGTTTCCTAGGGGAGACCAGAAAAGAATCATAAAATCATAGAATCACAGAATGGTTTGGGTTGGAAGGGACCTAACGGTCATCTAGTTCCAACCTCCCTAACTTTGGCAGAGAAACCTTCCACTAGACCAGGCTGATCAAAGCCTCAACCAACCTGGCTTTGAACACTTCCAGGGATGGGACATCCACAGCTTCTCTGGGCAACCTGTGCTAGCCTCACAGTAAAAAGTATCTTCCTTCTAGTTAGTAAAAATGGACCCTCTTTTAGTTTAAAACCCTTAGCTTTTGTCCTATGTCCACGAGCTCTACTAAAAAGTGTTCTCAAATAGACCTAAATATCTTTTCAGAAATTGCAGTATCTAACTATAAATGAAAAGTTGTTTCAATCAGGTCTTCCTGCATGTCCACTGAAATACTTACCACAGCTGTTCTCTAAATCCCACCTAAACAATTTTATCAGAAAAAGTCAAAGTGATTCCTGTTAAATCTTCTCATGCTATACTTTCTCTGCTGAATTTACAGTGTCTGTCTTCATTTGGGATAAAAGGTCAATATAGCTTTTTTTTCCTTGCTATTTTTTTTTTTAATCTTTCTGTCATTGCACTTTTAAGACAGGAAGGAAGGGTGGACTGGGAAAAGACCTGGCTCTTAGGGAACAGGAAGGGAGGGAAGTCTAGCCAGCATGCCAGTTACTCAACCCTTTCATTTACTGGAAGTAAGTCCAGGAGTGAGATGAATTCTAGCTCTGTGCTGCTCCTGAAAGGGAGTGCACAGATGTACAAATATGTCCTTGTTGGACAAATGATCATATTCTTCCATCATAAATGAACTACCTACTGTATAGCTTAAGGATTAGAAAGCTGCACAAGTAGGGAGCTGTTTAAAACCTGTATTCACAGAGCATTAAATATACTTTATGTAAATGCTTAATATTTATTTTGGATTAAAATGCAAGAGTAAATTTAATGAAATGCTGCTCAGACAGCTCACTACAATTTATATACTTTCGCAAAAGTCTTGTTATATTGTCAAAATCCAAATATAAGAAATGTTTCCACTAACAGCAAATTGATAATGATTACCTTTTTTACTTCACTAATGAATTTATATGTGCTTTAACACCAAATACATTCAAAACTGCACCCAATTTCCAACAGTATCATTAATTTTTTTGTCCCAGCATTCTTTTTCTATACCACATATGTCAATATGTATGCTGAATGGGTGTTTTATTGCCATTGTAATAAACCAGACTTGCAGTGTTTAATTTTTGCACAGTCTTAGCTTATTTCTTGTGACTCTATCTTTTGCCCAGTGTCTGCATATTTTATCTTCAAATTGTTGTTGTGCAGATTCTAAATAATGGACAAGCACAAGTAAGGTTTTACACTTTCGATCAACACTGCTGAATGCATTTGTGATTGTGGAGGTCTCCTTTCATTCACATCTTTGCTCTAAGCATTTTTTTTGGACCATGCTGTGAACTTAAATTTCCCTGGAAATGGTTAAAACTGATAACCATTCAAGTTGAACTCACTAGTTTGCATTAATGGCCTTGGCTTTGTGAGACAAAAGAAAAAAGCAGGATTTTTTAGTACTGTAATTTTGTGGATGGGTAATTTCAGTTAGCATGCTTATACACTACCAATGTTTATAGCTATTTTACTGCCAGCTTAACATTTTACATGAAAACCCATTTATTTTTAGTGGACAGCAAGTTCAGATCTGAAGGTGTTACCTTTAATTTTGCCTTCAGATGTACTTCTTTATACACTGCTTGAACCCAAACCTCTGACCAGGAGTCAAAGGTTATTTTATGACCTCATGACCACTATTTCTTATACTTTGTCTACCCTGTGCCTTTTACTGGTGATGAAGGACAATGTGTAAAACTCAGGGAAAGGGAAAACACAAAAGTGGCCAACTGCAGTGCTACTGCAATGACAATGATATCAGTATTAACTAACTACCTCTAAAAAATAATATTGGATAAGAATCATAATCAGCATATCATTAATCATGTTTAGGCTGTTATGAAAAAGGACACTATCATTAGTATGCTGCTTAATGCCTTGTTTATTTATTGCATTTCCCACTTTTTTATTATTATTATTCATTTTAGTTTCCTTTACCTTGGTTGATTTTTTTTTGTTTTCATCTCCTAAAAGTATATGAAAGATTAAATGTTTCTGCTTTCCAATCTGTATCTCCAACCTAGTGCACATCTAAGAAGAGAGCAGTAAAACTGTAACAAGAATAAGCTTTTGTGCAGTTTATGCTGAAACTTCTGCAACAGGCACCTCGGATAGATAGCTTCATATGAAAACTAAGCCTTCCTGTTAAATTTTCACTTCCATAGCCAAAACATTACATTCATTTGGTGTTTTTATATGGAAGGCCGCCTGTAGCTCAGTCCAAGATTACACAGTACCCTTCTTCTGCCTCCAGTGTTGTCAGTTCACGGAACATTTATACACCGTGGTAAGAACAAACGATACATTAGTAGAGGCTGAGAAAAGAGTAATAAAAATGTTTCCTTAGGTGAGGATAACCCTCTTGGAGAATTATGGGTTTTTACTAGCTTTTGATCTTTTCATGTACTGCAACTTTATGGTTTCCTGTAATAGGAAGTTTAAGTCATAGTTCACTAGTACAATGTTTAATAACATTTCTGTAACTGAGGACACAGAGCATGCTAATATTGAGGCTATAATGCTCTTTGCCAATAGGCAGCTAGAGTTGTCTAATCGAGGACTTTCAAAACATGATTTCAAATATACTATGAAAATATTTAAAACCATATGAAAAAACCTACACAATTTCCTGTATATATTTTCTTTATACTCATGCACACCTAGAAAGGAAAACACAGTCAGTGTAAGGAATGTAGTTTGCTGGGCCAATGATGACACATTCGGCAAGTCAAGATAAGCATCATCACTTCATACATTGCTCAAGATCCTATTATTTGTTAGCAGAGGGTGATGCAACTGGCAGCCAGACATGCTGTCTGCCTAACAGGAGACACTGACTACACCTATGTGGAGAGAAACAGCCCTGGCCCAGTCAGGTTTCCAGACGCTGGATCCATCACCACCGTCACAACCAATGTTCCTAAAATGGTGTTTAAGAATGGGCAGGAAAAAATGCTGGTTCTCCAGGAGCCAGTAAAAGAACTATACAGGGGTAGCAAGCAATGCTTTCATAGCCATCTCAAATGGTTTGGGGGTTTCAGTGTTAAACTTGATGCTGATTACTTTGGGTAGCCTAAGTGCCATTC
The DNA here is from genome assembly GCA_910950805.1 of Acrocephalus scirpaceus scirpaceus. Lineage (NCBI taxonomy): Eukaryota > Metazoa > Chordata > Aves > Passeriformes > Sylviidae > Acrocephalus > Acrocephalus scirpaceus. The sequence continues at coordinate 48,863,884 of OU383774.1, read as the reverse complement.
TGCTCATTGTTAAGTTACTTTCAGGGCTGGTTTTTTCCACCTATGAAGCTGACTTGCAAAAAGCAAGTTTTAAATCAGGTCATGCCTTATTTTTGTTGCCTTTTAATTTACCAGTAGAATATTGAGCTCAGACATTTTAAAGTAGCTAGTGCCCTACCCACTACAGCATTACTTATCCATTTCACTCAAACTGAATAGAGATAATTTTGATTATGTCAAAAGAAAGATAATTAGGTTCCTTTGACAGTCTGTCACTTACATGCCCTAAAACGGAAAGTAAAAATTATTAGATGCTCCTTAAAGAAGTTTGTTCATGGAGATTGTCCCTCTTTCCTCCCTTCACTTCTGTAGTAAAAATATCAGGAATGTCATGACTGGCATTTTTTGATCTTGCTAGATGGCTTTATGGGTTTCAGAAATAAACACCAAAGCTTTCTGCACCCTAACTGGAAAAGAGAAGTAAGGGATTATCAGCCTGGTCTTCCTTCATCCCATAGACTCATCAAATACTTGAGTTAACTTAAAAAATAAAACATGAGTGGTTTCACTTAAAAGCACATGTCTTATTACTTGGGTTTTGGTACCATGTCATATCATGATCCTGTAGAGCTTCCCAGGCAGACCACACCTTCATTTTATTATCCATATTTTCATGATAACTTTACACTTCTGATATGCTATCATTTGCAAAACAGCTTTGTAATGAGGTGTACTCACATAATCTAGTGAGTGAGACATGCCAGGTAAAGAAAGGCTTTTTGCTCTGTCTTCCTGTCTCTACTCAAGCTCAATTCTATCAAATCTGTATTGTGCACCACAAAACTTTGAAGGCAAACTATTTGAATACAATTAAAACCATTCTATGATTGTATGGATTTAGCCAAATGAAAATCATTTTGGTAAGTATGAATCATGTTCTTGAAAATGGGCTCGTAAGCCAGGTTCAGGTCCCATCTGCTGATTACAGGCCTGCATCAATCTCAGGAGCACCAGAACATCCCAAAATGATAATGCTATTTAAGTAGAAAACAATGTGAAAACTGAAAAGGGAAACATTGCCAGCAACCTGGCCTGAGGCTGACAAATTCTGAAAATTTCAGCTTAAATAGCTTATTTTAAAAGTTTCAAGCAACTGAAAGCAAGGTTTTCTGACAAGACATCTAAATCAGCTCACCACTGCATTTTCTATCAACTCTGCACATAGGTAGGACTCCAGATATGCGGACAGAGAGATATATGAATGTCATACATAACGAAAATTTACCTTGGTGTTTGGTCTGCATCTGGTTTTTTTTTCTCTCGCCTGCATTCAGAGTAAATTGCTACAGCAGTAAACACAGTTGTTTCACTGTAGGAAGCTTTTGCTGTTGTCATTAAATGATCTTGATTTAATGACTCAATTTTCTGTCTACTTACCAATAACTAGGAGAAGCATCAGTCTTCCAATTCTTCCTTTTAAAGGGCCAAAATTTGCTAAACCATAAATATTTTATCAAATCATGGCCACCCATTATGAGTTTGTTTAATGCACTGCAGGAACAGTATCACAAGGTTTGCATCTGGGTGGCTTAACTTGTTTTACTTTCCCGTTTGAGTGTAACATTCTTCCCACCGGAAGGAAAAGAGTAAGTATATAAAATTAAGGTCAGAATACCACAAAGAATTTCATGAGGCAGGTAGGGAGCACTCAGAAAGAACCTCCTTTAGCCTACAGTGGCTGGTTCCCCTCCGGGGTCTCCGCGGTCAGTGAGGCAGACAGGGAGCTCCCGAGTATGATGCAGAAGTCTCACCTCCTCTGTTCACCTCCTGCTCTGAGCAGTCCCTCCAAGCAGGTTCTCTCTCCCCAGAAAGCAGCTACAGAGCATTCTAGAGTCACTTTGTCAAGCTAAAATTACAAAGTGAAACTTAGTGAATGCCAGTAGAGTCTCACAAGGCACCTCTACTTCTGGCAAAATGTCTCAGAAAGCTCAATAAATGTTCAGCTGAGGTTCTGAAGTTGTATTTATAGCTATCTCCTCTCCCGAAGTCAATCAATATGGTACCTGCATCTTATGGCATTGGCCATAACTTCCTTTTGAATTGTTGCTGTTGCTTCTGCTCTTTCTGTCCTGTTTCTGGCCCTGCTGGCAGCACCGTGGTGTGGGCAGATGTGGAGTCAGTTGCAATGGTGGCAGCAATGGCATACCTAGAGTTTATAATTTCTCTTCGTGGGGAGTGAGATTTGCCAGTTTTGGCATCCTTTATGTAACTTGAACTCTTTAGAACCTATCTTCCTTTACTTCAAAATAGGTTATTTTAAGTGTTGCTGACAAAACGAAAGACTATGGACAAAAATAAGTTGCTTTATATAATCAATTAGAAGTGTATATTGCTGTGGTTTTATTTTTATACTTGTCCTATTTCCCTTACATAATAAATTAATCTAATGCCAGATATAAATTTCATTTTATTAATTAGAATTTTATTGTCCTACTAAATGAAATCAGACCAATTAGATAAACTCTACTTAAATTTTTTTTCCCCTGCCCACTACTTTCCTAATAATTATCTACCTTGTCATATACAGGCATTTATCCTGACAATTGAACTTATACTTAACCTTAAACACAACAGGTTGGCTCAGCCTCTTTGAAGTGCAACACACACGTAAGTCATGCTGAGTCACAGCTACAGAGGCAAACTAGACTGATGAGACTGATGGCAACAACCATGATTCCACAGGCCCTCATATTAACTGTAATAGAAAGTGCATAAAATAAAGACTGGGGGCCACACACCTGTTTCAAAAACCACATAATTTGAAAAAATACAGATTTTGCTTTAAGATCCCCATCAGGGGAAACCGACAAGAAACAATACAAGTGCCTAATACACTACAAAAAGTAACAAGTTCTATGGCAGCAAAATATTGACCTTGGAAACAGAGGAAAAATTCTTCCAATTTATATCCAAGAATGGTTAGGCAGCCACTTATTATTCTACCAAAGCACACCAAGAAATATTACTTTTGCAGTATGCAACAACAGTGTAAGGACACTAGAACGCCTTCCAATGCACTCCTCTTTTAGCCTGAGGAATGGAAATAATGTAATTTCAAGAGTCTTACTTGATCAAACTGGGGATCTTCTCCTCGTTGCAGAGATTTGGTCAGTGGCTTCTCCTGAAAGAAAATACATTAAATATCTATTACTTAAGATCAATACTATCATATTCTACAATTATTGTTCTGTTAGATTTTTTACTAACAATAATCTGCCTCCTGATCTGATCCTGGAGATACCAGGATAATTGTTGCATATGCAAAGGAGGCTTCTGCATATGTATCAGCCAATGCTGACAGAGTGTCTTGAGTGATTTTGGTGTCTTTTCATGAAAGAGAAGGATTGGTCATTCATTACATCTGAGTTTGTGCTCACACCAATGATAAATTCTCTCAATATCCTAAAAAAGCACCTAGTGTTTCCTCTAATACATAATCAAGAGGCTCTATTTAGGAGAAAAGGAGACTCAGAGGCGACCTTATCACTCTCTACAGCTTCCTGAAGGGTGGCTGTAGTCAGGTGGGGGTTGGTCTCTTTCTCCAGGTAGCAACTGACAGAACGAGAGGACACAGTTTTAAGCTGTACCAATGGAAATATAGGTTGGATATTAGGAAAATGTTTTTTACAGAAAGGGTGATAAAGTACTGGAATGGCCTGCCCAGGGAAATGATGGAGTCACCATCCCTGGTTGTGTTTAGATAAAGACTGGATGTGGCACTCAGTGCCATGGTTTTGGTCAAGCAGGCTGAACTACTGAGACATGGAGAAGTACACAGGCCAATATTCTATATGTATGCAACAGTATACAAAACATGAATCTCCTACACCACAATGAAAATAAACAACACATGAGGGCAGATGACAGTCTGAAAAACACGTCACTTGTCACCATCACAATTCTGCTGTGAATCACACTACTGTTTCTGGTGTCTGCAATGTGCCAGTGCCTTATTCTTCTATAAATCATGACTCTTTCTTCTCCTACAGCTGCAAGATTGGGGCTCTCCCACCAGCTCAGAATGAGATTTTGTGTTCAGCTTTCAACAAACTGTTACACTCATCAGCATCTGTTAATGTAGCAGGCAAAATACCATCCCTGCCAGAGGATATTAGATATAAAATAAAGAAATCTGTAAAGCTGATGAGATAAGGAAGTGGAGAGACTTAAGTTGGACCAAAGATTTCTACTATTTGATGTATTTTTCAGAAGCAAATGTTACCCAGTATCATCTGCTGATTTTGAAATTAATTATGCTGATCCACTTGTAATGCCAGCTGGCAAGGAGGCCAACTGTGGGGTGACTGCAGTATCCCCTGACTACCCACCAAATACAAAAATCAACAAAATGTTTTCTACTGAGTCACTGATTTACCCAGAACAGCCATCAATATTTTTCATTGTTTTCTCCAATATCTAAAGTGACTCCTCCAGGTTACATTACGGACACAACAGCTATTAATTACAACTTTATGACAGATTATTGGTGATGAACATCTAAGTAAAAAACCTTGTAACCCTGAGAAAAACACAGGACACTACCCCACCCACAATCCTCCTCCTCCATCAGTAAGTCGATGCTACCCTGCCTAGTTGTGTCTCACAGGAGGACGATACTTCTTTTGTCTATGGCTGCTCACTGGAAAGGACAGCAGATAAACTTACAAAAGTAGTGTTCAACTTATTTAAAAGGAAAAGGATTCTTAAGTTTTCATGGGTCCTGGACAAATCAGAATACTAAGAATTACTGCAGTTTAGGAAAAAAAAAAATCAACACCATTTTTTTTTTTCTTTTTAGTTATGAAATTTCTGATTCTGTTACAGAAGACTTGTGTTACCACAGAAAAACTTCTTAAGGTCTATTTCAACAAGAAGGGCTTCAGCATGCAGAAGCTTCGTGTTTCCAGGACCAACATTGCAATACTTGGCTTTCAGAGAGTAGAGTTTCAGGCAGAAATGAGGTATGGGATTCCTCATCACATGCTGTCTCTAAGGGGGCCACAATGAAACAAGACAAACCATGGTCTGGGAACCCGAGTCAGGAATTGCAATCCTGAAAATGTCCTCATCACCTGTAACCTATCTGGGGAAGCACATACACCTCCCAGATGCTTTAGCTTCTGATGACGACATTCCCAGGGGATGCACCCCTGAGTTAAAGAAGATGCCTCCATTTGACAATGCAATACAAGTCATCACGTGCCCTCCTACAGGTGCTAGCAGGGCTTCCCCAGCCACGGTGCATTGACCCAAAGAAACAATTCACAGCCCATGAAGCAGCCTTGGTCGCAGCAGAAGGCAGGTGAGATGGAGAACTGGCAGGAGCCAGGAAGGCTTCTGCTGCCCTAACTTCTCCATGTCTCCAGTTTAGGGCTTCAGTTGAGGCCTTTTTTCTCTCTTATGCCATCCTGCACCTACTGCTGTTCCTGCTGCTCCCTTCCCCTCACACTCCTGCCAGGCAGCAGCTGCTGCTGCAGCTGTCTCTGCCTCTTCGCCATGCCCCTGTTTGGGCTGCTGCTGCTTCTTCCTTGACTCTTTCCAAGGACAGTGCTGCCACTGGCGCTGCCTGCACTGGCAGTGCAGTGCACTGCACTGTGTCAGGATCCAACCTGACCCCATGAAGACAAGAGTCTTTGCACACACCCTTCCAGTTCTGGGAGTGGGGTGCCCACACCAGAGCCACTCGTATCCCTGCAGTGAATGGCAACAGCCATGTAAGATTGTATGTGGGGTTTGGAGGTTTGAGAGAACTCAGCATGGAAGTTACGACTACTTACTACCAGTGCTGAGTGTTGAATAGATAAAGAACTCAATAAAGATGAAGGGCCAGATAGAAATGTGGGGGTTTGTTGTCTAAGCACTCCTAAAATATAAAAGCATGAATACACTCATGATGAGACTAACAACAGACCATGTCAGGGAGACATTACTGAGTAAATTCAAAGGCCACTCAATTATATGCAGGTACTTCAAGTGTCCTTTGAAAATAGCAATTTTTCTTAATGCAATAAATAATTTCTTTTCATCTACTGTAAACAACTTTCCTATTCTATTTGCTTAGTTCTAATATCCTTACAAATTATAACATTTAATTTTCTGCAGTATTTTCAACATTGTTGCTATGGCAGATACTATATAAAATATATTTATACTCAGTAGTAGGTGTCTTTACTGCATACCACAGATATAGGACTTGCAAAGAAAGGTTAAAATGTGTAGTAATATGAAACTGTCTCTGGGCAATAGATTCCATAGTATTTACCCTGGAGACACAATTGGTTTTCGAAAAATCCTAAAACTGTTTTCTAGCCTCATGGTACAATTTTACTTCAATTTGTTTTCTTGCCCACCCAACTAGGAATGGCAAAGAGGCCTCTTTATATAATAAGCTGACTTATTTGAGTCTCTGTCAATATACTACATTCTACAGAAATGTCTTCCAAATCTTAGATGAATAGTTCGCCTGAATTTGGAGTCAAAGCCTACAACAAAAAAATATGAATAAGGAAAGTTTTGATTAATATGGAAGGGCCCATAGCTTACTGAACTATCAAAAAACATCAGAAAATTTCTAAAGAATGGATTCTCAATAATAACATTTCCATTTTTAATCACTAAACTAAACATCCTTATTTCTTGTTTGAAGTGCTGCCTTCAATTGCATACTCTGTATTTGTTCATGCTGGAAACTCTCATGATACAAACACGTTAGAGATAATCAGTACAGGCAGTTTAATATTTGAAACTATTGTTTCTCAATAAAACCAGCTAAATGTTTTGTGTTGCCAATGCCTACAAAACAAAATGCTCAACTAAAACTTAACTTCCTTCCTCTCCCTCATTGCTCTTGAGAAAACATAAATAGAATATAATAAAACAGAATATGTTAACTATGCAATGGAAAAGGCATATTTTATCATATTTGCATACATCAACTAAATATAATATTTATAAATTACCTAAAAAACAACATATAAATCAAACCCTCTATTTACACAGGCACACTAAAACATTTCTCCAAAGACTGTCAGTGACTTTTAATGGTTAATATATTAAGGCTTTTTCAGGGCTGCTACACAAATATAATTGGGTAAATTTACACAGGAATAGCCACCTGTCACACAACTGAGTGTTCAGGGAAACATAAAAACAAAAGGATGTTGTAGTGCCTATTAAGCTTCACTATGTCACCATGTTATAATGATATATAATGCCCCTTAAAGCTATTTCTAATCTCAGCAACCATTAGGCCTGTTTTTCCAACTGAACTGTGACAGGCCACTGTATTACTGATTGAGATAAAAAAACATTTTTGTTTTCGTTTTTTTTTTTTTTTTCTCCTTAACAGCATGGTGAAAGTATATTTTTACACAAATTATAACTTCTGCACTGCACACTAAAAAGCAGCCAGACATACTCTACTGAGTGCTCTGCTGGGGTGGAAGACTCACCAAAGAGAAAGAAGAATGGACCCTTTCATGTAAGATGGAGTAGACATAGAACACATTCAACTACTACAGCTACGTACAGCTACATATATTTTACAGATATGTAAAATGAATGTAAGCACAATCTTAAGAGCCCAAAAATCTCCGAGGGTAATTCTTTCTTCTTATGATGAATCACCCCAGCAGCCCCCTCTCCCCCAAATGAACATCTCTGTCTTATATACTTCTCAGCAGGAAAGAGAATTGGTGTTTGTAGGAATAGGTCTGCTCCCAAACATGCCAATTTTTTTTTTTTTTTTTGGCCTCGATTATTTTGGACATACAAAACCAGGAAAACACTTCACTGTCAATCCTGTCCTTGTGTGATGGGTAACCCATGTTCTCCACTCCAGTTGTGTGCTCCTGCCTCCCCCCTCCCAGAATGGATCTGTGCTGATCCTGCATTGAGCAGGTTCATGAAGCTGAACTTTCGAGTATTTACTTCCATTTGGCCCTTTCAGAACTGGATACGGAACAGTCTGTGATCACACAAAAAAGCTCTTGTATGGAAAATAGCTCTGAACTTCTCAGGAAGTGATTTTTGCCACTCATTTACTTTTTACTATTTGGGAATTCCCACCACCACCCCAAGGAGTCAAATGAATTTATACCTAAGCAATTAAGAGAGCCAAGCTTTTTGACTGAAAAGGATAATCTGTTTACACTGATAGTCTCCCACCTGCAAGTTCTATGAAACAGGCAAATTAGTGTCCTGTTTTCAATAACCATTCTTTGCAAGTCAGCAGGTCCTCATGCATAAACACATGAACTGCCTGTTCAGTGGATGACAACAGAATCTTTGACTTCTCTTAGCACCAATTAGCTGCTAGACACTTCTTTTAAGAAATTGTGTCAGTGACCACGGTACACAGAGAGTAAAATAAAGAAGATTTCCCTCATTAACCTTTGAAATTCTAAGTACACAGCAACTGGAAATTCTAAAGGCAAACATAATAAGAAAGATATGATAATACAGCTTCAAGGGAGCACCACAACTTTGCATAAGACAAAATTACAGATACACAAAATGTTAACAAAAACTGTGATGGACTTCATTTAACTGTTGAAAATTGAGTAAAAAAAGCAATGCTAACTGTGCATGGTACTTCATATGGTGGAAATAAGCATATTTCAAGTGACCATGAAATATATGTAAAAATATGCTACATCTCCAAAATAAAAATTATTTAACAAGCTCAAGTCAAAAACCTACTTGTCATTACAGTTAATGCACAAAAATAATGAAAGGTGAATGTTTAAAAGACAAGCTCATTATTACTGAGTCTATTCTTTCTTCATGTAATTGTTTTGGGGTTTTTTTTTTTTGTAACATCTCTTCTGTTTTGTTGATATGGAAAAGGATGTGCCCGTACTGTTGAATATAAAAATACAGGAAAACATCAGATCAGCTTCAAATACAGGTTTTCACTCCCTGGCTTTTACTCTTTGGCATCCTTGTCATGCACTGTTCCAATTCAATGATAGACTATGTCATCACATCAGGTATTGCAGGCTCATTTTTGTCTGATTACCACATTCTCTGCAAAAGGCATCTTTTACCAAGGTGTCTACCAAGAAAACTAAAACGTGAACACATAAATTTTGGTCATGTGAATTTTTAGTCTGAGGTAACTGGTATGTCAGAAAAAAATGACCATACAGGCCAAAAAAAAAATCAAATTGATTTTCGGAAGTACTGCTCTACAGAAGTAAATTTCAAGTATCCTGAAGAGAGAAGCAAACCCACTGAATTAGAAATTGCTATTGCACGCACAGTACAGAAGTTAGCACGACTATCTCCCCAAGATAACACAGAATGTAAAGAAAAAAACCCCAACTCCCAACAAACAAAACCAATTTTCTTTCACTAGCCTTTAGCAGGCAACTCAAGAACTCTACCATTCTTACCTGAACAGTACAAAAATTCCCAGATATTCCCTCAACTCAGTATTGACAATAAACAGTCGCAAACTTTAAACAAAGGTGAAATGCTGTTACAGATATACGGGTAACAGCAAAAAACCCTCCAGAAAAATGAAACCAAACCAAACCAAAAAAACTCAACAAACAAATAAAACAACACAACTCCCAAAAACAACAACCCAAACAAAAAACCCCAACAAATCCAAACAGCAAATCTACTACTCTCAGCATTTCTATTTTTCACTGCAAAATAAGATGCTTTATTGTACGCAGGAAGTAAAATGTTTCTTTTACTACCATATTTTAAGCCCAAAAAAGCTGATAGCTTCTAGTGGACCAGTTCTGAAAGAAATATTTCATATACATGCTTTTGTGAAATCTGTAAGGTGAAAAGAGTACTAAGGATAACTTTACTGAGATTTGAGAAACACTCTAGAACAAGTGAGAAAAGAAATTTTCTTGGCTGTTTGTTTTCAGAGCTTGTTTTAATAGGAATGCCTTCTCGAAGCTGTAACTTAATGAACATGTCAAAATCCTCTGTCTATTAGGATCCTCCAGTGTTATAATACTGTCCCTTGGTATTCCCTGATTTTATTTGTTCCAGTACTACAGTGTACAGAAAAAGAGGTAGATTTTACAACCTAAGTATGATAAATTTAAAAAAAGACCATCTGGAGACAAAGTGTGGGCACTTAATGTTGACACCATAATTCCATCACAGCCTTGTGTTAGTAGATTGTGTGATTCTAACCTAAAAAATTCCAATATAAGAAGATAAAATTTTGTTGATTGGAACCTAAATTGCTAGGGCAGGGAAAGTATAAGGCCTCAAGAGTGGTATTATAGGATGCCGTGTGAGAGTCCAAGATCTTTCATTTATGAGCCTGTTGGAACAGAATAAGCATGATGCTCTAAAAAAATATTTGATACAGTGATTTCCATGTAACAATAAGAACAATAGATCAAAACTCCCAAGTCTACATTGAGATCTTTGCATGAAACTGCTATTTGAGGTACTGTTTCAACAGTTTATTAAGGTTTTTCAGCTATGTGACCTGGCTCAGCAAGGCCCAAGGGGAGGGGGTAGGGCTGTGGGAGCAGGAGACTAGTTCTGTTGTAGCAGGGACTAATGGCTCCAAAACCTGGGAATGTGTCCTGGCCTGTGGGCAGGTGTGGGTGAGACTCAGAAGAGGCCATTAAGGCTTACTAGTGCCCTTAGGGCCCTGACCACTGGTTACTCACTCAGAATAATGTGACCTAATTTAATAAAGCCTATAGGAAGCCCTTATCAGCTGATTTGACTAAATTTAGGGTTGTAATTGCAGGGCTGCTCCAAGCATAGCTCAGATCTCTGCAAACAGGAAAAACATTCTCTCAAGACCCAAACAGCCAGGGGTAAGCAAATAACCCTGGCCTGGTCTGCTCTCTGATGTCCACTACTGCTTTAACATCAGGTGGATACTTACTGTCACCAACTGTGCACCTGCTTTCACAGAACAGAAAAAGGGATGAGGAAAGTGTATTTCTAAAGTGAATTTGAGAACTACTGCCAGTAGTTTTCTTTAAAATTCTGTTACTTGGAGCTTTCTTGGCTATGTGTTTATTTCATCGGCTGTAACTGTACCATGAGAGGTGTCCCCAGGTGATTTGATCTGAAGCCTTTTCCTCCTGGTTACTGGTACTGATTTTACAGACTTCCAAGGAGGATGCCAGATGCCCTTGCAGAGCTAATGTAAGCCTTCACTGTTCTTTTGCTACAAGTACGTTGGCCCTGAAAGCCACAGCTTCCACATTTATTGCATGCCCAGCTAGTGAAACAAGACCTTATTGGGTGGATCTCCAATTTGGGAAGGTAGTTACACGAAGTATTTCAAATTTTCTCATATTTGTCATGCCACCAGATACACAGGGTCAAATATGGTATAATTCAAGCTGTCTGATGTATAAACTGTGCCATGCCAGATTCAGGCCCAGAAAAGAGCACATAAATTCAGCAGTGCCTCATTGACTTCAAATGTGACTCTGAAAGCATGCAAAGGATGAAGCTGTGAAGCTATGGGAAGCTACCTCTATACTGAATTGCTACTTATCTGGCAACAATGCTACCAAAGTGTACACTTGATTTTCTTCTGTCCTTCATGATGACAGACCAGTGGTAAGATTGGCCTGAAATGACTGTAGTAGGACTTTCATTTTCTGGAGAGTGATAATAGCCAATATCCTTAAATGACACAAAAATGTGATTAAGGGCATGTGGTAGGTTCTCTGCTGTATTTGCAAGCATTGGCCAACATGTGATGTAGTGTGACAGCCTCAGTGACCTTGGATTGAATCTGTCTTGCAATGTTAAATTCTCCTAGTGATTTGAACCATCGTATGTACCATTGACTATCCTCCAGCTGCATCCATGCAGTAATGAGGCCGAGGGACAGTGAACATCCTACAGAGTCTTGCCATTGGAATGAGCTCTGCTCATGTCTCAAACAGCATTCTGCCCACACACGCAGCCATGGAAACCCCAGGAGCACTGAGAAAGTGCCCATTGACACTATCTGACTCTGAAATGTGTGAGTGTTTTACGGACCTGTATCTAAGTGCAAATGACAATGCCAATGTCTGTGCAAAAATGTGTCTGTTCCCTTCTTGACTTGATAAAATGGTATGGTTTTCCCCTCAGTCTAATATAGGTGCTGGAATCAGACCACACTGCATGCTCTCTCTGCCCTCCTGCACACCCTATGATTACTTTTGAAACTCTACATTTGTCTCTTCCTCTAGCTCTTTTCTTCCCAGCTGCATCCTTCATAGTCTTCTCCCTCAACTTCTGTGTTTCAATTCTGCAATATGTCCCCCTGAACTACACAGAAGATACCCAATCTATGATCACTGCTTCAATCACGCAAACCTTTCTAGGTCTTTCTGGAAGATAATTGTCCTGAGGTTCAAGATTACCCACCCTAGCTCTGTACTGCTCAGTGCCTGGCTTCTGCTACAGGTCTCCACCTGAGAAACATACTGAGATAACTAGAGGATGACATTTTATCTGAGATGGTAAGTGAAAGGAGAAGTGAAGGATCTTTATGCTATTGGACTTGTCTTTGTTATATTTGATTGCTCTCCATCTTTAGTATAAAAGGCCAATCTTTCTCGTGATTTTCTGCCTTCACATCCTTTCAGTTCCTGAGTAGAGCTTGATCATTTCATGGAAGAGATCTCCCAGGCTTAGCTGCCTTTCCTTTTTCTGGGTAAAAGAACACACTGATCTGGCCCAGCTTGGGCTTCATTATCACCAGTGGACTGGACTACATTTGGAAAGCCAGTGAACTCCCAAGGAAAGCTGATTAGTGAAGGAGGGAAGAGTAATGACTGAACCATTGTTCTGCTTAATTGATTGTTGAAACAGAGAAGTTAGCTGCTGGAAAGTCTGAGTAAAAGGAAACAGAACCAAGGAGACAGTCCACACAGAAATTAAACTCAGAATCAGAGAATCATGGAATGGTTTGGGTTAGAAGGACCTTAAAGATCACCAAACTCCAACCCTCCTGGCATGGGCAGGGACACCTTCCACTAGATCAGACTGGGGTTGGCTTTTCTGGGCAACAAGAAGTCCTTAGATATGGCTAGAAGTTGAATAAAATACTGAGACCAACTACTAGTCTAAAAAGTTAGACTCAGGATCCAGTCAATGACTTGCAGAAAAGGAACTCTGCTGAGCTGACACTTTCTGGAGGGACTAGGAGACAGACCTCTCCTGAGGTGAATGACTGTACTTGGTCTTCCAGACTACAACTGACTGACATAGATTTGCACATTCAATTAGCACATCCACTGTAACAGATCTGTGGGGCTCCATACAATGAAAGGATCATACACATTCAGGTTACATATTGAGTACCTAAAGTAATATGCTGTGGAGATGCTTTCACTTTCTTATGAGGAGGTGAGAGAACAGTCATCAGCACAGTATAATAAAGTGAGGTAGAATTTCATAAAGAAGCATCTTAAGTACTTCAGAGACAATTACTGAAATAATAATTGAGAATAATTATTCTTATTGACCTACACATTATTTGTTGCAACTAGGTCTAAAAAAGCTTTATAATAACATTTATTTCCATAATTTAAATGCGAAATAAATAATACAGTAGAAATAAAGAATTATGAGACATTAGATACAGAGTTATGGCATATGAATGATGAGGTCCTTACAGCTGGGATTGACTGCCACATGCTTTACAAAATTTTGACTAGCACAAACATGGAATTATTTGTGGAATAAATGAATTAGATTAATGATCAGTGGCATAATCCTTCAGTGACACAGAAGGGGATAGGGACAGATGACAATGGGAAGCCAGAGTGCTTGTAGCATTTATAGAGGAAAGGTCTTAGGCAGATAGGTTTTTTATGAGAAAAGAGAACAGAATTTTCAATATATATTTGCATAAAGGTATTCAAATAAAGTTGTGTAATTGTCAATTTGTCTGGGCATATATATACTGAGTGAAGAGCCTGAACAGAGCAAGGCAGCTTGCCCTTCCTCTTTTCCAGGAAATTACTTGTTCCTTACAGTAACTACTGTCTTTTCACTTTGAACAAACGGGGGTCCAAAGTCCCTGTACATGCCAAACTATTAATGATGACTTCGAATGAAAAATACATGTAACAGTAATGTGTGTCATTACAGGTGACAACCAAGGAGTTGTCACCTTGTGTGATGCAAATGGAGTTTTAGTCTATGTAAATCAGAAAATTCTACATTACAGCTGTGGGATAAAACTGCTTGGTGTTATCACAGCCTACAAGAATCTTACTAGTTATCACAGCCCAGTCCTCAGAAAACAAAAAACCTACTTCCTTTTCTCTCAAGTCTATTCTTAGCATATTCTTCTCTTGCCTAGAGAAAGTGAAGCCTAGACTGAAGCTAATCAAAAGTGAGTCCCATTATACTGGTTGGTCAGTCTCTGCAGTTTGCATTATTCTTTCCTTTCTTTCAAAGTCTTCTGAACCATCTGCTAGGTTGTTATCACCAGCCCTGTCTTGAAACAGATCCCTATTTTAGTATCTTCAAGCTTCTAATGAAATGGAAGTATTAAAGGCACTAGTATCAACCACATTACTCCTTTCAGGGTTTTTTCCTAATGGTGAGATGAAACCTGCCTATTAAAAGGAAGGAGTTACATGCAGAATACATGAATATGCATATAGTCCCAAACCTATAATGAGTAAATTCTGTTCTTGAGTTCAGTATTCAGAGGGAGATCCTGATTTTAGACAAGCTCAGTAAAAGAAGATGCTTGCAGGAGAAAAGCATAATGAAAGTTTACCAACAGCTAAATTAACCATTAACAACTGTCAATGCCTGTAGCTCCCTATGTTTTATCAATGTCTACAGCTGTGTGTAAGTACTGCTGAAAGCCGTATTTAAAGATTAGCCTGCTCTGTATGCACAGGATGAATTATTACCCAAAGTGATAATCAACAGTCCTAAAAAAGGAAACTGTTTTCTGGGCTTTCTCCTCACAGAGCTATGAAACATATTCTTTCATTTAAACTGCAAGAATATTTCCCTGGCTTCCTCTTTTTAGCTTCATTTCAAGGTCACCACTGCTAGAAAAAAAATCAGCAGTAATAAAATATCAAATTGTTTTTATAAGTGAAGCAATGCAGAGAAGATTTAGAATAAAAATTGATAATAGTTAAATATGAATTAAATCAGCTGTGAAAAAAGGTCTGCAGAATAAAATCTCAAGATTTGTTACAAATAAGAACAACTATCTACTGAAAAGAACCAGGAAATTATTAAAAATTATCAAGAAAAAATTATTTACATTTAATTTACGGGAATTTAATTTTATAAACTGGACAATCTACTTTAATCAAGTCTGCTGTCAAATACTTTTAATTTGAAATAACATAACTTGACAATCTGGGTACAGTAGTTAATCATTGAAAATTAGCCACATGATTGTGAACTTATAATTACTGAATTGATTTTTTATATATCAGAGATCCTAAAAAGGGGAAAAATTGACCTGAAATTCTGAATAAAATATTCTGCAGACAAAGTTGAAAAAAGTCGAATCTGGAAACCAAAGTTTTCCATTTCAATTTGTTAAAGACTCAGCAGTGGATAGTTGACATTATATTCATGTCTAGAAAATAATATTAACTGAGGAGTGTGTTTTTTATGATGATCACTGCCAGATCCAGTAACCAAAACGTCAAACGATATTCGTTTGCCAGCCAAGGCAGCAGGAGGAGTAGGTGACATTGACCTCTGCTTTCTCTCCCACTGGAATATTGCTATCCCAGATGAGACTTCATGGGGCTGCAGGAAGGGGTGGGGTTTGCTGTGCCCTTCACCGACACCCTAGAAAATAGCAAAGATTTCTAGTGCCTTTCTAGCATCTGCAAATCATGGTGTGACACAAACATGGTTTTCCAACACAGTTGTCACAACACTGTAATTTTCACTTCGGCTCTGCATGCATCACAAAAGAAAGAGATTGATCTATCACATGGGCATATGGAACCCAAAGAAACTGAGAGAAAAATTCCTTAAAACAGCAGTAATGATAATCAGCAAGTATAAGCAGGCAGAATATGTGTATGAAAAGAATGATCTAGGCAAAAAAAGGTATCAGTAAGTATTTAATTTAACCATAGTAACTTCAGAGCTTCAGTGTAAGCTAGACTTTGTGATAAAAGAGATGCAAAGGCAACAATATTATAAACAGATCATTTTATCTTCTCTAGAAGACATCCAAAGTATTCATCACTCATTATAAAATTAAGCTTTCATATCTTGTAATGACTTGGAGAAATCAAACTAGAAATATCTCAATGTTGAGCATGGTGCAAGTCTGACTTTCTTTGAAGTACACTTGAATTTAATTAGAACATAAACTTCAAAGAGTTCACCATCTGACTACCTATTGTGAAAAAAGGCCAAAAGGCAGCTTTTCACCATCAATTTATAAACTTCATCTCCCAAATCCCTGGGACTTCCAGGTCACAATTCTAATCAGTAGAATAAAATGTGGGAACAAAGCTGCTAAACATCCAGAAGCTACCTCACAAAAAGGGTAGACCTAAATTCTTACCTGTTATTCAAGAATAATTTTTGCCATTTTCCCTTGTCACTTCTTTCACTACAACCTAATTATTTCAAGATCATTTTGACTGAATGTCTACAGAATCCTGCTTACTCATTGGTCACAGCCAACCTCAAACAGCAGCATGCCATGACTTGTAAGTTTTATTAGTACTAATGAGATGTGAGTATGTAATTGAATTATTGTTAGTGTCTCATGGTCAGACCCCTGTAAAAAATACGTTCTGAAAATGATGACAGGAAGGTGACATTCCAGTCTCTTGCAATATTTCTACATTCTACATTGAATTTACCAAATAAAATTCCATTGAACAACCTCTAGAATAAGATCAACATTCAGATAATAAATAGTTTCTCAAAGTGAAAAAACCAACATATTACCACACAGCAACTCAAAATCGTCTTGACACAAGGTGAAATGGGAATAAATCCACGCCTGAAATCTTATATGAAAATTTAGAGGTTCATGTTTAAGAGTAACAAAGGTGCTGCAAGGAAATTATTTCCTCAGTACTGGTCATCTTGCTGTTTTCCTGATCTTATCACGTAATTTTATACACATTTTGTTTTAAAATTTTAAAGACATTCTCTGTGCATCACATGACGACTGGATGGTAATAAATAGCTACTGGTATTTTATTTTTTTAAAAGGACCTACACTATGATGTCAGTTTATTCTACTTTTTGTGATTTGGAGGGAATTCATCAAAGAAGAAAAAAATGGATTTTTGTCATAATGTTCTTTACTGTAAGCTTTTTCTGGTGTTATTTCCAAATTATGTAAGATAGTTCTGTCATCTTGCATCTAGTTAATATTTCAGAAGAAAGCCGGGTAAAACTTTCAAGCATCAAATGCTTCTGAATCTAAATAAAATCTAAACAGATGCCATCAGAATAAAGAAAATTTTAATTTTGCCCTTCAAAATATCCTGAAAATGGGGAACTGAACTAAGTATTCTACATTGGACTTTATAACAAAAACATTCTAAGATTTTACTAAAATTCTCTTATAGTACAGAAGTAGAGATTTCTGGTTATTTTGGTTTTTTTTCTTTAACTTCATCAGAACTAAAATATAAGCCATAGAAATATTCTTCCTTATGCAAAATAGCAAGACTGTATATAAAATGTAATCTCAAGTTAAATGAGCAGAGTCCTGGAAGTTCAGTTACATAAGACAAATTGTAACAGACATACTGGTGTGTTAAATTTGCCTAAAAATACAAAAAACAATGGCTCTCTCACTGTGCAAGATCTTGTAATGTAACTCCTTTTTCAAGTCCTGCATGCTTTTTCATATCTGCAAAATAGGTGCTATAGCCATCTGTTAGATTCTGAAATATTCTACTGTCAGAACTAGAAGAGGAGCCAGCAGTGGTAGCCATTTTCATGTTTTAGTTAAAAACCTGTAATGTTCAGAAATACTTTTATCACATTTCAGCATTTTCTAATCTATTTTGACTCAAGTGATTGCTCTCCCAGCTGTGAAATCTATGCTGGCTGACACTCCTTCTGTCTCTCAATCCCATTTACATGTGCCCATACTGCAAACAGAAATTAAATATTAATTCCTTTTCATGTCACCCCTTCAGCATATCTTGCATACCTCTGCCCTCTCCCACAGCATTCTAATTGCCATAGCAGCATATCTTACAGTTTGGGAAACACTATCAAACTCCAACGCAGATTACAAGCAAAATATTCTCCGTTGCATAGCAAGCAAGGCTGATTTTAAAACAAATTCAAAGCACAGTGTATTTGTACGCATGGGGTTTCTTTTTACTCACAAGAGGTTCTGCCATGATGATGCGAATCTTGCGCTCAGCCAGAGTAGTGAAGTTAACAAACAAGCTCTTCAGGACATATTCGCCTGGTTTGCTGTCCGGGTCAATGCTGATGGGCAGCATGGCTGGAGGTCCTTTTTCTCTCTGTGTACCAGAAACAGGAGGGACAGGTGGCTTGATATATCCGTTACCAACTGGAGAAGCTGAAATGTAGAAAAGACATATTTACTTCTGGTAATTACAGTAACTCAACATGGTTTAATTTTCACAAAGCACCTCAACGTCTCACTACACTGTCAAAGCAAAATTGGAGACTAGCTGCTAATCAAAGAAATACACAACACATCAATATAACTTCCATGGAACCATAGGTAAAATACACATTATCTAACTGGAAGAAGAAATCAAAGATTAAATAAATCTTTTACATTAAAACTGAGTGGTGTTTACTATGCAGTGCATACTCAATCCTCTTTTTTTTTTTTTTACATGGTAAGACTTGCTGAAAAACTGAAAAACATCCTCTTCTTTATTTTTTTGCATGCAAGTCAGACCTGTAACTCAGTTGTCAAGTTACAAAAATTTATTCTTCGTTGCTATTCAAACTGGCTTAGCCTTGCCAAAGTTAGGAGTCTGGTCTTTTGACTATGGTGAGTTGTGAAGGGTCTTATTCTCTTGTAATCTATACTGAGGTCAGTCAAGAATAACTCAAAAAACAACATACACGTTACCTGTATAAATCTTACATGAAGTGTCAGACACGAAATGTTTTCCATGTCCAAAAAGCATTAATCATGCATTAGCTTTCCTGAAAGTACCAACAGTTCCATCTGGCACTTTTGAGATTACACCTGGTGTATTTTGTTCAGTTTTGTGCTCTCCCTCACAAGATTGACATTGCTATTCTGAAGCAAGGCCAAGAGAGGACCATGAAGATGGTCAGGGGCTTGCTAGATTAGTGAAGGCTGAGAGTGCTGGACCGATTCAACCTCGAGAAGAGAATCCTACCGCACTCCTTAGCTACCTAATGGAGTATAGCAAAGATGCCAAGGAACTAGATTCTTCTTTGAGATGAGGATGACAGGACAAGAGGCAACAGACACCAGTTTGAAGGTGGGAAATTTCTATTAGATATATGGAAATAATGTCCACTGTGAGAGGGTGATTAAACACAGATACATGTTTAAACATTGTCCATAGATGCAGCAGAAACTCCATCTTTTGGAGACACTTGAAAGTTGACCAGACAAAGTCCTGAGAAACCTTCCCTAGTTGGTGAGCAAGCAGGGGTTGGACTAATCCACCAGGGATACCTTCCAATCTAAATTATCCTGTGATTGAATTCCTCATAACGAGTACCAAGATATTGCATACTAGACTGAGCTCTACTTGCTGTTTTTCTGTGAATGAAGGAAAAATAAATGGAAGCACTTCAAATGCTACCATTTTACACATAAAATTTATAAATCCAAAATCCTCAGGGCTCAGCTCTTATTGGTAATAAAAGTCATGTTTGGTCTTCAGGCAGGAACTGGTAGCACACTCTCTCTGTTAGTTTTGCCAGAGACTTTTAAAGTAGCAAATTAAGTAACACTGGCAAGATCAGCCATTAGCCACTCTGACTATAATAAAAATGTCGCAATGCCCACGAGCACTACTGGTGACTGGGACAGAGATGCTTTAATGCAATAAAAACCATGGAAATATTATGAACTAAAACCATTACAGCACTTTCCCACAGCACTGCACTTCAGAGCGTTACGTTATATGTTGCATCCAAGTTGCAAAGAAAGACAGAAAAAGAAGAATGAACTACAATGATGGTTTCCTCACATCTCATACCTTTAGTCCATTCCTCTGAGGAACAGAATTGCAAGTGTTACTGAAATTAATTGTCAATTATTAGTGACATATGATTGTTTTAAGGATAAATCAGATTTTTGACCTTTCCTATGGACTTTAACACTTCATTGCTGAACAAAAATGAAAAAATAATTGAAAGAAGAAATTTTATGGTTTGAGAGTATTTAAATCAGAACCCAAAATTACACACTGAAAAAATAAAGAAGGATTATCTATACTTTTCTTTGAAAATAACCCCTCACTGTTGAGGTACAGCATCACTCTTCAGCACAGCAGCAGCACTTCTCCCACTGCGACAGATGTTTCCTGCTAGATTTGTTTCCTGCAAACTTTCACTTGATTTTTGAGGGTAAAAGCATTTTCATGGAATCTTCCTGGCATTATGACTCTTGGCAAAAAACAAAGTGTATAAAACAGCCCTACATTTATATTACACAAAACTTGTTCTAAAAATACACTGTTGTTCTCAAAAATAATCTACTTCAAAGTACTGAAAGAAGTGCCACCAGAGAAGAGTGTGCATGCTACTGCTCTTCTGTCATCACCTAGGCTCTCTTAAAACTTAATCATGAAGACAGTGGGATGCAAAGGATCAGATGCAAATTTTTATGGACTATCAAATACACCAGTAATGGAAATCTCTCCACAAATAGCTTCAGGATGGAGTCAGACAATACTTTTACAATTAGGAACATATTTGCCAAATGTGTGGTTTTGACCGGCTCACATCTACCCATGAAACCAGCTCGATCTCCAAGTGCTCAGTCAGGAAAATTTTTTGGTGAGCATCGAGCCCAATTTTCTTAAGGATTGGCGTCCTTTGTGCAGCGCAAGCCCGGTCCCTGGCAGTGCCAGCACGCCGAGCTCCCCGCGCCGTTCCCAGGCTCCGTGCCCAGCGCTGTGCCCGGGCTGGGCGGGCGGGCTGCTCGCCAGCCCGGCCCCTGCCAAGCACAACACTCCCGGGCTGGGGCCAGGCAGCCGGCCCAGGCTGCCTCTCGGAGGGATCTGCAGCAACCTATTCGAACACAAACTCGCCTTCTGTTCCTCGGCAATTCTGCTTTAAACCTGGCTACTAAGCTCAAAACATCGGGGGGATTCAAGGGAGGCGGGCAGGCACGCAGGCGGTGGGTGGGAGCAGGTACGGTTCATATCCTGGCGAAACTGAGCTTAAAAAACCTTAGCTGCCACCCTCATCTTCAATCATCGTAGCATTCAGCCAGGATTCTGAGTCTGGAATTTAAATCCACATTGTCGTTGTTAGTAGGAAGCCTTTTAACAATGATTCTGCTAGGTTTGTGACACGGGCAGATTTAATTTTTTTTTTCCCAGACATCTAACTGAAAAATCACTTATTTGCACACAGTAATAGAGGAATGCAATTATCTGTGAGATTTGCCAGTGCACCAAAAATTTTTATTCTAGCTCTTCTCAGAAATAAGGAACTTTACAGCTGTTCCCCAAATACAGAAAAAGCACATCCTGGGGGTTAACATCTATCATTACAGAAATTACAGCAGTTAGAGAAATGACTGACATATGATATTGATTTAGTTCAATTTTTCAAAAGACCATTGAGCTGTTAACTCAATTTAAGTATCTTTAGTGTGAAAGCTAACATTGCCAACACTCCGAGGGTCTCGAGTTGATCATGAGTGGTGATGAACTCTCATATACAGGTTTGGCTTTCTAAGGCGTCTTTTCAGCTCCATCATCTCCAGCATTTGCATATGCTTGATATTTGCGTTGCAAAATCCTGGCCCAGTGACAAGACTATCACTGATGTCCATACTGATAATGTATGAGCTTTAAAAGAATATAGGTTTTATGCCTAGACTGAGAGCCCTGTAAAACTCACTAAAAAATAGTTGCCTCTGAGACATAAAATCAGAAAACAAGGACCCAAAATTTAAGAAGTAGCTGCATTGAAGCCATCCCTGGTTGGTCCCTTTATGTTGACACATTATAATTTGCACCTTAGAAGTTGCAATAAAAATGATGTGCTCAGTCTCACCATCTATGGCAGTGAAACACCGCCTCATTAAATAAAACGCAGAATTTTAACATGAGAAATCACCATGTATAGTTTGTGTGGGTTCATGCAGAAGATATATGGAGGGAGGTGGGTGGAAGGAAGGAGTTATACTCAATTTGAAATACTGATTTTCTTAACAAATTTAGGTTTTACTGCCTGATTTCAAAATAACAAATGTTATACAAAGAGAAGTACCACAGAAGCATTTAGTTTGAATGTCTACATATTGTGGGGTATTGGTCACCACATAAGTACTGCACTAAGCTAAACCCTTTACCTAGAGAAAAGTAGCTAGCTCATCCCAGAGGAGAATGAATGGAGATGCACATGGAGGAGACCATGGTAACCCTGATGCCCAAAGACTCTGCAATAGCAGAGACTCTAAAAATCAAGTTTAGAAAGTTGTATACATATTTAAAGGTCCTACCCTATGAAAATCTGTAACAAAGTTTAACCATGCTAGATCAGCTATAAAATGTCTGTACGATTTGGGGGTGGAATTTTGTCTGAAGCACCTTTTCTTGTTTCCAATACAGCCCCTTATTTTTCTGCTAAATGTGCAATAGGCTGTATTTCAAATTATAGTCCGATCCTACAGAGTATTTTCATTTAAGGCAGACTATAGCCGTATTATTTTCTCAATTTTATGTACTTTTAAAAAATTAAAGCCAAGGAATAAATATGGAAGTATCAGTGATATATCACACGATTGTCATCATAACCATATACTATTGCCACAGAAAGGCCTCCTGACAAAATCACTGCTAGAATTTTCCACGTATTGATCATTTCCCTGATCAGAAAAACAGCTGTAAAAAAGCACAGTAGTTTCAGCACAACACATGATCAAAAGCTGATAGTGAGCATGAGTACCAAATTAAATTATCATTTAATTATCATAGTCCCTGCTATGATCTGCACTACAGGTATTTTTCTTAGAGCTGCAAGAGGAATCAAAACAACTGAATGAACATAATGCACAAGCCAAGAAACTGCTTCATTGGATATAACTTCAGCCATACAGCTACTGAATATCCAGTATCTTCGAGCAGAAGAGCAGAGGTTGCATTTTTTTAGTAAACTATGTCAAATTTACACTTTAGCAACAATGAACAAACTAGTAAGACAAATGCAAACATCTATTTGCAGTATTTTCATACCTACCGAGCCCCTTTATAAAGCCGATCACGCTGGATTTTCTCCAACATGCTACTGTAATATCCATGAGCCTGTGAATTCCTGAAATGTTCCACTCCTTCAGTTAGAAAAGTTAGAATCCTTTTCTAACTAAAATTGAAAAATAAATTAGTTGTTTCATAATCCTGTTTCACACTTCCTCACTGCTTGTGAGGAAGACATTTCCTTCAGTTTCTTAGTATTGTTTCTCAGTAGACAAATTCTGAGGACCGGCAATGTGTGAGCTAGAGCAGGCCTGCGGATCAGCTCAGCCTTTCCATAACCAAAGGGGTAATTTTTAGCTTCAGCATATGATGATGACCACTCAGAGAGTGGCTGCATGTCTATATTTATCCACAAGTACATACTATGCTGACAGATTAGTGAAACTACTTCAGGCACTCCAAGAACATGAGACAGGATAATGGAGTTCGACAAAAACAAACCACACATATCAAACACATGTATTATCATACAACCCAAGCTGAAACAAATTAGTATAGAAATGTGAAGCACAGTGACAACACAGGATGGGTTTTGTTTTGTAACTAAAGTCTTTTGGCCAAAAGTACATACAGTCTAAATTCCTTGCGATAAAGCCAACGCAGTATCTCTTCTTTTCCTATGCCAAGAATCAGTGAGAAACCACATATCCTTAAGAACAACCGTACATCTGCTGCAATAACTCTTGAGAAAATTTGCTTTGTTTTAAAACAGCAATTACAATATTAAAAAGAAAACACATTATTAAATAAAGCATGAAGAATTTAATTTACAAAGATATGGTCAATGTGTCACAAAAGGTTGCTTTTTCAACTTTTGAAGGAGAACATTCCCAATTAATTCAAGCTTGATAGACAGAGAATAAAGAAGGGAAACTTGCTGAAAGAAACAAACTAAAAGCCTAGCAGATCCATTTTTATCCTGGTGAAATAAATGGTAAGATTCCCAAGAAAATGTTATTCCAGCATATTAGTAAGATGCACTAATAGCACTATTTTAATGTAAGCATTATTTTCATAATTAGTTTTCATATGTCCAGTTCTGGGTCCCTCAGTTCAGGAAGGACATTGAGACTCCTGAGCATGTCCAGAGGAGGGCAACAAGACTAGTGTGGGGCTTGGAACACATGACCTATGAGGAATGACTGAGGGAGCTGGGGTTGTTTAGCCTGGAGAAAAGGCGACTCAGAGGTGACCTTATCACTCTCTACAAGTTCCTGAAGGGTGGCTGTAGTCAGGTGGGGGGTGTGTCTATTCCCCCAGACAACAACTGACAGAATGAGAGGACACAGTCTTAAGTTGCGCCAAGGGAAATTTAGGTTGGATGTTAGAAGAAATTCTTCACTGAAAGCCTGACTGGCCAATGGAATTGTCAGCCCAGGGAGGTGGTGGAGTGACCGTCACTGGACATATTTAAAAAAAGACTGGATGTGGCACTGGGTGCCATGGTTTAGTTGATGAGGAGGTGTTAGATCATAGGCTGGACTAGACAATCTTAAAGGTATTTTCCAACCTAGTTCATCCTGTGATTCTGTGAAATCTCAGTAAACATGTATTCTAAAACTCCAGATTCTGAAGATTGTCTAAAACTGTTCAGGCAACCATTGGAGAAGACAATCAGTCGATTTTGCACAGCTGTCTGGACATTAGAACATGACATAAAACTATTCCAACTCATTCTGACTTTCCAAAGCCTATTTAATCCAAATACTTGATTCTTCAGTAAGAGTTTCTTTGGTTTCTAATTGGTTTCTTTGACCAATTAGATAGACGGTCTGCAATGCAACAAAGATAAACCCCAAACAATTATATGTAAAACAAAAGCCTGGAAATCCTTATGCCAGAGGAAATACTATCTAGTCTAGAAGATAATATAGAGAAGAGACAATAGGGTCAGTGGGGAAAAGTACAACAGAAGTTCAAGATTCTGGAGCAAAACAGCTCATTTGGAAGACAAGTCTAAAGGGAATAGATTTGGGAGGATATCCAAGAAATTGTTGAGATGACCTCAGCTCGCCGAAACGGATATCCTCAAATACTTGATTATGCCAAACCTATGAAATTTATACATTTCATATGTATAAATGTAATTTATACATTTCAGATTCTTTAATTTCTTTAAAGAGACATGCCTCAGGAGAGTCATTTGTGTAAACAGGCATGGAGAAGAGAAAGGAAGAAGATATCTTCCAAGATAAAAGCACTCCAGGACTTGGTTTCCAATTTACCCAAGATAAGACCAATATTTTAAATTATTTCTGTCTGAGTACTTAGTGAAAAAATGCTGTTGCCAGGTTTAGACATACTTCACTCTTTTCACAGTACTTGCGGCGCTACAAAAGACAGTTCCCAATCCTGTAGACTTGGTTAGGCAATTCTTGTCCAAAGGTCCTATTCCTTTTACCATAATAGAATTGGAGAATGCAAAATTCATGTGAACTCAAGGAACAGCAAAGATAGAATACAGGAAACAAATTAATTAGGACATTCACTAAGAAGTGGCGGAATTGCCAATAAAGTGTAAGCTTTGGCCAACCAACTTCTCTACCCAAGGAAAAGGAGGCTTGAATGTTGTGTGTGTGTGTGTGTGTGTGTGTGTGTGTGTGTGTTTGTGCACATGCTTGCCATTCTTGAATTTATTTTCAGTATCTCATAAAAAACCCAAGCCTAAAACAGACCATGTGGTATTCCAGAGAGACTGAACATTTTGGGACATAAGGCTAATTCCTTGGAGCAAATTCATTCAGCCCCACCCCTTAATCCCAGGGTGGACAACGATTTACAGAATGGAGCCTAAGAACATGTCCCAGATGTGGTAATTTTTAAACAATCAGATCCAATCCTCTGCAGGATAGAAACAAAATGCAACCTGGAAATAAATACATGGTCACTCAGTAGGCCTTATGGATGCCAACATAGCACTTGTGGGGAATGCTCTTCTCTGCACATCTACAAAGAGTTCATAGGTTCATTCCACTCAGAAGTGCTTACCAAGCAGCCATCTTCTGTGATGGACCCCATCAGGAAATAATCAGTTTAATACACACAATCTTTGACCAAACTCAGGGAAACTTTGGAACAGCCCTTACATAACTGTAACATATAGACAGGTCTTATTTGAGATTGATGTGGTGAAGTGCCTGTTAGGTTTGAAGCCAAAGGTTCTAGTTTAACCTAGAACCTTGGAAGGAATAAAACTGTTGGTTTCATTAGCCACTAGCAACCCTCTGGCCCTCACATCCCAGCTGATGGCAGGTAAGTGTGAAGCTTTTTAATTCTCAGAGGAGTACTGCAATTCTCTGCAAGAAAGGGGTAATTGACATGAGAGCCTGTAGAGAAAAGCAGTGAGTGAAACACATTTTCTCCCCTTGCATGCACAGAGGATTCAAGAATGATGACTGCCAAAACAAATAAACAAACAGGAAATCCTGTCATATGTGTCCATTGACTTTTTGAAGGCCTTTTCACTGACTTGGCTAAGCATCCTGTAAGATACAGACTTTCCCTCTCTCTGTCTCCTGACTGACAGGTCAGGGGTTGAGCAGCTTGACAGTGCTCCCTAGGTTATCTCAGATCCTTGCAAGATGTTTAAGTAAGGCAAGAAAGCAATTCTCCTTCCCTCCCATTCTCTTTGCTCACCATCTATTCTTCTGCTTCTTTCTCTCTAAACCATTATTTTCTTGTCTACATATACCATGGTGCTGAAGATATGTGGGAATATATGCATGTAACATAATGATTTTAAACCGCACCAGTTCTAGAAATTGTTTGGTTTATTATGAGAATTAAGACTGAAAATGCTAAATGACATGGAAAATCTTGTGGAAAATCTACAACAATTTTCACATTTGAGTGTTTTATTTAGGGGTGACTTCTCACTAAAGGAAGTGTCTTTGTTGCCTCTGATGGGATCG
The DNA here is from genome assembly GCA_910950805.1 of Acrocephalus scirpaceus scirpaceus. Lineage (NCBI taxonomy): Eukaryota > Metazoa > Chordata > Aves > Passeriformes > Sylviidae > Acrocephalus > Acrocephalus scirpaceus. The sequence goes on along the minus strand of OU383774.1, from coordinate 48,836,547 downwards.
AAATCAAACAAAAATACTTCTCAGTTTCTGTGTTTTATATGGTAATGACATGCTGCCTCTTTGAAGGCTGACTTGAAATTAACAATATACTTTCAAAAGATTTCAAAATCTTGATATCTTTTCTACATAACTTCACAAGCTTGTTTTTTATCTTTTCCAATTATTCCAAAAGAAAAAACTCCAAAGAAGGGTGAAAAGGTATTTTCAGAGGGGTAATTGTTGAGGTTTTTTCTAAAAAAAAATTAAAACAGAGACAAAGTTTATTTCTGAAACTACACCAGGATTTCTTTGGGCTCAAAGAGAGCTTAAAAATAATTTGATTTTGAATAAAGACATTCATACTCTTCTTTTACACTTTTTTCAGGTACGAGGGCAAAAAGGCTAAGCTCCACTTTGGTTTTGTTGGATCAGAAATAGCTTCCTATAGGATTTTTAGACAGACATTTTGTTGCATTTGCTTTCCTTTTCAGAGACAGCAAGATGAAGATATTCCTGTAATTTTGTGGTTGATGGGTGTTAGCAGAAGAATTATTTTTAGGGAACTTGGAAAAGGGCCGAGGAAGTACAAGGCTAAAAGAGTCCAAAAGAGAAGGAATAGTTACTTCCAGAAGAGGCACTGACTAACAAGCAGGGAGGATGTCACCTATATCTTCCCTCCCTAATGTGCTGCTTTTGGTTGGGGTAGAGTTAATTTTCTCCACAATAGTTGGTGGAGGGGCTGTGTTATGGATTTGTGCTGGAAACTGCATTAATAACTCAGGGATTTTTCAGTCACTACTGAGCAGGGCTTACACAGAGCCAAAGGCCTTCACAGCCTCTCACCCCACCAGTGAGTGGGCTGGGGGTGCACATGGAGCTGGGAGGGGACACAGCAGGGACAGCTGACCCCAGCTGACCAAAGGGATATCCCAGACCATGTGGTGCCATACTCAGCATATAAAGCTGGGGGAAGAAGGAGGAAGTAGGGCCATTCAGTGTTACAGTGTCTGTCTTCCCAAGTTACTGTAAGTTGTAATGGAGAGCCAGCTTTCCTGGGGATGGCTGAACACCTGCCTGCACACAGGAGTGTGCACCTGGCCTTGTGGTGCTTAGTTGCCAGCTGGTTTTAAACCAGGACATCAATACATTTTCTCTTTGGGACAACATACTTTTCTACTTAAATGTTCTGTAATACAACTGTAAGTCTGGATAAGATGGAATTTTGAAAATATATTTAAACCATTTATTTTTTACCAGACAGAGACTGCTTGCATCTCAGTCCTATTCCAATTTCAATAGTTACCTCACATGCTAGAACTGGAATCATCCCTGAATTTTTGTTGTCTGTTTGTTCACACTTGCTTTTGCAAACTACTGACATGTTGGTTCATGCTGTTAAAAATTGTTGTTTTCCACTGGAATGGAAACAGCATATCGCTTGTGGATGACGTGTCTTTTGTGCAATGTACACCTGTGTATGAAAACCTGAGCGTGTTGTGATGCACTTACACAAACAAGCAGTACTTTATTACCAATGTATAGAAAGAAACAGCTTCTGGTTCTCGTGACATAACACTGTTCAATGTCTAAGAGTTGGTTTGCTACAGCTTTGTTTATTTCATTCCAGAACAAAGATGTTATGTTTCAAAGTGTAGTACTATTAAGGAAAATCTTTAAAACTATACTTGCTTTCTTGCATATTCTGGTGCACTTGATCTACTATGCAGGTGCCTTTTAGGGAAAGTTACATTAGCCACCTACCAACCAAATATCAAACTTAATCTAGCCATCCAGGCTCTAGGTAAATTAAGACCGACATTTCTGGGTGATCCATCAAACTCTTCTTAGATTTTCACATCTTAAGATAGAATAAATCACTTTCCAGAGGTGCCTATCACTCATTCAGTGATTAGTGAAAGAAAACTGACAACAAAGATACCGAAAGTTATTAGTCATGACTCTCACTCTTAAATCACACTTATATCTGTAGACTCTTCAAGAGTACCTTAGGATTAAACTGCACTGTGGTGCATTTTAGCTGCTGCTGGCTCAAATTCTTGCTCTTTCTTGTGTGGGTGGAAAATGGCACAACACCAACAGTAAATCAAGCCACAAGCTGTTTCTGTGGACTGGCAAGTTAAACCATCACAAACCAAGAAGACTTTCACACAATTTTGTGAAGCTTTCTGTGATGACATGACAGAAGGGATTTCTCTGAATGAAGACTAACATGAGAGAGACATCAATTCATGTTTCCCTTTACAGTGGAGCACACAAAGTAACATCCATACAAAGAAAAGAAAGAAATGAAATTAAAGAAATTAAATAAAAATTTTGCAGCCAAAATCTGGATTAATATTTATTATCAATCTCTTACTTTATGTCTGATTGAATCACTATTGTCATTACTTCATACTGACAGCAGCAGCAAACCCATAACATTGTCTATCTTCCATATTCAATGCTGTCTGGCCTCTTTGCTTACAGCTGTCTTTTATTAGCCACAGACCATTATAATGCTATTGTATCTAATAACCCTTTATTACATTACATTAACAATTCTTTGAAAGTGGGTTCATTTGCTTTTTAACCACAAACCTAAATATAAGTGCAAATGCAAATATTTGATGCTTTGGTAGACTGTGGCTCTGGGATATAAATACTTTTTGTGGGGACTGAAATACAAGATAATGTATTTTACCATCCACATCAGCTCACTGAAGGTTTCTAAAAATTTGGCTGGAGTGCTGCTGCCCACTGAGAAACTTTCACTTGAACAGATGAGTGGAGTGCATGGAATTTAGCTGCTGTCCAAGGGACCTTCTGCATGACCAGTCAGTTGCAAATACCTAATACAACATGGACAGAACTTTGCTCTCATGCTGGCCAGTAGGCCATGACAGAAAACTCCTTCCATGCATTGAAATGTCTAAATGTTTGGAATGCCAGAAATATGTTATTAAATTTGTAGAGGAACAGGCACCTATGGAGATGAACTCTATGTAATTTAATTATGAAAATAAAGAAAGAATCCTAGGGTTCACATTGGATTTTTCAAATAAACAGCTTAAACCCTGCAAAAACAGAGTAATTCATTAGAAAAACCTAAGAGCCTAATCAAATCTGAAAATAATAAACCCATGCTTTTTATAGTATATTTGAAAGGAAATTCAGTATTCCTGCGGGCTGGGACGAAACTAATGTTGTATCAGATTTTCTCAAGTGTCAGCAAGGGCAATCTAGGCAAACACAGCACAGCTGGCCTGATACTCATCCTGGGGTGGCTGCATTTGATTAATAAAGAACCAAAGTATGATAATACAATGCCATAATCATAGGTTTATGGAAAGTAAATTTTATTAAATTAACCCTATCTTTTTATGAGATTATAAATTTGGTTAGCAAGGCTGAAAGTGTAGTCTTACATTTTTGCTTGGCAACTGGATTGGTATTTTACCAAACTGTTCACAACCCATATAGATTAAAAGATGGGTAGCATCTATGAATTAAGGAAGAATCATACTGTAGTGAATGTACTTCTAGGTGGAGATACAGAGACCAGTTCTTGGTTCTGTACTATTTATCATTACCATTAGTGACATAGAAGAAAAACTTTTCTATAAATTTTACAGGCAAAACACAAATTAAAGGTGACAGAAAAAATAGCAAAGAAAAGGTCTTTCTACTCTGTTTGAATAGCATTTGAAACTTAAATACAAGCAAATAATACATGAGATATTAATTCTAACCTATGGAGGACTGCACAGCCAGAAACAAGGCCACACAGACAGAAGGCGGCTTTCTCTTCCTGGGAAACACTGATGATGAAAAAAGGCCTGAGACCAGGATGACTAATGTGTTGGAAACAGGCTTGCTATTCTTGTGACCTGAAGAGCTATGGAGAGCCTTTTCAAGCAGTATGAAAAAAAGCAAAAGCAGGAAAGCCCTACTGCTTCATTGTCAGTGGCTCTGCAACCACTGCTGGATGCTCAGTCCTGTTGTGGTGTCTGCAGATAGAGAAAAGACGCTGGTGAGCTAGAGAACATTCGGGAGAGGCGAAAAATAACTCACGACTGCAAAAGTTGCCTTGAAGATTAGTTTAGTCTGACCATGAGAAAGTTACATATCCTCTAACAGCAGAAATTTGCACTTATTGCTCCTACAATAGCACTTACTTGCAAAAACGTACTTCGTGGAACCTCTTACCCCCAAACACCCTTTTTTAGACAGCACAGGCACTCAGGCACATCCAAAGTGTGATTCATTGCAATAAACATGTCTAAAGCAGCTCATCTGAACTGGCTCTTCACTGGCTATCAGGAAAACCAGGCTTGATTGTGTAAGATGTAAAATGCAAACACTAAGAATGCCTGAAAGTTAGGTGAGATGATTTCCATGCCCATTAAGCATGAATATCAGGAATAGAAATTTGCTAAGAGACAGCTTTTTGTTCAGTAACATCCAATGTCTGGAATTTTAGGCTAGACAAATGCATTAAAGAAGTTAAACACAAAGGGAGGAAAATTAACTGCCAGAATGCTATTAAGTCTGGTGCTGATTCTTCCATTACTGAGAATTTTAAATTAAGATTTTTTTTTTTAAGATGTGCTTTGTCTCAAACAGAAATTAATTCAGAGAAGCCATAAAGCCTGTTCTATGCAGAGCACAGATTGGATGACACAATGTTTTTTCTGGTTGTATAATTTATGACTTGTTGAATATATTAGTAGAAAACACAGCTCTGAGAACAATTTCTCATTAGTAAAGCTAGGATACAGATGTCGTAAGAAGGATTCTTCTTTCTCTAATCATGATAATATCAAGATCGAGAAGTCTGAATTTCTATCAGTACTTGATTTCTCTTTGTACATCCAGGTACAAATATAAATTGTATAATCAGAGTATCAAAGCTGAGGCTCCTAGAGGGGCAGGAGAGCTCAGAAGAAAACCACACATTTCCAGCATTAAGCAAATAGGTCAAAACTGTTCTGTTAGAAACCTCCAATTCTCACTGCAGAAAGACATTAAAACGAGAAGAATACTGACCCAAACATGCACAAATGGTTTTGCAAGTAGGTATGTAATCAGAGAATTCAAAGTGAAGAGTGTAGGCAATTTTGCCAACACTGCTCTATGACCTGTGATCTTAGCATAAATTCCATTAGTTACAAACATCAGATGTTGTTATGGGACATCACTTTGCATCAAAAACAATGACAAGCTATATTAGCATAATGGGTTATTATTCCCAGATCCATGTGATCAGTACTCCATGGCAACCCAATGATAATGAACGTCTTTGTCAGTAAGAAAGCATGTACAAAACGATACGAAGCATGAACCTCAGGCACCTGAAATAGTACATAAGGCTGTTAACATACTACAAATTTAAACACCAGCACTGACCCTTCTTTCTATATATACAAAGAAATTTTCCCCATGTTGTCCGCCAATCATTGCCTTTGTGGGGACATGGCATTTCCAGGACACTTTCGCTCAAGGCTCACCAGTTGGGAAGTTGAGTGCTTAAAATCAGCCTGTGGAACACAAACCATAAAAAAATGACCCAAATAATAAATCACTTGGATAAACCTGTGTAAAATCTGCTGGTAATTTTACTGGGTAAAGCAGCATCTCAGAACAGGATCCACAACAGCCAACATGGCCTTAGATGTATCCACACAGCGACCTCACATTGTTGGGCCACTTCAAATGTTCAAAGCAGAACAGAGAAGCAGCTCCTCTCCTTTTCAATTTGGCTGTAATTGCTTTTTATGTAACAGCTTAATGGCTAAAAAATTCACCCAGAATGTGATAGTTTGGAGTTAATGTTTAATTAAACTTCAAGGTTTGAAATCCCATCTCCAACTTTTAAAAAACCTTCATCTGGAATAAATAATACAGTAATTTTAAAATAAAGTTTGTGGTGGGGTTTGGGGTTTTTTTTTGTTTATTTGTTTTTAAATGAAATCAATCTGGTTCCAATTCCATTGATGTAAACAGTTACATACTCTCTCATTTTCCATGAAAACCCCTAGGACAATATTCAGCTTTCTGAAAATGCTATTCAGTATATCTTACTTAAATTATCAATGGCAGATACTTACTAGTTTTTCAGGACACCATGCCAGTTCTTCTACAGTTTATGGAAAATCATAGCTATCATTTGAATCCAAAATGCAGATGATTGCATGATTCAAAAAGATTGAAAAAGATTGCCATTGATCACACTGATCACTTGTGTTTAAGGACCTTTAATGTTCACAGGTCACTTGTGTTTAGGAACTTTAATGACTGAAGACCATTTTCTGTATTAATTAGAAAGACATCATTTTTTATTTATATTTACACACTTACATACATATAACAGTAATGTAGAGATTTGAAGCTTCTAGCCAAATGTTTTGAACTCTGCTCCTTATAAAGCAGATAAACATATCCAGCCCAATAAATGTAAACAATATCAACTTGAAATGTCTTTTTTGGATTTAATATTGTAAACCTGAGAATTTTGTAACAAAAAGTCATGCCCCAAGGATATTATCATAATACAAATGGAATTTTTAAAATGCATGACATCTCATTCAGGCTTTAGGAAAGTTTACCAATTAGGTTGAAATTTGGTAAGTAAGTGTGCTAGCTGTGCAAGAGGTTCTGAAAAGTATTATACACCTCTTTGTACTTAATTGAGAAAAATGCCTGATTAAAATCAGTGGTAGCAAGTTTGAAGAAACTATCTCATTACCTTGCAGGGATAGATTCCTTTATGCAACAAGGAAATTACTGCAGAAATTAGTAACAGACTGAATGGTAATCTAGAAACAAGGGTACTAATATTAGGCAGATAGTCCTTCTAAGTACCTATTAATATCAAAGCACATGATAAATTTAAATAAATATCTAACTTGCCAGCTGTGTGATGCTTCCATTTTACTCCTTGAAGGACTACTTCTTGTCCTCAAATAAATGAAAAGCCCTTACTCATAAACACCATTTTCAGAGCTTCATTGTAGCAGTCACCTGAATTCGCACTTTGGGCAAAAGAGAGCTGGGAATTGGCCCAGGACCACCTATGCTAATACAGAGACCTTCTGTCACTGCAGCTGCAGTGAGAAATCCTCTTTCTCCCCTTCCAGTGAAGAGCTAGCCCTTACACTGCAGTTTAAGGATGTAGCCAGTCTTGTTTCTTCATGATTTAAAGATAAATTCTATCTTGAAAGACATTTACAGATTCACATGGTAAATAAGTTTCCAGATTTTTACTCTAAATAATCCCTTATTTCACTTGATTACTTTTTCTCTTTTTTCATTACTAATACTTATATATTTCAATGTGTATATGTATATTTAACTGTCACAACATGCTATTTAACCTCTTTCAAATCCCTGATGAGGGGATAAAGTAAAGCTGAGAGTCCATCCCTGCAATCTAGAACTGCTTAGCTCAATCTAATGTGATAGCAAACCATCCACAAGGATATTTCTAATATTTACAGTACCTCATGCTAGTTTTTAACACATTGCTCATAAAACTATTATGCTTAAATGCATGCTGAGTGACATTCAAATATTCCCTAATGCCCAAATACATGGTTTGTTTTTTCATTCAGCTGAGAACTGTCAAAAGTGCCTGGATCTGTGTGACACTCTGCCCTGGGAGATGCTACTACAGACTAGTTTTTATTATTAGCTTAGACATTACCTCCTGTATTGGAGGAGAAGTCCATTAGGAAGTTACCCGCTACAGCATTACAAATAATAATAAATAGAATAATAAGCTGAGAGGACATTTCTTTGTTCATCTGTGTGCTTTCCACTGCGCTGCATTACCTCACTGGACTCAGGCTTTCAGAAGTGAGGTAATATAGAGGATGTATGATTAATCTGATGCCAAATGAACCAACTGTTGACCCAGTTACCTTAACAGCATGCACAAGGCACTTGCTGTTCTCCTCACTTGATAAAATTTAACACTTTATGTCCACCCAAGCACTCAAGCAAAGGAAGGCATACCCTGTGCTGGAAGGTTGTGCAATAAAGCAAGGATGTAGGATGGAAATCTGGTCTCCTGCACTGCATTCTGCTCTTAGGAGGAGATTTCTCTGTCTCTCACCACCCCCATCTCCTCAGCTGCTTTCTTCTTACTCTATCTATACATCTGGTATCTCCTCATGGCTTCCCCCACTTCAGGCTCCCTATTCCAGTTCTGGACTCCCATGCACTGTTCATCCATCTAAACATTGCTCATCTCACCCTTCCAGCCCTTCTAACCCCATCCCATTCCTCCTTCCACCTCACCCCTATCCCTGCACCCACCCCTCTCCACCATACCTATGGTTTCATCTCATACCTGGCCCATCTCAACTTCCACTCCCACTGTCTGGGAAGTATCAGTTCCTCTACTGCTGATTCCTTCCCCACAATGATTCCCCTGTCTCTTCTCCGTTCATTCCCACAGGCTCTTTGCTGGGTTTTTATTGAAAATTCACCCCCCTCTGCCCTCACTTTCTTTGTGCAGCCACTGAACAGAGGCAGTTGGCTGTAAGGTCTCTGTCCTCCACCCATTCCCAAAAAAAGAATTTTTAACATGAACAAACAACAGGGTTTATTTTGCATTTTCTCATTATTAGAGAGGGTAGAACCATTTTGGCAGAAAATTCTAAAATTCACTTTCAGGGACACTAAGTTTAGAAGTGCTTTAGCCCAAACTACATTAAAAAAAGTAGGTACTGCAATGTACACACAACTTTTTTTTTTTTTTTTAAACAATATTACAGCCTCTCTATATTAACAACTTTAGAAAGTTCATTAAAACAATAATTCAAATTATTTCAGTCCTTTCAGTTGCTATGGGGGTCTTCAGGTCCCTGTAACACTCACTTCTACCTGTCCTACCCCTTACTGCTTCAATACACGAGATAAATGAGTAAAGCTAGATATGTGAAGTTAAAAACTTCACATTCCCTTTGAAATTTTTTTCATCTTCCATGACATATTTGTTAAAGGTTCACAAAGGACACACTGGAGCTTTGCTTAATTTATTACAAACCCTGATGACTTCTGTATTTCAAAAAGTGATAGATTCCATCTTCTGATTCCCAGAGACTCAGAAAGGCTTTTGATCAAACACAGTAAAGAATACATACACTGTTCTGTCCCATCTTCCTGCCTATGAACAATAGAACAAAAAATCAAAATAACCACCTAGCTTTGGTTCAGATGGCACACAGATAAAGGGTGGGGTGAGGTTATTTGTTTCAAACATCTGCCTCCATAGAAAAAGAAATACAGTGAAGCAATTTTCTCCTCATTTAAGACATCAGTAGCAACAAATATGCATGCTGTGGAATTTAAAAACAATCCAATGACATGTCCATATGAAAATTACTACTTAATGTCAGTTAAAAATCTCATTATATCTATATTAACTGGCTGAGTCACGATGTGTGTCACTTGGCTACCAAGAATGTGAAGGAAAAAAGGTTCTTCCAGTACAAAAATAGAAGACAGGGCTTCATTTCCAGATTTAACACAGGATATGTGTTTCTCAGTTAATTTCTCTGTTTTGATTTGCCCAGGAATAGCAATAAAGCAATCCTTCATATTCACGTAATAATGCTGGAAGAATTTAAGTTTGTAAAGCTTCCAGACGGGAAGCACTGTATGAATATTATTATAATGGAGACCATTGCAACCAAGTTATTTGCAGTGGTTTCCCTGCACCTGAATTAATGAATGTCAATTTGCATCTTGTGAATGTAGTTTAAAATAGGCAACACAATGAGTTTTGTGTGCAATCCTCTCAAAGGTGTGACTGAAGCTTGTTTCACAGCTGGGGTATTTATGGAGGCTGTCACAGCAAGGATTTCCCCGCATTTAAGAAGGCAGGAGGCTCACGCAGCAATTTTTCAACATCTGAGATTCCCTCTTCACTGTCAAACACCCTCAATTTGCAAATTTGTAGAAACTTAAGTATCTTTAGGAATTCTACCCTTCTTTGAGTTGTCCTGAATTTGGTTAACATGTCCAAAAAAAAGGCAGGCAGGCAGACTAAGTTTTGTTTCCACAGGAAAGCTATCTAAAACAATTCCAGTTACAAGGCAATGACTACTTTCAGCACTTGGTATCTCAGTAATGTACAGAGAATAAACCTCATTTTGAAAATATACAACAATGCCTTGCTGTGAGTATATGCAGAAACCCACTCTGTAAACTTCTCAAGGAAGAACTTCAACAAGAACTCTATCCAGGCAACCTTCTGACTACAAAACCAAATTAATTGACACATTTAAAGGCATTCATAAATTATAATCAGAAATGCAGTAAGAAAGATAACTCTATATATTGTGTTCAACAAAACTTGTTCAAGGAAAACAGTATCAAAACAAACCAATTTATCAATGGACATCCTTTGAAGTTTAATTTACTCCACATACAAGTTCAGATTCTTCAAAGTTACAGAGAGAGAGGAGGTATCTTGAGATTAGGAAAAAATGTTAGCACAATGACCACCCAATATCTTTGTCACACTTCTGAGCTGAGCCATGTACTACTTAAGAATTCAACAGAATATAAATAAGTCTTCCAAAGTCAAGCTTTTCAAAATAAAACTAAACCATCTGCAACTTCATGATTATAAATAAAATCAAGATCTGATGCATTCTGTTGATCAGTCCTTGTCTGATATGAATCCACCTAATGTCTTCAAATTTTGGCCATACACAAACTGTGATTTCTCACCCCCCCACTGACTAGTGAAAAACCACAGCAGTCTCTCAACTTGTACACATTAGCACTATATGTGATGACTGCAAATTTCTGAAAAAGTAGGAAGTATCCAGGATAAACATTGCATATCATGTCTCCCAAAAGGGCCTCCCTTATTTTTTTTGTGTGAAACTTCTCTCCTAAGGCTCCATTCACCTAATTAAGCTCTTTATCAGCAATGTGTTCCCCTAGAGAAACATCATATTGTCACTATAGTGATCCCACAGTATTTACAAAACAACACTTGGATTTCTCTTTAAACCAGTGTCTTGAAAAGAGCCCTAATATCTCTCAGGCCCCTCTAATACCAGTTGCATCAGTGATATCATATTATGCACAAACATCAGTGTTTTGGGGGGTGTCTCTTTATTTGTGATCTCTCACACAGATGAGGAAGAAGTGGCATTCAGTAACTCAATGAAACTACTGCTACTTGGCTGAGAGCAAACTAGGAAGTGAGTGTTTCTCAGATGTGTTTCATTCAGTGGCTTGTTTTAGCAAGCTCTGCTGTCTGCTGTGAAAAGAAAAGCTCTGCCATCCCTCGGTTTTGAATGTGACTGTAATTGGCAATATATAGAAGATCATAAATACGTAAGGAATTGCCAGGCTTCTCAGTAGTTCCTGTGAAGAAGAGTCTGGGCTTCTGAACTTGAACAAGTTCTATGTTTCCCCCTTTGAGATGTGCCATATAAAGGGGTACTCCAGAACCTGGCAGACAGAGGCCAGAGAGACTGTCCTGCTGAGGAAAGAGGCAGAAGTATTGCTCAGTACTTCAGTTAAATTCCCTGCCTCATTCAGCAATGGGTCCACATTGCCCTTGTTCAGCCTTTTAACACTAAGGAAGCAAGAGTAACTCTCCTTGACTTTGACATTTCTTGCAAAGCTCACCTCCAGTTGCATTTTGAATTCCCAAGCACTGTCCCTACATGCCCAGGCAATGTCTATAAATTCCTTCTTTGCAGCCAAATCACACTTCTGCCTTGGATACATTGCCTTTTTCACAGCAGAGCTCAGCCAAGAGGTTCCTGATAAGCCAATCCAGTGTCCTCATACTCCTGCTTTTTTCCTTAAGCATGAGGAGTCCATTATTGGAAGATGCTAACCTCAAAGACCTGTCAGCTTTCCTAAGTTCATCTGCCCTTTAGAGCTGTCTCTCATGAGATCTCCACTAATAGTTTCTGAAATCTCAAAACTGAAATATACTCTTCTAAGTCCAGGGTCTATACACAGCCATCCTTTCCCCACTTTTCTCAGGATTTTGAGCTCCAGTCAGGTTTTCCATGTTAATGGGTAACAGACCCAGTTGCATTTCACCCATTTGATCCAATGTAATTCAAGAAGTTACTTTCAATACCCTCAAGAAATCTTGGCTGCTTGCATCCTACTATTTCACCTTTGCAGCAGACATCAGGAAGTTCAAGTCTCTCATGTGAGCCAACATCAACAATTCATGAACTTCCTCAAGTTGCTCAAAGAAGACTTCCTACTCATCCAGGTGCTCATCCTGATCAATGCCCTGTAACATATTCCCACCATCACCCTGTAACACTTCAAGCCACCTGTTCTAATCCTGACTCACAAGGTCTCCAGCACACGGTCACCCATCCATCCCATAGAAGAGCTCCAGATCCTTACGGAGTTCCTTCACAGAGACAGCAACTTCCACTCCTTATTTCCCTGCAGGTCCTCCCTCAAGAGCTTGTATCCATCCATCACAGCATTTCAACAGTGTGAGCTGCTAACACCCAGCAGCCTTACTGCTACTGCTGTGACATTGTAACTTGTGACTCCATGTAGCACTTGACTTCTTCCGGAATGTTCTCCAGAATGCATGTATTTGTACAAATACATTTAAGGTATGCATACAATATATAAAAGGCTCTCTTCATCCTGTTTTACAGTTCCTACTATATTTTTCTTCTTTCCTTTGCCCTGCATCCCTTGTTTTCCACCCGTTCACTGCCACCTAACTGAACTATGGACCGTAATCCCCCCTCCACTGGCACCCCCGATTTCCAGCTCTCATAAGGATGATGAACCAGTCAGCAGATGTTTTGTCCTGCCTTGTCAAACACCTTTCTGTTTGCATTCTTAAAAATACAAACCATGCAAGAACTTAAAATATCTCACTGATAGAGCTACTGCAAAGTTTGATCATTATGTTTAGTATTCCTTTTATGATTGAGGATGATTCAGAAGAAAGAATATTTGAGGAGAAGGGATTTTCTCTCCATGGTCAATTGATTCTAATCTAGTTTAGGTAACTGCAGTGACTGAAAAATTACCACCTCACAAATAGCTCAGCTACTTATCTCTGAAATTATTCTGCATTCCAACTTTATCATGGAAACAATGGCACCAACTTCACTGCTGATGCGCTGAAAAGAGAGGGATGCAAAAGCTAGACTTGTCTCCCTCCTGGAAAAGGAACTATTACCAATATTTAGAAGCAGGCATAGGTACAGGAGCCACTGTTAAAGTAAATATGATTTACCATACAGTTCCACCAGCCTAATAGCAGGAATCAGCCAAAACTGCCTCCCACTCCTAGCAGTGTACCCTCATCCCCTTTCTCATGCTGACACCAGCATCTACACCATTTTAGAAAGTTTAGCTTTCAGGATATTAAGTCTATGGGTAATTAGGGTGGCAGAGAAGGGGTAGGAAGCATGGGGGCAGGAGTAAGAGGCTGGGATGAGACTGTCCCTCCCAGTCGCAGCTACTTGTGCAATGCCCTATGTGCCATTCATGGTTTCAACACCTACAGGAATTCAGCCTCTAGTGCTACCAACTCATAGCAAGTGTCTGTAGTTTCTGATTGTTTAGAAACTCAGGAATGAATACAGAAAATAAAGCTGGACAAGCATGTGCAACTATAATTCTGTAGGTTTGAGCATGCTTCCTACTGCCCCCAAGTCAATACACAGAAAAGAGTTAAAATAATAATGCAATGAGTGTACCAAAAGTGGAGAAAATACGAAAGGATTGTTAAGTAGCAATTTAATATATTAATATAATAGCTTATATCCTCCAGTATTACATTTTAAACACTATTGTACATTTTATACCCCTAAGGTATCCTGTTTATCACTTTCTTTATACCTATATATAATCTCTTTTTCATAATTATAGTTTTCATATTTATATAGACATATAAAAATAAAAGATACCACAGCTTATTCAATGGTATATGAATAGAGGAAACATAAGAATTGTTAGTTCTTTCCCTGATCCTTTTGAATAACAACTAGCAATATTAGAAAAAAACAAACTGCTTGTATTTTCATAACATCATGGATATCACAAATTAATCATTCAAAGTGAATACATATAGTATAACAGAATAGTTTTGTTTTTGCCACAGGTAAAATAATTAGAACCTTTATGGAGTATCTATCAGTAATTACTAAGCCTAGATCATCTTATATTTTGGTGTTTTGAAGTTTTACCACAAAAAAATTATGTACTATATTGCAGTCAAAGCATTTGTAGATTTTTACTGCAGTAATTCAAACTTTTTAATGACAGGGAAACTCATCCTACAAATCAATTGAATCTTGCAATAAAGCATTTATGATTTTCTCATCCTTTTTTTTCCCCTCCCAGTATGGTAGAAACGTTTCTGGAATGTCCTCAACAAAGTAGCAAGCATCAAAATAAACAAAAAAAATGCTTTTTTAAAGAGTTCTCATGTTTCCAAAGTAATAAAACTTTCACTTTCCCTTGCTTCTGAGAAGAACCATGCAAGTTCATTTGTCAAAATGCAAGTTTTGGTACCACCAGAACATAAACAGCCTAAACATTGTGGTTTACTGCCTTTCCCTTCGGATCAGACCAAATGCAAAGAAAGTTCCAGGGAGATAACAGTCACGATTATCAAGCAAGACACTTTACTGCTGACAACCACAGACTACCTAGAGCTGAAGAATACACTAAGTGCTCTCCCTTCAGGCTCAATGGACAGAGCAATCAATCCCCTTCACACAGCACAACACCTTGAATTAATGGCATCCCTTGTCCCAAGCAGGCTCAGATGCCAAGACAGGAGCAGATGCTCAACCTTTGTGCCCAGGGCTCCCCAAAGGCAGTGGAAGGGGAAGGGCCAGCTCTCTCCAGGTGTATCAGGGAGAGACCTCAGGAGCCAGCAGGATACACGGGGCCCCGTTTCTTGGTCTGCTCAAGCAGTCACTGGCCCTGTCCCTTCTCCAGCTGCTTCAGGCAAGAACTGATCCTCTCTCTTCCTGCGGGGTGAGTTTGCAGCACATCAGCTTCTGCAATCAGGTTATTTGGGCCTGCAAGAGTACGGATGCCAGAGCAAGAGAGAGGGGAAGGAAGGATAGGTTCTCCTTGTTCAGTGAATGTGTTTGTCTAAGTGGGTGCTGGGAGACACAAAGGAGCTTCTTTCCTTGACTGGTATCTTGCTACAAATCTCTAAGTCTGATAGCATGGTGTGCTCAGCCTATTCAGTCTTAAACAGGTCTGTGTTTGACTGCAGATAAGGGAACCCTACAAAACAGCTATCACCCTTATGCACAATAAAATCTTACTAGAAGATCAAGCAAGTGCATCATAGACTTGGACATAACAGAGACTTTCAGCTAAGACAGTGTCTGTGGCCTTTTCTTTTCTCTTGCTCATCAACACAGGACTTCATGAATATTCCCTGTAAAAAGGCTGAGTTTTATTGCCTTGTGTATTACAAGGCATTTCATGTTCATTTAATGAAGGACTAAACGTTCTTCCTTAATTTCTTTTCCTGACACGGTAGAAACGTATTTTCAAGAGAAGAACAGAACATGGCTGACCACATGGCAGCTAGCAACCCTTCAGGCTCCACACTGGCCACTGGGAAGTCTCTGACGCCTGATGCTCTTTCGACCACAGAACCTGGTTGGATGCTAGCCCTGTGTCCAACTCGGTACCTGACCAGCAAGCTGTGGAGAAGCCAGAGATCCTACTGGGAGTGCTGTGGGATGTGAGCTGATGTGGGTGTCTCTGTGTGGTCCCAGGCCTGGGCTGTCTCTGATGTTACCACCACTTGTAAACAAGAAGCAGCTTTTGACAACTGCTACAGGGACTGGGCACACAGGAGCACAGGGAAAGAGAACACTGTGCTGTAGGAGGACTGAGCAATTGGCTCTGTAAGCACAAAGGGGAAGAGGATGATGACATAAGGACTTTGACGTGGATGTCGGCTACTGTGGAAGAAGGTATGGAAGTATGGCCATGGAAAAGAGACCTGAAGTCCTGATACTAGAGGAGTCCTTATTCTGAATACGCATTCAACACAAGTCAGCAGAAACCCCCTTTGCTATTCAAAGGTAGATAAACAAGCATTGCAATCCTTAAAATCAGACCCTGCAGATAACTCTGTCCTATGAGAAGTGCCAAATATAATATTCCCTATCCAAAATATGCAATTTCATTTAATTACACAGAAAGAAAGAAACCTTAAAACCTATCTCTAGTAACTGTGAGACAAAGAAATGCAGCTGCTACAAGCCCACACATGAGCTGACTTGTGAGAGCACGAGTGAGCTGTCTACCTGTGCCATTTAGATTCTTCTACAGAATCCTTTCCTCCAATAAACTTAACTGCTGATCAGATCTAGGAACTGCAAAAGGTGGAATTTATTATGGACTTTTCTGCAGTTTATAATGGTGGTACTCTAGGTTCTTATCGCTAGATTGCAAAATTTCTGTACAGATTTTTTTTTTTAAACTATGAATTTGAAAAGGTAATTTGGAAATTAAATTCAGACTAAATCTATCTTATTTATTCAAAAAAGTAAAAAAAAATCTAAGGAAAGATCAGGCATAAAATTCTTAACACTTGTATTCATGTATTATGCCTTGAATAAATTAAAAACGTTTATTTACAAAAATAAGTTTTGCAATATTTCCACACCAAATCTGAGGAAAAGATTCTTAATTGTCCTAGTTTTGGTAAGCCCTATTTTATTCTTGTCAGGTTATTGACCTCAGTGGGCCAAGCGAGCACCACTCACTTTGTGCAGGCATACCCATTTTAGCAGTACTTTGAAAAAGAAGTAATGCAAATGATTAATGCAATTGTTGACTAATGCAACACTGATCAAAAACACTCAAATATTTAAGAAAATATAGGAATGCAGAGATGGGTAAAAAAGCCCCTTAGATTATTCTTATTTTCCAACCAGAGAATCACAGTTCTGATTCCATCTCCAACACAATACAGGAATATTTTCCAGACAGCATGATGTGCACAGTATCTTATGGACACATGCAGAGCAAAAGTCTGTCTTGGGAATGGCACAAAGGAGTATTTTAAGATCTCTCAGTTTGATGGGATGATTCGAAGGCCAGACTGTGACTTGGCTATTTTATCCCCCAGGAAGAAGAGCGCAGGCTCTCTGAGAACACACCACGGACTGTATCAGACTACATCATCCTGACTGCAACAGTTAAAGTGAACCCCACTGTCCATAAATTACCTGCCTCCTTAGCTGGATGATGAACATGCAAATACAAGCAGCATGCTAGGTGAACATCTCAGCGAGTGCTATGTGACACTGAACTGAAATCCTGCTGGCATGTCAAGAACGCTAGTTTAACAAACTTAGATAGCAAAATCAGGGGAAAATGTCATTCCAAGTAGAATAACTGAGTATATTTCATGGTATGGGCAACATGCTAATGTTGTGTAAGCCAAAGCACAAATCAATGGAAAGACCTGGTTTTGGTGAGACTAAAAAGCCTGGGAAGGATAAATGCTTTTTAAACTGATGTTTTAAAGTGCCAGTTTGCAGAAACATACATGGACAGCACCTCTACACTGTTAACATTGCAGCAAAATATACACTGTAGGAACCAAAGATGTTTTTCTTTTAAAACTGTATCTTAGACCTCTTGCTGCTATGTAAATGCCCCAGCATAATTTATGGGTTACTTCTGGTCTTGGGTGTGCAGACACAGCACCTATTCTCTGAAAAACATGCTCCTGTGCATGCATGTGCAGGCTTCCCAGCAGTTTCTCAAGCAAGGGAAGTGTTTTCCTCTGCTCCACCCATCACATAGCAGAGCTGAAGAACGCCCTAGGTTTTTTGAACTCCCTACTGCCTTCTTATCAAATAGTTTGTTTTTCAGCTAGATAGGATACGTTCAGATTTATGAACATACCCTTCCAGTATGAAAGCAAAAAACCCCCAATTGTCAACAAGTTTAAGGCAACCTAGGTTCATTCACTGTATTTCCTCTTACTGTTTCTTCAGATACAGTAGAAGGGATGTTTATCCACTAAAAGAATGTCAGAAATATCAATTATTCATATACTGTTTCCATTTCCCTAAACTAGAACTTAAGGACTTCTAATTTCAGACAATACCTTTCCTATATTGAAATACTTTCAATATACTTCAAGATAAAGGAAAAAAGAAAAAAACCAACATTTTATATTTAATTCTACAATGTAGTTTGTTTTATATTCTTAAGTGCTAGTTTCACTTCAAGTTACAGTAGGCTATTACAAAATTAATGCCAGAACTGATTTGATTTCTGCACCATAAACTGATTTGTTTTTCTTCTGTCATAAGCTGTGCCTAGCTTGTTATAAAATATGTGCTGTCAGAATACACACTTATATTCTCAGTATTTGATTAATATTAGTCCAAGAAAGTAACTGAATCGTAAAATTCTCTCCTAGTCCTTGTGGGATCCCTTATTTGAATGAATATGCATTAATATTTTTGTAGGAGGGCAGATAAGCAATGCTGTTTAGGTAATACTATTATTCCCTGGTGGCTTCACACTTGTGGTAGAAAAACAGATTCAAACAAGCACCACAGTGTTACTGAGGTTACAAATGACCTGGAAAAATACAGTTTCTATGGATATCATTTAATGAATACAAGTCTTGCATGTCACACATCTGTCACAGTGTTTTGTTTATTTCTTTCCAAGGTATAAGGTACTCTCCTTGTATTGAACAGACCTTGCAATTCTTTTATACCACAGAATTTTTCAATACTAATCTTTTATGCAGACATTATTAAATTATAGATAGTAGGATGATCAGAACCCTATTTCACACGTAGCCAAGTTGGATTTTTCCAGAGACATTGTGTTCTATCTTTTAAAAACAGTTAAATATGGAGATTTAGCACTGTTAATAAAAGCTTCTACAGAGAAGGAATATACTGTTCATGTACTTTAACTTAAAAAGCAAATTTCCACCAGTGTCATCTCATCACCTTACCTAATCTGAATATATTTGCAAACACTAAATTTTATTCAGACATCTTCATTACATAACATTGCTAAAACGTCTATAGAGTAATTGATTTAAAAAGCAATGGAACTCAGGAAGAGCAGTACTGAAAAGACTAAGGCAGACTAAAATGCTATTTGTTTACATTCTGCAAAACCCAGCCTGGATCAGATAAACAGATGGATTCTTCCTGGCTAGAAATATTGCATAAGATTCTGAAATTAAGCATAGAGGGTGAGAAGTGCAGCTATAAGCAATTGATGTTTTGCTTCCCATCACATCAAAATGACTTTCAGACCTGAAGTAGAATAATTATATTTTGTCCTTGGTGCACAATTAATAAAAAACCAACTTCTGAGCAATGCCACACCCTTGTGATTAAATATAATTTAAAAAAATATTTAGATAAAGACTGAACAAATCAAACAAACATGTAGGCAGGAAACGCTGTTTGGAATGCACTCCCTGCAATGTACTGTCAGACCCAGAAAGCAGCCCAACTTCAGAATTCAATCAAGCAAAATCTAGTATAATCTCATTACAGCCTTTGCAGTTAATGAAACCTATTTAAATCTCTGACATTTTGATTTTTAGAGCTGAACAAAAGCAAAAATTACTTGGTTTATATAACACAAACATACAGAAAGGTAAGATTCTATCCTTTAGGTTATCCTAGCTATTTACCAAGCAATGCGTAATATGAAAAGATTACTCTTCTGCTACTCACTATTGCTCCAGGATTTCAGTAAATATTTGATACTGATTTCAAAGAAGCCTGAATCCTGCTGGCTAGCCATGTCTGCTGCATACAAAGAGGCTTCTATAATTCTGAGCAGCTGAAGTGGCAGGTACTATGTATGTAGATGTGACTGTCACCAGTCAGTGATGTAAACGAGGGGTCAGAGGAGGAAATGAAGTCTCCGCAGATCCACTTCTTCCGTTCATGGTAGGTAAGCTCATTAAAAAAAAATAAAAAAAGCTCAACAACCAAAACACACCATGAGATTTTTGTCCTTTGCTCTTCCTTCGGGGCTTGCTCTTAATTCTATCTGAAGAGTATTTTATTCCCTCGCCCCCTCAGTACTCAGTGTTTTCATTTATTCCATTCCACAAGCGGGCAGATTCCTTCTGCTCGGTTAAGGCATATGCAGCACCAGAGCACTTGTTCCATAGGCACACTTAGAGTGTCTTCCCGAAGGGTGTCTGAGCCGTGCTTCCAGCAAGGCGCAGCCTGCCAGTCTGAAGCTGTTTTCCCATCAGAAGCTGTCAGCCCGAGCGCAGGCACCTCCTCTCGCCAAACCCAGTATCAACTCGAAGCCCCACTGAAACCGTCTCTTCTGCAGCTGCAGCAATCTCACACGTACTGCTTCGCTTCAGGGGGAAAAAAAAACCAACACCCTCTAATGAACATCCTCTGCCCGCTCTGGTCAGCTGCTCTCCTTCCGCCTGCTTCCAAGAAGAGCACGCTGAACTATACACAACTGCATCATGCTGCGGTAAAGCTGAGCTGCACCCATATATCTGATTGCAGTGACGTTGGGAAGGAAAAAAGGCTCTCCCTCAGCCCAGTTGCACAAGAGAAGCGCTTCCAGAGCACTGAACCCACGGCATTCAGACTGGCTGCTTCTGCTTTTCTTTCACTGCCACAGAAAAACGTGTTGTCATTTTCTTCTTGACACTTTTTCCGCCCCCCCTTCACAAAGATGAGAGACAGCAAGCTGAATTCCTAACAGCAAATAAGCCAGAGAGCTCACTGCTTTGTATTCACCTCTGAAAGAGCCACAGAAAACTCAGTTCGATATCATTTTTATCTTGAATAATGGTTTCTAAAAAGGAACTGAATTCACATAAAAATGAGGCAGAAGCAATTCACCGCTTGTTAATCTCTCCGTATTTTCTACAAAATACTTAATTGCTAGGTACAATTTCCATATTCCTAAGGTTTTATTTCATATAATCACACTACATTGCTATGCATGTTTTAATGGTAATGAAGAAAAATAAGAATCAGTTTCCAAAATGCTTTTTGTTCCACACATTCTTGGTATCATCCTTCCAGATATTATGTCCTGGAAATAAAAATACTTTTTTTTTCTCACTTAGTGAAATAAATTTCCTGCAGCATTTCATAATTATGGTATCTGAGACGAAATAGAGTTTGTCTGCTGCTGATTCTTCTAAAAACTTTGTCAGCAATTGTATTTGCACATTACTTTTAGTTTCAGTATGCGGTATATTTGATGTTTTTGACAGGAAACCGAGGAACACAAGGGTCACTGAGACCAAGCTTCTGTGGTTCTCACTGAAAATATGCTAAATGTCTTCTGCAAACATACCTCATCTAGAGATAAGGTTTTGTGTCCTCACTAATGACAGGTTGTTGTTTAAACTCACTTTGTAAACCTTCTTTCAGTTCCTAAATGAACTTCACTCAAAACCTGTTTACACCCTTTCATGGACATGAACAACCAGAAATGTTCAGAGTATCTCAGGTTTGATCTCACCAGCCATGTCAATGACAGCTGACCAGCTCTTCCTCTCTATGCTGTTAATTATCATCCCATTGCTGTCACTCTGCATCCCCAATTTATATTGAGACCCTGCTGTCCCCTCTGTACCTCCTTCCCTACCCCTCCACTGAAAAAGCCTCCTCTTTGTGCTGTCCTGTTTTAGCCAGCACAATCCAGCATTTTACAATGAAACTTTAACACCAAGTAAGGGAAGTTTCAAGATCTAGGACTGATGACTTTCCACTATCCCACTAATTGATTTTTCATCAGACACAATGGCAAGTAGGTTTGGAAATCCTTATTCACCATCACAAATACTGCAGTAATTCTTATGTACAAGGATTTAAGTAATAATTTCCCCTGTGGTGCTATATCACATGCTTTTCTGGAGATGACTGATATATTAATTTTATTGCAATTCTCTTGTTGAAGATAAAAACAGGAGGTTAATTTGCAAGTAGTTGTATTTCTTAAATCTGTATTAGATTTTATCCAATTTTAAATTAAATCCACACCTTTAATCATAACCTCCCACCAAATTTTGTTTCATTCTTGAGTATCCAGCAGCCTCTCTGTTGATGCAGATCATTTCCCCCCCAACACATCTGTGATTTATATTTACAGGGCCGAATCTCTCTTTTGATATGCTCAACAAAAATGTTATTACTCAATCTGCAATGTCATATGCCTGCTCTTCCTTGAGTGAATGAATGGGAAGTTAACTGGTTTTTGTAATGTGAATTTGAAGATCTTTGAGGGGTTTTTTACACCTCACAATTGATTTTTTGTTGTGGTTGTATTACTCCTCCTACCTCTGTTCTTCTACAGGGCAAAATGAAAACTAAAGGCAAAAGTATTCATGTAGTTAGTGGTCAAATCTTATTCTTAGTCCATCTCTCAACCTCACTGGAAACTGGACTCTTTAAAATCAATGTTCTTGTTTTGAAGTTGTGAAGGAGCAAGGATGTTTAACCATTTGCTTTTTATTTCTTCACATAGTCTTACTCAGCTTATCTTTTGTACTGCTGCTGCCAGAAGAATATTGGCTGACATGGGTGACCTTTTAGCTCCACATGATGCTCCTGAGGGTCCCTCACAGGCAGAATGAAAAGTTCAAGGTTTTGTTGGTTGGTTGGTTTTGGTGCTTTCAAGTAAAAGAAATTTCAGACATCTCACACAGGCAGTTTTCTTAACTGTCACTTATCCACAGCTCCTTTTTATTTCTCAAGTTTGTATTTTCAAATCTGCAGATCTATCCTTATTTTGAGTCAGCTTGCATGAACAGGATCCAGTAACGTTCCTGCCACTTGGTCTTCACCAGTTATCATGCCTAACCAGTCTAACAATCTTTTCTTGACTTTGTGATCATTTGGTGAAGAAATAAATGGGCTATTGCACCCAAGGACACCTGGATTTGACTACCATAGGTAGAATTTGTGTCTGGCATGTTAAAGTATCACCTAACACCTAGCTGCACTTCCTTCTGGAGTAACATTAAAAAGGCTACAGCTGTGCTCAGTTATCTGTCTAGGAGTGGCGGATCCCCAGCACCTTTTTACCGACTTTCTCGAAAGTGATATGGAGTCAAGGTAATCCAATTTCATGTATAGTAGGCCATTTTTAAGCATTGCATCACAACATTAATGCAGAATCTCACTGCTCTCACCATTTAGTACTTTCTGAAGAACATGTCCACCTATTGTGTTTTTCCACTGACAGTATGATGCTGTAATAAAATACTGAAAAGCTTAATGGATATATTAAGACAAGGCCTTGTAAAGAAAAATGTCACCACTCTCAGAGTCTATATTTTTGGCATCATATGAGTGAGTTCATACAGAATGGTAGTTAAGATTTACTTCAGTTTTGATATAGTTAAGATTTACTTCACGTTTGATACTCCTCCTTATTGGTTCTGCTTTCGAAAGTACCACCCACAACATAAACACCTCAGAATTTAACTTTTGTTCTAACAGCTTCTTTAAAATTAAAAGTATAATCAATTAAAATCTTACTAGTTTCTATCATTAGTCATAAAATACTTTTAAAAACTTAAGTGCTAAATTAAATTTAAGTATTTGCAAGTCTAAATTTGCAAGTAAGACATCTTCTGTATACAATGATTTTACTCATATTTTGGAAACACTTCTGAAACAGGAATAACACACTGAAATGTCAGAAACATCAGCACTCTAATTCAGTTTTCTGAACTTATTTTTGGTAGGCTCACAAGACTAAGAACTTTTGAAGTTACATCGCTTCCGCTTTCATTTTTGTTGACCTTCTGATATTTACAATTTAATTACATATTCCAGGCTGAAATATAAATAGGCAGATAGACAGGCATAAGCATATGCAATCTGTCAGTGAAAGTAAATTGTCTGATGAGGGCTATTACAGACTTAGATATTTACAAATACAGTGGGCTCCTTCTTTATGATATTACCACATGGGAATTGACAATAACAGCCGCCTTGTTTTTTTCACCATACGAAACCGTAGATTCAAAATGTGAGGTTTTTCATGTGTCTGCCCTGATGAACTACCTGCTGATTAACATAAGCATTGTTTAAACTATAAATATTTGTGTGTAACTCACATTCCACATTTGTGACACGCTGAGCACCTTCTGTTCTCTCACTGTTGTCTGAGATCAGAGGTAACAAACATCCAGGAACCTTGATACCTGGCTTGATACACCCTTCTCAGTCTGAACAGAGTCTGGAGCTGTAGAGTTTCCATGCCTCAACTTTGGGGAAAAGAAGCTGGGAGATGCTGATCGTCAGCATGGTCAAAAGTGTTCTTGTGAGCAGAATGCTGCATGAACAGCTATTGTCACTGGAAAACATCTGAAAAATAGACTTCCAAAGCTTTCACTCAGTAAAAGAACAAGAATAACAAAACCACATGCTGCTGGAGGTATTCACAATATCTATCTTGAGGCATCCAGCTCAGATGCCTACACTGGGAGGTGAGTGCCTTCAGCATGACACAATAGTTCCAAAGAGTTCCAGTAAAGAGCACAATTATTTGTTCAAAGCAGCCTATTTCTCCTCATTGTATACATGATACTTAGGGTAACTACTTTTGTAAACTGGATTTTTAGATCCTTAATATTTAGTAGCATAGGTACCAATTTTGTTTACGGTTTTAGTGACTACTGTTTATTACAGTCATTCAGGCAGTTTAGTCCTCTATGTTTTCAGCAATGCTTGCAGGAATCCTTAAAAAAGCACATGGAGATTTGAATATAGCACAGTCTTGCACAATCTTCTAGGGCTCATTTTAGTTTGGTATGAAAGGGCCAATGTGGATTTTGCAATCTTAACTCTTCAGAATCTGAGGCTAAATGTGAAGAGTAGCCAAAAGCTCTAAGGGATGACAACAGTAACAAAGCAAATATAGATTCAAATTTTGTCTTTCAAGCAGCGATGTGGACACATCCCAAAGCCAAAAGTAGCTCTGCTGAACTACTGAAGGTTTTAATGTGCTTGATTATGATTATCATTATTATTTTGTATAGCTTCATATAGCTTTTCCTCCTTATTTTGAGTCAAATACAATGCCCTTTTAACCAAATAATACCGTGTGTCAAATTACATCTGTGTCTCTGATTTCCATGGAATCAGATTGGATGCACACTGGTACAGTTTGTATAAAAGTTCGGCTGTCTGGAGTTTTTCACCTCAGGAATAAGTAAGGGCTGCTTATTAGCATCTTTATGGTTTTGATATAGGCTAGTCCTCTTGGGCAAAATAAAGTAACCCTACAAAAAGTAATTCCCAGATTTATTTGATTCCAGTGCAGAACACACCTAACAGAGGAAAACAAAAAGGATATTGTCATGTCCTGGGACAGGCTGTGTTGCATTCATGATTTCACATTCCCTTCTCTGGAAACCTCTTTCTGACCTGCTCTTGAAAGATTGTGCTAGCTTTCAGCTGGATGCTGGTCATAGCTCAGTGGTATTCCAGTGCCTAAATATAGGTGTCTAGCATGATTATAGATACCCTAAGGTATGGGAGCTATTCACAGAGACTGGCAGGTATGACATAACACATATATTGGATCCACAGCTTTACTAATGTCTTCTGCTGAATCAAAGATCAAAATTGTAGTATCAAAATCAACCAGATTTTATGTACTATGATGTTCCATATATTAAGAAAGTAAAATAAACCAATTACTATGATCCAAATTAAAAGTACACAGTGACAGAAAGCATGCCACAAAATAAGATTTCACCAAGGAAATCTCATTCAATACAATAATCTCTAAATAAAGTATTAGAAATCCTTCTTAGTTTATGTCTCATTAGTTTTGCTGCACCATTTTGTTTTGCCTCCTGTTTGTAAGTGACTGTTCAGCTATTGCCACCTAGTGATGGGAAGCAAAACAGGCAGAAACAAGAAACGGTAAATAATGCATAAGGAATGGATGTTTACATCACAAATTGTGTCAAAATGGAAGACAGCAGCACTGAAATGAAGCACATGTCTGTATTTCCAAAGCAAGGGCATCAGGCAACTTGGGTACAGTTATATAAAATACTTAAATAGAAAGCTATTGAATGTTATTTAATAGGAAAAAAATTTACATATTTTCACAGATACATTACAGATTCACACATTACCCAGCTCTCATCCTCAGCTTGTTTAGTGAATTCATTAGAGTAATTAAATAGGTTGTAAGGAGTTCATGCCTCATCTATAAATAAATGATAGCTAGGCATTTTGCAGAGGATTAATTGGTTAATGGTGGAATAATGCCTTCAAGATTCAAAGTACTATTATTCTTCTCTTGAATTTTCTTTGGAGCTTTCAAACTGACATGTCCTCCTAGGACTCTGTCATTCACCTCTGAGTTTCTCCCTAGCTGAACAGTGTCTGGAAGCATCAGTCAGCCAGGAACAAATTTTGTTTGCCCAGACTTACCATACACATTCTAAAAATATACCATCCTGAAAGCCATTAGGAAACCTCCACCACTACCACTGGGGCAAGGACTCAGGCTACACTGATGCAAGAAATACTGCTGTGCATGTCAAAATGCAGCCTGTGTCCCACAAGCACAGACCACAGGCATCAGCAGGCACAAAGAGTAACTTAAGCAGTATTTTCTTCCTGCTCTTCACCTTAAGTTTCCAGGAATCATCCCTAAACATTACTGAAATCCTATAAACTTCTTCCCTTCTCAATTTTGTAACAAACCCTTACCTGTATTTTAGAGACAAGGTTATATGTCTTAGTCTCCAAACATCCTAGCATGAGGTGTCAGAACTTCCTCATAGCAGGAAGTTTCCAAACCACCACTGAAGGTGACTCTGATTCTGGGTGCTTGTTTCAGAGATGAGATGGAGTAACTGAACCCCACCCACACACTTGAAATGTAATTTGTATTTGCTAATTTACTCATAAGAGATTGGTCTAGGACCAGGTCTAGGACAGAGGGAATCCAGACTTTGTGGCTGTCCCTCTTTTTCTCAAGTTATTACACATATTTCCTCATTACCAATGCACAGACTGAACCCCCAAATACTGCAAAATTTAGGGCCGTAATAAATCATGATCTCCCTTTTCCACTTCCCTTCTGTCACACAATTGTATGTCTTCTACCCTTCAGGAAACTCTGTGGGAGGGCAGAGAGGTGGAAGCCAGGAAGGGGAACGGCTGGAGCATGCCCATTGCTAAATATTCAGTCATGGAATGGTTTGGGTTGGATGGGACCTTTGAAGATTGACTATTCCAAACCCCTGCCATGGGCAGGGAAACCTTCCATTACATGGCATTGTTTGAAGCCACCTGTTTGTTCCTACAGGGTCTCTAGGGATGGCTCACAATTACTGCAGCTGAGATCATCAGAGTTCTCAGATTTTTTCCTTCTCATTCTTGTCCTCAGACACACCTTGAGATTCCAAGCACAGCTTTCCCCCTGTTCTGCCAGGGCCATGGAGCTGGGGAAAACTCTCTTTTCCCTTTCCTCCCCAGGCATGGAACCTGCCTTGGGAAAGGAAAAGCTCCCACCTTTTCAGAGAGGTGCCTGAGATGTGACGGAAAGCACAGCAAGACACACAAGGAGGTCGGGGGATACCCCCTTGGAATGGTGAGCTGATGCCAAAACTAAGGCACTCCTGACCCAAACAAACACCTTGGTTTTGTCTCCCTTGTAGAATAACATGTTCTAAATATCCATTTTCCACAAGACACCTCCCTGTAACATGTTGCACGTGTATAATGTTTTCATTGATTATCTAATTAGAAGGTGGAATTCTCAGTGCAGTAGCTCCAATTTGTTCTCTAATACTACTCCATCCCTCAGACAGATATTATCTCAATACACTTCCTGAGTGTGATTTTTAACACAAATGTTTTCTTGAATCTCAAATACATTTACAAATATATTTTCTTTCTCTTAATTCTGCCAGGGCAGTTCCTAAAGTTTTCCCTGACTTTTAATGAGATGGTCCAGTGACAGGCAACTTGCTTAGTTGTTCTTTTTTTAAACTTTCCTTTCCATTCTCTCATTCTGTCTTTAATTATTAACACTTCTTCCTTTCTGGCTGACCTATTTGATACTCACACCTCAATGTTTACATTATTCTGCAGAAAGGTATCCTTCTGCTTATGTCCCTTTTCTCCACTAGAAACATTAACCTTAGAATATAAGTCAATTTTTCACTTCTCTCATAAAATGAGAACAAAAATGCTGGAAGGATTTCAATCAGCTTCCATCTGCTATAGATCAAGATGAGATGGACATGGGATCAGACTGTGCTACATTTGCTGCCTCTTACACCTTCCTATCAGGTATCAGGCTCTGCCCGCTATCAGAGAGAGGGTCAGACCAGCCAGGCTTCGGGTCTGAGCTGGCACACGTGTCCCTGTAATGCAAACACCTCCTCAGGTGGGCCTCGTGCAAACAGTGTCCACTCTGAATGATTCCAAAAAAGGCTACCTCTTGCAACAGCTGCATTAGAATTATGTGGCTGAAACAGGGAACCAGATTTAGCTGGCCGTAGGTTACCTATCAGCTTTTCAAATGATGAAGTATCAATTTGTATCACTGCCATCAATTCTCCTTCCTTGACATGCACTTCCCTGAAACGTACCACCACAAACAAGACTGTACATCCTCCAAGACTCAGGCTCTGGGTGTGAGTGAAGTGCCTGGAATAGTTGGAGCCTGGCTCATTACAGTATAAGAGTTTTTTTCTCATTTTACTCAGAGGTGCTAATAGAAAGTTCAGGTTCAGGGAGCCCAGATCACTGCTACCTCCAGTTAGACCAGGGACCTAATGACTAAGTTAGATAACATCAACAGTTTTTAAAACTTTTTTGTTTTCAAGGTGGGAAGAGCTAACACTTCAAAAATCAGGATTACCCCAGAAGTCATGCCGGGTGGTAGACCAAAAAAGAAATTTTTCTTTCCCTTACTGTAGGTTATAAACAGGACATGCATATATACTTCTTAGCTCACTTGATACCTTTAACAGCTAGGCTGTCACCATGCCCTTCATCCCTTTGAAATTATTTCTAAACATCCAAAGTAAACATGAAGAGCTGTCAGCAAAAATCCTCATGACCCAAGCCACTGGCTACTTTACAGCAACTTTACATAAATGACTACAGTGCTGTGAGGTACTGTCAGGAACAATCAGGTCATATGAGTGAAATTTCTGTTTCTCATTACATGCATACCTTTGAGTTACAATTTCTGCCTTAGTGCTCTCCTGTTATTATTCATTTTCTCCATTCTTTCAAGAATTGATGTCAGTAAACCATCTCAATCCTAAACAGTTGTTGAAGGGGATATGTCTTGTTTTACATAGTTTTGAATTCATTTTTCATATAACCCTCCTAGGCAAGGACTGGTGAGACACAGCATCTGGAATTTACCATGTAACACCATTAACTTGCACAACAATGTGTTTAGATGCTGGCTAGATAGGAGACAACAATTTGGATTAAAAAAAATATCTCACTGATCTTACATAAGAATGCTTGTTCTGACTTGCAAAATAATTTTTAAAATGTTTTCTAAGTACTGGGAAGAAAGACTTTTTTTTCAATTAGGACATTATCTATAAGTATGTATTGTTTCATTTTTTGGAGTAATCTGTTCCAGGAGAGATTTCAATCTGAGAGGTAGAATCTTTCTTTCCTGCTTTTTCCCCCCACGAACATAGTATTTTTTAACTGATGAGCACCTTTTTAGAGGGCTCTCCCTTGCTGTGGTGAAGGTTTTGCAACAGCAACACTTTGATCTGGGCACAGGCCATAGAAGAGCTCCAGCACTCTCCAACTTGCTATTGTTCTACAGAAGCACAAGTATCCTCACAGAGGCCAAGTTAAATATACCTGCAGCCTTTGTAAATGGGTCTTATATATCCTTCAGAGTTCATCCCTACCTGCTAAACCAAAAAATGTCTGGGGTCTCCCAGAGACATGAGGTCTAATACAGCTGCCTGCTTCTGTTGCAAAAAGGTAAATGACCTTCTTCCTGTTTAAGAGGGTTATGTTACTCAAGGTTTTTTGCATGCTACATTTGAATGGAAACTGGAATTTAGCAAAAAAATGTACAAAAGAAAATATAAAATCTGCTTTTTATTAACTAAAAGAAAAAATAAAGTACTTTAGGCTCAGTACACAAGGAAGAAAGCACAAAAAGATGCCACATTTTAAATTGAACAGTTTCCTAGAAAAGGCAGTAGTAATTGTAGTTGCTTTAAATACACTTAAAATGATTAACGATTTTGAGTCACCACAGCCTAGATTTTCAAAGGCATTTAGCTTCTGAAGCAACTAACAGTAGATTTGTATACTATTAAGTGTCTGATCTGAACAAGTATCAAACTCCCATGTACTTGTTTGTCCACTGCATCATTAAAGCTTTGAAAATCTAAACTCATTTTTAAAAAGACTTATTAAAATTAGCAGATCTTATTCTCTCCCTTTTTTTTTTTCCCCCAAATGAGAAGAGGAAAATAGTTCTTCCTTTTTCATCTCTGGTTTGGCTTCTCAGCTGTGAAATGAGATCTAAAATATAGGACATATAACTGAAAACAATCCACTGAGACAGAATACTTTTATTTGAATATGGCGCTTAGATCTGGAAAAAATCCAGTTACATTTTATAGCAACCTAATTCAAAAGGGTATGGTGATCCTAAAGAAAATAACAACTGGGATTCACCTGCTTTGAAATCTTTCAGTGTAGCTGCAGGCAGTGGTGGGTGTGGAACCCGAGCTCACGCTCAGTGGGTACCAGTGCTCAGTGACACCGTATCCTCCCGACTCACACTGAGCTCCAATGCACGAACCTTGCCTGAACTCTTCCACGGATCAAAGGAGGTCATCGCCAGCCACTGACTAATTCAGTGAACTAAAAACGTAGCATCAGCACAGGCAGAGCTCTTTATAAAATGGAAACTTCTCCAAGAACAGGATACTTCCCCTGCATCTGATAATATGAAAGATTTCACCCAGAGTGTGTTTTCTTGCTTGATTAAGCTAACCTGAGATTGTGCTACTGTTTAAAGAGCTGTGAAATTCTTCTGTCCCCTCCCTTTCCTCCATAATTTCCATCAGGTCTCCTTGTGCTGGCACTAGTTAGGAGCAGAAGTTTGATTTGAGTAGCAGGTGTGTCTTGGGGCTGTTACCTCCATTACCTTCAGCTCAAATGAGGTTATGAGTACCCCCACAGGTCAACACAATGAAGGCTGACAGGTGTCCAGGTGGGGAAAGAAGCTAAGGAAAATGATGCTTCTAAATTGAAAAGAAAAAAACCCAACCTGTTTAAAAAAAAAACAGACACATGCTTTTCATAGGTATTACGTGGTTAAATAGCTTTCCCAGCTGCTCATATGCATTTACAAACACCTGTAAGAGGCACTTTTACCTATAAGAGGCACTGCTTTTTATAGTAAGAACATTCTTCCAAGCCACTTTTCTGGCTGAGCTCTTATTAAACTTTGGCTGCTGCAGAAACAGATACATTTTAGCTCTAATTGCAGAAGCATGGTCAGAAAATGAACTAAAAGATTTAAAAAGCCAGAATGGACAGTGACAATTAGTCTTTGTAGGATGACAACTCTATTATAAAGTTACTGCATCTGTTCCTTCCAGACCTCTACTGTGAGAAAGGAGCTATGCTAATGCTCATGGAAGCTCTTTCCACTATTCCTTCTGCAAGTATCAGGAGTGGAGGAAAGCAAGGGAGCTTAGGAAAGAGAGGTGGCTGCAACTCCTGCAACAACGGGCCTCATTTATAAGGCAACTCACAATGAAGTAGGCCTACAGGATTGCTTGACAGTTTTACCACTTATCTTCCACAAAAAAAAAAGAAAAAAAAAAAGTAGATTCTATTTTCTGGAAATATTTAGTGAGAAAGGTTGTCAATGAACAGAATAATCAGGAAATGCCTAAACAATTACAATAATCTTGGAAAGTAGAGTAAGAGAACTGATAAGATTTTCAGCAATACAGAGTGAAACAAAGTACTTGTAGAAGTAGTAGAAGAAATGTTGAATGAAACTGTGTTAAAATTGTATTAATTTGACTTTTCCTTTCACTGAATTTCATGATATTCCTGTTAAAAAGTACAGGCTCCAGTATCAGCCCCTGGGCTACGCTGTTAGTGACTGACCTCCTGTGAACCTTCATGCTGCCAATCACCACCCAGTCAGCCTGGCAGCTCAGCCTTCCACTCACCTCACTGCTCATTCACCAAGTCTCTGTTTCATCATTGTGTCTATGATGATGCTCAAGGAGATACTGCTGAAACCCTTCTAAAGTTGAAACAGTGTCCTTTGATCTTCCATCATCCACCAAGCTGGCTATCTATTGGTTTAGAAGGCTATTGAGCTCATAAAGCATCATTTCCCCTTCATATAAACATGCTGACTGCTGCTGGTCATCTACTTTTCTTATGTTTGGAAATGGATTGTAGGATTATTTGCCCCATCACTTTCCCAGGGATTATGGTGAGGATTACCAGCCAGCAGCTCCCAGATCCTCTTTCTTGCCCTTCCTAGAGAGAGGAGCCCCATTTGGTCTCTTTCAGTCCTCAGGAACCACCCCCAGTAGCCATGAGCTTTCAAAATCCATCAGGACTAGTCAGACCATGATGCCAGCCAGTTTCCTCGGCACTTGTGGTTGGATCCTGTCAGGTCACAGGATGTCCAGCTTGTTTCAAATGTTCCCTAACCTGTTATCCCTATACCAAGGGTAAAGCCTTAGTTCAGGCCTTCCCACTGGTCTCTGGGCCCTGGCATTCCTGAAGACCTCCTGAAGGTAAAGACTGAGGCAAAGGCAGCATTGACTACCTGGGCCCTTTCCATCTCCATCACCATCATTGTCCTTGCTGATGAGTTAAGTTTACACAGTCACTGAGACCTCTTTTAGGATGGACTTTCAAGTAGGAAGAATGAAAATATAACAATAGATTATGCAGAAGTATTCTTAACCCTGAAACCAGATAAAGGACAAACTGTGACTGTGACACTACTCTTACTTAAGATTCCAACAACATTTAGTATGACAAATCTAAACTTAAATTACATTATTACTAGTTTCTAAAGGGAGAACTGCTGATTTTCTAGTTCCAGAGCAGATTTTAAATTGGGCTTGAACACGTTTTGTTTATCCTCAATTCACTGGGCAGAAAATTACATTTCAGACCCTGAAATTCCATCTTGTGAGCTTAATTTAGTCTCTGGCATTCTGCTGTTCTTGTCATCCTTCTTTCACCCCGGCATCTTTGAATAATAGCGAAACCTCTGCTGCAAGCTAGACTTTTCACTTTGGAACAGAGCCTCAGCAACTAGTAGGAATTTAATACTTGAATGATTCTCTGCAGAGGAGTCACTAACTGTCCATGATAAATCTAAACAAGTCTGATCAGAAGTACTTTATTGTGACTCACTGAACAAACTGGTGCTGAGTTTTAGTGACCTCTATGGTAATTAAAGTTATGTCTTGCTGGGCAGACTGGTGATTCAACTCTGTAGGCCCATGAATGCCATGCCTACATCAACCCCTGGGGCTGTTCTCTTGCCATGAGGCCAGGTGCCACAAAGCAGCCTACAAGGGAATAGCAGAACATTAGCTAAAATCTGGTGGCAAATCCAGCTCTCTCTTGGTTCCTCAGCTCTTGCCAACTTCTGAACTTCTGAGAATTGCTAGGAGAGTTATCCAGGCAAAATGCAGAAGAAATGGAGCAACTTTGCTAGAGAGAGATTTCTCTGACTTGCATAAGAAGAACAGCAGAGGACAGGCCAGCAAGAGACTGCCTGCTTCAAAGATCCTACACAAAGTAGGAAATACAGGAGAAATGAGATTACAGTTAAAAAGATGGGACTTCTGAACTGTCCCTATCCTTACCAAAACACAGACTTAAAATTAGGCTTAAAAATTATTGTGCCAGCCTTATACTGTTTGCAGCATAAATTACCCCAGAAAAGGTTTACTCTGATAGCACATAATTCACAACAAATTGAGCATACAGATACCTGTATAGATAATCTCTAACACATTCTACAACTAAAGCATGTTGCCATTACAGCCAACATGAAACAGTAACTCTAAAGACACAGAGCAAAACCCCACAGAAAGTCACATCAATACCCTCAGGCAGTTCTAAACCAACTAAATAAATAAAAAGCCCACTACACAAGAGGTCCTTGTAAGAGGAGACATGGGATTGTGTCACACATAATATACATTGCATAACTACAGACATTTTTTTCCTTGAAACAGAAATATCTTCTAGTAATAGATGGAATAGATTTTTTATTTTAATAAATTTTAAGTACAGCTTAAAATATGATTTAAAAGCATGAGCAGACATTTCTTGGGTCTTTGAAATGACATCTAAATATCATACTGCATTTTAGCTTTGCATAGCAGCTACACATTAGTATATCCAGAGCAAAGGAATTTAAATTGACATTGTGTAGTGAAAAACTGCAATTTCAATTTCCCAAAAACCCCAAATATAATAGTGTCCTGAGCTACTCATGTCAGGTTCCTAATTTGAGATCCAACCCCCAAAATTAATAAAAAACCACATTCCAAAGTAACCACTCCTAATTAATAACAATAAAGGAAATCAATATGAGAGCTACATTCTTTACAAAAATCTAAGTATATAAACTCAGCATCTGTCTGCTTACAGCTGGTTTACCAGAAGTACCATTAGGATTTCATCCATACGGCATCTTTTGTCATGAGAAGCAGTAAAAAAGAAATCTTCCAACTCACTTTAGTTGTGTTCTAAGATTTTTCATTAGGTAAATGATTTGTAATTAAGATGACTTCTACTTTTTACATCAATCTTCAGGCACAACAGTCTAGAACCTAGATTAATAAAATACTGATTTTTAAAATTACTTCTTGAAATTTAGCAAGTACTTTCAGAAAATCCTAAATTTCTTGTTGTTGTAGTTCAACTTCAGGTAGAGTAAGACAGCAAAAAAATTTGAAGATTAAGAAAACAATGCAATTTTTTATTTCAGAGATTCCAAAATTATCAGGTGATTTAACTTGGATACAGTATGCTCCAAGTAAATGTGTAAATGTATAAAGTATACATAGCTGAAAGTTAGTCACCTGCCAAATACACCCAACAAGTGTACAGAAGTATCTAAAATTAAACAAGCACTATAGAGGAAATATATTTTGAGTAATTTGTATGCAGTCCACAGACTCATCAGATTTCCAAGAGACACTTCAATGTCATTATCTACACTTGCTTATATGAAGATTGCTCTTCAGGAGGGGAACAGAATATCTGCCAGAAGGCTAAATCAAAGCTATTATGACAACCTTTAAGTCTAATTCTTTTAAAACATTTTACTTGGTTGATAAGCTTTTCATTACTGCAGATGCTCTACTGTAAGACTTTAAAAATAATATCTGTCTTCCATGTATTAAAATATGTATTTCACAACTCTGAGAAAAAAATTACTGTCAATCTCTCCAGTCCATTAGCACAAAAATGTATCTCTGTGGGCCAGACACAGGCATAATTTTTATGGTGATTGCACTGTTCACAGTGCATCTTAAATCAGATAAAGAGACTAAACAGTTCTATTGCCTCTTGATGGCCAAAGAGCCAAAGAACGACTTACTTAGAAATAATGTCAACAAACACTCATGGACTTACTGCACGTGAAATGTAGCTAAGGCTACTATCATTTGATATAAAAAGTGACTGACTTATTCTTAATTATTTTCATTTTTTTATGTCTGTTTCCTATTTTTGCTAGCATTTTTTAGGATTCTGGCTTCTATTTTAAAATACGGTATGTTTTATGTTGATACCTTTTTTTGGAGTTCCAACCAGTGTTGAGTATTAGTTCAATACTTCTTCTTGAAAACCATGTAAACATATAAAACCCCCAGAAACTGTTATATTTCCCAGAAGGAAAGCATTCGGCACAAGTTTTAAGATTTTCCTCTACACTTTAATCATTACCCCCTAGAAAGGATATAGCAGAGAGCCCAAGGGTGAAACTGGCAAACCACGTTATTAAACCAGATTCTCTTTTCACATGCTATTTCTAAGGCAGCACACAGAGAAATCTGTGCTGAAATCAAGGATGCAAGTGCTATAAGTGCTTCACAAGGTCTTTCAGCACAAACGAAGTCTACAAGTCCTTAGACATTTGAGATTTGAGGTATATTACTGTGTAATACAATAGGATTCATTCACTTGAACACTGGAGTCTTTGCTTTCAAGAAGAGTCTTAACATCTGTAACAACTGATGGTGGCAATTTAAATCTAGGACACAACTAAACAGTTAAAAAAAAGAAAACAACAACAAATCAAACAAACAATAAATCAAAAATCCAAGCCATAACAGCAGATGAAGCCTTCCTTATCTTAACCTCACCTTCCTCCCTACCTTCTCTCTCATTTCCATGTTTAAGTTACTCTCCAATAGACAGAAAGAACCTCATTTAAGTCCTAAATAAAACTTAAAGATGAGGCAGAATTTTCATCACTTGCTTACAAGAACATTTGGAAATCATTCTCCCCATTCCCTAAAATACCAGTGAACCCAAGAAGAAAACGAGTCTGACAACATACATCTGTTACATCAGACTCCATGAGAAAGCTACAGGTTTTCCCTCAATCATCAACCCATCCTTCCTAAAGAAAATGTCACTTCAATAGAAATATGCACCAACTAAAATGCTGAAGAGTATATTACGTAATATATATATATAAAAACATGTATGAGACCAAAAAAATGCAGAAGGCCAGATCAAAGCAAGATATTATCAGTAATATAATTTCTGTTAATGAAGCAGTGGCCACTCACCCAAATCAATGGTTAGACACACAATCAGCAATACACCAATGGCATCTCTTAGCACAAGGCTCAATAAAAAACAGTAAGGCAGAACTAATGCCAGCTTCCAATATGAACAGCAAACAACAAAAATGCTACCCCTCCCTCCTCCTGCATTTTCAGTCAACAGGAGGTCTTGGTAACGTATTAGTGGGAAAACAAGCCAGTATTTTCAAGTCAGGCAGGGAGGAGAAAAACTCTGGAGAAAAACAGACTCGCCTTTCCTTTCCTTTTACTGGATGATACTTGTAAAATGCAGCACCAACACAGGCCAGTCTCCCAAAAGTCAACAGGGATACCATAAGTGAACATCAATTATCATATGCAGATCACAAGAATAAATTATTGCCATGCAGTACAATTTATTCACACAGGAGGTAGGATATTCAAATCTTCACCAAATTAAAATACTGAACACAGATCATTATTACTCATTTGAATCAAGACACATACTGTACCCATGCCTTTAAGCATCCTTATTAAAAGTAATTAGATTTTGGCAAGTCTCTCCCAATTAACACAGCCAGTCAAAAGTAAAAAGAAAGTCATACATACTGGCTGCCTTAGCTGAGCGACTCATGAGAAATCAAATTTATTCATATCACTGTTGAACAACTTTTAAGAAATTTTCATGTATATAAACCCCTTTCTTTCTTTCTTTCATTATTTTTCATTATTATAATTTACATGCAAATATGGTGTCAAATCAACTTACTTATTTTAGAAAGTGACTTTGCTAGACTGTATGCTGGTTTGAACTCCAGAAATGCTTTGAGAGAGTACCTCAAGACTTCTAACTGCGACAATATTTTCACTGGAAAAAAAAAAAGGCAGTGAATTTGTTAAAAAATACTAGCTATTTGGTTGTAAAATCACAGATTAGCAACCTACATTCTTACTTTGAGTAGCTCTGTAAAGTACTGTTAACCAATGACCTTCGTTACATTAACTCACAGCAACACCACACTGCTTTTACCAAAGTAGAGATCATGTGTTGTCCCACAGAATACACAGAGCTTATTTTGGCTCAGAAGACAACACCTGAGGCACAGGCACAAGGCCATGAAATGGAGGCGTGCCTGGTCCTGGGAGAGGCAGAAAATCCCAAGTATTTTTCTCACCTTCCATTCTTCAAAACTGACACATCAGTGAGCAAGAATCATTAAAGAATAATACGGACTACCTACATAAGCAAGGGATGAAGGAGAAGGAAAAAAATCCCACAAGATACTAATAACAGTATTGTAAGTGGATTTTTAATGGTACTTAGTTAAACAAACATCCCTAGCTCGCAATACAAACGGATTCCAAGTAGAACTTGACAATTATATTTTTTTAACACTTTGACCTTTGAAATTTCTGTCTTATTCTATTTTCTATAGAAAATTAATATTCTCAGCCAAAATCTCGTCACTTTTCTATGTATAAAGAGAAAACTCAAACAACATCAGCAAGCTTCTTTCAAAAAGAAATAGGAGTAAAAACTCATCCTTCACTGCCCTAGATTAAAATAAAAAAATACAGACTAATTTTCTTCAGGCTATCATGCTTTTGAACATAAGTCAGCATACACGTTTAATGATGTTTAGCTAATCCATTTTAATTTTATGTTGCTTCAGTTCAATTTACTTTTGCTAGGTAGCTCTGTCAAGACATGGTCTCCTACGGTCCCTTCATTGCCCACTCTGTCTTTATACAATTCTTTCTTCTCTCTTCAACAAGTGAGGGGTTTATCTCCAAGTTAAGACAACATACTGTTCATTTTTGCATGGTCCTACCAGAGTGAGGTTCAGACACAGCTATGAGAGTACGCTGAACTGAGAGACAGCGTATCAGCACATCTGTACAAACTTCACTAATTAAGGTGATGAACCTCTCTATTGGCAATAAATGGCCCTGTAATGTTTACTATGCTCCCTTGTGCCTGTGTCTTCTTTTTTTTAAAAAAAGCATAACCATGTAAGAGTAAAAATCAAAATTTATATATAAATAGCAGTTGATACTAATCAAGTCCTGAGTATGCGGCAGCTCTAAACATTTCAAATTTAAAGAATGAGAAGAAATTAAGTGCTTTGTAAAAGAAGAAAAAGGTATCTCTGAGCAGTGCATCCCTTGGTCAATGCCATGGTTTCTCAGCACACAGTTTCTGTCCAACCCTTGCCATATGGGGATGAACATAATAACCCAATGATACCACTAGCTGGATAGTCTTGTCTTGGCATGACTAACTTCATGATGGCAGGACAGACAGACTCTTCTCAGGTTTCAGCTTTCATTTTTAAAGAGTGAGCTTCTAGCTATCACAGTTAAGAAAAAATTATAAAAGAAGCCTATTGCATGCAAGACCCCTCCCTGAGTTTGCACCAAGACAAGAGTCCCAGTGGATGGACTGATGTATTTCCTTGCAGCTCAATGCCTTGGTGTGTCACTATTCACTATTGTATTAGTAAAGCTCTGTAAGATAGAATAAAAGAGAAGAAAACAACAAGTTCATGACTTCAGATTAAATTGCAACAAATTGTCCTAAATGCAAGACTGGCTAACAGTATTACAAAAGACTGAGCAGAGATACAGAGATTAGAAGAATGTGGAAGAGTCAATATGATATAGATTTAAAATACTTATTTTAGTAAGTGACTAGGCTGAAACAAGGAAGTAGGAATTACCACATTTTTCAAATTCTTCATTCATGCAAAAGACTGCAGAGCAAGCCTGCCTAATTATTGATATTTACATTTAATATCTATCTAGGTATCTGTTCAAGGTTGGACAGGGCTTTGAACAACCTGGTAACAATGGAACATGTCCTTGCTCACAGTAGGGTGGCTGTACTATCTAATGGATTTTAGAAGCCCCTTCCAACCCAGACCATTCCCTAATTTTATGATACAGCTCTTTTTCCACTCTAACCTACATTTACTGCATGAAAGACAATGGTCTAGGGGACTTCAAATGTACTATGTTAACCTGTTCTCAAAAGCAAATCAAGTAAAGCTTCTCCCATGTATACTGCTGACCTACCAAATGAAAGGCTACACCCATCTTTCCATCAGGCTCCATCAGGCTCCATCAGTTGCTTATAGGAATCAATTTGCATTACCTTTGAGTTAAGTGCCCTTGAGTGTACAGTAACACATCTGCAGTGGATTTCATAAGCATAATGGCAGTGTTCCAGACACACGAACGGCGTTAAAGTGCTCATGTCTGACACAGCACAAAGAATGGAGTACTACAGCTAATGTGGTAATTTGGGAGGGTGGAAAAAGAGCAGAGAGAAAGAACTGCGTTAAAAAAAAATAAAAATAACAGAAAAAAGGTGAAATCTGAGTAAGCACAACAGAGTATGGGTTTTGAAGACCAAACACAAGGCCAAAAACATATTTAATATGTTTTTTTCATAACAAAAAATGTCAATGTACAGGAAGAAACCTGAAAAGCCACGGGAGAAAAAACCCCACAAACACAGAGTAATTAAGAAGCAGAAAAGGTAACTAAAACTTAAAAAGTGGCAACTGAGATAAAGGTAAGATACAAAGTCAGATAAGATACAGAGGGTCTATCTTGTCCAAAATAATGTGATTTGAGAGTCACCAACAGACCACATCACCTTAGGAAGAGCCAGTTCAGGCACTGGGCAGCCCAGCAGCCTTGGGCACATCTGAGTCATCTGACTTGAGATCTACTAAGGCTTTTTTGCATTTTTTTAAGCTAGAGAAGTAGAATAGGAAGGAGGAAAAAAGCCTTATTTCCTGAGGTCTTGAAATATTTCAACTACCTTAACAAAGGTTCAATAGAGGATCTAAATCTCACACAAACAATGCTGCCCTATGTTGTCTTTTAACATTGTACTCCCATTCTTTCAGCAATGTTTCAGCTCTTGAAAAGGTAGCCGTGTAAGCTTAGCTGTCACTAAGGAATATAAAATTAATATTTAAACAATTTGAAATACTTCACAACTCTTCAAAGATCTGTATGACTGTACTAATTCCCCCAGAATTAGTAGTGAAAATCCTGATTTTCATCTGGAAAAGGAGATACTTTAATTTAAAGAAGTTTTGTTTCTATAAAGGATTTCATTTCCTCTGATCGCCTCACAGAAACACATTTTCAGTTTCAGCAGGGATGAGCTGGTATTGATTTTTCCCCCCTAGAACCTTTTAAGCCCTCCTAGTAAAGATGACCTGATTGTTTTCCAACAAATCCTTTGTCCTCATTGCCTATTTTTAGGCACATTTAAAATTATTTAGAAGCACATCAAAACAAAATATTTCAGACTTGCCATTAGCTTGACTGAAATCCACTCACACCTTGTTCCTACTTCTTAACAACTAGAGACTTAAACTAAATTATTAACTCCTGACATTACAGGCTCCAGTTCAAACGAGGAATTTAAAGCATGCATTTGATTATTTAGTGATGTTAACTTCTGGCTACACACAAAAAATCTGCTAGACTGAAGAACTCCCCAAACCATTCTCCTCCAGAAATGCCACGAGATACAGCATTAGAGCAGCAAGAGAGACTCTTACACTGCAGCTGTTGTCTGTATTACTTGTAAGTGGGGCTAAGCAAAATTCAGTTTAAAGCTGTGGAGAAACAACTGGCTTTCTTCAAATGCTAAGTATTAAAAAAAACCAAACCCTCAAGCAAACAACTTGAAATCAAAAACATGAAGACTCTCTTTTTGGTTCCATCCTTTTAACTCTAATGGCTGACATAATTTGACATAAATGGCACTTGATTAAATCTATCCATGAAAACTGTCTTAGGTTTTAAAACAGAGTAAAGTTTTGACTGTAATGCACTGCTGAATCCTTCAATTACCAAAAAGGTTAAAGATACTGCACTAACATACGATTGAAATAGTATTTCCTACCTGAAAATATAGAAGGTCTTTTCTTGGTGCGCCTTGGGTGCATAGGGTCTATATTCCTAATATTTTTTTGAAACTTTCCTTTAAAGTCATTTTCCAGCAGGATGTCTGGCGGCAGGCTTCTCCGTCTTGTTGATTTGTTACGAGTCTGATGGGGATTAAGTTTACTCTTAGTCCTGGAGTACAAGCTGCTGTCATCGAGTGCCATGGTGGAGCACCAAGTGTCAGAACCAGCCCAGCACAAAGCCAGCCCCAGCACCCCGAGGTGTTGGGACCAGTGGTTACAGACTGAGCAATCTCGGATGTTCTCATGCTCAACTCACTCGTTGGGGAAGTTGAGCAGGTTGAGAGGCGTGTGCTGGGACAGGTGTAGGGTTACTGCATCGCCCCTCCTTGCATCAGTCAAACAGTGCAGGGAGGAGGCAGGCTGAAATAATTAGTTTGGAAGTTTTGAGGTAATTAGGAAGTTCAGCAAACCTGAGCTCAGCAGCACAATCTCTGCAAAGCGGAAGATGCAATTTAATATGATGCACTGTCTAGGGCTAGTATGGTATATATTATACCCACAGCATTTCTCAGATCAGTTCATTAATAGTTCATTAGCTTGGCAAGTTAAACAGGCGCTGCTTAACTTTACAAAAAGGAAATAGTGTGAGAGAAAAACAAACAAACCAAAACCCAGAAACTCAACCCACAAACAAATGAAAATAACACACACAAAACAAACAATGACAAAACAAAAACCAAACAGACAACCAATCTCCAGATGCCAGCCTAAGGACCTGTCTGGGGAAAGGCACTACCCAAACAGTATGTTTGGGTTTTTAGGATTTGTGAAACAATTCCTGTCATTTCAGAAACCTACATTTTGAAGATGGATAAACAGTCCAAATCACAAAGGGTTTTATGGCCACAACTATCAGTCTGGGGTTTCTTTCCTCAAGGAGCAATAATGTTATTTCCTTCTGAAGAAATCAAGGATGTGATAGTGTGACTAATTTCTCTCTCTATGTAACTGTTGACTAGTAAAAATCAGACATGTATGACAAAGATGGTCTGTAAATTCTCCATTTAAATAAAACTCCAGGTACTTTTCTTGTTTTGCTCCAGTTATCCCAATGAAATCTTTTGAGCCCTCCAAGGATGTGATCTTCCTCTCTCAAATGTTCAGAAAGAAGACAAATTGAAACAATTTATATGAACCTGCTAATTTTCTTACTGAATTCTACCATAAATGAGGCAAAATGAATTAGTAAATTAAAACTAACAAATCTGATTACATGCATTTTGCTGTTAAAGAAACAGCACTTAATATGGCAAAGTTAATAAGCAGAATGGTAATTCAAAGGGAAAGTAAATAATGTTTCAACTGTGGATACCTAAGGAAAAGCGATTTTAACACTTGAAGATAGAACTTGATTTCTTTATTTTTTTAAAAACAATTAAACCACAAATGCTTTAATTACTTTCCTAAAGATAGGTTACACTGTAAGATTGGTGTAATGATCACAAGGTTGACTGTTCCAAATATAGTTTTTGTGTGAAGGTCGTTACAACCTTTTGTAATTTTATGGCTGAAAAAAGTAAATGGTTCATCTACATGCTTTTGGAAGGGAAGAGGGGAAATTTTATATATATATACACACATATATATAAAACCACACATATATAAAGTGTGTAGCTTTTTAAGTATTTTATTGTGTTAGAAATGCCGAAGGATGCAAATAGTCTCCTAGATTCTGTCTTGTTCCTCTGGGAATTATGTTGCATTGGGCTGAAAGTTTAAATTATGAATGGAAGGATCCAATCTTAAATACATTGGACGCAGAAATCATACCCTGCATTCAGAACAAAAGGATCATTTAAATCAAATGAACATTAAATGTAGACAGCGAATGGACTATTTCTGATCTTGCTGAGCATTCCAGGGATCATAAGCTCTATTTACATGTGGAAATAAGCTTTTGAAAATTCCACTGGATTCCAAAAGAGGTTAAGTGGTGAGAATTAGATTATAACCAAAGGGAATTGTGTGCCTAAATTGCCCATTTACGTTTTAAAAATTTCTCTACATACTGGTCTTCATCATTAGAGACCATAACCATACTTAATTCATGTCCTTCAAACCTGTATCTTCTGTGGATCTCATCCTGTTTTTCCCAGTTAATTAAAAAATAGGTCCAAGAAGTTTTCCTTGCTTCCCCTTCTCTTCCAACTCCATTTGTTTTTTCCAGCTTTGGCTGAACCAGCATAAAAATATTTAGTCCATTCCTAATAGCCCACCTAAACCAAAGTAAATTCATCAAATGCTTTTCAAAACAAGGGCAAATGATTAAATCTGAGCAAATAAATATACTTGAACCAGGTG
The DNA here is from genome assembly GCA_910950805.1 of Acrocephalus scirpaceus scirpaceus. Lineage (NCBI taxonomy): Eukaryota > Metazoa > Chordata > Aves > Passeriformes > Sylviidae > Acrocephalus > Acrocephalus scirpaceus. The sequence goes on along the minus strand of OU383774.1, from coordinate 48,792,450 downwards.
TGAAGACTGAGAAATAAAAAAATGCAGGAATTAACTTTAGAGGAGCTATAAGCTGAAATTTGAAGGAAGCTTTAAATAAAATTTCAACATCTTCAGTAAGTGATCTAAGCTCCAGGCTACAGGAGATTATGAAAACAGCTCTGAACTTTTCCTGCTTAAAAAACTCTTAACACACATAAATAATTAAATATTCATTAGAAGAGTGACTTGAAAGTGAGTGTCCCATATTCTCACTGAGTGATACAATTGCTGCACCACACAATCTTACCTTCTCCAGCCCAATGAATATTCATGCCAAGTGGAACATTCCAACAGGAGAAATTGCTGCTGGGACACTCACATTTGTGTAGTAGCCATACTCTTCCAGATGGGGAAAATCTGTCAAGGGCACAAACCCTGATCCAGTCAGAGTACACCAGAATCTAAGAACAGTTTTATCCTGAGGGGCTTTCAAATTGCCTTTTATAGGATCTACTCTAGAACACATTCTTGAAGATGCATTCAGAACTGAAAATCAAAAAAGGTAAATACTTGTTCTGAAAACTGAAAATCCTGAGCAGGTAAAGCAAAGGAATATGCACTGGTAAAACAGAAACTGAGAATTCTAGTGATGTCTGAAAGTTGTTGAGAATGAGATGCCTAAGTGTCATTTTAGTAGCTTAACTCAATTATTTATCCTGTTAGAGGTTTACACAAGATCCTTCAGAAGAGATTATTACAAGAAAGTAATCACTGTATTACATTCAGAACTAAATCATGAAAGCACTCCAATTATGAAAAACAAATACCAGGAGTCATAATTTGGCCACATTTTCAGCCTGGCAAAGGTTTATAAGGCTTCAGATTTCTCTGGTAGGTATAGTGTAGTTCAGTATTTTCTTATGATTTTAAAAGGTCAGTATAATAACCATTTGTTTTATCCATGACAGTAAAAACCTAAATCAAAACACCTTATCCCTTGCCTCCAGCAAATTACCCAGTTGTAGTGTCTGCAGTTTTCATTACTAATTATTTTGACTGAAGTTCGGTAAGTGCTGAAGGTAACTGATGTTTGATTTCAGTTTGGATGGTACCCTGTACTGCAGAAATACAGTTGGAAGTTATAAAATTACCTGGCCAAAAAAATAATTAAAAAAATTCTCACGGGGAAATTACCATTAGCTTTTTAAAAATAATACAGCAGCAAATCTTGTTATATTTCATGTGCATAAGCCAGTTTTTATTATGACTGCATTAGAGCTGCCATTCTCCTTTTCAGTTGAGGAAATATTTGTGCTTATCAGCAGCAGAAGCAAGAAAAAGTTTTTCTAAAAAGTGTTCTCGGTCACCTTGCGCAGTTTGACTCAGAAAATCTGTATTATGGAGAAGGAAAACCAGCTCTGCAATGAGTTCCTCTCTTGTTTGGTAAAGTCACTTCTGTATCAGTGTACATGGATCCCTTCCCACCACGCCACACACACCAGAACAGAATGGTACCTCAAGAGAAGGCAAGCCCTCCAAGTCATATATGTTGGAGGAACTGCAAAGGCATGAAGGGAAAGTTTGAGCTTTACTAACATTTTAAACCAGCACAGTAATCAACCAAACCTCACCCTTCTTGCCTGTGGCCCATGGAGCCTTCCCCCCGTCGTTGCATTAGCACCCATTTTGTCATGTTGCACAGCAAACTTAGGTTACCTTTTTTAATTAGTTTATTTATTTTTAGTCATGCTGCCACAAAAGACAAAAAGACAAGAGTAAGCATCCAGGACAGGGATATATGAATTGTTTCTTTTAGTGACTGTGTCAGGTTCGAAAATTTTAAGTGTTACCCCTTAAAATATTTGTAAAAATAAGGTTATAAAGGCAATACTCAGGCTACTTAATTAATTAGAATGATTTTACAGGTGTCAGACATTTAGAGAAATGAAGTTGTTACCAATCAAGTTGAATATTCCTGGGTACCTGTTTGCTGAGGAGACTGTTAAAAAGTACACACCAATTTAGCAAACCAACCTTGTTCTTTTGTTCCCTGTAAGGACTTATTACCGATGTCTCATACTCTGCACATAGCAAAACAGTCACAGAATCTATGCCACGAAGTCTCTAAGTCCTTTTGCTTTGCATTTAAAATAGAAAAGCTAAACAACAAAGGAAGAGAAAACAGGGTATCAAAAATGAGGAATGAGGAAAATATACAGCTGTTCAAATCCTCCAACTGTTACTCAAAACGTATTTGTTTAATTTTCTGGAATATCCTGGTTGTCTCAATCTCTAGGATGTGAATATCTGACACATTCCCCGCTTGAATTAACCTATTTCTTCTGGTTTAATGCTGTTAGAAGCAGAGTCTAGATTAGGTACAGCCCAGGCATCCAAAAAATCTCTCTTCAGTAAACTATCATTTTTCAAAAGTGAGTATAAGAGGAAAAGGTCAGCAAATAATCAGTCATGGTCACAGTCTTAAAGAAAGCAAAGAGATCAGTTTAGGTTCACATTAATTCCTACCCTGTAGCAAACACTGGCTCACAGAATTGTGTGATAGAAAATAGAACTTAGATGCCAGGCTACACCTGACCTTCAGGAAGCTGAAGAAGAGTATTAGATGTTCAACATACCATGCACTATATTTATGGTTTTAACTTGTGGTAGATAACTTAACACTGAACTACAGTCACAGAAAAGAAAAGTAGGCTTTCAGCCTAGACGATTCTTCAAATTATCAAATGCTAACAGATAAAACATGAAGAACAGAGCTTTTACAGAGTTGCTTTCTATGCTGGAATGTTGGTTTTAATAGATGAATATTGATAAGAGATTTGGCCTAGTATTGCAAATGCATTGTCCTTCAGCTGAAAGAAGATAAGCACCTTTAATTTGAAGTCATATTCTTGCCTGCTAACAACAAACAAAACATACAGGTAAAGCTGTAATCTGATTCTAAGATACTATTAGTCCTTTACTGTTTGATCTATAATCTGCAGGTCCCCTATTAAAACAGAAAGCTGATTTAAATCACAGCATTTCATATGCAAATGCCCATTTGTAATAATTTCACTTCACCCTGATGTTCCCATAACACGATAGCTGTCGCAGTCTCATTTTCATGAGGACTCGAAAGTTGATCCTTCTCCAACAGAAAAGCAGTGCAAACCCTGGAAACTGGCATTTTCTGGCAGGGTAGAGTGAGGAGGCAAAGCACCCAGCTAGCTGACAGGGCTTCTCACAGATGGCCTCAGAGCTGTCAGCACATGTGGCTTTGCCCAAGTGGCAGCAGTTGGACATCTTCCAAAGATCAAAGGCTGAGGGTGGAACTTGCCAGAATCTGCACAGCGGTAACACTTGCAATCACAAAATCATGCTTGATATTATTCCACTGCAACCTGGGACACTAAGCCTATGCTCTGGGTACCGTGGTAAGAGAAAGACCTGAGGCTCTGAGAAAATTTTACTCAGTATGAGGTAGTAGTAGTCCTGAATAAACATGGCAGATGGTTCTCCTCTTGCCTTCTATGTTGAAAGTGAATACTGTGAGCAAACTATGCATATTAAGGTTACAGATTTCAGAGACAATTTTCTATTTAAAACTACTTCTGAGTGTTCAGTATTCTACATAAAATAAATTTTGTTAGCACATATGTGTGAGATTATAACAGCATTTCAGCTTCTGTAAAAAAAAAAAAAAGTGTTGCAGAGATATAGAGGGAAAAAATTACCATGTATGGAACTTGAAAGTACTTCTTTGAGACAATCACCATCTCAAGTGCAAGAGCAATCAGTATGAAAATGAAGGCGCTCCACCTAAGGCCAGAGCTCTAGAAACACCAGAACACGTCCCAAACAACTCTAAATGTCTAACTGATGCACAGCCCTAACTGAGTTTCACTTTTGTTATAGAAGTCAGCAGTATACAAGAATCTGTTACACTGCTGCAGCATCATAAAGCAGGATGTGTAAATGATCTTTAAAACATCAAGTTACAGAAACAAAAAATCCCACAGCTGAACATTTGCTTATGTAAAATATTAAACTTCAGTACTCTTCTTATAAAAAACTTGTTTTGCCTTTGAACAGCATTAATAAGGACCTCTTATTGCACCTAATGCTACAATACATCAGTTATAAGCATTTTTTGTCCACCAGTTTACTCCCTCTCTCTGCATGCCTCTCTTCTCCCCTTTTCCTTCTCCCACCTGCAGTAAGCAAAGCATTGCCTGGGCAAAATGAGAATGGCTGAGGGAAGGTTTTTCTACACAAGTTCATAAAGGTGGATGTAGAAGCAGACTGGAGCTTCTCTTACAGTGTCACAGAAAGAGAGAAGAAGCAAGGAAAGGAACAGCTACCTGAATAGTACACGTAAATTTCCACTGCCCCACACACACCCGCCATCCTTAGAGATAAAAAATGACAACGAGTACACATGTGAGAAGGATCGGGAAATGGAAAGGATGTGAGGAAACTCAGGCTCTCCAAACCAAACCACAGGAAGCAGTGGCCAACGGCAAGTAACTGACACACTGTGTTGCCACAAAGCAACAGCGAGCACTGCTTGGCAAGCACAAGCAGGGCCTGACCCCTAAAGCAAGCTTTATGGTAAGTGAAAAATTCCAAGTGCCTAAAGACTGAAAAAGAGAGAAAAATCCACAAAACATGAAAAGAAGAATAAGAGATGCTGTACGGATTTACTTGAAGTCTGAGAAATTTTCAGGTACTCTTTCATCCACCTTGTTTACCAGAGATGTTTGTGAACCTAACTAGTTAAAGAGCATCACCATTTTAAGCAATGACATTAAAACTCCCAATTTTACTGATCCTTTTCCTCTGACTTCTTGAAGAAACATCTGCATGACAAGATGGCTTCAAATCATGCATGAAACATTATTCCTGAACAGGACTGGAAAAATACCATACTCTATTACCCTGCCATGAATATGACACAATTTATATAGCCTGCATGACAATGCTAGATTTAATGCAGTGTGCCTGTGCACTTTATATATAAATATACAGACATTTAATATGTCCAGTAAAACCTTACACATGTATACTGATTATTCAATTTCTCCAATTAACATTCATATTAAGACCCAGTGGACACAGTTACATTTAATACAAACAGAAAAAGAACAAATTAGAAAAACACTTTAAAAGTCGGATGGGATTATTTGTGACTCTGTACAGGCATGAGATAACTACAATTTAGACTAATTTGACAATTAATTTGCAAGAATAACAGTGAATGCATTCAAAACATTATTAGTAGAAGAGGGTGGTTGTGTCCCCTTCGCAAGCCCCCTGAATACAGTCAGAATGATGAGAGATCATGTGCTGAACAGATGCTCCCTTAGGGGTTGTGCTGCTCAAAGTGGTGCAGTGGCCCAAGGCTTGCCAGATAAACACTAAATACACACATATATGTACACACATACTATTGTACATGATGGAAGTCAGAAACTAAGATCGCTCTTGCAACAACACAATAGAGAAGGAGAGTTAGTTTTCTGAATGTCAACTGTGCAACTGGTAAATTTTAAACTAGACCAACATAACCTTATTTTGAGTGGTAACACAAATGAAAAAAGTGAGAAAAACACAGCATTAGTGTAAAACGAAACTGTGCAATAACCTAGTTCAAGTCAGACACTCACTGTAGCAAGTACGAATTTTGAGACAACTGTTTGCCCACTGACTGTGAACATTTAATCCATACAAGTATCAGCGCTGTCAAGAAAAGGAAACACCTCCCTTCACTCCTTCATGTCTTCTACTGTTATCTTTATACAGGGCTCCAAACACAGGGAATTTATTTCACCCGAAGTTAATTAAGAGCTTAGTTAGAGAGAAAATAAGCTTGCCAAGAGAGATAAACCCTGAAATGCTCTCAAAACTTAGAGACTCCCACGGAACTTTTCCAGTAATTCATTCCACAGTCCAGAGAAGTGCATGAAATACCACTCCTTCATGCTTCTTCCAAGCTCAGCTCTAGGCTTTATAACCCTGAAATGAAGATGGGCAGCCGAGTATCTAGGAGCAATACATTTTTCAGCTGGACTGTTGGGTAATTAGACTCAGGATGACAATCCTGAAATTAATCATATTCAAAGATATTAAAACATATAGTTTGGATAATAATTTCTTAACATTTCAGATTAGTTTCAAGAGGAATTTGAAGAACTAATGTCTGTGATAGCATAGAACACCACGATTTGGCTTAGCCCTGGGAAGTCAAGTTGTTACCAGTCTCTAGAACAGGCAAACACATTCTTGAAGCCTTCTGCAATTATGCAAACATCCAATAAAAAGTTGTAATACTGTAGAAATTCTTTTCAGGGAGACATATATCAGTTAAGTAAGTCCTTCAATCAGTTTGTGTCAGGAGTCACTGCCCTTACCTTTCTGTAGTTAAGCCCTACCGTCATGGTAGCCCTATAAATTTAGCTAAGTGACTCTGCACTGAGAACATATTACAGGTATGGGAGTGAAAAAGCAGCAGAGCAAGGGGAAGACCTACCCATGGCACTTTGCACTCCTGGTCATATAATTTCTGTCTTTCTAAGGTGGAGAGAATTATTTGGGGTCTATCTTTCCAAGTCTTGACTCCAAACAGCAAGTATTAGGGAAACAGCTCTTTTGGCATAGTGTGCAAATGTAACAAATACTTTTGGGGAGGGTGAAAACTAATAAAGGGTCCAAGGGGACCTAAATAATCCAAGATTCCCTTGATTCCTACACAGATAGGAAGCATATGGAGAAATGGGTGAAGTTCAGATCGCACTTCAGTAGAAATGAGACTTCCAGATATGTTTCTCTAGTCTAACAAGCAGGACACATCTTGCAAGGGGAAGAATACAGCACAGAACACAAAAACCAAGAGATTGGTGTAAATGAGTGTCTGACCAACTCCATACAGAAGGCTGCAGAGTTTTTCCTGCTAGCTAAGGATAGGCTTTTGGAAAGTACTGGAGACTCATATAAATTAAATCACAAAGCCTTATTTCAGCCTGAGAGCCTATTCTCCCATACCTGTTTTACAGCCTATGGATAGAGCCATTGATTTAGGTCTGGGAATAACCTTTGCCTCTCCACTAAGTATACTGAATAGTGGCAAGGGTAAAGTTAACTTTTGGGAGTCCCTGTCCCACAGTCATCCCTCCTTCTTTGGCAGAAGATGCTACAACTCATCTATTTCAATTTTATTATTTTCTTCTTGTGAGAAAAATTTAGTTTGTATGAAGCTAGTTCAGCTTCAACATTCAGGTGCCTTTATTTATAAGGCTGAGAAATTCCTTGCTTTGAGATGGCTTTTTAAAATACACAAATTTGTAGATGATGATCAACTCGTTGTGCAAAATTCTGTTCCATAAATTTATACACCTGAGCTCTTGAAGCCTCACAATATAGAAGTTCTTTCTTTTTTTTTTTCTCTCCAGACCTTCAAAAATTCTACAGGCCTCTTTTTGGAACTCTCTCCCTTATTTATACCTCTTTGTTAAGTGGAAATATTAAGGCACTGGATACAATATTTTGGTGCCACCATATTGAAGCATCACACTGACAGCCAAGCTGAAGAAGTTTCTTAAATTGCCCCTTAGCTTTTCCCTTAACAGTTTGGTATTTGCAATCTATCTATGCCCAGTTACCTTCCGTGTAACAGCATTGAGAATATGTTTTGTTCTGCCATAAGCCTTTAACTAGGCAATTCACATATGACTATCATGCTGTAATACTGATTTAACTTGATTATTAACTAATATCTCACCAATTTTAAACACCCTGAAAAATAGTAGAACCTCTGAGGACGCTTATCAAGTAAAAAATTCACATAATCCAAATGCTTAAAAAAAAAAAAAATGAAAATGCTTTGGAACTGTAGAATTCTTAACTCTCACGCAGAGCTAAAACTCATCTCAATTATCAACTGTAAGTGAAGATTTGCGAGACAGGTTTTTTTAAAAGTACTGTATACAGTCTTTAAGGTATACAATATAAATTTAAAGAAGCAGCAATTCAAATGTCTTAGAAAAATACAACATATCCACAGCTAGCTTAAGGAGGCCATAAGACTTTCCAGAGAAGGAAGATGCCTGTCAGTCATCGGAAGATTCAGACCTACCACTCATGACATTCTCAGTTTACAGTGTCTTCCCTTTCCCTGCAGAACATCAGGATACTGTGGTATATACAGAGAAAGGACACTGCATTTCCATCCCCAGCTGCACACATTCAAAGATTAAGTTGCCAAAGCCTAAGCCCCATTGTAGTTAACAGAGAGACAGAGATGTACCTCTGCAATGCAGAATTCATCTCCTCTACCTGAGGAGAGGGGAAATTGTCTTTTCTCCTTAACTGCAGCCTTTTACTGAGACTCACACAGGTTAGATGAGAGGAACGCCACACCAAGACCTTCTGCACTACAGTAATTGTGACTGAAGTACAATATAGTAAAAAGAATGTTCTTCCACCAGCAGAGCTACTCTGCTGGGGAAAGCTCAGAAGTGAGCGCAGAGTTGCCAAGACTGATAAATTTTTTCTGCCCTAACCAGAGGACAGAGCAGGGCTTTATCCCTCATTACTTGTTTTCTCCTCATTTGTTCATACAATTCCAAAGCTTTATGTATAATTATTTTAATTGGGAATGGCAAACTAACGGGCTGAACTTTCTTTGATGGTCAGAGTGCTGTATAAAGAGATGCATGGAGTGGAAGTAAATGATTCAAAGGGGTTTTATCTTGCAGTGTCTAAGACAATGCTGAAGAAACTGTAAAAATATAATAATGAAATTCTTGCAGCATTTTTCACTACAATTTTGGATTATTCTATTTGGGTATCAAATTTACTTAAAGTTGGTAACTGAAAACTTTCTATCTTATGGTGTAACTCTAAATAATGGCACCACCCGATTGAAAATATCCTCCTGTCAAATCCTTTTAAGGAAGGTGTCTAGCAGCAGATTTCTGCAGCTAGTAGTTTGAAATTGTACCAAAATTGGCAATCTTGATTTGCTATTGTCAACATTAGCCAATGTGTGTGTGTGTGTGCATATCTGTGTGAAAGTATGTACAAAAATACACTGAAAAATAAATCCAAGTCTGCAGCCTAAGCAAAAATTTTTCAGCTTGCTTTCTGGAAGCACAGAAAGTAGGTCAGCACATATTCCAAAATAGCACATCAGTACTGAAAGAAAAAGTAGTATATCTGTACCTTTGGACTTTTTAGCTCATCTCTCTGTAGGGGGAAATGGAGGATGAAAGCCTTTTTCTTATTCTACTATAGGTATAAGAAAAAATTGCTTATATTTAAAAAAAACCCCAAATAAGCCATCTACATGGGTAAAATGTTGTCTGTTTTAATCAAAGCAAAACAACATTGAGTGGAACCATTTAAGCTTTATCTAAATATAACCAAGGGAAAAGCCAGGATGTTTAAAATGTGTTTAAAATGTTGTACTGGATATGTATCACATCCTGTTCCTTGCACATCTTGTTCCTTGTATCAAAAACCTATTTGGTAAAATATTTACTTTGGAAATAACAGCATACTGTCTGTGATTTTGCTGTTCATCTTGTGGGGATTTTTTCTGGGGTTTTTTTTTTTTTTTTTTTTTTTGAGTATTTGCTGTTGCAATAAGAATTGCTGCCTATTTGTGATATCTTTCATGCTAGGCACACTCTTACACTCTTAAAGAAAAATATTTTCTTTTATTTATTCCCCTCACCACCCAGCCCCACTTTTAAAAAATCAAAAAGCTAAAGCAAAAACCAAATTACTTAAGCACTCACACATCTTATAGCTCTAGAGATTCTTAAGAATTCTTCTGAAATTAATATTGACAAACTCCTTTCCTGAGCTATTACAGTTCCTTAACATGAAAGGAAAACTGAAGTCCACTCCCAGGCAATATTAAATAATGCTTATCTGCTCTAAAATATCACCTGATCCAACTCAGTATCAATACTGTTGGCTTCAACATGATGCATGATGCTGATCTGTTTCCCAGAACAGATTTCAAGCTAGAACACTGATATATTTAATTAGGAAAAAATTATATTGCCTCCCTCAAATTCCAAGTGTCACTCTTCATTTGGATCTCTGCACTAGATTAAAATGAATGCTTGAAAGGTACTGAGCATTGGTAGCACGACCTTTTAAGTTCAGTGATTTCTATGCAACCAGCAGGAATGCCTAAAAATAACAAAACAAATCTATTTTTAGTTCTTCATTCTCTGGGGCTTTTTTTCTTGCTTTATTTTTTTTAAACTACTGCTATATTTGTGTCCCATCTCAATTCTTGGACACTTAGCTCTCATATATTTTCCTGTATCAGTCAGACCTGTTTCAATATATCATTCTCCAGTTCATGAAGTACTATAACCCATGTATATATGTACATTGTTTAGGCAGTTAGAGAATTGGATCTTCCACAGAGCCAGGCCTTCCAAGAAGGAAAATCAAAATGGAGAATTTCCTGAACCTCCAGCTGCTGGGATTTGCACTTCTTTTTGACACTCAGTAAACTGATGCTTGGTATCAGAACTTAAGAAAAAATCAGGACCTTCCTAGGTAACACAGGCTTGGCAATTAACTGAGTGAAGAAATGATGGGGTTTTTCAAACTCTGATAAATGAAGTCAAAGTAGTAAAAAAACCCAAAATGGTTGAACTTTTATGTCCTGTGAGGCATCCACCTTGCAAAATTTTAAAACTCTAGCCTAGCAAACGAAGTGCATAATTAAACACGATTAATTGCATTCCTAGATTACTGCCAGATAGCTTGTCACATGCCTTGCTGGGCCTAAATACACAGTTTTCATTTGTTACTTCTAAAAGCCAAAGGCACAGAATAAATTGAGTTCAATCTACAGCTGGACAAATATACTATTAAAATATCATCAGATGAAATAAAGCAAATAGCATAAATTTACAGTGAAGTACTAAAATAAATAAGGGAAAATAAGGCAGTTGTATTTATGAGTAGTAACAGATATGATCTCCCCTCTCTCTAGCACTCTTGTTGAGACCAGCACTGCCATCCTCCAAAACCTGAGAGATCTATGGGAAGATAATAGGTCACACATTCATCAGACTTCAGTACTGCCAATTTTTCTGACATGCAACCAGTGTGATTAAAAAACAACACTGCTCTAGTTAAATGGAACTAAATCAGACTCTCAGTTCCCTGGGAGTTTTTCTAAACTGTAGAAGAAATTTCACAATAGTTCATTATGCCATTTGGTCTCATCTCCCTTTAGAAAATAAAAGCCCACAAATACATTTGCATATTCACACAGTTCCATCTCTGAGTTCAAGGACACTTACAAGACACCTGCTAATATGCCAAATTTGTCTTCACTGGAGTGGGAAGCCTGCTGCCATGAGATACCATTTCCACTCAGAAGCCATTAGCTTAACTGCTAATGTTGTATCTTCTCAAAGTGCTTCATGAAGGAGAGACATTAGTATAACCAGTTCTTTGAAGGCGCAGTAAAACAGGTAAACTAACCCTGAAGTGGTCAGATCTAGTATTTTCTGAGCTTGCTTACACCTGGAGGTCTTAGAATTACAGTTGCAAGGTAGTCTAGGAAACAGCTCCTGCACTTCCCAGCTTACCAGCTTGTTATTCCAATAGTTGTATTTTTCCAGAGCAGAGTCATCAGGCATTCATTCCCCCCTGGCTCACGTGGTGCAATGATACGTGCTCAATCTCGTGTCTGGAGCATGGGGGATCGTGCTCTGGACTCCTGGGGCTGCACTGCTCTACAAGAGGTAGCCTCCTTTACACCCTTCAGTGACTGTCATGGGAATTTCCTCTTGTTCCAACATGCATCAGGTTGAAACTAGACATGCTGCTGTGAAGATGTGTCCTAGAGGCCCACCTAAAGTCAAAGTGAACTTACAGACTTGGCCAGATGGAGCTCTTTTCATGTCAGCTGTAAGATACATGTCTGCTGTACAGAACAGCTTATCTCTAGGCAATGAAATCACCATCTTCACAGTGATCATAAAGGTCCAGAATACATACCACACATTCACAGATCTCTGTGCTCTACAGCATAAATGCATCCTTTTACTTGTTTTGATCTACACTGTCTTGGATAAAAAACACACTACATCAAAATAAAATGAGCACCAAACTCATTTTGGTTTATAATAATTGTATTTGTAATTGTAATTGTAATTCAACTTTATAATAATTGTCCCAATGTACTGAAAACCATCATCCAAAAAATCTAGGAAAGCTGAAACAAAAATATCTGTATTTAAGCAATCAACAAAGAAAATAACATAACTATTCAATCGAAAAGGCTGTGACCCTGTCAAGAGTCTTTACAGTACTGCTCTTTAAAAGCAAAAGAAAATATTTCACTCCCCACTGGAGTAGAATTGGGAGCATTATAGAAGCCAGCACTGCAGGAGAAATTCTGCTAACAATATAATCTGATGTGGTTTATAGCCAATTACCCAGCAAAATTAATTGTCTCCAAGAAGTCTTATTTTTATGACAGAAGGACTAAATGCAGCCTAACAGTAGTTTAAAACCAATACAACCTTCTTTCTAGTACAAAAAGAAAGGCTTTGTTTTGTTCAAGAGGACACTGAAGTACTCATGCTGCTGTATATTTTTCCCCTGGCTCGTTGATATATAAATGCATGGCAGCAATTGCAGCTATTTTATATCTGTTAATTAGTACTCCTGCAAAATGCTTGTTCATCTGTTTTCCAGCAACATATCAGCATTTACAAAACCAAATATAGCCAGCTCTTTGCTATAAGGAATTTCAGCCCCAGGAAGGCTTTAACTAAACACTTGCACTGTATCAGATTAGTTAAAAGCCACAAGTTTCTTCAGCTTCTGGTAATGGCTTGCCACTTTTCAACAACATTAAGACAAAGAATCCACAAATATCTGTAGTAAGGTATGCACAGTCTCATGTCACATGTGATGGTCTTAATATAGCTTTGTAATTCATATTTAAAGTCAGGCCATAAGAATCCAAAACTTGTCATTGCCAAATATTTAAATTTATGCTCACAATATTTTTCAGTAAGAACCACATATACATGAGCTTCCAAATACCAATCTGCATGTTTTATATTCTTCACATCTAAGCAAAGGACTTTTAACTATTTACTAAAAATTTTAGAATATTGCCAAATCTATTCAATAAAGAAATGCATTAATACCTAGAATTTACTATCAGTCTTACCAGAAAAATCTCATGTAAATCCATAATGACTGGATAATTAATGCAAAGCCTTACCTTTTCCTGAAGCAACAGTTTCCAGCAGAGATCCTTCTTAACACTTTAAGTCTGCAATGCAATTTTCATAAATAGTTTTCTAGTTCAGGCAGAGATGGGTTAACTTGCGAGCAGCCTGGATGCTATCTTGCTTGCTTCCTGGAGATCACTGTTTTGCTTTGTGAGCCATCACAACTACCTAGGAAAAATAACATCCAGCCCTCAGTCACCTGGACAATGTGATATATTACTGCTCTCAGATTAAACAAAAGGTTTAAAAGAAATCCATGTCTTAAAATATGATGTTAAAATTTGGATTTATCTACCAAACATTTCATAACAGATGCCGTTAAAAGAATTATTGCATGCTTTCTTACCAGGAGTTCATGTTCTTGGATAGAGACATGAAACAAGTGAGAAAATTTTATATACAAATGTCGTAAATTTTTTTAATTACAACTTGTCTTTACACTGAAAACATGAACTATAAACTAGAGGGTTTTTTGTAGAATTTTGGTCAGAAGCTACAAGCAACAGCAAAAACTGAGTTATGCTGCAATTCATTAAGCAGAAGTAAACTGAATGGTGCCTATGGGGGAAAAAAGTGCTAAAAGTAGGAATGCGCTTTGGTATCTACTGGGGTATAACTGCAAGGTCCCTATTAGAACAGGAAACATTGCATTCCTGTTTGATGCAAACACAGGCAGCTGGCTGCCAAAAGACTCTGAAGCTGAGACTAGCACCTGCAAAACCACTGGCAGCAGATGCAGATACTACACTTTGGAGGGAGAGCACTGTCCCATGATGGGTATGCCCAGAGGCACATCATGCTGAATACCAAATCCAAGTTGAATCTTGTTACTGTGAAGGCAGTTTGAATATTCTCTGTGAGCTCGAGGAGCAGTGATGCTATGTAGATCTGAGACATGAGTAAGACACCTCGTTTACTAACTTGAACATGACCTGCAGTTATGCAGGGCCTTGTCCAACCAAAGCACTGAATACCTCCAAGGACAGAGACACACTTCTCTGGACAGCCACAGTGCTGTCAGAGCAGCCTCTTGAATAGTGCATCTCCACCTGAATACTCCAGATCCGTGGCAGCCAACAGGACACAGTCCATCTCCCCCTCAACTTGTTCAGCTCCATGAAAAGTTTGACAGAGCATGTAATTAAAAGATCTACTGAGCTGATATTAACAAATGATACTGAGTAGCTGCCTATCTCATAAGGGGGTGTTTTACAACCTGTCTCCTCTCCCCACCCTTCCTCTGACAACAGGAACCACCCTTGCCACTTCAGCATGCGTTGTTATAGGGGTTATACGTCTTGATTTCTCTTCTCGGTGCCTTTATCCTTCTGGATAGCCCTTTACAGCTGGTGTCTATAAAAACACAATAGTACCTCTGTCCACACTTAATGTAGCACTACCCTAACTCTGAATAATTCTCTTCTATCGTGTTTATCAGGTTTCCTGAACGTTAAGAGTATCAAACTGTGGCATCTGAGTAAAGTCACTCAGAGAGACAGGGCAGTCAGCTCAGATCTGCTCTTTCAAAATTTCTGCAGATCTGGGTATTTTTCTGTTATACCCCAGATGCATTTTAAAGTTAAGGCTGCATTGTTTAGAAGTTTTTGGTTTTTTAATATAAGAAATGACAGACAGTAGATCTGACAGGTTACTGAAACCACCCTATTTTCATCTCCTGGCTGAGAAGTCTGCTAATGTCTGTGCGATGCTGTCAGAGACATACAAGAGTTTTGGACAAAAATGGGTTATCAAGTTTTAAAATCATAAAAGGAAATCCCAGTTACATGGGATAGTTCAGGCTATGATTGTCAGTACAAGAGAGCAGGTTTAGGCATCATACATCCCATCTGTGCAGTAAGGAGAGACTGCATGTTAGAAGTAATCACCTACTTTTGCATATCCCTGTGACAAATTGTACTTTTCCGTCTCTGGTAACCTAAAGCCATTATCCTGTGCTCTGGTGGAGGAATATGGTCAGGAGGAAAGGGGGGAAGAGCTTTCCATACCAGACTCTGTGTAATACAGTGTAATTACTGACTTTCATGGATATTACTTCAAAGAACAAGGACAACCTGAAACAAGCAGTCTCAAGGCAAACATTACAACCCTTTGCAGACACACCACCTTTTCAGTCCAGTATACAAAGGGCACAGTCTCCTCTGTAAACTGAGGAAAACCAGACCCTGAACAAGGATAAAAATGAGAAACCTGAAATAATGTACGTACAGCATGGAAATGATTTGTTTAACTGTGAAGTGTTGCACTACGATTTGTCATATGCTATCTAACTTTTTATTCATCCTCCTCAAACAATTCCATTGTAAGTAAGCTGTTTCTACCCAGGTATTATTTACACCAAATCATGACTTTCATAGATCTGTGGTTTGCTACATCAGCCTCATTATATAATGTATATACAATAATACATGTACACAAATCACAGAAATTATTGATACTTCCACTGTGCCCAACTTTTTCTTCTGAACAAGAATAATTTTTATTTGTTCTTTTTTAGTAGTAAAGAAATTTTTAAAATGCCCTAAGTAGATACACATTGTTATTGTAAATATTATTGCTTAACATGCATTCCTGAAATAATCTTCATCACATATAATAATAATCCTGGGAAGCATCAAAATTACGATATTAAATGTCAAAAAAATGCAGTAACTTCACAGCTGAACAGTAAGACATCTCAAATAAGAGGTTTGTCAAGTGCACCTTGTTCTCCAGGAACCAACAAAACTGAGTGAAGGTAGGCGCCGCATCACTCCAGCACCCTCTGTTGGCCTTCAGGCAGCATGGTACTTTGTATATTCTTAATAAAAAGTCAGTTGTTGGATCCCAAAGCTATGACAAAGATTCCTTTACAGAAAAAAAAACACATGAAAAGCAAACAGAAACCTACTGCACAACCCAGTCCTACACATAAAATCTTCAGCTATATACCACAACACAGTTTAATATCAGATTATTGCTGGATCCGTCATGCATTAGCCCATCTTTGCAGATATTTGTAATTGATCTAACTTCAAGGGCAAAACGTTCCTTACAAGCCCTGTCTGTGTCTGATATTTCTGAAAACACCAATAATAAATGGCACCTTGCATGCAGCTCTCACCAATAGAAACAGCTCTACAGAAAGAACAACTCTTTTTATGGAACATTATTTACCGTGGCTACTGAGAACTAAAAAAGCATATATTATGCAGAATATCGTCCACAGAAGAAAGTGCTCCAACCAGGTCTCATCAAGCACACAGAATGAAGTCCAGATGCCAGATACAAGGTGATCTAAATATAAACTCCATACACTGTGCACAGCCAGATGGTGTAATTTCCAGAAGCAAAGGCCCTTAGCCCAGTGAGCCTGGCAGCTGCTCCGCAAAGCCGGCTCAGAGCTTTGCAAAGGCAGATGTGAAGTTGCAGCGGGGAGCAGAGAGGAAGAGGAAGGAGGAAGCAGGAGGGCTGAGATGGAGAAGTGGGTGTGCTTCCATGGCACTGGAGGAGGTATGGGTGGTAAGAGCTGCTTCTGAGAAAAACCACCCAGAGTGGTTATCGGGGCTGCCTGGTCCTTTCTGGTCCCTCAGTGTGTAAGAACAGGGGAAAGCAGCCTATGCCTGGCCATGCAGCAAGAGGCAAAGACCTGCTGCCTGGCCATCTCACAGTCCCTGAACCAGCACTCAAGGAGAGCCACAAGCAAAGGGGAGGCAGGACACAAGTCGACCTTACGGAGCTGTCTGTCTGCTTCCAGCTGAGCGGTTGAGTAACTGTCTACTTTATCTCCCTACGGCTAAGCCAACACTGGCCAGAACCCAAAAAAACAACAAAAGAGCTTTTCTTCGCTGATCTTAACGACAGGGAAAAATTTATTCTCAAAAATGTCATCAGCTATTGCAAACCCGCTCCTTTCACTGCCTCTTAACTTCACACATTTAACCTCTCTACAGTTTGGTATCTCCTTAGTTTTGTCTTCACAGCATCCTGTCTGCTCACCTGAAATTCATACCCACTGTCTCATCACCCTTCCAGGCTCTGCTCTCTGCTTCTCTTTTTTCCCACATGCAGCTTCACATGATTATCTCCTAATATTTCAATGTTTATCAACTTTAGGATGGTGCTAATAAACAGTGATCCGTTTGATAACAATCTCCAGAGCATGTAGAAATGCATACAAACATTTTACCAAACAAATCTGTAGTACTATTTGTTGGAAAGTATTACTACCCTATTTCAAATATTTACACACACGCTTCTACTTTGGGTAATTTATACTATACCACTTAACTGGGATGGAGAAATCAGTTTGATTTGGAATGTCAAGATCTGAATTATTAGAGTCAAATATTTATTGCACAGAACAAACTAGAAACTACCTCACAAAATCTGTGTGCAGTTCATTTGAGGTCACAGACTAACCAGTCCAAGAAGCCAGAGGTGGACCCAAACTGAATCCACATCCCCAAACCTCAAAACTGGAAAAAAACCCAATGGAGCACTTGCATTTTCCATTTTCAGGAGTAACTATTCTGACAGTTATTTTCAGGCGTTTATATTCTTGCTTTATACTAGTTTCTGCTGGTAGATTTCTTTCTCTTTATCTCTTTTGTTATTTTAAAACAAATTCAACACTTCATTTTTTCCATGTTTAAAAGGTCTGGATCCAAACAGTAAATAGTAGGAGTTACTTCCTTTAGGACTTGGCTGTCATTAGGTGGCTGATTAGGGCTGCAGCAGCCTGTTCAGTAACAGGTTACTTATGCAACCACGTTCGTCTGCTTAGCAACTCCAAGGGTGGGGTCCAAAACAGCAACTGCACCAGTCACATTCTGCAACTAAACGTGGAGGAGAAAAAAGGAAAAAAAAAAAGAGAGAGAGGAATGGGAAGTACAAAGGGAAATACCGCTTTTCTTCATGAGAAACGTAACTTTCTAAGAAAAGAAGGCAACAAACAACATAGAAGAATGAATCAAAAGCAGCTAAACTATTTCTCACTCAGACTGGTAATTAGTTCTGAGATCATAATATGATAATGATTCTTACAAGAAATAATTCATGCAGAGAACATGTTAATCCCTGCAAAAGATCATGTAAATACTTTGCTATCCTTGCACTAATCTTCCCTTTCCACCGAATGCTGAAAAAATCTTCTCTTACAATAAAATCCTGTTAAAAATGTTCCTGATTAAATAGCTGAATATGTTGAATACTTACAGAGAAAGGTTCAGTAGTAGTATCTTTGTGTCAAGATGTTAAATTTTTAAAAAGTGAAGGCAAACATTAAAGATAGCGTTGACAATTTTAGGAATAAAATTAACTATTAATTTACTAAGTTATTCCTGGTTAACAATATGCATAATTACAGGATAAAATACATTAGTTTGAAGATTTATAAATAAACATTCTGTGAAAGAATCAATTAAACCAGTACTTCAAACAGTAGTGTATGGAAAAAAAACCAAATTAAAACCCCCACAGAACTACCCAAAACTATCTGGGTACACAAAATAATATCATTTTTGTGTTTATAAAAAATTGTTCCAGTTAACGATTTTCTCACCCTCCACAAATTCAAAGTCTTTCTCTATTTGGCCAGGAACTGATTATGTACCACAGAGACAATAAGCTTAGCTGGGGATGTTGACCATTTGTACTCACATAGAAGTGACATTTTTCATTTTTTAAACTATTTAGTGCAGAGGGGAGAAGCACACCTGAGCAGCAGAGATGCACTCAGCCAGCCCATGCAGTGCAATGCCACACCAGGAAGGTCTGTGCTTGCTTCAGAGCAGCTACACAATGTAAAGCCTTTGGTTTGGGGGCTGGAAGGAGCAGAGCTCTATCATTTGCCCACATCCACCCAAATAACTGCTCTTTTGAGTGTTTTGGCCTGGCCAGGCCCGAGCAGCCTGCAGCTCTGAACTGGTGCAAAAAGCTCAGAAAGGCAGCGTGAGAATTTCTGCTGGTCCAGCTCACACTGCACACGCAGCTCCAGAGCTCCTGCTTTCCCCTCAGGCTCTCACACACAACTGGTACTGCTTTTCACTTATACTTCAACTCTCATCCCAACACACTGTCTCTTACACAAGAGCTCTCTCAGGTAACTATGTTGCTTCACACAGTAAGTAAATGCTTATTTAGTACGAACTACTCATTTAGTAAACACACGAAATGAAGAGTTGAGATGCATCATTGATGCTGTGAAACAGATTGATAAACATACTAGCAGGAAGGCACTATTCTCTGATGTGCTATTACACAGTCTCTAGAGCTCAACTTGGCAGACTGTTTCTTACAAATCATCCATAAGACACCATGCTTCTTTTACATTTACCTAATGAGTGACAAAACTCTCACCTTACTGGTAGACTGTATACCCATCTGACCTGATTACTATTAGCAGTTTGGTATAAAGCATTCTGTGGTCTTAGACATTTACTTAATTCACTGATAGAAAAGAAGATAGAGTGGTAAAAAAATAAACACTTCAACTATGAAAAATCGCTAAGTGAAGGCTAGGATCAACCTTGATTGCCAGCAAGGTGGCAATACTTGGACTATTGTCCCCCACTGTGGTCACTGACAACTCCAAGGCAGCTCTCAGGAGAGCTCCACATTGATAAATACTCTGTTAGTATCAATAAATGCCATCCTATTCTAGTTTTAAACTCTCATGAGTATTTGATAAGAGAACGTTTCAAAACCCAAAAGTTCTAGATGCATTTCACCTCAAAACTGCCTGTCAATCTTGAATAACTTGCATTTGTCAAGGAGTTCAGAAGTGAAAAGGACCAAATTAGACAGTATTCTAAAAGGGTCCTAATGTCCATGCTGGAGGATTAAACAAAGCACAAAAAAAAAAAAAAAAAAACCACCCAAAAAACAACCCAACCCTCCTTCTATTTCACATTAGCTTTCATGGAGAAAATTTGAGCACAGCCAACACAAGAGAGCTAGTGGGACAGAGAAGAATGTAGGATGACAGAATCTGATTTTCCAGCATCAGGCCTGATTTCCTGCTTGTGAAAGTGATCACATAACCCTCACTGGGACTCAAAGCAATAAAAAGAAAACACTTAATTGCTCAAAAGGTAAGGAATTTTCTACATGTGACTAAAAGGCTTCCTACTGCAAGCATCTCTACAGGTTCATCAGGTGTTGGTTTGGTGACTACAGCAAGAGTGAAGGTCCATTTGAATAAAAATACGAAAAATAACCTCCTTATTAAAAACCCCAGATTTTTAATTGAAGACAAAAATCTGATCTTTATTTTACTTGTCTTCTTTGATGTGGCTGGCAGCAGTAGTATTCAGATAGGAACTACTACTTTTGTTTTGCTAATTTTAATTAAATTCAATCTCAAAAATGGCATTTCATTAAATAACTTTCCTTTTTCTGAACTTCCTCCCCACTCTGTTTTGATTACTCAGATATGGAAGCAACTTCAGTGACCAAGCCAATGGGTCAACTTTCAGTAAATAAACTCTGGATGAAACTCTTGCACAGTCTGTACAACATCCTGAACAAGATTAAGTCCTAAACAAGATTAAGACCTGACATTTTTCAGCTTTACTTGGAGGTACAAGCATGAAGAACAACTTGAAAGATGGGTACCAAACCTATTTTACAGAGACCCTTCAATGATCTGCAAATATTATGTCAGCAGCTTAAGTAGTTTAAGAAAAGAAACAAAACATGCACTTCAGCCAGTCATGTCATAAAATTAACCATAATTTCCTTTTGTCTAACTAATAGGCAAATTCTCTAGTACAACATTACTTTTTTATTTTTCAATCTCAAATAACTCTTCATCATTTTAGATATAGAATAAAAATTGAATAATAAATATAAGTAACAACCAAACAAGGTCTCCCTTGGACTTAAAACTGACTTATCCATATGTTATGTCTTTACACTTAAAGTCCACTTCTTCAGAGTGAATAATTAAGAAGACTAATAAAAATAGCATGTAAGTCACTTTCAGTTGTAATACCAATCAGTTTACAGCCAACTTACTTATTAAAGGATTTAAATCCAAAAAGAAGACAAAAAAAGAAATACAAAACCAAACTCCAGGTGCCTAGACTTGATAATACCAGCGCTCTGAATAATGCTTTTAGTGAGTGAACTTTCTAGACGTCATGCAAATGGCAATCTCAAAAATGAAATAAAGAATCAGAATCACAAAGATTTCCAAAACAATAAGTAAATTAAAAAGAGACATTCAGTTGTAAAATTCTTATAAAATTACTTCATTTAAGAAAATTAAAAAATTCAGAAAGTATCTGTAAGGATGCCTTTATATTTGCAATTAGTATTGCTTTTTTTGATTGTACAATAAACCACTATTAATCATGCTGCCAGCAAACTGCTTCACAATAAAGCAGAGGATACCTTATTTGAAACTTGCACCAACAAAACGAGATTAACATGTATTTTAATAAACAACCTTTTTTCAAAAGTATTAATAGTGAGTCCTTAATGTGTTGCTCTTCTCCACCATGCTCAGAAGATCCAGACCTGTTCGTCTCTGACAGTGAAGCTTCTGATAAATGTCTACTACTCTATCATAAAAAAGGTGGGAAAACTACATGATACAGTTCCAAGTTCTGAGTGAGAATCTGAGGGAGAATATCTGTGATTTGCATTGCAATACTCAGTACTATCTGCATTTCTGAAAAATAACCCAAACCAAACCAACCAAACCACCACTTATAAAGAAATAATGGAAACAATATTAACAAATGCATGCAACTTCCGTGATAATGATCCCCTGTATGCAAATCACAGACAGTACCACACAGAGAATTAATTTACTGATGCTTAGCAACCTATATGGGAAACGAGGCATAGGAAAAAATATCTAAATTCTGTGGAAATATTTAATAGAAAAACAGTAAGTACCAGGCAGCAGACATGCAGGCCTAACCGTTCACTCATCGATTAAAAAGAAGGTACTCCCTTTGCCTTGTTGGAGGTGTGTGCACAAAACCAGACAGACTTCAATGCTGCCACTTTTTTCAAGATGTTATTTTGAAACTTCTGAACAGCTAATTAAGGAAAATAACAGTCTGTAGTGTTTATGGAATGACACAGCTTTCCTTCATTGTGTATAATTTTGAAATGTTATTTTAACTGACCAGTAGACCTCAACACCCAGCCCACATCAGCTCCATTCAGCAGTGCCTCACGGGACAGTGTGGGACTGGTCACACACAGATTGTGACACCTCTGCTGCCAACCCCGTGACCCCAGCTTGGTGCAGCACATGAGGAATTGCCGGCTGCAACATCTGCAGGGGAACGTATGCAGCCCTCAGACTTTCATTTCAAAGGGATGAACAGGAAGGCAAGGACCAGACAACAGCTGCCATTCACTGAAGAGTCTCCTATTAATGATGGGGTCGTGCTAAAAGATAAGTGCTTTTTAATTTTGAGGATAATTACAGTTATTAGCTTTTGATCTGTATCATTTTCACTTCTATTTTAATTGCTGAGCTAGACCTCCCTTCCCGCAAAAAGGAACCTTCACCGGTCTGTTCTCAAAGGTGCATTTATCAAGTTCATATTCCTCAATGACATGTTTATCCGAGACCTTCAAGGTACTGGAAAATCCTACCCTTTTTTGCAATTAATGAGGATGTTTTCAAATACCAAATATAACACTGACTGAAGAATGCAGGGGGAAACACAACCATTCTACATCAAGATCTTTTTGAAGATGACCTCACAAAGTATTATTATTACATGTACATGGATTCTTCAGACACAAAGCCTGTTTCCTTTTCCATATAAATCCATTTTTAAAGCATTGTGCAGGTAAGTATGCACACAAGTGTGAAAAGCATACAAGACTGGAATAGTTTCTTCTACGCAGACCATGGTTAGTCTGTATAAAACATTCAATACATAAAACACCAATGTACTTGTTTCAGTTCTGGGTCAGGCAACAAAAATCTAGTCTAAAACCCCATCTTTAAACACATTGGTCTGTGGAAAATAAGAATATTTAGGCATACTACAAACCAACTGAGAAAAAAAAATGCTGGTCACTGTTATATGAATCAAGTACCTCAATAATCCTCTATCCATACTATGTTTAAGAAATTCAAACCCTCTCCCTTTCCTTTTAGCTTTTATGTCTTGATTCCTTTGTAATCATTAATGCCAGTTTGTCTATTTTTCAACAGGAAAAAGCAAAGGAAGCCTGTGCAGCTTTATAAGTTAATGAAAGAAATCAAGTGCCTCATCATGTAATACAAACCCAAACTTATTGCTACGTGCTGTATGCTACTCCTTACTTCTCCTAGGCAGTAAATGAACTAAAATTGAACTGATACTGACATTTGCCATCATTCTTTACAGTATCTCTCAATTCCATCCTTTGACAATTGCCACCGCTATTTCACAGTAACTACTGAACTAGTTTTGGTATACAGTTACAACCTGCTTATAACTTAACCAGAGATTACCCTAACTTATAACTCACACCAGTGAACATGTAGATGTTTCCTTTAATGATTACTATAAAATGCCCTGCAAACTTGAGGAATAAAAAAAAAAAAAATAAAAAAATATATATATATCTATATCTATATATCTATCTCCATGCAGTGTTTATATAGACATTAATCCATACTGGTCATTTTTTCTACCCCCTAATTTCATTCAGCTTGCAAGCAGAAAAAACCAACACCCTCAGCCTCAGGATTGCTCTACACAAGCCAACTTCATGTATTATATTTATTTTAAGAGACTAATAAGGAAAAAATAGCTCTTGCTACTGAGATTTCTAAAAAGGAATTTATGAGAAGTTTGCTACAAGGCAGATAGATTGTATTTAGAACTATTGTGTGTTCACTGATTTCCATTATACATTTATAAAACTAAATCACACATTCCTTAAACAAAACTGTTTCAAAAGGCATGATGCCTGCAGTTCTTTGCTCTAGCAGATTGACAGGTTTATCCCAGAAAAATGCTTTTCATTACTTCACATATATACCTTTGCAACAGCAGTCAAGTTTTTAAGTTTTGAAAAAAGGTTTGTTTTTAAGCTTTATCAGGACTTGTAACTACTGTTCCTTAATTCAAGATGGCCTAGGATATCTTACTAAATTACTTCTAAACTAAAGATTTTAAAATTATATGACTAAACCCAGAAGAAGAAAGGCCCAGAAGAAGGACACAGGCACAAAGTTACAACTTATCTTACTGAATTTTATGATAAACATTCTTATTTAGTTGTGTTCTGTGTTAAAGAAATATAGTAATACATGCAGGCTGGCCAAGTATATCCCACACTAACAGCTTTCCATTTTGGAACTTTTTGGCTTATGCCCGAATTTTCAATCTTAGCACTGCAGTAACTGTATATTTTTTGTGTTCTTCCACACATAAGCCATTGGTACTTTACCTAAAAGTTCATGCAAAAATCTGTCACAGTCTGTGCTAATGTGTTTCTCTGTGCTTTTTTAAAGTAAAAAGCATGCATGAACATCAAAGCACACGTTGCAAATGATCGTTTCTAATCTTAGACATGTATCAATTATTCACTAGCTTGTTCTTCTTGTGCTTTATCATATAGACTTCACCATGGCAACACTGTTCTTCCCTTCCTAGCCCTAATCAGTGAATCTGTAAACTAATATTAGACCTAGCTGCTGGATTACTTAATATTCTACTTATTACACCATGAACATAGACATGTCTCTCTTATTACATCAGGAACCCTACACAGCTTCCAAGATACCAATAAATTTTCATTTGCTTAGCAATATTGAGATGGTAACTGTCTAAGAACCTCCTCTCTTACTGCTAAATACAAATATGTAGTTTTGAATTACCACTAACAAAATCCAGAATGGATTTTAATGTCTGGATGCAATACCTCTTCTATGGTCTTTCCACAAACTGGGAAATGCTTGAACTTCCAAAACCCATAAATTTTAAAGTCACTCTTCAGTTTTAGAACTATTTCACTTGTTTTCAGCAAGTATCTTAATTTAAATGTCATATTTGACAGTCTTCTTGGTATGATACTATTTCAATGTTTTCCTTCCACTTCTGTATGTTTTCCAGCATTATTAAACATACATACAGACATATAAATGCATCTTTTTCTAGCTCATTTGGGTCCAGCTATTTTATCCCTTTCAGTGATTTTTTCTTTCTTATTTCTTTCTTCTTTTTGTCTAATTAGCTTTTTCTTCACGCATTTCCCCTGTGTTTCTCCAACACTCTTGATCCTGTTAATTCTTGCCTTCTTATAGCTGTTCCATCACACAATTACGCTTCCTTTCCCCTCCAGACTGTGAAAACTGTTTATGTAGCTAATTAATCCAGAAGAGACATCTTTAATGCTTTAGAGCTGCAAGGTTTCTCCCCTCACCTTGTAAAGCAGAACACCCAACATTTCTTGTTTCCCAACTCTTGCTTTTTCACAAAGGTATTCAACGTGTAATACTTCTGCTGGGGTCTCTATGAAGCACTTATTAAAGTTATACTTTTGAGCATCTCATTATCATCCTGGCAGCAATTTCTAAGGTTTTTATAATATATAGAAATCTTAATGTGTCTCTAATATGTAAAAATCTAACTACATTATTAACAGCATAGAAACTGTGATATACACAGAGAGTTCATGTCCCTTCCCAGTAAGTCCTTAATATTGTTCTCATATTGTTCTTGGTTAAAATTATGAACTGTGTGATTCTTCTCTTAAACATTCCTTATCTTGACCACAGTTAAAAGGAAGTTGCTTCATGATCACAAGACTGTCTGGCAAAGGGGGCTGTTTGTTGGCTGACGCTGGATATTGTCAAGACTGCTTCACTCTTGTTTGGGAAGTGCTGGACTACACTCTGTGTCACCTTCGAGTGTTGGCAGCCTCTCTTTGGTTTCAGCTGAGATGGAGTTAATTATCTTCTTAGTAGCTGGTACAGTGCTGTGTTTTGAATTCAGTATGAGAATAATGTTGATAACCTGTGATGTTTTGGTCGTTGCTAAGCAGTGCTCACCCTAAGTCAAGGACCTTTCAGTTTCCCATACTACGCCAGTGAGCAGGTGCACAAAAAGCTGGGACAGAGCATGACTGAGAGAGCTGACTCAAACTGGCTGAAGAGATATTCCATACCATAGAACATCATGACCAGTATATAAACTGCCAGAATTGGCTGTGGGGGAAGACTCAAAATACCACAGAAAAATGCATGTAGTTAGGATTTTTAAAAAACTTTTTCCTGTGCATCAGTGACAAGGTCACCATACCTTCATATTTTGAGCCAGGCAGTGATGCACACATTCCCAATACAGTTAACCATAATGCTCCATATGTGAGTATAAACCCCTACACTGTGCACCTTCCAGAGAGCAGAAGCTGCTCCACCAGCAACAGAGGGCCCTAGGATCACACTTACAGTTCAGCTCAGCTTATACACACTATAAACTTCTCCTGCTTCAGCTTCCTTACTCCTGCACAGACACTAAGTCCCTAATTTTCAATGATCTCAGAGCTTGCCAAAGAACTGGACAATCCTGACCACACACAAGGCAAAACTTGGGCTCTTGACTCAATCTCCTCATTAATACACTGGATAGCACGTGCACCAAATGACATTAAGAGCCATTTCTTACCATGCAATTTGCACTATTTACGACACAACTATTTACAACCCAGTAATGAAGCACAATACTCTCAGATCACCCACAACACAATTTGACTACAAGACTTTGAAGAGATAGTCTCACAGACAGTCAAGCTCACGTGGCAAACACATCGCACAACCTAAGACAATAAGGTTTCAGAACTTGAACTTGGAATTGTTTAGACTCCTGTTCTAACTTCAATCCAAAAGGAGAAATGTACAAGCCTACCTATACAAATTATACTTCCTAATTAAATTATAATGGTAAAGTAACTATTCATGCAAATAAGAAAGATTTTTTGATAAAAGCCTAACCACAGGAACTGATAACACTGAACAATTTCTACTAGAAGTATGAAAGCTACCAGTATCCTCAAATGAGACCTTATTGCTAAGCTTAGCATGAAACTTTATTGAAAAAATATGGAAAATACTTTAGAGAAGAAAATGTTTATTTCAAGAAACAGCAAATAAACTAAACTGCTCTTTGAAAATCTTGCCTTGAATAAACTTGGCTATTTTAACATTGTTATGTAAAAAATGCTATGTTTTTAATCTTTCACTCTGACCACCAACTAAGTCTCAATAATCTCTTTGTTTAAGTAGTAAAACTTCTATGGTGAATATTAAACAAGACAATGGTGGAAAGTGTTATTTTGCTATTTAACATAGTTTTCCATCTGACCAGCAGTAAAAAATCCACAGGGCTTTCTGAATCATACATAGCCCAATGATGGAGACTTAATACAGGGATTTTTTTTATTTAAATTTGTCGAGCAATATTCCACAGCTGATATTCATTCATATGAAGTGTGAGGTTATATAAGGCAAGCTAGAGTGGATTTATTTTCAATCTTAAAAAAAAAAAATTAACAACACACCTACCGCAATCTGCACTATACACACTAATTAAAACTTAATTGAGATTTTAGATCTTTTAGAAAAGAAAAGGCCAGACAGTTACTGGATGCAGTACATTCTGGTTATGACTGATAGGTTTAAGTGGAAATTAAATAAAAATAAAATAGTTCCAACTTAATTAAAAATAGCAAGACTATCTATTCAAAGATAGATGTGACTACACTCCAAATTTTAAGATGATTTTGATCTGAAAGATTACTTGTCATGACAACTGGACCCAGTCCAAACTGCTATTAAAGCCTAATGCACTCAGTGATGTTGAGTGGGATTGATCCTTCCAGCAGCAGCAAGGATACAGGTGAATTTGAAAGAGTTATAGTATAGCAGCCCACATCTGAGAAGTTCATTAAAAGATGCTCCTTGCCTCCTTAAGGGGCCATAAATGCCATAAAATTTCTGACCTTAGTATTTTTCCTGAAGACATTTTAGAGGACACATGTCAGAAATTACTACGATATTGTAGCTCTGGGATACTGTAACAGTTTTATGTCTCTTATGTGGCATTAGGGTCTTGATTTAGTTTTAGATGCACACTCAAGCATCCAGCGCTGCTTGAGATGCTGCAGGTGTCAGCTGGGGAGGATACAGATCTCACATGGGTGAAATTAGTTACCCTTTCATAGCCACCCTTTCATGACCTTGCGTAAGACAAACAAAACTAAGAGACAGATTCTGAAATCTGTTCCCCACCCCCCTAAATACCAAAGAAATTTGAATATGCTTCAGGAAACAACAATGGTTTTAAAGCATTTAAGCTGGTAAATAAGCAGGCAGAAAGAGAGAAAAACTAAAGGAATTCTAAGAGGTCAGTCTTAGCTCATTTAGCTATACTTTGTGTAAAAATTAAGGAGACTCGCTCCAGAATTGTATTACACAATATTATGCCCTAGTTAGTCACCAGAATGCCTGTGATTAGCAACTTTAGCTTCTGAGTTTAACTGATGTCCCTACATACAAAAGAAGAAAAATAAGTATTTACACAGAGCTGTCAGAGCCTTTTCAGGTATGAAATGGAGATCAAACCCAGTAACATTAACTACAGAAAATCCCCAATCTACTTTTAACTTCCATGGATTTATGCACAGCTGGGGGAGATGAGGAATGACAAATGAACTGCAATGATTCTTGCCCTCTTTGATAGTTATGTAAACTAAGCTGGTCGGTTTATTGAAAGTGGGCACACTGAAAGCTTGAAGTTACTCAAGTTATGCTAGGACAGAAAGCATGGACTGAAATAGGTTGATCTGTCAGTCATGCCCACAGCATTTTTTTTTTGGTTTATGCACTATCTTGCACAACTTTTTTTTTTTTGGTATGTGCACTGTATCAAGAGACTTCACTAAATACATCAAAGATAATGGGCTGTATATCAGATTGGGCAAAAAAATCAATTAGTTCCAATCATTGGTTATTAACACAATGCACGCAGGCACAACGCACAGACTGTTCCAACACGACCATAGTGGTTTTTCACTTTTTGGATCTTCTTGCAGTGGCATCATTACGTCATCGCTGATTTAGCAAAAAATTTAAGCCATTAGAATTTCTGCTAGGAAAGAAGCACCTGAGGTACTGAGGAACACCTGGGCATGCTCACTCTTCAACACTTTATAAAAAACAACAATCAAACAAAAGAAAAAAATGGCATTGTTGATCTACATGCAAAACGCCAGTAATGATGAGGCAAATATTATAGTTTAGAGAGCAAATGTAGTATGCCAAAAGCTTCCAGCAAGAACCCTTGACAGGCCAACACAGATTCAGTCCAGCTGCTTGTAAGACTGGTTTAGCAGGCAGAAAGGGTATTCTTCCTGCAGCTACCACACTGTAGGAAGAGCATCCTATGGTTCACTGCTCCTTTGTCCTTAGAGCAGCCCCTAGGTGTTCAGTGACGTGCTTCTGCTTTGATCATGAGCAGGTCTAGAGACTGGAAACCCACCAGCAACACTGACAGCTTTGATGGTAAGGCCAGCCACTTCCACCTACTGTTGTTGGTACTGGATCTTTGACATTCACGAGCAGCTCCCATTTCAACAGTAATTGTAGGAATCACTAAAGAGTGACCAAACAGCATCATTAACCTTTTTTAAGTCCCGAAAAATGCAAGAATGATTGACTTAAAGTAAAACTGGATCCCTCACAAATACATCTATGAAGCATATTTAAGAATACTTCAAAACGGCATATGCTGGAATTAAATAAATAAATGAATACTTTCTCTGTTAGTCTATATAGGGAGAGCTTCAAACACAAGATCTGTGTCTGCTACTGGAAAAAATACTTGTGTGTGCTGGGAGGGATGTGTTAAAGAGTCAAAGACTGGTAAGGAAGACTGTAAATTGCTTAAATGACCTTGCAGCTGGAATAGCCCTTGATAAAACTGTGTGAACTGCAGGCCAGTCATTCTCTAGCATTGGACCAAAACTTAACAGTGCCTGCCTCTCCATTTGTGTGACTCTGCCCGGGTATTGCTGGGGGATCCCCCAGTTAGTGAGATAATAGAAATAAATTTGTTCTTTTTGTTCTAGCTGAGAATTTGTGGTTGTTGCACTGGCTACCAGCATCAGCTCATGCAGTGTGGTATCTTGCCCAGAGACACAGCAGGAAGAAGCTCTAAGGGGTCATCATGGTGGTGACTCCTCAGAGACAGAGGTCTGAAATAGAGCCTGTATTTGTTCTAGCTAGGCTGTAGCTCCAGCTCTGCTATTTGCTTTGTACTACAGAGTGATGTTTGGTGCCTGGAATTATGAATAGCCCCAAGCGCAAAACGGGCACAACTCTGCACTCCTCTCAATTCAGTCATTACTTCCCATGGGCATGTGACACAGGTTACTGAGATGTTCTTTTGCTAAATGAAGGCTTATAAGATAACATTGAAACATGCTCAATAACAGCGATGTGGGTTTGTCACTCCTCTCTGTCAACGGCATCCTGCAGTGCAGAAGCTCAAAGAAAGAACACTTTGCCCACCCCTGCCCTCAAAAATTTAACTCTAAGCTTCATTAATCACAGAGTTCCCACTGAAAGGAACATAGGAGCTATCAAAATAGCTCATACAAGTGCTACATCTAATCCAGCCGACTGTCTGTTCATTAGCCTGTGGCAGATGGTTTGACAGAAGGTGCAAGGAATTCGTCAGCGGACAATTCTGGATTGGGAAAGTGTCTCTTTGGTTGCTCCAACTAGTTTTCTTGTATTTTCAACTGCAAGGATTTGCAGAAGAAAGGATTTCAGGAATACTTAAGTGCATAGATTGCATTTAAGCATGTTTTTGTTGTAGAAATAATAGCATCTTCTCACTGCTCAGGTATTTTTGTCAGTTGATTACATAAACTAAGGACACACCATCTAAAAAGAAGTTCTTGCATACTTGAATTTTTTTTAGTTTATCACACAGATTTTAGTCTTTCATCAAAAAGGACAGAGAGAACACACAATTCCCTTTCCCCATCACAGCTAGAATTCTGCATACAGTCCTAATAGGAAAAGTTGAAAAGTGCCAATTTTTTCAATCTTGCTTTATATGGAAGGTTTTCCAAAGCCCATTTATCATTGCTGACAGTCTCCAGTTTCTACTCTCTTTCTCGACTGCAAATAGCTTCACATAAACAGAGATCTCCATGTCTTTGCTCATAACCGGTTGGGTCAGGAAAAAAATAATTGCAGGGCCTGGATTATCTATCAAGCCATCAACAGAGAGGGATATTTAATCTGATGTCCCAATGATGTACATGTATTTTAGTTTACTCCCTTTGTCAACAAAGTAGAATCTATTATATGTCAACACTAATATATTTCACACAACACAAACTTATTCAGAATCTTCTCTAATTTCTGCTAAGCACCCCTGCTGTCCTCAAGCATATTGATATTGACTTTTCACCCAGCACAGTATCACAGTACTCAATCAATAGCTAGCAGTTTAACTATTGCTTTTTGCACTCTTTTTCAAACACAGTTTTTATTATGAGATTAAAATGCTAATTTACAGTTTTAACCTACTCTAACTACTGTAATAATAACAAACTCTACACAAAGAACTACCTGCCACAGCAATGCTTAAATATGGCTTACAGGGCATATTAAGGATATATCTATTCTTCCCCATCTCCCAAAGGGGAAAGGAAACAACAAACCACCTATGTGCTTTATGCAAATCTATGAAAACAATAGGTGACCAGCTTGACCATTTCCTCCTTTCCCTCACTTTTTAACAGCAGCAGAAATAAGAAGATGAGTAATAGTATTACAGAATGCTTCAGACATCATTTGTACAGGGCTCCTTCTCAGGTGGATTCACCTGAGGACCATCAGACTTTCATCAGTCACAAATTGTTCTAGAGTTCTGGAGGCAGCACTGTGGATCCTCCCAGGGGATGGGGAACATAATCAGATTGTTTAAAGAATGGAGACTCATTTGTGAATAGTGAGACTGTAGATCCTGTTACTATATACCTCAAAGCTAGATATTAGCATGTGAATTACTAGACCAGAATTATTAAGGGAAGAAAGACTCCACAGCAATACTTACAAAGCAGAAGAAAGACAGTAGTGATAGGAAAAGACTAGCATGGAAATCACTCTAAAGACAATGAAAAATGGACAGCTACAGCAACATTCACTTTACACACTGTTTCTCTCTACTGACAACTTTAACTATATGAACTAAGGAAATTTTAGTCTTTTCCATTTTTATAATAAACATATTAAAATACTCCTCTCACTCTTTAAATATGATTATAAATTTAAATTGCGAATTCACTCAAAAAATTCAGTGGAAAGCTGGCAAAAGCTAATAATGCCATCATATTAAATACCTGTATTTTACAAAGGACTTTGTGCACTGTGCAATCTGTCAGAGATAAGAATATGTTCTTGCCTGATCCTTTTGGTCGCTTATTTGTGTAAATTGCATTAACATTTGATAATGAAATTAGCAAAATTAGCTAAATTATTGAAATTAGCTAAAACCCAATGCAGAATTCAGATGAAAGCATTCTTGCTTCCCCATCCCCCCTAAAACAGTGGGAAAGTAATATGAAAAGAACCCCCCAGACCATAGCTTTTGGGCTCTGAAGTTGTATTTAATTAAAATACAAAAATAGGAACCTTAAGCAATGTAACTGGGCACAAGAAGAATTCAAGCTGGTTTGTTGCCAGTTGACACTATTAAAAAAAGCCCAGAACCAAATCTAACCCCTAGCTATGCCCCTGTGGGAAATATGCCTTCCTCTGGACATTATTTCCTGCCCAGCAATCTTCATTCACTTCCTTGGGCAAAGAATATACATATAGTTTCCTCCAAGGACTAACAAATAATTTAGAACAACTTGTTCTAAATAACTAAGTATTTGGCATTTCCATAAGCCTATACACAGCTTTCTTTAGTGCTCTAAAAATTTTTTACCAGAGAACAGAAGGCAGTACAAGAAGCCATCC
Organism: Acrocephalus scirpaceus scirpaceus; assembly: GCA_910950805.1. Taxonomy (NCBI): domain Eukaryota; kingdom Metazoa; phylum Chordata; class Aves; order Passeriformes; family Sylviidae; genus Acrocephalus; species Acrocephalus scirpaceus. The sequence continues at coordinate 48,759,198 of OU383774.1, read as the reverse complement.
TGAGCACCAAACCAACTCTTTATACTGTTCACCAAAGAGGGAAAATCAGTCATACAAAATCTCCACATAGTTCTGACACTGCCTGTTCAGACTTACAAAGTATTTTACTTTACCTTTTTGTGAGACAAACTTTAAGAAGTGAAGATTCAGGCCTAGATGATTTACAGCTTGCAAATTATTTACAGCTAGCTAGATTTACAGCTAACAAATCATACAATGAAATCTAAGAAGCTATTCAAAAAGTCAGCTTGCCATGAATCTAAGAACATTACATTCTTTTGAAGAATGTATTGAAATTAGTATATTCAAAGGTATATGCTCTACTTTAAATGGGACACCAAGGATTTTCAAAAGGCTTTACCGGCCCTCATTTTTTTTCCCCATAAATGATAATTTCTTCCCCTTCATTCTTTATTATGCTCTTCATTCATTCCACATATATCTAATCTCACCCTTCCAATGCCTTCCTATCAATCTATCAAGTTCCTTAAATTAAGAATTACATTTATTTTTGCAATCTTTGCTTTTCTTTTATATCCCTCTTTTGTGATTTTACTTCTCATCTGCTGTTTTTACAGTAAGACAACTCCTGGGAATGTACAGCATGTCAATACCAATAGCACATTTCAGAGTCCTGCAAGGTTTGACTGTGATTGATCATTATTGACAGAAAACAGTTTTCTGTTCTTCTCTCTGCAATTAAAGAAGCAGGGTATTGATTTTAATTTGTTATGGGACAACTTCCTATTTGCATGGTATGGATTAGTTTCAAGATGACTTCTGTAATACGACTTCCAGAACAAGATTGCTAAATGACACTGCAACAGACCAGGACTGAAATAACACATCATAAAAAAAAAACCTGAGACAAACATTGTGTTGGAGTATGTGACTCCACAAGTAATTCTAGTAGGGGAAGCAGGAGCCTTGTATTTACAGTACATGTTGAAGCTACTCTTATTTACAGGTGACCCAATCCTACATCTGACTCTGCACTCCTTGTACAAACTCTTGCAGACATTCAGGATATTAAGCTGAAGGCAATCAAGTAAAGGATATTAAGTAAAATAAACACTCATCAAAATGTTTTGCCTGAATGAATTGTAGCCATTACTGCTTAAAAAATATCCATGAAATCTTAGAACTTACAAGAGGAAAAAAATTGGGTCTGACATTTATTAAAAATAAGTCAGTGTTTTTAGAAGTGTCCTAGTGACACTAAGCATTATAAGAAATATTGTCTGGTTTCAGCACAAATTAAACTTTTCTTACACAAATAATTTTCTTTTGGGGGATATATCTCCTTAAGGAGAGCATCAGAACCCCAAGTGCTGCACAATAATTAAAATACAGATTTCAGGTCTGCTTTGCTAAAGCTAAGAAGCTTATGTGATCACGAGGTCTGCGAACATCTCACTCCTCCCCTCCCTACAGCTTTGAACCACTTGACAGATATTACTGATTTTTGACAGAATAGCAACTTCTAAGGTAGTTAAATTGCTACATGTTTTACAGAAACAGATGGCCAAGTGAAGAACAAGATTCTGACAAACAGCTCCAATAGATGGCCTGAATGAGATGAAGGCTGCAGTATGGATTCACATCACACACTAGCAGAGTCCACATGGAGAGAAACCTTACCATGCCTTCAAGATAATAGCAACACTGATCATAACCAGCAGAGGAACCATAAAATACAAATTCATAAGAAAATGAGCTTTACTAACTCCAGACTTCACAGGAGGGCATACTAGCTCTTAATGGTGGCCACATTTATTCAGGAGACAGAAGAACTAGGCAAATGTAATATGAAAGATGTGCATCAGGTTATTTTAATTTTCAATCTTCTAATACAGGTTGCCTAATGAAACTGTTAAGAGCCAAAACAATCCCTCTCTTGGAACATCTACTGCTACAAATATCCCTAACAAGAAAGGCATACAACTTTTTATGTATATAAGACAAAGCATTTTAAGATACTGAAAATGTCCATTCAATATTAACCAAGTTGACAGTGCATCTACAGATTAATCACATCTATTAAATAATTTCTGAACAAATGCTAAGCATACAGCTTTCCTTCTAACTCATTTCAAACCTCATCATGCTGTGGGGAAAAAGAAAAAAAAAGTGAGAGTGATGAATTCTGTGAAGTCTGTTAAAATTGCCTTTTAAACAGCAATGTAAGGAATCACTGACTTAGGAATAGTCTAAGCAGCTATGGTACAATTACAATTATGTTACTTGTTGTCTGTCATTTCACCCTCAATGCCAACACTAACTACAGCATCATTTGTGGTATTTCATCACACACAGAGAGAGGTTAAAGTCATGCTCTTTCCCAGCAACACTAAGTTTGTCAGTCTCGACAAGTAAGCCTGTTTGTACCGTAGGAGAAATTTAGCTTGCTTTCTGAAAGCACTAGTTTGTATTTTCCTTATGCCAAGTACACAACTATGCAGTGCTTTCTCCAAAGAACAATATCATCTACTCAAAATATTTTCACTTTTACATGGAATCAGCTTTTTAGTAAAGACATCTGAAACAAAATGCTAAGGATGTAGTTGATTTAATCAAGGTAAAAAAATCAAACCCAAATGTCACTGCATTGTTTTTATACAGCTTGTCAGGTACACATAAAATGATCACAGTGTAAGTCCTGCAGTGAATGAATAGAGGTGTTCTGTTTCCAAATAAAGCCTTCCACAAGGTGAGACAAATATTCTTTTTCAGGTATCTGTTGTACCAAGAGTCTATCTTTGAAAAGTATTTTCTATCTAAATAAGAACATACCTATTATTTAACTTAGAAGACAGCAATATCCTATAGCACTGCTGAATGACTTCCACTCCCTTACAAGTGGAGTGTCCCAAGAAGTTCCAATCTTACTCCTGCGAGGTGCTCCAGTTTGGAATCCCCTGCCAAATTTGTATGCTCTGTCATGGCCTGGTATGAAGGTCTTGCAATTGCTGCTCCAAGACAAAGCATGTATTATGATGCAAAGAATAAAATAAATCCACATCCTAACCATCACTCATTTATGGTGATGGCTGACACTCATATTTAAACTCCTTTCAAAGCACTCTAATTACCTGTGCTCTTACGTAACTGAAAGAAAACAAAATGCTCTACCATGAAGCATGGGCTAATATTTAATAGACATTAGTAATACTATTTGTAATATCACATTTTGTTCCAGCTCATTTAAAAATATGTTAAGAGGTTTATAAGAATCTTTTTTTCTGAAGTACAAATTTCCAAGAAGTAAGTCTCAAGTATGACAATAAACACCTACTACATTTTTAACCCTCCTTTTAGACATTTGCCTAAAGCATTTAAGAACATTTCTTGGTTGACATGGGTAATACAACAAAAAGTCAATAAAAGCTATGGTTTTTATCAGTGCTATTTTGGGAAAGAAACTTCATATACTAGGGACAGAAATCCAGGTTTTAAGTATAATTCTCACCTCCTGTGCCTGCAGTCACCAGAAATTCTCCCATCATTTCCCCAGCCTGACACTGCCATCTATAGCAGTCTCATGCTTGCAGCACTGATGCCAGAACTCATGAGAAACAGAATGTGTGGCCGTGTTGCAAACACAAAGCATTTTGTGAAAAATGGGTTTGGATTGTACATTAGTACAAATATTAGTGACTGATAACTTAAACTGGTGGAGTTTTCATTGGATTAACACAGCAGCCTACTGACTTCTAGTCTAGGAAAGATAACTCTCGAGCAGGGGTTACAGCACTCCTTTCAGGGCCAGTTGGGTGTATATATGCAAATAAAGAATTTCTTTAAGGAAAGGAGAAATGTAAAGCCATCAACCAGACACAACCTGAGGGAACACTGATTTGGGACAGCACTATCTGCAGTTTCAATCAAACTTCAAACATGTAAGTCCTCAAATATAGTATGGATGGAGTCTGTCATGAGCTTGTGGTAGGAACTGTAGGAATTTCACCATTTCAAAACCCTCCATGGGGCTGCATGAGAAATCTATAAAGTTAAAAAAAGTCATAAATTAATTCCTAATCGATAACATAATGACATTTATACTTAGACTCACAGGTATTCACTGAATAATACTGACTGATGCCATTCCAACCTCACAATGGCAAGTTCATAAATACATACTCATACAGCACATAATCTATTCTTACCAGAAGCAATCAACACCAAGAATCTAACAGCATTCAGAAGCAATTGCTTGGAATAAATGAGAGATGATAAGCAGCATCCCTCATTCAAGATGATATGATATTGGAATTAAGCAATATTCAGGAACAGACTGTACTATAACAATGCTTTTTTACCCTGACTTTTAAGTCAAGCCCAGAGCTCAGGAGACTCAAGTTAGTAGGTATCAGTGTAATTTCAGGCTTTTTTGTAGATGCTGTTTATATTTAAAATACCTGAACACTCACTAGGACAGCTGTTGGAACACAAACTTCACTAGTTTTCCAAGTCCAAAATAAAAGACCTAATTAGCAAGTACAGGCATGGTCTCTATGTCAGTTCCATAAGAGAAGCTGAAAGATACACACCCCAGATCTTCCTACAAACTGGTGATAATGGGATTCTCTGAGAAACAATTTCTGTTCCAGACCTTGCTCCAACACAAACAGAAAAGCAATCTGCAGCTGGGCAGGTTTCACACCCAGATGAGTGTTGTCACCACTACACCACCACTACAGTTCAAACTATAAACTTTGTGGGCAGAAGAACCTCTTTTTCCCAAATGTCACATTAGCCCCAATCACTGAATCTGATGGAAAATATTAAATGAATGTGGCCTGAGTCTAGGAACAGTTTGGCAACAAGCAAGCAAACAAAACACCAGCATAAACTATCTGCCCCCCAAATTAGCCACAGATCTAGAGTGGTTACTCATATCAGCAACAAGTATGTCCAAAATTATCATAATTATGCATAATAACATCTGAAGAGGCTATTAAATATTATTCCAGTTTTAAGCCAATTCCAAACTACAAAGCATCATATTCACCTTGAGCAGGGGATGCAAATTACTACCCATTTGTTCTCACAATTCCCTCTGAAGCATGTTTTATTAGTCATTGTCACAGACCCCAGGTTTAATTTAGCACAGCCCTTCCAACATTCAGTCCTCCAGGCCATAAAACTGAAAGAGTATGAGCTGCATTATGAAATTCTGTCCTATAACAATAAAGTTAAAGCCACTGACAGCCTTTCTGTATGCACTACAATAAGCAAACTCAAATTAGTGAGTCTAACGAGCATTCCCAGTTTTATGTTTTTGACCAAATTCAAACTGAAATTTATTATATGAATTACTACTATCTTGATGATCACCTCTTCCAAGACTTTGATCTTAAGAGTCCAAGATAAACCATTTTTCCAACTATGCAAATCACCCTCAAATACTGTCAAATAAAATACAGCCTTTATACCCCTGAAAAAGTTTTATTTTGCGGAAGTGTAATATGTCATTTATTTTTTTTACCATAATTACACACTAGCAGGAGATTAATACAGACTGGGAAAAACATAAACAGACTAAGCAGTCCACATTTTAAATAGAAAATACCATTTTACAAGACCTAAGATACTATTGGTGGTAAAATATAAAATCTTGAATACCTAATCTAGAGTTTAGTAAGCTTGCAGAAGAGATTTATAAATGTCAAGAGTATCTAAGACTCACACAGTCATTACAGGGCTAAATAAAATAATATAAAACAACACCACAAAAAACCCACAACCCATAGATTTGATTTCTCCCTGAGTGGAAGCTCACTACAATTAATACAAATCAATGAATGGACCCGTCAGGTGTTCCCATCATTATAAAAAGGCAGCTGCTATCTGGAAACATAAGTTAAATTATTTATCAAATGATTCTAAATATCATCAAATTCATTGCAGCCAGTCATTCAAACGGCTTCTAATAAATTATTTGATATGGCTCTAATGGAAAGCATGAGTTACTCAGAAGCATTTGCTATTAAGCAGCACCATCCTAATGTTTTGAAATTCTAACCAGACAGGTCCAGAAGTGACATGCTATAAATCACATTACAAATATATTCCCTGCTTTTGAGGTATTATCAGCAACATACAAGAATTTACACAAATTAAGAAAAAAGTTATTTAGACAGCCTTATACCACGGTGGAGAACATGAAGATTTTTATTCTGCACAGTGCAGAAGCTTTTTTTTTTTATTTTCCTGCTGGACACACACACACAGAAAAAAAAAAAAAAGCCCACATCATTTACCACATCAACAGCATCATAAATATCAACCAACCACAGAGCATTTAACAATGTCTATATAGTACAAAGGCAACTTCTCATTAATAACAGATTGTACTGTATTGTTCATGGCATATCCCTTCCCAAGGAAAATCTATTTCAAGACTAAAGGAAAAAAGCTTTCCTTCTATTAAAATGAGTACACTCTCTGTCGTTCTAAGAGACTATATATGACACTGTTGATGGTGAAAGGACTCCAGCAAAAGTTGGGAGCAAGCAATCTCAATTTTAGGTTAAGGAACACGAGGCCAGTGGACAGAGAAGGGTAAATTATTTGAGACATTTATTTAAGGAAAGCACCACAAATAGTCTTCATCAGGTGTTTTATGCATTTCAAATTAATATGCTAATCTGCTATTAACCACATTCAAATAAATAGGAAATGTTAAGCAAATGTTTGGGATTAATAAATTTCCGACGTATAAGAATAAAATCTAGCTATTATACTTAAAATGATGTCATGGACCAACTAGCTTTGGTTCAAAACACTACCATGGTTTTTTCTAGTGTCTAAAACTACAGATGTACATGAGTATGATCAGCCATGATCATACTCATGCACATACAATGGATGGATGTGAGGTGCACACTGGCAGAATAAGAAGAAACACAAACACATTACAACACAGGAAACTGACAATAGATTAAGGAAAAAAAAAAAAATCACCACAAAGATGGCCAGACACTGGCACCACCATAATCAAAGAGACCTCCATTCCTGGAAATACTCCAAACTCACATGGACAAAGTCTGAGAAACATTACTGAATTGGACTTGCTTTTTGAGTGTGGAGACAGAACCAGGTGACATCCAGAGGTCCTTTGCAATTTAAAATACTCCACAATTCAGTGCTTTTTTTCCCTAAAGTTCCTGTCCTTATTGGAAGTGTACTTTCCCATTTTCATTTATGCTTCATTTTACACAAGTCTCTCAATTAGTTGTAGTGGCTTCAAAATAAAAATCAGAACTCTGTTTTGTGAGCAATCATGACGAGGTCATTGATACAAATGATGTAATATTACACATTTGGCGCAATAAGATCCATTTATTTTATGGTAGTTCTATCACCAGAGTCTGCTGGGAAACAACAAAAGCAAAAGATTCATTTACAAAGTAATAAATAGCTCTGATCCTTGCAGGCTGTTATCACTCCATCAGCCTGCATCACCCACATGTTGCAGGCGTTTGGAGACGAGTAACAGGACAGAAAACGAAGGAAACGACAGATCAAAAAAAGCTCGAGTGTCCCCACAGGAAGTATGGCGTGAATCAGGTGTGCACGTACATCGGACCTCGCGTCTCACACCGAAGACACACTGCAGAGGACAACGCCATGAGCACCTTTGTTCACATGCTTCAGGGGTGACCTTAATGAAGATGTAGTGAAAGCATCCTGGGTGCACCTGTGGATATTAGCCGGCCCACAGTTGCCTATACCACTGAAACACTTTTTTTCCTCTCTACAAAAGAAAAGGCTTAAAAAAAAAAAATCCCACCACGAGGCTTCCAGAACCTCCAGTTCATTTCCCACTCCTTGAATAAGAACCGTGCTATTTTTAAGATGCATTGTGATGGGAAGCACATCTAAAAATAAGTTTGCTGGCGCTCAGCGGGCCAGTGTCGCTCCCCACGCCCGTCCCCGGCAGGGCCGCCGGCCCGCTCCTCGGTCCCCGGGCGGGGAGGGGGCCGGGACTGCAGGTGGGGAGGCGGCTTTGTCTGCTGCCATCGGGCGCTAAGCGACGGCGGCGTCAAGGCGGGCAGCCGCCGGCTGGCCACCGGGCTCCGAGGAGCGGGCGGAGAGCCGCGGGCGGCGGAGGGGAAGGGGTAGCCTCCACCTCACCGGCATCCCCGAAACTTTCCTCCGGGCCGCCGAGAGCCCCCGGAGCGGAGCCGGGGACCGCCCGGCGTCCCCGCCTCTCTCCCCGTCCGCCGGGCGCGGCCGAGCGCCACCTCCCCGCTCCGGCCGCCCGCCATCCGCCGGGACGCGCCCGCCGCGCCGCGCCGCGCTGAGCTCGGCCGCCCGCTGCCCTCCCCGCGCCGCCGCCCGCCCTCTCGCTCACTCACCCGCGCCCGGCGAGCACAGCCACCAGCGCCTCCTGCCCGCGCTCCCTCCCTCCTGTCAAGTTGAGCCCGGCCTCCCTCCGCCCGATCTTCCCCTGCCCGGCCCCTCCTTCGCCACCGGGAGCCGCCGCCACCGCCCGGGCCCTCCCCCGGCGCAACCGGGCACCGCCCCGCTCTCACCTGGTCCTGCCGCCGCCGCCGCCGCGGGGCGAGCGGGGGAAGATGGGGACAGCGGAGGCGGCTCCGGGCAGCCCCAGCCGGCGGCGAGATCGCGCCGCCCCGCCCGGAGCTCCCGGGCTCCTCCCCGCCGGGACGCCCCGGGAGGCGAGGGGGGCGGTGGGCCGGGCTGTGCCGTGCCCGGCTGTGCCGTGCCGGGAGCGGGCGGGCATGGCGGGCGCGGCCGCCGTCTGCCCCTCGGGGAGACGGGGAGCGACCCGGGAGTCGCGGCAGGAAAGCTAGGCAGCTTTCCCGGGAGAGCCGGGCGGGATCGCGCCGCTCTCTCGGGAGGGAGGAGGTGTCAGGAGCCCGGCGGTGGGGCTGTGGAGCCCGGCTGGCAGCGCCAGGAGCGGCTGCAGGCCGGGCGGGTTCCCTCTGTGTTACACGATCCCAGCGCCGCTCTCCGCAGCAAGTGCGCCGGGTCGGATAACCCCGCTCGCGAGGAGAGATGCTCGGTGTGCGAAATAAAAAAGAGGGTTTAAAATGGGGGACGTTCGGGGAAACGGCAGTGCTGGTAGTACCTGACAGCAAGGAGGTCTTAATCTGAAGTCCTGGATGAGGTGCGGGTCTAAAATAAGGCGGAAAGGGTTAAGTGAAGTCCAAAAACCCGAGAAGCTGCAGTGAGTGCTCCTCGCTGTGATCGGGAGGAGCAGGAGCGCGGTGCCGCTGCCGAGAGGCATCCCGAGGAGAACAGCGCTCCATTATCTGCTCGCGAGGGGCTGGTGAAGGATGGGGTTTTAAGTCTGCCGTCTCAGGTAACTTCAAAGGTTACAGTATGCGTGAAAGGAGTCAACCAGGAAAGACTGAAACCCATTCATGTTGGTTTAGATCATTTGTAATAGTACCGAGGAATAGCGGTAGGAACACAGACAGGTATGAGAAGGTTGTTCTTAAAAAGGTGAATGTGTTTGCTTGGGAAACAAAAAGTTTGTCAGCTGTTAATACTAAGATACGTATCAAGTTCTACTCAGCTTTAGGCAGATGCGCATGTAAAAGCCGGTTGGTGTCTTTTTCCTACAAGGAACACACTGTTGCTTAAGCAACACAGCTGATGAGGCCTGGTTGCCTAGGGAGGGATGTTCATTCTCCCTGTTTATTTCCATTGAGTCCTCTGGATCTCTCCCTCCTGCCAAAGTCACCTGCAGATTTTCCTCCTGCCTGTATGCCGGGCTGACTTTCATGAGCAAAGCCACCAGTGAAGAGATGTGTCATTACTCTTTCTAAAGTTGTAAGAGGCTCAAGTAAAAGTGTGAAATTGGTAGTGACATTAGTCAAGAGACAAATTGGGGTGTCTCTTCTACTCCTTGAATTCTCATGAAATTTCAGAAAATACAGTGTCTTTGAGATTTGTACACCAATTCTCCACTTGACTTGTCAAACCAGCAAAGGCTTCAAAATCTGTGAAGGAGATGCACTGACAGACAAAAGGATGGAATAACAAGATAGTCATATAAACCCCGTATCACTCAAGGTTGATTCTAGGCTAAAACTGGGCCACATATGACTCATGTTAGTTTGTCATCTATTGTAAAGCATATTAGTATTATAGTTAGGCACCTCTGTGGGAGATAAATTATTGTGAATCTCAGTAATTACAAATGGTAATTTTTTATCCAACAAGGATGTATCTAGCAGGGTGTTGCAGGCTGGTGAAAAATAGGTATTGTCTCTATATCATCCATACACCATCTGTGCTGTGCATTACTGCCAGGCAGCACAGAGCCATTAGGGGAGAGTGGGGTAATAGACCTCCGCCTGCCTTTTAGTGCTCTCGGCATTCTGCAGTGCAGGCTCTTAAATGTTCTGGGTCGATGTCAGAGCATCAAGAGTGAGGAGGTAACAGACAGTGTTTTCTACCTCACTGCTTCAGCCTTCCCTAAAACCTCATCTTTGATTTCTGTAGGAAAACTGCATATAAATACTTATACCTCAGAACCAGTATTCCCCTTGCTGTGGATTCATGTTTTCCATTCCCTTTTCCCAGCTTTAACCAGATTTTCCCAGCTTTCCCAGATTAACCAGCTTTACTGTATTCCTCATTGTATCCCTTTATTCTGCACATGATGTCACTTGTTTATCTTGGTTGGGAGGCATCTCATCTACCCAGACTGGTATCTTGGGGATTATATTATAAGAAAAATCAGAATCTTCATTTTGGATTTTGACTTTTATAACGATTCATTAGAAAAGGAATGGCATTCTGAGGAGATACAGGGAAAACATTAAGTTGAGCACCCATAATGTCTTTTTAGGCTGTGCCATCTTACAGGTTAAGACTAAGCTCTCAGAAAACATCTTGGAATTTTGTAGGGGTGTAAAGTTGCATGAGAAACCCAATTAAATCTCTACACACAGCTTTCAAAAGCCATTGGGAAACAAGAATTTAAAGGTTATACAGTAACCTAATTTAAAGGTTACACAATATTCGTCTCCTAGAGGGCAATAAATTAAATCTTGGCTGATTCCCTAGTGTACACTAAGCAATGCAGCTGAGCTGCTATGGGATTGATGGTGATTGTAAATGCTGGGACAAAATTTCTACCATTCAGGGGAAAAAGAGGAACAGAGTGATAATTGTGATTTAGAAAGGACTGGATGAGCCCCTTTGTCTTCAGGGCAGCTAGATTTTGTAATTATATTTAATTTGGATATCTCTTAAAGCCACAGGTTAGAGAAATTCTGATTTTCTCATGTTCGTAGAAAACAGTTTTGAGAACCAGTGACATCCTGTAGAAGACAGTTTTATCCCATCTGTCCTTTTGGTGTAGAAGGAGGAGCTATGACAACATAGTGCTTTATTTATCTTTTACTCTTTGAAATACTTGACTTTATTAAAAAATGAAACCCATGGTATCCTATGTCTCCGTGTCCCATATTTGACAAATACTAGAAGCAGACAAAAATAGGAAATAGTCAGGTTGTGACGTGTTTGAAAGTGAATGGAAAGGGCCAGTATTAATTTTGTGTCACTCAAGTACCCCCCACCCCCATGAAAACCAGGAAGGAAGAAGATGATGAAGATATTATGAGGAGTATGCTGGTAAAAAGTACTGGGTTGCTGAATGTGGGGACCAGGGTATGAAGTGGAAAATCATAGGACACTGTAGAGGCGATAAGATGATGTGGAGGAAATACTGAACTGGAATTTGTGCAAGAAAGGTCACTGTCTGGAAGAGGAAGGAAATGGAGTATATCTGAACTCTTTTGGCCTTATTTTCTATGATTTGTCTAATAACAGTGGCAGCTCTTTATAATAGTAAATAATACTTAAGTCCTTTGCAATCAAATTAGAATACCTCTGTTCCTACAAGGATGCTGAATGCTGAATTTCCAGCCTGAAGTGATTACTCACAAGGTGTGCATTCTTGCTGGCTTCAGGGCTGAGGCCTGGTCTGTCATTTAATGAACTGGCCTGCACACTTGTAAAGATCACGTGATTTGTGTGGAAGCTCTCTAAAGCTCAGTATATTTTAGAATAGGAAGCTGGATTTTTAAAAATTTGACCTGTGCATCATGTGGCCTTAAAGACACCTATTTTGATGACTTAGCTACACATAACAGAAATTTTATAGCACAACTTTTAATGAGAAGGAATTTTGTACAGTGACAGAGAGTGATATGGAAGAGCACTTTGGATTAATTTGGTTTCTTCATTTCTCAGTTTCCAAGGAAACAAGGAAACATGTTTGAAATGAATGTCTGGAAAAATCATTTGGAGTTGCAAATGGTAATTTATTGTTTGATTATATTAATAACAAATAGTTTTCCTAGTCTGGGCATTTTGACACACCCAAGAGCAAAATATTGTCACACTGTTTTGGAAGAGAGAACAACTCTCAGAGCAGCTAACACAGCTTTATTTATCCAACTTTTCTGCTTCTCATTTCTTCAATTAATGGCCTATCAACAATAAAGGACAAGGGAAACTTTCAGAAAATTTCAATATTCAAATGATTTGGTATGATGGCAAGACAGGTCATTGTGCACCTTTCTGCCTCACTCTTGCCTGCTTTTTCAAAGTGTACTGAGAACGAGTGCTTCAGCTGCTGCATTACATTTACTTACACTTTGGTAACACTCAAAGATCAACTATTTGCTCGGTTGTGACAAGTTCTGTTATATATGTGATTTTTCAAATTCCTTTTCCTAAGATAACACATGCTACATTAGCAGAGATAAAAGTGGAAGTTGTTAGTGCTAAGAGCTGACGCTTCCTTTTTCTCCTGATATTGAGAATTATTTTTAAGTTAATTGTGAATATCCACAATTACATCATTTTTTACTAAGCAGAGCTCATCCATTTCTTTTAATTTTGATCCCAGAAAATCCTGTTTCCATTCACTGAAGGCCAGGATCACAGGAATGCATAGAAATTACATTCTTAAATACAGTCTCAGTTGTTTCCAGTGTCTGGAATGGATCTTGCCTTTTAAAAGTTTGCATTTCTTAGCAGAGCCATTCATCCAAGAGCATCTTATTCCAGCAATGAGATTTCAGGCAGGGCTCTGGCAGCTTCTGACTTGTGAGATGTGTGAACTGACCTCTGCCAGTTTCTATTGGTTGGACTGAGGATGGACAGAATGAGTGGGAGGTGATGGTGGAGCTACATTGGCACCTGTCAGAAGTGAGGAGGGAAGTAAGTTAGATGACTGCAAAACACCAGTTGCAAAACATGCCACATGCAGATTCATCCTTGGGGAATAATGGAGGAAATGCATTTTGAAAACAGCTTTCATCTGGTCACGGAGTGAAGCACCATCTTGATGTACTCACGTTCACCATCCTTCAGATGCCTACACATTGTTCAGATGTCTTCATCAAACTGTTTGCTGTGCACGTGCACTTGCATCTAATTATAATGATTTTTCTGGCAGGAGAACCAAAAGGTAGAAATTGGTTGCCAAAGTGTGAATAAATAAGACTGTGATTGCTTGTCCCCTCTAGAGGACTCAAGCATTCAGTGCAGTTTTCAGTGGCTGCTTGCCTCTCTTTGTCATTTTTACCAGTGCAAGTGTGGGTGCAAAAAGATGATGATGTGTAACACTTTGCACAAGTGACTTTTCTAATAACATTATTTGATTTAGAGCAATTTTTAATAGGGTCACTGGTGACTGGGAAATAAACCTTTATGAAGCATTTACAGTTATTTAACAGGAGTTACAATAGTAGATCAAGCACAGAAATTGTTTTCCCCACATTAGAATATTTGACAAAGCATGGAGAAGATGATGTTACTCACTAAATATGCACTACAGCAGCTTCATCTGCATGCTGCTTCCCTGATCTGCCCTGGTGAATGACATAGCTGTGCCTTGAATAAGACATATGGGAATCTAACTTTAGTCTGCTTGACTGGATTTGTGTGTAGCAGCATGACCAAAATAATGGCACACAAATCCAGTGTCTTTTCACTTATTAAGATTCCAGAGACACTGGAGACCCTAATTTTAAAAGCAAGACTTCTCATGCTCACCTGGAGACTGTCAAGAGTGATAATAAGCCTACTATGTGTTAACACATGGGTGCTTTGAAATTCTAGAAACCAAATGCCGTCTCTGACTGTTATTATGTCTCAAATCAAATGTTCTGCTGTCTCAGTAGTGCAAGGGCTGGCTGGATATTATTGCATAATGAGTCAAAGAGCCAGTAAAAGGCCTTTCTCACTTAGATTTCACAGCATATAGTGCTTGGTTTTTGTAGCTGTTACGTCAGTGGAAACAAAGCTGCTCCAAAATGGGAGGTGAGACCTTCTTAATGAATTAAAGATCTTAATAGAAAATACAGGACTGAGGTGATGTGATGAAGCTACTGGAGGAAGAGTGGTTGAAAAGTATGTATGTGTGTGCTGCTCATGTAAAACTAGTTTCCTTTGCTACCTGAAACATCATCACATTTCCAGAAGCTCTAGAAAGGAAATAGGATGTAATTAGACCTTGCTTTCATGTCTGTGCTTAGAATCCAGGTGACTTAAGCAACTGTCCCTTGGCTTACTTTTTTTTTTTCAGATTTATTACGAATGATGAAACTGTTTTGCCCATATACTAAATATTGAAGCAACAAGCAGGGGAGGCTTTTCACCTGAGGGCAAAACACTTGTCCCAATAAATCAGTTGGACAGACAGGTGGAAGTTAGAAAGGTAGCATAAAGTGGACAGGCTTCAGCCTTAGCCTCTGATGGCTTTGAAATGTTCTGGTTGCATATATCAAGGGCCTGTGTGTGTACACAGCCCTGTGTCTTTTCAGCCTTCTCTCACCATGCTCTTGGTGAGCTGTAACACAGAGCGCCAGATCACCAGATTTTGCTTTGCACTTGGGTATGGGTTTGTTATCTTCTTTTCTCTTGTTAGAGCCGGGATTAAATGCTCAGGAGATGCAGTTTTCATGTTTGGACTCAGATGTTTATCAATTCTTACCTACAGTACAGTCTAACAAGTTGTGAGTTCTAGCTAACAAGGTGAAAAATGGCTGTCTGTAACTCTTTCCAAGTCTTACAAGCACTAATTGTCCAATAACAAGATGACACCTAAATTATTTTTACTTTTAACCCAATAACCAAATACCCGTGGTCTGCAATGCAGACTTTTTCACCCAATTACCAAATACCACCCAAACCCATGAAGAAGAAGGTGAAAGGAGAACATAGCCTACACCCTAAATCCTCCATCTTGCCTAACATATATTACTATATACTAAAACCTTAAATACTAAGTTTTGCACCCTGTGATATCAGACACTTCTACTCAATCTACACACCCAGAATCTCAGTGCTATCACTCAATTTTGGAATCTTGTTCCATGGCCTCAGGTCAAATGTAGTGTTTTCTTGAGGGTCAGTGCCTGTTAGCACAGAAAGCCTAAAATTCTCAGCTTCCAGGGTTCCAACACTTGGGAGTCCTTTGGGCTGGAAGGGTGGTGAAGGTCTAATATGGTCTGCTTCTGCAGCTGTTGTAGCTTTTGTTTCTCATTTATCTGGGTGAAAATCAATTCTACAACCCACTGTGTCCTCCTGCGTCCTGTTCCTCTACATCCCTCTGGTGTAAAGGATTTACTTCCTTATACAGTACCTTTCAGTATCAAACAGAAAGCAGTGAATCTCATCTTTGCTAAATGTGAACTGGTGACTGTAACTGCAACAATGAAGCAGTAAAAATCAACAAGAACTTTTTCAACTTTTATGAACAGATAAAGATGGGCAGGAGTGCGTATGTTTCTTTAGAAATTGTCAGGAATTCCCACTTCTTCCTCAGACCCAGATGTGCAGCAGAAGTTTCTAGACAGTCTGATGTCATTAGTTCTATACCTGAAGTTACCATATGTTGCACTGGGCTATAATAATCTCTTGCTCTCTGTTGCTTGTGCTCATTTCACATAAATGCTTGGTGTGTCACCATCCTAAATTAAAACTCGCTACTATCAAAGGCTCTGTTTTCTGATGCAATGCAATCTTTGTTATAGGTGTCATAATTTTTAGGGTTATTGACATAAAATAGAAACCTAAAACCTCATGAATGTGCTTAAATAGATAAAAATTGCCTCTTGGAAGGTTCTGGTAGCTGTGTCTTCATTAGAAGATGTAATTATGAGTACTGATAAAGAATATATACTATAATGCATATTTGCTTTCAAAGAGATCCTTTTTCCAAGGATCTTGTTTGAATACTCAGTTTAATTGTGATATAAGAAATGAATACTTGAATTAAAAAAAAGAAGTTATGTGTTAAAATTATGGCTTCCAAATCTACAGATGAAAAGTAATGTGTAGGAAGGATGAAATTTTTAAAAATATTTTCATATTAAATATAGCTCTTATATTCTTCGGGCTTTTAAAGCTATTTGTTAGCAACATGTTGTTCATCATCTTGACCAAAACTGATTTAAACAAGTGGCACTAAAAGATCCCAGGACATCCGAGCAGCAGAGTTTTATACCCCCAAAGAAGACTACAGACTTCTTTGTAGGTATGAAGCAGTGGCAACTCATTCAGTGTATGATCTCAACTCTGTTTGGATATTTCTGTCCTGGGATAACATTTCTCTCATGCAGTATGGAGCTGATTTTAGAGAGCTGAGGGCCAGTTTTACTCTAGTCAGCAATAGGAGGACATTTCTTTATTTGTCTGCTTGCTTAGCCAAGGTGCAGAACTGATTCATAGAGGGGAAATGGTAGCAGAAAGTGAGAATGTTTCAGTTAAAACACTTCTGCCATCATGAGCCACACTTTTAGATCTGTGATCCTTTTTGATTTCATAGTCTCACAGCTCCTACTTCATCCTATACAACTGGGAATCTGTATCTCATCAAGGATCACCTAGCACAGAAAAGTGAACCTGAGGGACTCCTTCCCTTTTAATAAGTGTTTTTTAACAAAAGTGTCAGAGAACATTTGTCTGATGTGGCAAAGGACACTTTACTCTGACATAATCCTCTCAGTGGCTGTCAGGGTCAAAAAAGAGTTGGATTCTGAGTGGCTATATATGGGTGATTTTTAAGATTTGTGGAATTAATGCTTTTTCCCATCACAATAAATACTGATAAGTGCAGCATTCAATAACTCTTTTGCATTCAGATTGCATATAGTTTCATCTATATATGCCATTTTTTAAAAAATTGAAGTTTAGTTTCCTCTTGTCTCTTGCTTTTTCTCAATTCAAATGCCTCCAGTGATTTAAGTTTAATCCCGTTTGTGTTAAAAAGCAAGACAGCAAGCAGTTCCTGGGTAGCTGGATCTTTTCTGGGCAGCACAGTCATGTGGGGAGGGATCAGATGTAGCAAAGCTACCTTGAACCCTGGAGGTCCACAGGGATGCCATGCTGTGGTCACAGCTCTGCTTCCCTTTGAATAGGTACAGTGCAAACTCTCCTTGTTCAGCCAACTGCTGCTGATTGATGTAAAAACATTAAAGCTTTACAGGCTGTGTCTGAAGTCTTGTTATCTTGCTTATGCCACTTCCTTAGCGAATAAATTCCCTGCCTAGTAGGGCTTGGATAACCCTTGGCCATGCTCCCAAATCATGGGGAAATGCCAGATCCTAAAATTGTGGCTGGTGTCAGTTTTGGTGACACGATTCCTTGGTTGTTCTATGCATCTGTCACTGCAGGATGACAGATGGTGCTTTGTCCAGTGCCTGGAGCTGTTTGAAGCACCCAGCTCTCCTCTCTTCCTTTCCTCAGTTTCATGGGTGTTGTCACACAGGGACCACCAGGGTCAGTGTGGATGCTGAGAGACTGGAGCAGGAGCAGCTCGTTATCTGGAATTTTATGGGGGCATCACAGGACATGATGGGGGGAGTATGAGTTACGACCAAGGTCAGCAGTGATTTGCAATTGATGCCACAAACCCTGGGGGCATTTTTTTAGTGCCAAAGGGTCTCTGGAGGAGTATATGGTAGATTTGCTCTGGGCAGTCAGTGTGGAGGCTCTTGAAACAGAGGTGTGGGCTTTGGGAGTATATAAGAGATGTTAATTGTTAACATTCCACATAAATTGTTATTTATGTGGAAATAAAATCTAAGGACAGCTGTTACCTTTACTAGTGCTATCAATAAGGGCAAAAATATCTCTAGTAAAAGTGAGCTCCGCTCTTGAGATACCTTTTCCCTTGCAGTGAAAGTCTCCCACATGTTAGAGAAGGTGATTAAAGAGCTAAAGAGCTGCCATGAACAGTTTGTCGATTCCTTTGTGCTGTGCAGCTTGGTGAACCTTTACAAACGAGATTATTTACTCTCCAGTTCCTCCATTGTCATTCCCTTGCCCCTTTCTCTTTGTGGTAGCAGAAACAAAGCAAAAGTAACTAAAATGTCAGCTTCTGAAAGGCATCATTTCGTTCAGTTACATGATGTTATTATCAGTGCACACAGAACAGAGCTGAAAAATAATACAGGAATAAAAAACAGATGGAGAGAAGACAGCAAATGGCAGGGAGCATTGAAAAAAATGTTTAACCTTGAAAGAGTAGAGCATCTTCCTTTTTCACATTGAACTCTTAGTCTTCTGTCTTGACTTGCAGGGAGGTTATAAAATAGTACCATTACAAGCATTACAATTACACTGTGATTCAGGAAGTGTAGGGATGGTTGCAATCCCTAAAATTCTGGGTTAAGGTGCAGAGAAAATTCAGAGAACATTTTTGGGAGGTCCTAGCTTTTTCAAGGAAGGAGGGGTGTCTTGTAGGAAATACTTGCACTACTTTCACATTTGCTTTTATAAGTTTCAAATAATAAATAAAGGCATTAAATAAAAAAATAATTTTCAACTACTGTGCACAACCAGAATTGCAGCATTTTGTCTTGCATTTGATGGATGTTTCAGTGCCTTTTTTTGGTACATTTTTAGCCTGCAGAACAAATAACACTGAAATGTTATTTCACTCATACCAATGAAGAAATCATCTTGTCTGACCTTTCAGAAAGTGTTGATATTATTGATTTCTAATGAGTAGAATAATAGGATAGAGCAGCCCAGGCCATGAATATGTTTTGGTGCAGCCTTGTTTTTAGAACTGAGAGACTCTCTTTTGATAAATAATGCATCTATGTATTTGAATGCAGAGGCATTCAGTTCACCATCACCACCATCTATCATACTGAAGTACTTTTTATAGATTTATGCAGATAAGAAGGTATCTAACTTTACTTTCAGTTCCATTATTCATGTGTTGACCTGAGATTACCTTTGTTGCTGTTACAGTTTGCCTCCTGAACAACCTTTGTTCAGAGTAGGAAAACCAAGTGTTTTTATCCTGGACAAACAATGAATAATGCACAGTATTTTAGAACAATCTAAAGGGCACATACTTATTGTAAAACACTAATTATTGAAAATGCTGAATAATATGGATTTCTGCAACAGTTTGAAAATCCCTGTTTTAAAATACATCATCCTCTGGATCATTGCAGCCAGTCCTGTCTGATCCATTTTATCTTGTATTTCAAGTAGAAAGATAACATAAAGAAGATTACCTTCTGAAAGATCTGTCTCTGAGTTAGATTATCTCCTGTTAGGGTTTCTAAGGCTGAAGTGTTTGTTGCTCAGTTGTTTGCTGATAAAAAGTACAGGGAAATGTTCTCTGCTGCTATCAGGTTGACAGTGACCTTAAAAAACTTCCCTGCATTGCAGACAACTGAACTGCACTTGGGATTTTCAGTGTTCACCTTCAGTTCCTGCCCCTGTGTTTCATTTGTCATTGATTACATACTAGCTCTGAGAGACAAGAAATTATTTTATTCATCATTGTGGTATGTCAAAAAATTATGTTGTAAAGCTAACTTCAGGGTTTTTTATATTTGCTTGTTAAACAGACCCCAGTAACAACAGAGTAAAAATGTTTAGCGCAGTACAAAAGCAATTCTCCTTTTAGTTCTTCATGGTGGGCAATTATCTGAACAATATTTGTCCAGGCACAGCTGTTTGTTCTGATCTTATTTTCTTCTATTTTAATTCAAAATTAAGCAAATAGCCATGGAAATAATTACAAAAAATTACATACATTAGAGGCAAAAAAAAAGCCCCACAAATCTTTTGAACTCCCCAAATATTTTATATGCTAAGAAACTTTGCTACGTCAAATGAGGGGACATTTCTGAGACTGAAAAATAGGAAATGTCACTTTCTATATTCAGGAAGGTCAAGAAAGAGGATCTTGAGAACCACAGATCAGTCAGCTTTGCCTTGGTACTTGGAAAGGTGACAGAGCAAATAATCCTGTAAACCATTTCCAAACATATATAAAGAACAAATAGATGACTGGGAGCAGTCAGCATATTTTTTAACGTGATAGCCTTCTTGAATGACTTGACTGTCTTGGTGGATGAAGGGTGAGGAGTGGATGGAAGAGTATCTCAAGAAAGTCTTTTGACACTGTCTCCCATAGACAATCTGATGAAATGTGAACTAGATAAATGGACAGTAATGTGGACTGAAAACTGAGCTGCTCAGAGGCTGAGAGGCAAACAGGCCATCTTGGAGGCCAGTCATTAGTGAAGTAATCCAGGGGTTGATACTGGATCCAGCACGGTTTAATGTCTTCAACATAATGACCTGGACAATGCGACAGAGTTTGCAGAAGATACAAAAGTGCAGAAGATACAGTGAGGAGGGGTTAATGCACTAGTTGGTTGTGTTGCCATTCAGGGGGACTTTCACAGGCTGGAGAGATGGGCTAGTAAGGACTTCACATGGTTCAACAAAGGAAAAAGCCAATCCCTTCCTCTGTGGAAGAATCCTGCCATGCACCAGTACACCCTGGGGACCCACCAGCTGGAAGACAGCTCTGAAGGACTTGAGAGTCCTTGTGGAGAACTAATAGGTTCATAGCCAGCAATGTGCCTTTGCAGAAAAAAAAGAGCAAAGCTTCCTGGACTGAGATAGGAAGAGTGTTTCCACAAGGTCAAGGGAAGTGATCATTTGTCTCTGCTCAGCCCTGGAGAGGCACATCTGGAGTGCTGGGTCCATATCAGGGCTCCCCAGCAGAGGAGAGATGTACATGCTGAGAAGTGTGACAGTGGAAGATGTCCATGAAGATTGTTCAGGGCCAGACGCACCTGACACGGGAGAGGAGGATGAGAGAACTTGGGACAGCTCATCCTGGAAAAGAGAAGGCTCAGTGAGGATGTTATCAACATGTTTCAATACCTGTTGGGGAGGAGCAATGAAGAGAGAGACAGATCTTCTCTGTCATTCCCAATGCCAGGACAGGGGACCATGGGCATAAATTTAAATACAGGAAATTCTGTTTAAGTGTAAGCAAAATAAAAATTCTTTACTGTACAGTTGTCAAACACTGGAAGCGGCAACCCAGAGATGTTGTGATGTCCTCATTCTTGAAACATACTCAAAACCAAGATGGACATGATCCTGGAAGAACTGCTAGTCGATCTATCTTGAGTTCAGATTTTGGATTAGGTCTCCAGAGGTGCCTTCCAATCTCAATTTCTCTTTGGTTCTGTGATTCTGTAACCTCTATTCTTTGCATAATTTCTCCTTTATGGCTTTTTAACAATCTGTCTTTCGTTTTTTTGCAACTTATCAGAGGAGGACAGAGCCATCAAGGGTGTATAACTTAAAGAAAAAAAAATAGCAGTGTTGAAAAGATCAAATAGCTTTTAAGAATTTACCATGAGACTTTGGTGTTTGAGATATTTTAGTCAGAAAAAGGATAGCTTTTTTCTTCTTTCATAGTCATAGGCAGTTCAGTTACTACACATGGAAACCCAAAAAAGACAAATTTGAATTAATTTGTTTATTTTAATAAATGGCACACTTTAAATATTAATTTGTTAGAACAGATTGAAAATTAGTGTGGCAAAGTGTCCTATCTTTATGAATCAAATCTGGATTGGCAGAAAAGGCTGGACAAAA
Source organism: Acrocephalus scirpaceus scirpaceus (assembly GCA_910950805.1). Classification (NCBI taxonomy): domain Eukaryota; kingdom Metazoa; phylum Chordata; class Aves; order Passeriformes; family Sylviidae; genus Acrocephalus; species Acrocephalus scirpaceus. The sequence goes on along the minus strand of OU383774.1, from coordinate 48,737,268 downwards.
ATCAATTTCTACTTTATCCCAAAGTTCAAGAGAGTGAGTTTTTAGGAAGATTTTGTCAAGGAGAGGAAAAGATGACAGACTGTGTCTACATTATCCCAGGAAAGTGCCTAGAGTGGAGTAGTCAAGACCAGTTTTCCATCCCATCCCCAGTATTTAGCCAGTGCAATGCACATGGTTTACTGCTGAGGTGCAGCAGTTTGTATGTCAGGTGAGGCTGCAGGGGAGGAAATTGCTTCTCCAAGGCACTGGATGTGAGGTCTGGATGATGGCTAGCTGCCTGCACATCTGTTTGCAGAGGCAACATTTATTTTAGGTGGCACAACAGCCTTGCCGGGGTGCTGGCCTTCAACTTCTGCCCCAGTATTTGATCACCCCTTCTACAGTACCAACAGTGCGACTGCTCTGCTCCTCCCCTGGCATTCCCATCCATTGTGCTAGTGTGGTTGTATCCAAAGCCCTGATGTGTCTGAGGTAGGACATTTCTTATAGCACTCACAGCAGCCAGGCTTCACCTGCACAGATACAGGCAGAGAAACCACTGATACAAACCATCGAGCTGCTATAGCTCCTCTGCCCCTGGACTCCTGCTCTGCTTGTCACCAGGCACATGCTGAACCCGTGAGGCTCCAGGGACTGTGCAGGACAAGTAGGACAGTGCCTACCAAATTAGGGCACCCAGTGAGTTGGTCAGTATTGGAAAGTAGGTTGACAGTGTCACTATCTGAGAGAATCTTCTGGTACCTAAATGGAAATATAGATACCTTGAGGCAGAATGCCATGCTGAAGTCTGTGCTCTGTGAATACTTGGGTCAAAACTTCACAGTTGGGCTCATTGCCACAGTAAAATGACCTTATTATTCACTTCCTGCTTTCATGGTGGTTCAAATATAGCCATCATATTTTGGAATCTGGGTGGGCCTGAAGCACACTCAGTCCCACCATCTCAGCTCTGAAATGTTAACTCTTCAGGCTCCTCATTTTCAGTGATTTTCCCCCACACTTGTTTTTTTCTCGATTTCTTGCTCTTCCTTATTTTTCCAAACCCCTTTGATGACAATTCAGAATGATTTATGAACTAGAGCTTCTGAAACATTTTCTGGATCTTTATGAAATACTAAAACAAAATAGAAGTTTGCTGAAAGTTTTGCTTTATTCTCTCTCTAAGAGCTTGACTCTTCTGGTTGTAACGGGTCAGCAACTCATGTGCAATAGAGTCAATATATAGCTAAGGTGGTTATGAAAACATGGGTAATAACGAGGCCTTGTTCTTCCTTACAAGTGCCTCAGTGCCATAAATACTCTCCATAAGCTTGTGCTTGCACATGCTGCCCGGATGCCTATGCTTCATAAAACCTGGTGCAATGAAAACTGAATTGACTGCTTTCAAGGGTCGTTATGAGAGCTTCATTATTTAATTCTTATTTCAGTCTGGGCTCTGTTGCTTGCACAGGAAGTTTCACTTGACTTTTAGTGCCTTAAAATATAGTAATAACACTGCTTGGGTCTTGCAGTCCTGAGTAGTGACTTTATATGCACAAAGAGACATTCACCTCTCTGCAGAGCTCATATATTACTTAAATCCTACAAGATTAATATAGATTTACACATTGCATAGACTGTTCTGGCTTTCTCCCACCAAAGACTTCCAACCCTGGAAGAAACACCTCACCAGAAAGATGTATCCTGAGATAGATGGTACAGACTAAATGAGACAAAGATACTTTCCCTTAATCTATATATATTATATGAAGATTATGATAAACTGACTCTCTGGGGGAGGGGGATGAATTGTAGACAGGTATTTTCTGGTTTTGCCAATTTCTTAATGGAGACAAGGTCAAATATTTTGAGCAGTACTTACTCTTCACCAATGGTTAACTAGAATTCCTCTGGCAGAATTGATTTGGTTTAAATTGAATCTTCAACGAAGGAAGTCACACACAGAGAGCATTACTTGGAATTTTCACTTGGAATGAGAGGATTTCAATGACAAATGCACAATTCCAGCAGATGGCATCAGTGAATACTATTGAAAAAAAAATCGATTGTCAACTGCAACATTCCTGTGTATGTGATTCCTTAACTCTGATGCCTGAAGGGCTTTTTTTTGACTGGAACAAAATAAAACATGCTAACCTATGAGAACACAATGATGATGGAGGCCAGCCAGGTCACACCTGTGGGGAAATAAGATTCAGAACAAAGAGCATTGAAATGGTCTTTCTTCTCTTCCCTTTCTTCTGACTACTTTTCTTTTTCATTCTTTTCCATTATTTTGTTATAACCTTAATGTGTCTGTAGTATATAGATACCAATTTTATGTTAGAAAAAGCACCTCAATATTGTCTGCTGTCACACAGCCTGCTTACATATCATATATCACGTGTTCCCATCTGTTACACAGCAAGATGTGAATAAGTTGTAACAAGTTACTATAGAAACACAATTAATGCACAGCATGGGTGGGCTCATGATTCCACAGAGATCTGGTCTCCCGACTAGAAATGCTGCAGGAAACCTGAAGCAGAAACCACCTGCAGATCTCTCCCATAGTATGAAAAACCAACATGTTCCCCAGCATCATGACAAACTGATTGAGGCGTATGTTCGTTCCACACTGGTTTCCTTGGTTCTGTGTAAATATCTGTCCCAAAGTACTGGTGGAAGAAGATGTGCACCACAAGCAGTGCAACTTGGATTTTAACCACATTGTGCTGTATTTGAGAGCAAGGCTTTTACTGTTCACCAAATGGAAACACCGTGGAGTGGAGAACTGCAATAAGTAGCTGAGAGCCATTGAAAGAGCCATTTATGTCAATATCCCAGCATCTGTATATTGAGTTTGTGTGGCAAGGATTTAGCAGTGGGGGGGCTACAGGGGTGCCTTGTGTGAGAAGCTGCCAGAAGCTCCCTTCATGTCTCCCTTCAGAGCCAATATCAGCCAGCTCCACGATGGACATGCCTCTCGTCAAGGCTGAGCCCATCAGCAACAGTGGTACAGCAACTCTGGGACAACACTATTTAAGGAGTGGGGAGAAAAAAATGGAAGAACAACGGCAGAGAGAAGAATGAAAACGTGTGAAACAGCCCTGCAGATACCAAGGTCAGTGAAGAAGTAGGGGGAGGAGGTGCTCCAGGTGCCAGAACAGAGATTCCCGTGCAGCCTGTGGGGAACACCACGTTGAGGCAGCTGTCCCCCTGTAGCCCCTGAAGGTCCATTGTGGAGCAGATATCCACTGCAGCCCCTGGAAGATCTCACACCACAGCTGGTGGTTGTTCCCCAAAGGAGACTGTGACCCTGTGGAAAGTCCATGTTGGAGCTGGCTCTTCCTTGGCAGAGACCTGTGGCCCTGTGGAGAGAGGACCCCATGCTGGAGCAGGTTTTGCTGGCAGGACTTGTGACCTCACAGGGGGGCCTATGTGGAAGCAGCCTGTTCCTGAAGGATTGCCCCCCATGGAAGGGATCCAAATGCTGGAGTAATTTGTGAAAAACTGTAGCCTGTGGGAAGGACCCATGGAGGAGTGTCTCCTGTGGGAGGGACCATATGCTGGAGCAGAGGAGGAGTGTGAGGAGTCCTCATCCTGAGGAGGAAGGAGCAGTGTAGACAACATGTGATGAACTGAGCACAGCCTCCATTCTCTGTCCCCCAGAGGGGAGGAGGAGGGAGAGAAAATTGAGGGTACAGTTGAGCCTGGAAAAGAGGGGTTGAGGAAGGGTGTTATTAAGATTTGGGTTTATTTCTCAGTATCCTACTATGATTTGCAATAAATTCAGGTAATTTCCCCAAATCAAACCTGTTTTGCTCATGACAGTAATGGCTGACTGATACCACCCTGCCCAGCTAAGGGGAGTGATGGAACAGCTTTAATGTGTGCCAACATCAGCCCACCACAACCTAAAAACAGACTCTTGCTTAGAAATACGGATTGGAACAAACAATCCATGAATCCATACAGATATAAGAATCACTACTGTCTGCTACTTTCCGGGATGGATTTTACTGAATGGAAAGACAAACATGAAATACATATCCAGTGTCAGATATGTCAACAACAGGACTAATACCTCTGTAGACAGCATGCGATAAACCCTATGATATGGCATGGTAAGCTTTTCATCTGAAATTTTATTTTTATGATGTCCACAGTATTTAATATCAAAAACTCTAACAAAGAACAAATATACCCCCTTAGACTAACAACACTTATTTAAGAAATAGATTTTACAGTTTACTGAAAAATAACAATTAAATACTCTATCAATAATATACTTACATGTTTAGCCAAATCTGGGGTAGTATTCAAAAAAATTTAATCCTGTATTTGTGGCATCAGAATTCATTTGCTATGGGGCTACAAACCTCCTTATTACAAATGAGAGAGGGAAAACTGGTGTCAGGATGTAAGAGTGGAAGTGTTGCCAAAGGGGTCTTCTGAGCATGTGATGATCTGGGGTCAAGCTCCCTGGCTCTGGCCAGCACAGGGACTTTTGCAGTAGAATATTGAACCACTGCAATATTTGGCACACAGGCGGCCAGACCTGGAGAGAGCTGCAACAGTGTCTGGGCACTCCTCAGGTTAGAGGAGTGCAGCATTCCAGCCAGGAACAAGCTGAAAAGGGTCTCAGGCAGAGTGTGTGAGACCTGGCAGGCCTATAGCACTATACAATGTATATGTGACACTAAACAATAAATACACAAGAGACCTCTAGTATCTTGCCTTGAATTCAGCTCTTCATATCTATAAGCAATGAATTCATTTTACCTGTCTTTGGTCATTTGCAAAACTGAAGATCTGAGCCAGTCACGCCTTGTCTGTCTTTATAGCCAATGGAGTCAACAGATGATTTTGGGACACGGCTCACTAGGCCTGCTTTAGGTGTCTTCTTCAGAATTAGGTAAACTGTACAGCTCATTGACTATAAAGAGAGAGCAAAGTGACCATTTCATAGACATCTGCCTTGTAAACCCCTGAAGTCACACAAGATAAAATCTTTCCTGTGTGAAGTTAACAAGCAGTCTGAGAGCAGGGTTTACAGGTTTGACTAATTTGAACAAAGAGAGGGGAAGTAATAATAGGTCTCATATGCTTTTAAAGGGTTAATTGCCCAACAACAGTGTCATACTATTGCACCATAAGCTTGCACGGAAGTAGGATTTAGCCACAGCAAGTATGAGTTTGGACCCCCATTTCTATTGGCTCTATTATTCTTCATTTGGGAACAACTGCTGGACAGGATGTGGTGCAATCATTTGGAAGTATCACATTTTGAAACACACCATTCAAATATAACAGAAGCACTTATTAGTTCCTGTGCCAAAAAAAAAAACCCACCCAACCAAAACCAAACTGACATAGACTAGACTAGACTAGGCTAGAAGAGAATAGATTACTTCAGTTGGAAGGGACATCCAGCAATCAGAGATGAAATTTTAACAAAATAGTTCCTAGCGCGTATAAGGGGCATGTTATGAGATAGTAAATCAAAAGAAGTTTCACTTAGGCATTTGGTGGATCCTTTCAGTCCCTGGTAACCATGCTGCTGGCAGTGGCCACAGTCAGCAGTGATTTCCTTCAGGTCACTCTAATATGCAGTAGTCGGAGCTGGCATATGTTTTTGTTTTCACAAACCTTATAAGGATGTGATTTATGTGGCCTTACTGATTGTATCCACCATCTGTTGGTAAGTAAGTGGACAGTAGGTGATTTGAGTTTTATTTTTCAGGAGGCAGGAAAGAGTGGACTAGAGTATAGTATGAGTTCTTTAGCAATAAAGTAAGGAAGAAGATGCTTGGAAAAGTCACTTGAAGAAGACACTTATATTCATGGAATAGAATAAGCAAATATAAGTATTTGAGAATTATTCTAGACTAAAAGACCAAAACCAGAAGGAAAAGTTAAGCCTAAAGATTTCTCATCAAGAAGGACAATTCAACTATTCAAAGAGAAACAAGTATTTGAGTATTTATCCTGGCTGGCCTGAATTGTGAAAGCATGACACTCCCAAAGCCCTTTGCCACAGCTCAGGGGTTGTAGTTAAGAGTCACCTGGTGTTAGTGCCCTGTAGCTGTGACATATTGTGAAAGAAAAGAACATGCTTTATGGCAGCTAATTAAGATGTCTATTCAGCACACGTCCTATCTCCTCTATTAACATAGATGGCTTTTATTCATGTCCAAAAATATAATCACTTTTCTGTTTCTTAACTCACTTCCCACTTTTGGGAACGTGTGAGTGAAGTATTCTACTTTTGCCTTCTAAGCTTAAGGCTACAGTAACTCCCAAGCAAGCGAACAGTTTTATTTGTTCCACTTTAGCCAGAAAAAAAAGTGATGTGATGTAGAAATGAGGGAACAAAATGAGGATCTCTGTAAAACAGTGGAATACTTTGTCTGTTTTTTCAGAAATTAATATGGAAAAGCAAAACCTTGGGATGGTTTTGGACATTTATATATAGGCCTCCCACCCCTTAATTAACCCCTTTTATTTTGCATATATACATGTACAAGAGGTTCCTCCTAGGTTGAAAAATTTTTCCATTTACATCTAGAAACTCAATAATTTCCAGGTATTTATAAAATATGTAAATGCCATAATCTGTAAATGAAGTATATTAAATGGGGGGGGTTTTGTAGTTACCAAATTTTTAATTACCCAAACTTTTCTTAGATGATAGGTCTTGAAACTAACTTCTGGAAAAATTCCTGATTATATTCAGTAGGAATGAGCCTATGATTGTTTATCACACTGAGTTTCTACTGGAAGATTGTGTTGCAGGGAGGTGCATTTAGCCTGAACTCCCTTTGTGGTTATGCCATTCTGAAATGATGTGATATCCATTAAGAGAAGCACAAGAGTGATTGCACAGGATTTTATCTCTTCCTCTGGGTGCTAAGCTCAGCTGCTCACAGCAGTGTGATTTAAAATCTTCTTGTTATAAACCTTGGCCAGAGGGCCTTCAGACTAACAAAGGAGTCACAGAACTGCACAAATTAGCCCAGAACAGGCAGAGATAAAAGACAGTTTCTGCTATCAGAATCAGAATAGGAAGACAGAAGACAAAAAACAAGGTTTGTGTAACATTACAATATGTAAGCAAAACCAGTACTGGCATTGAGAGCCTTAAAAGTGTTCAACTTTATAAAAAAGCTAATGGTGATGCTGCCATGAAAGAACACTTTGTATACTGAGTATACTCAGTAAGCATTTCCTGAAGTGTCTGGAAGCTGAGCTTCATTCTGCAGCATCCCACTAGACCTTCATTCTGCAAATTCAGTGTCAGGAATGCATGTGCTGGAGGATTAGCAAACCCAGCAAGGCCAGAATCAGTGACAGAACTTCCTTCTTTTGCATAATTTGTCTATACTGGGGAAAAAAAAATAAGAAAAGCAAAAGCAAAGCAAAGCAGCACCATGGAAGATTATTATATGATTAGCTGTGATCCAAAATGGAGGAGAAACTGCTGGCACACTCAAAGCCAAGGACAACTACCTGTCAGAGGCAAAAATGGTGACAGAAACCTGTGAGTGAGTCCATTGCAGGAGACAGTGCAGATATTGGCATATCTGGACTTCATTGTATAAATTTTGCCTCATCTGCTGGACAATAGCATTTCAAGGGATTTGGTACAATATCTGCACAGATGATATTTCAGGGAAAGGTGCGTGAATTATTGGAAGAGTGATAGGAACTGAATTCCTGTCAATGAGGCTCTAGGAACATGAAAAACAAACCCCATGATATTCACATGATTCAGTTGGTATAACTTGAAATTGGTTCACAGCAATGGCAAGAGAGTGTGTAAAAGAAATCCTTTGATCATGTTTTAGAAAAGGGAAACATCACAACTGAACCAAAAAGGAAAATAACCAAGACAGGTGATCTACTTGGATAAAAGGCACTTAGGTTGTGTCACTTTGAAATTACTTTGATGAAAGGAGAAAAAAAATGATTTCTGCATTTCTGAAGAGCATCAGAGACAGAACTGCAGGGATCCTCTTGACAGATGTGACAATATGTATGGAGCATCTATCCAGGAATTCCCATCAACACAAACAATGTTATTGCTGTGGTGGCTGTATCAAGGCTGCCCAGAGATGTGGTTGATGCACCATCCCTGGAAAGATTCAAGGTTGAGTTGGACAGGACTCTGAACAACCTGATCTAGTGGAAGATGTCCCTGCTTATTTCAGGGATTGGACTAGATGAGCTTTTAAGTTTCCTTCCATCCCAAACCATCCTACAATTCTATGAATGAGACAGAAGAGTGCTTATGTCTGTTACAGGAAAAAGATTAAATCTGGAGTTACAAACTCGAGGGCCTTCATGCTAGGGCAGACATACCTTTGATACCTAATCCAAGATCAGAGATTCCTGTATTTCCATGGAACATAGTAGATGTTCCTGCCTCCGCTATTCCCTGCTCTATTGTCTGTTTCACTTCTAGGAAGACAGAAGAGATTCTTTTTGACAAGAGTTTCAAATTTTATTTGAGGATTTGGTTTGGTTTGATTTTTGTCCTGACCTGAGCCAACAGACATTTTTCCCCTTAAGATTTTTAACTTCAAACTTTTTTTTTTGGATTATATACTGTCTATCCCGTGAAATGAAATGCCTGTCATCCTGTCAGCAGTGCTTCTGGTAAAAAATGAATGATTACTGAATCACTTTGTTCTGGTTAATTCTAGCCCAGTTAGATTTTGGGGGTGACATTATGTCTGTCTTACATTCTTTGTTTCTGCACTGCATATCCTCGCCTGGAAATGTAGATCAGGCAATCATTTTGACAGGCAGGCAGGTGGTACTATTACATTGGCAGTACCAAATCTGTCACGTTAATGTGCTCTCAGATTGAAATAGCTACACTTTCCCTCACTGGTTGAAGTTTGCATGGCAGCAGAGCACGTCTCCCTCCGTGGTTTAAAACAATGTCCTGTCTTATGATTACTGCCTTGTTCCTGCGTTGGCTTATGGACTAGAATACTGATATTTGGTGCATTTAATTCTATGGCTAATAATGAAACTGAGAGCTGTAAGGCAACTTCACAAAGAATCTAAAAGGAAATCGTTCTGGTCCAGCTGCTGCATAATTGACTCAGTTATCCATCAAAAAACAGTTGAGGTGTCCTGGAAACGCCAATTTGGGCTGTGCCCATGTAGAGCTGTCTGATGAGACATAAGACCTACAAGGGGCCTGTGGCCTTATGGATTAGCAGGGGACATCCCAGAGGAGTGGATACCTACAGGCATCTCCATGGCTCCTGTACATGGGCAACGGGGTCAGGCAAAGATGAACACAGCCACAGGGATCTGTAGAAAGGCTTATCCAACCTGGACTACCTTTTAGGTTGCTGTATGGCTCTCCAGACTAAAACTCCATCAGGTATTTTTTGGCATGTCCTGTGGTAACTGAGATCCATGTGGGCAGGCAGACGTGACACAGGAGCCATGAGAGACCAAAGATTTTCTGGAATGGGGGTGGTGTAGGGATGTCAAATAGCACTAGACACCTGACCTGTTTTGCCCTTACTGTAATGACACATGGATCACCTGGCTACCCTTGGGCACACAGAGGGGTCTGCAGTAAGGAACTGGGTATTACCCTGGGTTGGCTTCCTCACAGTGGTTTTACTGCGTAGCAGAAGAGAAAAACACCAAACAATGAGTTGCAGAAAATCTGTTCAGATTAATCATTCAGATTAATTCAGGACGTTTTCCTTAACAAAAAAATAGTGTGAATTTAAAAATAACATTTGGTTCTTCTTTTGGACAGCTTTTTAAGAAAAAGCCATACGGCAAAGTGACATTTTTAAAAAATATGGTTTAAGCTTGTTTTTCAGCTTTGAATCCAATGAAATTATGAGATGGGCTTTTAAATGAGGGGGATTCTTTACAAATTGAAGAGGAAATAAGAAATCTTAAAGATTCAAGCTTTATTTAAAATGCTTAGTTAAAACCCAAAATGTGGCTGAGCCCCAAGAAGTGAGTCTTTTATAAACTACCCTGAAAAAGATTTTCTACATGTTCTAAAATATTTGTCATCATTTATTGATGTCCTTATGTGCCTCATAAGGCCTCCCTGGCTGTACTTGTGTAATTTGTTCTTAATTTATGTGTTTTGCTTGCTTGTAGGCTTATCATTTGTGAATAGCAGTAAAACTGAGCAAACTGTATGGCTGTAATTTTGCACTCTGGCCTACCACCTTAGTGTGTTGAAGGAAGACGAATTAGAAGTTCATTCAGCATCTTATAGAATGGCAATCAATGCTTCACACACCTTTAGTAATTCATTAGCATTTCTCATGGGAAAAAAAGGATTTAATTTAATGTACTATGCTAGTAAAATGTTTGAGGTTTTACTTACAAAAAATACTTATTTCAGGAAAAAGACATGGTAAATTAATACATTTTCACATTTGGGTAGGATTCTCATTTATAACTCATAGCTTTTGTAAATACCCGATATCTTCAAACAAATAACATGGTGAATCATGTTGCTGGAGAGATCCCTTTGAGAGAACAAAAGCAGTCAGGTGTATCCTTAGTATTCCACCCATCCCTTTCAATAGGGCAACATTAGGTACTCTGAGTACTGAGATTTTTTCCTTATAAGTGAGGAAGCCTGCTATCTTAAAATTTTAATAGCAGCAAAATTAGTTTTTATTATCACTTCAGTTCATCCAATACTTCCTTTCTCTGATTTTATCCATAAGTCACTTTGAAGCCAGTTGGTACAGGTGCTGCTGTTTGGCAATTGCTAAACATGGATCATTTCAGCTCTGATTCATCATAACTAATTCAGCTGAGGTATCTAATTTGGGAACCTGGTTGCCTGAGGGTCTCTCTATAATTTATGAACCTAATAATTGCTGAGAGGTGAGATGAATCAAAGCCTAATTACATAGATGTGAAGTTTTCACCTTTAATATAGGTAGAACAAGGAAAAACAAAGCAAAAAAACCCAAAAAAATTTAAAACTCTCAAAGTAAATTCACCTCAGAAGACCGGTATTAGTGAACGAGTTTTCAGTATGCCAGCAAATCAGTGTCTTCGACAAATAACATCAGTTCCTCCTTCCTCAGCCAGTAGCAGCCAGTTTCAATCACTCATGTCACTGCAGCCACTGACAGCTCCCTCCCTCCTTCAAGATTTCCCTTCTCTTTTCAGCTTCTACATTTTCTTCAGCTGTTTTATGTTCCTGCCTAAACACGTCACGCCAGATAATGAGGTAACCAAGCCCCAGATGCAGCATGACTACTCTGTATGCAGATGAGCCTAATGCATACACGCTTATCCCCAGGGTTAGTGAAGGTCTTGGGTCCTGCAGTAGGTGTCTCAGTTCCCCAGGCAGTTCCTGGTTCACCTCCAAAGCACAGAGATGCTGCCCTAGCAATCCTTCTATAGACTTCACAGTGACCATGGGGCTCCTCAGTGTGGGTGAGCCAAAGCAAATGAAGAACGTCCTATCGGCTCCATGGGACCCAGGTAAAGCTGGGGTCTCCTATGCCCAGAAGAGAGGGATCCTGGCAGTCACTGGGACAGGGGGAAGCCTTGTTTTTCAGCCCATACAACTATGCCTGTTGTAAATCACACAAAATTGTGAAGTAAGTTTCCCCTCTCCCCTAAGCCCTGCCCGCAGCTCCCTCTTGCCTTCTCGCTTTCTGTCCTTCTGCCTTTGGTTCTGCACAGCCTCCTGCCTCACCTCTGGTAGCAAAGGTGCAGTACTCAAACAGATTACAGACACAGAAGAACTCACATTCCATGATTTAAAAAGAGATTTCAGAAAGCTCGTGATTCCCCCAAACCTTTTAATGTCAAAAAGGTATTTGCAAGTAGCAAGTGAATTTGCTTTCCGGGAAGAAACCTGTAAAATAAAATATGTATTAGAGTGAGTACCTAATGATTCAATTTATTATTGAGTGTTAATTTCATGTTTCAGTATTGCTGCTTGGTGCTTTTTCCCCTAATTTTCTTAGAAATTACACAGGACCTGCTTAATTTTTTCAAGCTGCAGCAAGGTATGTTACTGTAGTCACTGCAAAATAAAACTACACAAGACAAAGTAGTTGTTTAAGTGAAATTTTCCTTAGTTTTAATTAAAAACAAGAAAATTGCAAAGTAAAAGAGAAATATGGATTTTTTTTTTTTTTAAATAAAGACTCTGGATTTCTTATTCATAGAGAAATGCTACAGTACAAATTTAGCATGTTTTGCTTTTTCTCTCACTGTGATTGATACAGCCCCAATTCCTGTTCCTCACTGGTAAGATACCACATGAATAACACCAAGGAGCATTTTGCATTTCTTAAGTTTGTAGAATATATATTCATGTTCATGAGCCTCCTTTTCTTGTCCTGTGTGTTATATGAGAGACAGCTGAAAATACATATATAGAAGTTTTTACCCAAGGCAAGATATTTAATTGTTTATATTTTAGTCAATATAACCAATATATTTTATTTTCATTTTAATGTTTTGCTTGGGTTTCCAGCAAAGGGAAAGCCCATTCTGAAAGAGGAATGGATTCAACAAGAGAAAATATCTGTATGCTGAGATACATGCATACTGTATCGTTTCTGCTTCGTGATCAGATTGCAAGTCCCAGGATTTAGTGGAGTTTAAAAAGCACCCTGGTGCTCATGATCTGATCACAAGGCAAAAATAATACAGTAGGCCTGTTTCTTATTCAGTTTGTTGAAACAAGTGATTGTGACAATTGCCAAAATGTGCCATGTGACTGCGCATACAATAATGCAATTAATCGTAAAGAATACCTCCTTGACAAAAGCACAGCTGTCCTGATGAGGCTTTATACATCGAGACAAATCCTATGTTGAGGACTGAGAGCCACACATATTCAAAAGGGTTTTGTTGACTTATTTGAATACATCTTATTTCTTACAGTACAGTGAGCACATCACATTTCAGGAAGGTGAGATTAGCTAAGGCATTAACGTGATCGCCTCCAACATCCCTGAAAAACAATAAGGAAAGTGGTTTTATTCATGTATTGTGTAATTGTTTTGCAGGAGGGAGCTTAAGGTCTGGGCTAGTCTTCTTTTATTCTGACTTTCCTTTATCTATTTATTCAAAAAATAGCCTAAATTTATTACTTAGTTTTGAATATGAATGTAAATACCAGATAAAGCAAATTGTACCCTTTTATTTGGTGTTATTTTGTCTCTATTTGTGGCTTAATTCACCAGTCCTCTCAGCAATAATAGGCTGGTATATTGGCATTTCTGATGTTTAATCTATGTACCACAAAAAATAGAGACCACTAGGTGGAGATTTTACATTGCAGCATATATTTGTATATTCTAGATTATATTTAGGATAAACACACATTCACAGTAACTGATTTAATTTTCCTTGGGAAACTAAAGTGAAAGCAGAATTTTGCTAAACTCATGACAGTCATGAAAACAAGCAGCTCTTAAGGTTTATGCTGGCAAAGGACTGGTATTTTTTAGACAGCCAGTTGAAACACTTTGAGGTTCAACTTTGGTGATGTTATACATTTTTTAAATGTCATAGCTTTAAAAGTGGCTTGGTCACATGGAATAAAGAGATTATGTATTTTTATCTCCACAGAAAAAGATATATTAGTTTATCAAATAAAACATTTGCCTCATTTACTTATATCCAGTCAATATGAGACATTTAACTACAGATCTTCTTAGGAAAAATCTCAAGTGTATTGTTTATCATTGATCTTCATAAATTAAATCATGGTTGAAAACAGGATGTTTTATCATACTTGATAACACAATATGTAAGTGTAAGAAATATGCAAATGTAAACTTTTGAGAGAATCCAAGATTAGATTTAGTTACATCGCTTTGAAATTAAAATAAATTTTACAGAAACTGCACAAAAAAAGAGATTTTTTTTAATTGCCAGTAGCAAGACATAGCACAAATAGTGATATTTGATAGTAGCTCATTAATGTATTTGATTTACCAGCAAAAGATTCACTGATTGACTGAGAAATATACTAAATTGAGCAGCTCAAACTCTTCCCCCCGTGTTTATTAAATAATTTACATTGTCAGTATGATTACTGTAGGTTTTCCATACATGCTGTGACCTTCTTTTCCCTCCTACGGTTTCCAATGGGAGCTGTTTGTTGTATTTCACTAAAGATACTGCTAAGGCTGGAAAGGGATTTCAGCTCCTCCTCCCTCCATTGCTTCAGTGCTTGTTCTGTGGAGCCTGGACCAAAGGCTGCTGGTGCCAGCTCTGATGCCAGCAGCTGCCTGCCATGAGCTTGGCTAAGTCAATGTATCATTAAAGACACAAAGTTGTTAATTTTCTTTGCCCTGAGCCAAAGGACTAGCAGCAAAACCTTAATTTTCTGCTGGAAAATCAAATAATGTATTTCCCTGGATACTGTTGAAACCAGCTTTTATGAGAAACGAGACTGTGCTTTTCAGGTGCTGGTTTCCTCAGTAGGAGCAATGGAAAAGGCTAACATCTCCTTCCCACACCTTGTAAGCTCTGCCATGTATGTAACAGTCGTAACAGTGATATCTGCTTGGGAAATTGTCCAAGTACTAAATGCTATTTCAGTTTTCTAAAAGATGCTAGATGTCTGCTAGTTGCATCCAGGGATTTCCAGTTTAAATCATGAGGTCCCAATAGGCCTTTTGAGAAAAGTGATATAGTAAATATATAAATTTTGCAACTTAAGGACTATGTTTCTGTTTTAAGAGAAACATAGTAAGGATACTCCTAGCATGGAAGACACCTATAAGAAACCTAGATCCCAGTTTTGATCCCGATGACACGGTTAACATGGAGGATTGACAAGTGTGATTCTTTCATGAAGATGTTTGAAGGTCTTAAAGAAAGAAAAGATCATGGAGGAAAAACATAAAATTATTTAATGGTGAACATGGTGGTGGTGCTGAGTTGGTGGTTGGATATCAGGATCTTAAAGGTCTTATCCAACTGCAATTCTTTTATGGTTCTATGAAAAGTTACTTGGATATTGAACAATATGAATATGTTCAAGAGTAATACTTGCCCCTCCTCTGCAAAAAAAAAAAAAAAAAAAAAAGCAAATAGTGAAGTGAGGAGCCCAAAACTGAACACAGGATTCAAAGTGCAGCCCCATCCCAGCGCTGAGTACAGTGGAAATGTCATTTGCAGACATAACTTCACTGTCCATTCCTTTCTTTTTAAATCAATGGATAAGCACATGCACTGCTGGTGGTGCAGAAACAAACCCATCACAGGTGATGAATGGGGCTTTCACAGGCAGGGAAAAAACAGGCACTCACAGCCGTTTCAATTTGTGTAGATCTCCAAGTACCCAGGTTAAAAACTCGTGAGACATATGCACCTGAGATACCTGTTGACGTAATCATATAAAATAGAAAATAGGAAGAAACCATGCAGATTGAAAAAAAATGAATTAGTGGTCTGTGACATGATCAGCTACACAGGATGATGAAAAACACTACAAGAAAGCATCAATGACATCAAAATAGTGCCCTTGCAATGAGCATGAGAAATTTGGCCATATGGCTTCATATTTTTCCTTAATTCCTGTTATTGTACTGCTGTGAGAAAAAACCCTGTCGTTCTCAGGTCTGATCTGGAGGATCCGGGAATACACTGGGAAATAACATCAAGTTTATTTAGGGGGGTTGCTTAAGCAATCCCCTTTTTTACTGCAGAATCCAGTTCATTTGAGTCACATGTCTGGAGATGGCATTTGAACACAGAGTATTTGAGGTCTTATTCTCTGTCACTGACAGCAGTTGCTAGTCCTGGCTCTCATCTTCCTCAAAGGTTGCATCATCTTCCACAGGACAGTCCTGGAAACGGAACAGTGGTCAAAACAACAGAAAGAAGAGCTTCTTACACTCCAAAAGGTCATGTTTTCATGTGCCAGTGGTGGGACCTGAGTACTTATCAAACAAAGGTTTCATGCCAGTGTCACAGCTTATTTTCATGAGAAAATGAGGTGTTTCTTACTAGACACGCTTATTTTCTGTTTAGTTATTTTTCTGTGGCAGGGAGCAAGACTAGATCTCTATATTGCATACAAAACTGCCTGCACCTGTGCACATCTGGCATATCTGACCAACATGATCAAAACACGAATTTCAAAGGCAATTGTTGCTCTATATTGTTAAAAAAGTGATCACAAAAGTGACTGTATATTGATTTTGTTCAATATATATGTTCCAGGACTCATGTAAAAATGTAAGAAACTCATATAATAATTAAAGAAACTTCCAAAATACTCACACTTTCTTTACCTTTGTATACTTGCTGAAAACTTCATCTGGGAAAAAATGGATCTAGTTGTGTGTGAGTGACCTAAAGGTAGTTGGGATCTCATGTTAAAATTAGGTTTTAACTAGTTAGTATTGCAACAGTCAGAAACCAGACCTTACAGCTGAGTGAGCTGACACAGGGTCAGAGACAGGAAAGGACTGGGCACATTTGATTTACATTATGCCAGGTGCAGTACGTATGGTGACTCACCTTGCCTGTGAAGCCTGGGTAACCTCAGCTTCTTTGTCATCTGTCCTTATTGTTTAAATTCTGAGATGAAGTTTGAGTGGCCTCCTGGAACTGGGAGATGCAGGGAAATTACAGCATCTGTTTGGTGCATTTGGGAACTGAACTTACTCAAGTATTTTGAACAAACTAGCTGAAGGCCAGGGAACTTAATTGCTGGATTTTTAGACTGGCATCTTTTAACTATTTTCCTTTGGTGAGCCAGATAGGTCTTCGAGAGTATGTCATACTTAAATTTGGATGACTCTTAGGACTGAACTGACAAAATTAAATAGGGACCTGTCAGTCATCATTAAGAGTCAATAATCCTGAAATTCCTGATTTGCTGACTTCAGCAATATTTGGTGGGTGCTCATTACCCCACTGCTGGCTGCACAACCGATCATCTACAGTGAGTGGCCTAGGGCTGTCAGGCTTTAAGCAGGAGGAATGACAAACCCCAGGAGCATCCAGCTCACCTAATTGCAAACATCTACACTTCAAAAGGCACATCTCCTCACACCCCAAGCTCTCTTTGGAGGAGAGGCATAAACACATTCTGGAATCCTTATGACCTGTGTCAGTTGGCTGGTTTTCCCTGCTGACACATATATTTTGTCAGATGAATTCCACACTGAAATGAGCCTTGCAGCAAAATACTCACAGCATTCACTACATACTAGTAAATCACCTAATAAATATCTATAGTAGCTCAACCTTTTCTGCAGTCATGTAATGCAGAGTGTGTTTAGGTATCTCTTTGCTTGTAAAACAGCTTTAGGCTGGAGACCAAAGGGAACTCTACTCACAGGAGTGTTACAGTACTTGAAACAAGTGGAACTGAACCAACAGCTGTTTCCATGCAGCTGCAATATTCCAGGTATTGGTGGAGGCCTGGGAAAAGGAATTCTTGAGGGAATGCCTTACACATGACTCACCAAGTTTGTCTGATGACATGGAGAGTAATTTTGGGACCTCTTTTTAGAAAGGGGTTGGACACGTAGATGCAACACCCCCAAATTACCTTGGTAAGGTTCTTTCATCAGGAAGGCTATAAAACAGTGATGTGGTGCTTCCTAGGACTGCAGTGATTTAAATTAATGGAAAGAGAATGTAAGTAACTCTTAAATCAAGTTTAATATCCTTCTGTCCATATGCTACAATAAGGGTAACTGAAACAAAACAGGTATTTGACGTACATATAAATTTTTATATGTCTACAAATCACAGAATCATAGAATATTCTGAGTTGGAAGGGACTTGCAGTGAGGGATAAGGTCCAATTCATCATCAAGTCCAAGTCTTAAGCAAATAGCCCACACTGGTGTTGAACCTGCAGCCCTGGCATTATTAGCCCCTTGCTCTGACCTACTGAGCTCATAACGAGAACATCTGAGAAACAGCCAATGGAACAATTTCCACTAGAGAATGCAGATGTGTTTAAGTCACTCCACTTCTCTGAGAAATTGGATGCTTTGATTTTAGTGCAGACCTCTTGCTTGCCAAGACACTTTCCTTGCTTTCTTGGATTTAAGGGAAGGGCTTTTGCAGGGCCCCAGCCTGGCAGCCCATCTGAAGAGCTGTCCCAGTGCTGTAATAACTTGACCGAGCTGAGTGTTTTGGGTTTATGATTCCTAATAAATAGGCAGGAAGAAATATTTTAGAAGGGATCGACATGAAACATTTCAAGATTTTTTTTTAAACATTTCATAGAGAATTCTTTCTTTTTTCTTTTGCTCCAGGGTGATGTAAAAACAACACTCACGTTCCAAAAGTTTCCAGGAATGTAATTACCATTTTCCTGCAACTTTATAAAGCTGCAACCTGGCAGCAACAACTGAGTTCTCCACTGCATTACCCTGCTACACTCTGATATGCATGCAAAAAGCTGTGGGAAAGTAAAGAAGTTCCCTGAGTGCATCTAAGATTCCAGATATCTCTATAATTTTAGTAAATATATGTACCCAGTGAAGATCCTTAGAAGTGTTAAATAGTTTAAGGGTGTTAATAAGGACATTAGGATTAAGTTGGAATTCTGATAAATCAAGATAATTAGTCTTTCCCTGAACCATATCAAAGATATATCTACTTTATTTCCTATAAAAACTAGTAATGTTTTTCAGTGGTAAACTATCTATCCGATTTTAACGAAAACCAGAATCTGGATGTTGATTTGTCTGTAGGATACCTGTGTTTTCTTATACAGTATTCAAATTTTTATTGTGTTTTCTGCTGATGGTGAGTTGCAATTATAAAACCAAATTAAGAAATCTCACATAAATTGACTATCAGAAGTCTTCTAGACTATAAGCAGGGCAGTGAGATAGACAAATAGGGAAATCTAATGTTGATGCAAAATACTATTAGAAGATGAGTTCATAAAAAAACCATAAAATAGAATGATTCATGTAATCAAGAATCTCATACTGTCGTACATGAAATATCACGGAGAGTTACAAATTGTTTATAGTGAAAATCTCTGCATGATAATGGAAATGTTCTAGGACAAGACTAAAAGTCAAAAAGGGACAGTAAAAATCAGAAAGTTTGCATCAATTTCAGTAATGAATATGTTTGGTGATCTCAAATTTCAGGCAAAACCATAGAAGATGATGAGCACAGATCATGACTGGCCCAGATAAAATGTAGAGCCAATTGTATAAGTTGATATTTGACAGAAAGTAAGAGAATTTTTTTTTTTTAAAGTTGGTTAGTAGAAGGTAGGAATCTTTCTTATGTGTGGACACTATCAGTCTTTGAGGAATTCCTGCTGGGACACCAGAGTGCAGTGCGGCACTTGATCTGTGAGTGAATTATAGACAGGAAAGGTGCAGAGTGGAAAGTCATAAACACAAATGAGTGCATCCAATGATAGAAGCTGAGGGGTAAAGGTAAAGAAACAGGAAAGAGGCACAGAAGGATGACTTGAAATACACAGTACAAGAAAAGGAAGTGAAAGAAATGTAAGAACTTCACTAGAAGGCAGACATGGGGAGAAAATACAAAGCAGGAGATGGCAGTAAAGTTGTCGCATTATCTTCTGACCCAACATGCTCCAGAGTCACAGATGTCAAACATGATGCAGAGGGCATCATACTCCAAAACAGGGATCGGCACTGGTCTCATTGATCTGACTTTCTCATTGCTATTTGGATTGAGAGTTGGCATGGAGATCAATGAGGCACCAAGCACATATATGCATATACACACACAGCAATGTATGTATACATATAAGACACTTAAAATGATTGAAGTCATCATAGAATATGTATTCTTCATCTCTACTGGTAGGAAGCCCTAGTGAGCATAAGTACCCCTATTTGTGTGTGTGAGTTCATGCATCCACGCTAAAGGATTCAGCACACTGACATGCAGCAATTACCCACAGCAGAGGATAATATAACAGGGATTCTGTAGGGATGCCACAGCTGGAGTTTATCTGAGGCTTGCTTTTAGAGACCCTGTCAGTTTTCTTTGCATGGTGTAATTTCCTCATTCATTAAAGAAAATATTCAATTATGTTGAAATCCCCAGACTTGTCAGGCTTGTGCATCATCTGCTGACTATTAGTGGTAAGAGTGTGTATTAGCTGGAGGAGCACATCTCACAACCACATTTTGTTTCTTGTACTTAACAGATGTTGGAATGCTCACCATCATTCTCTTCATCTGCCCCATTCCCACAGTCATTTATGCTATCACAGTGAAATGCTCATGGGAGACATGTCGTATGATTTCTGCATGGAAAATAACCCTTTTGGCAGACACTTCCAACAGAAATGTTTTCCATCAGCCAGGATTCTGAGAAAACATGGGAAGACATTTCCTCTATAGCTGATTAAGTTTCAAATTAGAAAGGCTTGATAAAACTACAAGCACCACATTTGAATACTTCATTTTTACTTTAAAATGCATTGTGTGTCATTATAATTCAGCCTTTTGCATTACAGTGTCAGCCACAAATGGCTTACCACCACTGAAATTTAAGACAAGACAGCTCAGAATTTCTTTTTGTGGTTTTTTTTTTTTTTTTTTTCCTCTCTTTCCCATCATCTGCAGAACACTGTGCTGGCCAGAGTATCAATGCACTTTCCTGGTAGATTGAATCCTTGGAGATGTAAGCGTTAAGTAGCAGAACCCTGTGGCATGGCTGGGGATGTGGTACCTGGGGAAAATATAAGTCTCATGGCTGGGGGAAATGGAAGTCTCATGTGAAGAGAGAAATTGAAGCTGAAGCATGTGGAAAGCAGCTTCCCCTGCTGAAGGCAACTGGGCAACAAGGAAATGTTCACTTACCCATCAGAGACGTACAACTACATAGAACACCTAGTTCACACAGTTACAGTAAAATATTTGAACAAATGGCAAGTCAAATCATATTACAAATCTGCAGAGTTGGACTCAGTTTCATGGCTTTCCTTTTTTACCATAGTGAAATTATATTTATAGTGTTTTATTTTTATTTATAATTTAAACAAGATGTCCAGAGCAAGAAAGTAGCTCTTTTTGTGCACATCATGAAGTACTGGCTTTCTGTAGAACATTTGCAGAAAATCTGCTCTATTGTTTCATTACATGTATGGAGCATATGTTCACTTGTAAAACACTTCTTCCCTTTCAAAAAGATTACAGAAACCAAGAAAAACCAATGAAAGAATGCTAAAACTGGAAAAAAAGCAAACCAGACAAAACAGGAAAGGTCTTTGTATCATACAGAGCTTGTTCTATTTTTACTCGTTAGCCACGTCTTTCAAAAGAGAAGTTCAAATTTGAAAAAGTAAATTTTACTATAATCTTAGTTGAAGAGGTAGAAATGTCTATGAACTCAGCTTGCAAAGACAGACATTCTGACTGTAGACACTTGAGATCCTTCTGGAATATAGACCAAATTAAAATGAAACATATGGGATAAAATTATGAAAAGGAATGACAGAAACAAAGTGAAGTAATCCAGTTCCTATGAGATCAATGGGAAGAATCAACAAGGATGGAAAGAACAAAAATTCAGCTAAATGGTGCTCTCTGAAAAGTAAGCTTTAGTCTTATCTAAGTATGTCCTCATAATACTGCTCAATGCAAGGAATTGTATTTGAGAAACACAGCTGATTCCTAGCCCAGGCTTGAGTTCTACATTCAATTGGTTTTGGATACTTCAAGATACTCTTTGCCTTGTGAGATTTTTTCTAAAAATCTCTTCCTACAAAACTTGAAGATAGATGATGAAATTAAGACTAGATGTTCTGAAGGCTTTTGTAGGGATCCACTATCTGGACAGAAATAGGTAGTTTAGACTGGTTAAACTACAGATCTTCGTATGTCAGTATTTTAACAATTAGATTCTGATAGTTTGCTGTTCTCATTGAAGTCCTCATGATAGTGCTGCTATTTTTCGTTCTGATGCATTTTTTCATGTGTTCATGTTTCTTGCACAAAGGTTAGACTAGAAGAAACTTTCTCTCTGTATTTGTTCAAGGACAGAAAAAGCCTTTTTTTAAAGTACATGTATGTGTTCAGTATAGCCTGACCGTCCCTTTCAAAGAGCTGAGTGTCCATGACCTCTTGAGAGAAGCAAAGCTGCAACAGAATGCATGTGGTGCAGCAGAGCTCAAAATGAACCCTGAATCTCTCTTCCGTCTCAGCATTCAGTTAGTTGCCCTGGCAGACAAAAAACAGCTATTAGTCAAACAGAGAGGGCTTGCTCTTTTAGTTTTTCTCTTTGAGGCTCTAAATTAATTTTAACTTGTCTTAATTTGCTTTTTTCTCAAGCACAGTGCATTTACTGTTCTGAAGGCTGCACCTGTTCCTGACATACTTTCCAGTAACCCTGACACACTTTCCAGCAATGCTGACACACAAACAACAGTGTCATCTGCTCGGTATCCACATCCATTCTCATCAATGCCTGCAGCATTATGTGGTGCAGGTCCACAAGACTCGTGGTTTACTACTCCGTGAACAGCACTTTGGCTGATGAATAGATACAGATAAAGCAAAAGCTTCTCTCTCAAAGCTATAGCACCCTAAAGGCAGTCCTTTCTTCACTATGTGATAAAATTTAGTCTTCAGATTTCTGCCTATGATGAAGTTGTGCCTACTCTACTTACCACTACACTTCCCCTATTTCTCACAATAAGCTTCTGAAGGGCAAAAATCAACCAAACCATTGCATGCATTAAATTCATGCAACATGTGCACAGCTCTCAAACATGTCATCGTTATTCAGTGCTTTAATGAAATAAGTCTATAAATTGATGGCAAATATGGTAATGCAAACAAGGAACGTTGGCTCCTTTAGTGACTGTGGTTGTAAGAACAGTTTTGTTTAAAGCAGAAAAACTGAAATATTCTCTGCAAATATCCAATTTGTACAGAAGCTCTCCATTGCAATAGGACAGATCTGGAGATTTCAGCACTGGTTAAAAGTGGTTTATTGAAAGCCTCTAGTTGAATCAATACTGCTCAAAGCCATTGTAACGTAATTGTGGCACATTTCAGATGATAACAAAATATCTTTTGATCCTATTATTACTGCTTCCAGGTCTCTGTGAGACAGTTTGCTTACTTAGCTTCAAAATCACTGAAATAATACTGACTGAAAGCTCAGTGGTAGCACAGCTGTTGTTCACTTATTACATAAGAAGGAAGAGATGAAAAGAAAGAAAACAACAAAACAACCAAGTCAAATGAGTAATAAGCACTTAGAATTAATTTTAAAAAAATTGGAAAATGGAAAAAAGAAATCTTTTCATTTCTGGATCCTGTTTCAATAAAGATACACACTAAAACATATCCAAAATTATTTACCTGTGGACAGATCTAAATTTTCCTAACCATTTTCCCCCATGTGTCTTTTCTAGCTGTGAAAAGAAAGAGTTAGTCTTATATCAGATTTTCCATGGAAAACCCCCCAACTGGATAGATTCCATCTACAGGATGAAGAGATATTTCACGAACTGCAAGAATTATTGTCATAAAATTTTGAAAATTCTGTGTATTGTCCACATGAAACATCCATGCCTGAATAGTGGAGCAGGATTAAAGAACTGTGCAATTTAGATACCATCAGTTTTTGAAATTTATAAAGTCTACAAAAAATGGCACTGTTGTAGGGCTTTCACATAAATGTAAAATGTCCTTTCTTTAGGGTTCCTGCATTTACTATGATGACAAACTCTTCATCTGCAGTGTTCCACAGGAAAACAACATCCCTGAATGCTCTTTTTGAAATAAATGGGTGGTTTACTAGCTTATTCTTTTCCCTGGTTAAAAAGTTACTCACACTATAATTCACACTAAGTATTTGTACGACACTTAAATAGGATTGATTGTGTCATTTTTAATAGCTGGGGGATCTTTATTGTCATTGGTACTCCTATTAAGGACTGGACTGTAAATCCTTTCCTGACACTGAGAAGCAGCTACTCCGAAGAGGTCCTATGACCTCTGTGAACAGTAGTTCTCCATAAAAAGAAAAGACTGGATTTAAATATTTTATCCATAAATTTGTTTCTAAGATAATTTCTAGGCAGTGACACAAAAAGTCTGGAACTGCTGTTAAAGATACCTTTTCTCTGAGCTACATCAGAAGATCCTTCAGGGCTTATCAAGTCAGACTGATAAGACTTGTTCAGACATTGAAGTTTCAGTCGCTGATATTTTAGACACAGTTTGTCCATCAATTGCAAAGTTACATCTCTGGTTTGAAAAACCTTCTTTCCACTCAGAAGGGGCCCAGTTTTGTTTCTCCAACATGCCCAGTATAGCTACTTTTCACAGGTCTTGGCATGTGAGGGTAAGTATGTGAGATTAATTCTGGCTAGAAATCTTTGTGTCTCAGTGGCCTGCTGGAGAGAGCTTTTTGGGGAATAAATGCAAAAGAAGGGCGCTGGTTCTGGCCAGCCATTAGAGGGCAGTGAAACACCATATTTTTATTCAGGCGCTGCTCATTCGCAGGAAGGGCACTTTCTGAAGGTTAACCCAGCCCTTCGGATATCAACAGGATTTATAATCAAGTGATGTCTTCCACTCTTTTGGGGTGGGTTCACATATCAGTTCTAGGAATTGTAGAGTACGCACCTAGTGAAGCCTAAACAGCCTCTAATCAATACCCATTTTATGCCACAGATGTTCTCCACGGAAACACGCTGAACATGTGGGTTTTCCAGACATAACTGTGTCCTATGATATATCCCAAAGCTGCTATACTGAACGTGTTAATTTGCAGACACATTTAAGAGTTAGAAGCAAGGCAGGAGCTGATAAAGCATTCCCTTTCTGTTCATATTTCTGTACCACTTGGAACACAGTCATGTGAGGGCTGTGGGACTCATCCATGCAGGAAAAGTCTCTCTGATTTTTCAGATCTCCTTCCCCATGGATTTTCTTTGTACCTGTGGTTATTCAAGGCTTTTGAGCAGGAACTGGTTCTGCTCTGCCTTGGAGTGCCCAAATGTTATCTTGAATTCAGAACGCCTCTGAAGCTGCCTGAACTGGTCTGGTTTGGCCAAAGGGAACAGAGATCTTACAGTTAAACCAAGATAATTCATGAAAAAATTGGTTCAAGCCTTACTGTCAATTATTGATAGCGAGCAAATGGAAAAAGAAATTTGGAAGAATGGTAAAGTGAATATTCATATTTTCTTCTAACTGTTGAAGATAAATAAAGATACATTTAATGGTATAGAAATAGGAAACAAAGCAAGATATGCTTTGCTAATAAATTATTTTCAACTTTTGTTTCTTCTAGTCAAAACTGTAGTAATGAAAGCAATATATTAATTTGTGTAATGAAAAAGTGAGTCATTACATGGTTTTTATTAACCACATTGTCTTAATCCAAATGTTGAAAACATAATAAAATAAAGTTTATATTAACTTTACATGAGTAGAGTTCAATAGCAAAACACAATGACTTTAACATAGCTATTTTTAAGTGAAATTTAGTACATTAAACCACGGCATATTTCACTACTTTGTAGCAGGGTGAATACAGAATAAATAAATACATTCTCTATTACTTATTTTCTGTCTCTAACAGGCCAGCGATTTTGAAAATTTCCTGATAGCAATATGTTTTCTGTTTCAGTATCTTATTTGGATTATATTATAACCTGTCCTTTGTGCATTGTTAGAAAAAAAAAAGGGAACTTTTCACAAGATGAGAAATTACCATTCATGAGCTAATTACAGTGAGAACCATTTACTCATGCCTTTGTAATGCTTCAGGAATTATTAAGAATGAGAAAAATGTTTATTATTGAAAAATAAGTTGTGCAGGAACTGGAAATGTTTAGTTCTAGAAATTTTGTGTAAATGAAAAACTATAGCTTCTACTTTTGTATGATTATATGCAGTACTTCAACGGAAAAGATCTTTTCTCATAGAAGCAACATTTTAGGCAATATTTTCTGAGATTCAAAGTTCTCTATCAAATGTTTAACTCTAATTTTAATGTGCTCATACTGAAAGGATTTTCCTCACCAAAATATCAAAATTTTTGTTGCAATAGAGAAGTACTTGTGAAAACTCAATTGTTAAGCTAAATTCCTAATTTTTAATCTAAAATGCAGGAAATGTGTTCTGACACTGGTGTGAAGCTTACTGTTTACAACAATGATTTATTATCAGTACTTCTACTAAAAGCATCAGTTTATTCTGTATATGTACATTGGATGAATTTATCATCATCAAAATTTACACTAACCTTGTAGGACAATTCTGTCATCTTATGATATCAAATTTCCTCATGTGCTGTGAACAATTTTTCCATAAAATCATGTGTTTTAAAATACTGTAAATGAAAATTCCTTACTGATTCCTTACTTTAGATGAAATGCCTTGAAAATTCCTTGATGTAAGAAAAGTTGCTGACTGCATCCCAAAAGGCAGTCAGGTTTATAAAGAATTAAGAAAAAAGCAACCTTAGATTGGATTTCTAACAAAGGAGCAAAATGGAGCAGAAATAGCATAGCTGACAGTCTGAATTCAGTAAGATTAGAAGGCAATAAAATGTTTATGGCCACCGAGCAGTGCTTAGGTTCTGGTCACCTTTGTAGCTGCTCTCATAAAGAAATCTCTAGTTCAGGTTGGTGTGGCATTGAGCATGTTCACAGCCTGCTGCTTTCCACTTCTAAAGGAGAAATCTGTCACCCATTAGGTTGTTGACAAGTGTTTAAACTATTTGAACAGTTCTGTCTGGCTCTGGGATTACTACTGCTCTCACCTGAGAAAGACTGTAAGATATTTAATTTTACTGGATCTGTGAGTCATTTCTGACAAGGTAACTTTGCGTTATGGGAGAAATTTCTTTTATTAAATAGTAAGTTACTTTGTAAGGGTGATAAAAATTTTGAGTTTGCTGGTTTTGTATTGCAATTGGATTGCAAAGATATCAGATTTTGATTTTTTCAGATTCAATGCCATCTAAGTATAAATATCCAAATATTTAAACATGTAATCAAACACTGCGTGGAGTTGGCCAGCTTAAGTCAGGCTGCTCAATTGTGTCCCAGAGTGATTTCTGAAATTATAGTTTCTCAAAGAAAAGTCATTACCCCTTTGTTCCTAATTATTATTCTGCAAATCTAGTATTTTTCTGCTCCATGCTATGGCAATCTTATATATATACACCTCCCTTAATAAAATGCTTTTATCCCCCAAAATGAGTATAACAAGGACATTCAGAAGATCTAAATTTGACTACACCAAGATCTTCGTATGCAATGTCCTGAACTGGAAAAGCAGATGTGAAAATGGAACCAATTAAAGGCTCAGCTCAGGCTGAGAAGAATAGGAATCCAGTCCTTCACTTAGGGTACCAACAAAGATAGTGCTCTGGCCAGGGGGCCAGGCACAGTGTGACAGAAGTGAGGTTGCCTGCAAGAGAACGAGCAAAAGCAAGGTGCAGGTAGGACACTGGCATAAAGGCAGAGTGTTGCTCGGCAGGAGCTGGTTGATGAGCAACAGGCAGTGAACTCTTTGTGGACAATGAGCTGTGATGTGCCCCCTAAAAGTGTAGGAGAGTGCTCAGGAAAGTGCTCAGGAGGATACGAGCAGATGTTGAGGAAGACCCTTGGCAAAAAGGAAGGTAGGTTGTCTGCTGTGGATGTCAAACATTTCATACTGAATTAATGAAGCAAACATGAGATCCCTTTTGAGGAAATAAACCTCCAATATAAGGTTTTTTAAAAATTAAAATGGAAACTGATAACTTTCAGGTAATCCCCTAACATTTTGCTATCCATGTAGTAATTTTTTCAATGTTGCTGTATTGGGGCCACTGCTGTTTCTCATCAGGATATGAAGAACAGCTATATGTTTCTAATTCTATTTGTTGCCTGATTAAAACTGGCATCAGGAAAGTGGCTGAACTGTCACAGGGAGAAATTGTTTCTATTCCTGCTTCAATCTTTTAAAAACAGAAAACAGATGTTCCTTTCATTGTCAACTGTCAAGTAGCTCCAAACAAGAAAAGCATCTGTGATATAGGCAGGACTGTAGAGCCTACAGTCCTGTGTAGATGTGGACAGGATATATTCTTGTACAGGGTTTCTAGGTTACTAGAGACAGTTAATTTTGGTCTCCTTTTTGATCTTTTACTCTGTTTTCTCATTATGTTTTCTCACATAATATTGTTTGTGGTGT
This sequence comes from Acrocephalus scirpaceus scirpaceus, assembly GCA_910950805.1. NCBI lineage: Eukaryota > Metazoa > Chordata > Aves > Passeriformes > Sylviidae > Acrocephalus > Acrocephalus scirpaceus. Next base: position 48,709,111 of record OU383774.1, on the reverse strand, counting down.
TCTTTAGAGATGACTAGAACAGGTTCAAGGTTTGAAAGAGAAAGTATAAAAAATGTTACTTTGCAACTGGTGACTGTTCTCAAATTTGTATCAGCTACACATTAATTCAACTTAACTCCCTCCAACACTTTCAACAAGCTAGCAGACTTGCAGGCAATGCCTCATGATTTTTTTTTTCCCAGACAGCTCTAACCTCTCAGAAGAAAACATGTTTTACCTGTAGTTAAAATCCTATCTCTTAACATTCACACAATGGAGTTTTTTGAGGTAATGAGGGCACTATCAGGTCAGCACTCCTTGCAAAAGACATTCCAGAGTGCTGCCATCAGGTACTTTTCTTGCTCAGATAGTACAAAACTGGCCTGAGGCATTCTGTGACATTTTGTTGTCTTCAGTGTCTTGGTTTACTATTTTAAGAATTCTTTCCATGTGCAGGGAAGAGTGACTTGCTTTTGTGCTTCACTATTGACTTTGTTATTTCCCCTTAAAAATAGTTTCTTCGCTCCATTCAGCTGTAGATGCATTTATGTATTACATATTGTTTGAAACACAAAATATAGCACTATTTTTAGTAAATGGGAAAGTAGAATAAAACTGTGCTGGAAGTGATACATATATGGATGCTTTCTGAGGAAAAAAAGTTTAATTTTCATTCATTGTTTTCAGGAGCTTTTTGTGGAGGACACTTTTTTTTTTCTGAGATGTCGAGAATACACTCAAAGAACTTCCTACCAGCCACAGAAGGACAGATTACCAAGCAACTACTTCCATGAAAGCTAATACAAAATTCTAGAGGAAGCCTTTGTGACAGCAGACAAGGGAACAAGAAAACCCCTGACTCCCTGAATGCTGAAGTAGGTAATTTCTTTGATTGTTTTTGTCTTTGAAGGTTTTTAAATCTCAATTTCAAACCAGGTACTTAATGAAAATAATAAGAAAAACACCAAACTGTTTTTGTATTCAGATAAAAATGAATGCAAAAGTTATAAAAGTGAGTTTGTTGCTTGGTCAAGATGCATGTTCATTTTTGGTATATCCAAGCAAGCTGTAAGAGACATTGGTCACATTGTCATAGAAAACTGAAGTCTCTGATGAGATTGTTGCTGATTTGCATGCTTCATTTTATCTTAATACAAATATTCCAGCCTGAACTGCTGCTTGACAACCCTTAACTAGACCATGTGCAATGGACTCTGACTACAACTCCTGCAATTCCAAGGATCACCATCAGTGTTCGAGGTTGTGTTTTAGTGTACCCCTGTTTCAGGAATAATGCTGGAGATGTGTTCCTCCTGTCTTCTGCAGTTGATTCCTTCCTTCCTTCCTTCCTTCCTTCCTTCCTTCCTTCCTTCCTTCCTTCCTTCCTTCCTTCCTTCCTTCCTTCCTTCCTTCCTTCCTTCCTTCCTTCCTTCCTTCCTTCCTTCCTTCCTTCCTTCCTTCCTTCCTTCCTTCCTTCCTTCCTTCCTTCCTTCCTTCCTTCCTTCCTTCCTTCCTTCCTTCCTTCCTTCCTTCCTTCCTTCCTTCCTTCCTTCCTTCCTTCCTTCCTTCCTTCCTTCCTTCCTTCCTTCCTTCCTTCCTTCCTTCCTTCCTTCCTTCCCTCCTCTGCAGCAGGTGCCTGGAGCCTGCACTGCAGTGATGCTCTCAGCTCCACTGTGCTGTGCCGTGCTGGCCTCTGCCAGTGAAGCAGTGGGAGCCCCACAGTGCCACACTACACATTTAACCCTGCTGGGCCATGTGCAGAGTGACCTGCACTCAGCACAGCGGGAATTGTCTAGAATTCATGGACGTGGCTGTGCACAGATTAGTGCCTCACAGCTGCCAGGAGCTCCCTGCCTGGGCTGAGGCTTTCAGGCCAGCCAGGGCTGAGGGATGTGAGCAGCCAGAGCTGTTTGGCTGCTACTGGATGGCTGAGCTTTCCCTTCACTTTCTTCAGGGCAAGGCATCTCCCAGGATGGGCTCCTGGGTTTCAAGTAGGAGGTCCGACAGCTGCCCCCTCAGTGGGTTACAGGGCATCAGCTGGAGGAGACAGCTTATTGTTGGGAGTGAAACACAAATCCCAGGCAAGCTCCTTTTAAACTTCTGGTTAATTAATCCCATCAAACTAAATTTGAACACTGGTCTTTTAATTGTCTGGCTTTAATGCATCTGTGTGTCTGAGAATGCACAAAATGCCATGAACAAAGACAGGCAGACGTACAAAGTCTTTGTGATGCTCCCAACCTGGATTTTCAATATTAAATATAGACCTTTGCAACAATGTTTGTGACAGTCATATCCATAAAAATTCATCAGAATTGCAGGAAAATAGAGCTTGAGGAATTGGAGCTGTCACCTAGCCTGAAAGGAGGAATGAAAGCTTTTTGTGATGGATGATTCACATGACTGTTGTCAGCCTCTCCCCGCCCTCCCCAGTAATGTTGCAGAGCTGCTGCCTTGCACAAATCCCCCTTAAGCCATTTTCCTGTGCCTGGCCATGCAGCACAGGAGAGGTCTGGGCTGATGCTGCAGGTGACAGAGGCAGCATCTATGTCCAAAATCATACTCTTAGCCTGTTTTGCCAAGAGACAGAAAGGTAGGGAGCAAAACTGTTAATTAATTTGAAATACTCAGAGGCACCCAGTAGATGTTTAGTTTTTCAGCTGGATGCTGTGTTACCAGGCTGCTAAGTGAAGGTGAGGTTTTTCCTTAAGGCCAAATTGACCTCATGGTGAACTGTTGCCAGATAAACTGGCCTGACCCCTCTTCTCCAGTTCCACAGTCACATCCCCTGTGCCATCCAGCCCTGGCACAGCACAGCTGCTCTCTGCAAGAGTAGCTTTCTGGTGGTTTAGGTTTTTTCTGGTTTAGTTTTTTCCATAAACTCACTGCTCACCTGCCAGGCACCAGAGAAGCAAGAGTGGTGGGGGGAACATGAAGCCAGGAACAGGAAGAGGTAGACAGGACTCTTCCCACCAGAAGTCACTGTAAGGTCTCTCTGTGCTCTGGTTATCAAGGTCCATGCCTTTTTTGGTGCATTATTCTGGAGTCAGAAGAAATCCACAAAGAATCAGAGAATAGGATGAACCCAGCGCTGCACTACTTAGAGAAAATCAAGAACTACTGAGCTAACATCAGTTACAGTGAATTCCAACACAAATATAAAGAAAATAGGTTTCACTGCACAGAGAAAAATGAACTTATATCCTTTGACTGAATTGTTTTGACAAAAGTTGCTCTTTTGTCCTTGCAGTTGCTGTGTTCAGGTTAAAAACATGCAATATGAACCACAGTAATGCTTTTCCAAATATTGTGTAAGCCATTTGATTTACTGCCAAGAAGGCATGTAATGAAAATTAAAAATAGAGTGATTATTTAAAAAAAAACAACCCTCTGCATGCATTATTGCTGACATTTGTTGAAATAAGAAGATACATGAAAAATTATTTATAGATTTTGTGGGTTACAGCAGGAAATAAAATACACTCAGAATGACACATGGGGGAATATTTTTATGGAACATGGTAATAAGTGAAAACATTTGTGACATTAACTGAAAGATAAGAGATATTCAAAGAATTATTGAAGGATTTAGCACAATAGAACCATATGCTTAGATTTAAAATGTAATTGTCCACAGATTTAACACATTTAAATGTTTTAAAAATATCTTTCTCTGGAAGCAGCCCCAATTGCTGAGAAACTGTGTAGCTCACAAAGACACCAGACACTTCAAAATTAAAGTAAAGTATTGATATAAAATATTTTAAATTCTGTGGTAATGAGAGCAGTTTATTTTTAAGAATTAGAAAGAATCTCTTAGGAACATTAATTTTCTTTGGTCGCAGCCCCTGGTGAGCAGAATTTTTTAAGTTAGAATTACCCCCGCCTTTGGAGTTTATGATTTATTTTGGGATTTGACTGCAGCAGCATAAGCTGGGTTTACTTAGATTTTCTGGAATTTTAATAGCAAGAGTGAGAAAATGAATAGATTCCTTAAAAAGATGAATTAAAGATCAAACACTGCAAGAAGAAAACTGAGATAACAACTAAAATTTAATAAATAGACTAAATTAATTACCAAATTAAAAAGACAGGTAATCAAGACAAACTTTGTAGTTGGCTCAGATGAGGGTTGTATTATTTTGCTTTTAGATTTCAAATTCTTCTACCTACATACCTACCTGGAACTCTAGCTGATATATTGTATTTATATCCCAGAAGAAGGATGTTGGTGTGTGTGTTGATTATATAACCTTTACAGAATATAAGAATTGGTACTGGTCTGAGGTATTTGTTGAGGAAATTTTTCTGGTTCTTTTCAAGGAAGCATAAATTTATGAGGGCCTTAAATGATAATGCTTTAACATTTACGCCAGAAATTATATAGTGCAGGACTTAATATGTAAGTCATGTCCTTTTAGAGTGAGATGCACCTATAATTAATGCTTTATATGAGTTTTATGGAAATTTGGACTCCTTCAGATGACAATTTGCGGCTTCTAATACATTGAGCTCACTAATTAGAACTCAAAATCAATGTGATTAGCACAAAGCTTCTAAAAAGATATGCAGAGAAGATTTCAGCTCCTGAGGCTTCTAGTATGTGGGTACCTTATTTCAGATGCATGATTGTAAGTTTTGCTTCTCTGCATGTAGAAAATCAAAGTCTACTTATCAGTGAAAGGAAAGGAAGGAGACAGAAGCATCAGGGACATGTATCTAATGCTTGGGATTCTCAGTGGTGTTGTCATCGTGGTCCTCATAATTTTGTGCTACAAGAGGCATTGGATAAAGTATATAAACAATCCTGAAAGCAAAAAAAGAGGTTCATTTGCTTTTGAATGAGCACTCAAATCACCTGTGTTTCAAGATTTATGTTCCTTCTACCCAAAAACTAGCAAAAAATCCACCACTCTAACCCAAATAGTGAGTTCTCCACTCAGCAAAGTCTACTCCTCAGGCATTAAGATGAGAATTGTAAGGTTCAAGAGGAGAGGCGACTGAAATTCCCTGCGAAGGAGAAATGAAGTACTGTGTGAGATACAAAAGAGACTGGGAAGTGAGAAGGTAGGCACTGTACTTGCAGGATGGGCAGTTGCTTACTGGGTAAGTGGGTTCAGTGCACATTACATTCTTGTAATATTACTTTTATTTTTATGTTCCCTTTTCTCAGTACCAGCTGAGTTGCAATGAATGTAAGGAATAGTTATTTGTTTTGACATTATGTACCTTGAGACTGTGTATCTGACTTGAAAATAAGTAAATTGATAGATGAGATCTTTCAGTTCTTTGGAGGACCTAAGAGCCAAGTCTGTAAAGTTGGCGGTTCATCAAGAATATCCTGTGTCAGACCTTTGGTCTGACTTTTAGCAACATAGCTAATAAAGCTCAGCCCTGAACCCCTCACATGTAAATTATCCTCTGGTCCTTTGGTTAATTTTTTTCTTTACAGCTTAGGAAATGAGTCCAGAAGGTAATTTGTAGCTGCTCTATTTTGACAGAAGCAAGACATGTATGTTCCAGTGAAAAGGTTATCAGCAGGGGTTTTTAATGTGGTTTTGCAGGAAAAGCTGCCACAATTCCCTAGCTCCCGGCAAGTCTTTTGCTGTTTTCAAAGTGGTTGAACTTCAGAAAAGTGGTTATTAAATCACTATATCTAAAATCCTCTGCTTGTCATTCCTTCCAGGAAAACACTTTCTCTATTCATGTATCATTTTGTTTTCCTAACTGCACAAGCCTTTGAAAAATATTTACCTAGCAAGCAAATCATTAAACATGACTTTCCTTTTAAGATTGGATTTGATGGCAGTTAAAAATTGACTATTGATGGACACCTAAATTCCTTCGGATGGGTCAGTGTGCCAGCCTAAATTCTCTTTGTATCTTCATGTGTGTTCATGTAAAGGAAATGTTGCACTTTCTGCTTACATTAAAGACCTGAAAAGTTTCATTATTTCTTTCTCCTCCATTCTGAGCTGGTGCAGTAATTTGATTAACTGCTAAAAATCTGGTGCCACTTTGGAGTGCTGTCCTTGTTGGCTTAAGGATGTCACATCATACGCATTAAAGTTAACAGGGCTATTCATTTCCTTTTTATATCTTACCTCAGTCAGCTTTTACAAAGAAATCCCTCATTGCGCATCTCAAAATATATTAAATTGGTTAAAAGATGGTCTCAAAAGCTCCCAAGTAACAACCCAAATAGATAAAGAAAGGCTGCCAAAATGATGCAACATAAACAGTTTTGTCCTTCAGAAATTACTCGAAGATAATTGCCACTACAATGACTCGTAGCACTTTTATGGGCGCTTTTTCATGGTGCAGTAGGACAACAAATACATGCATCTGTTTTCAGCATAGACTCTGTAGGTCACACTTCTTGTAGTAAAGAGGATGATAAAAATAATAACAGAAAAGGAAAAAGATTACCTTTGGCAAACAAAAGTGAAACTCCAATGTGTATTTATTTATGACAGCAAAGTCTGGAGGTGAATTAACTCCCTGATTTTCAAGTATCTCTATTTTACTTCTAGACCCACCCATCCTCCTTGGTGGAACAAAATCTGCATTCTGCTGTTAGGCAAAAAAAAGCACACTTTGTTTAAAAAAAATGCTAGGCCATTGTGGGTTTTTTTGTGCTTAAACACTTACTTGCCTTAGTCTGCCGTGGTGCAGCTGTCAGCCGTACTTCTTTCTGGTCTCCTGCTTTTGTTTGATGAAGAGGTTCACTCACTCTGTTTGAGAGCTAGATGGCCTATAAAAAAACCCACAGAACTTTAATAAAACACTGAATCACTTAAATGCTGAAAGCACACTGAGCTTCTAGGAGGAGAATGTATTACCTTTCCAAGAGAAGTCCAGGATCAAATCCAGTTTCCTCTGCAGTGCTGGGGGCCGTGCAGCAGAAACAGGGAACCATCTACTTTGAAATTTCTGCTTCAATTAGTAGATGCCTACCAAGCTCCTGCAATCAGTACCTGTATCCTGCCAGCCTATCTGTGTGTCAGGTCTCATGGAGCTTGTGTGGAGCAGACTGCAAGAGGCCTCCAGTGCTCCTGGAGGCACCATGCTTAGCTCAAGCCTCCACCTCGGGTTTTTCTCACAGTGCCTCAGACTTCCAGAATATTCTGGAAGTTCCTGTTACTTCAAGGTGTCACTTGCACTAGAAATATCAACACATATGTTTTGAGTTATTTAATGATTGCAGACATGTGGGTGACTGTGGATCTGTGACTCCATAGCCAAGCTTAAGAGACTGAGAAACATGAATCGATGTAATTGCCATCTTAGTTAAGTTTTATTTAGTCTTTCTCCCCTAACATATGGTAAAAATTACTGGAAAGAAGATTTTGAAACCTATTAGGAGAAATACTGAAAAGCATCTTAGAGGAATCTAAGTGACTTAGTGTAAAACAGGAGATACTTAAAGACAATATACAAGTTAATGTTTGAGACTATAGCATTTTTAGAGCCAGTGTGAATGTGTGTGAATGTGTGTGGTCAAGAATTTTTCATACCTTTTCCATGAAAAATATGTTCTAAACTGTTATTTTCTTTCTCAGTTGGCTCATATACTTGGGATGACTCTCAATTCAGTTCATTGCAGTTCACCTTCAAATCCCAAAGCTGCATTGTTCAACCAGTATTCTCATGAAAGAGAGAGAAAAAGGAGTACAATGTGATTTATCAGGGACATGAAAATATAGCACATTTTGTGGATATGATGTCAGACTAGACGTTCCATCAAGCTGTCCACAATGCCTTTAGCATGATCTCTACATTTCAAGAATCCTTGAAAGAAAAATTGACTCATTTCCCAGTATAAAGTTATCTTACATCTAAAGTGGTGTTGTGCTGGAGGAATGTGACATGCTCATAAAATAAGTGACATGTAATAAAATGGTTTTCTGAAGCCTACCTAAGTTTAAATGCAGAAGAGAAGGCCACCACACAGCTCACTTACAGCAGTTGTTACTTTGCACGTGACCCACAGCACTAAGTGTATGCAGCTTGTGTATAAATGCCCATCCAGGGAAATGTGAAGGTAAACCTTAATCCGTGATTATAAAGTTTTAACAAACAAAATATGGTTATAAAGCACCCAGAATCTCTCATGGCAGAGATGAGTGACTGGGGATGGTAAGAAGAAAGAGACAGGGAGGAGAGAAACTACAGCAATCACTGTAAAACAGTAACATGTGCTTGTAGCCTTTAGGATCAACTAGAACCTCATTCTACTAATGCCAGAGGTATTGCAAAAGTGCTCTGGCTTTGGAAATTAAGGACAGAGATGTCAAAAATGCTAATAAAATTATTCTCCTTGTTTAAACTGAGCCATTGGAATTATGTTGGCAGAATTAAATAGCACATTATTAGAAATAGATTCACCTTTTAAATAGGCAAAAGCAATTTCATGCTGAATGTGTAAACTAGGTCAGCTCTCATTTAAATTCTGTATTGCTGAGAAAAGGACGCCAAAGGGAATGAGATTTATCACTAGATCCATCTGGCAGATCATAGCAAAAAGCTAGTGTTTTAATTAACATTGCTTTTTCAAATCATAAAATCACAGAAATGTGTAGTGAAAGGGGCCTAAAATGCATCTTTTATATGCTCCAGTAATCAAGTAAGATTACACCTCTTCTGAGAGGTACTTGGCTGAATCACAGTCATCCAGGACTGGGGATTTTACTGTCTTTCTTAAAGCCTGTTAAAGCCTTTTAGCACTTTCTTCTATGTTAGCCTTAAAAAAAGGTTTTTTCTCATATCTGAATACCTGATACCTCCATTTCTGAAAATTAAGCTAATTATTTTTTCTTCTAGCTTTAGTGGACATGGAGAACAGCCACAATACTCCTTTATTACTGCGACCTATACAAAAAAATCCTTTACTCAATTATTTTCTGAGCTACTTGAACCCATTTATTTGTATTTCTTTATAGACCATAGTGCCAACAACCTCTCCAGCTGACTAACCTTCTGTACCTGCCTGATACACCTTTGACAGATTTCCCCACAGTCGATGAAGACCCCTTATAATAGCCAGAATGGTGTATTTGCAGAGCTGTTCTGCCTTTGAATATTGGAGCGTTCCAGAGGCAGGATCAAGGGAGGCTGGATGTGGACAGAGGCAATGATGCTCCATTGCTGCCTTTCCTATCCTCAGTCTGCTCCTTCACATCCAGCTCTGGGAGGTGATAGCTGAGGGCCACGTGAATGAAGGGCGAGGTCTTCTCCCTCTCTCTTCTGTCCTGAGACTACCCAGAGTCCTGAGGGAAGGGGACAGAAGAACTAGGGAAGATTAGGTGGCCTTGAGAATTCACAGTGGTTTCAAAGTCTGGCTGAACTGAACAAGGCTAGATTCTTCTATCACAGCTCTTACAGTTTAGGTCAGGATGGAAATTTGTGTCACATATATCAGAGGTCAAGTGATTGCCTTGGTGTCATTCAGAAGTGTCAACTCACAACTGTAAGTTCTGCATCCTAGGTGCTAATTTTATAAAGATTATTAAGAAATTGGTATTTAAGCCTTCTCAAACGTTTTCCTCCTGATGTCATCCTACTAGGTACCTTGAACATTTCTGGAATTCATTGTTCAGGCTGAGGTTTGATATCTTTTATTTTGTGAAGGTGCTGTTGCTTTAGCTGAGCCAAAATTACTCTATTTCTAATGATAATACAATATAGGCAGAAAGAAAATACCTCTCCCACCATGTGATTGCCGTTACAGAACTCTAATATTACTGGCTAAACAGAAGGAGTGAGGTTCACCATACTTGGTATTTTGGGTTCATATTATTCCATTTGACAAAACTGTGAAGATTGAAAGACATTTTTTCATTTGCACACACTTAAGAATTGTTTCTTTTTCTGTTGTTACACCTTCTAATCCTTTGTCAGTGTTTTATCTTCTTTGAAAAAAAATTGGGTGGATAAAGATATCGAAGGAAAGAGGCTGAGTGACAGGATACCCACAAGCAGATCTCCTAAGGTTTTCCTAGAGGCTGGAGCATGGAGCTTCTCCACAACACCCCCTTTTCCTCTGCAGCTGGAAGAGGACACAACTGGGGGAAGATAGCATGGCCAGACCTATCTGAAGGCCTGTGTGGTACTTCCTGAGGTGAATTGAGCTTTTCAGGCAAACAACAAGTTCAGTAGGGTGGAGAGATGTCTTCTGGGAAAGAGGGAGAAATTATCACCATTTTTTTCTTTCTTGGGTGTATGTGCTGCAGAATTTTTTAAAATACATTTTAACTCTCCATGTGTGTTTGAACTGCTTGCACAATGAAATTAGATAGGGTCTTTTGATGTTGTTACAACATACTTATCTTTCATCATTGTAGCTTACTTTAAAATCTGCCTTTCTTACATGACTCATTCATTTCAGTGTTTACTGGAGAAGGGTATTTTCTAGTGAATGGAGCAAAAGTAGATCATGTTTGTGTATCACAGATTTAGAAAGCTAGGAGAGGTAGTTATAGACGGGAATCTTGTACCTACTCAGGGGAATAATACAATATTCTGTCCTATGACAGTATTTTACCTTATTATTTTGAAGAACTGTCTTTAGTGTGTTTTGTGAAATGCTTTGAGATCTCAGAGTCTTACATAAGAACTCAGCCTCAAAAGATGCTGAAAATGCTCTGGCCAGTAAAGCACTTAAACAGGTATTTAACTCAAAGTGCACAGGAATACCCTAGGGCATAAATATCTTAAAGCTAAATACATATTTCTGTTCTTTGTTAGATCAAATCCACTGCTCTCAAATCCTTGCAGGACTGAGCCCTAGTGCTTTTTGTTTTTATAGAGTATTTGTTTACAGAATTTCATAAATCCAAGTATTTCACTTAGCTCAAATACAGTGCTAGAGAATGTCTCCAAGTCTGTACTGCCTGATCCTGCACCATTTGAGGCCAGTAGAAAGCCTTATTTTGATAAGAATAAGACAAATCTTCATGGTTTGATAAATTCCTGTGGAAATCCTGTTAATCTATCAGACAGATAATAAATGTACTGAAACTGAATAGTAAATGATCAGTCTGTGTCCTAAAGCTATACACAAATAACAACTGTTGCTTACTAAAAGCATCCAGAAATGTCTGGATGCATTTCATAAAGCAAGACAGAGGGAAACACTTCCCTCAAGGCATTTCCCACCTGTCTGCATGGCAATGCACCAGGGGAGCATCATCTGTAAGCAAGGCTGTGAGAAGGGAAGGGGGAGATGAGCTGGGAATACACCCAGACCTTAGGGGCACAGCATGAGCCCTGCAGAAACATTTAGAGCAAACAGCCTCTCACTGCAGAAAGAATGAGCCTGCCACTTTGGATAAAGGAGTTTGCCTTCCTTTCTCACTACTCAAAGATGAGAAGGAAGACAGTATCATAAAAGGCAATAGTTACAAGAGGCAATTAAAAAGTAAAGAGGAAGGCAAACTTAGGAGGCACAACAGAATCAGGCTATGGATTTCTTGCTCATCTTAGAAAAGCAGAAATAAGAAAACCAAGTAAGTACTCCGGTGGGCTTTCCTACTAGGCTGTGACCAGAGTTCAAGAATATGCCTGCACTTACCCCATACAGAATGCCAGAGCTGTCTTGGTAAATCATATTAGCACTGTTATGGCAAAGTCTGAGGGTTTATTTTTAGCAAAATGTTAACTATTGCAATGTAGTGGTTTCAAGTTAGCTGAATTTTGTTTGCTAAATTTAGTGTAGTGGTCTAAATATCTTTTTCTGTGAAATATGATTATGAGAACATGAGGCAAAACAGGCTTAAGGATAAAAACAGATAGATTTATTAACACATAAAATGAAAAGAAAAAAAAGAGAATCAAAATTAAATTTTTAAAGCACTCCCCTCCCCCCCCCAACAGTTCACTTTCTCACATAGAACATAAAGATGCAAAACTCAGAGCTTCAAGTCAGTACCACTTATAAAACAGTCTTTCATTCAGTCTTTGAGAGAAAGATGTATATCTCCTGATGTGTTAGGTAACTTCTACAAGAGAAGCAGTCTCTTTGTGGTTTCTAGCCCCTACAAAAAGCAGCCCGCCCGAAAACTTCTGCAATTTGTTGTCCTCCTAAAGCATGTAGCCTTCCCATGACTACTTTTGGGCCTTAGATTCATACTGGGGTTTCCCTGTTTAAAAATGCACATTTCCACAAGCAAAGGATTTCTCATCTTAGGGAGCAGACATATCTTCTCAATTCTTCATGGAGGCAGAGGGCTTTTTCTTATCTCTCTCTGTTCAAACATCTTATAAGATCACTAGGTTACAGTTCCTAATTCAACATTCACTCAGTACATCACAAATACTTTTGCTTAAAAATCCACAAAGCATTTCCCCAATTATATTGTCTACGATTTAAAGGAAAAGTTCTAGCATATCCACAATATAGTCTGTTACCACAACTCACAGGAGGTTTTTATGCCTAAAACCAAGGCAACTCATCATCTCTCCCACCTTAGAAGTCACTCTTCCTTTACTGACTTTGATATCTTCGTATTGTCCCTTTACATATCTTTAATTCAGCTTTTTCTCTCTCTCTCTCTGAAGAGGGTTAGAGTGTTAAAAAGTCTCAATCTGTGCCAGGAAAGAGTTAACATTCTTGCTGGGCCTGCAGACAGTCATGTGGTCTCTGCCCAGCGGGTGCTGCAAAAATCTCAGAGCCATGTGGTGAAAAACTTCAGAAACAGCAGCAAAGATCTCCTGCATGGCTGGTCCTTCTTTCCCCACCCTCTACCCCTCAGTCTCAAAGGAGTGAGCATGGCCCAGTCTGGGCTTGGTGCTGCTTCCAGAGTGGGGCAGGAGGGCCGGGGGGCATCACCCTCGGCCCAGCAGCAGCGTGGGGCAGGCCCCAGGGTCAGCTGGATGTTCACAGCCATGGCTTCTCTTTTCCTTGCCGGCAGCTGGCGAAGGAAAGAGCTCGGCCTGCTCGGCAGCTTCCCCCCATGGCAGCGGCCACAGGAGATCCAGCTGGGCCTGGCCCAGCAGGCTAAGCTGTCCCGGCCCCCTCCCTCCCTCGCCGTGAGGGAGCCAGGACTGGCTTCTTACCTCTATCGAGGCTAGGAGCAAAGAGGGCTGTCCAAATAAATCTCAGCTTATATGCGTATTGCCCAAAAGTCGTATCAGTTTTCTCAATGGTCAGACTACAGACCAATAGCTGAGAACTGGTCTCTGATAGGTATCTGCCCCCTTCTAAAGCAATTCAAAGGTCCTGACAGGGCAGTATTCTATATTCTTCTTTAACAAAAAATTAAATATTGTTAACCCATAACATGCAACTACCTGGATGTTCTGTGAGAACCTGTCAATGAACTCAGTCGCATCATCAGTACTTAGCCAACAGTTATATTGGATAGTGTTCATGAACTCCTAATCCGCCTTTTACAAGCACTCAGGTTGTTTTTTTTTGGTTGATTGGTTGTTTTTTGGGGTTTTTGAAATCCTTTTCCTTTGTAAGTTCAATGTGTGGAAAACTACTAATCCTCTCTCCTGGTAATGGTTGTGTCTGCCCTACAAAATAAAAGCTGCCTAACCACAGGCAAAATGAGAATCGCAAAACGTGAACAACTGAGAAGAAGCTGAATCAAAAGAGCAGAAAATGTACAAATAGTGCATAAGAAATGTAATTTTACATAAAGAAAAAAGTAGCAAGAAACTAAGCGTACATTAAATATTAAGAAAACCTATTTTTATCAAAGTCTGTTAAAGTAGCAACAGACTAAGTTGCTCCTAAACCCTACTATTCTCAACATAGTTCAGTATTGAAAGGAAATGGAGGTAAACCATGATGAGATTTTGTTTTCCTAAAGTGGTAAACAAGGTTATGGCTACAAATAGTTTAGGTAGTACTTATTTCCAGCATTCAAAATGATAACATTTTACCATTCTACTGAAAAATGATCAGGAACATGCTTTTAAAATAGACATACCTGTCAAAGATTCTTTTTATATGTCATAGGGACAATGGTACAGTGACTGCTGCAGCCACTGTATTCTCTGTTGCTAACAACCCCATATTTCTATTGTATTAGGTCCTGAAATTCTGGAAAGTAGAATTATTTTATTATAAAATACACAAAACAATGATAAAATTTCTTAATTTTTTCAGCTACTAACTTCTTTAAAACCTAGTCCATGGTTTGCTGGTAGATGTTTTTGACATATTTTAGGTCTTGCATTACTCTTCTTTATAAATTCATACAGTACCCCCCTGTACACATATCCTCTTTGAAGTTCAGAGAAAACTATTAGCACTTAAAAGAATTTTGGATCTATCAAACTTGAAATTTAAGTCCCTGTGAAAAGTCCTTATGAAGGTAACTCTGTCAGGAGATAGAAAAGAGAAGAAATATGGACATTTTAAAATCAATCCACAGTAAGTAAATAATTAACTGTACCTTTTTTATATAAGGAGCTGCAATTTTTTTCTCTCTTCTTAGTTATTTTGCAGTTTGTTTCTATTATTACTAGTTTATATTTTTTAAATGACTATGAGTAAAATGCAGGGATTCTTCCTCTCCTGGATATCCATGAAACAAATTACTTTATTCTATTTATGGTCTTTCTGTTTTGCATGGCTTTGAACACAAGAATGTGCTGTGTTTTATACCAATTAGATTTTCTGCAAATCTCCATGATAACAAGTAATCAGTATTTTGTTTTTGCCAACAGAATCCATCAATGAGAAAATGCCAGGAGCAAGACAAGTATGATAAATTACTGCAGTGATCAATACCATTATGATTCATTGCACAAAAGGTCCCACATTGCCCCTCTTGTTTCATTATTTTGTGAAGCGTTTGCTGTGTGCTGTGGACCAGATCCTGATGACAATTACATCATTAACAAATCTTTTGCTAGTTTAGGGGATTTTATACCCTCTCTTTAATGAGACAAATATGAATGATTGCAGATTAATTTAACAGGCAACACCAGATCTTCTTCCAAACTCCCACTGGTTTTCTCTTGCCTGGGAGCACAGTCTGCAGCAATGCCTGGGGGATCTGAACCACCCAGAGGGAGCTGCTGAAGAGAGGGTCTGCCGTGCAGACCTCAGGCTGCAAGAGGTGCTGAGGTCCTTCTCACCCAGTGGATCACCTCCTGCTGCAGGTGGCTGGACTGGAGGAGATGGGGAGAGAGAGGGCTGCATAATGCCAGGGAGGTTGAGAAGGACTTGGATAGCTGGGCCCAAGCACAGCCTCAGTCAAACAGCCTAAAACTCCCCCATCAGCACACACAGAAAGGAGGGGGGGAGCCAATAACACAGAAGAATGGAAGATTGCAACAGTGAGCACCTACAAGAGGAAGAGGGTTCCCCAAAAGCCTGACATGCCCTTTCAGAACCACCTCATTGCCTTGCAGGCTGAAAAGGGAAGATTTATCCAATCAGGAGAGAGGGGACATACGAGAGGATCATTTGTCAAGGGCAAGTTGTGATAGGATAAAGGGGAATGGCTTTAAACTGAAAGAGGGCAGGTTTAGATTAGATATTAGGAAGAAATACTTTATTGTCAGGGTGATGAGGCACTGGAACAGGTTGATGAGGCCCAGAGAAGTTGTGGATGCCCTGTCCATAGAAGGGTTCAAGGCCAGATTGGATGGGGCTTTGAG
Source organism: Acrocephalus scirpaceus scirpaceus (assembly GCA_910950805.1). Classification (NCBI taxonomy): domain Eukaryota; kingdom Metazoa; phylum Chordata; class Aves; order Passeriformes; family Sylviidae; genus Acrocephalus; species Acrocephalus scirpaceus. The sequence goes on along the minus strand of OU383774.1, from coordinate 48,693,514 downwards.
CAACCAGGTCTAGTGGAAGATATTGCTGCCCTTTGGAGGGATGTTGGAACTAGATAATCTTTAAGATTCCTTCCAACCTGAGTCGTCATATGATCCTATAATTCTATGTAATATTTTATTCTTGGTCTGAGTTTCAGAAAAAAATTAAGTAAGTCTTTACTCCTAACGATCTTCCTTGTAAAGATGTATACCTGTCATGGTGCCTTGCAGTGAAGAGGATGAAGTTGCAGCAAGTAACAATTCTACACCCAGACTTGTGGGGAGTGCAGAATTCCTGCGGTTTTATTAGAAATGTGACTAAAAAGTGCAAGTGAGAGTATGAATTGAAAAAAAGAAAGTATAATAAAGTGAGATTTCCTATGTGTAGATCATAAAGTCCAAAGGAAAATGGCTATGGCTTGTCTGGCAGAGGGAGCTGGACTTTTCAGTTCTACTTCTTCTGGGAGTAAATCTTGCCTATTTACAGTCAGCCTCAGGTAACTGTGGAAGTAAAACCATGAATGCATCAAAAGGTAGTACAGATTTATAACAGTATAATTTTTTTTTGTTTAAAACAGAGATTCATTCTCTATTTTGTGTATCAGAAGTACAACATAATTACAATATTAATATGCTTTTGAGAGCTGAATGAATTTCTGAGATTTTACAATTCAAACTGTTAGATATTAGGAATTAAAATTAATGGAAACTGAACCCTCTAAGAAATTTAGCATCTGTGTTAGACTCTATTTCTACCCTAAACGAGCTAAGTAATGGAATAGTACAGATGAATATCTTTCCTTTATGGTTAAACTTATTGAGAAATAGTGCATGTACCAAGAAGGGTTAATTTTATATCCCCAAATTTTATAAGTAATTATTAATAGAATTAATTATATATTTATTATAATTATTTCATGGACATGCGATAGAAAGCTGAATCAATGCAGAAATGGGATTACAAGCACAGAATTTTGAAATACCTGAGGCATGAAAATTTACACATGCAGAAGGTCACGTGGATTTTCCTGACAGAAATATCTATAGAAAGACTATTCTTTCTGATGGAAACTTTCAATGAGCTCCCACTTTCCTACAGAAAAGTCTCTTATGTGAAACTTTTACAAACTCCTTGATGTTATTTCATGTTACAGTATGATATGGTGTTATGGCAATTTTTTTTGCATTCCAAGTCACATACCCAAAATACAGACAGGCACAAATGACATCTCCTTAGCAGTATTCAATTATACTTTAAAACAATATTATTTTAATCTTCTTTAGATTTATTAAAAAGAAATACCTCACTGCAATTTAGACAGCGACTTTTTTGAGGGCGGGCTCGTAAATGATACAAACAGTCAGAAGGCCACTGAAATCCAAATAAAAAGGGATTAAGTTTAAAGATATGCAAAATTTTTGGTTCAAGCCCACCTCTAAATTAAATTGAAATTATTATGGTTAAACACTGATTTATAAGCCTTTTAGGTGTTTCTTTTAAGACTGTTTAACTTGTACTGTGACTCAAAAGCACTTCAGTCTCAAAAGCACCTAATTTAAAATACACGTTTAAGAACTATTGATATCAAATTGATACATTTTGCAATGTTTAGTTAGGTACTTTTCCAGCCATTAAATAATTTTAGTGCTCTTGTCACTTTAGTAATGCGAATCCATTGCACCATGTCTTGGTCACTGTCTGTTTGCATGACTTAGGAACAGAGAAAATGGATCTCTCTGAAGTTGTCTAGAGTCCCATCATTGTGGGATGCTGGCAGCAACTGTTGTTCGGTGAGCTTATGTAGGTTGGGGAGTTCCTCTGAGTCGAGCAGTAGTAATTGAGGAGTGGTAGTAGAGAACAGGTACCACTAGTTGAGAAGGGAGGTAATTGTTTTGTTAGCCAGAAAGATCTCTCAGCAGCCCTACTGGTCACACACACCTGGCCCGCGTAGTGCCAGTCACCCTGCACGTTTAGAATCAGTGGCATGTCTTGTGTGCTTCACCCTCAGTGCAGCTCCTTGCTCTTCTGTTTTACGTAGTACCTGCTGTCTTTATTGTCTGTTTTCTACATTCTGTTGCTCGTGTTATTCTATATCTAATTCTGGTCTTCTATAGCTTTGTGGTGACTCAGATGAGAAAGTTGCAAGCTGCTGGGGAGATGTAAAGGAAATCTTTTTCTGGATATTCTCCAAACAAGCTTAGCATTACTCCCCAAATAAATAGACTGTGGCAGACTTAAATGCCATTTCTTTTCTCTTTCATATAGTAGTTGATATCCTAACAGCAGGAGATTTTGCCATTTTTAACGAAGTTCGTGATTTCACAAATGTTAAAGCAAGGCAAAACAGTGAGTTTTGTCTGCTGCCAGAACCCTAGAATACACTAAGTCTCAAGAATATTGATAGTATTCACACACACACACACACACAAAAATTGGAGCAATCACATTCTTGAGTGATAAGGTAATTACAAGACAGAGTTATGATGCAAATAGCTTCTCCCCTCATAAAAGTGAAAATTTCACATAATACAGTCCAAAAGTGTTGAAAAGCTGTTGAAAACCTTAGAAATGCAGATAGCAAAAGGGAGGTATTTATGCCTGTCAGAAAACCGAAAGCAAAATTTATCTCAGAATGGCAAAAATATCCTGGCAAATAGAGATAATAACAGTAAATTATCAGGAGCGTGAACAGCAACCATTTCATAAACTCAGTGCCCTGGTTTTGTGTGCAGTGTATGTCTGCTGCCTCTGTAAATTCATGCTGTTTATTTCAGAAAAATCAAGAACAAAAGATTAAGTCTTGTCTCTATCTGGCACATCAGGCAGCTGAAAATGCTTCAGATTTAGAAAGGCTTTTCACATTAAAAGTGACTTAAAGAATTACAGGAAAATGTTTTTGGTGTTCCTGGGGACTGGAAAGCATTCAATTCTGAAAGTGAGATACTAACAGAATATATAATTATATATATATATAGCCACTTAGTCAACTTCCAACTTTCCTGTTGAAATCTACATGAGACCATAATGAAAAATTCATTTTACTTCTTTTGCAGACTCCAAAATGAAATTATAAATAGATAGATATCAAGGTGTTATGTTCAAAAGAGTAACTAAATTACTATTTCAAAACCGATCTCAGTATGATATACTTAAATATAGTTTTAGCATAGCAACTGCTGTAGAGTGACATATCATAGGTTCAAATGAAATAAGTTGTCCTCCAACACTGCCTTTGATTGCAGGGGCTTTTTGAATTTATGTTTGTTACTTTAACGTCAAATTGAAGAAAAATTGTAATGCATACTAAACATTCATAAATATACATGGATTCTGGCTTTTCAGCTTTGTTAGAGGCTGCAGGATCTGGTGAACCTGAGGACCCAGGGGCTTTCTGTCACTGCCAGCTGACTCTGAGCATTCCTGCAGCTCTGCCTCCCCAGCTATGGCCAGTAGTGAACTGAGCAGGTTGTGGGAGTTTCCACTTGTCAGTCATCCTCTCATTCTCACTGGGCCTTGGAGATTATAGCATTTAGCCTTTAATCAGGTCACAAATTTAAATAAAAAATAATTCTGACTCCTTCTAAGCCTGTTTTGACAAACTTAAGGCTCTAGAACAAGAAATGTAGCTCTGTGTGTAATGGACTGTGAACATGCTAGGGAGATCAATCAGTGTCCTAGGAAAGCTGAACTCCTTGGATCCAATGTCTCTCTTAGGTGTGAATCCCCTGTGGACTCCAGGCAGTGGAGTAGGTCTCAGGGTGCAAAGGAAGGCCCAGGTTCAGCTCTACCTGCCATCCAGACGTGGGCTCAGGGAGGTGCAACCTGCAGAACTACACGTCTGATTATGAAATGATTCTTTCTGAAAAAGACAACAGTTGCTCCTACCTTTCCAGTTCCTGCTTCCAGTCCACTTTTATTATTTTATTTATTATACTTATATATTGCAATGAAAGCAAGATTTTGATTAAATTTTATTGCATTACTTTTCCACTTTTTCCTTTTCAATCCAGCTTGCAAATACAGAACATAAGAAACAGAAAATCTGCCATTTTTCTTTGCATCCCAACGCACAAACTTTTCTGAGCTGCTGTAATCTGATAGCATTATAATTTGTTTGTTTGTTTGTTTTTAAAGGGAGAAGGAAAGTGAAACAACTGTGGAAACATCAATTTGTTTAGGGGAAGCCTCATTATTTGTTGCTCCTAGCTGATCCTACTGCTCCTGGTCACAGTGCTCCTTACGGCAGTTTGAATCTTCCACAGCTGCTCCTGGCAACACTCAGCCACATCAGCTTCTTCTTACCAGCAATGAAAGTGAGCAGTGAAAGCTCTAAAAATAATTGGAATAAGTTGGAAAGTACAGGTAACAGGAGGGATGAAAATTAGATAATGGAAATGAAAGAAAAGTTTAATTGTTATCGCACACACGCTTACTTTACTGCTATGAACACTGCTTTCCTGATTGCAGATATTCATGTTCATCAAACAGTGGGCCTAGCAAACAGTAACCAAACAGGATGAAAATCATTATCATAATCAATCAGATCCTCAACCTCACCACATCATGACATGATATAATAGTCTTTCAGAAAACGAATAAAATATGAATAGCCTTTTTTTCCCAAGCAAATAATTTGAGAAATATCAATTACATTTTCCAATATCTCTTTATGGGGACTGTTAATGTCTTTGATGTTACTCTTTTTATAACATCTCCTTTCAAGCTTCAGAAATATTTAATGCATGAAATATTTAATGCATGAATACCACAGAATCTGTTCAGGAAATGGTTTTATTAAATAAATGTGGTTTAACTAAGTTCATAGTCATTTTGTGTTCTCTTTCTGTAGATATACCAAAACTCTCTTTGAGTCAATTGAACATCAGTTCAAACTGTCAACAGAAAGGACTTGAAATGAAAAGGCAGGCTGAGCAAGAAAGCTGAGTAAGGATTAGGTTGGTGACACCTAGAAGTTTGATCTACCAGCAGGACTTGCAAGGTGTGGATCTGGTTCTTGTTGCTGTCAAGACTCAGCCACCACCACGTATTCATTCTTCACAAAGTCCCTGAAAGCCTAAATCATGCTGGGGAAAGGGGAGGTAAATTTCCCACTTAAAATACAAGTCACAGACAAATTGCCCCCTTCACATACAAATCTGCACATAGACAGGCACCCAAAGGTATATTGTGCATCAGGGAAAGTGGCTCTAAACTGCAAATCCAAAGTGAAGGTGGAAATACATTTTAGAGACATTACTGTAAAAATGGTGGTCAAGCTCAGCAGGATCAAGGCTTATCACAGTGGGAAAGCACACTGTAGAGCTATAGGTATGAGAAAATACCCACTCCTGATTGTTTCCACCAAAGCTGAGCTGGATCCCCCTGTGGCAGCTAGTCCATGCATGGGTGACTCTAGCACGGACTGACCCAGATGTGCTACTCACTTTTTTCTCCAGCCAAACCAGTTGAACCAGTTATCTCCCACTCCACTCCTATAATTTGAAACCAATTTGTAGCCATTCCAAACTATTATGGCAAATTTTCCAGCTGGCAACTTCAATAATAAACAGAATAAGCTATTTTATTTACTGCACTCAATTTTATATTTGCCACAGGTACTTAAATCTCAATTGGACAGCTGTTTCTACCCATGCCCAGTTTGAAGGAGTGAAAGTGACAGGTGGCAGTAGCAGTAATTCCTGCTTCCATCAGACTTCCTGCAACTCTAAGTGGTTTTGATTAACGCCTGTGCTTATCACTTTCTATCCAAGATCACTCATATATCAGAGCAATCTGATTGTGAGAATGAGTAAACAACCATTTCCTTCACCATATAGATCATTTCTAGGCACCTCTAAATTCAGCAACAGCTAAAATGAGTCATTTTAATGACAAGAACATTGGGTTCTTTGTGAGTTTTATGTACACTGCTTGTTCCACACTTGGTGTTTAGTCTTTCTCAGGGGCAATTCCCAGAAGTAGGCTCTTCAAAGGAGATCTTATTCCGTAATAAAAATTCAGAGAAGACACACATTTCCCCTCCACCTCCATATCTCATATCCTCATTACAGGGTGTACCACTGGCAAAATTATTCTTTCATCTGCAACGGCTGCTGTAATTGGAAGCAGGGTGTATGGCCCTTAAATAATGTGCTGCAATAATTCAGTCTGTTATTAAAAAGTGTGTTATATGACGTTCTCAGGAAGAGACAGGAAAACCTTCCAAGAGTCAATGGATAACCTTTTAGATTTATTAATTTTAACCCAGTGCATTTTATAAAAGGATGCTGTGTTCCTCGGCTTTACACTTCATATCCTCTCTTTCTCAGATGTATAAGAATCTCATAGCTTGAAGGCCTTCTGCCAGTCAGTAATCGCTATAATGTTCTGAAGACTCCCATGGTTTCCTCCAACATCTGCCTCCAGAAATAACAATCCCTTTAGCTAGAGAATTTTGAAAAGCAGTAAGCTGAGCAGTGGATATAGCCACCTACTTTCACTTTAACAAAATTTCTTGCTTTGCAAAGAATATCCCAAATTACTACATTATTGAAAACAAAATAGGATTTGCTGTCATGACACTAACACTACAAGCTCACTGTGATTTTACTGGTGTCATTTGAACCTGGGATCAAAGTTTTATATTATTCATAATAGTTGACACCAGTTCCTTTTTCTAGTATAGAGTGAGACTTTCTAACTCAAAGGAAATGCACTAGAAAAGGTAGCTATCTTTAGCAAACTCTACCCATGGCCCCCTAAGAAGAGCTTCTTTGTGAAAACAGTTTCATGAGCTGCTCATGAAATTTTCTTCTCTTCAGAAACGTGTGTAATTAGGCGGCAAGACATGCCCATTGTGTCCTGAGCTTTTATGTTCAGGAGATCTTTTCAGAATTCTGGTCCTAAATGTTTTGTGCATGAATGAATGTTTAAGGTTGATGTTTAATCCACTGGCTGAATTGCCTAAATTTCTGATGCAAAAATGTCTTGCACAAACTTTGTGATGAAAAACAGAATAAAATCAATTGGATTATACCTGATCATCAGCTGTACTTTGTACAATGTTCATTTGTATTGAGTTTATACTACTTGAAACTACTGTCACCAAGGGCAAAGGTGGGAGAAGAGGGTCCTCAAAGGGTGACAGCAAGTGGCAGCTGAAATGGAAGGATCAGGGCACTTAGCGCTGCTCAGACTACCTACACAGCCACTCTGCTGTGGCACAGACAATAAAGACAGAATTTTTCAAACCTCATCATCTTGCAGAAGCTTACTAGAACTAACAAGAAATCAGGTATCCACTTGTACATAAAAATCAAGTTTTCTTCTTGGTTGTTTTAACAGATTTTCTTCCACCTCTGGATGTGAAGCCAAAATTTCTACAATCCCATGGAGATAATTAAAAAATATTTTTATTTGGACTTAGCACTTGTTTTAACAAGAAACCTTCCACCTTCAGAAAGTTGGAGGAAAATATTATCTTACGCTCATAGTACATTAATCACAATGAGCTTAAAATAATTTATAAATATATTGCATATTATATACAGATAAATTAAAACTAATGGCACACAAAAAAATTCTCACTGTATTTTGGAAGGCATTCAAAGGAAGGCATTCAAAATATTATGTTCCAACTTCTTCTTCTGTTTACTTTATGTTGCTTCAGCAGAAATGCTTTCACATGGTGCCAGGGGAGGTTTACACTGGATATTAGGAAAGGTTTCTTCACTGAAAGGGTGGGCAGGCATTGGAACAGGCTGCCCAGGGAAGTGGTGGAGTCACCATCTCTGGAGGTATTTAAAAGATGTATGGATGTGGCACGGGGGACATGGTTTAATGGTGGACTTGGCAGTGCTGGGTTAGTGGTTGGACTCGATGACCTTAGAGGCCTTTTCCCACCTAAACTGTTCTATGATTCAAAGTTTCCTGATTATTTTCCTAATTTTGGTCATGTGGATTATTCTGTAAGAATTAGGTTTGCATTGAAAAGTTATAAACACTGTGGAAAAAAGTATTTTGAAATTTATATTTGAATGTAACTTATCTAAATAAAGAATAAGGTCAAAAATTGATATTTTGCAATTAAAAAAATTAAAATGGTACAATCTGACTTTTAAAATGTCATTGAAATTCATATTGAAAAAGAGTAAAAACAGTTTATGTAAAAAGGAAGTTTTGAAGGAAAACTGCTCTAGGAATTTCTTTAATCTCTTGTTCCAACTACAAAGCACATTTTTAAATTGCTTTGAGTTAATGGAATAAGGCAATACATGTATATATAAATATACTTGTATACATACATATACATAACATGGGTATATATCTATTTATGTAGGCACAGGTGTATCAACCAGTATAAGAGACTAAACACAACTCTCCTCTGGGAGTGGGATAAATGGAAACAAACTTTGTGATAGATACAAGTGATTACCTGAAAAATAGAAACAAAATAGTGCTTTTCACTAATAACTGAAGGATCCCATCACAGGTTGCCTGGAACGTCCCTAAATTAGATTTTGGTGCCTCAGTCCCACACACAGCCTCAGCAGTGATCAATCTTCTACGATCCTAAAATCAATAGTTACTCCTACAAATAGCACAGAAGGTCCCATGACAGCTGAGGCTGGGCTGCAGGCATGCTCATTGTGCATGGAAAAACTGAGCAGAACAAAGAAAGAGAAAGCAGATCAGGAGTGGTTTGTGTGCTCTGCATCTTGCTCTAGTAACTTATACCTTATGGTCAAATACTGTTATTCTTATTTTCCAACATGTCATAATATTGGCAGTTAAAGAAAGCATTGCTAGGGTAATGTTGGTCTCTCTGGTTAATGATAAATGGTCATAAATTGAAAACATGATACTGGTCCATGACAACCCCAAGAGGTCATGCTGCTGAGTGAACCTCAGCTTCTCAGGAAATATATCATATACCTCGGTGAGTGCATTTTACAAATAAATTGATATTTGACATTTTTGCAATGGCATTGTAAGAGCTTATCAAGTGGGACATTATTACTCCCATAAAGGATATTTGATGGGGTGTTTTCCTGTGCTCAGTTTAGTCAGTAGATTTGACAGCTACCCTCATTTCCTCCTCGTTGCGTTTTTTCTCCTAGCGGCAAATTCAATCTGCTCTGTGGCACCACAGTTGCCATATGCTCCTGGCCTCTCATTTCACGTCAGTGCATCCTTTGAGATAACAGCAGGACACCCACAAGCAGCACATGGACTCAGGATACCCCATGCCCCCAGCAGCCTTTTGTTGAGCCTGTGCAAAAGCAGGGACACAGCTGGGTCACCTTTAGTGCAGCAGAGCCATGCAGACTGGCTGTGTGCTAATAAATAATGTCCACAGCCACCTTAACAGGAATATTAAGCTGCACTTTCAATTGCCTGGCTCAGTTTCTCAAACATCCCTCCCAGCTCAAGAGATTTACTTGAGATTCTTGCTATGACATCCACCATTTCTGAAGTCAGTTCTTTGCACAACCTGGATTTATGCTCTTCTTCATGAAGCAGATTTTTAGTCCTTCCTCAGATTTCTCTTTCCATAGCCTGCTTCAGACCATTCACTCTGCCTTTATCATCATACTCCAGAAGTATTCCACTAAAAAAATATATCTTAAGCATTTAGGTGGGGACTATGCCTAGAATACTTTCAAACTGCCTCTCTCTGCCCATACTGGTGATCCTATATTTTTTGTTCTCCTCTTTTAATTGCCATTACTCAAAAGCACTTTCTATTCAATTCATTCTATTCAATGTAACTTAAAAAAACATAAAAGTAATTGCAGGCTATAATTTATCTTACTTTTTGGCAGTTCTCACCTTATGCCTGACCTCTGACACTGAAGATGATTTAAGTTAATTTATGGTTACTTTGCTGTGAAGCAGCCTTGATTGTTCACACAAATTTAATGTTTTCAGCTCTGGAGGAAACAGCTTCCAGTAGTCAATAGCCGTTGAACCACTTTTGGTAGAGCTGTGTGAACATCATTGTTAACACTAGCTGGTGTTCAACAACTTGGTAAATCAGAGGGATAACTTTAGGTGGCACCCTGTAAAAAAAGATAGGAAGCAGTATTTTATCTAAATATAGTGCCTACTCTCTAATAGGTTAAAAATTTAAGCAAAGAGTATTAGAACTCAAACTACCTGGTGACATTGGTAAATACATATCATCTGCATTTCTGACACAGAATTATTTTTCTTCCTCTATTATCATACAGTGAATGCTGGAGGAAGCTGCAGCAACAAAGAAGACAGAAAGACATATTCTGCTCCTTTAATTAAAAATTAACAAAAGAGATTGGTTTTACCAATGTCAAAACAAACACACTAACTCCTGAAGGAAAAATCCTACATTTATCATTGATGAAAAAAGCGAGACACAAGGAAAAATTATGTATTAAATTAAAGCCAAGGACTTTAAGAGTGGCTAGCTGATCTAATTACAATTTAAAAAGTGGTGTTAAATAATTTCTGTTTTTATTTATAAAACTCTCTGAGCAGCTGAATTATTTATATGTTGTACTACTGCAGAATGTTATAAGCCATTTTGCTCAGATGAAAATAAAACCGATGCTATACTCTCACATCCCAAATCTCAACACTGCAACAGCTGTCTAACATTCCTAGCAGATTTTTAGGCATGTTCATGTAATAAAGAAGATCTCTAGCAACTACAGCTAGAAAAATATCTGCTTCTGTAAGAAAATGTTCACCCAAACAAAAGACCTCTTATCTGTGTTTCTTTCTAGTGCTTCTTCAGTCAAGAAGTCTGTGTGTGTGGTGTTCCAGTTGCACTGTTTCTCTCCAGCTTATGAATCACCATAAACAGTTGATTTTCAAGACTTAATAGGCATCAGGAAGGACATAACAAGAAAAATTAAAGCTTTCATTTGCACAGTTGTAGCAGGGGGCTTCTCATGTTTTTCTGTATTTTACCCAATACAGGGTACCTTGGCATTGTGATGCCTTCACTTATCAATTTTTACAGCATCATTTTATATATTTAGGTATCTTTAGCAATGCCAAAAATGCTCTCTTTTTGTTCTTTTTGCTCAGGATCGTTTGGGATAGTTTTTCTCAATTCAGCAGTTGAGCAACTGTTTCCCCAATCTCCAGCAAGAAGTCCCTCTTCCCTCTCCCCTCCAGGAGAAGGCAGTTCCCAGCTCAGGAGGAAGATGGATATTGCACGTACTATTTTAGGGACATTTGATATCACATCCTGACATGGCCTTCTGCAAAGAAATTGTTCGGCTGTGCTGGTTTGAAAGCAAAACCAGTGATGGACTCCAAGTCAGAAATACAATTTAATAAGAGGAAAAGAAAAGAAAAATAAAGTAAAATAAAATAAATACAATAGTACAAAAACCCACTGACAGAGTCAGAATACAACCTGATACCTTGTTAGTTAGGGTGGTAGTAGCAGTCCAGATGAAATGGTCATGTTGAGGCAGTGATCCTGTAGAAAGGTCTAGTAAGTCTTGTTCTCTGGGAGTCCAGTGGGTAAAAGCTGCCTGTGCTGTCCCAAACCCCGGATTATATCCAGGTGGGAATGCTTGGCTCCTCCCCCTGGGTGGAGCATCTCACAATGGGATGATCTCATTCTATGAGTCATGCAGTGGGTCCTTGATGGCCCATTAAACAGAGATAACTCCCGGAGGAAGTTATCTATGAGTCATGTGGCAAGGCATTGTTGGGCCTATTAACAGAATATAAGGGAAACACTGCCCCACCTGGTTCCAACAGCTCATGAAGATGACGATAGAATACATCCTTTGGGCACATCTTACATTGTAACCGAGGACATTGGCATAGTTTATTTTAGTGCTTTCTGGGATTACTAGTGTGTTCTGCACTAGAAAGCTCAGTCTATAGTTCAGAAAATGTTAAATGCAGCAAAGTTTTTGCAGGTATTTCTCCACATTTTCAACAGGTCTGAGTTATTTCAATTTGATATTTTCTCCTTTTGTGCACATAGAAGCAGACCTTGAGCTCTGTCACTGAGTGTTTACTTTCACAATGCTACAGTGTCTGTAAAGGTAAATCCTTAAGAGGTTTGAAGACAGTGGATGTAATAGACAAAAAATTACCTAGTAGGCAGATGTTCAGAAAGACTTGGCATGCTTGAAATTGTGTTCTTAGAAATGATTTTTAACATCAACATTCTTTGTGGCTATGAAAACAGCAAAACAAATTGGTCAAGGTCTGAGCAAGAGCACTGCAGGACAGCACCGTGGGTGCACACCCAGTTTCAACCTGAGCAAAAGTCAAGACCAGGCTCTTATCTGAAGCAGCTGAGAGAGGGCAAAGAAAAGCCTCAGCTGAGCAGCAAAATGCTGAGACTGGTGCCTGAAAGGAGGACCAGAGACTTATTTTCAGCAAGCACCTGGAAAATGCATTTAACTATGGCGGAAAGCAATGACAGACGTGCCATAGTCATGGCAGCTGTGTTCCTAATTAGGTTCCTTGGAGCAGCCGTGCTAACAGAAGTGGCTGCCAGCCTTCAAAGAGGGTTGAATCTCCAAGGGACACTGAGGGAGGCAACCAGCAGACCAAGAGGATGGCAGGAGAGTAAAAGCACTGAGGGCAGTGGGGAAACCCTTCTTTCAAGACGAGCAGTGCCCCTCATCCTGCCTTTCTGTGGATGGAAGATGAGAAACTTGTTCAGCTCATACATAAAGTCCTGGACAACTTCCCCTATAGCAGCCTCAACTAAAGATCTCCTGAGTCACTGAGTTTCCAGCTGTCCTAGTCAATAGTGTCTACTCTGTTACCTAGGGAGACTATTGTGTTAAGAAGTTTTGATGATCTACTTGATCAAGATAGATATACTCCTGACATTCCCTCATTCCCCTCTATTGTTAAATTCTGCTCTAGGTGAAATAACTGAATGAATGGAAATCAAGCAGAAAAGAGACAAAGAACGACTCCTGTGACCCCTGTTCTTTCCTACCTTCCTCCTTTGCTACTCACTCATTCAGAGGCAGACTGAATACTGAGCTTTTTCATGTCCATAATTTAGTAAGCTGACATTGTAAATGCCTCTCACTCTTCAAGACTCAATCAGCAGATCATGTACTGAGAAATGAAAGGACCTCCTTAGTTCAGCCAAGCATGCTGAGGAATCAAAGTCTTAAATGTGGACAGAACTTGACATTTGCTCAGGTCAAAAATACAAATAATATTTGGAACCTGCATCTCAAGGAGGTGATAAATGCTTGTAAGATAAGAGCTGCAGCTGTTGACTGTAGGTGAATACTACACAATGAGGTGAATACTCACCTCAAAGAGAATAGAATATGAAATGAGCCTGCAAAGAACAAGAAGTGCCCTTTGGAATTCAGGAAGTATGAACTTAAAGTAAAAAACATTAAAAATGGAGTTAAATCAGGTCTTTCAGTGGAGATTTTTAAAAAGATGAGGGGGTTTTGATCATGCAAAAGAGAGAAGAAATTTATGGATTGCTCTGTAGTGAGGCAAGGTTTATCGGAAATCCTGGACTGTCACAAAGTGAAAAGGGTGCCCTATCCCACATGGGTACTCAGAAGCCAAAGTAGCTACTCTGTGGAGCAGACTTCAGCTCCTCAGGTGTTTTCTGATAGAATTATACAAAGCTTTGGGTTGGAAAGAACCTTACAGATCATCTGCTTCCAAAGCCCCTGCCATAGACAGGGTCACCTTCCATTAGACCAGGCTGCTCAAAACCCCACCCAACCTGGCCTTGAACACTTACAGGGATGGGGCATCCACAACTTCTCTAGGCAACCTGAACCAAGACTTCATCACACTCACAATAAAGAATTTGTTACCAACATCTAGTCAAAATCTGTCACTTTCAGTTTAAAGCCACCCTTGTTTCCTATCACTACATACTGTTGTAAAAATTTCTAGATGTGTGGTTCACAACTGCAGTAATAAGTGTATTTTAATTTCAGAAACTGTGTTTGAAGAAATAATTAAATGTCAGTGGCTTTTGTTTCAACCTTATTTGGATCCATAACCTTTCAATGCTGCTGTGAAGCAGGTTTAAGGGACAACTCACTGACCCACATTTCTGAGGAAGAATCTGCTCCAGGCTGGGGAAGATGGTGCCATTTCTTGGCGCCATGTCCCTCCTGCTCCAGGACAGAAGGCTCCAAAGGATGGTAGAATGAGGCACAAATGAAATGGCAATACACAGTACTGCTGTAGACCTCGCTTCCCAGGAGCATAAGGGAACCAAATTTTTGTAGGTAAGGATAACTGGATAACTGTCTTTCGGGAGACCATCTGGTGGAATTGGAAGACTGAGAATATTTTAAGCACAGAAACCCTGTGTTAGGTTCTGAACAGGGCCTGACAGGTCCTTCCTGTCCCTTCACAGTTTTGAGAATTAGTGTACCTGAAAACTGGTTTGATTTTTGCATTTTTACCTGCTGAGCTAATAATGATTAGCTTTACCTTGCCCATATAAGCTGGGATTTGATCCAGGGCTCAGAATTATACCAGACACAAACAGGACCTTGCAGTTGAATTAGTCACATGGCTTTTTTGCACAATAGGCACACTCGTACAAGCAGGATGTTGTTATTTGGATTAATCCTGTCTTAACACAGTAGTGCAGCACATATCATGCAGGAGAGCTGTCCTGGCCAGCAGCCACACTGATCTCTTTTTCCAGCTCAAGTTTTCATCAGCTCACTGAGTCCACAAAGCAGTTGAAAGACCCTGCTGAAATGAGACAGATTCAATTAAAGCTGTGACATATAGTACTGAAAGGGTTGTTTTTCGTGAGTGCCCAGTTGCTTTGCTTTGAGAGAAAAGGTTTGTGTTACCTGAGGACATATGCAGAACAGCTTTTACCATCAGTGAAATCCTGTATGAATGGAACCTTTGCCACAAGCCTAGTAATGGGATGGATGGATGGATGGATGGATGGATGGATGGATGGATGGATGGAAGGAAGGAAGGAAGGAAGGAAGGAAGGAAGGAAGGAAGGAAGGAAGGAAGGAAGGAAGGAAGGAAGGAAGGATGGATGGAAGGAAAAAAGGAACAGAAATGTGCTGAGCCTGTTTGTGTCTGGCAAATCCAGCCATGCACAGCAAAGCATGAAAGGCAAAGATGAAATTGGAAGTACAGATGCTGAGGGCCTGGGGAGAAGTATGGTCATTGTGTGCATCACCACCAAGCTCTTCCATGGCTCCCCTGGGGTGGTTGCAATGGTAGCACCAAGGCAGACAAAAGTGAGGAAAAGTGGAAGTTTTAGACCAGCTGAGGAAAAGATGCTTTCTAGAGAATACAAAAAGCTAATGAGAAAAAGCACTGATGTAATTCCCTGAAGTGTATTTTATTTATGACATTGCGTAACAAACATAGTGCCATTAATAGAATTAATTTAATTGACAATTTTACTTAAGAGTAATGGACATTAATTACTCTCATTAATTACAAAAGGTAAGTGGCAGGGATTTTATTTGGGGACTTAAAATAATTCTTAAGAGCTGAGCCCAGGTTTATGTATGTTTAGATTTACAGGTAAAAATGGGGAGTCACCTTTGACACTACGATATGTCACTCTGAGGCTTAAACAGCATTATTGTGTTCAGGTCACAAAACAAAGAATAACTCAGATTCAAAGGTAACTCAGGCAAAGGGCTTTACACACTTGAACAGGATCAGCAAATTTAATTGGATTAGCCAAAAAATTGAGCAAACAGATTATAAACTATTCCTTAGTAACGCTGTATGTCAAGTTTCCTGACTCTTTACATAATACAGGAGATGCATCAATCATCAGATTGATGTCAGCTTCTTGTGTCAGCTTCTTCCACTAAAGGAATACGCCAGGGTGCAGAAGGGTTCTAGGGGATAGCACATTTTGTGCCTGTGATATATTTCAAGATCTATACCAGGAAATATTGCAAAGGACAATTAAGTGATTTTAGAAGGAAAAATGTGAAAATGGAGGGAAGGAAATATCATTAGAATTTGGATATAATTGCTTATTTATGCAAAGCCAGAAATAGTTGGTGAACATAATCAAACCGTTTTAGAATATTGCTCATATATTAATTTTCTGAAGTAAAATAATTCTTTACAGCAATTTTGGCAAAAGAGAGGCAAATGCAGGTGATGGAAAGTTGTGCAGAAAAGGATGTAACTTGTGATTTCTATGACTTGGATCTATAGGATGCCTTTTATAGCTCTTGAGTCTGTTTTACCTGGCATCATGCCTTTATAGCATAGCTGCTGGAAGTGCTTTTATTGAGATTACTTAAAAGGATATGCTCTTCATGACATGTTCAGTGGCATTTCCCCTTTGGCTTATTAGGAGCAAGTGTTAATTCTTTTGATTAGTACATAGCCAAACTACTCTGTGAAAGTGAGCTAATTTTAGTCCTACTTCACATCAAACATTATTCTTTATCTGAACTCTAGTTGAAGAACCCCAGGCAAAGTTCTCACTCATGGCAGGTTAAATAAAACCTAAAGAAAAACTCAGTGAATAACCAGTTAGATAGACTTGTAAGAACATTTTTGATCTGGTATTGTTAAAGGTATGGTCTTCAGAGGTGCTGAGCAGCTATGTGCAGCTCCACTGACATCTTGAAAATTGCAAGTGATGGCTTTGCTGTGGGACCACTGGAGTTGGCAAGACTTAACCTGGTCATTGGCCTGCTCTTTCTTACAGGAAATAGGAGCTGTTTTGCTTTCTTATGTTTAAATTCTTGCTTTTAAGCAATGACTCATGATTTCACTTACCTATGGGTAAATCTCTGGTGAGACTGTATTCCTATGGTCTAAGCCCTGTAGGTCTCATGCCTGTTGGAAGAGCTCTGCAGTAAGTGATCTCATACATTTAGGATAGGGGGGAAGCAAAAGAAAACCAGCAAATGGTGTCCCACAGCTATGTCATCCCATCAAGTAACTCAGGCACATTGGAAACAGAGCTACTGGATTGTGTGAGGGGTTCCAGCTTCTCCATGGACTCTAAAATTACAGACTCTTCACTCCTGGCTCCCTGCCTCTGCCCCTTCTCCATCACACTAGTCACTTCCACCCCACAACAAGCAGGTTCTGCTTCATTTTTACATTACCTCCATCTACGTCTTCACCTCTTACATTAACCTGGCCCCAGTGTAAATTTTCCCTCATTATTTCTCCCTTTTTTTTCTCCTGACTTGTCTCAGCACATTTCTGTATTTTTTGTTGCTGAGGAAACTGCCCTTTTCCTCAGACAACGGGAAAACACCTCCAGGGCCCTTTTCCTAATGTTTCTTTCTGTGTCACTCAACTTCTTTTCTTTCTCTGTGAAAAAAAGTGAAGAACACAGGGGCCAGAGCAACTGGGTGGGTCCATCTCATTTTTCCCAGTCAGGTCCTATGAAAAGGGTATCATCAGTCCCTTTGCTGTCCCTGAGGGCAGCCAGCCTCATTCCCTTCACCCCAAGGTAGGGAAAGTGCTAAATGCTGTGAAATGGCAGCATGGTCTCACCCTGTCAAAGGCTGAGCCCCTGCTATATGCTGCTATCCGTACAAGATCGCAGGTTTAGGCAAATAAACGTATTTTCCCTGACACAGCTTATCCATTTTGATCAATTCATAGGATGCTAATTTGAGTAGCTGAGCACAAGGATAATTAGCAATCATGTCAGTGATAGTACATTTATTCAAATTAAGTAAAATGTGAGTAATCTCTGAATGGTTTTTTTTTAGCCAGCACAGAGGAGACTCATTTAGCAGCTAATTTTATACTTCTCTGAAAGAGAAAAACAAATTCTAGAGGCTATTCCTGCTTTACATGTTAAGAAGACCCTGGGCTTCCAGGAGTAATATTTTAACATGATTCAGAAAACTCATTTTCTCATTTTGCTGCCAAGTTGTGGAAGAAAAGGTTTTGATCCAATTGCTCTCCTAGTTTCTTTTTCCTCCCACTCACCCCATGGGTAGGATGTCTGCCCTCCACCCCAGGGGTGAGGAGCCATAGCACAGCTTGTTGCAGGCATGGATACTTCAGTTTGCAGCCATTTGGTTCCTTGCATGTGGAAGTTGATTGAGTTGACTTATAGCCCTTAGAGAGGATTTTTTGGGTAATACTACACCTTCTCACTAATGAAATTCCTGCACATAAACTCCTGCAGGACTCTCACAAGTAATTTTACTGCACATATTTTACTGCTCTTCTGGCAAAGGGGTACAGTGCACACAGGCAGAGAGGTGCAGCAGCTGGTAGATGGATGGACAACAGGTAGGATCCTTTCTAACCAGCCTTCAGTTTCTTTGGGACTGTGTGATAGTGATCTCCCTCTTCTCAAATGAGACCTTTGCACCTGGCCTTTGTACTGACCACCTCCAGCCAGGTGTACAGCTTGCCCCAGGTTTGGTGTGCCCTGCTGGCCCACGGCATCTGCAGGCACCAGCAAGCACCAGCTCATCCTGGGGCAGTTCTGCACGGTTTGAAGGCCTCATATGTGGCAAGAAACCCTGGTCCCTCAAGTACTTCCCAAAGGAGGGTGCACACAGCAGTCAGTGCCCACCATACACATGAGTCTGTGCTTTCATGAAGGTTTCTCTTCTTTCTTGAAACCCTTCCCTGTCAGATCCATCTGCTTTACTGGTGGCTTGGGAGGGACAGGGCTTCCCAGGGCTCTGGCCCTGTTGTTGCTTCTGTCTATGTGCCCAGGGCATAAGACAAAACTGCTCTGTGTCTCAAGAGCAACTGGGACTAAAGACACACTTTTATCCTCCTGCCTGCCCCCTGAGTTTGATCTGTGCTCTGAAAGCCACCCCCTGCCCCATGGGGATCTTTCCTGAGGCACCAGGAACAGGGTGGGTCTGGGATGGGCTGCCCTAAGCATTGCTGAGCCTTGAGGGAGAAACAAGACTGGCATCATCTCCACTTAGAGTAATCAATTCTTTTATGCATGTGCCAAGGATTACGTCAGGAATCAAACCAAACAACATTAGTTAATTAACAGTAGTTAATTTGAAACATCCTATAGCAAGTGAGTTAGAATTTAGTGAATCCTATCCACTGATTCCTTTATAATGTGAAGGTGGAATATTATACTAAGATGAAGTCAACAAATTAAAACAATCCTGTTCTAGGTGATGTTTCCAACCAGAGATTTTTTCCAAAAATTTCTACCCATCCAGTCCCTGATGAAAACCCACGTGTGCCACTTGTGCTGGTACCAGGACAGTGGGGACATAAGCAGGCTGAAAACAGTGTTCAGAATTGCTCTGGTTTGGATGAAGTACAGCACACCTTCTTCATCAAGATTGCCTCTGCCTGGTGCTCCCTTGCTGGGCTCACTTTGCCTTGAGGAAACAAACACCAGCTTTGCAGATCTCTGAGAGCTTTAGAGTCTTTTCCTTGGTTTTCCTTGGTTTTCCTCAGAGGGTAGCATAGTGAAACTTTATTGTGCTTACCTGTATTAACTGCTTTAAGGGAGATCCACATCTTCAAAAGAGGCCCATAACACATGCAAACACACATGCATTACTTAGAGACAGCTGCTGCGGTAATGACCATGTGCAAAGAATAACAGAGCCACAAGCCCTAAGCACCATCCTCACAGAAGTCTGTGGATGTAACCCTAAAACCCTGTTAGCCTAGTGGGACTAAGTATATCCAATGGTTTTATTATTTTGCAGTCCAAAACTCAGCTTCCCCCCTTACTTCCTGATGTTTGGATCAACCCTGGGAATTTTTTCACTGAGAGACAGACTGGCTCATATTTGGATCAACAAATTTTTCTGAGTGCTTGAGAAAATTCTTACCACATGGACTGAGTCCCAGACAATGGACAATGACTATTTTGGACAGATTTGGCCTAACAATGGAAAAACACATTATCAGTGATGACTTGTACTAATTAATTCTTCCTCCCTAGAATCAGGCCATATGTGATATTGATTCATTCAGTCATAGAGTTTCCCACTGCAGATATAATGATAATGCAGAGGCAGCAAGCTGAGTGGCTCACAGCAGCATATCAGTGCAAAATACGTAGCAGACACACACCACCGAGAGGGAGAAGATTGAGAAAAAAGCACTAGGCAGAGCTCTAGAAGTACCACTTACACGATCCCGATGAAAGCTCCAAAGGGGAGCTCCTTGTGTGCTGTTTTAGAAAAGCAAAATTCTGTTCAGCTTTCCATGCCCAAGGCAATGCTATTTGGGTAATTGCTCACTGAAAACCAGTGACTGTTTCTGTTGCATTTTCTGAGGGAAATTAGAGACTGAGCAGGAGAAGGGCTGATCCCTGTAGGAGTCTTGAGAGAGACTGTTTCTTGCATGACCATGTACAAGCTGAAGTATAGTGCCAGAGGCCCCAGACACAGGTGTTTATCACCCTGCCAGACACAAGGCATCACTTCTCACTATGAAATCACAGAAGTTACATCTTATTCAATAACTGAGCACTGAGAGAAGCTCAGTGACCTTTAGAGGTTTGGATTCACTCCAGTCTGCACTGCAAAGGTGAGAGAGGGTGTTGTATGGACACTCCTCCATGGGCCATTCTGCCAAACCAAACTGAGCTGAGTCCAGAAGATCTAGACTGCAGCAAATACTGCCCCTAAACCCATGTTTCTCATCCCATTCCAGGGCAAACCTTGGGATGTATAATTTTGAGCAATATCAGAATGAATCACTTCAGCATTTGCAGAAGTGATTAGAGTACCTTCTTTTGGCACAATGCATTGATCTTGTTGCTAGGTTCATTTCATAATTTTCAGCTCGGAGTTGATGATTACCTTATTGATCTTTGTGAACAAAAGGATGGAACAAATACAGGGTGCTGTGACCTCCAAACACACTCAGTGGGACAAACCCTTTATAAACCCTGGCCCATGAGAAGAAAGAGAAGGGAAAAGAAGTCAGGACTCCCTGAGCCCTGCAAACCCAAGACAATTCATGGCAATTCACAGAACATTGTGACTTGTTTCAAATCTATGAGGGAAAAAGAAAAGTAATTTTCCCCAGGAAAACACTGCAGGCTTCCTAAACATTATTTTTGTTTAAAATGCCTTTCTAATCAAAGCTTACTGGCCAACTCTAATTCTGAATTTAAAAAGTATAATGAGAAATTTAGTTTTTCAAAATCTTCATAAGGTAGAAAAACTATCTCAACATCAGAAACATAAGTAAATGTATGCTTATTTTCAAATTATTAATTTTATATTTAAATGAGAACAGCAACTCTGTTGCTTGCTTTGATGAAACATCATCTTCCTCCTTAGGACAAGATGAATAGACAGAAATGAATGGGAGCTGTGAGCTGCTAATGCATCACTTAGTTTCCAGCAGGGCCTGAAACAAGACAAATTTAACCTTGCAGGACTGTGTAGAACTGGGTGAAGTTTTTCTGTAAAAATCACCAAATATCCCTTGCTTTTCTTGAAACTTGCAGGAAACTGAGGAACTGTTGTGAGATCCACTTTCTTCCCAAAAAGCATAACATAAGAAGGACTGCACAAAACTGAGCTTAAACAGCATTCAGAAAAAAAAAAAAGAACTCCAAAGCTACCAGGCCATAGGTACTCTGCTCTCTGTTACTTGATAAAAGGGTTGTTTCAAAATAATTCCAAGGTTTTCACTAATCCACTTGCAAAGACACCCATGGGCACAAAGGAGGTTTCAAAAAGGCTTCCCCAAGGGGTTCTGAACCTGTGCCCATTCCCATTATCCCAGTGAGGGCAGAAGGTGGCTTGTATACAAATACAAGCATTCACAGAAATGTCCATTTAGGCAGAAGCTTAACTTGCATGACCTCTAAGAGATGAACTGAACAGACAGTACCTCTCCCTTTGAACCCAAATCTGAGCCCCAGGGATGGATTTGAGCTTGTTACATTAGTGGTGGATCCCTCCCCGGCACCTCCTCAAAGGAAACCATCCTGTGAGCCTGATTTTAGTCTGCCATAGGCCATGAGGCAGTCACAGTGTTGGCCATGGCAATCAGCCTTACATGAACCGTGTGAGATAAGACCATGGGCACTGCTGCCTCACAGCTGAGCATGCAGCTCCCATTCATCTTCCTTTTTTCCTTGGCTTTGAAGGCAAACAATTCACCTCAGCTTTGAATCTTGAGTGTAAATTTGACTTTCCTTAACTTTCTAAAGTATTTTAATCTAGTCCTTTCCAACTGCCAGATACAGCCAGCATTACCACTAATGGATTACAATACATTAAGCTTTATGACTTGGTGACTGACACTGTTTATATCACAGAGGTTTTCATTTATGTACATTCTGTTTGTCTCGATTCCCAAACCTCAAATTCACTAGCTAAGAAGGGCTGCCAGAGCTGATATAGGGAGTAGTATTTAAAATACATTTGTCAGCCAAAATAAATCTGTGATAGTGTCTCTCTGAGGGTTTCATAGAAAAAGGGTTATCAAAAAGCTTTTTCTGCAGGAGTTGTGCAATTACCCAGTTCATGTATACATACACAAATGTATAGGTGTATCAAACAAGTCCTGAGGACTCATCTGTCGTACAGAAATAAAATTTACTTCAACCAAATATATAGTTTTCTGAAGCTACAAATTGTTCCAGAGCCCAGAAAAATAAGGTAAAATAAAACAGAGACCCACATTTCACTAAAGGTTATTTGGTTTCATGTGTCTAGCTTTAGCTGTCTGTGGCTTTACTTTCAAAGCTACTGCAATCCAGGACTTTCCATGGACTTATAGACTTGAAACTGTGGTACCAATTGACATCTACAGTGATCCCATCTTACCAGGCACATAGTAATTTGCCTGAGGTCATGCAGGGTTTTGCAAAAACCCCCAGAATTTACCTGATTCACATTCTCTCAGTCTCAATGGATTTTCATCACCTTTGTGCAGCACAGAGCAGTGCTCTGGAAGAGGAGATTAAATACCCCTGAGCAATAGGCACGTGCAAGAAAATTTGACACAGGCTTTGAAAATCAGCTGAGAAGTCATTTTAGGAATGAGCCAAAACAACAAGATTATAGACGCAGTCTGGAAATCCGAAAGTGGAGAGGAGAAGAATTTTTTATGGGTGACCACATTTAGAAACCTTGACCAATGATAAACCATTACTGGGACCTGGGTTTGAATGAAATTTTGCTGAGAGTCAAAACTAAATCATCACAAAAAAGGGATTTCAGTGGACATGATGAAATACAACTGAGATGCCATCAGTCCTTGAATACTTGAGGTTATGTAAAATTTTTATACTATCCAAGCATGATTTGGAGTAAAGTTACATATTTATCTAAACAGTAACATTTTGTTTTATAGATATCAAGCAAAGCCATGCACTCCAGGACACGAAGGGAACTGATTTTACTTTTAACAAATTCAACAAATTGGTCCCTTTGGTGTTGCATTTATTTTTTTTCTAGTTAGCCCTTAAGAGAGTCTTACTGTAGCAATAGAGAAGCTGGTCTCACACAATTTGCCTGGGTCTCCTTTCCTTTTCACTGCCAATGTTAGAGCTCCTCCTGCCCCTAATGCACATATCCTGTTTCCTGCTTTCTTTGATCATGCACCCCCACAATGTCCATGTGTGCCATTCACCCCTTCTCAAGGACACTGCCATGTCTCCTTCCAGCAAGGTCCCATCTCACCCACCTCACCTTTCCCCAAATTGTGCAGCCAAGCCTCCAGCTGGGCATAGGGCTCTCACTCTGCAGCACATGGGACCAGACAGTAACTGGGCCCTTTCAGCCTTAAAGCCTATGGCCAAATACAGTGATAGCCATAGGGAGAAGACAACTGAAGACAGGAATTTCATGTGCCTTTGAGTACCCAAAGCTGCTGCTGTGGTACCAGGATAAGCCAGGCTGTTACAGGCTCAAGCCTGAGCAGAATGACCAGCGGGCTGTATAGTCCATTTGGTACTCGTGAGTGAAGACAGGCACTCAGTGCACTGAGCTGAAGACCTAGTCATAGCAGAAAAAAAAACAGCCTCATTGCCTGGGAAAAGTATGTTAAAAGGAATCACACTGGCTATAGATAATTTTTCTTCCTGTTCTGAAAAAAATTATACCACTGCAGTGTTCCCGGTACTGGGTGCAGAGGAATTAATTAAAGACAAAATAACAATTGTGTCTTTAACAGCCTGCAAAACTCCTCCTTTTTCTCAGTTTGTATAGCACTGAGTTCTGCCTCCTCCTGTAAAGTTCTTTAGCTTTGAGTGTGTTGACCACAGGTTGATAATTCTTCCTTCATGGTAACACTTGGACGAAATCTCCTAACTACATTCAGCATTTACATGTAGGGACTTTAACCTCAGGTACAGGATGGGTTATTCAAACTACAGGAGGCAGATTTATGAAGGTGCTGCCAAGGGCCCAAGGTGGCTGAACACTGGCAAGCAGGAAAATACCACATTTTGTTTTTTCAGAGTATTCCTTGCAGCAGGCATCGATGGGAGCACTGAAACACAATAGACCTGGGGTGCTGCTTCTCTGTATTGACCCTGTCAATCAATGGCACATCTGTCTTCTCTGTGGGAAGAAAATGTGGTAAAATTTGCCCAGATGTGAGGGCATAGGCTGGCAAAAAAAGGTAAGCAAGAGAATAAATCTGAGGTGCTCCGGGCATTTTCTACTTCACAGTAGCCTTGGTTTAAAAAAGATGGCTGTGTCCATGTCAAGGGCACACCAGACTAATTGGGCTGGGGTGGGTGACTAAAATCCCCTCAGCCTCCCTGTTAAATCTGTTTGAATGGTAGGTTCACTACACAAAAGAAAAAAACCCAAACAAGCTGGGGACCAGTGGGAGAAAAGAGAGCGAAAGACAAGAAGAAATAGAAAAGAGAAGTAAAATTTAAGACTGCATGAAGTTTCTAAGAGTCTTACAGGCCCTGGGATTTGTTAAGCAATACTGGTTCTGAGAGCTGAGTGGTGTGAAAGTTTAAAGTGTTTCAGGAGGAACTGACAGACTTGTAATTATCCCTGTCAGACTGATGAAATGTGTGGAGCTTTGCAGCACGCCTGTGAAGAAGCCCCACCAGGTTAATCTGCCTCTGTTGCTTTTACAGAGCATTTCCCTTTGCCTGTCTTACAGGGCTGATCCACAACCCCTGACAAATAACTGGAGAAAGAAAAGATTGTTATGTTTTTCAACCTGTTAATCTCCTTTCTTTATCTCCCTTATTCATAAATTAAATTGAGACGCTTGCCCAGCAAAGATGATAATGTTTGTTATTCAATAGCTTATTGTTGAAAATTCCTGTTTCCTGCTGCTAGGAAAAACAAACTCTCATGATTTTCTATTCAATAATCTCTTCTAGCAAGTGATTTAAATGTAAAGCTTTGCCCTGGTTTTGTTTGTAATCAGACTAGGGCTTTAGATGAGCTGTGGACTGGTGCTGCCTGGACAGAGCGGTGGCACACAGACGTCAGAGGCACGAGGCTGGCTCTCAAGAGGGGTGTGGGCACCAGGACCTCAAGGTGTCAGTGACCACTGGTGATCTCAGAGGCAGTTTTGATCACAGAGAAGTCAACAACATGAGCTCATGTCTTGTTAAACAGTAAGGGATTTAGGACTAATGGTATGATTTTGCCCAGGGAGCTGTGCGTGCCTATGACAATACAGCTTTTAGCAGTATGTGGGTTAGGCACTGAAGTTTTATACTAGCTTTGAATCTATTTTAAAAATGATTAGAAGTTCACAAAGTTATTTGAAGCTACTTGTCTCCTCCTTTATACATTTTTAATTATATTTGGTAATTTCAGATGCAAGAGAGCTTTTATGTAACATTTAGATGTGTACTTCTTGAATAATTAATTGCATCCTGAAAGGGATGATTTGGTCAACTCAAATGCGATTTGTTATTTGTTTAATGTGGCATATTTCCATCTGTACAATAATGATTGCATGAGATAAATTAGAAAGACTGCATTTTAAAATAAATTCTAAAAATACAGAATTAAGAAAATCTTGTTGTGTTCCTCACAGTGCCTGAGAGGTAAAAGCCCCATATTCACTAAAGTACACCACACATGTTTTCTTATTTCTGGCTCACAATTAGTGTGAGAGGGGCTAAATGACCCCCTGCTGCAGAGAGGTGCTCTACATCCACAGTGATACAAACAGAATTTTGCTAAACATTTTTCAGTATAAAGACAGGTAACTGCAGCCTTGTCACCTGAACAGGGACGCCTTACCTTTTTTACCTTTATCTCTATCAGATCCGACAGCCCCTCAGCCAGTACAAAGGAAAACCTGAGATCTGTGGACTGCTCCTCTGGCTGTGTATGTAATTCACTTGAAATGAAACATCTTCAATAGCAACCTGTCCACCACTGCTGCTGCAGAAGTCCAGTGGCTCCAAGGAGCATGGAGTGTTTCTGCTTAAAATTTAGAGATGGGCACTCTGGCTCCCTCTCAGCACAGGTGAAAAGGGCACTTCAGAAAGGATTTGGCCACTCAAGGCATGAGGAGCACCCAAGACAATTTCACAGGACAGTGTAAATCATTACCTGTGTGCTTGCTCCCCTGCACCATTATTTCCCAGCCCAGGGATAATGAAATGTAAACAGAGAATTTTAATGGTGGTGACTGTGTAAAATCAGTTCCTTGGAGCTATTAACACTGAGATTTGACAGAATTATGGGTCTTTGAGAGAGGTCTTATAAATGTACATACATATTGTAGAACACATAAATTCTCTTTAGGCATACACTCCAAAGAGATTTTTTTAAAGCTTAAATTTTTTTAAATTTTCTTTTTTATTTGTGGATGGGAGAAAAATATATCATGGTTATCTGGAAATCTGCAATAATAACGATTTTTTTCACTAATCAGGAGGACTTAATGGGGGAAAGAAAACCTTTTAGAGACCCAGGGATATTACAGAAAACAGTATTAGTATCTTACCAATTTAAACAGCTTATATTTCCAAGTTACCACCCATAGGTCAGATCCCCAAGAGCTGACTAAATGTAGTTATATTGCTCTGCACTCCATGGTGGGGCTGCTGTGGAGCTAATTGTCTGCTCCTGAATTTATAAACCTGCTTTGAAGATATAAACTGGCTCTTCAGTCCTACTGGGGCATCTCTGGAGAAATGTATTCATTTTTTTCTCACCACAGAAGCAATTCCATGTGAACATTTAGGGAGATAGATGCCTGCACCAATCCCTCAAATGTTTTAAACCCTCTGCTCAGCCTAGGAGCAAACACTTTTCCTCCATTCTTTGCACTGGGAGAGAAGCTCTGGCAGGAGCAGCCTCAATCTGACCCCCAAAACACCAACACAGCAAAATGTGCACTTTACAGAGCAGGTCACATTTGTGCTGGCAAGATGAGGCCATTTCCACACTGAAGTGTCAGGGAAGGCACAGAGCAAGTGGGTTTTGGGAGAAATCTCTTCCCCAGCACCTTCAATTGAAGCAGTACAATCCCTAAGAAGGATGAAATAACACCTGAATTATGCTGGATACTGGTAATGAACCCTGAAAGGGGGCAAAGGGTTAATGGAAAACTGACTCTCCTTCACATGCAAACGATTTAAAACCTGCAGATTACAGTAACTGCCCATTGATTTTTAGTGGGATGTGGGCAGCAGGAGGAACATGTCACATAACTCATGGCTGGTACTGGGGGATCGATATGCAGAACTGGAAAGCTTGACACACTGATGGAGTGGCTGGAAGCAAAACCAAGCAGAGGAGGGAGGCAACAGGAGAGATGGCTTGAGCAGTGATGTAAGTGATGCAGTCAGATTGGGCAACTTCCTACAGGGCCATGATCCGTGGATAACATGGCTGGCAGAAAGGTGCCACGTGCAGGCTGCTGGGGCACTGAGGAGCTCACACGTCTCTCCAGCTCCCAGCACTTCTGGCACTATTCCTGCAGGGAAGAGAACTGGGACTCTGAGTGGGGAACTTGTTTTGCATAGCTGTGTGGGTGGGATGAACCTCGGGGTACAGAGAATCACAGAGGTTTTGTGCTGCTGCTGACCGGAATTTTAAAAGGCAGTAGCATTTTGTATAAATGTTACATTTGAATCTCTTTGACATTTTCCCCTTGGTGCTAATTATTCCCAGCAGGTTCTCACCATGCAGCAAATGCCTGGCACTGTGACAGTTATTAAAAACCTGTAAACAGGCTCTGGTGGGAAGTGCCTGGAGTCACCTTGCCGTGTTAAAGAGAAACTGTCAAATAAACAAAACCAAATTGAATCTGAACCCCACTTAGGCAGCTTCAGAGACTTCTCAGAGGCAGAGGCTCAGAGAGGATCTTATCAGCAAGAACATGATGGGAAGGTGTAGATTAGATTAAGCCGAAGTCGTCCAAGTGGAGCCCAATGACAGGAGAAGTAGCAGTGGGAGCAAATTGAAATACAGGGAATTCCAACTGAACAAAAGAAAATCCTTCTATACTGCGAGGATGGTCAAACACTATCACAGGTTGCCTAGAGAAGTGGTGGGGTCTGCGTCCTTGGTAGTACTCAAAAGCCACCTGGACATGGTCCTAAGCAGTCAGCTGTAGGTGTCCCTGCTTGAGCAGCGGGGCTGGACAAGGTGACCTCCAGAGGAGCCTGGGCTGTTCTGCAGTTCTGGGTTTCTGTGTGCAAATGTGTTGTTCCTGTTGAGAAACAACTGAGAGGCACTGCCTGAGGGGCATGAAGTACAAAGGATCTGCTCACCCAGAAGAAGCTGGTACAGCACTGACTCCAGTCTTCTCAGGACCATGTGATTAATGCTGATGGGAATCAATTAAATACTCACTTGGAATGAGGTATTTCAGCCTAGGTAGAGCTGGGCTCCATCTTCCTTTTCTCAAGCCAGGAACAATGACATGGCTCCGTTCACAGGTCTAGTGTTAAATAGACAGGATGTACAGAGAAGACAAAATTGTAGACAAGAAAGAAACCTCCCTGCTTGGAGCTTCAGCTTTCAAGCACCAAGTCCCCAAAGTCCCCAAGAGCAGGGTTTGGACAATGGGCAGGACAATAATGAGCTTTTAAAGCAAGGATTGTTTACATGCAAATCGTATCACTTAACTGAACAAGGGGCAAGCCATAGCAGAGGTAAGCCAGCTCTTATGAAACAAAATCATATATTTTTCAGACATTCAAACTGCACTTGACAGTTTTTCACAAGAATATAATAACCTGGTAACTATAGAATGATTATCCACATTTCATTGTGTTAAAAACGTATTTCACCGTTTATTAGGTGTAAAGTCATTCCAAAACTTGCATTTGTAGGATCAGATGTTTTAGTTAACATAAAATCCATCAGCATGAAAATTCTAGCCTGAAGAAACAGCAACAGAAAGAGGAACAACCAGTTAGTAAGTTGGTTTGTCAGGACAAGAGATAGACTGAGAACATGACTGGGCAGAATGAGGCCATGGGACCACAGCATAGGCTGCATCAAAACACTGCACCTGGAGCATGGCTCCCACTCTGCTCCGTGTAAAGGGCCCTCTCAAGGACCTTGCAAACAGACTCTTAGCATCCTAAGAACTCTTATGAAGTTTCTGGAAAAAAAGGCTGGTGAATTAGCCAACATCACCCATAAACATTTGTGACTGACTGTCCTCAGAGCTACCAATACCTCCAGAGCTACAACTGAGCTTGATCTGCTCCAGGCTATTACTTCATATTTGTGTTTACTGAGGTTACCCCACATCATTTCTGCTGCCTTGCCAGCCAGGGAATGGCTACTTTGATGGAGGACCAGTGAGAGCTCTCCTTAAGAAAACTGAGGAACTCACAGGTCTTCGGTCCTACAGTTTCCCTCCTTCCTGAGGAATATGTGCTGTATTTGTTGCTGTTCTCCCAGGCTTTTGGGGAGCAGGTACCAGAGAGTGTCACACAGCACCCCTGTGGTGCAGTGCCTGTAGAACTAGGGCAAAACATGAGCTCCTACTATAAGGACCTTGACTATAAACTGATTAGACCTTCATCTGGATGATGTCCCAGCTAGAAATACATAAGAAGTGGGCACAAATCAGTTGATGATGTACAATAATCTTCCCAGCAGATGATTTTCTTTACTGGCTTCTTATTAATTAATAATCTGCTTACACTATTTTTTTTGTAATTTGAGTCTGTAAAATATTAACAGCCTAGTGCTTTCAACCTCTTTTGGAGTTGTTCTGTTTAACAGTCAGCCTCTTAAACCTTCAGACTTACAAAAGCATTGCTTTAAAATTTTATTTCTCACAGGAACAGCTTAGCATTTTTTTTTAGCTTATAAAAGCACCATGCCTATAGATTTCCCATAAAGAATGTTTCATTAAACTCCATTGATGTAATTTCCTATCACTCCTCTCCATAGCCTGTTTTCCAAACCAGTTCTTCCTTTCTTTGACAGTGAGTCATCTGTATGCATTTGCATAATGCCGACTTACCTTTTCATCTTTAAAGAAATTATTTCTACTGCATCTTTTCCCCTTGTGTTCAGAACTAACCAGTGCACACACACTCCACCAAAGCTGTCTCACTCTTGCCATGAAAATGCAGGTCTTAGCAGAAGAAATCTCATTAACTGATTTCAGTGGAGGTACTTCTGCTTCCTGGATGAGAAGGGCACAAATAAGTCAAAGGAAACTGCAAAAGCAGAGAGATATAAACATTGGGTCACCTCTCCCTACTTCCTCTAGTCCCACAGGTCTCTTCCTGCAAACCACAGGCTGAGATCTGAAAAGCGTGAGGACTCTTCTTCTCAGGACAGAATTTAAATCAAGTAGTTACACACTGGCTACCGCTACCAGACTGTGTATTAGAAAAGTTACTTTTTATACATGCACATTGTATGTCACAAACTGAAACAGATAGTTACCTACAAATCAATATTGAATCTATTTCTTTGCTGAATGAAACAGTCACTTAAAGATAAAACCCGCAGTGTGAATGGGGAGGTGAATTTCTTCTAAACTGATGTGATAGATGAGTGTACAGGGGTAGTGTAGAGCGTGAAGTCACCATCCTGGTGTGAGCTGGGACCTCAGAGCCAGAGCTATGCCAGGCAGCACTAATGGAGCAGAGGGAAGTACTCTTAGATTCCTCACCCAATGTATGATGAGGTGACACCCTCAGGGAGTATTTTGCTCAGAATTATAAATTTCTGCTTTAGTTTCATATCAACAAGAAGATGCAATTGCATCAAAGCAAACTCAAATATATTTATTATCATTGTGTCCAATGCACAAAAGCATTCAGAGTTTTACAGTATTGCAAAAAGCAAACCTCTTACTACTTCTCCATGTTTCTTGGTAATGCGCTGGCACTGTTGGCTTTGGAGATGTTCACAGTAGATAATTATGGCAGTCTTATGCAGGTGTTGATCTCACTTTCCAAGAATCTCATTGAATAATGTCTCAGGCCTCTGGCTGAGACATTCTAGTTCCAGTCATGATAATAAAATCCAAGAGAAATTAAAGAATTGAAAATAAGGTAATTTGGACTCTTCCCTCCAGTCAGCAGCCATCAGAGCTGGTGTCAGAATCAAGTGTTCCTGCACAAAAAGAAAGTTACCCAGCTTGCAAGCTGCCTCAAGACTCTTGCCCATTTTCCTAATCACAGAGGAGGAGACAAAGGTCAGATCCTTTTGGATCTCTCCATGCCTGGGCCAACTGCAGATGCAGGGAAATAAAAAGATTCACAGCCCTCATTCTAGCTCATGATCAAATGTGGGCCTCAAATACTTCTTCCCTCTTCATTTACATATCTGCTCTATTGAAGGCACAAGGGGTTTTTTGGCTCCTGGCAGATGAACCAACCAACCATTATCAAAATAATTTTGTGAAAGAAAGATCTTAATACATGAAAAAAATTTATGCTATAAACATTAAAAAAAAGAGTCAGTAATGATTTCCAGATTTTCTTTTTCATGCCACAACCCTGCAATGTCCCAGAAAAGGAACCTTCAAGCAATCAGCTTTGCAGACTTGTTTTAATCTGTCTGTTATCAAGTGAGTTGTGAATGCCTCTTCTATTGATTTGCTTTAACATTACACCATTTATAATCCACTTGATTTTCATTAGAAACATTAGTACTGTTCAGGCTCATTAACACACAGTTTTGTCCTTAGGTTTCAGCTAGTAACAGTCATCCTGAGTCTTCTAAAACTAAAGTTCACATAGAAGGCTTCACATCTTGTTTAAAGAAACTCTTTGTGATCCTTTGCTTGAAAAAATCTTATTTAGGTGGTGGACTAAAATGTCATTTGTGTCATGCTGCTGCAGTGTCTCCAAAGTTTGGAGTTTGGGAGCAAATTACTTGAGCAAATTATGGCTTTGTTGCCTTCAAAACTATGGAGACTAAAATCAGAAGTCTGATGCTTCCTAATACTTCCAGAAAACCTGCAGTAAAACCCAGAGCTAACAGCAAGGGAAAAGATGGACTTTAGGACAGCTACTACTACATTTGTCAAACCAGAAATAAAAGTCAACTAAGAAATCAATCAACGAGTCGAGATGACTTTCCACACCTAAATAAGCAGTCTACAGGTACACCACAGTCTGGACTCAAATGTAATCACCTTTTGTTGATCTAGTTTGCCTTCACAGGGCCCAAGGAGAAATTAAGTATCACCAGCTGAAAGCTGGACCTGACTGCACTCCACTGCAAGACCTTTGGAGAATTTGATAGTGAAATATGTTTTGTGATAGCATCAAGGCTCCCAATCACAAGGTGTTCATTGAAACAGCATTTTCCATTTGCACAAAACTAGAGGCTGAAAACCGACCTAATATGGAGGTCAGGACAGAACATGAAAAAAACCCCAAAGAAGATTAAGCTGCCTTTTAATAAAACTGACAGCAATTACAATTGAGGTGATGAACTTATTTCACTGGTGCTCAAAGAATTTGCTGTACTTGGTTTGCAAAGATGAAGAAGGCACAAAAGGTTAAAGAATGCTTTTATTCAGCTTTCACAGTTCTAAACAGTAAACATAATTAACAATTCACCAATAGTATCAGAGAACATAGTCCTGGTATCAGTAAAATGTCTACTGTTTAAGGCACTGGTAGTGGGAAGAAAAAACGACATAACATGGATTGCTCTTTATTAATCAGAATTTGAATCTATTATGAATATGTGCTTGCTATTCAATGCTTAGAAACCCACAAGCTACACTCACAAACAAATGTTTATACAAGTTTGGTAATTACCGAGACAGGAATCAGTGGCTCCCCTACTTCGACTCTACAGCAAGTATTGCTTTTCTTTGGAGTGGAATCAATTTTTATCCTACTAAAAGAAACCAAAACACAAATTACTTCAGCAGTATGGCTTTAAGACCCTGTATTTGGTTACAATATAGCAAGCCAAGTTAAATAACAGCATACAAGTACCATTTTAAAAGAAGTAGTTTTACAATATAAAAATTAGTTTAGAACATACTAAAGCCGGTTTTTGTACAAACATTTTTACAAAACTGAATTACTAAGAAAAATTCAAGAACATTTTAAATATGAATCACACTTTACATGTTGTACGCATCAAATTACTTATCTTGATGATATAAATTAGGGATACTAGAAAAAATTTAAAGCTGGCATTCATATGCTATTGAAATGCACGCAGCAGAAATACTGAAATGTTAGTTCTGCAAAAATCCTTAAGAGTCATTTTTATATTTGCCAAATTGATGTACGGTGACTTCGGTTTCTAAAGGAGCCACAGTGACCTCCCGTGGCCACCTAAGAAATCCCTGTCTTTAACTTTTTTTTCCGTTTTGTACATAAAATTCCACACAAATGCCAACAAACTCAAAAGGTACAACAGTGGTTTCATGCCTGGTCCAGCTACTCCATAAAACTACAGTATTTCTATCTGAAATGAGCATAAAGTAGCACAGCCTTCACACAATCTAGCCTGGTCAGAGAAAAAAAAGTCAAGTGTCTTCTATGATTTATCAAGAAGCTGTTCCAGAACCTTTTAGAGAATTGTTTTCTGTAAGTCAGTGAGAAATGATGCTTAATAGATGTTCAACACTTATTCAGTATTGGTCTCCCAAAAACATAAATTCAGCTTTTGAGAGAGCAAAGGAAGGGAATGTAAATTGATGCTGTCTGAACCAAGTCTAAAGCAGAACACAGGTAAAGTTGTACAAGACTCTTATATGTGAGCCAAGTTCATTGGTATATAAAGCCCAAAAACATTCCAAAAAGAAAACAAGTGGAGGAAAAGAATCCAAAAGTCATTTAAGTGCCTTCTTCCATTGCTCTGAAGGGATGCAAAAATCAGGAACAAAATACTGTCTTCTTATGTCATGAACAGATGAACAATGTGAAAACAAAACAAAAATCACAGTAGTGACTGTCTCTCAGCTGTTAAATAGTAATTAACACTTACATTCTTCTACTGCTTATAAGTCCTCTCTGTTATATCCAACTTTCTTTCCATTACGTGACTCTTCTGTGTTTGGTGCCAGCCACGTGAAATACACCTTCACTGGATCAATATTCCAATGCTTGTGAAACGATACTGGAATTTGGTGAGAAAGGTAGTCTTTTGGGTAGTCCATTGGCCTTGCCTAAGATGGAAGAATAAACAAAAGCACCAGTACTTAATGATGAATAATTTTAAAAAGATATCACTGCTCAATGGCCCCTGTAACACAACAGTGTGGCACTGATTAAATAAGCAAGATGGTAACAAAGGGTTTTTTACATCATTCTATTAAATCAATTGACAAGGCATTAGTTTAAATCTTCAGCTCACACTGCAGTCATTGTGCTAGGAATGAAGTACACTGATACTAAATATGCTCTGTTTCTCAGGATGAAATGGTCACCATCTCAGAAGTCAAGTGATAAACAATGTAGTTGGTATGAAATCTTTTTAAATATGCAGTTTTGGCTCAATAATGACAAAACTATTTTAAACTATATTCTCTTCCTCCTTTAATGAGAGTTGTCAGCACTGCCACTGTGACTGTAGGATTCTAATAAGGCCATAAGCAGCCAAAATACATAGAGTTTATGGTAGGTAAAAGTTACAAACATTGTGGTGCCAGAAAACTGTGTTATTCTTTATCAGGCTATATCAAACCAGATAGAATTACAACACAGCTACAAGATGCAGGTGCTGCCCTAATGCTCCACTTGTATTTAATTTTCTCTGGCAGTTCAATGGCACTAAGTGCATCATTACATAAAAGAATTCCCACCTGTAGTGGCCCCTAGTAAAAAAACTACATTTTGCTATTAGAGTTTTTGTAAGACAAATGCAGGGAAGGCAAACATTTGTGTTTTATATCTAGGGGGGAAAAAAAAACCCAAACAAGAAGAAAAAGGAATGATTTGGATAACAAATAATTGATTTGATGCCTGTTGGTAACTGATTCAGTACTGCACGCTTCACCAACAAATTTGGAAAAGGAGTTCTGTTCTGATTCTTCTTTAATTAGGCTGGTTCATTGTTTTGGTTTTTTTAACACCTGTGCAAGCAAAATTATTCAGTAACTGTTGATTTTATAATATGCATCACTTGTTTTCTTCCTATATTGAAAGGAGTAGGCAATGATACAACAGGCAAGTAAACAGAAATGATTTTTTATTTGGACAAGGAATTAAAACATTGAATAGTATGTTCTCAGTCTACCCATTTCTCTAAATAGTAAACATAATCAGAAATGGAATCTTAGCATAGGAAAAGCTGATAATTTAAATAAGAAACTCTGCCCCCCCTCCACTGACAGCTGCTTTGAACTACAGGGTAATTTACTAATACTCAAAGTAGCTTATTATCTTATTCTCAGCTCATATTCAGATATGCAGGTCTTCCCAGTTTTTCAAATACATCGACACCTGAAAAACATCAAATGCTACACTAATTTCAATGTTGAGTTTTAAAAAAAGTTGTGCATTGTTTGGGAAAAAAAAAATCTCTAGTGCTTCTTGTTCATACCACAGAAAGTTTGTTTACTTGGCTTACAAGGAAGAAAATCTCTATAGCCTCAATGCATCATGCTTTCCACTGTGACACTACAATTAGTTTGTTAAATACCGTGGAAGACAGAAACAAGATTAAAATCACCTCCATCCCTTTTCTCCCAAACTCACATGAAAATTGTTTTGTAAGCTCTCTTCCCCATGTGCTAGCAATTTACTGTACTTATACCATTCTTCAGAATACACCACAAAAGCAATAATTTCATATTTTTTATCTTCACTAATGAGGTATTTCAGAATAGTAAATACTGAATCAATACAAAAATCAGGTAAGTAGAGCAGGCAGATTTATTGAAAAATTTTATAGTCAGTTCTCCATTACCTGAAGAAAAAGGTATAGTGTGGTAGGTTTTTTCCCTTAGAGGATATATGACTACTATTCAAAGCATGTGGCTTCTAATTCTATTTCTTTTTCAAAATTCTCACCTCGGACTGCATTTCTAATAAAATGTAGTTGCAGGTTAGCTAAAATATCATATAAACTAGCAAAGCAATGTAGTAATCCATGGTATGAGAATGTTCTTATTTGATCAGTCTTGTTCTGCTGAGAATCAAGGTAAAGCAGCAGCAGCTTCTTGGTTAGTGTTACTACATATTGATCAAATTTGAATATATATGACTGCTTTATGTGTATACCTAAAAAGTGAAATACATTTTTAATACTCAAAAATAGCTCTCTGACCTGATGAAAAAGTGGACTGTGTGTTACAGGGATTCCCAAGCCACTGAAACACATCCCAAGGACCATATCATCGGGTGCATCCATGCTGTAACACCGGCATTTGCTAGCAAGTAGTTTCTGAACTGCTGTTCTGCTGAAAACCATCCTGAATAAAAAAAAGCACATGAAACGTATAAAAACTTCTAAAGACACCAAATAACTGTAATTAATAAATATTGCTAAATTATTTCAAACTGCAAGACTGTATGTAGCCCTCTGATACAACACATTTGAAATTCAAAATATAAGGCAAAACTGACAAATAATGCAAGAGGCATTTCCTGAAAGATAATTACTTTTTATACTGAAAACTAATTATAGCAATTATACCCATTGTTGTTATTCTAACAATAAGTTAGCTACCCACCATTTTTATTAAAGCTGATAATTCCTCATAAACTTGACCTGGACCCAAAAGGGGTGTTCTCCTCAATCTTACTCAAATATAAAGGAGAAGAGTTGGGATCAGCATGTGTCACTACACAGAAGATGTGAGGTAAATTGCACACATTTGGAGACAACATCACTGTTTCTGTTGAAATTGATTTGTGTCGTAATTTAAAACATCTGAACTCAAACCAGGAACTAATGTAGATCTCAGTAGGAACTTAAATAAATTACCCTCCTCCACCAGTGATGTAACTGTATCCTCCTGTTCCCAAGCCGTAGCCATAACGCTCTCCAAGGAACACTGGTTCATTTGGGTCATAGCAGCTGAGCAATTTTCGGAGTCTGAATATACTATAATATGAAAAGCCATTAAAAAAAAAAATCTTGTAAACATTCATTTTGGAACAGACATTGCCACCCTCAACAGCAGTCTAAACAGCACAAAGATGACAGGAGAAATTCAGAAATTCTGCCCAAAAAACCTCCCCGAGAGACACAAACTGCTAAATAGAAATTTATGATGGATTATTTACTGTGAGATATGACTGTGCAATTTGGTCAAATGCTGAACAAATTAGCTTAAAGTATTTTTTGACATAGGCAGTTTGTCAGCAAAACTGCAACTCATCTCAGAGAAAACATGAAATGACACTTTACAAGCAATGGTAAGATCTTTGCAAATTATGTATGAACATTTACAAATTGAAAACTAAAACGGTAGATTTAGTTCTATGAATGCTGCATTATCCACAGCTACATCCTCTCACTATTTCTTCTTCTGTCACATGATTTAATGTAAAGTATTGTCTTGAACCACTGTTCATAACCACGTGATCCTGCGCACTGTGCCTTGTTTTGCTTATAGTGTCAGATTTTATGAGAATGGGATCTAATTTTCCAACAAAGGCAAGTTCCAAAACACCATTCTGGGTAGCTCAGGCAACTGACCTGAGCTTATGGAACCTTTCTTCTGACACATTTGTCTGAGGAACACATCTTAGAAAGGATTTTAGCAAATGACTAAACCCTATCAGCTCAAATGTACCTACACTGAGGAATCACAAAATGTGGTGTGTTCAGACTAAATGGCCACATGATAATACTGATATGCACAGCTTTAACCAAGTTACAATATTGTTTTTAATATCTGCCAAAAGAAAACTGATGGGAAGTGAGAATTTTTTTTCTTCAAGTAATATAAAGCCACATGACTAATAAAATAGCTGCATCTACAAGAAGGATAGGTGAATATTGCTAAATCTCTTATTGACATAAGGAGTGGTAGCTCCTGAAGCAATGCAGTATGTACCTTATCAGTGTGTCATCATCCACTACAACTAACCAAGGGGTTCTGGGAGAAGTATGATTCAAAAACCTTTCCAAAATGGCAAAAGTTTTCCCACAGTGACCTAAAAAGAAGAGAAATTAACAGAATATACACTTAAATAAAAGAGGAATTAAGTTAAAACCAAACTTTATTCCAGTTATCTGTCAAGCTATTGAACAATAATGGACAAATTGCTACTCTTAATTTAAAGAGCTGTAAAAATGAGGAGACTATGATAGAAGAATGTTGTGCAAAATACTCCAAGATATTGACATAGCATTTCATGATGCATCAGGCAGATCCATTGCTTTTATAGAAATATTTAAATATATTTTAATCTTCTGTACTACTCACTGGCAACTCAGGTCCTGATCACTGCCTCCAAGGAAAGGTCTGAACATTTATCACAAAATTATAATGAAGTTCAGAGGTAAGGCACCCTTTGCTAGGAGTGCAGAAGTGAAATACTCTTGGTTCAGAATAAGCAGGACATGAGAAACAAGAAGTTTCAGACTTCTACTGAGTCTTCTTTAGTTCTTGGACAAACCTCATTTCAGTCAGTCTTTATTCATCACAACTGACTGTCTAAAGTAATTATTGCTATCAATATTACACTTAGTAAACAATCACTCAAAATAACAGTATTATATTTGAAGCCACTTTCAGTCAAAATGTTCTTTGAGAAAATGCAGTAATTCTATGCTAAAGAAATGAAGCAAGTCCTTGCTCTGGTGATTTTGTGAGACTGTGAACTTAATGCAGACTGATATGCAAACATTTACAAAATTAAACCAAAGATTTCTATATTATATTCTATTACAAAATGTGGAAGCTCCCTGGCATGACTAGAACTACTGGGCATGGCTTCTACAACTGATCCACATGTGCCCAGCAGGCTTGCTGCCTCCTGAAGACACTCACTGCTTGCTCATGTCCCGCTCCACCTGTGCACACAGAAATCCCTGCCTATTCTCTCTTTGCCTCTGATGGACAACAAAAAGGGGCAGAAATAACCTAGAGGTCAGAACAACTGACCTTGTGGGCCAGATAAGACAAACAGGCCACTGCCTGGACACCTGTAATTCAGAAAGTAACAGACATAAAATATCAGCCTAAGAATAATATATCAAATGAAAGAAAAAATCAAAATTAATAAACCCAAGAAAGCCGTCATATCCATAGCCTTTTTTCTATTCAAACACAAAGTAAATTAATTTAAATGCCTGTTGTTTGCTATAAAAAGATGTTTCAACCTTAACATTTAGTTTTTGTGCTTAAATCAAGACATGCAAGGCACACGGATATAATATCTGAATACCATATGGCAAGCAGTTTCTGCTTAGTACAGTTGGAACTGCCTGAGGTATTTTGAAATAAATTTATGACTTCTTCACTATTGATGATCCTTCTGAAAATCATAAATAACTGTAGAGTTATTACTCTTACCCCAAGTAATAATACCTTTTTCTTTTTCTCTTGGAGTATATCAATATACCATGCTTTCATAATTTCAGTATTTAGGTTTCTGCTAGAAAGAACATGTTATCTACACAGGGGGACTCTGAATGTACTCTCCATCCATTTCCTGGGTGAAGAGCATTCTTTTAGTTTAGGCAGCACATATGTGCTAGAGAAAAACAGAATTTCTAAATGACATGCTTGACATGAAAAACACATATCATCCATAAAACATCACGTCTTCAGCCAGTCACTTGTGCAAAGCTGACAACAGTCAGTAGCTCACCTCTGTCAGTGTTAGGTATGCCTAAATCTACAGTAGGAATGGAGATGTCTGCATAATCACTGTAGTATTCAATAAGGGCAGCTTCTCTTTCCCAAGTCTGCTTTACAACTGGTACTGCAAAACAATGATTGGCATTCAAACACAAGGAACTAGATTAAAATAGATACTTGATCCAAATATTCATGTTTAATACATTTTGTTAGCCACATTTCTTCACATGGAATAAAAATACTGCTTCAAATACAGCATCATGATTCTAAATGTTCATTGTATTTTCTTTCCTATAATATTTAGAGAGAAAAAAATTACAACTTTATGAAAGCCAGTCAGGACAGTTCTATTGAAATGATAAAAAAGGTTCTATTAAGATATGACAATAGTTTCATGATACCATTATTCATAATAATAATTGAAAAATGTGATATTTACATTTTGGCTAACCAAAGCATGGAATTCTACTTTCATACTTGCTATTGTATGATTCATAGCACACATGAGCATGAACACTACCAGAGATTAGTCCCTCTTCCAGTATTGAAATGGCACATATTTTAATCCAACTGTACAATCTATAACATATTCTGAATCAGAAACAGACCAAATGTACCTTTTGAAATACTATACTGGTATTATACACATCCTGACAGCAACATCATATTAATGCTCCAAAGCACCTGTCTCTGGAGACACTCACAGGACATTTTAAAACATTTCTGTTATAAATGTATAAATATTTATTGTTTCATTTATAAAAAAAGTATTTGTATACTATAGTTTATAAATATCATACAATCAATTTTGATCCCATGGAGACTTTATTCAAAGGAGGATTGCTTAATGCTTCTCTAAAAAACCAATCTTTTTCTTACTAGTTTGCCATTTCACATCAGCATTTAAAACTGATCACACAGAATTCTAATAATGCCATGGGTGTTTACGTTACATCCAGAAGTGAATAAATTATGGGTAACACACAAAAAATCCAACAATCTGCAGGGTGTTCAGAAGAAAACAAATAAAGCTTCTCTGCTTCATGCTCTCTGACACCATCCAGGAGGTCATGCTTTAAAATGGAGGAAATATTTATATAACTTCCCTTTCCTAGGCTGCTATACAACCCTGATGGCTTGTGAAGAACTCACTGTAGCCCCTTGCTAGAATCATGCATCACCTAATTTGATGTTTGTTACCTACCTAATTGCTTACTTCCCTCTACTCTGAACACACATGATTTATTACTCTTGACTGATCAACACTCAGTTTGATAACAGTTACCTTTTAGTTCATTTTAGTGTTAAGACAGAGTAATAAGAACTCAATGCACTAATGGAAAGGCTTTAATATTTGGAAAAGAAAAAAATCACTTTTGTAGCATTTTGCAATGGTCCATACTACTTTTAAAAGTTCTTAAGGAAATGTAAAAGTGTTCTCATATTTTCATAAAACATCCAAATGGAAGCATGTACAAAAAACATGTTTAGGCAGGAAATTATTTGCTTATTTTGTTGAAATGTTTTACTTAAAAATGTTTCTCAGCAGAACAAAACCAGAAAGGTTTCAGAAAACATGGCTCCAGAACAGAAGAATCACAGTACACAAGAACATCCAAACTTGCCCCAGCAGAAGAGATGCAGCTGTGAAGGTATTTTACCTTTGTTTTACCTACACTGTTTTACCTTTCTCCAAACAAGGAGCTGAAACTGAGAAGGGTCCTTTAACACACAGAAATACTTGCAATTACAGACTGAGCCTCTCAATTCCTTTGGTGGAGCCCTCCTTCTTTCTATAAATGAAGAAAAGTTTACTGAAGCAAGGACTTGAGTCTCATCTCAGTTAAAAGGTCTGCAAGGGGGCTGTTATCCAAAGTGTCCTTCTCCTTCCCTTGCTTGTCTTGATAGAAGTGTCACCATGCAGACTAATGTCAATTGTGAACTGAATCCCACAATACTTGGTAATTCCTGGCTAATTGTATCTTCCAAAAGAAAACTACTTGAAATTTTGGACTAGATGACGATGCAAATATTTATCAATATGTATTAATACTTGTGATCACACCAAAGTTTTAATACCACTGGAGTTATTTAAAGGTCAGCTCTAAGCTCTTAATGACATTTCTGCCATTTCTAGAACCCTGAAGCATGTTTGCAGCCTTGAAAACTTTTTATAACTACAGACAGTACGTGTAAGAAGGAGAGCTGTATCTGAAGCAAATTGAGGTAAAATTTAGCTGCTTTTGAAAGCACGTCAATTTCCAAGCCTTAATACTGCATTAATGTAGTTTTTGGCATACAATAAAGAATGACTTACCAGGTTAAAAAGAGCTCTCTGAAGCTGGCATCCATTAATCTTTCAAAATCTGGAGTAAGATTATCCTCTAATGCATAACACTGGAAGCTGTGAGGAAAGTTCAAGAATTTTCCTCAGTCTTCAACAGGTGTTTCTTGAAGGATGTTTATGCTATCTTTTTGAAGCCTTATGTTTCTTTCTGACTTTCTAGGTTGTTTTTTTTTCTTCTACTTCTTTTTTTAAGTTCTGATATTTAAAAATTAACATGGATCCAGGAAGGAGAACTCTTCAGTGAACTCCAATTACAGGACAGTCAATTTTGTTTTGTCAAAAGCTACTTTAAAGATAACCTAACAATTACATTATTAAAATACTACAAATGGGCCTTCATCAGGTGCAGTAGCATTAAGAAAAAAAGTTCCATAAATCTCATTATGAAAAAAATCCCACCTGTTTTTAACCAGACTTAGTTAAGAAAAGAGCTTTTACCTTCATCCTGTCCTCTGACAATAGATGTGGTAAAACTCTCTCTAAATTTGGTACAACTACTAACCAATTACTTGATTTTCACTTTTTTTTTGCTAATTATAATCACTTTAAATTATGCTTATAAACAAACTAAGCATAACAGAGACGGTTTTATGCACCTGGAGTATTAAAGAGCACACAAAATTCAAGCAAATTCCTGGAAATAAATCTCTTCCTTCTTAACAAAATGTCTAGAAGCAAACCAGAACAGGCTGGCAGGTGGCATCAAGTGGGTGGAGTGTCTTCTGTTAAACTGGTGGATTTAGAATTTTTCCTTCCAAGCTTTGTTGAGCCTTATTCTCCCTCAATGTAGCTGAGCATTACTATGTGTTAGCAGAAGCTGAGAGTCTCTCTGTGTCTATTTTCTGTGCCTCTGAGGAGGAAGTTAATGCT
The DNA here is from genome assembly GCA_910950805.1 of Acrocephalus scirpaceus scirpaceus. Taxonomy (NCBI): domain Eukaryota; kingdom Metazoa; phylum Chordata; class Aves; order Passeriformes; family Sylviidae; genus Acrocephalus; species Acrocephalus scirpaceus. Next base: position 48,650,249 of record OU383774.1, on the reverse strand, counting down.
CGCTGCGTGTATCTTGTTGGGCTGCGCTAGGGGTTTTTTGCTTGTTGTTTTTAGCATGGTGACTACCACTGCTTGTGTAACTCTACAATTTTCAGATGAAACATGCTATAGTGTCTCACACACCCTTGATCTGGGCCACTGGCTGGACAAAGCACTACATATGACCAGGTTTCTAGAAGGGACAAGTTTTCCCACTCCAAGGATTATAAAATACACGTGCACATGGAACAGCTAGAAGCAACATGACAGCATAAGCTGCTTGATCTTTTACTGCAGAGGAGAGCAGAACAAAAGGAAGGAGGAGGTGAGGGACCTTTCAGTTTGTTCAAATTTCTAAGTCAGCCACCAAAGAGCTGCACAATTGTCACTGCTGGTACAAAGCGGAGAAGTGAAACAATTATCTGGGGGAAGCTCACTGAAGGATATTAAAATAGCTGCTGTATTAATTCATGTATGTCATACAACAATATAAGCTGACCCTATGCAGGTTTTAATTTAGGTATTCAATTCCAAGTTTTTTGCCAACAGTGACTAATGATGAAAATTTTTTATCTTAAATGTTTCACAGCACTCCTGGGGACTCTGAACAGCAAAAAAGATTCCACCTGAAGAATAAGCTGTTTATAATTCCAAAATTTTCCTGCTTCCCAGTGAACTTCGCAAACATTTAGTCCCAAGAGCTACAGAGACAGCATATATCAGCATATATTGCTTTTTAAATATTCATTTTATGAACTGTATTGCATAGAACTACTACCTTGACCAGCCAACAACTTACTTCTGTCACCATGAAATTTTCGACATGTTTTTACAGCAACAAAAACATCTTCCTTGTTCACTGGCTCTCCCTATATGAACAAAACAAAAATTAATCTTTTTAGTGCAGTCTATGCCCATAGTATTTTATATGTTATGTATGTCCATACATATAATGAAACAGGAAATATCTTTTCATTGTATAGTCTATCAAGCAGAAGACTGTTCTCGTGATACACCAGGAAGTAAATTTTTATCTCTTGAAAAAGAAAGGGATTGGTTGTTTAAAATTCCTGAAATAACATAATTGGAAATTTTTTTCTGTTGATGTAGTACTCTAACAAGAACTAAAACACCTATCATTAGGAAAAGACTGTGAGTAGAAAAACTTGTTAACTAAGAATGATTCATCTGAAAAAGAATGTTTTCTTAATTTCTTTGAAATCATTCACTATGAGAACACAAATTGTATCATACTTGGAAAAACCAGCTTAAATGCTACACACTAGAAATCCTTGAATTTCCTCAACTGTAATAAACCATTTGACCACCTTGATTTGTTATCCTTTTTGGCACCTAGAATTTTGCTGTCCTGCAAGCACAGAACACATTTTGGCCTCTAGCTACACTTAACTCATAATATAACAAATATATTCTCCTAGAGGTGGAAGAGACAGGTTGTACTTTAAGGCACGAAATACTATTTTACATTTTATCTTCAGCCTCAGCAAGTTTTAGATTCCTATCAGTGGGGGAAAAAAAAAAGATCATCTATACTTCAGTATCTCACTGTGTAAGGAGTGTAAGGATAAATAATTTATAGATCATGCACCAACCAAACATTGTGGTAGAAAGACTCATTAAAGCATACGCAGTATTAGTTGCCAGGAAATATTCTGTGCCACAGAAGCCTGGAAGCATATCCAAAATACATCCTACATAAATGCCAGAAAAAACTATTTTGTTGGGGTTTCTTTTCGCTTACTTAAAAATATTTTCTCAAGTTTTGAGATTTCTGAACTCAAGTATTATACATTTTAGTAAAAGTTTTATTTTTGCTAAGCAAAGGGTATTTAAAATATTGTACTTACACAAAGTGGCAGAAAATTACTGAATGTTGTTGCACAGTCATCAGCCTTATACGAATTCACATCATCTGTGCAGAACTCAGGCACTGGAGTAAGATGTGGTCCTTCCCCTTTCTGCCAAATGTACAGGGCAATCTATCAAAATTGGAAAGATTTATATCAGTAATTAAACTAGATAAAATTTTTCAGGGCATACAAAGAAATCATATTAACAAGGAAGGTGAAAGATATGGGATGGTGCAGCAGATTTGTCCCTGAGTTGATTAACTAATCCCTCCATATTCTGCTGGTGGCACCATGCTCAGAGCCAGGGATTGGTTGCTGCCCCTTCCAGTTTCTTCCCTCGTCACTCGCTGCAACTGGAAGGACAGAGAACAGTACTTGTGCTCCTGAGTCCTTTAACCAATTCAGAATTGATGTCCATTACATGAACCAGCAAAGAAGCAACGCTCCTAGACAACAAATAGTATTTGACAATTGTAGCTTATCACTGATTATTTATGGAAATTCACAATGTGCTAAAATTTCCCACTGAGAAATGGAATTTCAATAGAAAGCCTTAGAATAGTGTGAAGCTATATGATTTCAGTAGTGCAGTAAGAGGGCCACTTTGGGTTGTAGCACAGGATGACACAAGGTTACTAAAACAATGGAAACAGATTTACAATAAAAAGACAAAAATAGTCTTAATCCTAGTTCAGATCTAATGTTAGATGTACAAAAATTTCTGTTATTCAATTCCCGCTTTGAATAGGCATCAGGGAATATGCCACATATTGTACAGTTATGAAAAGTCTAAGCAACAACCTACAAATGATCAGCAGCATAACAAAAACACTTTACCACATCTGCAAGATGTGAAAGTGATATAAGTGTTATGGATATAAGAAATAGGGACTTGGAAAGTAATAAGGTAACATAAAAAAGAAATAAAAAAAAGGATGCAGAGCACAATAAAATACCAAAGACTAGAGGCATATGTTATTAGGAGTCTGTCAAACTAAAATATTTCTTATAAACTTAAACATTATACACAATCATTAAAAACAACAAATTATATTCTTTGATTTGTTGTCAATCTTGATTCACACAACAAGAGCATAGGCATAAAAATGATTTAAGACAGAGAAGATGGTGATTTATTAAATAAATGAGAGGGAATGAAACTCTCTCTAGGGAAACATGAGACTGTGCAGAAAGAATTAACTACAGGGCTGAAGTAGGCTATCAATGGCAATAAATTTGAAATGAAACATATGCAAAGACCTGCTAACAGAATAATAAGTGGATGGAAGTCATTTTGTTGGTCGAGTGATCAATTGTTTTTTACTAAGCAATCTGTGGCACATAAAAGGAGTAGCTCTTAATGATCTTTTTTTTTAAAGACAAGATGTTTAGAGACTTTGTTAGTGCTGAGGTAGGCCGGAATACTGGGAATATATGAATGATTTTGTCTTAAAAATAAAGTTAAAAGAAAATTACATTGGGAAGCCCAAGATCTTGCATTGAGAAACATTAACAACAGGAAAAAACGGTTTCTTGTCTTGTTTCACAGCAAAATGAAAGCTGAGAGGAATTAAATTGTTTTTGAGAAATACATTAGTCAACAAGGGGAAACTATATAAAAGAATGGCTTTGCAGAAAACCAAATTTATTCAAATATGCTACAAATCTATACTCTATAAATGCACTGTAGATTTGTGTTGTAAAAGAGGAGGCTTATGACCATTACAAGAGCTGAAAAATCAGCAGTAGTTTTATGTAAAGGTGGTTCTTTTTCTGGACCAGGACAACAATTTATAGATGCTTTTTGGAAGTGTTAAAATAATTAAAACTACTTCAGTGTCACTCATCATCTCAGCCCAAAACTTTTATCCTGTTCTTCCTTCTTCACATGCCTTATTCCTAATTTTAATAATTTTCTTATTTCAGGCCAGAAGCTTATTCCAGAGTCATCCTCCTCTTCCATCCCTGGTTCAGAAGTTCACTTTGGTGACAGTACAAAACCCTGGATGGAACAAACATTTTAAATGCAGAAAAAACAAAAAAGCCTCCGAAAAAGGAGCACAGATATAGCCTCCCTCTCATGCACCTTTCAGGCAGTTCACTCACTGTCTGAAATACCTTCTGCCAACCTTTTGAAAGTGTTGCGTGCCAGAGACAAAAAAATGCCTTTCCAGACTTGCACGCTGCAAGTCACAGCACTGCTTGCTCACACAAAGGTAGATTCCTCAAAATATTTAATGCAAACCCCACCATATTTAGCTCTGAAAGTCTGAGGCTGGCATGGTTCATGAATTGGAAGTCTCTCTCCCTCCTTACAGGGCAATCCTTAGAAGACAACCTTAATGTATACAACCATGTATGCATTCATATATGATGCAGGCTTATTAATGAATTTTTCTATGCTTAAAATACAGTTCTAAAGTATTACAATATTCTAAAAGAAGGAAAAGAAATCTAACATGTCATTGCAGTCAAACTTTTTAGCAACGTTTAAGAAAAACCTCTCATTTCCATTATGATTTAACACCATTCACATACATAACTCTGAGACAATTTTTTCTTTCACGACACCACTGCTTACCTCATGCTTTAAATCTATTGTGAAGTCTGATTTGAGTGGTTCACTCTTCAGCTTCTTTGCAAGCCTATGCAATTAGAGATGAAGAAATTTAATCAAACACATTAAAAAAATCAATCACTAGTGCATGCAAGCGAGGAGTGTGGCTGGTACTACTGACCACCTTATAAGGAGAAAAACAATAATAAATAACATTTCTGTATTTATTGACTCAAGAAGCAACTTATATTTATCATGTAAATCGTTTTCTTAAAAAAATATGAACACTGTCATGATGTTATTAATTTTCAGCACACATTTTGATACATTCTTCCTGCACAAGAAGAAAGTTCTCATCTGGGGAAGATAGTCTGGCATAAAATTTTCAACAAATTAAAAGCAGCAGTGCATTTGAAGCTCAGTATTGATCAGCATCTCAAACTACAGACAATATTCTCTTTCTGTATATTTCAAAGCATATTATTTAGGGACTTTCAATTAATGAGAAAATCGATCCTTGCTATGGTAAGATGCATTCAGCTTCTGAAATCCATGAACTTTTCAAATCTCATTTGAAAGGACCTAAGCTGAAATAAATTGAAAAAGCTTCTAAGCTGAAATATGTAATTTGTCTGTACAGCATGAGAAACACTTCTAGAGGGCGATGCAGCCACTGTACAACTCAAGAATAAAACCACTGTCTGGGGGAGAATACATTATTAAAATTACAATGTGGGATTGAACTACTTTAACAGTTAGTACTGGACAACTATTAGCTAGCTGATGCAGGCAGAGTGAAGCAAAATAAATCACATGCACAGCAATGATACAGAAATCTATTTCTGCACTCTTGTTTAATTTTGAAGTGTTGATAATAATTATACTTTGAATGTGTAGAATAATGGAGAATAAACAGAAAGTGACTTAAAATTCAATTCTTACTTGTTAACAAGTGGAATGCTAAGTGCCCAACCAGCAGCAAAATCTGGAAATTTAAAGACTGTAGGATTTTCAGCAAAGGCATAATGGTGAATTATTGTAGATTCTTCATCGTATAATGCTTTACCTAAAAACCACTCCTGTAAAGGAATATAGGAAACAATTTTGTTCATCTACAGCATCCTTTTAGTGAAGATGACGACTGCATTCATGCTGAATAAAGCAAACCTGAAAACAAAAACAAGGGAAGCATATTGTTCACAATAAATAATCTGGACAAAAACTGTACTTGGTAAGAAATGAAGCTAAAGACTGTTCTCTGAAATCAAATACAGGCTGCATTGCCAGAACATGCCTTGGCTTCCACCTGTTCAAAGAACATTGAATCCCAGAGCCATAGAATGACAGAGGTTGGAAGAGGCCTCTTGAGATCATCTAGTCCAAGTTCCCTGGTCAAGCAGGATCACCCAGTGCAGGTTGCCCAGGACTCTGTCCAGTCATGCTTTGAATACATTCACAATCTCTCTGGGCAACCTGTTCCAGTGTTTGAATTCCCAAAGTGACTGCTCTCTAAACAAGACATTCAAAACCATTGTATTTAGGAACTTCACACATATCAGTTTTGAATTTCCATCCATCTGGCCTCTTCTACACCAGGGAACTTAAAGAGATTTCAGCTGTCACACCCTCATTGTCTCACTGTAACATTTTACAGGTTTTTATGATTTTCAAAGATAAACTGTTCTTAAGACAGATCTTTTATACCCTTTAGGTATCAACAGCTACTAAGCCATTGCTGCCTATACACTTGGTTTATTCATTCCAGACATCTTTGGAGATGTAGTCTATCACCCTGTTAGGATGACTGGAAGAGGAGTGGCATATACAATCTGGTTTAAACTTGCTGCCATCTTCCATTATGAAGAAACAGTTTGAATCAATCTACTGTTGAAACACAATCACAGAGGGGCTGAGGTTGGAAGGGACCTCTGGGGATCACCTGGCCTAATGTCCCCTGCTCAGGCAGGTCCAGCTACAAAGCAGGATGCTCAGGACCATGTTCTAATGGCTCATTAGTTATATCCAAGGATTGAGACTTCACAACGTTTTTGGGCCAGTGCTCATTCATCTGCACAATAAAAAAGTGTTGTCTGATGTTCAGGTATAATTCAGCAACTGAGTGCTTGCCTTGAGGTCTATATCTAAAGTCATTCCCCGCTGTTTTTGAGTTTTACTGCAGTCAGTAATGCCCTTGGTTATCAATGCAGGACATTCTCTTAACATTTCACCAGAGTCTCTTTCAATGCTTTGAAAAATCCATTTTCACTCATTATTACATTTAATACTACACTTGTATCAGTCTCAGTATTTCTGTTACTAGTCTCTACGTATCCACATCGAAAAGCTGCAGATTCAACAATTCACATGCCCACTGCAAACCTCAATGAGATAAAAACATACCAACTTTTTATTACGCAGACTGCTGAGACTTTAAAATTGAATGAGCTCTGATATAAATCACCTTAAATTTTGTACCTGATGGACTACTACTGTATATAAGGAATCATGGATGGACTGTTACACTAAGATGACGACTACTGTGTATAAAAGCAAAACGTCTTATTTGCTTTTTATTGCAGGTTGAAATGTAATTTATTAGAGTCTGTATGTAATGCAAATGAGAGAGTAAAACTGGCAACAGGGCAGCATCTAGAACAAAAATGTTCATATTTCTATTCTGAGAATATCAATTACAAGTAGGTGTTTCTGAAACAGAAAAAAAAAAAGGATATTCCTAAGGTCTGAATATATTAGTCCTCTATTTTGAAGACCAAGTGTTTTAAAAGGTAAGACATCTGAACTGTTATTATTATTACCATTTTAGAAAAGAACTGTGAGAAAACACAAGGCCATGTGCGTGAAAAGGAAATAAATATTCTAAGGTGAATCCTGAAGCACAATTACAATAAAGAAGCAAAACATTTCACCCAGCAGGTTTTGGCTTCTTTTATTACAGGCAAAGTACTCACACCAAGGTGGGTTTTTTTCTGAACACTGAAAATTCTAAATATTAACACCTTGCATGTGTTGGGATTGCCAAATTTGCTTTGCACCTTGGTGACTGTATTTCTATTTTGTTCTGCAAGTCTTTTGGTGTTGTTTTTTTCCAACAGGTACAGAATACTAATCACCAAGACAGATCACAAGCAGAATGCAAGTAAAACACCCTACTATTTTACATCAGAGACAAGCTAGCATCAGTCATTCAGTCTGATGACAATCAGAATTGGTAACAGACTGGAAAATTTGGAGAAGGGACCACAAAACAGACTATCTTTTTATTCATGGCACATAATTTTCAGGCTATTCACAGAAAAAATGCTTTCTCTGCTCGATTTTAACAGTTCTTCAACAGCTATACAGGTGTTTGTACTGCTTCATGCTAAATACCTTGCTCTCAGGCTCAGCAACAGAAATATATGCCTCTGTTTTACGGTGTTTGGACACATCTTTTCCAACATTTGGCAAAACATACTCAATCACATTCAAAAAAAGTCTAATATCTACATTTTTATTTCACCTTAGACTTGTCAAATCTTCTGAGTGTTTCTAGCAGTTTTACAACTTGTATTCTTGTATCTTCTTCACAGAAGAAAATCCATGAGGCGTTCCTGCCATAGGTAACAGAGAAGCTAAAAAAAGGAAATAAACATCTTACTAAAAAGGTGGCTTATGAACAAAAATGGCAAATTCAAGGCACATTCCTCAAATATAAATAATTTGCCATCAGTTCTTCATTTACACAGAAGCGGAAAATTTTACTACTGATTTAGAATTACACATCAAAGGACGACTGTGAATGGATAAAGATACTGACTCTGCTGCTATCTATTTATTAAGCACAAGTTATTACAGAAAGAAGGGAACAGAGATACATAAAGAATTCCATTCAGAAATGTACAGGTCTAATAGTCACCTATGAATTCAGAAGTTCATAGACAGCAGGTTAAGTTACCTTCTTCTTCCAAGGGGCTCCACCATTAGCCATCTAAAATCTAACAGCACTGCAACCATCATCAAAATGCCTAATGACATGTTTTCCCACAGCTGTGAGAAAAACTTCATTAGCTCTTCCAGTACAGTGAAACTGTACAGACTGAAGGGACTCCTCAAAGATAGCAATAATCTCAATGCAGGATTCCTGACTCCTTTGGAAAAATGTCATTCCTTGTTTCTCTTTTCCTCTAGCCTTAATTCTTCCACTACGCATCAAAACAGAGCTGTATTAATCAGTAGCATCCTAGTGGGAAAAACCCACAATCTTTATTTGTCCAGTTTCCTTTGTGTGGCTTTTACATTGATTCAAATTAACAAATCACCTGAAGAGAGGGGAAAGAAAACTAGTATCTATAAACATCACAGTCTGCTTTCTCCAAAGCACTTTCTACTGATAAAATCAGCAATGAAAAGAAACAGCAGAAATGTAAGTCAGCCGAAGTAAGTAAAAAAAGGTTGACTGGATCATTTATGTTTTAGGGAATTATGTTTGCCTAAAAAAAAGCCCCAAAACCCACTCAAAAAGCCAAACCCATCATCTGAGAAATACTTAAGCTAGAAAATGTGTTACCACCTGCCTCTGCAGGTATTGCAATAACATGCTAGAAGCACCAGATGGCTGCCAGGTGTTAAACTAGTTCAATCTTTTCTCACCTGGGACCAGTTATTGTGCTGGTTTAGAATTAATTTTCTTTACAGTACCATGAGAGTCATCTTCCTGTTAGGCTACCTTTCCTCTGCGTCTCGAAACAGTATTTGACTATTCACTGCTTTCTGCTTAAGACACTTCGTCTGCTAAACTCCAGTAGCCAGAACTCATCATTCATCCTTTCAGGTCATAAAAGCATGTCATTGGTGCATAGTCAACACTGAAATCCAGGCGACTCTGCCATTCAGGCAAGAAAGCAAGACACAGTCAAGTGGGAAAAATACTTCATAGCTGCCCCTCTAAAACTTGCCAAACAAGTTCAGAAAGGGTACCAGATACACCTCATGTTCTTAAATATGTACAGTAATTAATACCCTGTGAAGACTGCAGGCTTTTCTCTCACACTTTAGAGCTCAGCTAGCACTTCAAGACAGAAATGTCTGGATTTACATGAAAGCAGGTGGGTGAAGGGAAAGGGGAAAACACAAGAATGACCCCTACAAAAAGAATCACTGCATCTTGTGAACATAGCACACGCAAGTTCACAAAAATAATGAGCAGCTCATCTAGCTATTGATGGACAAGCAGAATGATTCCCAAGGCTAAGTACTTAGGTCTCCAAGGGAATCTTATGGAGACCTCAGAGCAAAAAGTTTGAAGTTCAGACTGCAAGGAGACATTGGAGATAACCAGATATGATCCTGTTTTGGATAATTTTTTTAAAAAAGGGATTTCTTCTCTGTTAAATGAACATGGTTACTGAGAAGAAATGTAGCAGGCCTTCTGGGCACAGTAAGGATACTGCATCATGAGGCATCCACTGATTGTCTCTTCTGAAATTAATCATTTTGTCCAACTTCACCTGTGCCCAAGAACTAAAACTTAAGAATTCTCACAACTGCTTAGAGACCTCCTTAAGGAGGTCTACAGGACTGAGAAATCTATTCTTTTGAAAGCAGTTTTCTGATACAGATGCATCTTATATCACTGTTAAAAGCATCATCTGCTGCTGCAGGATGAGCTGAACTCCCTTGCTCCTCTTTTGTCCATTGAGAAAACAAAACAGTACAAGCTTCAAAATATCAACGTATTTCTAAACTACTCCATGTCTTCATTTGCCAAAAGTACTAAGTGGAACAGTACACACAAGGAAATTCATATTCCATAAATCTCAAGATGGAAATCCTCTGCTTAAGAGTCCTCTTCTGATTTCTGAAGAATTTTCTTCTGCTTTCTCACACAAATGAGCATTTGTATTTTTTCTTTTAGTTTTGCTATCTTCTAAGAGCTGTATCTGTAAACCCTGTCACCAAGACATAAATAATTCAGAAGAACCATAAGGTCATTGAAACAGGAGCTAAGCAGGGAAAAAAAGAAAGATGACTGATAGTCTGAACATCATCTTCTAGTTTTTCAATTTACTTCAAATCTTTTTTGCTATTTTTCACAGTTTACATATATCTCCAAGACAGCTGCTATATAAGCACTATTTACATTTTTCTACACACAAAGCAGTGGAAAACAGAAGGAAAACCTGTACTGCAACCACTCTGACATAAAGCTTCACCCTGAATACATCTAATAAATTATATTAACTAAATTCAACCTCAGGAGGCTGTAGATTTCAAATGCAAGCTTCAGGCAAAAGACAGTTTTCAGTACCATGGAACTTCAGGATTACTAAAACAATTTCCTGACAGTTTGCAAGATACTACCATGTAAATGCAGCATGTCTTTCTTGGAGCCATCTGTATAAGATAAGAAGGAAAGATATTTGAGATTACCTGTCTTTTCTGATCACACTAATATGAAAATTTGCCATATAAGCATCTAAAAAGATGCTGAAACCTACAACTTCTCACTACAGAGACATACAACCTCTTACAAACACTATAGGCAGTAAAAACCCCAAACAAGCATTATGATATATATTTTTTTAATTTATTCCACTTCATTAAGTAATCTGAAAGATCAAAATTTCTGTAATACCTTACACTGTAAGAAGTGAGGACCAAATAGAACAATACGCATTCAAAAATGCTGCCTCTTTAGACTAGTTTACTTCCCTAATAATTCTAAAACACACAGCTATTCAAAGAAAGTTGTCGCTCAGTTAAATTTTATTATTATTATTGTTTTCTTTCAAATAGGTTTCTCTGATTTAATGAAGTTTATCAGAAATCTGCTTTGTAAAACAAAAAGAAAAGTAAGAAAATTTAACTATATAAGGTAGTAACTATCATTTAAAAACTTTGCTTCTGAAAAAAGAGGTTGAGTAACTAATATATACATTCTTGGTTACAAAAACCCTGGAAAATAACTGGCATTCATTACACTTACTCTGTCATTAATGGCAATATTGTCCATGCACCTTCATGCCTGTCGATCTGATGAATAAGTAGAACCGTAGGCAATTCCTTTAAGAAAAATAAAAATGTTCCCATTAAATTTGAATTACATGTATTTTCTTCCTAAACATCAATTAATCTTTAAAAAATTATTCTGGAATGACTACTTAGTTTTCAGTGGTTTTGACTGGCAAGTAGTCCTGAAGAATAGATGACTTAGGAAGGTATGAAACAAGGTGAACTGCAAGTTAGGGATAGTGCTTCTTCCAACTCGTTATTTCTTAATTGTCTTTTAGTTATAAAGCTAACATACTTCAAATTAAATGCTTTGCATAAGAACCCATGTAATCAGTATATCATAGTAATCTCCTTGCCATACCATAAAATCCCATAAAAGAAGTACTTATAAATAATCAAAGGTGTTCTACAGAGGCTTCCATTGGACAATCATGTTACACAGAGCTTTAGTGAGAATTCTAACACTTTTTACTTTGAGCTAAGCTTTGACCTGTCATGCTAACATCGTGACAAAAACCGATGGGTTTTCAGAAAAATCAGAATGAGGAGTTAGCATTTTTTTCTTTCTGAAAGATCAAAGAAGCTTTCCCACAAAGGAAAATATTTCTCGTATTTCCTTTGCTCTTTTGTTACTTGAAACCTCTTTGTGGCACATCCCAATGTCTAGCAGATAAGCTATCATTCTGGGGTAGTTTCCAAGAAAAGACCACTTAAACACAGCCTTCTGATAAACCAAACTGCACGATTTGTAATACATGAGAAAAGCTGGATACAGATACATCCCTTAATACACACGCAGTATACCCTACTCCACTAATGAGTCCTATCCCCCACTGCAGCATCATTCTGGCCAGGTGTGACACCAGCTAAAGAGAAGGGAGAGGCTCCCTGCCCACCTAACAGTCTGACAGGGCGTCACTACCCCCAGGAGCATGGGACTCACCACAGCATTCAGGGGAACAGCACTTTGAGCTGGTACAAAACTTCACATGAGATGCTTAGGAAAGAGCAAAAGGTCAGCAAAAGAAGGATCATGGTGGGTTGAGGAGTGGTTTAAGCCCAGCTGGAAATTAGGCACCCCTCAACACCCCTCTTCCCCTATCTTAGCTGAAACCAAGACAATGAGGAAAAAACATTGGTAAGTACAGGATAAAAAGGGAGTTGGTCACTTGTAACAAATTGCTGATCAGGACACTTTTCTGGCCATGCCCTGCTCTGATCACTGCAGTCTGTCTTCTCTTTAAATTCCATTTCTAACTCCTGGGCAGGAGTTTTGTGTGTCTGCATTTGGAGGTCTGTGTTCCTCTCTCCCAGAGAGGTTGTGGGAACACAGACCATGAGTTGCAGGGCTGCACCTGTCTCTCCAGGCCCTAATCCTTTGCCACTTACAGCTTGCATGTGCCAAACATTCCTGCTTGATGAATGCTTTCCTTGAATGATGCCATTAACACAACTCACACTTAAACACAAAAATAATTTATTTTCTAAGAAAAGATCAAAGTTCGCACTATTTGCTGACTCTGTCAAGTTCACTTTAAATCCTTTTTAAAGGCAGTTAAGCACGGCGCCTAGAAAGACATAAAACCTCCAAATTTGCTAAAGATAACATCTCTACTGCTCTAAGGAATAACTGTGCCTCTCAGGAGTGCACCAACCTTGCACAAAAATAAAGATTTGTGCTATTGGAATGATCCAAACTGAAAAGAAACAATGCCAAAACTCTAACTTGCAACAGGATATTGACCGGCATCTCAAAAATCAGAATTTCTGATTTATGGTTCCAGCTAAAACAAACCAAACAAATATGTTTCTGCTTGGTTTCAATTTACTGAAAAACCAAAATTTCAGAGTTTTTTGTGGAAGCAGCAAATCTTAGTCATAGTATTCTAAACATCTTGTATTTCACTAAAATGTGAAAATAGTAAAATTTATTTTGGTATAGTTTTATCATTATTGATTTTTTTTTACTTAGATTTATTTATTTTTTATATCAATTTATGGTAAAACCATAAAATTACGCTTACTTATGGGACTGCAGATAGGAAGATAAAAGGGCAGACCTCTGTCTTTACAAGAACATTTATTTTTACATGCATACAAAACCTGCAGTTATGCTAGTATTTGTAGGCAGCCATGTATTTCATGTACAATAGGATCCAGACAAAGAAAAAAAGTAGTTAATGGTAATATACTCAGTGTCTCTATCACATTGAAGGCTGAAACTGGATTAATTTTAGATAAAAACAGCATTTATCCATGCAAAAGATACAAAGTAAATTACGTAATCTAAGTAGCTGTACCATATACTCTATTTCCTTTGTGCAGAGCAAAGGAGTGATGATAAAGAAAAAGCACTCTCTTGAGCTAATCTGGTACTTTTATAAGGTCTTGTCTCTTTGATATTTCATAAACCAGCTCTCTCTCTACCCAACTTCCTCTAAAACATGAAAATATATGTCCTGCATGATCCATTCCTTCCACTCACCTCTAAGCATCAATTCTAATTTAATAAAGGAGATGCTTAAAACACACTGTATAGATCTAAAACAGCCTCTTTCAAAAATACAGGAGGATTTCTGTTGTTTTTCCTTTCTCATTTTTACTCTGAACCTAGTGGCACTGGGCTGACTTATTCATTTTATTTATTCTATCTTCAGTACAAGGACAAAACGAAAAAGCAAAATGTACCTGCTGTCAGCTTTGAGAAGTGGAAGGGCATGTGTAGTCAAGGTAATGAAATGTAACTTGCACACTGTGTCTATCTCATACAACTCTCCTACAAATGCATCCATGGCCTGTACTGCATTCACTGGTTATTCCAGCTTGAAATTATTGTTTCCACAGATACAAACCACATGTGTTTTCACACATACCAACATTTTACATATGACACAAGTAAAGTATCTTATAATCTAAATAAAATAATTTAATCACTTTTTGAAGACTGAGAAACTATCCTCCCCACTTACTCAACTGAGCTGACTTTAAAGGGCAAAACCAAGAAATGGAATTGCTCGTGATTTGAAATACAGTGTAAGACTTTTTTACTCCAAATACCAACTTTATGAGCACAGTGAGATTTGCAATACCTACCACAGATTACAATTGCAAACTTTACACAAATGAAAAACTAAGTGTGAATAAAGGGGTTATATACACATTTTCAAGCCAGTTCTACAGACAGATTCGCATAGCCTCATTTGTACTTTAAAATCATCTAGTATTTTTTATGCAAATTGAAGTATGAAGATGCTAATGACACAATCAATTTCTCACCAAATCATCAAGAAAACCCTGGTTCTTAAATCTAAATATTGAAAGTTCTCTTCATTAATATGAAAAAACTTGGAGGACTAGCATATCCAATAAAGGAAAGATAATTCAGAATAAAGGAATTAAGAACTAAGTAAGGGAATTGTTAAGCTGAAACAAGTATCTGTATTCTTTCTGCACTACATGCAATTTCATATTAATCTACCAAATCCTATATAAGAAATGTGCAATTTACAGACAACAAAACTGTACAGGGTAAAACCAAAAGAAAATGCTAAGGTTTCATGGATTACGAGGCCAAAATGAGCTTCTGTATGCACCCAGGATGGCAGACATCCACCCAAGCTAAAATGGGATTTTCCAGGCTAGATCACACCCTCTATGATCCTCTAGCAGAACTGTGTTTGCTTTGTTTTTCTACAAAATAGTTCACTGAATTTCACCTAAGCATAACCAAACGTTGCCCTCAGTGTGTTCTTCTGTGAGAACACACTTTATTAGAACACAACTCAAACTAGATCTTGCTCAGCACTATTAATTACACGTCCTGTGTGACATGATTTTGCAAGTATGACATACACAGATACAGAACTGCAGTGAAATGCAAAACACAACAGTAATGTGTTTCCCATTATATTACTGAGTCACCTGAGCAGAGCAAAAGGCCATCTTTGTAATACACTAGAGAAAAATAAAGCAGTGTATAGGAATTTCCTCCTAATGAGTCCAGTTTGCTAGTATCTATAGGTGTCTTGCACATATCATCTCTGAGCTTTGTGAGATTATTAAACTGCCTCACGCAGCCCAGAGCCGAGGGGCAGCAGAGGGGATCTTAAACCCTGAGCACTGCTGCTGAACTGCAGAGCTCCAGAATTAGAAATGTTTTCCTATCTCTACATACCTTACAAGCACGTAAAAACATTTTCCCCGCTTTCTTATCTTCTTTTCAGTAATCAATCCTAGGACATACTCAGAGCTAGCCTACCAGCTCAGCCTTCCCTTGGGAGGTTAAATAAGCCAAGCTCTCACTGTCATCTGTTATGACTACTTTGACAAAGTAGAGCTGTGGAATACATACTGGAGTCTCCCTACAGCTTTATTTTCAAAAACATGCCAATTCTGTAGACACCCTGAAGGATTTCTAAAAGGAAGTAATACCAGTAGCAACAATAAAAGAAAGTAATATCTAATCTCCTATGTGTAAGGCCAGTGGGTCAGACAATTTACTAGGAATTGTCAGCTTCAAACATTATACCAAACACTACATCTTCTCTATATTCTAACAATTTTCTTAAATATTGAAAATCATAATACACACGTTAAATATCTTTCGTGTTTCAAAGATGTAAGTATCAACTTTATCAGAGCCTCCTTTCCAAGAATCCAGGACAAAATATTATTTCAACAATCCCATTCAAATAAAACTCATAAATGATTTAAAGTACTATTTTACAATACCACTGTAGAAGATCTTTGCTTCTGTTTAACACATCAGTTATTTAGAAGCTTCTCCAAAGATGTTCAGTCCTTTTGATTCCTTGCTCTACTTCCCCTTTAGGCTTCATTCATAGAATTGTAGAACAGTTTTGAGTTGGAAGGAACCTTTAAAGCTCTAGTCCAAGGCCCTCCAGTGAGCAAGGACACCTCCAGCTACATCAGGTTGCTCAGAGCCCTGACCAAAATGAACTTAGATGTTTCCAGGGATGGAACCACCTCTCTGGAAAACTGTCAATGTTTCACTAACATCACTGTAAAAAACTTCTACCTTATGTTGAGTCTGAATCTACTGTCCTTCAGTTTAAAAACTTTACTCTGTCCTCATCATTACAGGTCCTCTAAAAAGTCTGTTCCTATCTTTCTATATAAGCCCCCGTTAAGCACTGAAAGGCCACAATAAGATACAAAGAACCTCCAGTACAACAAAACCCATGTTTCTAATAAGGCTTCCAATAATCATTTGCTCCTCAGGAAGCCCAAAGTAATAAAGTATGATGTACTATTTTCCATTAGAGAGACTTTCTACTTCCGTTCTACTCTCAGATGCCCAGTTATCATTTTAAAAAAGAACTGAGTTTTCATAATATATTACATGTAATTTCAGAGAGTTCAGTGAAAGGCCACAGCATTACCCTGCTTTTTCAAATCAAGGGCAAGTACTGTCTGCAAACTAACAAATTAGACTTTATTTTGTAACAAGACAAATAAAAAGATGTGGAAAAAATCTGGAAGAGTTTTGAGTGCTTATCATAAATCCTACCACAGATGTGTATAACAAGACAGTAGCCTAGGATGACAACAACATATTGCAGTAAAGTGCCATTTGTTTGCTCTTCGCTTGAGTGAATAAAAAGCAGCAAGGAATACTTTCTCCACAGCTCACAGTTTACAAGAATTCTAAATAAATGCAATCACACAAAAGACAGACGTGGTATACAGTACATAGCTATTATTCATGAAAGCCAATATTAAAGATGAACCACTGTAATTATGTTGCCAACTGGTCTGAGTAAGATCTTGGTTTAGAATGTATTTAAGATAGGATTTTGGTACTGTAGTTGATAATATTAGTGTGCAAAGTGAGTTTTTACTTAAAAGCAAAATCTTTGTCAATCCCAACAAGCGCATAAAAACACTTTAGGATGGATATTAGGATGGATTTCTTCACTGAAAGAGTGATTATGCATTGGAACAAGCTTCCCAGGGCAGTGATGGAGTCACCATCCCTGGAAGTGTTCAAAAAACTGAGCAGATGTGGCACTTCCTGATATGGTTTAGTGGATGTGGTGGTATTCAGTCAAAGACTTGATGATTTGGAGATATTTTTCAACCTTAATGATTCTATGATTCAAACAGTGAAATCAAGAAATTTATGGGGTTCAGATGCTTCTTTTAATATCAGCAAGATTAGCACTGTAAGTAGGTTTTTATATTCATGGGAAGCCTGAAGCATCTTTCACTGACAGCAAGATTGAGACAGTTGTCTCCCAAGCTAAGACAGTGTGATATATGGGGGAACACATCCCTTCCCCACAACAGGCTCTGGCCAAGTAAATCTAATGTACCTTCTATAACCAGGGAAGAAGAGAAGGAACAGCAGAGCAGAAAGAAGCTTCCACAAGGCAAGAAATTTGGTAAATGTATTTCAAGTACCAGTACAGATGCTCAGGAGAATTTACAAGAGCAAAACAACTGTCACCAGGTAATGATTTTAATCTGATGATTTAGCAATTCTAGTTTCATGTATACTTGAGCACTCTTTTCAAAGATGACTGAGTAATTTTAATGTAGCCAACAGCAGTGGAGGAGAAAGCTTTATAGCAATCTCTTATTCTTTACTAAGGAAAGAAATACCTAGTAAAATGGGTTTGTTCAATTCCTATTAAGTATGCAGAGATTGCTGCTGAAGAGGCTGAGAGAGACAACTTAGCCTACAGCACTTTAAACTTCTGAATTTCTTGTGTATATTTTGCTCTGACATGACAAGACATCTGTGAGGTGACAGGTCCTATTTTCTGTATTTAAAAAGTGAAGGAAGTTACCACATATTTGACTGGTAAAAGCAGCTGTACAAAAATGGTATATGATGTGTACAGGCAGGGCTGAGGGCAACCCATTCATCACTACTAAAACATTTAAAAGATCTCATTAGTGCAGAATTATTTGACTTCCACAAATTCCTTCAAATCTGCTGAGCATCCATTAGAGGAAAACGATCCTGCTCACCTTCCAGTACTAAGTGCAGGTAACTTCTATAGTTTCAACAGTTAATGAGCTAGACATCAATTCTGCTGATAATAAAGCCTAGCAATTGTCAAAAGGATGCCAGTACCTTTGGAGAATGAGAGGCAAGGGCACATTACAAAGTCCAAGATCAAACAATTAAAACAAAAAGCTAGGAGAACAGCTGGAGGAAAGCAAAGATAAAAGAAAAGTCACTTAGATGTGTAAAGCCCTGCAAGTTGACCTTGAAGAGATTTAAGACAACTTCAAAACACATTTTCAAAACTAAGCAATAGCTTTTGTACACTTTTCCTGGAACACTTTCAAAAGGTTTTATTTTGAATGCACCTCACCTTTCCACAGAACAGAATTTAGAAGCATTTCACAACTTAAGCACCCAAATACTGAAGCCCCAGATGAGCAGTTGCACTTTAAAATGCAAATCCTAAAAGGAATGAAGCATTATGAAGAAAAACAAAGAAAAATGACCAAGAGCATACTGATACTAGGCAACGTATGCAAGCAGAATAAGTAACACAACATAAAACAAACACAGGTGCTAATGTGGTTGAAAAAGTAGAAAGAGGAACTTCATACACTGACCACTTAAATGCACACTCTTATTAGGGTTTTATACTGCAAGTTCTCCCCACATAATATAAGCATAGTTTTATGGACAGATTTGGAAAATAAATGTAATTTATAAAAGTTGTGGATGATTTTGTAAACACAAGAATGAATAAATCCTTGTAGAAAAAAAAGTTTTTGCTAGGAAGGAAGCAAAGGGCACACTGCTATTTTACACAAAGAACTAAAGGGAATCGATCTAGTAATACTGAGAAATCAAAAAGTTTAAAGCTTTTGAAGTTAAAACATACCTGTTTTAATTAAAAAAAATAGGGTTGATCTTGATGTGGTGGAAAACCTTGCCATGAAGACAAACAATTGTAGACACAGAGATGGAGGGGCAGGTCAGAATGTAGCACAACACTTCACCTAAATATAATCTGTTAAACCTTGTTAAAACTGCAGGATCAAAAAATGAATCACCTGATCAATCTCAGCTGGAAAGTGGCTTCCATGAAAGCCATTACAGGAGGGAGAGAAGTAAACAGGGTTTTCCTTCTAGAATCCTGAATTTGAGCAAGTAACCAAAAATTGAAGCAATAGGTATATTACGAATTGAATTGAATTTATGGCATTAATTCTGAAAAGTCTCAAGCAAATTATGTCTATCTTATCTAAATATACAAACCAGTATAAAAGCAACTCAGTTGCCTTGAAAAAGAAGTTCTTCCACTAAATCTTATAACCACAACATTATTAACTTGCATGTGAGCTTTTCAGTAAGTTCAGACCTACTCCAAGAACTGTTGGGAAATTTTAACTGTAGAGCTTGTTGTAGGTCAAGAGAAGGAATGTATTCCCATTCCTTTGTGGAATACATCTATCATGGAATAAAATAAGGAGAACACAGTCCAAGAAAAACATCTTCAGAGTAGTTTCTATCACAGCCTGATAGTATTGAAGAATTGAAAATTTCAGGTGAGAGATGGATGCCAGAATACAGCGAATTCTGAATTTGTTGTATTCTGAATACAAGAAATAGTATTGAACACTAACAGAGGACTAGTTTGGAAAACAGAACTTCAGATAGCTTCATTCCAGCATCTGAAAGCAAGTGTAAAAACAGAAGTGGAAGACCTTCAGGAAACATTAACTCACCCAGAATGTCTCATTGGCAAATTAAAGAAAAAAAAAAAAATGATGACTGCCTACAAATTCCCTGAAAGTAATCCCACAGAGATGGCCAAAACATCAGCAGGAACAATTTGGAGACAGATCATTTCAGATAGGAATATGGTGATGGCTTAACTTATATACACTGAAGTTCAAGCAAACTGATTTTAGTTTTTCACCCTCTCTAATCCCTTAACAGAGAAATCTCCCATATTATTAAAACAGTGCAACGCTGCCATCAGTACAGCCTAGGCAATTAAAAATAACTGGTTTTTAAAGCACATATGCCATGCCCAATGGTCACTGGCACTTTGGCAACAGATACTGTGGCCATGAACCTAATGGCACAATAAAATAATGCTGACATGGGCACTAAGGCTTTTCAACATCAGAGATCAGCAGGTAAGCCACTGAGTTACAGTTAATTTGTGTTGAAAGCAGAAAACCAGAACCTGGTGTAGCCATGATCTTGTAAGATAAGGAAGACACTGAACTCTGAGGCAGAGTGCTGGTACAGGCCAGCTGGGTTTCTGATCATCCTTGTTCCTGCTGCACTTCAGGAAACAGGATTTTGCAAAATTGTTTTAAATAAACAGGAACAAAACTATAGGATAGTCCTAACATTTGCCACTTGTTTTCACATTAGTCAGACTGGAACCTGGGAGACTGAAGAAAAAATGGTATTCTGAAAGTTTAATGACAGTATTAACTAAAGCAAGCATTTACTCATGAGACATAACATACATCCATTTCCTATGTATAGTTCCACACTTTTCACTGCACTTGTTTAATTCATACTGATGTTAATAACCACTATAGTAACAGTCCTCAAACTCAAATATAAGCAATATTTCCCTTTATATGCAGAGATATTTTAAAGGTATGAAACCTTATCTCTGTGTGGTGTTACAATATATACAACTTGCTAAAAACAAAGTAAGCCCAGCAGTAAAAATACTGCAAATTAGAGTAACAATACTTCTATAAAATATAATTCATACTTCACATAATCTATTACTCACATGGAAATATGTAATACTCATTTTCATTTTCCAATACTATATGGTATCCATTTAAAAATATTCTTACCTAATTGGTTTGCTGTTTTGGTGTTTTATTGTAGTGTTTTGTTTTTTTATTTTAACTCCATAATGAACAGTACTAATTTCCTATAGTTATTCTGGTTAATAAACACAGGACCCCATTTGATCTCTACATCAAATCTAGATCTTTTTCAGGAAAAACTATAGCTTTTTGAATTGGCCGAGGATGTTCAATGTAAGAACCCTCAAGCACCCAAAGCAAAAAATCTCCTACTCTAGTGGACTCTAGAGTTTTCATAGGAAAATATACACAATCACAGGCAATTAAAAAGCACTGACTGCATCTAAACTGATATATTTTCAAAAGCTTTATTTTACTTATTTTCTCATTTTAAATGTAATAGCCAAAAAGTAATCCTGATTTTGATTTTTAAGACAGAAAGGGCATAGTCCCAAATATTACCATTTTACACTCCCAACAGCTTCTTACAGATGTGTAATTTACAGGGGTTAAATGTTCAGGAATCCCAGAAAATTAAGAAGGTTGGTAGAATCTGTAATGAATTTTTGCCATTGCTAAATTCTAACTGAAGAGTTTTGGCTAATATTCAAAAAATTGCTATGAAAATGTTCTTAAGCAAGAACAAAATACTGACATCTACTGGTGACCAAAATTACAGATTGGTTTCACATTAAAAAAATGTTTTAAGTACACCATAAAAGAAAATAAATGGACAAATCACTTGTAAAGATTAATGTCAGTAACTTAATCTATTTTGAAGTGAGACATAGATAAATGAAGTAACACAAATCTGGCAGTTGGATTCCATTTCTCATTTTAAACTAGCAGAAAATAACTAATGAAACGTTATGGACTGAACATCTATTGCCTGGGCCCATAACCACAGAGGAGTGAACCTGATGATTCAGTCTTTTGTTTTCATACAGCAGTTGTCTTTGAAAACACAAGGACTTAACTATTTTTGCCTGAAACTAATAATTTCATACATATTCTTTGCAGTGAAAAATGCCAACTTCAAATGTTGATATGCAGGATTGCAGAGATGATCTGCCCCATCTCCATAATCAGCATTCCTGGGTAGTGTCTCCCAGTGGATTTGTGAGTTGACCAAAACCATCAAGACATACCAAGAACCTGCTGATTACGCTTGGTTTTTTTTCCTATACACTGATGGCTTTCTCCTTTTCTCAAATTTCAGATATGAGATCATTGATGGGATTTCCATCACCGCTTCTCTTAAGACACCATGACTGCTGCTCAAGAGATAACTTAATACTGGAAAAGCATCACCATTTCAGCATTTCCATAAATGGATCTCCTTAATTAGGCAATAAAGGTTTTTAGAAGCCAGGTCAGTTTCACGTAGAACTCTGATTACAAAAAGATTTCACCTCTCTCCCACAAAACATGCTTATATTCCAGCCTCACTGAAACCATTTGTACTTCTACTTACTGAACTTTTCATTACTCATATTCTGCAACATCAATTACAGAACCCAGCTAAAATCCTTGGGTTTAACAACTGACACCATAATCCTCTCTGCACACATTGTATCTGAACACTCGTCTCAATTCTGAAGAGGACTCTGAATGAGCAGAACTCTGCAGAACAAAGGCTGTTCACATGAATGGTTTCATTAAGGGATTAAAAATTGCATTTAGAATGGATTTAATTACAACAGGTTTGATAAGCTTGGATAAATGAAGCCTAAAAGATCCAGCAATCTGATTTAGGCACTACAAGACTAATGTACATAAGACAATTTACATCAGATTTCTTTTTCCTTTACAACAAAGAACATGGAAATGAAAAATAGGTCAAAGAACCTCACAGCAAGCTATTTCATATCAGGGGATGTATGCCACTATTAATTTTTTCTGAATTTTATAAAAGACAAAGAAAATAAAGCATTGTTTATGCACACTGAACTTACAATGTAAGTATCTTAAAAATCTCTTCTCAGTGGGCTTAAGCTTTACAGATCAAATTTCGTATTAGAATGTAAAGTATAACAGCTCTCAGGTCAGTGTGACTTACCAGCAGGTCAAGGGCAGAGTGCTCAGCCTGCAGAGGGGTGGCAGAGGACCAAGGAATAGTTAGGGAAGGTACTGCATCACAGAGGGACGGGGCAAGAGAGGAGTGGAGGACTGCTGCTGCAGGAAGGAGGGAATCCTGCCTTAGGAATTTAATGTCCACACACATTTCCATTCTACTGCCACAATGTCACAACTGCGCAATGGAATTTTGACAATATCTGCATTACAGCACATTCACTGGCTCTATTAAAATACCTAAAATTATCCTAACCAATAATTAAATTGTTATGTTTTTTACTTCATAAAGAATGCATCTTTTATTCTCTTTTTTTGCAGTCATATTGGAAAACTGCCTTCTTCCACGTCTTCCTTTGCATCAAATGCCACCCAAACAATAACAGCCGTTACACAAAAAGGTTGATAGTTGAAATTAAAAGTAGTTACTAATCACAGCATACAATCAGGAAATAACCATTGACATAGTTTCTTATAAGCACACAGACAGCAATTAACAAAAGAAATAGAATGGATTTGAAAAAGGTACAACAAATCCCAATATTTTTAGTAAAATGTGGTAACAGCATATATAACAAGGTGCACTTAATATTATCTCAACATACCTTTCCAAGATCTACAGCCTGTTTCAAAATATCTCTTTTTAGATCTTCTGCTCTCTTGGAATGAAATGAATTACTTTGACTCTGGATGACAAATACAATTCCTTTTAATTCTGTAAACAAACAAAAAAAGAATATTTAAAGATAAAATAAATAGTTTTCTGATTTGCCCCAAAGCTTGTGAGACCCCAGATATATGTAGGAATCTATTACACAGTAAGCTATTCCTTTAAGTATCCAAACATACAATGAAATAGTCAAAAGGCATTATTTAACACACACACATGAAAATCCAAACCAGCCCTTTTCAAGATTCATTTTAAGAGCATAGCATGATTGGAAGATGTGCAGCAGTTAACAGTAGCCACATTCACGAGGT
This sequence comes from Acrocephalus scirpaceus scirpaceus, assembly GCA_910950805.1. NCBI lineage: Eukaryota > Metazoa > Chordata > Aves > Passeriformes > Sylviidae > Acrocephalus > Acrocephalus scirpaceus. Next base: position 48,626,000 of record OU383774.1, on the reverse strand, counting down.
TGCTTTTTCTCCAATACAGCAGCACTCCTTTGTCACCAGAGTTAAAAGGTATTCATCACAGACCAGCATCTCCCCTCACCATGAAATGAACGAACACGAAACAGAAAAGCTGCTTCCCAAACAAAGACTTTAAAAACCCTACCCAGAAACAAACATAAGTGGAGAGACGCACACACAAGAACACTGAGTTGATACTCTTATCTAATATGACAGCATCAATATCTCACGTCTTCACAGTGTTTAAAGGCATCTTAACTAAAAACTTTAAACAGCAGGGAAGACTGAGAGAAATTGAAAAGAAAACAATGAAGTAGCTTTGCAAATGTTTGTGGATTATAAGAGTGCCTCTTAAAAAATACAAGTAGATGGTGAAACAGGTAGCCAAATTTTCTGGATGATAGGAATAATTCCTCAGTACTTGGAAATCTTAGAAAAACAGGAAGATATGATCCCATTCAGAAGCAGAGCACAGCAGACAACAACAGAAGATGAGAAGATAAAAGGAAGAGGACAGATGCCTTTTCCAGAACTCTCAAGTTTGATCTATGCTGTTTAACCCACTCAAGATCATTAACCAAGTATCAATCAATGAGGACGAATAACACGATACTGTGACTTCTGTTCTTTGGTCACAAAAGGCTGAACTTTACAGATACTATGTAGAAAGTATACCAGGAAACTCAGAATATAACAACTTAAGACAGCACCACAAGGCAAGAAACTAATGCCCAGGAGATCTGTACAGAATACTGAAAATTGTGGAGAAGGAATAAAGTTCACATCAAAAAAAGAAAATAGCTAACTTGGCAAATAGAGTAAAATGAGTGATGGAAAGTGGAACAAAGGTGGAGAAAAACTGGAGGAAGAAGGAGAGTCTGAAGAAGGAAAGTAGTAATCACAAGGAAAGAGTAAAACTGAGCCCATGAAGAAGGATCACAAGGAGAACATTGTGAACAGAAAGAGCATTAACCACAAATATCTGCACTAAGGTTATGAGGAGATTGCTATGTCCAGCACCTGAGGATCAATTACATTGCTTTGTTCTTCTGAACAGTTATTTGTTTATTTAGACCTATGACAGCTCAAAGCTGCAATTAGATGTTTTTCTACTTTGCCCTCACTATTATTTTCCCTCAATTTATTAGCTTATTCATCAAGACATTGTCAAATTGTGTGAGATCTCTGGTGATATATTAGGGAGATGGAATAAGCATTGGTTTAGATATCAGTATTCATTTCACATTTTCCCACAGAGTGTAGGAATCAACAGTGTTCATGCTCTGAACCACCAAACAATCTGCTATAAAATCCCATGCATAATAAAAACTTCTGAATAGCAACTAATTGCTACCTCAAGATCTTCGCTAGATTTCCTCTACAAAATAAAAAATTAGTGTGAAAACTGAAACTATATTTTGTTGATGCTAATGAGAGTCAAAGGGCTAAATCTACATGCACAACACCAAAACCACCCACAGAGACAAAAAATAAACACTACCTTGTTTCTATATAATTGCTGTTTTAGTAGCAGTATATTTTTACAGATATGGAAGCATCTAAATTACACTTAGTTTTACTTATGGTACATTTAACAACACCTGTGATGTTCCGCAACAGCATACTTTCTAAGAGTGAGATAACATCAACTTTGATGATTAAATCAGATGGAAATAGCTCCCTTTGCTACAGGTAGTTTAAAGTAGTTAATATAGTATATACTATAAAGTAGTTAAGACATTCAGTGTATGAAACTGTCAACAGAAAATAGTTACAATATTGAACACTTCAATTGTTTCTCAAGCTGAGAAACACCCAATGAAGCAAGAGAAAGAACAGTCTTCTGAAAAATTAATATCCAAAAGTGCTACTGATCTGTATATAACAGCTCAAAAGAGAAGAATGAAATATCAGAGGAACTAAGAACCATCAAGAACTACATTCTGTTTCAAGCCCTTACATTTTACCTATAGAAATAGGTAAAAGACTGAAAAAAAAAAAACAACACCTCAAACCAAAATAACTTTATTAGGGAGAGGCAAAAAAATGTATTGCATCACACCATCAGTCCATCAAGTCCAGTATATTTTTTAAACAGTAGTAATAGGAAAGAGTACTTAGGGACACCACAAAACTTTCACTTTCTCCAGTGCTCCTCATACCCTTACAGCACTGACAAATATTATATGAGGAGATGCCAGAAGACAGATATAATTAAGCTGGGTCCTTTTAGAACAAGCAGAGCCAAGTCCTGAGGGTTTAGCAGAGTGAGAAGTCCACAGTTACAGTGCAGAGAATGCAAGTCAGGTATGTTACCTTTCTGCCAGAAGGACATCAGACTCATCTTCAGAGAAGGCAGAACCTTGCAGAATTTTTATCCTCATTATTTATCACGTGTCCAGTAGCAAAAAGTTGTTCTACCACTGTTCTACCTATTAATGTTTGACATGCTTTTTAAATACCTGCTTCTAGATAACGAAGTTATTATAATTTGTTACAAGCAATTTATAATAACCCTAGTTATTGCAGGTACAATCAGAGCCTAGCAGAATGGTAAGATACAGCTTCATCTTAAATTGTTACAAGAACATCTACTAAGTATCATAAAAATTTATTTTAAACTATAGTGCACTACAAAAAGCAATTCATCCTTTTCACAGTGCAAGTGCACATGTTCACAAAAACTTAACTACAAGAACTGCAAGTACAAAGATTTAGAATTTTCTGTTTGATGAGACTATAAAAAATCAGAAAAAAACCCAACACAACAAAGTATTGGTGAAACAGCACTATACTCTACTTACCTCTGCCTATTTTACTAATTGTTTTACTTTTTCCAGACTTCTAGAAGAAGGAAAAAAAAAAACAAGTAAGAATATATGCAAAGTCTCAAATATTTCTACAAAAACACACTGGGAGTCAAAGTACTCATCAGATTATAAATGTATACACAGAGGTTTTAACTCAAAAACTAATATGGAAAATATAGTAAAATGTTCATCATCAAGAATTCCAAGAGATATCCTATATGCTTGCATACTATTACTCAGAAAATACAGTAAGATTAAGAAAAAAAATGCTTTTCCATGACTCAATTTATACCAGAGCACTTTAAATTATTACTAACAATGTCTCTTTTTTTAATTATGTATCTCCTGAGTGCTAAGTTTGGAATATGGAGCTCTACAATAAAAACACACCTCTCCAGTGTAGAACACACACTCTATTCATTTATGCTACTGTCAAGCTTCTATCAAAACACAATTCTTAAAGGAAGACTCATGCAATTTATATCAAGACAAATATCAAAAGGTTGTTGCACATAACACGACTCCACTGGAATTTACCCAGGTATCACAAACATCAGGTACCTCTGCAGTGCCTAGAAAACTGTAGGAAGGAATAGAGAGCCTTCATTTGTTACACAATTTATCCCAGGTGACAGCACCCCAGTGCTTTGGTTTGACCACATGAAAAAACAAACTCTAAAATCAAACTACTAATTGCATAAGAATGTTGTAGGATTTATCCTGGTTCCAGTGTTTTAAGGCTTTCACAGAGAAAAGCCATACATATTCTCGGTAACAAGCTCACAGATAGTTTTCCTACCCTTGAGATAAGTTCTATTTTTAAATACTTAACCCCCTCCTTTTTTTTCTAAATATCAGATCTGGGTAATCCTTTTAGCTCTACTTGCATCAGATGATCTTTCCTCTGACTTTTCCACTAAAATGAATAAGCTCCAACTTCCCTGGTAGCCATCTGTAAAACCTCTTCAGAAATAACTGCATCTGTATCCATTCTTATGGCTCTTTTCCTGATGCCTGGATCAATAAAGTTTAAAGGATTTCTTATAAGATTAACTTATTTTGATATCTATACACAACACTGTCATTATATAGCACAGTAAGTTAACATTCTAAGCTAGCCTGTATCAGAAAAAAACATAGGAAGACTGATCCATGCAAACAAAAACCTATGGATTTTGTGGTTCACTTTTGTGTGAAGAATAAGCCATATTTAAATTTTTTTTTATTAAAAGACATGCCAATAGTTGCCTGTTATATTCCTGCTAATGTTATTTTTTTAAAAAGGGAAAAAATATTTTGGCCTAAAGAATTCTAGGAAGCACGTCTGACTTCATCTAAGGGAAGGTTTTGAAAGTCTAAAACGGTAGGAAAGCCTTCATAAATTATATCCTATACAAGAAGGGTAACAGCTGGACTGAGACAGCAATGGAATTTAACAAACAGCAACCTATTAGTAATGACAACAGAATGACATGACCAAGTCTCCCAGACACTGTAGCAGATCAGCAGTTTGCAATAGGGATGTTTTTCCCTTAGAAAAATTACTGTAGTTATAGCAATCATCATCAAAACCAAAAATTATTTAGAAATATGTACTTCTGGCTATACTTCTATTGTGTTCAATGTCAGATCATTAGATATAAACGGCAGCTATAGATTCTAACCATTGATTAATTCCAGCTTTTTTATTTTCCTCCCTTAAATTTCTTTTATACATACACAAATATCTGTTACAAATATGTACTCATACAAAAATGGTAGTCAGAAGTCTCTCAAAGGACATGCATGCATACACACCTAACACTCAGTATGCTATTTAAGGCTAGGGCTAGCTCTGACCATTAGTTCTCCTAATCTGGCTAATTTGAAATTTCATATGCAAGCTTTGCTTGAGCCATGACTTGAGTGGTAATATGTAACAATGCTAATTTGACAGAGAGGCACCCATTTGCCCCTCAATGTATTATATATTTAACAAAACCAAGAAGAAAGGAAAACCTGTCTTTGAGTAAATAAAGGTTGTTTGTCTACTCAAAAACTTCTCAACAGCAATAGCACTAAGAACTTATATGGCACAGAACAAAAGACATCCTATAAAATTTGGTACTACTGAAGTCATATAATTAATCAATGCCACAGATTTTAGGCTTTCTGCTCAGGTCTATTCTAGCTTATTTTATAATGTCCGTAAAATGTTCCTGCTCTAGCAATTAAAATTTATTACCTGCAGCACTGGTAGTTCAGTCTCATCTTCTGCGCCTTCAGAAACTACACTTACAGCAAAAGCTGAAAGAAAAAACAGACTTTTTTCATATTACAGGAGCTCACTTTCACAACTGATGAAGTTCTGCAGCAAAAAAACCCAACCCCCCATCATTTAGGTAGATTTTTCACATTAAACAATACTGTATTTGTAATAATCTTTGTGAACATGTGCATCTGTTTTTAGAAAATTTATACATTTGCTGCCTGACAATTCCCACACCATCACTGAAAAAAATCACTCTGATATGAAGCCAGTTTTTCTCGGCCTCGAGGCACATAAATTCCTTTAAAAAAAAAAACTCTCCTCAGTCCAGCAGCTCACTTGATAACAGCCTGATGCTGTGTGCTAACACACAGGAGACCTGCAGTCCACCTTCTTTAGGTTAAAGTTAGGTTACCAAAGCTTCTCTTGGAACCACAGAAACTGACAATGGCTGACAAATTTCTATCAAAAGTGAAGGTGAACAGGCTCTGAATGCCATCTTTGAACAACAGCTGAACTCATAAATGTATGAGACCCAAATAAATTTTTACAGAAAGAACAGGGACTCCACAGAGCTTATCTGCACAGAAGTAGCATTATCTTAAATTATTTATAGTGACACCACCCTTTGCATACACTTCTGGTTTGTATTAGAAAAAATAATCATAAAATGGGTTCTGGTGTTACTTTTTTTGTTGTTGATATAGTCACTCAATTTGTCCCAGCTTGCCCATTTGTAAAAGTAGTTCCATTCAACATAAGAAAGCCTTGCTAAGACTCTTAAGAAATCTTTTTCTTAAAAGTACTAAAGAGATGCAAATGAAAGCAAACTGTTACAATTTGGAAGGAATTCAAGATACTATTCATCATGGTCAAATTGATGGTTTTCTTTAAAACTGGGTTGGAAAACCGACTCAAGTGAATTGTCTCACTACAAATTTAAATTATTTATTGCTTGAAATTTACTTCAGGGTGAATTACTAGTCATGATCATTCCTTTGATGTACTAGAAACTTACAAAATAGGACAGCAAGACAAGATTGTCCTAGATCTAGGGTGCCCCATCTCTGAACACCTACATCCTTATGCTTTCAGCTAGGGATCAAATTTCATCACGTGTCCAGGAGCTGAGGTTCACAGTAACATCTCAGATCCTGATTAACCTGCATCTTAAATCACAAGACTAGATCCAGACATCCCAAAAATCATTTTAACACAGCAGACTCATGGTGGCCATAAATCAGTATCACAGAATATTGAGTTGGAAGGGACCCATAACTCTTAAATGAGTGGCCAGCACAGGGATTGAATCCATGTTATGAGCACCAGGCTCCAACCAACTGAGCAAATCTCAAGGTCATTCTCCTCCTCTTCTCCCAGTATAACAGTATTTACAGATCCAGACAAGGAATAGCTTCTCCTACACAAACCAGACCCACACCTTCTTCTTCACACAATCCTAATTACAAGACCAACACAAAACATCCTTATTCCAGGAAATGTATTAATTATGTAGAATTAACCTGAAGAAGTGTCACCCCATAAATTCGGCTTATTTACAAGCCTAATTTTCAGTTTTTAATATGCACCTGAGGAATGACACGTGAAACCTAAGACAACTGTGACTGACAAGAGATGTTGCCTCTGTCACCATAGTGCATTCAACAACCCATGCCACACTGCTCCTAAGCTTTATAAAATATTAAGACACATGATCCTCAAAATAAATCAAACAATAATCAGATCACCTACTTCACACTACATCTTTGAGAGCACAGATAAAGCTCTTCAGGGAATTAAACAATCTACTCATCCTGGTATTACAGAACCACAGATTTGTTGAGGTTGGAAAGGATCTCTAATGGCCATTTTACTTCAGCTCCCCAGAACTGGATCCTCAGGACCTTGTCTAGTTAGGTTTTGATTATTTCCTAGAACAGACTCCATAAACTCTCTGAGCAACCTCTTCCAGTATTCTTAGATTTAAAAAAATACCCAAACAACAAAAGAAACAAAAACCAAAGAAAGAAGTAATTATGTTCAAACAGAATTTCCTGTATTTCAGTTTGTATAAACTGATTCATGTCCTGTTAAGTACCAGAGTCTGCCTCTGTCTACTTTATTGCATCCCATCAGGTATTTGCATGTTGGAGGTCCTCCCCGAACCTTCTTTCCTCCAGGCTCAACAGCCCCAGCTTCCTTAGCCTCTCCTTGTCTGTCAGGGTTCCAATCTATTCATAATGTTCATGGTCCTTTGCTGGACTCACTCCAGTGTGTCCATGTCTCTCTTGTACTGGAGAGCCCTAACTTGGATACAGCACCCCAGATGTGTCCCACAAGGCTGAGCAGACAGGAGGGGTCACCTCCCTTGCCCTGCTGCCCACACTCTTCCCCCTGCAGCTCAGGGGGCTGCTGGCCATCCTTGCCACAATGGCACATTGCTGGTCCATGATCAGTTCGCTGCACACCGGGACTCTCAAGTGCTCCTCTGCAAAGCTGTTTCTCAGAATGTGCCCCCCGTGTACAATGCTGCACAGGGTGCATCCTTGCCAGGGGCTGGACTCTGTATTTATTTCCCATCAATGAAGTCAGTTTCCCAAGTTTCCTTTCTGCCTGCTTCTCCAGCCTGCTGAGCTCCCTCTGAATGCCAGCACAACCAGCTGGTGTACCAACTCCTTCTGCAATTTCATATCCTCTGCAAATTCCCTGAGGGTGCACATCCCACTGTCATTAATGAAAGGTTAAACACTACTGGAGCCACCATGCCACCCATCAGAGCCCACCAAGTCAGACAGCTTTCCATCCACCTCACTGTCCATAGACACAGCCCATACTTCCATCAGTTTCTTATGACATTACAGGAGACAGGATTGAACTTAAACGCCTTGCTGAAGTTGAGAGGAACAATATCCACTGTTTTCCCCAAATTCATGAAAGCAGTCTGTCATCACAAAAGTCTTTTGGGTTGGCTAAGCATGACTGCCCACTCAAAAAACATGGTGACTTCTCCCAGTCACCCTCTTGTCCTTCACATGTTTGTCTTGTCCTTCCTTGTTTGGCAGTGATACTGAGGGTTATTTGCTCCACCACCTTCCCAGGGACTGAGGTACCACTACCCAACTTATCCTTGCCCTCGTTGAAGACCAGGGTAATATTCTTCTAGTCTTGAAGAATCTCCCCCAGTCACCATCACCTTTCAAAGATTAGCAGGTCTTGCACTGACATTGTCAAACTCCACCAGCAGTATGTGCCTGCCATTAGGTCTTGGGGATTTCTGCATGTCCAGTTGGTTTAAACATTCCCTAAACCAGTGAGATGAACTCTTTGCTCCAGACTCTCATGAGTTTCAGGGGTCTGGGATTTCTGAAGGTGAGTCCTAATAATATCAATAATATCAAGGCAAAGAAGGTTCCTTGTCCTCTTTCATGTCCTTCTTTTAACCCTGTCTTCCATTCATAAGAAGGCCTATTATTATTTTCCCTAGACTCCCTTTTGCTGACATACTTGCAGAAGCCCTTTTTCTTAGCTTTCACAAGTTGGATCCCTCACCAGATTCAACTCCAAGTGGGGCCTGGCTTTCCTAATGGCATACCTGCACTCTCAGACAGTGTCTTCATGTTACTCTCAGGGTGACCTGACTGTATTTCCATCTCCTGTGTCAAGAGCTCCTGTTGCTGCTTGTGGGCCTCCTGCCACCTTTGCCTGCCTTCCTGCATGTAGGAGATGAACCTTGAAATCAACCAGCTCTGACCCTGTCACACAGTGCAATTTCAACACTTACACATATAATTTATTCAACAAAATACATGCAGTGAATGCTAAATGCCCTCACTATATCATTATTCTTATTCCCTGTGATTTCAGCAAGGCAGCTTTCCCTCCTTTTCCAACAATTAAACACATTAAAATGACTGGGTATCTTTTACATTAAGTATATCAAGAAGACTCTTTCCAGCTAATACATTTTAATAAGACAAGAACTGTTCAGACTATTTTTAAACTACTGAAGAACCATTCACAAAATAGACTTACAGAGCCCTGAAGACACCACCAAAAAAGCTCCAAGAATCTTCACCCAACAGTAATGAAGTTTTTCTCACACACAGACTGTATGAATTTATCTTAGCAACACTTTTCTACCTGATTAGCAAATCTGTTATGCACATCTCATTTGATAAAGCAGTTTTCAGAAGTCAGCTGTGGCCAAGACTGTTCTGGCTCAGCAACCTGATCTCTCAGCATGGAAATAAATATCCTCTTCTAAGGATTTACTGGGAAAAGGGTAGCAGAAAAAGAACATGGTAAATTTAGCCGGCCTACAACATATGAACAGAGGGACCACAGGGTTGGTAGAAAATACAGTGCCTTGGCACAAGTGGACAACTCCAAGATGAATTCATTCACATGCAATTCACTTCCAGGAGGTTTCTGGAAAAGATGTTCCCAGGAGTGGACCATTGATAGAAAAATTCTAACTCCAGATGCAGCTCATGGCCAGGTCACTTGTACAACACAGGCAGAAACTATAAATTCTCTGTGTGAAGGATATCTTTTCATTGTTTGCAAGACATACCTGCACAAAGAAGGATGACCTATGTCTAGGAGCTATCAGATGCTACTGTAACAAAGCAATAACTTTTTGTGCCCAATCATCATTATTAATTCAGACAACTGCAACAGATTTCTTTCTGTGTAACTCCCTAAAACACGTATCAATGTCTGGAGCTAGAGGTACCTTTGCTAAATCCAGAATTTCCTTTAGTCCTTTTCTGTGTTCTAATACAATGTAATCATACCTCAGCTGGACCACTGACTTGCCATAGAGCACAGAGAAAATACATTGTAAGAAGGAACTTACTAGCTAGTAAAAGTTGAAGCCCTGTAGGTACCACAGTAACCAAATGACCAGGGTGGTTAACTGTACCATTTCTCACAAACAAAGCTACCCAAAGCAGAAAAAAAACCCGGCAAGGCACCATATTAAATGCAACCTGTAATCTTGTATTTGTCACTTCGTTATTTAATGTATTGTGTACTCTGAAGGTTGTTAACACGCGTTGTGCATTAACATAATGTCATCTGGCAGGAGCAGACAGAAACAGAACGTGTCAATTGCTAGTCCTCCCCTCCTTTTGCTAAATGGCCAAGAACTGAGGATAAGAAAAGGAAAGAAATTTTAGAAAGACTTTCAAGTTCTATATTATCATCAATCTCTTTTGAGGGCATGACTAAAATCCACTGGAAAGGCTAGACAACATTTTGGGATCCATTCAAAACCTAGACAAGCAATATGAGAATTCCTATTCAAATTCAATTCCTTCAACTCCTATTTATTTTTGTCAAGTGTTCTATTATTTCCATTAAAATTTTGATAATAGCCTTGCTTATAACACTAGAAAGTAAAACTCAGTAATTATTTTCATTGTTAGCAACTGAACTGCAGGAATACATGCAGGATAGAAAAATGGATGTAAATACTGCAGCATTAAAATACAATAAACTGTATAAATATATACAATTATATAATATCACACTTTAGAAGCAATCCTTTCTTCGGTAATACTCTTTTGTGCATAAACAACTTCCAAACATTTACAGTTAAATGGGCTTAAAGTACAAAGGATATTAAAAACTGAGGAGTTAACTCTTTGCATTCACTAACTAATCCACTAAGACTAATCCACCTGAGACAGAAAAGCAACACTTCTGTTATATTCCTCTTTTACAGTCTGATTCAAGGTTGACTGACCCCAGAGTCATTCCAACCACCTCATTGAGCTGTGGGTCAATTTAAATGAGCTACAAACCAGTAACAATTCTATGACTTAATGCATGGCAAAAGTGTGACTGATGATAACCACTTCAAATAATGACAGCCAGTGATTATGTTGTATGCAGTAAAGGAAACATTTAAAATAGAATTTCTTTATACTCCTAATAATAATTTAATGAAAGGCCTATTTTTGTTTTGGTTGGATTTCCTCCCCCTTACAAGTTTTCAGAGAATATAAGATTCTATGGATTGACACGATTCCAGAGAAAATCTGCACTGATGCTGTCAGTCAAAGAGATGGAATCTTCTGTTATGAGACAGCCTGTGAGCACTATAAACTAGTTTTGTGTATTTATATGCAAGCTTTTATAATATTTCTTCACTGTTGCCACCCTATCAGCATCAGATTCTGGTCTAGCCAGATAAGAATGTATTATAGATTCATCAGCACAAAATGGGGAGAGAGCAGAGGGAGGAGGAAGAGGAGAGGGTGATGCAAGCAAATTTACAGCATCTGAAGCTTTTCATAAAATAAAAGACACTACTTATATTTCTTTACACAAATAGCACATACGGGAAGAAGGCAACTGAAATCACCACTCTGAACCACTGGATGAGTGCTGTGTACAACACTCTTCGTAAAAGGCAAGCAAAGAAAAACAGTAGAAGAAAAAGCATCATCATGGTCCCTTCTGATTGCCTAGAAGTTACACCATACAAAATCATCTAAATACATTTTCCCATTCTGTAAGCTGCCACTTGCAAGCTGGAATTTATGAAATTACCTAACTATCAACAGACAAGCTGCTTGCTTCTGTGGAAGGCAATCCAAGTTATTTCCGTTTTCAAAGAACAAATTTACTATCCAGGCCATCTCAAAAGCATGGGTTATTTGGGAAAGGACAGACTCTAACATAAACAGGTATTAAAAAACCGAAAGAAAATCACGATACTGCAGGAAGCGTCTGGTGAATAAACTCCATACAAGCACTAATCAAGACATACTAAACAAGAACACAAGTGTTTCCATTTCTGCTTTCTACCTGCATGTATGTTGGTATGTATGCATGTACGATAAATACAGAGATGGGAAAAACTGAATCTGCTATTCTCTGACTGTGATTACAAGTGCTATAGTACCTTACTGGAGCAAAACTACTCATCCTGGAAAGAATGAAATGCAGCTTTAGGAAGAGCTGTAGAGTTTTTGGAGAACTCCTCCAAAAACCAATCTGTGTCAGTAAAAGTTAAAGTGTTAGCAGAACAAAAACCAAAATATCACAGTTTTATTTTGCTGAAAACGTGATTTACTAGTACCAGTTTTCCCCTGCATGATTTTGATAGACCAGCCATTAACAGTGGAAGAGAATGAAATCCAAAGGCTCACAGCAAACTGACAAGTCTATGCTGACAGAGATGGAAATATTCAGGAACAGAAATAATGAGAAACAGAACATACGTAAACATTCACTCCTGTCTCTTACACTCACGCCAACAGCTCTCAACTCCAAGAGCCTGTAGCAACCCAATCGCTGACATACTACTAATTCTTCTCCTTTGATCTTCTCCCACCTGACTAGACGCACGAAAAACATCTCTAAAACACAGTATTTTTTTTCTCCTCTCGGCTGGCATTTTAGGCGGGCGGTTTTACCTTTCCCCCCGTCCTGAGTAGAACACCCCGTCAGTGCGGCGCTGCCCAGGCACGAGTGCTCCGCGCTGGCTGGGCTGTTCCACGAAGCTGTTCCCGATGCCAGGGCCGGTTTCCCCGGCGCGGGCTGTCCCTGCCCGCACGCCCCGGGGGCGGGAGGCGCTGCCGGCGCTGCCCCCGCAGCCGGGGCCCCGCAGGGACCCCGCGCCGCCCGGCCGCGCTCCAGCCCGGATCGCCAACAAACTTCGGGAACACGGGCACCTCGGCTCCCCGCCCGCTTCCCCGCGCGGGGCGGGACGGAGCAGGCAGGAAGCGGCGGCGGCTCGGCGCCACTCCGGCTCTCCGTGCCCTCCTCCCTGCCATCACCTCCTCGGAGGGGCCGAGCGTCCCGGGTCTCCTCCCTTCACCTCGCCATGGCGTCCCGGCCCGGCCCCCGCCACTCACCCCGAGCGCGGAGCGGCGGGAGAAGGAAGACGAGGTGGGCGCAGGCAGCGAAGAGGAGCCAGCGGCTGCAGCCGGGCTCCCGAGACATCTTGGCGGGGGCCGCTGAGCCGCACGGCGCGGGGAGGAGAAGAGGGGCACGGTGCGCCCGGCTGCCCCTCTCTGCAGCAGGAGCGCGGGCGAGCGGCCTCCGGCTGGTGGCGGTGCCGCGGTCGCCGCCTGCCTGCCTGCCCGCCCTCCTCCTGCCGCTGCTGCCGCTGCCGCCTTCCCCTTCCCTCCTCCCGGCAGGACCGGCCGCCGAGCCGGCAGCAGGGGGAGGCGCTCGGCGGCCGCGGCGCCCTCTGGCGGCGGCAGCGGGAGAGGCAGCGCCCTGCGGTGCTCGTCACGGGACACCCGCCACCCCCCGGGGACAGGGAGCGAGCGTCCTGCCCGAAATAATCCCAGCAAGCACAGCTCTCCTTAGCCACCAACTCTTCCTAACCACCCCTTAGAACGGGCTGGCAGGGAAGTGGGGGAGTCAACGACTTTGGAGGTTCTTAAGGGCAGACTGGATGTGGCGCTCAGTGCCCTGGCGTGGTTGATATGGTGTTCAGTCATGGGTTGGATTCGATGATCTCAGAGGTCTTTTCCAACCTAATTGGTTCTGTAATTCTGTGAAGTGTTACCCAGCACTCCAACAGGAATCTCATCCACCGAAGCAAGGGACCGAACTCAACTCTAAAACAACCCTCACAAATCCTTAGCCAAGAGAGCACCTTCAGACAGCCTTTCCTAAACGACCTGTGTGACCAGGAGTGGGGACACGGGGTGCAGCATGGAGTACAGGTGTGTGACCTGGAGCACAGCCTTGGCACTGGAGACTCCACAGCTAAAATGACTCACCCTCTTCAGCTAAAGAAACGCAGACCTGGAGCTACACACAACTGGTTTTAGGATAACACAGAGGACAAAGTAGATTCATGCATATACGTCACGATACAGATAGTAAATTTGGATATAGCAGAGCCACAGACCAGTGAAGAAAGACCAAGAGTGTGAAACCTTGTTAGCAAACAAAAAATGACCCCACACGAATCCTGGCACAAGGAAGAAGAAACCATCCATAGCAATGTCAGATTTGTTCTAGTGAAGCACTCCACAAGTTAACTTGCTATAAGTGACCTCATACACCCCAGAATTAAACTGCTGTCCTTCAGACCCATGGAAGCCACAGAAAGGCAAGCAGTGATAGAACTAGAAATTTAGCAGCACGTAAAAAACTTTCAGTGCAATGCTATCCTTTTTTTTCTGTAACAATTAGATCTGTATTAATTATTAGAGTTTCACACTTAAACTATAGTAGCAAGACACAAAAATAAGATGTGCTTGCTCTTTGCCTTTAATTGCCTGATTTTGAGCGTAACACCTGGTGCTTCTAAGTAACAATTCCTTACAGGCTGGTTACATATAAACATGAATTCCAGCCGCGTCTATTTCTACACATTTTCCCATCAATTACTTTTCACACAGACCCCTCCTAGCAACCTAACCATTCAGTATGTGCTGACCTCACTGGAGAAAAGATGGTGCAGAGTCCAAGTCAGCCATAAACTATTTTTAATCCAGAAAGGCCAAACAACACAGAACCCAACTTGGATCTTTCTTCAAAACACTGCAACCTTTAGATCTATGGCATTCTTTTCCTGACAGGCCAGGTGGTTACAATAGGATACCTTGAATATGCCAGAGAAGATGATTGTGACTGTGAAGATGAATGGAAACCTTTTCACAGTGATAAATGCTCACTCCCACTGCAAGCCCAGGCAAGTATATATATATCACAGTAATTTGGTTGTAGACATTACACTGTCCTTTAAAACTATTGCAATAGAAATATGTTAGCCAGGCTTCTTTGGAGTACTCCACCTGCTTCATGTATTTTTTTAAAACCCCCCCCCCCCATCACAAGAGAAGGGAAAATGAGGCACAAGTGTGAACAACAACAGCTTGTTACTTCCCTTACAGAACAACTGCTTGCTACTGACATTTCTATTCACTAAGCAAGTTACTGGCCTCAAGAATAATATTTCTGATGCCAACTAAGTAGAAACTTACATACTATTTCTCTGTCTGATTTCATGTGCATGCTCATCATTGTCAGGAAAAAAAGAAAGAGAGAAGTATAAAGTTATCCTTCTGTTTCTAGAACTATAACAATATAAAATATATGAAACCTTTAGCTTAATACATATACTTGCATTTGCTTGGTTTTCCTTACAAGTTTCAGCGGTGTTTCCTACCCTTTCTTCCCTTTCTGTTTTGTGCTGGTTTCTTTAAGAATTGACATCACAAGGATCATGCCCACAACATCTAGGATGGACGTAAGACTTTTCACTTTCAAAATGGTTAAGATAAACCCATGTTCCAATGTTTCCCCATGCAGTGAGTCTGTAAGGAAAAAATCCCAGCCTTTTGCTGAGATGTAATAAGTGTTTTGGCTTGTCACAAATATAAGAAAAAAGTCCATTGTAACAACCCCCAAGAAATATGGAACTCTACCATGAAACATGGTGTTCTCCAACTGTTACAAAAAATAGCACTTAAGTGGTTTAAATCTTATATTTAGACCTGTGAGGAGGAACTAGGAAATAAAGCTTTTTCTTGAATTCTACTCTACTTACACACTCAGATTGTATTTGTTATTCTAACTACCCCACTGAGAATTTCCATCTCGGGAAGGTTAAAAATAATGAACTTTCTGTTAAAGAACAGAGGTTTAGAACACCAAGCCTCCTTTCTTTATAGCATTATATATACTTTAGATTCCTAAACAAAACAAATGTTGCTGTCCAACCTCTGAGATTAGAAAGGGGGGGCTGCAAATACAAATAAATGCTGACAGATATACATATATCAATATACACATCAAATGCAAAGGCTGGCATGTGATTCAAAAGTAGCTTGCTCTGTGCAGGCACTGCAGCAGTGCCTCCAGATACCCTGGTGACTCTGTCATCTCTTTCTATAGAAAGACCATAATACAGGGAAACAGACAAATTAAGAATCAGACACAACAGCAGTTAGTGAGTTAGAGAACTTGACTGCAACTACTTCATTCTTTTAGCCCTTTGAGAAAAGTTTCATCCAGGAAAGACAGAGTTTCCATGTTGCAGCAGCTCTCTTATTAGACCATAAAAATGAGCCAAAGCACACATTTCTTGGTAAACACAGCATAAAAAAGGTCCTGGTTTATTCCTTTTCACAGCTTAGTCATCCTAACTCCAACTATTTACTGACTCTGGCTGCAGCAAGCTCCTACTGTGGGTTTCCCCTGCAGCCTCTGACTGCTGGGTATTTCCTAATAAACTATGACTGCATGTATTAGTTGGCAGATTCTGAATGCAGGCTTTTACCTGGCTAGACTGTGACTGCAGGTTCCAACAACAGGCTCTAACTGCAGACCCAGACTGACCTCACAGCAGTGATTCTCTCTCCAGGATCTCATGTCATTTTTCTCTCATTCACACTCCCTCAAGATTCCTCCTCCATGATGATCCTCCCCTTACCAGCTAACCCTCTCTTTTATCTCACTCATCCTTACTGGATACAGCTGTTACTCATCAGGGGCAAGGCTGCATTGGGTAATTAACACAGCTGTTACTTATCAGGGGTGAGGTCATCTGTATTCCCTTCTCCTATATTTCCATACTTTCTTTCTAGGTGAGGCAGAAAGACCTCTCTGTCAGAGACAGCCCTGCAAGTCACATGGTTTGAGTTCTGTTCCAGCTCTTCCTCAGGCTTCTGCAATTGGACCTCTCTGTCCTACTCAGGAAGTTACATAAGGAAGGGCATAACTTTAAGCGATGACTGATCCCATGGAAATGAGCAAAACCAATCCAAATGAGTTCAGAATCACACAATTACTTTTTAAATTGCAACATGCATTTGGAAACAGAGTTTCTCAGCTTTCAGCTACTCAAGGCAGCTATTCAGTGCCAGTTTCAGTCCATTATTATATACCCTAAAATACTGATACCCTGGGAATACACCTACATTTGTCAAACACTAGACAGTGAGCTTGAGCAAAGGGAGCTCTGATACTCTGCAGTGTTCAAATCTGAGCTACACTCGCTTGTCCCCTTTGGACCACTCTAAACAGCTCTCCATGGGAGAATCTTGCAGTAGCAGGGAAAGCCCCCCACACTCTAAACATGAACTCAGTCAGTGACACTTGGGCTGGGACTTGCCCCATCTCACTCAGGAGAACTGAAAATGTTGCAGTACCAGTATGTGCATGCTGTAAACCTGACAACTAAATCACTGAGGGAACTCAGCGCTCCAGCCAACCCCTGTGGCAGCCCACAGTGTAGTCTGAGTTTAGTCTCTCTTCTTCCAGGGTTAGCCTGAAAAGTGCTTGTTCTTAATTAAAATTTGAGGACTCTATTTGAGCTAAGTCTTAGAGCCTTCAATCAAAGCTTTATAGAGAACTGGTGTGCAGCTGTAGCAAAGAATCCCAGGAACAGAGTTCAACCAAGCAATTTTTCATGATAGCGACTGCTGTTATTAAATCACACACTCTCTAGAAAGGACTTGGAAAAACACTGGGTGTGAAGCAATCAGTCACAGAATCTTATAAGACTGTAAAGATGGATCAAAGACAGTTCCTTTCCTATGGGGCAGTAATGAGTGCTTAACTGTCTCTGACAGTCATCTCTTCTGCCTTCTGGCAGAGAAACAGTGAAAATACCATCTGCAGCATTTCTTCTGGTGCTCATTTAGGATTGTCCAAGAGGCAGAATATATACACTCAGGGGAGGGGGCAGGACACAGGAATTTCAACATCTTTGAACTATTACAGACCAAGCTACAGATAAGAAACAGAAGATATATCCAGCTGTGGAACTTAACACAGGTCCCCGGAGTTCAGGTGATGAGATTATGAGATGCTCCTGTCTACTGTACTGCACATGGTCAAGGAGAAAATTCTATAGGCAGATGTAGAAGATTTTCAGTCTTGATTATAATACTGAAAAGTGGCATGTTGCCTACTCCCTTGGTCAAATGAACAGCTTGCCTAAGGAACTGTCAGACTTGCTGCTCTCTCCTGTTTGGTCTCCTGCTGCTTCCATCTGACACAGAACTGCCTCTACCAAGCACATCTGAGCTCTTTATATTTTCCCTGCTAAAATGTAGCTATTTAAAAATATGAAACATTCATGCAAAAACTACCTGATCCTGTCTTTCAATGAATTAGTGAAAATATTACCTTGTCAACTGAAAGTCAAAATATAGATAAACATTAAGGGATTTAACTGAACAAGATAATATAAACAAAATGCTTCCATAAGTTTTAAAGAGCTTGGTGGCTACATTAACTACTCTCCCCAGCTTCTAATTCTTACAAGAAAAGAAACAGTGATGTAAAGAATCACCCACTTTTCTCAACTGTGTACTAAGTCATAGTGGCAGGGAAAAAGAATAGTGGCAGGCAAACTGTTCAAGAAACACTGAAGTGGGTAGTTAAATAATGTCCTATGAATTTGTCTTTAACATTTCTGCTGGTTTGATGAGCTGCAAATATCATGATCACTCAAACACTGATTAACCTGCATCAGCTCCTGGGATTTGTGCCTCAAGATGTCCCATGCCTCACAAATAACTTCCATATATTTTGTTTTACCTTATTATAGCTGCCCTGTAAACAATGACAGTTCAGAAACCAACTCAGATATGGTTAGGACATTCCAATTTGGCAGCCAAAAAAAAGGAATCCCTGAGAGTGGAAGAGACGAGCAGTCACAGTAATATCCAGAGATGTTCAGCCACCATGGAACATCCTAATGAGGCTTTAGACTTTGGAAAAATCCATCCTATAACATGATGACACCAAAGACTTTGGGGTATGTTTGTCTTACAGCTTTTAATACCAGTAATCTCAAAGCAAAGGGGCTGTATACTTAGATTTGAACACTCTAAATGGTGGCAGGGGCATAACAGCTAGTTTCTACAGCTGAAGTAGTTTTTTTTTGAACCAGCTCAGGTGTGCACAGCCATCATGCCATTGAACAAGCAGAGTTGGAAAATTGTGCCACTTCAGAAGTAGCTTTGAACTGGGTGTTGGACCAGATGACCTCAAAACTTCTTTCCCAGTTTAATTATTCTCTTATTCTGAGATGGTAGGGAGAAGAATAGAAAAAGACATTACACCTACCTGACAAGTACCTGCAGACAAAAGTCAGTCAACTTTGGATATGTAAACTCACTCTCACTACCAACAAGGAAAGTTGGTATTTGCTGCCTGTTGAGGCCTCCCAGTTAGGTAAAACAGCATTTTCAAGTCATTATATCAGTCATTATTGAAGGTAAAATGATTCACTTCTGAGCTTGCCAACCATCCTTGCTTATAAATAAATCACCTAACAACCATCCCATGATATGAACAAAGCCACATGAAATATCTTCTATGCAATAAAAATAGATTTAATTGTCTTCAAGGACTTCTGCATCCTGATTGTCTTCACTCAAAGGTGGACATCTGTCTTGTCCTTCTCAGTAAGGGGAAACAAGGGCTGGGATAGTTAACCACGTGAGCAGCTTATTGATCAAAACTGAGAGTAGGAACCGGAGCGCTCCTCACTCAGAAGTTTTCAGTTATGAAGTGGCTCTTAGGAGCCATTACAGCCTAGTGTCACTTCAAAGCAACTACACTCATCGCAGCCTGTATTAACCTCAAAGCAGTTTTAGATTATGTCCACCTGCAATTGCTCCCTTAGGACCCTTTCATTCTGCTTTTGTTATGGGAAGTCAAACAGAACTCGATCAAAAAACCACAGAATGCCACATTTGATACCAGAACCATTCAAGTACAACAACATCAAGTCAACATGACAGAGGGAAACTATGAAAGTCAAAAGAAGTTTGAGAGTTCGATGGCAACATCATCTAGCAAAACCTTGCCCAAACCCTCAAAATACATCGTCCTAAATCAAAACCATTCAGTTAAGAGTCTGGAGAAACTGCTTTGTCACTAAGCAATATGGCACACTGGGCATAACAGCAGTACCAAGTTTTTACACAGCTCTACAGAAAACACAAGCAATCCTAAGAAAATGACCGTGACGTGCACAGTAAACCTCAATAACAAGCTTTGTGTAGACTGCATGGAAAACAACTAGTTTGTTGAATTTTACCTAAAAAGCTGTGAAAAACTTGGTGTGCTGGGTCTGGCCAGGATGGAGTTAACTTCCTTCATAACAGCCTATATGGTGCTATACATCCCCCTCAAGCTAAACAGGAAGTTGTGAGAGGGCCCAAACTGGCCGTGGGCATATTCCACATTATATAAAGTTATGCTACCCAGTAGAAGCTGGGTTAGAAGAAGGGGGGCGTGTGTGTGGCCTTCAAGGTGGCTGATGCCTGAAGCTTGGCTAAACACTGCACTAAGGGGTGGTGAACAATTGCCTTGGCATCACTTGGTGTGGTGGTGTGTTTTTCTGCACTGTTTGCCCTAATGGTTGGTTCCAGTTATGGAACCAGTTGGTTCCCGCATGCTGTTGGTTTGTTCCTGGTTACTCTTCCCTTCCCCAGTTATCTGTCACTCCCCAAACCCTGCCCCTTGTTCCAGAATGTCCCATGTCAGTCCTCCCTTGAACCAACCCCCTGCCCGTTGCCCGACCTACCAGGTTGCCAATCTATATTTGTCCCTGCCCTTAGTTCTGGAAAGTTCTGTAGTGTTCAAAACACCGTTAGTTTGTTCAAATTGTATCCTCCCATTGAGTTCCCCCATCAGTCATTGCTTTGTAAGTTCCTCCTTGAGCTCCTCCCATTTGTCTCGGATTGGTTCCTGCATTGTGCCCTCCCTTTGTTCCACCTCTGCTTAAAAGTCAGTGTAAGGTCTGCAAGTTGGCTCTTCTGTTTCTGTCTTCCTCAAGGAATAAGCGCCTTTGAGAACCATACAGAAGGCTCCTCTCTGCCCTTTGTCCTGGTCCTCGGTGCTGTCACATCCAAGGCAGTGGGGAACAGAAGCTGCCCTGTTCCATGCTGCCACCTGGACCCCTTGTGGTTTAGGGGTGGCCGCT
Organism: Acrocephalus scirpaceus scirpaceus; assembly: GCA_910950805.1. NCBI lineage: Eukaryota > Metazoa > Chordata > Aves > Passeriformes > Sylviidae > Acrocephalus > Acrocephalus scirpaceus. The sequence continues at coordinate 48,605,023 of OU383774.1, read as the reverse complement.
CATGGTGTTGACCAGAGCGAGGGGCTAGCCAGGGATTTCCCCCAGTCGCATCAACTTGGGTCTTTCCCCAATTTTTCCCTTCATTTAGTAAAGCATCTTTATCTCAGCCCACAGCTTTTGCTCTGCTTTTACACTGTCATGCTGGGGGAGGAGGAAGTGTGAGGAAGCAGCTGTGACGGTGCTCAGCTGTTGGCCAGGGTCAACCCACAACCCTTGGTAACAATCTCTTCTAAATTTATGACATTCTGGTCTTTTCATCACATTTATTTGACAGTGAATTTACTGTAACATATTGTGATTTGAATAGTAAGTTTGAAAGACAAATTATTGTTTCCAGCAGATTTATCTACTACAGAATGTACAATGTTAAAACCATGGGGTGGGAATGAACAGGATTTAGAAAGAAACAGAAGAAGTTCTCTCCTATCTGCTCACAGCAGGACCCAGGCCTCTTCTCAAATCATGGAGACACCAGAAATTAAAAGTATCCTTCAGTTGTGCAAGGCATTGACTCCCAGGTCTTGGCTGTCACTAAGCTTCAAACCTTGTTGGAGCCAAAGGGTACTCCCTTGTTTTAATTTTAAGACATTATTTGTCATCATATCCTTAATGGATCTAGGGAAAGTCCTAACATGATTTTTCAATACATGAGAAATAGTCTCTTGTTTCTTTTCAATTTCTGTTCCCACTAAAAAGATTCAAAAAGTAGAATGCTTCCAATGTTGGATCACTGGTCCTCATCCATTCTCATAGTGTATATTTAAAGCTTCTGTCTCACTATTTAGCTCTGAAGCTGTCACTTCAAGTTTATTTGTGAGGCTCTAAAAGCATGCTGAAAGGTCTTGAACTTAAAGAACTGCACAGTGATGAGTTCTAGAGGAATATAAACCTATAGAGCTGGTCAGACTATGGACTATAAACAAATGTCCAAGAAATGTATTTTAATGATCTGCTCTTTAATCCTGCAGTTGGCTCAGATTCTAGTGAACACACTCCTTAAAAGGCTTAACAGTGAAAACTTTGACAAGTAGCAGGTTCATAAGTTGTTTATAGCAGATACTACTGATACATTATTTGATATTGTTTCTGAAAATGCAAATGGTTGGCAACATTTTCAAAGAATAAGAAATACTTTTATGCAGATTTCTATTTATGCTGAACTTCTATCTTTATGTTGAACAGCCAACATATATGGAAGCAGGATTGGTTTTTTTTTTTTTTTTTTTTTTGGTCAAAAAAAAAAAAAAAAAAAAAATCACTATTACTCTTCCAGCTTTCATCAGAATGCCTTCTCCCTAGTACTGACACTGATCTACATAACTCTGACTGTGCTCTTCCATGAGACTCTCTGGGCAAAGCCTAATTTTGCACTCTTGCCTCAAATACAGCCATAAAGTAAAAATTAATGGAAAAACTGTATTTCTTTTTACTGGTTCATTCACCTCCACAGTAGTCACTGCTGTGTAACTGGTCAGGAAAATTTCAGAATGCAGTCTCTGATGGTTTAATTAATCTGAATACAAAATACTATTAGTTATCTACTAAGTACTTTGTACAATAAATTTTAAGAACACTGGGGAAAAAAAAAAAAAACCAAACCATACCAGTGTAAGGAAAAGTGTATTTGTTGTATGTTTTTATACCCATCTCCTGATTTGGAGCAAAGTTTTTGTAGCTGCCAGGAAGGAGATCAAGGTCCAATTAAAAAGACCTAGATACAACTTGAAAGTAAACCTAGAGGAATCTTGACCTTTAGAAGCAATAGTGGTATCTGATATACCAGTCCTGCTACAGACACAAATCAGCTGTGAATTAAAGAATTGTTTTAAACTGAATTTCATTAAAGACAATAAACCACACAGGTGCTATGCTTGCTTTTTGCATTAGTGTACAGCTTCATCACAAGCTGGCTGGTGCACATGCACATGAAAGCAGTTTGGCTGTACAGAATATCTTTCCATTTCAGCACTTGAAATCAAAACACCACTTCCCTAAACTGAGCGACATCAGCTCTTGGTTAAAAATCCATTACTATTTAAAGCCAGATGATTACTTAAAATCAAACTTAAAAAAAAAAAAAAAAAGAGGGAAGAAAGAAGGCAACTAGTTCTGCATTCTGACTTGCCTTATATAGTTATGCTAAAGGAAAAAAGGAACAGAGCCAACACTGTGAAGGCTTGCATGAGGCAATGGTGCCACCCAATGTCCAGAAGTTATACATAAATTTGTTTGTCTTTATTGATCCAAAACCAAAAAACCCCAAACTCAACAAACTGTGAGTAATGTTATTAGTAATCATAACTGTATGTGAAGGCTTGGCTCAGGCATAAGATGGACAAACGTGGTAAATTTCCAAGCAGGCAAATATTTTTTTAGTTTCAGCTTGAATTCTCTGTAAAATGAATATTAGCATAGCCCAGGTAAATCCATTCAAGCTGTCAAAACACTTCTACCAACATTTTCCTAAGGTCCTCATTATTTTACTTTCTCACTTTTTGAGCCCTCTCAGCTGGGGCCTCTCACAGGGATCAGTCTTCAGCATGTTTCAAGCAGTGCAAGGACTTTACTATTACACTACTAAAATGAAAATTCTTGCACAATAATCCAGTCTTGATAAACGAATTAATCTAGCCTGTGTTCAAAGGACAGTAACTTCTTAGAAAGGCACCTGTAACTATAAATAAAGAGTTTATAGTATATTGGAAAATTCAGGAGGAAATCAATAATGACAATTACTGATAAAAGTGCACATCTCACTTTTGTTTGGAATTTTGCCCTCATCCCTCTATTAGAAGAACATTATGCGCCTGCTTCTGAAATAAAAAAAATGCTCTAATGAGTGTATACCTCTTTCTTGTGTAATTCTAAGTCTATGAATGCTCATTAATACCACTTTGCAGATCATGTGTTCTATGTTATAAAGCATTCTGGCAGCTCTTGGGCTATCTTCAACTCTTCCAAATAATCTATAAATGTAAATACAAAACTACACATGGCAAGTCATGCATATTTACTAAAGCACTCACATCACAAAAAGTATTATTGTGTTAAGATCTATTTTAATATTCTAATATTCTATTAGACTGTTGTAGTTTTTTTCAAATATTACTTCTTTCTTTGCACTCGCTAGTTCATTATGCGAGTATGGGTTTATGCTGTCTTATTTTCACCATATTCATAATCAAGTCTTACCTTCATGTGACAAATGAACAAGCTCCCTTCAGAGGCCTTTACTTTTCAGAATGATTGTAATATTTCTTTGTCAAGCATACTGGGTTTTTTCTTAAAAAAACCCTTTAGTTTTAGATGCACCACCTTTGAGACATTCCTTGAAAAGGAAGCAATTTCACCTATTAATCACTCAGCCTGTTGATTTTTAACTGTCAGTATTTCAACTTCCATCCAGCAGATTTTTATACCTTTCATATGAAAATAGTGTGAAGTTTTCAATTCTCAGAATACATTTTATTAAAAGGCTTATGTTGCAGTATGTTTAAGATAGACATATAATAGTTAATATGCTCTAAGTATAGCTATAGAGGTACTATGCACACTCAAAGGAAAATTTTATAGTCCTTAATTTGTGTCAATTGTTGACTTTATGAGCATGAAGGTGGGAAAATTACATACCTACATTTCTTTTTAGAGAAAAAAGAAAAGTGTTTGTGTATGTATAGACACAGTGCAATGCACTCACAACTTTTAAAAGATGCTTTATTACTTGATCTTTCTAAGCATATTTACTGTAACCTGTAGTGTATATATATTTATGTACTTAGTTAACTTTTCATGCTGCCCAGGCCTAACCACCCAGTAAGCAGATTTTTTGAAAGTTACTGGAAAAGCAAAAGAAATTAATTTCTTAGTGTCTGGACAGAAGATCCTGATATTATATTGGGGTTTTTGTTTTGTTTCTTTTTTTTAATAAGTCAAAATCTGAACAGTCTTTGAAGTGCTTTGGATACTTTCTAGTGAAAAAATAGCTTGGATTACTGTCAGAAATTCATAACAAGTACATGTCATACTAATAATGTAAGTGATATTTTTAAAACATTCTACCAATGTTGAAAGCACAAGAAGTCTGCATAATCCATGCACATCTAATTAGCACTGAGTCATATAAATGATACATAATGATTTGGCAGGATATTGGCAGATGGTTTGCTATCAGATCAAGTAGTAATAACTTAGCTTATTTATCTCCATTCCCCTTATCCCTTATTTTCATTTTCATCCCTTTTCATTTCCCTACTTAAAAATGACATTCAGTTCCTTTCATTTCATATACAAAAGCCAGTCAAAACCCCATTGATTTTTTTTAAAATCAGACTGTCTAAAGAGGCTTTGCAATCTTTCTGCTTTTACACGTACATTTATTTTATTAATTGCACTTAGGCATATGACAGTTTATACAATCTAGTTCCATATTTACTTAAAAAACATCCAACTTTCCCCTTGTTCCAATTAATGATGTTCAGCTGGTCACCTTTATTAATTTTGTTTTCAACCATAATCATATTGTCTGATTTTCTTATTTAAAACACATCTTGTGTCTAAGCAACAGGAGAAAAGTTTATGAGGGAATTATAAACATGTAGTCACTCAAGTTAGAGTATTTGAGATTCATGAACACTCCAGGTTTAGTAGTACTATTTGAATGTGCCCAATCTCCATAATTTTGGATCTTAAAGCATTTATGGTATACTTACCTTTCTGCGTTAAGTTTATTAAATACAAAGTAAATAGAGTGTAAATGTTCTTTTTCCTAAAATCTTAACATTTTCCAGTGGAACAATCCAGTTGATTAGGTGAAAGGATGAAAATATCTGTACATCCACGGGAATAAAACTAAGAATTTCACGATAACTTTGGCCCTGTAACTTTCAACTTACCTTCTCCACCTCTGCCTTAGTTTCAGTCTTAAGTTGTGCTTTTCTAAGTACAAATAATGCTTAAGCAACATCAGACAGTAACAGTAATTTCCCAGCCATCAAAGCAAACATTCACATCTACAGGTTTTGAGGAATTCATGTTAACCTCAAAAATAAAGTCTGCTCCATTTTAACTCATGTTTTATATGAACACAGATCTATTAATAGGCATGAAAATGAAAAAAGTCACAGGAAAAGGACATCCTTGTATTCAGATTAAGCAGGTTTTTTTGGGTTAGGAGTCTTATTCAGAGTGTGAGGAAGATAAAGCCATCACCTGCTTGGTTACTCTGGGATTTGGATCCATGCTATGCTGTGTATACAAGTGCTGATACAGGGCTAGAGCCACAAAGAGCCTCATTAGGATTTGCCAAGTGCTGAGGCTTTTATCAGTAACCGTGCAAAAATCTATCAAGTTAATTTTATCTGCCTTACCCAAAAGCCCGTGCATTTTGTACAAAGTGGATATTCCCCACAGTAGGGATGCTCTGAACAGCTCAGCTCATATTTCAAACATTCAGAAAGCAGTGCCCATTGATTGCTATGCTTCAGGCTACTTACACTACCACATTGGTGACATATCCTCTTCAATTTTCCTCTCTTTCTCCAGGATAAAAATGTGAATGGAGGTATTAGCAAAGATAATACTGTAGAAATTATCATTAACACTTCCTATACATAAGAGACCAAAAAAAATTTAAGTGAAAAGATAAGCATGATGTGTTAGTCTCACATAGTTGGATAGACTTTTGGCAACTCATACTATTTTCCTTGACACAATCCTCTTTTTCACTTGATTTACAAAATGTTTATATACATGAAAATAAATATCATACAGTGGTAACATAGTGGTATGAAAACCAGTGTAAAGCAAGAGATGAAGTACAGGATTGTACCACAAGGGTGAGACTACTGGAGCTGTCTAGTGAACTAATTCATATTTCCAGAGAACCACAGCTTGATAGAAATGTCAGTCCTCCTTTGGAATAAGCAATGACCTGAAATGCTCTTTACCCTTTTAAAACTTATCTGGGAACCCAAGAACAAATGAACCCTAATCTCATTAGATTGCATTAAAGACCTTCTCAAATGATGAGAGACAGAAGCAGTGCAGGAGCTTAGATTGACCAGCATGTGCTATCACAAGAGCCAACTGCTCACATTTACAGAACGGCAGCTGCAGTAAAACCGGCACAGGCAACTTCCAAACAGATTAGAACAATAGCACGGGCTGGAATGCAGCTCAACCCCCAAATGGAAAGTGAGAACATATATAAAGTCCCTAGATAAATGACAGAGACCTATTTACTTGGAATGCAATGTTTAGATGTTGCCTGCCTATACTGGGATGGGTTTTCCCATTTTCTGTTTCAATTAAAATATGAAGATTATGTACAAAGAATTCTGCCTCTACTGTCCCAGCAGAGCTCCTGTAGATCTCTGTTTGGGCCTTTGGCAACACAGCAGAAATTTCAAGTACTCAATTGATTCCTATGTTATTTTCTGTGACGCTTGGCCTTCCACAGGGATATTAGCCCATCCTCTAGTTGAGTGAGGTCATGTTTTATAATGGTAACATTCCCTGTATAGACACTAATGTCATACTATCTCTGCTCCCCATGGCAGTATACCAACATTAGGACCGGTTTAACAGATAACTCCTGTTCCCATGTTAAATTCAGTTTCTGAACACCCTTATTAATGCTCTGGTAGAGGCCACAGTACCAAATATGAAAATAATTTTTAAAGGCCTGATCAGCAACCATTTTAAAGCATTGCTTGCACTGAAGAAGGTCAGATTGCTCTTTTCTCCAGGTCAGAATGTGGGCATGTTTATAGAAGCCCTTAACTGTCACAGTAAGAGCACTTACAGAACTAAACTCCCTGTTTGTACTGAGAGGTGAAGAAAAATCCACCAGAGATACTTTTTTGTCACCAAACTCTCTCTTCTTTTAGCATAAGTTAAACACTGAAGTAGAGAGAATATTTGGGTAAACTGAGCAACACTCATCCTAAATGTGCAAGGCAACCTTAAAATTTCGAAAAACATGGCTCAGTCATTATATTCTGGTAACAAGCTACAATTGGTGCATTGCAAAATCACAAAGGTTAAAATAGAGCACCCATGTGTAAGAACCAAATATCCCACTGAACAACGAGAAAGCAGGAATACTCTTCTCTCTCCTCTCCCCTTCCCAGCAGTATTAAGATCACAGATTACATGACCAAGGAGAACATTACAGGAATTTCACATCAGGCCAGCATTAATGTCCGCATGGACATCCAGTAAAGGCTAACGTGATACCCAAAAAGAAGGGCAGCACACTGGTTAGCCTCAGTTCCAAAACTCAACAAACACCAGCAGAGGTTACAGTGTTTGCCCACCAGCCCCTACAAGAAGATTGACTGTCCACGTGCAACCCTTCCTGTCTCTAGAAGGAAGAGACACACAGTCTCCACATTGCTGGAAGAAAGAACCAAGACTTTATAATCTTTTCCTAGACTTTTAAAATAAAGTTTATCATCTCATTTCTACAGCCCTTGGTAAATCATGGTTTTAAGGATTCCAATCCTGCTGACTTTATCTAGAGCATCGGTCTAGACAGACAGATGCAAGTGTTCTCACTGCCAGGCCTCACCAGTGTGTTAACCTCAAGCCAGCCAATGTCGTATCATTTCTTGATGCCTCTTTGATCTTGTATTTCTTGGCTCTCATTGGTGATGAAAAACAAGGGGTTCTTATTCACACCATAACATTCAAACTTCTCCCTTCACAAAGCACTTCCTGGTGGCAGCAGGCTGTGCCCACAGCCACAGAGTTTCCAGCCTATAGATTTGCTGGCAGCATGCAGCACTGCCCTTTCAGAATGGCCCTCACCACTGTGTCATTGCCCCGGGCCCAGAGGTAGGAACCATCTCTAGCAAGCACCTTAGCAATATTACCTCCCTCAGCAGCTTTTATCTCCCCTCTACTCCTCCTCAACACCATTTACTGTTCTATAGCGGGAATGCATAGCAAGTCACTACCAATATGTGTTCCTGCTCTAGGCTGAGTAAAAATAAACTTTATTCCTACACTGGGATTCCAGTTCATTGAAGCCATAATTCAACCACTGCACTGCACCATCAGAGATGGTGCCAGCAGAGTAACTTCCAAATTCGCTGCTGATCTTTTCCTCCCTTTAGAGAGCAGCTGCAAATCTGGGCAAACAGTCAAATTTTCTTCTTTTTCTATCCAAGGATAAACAATTTAAAACAAAAGAGAAAAAGCAAGAAGAATGTTTGGTATCTACTTTTATCATCTATGGCAACACTTAAACACCAAGTATGCTGCGTGTCCATAATTTGCCACAATAGGACTTTCTAAACCACCACTCAAAATGCTAGGTACCCCACTTCTTGTTAGATAGGGTGACACCTGACATACAGGTGAACTGATAAATGGAAAGACTGATTTTTCACCTTCAAGTTCTATAGAAGTAATATCCAGGATGCAAGGACTTTGGATGCTAATGAAGGCTGTTTAAGTTACTTTAAGCATTTCTGTATCAGGATATTTAAGCAGTGAAATACTTGGATGAAGTCTGTCTCTTCATTCAAAACTGGAAATACATTATCATGAATATTTACCATGTCAAGTAAGGACACAAAACCTCATCAGCTCACACACACACACACACACACACATCTACTAGGCCAACCTATCAGCTCATTCTGAAGTTAGATGCTGCATCCTTAGCTAGTCATGCTGGTCTCATGAATTTTTCAGCCCTGTGTCTCCTCTGAAACAGGCAAGCACTATTTTGGGAGATCAAATCCTCCCCACACACCCTGGGGAGGGGTCAAGATCCCTCGGAGCTGAATGTTACTCAACTCAAACAAAACTTTATCAGAAATTGCTGACCCACAGTACCTAGAAAGGGGTGTTGGGGGTGAGGCTGGAAATATCTCGCCTCTTCTATGCAGGAACACTCAGGACAATGAATGCTATCACGTCTCCCGGCCCTTTGTAACAGCTAGGACCTGAAAGCAGCACCTTACACATAGACAGTACATCGCTTTAAGCTGTGTCAGGAGAGTATGAGGCTGGACACTAGGAGGAGTTTCTTCACAGAAAGGGCAATTAGATACTGGAATGGGCTGCCCAATGAGGTGGTGGAGTCACTGTCCCTGGAGGTGTTTAAGGAAAGACTGGATGAGGCACTCAGTGCCATGGTCTGGTTTTTATGGCTCGGTCACAGGTTGGACTCGATGATCGCAGAGGTCTTTTGCAACCGAACTGAATCTGTGATGGATGTACTGCTGACAGCCGAAATCAGGATCTGTGTACTCACCATACCTCCATACGGAATGCAGAAGGTTAAGGCTTCCTCTAGCAGGGATAGGGTCCTACACAAAAAGCTAGAGCTGGACAGCTAGGAGGCAAGAGGACGTTTATGTTATAGTGGATTGTGGCACATCGAGACAAAAGCTCTCTGCAGAGAGCAACTGATGTGTAAATTAACATATTTAGCCTGCCAGCACAGCGGGGAGATACCTACAACAACGTGACGGGGAGTTCTAGAGAGGTTTCCCACTGTGTTAAAGCAGGGGCACTGCCACGGAGAGCGGCTCACCCCCCCCTTCTCCCGCACATTCCGGAGGCTCGGGGGAGCCTCCGCCTTTCCCGGCCCCCGCCGCCTCCTCCGCGCGGCCCCGCCCCGCCCGCCTGGCCCCGCCCCGCGCGGGGCCGGCGGCGTCCGCGGTCGCCATGGGAACGGCGCGCGTCACCGCGCCCGGCGCCGCCGATTGGCGGGAATTGTTCGAGAAGGCGGCCGAGGGCGGAAGCGGAAGCCGCACGTGGAGCCGGTGAGTGGCTGCCGCAGTTTCTGGAAACTTCGCCTCATTGTCATATTTAAAGCGGCGGCGGCGGCGGCGCTGGGTCTCCTCCCCGTCCGCCCGCCCGCGCACGCTACGGGGACCGGCGGCCGCAGCAGCACCGGGAGCGAGCCGGGCAGAGCGGGGGCCTCCCTCTGGCGCCGGGGCCATGGCCGTGGTGGGCTTTGATCTGGGCTTCCAGAGCTGCTACATCGCCGTGGCGCGGGCCGGCGGCATCGAGACCGTCGCCAACGAGTTCAGCGACCGGTGCACGCCGTGAGTGAGGGGCGCGGGGGCGGGCGGGGGCCGCTCTGTGCCCGGCGGGCCGCCCGCCGTGGAGAAGGTGCTGGAAGTTTCGCGGTGGGGCGTGGGGGGGTTCCCGCTGTGTGGGGCCAGCGCCTCCCCTGGCACTCGCCGCCTCCGTACGGGCCCCCGAGAGCTGCCGGGGGGCAGGTGCAGAGTGGTGAGGCCGGGCGGCAGCCCACTGTGTCCCTCCGACCCGCTGTGTGCCCCCGTGCTCCCCTTCCCGCCCCAACCCGCTGTGTGGCCCTGGATACCCCCGTCTCCTGCCCCCAGGTCCTCCCCCGCTCTGTGCCCCCTGCCCGGTCCTCACGCGCTCTGGTCCCCTGTGTCCCCCCCGCCCTCTCCCAGGTCCGACCCTCCCTGTTCCCCCGTGTCCCGGTCCCCTGTCCCCCGGGAGCACTGCCCGGGGCTGGAAGGCTGTGCGGAGCCTGCTCGGGTCGCGGTGCGGCGGGCTGGGAGCGCCGGGGGCGGCCGGGAGAATCCCCGTGGGGGCAGCCCGGGTTAAGTGGGACACGGAGGGAACACGCTCCCGCTCGTGCTGCGTAGGATGGGCTCTGCCAGCTGCTCCAGGGCAGCTCTCCTTTAGTCAGAGGTCAGGTATAGAAGCCTCTGGCTCAGAGCAGGAGTTAGTTGACAAGTTAGGAGCGGCCATGCACAGACGGGTAGGGTGTAGTCTGGCTGTGAGCTCTGAATTGTGATCATCCTGTTTTATCGTTTGGATAAGCCATTGTGAGAAGTCTTGGATTCGAGCCAAGGCTTTAAGATGGATAAAAGTCTCCCTGTAGTTTTTTTACTGCAAACTGAAAGAATGACGCTTTGATGGAAAGACTTAGGTGTTTTGTCTGCAGTAGTTGAAAATGAATCTGTGACAGTTCTCAGTCGTGTTTATTGTAAGGACCGAGTTAATTAGCTCGTTGTTCTTTCCAGGTCGGTAGTTTCATTTGGATCCAAAAACAGAGCTATTGGTGTTGCGGCTAAAAACCAGGTAGGTCATTTCCAGCTGCAAACTGTTGAAGTACCAGTAGGTGTAAAGAGAGTTGGCTGGGTGTAGTTGAAGCCGAATAGCTTCAGTTTCTTGTTGAGTCTTTTATTTTAGAAATGCTGCACTATGCTGCCATGCTTTCTTCAGAGAAATGTAGGATGTTTTTGCTAGAATGCTCCTGCTCTCTCTTTCATTAATGTAATACTTTCCAGTTGAATATGTTCCTATTTTGACAAGTTAAGGTCACTGAGTTTCTTTTCCTAATGATTGTATACAGGATTTTCCTTGTACTTGAAGAAAAACATTTTAAATGCTGTATATCGTTTCTTAAAATTAGATGTAAGGGGAGAGGTTTGGCTCAGATTCTTGAAGCTATTTAGGGTACCTTACAACCTTTGGATTTGCTGTAAATTAAATGCCTCTGGTTTTGAAGGTGTGAGTCCTTATTTTGTTGTTTGTTTTTTTTTTATTGAGGTGCTCTGAAAGATTGGATGTTTTCTTTGTTAAAGCAATATTTTCAGTTTAGAAGGAGAACTTAATTCCAACAAGTCTCAGAATAACGAAATGTAATGATTAAATAAATCCTTGGGTATTGTACATTGTTACATAACTGCTGCCGGGAGATCAAGCATGCAGCCTCCTCTGGCCTGTGCATCTCTCTGGTGTAGTAAAAGGACTGCAGTGGGTTTCCATGGAGAGAGCACTAAAGGAGACTTTATTCCACTGTAATAGCACTCTTCTTAATTTTGAATAGCTGAGGCAATACAAATACTTTACTTGTTAACAAGCACACACACATTCAGTTACAGGTTATCATTTGGAGTAATGAAGCAAATGCACATGTTTGTGTTTTTTCCTTAAATTTCGTTTTAGTATTGCTGAGCTGACTGCTGATATTGTTACAAGTCAGAAACTAGTATGATTAATTAGTACGCAAAAATGAGTTGTTACTCAAAATGTGAAATGATCTGAATCCTGTGTACTCTTGAGCATGTTTCAGTATTGTTAAATTGTTCCAGAAGATGCTGTGGAAAATGTGAAGTGAGCTGAGAGTGAGGCAGAGTCTCTCTTAGATTGCATTTATACAAGTGTGTATTTGCAGTGATGCACACCTGTGACTTTAGTTACCTTCAGACTAACCTGTATGATGTTACTCTATTGAGTATTTCATGCTTGGCTCTCCTTAAAGTTAAAGTCTCTCTTAAGTTAAAACAAAATATTATTGTTAGAAAAAAGTAATGTGATGCTTGAAAAGATAAAAGATGACAGATCATTTAATTCTCTAGTTTTAAGGAGTCCAGTTTGGCTGATGAACTGAGATGTGAATTGTGTTTCTTTTGTAAATGGGGAAGTTTCCTGACATGGACTACTGAGAGTTACGTTTTTGGTGTCCTAGGGTGTAGTAGCTACTACACAAAGAGTAAAACGATTCTTTTCATTTGAAAAAATAAAAAGCAAACAAACAAAAATCCCACAAAATAAGAATAAAAGAGGTTTTGATTGGTGACTTCTGCAATGTGATTTTGGGAGAGAGCTCAAAATACTCAAAGGTGCTCTCTTTAACATTTGAGAAATTGCTGCTGGAGCAAACTTTCACAGGGTTTCTGTTATCTTTAGGTAGGTATGGTAGCACTGGAGATGAGAACAGTATGTTAGTTAAAAGACTATATAATTCTCAGCTTTCTTAATTGTGACTAAGCAGGAAGATATTAAAGCATGCTACAGACCTAATGGCATACAATTACTCTAAAAATATCTGAAGATTGTTCTCTTAGAAAAGGCTTTGAGGTTAATTCTAAATTAGGCTATAAAAGCTGCCAGAGTGTTTGCGCTTCTCTGCCCACTACATGGTAATAATTCCTGCTGCTACGTTCTTCAGCCATACAGCAGTGAAATACGTGGCATTCAAGTACCCTGAAGTTGTGGCTATACAAATAAATGAAACCATGCTGAGAAACAATCTTTGACATAGGAACCTAACTATACTTGATCACGTTAAAGTACTGGAATAGTTCCTGGCATGATTTTTTGGCCTGTGCTAACTTGTGCTTGTACTATTAATTGCTGAGCACTGTTTGGTGATTAGAATAAACCAAAGATGACTCTCAGCAGGGAGTCCAAGTGTGACATCTTTCCACAGACACAGCTGTCAGAAAGTTACTGTTTGTTGGTGGCAGTATGGCCTCCTTTTTTTGTCAGGGAGCTTTTCTGTAGAACTGTCCTAGTTGAGTCGTTTTCTAATACAAGATGTAGCTCAAATTCTTCCATTTCATGGTGGAAAATTTTATATGCAACAAGGAATTGGTGCTTTTCTTTGAGGGTAATCAATGCTAGAAATATTCCTTGGTATGCTCAGCATTTGAGTTATCATGCAGTTGGTGCCTGCCTAAGTCTATCCTGTAGATAATAACACACTTCTATAATTTCTCTCTAATGAAACAGGATTAATTCTACTCTGAGATACTTGCATTATCTCTTAGGCTACTCTAGTTGTCTGGTTTCTGTTGTGCATTGCATTTCTGATAATGAATGGTTCTCTATGTCACTTGCTTGCACTGGGAAGCTTGCATTGTAGTTTAGCATATACTTCAAGCTAATGTTAGCAAAAAAAGTTCCAAGTTGTCTATCCACTGTATTCTTCTGTGGTCTAGTGCAAGAATTTGAGTTGCTGCTAGGTGAATGTGAACAAGGAAATGATGTGATTTCAAAGTAGCTCAGGGAGGAAAAAGTAAGTATTGAAATGTATGGGGATACTTAAACTTGACACTTGGTAACTAGGAAAGCCCTTGTTTATGCTTAATGTAATGATGTTTAAAGTGCAGGTAGTGTGGCTTGGGTTGGAGGGCCAGCTTACAAACAGAGAAACCAGCTTCACATGTAGTTGCAATCTTCAAACATTTGAATTTGTTCTAAGTTCTGTCACCCAGTTGCAAGATGAGTAGCTCTGACTGCCAGCACAATCAGCAGCAGAGTTCTCCAGTGCAGTGCACAAGGGGGGTTTCCTGAACTGGGAGAATGTCACGGGGAGACAGGAGCTGCCAGAAGCCTGCAGCTCAGTGGCAGTGGCTGATGGTACCTGGGTGGGGCCAGGAGCAACAGCAGCAGTTTCCCCCAAATATAAAATAAGCCCGTAGGGAGCACTGGTGACCAGGGTGTGGCACAGCAGTTTGCAGGAAGGGTGCGGAGGCAGTGCCAGCCCAACCAGGGAGCAGTGGTATCTGCTGGCAGAAAGCCACTGTGTCACTCAGCTCCACACCCGGCACGGCTGGCACAGCTGCCCAGACAGCTCTGGCAGGAACAGGCTGCCACCCAGGTGCCACCTGCAGGGTGAGCCCTGCTTTCAGTGCCAGTAGTGGGTGGCAGCTGTGAGCACAGCTGTGGCAGTGTGCCCAGGTACTCTTCCGCTTAGTGACAACTCCAGCAGGAGGTGAGTAGGTTGAGGACTATCAAGGAGTGTGAGAGAGAGAGATGATATAGTGGAATTGCACCCTGCCTTCCCTGGGACATGCCTGGGAGGCAGGACACACAGATGATTCCTTTATTTCCTCTCCGCCTGCTAGAAAACAATGACTTGGAGAGGGAGCAATCTGTCACTAAGGTTAAATTTGCCTATGTCAAAACTGCTTCCCTGAAGAAAAAGACAGTTGATTGCTGTAGGAGGCTCCCTTTGGAAGGGAGCAGAAGGCCCAATATGCTGACTGGAATCACATCTTAGGAAAGTCTGCTACCTCTCTGGGGTCCAAGATTCTACCCTGGTATGGCTGTCAGATAATTATCCATTATTGGTTTCTCAGGTTGGCAGTGATGAGGTTGCACCAGCAAGACCAAGGGCAATCAGGAGAGATTTCAGGGCATTTGAATGACTGCTTAAGGGATCAGGAGCACAAATAGTGCTATCTATATGTTCTCTATACTTCCAGTTGGAAGAAATGAAGGAGGAAACAGGAAGAGCCAGCAGACCAATAACTGAGCCTGGTGCCACTGCCAGAATTTGGGGGTTTTGACTGTGTGTCAGTTTATGTGACAGCAGGACTGCTAGCAACAGGCAGGGTACACCTGTCTCAGAGGGGGAAAAGGATCTTTGCACAGGAGCTAGCATGTATCATTGAGAGCTTTAAACCAGGATTGGAGGGGGAAAGACATACAACCACGTTTGCTAGAGATAAGCCTGGGGGGTACCACAGCAGTGTTTGAGAGTGTTCTAGCAAGGTCCTCATTTTGCTGCCTTGGTGGAGATGGGATGGACATCCATGCAGCAGCAGCGACTCAAGGGTTGTTATTGATGTGTTAGAAACGGGAAGCTCCTGAGAATGGTCATATAGGAATTGGGGCTTCTCCTCTGCACAAAAGTGGCGGGATCAATAGTCCAGCTGAAGTGCATGTGCATCAATGCCTGCAACACAGGCAATAAAGAGGAGGAGCTGGACACCATTGCACAGCAGTAAAACTGACACAGTTACTATTGCAGAGATGTGAGGGGATGACTGGCACAGCTGGGTCCTTACTCCTGACTGGTTAAAAACTGGCTGGATAGCCAGGCCCAGAGCATGATAGTGAATGGAGTTAAATCCAGCTGGCAGCCTTATCACCAGTGGTGTTCCCCAAAACTCAGTATTAGGGGCCAGCCCTATTTGATATTTTAATCAGTGAACTGGCAAAGGGGATCGAGTGCATCTTCAGTCGGTTTGGAGGTGAGGCCAAGTTGGACAGGAATGTTGATCTGCTGGAGGGTGGGAAGGCTCAACAGAAGGATTTGGACAGGCTGGGTTGTAGGGTTGATGCCCATTGTATGAGGTTCAGTGAGTGCTGGTTCCTGCCCTGGAGTCAAGCCTCATGTAACACTACAGGCTGGGGGCAGAGAGGCTGGGAAGCTGCCTGGTGGAAAAACACCTGGGAGCGCCATTCAACAGTGGCTGAACATGAGCCACAGTGTGTCCAGGTGGCCAAGAAGGCTAGTGGCATCCTGGCCTTTATCAGCAATAGTGTGGCCAGCAGGGCCCTTTACTGTCTCCCTTTACTGGCCACACCTCTAATCCTGTGTTTGATTTTGGGCCCCTCACTGCAAGAAGGACGCTGAGGTGCTGGAGTGAGTCTAGAGAAGGGCAGTGGAGCTGGCCACTCCAGAGAGTGCAAGACTGATGAGGAGCAGCTGAGGGAGCTGGGGTTGTTTAGCCTGAAGAAGAGGAAGATTAGGTGTGCTGTTATCACTGTCTACTGTAACCTAAAAAGAGCACAAGTTGCACCAGGGGAAGTTTAGATTGGCTATTAGGAAAAAATTTTCACCAAAAAGTTTGTAAATGTTTGAACAGGCTGCCGAAGGAAGTGGTGGAGTCACTGTCCTGGGAGATAC
This sequence comes from Acrocephalus scirpaceus scirpaceus, assembly GCA_910950805.1. NCBI lineage: Eukaryota > Metazoa > Chordata > Aves > Passeriformes > Sylviidae > Acrocephalus > Acrocephalus scirpaceus. The sequence continues at coordinate 48,588,600 of OU383774.1, read as the reverse complement.
TTAAAAGGTGTGTGGATGTGGCTTTTGGGGACATTGGTGGATCAAGCTGTGTTAGGTAAATAGCTGGACTTGATCTGAAAAGCCTTTTCCAACCTATGCAATTCTATGATTCTAAATTAGTTGACTAAAGTAGTAGGCTCTGTTGATCGTGTTGTTGTTCATCCAGTTGTCAAGGTTTCAGAGGCAGCTTTATAATCCTTAATAAGTAATGGTTTGGAAGTCTGCGTCTAACTTATTAATGAGCTGATAAAAAGTACCAGACAGTAATTACCAGTGTTAAATAAAACAGCTGTGACAAGGGGAGTGAGTGGTTCTCTGAAAACTTGACCTGTGCTTGGGGGCATTCAACACTGAACATTGCAGGCTGATTAAGAGTGGATTTCTAACTATCCTGTATTTCTTTACAGCAAATTACTCATGCCCACAACACTGTATCTAACTTCAAGAGATTCCATGGCCGTGCATTTAATGATCCTTTTGTTCAGAAGGAAAAAGAAAAGTTGAGCTATGATTTGGTTCCCATGAAGAATGGTGGAGTTGGAGTAAAGGTAAATCTGCAGTGTATCTTTCTGGGTTGTACAGCTAAATCTGGTCTTAGATTTCAGCACCTAGTCATGAAAATATGGGTTTCTTTTAACTACCCTAAAGGCAGGTTGTTTTAATCTTTCTGTTAAAGAAGAACTCTTCTATGAATAGACAGCTTCATCTTTAAATAGTGGATGTTAACCTTCAAATTAAGGTTCATTTACAAATAATTGCTGAAATGCGAATTTCCCTGTTGGCAAATTGCACATCTAGCTCAAACACACTGGCAGAAAAATTGCTAAGATAATTAGAAGGTCATATGGTTTTACTTCAAAGTATGACTTTGTCACTTTTGTGTGGAATGCATTGCAACAGTCTTATTAGGTGGTTTACAAAGGCTTTGGAAAGTAGTTGGAGCTGTTCTTTAGAATAATTGACATAAATGAGTGGCAAGTGTGACTTTAGTGAACTGCCTGGAGTCGGTTACTTGCAAAAAGGCCTTCGAAACCAGCTCCTACCACATTGTAGGTTTGGCTCTTGCTTACATTTCAGGGACTTCACTGATACAATGTCAGCTTTTCCTAAACTAGGTACGGTTAATAACATTGTGTCCGTTTACAGAAATACATACAATTACTCATAATGAAGCCTTGCTGGCATAATAGACAGTGTTGCTTCACTAATGAAGACCTTAGCTTGAACTGGTCCCTCAAAATTTCAGTATAGATCAGTCCTAAGTAGTGAATAGAGCACAGAATTGTATACATTAGAAAGAATCCTGACTGTAAAAGTAGCCAAGCTTTACAAAAGAGATGTTTTTTCTTTTGCTGTTTGTGACTTGTGAGGATAATAGATAAATTCTGACAGAAATTATTGGTTTCCTTTAATCAGTGTGTGTAGGAGTTTTGTATGACAGTCTAACATTGGGAGAACACTACTACTTTGTATTTTTCCTATTTTTCTTAGGCTGCCTGGAGAACAAATTGGTATTTATTTCTATTTAACTGTGGTTAAAAAGTTTTAATAATTGATTCAGTAACATTCAGTAAGACTGGGAGGTTCAGTTAACAATTTTTCTATTAAAACCAAAATACCTAATTTTTCCCCAAATTGTACTGAGTGAATGAAAGAGAAGTGCTACTTTCAAGCATCAGTTGTAAGGTGTTACTTCACTTCATCATTGTCATGTATTCTATTGCATGATAAAATGGTGATTCAAGAATAATTTTTGCTACGAGAGCAATAAATAAGCTTTTTTTGCTGAGCTTTATCTTAACCTTTTAGTTGTTTTATCTGCTCAGTGGAACTGTTGTTGCACAGTTCTTCCTTTCAGAGACATACTTCAGCAGAAGGATAAAAATGCCAAGGGAAAATAGACAGCAAGTAGTTCTATACATTTTTTGCATTTGGCATCAGTTGGAAAAATGATGGCTATTTTTACTTAATGGTGTGCCATATTTTAAACTTGTGTCACTTTTGGCCATTTCCTTCATCTATGGAGTTGATACAGTTCTTGATGTTTTAAGACAGTGAGAATGGAGTTATTGCTTCTAGAAACACTTAACTGGGAAATTAAATAGTAAACTGAAGTTCTATAATGAAATAATGAAGCATGTCATGATTCATAGAGTGTTAGCCAGCAGTGTATCAAAAAACATTAAATGTATGTAATTTTCCTCTAGTTGAACTAATGGAATTATTTTACCTATTCTATCCAGGTCATGTACATGGATGAGGAGCACATCTTCAGTGTGGAACAGATTTCAGCTATGCTATTGACTAAATTAAAGGAGACTGCAGAGAGTAACCTGAAAAAGCCAGTAACAGACTGTGTTATTTCTGTAAGTAATTGTAGTGCACAGGAACATTATGTCTTAACTTCAGCTATCGAGGGCATTTTGTTTCTATTCACACAGAGTGAAAAAGAACTCTGCTAAGCATTTAAAAAGGGATTAATCCTAACTAGCTTTAGAGCTTTTGACTTAAAGAAATCCCAGAACTGCTGGCATATTCCAGACCCTGACTAACTTCATGAACTCATTCTGTTCTGAACCTTCAGACCCAAAATGTTTCTGGATCCAGGTATATATTGTTCTGGAATAGCTTGTTTTCATGACTAAGCATACTAATTACTTATCAAAGTAAATACTAATGTTTGTGCTTTTTCTTGAATTTAAAACAATTTGATAACAATATTGATAAACAATTTCCTTTGTTTAACAAAATTTGCCCTCTGGCAGCTGAAAATTTTAGTTTCTGTCCTGTCTACCTTCATCCTTTCAGCAAATTTTTTTTGTTTTTTTCGATGTTATGGCTGCACAAAAAATGACCTCAGATCAAGAACAGTCATTCCATTGCAAAGCCCCAAGTATAAAATAACACCTGCCTCTCTGTTCTCAATGACTCTGAACAAGTCTGTATCATGTTGCATCTAGGAATATTTAGCTCTGTTATTATTAGAAATGTTGATTCTCCAGTTGATACCTGGAAAGCTAGTTCTTCATGTGTCCCTGGGGGGGCATCAGAAGGCACTGTCCAATGCCAGTGCTAGAGATCTGTAGAAAATTTTCAACAGCATGTTCCTTCAGAATTTCTTAGTAGTTCTTGCCCAAAGTAATTTCCCCAAAATAGATTCTCTTCATTTGTTATCCCTTATTTCTTTACATCTGTCACATCTGTAGTGTTGCTCTATGTTTTTAGTTCCCCCTTTCCTATTTTGGACAGGCATATACCTGCTAATTCTGATTAAAGTATTCCATGTCACTGTCTTCATAATACCTGTTCCACATTTGGGGCCAGAGCTTAATGTTATTAGCATTTGTACAAGTAACTCATTTGTTTAGCTGATGCTGGTTTAATTCTGTCTCTGAATAGAATATTTGAAGTGTCAATTCAGTATGGTAGTTGCATTTTAGAGGCTTTCAGTAAGTATCTTCCTCAAAAAGGAGGAACAGATACAATTTTTAAATTAATACTTTTAAATAAATAGTGTAATGTCTCATTTTCTGGAAATAACTTTGTATGCTTGCCTTCTTTCTTCAGGTTCCATCATTTTTCACAGATGCTGAAAGGAGGTCACTTCTAGATGCAGCTCAGATTGTTGGTCTAAATTGTCTTAGATTAATGAATGACATGACAGCAGGTAAGTAGGATAAAATAGCAGTTCCTACAAGTGACAGGTGGAATAGAGGATGCATTTAATTACTGTAAGAAAAAGGACTGACTTGAAAAGGTGTATATGAGACATAAATATTTCAAATCTTTGAAAAACATTAGGGTGAAAGGGTAGATGAGATCAAGCTCCATTGATAATTGTCTCCCTGAGCACTTATGTAGGAGTCACTGCATGTGCCTGGACTGCTTGTTAATTTAGTGTATTGCCCAGATGCACAGTTGAAGGGTTTAGACACTCTTAAAGGAAGTTCCTTGATTAAACATCAACACCTCGTAACTTCCAAGGATTTTTTCAGTTCAGTCAGGGTTTTAAACAGACATGTGGCTCTGCTGACCATTTATACAACTCTCAGACAAAACTTCCCAGCTTGAAAGATACTCACAGTAAATACAAAACTGGGTTTGGGTTTTGTTGTTAAGATGTTCTGTGTTTTTGATTACTTTGCAAGGCAAAAAAAAAACCAAACCCAGAAAACCCAAACAAATTCTTAGGGAGCATATACATGACTAAGGGAGTATATTCTGCTTTTCAGGTCCTACAGCTTAGATTAATGGATAAAGCTTCCATGAAGATAGTATATCTTGCACAGGTGTATGTCTGTATTTGTCTTGGTGCTTTTGATCTTATAGCTTAATGTTCACAGGGATGTGATGGTATGCCACTGGAAACTAGAGATTGTGTGGGTTGGAAACTAGAGATTGTGTAGGTAATACCTGACCCTTCTTTTGCAGTGGCTTTGAATTACGGAATTTATAAACAAGACCTTCCAGCTCCTGAAGAGAAGCCACGGATAGTTGTGTTTGTTGATATGGGACATTCTGCATTTCAAGTATCAGCCTGTGCATTCAACAAGAGTAAACTGAAGGTAGTAAGATTAAATGGAAATAAAATGATTTATAGGCAATCAGAATCAAAGAGCCTGCCAGTCTGCCTTCTTTTTTAAATTCTGAAATAATGCATGAAAAATGGCAAAAGGTGAAGGTTTTCATCAGTGTCCTTCATTTAATTAGAATTGTTTAAAACAGGCTGTAAATTTCTTGTAATGCACAAATGTAAGCTATATAATACAAGTGCTATAATTTATTTTGTTTAATCAAAATGAGTGTGTGCATGGATTGAAATTTTGAATACTTAGGATTGTCACTTAGTTACTTAGTCTTACTTCCTCTGTAAAAGTGAAGATGAATTTTTGGCTGATGTGGCTGTGCTTTGGAAGATAGACTGACCTGTCCCCAGCATTTTTTTGAAGCAAGGACTTCAAAGGATGATATTGGAAGACTGCTATTCCCTTTGATTTTATTAGTGTAAGACTAAATGATTGTGTTCGTTCAAACCAGGTACTTGGCACAGCATTTGACCCTTTCCTCGGTGGGAGAAACTTTGATGGAAAGCTGGTAGATTACTTCTGTGCAGAAATAAAATCAAAGTACAAACTAGATCCAAAAACCAAAGTTCGGGCTCTTCTTCGTCTGTATCAGGAATGTGAGAAACTGAAGAAACTAATGAGTTCAAATAGCACAGACATTCCCCTAAATATTGAGTGTTTCATGAATGATACTGATGTATCTGGAAAAATGAACAGGTAAGTTCTGTACAGGGCAGGCATTTGCTTTGGTGGCTGTATTTTTTAAACAGGTGTTTCTTTCCGTGTTTGAAAGAAACTCAACGTGCTAAAGTTAAGTGTAAGTGCCGAATAGCTGTGGCATTTTTGTAATGCTAGAGTAGCTAAGGCTGGGAAATGTGATATTCAGCTGCTTGAGTAATGTTGCAGTGCAATAACGCATGCATAAGATGTTTGGATTCTTTTTGTAGAATATGTTCTTAAAACTTAAAATTCTTCCATAAGAAAAATGTTCTTATGGATTGTTGCATGCAAACCAGAGAGTTGGCTGCATATTTAGACCTTCTGCATATTTTAGGTAACCTAAATCCATAGTGCTCTTAAGAGAGCAACAATTTAAGCTTTGTTTCTTTTTTTCTGTTCTTCATGTAATGGGGATATTGTTAGAGAAATGGAGGGCAGAAACAGTGCTTATGGGTGATGACTTAATTATGGTCCAAGTGTAAATGAAGTCTCTTCTGTCTCTTGCACATGTTCAGAGGCATGGCTTCATTTGTTAGTTCTGTAGCTACTGCTAAGAGTGGTGGGTTTTTTCTTCCAGTGTTGAGGCAACAGTTTTTCATTGTAAAGGAAGTGTCAGTGTTTTCTGGTATCTTATCTGTAACCTCTGCTCTGAGGCAAATATATAGCAGCTGCCCAAACAAAACCTTTATCTTATTTAACTACATCGATAGTGGCTTAGGAAAATTTGTAAGCAGCTCTTTGTGTACTGCCTTGTCTACGGTTGCCACTTTGGCCTACTCACAGGAGTTTAGCTTTAAGTCTCTCTGTTAACTAAACTAGTCAGCATCAGTTTGGAAACAAATACCAGGCAAGGTTCTTGTGGAACAGGCATTCTTTAGTTAATTCCATTTTATTTTTTTTTTAGATCACAGTTTGAGGAATTGTGTGCTGACCTGCTGCAAAGGATAGAGATGCCACTGCTTTCATTAATGGAACAAACACAACTGAAAGTGGAAGATGTAAATGCTGTAGAGATTGTGGGAGGAGCAACCCGTATTCCTGCTGTCAAAGAGAGGATTGCTAAATTCTTTGGCAAGGATGTCAGTACAACACTAAATGCAGATGAAGCCATAGCTAGGGGCTGTGCTCTGCAGGTATAGTACTGGCAACACTTGAAGAAATTAAAAGATTTATTTCTTGGTAGCACTTTCATGAAGCAGTTATGAAAAATTGTAGAAGTGGTCCATTTTAAAGTACTCAAGGGAGTATACATGTTTGCTAGGTCTTTTTATGGGACTGTGCTGTTTAAGAAGTCCTGAGTACTCCTCTCTGGTGCAGTACTCTATTGCCGTACTTATTGCAGGGTGTATTCTGTAAGCAGCTCACTCTGCTCTTCAGAAGAACACAGTTTAGGGATCTTTAATGCCAAAAATTTAAGTTTCTGTCAAGTTGTTCCTGTTGTCAAGCGGAAAGATATTTTTACTCAACAAGGTATGAGGAGTATCTGTGGAGAGACCCAAACTACTGCAGGTTTGACTTTTCTGGTATCCAACTTGCCATCAATGTGAAACAGGCTTTATTCTGTCTCACTCTCATTTTTACTGTTTCCAGCTATATTTTGCAAGCAAACCACTCATTCTGTCTTCTGCCTTTTCTCCTTTAACTTGTCTTATTTCACCCTCTTCTCTTTGACTTGTTTCCGTACTCCATCTCACTACCCATTGCCAGCAGTCAGCTGCGTTCAGGGAAAGAAGCAGGACCCTTTAGATAAACACTTCTTTTAGGACTAAGCAGTGCAGCATTTCCGTTTTTTACAGTCCTGCTGTTTTTGTAGAGTGTTACCTTTACTTGCAAGCTACAAAAGGCCTGCTATCACAGCACATAAACACTTGTGAGATTTCTCATACTGCATTGAAATTGAGTATTGAAATAGTTCTGCCTAGTAAAATCAATTCAGTTCTCACTTGTTCAAAGATTTTTGCTGTCTTGGCTAGTGGAGTAGAAGAGTTAACCAGCTTTAATGCAAGTTTTTTTTGTTGTTGGTTTTTTATTTTTTTTAGTGTGCCATTCTTTCTCCAGCTTTTAAAGTGAGAGAATTTTCTGTGACAGATGCTACACCTTTTCCAATATCTCTGCTGTGGAACACAGAAGCAGAAGACACTGAAGGGTAGGTAGCTCAGACTACCATTCTGTGAAGCTTTTGACAGTCATAATTCAAGGGTAATGTTCTTGCTTGCATTTAAATTAGGATTTTGGCATTCTTATGTAGAAAACCCATAGACTGTGCACCAGAGATGGTTGACAGGGAAGATTGTAAAGACATAGGTTGAAATTTTAACTGTAATTCCTCATTTGTAAAAATATAAAGATTAAAAGAAAAGTGAGTGAAAGAGCTACCAACTAGTATCTTGTCTTGTGCTACTTTTATCTGGTTATCAGGATTAGGAATATAAAATTGCCTGGGTCATGATTCAGCTTTGCCTTCTGGATTTTTGTTTTTTATTTAAGGTGTTGCCAACACCTGAGATTCTTGATTTATTAGTAGTGTTATGTACTATGGAAATATTGTGAGCTCATATGGATGCTATTTAGAATTTAACACCTAACAAAAATCCAACATTTGAAGGAGTAATTTCTTGCTGCAGTCTCTTATGACTGACATCTGTTACTAACTGTGCCATGCCTGTGGGAAATGCAATTGCTTTCTAAGATATAAAAAAACTCCAAATTCAGCTCGTGGGAAAATCATAGTTCTAGGGGGATCTGTTCATACCTTTTTCATGTTCTTTGTAGTTCAGCTTTTTTTCATGTTTGTATTCTGTGGGGGTGCAGGGCCTAATTATTGTCACTTCTGAGAGCAGCCTGTGGATTCATGTTCTAGGTAAAGCTCTCACTTTCTCATATCTAGGTTATTAGATGAGTTCTTCCACAGTTGGGAGGCAAAACTTAGTTGGAAATTAGAGTCTGGCTGGCATAATAGCGGACATGCCATAGAACACAAAGTAAAGCTGGTTGTTTTTCTGTCATGTTGAGGAATGAATAATAATCTGGTGTCAGGGTTCTCAACTGAGCCATGGAACGTAAATGAGCAAGGAATTAACAGGGCTGTAATTATCCCTGAGACTAAGGAAGGGTGCATATTATGATTCAAAATACACTATTCCAGGCTCAAATAGTGGAATAGGACAAGTTCTCATTACAGTAGAGAACAGTAAATCCTTTTCCCTTGCAGTACAGTAGTGAAGTATCTTAATTGGAATTGTTCAGAAGGGTAAATGTGTTAAAACATGATGTTCCTCTAAAGAGTTCTGACCCTATATCAAAATCTTCCAGCTCAAATACACTGCTAAAAGTGATATTTTTCCCTTAATTACAGAGTTCATGAGGTCTTCAGCAGAAATCATGCAGCACCCTTCTCTAAGGTACTTACATTCTATAGGAAAGGTCCATTTGAGCTGGAAGCTTTTTATTCTGATCCTAATGGAGTCCCATATCCTGAGTCAAAAATTGGTAAGTAATTGTCCTGGAAATGGTGTTGTCTCCAACAGAATCATTTGAGATCCTGTAGTAACTGTGTTGTGGTGCAGTATGGTTATGAAGTATATATTCTGGTTTTTGTCCCTGAAGGACTCAGATTTTTCCCATTCCTGAGGCAACTGAATGGGTATTTATTTTTCTTGCTTATAACGTTGCTTTGGCTAAACAAAGAAATGAAGGGAAACAAATGAATGCCTACAACTAAAATGTGACTATCACTACAAAAGATAGCTTTGTAACTTTTAAAGTCTTTTCTGCATATCATTGAAGCAAGCTGGGAATAACTGAAAAATATCTCCTGTGTATTAAAAAAGCATGTCTTGAATAACTCGTTGTTGTTTTTACCTATGCCTTCTGGGATTGACATAGTGCTGAATAACCTTTAGTCAAAGCAGTCTGGAATAGTGGCAGCTACAAGACTACAGTATTGATTTGTCTATGTAACATTTCTAAGCAGCTCTTTCATACTTTTTGACAAATTGCGGCACTTGACAGTGTTGCTACTTAAAAAGAGCTTACATGGTTAGTTAGAAAAAGACTGATGGTAAAAACAGGCCAATTAAATAATTGTTCTTTAGTTCTAAACATGCAGTTAAATGTTGTATGTTTGCATACCATATATTTTGAAAAACCAGCACAATGAAGAGGGACTTACTACAAGCACAAGTAGTGACAGTATAAGAGGCAATAGCTTTAAAAACTGCAAGAAAGCAGGTTTAGGTTAGATATTAGGAACAGATTCTTTGCTGTGAGGGTGGTGAGGCTATGGAATAGGTTTCCCAGAGAAGTTGTGGATGCCTCCATCCTTGGAGGCATTCAAGGCCATGGATGGATGAGAGCCTGAGCAACCAGGTCTAAATGAAAGGCAGGGGGTTTGGAACTCAATCTTTAAGGTTGCTTCCAACCCATGCCATTCTGTGATTCTGTGACAGTATTCTGTAGTTACAGAAACAGAGTTCCTTTTGTGGTTAAGTCTTACCATAAAGGCTGGTGGGGTTTGTCCGTGTTCAGTTTATATGACTTTAACAAACGAGAAGCTGTTTTATTGCTGTTCTGAAAACTGGTAAGAACAGAACTGAAGATCAGATTTGTTTCAACTTGGTTGCCAATTAGTTCTTTGTTCAGAACAGAACTAATGGTGTGGCTAATGGGTAAGTAGTAGTTCTGAGACTGGCAAAAGGGAGAACAGGTCACACAACTCCAGTATTATTTGATTTGGACAGAGGATTACGTTCCGTAGCCTGTGAGATAGGCAGGTAAAAGCTTGTGCACTTGTAGTCTAGATCTGTTGCTGCAGGAATGGTGTTTGCAAATGTGTATATTTGGTCTGTGAAACTGTGGAACTTGTCCTTTGCAAGTAAGTGAGCATTCTGGTCTCCAGGTCACTCTTTTGGTAATCCATGCATAAGGAAAAATGTCTGCTGTTAATGTCAAGGACATCTGATTCTTCATTTACTGTTGAACCAATTGTCTGTCTATTAGTTTCACAATGCTTGTTTCAAGTATTACAGTAGTTACAGAACAATTAAGTTCTGCCCTAGAATAAAGGTAATGGCAGACTTGCATGGATGTCAGAAGCTGTAAGGAAAGCCCCTAGAAATATTGTTCCTATGTTGGGCAGTAACTACTATTAGAAAGGCACCACTTAATATTGGCATTAGACTAAGCCCTTCAGTAGTTTTCTTTCAGTCCACTAGTAACACAAATCCAAAACAAATACAGTTTTGTATTTACTCTGTATTAGTGGTGTCAGGAGAATCTACTGTTTGATTTATCAGATGAAGTTAGCTGAAAAGCAGTGTTTGGTTTTGTTGATTTTTTTTTTCCTGATAGTACTGATTTAATGTGAGGGACCATGAGATTAGCATAGAGGCTTCATCGAGTATTTAAAAAACAATTTGTCTGTGGAAAAGGGAGATGTTTTCCTGGCTCTGAAATATTACCTACTTAATTCCACTGTGTGAGTTTTGATTCTTTTGGTTTTAGGTAGGTATGTTATCCAGAATGTGGCAGCCCAGAAAGATGGAGAGAAATCTAAAGTTAAAGTGAAAGTTCGTGTCAATACTCATGGCATTTTCAGTGTGTCCACTGCATCTATGGTAGAACCAGTTAAAAGTGAAGAGTCTGAAGATGTCAGTGTTGAGACTGAGGTGGAAGCTCAGGACCAGAGGCCTATTGAAAACTTCAGTGATGTAAGTTGACCTTTCTTGTGTGTGAGTGTCCTTACTGATTGATGAAAGTGTGTTCTGCTGTTACATACTCTGGAAGAAAAATACCTTCCTCTAAGGAAGCAAAGAGATTAATTTTAAGATGTGTGTAGCTGTCAGGAAATGTCTTTAGCACAGATTGTCTCCTGTTCTTGTATCTTGGAAGTGTGTGGATTTCAAAATCAGTTATTGTGTGAAGTGCCAAATAGCAGCAGGTTGGTTGTTTGAGGGTGGGGATGCTTACAGCTGCCATAATTATCCAACTGTTCTAAACAGGACAACTAGATTTGGATTGTTAATCATCCATGTGCTTTGTGTTGAAAGGATTTGTATGGAATCCTTTGTATCAGTAAAGTTTTTTGAAACTTTTTGTGAAAGGGAAAGCTGAATTGTTTTCTACAGCATTGAAGGAGAGGGGAACACTGGGGGATAACGCACATTGTTACAGTCTACTTCATGTTTTAATAGTTTTCTGAGGGGGAAAAACTTAAACATTATGACTCAATAAATTAAAAGCCCCTTTTTGTAAGAGAAAGTGGTAGCATGTGCACACACGCACACAAGTATTGTGCAGCAAGCCTGGCACTGGTAACATTTTCATGAAGTCCTTCTGAACTTGCACCTAGTCTGTATCTCCATAGCTGAAGCGTGTGTGTTTCTGCGTGTGCACAGAATGCTTTGTAGGGCACTTTGTACCGTATGTGCGTCAGAAATGAAGTGCCCTATACTTTAATGCAAGTGCACATGCCTTCTACATCCTTTGTGCCTGGGCTTTCATTTCAGAAAAATATCCAGCAAGAGAACAGTGAGGCTGGAACACAGTCCCAGGTACAAACTGATGGTCAGCAAACGTCACAGTCTCCCCCTTCATCAGAACCTCCCTCTGAAGAAAACAAAATCCCAGATGTCAAGAAAGTGAGTGACCCTTTAACTCTGTTGAAAATGTTATGCTATATAATGGCTTTTAAAATGATAACATATTTCAGGAAAAGTAAGGAACTTGGTGTTGGAACCTTTTTCATTTTCACATCTTTACTATAGTGAAAAATAATGTCTGTATCTTGTGATGTTTTTTGTACAGAGTTTATGAAAGGATTCTTGCAAGAAGCCTTTCTCTACCACTTCCCTGTCTTCTTGCAGTGTTGTACAACTAGTTTATTTGGATTGCAGACATTTCAATTTAAACACCAGTTAGAGGCCTATTAGAGCTTATTAGGCCTGCTGAGAGAAACTGGGATCAGGAATTCATAAACATAAAAGGAAATAATCAATGTGAAACATTTGTCTGCATGTTATTGCTAGTGATTTGGATCTTTCATCTGTATGAGATGAAAAATGCTTTGGGTTAAAATCTTAGCCACCATCAGCACCATTAGTGAACTGCTACATTACAGATGGACACTTCTGGAAAATCTGCAAACACACCATTTATCTGAGGAATGTCCTTGCTGTAGCTCAAATCTCACTGTCTGGGAAACAGACTGTAAGGAGACTAGGATAGGAGGTGGAATCCCCAAAAGGAAAGTGCTTCATGATTATATTTTGAAGATTTTAAAAGAACATGGAAAAACCTTTGTGTGTTCCTCCTCTGAATGTATCTTTCATCATAGTGGTACTTCATCAGAAAGAAGTTAGGAAAATTATCTTATTTTTCTTCTTTCTAACTCAGACAAATGAGAAGAAAGGTGATCAGCCCCCAGAAGCTAAAAAACCCAAGATAAAAGTGAAGAATGTGGAACTACCCATTGAAGCTAACTTGGTTTGGCAGTTAGGAAAAGATCTCCTCAATATGTATATTGAAACAGAGGTGAGTTAGTGTGGTTTAGACTGCTTTCTTGTGTGCAGTTATTAACCATTCACCTGCTTCTCAAGGCAACCTCTGTTCTTGAACTGTCACCCTGGAGTGTGGGCTCAAATAAAAATGAGCTAACAATACTGTCTGCCTTCTAACACAACTGCTGAATGTTTATCAGAAACATTGAAGTGTCCTTTATAGCAATTAGTATCAGAGCACTGATCCGTGGAATGACATCACAGATTCATTTAAACTGTTGTAATCCAGAGAAGTGCAACTCATTCCTTCAGATGGGTCTACTGCATTATAATGATAATTTCAAGTTAGGTGAGACAAGGCCTCTGGGAGATCTTACAGGAGCTGTGCTTTGTAGAGTGCTGTTTGAATTTTGTTATTCTTTAATTAAAATATTTTCTGTGGTATACAGGGAAAGATGATTATGCAAGATAAACTGGAGAAAGAAAGAAATGATGCAAAGAATGCAGTGGAGGAGTATGTGTATGAGTTCAGGGACAAGTTGTCTGGACCATATGAAAAGTTTGTTTGTGAAAAGGTAGGTTATGGTTTCAGGAACTTCTCTGAAAATACTGATACCAAATATCTGTTCTGTATATCTTGGTTAAACTTTCTTAAAGCCACCTTGGATGTAGTTGCAAAACCAGAACTTCATTTGAATGATGGCAATGATTAACTCAGAATTAGGTTTAGGCGTATCAAATACACATCCATGAAAATAGGTTTTGTCACAAATGGAGTCAAGTGTTTCCAGTTGAAGCTGGTGACATGAAGGGGAAGCCATGTTGCTTTATGCGTTACCAAAATCATGAAGTAGAGTTGCACCCCAAGCATTGGCCTAATCAAGGACAAAAGTCTATAAATGCTGCCTTTGTTGTAGATGTATGTTTCTCAGTCCAGAAGCTGGCATGGTCTGAGTAACTTAATTAGGCAAAAGCAGCAGTAGAAATTAAATTTTTATACAGGAGGCTAAAGATTAATGTGCATATTTATCTCTGTCATGTTACTTCAAGATGAACATGGTCAATTGGTGTGTATTTGGATGTTTGATGTGTTGAATTATATTGACACACAGGATCTGCAGGGATTCTCTGCCCTCCTGGCAGAGACAGAAGGCTGGCTGTATGAAGAGGGTGAGGATGAAGCGAAGCAGGTGTATGTAGAAAAACTAGAGAATTTAAAGGTAGGCCTGTGAATATGCCCAAAAAACAAATTTTTCAAAACACTGAGCTAAACAGCATTCATTAATGTTAATGAATCACATAAACATGTAGAAATTGCTTTTTCTAGAAATTAGGTACTCCAATTGAAATGCGCTATCAAGAAGCAGAGGAACGACCAAGGCTATTACAGGAATTGGGACACAGGCTCCAGTACTATGCTACAATAGCTGGGGAATTCAGGAATAAAGTAAGTGGTCTTTTTTTTAACCACAGTGCTTCAGTGAGGCTCATTGGCTGGAGGGGCTTCAAATGCACTTTCAGATGAGCTGCAATCTACTGCTATGTAGGTCACAAATTTAACACCACAAATGTTTCCCAGTACTCAAAAAATCTCACACAGTGTGTCATATCTTCAGTTGCTTGATACTTCTGGATGTTTTCAGGCTGAAGAGGATGTTCTTATAAAGAGTTTAGACTTGTGGTCTGATTCTTGACCTTTAAAAAACTGATCTGACTATTTTTTAGAAGTGTGTTCCTCTTCCAGTTATTTCAGGGACAAGAATTACTGTATCGTGAGCAGCATTAGTGTAAAACCTGGTTGCAGATAAAGTAAAAATCCACGATTTTATTACATGTGGGTTTTATTATATTATTTGGGCCTTGATTTTTTGGGGTTTTTTTCCCATTGGTATTCATAGATTATGTTCTTGATAAGCATTCTTCTCAGAAAACTTGCTCCTTAGATTTCATATTAAAGACTTTTAATAGGACAGCTCACAACACTCAAACTAACTCAATCTGAGACTTAGCATCAGAAACAATTATGTCCTCACAGCTATAGATCACAAAATTAAGTGAAATCGTTAGTAATGTTATATGTGAAATAAATAGCATCACTGTAAATAGTATATTTAAAACTTGGTTTAATTTAATTTTAATGAATCCATTAAATATGGATTCATTGGTTGTGTTGCTGGGCAGGTCCTTCTCCTGATAGTAGGTAATTGTGTACCTGTGGCATTGTAGGGAATGCTGATGTTGAAAACTTATCCTTTCCTTGTATGTCAGAATTTCAATATCTAAACTACTTTAGGTGCAGGTAGCCCCTCCAGAATGTGAGGGAGTTTTTTTTATCAGCTTTAAGAATGTTAAATTTTATGGCATGAACTTTTTGTGAAGCTTCTCTGCCCTCTGTGAACCAGATTTCTTGTTTATTTGGGTAAAAGAAGCTTTATATTGACATTTGTATTTCCTATTGTCTCTTGCTGTAGTGGATCTCCCTTGTGGCTAATTTCTATTTATTTGGACCATTGGAAGAGATTTACAAGTTATAAATAATTGAGATAGACTTGTTGGCATGACTTGATTACATCATTAACACTTGACATTATTAACTAATACAAAATGTTTGTATTTGGACAGGATGAGAAATACATACATATCGATGAGATGGAAATGATGAAAGTAGAGAAATGTGTTAGTGAAGTGGTAGAGTGGATGAATAATGCTGTGAGTGCACAGGCTAAGAAGAGCTTAGATCAGGATCCAGCTGTGCATTCAAGTGAAATTAAGGCAAAGCTACAGGTAAGTACTATAAGAAACTATCTTTAGAGATTGGTGCTAAAAGTAGACTGGTATCTGTGCCTTTTGTCTTCCCCAGTTTCATCTTGCTGCTCTAGTGTTCTTGAAAGGTAGAAAGTATGGAAAGTAGAAGATCCAGTAGAAAGCAGAGGAGCTCTAGTGTACTTTATACAATTCAGTGGAGCTCATTGATATTTTATCTTTCACTCGCCTTAAAAACTCAGGTTGTTTTTCAGTATTTCACTGAGAGACAAAATAGTATTAAAAAAACCAATGTGAAATCCAAACCACTTAGTTGAACTTTGCCCATAGAACATCATAAAGTATACCAATTAATTTATTTCAGAGTACAATAAGTACTTGTCAGTTTGGACTCAGGGGAACAAATGTGGAAGCCAATTTCAGCAGTCTTTTGGACACAGGACTTTTTGCACTAATGAAGTTGGTAGCTCCTTAATATATATTCTGCCCACATCTTTTCCGTTTTTTTAGGAGTTAAACAATGTCTGTGAGCCTGTTGTGACACAACCAAAACCAAAAGTTGACTCTCCTAAGGAGGAAAACCCATTAAGTGAGCAGAGTGATTATAAAACTGAAGACATGGGAGAAGATGACAAAAATTCTGAAATGCCTCAGCAAAATGGTGAATGTCATCCAAGTGATCAAAACACCATTAACATGGACCTGGACTAAGCCGCTGCACTTGGAGCAAATTATTTCATCCCATGACAGAAGATGTTTTGGCTGTCATATGTGATGGGGGTGGGAATGCATTGTTTTGGAAACTATTTATATTTTTTTTCTTAAGACTTGTCTGGGATATGTTATGTTGTGGGAGGAAGAATAGTAATAGTGTTGGTCATGACTATCCTAAAAGGAAAATTGCCTTGGTAACTTTCAGATTCCTGTGGAATTGTGAGTTCATACTAAGCTTCTGTGCAGTATTTAACCATTTGCATCACTAAAGATGAAAAGAAGCCCTTGCTTTGAAATGTACTGCTCCTTTAAAAGGTTGTAATCAAAACACTCGTAGGCATTTGTAGATGCCAAGGTAGTTTTCTTTTGTCTGGACATCTAATTGGGTATGTCAGAAGAAGCCAGTGTCTGTCCCCTTCATAAGGACTTTGCAGAAGAAATCCTTCTGTCTTGAGGTTTTTGATTGTTGCAGTCCAAAGTACTTAATCAGGTAATGAGATGGTGAAATGTGTTAGTAGCATGCAGAAACGCTTAAGTTTCATCTCTTGCTAAACAATACATTTTTCATGTGGGGTACATAAAATGAAGGAAATGCTAATTCTGTTAGTGTTATTGTGAAGCTTTTTAATGAGCTTTGAAATAAAGTTCATTTTACTGGTATCTCCTGACCTCTTGAGTTTAACTGTTTTCGGTACTTCTGCTCTAAGTGTTGCCCTCCTCACAGTTTGACAGGCCATTGCTTTGTGTTGCTTTGCAGGAGAGTCATAAACATGCTTAAAACTCTCACACTTTGCACAGAACCAGTTGTACAGTGAGGTGAATGTAATTCAGCTCCTTACTGAGTTGTGCTCCTTTCTTTTCTTTGGCCCAAGGGTTGTACACACCTGAAAGAACCTGGAAACTTCACAGGTGTTAGAGCATAGGACAGTGTTTGTAACTGATGCCTATATAACTTAGGTTACAAAGTGCTTATATAGCTTGAATTATAAGATATCAATATAACCTGATGTAGCTGTGTAACCTGATATCAGTATAACCTAAATCATGACTTTTTATATATCAATATAACCTGAATCATAGCTTTTTGTACCTGTATAACCTGAATCATAACTTTTATATCTATATAAATGTAATGGCTAGTATATGGTTAGCTAGTTGCTTAATGCTGAAAAGACAAAAAAGAAGAAAAAACTCACCAGGTGGATAGCTTTAGAGATAGATAAGTACAGTACTATTGAAAAATTGGCAAATGCAAAGCCAATTAGCTGCAAAATAGAGAATTGAGCCTGGTTAAGACCAGACAGACCAAGGAACACTGTAACTGTGTGTGCTCTAAAGACAAAGGTGAAAAATTCAGATGTGAAGACTTTGGAAGCCTTCATCAAAGACCTCTGATGATCCCTGAATTGGGGAGGAGCAAGCACAGTGCAAAAGAACTATCAAATACCCATGAGCTCATACTATGTAAATTAGTTCCCATGAGTATGTGATGATGTAGTTATATAGTGACACTAAGCAATACTTGCTGTATAAATAGACCACAGCACTTGACAAAGGTGGGTGAGTTAGGTGGAGAAATTCCCCTCGCCACCAGCACTGCAAGAAAGTAATACCTGCTCTTTAGGCATTGGTCTGTGGGGATTTATTTCCAGCCTGTCTTTTGGGCATCATAACACAGAGCCCTATAACTTAGAAATTGTAATCCATAGTTCAGAGCAAGATGTTAAAAGCTGGTTGAATACTTAGGCCAGGCTCTGCTTTTTGTTATAGACTAAACTGAAATAATGATATTTTCAACCCATTCAAGTTGTGCTGGTTAAACCTTGGTAAAGGTTTTTAAAACCAAGAATTCCTCTTGAGTAAATCTCTGTAGTCTATTGGAGATGGTTTTTTTGCATGCCTGGTTCAGAGGAGGATGCTCTGTGTTCAGCATCAAATTATGCTAGGGAATATTAGGCACCTGAAATGCTATGGGAAGAATTTTTCTTGGGAGCATATTCTGAAGGGTGTTAACTCTGCTGATGCATGGAAGTACAGATCTTATATATAAGCATGTGGCACCAGATGCTTAAAAGATCAGTGTCACTAAATGTGAAAGTGTTTTGTTGTTTTTTGGGGTTTTTTAAATAAGGGTTTATTGTGGCTACAGCAGTATTTTGTCTGGAACAACAAAACCTGATGGAGAAGAGAGATTGGTGCCACTGGAGCTACTAAAGAGGGAGTACAGATGAGAGGACTGGTGCTTTCTAGGGCCACCTAATCCTATCCAAGGCAAGTCTTTTTCTCCTAGTTGGTGTTTTTAGCATCACCCTTCCATGAGTCTTCTCGGTCAGGGGCAGGAGCTCAAATGCAGTGTGTGCAGCTTCCCACAGTGGTGCCCAGTTTTCTGCACTGACTATATTGACTATACATAACCCATTTTGATAACTGGGTTATCAAAATGCAGATCACTGTTACTGGCTGCTTTGAGCTGCCTGTTCTGCACTTCTGCTGATCCATTAGACAGTGGTGTACAGTTAGCAACAATAGGAATATTTTGATTTTTCCTAGTACTAAGGGATAGGAACCGTGTCTGAGGTGTGGAGAAGTATTTCTGTGTTGGTACCAGTAGAATGGTTTCATCAAGGGTTAACTTTTATTAACAGACTGCTGCTTGCTTATATTATTGCTGGAATGGAAATGGACTTATATTGCAAAATCAGTAAGATGCCTTAGGAGAAAGCTTAGCTTAATCAGTGGAAATTTTTGTAGAGACATTTGAAGTGGAATTCTGTCAGAAGAACTAGTCCTGAATCTACAAAAAGCAGCTTTTCTGGTGCTGATGGATTGCCATGTATTCAGTTACCTCTATAGAAGGTACTGAATTTTCCCTCTAATCTTCCTGTAATGAACCTTCATTAAAAGTCTGCACTAGGAATCAATCTGGATGAATCTGAACTGGATTTTTTTTTTTCCTCAAGATTTCTGCTATGTTAACTATTTCATACCAGCTAATGGTGTGGCAAGTGATGAATCTTTTATGGTTGAGTGGCTTATTTTAGTCTTTACAGTGCTTGTGCTTTACTGGTGGAGGAGAGGGGGGGAAGAAGGAAAACAAGAACAGATCAGTGATGCAACTTCACCTTCTCTCCCCCTTTGCCCCAGTTTGATGACTTTGCTATCTATTTACCTTTTACCAGATGCATGTGGAGATCCAGTGTGCCAGTTTCACTTTGATCTCAGTATCAGTGACAGGAAGAGGAGGATGTTCAGGAGGGCAGTTCCCTTCATGCTGCAACATACCACAAAAACACACAGCACCACAAGACAGATTACTGGCCAGTTTAATCTCACTGGTACAAGGGTGTAATGGCCTTAATGTTTTACTGACTAAATACTGCACAAAGGTTTGACTCTCCTTTTGGAAGGAGAGAAAAAGATAACTTGATTCCTCTAAAGCAAGCTTTTGCAATTCTTTTCATAAAGGATTTTTGATGCTGTGCATTGTTGCATTCACAGATAATGTATTTCTCAAAGTTCCCAATTTTACCCAAGTCTTTAAAACTGTTTTGCTATAGTGGCATTACTAATAGATTTACAGCAGTATTCAGTGTGGTATTTTATTTTTGAGGCACGGCTTTTCTCAAGCTGTGTTCTGAGGTTCTTGAGAGTCCTTTGACATATCATAGAAAAGTGTCTTATAAATACAAATGTTTATTTGTTATTCAGAAAATGTGTGAAGTATACAAAAAACCTCAAATGCCCCATAAAAATGTTTTAGGGTCATATTGGGGGGAAAGCACTCAAAATGGATCTAATCAGATTGCCTTTTTGGATCATTATTAACCTTAATTACATATATAAGTATTCCTTAACCATGTTTATCTTCCCAGCATAATAGACTTGTGAGTTAGTAGGTCTTTAAAGTAAAGTTTATAAACTCATGACACACATCAGATTGCCTAAAATTCACTCTTTGTCCAATTCTGAGTCTTAGATGACTAAAATTTATGTAAAATACATGGGACTTGTCATGACTGTTATATTTTCCTCCGCCATTTTTTTTTTGTGAAAGCTTTAGTGGAACGAAGAATTGTAAGATTATGCACAGTTCAGAGAAACTATTTTTTACATGAAATTTTAAAGTGTTTTAAGCCAAGAAAAGCTTAGAACTACAGAACAGATATGGACAAAATAAGTAATAATAAAGGGTAAAATCCTAAAATTTATCTATTGTATAACCTCTTTCACACAAGTTTGATGTAGCATGTTTTGGCAGACTACCACTACATAGACTGGCTACTACTGAAGTCTAAATGATACATTTTAATTCTTGGTTAGGTACATTGTCCCTCAGTGAAATACTCCTTTTATTATTTACTGCTTCCATTTTGTAATAAGGAGTACTGGTAAACTCTGCAGGTGAAGTCACTGAACTGGCAGGTGAGTTGCTAAATTTGAGTGGAGTTTTTAACTTTGTTGTTACAGCTGAGCATCTGATTGTCAGGGTGTTTACTGCTCTGGTACAGATAACGTTTGTGTTCCATGCATATATTTATGCTTTGTGTGTCCCTCTGATTAAGCCATAGCACAGCTCCTTGAAAACTATTCCAAAAAGAGAGGTATGTTTGTTTATTCCATGAACCTTGATCAGTTCCCCCAAACTGGTATTGATTTCAATGAATGTTAATTCTGAGAGCTTTCAGCTGACTTTCAAAAGCTGTTAAGGAGACAAAACTGAATAGAACAAAACAGAACCTTAGTATAAAATTTCCATGTTTTGTTATCATTAAAAACGCATAGCAGGTATTAAAACCTCTTAACATTTTAGATTTTGGATTGTCTTATAAACTGGCCTATAGTTATCCTGGCTAAAGGAAGTAAAACTTTTTGACCATGTATTTCCTCCTCAGAATGAAAGTTGCATAGAAAAAATAGAAAAAGCTCAAAGGCACTCTGCTGGGGAATGAAGAAACCTCATCCTGTCACCTGTAGGGCCTGGTGATTTAAAATACAGATGAAGGCTAAAGCAGAAGAGACATGGGAAAAGTAAAAGTCTAAACACTAAGTGCAGTCCGTGAATCCAAGCCTTATGGGCTCACCCAGCCATGGCTCCAGCAGGAGGCTGTTGGAGTCCAGGGAACATGGACACCCCCTTGGGCTGCCCTGGGGGGTCCAAGACCCTGGCCAGGACCCCAGAAAAGCATTGCCTTTGACCTTAGCTGATGTGAAATGAGTGGTAGTTTAGTTATCACAGGGTGTAAATTTGTAGTTTGAGGATTTTTAGAATAGATGTAGATGGAGACAAGATGGAGGACTTTGGGGGGTGTCTCATGTCCTTCTTTCTTCTCCTTTGACTCCATCTTCTGCTGCCACAGTGGCACAGAGACGTTGGTGGGATGAATTTGATGTAAACATTGCGTGATAAGAATAGGTGGCAAGTATTGGCACAAAACTATAAATATTGTATGTGTTAGGTGTTAATTGGGTGAAAAACCTCTAAAACAACCTTGTAGCCGCTGTCCTGGGGGCATTCCAGTGGTGTCTTTCCGTGCATTAAGCCAGGTTTGGCAGCGTGCCTGGACTCAGAGATAAGAGACTCAATAAACATCTTCAAAGACCAAAAGCTGGAAGTTCCATCTATCCTTCAAGCCCTGGTACAGGACTTTGTGAGGCAAAAGCCTCTAATTAGGGCACTCTTGGGAGGAAATCCCGAGAGGAGGGTGATTAGGAAAGGCCACACTGGCTTCCTGCAGGTCTCCTTCCCTGTGCACCTGCTATGTGCCACTTGCTTAGCCTCACTTACCCCGGTGCTCTCCAGACAGACTCCAAAATGAGCTGTGCCAACCAAAGGCAGGGACAGCAGGACTCTGTCTTTGCACATCAGCTCTGATCTATCAAAGCAGAGGCAGAACAGCACAGAGATCCACAGGTTCCTTCCTACCAGGAGTCCTGTGACAGCATCACTGCCTTCTGCTGCCTGCTGTCAGGTCAGAGCTGAGGTTCCCCTGCTGCCAGGGGGATGGTAGTTAAGTAACCTAATCTTGTTGCCATTGAAAAGCAACTGGCTACAGGCCCTGGGTGCTTTTGGATATTTCCAGTCCAAACTGAGCTATGGAAGACCATACCTACACAATAACTGTGCACATGTGCTTGCCTGTGATTCCTATCTACAGCAAAATAGGAATGAATTTGTAACATCCCATACAATTCCCAGTCATACCCAAATAGAGGTCAGTAGAGAAGAACATGTTGATGAGTGGCATCTCAAAGAGGCCACACTTTGTGCAGGGCCAAGCACAAAGGCTGACAAGTGAAAACTGAGTAAGGGCCTTAGTAATGCTGTTTCAATGCAACAAAATGTTAAAATAGTTTTCATGCAAAGCATGAACCAGCCCCACGTGGGTAATAGTTCCCACTAAACTGCAAGGATAAGAGACTCATGGGATGCTATGCCAAAATCCTTGCTGAGTTTATGCTCAGTCCTTACCTCCCCCTGCATTCAAAATAGGTTAGTCAGCATTTAGCCAATGGGCCATTAAATTGCTTTACTTGAAATGCTACACAGGGGCAAATTTTGCTATGCTGTAAACAAGCCACTGCAATACCAAGGACAGATTTGTGAAAATGAACAAGAGGAGAAAAGAGATTATTGTGGGGGAGAAGAAGGCATTTTGATTTGTTTGGTTTATTGTTAAACAGGGTAGGACATTGCTCATTTAAATCCTTATTTTCTCTTATCGTGTTTGCTCAAATGTGCACACATACATACAAGCCCTCAAAGAGTTTATCTGGATTGGAACAAGATGCACCACACACATTGTGGTGGCTCCTGCTCTGAATTCCCAAGGATGTGATACTTGGTGCTGTCAGCATGCATTGCCATCAGTCACACAGAGAAGCTGAGCTTGGACTGAGATGGACATCCAGGCTGGTTGTGTGATTAATCAGCAATTTACAGTCAGTGATAACACAGCACAGGCTGTTTAATGGACATACACTGCATCATGTGGAAGCCTGCATCAAAACCCAGAATGGCTGGAAGCATGTCAGCAGCAATTTTTCAGAGAGAAACTGCTTTTCCTTCTTCATGTGTGGTTTGTCTGGAGTTGCACACACAGTGCCAAGCTTGGCTCTACATGGTGTACACACACTCAGAGGTGTGAAGCCAAGCAGGCTCCAGGAATAGCAGGAACCTGCAGGAGGACCAATGGTGATGGCAAAACCAATTCTCAGTAATGGCAGAACATGAGTCTGTTGGCAGGGGAACACACAGGGGCTAAAACTAGAGTTAGAAGCAGTGATCCCAAATCTACCCCCACTGATCATCATGCTTACAAAGTTGTTTATTTACTAGAGCTCCCTAGCACACTGCCTTTATCAGTCTTACTATTCACCTCATGTATTCTCTGGGTGTCTTCTAAGAAATTACTATTTTCATTCAAAACTTTAATATTAAAAAAAGGAAGAGATTGATAAAATATCCATATTTAATGAAAAAACCCTCAACCTTAAAATAGCTAAAAATGTTAGAGCAGCTCCTGTTATCAGTGAAAAATCAGAGCTCTCTTGGATCACTGTCATGGCAGGGCCAGATGTCCTGCAGATTTTGCCCCACAGGAGTGTGGGGTTGCAGCAGGTGTGTTGCACTGTCATGAAAGGATTTGTTTTAAGATGCTGAAAAAATCAATAATCTGCATCTACATGTTCATGGATTAAAAGCAGAGGGAGAAGGAAGAATAGCTATTACTGCAAAATGAAACAATTCACAGTTTTCAAGAAACACACAAGTATAGCTTTTTTAAAAAACATCCCATACAGCACAGAGCTGTAACACTTGTTGGGACATGGGCAACATCCCAGTGATGACATCCCCGCCTTGAGGCCCACTGGAAATGAGACTCACTGCTCCAGACCCCAACCCAGCTATGGAAGCCTATAGAAATATTGCTTGGGTACTCCTTGTGACTGCAGCTTGGAAAGCAATAGGAAGAAAAAAACCCTCTATGTCCACTGAAGCCTGCTTAAATGTGAAAAGACCTAAGAATTACTTGACTTGCAGAATTCAGAATTACTTTTCTTTTAACAGATGATGTTAAATGAATAAAACACATCATGTTGACACAGCAAGATATCCCCATTACTGTGTTGAAGGTAAAGTAATAAATCTTTTTCTGAAGCAAGTGGTAATGCATTGATAAGCACTTCTTACAGCTCCCTTCACAGCCTCACAAGGCCACTGCTGGTATCAGGTATCACCACTGACAGCTTTCAATAGGGCTAGTCAAAGAAAGCTGGAAAGATTTTATACCAGAAAACCTGAGTCCACTGAAATGCAAAACAGTCTTCCAAATGATGGATTTTACTAAGATTTCACTTCAGGGCAAAACCTTTGTAAAGGCCAGCAAGCCTCTAAGAGAGACTGTTTAAGCATTTTCAGAACAAAGCCAGTTCTGTTTTCCTTTAGAAATGCACTTCAAGATAGTTTTGTATGATAAACATGGCAGAAGCAACCCCGTAAAAGTCAGACCTGAGCATTTCAATCTATCTTAAATACGTCCCTTAATATTTATTTTGCAGAGATTGTTGGAAGCTGGATGATATTTATTGTTTCCCCAAGCAGCACTTGCCTTTTCCAGCAGCACAGTCAGTGGGAAGAGGAGGGTGAATTTCGTGGCAGTTGCAGCTGGAAGTCAAGATCCAAACCATGGGGTCACCTCTGTAACAAAGTGAAGCAAGGATAGTGAGTGGACAGCAGCTATCACACAGGATGTCACCTTTGCTGCCATGGGGCTGCATGGAAGCAGAGAAGAAACACAAAACAAATGTTTGTCCTTCTGTTTCATTCTTTGGCTGGTTCTTCAGCTTGGTCAGACCCTACACAGAAACCTGACCCTGCCCTAAGGTTGGTGGCACCTGATTTCCACCTCCCACCTCTGTCCACAACCACGCAGTTTTAACTGCCTGGCCTTCCCAAGTTTTTATTTCTTCTGTCTCTAACTTTTCCTCCAGATCTTATGAAAGGCAGTGACTGAGGATCATGCAATGCTAAGATTAAATTAACATCTTAACACGGAAATCTCATTTGCCTGAATTAAATCAAAACCAAGTTTTTATCTGTTGTGCCATGCTGCCTTACCCTACACAATAACTTACTTCCCTAATTAAATAAAACACTTGAAATACTGACCCAAGGTGGACCCTTACCATGTTGTTCTGCCAGAGGGCAGAGATTTCTGAGCATGAATGGACCTCATCTGCCAAATCCTGGCCCAAAGAGACCAACAAGGAAGAAGCTGGTTTGGCCTCCACTAGAAGAGTTTTGTCCTCTTTGACCTCTGATACGTGCTCCCTGCTTGGGGAACAGGAAGGTCCCCCCTATGCAGGCAATGTGGCCCTAACAGCAAAAGGAGATGGCCAGAAAATAGGAAATCCACTTCAGGAGATGATAATTTTCTGACTTCATCCCCC
This sequence comes from Acrocephalus scirpaceus scirpaceus, assembly GCA_910950805.1. Taxonomy (NCBI): domain Eukaryota; kingdom Metazoa; phylum Chordata; class Aves; order Passeriformes; family Sylviidae; genus Acrocephalus; species Acrocephalus scirpaceus. The sequence continues at coordinate 48,562,892 of OU383774.1, read as the reverse complement.
CACCATTTTGGATAAGATTGTCTGCTTTTGCTTTTAAGAGAGAGTGAGCAAGAAGAGTGTTCCAGAACATCCAGCAACTTAGCACAAGATTCCCCTCCCCACCCCATTCAGTCCCATTTCCAATATTGCCCAATTTGTTGAAGCCAACATATTTGGTTTCAACCAGTTACCAAACAGTCAAAACCTCTTGTGGTCAGTGGCTGCTGATGCCTCCCTGGGAGCTCCTCAAAGGATCCTGGACCTCATTAGGATAGAGCAAGCCCTTCACATCAGCACAAGTGTCAAACATTTCCTCTCTGCATCCTAACTCTGTTGCCATCAGTTTGGCTAGCCAGCAAAAGGCAGCTGGATGCTTCTCTCACCACTGGCAAATGCAACTTTGCACAGGTTTAATTTCTTAATGAATGATCCATGACTCCGCATTCAGAGGACAATAAAACCTCATAGTGTTTCTGCAAAGATGTTTGGACACACCCAGCTCTCTGGGCTGATTAGTCAAGCTGACCTCAACAAAATTGACTCCACATTCCAAAGTCAGCCCACAGCCAAGCAACTGGGTGGCTTCTCAGTGGGGCAGATGGACAGTGTAACAGCACTTACCCTGGGGGGAAGATCCCTGAGCCTTTGTGTAGCATGGGCACAGTTTTGGTTTCCAGCCCAAAAAGCCAGTTCTACTGATGGTAGTGATTTTTGGTCTATTTTATTTTTTACCAAGATCTAAACACCAAGTCTGGGTTTTCATTTAAAACAATTTCATATTATTTTATGCTAATAGATCATGCCTTTCTTTCTACTTAGAAAGCACACATTTATTCCCACCAAACAGCCACAATACACCCAGAAAAACATTCAGGACACGGCTCTGGATGTCTTTGATTTACCAACGTACATTTCTGAAATTAGAAACAGATGTGGTACTTACACATAGTTGATTCAAGTACTCAAACATGAGCAAGTTTACCCACTGGTCTCTAAAGGGATGGAATAGTCATAATTTTCCACTCAGGAATTACTGTTCCTCTTGGAAACTACAGAATCTTTTACTGATGCACTTGATCCTCTGCTTAGCACAATAGGTTCTTGCTTGTGGGCTATGCAAGACTAAATAGCACCAGTTCAGCTGTCTTTAATGAAAAAACAGAAAAAAGGAACAAAGAAAGTTTGGATTTTGAAAAGTAGCACAAACTTTCCACTTAAATTTATAGAATCATAGAAATGTTAAGGTTGGAACAGATCTCTAAGATCATTGAGCTAAACTGTTAGCCCAGCAACATTGTGCTTACTGCTAAAGCACATCCCCAAATGCCACATCTACCTGTTTTTTGAACACTTTCAGGGATGGTGGTTCCACCACTTCCCTGAGCAGCCTGTTTCAATGCCTGACTACTCTTTCAGCGAAGAAATTTTTCCTGATAACCCATCTGAAACTCCCCATGTACAATTTGAGGCCATTTCCTCTTGCCCTGTCACTTGTCACCTGGGAGAAGAGACCAACCCCCACCTGGCCTCACCCTCATTTCAGGCAGTTGTGGAGAGTGATAAGGTCCTCCTTGAGCCTCCTTTTCTCCAGGCTAAACATCCCCAGCTTTCTCAGCAGGTCTCCATAAGCCTTGTGCTCCAGACCCTTCCTCAGCTCTGTTGCCTTTTTCTGGACACGCTCCAGCACCTCAGTGTCCTTCTCACAGTGAGGGGCCCAGAACTGAGCACAGGAATTGAGGTGTGGCCCCACTGTGCCCAGTGTAGGGGGACCATCACTGCCCCAGGCCTGCAGCCTATATTGCTGATCCATGGCAGGATGCCATTAGCCTTCTTGGCCACCTGGGCACAGCTGGGTCATGTCCAGCTGTTGTGAACCGGCACCCCCAGGTCCTTTTCCACCTGGCTAATTCCAGCTGCTGCCCCCAGCCTGCAGCTCTGCCTGTGGTAGTTGTGATCCAAGAGCAGGATCAACATCTTGGTCTCACTGAATCTCACACAATTGGCCTCAGCTCTTTGATCCAGCCTGTCCAGAGCCTTCCTGCCCTCCAGCAGATCAACACTCCTGCCCAACTTGGTGCTGTTTGCAAACTTACTTCCCACTCTTATCCCCATCTTCAAGCCTCAGTTTTGTTTTCTGTTGAACAGCACAGACAACCTATTTTTTTTAGAGCTGTGTCTGACTTGCACACATCTGGGGATGGGCAGAGCCAGCCATGGACAGCCTCAGCCTGCTCGGCCAGGCTGGGCATCTCCCTCTGCTTGGGTATATTTCTGTTCTTTTCTTTCCAGAAGCAGTAGTACACATTTCTTTCTGAGAAATCTGACTAATCGCTCGGGAATGTCTCAGGGGAGGAACCTCCCACAGAAAGGCACAGTTACTTGCAGTATAAACTCCCACCAGATGCATCTGACCCTGGGACAAGACTTATACAATGTCAGGGAAAACTTTACTTACTCCTGTTCACCTCTTCATAGGTGCCATCACAGATCTCATCACACTTTCCTTCTGCAAGAAAAACAAAAGCCCTATCCACTCTCTTTTATGTCCTTTAAATGATTTTGAGTTTTCCAGAAATGTGAGAACTGCTTGCCCCGCTTCAGAGGACTCAGATGGAGCCTATTGTTGTAAATCCCTCTCTTCAGGCCTCCATCTCCACCTCCTGCAGCCAGCCTAGCACAGGACTCAAACACAGGCTTCTCTGCTGCAGGCATCAGCAACAGTGCCTACAGAGGTGTAACCAACATAAAAAGAAAATGTAGCTTCACCCACTGCTATGAAGTCACACAGGTGATTCCTACCTCACTGTGAGCATCGGGGAGCTCAAATAACCACTTTCTTATTTCAAAACCCCACAGCTCAGATGTCCTTAAATAAAATTTAAAAAGAAATTAAAAGAAGTTTGGACTTTGAAAGGTAGTTCAAAGGTTCTGCTGAAATTCTCACCTCTTTCCCCCACTTTCATTCCATGGCTTTCTTTTCTGTTGAACATCATGCAAAAGCATGTCCTTATGTCACCTTTGCTCAGATCTCTGGCCCCTGACCAATACTATGATGCTGGCCAGAGGGTGAGTAGGAACTTGGATCTGTTTGTCCAGAGGCTACATTTAAGCAGGCACTGCTGAGTGGACAGCTGCCCAGATCCAGGCTGAGTCTCCCTGGACACTGATGGGTATCACAGGACAGGACAACCATCATATAATTTGCAAGACTTGCTCTGTGACTGTGCTCAGAGCACATCCCACCCTCTTCCAGTGAGGGATGGAGACACTGGTGTTGCTAGCTAGCTTTAACTCTAAGTCCAGTGATTTTCCACAGTCCCTCCTACAGAAACTACTCCTATTTTTGTGGGGGCTGCTCAGATGCTTCAGAGGAAGGCTGAAAATCATGCCATTTCAAGGCTGGAAGTCAAGTCATCTGAGGTCACCTTGCAGGGATGTGAGAGCCCAGTGAGCAGCATGCCAGACCCTCTATCTTACTGGCAGTCCTCCAGGGCTAATCTAGTGGAAACTGCTGTGGCAGTACCCAGCACAGCTGCTGGGTCTTATTGCCACTTGAGTCACTTACCCAAGGGAAAACCCACAGCAGGCTCTGGACCCACACAGCACGGTGGGAGTGGGAGCAGCATAAATAACAAAGTCATGTTCCTGGGGGCAGCTGCTGAGAAGATGCCTGGGATATGCAGCTAGAGAGCAGGGTGTTAAATAAGCACAGCCTGTGCCCCCACACTACTGAGGGAGGGAGGAAGAGATGCAGAGAAGCAGGGAGGGACTGCAGTCCATGCTGTACATGCCCCAAGGAAGACAGGAACATGTGTAGGTGCTCAGCATCAGCTTCCCAATACATTAAGCAAACAGGAGAAAGAAAGAAACAGAGCTTCAGTAGCTCTGAAAACTGCTGAGATAAGGGCAATGAGGCTCTTAGTCCTTGCAAGCAATGTGGTTCTTACCTGCCCCTGATATGGCACTCCTGCTGCCATTTTTTGAGTTGTGCTCTCACAGGCCTTGCACCTGCCCAACCACAGGCTTTGGGGAAAAACCACAATGCAAAAACACCCTCTCTCACCCCTTCTCCCCAGCTGCCCCTTTTCCTCACTTTCAGGAAGTGAAAACTAAATGTATCCACAGTGACACAAAGAGTTTGCATGGCAGGTGCATGAAAGCAAGCATAGAACTCGTTCCTGCTTGTCCTTGTGCATGCAGAAAGCCAGCAGCTCTGGAAGTCCACAGAAAAAAAGAGAAGGAAGAAAAGCTCAGCCTGCCTGGGGAGGGAGGTGGGAAGTGGAGCAAGGAACACTCTGTTCTTGGGAGCATTTACAAGATAAAACTGCAATGATAGTTTCAACTCCAGCATCTCCCAGTTCCTAAGTATTTGACTTCAGATCAGTAAATGCTCATCTACTGCCAGCAATGGGCATGTGTTGCAGCAGCCTTCTTGTTAGAGGGTAGAGATGAGCTGAGACACAGACTTCTTGTTTATCAAAGCATGAAAAGGGTTCTGGTTCATTTCTCTTTACAGCTTATCCATCCTGACTCCAACTATTCACTATTTGTTCAACTGTGGCTGCAGCAAGCTCCTACTCTAGATTTCCCTTGCAGCCTCTGACTGCTGGTTATTCCCCAGCTAAACTATGACTGCATGTATTAGTTTGCAGACTCTGAATGCAGGATTTTACCTGGCTAGACTGTGACTGCAGGTTCCAACAACAGGCTCTAACTGCAGACCCAGACTGACCTCAAAGCAGTGATGCTCTCTCCTCAGGATCCTTCTTCTTCATGATTCTCTCATTCCCTTTTCTTCAAGGTGTATCCTCCTTTGTGATGATATTATTATTATTATTATTATTATTATTATTATTATTATTATTATTATTATTATTATTAAATTTTTTCCCACCTCACCAGCTAACCCATTCCTTTTTATCACACATCTTTATTGGAGATAGCTGTGGTTCATCAGAGGTGAGGCTGTATTGGGTAACTAACACAGCTATTACTTATCAGGGATGAGGTCACCTGTATTCCCCTACAGGTATGTGCTTATTTTTACAGACTATATGCGAGTTACACATTCAGATATTAGACAATTTCAGGAAATCTGCATAGAAAGAAACAGATTACTGTAGCTTTTACAGACCCCAACAGTGGACATATACATAAATACAATAAAAAGTGGACATATACCTAAATACAATATTTAAGGTAATCATTCTATGACTATGTGATTTTAGTATCTTCAGCTGCGTGATGGTAAAAGATGGGTGTTGTATGGCTTCTGAGAAAGCCTGCACATTGGCTGAAGTTTAGATATGAACAGCTTCATGTTAGACAGTTCTTATATAAACCTGTATGTTTCTTACCATGCAAAGTCAAATGTAATGGTGCCAAGTCAAATGTAATAGTCCCAAGCCTCTCAACCTTTGTGTTTTGGAGAGTGAAGTTGTGAGACTTTCCTCAGGAAGGTTTAGCCAGTGGAAGCAACCTTCATTGAAGGAAGGCAGAGGTACTGCAAGTGTTTGCTTGAAGAAAGCAGGTCTTCCTGATGGTGAGTTTTGTTCCATGGCTTCCTTGTGCTTCATCTCTGCCTGTAGCCATGTCCCCTGCAAACCCGAAGTCTCCTGGGCTCCTGGCATCCCCACTCTGATTGGGACCCAGCAGATTTGTAACCAGGTTTGCAAGTGTCTTGGTAGCATGCAGCAGTGCTGCAGGACCCTGCACAGAGCTGAAAGCCCTGTGCACCTGGCGGGCACCCGTGTGGAAAAAAAATGCTATGGGATTGAAAGTTTAGGGATGAAGAAGAGCTCCAGGCAAGATCCCACTGAAAAGAGCTTGTATTTCTGCAAACATATATTTCTCTATAGGAGTGATTTTACGCTGGGGTTTGTATGAGCAGAGGAATCGCTGTATTGAGAGCAATGAGCTGCTGCTCTGGGGTGTCTGGCCATATCTGAAGTAGTGCCACAGAGCCATGGCCCTGAGCTCACAGCACAGACACCAGTGACTCCCTCCCTGCACTGGCAGCCAGGACACCACAGCTCTGCCCCCAGCTCTGTGCTGGCACACCACAGCCCCTGGCCCGGCAAGCCAGGCACTGTCCAGTGCCCCCCTCCTGTCACAAGCAGGTCATAATCTTTACTGAACACAAATGCCTTTACTTCCTTGGGGGTTCTAAATATGATCTGGTCCCCTGCAGCTCTCCTTGAAGGAGCTCTCACAGCCAGCCTCAAGGCATCCCATTTCCCCTTACTCTCCTTAATCGGCAGCTCAGCATGAAGACCACCAATGGTAAGCCTTGGAAAAGCCTGGAAACCTTCCTGAGCATAGCCAGGCAGCTGCAGGGGCCCAAGCCCCTGCAGTACCAACCACCTTTTATGAATTCAGCAGTGTGATCCTGAGTCACTACACATTCCTCTTTTTTAATTTTAGAAGTAGTTAACTCCTCTCCTTTTTATTATCTCGATGTATTCCTCCTCTCATACCCATAGGATTTCAGTTACCGAATTTCCCATCAGTTTGCACAAAACTCTTTTGCAACTAATATGTGACCACAGCCCCAGCTTCCTGGCTCTTTTTTCACATTTCCTTGAATTTCTTCTATTTCATTGGTGACTGTTTTCCTAAGAAGCAAGGTAGACTGACTGCAGCTTTGCTGGTGTCTCCGCACATGCAGAACATGCACATGCACAGATTGCCTTCTGCCAACAACCCAGCAGCTCTGGGCAAGGGGGAGCAGATGGAGACACTGCAGGGACCAAACATTTCTAGAGAAAAGTTAAAAATTAGGAGAAAAACAAACAAATCTCTCATCTCATGCCAAAACCAAAATGGTTTTTCTACTACAGAAAAAGAGGAGAAAGAAAAGCCCAGGATAGCTAGAAAGCAGCACCAGAGATGGAGCTCAGGGCCTCTCTTCCCTCGTAACCTGGAAGTTGCACAGAAGCAGCTATGGTATGTCTGCAACTTGCTGCTACCAACAGGATTCCAGAAAACACTGCCACAGGGCAAAATGATTATCTATTAATAACTTTATAACTTTGAATTAAGCACATTCTTGTGGGTAGTGAGCAAGGATATTGTGCATCACTTGTTTTGTATATGGTATTATTATTATTATTATTACTATTATTACTATTACTATTATTATTACTATTACTGTTACTATTATTCCTTCCTTTTCTGTTCTATAAAACTGTCTTTATCTCAACCCACAAATTTTACTTTTTTTCTCACCCCTATCCCACTGGAGGGGTGGTGAGAGTGGCCATATGGGGTTTAGCTTCCTGCCAAGTTAAACCATGGCATCAGAAAGATGAGCTTTGAGACTGAAAGCAATGGGTGTTCATGGTCAGATCATGAAGTAAAAGTGTAGTTGTGATTGTGCCAGTCTCAGCACTATAGAAAACTTTATGTGTACCTGCTGCCTGGTGAACGGAAACCATAGACAAGGTGTATCAGCCTTGTCTCCAGTTACCACATTTAGGCTGAAAAAACCCCATAAACTTCTTGACATTTATTGCTTTTGGAGTGTAAATGGAACATTAACCTTGTGCACATTGTGCTGCACTAACTATAATATTTGAGTAACTCACAGGGTTGCTGTAAAGTAACATCTGTACTTTGCTTTGAGCTTACTGAAGGGAAGGTGCTATTTTTGCATTAATTTGGGGTATCAAAACAGCACCATTTTTTTTTGTGCATGGGTGCACAGGGATGGACTGGCATAGGGGCCTGACTTGGGGAGGGAAAGACTGAACTCCAGAGGTTTTGGGTTTACCATGCTCCTCATGAAACCTATGATTTTTCAGAGGCGTTGCTCATGTGGTTAGTCAGCAAAGAGGGTCTCTAAGTAACTGAAACATAAGGACAGTAGCCTTGTCATAATTGCTGTTCTGGATGACAGTAAAGGATGGCTAAAGGGAAAAAATATAAAAAATATTGCACCAGCAGTTAATTTGAACTATTTCCAACAAGTCAGCTAAGCCTAGAGAAAATAAATATATGGGTTTAAAGATGGTTGCTATAGAAACCAGAGCAGATTTTATAGTTCCTTATGAGAGTAAAGAAGGTTCTGATTGATAAGACAATCACATTCAAATAGTCACTATGGAAACCCAAGGTGACCTGGAGGAAACGTGATTCCTCTCATTTTGTTCCTGTGGGCAGATGAAGACAGCCTGGATGGGGGAAGGTCTGGGCTGAGTGCTAAAGAACACCACAGCAAGGCAGCACCGAGCTCACCATGATGCTAGGGGTGCTCAGTGCTTCACACTGCAAAGCTCTGTGAGCACTGACCTCTCCATCTGTGAAATAAATTTATTTACATACACTGTCAACAGTGGGGGGTTTTGTCTCATTGAAATCAATAAGAACTGTGCAATTGATTTCTTTGGGGGCAAAGCAGATTTGAGAGACCTTTCTATGTCCCCAGTGCATCAAAGCAAAGAAGGCCATTTTCACACCTCCTATGGAGCTCGGTGCTCAGGAGCTGCCTGTGCTTTGCTGAAGTGGGGCCACGGAGTTGCTGAGCACTTTTTGCCTTTGCTAACAACATTTTCTGCCAGAAGTAGGACAGAAAAAAACCTGATTATGCAAGCCTTTTTCTTGGAGATTGGTTATTCAAGGACCAAGGTGGGTCAGCCTGCATACGACATTAACCAAAAATTGAGCAGTAGCTTTATCATACCTCAGTAACCACTTGTCATTTGCTTTCAATATCCATTTTTTCAGACAGTGATAGAATGTTAGATTAAAGGGCAGGTGCTCAGCACTCCTGGACACAGGTGAAAATGAAAGTTATCCCAAAAGTTTGGTTTTGTTAATGCCATGGATATGAGTTCCAGGTATTTGAAATACACCAATTCCTCAGTAAGGATTCACAAGGGGCCAGACCTCTGCCCAACCTTAGCCATACTCTTCTCCTGTATTATTTAGAAAATCCTTGATTCACACTTGATCAAATTATAGAGATATTAATCATCAGAAAATTTTATATTTTATCTTTATTATTGGCAGTGATAGCTGTCAGCCTCAGGAAAACACCAATATTTCTGTAATTTCACTAAGCTTCCAGTGTAAACATGCACATAGGAAGAAAAAAAAAGTCATTGGGAGAAAACCTGAGGACTGAAAGAACAGAGCACTGAGCAGCACAGCTTCCCTGAAGCTCTCACTTTCCAGGGTTTGCTGCCAAATCTGGTAAAAGTGGTCAGGAAATTCATCCAGCCCAGCTGCCAGGTTGCTGACTTTTCTAATAAGCTTTGATGGGTTTGGAAATTGTCCTCCCATGTAGAAAGCCTAGCTGTGTTTGTACATCAGGTAATCCATAATGAAAAAGAAAATAAAAAAGAGAACTTTTCTTCAGTTTTCCATCATCAAATGAAAAGTTTAAACCTGAGGCTGCTCCTAGAAATGCAGATAACACTGACAGACGCTCTGCTGGGACTGGAAGCAGGGAAAAATGCTTGGACACACATTATCTTGAAAGAAACTCCTACTGGTTTTAAAAATAAGCAAATTTTTTATCTAGTAGTAAAGCTGTTGATTTGTGGCTGGAAATAGAAATTATTGCTTTAATGTAGACATAATGATTGAGCTGCAAGGAAGAAGATGAGATTAATATTGAATAAAAGATGCTCACAGAAAGGTGCAGTCTGCCATGTAAGTTCCTGTTTTGATTTGTGTCCACAGAAAGGAAATACATAGGTGAAATACACAGGTAAATAAAATGTACAGGTTAAGCTCTTTGCACAGAAGAAATGAATGTAAAAGTGTAACTGAGCCTTTTATCTTTAGCACTGCTGCTCACACTCTCCATGACCACATGACAGAGTGCCTCTGTTTTTGGGGTTTTTTTTAACCATGTAACTCAATCTCTATGCACCTTTCAGCAGATATAAGTTACACTGGGAGAACAGCTATAGCTGTTCTGGGAAAATATTCAGGGTGTAAAAGTCTCCCAAAACACATGGGAGAGCACGTGGGAACACAATGATTTCCTACACTCATCAGTGAGGATAGATAGTGCTTCTTTACCAGTGTTTGGGGTGGGTTGGGAAGATGCTTTTCTGAGAGCTTATTACCCTTTTTCTCTGGGCTGAAGAGGTCTCAAAGCATCCCTCCTGGAAGCATATGCTGCTCTGTACTCCCTGCAAATCATCCCAACTTGAACTGGCTCCCCTGGGCCCCAGCTACCCCATACCAGAGGCATAACCTGTCCCTTATAGCCTGCTTCTGTAAGCTCCACTTTAAAACCCATCCAAGGAGATAGTGTGACTTGCTCTCCTCTTCACTCTTTCCAGTTTTAAAGAGGAAAAACTCCCAACAGCAACACAAACTGCACCAATTATTGTGATAGCAGTAAAGCATCATTTTGAGAAAACAGTTCGTGAAAACATCGAAAATTGTAGGGAGTTGAAATTCTAAAGCTCTCAACATTGTGGGATGTGTTTTGCTCTCAGAACCCAATCCTTCATCTCTTTATAAAGTGACAAGTAGCTGTGAGCCTTATTGCTGTTCCCTGGTAAGTACCATAAACTAACTGACGGATAATGTAGGGTTTCTCCAAGAAATGTGCAAAGGCAGTAAGCACCATCTGCTGGCTTCAGCATGAAAGAGAAAACCAGGACTTTTTCATCCAGTTGCATGTCTCTTCAGCTCTTCTGCCTTCAGTTTTAGGGCAAACTCAAACTGATCCCATAACATCAAAAAACCCAACCAGGATGGGTATACCTAATCAGAGCAGGACTGGCCAGGGAACACCAGTAATGCTGCAGACAGAACAAGCTAAGATAGGACAAAGAGAAGAAAGTTAAATTAAGTGAAAATTCATGATAATTTTATCAGCATTCAAACTGAGCATCATTAAAGGCCTTAACTTTTTACCTTTGCACTATATTTTAAACACAAATGCTTACCCCTGTAGAGAATGTGAGCCACATATTGACATAGCCTTAAAAAAAGAAACAGCCAGGAAATGTTTTGCAAGAAAATCGTGTATGCAGAATTGTTTTGCCCCCTCAGTCCCTGATCTCAAATAAGGATGTGGGGATTTGGCACAAATAGAGTGGGGCAGCATTTTGTAGATGGTTAATTCACATTGTAGATGTTTGTTACTAAAGGACCAACGATTAAGCCAGTGAGAGCAGTTGTTTTGCCACTAGCTTGGCAAAACTTCTCAGCAATTTGAAAAGATTGAACCCAGAGCACCAATAAAAGCAAAACACACGAAGACTGCTGGTTTCCAAATAACCAAAAAAGCCAGCCTCAGCCTTTTGCATTCAGAGCAAGACATAAAAAGACATATTTCTGGTTAATGCACAGGAAGGCCCAGTCCTGCAGTGCTGGGGCCCAAGACCATGGCACGTGCCAGGCAGTGAGCCTGGCTGTCTCTTGGCTTGATCTGAGCGGCAGTGGGGCCCCTCTGGTGTGAGGTGCCTTGTCCCCCTGCCACCGGGGTTGCACGTGCCAGCCAGGCCAGCATGCAACAGCTTGGGAGAGATGAAGGGCATCTGTGTGTATCAGAGGGGTATTCCCCACTGCATCTCTCCCCAGGGAGTGCTGGGGTTTGTGCTGGGAAGCACTGATGGAGGAAAGCTTGCTCAGGTGCACCAGACCCAGCTTTCTCCTGCCTTGCTCAGCCTGGGTGCTGTGCACCCAGCTTGTTCTGCCAGGCAGGGATAACAGGAAGAAGACACCTCTTTTGTTGGCTCTAATCAAGGGATATTTCTTCCTCAGAAGATGTTTCAATTAGCATTTGGAGCTGTCTCCTCAGACCACATCTGCAATATGAAAATGTTGAGTTTTAGTTGTTTTAACCCTACTCTAGCTTTTGATTAGAAGATGAAGCAAGGTGAGTAATCCCATCCTGACTAGGTTTGTCCATACAGGCAGCCATGGAAAATGATGGCAGTGGCTGTCCCATGCTTGCATAGCAGGCAAATTTAGGAGACGACTTAGCTCTGCATTGCTGTGTTTAAGTCAGTGATTTCTGCAGCATTGCTGCTGTCTGGTTTGATTAAAATGAATCTCTCAGAGCTCCTTGTACATATGACTTCTGACTTGTTGAGGACACTATGAATGACAGGTGTTTGACATTTCTTTTCAGCACAACACCCTCAAGCCTCTTACTTTAGTCTTTAATCTGCAAATTAGAGAGGTTAATGGTGAATGTTGACTATGTTCATACAACCAAAGTCTACTGAGAATGCCTTACTGAGATCATGAGCCATTATTTCAGTGTTAATCCCAGCACTCAGGACATCTAATGCATCATTAAATACAGCTTAACCATACCAGTATCTTTAAGCACTGTTTGTCAGCAAAACCCAGCTTCATTAAAGTCTCTGCTAAAGCATCCTCATTACTGCCTGACTGTAGCTCCACCATAACGTGTTCACGCATTGTGAGGTTTATTGCTTTATCATCCCACTAACCCCAATCTTTTGTTTGGCAGAGGTCCTACCCTTACACTTGTTTACAAGTAAATAACACTAAGCTTCCCAGGAGCTTAATTGCTTCTCTTTGCAATACTACATCTTAATATGGGCAGTTATTTGTAGGTACTTATGTCTCCTCATAGCACCTGGTAATAAACTGTGAAACAACATGTGGAAAATTAGCTGGAACATGGCTTGTTAATTATAAAAGGTGTCATAAAGTACATGTTTCATTTAACAAAATGATTAGTTATAAATATTTTATTGCAACAGCAGGCTGTTTGGTATACCACGCAGTAGTTAGCAGGGACGTTTTCTTGCGTTGGGTCCAACCCTGCTTTTTGTGATTTGAAAGAAAACCCACTTACCCAGTGCTCTCCTCAGGCAAATGGTCTCCAACTCCTGCAGCAGAAGGCAAAATGCCTTTCTTTGAGAGAGGTAACATATTTTCCTCCAACCCCAGTGTAAAGCAGGGAATGGCTAGGCACGAGGAAACTGGTGTTGTCAATCAGTGTCAGCTCCCATTTGTACTGAATTTGTCTTAGTGCCGAATATTTTGGAGGCAGGCCCTCAAAAGGCATTAGCTGCATTTCACATTCACTCACATCAAGGGCAGGATGCACCCATACACTACCATTTATGTCTGACTTCAAAGTCAATAAACACCCAAGCACATAATGTGGACAGAGTGATAAAATTAAGATTATAATGAAGAGAGACAAAGTGACCTATTTAACGATACAGCTTTGTACACCCAACAGCATATTGTGGAGGAACATCACATAAGACTTGAATTGATATCAAGGCCAGGGGCATCCAATAGTGCAAGCAGGAACTGCTTGCTCTCTTCCCAGAAGGAATTTGTTGTACTGTGAAACAGTGAGATTCAACACCCACTCGGGCTTCTCCTTGACAGTCTCCTAAAAAAGCACATGAGGAGTTGCCACCCCCATGCTCCATGAGCAGACAAGGTGCTGCTGCCACGTCAGGTCTCTGTGTGTGGCTGTCCTCTCATGCAGCCGAGAGGACACCCCAGACACCTCCCAGAGAGGGAAAGCAAACAGTATGTGACCCTCCCCAGGCCGAGTGCTGCACAGCAGCATCCTATTAAACACAATGGAGAATGAAGGGACATCAAATCCACCTGGGATCAGCATCCACTCATCACTTATGGCATGGACAAATCTGTTATTCCACAACCCCCTTTTCTGGCAGTGGGGCTGGCCCTTGCCTCAGATCTTCACAACATCTGGCTGCATTTGGGAGTGTCATGGTAAGGCTCCTGTGGGTTTTAGAAGAGCCTCCAGCAAGTGATTATTGCTGCACAGGGAAGGACGCAGGGACAGTGATGTGGGTCCTGCCTTCGGGCCAGTTTGAGCAGGATCAGGAAATTAGGATAGTTTTCCAAATATATTGCTCAATTTATACAAAACCCAAGCAAACTCTCATCTGAAATAGAATGAAAAATTGCAGATTACAGGAGAATTTTAATGTGAAATTTGAATCTCATGTAATACTTGCTCTCTTTAATATACTGCAAACCTTTACTAAAATCCTATTTATGAACTTCTGAGACTGCAGTTCTTATTCCTGTTTCTGCTTGAAAGATTTGTCCTCCAAGCGAGAAAAAACAAATTATAAGACCCCAAAGCTGTCCCACATACACACACGCAGAGACACCAAATTCTTCCTGTTGCAATGCACACTTTTCCATGAAAAGTTTTTCAACCTGCCTATGACTCTGAAAAGTGTGTATGATACAACTTTGAGACAAATGTTATGTGAAGAGTAATTGAATCAGAACACAGCAGGTGATTTTCACAGCAGATTTTTACTCAGCTGGAAATAGTATGATTTCACAGTCTTTGTCTTCACATTGATTTCTGGACAAGTATCAGAATTTTAGGAATAACTTTTTTCTCAACTATTGATCAGATTAAGGCTCATTTTACATTAAATTGTCGTATCTGTCATGACAAAGCAAATATGAATGTAGCCCAATTTTGTTTAATATCATTTGCAGAGTTATCCTATAATTTTTAGTTAAGGCAAACACCACACCCTCCCACATTCCATAACCATAAACAAGTAACCACTCTGGACATAGACAGAAAAATGTATGTTTAAAGTGTATCTTTTCTATATTTTAAATTGCTAATATTCTGGGCTACAGAGTATTCTGGGCAATTCAGTGTCTACAACATTACACAGCTGTTGAAGGATCTCCTGTCCTCAGGATTAGGTCCACAGAACAGAGCTACGCTTTAGCAAAAAGCACTCCTGCTTTTCAGGCTTTTAAGAATTGTAGTTCATGGATGGTACTATGTGAACTCATGCACTTTTTTACTACCCACTTGAAATTCTCCACAGGCATTGACCTATAGTCTTTTTTCTCCAACTCCTGGGAGCAGAAGACACATTTCTGAGAAAGGTTATTTTGGATTTGCTTAAGGATCATTCATAACTGAGTGTGTTAATGTGAACTTGCACTTCTTAGAAATTCTCTCTAGAAAAACAATGATTTTATTAAATCCATAATGAGCTCATTATTCTGATAGTTGATAAATTCCAGCTTTGTATTATCTTAGAATCTTGGGAAGGATCCTCTCACCTGACTCCAGCAGATCATGGCAACTGGGCTTAATTCCCTTCTTCTTTTAGCCTGGCTATACTATTAAATAAAATGAAAACCTGTTTGGCTACTTTTTAGACATCTGGATACAGCAGTATAATTATTGTTTAATAATGAAGGGGGAAAAAAAATCCAGGAAAGAAGCCTAGGGCTTTTTCTGCAGTACAAAATTATGGTAGCTTCAGGCTACTTAGAAATACATTGTTGAGAAAAGCATAGTTTGCAGCTTGTGAAAACTTTGTGTAAGTATGGTAAAGTACTTTAAAGGTGTCATAGATCAGGTTAAGTTATGGATCTTGTGTACAAAAGAATGGGACAATTTTTTCTGGATCTCCAGAAAAGCCCCTACAGGGACTTGTGAGGTGAAGAACAGCTTTTGAGCAGTGGCTGGCAGGTTAGACATGTCCCCAAGCACCTGGAAGTGCAGAGCAGTGCTCCCACGGCAGCCCCCACACCCCTTTGAAATGTGCAAATGTCCTTGCCAGGATACTCTAATCTGAAAGTGGTCAACTTGTTCACACTTTTCCACTCTTCTGCCACTCTGAAGCTTGCTTTCTGATTTGCACTGGTTTTCTTCCTTCTTGCGTATCTTGTCTGGCTTCTGACTCTTCCTCCTCCCTGGCTCTGTGGGCTTGCTCCTTTCCCTCATCTCTCTGTTCCACTTCTCCCCTTTTCAGGTCCTCATTTCCACTTTTTTTCTCCTTCCTGAGCCTCCGTCTGTTGCAGAGTCCAGTTCACAGAGCAATTTCCATGGAAAAAGTGGAGAAACTGGGTGAGCACTGCATCCTCTTCCCCCAGTCCTGCCCTCTGCCCAGACTGTGTCACCTCCTCAGGCAGCCCTTGTCTCCTGTCTTGGCTGTCCCTCCTGGCCATTAGGGCAGACTGAGCCACGACTCCATGCGCCAGTTTCAAGAGATGTGATCTTATCAGGTCATCCAGAAACCAGGGCTGTCTATTTATTATTTAAAAGGCCACAGCACTATGTCAAGGACTCTACAGCAAGCAATTTGCCAAACTAAAACCTTGCTCTTTTAATTTTTGCCAAAATTCCCATGCTGGATCAGCATCCCGAGCTGGGGCATAGCTGGGAGCACAGGCAGAGGTGTCAATCACCCCTGCTTCCCCTCAATGTGCTGGTTTGAAAGCAAAACCAGTGAGGGACTCCAAGTCAGAAATACAATTTAATAAGAGGAACAGAAAAGAAGTAAAATAAAGTAAAGTAAAATAAAATAAATGCAATAGTACAAAAAACCACTGACAGAGTCAGAATACAACCTGACACCCTGTTAGTTAGGGTGGTAGTAGCAGTCCAGATGAAATGGTCCTGTTGAAGCGGTGATCCTGTAGAAATGTCTGGTAGCTCTTGTCCTCTGCAAATCCAGTAGGGAAATGCTCCTGTGCTGTCCCAAACCCCGGATTATATCCAGGTGGGAATGCTTGGCTCCTCCCCCTGGGCGGAGCATCTCACAATGGGATGATCTCATTCTATGAGTCATGCAGTGGGTCCTTGATGGCCCATTAAACAGAGATAGCTCCCAGAGGGAGTTATCTATGAGTCATGTGGCAAGGCATTGTTGGGCCTATTAACAGAAGATAAGGGAAACACTGCCCCACCTGGTTTCAACAGCTCATGAAGATGATGATAGAATACATCCTTTGGGCACATCTTACATTGTAACCTAGGACACTCACCCAGAGCCATGTGGGAATCTCCAGCACAGCTCTGGCTTTTCATCTCATGAGCAGTAGCAGGAAAAGGAATGCATTTAGCTACCTAATTACAAACAGTTTGGAGGGTGAGCAAAGGAATAGCACAGCCTCTTTTGCAGCATTGCAACCTGCTTTGTGTAGGGTGCCCAACCTACAACTGCCTTTCGAGGCAAGTGCCAGGCTTCCTCCTCCAACAGAAAGGAACTTTCTCTTTTGACAGCTGTTGTCTCCTTTCTCCTTGGCCCACTCTGGGCATTTGTTTTCATGCTCTAATAGAGATAATAATTTTGCTGGCAAACCCATACCTGAAATACAGAATTCAGCCTCTGGAATTCTTCAAGAGTCACTTTTTGTCCAAAGTAACAGAAGAAAGCAAATGTTAAAGACAAAAGCCACCCATGGTGCTGCTAGTTACACTCACAGTGATGTTGTGCAGCATGTTGCACCAGCACCTGGAGCTAGTGCTTCTGGAAGAGGCAGCTCTGGATTAATCAGCAGACACTTCTTTCCCTCTCAGATTATTTTCTTAAATAAATCTGCTATATTTATGCAAGCAAGATCCCATTTATACACACTCTCAAAATAAGACAATGAGGATACAACACTTTGGAGGAAGCATCCTATATTTAATCCACAGCTCTCTCTTCATTTCAAGCAGAGTGTCTCCTGATAGCTGCTGGGAGCTCACTACACTCACAGAAACACAGAATGGGTCAGGCTGAAAGGGACCACAGAAGGCATCTGGTCCAGCCTCCCTGCTCAAGCAGGGCCATCCTGGAGCACATGGCACAGAATTGTGTCCAGATGGTTCTTGAATACCTCCAGTGAAGGAGAATCCACAACCCCTCTGGGCAATCTGTTCCAGTGCTCAGTCACTCTTTAATATGTGTATAGCTCCTAGTAAAATCAAATAAGACTATAGAGAAGCAAAATATCTTCTGTACCTTTGCAGTCGCCCAAGGAAAGTGCTTTTGTCTATTTTCCCCTCCCTTTCTTTGGATCAGGGAGACATGATGTTTGCTGCAAGTGTTCCATACGCTGTTATTTATTCGGGAGAATGACAAACAAAAATTTCAAATTTTCACAGAGCTGCTTTCATCAATACTTTACTGCACAAATAAGCTCCTTGAGCAGTAGTAATTAACAAGATCCTGAGATGGTAAGTGATGGGACAGAGCAGCACTTTGCTTCGTTATCAGTACACACACTGCAGGAGGCATCAGCAGGGATCTATCCAGAGCCACTGTCACATTAGTAACGTTGCACAAACAGCCCAGAGCCAGGATCCAGCTGCTGAACCAGGAACTGGGTAGATCCTGCAGGAGAGGCAGCAGGATGAAAGCAGCAAAAGGGCTGGCCACAACAGACATTTTTGTATTCTGCACAGGAAACCTTTGGGAAGGGATTTGAAGAGAGCAGGAAGCAAGAGGGGCAATACTGAAAGTGATGGAAATTTGCTCAGCTCTCTTCACCTTCCAAAGGTAGTCCCAGCAGGATTGTACAGGCATCTCCAAGTGACTGCAAAGCCCAGCCGTGACAGCTCCAGCTGCTGCCCCTGTTAGTGGTATCTCTATCTCCCCTGCAGTAGAAGGTCCCAGCCAGACTTGACTTTAACTTTCTTTTAAACCCAGGTTATATCCACCCCAGCCTTGGCTCCTTCTCTTGCTGATGCCCTGAGGTAGAGTTGCTGCCTGGCCCCTTTTCCTCTCTTTCTTGCACACCCTGACTGCATCAAAGCCAGCTGTTAACAAGGCAGGGCCACACAGCAGCAGCAGCAGCAATGCCTATTCATGCAGCCATTGCAATACAAGCATGAAATACTTAACGTTTATATTAAGAATTTTGCATCATGAGTAACAGGCAGAATAAAATTCTAGTTCTGCCCCCAACTACAAATGTCTGGTGCTATTCTTTCTCATCCCATCCTGCTTTCTTGAAAATGAATAAATAATTGGCTGAAGAAAGAGGTGGAATTTCTTAATTCAGAGAGATTTGGCTTGTGGGAATCTGTTATTCATGTCGTGCATGCTCAGGTCCTGCACACAGCCTCAGCATTGTCATTTCCCAAGAAGCAGCTCATGTCACTGTGTCCTTTAGAAACCCAACCTGACTCAGAAGATGAAGCAGCCAACATTCATGGACAGAAATTTCGTCCAGTTAGTAGTTTCTCCTATGCCAGTCTAGCTGCATCTGCTGCCAGAGGATCCACATCCTCAGTAGCTTTTCTTTCTTTCAGACAATCCTGTAGGCTCCAGCATGCCAGCTTCTCTTTCTCAGTGTAACCTCCGGCCCATCCACACATTCTTTTATTTTCTCCTCCATCACTTGGAGGCTGAGCCCAGTCAGGAAAAGCAGAGCTTCACCTCAGCTCCGTGCTCGGTGGGTTCACTGTTGCCTTGTGGCCTGACCGGCACAGGCAAGTGTCTGGGAATGGCTTGCCTGAGCAGCAACCCCCCTTTTGGGAAGCTCATACTATGAAAATGAGAGGTTTGGTTCCTCTCTCACATCAGAACTGCTCATTGCAGAGCCAATATCTAGGACTATGTGGAGTTACAATTGCAAAGCCATTTGGATGTGTTTTTGGCTTATACTCCATCTTCCATCTGAGCAGCCAGCCATGTAATTCAGCATGCCGAACCCATGGTTTTTTCACACATTTCTGGTAATTAGGTTCTCCCAAACTGCCTGTGACAGCTCTGTGTCTGGCTGTCTGGCTTGCCTTTGCCAAGTCCTTTTCACAGAAGAGACATTTAGGAGTTGAGGGACGCACAGTGCAGCATTCATCACACATTTCCTTTCCAGAAGCTCTTTGCAGGTTTGAAGTGAGGCTGAGCACTTGTACTCTCTGATGCATTTACCATGAGAGACAATTCACAGGAGCAAGACAAAACAAGGGAGGGTGGTTTCAAACTGAAAGAGAGCAGGTTCCAATTAGGTAATAGGAAGAAACAATGTACTGCAAGGGTAGTGAGGCACCAGAACAGGTTTCCCAGAGATGCTGGAGATGCCCCACCCCTGGAAGTGTTTAAGGCCAGGTTGGATGGAGTTCTGAGCAACAAAGTGCCCCTGCCCATGGTGAGGGGTTGGAACTAGATGATTTTGATGGCACCTCCCCAGCCAAGCCCTTCTACATTCACTAAACTTGTTCCATTTGTATCCCCTCCTTTACTATATTACATAGATTTTCTTGTGCTCATGTATTTGATATGTACCTATTGCATCCACTTCTGGTGTAAACTCCCATGGTGTAGCTCATCATTTCCTGGGTTTGTGGAGTCACTAGCTCAGTGGGAACCTGCTCCAGATTCAGGGCTCCCACCTGTCACAGCAGCTACTATCAACAGGAACATGTTAATAGTGGAAGGAAAAAAAGGATGCCCTGCTTGGTGTTTTTCCAGCATGTACTCTATCTGCATCTATGAAAAACACAGGTGGAAACTAAATTAGGGGAAGAGGAGAACTGTGATATAAAACACAATCCTGAAAAATTCATCTTCAGGTGACAACAGTGCTCATGCTGTGAGATTGCAGAAAAGAATCAGTTTTGCCAGAAGAGGAGTCAGTGATTTCTAAAATGTTAGTAATCAAACACACTGTGTAACTGAGAACAATATGCATGTAGCTTCAATCCCTATAATCCAAAAACAGCTTGTCTCATCCAGGCTCCAGCATGCAAAAAAAGAAAACCCAAACATCCCTGATACATGCTTGAGCAGAGATTACAACTAGCAACACACTTACAATCCCTGCCTCCTGTAAATCATGCCTGTGAGCATCCTTACAAAATTGTTTGATGAAGCTGTGGTCCATATTCCAGGTCACATGTGAGGCTATCCAGTAGCACAATGTCACAGCTGGTCAGCACAGCTGAGCTTGAATCAGTGAGGGGCGCCTGGTTCATGCATTACAGGGATTTTTTTTGTTATCTTTTGCAGCCACAGAGTGAGAATTATTTCTCCTAACACACCAGCAGCGGGGGAGGAGGCAGAGGAAGGCTGTACGTGACTGCCACATTGAGTTGTTAGCATAAAATTCATACACAAGACTACAAGCAGGCCAAAAATCCTTGAGTCCTAAGCTGTTGTCACATAGGCTGAAATTTGTGTCCTGTCCACACATAAGCCAGGTACCGGAGACTGCTGTAAGCACAACTGAATGGTACCAGGAGCCTTATTTTGTCTTTGACAGTCTGTATTGCTCCACTGCCTGAGGTGTTACAAAGAGCTTACGAAATAAAAACAAGGCAAATCAGTAGGGACAAAGTAAGGGAGAAGAAAGCTGCTCCAGTATTAAACTTGTTAGTGTTATGAAGTTAACCAAATAGCACAAAACCCCAGAAGCATCTGCTATGAACTGTGTTTGTCTCCTGCTACAGTGCTTCAGCAGAAGTAATGGCATGGCAGGGTGAGGAGAACACTACCTATCAAATTAAGCACTGGAGAGGAATTTCTTGTCCTGTACACATCAGAAATCCTTGCAGATTTGGGATTTTGAGGAACACAAAAAGTATTTACAAGGTCTCTCCTTACTTTTCTTCTGTTCCTGTGCGCCACTCTTCATTTCACAGCTCTTCAGTGTGATCATTTGCAGCATAATGTTTCCATCTGAATAATTTACAAGCTAAAAGCACTTAAGAAGGGTTTGACAATATTTGCAGAGATACAGATGCTAAGATGGTTTTCACAAAGTGCTTTTTTTTGAAACTTATTGCCATAAGAAGGTACCTCTTCCAATGAATAACTACTTTGAATGTAGATCAGTTAAATATGAAGTGTATTGGATCTCCAAATCTGCCTTGCTGTATGCTTACATCTTCAGGACATGGGAGAAATAGGTGGCAAAATGTAAAATAACTTCAGATCAAGCAGTCAGCATTCATGATAACTTTCAGCAAATGGCAGTAGAATTAGGGGAACTAGGAGGGACACACTGCTGCTGCCCAAATGATCAACAAAACACACTCTTAATGAGACAGGTAGCATCAGGTGGACCATTTTGTTTGTTTGTTTGTTTGTGATGGTTTTGTTGGTTGGTTTCTTTGTGGTTTTGTTTGTTTGTTTTTTGTGGGTTTTTTGATGGTTCCTTTTTTTCTTGTAACATTTTTAAATATAAAGAGAAAAAAGACAGAATAGGCAATACATATGGGTTTAGGACACTTTCTTTTTCTATTTTGACATTTTTAAAGAATACTTATGGCTTGCTTAAAATGATTTTCTCTGCAGCCTTCATACCATAGGAGGTGAGCAACAGAGCTCAGTTAAGCAAAACATCATCAGTACTGCTATCAGCTATTGCTTTGGAAGAGAACATTCTTTCTGGATTTGAGTGTGTGTTTTTCCTTTTTTTTTTTTTAAGGGGTGCAAATTTTATGAAAAAGGAAAAAAAAAAAACCCATATAATTGAGTTTCTGTTACCTAAAGCATCCCTGAGCCAAACTCATACAGACATGGAGAGGCTTAAAAAATCACTTAAAGTTACAAAACTATTCTTTCCAATTGTCAGTACAAGAGCTAAGTAGATGAAGAAATGGCTTTTGATGAAGCTGTTTTCCAGTTTTATTCACCAGCCCTTGAAAATCTTGACAATACTGTTAATTTTTTTTCTCCAGGATGTTCTCAGGATGTTCTCAGGATGTTCTTGTACATATAAGAACATGCATACAATGTATTTGATATTTATCCTTTAGTATCAAAGGAAAATGGAAAAAAACTCCACTTCTTCCATTAGAAAGCAAGTTCCTTGCCCTTGTACCTAGAAGGAAAAACCTTAAAGTAGGATCTAGATTACTTAAAAAGGAAATAGATTTTCAGACTAAGTGATTTGGAAGAAATTATTTTTGATCCAATATTATGATTTCTGTTACCTAATTCATGTTGTAGAACAGCTGCCACTGTCAATACCAAATTTATTTTTAGAGAACTGAATAATTGTTTACAAAAAAGATCAGCTGACATGAGTGAAGTGTAAGAAAACTTTCTCCTTTTCCCCTCTCAACAAGCAAAATGCAAAAATGAATTAAATAAGCAATGCTTTAATGTAAAAAATAACAGGTGGAAGAAAAGGCTTGATGACTGAGGCAATTTAATATAATCCTATACATTGTATTTTACTTGTAGCTTATAGTTTAGTTTGAAAAAAAGGTTGTAACTATTTCTCACTATCACTCCTGCACAGACTGTTATTAAAGCCAAACAGAATAAAACTGCAGAGAAAAGCTTGTAAAAGTGCCAATACTGAAACAGTCTGCTACTCTCATTTTGAAACAAATGATACCGATAATTTCATGTGCTGTATCATTTGTTCAATGTTTTCCCAGCAATGTACAAGCTTATCATGATAAGCAGTGATTATTATAATGATATGGTTTATAAGAAAGAGTAAAAATAAAGATTCTTGCCCATAAAATACTGACGTGGTGCTACATCTACACCTTTCACTGACAAACGTGTAAAAGCACAACTGAAAAAACACACATTTCCTGTGCAACACTTGCAGACTCTCTCATTTCCAGTAATTCCTCAATGGTTCTCTTTAAGACCAATTTCTCAATGCAAGAAAATTTTAGTGGTGAGACTAAATCCCAAAATAACCTAGATTCTTGGAAAAATCATCTAGAGAATGATAATCCTCTTAATGAGACACTTTTTTTTTTTAATTGCTGTTGAATGGTTGTAGAATATTGACTCCTTTAAGAAGAAGACCATATTAATGGGCATGGGGCTACTCAAGAGTGAAACTGAACCTGTAAAAGCTCCACTAATGATGACTCACGCTTCTTGACCACTTTGCTGTGAGACTGTGATTTTCAGGAATTAAAGCATCAGTTTAGGCTGTTGCCTTTGTGCATGCAGATAAGTGGTTGCATGTTTAGGTCTCTTCAAGGAGTGCTCTCAATTTCAGGATCCAGAAGTGCCTTTAAGGCCTGGATGCCCATCACATCACATCCTGGCTCCAACCTGGAGTGAGTTGTACTGTCTGATATCTTCTGCCAAAGGCAGAACCTCACCTGACTTTGGTGATGGGAGACCCTGACCACTGACCTCCCACCCTTCCTCCCCACTGTGTGACTTCAGGAAATGAAATCCACTTAAAAAGTAATTTACAGCTTGTTGTAGGTTAAGACAACTGGCCTGACCTAGCTCTGTGTAACTGCTGCACTAACGATGGCAGATTTAAAACACAGCCTGCAAGCTGCCCTTCTTTACCATTGCTGACAGAAGCAATTTTTCAGGCCATGAAGGTGCCACTGCAGAACATGGAACATAGAAGGGGAAGCTGGGATGGGTGGTGAAGCACAAATTGCACATACATTTGCACAAGTAGAAAATCCCTCTGACCATGCTATTTCTATCCAGCTGCCAAAGACAGGATCCAGCCAAGAGAAGCCAAGGAATTATTTTTCCCTTTGAGACTTCATGATATCATTGCATGCAAGGAACTGCTGCTGTGCTCATACCACACAAGACACAGATATAACACCTTCTTATCTAAACTTGTACACCACAAATCACATCTATGAAAAAAAGTAGAGTCTGAAGAGCAAGTAAAAATTGCCATTATAGGTTTAACATAAAAACATTTAAATATTTCATGACAGATTGAGGAAAACAAATCAACCTATCCCCCTCCAAATAACTCTGTCTCTCTAGGCAGAATCCTAATGCCAAACATGAGTGATGACATACACAATAAGGGGCTGGATTTTCAGAAGTGCTAAGGAGCCACAAATTCCATTAAGGCGGAGGTATGTAATAGCTTTGAAGATTAAGCTACTTGTATTTAAGTGCTTTAATGGATATTTAGCAACCTAACTTCATGAAACAAACTTTGAAGGTTTCATTAACATACCAAGGGCAAACAATCCCAGTTTCAGGAAGAGAAAATCCTGGGCAGCAAGAGGATAAAGGCGTTGCTCATCCTCTGACCTGAGTAGATGGCGTGGCCAGTACAGGGCCCTCGGCTGCCCCCAGACATGGGACTGCCGGCACGCAAGTGTGCAGCTGCGGGATGCAAGTGGGTACCCGGGAGAAGGGGCAGGACAACAGCTCGGCATCAGAGAATCAGCCCCGTATCTCTGAGCAGGTTGCAGCAGAGGTGCTCTGTTTCCCTCTACTGGTAAAATTTCAAGTGATCTTTTAAAAATGATTCCTGCAGGAGCTTTTCTTCTGGAAGTGTCCCAGGTCCATCATGGACTGTTTTGCTTGTGAGCCCTACTCAGACTTCTGTTGTTCCTCCTAAAATTCCCCCTTGGCTGGTGTCCTTTGCTGAGCTCTGTCTTACAACCATGCCTGTTCAATGTTGTTGGCTTCAACAGGGTTGGGCAGGAGTTTAAATTATTGAGAAATATTTCAAGGTGATTTATGGATATTTGGAAAGGCTTCATTGATTTCTTAGCTTGAAAGCCATTCCACAATACTGAAAATATTCTAGTCAACTTAACAAGCCTTTTAATGAATTGTTGCTCTTTGGTTGTGTTCAGAAGCCAGAACAGAGGTTCTGCTGTTGGAAAGCCTCAAGATTATGAGGTGGTAAGAAGATGCAGTCATTGTACACTGAGTACATTATCCAGGTATTTCAATTGCTCAGCAAAACCACATGGCCCGCAGCTGCCTCCAGTAAGACTTCATGCACGATCCCCTGTTTGCAGCTGCCAGAGAAAACACCAGTGTTCACATCCATTAGTGGCCTCTGGAAGTGTGCAAAATTAATTTGAGAAGGAGTTTTCTGAGCTTTCACAGAAAGCATCTTAAAGAGGATAGGTTTCCCTTCTTACAAACTTCTGCTGCCTTGGAGACTTGCAGGATTTTTCCTTCTCTTCCACACAATCTCCCTCATGCCAGAGGTTTCCCATGTACTATCCAAGCAAGTGCAATTTTGGTCTGTGGTAGGAGTAGCAAGGGTGATGTTTTAAACTGAGAATACACTTCATATGTAAACTTTAGTTTGTAACAAGAACAAATGGAGAATTTTAACTCCAGAAAAACTAACTTATGGCTAAATTTACTCAGATACAGAAGTGTCAATACTGTTCTTGAAACATCCAGCCATTCATGCTCAAGGACTACAATTTAATGTGACTGATAGACTGATTGAGCTATTGGACATGTCTTGGCAGTATGTTTTAACCAGCTTTGGTTTAACAAACTGGCAGGTGCCTTGAGTAAAACTGTAGCTAATCCATACCACATTTGTGGGTTTTGCAGGGAGTAGGAATTTAAATTACACTTGAAGAAAATTATGGGAAAAGGAGAGGAAATTAAGTGCTCTGGGGCAAAATTAGTCTGCAAATGCCTAAATACCCAATTACAACTTTCCTGATCATTTATGGACACGTTTCTGTTACAGCAGCAGTTGGAGTTTTTTAGAGATACATTTATAGCTTTTGTGTGCACACTGAAATGTTAAAAATGTATCATAGGTTTTAGGTTCCACTGGCTCTTCTAGTTTTCACATCAATTTGTAGTTACTTTCGTTTTTCTTTTTGATTTAATTGGGATATATAATTTAGGAATGTAAATTATCAGCTCGGATGAAACAGCAGTTTAATCAAAAAAAGGAAAGTATTTAGTGGTGAGCAGTGTACACTTCCCTGCTGCAGCTCCAGTGTTGTCCCAGGAGGCCTGCAGCCAAGGGCTGGGAGGTGCAGGCAGGTGGTGCTGGGGTGGGAAACCTGCAGTCTCTATGCATGCACAGGCATTTTTCCTATCTGGAGTCACTTTTGGAGTTGTCTGTTGCTGGACAGCAGGCTGGAGCACTGCATTCTTGCAGCCCTCATGAAAGAGCAGGGTTACATCTGAGCTACTCCCACTTCAATACATAATTTTTCTAAAAAAACACTGTGCCAGGACCTCACTGATGTAACTGCAAGACCTCCAGTGTCTGGCCTTGCTCATGGTCAGTTTTGATCTTTTCAGATGTATTGACCATCTTTAATTCGGGTACTTCTGCAGAAGTTAGATGCAAACGAATTTTGCATTGCTGCTTGCATCACTGTCAACACCCCACTTCTGAGCACACACATGTGCACGGTCAGTGTTGCCAGGAAAGGAGCACTTCACTGAAGCACTGAACCCAAGCTGTGTTGGAAAGTTTTTAACATTGTATTTTAGCCCTGCAGCTTCAGTATGTGGTAGAGGAGGAACCTGATGGAAAATAACTGCTTAAATCAGCCTAATCTCTACTGCTGAAGGTAATGGGATTCCAATGACATTACTCTGAGATTAGCTGGAAGATCATGACTGCCTGCAATAACTGGGGGCATAATTTAGCTTCCTTCTGCACTGTTGTTAATGTGCAAGAAAGCGTGAGCTCAGACGGATGAGCTGATTTGCAGGAGAAGCCATTAGAAGAAAAAACAATGATTTCATAGTAAACTGAGCACAATTAACAGGCATTTGGGGACAATAGACATTTTTCCAGAGACACTTCTGAAAGCAGAAAGGGCCACAATGGCAAAATCACATGATTTAGAAATTCTCTAGGGAGCACAGTGTGAGAAAGAATGGTTCTTTTTGTTAACCCTCGGTAAATGACGAGAAAATGGGCAATTTCAGTTCTCATTGCAATTTGGGAATGAGAAAGCTGAGTGATGCTGGATCATGCATCTCATTACTCACAAATTCTCAGTATTCTATAGTATATTTTTCTTGGCTGGAAGCCTCCATTTTTGTGCTTTTTCCCCACTGTGATGTTAATAAACATGAATGCTTTAATAATGGCAGAAGGACAGTTTTCTTGCCTGATTCTGCTCCTTTTAGGGGGTCAAACATTTGCACAATGAGATCAAGCTCTATATAATGAAAGGGGGAAAGGAGACATTGAGTCTTTTCCATTCAACATGCTCTGATCCCAAACATGCCTAAGTAAAGTATCCAGACCAGGAATTCCCAATGAGAAGTGCAAGACAGCGGTACTTTGTACACGTGCAGTAGTTTACAAGTTTTTCTTTTTCTCCACCCTTTTCTCTTCATTGCTTCTGTGTTTTGGTGCCTGGTGCCTCCATTAAATTATGCAGATTTCTATTAGAAGAGGAAAAAGACAATTTGCAGTTAAAATTTGTCACAGGACAGCAAGACTTGGTGGGTGGATATGACAAATCATGTGGTCTTGCTCTCAGTTTTGCACTGATTTTCCATGTATCTGTTGTCTCTATATCTGTGTCTGGAGAAAGGCAGGATTACCTAACTCTGTCTCTGAGGTGCTTGGTGCTAATGGGGAGAAAACAGGTAATAGGAGCTAATACTCTCTATTTGTCAGTAACAATAGAACCATAAAATGAACCAAATGAAGAAATTTTGTGCCCAAGAACTTGAAGGCCTCTTCCATCATGAAGGGTAGGGCAAAACTCTTACTCTCTTTCATGGTTTGTTTTTGGACCTAGACTTCTGAATGTCAAAAATAACTTTAAAAATTGGCTGAAATACAATTCACTAACTTCACTCCTAACTAAGAAAAAAACGTGAGGGTCTGTGTGTGAGACAGGAATCTCAGCTCTTACTACAGTCTATGGAGATTACTTGGTACCATCACCATAGTCTAGGAAGTGATTTGAACAGCCACAACTGCAACGTGCCTTTTTTGCCAGGTGGGTTTGTTGGGCGAGTGCTTGGTGCTGCTGTCAATTACTAATGAAAGAACACAATGGACTTTGGTTCAGGACAGGCAGCAGATGTCCTACAGTCAATATATCCGCTCATTAGATGAGTTAATCTTTTTAATTTCAGCCCGATACGTGATCTAATTATTTTTACACCTTTTAGTCACAATTTCATTTAGTCCATGTTTTCCTCTCCTGCTAATGAAAACTTCACATAAGACAGCAGAGATCTTGCTGAATTCTAGATGTATAACTTATGTTTTTTATGTTTCTCCTTTACTCACAAGACCTATCACGCAGAAGAGATGTGGATTAATTTGACAGATTGTCCTTGACAAATACGTTTTATCTCTTACTCATTTTCATGTTTACAAATTACTAATTTGTTCCAGAATTTTTTTTTCTCCAGAATTCAAAGTTTAAAAAACCCTATCCTATTGTGCTGACTTTAGCTGGGGTTAGAGTTAATTTTCTTCATGTATCTGGTATGGAGCTGTGTTTTGGTTTTGTGCTGGAAATAGAGTATATAACATAGGGATGCTTTAGTTGTTGCTGAGCAGGGCTTACACAGCATCCAGGTCTTTTTTGCTCCTCATCCCACACCACCAGTTAATGGGCTGGGAGTGCACAACGGGTTGGGAAAGGACACAGCAGGGACAGCTGACCCCAGGTGACCAAAGTGATATCCCAGACCATGTGGCATCATGCTTAGCATATAAAGCTGGGAGAAGATGAAGGAAGGGGAGGATGTTAAGAGTTGTGGCTCTTGTCTTCCTAAGTCACTGTAATGGAGCCCCGCTCTCCTGGAGATGACTGAACACCTCCCTGACCATGGAAAGCAGTGAATTAATTCCTTGTTTTGTTTTGTTTTGCTTTGCTTTGCTTGTGTGCACAGTTTTTGCTTTATCTAATAAACTGTCTTCATCTTA
Source organism: Acrocephalus scirpaceus scirpaceus (assembly GCA_910950805.1). NCBI lineage: Eukaryota > Metazoa > Chordata > Aves > Passeriformes > Sylviidae > Acrocephalus > Acrocephalus scirpaceus. The sequence continues at coordinate 48,533,615 of OU383774.1, read as the reverse complement.
ACCCACAAGATTTATCACTTTTACCATTAATATTCCCTCCCTCCACCCCGCTGTGGTAGCGAGCGAGCAGCTGCTGGGGCTTAGGTGCTGGTTGTGGTTAAAACATGACCCTTACGATTCTGTCGTCCTTTTTCTTACTTTTTTTCTCTCAATGACAAACTCATATAAATCAGGAACTAGCCTACAGAATAAGTATGAATATTCTGTTATAAAGCCTGTATAAGACTAGGGGAAGCCAAGGCCGTTTTCTTAGGGAACTGGCTGCCCGTGTACCCTATCATAATTACAGACACTGAAAAAAACTTCACATGAAAAGCAATTTATTGAAAACTCATGATCCGCAATATTTTACAAGAAGCTTTAACACAAATGAATTTGCTATTTAATGTGTTAGGAGCAACAAGAAAATGCATAAGCTCAGCTGGCTGCTATCCTACAGGGAATCCTATCATGTTTTTAACAGGATCAATGTGAATACAGAGTACTGGAAGAGCAAAACACAATTGGGCTTTCTTTGCCAGCCATTTTGCACTGTATAATCTTCCAGTTAAAAACCCATATAGCTTTATTCACACAGTTTGTATGATGTACCAACAACAAGGTAACTGCTAGAATTACTTTGCTTGTATAATGTAAGTCGAATCTGTGCTAAAATCACAGTTAAATCCCATGGTGTTTTTGAGACCAACCATTCCAAGATGGTGCAAAGTACAAGAGGCTAGGTGTTTCTTCATCCTAACTTTGATGGATATTCTGTCTTTTACAGTTTTCTGTGATTTGAGAAAAAAAAGCCTGTAACTAGGAATGTGAGGCCTTTGTTACAAATGTTCCATTTCCTCCTTTGCATGGTGGGTCATGGGAAAAAGAGGGACCTCTGAGTGTTGCCATCATCATAGTGGGGAGCAAAGCCTGGTCTTCTTCAAGGAGATTCCCTCTGCTCTGCTTGCTCAGAGCAGCCTCTTGGGCATCACTCACTAGGGTGTATAAACACACAGAATGCTGTGTGTTTTTGTCTTGGTAGGATCTACAAGAGAGATGTTTCTGTGTTAATTTTTCATAAGGGAAGGCTAAGGAAACAACATTCTCCAGCTCTGGAACTCTCGTGTGGGTGAGACTGCAGCAGTTTTTGCTCATGTATTCCTCCCGCCGAGTTCTCACTACATAGCCGCATGCTGATAACTTTTTGCAGGTGTACATAAGAGAGGACAGAGTCTTTGAAAATTCAGGAAGATTTTGTTTGTGCTGAATATTACAAACCATGCTCCTATATGTTTATCATTGTTATCTCGGGGGGGCAGGAATCACAAAATAAAAATATAAGAATATAGAGGAAATATTGTCATCTTTTTTCAGACCACAGGAGTTTGTCACCATGGAGATCCTCCTGTTTTCTTCAAGAGTGATTCAAATCTTACAGATGGAGCATATGTGACAGAAGCAAAACAACATCACCAAGAATTCACATTAAACATTTCAGAAAGAGGATTTTGAACACCAACCAACATCCACAGACTGTTCATACAGAAAAAATTGTGCTTCCAATTTTTTTTCCTTCTAATGTTAAATAACTGAAAATTTTCTTTCTAAACATAGCTGGATTTTAAGGAACTTGTGATACATGAGCTGAAGGCTGGAGTACTTCACTATTATGTTGTGGTTTTATACAAAGAACTACTCTTTCTAAGAGCTAAAGTACCTTAAGGACATAATGAAGCTAAAACCCCTCGAAAAGCTTGGTTTTAGTACTATTTATATAAGCAGAGTTTTTAACTGAAGGCAAGCAAATCATGCACGAGATGGGGCCAAGAGCAGGACAAGGTGGTTTGTCAGCAAGCCCCTGGCTGCCCCTGCAGCAGCTGGGGGCACTGAGCACTGGGAAGCTGGAGTGGGCACAGTTCCAAAGCACTGGCAGCTCTGGAGTTGTGTCCTGATGGCCAAGAGCAAATATACAGCTCCAGGAGCACCTCTGGGAAAGAAGAAAAACTGGATATGTTCCTATTGTCCTGCCTCCCGCAGCATAGCAGACTATGCCGTTCCACTTTAGTCGCTGCTCAGCCTGCAGAAATGTATTTTTAAATGAGCGTGGAAGGCATTGCAATGACAACCAAGGACAAAGTAAATTAGTCTGAAAACGCATGACAGACTTTCTCCCTAGCCTGCCTTTCTGCAGTGCTGCCCACCTGACTTTCTGGTCTGTGGCTGAGGTACAGTTGAGCCCTCCCCTCCATGACTTCCTCTGCCAGTATTGCTGTGATGCCAGGCTGGGGCTGAGCTCTGGTACTGCCAGTAGTGCCACAGGGCAACGAAGGGAGCACAGGGAAAGTGCTGCTCAATTCAGGCAAGAAAAGAGCCCACTGTGCCTTCCAGGTCAGAACTGCTGTTCTTAATCAGACTCCTGAAGAGAGGAACATCCTTCCTGCCAAACATCATGATGTGTTGGTGGAGCGGGGGAGAAATGCAGTCATACAATGTTAATTAGAGCAGTGCTGCAGCTCTAAGAGACATAAATCTGGGTTTAAGTGGCCCAATAATGAATCAAAACTCCTGCAGCCATATAACACAAGGAATAGAGGCAGTGTCCACCCACCCTGGTGAGAGTGCACACTTCACACCTGACGGGGTTTGCTGTCAGCCACTGTAATTTCATGCCAGAAAAGGCATCGCTTGTCCTTCCATAACACATCAGAAGATTGGTTGAAGCATAAAGTCAGATTAAATATCCTGATGTGCTCAGGATAGTCTGATAGAAGGGAATCTGGGTTTTTAGCCTTAATCAGGATCAGATTTGTCCTGCTGGACCACGTGGTATTAATCAGTACGGAGCTGCAAGACTAATAGCAAGATCTACTGTCCCAGTCCTAGGGGAAGCCTGGGCAAATCCATGGTCCATGGAGCTAGGCAGCCTCACAGAGAACAGAAACGTGTAGGCACCATTCAAGTGGGACAGGCTTTTCTGCAATGGCTTTACCCTAGGAATATCCAGGACACAGCCCGGATGCTGAGCTGGGGCTTTGCTCGAGTTTTTCCCTCTTCTTCCCTATTATCATTATTTTGATAATAATGCAAAGGAAAGATTCAAGATATTTCCATTATTAGTGAACAAAATAAGTATTTAGAGAAATTGAATGCCTTCAAATTCACAGTGTTACAAACAATCTGCTAAGGACAATGCAGGAAACCTGAACTGAAAACTTAGCAACATTTGTACTTAGCATACATAAATCTTGGAAAAATGTAAACAACAACAACAAAAAAATCCACTGCAGTTAAGAGATTTTTTTATTAAATTTGTCAGACCAAACCAATGTTTTCACTATTTTCAAGAGGTCATCTTCATGAAAGTCAGTAATCAGGTTGTACTGGACATGGTGAGTGAAACCACTTATACCTCTTTCATTAGTCCAAGATTTTTTTTGTATTTTGCTCATTGGGTTGAATACTTCAATAAAAATATATCAATGCAATTGTTCTATCTGACACGTAGTGAAAGTGTTTAAGAGAGAATGTAGTGTTTCTTTTAGTGGAGATGAGCCTCCTTACAATCAGTTTACATAAGTTCATTTGCATTGATGATACTCCCTGGTCTGTTGCAGCCAGTGCTCTGCCCTCGCAGGTGCCAGAAATGCACAGTCTACAGTAATGTCACCTTCAGGAGTTCTTTGAAAAGATTTGCATGAGCTAGGTTCAAAATTACTTGACCTACTTTTTCTCACTGTCTTTTCTGAAAAATTATTACAGGATCCTTCTTCTGCCCTCTGATATCCAGCTGGGATTCTTTGGCAGCCAGTTTCCCATTTAGAAAAGCCCTTCTCTCTCTTTGTATTTATACCCTGTACTTGTTTCACTTCAGACGTTCCCTGGAGCTGATCTGTGGGAATTGTACACTGTATTCCAGACAGTTTCTCACCACAGGCCTATAAATAGGTGTTAATTTTGGGTGCTATGCATGGGTTGTCTCCAGTCTTTATCCTGTACTGATTGTAAGTAGCTCCCTTTGCTCTAAGAGCTTTTTGCCATATTTTTATTGTTTTGTTGTTCTGTTTCTAATTCACTTTGATATTTGTCAATGCTTATTTCTTCCCAGTACTTCTTAACCAAGATAAATGGCAAGTTTTGTTGTCCGTATTTTCCTTTCACTCTAAATAGGCTCTTTCCTTGTTCCTGGTGGTTTTTTTAAAATACCTTTTCATCCAGTTGACCATGGTGATCTTCATTTTGCTTAGAAAAAACTCATCATAGGTAAAGCATACAATTTTTATTTCCTTAAAGATACTTCCAGGTTTTTCCACAGTCAAGATCTTTAGTTCTTTTAGGCATTAATTAACTCCTCATTTTATCAAAAGTTATCCTTCTGGAATTAATGGCACTGTTATTCCATAAACCTACTTGTGTCCATACATCTGAAAATTTCAGATGTATCAGTTCAAAGTTATTTGCTCTGCCAAGGTATTCTAAAGGTCCCTCCTATTTTCAAAATCTTTGTGTTGGGGAAAAATATGTTGACTAGCACATCTTGGAAAATAACACACTTGAGTGTTTTTAGCATTTTCTCATGAGACTGTCTCTTAAAACTGAGAGTTGTGGAAGACAATGATTTCAGCTGTCCTGTTTTGGGCTGAAGTAGAGTAAGAGAGCTTAATAGAGTCAAGAATTATGAAATTGTAATATCTTATTTCTGCCTAAACTCTGGTCCTATTGCCTGCGTGAATATTTGAATTCTTTCTCAGAAACCTAGAGCAGCTAGTTTGGGCTCTATCACTTCGCTTATCATCCTGCAGAGCCTGCTGGGATTTCAGAGGGATATGAGCATTAAAGGTTTTGTTGTCGTGCCACCGCTTTTCCAGTTGAGATTGAAGGTATTGCAATGACACCTACTGACTTGTTTGCATGGATCCTCATCTCAGGCGAGACCCTTCTTGGAAACATCCTAATGGGAGCTGTTTCTAGCTGACTTCAGTAAGGGGAGTGTTTTACCTTCTGGCTTTTCCCTACCCTGCCTTCTCATTTCTAAGGCACTAAGATCCTCAGTACTTTCTTGTGCTCTAGCCATGCCGTTTCCCAGTTTTCCACCTCTGAGTGCAGCTTACCAATAAAAAGCCACAATCTTGGTGATCAATCTTAGCTGCTGAACCTGATGTTGAAATAAAACAATGGACAAGCATTTAATTAATTCCTGAAATATTTTGGTTTTAGAGTTCCTTAGGGCATGAAGAGTGTGAGGTGCCTTCCAATCTCTTCCTCTGGCTAACTTCTATTAAAATTCCTGGCACACAGGGCACTCATTTGCAAGATACAACATGTGAGCCACAGGAGACAGGTGTATGAGGAGGACAGAGTGTTCTGAGCACAGGCAGGATGGGAACTGGCGTGGGGTCAGCAGCAGTGAGGTTCACACATGTGCGGGCTGGGGTGGAAACTTTGGCTCCTGAGGCATAGGCAGCAGGGATGGGAGATGCAGACCAGCAGTACAGGAATGCTGATTTCTGTGGACTGAAGCTGCTGAATCATGGTTCCCACTAAAATTTTCCAAGCAAAGAAGGGTGTCTATGGGATCTAGACAGCCTTATGATGGGGAAGTGCAAACACAGACACCTAGGGGATTGTCTTCCTCATCTCACACCCTGCCCTCAGACATTCCCAGGGAGCATCCAGCTCTGAAAACTCTGCTGCCCCTAAGCTGACTTGAAAGACAGACTTTTGGGTGTTTTTCTATTAATAATATGCAAAAGAGGCTGAGGAAGGGAGAGCAGAAATCCCTCCAGTCCATGGGCTGCTTTAGGCTGGAGCTGTACCAGTGAAGCCAGGGCACTGAGAGTTAGGAGGCCCTGGCTATTTCAGGACCTGTGCTAGTAGGTGGGTCTGGAGAGGCAGGGACCTCCCTCTGCAGGGCCCTTCAGCTCCTGGAGACACTGAGCTGTGTATTTCCCAGCTGGCATCTCTCAGCAGGGGGGTACTGGCTTGGGAAATGTCTGTCTGGTTCCCTCCCTTTTGCAGATGCCATCTCTGTGTCCAGTATCTCAACCCAGCCACGACCAAGCTGCCCCAAGATTACTGTCACCACTGTCACTTGTGGCTGAGGCTCGTGCATGGCCGGTCTACTGAGGAGCCCGTAGTGGTGGGTTGTGCATGACCACGCACTCCCCATGAGCACAGTTTTGAGGACAAGCTGCAGCTCTCTCTCCCCTGCCAGGGCTCCCAGCTCCTTGGGTAGGCGGCAGTGACAGCTGTGCTGCCTGAGTCATCCTCTGTGGGCATTAACTCAGCTCTGCAGGCCTGGTGGCACTGCCTAGCCCTCACAGAGCAGCAGCCCTGCTGAAGACCCCAGTGGTGGGGGTTCCAGATAAGAAGGCGCCTGTGGATCCTGATGCCATCCTGAGAAGAGGCTGGCACGATCATCCTGCAGTCAGAGCTGCAGGAGGGTCCATAGCTAGGCTGGGCACACAGGCAGCATGGTTGCTCTTGGGAAAGATGGATGCAGCCACAGGTAATGTAGCTCAACAGGTACTGAGAAGTGGCTGTGTTCTGAGTGACAGGCAAGGCATTAAATAAGGACAGTTTGCACCACACAGACCATTTTCAGCCAGGACTAGAGCCTAAAAGATCTGCTGATAATCAAACCAGATGTTCTGCATAGCTGTCAAAGAAAAAACCAGAAGGTGCCATTAGGAGAAAGCAGTGAAACAGTCCATCAGTGTGGGGAGAGTCTCTCCCAGTGACTTATTTTCATATCATGATCAGACTTTTAAAAAACCAGTAGAATTAAACTGGCACTTGAAGCTGCCCTCTTGAGACTTTATTTGAATGTAAAATATATCAATTATTGTGTATTTGAAGTTCCCATGCTAATATACAATCTGTGGAGACTTATAATGTGTGTTGGTTGAAATCTGAGCTAAATTAATGTAATCTTTTCATTAAAAGAACCTGAGAGAGATAATCTACTTGGCTGCAAGTGCCTCAAGGAATATTGAGTAGAAAAGAGACAGAACAACTGGGGAGTGATTTGAAAGCAGCCCTTACGGCCAATTGCTCAGAGCTAGTGCCAGGAAATAAGGGAAACCTTCTTTTATTAAACATGATTGCTATGACCTTCTCTGCTTAACCTACAGAGGGGAAAATGAGCCATGCACTGTGCATGATTTGCTGTTCTTACAGCTGGGCTGCATTTCAGTGACCCTGTAGAAGCCGGAAAGTTTATTTTGATTTATTTTTGCCTCATTTTTGCTCAAAAGAGTGAAACATCTTCTAGGGCTGCACATTTCTCATCGAGTACTGTGACTGTGTACCCATTTCTCTTTGAGCACCGTGACTGTGAGCCCTGCTGTCACCTTCCCTGTGAACATCACAGCCGTCCATATCCCTGGCTCCCTCCTTCCAGGTGCAGACAGACAGGCTCTGCAATGACCATTGAGCACTGTCCTCCTCTCAGCACAGAGGTGGGAGTTGTACCTGGCCCTTGAGGGAGGGCTGGCAAGGTAAGCTTCCTCTTATCCTTCTTCTGAGGCAAGCACCACTAGTGCTCCCCTAGGGATTGCATAAATGAAATGGAGAGCACCAATCTGACGTATTTATGTGCAGCAGAGTCAAGAGGGCCCCATTGTGCCTGGGATACTCATGAGCAGAGCTACAGAGCCCTCAGTGGGGCACCACAGGGACAAAACACAGGCCAGCGGTAAGAGCAGAAGAACAAGGACAATGCAATTGTGGGTGTGCTTGTGTATTCTTGTCAGCCTCAGAGGTTTTTTGCAGAGGTACACTAATGTATGCAGCAGAATCAAGAGTGTAAGAAAATTCCCACAGAATCCAGACTTGGTGAGCTAATTATGGATTAGGTCATTTTCTATGTGCCTTCCAAGATGACTGCACATACCTAATTAAGATGCCTAGCGTATTTTATTTAGCCCAAATGGTGATGGAGGAGGAAGGTTATTGGTCTGGTGTCCGGGGTATTGGCAGGGTTGACTTTTATGTGGAATGGAATTAAGCAGGCTTTTAGTTTCCAAGGAATAAAGTTCAGAACAAGGCTCAGTCACACAATTACTTTAAGGAACAGAGAAATCGCAGAAAACATTTTCTGAAATCATAAGATTCCACTGATTCATCTCTCTGTGTCACTCTTTGGCTTCGGCTCTCACTTCAAGAAAAATATGCATTTGTCTTAATTTTAAAACAAGGTTATTTAAAGACTACAACAATCACAGAATGTCTGAAGATGGAAGGCACCTGGAGATTATCTGGTTTGAGCCCTTGCCTTGCTCAGGCAAGGCCATCTAGAGATGGCTTCCCAGGACCACATCCAGATGGGTTTTGAGTACCTCCAGGGACACTGACTACAGCCTCTCAGAGCAACCTGTTCCAGAGTTGGATCACTTGTAGGGTAAAAAAATGTATTTTCTGTATTTCCAGTTGTTCTAATTACCTCCCAACATTTCATTTGGCACCAATAAGAAAAGTTTGTCTCTGTCTTCTTTACTGTCTCCCAATCTCAAGTATACATTTATAAGGTCGCCCTGAGACTTCCCTTCTCTGGGCTGAACACTCCTGGGTCCTTCAGCATTTCCTCATATGTCAGGTGCTCCGATGCCTTAATTCCCTTCATGGTCCTTCGAGGGACTCTGTCCAGTATGTCCACATATCTCTTGTACTGAGAGACTGGGACACAGCACCCCAGATGTGTCTCACCAGGGCTAAGCAGATGGGAATGTTCACCTCTGTAGACCTACTAGTGACACTCTTCCTAATGCAGCCCAGGAGGAGGTTGGCCAACTTTCTCACAAGGATACACCACTGGCTTGTGGTCAGCTAGGTGTCCCCAAGACCCTCAAGTCCTTCTCTGCAAAGGTCCTTCCAGCTGGCTGCTCCCCAGTGTGGTCCATACCATTACTCATCCCAAGGGGCAAATCTTGGCATTCCTCTTTGCTGACCTTGGTGAGATCCCCATTTCTTCATCTCTTGAAGTCCCCCTGAATGGCAGCACAACCAGCTGGCGTGCTGCCATCAAACCCTCATCTCCATTCTGTATCCTTTGCAAACTTGCTGAGGGTGCACTCTGTCCCATCACCAAGCTCATTAATGAAGTGGTTAAACAGTATTGTACCCAGTAGGGACCCTGGGGTACTGCACCAGGGCCTGGCTTCTGGCAGGACTTTGTGTCACCAATCACAGTCCTCTGAACTCAGCAGTTCAGCTGGCTTTCAGTCCAGCTTAGCACTCTCATACCTAGCTTGAACTTCATCAGTTGGTCTGTGGAGAACGACTTGACTAAAATCAGGGTAAACAAAGGCCAGTACTCTCTTCTCATCTACCAGCCATCTCATTTTAAAATGCTCTTGGGCTGGTCAAACATGATTTCACTCTCATAACCCTCATAAATCATGCTGACGTCTTCCAGTCATGGTTTTCTTCTTCATATATTTGGAACTGCTTTCCAGGATTATTTACTACTTTATCTTCCCAGGTCCTAAGGTGAGGCTGACCAGCCTGTGGTTCCCTATATTTTTCTTGCTCTTCTTGAAGGTAGGAGTCATATTTGCTTTTTCCTGATCATTAGCTACTTCCTCTGGTCACCATTACCCTTTAAGCATATTTGAGAGTGGCCTTGTATCTACATTAGCCAGCTCCCTCAGCACTCATGGGTGCCTCCCATCAGGTCCCACAGATTTCTATATGTCTAGTTGATTTAAATGTCCTCTAAACTGGTTTTCTTCAGTAAGAATAACTCTTCTTTGCTCCAGACATTCCCATGAGTCTCAGGAGCCTGGGATTGCTGAAGGTAAGCTGTGTTGGAATGACCAAGACAAGAGTGGCATTGGGTACGTCAGCATCTTCCATGCCTGTTATCACTAGACCCCCTTCTTCCTTCAGCAGCAGGCCCACAGTTCCCCCTTTGCTACCACCTGTCAGTGGCATTTTTCCTGTCCATCCCCATGCTTACCCTTTCACCACGAGATGTGCAGTGACCAGTGCCCAGGAGAGGCACGTGACCATCACAATGCCATTGGGAAGAAGAGAGAGAATTCAGCCAGGCATGGTCAGCCCTGCAGAACCCAGCTTCTCAGATCCACTGGATCCCTTCTCCAGTGTAGTGTGGCAGGCCAAGGAAATACTATGGTAAACTGTCTCTAGCTTGGGGCTGTATGTTGCACATACAGCAAAATGTGTATGAGATGGGTGGGGACTCTGTTAGATAACCACAAAAAATTATTTTATATCACTGATGTGCATGGACAATCTAACTACACATGTAAAATAAAAAGTGGGTATAAAAGGTAAGTGCTCTCAGAGAAAGAAAACTTTCATGTGAGGAGATTGAGTTTCAAGTGGTTTTTCAGAAGGAAAAGCCTGTGGCAGTCTGTGAATGGCCAAATGCTTTTACATGACAAGTGGCAAGGAGCCAGTAGAAGTGAGAAGTGCCTGTGGTGTCTGACCGAAAGGACCACCCACACCTGCTTTGTGCCAAGTGCTGCTCTGCAAACACGGTGGAGGCAGTGCCGAAATAAATGTTACATAAACCATGCAGAGTTCAGGTATGAAAAAACAGTGATGCTGAATGTCAGCTGCTTTGCAGCTTGTGGGGCTGTGGTGTTTAATGTCTCTGACAGAGCTCAGCTGTGCTTTCTCAGGCATTTGTAGTCCCATTTAAGCCATCCCGTCCCAAAGAAAGCAGTGGAGAGTGCAGTCAGTCAAGACTCTTTGTGTTTCATGCTCACTTGCTCTGTTACAGGGACATTTCTTATGCCCTTCTGACCACCAGGCTCATCAGTGAGGTCCGGAGCATCCCAGGGAACCTGGCGACCATGTGCCTGGATGAGAACAAAAACTGCAGTAGTAGTGCCATTATGAAAAGGGCTGCTGCCATCTGTTGGTTGAAATCTCATGGGAAGCTGGAAGAATCATTGAATTGGTGATGCCATATCTAAGATGTAGATATCCTGAGAAAAGACATTTTAGTTTTAATGATAAGTGTGATAAGCTCATGTTTTGGAAGTCATCAGGGAGGGACAAGATTCTTGGTCTGCATCACTTTACCTACTTGCTGACCTGCATATCAGTTTAAGTCCTTTGCTGAAGTACTGGCTAAAGTTTTAACTTCTCAAGCTGTGGGTGTACAAACATTTCTCACTGCAGCACTGCCACCTTCAGCAGCTTGTGCTGCTAATTGCTCATGGACTTTCCACAGCTGAATATTTATTGACTGCCATCTCTGAGTCAGAAAATTGATATGGACCAGGAATAACCCCTCACCTCTTTTTTCTTAAGATAAATAGTAAACTGGATAAGTTTCCAGGACTGATGTCTACGTCCTCCCACAAACAGCACAGCTGAGGGAAGAGGCCACCCATCGAGGCTGCTGAAAGATGCCCTGCTGCTGTGAGAAATTCCTGCATGTCTAGGACTCTCAGCAGAACAGCAGTCTGTAGACACTGCCCAGATTTGTAAAAGTTTGGGACCAGCCTATGAAATGGCTGCAGCTATCCAGACTTCTGCCTCTCTTTCTCCCAAGACCAGAGCAGTTCAGTATTAACATTCACTTCACGAAGCTCTGCTCTAGTCTCTGCCTGAAAGTCACAGCTAAAAAATAACTGTTAAAAGATTATAGATTGAGCAGCCCTGAGAGATGATAAATGTTCACTTCTCAGCTTTCTCCACAAGTTTGTTAAACAAATCTACATGCAACAAACATTTCCAGAGTGAAGGGTTTCTGCAGTGAGTTAAATAGAACCTGCAGTCTCCTGTGTCCCCAGTGATGGGGGTATTAGAGGTTAATGCTCATATTAACCATCTCGAACTGTACAGGATTTCTCTTTTCTGCATTCTGCCAGGCTCCACTTGCAGCTCCATGCAACCTGCCATACCCCATGCTTGACAAATTCCTTAAAATGTTTAGGAATAGCTACTGAGTGTACTGAAAAGGCAGGATACTTACCCCAGGATGTTTCTTGGCCTTTCACTGGAAATATGCATGGATAGAAGCACCAACATTTCTAGCAAACATGTTTCCTTTAGGCTTGACAAAGTTTTTGTTTGACTTGGAGTGGGGGGTGGTTTGGCAGTTTCCAGATTTCTTTCTGTGTAGGTTGAATGGAAAGTGGAGTTCCCAAACCATTCCAGTGGTTGCCACTAACTTGGGTGGATGAGGAATTCTTCCTCATACATGATCTAGCAATTGTTTCCTCTCACAGTGCTCAGGTCACACTGCAGCTAGAGGTCCAGTTTCTTTTGCAGTCAGCTGTGCTGGTAGGTTATTGCACTGGTGTTTCCCACTAACTTCCAGTGCTACAGCATGGTTTTGAAACTTTAGGAAGTTCGTTTCAATTTCTGTGTGATCTTGGAAGAACTGGTGGAAACCAGATAGAGAAGAACCAATTTCCCTCAGTAATTTAGAACTCCAGCTGAACTCTTGTTCAAATTATAGGAAATACTGAAGAAAGGCTCACTTTCTGGAAGCCTGCCTGTGGCTTTCAGCAGAGATTTAAAGAAGAATTAGCTGGCTAGGTTAAACACTGCCTTACTCACTCTTGTAAATCACAGCTCTTAATTCTTATTTTGCTTTTTTTGCAAGAATTACAGGCTGAGGATGTGTTCTTGTAATAAGGCAAATACATGAGTACCTACGAAGGTTATACAAAAATTATTGACGAATATACACTAGAGACGTACACATGGTTATGATTAATAAAAGAGGAGATAATGGACCCTGACCTTCTTTAACCAATGCACTGCTCAGTTTCTGGCTCGTTCCTTTGTTCAGTTTGGCATGTGGTCCATCTAGCTCTTTCTGTGAGAAAGCTCAGACAGGGCTCTAAGCAGGGTTTGCTACCTTAAATGCAACGAAGCACTTTTATCTATCTTAGACTAATCTACCACTACTTTGATCATGCTTCCCCTAGTTCTAGGGATGAATAACCATTCTGCAATCACCTCATCTACTGCCTTCATGATTTTGCAAATGTCAGTCATAACCCCCAGTCTCCTTCTCTTCAGAGCCTTCCTTAGAAGTTGCTTCATTACCTTGATGATTTTACTTGTCCTCTCTGTCCTTCCTGTAACTTCATTGGAGAGGACATAGCTTAACATCAGTGGGAATGCCTTCTGTATGGGTTATGAAGTACAATACCTCAACTCCAGACACAGTATCCCCCTATGACGTGTCCTCCAGCCTTTCTGTCCCACAGGCCACACCATCAAGGAACATTTTGGCTGTTCCCACCATGTTGTCCTGATCATCTCTTACTGCACAGGTCTGCATGGGCCAGCATGGACCCTATAGAGAAAGTCCTTTAAACTGTGTGAAAGTTTATGATAAACACAGGTGAGTTCATCCCCCTGACTCCCTTTAACATATAGTGTGAAGTGATCCACAAAAGCACTCAGTGGTGTAAAGAACAGATTGACTTTCTAGCAATGCCTCTGCTCCTCTATGAGTGCAGTGGCAGCAGTGTCTGTCTGGTTACTCTCTGAGGGATGCTCCTCAGAGGTTTGTGCAGCAGCAGAGCTGTGCTGCAGCCACAGGGCCATGGGGCAGAACAGCTTAGTGAGGCAAAACAGGCTTGGCTGCTGAATGCAGAGGTTCTCTGGGGTGTTCCACAGAATCAGTTATTTTCACAAGGTAATATCAAACCCAAAACTCAGCAGGCCAAAGAAATGGAAAAAAAAACCCCACGAAACCCAACCAAATAAACACTCATAGGAACAGGAAAGCACTTGGCAGTTACTGAAGATTTTTCTAGTCAGTCGAATGACTAATGTCTTTCCTGAAACTCCTGGCACCCTTCCAGAAGCCAGCCAACTACCATGACCACTTGACAGCCCTGCCTTGGCTCTGGGGGAGCAGCTGCTCCTCAATGCCCCTCAACAAAAGCCAGGGGCAAGTGAACCTCCTGCCAGCCAGCAATATGAAAACATTCAATTTTGCAGAGAACTCAGAAGCCCAGTGTGAGGTTGGGCTGGTGGTGAGGGGAAGATGTGTGGCCAAGCCTGGCTTGCTGGCTCCACAGCCCATCCACTTTCTGTGGAATTCCAGTGGAATCATATCCATTTGTATGCATGCATCCATCTGTGCATTTTTAGATGTGTCTCTATTACCCTTGCTGCAAGGCTTGGGCCCAATGGAGAAAAGGAAAATGTGGTTAGGAGGAAATAGTAATGAGTTCTTACAGATTGCTTTTGTCTGACTCAGCCCATTAGAGTCTGTGTTTCACAATTGCGTGATGCAAAATATGCTCATCATTAGATTAAACAGGAAAAGCAGTGCTTGTGGGAAGTTCTGCTTTGCTGTGGGAACTTGCTGGTGTTCTGCTAAAGGTCTTCAGATGGACAAAAAGAAATTAGTGTCACTAAGAAATATATCTTGCACATCATCTGTCTGTCACCCTTGCCCAGGGTCAGAGCTGAGGCATGAGATATTGGGCCAGAAGCCAGTGTCTTTATTTACTCTTTTGCCCCAACACAACCATGAAATCAAGTTTATTGACACATAAGTGAGTTCAGTTTCCATGAGAGAGGTCAGGTGGATTCAGGTCCATGCTGGCTATATCCAGTCTTTGTTGTAGGATTCCGTAATGGTCACATCTTCCTCATCCCTCTTGGTGCAGCTCCATTGCTTTTAGCTCAACAACAGCACCCAGCTGGCATGCAATGGAAGGAAAATTGAGTGTGGAGAAAACACAGTCTTTTGGATCTCCTGAGTTTACATTTCTGTTTGAGTAAGAATCAGTCTGCTCCCAGACAACATTTGCCTTGCTTGCTCCCTTCCACACATCTCCCAAGGAGAGACTAATTACTGTGGGCTGCAAACCGCCCAAAAGAGATTTTGGCTAACTCAGGAGAGGAATGAAGACACGGAGGGAGGATAAACCTGCACCAGGGATTGACAGTGGTGGAAACTAAAATGGGGCCAGATATGGCTGTGGTGCTGATGAGGGGCAGTGCATGTGCCATCCAAGGCAGCAGAACAGGGTGGGGGAGAACAACAGCCCTGATGACTTCCCACGTCCTCCTTCCTATAAATCTGCCTCAAGCTGATGGAAAGTGACATGCTCGTCTATTTCCAGTGCTGAGAATGCCTGCCCTTTTATAAATCTAACTTGATATCTCTTGTCCTGTACTGACTGTAAGTAGCTGTGCAACTTCTGGTCATGCCAAGAATGAAAATGGGAGTGGTGTAAAATTCTGAGAAGTGAATATATTGCTCGTGCTGCTCTTTGTGCTTCTTTATCCCTCACTTTCTTCTTATAAGTACCTTCTAAACATTAACCAGCAGTTCCTCTCCTGGGTTTGAGTTTGTTCTTGGGAATCACTGCTCTTCCTTTAAAATGCTCCTTTAGTGGGACAACACGGTCTGCCATAGCTCTGTCATACCTCAGCATTTACTCAGGGCAATCAGATGCGATTTAGAATGACTCCAACATTTCATGATTGGTTTCTGCCTTGTGCTGACCCACTTCTTTGTTACTCTTTTTATACGTGTGTTTATGTCCTGCTTTTTTCTGGAATAGAGATCATTTTTTTCTTAGTAGTCGGTACAGCACTGTTACAGTTTTGGATTCAGTATGGGAATAAGGTTGATAACACAGTGATGTTTGGTTATTGTTAAGTAGTTCTCACCCTAAGTCATGGATTTCTCAGTTTCCCATGCTCTGCCAGTGAGGAGCTGCACAAGAAGCTGGGGGGAGCATGGCCAGAACAGCTGACCAGAACTGGCCAAAGGGCTATCCCACACCATAGAACATCATGACCACTCTATAAACTGGAGGCTGTTGACCAGGGGACAGACTGAAAGCTGTTCAAGGATGGGCCGGTCACTGGTCAGCAGGTGGTGAGCAATTGCATTGTGCATCACTCATGATTTATTTCAATTGAGTTTTACTATTTTTCTTCATTGTTATTGTTGTTGTTGTTGATGTTGTTGTTATTGTTGTATTTTACTTTGATTCAATTATCAACTGTCCTTATCTCAACCTATTGGGTTTCTTTCCCTTCCCTAACTCTCCTCCCCATCCCGTGGAGGCAGAGAGGAGTGAGTGAGCAGCTGCATGGTGCTTGGTTTCTGGCTGGGGTTAAACCACAAGAGTTTGTGTATGTGAACTGTCTCCAGCATAGCAATATACACCTATACAGATGGAATAGGTGTATTTCTGATGAAAGACAGGTCTGATAATTGCATAAATAAAGTACAGATAATGGAAATGAAATCAATGTACCCAGGCAGGAAATAAGCAAGTGCGATATGAAATGCACATTACACCACCGACAGGTATTTTAATATAGCTTGTGAATAAGGGATTTATTTATAAGGAAAATGCTAAGACAAAACCTCAGAGTCTAATTATTTATCCAGCTATGCAATTATTAGTTATAAATCTCTAGAATGGCTGAGAAGCTGTTTGGGGAAATGCCAAGCCTGGCTCAGTGTGAAATGCTATTGCTAGGAACTGTGTTATTCCTAGCAATATATTATGGCCAAAGACACCAGGGACTTTCCATTTTCTTGGAGCTCTGTCTTTTTGCAGCAAAAAATGCGCTTTCAGTGATGGCTTTAATATCATGTTGCAGGCTTCAGCCACACAGGGGAGGAGGAATGGAGGCAGTTCCATTTAATCCAGACCTTTCTGGATTAAATGTCTGTTATGTGGTTGCAAGGGACAACAGGGGACCAGGTTTAATGGCCCAGGTGGTCCCTTCATATTCTGTACTCATATCCTCTGCTATTCAAGTGGTTCCTTGGGGATCTCTGCCTGATCAAATATGAATGGCACTAAATCCTGAGACCTGTTGGAAAAGCACTGACCTGAGTGATATAATATGTGCCGAGGCAGAAGAGGAGTGTGTGAGTTAGCCTGGCTCAGTTTGTCTTACCCCAACCCCAAAATGACAGTATTTGAGTCACCAGACCATGACAGGTGCCCAGAAGCAGGGGAAACAGCTCTGCTTCTCTCACAGCTACTGCACAGAGAGGTCCTTTGTTAGAAGCTGATACTGGCTCTGTTTCAATGCTCTTTTCACCTTCCATCCAAGACACACCTAATCCTGTACCTAAAATCTCAATGTCACTAGACTTTTGCCAATGGTAAAACAACAAACTCCATCAAGTAATCAGCAGGGTCTCCTGGCAAACTGAGAACAGTACTTCACCCCCAGAACTTTGGATATATGTCATAATTTCATCTTTACCCACATATGTGATGAGTATAAAGAATGAGTTATGTACCCTTGTATAATTCTGACAGGGCTATACCATGACTGTGCACTTATAGTAGGGATGCATACCTTAAGCAAATCTCCCACAAATTTCTGCTGTGTTTTATAAGGAAAGACCTAGAAACTGGACCAAAAATCAACATTAGACTCTTGGTAGTGTAAAACTTATCACACTATTACATATATTACACTAGCAAAACATGGGAAAAAAGCCAGTTGGAATTTGCCATCTGGGTTAGAAAACCCCACAAAGCAACAGTAAAAAACACTGACATGTTTGGACTGAAACTTGTAAAAAATGTTTTCCAACTGACACTTGCTGAAACCCAGTGCAGACTGGTTTAAACTAGGGTTAGGAAGCTGTCCATATACAAAGGCTTCCTGGGATGTGCTGCCTTCTCAGGCTTGGTACAGCTCCACTATAACAAAGTGCTGCAACACAGGCTGTGCTGAAGAAACGATTGCTGCATCACCCTCTGTGTTGTCTCAGCCCAGAAGGGAGGGGAGGAAGGATTAAGGATCCTGCCAAATGTTGTCCCAAGCTACACTTCCACAGCTGCTGGCCCTGGATTTGTTCAGGCTCTTCTAGAGGCACAAATCTGACCTGTGTCTGCCCTGAGCCTGTCTGCATTTGGTGGCATTTTTGGTGAAGGAGGCTGAGCACAGGATGCAGGGAGTGTGACTCTGCAGGTTTGTGTGAGCTTCCCAGAGTGGACTGGGGATGACAATGGGATGCTTTACTCTGTGGGCTGCTGCTCCCATCACCACAAGTCCCAGGACATGTTCCCTCACCCAAGCCTCCAGGAGAGTGTTCACACCCACCTCGATGCTGTTACTGCCCTTGGGGCTGCAGCTGTGTGGAGCTCCTGCGAAGAAACTGTGCCCTGCCCCAGGCCAGCAGAGATGTCTCCTCCCCTGGGAGATGTTAGGAGATGGCTGCTTCTCCATTGCAAGCCCTGGAGCAGATTGGTACCATCCAGGCTTGAGGTTTGTATGTGACTCATGGTCATCAGATGGTGGAGGGAGAGAACAAGCCCTGCCCAGCTACGGTCTTAAGGGCCTGTGGACTAATTTTTCTCTCATTTACGGTGCTGAATTTTTCATGCTACACTAATAAAAGCCATTTGTACCATCCTGTAGTCATTTGCTGAATTGTTTGACAAAGAAACAAATTTGGCAGGGTATCTCTTAAATGATTTGCAGCATGCATCACCATTCTGTTCCCCTTGCCTTGCTGGACAGCCATGGTGTACTTTGCAAAATTGGCTGGGAGCAGAAATTCATCATAACATAACATCAGCTGCACTGAGTCAACCCAAAAAATGCTTGTCAACACGATCCTACCTCTGGTGGTGGCTGAGAGCGAGATCCCTGTGACTAAGTGTAAGCACAAGGCAAACAGAATGATACTCCCCAGGCCTCCTATTAATTCTGGCTGTATTTAAAAGCAGCATTTGAGCCTGCACAGGATAAGCCTGCGCTGATCCCAAGTTCAACACCACAACTACTCAGGCATCTTCAAAAGCAACCTCAGCTACACTGAGCAGAACACACTGCACGACAGAGATGAACACGACTTCCCACCTTGCAATTAACCTTGCAGAAATCTAGCCTCTCAGGCTCTTTCTGTAGACAGGTGTAACCCTCACAAACAAGAGGTCTTCTGCCATTTGATGTGATGGAGTGGTTTAGGGAGAGACTTGTTGAGTGCTGGTGCTGAAGCAGAGGTCAGGATGACACACTGGGATCAGGACTGAGAAAGCAAGGGCTGGGATAAGCACACAAAGTTATGAACCATCTCCTTCCAGTGCCTGCAAGATATCAAATGTGCTCAGTGGTGTATGAAGTATTTTCATGTGATGTGCAACCTCACAACTCAACCTTACTTACCCTCCTAATTTGCATGGTGGCAGCACATGGGAGACCCATCCAGATCCCCTCACACCCCCTCAGCAGTCCAAAAGGTTTCCCTGGGGCAGCTCTGTGCATCACACAGCTGTTGGTGGGTCTAGAACGCCCACAGTCACAGATGAGCATCTCTGCATCCCACGGGAAGCAAACACCCAGCACGTTGTGCCCAGAGCCTGATGAGTGCTGGGAACACAGCCCTGGTGGGATCCCGCTGTTTCAAATTAGCACATCGAGTACACTGTCATCTGAAAGCTCCTCAGACCACACAGGGCAGGGGAAAACCAGAATGTGTCACAGGGGATCTGGGACAGAAGAGGGAAGAGAGGCAAGGGGTGATTCAGCATGCCAAATCAGCCCACCACAGAGTGAGTGGTGATGCAGGACACTCAACACCTTGGAAACCAGGTCAGCCTCTTCCAAACACATTTTACAGTGAAATACTGGAGGTAGCTATTACTGAGGTGCAAATGTGATAAGTCATGGGTTCTGGGCTTGCAGCATCTGAGAAATGTCAGGCTTGGGGAAGTGCATGCAATCCCACAGAGAAGTGGTGGCTCAGGTGGGATGTGGACTTGTCAGCTCATGGGAGCAAACAGCCTCCTGGCTCAGGGCACCTCGCTGGGATGGCTGGGCTGTGAACAGGTAGGAGTGTATCACTGTTTGTCCCCCTTTCTGATTTTCATTTCTGCTATAAAAGACTGTTTCCAAGGCTGCGCGAGTTGTGTGTGAACAGGAAAAGTTCAGCTGACTTTGCCAAGGAGTTGGAGCTAATGCGTTATTAGCAACCTCTAAATTTGAGCCAAGTCTGTGCTGTTGCCAGCCCTGTCAGAAGGGCTACATCCTTCTATTTCAGTCAGAAAAACCCCCACAAACATACAAACCAAAGACCCTGTCTGGGAAATGAAAGTACTCTTCTGAAATATAGCAGCCCAGGAACAAAGCCAGCTGTGGGTGGGATGAGCAATGACCAGCAGGGTTTTTGGTCCCCATAACAAGCTTGGGCAGAGTTTCCTGCTGCTATTTCACATCTGTGAGCAGTGTCACTGGAATGTCATGGGGAGGGTCTGTGCTGTCAGAGATCTGCAGCAGAGGTTGCAAGCTGGGCAAGAACCCCAGGTCAGTCATGCTTTCTGTGCTGCGTGGGATGCTGTGCAAATCCTATGGACAGCGTGAGGGGAGAGAAGGGAGGGTTTGCCTCTGCGGGACTCTGTGGTGACTTGGTGTGAGCTAGGGGAAGGAGATCTAAGCCCCACAGGAGCACCTAAAGACTGATACATCAGCACAGCATTTACACCACGCAGAAGGGACACACCGTGAGCCTCACAAGGACCTCTGGTAAGGTCCCCACGTGCAGCAATGGGGATCAGGGAGTTGAGGTAAGTTAAAAACAAGCCAGTAAAGCAGGGAAAAAAGGTTGGGTTTTTTCAGCCATATCAGGTCCCTGTATGGCTTATCAGGTTATGGCTACCTCTGCCAGTAGGTGCATTAATTAGGAGGGATATGGAGGGAACAACAAACACAGAGAGGGATGAATGAGTGAAGCAGGCACTGAAAGGAATGCTTGGGAAGTATCCTGAAGGGAGCAGGGAGAGTGGGAACATAAGATTTGGGGAATGAGGTCAGAGCTGAACCAAGCAGTGGGGTCATGCCATGAAAACTATTATTTTCTGCTCTTCAGCAATGCCTCTGCTGAAGGCAAGTGGAGCGAGATACACTCCAAGAAACCTCAGTATTTTTAAACATAGCTCAGGACTGAGCTGCCACTTCAACTGTGATAAATGACTGCCTGCTTTGGCTTATGTCTGAAGCTGCCTGGGCTGAGAGAAGGAGGTAAATCTGTCCACCAGCAAAGGTGTGTGGTCCCCACAGTGGTGATAGAGCACAGGGACACACAGCTGCAGCCTCACAGCTGCTGGCAGGGACTTCCACCATCCCCTCCCATCTGCTGAGGGCAGTGGGAAGGCTGGCACTGCCTTTTGGAAAGAAATTCCTTTGCTGCAGCAAAATGAATAGCAAGAAGCAGCTGGCCAGGAGATACCATGCTGTTCTTTTTAATCCCAGAGGACCAAGGGGGCTCTTGCTGGATCAGACTGACACCCTCCGGAGTGCTGTGCCAAAAGCACAAAAACCATTTATTTGGGGATGAAGGCAGCAGTGGCACTCTCTTGGGAAAACACAGGAACAATAAATCAATCGTATGCTTGTACAAGTGGTGGCAAATAGCAGCACAGCAGGCAGCAGCCTGCTTCTCCAAAGCCTCCCAAAGCATCCCCTGGCCTTGCAAGAGGTCACGGCACACAAGGAGGTCCCTGTCAGTTCCCAAATGGCAGAAACAGCACCGCCATAACTGTGAGTTTAAGTCCACTGCAACATCATCACACCTTTATTTCCTTAGGTGGAAAACACATCCCATTTCCTCTCTGCACCCCATGTCACAGCTGCCCCTTTGGTGTCTGGTTGCTTCCCCTGAGGATGAGTAGGAAGCTCCCAGAGGACATCATATGAGTAGCTCAGTGGGCAGCCAGCACCAAGCCCCAGAAGCTCCTCTGTCTGATGAAATCATCACACAGTGTAAAGATCCTTGCAGCTGAAATTGAAAAGTTATTTATTTCTCCTCTAAAGGGGAAAAACATCTCACTGTGGAAGCCGTTTGTCCTTTGGGGCAGGAATCTCACTTTGCCAGCCTCTGCGTTTCTATGCACTGGCTGGGAGCAGTGAGATGTTCTGGCAGGCACGATGGAGCAGAGCTGATGTTCTCTTGCCCACAGCCTCCCTCTGCCAGGGCAGGTACAATGAGGGGCAGAGTTCTCCACTCCTCTGGGGATCACAATAGTGATCCCTGTTATTAGCTGCTAAGAGCACCTTCTGCTCCACTGCAGGCAGTCAGCAGTGCAATGGCTGATTCTTCACCCTCACCCCCTGAAGTACTGAATTATCTTCAGAGGAGCCACATCTGAGGTGTCCTGCATGCTGCTCCAGGGATAGCAGTCTTCTTTACCCAAAGGGATTGTGAAGCTTGTATCTGTCCCTCACATGCTCCAAAGGGTGTACAATGTCCTTCCCTCTCCCAGGAGTCAGCATGTTCTCTGCAAGGGCACTGGTAGGCTTTGCAGACCCCCTCAGAAAGGGGCTTTTTCCTGCTCACTCCAGCAGGAACATGAAACCAACTCAAATCACACAATGAATGGTTTTACCACTATTCTCAGTTTTTACTACTCTTTCACTTACCATGGGTGCAGTATTTCTGAGCATAGCCTATTCTTGCTCCCAGTGTCATCTGCATGTGGCACACCACTGCCCTGGGCCAGTGCTCAGTGCCTTTCAGTAGCCCATCCCAACAGGGCATTGGAAAGGTTTCTGTGAATATTAAACCTGCTACTCTGCTAGAAGAAAGTAACCTCAGAGCAGGTGAGAGTTGAAGAAGGTGTCCAGAGCCAGTCTTTTTTCCATGCCAGCAGAATCACTTTCCCAGTCTTCAGAGACACATTTGTAAATCTGACCTGGCAGAGCTGTGACTTAGACCAAGCTGATACTGCACAGGATGATTTTTCAAGCTCTGGGAAACCGGGATTCTAGGAAATACTGCAGGAAACCCTTGTGGCTGTTGCACACAAATTTCTTATTTCACTCAGATTTTATCTGCTTGCTCAGATCCTGTGCTAAGCAGGATTGCCTGCTTTGGCACAGGTGGGGGAGGGTCCTGCTTCAGGACTGGACCTCCTATTTAAAAGAATAATAAAAACCAGCATTCAGTAGTAACAACACACCTGTTCAGAAGTGTGGATGCATTTGCATTGCCGTCAGGCTTCAAACCGTGAGGGAACGGCTGGTGCCAGGGCCAGCAGCACCGGCGCGCCGATGGGGCCGAGTTTCCACTAGAGGGTTGTAGTGCTGTAAGGAAGCAGACGCGGTTACTGTGGCAGAAATATTGCGTGTATTCCAGGCCTTTGTCAGCGGATCAAAAGCAACCTGCGATATCCCGGCTTCCAGCAGTCCCCGCAGTCTCTGATGTGCACAGCCTGCAAGCTGCGAGAGGGCTGAGCAGCCTGCTTCCCTGCCTTCCCTGAAGCATTCATGTGACTCAGCACCTACAACACGGTTAGAGACATAGATAGATATAGATAGATAGGTAGACAGACAGATAAGAGAGAGAAAGAGAGAGAGAGAGAGAGGGAGAAAGAGAGAGAGAGAGGATAAGTAAGCAGACTGTGCCTATGCATATGCACTGATGGACAGAATGTTTGTGCACCTGGGATTTTGATGCACGAGCAGCCACGAGGCGTGGCGGTGGCACACCGTGGCAATGAGACAGGGCACCACTGGTGAAGCAAAGCCCACAGCCTGGCAACATAGCGAGTGGGACAATTTGCAGCATCAGCACAATGATAGAATCACAGGGTCATCCAGGCTGGAGAAGACTTACAAGGTCATTGAGTCCAATTGCTTTCCCAGGACAGTCAAGTCCAGCACTAAACCATGTCCCCCAGTGCCACATCTACACAGTTTTTAAATACGTCCAAGGATGATGACTCCACTACTTCCCTGGGCAGCCTGTTCCAATGCCTGACCACCCTCTCAGTGAAGAAATTTTACCTAATATGCAATCTAAACCTCCTCTGGTGCAGCTTGTGGCTATTTCCTCCTGTCCTGTTGCTTGGCTGTTTGGGAGAAGAGACCTTTCAGGTAGTTGTAGAGAGCAATAAGATCTCCAGTGCCTCATCAGTGCTGAGTACAGGGGGATGATCACTTCCCTGGTCCTGCTGGCCACA
Source organism: Acrocephalus scirpaceus scirpaceus (assembly GCA_910950805.1). Lineage (NCBI taxonomy): Eukaryota > Metazoa > Chordata > Aves > Passeriformes > Sylviidae > Acrocephalus > Acrocephalus scirpaceus. The sequence goes on along the minus strand of OU383774.1, from coordinate 48,509,736 downwards.
CTGTTGCTGTTCAGCAGAACTGGGAAGCATTAGCTCTTCATACCCAGCTGTGGCTCCAGGTCAGGAGCTGCCATGCTATGCAGTACACCAAACACGAGTGCTGGCCCCTGGAAGTTTCAAGCCAGCCTTGAGCAGGAGCCATGAGAGGGGACCACCACTTCTGCCACCAACCACGTCCCCAAGTCCAGTGCAGCTCAGTAGGTCCTCATAGGTCCCTTGTGTATGTGAACCCAGCAGGCATTTTTACAGTGGTTTTTGTATTTTTGCATGTTTATCTGTAGAATCATAAAATCATAAACTGGTTTGGGATGGAAAGGACCTTTAAAGGCCATCTAGTCCAACCCCCTTGCTAAGAGCCTGTGTGTGCAGCTTTCTGAGTAGATGGTGTGCTAAGTGCTGACAACTATACCAGTGAGATCAGGGTGGTTTTGCTGCTGAAAACAAAAACTGGAGCTGTGTAAGACTGTGGGAAAAGCCCAAATATCACTGATGTTGCCTTCCTTTCACAGAAAGAGTGAGAAGGCAAATGTAACCACAAGACCTGCCTATAATATGGAAAACACAACGTGACATTCAACAAGAATTTACATAGTGATCAACTTATGTTGCACCTGTTTGTCTGATACTATCACTATTTCCATTTACACATAGATGGGAAATGGATTTTTGCCTACATTTTAATCTCTTTTATTATCAGAGAAGTTTTGAGGAAGCAAGAAGGAGATATTCTTGCAAAATAAAACATTACAGCAAAAGATGGGCTTTAGTTCCTCTGAAAGATGACCTGAGGACAACTATGTAAAAACCAACCATCCAGTTGACAGAGAATCACAGAATATCTTGAGTTGGAAGGGACCCACAAGGACCATCAGGTCTAACAGAGAGGCCATAGAGAGCTATGATAGGTTATCTGACCCAAAATAGACACTTGAATCTTCTTCCCTCTATAGCTGGCTGGCAGAGAGCTGCTACTCATGCTAACAGGGGAAAGCAGGAGTTTAAGTGAGCTGTTTCTTGATATAGAGGATAAAAAAGCCCCAGGGGAGACTCAGTCATCTGAGGAGACCCGCAAGGTGGACACATAGAGTTGGGAGAGCCACCTTCCATAAGTGATGGGTTCCATTAACAATTCCCAGACCTCAGGGAGGCCAAACAGGCTGGAGAGCAGGGGCTGGTGCTGGTGAAGCTCCTCCTGCTCTGAACTGCCTAAAGGTGGTGGCAGCACGAGCCTTTGCTGATCCCAGCAATGCAGAGGAGCTCTGTAGCTCCAGACCACTGGGGTTACCCCTCTCCTCCTGGGGTGCTGCCATCCCTTGATGGATTGACAACATGGGGCAGAAGGGTAGTGGGTCTCCACCAAGGATAGGCAGCTGACATGAGCTGTGAAGGGAGCTATGGCAGAAAAGTGTGGTGTGAGGAGTATTTGGAGTGTTACATGGGAGGAAAGGAACATGAGTGCCCTGCCTAGAAATAAGGTGTCTCAGCAGCTATAGGTTGGAAGGCTAGATTAAATTTTTTTAATTACCTATTCTAACCAGTAAGAACATTTATAATCATCATGCAATAGATGTGTCTATTACTAATCTTTCACATCTAAGATTCTTGTAGAGCACACACACAAAAAAAGAAAAAGATGCAGGTGAATTGCCAGCTGCAGAGGAGAGCAGCCGTGCACAAGCACCTTTGCCCCATGAGACAGCACCGAAACCCTCCAGCCTTAGTGCAGTACAAAGGCAGATGGCTTTCTGCACCTGCTTTTGTGAACAGCTCTGCAAACCCTCTTCTCACATAGTGAGGAGTCTCATTCCCTCCCGAAGGAGTCATAAAATACAGCTTTATCCATCCTGCATGCAGCAATCAGACAGGCTTAAGAGCTTAAGCACACGTAGGGTAGCAATACTTAAAAAGATTGCACGGACCTGTTTGCCTGCCTCGGTCTGCACCACTAATCAAAGCTCTCCCCAGCGCGGACTTGCGGGGCACATGGTCAGAGCTGGAAGCAGAGCACTGAACGTGCTCATGGAGGGGGAGTTAAGCTCGGTCCTGCCGGGGCTGTGCACAGGGTGATCAGCAGCTCGCACAAAGAGCCCGGTGCTCCTGCCCCTGCTCCGCTCTCCGGCCAGCTGCCGAGCCACGGAGCACCGCGATCACGCACTGGGCACAGAACATGGCAGCAGGCACATTTCATCACTTTATACTGTTTTATTAAACAAAGCCAATCAAAACAAACCCAACCCCACCGGAGATACATCAGCTCCTCATTTACACACCACTCCTTTTCCCAGCTCTGGGAGAACAAAGAGGCTGAAGTGTAAATGAGATCAGTGTGGTGGTTGTTATGCACATGAATATTTATAGAGTAAGACCAGAGAGGGGCCAATTTGCCATCCTCCTGCAACAGCAAGAACTTGGTCATCAGCAAGTCGGAGGGAAAGGGTAGGTGAAGAGGCTGGTCCATGCCTTTATGCGGGCAGGGGCATGTGGAATGCTGGTGAAAGGCTGTTCTTGCATCTGAGGTTGACTGGAGGAGCCACCAGTCAGGAACGACACTGGGAGAATCCTGGGTTTTAGGACAAAAACTAAGTACAACACAATTAGAGAAGCAAGCATACAGTGTCCCTTCCAGTCATCCAATCAGCCTGCAAGATGCACTTTAAGGAAAAAACTCTAAAGACCATTCCTTGGGCGTGACAAGTGCTCATGATAAATCTTTTTCCTGAAGAAAAAAGCAAGGCTAAATCAAACTACAGAGCTTGTCAAGCATGAGATTTACAGAAATCTCACTGGGTTATGGGTTCATTTCTTAAACAGTTGAATTATAGCAGCTTCTGGGCATCGATATACGAAGCGTGCTGACCCCCTCAGTGCTGTGGGGAGTTAGGGTATGAGCAGCAGTGGAGAGATTGCGCTGGTTATCGTCTTAATGTGTATTTCAAAGTCACTTCCGAAAAAGAAGACGAGATAGTAGTTGAGAATTCCAGCCACAGACATGAGGAACAGGAACAAAATGATGCGCTTTCCAAACAAGTAACCAGGAGTGCTGAGGAGACAGAAATGGGAGAAAGCAATTTGTTAATGTGCATCATATCACACGAGAACCCTCAGACTTTGGACTCAGCTGTTGAGACCAACTGAAAGACCTCAGGGGCTGAGAGAGAGAAGGCAAATTCTTTTTCTGTCTTGCTGGACAGTTGAGAGGACTGAAATGTGATTTTCAGGATCCATTTGGGCCTGGATTTGGCCTTCTGCTCTCAGCATAGGCTGCCTACAAAAGTACCTGCTCAGAGGGACTTGAATGTGTTCTCATCCATTACAGGCTGTGGGACAACTCTGTTTCACATGTGTGTAATTTGCTTTATTAATACAAATAAAATGTAAGTATTCATATAAAAGGACAATCTTGTGCAAATAGTGTCACAAACATGCAAACCTGTGTTTGTAGAGAGTCCTGTGAGCAGGAGCTGCAGGTCCCCTGACCCCAGTGCTGCTGCACATCTGACATAACCCAGAGCCAACCCCATTCACCCAAAAGAGAGGGGCTTTCCTGCACTACCCAATGCCAGCAGCTCTTGCAGGCAGCACCACAAGCCAGCAGCTGAGCCTGTGGAAGTGGGAGCATCCAGCTGTGTTGCTACCACATTCTGGATTTTGCAAAGAGGCTCTGCAAGTCCTTACCTCTGAGTCCTCTCCCCAAGGTAGCCCACAAAGTACTTCTGCCTCACAAACAAGTACATCAGGCCAGCAAAGGCAGCAGGAGCTGGGTAAAGGATAAAACAAGGCATTAAAAACACCAGCCCAGGTCTCGCTGTATGCACTGTCCCCATCTGCTGCCTGGGCTGGAATGGAAACAGGGATCTGCAGTCTTGGGTTATGGGACAAGCACTGGAACTGCGATGGAGAACTCTGCATGGGAAACAGCACTTGCCTTGCCCTCCCTCCAGCTTTTCTGAAGACTTTGTGGGTGTAATCCTGCCCACAGCTGTGCCCACTGCAGAGCACACACTCACCACCATCCTTCCAGTACCTAAAGGGAGCCTACAAGAAAGCTGGAGAGGAACTTTTTACAAGGCATTAACTCATAGGACAAGGGGAAAAAAGGCTTTAACCTGAAAGAGACCAGGTTCAGATTATATTTAAGGAAGAAGTTCTTCATGGTGAGAGTGATGAGGCACTGGCACAGGTTTCACAAACTTGTGGATGCCCCATCCCTGGAAGTGTTCAAGGTCAGGCTGGATGGGGCTTCAAGAAACCTGGTCTGGTGGAAGAGGTCCCTGTGCCTGGCAAGGGAGCTGGAATGGAAAGATCTTTGAGATCTTTTCCAACCCAAACCATTCTATGATTTTATGAAATCCAGTGTGGGTCGTACCAGGCTCAGGAAAGAGAGTGCCAACTCAGACACTGTCCTCACCAGAAACAGAAGGCTTTTGGTAGATGTGCTTCACTAGGAGCAAGTGGAGGTTACACTATGGTCCAACACTAACTTCTGAGCATATAAAAAGGGGCTTTCCCCCACAACTGCAGACAAAACCACTTCTCCTCCTGGTCAGGAAACTCCTTTTTTCCCCAGAAACAATAGACATGTACCTCAGATACGCACTCACCTTAATGTTAGGTAAACTCACATTGCATTGAAGGGGATCACAATTAGAAATGCAGGTCAATAGTCCTGGGTTGCCCTCAGCACATGGGAGAGCTGGCAGTTCTGGCAATTTAATAAATTGAGCCTATTTCCTATCCCAAGGCTGAACAATGTGGCAATAATCCAGCAACCAAGCACTAAACCTTTCACCCAAAACAAAGGGAACTCATCCATAATGCCAGATGGGAAATGTCCCTGGCCTGGTCTACCTTGAATCAAGTCTGGGAACACATCTGTTGACATAAGCCATGCCACGAGCATGCTGCTTCTCAAGCAGCATGCTTAACTCCAGGACAGGAGGGTAAGAGAGGTTCTCCTGCTGCAGGAGGGTTGGTCCCTAAAAGTGTAACTTCTGAAGCGCTCACCATCCTTTGCTGAATGTGGTACCAGGTTGAAGGGGAAAAAATAACCAACCAAACAAAAGAGAGTTACCTTGGCTGCAGAGAAGGCCAGCACACCAAAGCACAGCGAGAAATGTAGGGTATGCATGTCCGCAGTTCTGGCTAGAATGAAATTTATAGGAGAGAAATCAGAGCACAGGCAAACAGGAAAAAAAAAATCAGTATGTTTCACCAGCAGAGAATGGTGGCAGGTGAATTTGGGCTGCTCTAGTGCCCTTGAGAGTAGACTTTTACCCCAGAGCGATGGGAGGCCCCTCACCTGCCAAGGGCTGAGCTCCTCACCCACATCTGCTTCCCTGTTTTCTCACTCAGATAATGGATGCCTTTGTGCTGCTTGATGGGGAAAACAAACCATCTTGTACCCGAATGGCACCTGTGAAAGCCACTTTCTCCCTAACCTGTTTGATCATGATAGATGCTGTGAGCTTTATTGGCTTAAAGTCCTTTTAATTGAGTCATATTAATAAAGCTATTGGATGAAACCGACAAAAGTAGAATTGCATCACAAATAAGAGTGTCTCACAGAGTTAACACGTGTCCTTGCAGTGGAACAGGAATGGTTTCCAGCTGCCTCCTTTAGCTGTGAATGCTTTCTGAGGGGGAGAAGTGAAGAAGTTGAGAGTGATTCTATGTGGCAAAGGAGTGGAGAAGTGGAGAACTGTGTGCCAAGGGAGGTGCCAGAGACCAAGGGATTTGTACAAGCTCTGCCACCTACCTGCTCCTCAGCAGGCTGACGTCTGTGCTGGCTCTTTCCTTTTGAGCCATTGGGACTCTGGCTGTGCCTGTACCACACTTCCAGCAGGAAAGAATGAACTGGTTCCCAAATGAAGGGACAGTAGTTGTGATGGCTGCAAGACCTATATAGATGCAGCACATGGTGGCAAGAAGGGTGCTGGATTCAGCCAGCAAATATATCCGAAAACCTCATGTTTAAATACTGAGCACAGCTAGGGATTATGTACAAAGCCTTCATGTGAGAGAATTTGGAATCCACCCCTGGCCCTCAAAAAGGTTTGGATTTAATTTTAATGCAGAGCATGATGAACCCCCTCTGCCCTCACTGACTCCTCAGTTCTTGTCTACTCACTTGGCAGTGTAGACACGGTCGAAGGAGGAGGATCCCTGCCGCTGCAATCCCTTGCCATTGCAGTGCCTGCTTTCATGCTCCACTTTGTTTGCAAAAAAAGCTGTTAAAAAACCACAGAGTATTCAGTCTGAGATGTCATCTGAAGATATTGCAGCAGCTGGGCTTTGTGGGCTCAGCTCTGTTCCCATGACTGTCCATGCTGGACAGATGGCAGGAGAAGACACAGGTGTGTGAGGGTGCAGGATGAGGCCAGCGTGCTCGCTCTGTCACCCAGGTTTAGCTAAAGCCTCCCTGCATCCCCACATGTCTGTACGTGACTGGTAGCAGGCTCTCTCCGATCCCTCCTTCATCCCAACATTGCACTTTGGGCAGTCTCTGCATCTCTGCTGCAGAAGCACTGCCCTGACCCGGTCCTTTGAGCTCCCAGTGGGAAAAGAGCTTTCCAGTCAGAGCTGCCAACCCCAAATCTTGCTCTCCAACAGAGCAGGGAGACAAGGGAGTCTATTCTCCTTTACTGAAACCCATTTGCCAAACCAAGGACATCCTGCAGGGCTGGTTCTTTTCCCAGAAAGGCTCAAAGAAAGCCTGGTCTTAGTGGCTGATCTGTTTGTATCCTCCTTCTAAGCAACAGAGTCATGTCAGAGTGTTAGCTACTGCAAAAATGCAGCACCTCAAGATAATGTATCATGCTCTTGACAAACACGTTTTATCTGATGACAGTAAACCAGAGACCATCAATCATATGTCTAAATACACCAGAGAGTGCTCTGGCAGGCTACAAGCTGCAAGCTTTCTGTTGTTGTGCACCCCATCTCAAGTGCATCCAAATCACTCTATGGCTTGGAATATTAACCTAATATATACACATAAAAGATATCCCATCAGGAAATACATTATTATAACAATAAAAATTTAACTAGATAAGGATTTCATTGCTGCAATCTGAAGAGCTGGCTCCTTTTTCCCCCTTCATTGATGCTGTAAATAGGTGTTTTGTATTTCCATTTTCTTTAATAAAAACTACTGAGTTTTTCAATTCCCAGTATTGTGGGATCCCCTGGGTACATACAGCCCTTCTGCAGACTTTAAGCCAGCACCCCTACTCTGAGCCAGGCTGCAGACCCTCCCACTGCCACCAGCACAGTGCACTGGCTGCCTCCTTGGGGACCCAGACCAGACACCATCCGGTGGCACAGAGTTCTCAGCACCTCCACCTGCACACCAGCCCAGCCTCTGGCAAGAGGTTACCCAGCCCACAGCGACTAAGAGGACCTAATTGAAGAGGACAGAGTTGACTAGCACTTTTTTGTCCAGTGCAGCGATGGGAAACCACTTCCTGCAGGTCTGGGACCACACGGATTCTCTGGTAGCATACCTCCTCCCTTTCTTTTATCATGTGTGGGAAATCTCTAGAAAATACCACAGCTTCCAAGAAAGCCAAGTAAGCTATTTCTCTCCCTCTCCAATGCTGCAAGTGCTGCCACTTCCCAAATATCAGCTTGCTGCTGCAGAGAGGCTCCACAATGCTGGGAGGCAGGAGGGTGCTTTCACAAGCCATCATGAGAGGAATGGGCAGAGCAAGGATGGAGTGGAGAGGTTTAATTTACCTCAGCTGTTCCAGGAGATAATACCCTGAGGCTCTGAGGCTTCACAGACTGCCCAGGGCATATGGAGTCCTGAACAGTGAAGGTCTGACTCTGATCAAGGTAATGTGCAAGAGTTCAGTGTAAGCCTGATTGTTTCACAAGTCCGTGCCAACAGAAACTGGGGACTGATGATCCCACGTAGCCAGTGCTTGTGAACATGCCCCTTATTTCTCTCCATTTTGCTTCTTTTGTCCTGATCTGCTCAGCAATGACCATTGATTTGCCCTGAAAGCTGCTGGATTGCAACATCTCTCTGGTAAAAGAACAAAACTTCAGACTGCCTTCGTCACTCAGCAATGTGAGGCCACATGAGTCATTCCGTAGGATGTGGAGATTCCGTCATGAACAAGGTGACAGTAAATGGACACCAGACTGGGGCAGCACCATAGCCCACCTCCATCTTTAGGAATCACAGCATTCAAGCTATTTTTTAGTCCTGCACCCTATGCAGAGAAGCATTTAATCACAAATTTACGTGGTACTGACTTCATGCATTTAGAGATAGTCAAGCAGAGGCCCAAGTGCTTTGCTGAACGAGAGCCACAGCAAGAGTTCAGTACACCTGATACCCCTCGACAAACATTTCTACTGCCTCCATAATTGCATTCGCTGTGAGACTGCATATCAGGTCTGGTCCTTCTAGACAGAAAACTTGGGAAGAGGAAATCAGATGGTGTAAAGCTTGAAATCATGGTTTAGGGCTGTCTGCGTCACATGCTTGGCAGACTCTGCCAAGCATCCTACTTCCCCTTTGTAGCAGTTGGGTCAATAATCTCACAGACAGATAAAAGCACATGGATGGAAGTCTGACACGTGCTAGTGAGAGGAAAAAAACCTGTATATAAAGTCTTACTTAGCAAGAGATGTATATTTGACACATTTTCTTAATTATGGTATGTGCTCTGGTCTTAATATGCCATATTCTGGTGATGTCACACACTGTACATTTACCAGAGAATAGCATTGGGTTAAATGATGTGGCATTTTGTGCCTATGTTGAAACTAAACCAGTCTGCATCTCCTTTTTTTTTTGCTCCTTGGCAGCTAGGCTCCCACCACTTCCCCCTCTCTGCAGCAGCCCAAGAATAGCCCATTTCCTAGAACTTTGTGTTCAGTGGGAATCTCCATTTGTAATAAGAAGCCTTCACTAAAGATTTCTGGAATTTTCACCAGCCCCCATCCCCCTGCTGAATCTCTTTGAACCTGGGCAAACTTAGTGCAGCTGAAGCACTCAATCCTTTCTTTGTATTCTGGGCAGAATTTCCTGCTGAAATAAGTATTTGTAAGAGAGAATGAAGAAGTTAAAATCAAATTTGCACAGGAGAGATACTTGTTTTATTTAAAAAATCTTGAAGACTACACAAGGGACTATACAATGTCTGAATAAGTGCTAGAGAAGGAAACTTCACCATCTCAGGAAATGTACAGTGCTCTTGGGACCATAGGGAATTGAGATTAGTTATACTGCAGGACCTGGAGATACAGGAAAGCAGGAGAGTTACCTGCCCACAAATAGCCCTCACAGACTCCTCCAATTCTGTCCCCTTCACACAGCTCCATGCAAAGGTCTGACCCATAGCAGCCCCCCAGGGACTCCATCCCTGCCCATGGCAGCAGGGCTCCAGCTTGAGAGCAGCTCTGGCTGACCATATTTGGGACCTAGGTCAGAAAAGGAGGCCTTAGTCATCAAATCAAAATGCATATTGCCACAGGGTATCCCAGGATATTAGTCCTTACATTAGCTGAAATGTATAACAAACTCACTCTAGAACGTCAGAGAGTAAGACCATGTGACTCTCAGGATACTGCCACAATGTCACACAGAATTCCATGCTTAGAATGCTGTTTCTAAAGCCAAAGCCATGCCTAAGCATGCATGCACTTATAACCAAAGATTATCTATCCAAAGATCAGCTCAGCATATGTCATCCTGAACTTCCCGCAGCTCCCTTCTACCCCTTAAATAAATGTTTATTTTTGTCTTACCGTTCTGGACAACACTGATCAGGGTGACGATGGCAAGCAGGACAATGCTCCCCAGGGTCTCCTGGTCCATTTTGGGAGCGGGCTGTCCGGGTGCACGGTGCAGCCTTGGTGGCAGCTCAGTGCTACAAGCACAGAACGAGGAAGTGAAGGTCTTATCTTGGATCATGAAACACTTCCTATGGCTTCACAAGAGAGTGGCAGCACCCTCTGCTCTCGTGCCTGTCAGACCAATAACCACAGGCTCGCTCACTCATCGTGTACAGATGAAGCCCAGGGAAAAAAGAGATTACATGTCTGTGATCTAAGAGGATGCATAATGTGGAAAGATACCTATTGCCCTTCCTACACACAAGCAAAACCTGGATATCTAAAATGTGTCCTAGTATTTGGCTGGCTGTGTGGAACGGCAGAAGGCTGGAAGAAACCAGTCAGGCTACCACAGCATTGTCAGCAAGTGCCCGACCACTCCACAAGTAGCTGGGAGAAGAAATAATGTTGAAAAGTCTCAGGAATGGTATTGCTCTCATGCAGATGCTCTTCCTGGTCACATCTCCATCAGTCTCATCAGTGAGGAGACCCCAGGCCTGTATGTCACAAGCCAGAGCTCCTGAACCCCCCGGCATATTGGAATGGGCTGTACACCAGTGCTGTGAGCATTGCTGGTGAGCACAGAAATATGTCTTTTGTTACCAGGCATGGATCCTGCATCCTTCCCCCTATGAAAAACTCCTTGGAAGACAGTGACAGCTACAAGCATTCAGCATTTTACAGGCTCAGACTTCACAGTTGTGCCCCAGTTTTAGTGCTTGAAGCCCAATATAGCTGAGCACAATTGCTGCAGCATGTTCACAGTTCGGATCCCATCCCTTGATGAAGCTGGCACAGGAGCACCGGCTGCAGTGTTGGACAGAGTGCTGGGTTGACCTTGGCTGAACATCAGGTGCCCACCCAAGCCACTCTATCTCTCCACTCCTCAGCTGGACAGGATAGAGAAAATGCAACAAAAGGCTAAGGGGTTGAGATAAGGGCAGGGAGAGATCACTCAACAGTTACTGTCACAGGCAAATCAGACCTCTCTCTGGGTGGGACACAGCTAGGTAGGAGTTCCCAGCAGAAGACACCCTGAAAAACCCATCTTTTTCAATAGGGACATATTTACTTACAATGGTGTTTTTACCAAGTCTCTCTATCATGCAAATTTTTATAATCCATAGTCTTACATATGAAAAACTCTCATATACTTTGGGTATAAACAAATACACAGGAATGAACTGGCTGAGAGGTAGGTGATTAACACTGTCAGCTGTGCATAGTTATCAGAATAGGAAAAGCCTGTATTCCTGGGATGTCTTCCCTACAGTCCATACAGATACGACTATGTGAGAAGCAAGGCCATAAAGAATATCAAGGTTTAGATTTGGCCTGTGATTTTTTCCTCAGATTTTTAACTTTTGCCAGATATGCTTTGTAAAAAAAAACAAATCCAAGAACAAAAAGAAAAGCACAAGAGGTCTTTGAGAATACTTTTATTCAGGCTAAAGTTCTCTTTTTCCCCAGAATATGACCTTTTCCTACTTGAATATCATTGTTTATGTTTTGTGGTATGTTGAGCACAGGATTGTAGCTGGCATTTAGGGATGGTATTTAATGCTAAGCACCTACTAATCTTCTGAGTAGAAAAACCCATCACCGAAAAGCCAATATTGAATTAAGTCAAAACAAGAATATTGTCTGATCAGAGATCAGACTGTAGAGAGAGGAGCTGTGCATGGGCATGGGCAAGCAGGAGGGAGCTGCTGACAGGAGAGGGCGAAGGGGACAGTGCAGGTCCTCAGGGTATCTGTGGTAGGAGGATTCCCAGTCATCCTCCCGCAGCAGGCACTGAGCCTTCTCCTTCTGCCACCTGTTTTGTGCCTGTGAAAACCTACCAGGCAGCCTGCAGCTTGCTTTTGATTTACAACTGGCAGTACAAGCACATGAACCTGCTCCAACTTGCCAAGAAAACACACACGCTTCCCCACTATCAAAGACTTCCCAGAGGTGACTTCTATTCAGCAGAACTCTTGTATAAAAGAGGGTAGGAATCAGGCTGCTGAGGTGTGAGGTTGCTCTAATGCAAAAAACCCCACAACACACCAGGAGTTTATGCCGGCAGGCTTTCCAGCTGGCTGACCCAAGCTCCCATCCCTCACCCTGTGCACTGGCCACATCACGCACACTCAGAGATGAGCTATTGATGCCTTTGCTTTCTCCTTGTCCTGCTCTCTGTTTGCCAGCTCTTTGCTTTGCTGCTGCTCAGTGCCTCTCACCACACACTCATCCCCACTTTGCTCTTCTGCTCTGCCCCTTCTGATTTCCCCCTGTCCTCTAGCACAACTTTGGCATTTTGGCACTTGACATCCCCCAGTGCTTTTCTGGAAACCCAGCCTGTTCCCTCTTACCCAGGTTTGCTCCAAAGCCATCCCACATGCATGCGTGGAGGAAAGCAGGGTTTCACACTCCTCCCTGCAGTAAAAAAAACCATGACATAAACTCCAGGGCTTGTTAAAATGATTTCTTGGTGTGCAGGGAGAAAAAAGCTGTGCCAACAAGAACCTCTTTGGTACGGCTGCCTTAAGAAAGGAATTGCAGGGTTTTGTTTTGTTGTTTGTTTGTTTTTTAAGTGCAGCATCACTCTCAGGGCTCTGCTTGAGGAAGAACAAGGAAATCAAGATGATATGTGAGACATAGAAGAAGTCCCTCTACCATGGCAAGGCAACACTGTTGTATAGCCAGACAGAGCAGAAACCCTTTGTGGGGAGGAATATTACCTTTTCACACCCCGTGGCACTGGAATAGCTGCAGGGTAGAAGGAGATTCGAGTAATACTTTTACAATTTGGGGAACTGCCTTCGCAAGAGAGGGCTAAAATGACTCTGCTAACAGTTTTTTCCATATCTACACACTAAATGGTTCCCTCTCCTGAGACCTAAACAGGCACAGGATCACTGTCTGGATAAGACAAAGTTGGCACCACTGGAAAACCCCGTCTATCTGGGAAAAAGATCAGTGCAAAACACCTCCATCATATCTCACTTGGCCGTTTGAAATAAGAGATTTTCCTGAGTAGACAAAAAAAGAAAAGGGGGTGTGAGGGGAGGGATACACACCTTGGGGAACAGGGCCTGCACCTTCTGCACCCCCAGCGGTGGTCAGACCTCCTCAGGCACAGGCAATTCAGCACTTCAGCAGCTGCTGTCAGACCCCAGCCCTTTTGCTTGCTGCATGGCTGTTTGACATCCACATCGTCCTGTCTGAGGAAGATAACCTTGACACAGTGAGCCATGAAGCTCATAAAAATGTGCAAAGCCAGCGAGCTTTTTCAGTTGTGCTGCGAGGCTTCCTGCACATTAATCTCCTCCTGTGGAATCTTGAACAGCCAGTCAAAATAATCCCTTTGTAGAATTGCTTTCATGGTGAAGAGGAAAGGACTGGGAACACAGATCTATAAATATCTTTTGGGATGTTCATCTCTCCTCTCGTGCACTCTGATCAGAGCTCAGCAGAAAGGACTCCAAGGAAAGTGTGTCTCCTGATAAAATAAAGGCTGCTTGTGTGAAGCTCCCACATATGAATGCCAGGTGATACCCAGCTGTCATGCTTTGTCATAAATGAAGGGGACACAAGCCCCCCAGACTGGTTGGTTAATATTAGCACTGTGCTTTGCAAACTTAAAGTGCCACAGCCCCACCAAATGTAGTGACTACCTGCCATCACATCAGCCTGCCTCAGCATCGCATCCTTGATGAACCCTGACAAAACCCCAGCGGAGCGCATGAACAGAGCTGGAAACAGTGAAGTGCAGCACAAAGAAAAGGGCAATGCTGCAGTTTTTAAAATGCTGCCTTCATTCTGAACAGCCAAGAGAAGGAGCCGACAGAGCACAGCCTTAAAAACCCCTCCTTCTCCACATTTCACAGGCTTCTTCCTTTTGCTTACTGTCTTCATATTCCATTGGTACAAATTCAGCTCAAAACAGAGCTGGAAGACAGAAACTGTAGTTCCTCCAGGTCCCCTGGCACAGCCTCCTCCTCCTCACCCTCTGTGTCCCATTGTCATGGTTCAACCCCAGCCAGCAGCTTAGCCCCACACAGCCACTTGCTCACTCCCCACCAGTGAGACGGGGAAGAGAATCAGAAGGATAAAAGTGAGAAAAGGATTAGGAAAATCCACATATGCAAGCAAATAAAACCAGTAAATGCATTCACCACTTACCACAGGCTGGCAGGTGTTCAGCCATCTCCAGGAAAGCCACGGTCCATGACACATAATGGTTACTGTGGAAGACAATGCAATCACTCCAAATGTTCTCCCCTTTCTCCTTCTTCCCCCAGCTTTATATGCTGAGTATGATGCCATATGGTATGGGGTAATCCTTGGATCTGCTGGGGTCAGCTGTCCCTACTCTGTCCCCTCTCAACTCTTGTGCAGCCCTCATCCTCTTGCTAGTGGGGTGATGAGAGAGGCAGAAAAGGCCTAGACTTTGCGTAAGTCCTGCTCAGCAGTGACAAAAATATCCCTTTGTGATCAGCAGTGTTTCCATCACCAATTCAAAACAGAGCCACATGCCAGCTACCAAGAAAATTAACTCTACCCACAGTATTTCAGACGTGGCCTCACCAGAGCTGAGCAGAGGAGCAGAATCACTTCTCTTGACCTGCTGGCAATGCTTTGTCTAATGTGATGCAGGGTACCATTCACCTTCTTGGCCACAAAGGCCCACTGCTGGCTCATGCTCAACCTGCTGTCCACCAGGACACCCAAATTCCTTTCTGCCAGGTTGAATTCTAGATAGGTGCCCCCAGCATGTCCTAGTGCATGATGGGGTTTTTTTTTGTCTACAGCTGCAGGACTTCACACTTCTCCTTGTTGAACTTCATGAGGCACCCATCAGCCCATCTCTCCAACCTGTCAAGGTCCCTTTGGATAGCAGCAGCCCCTTCTGCTCTGTCTGCCACTCCTGTGAGTCTGGTGCTGTCTGCAAACTTGCTGAGGATAAATGCTGGCCCATCATCCAGATCATTAATGGCATGTTGTGCAATACTAATCCCTGGGGTACAACTGTTAGTTACTGGCATCCAACTACGTGATGCCACTAATCACCACACTCTGGACACAACATTTTGGCCACTTTTCAATCCACCTCACTGTCTTCTTATCCAACCCACACATCAACAGCTTCTCTGCAAGGCTCTCATGGGAGACAGTGTCAAAGGCCTCACTGGAGTCCAGGCGGACAATACCCACTGCGCTCCTCTCTTCTACCAGGCCAATCACTTCACCATGGGAGTCTAGCAAATTGTCAAACATGACTTCCCCTCGTTTGAGCCATACTGACCAACTGCTGGCAATTTCACTCTGACATGCCTAAAGATGGTTTCCAGGATTAGCTCATCCATCACCTTCCCAGGGATTGAGGTGAAGCTGACCAGCCTGTAGTTCCCCCAGTCATCCTTCTTGCCCTTCTGGAAGATGGGAGTGATGTTGCTTTATTCCCATCCTTGGGCACTTCCCCTCATTGCCATGACTGATCAAAGCTGATGGAGATTGCAATGGAACTGCCACCCCTCTCAGCACCTGCGGGTATATCCCACCAGGGCCAATGGACTTTTGTACATGCAGGTTGCTTAAGTATTCCCAGACTTGGCCCTCATCCATCTAGGGTATATCTTCCTTGCTGATTCAGTTTTTGTAGCTCATGTTTGCTGCCATTATCACCTTACTACCTTTTAGGTGGCTACAATTTGATTAATAATTCATTATGTAGACTGTTTAGTACTGAGGTGAGGCTACCGGGGCAGCAGATTCACAAGTCTTTCTCTCCACTCTGCCTTGAGAAGTCTCTTTCTCCCTGTCTCATATCTGTCAATGTTCCTGCTTTCCATTAGCTCTTGCAAATAATTATCAAACCTCTTTGAATCAAAAGTCACTATGGGGTGAATTCAGTCTTCTGTTCTTCAAGTGTCTGGTCACAACTACTCCTTTTGGTACTGTAATTATCAGAAGGAAAGATGTTGGATCCCTTGACCACCTTAATAACAGAGCAATGTTAATTTTTGCCTTCCCCATCCTTGGCACATACTGTCAGAGCTTCCTCTTGCCAGCTGAGCTGTCTCGGAGAGCAGATTTTAGGCTCCCATTTGCACCAACAGGCAGAACTTCAACAACTACATGTTTCTGCTTGTCCACTCCCAATCCCTCAGGAAAACACAAAGGAAAACAAAGCCCGCCCCAGCCGCCACGGGAATCAGGTGGGGCTCGGCAGCGGCAGTTTTCAGCGCGTCTCTGTGGCGCAATCGGTTAGCGCGTTCGGCTGTTAACCGAAAGGTTGGTGGTTCGAGCCCACCCAGGGACGGAGCGCGAGTCTTTTGTAGTGCGCCGTGGTTTTTTTCCTTCTCTCCTGCAAGAGGCGGCGGCTGTAACCGGCCCCCGCCGCCGTTATACCGGAGGGAACTGCCCGAGACGCGCTTTTGGCTCCGGAACGTCGCTACTCCAGCCCCACCGGGAGGTGTTTCACCCGCAGCATGTGTTCCCAGTGGGATTCCGGGTGCTCCGTCCCATTGGTCAAGGGGGACTGCAGGAAGGCTTTGCCCCAACGGGAGTTTCCGTAGTGTAGTGGTTATCACGTTCGCCTAACACGCGAAAGGTCCCCGGTTCGAAACCGGGCGGAAACACCATGTTTTTTTCCCTTCCCGTGTCACCGCGGACGTGCTTCCTTCCTGCTTCCTTCTTCAGAACGCGCCCGCGGCCGCGTGGGGCACATTCCCCGCCCGGGAGTGGGAGGGGGCGGGCGGCCTCATGGGCGGCAGCAGGGCCGGGAGGAAGGAGCAGGGGAAGGCCGGGGGTTGTGCTGGAGCTCTGCTCCATTCCCATGCACAAACCTCTCCACAAACGCGTTTTTTCGTGGAAAGATCCTCCAGAAGAGGGGAAACGAGCCTCAGCTGAAACGGTCCGAACATCATCAGAAAACTTGGGATAAAACCCACAACCACTTGCCGTGGGCATTACAGAATCCCCTTTAGGTACTAACTTCCGTAGAAAGATTAATATAGACCCAGGTCGGGGGAGAAGCATCTCCTGAGGGTTTCTTCCCCTTCTTCCTCGAAAACATGCGCTGGAGACACCCGGCCCCTACTTCCTTACGCTCCCGTCCCAGCATTTCCTCTCCTTTGTGAGCCCTGGGGCACCACCGCGCTCTCCTTGGCTGTGCACTTCAGCATCTCCCTCGCAAACAATCACAGAGTGTTTGTGCACAGCAGTGTAAAACTAAAAATCCTCAAACTCCATCAGCCTTGTTATTCCACTAAACTTCTCTCTTGCTCTGTCTGCACGCTGTCTTAGATCCATACTTAGCCTAGAAGTTCTTCCACTCCGAGACCGAATCCTGGTGGGCTTCAAAGCACAGCACACACTTTGGAGCATAAGCTGCTCGAAAGGCAATGTGCTTTGCTCTGAGCACGAAGGGGCTCACATCAAGAGCAGCTGCTTAGCTTTGCAAAAGGAACACAGACAAGACACGATGGCTCCTGCTGATATATTGTCAGGAAGGGAATAATTACATAAAGCAAAAAGCAGTGATGGTAGAATAAATGGCAATAGCCAGCCATGAAAAACATCAAGATCAAATCAGATTTGTAATCAGCACCACAACAGATTTCTTGAACCTGCTCTAGCAGGTACACAGCTAGAAATCCATCCAGGCAGCTCCTTTGCAGATGTGTTGGTTTATTGTAGGCAGGATGTGAGAAGGCAGCCCTGTTTTTCACCCTTTGCTGTGCTATAAGAAGTGTTTGAATGTATCATCAGATAGTAAGATCTGAATCACAGCACCATCTCTGCAGAGCCGATTCCAAACTCTGAGTGCCACGATTATGCCTTTCCCAAATCAGAAGACACAGACTGACAAGAGTGCAGAGGGATCTGGACAGGCTGGATTGAAGGGCTGAGGCCAGTTTTGTGAGGCTCAACAAGGCTGAGTACTGGGCCGTGCCTTTGGGTCTGCAGTGCTACAGACTGAGGGAGTGGCTGGGAAGTTGCCCAGTGGAAAAGGACCTGGGAGTACTGGTCAATGGCAGCTGAACCTGAGCCAGCTGTGCCCAGGTGGCCAAGGTGGCCAGTGGCATCCTGGCCTGGATTGGCAATGGTGTGGTCAGCAGGACCAGGACAGTGATTGTCCCCCTGTACTGGGCACTGGTGAGGCCACACCTCAAGTTGTGTCCAGTTCTGGGCCCCTCACTATGAGGACATTGAGGTGCTGGAGCGTGTCCAGTGAAGGGCAAGGGAGCTGGGAAAGGATCTGGAGTGCAAGACTAATGAGGAGCAGCTGAGGGTGTTTAGCCTGGAGAAAAGGAGGACTCAGGGGGAACCTTATTGCTCTCCACAACTACTTGAAAAGAGTGTAGCCAGGTGGGGAAAGGCCTTTTCTCCTAGGTAATAAGAGACAGGATAAGAGGAAATAGTTTCAAGTTATGCCATGGGAAGTTAGATTGGATGTTAGGAAAACCCTCCTCTCAGAAAGGATGGTTATGAATTGGAAGAGACTGCCCAGAGAAGTGGTGGAGTCACCATCCCTGGAAGTGTTCAAAAAATGTAGATGTGGCATTTGGGGACATGGTTTAGTGGTGAAGAAGTCAGTGCTCAAAGCCATTAGACTTTGAGAAATTTACCCTACAACACTGATAAAACCTCCATAATACAGTGGCCAGCATCTGACACTACCTGTACATGCTATATGCCCACCTAGTGTATTTCCAGTTGACAGAAAACTACTACAATACTTTGTATTCTCTTCATGGCAAATGAAGAGCTGCATTTAAAACCTACTCTTAATATGAAACATCCAGTAACATTTCAAATTCCAACCATTTTCTTTGGTCATGGGGTTTTCGTTCAACCCCAGCTGAATTCTCACTTGCACAGCATCAGAGGCAGTGAAACATTTATGGAAACAAACAAATCTGCACTGCATCATCTATAGTTTTCTGTTTCAGAAAAAAAGGCAGCCAGGAACATGCAGCACCAACAGATTTATTTTCATACCTACTTTAATCTCAAGTGCTATTTGTTTGCTCTTGGAGCTTCTATATATACCCACAGTGCATCCCACGCAGCTGCAGACCAAACACTCCCAGCTTCAGTTTGTGGAGGGGGTACCAGTGGTGACCAGAAGTCCTTGCTTCTGTCTAGGTGTATCTTTTATAAACCTCATTATAAACCTCTCCAGCAGGACCTCCCCATGCTCTAGTAGAGTCTCTTCCTCCTGTTGCCCTATGCATTCTGCACAATCAACTCTGGGCTCGCTGCTTTATTCACCCCTGGGTCTCTGCTGTGTCCCAAGCCAGTGGTGAAGGAGGCTCCAATGTCACAGCTGCAGGTCATTGCAACCCATTCATAGATAAATCAAACTCTCATTTTGGTCAGCCTTTTTTTTTGTTTTGTTTTAATTAGGGAATTCACAAATGGGCAAGCATTTCACAAGCAGTACACCAGCTCTTAACATTCAGAATTCATTTGTTTTCTATTGTAATATTACCACAGTATTTAAAACAAAGGAGAAGCTCAAGTTCTTCACAATAACTTAAATTTCAAAAATGAAAACACTCACTGCCGGAAGTACCAGTTTGATAACAATGTACCCAATTGCAGCAGAAATAAGTTGACATGGCAAGTTCAGGGCCACTGGTAACTTTTCAATCACTTTTTAAACCTAGTTCAAACAATCCAAAACCATTAAAATCTGTAGCCTTGCCTTGTAATAGCATTATGTTCAACTGCATCTACTGGAAAAGTAAGACTGAGCATTTAATGCTTTCAACTTGAAATCTAAAACAATGAAAAATTGCAGAAAAACTCTAAAAATGTCTGATATAAAGACCTGCTGATAAAATCCTTATTTCCAAGAATAAGAAAAATGTACAGCTAATCTAACTTGGCATATAATACCCTCAGCTTTGTGTCTATGCATTAAAAAAAGACTCCAATCTAGCAAAATGAAAGCTAAACAAATCCAGAAACACCAAGGTGTGAATCCCTCTGCTGACTCACTGCTGTCTTGCCACATTTTTCCATTACTTTCTTCCTACTGACCTTGCCTCTCCTTGGCATCTCACATATGGTCGGGAGTGCACTGCCTGAGTCATGAAAAACTCCAAGTGACAGCAGTAATAGGCATTAACTTACAGTTAAATTATGTCTAAGAAACCTTTCTTTTATTAAGTGTTTTTGCAGCTATGAAAAACTAATGCATACATCTGATATTCTTTCTTAGTGATGTAAACGCTGGACCGAATCTTACTAATTCTACTTTAAAAAATAACCTGGCTCAGAAGATACTCTACCATGTTATATTTGCAGTTGCCCAAGGTAAAAACTCACTAGGTGCTATAACTTTAAATAGGAAAATTTCTACCATGTATCCATCTTTTCTTGGATCCAAGGGGTGTGTACACATCAGCATGAGCTTGTGGAACAGTAATTCAGTAAGGAGTTGAATGCCAGCCTAGCAGAATGCCAGCCTCAAGTTTATGTTACAAATGATCTTCATATCAGAGGATGCAAAATTTCCTAATTACAGAAGGTAGTTTTTTAAAAATTGTTTTTATATGTTGGAAAAAATAACTTCAGGAGTTGAGGGGTCCTGTAAAATCACTACTACATAATTAGTATTTCTTACATCATCAAGACTACAGAACTTAATTATTTTTCAAACTCACTAGAGTATGGAAGTTTTTCATATTAAAAGCAGCAAAAATTAAGACTCATAGGAGCTTTTAATTAAAAATCATCGTCATATCTGACAGCTAAAATAACTGCTTCTCAGAAAAATTCATTAAACCCTGATTTGCTTGTTACAATAAAATATTAAGAAAAAAATCCCTCACATGTAAATTGTTCAAGTACAGCCAGTGTGCAAGTTATAAAATATAATTTAGTAGTGCTTTGTTTCAAAATATACATAATACTGAAAAAAACCCCAAGAAACTGAGTATTTACCAAGTTTCAAACAGAGTTTCATCAAAATGAGGTAAATCTATGTCACCTGCCATTGAGCTTGGTGCTGAAATTGAGAACAGGTCTTCGAGGATATCATTTCTCGTAGGACTTTCAAAAGAAAGTTTTTTCACACACTGTTTGTTTATTGCATCAAGCTCTGAATTAGTGTCCTTTACAGGACTGTAGTAATTGTGGTCCTCACTTGTCACTGCTGCCTGTGGCACACTGGTGTTCTCATTGGGCACGGTCGCTGCCACGCTGCTGTGCACCATTTCCATGTACATACACTCCTCTTCGCTTTTTGGAGCCTCCAAGGAAGTGACAGTCGAAGCAGGGGACAGTAATTCTGCCAGTATTTCATCAGTACTATCACGGCCAGTGCACCCTGGCACAGCGTTTGCATTAAATTCAGATTCATTACCTGTGACATCAATCTGATACTGCAGCTCCCTTAAAAAGCTCTGCAATAATTCACTGTCACTTTGAGATTCAGTCTGCGATGGGGTGCTTATGTCTCCACTCAAAGGTTTTTCCTGTTTCATCTGTTCCACTAATCTATCCAGTGAAGCCAACTTCTTCTTTTTAGCATTAAGTTTTTTTAACAGTTTTAGGCGAAGTTTTTTTGTTTCGTCACTGTCTGACTCTTCTGCCTTTCCAGAGTTACAGCCAGGTGAAGGGAACGGAGTCACTTTACCTGAGGTACCCAACGTACTTTGTGACTTAGTCAAAGTTGGACCTACAATAGTGGTATGATTTGCTGTTGGAAGACAAGTGCTTTGAGAAAATCCTTTGAAATTTGATAAAGGATGAGTATTATTACTCTGAGGAGCCAGTAGCTTTGGGGTCTCAGTTGTTTTCTTTGTACCTCTGCTTTGAAATCCACCAAAGTTACTTGCGCCCTTAGTTGGCAGCCGAACTTCACTTATTTTTTGCACTGAGGGTGTTGTGCAACTTGTCTCATTCTTGTGAGCTGAGGCACTTGAAGGCATAAAAGAAGTATTCTTGCTTAATAATTTCTTTACCCAGCTTCCTACAAATCCTCCTTTTCGGTCTTTGTGTGAGGGCTGAACTGAATTACTGGCACCAGAAGAACTGCCAGCTTTAGAATTAACTACAGTTTTGCTTGCATCTTTCAAGTCAGGTGATTTTTGTATAGTATTTTCTACTGATAAAGACTTCTTGTTTAGCAGTAGTTCTGAATTTAATCCATGTTCTCTGTTAGCTAAATTAGTTCCATCACTTAATTGAGAAGGCAATGGGTCAGATGAATCAGGGTCATGTTTTTTGGGCACAGGAGGAGAAATATTTACTGGGTTCAACTCTTCTAGAGGTAAGCAAATACTGGAATTTTCACATAACATGGATCTATTGTTCATAGCTAGACTAGTTCCAGCAAACTCTCCTGTATATGGAGTGCTAAGTGAAAAAGCTGGTTCCTGCTGTTGTGGTGTGCCCCATCCATCAAGGTTATTTCCCATTATCCATCCGTTAGGCAGCGATTTATCTTCTGAGTCAATTAGAACGTCTTCAAGCTTCGGTGTTACAGGATCACCATCTGCCAGATTTTCTAAACCATGATGAACAATACTTTGGTCCTCAGCTACTTGCTGCTGTTTCTTCTCTGGAGTCCTCACAGAATCCTCTTCGTGGTGTTCTGCAGGTGTTTTTCTGACAGTGTTATCAAAACCACAATGCAACACTGTGGAATTTGAATGTACATTATTAAGAGGAAGATCTTCACTATTTTTACTTTGGAACTGTGAATTCAGTTCTTCTGGCACACAAAATGCTTTCTTTTCCCAGATAACAATATGAATCTCTGACGGAGGAACTTCAAATCTTTTACGTCTCTTGCAATATGGACCCTTTAAATCATCACATTCAAGCCAAGTTCCTGAAAAATAGCAACCAGTGCAGAAACTCAGAGACTTTTAAAATTGAAGTCACTATCCTCACACTTGTCAAGTATTTTTATTAACCCATTCCCCTGACAAGCAGAAAATAGAGGGGTTTTTTTCTCCAGAGAAAACTGGGAGACTTCCACTGTAAAAAGATCAAATACAAGAGGAACTTGCAGCAATATTATTACAGGTCAGAGTAGGTCAACCATAAAACAAAGCTAGCTAAGGGTGTTTTTTGGCTGAAACATCTTGTCTGAAAATACCCTCACAAGTCTGAGGTAAGAACCACCTCTCAAATTAAGTTTCTCTGTAGACCTTTTCATTGCCTGGGTAGGAGGCACAGGGGCTAAGAAGAAACTGCTCATTTTAATACTCTTGTCTCATCACCTGCAAACTGTTCATAGACCATGAAAGAATATTTCACAGCTTCAAGAATTTTAAAACAGATATATATGACATATAGGAGGTTCTTAACTAGGCATTTCCCAGCTGTTTCCTCTTCCCATTTCTTTTTTATCTCTGGCGCTTTGACTTAGACAATTTTCATGTTGTCACAATACTTCATAAGACTGCACCCCATGCTCTCTACAGAGGCATGATTATCAAAATATCACCTTTTCACCTTCTCTGATTATGGATCTTCCACCAGTGGTACAACCATCTTGCCATTAGTAACTGTTTCTAGCATGGATTTGTGCCTCCCACCCCTGAGGTGCCATAAAGTTCAGATATAAAAAATAACTTCATTAATTTCTCATAGTACCATAGGTTACCTTGCTTCCAGCCAAGAATGGATGAATCACTGGTTTAAAAATAAACAGTACTATTTGTTCCACAGTCATGGTCAGACTGCATTTTTTAACTTTTACGAAGTTATGAAGGGAAAAAAAACTCTTTAGCCAAATTACTTTTTCCAGTAAATGCACTGTAAGACAGCACAGTGCAGTTACACCAACTGAAAACCTTCACTCTGAGAAACAAGACCCCCTGGTTATTCGCAACATTTTAATATGAAGGCTAGAATGCAGACAAAAGAAATCTTTGTTATTATAGATCAACAGCTGAGACTACTGCAGTAACCCATAAAACATTTCATGTAGACTCATGAAATATTGTGGTAGATAAGAACCATAAACTCTATCTTATCTCTTTCTTTTATGAGGAAAGACTGAGGGAGCTGGGCCTGTTCAGCCTTGAGAAAAGACAACTGAGGGGGACCTCATGTGTGTCTGTAAGTATCCGGAGGGAGGTGTCAGAGGACAGATCCAGGCTCCGCTCAGCACCGCTGAGCAATAGGACAAGAGGCAATGGGCAGAAACTGACGCACAGAAAAGTTCCACCTGAACATGAGGAAGAACTTCTTTACTGTGCAATGACTGCATGCTGGAACAGAATGCCCAGAGAGGTTGTGGAATTTCCCTCACAGGAAATATTCAAGAACCATCTGGATGCCATCCTGTGCCATGTGCTCTGGGATGACCCTGCTTGAGCAGGGAAGTTGGATGACCCCATGTGTTCCTTCCAACCCGATGCATTCTGTGATTCTTACCATCAGGATTCAAAGACCAGCTTATGAAATGCTTCTTATCTGTTTGGTACTGAACAACAGATGTTATTTGGTAGGTGTCTCCCTCAAACTGAAACGAGTATTTCTCCAGGTTGTTATGTGGCAAGCCTTCCACAAAATGTAACATTAATATTGAAGGTAGTCTGACAAAGAAACAATAAAGAACCAGTGTATTACAACAAAACAGTGGCAAAAGTTCCTAATGAAAAAGTAAGACATCTCTAAGAGTATTTGGTTCTGCCCTTACTGTTCTACTTCTTCACGGACTCTTCAGATTGCACAGTAAACACAAAGGGAAAAGAATATCCCAACTGGATATTCCATTTAATTATAGATTAGGGGGAAAAAAGACCACCACCAAATAAGGTATTTGGGGAGTGTGGAAAAGTTGAAGAAAAACACCCCTGTGCCATAAACACAGTAGCAAGGGACATTGTTCCCAAGTCAAGTAAGTAAACAAATGATCAAACAACTTATATCTACAGCAGGGGCTGTGAAAAGGCTGACATCAGATATCAGTGGTCTGTATTTACTACTTGATAGTTAAGTATTTATGACCTAGCTCAAACACATGTGCTAATCAGCATGTTAAACACTTCTGTGTCAGGTTTAGTAATCACTATTTACTATTTCAGCTTTTAAGAATGATCTAAAAATCTTCAGAAGTGAGTGCTGATCAGAGTTTAAGGTTTAGAATCTCTGCGAACCCACAGTAATAGTTTGGTTTCAAAAATCATAGGTTCAATAAATGAAGTCTCAGAACTTTATGTATGTTACTTTTAAGTTCATATATTTAAACTTACTTTTCCAAGATCATCTGTCGTCTTTGAGATGTATTACCACAGTTATTACATGGTCCAATATGAACAGCATTAAGTGGATGCCAATCAGGGATTACATTTGCAAATGTTGTTAGTGTTTTCTTCAATCTGGACACAAACACACAGATTAAAAGAGTAAGCTGAGTTGGTGATCAGAAAACAATAAATATACATACTTTATCAGGAAACAAGTTATAAAAACATTTTGCCAAATCCAAATTCTATTCATGTTCATGCCATTTGTGTGGAATTCACTGTGACAGCATCACATCCAAGTCAGCTCTGAATTCAGTTCTGCCAAACAGCATCAGTCACAATTTGATTTCAGCAGCCCTGTGGCCTTCAGTTTCACATTATTTGCTTCTTCTTCCTTTTAATGTTATCTCTGTTTCCTTTCCTATATAAGACAGAGCTCGTACCAGGATCTGCATAATTTATTAGCTAATGCAGAATCTCAAGAAGAGAAAAAAGCAGCAACAAATTACCTGAGAATCCATGTTATACAAGGTCTTGTTTTTATTATTCATAGCAAAGATTACACAGAGGTTACATTGTACCAAAATACAATGTATGGGATATTACAATGAAGTAACATAGTTTATTAATTTATTAGCCACAGAAAGGACTTCCTCTATATTCAACCAAAACTACAGTCTTCAACTTATAAAAAAGCACAGAATGTAACAAAGGCTCTTGAAGACATCCTATTAACCAGGGCTACATATTAACTTTCCAGAGTAACAGATAGAATTCATCTCATTTCACTTGGGGATCTAGAATTTTATTATATAAACCTAAGATAGTGGAGAGAAACAGATGTTTTTCAAAAAAAATGAGCTGTCTTCTGAAGGTCTCTCTCTTTTCCTGCTGACTCTAAAAGGAGCCTAAATTACGAGCTTGTACCTGTGGCTACACAGAACTAAATCAATTCTCCAGAAATTACTCCCCTGTAATACTATTTTAAAATAGATAAACTACATTAGAGAATCTCTGATTCTTTGTAACCCAAGTGAATATTCCAGGTATTTCTCAATAGCAAAAGTGTACTAGGCATACATTCTTTAGAACCACAACAACTTTTATACTCTCAGCAAAATATCAGTGAGCACGTCTACAGACTTACACTGTTACCTAATGTTTCTTTCTTAACTAATTGATAGCAAGGTTTCTTAAGACATAGAATAGCAATAAACTATTTGCAAATGAAAAAGCAGATCATGTAAAACTTCATCAACAAGCTTACATCTGGAAATCTGAAGAAAAACAACTATTATATACAGATATAAAAAGGTAAGGTAGAACAGCAATATAAAAATCTCACCGGTCCTGATGTTTGTGGCCACAATGTACACATTCAAACTTCCATGAAAATGAATGCAAGAATAGTTTCTCAGCTTGTTGATCCACTTGTAAGAGTAGCTGAAGTGCAAACACTAGATTCTCCATATTACCTTCAAAGATGGGGCAGAAAAAAAATGGTCACTAAATATCTGAAATCACCTTTCAGTACCTCAAAAAGGAAGAAGATAAGTTTATTACTGTGATTTAAATGTCAGTTATTATTTCAAGGCTCTATTTGTAATTCTCACAGCAAAGGGATCGATCCATGTTATTAGGTTGTTATCAGTGACAATTTTACAACTACTTCATAATTACAAAGATTATCTGCTCTCTAAAAAGTCAAAATGGGCAAAGGACAAACCAGCTGATCATACTATAAAGTATGTGCAAGTCGCCAATAGAAACAAACGTATTTCCAAACTTTCTTGTATGCATACATACACACATACTTTTATGTATGACATAAAAAGCTTTACATCTACGGTTTCCTGAAAGTAATTACTGAGATGCTGCACTAATTACTTACCCAATTCACACCTCAGTTGAGGCTGAAGTTCTGTAAACATAACGTTTCTGATTTCATTGAGCTGAGATTCTGCTTTTGGAAGAACATCTAAAGAAAAAAATACATATGTCTTCACGTAGTCATGTGTAACAGGCTCCACACCTTTTCACACACATATGTACCCTAGCATGCCCTCCCTCTCTGCAAACCAGTGCCTTTCACATTGACCCATACTTGCCTAAGGCTTGTTGGTACAACAGCCAATTCTTGGTATTAATCGATTTGAAAATTAGAGAAGAATTTACACAAGTTACTCACAGTTTACTGCTGTCTGCTGACTAAAAACTGCTTGCTCTGACTTAAATTATGACTAAGAGCCTGCGCCAACAGCTTTGTAGTAATAATTTTTAAGGATAGTGTGACCACATGTTACAAATCCTGAAGATTCAGAGATTAAAAGAAAACTTTAAAATTTAAGCATTAAGACCAAAAGCACAAAATTTGCTTACATGCTTTCTAAGGTTATACAATTCAAATAATGAAACATTTCAATGTATTGTTCCAGATAAAATATCGATTTCCTAAGTGAGCCTTTAAAATAGTAAAAATAATTTTAAATTTAAAAATAACTTTTTACTTTATATATCTTAGTATTTTAATTTTGCATGTTGTTTAAACACGAGTACATTCTTTAAGCATGAGCAAGAACATAACTTCTACTACACAATCATGATCATAACCTGCAGAAATCAGGAAATATTTAGAATAGTTGTTGAAACTGCTTATTACATATAAACTGTATTGAAAAAAAGAAACGAAGTTTGTAGCAGCTATACTGCTTTTGATTATTTTTAAAAACAGCTGTATGCCAAAGATACTGTAACATTACACAGAAAAGCGGAATGAATTCTACACCTACTCTCGACAAAAATACTCTTTATTCAATTCCCTCTCCAATGTTACCCAAATAAACTAATTTGTTTTGCAGCAATTGACATGAAAAGTTTAAGTTCTTTCAAAATAACACTATATTCCAACACTTAACATTCCCATTTAAGGGTTACTGCACCAGACCTCCTCTGCAAGCACAGCCCAAAAACATCTCACACAGGTTCTAGGTTGGCAGAACATTTCCCAGTAAGAGCTGAACACCTAAACTCAAGCAGCCTGACTTCCTGGCAAGCACAGTACAGGAACTTGTTCAGAATATTTTAGGGTTTTCTCCCTGCTTTGTAACATGGATTGAACCACTTTTGATAAATACTATTTTTCCAAGGAAAGATAGGACCCTATTCAAGTTACCTAGGGCTGTTCTGTGACTGGTTTATATATTCAAATACACATAGTCCAACAGAATGTCCACTGAAATTCAGGAGAGGTACTGGCTAACCAGAGGGCTTTATTCCTTCTGTAACAGATCATATCTTCGAAGTTCAGACTTATGACACCAATGGTCCAGTTCAAGAGAAATAAAAACCCCATGATTTTAGTTTAGGAGTCTTAAACAGAATCTACAGAACAGAAAATGACCAAAGGCCACACCAGTAGAATACAGTGACACATCCTCCTCAGTTACAGTCCTCCAACATGTTCAGCTCAGCTGACCTGTTAACCCCCTGTTAAGCATTACTGAGTACTCACTAACCCTTTCCAGACCCTATGATCCAGGTTACTGTGCTAGACTACTTCTGACTGAAGCAGGTTAGGAAACACTGTCATCTACAGCTGCTTGCAGACCTCAGGGGAAGCACTCCTTCAATCAGCACAGCTGGAGCTGAAAGAGAACCTATGTTCCCAGCTTTACTATTTTCGGTGTAACAAGGTAACTGCCCATTTACACAAGGATATAAACCACAACAGAAATTGTTCTGAAGATCAAGATTAGAACAGTATCCTAACATGTTAACCAACAGATGGGAAGGAAACAAAGTAAAGTGAATTACATAAATAATTCATAATATCTTTATGTTGGATATGACAAAAAAAATTTAACGAGATGCTTGGTGTTTGATACCTTCAAAGAGTGCATGTTTGCCCCAAGAAAAACAATTTCAGACATTACCAGGATTTTGCTAGATAAAGCACACTATTCTGCAAATTCATTTTTTGTGATCTTGAAATAGAACAGAGGCATATATAAGTGCGCTGTACTAAATTCCATGTATTTGTAGCAAATCAGTCTGACTATGAGGAAACAGCAGCTAAACTTACTCACCTTTTACTTTACTCCTTTTACAGGTATTCAGAAGAATGGATGCTTGATTATACTTTGTTACAAGTTTCTGGAGTAAACATTTTCCACTGTTATATTCTTCTGCTAGAGCAGATTTTAATGTTTCCAAGTGTACTAGTGCTGACAAAATACAATCTAACCAACTGAGATTACGTATGCTTCTCCACTGAAGACACACATCTCTATTATTATTGGAATCTTTATTCTCTTTGAGTGAAATTTCAGATGCTGTTGATAAAAGCTCAGAATTTGGCAACAGTTGTGTTTTGGGACTAAGAGTCTTTGGTGGACTTTCTTGGCAGTTGTTGGTCTTGGTGGTTGTTTCAAAATCCACCTTCTGCATGCAGGACCCCCCATGGTTGCCAGGGTTTTGTTGGTCATTTTGTAATACATCATGTAGGCTTGCCTTGGGAATGCATGAACTATTCTGGTAGCCTTTTGCAATAGAGTCTGCATTAATGGTGTGCTCAACATTGAGCACATTGTTAGTTCTTGCTTTTTTTGGACTTGATTCAACAGCAGAAAAGTCACTGGTATCACCCAATTTCCTTTTCTTGTGAGTAGATGGAACTTGATGATTTTCTGAACCAGTAGAAGTAATTATGCTGTTTAATGGTTTATAACCAAGTGGGTAGATACACTAAAGGAAAGAAAGAAGGTTACAGTGAAATCTACAAAGCAATTTCAGGTGAACAAGAGCTAAAGAAAGTACAAAACATACTCTTTAAATGGAGCTGAATCACATAATCATAAAATGGGTTGGTTTGGAAAGGACCTTACAGACCATCCAGTTCCAAACCCCCTGCCATGGGCAGGGACACCTACTACTGGACCAAGTTGCTTAGATCCCCATCCAACCCAGCCATAGGGACTTCTGCAAAGAGATATTTTAATTAAATCAATACATATATTCACCATAGGTAGGACAGGAAGGGTGAGTTATCTCACCACTGTCTTATAAGCAATGGTGAAATAAATATTTCAGTAGTGACACTTCAATACTACTTTTCCAGTAAATATTTCCAACCTCTGTAAACAACCTCATTTTGCTAAGGAATGTCCTCTTGTCTTATTCTGCTAAATCCATTCCTTTAGAGTACAGAGTGACATAATTATCTCATGCCTGAGAGACTACTGGTACCCATACTGGCAGGGTATCTTTCAGGCTAGCTCAATGACCAGGTGGCAACCAGAACATAGACAAATCCCTACTACCAATCTCCAGAACTATACTGTAATTAGTGAAAAGCAGGAAAGAATGGGAAAAACAACTCTGAGACCCATATCTAGTCTTATTTCTACTAATTTAAGGACACCAGTCTGTTTGGGATTGCTATACCCTCCCCACATACACAGAGCAGTGAAGGGAGAGGTAGCAAAATCACAACTCAAATATTATGTAGCACAGAAATCCAGGTAAGGTTAAAATTAAAAAGGGGAGAAAAAGAAAAACATTGTAATTACAATTATAAACCTGCTTGCATTACCCAGACTTAAAGAAGAGAAAATGGGAGACTCAGAACTGCTAGAGTTATGCACTAGTTGCATGGATCATCAAATACTCACCTTCTACTCGGGCTTGTATGAAAATTTATTTAGTACCACTTGTGATCCCTTGTTACATGAGAAGAACCCTCCTTTATTTCATTTTTGCTTTTTAATCCTTTAGGGTAGCTACTTTAGTGCCTAAACACTGCATATACACAGGTTAGTTCTGCTTTTCCTGATTTGCAAGCAAGTATCCTGCAGCATACAGACACAGAGAGGTCCTATTTCAACAGTCTGCTTACCACCAACAAAATCATGGACTTAGAGAGGTGTAACTGCTGAAGGTAAAGGCCTCTGCAGGGCCAAATAAAACCTTTATTAGTGTAATACCTGAGGATTTTCACAAAGGAAAATGGACTCTTGAAAATTAAGGCGGTAAGTCCGCAAACCTTGGATCTGACCCTTCTCTTTGCAGACTGGACAATACTCATGTGCAGTTGTTTCTGCAGGATTACAGTTCTAAAATAAGAACAAAGCAAGAAAGATAAAGCAGCATAAATTTATGTATTTCATACATTATCCCAAGATAATAAGACATATTTATCAAGATACAAGTTCATTGTTCAACTCCTAGATATAATACAATACAATATAAAAAAGCAAATTACATTGGTTTCTTTTTTATTATTTTTAATATATTTGTATGGTAGCATGATCTAAATAAATTTATATTTTTATTTAAGTATTCAAATAAGGTGTCTTTAAGAACACAATTATGCACATTTTATTCTACTTGAACTAAACCACAGGACCCTTATTGCCAGGGAACACAAGCTCAGATCTTTGAAAGACAAATCAATTTTTATAGGAATGCAAACAGTTGTAAAAATAGTGCCAGTAAAAAAACATAGGCACATATTTACTTAGAATAATCTTTCGCCATTGTTATAGATTTCCGTGGAAAATAATTTTGAGACTTTTTTTTGTAAAATTAAGACCAATTAAAAATCTCTCAAAACAGAGAAAAATATGAACTTTGCACATATGTAAAACAAGTTTCAACTGACTTTTCCCAAATACCCCACCATGTGGAGTGTCGATTTCCCTATACCAGTCCCTTCTCCAATCACTTGCAAACCATTTGTAGTCTTCTGGGTATCCATCATTCTGAGTCACTGGCTAATTTATGTCACTTGTAACAATGTCATGACCACTAAGGATTTTTCAAAGACTCCTGAAAAATAAGAAGTGAATAAAACAATTAAAGAAAAATCAGAGTGAAGCTTGGGGAAAAAAATACCAACAACAATGCAGCTTGCATAATTTGTGGAAATTAACTCAGAAGAGTATTTCCTAAGCTGAAAATACATTTTTTTGTTCTAGTGCAGATTGTGAACTCAAAACTTTAAGAACTACAGAGACCCAATCCTGCTCCTGTTGACTTGGATCTAACTAGAATAAATATATATCTCTTCAAGATGAATGAGGAGGTTGTTGAATTACAAAGTCATCAATGCAGCATCTCTCCTTCAGCTACAACTGTTCCCTTTTCATTACTTCACTGAAAAACATTCTATCCCACACCATGATGTCCTTTCAACCCTTTTATACAGTACAGCAATAACTCCTTACAAAAAAAAATTTCTCCAGGCATTCTTGAGACCAGTGTAAATACTAGTTCAACCTAAACCTACTTACAATATTTGGCAAAGAGAAACCCTATGGAACTGCATGGAATGCTAAAAACCAACAGAGCATGAATTTAAAAAGCACAACAGAAAAGCACAACCACTCAGATTTCAAATCATCCATGGCAACTTCAGAGTGGGTCAAAATGAGATGATATCCTATTGATACTTTCAGTGTGTCCAGCAGCACTTTTCAGAATTATCAGGCTGCAGCATGTAGAGACAGTATACCCTGACTGATGAAACTAATGTAATAGAAGGCAAGAACATAAAAACATCAATCCATGTGCCTTAGAGCACGTTTAGCTTTCAAAGTAATATTGTAGGATGCACAAGAAATAGCACGATCCAGGGCTCATGCAAGGTGAAAACTAATGAATTAGCTCAAGGTATACAAACTTGTTGGAGTATAAAGGAAAGACAAGCACCCTGACTTTTCACACTGCAGCAACAGCACTATCACACGTCAACTCAACTCTGTTATCATATAGTTAGTCTAGCCAAGAAGCTGACTTGTTTTATATAAGCTGTACAGATAACAACCTTTATCATAGGATATATCATACTAAAATGCATAACTTTATTTTTCAAGAGACTTTTAGTCAATTCCTTGGCAGGAAGCAGTCTCAGTGCTCCAGAGTAAATAAAAAACAGATCACATGACAAAAACTCCAGAGAAATTTCTCACCACAAAAATTCAATACACACTTGAAAGATTAGTAACACTAAGAACCTGCATGCTATTCCATTTTAAGCATGCCTCTTGGTTTTATAAAACATATCTTTTTCTTTGCAAGGCCCTGTTTACCCTCTCAGCTCTCTCAAAAGGAAAGCAAGTTGTTCTTTTTTTCTGTTACTTCTGCTCTTTTTAAAGCTTTAATACTGAGATGTATAAGATATTCTGAGATGTCCAATACCTCCCCCAGCTATAATCACCCATCCAACAGTACCACAATACTGAAATAAAGACTTTTATTTATCTTATGAATATAGTAACATTTTTTAAAAATAATTATCCTTTTAGTTCAAAGACAAACACAAGGCCTGCCTGTAGTCTTCAAAGTTTCTAACATTACAGGAAGGTACTGGTGATCTTTGTACAATGTACAAACACTGGGCATCAGATCAAACACTGCCAAGAAAAACAGCCAAGTAAAGGACTGCTGCATCAAGTACTACAACAACTGAACTACTGCATTGTAGCCACTTGCAATAACTGCATTACAGATGGGAAGGTACACAGGAACACACACTCAACCTTACCAGTTCAAGTTCTAAACAATTAATGCTACTTTCCTTCTTTAACTCTGAATATTGAAAAAAGTAATGCAAAATATGCTATGGATTATTCTTATGTTGTGGCTACACTTCCATGAATAGATGAGTTGATCTAACAACTTGCTGCTGCAGAATAGGGCCATCACTGTTCTCTTTTTTCCCCTTCCCTCCATTTTCCCTGACAGCTTGTATGCTCATCAGACTTTTTATGAACTAAATGAACTCAAAGACCAGCAGAAAACTTAGTAAAGCACAAGTTTTTCTGCTATTCCAGGGCATTAAATTGGCCTATGAAAACTCCAATGACCTAGAGAGGGCAGAAGATAAAAAATAAGGAGAAGACGAAGGATTAGAGACATACGGGCTTGAAATAAAACTGTTAAATGCCTAAGGAACTGGCTGGATGGTGACATCCAAACAGCTGCAGCTTAGTGCATACCAAGCTCAAACCAGTAATGAGTGGTGTCCCTCAAGGGGCCAATACTGTTTATTATCTTCAGCAGAGACACAGACTGTGGGATCTGGATTCTGCCCCTCCAGTCTGCTCTGGTGACATCCCACCTGAAGTGCTGGGAACTGAGTAATGATGTGGACCTGCTGGAGTGAGTCCAGAGCACCTCCCCAGTGAAGAAAGGCTGTGAGAGCTGGCCTTGTTCAGCCTGGAGAAGAGCAGGCTCTGGGGAGAAGAGCTCTCTCTTACTGCAGCCTTTCAGAACTTAAAAAATGCTTATGAGGAAGAGATAGAGACCTTTTACTGGGATCTGTAGTGATGGTGCCATGTGCAGTGGTTTTAAATTTAAAGAGGGCAGATTTAGATTGGATTAAAGGAAGAAATTTTCTACAATTAGGATGGTAAGACACTGGGAAAAATTGCTCAAGGAAGCTGTGGATGTCATTGGAAACGTTCAGTGTCAGGGGGGACAGAGCTTAGAAGAACTTAGTCTAGTGGAAGGTGTCCCTGCCCACAGCAGGGGGGTTGGAACTAAATGATCTTTAAAGGTCCCTTCCAACCCAAACCATCACATCAAACAATTCTATGGAAAAAGGGACCTGGGCCTTTTTGATAATAACTGTACCTTGTGAAACAGTACCTTATGAATCAGAATCAGTTACAAACTGAAAAAAAGCAGACAACTGATTACACTACACTGTGAAGAAAACATCACCTTGTTAAAAGGCTAAAAGGACATTTAAAAATAACCTTTTTGTAAATCACATTACAAGTCTTGTTTCTTTTATCAAGGGGATATTGCAAAGATTAAAAGAAACAAATGTGAAGAAAAAGAAGTGTTGTTAGTTACCTTTCCATTCTTTACACAATGAGTGTTAAGGTTTTTTTCTATCTGAGGTCATAACTACAAATATCCAAATCCCAGCCTATCCCTGAAAAATTGACAGTTTTGGCTACAAAATGTATTTTTTTACATGCTACAGTAACATCGTTCCTGTGAGAAAGCAACTCTCTCTTCAGCACAGCCTGTAAGTACTGGGCAGAACTGCAAGGCACCGTGGTGTGGGAGCAAACATGAATTCCTTTCCTGAAAATAGCCTAACATAACTAAGCAAATGAAGATAAAAATGGTGACACTACAAAACGAACCAGCGTGCAACATCATTACTCCACTGTTCTAAGAGTTTCTTCTACAGGCAGATTTCTCTGAGACCTCCAAATATCAAATGCTTTTACGGGTGTATGACAAGGGATGGGGACTACGTTTTGCTGGCATATCTTTCAGTCCTTCTGAAACAAAAATGCGAGTGTAGGAAAAACACGGCCTAAACTAGTGCAGTTTATTATAGCTGCAGCTAAGAGGCAAAATTTCAGGAAGGCAGGCGATCTGTGTCCCAAGGCAGTGGAAATGAGAGGCACGGGAAGGGGTGGATGCCACCTAACCAGCCGGCAGGGCAGGGCCGGCCCAGTGTGGGGCTGCTGCCCGCTCTCCCTCCCACCCCGAAACGTGTTCGGCTTTTTCAGATAAACCCATGGGTAAACTGCCTCCTGAGTTCTTATTCCACATCCAGACTGGTCCACACGCTACGGAAAGACTGCAGAAGAAAAAAGGCGTTCACAGAGTTAATCGCCGAACACTAGAACACCGTGCCAGGGGCGGACCCGGGAGGACACACGCGGTACCTCCCCGGGCGCCCATCAGACGAGCGAGGCTCGGAAGGCCCGCACCCTTCCCCGCGCTGCTACTGACATGAAATACTCAGTCGGCATTTCGGGACCCGCCAGACCCCCCCGCTCCCGCCCCGGCCGCACCGAAGGGACCGAGACAAGCCGGGCCCGCCGCTCCCGGCGCCGGCCGAGCCCCGGCCCGCTGCACTCGGCGGCCCCGCTCTCACCTGCGGCCGCGGCCGCTCCGGGCTCCCGCCGCTGCCCCGGACCCCGCCGCGCGTAGCCGCCGCCGCCGCCCCCCCGCCCGGCCGCTGCCGCTGCGCAGCTTCCGGCGCGCTGCCGCCGCCATGCGGGCCGCCCCGCCCCGCCCCGCTCCCGGCAGCCGGCGGAGGCGGAGCCACCGCCGGGCGGGCCCTGGGCTGCGCCGAGCGGGGCCGGCAGCGCCCGAGGTATTTCTCACTCCCTCCCTTTCTCCTCCGCGCCCTTCGACCCGCTCCGTCACTCAGGCGGCGCGGTGGGAGGGGACGGCGGCGGGGCCGGCCCTGCGGCACCTCCCCGGGCAGGGCGGGGCCCGCACCTGCTCCCCCCGCGGCTGAGGGCCGGGAGGCGGCGGCCCCGCAGCGCTGGCCTCGGTGGCGGGAGGGGCCTCGGCGCTGTGCCCGGGGCAGGGAGTTGATGATTAACCTGAGGGACATTGAATACCTGCCTAAAGTCGCGCCCAGGGTGGGGTTTAACCTTGTCCGAGGCTCGGTGCCTCCCGTGTGACTCTCTGCCCGAGACCCTGGGGCGGCCAGTTCTGCTGCTGCCGCCGAAGCGCTGCGGGGATGCGCAGCTCCCTGTCGAAAATCTCTGCTCTAAATCTCAGCCTAGAGCTCGCCTCGCAGTCGTTTTCGGAGGTTTCAGGCTCAAGAGGTCGAGGTGATGTGGGGGTCTCGGCGAGCGTCTCTGCACCAGCAGACTCGGGCTGCAGTAGCTCGAGTGTTTGTGGCTGGCACTTGAATCCGTGCTGGCCCCTTTTCCTCGGGCTGAGCTGCAAGGAGCTCAGCAGCTGCGGCATTTAGGTCAGTGCTCCGCTTCTCTTGCGTCAGGAAAGCTGTCAGTGCGGCCCCAGCCTCCTGCTCCCCGGGGCTGCAGGCGGGAGTGAGTCAGGAGATTGTTCCAGTGATAGCACAGAAAATACTTTCTCTCTTTTGCCTCTGCTTTCCTGACACGCTGCTCCTGGTTGCGTTTTTAAAAAGCGCTTAGGACTGTATGATTTGCATTGTGAAATGGTGTGTTACTAAAGCGGGTCCGTCGTAACATCCGTAGTCTAATTTTTTGGTGTTGTTATTCCTTTAATTTTGTAGCAATGTTGTGAAGGTTGAATTAATGTTTGAGAGTATTTTGTTGTATTGGCGGAAGTTTTATGCCTGACTGGAGAAATACTGCAATGAAATTTACGAGGAATTATGTCACGAGTACATATTTTTAGATTCACGTTGAGGTTTGCTTCATTAGTGCTTTGATTGTGGAGAATGTTTTTCTTCTGAGTACGTTCATCAGGAGTGCAAAGCACTTTTGGGTATGTTGAGTAGGAGAAGGAAATCAGTTGCTCTACGGTCATTGAGATGGGTGTTCCTATGTACACGCAGCGCATTTGATACATATTTAATCTCTTTTCCAGTGGCTCTGTTTAACTGCAAAACTGGTCAAATAATGCAATCTACCTAATAATATCATGTAGTAGTTTCCTTAGGTAGTTGTATATATGCAGTGGTTTTTCTCCTGGCATTTTGGGACTCCAAGAGTATTGTGGTTTTAGCCCTAATAATACTTACTTATGGTCAAAATACAGTGGTTAAAAATTAATATAAGTTCTGTTCATTAGTATGAAAGTTAATATAAGTTCTGTTCATTAATTTCAATAACAAATTTTTAACTTCTCATTGCAGTGTAAGTTTTACCTTTTCCCTGGGGTGACTAGAGTCTGGTGTTTTGTTTTGGCCTTCCACAAACTTTGATTTCAAGTGTGTACAGCCAAAGAGATAATGTGGTAAAAGGTGTTTACTTGTCTATGTTTGTGCTCTGGAAGTGATGCCTTAAGTTTTACCTTTCATATTTTTCAGATTCTCTACTGCATTAGTATATAACTCTGAACTTCATATGAAGTGTTAGCAAGTTCTCTTCACAGGGTAGTTAGACAAAACAATCCTTTTCCAGGCTGAGAACCAAGGACACCATTGCAGCTTCAGGCCCAAAAAAGTATAAACAACAGCAAATTGAGGAGAGCAATCTGGGAGGATGGGACTTCATAACCTGAAGCTGTAATTGGACAATTAACCCCAGTATGTAAATGGACCAAAACTTACAAATGTGTGAAAATTCGTGACCCATCATCCATCTTGGGTGTAGCCTTGGCCAGGCTCTTGTAGTGGTCAGGGTGTATCCTTTGAAGGGCTGTTTAGTAAATACCTACTTTATTCCTTAAATAGCCTCTATTCCTGTGTAGCCTCTGTTCTAGGTGGCTGCTCAAGGCATCAGAAGGATTAAATAGATGTTTTTCCTACTTGTTAGCATGAGCTGATTTTGAAAAAGCTCTAGTACTAGATCCTAGTTCTCTGGTAAGTTAGAATTCATGACTCAATATTGTTAAGATTTTTTAAGCTACTTAATGCCTCCATTCACTGTTTTGTCCCCTCCCTCCCACCCCCTACTTTTTTGGTAAATTAACTTATATTTGGGGACAGACATTTTAGCAGGGTCTAGGAAGAAATACTTTACAATGAGGGTGGTGAAAAACTGTCGGGTTGCCAGAGAGGTAGTAGATGCCTCATCCATGGAAACACTCAAGGTCATTTTGGTCAGGGCTCTGAGCAACCTGGTCTTGTAGATATCCATGCTCATTGCATGAGGTTGAACAAGATGAGCTTTAAAGGTCCCTTCCAACCCGAAGTATTCTATGATTTCAGGTATTTTTTATATAATTCTAAATACCACAGTAGGATTTACTGGTATCCTTTCTTTTTTCCTCCCTGACATTCAAGTTGATTAAAGGAACGCTTGTGCCAAAGACAGAATCCAGAACCAGAGCTTTTCCATATGCTTGAGGAATAGAATTTGTGTGTTGGCAAAGAAAAGAAACTGAGGTTTTTCATCTCATTTTACCATAGAACTTCATTTGTCCTGAACAAAACAGTCCTATACTAATAATAACTGCGTGATGCCAACTCCACAGTCACTAGGAATTGATTTGAGTGTTCCAGATGTGGACTGGTAATGACTTCGGCATCCAGTTAGACTGCTGTTTGCTCAAATGGTGTTTTGTCTTGCATGTTGTGTCAATTTGACTAGATTTGGTTTTGATTTAACTAACAGTGCATGAGCACATGGCTTATTTCTTGTTTTATCAATTTCTATCTACCTTTTGAAACTTTTCATAACACAGAAAGAAATAGGAGGGTTTTGAGATACAATTTTTGAAGCTCCTTTGGTTCAGGCAAGTGAATGAACATCCGTGTGTGACTTAACTTCCTGAATCAGGGAATCATCCTCTTGTTGCACTCTGTTCAAGCATAATTTGCCAACTTTGTGATTACATGGACACAGTGAACACTCAGAGTGTCCCCTCAAACCCCAGGATGAACTCTTGAAATGAGTGTTGTTTAAGGCTTGATGTATATATTTATGGTGCTTTCAAAGAGTAACAAATCTGTACAGTAAACCATTATCTGGAGCATAGTTAACAATGTTGGGGAAACAATATTCAGGGCATATATTTAGAAAATTGTACTCAGGCTGAGAGCATATGCTATTCATGTGTGTCTTCTAAAAATATTTTCACATGCAAATTACACACTCGCTGGCTGCTCAGTTCTAACCATGTTGTTGCTGCATGATGGTCCCTGAGAAACTGAGAATGGAGTGGGAGGTACCAGCTGAAAACTTTTGCTCTGAAGGTTTTGTTTCTTGGATTTTACTTTTGCTTGACTTTCCTCCTTTTTCCAAAACCTAACATAACATTTCCAAAATAACACTTTTCAAGTTTAAATTTTAATGTAAGAATGATAAAGTAACTATATGTACCTCTTTTTCTCTGTTTAATGCTTAAATAAATTATGTTCTATTTTTCAAGTACAGACCTCAAGAAAGCCATTGGCTCACTTGGGTAATTTTTTTGTATATGGAGTCAAGATAACTGTGATTGTAAACTTTCTTGCATTCCTCAGCTATTTTTAAGCCCACAAATTGTAACATTACTGATTTTGATATGTATACGTAGTATCCTTTGGCTATTGCTTGCAGTGTTTTAACCAAAGGGAGGGAGATCTTTTCTAAGACAGATTCTAAAATCAGTAGCTAAAATAAGAGGCCAGGCTTTTTTGTCAACTGCTGCCTTTATTTTTCTGGAGTAAAAACCTCTTATATTTTATGACTCATTTTCAAAAGTACAGGAAAAATAGAAGTGCTGCATTTTTTCTCTACTACGGTGCCTGTAGCCTTGACAGAACAGGAAAAATCTATATATTGCTCTGAGGTAAAGGTAGACTTCTTTTTTCTTCTTGAATCTTATAAGAGTGCCTCTTATTTTGTCATCCTTAACAAGAGTGAATTTTTTTGCTGTGTAGAAAGAGAGAAGCTGAACACTTGACACCTGATGCAGTACTCTCAGAAATCACTGCAAAATTTTCCATTTGGGAATCGCAGCTGGCCTTCAAAATACTGTCTTAATTTTCATACTATTCTTAAAGTTATTTTACTTTAATTTCCTACAGCCCATAGGCTTCTGACCCTGTTTTAGTTGGGAACAGTAGCTAAGAGTTATCTCTTTGTTTTCAGAAATTATTTGTTTTCAGGAATATCTCTAGTGACAAAATATCAGTGATGAAATGTTTCTGAAATGCGTGGAAAGCTGAGTGGTATCTGATATGATCATGGCGGTTGTTTTGTGCATTTGTGTCCTTAGGAATCTTCCAGTAGTTAGGTTATCTTTCTGTGGCATCGTGGTGTTGCATTGCTGCTCTTGTGAAAGTTAGCAAAAATAGAAAATACAGCTTAATGTTGATGGAAGGGTTTGGATGGGACTCAGCATGAGATAATATAACAACAGTCAAACAAAATCCGTGTCTCTGTAGTGGCAATGATATTGGCTAGCTTGATGTTAAGGACTTGAAAAACTGATGTGAAAGTTTGGAGTTGCATTGGTTAAAAGACTTACAAAGTAAGAAGAATTACAGCAAGCCAAGTGTTTTGAAATTAAATGAACAAATAATTATGCTTGCCCAGATGTGATATGCTGGTTTCTGGTTTCATACATTAATTACTCTTTTAAGACAGGTTATATTTGACTCTCCTTTTTGTTTGGCCTTTTATACTGGTTTTCTCCTCCTCTGTATGAAAGTCTGGAATTTCTAAGGTGGTTTTAGGTTTAACTGATTGACTTATAGCAGAATTCCAAGATGTATTATCAGTAAGTTTCATTCATTTTGAGAATAATGATTTTCAGCAATAGCCGCTGAAGGCAGTGTTGTACAGGAATTTAGGAAAACTGGGATGGTGCAAAAGGTACTACCACTCTTTTGTGTGTGTTTATAAAAGGGAAATGAATACCAAATTATATCTATGCAAGTAAACAATAATTGATATAATGACACTTCTAGAAAGAATCTTAGTTATTTCATTCTGTCTTCAAAGTACCTTTAAAGGCTGTTTTATTTTCTTGAAAAAAGAAGTGGTAATCAAAACATATTAGTTAGAGTTGAACCCTTGTGAATCTTGGAAAAAAATTCTAAATATCTTGCCTGCAGAATCTGGTTCCTGTGTTAGCAGAGCAAAGAATATTAAATAACACACTCGCTGTCCAAGAAATTGGCCAGTTCTTTTTATACTCCACAATGTCCTTCAAGATATTTTTCATATATTCTGGTACTTTCAGAAGGAAGGAGTCTTTTCAAGTAGACTGATTCTAAGTTTGTAAGATGTCAGTTGATACTGACAAAGGAAAAAAGAGCAATGATCCATTTTGTGAAGTTTAAAAGTGACAGATTATCCATTCTTCCTTACCTATTTAAACTTATACTGACGTAGCATTACCTGTCCATTAGAGACTTTCCCCTCTGGTACTTGAAGCATGAGCTACATTTTATCACCATTATCTTGTGATTCTTTTCTAATTTAGTCTTGGAGGTTTTTGCTTTCTGCAATCCCATTTGGTTAAACGTCCTCTGTAAGGATGCTGGTATTGTTACAGCCACTTTACGCTATGTGTGAGCAGAGTCTCCAGCTTCTGGCATCTCTTTCCAGTAAGTGCTGTGTAAATGCAAAGAAAGACTGATACTTATTCTGAAGAGTTTAAAATGTCTGTCTCGTCTCATCTTTCTGGAATTGCCAGAATATTGCATACTTCCCGGATTTTTCAGAGTTGCATGAGCCTAAAGGGTTTGTTAAAGTTGGTAGGACTAATTCTGTGTGAGCTTAAAGCCCTTGCAAAATCTTTCCTGTTTCTGAATTATTCTATGGTGTTTCTGGTTTTTTTTTTAATAATGCCAGAAAAATTTATTTGTATATGAGGTAATTCCTTAGGTAGGGCTAATGAAAGAAAATAATTTGTCTTTATTAAGGTATTGGACACAGATATTTTTATATGACAGTTTTTATTTGCTTGTGCTGAATTACCACATCATGATTTTGCTATCATGCTAAAAGTACATGTAGTTCTTTACCCTCGAAAAGGGACTTTGGGCCTGGAGACTACCACCCTTTTCTAAATAAATTATTTTTTTAAATCTCTGAACTGTTTTTAGAGTTTTTTTTCCTGTAATTCTCAGACCCTGTGTTGGCAGGGGATGGGGGGAATGGATGAGTGGGATCATGGTGGTGACAAAAAATTATTACCTTTTTTCCCTCTAGCCTAACAATCAATAGTTCAACTTCTAGCTGAAACAAAATATTGCTGAGTTCTAGTTTGCTGATGTAAATTTAGCACCCCTCTCATTCTCAAGTGTTGCAACCCATTGGCCTGTTAAGTATCTAATTGTATGTCCTCTTCCCTGTCAATCTCTCAACCTTTCTTTGTACTTGATAATTAGAGATATATTCCAAAGCTATGGTAGTGTTCAGTACTTGTTCTATATAAAGCATCATTTCTACCTTTGCCTTTAGAACAGAAGGGAATGGCTGTAATTCTCCTTTTCAGCGTGATAGTGCTTTTTCCTTATATCATCAATGTTATTAACTAGCCACACTGGTAATTTTTATATAACCTGTGGTGTGCTAATGCAGAAATTTTAAGGTATGCTGATGTCAGTCTCTGTACACAATATGATATAACTGACCAACTCTTTTTTTTTTTTTTTTTTTTTGGATTGCTCTTTTCCTAGGTAAAGTTTTCAGTAAAGTAATTTTGCACCTTGGGCAAAACTCAAAACCAATCATCTGCCTTTTACATGGCAGCAGCACCTAGCAAGGT
This sequence comes from Acrocephalus scirpaceus scirpaceus, assembly GCA_910950805.1. Lineage (NCBI taxonomy): Eukaryota > Metazoa > Chordata > Aves > Passeriformes > Sylviidae > Acrocephalus > Acrocephalus scirpaceus. Next base: position 48,466,561 of record OU383774.1, on the reverse strand, counting down.
GTGGGCATACCTGTGTTGGCAACATACCTCAAAACATCTCCTTGCAATTTGCTCTCTCTTCCCTCAGATGGGGTGCCAGGACAGGGACTTGTTGCTTGGTAGTCAGGTACTGACCTTCCTTTCTCAACTAGAATGCCAAACACTACACTCCTTTAAGAGAGTGCAAACATGGAAATGCAGTTAGTTTTGTTGCAAACAACTATCCTGAAGTAATATTTTTCTTTCTAAAACACAAAAACTATATAGTTTATTGTTAAAAGGCAACTTAAATATTTAGTAGAATTAATTACTCACCTTTGTTAATCAGAAGAAATATTGAAGTTTCTTAGCGCAAGTATAAAATAAAGATACCTAAGGTAGAAATTTGCTGGTGAAGATGCTCTGTCAGTTTGAGAATCTGACTGACCTCTCATTTTTGGCTTTAGAATTGCTGGCTTGATTGTTGTCTCTTGCTGCTTTGTACCTGCATCTTTGAACCATGTCCCTTTCTTTCATGACTTTGTGGTTGATGTGGGTGCACCATCCTGCGACCTAACTTCTGCCGCTTAAACACTAGTGGGAAATTTAACTGTTTTTGTGGATATGTAAGATAAAATTCTTGGATAATCCTGTAGTTTAAGTGAAAGAGGTCAAATAGGGACAGGCCCTCCATGCAACCTAGCAAACAGTAGTGGCTACTAATGAATGCTTGGGGAAGGCATGTAAATTATGTCTTGAACTGTAGAATTTAAAAGGTTTTCAGTGAATTTAAAAATATCCAGAACCCAGTCTTTTAAAATGCCTTTTGAATGGTCCTAAGACCAAGGTTAACAAAGTTGCTAAAGTAAATTCCTTTTTTTCTACATATTCTGCTATTTATTTCTTGTTGCTGTTGTTACCACTTAAATAGTGCCTATATTGTTTACAGTAGTGTCCACAATATTAATATTTGAAAGTACTTACAGGTGTTAGATGTTCAAATGAAATCATTCTTGAGAAGATGAACTTTTCTTTTTTTAGTTTGTTTGGCAGAGTTCACATATTGTCCCACAGCATAGATAAACTGTCACTGTATTTCATGCTTCAGAACTGAGGATATTACTGAATATAAAGCAAATTTTTTTGTAATTCAGCTTGTGTCATTGGGTAACCATGGTTTTACAAAACATTTCAACTTTTTTCATTATTGCTTGTGGATTGTTTCAGTGATGAGGTTTTTTGGTTTTTTTTTTTGGTAACTGGCAATTCTTTACCCTATTTCATGCATGAAATAAAGGTGTAAACTTAAACACAAATCCAAAATGGAGGTCCTTATCAGAGCAAAACTGGAGAAACAAAACAAAATGGCAGTACTAAAGCAGAGGTTCCCAAACTTACTCTGCTGAAGTTTGGTCACTGACTTTGATATGTAAAGGACTGTTAGTGCCAGTAGTGTTAATTTTTCTTTATAGGTATTTTTAGGTTTATAGGTATTATAGGTATCTCTCAGAGCAGGACCTCTATCCTACATTTATCAACCTAAACTACCTAAAAGGTGAACTACCTAAAACCAGGATCCAGCCCTGTGCTTCTACCTTGCTTAGGGGTTCATCACCCCTACTTCACTCCATCCTTTTGTCATCTATCAAAATCTACCCCTGTCCCCCTGGAACACTGCTCTCATAACAGTACGTGATTAGAAGACATTTAAAGTGAAATGCAAGCACGGTACTGGTTCTGAGTACAGCTGGAAGTGCTAAAATGTTCCACGCTTAGGAATAACGTGTGGCAAGTGACTGGTCCCACAAACCCTTCTGCAGATAAGTAATCCTATCAAAGGCAGTTGAGTGCATTTGATTAAGGATTACATGCGATTAGTGGTCTGCAAGGTTAAGAGTACAACTTGTATCATTAATGAGTATTCACATATTAATGCTGCTTTGAGTAGAGATTGAACTAGATGACCTCTGAAGCCTGTTCTAACTAGAATGATTTTTGATTATCACACTTGTATTATGCAAATAGATAATTCCTTTATAAAAAAAAAATCCATTAGTTGAATAAGCTAAACTCTACTAAGTCACTCCCATTATTTTACCTAATTGCATCATGTTGTAGCATGGAGTTGCAAATTTGACCCAAGTTTAAGATGTAAAACAGTAAGAGGAATACACCCATGCCTTTTTTGTGTGTTGCTTCAAATTCTTTGTATACAGTTTTATGTCAGATTGAATTTCTTGTATACAAATTATTTTCTAGCATACAGTTGACTTGTTCTAGAATTAGTCCAGAGCAGAGTGCCTGAAAATAAGCTTTATGTGCAGTTGAGGTGTGTGAATGGATTTAAGTTTACTCTGCCAAATTTGGGTACCCCTAGTACTGAGACTGTGGTAACAAAGGCATCAGTGCAGGTTAGCAGCCTAAGAAAGGCGTGAGGCCCTAAAAACTTTCCAAAGCAAGGACTCAGAATGTGAGAGGGCATTCTTATATTTAAAAAAAATCCCAAATCCACTACCACCGCAACAAACCCTCCCACTGTTAGAATATACTTTGTAGAATCTGAATATGTAGATGTTGAGGCACAGCTGGTTGAGTTTAATAAACAATAATCCTTTTTGTATGCAGGGAATCATATGGATTTTCTTCCTTTGTCTGGATAAAATTTTTACCCATTGATACTTCTATAACTGTTCTCATTTAGTACTGGTAATTACTTACTTTTAAGCAAGAAGTTGGTGATAAGAGAGGAAATCTCTAAACTGTTGCCTGTAAAAGGCCAATCACTTTCACTTGGATGCAATTAGAAATGTTTTTATGTAACATTTTAAGCCTCCCAAAATTTGAATTAATCTCAGTAACAGGCTATAGTTGTTGCCATGTCTTACTGGTAGCAGTGTATTTCAGGAAAACACTTGGTTGTATGCTTTTATTAAAAAATACAAGGAGTATGGTTACATCACAAGTAACGTGTTAAGGACCTGGCAGGTCTCTTGTGCTTTTAGGGAATATAGAAAGCAATTAAAAGAAGGTGCTAGGAAGGAGTGGAGTTATTTCTTTATGCTGCTCTTCACCATAAGGATGTTGTGGGCATTTTATTCTTTTCAAATAATGTTGATTGGATGTTATCTGATTATGGGATTAGAGAAGCAAAAGACTGAATGCTAGAACAAAGTGCTAAAGACTCCTAAGTCACAAGGACTTGATGCTATTCATTCATTTAGTGGTTCTAAAGGATGTAGTGGCTGATCTGCTAAGAAGAATGCATCTCGTTAGGATGAGATGCTGTGCCAGAAGACCGGAAGCTGTCAAGTGCTGTATGTAATGTACTTTTAAACTGAACACAAAGAGCAGAGCTGGAATTTGCAGACCATCCTGTTTAGTTCCCACTTTAAACTTGCAGTGTGTGGCCTTTGGCAGAAAATTTTACCCCAGACAATTTTGGTGAGGCTCTACAAATCGTCATTTTTTATGGCATTGTGGAGAGGATGACCAGTGATGCAGAAGCAGAACTGAAAGTTAAAGCAGTCCAGTAGTACGCTGTGCTGCTTTCAGTGGCAGAGCTGTGACTTACCTTGGAATTTACACTCAGGTAACAACAGCAGTTTCTTAAGTGCTGACATTTGTAGCTGCAATTAGCTGTGTGGTCTTGTTCCCTCACTTTCCCTCCTGTTGTATTACCACAGTGATTTGTGCCATCACGCAGTGACTTGATCACAAAACTGATCCTGACTTCGAGAGGGGTCTGTAGCAAGCAGCAATTTCTAACCCAAGCTAGTTCCTCACTCTGGTCTAGTGGGTGGCTCTAACAGGAGACAGGATCATGACCCAAGGATCAGAACAAGCAGCAGTAGAGTCCTCTCTATTTGAACTGGCATTTTACCAGAACAGATGCTCATCAGATTATGCCTCTAGAATCTGTGACTCATCTTGCCCTCAAGTAAACATCCCAAGTAAAATACTGCATCCATTCTGTAAAATCAGAGAAAGTTGTGAGAAACTTGAAGGCAGTTCTTCTATAGCTGTCTGTATTAGCATGATGGTGGTAGATGACATTTGGTGTTTTTAGCTACAAAATAATTCATGCTGGAAGGAGTAACTTGAACTACTTGAAGATACTTCTATATTACAAGCAAATGTTCTGCAAAAACACATGTGTCATTATATATACCTAGGTGAAAGCTTCCTTGAAGAGAAGAAATATATAATATATAAGAAACATCCCTAAAATGTATTGAAATGGTGCTCTGCAGTAGCATAATATGGAAGTTCCTTATCTGGGCATCTCTGCTTAGATGAACTGTCCATCTGGTTTAATGAATTCATTTATGCTTTATCAATCACTGCATATACATATCCTTTATGTATTTTAAATGCTATTGTCAAGTAACAAGTTCTTGAAAACTAAGTAAAGTATTTTCAGTAACTTTACACAAAATAAAGTTGCTATATTTCTTGCTTTCAGTTCAATTACTTCAGATGATCTGTAAATTTTCAATAATGGCAATACATTCATTCTGCCATTTGGAGGAGCCTGTGCCACAGAATAATGATCTGAAGAAAGCTCACTTGTTTGCAAGGAAGAGTATTCATTTGGGAATTAGCACTGATGCAGCTCAAGGGTGCTTTTTCAAGTCTGGGTAAGTTTTCTTAAATTATACTTACTTGGGTTTGGTATGCTGGCATTTCATTTATATTAGCATATATGCTGTGTCCTGTCAGAGCCTTTGTGTTGGTCATTTGACATATGAAGTATGTTGAAATTAAAAGGCACGTGTGGGGGCACACGTATTTATGAGATGAGTGGAGGGAAATAGTCTGGAAAATAATTCTAGCACCATTTACTATCTCTGGAGTAGCTGTTGATGGGAGTTACGATCTTAATGACACAATTCTCTCTTGTTATGTGCTTTTTCAGACTTTTTGCATGTGTTTATTATATAAATTCAATATTTTGCTAAGCCTGAGTTGTTGTTTTGGATCAAAATGTTGGTTATTAAGTCTCAAGTAATTCAGAGTCAGTAAAAAGGAAGTCACAGTTAGGTTTTCACAACTTGCAAAATTTTCTACTTAAAAAAAAATCAGCTTTCGAATTTTTTTAATATTTATTTTAATTTTATTTTTTCTAAAATATGTCCTTAAATCTTGGCATTGTAACACCTGACCAGGATTTAATTTTAGACTAATGGTTTCTGTACATAGTGTTTATTTTTTTTTCAAGACATCCAATTATTTTTATAACTTAATGACTTAACAGCACAAGTTGGTTTCTAATCATATACTGTATGGGAGCTGCATGCAATGTACATTCAATAAGAACTATTAGAAGTAAATTAATAAAATAATTGTGAATATTTAAACAGGCACTTGAATTTCTTGTGTTCTCATTGCAAACTGCGAGGATTCTCTAACTGGCAATGAGTTTCATATTCCAACCAGCAGCCAAATAAATGATAATTTGGGAAAAGAACCCAACAGCCAAATGCTTCTTATCAGGTAGAGGACAGTTCTCCAGCCTTTTCAGTGGTACATGAATCAAGACTTAATTAATAATATTTGTCTTCTTTGTTGGACAAATTATTAGTTAAATTACTGGATTGCGTGCATCTTTCTAGATGCATACGTGATCTGAGAAACCTTAACGCTATCATTTGTCTTACTAAAAATCCTGCAGAATTAAATGGATTTCAAATTTCTCAAATATATTACTGTGGTATCCTTTGGGTCTGGAAACAGAGACTCTTGTTCTGTGTGTTTTCATGCACGTTTGACTTCCTATCAGTGCCTTCCTGATAGAGTACTGATCCTGAGAACTTCAGTGACATAGAAAGAGCATCACTTTTTTTTTTTAAGTGTAAGCCTTTAGTTTAGTCCCTTCATACTTGTAGGAAACATGAAGATACTGTTTTAAATAAATGCTTTATAAATGAAATGAATAATTAGAAGTCAGAAACCAGTTAAAAAAACCTTTTGAACTGTTAGTGTACTCCAAACAGGAACAGCAGTGGTGAAAAGGAGGCTGTTGCTTCAGTGTACTTCTAAAAATTGAAATGCATGTCCATAAAATGATCACAAACCAGAATTAATTCTGGAGACAGTGCTTATATTTTCTGATCCTGTTTTGTACGATGGATGCTATGAATAATGTTCACCAGCTACAATTTTAATTTTTTTTAAATTATACAAAATTATAAAAACCGAGGGCTTTGGTGTATTCAAATTTATTTTTAATGTAGTTGAATAACAATATTTATTCTTAAGCTTATTAGGTCCTGTTAGTGAGAATCTATTCTAGCTGCACATGAAGTCAATCTTTAATGGAACACAGTTCCATTGAACCCAAAGTAGAGTAAGAGTAAAACAGAAACCAAGTTCAGAATTATACATAATAATGCTTATGGTGTTTATAATATGGATATTGAGAGCAGCAAATGTATTTTTTTTTTTTTTTCACTCTTGCAGCAGAACTGTTATTTTCCTAATACAACCTCTGGTACAAGGATAAAATTAGTTTTTGTCAAAGAACAGAGTCCTGTATCTGAAGAGTAAGGTGGTAAGGTATTTGAGATGATATGATTTCAGCAAGCAGTTGACAGCAATTTCAGTTACTTGTTACTTTGCACACAAATGTACAAAAATACTTGATTCATCATGCATCAAGAAGTCTCAAACATTTTATATCAGCTCCTTTTTGCTGGTTGGGTTTTTTTTCCCCTTTTTATCTCATGGGTGGAATTTCTGAAAGCATTCAGCTCTGCTTTCTAAATGTGTTTTCTGTGAAATCAATGAGCTGACCTGAGTGGGAATGAAGGTTGGTTTATCTTTGGCGAGGCAAAGTTAAGTTGTCAATAACTGATGTTGAAATCCCATCCTTCAAATGCTAGGTCCTTGACATTCAGTGGGATGAGAATCTCAGAACTGACTACTGGGGACTCCCAAGCTACAGAAAAGGTAAATAACTACTTTGGAGGAGGAAATTAAAGGTGTCTTCTTTTTAAAATTATGATAATTAAGTAGCAAAGTGTGCAACTTAAACTATAAATATTTCCCACTTAACATTTAATTTAAAATAGACATGTCTATATTTGTGAGAGGATTTGTTAGTTGCAGTTTGAGCCTTATATAATTATCTAACATTTCAGCAGTACTGTTTCTAAAGAGGACTTCTATACTGACACAGGACATGAATGTCTAGTTCTAGTCCCATTTTCCAACATGAACCTGTAGTTGGTCCAACTACTGTGGTTTCCATTTTGCAAAGACAGAGATGCCTTTTGGTATTGAGTGTATAATTTAGAACTAACAGCTTCCATATTAGAGTAAGTGATAGGGACTCAGTTCAAATCATGGGATTAACTTGTTTTGTTTCCTGCTTCAGCTAGTCCCCACTTTCTCCAAGAATAGTGTAACTCAGTTTGTGTTGTGACAGCTCAGTATAGTTTGTAACAGAAAGCCTTAAAGTCACCCAGAACTGGTGCTGCTGTACTTTATTTCTGCTCTTGGAAAGTACAGTGGTGTAGCAGGTGCTGCTGCCTCAGTACTGGAGGCAGGAAACTTGGAGAGGAGCAGTGTGCAATGGCAGCAGGAGCTGTTAATGGCCATCTCCAGTAGCTCGTGCTAGTTCATCATCCAGGGTCCTCTTTTACTCTGCTTTTTGTGGGGGATGGAGAGGAAAAAGAGGAAAACAGTTCTGTAATTATTGGAAAAAAGCAGTAAGTTTTCCTTGTTAAAAAAACAAAAAGTTTTTCTTCTGTTGTAGTGTTTCAAAGAGAAGACATTACAGATTTGGGTATTTGTTTTTAAGACTTATCCAATTTCAACTGTAGACTTACTTCCTTGCCACCCTCAAAACCAGAAAGATAATATGAAAGGATCAGTATTTTGAGATCAAAATCAAGAATAAAAACTGAGAGTATTTTAAGATAAAAGATTACAACAAATCAAAGAAATACATGTATTACCTTTTAAGATACTTAACTTCAATGAACTGTTAACATCAATGAGATCTATTTAGGGTTTTCTATGTTCAGTGCTATAGGCAATATAGAATGTGAGAGAAACAGCTGCATCTGAAATAGATCAACTGCTTTAAGAAAGTGAGCAACTATTCCTGCCAAGCAATTGGTTAAAATAACCTATTAAAATACAAGTGGTTTTATAGTAGCTTCCTAATTCATTTAAGTAAGTAGAAGGAATATCACATGTTTGTAATAAGTTGCGTGTTCCTAAGTGGTCAAGAATACAAGGTTTGGGGTTTTTTTCCCCCTATAGAAATGAGTAATCCCTGTAATTCTTACCACAGGATATACTAAACAATTGGGGGCAAATTCCTGTACCTGTTGCATTCGTAAAGTTATAGCAAATCTGAGCAACAGTTACTAAAGGTTCTTAAAAAATAGTAAAAAAAAAATCGTGTAGCACACAACACATTCAATCATAGAGAAGTGACGTATTTTGAGACAGTTCATACCACTGTAGGTAAGTTTGTGCTGTTAGCACTTTAAAATAAAGTATCTGAGCAATACATAAGCTGTGCATGTACCTCTCTCTGTGGGTAACCCATTGATATTATAGTTTTATGGAATATCTTTGTTCCACTGTTCTTTGGAGTACAGTTAGCTTCCTGCCCGCTCAGAGATGTATCTTGCCTTGTTCTTGGGACTTGTGTTCCAAGAATGTCTGAGAGGGCTCGTGGGAGCTGATGTGTACCTTACTTAGGGCTTAACAGCAGTGGCAGGACTGGATACCACCCAGCATGCTACACTGATTTTAGGTCCCAACATGATGACATTTTTTTTGAGAGCAGGCCCAGGAATTTGTTATCCTGGTCATGAATATCCAGCTTAAATGCTCTTCTCTTGGATCCCACTCTTTTATTGTTGTCATATTGAACTGGTTGGTTATATTTTTGAAGGAGGAGAGTCTGTTGCCATATCTGCAATACAGCTATGGGAGTTTCAGGGTCTTTCAAGAAAGGATATCTCGTTCCTGACATGCTCACCAAGAAGAGGTGATGAAGCTGATGCAGTGCTTTGAAGATTAACTTCGTTACCGTGCGGTGGAAAGGTAATTGTGTATGTTATGGAATACCATCAAAAAGAGCAGTAAAGTTGATTTTTAAGGAGTAGATTTTAAGTATTGCATCCTTCAATATGCTTTCTGTAAGTTAAAAGTATTTTAGATTAATATTTACAGAATTTTGGAGTATTGAGAAATGATAATTTCTGTGTATAATAGACTATATTTACTGGCAGGTCTTTAGTGCTCTGTTAACTATTTGCAATGAGATAATTTTTCTAAATAGATATCATGTTTGTTTAACAAGATTTTCTATATAAGTATGCCCTTCCCAGTAATTTACGATAGCATGCTATACAAGAATTGAAGTGCTAAGTTTTATTTTCATTTTTTTTCTTCTTACTGATGTTTATCAACTAGCAAACAAAAAACCTCCACTTTTAAGCACCTCACTTTTCAACACAGATCAATCCCTGAGATAAGAACATTTATACCATTAAAAGTAAATATTTTACTATTTTTTAATAACTAATGTACCTCTCAGTACGTGTGCTAGGTTAGGGTCGCTGCAGTTCTTATTCTTAGTGAGGCACATATAGTTCACCTTCGATAAGTAAGCTACAATTGTAGGTGTTCCACTTCATCCAAAGATTCCTGAGAGCAGAGGTCTTATTTTAGGGGGAGGCAGAGATAGGGAGACAAAAGCAATGCATTTCTCTTGAGTCTGTTTTGGAAGCTGTTGTAAAGAAGTCACAAGTAAAGAGGAAAATGCATTTTTGTTTTATCAGGTGATTCTGGTGTCTCAACTTAGTTGTCTGGGAGTTACCATTCGTAGAGTCCCAGGGACAACACAGTGGTTAAAACTTTTTTTTTCATTTGTTTTCTCCTTTGATAAATAACTAAACTTTGTTCCTTTAGAAGCAAAAAACGTTTTGTTGTTGGTTTTTTTTTTTAATGGCACAGCTGGAATTGACAGATGCTGTTTCAAATGACCAAGTAAAGTACAGGTAGTGTGAAAGTTCTATTGTGCAGCTGAACTAAAGGAATTTTGCTGGATAACTGCTTGTCTGTTATTGTCATTGGCAAGTTGCAGGTAATTTCCAAAGCTGTAGTCTGGCAGAGGAGTAATAATTGCTTTTATATGTATTTTTCAAGCCAAGAGACACACTTTACTTTTACCAGTGTTTTTACAAAGATTCAAATTTACCACAACATTGTTGCTAAAAAAAAAAGTTAATTTTAACAGGAAAAGAGGTATGAAGAGAATAGTGACACCTAAGTGGCACAGAGAAAACTTTTGTCAGATGAGCTCCTAACAGAATCTGGCAGAAATTCAAATTCTGGTTTGTCTCTAGTAATTCCATTAGCATTTCAAAGGTTGGTGATGTTCTGGAAATGACACAGGAGGGATTATTTTTTAAGTTAAGAATTAGTACTCTAAAGTGTTTCCTGCACTAGGAATATTGTTGCTATCTTGCAGTAGGTAAATGAACTATATCTGAGACACTCAGTTTTCTATCAGACATTTCTCTGCTTTATCTGTACTGGCATAATTGAAGTATCAGCCACCTTTCCCCGGTGTGAATAGAGCTGTATCAGTATAAAGCTGTATCAATTGGTAGCTTATTTCCACATAGAAGGAAACAAACTTGGAGCGCTGGCCCAATTCCAGAAATTGTTTTTAATTATATTGCAGTTGCTATGCCTGTATAAACTATTCCTATTGGAGATCTTGCACCAGATGAAAGTGACTTTCATCTAGTTTATTTTCCCTTATCCATACAGCCCCATAAAAATTACACCAGTTCCACAGGTTTGGTTTGCCTTTGTAGGCAGACTTGCTCTTTACACTGACTTATCTCCATTTATGCTAAAGGATATAAACAACATGTGTTTTGACAATGAAAATACATCGTCTGTTCTGATATAAGCCTAATCTATTTAGTTAACACTAGCACAAGTACAGTTTACTGTGAAGGTTAGAATATTTCCTTCTGGCTGTGTGCACCAGAGCCTGTAGAGCAGCTGTCCCCGTCCTGAATCCCAACAACTATTATTCAGCATCAAGTACAATGTTTTACGTACTCTTACCAACTTTCAACTACTGTTTTATAGATCAGTATCTTGCCTCACTTTTATGCTATCCAGTATGTGTTACCTAGGAAAGAATTAGGAAGGCTGAAGTCAGAATATCAGAACCTGGATCACTTGCAAACAGGGCTGATCTGCAAGTGCTTGTCCTATAGAGATAGTTGAGTAGATTCAGATTGTCTCTGTGTAAAAGCTACAAGTGAGGGAGAGATCTTTGATCTATCTTAAGGTGTGGAGAGGGGACTGTGGTGAGGAAAAGAACTGAAAATAAGTATAAAGCAAGTCTAAGTATACTGCTCTAAGCCTGGGAGCAGTAAAGAAAGGACCTTGCCAGAGACTAACTCACAGGAACAGAAGAGCCAAAAGCCCAGGGACCTTTGACCATTCAGAGAATGTTCACGAACTTTAATTAGCTGATCTCTGTCCTGTGCTTACTGTTTCTTCCACCTCTTGCTGTCCATTCTACCTCATCACTTCTGCTTCTTTCCTGCATACTGCATATGCTTCCTCCCACCCAATGTGCCCTCCTTACCCTGTACCTCCTTCTATGTTGTTTGCAAGCAAAAGCCACCTGCAAAGTAGAATTACTGTTACATTTACTGCAGTCCTGCTGTTTGTGCTGTGTGTGGACTTTTCCCCTGTGCTGTCTTACCTGTTTAGACTTGGTTTTTTTTATGTGGTCAGGGACCTTTTACTGTTCTGTGTATTTGCTCTATCCAGCAGAAATGGAACTTCAATTTTCATAAGTCCTTAGAAGACCTTAAGTATAGTTTAGAATAATGTTCCTTTATCCTGTTCTTTTATAAAAATCATTCATGGACAAATGACCACTCTTAATGAGATGAAATATATGAAATTCCATGGGATGAAAAGGAATTTTGCTCTTACATTTTTTCTATAGGTGAACCAGTGATTTAAAAGTATAATGTTACAGCTGTGGTCATATTAGTGTCCAGCATAATAGGATGAACATTTCAGAATGAATTTTCTACTTGCTGTGTTTGCATTGCACTTGCAGTGGTTTGCAAATTGCTGGTTTGTTTTCCATGTCTTACAGCTATATAATTTGCTTTCTAGAAACCATTTTGGTAGGTGTGGGTTGCTTGTCAGATATCCATTCCGAAGCTTGAGTGCAAAGGAAGCAGGGTACTAATGATGCATAAGAATGGATATCTCGAGGATAACAATGGATATGGCAACTTCAAAAGCAGTGGCATTCTGGTAAGAATTTGCATGTAATTTATTAAACACTACATGATAGTTCTCAGTAAAATGTGTTTGTGTCTCTCTGAGGATTTGTCTGATGAAATTTTCTTCTAAGATGTGAAAAGTAGGAGGATTGCTCTATATCATGAAGTATTTTAAATTCTGAAGCATTGTACAACAACTTTACTTAGCATTGACTTCTTGCATATAAAAATAGTGAAAGCATCTTTTTAGAGAAGTAAGTTATTTTAGAGAGGGAGTTAGTGGCCATTTATGGCTCACTGTTTGTGAGCCTGTTTCTCTGAATATTTAGAACCGAATATTTTTGAACTGTCTTTTAAAGAAAAAATGGCTTTTTTCATGCTGAGTATAATCTCTCATGGCATATTTCACCACGACACATGAGAATGTTCTAACAGACATTGCATCCAGCTTTGCAAGAGATGCAAAACATGTAATTATCGACAAACTAATCATAGCTGGAAACTTTTAATCCTCGTGTGGATTAAAAAAATATGGCAGTGTGCTAAGTTACTGTACTGGTACTACTTTGTTGGAAGTTTCACACCATTTAAATAATGTGCACAATTAGAAAGTGCAAGTAAAAACACCAATGAAAGTTTTACTGTAACTGCAGTGTAGTAGAGGTGATTCCTTTAAATTTAGTATTTGAAATAACTTAGGCAAACAATTCCCTAAGCAAAAATTCATGTTTTCACCAAAGCCAAGTATATTCTTACCTGTATATATACTGACTTATTGAAATTAACAAAGAATTTGTGCCTCTTTTTCTTCCTACTTTTTGAATCCCACTGGTGGTTTATATTGAAGTGGAACTGTTCTGGTGGCAGCTGGCAGTTCTTAGAGCTTCTTGGTAAGGGTATTTTGAGGTGCTGGATGTGCATGTGCTCTGTAGTAAAGAGCAGCGCAGACACTGCGCATTCTTCTGACGAACCAGTTTCGTAGCTGAGACAGCTGTTCCAGAGCATGCTACTTCCAGTGAAATTAGGGTTTAGACACACCTCAGGAACTCTTAATTTTGTCATGCCCTGCAGAAAGCAGTGGTGGCTCAGGAGCTGATTCACAAGCAGATTAGGCATTAATCGGATAGACTGTGCTGGTCAGAGGGGTGGTGGTTAATGTCTGAGTGGTAGCAGTGGGCCTGTCAGAGGCCTTAGCCCTGCTGAGAGGCAAGGATAAGGAGCTCAGACACATCCTTGTGCTAGCACAGATACTTCCCATGGACACACAGTGAGAGCAGGAAAACAGGGTTGTATTCTCATGGGGTTGAGCACCAGCCAAGCTGACAGAACCCAGCTGCTCTGGACTCCTTTGCACAGTATAGATGTACATCATAACAGGTACCTAGGGCAGCATTAATTGAAATAGAGCATCCTCACTAAGACACTGGGAGAGGAAGGACAGAGGATGTCTGGTAGGTGAGCTCCTGAGAGGTCTGTGGCCACACTCCAAAGGTCTGATATAAGTGCAGAAGTTAGACCTAAAAAGATTAATGTTAGCAGTCTCCTTATTTGAAATTAGATTGGCAAGGAAGGTGACTAAGAGTGACTATTTAATATCCCTTTCTGTAACACTCAGTTTTTCATTTTTACTTTCGAGGTGGGAGGGAGAAAAAATCTGGCCCTCAAAGTACTATGCACTCATTCCAGTGCCAAAATATGAAACACAAATCAGGAACTTAAATTTAGGGGCATAGTAGGTTCCCTTAACTGCACTTGGACAAATGTGCACATTAGATATATGAATGTAAACTTAGATACCTGCTTTGATGTACTTATAAAGGTCTTTTTTGACTGCTGTGATTCTGTGGGCTAATGTCGTAAGAAGCTAATGGAGAGGAAGCTAGGCTGCTTACAATTTTTTTTTTCTTGCCAGGCTAATCTTTCACTCAGGTTCATTGCACGTCAAGTGTTTGGTTAATTATTTTATCTCATTTATATTTTAAACCAACTTTTTGAGGGGGAGGGGTGGGGGGAGAGGGGTCTAAAGGAGTGGTGATTAAGTTCTTAGTTTTAAATTCCCTCAGATTCTGAAGGAGGATATCAGTGAAGAAAAACCTAGTTTGCAATTTCCATGTCTTAGAGGTATCTTGTCTGTAGCTGCAGTAGTTATAAAAGTCAAGTCTGGAGTGTCTTTTTTGTTGATATTTTCTAAGATGACTGTACTGACTGGTATGGTTTCAAATTAAAACAGCCAAGTTATTGACTTGTAAAAGAGTTGACTGTCATTTACTGCTTAATCCCTCTTTTGCTGAATCATTTCTGTGATATTAACTTTATTTGTGACACTTTAGTAGGTGCAGGCCTGAGGGGGAAAATGTTATAGTTCTTTCACAATTCATTGGTTTGTGGATATTTCTGTTATGTTGTTTCCACACTGAATGACTCATATGTTAAATGAACGTGCCAGCCTCGAGGCATGCCCTTGCTACTGCAGCCCACAGTGAAACTTGATGCCATTGCACATAGAAATGTGGAAGATGCTCATATCCGTTTGAATCCTTGGGAAGTTCTGTGCACTTCGGACGCGTGTGCTAGCAATTACTCAATGCATGTTCTTTCAAAAGGCTGCCTTTTACCATGTCTGATTGCTCTTTTTCACACTGTTGATTGGCTGAGTTTGTAAGCTACATCTGTCTTGTGAGCCCGAGTTGGAACCGAGAAATAGTAATTTTTAGTTGTTTTTTTTTCCTTTTAACAAGGTGGTACAGTTTCATTGTATTCATTTCTGGATTATTTGATGAGAGGTTACGGAAGTATCTGATTTGCATTGCCACCTGGGCATTTATTAAAGTATTTTGACAGATTCAGAAATTGTTTTATTTTGGAAGTTGATAGCACAGATCTAATGCTCTCCACACTGTGAAAACACTAATTAATGTTAGATTGAACCAGCTGGACCTGGTTACCTTAGCTCTCCTTGAATTTTGGCTTTCTTACCCATTTGATTTTTCATTGTTTAATAAGAATATGAAAGACTAAAAAGATTTACCAATTGATGAAGTCACACAAATTATCACTTACATTACAGAAGCTTCACATCAGAATGTTGCTAGGAGCAGGTTCTTTAGTATCTGTAATAGGGAGAGAGATGTACACTCACAGCAGTGAGAAAGGCTTTGAAAAGTATATGAAGTAAAACTTTATTGATATTGTTTTGAGTCTTTAGGACGTTTGGGCTTTTTTCATGTGCCATATAGTGGTGTTAACTCTAAGCCTGCCTTGATTTATATAGTGAAAGTATGTATATGGCCCCAGAATTTTTCTTCTGTGGTTTTGTTTTGTGGTTTTGATAGGAGTAAGAAAGACTGCTGTGACAGGATAGATAAAACATATCACAAGTCAGGTATTTTGGCTTTTAAATAATGGTCGTGTTCTGTCATGCATAGTATGTAGTGGAGGAGATTATGCCAAAGCAAACAGATACATTTATGGGAAGACCACTCTTTAATATAAATTTTTCACTCAACATTATTCATGGCTTTACACTGGGTGCAACTTTTTCTGTGTGTGTCCCTGCTTGTTTTCATGAGGAGGTTGTCACTGCTCACCTAACTCTACTTTCACAGATGGGGAGCTTGTCTGTCCCATCCCTTGTCAGCTTTGGCAGCAAGACTAGGCACATTAATGAAAACTATGTGCAACTGCTAACAAAATTGATCGCAGTTCCACAGGAAACACTGGAAGGCAATAAAAGGAAGTGTTCAGTCCTGTTTGCTGTTCTAGCACTCCCAGACCAAGTCATCTCAGGTCACTTAAGGATGTCTCACTAAAATGGTATTAAAACACATAAAGTTGTAACAATTCTACTGTTTAATCTTCAAGTGGTGTTGATGTACAGACAAGAAGAAGGAGGTAGCAAAATGAAAATACATCAGAAATTACTGTGCTGGCCAGGCTGATGTGTTTGAAAGAATTGTGTGA
The DNA here is from genome assembly GCA_910950805.1 of Acrocephalus scirpaceus scirpaceus. Taxonomy (NCBI): domain Eukaryota; kingdom Metazoa; phylum Chordata; class Aves; order Passeriformes; family Sylviidae; genus Acrocephalus; species Acrocephalus scirpaceus. The sequence continues at coordinate 48,450,347 of OU383774.1, read as the reverse complement.
AGGTGCTGAGGGTGGTAATCTTGTACAGGTGCATTTACTTTTAATAGACCATAGTAACAACAGCAAGCCAGAAAGCGGACATGCTGGTGTGTTCCACATCTACAGCTGTAAAAGCTGCCTCGCCAGACTTCTTCCTGCCATCTCCTCTCTTCCTAGTCTTTGGCTTGTCAAGAGCCTTCCTTTGTTTGCTGGAAGACATCCTGGAATCGTGCTCATGTCTGCTGCAGCATGTACAGTTTTAGTCCTGCTCTCCCGCTTTCCCACCTGTTCCAGAACGTTTTTTCTGTTCCTGTACTGCGTGATGAAGATGAGCAGCTCTCAGGTAAAGCTCAGGGACTGAGTTTTGACGTACAAATCAGGGTTTGTTACAAATATAGAAGGAGCATCGATGTCAGGGGCTGCTGGTACCGTCTTCTTCCTTTTCCTGTGGAATCCCTCGGTGCTTTTCTCTCGGCGCGGGGAGGCAATTTCACCCTTGGCAGTGCTCAAGCTCTGCCGGTTATCGGCACACGGATCGTGTTGCACATGAGCACGTCCAAGTGGCCTCAGAGTGTTCCCCGTGAGATGTGTCTAGAGCCAGCACGGCCAGGAATTTCTCCACTGGGATGGTCCGGGCATCGCTTCGGAGCCTTCAGCCCGCCGGGGCGGGAGGCGAGAGGCTCCTGCCCGGGCTCGGCGGCGTTAGGACCCGACGGGTCGTGCCTTCCTCTCTCCCCGCTCCCTCCCTCCCCAAGTCGCTCCCTGCGGCCCCGGGAGCGGCAGCCGCCCGCAGCCGACCGGGACCGGGGCCGGAGGGACCTTTGCCCGCCGGCCCAGCCGCTGCCCGGGGCGGGCGGCGCGCCCGCTCCACGCTGGCTTCATGTCAGGTTTCTTTTGTTCATTTATAGCAGAAACTTAGCTCTTCCTTCGGTGGTTATGCAGGGGATTGTGGCATGTGTTCGCGTTCAAAAACGTGCTTTGGCTAATGCTAAAATACGTCGAATTTAATGCCTACATGATTTTCGCAGTACAAGACTTACAGCAACTACTATGTATCCTGCTGAACTTTTTGCAGTATAATATTTGAAACAAGACCGTAAGAATAAGAGTTCTAACCATTAAATTAGAATTAGAGTGGAGCAGAAGTTGATATATTATCTGACACTTGGCTTCTGTAGTGCCTGTCACAAAGTAATGGCTCTCTTAAACTGTACATTAATCATCAACAACAAGTTCAGAAATGTCTGTTTCAGTCCAGAAATTCTTATTACCAAATAAATAGCTTTGTTACTGTTGGAATGAGCAAAGAAGTGTCTTTAACAAGAAATTCCTTTACATCTAAATGAAGTAAGTTTACACCTTTTCTCCCATGAGTGTAGTTTATTGGTCTTGCCCACCTTCTACTTAAAACAAAAAAACCATGGGGCAACTTTGCAGCTAAATATCCAATGAGGTATATTTCAAGTTATGTACATTCAGAACATACTATCAAGTATATAATAGCTTTAGAAAAGCAAACTGTCCCTTTTATTTTAGAAAGTGACAGTATTTGTTAATGGGATGTGTTATTAAAATAATCACAGGTAGAAACTGTACAACTGAAAGGTAAATCTGCCGAGTGACAGTTCTTGCACTCAAATACACAGCCCATGAAAACAGCAAAACAGAGTAAGTTACCCAAGGAGAATAAATTTTATTTTCTTAATATCCTGGTGGTGAATGGTCTGCTGCTTTCAGATCACAGATGATGTTGCCTTTTGGGTTCAGAAATTTTATACAGCCTTTCTGCAACCGGTTGCATTGCTTTTATTCCAGATAGCTTTCCTGTCATTGCTGTGGCAGTAACGTCTTCTCAGACCCACAGCTGCCCATGAGAAATTCCCTTCTCTACCAGAACCGGAGCATACACTCAAGTATCACCACATAAAGTTCATGTAGCTCTTTAAATCTCTCAGTTTCTTGTGTCCTAGTACAAGCTGTATTTTCCCTATCCAAGAAAGAGTTTCCAGGCAATCTATCTGGTTCTTTGTGCTGTCTATATTATTGACGTATGAGTCTTCACTTTTACTGTCTGTTGCACTGTGTGATGCTTCAGCCTTTTACTTCTGCCCTGTTTACCTGACCCAGCCCCTGACTAAGCCCAGCCTTGCACTGACAGTGCTGGCAGCCTCTCCTTCTCCCCCATCTCCAGACAATATCATATTCTCTTTACCTTCCCAGATATGATGGGAAAAAATCAACCAAAATATATGAAACCACATCCTTATGCTCTTTCATTTTTACCATGTCTATCCTAATAAAATTAAGACTCTGCTCTTTGATAGAAAATTATAATGCTATATCTGTTTTATATAGGTTATAATGTTATAGTTGTTTTTGTAATTGCTAATACAACAGGGCAGTGTGGGTCTTAGTATGTGCAGTGACAATGTGCATTTCAAATTAAACCAGGATGATCTAATCAAGATAACCAAGGAGTAGAGTTGTGGCATGCTAAAGATTCAGTGCTTAAGCTAATTCTAGCTTGCTTGTCTGTGAGTGCATGGTAAGTAGTCAGTTCTTAGGTGCTTGTTAGCAAGATTTGTAATAATCCTTGTTAAAATAATTCTTTTAAAAAGTGATAAAGGGAACACTGGTATCAGATTTTTGAAAAATAAACAAGCTTCTAAGAAACTGGCTGTGATTGGAAATGAGGGAAAAATATATTTTAGGTAGAACATCCAGTGATGGAGTAAACAAGTTTATAATCGTGCTGGTTTTAATTTTTCACGTATTTGCCTTTACTGCTCACATAAAAGTTTAATGTGTCCAAATTTTAGTTGTTTCAAAACCTTCTCAAGACAACTATTGTTGTTAATGAGCTATTAATAGTATTTAATGCAAACTGTAGGAAGAGCTACTGTGAGATTGTGAATAAAATTTCAATAATGAAATCAAGTTGCTATTTCTTTTTTCAATTTATTTTTTTACATAGGGATTATCATATTTGCTTAAGCCATAATACAGTTTCCTGTTTGACTAGTAAATACCTCCTAATGCCTCAGTTGATGTTAACTACAAGTAAGTTGCTTCCTGACTTCTTTATGTATTTACTGGTTTAATTTATACTGTAATTGATGGGGACATTGTATTTAGACCAATAACTGAATTTCCATGATAATCAATATGAATGGATTATATATGATGTGAAAAAACATTTCTTCTGCTCAGTTTTGAATTTTCCACACTTTCAGTGTTTCTTTGTATTTTTCCTTGTGTTGTAAGATAGCAGGCATACAGATGTCTGACTTGACCTCTCTAGAGCAATTACTTTACATGTCCATGCATAATATTCTCGATTTGAAACTTTCTAATTCCTCTTCATAGGGTATTTTCTATGTTTATTACTGTTCACACTTGAACCCTGTCCATATCTTTAGTATCCTTTTGGAGAAAGAGTGACCTGTACCTCATATGGGATTTTTTTTTTTTCTGGTAAGGTCACAGCACTGATTTTTATAATCCTATTACACTAGTTTTCTTTTAATTGTCTTGCATTGTTTAAGCTGCCTGTGGGTTAATAAACCTGGTGGGGTTTTGGGAGGTTTTTTTGATTGTAGTGGTGTATTGAGCAGAGATTTTTCACTAAACTGCTGAAGTGGGCCCTGGTTCCTCCCTGAGCCCAAAGCAACTGGTATGTTTTCCCATTATGGGATAACTGATCTAATGATTGACTTCCATTAAACAGATGCAACCCTACCACCCCCTTGCACTTGACACTGGCATGTAGTGATAGGACAAGGGTTAATGGCTTCAAACTGAAAGGAGATAGATTAGATGTTAGGAAGTAATTCTTTACTGTGAGTGTGGCGAGGTGCTGGAACAAGTTTCCCAGAGAAGTAGTGGATGCCCCATCCCTGGAGGGGTTCAAGGCCAGGTTGGATGGGTCTTTGAGCATGTGGTCCAGTGAAAGGTGTTTACTATGGCAAGGGGGTTTGGGATTAGATGATCTTTAAGGCCCACTCCAAACCAAACCATTTTGTGCGTCTATGACTTCTCTAATTGATATTGACAACTCCTGAAATGGGGCAAGGACTTCATAGCTGATGGCCCTTGTCTTTTGTTTTTCATGTAAGTTATCTTGGCCAGACCTTTAAACAGATAAGTGTCAGTATTTGTGAGTAAGTGAACGTAAGACTGTGAGTAAATTAAATCTATGAGAGACTAAATGTTATTGACTAACATCAATTTATCTGGAGATTTTGTAGGTAACTGTTACCCTCCCTGCACCTAACACACTGAGTTTTATTTCACTAAGTTCCTTACAGTTGTGTCTTTAGTTTGAAGCCTCATAAACCAGACTGTTTTTTAAATAGGTTTTTTTAATATGTGTCTGTTATCTATCATCATTTAAACTTGATTTAGTGTTTCTGGGGTCCACTTACTAATTTTGATTAGATTAATAATTTTCCTTGATTCTGAGTAACTGAAGTAACTGCAGATTTTATGCCATGATACTTGCCCCAGTTTCTGAATTATTAATTACTGTACCATAATACAGGACCAAGTATGTCCTTTTCAGCATTTTGCAGTTAACTCTTTGCTACTAATGACATTTATTATAATGAAATCAAATAATTTAATTCATTATTTTCCATGGTCAGATTTTGATCAGATTTGGATCTATGACTGACAGTGTCCTCATTTTTTTGTTTGTTTGCTTCAGGAGGCATTTTTCTCTTACTTTGGGCCATGAAAGAACTTATTTTCTGTTATTTGGAGCAAGAAGTAGATCATTACCAGTAGCAGTTGTTCTGTTCTATTTTCTTTTTTACGTCGTGCCTGGTATGACTTTTGATTATTGTTTATGCTGCCCATTCCAATGTCTAATCACCCTTTATGTGAATAAATTCTTGATATCCTAACTCTTCCTAATATTCCTATTCTCCCTTCTCTGCTTTTTTAGCTATGTTGATTTGTCTTGAGGATTTGCCCATGATTCACAGTGGGGAGAAAAAAGCTGTTGCCAGCCATGAACACATTCCAGGTCTTTATTGTAGGATTGAGGAATTTAGTAAATACCAGAGTTGAAGTTAGTGCACAGAGCTGTGTATCATCCACCAGGCATATGTGTGTAATGCTATGATAATTGCGTGATCAGGATCTGTTTAATAAAATACATTGTAAGACTGTTTTTTGTATAATTGTAAAATAACTAGTTCCTATGATGCTTTGCATCACGCAGACAAGTGCTTGAAAGAATATCTGCAATTTTAAATCGTGGCAGTGTAAATATGACACAGTTGAAGGCAGAAAACATACACAGAGGAGAAGGGAAATGCTAGTAGCAGGAACATTCATACTTTAGGGATCCAACTCATGTAACTAAATCAAAAGACTGATTTCCGTAGGCCATTTCCACAGCATATGCAGAGACTCCTTCACAGGACATTTTGCAGTGTTTCAGGAGTTCCTTCAACCAAATCCCTCTCAAGGAGCCTCTCTCTATTTACTGTAGGGTAGGATCTGTCTCCTACATCCCACTCTTGCTTACTTTAGACATTTGAAAACAGGTGATGTGTATATAACTACTTATCACACATTTTGCTCATAGGGGCTGTAGGGGCATGTTAGTAAGCTGAATTTCAGAGAAAGCTTTGAACAACAGTAATGCAGTATGTTTTCAGATATTTAAGGGAGTTTCCATAAAGTGTAAGTTGTAAAACAGAAAAAGGCACAAGAGGTTTGTTTGAAAATACACCATGTGGGTGTGAGAGGAGCTGGAAACTGGACTCCTGACACTGAGTAGCAGGTGGGAGATAGGAAGGGAAGAGATACAAGAAGCATCCCTGAATTTTATTTTTTTATCAATAAAAAGTGGAGGTTTTTAAAAGTGTTTTAGCCAAACACAACATAGTAATCAAATTAGACAGTATGATCTAATGGTCTTTTCAGCTTTACATTTTATGAAAATTGGCCTTGTTTCAAACATTAACAAACCACAGCTGTCTTCCTGACAAAGATGAAGGAGCAATAGGTGTAGCAAGGATGGACCTTGAAAGTGAAGACAAGTGGTAGATGCTGCAGAAGTAGCCAGGGAGAGCTGTGGAGATACTGATGTGTTCTCCAAGTGACTAGGAAAAGGACCTTTGCAGCACTTCTCTGAGTGAATGTGTGTGATACTAGGCTGTGTTTGTCAAAAGCAGAGAGAAAAAATGTTGCTAAATCAAAAAAAGCATAGAGCAAAATCTTGCTGAATCAAAACATCATGATGATGATGATTAACCTGATTGAATACTTTAGCTGATTGGGAGGATTAAGAAAAATACCATCTTGGAAATACTGCATTGAAAGTATCTGCAAATTATGAATATGAATCTTGGGATTTGGAGTATCTTTGGGATGTAAGGTGATGCTAGAGTTACATGTCTGAGCAATAGGCAGAAATATGGTGTAGCTGTGCAGCTTTGTGTGTGTCACCAACAGTTAAGTCATACATAGGAAAAACTGTAAAGATCTGTCCTCAAATATAATTGTATTATTTGACGTTCTTCACTCCTACAACTGCTTCCCACATAATATTGCTTAGAATATTTCCCCACCTGCCACAAAGGACTGGACATTAATTGTTGAGTTTGATTTGTAATGTCACAGTGGGGTGGCTAGCATGAAAAGATGTATTTTGCATTTGCTGGGAAGGCACTGATCTTTTCATTTGGTGAACACAGATACAGTAATTTCCTTACAATTAAATTATGAAGTCAAGTCTTCTAATAACAATACTCCATAGTATTTCAGTAATAATTACTTGATTCTATTCCTTATTCTGATTCTGCCTGATGATATAAGAATTCCCCCCAGGAGGAGGAAGCTTTCAGTTTGCTTGAGAATTTTATAGCCAGGTCCCATACCAGCCACAGTCATATTTTCCTTCCCCTGTCAGCATGTACTGGAGCTCACAGCTCACTTGAGAAAGGACAGAGGAAATACATCTGCTCTTGGCTAACTTTCCAGCGGTGTGTAGTTGTATGGACATGGTAGCAAACAGGTGTGAATTAGAATTGTTTCTATGCTTTTCTGACTTAAACCAGAGATGAGGAAGCTTTAGTATCAAGGAGGCATAACCTGAAGAAAAATCCAAACAGCTTTTTTGTTGTTGTTTTTCAATAAATTTCTGCCAGGTGTGGAAATCTAAACTGTTAATGTATGTTTGCAAGAGCAAGAAGAAGGTTGTCTTAGGTTTTGAGCAGTTAGGTGTCCAGATTAAAAAGATAAAGCTTCAGGAAAAGAAGTTAGAACCCACCTTTCTTTGGAACTGTAACTCTGGCAAGGAATTTGATATTAATGGCTCATCAATAGTTTCAGGTTTTTCAAAGAAAGAGCAGTGATAGTTAGATAAGGCCGTAAATTACTCTCTGCTTGCTAAAAATGTGTGAAATCATAAATTCATTGGGCAAACATACCCCATGGCACACTGGGCCCTGAGACTGGGACCTCTGCGTGCACAGGGCTGAGCCCTGCCAGCTGCATCTTTCCCCCAAGTCCCCATATGCCTACAGAGTGACTCCAGGTTTGAGGCTGTAACTCTGGAGATAAAATAACCAAAATCTGGCACTATATTTGAAGTCCAGTAGATTCTTTACCATGTGCCAGTTTCAGATATACCTGTGGGATATAACTGGGTATTAAATATGAAAATGGGAGTAAAGATTTGGTATCTGTCCTGAGCTAACACCAATTCTAAAAAGACAAACACATTTCCTTTCTTCACAAATTTTGGAAATCTCATCTGCCTTGCATATCTATGAGTTTCCTTATATATAAGTAGTCTAAGTCAGTGTGTCATCTTGGCAAATAATGGCTTAATGTCCATGTGCATGGGAAACTTTGTTTATAATATTATTTTTTCCTGTCTAGAAATAATAGTAGTTTGAGTCCTTATCTCTCCATGTGTGCTATAGGCAAATCAATGTCTCAGTGAATTTAGGAAGTTCATGTCCTCATGTATCTTGAGTAAATTTTTAAACTTATTATTAATAACTTATATTAATTTTTTAATGTAAAGTATCTTGGTGCATCTTAAGCCATCCTGTAGGAGATACAAAAGTAATCAGAGATTGTTGATTGTCTTCAACATTTTTTTTTTGGGTAGAGGGTGTATTTATATTGATTTGTCTGGTTACATGCTGGTCTCTGAAGGTAGGAAGAATGGTGTCATACTCCTGGACAATTCATTCTGTCTTTGGTCTGGCTAGCTCAAAGAGCTCGTGCTAGTGAAGGTACAAGGTGCAGTAATGACATTTATAGGCACGGGGAATTGGCCATTATGGCCTCCCAAGCTGAGAGATAGCCTTAGGTAGAGAGGAAGCATGGACCCCTTCCTGGGGTGGATGATAGGTGCTGGTGTGGAAGTTTGGATGACACAGCTCTCCACAGTGTAGCTTGTGATTCCACGTGCTTGTGCCAAATCTGATATTCCTGTAGTGTCTTCCCTGTTTCGGTCACGCACTCCTGTTGTGTTAAAGTCTATCTTTCAGTGGGCAAACCTCATTATGAGGTAGGCAATTTTGCTACAGCCTCTTTTCTCATTAGCAGTTGTATGGTACTAGGTGCATGCTACCATAGGGTTTCACTGAAACCTTAGGAAGACTCACTGCCAAGCTAGAATCTCTCACGACCTTCAGATAGGCATAACAATGACACTTCTTACAGAAATATTATTTAGTTTCTGTCAGTTTTACAGTGTTTAAAAATACAGGGAGATTATCTCATTTTAGTTTTGGCCGTCATGTTCTAAGAGGCTGAAAATCTACATGAAGAGCTGATGCAGATAAATACATCACCTTTATTGATTTTAGACCACTCTCTTTTATTAAAAATAATAAACCAAATTACATATAACAATGAAAAAGCATCAACACACAGGAGGTGAGCAAATACACTGCAGGTGCTTGTGTTTGCCTGAAGGGGAATGTGCTGTGATCAATTAATGCTCTATAAATCTCTTGGTGTAAGATATCACTGTTGCCTTTGCTGTAGTTGCAGCATTTTAGGGTAAAAATAGAGATCTTGTCATGGTCTAGGCACTCAGATTATTTTTCTGTGATTAATTTGGTGTCTCTTTAATTAGATCTGTGTGCTGTGTTGCCTGATGTTACTCTTTTTCTCTTTACATGTTTAGGTCCTAGTCCTGCAACTGGATTTGTTCAAATGACTTCGATAGCTTTGGGGCCTGATGAAGTTCATGGGACTGTGCAAGATCTCACTCTGAAGATCTGATTGTAGGCCTGAACCTAAATTTCTATTTCATTCTCCTTCTATTTGCTTCTTAAATGGTGAAAATTATCCTTTAAAATGGTGTTGTCTTTGAGTCTCATGCACATCCACTTTAGTAGTGTTCAGACACTGTTAAAATATTTCTGTTCTGTTGTGTGCCTAAACCTAATGATTGCTCTGATTATTGTGTTAGATTTTTACATTTAGGCTTTCTACCTAAAATGGAAGAGATCACCGGTGCTTTCAATCGTTGTGGTATTTCTCTTAACTCAGATTTTTAAGTCAGAGTAATTGTTGAAACTGTTCAGGTTATTTTTAAAGATGTAGGTAGATTTGTTTATTCCTTGCTGGATACAAAGTATAATATTTTATTTTCCAAACTTGGTAGCCCAATATTACTGAAAGCTTTCAATGTGATGATATTCTGATGTAATAAAACAAGTAGGAAAAGACGTTACCTTTTACTAGCTCTCCTGTTGCTTTTCTGTTCCTGTGGCTGTGGTACACAATATGCAACTGAGAGTGAAGATATTTTTATTTTTTGTGAGTCAGTGAATACCTTTTGTTGACAATGGGTGCTGTTCCCTGTCCTATTCCATGTTGCAGTTTCACTGAATACTAAAGTTATAGCCCTGATAGAAGCTATAGAAAGGACTTTGAAAAATCACATATAGAGTGTGAGAGGAAAAATAGTTGTGTTCTATCTCTATACATGCTAGTATTTATATTGCATATATCTTTAAAGCAAGTATGTAGCAGTATATGATAATTAGGAGATGAAAAAAACCCAAAACATCCTTTCTATATAGAGAGTCAGGAAAACTTTTTTGTTTTTGTAGGCTTATTGCAATAATATTCAGGAGCTTCATGGTATTGGATGAATTTTTGCATATTCTCAGAACAGAAAAGCACCATTGTCCTGTTAGACCAAGGAGAAACCGAGCCACTTGTTTAGTCAGTAGCAAAGTCAATGATATTAAATGGATTCTCCTGCTTTTTAACCTTGTGCCTCTGGCTCCATTTTTCCCTCAAGACCCAAACCTTCCATTATCATCATCTGCTTTGCATTTCTACGTGAAAGAGCCAAGGGTTTCTGTTTGGACTCCCAGAAAATGAGGAAGACAAGGTTGGTTGGCCATCTGCCAGGGTGTGAGGTCTGACTTGCTCCTTGCTCACAGGGGCTGCTGGTGAAGGCAGAGGCAGAACTGAGTGTTCTGTGTGGCATTCAACTGCCTTAACCACATGCCCATAGCTGTCTTCCTGTAGCTGTCTGACTTGTTCTTGGCATAACTCCTAAAGACAACATGTATACCAACCAATAAATAATCTAATTTGATGCATAGCCCTGATTCACTTCCTGAGCTGTGTCCTGCACACACAGAGTGGCCGCAGTCCCGTGGAAAAATTCAGCAGTGCACAAGGCCATAGAGTAAGGCCCTTAAGTGTTTAAACTTTGCAATGAAGCAATGTTCTTTTAATCTTATTATAGTATAGCTCAAGGTATTTTTAACAAGGAACAAGAGGAAAATGAAAGCTTTTAGAACTGGTTGTAATTGATTCCCTGTCTAGCACGTGAATGTGAATATCCAGCTCAGTGAAACGCAGAACATCAGCTGATGGGAGGAGGCTGGCCCCCTCCAGGGAGGAAGGGAAGGAAGAAGGATGGCTGCTAACATCATGGGTAAATCCAATTTGCTTCCAAGTCTCTGGGACTATTTGTGGAGTGTTGACCCCAGCTCTTTAACTTCTGTTTTCTCTTCAGCATTCCCAACCCCAAAAAATTAGCTCCTCCAGAGCTTCTCAGTGCAAGACATTGGGGGTGTTGCTCTAGTCTGCTAATAATTTTAATGAAGAAACAGAAATCAAAGGTGGGCTTTTCTCCTATGTTTTCCTGTTGAAAAATAAGACGAGATGCTCCCTGTTCTCTCCACAATGAATTCAGGGGCTATCCTTCCGATCCTTGATCTCACAAATAGATGGCAAAAACTTTAATAATAGATAATGGTGCTCTTGGCTTACACCTTTAATATTCTTCCTGGTCAAGTTGTAGTGACCTACTGTGTTTGTAAGCTACCAAGGATGGGTGTGTAGGCTCCAGTGCCAGAGCAATTGTGTTGGGAGCACAAAGTCATCTTTTTATCCTTTATGTTAGAATTTGGTAGCATATTTAGTTTTCTTCAGAGAAACCTTACCAGACCATGGTCTGAGTTTCAGTTTTTGTTAATGTCTGCTTTATGGATGGTGCTTGAGATTTGGTCACCAAGCCTAGTGATTTGCTATGAGGAAAACAGAACAATCTCAAGCTTTGCTTTTGCATGTTTTTCTCTGGGATATGCAGTCTTTTTTCACAAGTAATGCAGCAAGGCCCTGTAAAAAGAACTGGTGGGAATACTGTTAGGGAAAATTTGGTCAACCCATTCACTGAAATTCATAAAAATCAAAATACTTGCAAAAGTATTCTCTGGCATTTTTTTGCAAAATTAAAATGAAAACCCTGATTTTAGTACTGATTTTGTTTTAAAATAAGGATCAGTCTTCAACATTTCATAGCTGTAGAGACATGGTGGGAATGGGACAGAACAGTCTTGATACGCAGAATCACCTTAAGTCTGTATCTCAACTCAACACTTTGTATCATGAAACCATGGCCTGAAACTGCTGCCTGTCATATCAGATAATATTATCACGGATTTATGATGTTACTTCATCTTATGTGCTTTTTGTAACCTTTTGGCAGGGATCAATGGTTTTTTTCTGTGTTTTGGGTGTCTTCTTTTTGTTTGGGGTTGGGTTTTTTTAACCAGCAGCTAATGGAGCCCTGATCCATGATTTAGCTTCCAGATACTAGGATAATACAAGTAGTAATCATGCCTGCTGCTAAAAATTTTCTATCTTATTTCATTTGCATTTGTTTGCCTTCAGCTTCCAGTCGTTGATTCTTGTTATGCCTTCTCTGATAGATTAAAGAGCTCTTTAGGACTTACTATTTTCTCCCCAGGAAGGTGCTTTTACACTATAATCAAGTTACTTCTCAGTACTTTTTTTGTTGTTTGTTTGTTTTAAGAAAAAGCTAAACAGATTTTAGGGTTCTCATTATTTTTTCACATTCCTGGATGATTTTTGTGGCTCTTTTCTATCCATAAAACTGTGTTGCAAGTCACATACACAGAAGTAAAATTAATTCTCTAGTTCCTCTTGTATTAGTATGCTTAGAAATTGATGTTATTGCAGGGTCAGATAAAAAGAAAACCTACCTAGTATGACTTCTACCCATCTGAGTGTAGTTATTAGAGGACAGAAAAGGATGGATGAATTGTAAAATATTAAAATATTTTAAGTGATCCACAAATCAGCAAGAGTGGGTGTGCAGGAGGGATGCCAAAAGTATTTATGTTAAGGTTTTTAAGGAGCTAGAAGTGAAAATAAAAAAAAATAATTGTAAATCAACAATAATACATCAAAATTTAAGTGCTGTGTTTAACATAGTAATACATACACAAATTTTGTAGGATTGAATGAAAAATGTTTGTTATTAACACACTCTTGTGGGTCACTGGAAATAGAGACTGTAAGTGGATGTGAATATACATATCCCTTACATCCATTTAATCCTATAAGTAGCCACTTGCTTATATTTGGAAACTGAAGAACAGTTATGTGATCTGTTATGCTGAAATAGAAGAAATAACATAGTATTAAGAATTCCTTTTGTTATAAAAGTTGTCATTATTAAGTCATATAAAAGTTCAAATAATCAAAATCCAGAGCTTCAAAGAAGCTCTTGAAAGTTTTACTGCTTCAGTATTTCTTTCCAAAGAGGTGGCTATTTATTTTGATTTGCATCCATACTTTAGGACAAGGTTAAGTTAAATTTACATGAAGGAGACTAATCAGATGCCAGTCTGGTCAAAACATCTCAGCCTACCCAATGACTTTCATGCATATCATGCATATAAGCATCTGAATTGAATCTGCACTCCCAGCCCCACACTTATCCCTCCTGGAAACCATCAGATTTTCATTAAGTTCAACTTTTAAAGTTTGTCTAATGTTGTGTCTGACAAAACATTGGCTTTCTGTCCAAACTGACTTGAGTTTTGACTGTGGAAAAAAAAAGTGTCATTCCATTGTGGCAGCATTCCATCTGTGAAATTTGGGGCATATTCCACAAGGGTCTTCATTTGTTGCAGCAAAATGCAAGTTCATGGAAACATGATAAATGAAGAAGCAATGAGATTTAAAGTAATGCAAGAGACTTAGAATCCTCTAAAACTTCTGGAAAGAAGTAAAGGTGAACCAGAACTGAATAGAAAGCCAAATGGCCTCTAGTTAAGAAAGTACTAAGCCAAAGAGATTTAGATTACAAGTTTGTGTGTGTGTTAATGAAAAAGTTATTACTAGGATTTTGGTAATACTGGATGGCTTGGGGTAGAAGTTGTCCCTCCACAATGATGAGCTCACAGAGCCTTTTTCAAAACAACTATCTGAAAAGGCAAGAGAAGTGGGCATTCCCTTGAATGCTTTTTGGTATCACAGGCTTAGTCAGTGTAAAGTATGTGATTTCTTATATCCTAGGTTGCCTCAGTTTCTTCTCCTGAGTCTCAGAAATCTTGGAATAGAACCATTAAATAAGGAGATGACACCACTGGGAAAGAAGATGGTAGAAGAAACAGGATTATTATGATAGAAGCTGGAGACGGTCTCCGTGAGAATGCTAGCATGACTTCTTTTCTCTGAACAACCAACTAAGAGGTGATCCTCCTTCCTGAACCAGTAATAAATTGCTCTGGCCGCATGTAATGGTGGATGTTTGACCAATGCAGCACCCGGTGCAGTGCAGTACATACTGAAAAACCATTTTGGAAGTGGGGGAAGGGACGTCTGGCTATAAAATTACTTTCCCATTAAATAATGCTACTGATGACTATTTGGTGAGCAGGTACAGCTGCCAGAATGCATTTTTCAGCTTATCTTTGCACAGGAGTGTGGACAAAAGAAGAGAAGGAAAAGGGGACAGAAAGGAGAGAAATGGAGAAAGGATATGAGTCTTTTGAGGCTGCTTCTGCTCTTCCAGGATATGTTCTTTGCCCTCCCTAGTGAGTGGTATACGCTGATAACTTGCAGTACTTGTAGTCCTCCTTAAGCACTGTATCTCCAGGGGAAGTTAGCAGGTTAAAAAGTTCCTGAGTATGTGGGCAATCCCTTGAATGAATGAGAAACACTCCATTGCATTGTAAGGGATGAGATAGACACCACTCAGAGACACCCATGTACACTTGGCTGTGTTCAGCAAAAGGGTAAGGCTGTCCTGTTAAGCTATGCAAGTTCCCCTTTTGAAGCTGTGAGCAAATGGTTGTTTCCTCCAGCAGTTCCTGTAACTGCTTGTATGCAGTCACATCCACAGAAGGTCCTGGGTAGTTACTAGATAGAGTGATGTGTGCTGCATCCTGTTTCTTTGGGTATCAGCATCCCATAAATTCACATTATTTTCTTGGTTTGTGGAACTTAGACTGTGCTAGGATTTCTAATATCAGGGACTGTGTTGGCATTAAGATGTCATCATCATATCCAGAAGCAGATGGTTTTTTAGTCTGTGTCACAGTCCTGTATAAAGGATCAGAGTACAGGTCAGGTGATGTTTATATGCCATGTATTTTCAGAAAACATGTAGATAAGGAAATAGTAGCTCTGTCCAATTACTATACCTAGCTCTAGGAATCTTTCTAGTTTGACATGGAGCATCGAGGTCTGTCTAAAGGAGTCCTGGCTGTGAGAAAGCATATCCTGTTGAATCTTCTGGGCTGGATAAAATAGGAAAGAAGGGCATCTCAGGTATTTTTCATCACCTTAGGCTTGGATTGGTTGGATTCTGCCTTTTGAGGTGTAGAAGTCTTACAGTGGTGTGAGCATCAGAAGCTTACCTGCCTCTAGACTGGAGTGAGGTAGACGCAGTACTAACACCTTTAGAGCAGTGTCTGTGAAGATGGACAGCAGCATTTTGGGTTTATTAGAAGCAGCTGATAACTCTTATCTCAGTGATAGGCTTGAGTATACAATACATAAATGATCTGGAGATTTTGGAGGGGTCTGAATATTTGATACCATGTTTCCAGAAAGTTGAAGAGATAAGTGGATGTTGCACGGCATGTTGTGTTCTCAGCAAAGCAAGCATCTCAGCAGGTCAGCGATTTCAGAAATAGTGCAGTCCTGAAAGAACATTTTTTGAGCTCCTTTTTGCTGTTGAAGCTGAACACAGTTCCATCTGTCTGAAACTGCACATTGAGAGCTTCACAGAGGCACTTAAAGAAGTTATGTACTTATGCATAAGGAATAAGATGCTGAAGGAATCATATTTCATAAGAGTAAATCTATTAATCTTACCATAAAATGGTTACTTTCTATACGCATATTCACTTTAAAAAATGTTCATGGTATACTGATCATCAGCAGAAAAGTCCATACTGATGTATCGTCACCATCTTTCTGAGCTGAACAGTGTGGGTATATGCTTTTGCTATGAAAATCTGTTTACTTGGATACTTTGCTGTACATCTGCTAATTCCACAAAAAGTGTACAAATTTTCACGTTACCCATTTTGTGGATAAAAGCACTGTGTAAGTACTGACCCTGATTTAAGAATGTATCAGCTCTAGAAACGATGGAATTGTCTTCAGGGCTCACATGTCAACAAAAATCAGCTGGTTCACACGTGAAGCTTGGCGAGGAAAATGCTGCAGCGGCCCCGATGCCATCCCTGCTCCCTGCCTGCCTTTCCCAGACCGCCGCCTTTAGTCAGCTGAGGTTACCTTGCCTGTCTGCCACTGCTCCAGAGTTACCTCTTACACACCTGGGTCAGCCAGCCACTCATCCATGGGGAGTGGACAAAAAGCCACTTGAAACTCTGCTCACTGATAGAAAAGGGACAGCAGCCTATGCAGATTACTTGACACAACATGAGCAAATCCAGAGAGAAAGGTAAAGCTAATCAGGTTCCATGCATTGGTACTGTTTGCAGGCATGCGGATTCCCGTTCCTTTGAACCAAGCCTTTCTCTTCCAGAAACAATTTTAAAGAAATATATAAACTGTATCTTCTGAAGATTTCAAATAAGACACCAGAGAAAAAGATTGGCTGCAAGTCTGCATCTAATAAGCAACTGAGAATTGTGTTCATCTGGGCTGTGCATGCAGGCTGGCCCTGCAGCCTCAGGAAAAGGGCAAATATGACCAGCGCTTTTTTTTTTTTTTTTTTTTTTTTTTTCCAAATACACTGTGGAAACCCTGCCTGCTGTAGGGATGGAAGTGTTCAAAAGCAACAGTGACAATCTACATTACCAGCAGCTCCATCAGAAGTACATGTGCCCAGGTGCCCTGTCTCCACAGATGTTTTGCTCTCGTTTTGAGCTGAAAATGTAACTTTTTTGTTGAGAAAGGCTTTCAGATCTTTTTAAAAATAGCCTAATAGTAGCTTTGGATTTGACTGACAAGCTAGTTGTTACTATGGCATTTTCACTGTAATAGTAATTTTGACCCAAAGAAACAATGATCTTGTTCCTTGGGCGGGAGGACAGAGTGACAAAATCTGGAGGTCCCGTGATGACACTGAATCTCTTTGTTGTCAAAGCAAGCTATGAAATCATCTGCTTTCCTGCCAAATCCCACTGGGGAGTAAGCAGTGTCCTTCACAGAACACACATTTTGTAGGAGAAGATGGGGGCACAGAAAAACTACGCTCCAGCCCCACAGGAGGTGCGTGCCCCACATCCTGTGACTTCTGGAATTGATGCAAGTGTGTTTTCCCACCTCTGTCAGCAACCACAGCACTGAAGTGAGCAGAAACTTTCTAAGGTTCTTTATATACTGTGAATTCATCAAAAATTCTGCTGGAGTAGTGTCACCAGTGTGTTTCGCAGTTATTTTGGGCATGGGGGAGAATGCATCCCATTTCTGCATCTCTCTCTCTGTCAGGCTATACTGCCAACCAGGTAGTCTGTACTTGTTGGAATTCTCCATCATTGTTCATGTTTGCTAGAAGTCTTTGGTTGTGAGCTACATGGGGGATGATAGGAAGTGAAAAGGAAAATTTTAATAAAACATTTTTAGTAATTCAATTGGAACTTTTCTGTTCCTACTCAGCAATATACTGTTAAGAACAGTTCTGTCTTTGGAGAGGCCTTCCTCTGTTATGTCTAAAGAAAACTGGAGAACAAAAGGATGCTTTAAAAAAGAGGTTGATAATGTATAGCTGATGTTTCCCTTCAAGTTCAACTCGCCTTACGTGGAAGAGAAGTTGAATCAAAAAGCTCCTTACAAACATTTCTACTGGCTTCCAAGTAAGTAGCTATGATGAGTATCCTAAAAATTGAAGTATTTGAAAACACATATCTAATAGAAATCCTAGTTTTATTCTTGCTAGCAATATGACAGCCAATCTGTGTGTTTTATCCCAAAGTATACCCTAGTTTGCAAAACACCAAAATTACTAAACAGGGGTTTTGAAACTTCCTCTGCAGCTACATAGTTTTTTTTCCTGGAGCAGTTGTACTGGGCTGTTGTGACCCAAATGTTCTGTGGGCAAAGCTTATGTGCAACAAGTCAAAGGTGTTTTGTGTTATCCAAGTGATCTCAGTGACTGCACCTGTCTAGTGGAGTGTAATTTAAAACAGATTTGAACTTCAATGAGATTTGCAGAAGAAGGCATGTTTGTGAAGTATCAGAAGGGATGTGGCACAGCATGAACAAGAGAAGAAACATATATTGCTTCCGTGAAAAACGCTACTGTCTGCAACTGATGAGTAAATTCTTTTGTATTTCTGTCATCAAGGGTTGCAGAAGAAAACCACTGGAATATGCAAACCTGTACAGGCCTGAGCACATAGAAGAGATGAAGGAAAACCCTTACAGAATTATGTCACGTAATCAAATTCTCTTCACTTGCCTTTTATTGAAGCTTCAGCTCTAGACAAGAGCAAGAAATAAAAGCATCACTTTGCTTTCCTTTCAGGTCTGGTTTTCACAGAAGAAACCTTAAAGTTCAGTATGTGCAAAGCTATCAGCTTCTTCACACTAGACCACATAAGTACTAGTGATTCTTAGTTTTCTTCTGTTCCGTATAAAAGTCTAAACTTTAAATGCAAATCAGAAAAAAGACTCAAACCACAAACAAAAGCTTTCCTTGAGACAGAAACTCTAGTGTTCCTTATTATTAATCTATTTTTGCATGATTTCAGGTAGCAGAATCACTGTCTTCATATGTCTCCCAGCACTTCTTCACAGATGAGGCAGTTTTGGAATTAGGGTCTTTATTTAGAAGGATCTTTGCCTTCCATGAAGCACCGTGCCTTGCGAAACCATTGTTATCCCTTGTGTGTCAGACCACGGACCCTTTCAAAACTCCATGGATAGATTTTGAGAGAGCATGACAATTACGCAGGTGTCGAAATTAGCTACTTACACTCAAATGTTTGTGACTAATGTATACCTCTCTTCACTCAAGTTTGTGTTACTACAGCAAGTGGGCTGACACTGACTTTCAGGGCAGATCAGTGGGTTTGGATTTTTCACGGCAGATCTCCCAGCGTTGTTTGCACCAATAAAACAGTGTAAACAGCGAAGCTGCTGTTGAGGGGTGTTTCTCCTGTTCGCTAGTCCTGTACAGCAGCCTCGTGCGGTGCAAGTGGCAGTAAAAAAGCAGAGAGGAGCAGCGAAGAACAGGTGAGGTATGGCTCAGCGCGGCCCTGCGCCGGGATGCCCGGGACGGCGCTGAGCCATCTCTGCACCACTGCTGAGAATTTGGGGGGTGCTGCCTGACTACTGCGGACTGCTCCTTGTCACCCAGGAGGTTATGGAGAAAGCCATATTCCTATTGTTGTTCATACAGGTGATCCAGCCACTTCTGGAAAAAGAAAGAAAAAAACCCAAAAACCCCCACGAAACAACAAATCAAAACAAACGTCTCCCAAACTCGGGGAGGGAGCAGAGCCGCGCACGCCGCCGCAGCAGCGGAGGGGATCCCCGTGCGCCGGCTGGAGCGGGGCAAGAGGAGCCGAGACGGGCGGGCTCGGCTCGGCTCGGCTCCCCGCTGAGCTCCGGCTTCCGCGCCTGGGCGGCGCGGCCGCAGATGCGGGGGGCGGCGGCGGCCTGCTCCTCACCGCGGGGCGGCCGCTGCGGTGCCCCCGGGGCAGCGGGGGCGGCCACGGGGCCGGCGGGGCCCGCGCCCCTCGCAGGCGGCGGCGCAGCGGCGGGCGGCCACCGCCGCTCTCCGGGCCCCGCTGCCGCCCGGCTCCCTGCGCTCACTTTTATATTTGCGCGCCCTTTCCCTGCTCGGTGACGTGTCCCGCGGCGCGCCCAACCCGCGGCGCGCTCTGGTCAGGACAATGGGAGCGCCTGGGCCAATCGGCGCGGCGCTCGGCTTGGCGGCGGCCAATGGGCGCGGGGCTGTGCAGAGAGTAATGTTACCAGCGCCGCGAGTGTGAGGAGGCTGCGTATCGATCCCGCGCTCAGCCATTGCGGTGCACCGGGCTGCACAGCGACCCAGCCAGCGCTGGGGCCGGGCGGGCGGCCGCGGGAGCGTCTCTGGGGCTCGGGGCCGAGCGAGGGCTGCGTGCCGACTCTGTCTGACACGGGTGAGTACGCGCCGGGGGCCGCTGGGCCGGCCGGGCGCGCTCGCCCGCTCGCCCGCCCGCTCGCAGCCGGGCGGTGAGCCGATGGTGGCCGTCGTGCCGCCGCCGCTGCATGACCGCGAGCGCGGGGCAGCGCCGGCTCGGACACCCGTACACAAAGGCGAGCGGGGCTGTGCCCGGGAGACCCTTTCCCGGGCGGCGAGCCCCCCGGCCGGGGCGGGGCGGGGGCGGCGGGCGACTTCGGGAGAGCGGGGCGGCGGGAGGCAAAGGAGCTAGGTGGGGAGAGAGAGAGACGGGCGAAGGGAGCCGGGCGAGCGGCCGGGGGTCGCCCGCCGCGGGGGGCGAGGGCCGCGCCGTGCCCCGCCGTAAGCCGCTTACACGGTGCCCCGCCGTAGCCGTCGCCGCGGCGGCGGGGCGGGCGGCGGGGCGGCGGGGGCTTCGGGCGGGCTGCGCCGCGCCGCCGGGGCGGTGGGGAGCGCGGGGAAGCGGGGCGCGGGCCGGGGCGCCGCTGGCCCCGCGGCCGCCCGGCTGTAACATGGCTGACGGCAGCCGCGAGCGAGAAAACAAGGCGAGCGGCGCGGAGCAGCAGAGTAGGCGCTCGGGCGGGCGGGGGCGCAGTTCGGGGGAACTTTTTTCTCCGGCAGCCGCCGCTCGCCCGGGCGCGGGGCCGGCGGCCCCGGGGCCGCGCAGCTCTGCGGGGCGAGGGAGCGAGCGGGGGGTCCCCGCCGGGGCTCCCACCGCGCCGCCGGGGCTTGGGCGGGCGCTGAAAGCGCGCTAGTCTCCCCCATCTTCTTCCCCCCCGCTCCCACCCACCTCCCCCCGTCTCCCGCCCGCCCTCCCCCGGCTGCAATGGCTGAGCGTGTGCGCCAGGGTAGCGGCGCGCTCACACAAAGGGAAGGGAAGGGAGGAAGGAGCCATGTTCTCTGCGCGGCGGCGGCAGCGGGCGACGCCACAGCGGCCATTCCGCGCCGCCCGGGCTGCGCTGCCGCCGCCGCCCCCGCGGGCGGGGGTCGCCGCCCGGCCCCGCCGCGGCCCCTCTCGGCGGGGGTCCCGCCGCCCGGGCTCGCCGCCCCGCCCGGCCGCGGGGGGTGTGGTGGCGGCGGGGGGGTGGGGAGCGGCCGGCTCTGCTCCTCGGCGCACAAAATGGAAGGAGGCTCGGCGGCGGGTGACCTCCTCCGCCAGGAGCCTGCGCCATGGCGGCCGCTCCCGCCGACACCGCCGCTGCGGCGGCGCGGCCGGCAGGGAGGGAGGGAGCGCAGGCTGGGGCTGCCTCGCCTCATGGCGGCCGGAGCGGGCAGGGCTGGGCATGGGGACGCCCCCCCCCGCCGCGGGGGAACGGGGGCGGCGGCGGGAGAACGCTTTGTCCCGCCGGGGCCGGGGGTCGCCGCCTGCGGGCAGCCGCACCCCGGTGGGTGTCCGGCTCCTGGGCATGTGCTCGCCGCTGCGAGCCCTCGCCCGAACGCGAAATAAAGCTTACGCACGTTCTCCCTAATAACGGGACTAGTTTTTTGTTTGGTTGGGGCTCTTTTTTTCTTTTTTTTCTTTCCCTTTTCTTCCTTTCCTCCCACCTTCAGCATGTCTCTTGAGGGACTTCCGAAGTTTCCCTCTGCCCCCCTCATAGGGGAAGCGTCCAAAATGGCGGGAAGGAGGAGGCTTTTAAACGGCAGCCCCGGGGTCGCGGTGCCGAGCGCTGCCCGCGGCCACCCCGTGTCCCAGAGCCGCCTGCCCCCGCGGGCGCTGCCCCGGCCCGGCCGCGCTGGGAGCGTCTCCATGGCAGGCAGGAGCGGCTTCTGCTTCTTCAGCCCTCTTGTTTACTTGATAGAAACTTCAAACCGGACGTGTTTAGTCACAGAGCAGAAATCTGTTTCTGTCTATCCGCCAAACCGATAGGAAATACAGCTTCTGTGGCAATACGGGAAGGCACGGCCTGCCCCTTTTTTTTTTTTTCCACTTTTTTTTTTCCTTTCTTTAAATTCGTGCTGAAAAGCAGAGCTTGTCAGGGTGCGAGTGACTTTTTCCAGGGAGCTATGAAGAAATACTCCGAATGTCTGACTTGGGTGTGAAAGTTCCAGGAACGTATTTTTCAGTCCCTGAAAGTGTCAGATAGTGCTCTTGCTGAGCACAACTCTGCTGGCTGTATGTAAATATTGTGTTTCTCTCTCTGTGTAGGTTATAACATATTTGAACAAGTGAGCTGTTTCATTCCTGTATTTCAAGGTGTACTTGCAGAGAGTAGGCTTTTGCAGTACACATAAAGATGGGTCATAACATATGGCATAGAAAATAATAAAAAAGTCTATTTTGTAAATAAGCATTCAGGGCCTACAGGGAAGAGGTGGAAACATGGGCTGTAAAAAGAAAGAAATCAGTAATCCAGAAGCCTGCTGAGACAGGATACTTGGGTACTTTTTCCTTCCTTTCAATAGAATTTATTCTTCCCAAGCATATGATTAATACACTGGTAACAATCATGGTGTGCAGTCTCCACTGCAGTAGTTGCCTTCAGATTGCTTGGAAGGATAGTTCCTGTTTGCAGGAGACCATAACTGCACGTTTTAAAGGCCCTTTGAGATTTCAGGTTGCTTGCATCCAGGTCACCTCAGGCAAGGATGACAAATCTTCAGTAAATTTTGTAGAAGTGAATCTTCTTCCCGTTGTGTGATTTCAGAATACTGCTCCAGCAGGTCTTGTTTGGCATGTTCCTTGGTTGTGACTTACTTCCTGCCTTGGTTTGTTGAAAGTACAAGTTTTTAAGGTGTCTCATTTACTTCATTACAGAAAATCAGCAAAAATGGGCAAAGGTGATCCTAAGAAGCCGAGGGGTAAAATGTCTTCATACGCCTTCTTTGTGCAAACCTGTCGGGAGGAGCACAAGAAGAAACATCCAGATGCATCAGTGAACTTCTCAGAGTTCTCAAAAAAATGCTCAGAACGATGGAAGGTAGGAACAGCTACTTAAAAAACCTACAAAACCTTAAATGACTGCTTTTTGTGAAATTCCATTCAAGATTGTGTAAATGATTTCTTTAGAAGCTCAGGTTTTGGGTAAGTATGAAGTGCAGTGTAAGATGAGACAATTATCCATTGTCCTTGTCTTATCTTTAGCTCCCCCAACTGAAATTTTGGAATGGACTTTGGTATGTTTTTGACTCTTAAAGTCCCGTTTTGATCCTTATGTGTCTCTTCTGAGGTATTCTGTGATTCTAATTGCCTTCCAGACTATGTCTTCTAAGGAGAAAGGGAAGTTTGAAGATATGGCAAAGGCTGACAAGCTTCGTTATGAAAAAGAAATGAAAAACTATGTACCACCTAAGGGGGAAACGAAAAAGAAATTCAAGGATCCAAATGCACCGAAGAGGCCTCCGTAAGTAGATTCCTAGATTTAGGTTGTCTTGTTTGGTACCATCACACTGCTGTGTATCTATAAAGTGGTAATTTTATCCAGGAGCTTCAGAAATACAAAACTATATGATCTTCCTCACCAGTAGTGTGAAGATAGGTTGAAATTTTAGTTATGAATGCTAAGCTTTTATTTTCAGGTAGGCCATCCCATTATCAAAGTTGGAGTAATGGCAGCCTTTAAAAGTGGATGCAAAAATAGACTGTGTGATTCTGACTGATTTTTCTAATTTCTGTTAAGAGGATAATTCCAGTATAATATGGCAGTAAAGTACTGCAGACCCTGCTCTCATCACCTGTTGGCTTGAGTAGAATTCTTGTTTGGCAGTTTGCACAGAACAGGTTTGAGGGATGATCTTCCTCAAAACCAGCTTGGAAAATTAAAACTTCAGCCACACCATAATGAAGCTGGCTTCAAATTCATCTCCTACTAGACACCAGTACTTTATTATGTGTGTATGTGTGTGTTTTAAACTGAGCTAATGCTGAAAGGGGCAGGGAAGTTCCTTTACAAGCTAATGTTCTTACCTGGGGTGGTGCTGTGGTCTGGAAATGCTGTTTTCCTAACAAATATTGCAGCCTCCCACCTCTGACAGTTCTGGCGTAACATTTCTGCCCTAGTATCATTCACTTCCTCTAATTTCTAAAGCTTTTCTCTGTGTCTGGTATATAAAATCTGCGTCTTGGGGGATCGTGCCAAAAATGGGACCAGATGTACAGCATTACTTGAGAGAAAAGGGTGCGCTGAGTTTGCAAAGTGGCTCGTTCAGTTCTGATACCTTCCATTGTAACCAACATCTGTCTCACTTTTAGGTGCTTTTTCCAAAATGCTCTTTAAGGAACAGTAGCAAAGGTCCCAAAAGTTGCTGCTGTAGCGAAGTCTAAAATTTAAATAACCTTCTCTTGTTTTTCCTCTGTAGTTCGGCTTTTTTCTTGTTTTGCTCCGAGTTTCGTCCAAAAATCAAAGGAGAACATCCTGGTCTGTCCATTGGAGATGTCGCAAAGAAACTGGGAGAGATGTGGAACAACACCGCTGCAGATGAGAAACAGCCTTATGAAAAGAAGGCTGCTAAGCTGAAGGAGAAGTATGAAAAGGTAACACTGACATTTAAGGAGATGCTTTGGGGAGGTCAAACCTCAGTTTAGACAGTTTTTTCCTTATTGTGTACCCTGATACCTGATGTTACAAATTATAATATGCTAATGACATCATTCATTAGATTTGTTGAAAAAGGTTGTGTACAGGAGCAAATGGTTCACTGGCCTAACGCTAAATTGGAGTCCTTTACCTTGAACTATTTGCATTTGTCTGTAATTTTGAGCTGTCACTGGTGCTTTAATAAATACCGTGGGATCTGTAGTGTTACTAAATCCATAGGTCACAGCAGAATTTGAGTTGAGTCGAGTTGGTAGCAGTAAGTAGTGCTGGTGAGGAATGAATTGGTTCTCCCTTATTTTGGACATGCTGGTGAGCATCCTTGAATGTCAGGATAATTGATACACATAGATGGTTTTTAAGATGTATTCCTGGGAAAATGGCAAAACACAAAGGAGATGCTAGTTTTAGGCATGTGTTTATTGTTCCTGGACCTACTTTGTGTCCATGTCCTTTCTAGTAATAAACTTGGTTAATTATGCATAAGAAGGAGCTTGTCATACAGTTTTTTAAATTATTACGGCTAAACCCTGCCATCATAATTGGAGTTGTAGAATTTTTGCTGTGCACACAGGATTGTGCTATGCATGGTTTTATTTCTAGAGGCAGATTCCCATCCCAATATGTGGAAGCCAAGGGAAGAGGAGGGATGCATGTGCCATCCCCTGATGATGCTTCACAAGGGGTCAGTGACCACCTGTAGCTGGCATACAGCACCTATATCCATTGTGTGCTGTCACCTTCCTTTGGGTATTTCTCCCACTGGCAAACAAATCCGAGTTCAACATTTTTGCACTGTGGTGTGCAAGGTAGAACCTTGGAGTCCTGTTGATGGGCCAGTTGCAGGTCTAGGAGCTTTCCCACATGGTGCTTTCTGTACAGCTTCATTGTAATTGCTTGTACACCCAGCCAATGCAACTCAGATGTTTTTAAAATTATAGAATTATTAATCTTTATTCACAGATACTACTTAAATTTTAAGTAGTAATGTCTTTATTTCTTACACTTACACGTGAGGTTTCAAGGTGTAGTAATCTTTGCTATTTCACTGCTCGGCCTTTGACTTAGTAGTTATCATATATTCTCAAAATTTCTGCTAAGCTTTAAGGGAGTCTGGGAGAACAGTGAGTTTAGTGGTGTAGTATTTACTAGAACGGGAATATTTGAAGATTTGGACCATTGTGTAAATGTGTTAATGTTTCTCTGTAGCTGGTGTGTGTAAGCTTTGTAGATCAATTTTCCTACCTAATTGTTTTACTGTTTTGGCACAAAGTTGGGAACTTTTAACTACTTCTCTGACTGTGCCTTCCAGGTACAGTTTTGACTTCCCTGTAACAGGAACTGAATTTTGTGTTTCAAACTACTAGAATAAATTTATTGCATGCAGAAGGTGGCACTGTCTACCCTTTAATCAAGTTCTTATACCTTTTATTTTGTAAACTTCTGTTAGGCAGAGTTCAGTCTAACTGCTGTTTGCTGAGGTGCAACATTGCAACTGTTAGGCTGGATCATTCTGATATGTTCTGGGTGGCTAATCCCAGTTTTGTGCCTCAAACAAGGGTTTTCTTGTGCGTTTGTTTAGGCACTGTAGAAGGTAGGGCTAGAAAGGGACCTTAAGAGGTCTCCCTACTTCATTTCCTTGTTGGGATAGTGGGCTCAGCTGTGCCTTTTTCCATCAGAGGCAGCAGCTTTTCCAGCCTGTTCTCAGAAGCCCAGCAATGGAGATTGCCTAGCAGCCCTAAGCAGTGTGTGGTAGCATGCCAGTGTAATTTCTGTGTTAGAGGATTCCTGTTTCTTTGGCTTCAGTTCACCTCGGAGCTGAAGCTGCAGCTCCTGGTCCTACCCCAGGGGATGTGCAGAAGGGGCAGGTACCTGAGTGATTGCTTCCACAAGGGCTCTGTGGAGGTTGCTCAGACCTCTTGGCTGGTTAAGTCTTTGAGAGTTTGTTGCTTTTCTTCTCCAAGGATATTGCTGCATACCGGGCCAAAGGGAAGGTTGATGGAGGCAAGAAAGTAGTTGCCAAGGCTGAGAAGAGCAAGAAGAAGAAGGAAGAGGAGGAGGATGAAGACGAAGATGAAGAGGATGAAGATGATGAAGAGGAGGAAGAAGAGGAGGATGAAGATGATGATGATGATGAATAAGTCTCTTTTAGAGCAATTTCTTTCTTGTCTATAAAGCATTTAACCCCCCTGTACACAACTCACTCCTTTTAAAGAAAAAAAAATTGAAATGTAAGGCTGTGTAAGATTTGTTTTTAAACTGTACAGTGTCTCTTTTTTTGTATAGTTAACACACTACCGAATGTGTCTTTAGATAGCCCTGTCCTTAGTGGTATTTCAATGGCCACTAACCTTGCCTGGTACAGTGTGGGGGTTGTAAATTGGCATGGGAGTTATAAAGCAGGTTCTTGTTGGTGCACAGCACAAATTTAGTTATATTGGGGGATGTAGTTCATTTCTCATCTTCAGTTGTCTCTGATGCATCATAAAAATAATTGTTGTTCTGTTAACTGAATACCACTCTGTAATTGCAAAAAGGAAGAAAAAAAGTTGCAGCTGTTTTGTTGACATTCTGAATGCTTCTAAGTAAATACAATTTTTTTTATTAGTATTGTTGTCCTTTTAATAGGTGCCCTTGAGAATCATACTTTTTCTTTTCTCTCTCTTTTTTTTTTTTTTTTTTTTTTTTTCCTTTTGAGGGGAACTCATCTTTTGCTTTATTGAATGCCCGTATGGGATCACGGGAATATTACAATTTTCATCTTTCATATAACCAGCTGATAAACAAAGCTTTGATCTGCATACCCTGCATTATCATGATAGGGTAAGAAAAGAAATATATAGGCATATGATGAAAATATTCTTCCATAACTGGAAACAACAAAAATTCAGTCTCAGCAAACAGATACTTGTTCGGATTTTTGTGAAATGTAATATTCTATTGCGTTGCATGAGTTTACCAGTCTTGGAGAGTTGAGAAGTACAGAGTTCAATTTTACAGAAACTAAATACTTTGGGGGGTGGGGAGGGAGGGAATGTTAAATTTTGTCCTAGAAGGACCCATAGGAAGAGTGTATGTCCATCCGGTGTAGAGAAATTTACACGTGTGACTCTGTTACCATGTAATGGAAGTTATATTTGTAAATCTCTGAACACCTGGGAGTGATGAGCGTACCTAAAATGTGTAAAGTTAAAAGCATGAAATGACCATATTATTTTTTGGTGACAGGTCTGGTGATGGCCACGGGCTTTATACCATGAGACTCCTGGTAGCAAAGGGCCCACAAGAAATGATTTTTCTTTCTAAGATTTCTATAAATGGTACCATTATTATTTGTTAAATCTATGTAAATTCATATTTGTATTCTTGAAATTCTAGTTTTAGCCCTTTAAACAAAGTTGTATATTGTCTCAAATTGAAAATGAGATAAGATGTATTTTTCCTGTTAGGTTTTATACCGCACTCTTGATGTTTGCCCATTTTTAAGTTAAATATAGTTGTATGGAAAAGTACATTTTATTAAATTTTGCATTAAAAAGTTAAATGTTTATGGTTATACCAACAATGTCTAATTTGGTCAAATACAGTTCTCTTCCAAAACCAAAGCTAAGGGGTTTTTTGCATATTTAGTAAAACTTCAAGTGCTGGCAGCTGTAACTATTTTCACATATACCTGCTTACCAGTTTGGGGGACAATTCGGCAATTTTGTGGTTACAAAATTATGGTTCTCTTAAGTGCCAGTGTTTAAAAACAAACAAAAAAAAAAGCATTCTTGTAATTTTACACGCTTTTGTGATGGAGTATTGTTTTGTTATACAATTTTGACTTTCAGATTCTTATTTCAATTTGCATTTATGTATAACTTCAGGAGAAATATTGAACATCTGAAATCCTGGATGATACTAATAAACTAATAATTGCAGAGGTTTTAAATACTTAGTTAAATGGCTCACTTAATACCCTAAGGATTTGGGGGTTTTTGTGTGTGTTGGTGTTCTCAGATATGTATATCCCTGCTTTCTGTTTCAAGCAGAAGAATGATGCTGTTTGCAAGGTCTCGATATAGAAAGTGTAGGACAGACAGACTTTTTTGTCTCCTTAACTGGATATTACACATTCAAATGCTGGTAACTGATGACAAATAAATTTTCTGTGCTGAAGGGTTTTTTTGTTTCCCCAGGTCATCAGAGGAAAGTAGACACATTTCTTGTTCTTGGAACAAGCATACTTAATGAGATCCCCATAATCTTGTGCCTTTGTTCTCGGTGCTTGATGTTGACAGAAGTAACCTAGAGGATTCAGCTGAACTTAAAAGATGAGTAGCGAGCGCTTCCCCGGCAGCCCGGCACGGCCTTTGCCTTGCCTTTGACTTTAGCACATTGGTAACAAACAGAGCGTGCTCGAGGCTGAAGAGGGTAGGTAATGTAATTACCAATGCTGCTTGCTGAGGAAAAGAACCCCCTGTATCCCACTGCAGAGGCTGGTGTTGGGTGGGAGATGCTCCAAAGCTTCCCCAGCTCTCCAGAGTGGCTGTGGTTTTCTCAGGAGCACTTGGTACGTTCCTGTAATTCAGCTGAACTGGCACATGGATATCGGAACCGAAGCCTTCGCTTGTGTCTGCCATAAAACTGAAACAGTGGAAGTGTTCCTTGGTGAAGAGGAATGCCATAGGTAGATTAATTCCCCTTTTTAAAGAAGAGCTGCTGAGGGTTGTTGCTGGGAAGGACCTTGCTGTTGCACAGCTGTGCTCCCCTGCAAGTTCCAGTGGTTAATTAATCCTCTTGGTCAAAACTGTCTGAGTCTCTTCACTGATAGATCAGACTTTGCCACTTCAAGATTACTTGATCCGAGGTCGGTTACTGCTGACACTTCAGCTTGAATCTGCCTCCCCTTGATCTTTAAAAGTGGGTGCTTGCTGTAGGAAGAGGAATAATGATTGGTGAAAACACGACTGTTTTAGGTAGTGGTTCCCTACGGGGGAACTGACAGCATTGACAACACTATCAAAAAGCATCTCCTCGGGCTTTAACCTTCACATAAATGCTTGTTGTAGAGGTAAAGAAAAGGCTTTTGCTGTTCTAAACAACAAAAAATTGATTGGTCTGGAGAGAACTTGAATGTTAATACGTGGGAGTTATGATACCTTGAATGCCAAATGAAACCAGACTGATTTTTATGGTTGTTTATCTTGAGTTGGTCCTGAAAGGAGCTGCAGTTGCAGCCACCTAGATATGCTCTGTAATTTTAAGCTGGGTTAACTAAATGTATGGACAGTGTTCATCCCTTCTGCCGAGGGGGATGGATCCCTTTCAGTGGTCACACCAGCTCTAGCAAACAGCTGAGCTTATTTAACAAAATGGTTCTGTCCAGGCAAAGGGGCCCCTGGAAACCTGAACTAAGGGGTGTGAAGTGGCTGATTTCTGCAGCTTAATTAGGGTGCTGCTGACACTGAGCCTCTTTACAGCTGCTTTTATCAGTGTAACAAGCGCATCCCGAAGGAGAAAAGGCTGAGTAACAGCTGGGTCTAGGTTTGCTAGAAAGAGGGAAGATGGATTTGAGTGATTCCAGAAGAGGAGCCAAGCGGATTGCAGCCACAGCATTAGGTTCTCTGGATGGAGGACAAGCCGAGCTTGGGAAAAACCTCTCCTAATTCTTGCTAGCCTAAGGGTTAGACCTGCTAGTTAGAATAAACATTCCCATTCTGCCTTCCCAGCTATGCCTGACAGGAGATTAAAGGAATAAAGGCAATGTGCTGTGTTGGGTTATAATGAGTTATTCAATACAGAGTCTGTAACGGAGACATGGCAAAATACAAAGATAGTGTTTAATACAAGAGATGATTAATTTTCACCATTTCCAGGCTGTGCCAGTGGCAGCTGACCCAGCTACAGGCTTTTAGGACTCAAATGTACCAATCATCTTATTAATAACAGTAAAATGCCAAATATTTTCAAGCATTCCTCCATTATATTATTACATTATATTATTATTACAGCTTACTACTCTGTACTTGACTGCAGATCACATCTTTTTGGGGTGCTTTAGCAGAAAATAACTGTGTGGCATTTTCCTTTGGCAGATTTTAACACCTGAAACACATTCATTTTACAAACGTGCTAAGTCAAATGGGGTGCCTAAATGTAGGTATGTATCAATAAACTTTTCCCCAGACTTAGCTACTGGATTGCACTCTACATCTTAAAACCACTTTGAGGTGGTCTTAATTTAGCCTAGTTTATCCACTTTAAATTAACACCAGCCTTTATTCCAAAACAATGTACTTGCAGACAAGCTGTCAGACTCTATTCCAATGTTTGAGTAAGAAAAAGCAGGAAAAGTAAATCTCTGAGTTTTTTATCATTTTGCTGAAGTTGTCTTGTGTTTTTATTTTGTATATGTTGTGTGTGCCCTGGCTTTTCTTTTGACAGTACTTCAAGCTGAAAAACAAAGATGGATTTTTTTTTTTCCCCAGTGAATTTATTATGAAGAATGAAGGTCAGATTCCTCTTACGGCTGCTTTGTGCTGTTGAAAAATACAGTGTGGCTTCTGCTTCGAGAGCACCTAATTTTGAAATCCATCTTGCTGAAGCAATTGCTATTAGAGGTGACCCACAAGAGAGACGAGCCTTCCCTTTTGCCACTCTGTGATGGAATAAAAGACTTGAGCAATAAATTAGCTTAGTCTACCTGTTTGCCATATCAGAAGCTCAAGCCTTCCCTGCAGCAGGAGTGCTCAAGATCAAGCTAAGCAGCAAGAGGCAGAACAGCATGGAACAAGGAGGACAGACAGGCAAATGTGGGGGTTTTTTTAGCTACACCTTTTAAAATTTTGCTTCTATTGTTAAAAACTGTTTGACTTAAATGACGGTCATTTGGCACAGAGGAAGTTTATCCACGTGCTTCCAGCAGCCTTTCACCTATTAAGGCAGCAAAAGCTCAATTCATGTATTTCTGACCTCCCAAAAGTTCCTCAGTAAAAACAGGAAGGACCAAGCACTACAACTTGAATGCCTGGAAAGGACCCATCTCCCTGCACATCTTACAGCAGCAAGAGGTCACCATGTAAATGGTTTTTCCAAGAAGCCATTCAAAAAATCAGGCTTACGGAGGGGAAACCAAGGACTTGTGCTGCTGTGTTTGGCAAGGGCGTTTGTTACCAAGGATGAAAATGGTTTTGAAGAAATGTCTGGGAAGACATCCCTGACCCCTCCTGCTCCTTCCCAAAGTGAAATGTAAGAAAACAATGAAAATAATGCCTTGCCAAAATGCTGGGGCTGACCACACTCTTCCTCATCCCAGCCCAGGGGAAAAATGCGCATCCCCTAAACACTGGCCAGCAGCACTACAGATGGTGTGGGGGGCATTGATGACAGCTGAGGGGGTCAGTCCCAGCAGCCTCCTCGCTGCCAGTTCACTCCTGGTGTTGGGGAGACACTGCAAAAACTGCTGGGAAGAGCATCAGGTCCTGCCAGGGCTGCGTGCCGCACGCCTGGCTTTGAAACAGATGCAAAGGGAGCTCAGGGCGGTGGGCTGCAAGTAGACATAGCAGGAACCAGCCCTCTGAAAACTCGGCCATGCAGTTAAAAACCAGGGTGATCTTTAAAACAACTCTCAAATTTGTGTGGTGGTGATTCCTAGACGAGAGAACTTTCTTGCAAGACGTGCGCTGGTAAATGATTGAATAACAGTGACTCATGTTTTATTATCAGACATGACTGTAGCGGCGCTTACGCTCGCTTCAGATTTGTTGACACACATTTCTCCTGACGCCTGCCAATAAGGAAGATGCTGTGAAGCAGCACTGTAATGTAAAACTGGTACTGGAAAATGCAGAGGGCGACCACAGCCTGAGCCCCTCGGCACCGGAGCAGCTTTTGGGAACAGAGGGGTTAGTTTTGCAATGCCGGCCCCCGATGGAAAGTACTGGTGGGTTTTCTGCTCCGCGGCGCTGAGAGGCTCGGCTCCCACGTGGGTTGTCCGGGCGTTTCGCAGGACTAATCCCTTGGAACCTGCCTGAGACTGATGTCTGGTCCCAGAGTCACACCCCGGAATGTGTAAGCAGCTCCCAGTGGGAGGCTGCCAGTGAACGGGACCCCTCCTTGCAGCAGCCCTGCTGTATGTGAGTTTCCTTCCAACACTGTTTCCTTTGAGGTGGAAGAAGGAAGTGATCTATTTTTGGGGAGCATTCGCACCAGATGTTCGGTGACGGCAGCAGTGTCTCCATCACTGCATGCGCTGCTGCCGCACAGGAGCACCCGGGCTCTGCCTGCCTGCCTCTGCCCCTTCCTCCTGCCTGCCTGACCTCCGGCGCTGGCAGCCCTGCTTCAGGAGGAAGGAGTGAGTTCACCTCCCCCAGCTGCTGGGGGCTGGATCCGCGTCCCCCAGGTAGCACAGGAGGGTGGTCCTGCTGCCCCACCACCCCCAGGCAATCAGTGCCAGTCCCGTGGGGCCGGGGTGCTCAGGGACACCCCTAACACCGGGAGCAGCACTTGTCTTCCACAGACCCGCAGCACAGAGGGATAAACCATAATATTGCCGCTGTCACAGGGTGCAACATTCTCAGGATGTGCTGCTGCCCGGGATCGATGTCCCTGGTCTGCTGGCCTCAACACTCGTCTTTGAGTCCCCTGTTCCTTCTGACGTGGGTTTTTCTTTTCATCTGAATCATTCAGTATGACTTTGGAGCACAATGGAGCTGTGATTTTTTTCGAAGCCGCCAGCCTGCAGGAAACAGAAGGTCTCTGAATAAAAGGGAGGCTCTTGTTACAACTTCCCTCTTATTTACTGTTCCCAGTAGCAGAGAAGTAAAAAGACAATGAATGAAATGGAGGATTAATCACGCGTAGCACTGAAATATAAACAAGGAGACAGCGTGTCCCAGAGTGCTGCTCTAAGCAGTGGCTCATGCCCTCAGCGTGCAGAAATCTCTCATCACTGAGACCTCCTGGACTTCATGAAAAAGGCCAAAAGGCAGAGGAGGCTCCACAGGTGGTTTTTCAAAGGTAAACTTGCAAACTGAGTAATTTCCATGGACTTTTCTCTGTTCAGTGCTCTTAAAACTTAAGTTCAAGTTGATATCCCCTGTGCTTAAGCACTGGTCCATGACTTTTGCAGAGAAAACTTCCTATTTTCCTATTTTTCTGCATTAATTTTAAAACAGTAAAAGTTCAGGACAACTCCTTTGTCCCACAGAAGACTTTTAAAAACGCTTCAGAGAGAATCTACTGTGCTGCCCAGTGTGTAGCTCTGCTCCAGAAAGGGGGGGGCGTGGTTGTTAGCCTTGCTCCCTTTTTCACTTGCTTTTGGGTTGGTATCCAAACACCAAAGGATTACTAATCATGTTCCTTATTTATTTTTAATCAGAGATTTACCTGTATTTGATATCCAGCTATTGATTTTGAGCATTCACAGCAGCCTTTGCAAAGGTGTTGAGCTCCTGAAGTTAATTGGTAATAAATTAACCTTGGGAGGTTGTTTGTGCGAGGCAGATTATGTGCATGCAGCTTTGTGAAGCTTTTTAGTGAAGCAAAACATAGGAAAGAAAACTGGAAACAGGGATGCATAACACAATTCAAATTGCCTGAAATGCCTTTAATAAATAGTTGTTTTGTTTATCTGAATATCTGCATCTGTCAGGAAAGTACTGTTGAGTTTTTGGCATTGTGACAATGCATTTAATGCCAATGAGGCGAAGTGGAGTGCATAATTGTAAAACTGACAGGGAAGCTGCTCCCCATCCTTATTCAAAAACTCCAACAAACCTCTTAACTGTTCATTTTACAGTTCTCTTTAGAAAACATACATGAAAAACCTTGAGAAAGTTTATTTGAGCCACCTGCAATAATAAAATTGAAGTGACCCAAGTCTGAAAATAACACCATACACAAGTGAGTATAAAAAGCCAGAGCATGGGATATATTTAGGCTAAAAACCAAAACCAACCCATGTGTGTTAACACAATATTTGGAGGATTATGTGAATACAAGTCTAGGTGACCCAAGAGGTGATGCTGCTTAACTAATCCTTGCTGTAACCCTCTGCCCAGACTTGGCCTGGGCCTGGGAGCCTGGGGCAGGCACTGGGCAGGCAGGAGCCCTGCCAAAGGCTCCTCCTGGCCTTGTCTTCCTGCCCTCTCGGGGGCTTTCCAGCTTGCACTTTGTTTCACTTTCTCTTTCTGCTGTGCAGGGCTGTGCTGGAAGGGTTGTAACATCCTCTATCAATTATTTACACTATTTGCATGGAAATCGTAACAAAATAGATATTCTTTTTACTATTAGGATTAATTTTTTTAAAAAGCTATTAAAGTCATGCTGGTGCTGCATTAAACTAGTTGGTGAAACTCTTTTAAAAATTCCCTTTCTAAATAGTTTTTAAGAGGGGAATTGCATTAACCTCTCAGCTGCAGCTTCCCTGCTTACACACAGGAAAAGGCACTGCCAGCCTGAAGCTGCCTTGTCAGGAGCAGAAGGGTGACCCCTGTGGGTCCCACCACCCTGATCCCCTGGCACCTGCAGCCCCCAGGTGACTTGATTTGCCAGTGCTTTCCTGGAGGGGAAGAGGTGGTGGGGAAGAACTGCCTGGGGTCTTTGGTCATGGTGTGACTGCTTCCCAGACAGGGGCTTCTTTGCTTTTTTTTTCTTTCCCGATAACTTCCAAGTTTCAGCACACTACTAGCAGAAGTTTGATGAATCTTCATGATAAGAAGATTCCCAAAATTTATAGGGCTTTGCTCGCTTTTGGTCTTGGTTTTGACTACTCCAGCAAGTCACCTGGAACTTCATAAAATTGTCATTCTACAACAGTTTGAAAGACATAGATTATATATTGTTACAAGGTCTGAGGGTCTGTCCCTGCCGGGGTTCTAGCAGGCTTTATTCTCTCTGCCGAGGCTTCTGGGTGCAGGGCCCGTAGCCAGGAGCCTTAAACCTCCACCCTCAAAATTAAAGAGGAATTTCTAAAAGTGAAGGCATGCACTCCATGTCTCACCCAGCCAGGGTGAGGGGGAGCACAGGGAGAGGGGAGCAGGTCCTGCCCCCTGGCCCAGAACACTGTGCCTCACTCCTTCTGCGTCTCCCGGGGTGCTGCAAGTAATAGGAGCTGCACGAGGTGGTGACAAGTCCCCAGCATTCCGGGTATTTGATCCAAGGAAATCACCAGTGAGCCAGGAAATGTCAAGATTACGTCACATGCATAATCTTTTAAAGCCCTGAAAAGGAGCTTGTTAAAATCTGTGTCTCTGCAGTGTGATCCCAGTTCCTTTCATTTTTGCTTTGCTCTTCCACTTCATGGGAACAGGCAGGCAAATCCTTCTCCTAGATACCATTTTACTTTTCCTTCCTTTTGAATTACAGCACTTCTGTTTGCCACGGCCTTGCCACTCACTGGGGCTGGAGGAGCATGTCCCCATGTTGCCGGGCCCCCAAAGGGAAGATGTCAGGATGCCCAGAGCCTCTGGGGATACAGCTACAGCCGAGCTTGCCTGCACTGGGAAAGAAGGAAGAGGATGTGGGAATGGAGCTCTCGCCCTTTTCCCTTGTGTTTGCTCATGTTCTGGGTGGGCACCCTGGGCAGCCCAACAGTGCTACAGGGAGGTGCCAAAACTTCACAGAGCAAAACTGCACCTCGTTATTCCACTGATGCTGCAAAACTATTAAGGAACATCCAGCAGAGTATGTGACCCACACATGTTTAATTTCTTTTACAGTTTCTGTTTTGATATATGCTGGATGTGCTTTTATAAACCAAAGATTTATTGGAACCTGGAATTTTATGACTTTAGGTTTTCCTTGAGTCCAGATTGTTTCTCCTTTTGGAAGAGGAGGAGAAGGTTTAAAAGAGCCCATCTGCCTGTGGTACTTATGAAACCCTAGGCCAAGGATGACACCTTTTCCCTTAACTTCTACTATAATGTCAAACAAAAATTTACCGTCAAATATTATGCCTTCCATATGCAATGCCCTGCTGTAGATATAGATCACAGCAATTGTGTTGGGCTTCTCTTTTTAAAGTTTTTATCTGTTCCATAAGGAAGTCAGGACTCGGTGTAGAGTGCAAGGAAGAGCAGCAAGGCA
The DNA here is from genome assembly GCA_910950805.1 of Acrocephalus scirpaceus scirpaceus. NCBI lineage: Eukaryota > Metazoa > Chordata > Aves > Passeriformes > Sylviidae > Acrocephalus > Acrocephalus scirpaceus. The sequence goes on along the minus strand of OU383774.1, from coordinate 48,413,864 downwards.
GGAAAAACCCAGACCATGAATAATTAATGACAATGTGCCTTCACTTGTGCTCTTGATTTTTCTTACAAAAGCACAGCGATGCCCTTGCTGCCTGCAAGGCTGAGGAAAGCAGCGTCTTTTTAAAACACAGTGCCAGTGTCAGACAGCTCCAAGTGCTCTGGTAGGAAACAACCAGCATCCAAGGAAGCAGAGCTTGAGCCCAGCTCTCCGGTTACCACGACATAAGTAAACAAACAAGTTTATCACAAGTAATGAGGGCATTGTGCCAGTTTCAGTTAAAATAATGAAATAAATAAAAAAGAAATCAACTCCAAACCAACAAATCATTACAGCATGAGGAAAGTCCTGAATGAAATTGATTGTTCATGCCAACACCAGAAATATATCTTGTCATAAACTCGGGCCTCCACATCTGCTTCAGCACCAGCAGATTCTTTATAAACAGCCTCTTTAATTTTATCTAACAGCCTGTTAGCAGACATGCAGTCCAAAAATACATCTCCTTTTCTTCCTCGCACTATCCTGAGCTTGGCAGGGCACCAAACATGAGGTTCAGCTCGTAGTTCAAAAAAGCCCTTCTTTAAGCATTGACTGAGCTTGATTTAATAAAAACCCTGTCCAGCTTCCTCCAGGCAGCCCTAATGGGATGCAGAGCCCAGCGCTTCTCAGGGGCTGCTCCAGACCTGCTGTGTGTTGGCCAGTGAGATTTTTTTGTGGTGAAACAATATTGTTCTGTGGTGGAGTTGGGGAACCGGCTGGTGTTCTCCAGAATGCCTCCCCTGAGGGGTGCGCAGATTCCCTTTCAGCTGTGCCACCCTCTGAAAATGAAAGTGAGAAGGCAGCACCATAAAAACAAAGCAGAACCACAGCACGGGCTGTCCTGGTGCCCCTGGAAGCCCCGGGGATGCTCCAGGGCTGCTGGTACCCAGCCCCACTCCCACTAGCCCTGCCCTCCCCAGAGGAAGGAGAGAAGAGCATCAAAGCCCCTAAAGTGACTTCCAGCCCCCGAGTTCTCCTGGGGGGACATCTATCCATTGTGTCCCCAATGTGGCACTGCCAAGCACTTGTAAGTGCTCCTGAAAGAAAGCCAGTGTTCACTGAAATAGAGGGGGTGTTGCACTGGGGCTGGTTCCCAGAGGGTAGCCCCAACACCAGAGGCATGACAACCACCTTCACACTTCCTGACACTGGTGTTCCCAAGCACAACACTGGTTTTCTGGCTCCTGATTGCCTGGGAAAGCTGGAAGGGACATTGGCTGTCTTTAAATGCCAGGACAAGAGTGGCTGACATCACCTTAGAAGATGAAACACATTCCTGCTGTGAGGACTGCACCAAATTACAGGCCCAGATTCCCCAAGAAATTAGTGCGAGAAACACCGCACAGCATCACATTCACTGCAACACAGGAACTCATTAGCTGGATAGTTGAAAGTGTTAATAATTACCCCATTTGACAAACCAAGATATGGATTTCATGCTTCAAAGTTTGCTGTGCTAAAGAAATATTAATGGCCTGGCATGTCATGATGTCCAGGGGAAAAGGATGTTTAGTAGTTTCTCCTCATGGCTCTGTTGTTTATTTAAATTACTTGGAAATTAAACCAGCAGCAACCATAAGCACTGCTGTTGCAAGGTGTGGTTAACAATAAATAGATTTTATTCAGCATTACATCAAAGGATGAAATGGAGTTAAATAAAGGAAAGGGAAGTTTCTTGAGTGGCCAGTGAGCCAGATCTCAGTGCCAAGACATGGAGGAGGATCAACAGAAATCCTGCAGAGTCCATCCTGTCACTTGGTCGTGATGACAGAGGCAAATGAGCAGCACAGGTGTCAATGAAAGGGAACTACTGCACTTGGCAAAGGATGCTGCAGGCCTGTAGTGATGGAGGGACTCTGTTGGCTCATGTGGGGGATCCTGGTGGCACCCTGGGGTTTTTCATCGCCTTTTTCATCACCTCCTGGGAGAGATTTTCTGACTGGTCCTTGTGGTTGTGCCAGGGAGGCTTGAGAGTGCTGCTGAGCTGCCAGTTCTCAGCAGCACTTGACCCAACAACAGGGAGGGAACAGGGGTTTGCTGGGGGCCCTGTGGTCCCTTCCAGACAGGTGCTAAATTTCACTTTACAAAGAGCACAAGCATTCATCCAATAGTACTTTACTGATCTGAACATGGCTGATGCCTTTCAGCTGAATTTCAGCTGAATGTTAAAGTGAAACAAAAGGAAGGCAGAGGATTGAACAGGAGAAGCTGCCCAGCTGTGAGCTGCAGTGCTCTAATCCTTCCCCTTATGTGCTACAACAGGGTGTAATTAAATCCTAAATTATTGAAAATCTTGATGTTTTGTAAATCACATATCAGAAGGTATTTTATTTATACAAGCATCTTCTCATTAGCAGTATCAAAATGCTGGCAATACTGCACACGCTCTGCAGGAGTTCCTGTCAGAACTACATTTCACATCTCACTAGCATGGGCTCAGATAACCCCAGCTGAAGGGTACACATAGGTTCTCCTGGCATCTCTGGTTTTGTCCAGTCCTGTGATGGGTGGAGTCAAGTGGAAAAGCCACTTCTGAGCGAAGAGGCCTAGAGGGATATGGTGGGCAGGGGAGCAGGACGTGGGCAAGCACAGGCACCTCTGTTCAGGTGGTGGCTCTGCCATCTTTGGAGACTTCCCAAAGCTGGCTTGATGGAGCTCTGGAAAACCCAATCCCTCTCCGAAGTCCTTTCAGCTTTGCTTGCTCCCCCTGGAGCTTGCAGGCAGTGACGGTCTGGCTCTGAGCATTCTGTGCTGGTTGCCCCCAAAAGCTCCTAAAACCTTTCTCCCAGTGAAGGCTGGAGGAGCTGATGCTGCAGTACGAAGGAGGGTAAGTAGGAGGCTTGAAAAGGTCACACCAAGGCTGCAATTTCCAAATGAGTGCAAGGGAACTGGATGCCTTAACACCCTCCAACCCCAACACTCAGCCTTGGCTGTTAATGGAGTGTGCTGTAAAACTGCATTTTCTTTACCTGCTGCTTTTCTAATTCAAGGAGAATTAGAGGGAGAGACCTCTTAGTGTTAAGCAGGAGAAAACATTTAGGCTGTGAAGGCTGTTCTTCCACACAGGAAGGTTGCTGGCAGAAAATTACAGCTTGTGGACAAACCGAGTCAGTGTGGCTGCAACAGCAAAAAGTGGAGGAAGGGAAATGCAGCTTCAGATGAAAATGAGACAGTAAATAGAGAAATAACCAGTCTAGGGTGTCCATACATTTCCTGGACTCACTTCCCTCCTTTTCCAGCATTTTGCTGAGCACTATAGCAATATTCAAGCCATTATTACATTAAGAAGTCTTATGGCTTTTCTGCCTGCAAAAATAGTCATCACTTGTAAATTGAAGGCATCACTCTCTTATCTGGTCTGCAGCCAGAAGGGCTGGAAGCAATAGAAGAAGTGTGAACTTTCTCCTTCATCTCAGAGAACATTAACTTCAAAGCCAAGCCATAAACTTTCAGATGTAATGACTATTTGTCCAAAAGAGAAACACATCAGCTTGATCAATGAGTGAAAGGTATAAAACACAGAGGTTACATTTGCTAAACACTTGGGAAAAATGTGTGGTTATGCTTGGGTGTGTGGAGGGGGGAGTTATTACTGAGTTATTTGGACAGGCAGGCCCAAGGGGCAGTGTCAGGATTGTTGTGGGTGGTTGTAGGTCCAGCATTGAGTGGTTTCTGTCCCAGAGGGGGCTGGGCTGCCACACACTGTCAGGGTGTGCTCCAGCATGCCCTTGGGTGCAGACCTTCCACACCAAGTGGGGACCTTGTGGTTCTGCTGGCAGCCACACTACTCTGCTTTTCCAATAAACCACGGGACAAAACATCTCTCCTTTCTGTTGCTGCTCAAACAAAGCTTTCAGGACCACCAGCACTTCCTCCTGTGTCCTTGCTCCAGCTGTGTGAACGCTGACTGGAAAACCCCCCGCAGGTGCGCTGCCTTATCCCTGAGCATTGCTGAGCTCCAGGGCATAGGGTACAGCAGTGCTAATACAGCCAGGCAAGCATGCTCACAGATTTCAGACACCTTTGGTAAGATTCCCCACATCCTTCTTCCTATTTTTTAAACATGCTTTCCATTTTTCTGACAAAACTTCCATGGAAATAGTAACAATGTCTTTTTGTTTCCATGTCTTGCATATGAGGAATTTAGAGGGACAAAAATTTCTTATATGTGACTTTTTTGCCATAGATAACCAATGCCCTTCCTGACAACATCCCTTCTCCCCTCATCCATTAGGGCTTCCAGGAGAAGTCTGGACCCCATCCTCTCCCTGGGCAGTGGGTGTGTGATCCTTGTGCATGGCACAAGGTGCTCAGAGAGGGCACTTTGTACTGTTAATCAACTCTTTGGTGAAAGTGTTTTTAGAAGGAGTAATTGGGAGGACTTGCTGCTGGGCACCGGCTTCTGCTTGCTGGGGCTCCAGGGCTGGGGAATGAGGTCCAGACCTGTGTGATTCGTGTCTGAGGATGGAGAGGAGGAAGTGCCAGAGTATGAAGAGAGATTTTGAAAGGTCTGTAACATCTTCTGCCAACATCTTTTTTTGGATCAGCCCTGCATGAACAAGTGAGAGCCCGGAAGAGCCGTGTCATCCTTGAGGACAGCTGGGCTTGCTGGGGGGCAGCTCCATTTGGGATGGGAGGCAGAGGGTTTCTGCCACTGCTGGGGGAAAAAAGAGATGTTGGTGGGGTTGCTGGCTCCACAGGCTTCAACAGCATCTTGCTTTCCCCCGGTGCTGTGCTTGCCTGTCCCCTAACTCCTCTGTGAGGTGCGAAAATGCCTCCATAGGGAACCAGAGAGCAAACCTGAGTCCTTCTTGCCCACCACACATTTTTGTGTCCCCAAATCCCTGTTGGAGTGAATGGAGCTGGTGGGGTCTACTCAGGTTCCTCACCTGCATGCTGAATCCATCTGGTTACCCACACAGGTCACACACCTCGTGGCATATCACCTGCCCCACCTTGGTCTAATGGAGATTCCAGGGACAAGGGCAGGTAACAGTGGGTAGAGGTGGGGCAAGAGGAGCAACAGGAGGGCAGTTAAGTCATTTATTTTAAGGAGCAGCTGGCTTTACCCAGGTAAAACCAGTGCAATGCCAGCAGGCTCCACATTGAGCAGATCCCCAAAGGTATTGGTGAAGCAGTACTCAGCCTCCCCTGCAACACCTCTGCTTGCAGCTGGATGCTGGGCTCCTTTTCCACTGTGGAGCTGTACCTGTGCTTTGTAGGTGTGTTGTGTATTTAGGTCTGGTCTTTGCAAAGGGATCCACCGTACCAATTCCTTTTATGTGACTGGAGTCCCATTTTCTACCTCCATTGGATCATGTTACGGGCTTCAAAGCACACGAGGAGCAGTGACCTGTTTTATTGCATGGTCATAAAGCAATAGCCCTTCTCTGCTCCTGTATGAATAATCAAAAGTAGTTATATTGTTATATTTTTACATGGAGGCCTGCCAGAGACTCTTTTTGAGTATGAGACTCAAGATTCACTCTGAGAAAAAGGAAGCAGAAAACAAGAATCCCGACAGTTTTCTACCTGGCTGTGCAGCTGTGCTGAGAGAAGTGCCCTGCAGATCAAAGGGAACCCGCTCCCCTTCTCCCCAGGTGCTGCGATGCTTCCCCTATTAGAGCAGATATTGGTTATCAGGCAGCAGTGCTATGAACTGCACAAATGTGCACTTTGCTCTCCAGAGGTTATGGCAGAAGGATGCCAGATTAGATTTAGGAAAGCACATATGGATGTATTGCTTTTTTCAGCCTTGCACCATTCCTTAAAATCCTCTGTTGCTCTGGAGGAAGACAGAAAGCACGGCTGTGGACAATCACAGCTGCAGAAGCATAATTGCAATTGCTGTCTCAGAGCTGCTTAGTGCTTCTGATAATCCTTGAGACCTGCAGCAAGTCACTACAGGATGAAGGGAGAGCATTTTGGGGCAGGGATACAGCACAGGAACAACTCCGCAGAAGAACTGAAAAAATACACCTCTAGTTTACATTTTACTGAGGGGAAAGATCCTCTGAGCCAGCACCAGCGCAAGTTCAGACTGAAGCCCAGATTTCCTGCTCTGGGAGTTCAGGTGTTTGGAAAGTGCTCTGACACCAAGTCCTATACCATGTCTTCCCCTGAAGGCTGGGTAAGATGCCACCATAGCTCATCTCTCAACCCAGTCACTGGCCAGAACTACAGCTCCAGTCCACTGACAGCAAATCCCACCAGTTCACTTCCTATATTCACAGGGTTGTTTAGCTTCTGGGGAGGTAAACGGGAAGGTGACAGGAGTGAAGTCTCATTTCAGTGTTGGGATCAACTGTGCTTCAGCAAAACCTCCCTCTAAGCCCCATACACTGCGTAACAGATGGCACATCTGTTTCTACTTCCAGGGTGATCTCACTAATCACTTTTAAAGAATCCAGCATCCAGGGTTAATCAACATGAGCTGAATTACAGTAAAGGTTCCTACAGCAGTGGAAAAATCCTGTGCAACTCCCTTTCCTCAAGTTATCCTCTTGGATAGTGGGGTTTATCCTCTGTCTGAATTCTGCCCAAATCCTCATGATCCCTGCAAAGCCAAGGCCTCTTTCTGAAGAGCTTCTGCCTCTCAGGGCCTTTGTCTATTTGACAAGGCAGATCTTCCAGTAGTTGATTATCTGTTTGGCAGTCAAACTAAAGGCTAAAAAAGCATGATACAGGTCAACCCCTAAACCCTCACGGGAGCTGAAAGGGAGATTTCCAAGGAAACTTTGTCCCCAGCCACAAGGCCTATGAAGAGAAGCTATCATCCACTACAATCCACTGCCTACAACACAGCCTCAGAGCACACAGGATGCAAGTTCAAACCCCTTCTGCTTCTCATATGGAAAATATTTTTAAAAAGCTTTCCTGGAAGCAATATCACACCCAGTGTGCCAGGCAGCACCAGAGGCATGTTGAGATGGAGCACAGAGAGACAGGAGACTGGCTGTGGCTGGCTGTACCTACACTGCTCAGCACAAAGGCCAGGGTAGAGGGGCACCTCTGGGCTCACAGGCACAGTGCCTAGAGAGCTTGCTTCCCAAGGTGATCATTTACCTTGGAAACAGCCACTTGGAGTGATCCAAACTGGAGCCTCAGAGTTAGCAGAGAGCCCAGCAGACAATGAGCACAAATCCATGGCTGGAGTCCATCTCTTCTTAGCTGGTGATGTAGCTATGCCTGTCAGATGTGCCTACAATGTCAGAAACACTTCCCCAGCTGACTCTGGGTCCTCATGCTTGATTGTTCCTGTGGTGTTGGTCAGCACACACCTATGCTGTCCTCTGCACCAGGACAAGCAGCTCCCTCTGGCCACCAAGCAGTGCTGCTCTGGGCATGGATACTCCTGGGATAACTTGCAAGAGCCACAAAAACAAGCTCTATCTCATTTCCATTGTGAGGTTCCTCCAGCATGGTCCCACCAGCCTTTCCATCCTCCAGCTCTCCTGAATGCTCTCATGCCTCAGCCCAGGCCAGGATACACACCCTATGGAATTCCAGCACTGGTGAACTATAGCATCATCTTCCTGGGCATTTTATGCTGGGATAAAAAAACCATCAAACTTACAAAATTATCGGTTTGCTCTTAGGTTTATAGGCACAACACACAGGGCCAAACTAAACTGCAGTCAAGTGCCATGCTATGCTGTCAAATTCAGTCTCTTTTTTGTTGGCTGGCTCTGAGAAGTCAACGCTTCTCTGAAACAATCGCTCTTGTTGTTGTATCTACTAGATCCCAGGCCCACTCTTAGGGGCAGGCAGTTTAGTCCTGCGGGTATTCCTGCTCTATCTGGTCCAATAAACAGTGTAAATAATTATACCCCAAGCAAGAGGATTAGGAGAGCTCCCGTGCTGGCTGTCCTGTGGTTTGGCCACACTCTGAAAATACAGCATGTTGGGTAAATCCTCGCTCCAGCTGAGGTTTTCTTTGAGATCAGCTTCGAAAAAACAAAGTAAAAAAAACCCCAAACCAACAAAGCAAGCCGTTTTTATGTTTTCCATTTTCAGGGCTAATTCTGATGAATGAATGCACACCAATTGGCAGACAGCTTCGTTCAACCAGAACTGTGCTTTTCAGTGAGTGTGCTGTTCTTCAGACATCATGGGCTCTACTTGTATCCCCTCACCACTACGACAGGAGAGGGAAGGGATACTGCAGATACTGCTTCATGTATGATCATTGCTGCCCTGGCTCTAATGTAGCCACCAGATGGTCTCACCCTCTGCCTGCTCTTCTGCTTGGAGACATGAGGGATCTTCAGCAGTTCCCATCTCTCACTGTGGGCAGCTTCTTCCTCAGCTGCACCTCTCCCACTGCTGTCAGAATGGCCATGGCAAGTCTGTCAAGGCTTGCTCTCTCAATTTCCGTGTTGAGGATTTTCAGCTGCTATCATTGGTGTTTCTATGTCCTCCTTTCAGGACACAAATCTTTATGATCCCATCAGGTTATGCCATCTGCTGTCTGTTAGAATGTGAGCACCTTCTTAGGGACAGGTACACTCACAGCCATGGCAGTGTTTGTTACCAGGACATGGCAGTGGGGTTCCACAGGTGGCGTAGCTCAGGATGGCCACAAGTCACAGCATCATTGAATGGCTGAAGTTGGAAGGGACCTTAAAAATCATTTAGATCCAACCTCCCATCGTGGGCATGGATGCCAGCCACTAGATCAGGCTGCTCATAGACCCGGGGTGTCCTCTGAGGACAAACCACTCAGCCCTGATTTTCTGCCACCTCCATCCCCATACACACCAGCATCTCCCAGAGCCCACTGGTTAAAGGGTGGCTGGGGCACTTGTAAGGTGAGCACAGCCAGTGGGGCTGACTGCCACGTGTTTGTGGGGGTGCTTCTTTCAAAGCTGATTTATTTTAGCAGAACTTTTACAGTGTGCAGCTGGCAGTGGAGGCCAGCACACATGGCAGTATCCAGGCTCTACTTAGAGACTGACAAGGAAACTCTGGGGCTGGCAACAGGCTCCTGGAACCCTTTGGGGACCACCTGGTTAACCTTGCTTTGGCTGACCTTGCTCAAGTAGAGGACTTGGCCTAGGAGATCTGCAGAGGTGCCTTCCAACCTCAGTCTTTCAGTGAGGCTTATTTAAACCTCTGGCATAAAGCACAGATTGGATATTCAGGTGTATATATTCAAGTATTCCATAAATTTTCAACTCAGTAGGGGAAATTTGGCTTTCAAGTCCAACAGCACATTAAACCTTTACCAGGCTGTAAGGCCAGAGTTTCATGAGAGATTTAACAACCTAACAAACCAGGGTAGTACAAAACATGCCATGCAAGTCAGATGTTTCTATGCAACAACCATATGATCCAAAGTTTCTCAAACAAAACCATTTGCTGTCAGGACAGAGTGGAGCCAAATCAGTGTGATTCAAGTTTTTAGAGTCAATTTTATAAAATGTCAGAAGGAGTTACTTAGTGCCACCCAGTGTTAGCAGCTAGAAAAAGGGAGGTTAAATATGGTTACAACTGGGTGTAGCCCAGTGAAACAGGAAAAAAATCCCAGCTCTTGCTTTCTGTATCAGGGGTGAGTAATGTCACAGAAGCTGGGTAGTACCAGCATTCAGGTACTGGTATACTCTAGGTATCCTAGAGCTGAAATGAAATTTAGCCATCTGGATAAAAAACCCCCACCTTCTATTTTTTATATTCACTTTTCAAAGCAGATAATCAGTTTGAGATGCAGATGGTCTCTTTTGTCACAAGACTCACTCCGCTAGTCTGACATCTGTCTAGTGAGAAAGTTGCACTGACTTTTCTGGTCAGGTGTTCAGGAATTTAGATGAGACACAACTATATAAAGTGTGTCTCTTTCCCAGAATAAAGAGAGTACAGTTAAACATGACTCTTTCCCCCCTTCCCACCTTTGTCTCAGGTGCTGCATATGACTTGCCTTTTCCTTGAAGCCTTTAAAATTACACAGGATCTCATGTATATCAGGCATATATATACTCTCCCAGTTATGATCTTTGGATGGCTGAAGAATTGCATGTCTGCTTTTGCCCTTCAAAGGACTGTAGAAAAATCACAGAATGGTTTGGGTTGGAAGAGGCCCTAAAGATCATCCATTTCCAACTCTCCTGCCATGAGCAAGGACATCTTCCACTAGACCAGATTGCTCAAAGCCCCATCCAGCCTAGCCTGGAACACTTCCATATTAAGTTAGTTGAGTGTCATGGTACCATTTAACAGATGTGGAAAGTGAGATGTGAGCAGGCATTCCCATCTTCATCACAGCCCCATCCCAGGAGAGCTGGGGCCTGGTCAAGATGGGGTGGAGGAGATCTGGAGCCAAGAACCCAAGTGGGAAAGAGAGGAAGAGGAAAGCAAGGCCCAAAGATGCCTCAAAACCACCAGTGGTTGGCAGGGTGAGGGCATCCTAGGGTTGTAGCTTCACCTGTAGTGGCAGAGAAACCCTTCTTCTTCCATTTTGGGTTCCTCCACTCTGCCCTGAAGTATTCTCACTGCCCAGAGGGGGAAAAAAAAGACAACAGAGGTTTGAGTGGCTCCCTGCTGTCCTTTATTTCATCCCTAGAAGACGAGGGCTAAGGAGACACTGACACAAGAGTTTATCTCACATTGATACAACAAAAAAGCAACAGTGAAGTGAAGGGTGGCTTCCCTCTGAAAGGCCCTCACTTCCATGAGCTGCCACGCTGGTGATCCATGCTTCTGGGTGTGAGGACAGGCATTTTTACTTTTTCTCCTACTCATCGAGCCATCTATCTCCCAGTCACACAGCCTATCCCTTGGATTTGTGCTTGCTGACAACAAATCTCCTTTCTCACTTACCTTCCAGTGACCACTGAGGAACAGACCAGGCAGTACGGCCACAGGTCACAAGCCAAAAGCTCCTCTTCTGGGGCCAGCACACCCAGGGTGGTTTTTCTTTTCTCACCAGTCCCATGAGGCTCCAGGAGGACTTGGGCTAGCTTTGCTGGCTTTTGTTGGAAGACCTCCATGATCACTAATTGCATCTGCATTTCTCACTAGGTCCCTACATGCCCTAAGTGCTCTCCATGCTCTCCACACCTATGAGAATCTCAGTCTTCCTCCCACAGAGCTCACAGTTTAAAACCCAAGGTGGGAAATCACTAATTCCTGTGATGGCTGCTCAGCCTTTGCCTCAGGAATTCATAAAAAAGAGTTTTCTCTAAGGACACAGTGTGCACAGAAAAAGTTGGTAGAGGAAGGAGACCGGACAAATACAGCGTTCCTGGGGAAAAAAAAAGCATCTATGCATATCCCTTCAGTTAGGAAGGTTTACAAAGTAGCTTCACAATGAGAAACAGTGCCTGCTCCGGAGGTTTTATAGTCCCAGCAATCGGAATGAAATAGCAGGAAGGGAATAGGCAGAAGCAGGAGACCTGTGCGTCCCTGCCTTACACGGAGCAACTGTGCTCGGTTTGCAGGTCCAAGGCATTTTTAAGCCTATAAATAAACCGGGGACGTTAATGATGCCATTAATCTCCGCTGGCCGCCGTCCCAGCTATTTTCAGTGGCGAGGTTACCTTGCCTCTCCCAGCAGAAGTAGGTCTCCAGGGGAGGGTCGGGCGAGCAGCGCGGATGGATGCCGTGTGCCCGGGGCCGGGAGGGCACTGCCACCGTCCTTGGCAGCCCACCAGGAGGAGGTGTCCCAAGCGCCAGCCCTCCTGGCTCCCAGCCTGCAGGGAAACACACGAAAACAGACGTCAGATAATAAACAACGGGAAAAAGCTGAGTGCTGCCGGCTGCAGAGGGAGGCAGGTGACTGCTCCTGCCTGCAGCCCTTACGGCACAGATGCCTTCCTCCTCTCCTACAAGGAGATACCAGCGATGAGACCCTCCGCTCCTCTGGAGCTGCTGGCAGCCTGCTCCCCCACCTCTGCCTTTCCAAGGACAGAAAGTGGCAGAGCTCGGAGCTACAGAGCAGAGGGGGAGCCTGGGAGGGGCAGGCCAGGGCATCCCAGCAGACCGGTCTAGGGCAGAGAATGGCTGGGGTGCAGGTATTGAGACAGCTTCTTGCCCCTCATACCAATAGTCAGTGCTTCCCTCGCAGGCAGAGGGGGAGAAGAGCTCCTTTCTTTTCCACCCAGGAGGAGCAGGAATGTCATGCACTTGGATTGTGAAAGCTGCTTTTTCTCCTTCCTCCTGTGAGGAGAGAAGCCCCATGACAGCATCTGCCTGGGAAAAGAGCAGCCCAGCAGTGCTCACACAGCACTCAGGGCTGGTTTGCCTGTGGGCAGTGTAGCCCCGAGGTTCATCTCACAAAGGTACCTCTTACAAATGCTTGCCTCATCTTACAAAGTATGCCACGCTTTTGTTTATTTTACTATTTCTGTTATGATATGCCAGGAAAAATATTATTCTAACAGAAAATGAGGTTCACACTCACTGGAAATAGGTGCCTTTGAAAACCATGTCTACACATTGCTTTCCTTTGACCTGCCCCCTCACATATCCAAGATGGTCAGATACCACCACACAGGGTTAGAGAAATTAATGTTCCTGTACCACCAGAAAACAACACTGGCCATCTTTTTCTTTTCTATTCTGCAAAGAGCTCAAGATGTTGAGACATGTGCCAAATAATATTACAAAACAATTGTTCACATGCTGGTCCCAGGTGACATTTGGCTACTGTAGCTATTCGGACTTACTCTCCCAAAGCATTCAATGGCACAGGACTTTTCCCCCAGTCTTCTCAGAAAATACACACTATCTTCTGTTCTTTGTGTTGTTTAGTAATGTTTCCTGAATTCTTAATATCTATAGTGGTCTGACTGCCAGTTGCTTATAATGTACCATCTAGAAAGGAGTAAGAGAAATTTGGATGCTTTTCCTACCTTCTTACAACAATATTTTAGAGCCAGAGGCAGAAATTTCTCTGTGGAAGATCCACCCCTCGTGGCTTGCAGCTCACAAACAAAACAACCTGTTTGCTCTCAGGAATGCCAAGAAATGCATTTCATTTACTTGAGCTTTGCTATTGTGTCTCAACTATATCCAATGGACAATCTGAAGGCACTACTTATGCTACAGCTTCCCCGCTGCAGTTACTGTCTGGCCTCCTTTAGGGATCATGCAGGATATGACCATTTGAAGGTCTCTGAAGGCCTGGGTGGCTTGTGCATGGCAAAGTTTGGTTCTGCCTTCAGCCCCTTTGGCAAGCAGAGACACACCTGGATCCTTCACCGTGCACTGGCTCTGTGAAGCAGGGCTATGGACTCCCATGCCAGTGGCAATCTGAGACACCAACCCCAGTGACAACTGACAGGAAGTTTCTTTCCTACTTTAATGAGTCTATGCAGTGTTAAGCCATTTTTTGCAAAGCTGTCACAAAGCCTCCTGACTGATCCTGACTGCCTGTCTGGTACTTTGGGGAGCCCATCAGCACAGCTGCTCTCCTGAGATGCTTCTCTTTCAAACCTGCTGATGAAGGGCAGCAGGGACCAAGCACCACAGCGATTCTTTGGCTCCACGGAAGTGTTTGTTGGTCACATCCCCAGCAGCTTTGGCAGACTTGGTGGGTTGTCATCAACTCCTAATCTCTACTTGTGGTCTTTTCTGAGTGGTTGCTAGGATGAGAATTTTCTTTATCAATGGAATTTCATCTGTTGGGTTTGCTTGCCATCCACTAGCTTGTCAAATTCAGAGATACAGCCATCTAAATCTTACTGGTATAAACTGCAGCAACATCACTCTCTGGAGGAAAGTGGGGGAAAAAAATATCTCCTCAAAGGTATTCTGTGTCTGCATGAAACTGCATGTCCAGTAAGAAACCAGCTTGCAACTGCAATCTTGCATGAGACACTCAGAGATACTCCAGACAGACTTAACATTCACCTTGACAAAGTAATCAGCTTGTCAAGCAAAGCAAGTCACTGTAGCCAGAGTGGTCATGGAAGGTAACTAATACTCTCCATCTGCAGCATCAGTCAAATAAGGATTTAAAATATTACAGGAGAGGAGATCTGAAATGTTAGAGAAGAAAACACATATGTAGGAGTGAAGACAGTAGCATGTGAGGGCCAAAATTGGAAAATAGATGCTAGAAATGTTTCATATTGACCCAAATAAATAACAACCTCAAATGAAGTGGTTTAGGCTTGTTTCATATGGTAAAGATATAGGCTAGCCTGGTCTCTAGTAATTTGCTTTCCCTACAATGAAATAAAAGGCATCCATTTGCCTTGACTATGACAATGTCCTTGTCAGATGTCAGCTGAGCTGTCTCTGGGCAGGTCACCTACCTCCTCCCAGCTTCAGGGGAGACCCATAAACCACTGTCCCCCAAACATAATGCATCTGTGCATCCTGAGCAGTCATTTCTTCTCTTCCCTTAGCTGCCTGAGTTGTCTCACAATGCACAGACTTTCCCTATGCCTGGAAAATCCTGCTAGAGAAAAATGTCACTGCTAGTAGTAGTGATAATGGAAGACATCCCTGCAGCCCCCTGAATCCTCACACGTTACATTAAAAGTGCTTTTCATGGCAATACCAGGTACAAGAATTCCTTCTTGCTGACCCTGCTGCTCACCCACCCCAGAGCATGGCTTCTGCTGGCACAGCCCTTCCTGGCACCAGGAGGGAAGTGCCAAGGACCAGTGCCCAGAATGAACCAGTCATAAATAAAACCCAGTGAAAACTTGTTGCTGCTTAGAAATAATCACCAGACAGAGAAAAGACCCAACTTAGAGAGTTCCCTGCTTGGCATACCAATGGTGAGGTGATGCACTGCAACTCAGAGGTGGGAGGGAGCAGCTAGGGCAGGAGTGGGCATTGCTGCCAAAGATCAGCTTCAAACTAAAGCCAGTGTTTCCACATTTCCATAAAGATGGAGAGAAGGGTGACAGTGTCTCAGCTGGGCAATAGCTGGAGTGAAGTGGAGCTGAGCCCTGCACCAAGGCCTGAGTGAACCATACATGCAACCTCTGATTGACAGCACGGGTGTCTCCAGGGAGGCCTGAGGACTCACATTGATCTGCACATTTAGGACAGCAAGAAAAGTAGTGATTTATGAGATCAGTCATAGAAATGTGAAAATCTGTCTTGTTAATGTTGACAATTAACTCTTATATTTGCCTGGGGATAAGTGTCCTGGTGCCTTTCCTCTGGGATGCTCAGGTATGTGGCAGTTGGGAGGCATGTGGAAGCAGGTATGTGGAAGCCTGTTGTTGCCTCCTGTAGGACCAGGAAAGTGCTGTGCTGGCAGGCTAGAAAACGATGTGGCTCCTCTGGACCTAAGTGAGTGCTGAGCAGGACACAAGAACACTGGAAATGCCCCTAGCTACACAAACGTGATGTTGCATTGTGCCGCTGAAGTAGCAGAGCCTCCTCCTGCTGCTGCTCTGAGTGGGCTGCATTTGCTGGTTTGGGTTTCTCAGAGTCCTGGAGGAGATGTTAGATGGTTGTGAGATTCAGCCTCTAATTAGGTCCCTGTAGTGGTGAGATTGCTTCCTTTATAATCACTCAGTGGGAACTGGTACTTTATCCTCTGTGCTCAAATTTTTATGTCTTTCACCCTCATTTTCTCTCCAATGCCCAGAGTCTCCAGTCCGCTGGATGACAGCTGCAAAAGCCTCTGACATTCACTTTAAGGACGATTCTTTTCAGCTGCTTCACATTTCCTTTTGACAAGCTCTTCCTGTGATATTTACTGCAACTAATGAATTAACTCACAGCTGGACCACTTGCTAGCCTTTTCAGTCCAGAGCTGTTTTAAATCTTGATTAGCTGTTATGATTTGTAAATCTCCTAGAACTGCTAAGTCCAAGCTTTCCTGTCTCACACTGTGATCAGGAGACTGTTCCCAGTCATGCAGAGTAGCAATACACAGGCATTAGGCATTCAGGGGGACTCTACCTCTGTGGCAGGTAGCAAAACAGTGCATTATCCACAGGAAGTAGTTCAATTCACTAGGAAAGGTTTTTGGATAACTTGTAGTGTGTCAGTTTTACATGGCCTGGTTTTTTTTTTGGGGGGGGGGGGGGTCACAGAGGGCTTCTGTGAGAAGCTGCTGAAAGCTTCCAGCATGTCCAGCAGAGCCAGTGGCTGATGGCTCTGAAGATGGACATGCTGCTGGCCAAGCCTGGGCCAATTAGAGAGGTTGGTAACGCCTCTGTGAGAACAGATTTAAGAAGAAAATCAAAACAAAGTGAGGTGCATGCTCAGTGTTAATCCCAGCTAGAGAAGAGGATGAGGTGAGAATGTGTGAGGGAAACAACATGGAGACACCAAGGTCAGCGGAGAAGGAGGGGCAGGAGGGGCTCCAGGCACTGGAGCTGAGATTTCTTTGCAGGCTGTGGTAATGACCATACTGAAGCAGCTGTCCCTCTGTAGCCCATGGGGATCCAGAGGAGATGCAGAGATCCACCTGCAGCCCTTGGGGGAGGTCCCCATGTCAGAGCTGGTGGATGCCTGGAGGAGGCTGTGACCCAGTGGAGGAAGGGGGCCCCTGCTTCCAGGCTGGAGCGGCCTGTCCTTGGAGGACTGCACCCCATGGGTGAGTGACCCACGCCACAGCAATTTTGGGAGGACTGTGTGCCCGTGGGAGGGATATATGTTGCAGCAGTTTTGGGAGAACTGCTGCTTGTTGGAGAGATTGGAACCACGCTGGAGAAGTTCATGGGGAACTGTCTCCCATGGGAGGCACCCCATGGTGCAGCAGGGGAAGGACTCCTCTCCCTGAGCAGCAGAAGAAAACCTTGGGTGAGGAATTGACCAAACCACCATGCCCTGTCTCCCTGCACTGTTGGTGGGAAGGAGGGAGGGGCTGGGGGAAGAAAAGGTGTTTTAAGGGCTTGTTTATTTGTCATTATCCTCCTCTGATTTTGTTAGTAATAAATTCATTTTTTACTTCCAAGTTGAGTCTGTTTTGCCCTCGGAGTGTTTTCTCCCAGTCCTTATCTCAACTCATGAAGCCTTCATTAAACTTTTCTCTCTCCTGCCCAGCTGTGGCAGGGGAGGATGAGTGAACAGCTTTTGTGGGTGCCTGGCATTTGGCCAGTGTAAAACCACAACAGTTCTTGGTGGAGAATGTGGACAGTCATAAGGACTTCGTGATAAGGATATTAATTAGGAGAAGTATTGGGCAAAACAAGTATTAAACTGTGTTATCAAGTAGAAGGATAGTGGGGAATTTGTATTGTAATCGTAGGGTCTAGGGGTGGATTTTGTGTAGTTTGTCCATTTTTGTTCTGTATTGTGATGATGTTATTTTTGGATCTGGTGTGGGGAACTTTTTTTTCTTTTCTTTCTGTTTAGTTTAGATGGTTTTGTTGTTCCATGTAAAGATTGTATGTTGAATGTGGATGATTTTTTTTACTGCAGACTTCTGTGGTTGTTGCCAATCCTTATATAAGCTGTCTGATACTCTTAATATTATTAGCCAATACCGTTGTTATTCTATGGAATTCATGGAATTTGTCATCATACTGGTGCAAGAGGAAAAACCTTTAGGTGAGGAGCTATTAAAATCTGCCCTGAGGCATCCAGTTCCTGGGCGGAAGGGTGTGTGGAGGGATTTGGGCAGGTTCCTAGGGTGGTTATCATCTTCCATTGCCTGGGACTTTACTCCTGAGCAGGTAAACAACCCTAACAAACTGGCCCATGGACTGATAGAAGGGAACCATTCAGCATGGTCCAGACATGGCTTGCTGATGGGAAGTACAGACTGACTTTTCCCTTCGCTTAGGCATGCACAGATTCTTGCTTATTTCTTTTCTTTCACTGTAATAAAGCTGCCTTATCTCACCCACTGGTTGTTCTCCATCTTTTTGTCTCCCCTGTCCC
This sequence comes from Acrocephalus scirpaceus scirpaceus, assembly GCA_910950805.1. NCBI lineage: Eukaryota > Metazoa > Chordata > Aves > Passeriformes > Sylviidae > Acrocephalus > Acrocephalus scirpaceus. The sequence continues at coordinate 48,396,029 of OU383774.1, read as the reverse complement.
ACTGGCAAAGGGAGCAGTAGAGTGGCTTAGTGTGCACCTGGCATCCAGCCACGGTCAACCCGCTACAGACAGCTGGAAAAGAAAAGGTCTTACTATTTTAAGCATGTGTGAAAAAATATGCAATGCAACACATACTAAATTTCACAAGCATCTTGCACAAGTGATATTACACAAATGCACCTTTCTCCACATTATTTTGCAGATCTTCTTTTCTGTTTCTAACTTCTGAGCACATCCTAAGCAATGAACAACAGCCCAACATTTCAAAATAGGATCCTTATTTGAGTTCCTAAATAAAATTAGTCTAATTTGTATAGATTCTGCCCTCTCAAGTCCCCAGACACTTACAGGGTCAGCAAGTGTTTGCTGTCAGGCCATTTGTATTTTGGCAACTAACTGTGCATTTAGGCATTTAAATTTTCAGTGATCTGAATTCCAACTCTAAAATTCTGCCCTGGAGGTAAGCATCAGACTGGAATTTGTAGCCCAGGGGCTGGGAGTACACTACTCATGTATTTGCCTAAATTCAAGATGTCAATGCACATGGAGGCTTTTCACTTATCAGAAGACTTACAGCAAAACAGGAAGTTATTAATATCAGAGCCTGACCTGACTTGAGAGTCAGACAATACCAAACAGAAGGTGTCTCCCCTTTTTCCTGTTTATCTCTTGCTAGCTCAGAAGACAGGGGAGATGAAGAGGCAAAGAGTTTCATAATTTGATGCTACAAGGCAGTGAAATTGAGCTGGCAGGCTGTACATCATTACACAAAGTATATGGCATCACTTTCCTCAAGTCTTTAAAGCTTTTGCTGTACTTTTAAACAAACAGGGAAGCTATTTTGAAATGATGGGGTGGAACATGACAAAATAATGCAGTGCAGTGGCATGCAGGAGTTTAGACAAAGTGAGCAATAAATGAAACTACAGGGGAGGGTAATATGCTGCCTTGGTATAATTATCTTACGAAAATACCGGAACTAAAGAACTTTCTCTTGAGAAAGTGTCATTTGATTTTTAAATAACACAGGTCATTAGGACTACAATTTCATGTTGTGTCTGCATGATGGTTTATCAAAGCAAGATGAAGTTACTGGCAGGGTCCTGGCAGGAAGCTCCAGGGTAAAGGAAAAAATACTGTACAGAGGAGGTTACCATCACACACTGCAGAAATGAGCAAAACTTGGTGGCCTCATGGCCCAGCCTCATCACACCAGCACAGCACACACCAGACTGCATTCAGTTCTCTGTTTTCACTGCTGCCCAACAGTGTTTTTTTTCAAACTAGGACAATTTTAAAAATTGCCCTTTCTGAAAGGAAACTGGGCACAGTCCCTCCTTGAAAGACAGGATTGAGCAGGAAACCCTGCACTGAGAACAGCTAGCAAGGTCAAAAATGGAGTGCCAAGCTGTTGGGATGTGGGGTCATTGGCTGTCTGAGCTCTTCTGTGTTCTGTCAGGCACTGTGGAGGTACACAGGGCCAGGGAGCTGCCTCCCTGGACTCCATGTTTTTGGAGAATTTATTAAAAGACTCATGCTGGGCACAGAAAAAGTGGCATTGAGCAGGCAAAAGGCAAAACCCAAGAATATTTATTTGTTTTGACTTATGACTGGGCAGGTCATACTTCCTAGTGTAACTTGGCTATTTGCTAGAAAACAAAACACAAAACTCTGTAAGTAGGTGTCAGCTCCCTGGGAAAGGTTTCCTTTCTTTTGGAGAAACAGATTTTGTGTGAGGATTTGTTCACTGGATGCTTTCACTTATCCAGAGGTTTGGGCCTCTTTCTTTTTTTCCCATCCTATCTTGCTGAGCCACTCACAGCCACATGAAATAAATTCCTAGAAGATCACTCCCACAGAGCCTTACACCTCTCAATTTACACTGGAAAAATACTGTTTGTACATGCAGAAGATTAAAAAAAAATAGAAGTGCATCTTAATGCACTGATAAGGTTTCAGCTGCAAACACAAGGCAAGAGTCACACTTTCTTTCCATTGAGGTTGCAGATGTCAAACAAAAACATCCCAAATTTCATTGCTGCTTAAAGGAGATCTGGTGTACGTGACTTGCAGGAACCACTACCACTGACAAGATTTGTTAACTACAGTACTGATGTACACAGTGCAGTCCTCAGGGTTAGGCCCAGCAGTCAGCTGTCCCCCCGAATGGCCTCTTTTCTCCACCCAGGCCACTTTAGGGGTGCTGGGTAAAGAGGGGTACAGCAAGCAGCCTCCAGGCTCCCAGATAGGTGTTTTTGTGATCCCCTGAGCTCACAGAGGAGGAGGAGGAGAAGGAGGAGGAGGAGGAGGAAGGAGGAAGAACTGTATCAGATGAAAATGGAACTAGGCAAGACAAAAGAGTGGTTACTAGCAGATGTAAAAGAATTTTATAAATAAAGATATGAATAGTTTTCATGTTTAAGCAAGAAATGCGAGAGGTATGAAATGAAGCAGAATTAAGAAAAAGCATTCTGCAGAATGAATTAGAGAGATTTACAGCACAATATCATTTCCCTATGCAGCTCAGGTCAAACATTGCTTTGCATTTGAAAGTCAGCGACGTGGAGTGCTCTGAAGGATCCCCTTTGCTGTCCATTGCCTATGGTAAAAAGGTAATGCAGACCAAACCACTTCAGGGCCTGGTATCATTCTCTCTCATACTGTAGCTGAATTCCTCATAGGTATTAATCTCACACACCTCAGGGGTATGGAAGCACGTTCTTCCTTGGAGAATGAGGGGCAAATGGGAGAAGGATGGGAGCAGCTTACACAAGGGAGTCACTGGCAAGGCAGAAACCTGGATGTAGATCACCCAAGTTCCAAGCTAGCATCTGAACTTCCAGACACACCCTCTGCTCCCTCAAAATGTGAGAAAAGAAGAAATAAATCTAAAACCATACCACAGTGGTTTGAGTCATTTGAGAGTCCTGGCTGCAACCTCCCACACAGCAATCACCACACAATCTTGGCTGCTCTCACCATTGCCATCTTACCTTTCCCTCTCAGGCTTTCTGTTGTGTTCTGACATAAACTGGAAGCTGCCTGAGGGAGAAGCTGTTTAAGCTTCCCCATTATTTTGCATATAGCATGAAGTATCATAGGGTATCTCACAGGTTTTGACTCTAAACTGAGTTTTTGAGAGAGAGTCAAATTACTTAATGTCACTTGAGTCCACCTTCTGAGGCTTTTCCACACCTAGGAGCAGCTGGCAGAAGCAGTGGAAGTGAGCAAGAGCCATCTGTGCACATTGCTCAGGTTTTACTATTTCTGCTCACCCTGAGATTTTTGGTATCAGGGAAATTATTTAGGCTGCAGGAAATAGCTCTTGAGGGCAACAAGGATCTGGCTAGTGAGTCTTTCCTTAGGCTAGGCAAGCCTAGAAGATGTGCATACAGCAGCAGCTGCTTCGTAGGAATGAGGCCCTGCAAATATTTTTTTTTATGCATACTGATGTCCGATGTGTTGCTGTGAAGGATTTATACAATAGATATATGACTATGTGTTCCTGTTCCACTGCTAACTATTCCTACATGTCTCCTCTCTCACTGCCCTTCAAGGCTTTGCTCTGAATATAGTGATGCATACTGTTCCTGAGGAGTCCTGGGAGAGAATGTTGAGGGCACAGATTTGCTTCAAAGCAGATCTTCAAACATCTGTTTGTACTTACAGCACAAAAATTCAGCACACTACAGCACATAGCTGCCTGAAGCTTCAAGGCAAACGCAAATGCTAGCAAATGCTACGAGGTATTTAACACTCATAAACATAAACAAGATAGCCTGGAGCAGCTTATCAGTTAGGTGGTAATGGGTGGGGAAAGGCTCATTGTATATTTACGGCCCAGGCATTTTCCCACTGATTTTTGCCATGTTAGTAATGGGCCAGAGAGAGGAAAACTCCCATGTAATTTAGCCGGGAAGTACTGCTCAGGTCAGTCAGTCCTGACTCTCTCCTGCTGTGGTTCCTGCTTGCTGCTTGCACAGGGGTGCAAGGGCAGACTCTGGCCAGACACCCCTAGAATCTGGAGGGGAAAGAGACAACTGCTCATGCCAGCTCCATTCCTAACAGCCAGGCCACCACTATGGCAGGTTACCCCTGTAGGAGAACAGAGGTTACACTGAAGGATAAGGGACTTCCCTGGCAGCAGAGCCTTGCTAGCTGGCCATACAAGAGCATTAGGGGAAGGCTCTGGCTCCAGATTATTGTTTGGGTGGAAAACAAATGAGCAGATGAAGACACTGTCACCTGCTGTTGTTTGCCATTACTCTGTGGCCACAGGGTAGAGTGGCACTGAGACACAGGGACACCAGTGCCACTGCCTGAGAGACAGGCATCATGATTAATCTGATAGAAGGTTGGTGGTGTTTCAGTCCCCCCCACACCTTCTGGGTGAATGAGAAGACAATTTGGCTGGCTTGAAGTATCTATGTAATTTTGTATTAGCATCAGACGACTGCCAGTTCTGATGTAAAGGAAAGGACAGAAACATGGGGCAGGATCTGCTAGGACTCGAGGCACAGAAGCAGAGCTGTTCTAGGTGGGCATAAACCATTACGGACAACATCTCAGTATCTCTAGTTCACAGTCTTCTGTTTAGTCTAATCCCACCTCCTTGGAGATTTCAACACAAATGCTATTTGGAGCAGCTCTGCCCTGGACATATGTTGTCTTCTGCCAGCTCCACTGCAGAGACTGTAATCTTTGCCAGCAGAGCAGTAAAAGCAGCTGGGTGGGTCACCTCTTCAGTCACCTCACCATCACTTATTAGAGGTCATTTGTCAGAGCCCTAAATCACAACACAAACACTAGAAATCACCCCCAAATGGATATGGCTAGACCGTAAGACCTGAAAATTCTCTGAAAACATGCAATCTAGTTCAATAAATAGTGCCTTCCTCAGGACAGATAATTTGGGTTCTCCAAACAAAACAGTGTCAACAAGAAAAGCCTTTTGCACTAATATTTTGGCAGTATAGAAACATCCCTGTATATTACATGGTACTTACTACAAGGGCAGAAGATTCCAGTGTAGATCCACATTTACTTTTGCATTTCTAGAGGTGAAGAGGGGTTTTCAGTCATGTTGAGCTAATGTGACTGAGCCAACAGGAATTAAAGCTATGCCCTTTCCTGCCTGTTGAGACATGGTGAAAGAAAGCAGCTACCTTAAATCAAAGGGTCCAGATTCAGGGAGGTGCTCCAGCTAGAAATCAGAAGCCAGTTTACAGATACTTTGATAACTTGAGCTTTTATCATTCCACAGGCCTCCAAGATCAGTTGGTGAGGGCTGGATAAGTTTCCTCATACTGTATTTGAAGGCAAAGACAATCTACATTTGCTTCCCACAGGCAAGCCCAGGCAGCTACTGCGTGTTATAAAAAGAGGAGATTAAACACAAGTTCTGTAGCACTACTGTATGAAAAGATACAATCGGTTCTACCATTAGGAGCTTAGGAGTTAGGATTCTAAATCTGATGTAGGCACCTTTGAAGCACCAGTTTTGTGAAGAATATCCCATGCTTTGTCCTATCTTGAAAACTGAATTGTTTAGCTATTAAAAGAGATTAATGTAATCTCTGTGTCTATGAAATTGGATTTTGAAACTGTTTGCTTACTGTATTATCTCCAGTGCAGTGAATGAGACTTCTGCTGCTTTTCATGTTGTTATAATTACAGGTCACACCTTGTTTGAGCCCAGCATGTGCTGGCATCACCAGCAGGACAAAGTGCCTGGCAGACTGCAGGAGGAGGCATGTAGCTGGCAGGGAGAGGGAAGCCTCTGTTCCACAGAGGCCACCAGCGATGTTCTGTGTTGCTTTGGACCCCAGTGTGAGCAGGCCCAGTTAGAGGGGTACTGAGACAGCTGGGGAAGAGTGCACGAGCTAGAAGGAGAGGCTGAGGGAGCTGGCTGGGTTTAGTCCAGAGACAGGGAGATGGAGGGGTGATCCAACAGGACCCTACTGCAAATCACACCTCCCTCAGAGGGAGACTGACAGACCCCAATCCATCCTGCAAGCAACAGATGGACAAATGAGGGGCAACAAACCCAGGCTGGAGCTTGGGAGAAGGAATGGACATTAGCAGAACACATTTCCCAGAAAGGGAAACTCTGCATTCTCCATCCTTGGAGGCTTTCAAGACTTGGCTAGACAATGCCAAAGCTGACTTGATGTAATGTGATAGTCCCGTGCTAAGCAGAAGCCTGGATGACCTTGGGCCCTTAGAGGATTCTTCCAACCAATATTTTTGTGTTTCTATTCTTTTCCTCGTGAAGGAAATTAACATTCTTCAGCTCCATGGATACATGTCTTTTTATGCTAAATAAGGAGCTGGTCCTGCAGTCTTCCTTCCAAGAAGGTAGCAGTAAAGTTAAGAAATCCCAGCCCCTCTCCACCCCTCCTTCTCCCACAGGCAGCAGTGTGTTGAGCCCACCTCCAGTCTCCACTTTTCTGCAGAAACATGGCTTGTGGTCCTGTGAGCATGGTCTAGCCATGAGTGCTGACAGTCCAATTGCTTCACTCAGAACTAAATGCTAGAAGAAGAGATATCCCAGGGCAGAAGGCAATCGCTGCTGGGAATTCTGCTTGTCATCAACTAACCCAGACCGTGTCTCTTTGCAGCAGGTTCTGTTCACTTGAGGATCCTGGCATAGTTACTTTATTGCTGCTTCCACTCATGCACACCACAGACACTTCAGCAGGCTCCTTTTCCGCTAACAGAGGGATCATGCAGCATCCTCTGGCCGCCTGAAGCAATTTCTCTCTCTAGCCAAAGATCTGCAACTCCATGCCCCAATCTTTGCAATGTTTGCTAACCCTTTGCATTCTCTGGATGTCCTCTGCCAAGTTCCCCCTCTCTTGGAAAAAGAGAATCTGTTTGTTGAGTTTTTATTTACTCATCATAGCAGACAAGCTTCTGACAAGCCATCTCTCTGCAGTGCTGCAGCCCTACACTGCTGTCCTGCATGGATATGGGGTAAAAATAAAAACAGAGCTTTAAAATGGTAATTCTTTCCTTTTTGCAGCAGATGAAAATCTAACTTACTTTCTCTTTCCCAGAAGTAATCTTGACTGCAGTGGCTTGAGAAGTAGCAAGGTTCTTGTTAATGACTGATTGCTCTAGGGCAGAGGATCAGTTGGTGCTCTGATACAGGGAGAAGGGCAGAAGAGAAAGAAATCAAATGAGTGGGTGCCTGTAGTTGCTATGCTTCTCCTGATGTATCTGGAAGAGACTGCAGAAATGGCTGGGTGACCAATGGAAGTGCTTGTGTAATATGGGGAGCCCCACACTCCAAAACACCACAGGCACAGACTGTGTCATCGCCAGCAACAAGCTGTCCAACACTGGTGGAAGGGACAAAGAATCAGCATGTGTCCTCTGCTTTCAGACAGAAAAATAATCTTCTGTATTCCTCTTTCTTTTGGACTCTGTAAACAGCTTGAGACTGTTTATATACAGTTTTGTCCAGTTGGATACATCTGGGTTACTTGTTCTGTCTGTTCTCTTCAGTTTAAGGCACCTCCTCACTAATTGCTGTTTCTTTGACCAAGCTTTTGCCCTCTGAATTCCATAATGCATCAATAGCACACACATACACAGCCCCAATACCACCCTCAAAGCCTCCCAGGGCTCTGAGATGCCCTCAAGGCCAGATCCAAACCTCAAAGTGAAGACATGGCACAAAAGTGCTGCTGCAGGGCTCCTCTCCACCCACGAGTGTTCTGGCAGCTGAGTGCCTGTGCTAGCCTTTTCACCCCAAACTGTATTCAGCCCATGATGACTTGCTCCCAGCAGCTCTGTTAGCTCTCCTCACCCGGCAGACAGCAGCCCTACAACCCGTGCTCACTGTGCCAGGTACTGACAGGACCAGACATTCTGGGGAGCTCTGCAGCAGCGGTACTGTGGTGGCTATGATGAACCTAATTAAAACAGATTGAATGGAGACAGAAGCAAAGGCAAAGATGGCATCACTGAAAGATGACACAGAGCAGCTACAGTTCCCTCAGATCTGCTCTAGCACCAAGCAGTGCAGCTTGCTGAAATGTGCTGCCATTGGAAAACCCATCTGTATGTACTACACTTTCAAGTTTCAGGGAGACTGGCACAAGGTCTGGGAGGAGCTGCTACATGTATGGGGCTGTATGCATTCTCTGGAGCTGGAGGAGTACCCGGTGAGTGCTGGGAGCTGATAACATTTTATGTGTACACACAGCTTTACATGGTCTTATTGGTATTTGAACATTTGCTGCTGCTTAAAAGACAACCCTGTTCTGACCTACCTACAGAGAGGATCTTGAGTATTGATTTTAAAGGCACATGGATAGGCTGGAATGAAGTCATCGAATCATAGAATCATTTATGTTGGAAAAGAGTTATAACGCACTGAGTCCAACTATTAACCCAGGAGTTCCAAGAGCACCACTAAACCACATCCCTCAGTGCCACAGCTACATATCTTTTAAATACCTCCAGGGACGGTCACTCCACCACCTCCCTAGGCAGCCTGTTGCAGTGCTTGACAATCCCTTTGGTGAACAAAATTTTCCAAGTATTCAGTGCAAAGATCCTTTTCCCCCACTGAGACAGATATGCTCCATCTGTCACCAGTGGTCCTGCTGTCATGTAAGCTGACCCATGATAAAAAATCCCTCAAATTTTGCTGGTGACACCAGAGCCAGGTATTGATCTGTTGTCTCTTCCTGTTTCCTTCCTTATCATTCCCTGCAATTGGTAGGATAAGGGAGAGCACTACCTGTGACCCAGATCCTTTAACCAATTGTCCCAAAGCCCTGAAGTGTCTCCTGATTGCCCATGGACTTCCTGGTGCAACTTCATTGCTCCCTACCTGAAAATTGATAGTGGAGAACAATCTGAGGGCTGTGTGAGGGTAAGAAGCATTCTCTTCACATCTTTAACCCAGAGAGGCCCTCAGAAGTAATTCCAGCCAGCATACTGGGCCTTCTTCTCCCTTCAGAAGGGAGTCTTCCATGGCAGTGACATCTTTTTTTCATGGACACTGTTTTGACACAGGTTGATTTAACCTTGGTGACATCCCCACGCAAGATGAGATACTGTCCCCATTGCTCCATTCTGCTAGCAGAGCCTTGTACCCATACCTGCTCCCGGCCCTATATGATCCTACCTATATCCATCCATTTTTTCTCGCAGTCAACTGCTTTGGAGTATGTATGTCTTGTTCCTTGCTGAGAGTCCAATGCAGCATGATCCTGGTTATGAGCATTTGCTCTCAGGGACTGCAACATTAACAAAATACCTGGTCATATTATTAATAAAAGACATCCACATTTCTATAGAATTATTAGTTAATGCTGCTCTCTCTTTGGCTATTGTAGTATAGCTAAGTTATAAAGACTTAGCTATGTATTGATAAGGCTTCCAGACCAAATATTAGATCACATTTGCCATCAGCAATGTACTGTTGAGAGTATAAACTGAAAACTCAGTACATTGCCTGACCACCAGAAAACATGGAAAAGTTCTTGATTCTGGCCCAGTAGGGCTGCCACTTCGATATTTTTGAAATTTAATTAAGTAAATGTCATCATTCCTAACACAAACCATCTTGCAGTGAGCATGAAAGCAAAGCAAAGCAGAAAGGAGCACTGGAACCCTGAGGAGTTAGGAATTATATTAGGTACTATTTCCACAATGAAATGCACTCCCAGTTTATCCATTTTCATAATGCCAATTTATTGTATTCATGGACTAGGGATGCGTGTTTAGATTAAAACCTCATTTTTGTAGGTGCTACATGAACAAGTAATGAAACAGTCCCTGTTCTTGCAGACTCCAGTGTAGTGCCAGGGTGACCTGGAAGCAGAGGATAAAAGACGTTGCCAGTGGGGAGAATGTGCAAATTGATGTGCCCAGCAAGAAAACACATTCTTCGGAGCAGGAAAAAATTTGCTTTTCAGGAGAAAACTGTACAGTGTGAAAGTGCACACGGGCTATTCAGACATCTAATTTTTATTTAAGGGTGGGTGTACTGCTTATGAAACAAGACAAATAAAAAGCCTGAGAAATTTCAGTTCTCTCCATCTAGAGAACAAATGTATCAGGTTGTTCCACAGTGACCTAACAAGCCTAAATTAAAAAGGATCTGGGAAGAACAGGACAGTTCAGGCTCTGCACCCATCACAGCTTGCTCTCTGTGTTCCCCCTTCCATCAACAGCAGGATCTTTACCACTGCCATCTCCCCATCCTTCAAAAAAGGGGCTAAGAGAACTACTACTTGCAGACTTCAGATGTGACAATAAACCCACCCACTGTCTGCAGTGACTTATAACAGCAACTTGCATTTTCCAAAGGGATTTTGGCATGGAGGAGCCTGAATGTAATTGTTAATGTGTGGAAGTCTCATGTAAATGAGCCTGTTTTGAAAACAGGCCTCAACAGTGTAGCTAGAAAGCCATGAAAGACTTCAGGATATACCTCCACTGCACCAAGTGAAGGTGGTCTGCAGAGCCCAAGGTGCCCCCAAGGCTAGAATCAGCATAGCCAGGTTGGTCAAAGCCTGTCTGAACAAGCTTTGCTCTTCTGCTGCCATGTACCCCAGTACCAAGGCAGATATAGCCCCCTCCCTACCCTCACAGCACCCCTGCACGGCACTGCACAGCAGCACATGGTGGTACCAGCTGGAAACAGCTGCTGTGGGTGTGGTGTGGACACATCTGCAAGTGCTCACATCCCCCCATCTATGCTGGGACCTCAATCACTCCTCACTTCCCTGAAATGGCCTTAGGATCTGTTTCATAGGAGCTGGTAGGATCCAAGAGGGCAGGTGGGACACCCAAAATAGCTTTAAATTCAGTGGGGGGTGCAGCTGAGAGAACGAGCAGTGGTGAGACCAGACACTGGAATCTGAAGGTATAGGCAGCAGATTATTAATGAAGAGGCTTGTTTAAGTGTCTTGCTAATGTGGCAGTGAGAAACCTTGTTATTACTGCTTTCAGCACAGACTGCATCTACAACATGGTATTGTGAAATCTTGAAATCTTTGTACACAAATACAGTTAGGAGAAGAAAAAAAGGAAAACTTGGCCATATTTCTGAGTATACTCTCATACTGTATTCAACTCTCATGCACAAGTCCTCATATCCAGCTTAATAATCATAATGAACTATGAGGGAAAGGTAAATAGTCTTCATTCCACATCTCAAAGGATAATAGTAAGAAGGAAGAGATTTCAAACATTGGTAATGACTTGTAGAGCAGCACATTGCTTAAAACATTGACTATGAGCCAAGAAATACCCCTCAAGGCTGCAATCAAAAACAGTTTTTGGCTCTGTGCTGTGAACAGAAACTTTATGTGATCAACAGAGTTATTGCAACAGACTTGCTGTTGAGAGTCTGGAAGCTCCTCTCTAATGTGGCACCCCTCACTAAGGCTACTGCATGGGAAAGCTTTGGGCTCATGAAATACAGCTCTGGATCACGGCTTCAGGTTAACTGCGATGCCCACTGAGGGGAGTTGATGCTTCTCCCATGGCTGGCACAGAAGTCTGTGTAACTTTTCATGGGGAAATAAGAGAGATCTGAGACTGGCAAAAATACTCTGTTTTTGCAAGAGAGGAGTATTTGGGAGAACTAAATCAGCTGAAGGGTTTTTTGTGAAGAGCTTGAGCCTATTGCCCTCAGCAGCAGTACAAGTACAGGGGCAATTTCTGACCTATAGGCCTTGCCAGGCTAAGAAGAAAACAGATGTGGATTAGCCCCCCTCCTGGCCAGAAAAAACACCCACCTGCCAGAGAATATTGGCAGGGAGAAAAGGAAGGAACTGAAAATTAAATTTTAATAGAGTTTCTCAGAAAATGGCAGACCTTCTCAAAGTATTTCAGACTTATTTTTTTTAAATGCGAAGTAGACATTTCAGTTGAAATCTGGAAAACTGAAGGTCTATTATTTCTATAAATATCTGCCATCAGAAATGTGTTTCCTGCTGGCATCACTAAGAAAAAAAAGAGTGTTGAGAAGAAAGGGGTTTGTTAATATCAGAAAGTAATTTTCAACAAGACACAACAAGCTATACTGATCTGAAAAAACCAAAAAATGATACTGACTGCTCCTGAACACCATACACTGAACCCTATCCAACTAATTGCTCAGGGACCTACGGATAATTCATATCTCCATGCTAACAGTTTGGTGATCTGGCAAAAGAGAACCTTCCCCAACCATGAGAATAAAATTTTTTAAAAATTTAGAGGCTCCTGTTCAGCAAAAAAGAAACCAGTAGTGCACAGAGACCTCAGTCTGTGCCAGACAGAAGAGGTCTGATGCAAACCAGACAGGAGCTGCCTGAGTTCCTTAGGAGTGAAGAAGGAATTTCAGACTAGCATGCCACAGGAGAGAATTCTAGAGCTCAGAGAAGCAACTAGGTGCTCACACAAGCCATGATCAAAAAGACCAGAATACCAAAACACTAAATAAGCTAGAAATAAACATATTTTGGGGATATGATGTATGCTGACTGACATCCAAATGCTGGAACAGCTTGCCCAGAGAAGTGAATGTCCATCACTGGAAATGTTAAAAGTCAGGTAGGATGATCCAGTGAAAGGTGTCCCTGCCCACAGCAGTGGGAGTGGATGAGATGATCTTTGAAGGTCTCTTCAACACAAACAAAGTTGTCAATTTTATGATTTCTTACTTCAGCACAAAGAGCCTAAACTTTTCTGGTTCTGACAGTCTGAACTGCCATTAAAAGCAACGTGGCTTTTCCAAATATCAATTTTTTCAAATAGAAGAGCATTAGTGTCACGATTTTTTACCCAAAGAATAGGGCAACTCAAGGAGTTTTCAATGAGTTTTAGAGATTGTGACTTTCTTATTCAAATCCAGGAAATATGAAAAGAGGAGATGATAAATTGTTATGTTTAAAGACTTACCTTTCCAACAAGAGGGAAGATAGAATGGCAAAGTACAGAAGAGGGGAAACACTGGGAAAGGCGAAAAACAAGCATGTGTCCAGTGCTGCCTTCAGGCTTTATGTTTGACATAAAGAAAACAAGACACTCATAGAAAAAAAGAATGTTTTTCTGTGTAGGGGAGATTATATGACTGTTACATCTGATTTCTGCTTCAAAAACCATGCAGTGTCTTCATTGCTTGGTGATGGCTGCAGGTAGAAGCATCTACAGCGATTTAACACCAGTGAACCCTGCAGAAAGAGTGGAGGGGACACCACTGCTGCAGGAACAACTTTGTAAGCAGTTAAAGTCCATAAGGAAAGTTAGTACCTACTACTGTGAACAAAAAGCCCATTTGTAATAAAAAGCAAATCCCAAGAAGGCTGTGTTGCATCAGTTGGACACACACACATATTTGGGGCAAACTGGTGAGATCTCTAAGGTTGACACTTGTGTCTTCTGCCCCAGTACGTCCAGAGAAGTATCTAAACACAATCCTGTGCCATGTGCTCTAGGATGGCCCTGCTTGATGAGGGAGTTGGAACTGATGCCCCACTGTGGTCCCTTCCAGTCTGACACATCCCGTGATACTGTGGTACTCAGGAATTACCACTGAGGTAAGACACAGGCATTTCACATCCCCAGTGCTCCCCTGACAGGGTGCTGAGGACCACTGGTTCCTACTTGTGCCTCTGTGTAAGCACGGACCTGTGGCTGGACTCCAGGTTCGTAAATACGACACCTGACATCAGGTGCTGGCCTGGTCCCCAGCCAACTCCAGCAGCAGAGCCCTGCATAGGTATCTCAGAGGCTTGTTCAAAGGCAGTCACTGATGCAGAGGCTCCCCCCATTAATTCACAGGAACTACTGAGACCTGAGAAGTGGCTGAGGCATGGAGGCACTCCGCTGGTCACAGGGAAACACCACGAGCAGGGCCATGGTTATTTCTACCCCCTCAGGAAAAGGGGGTCCCCATGCTTTCCTTACACAGGCTGTGCACAGCCCCCTTGATCCTCCAGAGTTCCTGCCTGACAAGGAGGGAAAGGGACCTGATGACAACACTGTGGTTCCCTAGCATGGGTAACATTTGATGGTTCAGGAGAGCTGGGAACAAAAATCAGGCTTGAAACAAACAGCCCCATCCCATCCAGCCATGCAACATGACTCAACAGATCCACACAGGCAGGGCTGTGCAGGCTGTGAGTGGAAACCAAACACAGAGCATGCAGTGGGCTGGCAAGCTGGGCCTTTTTTTTTTTTTTTTTTTTTTTTTGTGGAGTCTTATCCTTCTTTTGTGTTTAAGCAACACTTCCAAGAGGAAGAAAGGCTGGAAGAAAATACTGACTTACCATGGGGTGGGGGCCTCTTACCAGGATCTGCAGTGCAGCTAAGAGGGATTTCGCCTGTTTTCCTAAAAATATATACAACTGGTGACTGCAAAGGGATGGAAAGAAGGAGCCACAGGTGCAGGGAGAAGGCTGAGATAGGCAGGATACCCTGTGGCAGAAAGAAGCTCCTCAGCTTGTGTAACTTGCCAGGGTAGAGAATTGCTCTGACAAGTTACACAGGCTTCTACAGCAGCTATGAATTTGATCCTATAAAAAACAAGTGTCAACAACTTAATCACATGCCTGGGTCACATGGAAGCAAGGACAACACACAGTAGCAAATGTTGACTTTTTTTTTCTTTTCTTCTTTTTTTTGAGTGTGTTTGTTTTTTAACATAAAGTGGGAGTGAGGAGTGAAATTTGGGTGGGGCTTTCTACTATTCACTGGGAGGAAATAAAACGTGTTTGCAACAGCTCCTGCCTTGTTTCGCTGTCCCTCAGGAGCACGGGGCTCTCTCCAGGCTCTGCCAGGCTGATAATACCGCAGTTTTTCCAGGACTCCCAGGCCCCAGGTTGTTCTGCAGGCCAGAGGAGCCCTCACAGTCTCACTCGCACTCATCGGCTGAGCCGAGCTGGCGTGGGCTCAGGGCAGGAGCTTTGGCCGAGTGCCTGGCACAGCCGTGAGCGGCTGGCAGCAGCGCTTGGCAGCGCTGGCTTTGGAAAAAGATGACGGTATCCAGAGTGGGCGATGTCAGGATGGCGGCCCGGGGACGCCGTGGGGAGGAAGGCTGTGCAGGGCAGCTGCGCACCCGGGAACCTGAGTCATGGGGATGCGGGACGGCTGTGCAGGGCTGCAGCCCTCCGGGCCTGGCTGCAGCCCGGAGCACAGGCGGCGTGCAGCTGCCAGGGCGCCCACCGCCACCTGCCCACAGGAATGCCGGCCGGCACGCCTGTGCCGCGGGCAGGCCTCGCTGGGGACAGGCCTCGCTGGGGACAGGCCTCCCTGTCACCCGCAGCTCTGTCACACCCCGCGGCTGGCCAGATTTTACCCGTCACTGGGGGAAATTTTTTTTTCCAAAGGCACACGTCCAAATCATCTTGTCTGCAAGCGTCTCAGAGTGAAACAGTTTGGTTTAACTCACAGGAACCTCTGGGTTTCATACTGTTTTGTCTCCACCTCTCTTCAGAGACCCCAGAGACTCAAATCAACCAACAAACCACCTTTTTTTTTCCTTTACAGTTTTCAAATGAGAACCCTGTCCTTTCTTTACCTACTTCTGTCATGCAGTATCTAGTTACAGATCTACAGGTCTCACACTTGTGGTCCATTTCCAACAAACCTGTTCACATTGGGCATAGATTTTTGCAACGGGCCGAAGTCTCAGCAGGTCGGCCGACGCTCTGCCTGCCCCATCCCTCACAGGGAGCGCAGCAAACCAGCCCTCCCAAAGCTCTGCTGTCTTACACCGTGAGGCTTTTATGTAGGTACAGCCATTTCAGCAAAGCTGCACTGATGAATCTCGTGTGCACACATGTAAAACAGCCCAAGTGTGCATACCTGAAGCTGGGAGAGCTGCATGGAGCCAGGCTTCTGCCTCCTCACTCTGTGACTCATATAGCTAAGCCAGCAACCAGCTGTGGGGCACGCTTGGCTCAGTTCTTTCCTTTTAACTTCTCTGGTACAATTAAAGCAGCATAGACTCAAATGTGGCTGTAGTGATGCTGCTATAAAAATACAGGAAGAGAAACTAGATTTAACAGACCATGACCCTTCATACTTGCATAACTGTTCACACTGGTACTTCTACCAGCATTAATCTCCTCATGAAAATGTAAATTATATCCCCAGCTGAAGGTCCTGCACAGGCACAGACACTGTGGGCAGATGAGACCCATGTGCTACTCAGTGGGAACAGTTTGTGTCTTGCAAAGTATCCTTCTGGTTTAGAGGAGCCAGAAATATAAAGGAGAATATTTGCTTTTCTTTAAAGAATAGCTTGTTCTAAGGAATGTCTTTTTGAACCATGAGAAAATACAACATGGAAGGGATAAAGGACCTAATAACCCACCTGGAAACACTTTGTATGGAAAAGCAGTTCAGCCAGTTTGGGGATTGAGCCAAAGAATTATCAGACAGGCCTTGCTTGATATGATTTTGGTTTGTGGCAGCTTTTACAGCCCAGCAGGATTTCCCAAAGCTGAGGTGCTTTTAAGCTGCCAGTGTATGTGCCTGGCCCTTATTGCAGTCCTGGATTTTAGCCAAAGTGATTTCTGTTTGTGAGGGAGTGAACAAGTGAGGATCATTGCAACTTGGAAGGAGCTCAGTTAGTGCTCAATGAGAGCTCTGGAGACATAAAATGGGACAAAACAAGTATAGAAATGTACCACCATGTGGGACCTGATAAGGAGATGGCATGCTCCTGCAAATTTCTGCTATTTAGGACATGGTTTGCAGGCTGTGGGACAACTCTTATGCAGAAGTAGGGGAACCTGGATGCAGGAGAATAAGAGGTTTCCAGTAAGATCTGTGTGTATCTCCCACTCTGAGGCAATTGCACATCACCAGATCTGTATTCTGACTGTGTAGACGTGGCTCCTCCACAGCTGTGATTCTGCTCTCATCCTTCATGGTGATGAGTGACCATACAGCCTTAGGAGCAGCAGTGCAGTGTTAAGAATTGTGAATTTTCAGAAGTCAACAGCAGAGTCTATGCTGCACTCTCTTCAAGAGGAGGGAAAAGCAGTTCAATAAAAAGGTAAAGATGGGACACTGCATAACCTTCCTTGCCCCTCCAGGTATTTTATAAGATACAAAAGAACTTGTAATGAAACTATCCCACTGCATGAAGGACAGAACAAATGAAGTCTGACATCCATGAGGCACCCCAGGTAGCATTTCCAAATTAAAATTTATTGGTCTTTTAGGAATCTTATTTTGGGGTGAGGGGAAAGAGAGGAGGAAAGAAGAAAGGTAAGTTCCATGGAAAGCTGCCATTCTTCATTGAATCTAAAATAGAACTTCTTGGAAGTTTACCAACCAGGCATTTTTTGTGTGGAAAACACTAACTGTGCAGACTGGGCACTGTCCAAGTTAAAATACACAAGTACTGGATGGGAATAGTGTAAGGGGTCTAGATGTGTTCACTCTGAAATACTTGCCAAAGAGTCCCTGCTATGGCAAGACTTGGGACCTCACAGCAGCTGTTACTTTTCTCCAGCACGTTATAGGTCTGGCTTTGGATCTCCAACTGTACATCCTCAGGGTTTCAGGGAAGTGTCAGCGAGTTCTGGAGTGTAGCTTGCCCTTTACAGTCAGTGCAGATTCAGTCAGTTCACTAACTGGAGTCCTGGGAGTTTGTTTGGTTTTCTTATTCTGAGTTTGACACCTGCATTTGGAGAGATGACTTATGCCCAGCACTGCACTTGCAGCAAGGGAGTGGGAGGGAAGGGATGTCAGATTATGGTTTTTCAGGAGTGGTAACAGGACTGTTTTGTTCAGTCCAAGTGTCTTTTTTAAAAGAATAAATCCATGTCTAGCATGAATCAAGGCATAGAAGGAGCAGAAAACAGGACATTGCAGAAAACAAAAGCTGGGAAACTGGACATTCCCTGGACTGTGATGGAATTTGTAATTTCCTAGACTTTAAGGATTTTTACATTGATATGTCTAAGGTTGGTGTTTCACACAGTACTGATGCTTGCCATGAGTCTTTGGGTGCTGGATAAAGACAGGGAATGGGTGCACAGTTTGCAGCTTGGGAGGTTTCCTCCTCCCACTGAAAAGACCCAGACTTAACCTTGCTGTACAATTGATCTCACACATGGTAAGGAAAATTTTGAGGTATTTTTCCTAGCCTTCTTCAAACTCTTACTCTTTCTTCCCTGCTTGCCATGATAGTGTTGGAGTACCCACCTTTTCCATCTGCTTCTCTGCAAACACCTGCCCATGCAATTCGTCTGTGCTTCACTTTGTGCTGCACGTGATGCTGTTCTTGGTGAGTCAGATCCAATGAGGCATCAAGATGATTTGACTTGTGCCTAGGGAAAGCATGGTGCTGAAACTCTTCTTTGGTTCTGCACAATGGGGAAACCCTTTATCCAAATGGGTTTGTGTTTCCCTGCTCCAGCTGTCCCCAGTCTTGCATCATTGTCCTTAGAGGTACACACTTCGTGTACCTCAGCAAGCAAGGCTTTGCCACCCAGAGCTGCTCTGAGAATACTTGGTTGTTTCATTGTAATTTGGAGGGAGAAGCTTGTGTTCCTATTCTCGCCTGGGGCACAGCATAGCTCTTGAGCAGGACTTGTATTTCTGGTTTCTTCATGATACCAACTTTATCAGCCAGACGAAAGCTGAACTCCAGTTTTCCCAAAGAGGGTCACAACAAGCTTGGCTAGAGCTTGTGCCAGTTAGCTGGGACTATACAGAACACAGCCACTGGTTCAAGCAATCTCTCTCATAAACACACAGAGTATCTCAGTATCCTCTTGCTTCTCTCCTTTCATGCTCCAGTTGCTCAGAAACGGGACAGGATGCAGTAGAGCCAGTGTATATATGTCTGTGTATGTACCTGTGTGTGAAAGGTGGGATAAGCACAGTTCTTGCTTTTGGATTGTGTAAAGCTAGCATCCTCGCTGCTGGTAACTTCCAAAGGGTGAAGAGAAGGCACAGCAGAGCTGATCCCACATGGTATCATCACTCATGGACGGGAGAACTGGCCTCAGTTATACTCTTAGCAGATCAAAGCTGCATTCCCTGGTGGGAGCCAAGTGAAAGGTTATGTGTTATGTGCCTGTTTGGCAGCCTGTCATTTAGATAGGGATAAGCTCAAGACTAACCCAGAATCTAATGAGAGGGAGGAGACAGGGAAGGTATTGAAAATTTCCCTGAGAAGAGAGGCAGATGTCACAGAGGAGCCAAGCCTCTCTGTCCAAGTACTGAAGTACTCAAGCTTGCAAGGACAGGGAGTCATGTGATCTGTGCTGGAGCACAGGCATCTCTCCTGCAGAGAGGGCAGATGCTGTACTAGGTCAGGATGTCTCATGGAGAGAAGCTGAGTGCTGGGAGAAGGATGGTATGTTTTCAAGGAGCAGTACAACCCATAGGTTTGAGAGGCAGGGTCTGGCATGAAAGTGTGAGCAGACTGGGGTTTTAGTTGAACTGGAAGGGCTAGAACATAGCAGCTGAGCAGAAAAGTTATACTGAGGGTTTTTTATCCATTGAGAAAGTACTGGAAGGTAGTGGCTGACCCTTGGGAATAGGTTAAGTAAGCCCGAGAGCAGCGGTGATAAGAGAGTGGAGGTGTTCTTGATGCACTCCCTCAAGGCTGAGTATGTGCTCCCTTGTGTCTGTGTGTTTAACTTGGGGAGCTGATTCTCTCTTCTTTTTTTTTAAGGCTGCCAACTTATGGTAGTGTAAGCAGATCTGTCTCAACGTTGTGATGGCAAAGGAGATTTTTGAGAAATGGGGAGTAGGAAAGGTTTGTGAAGTGGCCTGTGCATTTCTAAGGTGTGAGGCTAAATAAGAGGCAGCTGGGAACAGGTGTTATGGTTTTGGGATCCCTGGGTGGGTAAAAGGTTGGATATATCAGTAGGATATTGAAAGATTCTTGGCAGCTAGCTCTGGGTGAAGGAGGCAGCTGTACAAGGTGGTCTCGCAACACTGCAGGGGCAGAGATGACCAAGCAACCTGAGCTTGGTGTGAGGCGAGGCCATAACAGGATAGTGGGGAGATGGTCTGGCATGTGCCTACACAGCCCCCAAACCACCCTACCCTATTCTCCTCAAGGGACTTACTGTAATTCAAAGGAGGATTGTTTACTAAGACCACCTTTTTTTCCTTTTTAAAAGAAAAATCAGTGCTTCATCAAAAGACAGTGTAAAGCAAGTGAAAAAAATAAAGTCACAGTGCCAGGAAGTACAGACCAGACCCACATCCCATGAGAACTAACCTGCTTGTAGCTTTGCATCAAAAAATATTAGTTCATTTATTGCCCATTAAAAATTCCCTTTGTCTCTTCTCAGTTGTGGTGGATGCTTGAGATCTTAAAGATGGCACTGTCAGTCCTTAAAGCAATATTTGACATCAATTTACTCATTAACTTTCAAATGCAGGACACTGGAAACCTTTTCCTAAGGGCATCTTTGTGCTCTGTTTGAGAGAGTTACTGTTGTTTTCCCACCTCCCCTGAAGGGTTGTTTGCAATACCATCTCTGCCTTTTAATCCTCTTTTCCTTTCATGTCTAACAAACAGTGTTAAACAGAACACGGGGGGGAAAAGCAGATCTCACACATTATAATTATCTTTAGTTAACTGAAGAAATGCTTCACAATTAGAGGTCTCATTTTGTAAATGAATGCTCAAGAAGCTTTTTCCTATGTTTTTCCAGATAAAACCTCTGTTCTTTCAAGCTCGAGGTTTGTATGTATAGTAAGTCAGATAAAGGGTTTCTGAGTTGATGTGCACTCTGTGCAGAGGCTGAGCTGCCACAAACAGGATTTTCCTTATGAGATCCTGTGAAGAGGGATGTCTTGAGATGAACACACAAGAATGTGGGCAGTACCAAGATGTTGAGCCATGACAGAAAACATTACATTTCAAAACTGGCTGCTGTTTCCGCTGGTTATTTTTACGGTTTCCCCTAATTTCTCTAGCTCTTTTTGCCCTGTATCTGAGCCCTTTAAGACTGTGAATATATTTAGAGTCACAGCTTTTTCTGTGGGGAGGTGTGGGACTCCACATTTTACAGATCTGAGAAGCTATCATCTGATGAGCACTTTTTTCAGCAGCAGCACCAACATGAGCATCCCCTGATTTCCCCTTCCCCTCTCCCACCACTCACTCACCCCTCAGCTGTGCCAGTTTCTGTGCTGTGTGGGAAACAAATCACAGAACACATCCAGGTTAAAAATAGCTGGAAAAGAGAGAGAGAGAGAGAGAAATGAATTCCAGAACCTGGACTAATATCCTATATATACATCCAAAGCCAATACAACAGAACATTTTTAGCTCAGATTCCATCTGTCTGTCCGGCTCCATCAATAATTTGTACCTGATTTCACAAAGGTAAAAATTTCAACAGCTACTGATTTCCTCTCTAAATTTTGTGCAAACTGATTGCTGTGTGAGGGGTAGGGACCTCAGCTAAAGAAATGCAGCCAGCTGTCACCTGGCTAGTGAGATGTGCGTGCTGGCTGGCCATGTAGGCATTAACTGATCAGGCAGCATATATGGACCTGACTGCAGCTCAGGAAAGGGTCTTAGAAAATATAATGAGGGAAGAGTGGGGCTTATTGCAGACATTTTCTTATAGGAGGAGGGGAGAGAAGGGAGATGAGCATGAAGAAGGGGTCAGAGACCCTCAGGAAACCAAGAGCCATTACTTCCACTGCTCACAAAGCAATTTGTTTCAAAAAGGCCTGAAATTCTATAAAATAAGACCTCTTCTGCACGTGAGCCTGTAAATCAAGTGAGCCTGTAAATCATACAATTTCAGAGGAAGCTGAGAGCTCAGCTCCACATTCCTGTTTAGACTTCAGCAACCACTTCTGCTTTTAGCACTCCGAACACCAGTGGAAACCACGGATACTGATTTCTTTCCCGTACTCAAATGTCACTTAAAGCCCTTGTTTCTCCTGAATAAATAACTCTTTTAAGCACTTGTTTCATCTCTGTTCCTACCTGCCTCCTTTCCAATTTACAACAGCTTGCCAAGAGCTCTGCTCCATTCTCTTCTTTCATATCCTTCATGCCTCCCCTCTGACCAATGAATGGCCTCAGATTTGGTACAGGGCAGCACACAAAATATTCAGTGAATTGTATCAGAAAATGATGAGTATTTGGGTGCAAACAAAAGCTGGGTCTTCCTGCCCACCTCTTCTGAGGGAAAAGAGACCTTGGGTCTTCTCACCACTTTTGCTGATCTGCAGAGGGGACTGGGTGGGATGGGAGCCACAGGGTGGAACAGTAGCCATGAGACATCCTATGAGCCATGGCTGTAGTCCATGGTCAGAAATAGAAAGGGTCTTTATATTCCTGTTCTGCGGTGTTTTTTCAGCATCTGGTTGCTTGTGCAGGATGCAAGAGGAGCTGTGTGGCTGCTCTTGGTGGACTTTGTCTGTGTCAGAAGCACACACTGTCTTTGGCAGGGGAGCTTTCATCTGATTAAAAACTGGGTCTTTTCCTACCATTTGTGGTCTTCTCCAGTGAGAGAATTTATCATCGCCATAGGCAGGTCTTGGGTTTCTCCAGGTGGGAAATTGGAGGTTTTGGGCAGTTGGGGATTTTTCTGGTGTGGGAAATCCCTGGGTGGCAATAATCCAGTATATTGGGCTGTGTGCCATCCCTGCTGCAGACACCCAGGAACATTACTGGGAGTTGCACCCAGTGTGATCTGTTTGCAGATACTCCAGTCTCACCACAGGTATGGAGCGAGGTGTGATGGGAAAGGCCTGAGAAGGCTTCCAGGGAATCTGCCTGCATTAATTCCCTTGTCATTGCATACCTCTGGGTCTGCTCCAGTCTGCACACTGGGGGAGCTGCTAGAGTTCAGCTCAGTTCCTGCAAGAGAAGCATCTTCATAGGCTTTCCTAGCACTGATTCCACTTCCAGAACTAGTTCCTTTAGGGAATTTTCTTTCCCCAAATGGAAGAATATAGCCATTTTGCAAGGTGCCACGGGGGACCTGTAAAGGAGATCTAAAGCAGAAACCAGGGCTGCTTTGCTGGAAGGGAGTGCTAGTAGGTCCCATCTTATCTCCTCACCAGAGATGGAGCAGGGGAGGTGCTGGTGAATCTTTACCAACATGGAGCAGCCTCATGCAGAGCGGAGTGGCCCTTACATTGCCGTGAGTGATGTTAGGATCTTGCTTTATTCTTGGGTAACTACAGAATTTGGGGAAGTGGTGGCAGGGGAGAATGATCAGAAAGCTGGCAGAAATTGTGTAATTGGTGTATCAAAGGTCTTTTTACTCTCCTCCAGTCACATTTTAACAGTACCCATTTTATTCTATGTGTCAGTAAACAACAAAATTGTTACTGATAAAACTTGCCTTAAGCAACAAGACACATGTGAACAATAAAGCACTAAGAGCCACATTTTCAAAAGTGTGTGTGCAGAAATGTCTATTGTACAATGTATAAGCAGCATGTGGTCTGGATGTGGCAAGCAGCAACGGGAGAGGAAAAGGGGAACAGATGGAACCTGTACATGAGTGACAAGAGCGGACGTAGGCTCAGATCAAGTTTTGTGCTGTGCAGAGGCTGAGCTTTTGAAAAGCCTTAAATAACAACCACATTTAAAGGAGGACTGCACTAATGGGGCATGCAGATAAGCACACCAAATGGTGCAACTGCAGAGCATACAGCACTGCAGACAGTGATATATACAGAGCGTATGAAAAGTTTGGTCTGACACGCCAGCCATGCGTACAATCAAAGGTGTGCACATTTTAGAAACATCAGCCTCCCTGAAACCTCAATGACTTAGCAATAAAACATCAGGAAATGATAAGTCGGGGTCAGAAAGGTCTGAGAATTCCACACAGCTGAAATAAAGATTGAGCAAGAGGAATTAGCATCAAGAAATCAGATTCAGATGTTTAAAGCTGATTGTCTGAACCAAGTTAATATAATGCACCATGTGTCACTTCAAAACGTTTGGATCGTGCAGCTAGGAAGCCCTTCCCATGATTGTGAAATGCAGCAGTTCACTGTATCTGAGAAGGCTGGGATGGATATGTCTGCCTGGACACGAGCAGGCTATAAATGATGAATTGGGATTACAGCCTTTAATGTCCCAGTCCAGTTTTACCAGTTCCCCAAACCACTAGCCCAGAAAACAAGCCCTGCAGCAGGGCCTTATGAAGATCCTACCTTCACATATTCTGGACTTGCTTTCTGTCTCCATTCATCTCCCCATGGACTGAAAATGCTCACACTCTTTTTTCCAACAATGAAGCACTCTGATGATCTGCACCACTTACTCTCTTACTTTCATCCTATTTAAAAGAACCTCTATTCAGCTACCCAGTCTTTTCAAGGAAAATTATCCTCTCTCTGTCCATTCTACCAAGTCTAGATTCACAGCTCTAGAAAATTATGTTTTTAACCAGTCAGTACTATGGGACAATCCCATTTTCACTCATCCTCACACATGCATCGAAGGAAGCCCTTACCCTTTTGAATGCAGACCAGCACAACAAGCACCAATGTGGGAAACTATAAGTCTGCAAAATTTCACTGCTAATTTTTTTACTCTCAGTTGGATTTATTTCAACTTATAGATACACATGTATTGTGTATGCTCCTTCAGCCTAGCAAAGTAATTCAAGAATCCAGCACTGCTCACCTGAAATCCACACCTTGCAGGAAATGAGAATTCCATAGGTATGAGGGTTTTGCAGAATGGCAACTTGTTTGTTTTGTGGATTTGTGAAATTATATAGCTGGTGGGAGTAGCTCTTTCCTAGAAAAAGGTCACACACTCATCAGTGCCTGGGTGAGAAACTAATTAACTGGAGATCAGCATAAATTCTGTACTCTTCCATGCACTGTTTGTGGTGACCAGTTCTGGATTGGGGTGATAGTGTACACACAGAAATATTTGACAATACAGGTATTAGGCTCTCATATCATAGATCTTTTCTCCTGTTTTGCTCACATGCATTTTCATAGCAGCTGGACATGCATTATACAGCTATGGGCTAAGATGCTCTCTGGTGCATTTCTAGTGAAGCCAAAGACAAATGTGACACTGTGATTTATGTTGTGAACAAAAGAGACCAGGGCGTGTTCTCTCCCCCATCAGCAAGAGGCACAGCAGAGCTTTTATACATGGCATGCTCCTCTCCCACAGCCACCTCAAAACAAAAAAGGGTGGCTAGCCTTAAGGCTGAGAGGGCTCAGAGGCAACAGGCAGAGCTCTGCCAAGGGATGCTGGAACCTGGGCCCTCTCCTGGGGCAGATACAACCAAGACAAAGCCATTTCTTTCAACTCCAGCATTTGCTGATTTCAGAAGGCTCTGTGTAAAATTCAGCATCTTCTGTCACTTGAAGCTGGAGTGCACAGCCTGGGTTTTACACCCAGGCTATGGGAAGTTGGTTGGGGTTTGCTCTGTTACTGACAGCTTGGAATTTCCATTTACAGCTCCTTCCTGTTTCCTATTCAGACGTGCATCATACAAACCCAGAGAGGCAGATTAAATGTACCAAAACGGTGAGAGGAGAGGATATTCCTTACCACAATGAAGCTTTTAGTGTGCCTAGTCAGCACTGAAGCAGCAGAAGCAGACCTGGGCAGACACTTCCCATACCCACATCCTGCAGATACATACCTTGGTGCTGATGGCTACCTGAAGTCCATGCCCACAGCTCCCATCCCACCTGGGATGCCACCTGGCATATTCAGACATCAGAACTTAGGGACTGGGAAGTATGCTGGGGCATTTTTGTTTTTTATTTAAAACTTGCAGCACTGCTGCTGCCTCATACAGAGTTGGGTCATTCTCTGCTAGTTGTGAAACAGACAGTGTGCATGCTGGGGTGGCATACATCCAACGTGTCCCCAGCATGGGACGGGACCTCTAGGAGGGATCTCTTGGATATATTTATACCAGACACATCCCTGATTTCATGTGTAGGCCACATGGGAAGGCAGGATTTGCTGCCTGGAGCCCATACTTGCCCACAAGCCCTCCAGTCCTGAGATCCCCATTCCACATGGCACATTACTATGTCTGGGGATCTCCTAGCCATACAGCACCCCACCATGCCTGGCAGGGAGAGCTGATGTCCCACCTTGCTGCAGCTATGCACAAGAGTCTCTTTGCCTGACCTTGTCAGCACAGAGAGTGAGCGGTGCCAGCGACATTGTGAGGAGCAGGAGATGAAGTGTCTAAAACAAGGGAGGAATTTTAACCCCCTTTGCTTTCCCTTTGTCCCACCCATATTGCACCTGCCATTAGAATGACCAAAATTATCCAGTGAGATCATTCATCACCCATAGAAAAGCACAAACCATACAAATTCCCCATGGAAATATCCTGAGGAAACAGGTTTTCTAGGCTCTCAATGCCTAGAAAAAACTCTAATTTTTTTGACCAGTTACATCTCTCTCAGACATTTTATCAGAAACTGAAGCTTATTGAATCAGTGATTCACTCAACACTCAGCACTGGCTGACTGCATTTTGCATGCCGTGGGATCAGAATCGTGTTATTCTTTGCTCGGGTCCAGAACACCTCTGATATGTGCTAGAAATCTCTGGCTTGTTACAATTAAGATTATTCCCAATTTCATGGGAGAGGCATTTTCATGCACTGCCTTTTTTATAAGGGGACTTCAGCAGGGTCCACCCAAACCACCAGATCAACAACACAAAGAAATCAAAAAACACCTTAGTATGGTGCTTTCCACGCCTATGTTAGTATAAAGCTTGTTTACAGCTAGCAGGCCAGGAGAAAAAGGTCATTTATAGTATGTGCTGTGGCACTGCTCGCCTGAATTTTAGGAATCAGCAACTTTGATAAACTCTTGACGCAGCTTGCAGACACAGAATGTCTCTTCCGCCCACTGCAGGAAGCTGGTCAGTGTATCAAAGATCAAAGTTGCTCACACCAAAGTAAGAGGGTTACATACAAGCAAAAAGTAACTACAAATGCTCGGGTTTGGATGCAGGATTTGCATGTATTGGTCTCTAAATTTGACCATAAATCACTTGAAGCAATTAGAAAAACCCCAAACATTTGCTGCAGCACCACCCAGATTACTCACATGCTAATCCTCCTGTTGCAGGGATAACGAGATGTTATCAAGATGTTTGATATGACTTTGAGAAGATGAGTTTATTGAAAACCGTATTAGAGACTTATTTAGAGAATATAATGACCCTAACTGGCTGTGCTTTAAAAGGGCTAACAAAAGAGTATGTGACTTGAAATGGGCATCTATTGCAGGGAAATCACTTCCCTGTGCTACACATACAGCACCTGCAGAACAGGCAAATATTTATCAGGAACTGAAGCTCATTGAATCAGTTAATTGTTAAAAAAAAAAACCTCAAACAAACAAAAATCAATTAAGAGATGGTTTCTTAGTATATCTCAAAAAATCAGAAAGGTAGTCAGAACCTTTCCAGAAGTTGTTCCTGAAATAAGTGCCCGTGGGATAAAACACAGCTAGGAATGACTGTTGAGAAACTTTTGGTCAGCTCTGGTAGTTTTGATGCAAACCTGACTGCTGCTGGAGTCACTGCTGCAGGACTGCACTGGGAGGAAAGACTGGCAGGGGAATTAAAGCTAGCATGTCTGCCCTCTCTTCTTCTCTCTTCTTCACTCCACTACAGAATACGAAATCAGAGAAAAGACAAGCCTGATCTTTAATATTTTTGATGGCTCTAGTGGGCTCTTGCACACAAACAGGATTCAGGACGATTTTGAGTTGATTTCCTTTCAATTCTGCATCCCTGCTCTGTTCTGGTTCTATTCTCCAGCTCCCTGTACAAACAGGATCTTTCCTCAACAATGTTCTGCCACATCATCTTCCTTCCTTTGTATACAGGCTGCTCCTGCCTGTTACATACCATGCGGCTTCCTAAGGCACCTCATTTCTCAATGCTAGCAAAAACAGGAACCAAAAGCAAAGCAGCAATAAAACGCTAAATTCTCACCGCAGTTAAAAATGAAATCTTGAAAGTTTCCGATTCAAGATGACTTTCCTGTTAACGGATTATTTTTCTAGTTTAGTGCTCTGCTGTATACGTGTAAATGAGGTGCTTGTAGTATTTATCAGATTCAAATGCCTCTTCAGCAAGGTTTGCAACACTGACCCACGCTTTTCCTCCTTTTTTATTGCTGTTGAAAAGTGAACCCAGCCGAGCAGAGTGCACATTGCTTCACTGTTCACCTCTTTCTCCCATCTTGTAAGGCTTTGCTGTCTGATTTTTGCTTCGGGGAGGTTCAATAGCATGTGTACAGGGATAAGAGAAAACCACAGGCCTCAGTACATATTGCACAAATGCTGTTATTATTCTGAGGCCTGAAGAAACAAGGAAGGAAGCTTGAGGCTGGTGGTTTGGCAGGTGTGAGGCCTTTTTCACACAGACATCTGTTTCAAGTGGTAGCTCGGGCTCAGGGATGAGCAGGGAACGCCTGTCACTCCCACCCCTTCGCTGTGTCACAGCACAAGGGGGTTTGAGCTCCTGATGAAGCGATGTCAGCTCCTTGCTCAATCTGTGCTTCGAGACTCTGCTTTCTTGTATTTGTGGGGCAGGGCTGCAAAGTGAGGAGATTCCTCCCTGTAAACTGCCTGAGACAGAGGCTGCTGCTGCTGCCACACCAGCACAAAATGGATGAGGCTAGAGAACAAAATGGGTGAACAGCAACATGCGCACAAGCTCAAAAAGCCCAACAACTCCATGCAAGGACCTGATGAAAACTGTTTGGATGCTACCACATACCCCACATCAAAGTGAACTTTTCTAATCCCACTAGATTATTTCTAGTGTTTTGGGCAACCCTACTAGTGATCCCATTACAGTTTTGAATAGAGTGCCTCATTTGGCAGGATGTTACAGCACACTCTCTGTGATGCCTTGTACCATATTTGAAGGAATTCATTAGTGTTTGATGGTTAATTGTCTATGCAATAACATATCTGGGACTCCACTTGAGAAATAATCTAGAAAGAAACTGCAGTTTTTTGGGCTGGATCCTGCTCTACTAAACACACGTGTAGGGAGAAAAAAAGGGCTTGCATAATATCCTCCCGGCAGGGATTCTTTGGGACAAGTTAGTGTTGAGCCACATTGTTATTTTAAATGACAATAGGTTCTTTCTCCTGTAGTTCACGGCCAACTTTAATGAACATCTAGCAATTTAATTATCTTTAAGACTGCTACTCCTCTGTTACAGATTGCTGACATTGGTCAGTGAATTCAGAAGTTACTGGGGGAAGGGCAGATATGCAGAAAAGCAGAGACTGAGATATATGTATACAGCTGCCCTCATTTCCATAAGAAATCAAGCTGAAGCCATTTCAAGGTGAGGGACTGTGGTTAATCCCTCCCAACACACTCATTAATACATCTCATAACAAGTCTCCTTGTCCACTGACAAGGAGAGTCAATCAAGCACCACTTTAGTCTGGGCAGGAGAAAGGCTACAGTTTCATAGGGGCTGCTGGGTTTTATGGCTCCTTCAGAGGCTTAAAGCTGTGCTGTGCTGTGCTGGGGTGCCTTAATTCAGAACTGAGCAAGGGGTAGGTGATGTGATGGGAGAACTCAGCTCCTGTCTTTGCTTCATGTCGCAAATGACAGTAAAATCTGCTGATGTCAACACCAGAATGGGCAAAATCCTGGCAAAAGGAAAGGCTAGGTAGCATTTTGACATTTTTGAAAAGGAAGGCAGAATTCCTTCCAGACATGAAGCATCCTTCTGCCATGCTTAACATGATCTCTAGAACCACCATGTCATCTGTGGTGGTCACGTGTGAGGAGCACTGTTGAAGCACTCACAGAAATCTAATAAACTTCAGACTGCAAGAAAAAAATGTCCTGAGAATTAAAAGGAAAATAAGAAAAGCAAGCCACGCACAAGGAAGCCCGATGTTCCAGCTTTGGTATTATAATTTTTTTTCTTTTTCCTATCTGACAAATATCAGCATGACAGCAAACAGAACCCTCCTAGTTCACATGGCGGCACAGCTTAACTGTGCTGGAAAGTGGTGAATTGGCTCTTTGCTCTAGCATGCCCCTAAATAGTACCATTAACATGTGGTTATAGTCAGAGAGCACATTTGGTAGGAAATGACACCTTGTTACTTCCCAGATTATCTGCTCTCTATGGGGTAAATATTTTAAACATCGTGCCGGGTTTTAGCAGCAACATCCCTATTAAAGTAAATGGGATCTGAGTGAGGGTAAATCCAAGCACGCAGTGCTGGGACAGTACACCTATAAATCTTCTGTGTCTTACGCTCTGTGCTTTATTCGCTGACAAAGGACAAGTGTTTGCTGCCTTTGTAAGGTTCCTAAAGCACAAAGGGAGGGTGTGTGCTCGGCAATACTTCCTGTAGCTCTGGCTGCTGCTACAGCACGACAGCCCGAAGCAGGAAGGACACAGGGATTCCTCAGCTCCTTAGCGCAGGCTGCAGCCACGCCAGCGGCAGGAATGTGACTCTCAAGGGCCAAGGAGTCCAGTTCACTCTGGGCCGCAGTTACTCGGTGATAAAGTTACTTTTGAAACAGCATCTACCTTTAAGCCAGGAAGTATTTTAGGCAACAGATACCTTACAAATCTCTTCCAAGCTTACTAAGGATGAATTAAGTAAATTTTGTGTAAATTTTGTCTTCTGCTCATATCAATCCCATCACAGCAGTGGTTGATAAGTGTCCCAGTTTATGTAACAGCAAAGGCTAGGAAATGCCCTTTCCTTAGGGTAGCTACCTTAAAACAAATAACTGGGGTTTGGAAAAAAGCATCTGCACTCTCCAGTAGGCATCGTTTCATGGTTTAATATGATAAATGTAGCCTACATGTGCATGATATGTCTGGCAGCGTTCTTTGTTACTTCACTAGATGGCGTGTGGTGGTGCCTGGCAGGGGGGAGAGGAGGGAGAAGAATTAATTCAGTGTGTAACTGGCTGCACTGCACTCCTGCCTCTGATGTGCCTTTAACAATGTGGGTCTACGAGTTAATGTTTCAAGGGTGAGAACTGAATTTCCTGCTGAAACTTTTTCCTGAAAAGTACCCTGAAATCATCAGTGGGGCAAGACCAGTGGAAAAGAGGTTTATTAGACCAACCTATTTCCTAGGCAAAACATGCTTTCAGAGGCATAGTTCTTCAAATTTTAGATTTGAAACAGGCCTGAAGAAGAGCTTATGTGTCTGCTTACTGCAACATAGTCAGCTGGTAGACATAATCTCTTTGTATAAATTCTGTCATGCTTATAGTCTTACACCATCACTGCTGCTACACTACTGTAAAAACGTCCAAAACTTTGTGTGGTTCTTCAAAAGGCAAGCCATAAGGTTAATTTGTGCTCTCACTTTCCCTGGTGTATACCCTGGCATAGCTGTCCTCTTTTGTTCTTCTATTAACTATTTATGCCTCCCACTTTGCAAAAGAACAAGACCCAGCTCTGCCCTGAGGCACTTCCTCTAGTGGGATGACACAAAATCACCCTCACAGGGCACTCACAGTGCACATGCAGTGGGAATTTGCTCTTTTCTTGCTTGGGAAAATAGGCATTAAATCCTCAAGGCCTCAGACGTGAATTGCAGAAGTGGCTGGATCCATTAGGGATGTTCCAGGCTCCCTAACACAAACACTGACAGTGAAGCTCTCCACAGAGATGTTTGTTGGTGAGCACGCCTGCTCTCTCGGCAGCACGGGGGCTGTGCGGTTTCACAACTGGCCTAAGCTGACCTACAGCTGGGCTCCAGCCAAAAGGCAGCTCTCCCTCTCTGCTGACTCCTGTGCTCCTTTGGCTGTAGGGTCTGCGGTGCCAGGGGCTGATTGGTCTCAGTGCAATCCTCCCCTCCTGCTTTCTTCCCCCTTTTGGTAGGGTTAATTTTCAGTTGGCTCAGTTTGCTGAATTGGCTGACTGCTTGGGTGGACACTGGAGCTGGCACAAGGAGGTGGCCAGGGGTGCCAAGCTGGAAAGTGCGAGTCTGCCATCGGTGTGGGCTGAGCCCCCAGGAGTCAGAGGGCTGCAGCTTCTGCAGTGCCCACCAACCGCCCCAAATGCCGTGGCAGGAGGGCAGGGCAGGCCACTGCCTTAGGATGGGATGCATGCAAATATTCCTGTGCTCCTTTGAACACAGAGAAAAGGGGTTTAAAAACCATCTGTTAAAGAATGGTGCCATGAGGAAAGCACATCTGATATACAGGCAAGCGTGGGGTTTTCCTGTGGTATTTAGGCCTGAGGTGTTTATGCTTTTACCATCCAGCTATGCACCCAAGCTGCAAATGTGTTCAGTGCAACTCATGCACTAGATTTAACACCTGCTGCACCATGGCTATAGCTACAGCAGCAGCTTATACCCTGGCTGAATCAGCCACCAGTGCCACATCATGGGCCACACTCTCCCCAAAGAACAAAATTATGTCCAAAATCAAGTGTCTTTCTTGTTTACAGCTTGTTGCTGATGGGAGAGTGTATTTGGTAGGTGCCTGGCTTGGGGGAGGTATCTGGTGAAGTGCCAGGGCTGCAGCTGTGTGGGGAACTGTGCAGAAAAGGACCTAGTGCTCACACTGACTAGGCAAAACAAGGGCAAACACTGGCAACCAGCTGCACAAGAGGCCTCTCGGCATTCCCTGAAGAGAGAACTCATTCTTTCCTTGTGAGTCAGGTTTGTGTGGCCCCTGTAAGATGAAGCTACAGAGCAAGACAAGTTCTGCCAGGGTTAAGCCACTGCAGCCTCTCCACTAACCTTCCCCTGAAGCAAATGAGGTTTAAGATGTTAATGGAGGAGGAAAACCAGGGTCATTGGATGGCTTATAATGAATTCTGTAGGAGAGGCAAGTCGCTACCGAACTTTCTTCTGTATTTCCATGAAATGCTCCTTGTATCTTAGATCAGCTCATTCAGCTACCTCAGCCTCAAAGTGCAGTTGTCTTCGCTAACTCATTTGGTTCACATTTCCCCATGCCATCACTCAAATCTAGTAAGTTGAAACATCTGGATGAACCCAGAAAAAACTGCTAGTGATGTCCTTACTATGTTCCAAATAGTCTATGCTTTGAAAATCACCATACATGCAACATTTCTCTGCACACAGCCACTCAGCTCCTGGTTCAGGGTCCCACTCTGCTATTCCTTCACTCCACCCCAATACTTTCCCAGGGTTTAAACCTGTCTTACGGTCAGTTTAATGTGTTTGAATTACAGAATTGTTCATATAAATCTCTCCCTCTAGTAAACTTACAGCAAAGAGTAAAGATCCCTGTAAGAAAGAACTGTTTGGGCTATAGAGAAATGCTGCCAACTACTGTAACAGGAAAACATTACAGCTCCCTTTTGCCCCAAAAATAACATTTTCTTGCTGTGGGTAAATAGCTATTTCAGTTCTTCTGGGAGCAGTAATCCTGGCCCTCTTTTTCTCCAAAGGCAGCGTGCAGTCCTCTATCCCATAGAGAAGCTCATTTCCACAAGGCATGTCCAGACAGAATCGGCATCTGCCTAGGAGTGGGGATAGCAGAGGATGAGAACAACGGCAGAGAAGGAAGCTCCAAGGAAGTTGCTCATGCACACGACAAAAGCTATAACAGCATTCCTCACCAGAATGGCACTCAAAGGACCTCATCTGGGCTCTTCTCTGCCTGGGAAGGGCTCTCACTTGGTTTCTTCCTCCTCTACTCCATACCCTGGAACCTGTAATTCTGAAAGTGAGTCAATGTCTACAGAGACACGGATGGCTGTGTTTCATGCAGTGCTATCTCAGTTCTGCCCCTTGAGGCAAGTCCTCTTGCCTCTGCCATGTCCTTGCCTAGGTTTAATGTATCTGCTGCTCAGGAAGGTCACAGGGCCATGAACTGTGTGTTCAGAGCACCTAGTGAAAACAGTTCACTGTGATTAGGGATTTCCAAGTACAAAATAAAAGAGCTGTAAACCAAGGAAAGTAATGACATTTGTCAAACTCAGCTATGCCACAAAGAGCAGATAAACAGATACCAAAATCATAAGTTAGTCCTCCACCTATTAGTCTGGTTTTAGTTTGTGTGAGTTTTTCCCTGAGGACCTCTTTCCTCACCAAAATGCACAGGTCTTTATCTTCCTCACATTATCGAGTTGTCAACCCATAGTAATTTCCAAGCAGCTACCTAGTTTCCATTAGTATTGATCTAATTTGAGATGAACACTGGCCTCATTAGGCTTTACTCTGCTTCCTGCCCCACTGTTCATCAGTGAAGGGTTGGCTGAGATAACACCTGAGAGACAATGCTGGTGCTCAGAGCAAAAAATCAGGACAAGTGAATCCAGTCCCAGCTCTGCCACTGACAAGAGACAAATCCACGTACCTTTTGTTTTAACTTTTCCTATCTGTAATGGGAGTAATTCTGATATCGCATATATCAGAGGCACAACTGCTTGTTTGTAGAACACTTTGAGATGGTGCAGCTTCGTGAGATCTCAACAAGGGCATAAAGTGCTGTAAAGGGTATAAAGGTGTTTCTTAAGTGTCTGATGTGTGTCTTAAACTAACCTTGATCTGACACTTGACACATCTGATCCCCTTTCACATCTCTACTATAAAACAAACTATGATTTGGGTGAATTTTTTATTAAATATGTAACTTTAAAATTAAAAGACTTGTAAGAATCTGCTTGGGTTTTAATCATTGCATATTGCAGATTTGAGCTAACCTGAGAAAAGCAAATTTATGGCCACAAGAAGAGTTCATTGGGGATGCTCCAACCCCTCTATTGGTATGCATCATGTTAATACAATGTAGCCCAGATCTTTACGGTTTCTGAAGGCCAAGAAGCTGTGTAAGGTCCTTTGATCCTGACAACAGCATTAACAAGTGGGTTACATAACTGACAAAGCTAGTCACATCTTGGTAGGCATGAAGGCATTTATTTTCTTGTCACCTAGCAATATGACAATGGATCGTACCTGCTTCTTGCAAGCCTTGCTGCAGTACGTGCTTTGTCTGTGGATGCTCATCCAGCAACAAAGGGTATACTGCAGAAGGGCACATGGCTCTGGATTCCTACCATAAGGCCCTGACTCTGGGACTGCAGATTGTCCTGTCAGCAGCAAACTCATTTAAGGTATACCCACCTCCCTTCATAGTCCAGGCTGTGCCTTCCCTTGTTTAGTTGAACATGACCTCCATCACGCTCCTTCTCCTCTGCACCACTTCAGCAAAGTGACAGGATCTCCAGCACAAAACAGGTCAGGCCTGGGATGGGTGTATTTGCACAGATCCTCAGCACTGTCTTCTCTTCAGCATCATAGGGTGCCAAGCAGTGTGCACTGATCCTTATCATTGATATGGCAGTGACCACAGAGCACTTCAACACAGGTCCTGAACTGGGGTCCTGGGTATAGGGTCCAATTCCCCCTCTCCTGCAGATGTGACTGCATTTATCCTAGATCTTCTTGATATATAGAAAGTGTGTATCACGCCCCAAGCAGACAACAGTGAGGCAGAAAATGCCATAAATATATATCTGGCCTTGCACCATGCCATAGCAGAGCCACAGCTGTCTGCAGCACACTGAGATCCACGTGTCCTCTGCTCATCCAAAACTGCCTCACATTGTCTCTGCACATTACAGCTCAGCCTCTCCAGGGAACGCTGTGTTTGCTGTTACATTTGCACACCAGCCAGCACTTTGCTTCCTGGTTTATGAATGGTGTGTCCAGAAATTGGCTGCTGCGCTGGTGCATTTCAGAGGAGATAATGCTGTCCTTTTCCCTGCTGTTTATTGTAAACCTAATTTCTGACAAACAAAAGAGGAATTCTGGGCAATTTACCAATAATCAGTGCAGGGTGAGCAAGATGGCTTTACAATATATATAGCCTGTGAGTAGGGCTCAACAAAGCCTTCTGATACTGGGTATCACACTTGCTGGGCCAGGCTCTTAGACTGATGAATAGTGATAACAGCAGCAAACATTGTCTGCCCTGCAAATTGCAGCCAGAGATAATAAAACTTCCAAACTAGCAACGCAACAACAGCATGGGAAGCCTATGACATTAAATACATGAAAGGGATGCCTTGGGACTATGAGAAGAAATTGAGTACCTTCAGCACTGAATGAGTAATCCTCAGGAGACTATTTAAAACTCATTGACTCGTTATGCCTACGCACAGCTTTGTCAGTCAACAGAGACGTCAAATGTTTGTGCAGATGAAGTTTACTCAGGTGCAGAAGAGCAGAGCAAGGCTCCTTTTTGATCAGTTGCCTGGCTCTACCCTTGGGGCAGAAATCCTTCAGACATCTCTTGGGGGTTTTTTTGTCATTTGATGGGTTTGCCTCTGACATATGAAATCATGAGCTGAGCTGTATGGCTGAGGCAGGGTGGTAATACCAGATGCAGGTAGGACGTGTGTGGCAGGGTTCATTTCATGTTAGAGACATAACACACAGCATGCTCCCTCTACCTGCAGTGCAGCCCAGGACCCAGGTGGAGAACTTGAGTGATCTGCTCCTCATCTGCCTTACACATGCAGAGCTCAGGGCTGTGAACTGCGCTGCCCTGCGGATGCTCAGAAGACAGATTGGGCTGCTATTACTCTGCATGTAAGGCATCCTGGCCCTTCCTCACAATGCATTGCCTCCTTCCCCCACCAGCCTTCTTCATTTCCATTCTGTGGTGACCCCCACCCCTCCCTCTTTACTGATAGACATTCCTTAGCCCCAAACCTGGCTGGAGGGGTGATATAAGACAAGGCTGTCAGCATAATGCAGATGGATGGTGGCAAGTAATAGAAGAGCCTACAACGAGGTAAACACTCTGCACCCTCTAGTTCCTCTTGGGACATAAATGAAACTGTTCCAGCTAATTCATCTTAGTCCTAGATACATGTTGCATGAAGGCAGGGCCTGAAAACAGCAGAGAAACCTGTACACAGTCTGCATGGGGGTGATGCCTGTTATGTGGGTAGAGTTCATTGAACAAATGTAGATGTTTAAGCGGTAGGTGTCCGTTTGGGAGTTAGTCACCTTAGGATGCCATTTTAAGTCAGAGAGAAACAGACAGTTTTGGCATAAGATAGAAATTTACACTCAGCTGAGCTCAATTGTGCCTCGTGAGCTCCTGCAGCTCCCTGCTGATAATACATGGTGTCAGGCATAGCCAGCTCCCAGGTGAACGCCTGCACGACACACACCAAACGAGGGACAAGATAAATCCCATTTTGCATGGCTGTGTTTTGACACAGGAATGCTACACATCTTGGGGCTGCAGAAAGGAGCTTTGTAGGGTACCTGGTGGAGCATGCTCTGGCACGTAACTGCAGAGGCCAGGGAGCCAGATTCAGAGGAACAGAGACACAGTGACAGACACAGCAAAACCCTTCAGGAACATGGCTGCTGAAGCAACCATGACTTCATTAGACTTGCTCAAGATGCCCTCTACCCTAGACCTTTCACCTCATTTAATGGTTTCTTGGCCTCAATCCCTTATAATTCTGAAATGAAAAAAAAAATCTCTTTTGACTCCTGTTTTCAAGCCAGGGCTGTTTGATTTGGAACGCTGCATTGAAGTCTGTGTTACTGATTGATTTCAGGTTTATTATATTTTCCCCTTTGAAAAATGCTACAGTAAAAAAAAACCCCACTTTGTCGTTTTTCATGTAGCCCCCCCCCCTTTTTTTTTTCAATCTTAGCAAATGCTCAGTCTTTTCCACTTCAATAGCTTGAAATTCTCCCCTGGGAGCCCTAAGCTCTTTAAATATTTTTAGGTTGCCAGATTTCTTATGTTCTCTCTCCAGGAAGCCAATTTTGTTTCTAAGCTCTTGAGAGTAGTCCAGCTTCATCTTTTGCGCACTCACTGCATCACAATAAAATGCTGCCTAATTGCTGCCTCAGCCGAGTCCCAAAGGTGCTGGAGTTTGTCTCTAGGCTACAGTTGTGGACAATAAACTCTTCTCAGACTGGAGTTAAGCCTTTTTATTATTTAAATCTGAGTCATGTAAAATTAGTTTACTAGCAAGTTACCCATGAAGATCTAGTATGGAAAGAAACTCCCACATATTGTTTTCCAACACAATGAAAGAATGATCAGATATAAAGATTT
Organism: Acrocephalus scirpaceus scirpaceus; assembly: GCA_910950805.1. NCBI lineage: Eukaryota > Metazoa > Chordata > Aves > Passeriformes > Sylviidae > Acrocephalus > Acrocephalus scirpaceus. The sequence goes on along the minus strand of OU383774.1, from coordinate 48,358,015 downwards.
GCAAGTGGCTTGTAATACAAGATGTGTATAGAAACACCAGCATTTGATTCTGCCAAAAAGACATGAAAATATATCTGTGAGCATAGAAGTTACTCTCAGACCTTGTCTGTTTGGTGCTCTTTACCTTCATATTGAAACTGGTGGTATGAAAAACTTACTTTTTTCCATGACCTGAAATACCTATGAAAGAGGAAAGGCAGCTGAAGATAAATGCCAGATGGGCAAGTGCTTTCTGTTCTGAGTCTGGCACCACAGCAAGAAGATTTAGTGATCATTTTGCTTGAAAATAAACAAGAATATACTAAGACCAGCCACCCAGCCTCCACCCCCATCAAGCTTGAGAAGACCCCTGTAGCAAGGGATAAATGGACAGTACTGGGAGTGAGAATGAGCACATACTCTCTTTCTCATCAGGACCATATTCATCTATCAATAGCAGAAGACATATGTATATGGCATTTTCTCCCTTTGTGCTCAGTTTTGTAATCTGTATTTTAAAGTGTTTGTATTTCTGTTGTACAATATGGCTTCTGACGAAAGTGCATACTCCACAGACAGTATATAAAAAGACTTAATGATCATTGTTTTGAGACTAATTCCTTAAGACAACAGTTTCTTTGGATGCATTTGGTGCTGTATGCCCAAATCCACAGTCTTAATTAAGCAAAAATAAAGCTGAAAGAGATTGCTAGATTTTCTCAAAATAGTTAGATTGTCCTTTAATTAAAAAGGTCAGACATGATAACAGAGATCTGACATAGTTTTTGTGGTGGTGTCAGCAGCGTATTTGCAACCTGGGACACTCATGAGCAAAGACAGCACACATCCAGGTCAGGGCAAGCCTGTCCAAAGGGCTCTTCATAGGGCTCCTTTTGTCAGCACAGAGAGCGTGCAGGCAGATGCAGGGTTCTGCAGTGACTTCAGGGAGACTGTTAACCACACACCACACACTGACTCCCTCCTGTTGCTGGAGTCTCTCGTTCCTTATTTAGACTTGTCTTGATCACTTTTTGTGGGGGGGAAAAGCCAGGCATGGTGTGGCAGGCATGGTGTGACAGAACCTCCATTACTAACAGTGATGCAGATGGGAAGGATGCACAGGTCTGAAGCTGATTTTGGCAGGTAGCAGCCAGAAAAGCTAGGAGGCAATTTCAGCCTTATTCAGATCAATGGGAGCTTTATCACTGATGTAAGTGGAATGAAGACTCACTCCGCTCTACATGTCTGCCTGTAATCTGAGAACATGTACTCTGAACATCCTGGAGACTCAGTGAAAACCAGACCCCACAGAGTTCACCTTAGATTCACTGTCTCAAATAAAACTATGTGGATTCTTTGTGCCCCTTTTAGTTATCTGTAAAACAACTATGATAATGCTTTGAGTGCTAAACAATACAATGTGTGTAGGAAGACAGTATCTTTTATTAGGCCAAATGAAATAGTTGGGGAAAAACAGACAAGCTTTGAGGCTTGTCTGAAATGCTTTGAGATGCTCTGATGAAAGGTGTTTGAGCTGTGCAAGGGATCATTAAATTACATTCTTCCTCTCTCTGGAAATCATTTAGTGATATTTCAAAGGAAAGATGCTGTACAGAAATAACTGATTTCTATTGCAAGTGCTGTCTGGAGCTAAATATCTTCCTTCCTCTCTCTTTATGAACTAATCTAAAGAAAAATATGTTTTAAATTAGCATGTTAAGAACAATTTTGTGGTAGAGTGTATAGTTCTGTGAAATGTTCTGTGTGAAGCGTAACTCACAAGATCCTTAAGCATATTTCAGTACACTCAAACAAAATGGCTGGATTCCTGTTGAACAGTTCGTGGAAATTACGAAGGTATCACTGTAAAGAAATTGGAAAGTGTGGAAGGTCAGTGAAAATGACATGTGAAAATGAAAAAGGCAGATATGAGTCAAAAGCCACATTATGCTTGTAAACAAAGACTAACAAGCCAAACTGTCACTTTTGAGTGTGTACATCATGCCTTGGAAAGCTGTGAACCAGCTAGTGTCCATACAAAGTGTCAAGCAACCAAACACTTAACCCTCTCCTCTCCCTGATTTACCAGGACGGAGCTGGGAGTGCTCACTTTAAATTAGCCAGGGCTGAGAGACCGAGAGCATTAGGGTGTCACAACCATGGGTGCAGCAAGATAGATCAGCGCTAGCATGGAGTCTGTGTGACACTGAGGTTATTGGGGGCTGTGAAGGGGTAGGGGAGGGAAGGTTTAACTCTACATAAATCCTTCTAACGTCGTTTTGCTAGTACTTTAGTTCAGTGTCAAGACACAAATTATGTCAAGAAGAACGAAAACTGGGGGTGGGGGAATCTTGAAATATGTGAAAAGTACTTGTGGAAAAGGATGAAATAAGCTTGTTTATGTCTATTAGAACAAGAAGAAATGGGGATAAATTGCAGTAAAGGATGTTTACATTAAACCGCTAGACAACAGTCCAGGATTAAGGAAAATTAAGCATTGGTATGGACTGCCTAGAGAACTGGTGAAACTTTCATCACTGGAACATTAAAAAAAAGGCTTAAATAAACACCATCAAAAGTTTCACTATGGTGGATCATTCACTCAAGCAGACAAGACTTGGAGGTTCATCTGAGAAAGGTTACAATGTGTGACCAGGTATTATTGGATGTTCTTTTTTTCCCCAGAAAGATGTTGTTGAAGATTTTCTGTTTGTGTGGGATTTTGAGATGCAGTACTCTGAAAATATTTGTCTAAGAGAGGAGGGACCATTTATCTTTTAAAGTCCCTGTTCCTATCCACTGATCACAGATGCAGTCACAGATGACTGGCTTAGTATGGACACCTACTTATTGAATCTGCAAACTGAGATGAGACAATTACCATCCTTAATGACAAATTGTGTCCTTTCTAATATATTCCTAAATATAACACTCAAATCTCCATTACTCATTCCAACTATAATTACTTGTTGTGCACGTATGAGGTGGCATCCATAACACATAATCATAAGGTTATTTATTGTCCTGCATTAGTAATTTAGCACATTATACTTAGATGCCATATGGCCTGATGAAAAACGTAACAAGAGCTTCCTATGCAGTGGATAGAAAGCTCCTAGACAACAATTGATATAATCTATTTCACTTTTGTGCACTGCATTTCTACTAAGAATATAATTTCTACTACAAATATCAGCCTGAAATGTAGGCTATCGCAGGAAGGAAAATGTTATGTTTAGATCTAAGACCCAGGCAAAGCTCTGCCAAGTTGCAGGTAGAGCTACTAACTAGGAATGTAAGTGGATTTATTTCAGCAGTATGCATGAAAGAATAAGGTGCCTCTGATATATGGTATTAACTACTTGTGTTTCCAAAATCTGCATACAATAACACAAATGCTCAACTAATCTATATGAGTGTGTGTTTATATTGGACTCATCCCACCACAGGACTGAAACTTAGGAAATGTCACCACTATGTTCCACACTGAGGTCATGGGAGGAAGACTGAGCACCCAAATGTCCCCTCTGCTGAATTGCAGCTTTCTCCTTGGGGACCTCTTCAGGTACATCCCATGCCTTCACTCTCAAGATTACTCCCAAATGGCAATAAGGTCAACAACATTATATTTGGCTCTCCCAGACCCATGTTGTCTTCCAACACTATTCCTGCAGGTTCTGCACTGGGCAGAGATGGATACCACAGGGCACATACATATGAGTATATGATCCAGGGTACAGGGCTGTGTAGTGTGGACAGAGCAGTCTGGAGTAACCCTAAGCATCCTGGGTGTACATCAGCACACACCACTGAGCCTTGGGATGGAAAACTGCTCCTTCTCTTGTGTGAATACAGACTTTGCAGACACTCACAAATAATGGCATAGGTTGTCTGCCCATATCAGCCAGCACTGCACTGAACACTGGTGCTGGAGACTGCTTTCATCAGGTAGAAAGGTCCCAAGGACTGTCACAATAGGAGGGGGATTTTTTGGTATCTGAGCAAAACAGAAACACAGAATAAAAATGATAAAAGGTGACAAGGAGAAAGAGCACAGGATCACCTTCCCCATACTGAAAAATATGTAGAACATTATTCTCCTGTGCATTTGGAACTTTTAATAATCTTTGTTCTTTTGTCACTTGTAATTATGGAAACCTCAATCTTATATCTTATGCACACATATCCTCATCATACATGTATTTCTACACTGTAAAAGGATGCGAAGACTTAAGGCTCTTGTATTGATTTTGGCTGGGATAAAGTTAATTTTCTTCACAGTAGCTGGTGCAGGGCTGTGTTTTGGATTTGTGTTGGAAGCAGTAATAACATGGGGATGTTTTGGTTACTGCTGAGCAGGGCTTACACAGGGTCAAGGCCTTTTCTGCCTCTCACCCCACCAGTGAGTGAGCTGGGGGTGCACATGGAGCAGGGAGGGGACACAGCAGGGACAGCTGACCCCAGCTGACCAAAGGGATATCCCAGACCATGTGGTGCCATACTCAGCATAGAAAGCTGGGGGAAGAAGGAAGAAGGGGAGGTGTCCAGAGTGATGACGTTGATCTTCCCAAGTAATCATTAAGTGTGATGGACCTGGCTTTCTGGGAGATGGCTGAACACCTGCCTAGCTCTGGGAAGCTGTGAATGAATTCCTTAATTTTCTTTGCTTGCTTGTGAGGCTTGTGCATTATCTATTAAACTGTCATTATCTCAGCCCATGGGTTTTCTCACTTTTACCCTTCTGATTCTGCCATCTCAGTGGCCAGGGAATGAGTGAGCAGCTGTGTGGGGCTGAGCTGCCTACTGGGCTTAAGCCACAACAGGCTCATTTTGTAACTTCATTACATTTAAAAACGCACCCAATAGGAAAATTAAATGCAACACTCCTTTTTTTCTTTTTTCTTTTAAGGTGAAATGAAAAATTATTTGAATGAGGAAATGCATGCAGGAAGACAACAGCATATATAGGTTTAACTCCAACTTAGCATATAGAAGTTTAGCTTCAGCTGTGCTTCCTTGTGGATTTTAGCTTCTTCCTTATTTAAATCTTTAGGAATGCTTTTATTCTTACTTGCATGGAGAAGGACCAGAAAGAGGTGAGTACTTTAGCTAAAAGAAGCAATTAAGTAGGTCAAGCTATAGATGGTCACAGATGAATATAATGAAACAATCTCTTCACAGGTTACTAAGATACCTACCTGATTACTGAACTTCAAAAAGCAGCAAAATATGCCATGCAAAACTAGTAAAAACTACTAATAATTCTCTCACCTCATTGAGTTTGTGGCTTGCATTCCTAATACATGCTTGTTTTAAAAGAATACTGCTTTATAACAGGTTGGTTAATTCTGTAACAACATGAAATGCCTTAACTGCCAGAGATTGCAAAAGTGTTCTGGTGGTGGACACCAGTAGCATCAAGTCTGTCTGAACTGGAATGAGTTCTATTAATCAGAAAATGAAGCTTTAGTGACATAATAGCAGCTGAGCCTGTGCGGTTTTAGAGGTCAGCACATAGGGCAGTTGAACCTCACTTGTTGCAGTCAGCAGTGTTCCATGTGCAGGGAGCAGCTGCTCAGCCTGGAGGTGGGATTCAACTGCCCAAATGCAGGTATTTCGTATCTGAGCATCTCTTACTGGTCATATAAAGCATCATCTAAAAAGGCCGAATTTTCCACTGATTTTGAAAAGAATTTAAGACAACTAGTTTACAAGCAAATGCCTGCACTGTAAACCATTAAAGGTAGGTACATTGCATCCAGCATGTCTGATGAAACATTAGCAGCCCTTGGCTGATGGGTCAGGAATTTCTTAAGCTACTCCAACTTGACTGCAGCTGTTCTATGCTGTTCTATGTGGCAACACCACACTTCTAGGCTTATTCATAAAGTTTGGCACACCTTTACAGGGTACATTTGTAAATACTATAAATAATTCTATTTAAATTATGGCCACTTTTTTCACAGATAAAAGAGATACATGGGTAGATTATATCTTTCTTACAGTGATGCAAACCATAATAAACTTCCGTGACACTTTTGAAACTGTAATGGTATAAAAATAATGTACTTGAACAGAATGATTCTTAGATACAAGACTCAGTCTCCTTAATTTACATCTTAAAGATAAACATATCTTTTTCTTGGTGGCACACCTGGCAAAGAGGTCAACATGCATTTCTGTCTGTCCCTTGCTAAAGCTCATCCCTTCCTCAGACCTGTTTACAATGTCATGCAATTAAGAAAATCAGAGACATGACCTAGGTTAAAGGTTATACCTTCTTTTGCAGGGTTCCTTTCAATTCAGATGATTTCACCAACCTAGCTCACAGTATCACCACATCAGCCCCTGTACTAGCCCAAGAGACAGAGTGGTATGTAAAGTACAAGGCAAGACCAAGAGGCTGAGACCAGGTAAGTCAGTTTAGTTGCCAAGGAAAACACGCAAAGAATAGCACAGAAAGGCATTCAAAGTTGGAGAGGCTCCTCTAGATGATAATTCAGAGCAGAAGCCTAACTAACAGTCTGAACTGCTCTCTGGAGGAGCCTCTCTCACTCCTTCAGCTACGCAAAGCATCTAGGGAGACAAGCCTCCTAATTTAGGCATCTAAGTTAGATGTTTAAACGTAGGCAGTGAATATTCCCCCCGAGAATGTGAATGGGATGTTATAATAGTTTAAAACATGTTTCACTAAAGCTGTGATGCTAAAGTCTGTTCTTTTATGAGATATTGTTCTTTGTGCCACCGATCCTCTACTGACACAACCGTGTTTCTCATTTATTAGATAAATGAACAACATTAACAGAATGCACATTGTTCAGTGATGGTCCAAATCCTGAAGTTAAAAAAAGATTCCCAATTTTACTCTCAAAATATGAACCAGATTAAGTTGTTCACATAGAAACCACTGCAAATTCCCAGTAGTAATCGTTTTAGGGGACCAGAAAGGGAAAAGAGATTCTTCACAATTATCACCAGTATATATTTAACTTTATTGCTCTCCTCAAACATTTTTTTTAATTTTTCAATTAGGAAGTTTGATCTGTAATTACATCTTTTCTACATTTCTCGTATCTACTCAGAACTTTTTAGATATTTAGTCATGGGGCTTTCAGAAGTTACCAATAAACAACAGAAGTTGTGAAGTTGTTCTTTCAATGCAGATGCATGGCTTACCTCCTGCCCTGCAAAATCTTGATACTAAGGCACACACCAGAACACCAGTTTTCAGTGTCTTTCTCCAGTGTAAACACCCTCATTGCCATTGATCACAGCACTATTCAAAGGACTATTTGAGACAGTTGTAGAAGGAATGTTCTTTTAATGTAGCTATCTTCTCTCCTGGATGAATATGTTTACAAGAATGGATTGTTGAAACCAATTCATTTTCTTGTCTCACACTGCTGAGCTGCAACTGACACGTCCAAGAAATCAACCATGCTGGGCAAGCCATTAATATGTATTAGACTGTGCTTTTTTTATTCTAATGGTTTGGCCATCTAAACAGTGTGTGCAAAAAGCTGCTCAACAGCTCCCTGACTTGAAACAGCCACTGCTAAGTCAGAAAAACATCTATGGGGGAATGACAATAAAATATAGCAGCATGACTTAAAATGGCCGTGCCTGAGTTACTGGGCTCAACTGATGTAACTGGTTCAAACTATCAAAGCCTACTATCCTATGGTGTTGTATCCATTTCCACTTAGCCCTCATCCCTTCAAGAAATTTGCCAATGGATTATACACGGTATTGTAACTTGTGCACAGAAGCAGGTGTTGTGGGTATTGTTAAGTAGGGAGCTGCCAATCATTTTACATGGGCACACTGGGCAGCTTGCTGCCAGATGAAATCTAGAACAGCCAAGTTCTGCCTGCCTTGTGCTCAGCAGATGCACCAGCTGAGTGTACCTTTTCTCCTGTGCTGCTTCCTACAAAACTAAAAGGAACTCAGTTAGACTTCCATCCTTCTGCAAATGTAGTGGCAACTGGGCAGTGAGGCTCAAACTTACTGCAATGGGACAGACAGTGCAACTCCAGAATGTCACATTTTTAAGAAAACAACTTAAAGTTTACACTTTACCATGAAAAGAGTTGTACCACCAAACAAAAGCACATCATGAGAGATTTTCTCTCAGCTGTCAACCCCAGCAGACAAATAAGGGGGAACTTTGATACTGTCTAGTGGTCCGCCACAATGTTGAGATGGTGTGAATAAACTTTCTTTCCTGGTCCAGGTTTTCACTTAACAGTTGCTGACATTCAGCTCCTTGGGCATGACTGTTTTCACTGAGGTTTCTGTCCAAGTTTCCCCTCTCTTTTTTTTTGATTGCTGTAAGCTCCTTTCTCATTCCTTCTCCAAAAAGTAATACTCCAACATATGCAAAATGCTTCTGCATCTTATACACATAAAAGAAACACAATATCCTAGTTCCTGTTTATTTTTCTAATTTCTGTCCACAAACTCAAAGCAGAACAGGTGGGTTTTTTTTCCAGTGTACTGTGGGCTTGTTTCAACTCATCTCAAAGATCTGTCTTCTCTTCCACCTGTGCTTTCCATAAAGTGACACTAGCCTGTTCTTCATCATTTTAATCAACCTACTCAAAACTGCCATGACAGCTTTCCCTCTCTAGGGCTCTAAAAATGCAACACATTGGGTGGGACTTCTGTCACCTACCTTTAGACATCTACAGAGCAAACACTTATATTTATGTTGAGCAGATGAGTCTGCTATAAGCACTGGGAAAAAAATTAAGCACATTCAGGGCACAATCCACCTTGGTTGAAGCAGGAAATGTATCTCCAAAGTCTTAACTCAGAGGCAAAAGTCTACAAGACTGATGTCTACATTGACCACATAAATAAAAACATCTTTGTATATTCCACTCCCACCTTCTGGCTTAATTGAAATCCCATTTGAAAATCAACTGATTTCCCCTACGCTGTTCTCTATTAACAATTCACAGCACTTTGAGATGTGCTTGTGGGATAGATGTTGACTAAATCCTGTTTCTCAGGGTTCAGACTCTGAGGTTCTTTCCTAGCAAAAAAATTTGTGGTTGTGTCATACTGGTAAATATAATTTCATAAAAATATCTACACAGAAGAACAATTATTATGTGTGTATGAAAATTAACAGTCTACTGATGCCTCTACTGACTTGTGCATAACTTCCCTTGGAAGGTTAATGTCCATGAATATGTAACATGTACCTTCTTTTCCCTACTGCTTCCCTATTGTTTTTCTCTTTTCATTATTATAGCATTTCTCCATACAGCCTGTAAGACCTTTGGTAAAGAGTTATGTTTGCATCTGAGCATTAAAGCTTATTATGAAGGCACAATAATTCCTGCAGTCTAGTTAAATATAATTGCAAGGGGAAGGGAAGACAGAAGCAGAGGGCAGTTCATAATTCATAGACTTCTCACGATTTCAACCTTCTCCTTGCAGAACTTTGTGGGTGGGAGGAGGTTACAAATGAAGCTCTCTGCTACTTCGTGCTAAAAGCCTGGGCCAGCCCTCTAGTCAATGGAATTTATGTAATGATAACCAAATCAATTGAGAAACCAGTTTTTTTAATCTGTCAGAGACCCTAAGAGTGCACAGCTTTAAACTTCTCTGACAGTGTCTGCAATTACTCTAGCTGAAGAGACACTTCTGAACCAAATCTAATGTTCATGGCAAAAGAGTTACATTAATTTATATCAGCTTCTGATTGAACTGACTAGAATAAATCAGAGTGAGCGGGCACACAATCAGCTCTGCTGGCAGATTTGCAGATTGCTGGAAAGGGCCATGATAAGTCTCTGGGGTCTGGCTGTGAGTAATGCTCTCCTCCACCAACACAGCTGGATCCTGCTTAACCACACTTGCTGACACCCACCAACATGTCTTATCCAGAACTGCTAGGTTTATAGCCTCTATCAAAAAATAAAGAAGTTGTAAGCTATGAGAATATGCTCAGAGTAGAACAAGCCTCAGTGGCTTAAGGCGTCACCTCCGCTCCCAGCAATTTCCTACCCTCTCTTTGCCTGAAATTACTGCCTCACAGCAGAGTCGGTGGAATGGGACACATGCTGCTCCAACACAAGGTCCAGCAAATTAGCCTAAACTGCTCATAAGATGACTCTAACATCATATTTTGCATTAAAATGGCTTAGAAACATTAGTGTTTTCCAATCCAGGGACTGCTGTGGAGGCAGGAACCTTCAGTAAAGAGGTCAAGGAAGCAATATTTTTTGCAGCAGTCCAGCCAGATTTGCTCAAATTTGACCCAGCAGTAGGAAAGGCTAAAAAATTTCACATTTACAGTTATTGTTCTTATGGCTTACTAACAGGTTTATGAACTTCTGATTGTCTGGCTGGACTAGATGACCTTCAGAGGTCCCTTCCAACATGAATTACCCTATACACCTAGTGTGCGTGGCCAGGAACCTGAAGACACAGTTCTTCCTGCTGACACAGTCACAGCATATCTTGGCAGACTGTGGAGACCCATGCTTACCAAATTTTCCCTCAGAGTGGTCAAAATAGGTTGACACTGGTATTGTTCTGGTGTTGAACAACTGCTTTTCAAAAGGGAGGTCAGCTGTAGCATGGAGACCTTCTGCCACTAGGAAGCAGCCCCTCTCGATTCAATTATTACTATAAAAAGAGATGGGGAAAAAAAATCCCAACCAGACAATGAGAGACTACGCTCAAATAACCAACCTTCTCTGGGTCACAATTTCCTAGCTGGGGAATAGAATCCTCACACAAAGCACTTAATGTGTTGCCTAATGTGGTAAGAGGTACACAGTCTCATGGGAAGGGATATTACAGAAGTGCTGGGACAAGGCTGCTTATCATCTGCTCTCCCCAAGAAACGCTGAACTCTGTAAGGTCTGCACAGCATCTATGCTTTTGCCTATGTGAAAAACCAGCAGGAATTGATGTCATGGACAGGCAAGTTCGAAGAAATCTGGAAAAGGGGGAAGCCAGAGTTGCAGCTGTTATGAATTCATCACGACTTTGGCGCCGGTTCCAAAATTCTCACAAAGACATAAGAATCTCCACATGATTTTGAGGGAAGCAAGATCTGTAGATATATGAGTGACACATTCGCACATGCTGTATTGTTTAAGAGGCATACGGAGCTTTTAGTTTCAATCCTTGCTCTTTCACTTGTGTCAGTTAGCATTTCTGAAAACCTTATTGTGAGATACAACCTCACGCTGCTGCCTTAAAGTAACTACAACAGAAATTTTCTGGAGAAATCATGTACACTATTTGGTGTGATCACAAGATCATAATCACTGGGACACTCTCAGAGCTGTCACATGGCAGTTTCAGCAGTAAGGGCTCACTGCAGTGGTGCAGCTGCACACAGAAACACAGCTCAGATCCACTGGGATTTCAATAGGCTGCTCCTGCATCCAGATCTCCACATCTCACATCTCTGCCTTCCTTGTGCCTGCAACAGCACTACAGACTCAGCTAATTCAGGAACTTTGTCCAGCTGAACTCAGTTAATTTTTTGGAGGAGCAAAACTGGCTCTCCACCAGATCAGATGCCAGGCTTGCCTTGCCAGATGGCATCATTAGTGTTACTGCGGTGTAAATAACAAACAGGAAGGCATAGCCATGATCAGAGAGGAATGCAGGACTGCCCCTTTTGGTGGCAATACAGGCTGTCTTGCATTAACTGTGAAATTACATCCTTAGAAAGGTTTATAACTGCATGGCTCCCCTGCAGGACACCAGGCTGCTCCTATTAACTGCGAGCTGCACGCTTCAGAAACGCTAGGCAACATTCATCCTCAGGAGATGACAAAAACTGGGAGGCGCCACCCTGTGAGGCTGCCTCTGACTGCCAAATACCACTCTGGTCCAGGAACAGGGCAAATCCCTAAATCTGTTCCTTTACGGTACTGTAAAAGCGTATTAAACTGCTATAGCAAAAATGGTCCCGTGCCCTTCTGCGTGCCAACGCAGGACAGACATATGCTCTGCATTTCCTAGACACTCCCACAGACGAGGTGGAGGCACATGAGGTTTGCATTCTGAGTGTGAATGAGCTCTGATGTGTATTCAGAGCTCTTCTCGACGGTTCCAGCTACAAGGACACAACGCAAGGGCAGAAACTGATGCACAGGAAGTTCCAGCTGAACATGAGGAAGGACTTCTTTACTGTGCAATGACCGTGCAAAGGGAACAGATTGCCCAGAGAGGTTGTGAAGCCTCCCTCTGTGGAGCTGTTCAAGAAGGGTCTGGACGCAATCCTGTGCCATGTGCTTTGAAATGGCCCTGCTTGAGCAGGGAGTTTGGTCCGGGTGACCCCCATCTGACGCATCCTGTGACTCTGTGTTTTCAGCCTGCCCGAGCCGAGCTCTGGCGCAGCACGGCGCAGAGCACGGCCGGCGCTCAGCAGCCAGCCGGGGCGCTTGGCTCCGGCACTCTCTCCCTCCTGCCCGGCCGGGCCCCGCGCCGCTCCGGCTCCCGCAGCGAGCGGGACGCTCCCCGCCCGCCTCCGCCCGGGATGCTCAGCGCGGAGCCCTGCCGAGGGCTGCCAAACGCGGGTTGCTCGGCGGCGCCCGCAGCCATCGCCGGCCGTGCCGCGGGGTTTTCCTTTAGGAAAATCCCTTTCCCTCGCCGCCAGGACAAGGCGGAGGCGCTCCGGAGGCCGGAGTGGCGGTGCCGTCCCCTCCCCGGGCCCGCCGCCGCCGCCGCCATGGCAACCGCCCGTCGCCGCGCGCGCGCACCCCCTTCCCCGCCCGCCCCCCCGCGCCTCTCCCCCCTCGGCCCCGGTCTGACAGAGCCGCAGCGCTGCGCCCCCTCCCCGCGCCGCTCCCGCCCGCGGACACGCACCCCCGGCTCTCCCAGGTAACGGCAGGGCCCGGGAACGGGGCAGCCCCTCACGGCGCTGCTGCCCGCGGCGGGCGGCGGCTCGGACCCCGCCACGCTGAGAGAAGCGGCGGGGATGGGGGGGAAACCAGCGGTAGAGGCTGGGATGGGGCGGGAGCGCCCCCCGTCTCCCGCGGAGCGTGCCGGGAAGTGTAGTCCGCGCACCCCCGCCGGGCGCTGTGAGCTGCCGGGAGAGGTGGCGGGAGGGAACTACAGCCCCCAGCGCTCTCGGCGGAGGTGGGGGGGAGATAGGTGCTGCTGAGGGGACCCCTGTGGGGACGGGACGCTCCCTCTGAATGAGGGCACCGAGGCGGCTCTTCCCTCCGGAACAGCGAGGGAGAGAAGCCCCTGTGCCGCTGCCGGGGCGGGAGGGGCTGGAGGGACGGGCGGTGCGGCAGGGCCGGCGCGACAGGGCCGGCCGGGGGGGGTGGGCGCAGGGGCGGTGCGGCTGCAGAGAGGAGGCGCGGGGCAGAGGAGTGAATGGGAGAAACACGGACGGGTGCCTGCGGGGAGGGGAGGAGGGGTTGGGGGTGAGAAAGAATACAAGGAAAGGGATACATGGGAACATAGGTGGATGGATGGATGGAAAGGGAGAGATGTGCTGGAGAAGGAGTGGTGGAGCAGATGAACGGAGAGAGCTGTGCAGAAGGCAGAGCAAACCGGAGGCTGGGAATGGGTACGAAGGAGGCAATGGTCAGAGGGAGCCCTGGAAAGTTTCCCCAACCAGTTTGCGTTAATGGTTTCTAGTTTCACATCTCCTACCACGCTTAGAGTCTGTTGGGCTTTTTCTGCTAGGTGGTCCGGATACAGTATTACTTTTTAAAAAATATTCTGCTACATTTCTATTTTTTCCCCAAAAATTTGTATCATGATGTCAGTATTGGCATTTGTCCCTTTTCTCTCTCCGTTTCCTCTCCTGACAATTCTAGTGTTATTCTTTGTATTCTCTAACAGCCATGAGGGGGAATAAAATTACAGTTTCTCTACATACCATACTTAAAATACACATATTTATGGTTGGCATATAAGGGGGTGTAATTTTTTCTTCCTGAAAATCTGTATCTTAAAAGCATCAGTCATTAGTACACCCTTGTATATGAGTATTGAATGTCTATTCCTACTACAGTTTCGCATTTTACAGAGATGAGTTTCTTTCCAATGAATGCTTCATTGCAGTTGCAGAATGTTGAGAAGTTTCTTTTTCTTCCTTTTCCCCCCACCCCTGTGTCAGCTATATCCCAGACAGACTTCAGCTTCTTGCAGCTCCTGGTACTTGCCACACTGCAGAAGTGAACACTGCAGCTGCAGTGTGCCTCCAGGGTGCTTGGCTCTTGGAGATTTAGGCGTTTGAGCAGGTAATGGGGAGAAATAGATCCTGCCTTGACCTAATCCCAATCAAAAGACAGAGAAGTAAATGGGATACAAGAAAATAATGATAGGCCTTTATCTGGTTTTCGGTGTAATTAATTAAAAAAAAAAAGCGCTGATTCTTCTGGGGATCAGCTGAGAAAACTGAAGCCTTGATGTCTGTAGCACCAACAGCTATATGCATATAAATGTATATTTAAAAAAATGTATGCTATTCTATTTAAGTAATACAAATCCTTAGTCCTAAAGAGCTAATAATTCTTTGAAATTCAGAGTGAGGTTCAAAAGGTAGAAAAGTATTCAGCCCGAAATTCTGACCTTATGAGTCAGGGTTATAAACACTTGTTTATAACCCTGAGTGAGTGAGTGAGTGAGTGAGTGTATTAAACCTGTAATTATTCATGGAAAACTTATCTGGGATGCAGATTGGCTGAGCTGGGAATGCAGCAGCAGCAGCACCGAATCTCTGTGGAGTTGGCTGTGGTCTTGTAGGGCCCATGGGCTGCAGCGTGGGGGGAACATGGGTGTGCTCTATCCAGGGCCAGGTACAGGAGCAGTTTCATTGCCTTACCTGGCACAGAACCTGACCTAAGAAACTCTCTGAACCCGAGCTGGCTCTGTGCAGACCCATCTTGGGAGTCTTTGGTGGCATGTTTGCTCTCACAGAAGTGCTTACACACATGATAAGCAGAGAAGCAAGTGGCTCCACAGAGGACCAGAAGGATTATTGACTTGGGCTGGGTTCCACTTTGTTGAGCTCCAGACAGGCCCTGCAGAATCCTTCAGGTATCTGGGCCCTGCATCCTGTCAGAGGAGGGGCTGACTGATCCACCTCAGGGCTGGTTCCACCTGAACATGGGCCTGGGTTTGATTTGATACTAACACCAGAAGCCCTGGAGGCTGTGCTGGAGAGGAGAGAGACGTGTGGAGCCAGCCTGGGTCCAGCAGGACTAAGATGGAAGAGAAGCTGGCAAGACTGTCAGTGCCTGACTCGTGTGTGTGTGTGTGTGCGTGTTTTTGTGTGTGTGTGTATGTGTATGGAGATACATTCCCCAGAGTGCCCCACCACAGCATTTGTTTTAGCTCTTTTTGTTACCCAGCCTTGCTAATGAGCACCTCATTACCCCAAATAATGGTGATGTGACCATATGGATGTATCTGAAACTGGTGTATGAGGTGCTTGGAGAAGGATACGGTTCACACTCACTTTTAGGAATAGCCCAGCCGTCTCTGATTCGCCTTTCTACTTCTTCAGAAAGCTGTACTTCAAAGGCTCTGCAAATGGCTGTTTCATTCTCCAGGATGCTTTCTGTTTGGTTCACCAAACGAATGAAATCTCTAATTTAAATCTCTAAATTAATCTTTAATTAAAACAGTGACCACCTATTTAGTGTTTTTTTATGTGTTTACTTTTAACTTGTGGTGAATGTCTTTGCCTCATTTGAAGATCTTTTTTTCACTTGCACTCAAAGCAACTCTCTGTTTCAAGTTAAGAATGCACTCAAAAATTATTTGGGGCCTGCATGCATGCTTCTTTTCCTTCCCACTTCCATACACATTTCCCCATTAACTCCATGTCTGCTATTGCAAAACAGAGTTTCAGTGCAAAGAGGCCAAAAACCAGCTGACAGAAAGCAGTTGACTGAATTAAAAGATCCCTTAGTGCTGGGTTTCCTGGACTATGGTATATGTGTGTGTGTTTAATCTGGTGTCTGTACTGCTTTGAAAAATGACACAACCTGGTGCAACCCCAATGCTGCTGCTGGCATTGTAGCCAGCCTTGTCACTGCTAATGCACACAACAAAAGGAAGAAACAGCACTGGCATAGCACATTTCTCATCTTTGATTCATTTACATGTGGTTTAAGTTCAAATCTGCTGAAACTGAGCCATGTCCTTACTTATAGATATGTTTTTAAGAGGAGTTGTGATTCTGTGAGGTCATGATCATATTAGTTTTTACACCACTCCTTGGGACCACAGCTGCATGTTCAAACAAAGCCATGTTAACAGGGAAAGATGGGTTTAGCTATGGAGCTTGGCAAGCCTTTTGTTTGTTTGTATTTTATCTGACAGTGATCAGTTAAAATAATGTTTTTGTCATGCAAGTGTAATGTCTGCAGCATCAGCAATTGCTTCTGAACAGGGACAGTTAATTATTGGAAATTAAGATCAGTTGTTCTGTGCCCAACTATAAAACAAAGGAGATAATCTTTGTAATAGAGCAGGAAAGACTTACTTAATTTCTTTCAGTTGTTGCATTTTTAGTATCTTATTCTTAAAAATCAAATAAAATGTATCAGGCACATAAAAATATAGTCTGTATTTCTGTCAGAAATAGAATTCTGTAGGCTTCTAGTAGGAGTCACATGTCATGCAGGGAAAAACACTTTTTTTGTTTCTCTGACAATGTTCCAGTTAGTGTTGCTGTTTATGCTTTCTCAGGTAAAGCATTGCCATATTGTTACGCGTGTCTATTTTAATAACTTTTAAGTTTGAAGAGAAGAGTAAAAATCAGATCACTGTGCTATTTTAAGACATAATTGAGGGAGAGAGAGCTGTTTGAAGCTGGTCGAAGCTGGCTTACAGAACCAATATGGCCTTAACCTAAGAAGGGCAGGTTTCAATTAACTGTAATGAAAAGCTTCCAAGCAGTAAGAGGAATTTGAGGAAAAAACAACTTCAGTTTATGACTTAGACTCTGATAATGGGAATGGGTGCACATGAAAAGTGTGTAAATCGAAAAATCAAAGCCGCTTAACGCTGGAATTCTCTTCCTTGCTTTGCTCCGTGTGGCAATTGACCTGTTCTGGGATTGTGCAGTGGAAGAGAGGCATCCTGGCTGTGCCTTGTCGAAATGGAAAATGTACAGTCATACCTCAGTCATAAGCACTGTATTCAGAAGATGGTGCCTAACAGTGTGACTCTCTGTCTTGTGACATTGTAACTCTTACATTGCCTTTCGGGATGCCCGACATCATGCACTGCTGATTTACAGAAAATGAGAAACAGGATTAGTAGCCAATCTTCATCAGCGTGTGCCTCGGCCTTTCCAGATGTTCAGCTGTCCAGTCAGCAGTACTGCAAGGCTGCCATGATGTGAGAGCATATGTTCAGCCATCTCAGGGAGCTGTGGAATGTTTTTGTTTTGCCTGGGTAAAATTTTGGTCAGAGAAAGACACATGTCCAGAGGTATGGTATAGCACTCTCAGTGAGGAATTGACAGCTGATTTGGAGAAAAGTCTGATTAGTAGGTATTAAATAAGGCTTGATGTGGCTATTAAAACAATGAGAATAAAGCAAAAGTGTTTAACAGCTCATTTAATGGGAGTCCTCCATCCTGTGCAAGAGTCAAGGGCTTGTGGAGAAAATGGGATGCAGTGGTGTCACTGGTTGTGTCAAAACATCTGCATAAAAGAGACATGTAAAGGTAGCAGATGCCTTCCATTTTGGCACCTGCAGAGTGAGTGTTTGGGATCAAGCAAGAGGAAAAGCTCTGCTGGAGACTCCCTCTATGGGGAGGGCGTTTGCTGCCTCTGGTAATGCTGTGGTGAGATAATGCTGAGAGATGGTTTGAAGGGGGCCAGTCCTGTATCCATTCCCACTGGTGTTGCACACAAGTTTGAAATAGTGTGCTAAGCAGGCTGTCCTCCTTTGCCTGTCATTCACACAGTCACTGTATCTGCCCATGGATATGTTTTGTGTGTATAATGCTTTAACGTTAGAGACTGTCTTTTGGATCTTGCTCAATTGTGCATTGCTTTAGTTCTGGGAGAAAAATTCTTTTCTGACCCCAGATAGGGATCAGCTCAGCTTATGCTCCAAAGAATAGAGATTAATATCCCCTGTGACCTTTTAGCCTGGCTGCTGCAGGGTTTTTAACAAGTGGGTTTAAGACCCCATCTGTGGCAGCCATGCCCACATGAATGTCTGTAATGTCTCTTCTTGTCAATGATCCGTGACCTAAGGAATCTCCAAGGATATCTTGACGTGCAGTGGAGCTGTTACGGTCTAGTGCAGGAGAGAATCACACAATGATAGAAAGAAAAGCTGGTGTCACAAGTAGTAATATACTTGACAACGGTTGTCCCTGGCTGTATATTTCCTTAAAAGATGTTGCTGTGTTGTGGTAGGAAAATTAAATATCTGAACAAAGCTCCAGATAACAAATAACAAAATGCTCTCTTTATGATTTATGTATTCCTGGTTCCTTGGGCATTTCTGATGTTGTATGAACTCTATGATACAATGTAGAACAGATAATAAAGAGTGAGTACATAACACAAAATGGTCCTCACCTAGTTCTAGTTCTCCCTCCTTCCCCATCCCTGACATTGAAGAATGGGATGTCCAGAAAACAACACAGGAAATAATTCCTTCCTAAAAATAAATTTTCCTTGATTTTGGACTTGTTTTCATTTGCTTTGATTTGCTTTGGTTATGCTGAAGTAACATTACCTTCACTGGTGTGTATATGAGGCTTGTAGTTTGTTTAAACCATTTTAGCATTAGTTTTAAATAGCAGTAGAGTCTCAGAGAACTGCCTGGGATTCCAGGAAAGGACTGATTTAGGACTGAGGCCTACAGCTGCTGTTTCAAATATGGCTCAGGTAAATGGATGACATTATATTCACCTTTTCAAGCTATATGACCTGCTTTGGTATCTTGGGTAGGTGAGAAGCAAAAACTGAAGTGCCTGAATCCACAAGAAAGATCCAGGAGCTTTTATCTGCTTAGCTCTGGAGATACTGACCACTCAGTAGGTATGTAGGTGTGCATCCACCAGCCTCCCTCCATGCTAGAGGCTAGAAAGCCCCCAGAAGCCCTCAGATTCTTGATAGCTGGAGGAAATGGGAGAGTTTGGTTTGGTTTGCTCTTGTGATTTTAAAACCATGTAAATTTTTCTGCATCCTGCTTCTCAGCTTCCTTGTCTAATCACTGTCCTGAAGTGGGCACATTTTCATGGCTGCTATGGCTTGCCTCCTGCCTCTGGATTGACCCAGCTTCCATCACAGACAGAGATGAGGAAGTTGTCTCCTCTGGTGAGCAGGGGACTCTTCTGGAATTAAGGGGAGTTGAATGTGAGTATCAGCCCTCTTAAGGCAAAAGGGAATTAAATATCCCCAGAGGGTAGGAACTAGCTGTAATAAGGAGGCACAAGAAGTTGTAAAGCAAGTACGTGTTCTGTTTAATGGATTTCTTGGAATTGAATTCAGCAGTTCCTTAAAAATGTTTTATTTACTCGCTCTCTTCCACTACATATGGGGAAAACCTCCAGAGATTTGAGGAATGTTTTTTTAACAGTGACAGGCTGGTTGTGAAGCAGATCCTAACTTGGATATGTTTGAAGACAGGTCAATGGATTCTGCCCCAGATGGTGTTCTGTTCATTTATAAAGTTGACTCATGAGATCTGAATGGGTTATAACCTATCTTCAGTTCCTTCCATTTTGTCTATTTCCAGTGCAATGTGAGTGACATGACTTATTTTTCCTATTAGTTATGATCTTCTGTATTTAAAAATTAAATTGTCTTAGTTGCCACCAATCTAGCTCTCCATAACTATGTATCCTGCCTATGTCAGGAAACAGAATTAGGGTCCTTACCCTTTCCACCTTGGCTTTTCTCCTGCCTGGTAGTTTACAACAGCCAGTGGAAATGCTGTGCAAGCTGAAATGTGCAGCACAGCATTAGGACACGTAAAGCCCCAGTGTGTCCTGCTGTGCTTGGTGGAGTGTCAGCTGCGGGGTAGCAGCATGTTCTTGCTATCAAAGTCATCAGCCATGTGCAAGCTGTGTGACCTGTGGGTTTAAGTGAGGGTGGCAGGTTTCCATGGCTTTGTTGCAGGGAGCAGGAGTGATGAGGTGGTGGAGCAGACCTGGTGTGCAGCTGTAGGCAGCAGTTAGGACCATCAGTGTGGCACCTTTGGGAGATGCAGTGTGTATTTGCTCAGGTTAGAGTGAATGTCATGTGGATGTCTGTTTAAATTGTCAGGGGTTTGAATTTTGCTAAGCACAAGGGAATACAGAGATATAAGGCACATCCTCCTTAATGCCATCTTCCTCTTGTCTGTTTATAAAACCTACTAACATTTTTATAGCCCAGTAGGATGTCAAAGGTTGCTTCTCCCTGTTCTGGCTTCTGTCTGCTATCACCTGTTCCTTCTGTGTGCATTCCTGTAGCATGGGCTGTTTTCAGCTGCGTAGCCTGAACTGTGTTTGTATCCCTCCTTCCTGGTTTCTTCTTCACCTCTTTGGTCTTGCCAAACCCTTGATGCAACTAGTGGACCATCCTCCAGAGCTGACCTCTTCCCTCTTGCTTAATGCACCTCTGCATTGCATAGCTATGAATTACAATTTTTTATTTTTCATTTCCAAAGGTTTGTATCTGGGTGAGTATCAGGGACCCCACACATACTGAGTCAGAGTACAAGGGAAAGGAACTGACGCTCTTTTTCTGTGGTGAGGACCTAAACTTTGGGTCATATGAGATTCTGATAAAAGGGCAGGCACTGCTTCAATCTTGAACCTTAAATACAAACCTAGGTGTACAACACAGCCTAATTCTTAGTGTCGGGGTTATTGCTTTCTTGAATGGTTACTGGGAAAATCTGGGCTATGAGTTTGCCTTAAAGTCATGCTGCAGTTTGAGGACTAGTGGAAGGTTGTACTTTGGGAATCACTGTTCTAAGGAATGTTAAATTTGGATTGCTAACTCTGCCATAAATCCCAAAGTGACATGTTAAATTTAATGAAAAAATTCAAGTCAGCATGTGGATGTTGGAGTGCTTTGGAAGAATATTTAAACAGAATGAGGCTCTCAACTTCATCTATAGTAGAGCAGTCATTCAACCATATCATAATCTCATTAGAATGAGGGCTCTTGAAAGTGTGAAGTGCAGACATCCCTGATGCTGGTTGGCACATTTAGGCATGTATGTAATACAACAGTATAAAAAGCAATTTAATGCCTCGTGTGATTTGTGATTCATGGCTGATGGCTGCTAATACATTGTGGTGATCTACAAATTAAAGTTTAGTTTGTTAGGTTCAGTGTGGGCAGGGTGTTTAATTTTCTTGCATTAATTTATCAGGATTGGGGCCAAAGGCAGCAAAGAAGTTGTGGTTTTTATCACTATAAAAGAGTTACGATTCATGATCTGAAACCCTAGGACTAGATGGGAACGGTGTTGGAAAGACACAATTCAGATATGAGAGAAATAAAAAAAACTAAAGTGTCACAGTCTGAGTTATTCTACAGCACGTAAAATTTATTTTTCTGGTAATTATGTTCTCTTTTAGATTTCTGAGTGAAGATGAATTTAGCAGAGATTTGTGATAATGCTAAAAAAGGAAGAGAATATGCACTCCTTGGGAATTACGACTCTTCTATGGTGTATTACCAAGGTGTCATCCAGCAAATCCAGAGACATTGCCAGTCAATCAGAGATCCAGCAATTAAGGGCAAATGGCAACAGGTAGGATGAAGTAACATTGCCCATATTCTATTACTTGATATTTGAAAACCACTGTACCTCCCAAACCTTATAAGATGTAGAGGACTTACATTTCAGTGATGTTGGCAATATTTGTTGTACAATATCGTGTTGATATTCATGGGAAAATAATTTTTGTGGTGTGTTTAAAAGGAATTCTGTTGTTCTAATTTAATCAATTCTTTTGTTGTTTTCACTTAGGATGCGTGTCTAATTCCTGGTCTGTTTGTGTGTGCATATTGTCTGTGATTTCATACTTTTGAAAGACTGAGGACTTCTTTTTCCCCTTGTATCTTTTGGCCATCTAATGTCCAGTAAACTAAACTGTGAGAGGGTAGGTTAGCATCACTAAAATGGTCGTCTCAGTAGTAGCTAACTATAAGACTATAGTGTACAAATTTGGATCAGGTTTCTAAAAATGCGAATCATACTCTTAGCCTGAGTCTTGCACACATCCATCTCTCTGCTAAACAGAGTACTGTTGAAGCCATGAAGGAATCTGCAGATGAAATGTAAGAACCCTCAAGGACACTGATTTATTACTTTCAGTATTTAAATCTTCCTTACATTTTTGGTCGCATTTTTCATGGTACAAAATGTGTTCCGTAAACATAAAAAAGGAGGAAAACCATATAAAGATGGTTTCTAGAATAAAGAATTAGTGTTTCATAAATACTATGTTTTGAAAGAATAACATAGTTCCTATAAAATATACAGTTCTGCAGTAGGTAGCCAAAGAGATTATTTCAGTAAGAGTTTTTCTACATATCATATGTTTAAATGATATTGCCTAAAAACAGAAGCAAATTTTCTTTTTTATTGCAGCAGATGATCTGTTTATGGCCCATGTCTGTGTTTGAAACTTCTGACACTAACATAGAGTATTTTGTGTACTGATAAGTACAACAATGTTAACAATCACTTTGTAGTAGCAGTACTATTCATAGGTGTTTATCATAGAACTGTTGAAGTCTGTTTATGAAGAACTTGTCTGCAAAGCATGTGCATGTACATCCAGCAGAGATAGTTTTCCTGGTAATGTAGTAAGCTGGATGTTGCATAGGAGATATTCAAGTACTTGTATTCAAGCTTTTTCCCACATCAGGACATGCTGATACAATGTGTTTATGCCCAGTACATGTCCTTAGTTCCTGCCAAACTTGTAGCTGATGTGAGGTAGAGCATGAGGATTTCCTCATTCTGCAGCTGAACCACTGCATTGTCTTCACATCTAGTATTTAGTGTTTCCTCTGATGACACTGATTCTTCCAATAAACTTTCAACACCTCTTGTGTTGTGAAGGTCACTTGTGTGTTGTTTGAACTACTTCAGAGATGCCTGTGCACCATGGAATGTGTGCTGCACACTGGAGACACACCTCAAGTACAAAAGGACCATTAACACAATTTCCAGGGTTTATTCCCTGGGGAAAGCAGCTGGCTCTCTAGCAGAGGATCTGAAGTTGGCACCTTCTCAGAAATTACCCCCTTTAGGCGAAAGAAGAATGGCCCCTGACCATGTCATACAGCTTTAGAGATCTGTCCTAAACAAGATCTACAGCAGGTGGGGTAACATCTCTCACACTGTGCACTCATGTTAATTCTGAAACTTCCCAACGCAGTAGTGGCAGATGAGTTTTGTCAGAATACTGCTTTGCTACTACTGTTGCTAGGCTGAGACAAACAGCAAAAAGTAAGAAGTGTGACTGAAAAAAAAAAACCTGGAAGGCTTCACCCATAGATTATTTGCCTTCTCATTAATTTATGGGAACAAAATGATACAGCCCAAGAGCAAACGATGCAGCCCTACTACTAGGAACTACTAGCTTTTCTGTACCAGAATTTGCTTGTTTTCATGAGACCTGTGGCTTTCTTTACCCACTCTGTATAAATAATTGTGCTTTCTCACTCCTTGAGACAGACTAAGAGGCAGTCTGATGATGTGGATGTTAGCACTGCTTTCCAGCTCCAACAGCAGCTACATTCAAACTGTCAGTCACAGACAAGGAGCTGTCTTGACTGACAACCTGTTCTGAAAAAAATTAACTGAAGTTGGATCACGAGTAACATTCATTCACAGTATTAAAGCAATATGTAGATATTAATTTGATATCTTTCTCATTAAGGAGTTATGCCATACACGTTATGTATGTTTAGCAAATTTCAGGTCCAACCCGCTTGGTACCAGTAATGTATAGAAGCAAAAGATTCCCACACCAGTGTGGTTCTTGCAAGTGGCTTGAGAAGCAAAGCAACCCTTAGATCATGGTTAAGGGGACTAATGCAGTTGATTTTTACCTGAAATTCTGTTTCCTTGAGCATATGGACCTAGCCTGTTCTTCAGGTTCTTCAGCTCCTCCATCATCTGAGGTATCTGGAGAGGATAATACCACTCATACCTTTTGGAGGTGGAGTTTAGCAATCACTAGCACTGTGTGGGTAGAGCTTTTACTCTTGAATGTCCATGTAGGTAAGTGCTCAAAGGAGAAAATTGTTACTTAAACCAGTTCTTCTCTGGGATGTACTGTCTGCATACACATTCACAACCTTGAACCTTCTGAAGGATTCCTGGGAGGCTCACTGTCAGTATGAAGCATCCCCTTTCTTTCTGTATGTTTGTGTGCAGCTCACTAACAGGGTCTTTGTCCTACTGGTACTTCTGAGGCAGTGAACTAAGTTTCATGTGTTTATGTACATGTTCCCTTGTAAAACAAAAATGTTCATTTGAGGAACATCTCAAAGAATGGTTCCAGCTGTGGCTGTGCAGCTGACCAGCTTACATCTCTTACATGCACCATTGTTCTTCCTGTTTGGTCTCTTCTCAGCAGTGGGTTCTCCATCCTGAATAGGTACCTCATGCCTGGTGGGTCTGTTTTGTTGCCTTGTGTACAACAGAGGATTTTCCTGGTAATTTATTGAGCAATTTTAAAGCCCAGGTGAACCAGAAGTAGTTGGGATGTTGGGTCAGATTCCCAAATGCTCTTGGATCTACCTCTTGTCATGTAGGTGTCATTGTTTTCAAATTTCTACAGGCTGGTCTGGACAGAATGATGTTCTATGCAAGTATTTGTTGGGCTGTATTTCATGTCACACAGAGAGACAGCTTCAGCTTTGCAAGTGGACATCTTGATTATGAGGATTCCTCTTGCTTGGAGCTGATGGTTAGGATGAGGAAGAATATGAACATGTTAACATCTCGCCTGGGAACAACTGACTGGCTGAATTACAGTTGATGCAATACTGCTTCTGGGAAGTCAAAATCAGTGCTAATCAGGGAAGAAGGATTTTGTTACTAGTGTGGCACACCCTACAGAACTTAAACAGGGCAAAAGATGCTTGCTGAGGATCCACCAAAGCAGAGACATGACGGCATAAGAATTCCTCTGACTTCATGGAAAATTCACAGCCATTGATCATCTCTTGTCTGGTTTGTCTTGGGGATATCAGGGTGACCTGCTCTCAAGACCCATCCTTGTTTTGTATCCAGGGAGTTCCCAGCTTGCACTTGGGTTGGCTGAGTGTAGCTCCATTTGCATCTTCACTCCTAGGCCTCCTGAGCTCATTTAAAAAAGAAAAAGTTACTTTGTTGTGCTTTGAGGTTTGGCTGACAGGTAGACATGTTAATTCATGTAAATGCAGGCTAGGACTGGAAAGATTCAAAATCAAAACCAGCCCATCCTTACCAAAACTAAAGGTAGGTTTAGTCTCATGACCACTACTCTGAACTTTACTTGTGCTGACATTCTCCCTGTTTATTCTGAGAGAGTTTCTTGGCTGTTGCAGTGTTTTTACTAGACATCTGGCTTGTAGGAGCGAGCTGCTTCGGTGACAGTTCAGCAGCTGCAGAATGACAGCAGAGCGTGCCCCCGGGAGATGGTACTGGCTTACGACAAGGCCAGCGGCTGTCAAGCAAAACCTGCTGCGTGTTAGAACCATGTGCCCTGTGTTGCACAAGAGCTGAGAGCACAGGGGCCTCTGCTGGAGCTCAGACAGGAGTTCAGTGATTCCCTGAGCACTTGGAACAGCCAGCAAGGCACCCTGACTGACTATGGTCACTGGTGCAGGTGATTAGGTGCACTGTATTCCTGCTTAAAGAATAAAGGGAGAATTCTTCTTTTTATTATTTCAAACACATTTTGGTCAATCCATGGTTTTGTTGTTTTCTGCTTCATACCTGTTTCATTAACATTTAGTAGGTTACATCGTGATTATTTAAGAAACATTCTGTGGGTAACTCATGAACAGATGTCATTATAGGAGCTATACCTTCACTCCATGGGATCAGACAGGTTTGCAGAATATCTGTTTTGGATATGGTTTAGGGACTTTTTATTTTCACCTTTGAAAAGATCGAGCTTGGTGAATAACTAACACTAATTGCAGGTAGTAATTTCAGGTTTGGAAAACACTTAGAGAAAAACTTGATCAGTTTTTCTTCAGCAAAAAAAATCCCGCACATTATTTGTATTTACCAAGGTACAAATACTCACACTTATTGCAATGGGGATAGAAATACAAGCTCTAGCATAGCAAATAAAAGCTGGTAATGGAAAAGGTATAACAGTTATATACAAGATTACGAAATACAGAGGTACTCCCTGAAACGGGTTTTGTAACTACCACTAAGAATGAGTGAACTCAATTCTTGTGCACTGTGTTTTATACCCATATGATAGGATGTGTTTTCTGCTCAGTTACTGGAAATTCTTGGGGTTGGCATGTCCAACCAAAGCTGTGAGGCCATCCTGTGGGCTGAAAGGCTTTTTATTGGGCCTTCCAATGTCAGCCAGTGCCCACGATGCTGCTTCTGTGAAGGAGGTGATGCGGCTGGTAGGGGCGGCTGCTGCACCAGAACCTGGCTCTGGGGACCAGACAGCTTCACATGGTAGCTGAATCCAGCTAACATCCTGCTGTGCCTAGAGAGGCCCAGCTTTTCCCTACATTGTCTTCCCTCTATCTGCACTAGCTTCTCTCCCTCCTCTGCCCACTGTCGTTTTTTTTTCCTGGGATTTACCTGATCACAGGATGGTATGTATGTGCAGAACCCAGCAGAAGTGTCCTTTATTTTCCTTTTACCCTCCTAGGCCGATTTTTTGCCATTTTACCAACCTGTCTTACTGTCTTGAGATGCCAGAACTGAATCGAGAAGAGCAGGGGCAGGGTGTGGTTGGGGAGAAGTAGTGAAGGGAGGTTTTTCTGTTTGGCAGTGGTGAACTGCTAACTTGGTACACTATCTCTTGAAACTGTTTAAACATAAATAACTCAAAAGCTTTCTTCAGGCTCTTGAAAACCTGAGCTGGAACCTCCTGAGAGTTCTGGCACATAAGGATGTCTATAATGGGGGACAAAGAGACTGGGTGAGTTTAAACTAGTGATTTTTCCATTTGCAGCCATAGGTTGCTTCAGGGTCACAGTGATCACTGAAAGACACAGCTCAGTCAACTTCATAATTGTGGCACAGCCTTTTTTTGGCACATGTCTGGGTTGTTTCTCAACTGCAAGGAAGGCTTTCTGCACCTCTTTCATCTGAATCAGTTTCTTTAAGGCCTCTAGGAGTTTATGCCTGGTTTTCCTTTGTGGTCCATACATTGAGGATTCCTTGTTGGTTGATTTGTCAGGTATTGACTAAGAAGTAGGGTATGTATTTCAGAGTTTGGCCTGCTGAGGTCTGGCTAAGAGATGGCTGGCAATGTTAGTCTGTTTTCAGTCTCTTCCAAAGCATCAAATGGTTGCATTCCCTCAGTTTTCAGATACCATCCTCTTGCTGGTCCAGTGAGGTGAATGACAGCATGCTGGCTGTTAGTGCTAGAAAGCTGTTTTCCACCAATTTCTCTGCATGTGTTGGAAGGCTTATAGAAGGAATCCTGTCAGTACTCATGGAGCACTGGAGTAGGAAGTGGCTGTCACTTGTGGAGTTGTGCCCTGGAGGATTTATGCTGTATCATTCCTTTGTACCTCACAGCGGCTGTTTGTCTGGATTTATTTTTGGACAGGAGGGATGTGTGTAAAGAAAGACAGTTTGAAGGAACCAAGTTAGTAACAATCACATTTGTAACTCAGCTGGAAGCTCCCACACTGGGGAATGTGTCCACTGATTGTGTGATGAAAAAGCAAAGAGAGCAAAGCAGGGCAGGAATAATCTTGCCTGAGCTGGATGTCTTATGTCTTTGGAAAGATACAATTATCCCATCTGGAATGAGCAAGAAGGCTGCTTTGCCCTGTGAAATGAACAAGATCTTCCCATACTTAAGGCTCTTTTTGTACAGGTGTTCATAAAGCTTCTGGTAAAGTAAATGCAGTGTTTCAAGATCTGTGCAGGGCCTTGGGGATTTACTCTTTGCTTTCCCTCTGTCCATACCAGTATCTTGCTGATGACAGTCACATATATTAATAAAATCATGCTGGAAACTCTCAAGCTCGAAGGAACTCATAAGGATCATTAAGTCCAACTCCCTGCTCTGAAACTTAACCACATGACTAAGAGCATTGTCTAGACACTCCTTGAACTCTAGCAGACTTGATTCCATGACTACTTTACAGGGGAGCCTGTTCCAGTGACTGACCACCCTCTCACTGAAGAACCTAATGTCCAATCTGAACTTGTCCTGATGCAGCTTTATTCCATCTCTTGTGCCCTATCTCTGGTCCCCAGGGAGAGGAGATCAGCAGCCCCCTCTCTGCTGCCCACCTTGAGGAAGTTGTAGACCACTGTGAGGTCACTCCTCAGCCTTCTCTTCTCCAAGCTGAACAAGCCAAGTGACTTGTTTATTGGGCTGCTCCTCAAGCTGCTCCTCATAAGTCTTGCCCTTGCCTTTTCACCATCTTAGTTGCTCTCCTTTGGGCACACTCTAATATTGTGCTCCTCACAAAATTCATTTTGTAATATTATATTTTAATGATTTGGCTGGTTTTATAACTAGGACATCAGAGACTGTAATAAGAGATCTTTTATGCCAGAATAGTAGCAAATTACTACAGATCTGCCAACAACACTCTTACTAGTATGAGAGTATGTGTGCATACATGTCAACATGCACACATAAATCCAAGCATCAGCACATGTTACAGAAGAGTGATCACTGCATTAGCAATCGTGTCTGGTTGGGACATTAACAACCAGAAAAATGAACTCAACCGAGATTCAATTGTTTATGCTGCTGTTAAAGGTCTACTATCAGCCTGGTAGGTCTGGGGTTTGCGAATGGGAGGACTTGGGAGTCCCTGCCTTTGAGGTTAGTGTGTGTTCTTGAGGTACTTTCTATGTTTGTTTGGTTCTTTTTAAAGTTTGAAATGTAACAATTTCTAAATAACTTATATATTTCTCAAGGTCCGACAAGAATTAGTTGAAGAATATGAACAAGTTAAGAGCATTGTCAACACTTTAGAGAGTTTTAAAATGGACAGACCTCCAGATATCTCAGTATCCTGTCTAGATGAGCCTTTCAGAGATCCAGCTGTTTGGCCTCCTCCTGTTCCAGCTGAACACAGGTAAGGAGAGGCTCAGGCAGAGTGGTTGGAATAAAGGTGGGTCACCATAATTTTATATTTGTTTTTGAATGCTTTTGTAACATGAAAATCACATTTAATTTACACATTTATTACATTTAATTTAGTCACTTAAATAAAGAGTAAATCTAATTCATTGAGAAAAAAGTATTTTAACTACAGTCAGATTTATTTCTGACATTCTAAAGAGAGTCACTCCTTTATTCTGGTAGGAGTAACTAAGTGCCTGGAGCTACAGTCTGCTGCAGAGGTAAGTGAGCTTTTGGTGACAGCTGATGTTCTCATGTGCAAGGAGAAAACTTTTCCATTTCAATTTATTTGAGCAAAAGAATTAATTGATGACTGAGGAGTCTGTAAGGAGCTGGAACTGAAGGATCTTGAAGGACATGGTGATTAGAAATCACTCCCTAGCTACAGATAATTCAATCTGTATTTAATCCATTGGTTAGTTTAATTGCTAAACATGTTCTGTTACACATGGTATATCTCTTCTGTAACCATATTTAAGGTAACTTCAGTTAACTAATAGATTTCTTAAAATAGATGCTTGTGCATTTCCTGAAATCCCTATTTTCAACCTAACAGAGCTGGGTGGAAACAGATTCAGTTTACAGACAAAAATAACATTTATCATGCCAATATTTTTCTAACTTAAGAGCACAGAATTTTGCTTATGTGTGTATACTCACATAAGCAAAAGGAGCAAAGTAAAATGAGAGACCTTAGTTAATGGAAAGAAATGCCAAGTTTATTTATAACTTTCTATGCTTTATGATTATCAAAAAAATCTTTGCTTTTCAAAAAAAAAACCCCAAACCTAAGAATATAAGTGTAAAATTATATTAATGCTGATTACTTTTGTGAGTGGTAGAAATAACTCAGATTTTCTATGGTAATGTTATGTAAAGTTCAAGTTGTATTTATTTTTGTATTTTCCTTAGTGGTAAAGCCTCAATAGTTCATCTGCTTCTTTTAAGCTGAGATTCAATTCTTGTGCAAATAAGTAAGGAAACATAAGCACAGTTCTTTGCTGTTAAATTTGAAGAAAATGCATGAAAAGCAAAAGGTTGCCCTTGTATCCAGCAGTGTGTTTAAGAATGTACTCAATTTAAAGCATATTCCAGGAAAATGTTTTTGGAGTTAACAAATTCTGAGTTACTCAAACCAAGAATCAGTACAAGATTCAATAGTGGACACTTATTAAATTTAGGTGACATCCCTGGCTGTTTACTTTAGTTCTATATTTTAAATTCAATCCCTAGAGAAAAATGAAATGACACCTTGTCTAAAAATTGAATTCTTTCTCCTCATTCTACCGCTGAGTACTCTTTGACTTTGTGGGTGATGTACACAAATATAGGTGGTTACAGTTCGGCTGTGTTTGCTTTTGCTTTCAAGGCAATTTTTATGTTTTGACATTTTCACACAGGGGAATGAAGTCAGAGGTAGGCGGATAGTTTAAAATCCTCCTTCTTTTGTTTTGGGGCCTGTCAAAGCTTTTAGCCACCTTTTTTTTATTCCTCTATTTAAAAAAAAATTATTTTACAGGAATGTCATCTGTTTGTATAGAATTTGTGCATGTAAATGTAGCCTAATATAATCTCCTAGTTTGGAGTCAGAGGAATATTCAATTTGAAGACTTTTACTAAATTGTTTCCTCTTTTGTTACATGGGTGTCAGTTTGTTGTAAGACTGATAAGGAGTATGGATCTGATAATGTTAATTTTTTCTTTTGTGTTTTTTTTCTTACTTTGGTTATCAGACAGAACCAGAAATGTGGTTTTGGATTTGCAGATGTAGGGAAATAAGGCTTAGGGTCTTGGCAGTAACTTTACTAATAATGTACTAAGGCAAATTAGAATGCTTCCTTTTTAATGTTGCTCTTTTTTTCGCTGTTTTTAGCATGTTTTTGTTGTGGTTGCTGTTGTTAGGGCTCCACCTCAGATAAAACGTCCCAACCGAGATGGAAAGTCTTTGAAGAAAGACTCCCCAGGACTTCAGCCCCGCGGGCCTGCAGGCAGAGCACACGTGGTGTCCAAGGGGGAGAAATCTTCAGGCAGCCGTGAAAGGGAATCCAGAGCTAGAGGAAGAGATGACAAGGTAAGAGGTGGGAAAGAGCTTGGCAGGGAGGTGTTGTGATGCAGCAGGTGACAAAGGGAAGCAATCTTAGTCATTTAATACAGATAATAAAAAGTCACAATAATCCTGTGTGGGAAAACATCATGCTTTGTCTTTCCTTATAAACAAAGCATGTATCGTGGTGATATTTATTAATAATTAAACTAAATTAAGAAAAGTTCTGTCCTGTTTGCTGTATCTTGGTGTAAGATTTTTTTGAGGGACAGAAACATAGTGTCTTGTTGCTGAGGGTTTCTTGTTCTTTGACCATGGGCTTGTCTCTAATATCGAAGTGTCATTCGGTCCCTTCTCCTCCTTTTCCTCCATGTTTGTTAGGTCTTTTTTTCCTTAAAGGAATCCTTAAAGGAATCCAATACAGGGCTTTTGTAAGGATATTAATGTAAAAAATGCAAAAGGGAGACCAGTGCCCTTCCCTAGATTTGAAGCATTATGAATGGAGTTCCACAGTACCATTGCCTCTAGTTTCACAGTACTACTGCCACACCACAGTATAATTTAGGCATGCCTAGAAGTTCAGAACAGTCCCATAAATGCATTGATGACAGGTAAATCTGTGCCAAATTATTTGAAGTTACATATTTGAAAATTTTATGAGGGAGAAGTATTAAAAGCAAACTCTAAGCAACTTTCATTTTCTCTGGCTTATGAAAGGGGTTTTGTATTTATTATAGTGCTTAGGAAGAAGCTTCTTGGAACTGTTTTGTTTTAAAAGTAAAAGCAATGAATTAAACTAGACTAATTTGGAGATACTTCCTTCTGAAGATCCATGAAAAAGAAGCAGTGCTGAAGTGAAAGAAAAGAAGAAACAGTGATTCACTATAAAGTGGTGATGTCAAAACCAGGACTGTTTCGTAGCTGGAAAAAATGTCAGTGTGCAAATCACTGTTTTTTCTGAGACACTTGCGTTTTTAAATGTAACTGTGGAATTGGTGCCAGGAACCCAAGGACTCTGTGGTATAAATTATACAAGTTGAGACTGTGCTGAAGTGGCATTACTTTCCTGACAGATAAAGATACAAGACTGTGGATACTTCCTATGGAAGCACACAGTATCGTACAGATCTTTAGAGATGAGTAAGAAAATATTTAAGCCAGTTTTCTTCCAAAATTTGGTTCGTTCCTTTGTGACCTTTCTGTTGCACTTCTTGACACCTTAGGAATAACTCAAAGATATGCTTTTTCCATCCTAAATTGTTTTTTGATACACAGGAAGAGTATTAAGTAATCCTAGCCCTTATTACCATCAGAAGGTAGGGGCAGGCACATTTTCAGCGGTGCCACTGAGTGACTGTACAGATCAAGCATTTTAGAAATCTCTCTACCCTGGATCAGTAAGATTTAAAATAACAAGTGTGCCTCCTGCAAGCTATAAAAATCTCATGAAGATCTGTGAAATTATTGAAAGTTTTGCCAGCTATATGGGGAATTGGAGTCGTGGTGTGTGACAGGTTCACCAGATGTGCTTGTGTAAGGCAGCCTTCAAAGTCTTTGCTCTAATGAGGGTGAACTCTGCTCTCCAAGCTTTCCGGTGATGAGCATTATAGGGCTTTACTATAAGGAGCCTACAACAACATGACTTGTATAATACTGGTCTTTGGGAATAATGTGATTAGCAATACTACTGCTGTGAGGTGCAGGAAAAGTCATGAAGGTGTTCCATTTAATATGGTACATTTTAAACACAGCTCTTATCTGAATAAATTGGTCACTAGGTGGCAGAAGGAAAATATATCTACTTCTCAAAAAATTCCAATACATGGCTCTTGTATTCCCCTTTGTCTAGCTCCTTGGTGGTTATTCTAGTTCCTTTGTCTGGGGTACATGACTGAAAATCACCCCAGGTTACAAAGCCTCATGTGCTTTATAATGGTTCTTGTAAGGGATCCATGGTTTGCCTTTCAGAAAGATTTTGAATGAAAGAAGAAATAGCTGGGTGTGGGAAGTAGAAGAAGTTAATGCAACTTCCGATATTTTGCACACAGGCATGAAAATAGGTTTACTTTCATTTACAAGTGTTTGTTATTCAGTTTCTGAGTTTGAGCCATCAAGCAGCTTTCCTCTGTAGTCTGGTATGTTGAATCAAAGAGATTTGGTAACTCATCATGTTCAGTTAAAAATAATAGGGCAAACCTGAAGCTTTAAATTAAGTAACCAAGTGTCTTTTCTCCCATTGAATATTTCAGCTCTGTAGTTTTTGGGTTTGGGTGCTAGGATAGAACTACGTAGAACATATAATGAACTATCCATTTCCTAAGATGTTGCCTGCAGTGTAGTAGGTTGCATGCTGTCCTGACTATAATACCACAATGTAAGGCATATTTTTTTCAAGGTAAATGTAAGTACAGTAGGTATATTTTAGAAATGCTCTGCCTCACTTGAAACAAATGCCTTCTTTCACTGTTTCGCCTCTCTCTAGATCATAACATCTTTTCATTCTGACAGTAACCATCTTGGGATAAGTAATTTTAACCTGACTATGCCAGTAAAATTACCTTTTTTAGTGCTATATAAAATAATTTTGAACTAAACCCACCAGATTGTGTCTATCCACTAAATCCTTATGTGTCCTTTTTCTTTTTCCTAAAATACTGCTTTCAAGTTTTTTTCCTTCTTAGTACCACTGGAAATTATTAGGCTTGTTCTCATGGTACCTTCTGCTGGTGCATTTTCAAGACTTTTAGCTTCTGTCTAATAGTTCAGTTTAAAGAGGCAGCATGAATGCTACCGGTGTGTCTTTTAGAAATTGCATAATACCATATCTAAGCACTAGGACACTTTTTTAGGGGTACTCTTTAGACTATTTTAGACTGTCAGTGGATAAGGACAGTAAATACTATGAGGGATATGAAACAGCCATGGGCTGCACAGCCATATCAGTGAATATTAACATCAGTGAAGATTTGACTGAAAAAATTAAATTATTTTTGATTGATTATCCTCCTGTGCATCACCAACTGGGACATGAGATGAGATAGTTGTGTTTAGATGAAAGCACAGACCTCCATGCACTGGGACTGAAAGGCTGCATAATCTCCATCTGAAATAAAAGAACTGATAGGTGAAATTGCAGGGCTGGGAGCACATTTTTACAGTAAAATTTACTTATTCTGATGGTGTCTCATGTGAATGGTGAGTCGTGTTGACAATGCCTCTATTGAGAAGGGGAAAGGAAAAGTGGTCTAGGCAACTGGAGCTGTTAATTTTTATATGTTTTACAACAAATTTAGAGTGGCTGAAAAGCTAAAGACTTGGAACAAACTGAAAAGTGGAATAGAGTGAAATACGGTTTCTTAAGCAAAGGTGTTGCCTCTGCCAGGACTTTCTTTAGAGTTCTAGTTAATGTCTTATAGAAGGAAATTAATTTACCCGGATACCACATGGGAAGCAATTTGTTAATTGTGTGGTGTAGAGGAATTGTAAAGTGGGATTAGGCAGCAAGGGAAAAGTAAACAAGCGGTACTGAAAGGAGAATTATCAGTCAACTGGCAAATCATTTTTGACTCTTCTTTTATATTTAAATTAATATTTTTGTGCCAATTTAACTTGGCACAAAAAAGAGGCATGCACTAACTGAATTTGTTCATGACACCAAGTTGGGAAGCACAATCACCAGAAGAGGCAAATGAGGCTGTTGCACAGGAAGAATTGGATGACTCTGTGTTGGAGTCATGGAAATGGGATAATGTTCAGTGGTGCAGAGCAGCAGGCTGTGTTCTTGGAAACTATAGCAAGAATTTCTGCTAGAAGCTGGGAGCTCAGCAGTAGAGGAGCAGACGGATTTGGATGTATCAGCAGAAACTGGATCAGGCTGAACTTCCATTTGGCACATTACCTTTTCCTGGTGGTGATGGGAAGGGCTGGCTGCTGGGGTAAGGCACAGTCAGGTGCCACCTCTGGCTTTGGCAGTGAGGGGTGGAAAGTGCATGTGGCAGTTGCTATCTGGCACATTACATATTTGTATGCAGTGGGAAGAACCTGCAGGAAAGCAAGGTGTCTTCAGAGTCCAGTTCTGGCTATTATGGCTCTCAGGGTTATTCTGTGTGATTAATCTGCTGAGGTTGCCTTAAAGGGGGCAGTACGATAATGCTGTGGATGTGAATGTAAACAAAATCCCAGTAAACAAAATCCATGATTGTTGAGGTGTTACCAGCAGAGAGAAGTGCCATTCTGCCTATCTGTGCCATTATAGGAGGATCTGGTGAGAAAACAGCTGGAGTATTTTGTGTACAACCATGCTCAAGAAAGATATGTTAACATTAGGAGGGAGAGAAAAAAAAAGGCGTTGCTGTGGGTAATTATGATCGGCTTATGTTCCAAAACGAGACTTGCTTGGCTTGGTAAGTGAAGGGAGAGCATAAGCCTGATGCAAGCGTATCAGTGTGGTGGACACACCGAGGAGCAGACTGCTGAAACTAATGCAGAAACTTAGTGCAAAAGCAGAAATAACATCAATTTTGGAAACAAGGTTTTTGTTCCAGTGTGTTAGTGCGGATCTAATAGCTCTTCCTGATGGAAAGGACAGCCGGTTTCTAAATGTTTAAGACAATATTGGTTGCCTGAAATTATGAGATGGGATTGCCAAGGGTGGGAGTAGTATTTTGCAGCCCCATATAATTATCTGTTGGCATATCTACTTAGAGAGAAGCCATCACAGCAACTTTATTTAAAGCTGTTTTGTGAAAGTAATACCTGAAGAGATAACTGGAAAAATTATGCTTACTCCTGCTGCCTAGTTTCAGGTGACATTTTTAAAAGATCGTTTTTTCTAGTCTATGCTCACTTATCTGCTGAGAATTGCAGGTTAGACCAATTTGAGACCAGCATTAATAATCTCATTACTTGTGAAAGCTACAACTACTTTAAATCTTGGTTGAATTCCGGAACTGGGGGCAAAAAAAAGGGGGGAAAAAAAAAAGAGAAAGAAAAATAATAATTCAGTGTCACTACAGTGACAGCCGAGGTGATGCTGAGAGCACATCCGCCCGCTGGCCACACTTCTCCATCGTTCCGCTGGCGAGACGTGCCGCAGGGGCAGGAGAACCAGCGGTCCCTGGCACAGCACGTCCCGCAGGAGCGGGGCCGGGATCGGGCTCGGGCTCGGGGCCGGGCTGGAGGCCGTGCTGCCGCCCCGCGGCCGCGCCGGGGCTGCCGGCGCCCTGCCGGCCCCGGGCCTTCCTTCCCCGCCGGTCTCTGTTCCGCTCCGCTGGGCTGCGCCGCGGGCGCTGCGCGGTCTGCCCGCCGGGCTCGGGGGCTCCCGCGGCTGCAGCCAGCCGCCCTCCCTGCTCCCGCTCTTCAGGTCCTGCCTTAGCTCGGTTGCACTCAGGAGAAGAACAAAACCCTACCGCAACAAGACAAACCAATTGTTCTGCGATGTGCAGAAAATTTTTTCTACTAGGAGGGCCAGTCCATTGCAGTACAAGAGGAGTATATAACAGACAGCAAATACCTTTCGTTTCATTGTCCCTTCCCCCCGCCCCCCAATGGTTACGTTTGGATTCCATTTTATCTCTCCTGAACTCTTGAAAACTCCACAGTGTGTCTTTCTCCGTTTCCTTTTTACACCAGACCGCTACATGTTTTACACCAGCTTTTTGCTTAAACACAACTCTGGGCTTCGTTTCCATTGCAAAAAGCTGAGCTAAGAGTACTAAACAACACAAGGGTTCGCTTGGAAGTAAGAAATAAAAGTAGTGGGAAGATAAACTACGCCCTTACAAGTTGTCGTAGGCAAACGGCAGCTGGGGAGGGGTGTAATCGCTACCTTTTTGTTTTTCCACTGCGAGGTTATTTGTGTGTCTCCAGCTGCCTCTCAACCCGCCTTCGTCTAGGATGCTTTTGTGCAGCCAGCTGGGATTCTTTAACTTGCTGCTGATAGTGTTTAGAAGCTGAGTTAAGAGTCCTAAAGTAGCTCCCTACTCAGCCCCCGCCGTTAAACCAGCACAGCTGCTTTTCAGGCACCCTGAATGCTGGGAGGGGAAGTGATTTCCTTCAGAACTGGGAGAGGAGGAGTGTGAGCCCTGATGCTTCGAAGGGAAAATGTTACTTCACCCCCATAAGCTGAACGGCACTGTGGGAGTATTAACCAGAAACTCTGGGCCATTTGGGGCAGAGGCAGAGTGTGGCTTGGTCACTGACATAGCATTGGTGTGCTGCAGAAGTTATTGTAGTCTAAGATGTCTTTGGAGCTTCTTGAGGGCTTTTGGTGCAGCCCTTAAATAAATATGACCTTGTAAAAGCATTTTAATTGTTTATGAAGCTGGCCTGTGAATGAGAGGCGAGACATAGTTTATAGTTGAGGAAAGCAGATATTGCTGGGAAGGAAGGCATTAAGGAAAAGAGGGAAGAGAATCTTGGTTTTCCTCTGTCAAAGACACTGCATGTGACAGCTTCCCTGTTCCTTTTCCGTGATGATAGTGTCAGATGTTTACTTCTGACAGGTAGAGTGGCAAGTGTAGCATCTTCAAAATATGCTTTGGATGCTCTGGTCTTCAGCTAGGACTTAATGTAGCATTAAGTCGTGACACAGCCGCCTTTGTGAGGCTGTTCCTGCATTCATGCCTTTGGTTGGCCAGGAAGTGTGTCCGTTGTGTAATACTCTTATGAGCCTGTCTGCTTTTCACTTCTAGGGAAAGAAAATACCCCAGGAATTTGCTGATGCGGAAATTCCAAAATTTGATGGAGCAGGTTACGACAAAGACCTGATCGAAGCTCTTGAAAGAGACATTGTATCAAGGAATCCAAGCATTCACTGGTATGAGGATTTTCTCAATTCAAGTGTTTTTGCTAGTGTGGAAAAGAAGAGAAATTACCTATCTTTAGGCTCCTGAAATAGGGAGATAACATAATCTTCTACAGATAGGCAAAAATGAGATCTTTTGCTTTAACAGTTTTTTTATTTGATTAAAGTTAAGTTTTTGTTGCTAATTAATATTATGTGCAGTACGTCCGTTACAGGTACTGCTGATATGAACATACACTCCAGAGATCTTTAAAGATGCTGCTTTGGTGTTCATATTGTCCAAAACAATTTTTAATTAAGCAGCTCTAGGTAACTTGAGTTGAAAATAATTTTTTCCCTCTCTTCCAAAAGTGGATTCAGTTTTAGGTCACAGTATGATAGGAGTGCTCTCATGAGGCATATGCTTGCATGCTAAAAGAAATGGTACTAAGCGAAAAGCTTTTCTATTTCTCGTATAAAAATAGAAGAAATATAGTTGTATGAGAACCTTATACAAGTTTCTTCATCTTGCACAGGGATGACATAGCAGATTTGGAAGAAGCTAAGAAATTATTAAGAGAAGCTGTTGTTCTTCCAATGTGGATGCCTGATTTTTTCAAAGGGATCAGAAGACCTTGGAAGGTGAGAATTTATGTGGTGTTTTAGTAAATGGCAAGCTGTAGCTATGTGTGTCTCCTGCTGTAATGTGTGGATGCCTGTAGCAAAGGTAAAAAGCTAAATGGGAAAGATCATGAATTTGTTTATTAAATCCTCTCATAATAATTCATGTAAAAGGCACTGAAAGAAACAACTGGAAGTGTATCTGGCCCTTAGAGTAAACAGTATTTTCTGTTTATTTACTCATTTTTAGCTTGTTGATATTATAATACTTTCTATATGCCAACCTGTAGATGTGAGCACACAGATTATATTGACTGAAGCAAAAATACTTAGACATAATAGACAGCTCTTCGTAGGCTTATGGTGTCCAGTTGTCATCACTTCCCAGAAGAAAACAGTCCTTGA
Source organism: Acrocephalus scirpaceus scirpaceus (assembly GCA_910950805.1). NCBI lineage: Eukaryota > Metazoa > Chordata > Aves > Passeriformes > Sylviidae > Acrocephalus > Acrocephalus scirpaceus. Next base: position 48,318,907 of record OU383774.1, on the reverse strand, counting down.
ACTGTTTTTTTTCCAAATGTTTTAACTATCTTGCACTCAGACAGCAAACTGCAGCCTGGATGGTACAAGGAAGCAAGGAAAGAGGAGGCCAGTCTGGTGACTTAGCTTAGCAGTTACATTTGCAGCTGGGCATAGTTGCAGCTGGAGTGAGAAATTCAGACTAGGAGAAGGAGTTGCCAGCAGGGCAACAGTAAGGATATAGGACTGAATGAGGTTGATTGACCAGAAGTGAGCCCAAACTGGGCCTTGCTTAGAGCTAAGAAGGAAGAGGAGGGAGGAGTTTGGCGAGCATTTCTGTAAACAGCAAACAAAATTACCTTGCTTCTGATGTGGAATGGATTGATGCTTGTTTGGGGAATAACTAGTCACAACACAAGGCCTTTCTGCTTACTGAGAAGCATTACTGGGGAAAAGAGACTGTTGCAAATTGTCTGTTATTCTGAGTGTGGAAAGCAGTGGCATGTGTAGGGAATGCTGTGTACCTGAGTAGTTTCCTGTTTAGTACGCTGGTTCAGCAGCGTGTATCGGATCTCGCACTGCTAACACTTACTCTGTCTTTTCCTGATTGGTCCTTGTGCTTCCCTGGCTTATGCCTAGGTCAGAGCCAACAGGAGCTGGGAGATTGCTGCTTGAGAGCTGTTCACAGAGGTTTTAGTGGGTTGCAGGGAGGGAGCCCAAACGTATAGTCAGTGCAAACCTAGCCCTAGGCTATCGGGCCTTTGGAGTTAGAGTGCTTGTGGTCAGTATCAGTGGCCTTGTGGTTAACTTTAGGGTTAACTGAGCTATCATCTTGGACAGAGCCTAGATGTTGTGGGTTACATGTGCAGGGTGATATTTCAGTGTATTCTGAACAGCTGAATCTCTTTCTTTTCTTCTTGGCTTAGAGGAAGTTGATCCATACTCTTATTATAGATTATGGGGGCCCCATCTGTCTAGTGTTCAAAATCTTCTAACTGAGTAAAGATCTGCTCTGCTTTGTTTTCACCTGTTAGCATGCATAGAGGATGTAGAGGCCATCTGTCTTTTAGGCAGGTATCTCAGCAGACTGCAGAAAATATGAAAAATGCCACTGGCTTTGTCTCCAAGTGTTGTGGCAGTGGATAAAGGAGGAACAGCTTGGTCTTTTTAAGAGTTACGATCTCCATCTCTTTGCATGAGACTACCTTTTCCTACTGAGCCAGTGTCACCTCTGAAAACCAGGTGGTTGTAGACATGGAAAAGATTCTAAGATTATTTCCTTGCTTCAGTCTGAAATGCAAATTGATTTCTGACAAGGCTATGAAGAGTCTTCATTGTTAGCCTTTTCCCTGGTGACTTGTGAAGCTGTAACTCTCATGAATTTATTTTTCACACAGAACAGCATGTATTTTCCCTACTGTTGACCTCTGACTGTGCTGTAAGGATGAGAAGTATTGAAGGGAAGGCTGTTTCTTGCAGTAATCAGTGTAGCAGCAGGCATTTGTTGAGCCTTGGAATTCAGGACAATAATTCAGGGAAAAAGGCAGCCGAAGCTGGTTTGGATGTTCAGATTCCCCTGAGAACAATTCCCAAGACAGCCCTCACAGTTTGTGCCTGTGTTCAGAGGACTGTGCCTTGTCTGAAGGAGCCAGCTGTCTTCCCTGATTCAACACAGGTGCTGTGTAGTTGCAGCCATGGGTTTCTGAGTGTCCATGGGTTTGCTCTTTCTGTTTCTCTGAACTGTTTTATGCCAAGAAAGCCTGGTTGCTCACTGTGCTTCCCACTGCTCTGCTAGTGATTGTTACAACAACAAGAAGTAACCCTGCAGTGATTTCATCAAAACACTTACTCCCTGCGGTGCATTTCAGCTTCTTATTGGAATACTTTGGATTAACAGAGCCTTAGAGGAAGAATAAAGAAGTCTTTGTGTTTGTCAAGGATTTTAAATAGTAAGTGGCAAGCCTCCTAGTTTGCAGAAAGAGCAACTTGATCCTATGTGTTTCTGTTTGCAGCCACGCACGTCTTGTTTTGCTGCCAACTCAAGGCTTTTGTTTTTTTTAACTGATATTTCTATTGTCTCTATCCCCAGAGAGCTTGATTTTCCCCTGGCTTTACACCTGGTGTGGCTGCTTTGCACCTGTGTTTTTCATGTATAATGCCACCAGTATCACATGCAAGGTAACGCTCCCTGTAATACTTAGCAGGAGGTGCAAAGCAACGGATGGGCTTCAATTTTGGCAGTGTACATCATGTGTACCTGAAGCCAGGATCTGACCTTCCAGAATAATGGTGAATTTAACCAATATCCCAAAAATGTCATTACTTCCCTGTATCACCAGGTCACAGTTTATCAAACACATGCTTTGAATGTGATTTGAATTGAGGTGAATTTAAAAAAAAATATTAAATGAGCACATTTGAAGCTCAGAGAGAACAGTAAATCATCTCTGACCTGCATATTACAGGCTGAGTAATTTTCACCCAGTCACTCCAGGGTTGTATTGCAATATTGTTTTAATATCAGTATAACTGCAGCATCTCAAATCGGAATGTCTGAGTGTTCACAGGAAGAAAACAGAGTCCATTTACTTTTTATGCTTGCTGCTCTGGAGATTAGGAAACCTTGAGAACCCTGAGGAGTGACTTTGGACTTTCAGCTGTGGAGATGGTGTATGAACATTTCTGACTTAATTTACCGATGAATATATGTTGAGCTTGCATTAGCTAAGTATTAAATGGCAATAAAGGTATTAAGAGTTAATGGAAAATGGAGTACAGAGAGGCTATTGCTTTTGAATGGTACATTTTTGAATAATTGCATTCCCGGTTGATTTGTTTTTATAGATCTCTTCCATGTCATTCTTTGTGCTTTTTGAAGTAAATTTTTGTGAGGAACAGATGAAATCTAATTTGCTATATGGCTTGCATTTAACAGTTATTTTATTGCTATGGCATTTTATGTAAGTTATTAATTGCAAAGCACATTATGATGTGCAATTCTAACTCTAGCTAATTTGATTACCCTTGCAATACAGTACAATTTTAGGAAACTCTTGTTAGCATGTAGTAAGATTTGGCAGTTGGGAGGGAAAAAAGAACCCCAAGCTGCTTGACCACTACATTTTCACTGACTTTCTTAAAATCACAGGGTCCTATACTAATATTATGCAGAACATGGAAAAGTGTTTTGTCCTTGTCCAGCTGCTTAAAGGGTTGGAAAGACTACTCATAAAGATGACTGTATTTAGTAATATTATCAAGAGTGATTAACCCCATCTCAGTGATACGATCTTAACATGGGTTCTGAGAGCACTATGTGTAAAGCCAAAAACCCGTTTGTATAATGATGGATAAATGTGCTGAGCTGCAGACGTGTGCTTCTTTCTTTCAGTGACCACAGATGGAAAAATAGTCTGATGATGTGGATACCAAACTGGGACTTAACTATTGTTCCTAGTTTAAAGCTTTCTGAATAATCACTGAAGTTCAGATTAGGCTTTTGTGGGACTAAGCAGTAGTCCACATGAGCCACAGTTGCTTTATCTGTAAAATATGAATAGCAGTGCAATCCAGTCATCCAACAGTGTGATGAGAATGGTGTTTCATCCAAGAATTGCTATGATGCAGTAGTGTGGTCAAAGGAACATTGAGATTGGGAGATTAAGCAAAAAACAACCTGATGTATTCAGTGAAGGCTCTCATGCAAATGTAAACATTAACCAGATTCATACACATTGTCAGGATATTTTTGGAAAATGTTTTTCTGTAGAAAATTTTTCTACTGAGGGAACACAACTTACTGTGAAAGTATTTTGGTTTCTGGGTGACTTTGTCGTGGAGGTCCCTTTGTTCCCAAAAATGAATTTATCATCTTTATCTGCCTGTGCAGCCCCTTGTGAGCTGGGAAAGGCCTAAGTTCAAGCTAGACTCTGATTCTGAGTAAGGCTATAAATCTCTTGTCCATTTCCTAAGTGTTAGGTGCAAGCAACAGTTACTGGCTTTTGAGGTTCTGACTCCAGTGGAGTGGTAAGAAGAAATGGCAGAACACTTCCACACAGTCCTTGAAAGCAGGATACTTGTCTTCTGTTTCCCACTGAAGAGGATTGTGTTATTAATTTAAATCCAGATCTTAGCTCATATTGAGATATTGTGTAGAGTATCAATGGCAAAGTTTTCTTAATTTGTTGTTCATTACCTTTGTTCTCATTTTTCAGGGTGTGCTGATGGTTGGTCCTCCTGGCACTGGCAAAACAATGCTAGCAAAAGCTGTTGCTACAGAATGTGGGACAACATTCTTCAACGTGTCTTCCTCTACACTGACATCTAAATACAGAGGCGAGTCTGAGAAGCTGGTCCGCCTCTTGTTTGAAATGGTATGTCCTCACTGGTGTGATCTGGGGCTCATGAAGCTGAGAAAGGACAGCACTCTTGGTTTCCTGTCCTTCCAGTAGCATGTTGGAAGTGTGGAGTTCACTGAACTGACACACCCTCAACCAATTAGAAAAACATAATTTCTAGGTTTCTACATATGGTATGTTATTGAAGATTAAGAAGGAAATGGTTCATCACCCAAGTTTAGGATAGCATTTTCCAGACTAAATAGAGAGTTGTGACCTCTACGGAAACTCAGTACTTGTTTGGTTATGAGATAACAATCCCATATGAAGTAGATTTGAAATTGGAAGGGGTTTGGAACAATTATTCTAGAAGCAATACATGTTTTTGTTCTGAAAGATGGTCACAAGCCTCTCAGTGAAGCTGTGGGTGCAGTCCACCATGCAGGTTGTGTGAAGGACATGTTTATGTGGACTGTACCTCTAGGACCCTCACTGCACTCCTGTAATATTTGCAGCTAAAACCTGAGTCTCTTGAGATTGCTGAGCTCCCTTCTGTCCCTCGTGCTTAACCCTCACCAGCCCAAAACCTGGACATGAAAACTGCCTGTACTGTGTCAGGAAGACTATTCTATTGTGGTAATGTTTCTTTTCCCCTTTTCAATGTCATTTCCTGGGGAAAGCCAACCAACATTGACCCACGGAGTACAATTTAAAGTATATAAACCTCTGTATATGACAGTTTGTATATCAAGGTCTTGAATTCCTTCCTTGTGACAGTCGGGGAAGATACATATGCAATATGTCTAGCAGGGCTGGGTTGTGGTCTGATGAAGGCCTATGCTTACTGAGCAGCCCTACTAATGATGTTTTCATTTGAATAAAGGCACGGTTTTATGCGCCAACAACCATCTTCATTGACGAGATAGATTCCATCTGCAGCCGCAGAGGCACGTCTGACGAACACGAGGCCAGTCGCAGAGTCAAGTCAGAGCTGCTTGTGCAAATGGATGGTAACAAGGGCTTAGGTCTGGCTTTGGGGCTGTTTCTTTACAGGTGGGAATGTAAGAACTTGAGCCATCTGGAAAACATGGCATTATGGATAAGAGAAAAATGAGGCAGAACTTGAGTGTATTTTTGGTGTGTTCAACAACGGATAACTGAAAAGAGTGTTCTGCTTTATTTTTTCTAAAATGGATATTTTTAGGGTGACTTGAAAGCTTGTATTAAAGAGACACAGACTCCAGAGAGAAGCAGATAATGGAGATTTGTGCAGTTTAATGCAGGTATTTAATTTGTATTCAGTTTAAACAAAATTCTGCCCTTTGCTAAGGTCTCCAGCTGTGGAACCCCATTGTGAGATCTGCTTTTGCTGTATTCTATGATGGCAGCTAATATTACCTTTTAAAGTCAAATGTAGTACCTGTTTTGGGCAGGTGCACACAACAAGCATGACTGTCTGAGGAATATTGTATGGTGTAGAGGTTTGATAGCCACTTTTATATCGCAGCTATCATAAACTACTGTATAAACTACTGTATATAAACTACTGTTTAAAATGTTCTCAAATTTGCAGGTTCATTGTGGTAAGCTCAGGATAGGAAAGCTTTTGATCTCTTTGCAGTCCTCACTTGGTAAGCTGAGTGACTCCTATTTCTTCTATGACCAGACTGGACAGAGTGGGACTAGTCAGAGGGACTAGTAGGGCTACAGTCACATATGGCTCTGTTATTAGCACTGTCAAAGAAAGCCCTCCCCTGACTCAGCAAAATAATGAACAGTCCCTCTTTCTGTGATAAGGATGGTCTTGTGACACCTAGCTATGGGAAGTTTGGAAAGGGACACAGGACAATAGAGAGCTGTTGCTTAGCTTTGTCCCAACTATGTTTGTCTGTGCAGTGTTTCTCAGCAAGCATCTCAATCAATAAGAGCTCTGAAGTAAAATTGCTCTGAACTGTTGTGCTTGCAGGGGTAGGTGGTGCTCTGGAAAATGATGACCCTTCCAAGATGGTTATGGTATTATCTGCCACAAATTTTCCCTGGGATATTGATGAAGCTCTCCGACGGAGACTAGAGAAGAGGATTTATATACCTTTGCCCACAGGTATGTTTGATAAAACCATTTTCCTTTCCTCTCTTTACAAGATGAGTTTAGGATTACTGCAGGACTGTTGCGTTTGTGAGGAATCCTGATGGTTTTGTGATGAGCACTGTAATTCAGGGGTTAATCATTTGTCTGGATCGCTTTATTTTTAAAGAGAGTGAGAAAAAGAGAAATACTGCTTGCTTGAGGGCTGAAAAACAAAGAGCTGTGGCATTTCATTGCAAGCCATTGATGGGTTCTTATATTTTGAAAGAGAGTTAGTTTTAATGAGCCTGGAATTATTTTAAATGTTTAACAGTCAGTCCTTGAGTGATCATCAAAGGCAGCCTTTGGACATGTTCACAAATATTGCAAATGCACTCCATGCCCTTGCAGACAAATGGAAAGAAGTGAATCCATGAATTTTCACTTACAGGCTTAGTTCATTGCAAATCACTGCTTGCTTGCCTTTATTACTGTGCTTCCAGTCACTCAGAATGCAGCAGGCTGATTGCTTTCCTGCCCTAAGACATCTCAGCTTGTATTGTCTTTCCTAGCTGTCATTCACCTGTCCTATTAATTTTGAGATTCCTATCACTTGAAGTTTGCATAGCTCCGTTTCTTCTTGGTACAGTGCATGCCTCATCTCCCTGCATGAGCACTTTCAATAACAAGATGCATGTCCATGGTGACAGTGGTTGTGATTGAGTTTAGCAGGTCTAAGGACACTTAATAGTTCTACAGCTTATCTTTGCAGCTTACAGGCAGTAACAGCTCCTAATAGGATGCCTGTCTTTATGACCAATTAGTTTAAAATCCTATCAGCTCTTCCTCTTGTTTCTAATTAAACCAGATTGTTTTTTAACACAGTGTATTACACCCTGGACAACATAGGAGATGTGATCTGGTTTTATTTCCAGTCTTAGTTTCTGTTGCATCTATTCTGCAAGTAAGAATGTTGTGCTACTCTGGGCGAGTCTGAGTGATGCATTTATAACTGTGCTGTGTGATTTGACGTAGTCAGGCATTTTAACTGAAAAAGTGGTATGGTAGCATATATACATCTGTATATTGTGGAATTTGGTGCAAGCATATATTCTGTAGTGTTTAATTTTCAAAATGCTGCACAGACTTGCTTAGCCCCACAGCAACAATTAGAAGAATGTTCTCTGATGCAGGATACTCTCTGCAGGTATGCTGTGTGTACATTGTGCTCTCTAAATAATAAATCCCCATTCTATAGCTAGTGCCAGTTGTGTGTGATGAATAACTCTCTGCTCTTGACAGTTCTGCAAAGCACACAAAACCAGCAGCTCTAGACAAGCTTTCTACTTTCTTTTGTATTTCTCCTTCCTCAAAACTTAAAAAAAAATATAAGAATTAGGGACAGCAATGAATAAAACATAATGTGTTTTATTGGACATTTCTTTAAGACTTTTAGCCTTTTCTCCTGCTGCTTCTTCTGTTGTGGTTGTCCTTTTTTATAGGTCATAAAAATTGATCACTTGGGGAATAAAGATGCTGAGCTGGCGTATTTTTCCTGTACAGTGAAAGCCGGGAAGCCAGTTATCCTCTTCTTTCCCACCCTTGTGCAGAGTAACACGGAGGCCTAAGCTGTCAAATGTGAATTCCCTCTTACAAGCCTAGGCTGCTTAACATATGTACCCAAATGCACATATGCACATGCCCTCTGCAAGAGAAATGGTTAATTGACTGCGTAAGTGCTCATTTACACAGCTGGTTATCACTGTGTGCACACTGCATCTGGGTAGGAAAGTGGGATACCAGGACATTTGTATCAAAAATATATTAATACATGTTTATTGTATTAATATGTCTGTTTTCTATCAGGCTTCAGCTGATTTCTTGGGTCCCAACTGAATAAACTGCTTAAACATATGCTTTAAGTTCAGCCTCTTGTTAAGGAGTTTTGCTGTCTGAAGCTCTTTTAATAGAATCCTTATTGTAGTTCTAATGAAACTTTATGAATAATATGCAGTCAAACCCTTGAATAGGGAGTGGATCCAAAGGGATGTGAGAAGAAACAGAAATTTGTAGGATTGTGCTTTTGTGCCCTTGGGTAATATGTGACCAAATGTTTTATCACCTGAGATATAACAGACTATTTAAATGACATATCACTTTGACAAATATCTCTCAACCATGCTATTTTAATATACTGCATTTAACCAAGTGCTTTACTATATTTGATTGCATACTTCACTATGACTTGTTCTCTTTCTTATATTGAACTCTTTTGTTCGTGCTTTTCACTGAAAAATCTAAGTTGTGTTTATATCTTTTTTTAATGTAACTCTTGCGAATCCTCAAACAAATATTTTTATGTTCTAGCAAAAGGCAGAGCAGAATTACTTAAGATTAATCTTCGGGAAGTAGAACTAGATCCTGATATCAGCCTTGAAGAAATTGCTGAGAAGATTGAAGGCTATTCTGGTGCTGACATCACTAATGTTTGCAGGTATCTCATTGCCCGTAACTTGCAAATAGAACTGCATGGAAAGTCATCGTTTACATTATATGATAAAAGGCAATACCCACTACAGCTGAAGCCATGTTCACAGTGTCTGTGTTTGAGGCCCAGACCTATTTACTGTATTCATGTATTACTGTTGTGTGGAGTGGTCCAAAGACCATGGAGTCTTTCTGTGAGAGGTGGTTTTCTTGGATCTGAAGTGAAAAAAATGATCTGAGTAAATCTCATGTTACAATGGGCTGCATTTGTACTGTAGTTGTCTGCATTTGTTTGCATAGTACAAAGTAGATTTTTTTTTTAACCCCATTAATTTAAAAGCTAGAATTCCATAATCCAAAAAAGTTCTTTCACAGAATACTTCTTTGAGACTTCTATATGCTGGATGTTTGGACAGCCCCAAGTGCAGCAGAATCTTGGTGCCTACCTGAATCTTCTAGGTGCAAGGGGGATATAGATTATAACATTAGTATTTAATTTATTTCCATCCTATTCCCACAATTTGTTTCATTTTTGACAAATCAGTCTTTTTTGGTGAAGGATAGGTATTTGAAGCAACTTACCTGAAGGAAGTCTATGTCCCTTAAGAATCCTGTCAAGAGAAACTGATCCTGTAAGAGCATGGCTTGAGAGAGTCTTTTTTCTTCTCCCCCTGCTGCCTTTCTGAAAATGTGAAATCACTCCATGGATTTGAAAACTCACTGTGTGTCACGTAGTATTGAAATTACCTGTTCTCCCTAAGGCTTGTGTTATCCTTTGCTGGGAAAAACCTGGGGAAAGAAAACATGTAATTTCAGACTGCCTGCGGGCCACGGTGTGAGAAAATGAGCAGTGTTCTTCAAGCCAGTGGGCCAGGCTGGCAGGATCTGAGCTGGGGAGGAGCCACAGAGCAGGCAGAGCATGAGGAGCCACAGGCACCGATGGCCTCAGCACTGCAGGGCCACATGATGCTGCGTCTGATGCCTCCTGCTCTGCCCTTCACACATCCAGGTGCTATGGACAAGCAGGCAGCCAAGCTGGGCTGCACTCTTAACCCTTGCTGACTGTCCTTTGGGGCTACGCCGCAGGGAGAAAGTTGTAGTCTAAAAGGAATGCAGTGTGAAAATCCAGACTACTTTAAAAATAAAAAGTCTTTGAGTTTGTCTCCCACCCTTGCCCTTTTCTGCTCTAAAGTTGTAAAATTTCATCTCCATGAATCATTGTAAAAGGTTTTCAGTTTTATAGTTTTAATTATCTCTGCACATTTACCATATGCTTAAATGGGTTCTGGTGCCAATGCATTCTTTATGTTGAATTAATGTAATGATCTGGGAACATGGAAGCTATGAAAGATGTGAACTGCATCTTCTATGGTAAATAAATGCTCTCTTAAGTGTTCCTGCCAGTGGTTTCTAGCAAGAGTATACAATCAAAATTCAGCACATTCTGCTAGCAATTAGCTCCCATGCATTGTCCTGTATTTCCAGGGATGCATCTTTAATGGCAATGAGAAGACGTATTAATGGCTTAACTCCAGAAGAGATTCGTGCACTTTCTAAAGAAGAGCTTCAGATGCCGGTTACCAAGGGGGACTTTGAGCTGGCTCTGAAGAAAATCTCCAAATCTGTTTCTGCTGCAGACCTGGAGAAGTATGAAAAATGGATGGCGGAGTTTGGATCTGCTTAATCTCAGTGACAGCTTTCCTTTGCTGGAGTTTTATGGTTTTTGTTGTTCTCACTTTCAAAATGAGTTAGAAATCTTTTTAAAGGTTTAATAAAAGGTCTGTCTCTGCCCTCATCCCACCCCTTTCTGGTGACAGGATCTTTTAAGCTATTTGCCTTTAAAGGGAATGAACACAATTATGAGCTGATATTGTAAAAGATATTTTATTTCTGAAGTAGAAATATAAGACAAACAGGAAGGGAAAAATCATACTTCTGAGGGTAGTCTTTTTATTTTTCAAGTGAAGAGCAGTGTCACTTGACTTCCTCCTAGTCATTTTTTTGTGGCTGCAGTCAATAAATCAGCTGGAGGATGTGACTCCAGAGAAACAGACAAGGGCTTGCTGTACCCCCTGCTCTTAAGTGCTGCTTCTGCCTCCCTTGAATGTGGCATCCAAGTTATTATTCTTTTTCTTTGTGCTCGGATATTCAGAGCAAAGCCTGTGGATTAATTGGCATTACACAGAGGAAATGAGACATGGGCCTGACTCTCCTCTCATGTACACCCATTTGGAATTGATGTCACTTCAGACTGTTATCAGTGTTACCTGCAATGACTTCTGATGGAAATGAGAGGGAAAGAAAAAGGCATGGATTGTTCTCAGTCTGGTTTATGCTTGTTCTTTGAACATAGTTTGAACCTGTTTGACCAGTAGGCACTTTGACTTAGGTTATAACTTGCACTTTTATGCTTATGTATCATCTTGTGCTTTGTCTGTGCTATCTAAATGTAATCATTATTACTATTATTATTATTATTTTAGTACTAAGAGTTTAATACAGTAAAGACACTTAATAACAAGACTGTATTTAAAACAAAAGACTGTCCTTAAAACAAGCAGCTGTGAACCTCCACTTCTGATTAGATATGAACTTTTCTCCTAGCATTACTAGGCAATGGGACTTGTACCTGTTTATGTTGTAGAACTGTTCATGCTTAATTATTTTGGCAACAATTTCTTAAAAATGTATAAATATTACTGGTTTAGTAATATTTAGAAAATAATCTGGATGACCTCATTTATGTTCTTAACTGTTTCTTCCCTTTCCTCCTACAAGTGCAGTGATGAGAAGGGTTCTAAAGTCTAATGTGAGAAATCCTCTCTAGAGTATACCTGCCTGAGCTGAGCTTTTCACAGTCAGCCTGCGAGTCTGGCACATGAAGGTTTCCTGTGGTAGGAATGTGAAGGAGTGGTCAAACAACCAGATTTACACAGAAATATGCAAGCTCTCAAGTTTTTGGTGATGTTGAGAGCTAGGCCTTAAGTATCTTGGTGGATGTGAATTGCCCTGCAGCTTGGTAGGTATTCAACCCTTCAGCTCTCTGCTGAGACTCCTAGTGGCACAGACAGATGTAATGAACTGGAGTAAGAAACACACAGCACCTCTTATTGAATGGGAATATATCCTTATTTGCTCCTTTCTGTTAGACCTCAGAAGTTCCCAATAATGTCAGTAACTCAGCACACTGGTCTCTTGGGTCGTGACATGTTAACCACTAAGGCAAAAACCTTAAATCACATACTTAGTTTGCTCAGTGAAGTGGTAAAATCACCATCCCTGGAAGTGTTTAAAAAATGTGTAGATTTGGCACTTGGGGACATGGTTTAGTATTGAACATGTCAGTGCTGGGTTAATGGCTAGATTTGATGGTCTGAGAGGTCTTTTCCAACCTTAATGATTCTATAATTCCTCTTGGGGACTTACTGGACCTTTATAGAGAGAAAGCTCTGAAATTATCGCTATGGACTGTCATTTCTTCCTTATGAAGCTGTAGGCTGCCTTAGTTGTTTTTTGTTTGTTTGTTTGACTGCAGTAGAAATTAGTAAAGCTACACAAATCTTTTTTGGGGCCAGTGCCAGATTAGCACTACGGGGTCTCTCACTAAAGAGGCCTTTGCTGCCCATGGAGCTTAATCTACACAGGATGTAGAAGGGAGTTGACATGAATGCCAGTAACAACCCTACTCAGCTGCCCAAGAGCAGTGCTGGGATTCAGCAGTTGCTGCTTAGTAGGGTCTAAGTATCAGTTTGCTCAGTTTCACATTGCAAGCAGCAGTGACCTTCCTACTGATGAAAGCACAGCACTTGGTGAAAATGTCAGTCCTTAGCTCTTTGATGAACCTTCTACCTTAAGGCATTAAACTTCCCTCTTGGCTGTTAAGCAAAATTCACTGTACTGGGCATTCCCTTTAGGAGGAATTATTCAGGTGCTGCAGTCTTTTTCTCTAAAGGTCATGGCTTCTACCCCAGAAATGTTTTAACTGTACAGGTCCATTCATCCTTTACAGCTGCAGAACAGAAAAGTGAAAGTTTTCAGGCAGTAGATGTTTGTGATGTTGTGCCCAGCATTATTGCTGTGGCTTGGGCCCTACTAGATCAGGCGCCCCAGAAGACCAAGACCATCCCTTCCCTGCTGCAACCTTTCAGGAAGGGGAGCTCTCCTTGCATGCTGACCCTTTCATCTTTACCAAGTCATGCTGGCACACCCACCTGGGGCTTGGAGACTGGGGTATTAGCTCGAAGGGAGCCAGCACTGGATGCAGCAAGGAGCAACCCAGGAAGGAAGGGCAGCCAACAGTGGCAGCAGCAGCTCAAGGCCCAAAGGATGAGCTTACAGATCAAAGTAAGACCAGTTCACATCCCACTGGTGGAAGCCCTTGTGTAAGGATACTGGATTCCTTGGAGAGCAATGTACAAGCGTGTCACAGCCTGCTGCAACACTGTTCAACCTGCGCCTGTTTGTGTATGGAGATCATCCACACACTTGGGGGTACGCACACACAATAGGTGGTGCTTCAGTAGTTGTACCTAGATTACATAAAAAACATGTTTTAGAGCTGTGTTTACGTGTTTTCTAAACATCTGTGAAGGCCCTCTTGGGTGGCACTGTTAATTTTTGTACAATATACGATCTGGTTGTATGAAGTAATAAATGTGTGCTAGAGTCTGTCTGTCTCACTTGAGTGGGGCTGTGAGTGCTTTGCTGCTAACTGCTTCCAAAGGCTGCCATACAATGTGGATCTCTTCAGTATGTCAGGGTGCTCTTTCACCAAAGTCCTGGATGGAGAGCAGTTAAAGCAGAGTCTGGGGTTTTTGGATAAAGCTGTCAGCAATGTTTTCTCTCTAAATTGGCCTTTTGTTGCCACAAGCTATAAAATGAAGAATACTCCAATACCCAGCACATGGAAGGCAGGGTAGGGGAGAGCAGAGGCCCCAGCAGATGTTCAATGTTAGCACCTGATTCAGACCTCACAGAGCTAGGCAGCCTTTTTTATTACTTGCCCCTGGGCTGGAAGTATAAGCAGGCTCCAAAGAAGCTGTATCATCAGCTGCCTGCTAACCAGGAGACTTTCAAGAGCAAAACTTCTATTAGGAAGGAGCTTTCAAACTTGGAAAGAGACCCTGTGTCTCCTGGGACTGAGTTGATTATTTGAATTTTCTCACTAACTTCCTTGTGAAAGAATGGAGTTTCCAGTGTTTCATAATGCTTCAAACATGAAAGAGCAAGCAAGGGAAATGCTGATCAGGGGATTTCAGGAGAGGTCAAATCTTTGCATAGAAAGTTCAGCTCACCCCAGTTTAAAAGAGACTGAAATAGCAAAGGTGCACTGACTTGTTCTGATCATGGGAAAGATGAAAGATCTTGTGTGTTGTAAAGAAGTCCTCCATCAAATGAGCAAAGACTTCATGGTACAATCCAGGCATGAAGAGGTGAAAGCAGACGAAGAAATAGTGTGGGTTTTTGTGGGGTTTTTTTAATCTGTTATTGGGATAAGCCATCATCAATCAGATTGTGAATTGAGATGTTTTTTCAGAGCTGTCGTGACAGATACGTATGTGATGAACACACAGGTGACACTGTGCTGAGGAGTGACTCTTGCATTGGACTTCTGGAGGGCAGACTTTGGCCTATTTAGGAGACTTATTCAGAGAGTTCCTTGGGAAGCAGCCCTTAAAAACAAAGGAGTCCAGGAAAGCTGGGCATGCCTCAAAACAGAGATCTTGAGGGCGCAGGAACAGACTGTCCCTGTGTGCCAAAAGATAAGTCAATGAGGTAAATGTCCAGCCTGGATGGGCAAGGAGATTTTGGAGGAACTTAGGAATAAAAAGAGGATGTATCATCTTTGGAAGGTGGATCAGGTCTCTCAGGAAGTATTTAAGTATTTCCTACATGCTGCTAGAGCATGTAGGAAAAAAATTAGGGAGGCCAAGGCTCAGTTTGAACTTAGAATGGCGTCTTCTGTAAAGGATAATAAAAATGTTTTTACAAATATATTAATGGTAAAAGGAAGGGTAAGACCAACCTTTGTTCTTTATTGGACGAGGGAGGGAACTTAGTAACTACAGATGAGGAGAAGGCAGAAGTGCTTAATGCCTACTTTGCCTCAGTTTTTAGTGGGAAGACAGCTTGCCCTCAAGACAACTGTCTGCCTGGGTTGGTCGATGATGTCAGGGAACAGAATGGTCTGCCCATTATCCAAGAGGAGGCAGTCAGAGAACTACTGAAAGACTTGGATATCCATAAATCTATGGGCCCAGATGGGATCCATCCCAGGGTGAGGAGGGAGCTGGCAGATGAGCTTGCAAAGCCACTCTCCATCATTTACCAACAATCTTGGATCACTGGTGAGGTTCCAGATGACTGGAAGCTGGCCAATGTGACACCCATTCACAAAAGGGTGCAAAGGAGCATCCTGGCAATTACAGACCAGTCAGTCTGACCTCAATACCTGGTAAGATAATGGAACAGTTTATATTGAGTGTCATCACACAAAATTTGCAGGATGGCCAGGGTATCAGACCCAGCCAGCATGGATTTAGGAGGGGTAGGTCGTGTTTGACCAACCTGATCTCCTTTTATGACCAGGTGACCCACCTGGTGGATGCAGGGAAGGCTGTGGATGTTGTTTATTTGGACTTCAGCAAGGCCTTTGACACTGTCTCCCACAGCACACTCCTTGAAAAGCTGGCAGCCCGTGGCTTGGACAGGAGCACTCTGTGCTGGGTTAGGAACTGGCTGGATGGCCGGGCCCAGAGTGGTGGTGAATGGTGCCATACAGCTGGCAGCCAGGCACCAGTGGTGTTCCTCAGGGGTCTGTGCTGGGCCAGCTCTGTTCAGTATTTTTGTTGGTGACATGGATGAGGGTATTGAGTCTTTCATTAGCAAATTTGCAGATGACACTAAGCTGGGAGCATATGTTGATCTGTTGGAAGGACGGAGGGCTTTGCAGAGAGACCTGGATCAGTTGGATGGATGGGCAGAGTCTAACAAGATGCAGTTTAGTGCATGTGTTTAGGACTCAAGTGCTGAGTCCTGCATTTTGGCCACAATAACCCCCTGCAATGTTACAGGCTAAGGACAGTGTGGCTGGAGAGTGCCCAGGTGGAAAGGGACCTGGGGGTACTGGTGGCAGCAGTTGAACATGACCTAGCAGCGTGCCCTGGTGGCCAAGAAGGCCAACGGCATCCTGGCCTGTATCAGGAATGGTGTGGCCAGCAGGAGCAGAGAGGTCATTCTTCCCCTGTACTCAGCACTGGTGAGGCCACACCTTGAGTGCTGTGCCCAGTTCTGGCCCCTCAGTTTAGGAAGGACATTGAGATGCTTGAGCACGTCCAGAGGAGGCAACGAGGCTGGAGAGTGGCTTGGAACACAAACCCTGTGAGGAACGACTGAGGGAGCTGGGGTTGTTTAGCCTGGAGAAAAGGAGACTCAGGGGTGACCTTATCACTCTCTACAACTTCCTGAAGGGTGGTTGTAGTCAGCTGGGGGTTGGTCTCTTTCTCCAGGCAGCAACTGACAGAATGAGAGGACACAGTCTCAAGCTGCATCAAGGGAAATATAGGTTGGATATTAGGAAAAGGTTTTTCACAGAAAGAGTAATAAAGTACTGGAATGGCCTGCCCAGGGAGGTGGTGGAGTCACCATGCCTAGATGTGTTTATAGAAAGACTGGATGTGGCACTTGGTGCCATGATCTAGTTGAGGTGTTAGGGCATGGGTTGGACTCAATGATCTTGAAGGTCTCTTCCAACCTGTGATTCTGAGTCTAGGGCTGCACACTGGTGCAAAGTGGGTGTCAGCACCACGGCAGCAACTGAGCCCCTCTGTGTGAGCTGTCCACCAGGCAGCACTGTGGTGCAGAGTAGAGCCAAGATGGACAAGAGTAGGCTCAGTAGTACCCTGATGGAATAAAGCAGATTGCTGGAGATAGCAAAGGCAGGGTGATGGTGCAGTTCAGAGGATGTCTCACGTGGCCATTTCCCTGCGCGTGTTAAGGGTTTCACTAGAGCGCTGTGGGAAAGCTTGGCTGTCACTGTGGATGCCTCAGTCACCTGTGTTCAGAGCCCAGCTGCCACACACACCACAGCTAACAGAGCTGCAGCAAGATTGCTGGTGCTCCTGCATCCCACAGCACGGGAACATTTGACCCTCTCCGCCTTCTGAGCCGGCCTGGTTTTGTGTGCTGGTTGTGACCTGTTCTTGTGACCCACTTACTGCACACATGGTGGTTCAGTACCTCTAATAGAGGAGTTTCTTTTGTGCAGTACAGAGCTGTCTTTTGATCAGCTAAAGTGCCGTGCTTCTACACGTCTGCATGTAGGTGTCTTGGAAACATTCAGGCAATTTTCCTCCTCTTTAGAAAGCCCCAGCTAGCATTAAAAGCAGATGGGATGAAATGTCTTGGCTAGCCTGGTTGCCCAATGCAAGAAAACTTACCTCAGCAGCCACAAGGCTGCTTCCAAAGGCAGGTGCCACAAGGAAAGTTCTGATTTTGTTATGAAGCAGCAAAATACGGGGATGTTCCCACTCCTACTGCACAGGCAGAGTTAGGGTTGTATCATGTCCGTGCTCTGTTTCCTGGCTTTTGTGTATTTGCGATTTCTTTATTGCAGTAGGAACATTTTTCTCAGAGTTAGCAGGAAGCCATGGGGTATTTGTTCAGTGTCCAGGTTAGGATTTTAGAGATCCCATGATCTGATTGGTCCATGAAGCAACTTCCCAGGATGCTTACTTTTGGAGAAATTCATCATGCATCCCCACCCTGACTGTCTGGCTGTACAGTAAGCAGTGTAGCTTTGTGCAAACTCACTTAAATATAATGTTTAGAATATTTGTTTGATGAAGAGAGAAATTCCTACTGCCACTTTTCAACTGTATTGCTCTCATTTGTAAGCAGCCCCTTGCATACATTGTTTAACTGAGGTAAAAGAAAATGTCTTGGAGTCAAAAATTTTTTGAACTTGACTTTGGAAAGCAAGAAAGGTAGAAAAATATTTGCCTAGAGGAAGATACAAGAGTACTCAAGACATAGAGAGCTGCAGTTTTTTCTTTTTGTGGCTTTCCTTTTTGTCTAGCTGTTGCACTGCTGGGCTGTGCTTTCTGTTTCCAATTTGTTTTGAAATAATTACCATTGTTTATCCGTCTCTCAGACAGCCTTTGCAGATGATTTGGTTCCACAGAGCCCTCTTTTGCTTGGTGGTTGTTGTTCTGGCACAGTGTGTTGTGTGATATCTGACTGAACAGATTGATGGCATGAGATCTTCCTTGGGAAGGAAAGGTCACCCAAATGGTGAAGGTGAGAGGAACTGTGCAGAATACCAATTGGACTGGTGGGAACAGAAACCATAGCAACTCTGCACAGGGTTTATAACTACAACCAAGAAGAAAAGGGGAATACCCTCAAGGAGATGCTGACAACACCACAATATGCATATTGATAAAAGTGTGGGTCTTTGTGTCTTCACCAGTGAGGAGAACCTACGTAAGAGGGTGGAAGTGGCTCAAAGGATACCAATTGCATGCACTGCCAACAGATTTCATCACCCAGCCTTGCTGCTTTAAAACATGCCAATGTCCAGGGGCCAGTTTGTTACTGCTGCTACAAAAGCTGCCTTTTAGATAATCAAATTGGACTTTCTAAAAGCTTGCTGCCTGTCTTGAAATGTCTTTTAACTTTGACATGTGGTGGAAATAGAGCTGTGTTTGGAGAGCTGGAAGAATAAGGCAATGTTAATAGTGATGTATTTCTGTAGGGTCCTGGGGCTTTGTTGTGCTGGGTACAATTTGGTGTGCAAGAAGAGATGCTGCAAATGCTTATGGGGACTTGAGATGGTAGAAAGATGAGGAGAGAGGTGGAAGGTCCTGGGATCAGTGGAGGAGACAAAACTGTCCCTCCTCCTCCAAGTTCCCAACCCTAATGCAGGCAGTAGTATTTTTCAGTTGCTTTTGATTTGCAGCCCCCTAGCATTTTTTGTACTGAGGCAGATCCCTCTATTGTGAATTAAATAGATCAAGTTTGTTTTTCTTTAATAGAGCATGTTTGTTTTTCTTAAAAACCTTTTGCAGACCTCTAAGAGGTGCTTCTGTGGGCTACAGATGATGGTCTGAAAAGCACTGGCCCATATCATCCTAAGCTAGCCTGAATTTCTTATGGAAGAGAATCTAGAATGGATGGTGTTGATTTTATTTTCTACTTGTTAGTTTGCTCAGAAAGATGAAGCTCAGTGAATGTGAGGTGTTTCTGGGGAGTTTATTTACAGTGTTTTCTTCTGCGCAGATTAGCATTTCATCAGCATATGGCACAGCCATTTAAAATAAATATTTGGCTTTCTTTAAATTATGCTTGTGTAGAAAGGTCCCTGAGTATGCATATCTGTCCCTCTGTTGTATCTAATTAGACATTTCTACCATGGTGCTGGGGGACCAGACTCCTTCCCTCTTGCTGAGGAACCAAGAGCCTGCTCCTCCCTGCCTGAGGGGTCTGTGTGCCTCAGCTCAGGGGAATGAGGCAGGCAATCGGCCCTGTGGGGCTGCCAGCCACACACCGGTGGCTCTGCCAGGTCAGCCTCCCTCCCTAGACCCTGGGAATTCAGATTTATTTAAACTGGGAGCTGCCTAGCTTAAGCAAATGCTTGGGACTCCATCCAAGCTCCCCTCCTTCACCTGCCAAGGCAGCTGTGCTTCTGCAGAGCACAACCCCCGGGTGAAGCCTGGGGGAGCAAACTGCACAGAAGGCTGGGGAGGAGCTCAGGCAGAGTTGGGGTAGGATGGGATGCTGGGCTGCAGCCTTGTGTGCCCTGTGTGCCCACCCAGTCCAGGCAAGGGAAATCAGTGCTGAGGAGAGGGAACAGCATTCCCTCTCAATTCCCTCTCAACAGCATTCCCATGCAATATAGATGTGGATGAGAGAAAAGTAGGAAAATTATTTAGAACAAAATTTTGAACAAATGACAAACTAATCAGTTTTCAGATGGAGTGGAGCCTGTAACCCAGGAGGCCTTTTACATCTCTTTGGCATATCCAGATGTTTTGTTTCCTCGTAGATGATTTGGAACTAAGTTCTCACTTGATTTGTATCCATCTAATCTTGTGCTGATAGCCCTGCCTAACAAACATTTCTCACTCCCTGATATTTATGTACATCGCTGAATGCTTTTATAGACTGACCATATAAAGCAGCACCTTGTGCTTTGTTGTACTGTATAAAGTCCTCTAGGCTCTCGTATAAACTGGATCCTCCTCAGCACCCTTCCTTTTGGACTGAGCCTGTTCTTTATTTAACACAGATCATCAGGAGTGTACATGGTGGGTCCATAAGCCACACACAGTGAGTTACCCAGTAAGGCATAGAAGAAAAGAAGTTGCTGTCATGGTACGTTCCTGTAATCAAGCAAATAAACCACATATTTGGTTCTATGACCTGCAGGAGGGCAGAAGATTTGGGTATATTATTATTGCACAGCAAACAGGCCTGGTTAGATAACTGAGGTGTTCATTGGCAGTGGGATACACAGGGAAGTGGTGGAAGATGCAGGAGATCTGCAGACAGCAGTGATAGAGAAGATGTGGATATTCTGTTTGCAGGGGATGCAGCTACATGCACTCACATGGTTGGAGACCACAGCATTTTTGTGGAGGTTTGGATCCTGGCCAGACAAAGGGGAAGAAAATATTTGGGACCAGCTAACATACTCCAGGGTCCTTGGCCACCAGTAACCAAGGATGAATGTGAATGCAGAGGGACAGGATGGATAGCAACTGACTTCTGCCAGTCTCCCTGCCTCTGCCTTACTCTTGGAGCCCAAGCACTCACACTCAGGTCCCCAGTGCCATCAGTGCCCGGTCACTCTGTGCAGGACCCTGCTGGTACAGGATTCTCCAGTGCCTGCTCCTTGTTCTTGAGCTGTACAAATGCAAAACCAAACTGCAGCCTCCCAAAGGAGGCTCCCAAGATGCTGTTAAGCATTTGGCACCAGAAACCCTATTATGCAAAAAGTGAACCCGCTTAGACTGAGTCTGTTCAACAGATTCTCTTTTTATCTGGTGTAGGCTCTTACAGCCAAGGTGGGAATAAAACTGTTGCTCTTCTGCTCCTCAGTGACAGGGCTGTTTTGTGGTTTTTCTGTTGTGTTGCTCTGCTGGGACTCTGTGGGTGTGCCAGCAGCCTGCAGTGGCTGTGTGTAGATGACCACAGCTTTGCTCCTTGGTGACCCTGGGAATGCAAAGGCTTTATCTCCCATTAGAGACCCAGCAGCTCTACTTCTCAGACTTCTTCCAGCCAGAGGTATTTTATACCACGTTTCAACTCTCAGTCCTTTTGACAGAAATTATCTGTGGGCTGCACAGCCAGTCTTTTCCTCTAATGGTGCAGGGTAGTTTTAAGAAGACAAAAAATACTGTCCCAATTAAGAAAAAATGCCTAGCCAGGTTTGGTAAAGGACAGGAACAAGGTTGTGTCTGAACCCACCTGACAGAACCCACCACACAGCTCCCCAAATGGGACTCACACTTAAGACGGTGTTTAACACGATCAGGGAAGGACCATGGGACAGGATGAGGAAGTGATAGGTGGTAGGAGTTCTGGCTGCTGAAGCTAGTCCTAGGACAATGATGCAGCTGCCCAAGTGAGGATCCATGGATGCTTTAGGGGTATGAGTTTGCAACAGACTCATAGTTTATATGGCTTTGTTGGCTAAATTGTGATTTCTCATAGCTGTGAGTTTTGCTAACACTCTTCTCAAGGGAGGGGGCAGAGGGTCCCATGAAAGGAGTCAAATTGCCAAGGCCATTGATCTTTCTGTGGGCACTGCCTCTCTTCAGAGACCTGTGTTGTGCAAGGTGCTGGAGAGGCATGCAGGAAGGACAACCCCAGCCTGAACAAGAAACTGAGGACACCAATGAGACAAGCCAAGATGGGCCAAGGAAGAGGCAAGAGCAGTGGTAGGAGATCCATCCCATCATGGGTGCAGCTGGGTGGTACTGAGCTTGTTGATGTCCCTGATGGTTGTTAGCAGCCCTAGAGATGGTGTCTTCCACGGGCTGAGGTCAAACACAGCCTTTGCTGAAGGCAGCCTTCCAAACCACAGCCATGGGATGGTTTGCAGTTTGGCTGGGCAGATCCCAGACTCAGCTGGGGCACTGTGGGGCATGGGCATCTGGGATCATGGGCAGCCTGCTGTTTGTGGGTTGGGACCATTTCCATCTGCTCACAAAGAGAGATGGTGCAACATCTCCTGGCTCAGCTTCCTGAAGGTTTTCTGGTCCCACCAGGATTTTCCAGCTGCTGTTGCTACACTGCACATAGCTAGACCATTTGTGTCTCCAGTAAGCTCTTTCTTCAGCTTCAGTTTTAACCTTGAGACAAACTCATTTTTTTCTTTAAGAATTGATTTAGCATGCTGTGAAACAAATGTTCCAGTGTCTCCTCCAGTCTCTCAGGACCCATTGCAAATTTACACTTAAGCCTTGTTTTTTTATATAAGCCTTGGAGTTTTCCATATAGTTTTCCTGCCCAGAGAGGAATGTGCAGGTATTGAGTGTGCAGAACCCACTTGCTCAGCCAGCCCAAATCCCTCAAACAGTGTTTTATACACCACATACATGGAGTTTATAACACCTTTGACTTAGGGTTCTTGGGATGTGGTACCCACACTGGATTGATAAATACTGAAATCTCTTGAGAAGCACAGAGGCTGCACAGCATAAGAGCTCAGCTGGAAGGGATTCAGAGTCCTGCTGAACTCTGAATCCTTGAAGACCACTTGACTCCTTGATCCAACAGGAACCTCCCAAATGCAGCCATCTGCAGAAATGTGTCCTTTAAGAGAGTCAGGGAAAGAAAGGGTTCAAACTGCTTTCAAGATTCATAAGCCCCTTGAGGAAGTTTTAAGAGCTGGAACAGCTCAGCAGTTGCTTTTCATGCCCAGCAGCTTTCTGTTTGTGCATCTAGCAGCCGTAGCTGGGGGCTGGATGCAGCTCCCGGCCTTGGGGCTGGGCTCAGGCACGCGCCTCTTGCTCAGAGCAGCTTCAGCTTTAAAGCCACTGCAAAGGTTTGTGTACAAAGTGCTGACTGCAAACATCCATCACGAGGAAAACCAAGAGGAATGTGATGCACCAGGCTTGTTTAGAAACCGCAGATGATTTACAAAGTGTGCTTAATTGGAAGTTTCTCTTTGCGGCTTTCTGATGTGTTATTTTTCTGATGCAGACGTGTAGGAGTCTTTTAAAAGGTCCGTGTTTACTAAAGAGGAGTTGCATAATTGGGGATATATTTATGAACTGTGTATGTGCAGGATGGGGAAATGACCTGAGAAGCCAGAGCAGTGCAGGGAAGGGTCTGGGTGTCTCAGATCATCACCAGCCAGGTATGAGGGACCAGCATCCTGTTCTCTGGGTGGAAGAAAGGGTTTCCTGACCTTATCTCCTGGGCATTTGTTCCCACTGCTGGCACTGTGGTTATGAGAACATGGGGGATCTGAGTGCATCCACAGAAAGGCAGCAAGGAATAGAAGAGGTGAAAAGAAACATAGTCTGTGGAGGAAGGTGCTCAGGATGAGGGTCACTACATTTTTAAAAAAGAAAACTTGAAGGGAGATTAACTTGACATTTTTCTAAAAAGTCTATTTTTAATCTAGTTTCAAAAAATCTTTAAAAATCTAAAACATTTTGAGGAGGGAGAAGATATACTATTCTTGGTGTCCACTGTGGGGAAGGCAGAGGGAAACGGGCTCAAGTTGACATATGGGGTATTTGTGTTAAACATCAAGGGGAAAAATGCAAACATCCCTACAGTAAAAAATTGGGAGTGTTATGGGGATACCATTCCAGCAAGACGTGCCTGGACTAAAAATTGTTCCCTACAAACAGCACTGGAGGAGCCATCCTGCCTGTGAGCAGGGAAGTGGACTAGTGATCATCTGGACCTAGTTCTGATGAGTCCTGCCACAATTTGGGCTTTACAGCCTTTTTCCCCTTCTCCTGTAGACCAAAGACATGAGTTTATAAGCACTGCTTCATGGAGTTGCCACTGGCAGCCACCAGCAGAGGCAGAGGGAGAAGTTCAGTTCCAGGAATGTGAGGACACTTTTTCACACCGAGCTGGATGGGCATTTCCACGCTGGCCAGTGTGGAAATACTGGGGCTGGCTGGGGTGCTGGCATTCACCCCCTTTCTCCACAGTCCTAAAGGTGTTCACACGGCAGCAGCCTCACAGCACGCATCCTCACGCCCCAGCTCTTCTTCCCTATATCCCCTCCAGCCTTAAAAGTGACTACTTGGCCTCTTTATAGTTTATTCATTCTTTAGGGACTGAGCTGCCCCCCCCACTACAAGGATTTTGTCCAAGAACATGATGGGCAACAGGAAGAAAAGGCATATAAAACAAAATGGGGAATTCTAGTTTGGGTGAAGGTAGATTCTGTTGCCTCCCAGATTGTATCTGGGCAAATTCACCTCAACTTCCACCCACTAGGTATCCCTGCCTCTATCTTGACATGTGGAATTAGCATCCAATCTTGTCTCAAACACCTCAAGAAGTGCAGTATCCATCACTGGCTGTGCAATTTTCTCCGGAAGGTTAATGTCCTTATGGTTAAAAAGTGTGCCTGATTTCTAATGCAGCTCAGCATGTTCTCCAGTGCCCATCACTGTCTATCTCTGGGCCTTTCTCAGACTAAATTTTTAGTGCCCTCTTAGCATCCCATATTTTCTATCCACACATGTACTTATACACATCATCAGATCACTTCTCAGTTTTCTTTCTGACAAGTTACGGAGGCTGACCTCTAGAAGTCTCTCCCTGGAAGTGATTTTCTTCAGCTCTCAAACCATTTTTTATGTCTCTTTTCTTTACCCGCTCCAGTTTTTTGATGTGCTCTTTTAAATATGGCACCTCAGCAGGATGCAGTATTCTAGTGTCAGCCTGACCAAGGACGTACACAGAGATAAAATCACCTTCTATTCCACTTCACAGTCCTGTTGCTTATGCACTGAAGGACCAAATTAGCTCATTCTGCTGCAGCAGACAAAAAAAAATAGACCCCACATTTGAGAACCAGAAGGCCAGATAGTGGTATTAAAAAGAGATAAATGGAGCCAACATGAAAGCAGAATTACAAACCAGGGCAGGATTAATAGCACACTGTGATACTAGCCTGGACACATTAGTTGAAATAAAATGCTGAGAAAACAGTTTCTTCCACTTCAGAGCTGATTGCAAGGCTCTGCTGCTGTGAAGGCTCCTGTGTGGCGGGCAGGCTGTGCTCCGGGCGCTGCAAAGTGCCAGGGCAGCCCCGGGGAGGGTGAGTGACTCCGGGATCGCAGGCTGCACCTGGAGAGCCTTGATAAAATGTGCCCCCAGGCTCTCTGAGATGAGAGGCAAGCTCTGATCGTTTCCAGGCTCAGCCCACAGCTGGCTGTGGGTAGATCTGCCCTGCAACCTGTGTGACACAGGAAGGCACCCACAACCCTTTGTATTCTCTGTCTTCTGCATTCAAAATCTTTCACAGGCAGGAGGGTTTTTCCTTAGTTCCCAAGCCTGGTGATACTTGCTGAATGCAGAGTCGCTGTCTCATTTGCAAATACATTTTCAGTACACATCCTCAGCATAAACCTCATCTTCCTGTATTAGAGACAGTGACCTGACCCCAATTCTAAAATCTTTGAGGGATTCCCTGAAGCATCTCCAGGGTAATGTGCCCTGTGCCAGTGGTCAGGTCTGCTGGTCTTTGAAGGCTTTCTGTGAGACAGTTCCTTAGTCTCCTACTTCCTCATTTCTATATCTATAAAATAGATTTAACAATCTTGGGGGTTGATAAAATGCTCAGATCGCATCCTAAGTTTTTTGTTTTGCTGCTGCAAACCCTGTTGCACTGCTTCTGTCCTCAGAATGAGAGTGACAGTGTATCCTTCTCCCTTGCTGACCTGCTGGTTTGGGGTTTTGACCCCTGGACACTGAGGGCACTGTCAGTCCTGTGCTTGCTGCATGTGCTTCTTGTTGGACACGTGTGGGAGGGTGTCCTTTCCCCAAGGGATGAAGCAAAGCCAGGGAGAGGAGCACTGGGGTTTAGAGACAGTTGTTGGGGGATTAATGGACTGGAGAGAGCCTGGTGGAGGCCACTAAGATGGCTGGTGCACACTGGGGCAGCAGAAGATGGTGAGAGAGCTGAGCTTATTACATATGAGGAGAAAGGAAAGATCCAGTTTTTGCCTGCAACTACCCTATGGGAGGTAATACAAAATATGAATCCTGACCTTTGCAAGACATACATGGTGAAAGGATGAGAGACAGCACAGGAAATTCTGTGTGTAATTCTAAGGCATCAGGATGGCACTGTGAGAGTGGTCAAACACTGGCACAGGCTGCCCAGAGGGGTGGTAGTCTCTTTGTCCCTGCAAGTGTTAAAATTCATCATGGTCCTGATCAGCTTGCTGTAACTGGACCTACTTAGAGCTGGGCTGGTACCTGATGACTTCCAGAGGTCCCTTCCAACCTGAGTTATTCTGTTGTTCTCTGACATGCTTGAAGTAACCTGCAGGGCAATGACAGCAAGGAGACAACAGTTACAATCCCTTGAAATGAGGGTTGTGCAGAAGGCTTATTAGCATAGGAATAGGATAAAATTTAATCTTTGTGTAGCACTACTTCTGTTAAAGAAAGCAGTGTCATCCTAGTCCATGGAGCAGAATTTCACCTTGGACAAGGGCAATGCACAAAGGGACTCAAGGAGGGCTGGGCTGGTTATGGCTCTTTAACCAGGGATGCTCCAGGTGCCCTACAAGCATTACTGGGAGCTCTCAGAGAGGCAGCAGCTGCACCAAGGCCCTGGAGACAGACCTGGACAGACCTGGGAATTCCATTGTTGTGACCTCTTGGCCTGTGATCCTAATTAATGCTCCGGTCGTTGGCAGTGGTAAAGAGAAGACTGATGAGCATCGTTTGGCCAGATGGGGGTGAAGTGAGAGGTTGTGTGAGGTGGGAGTCATGTCACATCAAGTCTTGGAGGCAGGGCTGGAGCCCAGCTGGCTCACTGGGCTCTCCCCTTCATCTGTGGAAGGTGGTGTGCTCCCCTTGGAGGATTCAGCTTGTCCTGAGGTGTGTGTCTAAGACTGGTGAGTTGATAGTTTTGATGATGGTATTTGGAGTTTACTGTCTTTCTTCATTTGCTATAGAGTGAGAGTCTAATCTGGAGATTAGAAGGACAATCATCTCAGACTTGGCCAGTGGAAACAACCTGTTTTGGGGTTTGATTATAGGTGTACCTTAAGACTCCACATGGCTCAACATATCTGGGAAGGGACCAAGTCCCTGTGAGCACCAAGCTCAGCAATGAGGCAATATACTGCCTTCATGGGATCAGGAATCAGAGTTTTATATGGCTAAAGCTAGAGAGGGAGCTCCAATTCCTGATGCCATGTGCCACTATCCTGAACTTCTGCTCTTTCAAAGTCACTTTTTTTCATACTGGGGAGCTGAAGAGTTATGTTTCCTGTGGGGAAAAAAAACAAAAGTGTTCATCTTTGGTGGAAAAGCAACCTCAGCTTGATTTGCCCTGGCCGGGCTACCAGAGGCATCCATGTGAGTTATTCTCTCCTCATTCTTTCTTCCATTCTCTGATTCCAGACACCTCCCCAAAGCCCCTCACATTTCTCCTAAATGGTATCCATCATTTTGTTTGCTAACTCTTCCTCCTGTGCTAGCAGTGCCTCCTCCCCCTCGGGGCCCAGCTACCACATTACATACTACAGAGTCTGCCTCGCAAGACTTCAGAAAAGCTTTCCCTGCTATTCAGAGAGAGAAGAGCACATTGCTATTTGATTCTTAAAGGCAGCTTTTGTTTTGGTCAAGAGAGAACCTAATCTGGCGTATGAGTGCAATAAGACAGAGAATGAAGCCAAGAATACTGAATTACATCTAAAAATGTTGTGCTCTGTCAGCACAAATGTGAAAAATATGTTTTGAGTCTGTTGAAATCCCAAAACCTTTTTGGAGGACACCTACAATTGTCCAGACAAACCACTGTGCATGAGCAGGCAGTTCCCAGGGAAGGCTTTGTGTTCCTCAGGACTCCTAGCAAAGCAGCATTGCTGGTGACCCTGACACCCAGCACACTTTCATTCATTGTAAACAACACTGATGGAAAAGCAGATTTGAGCTTGTTTCACTGGTAGATTAAATGAAATGTTACTTGTAGAAATTGCTCCACCATTGCAAAGCTCCTCCTGGATTTTAAACATATGATTATGCCTGTGTAATGTCACAAAGAATTACAGTGTTTCACCTCTTGTTCAGTATCTCAGGTCTGGGTAAAATGTCAGGCTTTTGGCTTTAGATCCTAGGGATGGAGCAGCACCTTCTGCCCATGAGACTGAGGGAGGACAGATGTTAGTTCATTTAGTTCAGCCACTAGACTGTCTTCCCCAAGTTTTCTTATTCTCCCCCTGAATTGCTGCTCAGCAGCACTTCAACCCTGGAGCTCCTTCTCCATACTGATCTCCTGAGATGAAAGCTGCCAGCCAGCTCCATCAGCAGCATGTCCGTGGGTGTGGCAGGTCCTGAAGCCACAGGTCACACAGGGACTGCTGATTGCCAGAGCCTGGGAGCTGCTCTGGAAGCGGTGTCTTGAAAGCAAAGCCTAATAAAAACCCTCTCTTCTTGCTGCCATAGAAACTGAACAGACTGAACAACTTATTACTTCTCTCATCTCCAACAACTCAACACCTGAAGTGACTTGACCTATGAAGATATTTGCATTAAGTATCACACGATTGCTGAAGAAATGGGATTGAACAGAAAAACAAAAGAGAAGAAAAATGTCCCAAAGGTCCTTTGAAAACTGCTGGGCAAAGGGAGAGTTTTTGAGAAATGGAGGCATTTCTCTGGAATGAGAATCAAGGGAACAGAGAGGCCAAGAAGAGGTTGTGGCCAAGAAGAGTTCACTATGGGCAGAGAAGAAACCCAGAGGAGTGGCTCCAAGCTTTGCTGGGACCCAGCAAACTGCAGGACCAACAGCGCTGCATGCTTCATGGGAATGTTGCTCCTGGACAGCATTTTCCATCCAGCACCCCCTTCCTTCTTCAGATAGCCATGGCAGTGTGAAGCTGCATTTCCTGGGGAGCAGCAATTGTTGCTGGAGTCCCATCTCACAAAGAGCTCTCACAATGAGATTTCTGGACTAACCTCCAACATTCACTGCATCTCCTGCAGGACTCTGCAACAGCCAAACATCTCTCAGGAGAGATTATGAAACAATAAGTTGTTGGTTTATATGTTTAATGTGATAGTTAATTAGAGGAACTCTCTATTTATTTGTAAAGTTCAAAAATCCAGATATTAGCCATGAACCTTGACATCTTTCCAGAGATATTTTTTGCAACCCTGTGGCACAGGCTGCTCAGAGTTGGTATCGTTGCTCCCAGCACGTCTTTCTCAAAACCAGGGAATACTCTGGTGCCTGCAGCAAAGCCTTCAGGAATAAACCTTCTCACCGTGCCCTGCTGACACCAGAGCCCACCTCCCTTTTGTCTCTTCCCACTCTGCCGTGTCTCTTTGCAGCAGGCACTGCTCAGGGCTCAGCCACAAGCGGCCCTTTGCAGGCTGGGGCGGATAACCTCTGTCTGGCAGCATCCCTGAGCGCCGCTGCAGCTCGGGGCGCTGCTGACAGCCCGCAGGGCAGCCCCGAGGCTGCGGCTGTGCGGGGCATGGGCAGGGCTCTGGGCAGCCCCCCTTGGCCTGTGCAGTTTTCCTGTTTGCCCCCGCTGGGCTGGCCCTGCCAGCCCTGAGTGATCCCAGCCGGGCAGGCATGGACTGGATCCAGAGGCTGTTCCCTGATGAGGCAATATCATTTGCTTGGCTGAAGAAGCTGCCCCACCTGCTCAGCTGGGTGCCTCCTGCCAAGGCAGTGGAAACACTGTGTGAGAGTCCCTTCTCTCTGCCAGAGACCACAAACCAGAGCGGGGCTGCTTTGGGTGGCGCAGCCCAGGCAGGTCAGAATTATTCACAGACACAGGCTGCCTTTTACTGTAGGTGTCATCTTTCTCCTTTGCAGGTACCACCCTGCCTGCTTGTAAGTGCTTGGTCAGAAGCAGCAAACCCCACGAGCACCATGGCCATGTAGCCATTATCTGTGCCCCATCCCTTCCCCGGGTTCTCACATCAAATTGGGCAGCATCCTGCACTAGGTGCTGGGGACTCAGATGTGATGCTCTGGTTCAATGTCACAGCTCCTGGACCTGCTCCAGGATTTGTTGTTTGGGATTTTTTTTCCACTGGTTTTCTTTTTTTTTTTTTTTTTTTTTTTTTTTTTTTCCCAATTTTTAAATTTTGTGCTAGTTTTTTTAATGTTTATTTTGTGTTTTAATTTCATGTTGGCACCCTCCCACTGGGGGCTGGGCATACATATACCCAGGCAACTCCCACATGAACTCTGTTCTGAAACAAAAGGATTTAATTCTGAATAAATAAGTTTAGGACTAAAACCATTTTTGTTTCTTCAGAGGTGGTTATTTCTGCCTGGTTTTCCATGAAGATGCTGGAAGCATGTGCAATTTACTGGATAATGATGCTGGCACCACAAAATGGACCCCTCTGGAACATTTGGGATTTGCACAACAAATTATTCACAAACATGGGGCATCCTAAAGTAATGTCTCCCAAGCAAATTCCTCCCAAGCACTAGGTGCTCCCAACCTCCTGGCTGGTCTAGGCTAGGACTGCAACCGTAAGTGGTTTTATTATTGTTGGAGAGTGTCTCGGATCAAACATTAGGGGTTTGGGGCATGGTTTTGGCATAGCAATAGCACTTCCTAAAGAGGAAACAGATGATGGTTCTTTTCCTGTGTTAGTTTTGGCATGGGTCAGTCTTTCTCACAAAATAACTTCTTAAATTAAGCTAATGAGGTTTCAGACTAGACAGACCCTCACGGCATGGAGTGGAGGGGAGGAAGAAGATGCATCCTGTTGGCTGTGCTCAGCTGTGGAGAGAGATGCATACCAAACAGCAGCTCAAATGCACCAGAATTATATCCAGAATAAGTCCGAGTTGTCCCTGCCGAGGCCCAGCTGTGGCATTTTCCCCAAAACTCCTGCACTGGGATGATGATGTGGGAAAGGCTGTGGATGCTCTGCTGCCTTAGGGCAGAAACCCTACAGGGACCCAAAGGCAAGTGGGGAATTCCCTGGGAGGGGGATGGGAGATGACTTGTGGGCAAATGCTACCCAAACACACATCTCTGCATCTCTGAGCAAGGATCTGGCATCAACCCATCCAGGAGAAGTGCTGGGGTGTCCCCTGGAAGGATTTGGATTAATCATGCTCAGCATGGATGAGGCGTGGTGGGACACTGAGGTCTAGTTCCATGGAAAGATGCCTACCATGCTCACAATGCTAACAGGGATGTAGCTGGAGAGTGTCCAGCTGACAGGATATGTGAAGGAATATTCCAAATTTCTGTCCAGTGTAGGTGCATTTTGACTTGTTCCTGTGAAAACCACAGTAAGTGCTAGTGATCTTATTATTTGACATGCAATTTTTATCTCAGAAAGCACTACTGACTGCTGCCTTCTCAGCAGCAGACTGGTCCAGAGGGTGACAAGGGATGGGCACTGGAAGGGGCTGAGGCTTCAAGTGTGTTAATTAATTTGAGGCAAATTAATTAGGGAAATGGGGGAGATAGCACCGGACAAGTGACGGTGCCAGCAAACTTTACCCATTTGTTGGCCCTACCTCACCAGCAGATCTTTTTCTCTGAGTGCCTGGGAAGGGCTGAGTTGGAGCTGCCCCATTGATGGTGTCCCCACAGCATTGCCTGCACCTCATGTTTATTTAAAAGTGATCCAGACAGACATCCAAAGTGCTCAAGCAAAATTCTGCAGTGTGCATAACAAAACTCAGGAGCTGCCTTGTTCTACACCCGCCAGTTTTGTAGCCAAGTAAATAGCTCCAGGGCACCAGTGACTTGAACACTGCTTTTTCATGGCTGAAAAGTGATTCTATTTATTGAACATTTGTTTTACACTTGAGAGCTAAAAACTTCCTTTTCCCACCTCCTGCTGGAGACGCAGGCACCTCCAGCACATAACCAAGAGCGAGCTGCTTCTCTGTGGGAGAAGAGCTCGATGACTCACGGAGATTCACTCTTTGCTCAGTCCGTGGGCTGTGATGTCCATGCAGAAGCAGCTTGGTTCCTGTGGAGGAGAATCCCTCTAAAACTGCAAAGGTTTTTGATTTGGGGCCCTGTGGCAAATGCATGAACAGAAAAGCTCAAGGACAGTGAAGCAGAAATGTGTGTTGGATGGCAGCAGTGGGCAGGTGCTCGGGCAAGGAACTCGGTGGGTGTGCCATGGCCAAGGGAGCATCACTGGCTACCTTGGTTTTTTTTTTACCATCACTACCTGCCTTGGGGAGGTGTAACAGGTCTTCAAGAGGATGCAGAGCCCCCCTCCCCTCAGGGATGGGATCGTAACATTTCACCCTCCAGGGCTTGTTCTGGCAGGGAGGACTCCTGCTTCCCTTCCTGGTTTACTTTCTGAGTGACTACCATGTGTGTGATACTGTGTGTGAGACATCCTGGCAGCACTGCTCAGCAGGAGCCAGCCCAAGCCACCATGCCCAGAAATCCTTGCCCCAGAACTTGAGGCAATGGGCACAAACAGGAGCAGGAGGCTCTATCTGAACATCAGGAAACACTTTTGCACTACGGGGGTGACAGAGCACTGGCTTTGGTTGTCCTGAGAGTTGTAGAGCCTGTACTTCTGATAAGAATTAGTTTGTAAATAGTTGATTTGCTTACAATCCTCTGCACAGGAAAAGAGCCTTGATTTCTCAGGTTAGTCCAGAACAAGGTAACAAAATATTACATTACAATATCCACATTTCATTTTAAACCACAAAAAGTTAAACAGTTTTAAATGCTATAACAGAAAATGAGAACAAGCTGAAGTGGAAAAATAAATCAGAATGTGACTTGTCATACTTTCTTTGCTAAAAAAGCTCCAGACCATCCTGTAATATAGTCTAAGCTGGGCATCACTTTGTTCTGAAAGCTTCATGTTTTAACAACATTACTATGATGGTGAAAAATAATTACAGCTACAGTAGTGATTTGCACTGTAATATTTTGGATTCTTTTATAGATAATTCCAAGTTTTCCTTTGAGGAAATGCATGCTTAAGAGAGAACTGCAAACCAGGTGTATATGCCAGGAAAATTCGTTGTATATACAATAGGTTACATTTTATTCATAAATAGTTTATTCGTTGAAAATCATTCAGAGAACCTGAGCTGAATATGAATTTGTGTCACAGTCAATGAACAGTGTCAGGTAAATGAAGACTGAGAATGTTGTGTTGTAGAATCATGGTATCATAGAATTGTTAAGGTTGGAAAAGACCTCTGCAATCATGGAGTCCAGCCATTAACCCGGCACTGCCACCTTCACCACAAGGCTGTTTCCCCAAGTGCCACAAACACACATTTTTTGAACACTGCAAAGGTGGGTTCCCCCTTGTCTGTGGCAGTGGGGAGCCTCCAGCTGCCTGTGGTAGCACGGTGCAGTGCAGACTGGGGCTCTGTGTACCTTTTTGCCCTTGGGCTTTGTCGAAAGCTGCAGAAATCTCTGGCTGAGTGGCTGTGGAGGGAGGGGATGGGGGTGTGCCATGGTCTGGTCCATCTGTCTGGTCTGTCCCTGTCTGTGCCTGTGGCTGTGAAAGGCAGGAGAACAAACAACACAGCAACCACCCTGCCCAGGGCTCTGTCAGATTCTTGATGCCTTAATTTGCTGTCCATGTCCATGTGGAAGGCAGTGAATTTCCATCTGTGCGGCTGAGCACAGGAATGTGCCATGGCCTGGGCCCATCCCTGTCTGGGCTCCTGGCTTCAAAATACAAGATAATATCACCAACCAAAGGAAGCATGCACCTTGGCTCACCTGGCCAGCCCAGGCTGTCAGGCCCACATCTCCCTGGCACACAGGAGACACTCATTCCATGGTGTCATGGGCCACCACCAGACAACTGCCCGCTCTGGCAGAGCCACCACACCAGTGGTTGGTGCCGAGAGCTGGTGTCATTTCTGATTGCTGAACTCAGCGCTGGTGTCCTTGTACAAATTAGGAAGTCTCTGGTTCTGTGGCTGAAGAGGGGAGTGCACCAGGCTGCTCATGCTGTGATGCACCTGGAATTGCTTGTGGCCCTGCTGCTCTGGCACAAGCTCGGGTCAGGAACATGTGTGTGACATATCTCTGGTCCCACTGGTGTGCACAGCACCTTTGGGAAGAGCGATGTGTCCTTCCCACACATTTTCATAGGAACATGATGAAGTGCCAATGAAATGAACTGCAGGTGTGTTTTCTATCCTGGAGGTGTAAAGTTGCTGCAGTGATTTCCTAATTAATTATCATTGTTAATTATTTTTCCCAGGGTCCTCTTCCCTGCTGACTTTTCAGTTTGGAATCATTGGCTGTCCCCACCAGCCTTCACCAGCACTGTATGTTGCAGATGGAAACATCATGGTTGTGGTTGCTGTTTGCTGTATGATTGGTTTTATCCCACATGGAGATAAAGTGTGGCAAAAGCCAGGATGTAAATCCCAGAGTGGACTTTAGGAAAGACGAGAAAGAAAATGCTTGTGACAGAAGATGGGCCCAGCAGTACATCTTATAGCCTGTGAGAAGATAACAAAATTACTGCTGAAGCTAGCAAGCATTTCCAGGCCAAGTTTGTTTGCCACACATGGATGTGGATCACCTAATTGCCTGGGCCATAGCCATTGGGAAAGAATGGCTATAAATTATTTCTGGGATAAAATTTCTTCCTCTCACCCTCTTCGATGATGTTTATGTACGAGCTGGGGCTCCTCTGATCTATTTACCGAGGAATGATTTGCAGAAAATGCGTCTCTAACAAGACTGTGCCCTTCCTTATGGCTCTGTGATGCATGGCGTGCTCCCGTGCCAGCTCACCCCCTCACTTTCATGTGGCAGTGAGTGCCTGGAAAGGGGAGCAGCGGGGCAGCCTCCCCTGCCCGCAGGGTGAGCCCACCACACTGCGGAAGGTGAAAGGCATTCACCCCATTTCTAGCACGGGCTGCATGGTCTTTTCGCAGGAAAAGCTCAAACCCATGGGGGCCAGGATGAGGACGGCATCCCTGCCACGCTGTCACTCTCCCTCAGGGCTGGGCCCCCCACAGGCACGGGCGCTGACACCTGCCCGACCCATCCTTCCCTGCAGAAAGGCAGCAGCTTCCGCGGGGCCGTCTCAAGGGCCAAACCGAGCCCTGGCCGGGCAGCCGGACCACGCCGGAGCTCCGGCAGCCCCGAAAGACACCATGGGCTGCGGCATTTTTGGCACTCAGACGCCGAGGTTCCCGGCAGGGAGGACGGGCTGGCTGCCGCCGCACAGAGGGGCTGAGGGGGGAGCGGGGCCAGCAGCCGCAGCCGCCGCCCCCCGTGCGCCTCTGGGGGTGCCCCTGGCGGCCCCCGTGCCCCGGCCAGCCGCTCCCAGCACGGCATTCCCGGCACGGCATTCCCGGCACGGCACTCCCGGCGTTCGGCAGGGTGCAGCTGCCCTCTGCCGGCCTCCCGCCGCACAGCTCCGCTCCTGGGAAAGCGGCGTGGGTGCGCGGCTCCGCGGGGCTCATGGGGAACGAGCCCGGCTCCCTTCCGGGCCGGATCTGCCCATGGAAGTGTGCAGGACTGGTGCTCCTGGCTGGATTTCCCCAGGCTCGGTCGCCCGTTGTGGGATGAGCGGGGAAAGTTGAACTGTAGCCATAGGTGCTGGAGCGCCCGCACTGCATGGAGAGGGTGAGAGACTGGAGGTGCTTGGCGCTGGTTTTCAGATGCTTCAGCGTCCCTGGATGCTCCTTCTGGGTTTTCTGATATATCTGTGTCATCCCCAGCCATTTCTGCTCCCGGCAGAGGAGATCTGGCTTAGTCGGATCTAAGTCGACAGTCCCTGAAATAGAATTTAAAAAGCATATTTAAATCCTAGTTTTGAAAGCAAATCTCATCCTTTGTCCCAGAGGAGAATTGGGGATGTCATGCTGGTGCATTCAGTGCTCAGTTGGTGAGCGCTTCATTGCTGGTGAGCACCAGAGAAAGCAGAGGTGATGAATTC
Source organism: Acrocephalus scirpaceus scirpaceus (assembly GCA_910950805.1). Taxonomy (NCBI): domain Eukaryota; kingdom Metazoa; phylum Chordata; class Aves; order Passeriformes; family Sylviidae; genus Acrocephalus; species Acrocephalus scirpaceus. The sequence continues at coordinate 48,282,949 of OU383774.1, read as the reverse complement.
CTTCACACTTAGCCCACATCACTGTTGGCATTTGGGGGGCTGGAGGCTCAATGCTGCAGAGCTACATCAGCTGCAGGCAGGTAGCAGAGCATCCAACCAGGATGTGACCACACAGGTGACAATGCTGTTGTCTCCTGTGGTCAGCACTGAAGGCAGCTGGCTGAGTTGGCAGAGCTGGTCCTGATAGCTCACACCTTACTTGGGTGCTCCAGAATCTGGGTTTGTTTACTCCCTATGGCCAAGAAGCAGAAGGACAAAGTCCCAGCTCTATCTGGTTTTTTTCCTGCTAGGCCTTCCCAAGGGATTTCCCAAGGGTGCTGTGAGTGATGCTGTATCCATGCATCCCAAGGTGTGTGGAGGGGATAGCTGTGACTGTAAACTGAGTTTTGAAGTTGCATTGCTATTTAGCTTCACCTGACACAAGGACGCAGTGTTACCCCAGAAAGCCTCTTTCCATGTCAGAGAGAGGCTGGAATGAGATACCATGTGAAAAATAACAGGCTTTTTAGTGCCCAGATGGGTATGATCTCCAGCTGTGCACAATTCCAGGCAATGCCTGTACAGGGAGAGCTCTGGAAGTGCAGTTTTCACTTACCATAAATGATGAGTCAAACCAGGAAGGCCAGGCACAGAAGAAGGCAGCCCCTGCCACAGTGCCTGTGGGCTGTGGAAGAGCAGAGGGGCAGAAGCACTCCTGAGCCAGGATGCACAGGGATGCCTGAGTGAGATATTTGACCACAGCACCCCATGGAGATCTCAGGTCCACTATAGCATGTGGTAGCATCTCTGTGCAGCCAACTTTCTTCTGCTGAACTTTGTTTTCCTTCTGTTTTTTCTCCATTGCAGTCCTGGGTGTCCCAGCCTGCTCCACTGGGTGCTGGCTGGGCAATGCCATGACATCTCCAAATTCTTGTCATCCTTAAAGGAAAGTCCCCACACCTGGTGGTGCCTGCAGAGCATCAGCAGCAGGAATAGAGGGAATAGGAAGTCCACTCTGGGAATGTTAGCAGGGAAGAATAGGAACTGTGTTTTTCTTGCTCTACTTGGAACAAAAAAAGATTATTTAAAGTGGAACAGTCCCTCTCATGCTTTCTAATTTAACATGATTGATGATAATTTTCTTGGACAACTACAATTCTCACAAATACTTTGGTGTCATTTTGGAGAATGGAAAAAGCATTATGTTGATTTGAGCTGCAGAATTACCAGTGGTCACTGAAGTGTACAAATAAAAATAACTCTTCCAGGATGGTTTGGGATTGGAATACTAAATGCAGCAGTGGTTGCTGCTTTCAGGAAATTGTAGATTGAGTGATTCAATATTAACTGTTTTAAACATAACTAACAATACAGCAGAGTTTTAATTAAAAGTGCCTTGAAGTAAGTAATTATTTTAGCAATTCAAACAGGAGCTAAAAATGAGGTTCTCATCCTTTTGTAAAGCAGGACACTGTTAAAGGACAATCTTTTTTTCCAGAAGAATTTAAGTTGTTATTCTGGGTCTGAAGGGGCAAAAAGACATGGGATTATTGTTTTGCCCAAGACAAGACAGCAATGAGCATGGAGCCTGAAAGAGAATGATGTGCTCACTCCAGCCCCTGGGCCTTGAGGCCAGAGTGTTCCAGTCTGGCTATTTCAAGAGATGCTGCAGAACCAGGATTTCCACGGCAAAGAAAGTTTTCCCTTGTTGTGTGTTAGAAGATCCCTGGCAGTGGAGATCTGGGTCCCAAGGCCCAGGTCCTGTGAGAAGAGACATATATCCACCGCTGAAAACATGTCTTCAGGACAAAATTCTTTTGAGAAAGAAGAATTACTGTTATCTCCTTCCTGGTGAAGCTCCATCAACTCCTGACAGCCTCTGGGGCTGGGGTTTGGGGGCAGCTGGCATGGGATCTTGCCATGACTGTGGACCACAGGTGTTTCTTGCTGGTCTGGAACCTGAACTCATGAGTGAAGTTGAGCATCTGCTTAAAAGCTTCAATGCAGGGAAGTCTAAATGAGAGCTGGAGATCGGCTCCCCTCTTCAGACCTCACAGACATTCAGCCTTCTCCAGCCTAGAGTTGACAGAGTCCATGGGACAGTTATCCACCTAAACCTGGCAGCAACTACTTCCCTGTTCCCTTGGATTTCAGAAAAAAGTCCTTGTCCTGGAAGCTGCACTTCCCCTCCCAGAGATAACTAACTTGCTGCCTAATGGCAACACTGCAATAGCAGGAGTGGTGGAAAGATGAACAAAGATGCTATTATTTATGCACTTGTTACTCAACTCTTGTTTATAAAAGCAAGTATTTGTAGCCACTTCCCACCATAGGGAGGCACTGATACACACTGTGTGACATTTTCTGTGGGTGCCAGACTCCTCACTCAGCTGTGCTCTCGCCCATCTGGCCCTTTGCTGGGGCTAGCGGCTGAGGGTAACCCTGTGGATCCCACTACATGCATAATTACCAGCACAGAAGCCTGTGCCAGTGTAGCAAATTACAGGACAGATAGCACATGCCAGCCTCCAGCTGCACTGCCAGCAGCAAAGGTTTCCTGCAGTCGGTGCAGGTACTGCTGCTGGAGAGGGCAGCAGTGGGGACAGGAGAGGGAGGAGGGCTTTGCTGTCCATTAGCCAGGCTTGGGCCCTTTTTTTTAATTGTTTTCAATGTTTTTTTCATTTTTCACTTTCAATGTTTCAGTGTTTTTTCATTTTCTGGTTAGTTTGTCTGTTTTGAAGAGGACCAAAAAAGCAGAGTTGGGTGAGAGATGGGAAACTGCCGGCTGGGTGAGCACATGCTGAAGTTTCACTGCCACAGCACAGTGCTGTGTGAGCCTCAGTGCTCTTGGGGGCTGTGGGAACAGCTGAGAGGCTACCACAAATAAAAATATGAAACTGCTTCAGGCTCACCCCTCCGCTCAGAGACTTGTGAGATGTCGCACATCCTCTGCCAGGCAGTAGGATGCAGGTCAGAGCTATTCCTTCCTTCACGTGGAATGCCCACCCTGAGCCCCAAGATGCATGGGCTGCTCCCCATCCCTAGCAAGGGCAAGTGGCAAACGGGCAACTGACCCAGCCTAGGGGCAATAACGCAGCTAGTGGGAGCACCCCTGCCCGCAGGATGCCCTGGGGGAGCTTGCATCCTCAATTCCCCTGTCCAACAGGAGCCCCGAGGTGCCCTGCAGGTGGGAAGCATCCCCAGGCAGTTTTGCTTGGGGCTGGAGGAGTGGCTGCTGCAGGACTGTGCGTGCTTCCACTCTGTCAGCCAGGCAAAGATCTCTGCGGACACGCTTGGCTCATCCTGCTGTGTCAGGGAAATTTTTTCAGACATTCAGCCTACATTTCTGCTTTCTTAATCTCATTCTTAATGTTCTTTGCTTAAGCCCTTGGGGCAGTAAATAGGAGGCAGTTTAGCAGGAATAGCTAAGTAGCTGTAATGAGATTTCTGCTCAGGACAGTCTTGCTTCTCTGTTCATCTGCGTCATGCCACTTCTGCTTGAGTCAGCGTCCCCTGGAGAGAAGTGCTGCTTGCTGAGGTCTTCCCCCAGGATTTATATTTAGTTCTTTCAAATCACAACCAATTACCTTTAGATGCCTCTCCCTCTGTTCCCGTGGCTGACTGTAGGTTCTTCAGCTCCTGGCAAAAACTGGAGAGCACAGGTCCTTCCCACCTGAAGTTTGTCTGTTCTCAGTTGCAGCTGCTCCTCATAGCGAGGTGGTCTCCTGCAGCATTTCCAAGAGTAGGAGTAGGGTCAGTGTTGTATTCACTTTGACCTCAGCTGCTCACAGACACAAGAGAGTTTTTGCAGGTCTGGAGCTTCCGTTTTGCTCTAACAACAACTCTTTTCTTTTTATTTACAGATTCATTTAAGTGTTCTGCAGTTACTGCTTTCTATTGACTTTATTTACTTTTCACTTTTGTCCTGCTTCTTTCTCACCTTACAATTAAGTTCTCTGAACTCCTGCCCACTCTTTCTCCTCCTCCCCTTTCACACATCTTTTTCCTCCCAGGAGTGAGACACTCACTGGGATGGGCAGCAGCTGCAAAGGTCCACAGAGAAGCTGCTGTTAGCCCTAAAATGCAACTGTAAATGAGGGCAGACTTCCCTGTACACTCCCCTCTCCTGCCCCCTGCCCCGTTTTACCCAGCTGATAGGAAATTTGCCTCCTGAGCCTGCTGCAAACTGCTCCTAATTATCCTAATGGTCCTCTAGTGCTGTAGTCCTACAGGCATTCTTACCCTTGGATGCCCTCCAAAGCCCTTCTGCTGCACCCCAGGGCACACAAAACACACCCTTGGCACCCACTGCTATGAGAAGGCACCACACTGGCAGGCTGTGACATATTATTTCAGACCCTCAGAATGGGGAAACCATGGGAAAACAACAATTACATTTAATGACTGTGGGGGCACAGTGCAGGACTCCAAGCCTGGGCCAGCTCTGAGAGACAAAGCCACCTTCCAGCAGGCTGGGCACAAGTCCCTGCCTGCCCACAGAGATGAGGATGCCGTCCCTGGCTCAGGGAGGAGATGGAGGTGGCTGCCATCAGATGGAGAGGTGCCTGTGTTGCACAGCCACAGAGCTCAGTCCTGCTAAGCAACACCAGCGGTAAGGGCTTGAGCAGCTCAGGCACAAAGTCACCTGAGACTGTAGCGTGCTCAGCTGTGCTGCTCCAGTTGTCTGAGCTCACCTGGACCAGCTTCTCCTGCACAGTTCCCCCAGGTAGCTCCTGAGGGGCAGGTGGATGTGCAGAGGAATCTGTAGCAGCTGGGAGGTTTGCTCTGTGTGTGGCAATGAATAGTAATGGGTGCAGTGTCATCCACTTCTCCTCGAGCACTGCCTGGCCTCCTGCTGACCTGCCCAGCCTGCCCTCACCTGAGCACCAAACACCGGGCTGGAGGGTGGCATGGATTTATTGAGGGGGACTGTCAGGGAGCAATCTCCACAGTTGTAAGCATTTTTGTTCAACATATTCCCTGCTATTGCAGGAGGTTTTGATGCAGCAGTGAGCCTTAGCACAGTCTAGCTTCAAATTTTTTTTTAACAATAATCTGAATTTTATTATAAGATGCTGGAAGGTTTTTTTTGCCTGTGGTGTGCAGGGAGATGTGAACAGCTCATTCTGGGGTCTCTGTTGCCCATGAGTGTACAGTCTCTGATGGATGTTGTTCCTTACAGGTCCATGCCTTTGCCAGCGTGTTTCAGGCTCAGCCCAGCCTCCTCCCATAATGTTTATCACCTCTGAAAACACCCACAGCATTTGAATCAGTCTGTTTGGGAAGTAATTGATGTTATCAGATGTATGTGTCAGAAGGAATTTGTCCCTAGAGCAATTAGGTTGGTTGGTTGTCTTTCATGGGATCTCTCTTGATTTATATAAATTGCAGTAAATATAGGCTTGGCCTCCTGTTAGTCAGGCTGGGACTGGTCTGACCGGGGTGATGAAAAGCTCCTGGGTTTAATGTCTCTGCCTATTTTCTTGTAGGTGAGCTCCTACATTTGCTGCCTGCACGTGTGCACAGATGGTCACCAGTGGCCCTCCCTGAGCCCTGCAAGCAGCAGCTGCACACTGCAGCACGGGGCAAAGCGCCTCCACAGCACCCCTGAGCCATCATGCTGGCACAAAATGGGCACTTTTGCCTCAAATTCCTCCTCGGAGCAGCTGGCACGAGGATGCCCCTCTTTGGCTCTTCCTGTTATGTTACAAATTGATATTCAAATAATAAGGGATGTAAAATAATGCCCTTCCTGTGACAGCTGCGGAAGAAGCCTGCGTGTATCGTACACAAACAGGCCCTGACCCTGGCACCTCAGGGCTTGACTAAGCCTGTTGATGGGCTGCAGATATAACATGTTTTGTGCTTCCTGAGCCAAATCCCAAGGAAATGCCTGCTGCTTCTAGAAGGCAAAACAGCCCTGGGCTGTGCTGGGGCAACAAGCAGGGTAAAAAGCCACCTGAGGATGAAAGCATGCTCTAGTCCCCATTTAATGGACCAGAATAGCTCCCATGGGTCTCAGATCTAAAGACCTTCCTCTTGCAAAGCCTCTGCTCTGGAGGGGCCAGGGAAGTCACATCTCCAGTCACAAAGAAAAGTAATATATTTTCTCCTCTGTGGAGTGGTTCTGGAAGAGCTGAAATTGTGCCAAGCCAGAGCTGTCCCTGCCTGGCAAAGCTCTCACAGACCAGAACTCACACCTGCTCTTTCACAGGTAGCCAGGTCCACCCAAACCCTCCTGCCCTTGTGGTTCCTCCTGATGATGACATCCATCCCTTGCCCTGGTCAGGATAGCCTTGCATTGGAGATCTCCCTTGTGGTGAGCTGAGGTTTTCAAGTCTGGTTCTATCACCGCAGTGGTTTGGGAGAAACAAAAACCAACCAAAAAATAAAGCTGTGCTCAGGACCCAGTTGCCGAGGCTGGGACAGCCCATGGGCGTGCACTGTGTCCCAGAATGACTTCCACCCCAGCAGCAATCACGGTGAGGCACCTCCTGTGTCTCTAAGTGCTTCCTTCCGTTGTGCCCTCCCTCGCTGCGCCTGCCCCACGTGGGAAAATTTGCAATTCCCACTAGTGCAGGTGGGCTCATTCCCCAGGACCAGGGGTTCCCTCGTGACCTATTTGCAGCATGGAAGGGACATTGGCATTCTCACCCCTGTGCCCTTGCTTCTTGTGTCCCTGCACCCAGAAGTGGGCACTCACCACCAAAGCCGTGCCATCGCCACCAGCTTATACCTGGTGACAGGAATCCACCCGTGTGCCCTTGGCTTACCTCCCTGCACCAGCAAGCACTTCTATTGAAACTGTCTGCTGAACATAACCACAGAGACTTGCTCCAGCCCAGCTGGCAGGTGCAAAAAACTCCCTAAATCAAGGTGTCACTGTTACCCAGGATGCAGAATTATAACTTGCCCAAAAAGAGAAATAAATCTTGATCATTGTCAAGCAATACTTTGGTGAGCATTGCGGATGGTGGTGCTCACATATATTACTGCCTCTGAAACATCCTCAAATGCCTGAGAGGTTGCATAAATACATATTCTAACAATATTCATGCCTCACATGTTAACACAACTGTTAAGCTACAAACAGCAGGTGAGTAAAGAGAGGAAGGAAGATGCTTGATTGCTGTAGGAACCTAAAGGACAGTGGAGCCAGGGAGCAAACTTTTTTTCCTAGCTTTGCCAGAGGCAATTCTCTGATCATCATATCCAGAATTCATGCATTCCTCTAAGGTGAAGGTCTTGGGTCACGTGCTTTTTGCTCCAGGGCCAGCTAGAGACCGAAGACCTCTGGATTTTTTCTTGTTGTGACTACTACATGTGGGTATTTACTATTTGATGCTTAATCAAACAGAAACGTGCATAAATGTGATGTTATTATAGTAATAATGATAAACCCCAAACGACAGAATGCAAGAAGACACCAAATTACTCTGAAACGAGTCAGACTGTCAAAAATGAGAAAAATGCTAGATGTCAGTAGAGCCTTAATTCCCACCCACCTCTGGGTGACACAGGTTGACAGCCTGTAATTGCACCATGACACACCAGTTTGCTCACAGGCCTGGGATGAGGGTTTTCAGGAGGAGGGAGATGGCAGGAGAGGAGAAGCAAGCCAAGCATGGCCAGCAGTGCCAGTCACTCCAGGTCCCTGCTCTAACCCAGCATCCTTTCCTTCATCAGCTGTGGGTCTGGAACATTCATTCCTTCCACTTACCCCCTTTTTGCCTTTACTATCCTCCAGTTTGTGGCTTGGTTATGTGCACCCAGGTACTCCCTCCACAGGCTTTATAATGGTTAATTTCCTCCCAGGTGCTTCTGCAATGGTGTTCCTGTGGCAGCAATTTGCAGCTGCTACTGATGCTGTCTCCTCTGTTCCCTTGCAGGCACAGGCAAGCCTCCCCCCTCAGCTGTGCAATGAGGGGGCTGGGGTCAGTCTGCCCATCTTGTCTGGGGTGCTCATTGCAGGCTACTTGTAGTGTGCAGAGCATGTTTTGGTGCAGCTCCGCATGCCTGGCCTGCCTCAAAATTCACGCAGCTCTCTCCCTGCTTTCTGGGTGTCTGGGAGACAGGGAAATCACATGATTTGTGGGTTGATGGGCTGGTGGCAGAAACAGAAATATCACAAGTTCAGCGAGGGTAGATCCCCATTCTCTGGCAGGGCCATTAGCTCCTTCAGCCTGTCACTTTAGCAAGTCACTGTTCCTCTTTCCCTTCTTTCTTTCTCAACTGCATCACACAGGCAGTGATCTTTCAGGCAGGAACCTTTCCTTTGCACAGCCCAGACATGTTCCCAGAGCATTGTCTCTCCTGGCACAGATAGGAGCATGTATTCCAGCCAATCTCCAGTATGTGACCATGTAATCAATTGTCCTAATCCACAGGTTAAGTGAAAGCTGCACAAGTAATTTTTCTAAGATGCTACTCAACTACATCTAAGAAAGAGTGATAATATATTGTATTTGTATACCCTAGACCAGCAATTTTTTATATCATGTACCATGCTGGTAGAAACATGTTCTGAAGTATGAAACTAAATGGTTTAAAATGCTGACCTATCAGTTTTTCTGAGTACTTTGATTAGTTCTTATTTTCTGTTTGCACAGCGGTATCTAAATTCAGCTTTCCCTCAGGTCTTAAATGGTAAAAACTGCAAACAAGCCACACTTATAGGGAGATCCAACCCTTCAAAAGCATGACTTCTATGGGGGAAAGACCACAGGTGACCCTGACCATCCTGCACTGATGCTGATCAGTTCTACCAAAGGAAGGAGAAACACTGAGGCATCCTCCCCATCCCCAGCTCTTCCTGTGTTCATGGTACACCACAGCAAACCATCAATTTGGCAGGAGAATTCTCTGCTGTGTAATGACACCTTCCAGCCTTCTGTGCTTTCTTGCAGTGATGTAAAAGCCACAGGCAGGTCATTGGGATGTAGATCTTTGAGAGCTACTGTGCACACTCCTGCTGAAAGACAGCACAGCTTGTCTGCCAGAGCCTTAGTTAATCCTGTCAGTGGGTGCCTGGAGACCCTGGTGTGAGCCTGGGCAGCGACGGACACTGTGTGGGAGTAAATAAATGTCAGATAAGTATGAAATTACTTTGTAGTGGGGACAGGTGTGTAGAATTTAAAGAAAACCATGCTGATATCTGCCTACCCTTGGATCAGATCCAAGGAGGCCCTGTCACTCAGGGTGCTCCAGCTTCTTCTGGTGGTGCAGCCAAACTCTCCTGTGGGCTCGGCTCTGCAGTCATGGAGGAAAGGCTGCTTGGACCTTCACTCTGCCCCTAGAAACAACCTCACCCCTTTTTCTCAGAAGAAAATCTTCCCTTCTTCCCTTCCCCAACTGTTATTGATTCTTAGCTTATTCAGGGAGCAGTTTTTGATATTCCTGCAACACCTTTTTGGCAACATTCCCTCCCTCAAGGAGAGAGGGTGTGCACAGTCATCCCCTGGCCTGACAGCAAGCAGTACCCTTAACAACAACTTCAGTGCTTAACTAAGGGACCAACACTTCCTGTAAGATGCCCTCTCCTCTTAAATTGTCAGGGTTGAAAGATTCAGTGCAACAATGCTGTGACCCAGTGTGGATTGTCATCCTCACCTGCCCAGTGTGTCCCTCTGAGTGACCCTGCACCATGCTGTCCTGACACTGACAGCAATGGACTGTGGAGCCTCTCCATAAATTCAGCTTGGATGAATGAGCAAACTAGCAGCTGCTCTCCATTTGCAGTTATTGAGACATTCGTGGGGCTGGATGGAGCCCAGCCATAACAGCAATTGCCCATATTAGGATGCCGGGGATATTGGGGTCAGCCTGACCAACCTGCTGGCTGCAAGAAGCCCTTCCCTGATGAGGCAGAGGAGGACAGAGCTATGAGGAAGAGTGAGGCAGTGTTCCCTGCAATGGCAACCCTTTGCCACACAGCAAAAGCCGTGGTGAGGGTGTAACAGGGAGACCAGGTGTACTCCACACACACTTCATTGCTTGAAATTGTAAGCCTAAAGAATGCTTTTGCTGCTGTGGTGGAAAGCTTTGGTGGCCCCACAGGAGCTCTTCTGTGGTGACTTGGTGGTTAACCACTCATGGTGGATGAGACTCTTCTTGCTCAGCGCTGAAGAGGGCCACAACGGGAGCCTGCTTTGTCCTCCCAGGGCTTCAGTTGGAGGAAATGGACTTAATCCATGATAAACAGTGAGGTGGCAAGCCCAGAGGCAGAGCGACACAGCATGCCCAAAGCAAAGAGAGCAGCTGTCCCTGCTGCTTGCTCTGCTGCTGCCATCCTGCCACGTGAAGGCAGCCGGGGCTGCTGCCAGGGCCCAGCTCCAGAGACAGCCGAGCATCGCCTCCACTAAGCAGCTTTCCTTACAGCTCCCTAGGCAGGATCAGCACTGCGGATGAGCTGAGGCCACCCGTGCTCTGCCAGCACTGGGGTCTCCACAGCTGCTTGCAGGTTCAGCAGAGCCCTCCTCAGCAGGGAGCTGCGGGCAGCTCTGGGCTTGCACAGAGCAGCACACCAGAGCCTGGTGCCCCATATGGTCTGGCCACAGGTCTCTGTTGGCTTTCTTCGTGCTGCCACAACCATGTAATCCCTTCCCAAGCGAGCCAGGAAAAATCTTGCAGTGGGTGCTTGGTGTATCACATCCTGCCTGAGCTCCATCTGGCCTGGAAATTGGAGGGGGGAGAGCTTAGTCTGCAGCTTCCTGTGCAGTACCAAGCTGCCCAGAGACTCCATTGTTACCCTAAATGCCCTTTTTCTGATAGCAGAGCCAAGGGGAAACTGCTGAAACATGGGTGTCTTTCATTCTCTTCTTTTATTTTTATGTTTTTGTGGGCTGTGACTGCCTTGCCCTGTGCACTGTGCATGGCAAACCAATGGGTGTTTTCAGGGCTGCAGGGTGGCCTGGCAGGAGCATTTTGGGGTTGGCTCTGCAGTGAAGTAGCTGTCTGTCTGTCTGTCTGTGGAGCTGCCTGCAGCCACCTCTGGCACAGGAGGCCTTTGGCAGCAGTTCCACAGCTTAGCTGGACCTGTGGAACTCCAGCCCAGCTCAAAGGTAATGGGGGCAGTGGAGGCCATAATGGTGGATGGGGAATCATCCTCCTGTCTTGGCTTTTGTCACTTGCCCTGCCTGGAGACATGCTTTGTGTCAGGGTGTGCAATCCAGCACAGGGCCTGGACCCCATCCCTGCCAGCTGCTGGGGCAGCTGAGATAGAACATCCCCCACATCCTGCAGTAATCTGGGATGCAACAGTGCCTTGCTTGGGGCTGGGGATGGAGATTCCCCTCCTGCCTCACCCTGACCAGCACTCACCTGGATGTTACCTGTGCCTCCTCCCTGGCAGCAGCTCCAATCCCAAAGCCTGGGCTGGCTTCTGCTGGCATAGCCAGAGGAGGGGACTAAGGAGCCAAAAGCAGTACCCAGGGGAGGCACCACCAAAGCCTGTCAGGGTTAGATACCTGCAACCTCAGCCAGAGCAGAGGCAGTGCTCAGCCTTGGGACACGGCAGTGGTGCTGGACCCAGTGAAACTTCCCATCTCCCAGAACCCGTGGTTTGTCCCAGCCACATCCTGGCTCCATGCCAGGGAAGTGGGGTCATCCCAGCACTCCCAGAAATGCACACCCATGAGCACTTTAGCCATGAGCATTTTAAGGAGCAAGGGGCAGATGGCCCCTTTTCACAAGCTGCCTTTGCAGCTTTGAGGATATGCTTAGAGACCCAGAGCTTCAGTTTCTGCAGGTACTGAGCCCCACTACCCCTTTAAGGCAGCCCACAGCTCTGTCACCTGGTGAAATGTCACCTCCAATGGATTATGGCTGTGGCAGTGGTGGGGTGATGTGCCCTGTGTCTGCCCTTCTGAACACAAATTAATTGAGGCACAAATTAAGCCATTTAGCAGGGACACAGTCTTCAGATCTGATAAGTGGCTAATTTTGCTTCCAGGGTGGTGTGGCAGGTTGCACAGAGACAGAGATGGTGTACTTGTCCCTTGCCTCAGCCAAACATGCAAATACTAACAACTGGGTAATCGTGGGTGCTCGGTGTAGCCCTGAGGCATTCCTTATTTGCTTTGCAGCAGCTAACATTCATGTCTGACAAGAAAATCTTTCTTTTGATGTCTTTCTCTTTTTTTACAGCAAGCCTTCAACTTTTCTGAAGGGCTTTGGAAAAGCTAATCCTAACATCTGAGGTTTCATCTACCACCCACCATGCATGTCAGTGGTGTCAGCACTGGGTAGTTGGGGTTGGCACATACTGGAATTGTACTTCCACTTTTTACCTGCCAGGAAAATACCCCAGACCCTGGAAATACCTCTTGCCTAGGAAGGGAACAGTGTTAGATAGATGCTGAGCACTCAGAAATCATCAATTTTCCTCTAAAGGAGGAAGGCTCAAATTATGCCTGGGTGATGGGCAGTGCTGCCCCACACGAGCCTCAGAGGGGGACGTGGGCGTCACTTTGTGCAGAGACATGTCATTTGTTTGATGCAAAGGCCAAGCTAATCACCAGCCTGCCACAAAACCAAGAAACCGAAATATTCACTCTGTGGTCTGTTCTGGCTTCCCTCAGGCTGCCTTGGAGCATCTGCTACACTTGCATCCTCCACTGAAATACTGATTTGTTTCTGTCAGGCACCCAGAGTTGGTTCCTTGGTGTCAAGCTGACTTGTAAGACACTGCTTAATTTGGTGTAGGACATGATGGCACAAGGCATGGTGGGGCCAGGGCGACATGATTCTGCTGAGGCTGCGTGCATGGAGCAGAGCCTGCGGCACCTTCCTGCAGAGGAAAGGAGTGCTCTGTAAAATAAAATGCATGAGAGGACACAAAGCAGCTGAGAAGAGCAGCCTGAGACCCTTAAGGATCTGTCTGTGCTCCTGGCATCTCGTGGCTCCTGGGTACCCTGTGCCAAAACAAATCCCAGATGAATGCATGGTGGACTCTTACCTCCACCTGGGGTGTAGTTGGAAAGTAAATTGGTGAGTTTACCAGGGGCAGAGGAGGCATGCTGTGGTCTGTCCCCTCACAGCGCTGTGCCGCTGCTCCCACATGGTTCCTCCTCTTTGTCATCCAGCTTGGAGCCATTGCCCCCAGCGTTTTCCTGACTCACCTTCCCAAACCACCTCCTCCCGCCCCAGCTGCAGGGTGAGGGCACGCATTCAGCAGAGGTGTGATGCTAATAACAAGGTGTAGGGCAACATAAACAGGAAATCCTGCCACAAGATACCTCCACAAGCACTTAATCAGGCTTTCAGAGCAAACCATCACCCCAAAGAGATGGAGCAACCCTATGTCCTCTTGTAATGCCAGGTGGGAGTGCTGCTGTTGGGGTGACAGAGTACTGGTCCAGCTGCCTTGCCTTTGGCAGCTGTACCCTTCTGAAAGCAAATGTGAGAGGGAGTCAGATGCCTGGCAAATCCAAAGGAGAGAGGTTGACTTGCCAAAATTATTTAGTCTATTCAAGGCAGAGTAATAAAAGCTTGTCTGCGTAGTGTCTACTATTAGTGGACATGTTCCAAAATGTAGGTAGGAGATGTGATCCAAAAAAAAGTGTTTCCATTTTAATAACTAATTAAACAGCCTAACTTAGCCAGGGACCACTGCTGTGGAACTGAATCCAAAACCTAAAAGAAATAGTGGTAGCTATAGCCTGGAGCCTTAGCAGTGAATGAGTGATGGAGCAAAAACATCTGTCCCTTGGAAGAAGGTCAGAAAAGGCTGATAGTTCTCTTCCAAATGGAGAAAAACCTCTCTAGACTGGGAAATAAAACTGTTCCCATTGGACCCGTGCCCTCGAGTCCTTGACAAGCTGGCCAGGGCAGTGGCAGATGCTCTGTCTGCTGCTGTGGTTCAGGCATGTGGCTGAGCGTGGGCTGCAGTGGACAGGGCTTAGCACGGAGCCAGGGCGATGCTGTGCCGCCACAAGAGTGGCTGGTGTGCCCCAGCCTGGCCCTGGCCCTTCTTGTGGTGTTGCTGGTCTATTAAATCATCTGCTGGGCTGACAACTCCCCAGTGTCCTCATGGCTTTGCCTGCAAAGCTGGCTTAATTCCTGGCCTTGAAACAGGCTGGGAACACAGCATGCATGGGGATTTGCCATCCTCAGCATGTTTATCAGGCAAAACCTTTTCCATGAAAGTTAGGGTCAGCCCACAGCCTCCCCCATCATATTTTATGCTTGCATAAGCGATGGTGTTCACCTGGGTTTCCTGATGTTGCACTGATGCCAGCTTTTTATATGCTTTCCTCAGCACAGAGGGCATCCTGCCTTGTCTTGGGGGCTGTTTTTATTGGATTTGTACAAACCCGTTTGCCTGGGTTGCCTTTCTCTGCTGCTGCATTTGGCTGAGGTAGACCAGTAAGGTAAAAAATTACTCCAGAGAAGCAACAAGCTCCCCATGCATGTGCATGTCCACAGGGAAGAAGGCTGGAAGCTCAGAGTGTGGTGCCACATGCTGGGATGCAGCGTTGCACCAGCGGGTGCCGACAGAAGCAGCCACTGAGAGCATGAGCAGAGACCTCACCCTTCCTGGATTTGCATTCAGAACTGTGCAGCCAAATCAGGTGGGAAAAAATTGCCTCAACAGGTGCATTTGACAGAAAAATCTTTTTGTTTTTTTCCTCTGAGAGATTCCCCAAGCAAATCTGGAAAACCCAGAGAGGACGAGTTGGGCAGAGTTTGTGCTTAAAGCGGGCAGTCCTCTCCCCAGTGATGGTGTCTTATTTCTCTCTGTGAGCGTGGCTGCCAGGGAGAGCAATAAATCTTTCTCATGGAAGTACTTGGCATGGACCTAAATTCACATCCCTTTCTGCAACCCTCTCAACTGCAGCTCCTATTGCTGCTCCCAGCCTGCTGATCTGAGCACAGAGTCTTTCCAGGCTGCTGACACCTGCCTGCCTTGGGTCACACTTATTCCTGCTACCTTGGGTTGAGGCAGAGAGAGAGTAAGAGACTCTTCTTGTGGGAGGCTGCACTGGTTTATTTATCAGAGGAGGCCATTCTGCATGCCACAGTGGCTGGTCTGTGCTTGTCTCCAGGAGGGATTTGTGATGTGTGTTTGACCTGCAGATGCACATGGAACAGCCCCAGCAGAGCCCCACAGCTAAGGATCGTAGAGTTATAGAAGCATAGAATGGTTTGTGTTGGAAGGGACCTTGAAGATCACCTAATTCACATCTAACCCCCCTGCCATGGACAGGGATCCCTTCCACTAGACCAGATTGCTCAGATCTCCATCCAACCTGGCCTTAAACACTTACAGGGATGGGGCACCCACAGCTTCTCTGGGCAACCTGTGCCTCACCACACTCACAGTAAAGAATTTTTTCATAATATTTAATCCAAACCTACTCTTTTTCAGTTTGATGATGGAGAGTAATTGATGGAATTGATGGAAAGTGCTCGGATTGGCATGTGCATGTTTATTCCAAAATAATCCACGACATGACAGTTGTGGGATTTTGGGCCCTTGGAGCTTTGGGCCCTTGTTGGGCTGCTTCTTCTCCTGACCTCCAGGCTGTCAGAATAACAGCTTCTCTCCTCTTATCTCAGCTGATGCTATCACTGTTCCTCCCAGGCCCGCAGACACATGTCATGTGGTAAAATCTCCCTCTGGGGGCAGCTGCTGTGCCAGCCTGGCTGCCAGTGAGCCTGGTGCAATCCTTCATTTCCAATGAGGGTGGAAAGGGGTCAGGAATAAACGCTTCTCTACTTTTTAAAGTATCTTTCATCCAAAAAAGCCAGCACGGTATCCTGCCCTTTGATCTGTATACAAGAGCTGGCAAAGGAAGATTACAGCTTAAACCCCTCTTGGCACAAAGCACAGTGCTGGACTTTGTAAAATCTGAATTGTTCCTACCTCCAGTGTTAGTTTGGGCAAGTCCCTCACCCCAGCACCACTCCAGAGTAAGGAGACAAGGTCAGGTGGGGGTTTCAGTAGGGGTTTGCCTTCTTCCCAGCATCTGTCTTTTGCTGAGTGGGGATAGACTGATTCTGTGAAAGCCACTTGGGAAGCTAGTCATTGGACTGCAGCTGGACACCCAAGTCACTGCCTGTTCTGCCACAGAAACAAGGCTCTGATCGCAGGGAGATGTGTCTGTGTGCCCAGAAACACACCCTCAAAAATGCACTCCTTCTCTGGTGGCACTGAGGATGTTTTTTCCTCACACACTGGTATTTTGCTGAGCTCAAATGTCCCTGGCAGTGAGAGCCTGAGCAGCCTCGTGTCTGAGGGACCCAGGGCTGCCCGCCGGAGCTGAGGATGGAGGAGCAGTGGTTTGGCTTTCTGCTGGCCAATGAGATGAGTCATTTGGGACCTTCCACTCTCTTTATCATCAAAAATAAGGTGGTAAGTAAGCCTTGTAATACCCAGCTTAAAATACAACCCTGCTGTTTAAAAAGGAATCACAGAATATGCTGAGTTGGAAGGGAACCACAAGGATCATTGAAGTAAACCCTTAGCCCTGCACAGCACCATCCCCAAGAGTCACACCATGTGTCTGAGAGTACTGTCTAAACCCTTTGAGGACTCTGGCAGGCTTGGTGCTGTGACCACTTCCCTGGGGAGCCTGTTCCAGTGCCCAACCACTCTCTGAGTGAAGAACCTTTTTTTGATATCCAACCTAAACCTCCCCTGACACAGCTTCAGGCCGTTCCCTCGGGTCCTGTCACTGGTCACCACAGAGAAGAGATCGGTGCCTGCCCCTCCTCTTCCCCTCATGAGGAAGTTGTAACTCCAATGAGGTCTCCCCCCAGTCTCCTCCAGGCTGAACAGACCAAGTGACCTCAGCTACTCCTTATACAGCTTCCCCTCAAGGCCCTTCACCATCTTCATTGCCCTGCTTTGGATGCTCAACAGTAGTTTAATATCTTTTTCATATTGCAGTGATCAAACTTCACACAGAATTCGAGGTGAGGTGAGGACAGGTTTGCTAAATATACCTCTTACTACTGTTTCCCTGTGTGCCATAATTGTGTGTAATTGCTCTATGTCCGTGACAAAGAGGCAAAAATGGAAATATAAGGTAGGTTCCCTGACCGTAGTTTTTAAGGGAAGCATGGGGGGAAAGGTGGCAGATTGACTCCTCATTACCTGCCAAGTGACCAATAAAGTCTCCTCAGATGTTGAGGCAATGTTCAAACATGCCAAACAGATAAGCTGAAAGACTTTTCTGTGCAATAGAATTTTGGAGAATGGCTGGTCACCTGGGCTCAATACCCCTCCTGTGATACACAGGTGGGATGCTGGACCCAGGGCTTGCTCCAGCCTCTGGATTATACAGGACGTGGCATCCCAGAGGATTTGGGAGAAGTTCTAATAAAGGCTGTGCCTGGAGTGAAGGCACAGCCCATGCCTTGTGAAACCAGCTCTCTTGGCCCTGACCCAGCAGCTCAGCCAGGGGCTGTGCCAGCAGTCCAGGCTGCAGATGGTGGGAGCAGGACACAAGACATGGGCACCTTGTCCTGGATGCTGCCAATTCCTGCAGAGAAACCTCCTGGGGTTGGGTCTCTCTCCATACGTTTATATATCACATGCAGAGTGAGGGTACTGCTCAGGTTTCTCCCCAGTTCATCATTTTTGGGAGATGTTGGTATCCTTACCTTGGTCCTGGATTTGTTCTCAATTTGACAGAGGGAAAAACTGAAAGATAAAGAATGGGAGTGTGTAGGAATGGTCTGCTTTTCACAGCACATCTCCCTCAGCACAGAGGCTAGAGGCAAACCCCACCAATCTGAGGAGCTCAGGACCAGGGGCCACCTCTAAGCTGGCCACTTTGCAGCAAGACACTGTCATGGAGCAGCTGCCAGGGCCTTGGATGTGGAAATGGCAGTGCCCTGTGTGCCTCCCACCTACCTGTGCCCAGGCAGGGCTGTCAGGTGAGGAGCGGAAACACTTTGCTCCCCACCCAGCTGTGACTCACAGGGCACCTGCTCTGCCTGAGCTGCCTTAACCATTTCCACATACATGGCTATCTGACCCATTCCTTGGGCAGGTGTCCCCTTGGCAGGTCCCTGGTGCTCCAGTGGCCCTTGAAGAGCATCCTACCTGGCATGGGACAGTGGCTTGTGGACCACTGTGATGTTCCTCCCAATGCCATGTGCCAGCTCTTGCACCTGAGATCCATGGGAATGCTCTGTCACCAGCCTTGAGAGACAGCATCACCTGCATGGCACAGAAACAAGGCATGGGTGTTGCAGAGATACTTCGTGATTTGCCCTGGAAACTACCCCTCCGAGTTCCTGATCCTCCTGATCATCCTGTGACCTGTCCAGACAATCATGATGCTATTTTTGCCTCATCTGGATCCGTGCTGCAGTGTCATATGAATATAGCTTGTCATCGTGATAGCTCTCTTCCTTCCTAATCTCTCATCACTGTTGTTGGTCATCTGCAAGAGAGTGACTCTTTTCCTGTGACAGAAGAGTGTCATTCTAAAGGATTACTTTCAGACAACCCTCTTGGCAGCTGCAAGTTACTTTGTTTTACACTTTGGTTTACACTTTGTTCCTTAAACCTGCTGTTTTGTCTTTCTAGCACCACATGAAAGAGACTTCCAGGTTCCCTTTTAGTTTCCTTTGCTACCCTTCAGCAGGTTTGGTGCCTAAAATCCCATAGGAGTTTGCAGGAGCTGAGCACTGCTTTGGAGAAGCAGCAGGGACCAGCCAGTGGGAACTGCCACAAGAGCAGTTGGAGCTTTCACTGAAGCTGTAGGCTCCAAGAGGATATGCCTAAGTGTCCATGGCTCCATTTGCTGCCTCAGGTGGTCTCTGGGCTGTGTGGCTGTGATCATCATCCTGGAAGCTCTGAGTGAAGCACACCTGGCATGGGACAGCTGAGCTCACCGTGCCATCATTTTGCCATCTGCAATCCTCATGGAGATCCACGATGTGGGATCTGTTGGGAGGTGGTTCTGGGGCTCAGTCACCTCAACCTCCTTCCCACTTTAGGCCCCAGCTTTACTCCCAGGCCTGTCCCTTTCACATGGTGGGAAGGAGCTGCTGGCATTTGTGCCATGCCAGTGCTGACTCCTTCAGCGTGGCTGCTGGAGTGTGTGGTGTTGGGAGAATCTCTGTCAGTGAGACAGACAGGGCTCCCTGGGTTTGTGCTTGGCAGGAGCCTCAGTGGAGCTCTGGGGCTTTTTCCAACAAACCAGAACTGCCACAGTCCCCTGAAACAAAAAAGTTTATCTGGAATAAACACACTGTTCTGGTGGGAACCCCTTCATTGAAAGCTGACGGGTTCCCTCTGTGTCCCATTTGGGACTGGCTGCTCCCCTGTGGTTGGTGCAACCCTGTGCCACCTCCTGGGCCAGTTCTACAGAAATGAACCCCTGTCCATGCCTCTGTCTAACCTGGGTCAGACATGCCAGAATGGGTGATTTTTCTCAGTTTAATGATGATGGAGCTGCAGAGTGGAATTGCCCACCTGGGGGAGAGCACCTTATGCCTGCAAAATAGCATATGCTCTGCTTGAGAAACTGTTGGGTTTCCAAAGAGATTATAACAGCCAGAAATGCCCCTTCCTAAAGAATTCAGTGACCAATAGCCTTTGGGTTGGAGGGAGAGAATTTAATCTGAATCAGATACCTGAGAGATTTCAAGAAAGAAAAGGAGTGGAAAAGGCTGCTGTGAGTGGAATTTCCACCCAGTGCAGGCAGCCCAAGGACCTGGGGCACAAAAATGCACCAGGGGAGTTTGCAGCAAAGCAGTGGGAATAAAATATCTGCTTTGCAGGGAGCTGTGCCCCTGGCTCTCCTGGCAAAAGGCCTCATGGTGGGTGGGTGTCAGGCCTTTTATCTGCACTACCTTTGTAGTGATAAGGCTCTGGTTCTTGAGAATACCAGAGATCAAGTGTGGAAATCAAACGAGGGCTTTAAAACGAGTGCTTTACTTCAAGCTGAAGGAAATAAAATGGCCACCCTGCTATCCTCAGGGAGCTTTAGCAGCTTTAAAACAGGCAGCTCCAGCTCTCCACTTTCATACAGCAAAGCAAAATCTGTATTTGATTTGTGTGCATTAAGAGGGCGGAAGAGTCCTGTGTAAATTTGAAAATTTCATAAGGAGAAAAGAAAAGGAGAAATCCTATGTTAGGTTTAGAATAAACAATGTTTAGCTGTGTTTTGCAGTTTGTGTTTTTCTCAGACATAGCTATCAGCAGACTCATCAGACTGAATCATTTCAGAGCAGTGCTTAAGCCTGCTGCTTTATTCTTTATTGCCATCAGAAGTTAAACAGAAACAACTCTTTCTCTTTACCCTTCTTTTTAATTTTCTCACCTTTTTTTTATGTGTACAATAGAATTACAGAGTCACAGGATGATTTCAGGGAGAGAGAACCCAAGCCATGGCCAGCTCCAAAGCTAGACCAGGTCCTCAGGACTCCATTATGAATTTTTCCAGGGATGGAAATCCTAGCTTCTCACTGAGCAACCTGTGCCAGTGTTTGGCCAACCTTGTGGCAAGATACTTTCCTTTTAATGAACCAGATTTTCCCTTGTCGCAGCAGGTAACCATTGCCTTGGTCCTTTCAGTGTGCATCTCTGGGAAGAGCTTGCCTCTCTCTTCCCTGTAATTCCCTTCAGGCAATGGACAACAGCACTAGGTTCCCCCAGAGGCAGCATTAGGACTCCCCCTACCACAGTCCCCTGGGTGCAGCCCCATGGGTACTGAGTAGAGGGGAATTCTCCTTTCCCTCAATGTCCTGTGTACTCTCTTGCTGATGTGACCCCATGGGTGGCCAGCCCTCACCCCCCACTTAGCAGAGCTCTAAACAAGAAATGATGTGTTAGTCACAGAGTTTGGAGGGAAAATACCGTCACTGAGAGACTTCATTAAATATTTGACTTCTCAAGAAGCCTAAAAACTGTATTTGCTTAGAATAAAACTAAGAGCATGACTTGAGAAATGAGGTAGAAGGAAGGCGATATAATCTTGCAAAGATATTCAACCTCAGAGAAAAGTATGGACAAATATTCATTGGAGAGGTTAAACAAGTTCAGGTCCCATTCAAGTCAAGGATCTCCTAAGGATTAAGTGGAAAAAAACTAGCCAATCCACTAGGATGGGAAGTGTTAGACCTTTATGCTTTTGCCCCAAAGTTCAGGTTCCTGCCCCATGGACCAGCAGAGGAGCCAGCCTGGGAAGTGGTGATGCTCACCAGCATCCTGAGAGGGACAGCTCTGGAAGGAGGTGGAGGGCAGGAGGTGGAGAGACATGCTGCAGCTGGGACAGAAGTCTCTTGGAGGGCTTCTCCCATGCTTAACCCCTCATTCTGGGAGCTAAAAGCCCTGTTGTGCAAAGCACCTTCGAAACACTCTCTCATTCAAACTACTTGCCATCCACTGCTTGCCAGCACCTTCACAGCTCTGACACTGCTGGAAACCTGGCTGGGCTAGGGCAGCTGTGGCTTGTGCTGGCTGGGGGGGTACAGCCCCTACAGCAGCTGGTGGATATCCCAACCAGTTAGTTAAAAAACTTAACCCATTTTTGCCCTTTGCTTCTTCTTCAAGATACGACATGCCCACTGATGTGGCTTCTTGCTGGTGGCTGATGTCCCATGCATTCTGCTCTCCCATCACAGCTTGGACCAAAACTGTGGAGTGGGAATCATTTGGCCACATTTTGAGACCTGCTTGATTACATAAAAATATGAGTGTGGCAAAACCTGCACCTCATATCGTCACCTTCCCTTGCTCATTGGATCCCTCATGTCACCCCAAAGCTGGTACATGCTCACTGGGTCACTGGAGTGCCTTCTGACCACAGGTGCTCCTTCCCCCAAAGGAGGAATGTGGCTTCTTTGATGTCATGTGCTGTGCGAGGATGGTGACTCATGCCTGACTGCCCTCTAGTAAAGACATCAAAATTGCCTGGGAGGGTAATTCTGTGCTTGCCCTCCACTTCCTGTGCCTTACTCTCAGGGTGCCAGACAGATTTCCAGCATTGTTTGCAGGCTGCTGGTTTGAGGTGGATGCTGTTCATAGAGTTCCTGGATGCACCTGTGTCATTGCCAAACTGCACATGGTTGCCATAGAGATGTAGGACACGTAGATCTGACTGATAATCATCTTTTTTCCCCACCCTTTCTTTCTTTTTGCATTAAGTAAAGGAAACTGCATAGCTAGACGTGCCTCTGAGGAGCTGCATTGAGAAATCTTGGCAGTCAAGCAGTGGTTTCAGATACTGAAACTGCAAGCAGCCATGTGTTTACTGGCAGACAAGGGTACTGGCAGACCTGCTCCAGAATGGATGATGGACAGAGGGTGGAGAAGGCTTCAGCTCTGCTGAGATCTTATACTGCTGCACAAGGTGAAGTGAGCTCAGACCCTGGTTTTGTTATGCACCACCTCTCCACCCCAAAATATATGATCTCATAACAGCAGAAATATCCTTTCCTGATTAATAATCCATCTTTGCGTCCACAGAGCTCTGCCAGCTATTTCTGCCAGCAAATACTGTTTACACTTCACAGCATGCTAGGATGTGATCTTTGTCTATATAAACTCGATTTGCTCCTGAAGGTCCTGGATAAAAACAATATAAGGTCTCATCCACTCCAGAATTACCAACTGCTTGGCTCCTGGCATGTGCCCCAGTGCTACTGATTTTTAAGGAATCTTGCTAGTGTAACTCTTGTTGCAGTTGTGTTTATAACGTGCAGTCTCCTTTTGCTTTGGAAGAGCAAGATCAAGGCACAAATAATCACACAGCAAAGAAATACCTGTTCAGACACTTTATCAAAGACCATAATAGAAGCATTTAAGGAAGTGTTGAAGTGTTAGGAATTTAAAGAAACGGGGCTTCCCACCAGAGCTAGAATTACCTCCTCCTTTGGTTGCACAATGTCCTCCTAAAATGGAGTCTCCACCAAACCTTGTGACTGCTGCAATGTGAGCCCAGCCAAAACATCCAAGATGAGGAAGGCCTTTGCCTTTTTGAAAACTTTGCTTTTTCTCACAGAAGCCCAGAAACCACCCTTTGCTCACCTTAGTGAGTCCTCCCTCATGTGAGCGCTGCCATTCATGTCAGAGGAAATGAGTGCATGCCCAGCAGCATGGGACAGCCTTGCACAACCAGGCCTAAATATAAACTGGCCATGAAAGATAAAGTCTCCAGTAAATAAAATTGGGATAGCTTGGGGCCCCAGCCAGTTCATGTTAATGTCAGGGGGTGTTGGCTATCCTAGCTTCCCCTCAAATCAAACAAATTCAGCACACGGCTGAAACATAGGGTTTTTTCTGATTTAAAAGCATTCTTCAAACAGTCCCTATTAACTGGTGTTTCAAAAGTGCTGTGACATGAGAAGATGAGCAGTATGGATATTCCTCATGCTCAGCAGCCAGGACTCTCTCCTTCCCTGCACAGCAGTCAGGAGATTTCCTGCAGCAGCCTGCTGCCTGCCAGCTGGTGGGATGCTCGTGGATGGACACTATACACACACACACCAGCGTGCTGGGTCCCATCAGAGGGCAGACATTCAGGTTAATTACCTCCCTGAGAGCCAGACTTCCAGATTAAATTGCTCATCAACAGGTAATCAACTGGTCCACTGGATTTGCTAAGAGTCATAGTTGGTGCTTCCTGTGCCTGTGTTTTGTTCTTTGACACGTTCCAGAATTTAAAGTCAGGATGGGAAACAATGATCCATCTATCCTGCATGCCAGAGCCTGCCTTCAAACTCCAGCCTCATAATATCTTTGAATGGCTTTGTGCTGGAAGGTTCAACTACACACCATGTGTAAGATTGCTCTAGCACATCCCTTTTCTGACACTCCTCCAGAAGGAGACATGCCTTCACAGACAGATTTTTGGGCAACCCAGCTGCTGGTCTGGCACAAGATGTGCATTTTTGCAATACAAATGTGTGCAGTGATGATGCTTGAGCTTTCTTGCGTGGCACTTGAAGGGTGTAAACCGACTTGAATTTATACTTGAAGGGTATAAACCAGCAGCAGCAACAGATGGATCCAATACTGGAGATGCTGTGGGCCTCTGAGGATGTGTTGGTGCTCTCACCTGCTGCTGGTGACTGCAGGAGATGCCTCACACCTTGTGAGACATAGGGAAATGTCCAGGCTCTTAAAAAACTACCCTAACATTAAAACAATGCATCAGTTTGCATCCTGAGCTCCGGAGGGTTTGCAGGACGGACCTTTTGCACTGGTTTCAGCCAGAGAAATATCACCCTGCAGGGTGCTGGCTGGCAGAAAGCAGCGTGGCTTGCCCACACACACAGGCAGAGTTTCAAAGGAGATGGAGATCAAAGGAAAAGACTTCAGACAAAGCCACAGCACAGAGTACTAGGCATGTTAATAATTTAGAAACAATCAAATGTAAGAAGAGTCAAATACAGGCACTGAAGGAGTCATGGGGCATTCTCAGTGAGTGCATCCCAAGGCAGGAGACAGGCACCAATGCAGGGCAGAGGGCTCTCGCTGCCCGGCTTCCCCTGCTGGCTCACCAGGAGAGGTGACAGACTACCCTCCCTCTCCAGAGGGCCTGGAAGGATGACACGTCCTGACGTGCGTGTCTTTGGGAATAAGATCCTTTGGTTTTGCTGGTGGTGTATGCAGATCCTTTGGAAAGTTGTGAGTGCACAGATTATGGCCAGCTGCCATTCATTCTGTGCACAAGTGACCTGAACCTGAGTAGGCTGAGTGTACCCTGCTGGTAAATGAAAACTTTAAAAATTGTTAATAAATATTATTAGGGAGATGGATTTTTCCCTTTGGAAATAAAGGATTTTTAATCAAACTTCAGCTACCATGTGCCACAGATCTTCCTTAATCTGAAAGTAATGAACTTCAGCATGAATAGTGTCCTTAGGTGACTAATGGGATATTGGAAAACTCACTTGGTGATTTTTAGGGATGAGTAAGAGACGGTGTAAAGAGAGAGCCTGTCAGAAAAGTGCTTGTAATCCTTCAGTGCTGGCTGCATGAAGAGATGAAAATGGGAACCTGGAATGGAGCTCCTTTATAAACCCATCTTACAATATTAAGGCATAAATTTTAGAGCTAGTCCACATAATGGCTTTCAGTTTCAAGTCACAGGTAAGATCCATTTTTAATGGTACTATTTTTGCTGTGGTGCTTCTGAAAAATGGTCAGAGAAGCATCAGTCTTGGCAGTCCATAAAATTAGCAACATCTCCCTAATAAAGCTAAAGACAGGAGCCACTTTCTGAACCCATAGGGACCAGAGCAGCCCTGAGTGTGCAGCACAGCTCAGGCTCCACAGTGCTGCAGGGATGGCTCTCTGGGGCAAAACAGAGCCCCTCCAGGTCCTTGTACCACAGCCCTTGCTCTTACCAGGTGTGGGCATCCACAGCTCCCCTGGGCAACCTGTACCAGTGTCTCACCACTCTCACAGTAAAGAATCTCTTCCTCATGTCCAATATAAACTTACCCTCTCTCAGTTTAAACCTGTTACCCCTAATCCTGTCCATGGTAAAAAGCTTCTCTCCATTATTCTTATAAATACACTTTTAGTACTGAAAGGCCACAGCTAGGTCACTCCAGAGCCTTCCCTTCTCCAGGCTGCATAACCCCAACTCTCTCAGCCTTTCTTTGGCTATTCCATCCTTCTGATCATTTTTGTGGCCCTACCCTGGGCCCACTCAAACAAGTCCACATATTTCCTGTTCTGGGGGTCCCAGAACTGGGTGCAGCACTCCAGGTGAGGTGTCACCAGAGAGGAGTAGAAGGGAAGAATCCTCTCCCTCCCCCTGCTGCCTACCCTGCTTTGGATACAGCCCAGGATATAGTTGGCATCGCTGGGTCAGGTCCAGTTTCCACCCACCTGTATCCTCAAGTCCTCTGCAGGGCTGCTCTTGATGCATTTGTCCCCCAGCCTGTGTTGATACCAGAGGTTGTCCCAACCCAGCAGCACCTTGTGCTTGATCTTGTTGAACCTCATGGGAGTCCCTTAGGTGCACTCTCCAAGCCTGTCCAGGTCCCTCTGGATGGCATCCCTTCCCTCCAATATATTAACCACACAGTTCAGCTTGGTGGTCTGCAAACTCACTGAGGGTGCACTCAATCTGCTGCCTATGACACTGAAGAAGATACTAAATAGCATTGGTCCTGATATTGACCCTTGAGGGATGCCTCTCTTTCCTGGTTTCCATCTAGACATAGCTGTAACTTATCGGACAGATCCATCCAGCCAATTCCTTATTCATTTAACAGTCCATGCAGTATCTTTCCTACTTAGTGTCAAGAATGATATTGAGGACTGCATAAAAGGCCTTAGAGAGGTCCAGGCAGAGATCCTGCCCTGAGCTGCAAAGCCGGCACTGTGGGAATACACCGTGAGCCATGGGCTGAGCCCAGGGGGCCAGCAGCCTGCACAGTGTGCCGTGCATCACCATGCCAGGCACAGGATCAGCACCCAGGAAAGAGACCCAGGCTGGGAGCCATGGAGGGAGATGCTTACTTAGCACCTAACCTTGACAGGCCTTTCAGTTTAGGAGTTCCTTAAGGTGTGTGCCTACACCCACACTTACACATATATATGGACTTATATAGGTTTCAAATCCAAAGTTAAAGTGCAAAGGCTTTTAAAAGCATTAAAGGATTTCAGGGCTCTTACTAGGAGAGATGCTGGTGTGGAAGAAGACAGAAAATAAAGTTTTGCTCTGGCCGGGGGAGCAAAAATGCAAAAGAGCTGTTGTGGGGAAGCTGGGAGTCATCTTTTAGTCCATTTCCAGACTTTGTTAATGCACATGAATTGTGGTCAGTGTCTGAAATGGGGGAAGTCAGCCCCTTTCCCACATGGGCCTTAATGTCCTCTGCCCACAGGCTGCCTCTCACTGCACAGCACAGTGGCAATCCTGCCACCTCCCATTACCAAAATAAAAATAACATGAAATAACAGAAAATTAAACTTGGGTCAGTGGCTACTGATTGGCAGTGAATGGAAGGGGAGCAATTTCAGAGAGGAACAGCATCAGGTAATACAGCCATGAGCTGATGCTTCAGGAAGTATTCACTACAAAATGTGGATTTTTTTTCTTCTCTTTTCTTTTTCTCTGCATCTTGTTTATTGATCTGTGAAAGCAGAGCTCTGCAGATGCAGTATCTGAGAGCTGGTGGTATCCTCATGCCTTTGTCTGCAGCTCTTTTCTCTGTAATTGTTCCTAGTTTCCTCTGTGCTGTACCTTGGGCTTTCCCTGGAAGGCCTTTTAGCCATCTGAAATTAAAGGTTCTTCTTCATCAGCCCCTGCTTCCACTACTAACCAGCAATTTTCTCAGCACCATGAATCAATCCAATTTTTCCATCAAAGGTGAGGTGTTTCAGCTGAAAAAAGCCACTGGTGGGGAGGCTGCCACCTCTTCTTTTGACCCCAGCCCTCCTCCTTCTCCTCACCCAGCACTTGGGAGACTGGTTCAGTTTCGGTGTCCTCCTTCATCACAAGGAGCTTGAGTGATATTGCAGACCCGCATTTTTCCTTTTTCCAGGGGTGAAACAGCACAGCTCCCCTTATATTTCCCTTTTTCTGGGGAAACGAGTGGGTGTTTCCATATGGGTACCTGCGTGCTCCAAGCCCACAGAGGGGCGAGCCTTGCCCTGCCCCTCGCCCCTTGTCCCCTTGGGCTCCGCGCCGTGTCCCGCCCCGCGGCAGATGGTGCTCAGCCTGCCGCAGTGCCCAAGCCTGGAGGCGCCGGCGTTTCCCAGGCACAGTGGTAACCGGACGCAGAGATTAGCTCTGGCTCATCTCCACGTTTAAATGAACTTCCCCTAATTAGGGAAATTGCCTGTGCTTACACTTCAGACAGATCCTCCCTGGAATTATATTCATAAACTAACTCCTCGTGCGCTGCTGAGCACAAGCCCGGTGCGGGGTGAGGATTATCCAAAGCCCCTGGCCCATCCCACCTCTGCTGTGGTGGCCACATCATTGCCCAGGGTTTATGCCCTTTCACCCCCTCTTTGCTCACTTCTCACTCCCTCCTCAGCTGGAGATGTGTGGGTTCCTCTTCCCCCCATCTCTCAGTGGTTACCCTAACATCACCAAAGTCATAACTCCACACCTAAATTTTATTATCCACCAACCTCTGCTCAGACCCCTACAAGGCCAGCTCATGAAAGTTCCCCTACCTCCCTTTGCTAAATATGTACAAATTTCAGGAGACCTTAAGGAAGGACAGCTTTAGGAGCCTCTGTGTGTTCATATTATATTGTTCATATTTTTTTCGCTCAAAACAGACTTTTGGTTTATGGCGAAGACAGTGTTGCGAGACAAATTAAGTCTGGGGAAAAAAGAAAGAAAACCAAACAAATTAAGCTTGTTAAGCTTTACAGAAAACCACTGCAAGGCTGAAGCAGGACTTAAAAGCTGGGGTTTTCAAAGGGCCCTGAGGGAAGCAGCCTTGGGACTGACACTGAATTTAATTTGCTCAATGCTGAAGGAGGCAGCTTTGGAGAAATGCCCATATGCATACTGATTCCTCCAACAGACACTTTACCAGGTTTAGCAAAAATTAGGAGCTCCAGAGCAGCCGGGGAATCCTCACGATGAATAGAGAGCAGAATCCAGAGAAAGGAAGGGTCTCTCCGCCTTAGTGAGGACTTCACAGAGCACCACGGCTTTTCTTTTAGCAGAGATATTGCTTTTTCTCAGGAGATGTAATGGGAATTTATCAGTATACACAGACAAGAGAAAACACATAACTATTTTCAAACTAGAATAAAAACCATCCTAAGCCATCACAAATTGAGGATAAAACCTGTGTAAGAATAGGAAATGATTTTTCTGTTAATAATCCTTACAGTTAACAAATTCACAAGAGTCAGACAGTGAGAACTGTGCCCAGCTCTGACACCTGCCCTCCAAAGCACTTTTTATTTTATGTCATTTTTTAATTGAATGGATTTCTCTTTTTCTATTCTTTGTATTGCAGGCAATGCCTTGGATGGCATAAAGAGGCACTGAGCCAGAACAAGCTGGAATTGAAAGAGATCTGGGGGAAAAGTGGAGCTTGCCTGGTTTGCGGATATTTCTTTTCAATGTGGAAAGAGACAAACCAAACAGGTGGCGTTCCCTACCAAGGATAAGACACCAAAACCTAATTCAAGTCCTGTCTTCAAAGCCTGGTTCCTTATCTAAATGGCAGGACTTGTCATCACAAGTACAGTCACAGAGAGAAATAAAATAATAAGAGTGAAAATGTATTTAGTGCTTTTAATACAATGTTTTCAATCTGATTTATTTCATCTTGAATTCCAGTATCTGGAGCTTTTGTTAAAGGACCAAGATGCTGCAGTTGTGCAGCTTTAGCAGCATTGCAACTTTCCATTACCTCCTCTTCTTTCTCTCCTCTATGTGAAAGAAGAAAGTCCTTGAAACTCCAAGGTCTGAAGGTCAGGCTTCAAAGAGCTTGTGAAAGATGTATAGCTTCTGTGGTTTTAAAGCCTCAGTGTTTGCAAGCAGGATGAAGATTTTGGGGGTAACCAGGTGAGCATCTGGGACTGGTCAGCATGAGGCATGCACCATAACCAAATATAAAAATAAAGAAATTGCCACATACATGATTTTTTTTTTCCAAATAGCAGGATTTAATGTCAACTTCATAATGAGAAGGAAATGGACAGATACTGACAGTTGGATATCCTGCCTTTACTTAGATTTGTCCCAAAAGCAAGATGATATTGCATGTGTTAGGTAACACTCTCAAACCTGGTGATAAGGTTTGGCCTCCATGCGGGAAGAGAGGGAGTGTGGCATCTGTCCACAGGCAGCTCTTTGTGACTCCCATGACACCCAGATACTGTTTTGGGTGCTGTGGATCAGCCACAGAATCTCTCTGGGTAGTGATGTCTCTCTGCAACCAGGCAGGGCTTGTGAGCTGCCACATAAGGCCTTTGTTTTCCCCTCAAGTACTTTTGCCTGTGTTTGCTTTGTGATTGGATCTTTGATTGGTGGCAGAACCTAATTTCTTTCTAAATTTGCCTGGGAACTAGTCCAGTTCTTTCCAGCGCCAGCGATTTGCAAAGAAAGAACCACGTCCTGGGTTAGAGCAACTCTGGGGCCAGTGATTAGAGGGGCAGCCCTCCCTGCTGCCTGGCAGGGTGCACACACAGTGAACACGGCTCTATAATGTCAATATGCTCAGTACACTTCTCAGACCCACTGAGCAAACATGTGCCCAGAGAGTGCTGCAGGTAGGTTGCCTTGCCAAGGGCTGCTGCCTCCTTCCGTAGCGGTGTTTAGCGAGTACATGGTTTTGTTTAAACAGGAAAACACATTAAGAGGCACTTCATCCTTGAGTGTTCCTGTCTCTGCTGCCTGCATTCCTGGCTGGGGTGTTTAATACACGTTAAGTGCAATGTGCTCGTGGGACCCTCTGATTAAAATACCAGCAGGCCAAGAGCACTGGAGTAATCAGCATGACTCCTTAACTGAGAAAAGACCGGTTATATTCAGGTTTTTTATCAGTGTTTCCTTTTCCTTAGGTTTCATGTCCTCTGTCTGATGGTCCATATGCTTCCTATAGAGTTCCCAGTGGCCACAGCGATGGGACCTGAGATAAAACCCACAGTCACAATTTTCAAGCATGACCTCTGGTCTTGGGGTTGCATTTCTTTAACTTGCACCATATGAAAGTTTCCTTCAGCCTCAGCTGGATATCTGTGCTTCTTGTACTGCAAGGATCAGTGCCCAGTCACTGAGGCAATGCTCTCCCCATTTTTTTTTTTGTTTTTTTGCCTGTTTTTTTTGTGCTAACCATGGATAGACACAGGATGGCTTACAGAAGAGGGATGATGCTGCATGAGGTGAATGTCAGCTGAGGTTGCTCTATTCTCAGATGCTCAGGTTGAGAGGGGTCAAGGTGTTTGGCCTCTGTGACAGAACTCAGCAACAAATCTGGTGCCATTAAAGTGTGAATTGAGCAAAGATACTAATCAGCCAGCCAGGCCCCCCTCCTGGTTATATCTGTAGTGTAAAATCTAGTTCTGTTCTCTTTAGCTCAATGGGGTAATACAGATTTACAGCAGTGAAAGCCTTGCCCAAGTGTGAAAATTTACAGATGCAGTTGTTCCAGAAGAACTACACCTAAACCAGTCCTTGACTACTACTCCAAAATCAAACCCAGAATTATATTCCTCCGTGGTATTGTGAAATGGATACTTTGGCTGAATGCAAGAAGGTGTCACCTTGCTGCATCTGGGTCCCCAAACAGCAGATCCAGGGTCCCACAGGCATTTTGGACTACAGAGATGACAGCAGAGCTGCTTTCTGTGACCTGCCAAGCATATTCTGGGAAGGGGTTCTGTCTACTCCACCTTCAACTCCAGAAGACCCCCTGCCATGAGCCCGGTGATCACTGATGGCCCTGGACTCACTTTGCACTAGGCAAAACCCTTCCAAGAACTCCCACTGTGAGGGGCGTGGAGAAGGTCTCACCCAACACCCTCCGAGTTTAGCACTGGGGATGAGACACAGATCTTATCTGTAAAAGATTTTAAAAGAAGAAATAAGTAAAGAAAACACAGCCACAGATTCTTTTTAACATCTTTTTCATCTCTTCCCATGAAGTAGGATAATTTTCTCAAACAATAAGGTTTTCCCACCTCCATCTGATAATCTTTCCCTCAGATCAAGACATTTCTCACACGCAATCATGATTTGTTTTTTTTCTAGCAATCATGCAAATACCTGCAGTACAAAAGGGAGGTTATTTTACTCCTTCTCAGTAAATAGGGTTGTTGAAGTGGGTTTCCATTGGATGCACTACACCAAGCACTGAGGTTAACAACTGCTTTTGTTGGTCCTTTACCTTCCTCCCAGCAGGCTGGGTTGCGCTCGTCAGAGACCTGCTGCTGAACCAGTCCAGGGCTGATCTGGTTCCTTGTGGGACATCAGGGACACAGCAGTTTAAGAGACTTACCAGAAACCTAAGTTGTGCCTCAAAACTTCTCCCAAATGATCACAAACACACAAGATATATTGAACTAAAATCAGAGGAGAAAAGGGCACAGACCTGGAGGCTAGCATGCCAATACTTACACCAAAATAAATAGTTGGAGTAATTTAACAGAGAGTGTCCTGGAGCAGATGTAGAACAATTTGCTGAGTAAATTTCCAAGAGGACATAAAGCTGGCCAAAACCCCCCATTTTTACAAATTTTTGGGACATGTGTGGGGAAATGCTTTGGAAATAAGGCAAGCTCTATTTGCTTGTCCTGGAAAGATAAATATTTTAGGGTTTGTGGTTCTGGTTGTCAGCACCTCACCTGAGGCGCTGCCCAGAGGCCCATTTGCCAATAATAATGATCAAGTTACAGGATTACGAGGCCCAACCCATGAGAAAACCAAGCAAGGAAGTCAATATTGTTCGGCACCCCTCTGTGTCTCTGTGCAGCTCAGGCAGTGCTCTGGCACTGCACAAACACTGCTGTTGCTTACAAGAGCAAAGTGCCCCACAAAGAACCAGTACCTGGAGAACCAGTTGGCCAAGGAAATGGAGGCTGCTTTAAGAAGAAACCTGATGTTTGTGGTGTACCCAAAGGAAAGCCAAGAGGAGCTGTCACTGCCCGCTGCAAATCCCTGAGAGGATAGGGACAGTTATTTAAGGTAAATTTTGGCATCAGAAAAGAAAAAAATTATAACCTGTCTCCACAACATCTCAGATTAGAAGGGAATATCTCTCACCACTGAGGTGGTGTCTTGTGAAGTCCCTGAGCTCCCCAGGGCAGTTGTGGAGGCTGGAAACCCTTTGGTGAGCTGCAGCCCAGAACTTCTTGTGTGCAGCAGTTACTGATGGGCAGGGGCTGGAGGGTTATCCCAGCAGTGCTCCCTCCACGAGGGAATTGTGGAGCAGAGCAACATCTGCTTACTGCACTGAACAACCAGTCACTGGGCTGGCAGTCTGCAGGGATCCCCAGGACAAGCTGCTGGCTGAAACCACATCCCAGACTCTGATGATGCCTGCAACGTCCGTCAGACAATAACATCAAGTGATCTCCTTTCACAGAGGGGAAGAAACCCAGAAGAGTTAGCTCTGGGAATTTCACTCTCTACACTAAGAAGAAATGGGTCTCATGGGTAAAAATAATGTAGCACAGCCAGGACTGGGCAGCTGGCAACACTGGAAGCCATGCTGGACTCATCAACAAGGAGGAGCAAGTGGGGACAAAGCCTCGGCGAAGCAGCTACCAGACACATTGCAGCTGGGAAACCCTAGCGAGCCATGCAGCCCCTGAAGCTGTCGAGGGTGGGAGTAGAGAAATGGCAACAGGGATGCTGCAAGGACCCAGAGACCTCAAAGCCCAGCCTGGAGCCATGGCTGGGGCTGGTGGCCACATCCAGGCCAGCAGACTCCCAGGGAGAGGAGTTTCCTGCGCACCCATAAAATCTTTCCTCCAACTTTTCTCAATTTAAATCTGGTTTTATATTGACAACTGGTATAAAGATCTGGCAGCCTGCTCACCCTGGCCCTAGGATTTCTGGTGGTCCAGACACAGCTGTTGGAGGAGACTGCAGTGACCCCGTGTATTACCTTGTTATCAGCAGCAAGAATGGCATGTCCATGTCAATTCAGCTGTATCCATCTCTGCTGATAATTTTTGTCGCTGGAGGAATGTAAATATTCATTTGTCCTTCCCACTAATGGGGGGTTTCTCAGAGCTGGGATAGCCTCACTGAATTCCATGGTGTTATTGCTGGGTTAGAAAGAAAAAGTCCCAAAGAGGTTGGCCATGCCAGGGTTTTCCACACCCTCCACCTGGTTTGCATAGCAGGAGTTGCTTGGTTTTTGACTGAATGCCAGTGCTGGGGTTTGCTCTGACCTTTGAGGGCTGCTCTAGCCTTGGAGCATGGCAGCTCCTGCAGGGAGATAGGCAGGTCTGCTGGGAAGGAGCCTGGCAGAGGGCAGGAGCTCATCTGCTGGAGCCCACCATGCTCTGCCCAGGTGGAAGGAGCCTCCAGATCTCAGGACCGCCAGTGCCTCCTGACATATGCTTGCATTATGCCTGCAAGCATAATGTGCTGCACACAGGGCCTGAGCTAGGCTGGGTAACACCTTTTACAGTGTGCCAGCAGAATGTGATTCATCTGTTCTTGAGGTGGTATAAGACACGTTATTTCCATCCACAGTGATTATATACCACTAGATACATGTATTTACAAACTGATGTGTTGGGTTTTCATGGCTAGAGAGAAGGGCTACAGGGCTTCTCTGGGAAGATGCCCCAGGTCTAACAGAGCCAATGACAGCCAGCTCTACCACAGACCTGCTGCTGGCCAGAGCCAAGCCTGCCAGCCAGAGTGGTACTGTCTCTGGGAGAACAGGTCAAAGAAGTGGGGGAAAAACGCTGCACAGCAGCAACTGCAGGCAGACAGGAGTGGGAACATGTGAGAGGAACAGCCCTGAAGGCACCAAGGTCAGTGAAGAAGGAGGTGGAGAAAGTGCTGAGTGTGAGCTGGAGTGGGGATTCCCCTGCAGCCCATGGCACTCCCTGGGGGAGCAGATATTCATCTACAACCCACAGAAGACCCCACACCACAGCAGGTGGAAGCCCACAGGAGGCTATGACCCTGTGGAAATCTCATGTTGGAGCAGGTTCCCAGCAGGACTTGTGGCCCCATGGAGAGAGGAGCTCAGACTGGAGCAGGTTTGTTGGCAGGAGCTGTGACCCCACTGGGGACCCATGCTGGAGCAGCCTGCTCCTGAAGGATTGCACCCATGCTGGAGCAGTTTGTGAAGAACTGCAGCTTGTGGGAAGGACATTGAAGAAGTGTATGGAGGACTGTCTCCTTTGGGAGAGACCCCATGCTGGAGCAGGGGAGGAATGTGAGCACTCCTTCCCCCAAGGAGGAAGGAGTGGCAGAAACCAGGTATGATGAACTGAGCACAGCCCCTATTCCCTGTCCCTCTGTGTAGCTGGGAGAAGAAGGTAGAGAATTTGGGAGTGAAGCTGAGCCTGGGAAGCAGCAACATGTGGGGGGAAGGTGTTTTTAAGATTCAGATTTATTTCTCATTATCCTATTTTGATTTTATTGGTAATAAATTTAACTAATTTCCCTAAGTCAAGCCTGTTTTGCCCATGACAGTAATTAGTGAGTGATCTCTCCCTGCCCTTACCTCAACCCACAAGCCTTTCATTACATTTTCGCTTCTCTGCCCAGCTGAGGAGGGAAATGACAGAATAGCTTTGGTGGACACCTGGCATCCAGCCAGGGTCAACCCACCACAACCAAATAAAAAACTGTGTTTTCTTTTAAATGAACTCAGAACTGTCCAGAAAGTGTGTGAGATGAGGGCAGTTAATAAGCACATTAATCAAAAGGGAGCAAGAGTCCTTCCAGACATTCATTTATACAAACCAAGAGGAGGATGACAAAGGAGAAAATAACTGATAAAACACTGAGGAATTAAATTAATTGGTACTAAATAATAACTGAGATCTGACTTTTTTCAACAATCAGCTTACCTCTAGCAAAGAAATGCGGCCTGGCTTCCAAGACATGATGAAGCAAGATCATCATGAGGGATTCAGTTTCTGGAGCTCCTGAATCCAGAGTCAGATTTTTCAGGTCTCTGATGCCACAATGAGGAGTGACTTTACAGAAAGAGCTGTACAAAACAAAACATTTCAAGGAGAGTGTACAAAACAAAACATTTCAAGGAGAGTGAAGTTATAAGGGGCTTGGTTTGCTCAGTCAGGGCTGACAGACATTGCGAAAGACCTCACCACGAGTTTATTATCAGTGGGATTGCAGCAGTCCAAGGCACTGTGTCAAATGTGTGGGGAGAGCCTGGAGGTTTTGAAATCTGAGCAGACCAACACAGAGCACAGAGGTGAAGAGACTTGCCCAGGGTCAGAGTGCAGGCTAGAAGGGCAATTAGCTTAGATCCCCTTGGCACTGTATGTTCTCATTGCATGTACTGTTGGGCAGGACTGCCTTAGGGCTCTTACCTACTGTATGCATTTTTGGCTTGGTTGCTGCAGACCTAAGCTTTGCATTCTATCAGCACCATGCTTCCCTCTGGTACCCAAGCAGGAGGTTCTTCCTTTCACTTCTTCTTTCCCCAGCTGCACACAGCCTTGGGGCAAACGGCCAAGAATGGCAAGTTCTTCTTTGCAGCTTCCCCAGCTGAGTTAGGCAAGAAATTAAATGTTTCATGCCTCATGTCCTGTCCCCATTTTCTATCTTGTGACTTTATGCAGGGTCTCTTTCAATGAGAATTAACAGCCAGTGTAGCGGGTTGACTGCTGGCCAAATGCTGTACTGATAGTGGTCTCTGGAGTGGCTGACCTGCCATCCCAGCTCCAGTGCTGCATGTATGGCACTGGAGCAGCCTGGCTGTCACCACACTCCAGCCCTCAACACGGCTTTTTGCAGAAGTCACAACTGAGATGCTGCTGTTTCACAGAAAGCTTAAGTGGTTGCCTTCACTGAGTGCCCAAGCCACAGCCTGCCTGCCCTGGAAGAAGCTGTCACGACCTGACACTCCCTCTCACTTTTCTGAGCAGCTATCCCAGCTGCCAGGTGGGAGCCTGTTGTCATTAATCCCAGCCATACCAATGAGAAAAGGCAGTAAGAAATTGTTGAAAGGTATTTAAAATCAGAAACTATTTTTTTATGCTTCCTCTTGAGGTCAGCTGGTCTCTGCCCAGGCACGAAACATTTATCTTCTCTTCCCTTTCCTCTGTGCCACCGTGATCCTGAGAAGGTGCTGGCAAGGGCAGAAGCAGGCATTCAGCTCCCAGGGCTCCAGGAGCTCAGAATACTCAAGCTGCCTCAATGCCATTGTGAAAAGCAGCAGGCTGGTGGCCAGGGGCATGCACTGCCCTGCAGTGAGGGTTCAGGCACCCAGCACAGCACGTGGGAGTCACTCGGTGGGTGCCTGCCCTCTGTCCTGTGCTGGAGTCTCATGCTCCAGGTCCCCCGCTGTTCCATTTGTGACCCTGCAGAGGAGTGTGGTGGCACTGTGGCACTGGCTGCACAGGGCTGCCTGCTTCCCTGGCTCTGCCACCCCACTCTTTCCTCCCCTCTCGTTCTGCTCTGTGGTGTTCAGTGCAAACACTCCTTCAAGATGAAGGTCTCTTTCAAGAAGTCTGGAAGAATGACCCAGGATTGTTTTCAGCTTCCACCACAGATGACAGCCCCTGGATAGCCCTCTCAAGAGTTCCTAGACTTGCCTGGGGGCTAGCAGCTTGGCTACAGAAGATTTTCCGTATGCACTTTACCATCCAGTCCTACTTTCAGAACTATTTACTCTGAAGAAGAGGCTGCAACAGGTTTGCTGTGCCAGAGTGTGCCTGGCCCCACAGCTGCAGCTCACAGTGCATTGCACAGGCTTTGGGAAGACTCCAGGTGCCAAGGCATTACAAACTGAACCAGACCAAATCTTCCTTAGCTCTGCAATCATTGTATTTTCCTCTCCAAGCCTACCTCTTTACCTACAGCTTTTAGCAACACACTCTGGTCTAAACATTTGGGTGAGAGGCACAACCAAGCCCTCCCAGGGCAAGATGAGAGTTGAAGCCTGTTCAGTCCCAGCTCTGACCCTATGGGTGTGTTATGGCAAATAATGCACAGGCACATTAACTCCTAAGCAGCACTGGCTGCCTCTGACCAAAATGATCTGGTGGCCAGCAAGTACATTGTATGGTTCCTGTGGTCTCTGGGGGACTGAAGGAGAAGGTATGCCCACGGGACAGGAAGGCCCCTGGCACAGACATGCTGCCCACCTTCCCTTCCAGCACAACTGGTGCAGACATAAGGAAAAAGCTTTACAGCCCCTGTGAACATCTCAGAAACATTCCTTGCCTTGGCTGGACATGTTTTGTAAGGTCAGGGAAGGGCCCGTGTGGCCCACGTTGAAATTGCTTCCCTCTGCTAAGACAGCCAGACAGAGGAGCAGGGAGGAGCGTGGCTACGCTGCTGAGTGGGCAGCAGACCTGGCAGGGCAGGAGGTTCATAATTTCCAGCCCCTGCTCCTGGACTTGTTTCTGAGTTTCTCTTTGTGTCATTCCTTGTGAGCTCCTGCATTACCACAGGGGACCTCAGCTGCTACTGATACAAAACCATATGTTAGGGGCTCACAGAGGGAGAAATTTGGGATACATCACCACAGTGCCTGTGGAACTGCCTGAGCAGAAAGAGCATCCTCCTGCCCAGCATCCCCCCTTTCTCATCAAACCCAGACACACAGCATTACCCTCTTACACCTTGTGACAGCACGTGTACAGACCTCTGCTTCCCAAGGGGTTAGTCATTCCCGTGGGGATCACCTGTGACACAAATGGCTGAGCATCCCACTCTGCGGCGCCGCATCGGGACACCCACCCTGTGCCATGGCTGAGCACCCCATTTTTGAAAATCGTCACATCGATACCAAAGGCTATGCAGTACAAGCTGCGGGGACGCGAGGGGACCCGGCTTTCTGTCGCCAGCAGATGGCATCGCCACTCTCAACTCCCTGGACAGAAAAACGTCTGCTTTTCTATTTCTTTTTCTTTTCTTTCTTTCTTTCTTTCTTTCTTTCTTTCTTTCTTTCTTTCTTTCTTTCTTTCTTTCTTTCTTTCTTTCTTTCTTTCTTTCTTTCTTTCTTTCTTTCTTTCTTTCTTTCTTTCTTTCTTTCTTTCTTTCTTTCTTTCTTTCTTTCTTTCTTTCTTTCTTTCTTTCTTTCTTTCGTGTGGGTGAGCCCAGGGCTGCAAAGCACTCGACGGGAGAATTTACAAAATACATTTATAAATACCGATTTTCTCTAAAGATCTGTTCTTGCAAAGCTAATGAAAGAATGCTGCCGCGTTTATTCCCGGGAAATAAACGGCTGGATGTGCAATATGACAAGCATCCTGACCTGAGGAGCTGAAGGTACTCGGTGCCTTGGGTCAGACTCCAAGAGGATCCAGGGACACATCTCTTACAGCATCTCTGAGTGCCGGAGAGGTGACAGAGAAGCATGCTGGATGCTGATCCCAGCCTGCTTGCCTGCCAGCTCCTACATTTCACCCTGCAAAGCACTGCCCAGGGAAGACGGGCTGTGCCTCCAAAAGCTGAGTCAGTGAGTCAGCAAAATAAGGCTGACTAAGCACTTCCCCATCTGATGCTGGATATCAACCACAAAGCATGAATGACTTTGCATTTATTAGGTAGAATTACTGAAGTGGCTACAAGCTAGCAGCCTTAAAATAACCAATTGCTCCCTTTCAACAGCAACATCCTTACTAAGCTCAGGTGACAAAGATTTCAATTCCTCCCTTCCCACAGAGAGGCAGATTTGTCTGGGAGGAGCATAAGCCAATATATCCTGTCATCTCCACTTACATGCTGCTCCTACCATGTCAAAGGGTCAAGCATGTTATGTTTTGCACGTACCATTAATGATTAACTGTTTATTCTGTAGAGGAACTAGTTCTTCTCTTGGGTTTTAAAAAAATAGACCTTGAAAGATGAAATGGAAAACCATCCTTGGGTTGGTTCCAGTGGGTGTTTATGATCATGGCATTGATGGTACAGAAGATTAGAAGGCTTTTGGAATCTCAGGCTTTGCTTTTTTTTTTTTTTTTTTTTTTTTTTTTTTTTTTTTTTTCTTCTTCCCTGATCTGTTCCTGGTAGGTTTGAAAATGATTAGAAATGCATGTGAGAAAAAACAAGCTTATGGCTGAGGCACATAATTTCCTGGTCTGGTTGCCAACTCTGTGACCTTGAATG
This sequence comes from Acrocephalus scirpaceus scirpaceus, assembly GCA_910950805.1. Classification (NCBI taxonomy): domain Eukaryota; kingdom Metazoa; phylum Chordata; class Aves; order Passeriformes; family Sylviidae; genus Acrocephalus; species Acrocephalus scirpaceus. The sequence continues at coordinate 48,243,296 of OU383774.1, read as the reverse complement.
GGTCACTAGGAGAGCAAAACACTTCTGGTTTAGGGTTTTAAAGATCTAACTCCCAGAGAGAGAAAACCTAAGTCAGGATCATCCCCTGAGCTCTGCGGCCAGGCCCTATGAATACCACAGGTTCTCCCTACAAGTGATGGAGGGTGAATCATCCCACATATCTTGGGATGGGATGAAGTGCTTTGTGGGAGAACCTACTAAAAAGAACATTTTAAAAAGTATGTTCTCAACTTGGCTTGGCTATTTAATTTTGAGATGGCTGAAGGAGATTATGATGAGTCCTAACCTCAGCCTCCTCAGGACCTCGACTTGCAGCTGCGCTGGTTTGTAGGTACGTACCTCAGCTGGCTGAGGTCAGAGAGCTCATTGGTGACTCTCATCTTGGTGACATGGATTGGGCAGCACATTTCCCAGCAGCCTCTGAGCTTGCTGTGGTCCCTGCAGGAGACTGGCTGCTGCACACAGCTCTGCCGTGGCCTTGGAAACCCCTCCCGTGGATATCTAAAGGGCCACAGAAACAACCACCTTCCAAGAGAATCACTGAACATTTTGGGCTGGAAGTGACCTTTAATGTAGTCCAAACCCCCCTGCAATGAGCAGGGACATCTTCAACTAGATCAGGTTGATCAGGGAGCTCCATCCAACCTGACCTTGAATGTTTCCAGGGATGGGGCATCTACCACCTCTCTAGCAAGAGGTCCCATCTCTCTAGAGCTCAGCTTTCACATGAGTATCCTCTGATGATACAGGAAAATAAAAATAGTTATGACCAAATTATTCTTTTGAAGACACCCTCTGGTCATTGGAGGAGAGATGGAAGCATGAATAGAGTCACAGATCAGTCAGTTGCTGTGCACAGAGACTGTATTGATGGGCATGTTAAAAATATCTGCATGGCTGTAAGCCAGAAACCATCTTGTGTCTAAAATGGGATTTCATTTCCTTTTCCTTTCTTTTGTTTTTTTTTTTTTCTGTTCCAATTTTTCTGAAGGACCCTATCCATGATTCACTATGTCGAAGCTTCAAACTTGGTTTGTCGTGAGCCAGGGAGGGCTTTTTATCTGCTAAGAAGCTCACAACAACATTTTAAATGGTGTGAGACAGACAGACTTGCAGGTAGAATCCTGGTTCACTGCTGGAGAGCTCACTGCACTGGTGAGCAGAAAGCTCAGCACTTGGCCTCTGCCTCCATCTCTGCAGGGAGCTGGTCTGTCCTGGGGAAGAGCAAAGGGTTAACAAACATATCATACCAGACAAGGACAGGAGCTTCCAGGAATTACCTGCTGTGACTTTCCCTTGAAAACAGGGTCTTAGATTGGATTTTCCAGCTTGTTAGGCACCATCATAGCCACCCACTGCATCCTCTCCTATTTTCCAACGTGTCTTTGGAACTGGGGGCACCAAAATTGCACCAGGCCCACAGACTCCACAGAAGAGTGTAAGAATCCCATCCCCTGCTCTGCCAGCTATGCCCTTGCCAGCCAGCCCAGGAGATGGCTTGCTTTTGGTGCTGCAGGAGGCTGTTCCTGACTCAAATTTGCGGAGCTGCATTTCTGCTGCTCAGAAATCATTCAGGAGGCTGATTTCAGTGACAGGTACAGAGTAACATGCATGGATCTGCTTGGGAGTAAATGAGCTAAATAATTGATACACACTGGGTACAGCACCACAGCATAATCTATGCTGGATGCAACAAGAATGTCATGAAAGAAGCAGAGAAATATAAGGACTTTTTGCCTAGGAGCTACAATTTTTTAAACTCATTATCCAGGGAGTTAAACCTTCCCTTCAAAGCTGCCAGATTTATTTCAGCATATAAATAGAATGTATTCCTCAAAATGGATATAACAATCAGAAAGCTTTTATCAAAGGTCCCCAATTAGTTTTGCAAAATTTCAAGACATTATGTGCAGAAGGCAGGTAGGTTTTCTCTGGCATAATGGTGGTCCTCTGTGAGACATGACAACGAACTCCCTAATTAATCTTCGAAATGTCAGAGCCTGCTGGAAGTAATTGGGCCTGACAGTTCAAGGGCTAATTAACTTTAAACCTTGAATTTTCTCTTGTTTCCTCCACAATTCAAGGTCACTTATTTACTTTCTTTTTATACAGCTTTTATTGTTCTGTAGTGTGTTTGTTCATATCTGCTTTTCTGGACATGAAGATCAAGACTGAGGGTGTTAAGTGGGGTGTGTTGCACTTTATGAATCCTCAAGATGTTTCCTGACTTCACAAGAGAAGAAAGCTGAGGTAAGCAGAGGGGTGGTCCCTGGGGAGCAGCTCACGGTTGGAGATGCTGGCTGCAGCCTCCTGAGATATCAGCAGTACCCCAGAGCAGGGAGCAGGCAGTGTTCCTGTGGCTGGGCATCCTGCAGGGTGCAGCCAGTGTAATCCATCAACACCGCTGTCCCACAAGGCAGCAGGGAGCAGTTTTACAGGCCCCAGAGTGCTGCAGTTTCACTGCTCAGCTTTATGTGAGCAGCATTACGTGTGCTACAACCTGCTGTCTCGGCAGCCTCTGCTGGCCTCCTGCATCAGGTCTCCTGGGGCTGGTGTCCCATTTGTTTTTCTTGCTCTGCAATCTCACTTGACCCTTGGCTGAAAAAAAGATAAAGGACTTTTGCAGCAGAGGCTCCAAATCCTATCTCCTGCTGTCCATATCCATATGGAATGACCTTGTGGCTATTACAAGAAATGCATGAAAAGCCTTTTCTCTGGTTGACAGGCTCAGTCTCTGGTCACTCATGGATACAGAGCACGTCTTGGTGAAAGCAGTGTGTGCATAGACTCCTGAGTTGACCCCTGCATCTCTTTGGTCTTTTGCATCTTTCCACACGGCAAATTAACAAGGACAAGTGAGGGAAAGAGCTGCATGAGAGGCAATCCCTACAGGTATTCCTGAGCTGGGAGCCGTGGGGCTGCCTTCAGGGTCTCTGGCAGTGGGAGCAGGGTCGTGTGCCAGCTCCTGAACCTCTGCTGGCACTGAACAGGTCCCCTCCAGGGCACAAGGATGGGGGGTAGCCTCCCTCCACTACCTCCTGCTACTGGCAGTGAAAGTCACAACTGCCAAATTATTTCAGTCTCTTTCTGCCTCAGACATAGCTGTGCTGATTACATTTGCCCTCAGTGCAAAAGACTAGGAAGAATGGGAAGGAAAGCTGAATATATGGCAAACTATTCAGGGGGTAAAGAGGATTTTCATCTATCCATCTGATCACAACAAGGCTGCAGTTCTGGGTGACCAAAGTCAAACCACGGCAGCAGCCATCTCCCATCCATCCATCAGCTTCAGACACACAGAGCTCATACCTGAGCAGAAGAATCATCTGCTCCAGAGATCAGGGGCTGGAAAAGCTGTATCTGATTTCCTCAGTCTTTTTTTTTTAAATCCTCATTTCCTCCCCACTAGGCTTTCTTACAGCTGCTGTACAACCCTCTCCAGACAATATCTAATCTGTCTGTCACAGGCGTATCAAGATGTCCCTTGAGTGTGGTACCTAGTGATGACTGACAACTGTCATTAAGCACTGCTCCTCAAATGACAAGGCTCATTTTGTTAACAGGATTGCATAGATTCAGCCTGCAGTCTCGGAAGGGGAAAAAAATGCCATATGTTCACATAGGATTTATATAATGTCTCCTTTTGCAGTCCCTGTAATTTAGTAACCTGACAAAATTAAGAACATATGATGATACTAACCATATATTTCATATACTTTTTGTTGGTTTGCTTTTAAGTGTTCCATCAAAGAAAAGAATGTTTGATCTGATTCAGGCTGTTTTCTTTCACTAAATGTTATCCAAGTCACTTCAAGTTGTCTGAGCCAATGAAATAGAGGTGAAATGTCAATGGAGAATAGATTTCTGGAAAGTTACTATGTTAGGGTAAAAGAGTGATGGTGGTGGTGGAAAGCAAATATAACGATCCAGAGAGCAAATGGCAGAATGAATCCTTTCCATACAGACACTGCAATTTTTCCTTTACAGTTATGACTTCTTTTTGTTCACACTCTTCTAGGAAGGCCATATGAAAGCACTATTAATTTCAGTTTTTCCTGGTCACCTTCCTGTCCTGTGCTGAATGATGCTGTGATGACAACACTTCAACACCACCAACTGAAATCAGCTCCGCTATGAATTAAACTACTTATTCAAGTAAGGGAAGTCAGGGGCTCATCAGATACAGGAATCCAATGTCAGAAGTAGTAAGTCTTTTGTTCAGGCTTGAAAGGATCCACAAATGTAACGAAATCACCTCCACCAGCTTCCCTTCCCCAGTGTTGCAAACAAGGCATATGGTGACATGTCAGGAGCTGGAGATGCTGAAAGAGGGGAAGTGACTTTCAACAAAGAGCTTCTTGCCTCTGTTTGCACGGCTGAAGCTTACATTTATCCTTGCTTTGGTCTGAACCCCCTCTATGCCCTTGCCCCAGCTATCCTGCCTGGCTCTGGCCACCAGGACAGCCTGGAACCTGCTTTGTGTGGGTAATGGAGCAAGCCCACACTGGGTGCTCTCATATAGCACCTCAGTACTTGATGTTTTTCTGCCTCATGGCTGTGTCCTTCGCCTCTCTGCACAAGTTGTGCCACATGCAAAGATAAAAGTCAAGAGAGGAGCATTTCTCTGCAAAGATTTTGGTATTGGGGTGGAATGCTGCTGGAATAAAAAAAATTAATTTGTTTTCCTGAATGAAGTCCAGCTCTGACAAGGCAAGGAGTCACTCCAAAACATACAGGTAGTTCCAGCAGCTGAGATTAAAGGATTTCGTAGGCCTTTAGGATCATTTTCTTCCTGGCTCTGTGTGAAATAGTGCTCACATTAAGCCAGCATTCACCTTTGGGCTTAGCCCAATTATTCTTCTGAAAGAAGTAGTTTCTCCCCTCCCTTTCATGGTTGTATTGGGAGGAATTAGGGAAAAGATGAGGGTATCTGGGCTCATGACTGTAAGTGTTAAGACTGGTACACTAGTAATTCCATCCAGATACAGGTAAGCATGCTTTGAGCTGGCTGCAGTAGAACTTCATGCGCTCTGGAAATAACCAGGGAGGAGAGAAGCTTTATAATCATGTCTCCAGAAGCATTGTGCCTAGAGGAACAATCTGTGGGTACTCCTACATTTTCTTTCTCCTTTCTTCATCAGATCCATGAGATTTTGTTTCATCCGTCCATGAGCAGAAACAGATGATTCTCATGGCGCATGCAGCAATGAGTGGGACTGGTAATATTTACTCTGCACAATGTTTCTTTCTCTGTTTTATAGAGCATCCCTGAAGGAGCATAGGAGCAGCAATGGATCTTCTGCTGCTGTCTCCAGAGAGAGGAATGGTTTTGCAGACACATTTTGGCTGAAGGAAACCCCAGCATCGCCTGTAGTGCTGTGCACTCACTTTCTAGCAAGGGACTCAGACAATAGTCTTTTCCTGATGCCAACACAGATTTGTCCTTTCCCTCTCTTCCTGCAGTCCAAGGACAAGTCTGAAGGTAACCAGAGAAGGCTTTTTCATCTCCAAGCCGGAAGGCATTTGGGGACAGTGCTGGGAGCCAAAGCCAGCATGTGGCCTCTCCGGGTGTAAGATGTGAAGTTCAACATCAGGAAGAAAATCCTCATGGGTTCCTGTACCTGGGTCTTATTACAAAATTAGGTCATTACATTTTCTGCTTTCTGTGTGTTTAGATTTTTAAAAGGCACAAGCACTTTCTGGTTTCAAAGTGAGAAGCAGTAAATACAATGGTACCAGAAGTGGCTTTTGAGTGTTATTGTCTTTATTTTCAAGCGGAGTATTTTAGCTTCTGTATAAGGATACATTGCCAGATTTCACTATACAGGATATAAAAGCTACCTGTGGCTCTGCACTGTTGCCTTCTCTCTGACTTCACAGTGTCTAGGTGAGACCATTATTTTCACTGTGTACAAGTAAAAGCTTATTGGTAGAGTGAGAATTTCCAGTGATTAATGCTGGAAAGGTAAGACATGGATCTCTTGATGAGATATCAATGTGCTCTAGCAACAACAATCACTTGCTTTGCTACTGTGTGCAAAGTGGTTTGTTGTTCTAAGAGCAGTAAAGTGTTTTGTTGTTCAAATACTATGAAGGTTATTTTATTCAGATGTACTGGTCAAAATCACTTGAACACTCTGTTGTTCTCAGCCTGAGGCTCCTCCCTGCTCAATGTGCAGCTGGAGGGGATATTTTTCTTTTTTTTGCATCATCTGCAAAGCTGGAATGATCTGGCAGGAGGAACACCACAGCACCACATTTCAACTGAAGGGCAACCAGACTTTAAAATTGATCTGGCATGACACAAAGTGCTTGGATTTTTGGAAAAGGAATAATAAACTCTGTTGGGGGACTTGCAGTCACTCATTTTGTCTTAAGATTAAAAATTTAAGGTTGGGATTCTTACCACTTAAATTTAGCTTCCCAGGAGTCAGGCATCTAACCTAAGCCAGCCATGTTGGCAGCCTCTCTGGTCAGAGAAGAGATGGGTTGCCAAAATATGGTTCACCCTTCTGAAGACAACTGCCAGAGTGGATGGGATGGCTTTCCCTCTGCTCCTGCCTTTTTTTGTAGTTCACTTTGAATCTTAAGGTAACACCGACCTTTCAGATGGCTTTGAGGGGAATCAACTCCAAAGTGTTCAAAGTTGCTGTAGAAGACTTTTCTCTGAGGTGAGGAACTGATATTTTCTCCATGTGATTGTGTTGTTGGGGTGTGTTTTTTTGACCAGCATGCTTGAAACAAATGTGAAACCTGTTAAGAAACTAACAGATGGGGTTTTTTTCTGGCTTGGTTTGTTTTTTTTAACGTGTGTCAGTATTTTCCAAGGGAAGTGTTTGATCTGAGACAGGCTTGTATGTCAGAAAAGGTTTGCACTGATTCTGCAGAAGACAGAATTCTGGTACCCCCTCAGGAGAAAGAGGGTGGTCACAGACCTGAGAGCAGGAGGGTAAAGGAATAGAGTCTTGGCATGTCCTCTGCCATTTGTTCATTTAAAATCTCTACCCAATACTTAATTTGGTAGATTAACAAAAGAAGCTATCCCTGCAGAGCTGGAAACAAGCTTCCTTATGCCACTGGCCAACAAGTCTCTACAGGACCTAATTTAACATATTCATTTGCTCACAAAAGTGCTTGAAGAACAACAAACATGTCCCATGCAAGGACAAAGAAACTCTCTATTCCCATACTTTGTCAATCAAACTAATCATAAACTTCCTTGCTTTATTTGCACATGTATATTCCATTCTGTATGAGTGAGAGTACCCATAAAATGAACTAACTCTTAACAGAATACCCCAAATGTCCAACACTAGAAGACCCCACCAAACACGCCAATTAGTTCTACAACCACGCAAAATGTCCTGAGGGCCAAGCACTAGGCAATAGTACTCCTAGGCAATAGATATGGGGAAAAGAAACAACTGGCTTTACTCATGCACACACATATATACTTCTATAAGTATATATTTTGATACATGTATTTTTTAATGTTCACCTCTCTGATCAGTACTTTTCCTTGGCTGCAGAACATCTGAAGATCTGCTGTTCCCAGCAGGAGGAAGTGGATGCCCAGACTCTCTCAAGAGGATTTAAGTGATTCAGTACATGACAAGAGCATCCATCACACATTGCTTTACCTTACACAAATTCTGATAGTGAGTTAAGGTCACAAATGGGAAGCGATTATCCCCATGGGACTTCTGACAGATCTGGTCACCTACTGTGTGAGAAAAGGGCAAGGGGTGTCTCAGAGTCCCTGTTCTTCACAGCTGCAAAGCCAGGACTCAGTCTGAAAATGTGAGAAAAAAAACCAGACCTGCACCCAAACCTACCACACTACAGATCTTATAAGGAGACCAACAACTTGAACTTGACATTTAGAACAGACAACCTGAACAGTTCACTAATTTCTTGAATTTAGTTGCCAGAGCAGGTGCTTAAGCCTGATTTTCAAGGTCACGCTGTGCATGACCCAATGGTTGCATTATGGCCACAGGGAGGGGATGTCATCTCCCCACCCTTGGCCAGTGGAAGTCAGTCCCACACACAGAGGACACAGCACAGGGGTAGATGGATTCCTATGGGATGTGTTCCTGTGTGTCTCAGCACAGGCCAATAACGTACTGAAAGTTGTGCTTAGTTTCCAAGCATAAAGATCCTGGGATTAATGATGTTCTTGGGATTAAGCATGTGCAAAAATATTCTACCTGAAGATGGAAAAGAAAGAGTGTGAGAATGGAGGTCAGTAATGAAGACGCACACTCTGCTACCTGCTTAAAAAAATCAAAATATTCAGAACAAGATTAGACACATGCTGCCCAAACTCTTCAGCTACTTGTTCATCAAACTGTAAAACCTTTCATCAAATCCTGTTAAAATAATTGGAAAGTATTTTTAAAACGGGAAAATAACTCTCACCTTTTAAATTTCTTTTTCTAATAACTTCCAAGTCTACAGAGATCTCATCTCTACTGTTACTTTAGGTGCTTGTTTGTATTTGCTAGCACGTAAATCCATTTTAAGAAACCACCTGTCTTTAGTTTAGAGGATTGAATAAAAGGCTTAAATGCCAAATAAACTAGCATATTCATTTATTTGTCAACATTCCCTGATACAGCAGGCCTGTGATGCATCACTTGGATGCTTACTGTAGAGAAGGAATGGCATTGCAGACAGTGAAATGAAACTCAATCTAACAATGTATGCCAGCAGAAAAACAAAACAAAACAAAAATTGCTTTGCAGAGGAATTCATAACCAAACTGTTTAAATTGTTTCTTCAAACCAGTACAGGTGTCAGCCACCTTCTTTTTACTCTTGATACAAGTTGTTGGAGGCCATTGTTTATTTAGGGGTTCAACTGCAGAAAAGAAAAAACAAATGTGGAAAAGAAAATAAGCCTCACCACTTCACACACAAAAGTTCAAATTCTACAAAATATTGCCAGTGGCTTAGAAAATACAGTTGACACAATGATGGCTCATGGGTTCTCGTGTACTTTCAGGAGGCACACGCTGCTACCGTGGCCCACCAGGCAGGGGAGGGACAGTTCAGGGCTAGTGAGACCACGGCAAACACATGATGCCAAACTCTGCACTGACCTTTAACCTCTGCACCTGTCTCAGTACCTGGGCAGCACATAAGGACTAAGCCAAAACCAGATGTTAGAATGGGCAGGGTAGTGTTGGTACATGGCTGCATTTTAACGAAAAAGTATTGCCTTAGTCACTGAGTTTATGAATTGCTTTGCTACATGTTCCTCTTTATTGCTCTTCTCCATCCTACAGCCTGCAAGCTACTCTTAGTTAATACTCTTGCACGTCCCTCCTCACACTGTTTTTCTCATGTCTTTTTCAACCTGACTCATATTTTCGATATTCTAGGCTCAAATGTGATTAAGAGTCACCAGATGGTATTACTGGAGATGGCTTTGCTGATCTTATTTAAACTGGCTTATTTGAGACCAGTTCCTTCCTGAAGAAATGTTTATGGCTAAGTGTGATACATTGCCAGTTTCAGTTGTGAAGAGGTTGAAAAATAAAATCTATTTTGTGTAAATCAGGTTGGTTTTTTCAAGACTGATGTGTGGGTTTTGCCTCCTGGTTACATCTCTGCAAGCAAACAGCCAGCAGCCTTGTAAATCCAAAATCAATCTGTGGAGAAGTTTGCCTATATTATTAAATTTGCTAGGATCCTAGAAAGAATTGTAAGGTTTGATACTCTTGGGAGGAGGAAAAGTCAAAGCAGCGTGAGAGCCCTGCTGGATCACTGACAGCCTACAGGAATGTGCTGCTTTGAAAATCAGTTCTTTATCAAAAGGTTTGCAGGCATATATTGCCTGCAAAAGCTAAAATGGAAATGCATTTTGTTTCATCATGCTACATGCAGTAATCAGGAGTAGAACAATTCAGTCTGATGAGAGTTTCCATTCCTTTTCTTTCAGGGAAAAAAGAAAATCTGAAAAGCTTTTTGTTTTTCAGTACTTGCCTTGTTCCATCAGTCTAATGTACAGCTTTCACCCGCTCCCTCAACTGCCACTTATACACTTTCTAAAGCACAGGAATATTAGTTTTTCATACAAAAGGGAAGAGGTGTTTCATAAATAAGGAAAAGCAGGAGTTCACTTTTACTGCAGTCATTTGTCACAGAAAGGGCAGGGTGAGTGAACAAGATCTTTGTTTGGTGGCATTTTTAATACCCTTGAAATACTCTAATATTCTGTGTAACCAGTCTCTGCTTAAGAACTGCCTCTGCTGCATCCACAGAGAAATCTGCAGCGGTGAACTAGGAAGCACACACACATTACATGCCAATTAATGCTATGAAGAAAAAGTGATCTAGGCATATTTTCTGCAAGCTTTCATGCCCTCTTCTTGTTCTTTTTCACCAACCCTTTAGCAATCAGCTGCTTTGCTGTGTCCTCGCTGTCCTACATAAGGTTCTTTCTGGAAAAACAAAAGGTTTTCAGACCTGATGCAACTCTCACCTGGGTAATGGGACTCTGCCCATAGAGTTTAATAGCAGCCAGGCTGCACCCCAACGACTTGATGTTGCAGACTCCAGAGCACATGCTGTGACCACAGAGTAGCCTCATTTAGCAGAACAGGCAGCCCATAACCTTCTCACCTCCCTCGGGAGAGCACTGAGGCGTTTCAAGTGATGCCATGATTGTAACGCTTCCAAAGTTACTCCATCATTCATCAGTTTGAAAACCGAGTTAATTAAGTGACAATAGAAAGTGTGGTGCTGTAAAGGAAACAAAAGAAGAACATTTTCTTGCCTTGAGGTGATTGTTATTTAAGCCTTGATCTTGCCAAAGTTTGTGCACCTGCTTAAGTACTTAACCAGTTCTGCTTCTCTTAGGTAATTCTTTCAGCCTGTGCCCACTGACTCCAGCCATGGTGGTACTACTTTCATGCTGAAGGTCCTGCATAAATGTTTGCAGCCTCTCTAGTATTGGATCTCAGCACTCTGGAGCATGAACAATGCCAGCGTCTGAGTGGGTTAGCGTGGAACAGCCCTGAGCATCAAATGATGGTTAACTTTCCAGCTGAGCTGAGTGGGGAGCAGAAAACACCATGCTGGTGGGGAGAAATGAGAGAGATAGAGAGAATTCACAAACGTTATCTTCAGCTGTGCAAAAATTAAGCATCTAGACTTTTAAAGGCTTTTAAAATGATCAAGAGAAGGAAGTCAAGAATCTTATCTAAGAGGTCAAAGTGATGGACGTACCTTGCTCCACTGATGACAAATGGAGGCTGCAAATGTAGCTTAGATATGATATCCAGTATTTTTAGAGGACTAGATTTAGATGTGTTGTGTCCCACCCTTACAGTTATGCTAAAGGGAATTTGAAAATGTGGCCTAAGTTTTTGTGCACGGACAAGAATTGACACTACTGCTCCTCATCTATCTGTTGTGCCTGCAGCTGGCAGCCCAGGCACCAGCCCACTGCCAATGACAGACACAACATAAGCGAGCAGTGACACTGATGTCTGACAAAGCCTCCTTTTGTTGGACTTTTCATTAAAATAATTTTAATAAACTATTAAAATTAAGATTAATAAAAACTAATCAAGCTCTTTCAAGGCAACTACACATACACAGAACAAACTCAAACATGATAAAACCTGTCCACTCAGTCTTTCAGTTTCTGTTGCTCTTTTGCTGACAGTAAACCAATTAGAAGACCTCTAGTGCTGGCTATTTCAGGAGCAGTTGTCTCTGCAACACAAATACCTGTTACTGTCCACAGAGGCCTTGGGACTGGAATGAGAAAGGGAAGCTAGAATGAAATCTGGCTCTCTTGGGTTTCACACTCATGAGGAGCAAAAGTGAAAACAGAGAAACAAAAAATCAATCCCAACACTGGCAACATTTAGGACCCAAGTGACTGTGAGCTTGGAAGTAACATGGAATGTTACTTCAGCTTCCTATTAATTTGCCCAGTCCCTAATATTGTATTGCAAGCCTCGAATCATTTAGATTGTATCAATGGAGTCAAAGTAATTGACTACAGTAATAGAAAATTATTGTAAGAACTTAATGCAGCCCAAAGCCTGTTAAAAAAAAATTCCTATCTTCAAGACTCCATTCCCCAGAGCTACTACTTTTTTTCTGTATTTTCCCCTTTAAATCTGAAAGAAAGGGAACCATTCATCAAAACAAAAAGCAGTTATTCAGTGTTTCATATACTGACAACATTCATCCTCAGGAAGTCTTTGTCGATTGTGCCTTGCATGTATAGTAATAAAGTAAAAGAAACACAAAACTGTGGTGTCTCCATATCCTATGGATGACATGAGACTATTGTCCCATTATGTTTAAACAATGCACCACCACTCATGGAGAGTCTCCCCAACAACAGTAACCAGTTACCAGAGGTCAACCAATCTCTTTAGCCAATTAAAAATAGCATTTCTAGACACTGCTTCATTCAGATATTGTTTCTGATCTAAAAACTAATGAATGATAGAAAACAAGGCAAATAAAATATTATATTACATTGACATAACTTATGTAAACAACAATTAACTCCTCAGTGCAGATTCTGAGTTGGGTTTTTGTTTCTGCTCAAGTAGTATACAATTAGATTTGCATGTAATCTATCTGAGTGCTTCAGCTAATTTAAAAAGTGTTCAGAGTATTCATATGTATGTGTGCATATAGATTGAGAGCTTTATAAACATATGTTTAAGTATACATACACATGCATATAAGTAACAGCCTGAAATTACAGGCATATGAAGGTCCTTAAATTAAAAAAAAACTGAATAGTTCTAATGTAGTACAGATACAGACATGAAATCCAAAGAAGAAAAAATTATTTCTTACTTCAATTTAGTATTTTTAGTACTAATTTTATAAATAGTAAATGTGAGCTATAATGGGAGCTCACTAATGTTTAGCTGACTACTAGAGACCCTTACAGTAAAAAAAAAAAAAAAAAAAAAAAAAAAAAGTGAACTTTGCTGCCTATTAGTGTAAAAAATAACCTGCTGCAGTCAGCACGACAGAGGGATGATAAAACACAGTTGGTACCCCAGGGTCCCTGCTGATTCTGACTCTGCACAACTAATAGGCTACACTCAGCCTTGGGCTGCTGTGGTTCATGTAAGGCACAAAGAATAGCTGGGATCCTAGTAGCACCAACAAGCAATTTGAGCTTTAGCTTTCATGTTTAACAGTTTTACAAAGCCATTCTCTTTTTACATCCTTGATCAGTCTGAGACTGATAGCTGGTGCTCTTCTGCTGTTTTCTCTTGAACACTAACCATACATTTTTCTCCATTTTTTTCTAGACTATTTCTTTTGCAGCATTGGGTTTTGCAACAGTCATTCCCCAAAGCCACAAATTCTTGTTCCTTTTTCTGTAGAGTTGTCATTTAATTTGATATGGCACTTTTCACGATCTTTAACCTCCCTCTTGTCTGGAAAATTTTAATAATTTTTGTCACCATAACCCTTACAATCAATCGTGTAGAACTTCTTCATTTCCACGTATTTATTTCCTGATGTTAAAGAGCATTTTACTGCATGTTTCAAGGAATACTGCATATTCAAGTATCAAGTTCAGAGCGGTAGCGTTACCACAATGTTCCCACTGGTTCCCCCTTGTTGTCAGGAAGATGATCCAGGATGGAAGCTTTTCTGCTAAAATTTCTCCTTCCTGTTTCTTACCTATGATAAAATAAGGGACCTCTTCCAACTGTTTTCAGGGTTATTTTTTTTGTATGAACTGGACAGATGTATTTGTTTATTCCTGGGTGTATGGATAATTAAACCACCTCCAGAACTCTGGTGATTTGAATACTCTCTAAAACAGGCTTGGGGACTTCTTGTTCTTTTCCACCTTTGTACCCTCTTCTATCAGTCCTGACCCCTGCTCTTAGGAGTTACCTGACATAATTTGTGACATCAGTAAGTGTAACACCACTATGCCATATCTGAGCAACACCCACTAGATTGGCAGAGCACAGTTCCTGCCTGGTTCAGCTGCATCAGGAAGGTCAGGAATAACCTCAGGCACTCCGTGTCACTCAGTTGTTTCCTATTGTATTCTGTTTTTACATGGGTACTGCAGATGTGAGGGGGGAAAATAAACCCTTAAAGCAAATTGGGGCATTCAGAGGTACAATGTGAGTTGGTTTAAACTGGCTGTGTGTTTTTATTTCCTGGCAAGATCAATCTGATGAGTAACTTTAAAAATAGATAAATAAACCATGATTCTGCCTGGCAGTGTGTATTCTAAATGCTACAAAATCTCAGAGGTCCTTCTGTTGCCTTCCTGCTGGCTCAGAGAAAGGTGAGGACCTAAGGAATGCTGTTCCCAGAAGCCTGCTGGCATTGACGGAGAGGCTGATAGGACCCACATGCTGGTTTGGGTTGACACAGGAGCAGCAAACAGGCAAAAATCAATGTTCTTCCAAGGGGAAAGGAGTCAATTTAGTTAAAAAAAAAATCTGAACACAGAAAATAGGAGGTTTTTGCAGCGGCCGGAATGAGAACCCAGCAGTGCATAGGGGCAGACAGTGGGTGGCAAGCACTCTGTGGGATCCAGCCCTCATTTCCAGTGCAGATTTTTGCCTGAACGCTTCTTTTTAAGGTGCCTGAATTCATAGTGACTGAGTCACATCGAGTTGAATGCAAACTTGGCTCTGTAAGAGTTAAAAAAAAAAGGCCACATGTTTCTACAAAGGTATTAAAAGTATCCTGTTGAGTAACCCGGTGTGTTCCTTGCTGCCTTGGATATCTTGCGGCTGTGGCTGCCAGAGAGGGAAAGAATCCTGATCTGTCCCATGGCCAAACCCCAAAGAATTAAACCCTTTGTCTTGGGAGCCTTTCGCCTTCTCAGGGTGCTCTGAAAATCTGGAGGCAAATCAGAAATCACCTTAAAAGAAATTTCCTGATGGTGTGTTACCTCTCCTGAAGACACTTCTGTTCACAGCCTGCCTCAAAGGGAAAACACTGGAGCACAGTACTGGGCTGAAACCTTTTAATGTCAGTCGTGGGATATAGGCTCGACGCGGTCTCCGACCCCAGCAATAACAACACTCGGGAGAGAGTGATGCTCTTGTGAAAAACGGCAATCAGTCTCACATGTTAACAGTGGGTTGTGCTGCCATTAAGGCTGTAAACGACATGAAGTCTTGTGCTCCAGGGCATAAACCAGCCTCTCTGGCAGCCTTGGCAGCAGTGGAAACTTAGCAAATAAGATGATTATAACGTGATTGTCCACTGCGGGGGACTGTGTGTCCTTCTCTGAAGCATTTGATGCTGGCCACTGCTGGAGACAGGATATCACATTGGCTGGACTACTAATCTGATTTAGTATAACAGACCTTTTATTCCTATTAAGCACGTCTCAGTACAGAGTCAGCTTTCAACTAGTACTGATGGCCATGAAACGCTTAATCCACAGCCCAGTCTACTTGTAGATACCTGGCACAATTCTTCTCTAAGGGAATACAGAATGGCCAAATTCTACTTGTTTCATGTCATATTTTTCCAATAAGGAATGAAATATCAGTTGTATACTTTTTAAATTTCCCCCATAAATTGCCAAAGTAGTGATCATCAATGATTTTGTGCCTGGATGTCCAAATTCAAAGGACAGTTCTGCAAAGGAGACCTAATAGAAATAAGATTTGTGCATGAGTACAGGATTAGGCCCCAAAAACCAGAATAGCCTTTTAAGCTTTCTATGTTGCTAGCATTCCTCTTAAACAGCATTTCCCTTTTTTTTCCTTGATCTTTGGATGTGGAAAAGATTTGTTTTCAGATGTGTATGCCTGTAGCACTTGCTTGGGATTTATCTGCAAGCTGATCCCAGACTCAGCCTGTGGTTATGCTTTTGCAGGGTCCCTTGTTCCAGACAACTGCTTCTGACCACAACTCTCATTTCCTCTCTCTACAGATGTGAAATGAATACTATCATAACAGCATTTCTTAATACATGCCAAAGAGAAAAGATCGTTTTTCTGTTTTATATTTGGCCACCCTGCATTTCAAGTATATGACCTCATCTCTACAAAACTGGTAGGTTTTACCCCTGTCATCATATGCAGTGCAACTTCTACCAGGATCACCATTCAGCACCTCTTCTTATTTGCCCATCACACAATCACCCTGAAATGATCTCCAGCATGTACCAGTTGTACCAGATCCTCCATTCATTTGTGTTTGGTCATCACAGATATGAGCCAGGGGGAAAAATAATAATTCGAATGTGACATAAATATTAGTTGTTGGGCAAATCCAGCACTATGAACCTTTCAGGACAGGACATGATATGTACTTATACTGTGCTGTGCCTAAAACTAGGGCATTCTGGCCAGCAGTCATAACTGTAGATTCAAATAGATGGTAATCATAATAATCATTAAAAAGATAATTGACTTCTCTTGGTCAGTACAGCTGTGTACGAAAGAGAGGAGCTGATACTCATTTATAAAACACTTGGCAGAGAAGTTGACCAAGTCAACTGTATACACAAAGCAGAAAAGACCCAAAAGTAGTCAGGACTCCTGACTCCCCCTGTACCCCACTGCTTCACCAACCCATGATCCTTCCTCTTAATGGACTGCTAAAATAGAGGCAAAAGCAAAACCCATAGAATCATGCTGGTTTCTTTCCTGTGGTTATGTCCTTTGGGTGTGTTTATCACTGTGCACTACAGAAGAGTTCCTCCATCTGAACATTAAAAAGAGCCATCTCCAGTGCAGTGGATATGCCCTGCTGCTGTCTGCTTGCCTTGCTGACCCCTTGTCCAGTTTGCCTGTGCTTGCTGCTGTCCTTACTTGCCTGACTTGCTTGGGCACATGGACTTCTTGATGTTCAGTGGAAGTGTATTTCCACATAATCTTTGGCAATCCACCCTGTGAGCTGCAAAGGATTACCAAGCCCTGCTCTCTGTGTTGCCTGCTTGTAGCAGAGGAGCACCTCAGCATTCACAGAGTGGCCAAGGACATAATTGTGCTGCCACCAATTTCAGTTTACATCAGGAGACAGCTGTGATGTGCAGAGCTTGTAAAGCAGTTGTGGTGCCTGCTCTCTTGCCCCTACTATAAGAGTACTAGCAGGAAAGGTATGGGCAGGCCACTTCCTAAATTACCTGGATCACCTCGAGGCACCTGTACAGGGCTGCTGTCTGAGAGGAGTGAAGGGCTGGTCTGCAGGATGACCTGTGAGGAGATCTTACAATCCTGATTAAATTTAAGCTCTTGTATGTAAGTTTCTTGGGGTTTTTTGTTTGTTTGATTGTTTTTCAGGGAAAAGCCCACATTAGTAAACTCTACTAACCAAGATCTTTCGTAATTCCTTAGTTTGTCACTGATTCAATCAGCAAGTCATAGATAACCAAGAATGCATAATGTTTGAAATAGAGAGCTATCTTTCAAGTCTCATCTCTTTGACTCTCCTCTCGTACTTTCTTGGTCCCTCAAGGATACCCAGTTGGAGAGAGAGTAAGCAGTGCTTCATCAATTTGCTATTACTCCCACAAACACAAGACCTTTTATCCTGTTGGTGTGTAAAAGGCCTGACAGATTGGGGCTGTCACTAACTCCCAAAAATGTACGATCTAAGCAAATTCGGCTGATGAGAGGGAGTGACATGCCTAAAGTCACACCATGTGGCAGTACAAAATCCTCACAGAGATCACACATGTAGGGCCACTTCTGCTGGCCCCCAATTCTTTTCCCAGGCATCAAACGGGGCTGCTTGCTGTCACATCTATCTTCTGAAGTCAGAAGTTTTGTACTATTTTGGGGCAGAGTACAAAGTAAAGAATTATAACCCCTGCAAGGAACAGTGTCTTGCCAGGGGTTGCCTTTGCAGCACGAAGTCCTAAAGAGGAAAGGCAGACTCAAACTTTTAGAATTAAAGGGAACAACTCTGTCCTAATTTCCTGTGGTTTTACATGAGATTTGTCCACAAAGGAACCATCTGTCACCATCTGCTTGATTTTCTTGATTTATTTTTCTTTTCTTGGACAGTTTCACAGTACTGGTATGTGAATGTGCCTATCCACACCCCTCTCAAAAGGCCAACTCATTTCTTCAAGTAGACATGTGCCTTGTGTGGATTTTTTTTGTGTATTTGAGCTGCAGTGCACTTTTCATCAGGCACTGCCTTTCTTTGTTGAATGCTGGTCTCCAGGAGCTGCCTGGAATAAGGGATAAAACACCAGTTGCACACACACTTTCTGATAACTTGGGTCCATAACAAAATTCAGAGCTTTTCATGAAGCAAGGTGGCTTTTGAAGGAGCATTTGACATGATGAGGGAGTTCCCTTTCTCCGGGTGCTTCCAAGGTGGCACTCATTTTATGCACTGTGACTCTTACAGGAGCTTTTTTTCATTATTAAAACTACAGAGTTTGGGAAACAAAGAGATAAAAAAATTAAATAATTAAAATAATTTTAAAAAATCCCCCAAGAAAAACCTAGAGAATAATGTGAAAATGAGAAATATAAAAATGTGATGATGTACAGGCCCAGACTTGAAGATCTGGGGTGCAAAACAATTAAAACAATAACATGAAAATGTAGCGTATCTACAGGGAATCTGTAGAGGGACTCTTGTCAAGAGCTGTAATGATAAACAAAAAGAGGGAAAATATAGATATTAGGAAGAAATTCTTTACTCAGAGGGCAGTGAAGCACTGGAAAAGGTTGCTCAGGCAGGCTGTGGGTGGATGCCCCAATCCTGGCAATGTTCAAGGCCAGGTTGGATAAGGCCTTGAGCAACCCGGTGTAGTGGCGGGGTGGGTTAGGATTAGATGATCTTTAAGCTCCATTCCAAACCCTCAATATTCTATGGTCTATGGCAATTAATTTTTTTTTTTTTTTTGGTTGGAAGCCGCCCAAGAGCACAGCGCGGGCCCACACGCCGGGAACGGCACCCGCTATGGGGCACAGGGGCTGCGAGGGGAGCGCCAGGACGCCCCCGAGGGAGCCGCGGCGCCCCTTGGGGGAAAGCGCCGATTCGGGCGGCGCTCGTGGCGCCTCCGCTGCCCGCGGGGGGAAAGCGCCGCCGGTGCCGCGGAGCCCCCTCGGTGCCGCCCTGGCCGACGCTGCGAGCGCGGCGGAGCCGAGGGGCTCCGCGACGGGCCGGGCTGAGCCGGGCCGGGGGCCCGGCGAGGGCGGGTGGCTCCGCCCCGGCGGCGGTCGGCCCCGGCCGCCTACAAGCCCCATGGTGCCGCGCGGGGCGGCGGCGTGTGACGCGGCGGGAGCGGGGGTGGCGGAGGCGGTGGCGGAGGGTCCGCGTCTCCCCTGCCGCGTCCCCTCGCTCGGCTCGGCGGGCGCCATGTTGGCTTGAGCCGAAGATGACAGGGGGCGGCTGCGGGCGAGGATCGCGCTGAAGGAGCGGCACCTCCGGCTCGCAGCGCGGCTCTCGGGGGGCGGCCGGAGCCGCCGGCGGACGAGGCGGGGGAGGGAGGGAGGGCGGGCCGAGGAGGAGGCGGCGGCGGCGGCGATGCGAGCGGAGAGCTGAGGCTGCGGGAGGCGGCCGCCGTCGAACGCCCCCCGGCCCCCTCCGAGCGCCGCGGGGGAGGGCTCTCCCCTCCGAGCGCCCTCCCTCCCTTCCCTCCCCGGCCCGCGTCCCCGCCGGGCGCTGTTGGATGCCGCACACCGCCTAGGGGGGGCCGCAGCCCGGCGTCCTCCCCAGCGGCCCCGGGCCCACCCCGGCCCTCCCGCCTCCCTGCCCCGCCGCCCAGGGCAGGAGCCAGGTCCTGCCTGTGCGCCCGGGTCGCCTGCGCCGACTGAGGAGGTGACTTGGACGCACTATTATCCCCTGTGAATCATCCCGTCGTCATCTGTCGAGGCTGGGAGAGAAGGCAGAGGGCGAGAAGGGGGGAAAAAGCCCGCACGCAGCTCATGTGGCGGTGTAGTCCTGCTGCCTGGTCTACCTGGCACCGCTGGTGCTGCTGCCGCCGTCGCTGCCGCTGACAGGGATCTGCTGCCATCTCTGGTCTCCCGCTGGCTCCTCCGGTCCAGCCCGGCACCGCTGCCCCTGGATATTCCTGCTCCTCAGCCGGCCGCCTTCCCCACTGCTTATCGGGCACCTCTTTCGCGTAGGGGACCTGGAAGCTGCTGCCTCCGATACTGACACCGGTTTTGCATCTTGAAAATCTCCGGCGGGCTGCTCTTGGTGCTGCTGCTTTTTTTTTTCTTTTTTCTTTTTTCTTTCTTTTTTTTTTTTTTTAAGTTGATTTTAAGCCATTTAGGGAAACATCAAAATGTCCAGCAGCGTTCCAGCTGATATGGTGAGTGGTGTACTGTTTATTTAATAGTTTTATTATAGAATAACGTTTATTTCAGCCTGGTTTTGTCAGAGAACATGGAAAGAAGAGGGGCGTGGGAAGAAAAAAAAGGTCTTGGTTGCACATTTAAGGAACATAAAGTTCCCAGTTAATTACCTTCCCCCTCCCGCCCCAGATGCTGGTTCTGTTTCGCTTTTTGGTGGTGGAGTGGGAGATCTGCAGCGTCGCCTCCCGTGTAGCGAGGGAAGGGGGATGCCAGACTCCCTTACCTATGGCAGTCAGTACCTGAGTGCTCACGCTTGGGTCGTGTAGCACTGCTCTTCAGCTCCGTCGAGCATTTTTTGGGGGGACGAAATACGTATGTAAATACGAAGCAGAGCATTCGGGATGAGTTGCCCGACCCATTTCTTTCTTTCCTTCTTTTTTTTTTTTCCTCCCTCTTTCTTTTTTTCTAAACCTCTTAAACTTGGCTTATGTCTTGCCAACGCTTTGTCTTCCGATGTTGGTGGGAAGTTAATCTCTTCACTTGCTGCCGGCTCAAGAGCGAGAGAGAAATTTTCATGCGCTTTATTTTCATGGCGAGGTCCTTTGTGCACTAGCTGCAATCTGGACATTTTTCAAGGGCACTCCTAGTACTTCTTATGGCGGACTGTACTTCGGCTTGTGTTGGATACTCGGCTCGGTACATTTAAAACAGGAAGGTAGAGCAGATCATGAGGAGGTAGAGTGAATCAGGTCTGCTAGGTAATCTTCCGTTCGGCACGACTTTCTCCATTTGTATGTATTTCCATAAATCAGGATATATTTTCGTAAGTCACTTAATTGGAAAAAACACCCACGAACTTGTAGCTGCAGTTTGGTATGTTAATTCTTTATGCTTACAGTATTATTTTCAGCCGTATCTCCACACGGCTGTTCACATTTAAAGGTACTTTTTTTTTCTTCCCCAAAAGCAGAGGACTTGTCTATTTTTTTTTTTTTTTTTTTTTTTTAAATTTCAAGATGAAGTTCTGTTTTGTGGGTAAAACCTGCCTTGGTAGTGAGAACAATAAAACCGAGTAGTCCTTGTTTAAGTCATTGATGTACTGTTAATTAGGATATGTATGGTAACTGGGCTGTTGAAATAATGGTATCTGTTTAGTTGCGTGCTTTCTGTATTCCCTTCATAGCTTTTGTGCAGCAGTCACAATGAGTGAATTTTGACCAAAAAAAGCAGAAACAGTAAGATAAAGAGGATGATCAAACAGAAAGTTACAAACTTACAGGTTTTTTTTCTTCCCCCTGCCTTTCTCAAATACTATAAATAAATTTGGCCTCCCCTGGATGAAAAGAGCGATGAAAGGATTTAAACTCAGAGGCAGTAAGCTCCTCAGCTATCAGTTTTCATGTATTTCCTTTTACTGTCTCTCTCTCTCTGACTGTTAGAGCCTTTTGAACCCCCTTCTCTCCTGCACGTGGCTGTCTAGCGTTATATCACAGAAATCCTTGCCTGGGCCGTGGAGGATTAGGTGCAAATCTCTCAGTGCTGCTTTTTAAGTTGCCTGGAGGAGTCCCTTGACTGTGACATGAAACACAGTCCTCCTCCCTGTCACCCTGGGCTGAGCTGCCACCTCCGTGCTCCTCCTAGGGCCTGCCTGGGAATCCCGGTGCTGCCACTAGGCTTGTAATGCTTGACATTTTCTACCAAGTACACAGATCTTAAGATTGGCAAAATACAATTTTTTTTCTATGAAGACTATTTCCTTCTGTTGTTACAATGTAATGAGAATACCACTGCTGGGGATAGCTGGGCCTAGTGCTGCTCTGTTTATTCAAATCAGGAAGAAGCTTGTTATACATAGTGATGTTTAAATACTGAGTCATTACAAAAACATTTGAATGAAGATGTTACCAATGTCGGTAGAATTTAACTAAATAAATAGATATTTTCTGACCTGTCATGGGATCATTTTTCTCTTAGTTTCTGCATTATTAGATGCAGCTTCCCTCTGAAAGTTTGAAGTGTGCTGTAGAAATTCCAGTTATTAATTACAACTAATAAATATTACTTTATGAAAAGATTGCTTGAAAACTCATTTTTAGTCTTCTTTTGTTGCTATCCTCCATATTGGAAAGGAGTTTGTTCAGGAAGGAAAATGGGATTGCCATTCCTTGGCTATTTGAAGAGGAGCCCTTACCAGGCTGTCACCATGTTTATATATGTTTTTATTTAGTGTAGGATTTTGCAGTTTGCATTTCTCTTACCCACCCACTGTGTAATTTGCATTTGCAAAAAATTGCTGCCAGCTCCTACAGAAATGGGAAATCAGTGTGATGGAGTGTCATTTTATGAAGACTCCATTATACTTAGTAAATCTGCTATGAATTACATAACTGTTATAATAATAATGTTTGAAACTGTTTATATCAGATTCACGAACTAACCTGCTCATAATAATAATAATATTATTATAACTGCTGCTTCTTAAAAAGTGTTAATTTGTCTTCCTGTCCCACCTTTGAGAATGATCTGCTATACATAAATTCATAGTAAATGATCTGATTTCCAGTAAGCTTCGTATTTCTAAGTAGACATAATTTGACCCAGTCTCCTGTTCTCTGACATTGAGTTGACTTGTTTCCAGAACTACAGCAGTTTTTACCAGCTAACCATTTCAACATCACTTCTTAAATAATTAACACAGTACTTTATCATTTGCATTCCACTAATAAATTGGGTAGTGACACACCACATTCTGGGTGTTGTAAGTTTGTGGTGCATTATTCCTTAACAATGTGTGCTACTTACAACTTAAAACTCCACTCCTGGAATGAAACCTGCTAATATGGACCTCTCTACCTGAGTAGTTTCATTAACGTCATTAGGACTAGATGTGTCTGGGGCAGTTCTTGAAGACAAAACTGCGTATCTAGAGCCCAATTTTGCTCAATTTTTCACATAAGCACTGATGACTGTAGTGGCAGCAGGGCACCTCTGATTATGTTCAGTAATTTGATCAGGTAATTTATCAGTTTTACCATTTGGTAGCAGTTAGAGTTTGACTGTGAAAAACAGCAGGGCTGTTTGCAAGTTGTATTTCTTTTGTAATGATAAATAGACATGCAGTGGTTTATGGACTTGTAAAATTAATCACACTGGCTTTTTGAATGGACCAAATGAAAATGGTTTGATATTTGTTTAAACATTCTAGCTGACAATTTTAAAGCCAGCTATGAAAAACTTATGTTCAGTCAAGTTCTTACTCAATTGAATAATCCCCTTTATTTTAGTGGAGTTACCATCAGAATCTGGGAAGCTTCCTCTCTATTCTGTGTGCCTGTGATACTTCTTATAGTTAGAATTCTTCAGGGATTTTAGGAGTCTACAGAAAGCCACCTGCATGACTAAAAAAGTATTAACAGTGTCCACTGTTTCCTGTAGTCAGTGTGTTTTATGTTGGTATGAAAAGGCTCTGCCAGCACTTTTCTGGGCAGTTCTTTGCATGCCCTCTAGGAGATCCAATTCTTTTTCTGTCTGAGCAATAACAGAGAGTGATGTTTTCGGCTCATGGTGGGGTTTTTATTGTTGGTTTGTTTTTTGTTGGTTTGTTGGGTTTTTCTGCATTTGGTAAACAGCAAAACACCAAACAATTAAAGGTTTTAATTTTAATGTGCACAGCTCTTCAATCCATATGCTATACTTAAGAGATGTAGGTGGTATGAGAGAGATTATTTTTAAGAAAATGGAATGTTTGGTGCAAGACATTTACAGGCATAGAAGAGCAGGGAGTATATGGTCTAAAATGGTGATATGTGGTCAATGTTAGAAGGGTACAGTAGGTGGAAGAAGAATAACAAATAGAAATCCTGCTCAATTCACTCCTTGTTAGTCAGCATCTTTAATGGAAGTGTGTATGTGCATCTTCTTTTTTAGGAAATTTAATATAGGATGTTGATGAACAGTTGAACATATATAGGGACTTCCTTTTTAATACATATTAATGGAGACTAACAGTGGAAAAGGATGGACAGAAACCGATGCTGCATCAGTAAGGGAATTTTGGCATCCAGGAATAAGGTTCAGATATGAGAGACTTAAAGGAATAGCTGGTTGTATGGCAGCTGAGTTTTGTTGTCCATCATTCAGTCTAAAAATTTGTTTCATTTAAGAATAGTGGGTGCAGTAGCACTATAATACACTTGGAACATAAAAAATAATTCGTTCACTATAGCATTTTAATGTATCAGAACAAAATGTAAGAAGTCCTGCATCTCTGTTCTTCTTATTTAACTGCTTTTCCATTTGCCTTCAGTAGAGAGTTTTTGTGGTTTTGAAAATTATTGTATTCCTAGTAGCCTCTGTGCATGATAGTCTTTAGTCCCTAATGTTTTTCTAGCAATGGAAGTATGATTATTTCTCTGTGTTTTTGTATCCCTCACATGCTGAAAATTCTGATTTATTACATTCTGTGATAAAAATAGTTGAGTTTTTCTATATGGTTATTTTTTCCTTCCCTTTTTTGATTTTTTTCCTAATTGTTAACTGATTGTAACATCAATGAGTAGTCTATCTTTTGCTATTCTCAATGTTTGTTTTGGGTTTGCTTTTCTCCTCTTGGAGAAGGAATTGGAGGTGGGATCTGTGTTAGAAAGAAGAACTTGGAGAAACTTCTTTCTGACTCCTTATATATTGAGCCAATATATAAGCCAGTTGAGACTTTGTAGCATCTTGCAGTGCTTCTTGTAATGAAATGAAGAACCTCTTTCTCTGTTATCTGAAGCAGTGGCCAGGGGTAAACTTGCCAAAGCTCATCTTCAGTGTGTATTTATTTGGGTATACTCCAAAATGATTTGTATTTATCATTTGCCCCAGACACCTTTTTTTTTTGTTTGTTTGTTTGTTTCACAGATTAAAAATGTATCTAACAATCGAAAAGAAACACCTTAGCAACAACTGACATTTTTAGGTCTGGCACTGTAGCAGAAACTTTGTAACATACTAATATATCTGACATATTCTGAAACAATGTTTGTATGACCTTCGTGTTTTCTTTGGGGATGAGCAGCTGCAACCTGTGGTTGGATTGATCTGTACTCTGGGCTGTGGTGCGTGTCTGTACTTTAGATGGAAGTGCAGGCTGATGGTATGAAGTGTTTCTTCCTCCCTGCCACACACCCTTGTTGTCATTACCTGAACTGTTCTCTTTCTGCTGTTGCTAACTTCATAAAATACTGAAGGGGATGTATACTGAAGGAGATTTAACTCCTCCCGTGTTGGGAATTCTAGGAAGTAGCTGCTGGCAGGTTTGAGCAGGACTGAGAGGCAAAAAACAAATGCTGAGTGTATGTGAGTGTGGGAAAAGGATCGTATCCACAGCAGGAGTGCTCAATTCTGCATGTTAAAAAATTAAGAGATATCATCTGGTAACTGGGCAGGTCAGTCAGGGCCTGAATGGGGACAAGTTGCACCTCTCAGGTATGGAATTAGGGACAATGTCAGGTATCTGTAGTCAGTGTTTCACTGTGGAGCTTATGACTGCTTTGTGCATATCTAAACCTAAATTTTCAATCATTTGAAGCCCATATTTCACTTCCTTGGTTTGGCTTAAGGCTTCAATAGGAACTTAGGCTGTCTGAATGTGGTCCTTGCAGCAGTCTTTGTAAGAAATACTTTCATGATACTATAAACAACATGACTAAAGGCACACTTTACTACTTTTTTTAGTTGAGAGTTCCTCCTAGGTATAACTTTTGTGAATGTTGTAAGCCATGATCACAGTATTTGTAGTCAGTGGGATTTACTTGTTTTATACTTCTGGTCAGTCAGCTTTGTTACTCAGTAAAAGAATGTAAACTTCTGGAGATGTCTCTATATCTGCTTATGCAATAGTGAGCAGAATGGAGACCCCGGTTCTGACTCAGCCTGTGAGTGCTACACTAGCTTGCAGGAATCCAGAAATGTGGATCTCGATTGTGACTAATCTTGTGGTTTTATGTAAAAGAGATAATTCAACTTATTTTCAGTCTCTTCCAAGTACAGTATGAGATCCACTAGGTTGGTTATTTCTTACTCTAAATATGGCGAAAGAAATTGCTGCTGATCAGTATTCTTTTTCACATTAAGTCTGTTTTTCAGCAATTAATTGAGAGTGCTAAAGTAGCAAGCCTTTCCTGACACAATTTTGCATGGATAAACTTTAGCTCATTGTAATTATTAAAGGAACATGACTGAGTGTATTGTTTTCATTGTAGAAGCATTGGAAAATGAGCAGCATGTCAATGAAAAATTTTAATTTCATTATGCTAATATAAAATCTAAACTTCAAGACCCCAGCTCTTCACCAGTTTTCACATGATTTAGAGATCTGTCTTTTGGAATTCAGTTATTGTTAAAAATTATTCTGTAATTTCTTCTAGAGGGCCAGTCTTTAATTTTGACAGCTTCAGTTAGACATGTATTGCAGAGCATCTTAAAACAATGACTGAAACATTTTTCATTTGGTATACTTCCAGACAAATATAAAGTCACAGATTTACTACTAAGTGTTGAAAGCACTTCCTTGATTGTAAGTAAGGACTGAGGAAAAAACCCCATGAATAATCAAGACTTTGCAAGAGCTGGTAAAAGAAAGGTTGCTGAGATATCAGTGTAGGTTCTGCATGTAGCATTGTGCACTTCAGTATCTGAAAAGAAATTTGAAGTGGGAGACAAGTTGCTATAAAAACTTTCTAACAGTGTAGATAAATTATTTAGGAGATCTGTTTGCTTTTGAGAACAATACTTAAAAAAAAGTTAAGACCTTCTTATTTGTAGGTTTGCTAAGCCTGAAAAGTATAGTTCTGCAGAAATACTTGAATGTTGCAGCTGACAGCTCTTATATATTTGTGGAAATTTGGTGTATTTTGTGGTCACTAACTGAGATCGTGTTTAGCTCCTTGACAGAGGATAAATTTATTGCTTGTAAACCATCCACAGTGAAGGCCTGTTCTCAATTTGTAGTAAGACTCTGCACGTATGGTAAAATGTGATTAAAAAAATAGTGTACATTTTCCACAGATAGAAACTTCGTGTAAAACGAAGATTTGGCAGATTGCACAACTCTGACATTGCCATCAGCATCTTGGAGTTTTTTTCTTACTTTCTGTAAAGAAATTTGAAAATAGCTTGCCAGTGACAGGATTGCATTTGTGGGTTTGTTTTGGTTTGGCTGCTGACTTAAAATTATTTGGGAGATTCAGTTTAGAGTTAAACAGAAGGCTTGTGGCAGAATTTAGCTGAGACTTTATTCCATGACACTGTCATTATGGAGACAGAAGCAAGCAAGAAGCTCCTTGAGTTTTATGTATCCCATAGAAATTAGCCAAATAGAACCAGAGATTCTGTCTAGGAGTTAGGTAGGTCTGTTTTACTACTACCTAACAAGGAATCCGTGCCTTAGTGGGATGGAGGTGCCAGGATGATACTTGGTGTTCACACAAGCGATACAAACTGGAAGTGTTTGTGTCGGTGTCTACCTGCTGTGATGGTTTCGGTCTCTCTCAGGGCTGATCTGATTTATGTCAAGGGCTTGGACCACTGCTGATGAACAAAGGTGGTCTTATCCTGGGGTGCTTTTTAGCTGCAGCTGAGGGTCTAGATTTTAGTCTGTGACTCCATGGACAGTTTGGATGGACATGAAAGCTAAGCTCTTTTTTTTTTTCTTTTTTTTTTTTTTTTTTAAGGTAGTCCTGAGTTGTTCTGTAAGCTGTTCTGTGGTCTTCATTATGCAATATTAACTGTTTCATGTTGCATAAGAAATTATCTCCGGTACTTGATAAAAGTGGGATACCAATTTCAAAATGAACAGAAGGAAGCTATATGTGTTCTTCTTTGAGACTGAAAGGAACAGTGTATTTCATCTCAATAACAACAGTACTTCACAGCCATATACTGTAGCATTGGTTGGTTTCTCCTCAGCAAAGTTGTGATGTTGTAATGCTCTGTGGTTTGGCTGAGATCCACATCACCGTAATCTGTTTCTGATACTTAATATATGCTCTAGATGGTACTACCTAATCTGTCCCCAGAATATGACATATGTTTTTAATATAGAGAAATAATGGAATAGTGATAAAATAGTGAAGTGCAGTGCTAGTCAAAAATCTTTCATAGCTGAGGTTGTAAATTCAGGATTCTCTTCTTAAAAGTAGATTAGTGCCAATCTATATGTGAATATATGTGGCATATACTAGTAAGCCTCAGAAAACTTACTATAAATTACATTTTTCTAAAATAGCATTTCTTTTCAGTATTTCTTTGAAGATTAAATATTGTCCAGGACATTTAGGCATGCTTACCTTTTATAAGAGAGTAACTAGAAGCCTTTGTGTGCTTTTAAAGTCTGGAATACCTGTTTGCAGTATTTTCTTTTATTTATAGAATTCTTATTTGTATGGGCAATACCATCAAAATTAAGCTAATTCTTGGAATAGTGCTTGGTGGTTGTATTTGATGCACAACACATTACTTAGGGCATATTACATGTGAATATTTATGTCATTTTTCCTGTGAATTTATTTTTAATCTGTGCATCATAACAGTTGTGTGGAGTGACAGTGAAAGCTTAGCTCTCAGTTCTGAATCCAGGTTATTGATCTGTGATGCAAACAAACTCCACTGGACTTGCAAATTTTAGTGATTTATACTTTGCATACTTGTATAGGTAAATTTTTGACAATAATCCCCAAACGTGCAAAAAGCATTATTAAAAATATTTTACCTGTGGGGAATAAATCCACATTTGCTAAGTCCATATGACTCAGTGGTAATGATGTTAATACGAAGTCCAACACAAAATTAGGAACTTCCCCTACCCATATTACAGCACATAAGTGGAGTAATATTTGACATGACTATTCAAAGATTTTGCAGCAAAAGATGCTGTAATGTGCATTCTTCATACTGTGGATTTCCAAGAAATGATGTTTTAGAGACCACCTGTATAATTTAAAGATATGTTAAGTATTTTATGTAAGATCAGCTCTATGCAAGTTCACTTCAATCTCAAGAAAGTAGGAAGGGAAGCTTTTATCTCAAAGAAAGAGATTATGCTAGTGGGTATTTCCAGTGTTCTAGACATAAGACTGAGGTTTTTGAGTGCAATGGGTTAAGCCTAGCACCAAGACAAGAGTTTGTTACTGAGATAAATGACTTTGTTTTGAGGATTTCATTTTCATAACTCATGTCAAGATAGCTAGGAGCTCTTAATAAAGAGAAACTGCAACTGGGTTTGATTTCTGTCTGCTTACTGCATCTGGCCAGTATATTTCTGGATAAATCAAGATTTCATATAAGTCTGCAAATGGATAATCTTTTTTTTTTTTTCAAATCACATATATTTAAAATTATTTGGAGGTACAAAATAGCTGTAGTAGTGGGTGGAATGCTTGGTAAACTGGGAGCGAGGTTGTGACGAGGGCTCTGGTGAAAGTGGCAGCAGTTATTTGCAAAATTGTTTTAATTTGGAGAGGGTCGCTTTTGAATTGTTTCTCCTCACTAGGAGGGGAGAAGGTGGTTCAAGGGATAGCCAGGGAAATCCCTATGGAGAGCTTCGGTGCAGTTGCACAATGCTTCTTGTTCCAGCATTCTCATGCAGGCACTTGATGATCCCAGCATATGTGCTCCTTGCACTTAACTGCAGGAGTAAGGAGTGGAAAGTTTTTAAGGGCGACCTTTTGGTGAGGGGTGGACTCCAGAAGTGCAACTGTAACTGTCCCTGAATTAACTATGAAGACTGAAATATCTCTCTACAAAGAGTCTGGCATTTTTAAGCTGAGATTGTCTTCCAGTACAGATTTTGTGGCTTTCAATTTTACCTTGCATGTTCTGCTGCTGTGAGTGTGGTGTATGTAGCATAGTGCTATGTCATACATGGAAACCCCGTATTGGGGGAACTCCCTCAACTTGTTAAATAAAGTACAACTGGTCTGAAATATCTGACTGTTCAACAATATTTATCCATCCTGTGGTGTAAATGCATAATTGTCTCTTCTTCCAGAACCACGTGCTTTTGCCCTCCCCCTTATTCAGCACCTTCTCATTGTTCAGAGTCTGGATTGATGTCTTATGTTCCTGCTCTGTTCAAACTTTTCTTGGAAGATAAATGTTAATCTTCAGCCTTCCTGTGAAACTAGTCTTCTTAACAAGTACTTAATAAAAATCCATCTATTTTTGGGAAGAA
The DNA here is from genome assembly GCA_910950805.1 of Acrocephalus scirpaceus scirpaceus. Lineage (NCBI taxonomy): Eukaryota > Metazoa > Chordata > Aves > Passeriformes > Sylviidae > Acrocephalus > Acrocephalus scirpaceus. The sequence continues at coordinate 48,212,832 of OU383774.1, read as the reverse complement.
GATTATTATATATCAAAAATTTTGGATGTTGTGGAAATGTAGTTTCACTCAAATATACTCTTATGCTAGATAACTGCAACAGAGCTGCAGGGAATAAAATCTTACAGTTTGAATTGGAGTGAGTCAAACAAAATTCTAAAAAGATCAAGACTTTCTTGTGGGTTTTTTTCTTATTTTTTTTAAATGACATTTCATGTTTTAGTCAAGTTCTGTTGAAATTTCTCAAGCCAGCTTTGCTCTGGTGCACCTTCTGTGCCTGTCAGTCTTGGTTGTTCAGAGCATAACTCTACCAGCATTTTAGTTAAACCAGCATGCTCTGTGCTGATGTGAAGGATTTATTTCAGAAGACTTGTGGACAGCAAGTTAATTAAAATCAGGCAAAAGACAATGAAATATTTTTGATTTGAGAAATCTTTCCAAGAACATTTGGAGAAAGGTTGTAATTGTATTTGTTAATGAGTTGTAAAAAGTATTGAGGCTGGTGCATATGGGGAAGCTGTGTTTTAGGGTTATGTTAATATTTCTTTCCACTCTTACTATTTGAAAATCACATGGTTTTGTTGATGTGTTTTTGTTGATCTTTCAATAAAGCAGTAATTTTGAGCTCTTGATTGTCAAATATTGACTTAATATATCTGTCAATTATCATGTTCCTACTTTTTAAATAGCATTCTCTCGGTTTAAATCCGGAACAATCTCAGGAGAAGAAAAAAAATCCAGAGTAGTTCCCAGTGTTCAAGGACATGGGGATTTAGTTTTATTCTTAAATTATCTCCTTTAAATTCTCTATTAATTTCTTTTTCAGGAAATGAAATGTAAGAAAGACAGCTTGCCCTAAGCATAGAGCACAGAATGATTATCAGTCAGTGCCTTTATCTCTAAATGTGCTGCTTGGTAAATTTCAAAGTCAGCTTTAAAAAAGCTCACAACCAACAGACAAGCGCCAAAGTGAATAATTCAGTGCGCTGAGTAGTGCTAGATAAGGCAGAATGTAGGTAAATAGTTTGCTGCCTTTCATACTTGATTCTGCTCCTGCATGTCTGTCCTGACTTTGATGCTTAAATAAGAGTTCTAGGTTATGAATTTTATTTATAATGAACTTGTGGTTTGGAGGTGATTTTGTTCCCCTTTATTGTTCTCTTCAGGAAAGAAAAAAAAAAAAAGAAACTTCTTGTTTTATCTTGTAATTTTTAGAAATTGTATAGAAATGAAGACCAGAGGGAAAGAAAATTCTTATAGTTAGTGCCTCTGTCAGTACAGTTTTGAAGTTGTTTTTTCTTTTCTTCAACTAGGTGTTGTTTTGCAGGAAATGGAAGATAGACAATTATACTTGAATGAACACAGGGTTTTCTGCTGTGTTTTGTATCACATCATAGTTTTTCTTGTAAAATCAGACTGTAACATATTCAAAAAAACGAGATCCAGTTTTTAAGAAGACCCATAGCTCTTTGTTGTAGCAATTCAAAATTTTCTATGCAAAAATCACTTACTCAAAATCCAAAAATGTAGTAGTCTTGTATTTTTGTCCTGTGTTTAGCTTTTGGATAAAACCAGCAGTTGTTTTGTGGTGCTCTCTTGGAAGCTGTATTGGCTAGCCCCCCCAGAGTGTCTGTGGAGAGGTCGGGATAGGGAAGAGAAGTCTTTTGAATTGCGTCAAAGTAGTTCTTGGTGGGTGGCTGGAAAAGATGGCTGTCACTTGTCAATGTAGGCATTTTGGAGTACTGTAGCAGTTTGTAGGATGGGTGATGGTAGCAGCTGAAAGGAGTAAAAGGAAAAGACAAATTGTGATTACACAATCGTGTAGTGATAAAGGTACAGACACTGAACATATCAGTGTCAAAGCCATCAGGCTTATTTATGGGCAGTAATTTGCTGTACAAGCACAACAGGCTGCAAGAAACAGTCAAGGAATTATAATGAATTTCTCTTACCATGCGTAGGTTGTACCTGGAGTGATTAAATTCCGTTTAATTAAGCTTTTAGTGTGTCAGATGATAACAGGTTTCTGATGAAGAACACTCTTGCTGTTCCTCTGCCTTCCAGACACAAACATATCCAAATCCATAACTTAATATTTCTATTTTCAGTATTGCTGCTGAGTGGAGGTAGAAAAGCAGTGTGTGTTGCTTTGCTGGGTGGAAAAACTGTTGAGAAGTGTCCATGTAAACATTATCTCACCTTTTGGCAAAAGTAAATCTTACCTTACCAAATACAGGCTTTACAGCAATAAAGCTTCAAGCACATGATTCAGTTGCCTAAACATGACATCCAGTGCCCGTGTGCACATGCCAGCATTCTCAGGATGGCCAGAAAGGGCAGGCAGCAATGACACATGAGCTGCAGGAGACACTTGCCCTGCAGGAGATGCAGCTGCTCTGTATGAAGGGAATATTTCACAGCACCTGGAAATAGCACTAGATGTATATATTTTCTTTTATTTATAGGTAATTCTTTTGAGCTGTTTGGGCTTTGTAAAACCTCATTTCAAATCCCTTCATGCTGGTTTTTGGTAGGTTGGCTTTTCCTAGCTTAAATTAATTAAATAGTGTTTGAAAACCATTAAATGGTTCAATTTGCAGGTAATCACAGTTCTACCAGCTTTGTTATTTCCTACAGAAAACTCTCACATCTACAGATGTGAACACTGCAAAAGAAAGATCTGCTACACTCAAATGGCAGCTATGTATTTTGAATTCCAGAAAATTTTCTAACCACAACAATATGGAAATACTGTACAGGTGCTTGTGGTGGTGAAGTAGGTACAGTGTGGTTTTTGCTATGTGTGATCCCATCTAATGTGTTGCACACAGCCTGTTAAAAAGAAGAAAAAGGAATTTCATACTCGTTATCACAGTATATTTAAAAGTAATCTAAGTTATCAAACAAATGAAAATTTGGTTAATTTAATTTGGGGTAATTCTGAAAAAAATTAAAAAGCATTACCCATACTCATCATAATCTGTTGTATAAAATTGGACTTGAATGGTCTATTCTAAAAATCACAGCAGAAATGTGGTGTGTTTTTGCTTAGGTGTGTAATCACACTTGTGGAGCAGGAGAGAAGGAGCACTGCCTATACCAATGCTATGTTGTTTTAATAACTGAACTTTTTATAATAGAATCTTGCAAAGAAAGATATGGATTGGTTTCGGGGGTTTTGTATTAGATTAAAAGAAAGATACTGCTTGAAGCTTGACAGGTCTCTCTTGACATTTGGCCTGAAATGTTTGCAAGATATTTCATATCCTCGGAGCAGAAATGAATATGAGTGGGTTGAAAAATTTTGCTTACATAATTAAATAATGAGGATTCTTTGGCATTATGTAAGATATAAATGCAGAGAAGCTTGTTATCATTGCTGTAGCAATTCAATGCAATTTCTCCAGTTGGATACTGGAGTAAATTTCAACTCACATTTTGATGAATATATTTTCCATTTGTATTTTGGAGGGCAGCTTTTGGTACATGTGTACTGCTAAAGATTGAGTGAAGCCTTTCTGGTGTGTTTCATATTAGCACTTTTGTCTGAATTTAACTTTTGAAACATTAGTTTTGTATGTGTAGTGGTTTTTGTTGTGTTTTTGTTGTTACTGGTTATGGTTTGCTTTTTTAAGTTGAGGTAGAAATCTAATTGTCATAAATGAAACCTTTCCAACATAAATTGTCATGGAAGTTATTTTGCTTATACACTTCTTTGTGTCTTGAAGACCTTCATGTAGAAGAATCTTTACATAGTAACTGTGTAAATAGTTATATATCCAAATATAGTCTTCATTCCTTTGCCAAAAGTAAACTTTGTACTTTTGTTCCTAGCAGACTTCTTTTGTGTGGCCAGATTCCATTACTAAGAGGTCAATGAAAAATTTACAAAGAATTGATAGATCGGGAACCCTGGAAATAATACGTGATCTGAAGAATCAGATTTTTTTTTTTAATCATTTTAAATTACAAAGGAGCAAAGAACTATCAGCCCACAAATATATTTGTTCAACTCCATCCCTTTTCTTTTGTAGATACATGGGCTGTTACACATACAGCCTCTGTTTGAGGATGAGTGTACCCTAATTGTTGAATGCAGGCAGATTCATTTAAATGACTTTTTTATTGTTCAAACTAAGCTGAAAATGATCTGTAAGATAAAGCTGTGACATAGTTCTGGATTTCCATGCTTTGGAAAGCATTAAACTGCCAAATCTTTGCACATGTATGTTCATGTTTAATTTTATTTCCTTCTCTTTGAAGATTGATGGTGAAGAAATTATTTTATGTTTAGGACTTAGATGTCTGTTAATAGAATGTGCACAATTTTATTAAATATTAAATTTTAGGGTTTAATTTTAACGTGAAGAGAATGTTTCACCCAATGTAACATATTGGAGAGGTCAGCCTACATAATTGATGTGGGTTCTGGAGTAAGTATCTTGCACTTTTGTGGCATCAGCATGCTACGTACCTGGGGAGAATTGACTGCCAAACCTAGAGTGATAGGTATTTGAATTTTGGAAGTCTGATAATTATAGAATCATGGAATACATTAAGTTGAGAAAGACCTGTAAGGTCAAGTCCAGCTGTTAATCCAGCACTGCCAAGGCCTCCACTAAACCATGTCCCCAAGCACCACATCTACACGTCTTTTAAATACCTCCAGGGCTGGTGACTCCACCACTTCTCTGGGCAGGCTGTTCCAGTGTTTGACAACCCTTTCAGTGAAGAATTTTTCCTGAAATCCAATCTAAACCTCCCCTAGTATGTATTCACATTTCTTTTACAAGGATGGTCAAGTCACTGTAAATGAGCAAATTTATTACTTAGACATGTAAAAGTAGAGGTTTTAAGCATTAGAATAAAGAACTTCAGTTAAGTAGTTTTGCTTTCCTTTCAAATTGATGAAATGTGGGGTTGCGCTACTGAAGTTTGAGCCCAGACTGAGCTTGTTTTTTGTGGCAATAAATTTGCTGATGGGGTTCACAGAATTAACAGATGTTTATTTGCAAATTGAAGAAAAACACCTGATTTAAACCAATGTGTTTTGGGAGGATATCTTCATTTTTTCCTGTACCATGTGAAAAGGTTAAGACTTCGATTTATGAAGGAATAAAAGGGGATAATGTTTGTTATTTATTAAAAAAAAAATCTGTTTTTTTCCCTTGAAATCCTGTGATATAAAACAAAGACAACAGCATTACTCTTTTCTCTGTGAAAATTGCATGTGGTTGCATGACATTACATTCCAGAACACCTATATAGACAACTCGATAGTTACCTAAATGAGGGGAAATTTTTAATTGTTTGTAATTTTTTTTAAGCAGTGTAATATTTAGGTAGAAGAGTCACCCTAAACTCCTCACTTTCATGAGCACTGATTTTTTTTCTCAGATTACAGAAATGTGGAATAGGATATAATCTATATACACACATGCACTCCAGTAAATGCTTAGGTTTTTTTTCATCTGAGAATTATTCTAAGGGTGTTTAAATATTATATCTCAATTATGTTAAAAATAATATTTGGAGAACGAAGCAAAGACCAATTTCATAACCTGTGTCACCATCTGTTAAATACACCAGAAGCTTATTTTTTTTTTCTGGATGGGTTTAGCCAGCTGTCCATTTTATAATATTGCCTGGATGGAGGCGTGCATTTAAGAAATAACACAGCAGGCTTTCTGTGAGTTGACAAAAAGCTTTTTTATTTTCACCTGAAGCTCGCCTAGTTTGTCTGACACTTCCTTATATTTAGTCTCTGGCTGTGGAATGTATTTGAAGCCTTTCCCCTGTTTCACTCCTCTGGTTTGTGCTTTCATCTTCTCGCACTGAGGTCTGGAGCTGCCCCCCAGGAGGAGACCGTGCCTTCGCAGCGACCCCTCTGCGCGGCATGTGGATGTCTGTGCTCGCGGCAGCCGAGGTCCGCTCTAATCCTATTGAATCCAGCCCACGTGGCGCTCACTTAATCTGGAGCGCTCTCCTTGCATTATCTGACCCTGTGAGATGATACAGCTTTTTGTAACTTTATTTTCCTTTACATGAGTGTCTTGGGATGGTCATTTAGACCACTAGAGTTTGCTGAAATCGTTCTCTAGTTTTGAGTGTTGTCTTCACGATAAAAAAGATCTATGCTGTAATGGTGTCAGGATGACCTGGCAGATTTTAGTGTTATGCTGTTTGTGTACTTGATTATAATTTATATAAGGGATGATGAGACAAGGAAAGAAGTCGGTATTTACAAAAGCCTGGAAAGAGGGTTATTGCAGGTCAGGTAATCATTCTATTCTGCTGCTCAGTTTGCAGCAAGATAGCCTGTATTCAGGAAAAAGATAGTGAATTGTAGAAAATGGTTTAGAATTAAAAACTTTTTGCTTACTGCAATTTAGAGCTGCCTTTAAAACATAGTTTTAGAAGTTAATTTTCTGACTTCCACAGGAATTTTGCCTTTTTTAAATTGCAGAATAATGCAAGCTACCTGAGGCAATGCACTGTATTTTCTGATTTGGATTTCCCCGAAATACATTTTGTGCTGTGTCTGATCACTCAGAGTGGCAAAGCTCCTTTCATTGGCTCACTCAGGATGAGACTGCTGTGCTGGGAAAGAAGGAAGTCCTCGTTTGTTTATTCTTCATCACTGTGTTAGCTAGACATGTTTGCACCACTTAAGAGCATGGAACCTCTCAATTCAGTGTTGTGTATGATTACTCCAGTATATTCTTGCCCTGTCCAGCTTCATTCTTGATCTTCCCAGAACAGCAGCACTGTTTGTGTACAGTTTGATGGAGTGGCATTTTGCTGTTTCTCCAAAATGTAGATATGCAAGTGAAATGAAAACAAGAATTTGTTGCTGTTGTATGGAGTACATCTGGACTACTAATCAAGCTATGGTATCAAAATACTTGAAATGCTTGGGGTTTTTTTATGCATATGTGAATTGGATAAACTGAACTTGAGAATTAATTGCATCCAGTCTCTACTGTTTGTACATGGTTTGCTTTGGCTTAACTTTATTGGCCCAGCTCATCAGAGGCTTATTCTAGGAAGATCAAGGACCTCAAATCTATGCTTTTAAAATCTCCTTTGCCCCAGCACTTGTCTTCAAAATCTCACTGGAGGCTTTGTAGCTAAAACCAGAGTATATAAGATGATCGCAAGATGGTCCATTTATCTGTGTTCCTGGCAAGTGGACAGCCAAACCAAGCACCTCTGGAGATCATCTAGTCCAAACCCCTCCCCGCCAAAGCAGGGTCACCTAGTGCAGGTTATACAGGAACACATCTGGGTGGGTTTTGAACGTCTCCACATGACCCAGCAGACAGAACTGTGCTGTAAGCTCTGTTTCTCCCTCTACCTTCCCATCTAGTCATTATGTCTATACATGGTTAACCATGTAATACTTGCTCTCCACTGGCCATGTTTCCACCACATCCTTATAGTAGGGTTTAGTTACAGGTCCTACTGCTCCAAGAGAAATTAGTGAGGGATTTGAGGGAACAGGAATCTACCAGAAGTTCCCCCAAAGCTTTTCCATAGGTCCAGCTTAAACCCACTCATCTGATGATAGTAGGGTCATTAGATCTGACCCCAGCAAAGGGAAGAGAGTGGAGGCATTCCTTTTATTGATAGCCTGTGTTACCTCACGAGAGGTAGCAGAAAATGCACACTCGTAGTGAAAAGACCAGCAAGCTGCATGTTAGAGATCCAAGCCTGCTTACATTTATGTAACCACCACTGTTCTGAGACAATGCCAGTCTCCAAGTTGGATCATAGCAGTGAACATAGCTTAAAGGATTAGTTGCTTGTCAGGCAAAACAGAATCACTCTTCTCATTTTTTTTTAATCTCATGAACTGAATATATTAATAGTGAAAGGCACATGAATACCTAAATAGTCTTCATTTTACATAGTTACTACTATTGTTGAGTTCTGATGGAATTGAATAATCAAGAAGAAAATTTAGGAAATAAACTTCTTCCATTTTAATACCTTTTTGATACAATATTTACTCACTCTTTTCTCATATTCCTGGTGCCATATTTATCAGACATTAATCTCCCAACAGGTTCTGTTTTGAGAGAGCAGGGAGGAAGTAAGTCAGAGGAACAGTGAGGAATCTGTAGCAATAAAAGTCTGTTGGTCTGAGAGGGGACATGGGTTTTAATAAAACTGAAATGTTCCTCTGTGTGAGGCATTGGGGGTGTTCACCTATTCCTGTAAAATGTTTTTTTGTTTGTTTAGTCCTTCAGCTATCAGTTGTAGTAGTGAAGTCATAGTATTAAATGTTAAGGCAGATATAAGATTTTATTTTTCTTTTTATCTCTGGGAGTCTCATAGAAATTTTTTTAAGTCAGAATTTGTTATGCAGAGGTATACTTCTAGACTCATAATAAATCATTTTTCCAGATCTTACTAGCTGGGCTTAAATCTGTTGATGAGGCTGCCAAACAGAAACTTTGAAGCTCTATTCAGTTTACCAGTGCTTTGATATATGCAATGTATTTAATACAAATGATAAATACAAGTAAGAAAATCTATATTTATTGATCATCGAGTCTTAAAATCATAAGAAACCTCTGAAGGTGTGTAGCCCAAAGCATAGCTAGCTGTGATGGTGCTTCAGAGCAGGGATAACCTCAGACTTGGATCATGCTGCTTGAGCCTTTTGCATTTGAGTTCTTGCTGTGTCCAAATATGCTGATTCTGCTGCCTCTTAGGGCCAGAGCTTAACCTGCCTTCACTGGGAAAGTTGTGTCTGCATGGGCAGTGGGAATTTCCCTTGCTGCAGCTTGCCACCGTCGAGATGGTAAAAGTGCTCTTAGATACTTTTGCTCTTGGAAACTAAACTACATCAGAATTCCTTGAATTTTAAAGTCCATATGTGATTGACTTGCCTGTACATAGGAACTTGAAGATACATCTCTGGAGTTTTACCAAAATAGCCTATCATTCTGAATTCCTCACTTCATTTATGTGTTTGCCCTCATCTAAGCATGGAATGGTTGTGATTGGATAGATTTGTATTGAAAATCAAGCTTACCTGAAATACCAACCAGAAAGGCCATCTCAGTTACTTGGGTGGAAGTATGAAAGAGGAAGTATATTTATTTTTTTCGGGTTAAGAGGGACTTAAAATTAGCAAGACACTTCAATTGAAACAAGATAGCTAAATAGGAACAAAGAAAAAAATTCTTCCCAAATGCTAAACAGGCTGTTGTGTGTGTGAAGCTTTGGAGAGGAGCAGTTGATCAGATTTTTTAAGGCAAAAAACAATAAACAAGGAAAAATTTATTCTCTTTTTGCTGTTTGTGACAGGGAAAATTTCTTTAAAAGTGTGTGCACAATGTTATGTTCTCCCATCCAATCTTCTGGGTCAGAAGTTAACCTTTTGTTCCTTGCATGTATAGTAACCTGTATTTTGTTCACTTATATACTTAATTTAATGTGTTGGAGGTTTTCTTTGTTTGGTTACTTGCTTGCTTTTGGGCTTGTTTTAAACTTTATTTTAAGCATTCAGGCTACTGAAAGAAACAAACAAACAGAAAAAGGGGGAAAAGCAACCAGCAAATACCTTATTCAATCTAAATGGTGTCAGTGGTACTGAAAGATGTGGAAATTGTGTTTTGAGTTGTTCTCTGAAATGCTTTATTGTATGTGTTTCATAAATTTTTGAAAACAGATATTCCAAGCGTTGTCATCTCTGAAATATTCATCCTAATGGAATTTGGTACTGATTACTGGAAAAGAGGGAGATCTGGAGCAGAATATTGCTCTTTGCTTTTGTTATCAGCTAAGAAAGGGGCCTCAGTTAGTGATCTTGTCCCTGTCTGGTCAAACATGTGATGTGTGCTTCACTGTCCTGTGCTGCACTTGAATGTCCACGTTGTTGCTGTACTTTGCTATTTGTACATAACAAACTTTTTCATTTGAGTGTCTATTCTCCTGGCTTTATTTCTGAAAAGCCCTTCCATTTTCTGAAGGGATAAAACACAGCAATTTAATCCTGCAGGGCCACTGGGATCTGTGCCCCTCAGGATAATGTCACATTAGATGTACAATACCTTCACCTGAATGCTATCAAGCAGTACCATCCTTGCAGCAGGTTGTGTAGTATTTTAGGTGGTGTGACCATATACTGGGTAGTGTTTTTCACTCTGCTGCTGCTCGTGTGTGTCCGTGTTGCTCTCTCATTCCAATACCAGGTGTGAACAGGCAGTGACTCAGTGAAGAAAAGCATGTTTATAGCATTTGCATATCGAAGGAATGTGAGTGACTGCCTATACCTGGTAGCTCTTTTGATCCTTTCAGATACAGGAAAAAAAAAATACATGCCCGTCACTCAAAGTAAGAATTTCAATACTGGAAATAAAATTATGACCTAAGAAAATGCCTGAACCACCCATAAAGCTTTGTAAAGGGTTTGGATAATATTCTAGGAAAGTGATGCTTCTGAATATCTTAATTTTAATGAAAATGACACTATGGGATTTTTTTTTTCCTCCCTTCAAATATGGGCCATGAAGAGAAAAGTTCATGCTGTTTTAATGAATTAAAAAATGACCTTTTCATAGTTGCAGTAGTTAGAAGAAGAAATCATAAAAAGCTCAAAAAATACCTTCAAATCCTAAATTACCTTCTGAACAGATATTTATTCCCTGCAATATGTTTGTCTTTCTAAAGAGATCCAAGGATTGGTATATTAAATGTACATTTAATTCTCAGTGCCAAGGGAGGATTATGAATAAAATTAGAATAATTTATAAGTAGGTTTATATACCAACAATTGAAAATATTCTGATAAGACATGCCTTTCTTCCCTGGACTTTTGCCTGGCCTGAAAGTCCTAACATCCTTGGTATTGCTGTGGGGAAAACCATGTTAATTCAGGTATTCTGTAGACAGACATATGGTAGGAGAAGAAACAGAAGGATTTTTTTTTTTTAATTAGATAATGGTGGAGATCCCGTAGACTGCAGCATCCTGCAGTGCCAGCTGGAAACTGTGCCATGCCCCTTGCCAAACTGCTGAAGCTTCCCTTGTCTGAGCTTTCTTCATCAGGGCTTTTTGCAGATTCCAGTTCCTCTAAGCACAGAGATAGTCCATCCCAGGAATGGGGAAAATGAAGAAAAGTGCCCATAGGCCGGTTGGTTAAACATGGTTGGATCATTAAACTTTAGAGGTTGTACTTAATAGTTGGTTTCCATCCTGCAGACTGGGTACAAGCAGACCTGCAGGGCTCTGTTGTTAGACCAGATTATTTAATATCTTTTATCAGTGACCTGATATCAGTTTTATCAGTTCCTGCCTTGTGAACTCTTGTGAATACCAAACTAACCTGCTTGAGTTGCAGGGCTGCCATGCAGAGGGACGCAGTCAGCCAAGGGAATGGACCAGCAGGAACTTCAGACAATTCAGCAAGAACAGATGCCTTGCACCCAGGGTGGACTAACCTCTAGAAGTGATGCCTGTTAGGGACTGACTGGCAGGCAGACATGAGCTGCCAGAGCATCTTGGCAGGAGTGAAGGCTGACAGCACCCGGGTGATACCAGGAGGAGCATAAACCAGGGAATTAGGGGAAGTGAGTGTTCACCTTTGCTTGGCAGTCAGTAGACTGCATCAGGAATGCAGTGACCAGCTTTGAACATTGTTTCCTGTACTGCACTGAAAGAGGAACCATCAGCTTTCCATCAGCTGCAGCATGTTCGGCAGAGAGCACTGAGGTGGAGCACTTCTGTGAGGAGAGGCTGGGGAAACAGGGCTTCTTCAGCCTGGAGAGAGGCTGGATTTGGGGAGACCTTACAGCAGCCTCCTTGTATCTACAAGGAGGTTGTCTAAAAGCTGAAACCAGGCTTTTTACTAAATTAAAAGCATGAGAGCATGAATGAAATAATTACAGTGGTCATAAATGAGAACAAGAAAGGTTTTGAATTAGGGGATGGGATAGGGAATACTGGTGGCATAATTTTTTCTTGTTTTTACTTCTGCATTCATCTACATGAATTTTATTTTACTCATTCATAAGCTTGCTTCACATCCTTAGTGTTCAGGTTTACTTTGAAATTATTTTTACTTAAATCTAGGTCTAGATAAAATTTAAACCCCCCTTCTATATTTATAATATTTCAAATAGAAAACATAAATGATGTAAAGAACACAATTACAGAAATGGAAGAGAGGATTACAGTTAACCGATTTACATTAAGATTGAATCTGGAATACCTCCCTCTTGTATCCAGATGGTTTGCCATATTTTATTTCTTGAAACCCACCTTGACAGGGATTCTGTCTTTTTGTGTTGTATTCCATATGTAGTTACTTCTTCTGGAGCCTCTTTAATTTTTTTTTTGTATATTTTTTTTTTTTGTATTTTTTTTTTTTTTAATCTCTGGCTTTTAGGTCCTGGAAGGCTGTGAACATATTAATCACTTCCTTGAAATATCTTAATATATACTTCAGACAGTGTCTTCTGTTGTGTTAATACAAGTACTGTATTACTTTCCTGAAGATGGAATTGCAATTTTACCTGGTGTAATTTGCAGTTGTTTTTGTCCTGCTAGGAACAACTCAAAAAGGCTTAAAACTTCTTGTTCTAACTTCTGTGCCCACTCTAGTGCCTTTAAATCCTTGAGAGAAATGTTGTCTTCAATTACATCTTATATCTGTGTCCAATATTCATTAAATAATACACTTGTTACTAACCTCTAAATGAGATGTATGCATATATCTCACTATTGGCAATAAATTACAGCCTTAGGGCTATAGTGGATTTGAGGAAGTCTGTCTCTCAGGGATAATGTAACATTGTTTTCTCTTTTTTTTCCTGCAGTGTCTTTATTGCTTTACATGGTTCAAACTCTTTCACACCAGGCTCTCTTGTAGGGGTTTCAAAACACACTGTCCTTGGTACTTTGCTTAGTTGTGTTTGTGTACCCATCTTTGCTGTCTCTCCTTGCAAATTTCCCAAGCACTTCCTTGTTCACAGAGGACCATCTGCTGCCAGGTTTGTGTGAAAGCCTCTAGTCTAGGCTTGTCTTTTGGTCTAGCTAAAATCTCTGCCCCTCTGATACATCTTTTATCAGCTTGAGCAGAACTGGGCCTAAAGCTGTTTACTTTACCTCTATTCTGGTTACATGAGCAGCATCAGCTTTCTGATCATCACTTAGGCCTGCAATCTGGTTACATTTTTTGAATGGGTACAATTAAAAGTCCTTAGTAAGAGCTTCATCTAAAGCTTTCAGATCCTTCTTTCACAGCAGCTCTAAGTAACTTACAGTTTCTTGTCCCTACAGCTCATATTGTCCAGGTTCTCCTTTTTTGTTGTTGTTGCTGCAGTATTCTTTTCTCTGACTCATTTTATAAGCTTTCAGAACAATCTGCAAAGATAATACATGTAATGTTTGCATTCTTAATATGTCCATTCGCTGTTTCTTTCTTCCCTAGCTCATGAAAAAATAGATTGCTTATCTTTGATAAGCAATATATACACTTCCCTTTGCTGCTAGATTCTTTGTCTCTCACTGGCAGCTGCATGTGCACTTAATGATCCAGTGAGTACATCTTGACCTTTATCCCATACTGCTCATTCTGCTCAGAAAAAGCATTGTCTATGTCTGTTGAAAAACTAATATTTTCCATTTTTTCTACCACTTGAATATCTTTTGCAAATTTCCGCAAGGATCTTGACAGCACATAGGTGTTATTCTAAGACCACTGAGCATAATAATAGTCAGCAGTGCTGTCTTTGTGGTTTGTCTGTAGGGGTTGTGTATTTTTTTGTCAACTTTGAGTTATAAAGGACAGCTTGTTTATTCTGGTAACAGTTAAGTGTGCTAGACTTGGATTTCTAGGCAATATTGCGATACAGATAAGTAAGGAATAGTGGACAGTGTCTGTCCGTGTTTGTAAGGGGCAAATGAAAATTGTAAGCTGCTCTCCTGAGTGAGTCCTGGCCAGCAGCTACTTACAGCAGTCAGAAAAATGAGACAATTCTATAAGTACAGGTAGGAATAGGTACAAGTAGGAAAGAGTTTGAAGGCAAAACAAGCTTACTTTGGATTGTGCTGAGACTGAGCTACATGCAGATGAAATGAATTGTCACATATGTAAGTGATTAAATTGAGGGAAAGTGCTTCAATGTATAGTGTCAAATAAATGTGTGAACACAAATGAGTTGCCTTGTAGTGGGTGCAGATAATGAAAAAACAATGCTGAAAGGGGGAAAAGTTAGGAAAATAAATAAGAAAATTGATAGGAAGCTGAAGTATCGTAAGAGGTGGAGAGAGCAAAGAGCATCCAGGATCACAGCAAGTGACTAGGGATTAAATGGTCGTCAGAGTGGTTTCTCGCTAGTTTTGTTCACCTTCTGGGAGTAAATTGGGTTTTGGCTTCTTGACAAGTTCCAGTCAAGCAGGAAAGGTGATGTAATTCATGTTTACTAGTGACTTATACTGTTTTTCCCAAGGAGCAAGAACTCACTCACCTAGAAAAAATAAAGTTGATTGTATAGGATGATTCCTGAGGGAAGCTGAATACGATATAGAATGCTTATAGAAAGACTTTGTCAGTGTTACATACTTACCTGTATTGTTGTGGATGCTTGGTCTCTTGAATAGTATTCACTTCTTCATCTCGTTGCATCTGTGAGCTGGGAAATAAAACTAAGCTACAGAGAGCAATGTGGGCCAATGAATTAATTACCAGAAAGCTGTCAGCTAAAATGACATCTGCAAAGGATGACTTGTTGCAAAGCTTCCCTTTAAAATGTAACTCTTTCAGGAAAGAGTGAATGTTGTGTTCTGATACAGTTTCCAAGATAACTGTAAATAGGTTAATTTTCTTTGTTTGAGTTAGAAGGTAGGTATGTTAGATAATAAACATTAAGGGGTTGGAATGGGCCCTAAAGATGATCCAGTCCCAACCCCCTGTCATGGGCAGGGACACCTCCCACCAGACCAGGTTGCTCAAGGCCTTATCCAACCTGGTCTTTAACACTGCCAGGGTTGGGACATTCACAGCTTCTCTGGGCAACCTGTGCCAGTGTCTCACCACCCTCACCGTGAAATTTTTTTTTCCTAATCTCTAACTGAAGTGTCCCCTCTTTCAGTTTGCATCCATAGCTCCTTGTCCTATCAGTTCTTGATGAAGTGTCCCTCTGCAGCTTCCCTGTAGGCCCCCTTCAGGTACTGGAAGGTTGCTGTGAGATTTCCATACACAACCTCCTCTTCTCCAGGCAGAACAGCCCCAGCTTTCCCAGCCTGTCTTCATAAGGGAGGTGCTCCAGGCCTCTCATCAACTTTGTGGCTCTCCTCTGGATGTGCTCCAATAGCTCCATGCCCTTCTGTTGGGGACACCAGAACTGCAGGCAGAATTCCATGTGGGGTCTCTCTCTCAAGAGCAGAGTAGAACACATGGTACACATCACTCAAATATTACCACTGGACCTTTAGGTTCCTTTCCATTTGTATTAATACAGTTGTTTCAAACTTTAATTTAAATTTTAAAAGTTACTTTTTAAAAAATAAGTGGAAGTGCTTCTCCTTTTCCCTTGTTTCTTCACTTTTTTCAGAAGCAGTTACTTCATTCCAGCCCTCCTTCTGGACATACAGAGCAAGCCCTGTCTTAAGTGAAAACTAGTGTAGAAAATCTCAGTGTCACAGATGTAGGTCTCAGAATATTAAGTGTGATCAGTGCAGAAGGTTTCAATGGAAAACCTCAGACAGTGTTAACTGTGTCTTTGCTGCTAGCATTGTATGTGCTAGTAATGCAGTGAATGTGGGTCTGTTTCTCTCAAAAAATGTTTTTCTGGCAAGATTAGAATCAATGTACAACCTGCAGTTTTATACCAAAAAAAAAAAAAAGTAATTATGTTGTTTCTGAAGCAGTTAAAATAATTGTGGCCATTTAAAGACCCAAGCAACTCTAACCATTTATTTTACATGGAAGTATCTAATCTCTTAAAAGATATGTATTCACAAGCACTTAATGCTTTTCTGGAAAGGGAAGCAATCAGTGTTATTTCAAGAAATTAAATATTTGTTCTGTGTTTTGTACTGCTTTCATACTTGAACCATGTGCAAAGGGGAAAACATTTTGGTTAGCAAGAGAGTTCCTATGCTAGAGAACACTTTTTAAGTGTCACAAAAAAAAAAAAAAAAAGGCAGCTACCACAAAAATATACTGAAGTTCTTGAAGTACTGTTGGAAAAACTAGAAATTGTTGTCCTTACTAAGCACTCTGGATCAGAAGCTGTAAGGTCTTTAAAATCTGTTAATTTTGGAAGCCGATGGTTCAGTTCCATTCTCTGCACATTGAACTGCTGCCTGTGGAAGCAGTTTTTGAACTGGTAAAAAGGATATGTTGTTCTTTCTCCTGAGCTCAAACTAAGAGCGTGTACTGAGGGTGGTACTTTTACACCCTTTTCCAGGGACATTATGTCTAACTAAAACTATTTCAAGTGTGCACAGGTACAGCAGTTTTCAAAATGGAAATGGAAACCTTTCTCAATTTGAGGCTTTTGCCTTTTGGCCTGTTGTCATGAACTTGTGCTTCCAACTGTTAATCTTGCTGATTTGCCTATAGGATAATTTTTCCCCATATGTATTTCCTAGTGTTTCTGTCTGCACTCATTTATGTGCAGGGGACAAATCATATGACAGCCTGTGTGTGGTTTTGGAGAGACAGAAGGGAATGGGAGGGGGTCCATCTAGCAGCTTGTCATCTTTAATATTTCTCTTTGGTTTTCTTCTTAATGCTTTTCTACAGAGCCGTAACAGCTCTGTAGGAGAATCTGTTTGGCTTCAGCCCATTGTTAGGAGGCAGCAGAAGCAGCAGCCTGGGGAGCTGCAAGTCAAACTTCAGGTCACCCCCACCTACAAGCACATGGAAATGAGGTAGAGGCACCACTTGTAACTTCTCGTGTTGAATCACTGTCAGTTGGATGCTCAGCATCCATTCAGAGCTTAGTTTGTTAAGAGAGGTAAAAAATTATTACTTTGTTAAAAAGTAATAATTAAAGAGTCATAATGACTTTGTTTCTTGTGGTTTTAATGTCAGTTAACACTTCCTTCCTTGATGAAACAAACACTATAATAACGAGGAAGTATTATTTACCGTTGTATTTTCCTTTGGAAAGTTTGGAAGTCTTTAACTGATGAGTGTCTCTGAATGTAGCTTGTGAAGCACAGGAGGGTGAAATACTATTTTGATTTATGTCCCTGTAGTAATTTAGCTTCCTTCTCTCTGCAAGTTCCCTCTGTTACCAAACCACAAAAGAATTAATTAGTAGGCAAGAAACATTTGGGTTTATGCTGCAATTTGCAGAGTTCTTTAGAAACGTGTTTTTTCTGTATGTATGTGCATTTGGCTTTTTTGGTAATTATTATCACTATTTAAAGAAAGACCAAAGTTAACGTCTTTTCAAACCTCCCAGTGTGCACCTTAGTCCACTTGTATTTGACTTCAACTTTATCTATACGTGGAAATACCATATTATGAATTATGTTAACTGTTAAACATTAACTGAGAAGATAATGGAGTCTGAGTAGCTGTGAATTGTTATTAACCCTTAAATTTGAAGAGAAGTGAGAACTTCTTGTATATGCAAGAGTAAAAATGTTGTTTTGGGAGTGAAAGGTTACTTTTTCTTGATTAAATACAATGTTTCAAAATAGACCAAAGTTGGCTATGCCATGTGCTGAATTACTTCCTTTTTGGACATGAAAATCATGCTTAAACCCCCTTTTGGGGTAAGAGAAGGATGAGAAAATGCTGTAAGAGTTAATAGCCATATAAATTGTCTTTGGACAGTGAGAGAGATTAATGGTCAGATTTCAAGAACAGAGAGGATGTGCAAGGCAAGCATTCAGTGGAATTTACTAGTTCGTTTTAATGAGACAAAAGATGTAACTTAATAAGAATCATTGTGAAAATGATTGTTTTGATTTACATCAAACAGGGCTGTTAGTTTTCATGAGCCAAAACTGTTTATTGAAGGCAGGAAAACATTCTTTATTTACATCACTTTGAGAATGAGACTCTCCTTAAAATTTTAACCCATTTCTCTGAGATATCCAGAATAGATTTGTGATAATATAAGGATCCATCTGCAAGTTAATATTCTCCATAGGTAGAATTAATACTGAGAAGCAGTAGTATTAATAATAGTAATTAATAATTATGGAACTGCTTGCTGGTATATGGACTTTACTGTTGTTTATTTGGCAGTTTTGAATGGGGAAAGATAGAGGTGCCTTTTGTAAAAATGCTAATAATATTGCAAAGGAATATCTCAGAAGTTTAAAAGAAGTTCAGACTTGTGACCTGACAAACATTCTAGAATGTAGGGTTGAAATACTGCCTAAATTTTCTTTGTGAAAGCACAAATTATTAATATTGTGTGTATTGTTATTAATATTCTCACTATTAGTGAAACTAAATTCCATGGGTAGTTTGTCTTAATTTTTCACAGTGACATTGCATGTGAGTTATTTTTCTAATAATGTAACCAGATCGACTCAGTGTATGCGCAATGCTTAGAAAACTAGTGGGTTTTAGCAACGCTAGTCACTTTATTACTTAGTCTATTCTCTTATGTCCACTCCTGTTTGTTCAGTGTTTTGAAGTTTCAGATCATATCCTGATGGAGACTTCTCTTTTATGAAGACTTACTTGTTTCCATACTTAGTGTGTTGAAGATTGGTTCTGTTTTGTTAATCTATTGTATTTCTTGGTATAAAATGTAAATGTGTGTAATGTAAGTAATATTACAGTTATTAATGTAAGGATTTTAGTTTATTATGGAGGAAATCGATTTTCTTCACATTTAAAGAAAAGAAGATGGATTATGGAGAACAGGTGTGTTCTCAGTTCCAGAATGTGGATGGATACAAGAGTGCAAGGTCTATGCTGTATAACACAGAGCAATAATGCGACTTTTCCTATGTTGTTTTGAGATGACACCAAGGCTTTTGAGATTTGACTGTTAGCAGGTAATCATGATAATGGTCTCTTCTTCAGAGAGCAAATAGTACCCTGATGACGCACTTGGGGAGGAAGGTGAATATGATCAGCTGATTCAGTACTTGCATAAAAAGCTAATTAAACTTTTTAATCCTACCTTTGAGGCATGTGTTGGAAAGGTCTAAAATACCACGGGTTTTGAAGTGAGGAGTTTTGCTTATGGTCTGTTACAATTCTCTGTGCTGCAGTTATTAAAGTGTGAAATATGTTTTTGCCAGGATAGAATATAAACTTTGATACTTTATTAGAAGTTTCTAAAGATTTGCCTCAGAGGTACTTTGGCCAAGCTTTAATTTGGGGCATATCATGTTAGGTGTATTCACCTGCTCTTTCTTGGAAATGTTTGCAGCTCAGGAGACTCAATTGATTATTACCTTGATTTTACTTATTTTTCATTTCTTGGCCATGAATATTTATGGCCAGTTACTTTTCATGGCTTAGAGCCTCATAGGCTTCAGGTAGCTTGACAAAGTTTGTAGCTGGTGGCCATCAGTTTTGTTCCATGCTGTTCATCATCACTCTTCTTGATTTTTGTCGTTTTGCTGCTGTTATATTTCCCTTGCTGATATTTTTCCTGTGTTCTTTGCAGTCTGGAATTGAGTTGGGTTTGGGTTTTTGTGGGTTTTTTGTTTGTAATTATTTTCTGTTTGTGTTTTGCTTTGGATTTGTTTGGTTGGTTTTTTTCCCAGGGAGACGGTTTCCAGGTTGTACAAGTTTTTGTAGCAGTCAACTTGTTCCACTTCTACATTTTCTTCGTTCTTCCTTTCTGCACTGCCTTGTCTAGTTGCTTTATAGTGGTTTCAAGCTTTATTTAAAAATCTTGAATTTAAAAAAAAAAGTTTTTTGAGTGTCACTTACAGTACAGATTAAAACAGAACTGAACTGTCCCACATGGTACTCACCTGTCAGATAGCTGACACACTAACAAAAGTGTTCCTGAGATGACAAGATTGAATATTTGTGTAATGTGGTGATGTTTAGATCCTAGACAGTATCCAGCAGTGTATGCTTGCTTATTCAGCTTCTCAGAGCCTTGATTTGTTGTGTAAATGCTGCATAGTGTTAGTAAAACACTTATTTGGTATGATCTGATGGGCTGTTTGTTGCAAGTCTTGCTTGTTGAAGTAATCAATGGAATAGTTATATGCACATGAGAATTCATTATATTTGCTGAAAAGTAATTTCTGAATGAGAATGGGAATGTGAAAAGCAGATGATGCCATAGCTGTGTCTGGCACCAGTAAGGGACAGTATTGCTTGTCGCAGGTTGATGCTGATTGACTCTCTGCTGAATAGTCACCCAAGCCTTGCATAACTTTAGACAATAGTTTTCTTGACAGCTGTTTTGTATGACAAATGCACTTTTCTTTCTAAATGCCAGATCTTCCTTTCAGCTTTGTATAATTATTTGTCTCCCAAACTGATAGGGAAGAATGGAATAGATCTGACTATGTGGCCCTTCATTCTCTTCCTATAGAGCAGCTGTCTTTTTCTAGGCCGTCTTGTGTGTATGTGCTAGACCCTTTTTAAGAAGTAGTTATAGCTACAATTCTGGTATTGTGCTGTAATTTTGACTTGGTAATTAGCTAGAAAATCATTTGCCTGATAACTGGAAACTTTTGAACCGTAACATTGTTAGCATTAGGTTGTATGTACAGAATTGACATTTAGCCAATATACATACATATTTCCCTAAAAACATATTTATAATAATGGATGTTGTGTCTCCTGACCGAGAGAGCTTGCTAAATTCTATTCTTATCCTCTTCTCTCCAAAAGCATGGTTCCATTAACTTTATTATGTCATGACAGGAAGTGCAAAACTATAGCATCTTTCTTCCCTCTAATGAAAAGATGCCTTTATATCTATATATATATACATATGAGGAATTATTTGTGTTAAAGATTGGTCATTGTTGCTGACATTGACATCTGTCCACAACTCTTGAGTTGAATATGTTGAACTCCAGTAAGAAAGACAACTTCCTGGCTTGTTAGTTTTTGAGAGAGGTTATTCTGTTTCTTGTAACATCTAAGTAATGCTTTAATTGATATAAATACAAAGTTTAGTAGTTGTCTGGGGAATCATTCTTCTCTAACAGTACCTAGTTATAACCAGCGGTGCCAGTAAGATTTTTCATAATGTGGTCAGTTGATGCTGTCACTCTAAACTGTCAGGCCTTTTCCTTAAAAAATAGAGGTTAGAGGGTCTTTGAAACCTATCATAGCATTTGTGGAACTGTTACTAAAACACTCTTAATTTTAAATCAGCATCTGTCCTGTAGCCTGAAAGTAATACTATATGTCAAGCATAACAAATAGCTATACTAAAAAACTTAACAGCCTGAATACACAAGAAACAAAAATGAGGAGAGAGCCAGGTCATCTCTGATCAGGTCATCTCCAGGTCTCAGAGGACTTGGACATGTGATGGTGGTGAGTGCTGTGTGCTAGCTGTATTAATCACAAAAACATGTGCAAAAACATGACGGCAGGCAAATTTAGAGTTTTGGAATATGACTTAGGTCTAAAATTATTTTATTCTAGCCAAAGTCACAATGTATGAGAAGAAAAGCATGTTAAATTATGTATTCTCCTGTTGCCTATGTATATAGATTCAAACAAATCAGTTTGGGGAAGTAATACTAATTCCTTTTTGCTTTAAAGGTAGGAATCATAGCTACTTGGGGAGCTTACAATGATATACCTCTGTGGCTGTCCATACATAGTGTTTTGTAAACCATAATTAAGATGCAAGCTAGAACACATGTTGCCCCAGATTCACAGAAGCCAACCTTACTCACTGCTTTGACACAGAGCAGATGGCTTGTTATAATGTAGTTGTTGATGCAGTAAGAACTGAGAGCCGTGACTGGTGTTGCTTATAATCACTACTGATTAAAAGACTATATTGCCTTCAAGAAGGCATCACTGTTGTCTCCTCGTGGTAAGGATTTAGTGAGATTGTAGACCAAGAGGATATTTATGCTTAGAAGATGTCTGGATATCAATTGGGTCTTAAATTTGTGCTATTTATATGAAGATGGATTTTTCTGAAGAGGTGGAACAAAGCATTTTTATGTAATTTGATGCTTTTTGTGTAGACTCTGAGGATATAAGACAAATGAAGATAGAAACCCTTTTCTTAGAAATGATTTTTTTTTCATCTTCATTAAAATCTTATTTTCTTTGAAGAAAACTCTTGTGTGGATGAAAAAGGCTAAGGTACCTTGCCTGGCAGACACAGTCGCTTTGGAAGGACTTGCCTAGTGTGGTGGCAATTACTTCACAAAGCTGTGGGGTAGTCATAAAGGGATACTGCATCAGGAACTACATCATCTAAGGAAGTTGAGTGGTAAGTTAACAGCTGGTAAATTGTATGTTTCTGACTCTATAGAAGTCTTACCAATTCTGGAAAAGGAGGAGACCAAAATGAAAGGGCAGCTTTAACTCTTTTAGTCATTAATAGACAGCCTGGATGTGCTAATGTTCTCCATGATGGAAACAGAATAAGAATTATTCTTAGACTGACAGCTGGTTGGAACAATACAAGCACTTGACTGGCTTCAGAAAGGAAGGTGGATAAGCTGTGCCTTTTAGAGTTCAACAGTGAATGCAGAGCACAGTAAATAACTGGATCGGGCTTTATTTGTGATGTCATTCCATTAACTTCAGTCAGCTGACTTCAGCAAACTTAGCTTGGGGATGCATTAGTGCCATAATGTTAAAATAGAAGAAAAACATGTAAGCTTTCTATAAACATGGCTTAAATTTTTGTTGAACGTTAAGGGTAGTAACTCACTGAGGAAGGAAAAAAGAGAAAGAAAAGTGTGTTCAGGCAGAGGTCAAAGTCAAGCTGTTTGCTTTTGAAGAGTTGTATTCTGAATAAATTGGCATCAGCATCAAAATCCTTGATTTTTATCACGTAATTCAGTGTTTTCTCTGGGCTATTCTAGGAGGAAAACAATTAGAAAAGGTTGTATTCTTATTCACATCTGAGTTGCTTGGCTTTGCTAGAATAAATGAGCTCTCTGGTCACTGAAACATCCATTTTGATTAACATACGAAGTATATTTTGCATCAGAGACAAAAATATATCATGCTTTATGTCTTGCCTTTAATTATCACAGCTCAGTAATTTGTAGTGCTTCACAATGGCAAAACTTTGGCTGACTGCCATGATACCCAGGAAGCCCAGAGAAGTTAGGAATTGATAGCTATTAATAAAAATTTAACTTTATGGCATGCCCACCCAAGTGATCAGATATACATCTGTAAGTCAAGGTGCAACTCTTTGCCTCTTTAATGTTTTAAAAGATTTTTAAGATTTTTTTCTGTCTTGTTTTTGACACACACTCTCAAGGCCTGAAAACTTTCATACTTCACTGCTGACCAAGTTAAAGGACCTGTCAGCAGAGTCCCAATATGACTCTGAAGTGAGAGGCTGCAAATTTGACCTCCTATTGCTGGTATTTCCATTGGGATGTAGGTCCTGAAAAATCCCAGGGAAGTTTTTTCTTTATTCACGCAACGTACTTACTAATAGCTCAGAGCTGATATGAGGGGACTTCCATAGAACTGTGTCACTCTTTATTTGTCTTTATGGAGTGACTTTTTTTTCCTAGAGTTTTTTTCAAGCTGTTTATAGTTTAAATGGCAAAGAGTATTTGTTTTAGCTATAATCTCCTACTTAGTCACAGTGTGGTGTTTTCTGTACTGCACAGTAAACTGTATTAAATAGCATATAATGCAACAGTAATTGCAAGAGAAAAGAGAGAATAAAATTGGATTCAGAAGGTTGGGTTGTTTCCTAGCTTTTATATTATTTTTTTTCTGCTCCAAATCATGCTATTTTTGTACTTGGTTGTCATTGTCCCTTTCTGAGGGCCTGAAGAGTAGCACATTTTACATACAGGCTTTGCTTTAGAGATCAGTTTCTTTCTGAGGAAAAGAATAATCTCATGCGGTAATCTTGATGCGTAAGATCTCATGAATCTTTATGCTCACATATGTAAGGAGTAGACCATTCATTTCCAGGACAGTGGGGTGATTTTTTGAGTTTGTATATTTCTTTTAGGTTTGGGGTATTTTTTTCTTTTTAAAGAAATGCACTTTTTTTTCCTTATTTATAGATTTCCCAAGAGATTTTCTGAATTGGCTAGTTACTTGTGTCTTTTTATGTATATGTTCATGTACCTGAATATACACACTGAAGTGATCCTTAGTTGATGTTCCTACCTCACGTGGTAGAAAGTGGAAGCAAAGGGAGGAGTAGTTGGACATCTGTAATAAAGTCTAGCTCAGGAATGCAGAGAGCCCAATGCATCTTTATCATGTTTAGGTAACTTAATATGAAAAATTATGTTTTAAAACTTCATTTAAAAACAAACAAAAAACATGAAAGAACTCCCAAACTATTCTCCTGAAAATTAGGACGTGGAACTAGATGGTATCCACGAATATGTGCTGCTTGCAATTATGTTTATTTTGATTGCTCCAGTAAATAGAAGCTCCCCTTGAAATGTCATTTTTTTCCATGTATTTTTAATGTTTTCTTTGTGTTCACTTTTTTTTTTTTTTTCTTTCTTTGCCCAAAGAGCTTCAGTTTTGGTCAAAATTGAAGCTGATGTTTATTTTCATCCAGGCTGTAACTGGAAGACTACTTTGACTTTTGTCTATGGTCTGATCTTTGTGGGTTATGAAATTGTAATACCTTTCAATCTAGGTAATCTTCTAAATACGTGGTTAAATCAAATTGAGCCCTACAAAGTTGGTTAAAGGTACGAAAAAATAATTGATTTGGGATTATGAAGGGATAGAGAATATCTGTCTGTCACTTGCACTTTGAAAAAGTAGCTATGTATGGAACTGGTTCCATGGAATTGTATGTTCTCCTTTGTTAGAAGCACCAGTAGTGTTCATTTTCAAATTGGAGCTGTTAGGCATTGAGCAACATCAGTGGTCACAGACTTGGTGGTCTTGCATCAGTCTTTTAAAAGATGCCATTGAACTGTCCTAAATAATATTTTAAAATAATGCATAAATATTCTCTCTACAGAACACATGAGAGCAACTACAGAGTTACATCAGAATTAAATCCAAATTTAAGTGACTAGAAATATCATCAATCATATTTGTGGGGTGGACTTCTAAGCCTCAAATATCAGCCTAATAGGAGAGGATGAAAACAAGGTGTTTGGCTTATCCAGGGGCAGCTCTTGAGAAGAGATGGTAGAATGGTTACACAGATGGTACATGCTGATTTCACTTTTAAATTCTGGAGTCAAACATTGGGATGTGTGTCATTAAAAGATATTTTTAGGGAGACAGAGATTGAAAATATAGAAACAGACACCTTCTCTCTCTCTCTCCTACTCACACTCTTTCCCACTTCAGGAAGAAACCCTGGAATGCTCTTCTCTGCTATTATTATATGTAAGTTCTGAAGAAGGCATACAAATGCCTGTGTTGGAGCTTCAGCACTAATTCCATGCAGTACAGGCCAGGGACCCCAGGATATGTCACAGCAGGATGTCCTGGTTCCTGTTTTATGGGTCCCTCCTGAGAACAGGAGCTGTAAACCACCGTAGTTACCAAACCACCTCACTGTGACCGTGCTGACTAGAGCTAACTGGTTCAGCCTGCAAGCATGAACTTCCCTTATGGGCATTGACATTTGGTGCAGTTTTACTGCTTTTTCCACTCTTGTGTTTGGATTTGACTGGCTCAATGTGATATACTGATTGCTATAATGGTGTCTACCAAAATTTCATGTTAATCTGAGTATATCAATCTGTTTCGTGTTTTAGTCACTGTATTCCTCAGTGAAAGTACACTTATTCTAACACTGAGTTAGAATAAGGATGAACTTTGAAAATAGGAAACTTGAATGCCACATGGCTTACTGTCTGCGTTTTTTACTTACTACCTATTTATATTAAGTCTCCTGGTTCTCTGGCATGTGTTAAAGACAAGTTAAAGGTCTTCTGTGTCTTGTAATTTGCACATTAGGATCACGATGGACTAAGACAATTACAACATGTGCAGGGTGAAACTGCCCTGACTATGGCTAATGAGTAATCAGAGTAGGTCTTTGAGTCTTCTCTGTCAGAGTGAATTATCCTGGGGGGCAGCAGGAGACAGTTTATGACTCAAGTATGTACTTGGGATACAGTAACCAAAATTTCACTTGAGCTGAGAAGACCAGGTACTTGATCACTTGCCTTATTTCAGGTAAAGTTGTGCCTCAGTTTTCTTGTACTGCTGGGAGACAAATTATTCCATGGTAGAGTCTTATTTCATTAAATCATGAAAAAATCTTTTGCTAATAGAACCAGTATGTTGGAAGAAAAAGTTATTCTTCTGGTTTTAATGTCTTGTTAAAACTGATTTTCAGTGAAAATTCTTAATTCCTAATTAGCTCCAGCAGACATGTTCATATGTTCTGTTTACATCATCCCCCTCCACAAAACTCCAAAAAACCAAACCAACCCAGAATTGTTTCAGGAATGCAAATAGTCAGGATAGCAAAGGAAACAGTATGTAAACTTGACTGAAATCCATTGTATCTTCCTGGTTATTTATCACAGTGCCTGTATTAATTTATTTTGAAGAACAGGGTTTCCTACATATTTCTTCTGAAAACATAACCCTGGAACTCATGGGTGGATATTGCCATTGTTCCTGTGTTATTTGAACTGAAGTGAGGAAATGAAGTGTGACCAAGCACTAGGATTTTAAGTTCAAGAGTGACAGGGTTTCCATAGAAACAGCTAGTTCTCTCATAGCTACTGAGTTAAATGCCTATAGGATTTTGCTTTCCCCCCCCCCCTTTAAATAAAATTTATTTATGCTCTTTTTTGGTTTTCACTCTTTTCACTTCAAGTTTCTGAAATTTGCTAACTAAATTTTTAGCAGTGCAAAGCTGCCTTAGCCATTCCTTGTTTGAGAAATCAGTTGCACATAAAACCGTATATGTTTCACTTTGTAGTAATCTAAAGATGAGTTTGTCATTGGAACTGGTATGACGTTCACCTTAGCCTTGAATGGAGTGAGGCAGGGTACTGTCACATTTACCTGGTGTCATGTTGGGGTTGCCCTACTTTCACAAGTGGTGTGGCTTTGAACGAGTGATCCAGCTGGCAATGAAACTTCAGAGCTTTGTTCATTCACATGGACAATTTATGTTTCTTCTCATTTTCCATGTCAATGTTTTTTTCATGATATGAAGGAAATTTATTACAGGTACTGCAAGGTGCTGTAGAGGTAGAGCAAAGCTAAATACAGGGGTTCTGAGTGTTGCCAAGTGTAAATTTTAGGTGTTCCGTTGAGGAAGTGTGGTTAAGTTACCTGTATTTCCTTTAAAGTATCTGGTGAAAATAGGTGTCCAGAAGTGTGATTCATGTAGTTTTATGTATTTTACCAAGCGACTCTTGAAGAAGAGTTTGGGATGAAGGATCTCTTCTCTCTCATTGAGAATGCCTGCACAGTTGGGCTACAAATTTATACTTTTGCTCTCTTACTTTCTTACCTTGGGCACCTCAGTCCTTCTACCAGCTAGCTTCTTGGCTGAGAAGGAGCTAATATTATTATTCTAGATGTGTCTCAAATTCCCAGAAAGTTCTGGAAGTCTTCAGAAGGCTGCTTGGGGAAGTGACTTAGTTTCAATGACCATGAGCTGATACAGTTAAAATCAAGTGGAAGAATAAACAAAGCAGGAGTATATGTAAAGGCTTTGGATTTCAAGGAGGCAGATGCTGATTAAACTAAATATTCTGGGTTAGTAATAAGGAGTGTATCTGAGGAATTTGCATGCTTGATGTTTCTTCAGGTTGAAGAAATTAAGTTATAAAACATCTGAGTGAAAAGATGTGAAGAGAGACTTCGAACTTGACAGATGAGTAACCATCTTGGGAATGATGCTGAGAAGGAGCAGAGAAGAAATAATGGAATAAAATTCATGATTTCTATTTATCCAAATTAGATCATGACAGATTCATCAGCTAATTTTCTCTGGAAGGAGTGTGTTTTCCACATGAGGGAAATGCAGAAGAGGTATAATCTGCCCGGACTTCAGTGAGTAGTTGATGTTGCGTAGGAAGGAATCAGCTGGGGAAGGCAGGGTTTGATTGAGTGTGTGACTTAGGTGGAGAAGATGGTAAGGTACAGTGTTCAGGATGTGTCAGACTGTCAGTTATGCTTAGTGGAATTCCTTAAAGATAATTTTGGGACCAGTTGTCTTTGTAATGTTTTCATTTATGCCACTAGGATAAGGAAAATCAGTATGCTGATGAAATTTGTAGTATAGAAGATGATTGTGGTGTCATGTGGAGACAGGATTATCTCAAAGACTGAATTAATAGGAACAGAATTAATTGAATTAAAATAAAAATATCCTGTGCTTTATGGGTAGTTAAAAGCTGTATTTTGAAATGCATCTTGAAAGTTTATGATATCTGGACTAGAGAAGAGCATTGTGAGATTACTGCGTTATAAATGTAGAATAGTTGTGATGTTTATAATTGAGAATGGAGAGGCTTTTGCACTCGATTTCAGGAGGTTCTAGTATCATTTTATAAATTCCTGAAATACTGTGTATCATTCCAATTATGCATACTTAAGAAAGTTTAAACAAAACTGAAGCAGATACAGATTAAACCGGATTGTGGAATTGTTCACTTTGGAAACAACCATGAGCAATTCTCTAGCCCAAACTCTGCTGGGAGCAGGATCACCACTGAATTCAGACCAGATTGCTTGGAGCTTTGTTGGTTGGACCTTGAAAATCCACAAGGCCAGGGCTTCGAGAGCATCTCTGAGTGACCCCACTGTTTTGAGATCCTCAGGGTGAAAGCTTTTTACCTGATCACGGTTCAGTCTCTTGTTTCCATTTATGACCATTGGCTGTTGGTCTTCTGTCTTGAATGTCAGTAAAGAAGTCCTTTAGTGATTTAGGCTTGGGAGGGATGCTGATAGGCCCCTCCAGGCCTACCAAGCCCAGTTACCTTAGTCTCTACTGATGTGCTTCAGAATTCTGAAGACAGTATTCCCACCAAGGGCCAGCCTTTTAATGAGGAAAAGCTTTTCTTGTTAATTTTAGCTGTGTCGTTGTCTGCAGATGTGGAAGAAAGGCATCAAAACCCCAAGGTTTTTTTGGCTAAAGCATGATATGTGTGTAGCATCAATAAGCGTAATGTATTCAAGAATAAATTTAATCTGGGAATGAGAAGAACTAAGTGAAACAGCTCAGGTTCTACAACAGCCTTTCAGCCATGTAAAAACTGAAGTTCTTCATTATATTCAGCTGGATGCATTCCAGGAGTGACCTGGTGTCCAGAACCTGCAGGTCCCTGTTGACTTGGCTTGTGTGATGCTACTGTGATGCTTAGACTGTTATTTCTACTTGGTTCAACCTCGTATAAAAATCTGGAGGAATTCAGTCACTAAAGTGGGGCTGGAGGGGTTTCTCTTTGGCCTAGAGCCATTAGGAAACCTTAATGTATCTTTAGAGAACCAACTTACTTCTTACAATAATGAACTTGAACAAGAAAGTAAGTGTATTGGATGTTGAGGAAAAAATTGTTTTGTGTATATATTTCAACCTTAAAACAGCTAAAAAAAAGCAGTTAGTTTAAACTTGGCTGCATATGATGTAGTAATATGATATTTTTCCTTCTCTGCATTTTAGTTGTAAGTTGGGGAGCAATCTTAAGCTGCTACTGGAGCATAAAATTGATAACCAACTAGCTTGTTTAGCTGAATAGATGAGAAGTCACTTAAACATTAAGAAATGAGGTTTTCAACCTGCACAATGTTTATTGATGTTAAAGTGACTTCCCATTTATTTAACATTAGCTGTGAAATTATAAGCACTAAGACATTTTATAGATATGCCTTAAAGAATGAAGAAACTTTGCAGATGCCTAGAACAAAGAAAACACAACTTACTCTGTGTCAGCATATATGTGACCCAAATTTCTCTTCCAAAAAATTGTGGTCACAGTTATTACTATAATCTTTTCATAAACATAATTTTATTTTTAGGTGGTTTTCTGTTTGGTTGTGGGGTTTGTTGTTATTTGCAGAATATAATCGACACTGAAAATTTTTATTGTGTATGCAGTGCAACTGATGGGGTAGTTACTGGAGCTGTGATTATGAGATTGGGGTGGGAGGGAGAGGGTGAGGTTTGCATGCTCGAGATCACAAACAGAATGTGCTATTACATAACTGTGCAGAGGGGATGTAGTCTGCAAATTGTATTTAATCCTTCTGATGCTCTGACTGCCCTTGACTGCTTTCAGCAGTAATGTTGCAGTTGGTACTACCATGCAGAAGTGTGAGGATATGGTCCCTATCACTTTGTTGTAGCAAAAGGCTGGAACTCCCTTTGGTACCCTGAAAAAAAGAAAAAAACCATGATCAAGACAGTTGTTGTAACATCCCCAGTTGAAGAGCAAACTTGTCAGGACCATGAGAATTGCAGAAGTCTCTTGTGACCAAGATACTTGACAGGAGTAGGTGGAGGGGCTTTAAGCATACAAGGAATACAGATACAACCTCCTTGGCAGCTTTTAATGTAGGAAATGGGATATAGGATAGCTAAGATTACTAAGAATCCTTTCTTAACTTGAAAAATAAAAATTTGATGCTTTTATATCAAAACTCCTCTACCTAACCAAGACTTTTTCCTGCACTTTGAGTAATTGTGTATACACATATGCTCTTACCTTTTCTCTTTCTTCTTTTAGTTCTGAGGTTTCTGGAATTTTGCCAGAAATACTTTTTTCAGATGCCCTATAGTTTGTTTGCAAGACTAAGTAGTACAGCAGTTGCAAGTTATTAAATTTACCAATATTCTTGAGGGAAATGAGATTGTACTTTAAATTTAGAGGCAAGTTTTGGGATTATTTGCTTCAAAGCCTTTGGGGTAGTGTGATACACAACTCAAGACTAAGATTCCTTCAAGCCAAGATTAAGAAACATAAATATATATTTATAGAGAGAGACAAACATGCAAACTAAATATGTAGGTGGCATGCTGTACTATAAATAAGAAAATACTTGAACCTTTCATTAGAACAGCTATTTCTTTGCACTTGATGTTCTTTGCACTTGCTTGACTGACTTGAAAATTCATTTTGGGATTCTGCTGATATGTGATGATTTTTTTCTTAAATGAAAATATTTATCCTGCATTTTACACATACTTTGTAATATATCCTGTAAAATTATTGTCTTATCTCAATGTGCCTTTTAGACTTCATAGTGTGACTATAAGAAATACTCTTCAGCAACAAGAAACTTAACCATCTTAGGGAAGTAGGGGAAAAGAAGGATCTAGCATTTTTCACTTTTTCCCCCCGCCCCTCCCCCCCCATGTTGCTTTTATTCATTTTATGGTGTATAGTAACTGCAGAGGTATGACTTAATCAAATTTTCCAGGAAGCCAAGTTAGTTTTGGTTATTTTTTAGTGATATTTATCTCCTTTCTGTAATCACTTTAGTGTGTCTGGTGATCTCAAAGCTCAGTAGTAAGAATAAAAAGAAACGTTACAGTAGAAGAAGAATAATTTCACTCCTGTGTTAATGCAGTGCCATAATCGTACTTTAAAGTGCTCAGCAGTGCTAATCTTCTGGGGTTTTTTTAGTCAACTCCTTGTAGGATCCAAACCAGGTAGTTCTGGGGGGTACATGGTTTGGTGTTATGTCTGCTGCCTAGGAAAGTGCTATGGTCTTCCAAACAGGTAACCCCCACCACTGCTAAAGTACACACAGATGAAGCAAAATAAATTTTTAGATAAATGATATAAATTCTGAGTTTGGGAACTGCTTAGACAGAGGGAGAAAGCTAAGGGGGGGGGGGGGGGGGGGCGTGTCTTGTGAGCCAGTTAGAGTATAGGAAATGGATATGGGGAATTGGAGTGAGAGGCAAAAGGGCTGCTGGTGAAGAAGCTAAGGTAGGCACTGATGCTGAAAATTTGGGGTTAGTTTGTTCTTTTAAACAGGCAGCCCATTCCAAGCACAAGTAACAGTTTGTGATGTGGTCAGAACTTCCTAAATTTTTGGCAGTATGTTGGTATTGTAAGGAAGTCCATTAATGCTTAAAAAATAATTAAAAATAACGAGTTATAGACAGAGTGGAATCAAATGCAGTACACCCCACTTCCAAATGCTGGAGCATGGCAAACTGATAAAATGAACTTACTTTCCACGTGCACATTTTTATAATATCCTCTGAATATGGACTTAATGAGTAATATGATGCATTTTTGAAAACTGTTGGTTAAACAGGAGAAATTAAAATGTATTAGAGAAACTGTGTGTCTGTGAGCCTCATGTAGAGGACCTAGCTGAGAGGAGGGGAGGCAGCTCAGAGAGAGTTTGTTATTAAATTCATTATGGAACAACTGTCAGATCAATTTTGATGTTTTCCTGATTCATTTAATGACAAAGATAAGTGTAAAAATGTCTTGCTGCTAGAATTCATGGATGACATGAAGTTTGAAAAGTGCTTGTAGAGAAGAAGAACAACTTTGGGGGATTTCTTAGGTCCAGTGCCCAGACATAGGGAGAATCTGAAACGTCTTTGTGATGCAGAATAGTTCTTTACACGTAATTTCCTTTCTTTCTGAGGGAGGGAGTAATAGGAGTGGGATGAAATTTGGAGCCATGTGCTTTAGGGTGATACAGCCAAGGTAAAAGCTTGGAAGCTGAATAATTGAAAGGATCAAAGTAGAAAAAGGTGCAAAGTAACCGAGCAAACAGCATGGTGCAGGTATGAAGAAGGAGGCATAGGTGCTCTTGGGACACAGTCACAGAAGATGCTTCCAGTAGGCAGAGGAAATTACTGGTGGTGTTATACAAGCATCTGGTGAGACATTGTGTAGTATGCCTCAGAAATTGTCATTTTTTTGAGAAGAACGTTGAAGGAATTGTGCAGAGACAGGCTCCTAGGATGAAAGGAGGAATAGGTGTCTCACTAGAGAAAGCTTGAAGAGTTTATCTAGGGTAGTCCAGCTAATGAAACTGTATATGTGAATGATGTCTATACATACACAGGTGGAGACAGTAAAGGGAGGCAAAATACTGAAACTGAAAGACAGTATAAGCAAAACAACACCTGAACATAGTCCAACTTTTTGAAGCTGTAGTTTCATCACAGTAGCCAGGTTTCTGGAGTAAACAGGAACAGTAGAACTCGATCTGCTTTTTTTTGCTAAATACTGGTGAAATTTGAAAATGATTTCTTAATCATTGTGGAAATTTCAGAGAAAACAAAACTTTATTGTTTATAGCCAAATGTATTCTGAATTTTAGGAAGAATTGTCTTTGACTAAACAGCATTCCTTCAGTTTCTCTCTTTCAACTTTTTTTATGATTTCCTGGTATGCAATGATGCTGCGAGAGTGGCTATGGTGCTTTCTCAGAGACAACTACCACTTGGCTGCTTTCCTGGGCTAATGGGAGAACTTGTATTTTCCAAAGGGTGTTAGTTGGAGGACAGGGAGGAGAACCTAGCCTTTTATGCTCACTCTTTTTATACGCTATGAAATAGACACTGAATTGCTTTTAGGAGGGGTCATTTCCTTCATTGACCTTGAAGTGTGCTGGATGATAGAGATTGTAATTTTGATATCTCCATTAGGTGCTTAAAGATAGGTAGGATGAATCCAAGCCAAAGCATTCAAGAGGGAATAGATGATCTGCCTAAAGAGCTTCTGAAATAAGTGGAGAGTAGGAAGCTGAGGCAGGGATCTTATGTTCCATGGCTGTGATGCACTGAGATTTTTTCAAGAAGTCTAGAAAAATTAGACATTGCCCTAAATTTTTCACTTGATTTTTGATGTAGAAAACAGTTTCCTGAATTCCAACAAAGAAAGCTTTGTTGCAACTTACCTAAAGTGAGAGCCACAGCTTGAGAGTGCGACTTGGAAAAAAGTATCCAAGCAGTTAGTCTGCTAAAGTCTCACTGAAACTCGATGAAATGTGGGCTTGTAGGTCAAAGTACAACAGCAGCTAGACTCCTGCCTGCCATGGGCATTGCTAAGTGCTAGCTACTCAAATGTATTTTGTGACCTTGCTAACAGTTGGTCGAGGAGCCAAAATTTAATCTCTTTTGCATTGTAAGTAATGTCATAGTGAGTTCTTTATATGTGTTATTTTAATGCTATATGGAAAAGAAATTCTATTCAGTAATTTGCAAATAGAAGAGATGAAAATTATGGCTTAAGGTGTTGGTGGTAATATGGAGGAAATTAATGAAAGAAAAATTATGGTGTGATGTTATTACTGTGTTGCATGTGGACCTCACTTTGCTTGTGGTGAGAGACAGTTGTGGGACAAAGTTTTAGATTCAGAAGACTGACAGAGGGATTCAGGGAGCAGCTTTGTGGCAGCTGGGAGCAAGGAAGGATGCTGCCTGACTCCCTGGCGTTTTGTAGGAGAGGCACTGGCTGAGATTGGGAGGGAGCATTCTAGGGCATTTATTAAAGCTCACAGGTTATTCAGGTTCAGATTTTGATGTTTTAATTCTCTCTGTTTAAGTTAATTTTTCAGGTTTATATTTTCCCTCTTCATTCAGGAGCTGTGTTGCTTATGTGTCATTGCTAGAGTATGTTTCTACCTTATTGAAAGCTATTTTTTACTGGCACAGTTGATTCAATTGCTAACAGAATCTTCTGGTGTTTGTAATCAAAAATACCAGCTGTTAGAATTTAATCTTCCTAGATTATGGGTATGTGAACAACATTTTATTGACCTCTTTGACCCTCTTTTTAACATATGTTAACATGTTAAACTGTTTTCTCAAATGATTTGGATCAGTCTTCCAAAGCCAATGACAGTTTTTAGTAACTGTAAAAAATAAATAATGTTAGTTGTCTCTGTAAACTTTCCTAATACTGATGTTTTGGGTTTTTTACCAGATAAATTTGCGCCTCATCTTGGTAAGCGGGAAAACAAAAGAGTTCCTGTTTTCACCAAATGACTCTGCTGCAGATATTGCAAAACATGTGTATGACA
Source organism: Acrocephalus scirpaceus scirpaceus (assembly GCA_910950805.1). Taxonomy (NCBI): domain Eukaryota; kingdom Metazoa; phylum Chordata; class Aves; order Passeriformes; family Sylviidae; genus Acrocephalus; species Acrocephalus scirpaceus. Next base: position 48,177,809 of record OU383774.1, on the reverse strand, counting down.
ACTGGCCAATGGGTGAGTAGCAGTGTGGCTTTGGCTTTTTAACTGATGAGCAAGGAGCTTCCCTGTGTATTCAGACTAAAGGGTCAGTAAACTGATCTCTTGCTCAACATTCAAATTAAGGATGTTTATTCACTATCTGGACAAAGACTTATAGAAATACAGGTGTCCTGCCTTCTTTTTTACAGTTCTTTTTTACAATTGGGTGGATTTTTAGATATCAGGCTTGTTTCTACTTTATTTCTAAAATTTGCTTCCCCAAACTGAAGTATTTCTTTCCCCCTATCTTTAGACATTTTTCTTTATTGATCACATTAGAGGATCTAGTAAGTGTGAAGAAATGTCAGAGGTATAAAACCTCTTATGTGAGTACAGCTAAAATAAAACATGGGAAGTCACAGGAATGCATTAGTGAAATTGAGTCTGAAGTACTTTTTCCTTACTTCCTTATCTTGGAAAGGATCTGTAATACTGATATTTTTCAAGAAGAATAAAAGCCCATTTTATGAGACATTCGAACACTGGATGTTGTTTGTGTAAATATACTTGGTGTCATACAGGAATAGTGGCTTTGGAAAATAGACTTAAGAACTTGAGATGTGTATTCACATATGTGAATAGTTCTCCAAAACAAAGTGCTTCTGTTCTCCCCAACTATGATTTCATGGGAAAATAGCCAAAACACAGACATAGCATTACATACTATGAAAGAAAATGCTTCTTTTGGTACAGGACTTCATTTGGGTTACTGTTTTGATGTTAAAAAGACTACTATTTAGACAAACTAAAACATTGCACTATCTGTTTCTGTGGTGCCTTTGTCAAAGACATATGGTGAATGATAGTTTATGCCAAAAAGTTAATGGTGATAGTCGGTGTTTTAGGCATTAAACTGGTCCTTGAGGTCAGGAAAAAAGTTCAGTTTGCCATTTAATTTGCTGGGATGCAGTATTATGTATTTAGTAAAATATGTAATGAAGGAGGAGGTTTTAAATCCTCTGAAGTATTAGATACAGATGTAAAAAATTGGCTTTAAAAATAGGTTAACATAACATCTATGCTGTATGTATTTTAATGTGTGCCTATAACATAGATGTCATAACCAAATGTCCTTTGTGTACATTTATCTGAATTGGTAGAGGCAGACCTGGATTTTTTTTCCTTACTCAAGTTTATGCCTGTGAACATGTGATGTCATGTTCACAGTCTTGTGAAGAGCTTGAAAGTTGCAGATTCTGAGTTTAGAGTTGGGAAGAAACACAGACTTTAAAGTCTCTTCTTTAAAAAACAGTAGAACCAGACATGGAAACCTCTGTTCAAATACCTGCTGTCCTGAGGGAGTGCTCTAAATTTTGATGAATATTTAATTGCCTTTGCAAAGAATAGTCTCAATTTAGAAGAAAAAAACCCCCCTCACTTCAGAATAGCATATAGACTTTCACAAGCATTAGCCCATTAGTTGTTTTCAGACTGAGTGCTCCTCCTTGCCATAGGACTGAGAAATCTTGATGAGGATTAAAGTACCTTGAAACAGAGATGTTACAGTTGGTTTTACCACCATTTTGACTTGTCATGATCTTGTGGGGAAAAAAAGGAATGAAATAACCTCCTTCTCATGCTGGCAGGATTAAGGCAAACCTTGCCCCACCTCTTCTGGCAATACAGTTGTTGATTAAGGATCTCTCATTCCGCAGTAGAAAATGCCAAATTTATTTTAATGCATATCATCTAGATAGGTTACCTGTTCTCTTCTTCCCCTCTGCAATTTCTTCTAAATAATATTAACTTCTTTCTTGTACAGCAATTATCTGAACTTTAAAAAAAAAAAAAAAAGGTAGGTTCAGTGAGTCCTTGGCACATTTAGTCATCAGTGGAAATTAAAATTTGAATTCATGTCAGAAAGAAATGTTTCAGACTTCCAGCCAAGAAGCAGAAATTAAAAGGATGGGCAACTTGGCAGCTTAACAGTGAGAAAATACCTTTGCCAAAATCTAGTCTGTCTTCTTTTGGTTGTGGTTTTACATTGTTATGGCACTGTCAACTGGCTGAATTTCTCCTCTTTACAGCCACAGTATAGTGGAGTTCAGACTGTATGGAGTAAAAAGAACCAAAACAAAATTGTTATGGTAGCAGTGTGATAATTCAGATCCTTGATGTAGCCCACTTCACAGCAAAGCAGAACAGGCATGTGCTTGAATTGCAAGACAATTGAATCAGACCCTAAGTGGAAATACTTGAAATTCAAATAGCTTTGGTTGCCTAATTTGATCTAATCTTATAACCCAGGCGCATGGGAGCACCTGGGAGTGTTGCAGGTTCTGCTGTCAGTACCAGCCTTGCTCCTGCCATAGTCTGGGTCTGAGATGTCTCCTGCTGCCCAGTCTCTGCCCGCTTGCTTTTTGTACCAGATGCTTCTCCATACACTCTGCAGCTGTGGCTTTTGTTTGAAATGCTTCCCCTTCTACCCTTTTCAGTTCTTCTCCTTTTGTGGTGCCAGTTGCTGTTGCGTGTATGTTAATTGTATGTTCCCAGTGAACAGGTTGGTTTCTGTGGCTTGTCCTGATCCCTTGCTGAATATTCATTTTTCTATATAAACACTACAAAAACAGAAAGAGAGAACATTTGTGAACAACTGTTGCCAGATAGCTGGTCATCTAAGAAACAGAAGACACTGTACTCCCAGAGAGACCATTTAAATTCAACATTTCAAGGCTTTACGATACTTGTTCTGAAAGCAAAGTGCATATTTATTTGTTCTTCACATTGTGACAGGGAATGGAAAAAGAGTAGAAAAAGACCATTTAAGCTTGTAATTTATTTACGATGGCTTAAGCATTATAGGAATACGCATGCTTGTTTCTTTTTGGACCACTGTTTGCCACATAAAAACATTCCCGGATGGGCCTTTGAGAAGCTCCCTAAAATGTATTGGTGGGTGTCTGCTCTGAGAGAGCCTCTGTTCCGGCTCTGTGGTGGCGGTTGGGGGCTGCTCAGGTCACTGCCCCCTCCAGACATGGAACTGGTTGGATCTGGCCATCATCGAACGGCGCTGAGCTGCCTCCGGAGCTTTTTTTCAGTGCTATGATCTCAGAGTCCTGTTTCAAGTGACCCATCACATGCGCGCTCGCTCTGTGTGTGGCAGCTTCCCATTGCTGGAGAACAGCTCCAGTTAGTCAATTAGCTGGTGACAAGGAGTATGGCTTGGGAAACTTCAGAATGGCCTGGATATCAGGAATCAGGAAGCAATTTGCATGTATGACATATTTTCTTCAGGACTTGTATATGTGCTAAATATATCCTGCATCTGTGACATCAGTAATATTTATACTTGCAGACATAAAATTACGTGTTCTAATGCCCAGTGCCAAATAATAAATTCAAGAATAGACTTCAGGAGTGCTGGCCATGAATTATCATCCTGTACCTTCGGCCTGTGTTCCCTCTTTAGTGTTTTATGCAAGAGTCCTTCCTGATTTTCTTCCTGGGTAATCTATTACTATGTAACTGTCAAAATTCTCTCTCTCTTCAGATTGGGAAGAAGAACAAGTCAGCAGTCCAAATATCTTGCGGCTTATTTATCAAGGGAGGTTTCTTCATGGCAATGTGACATTAGGAGGTATGAAAATAATTTTCATTATACATGTTACAGTTAGGCAAAGGGGATATTTATTTATAGTTCTGTGAATACTACTTTACTGTTCAAAATCACGGGATGGCCTGCTTTAAACTGTTTTTCTTGTGCATGGAGTGACATTGTACTTTATTGCATATTTTTCCATCTTGTTACCACGAGTTGGTAACTTTGCGAGGTACCACCTGCTAAGTCAAGTCTCCTCTCACACAAAGAAACTGTAGTGCTGCTTTTATTTATTGTCTTTCTAAATGGAATATTTTGTTCCACTTCTCTTACACTGCATTTGTAGGACAAGCTACTTAATAAATATCTGAAGTATTTTAAAATGCTTGATAAACTTTATGATAATTGGTCACAATACTTTAAGTCTTAGTGCAACGCAGGAAGACACCCTATGAATGAGAATGAGGGGAAGCATTCTTGCTGTCCAGTGCTCTCCCAGGGATACAATTGCATAGTTATGCGAAAACAACAGTAAATGGCTTAACTTCGTTTGCTGAAGAAATGCAATTCAACTGTGCCCCCTCGTGGCAACTGTTTCCCCACGATTATGCATTTTGGTGGGAACCCTTGATAGAGGTGTGATACACATTTGTTAAGTCATCTCTCCTTTTGTAGGTAGCATTTGTCAATGGGAATATCAGCTGTATCAATGCCTAAATAATATGAGACCTTCCATTCTGTGCCAGGTTAAAAACAAATTAATGCTCCTACCTTGTATGTTCAAATTATTTATGGTTTGGTACCTGAAGGCAGTACAGAAAGGACAATGTAATATAATATAATATAATACAGCATCACCAATGACTTATTTTTGAAGTTACAAGGAATCTGAAAATAACATTTATTTTTGAAGTTAAGAGGAATCTGAAATTAATATTTCTGGACTTTTTGTGGTGATGTTCCATGAAAAATTGACTAGGATGATAGAGCTATTGATTCACTTTCTACCATTCCCAGTGTTGCCTAGTTATGTACTTATAGATTTACTCTCCACATATATAAATTTTTAATGCTTCTATATATACAAACAAGATCATTGTCAGCTCAGCTGGAAGAAATCTGAAATTTTTATTTACTCTTTAATTTGTATTTTTACCAGGTGACAGTGAGTGCAGCTAGTAGCAGTTGGAGTAGAGTTGAAAGACAAATGTTGTCTTGGATCATCTCTGCAATTAAAGATGCTAGTCTTACCCTACATTTCCAGGCAAGGATAGCTAACTGGGATTTACTTTGCCATTCATCTGAGTGTTGCTCTTTACCACCAGCATTTTTTCCCTTTAGTGACGTTTATCTGAATCTGATAAAATGTTGAATATTTGTTTAATATATTTAATATATTACTTAATGAATTAAGCTGAAAAATAATAGCTGTGTGCTGCTGACTCTTACATTAACTTAGGTCTATGAATTTTGTGTTAGGGCATTTTAGTTCATTCTTAATCATTCATGCATTGCGATTTAATCATCATGTTTTACCCCAAGGATCTTACATGTATATTAGTGTTTTTCAAAAATATTTTTGTTGCTGTATTGTTTTAAGAAAAAGAATCCCTAAAACATTGGCTTAACTTCAGCTCTAATGAAATTATCAGGAGTAAGATTACACAGCTGAAAGGGGAACAGGAATTCATAAAACAGCCTCAGACAAGACTCTTACTTCAGTTTGTGTTCATTAGAGGTAACCTTAAGTGAACTAGTTACCTATAAAAGGGAGGTGGAGGGGGGAGGTTTCTTACTAAACACAATGTTTATATTATGTTTCTTATACTATTATAATACACTTTCATTAAGCTTTTCTAGCTGCAGTTTTCTTTGACTGAGTTATAGTTCTTAGTGGTATATTTGCTTTAGGTGATTAGGAAATATTGACTGGAATTTGGACCTCCTGAAAATCACTTCATCATCCAGTGAAACAGAAGTTTCCAAGGAAACAGTTTGGTGTTTTATTTTCTAACTGGAGTCCATTTTTTTTCACTTTTACCTTACATGTCTGTGTAATGGCTTAGGAATTTGAGACTCCTATAAACTAAGATGCCTCAAAAATGAGAAATGATAGGAAAAAGTGCTTTTGAGTGCAAGACTTCATTTTCAAGAAATCATCGTTTTTGATACCTCCTCTGAATGGCCTCTCACTACAAGAACAGCAGAGCTAATGGCATTGGAAGCAGTGTAGAACAGACACCTCTGTAAAGCTGCACCACTTTTGCCTGCAGTGCTTGAGCCACACTGTTTTGTCGTGTCCTGCCTGTGCAGAGGGCTGGGGAGTTGGCTAGCAAGGCAAAATCTGTTGTTCAGTTTCCAACAGGAAATTTAATCCTTTAGCTAAATATTTGTTCTGCAGTTTGCATTTCAAATAATATTAATTAGGGAAGTAATACATAATCAACAGTTCTCAATTTCTGGGTAGATAATGGTAATCAGCAGCATTTGCTTCCTTATTTACTGGGGAAGGGAAGTCAACGCGCTATGTGCCATCCACATTCCAAAAGGGGGTGAAAAGTAAGTCCTGACAATAGTAAATACAGAACAACAATGGAATTGAACAGTTGGGAAAGGAATTAAATACAGTTTTGGTTAAAGTGAGAGAAAGGGGTGGGAGCACAAAGAGAAGAGCAAGAAAGGATTACTGAGCATGGGTTAGGCTGCTCAGATGCTCTCATGGTACTCCAAGCAAGAAGCTGGAAATTTCTATCAAGAATTTGTGTAAACTATGCAAAGTACTAGCTGAAATTAGTTAATATAAATATTAGTATAGTTCTACTTGATTACTGTAAATAGTTAACTTCCACAGATCACTAATCAAGTCTCCTGAATTGTGTTGATATTATGAAAGATGTTTCTAATGTGATTATTTTGTAATTCAAGAGTTTATGCTATGAAGACAATCCTTCTCCATGGAGTTTGCAAAGAGCATATGAACAGTCAGAGTTTTCAGTTGTATCATGGTATCAAGTACCCAAAATATATCATCTTTGTCAGATTTTAAGCTATCAATATCTTCTAGTTGCAGGCACAGGCAGTGCTTCAAGTGAACTTAGCAGCTTTCAGATTTGCCTTTCCATAGAGATGGCTCTTCCCAAAGTACAACTGCTTCAAAGAATCTTGTGGAGTTCTGTATCACTTTGTGTGCTTACACCTGTTTTTTATTCATAATTTTCATTTTTTAAAATAAATATGTAGGCAACGAATATGATTTAATAGCAGTGTTGTAGTGAGGCTTTTTATCACTGAATCTTTGATCTATGCTGTAGTGATTAAAACAGAGAGGCATTTTTCACTTCAGTTGCCTTCAGGTTTATTTGCCATTCCTTATTCATTTATTCACTTAAAATGCCATTTCACTGTATGTGAAAAGAAAAGCTGTAACTTGAGTTTGATAGGACAAAGTCTACTCAAATCTGAATTATTTGTGTATTAAGGATTAAATTCTTGTTAAATTTGTCAATGACTTTTTTTCCACTATAAGGTGGGAAGGACAGAACTTAGACCATCTTTGCCTTCTATTTCTCAGAAAAACAATCAAGGAAGATACTCTAAGTATACAGTGTATTTATATACTTTAACTGGAATGTAAAAATTATCATTTTAGCTTCAGATATAAGCAGAATGAATTGTGGAAGGCACCATTTTAAAAAAATTTGTGTTGCTAAAGCTCACAAAGGCAGCATTGTGAGAACTACTTTAAATTCGATATTTTTCACATGCAGCTGATGTTACAGATTAGTATTAAAAGGCAAGATGCAGACATTTTGTATTTAAAAAAATCCGTGTCATGGATCAAAATATATTTTAGGAAAGTCTGTTTTGTAGTGGAGGACCAGTTGTTTTGATATCTCATGAATAATGATTTGGTAGCTGCATTAGCAACTTTTTTGCATCCTTGTCATTAAAGAGTGCTCAACACCTGAGTTTTGGCGTGAAATCCCACTTCACTTTTTACACAATAGAGGAAGGCTAAGTTTCCTAACAGGAGTATCATGTCTTTAAGAACGCAGTGTTCAAAGTGACTATTGTCATGCCCTGAGTCCGTGATTTACCAAACTTCAAACAGTAAGCAGTTCAAACCTAACAGTATGAACTTTTGAACAGGTGCTAATCCAATTATACTTAGTTTCAGCTGGGTATTTTGTAGAAAAAAAGGCTGATATAATGTGTTAATAACCCTCTCTTTCACCTCTTGCAGCATTAAAACTTCCTTTTGGCAAAACAACAGTGATGCATTTGGTGGCTAGAGAGACACTGCCAGAACCAAACTCTCAAGGTAGGCTGGGCACTGGAGGAGTTTCTTACTCGAGTACATGGCAAAGTAGTCAGGTCTCTTACAGGCTTTTTGAGTATTTCATAGTAGAGAAAAGTCAAATCCTTGTGCTCTTTTGTGAACAAGGTAATGGAATGCTTTGGTACATGTGTGTAGAAAACGAAGGAATTAACTTTCTGGTTTAGCATTTTTATATAGTGCAGAAACTTTCTCAGACCTTAAAAGCTCTTGTTTTTATTGTGAAAAACTAGTCCTGATTTATTTTTCAGTTATGTATGCATATGTATAACAATAAATAATTTTTTTACTGGAAATAATTAAGAACAGACTTGTATTAAGCATACTCTCACACAGCACAGCCTCATTTGTTTAGAAATGGAATGTAAGTAAAACTTTCCTCTTCTTTGCAGGTCAAAGGAACCGTGAAAAAACTGGAGAAAGCAATTGCTGTGTAATCCTGTAAACCCTGTTAGCTTTACCTGCTAAGTGTGATGTAATATAGTCTTTGTCTTTCATGCTGCTGGAATAGAAGAGGCCCTACCTTGCTTCAAACACCTGTAGGAAGAGCCTGTCTGTAAATCCATGGAACTGAAATAATACATGAACACTGTCTCATTAGTCCTTTTTATTTTTTAAAAAAAAGTGAAAGATCTATGAACACTTTAATTGTTTTATTTTTTTCAATTCCTCCTTTTTGTTTGTTGAATAATCTTACAGTGCATCACCTTTTGAAAGATTTCAATCTCCAGAAAGGTTTGTGTTCTTTTCCATAGCAGGAGTCTTTTTGCTACCACAAAAATCTGCATTAACCGGATCTAACCAGTCAAGCTTTCTAGATGCAATTTGCACTAAATATGGTTGACAGTATATTTCTCATCAACAATCTCTAACAATATTTGAGATATCTAGTAATCCACAATGTATAATGCAACACTGGAAAATAGTATATTAATAATTAAAACAAATCTCACTTATGGCCAAATCAAGGGAAAAACTGTTAAGTCAATTCTACCTAAGTCAACCTCGGTGGCCAAACTGGCACAGAATACTAACTAAACCAAGTCTAAGTATATATATTTTCACTGCAACAAAGAAAAAATACTATGTGCCTGTAATTTAAAAGCACTCTATAGAGGGCTGATGAAACTGATTTTTTGTTACTGTGTGCACTCCAATCGTGTGTTAGTTGAGTGCTTATTCAGACAGCACAAACAAGTGCAGAGAGTGCATTTCCTAGCCTTAATATGGGAGGGGTAGTTTCCTGTAGTTCATAGGCTTTTATTATTGTGCATAAATGTTAGAAAACATCATTTACTAATCAATTTTATGTATTTGAATATTGGCAATTGGTGTTTTTCAGTCATTTTTCTCATCTGTACCTTAGACTCCAGTGTCATGCTTACTCATTAGAGATTTCAAAAGAATTATTAAAATTTAAAAAGCAAAAAGAAAAACCTCTGCCATAGTACTAGTTTTGTTTCTTTACGTAATCTGCATTTGGTATTAGTGCTTGCAATGGTATTAAAATCAGAAGCTGATTTTTGAAGGCATACATAATTGAAAAGGATGCCATTCTTTTATTTCATATCAATAATTTAAATGTTGATATGCTAAAGAAATTTGCACAGCACTAAAGCATGAGCTAGTTTCATCTAAACCTGTAAAAAATAAAAATAAATAAAAATTAAAAAATATAAAAGATTTTATATTTTTTCACTGGGGAGGAATTCTTCCTGGGTGAAATTACAAATATGTGTAGAATATATTTAATAAAAATCTTATAAAATACATAACTATAGAAGTTAAATATAGATTGGCGTGTAGTATAATAGAACAATATTCCATATAAATAGCTTTAGCCTTTAAAAAACTGAGTCACAGGTTGACATTGTGTTCTGTACTTAAGTGTCCATAACTCTTACAGATGTTCTGTGTAATCGTTTTTCCGAATGATTGGCATCATTCAAATGTAAACAGGTTATTTTATTCATTGTTACTGCTTTGATGAAATGCTTTATATGCAGTAGATTTACAAAAATATTGTTCATACTGATCAGAATTAAATTTGTATAGAGCAGAGTTTTAAAACAAATTGTAAATAGCACTAAACATTTTCTTTCTGCAACCTGTACTGATAGACACTTCTGTAAACTAAATAAAAGAATATTGTAGTGCATTTCAGTGGTGTTTCAAGGGTTGTAATTGGGTCTGAACTGCTTTTAATAGTACTTCTTAATCTGGAAATTAAGTAAGGACTCCATTTTACTTATTTTACAAATAGGAGGGGCACAAAGCCTGCTGAAAAATGTTAATGGGATTTATCACTTCAATATTTGTTTTCCTTTCACTTCGTAAGTGGCCTGGAAGTCTTTTTTCTGTTGAAGAGGAATGTGAGCATGAGCATTTGCAAAGGTGCAGCTGTGTCACACCCTTGTGTGCCTCACAGGAGCCGTGTGCTCGTACTGTGAGTTTTTGCCGTCTTCATTTACTGGTAGCAAAGAGCATGCATGTACTCCTTGAGGTGCTGCGAACTGAGATGACACCATTATGTATGTGCTCATTATCAAAATGAATCTTGGGAGGGGGCATTTCCTTCTACTCTGCAGTGTGGTTGCCAAATAAGAAACTGTATGGACACAAACCTTTTTCTTTAAAAAGACAAAAGAGTGATAGACTTCCCTTTTCCAAAATGCTGACCACCCAAGGAACTTAGATGGGAAATGGCTATGACAGCACAAGAAAGAGAAATCATCTGAGATAGGACATGCTCAGTTAGTTAAACAAGTCTTTCAAATGCATTGATTTTGAAAAAAGAATGCATGAGATGTAATCCTGGTTTGAAAAAGTAGCCAGGTACTTAATAAAGAACCAATGCATCCAGAAGTTTCTAGTTAAAGTACTTGGTGAGGTTCTCTAGCAAAGTATGTGGAATTCCCTTTTGTTAAGATTAAGAAGATGCATACATGCACATGTCCAAGCAAATCCTTAAATACTGCCTGGCATTTAAAGCATGCCAAAATGACTCCTGCAGAAAGTGGATAGAACAGTTGCCTGAATTTTCCCACCAATTGCCAGAGTTCTGCCCTTGGAAGTGCATTTCTGTTGTGGTGTGAGGTGGGTGGAAACTGGGGCAGGGGGATTGCTAAAAGATGTCTGCTTTTTCCTTGTGTGCTTTGTGTTGTGGTTTGGGTATTTGCCAAAACAAAAGCAGTACCTCTTAATCCCACATTTCCTAGCCTTGCTAAAGCTCATGCATATGCTTCTCCTCTACTTTGATTGGAATAAAGTGGATACCAGCAGCCCAAAAAGATTAAAACTAAGTCTTTGCAGGGTCAGCCTGTAGGATGGTCTGATAATACACTGAAGAGCTTGACATTTGAATTGTACTGTTAGATGGAAATGATCTTTTCCCTGTGCATGAGTTAATAGATGTCATGGAGGAAGGGAAGGAGAGGATGATCCGGAGCCCTTCTTGTTCTGAAATACCATGAAGAGTCTACATCTGTCTCCTATACCACTGTGTGTGTGTGTGTGTTATAAACAGTCACACGTCAGGAGTAATATTGTGGTTGATAGCCCAGAGGTCTGTGCAGCCCTTCAGAAGGACCTTGATGGGGTGGAGAAATGGGCAGAGGAACTGTCTGAAATTCAGCAAAGGCAAATGTAGGATTCTTCCCCTTGCACCAGCACAGGCTGAGGGAAGGAGCTCTGTGGAGAAGGACCTGGAGGTCCTGGTGGACAACAAGCTGTCCCTGAGCTAGCAGTGCCCTTGTGACCAATAGGGTGTCCTGGGGTGGATTAGGATGGACGAGCACTGCCAGCAGGTCAGAGGTGATCCTGCCCCTCTACTCTGCCCTGCTGAGATCACATCTGGAGTGCAATGTCCAGTTCTGGGCTCCTCAGGACATGAGAGACGTGGAGATCCTGGAGCAGGTCCAATAGAGGATGCCTGGGGGGCTGGAGCATCTCTCTTACAAGGAAAGACTGAGGGAGCTGGGCCTCTTCAGCCTCAAGAAGAGACAACTGAGATCGGGGACCTCATGTGTGTCTGTAAGTAAGAGGGAGGTGTCAGAGGACAGATCCAGGCTCCGCTCAGCACCGCTGAGCAGTAGGACAGAAGGCAATGGGCAGAAACTGATGCACAGGAAGTTCCACCTGAACATGAGGAAGAACTTTACTGTGCAGAACTTTACTGTGAAGAACTTTACTGGAACAGAATGCCTAGAGAGGTTGTGGAGTGTCCCTCACTGGAGACATCTGAGAACCATCTGGACGCAATCTGTGCCATTTGCTCTGGGATGGCCCTGCTTGAGCAGGGAGGTTGGACCAGATGAGGCCCTGTGACCCCTCCCAGCCTGTGGTCACTCCTTCTGTTCTCTTTAAAGATAGCAAAATTACGGCTGTGGGAACAGTCATGGGGATTAGCTTAGCTGCTGGAGGAAGGAAGCGTGGCCACTGTAATATTAGAGGCTTTGCTAAGGTGCTGCAACAAGATTCATTCAATGCTGATCTCTGCAGTTTATGGATACCATTCCTTAGAGCACTGCATTTGCTACAGAGGGAACAATGCCTTAATTTAGATGAGAAACACAGCACTTTGTAAAAACTTCCTCTCTTGCAGGTAAGAAGGCAGGCAGGTGTTTCTGGGCTAGGCAGAAATCTGGAGTGGCTGCTGCTGCTTTCTAGGGGAGTAAAGCTTGTGTATTTTGTAGTTCTGTGTGTACTCTGATAAGATTTCTTACACAAATCTTGCTTCAAGAAGCAAATAGAGAGATGGATATACTTCTTCATCTAAAACTCTTGCTAACTTATATATTAAGTGGTTAAGCTTAAGCAGATTTTGAGCTGTATGTCCTGTGTAAATTGGCACTCAGACAATTAAGAGCAGTTACATTATTGAAACCGGGGGGAATTCTGTGCCTAAATCAGAGGAAATGCCAAGATCTGTTAAGACTCTTAAGAGAGAGTTCTTTTCCCCCTTTATTTCTGCTGCAGTACTGAGGTTCTTCCTAGATACCCTGTCCTGGTGGTAGCTTTGAGTTTCAAGCTTATTTTCAGAGCACAATAAAAGGTTTGTTACTCAAGAGGCTGATGGTAATATATGGTTCATGATAATAAGCTGTTAACAATCCTCAAAAAGTAGGATAATAAAGGCATATCTGTCCTTCTGTGCCACGTGTACAAACCTGTGAAGAGATTCAAAACATGAGAGCTAATTTGCTTACCAATATATTACACTAGACTGTATAATTACAAACCCCTGGTTATGCTCTGGGTTTTTCCAATAGTTTATTATTGACTTCTGCTGGGCTTTTTTGTTGTTGTTGTTGTTGTTGATAAGGGTTTGGTTTGGGGTTTTTTTCATTAATCTGGAAAAGGAATGACCAGTGAGATAGAAAATAATGAAGGTTATGAAAGTCAAGCTCACAAAAAAAAAAAAGACTGTAATGATACTTTAACAAGCTCATGGAGGGGATCACAGTGACAAACGAAGTTGCAGTTTGGAATGTGAAGGACAGCATAGGTAGAGGAAGCGAAGTATTCTAACAACTCTTATATTTGAAATTATCTGGATCAGTCCAAGTCTGAGTTCTGGGCATCATGAGCAGATGCTTTGTATTTCAAGTTCCTTAGGATTTTGAAAATGCTAACAAAAATAGTGAGACAGCAGAAATATTAGAGAGAGATTGAAGAGAACAAGAGGTTAAAATAGCTACAGTGATGATTAACAAAGACAGAATAGATGGAGAACTTCTATTTTTGTCTTGTAGCTTTATAGGCCCAGTTTTTACATTTGTAAAGCAGAGGTGACAAATTCAGATTTGATAGAAACATTTTTTCATTAAATGAATGGCACTCACTGCCACCAGAAGTAATTTGAGGATAACAGTTGAACTAGATATAAAACTAAAATGGCTTATTTTATCAAGGAAAATTGATAGAATTTCCAGAATTAGCAACGTTAGTGATGCCAACAAGGTAGTATTTTTGTCTTTTAGATATTATGTTACCTTTCAGTGAAGAGCCCAGCTTTGAGGGGAAAAATACTTCTAGCATGTTACCACCTCCATTATGTATAAGCAAGTGCATAATGTGAGCCCCAGGGCCAGCATATTGTGTACTCCAGCAGGAGTTTATCTCTACAAACCTCCTGCTTTCCATGAAGAAATTTTGGTCAGAGTCAAGGTGATGTTTGTGCTTTCCTGGAGCAGGCTTGAGGGAGTAATTTACTGTGTTTTAGCTTGTAGAGAATGTGAACTACAGTTCTTTAGGGTACAAGCTGCTGCCTCTTGAGTGGTGCCAGATGCAAGAACCCCGCTTTTATCAATTCCAAGGATGCTGAATTTATAGGTAGTAAATGTTTTGACACTTGTAACAGAAAATACTCTTCAGCTACTATTTTGTTTGTATATAAGCAAAGTAGTGGGATGAAACAACAATTTTCCTTTTTTACTTTCATCTATTCCTTGAACTAAAAATCAAAAAGAAACAATGAGAGAAGCTTTAGGTACCTACCGTAGGATCAACCATTAAATGTCTGGTGAAAAGAAACTGTTTTCACTAGACCAGCAGCTATCCATGCAAGAAAGAGCAACTGCAGGGAAGAGGTGATCACTGCCCACAGTCAGCAAGAGATTGCTGGGGTGAAGTAGCTCAGGTTGAGAATGAGAGGCAAAATGGGTGACAAGTTGTAACTTTGGGACTTTCAGCTGACAAAAAAGGGGAATAGGATCTTGCACCAGTCATTAGGGAGCAGAATAAAAGAGTGGAACTGCCTGTAGAGGTTAGATTGGAAAAATAATGTTTTAAAAAATCCGTGATACTGGAACTCTATATTGGATGGATGATACTGGACTTCCAGAATGAGGGAATACATCCTGGTGTATGTCTTACCTTGATCTGTCTGTTACCTGTGCTGGCTAATTTACAGAAAGATTTGGTTTCAGTTCTTTAATCTGTGCAGCTCATGTGTGCCTAAATAAGGTTTATTAATCCCCGATGGTCCCAAGGTTATGGCCCTGCTGGAGCTGGCAGGGAGCTCCAGGGTGCCCTGCAGCCTCACCAGGTGAAAAGTCGTTCCTGCAACTGTGCCCACTGTGTGAGAGTAAAAGCACAAAGGTCTTGAGTGATAGAGAATGTGAGCAGGTAGGGATAAAATGTGGGATTTTTAAAGGGCTTGAGTGGCATAAAATGTCAGTGTGGCAACTCAGCAGGTGTCCAGACTGGGGAACTCCATCAAATCCATGGGACTGTACCAGCTGAGCTGTCTTTCAGTGAATTCCATGGGTACTCTGGAAAGCAATCAGGCAAGAGCCTTCTCTTGCACTCTTGCATTAATCAAGCCATGCCAACCAAACCTTTTGGTTCTGGTCACCATGACTGACAGCGTCTCAGGGAAGGGTCTGCTCTCAACAAACAGATATGAGGGCTGCCTCAGGCTGTGTTTTTCTTGTGCCCTGAGCAGTGACTGTCTCTGGCTTCATCACCAAGCTCACTGAGCACCACATCATTCTCCTGCCTGCAGAGAGGACTCCTCCATGGCTCTGGTTATTGATAGTCTGAACTGCCTAGAGGAGAGGAACATGCTTTGAGCTTCCGAGCAAAGTGCAGACCCACCATTCATGACACTGGCCAGCCCCCAGCTCCAGCTGCATTTGCCTCTTTCCTTTGGGTAAGACTGTGTTGCAGCCCAGAACCTCACTGGTGACCAAACTAGTGAGAGCTACTGGCCCCCCTGCAGCAGGGAGGCTGTAACTCCTGGGGTGCTTTTCCAGGTCTGATCATGAGAGCAGATGTGGGTCAAGAGCACCCTAAGCTCTGCCCCTACTGCAGAGGTGAGTGCTGTGCTGCCTACCCTGGGGGCCATGGGGAACAGGCAGGGGAAGAGAGATTGGGGGGGATGGTTTGGGACCTGGCCCTGTTCCTCTTCTCTGCTTCAGGAACTCCCTGTCACAGTGGACCAGGGCTGGGATCACAGGCCCTGACTTCAGCACCCCAAGCTGCCTGGGGGCTGCTCAGCTGCCAGTGCATTTTACCATCTGAAGGTTTGCAATGATTAGAATAATCCTGAGCTCCCCTGCAGGGCTGGGATGTAACTGCAGGGCTGGGACAGCCTGAGGCAGCCCTGTCCTTGGAGAGCCGCTGGGGAGGTGCAGTCAGTGCAAATCACTTCTGCCAGCTCCCAGTGGCTGCACAACAGCTCATCTGTGCCCCAGCCCCTTTTGAGAAGTGACCTTGATTACCACGGTGCTGCAAGGCTCAACCTGACTGCCAGGGAGCAGCCTCACTGCCCCCTCTTACTCCCAGATCCAGCACCCACACCTGAGCTAGTAACTCCTCAGGAATCAAATGCTCCCATGAGCTAGCTCCCTGGAGGTGTGCTGCCACCAGCAGGATGGGGGACCTGAGCTTCCAGAAGGTCCTGTAGGATACCAGGCCTAAGTCTGCTGCTCTCCTTTGCCTCATTGGCCTCGCACCTTCCCCGGGACTCCAGGAATGTGGGGGTTTTGTCTTCAAAGACACAGTTTCTTCTGCCTGGTGGTTAAAAGGCTGAGGAGGCTTTTGTTTGTGCTAGATCGCGTGTGTGCCTGGCTGTTCTTTTTCACCTGAAAGTTAATAGTTAAGCCCTGGAGACTGCAGCCAGGCACTGAGAAGCCTCTCGTTACCTCTGGAAATTAAGGCAGCTTGAAGGTGTGGTGGCTTGTTGCCTGTGTATGTGCCAAATGCCCACCCTGCCTTTGAGGAGGGCTGGGTGATCAGTGATGTAGGGTTGTGCCTGGGTGGGAGGATCCTCTGTGGCAAGGCTTGCATGCACAAGTTCATGGGCAGCTTCAGGGAGCCTGGTCTTAAAGATGTTGGGTTGGTGTTGTGGTATCTAAATCTCGAGCTCATCATCCCTTTGATTCAGTAAAGAATTTTTGTCCTGTTTCCTGGAAAGGGGAAGCAGTGTGCAGAAGTTCATCAGCTCTGCTAACAGTTCTGCTGGAAACAGCTGCCTAGAGGGCAGGTGTAGGTATTCCCCTGTGCTCCAAGAGGGAAGAGTTGGCCTCAGACAGCAAACACGGAGATTCCTCATATCCTCCTTAGAGTGAAATACTGCTGCTGCCAGGAAAAACCTGACTGGTTCCTCTGGTCCCTGTAGGCTGATTCCAAAACCCGGAGAGACACCTCTCCTTTCTCAGGTGAAAAAATGAAAAATGGAGATAAGAGACATTTTTAGTGTTGGTGGATTAGGGCAAACACAAGAGTCTGGAGATAATGAAGCTTCTGAGAGCATGACATAACTGGCATTCAACAGCTCACCTTTTCAGACACTGAGAGATATTTCAATGTGAGTGGTTCAGCTCCTACCCCCCGGGATGAATACTCCCTGACTCGCCAGATGTTTCTTTGAAGACAACCAATGGGATTTGCAAAATCCCAGACTGAAGCTTATTATCTGCTGAGTGAGAAGACAACAGAACTTGAGAGCCCTCCCGAGCTCCTGGCCTTGTGTGGGGCCAGAGAGTCTCGGGCAGCCCCAGCCCCACTGGCACTGGTGTGGGAGGAGAGAGAAGGGGCCCAGCAGCTGCGGGGTGGAGCTGCCTCAGCCCTGCTCACCTGCATAAAGAGGATTAAATTAGGAATGTGGGCATCCCTAATTGCACCGTCAGGCCAAATAAGTCAAAAGGGTTGTGAGCCAAAGCTGAAACAAAGTATTTGTGGTACGTGAAAGAGATCGCACACTCAAGTCCCCTGAAGCAGCACTGCTGTCAGAGATGCCAGTTTCCAAGGTGAAAGGCAGCACGGTAATGGAAGAGGAGGAAAAAGGCTGATCAGCTGGGGAAGCAAGCAGGCTACTGCAGTGTCTCGGCATCAGCAGCAAAAGGCTGCTTGTAAATAATGCTGCTTCCAGCACTTTGGGATTTTGCAGACTGTCAGGTTGAGGCTGTATCGATCCCTGGATACAGGTGCTGAATTTCGACATCTGATATCCTGTTACAGCTGCAGTTCTCGAGCTTGTTTCTTCATAGAAGTAGTTCCTGCTGCTGAAAAGAGCTTTGTGTTAAGAAATGCTCCAAGGGAGATGAGCTGGTTTTGTAAGGAAGCACAGAAGTGACTGGTGAGGGGAGCTGAGGCCGTGGCCTTTCATGTGACATTTGTGTCAGGTCCTGACAAGGGACTCACTGCACCTGCAGATGAGGATTTTCCCTCCTATACCTGCTGCCATTCCTGCATCGGGGTATTTGTGCTAACTGGTATTTTTTTAAGGGTAAAAATAAGGTCTCACCAAAGGATAATTACTAGGGCAGGCCCTTTTTGTCACCTTTACAGTGCTGTAAAAGTAGCTTGGCTTTCAGTCCTAGTTTTGTAATGAAAACAGTATTTTTCTACTGAAAACTGGAAAAAAAGGATTGTGTATGATACACTAAAGATGCAGAAGCTTGTAATAGATGCCATTACTCATTTCTAGACTGAAAATCCAGCCATTATGTTGGCATCTGATTCAACAAAAAATTTATTCCTTTCCTGTGTGATGTCCCTTCTTTACAGCTCTTTTGAGCACTGCATTCACTTGATCAACATGAAAAATCACCTTTCTGGGTGATGTGACATCTTGGCAATGCTGGGGCCATCAGTCATGCTGTGGTGAGAAGAAGTATTTACTTCTTATGGCTACTCCATCACTGCTCCCTCTTGAGACTGCTGGCCTGAGCATGGACAGAGGCAGAGGTCACCACCTCTGGCTCTCAATCACACCATGGATGAGGCTGCCAGGTTTTCAGGTGCTATCAAGAAACTATGAATGGGCAGGCCTTTGACCTTCTTTAGGAAAACTCTATAATAATTCCCCAATTTATGTCTCTGCATAGATCCTGTACCAGTAGTCTGTGTACTTATATACTTTTTTTTTTTTAATGTGGCAACCACAGGATAGGTTGCTGCAGCATGGCTTGGTTGGCCAAGCTGCAGCAGCAGGAATCAATCTCTTTTCTTCCTGTGAGGTAGGCATCTTTATGATGCAGTTGTGTGCAGAGCAATAGCTGCTCTGCTAGTGCAGTCATTACTAAGCAATTGCAGGGAAGGTTCAGCAAAAACAGCCGAGAGCTGCCTCACACAGATCACACAGGGAAGGAGGGAATAAGGCTGTTGTACTCTGAGATCATATGGAAAAGGCTTTAGTCTATAGATGGGAAGGTGGGCTGGTGTGCAGGTGCATCACATGATAACTGATTTTGGGCTGGTGTAAATTAACATATTGGAACCCTGGGGACCAAACCAGAGGGCTGTCTGCTCTCACCAGCAGCTGTTCCACAGCCACACTCTGAGATTCCTCTTCCAGCGCATCCTCTCTTTCGGGCTTTTTGCATTTGTCTTATGCCAAGCTGCAGGATTGCATTCACCATGTGTTGAGAAGGAGGGAAGAGAGATTTTTCTCTGAGCAGGTTAATACAACTCTAAGCTGACATAATATTCCTGCTAGGGGAAGGGCAGATGGTAAAGGAGCTTGTACTGACTTTGCCCTATTTAGCTTCACTCCTGTGTTGGTCCCTCAGTGCTTTTTTGCATCTGTCTGAAAACTTGAGGATCCACCTTATATGAGCACTTGAAGCTCGTGTGTTACACGATGCTGCTGTGCAAACTGGTCTGTTAAATCTGTCAAGCCTAACTGGCCTGTTGGACTCTTGGAGAGCTACGGCTGTCAGATAGATTTTGCTCAGTCTTCCTCTGCCCAGACTACCCTGGGATTATCAGCAAACTGAAAATTGCTGCACAGTTTCCTTTCCTTCAAAGGCTCCTTGGTCAGCCATTGGGGCCGTTTGGTTTGGCAATTGTGTGTTGTTCTCTCAGCAGGCACTTGTTCTGCTGAAAACTTTTTGGAAATCAGAAAGGCTGATGCTCATTTACATGAAGGACTGCATGTGCCGTGAGGGAGCATTAACAGATGGGAAATTTGCATGTGGATGGAGCCTTCCGTGCCTTTGTGTCAACAGTGATGCAAAGGGCTCACAGCCCATTGAACCTGGATGACACTCGCATCCTTAAAATCAAAGCAGTTCCTAATGGATAGGGGACAGAGTCCTACCTGAGCACCACACAGGAGCAGCAACTGCAAAAGGATTCATGAAGGAGCTAAGATCTTTTGGAGCCTTCTCCAGAAGAAATTGTTTGAAATAGCTTACAGAGTGCTGGAGACCCAGTTGTCAACACAACTGTTTTACAGTCTTTAATTAGCTGAGACTTCATTTTGTCAAGCTATCCTTGTTGCAGGAAATGATAATGCACTAACAGAAGCAGCCAGTGCAAGGCTATTGATTTTCAGATGTGTGCTGAAAAATGAGGAGCACAGGAAGCAGACTTGGCTGGTCTCCAAGGACTGCCAATAGAGAGGAGTAGCAAAAAGAAAAAGGGATTGAGAAATGTGGCCTCGTCTTGTTCCTATAGTAGCTCATGGAAAGTCTTCTGTTGACACCAGTCATTACTTTGTTTGCATTTGGCCCATGTACCAAACATGGTGAGAGGTCTGATGGAAGTTTCCCAGTGAAAGACTTTGTCCCTTTTCTGAATGCAGGATATCTCTGTGGGAGGAGAAGATTGATCCAGCCTGCTGACTTACTCAGATATCCAGGGGATTTTCCTCCTAGAGAGACTTGACTCTGGTCTTGAAAAGGACAGTTTTCCTTTGAGGACTTCCTGCAAGGATCTAGGAGAGAGCAGTCTTTTTCTTGGTGGCTTGCTGTTTTGCTCTGCCCATGGTGCAGATGCAGCCATGGATGGGACCTGAGGACACTTTTATCTGCCCAGATTATTATAGTACCACTTCACAGTTTCTGTTTTATTCCTCCTAATCTTTGTCATGTCCACTCTTTGCGAAAGCAAGCTACCGATCTCACATGGACTATTCTTAGCTTCTGAATAATTACTGAGAAGAGGACAAAATTTGTGAAGAGAGGAGAAATTAGTAGTGCCACCAGAGACCAGCTTTTCAAATTTACCATCCTCTTCCTACTCTCTGCTGTGTTGAAGAGTAAAAGAAAAACCTGTCTAGATGATCAAAGGATAATGGGTTGTGCTCTACCCACAGCCCAGTAAGGGGGTACCAGGGGCCATTGTGGGCACCTGTCCTGGTTAACAGTGTTAACCAATTACCTGGAGGAGGCAACAGAGGGCACTTCTCAAGTCTCAAAGCTGACCTTGCTCTGGGCAGCAGGTTGGACTAAAGACCTCCTGAGGCCCCTGCCAGAAGTATCCAAGGGTCCTAACAGGAACAAAGTGCTGAACCATTGTTGGAGCAACAAACTATAGCCTGGTGCGTTACTTACCCTCTCACACATGCGGCAACCCCAGCCTTGTTTGGTGTGTATCTACTTCCAAATGGTTTCCTGACAATTACAAAAAAACCCAGAGATACTTCCATTAAAAATGGCTCCAGTGTGAGCAATCATACCAAATGATGTGGCTGATTGCTAGGTCCAAAACCTATTTACTCATAATTTTTTCCAGAAACGTTCTTGCTTAAAACCAAGGAGAAGTACAAAACTGGTTATCACTATGGAAAAAGGCAGTCCTGGTCTTTGAAGTGGCCCTGGGGTGGATGGGAGGAGCAGGAATAGCTGCAGCATCCTCTGAAGAGGATCCATGGGACAGAAAAGAAAAACAGTGATGTGCATGCACTTGTCAAAAGGAGGAGAAAGCCTTTCTCTGGCCCTGCCTGGAATGATGGCAGGTGACCCCTGCATACTTAAAAGCTTTTGCCTTCCAAATTGGAGTGAGGCAGGCAATCCACACTAAGGTAAATGTAAGAAAGGTCAGTCTGAAAAGGGTAATTTATTTTCTCTCTTACATTTAACAGTGTGTACAGTTCAGGTAATTCTGCCAAAAAAACACATGGGTAATGAGACAGGAGTAGGAGGCAGTTTGTTTCCTGTCCAGGCCATTTTTTTCCTCTGGCAGATATCTTATGGATTAAAAAAAAAAAAAAAAAGAAAATTGTACCGTTTCTGCTAAATAGCCCTGGCTTTCCTGTGCATCCTCTGCATGAAAGTGGTCTCCAAGCCCTTAAATCAATACATTTCTTCCCGTCCTTCTGAGATCACTTATCTGCCGTGACTTCACTGCTCTTGCTGCAGACTGCTGAGCTCGCTGCTTTGCCAGTTGAGCTGGGTGCACTGAAAGAAACCTTCAAATTCTCATGCTCCAGCTCAATTTGTTGGTTCAAAGGCATTTTCCTCCTTTGTCACAGCAAAGCCCAGTCCCTGGAAGCTGCAATTCATGCTGCCACTCCAGCCCCTGCCATATCACCGTTTACCATTGGTGGCATAACAAGAATGCAATTCCTGATGAACGAAAAGCCTTCTTTACAACTGACTGAAAGTGTTCCTAGCCTTCACTACAAGTCCACGCAGTGGAAATCCAGTGTTTATTTTGGAAGGTTCAGGCGGGGGCAGTGCTGGATCCCCCTCCTGTCCCTGGCTATGCTGTACTCCCAGTTGCTCCTGCACCATCCTGCAGCAGGGAGGAGAGGTGACTGGAGACACTTTTACTCCCTTTTACGTGTTTTGGCTACCACTTAGCTGGATTTTGAGCTCTTGGATTTTGAAGTCAGATGATTTTAGATTACACCTTGATATAATGTTCATAGAATGCCTGGGGAAAACCTTCCTAAGCTCCATTCAATTCCCCTGGGTGTGTGCCCTATGCCAGGGGCTGCTGCCTCCCCCTCAGCTCTCTGCCCTTGCCAGGACCTGTAGTGCTGCTCCAAGGTTCCACAGCAGGGACAGGGACTAGGGCTTGTGGCACACACCACAGCTTTCACAGGATCAAATGCTTTGCTTGTCTGCTTGTAAAGAAAGAGCAAAAAAGAAATCCATCTATTTCACAGCAGTTTATGCAGCAGAGCCCCTCAGAGTGGATTTTCAGGGACAGAGACAGCAGCTTCCCACTGCTGCAGCCCTGAGCCTCAGTGGGCTCAGACAGACCCAGAGGCACCTCCTAACCAGTCAGCAGGGGATGACTGGGGGACAGCTGTCCTAGGGTGACTTTATGTCCTTAAACCAGGACAACAGCTCAGCCCTGGCCTTTCCCCAACCACAGACCATGTGTGCGCACATAGGTTTGTTCTGGCATGTCTCTCCTAGGGGTGAATTTCATCCTTGATGCAGAAGGCTTCCCAAGCCACAGGCATTGGCTGTGTGGTGAGAGGTTGGCTCCAGGAGGCTGTACTGGCACCTACAAGCTTAAAAAATTTCCCTCACCTTCATAATTGACATAATTATCCAATCACAGGAGTGAGATGTCGAATGAGAATCATGTCAAAGGGGGAGCCAGGAGGAGGGCTGCAGTCAGGTGAAATTCTGGCTGAAAAGCAAAATCCCTCAGCTGAGGCTTCTGCTTGAACACCAGGAAATTTCCCCTTGCCCCTGCCATTTAACAGAGCCACTTCCATTTTCTGGAGTCCTTGGTTTTGAGCAGGAGCCAACTGGGACTCCTGGCAGAGGGTAGGTGTTCTTTTGTGATTTCAGGAACACAGAAGCCTGCTAGTGTGCTCTTGTCTGGCCCTGATAGATGGGCATATTCCTGCCATGGGAGAGCATCCTGAAGGCAGCACATGAGTGCCAGGGTACAGCATGTGCTTCACCTCCTATTAACCACAAAGAAGAGGGAGAAAATGGGAGGAAATTCATCCCAGGTTGTATTCTGCTTATATGCAAAACATTATTTTATTGGCTATTTCATGATGGCAGAGACTGCTCCAGATCAGGAAGGCAGCTTGGCTGCTGACACTCTGCCTGCAGAGAAGGGCAGGGCTGGCTGTGGTGGCTGCAGGTAATTGTTCCCTGTTTCTCTGCGCAGTGTTGCTGCCTCCTCGGCACCAGCAGACTGCAGTGAGACAAAAAGGGGGGGCTGCACACATCCCTGGCAGCGCTGAGCATGCTGGCTGCAGGAAAGCAAAGGGGGGATGAACAGTGGCCCCTTCCCTGCCTGAGGAACCACCCCTGGGTTTTGCCCATCTATTTTTAAAGCACATTTTGTTGAGACTGATCTCTATGCAGTGGTGCAGAGCCACAGCTGAGCTCTGAAGTAAAGAAGGCATTTGGGCTCCTGAAGAGGTTTCACTGAACTGAAGTCACTGGAAGCAAGTTTCAGAGGGGTTTCTGGCCCCTCCCCTGCCTGCTGCTGCTGGTGTGGGCCGAGCATCCCTCTTCCTGCACTGGCCTATTGACCCTGTGGCTGGACACAGGAGATGCTGGTCTTGTTCATGTCTCTTAATGGTATTTTTTAATTCACTTTTCGATCTCTTTAGTGCCATAGATCTAAAAGGCTGTCATCACCTTGTAGAGCAAATCATCCCATGCCTTCCTCCAAGGAGAAAAGGGAGGGTTGGCATAAGTTATCCTTGGGGTAGAGGTGATGGGCTGTTTCCCTGGGCCCCTGCTCATCTTTGCTGTGTGGTGCTGTAGGTGTGCTCTTCAGGGAGCACCGTTGTCCTAGGTTACAATGTAAGTTGTGCCCAAAGTATGTATTCCATCCCCATCTTCATGAGCTGTTGAAACCAGGTGGGGCCGTGCTTTCCTTATCTTCTGTTACTGGGCCCAACAATGCCTTGCCACATGACTCATAGATAATTTCCTCTGGGAGCTATCTCTGTTTAATGGGCCATCACCCACTGCATGACTCATAGAATGAGATCATCCCATTGTGAGCTGCTCCGCCCAGGGGGAGGAGCCAAGCATTCCCACCTGGATAAATCCAGGGTTTGGGACAGCACAGGCAGCACCCAGAGGAGACAAGAGCTACCAGATCTTTCTACAGGATCACTGCTTTGACAGGACCATTTCATCTGGACTGCTACTACCACCCTAACAGGGTGTCAGGTTGTATTCTGACTCTGTCAGTGGTTTTTCATACCATTGCATTTTATTTTATTTTACTTTCTTTTATTTCTTTTCTTTTCCTCTTATTAAATTGTGTTTCTGACTTGGAGTCTTTCACTGGTTTTGCTTTCAAACCAGCACAACCAGGGGTGTCCCTCTCTGTCCTGGCAAGGGGGGCTAAGAGGAGAAAAGCAGAAAACTGCAGCTGCAGAGAGCTCAGAGCTGGGCACCACCTGCACATTGGTGTTGTTTTGCTGTGATCGCTGCCAGACAGAGCAGAAGGAAACACAGCAAGTGAATGATCACTCTACTCTTACTCCTGAAGTCAGAAACATTCCACAGATAATGCCTGGCATGAGCCTGGCAGGCAGCAGTGCTGTCCCTTAGAAAGGGATGGATGAGACTTGCACTTCAGCCTTACTGCTCCAGGCCACTTGTGCCCTCCTCTCCCAAACAGGATGGATAAAAATGGCACAACAGGCTTTTTCCTGGACTCAGATGGTGCACATCCTTTTCTGCAAGGGAGGCTCAGCTAAATAAGGCTTAACTGACTCTTTTCAAGGAAGCTGAGCAGGCATGGGCAGCAGGTGAGCTGGGGCCCAGTGCCCTACGAGTGAAGGGCCTGCTGGCCATGAGGATGCCTCTGGAAGGCTCCCCAAGCCAACAGAAGTGTGGAGGGAGGGCATATGCATCATCAGTGGGGAGCAGTCAGACACCTCCACTCTGGGGGCCGTGAGTGCCAGCTGAGGAGCATGAGGCTGAATTCCTATTTAAAGGTTTTTCCATCCTTATTTTCCATGACTCTGCTTCTGTGCTTGGGCATGGATTTCTTTGTCAGCCATAGAAATAAGAAAGTCTGTGCTAACAGGAGATCTTTATTGCTGGATATTTGTATTATTTGACATTTTGCTCTCAGTTGCCCAGGACATGCAGTGAGCCCAGAACAACCTTTTCACATCATCATAGAAACCACTGCTGTCACGGCACAAGCACTTAATTTTAGCTTAGATTTCAGAGGAAGTGAGGTCCATAAACTCACACAAGGCGTCTGTCCCACCAGCCAGGCACCCAAGTTGGGTCTGGTTGCTCTCAGCAGCTTTTGATGCCACTGATCAACTCTATATCAACCTGCCAGGCAGGTGTTGGTCTCAGCAGTGAGAAGATCGTACAGGTGATGTTAGAAGTGATGGATGGCTGCCTGGGTGAGTGGTCTGAAAACCCAGAGGGGAAAGGCAGGAGTGTGAGCTGAGCTATTCGTTGCTAGTGTGATCCACTGGTGGCTACACAAAGAGCTGGGGGCATGACACCAGCATGTGGAGAAGGCCTGCCTCCCACTGGAGTTGCCAGGTAGATGGATGCCAGCTGGGGACAGAGGTGGGAAATAGGATAAGGTAAGATTTTGGACCCAGTTCTCAAGGAAATCTGTCTTTTCTTCCTCTGCCATCCCCAGGAAAACCACTGCCTGCAAAGTGGAGCTTGAGCTGGTCAGCCAGGAAAGGGAGAGGTGGGGGAGAAGCTGCCCGGGGCTGGCCTGGGGGGCACAATTATTTCCCCCTGTTTCCCTGTGGTCAAATCAGGGCAATGCATTTGCATTTTGTGTGAGGTCAGAGGAGCCAGGCCCTTCACCTCCCTCCCTGCCTGCCCCTGCCTTGGGGCTCTGCCTGCCTTTAGGCAGCCACATGTTCAGTATTTCAACTCCTATTGCAAAGGTTGCCACCACAGCTTGGGAAATCCTGATTTATATTGCCAGTGAGTGCAGAGCGTGACAGACAGAGGCCAGGGCACCACTTGGCACAAAGCAAGGAGAAAACCACTCCTTTTTGCTCCTCTGGATGTGGTCTCTGAACTCAGGGCACCCTGGGTTCAGTGACTCCACGCTGCAGGATAATGGAGTGCAGTGAAGAAGGTTTTTTTCCATTTTGAATTCAATATTTTGAATAACTAAGAGTAAATCCTGCCTCATTTATCCTCTTTTCTGTTTTTCTGAGCCTTTAAACATATAGGCTTCTTTTTTTTTAAAAAAAATCATCTTTGTGAGGTTTTACCCTGAAATAACTCCAAATCTCATAAATTCAAACACACCACGTATTCAGCTGCCAAGCATCATAACCCTCACGGTGAGACTGCAGGGGGAAGCACATTTAGATATTACCAGGGCTTGCTTTGCCACATCACTGGTTTTATGGGAATAAAACTGTGTTGCAGACTGAGCTCCAAGAGCCAGTGGCTAATAACCTTAACTTTCTCTAGCCTGTTATAATAACATTTTTAACAGATCCCAGGTGAAAAGTAACCTACTCTGACTTATAGATGCCATTTTGCTGTATCCTAATGTCTAGCCAATATTTAGAGACTTGAAAGCTATTTTCATCTGGAGAGAAAACAGCCTCAGGATGGTATCCAGCGTATTTCAAGTATTTTTTCTGCTGTTGCTTAGCATTTGTGTTTGTTCCCATTGGTCTTTGTACTTCCCTTTTTAATATTATGCCTGTTCCAATTTGTGAATATCCAGGCAAGCAGTTTGTTGTCTGCAATGATGTAGAAACTGCAGACATCTTATATTTGTCTGGAGTGGTAGCTTTTGTGCCAGCTGACATGGATAGGAACTCCAGGCTCCCATGTGATAATGAAGCTTTTCCATGGGACAGTGAAGCTTCTCAAGGGCAAAAAGACGACCAGGTTTTGACTGGTGACCTTCTGTGAACCAGATTAGGGTATGCCAGAAAACATAGGTTTGAAACCTAAAAATCCTTTTGACCCCAGCTGATGGAGCCAACTGTGCATACATCTGTGTGCATGATGTGGCTGTGCTCCCCTCAGACCCCTCAGAGGAGCAGCCTTCCTCTGCCAGGACTTGCTCTTTCAGGAGCTTTATTCCCTTTCTGAGCCCTTCCAAATCAGTGAACTGTGAAGCACAGCCCTGGGGTAAACCCTACCATATCCAGGGGGTTTATATCCCCGGCTTTACCCGCCATTCCAGGGCCTGCACAGCCTTTTCCACGGGTGTTCATCACTATGATGAGTTGGGTACGTACCCATAGTTCCAGAGCAAACAACATCACCATACGCTGGGGCCAAAGCATGGGCCAGTGGGGATGCAAAGGTGGGGGCATCTGAACTATCACTTCCCACCTTCCCAACCCATGTAGTTTCCAACCCAAGCAGCAGCAGCATTGCAGACCCGCTCTAGGGACCACAGGAGGAAGGATGCAGAAAAATCAATGGGCAGCATCCATTTACTGTAATGGGCTTTTGTTTGGGTCAATGGCCTTCTTCCTCCTATTAATCACCACGGCAGTCCACCATGCAAAGGCAGGACTTGAAGCTAAAAGGGAATAAAATCCCATCCCTGTAGGGAATGAAGGCAACCCATTAGCTGCGCATGCAGTGCTCTCTCACTTGCAAAAGTTCTGTCTGTCTGTCTGTCTGTTATGACCGAGGTTACAAGGGGAGGAAAGGCTGGACTCAGTTTATATATCATTTTTCATTGGAAGGATTACACAGAAAGAAGTGGCCAGCGCACAGGTTTCCCCAAATAATCCTTGACATTTCTGAGAGTCAGACATTTTCCCATGCTATTCAGCTTCCTGACAACCTTTTCTTCTGACCTAACTGGTGATGAAATTAGATTTTAAAATTACCTGGTAGCCCTTGCAGATCTCTATGGAGAAGTCTCTATCAGGAGTTTGTCCCATGGAACGAAGTTTGTCCCATGAGGCTCCCAGCTGTGTGCCACGAACAGCCCTGTGGCCCCATGTTCTCCCAAAATCCCTCTGGGAGCCAGCTGCCACACATGCTCACCCAGATCAGCCACATTGCTCTTCACGCTCATTGATGAGGAATGGCCATGCTGCCTCCACAGGTGTGTGGGAAGCAGATCTTCCACCCTTAGGACAATCTCTCAAATGCCTCTTCCAGTGGAAATCAGCAGCAGTGAGGCACCTATAGAGGGAAAACTGCTGCTGGACCCGGGTGCAAGACCCAGGTGCTGGTGGGATTTGGTGAGAGGCAGGGCTTGGCTTCCCCCAGGCCGAGGAGCCTGTTAGTGAGTAATAAAGCTCCTGGTGATTAACAGACTTTTAAATGGGGTTAGGACTTGGAAGCAGTCCAGGGAAACACAAGCTGCTCATGGCTATGCCATGGCACACAAAGGAGCTACACCCGTCAGATAAATTATTCATTGCCACTTTCCCAGCTCAGCTCTCTTGATGACCTGGTACCACTGATGAAAAAAGGCCTGTAGGGAATAACCAAGGTGGGACTGAAAGATCAGAAAGCTGGGAGAGAGGCTCAGCATGCAGGTGAAAATCATGTCAACTGGAAACCAACAGGAAGAGGCAAAGATTGAATCAGGAAGTGGAAAGGCAGGACAAACTGAAAAACCTGGTGGAGGACTACCAGAAGTGATTAGAGCTGTGAAACTGGCACCAGGAGAGGAACAATTCTAGAACCTGCAAGGACTGGAGTGCACTCCCAACATTTTGCCCAAGTCAGGAATGCGTGCATTTAAGATGGCTTCACTGAATGGGTCAGGATGTAGAGCATGAGAATGGCAGCAACTCAGCGATGGGGACCACAGAGAGAAGCCAGCTGGGATAGAGCTGCAGAAAATAAAAGATGATGTGATGAGGGAAACAGCTAATAGAACTGCCCTGTTACTGAAGTGTTGGAAAAGACAGCTGAGATGACTTGGATGCATGTCAGGAATGTTGCCTAAAAGATGCCTTAGATGGCAATGCACATGGGAGTGCTAGGAATAGAATGCTGAGCACAGGGCAACCAGTGAAGAGCAAAACTGAGCTAAATGGTTTGAAGGCAAGGGAGGCTTCTCCAAGACCAACAGGGTAGAAGGAAACCTCTACTAAGCTGATGGACTAGGAAAGCAAAATAGAAAGCCATCATCATTTTCTTGGTTCAATTAGTTCATAGAAGGGTTTATAACTTGACCCATCCACAAAGAGCACCTCTCACCCAGGGACCTGCTGGTCCCTGGGAGGGCTGGTAGGGAACTGGAAGGAGGCGCCACATCCTGGGGAGAGGATTAGGATCCAGCACTCACCTCCAGCTCTACTCACTTCCAAGACACTGGAGTGTACTCATGGCTTCTTGTGTGTTTGGTGGACACTGTTCATGGACAGGCTTGAATATTTTATTGAAACCTGTGAAATAACAATCTTCAGACTGTCTAGGCACCTACATCCTACTGTAATCCTTGGAGCAGGGCTGGTACTGGAAGAGCACCATTCTTCCAAAGTTTTTTGCTACCGGGGAGGAACCATGGGGCATCACAGCTGCCTGTTCTGAGTGGGGATAGTTAAAGAAGATTCTCCATGAAGTTCTTTTATGGCTTTCTGAGATTCATCTTTGCTTTGATTTATGCTAAAATTTATATGCACCTAGCTCATGTTTTGGAGCTTTGAGGTGCACTTCAGGTAGCAGAAAAGGGGCAGTGGATATTAAATGAATAATTAAAATGAAGAAAAGCAGTTACTACAAACGCAAAGGCACCTATGCAAAGAAACAATCCCATCGCTTTTCCCATAAAGATTTAAAAAGTGCTTTATGTAGATCAGGATATTTGGCTTTCAAGAATTCAGATGGGAATGACTTAGTTGAAGTAACAAATATGGCCAAGAAAGAAAGCAAGAACTTTGATTTACACTGCTGAAGGAGTGCTCCTTCTCCAACAGGATGGCTTGCACTGCAGTGGTTCTGGTGCCCACCAAAACCAGAGGAGGACCACGCCTTTGGGCGCAGCTACCAGGGAAAACTGGGATGGGAAGCAGTGCATCAAGTGAGAATATGGTTATTTAAAATTCATTAAATGAAAGCAGCACCTCAGAAGCCAATGCAGGCTGTGCATCTCATTCTACCAATTGCCTTTGGGGAGACACCCCAAATCCATGAACCTCCTTCCTTCCCACCATTAGTGAGGTGCAGTCTGTGGCATGAGCACCTGGGTTTGCAGAACCTCCTTGCTGCAGGAGGATCATGATTTGTGGAAAACTAAGGACAGGGATTAAAGTGTTTGTATATTTTTCTTACTGAAAACATGTAGCCTAAATACATATGCAGAACTGGCCTGGCTGATAGATCCATCAGGGCTTGCTTCTCCAAGATTAAGCTGTCAGCCTGTCAAAGGCAGCTGCTCAGAGCCTGAATTTTGTTTCTGCTCCCACAGTCATCAAATTTTAAGTCAGTCCCAGCTTGAATAGTTGAAGTCCTTCAATAGATTGTCAGTGTGTCTCTCTTTCTCTTTGGTGACGACCCTGGGATGGGACGGAAACTTGGGTAGCTGCTGGTCCCCTTCCCAGGTGCCACCAGGGCATACCTCCAGCCCCTCCAAGGACAGGTGGCACTCAAGAAAACCTAGGAGAAAGAAAAAAGCATCTGATTTATTTCCATAGGGCTGTTTTTCAAGATTCAGGAAGTGCCAGAGACGCAACTGTTGCTGTAATTGCTTAGCTTTGTTAGCAGTAGTAAAGCAGAAGGATGTATCATTCCTTTTTCCAGGAGAAAGTATCATTTAAAGGGAAAATTTTAAGGGAACTTCTAGAGAAAAAGACTGAATAACACCTTGGAAGCAAGGAAGGAAGCACTGCACTAAAGTAATAAAACTGCTTCAACCCTTGCATGATGAAATACTTGGCTAAGTCTTTTGTGAGGCAACACATTCTGAAATTCATTTAATACAAAAAAGCCCTGTCAGTTGTTGAAATGACAACAAACACTTGACAGGTTTCAAAAGATCTACTTGTCTTTCCCAAGTATAGTTTTATAGAAAATTCCAAAAGTTTCTGGTTTTGATCCAGCAAAGAATAATAGCCCGTTGCAAAACTGGGGAATTCCCCATGAAAATTCCAGTTCCTGACCAGTGCTAGTTACTCTCACTAGCTTTAGTTTCTGGCTTGAACAGTCCCTGTTTTCCCTCTGCTTCCCAGGACACCGTGATGCAAGCATGAGAGACAGCCAGTTCTGCCCAGCTATGTTTGCCCCTCCCCTGCCCTCTGCAGCCACAGCCTGGGAAAAGCACCAGCTCAGCAGAGTGAGGAGGGACAGGGAGCTCACCCAGCATGGGAAGAGGACCCATGCTTCTTTGTGTTTGGCCCACAAAAGCAGTACAACAAGAAAGGAGAATGGGGCTGGCAGCTTGGCTGAATGTGGTCATGAAGGCTGTGAGTGCGCTCATGCCACTGGAGGGGACACCTGGCTGAGGAGGGAAAGTTGTCCTCCAAACCTGTAGGCAAAAATGAACTCAGGTTTGGGCAAATTGTTTGCAAAAATGGAAAAGCAAAGTCCTGCTGCAGCTGCAGCATGAGATAAGCCTGGTCCCATCTGGGCTTGTCCCTGGCAGGAGTACAGCCAGGTGGCTCCTGTGCCGAGGTAGGAGTGAACTTTTCTTCTCTACCTGGACACGTGTATGTACCAAATGAATAGGAATCCTCCTCCTGGAGCTGATGTCCCCTCTGCAGTTAGGTTAATTGTTCAGGGATGGAAAGACGGATGTTGAAGCACTTGTGGGAAAACTGTTTTTCTCCCTCCCCAGCATGATTGTGCCAGTTCATCTTGAAAACTCGGCCAGAAGAAGGCTGAATGTAAATTGATTTAGCACTGGGTAAAAAAATAATGAGAAAGTTTTTCCCATCCCTACTGGTTTTTTTTCCTCTCTATCTGGTTTCCACACTTCAGCATCACACGGAGGGTTGCTTTCCATGGAAAAACTATACTTACCAACAGGAAAATAAAATTTCTTCTCTCATGAGCAAAAGATCTGCTTGCCCTGGCCAGGGGTTTGCTGCCCCAGATGTGTGTTTTCATGGGCTCTGTCTGGACCCAGGCACGCAGCCACAAGGATACATGTCCTTCACGTCCCACAGATCCCCAGCACAGGCAGTCCTTGTGCACCTCAGTGTGACGGTGCACTCATACTTTACTCCTTGACATGCTTTAGGCTCTTTGCAGCAAAATATTCCAGCATGAATCTTCCCTTTAGGATGAGAAAGAGGTTGCGCAAGAGCCCCAGCTGGGATTCCACACTGCAGTTCTTAAGAGCATACTTGTATCACGTATGCAGTTTTTACATAGTCCTGGCAAACATTTCTGGGCATTGCTGCAGCATTCACGGGAACCAAGAGTATCCCAGCCTTTGAGGGCATCCCCACTGGTCCCACACGCACCCCTGAGTCCAGGGATAAGGGGAATGCACTGCCACGCAGACCTGTGGCAGGATGTGTCTCCAGCCAGGGACAAATAAACAACTCTTACAAGGAAAAAAACTGAAGTAATTGGGAGAGGGAAGGGCAAAAGTAACAAACTGATAGAGTAATTTCATATGACAGAAGATAATTCTTCAACAATACAGAGCAGAACGTGATCTAGTTGGGAATTTAGGTGTATCTCCTGTGATTCATAGACTGACTCATATCAGAGAATCACAGGTTGTATAAAGGGATATGTTCCTGAAGGTATGTTGTGGCCTGAAATTTTCACAATGGATGAAATTTAGAGAGGGGCCTTATTGTTACATGGCTGGATCATTCTGGCAGTGACATACTGCAGAAAGAAGAAAGAACAGGGCCAACTTGAAACATGCTTTAAAATTAGGGACTCATAAAGTTTGCCCCAGAGACAGGGGCTCCCCTGCAGGATGCACTCAATATATGTGGTCATGGGCAGCAAGGCAACTAGTCAGGACTCAGACATGTATGAATAAGGCAAGGACTAATAAGCCCTATTTCTGCTTCCTAGTGGAAATTCCCAGGGAGACTGAGAGCTGTGGGACTGATGGGACTCCTGGCCCATCAAAACAAACCTCCTTTTGCCTCCTGTGCCTCATCACCTAGCGCTGCTTATAAAGCTGCCACCCTTTGGACCCAGGTGGGGCGGGGCCCCGTACCTGCTGGGACCCTCGGTGGGTGCCCAGCCGAAGCCTGGCAAGCTGCTATCAGCCTGCTCTGTGCCAGCACTGGTTTGCAGTGCAGAAAGCCTCCTCAGCCTTCCTATGCTTGCCCTTGAGGCATGAGGAGAGTGCTCACAGCCCCTCTCAGGTCTCCTGATGAGGCTCGAAATGCCCACTCCATCAGCGTATGCTGATCCCAGGAAGTTTTGTTTGCTTTGGGCATGGCTGTGCAGAGCAGGCAAAGGGCTCATCAGGTCTTCAGAGGAGGCTTTCCACCCTCCACACCGATGTTGGGCATGCAGTTCTACCCCAGGCCAGCACCCCCACAGACACAGGGAGTTCATTGCTCTCCGCTTCCCCCCCCCCGTCACCACGGGCTCCTGCAGACGCTGCTATTGCCCTGCCAGGGCACACCCCCTGCTGCAGTGCGAGCTGCTGCTTCTGCTGTGCTCCTCAAGGTGAAACAGAATCACAGAATTGTTTAGGTTGGAAAAGACCTTCAAGATCGTCAAGTCCAGCCATTAACCCAGCACTGGCAAGTCTACCACTAAACCGTGTCCCTCAAACATCCACTAAACCTCTTCTAAATACTTCCAGGGATGGTGACTCTACCACTTCCCAGAGCAGTCTATTCCAGTGCTTGGCAACCCTTCCTACGACAAAATTTTTCTAAAATCCCACCTAAATCATCCATGGATGAACCTGAGGCCATTTCCTCTTGTCCTGTTACTTGTTATCTGGGAAAAGAGACCCCACATGGCTACAATCTCCTTTCAGATAGCTGTAGAGAGCAATAAGGTCCCCCCTGAGCCTCAGTTTCTCCAGGCTGGACAATCCCAGGTCATGATCAGGATTTTGGCAGAAAATGACCATTTGAAAGAGCTGTATCACCAAATTTTGCACGTTGTTAGTGTTTCACTCAGAGGAAGGAATGTTCTCCACTGGATGTGGATAGCTCCTGGTACTATAACCAGCTTCAAGCACTATGAAGGTGGCCCATGGACCCTGAAAGCCCTCATTTTGAGACATGGGCTTTACCAGGAGAGATCAGGGCACAAACAGGACCAAAAGGTTTGTGAAACTGATGAAACTTCTAGGTCTAAAGAAATACTTCTAATTTGTGGTGTTTGATGTTGATGCTACAACCACATTCTTCATGCTGTTTTACTGTGATGTGGATTTAATGTTGAGATTTTTTCTTTATAAGACTCGTTGCCTCATCTATTTTTTTTTTTAATTTCATGTTTTCATTTATAAGACACAACTATTGTCAACCTGGAATACTTATAGCAAGCAATTAGGATAATTGTTTTTATTAAGGTAACACCAGAAAGCCTTCAGTGAGGGCGAGGTCATACTGTTTCATGCATTGTTCAAAGAAAAGGCAGAGACTGTTTTTGTTCTACTTTGTTGTCTCTGACTTGCTCTTTCTCTTTACTTATTTGTAAAGGTAAACAAGCCCAGAAGAGAGACTGAGCAAGAGCTGAGAATTGCTCTGTGCAGTGATGTTGCTGCACAGTTAGAGCCAATGCCGTGGAGAGTTGTTCCCAGGAACGCAGCTCCCTCCCAAATTAAAAGCCTGGGAGGTGCTTTTGGGCTCAGAGATCGCTGGGGCACATGAATCACTGCTTTGCTGGCTGTGGAAATATTGTGTCCAGCACCACTGCAGTAGGAAGTGCAAATCATGTGGACTGAGCTGCACCAGTTGTAGGATGCTGAGGACTCACAACCTCATGCCAATGCAGAGCTACTTTGGAGGCCAACAGAGAGGATTTTCACTCTCTGGAGAGGATTGTGATGCTGGAATCCTGCTCAAAATCCATAGGCAGTAAAGATGAAACAATCTGCAATAAAACCAACCTGGATGGTTATTTATGAAAAAGTTTGTCCAGTGAACAGTGCTACCACGGGCTAAGCATTAATATAACAGGTGGTTGAACCCTTAAGTGTCCTGCTCAGATGCTTCCTTTGACATTGATACCCAAAAAAGTGGTTTAGATGTCAGACTTCCCAGTGTTAGCTCTGTATAGACTGTGAGGAGCAGGGTCTGTGTTCAAACCATTGGCTACTGGCACCTCCCTAGGGTGTTTTGATGGCTTCTCTTTATGCACCATGTAAGCAGGCAGGGTCTGGGCATGCTGGAAAATAGGACTTTGAATTGCTCATTACTCTCTCAAATGTAGAGTCCACAGGAGGCACCAGTGACAATTGCTGGTATCATAGAAATTGCCTCAGTATCATCTTAGTCACTTTTTGAGACGTTTGTCTAACCCAAGACAACCATTGATCTGGACATAAGTTCATTCTTAAATAATGGTTTTCCACAAATAGAGCTCTAAAAGATATCCATGATTAAAAACTTAATTATTGCATAAACAACTTTAGCTTAATTGCAAGCTCCAGCTGAACAGACCCACTGGGACATTAGGGAATTAGAGCTAATGCAAACAGAACCCTGATGTGTTTCTTCACAATATTGTGTTAAGTAAAATCCTTGAATTCCTCCAGTGTTATTTTAAAGAACTGTGCGTGATAAGTCAGCTTGGTTACATGTGCTTGTGTGACAAATTGTCAAACATCCCACAGGGGCAAATATGAAAAAACAACAGAGAAGTCATTCTGAAGAAATGAGACTTTATTGACTTTTTTGTCCCACTTTCAAAGGCCATCAATGACATATTGTTGAAGACTGTGATTTCACAATTTCATTGCAATTCCAGAGGGTGAGTAGCAAAGCGAATCTCACGTTGGCATATCATCGATTGTGTGATTTTTCTTTTTCAAACAAAAAAAAGAAACAAAGCAATTGAGGGAAGAGTGACAGAGAGGGAGGAAACAATGACAGTCCTTGATTCACTCCTTTCTAATATCCATGACAGCTGGTACTGGTCTGTTACAAGGACAGGATTCACACAGAGGAGGATATGATGGGAAAGCAAAATCCATCATCAGAGAAATAACTTTTGAGCAGATCAAGAAAATCTGGATCCTGTACTTGGGCTGATTTGGGTTGCTTTTTTTTTAAGCAGAGAAATAATAGAGACACAGGTATCTAGTTAGTCTACAGTGGCATTTTTTTGTTCTTTTCTTCTTTGCAGTTGCCAAGTACTGCTGTTCCAGCAGATCAAAACTGAGTAAGGGCTTTTACTCTGTGCCATGTCATGTTCTGTTTTTCAGATGGTATTCCTTGAATAGAGAAAGCAGAATATGACAAACCCGTTCGTTTTCGTAGGACCACCCGCTGCCACAAGCTGGGGTTCAGCAGCAAAGCCCCAACGCAGAGCAGGTGCAGAGGAGTTGCACGGCTGTCCCCTGTCACAGGCCTCCACTCATGCACAGCTGCACTGGCCTTCTCCATCCACGTGACCACAAAGGTTCAGAGCCTGCTCTACCATCAGGTTTCTACCATCTTCTCCATCTTTCAAAGTTCCACATCACACACTCCAGTACCAGAGGTCACCTTTGATTATTCTCTTTGCCATATGTGTCATAGTTCAAGGGCTGGTTCTCTTTTCCTCCTTGCTGTTTAGACTCCATATTGATGCTATCACCATCTTTTTATCTATTGATACATAATTTTACCTATTGACAGCATAGCCCCTATCTCAAAGAACATTGTGGGCTTGACAACAGCAATCCATATCCTCCAACACCTTCAACGGCCTCGAGCTGTTAATTGTCAAGGACTACTATGAATGACATCAGGGGAGGATCTGGTGCTGATCATTTACAAAGCAACAATTTTTGCAATCTTCTAAGTGA
The DNA here is from genome assembly GCA_910950805.1 of Acrocephalus scirpaceus scirpaceus. Lineage (NCBI taxonomy): Eukaryota > Metazoa > Chordata > Aves > Passeriformes > Sylviidae > Acrocephalus > Acrocephalus scirpaceus. The sequence goes on along the minus strand of OU383774.1, from coordinate 48,140,400 downwards.
GCTTGTGATGTGAACAACAATGGAAGAAGAGGAACTGAGGAGAGCTGCGTGCTGAGGAAGCAACAAGGGATGCCAAGAATGAGCATAATTGCAGGTGAAATGGTAAAACTACAGACAAGCCAGGCAAAAAATAATGAGGTAGCTTGTGCTAAACTACAGCACCAAGCTGTGAGTGAATTGTTGCCATGAAGTGGTGTCACAGACAAACCCAAACTGTGTGTGGGCCTTTAGAAGTTTTCCTGATGTTCCTGTTTCCAGATGTTGCTTCTCAGGATCTGGGTCCTGCTGGAGATGGGATAACTTAATTCAAATGCTGACAGTTACTGATGCTTCTTCCTGGAAGGCTGCGAATTCTGTTTTTCTTAACGTTTCAAATGAAATGTCCTTGAAATGTCAATAAATGTGACAGAGTGATGAAAAGGATTTACAGCAGATCTGCCTGGAATGTGTATGAGGAGACAATGACAAGCAAAGAAAGAAGAAAAGAAAGTAGAAAAGAAAAAAGAAAGCAGAGCTGTAAATGAGTGAAAATATAGAGTTTATTTATTAAAACAGAATTTAGTATCATAGTAACAATCTAGTTCTCCATTACACCAGAATATGTGTTACGTATCAGCATCTCCTGCAAGCATCAGAAACATCATCCTGTTTCTCTTAGCAGTGGGAGCCTTTCTTTCCTGCCAGATTTTGAATCTGATTTCCAGATTACCTTAATTACTTTCCAACTGAATCAAGATACTAGAATGTTTCTTCTGGAATTGTCCAAAATGAGCTTTTTCTTCTTTTCTTGGAGATTCATTTCTGTATGGAGTTCATAAAGTTCTGAGTACTTAAATTTTCTGCAGCTGACCAGTGTCAATGGCAGCTTCCTACACAAAAGGCTTTGTACAAACAGATCCTTGGCCTACTGCAGATGAAATGCATTAAATTACCTATGTGAAACTGCGCAAATCAACAAGTACTTTCCAGCAAACTTAGAGGAAGGAGAATAACCTGGACAACTCTGGCCAATTTTGCAGCTGTTCCTGCGGTGAGAGTGGCTCATGAGAAAGGAAGTGAAGGATGGGAAGATGCATTGAGACACTTATCTCTGTCATGTCTTGATTAATACAACTGAAAGGCAGAAGCTGTAATTGAACGCAGCGTCCTGTGCCGAAGTCTCTGACAGACACATGCTTTGAGGAGAGCTGATAAGCCAAGCTGGTTTTGGTACATGAATATTGCTATGTATTATGTTTACCTATGCATTAAGGAGAAAAAAAAAATTGAAGAGAAAAATTAGCTCTTCTCTGAGTTTAAAATATTAAACAGAGGCTAAACGATTGGTTCTGAGCCCTAAAAAGCCTCCTTACATGAATCAATGACGAAGTGAATACATGAACCTTATTTAATATATCAGTTCCTAGAATGGGACTCTGGGCTTTTTACTATGGAAAAATGTTCCCAGAAAGTAATGGCTTTATCAGTATGATTAGCACTATCCAGAGTTTCCTGCCTTCTGAAATCAGCGGTCCCTTGTGAGAGGTCCAGGACAGTACTTGGCTCTTGTGAGCGGTTGTCCTTCCTCATGCACAGGTGCTTAAGACAGGGACAATGTAGCCAGGTGACAAAGCTATAGTTCATGGGACTGGATTTATCTGTATGCTGGGGAATGAGCTGATTGCTCTACTTTTTCATGAGCTGATTTATTTTGTGTTCTGGTTATGAATGTAATTCCTTAAGGGGAAAGACTTCCTGACTGCAGTTATATTTGCTCTTGCTACGAAGCTACTCCCCACCTCAAAGTGCATAATTTACTTTCCTAATGTTGTCAGGTTACTCTCAAATTTAGAATTCAAGCTTTGATGTACCAAAAATACCAGGCAGGACTCACCAAAGTACAAGTAGTCTGAAGCCTGTGTAGAATTGCTGCCCTGGAGACTAGTGAACTAGCTGAGAAATTTTTTTAGAAAAAGATATGGAATAATAGAGCTATATTTGGATGTTCTTTTAAAATCAGTGGCTGTCTAAGAATGGTAGCTCCTAGCACAGCTTCATTGTAACTGGAAAATGGATCCATCCAGAGAGTTCAATCACACATATGTCACACAGGCTGACAGCTCACATTCTATTACCTTTCTTTAATGCTTCATTTCTAAGTTATAATTATTTTAATGGGTGATTATTCTATTTTTGAGCAGTTTAAGGAATTTTTGATATGGGTAAGCAGGCGTAACTTTAAAAAACCTTTGCTTCATATAAATTTGCTCTATAATTGATCATATCATCTCTGTGATGCAATCCCTAAAAAATGATCTAAAATCTATCATTTTATCTCCTTTGAGATACATATAGCCATTAGACAAGGTTTTCCATTCTCTCTTTAATTATTTGTTCTGGCAATAAAATCTTTGGTGGCTGTTTAAGAAATAAACCTAGAGTTCAAAAACTCCCAGTAGAAACTGTGGTGAATATAATTTCATTATACACAGCACAGAAAACATTCTATCTGCTGAACCCTTTGTGGCCTACTGGGAGAGTCCTGGAACAGAGAGAGGAAAATGCCTCCTTCTATGGGTTGCAAATTGGATCATATCTAAGTTTTAACTTTGAGCTGAGACAGCAGTGCCAAATGAGTCACTGGCCAGATGAAGAAAAAATACAATAGACTCCAGTTTTCTTTTTTGTTTGTCAGCCTTGCCCTGGCCCTTTTTTTGCATGCAGGACAAAAAAAAGTGTTCTAAGCCTCTTTCATTCATCGGGAAACCATAGAGAGCAACTGTCTGGGCACAGGAGCTCCTAATTTGGTGGTCAGTAAATGAGAAAGAAAGGCATAGACATGAAAGCTGTTCACACCAAGTCTGTCAGGAGAGAGATTCAGGATAGGGTACTGTCCCTGCCAGCTGCAAGGAGTGGATATCCAAAGAAGGAGAATATCTGCTTTTCAAGGACCACCATTGCAAGGAAAGGCTCTGGAGTTCCTGGTGCATCTGCTTCTCATGCTGAAATCTGGTATGGGAGTGGATGCATCTGTGTTGGATGTTTTCCCACTTACTGCAACTATGAAGAGGGGATTGCCCAAGGATTTTCCCTATTCTAAATGGTGACAAAGGCAGATGTGCCAGTCCATAATGAATACATTGGGAAAGGGGAGCTGCTGCAAAACACTGTGTTCCCTCCTTATGGTCATGGGGTATGAGGGCAGATAGGTCAGGATCTGGTCTGATCCTGTTTCTTATAACCCCAAGAGAGTGGCTGGAAGCAAGGCAAGGCAAGGCAAGGCAAGGCAAGGCAAGCTGTGGTAAGGAGAAGAGTACATAGTTTTCAGATACAATAGAAAACAAACGGAATCCTGACATTTTCTTTGACTGTACATACCATCACCAAAGAATAAATTCTCTCAAGAGGCCTGTGGTGTCCAAAACATCCATAATGTTTTCCTATTCTGTCTACTCTCATATTCCTGATGAATATATATATATATATGTAGCACAAATTTATGATAAACTGGAATAAATGTGCTGGTAAAAAAAGGACACAGTAAGTCAATACTACCTTGTGTGTGTGACCAGCTCCTGCTAGACAGATCCTGATAGTCTTCATCACTGTTTCAAAGCACTCTGTGAACAGGAAAGTCTCCAAGTGAGGTGGCTAAAGCTGCAGCCTCTGGGAAAAGTCAGCTCCCTTCTGGCAGTCCAAAGATGGACTTTAAGGGATTAAAACCAGCATTAGGAGAAACTCCATGAAGTGTGGCTGGCCCAGAACTGTGTGATACTGGTCAGACATGAAACAGGATTATTTGCTGGAGAGCTGAAACAAGTCAGCTCCTCTTCTTTGACAAGGACATGGGAATGTTTCAGCCTGCACGGTTCTTGGATGAGCAGAAAGTATGTCTTTGTCAGCTCCAGGAGGATGGGTGACCTTTTGTCTGCATTCCTAGCTGAGACTCATTCAGTGTCCTGAAGGGCAGAGCTCCTTTGATCATGTTTCATCAGCCTGCTTTGCTGAGCAGGTTTCAGCCAACTTTTGATCTGTGGCTGGTAACACACTCCTAATAAGCCAACAGTCAGTTCTGCAATCAGTCAGCCTCTGCCTTCAGGCAATGGGCTTCTTGAGAGGGCACCTGCTGTGGCAAGAGTCTTCCCCTGGGCTGCCAAGACCACAAGCTAATTGCCTCATCCCTCACATCTGGATTCACTGCACTCCCTGGGAGAGCAAGCTGGGACAACCTGACAGGAAGAACTGCTCGTGGTCAGCTATGAGAGCTACACAGAAGCCTCTGGTGATGTTTTTTCTCTCTGTGGGACAGCACTCCTGAAGCATATCCCATCAGCCCAGTCTCACCATATCCTTCTTTCTCAGTGGAAGATCTCCTATTTCAATGGCATGGCACTGGCACATTTTGCTGGCAGAAAAGAAGTGAGCTTTAAATAGAGCTAATGGTCGTCTTGTAACACAATTCCTCCTATGTCCACCATCACTTCCTTTTCTGCACTTCAGTCAAAGTACCACAGCTCAAAGATTGCCAGGTGCCAACCATTTTGGGATACCTTTCTTTTCCTGGTCACACCCAGGTAAGAGTTCAACTCCATGGTGATGCTCTGTAGCTGTCCTCAGCTGGCTCTTGCAGGGGGAGTACTGGACATGGAAATGAATGCTTTCTCTTGTGAATCCACATCTGCTTGCATTCAGATGAGTCTGGCTTTTTGAAACAGTCACGGCATTTTGGTCAGATCATCACAAAGCATCCAGACAATAAAGCCATGCACTACAATGTGGTGAGGGTCATGCTTATGAATATTACAGTGGGTGGCTAATTGTCTTTCCAAATGTCTTAGATACAAAAGAAATCTCAAAGAATAAATACCTGATCTTGCACCTTCAAATGCAGCTAGTGGGTGTTTGGAGAGCAGCTCAGACATGAGGGAGTGATACCCACAAAATACAATTCACTTCAGCAACTTCTTGGCACCAAGTTTACATGGCCAAGTGCATGCCCAGCTGCTAGCCTAGCTACAGCTTGTGTTCCAGCTTTTCCTGATCTCTAAGTTGTCAGACATACCCAGAGGACTCTGCCACCAGCATGAATGCACCCACCAGCTGGGACCATGCCACGGCCCATCACATTTCCTGAGCTTTATTTTGCAGAGTTAATTTCAAGAAATATCAGATAGGCTTCCACAGGAAATAACCTACAAAGAAAGGATAATTCCTCTAATTTTTACTGAGTCCTCTGTGTGAGAAGTGGAGGCAGGAGCAGAGAGGAGAATCTGAGTGTCACTGAAATTAGTGGACATGTCTGTTTGAATTGGTGTAAGTGATTTAAGTCTTGTGACAACAAAACACCACATTGCAGCTCTGAAAGGGGCTGTGTGCTGTAAGGCAGCTCTTCTGCAGGAACAGGAGCTGCATGAGGCCTGCTGGCCAGCCATTGCCTTCAGCTTCTCAGCTTGAGTGGGGATTCTCATTAAGCCTCTGTCATGGCTAGTTCTTCACTTAAATTACAGCTCAGCAGCATTATTTAAAAGGTTTTAACTCAACAGATGTCTTCCTGTGTGGATACCATCTCAAACCATGCTGGTGTCCTGGATACTGATTCTGGTTGTGTGGACTTCTTTGGTACATATAATTGCCTACCAACAGGGCAGGGTGTGTGCTGAGCCAGAAGAGATTTGTACATCTTCTCAGGAATATCTGTTCCTAGCATAGTCCTGAAACAGATTGTACTCTCTCAGTGTGAAATCTCTCTATTCCAGTGACCTACTCCCTCTTCTCCCAAGAGTCAGACGTGTTTCTAATGGCCCTTGTGTCCTTTATTACTTAAGCCATTGGAATAAGCAGCTACTGCTGCACCAGATGCATACAAAACTGTTTGATTTTGCCTTAGTACAGACTGTTTTTAGCTTGTTTGGAAAAGCTGCTGCAGTGCAGGTTATTGCTGATATTTCTTTAACTGTTGACATCAAGTAATAAGATGGTTGATGTTTCTTAGGGGACTACTGGACCCTGCAATGTCGCCTGCTGCTTCTCAGAGTTCTTGGTTTGTGTATCTGCTGTAATTGCTTTCTCTGGCATCAAATCAGTGTCAAGCTACAGCTTCTCTGACACCCAGCGATCTCTCTCACAGAAAATAAAAATAATTCCTGTAACATTTAATCATGAAATCTGGTGAATCCCTGTGCTGTGCTGGGATGTGCAGGGCTGTGAAAGCTTTGTCAATAGAATCAATCTTGTACCAAAAAAAAAAAAAAAAAAATCCTGTCTCTTATGAAATATTAATTCAAGTTGCCAGCTTCAGAATTCTAGGCTTTTGCATTTTCAAAGTCATCAGCTTGAAGGAAAACATATTTTCAGCTCTTGGCCCACCAAATACAGAGCAGAGCTGTTCTGAGAGTTTGTCAGCCTGATCCTTGGCTAGACTGCTTGAATCTTATTTTCCATTTGGTCTAATCATCCCCAGCCTTGAAATAAATTGTTCTGGAGCCAGCATCTGGCAGTGGGAGGATTCAGACCTCAGGGCCATTGTTAGAGCTGGATTCCTGCAGAGAACATTCAGAGAACTCTCTCATTCTCTTCCCAAGTTTTTTCCCCCTCCTGTCACCATAGAGCATTTTCTCGTTTAAATAAAAGCTGCCCATCTGCTCTGGTCTCCACTGTGTGCATCTACTCAGCTTTTAGCAAACTAGCCTGAGGAAGTGCCGTGCTTTCTGGGAAAAATCCCAGCAAACCCCCTTCTCCACTAGCCAGTAAATCAAAGCCTACACTCTGGCAGGAGGGAGGAAAGATGGTATTGCTGCAAAGGGGGAAAGCATCCCAGGAACACACAGAGAATAATAACAAGAGAAGACTCATGATTGGGCATTCCTTAGCAATAACAGAGGCTTTTGCCAGAGCTACTTAGCACATGCTGCAGAGCTGAAGTGAGGTTCCTGCTACACAATGTTCAAAAGCCAGTGATGCTGAAGGGAGCAGCCTCTGTCAGCTGCCTTAGTCTGGAGTGGTTATTGCACAGTGCATGTTAGCACACGTGAAATAAAATGGAAAATACCCCCAGTGAAAAAGAGAAGCCATTCAGCAAAAAGACACAGCACAAGGACCTGCAGGCTCTGTGGCAGACACTACAAACAGAGATGATGTTTGTCATTTGGAAGGAGATGCAAAACCTGTAGCAGCTCTAACATTTTGCAGCATTGACAGAGGTTGCCAGTAGGTGCAGAGCACACATGGGTGATTAGCCCAAACCAACTTGGATATTTGTTTATTTAAAAATGGATACAGGTGCCCAAACTGGTGTGGTGCTAAAAACAGTTTTATCAACACTGGAAGCAACATTGTAGACAAGACAAGACATGCAGTAAACCCTAGAGACTACACAAATTGATCTTTAAAAAGAAGGGTGTGAAAAGCAACTCAGAAAAGTACCAAAGTGAGTGTAAATTTGTTACATTCACGAATGTGTATGTGCAGGAAACAGAGTCTCTGTTATTTGGGAAATCCTACATGCTGAATTTCAACAGAAGGGACGGGCACCAAAGAAAGAAAGGGAGAGATCAGAACTCTCTGATGGAGAGATTTTAAAAGATTCCTGTAAATGTGTTGAAAGGGAGTGATTTCACTACATGCAAAGGGAAGGTTTTCTTTAGGATATACTTGATGCCAGCTATTTTTCTACACTTCATCATCAGCAGGTCTCTGGTAAGGCTGTAAAAAGACAGCACTTTTTTTTTTTTGCATTCTGTTTGAGAGATATTCTTGTCTCCAACCACTGCTTAATTTGCATTCAGCCGCTCAGAGGTTTCAACAGGCCAAGCAACCATCGTTTCTTACTGTGGGGAGGGATGGAGACTGCCCTCACAGATCTTTCAAAGAGCATCTCAAGCAAACAGCTATCTGGCATAGTGCTGGTACAGATGATGCTGCATTTGGGCTAAGAACTGGAAACAAGGCCCCTTAATTCTGCATCTCATATACTAAGACCTGGGAAAACAGAGTAGCAGAGAGAGTGCCAGCACACCAAGCTGGTCTGACACCAGCTGGAGCACTTGGGCTAAAGCAAAATGACAGTTATAGAAGACAGCTGCAATATGCTTGTCCTGCCAGAGAGAAAGGTTTACAGAAAAACATATATCTCATCTTCCTCAAGCAACACCTGGAAGCTGCATAATACAGAGACTGAAAAAATGGGAAGCAAATCTCATTCAGGGGAAAAACTGAAGGAATGTTTGAAATCCTGCTGTGAGGGCAACACTTGGTTGGCTGAGGTAGCTCTGGGAAGAGCCAGAGGATAGATTTGTCCAAGGTGCAGATATTTCAGCACAAGTGCCAACACATACACCTCAAAAATCAATAGGACATTTTAAATCAGTGAGGTTGTTTATTTATGCTGGAAGCAATGTTATGTGTTATGACCCTTTCAGTTCTTACTTGCTATTACCTTTGGCTTGAGGAAGAAAAAGGCATGAGGAACTGCCCTCTTTAAGGGAGCCTAGTAAGAGCCAGGCAGAAAGAGCTGTGCTTGCAGAGCTGTGTCAGGCAGCCCAGACTGGCTGGATGTCAGGCTTTGAAAGGAGTCTGTCCCAGTCAGTGTCCTTTGCTAGGACTGATTGCAGAACATATTTAGCTTTCTACCATTTAAATGACTGCTCTGTGACTCAATTAATAGCTCCAGTGCTCCTGGCCTGGCTCTCTCTCTTGAAGGGCAAAAGGCAGACCTCTGTGACTATTAATGCTCCTATAATGTTGCAGACTTGTTTTGATTTTCATGATGTGGCACTCCAGACCCAGAGCACTCTCAGCTGGCTCTCCCAGACTTGCTTTCCCACTGTGCTCCCTCTTCCAGGGCTGTATGTCATATACCTCATTCCTCAGAGACAAAGAGTCGAACCGTTCCTTTTGTTTTCGAGGAAAATTGCTACCATTTCTGATAACACTGAATTTACCAGGAATTGATTTGTTACCTCTGAGGAAAGGGTGTCACAGTGAACACCCATCTCCTCCCCAGGCAGTGGGACCCACTCTTGATTTCCACAAGAAGTTCTCCGCCACCCCTCACGGAGTGACTGGGAAGAGTGGGAGCCCAGTGCTCCTCCTGTCTGTGCTGCACATGGTCACTGCTGAGCGGTGATCTGGGCTCTGGTGAGCTTCAGCAGACCCAGGACAAACGCAGTCATTGTGTCACTGGGCAGGAATGCAGTGGCTCCACGGTGAGGGAGTGCCACAGGGTGACAGAGACAGTAATGGTCTTGTCAGGCTCAGTGAACCATGCTCAAGGTCAAGGCCCTGGGCCAAGTGGCAGGCATGGGTTTCCCAGCTATGGAGACAAGTTTTCACACTACACTTCCCTGGCTTCCAAATACCAGGAGAACCAGGCTTGTTTGGGGTGAAAACATTGCATAAGGTGATTAGATATTTTTTGTCTGAATTTAACTCTGTCAGAACCTGAGAAATGAAACACGGGGGGGGAAGTTGGAGACAGCAAACACCAAGCTGCTGCATTTCAGAGAGAGCAAGGGTCTGAGAGGACAGGCAAAGATCAGAGCTGCCTCTGGTTTTGCTATGCAGATGTTTTGCCTCAAACACATGTTTTTTTACTGAGAGACTGGAGGATGATATGTTGCTCTAGAGACAAGTTATTAAAGGCTACCAGTGGAGGGAAAGGCTGGGGAATTTCTAGATGGCACCACAACTGGGGTGGAACATAATTACTTCTCTGGAAAAAAAGCATAAACAGTAGCCAAAACCAATGAGGTCTTAGAGAATTGCACACAAGATATGTGCATTAAAATAAAGTCTTATTAGAAACCTAGGAGACGGTAGTAAATGACTAAGAATGTCCAAAGAGGAATGGGCCACATTAGGCAAGCTTAAACAGGAATCACCACATGCACATAATTCCATGCTGCATTTTCATTGTTATCTTCAAGTTTCTGCAAGGGTAGCCCTTTCTCCTTGAAGACTGCATAAAACATTCCTTCAAAAATTCCTGGTTGTAGGCAACCATCTCAGAGCAGGAGAGGAAGACAAAGGACAGGGGCTGGGGAAAACCCACGGGCAAGCACAAGGCACAGATTTTGCTGGAAGGTTAGTGAGGAGAGATACTGGAAACACATTCCTGTCTGGGAAAGAGGTTCATATCTGCTTCTCACATGGTGCAGCTCAAGGGAAGGAACAGAACAGAGGGAAGCAATCTCAAAGATGCTAGCTTGGGAGACACTGGTTTCAGGCTGCACCCAGGCTTCACCAGTCTACCCTGCACCAGAGGGGCTGTGAGACTCTAAAGCAGAGAAGATACAGGCCTGAACTGCCTCATTGTGGCAGGGCTAATGAATACAGAAGAAGAAATGCTCTGTTTGAAAGGACGGAAAAAGCTAAACAATCCACCTGAAGAAGAGGATCTGATCTGAAGTTCTTTGTGAGAGCTAGGCTAGACCATGGACCTGGATCTACTTTTTCAGGGAATTGAAAGAGTTTTCTGATGGACAGTGGGGTCTAGATAGGGGAATGGCAAAAAGAAAAAAAAAAAAAAAAAAAAAGAAAGAAAAATAGCCATTAGCTCAGAGGAACAAAAATGTGGTAGCCAGGAACAGACAGCAAATTGGTAAACCCAAGTAATATATGGCTTCTTGTGGTTTAGGAATGGCATTCTTCAATTTAGTCGTCCCATTAAAAAAAAAATGAAACATCATGCCTCTCCCTCCAGTTGGAAGCACAGAAAGCAAAGAACATGGGTTGAGATAAAAGCAATTTACTGGAAAGAGTAATGAGATAAGAAAACAAACAACAACAATAACAGCAACAATATTAATAATAAAAGTTATAAGATAAAAAAACCGATATTGACAGAAAGCCCCGACAAATACTGACCGGCTCTTCCCCAGCACACCACACTCTCCTGATTGAAAAAAATGCCCTTCTCCATGGAAGCCAGAAGGTCCCTTATCCCTGGCCCCAGCAACTGACGTGACATGGCATAGAATAAATTCCTAGGCATGACCATACCACTCCAGGGTTTGCCTCCTCACAGCTACTGCAAAAATTAACTCTGTCCTGGATGGAAACAGGATACTTATGTGTCAGCAAGAACACAAGCTGTGGAGGGCAATGACCCCACTCTTCATGAAGCAATGAGGAGACCAAAAGGATATTTCTAGAGGGTGTACAGTTTTTGTGTGGGAGACGATGGACATATGTCAAATGGAGGAGGGTCGAAGTCCAGGCATTTTCTGGTATAATTAGGCAGATTCAAGTAAAAGCTGCAGTGATGGCTTCTTTTGCAGGCAGTATGCCATATTTGGGAACCTTCAAATAAGGAGGAGGACGCTGTTCTATTGAGAGCGTTTCTCCCAGGCCACATCCAGGAAGGCTGCTCTCATGGCAGTAAGAGCCAGCCTCAGCATAATATGACTTGAGCCAGTGCCCCGCTGCGTTGTCCCCACTGCAGGGGTCAGGAGGGCTCAGCAGTCACCCTGCTCAGCATCTGACCTGGCCAAAGCTTGGGAGACTGCATTAGCCCCAGCAGCATTTTGCAAACTGCATCCACCTTATTTAAGGCAGCTAAACCACCCAGCCTCACTGGAGCACAGTATCTAGGTGGGAATGGTTTTCCCCTTAGATGTTCTCCCTTTTGTGTCATGGGTACAATGTGGAGAAACACAACCACCACCTCTATGAACACAGGTGCTCTACAGCTACACGGTAGGGGTTGTTGCTTTGCTTTATTTTTATGTCAATAAAGGAGAGTTTTTAGGGGGTTTCTTGGGGAGTTTCTCCATTAGCCCAGTGGGAAATTCCATGTTGCCTGGAGAATGTGAAAGAAATTAAGACCCACACATGTATTTCGGTACCAACATCCTAGTGAAATTGGAGGATTTAGGTGCCCAAATGTCTTTGTGGGTTGGTTCCTTCTTGGAGAGACGAAGGTTTGGTGGTCAGAGGTCAAGCCGAGGAAGCGAGGGTCTGTCCTTGAAGCCGGCAGTATCTGCTGTAACAGGAGCCCCGCACAAACCCTGGGGGCCCCAGGGGCGCGGACACCCGGGGCGTGGCCCGGCGGCTGACAGGGTGAAGGCCCGGCAACACCCCCTGTTAGCTGAGGCTGGAGCCCCGCGGAGCAGCCGCCGTTCCCGGGCGCTGGGCGGGGGCTGGAGGCTGCTCCTGGCGATCCCGCCGCGGGAAGGGAGCGGGAGAGCGGCCGCGCGGGAGGCGGGCGGCAACGCCACCGCCGCCCGCACGGGGGCGCCGCAGGACGGCGCCTGGGCCTGGGCCCGGGCCCGGGCCCGGGATGGGCCCCGGGATGATCCCCGGGCGGGAGGCTGCTCCTCCATCAGCGATTCCTGGGCACTCAAGGTGTGAACACGCCCTTGCATCCCTGCATGGTTCAGTGTAATCATTTACGCTTGCTTAGCGGTGGTGGTCACAGGCACAGCCTGCTCGCTTGTGGCGTGGCTTGCCTGTTTTTTTCCCCCGGACCTTGCTCGTGTGCCCAGAAACCATCACCCAGACCAGTGGCAGAGCAGGAGTTAAGAATTTAACTATCACGGGTTGCCTGGGTTGTCAAGAGGGACTGGAAATTATGCAAAGCCACTACTTCCAGGTCTCTCAGGAAGTATTTAAGGGGGCTGCTAGAACATGTAGGAAAAAAATTAGGGAGGCCAAGGCTCAGTTTGAACTTAGAATGGCGTCTTCTGTAAAGGATAATAATGTTTTTACAAATATATTAATGGTAAAAGGAAGGGTAAGACCAACCTTTGTTCTTTATTACATGAGGGAGGGAACTTAGTAACTACAGATGAGGAGAAGGCAGAAGTGCTTAATGCCTACTTTGCCTCAGTTTTTAGTGGGAAGACAGCTTGCCCTCAGGACAACTGTCTGCCTGGGTTGGTAGATGATGTCAGGGAACAGAATGGTCTGCCCATTATCCAAGAGGAGGCAGTCAGAAAACTACTGAAAGACTTGGATATCCATAAATCTATGGTACCCGTTGGGATCCATCCCAGGGTGATGAGGGAGCTGGCAGATGAGTTTGCAAAGCCACTCTCCATCATTTACCAACAATCTTGGATCACTGGTGAGGTTCCAGATGACTGGAAGCTGGCCAATGTGACACCCATTCACAAAAGGGTGCGAAGGAGCATCCTGGCAATTACAGACCAGTCAGCCTGACCTCAATACCTGGTAAGATAATGGAAGAGTTTATATTGAGTGTCATCACACAGAATTTACAGGATGGCCAGGGTATCAGACCCAGCCAGCATGGATTTAGGAGGGGTAGGTCATGTTTGACCAACCTGATCTCCTTTTATGACCAGGTGACCCACCTGGTGGATGCAGGGAAGGCTGTGGATGTTGTTTATTTGGACTTCAGCAAGGCCTTTGACACTGTCTCCCACAGCACACTCCTGGAAAAGCTGGCAGCCCGTGGCTTGGACAGGAGCACTCTGTGCTGGATTAGGAACTGGCTGGATGGCCGGGCCCAGAGTGGTGGTGAATGGTGCCATACAGCTGGCAGCCAGGCACCAGTGGTGTTCCTCAGGGGTCTGTGCTGGGCCAGCTCTGTTCAATATTTTTGTTGGTGACATGGATGAGGGTATTGAGTCTTTCATTAGCAAATTTGCAGATGACACTAAGCTGGGAGCATATGTTGATCTGTTGGAAGGACGGAGGGCTCTGCAGAGAGACCTGGATCAGTTGGTTGGATGGGCAGAGTCCAGTAGGATGAAGTTCAACAAATCCAAGTGTTGAGTGCTTCACTTTGGCCACAATAACCCCTTGCAACATTATAGTCTGGGGACTTTGTGGCTGGACAGTGCTCAGGTGGAAAGGGACCTGGAGGTACTGGTGGCAGCAGCTGAACATGAGCCAGCAGTGTGCCCTGGTGGCCAAGAAGGCCAAAGGCATCCTGGCCTGTATCAGGAATGGTGTGGCCAGCAGGAGCAGGGAGGTCATTCGTCCCCTGTACTCAGCACTGGTGAGGCCACACCTTGAGTGCTGTGTCCAGTTCTGGGTCCCTCAGTTTAGGAAGGACATTGAGATGCTTGAGCACGTCTAGAGGAGGCAACGAGGCTGGAGAGGGGCTTGGAACACAAACCCTGTGAGAAACGACTGAGAGAGCTGGGGTTGTTTAGCCTGGAGAAAAGGAGACTCAGGGGAGACCTTATCACTCTCTACAACTTCCTGAAGGGTGATTGTAGTCAGCTGGGGGTTGGTCTCTTTCTCCAGGCAGCAACTGACAGAATGAGAGGACACAGTCTCAAGCTGCATCAAGGGAGGTATAGGTTAGATCTTAGGACAAAGTTTTTCACAGAGAGAGTGATTAAGTACTGGAATGGCCTGCCTGGGGAGGTGGTGGAGTCACCATCCCTGGATGTGTTTAAGAAAAGGCTGGATGCAGCACTCGGTGCCATTGTCTAGTTGGGGTGTTGGAACATGGGTTGGACTCGATGATCTTGAAGTTCTCTTCCAACCTAGAAATTCTGTGATTCTCTGATCCCTGCTGTACAAAGGATGCACATGGAGCCCTACCACTACAGTTTGGTCATGTTAAAGAAGAGACTGTCTCTAATTCAGGTAGGAAGGCAGAAATAACAAAACCTCTCTATTACTGCAAGGACTAAACTAGGGAAAAAAAAAAAAAAAGAGAAGCAGCAGAAAAAATATTTTCACTGGAGAATATTCAAGCACTGTTTGGTTGCAATCCTGTGCCATGTGCACTAGGATGACTCTGCTTGAGCAGAGAGGTTGGACCAGATGTGAAGGGCACTACATCCAGCTGGTGACCAGTCCCCAGTAGTGCTCCTCAGGGATCAGTTCTAGGGCCAGCCCTGTTCCTGTACTTCCCAACAGTCTGGATGCAGGAGTGCAGTGCACCATTACTCTGTTTGCTGATGATACCAAACTGGGAGATGCTTTAGCAGGAGGCTTTCCAGAGGGATCTACACAGATCGGAACACTGGGCTATGATTTATAGCATGAAGTTTAACAAGTCCAAGTGCTGGATTTTGCACCTGGGATGAAGTAATGCCAGACACAAGTATGAACTGGGAGAGGAGTGGCTGGAGAGCAGCCCTGCAGAGAGGGATCTGGGGTTCGTGGTGGGCAACAGCTCAGTGTGAGTCAGAGTTGCAAGCTCAAGAATAAAGGGATGTGGTATGACACTTGTGTATCTCCACAAGCAAAAGGGCATGTATTTGGGATGCAGTTTTGGTAGTGAATATATTATAGAAGAACTAGTTACAGTAAAAAAAAGTTGGATCAGAGTGTTGATAGCATTTTAATAGAATGGGGAAGAGGTTAAAAAATATCTTTATGGGTTTTGTTTGTTTGTTTGTTTTCCCATGGGGAAAACATCAAGAAATTTAAGAAAAGTAGTGACTGAAGTTAATCAATTTGACAAAGTCTGGGGTTGCATATAAGAGTGTATGAGATTTTACATCAGAGGTAGAAAATCTTTCTGGAATTTGTATGCTAAACAAAGGGAAAACTAACAAGGACATTCTACATTCTCCAGAGTTACCTGGATAATTGCCTGTTCAAGGAAGGATGCTAGGTGTAAACAGTCTATGGGAACAGATAAAGAGGTCAGTCAGTCTATGCAGCTATGTTTTGAAGGCAAAAAACTGCAGGAATACGGCACCAAATGCCAAAAGTCAAGCTGAGTTAGACCTTGCAAAGGTCTGTGAAGACGAATGCGGAAAGGTTTGTTAACTGTATAAATAGAAACAAAATTTAAAAAGGAGGAAGTGGGGCTGCTGTGTACAGAGTAGGAGGCTGAGATCAAACACAGTATTTGGATCACACTTTGGATCATCAAGGGCTAGACCTAGGGGGTACTCAGGGTTGTAATGCCAGGAAGTTAATTTAGCTCTGGGAACAAAATGTACAATGCTGAGGAAGATGTTTTATTCTTCTGGCTAGTAAATGAGAGAAGGTCAATTTCTAGGGCATAAAATCTACAACAATTGGTGTGGTGTCTGATCTGCTCATGAGGAAAGGCCAAAGCCACCTGTCCACAACCATCTTGTCTGGTTCTAGGCTCACAGCAAAGCTCCAGCCTCCCTGGCTACACCTGCGTCAGCGAATAAAGGATGGTGAGGGCTCAGGATGGTGTACCAGTCCTCAACTGCCCATGGTGTTAAACAGTTCCTGCCACAGGTATGGTCTAAGCAAAACAGCCCTCTCCCAGGAAATGCCTGTGCACAGTTCATGGGATAGCATCAGATTGTTTTTCCTAGTGAGCAGTTTGGAGGTGGTCATCTTGCTATGGAGTTGTTTTGGAGAAGAAGAGGGTTTTCTTTTATGAATGTAAGCTGTGCTGTGTGCCCTCAAAGCTGACCTTCTTTACTAACACAAGTCTAGCTTCTGAGACTGGGATGATACAAATGGCTCAGATGTTGTTGGGATATATTGGATGATCTCAGTCATGTACTGTTAGACATCATTAACCACTGGATTACTGTTTTTTTGTTAAACTGGTAGACAACTGCTGCATTTTTCCATTTACACATTTTGTTACATCTTCACATTTGGCTTGATAAATTTTGCTGGAAACATTGAACTGCTTAGTCAAAAGCCACTCTGCCCTTCTCAATGCTTTATCTATCATGGTCTTGCGGTAGACAAGGCAGTATTCATCTCACACTTAATTTCACACATCCAGCCCACATCTGTGCTGGGTAGTTAGACATAGGGAATGTCCCTAAGCACTGTTCCACAAACTGCTTTATTAGTCTACTAAGCTTGCTGAAGACAGAAAATGGGTTAATGCCCACTCTATTACATCCTCTTACCCTCCAAAATAGGGTGCTTGTATGTAAACAGGGAATGGCCACAGGCTTGTGCTAACAGCTCTTGTGTCTAAGGATTATTTGAGATACTAGTAGTTGGTATGGATGGTTTCCACAGATTGAAATGAACTAGGGCAGGCTGACCAGCTGCTTAATCAAAGAGCAAGGAAGGATTAAGGTGCAACAAATGATTTTTGAATGTAGAGTTTAATTCTAGCAAAAAGAAGAAAAAATACAGGATAATTGTTTGCTTGAGGGGTTTTTTTCCTATTAATTGGTTCTTGGTGTTCTTGGGTATTTCAGCTTGGCATAAAAGAGGGGTTTTTTTTCCAGACAATTTTAGGAGCCATTATCTCAGACCACCACTGTGCTGGTTTGAAAGCAAAACCAGTGAAAGACTCCAAGTCAGAAACACAATTTAATAGGAGGAAAAGAAATAAAAGAAAGTAAAATAAAATAAAAGCAATAGTACAAAAAAAAAAAAACCCAAAATCGCAAAAAAACCCCACTGACAGAGTCAGAATGCAACCTGACACCCTGTTAGTTAGGGTGGTAGTAGCAGTCCAGATGAAATGGTCTTGTTGAAGTGGTGATCCTGTAGAAAGATCTAGTAGCTCTTGTCCTCTGGGAGTCCAGTGGGTAAAAGCTGCCTGTGCTGTCCCAAACCCTGGATTATATCCAGGTGGGAATGCTTGGCTCCTCCCCCTGGGTGGAGCATCTCACAATGGGATGATCTCATTCTATGAGTCATGCAGTGGGTGATGGCCCATTAAACAGAGATAGCTCCCAGAGGGAGTTATCTATGAGTCATGTGGCAAGGCATTGTTGGGCCCATTAACAGAAGATAAGGGAAACACTGCCCCACCTGGTTTCAACAGCTCATGGAGATGGGGATAGAATACATACTTTGGTCTCAATTTACATTATAACCTAGGACAACCACTCCCCCTATTAATAACACAGGGGATGAACCAGGGCTCTATGGCAGTGACAGGCAGAAGCAGATGGCAACATGACAGGTATTGTTGTTGATCTCACATGGAGCAGGTGATGAAGAAACACAGCAGTGAAATATTGTTTTAGGGGTTTCTGTGACTGCTTACTCCCAAAATGTCCTCCAGCCTCTCCAGTGGGTAATTGTTAATGAGTATGGTGAGGTTGTAATTGACATTAAAAAATTTCTTTCTTCCTTTAGTGTTTATGCCTTTGCCTCTTAATCACTGAAGGGTTGTTCTACTGCTCTACCTTTACCCTGGAAAAGAACAATTCCTTACACTTTTCTTTAATGAATGTGGTTCGTACCAGCTTTTTTTTTTTTTTTTTTTCCATGATTCCACCAAGTAGATGGATTCCTTTATGGTTAAATGTCAAATTAAGCACTCTACTAAAGTCTTAGCACTATTGATTACAGCTTCATAATTACTTTCTATGTACTACATATGTTTCAATTAAGGTGCTCTACTAGAAAGATACAGTTCTTTTGGGTAGTATGTTTTATTTCATTAGTACCATTAGTCCCATGCAGCAGTCTCATATGGCTTTTGGGATCCACTGTAATCTCCCAACCTCCTTCTAAACAGAGTCATTTAGGTTGCAAAAGACCTCTAACCAAGGGGTTGGATCATCAAGCCTCTACTCTGCTCTTGTCAGACTCCACCTGGAGTGCTGTGTACAGTTCTGGTGTCTCCAACATAAAAAGAACATGAAACTGTTGGAGTAAGTCCAAAAGTTAGTCACAAAATTGGTAAGAGGAC
Organism: Acrocephalus scirpaceus scirpaceus; assembly: GCA_910950805.1. NCBI lineage: Eukaryota > Metazoa > Chordata > Aves > Passeriformes > Sylviidae > Acrocephalus > Acrocephalus scirpaceus. Next base: position 48,121,889 of record OU383774.1, on the reverse strand, counting down.
TGAGACACCTGTCCTGTGAAGACAGATAGACGGAGCTGGGACAATGCCGAAATTAGCTGGATAGAAACTTTCTAGCACAGTTCTGACAGATGGCAGGCATTCTTTATTACAGCATTTGCTGGGCATTTGGAGCATACTTCCTCTAATCGATGCCCCGAGTGTCAGGTATACAGTTTTTATCATAAATGCTGATTACATTGGCTACATTTTACACTGTTGCAACCCTTATCAAAGTCCTTCTGTGGTTCTTTGGGGTCCATCTTCAAAGTCCAGTGTCCTTTTTAGGGGGCTATTCTTCGACCCTTGCTTTTGATTAAGTACAGTATCATTGTTTAACTTCTACTTTTTCAGCCTTGCAGAGCTGAGCTGGTAATTGCATTTTGCATTACTTCTGTTTGCGTTAGTTACATCCTTTATTTATTTGTCCAAGGCTGTGCTGTTCTGTTCTACTGTCCTTGGTAAGAAGTAAAATGTTTTTCCTTATCAAATGAGTAAAATGCAGTTCTGCTGTCATCAGGAGCTGTTCAGCCTGGAGAAAAGATTGTGTGGAGACCTCACAGCGGTCTTCCAGTATCTTAGGGTTAGTCGCCTACAGGGAAGCTGGAAGCTTAGTCAGGAACTGTAGTGATTGGACAAGAAGTAATGGGTAAAAATTGAAAAGGGGGGAATTTAGGTTAGATATTAGGGAAAAAAAAAATTACTGTGAGGGTGGTGAAACAGTGGAAGAGGTTGCCCCAGGGAGGTTGTGGATGCCCCAACCCTGGCAGTGTTCAAAGACCGATTGGATAACACCTTGAGCAACCTGGTCGAGTGGTCCCTGCCCACAGCAGGAGAGTTAGATGATGGATGATCTTTAAGGTCCATTCCGAACCCTTAACATTCTATGATTATCTGCTGCATTTCACGCTGGCATCTCTTGGTCAACCATTCTGCAGAATCCAGCAGCTCTAAGAGCAAGACCACTAAGCTGGGCATTAACCATTCGGCTGTGCGTTACAGCTGAATGGATGGTTCAGCCCAACCCAGCCCCTCAGTTCTCCCTGCCAGGGAGCATGAGGAGAAAAAGAAAAACCGAGTAGCTTTTCAGTCCACGCCAAACGAGCGGCCTGAACCGTTTGCAGGTAGCCGGCCGCGAAGCCTCTCCCTGCCCCGTGGAGGTGACCTCCTCCACGCTGTGCCCTGCCATGTGCTTCTCCAGCTGCGCCCTCCCAGCCCTCCGGCGCCCGCTGATGCCCGCTGCTCCGGGGACCACCAGCCCGCCCAACTCATTGCCCCCAGCCCCCCCTTACAGGAAAAGACCCACGTGGAAGAGCGCCTCCCATTCATTGGGAGGTAGAGCCGAGCGGGCGGGCCCGCTCAGGAGATCTAAAGCGGCAGCGGGGAGCTGGGGGTGGCCGCTGCGCTGCCTCGCCGCTTGCCCGAGCCCCGCGGCTGGGTGAGTGTGGGACGGGGCCGGCGGGCGGGGGCCCTGCGCGGTGCGTCCATTTTGCGCGGTGCAGCCGGCGCGGCGCGGCGCGGCGCTGCGCGCTCCCGGCCCGCTGCCGCCCCCGCGGCGCGGCCCGGCCCGGCCCTGCCCTGCCGGAGGGCTCGTCTCCCCACGCCGGGCTGCCGGGGCCGTGTCGGGCCCCTCTGCCGCCCCCAGGATGCCGGCGGGAAGGGCCTTTTATGGCGCCGTTGGCCTTGCCTCCTCTATGCCAGGGATGCAGAAGGCCGAGACAGGGCATACAACAGTGTGTGCCCATTCCCGAGCTAATCCCTTTTTTTGCTTATCTTCTCTGCGGTGCGAGCAGCGCCGCAGGGAACATGCTGTGCGGGAGGTGAAGGCCCAGGTGCGAGGAGAGACTCTGGGCCGTGTCCCGGCCTTTGAATGCTGTGCTTTGCTTCCTTCATCAAAGTGCAAAAGAGACTGAGAATTTACCGGGAATGCCGGTATCGCTTATAGAGCGATACCAGCCACCCCCGTACCCCGGGAGTTCTTGCAGTCTGCTGCTTCAGAACCTGCTCCTTTGACTAAGGCAGGGACTTATCTCCATTTGGTTTGCCAGCGTTTTGCAGGCAGCTGTCCTGGCTGATGCGTCTCATCTTTTTTTGCATATGTGAATGTGGGTGGCAGATGGGGTGGAACAAGGGGAACCCACTAAAAATCCTTAAGAGGAAATTTGTACGTAGCAAAGGCTGGAGGGGATTGAGACTACATAGGGAAGTTCTAGTTCTGTTGTCAGCTGCTAGAAACCTTAGTTTTGCAGCCAGGTGGTGTTTTTGTAGGTGCTGTATAGACTCGTGACAGAAATTTCGGCCGTTGCAGCTCTACAGAGGCTGCAGATCTGGGCAGAAGCGCTGAGGTGATAATGGTGCTGAAGGTTTGTGAGCTAGCTGGCTCTTAGCCCAGTGGTTTTGCCACTTGCCTGTGGTCATTTGCAAGTGCTACTTTGTGCTTGAGCAACAATTGCGTGGTGAAGTCCAACATCAGCTGAACTAGCGGATACCCTACCCTGCCTCCCTTTGGCCACCTCTGCGGACTCTGGGGAGGGGTGAAGCCATGGGGACGAGGGGTGAAGATGTGAGCACACATGGCAATGCAGGTGTCAGATGGGACCCTCTGCAGTGGCACAGCAATGCCTCTTGAAGCCATTTGTTCACTCGCTGATGCTTGGCTCTGTGCTGTCTCCAAGTTAAGAGGTAAATACAATGAAAACTTGGAAAGAAGAGGCAGAAATTTATCTTTCTGGTCAGGTACTCTATAGACTTCTGTTGCCTTCAGTGGCCATCTGACATGTTTTTTGGACAAGCTTTCCGTATAATGCAAAAGACTGTGTAGTTGCACAAGCTTCATAGCTGCAAGTTCTGACCCTAGCACAAAGCAGGAGCAAGCTTGTGCATTGCCACAAGCTTTGAAAGTTACTTTGCATTGAAGTATTTCAAGTATCTTGCATTTTGAGCAATCTAATAGGGTCAGACCTTGATTGTGCTCCATCGCATGCATGCTTTGGATGGTCACATTAGCTTTGAAATTAAGCCTTTTCTTAGACAGGGGAACTAATGGGTATTTATTCCCTGACTTATGCCGCTTTGGTGGTATTTGTAAAATTTTGAGCCTTGCTGCTTGTAGGGCTATGTTTAACAGTGAGGACAGTGTTCAGAAGGCACTTCTTGTTTTGAGTGGGCTGTAACAGAAATCTGAGGCCTACTAGGCTTCTAATTCAGGCAGTTCAGTTGTGAGTGTGGGTGCTGTTGCCTCCTCGTGGAGTATATTCTTGCAATATTTTTTCTTAACGGAAGGAATTAGCTCAGAGAAGGGGAAGCTAGTAACTCTTTAATCAGTTACTGGAGAAACCAGTTTCAAGGTGTATTGTTGATAGATTTGTTGTCACTCCCTCTTTTTTTTTTTTTCCCCTCCTTTTTTGTGTGTAATCTGTTGCCAGTTGGCAGGTGGTGTTCATTCTCATGGTGGTGTACCTGAGCTCTGTGTCTCTGCTTTAAGCTGTGTGACACAGTAAATTGTTGGATTTGGTCATCTTGGAGTCCTTTTCCAACCTTCACCATAGCATGATTCTGAGATGACAGGAGTGAGTTCCAATCTAGCTGGTGTTAAGCACAGTTGCTGGCCTGCTGTATGCAAGAGGGAGATGGGGAAAAAAGGAGTGGTGGGAAAAGAAGAAAAAGCAGATAGGAAAGAAGAGAGGGAGAAATATGGTTCGTGTGAAGGAGGGCAGGGGTCTTACTGCAATTACTGCATCTGCTACCTTTAGTTCACTCTTGACCTAGCAAGTTCCTCAATCCTGAGGACAGCTTATCCAGACTTTAGTAGCCTTTCAGAAGTGTCACTTTGAATTATATCCCAGCTTTAAGTGAGTAGGAAACAAAGCAGTAAGTTTAATTCTCTTCTCTTGACCCATATCTGTGATGCTAGAAGTGTCAGTGTAGAGTGGGGTGGGAGGAAAAGGGAATGAGTTACTTTGCAGATGTGCTGCGTAGATGCTGGCTTGCTCCTATTGTCTCTGCCATCCTAGTGACAAAGCAGATGGGGATGCGACACAGCCCCTTTGCTGCTCCTGAAAGATGACCTAAGGAGTCCTGCTGACTTAACTCCGTGTGGAGAAACTGGAGCTACTGACCATCAGCACCACGAGGCTGCGTGGTGTGGAGAGCTACTTCAGTGCTTTGGGCAGAGTCGGTTGGGGTCAGCTGCAGTCAGTGCTGACCCAGAGTTAGTAACCCAGGGTGGGTGTTCTGTATCCTAGATTTTTTTCATTACCTGTTATATCCCTATCCTTCATTATCCCAGGGTCAAAATTCTTGGAAATTTGTCATGTGCTGAATGGTGTTGAAGGTGGCATTCGTCTGGCCATATGTACTCATCCATGTCCAAGGTGGTCAGTCAGGAGAGGGCTGGATATTCCTGGGTGTGATTCACCTCAGCCCAGTACACTTAAGCAAATGAGTTGTGACCTGATGTGCTTGTATACTCATCTGCTTTCCACTGAGTATAAAAGAAGTCATGAATAGTCCAAGTGTTTCTCTCAAGAAACTTGTGAGGTTCTTGGAAACCTCAAAGACTTTGGGAAGAGTTACGGCAGTTTTGCCGTAAGGGTGGGTTTGTTTTGGTACTTGGGCACCCCCTCCTTAGTGCAGTTGTTGCTATATTACTGGTTACTAAAACCTACTTAAGGAAGGAAAAAGGCATAACTGAGTCTGATGCTCAAACAAGGCAAGGGGGCTATCACTTGACATATGATGGGCCCACTAGTTGCATGATTCTTGACTATTGCCTGTGGTTCCTGGGTACTTTGAGGGTGTCAGGGATCGGGAGCTGTGGCTCCCACCTTTCTGCTGTGGTGTGTAGAAATCTAATGCCTCTTGCTCTGGCAGCACTGGCTGAAGCTGCCTTCCCTCGATGGTGAGTCAGCAGCTGCTGCCCTTGCCAGGGTCCCTGACGCTGCCGGAGATCACCAGGGTGGTAGATCATAAATCCTGTGAGTCGTATCAGAAGTGCCCAGTTTCAGAGTTCCCAAAATAGAATACTGTGAGATGTTTGGTTCTAGGTACATTTTTTCCACTTCTATTTGTTTTTGTTTTTGTTCTTGTTATTTTCATTTTTTCTTACTCAGGTGAAAAACAGTTCAGAAAACTTCATTCACAGTAACGCGGGATCCCTCATTCAATTTTCGTGTAAGTCTTACCTGTACCTCAGTGCCTTCTGTGCCATGTCTTGCCCCTTTTCTAAGAAATCCATGTGATTGCTATACTGACTGAAACACTACATTTATTAGTCTACTTAGTGGCGGTATTTAGCATCATATTTTCTTATTCTTCTTTCTCCTGCCTCTTTCTGGCATGAGGAGTTCCTTTTCACAAGATTAGCAGTGAAATATCGCAGCAGGCTTTCCTGAGCTGTACAAATTTTACATTTCACTTTTGCCTTCTTTTCTGCATCCTTGTAACTCATTTGTATCTTTCCTTGTAGATCTTGGTGGCCCATTTAATTTTTAAATTACAAGGAGGGGGATTTCACTTAATATCTTGCTTTTGAGGACTTGCTTTTAATTACTACCTTTATTTACTGAGCGAGCTATACTTTTATTGAAATTTAGTGCCATCCACTCTGGAAAGTTTATTACAAGCCAATCTGGAGTTCAAAAAAGTACAATTATCAATGAGCTTTTTGTTTACCTAAGGTTTATCCTCAGTTCTGATTTGGGTAGATGGTTTAAAATGCCCTATACCAGGTAATTTACTTATTCTTCAAACTCATTCTGTCAAGAGAGAAAGTATGTGCCATGATTCACATGGGTGTGTGTGGACCTGACTAGCTGTAAGACATTTATAGGTATTTTAATATGAGTAAGAAGAACTGAGTTGTAGTGCGAATGCACATTGTCTGTGGCTGCAGTTGTGCCTGCTGAAAAGTTTGCTGCTGGCAACTGCTCACTGGCATCCCAGCTGCAGAGGTAGTTGCTGCTTCAGTTTTCTACCTGATACATTTAAGAGAGCTCTTCTCAGATTTGTATCACCTCAAGTAAGGCAGGGAAGGACAGGCTACTTCACTGGTAGGTCTTTGCTAACATGGGTTAGCAGATAGGTTATATTGAAGTTTCAGCTAGCAAAGCAAATAGTGTGGTGTTTCTCTGGAAAATACTTTGGTCTGGGCTGAAGCTAGTCAAGAGGAATCCAACCCCCATAACCTGGTGTGAAAAAACACAGGGATGATCCCCAAAAAATCTTATACAAGTGATGAAGCCTCGCTGTTGTGTGGGAACTGAAAAAGCTGAGGACTTTCACAGCGTTGCAATAAGCTTACATAGATAGAGGTTTGAAACAGAGTTGAATTTTAGGCTTTGAAATGTTTGGAGCATACAAAGTTTCTGAGCTGCAAAAAATACAAAACAAGCAACTATTGTATGCTGTAAGGTGTACGTGTAGTGTTTATTGATTCGCTTAAGTAGATGCTTGTAAGCTTTTAGTATTAGCCTATTGGCTAAAAAACTTTTAAAAGGCCTTGTAACAAAGAGTATTTTGGCTTCTGTTGTTATAGCATGAGTTTTACCATCTTCTATGTCTCTGTCCTCACTAAGACTGATAATGAAATAAAAAATTCATGGAACGCCTCTTGATCGCCCCATTCCGTTATTAGTGATTAGATCCAACACTGTTGTGCTTTGGCAGCTCCGGACAAACCGTGACAGATGTTGGAGCACTTTTGAACCTGTTTTTTCTTTCGAAGGAAATACCTGGAGAGCAGAACAGCATGGTGTAGGGTACCATCAAAAACACAAGAGCAGTGCTCTGCTTTTCATGCTCCTGTTCAGACCCTTGGGGGGAAAGTGGTAATTATTTGTTTTGCTTGCTTTCTCTAAAACCACCTATTTTCTTTTGCAAGTCCCAGCACAGGGGAGCTAAGCAGAATATTTACAGCCAGTTGTTTGTTTCCTTCTTGCTGTCACTTAAAGCAGCTTGCAGCAGCAGAACTTATTATACTTCAAAGTTTCTTGTTCTAGGTAAGTGACGTGGGGAGAGATGGCACTGTACGTGTTCTGAGAGGTGTTGCATTATGCATTTCACCATACTTCTCCAAGACTGTCATATCTAGGTCTCTCTGTGTATTCCCACAGTCCCATAAACATAATTAGGAATGATTTCCTTTGATGTCAGGATGGTGATGTGGAAAAATATAATAATGTTTCAAAAAGTTGAGCAGACTGGATGATATTAGTCATTTTTCTCCTAATAAAAAGTGTATACTTACTCCAAACACCGTATTTTGCTGATAGGGACACAATTATTTTTAAGGATAGCAGTATAACTTCCCTTGACAGGACTGTGTGCTGGATGGCTTCACTTACCTCTGTCACTGGGTTGCAGGAACATTTTTTTCGGCCAGACGAGGCTTCTGCATGAAGGGCAGAGAGGTGCAGGTGGCAATTCCAATGCATTCAGAAAACTGAGTTAGATTTTAGCCTACAGATTGTGTAACTACTACACTGATGGGGTTGAATAAAAAGTAGATGACAAATCTGGTTTTTTGCTCACAGGAGTTAATTACTTCTCAAAGTTGTCTTGTGCTTCCAAGGGAGCCTGAACAAACTTTCTTCATGGAGAGATGTGGGTTGCAAGTCCTGGTCTTTGGCCACACAGGTGGCAAAATAAACTGTAAGGGTGCCTACTAGGTAATGCTCTCCTCGTGCAAACCAGTGAGCTGAGTCTACATGGTATTTTGCAGTAGCCTCATGGCTAGGTTCAGGCCAAGTCTGCCAACTGTTTGCATTTCTTACCTCCTGGTATCACTGTATTGTCTCTGCTGTCACTGCTCCTTCAACTATCACATCCAGCAGCTTTCTGCCCAAACCCCTCTTGGGGCTGGCCAGCGTGGAGCCCTGTGTTGAGGTTATGCAGGATCCTTCTGCATGACATTGGCAGCATGTGATGTGAAATATGTGGCTTGTTGTTTGGCTGGTCAGTGTCATCTTTGCTTTTCGAGGGGAAAAAACCCCTTAAAATCTGACAAACTTCAGCAAGTCTTGCTTTGATCCGAAAAAGGAGCAGGAAGTCTTTTGTCATGCTTTTGATAGAAGTTCTGAGATAAATATGAAATGGGATGTGTTTGGATGCCTCTTTTCCCCAGTCCTTCCCTGTCAGCAACCTTGCAGCCATGAATTTTTGGGTTAGGTGGAGGCAAAACTCTTCTTAAACAACAGCTCTTCTGTCCTGGAGAGCTGGATGGTGAACGTGTGCCTAAGAAAAGAATATTTATCCAAAGCAAAAAATCCTCCACACCTACCTCACTGGGAAATTTAATTCCATGTCACTGTTCTAGCTTTTTTCTGATGAGATTGATTTAGAGTATGTCAAAACTAGGCTTTGATACCTGTGTATGAAAACAGGAATGGTTGGTTACTCCACTGACATGCTAGTCAAACATCATGCTTGTATGATTTGCCATGCTCTCTACTTACTTTAGACTTAAATGCCTAAAACAGATGCAGTGTTCTGAGGCATTTTGTTGTAAATCCATCAGTTTAGGAGCTGTGAAGTCTTTGCAGTGACGGCTTGTGGGACAATTTGTAAAACGCTTATGAGACTGAATTTTTTTCCACATCGCCCCATGCTTTATCTCCTTTGCTCTACTTCCTTGCACCATCCTCAGCTCCCATTTTTTCTGTGTGTGTATGTCTAGGCTACATTGATGTAGGCATATCCTGTAGGCCTGGCAGCCAGGCTCTATGGCTGACCTGCACAGTGAATTCCCATCCCAAAGCAGCAGTCCCTGGTGAGGCATGTGTCATGGACTGGCGGGGAAGGGGAGTCATTTACTGGCCCATCAAGTTGGAACATTGCCATATCCCAGTTACACTGGGAGTGTGGCCACACCATTGGTGCTCGGCATGCCCCTCTGCCTTCGATTGGGCTACCCAGGCTGCCTCATTTAGGGCTTCCTCCTGTGGGAGCTTCTCATGCTGCTCCAAGGAAGCTGTGGCATCATTTGGCCCATCGAAGTCATGCACTGTTGTCTCCTTCAGCACTGAGTGACCCTGGTCAATGGCATAGGTCCGGTGAATGGGCAGTACTAGTTGGATCAGATGGTAGGATTCAGTCATTGCTTTCATTCCAGTGTGCATCAGGGGAAGGCCTTTCTGAAGAACTTTACAGTGGGAATTACTTGGAAGAGCCACCCCTGAAGCTGCAGACATGCAGCAGCCTTTCTGCTACAGGAGAGGATGTGTCTGCACACACTAGCCAAGGGTTGTGAAGTGCTGGTCTGTGCCTGTAATGCTGAGCATGTGATGCTTGGAAGGAGCTGATCCCTGCCCAGCCCTTGAATTATGGCTGGAATATGGGAATACTGAATCTAAAAGCAAACCTTTTAACTCTTTTCACAAGCAGTGTCTCTTTTGTATGGTGTAAATCATAATCGCAGAAAGTTTTAGAATTAGGTTTGTAGCCATGCAAGTGTACTCAGAAGGTTGTAATGTTTTTTTTTTATTCAGATGGTGTGCTCAATGAGGAATTGACCTCAGTTTCTTCAGAAAAGGGAAGTTTTTCTTAATTATTCCACTGTCTCTCTCCAACAGCCACACCAGGGGCAGGGCTGGCAGGTCTCATTTGGAATTCTGCATGGGGCAAGCCCTTTAATGGTCTGCAAATCAGTGGAAAAACTCCTAAATTAACAAAAATGTATTCTAATTACTTTGCTAGTGATTTTGTTTTGATTGCAGAAGCCTAAAGGAGTGATGTTTTGTATTTTGAATTTTCATAGAATCCTAGAATGGTTTGGATTGGAAGGAACCTTTGGAGTTCCATGCAGTCCAAGGGGTTATTCAGAGCCCCATCCATCCTGACTCTGAATGCTTAATTTGCATACACAGTTACCCAGGGATAGCAAAACCTTTCTCATAAGCCTGCAGTCTGCATAAGGCAAGGAGCCCCATGACTTGACCACATAAAATTTCTGTTCCCCGTCCTCTGTGAATGAGTGTGTGTCGAGCACAGGCTGAGTTCTCCCTTATGTGAGCAGTTTGTTACAGTGTTTTCTCTGAAAAAGCTATTCAAACTCTTCCATCTCATTCACAGAAACAACACTCCTGCTTTCCCAGCAAAGGAAAGGGATCTTTTGCTTCAATTCAGTACCCTTTGTGGTAATGGAGGAAGTTTTTAATTGGGACAGCTTTTTTTTTTTAATTGGGACAGTTTTTTAATTGATGCAGCAGTGCTGGGAGCATGCCTGTTTGAGAAGCATCTGATCTGCAGACATGCTGATCCACAGGGTCAGCCACAGGTCCATGGTCCAGCACGTCAGTCAGGCAGGATGCTCATGGCTTGCTTGGCAAGGGTGGCCAGGGTCTGCAGCTGCCTCATGGTCCTACCTCCAGCTGGAGCTGCCACTGATCTTCATGACCTACCTGCTGACCTCTACCTGCTCCCTGCTGCTCAGGGGTGTAGCAAAGTCCAATTATTTATACCCACTTTGATCTGCCCCTTATATGCACATGGAAGTCCAACTTGGCTGTGCCCTTTGTCCTGGTGAAATAATGGTGTTTGGGGACTCTTTCTCCTTCCTTTCTTCTGCTGGTTTGATTGGATGTGTCCCTTGTCTGTGCAGGGTACTTTTTGTTCTGCATGAAGGTTGGAGGTCTTAATGTTTTGTTTGTTTCCCCACTACTGTTTTAATAACAAACCAGCTTTTGTTGCTGTCTAACTTACTTCCTTGTCCCCCAAGGAACATTTCCCACCTTCCTCCAAGCACTGTTGTCCAAGGACCACAACTGGTTTATGCCGAATGGCATGGCCAGGACTTTTGGCTAAGCGAAGATCTGTCTTCATTTTATCTGTGTTTAAGAAGACAGAAGCTCACTTATATAATACTGTTTCCCAGATCATTAATTTTTTTTCTGCTCAATACCAAGGCTGAGTCCCTGGCAGATTATGAACGATTTGTTGTTTCAAGTGAATCCCTGCCAGTCTGTCTCAGGCTTTCATTTGGGAAGTTTAATTATCAGTGGAGATCCCCTTTGGTGTTATGACAAATTGAGGGAGTTAAATCAAGTGATTTTCTTGCAAGGTGTAATTTGAAGTCATGCTGAGGAACTATTTGAGGAGACTGTGCTAGAGCTGGTGGGAGACTTTTCAATTAGATGCTTTTTCATCAGAAAATAGTGATTCATGTAATTAGAGAGGTGTGATGCCCTTTAATGGCTAGACAGGAAGACATTTCCTTAACTTTTTTATCTCTGAGGAGCTGTGGATGGCAAATGTGCTGCCAACCTCGTCAAAACATCTGGGTGCTGTTTTGAGCTGACAGGATCCTCATGAGCTGAAATTTGAGGTGTGGGCTAAAAGGGGCTGAGGGGACTGCAGGCATCTATGACTGGATGGTGCTTCTCAGATGGGAATCTATCCTGGAAAATGTCACATCCCTCTCCTCTGCCCTGGCTGCAGTTTGTGGTGGCCTGCCATTTGGTCAGCTGTAGTCACAGTGTTGAGTTTGTTTCAGTGGTGGTGGTTTTCAGCATGATTCCCCAGGTGGTTATTCTGCTACAGCTATGGGATGGTAGGCAGTAGGCTAGGGAGAGGAAGATCTGGTTTCATGATTTAACCCTGCCAAAACAAACATGTTGTCTGGCTGCACCTGTTTTTCCTGTTTTGAGGCAGGGTGTGCTATATCCAGTTGGGGTCCAAAAGATATTTCTTTAACCTGTTTTTGCAACGCTTGGATGGTGGACATCTGATATTGTACCCTGTCCCAGCCTTTCATTGTGCTCGCAGTTGGAAAGTGATTGTAACGTCAAATTCCCCATTGCAAATTAAGCATGATATGGTGTGTGTTTTTACAGTAGGGGAATTAGTGTCTATCCAACCTTTTTCCTGTTGAATGGCTTACTGTGTGCCACGTTTGATGATAATCATACATGAAGCTTTGTGCAGAAGAAAGGACATCACAGCTTCCATTCTGGAGATTTTAAAGCTTGAATTCTGAACGTTTGAAGTACTCTTCTCATGACTTCACAGCAGGAACTTCCCTCCTTTACTTTGGTCAAAAATGACTGCTCATTTCGGAATGGATTTTGTGTATTATCACAGATAACCCAGATCAACTTTTCTGCAGGTATTGAGACAAAACACTGAAGTTTGCCTGCTTTGAAGTTTTAAGGAAGTTGAAAATTCCTGTCTTAACTTGTGGAAAAGGATAGTCTTTGCCATCTTGGAAGTTGTCCTAGGATGAGAGGATTTTCTGACCTTGGTACAGCCAGTAGCCATGACAGTTTGGAAAGCAATTGGGTGAGCTGCCAGCACCCTGGTGTTCTCCCACGGCAGTAATTGACCACCTTCTTCATGTCCAGTGGGACTTGGTGGTCACCTTTGAGTAACTGATTGCTGGTACGTGGGTGGTCTAGGGATTATAAAGAGTACCTCATTCACCCTTTCCAATGGAATAGAATCCTCTAGGTCTGTGAGACACCTGGAGAGGAGTAGGCAATGCTGCTTTGAAAATGTTCTTAATACTCAGGAGATTGAGAAATAGAAACCTGCAGCATGCCCAGCTGTCAGTGACAGTGGGCTGGTCCCCCAGAACCACCTCCCTGGTGGTGTTAAAGGATCTGCTCAACAAAGAAGAGTAATACGATCCCATTCAGACAGGCAGTGTGCCTTTAAACAGATGGATAAGATTGGGTTTGTGTACACTGTACACCCACACCTGTGTGTGCCCGTATCTTTGTTTAATGTATTGTTTGTATTCAACTGCCAGGCTCCCTTCCTTTGAGTAGCAAATGCCTTGCTAGTGGCTGATCTTGATTTTTAATGACAAAATTGGGAAAGAATTTAACGTTAATGCCCATATATATGTATATATAAGTATATACACTCAGATGTAATCTAGATTAAAGGATATTGAGGTGTATGCATCCACTTGCACACATATTAAAACAATGATAATAAAGAAGGGAACAATTTAACAGCACATAGACAATACCTTCCTTTTCTGGTTAAAATACTTCAGCAGGACAACATCTCTTCACACACAATGAAACAAATGCGAAGAATTGCAGCTACTTTGGTGGCTTTTGGCTTGGACTCCTTGCCATTGCTGCTGCTATAGTGAGATAACTTCCAGCTTTGCATAATGCTTGGTCATGCTGTTGCTTTCACTGGCCTCTTTGCTGGTGGCTGCATCTGCAAATGGCTACAATCAAAGTCCCTGAGTCGGTCCTCAGCATATGTCCCAAGCCCGTCTTCTCTAAACTGCCAGCACAGCTGATGGGGACACTTGCAGCCTCTTCAGGGCCACAGCCAGATGCACCTTTTGCATTTAGGAGTCTGCAGTCAAATCTGACACTCCCAAAATACCTGTAATGCTAACAGCAGTAGTGAGAATTGAGATTTTCCACCTTTTTTCCTCTGTAGGACTTCTGTGTGAATGATGCTGCCATGGGGATGGAAGCAGCAAAATCAACCCTTTGAAAAGACCTCCCAAAGGGGTTTGTTACCTATGTGTTGATCAACTGGTTGACATCATCGCTACATGCTTGTTCGGGGACCATGTTTGAACTAAAAATACAGGGTGAAAACCATTCCACATTGTCAAATATACCAGCATGGTGCAAGCACAAGCTCTTTGTTCCACAAGCTCTTTGTTCTGCAGACTTGTAGCAGTGATTATACAGCTGTATGGGGGATATTTTTCCTCAGCATCCTTTTGGTCTTCAACAAATGTCAGATTGTCCACAGGACATGACTTTGATGTGAGAGAAGGCAGTAGACATTTCCATATGTTTTAAAATGGATATAAGCATATGTGGAACAATATTGAATGAGGATTTCAGCTCACTTGCCCTCCAAGGAGATGTCTGGGGACTTTGTTGGACATGCAGCAAGGTTAGGCTTAGATTTTCTTTTTTTTTTTAGTAGAAAACTCCTTGTTCTGCTTAATTAGCTTTAGTTTTATGCTCTTCTGCAAATTGGAGAAGAAAAATCTCAGGAACAGCGATGCCTTGAAATAGGTAGGGAGTGGCGTTTCAGAAGTTGTAAATGTTGAGGAAGTGATATGTAAAATGGTGCCCTGTCAGCTTATTTTTACACATGGTGTTTTATGTTTAGCTGGACAGATGTTTATTATGATTTACTTTTTGCTATCAAAAGCAATGGCAGATCGTTTATTTTCGTATGGGTTTGTTTTGACGAATGGGGAAGGAAATCTATCAATCTGATATAATAGGTATGTTAACCATTAGATAAAAGGAGGAAGAGTATCTTATTTTACTTGAAAATACAATAGAGTCAAGACACAAAAAATTGGACATGGAACAAAAGTAATAAACATAAAATGCACTGTAAATAAAACACCAGTAGCAGTTGGACTATTGAAGTTGGTGGGAGCTTTGCCACCGACTTCAGTGGGACAGGATTCACCCAAGGATGTGGCCCCTTGCTCGGGGTCCACCCTCTAGGCTACCTGGGTGTGTCCTTGCTTCCCACCATTCCCAAAGACTTCTGCTCCTAAACATGGAAATAACCAAAGCCTTGGGGGTGAAGCCATTTCCTAACCGGGATCTGAGTGGCTGGGACTTGCAGCTCAGTGTTTCTAATTGGAGAAACCAGAGCTAAGGCAGGGGTAGGAGCTAGGTATGTGCAGAACAAAACTAATCTATATTCATTCAGATTCAAGTTTCCTTAGGTTTGAAGGTGGCTAGGTACCATCTGGTAACATTTCTGGAATAATGTCTATTTTTTAATGTTATTAGAACTGCATTATGCCACAGGAATACTGACTGTGCATTGAAAAAAAAAGGTTTATCTCTTCAAGTGAAGTTGGGAGTGGAACCAGAACAAAGGGTCACATCAAAGTCAAGGATGACGGTTTCAGGAGGCGAAATCACAGCTGGATCCAACTTCTAAGGAGGGGAAAAACCATAATCTCCGCCAAAATCACCCTTTGATATGCTTGCAAAGATAACAAATGATATACAGAAGATTTTGGGCAGAGGTGTAATGACTCTGTACTGCATCCTGCTAAACCAAAAGATTGTTCTCCTGAAAAAAATCCCACTTGTCTTCACTGAAGGTCTCTTTGCCAAGCTACAGTGAATATAATTGAAAGTGAAAGGTTGATTTGGTACCTGCTGTTTCAAAAGCAAAGAAAACATGTAAGAGATGCTTAGGATGGTGATCAGTGACCTGTGAGATGAATGACAGTGCTGTGCATGAGGGCCACAGAACATGGCTGCATTGCAGGCTCCCTGTTTGTTACCTGCAGGCTATAGGAAGTATTCTGTTCACAACAGAGATGCTCAGGCTTTGAGATGCTTTTTGGGAAAGAGGGAGTTGATATCTTGATCTGGAGTTCAGCTAGAAGAGCACTGTCTGCTGCCATTAAGCCAATTGCAGGATGTTGGTCTTAATTTCCAGGTCTGTCATAATTAAATAGCCTCTCTTCTAAGCAAATTATCCATAAAAAGTAGTTCTGCTTCATTCTTGATGGCTGTAGTACAGCTGTGAACACCTGTAGATAGGCAGGCCCAAGGGAGCTTCCAAATGAAATTGCTTCGAAATATGTTTCTTCTGGGATACTCAAGTGATATATAAACTTGAAATAGTTCACTAGTTCACTTGGTTTTTTAGTGAATAAATTGTATGTCCCCCTGCCCCCTAGGACCTTGCCAAGTTGTCCTCCTGATCTAAGTTGACCCTGATCCTCCATCTCTGCACCAAGGGTCTGTTCCTCTCCTGGGGATGTTGCCCCTGCCAACCCTGTTTTTGCCAAGGAAGTGATTTCTCATGATGTGTGTGGCTGTGACACAGCAGGGAATTGGGGACCAGTTATCCCTTCATTTTCAGTGCAGAATTCAAACCACAAAGTTATGTTTGTTTTGCAGGGTACCAGATTTTTTTTAAGGCTCTGTAAGAAGTAAAATGTCTACCATTGTTGTTAGGTAGCATCCTAGAAAGCAACAGAACTTATAGGATATACTCCAGTGCCACAGTCTTCTTGTCCATTTAACCCAGTTCAGAGTTTGTGGCTGCCCTGTCCCAGCTTTAGGGAGGTGGGCAGTTGTCCAGTCAAAAGCATCCTGGCTGACATGGATTTGATTAAGGTTCAGGTGGAAAGGAGATTGAGTGAACAATCTGACATATGAATGCATTTAGGTAAAGACTTAGGTCTGTCTTCCTGCTGAAGGGAGAAGATAGTTTTCCCTCCCTCTATGTGTTGGGAACTCCCATGGTTAATGAAACAAGATTTTTGTAAGATTGGCCTAAAACCTGCCTTTCTTTATTTGTCTAAATCCATGTCTGTTGGGAGCATATTTGAGAGCTGTTGGTGGGGTACAATTCCTGACACAGTGGGCCTTGTAAATCCTCAGCCCTGTTCCTGCAGTTGTAATTACTTTCTCATGGTAGGGGAGTTAGTGTAAAGCCAAGAGAAAGGGATTTAAGCCAGGACTTATGACCAGTGTCTTGGAAAAGTGAAGAGGATTTTTGATTTTGTAGTTGGTGCTGTGGTGACAAAATTGAAGCATGGATTTAACCGTTGCCTCAGTTAATTATGTTTCGTAGCATGCATTTTCTCACCTTTTACACTAGGTTTTAGCTGGAGCTGATGAAGTACCAATCTCACTGAACTGTACTGTAAATTGCATTTAGGAGTATTTTTGCCTGCTCATTATTCTCAGCACAGTATTGATGTCCGTGTGCAATGTGTACTGCTGGAAAGTGTATGCCTCAATCCAGCATTGCATCTAAATAAAAGAACCTTTTTCATTTTCCATAATTAATGAAGAAACATTTTTAAAGCCCTGTTGCTGAAGCCAGGCTTAATGGTGCAGTGTGGGTATCAGGGTGGGGCTGTTGGAGCGATGGAAGATGGGGTTCATCCTTGCAGGCTGTGGCCACAGAGCCTGAAGATTTGTCAAGCAAAGCAGAGAAAATCTGATGTCTGCACAACACATCTTACAGATGAGGTTGTTCTGGAGTAGCTGTTCCCTCAGGCTGAGAACCCATCAGGTTGGGATGTTACGTATACCCCTGCAACATCCTCAGGTTTAAATTCACCCCAGTAGTACAGGGTTTGTGCATTCCACGAGCTCTCTGCAGGGTGAACCAGGCAACTAGGACATCCACTTTTAAAGTACTCTCTTGCCCAGAAAATGCCCTCTGAAATCTGAAAGACAAAATTTGCATTTTTAGTTTGCCCACTTGTGTGTGAACTGAGTGACTGTGGAGAAGGGTGGGAGCTGGACTGGAGTATTGCCTCTCTCCTGGGATTGCACAGGGTTTGCAGCATGACTGATTTGGAAGCAGAAAATGCTTTGGTGTTGTTTATTTTAATTTCCCATGGTGGGTCTAGATAAAATGCCAAAGGAGACATTTCACCCTGTACGTAAAAAGGTGGAAAATGGGAAGTTTCATTTGCTGAAATGCAACGGGGCTGTAGCATTGTACCTGTGCAGTGATGCTGATGTAGGAGGGTATGCTGGTCTGGATAGTGATGGCAGCATCTTTCTTGCAGGCCCAAACAGGAAGATGGAGTGTCAAAAAATTACCAACTTTGGAAACCAGCTTCTTCGTCGGAAGAATGTGGACTGCACTCGAGAAGACAGTCGCCTCTCGCGATGCCTTAACACGTTTGACTTGGTGGCTCTGGGTGTGGGCAGCACTTTGGGTGCAGGTGTCTATGTACTGGCTGGAGCTGTGGCACGGGAAAACGCAGGACCTGCCATCGTTATCTCCTTCTTGATTGCCGCCTTGGCTTCAGTGCTGGCTGGACTCTGCTATGGAGAATTCGGTGCTCGAGTTCCTAAGACAGGATCAGCTTATCTCTACAGCTACGTGACTGTGGGTGAGCTGTGGGCCTTCATCACAGGGTGGAATCTAATCCTCTCCTATGTTATTGGTAAGTATGGTGGGCGTGCTGCAAGACCCTAGCTTTAGTTCAAGGTGGCAGCCTGCCTGGTAAGGTCACTCTTGTATTGGTGCCTGTGTTACTGTTACAAAATAGATGCTTCACTCTTGCACTCACGGAGGATTTCAGGACTCATCAGTGAGATGCATTTTTGATGGTCCCTGCCAGCTGGTGAGGTGAGTGTGCTGCTGGCTGAAGGGCTTATTGCTGCTGGGAATTCCTCTGAATCTCCAACTCATCCTTCTGGCATCCCCTGGCTGCTGCACACTTGCTAGGGTGCAAAACAGTGTCCTCTCTGCTGAGAAAGGTGCTTTTATACAGAGCTGTACTCACAGCTGATCAAGGATTAATTCTGGTCCCTTTGGGATCTATTTAAAGTACCTGGAGATAAGAGTTTTGTCTTGTGAATTGCTGCAGAATTAATCTTGAGAGGATCTGCAGGTTCACAGTCTCTGGAAAATACAAACCAAATCCCTTCTAAGCCCTTGACTCCCACTAGGAGAGGTCCTGGATCAAGCTCAGAGCATGTGCTGTGCAACTCAGCTGATGCATTAAAACTAAGCCACACTTTGCTAATTAAGGATTCGTGTCTTTTCAAGCACATTCTGGGCAGGCTGCTTGTTATCACGCTTCTAAGGCTGCAACAGACTCACCAGTTGAGACTGAAAGCTTGCTAGTTAAACTGAAAATCGACTGTTTGCTAAATTACAAAGGGAGTTGTTTTTTGTTTTTTTTTAATGCATTTTATGAGATTTGTAAGCATTACCTTGGAATTTAGTTTTCCATGGTGTTTGGAGGGTTAGATCATATCTAGAATAACATAGTGGCATAGCAGCTGCCTGTCTGAGATCATGCTGGCTTTTCTCTGTGTTACCTAAAATATTTTTCTCCTCTTCTCCTCTTTCTTTAAAAAAAAAAAAAGAAGATGAAAATCCAGAGTGAATTAAACTCCTCTCCTTAAGAAATCAGTGTCCTGTAGCTTTTTTGTGAATTACATTCACTGCAAGGAGTAGATAAAAATATTTTTTAAAAAAGTAAGCATATTATTTCCTCCAGACTTCTACGATGGACTCTGCTTAGCCTACACATAGAAAAATTGAACAGACTTCTTAGTAATTTTTCTTCTGTTCCAGAAAAGTAATGATAAATCGTCTCCTTCATGCCCTTCATCTAGTTGGTTTTGGGGCCCTTCCTACCATGATACTGGACGACCAAAATGATTGACATAGCCACGTCATAAAACCTGATTCTGCAAATGCAGAATGAAAAGTTTTGCCTACTGAATGCTCTGCTCCAAGGATCTGGGCTCAGAGTGGTATTTCTGAGATTTTTTTTTTTCCCTCTCAAAATGGATTTTGAACAACTGCCTCAGTTCTTATTTCAAAGTTGACTGCTCACTGTATTGTCACAAGGCAGAAAATTCAGTAAAAAATAAGTAGATACTATCCATGGGTGTGTTCAAATACAACTTCCTTATTTTTATTGCAGTCCTGTGTTAAGAATGTGTATTTGCAAACTGTCTTTCTCATAATTTGTGAGAAAGGGTGGCTGAGGTGGAAAAACACTGGGGGAAGATACAAGATATAGGAGTTCCCTTTATCTTACCCAGGTTTTCTCTCAGAGCTAATTGCCCCTTTTGTAAGCAAGGACAACTCCCAGCAGCTTCTGGGGTGTGGAGGAGAAAGATATGTTGGCTGCCACTGTAAGGCCCCAACCAGCTTGCTTGATGAGACTTTTGAAAGTGTTTATAATGGTTCCTATACTCTGGGTTAGACACACGGGAGAAATACCGACTGGATAGTCTCAAGAAGTCAAAACAACACAAAAGTTTACTGGCAAACTTTTGAAAAATCAGGAAACTTTGGCTACAACAGCTGATCAACATAAAACACTCCTCACAGCAATAATTTAGCCCATCCCACTTAGCACACTTTAAACCTGTTCCATGTTAAATTACTCAAAATGTTCCAAGAAGAGGGAATTAGAAGAAGGAGCAAAAGACAGAAGATACAGAAAAGCACAGATAGCTGCCAATGCCTGGGTTCCAGCAGTGTCAGATACCAATTCCAAGAGGAAGGTAGGGTCACTGACGTGCTGCACTCATGCTCAGCCTTAAAAACCCCTTGGCCTTCGTGGGCCCTCCGCCTAGGTGGGACTTCTGGTTATTTGGCCACTCAGGAGCTGGATTTGGCAGAGTGGAGCCCTGCCCCTGGTGTGCCAGTGCAGGGCTCGCATAGAGGCTGGGAGGTGTGGAGGCAGGGCACTGCCTCACCAGGGCAAAGCTTGAGCTGCTCACTCTCATAGACACAGGCATCCTTAAATGTCTCGGGACATCAGTCCTTCCAGTCTCTGACTGGTGCACGCTGCATTTCAGAGCCAGGACTTGAGAGGGGCAGAAAACCAATTTTTTTCTTAATCTTGCCAATTAGAAATGGGAAAATTGAGAATGTTGAGGAAATGAGAAATTGAAAATGAGGAAATGCCAAGCAGTGCATTGAAAATGTGCATCTCTAAGGGGCTCGGCCAGCTTGGTGTTTGCATGCTGAGGTTCTCAGGCATTGGCTCAGGAAGTATTATGAGGGTGGAAAAAGAAATCCTGGGGTCCCAAGGATGGATGGCCAGTAGCTTTTAATTAATTGAAGTGGCTTGACTTGGGGGAAGGCTCATGTGGAGTCTTGGAGATAGGTGATGAGAAAAAAAATGGCTATGCAACTGATCAGTTAAGGTCTAGAGAGGAGAAAGGTGTCCAGAACCAGGATCTGATGTGAACTTCTGGGATGATGTGAGTTTGGGGAACTGTGCCAGACTGTGGGATGCATTTCAGGAACTAGAAACTGGTGGGAGCTGGTATGATGAGTAACAGCATCTCTGGTAAGTAGGTGCTGCTGGGGTTTCCTGGCAGTTGGTAACCTCCTTGCCTGTGCCTGTTCCTGCAGGAAGCCCAGCACCTGAGCTCTGCAGTTCTCCTGGGAGCTGTGTGTTGTAGGCAGGAGCCAAATCCGCTCTGGTAAAAGCTATGCTGACCCAGAACTAGTAAATCCTCGTGGGTACAAGCTGAATGTCTTTGCACTGTGCTCTCTAATAACAGCAAGATGTTATCCAGGTGTCTGCATTGTTGAAGGAATGTCAGATTTGCCCTGCTCCCTCAAGCCTATTGGTTACAGAGAGTTCCGGATAACTGGCTGATAGTTATGTGGAACTGACATCCAAGCAGCTGGCATCTAATACAACAAGCCTGTTGGTTACAGAGAGTTCTGGATAACTGGCTGATAGTTATGTGGAACTGACATCCAAGCAGCTGGGTGTTCCCGTCCTAGAATGAAATATTAGAACTAGGACAAAAAAACAGCACTAAAATAGTCTTTTTCCTCAAATCGTGCCAAAGCTAACCTGAAAAATTTTAATGTGGTATACAATAACTTTTGAAATTTCTCAAGATTAAATTGATGGCAGTGATGTCCAAACTCTTTAAAGGTGTTCACACTGTCCACTTTTCTGTCTTGATGAGCAGAAGAGTCTCCCAACAGGTCTGTTCTGCAGCTTAATTTTTATGCTGTTGCAAAGCTGGATTGGGCAGGTGAGTGTTCCCAGCTGTGCTGCAGGTGCTGCCCACCGCTGCTGCAGAGGATTTGGCTGTAGGTGAGCACTGACATTGTTTGACAGGATTGCAGGTGCCGGAGTTGGGACCTGAACACCCACTCACAGGTGAGTGTGGCAGGACAGACTGTTCTGGGTGGAAAGGGGCCTCTGATGGCATCCTGTGAGGAACTGCTCTGCAAGCCAAAACCAAGCCAAGCTCTTTTTTTAACTAGGTAATTATGTACAGTAAGAAATGATATGCAATTAGGTGCTGTTATATATAGTGTATGTACTGTATAAGGCATTGGGAATGTAGCAGTTGTCACGTTAACACAGGAGAGGGAGAAGTTGGCTTTAACCCAAGCCTACTTACTTTACAAAATGCTGTCACTGTCTGGTGGTAGCTCTTTGTTGTTATTATTTCAGTTCTCAAAAATGACTTTCATGGCCCAGACAGTGTCCCCAGCTTGCTTGTCCTGAGACCCCAGGTTTAGTCATCACCCCAGCAAGCCGCACCTAGTTGGATGCACTCAAATGAAAACCAAAAGCGGCCCCAGAGGGTGAAGCCTGAGCACTTGCTGCAGGCAGGAGCTGTTCCACTTGCTGTGGTCATCACCAGCATTCTGCAATAGGCTGACTTATGCTCAAATAACATGTAAATTCTATCTGAGTCTTTTCCTGCTTGGATGCTCTAGCACTGGAGGTCAGAGCAGACCTGAGTGTTGCCAGAGTGCAGAGCTGGCCTCTGGTGTGGTGCAGGCTCTGGTGCTCCAGCACTGCACTGCTGGAGGGCAGCTGGATTCTGTAAGGTCTCTCTGCCTGGGCTGTAGCCACCTAACTGGGGCTGCCAGGGACTTCTGCCAGCATTACATTTAGACCTCTCTGGTAACAGAAGTTACCAGGTTTGAGGGAAGATCAGGCCCTTGGGGTGTAAGGAAAAGGTCAGTCAGGGCAGTATCTAAGGCAAAGATAAGGTTTGTAGAGAAGCCAGACTGAAAGGATTTTTCTCATCTTGTCAGCTCAGCATGAGTCTGAGGCCCACCACCTGTGTGTGTTACCATCAGAGCAGTTGCCAAGCATGAACACAGGCTGTGGGCTGGCTATGGAGAGGAAAGGCTACTCCCAGCACCTGGGAGCACATGCAAGGTTGCTTTGAGGCCCTCCATATTGAAAAACCATACAAGGCTGCCCCTGGTTTGGAATATGTGCCAGCCACAAAGGGTGATCTTTGTCCTTTGTATCCTCTGGCAGGAACCTCAAGTGTGGCCAGAGCCTGGAGTGCGACGTTTGATGAAATCATAGGGCAGCACATTGAAAAATTTTGTAAAAAATACATGACGATGGATGCTCCCGGAGTGCTAGCAAAGTACCCAGACATCTTTGCTGTGGTGATAATCATCATCCTGACAGGTGAGGCACTGGAGGGGTTTGTGGGTCTTGCACCTCCTTCTTCTGTATTCTCATAGTTTGCTTTTGGAATGAGCATGAAGAGTCCTGATTTATTTTGAACAACATATTAAAGACTCTTTCTTTGCTACAAGTGTTGGATTGACCTATATAGCTTCTGTGGAGTTAGCACAGGACACAGCCTGTTTACAAGGTTTATAATTAGAGGGGAGCATTCTCTATATTTCTTGAGCCACTTTTAAAACCTTCAATCAAATTTTATTTAAGGAGGAAAAGAAAAGATGACTTGTTATCCTCAATCAGGTATAGGAGTTTAATCTTTCTCTCAACAAATCCTATTACACAAGAATTTCATGCAGTTGATCTATCAAACTTATTGCCCCTTTGATAATCTGCCAATTTTTGATGCCTTGAGCCAGGAAAGTGAGGAAAAAAGAAGGAGGACTTGGTTACAATTTCATGTACTTTTTTGGGGGGGTTGGGTTTTTTTTTAAATATATATGGGCTTCAACTTGCAGAAGTGAATATAAGACTCCAGAGAAATAAATGTGTCATAGACAGTCAGTGCCTTTTTTTTTTTTTCCTAAAAATGTGCCAAGCCTTTGATCATAAATTGGAAAAGTTTTGACAACTTTCAAGGTCAAAATTCTTCTGAATGTTTATCTCTACTCCAACTGGATCTTGCAAAGCATTACCAAGTTTAGGCAAATTTAAAAAATTACACTTTGTACTCCTCTGTGGTTTCTAGCAGGCAGAAGCTGGAGTGTCACACTAGCAAAGTCATTCTGACATTTGCCACTCTGGTCAGAATGGCCTTCTCACAGTGTGAGCTGTGCTCACGGGGACAAGCCTCATAAGTAAGGGATGCTTTGGCATTTGGGTTTGCATTCAGATCTAGGACTGTATCGAGAGCTGCTGAAGCCAATAGCAGCCCTCTGTTTTCAGGATTACATCTGAATGGGAGAGATTTTCCTCTGTTCATTTGTATTCAATATGAATTGCTCTCATTTCAAGTCAGAATCTGGTCTTTCATCTGAGATACAATTTATAAAATTTAGAACTCCTTACTTTAGCACTGCTGAGGTATAAAATTATAAAGGTTACTTTATAATAAGGTGGCTTTATCCTCCTGCATGAAGCAAATTCCATGGATTTTAATAAAACAGGCAAACCTTTTTTTTTTTTCCTAAAAAAAGCTGCTGAAAGAGCAGCTTTAGTCCCAAATATCATCACCACAAGTTTGTTTCTGCTTGCACTGTCTTGAACTTCAGATTTCTAAAAAGTACCTTAAAAGTTTTTGTGGGCTGGTATGCAGTCTTATCAAATACTCCTCTAATATGGCTGTCTCAGCTTATTTCCTATTTTAAAAGAAGGAGAGGTGAGTACACAGCATGCTCTTCTCTCATTGAAGTTCCTTGGGGTAGCAGTAAAAGAACACTGTGTTGTGTTTCTCTTCTCCCTCAGGCCAATGTGAAGTGTTTTTACTTCTCCTTCAGCCTTAGATTTGAATTAAGTTTCAGTTCTTAAAAATCAGACACCTGAAGAGGAAGTTAAGAGAGCTTGTTGACCTGAGAAGCCAGGCTATGCCTCAGTGAGATTCTGTTTGCCAAGGCCTTTAGCCATGCTCTTCTTCAGATAGATGATCTTAAGACCAAGCTGAAATCCTGCTCTCACTGAACTTGCTGGCAAAGCTCTTGCTGATTTAAGTGGGAGCAGGATTTCCAAGATGCCACCTTTTTCTTTGTCTTCAGCTCTAGAAGTAGCTATTAGAAGTAGAATCCTCCTGGATTTGGTCCCTGCTCATATTTCCCCATTTCTAAGGAAAATTCAGTGTTGTTCATAACTTCTGCATTTGTCCAAGACCTCTAAGACAATGTTCCTTCATTGGAAACCACCTGTTGTGCTTTTTCCAGGTCTCTGTATGGAGTTTGAGGCTGTGGGAGTAGTTTAAGTGTATTATCAAAGCACTTTACCAGGGACACGGTCCACATAGGGGTGCTGGGTGGGAAGGTGTGTCACATTCTGCAGCAATAATGTCTGAGCTGGAGTCCTCATCCTACTTCTGGGTGAGTTAATCCTGACCTTCTTGGCTTTGTGAAGAAGCAAGGTGTGATAATTTGGGCAGAACACAGCATGAACACAGTTGAGCTACATCTGTGAGTCCCCAGCACCTGCTGCTGGTGGTGAAGTACCTGACCTATGCCATTTCTTCCCCAGGGCTTTTAGCTTTTGGCGTGAAAGAGTCTGCCCTGGTGAACAAAGTGTTCACCTGCATCAATGTCCTTGTCCTTGGATTTGTGGTGATCTCCGGCTTCGTGAAAGGATCTGTTAAAAACTGGAACCTGACTGAACAGGACATTTACAACACCAGCCATAGCATTTTCAAAGACAAGTAGGTTGGATGTTTTCTTTTCATCTCAGAAGCTGGTGTATTTTCAAAAACAAGTTTAAATGGGGGACCAGGTTAGAAAACCAGTGAATGAGATGGCTGCCTCCTTTGTTGGATACCTTGGAAACAAAGCTGTCTTTGGTGTGTGTTTACTGAAAGCAGGCTGTGCTGATGGGCTGAAAGTGCTAGGAGTAGGCTGTGTCATCATGGGCCCTGCTGCAGGATTGACCATTTCTAGCCTTACAACCAATATAGCATCCAAAGTTGAGAGAAAATTGCTCTTTAGACAGTGTCCTACTCAAGTCTACACCAGGCTGGCTCTGGTGCCTGTATGAAGCCATGTCCAAGTATAGCTGTGGACTTTCTTTGTATACTTGGGCAATATCCTTGGGACATTGTTATACCTTATAGAGACCTTGTCCTAAATGTCTCAATAAAATGAAAGCAAGCTGCAGATTATTTTAATGCATTGCTGCAAGCATATAATAAATCTGGTTTTAATGACATTTTGCAGCTTGGCCAAAATTCTGTCATCCTACACAAGATGAAAATTAAGGAGCTTACAAGGCTTACCAGTAAGACAAAGCTATTAATTTTTGCTTGAGACTGTACCACACAGAATAAGGGTCTCCACATATATGAGCTGAGTCCTGGCTTGCTACCTAAACCCTTTATGATGGCCTGCAAGGAAGCACAGTTGGGCAAAATCTGGTGAGATTCCTAAATGTTGTGGGCATCAAATTTATCTCATGTAGAAGCTGCTTCTTGAGCCTCTTTTCAAAATTCAACGTGCTGCAAACAAATTGCTTCTATAGGACAGGTCCCCTCTCCTTCCCTTCTGCTATTCCCATGCAAGGAGCAATTACTGCAGAAGTCTCAAAGTATGAGTGCAGCTCTTTGACCTGTAGGACTTTCTATTTTTGTAAAATCTTTCTGGGGTTTATTTTATCATTGTTTCCAGAGTAATCCACATTTGGGTTGTGCTATTTCTGGTCGCCCGTTTTCATCTAAGTCTCAGCAGAACTTCTATGAGAGAGTTCAAATGCTTGTATGTGAGAAGACTTGCAGATTTGGGGTTTACTTTAGTTTCGCTGCCTGAATTCATCTTCACAAAGGGTATGCTTGTTATATGTCACTCAACACAAGGCGTATGGATCTGGGATCACAATCCAGAGTGCACTGGGATCAGCCTGTGTTTGTCTGTTGACTTAAATGGACTTTGGATAAGGCTCAGCAAAGCATTTGGTGTGTCAGGGATCCAAGCTCCACTTCTCTCTCACAGTTACAGGTATGGTTTGAGTATGACCTTGGCACAAGGAATTTGGAAGTTGAGAATGGAAGATGGGGTGGATTTCAAACAATCATGGCACCCTGCATCCCACTCTTATGTCTACTCTTGTAACCCTTTATCTGAGTCCATCTGAAGTAAAAAGTGGATGGCTCACATGTTTCTCAGTCATCAGCTTTTCCAAAAGCTTCTGTTTGAAGGAATATATGTATCTACACACATGCAGTAATGTTAGGAGAGAATTTTTAATATTCATGCTATTTTCTCCTTGTCTTAGCTATGAGATTTTTCCCACCCCACAAAACAGGTGGTGGGAACAAACCATGAACCATTTTTATTCCATGCATTCCCCAGGCTGTTGCAGGCCAGTCCAAAGCTCAGCAGTGGGCAGGGCTTAGCATTTTGCCTAGTATTTGTATGCTAGCATATGAAAGGGAGAGCCTGCTTCTTCAGACTTTAGCTTTGGATTTTGTTATGAGCTATGTCAATATCTTTGTCAATCCCAGGCAGGCAGGATCACTTCTAACCCAGTTCCATGCCTTTCAGTCAAACACAGGAGGAAAAACTCTACGGTGTTGGAGGGTTTATGCCCTATGGATGGAAAGGAGTCCTCTCAGGGGCAGCCACGTGTTTTTATGCTTTTGTGGGATTTGACTGTATTGCTACTACAGGTAAGAGGGAAGATGTCTTCAATCTGGTTATGAGCCTGGCTGCCAGTAGATTGACTTTCAGTAACATTGCAGAGCACAGATAATACGGAATTCAGGACACAGCATTTGTCGTCCCTCTGAACCTCAGCTCAGAATAGGATTTTGGCTCAGCTACTCCTAATAGTGAAAGTGCTGAATTTGTTCAGGTCTTGGAGTGCCTGAGTGCTGACTTCTAGCTGCTGTGGCACATGGATAAACTGTATAACCATGAGCTTCCTCCCTTTGCCAGCAGGGCCCAAGCTTGTGGATGGTCAGTGATGACACTAACCAGGTCAGACTCCACAGAAAACATGTCCAGGTTTACCAGCTAGGTAAACAGGGAAGGCCCAGTTTCATATGCCTAGTATGAGTTTGAGCCTCTAACTCCAGAAGATACTTTAATCTGTTCTATTCTGGAACAGAGTTCTTCAGTACATTCAGATGAAGAAGCTCTGATGGCTTGGAATATTTTAAAGATCCAGAGAAAGAGGAAGCCTCTGGGGAGTAAGCTGCACACTAGAGCTGTGCTTCAGAATCAGGAGTTTTTACGTGTAAAGGTTGAGAGGTATCATTTTGAGAGAGAAGCCATCAGCATAGTGGTATTTCTTGTGGCTATGATGAGTCTTAATTCCCTGAAGAGAAGATTGTCCTTAATTTCACCTTTGGCAAGAATGGTTGGAACAGAAGGAGAAGGGAATCATCGCAGACAGATAAAGCATTACTGTGTCATGTTCCAAGCAAGGAGTTGGAGATGTGTTGGTTCCATTACTCCAGCCAGCCCTGGAACTTCTCCCTTGTAGGAGAAACATTCATCTGCTTTTGACATGCAGGTGTATGGATCTATGTCCATCAGTTCATCCTGCTGAAA
Organism: Acrocephalus scirpaceus scirpaceus; assembly: GCA_910950805.1. NCBI lineage: Eukaryota > Metazoa > Chordata > Aves > Passeriformes > Sylviidae > Acrocephalus > Acrocephalus scirpaceus. The sequence goes on along the minus strand of OU383774.1, from coordinate 48,093,782 downwards.
TGCTCAGGAGCTCTTGCTTTCAGAGCAGTTTTGTAGGACCAGGAAAGTGCAAATCTATTCTGATCAGTGCCTGAATTTTGAGGAATTTTGGTTTTTTACACACATTTTTTTCCTACTTGGTTGTTGAAAATTTTCCATAAAAACTAGAGGGGATCCTTTTGTTAAGAAGCATTTTCAAAGATCCATATAGCTTTCAGGCACTCTGCCTTTCTCTGGAAATGGGCACCTATGGTGCCATGGTCACGGTTTATTAGTTCTGGTGGAGATGTTACAAAAATGGACATGCACAGATTTTCCCTACAGCTGCACAATAATTTCTTGTTCCATCATCTCTGATCATTGAACTCTTCTTGGGTCTGCACCATCAATAGGATAGAAGGATGATCTGTTTTGGGGAAAGAACTATTTTTTAATCCAGATTGCTTCTGTGCCTGAGTTTACAAGGCTTTCATGAATGTGTGTCAGAAGAAGTGACAGGAGCAGCAGAAATGGGAGCAAATAGGCTGTGGTATCCCAAGTAGATGGAGCAGGCCATCAGCAGCATTATGGTCAAAGAGCACCTTTGTGCCCATGAAACCTTTGAAAGCCCCAGCCAGCACACCAGCTCTAGGTTGGGATAAAGGTCTTGCTTGTCATTTAGCTGATATTTAAATTGCTTTCTTCTAGGTGAGGAGGTAAAAAACCCTCAGAAGGCCATTCCTATTGGCATTGTGGCATCTCTTCTCATCTGCTTTGTGGCTTATTTTGGCGTGTCGGCTGCCCTGACGCTCATGATGCCTTACTACCGGCTGGATACCAATAGCCCTTTACCCAATGCCTTTAAATATGTGGGTTGGGATGGAGCCAATTATGCAGTTGCTGTCGGTTCCTTGTGTGCACTTTCTACGAGGTAAGACACTGCTCTTGATTGTTGCATCTCTCAAGGCAAACATGTACCTCCACCTCCTTTAAGAAATGGAGCAGAGACCAGGGATGAAATTCAGAGCTACTGACCTCAAAAGGACCAGGATTTCACCCTGTGGTAGGTACCAGAGAACCAGGTGACCAGTATCACTTCAGAAACTCCCATCTTAGCAGAAGACCCAGCAGGTGCATCTCAGGAATATAAATCTGGATTGAGTGACTATGTCATGGAGGCAACTATGCAATGCAAGCACAGTTTGGGTGCAAGACATCCCGGCCTGCTGACTTCTGTCAGGTAGTGCAGGGTGCATCTTCAGGAATACATGGGGCTTACCATATCCAGGGCCATCTGTCTGCAGGTTACCTGCAGAACAGCCATCTGGATGGGAGGCAGGGCAGGCTGGAGGCAGAACGTGTCACCTCCTGAACTTGGAAGGCCTATTTCAGATTGACTTAGACATACTCAATTAGGTGAGCAACTCGCAGAGGCTCATAGAAGTTACAGCTCTTTCACTACCTGAAAGTCAGGCTGGTTCTATGCCCCGTTGCTAGGTTTAGCTGTCCAAAATTGTACCGCTGCACCTCAGTTAACAGCTATTAGTAACATGGGTGTTCAGAGGGAGCCCTTGAAGGAGAAGCTGAAGTGAACAAAAGCCACCTGTTCTATAGTTACACTGCCATAAACTTGCTTTTGCTTGTGTGCCTATGCTCAGCAGGAGGTGATGTAAGTAGATTATTTCTCCTTCCTGTGTCCGTAGTCTCCTTGGCTCCATGTTTCCGATGCCTCGAATAATTTATGCTATGGCAGAAGATGGACTTCTCTTTAAATTTCTGGCTAAAGTCAATGAGAAGAGAAAAACTCCCTTAATTGCAACAGTGACATCTGGAGCTACTGCAGGTAAGATCCAAAGACTTGCATGAATCTGTGGAAAGGAGACATAAGCTCATCTTCAGGGCAGATAAGTCTGCCTGGCTGTAGCCCACTTACTAATTGGATATATTGCAGAATACAACATCCCAGAGGGTGTCCTGGATTTCCAGGGCATGCCCTGGAGAGTCTGGGTGAGCATGAGTAGCTTGCTGTGTGCTTGTCCCTCTTTGTCAGAGCTCATTTCTGCCATCCTGTCTCATGCCAGGAACTACTGTTATTTGCTCAGCCAGCCTTAAAAGTAATTAACGCCCTGCGAGGAAGCAGCCAGTGGTGTCCCAGCATCCTTGTGGCTGTTGGCCTGGCTTGGCTGAAGACACAGCACTGCCTGTAGGTAGCAGCCCTGCAGAAGATGCCAGAGCAGCCGGAGACAGGCAAATGGCCCATGTGGCACTGGCATTTGTTAATCAGTTAGTCACAGGTGGCAGCCATCCTGTTCTCCCCTTCCTTCTCCTGGCCCCCCATAAATGCAGGAATTAAACCTCCCAGGCAGCAAGGATGAGCAGCTTACCCTGTTCTTGCAGCCACCCCCTTCCTCATGATGCCTGGCAAAGAGGAGAGCCTTGCTGCTTCCTCTTTACCTTCTGCTGCAAATTCAGGATAAGCTGTGGCTAAAAGAATGTGCCACTTTTGGTGGGGAGCAGCTGGACCGCTGCCCTGGGCTCTGAGCTCCTGTGAAAGGGCTCAGCTCCTGCTGCTGGGACTTGCAGAGCCTCCTCAGAGCTTCCTTCTCTTGCACCTTCCTCTTCAGGTATTCTTGGGTCCAGACCATGGTGGGGTAGGAAGAAGAGTAATATAAAGTGGAAAAAATTAAAAGCTTTACGGTCTCATCCAAGTGGTCCATAGTGCCTATGACCAAAACCCACACAAAGCTGCAGGGACAGCATTTGCCAGCTGAGTTTTAATGCTGGGCTGGTTGTTGGGCTCCAGCTTGTGCATTAAGGCTAGGCTGGGCCAGGCTCAGCTCTAAGGTCCCTACACTCTCATATGACTGTTGGTGTCACCCGGTGTCTAACTGTGTGTCTTTTATTCATTTATTTGCCTTCTGAAAGCCCTATACAAAGTCCTGTACAGCTGGGGTTACCTGGTGAGGGTGTGTAAGCAGGGTGATCCATAAGGAATGGCAGCCTTTTTCTGGAAATCCCCATGATGACATCTGCTACTTCAAGATGCCTTCTTTGATGCTTGGTCCCATTGCATTCAAAAGCCTAATTTCACCTCGGCTGAGCTGAGACACCAGGGCAAGGTGCTGCCCATCTTCTGTTCCCTCTAGCTACTTCCAGGAGATAACTGTGACTTCAGTAGTGCTGCAGCTCCACCGGGGGGACTAACAATGAGGTTGTGGCTTAAACCCCTGCTTTTTGTTGGTAGCTGGGTGAACATAGCTGTGTGAGACAAACAGGCTGGAATTTACTGTAGTAAGCATTTCCTATTGTTTCATCTAGTGAGGCTGGGACAGCCTGTAGAACCTTAGGGTATTCATGCACCAAGGCCTGCCTCTCCTTGTCTTGGGATATCTTGAGCTCCCCTACCAAGTCTTGAGCAAGAGTCACATGTGTGCTGCATCGTTATTAACGCTCCTGAGATGTGCATGTTCTGCCATGTTGCTGATTTTTCTTCTCTCCTGCCTTGCTCTCCTCCTACAGCTGTTATGGCCTTTCTCTTTGACTTGAAAGATCTTGTGGACCTCATGTCCATCGGGACCCTCCTGGCTTACTCCTTGGTAGCAGCCTGTGTGTTGGTACTGAGGTAAGAATGTAGAAGCTTTGTCTCTTCTGGCACACAAAGAGAATTCCACACAGCAGTTAGATGCCCTCATAGTTTCTACGGGCACATCTCCAGCTACAGGCATGTGAAAAGCTTGTTTCTTTAAGCTCATAAGGGATTGTGTTAGTTGGATCTACAGGGAGGTTCTCTGAACTTGGTTAACCCTTGTTCCATGCCAGTCCTACTGTGGTCAGCTCTGAATGCCCCAGGAGATATGCCAAGGGCTAGGGATGAAAGATGTGTGATCCTGGATGCCTGCCTTGTCACCACTCTTCTCCCTGCTCTTGTCCGCAGTGGGGATACCATTTCAGGTTGTCCTCCTTTTGAAAGGGGATTTGAGATGAAGTCTAGCAGCAGGGAAAGAGCTGAGCATATGTTTGCAGGATCAGTGTGTGTCTTTTAGAAGTGCTGAGCTGCCACAGCTTCCCAAATATAAGCTAAAAATTTTGGGTCTTCAGTGTTTGGCACCTTACAGACAACAGCACTCAATGCAAAAAATGTCTGAAGTTCATGTTACTGAAAAACACCTTTGTGTGTTGAATGACTTTGTGTGTTGACTGATTCAGAATCAGATGGAGGCTTTCACAGAAATTGCACTGAACTAAAAACAGTCTTGCAACAGGTGAAGGGCCAGTGCTTTTCTGTACCATTGCTTTGTGCTTGTGCTCTCCTCCCTGCCCCTTGAAAATTCTTGCCAATTTACCTTGTCCGTCTTAAGTTTCCTGATTTCCCAGCCTACTCTTTCCCTCAGAGCTAGAAATGACTTTTTAATTTGTTTTTGCAAGCTGCTGTACCTATTGCATGACATTTTCCCCATCATGGGTTGGCAGAGCCGACAGCCTGTTTTGTAGTAGCTTGGGCAGCTGATTTGTCTGCCTCTTGACTGCTTAATGATGTAGCAGCTGAACTGTTTCCAAAGCTGTAAGATCCTACCACTAGTTTCTTGCTGTGGCTGGACCCAAGGATTTCAGTGCATTTCACAATTCTCGGTGTTTAACAAATGCCTCATTGTGAACACATCCACACAGGAACAGTTTTAAGGTGACTTTCAAAGTGGCCCAGTCCTTTAGTCAGACTTGCGGCTGAGCAACTTGACAAAACCTTCTGTAACAGAGAACTGAGGCTGGAAGAATTTTTTTTTATTTATGGATTCACATGGCTGTGTGTCACAGCTCTGTTGAATGTGCTGTTCATAAATGCAACAACCATTCTTGCTTCAGCTCTTCCTTCCCTGTGTGGCAGCAGACAAGCTGGCAGAAGAGCCTGGGGTGGAAGAGTATGGGGCACCAGGAGTGTTGCTGCAGGGTGTGATAGCTGTTAGTTCAGCCACCTCTGTGCCAAAATGCAACAGCTGAGCTGCCACAGATGACACAACGGCTGGGTTATGACCATCAGTCTTTCCATCTGCTGTTTCCTTCTCCTGTCACCCTGTCATGTCTTGGTGACATTGATGAGAGGGTTCATGAAAGGGAGCACTGTCCACTTTAAAACACTTACATTACAACCAAGCTGTGGGTGATAAGAGCTGGCCATATTTGCTTACATCATTCCCCAAATTTCCCCTTGAAGCAGAAGGGTATAGACATGACATGGACCTATTCTGGTGCTGTAAAGGTCTGGCATGCATCCGTGACTATCTGTGTAGCTTTTAAATGAGTGGTACCCTCATTTAGAAGCCAAACTAACAGGCTCTTTGTGTCATTTCCTTTTTCTAGGTACCAGCCAGAGCAGCCTAATTTGGCATACCAGATGGCTAGGTCCACAGAGGAGACAGATAACAACGAGTCTGTGAGCACCAGTGAGTCACAGGCTGGGTTTCTGCCAGAGGAAGAGGAGAAGTTTTCCCTCAAAGCCATACTGTGTTCCACAGATTCAGATCCTTCCAGATTCTCTGGTTCGGTGGTGAACATCTCAACCTTCGTCATTGGTAAGTGCTGGGCAGTGTGTCTCTGGGGCAATGAGTCAGCTGGTAGGGCTTTGTACACACCATGGTGGGAAAACTCACCTCCCTGATGTGATTTCGATCAGCTCTTGTAATGGCCAGGATAACTGAAGATTAAATTTCTGACTTAAAAACCTACAGATGGAGTGTGTGGGGGTGTATAGTGGGAAAGGCATATCTGTTATGGTTAAGGGGTTCGTGAGTCGCTGTTTTGTTTGTGAGCTTTCAGATTCTGCTTTGCCTGCTTATGATTTTTTCTTGGGTTTTCCTTGTATCTAAAAAAAAAAAAAAATCAGTAACCTTTGGTGTGTGTTCACAGGTTTCCTTATTGTGGGTATCTGTATCCTGACTTCCCTTGAGCAAAACATTCTGATAAACACTGTACAGATTATTGCCGCCATCCTTGTTGTCACTGTCATCTTCATTATACGGAAACAGCCTGAAAGCAAAACCAAACTCTCCTTTAAGGTGAATGTCCTGGGACATGTAGCTAGAAAAGAGGTGCCTGGGAGGTGGTTGGAGGAGGAAGTGCATGTGTTGGCCCATATCAGAAGGGGGTCACTGGCCAAATGGACGTGCATAGAATATAGGCATGGTGTGAACTTCTCTATCCAGGAGAAGCTGGAAAGGCAGAACCTGCTGCAGAGGTGTGGCTGGAAGGGAAGGGCAGGACCCTGCTTTTGAAAGCAGATGGTTGTAGGATAGGGAAGAGACAAGAGACTGGAGAAAAGGGGATCGTTGTGAAGGGCCACATCAGATCATGGATACAAAAGGAGAAAGAACACAAGAAGTAAACTTGTTTGCAAATATCTAAGGCTCTAAGGAAGTGCTCTTTCATGTCCCCTTTTGCTGCCATGGAGGCTAAGGGATGACCATTCTCTTTTAAACAGCTTCAAGTATGAGGAACTCTGTTATTTTCCTGCCCTCTCCAAGCACACCATCCTTTCTGTATTAAATAAACACTGGGATGGGTTTTTTTCTCCCAATGTAATCCTACAAGTCATGCTTTATCATATTGATTTCAGGTAGTTCTCCAATTTATTAAATTAATTTTGGATTTTAATTCTGTCCTCTAAGCTGTGTGGAATCCCTGCAGCCTTTTGATACAATACATAGGAGTTGGCCCTGGCAGGATAAATTATAGTCACCTGCCTTGCCTGAGAGACAGGACCTGCCAATGATGCTCTGTTCCCCAGGTTCCCCCTTGCCCTGTGGTTTTTCCCCCGTTCCTTTGTGTCTGACCCTGGTGACCGGCCCTGTCTCCCTATAGGACACTGATCTTACCTGCCCTTTGCACCACCCCCGTGCCTCAAGGTCACTGGCTGCTGTAGCTCTTACTTAAGCCAGGACCAGCACATCAGCCCTCTCTTTGCACTGGGCACCCCTTCAGCACCACCTGGAAATAAACTGCTGGAACCAATCCAGGCAAAGGGCCTTCTGCCTCTCCTTGCTGCTGGCTGCATGGCATGCGTGTGGATGTGTGAGCTTGATTGCTTTGCCTGAGTTTCTCCGAGTGGCTTCTCCTCCAGAGTGGTTTGCTGGGGATTAGGCATCAGCTCCACTCCTAGATACACGATGTTACAAAACTGCTTTCATTTTAATTGCTCTTCAATTAAAGTTTTTCAGTAAATTCACAGATTTCAATAATTTCATACAACCAAGGTTTTCCAAGGTTGTGTTTGCAGCTCATTTGGGGTTATGGTCCCAAAGGTGGGAACAGAAATATTCAGGAGCAAAAAACTGAAGGACTCTCATCTAGATCATATTTTCTGAACATGCTTCTGAGGAGGTCTGTTCACACAGGATCCTGTCACTCAGGATATTTCACCTCCTTTTTTTCCCTCAGCCACTACCCTGTCCAAGAAAAAAGAAAATGATACCTGTCACAGCTAAATCTGTAATCATAAAATCATAGAATGATTTAGGTTGGAAAAGACTTTTAGGACCATCAAAAGTCCAACCATTAGCCCAGGACTACCAACTCCACCTCTAAACCATGTCCCTCAGTGCCACATCTACATGCCTTTTAAACACCTCCAGGTATGATGACTACACCACTTCCCTGGGTAGCCTGTTCCAATGCTTGACAACCTTGTTTCTTAACTCCTTGCTGTTCTTTGGGCATATACAACCTGACTGTGATTTTTCTCCAAAATCACTCTGGAAATCCAAGGCCGACCTGTTTGTTTCCCAGTTGTTTTTCTGTATTTTTTAATGGGTAATTTTTCTCCCTTCTCCAGTCTTCAGAGACTTTACCAGTCAACCAAGAGCTCTCAGAGTTGCTTATTTAATAGTTCAGACATCACTTCTGCAATCTCTGGGTACATATCTCACCCACCTAGGGAAATTTTATTTGTCTCTACTGACTTGACAAAGCCAAATTTAGAAAAATATTCTTCTTTTCTTTTCTAATTTGTGTTCCTATCCCCTTTCTCTAATGATGTGAGCATTTTTTTTTTTTTGTGAAGCTTAAATCAAGAAAGGCTCACATTTCAGCCTATTTGTTTTTGTAAATCTCCTTTTCCCTTAGGAATGAAGTTCGCTTTCCACTTAATTCCACCATATTCAGAAACTTTTCTGTTATTATAATTTGCTTTGCTTGATTTTATATTTGCAGTGCTATTTTTTGTATTCTTATTTTTGCATTTTGGCTTTGCTGTCTCATTCTTTTTTGATTCTCAGACCACTAAGGTATTTTTAGTACAGCTGTAGTCATCTCTTGTAGTATTTGCTGGTTTTCTTTGCTGTGGAATAATTTGCTGTCTATTACTTCATTGCCTTGGTACCTGATGGATAAAGTACCTCAGGTCCCACCTCTGACATTCCCCTTACCTTCATCTCTTGGTCTTCAATAGGTGCTTGTCATGATACAGTCCTTGGTTTTTACTCTTCTCTCCTTTGCCCCACAAGTATTAGTATTGCCACTAAAATTTGCCTCTTGTCTCCTTCTAGACCACAAGCTTTTAAAACAGCTGAACAGCATCGTTCACATCCCCCTCCTGTGGTGGACAGATGTCCTTTTGGGTTTAACCTTGCCTTTTCTCAGATCTGGCAGCTGAAGAGTTGGTAACAGCCATCACTTCCCATTTTCAAGGGATGTGATGTTCTTTCCTGCTCATTAATCATGCTTGTAGATGTAACATATCCCTTGTTCTTTTGCAGGTACCTTTTCTGCCCTTTCTTCCTATTGGGAGTATTTTTGTGAATGTTTACCTCATGATGCAGCTAGACGCAGGCACATGGATTCGGTTTGCAATCTGGATGCTCCTAGGTGAGTTCAAGTAAAAAATGCTGTGTTCAAAGTTACTAGATTTTGTTAACCATAAATTGATTGTAGCATTCTAGAGAGGGATTCTGCGCTCTTATCATCCTTGGGCAACCCTGGTGACTTGACTAAAGCCATTTAGCCAGCATGTAACAAGCTTTGTTTCAAATTCAAGGGTCTTGAAGTTTTTGTGTGGACAAAACAACAACTCATGGCCCATCTTATGGGTCTTGTTGCCAGCAAGAAATCATAGAACATTTCTTGTTGTCTGGCCTTGCACTACTGTCCAGGTGGTGGGGCTTGTGCTTCTGGAGCTGAAGATGCTGAGCTGCATGCCAAGATGTTCCCAGCCATAGATAAGGCTGAATAGTCTGAAATGCTCAAATCAGAATCCCATTTGGGGCTGGGATAGATTGACTTTCAACGACTGGTGCCTGTGTGAATGGCTTTTTTCCCTAAAGAAGATAATTGCTGTCTGCTAGAAGCTAACCATGAGGATGGCTGGACTTAGACTGGTGTAACTTGTGTCAGAGGCTGTGAGTAGGGGATTCTGTTTCTGTACAGAGCTTACAGTGCCCTCTCCCTTGGCTTCCACAGGCTTTATCATCTACTTTACGTATGGAATATGGCATAGTGTGGAAGCCAGCTACGCAGCCTCAGCAGAAGCGGAGAGAAACACAGACACTGGCTCAGACAGCTGTAAATGACTGTTCGGCTTACGGGCGACTGAAAGAATGGCTGCAGTGAAAGAGACTTTTTGATGGGGATCCTGAACCAGATTACACCTGTAATCAGTTGTGCAGGAATAAGGAAGTGGAATGCAGGCCTCCCCAGCTTGGTCACTGCAGCTTGCAGTTTGTTTAGCAGCACAGTCAAAAGGGACCACAAGACGAAAAGACACAACTCCGGCATATTCCCAGCAGCACTGGCAGCTCAACTGGGGTGCTTCCCTCTCTCCCTCTCCTGTTTTTTTTTCCCCAGTGTGTAGAAAGAGAAATGCTTCTGTGTGCAAATGCTGCTGCTATGAAACCAGGCCTCACAAATGTCCTTCTTTCAGTAGCCCTGGGAATTACCTCCCCACAGATACTCTACTTGATTATACATGGAGCAGATTTTGCAGTGCTTCTGTCAGGCATAGACCAGGATCCATCCTTCACCCTGTGTACATTCTGTGTACACACACACACACACACAAAAAAAAAAGTTCTCACCAAACATTACATTTCACCAGTTTAACAAAGCACTTGCAGGATTTGCATTCTTTAAAATATCAGGTCTTACCTTTTTTGTTTTATTTAACAGGGTTTTTTAGCTACGTGCTCACATGCTTTAAAGTATGTCACTGCTGTGAAATGTTGGGAAGGTTTGTGGTCACTGATTGTCAGGTGAGTGATCACTTGCCAGCACACAGGTAACACCAGCAGGTGTTTCTCCCAACTGTACACTCCACAGAGGAATTGCCAGCTTAAATCAGGAAACCATGTGGTGCAAGTATTGCAAAGGCTTGAAAACAATGGGTGTCTCCAAGGAGCAGTCCTGCCTCTTAGCCTCAGAAATCACCAGTGGTGTGGCTGTAGTGGTAGGGGTGGCCAGCAGAACTGAGCTAGCTCTGACACCAAGTCCTCCCCCCACATCAGTTTTGTGTGCTGGCTGCCTGGCATTAGCAACTTTGGTTTGGCTTTGGTGGGTGGAGCACATTCCTGCCCTGGAAAGGGAAGCACAGGAGGATCCTCAGAGGCATGAAGTTCTTACATAAGGGGAGGCTGTGGGGTGTGCAGCGGCTTCTCAGTCCTGGCAGAGCATACAGCCCAGAAAACACCATTAAGTGTAAGGTCTGACTTGCTGAGGGGAGCTTTCCCTTTGGGGCTGGAGATCGTCCCCAGAGCCTGCCTGTAGTGAATGGCAGGAAATTTGGAGTTGAGACTAGGGTCTGTATTTGATTAGCAATGCCTTGGTTTTGGCTGTAAGACGATTTTTTGTTTCAATTCTCTCTAATAGCTTTCCCTAGCCAAATTAATCCACTACCCTAAAAAGGCTTATTAAAGCACCCTGAAGGTGAGCCATGCCAAAGTAATGCCACTGATCTAAATTAATGCTTCAGCTTGTACTGAAAAACAAATCATAGAATTGTGGAATGGTTTGGGTTGGAAGGGGACCTTTGAAGGTCATCTGATCCAGCTTACCTGACACCAGCAGGGACATCTTTAACTACATCAGGTTGCTCAAAATCCTGTCCAGCCTGCTCTCAAACACTTCCGAGGCTGGAGCATCCCAGATAGATACTGCAGAAATCCCCTTTCCCAATGTGAGTGTCTTGGTTTGAAAGACAGGTATCTGCTAAGGAGGGGCAGGCCCTCCCTAGGAAATGGAGAATTCAAATCCCCTCCCTCTAAATGATTGTAGTTTAGAAAATGAAAGGGGCTTTCAGGCAGAGATATGGGGATAGGAATAACAGTTCTTTACTAGTATGTATAACAAGGCAAACAAACAACAACTACAGCATTAATAGTGAACAGAACCAGGGACTTAAAGGGGCTTTGTTTCACAAAGCCCAGGGCAGTCTGATCTCTTGGGACTCCAAGAGCACCAAGCTGGAACGGTGGAAAATCCCGGGCTGGTGGATGAGACCGGAAGCTCCGTCGGTGGTCACTGGAAGGGCAGGGATGTCCCGGCAGGACGGGGCAGTGCGGGGCCACGGTGTAGCAAAAAGCCCCAAAGCAGTGCCAAAGAGAAGCGGTGGTGGTGGGACAGGGCCGGGCCAGCTCCAGCAGGGCAGCAGGAGGAGAGCTCAGAATTCCAGGGCACATGAGCAGAAGGATGGTGGATTTCTCAGGACCAGATTTGGTGGTGACAGTGAATTCCTCCTCTGCAGCCCACAGCAGCCTGGCAGTGCTCTTTCCGATTCCGAGCGCAAGAGGGCTAGGCTACCTCCAGCCCCGTCTTTTACCTGCCCCCAAACCCCGCAGTATCTTTTCTTCCCCTTGGAAAGAAAAACTCTCAGAGACCAAAAAAGGGTGTAGTCTCTCCTTTGGCCACTTTTTTTGTTTTGATCAAGCACCCATAAGTACCCAGTAGTTAGTCTTCTAGCAACGTAAGGGGGAAAAATTCTATAAGTAAAAAAGAAACTAATCTAACCCCCAACAGAGTGGATGCTTTCCTAGGTGTCCTTCATACTACTGCCTCTGAACACTGGACAATTTTAATTTGTTTGTCAGCATGGCTCTTGCTGATGAAACGACAGGCTCTTGTACCTGTCATCAAGTTGGAGAACTGAACAGACCCCTGCATGACTTGCCCTGGGTCTCTCCAGGCATCTGATGCAGCAGAAAGGGGAATCAGACCATATCCTGGATTACATGGCTGGATTGTGGACCATTTCTCATGTTTCCAAGAGACTTTATAGCCTTTTTGCCCACTGAATGGTTTTAATCTTTTAATTCTAGTACACTGGGAGGCTTTTCTTGTCAGGATTGGAATTTGAGGATGTGAAGGCAATGTGTTCATTGCCTCCTAGGTGCAGCTTCCCCTACCAAATGAAGTTGGGGGTCTGCTCCAGTCAGTGGGTCTTGACCATCTACCAAGCCTTTGCTCCTCATGCTTATATGAAGTCTTACCTCAAGCAGGGAGAGATGAATATAAAAATTAAAAGCCATTAAGTTGAAGTCTATTTGGCTTAAACACAGGCAAGGTCAACACACTCCACAGCCTCCCAAAAGGCACAAAAAATCTGGGGGGAGGGCAACAAGATGAAAACTCAGACAAGGATCAAAGTTTTGTATTGTATTAAAAATATAAGAATGTTTTTCCTACCTGGCTACCAGCTTCTGTTCAATGAAAACATGAAGCTTGTGTCCTTGCCAAAGCTTCTCCTGCACTGAGCAAGCCAGGGGCTTGGTGAAAAATCTTTCAGGAGGGTGTTGTCAGGCACATTACCAAGGTGTGCTGTGACCCAGCCCCTATGTAATTCTTGTAGCAAACCCTGAGCAGCTCTGTGGCTCTCAGCAGGAGGGCAGGGTGAAGGGGACAGGGGATAAGGTGTTGAAACTGAATGAACTGGAACAGTGGAAGTTCAGGTGTTTGCTGATGAGCCTGAACCACTGGCAGAAATGTTCCTGTTACCACGTGCTGCAGCATGGCACTTCAGTGGAAACGTTGCAGACCACAATCACTGTTCTGGGAGTCCCAGTCATATTGGAAACATCCTAGAAAATGAGTCCATGGAAACTCACAGCATGTGAGCCACTGTCAGGTAATGCAGCTGACCAGCCCTGCTGCCAGAAAGCTAATGACTATCTAGCTTCAGTCTTTACCTTAATGGGGTAATCCTCTGAAGGAGTTTTGCTTTATTTCGCATTCATCCCAGTTTCTGTATGCACAGAAAACACGGCAGGACATGCTGATCTGTGTGCGTCAGGCCACAGGTGCCCTGGCGCACGGATTTATTATCAGGAATATATTACACTTATCTGTACATCATAATTGAAATAATACAAACTCTTCCTGTAATCATTAGCCACATAGTAAACGGGACCACAGAACTCCTGCCACATGGGAAAACTGTACAGAGGCTCCTCAGAGTGTCCATGGGACACAACCACCATCAGTGCAGAGACAAAATACCTGATTTTGCACTTGATAGTTTTTCCTTTCCTCCCCCCGCCTGCTACCACCACGAGCCTTTGCCACTGTGCATCAACTGAGTCAACCTGTCTGCCAGCAGTCACTCGAGGTGCAATCCCAGTAGGGCCAAATGGTACCTTCCCACAATAATAAGGAGTTTTCCATGGCCCCCCACTTGCTGCTGGCTCTCCTGCCATCCCATGGCAGATACCTGCTCCCAGTGCCTGTCTCTGGAACCCCTTGGGAGCAGCTGTAGGCTGGTTTTATTGCTGCTGCACCCTTCTGCATTGAGTAAAGATTAACAAAATCAAACAGCTTCCTTAAAGACAGAGATGATAAAACCCCTTCTGCTTAGTGCTGGCTACATTCCCTCTCCTGCCAAAGGCCATCCTGTTTCCAAATGGGAAAGTCCCCACAGTGGCCATGGTGTTCGGGAAGTTTCCAGCCCTGCAAAAGCAAACACTTCCCCTTGCTTGTCTTTGAACAAGGACCAGGAGCATGGAATAGAGCTACGGCCCCGACCCCACTGGGAATGCCAAGCTCACCTTACATGGTTGCAGCTCCCTGGCAAGAACAGGGCTTACCAGCTTGGGACCCGGGGTGCACCCGGGGGTCTTCATTCCCTGGGAATGGCTGCCCCATTCAGGGGCTGCTGCCTTGCTCCCTCTTGTCCGAGTGACCTGGGCTTTTCTTTCACACCTACTTCAGCATGCAGAGGCAAAGAAAGACAGGACAGAGGAAAAGTATAAAAAAGGAGTAACCTTTTTTGGGGAAAAAAGTCTGTGTTTCTGGGCTTGCACCAGAAGGAACCACTCTTCACACCCCCCACAGGAACAGGTTGCTGGGTCCCTCTGGTTAGGCAGAACTTTCTGCAGCTTTGCTTGTGGTTGGGCAGGCCCCAGAGGGTTTGCCAAGGAAGAATCCAGTGAGAGGCAGGATTGGGAGGCAAAAAGTAGATGGGAAAGGGATTGGCAATCATACCAAATGATGATGGAGCTGGGTTCATTCCCAGTTTTCCCACCATAAAAGCCCCACTCCCAATTCACTGCTGGAAGCATCTCTTGAATACGATTTTAAACCAACGAAGTGATAGGGAAAGCACCATATATGAAGGGGAAAGATGAATAAATTACAACAGGTCCAGCCAGCCTGTCCTGGGCCAATAATATGCTTTAGTGCATTTCAAGTTTTGAGTAGCAAAACTTTAAATCGAGGTAACAACTCCAGTTGTATCATCTCAACCATTTTTACAAAGGGTAAAATGGAGAATCCTAGAAACTACCAACAAGCCACTCTGACTAATCTGATGTCCTTCTGCAGTGGTGTGACTGCGTTTATGAGTGAGGAATGAGCAATTGATGTAATCTACCTGGACTCTGCAAGGCCTTTGACATAATCCCACACAGCATCCTAAACTGGGGAGATACGGCTTTGATGGGTAGAAGCTGGATATGGAATTGACTGGATGGTTGCACTCAGAACAGCTCAATGTCCAAATGGCCATCAGAAAGAAGTGGTGTCCCTCAGGGGTCAGTATTGGGACCAATACTGTGTAATATCTTAAATGATGCAGACAGTGGGATCAGGTGCATCCATGGCAAGTTTGTGTATTGACACCAAGGTGAGTGGTTCAGCTGGTACACTGCAAGGAGGGGATGTCATCCAGGGGGAGACGGACATGCTTGAGAGGTGGGGCCACGTGAACATCGTGAGGTTCAACAAGACCTGCAAGGTCCTGCACCTCGGTTGGGGCAACCCTTGGTATGAATACAGGCTGGGGGATAAAGAAATGGAGAACAGCCCTGCTGAGAAGGACTTGGAAATAACTGGTGGATGAGAGGCTGGACATGAACCAACAATGGGTGCTCAAAGCCCAGAAAGTTAATTGTATCCTGGGCTGCATCCAAAGCAGTGCAGCCAGCAGGGCAAGGGAGGGGATTCTGCCCTTCTACTCCACTCTTGTGAGACCCAACCTGGAGTGCTTCATCCAGTTCTGGGGATAAAAAGGACATGGACATATTGGCTGGGTCTAGAGGAGGGCCACAAAGACCTTAGAGGGCTGGAGCACCTCTTCTATGGAGATAGGCTGAGACACTTGGAATTGTTCAGCCTGAAGACTCAGGGGAGATCTATTAGCAGCCTTCCAGAACCTCAAGGAGGCCTATAAGAAAAATGGAGACATTTTACCAGGGCCTGTAGTGATAGGACAAGGGACAACATTTTTAAACTGAAAGAGGATAGGTTTAGATTGGACATAAGAGAATTTTTACAATGAGAGCAGTAGGATACTGGAACAGGTTGTCCAGGGAAGTTGTGGATGCCCCATTCCTAGAAGTGTTCAAGGCCAGGTTGGATGAAGGTCTGAGCAACCTGGTCTAGTGGAAAGTGTCCATGCCCATGGTGGTGGGGGCTGGACTAGATAGTCTTAAATTTCCCTTCTAATCCAAATCACCCTATGAGTCTGTGATCTCACTGTATCAGAATTATATTGGTGGAATGAAAGATGACAATGCTGTAGGTGTTGCAAATAGCTGTGCAGTTAGCAAGTATCAAAATGATTAAAGTTGTACTTGGCAAGAAGGGGCTTTGTGTGCATGTGCGTGCTAGGTAATCTATCTTTCAGGTTGTACTTGCTGGACACACTAAAATCTAGCAATGCATTTCAACAGTAGTAGCTGGGGTGGTGTGATCTATTCTAACAAGATGCTCAATTTACTCAGTATCACAGTACCATGCAAAAGCTGCTACAAAAATAAACTTCTCTAAAAAGGAGAAAAAAAATCATCTTTCTTTTTAACACTGTGGAACAGGCCACAGGTGCTTTGATGGTGATTGAAGCTGTATCTAAGCTGCAGTCTGTGAATCCTGAGTATTTCCTATGTTTCCCAGGAAAGCTGAAGCACAGCTCCCACTTGAGCAGGATGGTGCCACCACACACCCGGGTGAGAAAGCCACCATCCCTGCAGCACTCCTGCACCTCAGGGATTTCCTCCAGGTACTGTCGCCCTGCTGACTTTGACCCCAGTGCACAGAGCAGACCTGCAAGCAGGCTCTTTGCCCTAAGGTGGGTAGAAAAGCATCCCACAGATCTCTCTTTTTTTTTTTTTTTAATTATGCTCAGGGATATTTTTATCTAGTTAGCAAAGCCCATGAGGGCCCTCCAGACAGTCTCACCCCTACTTCTCCTTGGCCTCACGATTCCCTCAGGTGGGGGGTCACCCCAAGCCTGGCTGAATATTTTTGCTTCCAGAGAAAGTTAAAGGTAGTTTAGCCACTCATTTCCATGAATCTTCAAAGTGCTCTGTAACTCTGAGTAAGCTGTAGCAATATGAAATAATGCAGATATATGGAAGGAAAGAAATTCTGACCTCTTCTGCACCTATGAAGTTGGCTATGCTCTATTTGGCATTGAGGTGAAAGGAAGCTAGAGCCCTAGCAGATGCCCAGTATCTCATCTTACTATTGGAAACCTCTCATCCAGCAAAGGTCAAGGATAAACAACTTATTTTCTCTTTCTTGCTTCTGGGACTTGAAATAAAACAAAATGGACAGAAACCTACAGCCAGAGATTTTGATTGCATCCTAACCATGACAAGATAAGATCTGACTGGGATTGAAATAAAGACACTAAAATTGAACCATGTTAACCAGTAACCTCTACCACATTTGCTAAAACTCTCAGTTTTCTCATCTCTAGCCTATCTCCACTTAAAATATCAATGCTAAGAGTTAAAAAGCCGTGGATGGTATGCATATCTTTTCTGGTGTTCAATGCAAAGGTGATGGTTTTGAAGGCAGTACTGTCTTAGAATTTCAAATTCGCTGGTGTTCATGTTACATAGAGTACCACTTGGTGGTCACTTGGAAGGCGCTTCTACTTCTGTGTAACTTTCTTCTAAGTTGGGTATAAATATTCCTGGGAGGCTAAACAGAAATGCATTTTGTTTAGATACAAGTCTTAGGCACGAATTAGAAAACTGCTGACTGTAATGAAAATATATCAGCACTTAATAGTATCCAATAATATAAAAAATGTAATTCAGAACATCTGCAACTACGTATATATGTGTGTGCGTCTATATATAGGTATAAAGGTACAATACGTACATGTATATAAACACAGACACATATACAGAAATATTCACAACTTGAACTCTATTTGTAACTAACCTGAAATACTGCAGCAAAAGTTCATTCTGATGAACCATTAATAGAGCATTTCCCAACTTTTGGCTCTAACCATAGTTAAAATGTTCACACATCAAACTACATCTTTTGCTATCCTAACCTTCTGCTGTTCTAGTTCTTGCTATCTTTTTTGCTACCCTAATCAACATGTCAGAACCAAGACTTTCTATTTGGGGACTGTAAGAGTACCCTGCCTAGTGTAAAACTGTGCAGCTGCTGAACATGCTTGCAGCCATGAACCCTGGGCGCCTGCTGATGGTAGTACTTCCTTGGATGGTAACAGTTTGCAGATTGGAAATGCATAAAAAGGCAGGGAACCTTCGGCACACAGCTGCTGATTCATCGCCTCAAGGTTCTGACTTTTGCTGGAGAGGAGTTCCCTGATGAGCAGCGATAAAAAGGAGTGGATGGTGCGGGTGGGAGTTTGACGGGGCTCACGGCATCTCCCTCCTGCAGCTTCCAGAGGAGCTCCTCATTAGTCCTGCTGAGCTTCTTCTTCTCCTCCACTTCTTTCTCAACATATTCTTGAAGATTTGCATTCTCCTCTGACAGTTGCCTGGAGAGAGAGGCAGGACAACATGTAAGGCACTCCAGGGCAAAGATGGTGGCATTCATGCAGCCAGGGCCAGGCAGGACACTGAGCACCCCCTCACCTTCCCCTTCCCCTAGGGCTGCACCTGAGCTGCTGAAGGCGTGTCCCCAGATCACTGCTGAGTGAGAAAGTCATCTCCACAAGTCACAGCTTCCCCCCAGTGTCTGATTCTGCTTCCAGATGCACCTGTAACTTTGCTGTACACACCTTTGAGGCACCTCAGCTGCCAAAGCTTAGGTGGGATGAGCCCCAGCCTTTCTCCCTGGCCTTGTGGCATTTGTGGAGTGTCAGAGTAAATGCAAAGAGGTGTGGCAGCAGTTGCAGCCATGATTTTTTCCACTTGCTGCTACAGTATGCAAATGAAGCATTCTGGCCTTTCCATGCTCTGAATTTCGAGATGTCCTGATGCAGGACACTGATCAGTTCCAAGGCTTTCCCTCTGCTCCGTAAAAGGTCATGAGGTTATGGGTCCTTCTCCAGCTCCTTCCTCCTTGGTCCCAAAATTGCCTCTATTCCTGACTGCAATGCTAGAAAGACTTCACCAGTAATGACCAGGGAGGTATTCTCCCCAGAATGCCCAGTAACTTCATGGCTTTTTTGGAGCTGGGGCATGGAAATCTCCTATGGGCACCACAGCCTTAGTGAGTCTGCCCTCGTCAGCCAGGTGACTGGTTTTGAAACAAATGGGACAGGGCAAGTAGACTGTGGGACCTGACAGAAATGTGTTTTGGGCATGTGCTGACAACACCTATGTCCCAAAGGATGCATGCAAGAGCAGCAGGCTTCTGCAGCCCCACTGTGCTTGGACAAGAGCCAGCTCCTCATGTGATCAACCTGAGGCAGCTCTGGGCCGGCACCTAACCTGATTTACTAGCAATTTAGGATTTTATAGAAATTAAGAGGGAGGAACCCGACCTTCCCCTAGGTGGTTTCAGTGTTCAGCAGCAGCTGGGTGTGGATTTTGGATGCATACACAAAATTCTGTACAACTGCTTTTCTGGGTGTATCCTGAAGGCTGTAGCAGATGTCATGGACTGCTGATCCACTCACCAGAAGTCTATGAGAGGGTGGGGCTGGCATTTTTGATTAGGTTTAAAAGACATTTTTTAAGAATTTGCTTTTTTAGCCTCGATTGCTACAGAAATGTAGCTCAGGTAATAAAGAATATGTCTCTTTCTTCTCCCAGTCCCCTAAAGTTCTGAACTGTGGAGCAGTGGCTAGCAGAGCCACTTTGATCTCTTGAGGGCTAGAAACTATCATTCCTCAGACATCCCCAGTCCAAAGGATGGACCAAAAAAACTGCTGGTTGATTTGGAGGGAGGATCTGAAATGCTGGAAGATCAGATGATTTGTTCAAGTGCTTGGGGAAGTCCCAGCAGGGACTCTGTAGCTCCCACATCCAAAACTGGGTCATGATCTACCTGAAAGGCTCTTTCTTGTCCTTCCCTTTGTATCTGCCCTTGTCCTTAATTGGAAATATCTCTGTGGTGCACCCCTCACACCCCGGTGCCTCTGGGACCCCCTCCTGATGGTGCTGCAGAGATTGGCTTTGCTCTGTCTCCCCTCCCTCCTCTCACTGCTGCTGGGCTGCCACAGCCTCTTGGGGCACCCAGACTGCAAGCTGGCAGAAATAGCTCTAATCCAGGGCAGCTCCCTGAGCTCGTTCACATTGCATTTCCCAGGCAGGGCCAGTACAACAGAAATTGGAGTCAGGGTAGTTAACTGCTGCCAGGAAAATGCATGCTTTAATAACTCCAACTTTAAAGTCCTGGCTGTCCCTGTTGCTGCCCCACCGCTGTCCTGAAAGAGTTGAAAATTATTCTCCTTGAAGCTGACTTCCCAGGCTGACCTGGAATTCAGAATTTCTCCTAAAAGGTTCTTTTGAAAGCAGTAACTACACAGTTGCAGGCAACAAGCAAAGTGCTGCAGCTGGATGCCAGCAGGGAGTGGAGGGAGGGTGCTGTTCGCCCAGCCAGAGACAGGGAACTGCAATGCAGAGATGCCAAACACTGAACGAGGCACCCTGGCTGCTGTCAGGCATGGAGAGAGACTGCCACTTCCAGGCCACAATTCATCCAGCCCAAAAGCAGGTGTCTCAAACTGGTCTGGTGAACCAGACCTTAAAAATACTCAGTTTTTCTCCCTCAGCACAGAAATGCTGTAGACACCCACCTCAGAGAGTGAGACATGTACTACAGGTATTTACAATCAGGTGAGAGAAAACATGATCCTCGCCCTGATCTGAATGTTAGTACAAGCAATGCTGCCTTTTAAGAATATCTACATGATGGAGACAATTTCAAAAGGCTGAGTCATTAAGAAATGAGGCATGAGAAAGACAAAAACTAAAATTAGAGCTGAGACACTGACAGTTAAAAAAATTAGCTAAAAATTAAATTTTTGGCCAGCGGCATCCATTCTGGATGTAATGACAGCTAGGTAGCTGCAGTGCTGGGACAAGACCAGCTCTAGTTTCTGGAAGAAGTTTCTGGAGAAGGCACCCCTTCTCCCTGCCTCCAACTGCACTCTCCAGGCTTACAGCATGATATAAACTCCCTGGGACAGGGACTGTCCTACTCTGCTCTTTATATGTCACCTAACAAGGAGCCTTGTCACCCTTGTCATGTTGTGACAAGATTGCAAAAAGGCAGTGCTGATGAAAAAACCTGCCAAAGGTTAATCCTGCCTGGGTGACACTGGCATCATTAGGATGTCTTCCCCAAGATTTTCTCATTTCGCATCCTCATTACCCACTGACTAACGGGTCTCAGGGCACTGATACTGTGATCAGAACCACTGGCAAGCTTGTTCTCAGCAGCATGTCAAAATCATGGAAATACATATACAGATACACGGCCTTCCTTATGTTAAAGGAAGCAAACTTCAATAAAAAAATATTTTTTAATAAAACACAAATACATTTTCAGGAGGAAGTAAGTTTTTCCCCTTCTGAAATAAGTGTCAGCCTTGGACAATTAAGACCTGGGGTCTCCTTTCAAGCTCAGACAGATTGCAAATACCAGCACAAACCTTGTTATGACAGTATTTTGCTCAATCCTGGCTCTGAGTTCTTCGTTCTGTTGTTGCAGCATGGTGATTCTTTCTTCTAGTTTTAAATTTTTTTCAACCTGCAGCAAAAGAAGGTTTGTTAAGTCTGGAGAACACTCAGCACCTGATCTAAGATAATTTGTTCTATGTTAGTCTGTGGAGCAACTTCAGATGATGCCCAGCAGCAGCCTTAAAGTGCTGCTGCATTCTCATGAGGCGGGGTGGCCTCTGGAGACTCTTCTCACTACTGCTGACAATGTCGGCTTAAATGACAGGCTTAAACCAGACATTTACCTTTAAGCAGAAATTAATTGAAATTATTCCTATCCCAAGCTCAGGTAGCTTTCACTCAGCACAGTTCAAGGGCAGAATTTGAGGACATGGGTAGCAGTGTGTCAGAACATCAGTAAGATGTTTACAGGCATGTTCCACAGCCTCAGCTGCCCTGTTTTCCCCAAGATTTGAATTTAACATACTTTATCACCTTAGTCCTTGGTTTTCCAGCAGTTTGAATTTTGCTGAATTCAACACTTTAGAAGGAAAACAAGATAGCACAGGGTAACCTTATCTCTCTGTGTGTGCTTGGTTATTGAATTTCCCAACCTTTTATAAAGAACCAAAATATTGTGCACTGGGGATAGCAATAACTCACACTTAATGGTGCAGACATCAATTTTAGGTTCTGTTTTCCGGTCTATGGAGGTAATTGTAAAGGATGCTCCTGATTCTCGGATATGCTGGTCTGTCCCAGTTTATTTTGTTACAGCAGCATATGGATTCTGGCCCTGTTTTGAAATGCTCTGAGAGAGGGATCACCATCACAGGCTCTGTCTCTGCTTCCTCAACAGTTTTCACACGTAGTAGCTATGCCACCTTCATTTCTAGCCGCCCTTTCAGCTGCCAAGGAGCCAAGGCTGACCCTGGGTTTGAAATGCCCTCTTGCTCCTTTGTGAGGCACCAGAGCATTTGGAGATGTCCTGTAGGTGTTCTGGCACTTATAAAGGTGTATCTTGAAATGGAAAGCTGTTGTGCCTTTGGGCCACAGCAGACCCAGTGTTTTACTGTGATAAAGGGCAGGAACAGGAGTGTGCACTTGTATGCAGTTAATGAGCAAAAACAGCTAAATGACCAGGAATTATATAGGATGTTGTTTGGGATTTTTTTTTCCCAGTGATTCCAAATGCTGGCTTAGCTCCAAGAGTAGCACATTGGAAGGAGCAGAGAAAATAAGCCTCAGTTGCAAAGAGGCACTTTTCTTCACATCCACTTACTAAAGCACCTGTTCAGCAAAATAATCATCAGAGTTTTCAAATTTCCCTGTAAATGGAAACAAATCTTGCTGAATGCTGTGCTGAACCAGCTGCCACAGTTCCCAGCTGAGGTATTGCCTCATCCTGTCACCACACTGTATTTTACTGTCACTGCAGGTTATGCTGTAGAAAATGAATCCCCATTCCCACAAAAAATGTAACTGATGGTGAACTGGGGAGTTCTTCATTAGGGAATCCCACTAGCAAAGGATGAGAAAACAGCAGAGCCTGCAGAAAAGCATTAGCGGAGGGCTGGACAGACCTTTTCTAGAGTAGGGACTAGGGACTAGGGACTGCCTGCTGAGTATTGCTAGTCCACACATGGCTCCCTAAATGCCTGCAGGAGCAGCAGCAAGACACACCATGGCTCAATCTTCCTCCACGTGCCCTCTCCAGCCCTAAAAGGCTACCTGACTCCTGTAGGGGCATACGGTGCAGGCTGGTGTACCCTGGACTACCACAAATTTCCCTTTCCTCCATTCTTCCTCCACCACTCACCTCACTGTCTAACCTAACAAGCTGACCAGGTACTGTATGAAGAAGCAATCCAGATCAATGGATGTGAACCTCTTTGACTGTGTCTTCCCCCAACCTCATCTGTGTACTCACCTCTCTTAAGTTCATCTGCTGTAACCAGACTTTTCCTTTATTACCTCTGTGATGTCTCCTCTGTAGGAAAAACGACAACTCACCTGTTTCTCTAGCTCCATAATCATCTTCTCCTGTTGATGAATCTGGAGGTTCTTCATTTCCAGAACATGTTTTAAGCTCTTCAAATCTTTTTCTAAGTGTAGATACGGAGCTTGCACAATCTGGAAAATATATCAGGTATTTGGATATGTCAGCCATACATACATCTTCAGCCATAAGAGAGAGATTCCTTAATGCAACCCTGTGGTTTAGGAGACTCAGTGGTGTGAAAACTACCTGGACCTGGTCCTCTGCAGCCCATTTGACCCCTGATATTGTCTCCTTGACACTTCCTTTGGCTAGGATTCGTGTCTCTTCCTCAGAGCTCAATATTCAGGGTCTCAGCTGGGACCCGCCCCCTGTCCCTGGAGTGAGGATTCAATTGCTCTTCATTGAATCAGGTGATGTGTAATACTTAGGAATGTATCTTGATGCCTGAATAGTTAGAGTGGTCATCTACCTTCAGCTGTTCCTCCGTGTTTTTCTTCAGAGCCTCTTCAAACCGGTCTGCTTTGGCCTTAAGAGATTGATTCTGGAAGGTGAGGGTGTCTATCTGGTCCTAGGGGGGAAACACACCAATTAACACATCAGCTGTGTTATCAGCCCACTTACATTCATACTGGCCAGTCTGCACTGCCAAACTACCAGGGAAGCTAAATAAGGCTTAGACACCCCTGTAAGGTGATTTTTTTAATATAAGGCCATTTGAACATAGAATGGGGTATTTGATAAGCCTCAGGGAATCACAAAATCCCTGTAACACCTGTGGCTGCTAAATCATCCCATCACCTTGTGCTGGATGAGAACGGACATGTCCTTCCTTGGAAGAGCTGGCATTTATATCACATGCACTTGTGTGGTCCTTAGAGTCTGAATGAGGCAGGAGATACCTGTTTCCTTCCCCCTTCTAAGCTTCTAACATGGTAACAAGCAATGATGAGTTAGTGGTGTGGAATTTAAATTATCTTCATTTCGTCTCAGAGCTATACATGGGAACAACATGTTATTTTAAGCAATTATATTTCTGTTACCATCAAAGGCATTTCTGCCTTTACAACACCTGTAAAATCCACAGGTGCTGTGAAAACGGTAGTTTTATCTTTCACAGTTGTGATTTCTTATCTGGAACATTACATCAGCCCTTATTGCAAAACTGCTGACATGCCTCGAGCTGTTGCAGCAGTGCAACAATATCTGCTAGTCAGGGCATTTAAAATTTGTAATTAATCTCTGCCTGTGCAAACAAACAGGGCTTGCATTATTTGCTGTGGCATCTTTACGTGTTCACACATTTCCAAACTTAGCTTGTGTCACAGGGGCACAGTTCTGCCCTCCACTCCTTGTGATTTCTTCATCTAGGGAGTGAGAACAGCATGAAGTTTTTAGAAGGATTAGACGACTCTGACCTAGGTGTTAAACAGTGGGATGTGGAACCGCGATGTGCAGGGCTGATCCTGGCCCTGCACAGCAGGGCTGGCCCTGGGGCAACCCACATCAGGGACTACACTGCCCTCCGGTGGGACTGGGGGTGTGTCTGCAGTGTGGGACCGGCTTTCCCACATTCAGGCAGCAGGGAGGAGTTTAAAGCACAGACACAGGCACAAGGAGAGGTCACCGTTTCTGAGCCCTGGGGGTGCCAGCTGGCAGGTACCATGCAGGCAAGGTGATGCTCACAGCCACTGCAGGTGCCAGGGTTTGGACAGGCAGAGCACCAGAGGTACCAGAGCTGGTAAAAGGCAACAGCCTGGTGTGCTGACAGCAGGCAGCGTGTCCGGGGCTGCCCCACCAGCTGCTCCCCAGCACCATTACAGGGTGGGAAATAAAGGAACTGCTCACCTGGAGTGACAGACGCAGCTTTTCAAAAGTCTCTTCTAGTTGTGCCTTTTCCAGTTTGTGAGCAGTATTCAGTTCTGGAGAAGTTACACAGACATGACATTACTAAGGGAAGTCCAGCAAACCAGGGTCTGAGAGCACACATATTGTGAGCCAAGTGCAATTTGAGATGCAGTTTTAGGACATGGATATTGAATAGGAAACTGGTAGCAAAATGCTCTGTGATCTTGGGTAAATTGTTCTGAAAATCAGAATTTCCAGATCTCTCACTGTTTGCAGATACCTCTGTTTCTATGTGACCAGATTCTGATTTTTAAGAACTGCTCAAAATTCTCAGCTCCCAGGCGCTCTGAACTGGAAAGGGTTAGTCTGACAATGGGCCATTTGACAGTTCAGAGTGAGTATCCCTAGATCAAAGGATTTAAAATTGGATACATTTAAAAGCTTGAGTTGCAATTTCTTTTGGGGGATAGAGAGGAGGGCCACCACCTGAGATGCAAAAATATAAATGACAATGCCTCTCCCGAAGCTGTGGTAGATGAGATAAGAGGTTCATCACAGCAGAGAGACAGAGAAGACAAATACTTGATTAAAGGTTTTTCTGCTAGAATAACTCATCCTGTGCATACTAATAACCAAAAGTTTAATAAACTTTAAAGTGAAATAAAATTTAATCTCTAAAGCAATGGCATCAAATTATCATTCAGTGAAGTAGTAGCAGTTACCCTTTTAGTATATGGACACTGTATTTTTGTGTTTCCCCCCCACGGCCATGGGTTCTGCCCTCTAGCCCCTGCTCAGCAGCCACAGTCACAGCAGCGATGATCCCATGGCTCCAGTGCAGCGGCTGCAGTGCCTTTTCCAGGCACAGGAGGGCATTTCAGACCCGCACCAGGAGCAGGGAGAACAAACTTTGGCCACCAGACCCTTGATGAAGCACAGCTGAATTTTATCATCAGAAAATACTAAAAAAATGGAGAGATGAGAATATCCTCAAGGAAGAATCAGCTTTTTACTTATTTATTTTCAAAATCGCATAATTTACAAATGGCATTGTAGTTTACAAATGCTATGCTAGATACTAACTCTGCACATGAGAGAGAGGAATAGACTCTTCTCAGTTCACATTATACTCTGGACCGTGTCTCTAATCGACACAATGCAGAGCTAAGCAATATGTCTTGGTCTGGGAAACATGGGAAACCTACTAGAGATTTTTAAAATGTAGAAAAAAATAGGGAGATTGTAAGATTGCTGTAAAATGTCAGCTAAAGCATGCACAAAGGCATATGTTTAGACAGAACTGGTAGGGAGGGAAGAGCTCTGTCTGCAGCATCAATCCTGTGGCCAAACTGTAACACAAAATAAAGTTAACAGTGCTGAGGTGCAGATTTGCACCAGTGAGAGGCTTTGGTCTGCTCAGCATGGCCAGACGTTTGCTACTGGAAATAATGAGTCTTGTTTTTAGAAGCACTGTGGGGTATTTAAGCACCTAAATTCAGAGATATCCCAAGAGCTCTATCCTCCTGAGCATACGAGGATTAGGCTCTTGAAAAAGCATGTGTGTGAAGTGATGTGGAATTTGGATTCTATTTTCAGCAACACACAGAGAAAGCCTTGTCTTTGACCCAGAGACCCCCCCTCAGATAATCTCAGGCCAAAGTTAGATGCTGTTGACTGCAGACATCTCCCCCTCTGCCCTAGCATGAACCTGGTGGTCCACCCCACGAAGCACTAGACCAACACAAATTTTCTGTGTAAGCTGCTCTAGAGGAAGAAGCACAGTGTCACTACAGCATTAATGCCTGCTCTGGAACAGCTGTGTAGCTGTTGGGTTGTCTTTGGCTTACCTTGAATCTTGCAGTCATTCTCATCCTGCAGTACTGTAATGGCCACTAAGTGGTTATTTTCCAACTGTGACATTGCAGCTTCATGTACAGCTGTGAGATCTTCCACCTGTTCCAACAACAGTAAGTGCAGACATGGTTAGACAGGCTGTGGCATACTGACAAGCCACTGCTGGAGAGCTCCAGTGGGCTGGAAACAGCAAAGGGATCTACTGAATGTGGCACTGCCAGCACCTGAGCCACTTTTGCCATGCTCATGCCTTGAGTGGTAGCGTGTAGTCACTGCTGATGGTATTTTTGTTCTTTTAATGGTGATGAAGAGGTACATAAGAACGCAAAAGGTCAAAAAGCCCTTAGGTGGAGATGCTGTTTATTAAATGTTCAGAAGTCTCAACATTCCATTAATCTAAATTATAATAATGACCACACAGCCCACGGCCATCATGGGAGCAAGGAGTGCAGCTGGAAGAGGGCTATGAGCAGCCAGTGTTCCAGAGCACCCTATGGGTTGGGGACTCCTTCAGTACATTGTTTGTTACTAGACTTGGCTAAAGGCAAAGTGAGATCCCTAATGATGGTCTTTTGAGATGAATCATTAAAGGAACCACAATAAGAAATCCTGACTGAGATTAAATCAGTGGTCCGGAGCACTTTTTGAATGCAATGTATCAACTTGCTTTTCTGGAGTTTGTAACCACAGTGATTTTATTCCCTACATTTAAGACAATAATATCTGTGATATGTGGCAAGGCAGAGGAACAAACTATTTTACATTTACAGTGAAACAGCTGTTCTGTTCATGGCTAAGTGACTTTACTCTAAACAGCTTTATTTACTCACAGTTATGTAAATAATGGTAGAAGTTTACTGCAGCTGAGTTTACCTTGACTGGAATAAATGTTATTTCACTGCTTTTAGTTGTGAAATATATGTATTAGGTAACCCACCAGAAGCCAAATTTCCAACCATATTGGAGAAAACATGCTCTTAGAATGGAAGTTAGGCATTTAACATGGAATTTAAAATGATCCAAAGTAATATTCATAATAATGTAGGAGATAACTCAGTGATGAAGAACTGTTCACAAAATAATGGGGACTCAGCCTGCTGATGTATTGCATGACAGAGCTGAGAAAGGTGGGGGCAGATGACTCAAAGGGCTCCTAATGGGGCAAGGACTATCACCTGGCTTTTCCCAGAGCACAGTGTCCTTGTATATGATGTCTGTAAGCTGAAGCCTCATGAGCAGTGCCATGTTTTTACCTCAGCCTTGCTGAAGCCTTTATGTGTACTCTACTGAACAGCACCCCACTAGAATGATTGTTCTCAACACCAACACCCTCAGAAGGTGCCACCATCCTTGGCAAGTTATTTATCTATAAAACCAATTAAGCATGTCCCAAATTATCTATAGGGATTTTTCTGCCTTCTGTGCGTTTTGTATCCACATCCCAAATGACTCTCTTTAATCTTCCAGTGTGATGTCCTGTCTGCAGTTTTTCATGGCAGATAGCCAACTTGGCACTGGCAAGCAGCTCTCTTGGACGCTAATAACTTACTCTGTAGGCTTGATCACCTCACTTAACACTAGTCATGTTTATTTCTGGCTAAGGAAAGTACCTCAGGTGGGATTTTTAAGGCTTAATAAAGTAAAATTAAGAGGAGCTCTAGTGGGAGAAGTTCAGTAAGCTGCTGGACAAAACAGCTTGAGCTGAGCACCTCAAGTGAGAAACACTGGCAAGACAGATCACAGCATTTACTTGGCAATTCTGCCTTTAGCTGCAAGGAGATGTGAGAATGCACTGGCACACAAGATCATTTTGTGAGGAGTTTGGCTCTTGTTCTCTGCTAACTCCTCAGAGACAGCTGAACCTCCAAAACCTGACACAGGAACTGTGTCTCCAAACAAATAACAGCTATCTGGTAGTGAACTAAGTGGTGAAGCAACACAGCATGGAAGGTTAAGCCATGACTGGATACTATGAAGTGGGATGAGTGTCTTCCAAATTAGATCAATGGATACAGAAATACATGCAGATCCATGGTCATAAGGATTTTTCTATTGTTATTGCCTTCAAGAATGCAAATTCAAATCCCCCTCATGCAGATGGGCAGCTCAAGGACAAGGCTTTTCTCATGTACAGTGTAAGAGCTCCATTTCCTTGGCCAAGCAACACTGGTGAGCAGCTCTCCAGCATGGCCTGTCACAGCCTCCTCTGATCCAAGAGCACTCAGCACAGGATGGGTATACAGCAGAGTAGGAATTCAAAGGGAAAATCCGCTAAAACTCATCATGCTAACTGAACCATGAATTGAAAATGTGGGCTAAAACTCTGAGATACTAGGGTCACAACTGCACTTTCAAAGCAATGGAGAGGAATGTTTTTGTTGTTTTCAGTAATCAGGGAACACAGAGCTCTGGAGCAAACCAAGAACTATTTGCCCCAAAGAGGGAAAGATGTGTTTCCAATGCTCCTCTGTGATGATGAATACAGTCACAGCAGATGAAAACACGAGAAAAATAAGCATACTTCTAGTCAAGTCCTACAATGACTTGTATCACCCTTTCTTGCACTGATCAGCTTGAGAGGAGAAGAACCAACATCTGTTCTTGTGGTCCTGAGAGTTTGCAGAAACACTTCAAAGAGTAGCAGAGCCAAGCTATTAGCTATTTCAGCAAAAAAACCCCCAAATTCCTTCATAAATGCTGATGTTAGGTGATCCAGGAGAGCCAACATCATCCACCAGTCAGACTGACACACTGACACAGTGAAAGGAAAAAAAAATGCCAAGGCTTTTGGGAACACAACCTCTCCTTCATAACAGAAAGAAAAGCAGATATTTTGAAGGGTATTGCAAGAAAACAAATTTGCATAAACTGAAATGAGAACCAAAAGACATGGCTCAGTGTAGGTTCTAACCATTTACAGAGAAATACTCTGAAAAATCTGATTTAGAACATGAAAACCGATTTGATAGCACCTTCTAATACATCTTTAGAAATCAGTTCATTAACAGAAATAAGTAGTTTGTCCAGAACAAAACATCCCAGTTGCACTGAGTTACAGTATTTGTTCTGACGAAACCAGACAAAAGTAGCTGCTTGTGAGAATACTCCTTCTACACACAGAAAGCAAAGTAAGGAGAAACATTTGGGATGTACAGTCCAAGAGAGTAGACTGAATGGTGGGGCAGCAATAAGGAGACCCGGAGTTTATCATGTGCTTGATGTTTAGGCTGAATGTGTTGCATGGGTGCCATCACTTCTCCATCTTACCCTTTAACTAGCAAATAACAGTGGGCTCGCTCTGCTGGCCTTACCTGTGTGGAACAGGTTCTTATAAGCTTGGTTTTAGTCATAAATTGACTGTTATAGGTGGGTTGAGGAACAAGTATGTGTGGGCAGCAGAGCTAATCTTAACATTTTTATTGTAAAACATCAGCAAGCATGTGAATACAAGACATGGCAATGTAACTGACTAGTGTGTAGAAAAAAAATAGAACTAATAGGGAGAAAGTGCAGTAAAGATATTCAGGATTACATTTTTCCACTCGTAACTCATTACCAGCGTCTTCATGTTGGAGTGTTCAAGACATTTCATTACCTAAACCCAATGAATGCTAGCATGGACTACTCTTCAAAGGCAACAGGTGGAGACTGACCTGATCCTGATGCTGCAATTTGGCTTGTTCCAGCTGCAGCCTGTGCTGCTCCTGCAGGCTCTCCTTCTTGGCATTGTACTCCTCCTGCAGCCGCTGCTCCAAGGCCTGCATCTCCTCCTGCTGCTGCCTGCGGAGCTGCTTCCCCTCCTCCTCGAAGCGCCTCTCCAGCTCCTCCTTCTCGCTCAGCAGCTTCTTCCATCTCGCCGTGTTGAGGTCTGTGGAGACAAGACCACACAGTCCTCACACTGCCCAGCACCACACAGAGGCATTGGACCTGTTTGTAGAGCAATGAGCTTGGTGCTTCTCTCCCACTCTTATACAAGGGATATGATTGACCACTTGACCAGAAGGATTTGTATCTCACACATCCCATTTTTGAGCTGTTTGAAGCTGCTCATCCCATAAACCTGTCTCCAGCTCCATTCAAATCCATTAATGCACACTTGTGTATTTTTGTATTCAAACCACTATCTTGTGTATTTCTTGGCATCAGAGAGTACAATGAAAGACTGATACTGAAGGCAATCAGAAAGTGAAATTATTACTCTAGTGAATTAATGCCGTGACTATGTCTCAGAATTCACACCACTGTTTTCCAACAGTTCTATCAAGTCCAGGAAAATCAGTCCATTTCCCCATTTGGTCCCTCACCTTTGTTGTCCTCCAGGTCCCAGGAAAGCAATGTCACAAACACTGTGTCCTCAGCCTTTTGCTTTGCTAAAGAACAGTTGCAAAAAATCCAGATATTGAAGACTTGATGCAAGCTGGACAAGATCAGCAAGAGTACAATTACAGAGTGAGTTTGCTCACTTGTAAAGATCTAACAGGTAAGAAGTGATTAAAATCATCATGACCATAATGTTCAGAATACTAGAGAAGGAGAAATGGGTTTCTAATGGCACCGCTAGACCTTCTTTCTGATTTAGACCCATACCTGATTTAGAAAGATGATCAGGTTTTTGAACAAACTGACAGAATATTTATCCTTCCCTTGCCTTTCAAAATGCATGCACCATGCACAGACCTGTATGGCACTGTAAGTCAGAGGATTGGGAGCAGCTGTCTCCCTGCTGAATGCTTCAAACCCATATTTATCCTATGACAACAGATTTCTTCAATATCTTTATCTTCCTTTCTCTTTCTACTACGGTGTCAGACTGTGCTCATTTTTCCCAGGACAGCAACAATTTGTCCAAGTTACCAGTGCTGTCCCCACAGCTTGTGTTAGGTGCACCCATGCTGAGGTAGTTTGGACACCCAAGCTAACCATTCCCTTTCCCACCCAGCTATTTTTCACCCTGTTTGGAGCTCTGCTTCCACAGTCACTGGACACCAATATCCAGGCTTGCTCAGTATGTCCAGATGGATTAAACATTACTGGGCTTCTGTTCTGATCCTGATATTTTCTGGAGTGCTGTGAGGGACTCTGTCCCTGTCAAGCTCTCTACTCCTTATGGAGAGAGAGTGAACCAGTGAGTTTAGCACCTCAGTGGCAGCATATAGAAAGCTTTTCTATTTGCCTTATATCCAGAATGGATATAAGTACATTAGCTGGAATATCTTGTCTCCTGGCAGTCTGGATTATAGCTCTAAACCCTCTCTCTTGCTTTTTGCTTTTTTATTATCTTTGGCATGTAAAGTGATCTCAGAGCAGGAGGGGTTATGCTTGCAGCTCTACCTTCAGTAGAATTCAAACTTACTCAAGCTTAAAATAGGAGATGTAATGAACCCCATCTCTCTCCAGCCTCTCTAATGAGATTACCCAGCACACAGGGAGGGCTGGGCAGTGAAACAAGGTGCTCTAACCAAAAGAAAGTCCATCTGAAACACATCCTGTAATCTGAAATACAAGACTATTTACAAATCAGACACTGATGTGGGCGCAAAATGGAGGGAAGAGGGAAACAGGGAGAGTGAGCTTGCATGGTATATTCCCCATACGCCCAACAATGCTACTGGGGGCAGAAAATGAGGCAATTTGCCCTATACAGAATATTAAACACCTCTAATGAGAAGGAGTGATCCCTACCATATGTCTCAGACTAAGACAAGTAAGGCTGAGGGCCGAAGTGTTGAAAAACTGAGCCTCTTCTTAGTAGGGAGATGGACCTTTGGGCCTAGCTCTCCTGGGACAGACTTAGCAGAATGCAACACCTATGGAGCTCAAGGGTCTGCAGCTCTCCTGCCCAGGGAGCAGGAACCTGGGAGAGCCTGCCCTGCTGGAGCCAGCCGTGGCCTCAGCGTGTGGTTTCAGCGTTTCACTATTTCCTAGTGAAATAGCTGTGTCATCTCCAGCAGGGACCTCAGAATGGATGCCTGAACAGACAACCTGCTACTGCTGCTGGAAAACTGTGAATTTAGCTTTCAGCCATCAAGACAGGGATACTGTTAAAGTGAGCTACTCTTGTAGAAAAAGGCAAAAAATACTCAGAAAAGTTATATGAATGTATTACTGACATGGAACAAGACAAGTGGAGCACAATTATTACTGGTCTGTTGTGAAAAGTTACACCCTAGTTTTATTTTTCCTTCTCTGTAGGTATCTCCATTCCTGCTTACAGGCTGGAAATGACTCTGACACAACGTGGCATTTCCTGAGATGACAGTGTGCTGGGTTAAATGAGACCAGCTACTGCAGCTTCCCTACTCCCTGAGCACTGAGTGCACCACAGATGAGCAAAACCCACTTCAGGCTGGGCTGGGAAGGTAGATGTCACTGCTGGACTGACCTTCCTTCCCCCACCACGCACAGTGGGAGCTACAGTGCAGTCTCCCCAGCCCTAGCACTTTGCATTCAGGAGTGCAGCTCCTGTGGGAGCTGGGGGTTGGTGTCTTGTGGCCTTACAGAGGGACAGTTTCCTTCTGACATGAGAAGTGGGCTCTTCTTCCTGACCCTCAGCCCCAAAATCACAGACAAATCACAGCCACCACACTCAGGTTAAGTGTCCTCTGACTGGGAGGCATATCCAGGAGGAGATGGTACAAAGGCTTTGGCTTCAAAACTCTTGAGAACACAGATAATACAAGTTTTAAACTTGACATCTCATTGCCTTTCCTTCATCTAGGTTTTTTATGCATCTCCATACCTCCTCTCAACACACTTCATGTCATTGGTCTGACAGTAAAGGAGCAGGTAATTTTGACGTTTAATTTCCACTAGGTTGAAGGGAAACAGCTGGTATTCAAAACCTCCTTATTGCAAGAGACTCAGTTTTGCAGCTGAAAAGTGCTTATATTTATAATTTATAAAGATCGGTGTCTTGAGTATAGAACGATTGCTTGTCATGTTTTCCTAGCCTTGCTATTTCTAGCAAAATACATGAGCAAACCTTCTTGCTTTAAATGACAAGTCCCTCAGTGTTTATAGAGGCTAAGATTCCTCCCCAGGACTGGGAAGGGAGAATCACTTTCCTATTTCATCCATGCTGGTTTCAGAGGTTGTGTGATACTTTCACAGGAGTGCTGGGAGTAAAAATGGACAGTGTTGTTTGAACCTCAATATTTTGTCTGGCTCCAGAAGGATGCAGGTCTCCCTAAGATATTTTTACACATGGTCCATTGCTGCTATTGCTTCAGCAATGGTTTTATTTACCACATGAATTCTCCTTATATATTCTTACTTTTCTGAACAGTGGGTTCTCTGTTGCAGTTTCATTGCTTTGCATAGCAGAATCCTGTAGATTCTGTTGAAGTTAAAGACTGCATGCTGTGAAAACCAAGCACATTCAGCACTCAAATTATAACTCTGAATTACAGCAATTGCCCAAACAGCTAAGTGTTGCTCTCACTGCCTGTATCAAACCTGGCTAGTCCAGCCTTGTTTTACTGATTTGTTCAGGCATTTGCATCAGTGAGTCTGACATGGTGAATTTACACATGAGAAATCAGGAGTTTCTGACCAACACCCATGCTGTTTAACCGGACTGGTTATTTTTAAATTAATGAAAAACTACTTATTAAAGTGACAGAGGCAAGTCAGAACTACAGCTTGGTTGTAGTCAAAATAACTCGCTCTGATTTTCCCTGAATTTCTTCAGAGACTTACCCAAGATTGCTGTTGTCAAATTGCTGTTTTGTTCTTTATTTGCATAATCATATACAATATTGTACAACACATTGATTCATCTGATGGTGAGACCAAAATAATCCTCCTGTAGCACAGGTGGGCTGCATGTCTCCAGTAGCACCCTCATGTCTCCAGTAATAACCTCAGCTTGAACTGCTTTAGAGGCTGCAAAGAGCTGCATTGATGAGAAATTCTCTCATGTACATGGCATTTACCATTTCACCTAGTCCACAGTTTTAAAACACTGGTTGTTTCACAAAATTAAGTTTTATAATTTTATACCAATGTAAAACTGTGCAGCAATTTTTGACTTATACTAAAAAGCATAGGCATTTACCTTCCATATGTGGGGATATACACTAGGATTCTTATTGCTGATGAATTATTTCCCATTCTGCTGAGGTGCAATACCTGCACATCTTCATCTTTTTGTTCATCCCTACTGGGAGTGCTGGCCATGTTGCATCTCAGGGTTGCACAGAGAGGACTACCTCCACCAAGCAGGTGACCAGCCACCTGTGTCACTCACAAACAGCCTCTGCTCAGCATCTCCATGTCTTCCAGAGTGATGGGAGGAAGAGGTGGCCTGTAATGACTCCTCTCCATTACACATGCCCACAGGACCACTAAGGAAAAGACTCTCACACCACCTTTTCCCTTCCTGAGGAAGAAAACCCATACACATCTACAGCTTATCTACCTTCTGAAGCAGTACAGCTGAGGCTGCTTTTCTGGGGTGTCTGTGGTTCTTACCAAAACCGCATATGTCCCCACATATGCCACCAGGACTCAGCTTTGTGCAGAGGACGTGTCTCTTGCTGCATGTGCAAGGGCAATGGCAAGGGCAATGGCAAGGGCAGGCAGAGCAGCAATCTCCTGTTACTGAGCATGCTGCTCTGTGACCCCCAAACAGACACGCAGTTGTGCCCTTGGCCAAGTTCTCTTCTCCAGCAAAACCACCAGGGATTTGTATTCACTTCAGCTGTACAAACATGGAGTAATGGAAGCAAAGCTCTTTATCTCCAGCACTGACCCTCTCTTTCCTTCCCATGTCACTGTCACTTAAAAAAGCACTCATGAAAATTAGCAAACCCAACCTGCTAGATTGAGGTAAGGCTTTCAAATGAGAGGTGGCTACTGAACCAAGAACTTCAGATGTGCCCTGTCTGAAGAAAGCACCAGTGGCAACAACTCTCAGTAAGAGCTGTAGAGATGTAGAGGATGGAGGAAGGCAGGCATCAGGGAATAACTGGAAACCTGTCTTCCTGTTGCTGCAGTATACATTGGCCATGTGGACAATAAAGCTCTCTATGAAATGACAATCAGCCAGAGAATTTCAGAGGGGCAAAGCAGGGAGCACAAGATGCTGGGCATCTGAAAAGGGCTGTGCTCAGCTTTTCTGAAGTGGGCTGTCATGGGCAAGGTGAAGGCAAAGCACAGGGAGGATCTGCAGGTCTGCCCATCCCACAAGGGTTTGGCCTGAGCCTCCCTTTGCTGGCCATGTCATGCTCTGGCCATACGACACAATCTGTGCTTAATGGGTGACCAGGAACTGGGCTCCCACAGGCAGGGAAAGCTGAGAGGTCCCCCCTATTCACAGCTCCAGTCATCAGTGGTTCCAACATCTTTTGGTATTCAGGGTGTCCCCTGACACAGTGGTCCTGCTCTCCATTTGCCCTGGGGGAGATGAACCCAACATCACACCCATTCTGGGGAGATTTAAACCCAGAAGAGCTCAGCATATTGGCTGAAGCCAGAGAAAAAGCCCATCTTCTCTCTCAGGAGTGGCAGTATCTTTACACTCTCTTTCCCATCTAGATCAGAAACTAAAAAGGATAAGAAGGGCATGCAGATATACAGGGAACACACAGATCAAATAGGATGCATTGCTCTTTCTGTTTTTCAACCAGGAAAAGCCCTTTGCGACATCAACATGCAAATTCTGAGCTTGGTGTCCTTTGGTTTGTAGCTGAACTGCAAAACACAGCAATATTCATAAGCTGGTGATGCATTCCCAGACACTGTGCCCTGCAATGGTCCCAAGCTCCCACTTCTCATCACACTGTGCTTCCTCCTAAGCAGTGCTGGTGTTTGAGGACAGAAGCTAAGGATTTATGGAGAACAATTTGTTTAGAAAAGATGATGCACAGCTGGCTCCAGTGTGTGTGGTGATGAACCCATCTGCACAGCAAAGATGTGAAATCAAGGTTCCCTGCAAAGTCACAAAACCCTTTGCCACTAGGCTTCAGAAAACACTTCATCACATGTATGGAGGTTCCCTAGGATCTGGTCACAGGGAATTATAATAACTGCTTTCATGTAAAGTGAGAAAATCACTTTGTTGTTACTTTTCTTGTACTACTTACCAACTTCCTCCCTGATCTTTGCAAGCTCGACTCCTAACTCCTTTATTTTCACAAGGGCATTTTCATTCTGTTTAAGGAAAAAGAGAGAGAAATATGTATAGTACCCAGGTTTATCCCAGATAAGCACTTTCACATGTTCATTTAGTAAAGCAGATTAGATTGATTCCTCAAACTACTTTTTTTTTTTTTCTTTTCTTTTCTTTTTTTAGGGGAGGGCAGTGGGATTATAATGAACTCATTCAGTTTTTAAATCAAGCTTAGGAGCCAAAACTCACTGGCTACAAATTCCTTGTATGTCCACAAGTACATGTACACATGCTCACGTGCACAAAACAGTGCCTATGTGTATAAAAAGACATCTGTATTTTTTTTATAATTTTGTGGTCAGCCTGTGTACCATTTATGGCTGGACTGTGTGTACAAGATGGATTTATTAAAACTGTTAAATTTTTTTCATCTGTTTAAGCCTGCATTTAACCACCTCCAATCATATTAATAAGTTCACAGAGTCAAATTTACAGAGCAGATTGCTGCACTCACACCATTCTATGCATGGTGAGCATTCCTGTACAAACACCACTAATAAGCTGATGTTCATGCCTATCACCACATCTATTTCTGTGATTTTATTTATTTATTCCTTGACTAGTCTCAAAAGACATCTGAATATTTAAGGAGTAAAACAGATGACTTGGCTAAAGGAAAATGAAAACGTATTTACATGAGCAAAGTTAAGGTGTTACTACCAAAATGCAAGGTCTTTGACAGCAGATATCTGACTAGTGCTGTGCAAACTGACAAACAAAATTCTTATCTCCATCCACTGGAGTCTGATCGAGTACAGTAAATCCCAGCATAGTGGTTCAATCATACGGGCACTTTAAATTGGGATGTATCATGAATCATATTAGAAAGAAGACAAAGGAATGTATCCTGCTGGGAAGATCACTAATGATTAATAAAACTAGATCAGGTTACTATAAATATGTCCTGGGTTAGAAAAGGTCAAGAAACCTTTAAGGACATTACAGAAAAATCATATTTAAGAGAAAAAGCAGTACAGTAGTAAATTGAATTAAAAGGAGTCCTAGAAACCAAATCTTTCCACATTAAGCAAGAAAGGCTAATAAAAATCTAGGGCACAGACAGGATTAGTTTGGCTGCAAGATACATAGCAGATAAGATAGCAAGTCAGTTCTTGCTATTATAAAAATGAAAGTGGGAAAAAAACCATTTCAGAACTTAATGTTTCTGTATATTTTTCCTGCACCTGGCTTTTTACTCTGACAAGAGAAGTAACACAACTTTATTTCTGCTAATACCAGAATAATAGTCTGGAATTTGAATTAATCCTTTACATATTGCCCTTTTGGGACCAGATTCAAAGAAAACACTTTCCAGAAAGTTTGCTGTAAATAAGGTGTGATAAACTGAACTGATTTGAGAACCTTGAAGGCTTGAGGAGACCCAGATGATCTTTCTTATTCTTATGCCCTGGAGACCCAGGGCATCTTTCTTATTCAGTTATGGGAAGAAGCCAGGAATGCAAGGCCTGCCTCCTTCAGTGACTCCTCCTGGCTCCATACCCTGCTGAGTAATGCACAGGGGGCTGTGTGCCAGGACTGCAGAGTGTCCAGTCCTTACCAACAGCATTAGGCTCAGAATAAAATTATGTGGCTTCTTGTGGACTTCTTTTTCCTAATTACAAAAAGTTGTGGGGGGAAAAAAAAAAGTCAAAAGAAATACAGCCTGATACATTAGAAAACCAGATCTCTTAACAGAGTTTCCCAAACCAGCAGTCTTAGAGGAGTAAGGTTTCCCCTTTTGGAGAATACCATTGCATCTGCCCATATGGTCTGTTTAATTCACTGGAGTAATTTTGAGAAGTGCTCTTGACAGGCTGCCAGGCCTGGTGCCCTTGAAGGTGTTTGCACAGGGATATACTGGATGCAGGACTTGCAGATGGGAAGCACCCATTCAAATTACCAGCTGATTCTTTGAAACAAAAGCCACTCAAAGCAAGGAAGCTCTGCCAAATCATTACCAGCACCTACAGATAAGCAGAACTCAGTGGGATTGTTACTATTCTCTTTACATGAAGAAAATTAAAAGCAAGAAAAAACCTACTTTTTTGGGAGAAAAAGTGTTTAAAATTTTGATACCCCATAAGCAATATTACAGGCTTCACATTTTACATGATGTTTTATCTTAGATTTTTCCTACCCTTGAGGATACTTGGCAGTGGTATCCTCTCCAAAACTGCAGAGACTTGCCATGGTGCCAGCTTAAAAATTCTATCCCGTAACTCCAGCTCCAGCATGGACACCAACCCACCAGGGCAGCAGGAGTCATGTCTGCCTCCCACCACACTGGGGCTTGTGGTTTCCAGAGCAAAGCAGCCCCTGGGGCTACCTTGGGCAGCCAGATCAGCACAGCTCAGGTGCCTTCGCTGTCATTTTACTGCAATACTTTTTGCATTGTGTTTTATTTTGGTCAGAGCTTCCTGTCTGCTCTTTGGGACCTCCTACTTATGTTTCCTGGGAGATTAGATGTGCAAGGGTTGCCCTTGGTGCCAAGGC
Source organism: Acrocephalus scirpaceus scirpaceus (assembly GCA_910950805.1). Classification (NCBI taxonomy): domain Eukaryota; kingdom Metazoa; phylum Chordata; class Aves; order Passeriformes; family Sylviidae; genus Acrocephalus; species Acrocephalus scirpaceus. Next base: position 48,054,175 of record OU383774.1, on the reverse strand, counting down.
CTCAGGTAGTCCCTCTTTCTCAGAGGGTTCTTCTAGAGAGCAACAGCATGAGCCCTCATCTTCCTCTTGTGGAAGAGAAAGGAGGTGCACTTTTGGCTGATCATCAAATCAGCCTCACGGTTTCCTGGATGTGCAGTGAACTCACAAATCCCCAACATCTTCTGTACCTGCAACCTGCTTTGTCAGTGTGACATGCTAGGTTTGGACTGCCCATATTCCTGTGGCACTGTGAACACGACAGCAATGCAAAACAAAAAGCCCCTGCTTGTTATCATCAGTGTGGCTCTGCAGATAAGCAGCACTCCACTGTCAGTGTAGCCAGGGAACTGGGAATGCCAGCTCTAAGAAAACCAAACATTACAGTAGAGCAAATCTGGATCTGACTTCAGAATGTAAAGCTGTCACATTCAGTGCTGAAATTCCTATACATCCACTGTCAAAACATCAAAGCAATTCAAAAATTCACAAGCACACAAGGAAAGCTTCCCCAAAACAAATGGATAAGAAACCAAACCCAGAGGATGTCCCATTGGGTTAATTAGTCTTCATTAGTATTTATTTCAACAAAGTATTTGAAAGAGAAGACAGGGTAAGCAGCTGCCCTCCCAAGAGTTTTGTGTCCACTAAGGCTTAGCATATCAAAGGAGCTTTGTAGGGATTCTCTACTAGGTCACCACTTGGAGTTGAGCCATTGAGGGTTAGCATCCAAGGGCCACATCTAACTTAGGTTTACTAAGCTTCATCAACTGTACACACCTGTTTTCAGTAGGTGAAAACATCAGAGACCTTGTAAGGAGAATGTGCAAATATCCACCATTTCCAGTGCAGCAGTTAAATGGCAAGGAAGAAAAAATATTGCTTTGATGTGATCTGGAATTCCTTTTTTTAATGCCCAAAAATGTTAAACCAAAACAGTGTGTTTTGCACAAATTAAAATGTCGCATTTACTTTTCATGTACTTTTAATGAATGATGGATCACATTACTTTTTAGAAAAATGCTGACAAAGGTCTTCTGTTGGCTGCATCCCAAGAAATTACTCTGTTTCATAAAATAAGATTACACTCATGATGGAGATGAAGGAAAGCTTCTTTCTCATTCCTGAATTCTGCAACATAATGATTAAGTCTTGTGTCTGGAATATGCCCTATCTCCTCAGACAGAAAAAAAAGTAGAATAAAACAGGCAGAATGATATGTTTGCCCTACTGCTCTGTTGAACAGAAGACACAGTAGAAACTCTTTTTCCTATCATCAGCTCTACAGCATACAGACCTCTCAAAATTTCTCTTGTGAAAGGCTTCATGTTGGACAGCATTTCGGCAAGTGAAACAGACACTGAAAATGGCACATGTGAGTTCTCTATTCAACACAAAACACCCTGAAGATGGACTGAGGCATGACATACATTGGTGCAACAGCTCCAGAAAACAAGGCAGGTAGTCAGGCAGGTAGGCAGAGGTGTAGGAAGAAAACAGGAATTAAATAACAGTGGCCAAACCTGGCAGTGTAGCTCAGAAAAAAAAAATCAGCTGAATTTAGATATAACTGCATGCAAGGACCTGGAAAAATAACTTTGTAAGGAGACGTCATAATATGGACCTGAGGACCAGCAAGATGCTGGTGCTGTCCAAACAGACTAAGAGAGGAAGCAGTGATGAAAGCTTGTGGGCAGAGGCAGAATGGGCACTGAGCAACCTGATCTCATTGAAGATGTCCCTGCTCATTGCAGTGGTCTTGGACTAGGTGATCTTGAAAGGTCCCTTCCAACCCAAACTATTCTGTAATTCTGTGGTTCTATGAAAGGCTCTGCTTTAGTTGCACGGAGCTTCAGAGGACAGGTAGACATCCTCAAGGAGAAATCATCAGGGAGACAAGTCAAGATTTTACCTTGGACCAGGAATAAGGGATGAGGAGGCAGATTTGAGGTTTGTCTTAGAGTCTTTATCCTCTGAGAGCTACAACCTAACTGAGAGGTACTAATGAATTAGAAATACTAATTAAGTAAACCTCCAGGTACTTTTTAACAATAGGTAGCTAGTAGTAGGTCCATCATAGAAATGGAAATGGGTCAAATCAGGCAAGGAACGTCAGAAAATTGCTCAGACCGACATAGGAAGTCAGCATCAGCTAGGCTGCAAACATGGGAGTCTGGAGTTACCTTCCCAAATTGACATAACCCTCCACCCTGCCAACTTACATGTCTGCTTATATTCTAAGATCCAAATGTATGTACAGTGTATCCACTGTACAAACACTTCTCAGTTCTCTCAGTATCTCCTAAAAGCTCTCTGCACACAGATGCTCTGTGGCACTTGTTATTAAAACTGCTCCTCCAGAACAGCAGTCTTCTATGCAGAGCTCTAAAAATACTAAAAAAGAAAAGAAAAAAAAAAATCCCTGACCAGCAAATGGTGCTTAGTCACTGTTGTGCTGTATTCAGACTTCCCTGTGGCAAGGTGTTATATTATAATTGAAAAGAGAATCATATACATTGGGAATTCTCTTGTACCAAAAAATATTTCTGATGATACTTGTAGAAGCAATAACTGAATCCCACTGTAGCTGATATTCAAAATTACCTACAGTCTTCCTTTAAAAAGAGGTGTTTAAACGCTGCTGTTCAACCATGCTGGTTGTCAGGTAATCCCTCCTCATAACACCCTTTAAGCTAAAGTTTACAAGCACTTAGATATTCCACAGTGACTGCACTTTGCCAAGTTTTATATTAACCCACACATTTTTTCTTAACCTGGCTAGTAGCATATCTCAATTTATTACCTATTATTAGGTAAATGGAAGACACTATCAGTTTTTCATTTAACAGTTATATGAATATATCATAAAGCCAAACTCTAACAGAATACACTGCACAGACATGTCTTTCTGCCAAAATATTTTTCTATTAAGCAAATTAAATGCATATATGCATTCTCTTTCTTCTGTACATAAACCCCAGGCAAATTTCCAGAAAAATAATGGCAAAACCTATGTGTTCAAAGTGTCCCACAACTTCTCTTGCACATGCTCTTTTCCTGCTGCCTGTAGCTGTGTATTTACTGCTGCACTGACATTTCTTACATGACCCATTTTGGTGCCTAGGAATGTGTTTGATTTAGATTCACACAAACATAAGAAAACAGGTAGTTTTGTCTTGTTTCACTTCTCCTAGACTGGAGGATCATTCCTCTGTTGGAGATGTAAAACTTTCGGACAGCTAGAGGCTGAATAATCCCTCTTCAAACTTTAAAGTTTCCTTTATAACTTTTACTCCACATGGCTACTAAAAATGCAAGAAAAGCAGAGCAAAGTTTCAAACCGACTGTTGCTACAGAAGACATCCAGCAGTCTCTCCTTGTTTCACGAGCATTCAACCCTTCCATTTAGACTGCAGGATAAACTTATGTAAGGCACTGCAGTGCATGAGAAAGCGACACTTAGACCTGTCCCTGGTGAAGGGGAGATCAGCGCACTGCAAACAAGCCGAGCATCGCTCCCCTCTCCGCCACCCGGGACGCGCATCCGCCACCGACCCCAGCGAGAAGCACCAGCACAGGCTCTATCACGGCTACCGTCCTTCCCTTTCCCTAAAGGATAGAAAAAAAGAGGCAAAAGTACCGTCTCGTCCTCGCACAGAGAGGGGGGGAAACACGTGGAGCAGCATTTGCCCATCCTGGCAGGACAGCCGCCCACCGGACCGACACCCGCCGGACTGCCGCCAGCCTGGCCTGGAGCCGGAGGATGAGCCCCGGGCGGTGACACTGTCAGAAAGGGATGTCACGTCCCCGTGCGCCGAGACCGGCCAAGGGGCCTTGTCATCCCGGTGCCTCCCGGGGCGCCGGGGGATGCCGGGGCCGGGGACGGGACGGTGCCGCGGGGCGGGCGGCTGCGGAACCCGGCGGGTTCGCCCCCCGGCAAGCGCTGCCCGCTCCCCGCCCTGCCGCCGCACCGCTGCTCGCCCGCTGGATCCGGCCTCTCCCGAAAAAGGTTGCTCCGGCTGGCAAAGGCTTGCCCACTGCAGGGCACGTCCAGCAGCGCCATCGCAGGGCAAGTGCCGGGGCGGGCGGCTGCCGGGACGGGGCTGGAAACTTCGCAGCGACAGCCCCAAAGGCGCTGAAACCCGAGACGGAGCCCGGGCTCTCAGCAGGGGTGCCGCTAAGTTCTCCTCTTCCTGCCGCATCCACAGCCACCGAGCACCGCAGTCCCCGTCCTGCGCACCCGCTCGGATGGCGCCTTTAAGCTGAGCGTGTCCCGGCTGGCTGCCGGCGCGGCTGCTGTCCCGCAGCGCTGCCGATCCGCTCCCGGCTCTGCCGCACCGAGCCCCTCCCGGCCGCCGTGCGGGCTCTGCGGCTGGCCACGGCTGCCCCGCGGTCCTGCGCGGCTCTGCGCGGTCCTGCGCGGCTCTGCCGGCGCGCCCCCGGGGCGAGCGCAGCGCTGCGCGGCTCCGCGGGGCCGGGTGCGGGCGCTGCCCGCCAGCGGCTCGCTCCAGACTGCGGCAGCGGCCGCCAGTTCGTCCGCGGGCCCTGGGGGCTGTAGCCCCGCTCCCGGGTGTCCCCCAGCCTCCCGAGACGCTCTGATCTCCCTGACAGGACTCTCCCTGAAATCGTTGATTTAAATCGTGAGGACGATCAACACCCGCTGGACCTCGGTGACTCCTTGTAATGGCAAAAACAGATCTCTGCAACGAACCCAGAGACTTTTGTAATGCCCAAGGGCTGGCATAATTTTTTAGCCATGCATATACGTATTTACATCACATAGCCTAACCCTAAGCTGCATATACACACGGGGGTGCTGAGTATGTCCAGTCTGTACCAGTTTGCCCACTGGAACACATTTTCTTGGCCAGACCCAGGACATGGAGCTACAGCAGGCTCATTTCTCCTGGGCTATTGCCTTTGGCATGACATATTTTCCTCTAACAATTTACATTTAAAAAAATGCTGGGAAAAGGCAAACAACTTCAATGACTCACACTCAAGGTGGTATTTGTGCTGTGTCCCTGTTTAAACCTGAAAACCACTATTTTCCTGAAAGCCAAATTACTACCAAACGTACAGAAAAGTGACATTGCCCTTATTGCTGAACAGCTCTGCCTTCTGGTGGGAAACATGCTTAGGTCTGTGCTTCCCTGGACAGAAGTTTTTGTTTAAATGGGTGTTCAAGGGTGATACACAGATTGATTTTAAAAATAGTAGGAACCAACAAGAATGTCCAACAAAACTGTGTTAAATTATATTTAAATTCTCAGGTAACTTCGGTTTGTGTCACCTTCTTATTCTCTCTCTCACTCTTCCTCAGCCCTGCCAGCACTTCAACTGAAGTTTTAGAATATCACAGTCGAGTAATTAAAACCAACCAAACAATGCCAACAACATAGAAACCCCAACTGATGAACAAATAAGCAAAAACCAAATCCGACCACCAAAACAAATTTAAAATTGCTCTCCAAATACATGTCTTCTAACGTTTGCGTTCAAGACCTAACTTTCTTTACAGCATCTGAAAATTCATTTGGTTTGTTACTGAACAGCTACAGAGTACAGGTAAAAAGAGGCTTCCTTGTATGGTGAAATCATTTCATTCTCACTGTTGGAGCTTCTTTTTTTGCCACACAACCTGAAGTCTGTAATTTGAATCTTTTACAGTCCAAATCCCAACTGGAAGCTTTATAACTGCCATGGAAATAAAACTACATAACCACTTGTAGACACATTACCATAGCCATTTCTCTGAGTTGGCTATTACAACTTGTCTTGGGTTATGTAACCAAAAAAAAGTGTATTCTATTTCATCTGTTGAAAGCCGCTGGGGAGATGATTTTTTTTCTTTATCTCTTGTAACTCCAGAGGGGAGAGGGGTGGATGCCTTGTGATAATGGGCCAGCTGTTAAAACCAGGTGTGGCAGTGTTTCTTATCTCGTTCACCACCCGTCCATCCTCCAGGGGGATATCTTCTGCTAATGGGCCATTGAGGCTCACCAATGACATGACACATTACATCATCCCACTGTGAGATGCTCCACCAATGGCTGGGGGGAGCCAACCATTCCTACCTAGATAAAAACTGAGACTCAGGAACACCAGGTATCCAGTTCTTCCACTGGATTCCTGAAGGAAGACCAGACCCATCTCGCCACTACCGGACTTTCTACAGGATCATCTCTACTCCACAGAACCGCATCTGTTACTCCAGGAGGATTTATTTGGACTGCTTTCAACACCCTGACCAACAGGGTGTCAGGTTGTACTCTGACTCCGTCAAGTTTTTCTGAGATTTTTGTTTGTTTGCTTGCTTGTGGTTTTTTTTGTACTACTACATTTGTATTTTTTTAATATTCGTAGTAAAGAACTGTTATTCCTATTCCCATATCTTTGCCTGAAAGCCCCTAATTGCAAAATTATAATAATTTGGGGGGAAGGGGTTTACATTTTCCATTCCAAGGGGAGCTCCAACCTTCCTTGGCAGATACCTGTCTTTCCAAACCTAGACAGAACTACAGGATTTAGATCCATGTCTGACTGTCAGGCGGGGAAAATAAAACCTGGTCATTATTCCTTTTGTTATGCTTTTAAAATGAAGAACTGAGCTTCTTTAACTGCTTTGCTAACAATGGAGGATTTGCTGCTTGCACTGATTATAAATTTAAGGTAAAGATTAGCTAGCAAGGTCTATGCATGACTTTAGTACCACTCAAGCACTAAACTGGAAGAGAAGATATTGAAGTGAAACTTAAATTAAGCAGAAATCATCTGTTTTCCTCCTGGCAAGGGTGAATTGAGGTCCCAGAGGCTGATTTAGGATTGATAACAGATAAGGATGTGCTTGGGAGAGCTGCTGAGCTCTTTGGTCAGCTTAAATCCCTTTGGAGAAAGTGAGACCAAACTCAGTTTGAATTAACCTTGTCTTTCAGGTCAGGGTGTGTAGCATTAAGGTGAGAAAAGACCAAAGTTAAGAAAGCAAATGGAAAATAGAAACTACTTTGAAGAGCAGTTCCTCAATCAAACGCATAAACAAGGAGGATGAAGAAAGAATTCAGGAGGGGTGTCTGTGGTGGCAGCATGCTGACAGGTAGGTTACTTTGTGGAGGACTTTGAGCACACACCTGAAGGCAGCAATGTCTCGGGAATGAAGGCTATAGAAAGGGAAATGAAAACTGAGACAGGAGCAAAACACTCAAAGCAAAGCAGGCACATCAGAGGAGAGAACAGCCCTACACCCAAATTCTATGAGAACTGTCACTTTAAACAGCAGGTTCAAAACAAGGTTTTTAAATTATTGATTCTTAATTTTAAACTGCTAGACTCATCCGCCTGATTTCAGTGGCATTTGGTACTTGGGTCAAATACTGAGAGGAATAATATTTTAATTATAGATCCACACCAGTGCAGACTGCTGCCTCTTTACACAGAAATAATTGATATTTTTAGATGAGGGTAATATGTAACTACCATGTACTGGGGACCAAGTGACCCTGTGGTGCCAACCACAACGTTGATCATCAGGCCAGGAAAAATTGGGAGTTACTGAAGGAGTGCTAAGCAGGGAGGAGACCTCTGGGGGAAGAGGACAAGGAGTTGCAATGAATGGAACTATTGGGCTGAGTGGAGATAATGAATACAGCTGTTCAAAGATCAGTCCTGGGGGAGGGTTACACCGTTCACTTTTGACTCTGGTCAAATATTAGTGAGTGCTAATGCCATGCTGGGATGCACTGTCCATCAAGGGGTGAGTTAAAACACTGTGCTTGTCAAGCTGGAAGTTATTTAGGGCTATAGGAGTGGTCATGATAAGAAATATAGAATACTGAGCAGTCCAAGGTCCCAATCACAGGGACAAATAACAGGAATTCAAGTAGAAGATGGAAACTCATCAGCTGGAAATAACAGCAAAAACCTGTTTTGCTTATCCAGTGAATAAGATGTCTACTGTACAGATATGAATAAAGCAAATAAAACCTTAGGGTCTAGGAAACAGTAAGAGAGAAATTTGAATGCTTTAAGAAAAGCTACAGAGAGATCTCACTGTAAACCTCACACAGTTCTGGTCCCCTGTGTTTGGGGGATAGCAGTTCTGAGAGAGGGAATATATAGCTCACACCACTGCAGGGGTGTCACGTAAATAAACATCTGCTTCTTCTAAGGGAACAAGAGTAAAGTTGGAAAATTACAGCTTTCTATAAATATAGGGAGAATACTAATAGAGGCAGAAGTACTTCAAAGTCGAAAAATGTATTTACGTAAGGATAAAAGGGTGTGAACTTGGGCATACCTAAGTCACAAGAGATTGTGAAACAGTCCTTTGGTAGAAATAGAGGAAAATATAATGACTTTCAAGCCAAAAATTGATCATTTTAGGGAAGAAACTATAGGATTTGGCAACAGGGAGGGTCTGGATTTGATGACCCAGAATGAACTTTGCTAGCCTTTCCTATCCATGCAATACTGCTTGTCTGTGCATTGTCACCAATATATTGCTACGGATTTTGCTGATGGTCCACACCCAGAATGTGAACGTGCCTCTGCCAAACTGCTTTGCATGGAGCTCTGTCCCAACAGATCTGGCTCACATTTCCCTTCAAGGCAGAATGAAGAAGTCTGTGGATAAGACAGAGATTAACATGGACTGGGAAAACCTGCACCGTTAGTTAAAAAACTATTCTTCATAAAAGTTGTGGTCTTGTTTCATTACTGGAAAGAGAAAATACAGATAAGTCCCACAAAGAAAGATGTGCCTTATGTATAGGATTAGCAGCAAATATAAGAAGAAAGAAGTCTGATAGATTTTAAAACATAAAAGTAATTGCACAAACCAAGCAATTTAATGGGGTATCTTTTACAATATTTATTGATTTCAGTGGAAACACAATGTAGTTAACACCTGACCGGGTAAGGCTCCTAGATAATTAAAGGCCAAGAAGGATACCTATGTGTTCCTAAATGTCCCAGAGGAGTGGCTTAGTCTATAAACAACCTATTCTAATGGTAAAGAGGCACCATGGGCAGCAATTTTCCCTACAGTGACAAAATCAATGCTTTTTCCACAATGCACATAATACAATTCCTATTTACTGTCCAAGCAATTCCAATATTTTACATGTATCTGAACTAAATTGGGAGAAGTGGGGATAAATTAGCCATATTTTATAATTTACTATGGTCCCCAGATGTGGCACATTATTCTCTTTAGTTCCATAATGGTCTTTATGTATCAGTGCATACACTCTGCTCTGCAGAGAATAAACAATAAATCATCAGAATTCTATACATATATTCTAACATATATAAGAAGACTGGATTCCTAACCATTAGTATCCAGTGTTTCCCTATTTTATGGAGTCTGGCTAACCTTCCTGGGAGAGATATAGTGCTTTCCCTGGATTTTCACAGTGCAAAGATACAGCAAAGTGTGAAGACAGAGATCCATGGAGAAGGAAAAAGAGAACTGGAGTCTCGGGAAAGCTTTGGGAGATAAAGGTAGTAATGCAGTGCCATGCGTGTCACAGAGCAGGAGAATCCTCAAGGGAACTGCATATTATTCATCCTTTATGAAACGCTGGAAAGGCTTGCTGAGGGGCATAGCATGCGAAGTATGTCAAACAAATATTTAATTTCATTTGAAGAGATAACACTCTGAGGGCATGAGCAGCAAAAGACAGTACAGGAAACATGAAGGATGCAAATTTGTTTGCAAGAAGACTTCCAGCTCTAAGAATAAGTTGATAAGGCAGTATCCAGTGCTTATGGAAATAAACAAAAGAAACAAGGAGAAAGCTGAAGGAGGTGGTGGTTAGTGGTGAGGACCAAGGAAACTGAAGACAGCACCATGGGAATACAGAGAGAGATAATCAGGAGAGAAGGCTGAGATAGGGCATACCAAAAATTCAAAAACTGTTTCACCTGGTAAAGAAACAAAAGTAGAGATTCAAAAAACAAAATGAAACTGGGGAGAAAGGAAAGACTGTTCTGCAGGTGGCATTTCAGAGGACAAAGGGATATGCAGTGGTGAAGGGAGACAAGGAACAGGAGACTGCAGGAATGAGGAGAGATGTGAGAGTCAGATGCAGAGGACCTGGTGCATAACTGAGACACAGCAACGCCTGCAATGTCTCGGCTCTGGAGGGTGATGGATAAGTCAGGCTATCGGCAGCTGCCGCCTCTGGCATTCCCCGCAGTCAACAGCGGGAGGCGGCCGTGACACCGACATTGAGCACCTCCAAAGGATGGCGTGAGGAGAAGTCTGGTTGGCGGCATTCCCTGGGGGCGGGATTTTTGTCTAAGGCAGTGCAGAGGCAGAATAGGGCAATGCTATTCCAGCTATGCATTTTGAACAGGAGGCTTAGAAAATGATTGAGTGGCATGCCAAAGATGGGAGAGCAAGGCAAGGAGAAAGGGCATCCAGCACACTTTGTGATTATCACTACCTATTTCTCTGCATGTTCTCTCTTCAAACACTGTTACAGTTTGTGTCACAGAACATGCAGGTGGACTTTGTCAGAGTTTTGATATCTACAAGAGGGAAGCTGAGTGTACTGACAGAGTTGCAGACAAGTGGGGAAACTGAATCTATTTTTCAATACACCAAACATTGGCCTCAAAGACTGAAACTGATTTAGTGTCAGTATTGTTAATTCTTCAGTTCTGCAAGCAGTATAATTTGAAAACAGTCTCAACTAGTTGCAAATTCTCTTTCCAGTTTCACTTATTGAAATTGCCAGGTACACTCTATTTCTGTGAGTGCTTGAAACCAAGGAAGATGAGTGCTGCTATCAAAGGGAGTGTTATAATCTTCCCCTCTCCTGGTCACTTGTTTTGTCCCAGCTTCCTTTCTTATAGTCCCACAAGTGTTTGGGCACTGAATCAGATGAGGGTTAAAACTAAAGCAAGGGTCAGAGTGGTGAATTTGGGGAGAGTCAACTTCGCTAGCACAGGGCCAGCTTCCCCAGGACAAGGAATGGAATCTACACTCTGCTGTTAGCCAGGAGGAGAAGAATCCAGTCACGAGCCCCTGAACCCTAATCTTGTCAGACTGAAAACTACAGTGGCCCAAGGAATTAAGAAAAGCAAATACATTCACTATTGCACTTCATTTTCCTTGCTGGAGGTGCATTACAAGTTTTCTCTGGCACAGCTCTCTCATCAGCAGGACAGTTCTCCAATTGCTCTTCAGACATACACACATGGTTCATTATTTTCCAGGTTGGGGTTGTTATTTTTGTTCTTGCCTAACTTAAAAAAAATTTCAGAAAATGTAATACAGAAAAAGTGGTTTGGGGATTTCTGAAGCTATGAGCAGTCAGTAATGAGTTTCAGTGAGATGACTCAGCTAGAGCTGGAAGTCATGCCAGATGGCCCCAGAATGGCAATTTCCCTTGGATTTACAGTGAGGTTTCACATTCTGTGCATTACTCAGTACCATGAGGTTTTAATGATCCTCAGGCAACTTATATGGAAGCAAATGTTTTTTAATATAGTTTTTCAACTATACAATTATGCTATTGTATATTTGTATGAATAGAATGTTTACTCTAGAATTTAGCAAATTAACACAGATTACATGCCCTCTGTTTCTCAAGTGAGAGAGCCCAGCCAGATGACTCCTTTTTTAATTCAGTTCTCATATAAAAAGAATGTGAGGATCTAAACAGAATTCCTTCAGACTTTTGTTATTTCTGCTAGTGTAGCCTTACATCTATTTTAGTGTCAGTAGTTTGCAAGGCCATGGATTAAAATTCATGAGAGAACAATGCTTTATTACTATGTTTTCTAGTTCTTGATGCCTGGAACAGTACTAAGTAAGCATTTCAAATGAACTAGCTCTCACTGTCAGGGAATTCGTGTCTCCTCATATGAAACATCATTTATGCACAAAGATCACAAGGAAAAATGCATGTTTTCACTGAACTCCTCACCTGCCTTCTACCCAGGAATACATCCCCTGCAAGTTTATATCTGAATTCCAAACCTCTGAGTAGCTGCAAGCAGATGGCCATTTTCTTAAATCAACTTTGCAGGGAAATGTTCCCTTCTCCCAACAAACAGGTAATCTCCTCCACTCCTGAGTTACTCTGGGCCAAAGCCAATGACAACTTCAAGCTGCTGTACTTTGAGGCCAAGCAGAGCAAGGCACAAGTGCTGACATTCTATGACAGCAATGTCAGTGGCAAAAAATTCCAGCAGCTTTACATGGACCAAGTTTCTCCTATTGGAAAGATTCTCAAGTGCTCTGCTGAGAGGAACAGTACTTACTACCATTAATGAGAATTCAGACCATCATTGTGGGCTTGGGAGGTTTTTAAACAAAGAAAACCTAGCTCAGATGATTTTTAGAACTCATTTTAGAAACGCATCATTTGTACAAACTCTTCTGTAGTTAGAGCTGGTTTAACAAAGAACCATAATAAACAGTTCTCAAATCATTATAATAACCACACCACCACCTTCTGAAGTTACGAAGTGTGAGAAGTGATTGCAGGAAGTGGCATGTGAATTAGATCTCAGGGATGAGAGCAAGGCCACAGAATTTCAGGAGGACTGAATTAGAGTTCATTTCTGGAACCAGATAGCTCAGACCCGAAAGGGGGGTTAAGAAAGAGACAGGTTAATTGTTGGGTATATGATTCAAAAGTGCAGACACATACTCCTGGATGGCTGTGAGGACACAGAAGGACTATCAAGGAGATATCCTTTCCACTTGAAAGGATAGCAAAAATGTCCTTGAAACACAATAATTACCATTTATATGTATCTTTGAGTCATGGTCTGTTTAATCTAGATCCTGCATCGAGCCATGATTATTGCCAGAAGATGCAGAAGAAGGTGCAAATAATCCTGCATTAGAGAGTGTGATGAAAAGCTGTTCTGCATGGAAAACTCATCTTAGCAGCTATCTGAAAAAGGCTTCCAACCTTAAAATAGGCGTCTCCCCTCTAACATGTATTGCACCACCAAATATTAAATGTCCAGATATTCTTGCTACCTACAGATCTTAGTGGACTTTAAGGGCAAAGGACAAAGGGATGGCTCAATCAAATAGTATGATTTTTTTTCACAGGACATGATATTTTACACAATTGCTGTTTCACAACTACATTTGATGAAAACATTCCCTCTATAAAGGCATCCACTGACAAACTGCTGACATGAAGGTGTGGATTTGCTTTCTCTTCTCACAGTGGTTTCTTCTGATAACTGATCATCTCTAGTCCTAAAAGGCTGTGCTTCCTTCATGTGTTGATGCTACAAAACTTCAGCAAAAGTTTAGCAGTGGTTTCTGCTAAACTTTCCCTTGACTGGGTAAAGGGCTTTCTGGTACACAGCAGCACCTCCTTATGAGAATCCTTCTGCTATGCACTCAAGCCACTTGGCCATTTTTCACAAAGAAATCAACAGTTCTCTGCTGTCTCTCACAAAAAGGGATTTTTCCAGAGCTCAGAGTTGCTTAATTACTCTTCTGTTTTTCCTCCTCATTTTTTTAATTGTCTTCTAAAGATGTGTGAGCACCAGTGATAAATGTTGTATATTCAGTATCAGTCTCCCCAGTGCTAAACGTGCAGATTTTTGTCACTGCCTCGCTTCTACTGGCTGCAACTCTGCTTTCTCACCCAAAGATCCTGACAGCTTTTCATAACACTTGTTCACAGCAGGAGCTCACATTGGTTTGTGCTGACACCCAAAACTCTAATTACTCCTGGGTTTATTCCCTTCCAGGTGATGGCCAGACCACAGTTCCAGGCAGAGCTGGTTTCAGCCTGGCTTTGCTGCATCCATCACTCAAAACCAGTGCGGTGGGAATGTGAGCGTGTTGGTTTTATATGCTCAAAAGTGCAGGCAGCTTGCAGTCCACTCATCAAATATGTGGCTCTCCAGCTGCTAAAATCTGTAACCACAGTCCACATGGACTGCAAAGGGGATGTGAAATTGTACTTGAAAAACTGAAGATCAAATCAGAACTTCACTTATAAAGGAGGTGCTCCATTTCTCTCAGCACGTCCATACGAGAAGTTTTTGCAGATGTGGCACACGGTCTTGAAACACATAAGGCAAAATAGTTCTCATGGTCTGTCTGTATTTTCAAGCCTTGCTTTGCACTGGAACAACCTCACATCTGCCAGGAATTTTGATCAACAGGGAAAGTTCCACTACATTGCTGCAAAGTCCCTCTTGTGCGTCAGCTCAGAATGCATCTGCTGATGGATCTACATAAGAGGACTTGTGATATTTACACTGTCACCCCCTGGGAGTGAGACAGCAATTTTGGAGAGACAGGGAGTTATATCAGCAGAGCGTTCTAGCCTAGGAGTACGCAGTGGTGAGGGAACACAGTAAATAATCTGAAGTATTTCTACAAATGACATTTATAAATGTCTTTGGGGCAGGGGAAAGAAGACAGAATGTTTTTTAAGTGCATCCAACACTCAGCAACTTCTAGAACTTCATTTCAACTAAAGACTGGTGAAATTAAGTTTTACATGAAACAGAAGATATTCCAAGACTATGGGAAAGAAGTTCAAGCATTATAGTAATGTGAATGGCACCTATATAAATATATGGTATATACCCAACTGTTCCCTGTTTATTTTGAAATTAATTCTTTTGATGTATTTAGCCATTGTTTTGTGTGTGTTATGCTCCTTTGTGATGTGCTTGTTTTTAAGAATACCAGTTAGCAAGAGGTGAAAGCAAAAAAAATCAGGCCAAATACCTAGAAAATTGTACCAAATCAGAGGGTGATCTCTGTTTTTTAGTCAGAGTAGAAAGAAATCCCAAAACCTTTTTCTTTTGCAATGTGGATCCCACTGGAAATGCAGAGATATCTGGACAACATCCAGTCCCTCCTAAACACTTTCCTTCTACTTTCCAGAGCAGAATAACTCTGCAGACACTTACACCTATCAAGCATATCTTTCCCTAACCTGCAAGTTATCTGTGGGTTGTCATTGCCTCTCCAGAGGACTGTCAGAGACCTGCCTTGGTGCTTACCTCCTGCATGGCTCTAAGTGTGAGACAGCTTAAAGCAGGCAGCTCAGCATTACACAATTTTTCCAAGAAGCTTCAAAAACCATTTCCAGAAACGCAGCCAACTTCAGCTGCTGAAGGGATCACTATTTAACTGTCTTGTGGTCAGACCAGTCCTCCAGGCTGAGGTTCAGCCTGAGCAAGGTGCCTATTATGCCTATGGGACATTCTTCCTGTTCCATGTGCCAGGTGATGCAGTATTCCAGATTAGGGGGGAAAATAGCTTTCTCTACTCTGGGGGTAGCCAAGACCCTGCACAGAACTGAAGAGTCAGGGGACCAAAAGGATCCTCCTGCAGCATGCAGCCAAGTGCCTGGGGTACCAAAGCTCAGGTGTATAAAGGCATGTGCAGCCACAAATAAGGTCCAGGTTCAGGCACCTCTTGGGTAAATGGTGATGAACCCCAGTACTCCCCAGCCAGCACACCAAAGGTGCCAGGGCTTCTTGTACAATCCATGTGCACATACTCAATACATCCCCTGAGGAGAGCAACCCTCTGGGTCTGTTCATTGACTGTAGTGTACTAAGCAATTAAAAAACCCCAAGAAAACAAAACAAACCCAACAGTTTATTTTTCCCCCCCAGATGAAACCAGAGTATGGTAGTAAGAATAGCTGTGGAGCCTGTTTGCCTCAGAAGCAGCCATCAGCCCAGCAGTGCTGCTGAGGACACGTCCTGCTGCTCATTTCTGCAGCTGCCTGGAGCCATGTGCTGCACCACAGGAAACACCAACAAGGGCAGATGGGACGAACCTGTGTGGGATGTAAAATATTCATCACACCCGTTTGGTGTAAATATACATGAACAGTGGGAGTATCCTTGTCTGCAGAAGTGAAACTACTCACTGGGCTCTCTTCTACAGCTCACAGAGCTGCATACACACAACCATTGATGCCTCTGCACCTCCTGGTGTATGTGGGTTTGCTCTGACTGCTTGGCTGCCATCACTATTGCACTTGGGTGACGCACTGGCGGGACATCTCACTGCCCAGTCCTCATCCAGTGGTGCCTATCACTGTGACCCTGTTGGTGATCCCAGGCTCTCTGGTGCTCTGGCCCTTTCCCCTGTACCATCACTGGAAACCCAGGTCCTCTTCCCAGAGGATACCTGAAAGCAGAACACACAGCACGGTGTGCTTGTGTGCATGTAGGTGTGTGTATCCCTGCACGCACACACGAACACGTGCCCATCTTCCCATACAAATCCCCTGAGAAACTAAATGTATGGTAATCTCCACACTCAGCCACTTCGACACGCCAGTTTTAATCAGGCTTTTGCCTATTTAGATGCTAAATGCTCCAGGACTGGGACGTCATCTTTGTGTCATCCTCAAAATGTCTAGCACTCGTTGGGATAATTGCGGAATAAAAAAAAGAACTTTAATATCTTAATTTCTATTAAGAATGTTATATAGGTCTCAAATATTAACAAAGAGGAATACATTAGGTCAGCCAAGTGCTTTCTGTTTTCAACAAACCTACTTCAATCCCATTATCTTTTTGTTCTTTGTTCTGTGTAATTTGATTAAACACAAGCTAATGTTAACTTAAACAGATGGTATCCCACTGGTAAATAAGAAGAAAAAAATTGATTTTTTAAGTGAGGCTAGCCTTTATATTTTGTGATGGCTAAAACCCTAACATTCCTGCAATTGAAAAGCTGGCACATAGTTGGTTTGATGGACGTTTAGTATTGCCAGACCTTTGTTATGGATAATAATTTTTTCCTCTTTTTAGACTGTAGAAGTACTAAGATCACTTGAAAAAACTGAAGTTCTATTGCACTGATCATTGTTGCCAATATTATTATAATACCTATATAGGCCCTTATTGGACATGTCTATATTAATGGAGCCCTGCCACTTTGACCTGAGGGGGATGTAAAACCATCAAACAAAAGTATTGCTGCCAGAGGTGTGAAAATCCAAGCAGGGAAAAGGTAGGGAAGGCCACGGGTGTGCATCTGAGGGCAGGAGAGCTCCTGGGATGCTGGAATGGGCATCTCCAGGAGAGACTTCAGCTGCAGAATGAGTGATTAGGTGATGCCTGAGGTTGGCCACACAGGAAAGAAGGATGTGGATCTGCCAGAGGGACAGGTTACTGAAAAGAAACCACCAGCATGTAAATATGTGTCAAGTTACTCAGTGGTCACTGCTCCTTCTGGGAGGGGAACTCAGTATTTGACCTCTCCCTAGGCTGATTCTGACCTCGCTTAGATTTCTGTTCAAAAATTTCATTTTGAAATGACTTCTGAAGATTATCTGTGAGTTGAGGCATGGCCTCCTCCTTAACAGCAGCTTTAAAGAGTGACCTTTGGTCTTGTCATAAATATTTTATGCACACAAATACGTGTGTAAAACAAGAGATGTGCTGAAAAGTTTGCTTTTGAAGGAAGGCTCCACTTTTTGACTTCCAAAGAGAGGATGGGATCCCTCTGACCTGGACAGGCCAAGTCTTGTCCACTCCACTGCTATTAGAGTTATGGTTTCCTTATTCACTTCCTGAAAGATATCTATACATTTTCACTTGTTAAATATTTCTGTTCTCGCATGGAAGCAGAAAAAATCTTCAGTTTCTGGTGTGATAAATATTTTCATATATGAACCTTGCACCTATTGATCTACACTGAATTGTAAAACCTTTGTTCTGTTACATTCTTATTAGAAACCCTGGTAGAATGTCTCTGGGAAGTAATCAATTAATCAATCAAAGGAAAAAACCTCCAGAACACCAAAAAGCAAACAATGATTGATCTGAGGATATTGCCTCTTTGATGTAAGAGAGGAATTTCAAATGCATGGAATTTAAAAGAGGTACACATTCCCATTGACTCCTTTGCTGAACTTAAAGAACAGCATGAAAACACTGTGATTTGGTTTCCCCTGTCCTCTGCATGATGAGAGGCCACAGTAGCACTGGACCCTATTACTCATCACTGCTTTTCACACCACTTCCAGTGTGTTGCCAAATCCCTCAAGCCCAGATGTACACCCAGCTTGGAGGCTGCCAACATCACAAGAACCACCTCCAACTCTTTTTTTTCCTTTCAATGCAGCATAAAATCACGCTATCAAAGTCAGTTGCTTACACAGAGATCGATAATACAAACCAAAGGAGAAAATAAATCCACTTTTACCTGATGCTTGGCACACATCCTAAATATATTTCTCTTCAAGGACAACATGTAAATAAAGAGGTCTTTAATTTTTAATGGCCATTTAAAACTTCTTCAAGAGGAATATTAGAAGGCCTGGGGCTATTTCTTTTTTATCTCAAAATTTAAAATATTTATGTGTAACTAACAAAATTCTTCTACAGCCAAGATACAAACATAGTCTAATTTGTTTCTGTTTTTATTTTTTTTTTCTAAACAAGGCCATGTAACTAAATCAGTGCTTCCCAGGGAAGCATATTCTTCCAACTTCCAAAACTAAAATTTGGAATTTTGTCACTACAGTGTCTCTAAGAAGGCCACTGAGGACACAGGGAGAAGCCAAGAGGTTCCCTACACCTTTTTCCTTCTGTTTTGCAGGGCCTGAAGCAGAGCTGGCCATGGTCTGGAAGCAGTGTAAGATCCGGGTACCCAAAAGATGAGGAGGGCAGAGATACTCAGCTGCTGTAAGGTTTCTTTTCCTATAGCACCTTACCTACTCACTGCCTGACTTTTAGCATACACAGCAAATAAGCAGGAGGCCTGCAGACGGTGATCTCCTTAATTTCACAAACCTCAATCCATTCCTTGGGTAGACTGACCATGTGTGAGTGGCCTGTAGGTCCCACAGCATCTGTCCTACAGAGCCTTCATTGTAATGCTTGCAATTAAAGGAGTACACCTCTGGTTTCTTACTGCTCTGTTTTACCATAACTAATAGCCCCATATACCAAATCTTGTGCATTTCTCCTTTAAAAACAGTTTAGAAAGCTCTAAATGATGACAGAGATTCTTTCTAATTTTTTTCCTCCCAAGTAAACAAAGTGTTTTGTTTTCCTTACAATAAAATGTTTTTGATCCATAACCCTAAACTGTCAGTGTTTGATGAGTCTGAAATGTAATTTTTTTCAGGATATGGAATGAAAATATTGAGCTGCTCTGACTGCTCTGGTCCTCATCAGGAGCAATGAAAAGAATGAACTTGCTCAATACAGGACATGTAGCCTAACTGTAATAGTGAGGAAGGAGGAATGGCACTTTTCTGAGGACTATGCTTGGGCCAAATTCTAACATATTGCAAAGATCTATTCCTGGGCCAAATTCAGACATATTTTGCAAGTGCTGGGAAATCATTAGCCCTGAAAGCCAGAAGGTCAATCTTTCTGATGAGGGCTGGCTTCTTACCACTCTGCCAGCACCAGGCACGAACAATAGATACATTTCTCTTGAACTTATTATCCGAGACAGTTGTGAAAATAAACCATTTTCAGCTCAGCCTGAGATAATCCCTTGAAATGTTAGCCCAAAATAACGTTTTGGAGGCAATGGTGGGAAGTGCCAAGTGACTTATAAATAGCACACCCAATTTTGCCTCTAGCAGAAGCAGTCATTAGCATCTGGCCAAGGATGTTACATGGGTGGCATATTGTCCATTCACAGGACAGGAACTTTCCTCTCAAAAAGGCACACCAGCACACACCTCTTTGTTATTTGAATGAGGCAAAAGGTTTTCCTTGCCCGTCCTAGATTTTGCAGGATATTCCTGTGTGTGTTTACTTTTCTGGAATCCGTGTATTGTATACCCATGATTGGATATGCAGACACAACCTCTCTGGTAAGTGGTGACAAGCCTTTCCTAGTCCTGGTAGACACAAAGTTCTGGGATGTCATCAAGTACTGCAGTATCATCCCAGCTCTTGTTCAGGACATCTCTGTGGTTCCTCCATTCCCAGCTGATCCAGCTGCAATCATGCTGGGACCTGTCCTGAGGAGTTTTCCCCCCATTATGAAAACCATATCAAGAGGCCATGCTGCAGGTCTGGAAACCCCCCCAGGCCCAAGCAGAGTATGGGACAGACTACCCCAGCATAAGTCTTTCCCTTACCTGCTCCCACCCCTGAGGTCTGCAGCCCAGAGAGAATCCCTTCTCCTCACATGCACTGTAGCTCTAGAGTCCTCTGAAATTTCAGAGGCAGAAGTAGGACTCCACTTTCTGCCTGCTGGGGCAGGCTGGATTGCAGAGAGCCATTTAGCCCAATTTCCAGGACCTCGGTGCAGTTTGGCCACAACAGCCCTCAACACAAACACTTCTATGAGTGTACTAGAGGCGTGAAAGTGGATTTTTTCCCCTCCCTTTTTATGTACGGAAAGATTTTCTCTCCCGGATTTGTCACTTTGGATTACTCTCCGTTAGATGGCACTGTTATCACTTCCAAAAGAGATCACCGCTGGCCACTTGGCTGAGCAGGGCTGAAACTGGGCCAGGACTGCCACTGTCACTGGGTTAACAAGCCAGAGCAGGTCAGGAGTGATCCAGACCAGGGCTCTGGAAATATTTGCTCTAAAAAGTCTTTCTGGTATCTCTCCAGCTCCCATCAGTCGGTTGCTCACTTTGGAATTCCAGCACAGCACAGGGGCTGTATCTGCAAGATGAACATCTGACAACAGTAAGGGCAAACTTAATTTGCTCCTCTTCAGAATTAATTTGAAGCAGTTCCAAAAGTCAAGAAGAGTCATGTGCATATACAAGGGTCTTAAGCTAATACATCTGCTAATTAAATAATAATTAAAAGTCATGCTCTGCACAAGCACTGCAATCATTATTTTTTTATGCTTATGTCAGAACCACTGCTTTAATATTTTTAGTGTCTACTGCCTCAGTTATCACCTGCTTCGATTGCCTAGGCTTTTCCCAAGGACAGAAAATTGGTTTAAGTGGCATTTAATGGGTCTGTATTAAATACTGCTTCTAGATGCCAATTAAAAGAATCTTGCCAATTAAGAGCATTTTCAGCTGAGGAAGAGGGATGATTTCAGGATATCATTCAGCAGTGGTCTGAAACAGAAAACAAATCCAAAAAATTATAAGGAAATGGTCATGTAATCTTAAAGCACTCAAAGAAACTGCTGGTCCAACCCTCTTCATTACATACAACACTCTCTACACAGCTAAACTGTGTCTGTTGGACAACTTGCATTGGTGATTTCCCCAGCTTTGGAAAGAGAACAGAAACAATGTGAGCAAGACAAGAGAGCCATAAACATAGGCAGACTCCAGCTTGCATGCAAGACACTGGTCCTTGGGCTGTTTTTAAGACTCAGTCCTGTCCTCACTGCCAAGGAGCATATTTTACAACAGAATTTAGGTCCAAATCTGAGAAAAATCTATATTTTGAACATTATTTTGTTGTGATGTAAGGAGAGAGAGACATTGGACACAAATGACTATCAGTCCAAAAGAGGCTGCCTAGTACCAAAATAGGATCGGGCCCTCTGCTAAACAAGAGTGGAACTGCAAGCTGGACAAATCAACCCCAAACTTCTCTGGAATAAGGCTGCACCTTTTTCTGGAATGAATGCTTTTCCTTTGCCAAACTGCAGTTCCACTCAGACCTCAACCATTTTGCCTGCAGGGTTCTCAGAAACAGATACACCCAACTGTTATTATTTTTATAATGTGAAAAGTTGGTTTATTTTTTCCCATGCTGCCCTTTTTTCCCAAAGCAAACCAACCCAATTTTTCTCAAGCTTTCAGACAATAATACCACCTCAGAAAACGTCTACAGATTGTGTTTTTGAATGACACTCAAAAACTTGTAAGCCTGTGTCTGTGTTGCAAGACAAATGACTGCTCAGTTACACAACTGCTTGAGTAGTCCCAGATTGACCCACTGTATGTAGGCTCTCAACTTAAGCATTGAATTTAGGAGTGCAGCATCCTTAGTGCTCCCTGGAAGCCTCAGATGAGACAGGCAAGTAACTCCAGCAGAAATCCAGGTATTTGCTGCTTTAAATGGGAACATGAAATGCTCACCTGCCTGCATGCACTAAAAATGGAGCCTAAAGCAACCATACTCCTAAAGGAGGTACTACATCTGCATGGATCTGAAACAAATCTAATCTAATCCTGCCCAAGCCTGAAGGTGCCCAAATTCTACAGGTGTATTATTTTTCACCACCAGCACTCAGAGGAGCATTAAGCATTACTGCAATCTCCAGCTGGCCTGATAAATACAGAGGAGCTGGAAACATGAGGTGCAGCTATGCAGGCCTGGACTTGGAGAGGATGCTATTAAATAAAGACACCTTGAAAGAGTTGTTCAATTTAGGAGGCGTTTTCAGGACAGATCCAACATGCACCAACAGCAGGACAGTCATCTCAAAGCTCAGCTGCAGCAGCTGTTCTCATTTAAAACATAGCCAGAAGGGGTGAAGGAGATATGCCCAAGATTCCAGAGTTCCTCCAGCAAATTGTGAATGAGGCATGTGATGAAAAATCTCTCCCCAGTGGACAGTGCACATACAAAGCTGAGCTGACAATGCTCTGCCCTTTTTTATTTCCCTCTGATTTAAACAAGGATACTCCATAGCCAGCTCAAAAAACCCAAACCAAACCAAAACACCATCAAGCTAAAAAAAAACACAACCAAAAAAAAATCAAACCCAAACCCACCCAAAAGTGTTTAGAAATACCCAATAAGACCTGAAATATAGAAATGTCAAGTCTAAGGAAAAACAGAGGGGGAAGATCTCCTGGGAAGGTATTTAAAATATTTAGGACATTTAAAAAACTCCCTAGTTTTTCAGTTCAGTGGATCATCCCTGGCAAGATCAGCTTCTACTTAAGGAACAGTGTGAACCATGGTTATTTATTCAAAAATAACCTTTCCCACAAATATAAAAAACCCCAAAACTAAATAAAATATTTCAGAATTTTTAAGACTGACTGAATTTAGGTTTTGTTTCCTTGCTTTTCCTTCTTTCATTTAACAAGAAATTGTATTCTTGCCTCTTCCAAAAGTAGACAAACAGGCAATCAAGGCTGTTATCCAAGCCTTGGGTCCTATTGCTGGTGATTGCCCGTTTTACAAAGTAGCCAGGACACCAGCTTAACCTGGGATGTTATAAAATACATGGGCATGGTGTGAACCAGGCCTGGACCTCAGAGCCCAGCTACATTTCCTAGATCACTGAACAGCTGTTGAAACAAGCAATACCTTCAAGTCTTTCATGGTTATTTTGGTTGTCTTAAAATTTATTCATTTTGACTTGAGTGAATAAATAAGATTCTCTAATTACCAGTAACATTTTCTTTATGTTCCCTATACCTGCTGTGTGTAATCTTCTACATGCTGAGATAATGTTATCCTAACATTTTCAGGAATTGGTAACCCTGTAACAGGGACATCTTGCTGATTCATGGTGAACAGGAAGAGTAGATAATTATTGAGGGAAATCAAATAGTTTCATTCATCTAACAGCTTTGGTTGCTCACAAGTATTAATACCTCAGTTACACTTTCCATTCCAGATCTAGCAATCAGAGACTGCAGCTTCTAAGTTTCTGCATCTCCTTTACTCCTAAAATCTCTGCTTGTGCCAAATACCTTGTTCAAAATTCTTCCTTTTCCAAGTTCCTGAACCCTTTCTTCCAAATATATGGCATCAAATTTTATCATATTCAATAAAATCTACACTTTACACACAATTTCTTTGGCCACCCAATCCCCAAGCTTGGTGACTTAACAGAGGTGCCAGATTTCCTCTGTCATTGCAGTTTTCCTTTCTATAATTCTATGAAATTTAAATTCCCTTCTCACAGTAATCATTGTAAAGAAATTACATGCTTTGGTCCCAAGAACAAATTTTCAGTGACTCTGAAATAAATTTGGGCAAATGACAGGTGTAAAGGCAAAGAATCTTTTCAATGGTGAGAAGCACTCATTGCACTTACCTGCCTGAAAAAGTACTGTGTTGTTATCGCAAAGACATCAAAGCCACAGCTGGCCCTTTTAAGCTCATCTTGGATATTGATCAGTTGCCGGGACTGCTCATCACATTTTTCCTTCAGTTTCTGAATGAACTGCTTTTCAGTGTCTCGCCCCTCTCCTGGTTTGGGGGAGAACCCATTTTTTGGGGTGGTTGGCCTTTGCTTGGGATGTCCTACAAAGGAGACAAGAAAAGACCATTCAGGTCACTTAGTTCACATGTACAGACATGACCTTTGTGTGTTTCTGTGGCCTTTGGGACTCATCCCTACAAAAGAAAAAAGGGTCTGTAGCACTCACACAGAACTTTCAGTCTTTCCAAAAAAAAAAAAAAGGAAAAGAAAAGAAAAGCAAAAAGCAAAAGCACAGTGAAATATGTTTTTAGGGGCCAAAGCTCAAAGCTTTATAACAGTCATCTCACCTCAGGCTCTGAGCCTGAAAGTCTTCTACAAGTTGAGGAGAGCTGTCCTAAGAGTGTATCACTGAGAACTGAGGTTGTTGGAGAAAGGAATCACCTCACCTCTGCTAGACATCTACAAAAACAGAGGTCTGCATCTGTGATGCTGGACTCTCTTGAATGTCAGTGAGAGAAATGGGCACTTCCAGGTCAGGATTCACCTTATCTTTTTGATGAGGTGGAAAACAGCTAGATAACATTTCTACTCTATACATAGTTTTTTTGTTCACATGAACCCCCAGCTTGGTGACTCGACAGAGGTGCCAGTTTTACTTTGCCTTTGTAGATTTCATTTTGCCTCTACAGAGGACAATGTGGGGCTGGAGTTGTCCCTCCCTGAATGCAAACATAGCATGGATTGCTTGCTATTGGGATATCACTATTACTTTTTATCTACAATACTGCAGTCTACATTGAGAGTTCCCCTTGCTCTCACCTTTATGTGTCTAAAATTGCAGCACTTAGCAGATACTTACTGAAGTGCTACCAGGTACAACACAGTGCACAGGAGTTACATCACTGGCTCTGCATGGCTGCTCTCTTGGCATCATTGATCACACCAGAATTACTAAATGGTTTGCCTGCAGAAATAGGCCCAGACAGGCTCTGTCTCCTCTGATGTGCTCCAAGTTGGCTTGAAGCAAGCCTGATGCTGTACAAAGATGTGAAAGCACTACTGTAGCTTGTGTTAGGGTATCAGCACACAGTGTCATATTCATATCAGTGGTACCTGAACTAAAGCTTACTCATGATAAGGCACTTCAGGGCAGTGAGGCTTTTTTTCCCAAGTTCACATCCTGCTTGTGTCAACTATCCATTTCTGTGGATATATCCAGTTATGAGGATGAAGTAAGAAGGGACAGTGTTCATGTAGTATTGGGCTGCTCAAGCCACTGCTTGGAATATCTCTTCTGTCTTTACCTTCTTTGCTTTCTGAGAACTCTCCTCTGCAAACATTTATGGCCAGCTGGGCATCACCTTTGCACAGCTTAGTGATTTTTTTTTTGCTACTCTCATTCTTTTTTGTTACCCTTTTGCTACCCCTCAGTTGATGATCTTTAGCTCATTTCTGAATACTGGCCAGGAACCTCCAGTCTTCAACAGATCCTCCCACTACTTCCCAGCTTTTACCCTAGAAATTAAAGTCAGTAAGAAAGAGGGAGAAAATAAAAAGAAAGCCAGACACCTTTGTCCCATGTGTTACAAGAGATGGTGGACGTGGGTCTGGAACATTTCTGTGTAAGTAGAAAAGGCTGTGTGTGCAAGAATATGACAAAAGGGGACAGTTTGTAGTTTTATAGTCTTGTAGTATACAATCCCTGAAAAACAATAGAGAAATCATGTCAACAACCAGTCTCCAGCAATTTATGTAATACGGGATAGTCTTCTGCCATGAATACTACCTACCCACCCCTTTCCTAAAAACCCAAAGAATCCTTCCACAGAGATGCCTCTGATGGTATGAATCTGAGCCAATTTTTAAAGTAGAGCATTACAAATTCCAGAGGTAATTTTGTCAGATGTGCTTTAGATCCTTTAGATCTTTAAGACTGTGGTCTGGGTGTGCAAATAGATCCTAAGGGCAGTTTTACTATATCAGCCAGGGGAACAGTATGGCTTCCCCAGAGCAATACCCCAGGAGCGTATTCCTACTTTTTCAGATTCCCAGCTTGTGTGGAGCTGTTGGGAGCGTATCTTCTATCTTGCTCAGCTACATCCTGGCTCCAGGCTAAGCTTACAGGGAGCCAGCTCCAGCAGAGATGCTCCCTCATGTCTCCAAGCATCTCATGGTGCAACTGCAAAGAGCCATGAGTGCAAAAAAACCCTTTGAAACTCTTTGTGTCCGTGACTTGCATTTGTGACAAAAAATACCATGTTCTGCAGCATCAAGACTAATGCCATGTTGTTGGAAGACCTAAGTAATACAGCACAAGGAGTTTTTGTCACTGAGTGTTCAAACAGCATAGCTATTGCCCTCTATCCATTTTTATGTCAATTTTTATGTCAACCTTTTTGTGCAGTAATAAGAAGACACAGACTCTTCCATTCATGTCAAGGGGCTCTTAACTGTTTGGTAAATAATTATCACAAAATAAGAAATTCAAAAAAGCAACAGCCATAAATATCTGTCTTTTTAGAATAAAAATCTTGGGTGGTTTAAGCAAGACGGTGATGTTACAACAGAAGGCTTAAGGAGAAGTGTAGGAGAAAGCCCTTGAAATCAGTTCAGCTTTAATTAAAACAGAAACCTATCAGGTTGCTTAGTCTAATATCTTTCTAGCCTTCCTGTTCACTGGAAGATTTGAAGTGCACATTTCGGTGTTGTCCTTTTTAGTATTATAAGCTGTCCTTGTAAATTAAATGGTGCTATTCTCCTCAGGGATAAATCTGAATTTCTTGGTTCATTTGGGCCTGAAAGGCAGCTTACTAAGCTTATTCTGCCATTGATGTCTCTCTTCTGTTGCTCTGCATAGAACAGGGTATGTATTAATGATGCTAGCCCTGATCCTCAATGTCCTTTTTGCTGATGGTGGGACCAGAGGGGCAGACCCAGTGTATGCTGTAATCACTGCACCCCTTTGATCGGCTTCAAAACTCCCAAGTCTTTTTTATCTACGTGAGCGTTTGAACTAAGGAGACATAACAAGTACACGCTCGTAATTAACACTGTCAATGAGGATTTAGATGGGGAATGCAATTTATTCGCCTTTTAACTGTCCATTTTCCAACATTTTGGTAAGGAAAGTGAGTAAATTATTTGGAGACGATTGATATCAAGCATTCTGTAGAGTGACAGATGCCAGAAGCAGTCAGCACCATTCTAAAATGGAGTGGAAGGAGAGAACTTGCATTTATGGACACCTGTTCCTATACACAGATCTCAGGGATAGTATTGCATCAAAGGATAAAACTGAGATCCCTGCAAGACTCTGCACCTCAAAACTCCCTTGCAAGTCTTCAGATTCAAAGCTCAAAAAATTTGTGTAAAACAGTCAAAAACCAGCACTGATTAAAAGGAACTGAATGTGAGAAGGCCGGTAACAGGCAAATACAACCTAGAAATAGCACTCAGAAATTTTAGAGCCTGGCCAGATGTAGCTGTGGTGGAATTACCTGTGAGACACATTCTCTGCCATCAAAAAGTGTAAATGATGCAGGAGTTTGTGATTCTGATAGAGTAAAGTCTGACTGCCCCTTAGCACCAGCTACACTGTGTGTGCCATCTTCAAAGGCTGCTTTGACTATTTTTTGAAATTGTTAAGTAGGTGAAAAAATTGTCATTATTGCTTTGTTATTGCTGTAGTTATTTCAAAGAATGCCAAAGGCTATTCTAAAAGCAATAAATGAAGATGAGATTTATTTTCCTAGTGATCCTTAGAGTGATAAATTTACATTGGCTTAATTGGAGACAAACAGGCTGAACAAATTCTAAATCAGTCTGATGGATGGAAGTCAGTTACTCAACCTCTCACGAGAATCAAGAAATCTTAGAGGCCTCATGTATTGGATACACCAAAACTTTAGGCCTTGAAAGTTATTAAGTCACCCGTGGAAACGCAGACCTCCTTAAGACAATACAAATACACTGTACAAATATCCCAGTGTTCCATTTTGCTTTGTAATCCTAGTGGAAGCAAATCAGCTGTGCTGTAACACGCTGCTACAGCCACAATCAGTGCTGATGCTTAAACTGGACTCCCACTGTTATAAACACTGGTGAGCTTCTGGTCTGGCACTCTCTGCAACAAATTCTTTGCATCTCTCTGTGATCTCACCAGGTGCAAAATAGCCTGTAAATTATATGACTCAGAGGACAGTGTTAAGTTCATCTTTTTACTCTAATATCTTTGTAAGGAGAAGAATTTTGTGTCCTGTTGGTGCCTGGGAAGATTAAATTTAACCTTCCATTCTCTTGATTTGGTTGGTTGAGAAGAAGAAGAATAGGGATTAAGTTTAATAATAATGGAGAAACTCTTGGTGCAAGTTATAGGATCTGTAGAGCTGTTCTAAATGCTTTATATTTTGCCACCAAATGAAGCAACATGGGGTTATGTCCCCCACAGTTATAACTGAAGTATCACATAGCTGTAGAGATGACATTTTAAGTACTCAAGCAGAGTCTGAAGAATGAGGCAACAGAAGATAAACTGCAAGCACAATGAAATCAGTGACACCATGCACACTCATTTCAGAAGCATTTAGATCAACCAAAGGCCAGCCTCACAAAAGCCTTTAGGCACCTTATCCATTTGTTAATGTACGCTCAGTAGACATAAATAGAAACAAGTTCTCTTCATTTTAGTAAATAAAAAAAAGGTATTCTTCAGAAATGGTAAAACCATGAGTTTGTTGACAATGTCCCAATAACACTTTGGATGTTATTTCTACAGATAATCCCTTTTCCAGTTATGCACAGAAATAGCCCAGGAAATTTAGTGCCTCTGCGTACTAGTAAGAGTAGACTCTGAGCAATACACTATCACTCCAGGCAATTGTCTGAGGTGTCTTTTATTTTGCTATATGTATCTGTTCTCTTTTTATGTAAGAAAATTGTAATGATAAAAAAAAAATGTTCCTGTGCCCTTAAACAGGTAATAGCAACAACTCTTTGTTTTGAAAGAGAGATGATTGCACGGTTATAACAGAGAACAAAAGTCTATTCAGCTCATGTATTGGTATGATAAAGCCTGCTGTAGCCAGCTTAATGAACCTTGGACACAATCAATCCTCACTTAACAATAATAGGTCTCAGATTTGAGTGTGTTAACAAGAGATGCAAAGTCAACAAGTTTCAATCTTTCCTGAAACAGCGCTTTCAGGTTCATAGGTACCTGGTGAATGGAGTTTTGTGGCTGTTACTGCTGATTTCTTAGGCGATGAGACAGCTGGTCTGCTAGCATCCTGATCTTTCTGTACTTCTTTCTTCACACCTGTTTTGGAAAAAAAAAATCAAAGGTAGAAAGACACTTGGTTTATAGTTCTGTTTGTAACTGTGCAGAACTGTGTCACTAAGATACACATCAAAATGGCAAGATGTATTTCACCAGTACATATCCTGGGCTCTGCACAGAATGATGCTACACAGCACTTCTGTCAAGTGGATGTCAACCTGCCATGTCTGCAGCCATGACTGTGTACATGTGTACATGTGTACATGGCTGAGCTGACATGCACAGCACTAAAGAAGGACAGAGGAGGGCCTTACACACTACCTTGGCTTTCCAGTCATCTGCACCATGACAAATGCCATTAAGGCACGAGTGATTATTGATTACACAGGTAACCCATCCTGTCTATTCTGAGTGCTGTGTTCTGTCCTTTACCTTGTTGTGCAACCTCATTCTGGGCTGCAGGAGAAGTGGAGTAAGACCATGCAAAGCCGACTGAAGTTACCTGCAAGTCCCTGCCCTGTCACCTTTTCCACAGGTGACTTTCAAAAGGAAAGGAAGCTGCCTTTCCATGAGACCAGCTTTCCCAAGATGGTCTCTGTAGTCAAGAGAGAGGCTAGAAGCAGAAGCAGGCAGGACGTGTCAGAGCTGTGCTGGATGTGGCTGCTTGGACACATGAGAGTGGATCTCTGTCTGTGCAGTAAGTCACGCAGGGACAGAAGTGGGCAAGCACATTCAGGGCACAAACCTACAAGACACTGTGCCAATGTGGGATGAAACAGGGCATGGAATATTTCCAAGAGAGGCAGTGTTTGTGGTTATTTGTCCCACCACTGGAGCTCTCTGGTCAGGGCCTTGGGATGGTCTGCCAGCCGTCAGTTCTGCAGTCAGTGACTGTCTCTTGCACCAGGGAGATACAACTTCCTCTGGAAGCCAGAGTGGCCACCCAAGCTCAGCTCCTCCTGCCCACCCACGGCTCCCATCAAAATAGCTGTGGGGACCATGCTGAGTGCAGTAACATGAGGTCCTGCCCTGCTTGTTTGACCATGGTGTGACAGTCACACACACAGGGTTTCAAGCAGAAAACATTCATCAAAGAAGTAAGAAGAAAGAGCAATAAAAAGCAAGCCCCTGGGACAGTAATGTATTTTCCTGTTTGCTTTCCTTTTTTTAACCATTAGCGTTTGTTGAGGGTTGCATTTTAGCCGGAAGGACTGTGTCACAGCCCCTGGATACACAGGAAAAACAGAGATTTAGGGCAAATGACTTGCTATAGAGGGAAAACAAAGTTTGCCTTATTAACTTTCCACTCTCTTATGAATATGTTCACAGATATCTTCTAGGAAAAGGTCCCACAGAATCTGAAGTATCTGAAGCAGGAAAACAAAATCAGATTATCTTGGTGGTGCCTAATGACAGTGGCAGTCCAAAAGCTAACACTATCTTCCATTTTGCTTAATACAAATGTGATCTGGCTCTTTCAACACTGGAGAAAAATGATAACTTTATATGGGAATCATAATCTTGAGGGACACTTACTGGTTTACTGGTTTTCTGCTCCCTCCAAAGCCACACCTAGTCACAGCTGCAGTATATAGGTTTATTTCTGATACATCTTTCACCCTTCCACTTCTGTCTGCATCAGGATTTGCATGCAGAGAGCTGCAGACACAGCATTTGCCACACACTGGAAGCTGAGCTGCATAAATTCTAGCACTATCTCTCAGCATTTGCTTTGCAGAGTGCTTCTGGAAAGAGCACATGCACCTGCATGTCCAACTGTTGGTGGGAGGGAAGCATGGGACAAGTTCTAAAAGCCTCTTTGACTCTCTTCCACTGTTCATAGGCAAATCACACCAGCTGTCATGGGCTTGTAAAGACTGAATACTTCCTCATACCTTTACTTTTGCCCATCTCCATCTTCTCTGCTGTTCATAAATACAACACGTTGAGGCTATGATTCTTATTTGTGATTAATACTTTTACAGTGAAGTGACTGAAGATAAAAATTGTCCATGCCTGCCCTCTATTACACTCTACTTTGCTACAGAGTAGGACATAAAACAAGTTTATGGTGCCTTTTAATTACTAAGGACCAACCTGAGATGTCAGCTGTGAGACAAAACCAGGGCTTGTTTTATAAGACATAGTTTATATAGTTGCAGGTTCAAGTATCACTTTTTCATGGTAATGAGGCTTCGGCTTTTCTGGGGCTTTCAAAATAAAAATGTAACGCACAAATGGGCCATATACTGAGCTCCTCCATAAATTTTGCTGTGCCAGATGCCAAACACAGGCAACAGTAGAGAAAAGTGTGCTTTCCTTATGCTATCTTTAGGCATGTAAATAATTAACTACTTTTGGTTTTGAGACATTTTCAATGAGGAACACCTCGGGAATTCATTCAGTCCCTTGACCTTAAGCACAAAACAAGAATCAATTCCCCAGTTAGAGTTTGGTTGAAAGAGAACAGCAAAGAAGCCCAGAATTTTGCAGAGGGCAAGGCAGGGTCTGTGGAGAGCAGTGGGAACTGCGTGTGGGTGCTGCCCAGCAGGCACAGCTGCATGGGGGACATCGGCTCCAGAAAGTGGAAGACCGGCAGAAAGAAGGTGCAAACAGGTATCTGGGCAAGGAAAGATAAGTAGGACCAATAACAAGGAAGATCAGGGTCCTTGTTCGGTTTACAAGGCTAGGAGAAGCTCCTAAGGTCTGATGGGGCAGCGGTGCAGCAAGCGGGCAAGGGAGGAGGGGCTGTGCTGCAAGGGAAGAGCCAGTGCCCAGCACAGCCTTGCTGGGAAGGGGACAGGGACAGGGACACACAGAGCTAGCAATTATTCAACTTCCCCTTCATAAATAGAAGGGCTCTGGTGGCCTCTCTGTGGCCCTCCTTAGAGGAGAAGGATTTAGAAAGTACACAGCAGGCAAAAGGAAGGATGGTCTGCGGGAACAAACTGTTACCGTTTTGCTAAGCTCATCACCCACAGGGAAATTTTAGGGGAAGAGCCATCCCTGGCATCAGACCTCATATAAGAGCTTGAAGCTGAATGCTTTTCTGAAAATGTGGCTTGTTCTTGTCTTTTGAAACAACAGCTGGTAGTTGGTTCAGAGAGAAACATTCAGAAAACATGTTGATTTCCCGCAGGGAAAATAAATCTTTAGATTACAAGTGTTTGGGCTCAGGATTTGCCATTTCACAGAAATATAGAATTTCAGCTTTAAAAAAATCTGAGGGAGAGCACCAGTGTAGTAATTAGCATAATGTGCAGTAGCACAGAGTATGGTGCAGCAGGAGGTTATAAAGTTTGATCTTTTCTAGCTTGAAATATACTAAAAATAATTCAAAGACTAAAATGCACAAAAAATGTCTGATGCTCCAGGGCAACTCAGGAAACAAAACAAACATTTTTCAGTTGTTATTACAGGCCTGAACACATGTAAAACCTCAAATCATATTCTGTCATGTGTATTTTGAAATGTCAAAAGGTGTTATGTGTGCAATCATAAAATAATAAAAAATACATGAAATTACAAAAGGAAATTAAGCACCATAAGTATATATTTCTTGAACTTGCACACTTTTAAAATTTTCTTCTAAATTCATCTTTTATAATGTATAGTAAATCTGATCTGGAACAAAATTTACTTGGAATTCGTAATGTTATTACCCACAGAGTGGAAATATGGAATTCCAATTAGCTCATTGTTAAATGCCTGTACATTAGCCTTATTCCTGCTAGCTGCATAATCAAGGGTCTTAGCACTGGTTATGATCCCAGCAAAAAGCTCCAAACATCTCAGGGACTGTCATTAACTTCCAGGATTCTTGAAACCATTTCTAAGGCTCTGCCAACTCCTACCCCTGACAGAGGTCATGCAATGAGAAGTTTTGTTTCTGGTAGCCAGTAATCAAAGACACAAAGTACTAATTTTTATGTGAATCTACATTCCACTTAAGCTTAGAAATCTCTCAACATTTCCCCTCTTTTAAAAGCTATACTTGTGTAAAGAAATGAACATTTCAGGCCATAAGAGAACAATGAGCATAAATATTTGTTTGTCTTTTCTAGTAGTGTGCATACAACATTTTCTTTTGACAAAGGCCTCTAAATACACAGTTCTGTAAAGGTATTTACATTTCCTAATTAACATACACAGCCTTCTCCAAATGAAACAGAAGGAGCAAATGCAAAATAATTAGAAACACAAGGCAAAACATTCCAGAATTCACTTGGATAAATAGCACACAAACAAAGCCACTTCTCTGTTCCCCCAGCAGTGCTGACAGCTAGCCTAAGAACCAGAGCAAGGCACCTTATCCAAGACATCTTCTCAAGCACTGCAGAATCAGCACTTGTATTTGCCTGTACCTTTTTGAGCCTTCAAAAGCCAGTATACTGGGATAGGCTTCAGTTTGCTTTCATACTTCAGACTGAAAGCGCGCTAACAAATTGTACATTGAGTATTTATTCCAAAACAAATCCTAATATGCTGTAGACATCATTAACAATTCAATGGGACTGACTGCATTCAGATGGATTCCAGCTGTTCTCAGGAGTATTTTACAAGTTAACTAATGCAGTCTGCAAGTTTAATAAAAAAAACCCAAGGAAATATCTTCAGTCACTCACAGACACAGGGAGCTCCTTTGAGCTTTCTTCTGCCTTTCCCCCTGATACCCATGGCTAGTCATGTCCTTGGTGAGTAATGACACATCTCTGCATGCTTTGTTTGAGACAAAATGAGCAAAGCTGGAAATATGATGGATTCTGTAGAATGAGAGCAGTCTAATTCTCTCTAGAGACTCTCTACTTCCTGTGATCTATGAGACACAGAAAGACTGAATAGATAAGTAGATGTGGAAGAAAGACCATGTATTTCTTGAAGTAGAAACTGCTAATGCTTGTGCTTTTCCCTTTGTGTTTTTTTCAAATTTAAAGTCAATCTGATAAGAAAAAAAAGACAATGATTGTATGATTATTTCATGTCTTTGGTCTTGTTTGAAAACGGTTGCCTTGTTCTTGTATTAAAAAAGTCTTTTTAGCTGGTGTTTAAAAAAATAAAGGAAAAATAAACCTGATGAAATGAATGATTCTTTGGACTGAATGAAAAATCTCAGGGTAATTCAGAACATCCAACATTAATTGAAGAGTTAAAACAGCTACTCCTCTTTCTGCCATTTTGCATGGATCCTATAGCATTTTGTTGCCTCTTCCTCACACAGTAGTTGCTATGGCATGTTTTAGAGAGGTTCCCAGAAGAAAGGTAGTAAGACTTGCAGATGAACTCCCACATGCACCTGCAAGGTAGGGCTGCATATCCCTGTGTTCAGTACAGGAATATGAATGTAACCCACTGCACACTGCTATTCAGCTTTGAAGGGAAAGTGTTTGCAAGGGGGAACAAAGCAGCAGCAGACTCTTCTCCCTTCATCGCTGCAAAAGTGCTGGGGCTCACGCTTCCCCCCTCAGGTGACCTCAGCTCATCCCTCTCCCTCCTGCTGACGTTGTGCTGTCTGGATTTTGCAGAATCTGATCAAAAAAAGCACATTTTACACTGTAAGATTGCTGGTGAGAGCTGAGATAACACTGGCTGCCTATTTTTCATCTTGACTGATTGCATTTAACAGCCTGTCCTGTTATATAAGATTTACTGGTACTTGCTGAAGCACAGGAATTGACCAGGTGAATTTTTTGAACAATGCTTTTGCTTGTCTTTAACTTAGGGTGCCAAGTAGGAACAAGCTGCTGAAATGAATTCCTTATTGCCACTGTCATTGCACTCAAATTAGGATATTTCTTATGGATGACAACAGTCCTTAAATAATCAAGTAGAAATAGGAATCCCATAACACACACCTCTCAAAATCCGTAACAGGGCATAGAAAATATAAAATCCCACAGCTCTCTGATTTCATATATAGTTGGGTGGCAGATCCAGCCTGGTGGACAGAACTAAGTCTCTGAACATTGCCTTCTGCAGATATTCCCCCATTTTAAGGGACATTTAAACCAGAAAATTCATGTATGTATGCTTCAAGTACTATATATTTTAATCAACATCTGTGGAAAGAGGAAGCTTATATGAATTTCAGAGCCAAATTATAGTTGCAAAGTTCCTGATGGAGAGCTGCTTTCACCTGTCATTAAACAAAATATGAAGCAATATAGAAAAGGTAAGTTTTAGTTAGGTTATCACTGTACTTCCCAAAGTAGCTATACATTTAAGTGAAATTAAAAGACCTCTCTTTTTCTAGACAAGTATGAGCTTTCTTTTCCCTTTTCTATAAATTGACAGACATGTAAATATAAAAAGGGCTGTGCAATACACTGAAACCTAATTAAGTTCACTTTTTTCACAGACCAGTCCAAAGGCCATCAGTTCATGCCTGTGAAACAATTTGCATGACAACGATCTTTCACTCCTATTGTTGCATGCCAGAATTCTTTTTTTTTATCATCTGAAGCACAGCATTATCTGCTGTATGGCAGAATCTAAAGGAGTCCATTTTCATTAATTAAATATTTTTTATTCCCTGCAGTCCCATTTATTTCATAAGCACTTTTAGTGAAATATCAAGAATATAATCTCTCTTGAGCAGTTGTCTTAATTTTTTTAAGTGAAAATTTACAGTTCATGTGGTCTTCTCAAGTAACATCTAATACATGAAAGCTTTCAAGTGATTTTTGATGACTATTTTTGATTCATTAATACAGGTAGATATTTTAATTTGTGAATTAATTTACTATTCATACATAGATAAAATTATGTATGTCTCTGAAATACATACATTCATAATGTAATTTTTACATTACCTGATATTGCAGTCTTTCAGAAATATTATTTATATTTAAATTACTGCCATTCTCTTTGTGAAATACTTTCCTTCTTCCTTTCATAAAATATGCTGTATGCAATGCACGTAGTGCCTGTGCTCCTCAGCTGTAACTGTGGAGTGCTCTAAGCACTTCAGTTTATTGACTACGATTTCTTGCACAGGAGGTTGGTCAGATGCTAAACATATACACAACATCAAGCCTATAGAAATCACTGTCCAAAGGATACCTAAACAGAAAAGTTTACATTCTGTAGGTGTCTCTATCCCATTGGCATCTACATCCAGTGTTCATATGCTATTGCAAGAGAGGCAAGATTAGAGATGCTAAAAAACCCTCGTCTTCCTAATTTCTTTGATTTATTTCAACCTTTGTTCCTATCAAATACTTAGCATTTTGAGGAGCCATGACACTGCTTTAATTAAAAAGAAAAATTAAAAAATCATGAATTGGCCTCAGATACATGCTGCTAACTTGCCTCATAAAAATTAAACCAGAACATTGGACTAACATAGTTTCTTTTTCTTCTGTCTGTTGTGTATAATAACAACTTCCTAAACTTGTCAGCTGCCCCTGTTCAG
Organism: Acrocephalus scirpaceus scirpaceus; assembly: GCA_910950805.1. Classification (NCBI taxonomy): domain Eukaryota; kingdom Metazoa; phylum Chordata; class Aves; order Passeriformes; family Sylviidae; genus Acrocephalus; species Acrocephalus scirpaceus. Next base: position 48,017,482 of record OU383774.1, on the reverse strand, counting down.
GAACTGTGTCTGACTGTTTGCATAATACAGGCAGGTAACCCTACTTCCATATTTAGTTTCCTTCAGAATAAAACAGGCAAGTTTATGACATGGTAACTGTTGAGTTTCCTTCCAGAATAAAACAGGCAAGTTTATGACATGGTAACTGCTGAGTTATCTCTTCATCCTTATCTTGACCCATGAGCCTTTTATTGTATTTATCTTCCTTTTTCTGGTTGGTTTGGTGGGTACCTGGTGTCCAGCCAAAGTCAAACCACTGCAACAGGTTAATCTGTCTTGAAACCAGGTGACAAGAACTAGCAATTCATAAAGTCTTTGTCTCATGCACTGACTTTCCCTTCCCAGCTCCATTTGCAATGTGTTATCAAACCCAATGGAACATACATAGAGATGAAACATGGCTGAGTAAATAATTTTAGCCAGACTGGATAAAATTATTTATTTTGGAACCTAAACTGTTAGATCTAATCCGAACTTGATGGAACGGGTCATTGGAGAAATAACTGAATTGAGCAGAAGTAGAGTTTAGGCAAGGAAACAATTTGGAAACATGACTAGGGTTTTTTTTTTTGCTTTGTTTGCTTACCTCCTTCTGCCTCTCTGAGTGAAAGAAACAAAGATTACTTAAACCTAGAGGCCAATATTCTCATCACTGCAAACATACCTAGCAATGAGTTATCTGCTCAGTGGAATGCTTTGGTCTCCAAAGCAATGCAATGTTTTGAAGAAGCTGCTTGTTGAGAACCAACAATATAGACACTAAATCTCTGGCATGTGTAGTTAGGGACAGTAAATGCCTTCCATTCTACACATAACTCACAAAACAACATTATAGCTGTGTTGTTGACTGTGTTTGAAAGAGTCTACAGTACATGGGGTCCAAATCAGCATACCGGCAATAGGTCCAAGGATGCCATGAAAATTAATTAAAAGCAAGCAGTAAAACAGCATCACAGCAAGCATTCCTTGGCTTAATGCAGGTGGTGTTTTAAGTCTGGAGCACTTACCAGCGGGTGCTGTGGCAGTTTTTGGTGCTGGCAGTAAGCTCCTGCGTGGAGTCGCTGTGCTGCTCGATGCCTGCGTGGTGCTTTTGCTGCTCCCCTTGGGAGCATCCTTAGGAGGTGCAGGTGCCCTAGGGGTGGTCTGCTCTTCATTTCCAAAGCTGGAACCTGCAGGAGACCAGAATGGCACTAATTATAAGTCTATAAAAAATGTATGTGAACTGTGGCATACAGACTGAACTTCTATCAGCAGTTATAGTCTACAGTGACACATTCTCACTGCAGCTTGGGCTAAGTTACACAGACTTTCTCCAGTATAAACCCTTAGGTAGAAAAAAAGAGTTCCCAACAACTCACTTAAATGCTATGTCTTGGCAGCTGTTACAGTCTGATTCCAACAGAAAATTAAGACCTCCTCTTCTAGCTCTATAAATGTATGTGAATACAATGCTCTTAAAGAAACCAAGGAATTCCAAAACATGTAGGTGAAAAAGCTGTTTATGGTTTTGTAGCTACTAGAGGAGCCACACCACACATTCACCCTGTCACTTGGAAACTGCTGGTGTTTGAAATAAAGGGGAATATCAGGGCTCAATGGCGCAAAGTTTCAAATTCCCCCGCTCAGGTGGAGATTTCCCACAGAGTCCCTCAGATCACACTCAGACATTTGAATAATAAGATAAAAAGAACAAAGAAAAAATTCTGCCTTAACTCTCACATCCACTTCAGTTATATTCTCATAACAAATATTAGGTTGCCAAGTTTTCCACCTTATATTGACCTCTTTCAAAACTTTTAATGGGTTTGGTTTCCTCCTGCTTTTACCATCTAGAGAATAATGACAGCCTAGATTCCTTGTAGACATAAGGAAAACAATATTTTCTTAACATTTGAGAAAGGCAAAGTTGGAATGTTGTTTTTACCTATCTGTCTACAAGCCCTAAGAGGAGCAAAAGATTACAGCTGATCTGGACTTGAACATTTGCAGAAGAATGAACATTTTGTTTGAAAAAACAAGTGGAGGTAGTGCAAGAAATACAAAGGATGTCAGAAAAGGCCTATAATTTTTTTTCTATTGTTTTACAAAGACACAACATAATATTGGTTAGGTACTGCCTGCAGGAAAATGACAGCACTATCTTAATAATTGGCATGTCCAAGTCTCCAGTATTTTTAAGACATAGGCTTCTTGAAAGTGTGCAAGTAAAGAAGAGATTTCATTTTTGCCTTTATTACTGAAAATCTACCAGGAAAAAAAAAAAAAAAAAAAAGCAGGTTGGAAAAGAAAATCCTCTTTCTGATAAAGGAAGAATATAGCTTTTGGCTCTGAGAAAACAGCTTTAAGTTTTGCTATATCTTTGAGGCTGCTTGCATGTAAGTCTTAATTTAAAGTGTGTATCTGCAGTATAAAAGGACTTCTACAAACATATTTGACCTTCCCCAAGCCACATTAAAAACTCAAAATAGTGCGGTGTTCTCTATACAGGAACAGAAAGACCTGAAGCATGTCACCTTTACACAGCTCTGCACAGAACAACCCCTCAGCACATCAGGTTGGTGTTGAATTTCCAAACTACATGGATTTTTCACCTGTGTAACAAACATTTAAGTTTATGTGCTGAATTTACTGTGACAAAACACTGCCGACTTCTATAAAGTCACAACAGCAGAAAGTCTGGCCCAACCTAGCCGTGTCTCCTCTGCAGCTGTGCATGAGGGCATCTCTCTGCCAGGTGCCAGAGGAATGCTTCAGACTGCTGTGTTCACCTCAGGCTGTCTGCACCACACTCCTGAAGCTATTTCTGAAGTGCTCTCATATATATGCTTACCCAGTCAGTTCAGGTAACACCACTTGCAGAAAATTTTTTCCTTTCTTCAGCTACTTTTTTATAAGTTTCCATTGCAGAAGCACTAACCTTGAAGAGTAAATGATTCTTATTATTTGCAGAGAAATAGAGTTCCAGTGTTCTTTAATGGAAACCCTTTATTCTCAATTTCAACATTCATTCACTGCCCTTCAGTGAGGAGCGAGGGAAGAAGTGGGAGGCTGAGAGGGAGCAGGTGTTCCCTACAGAGCCTGGAGAAAACCTGCATAGGGAAGCAGGTATTTCCCTGCAGCTTGTGGAGAGGACCATGGTGGAGCAGACACTCACACTGCACTCCACGGAGGGCTCCACACTGTCACAGGTGGACATGGCCCAAAGGAAGCTGCACCCATGGAGAGCTCTCACAGGAGCAGGGCCCTGGAAGAAGCTGTGGGCTTGGACATGAGAACCATGCCAGAGCAGGTTTATCCTGAGTAGAGACCCATGCAGGAGCAGGAAGAAGTGTGAGATGGAAGAAATGACAGAGATGAACTGTAATGGACTGACTGCAACTCCCATTCTCCTCCCCCTGCACTGCTCAATGGGGATATGGGACAGAGGAAGTAGAGGAATAGAGAAGGGAGAAGTGAAGTTGAGACTGGAAAAACGTGGTAGGGGAAAGCTATTTCAGTTTTTTGTCTTTGTTTCACACCTTTCAACCTTATTTTAATTGTTAATATATTAAATAATTTTTTCCAAGTAATTTTTTTTTTTGCCTGTGACAGCAGGTGGTAAGTGATCTCCATGTCTCTATCTCTACCTGTGGTCTTGTTCACCTTATTTTCTTTCCTGTCCTGTAGAGGAGGTGAGACAGTGAGACAGCAGCAGGGTGGGTGCCTGGCAGCCAGCCAAGCTCGACTCAGCACAACAGCAATATCAATACACCCAGGATTTGCTGAGATAAGGTCAATGTTTAACTTAAGAGACATTATCTCTCACCTTGCTCTTCATTCATAGATGGAGATTGAACAGTGGCAGTGGGATACAACAACACATGCTTGTATAATATGCCCCAAAAAAGCAAATGTTTGCTGCTTCCATGGATATCCCTGGGGCAGCACCTAGTTTCCCCATGAGCAGAGGTGGGTGAGTTCCACCTTGCTACACATAGTGGTGGGTTTCACAGTTCAGATAGCATTCAAAGAAGAAATTAAATTAAAGACCTAGGAGAATGAATATTTCTCATGATCTAGGAGGAAAATAAAGGTTTTCATTTACTTCAAGGAATCAACTTATAGGAAAATCAGAAAGATTATTCATCAGATGGTCCATCTGTTAGTCCCTCATGAAATAATGCCTCCCACTATTATCTGCAGCAGGTGAATCAGTAGCATCTGTCCTTCCATGATACCACCTCTTATTTTTCAGTAAAAGCCAGTACAGAAACACCAGATGTGCAGTGGGTGAACAGTTTCCAGATGACCACATCCTTTGTTGTATTGTACCTCTTCCCTCCTACTCCTCTACTTTGGCATTCTGTCTAAACCAGGGGAGACTCTGCTTGCCTTTGAAGCACCTGGCGAGTTGTCTGGGGGTTGCTATATAAAAGGCCCTGCATTTTTGCAGATTCTGTGCTCTATGAGGAGCAGCAGACTCCTGCTGACTTTGCAGTACAGTGTTCTGCTGGGGCTAAAGGCCTTCAGCCTCACTTTTATCATCTCCTCACTATGAGCCCCAAGGAATCCTACTCTTCTGCTTCTGAAAATAAAAAAATACCGAAGTGGAGAATATTTCTTTGAAGACTTGCAGTTACTTTGGAAAGTCCCAGCTGTAGCCACTCTTCCCCTATACTTGTTTGCCAGTAGACATGGGGAAATTAGGTCTGGGAATATTTTGTAGGCTGCATGTTTGAAGAAAACCATGACCAAAATCCCACTGGCTCCTAGATGTCTTTGAACCACTGTCTCTCAGTATCTGTAACTACTCTTTTTATCATCTGGGTGCAGCTAATTTCAGGGGCTCCTCACCTTCAGAAAAGGAAGACTCTCTTGTATGTGTCACTACGAGTTTGTGCCTCTTGTAGGTGCTCCTTTTTCTGAAATTATTTAAAATATTTATGAAAAAGGATAGAAATATCATATGATAATATGTATAACTATAAAACTAGCAGGAACATGAATGGGGAGAATTCTGCATTTGATGAGAAGTTAATTAGGCCATGTTGTGTGGCAGGTCTTGATCTGAGAGGAGACAGTTATAGGAAGGGCTGTGCTCTGGAGTCCCACAGCTACAGATTTCCCTGTCTGCAGTCAAGGGCAATGAAATCTCCTTTTGCTGGAGAATTTGTATCCTCTCTAGAAAAGCAGTTTGTTTGACAGTGCCTACGGGTCTGCATCTTGCTGACAAACAAACTGCAGAGGAGTGTTACAGCATGAGTGCAGCTGCTTCTGCAGCTCCCTGTCCTGTGGGCTGCTATGAGCAGCCTGTGACACTCACAGACACGGAGTGAGTTTCCAGCTCTTCACAGCAGGTCAAGCATTCCCTGTGCTGGCAGGAGGCTTGGAGCTGATAGCTGCTGCCACAGCTGTAATCACACTCACGACACTGGGAACATGCTGACGTTGTGCATGTTCACTGAGGGACAAACATTTAGCCAGGGTTATAGGAAGGCCTTTCCATCATAAAGATCCTTGGACACTACTTGATGCCAAGTTAATGACGATGAAGTTACACCTAGTTGTTGCATCAGTGGTCCCACTTAGCAATTCTAAATCACTTCCCAGTCACAGAACTGAAGAAGCTTTTAAAAAGGATTTGAGTCACTTTCCAAATTCACACAGCAAGGAAACAGCAGAGACAGAGAAGTGAGCAGAAAAACCTAATGATGAATGAGGCTGGAACAATTTTTTTTCACCACCTGAAAAACACTGGGATGTATTATTCCTCTGGGTTTTACTAGGCTGCACTTTTGTGCCCCAGTTTTCAAGCAAAAGTACAAGCATAAAGTGAAATTTAAAGTCACTGCCATGGGGAATGATCTGATAAGAAAAACACCTAAACTGCTGGAAATAATCAGGTGATGTTTAAAACCAAAACCTGCAAGACACACTTTTCACTCCCTTAGGACCTTTGCCCATCCTTCAGTTAATGCCTGTTCTTTATTCCTGATTGTTACTTATGAAGTGGTAAGTAAATTTTATAGAATGATTTTCAGATATGCGAACTGTCAAATGCAATTTTTATTTCACTACTTTAAGGGTTGCTGTTTTGAAGTCCAGCATGGTATATTTCGATATAGGTTTCACAGTGTAATTTTCAAGAGACACAATTGAACAATTGAGCTTCATAACTCAAGCCGAAACAAAGCTATGGACCAAGAGGAATGGTGTGATCATTAGCCCTGAGGGCTAACCAATGTTATTAAGATGTTTTGATAGTACATAAGATTACTAGCTGGCTAATTGGTTTTATTTGCCTTTGCAGAGAGACAATGCCTGGTATTTCCTATCAGGCCAAATATGCAAGAGATCAGGCACCAGCTCATGACAGGTTTCTTTTCCATCCAGATAAAAAGATGCTTAAGAATTGATGTCCACACAATGCTCAAACCTAACTTACTTATCTCAGTCTTTTTTCCCACTGCTTTTTCCTTTTCTTTTCTTTTTTTTTTTTTTTTTTGGCTCAGACAAAGATGTTTGAACAATAAGCCCCTGTAAAATACTTATTTTTCAGAAGTCTTTACATTCAAAAATAAAACTTGAATTTTGAATTCAGGTTAATTATTCAGGTTAATAATTTCCACCAAAATAAGAAGCCAAATCTGCAGTGCCTGTCTGCACAGCTTTAGATAGCTTTGGGTCTCTGCACTGGCAAGGATTACCTCTGAGCCCTCTTGCTGATAAGGAGAGAGTTTTGTGCCATCATTGATCATTAATGACAACTGCGATCATCCACAGCTTTTGTACACTAACACTCCTGTAAAAGATTGCTGCATGTCCATCCTTCTCCTTGTGCCCTCCAGTCCTAGAGCCAAGCACCTTTCTCCTGTGTCACCTGCTGCCAGATGGTTTGGGGCCCCTGGGCCTGGCTATGCAGAAAGCTGTTGGGCACCTGAAGGGTGGGAACACTGCAAAGTTGACCACCACCAGAAGAGCTGCAAAAGCAGCTCTGTGCAGGTGCACTGGCAGGCTCTTCCTTCACCTCCAGCTGCCCTGACTGCTTCTGCAGTCAAAGGCTGTATCCTGCACTTGCAGCTGATCCATGCAAGCCAAAGACAGAGGTGGTGTTTCTGGCAAGGCAGAGGGAAGCATCACCTCTTCAGGCTGTGCTTTCCCAACTCAGGTGGCAATTGAGCTGCCAGGGCAGCACTGGTAACCCTGCTTCCAGCAGGATGCCCTTGCACACATCACCTTTATTCAAGGCTGGGTCCATCAGACAGTATCTACACTGCTAAAAAAAAAGCTGGCCAAATATTGTAGGCTGTCTCATCCTAACACCACCCAGGCCAATCATAGCAGCTTTTCCTGAGAAAGTTAGAGCAGACAAAACCATGGCCACAAGTGTGAAGAATAGGGTGAGGGATCAGGAGATTGTGCTTAACCTGACTTCCAGGCTTTCTCTTTCTTACTGGCACAACTGGAATTGCAGTCAAGAAGTATCCAGTGAGCTGGGCCATGTACACTCCATGTCACTGGCAAAGGAGGTCATTCAACTTAGTCTCCCTTACATCAAAGTGTGTTTAAAGAAAGTGGAGATGTTTTCCCTCTGCCGAGTGGAATTGAAGCTCCTTCCTTTACATAATTTACTGGTTGTGATGACACTGAGCTTTTGAAATCTAGATTAATTTTTGTGGCACAAACCTAACTTCAGTGTCCTTCATACATAATAGATAGCAGAAATACAGCCTTCTGCTGATACACCTCCTTGTATCAATGTTAACTAATTCATTTCATATCACCAAATAAAATATATATTTTGGGATCCTGCTGTATACATTTCTTACTTGAGTGGAGCCATGTGCTGCTCACTCCTGAAGTGTTACAAGCCTCATTGGCCAAGGTGAAAATTTCACCACAAAGTAAAATCTCTGTATGTGTTACTGGGAATTGCGGACAACTCGCTGACTATGCCAGACTTTGGAATCACATAACCCATTTTATTTGGGTTCTGGTGAGATGTTACATCTCTGTCAGGAAAGATGAGCATTTTAGTATGTAAGAAAGTCTGTTTGTTGGTAGTGGCTTTGGCTGCCACTGGCAGACTCTACAGCTGCTTGGGTAGCTGAGAGCTTTTGCATGGCTGGCTAATTAAAACCCCATAGGACACGAAGCAAAGACAGCACAGTATTTTGCTCATCAACGGTAATATTTGTCAGAAGGGATAATATAATTTTTTTTGAATCCTGCCAGAGATACCTGGGCTTCAGAGACATTTTAAAATGGGCCTCAGACATCACTGTGTATCTACCTTCTGGAAGAGGAATCTCCTGGCACTACTTGGAGCTGAGCCATCAAAGGTCAGTCATGACCAAATCCTCCCTGCAAACCTTCCTCATTCAGTGTATGACTCTGATCACAAAGACAAGAAACATCCCTCATCAGGAATACTCCACTGAAGTGTCTCTCGTGGTACCTGGAGGAGCTGACACAGTAGAATTATATACTGAGGAAATGTTTGCTTCTCTAAGAGAAGAGAGAAACATACCTGCTGAAAGCTTCTCCTAGACATATGGATTAAGATTTCTAAGAGATCAGATCAGAGTAACCTGATCTTACTCTGTAATTACTGAAGCCTATCAATTAACTGTAGCAAGGGCTGGTTCTTAAAACCTGAGATACATTTGAAGGCAAGCACGTACTTATAATATTTTGGAAGTTCTTCTTGCTGACACAGATTAACAACATATTACATCCTCTGAGGCTCATTTTGGGAGAATAAGTAAGTAGCTATATCCAAGCAACAGTTTTTTTGGGATCCTATGTTCAGTAAATTTACTGAAATGAATTCTTATTGAAGACTGAATTTGTAAGAAAAACGATATTTGATCCCAGTGAGGGCAACTGAGGTGTTTGTCTTCGGTGCAACAAAATTTTGACTTAGGTTGAATGTTTTAGACAAAAGACTACACTCTATGCCAAGCAAAAAGCACATGAAGAAAAACAGAAGCACAGATTTACTTCAGGTGTTGCCTGACACAGTCATGCGCTGTCTGACAGAGGAGATGGATGAATACAGGTCCAAGGGCCACCTCTCCCTCTCATTGCCCAGCAGGGTAGTCCTCTATACCACAAAATTCCCAGGCACTGTAGGGCTCTCAAAGTAACATCGAGCACTGATGGCATTTTTGCTAAAGACACATGTATGATCCAATGCCCTCAGCTGCCAGAATAATCCTGGAATCATTAGAGGCTGGCCAAAAGTTAAAATAACCAGAAAGAAGATACAGATTACTTCCATCTTCTACTACTACTAAAGCACTAATGGCATGTATCAGCCTACTTAGAGGGAATTTTCCTGCATAAGAAGATTTTGATGTTCCTGGGTAGTCCTTCAGTCTCAGCACCCACACTTCTAGAAGCACCAGTTTTGTAGCATGACTTGTGCTCATGACCATCTGCTTTCATGGCACTGAGCCTGCTTCTGAACTGGCATACCAATTCCAACAGGGCATAGGCACCCATGAAAGACAGGATTAGATGTGACATCTGCTCTGCAAGAGGTTCCTCCTGATGGCAAGAAGTGCCAAATTAGAGCCACATGCCTTATTATAAGGAGTGACATCTGTTGGCCCTCATAGCATTTTGTCATCAATAAATGCCTCTTCCCTGGAATCACTGCCTTTATTTTGCTTGAATACTGGCTTGGAGCATTTTGACACTTAAAGGTATATATAATCCTTGGGAAAAGTGTTAGTGACATTCCAATAGCGATAATGAATTTCCACCAGCTTTAGCAATCCATGCTGGTTGCCACAGCTCAGCAGACTAGGAGAGGTTAAGCAATGTCCTGGCAATTGTCAGTGCTTAAGGCCTGGTAGCCATTCAGTCCTGCTCCTTCCCTGCCAAACCCACAACAACGTGTGTGCTATGGTTTACATGGAATTATGCTAGATCAAAGAGCTGGTAAATGTGTCTGACTCCTTACATGGCATAATGATGACTTTAGAGCATGTGACACAGGCTAAGGAGGGGAGATGTCATACTGAAACCTCAAGGATGGAAAAGCCTTAAAGACTCTTCAGTTAGTCACTAATTAATTGCATTTTATGAGCTCAGGCACAGATCCTCAAAGCTGCTTAGGAACTTAACTCCTATTTCATTTCACATTCAAATTTAACTCACTGTGCTTATTCTTAATCACCATCTCAGCCCTGAAGGAGTTTCAAACCCACAGATGTCTCCATTTCAGAGTATGAAGGATGCAAGCAGCTGAGCAGAACCTCCCGTGAATGCTGAACAGTGCTTTGGTTGGAGGAGAAAGGAGGTGATAGGCACCAAAGCTGTGCTTTGGAATCAGGCAGGGAGTTTTCTAAGCTGTTCAGAGCATCCATTTGCTGTGCTCACATCATGTTCATCCTCTTGGACAACATGCTGTTCAAGGAAAAACACGAGAACCTGCTTTTCCCAGTTAATTTTCACAAACTCCTGTGTAAGTAATGCACAACATGCACAGGGCTGCTCTGGGCTGACTCCTGTCTAGGTCTGTGTTTTGTGGCTATTTTGGATGTCATACAGAAAAAAAAAATCCCAAACCTATAGCAAAATATAAATCTGGAAAGAAATTATTTGTGTAGTTCAGAGTTTCAATAGTCAGGAAATCTTGTCAGTGGAAATCTTTATTTTTAACACGTGCATTGGCTACATTGTATATTTTAAGACTCCAAAAATAAGTTTGACTTTTAGAATTCTGCTGATAAAATATATTCCTTAAAAAAATCTTATTTAATCAAACTAAGGTGATTTTTTTCTAATAAATATTGTCAGTTATGAGGAGCCTGGGTATAACACTGCAATTCAAAACCACCATGAGAGAGAAACACAAGCAAAACAGGCTTCTATTATAAATGGCTTTATCCATGGAGAATAAATACAAATTTTTAATGATGTGACTGTTAAAAGTTTTTCTTATCTCACGTTTACTAAAACCAGTGCATTTAGTAGATGATTTTGGGCAAAATTCAATTATTTTACATTACAGTAATCTTACAACTAGCAATACTAAATGCTGTGACCTAGTGATCCAGCTAATTAAGTTTTGCAAAGTGTTTTATTTTTATGAACTGAAGTAATCTAAACCAGTTGACCCATAATATTTTGCGGGGAACAGATGTTTAATTGCATTTATTTCACAAAATGAAAGCTCTTCAAAGTATACAAAATTAAAATTCTGTTGAAAACAGCAAAGATTAAATAGAGGAGGTAGATTCTTAAAAAATGGCAGTGACTTTACAGAACAAGTCATTTAACTTTTCTGCGTGATAAAGTATCAAAACTTTTGTTCATTTGATCCTTTTACAGGTTTTTCCCCCTTCATGCTTGAATGTTTCTGACTGGCAGTAGCAGAAGCAAACTGAGTGGCTTCTCTTCATTACAATAAATGCTACTGATAAGAAATAAAATGTAAGACCATTTCACTGGAGCATACACAATTGATTTCCACAGGCACAGCCAGAGCACCTACCAGAGTACTGTGCAATGCTCCCCAAGTCTTTCCAAAGGCAAGTACACACATAGTCTGTGCAACAAACAGGAGGAATGAGAATTCTGTGACCACTCAGAGACTTACAGTGTGATAGGAATTGCAGAAACTTGGTGGGAAAAATCTCAGGACTAGGAAACCACAGTGGATGGCTACAAACTCTTTCAGAACGATATAAAGGGAAGAAAAGGAGTTGCATTTTCAGTGAAAGAGAAAGTGAGCCATGGAATACTCCAGAGTCTCCAGCTCTGGTCTCCAAGATCAAAAACAAAATGGAAAAAATGGAGAAGTTTCACAGGAGGTCCATGAAAATGATCAAGGGCTCTAGAACTTGCCCTGTGAGGAGAGACTGAAGGAGTTAGCTCTTATCTGCTTTAGAAGGGAAGGCTCAGGGGGGACCCAATCACAGTATTCCAGTACTTGAAGGGTTCCAACAGAGAGGACAGAGACTCCCACTTCACAGGAGCCACATGGAAACAACAAGAAGGTACAAGTTGCACTGGGAGAGGTTTCAGCTCAGCATAAGGAGCAATTTTTTTACAATAAGAACAATCAGTCACTAGAACAACTTCCTCAAGGGTGTGGTAGAGTCCTCATCACTAAAGTTTTTCAAGATGTGACTGGACAGGGTGCTAGGTAATCTCATCTAGGCTCCCTTTTCCACAGAATGTTGGACCAGATGATCTACACATTTCCTTCCAACATGGGCTATTCTGTGATTCTATGAAAAGGAAATAATCAACAAAGACCCCCAAATTCCAATGCCAGGATTAAAATAAGGACTATACACCACTATTTGGTCAGACAGTTTAAGTATAAATTATGGTATTATAACACTGTTTATGTTATAGACATGTATTCCTTGCTGAGTTTGTAAATGTGAAAGATACCAGTCTGATTACTCAGAAAACCTACTCTTCAGAGCACAAACACAGCCTGGGCAGCCAGGCATGAAATTCCCCGTCTGACTGCAGCACCCCAGGGGTCTTGCCATGCTCTGGCCCCAGGGAGCCTTCTCTGGGTGGCTTTTGTGGGCAGGTGCCATGTTTTCCCATGTCAGCACATTACATCATGGTATCATTGAAATTAAACAAGTTATAAAAATATAACTAATCTGTTCCTGGTCTTCTGCATCAGTGGGCAGGTTGCTGCCAGGCTGGATCCATTACTGCAACATCCATTTTGGCATGATATAATGCTGTGTGGGTTGCTCCTGACCTAGCTGGGATACCTGAGAGCGCTGCTTTCTTGGACAAGATTGTGCCTCTAAATCCACTTCTTTTAAAAAGCAAGATCCTGATGTTACAAAGAGAAATAATTACCTGTACCCTTGCTATTGCTCTTTTTCTTAAACTGGACCTTTGAAGATGTATTCACTTGTTCATCTCTGGCATGTGGAAATGGAGCTGCAGGATTAATGAGAAATACCCTATTAACTTCACCTCCATATGGATTGTTCTGTATTTAAGACTTGTAAGGGACTACTTAAATAAAAGCTTTTTAATCATACATGTAGTATAAGGGTTATTAAGTAAAGCACAATTTCTCATTTTGTACCATTTTAAATCCAAGTATTTTTTTCAAGACACCTGGAATTATCAACAGGATTGAGAATAGGTTTGTGTATGTGGGGAGTGGGTAGGGATGTGAATGAATGCAAATTATTTTAAAGGGTCACAAAGTACAGTAAGGAGTATGATCTGTAGCATGTTTTACCAACACAATATTGTTTTGTATATCGACACACTTAATTAGCTTTGCATGTATAGTAAAAGTGCAGAAATATTAAACCAAAGTGTTGTCTACTGGAAGATTGTAATTCAAGTGATTTCCATAGTACTTCAGATTGAGGAAACAGTCTCCAAAGCCCTGTACTCTGGAGGATGAGTTGGATAGCTCTTAGACCTGCTAATGAATGGTAGAGGCCTCAGGAGAGTCTAAGTAGTAGATCTTCCTTTGAGTTGTTTTGCTGATTCTGCGGAGTTTCCTTCTCCTTCACGGTGGCAGAATCTGACAGGACTCTCACATGGCCCTTGGTGCTTCTCTTATATTCCTGAATCCTCAAGGCAAGTGGTTATGTAAAAATCTCAGCTGGTATTAGTGTAAAAGAATTACACTAATACAAATAATAAAAGAATTACACTGTGCTTTTATTTTTTTTTTTTTACCTCCTTCTTCAGAACTTATATGTAGCCTTCCTTTTAAAGAAATATCCTGGGTTTTTTTGAAACAGTGTGAGCAGGGATATCACACCACACTTCTGTGATGGCAGGGATGTTAAAGGTGTATTTGCTCTAAGGAGTGCTTGAAAAACTCCTTCTCTCAGTTAAACATGAACACATCTCAGGACACTTGAGTCCTAATCCCTGACATTTAAACTTGTGGGTGGTGGTACAGCTTTAGAGCACTGATACTGAAGACAAAAAAGGAGGCTCTTAGAGGAGACAGAACAGTTTTACTGTTCTGCAGAAAGGCCAGTTTTGGTTAAAACTGTGCGTATATTTTTGTAAACTCCTTAGGATCTGAGAAACAAGACAATGCACTAAACCCATCTGTTTCTTTCCAAATTTCCAAAGTCCCATAGATAATGGAGGGAGTGGAAGATACTGCTGAGGCTCTTTGCAGAAAGGATATTATTCTTTACTAAATCAAAATTAGAAAATAGGGCAAGAACTTATGGTGAATAGCTCTGAGGAGAAGCACTTGGGGCTCCTGATGGATGAAAATTATTGTCTGAGAGCAAGAAATGCTACTAGCCCCACAAGACACACATGGAAATAATATTTTATATTACAGAAGATACATCTCCTAAGTGAAGCATAGCCATTAGAAATAAAGATCCACTCCACCAGAATCCTAGCCTCAAAAACAGTCAGTGGCTTCTCAGTAGCTGGGAAAAATCAAACAGCTTCATCTTTTGTGAGTGGTAACAAATTTTTCTTCTGGAAAGACTCGTTGGAGTTTGTTTAGGTTTTGTTTTCTTGTTCACACAAAGAAAAGACAATGGAAAATCTGAAAAACAATAAGGACTTTTTCAGACTAATCAACACACCAGATTTCACTGGTTTCTCTGAATGGTTTGTGATTTTGTTCAAATCCATAATGAAATTTTAACTGCTACACCCCAGACAGGGTTCTTATCCTCTTTGTATTCTCTAAAATTCAGGGGGAAAAAAGTTTAGAAAAGGCTTCCTGTGAGTTCGGAAATGTAACATATTTTCCTGAAACCCCTCTAAATTAGATAAATTGGGGGTGCTGCTGGTGGTTCCTCAATAGCATTTCACCTTCTTGCTCTTGTTAGCAGAATGCAGGGAGTGCAACAAATAAAAAAACCACCACTTTGGGCGATCTGGAAGACCATCCCTATTTAACAATGCCAGTATCATTGCCAGCTTCTGCCCATCTACTTATTTTTTGAACAATCTGCTCTGTGAATAGGAGGCCTAATGTAACCTGGTCTCCTTTGAAATTTTGTGCTGTATGCTTCATGTATCTCAGCTGCACTGGTGATGCAGCACACCCAAGTGCCAGGTACTCCGCAAACAACACTCCCAGCTCCCCATCAGCTACAACATGAGCTCCTACCTGTGAATCCTCCTTGTGTCTGCAGTTTCAGTGTTTCCCTCCTGAAAAGGCCTCATAAATGACACAGAGAACCCCCATTGCCCTGCCAAGGCCTCTAACTGCTATTCAGGCTCTGGTGTTGCGGCAGGTTTTATTGCAGAAGGCCAGAAAGGCTCTGCACCACTGAGACCACAAGATAGGAATTCTCTTAATGGAAAGCACTAATTTGGATCTTTTGTCTTTACTAAGCTGCTAATTCTATGAAACCTGTAGAATCTGGAGCGGCTCCTCCCCTCAGAACAGTTAAATATGCAGGAGAGATGGATAATTAGTACAGGACTAATCCCACTGAATTACATAGATTTTGTTTATTTGGGAAATCATAAAAAAAAACTAAATTGAGAGAGAAACCCCAAATATATGAGTCACTGTGATTGCATTGAAAAGTGAAACATTACCTGGAGCAACAAGGATGGCTTTTTGGACTGAAGGGAAGGAGGAAAAGCCCTTCCTTGTGTCTGTCAAAATGACTGCACTCCTACTGGAAATAAAGCATGGATCTGGGCTTTCCAACTGGTAAGCTGTGGGAAGCCTCTCTAATGCTATACAGACACTCCAATTTAAGCAGGAATGCAGTCCTAAATTAGAAGGCTGGACAGTAAGTTCAGCTGTCATAGATTTGCTACTAAAAGAACTATTTTTAAGAAACACATTATTAACTTAAATGCTACATGATTCCTTCAAAAGCTATGACTCTGAGTGGATTAGTCAAGTGGGAGTGCTTTCAGGCTATGCTTAATGCATGTCTTATTAATTTAAAGCCTTATGATTGCCTTCAATGTGATTGTGACCCAAAATCAACCTCCATTGTATCTGTCAAAGTTGTTGTAAGGCTCTTTATGTGGTGGAACAATCACTTCTGAAAGCCTGACTGTTTTTCAGAAGGTAAATACAAACCTCTCAGTCGGATTACTTGAGCCTCAAGGCCTGGACTCTCTAGGGGCTCCCTTCACAAAACCGGGACCACCCAGCATCCCACATCACACATAAACAAACACACATTTGCATACAGGGAACTCATACAGGGTTATGTTTTCCATTTGCTCCCCAGCAGCAGAAGAAAGTCTGAGGCATGAGAAGATCTGCTGACAGGTTCCCCTTCCTGGGCCTTTCCAAAGTTCCAAGTGGATGGAGAGTAGCTAGGTCCCTTGGTATTGGGAAAGCACCACTGGTTTGCAGTGGAGCAAGCCAATATTCCAGCTGCCTGCAGCCAGGATGGCTGTAGGTGAACACCATGGGGTTTCTAGGCTCCACAGGACTTGTCACCTGGACCATAAGGACCCTTGTCACCTGGCAAGGGTTACAGCCACAAGCTGGTTACTGTGGGGTGCAACATGGCCATGGCTTAGCCAAGCAGCAACACAAGCAGAGACTCCCTGATCCACAGCCACTGTCCTTCTCACTACTCAGGTCAGGTAAGACAGTATGTCACCTATTAATTACATGAATAAGTACTACCAGACTATATTTAATAAAAACTCAGCATCTGACAACTGCTAACCTTCATGATGAAAGTTCTCCTTATTTATTTCTTCCCTTTATGTAAACATACAGACTGCTTACATACAGACTTCAAGTGGTTTTGCAAATACAACAGTCTATATAAGCTCTTTTATGTACCTAGAATGGGCCTCTCTAGCAGGGCTTGGAAATAATTCAGGTTGCCTCTAAACAATTCGAGGCACAGCATGAAACAGAGATAGAAAAGAGCCACAATTACAGAGATATCTGATATCTAGCAACGACTGTGACAACAACAATTCTTTGAAAACTGTGTAGGTGTATCTATGTCATAGTTTTAAATAGGAGCACTCAAAGGTAGCAAACACCTCAGTAAGAAACAAAGCCCAACTGTGAGAGCTCTCGAGTTTGTACAGCCCTCAGCACAATGAGGCTGAAACTAGTTGTGCTTCTTTTTCACCCCTGCAGTATGGGTGCAGAGCAACAATAGATAATTGAATCTCTTTAGGACATCAAGCCCCGGATTTGGGGAGGTCACTTGAGAACAAAACATCAGCCCTATTGGAAGACAACACACCCAGTTAACCCAATTTTCTGTTTTCACTGGTGACCAGCAGCAGAGACTGAGGAAAAAAAAGAAAGAGCACAGAAAGAAAGCAAAAGAGAGTGAAATTCCTCTCCTCTCATGTCTTTTCCAGCCTCAAAAGTGCTTTTTGTGTGCAGAGCCACAGCCAGCTTTTGCTTCTGTGGGCATGTCTAGTCTTTCCTTGTGCCCATGGAACCTTTTATCACTCACCACAGCCGTGCCACACTTCAGTCCCTCCCTCTTTTGCTCTGTACCCACATTTTTGCATTTTTGAACATCTTGCTGTTTCAGTGTACAATCAGCATGCCTCTGAAGATGAGGCAAACATGGCAATTGTGTTCAACAGGATATGCTGAAAATGGAGGCAGGCTGACATCTGTGCAAGCCCCTCCAGGCAGCTCAGCTGCATGAAGAGCACAGTGCTGCTCTGCCTGCCACCCTGCCCACTGCTGCCCAGCCCCAGAGCTCACCCTTCCTGGGCCCTGTTGCCTCCTCACTTTCTTACTTCCCACCTTTCAGCTGGGAATGTGTTTTCCTGACACTGAAGTCAGCACAAATGCCTCCGTTTGGTGCACGTGCCACTGCTGGTTCCTCAGAAAGTGAAAAGTCCCCTTTGGAAAACAAATCATTGAGGAATATCCCAAAGGAGTAGCTAAACAGCATCTAGGCATTTCCTAAGATCTCTGTCAAAGTGTACGTACAGTCAGTTCACACATCATGCAGAAGTATTTGATTTATGCAGTCAGCCTGTACCTACATTCTGATCCCCATGCACTCTTTCTTCTCTGAGAAAGATGCTTGGCTCCCAGACTGTTGGAGCAAGTCCAATATAAAGACCAAGCCTTAATGACCAGGAAAGGCTTACGATAGAGAGAGGGTGGGTGGTCTCCCCTGACTTTCTTCTACCCTTTCTCTTCTTCAACTCTCTTGGTGTGAAGGCATATGTGTGATGTGGAGGGATGCTGAGTGTACTGGATGAGTCATTTGCTTTCCTCACTGAGCCCTGTAACATACAGACTTCAGTCATGGAGAAGAAAAACAGACCTTTGCATTGGAAATGGCCTGGGAACCAACCAGCCTAAGCAAAACCACACAAATCATCTGGATACACAGAGCCCAGTTGCAGAGAAACGTATTTCTTGAGATCCCGAGCTCCTTTTTGACATACACGTGGCTGCTTATCAGGAATTAACTCCAGGAGTTTTATTGCAAGCATTTGCCTTGGGAAAAAAAAAAAAAAAAAAACAACAAAAACCAAACAAAAACACCAAACGTTTGCAAAGGCAGTTGAATTCAGGCTCAGTCTTTTGAATACATTTTCCCACGGATTTTCCCTTTCCTAGGCACAGTGAGCGTTGTCAAAGCGCGGGTGCGCAGGCAGTCCGGGGAGCCCCGGCAGCGCTTCACGGCGGCGGCCGCGGGAGGGCAGCGCCGCCCCTGCCAGCGCAGCCCGCGCAGAACCCGCCGCGCATCCCCCGGGATCGCTGCTTCCCACGCCCCGCGCCGCGCACAAGGGAAGGATTGACATCTTAGTTTACCTGAGGTGGAAGAACAAACAAAGGACTGCTTGTTTTCCTGCTCGGTACTCAAATCCTGGCTTTACTACTTTCTTCTGCCCGTGTGTTTGTAATTTCGTCAAATTAATTATTCATACCACCGGGAAAATATTTAGATGAAAATTCTGCAGTCTGCTTACACTAGATAATGGAATAAGAAAATAACAAACATGGCAAAAATGCTAGAGGATGAACTGTTTCCAGTGAAATTGAATTCAGCATTTGATGGAGTGGGAGTGTTCTACAAATATGTTGAAAACGGTTCTTTAGTTACTAGGTACACTGTAAATTCATAGTTTTGCAAAGAAAACAGGAGTCATTCATTGAACTGATATCAGCTGTCAGATATGAACAACAGGGTTAAAAGAAAATAATTTCTCTGGAAATAAACCAAAACACATTCATCTGTTCAATCTGTCGGATCCAGCGATCCAGGAAATAATCAGCCTGACTGTGCTGGTTTTGACTGGGGTAAAGCAAATTTTTTCGGCTGTTTTTTGGATATGTGCTGGAAATGGTGTTGATAACACAGGGATGGTTCAGTTGTGCTGAGCAGCGCTTGCACAGCATCGAGGCTATTTCTGCTTGCATTGCCCTGCCCATGAAAGGGCTGGGGGTGCACAAGGAGTTGGGAGGGGACACAGCCAGGACAGGTGACCCTGACGGACCAAGGGGATACGCAAGGCCACATGACATCATGCTCAGTATATAAAGCCTTAGAAGGGGGAAGAGGGAGAGACTGGAGAGATTAACTTCTCAAGTCACTGTTGCATGTGATGGGGCCCTGCTCTCCTGGGGTGGCTGAACACTTGCCTGCTCATGGGAAAGCAGTGAATTAATTCCTTGGGGTTTTTTTTTTTTTGCTTTGCTTGCATGTGTTGTTTTTTCTTTCCCTATTAAATTGTCTTTATGTCAACCCATGAGTTTTCTCACTTATACCCTTCTGTTTCTCTCCCCCATCCTGC
Organism: Acrocephalus scirpaceus scirpaceus; assembly: GCA_910950805.1. Lineage (NCBI taxonomy): Eukaryota > Metazoa > Chordata > Aves > Passeriformes > Sylviidae > Acrocephalus > Acrocephalus scirpaceus. Next base: position 47,997,787 of record OU383774.1, on the reverse strand, counting down.
TGGTGGGAGTGAGTGAGCAGCTGCATGGAGCTTAGTTTCTGACTCGGGTTCAACCACGACACAGTTGCACCTTTGCTCATTTACTCAGAGCTTCTCTGTATTGCAGCATGAAATGGTCCTGTGAGCACTGAGACCATGGCCCAGTGCAGCACACTGCAGAGAAGGAAAAACCATGTTGCCATGGGTCAGTGACTGGCTTTTATTTTTGGAAATCAATACTGTCAAAAAACTCCCTGTTTCATTCCGCTGCTGCACAATCATCAAAGCCTCAGACCAGAACAACAACATGTGTAGCGACACCATAAAATACAAATGTGACCTATAATGTAGTTTGTGGGAAGGGCAGCAGTGCTTGGAGGGAGGTTGTGATGAGGATGCTGGATGTGTCTTGCCCCATACATCTTTAACTACTTCAGTGCTGCCCTTGCCCCTGTACAGGTTAGTTGCCAGGTGACATTTTCCTTCACTTGTCCCACATCTCAGGAGGACCTGAGAAAAATTCGTAACTACCTGAAAGGAGGATGCAGCGAGGTGGGGTCAGTCACTTCTGACATGTCTCAAGTGAAAGGATGAGAGGAAATGACCTTGAATTGTGCCAGGGGAAGTTCAGATCAGGTATTAAAAAAGAATTTTACACTGAGAGAGTACCTGGACATTGGAATAAGTTACTCAGGAGGCTGATGGAGTCACCATCTCTGGAACTGTTCAAGAAGCATTTGATGTGGCACTTGGGAATAGTTTTAGGGGTGATTATGCTGGGTTGGTGGTTGGACTAGATGACCTTCAAGGTCTCTTCCAACCTTGATAATTTTGTGATTCCACGAAAATGCACAAAGACCTCTTTTGCTTTTAATATCATATTACATCTAAAGGGAGCATTTCCCTGTGATCCTGGAGACAGGAGAGAGAAGAAGAAAAGGAGACACAGGAAGTGACTTCCACTGATTTCCCCATCTTCAGCTTTTCCTGGACTAATGAAAAAGAGCTGAAATAAAAAACCTGCCCAGAGAGGAGCCAAGAGTCAGGAGGCACATCCACGATTTTGGTAATGGCGTGATGGGACTCCATACTAAGGCATAAGTGACTAGCTGTAAATATGACTCAAACTATTAGGATCAATTTTTAAACATTGCAAATCACGATATAAAGGGGCTTTGGAGGACAATGGTTGTCTCCCAGTCCAGTGGGAGAAACCCCCAAGGCCAAATCCAGCTTTTCACCATCACTTTGCCACAGAGGAAAACCCATTTTGGCAATTCCACCATCTCCTTCCCTGGGGATGAGGGAGGCAATAGAAGATTGTTTCCTGGTCTATATACCAGAAAAATGAAGTTTAACAAAGAGAAACACACAAACAAGGGCAAAACAAAGCACCAGAGCACCAAGCTTCATCTCATACTAGTTTGCAGAATCAAGATTTTAACAAGGATTGCAAAATTCATAAATATTTGATACTGATAAATCCAATTGTAGTCATCTGGAGCAGATGTGCACCAAACAGCCAAAGATTCCCCAACATTATTTATGTTCAGGTATCTCTAAAGCTGCCAACAGAAAAGTATCATTCACCGACACTTCATAACAGTTTGTGCTCTTTTGTGGCATTGGACATTCATGTCCAATCTGAATTAGCAAAAAGTTACCAAATTAGAGTCCTGAAATGAAATATCCTGAAACCCAGAAACCAGTGGGGGAAAGATCTATCAAAGCATAGACCAGAAGAAAGTCGAACTTGAGTTCAGTTTTCACATTTGCCACTGACACTTTGGTGATCATGATGAACTCAGCAAAAATATTTCCCTAAAAAACTGACTACCTGAATTTGAATGAGTGACTCCACAATCTCTTCATGGTCAGCAGAGAAGAGGAGACATTTGCAAAACCTCTCTTCTAGGAAGACCTAAGTTATTTTAAAGATATAATAATACCTGCCTGCTCCTCATTGCTGATTAGAAAAGAAGCCTATGGTGCAGACTGAGGCTGTCTAAAATTGAGATATCTAATTAGGATAGATGAATCTCAAACCTAATCTGCTTGGGCCTTTAATATCTCATTTGCAAAATAATACAATGGACAATAATACTAAAAACAACGATAATGATGCTATTAATGCAGAGATGACAAAACATAGCTCTCTAATCATCTGTAAAACACCATTTGACCCAGCAATGCATGAAGTATTATAATATGTGATTTCATTGTTTTGCTAAGCAACAAAGAAACTAGAAAGCAGCCAAGTGTCAATAAAGCAGAATAAATATGTGCTGCTGATACCACTATTTGAAGGTGAGCTAAGTACCATCCACCATCAGAAGGCCCTCCTCCAGCTCAGGACATACTTAGGTCTTCAGCACATGCTTAGATATAAATGCCTGAATAAGTTAATGGTTGAAACGGGACAATTAAGTGTTGCCTTACTGCTCTGCTGGATTATAACCTGAGACTGGACCTTCAAATGACTACATTTCCAAGAGAATATAGGATCTTTTGCAGTGGGTCAGACTGATGCTCCATCTGGGTTTGTATGCAACTATAACAATGCAACTGCAATAGGTACATTTCAGGGTAAGAAAAATTAGGGCAATTGTGATGTCACAGCACACAGAGAATCCACTTATTCTGGATGATTTTTGACTAGTTTAGCATTGTAGGTTTCTTAACTTTTATTTGTAAATGAGTACTATAGATTCAGAGGAAGTGTCATATCTTCAGAGGATATCAGCATATCATAACTTGATGTAAGAAATTTGCACTCAGTAGAAATAAAAAACCTTTAATGACTTATTCTGTCTGACAAAACAAGGTCTGCTTGTTCCATGTCAGAAAGCTTCTGAAGCAGAAGTTTTATCAAGACTTCGAAGCCCCTGATGTTATCAAATGCAATTCGCAAGAGTTGAGATTTACCCTAAGGAGAAAATCTTCCCTAAATCTAAGATATTTCATGGCTTAATTCTCTTAAAGCATGAAGCCATTAGGTGAAATCACAGCAAGCAATTTCATTTAAAAAGTCTGTTCTCTTAACTATAAATATTTAATAAGAAAAATGAGGCTATGAAAGAAGCTATGAATCAAAAAGTATGAAAGTAGGCACAATGTACAGAACAGGCCTCTTGTGACTGACCAGTTTGACTGGTATCTCAGCTGGGAGAAATATAATTGTTGACCAACAGCACTAGATGTGCTTTAGGACAAAAAGGGATAGAATGAAATGACTGGCCACTTACCTTCATGTTTTGGTAAAGCACAAATTACTTTCCACCCATGAGGAAGATACATTGTATGATTAGATGCAAGATACTGAACTAAATTAATTGGATGTTATGGAATTAAAAAATAAACAAAAAAAATGCATTTGCAATCATCTGATTGACTGAGGGGATCTAATCTTTGAAAGATAAAATAAGCAATTTTCCCTCTTACAGCAGTCTCAATGAATATGTATTTTCTGCTGCCAAACTGAGAAGTGTATAAAATAAGTATTAATAAAAAATGAAGCTTGTAGAAGCTTACCAGAAGAAAGCTTCTATATGTAAGGTGAAACTAAAGCTATCACAACTGTGGTTTTAGTTACAACAGATGCTACTTCATGAGCAAAGGAGAGGATAACTGTTTTTTTCCTGCATCTCTATTTTTGCAATGATGGAGTAAAGTGCAACATTTTCTCACAGCTGGGATATTTATTCAGAGCCCTGTCCCATGCAGATCCTCTGGTGCCTAACAGTATGTGAGCTCATAATTTTCCCTTTCTCTCTGTCCAAACACTTACAGGGTAGCTCTCCCTCCACACAGATGTTTAGTTTCAGGAAATTTGCAGGGATTTAAAAGTTCTTGACCCCCTGTCAAATTCAGAGTTCAAAGGAACTACAAGAACTGCCGACACACATGACTGCCTGAGACACATTTCCATAGGAAGCCAGGCCAAAGGGAATGTATGTGGCCTCAGGTATTCCTCCTGTCCTCAGCACCCCTGCCGTTTCAGGGGGATGTGCCCTCTCTACCTGCAGAAACGGTAACCCTCTTCTCTCTCTAACTCCATGGAGTACTTAGGCAAATAAGAAAAAGCCCAAACCATTAAATACATAAAAAGAACAATGGAATTAATCATGAACAAAGACACTGTTATCCACACACAAAACCCTGAGCCAACAATTAACTAGTTTGCTTTATATTTCATTGAGGTGGACATACTCTAATAAACTATGTATTATTTTTCAATGGAAGTACTTCAAGGTCATCTAAGATCTATGTACTCATGATTAGGCACTGATTAAGAATATGATATTAAACATATAAATTGCTGGAAGGTCCAGGACATCTGGTATGACCCTTTGTGTTTGTTTGAGGGCATAGACTTGTGCTTACATTGCACAAAATGTACTGTGCAAGTAGCTAATGTTGCAATGAGGATGTGACACAGTAAAGAATATTTCAGGTCACTGTATGCTGAACTCACGAATTGTATAACATTTTCTGAGGCATAGGAACCAAAGCAAATCTTATAAAACTTACAGTGAAAGGCACACATTTTGTGAAAAGGAAAAAAAAGTTTCATTTAATAAACTGGGTCATTTAGCAAACCAAAGAAAGTTGCCAAAAGGGAAGCATTCTTTGTAAAGTGACAGTATTAATGATGGTATTCTCACTAGCATGTATCTCAGGCTGCATGTTTTAAATGTCACCAAAAAATCATTAACCTCTCTATTTTCAGCAAAAAAAGTCTTCATGTTAGAAAACTGCAAGTGGAGTGTAGATTATTTTAAAATAAGGACCATTCAAGAAGCACAGTTTAAAGCAGACAATATACAAACCATGACCTGAAAAAGACTACTATATTAGGAAACTCAATTTGATTTAAAAGGTTAGTTGGGGTAAATGATTGATTTTCACTTTTCATGCAATCAGAAATCAATTGTTCTGAAAAAATTGCCATCATATGCTTTTCTGAACTAGAATTGAAGAAAGTAGAGATCAAATTTGCAGTTAAATATAAGACCTTAAAATGTCTCTGATGAAGGCTGAGACTGACAGTTCGACTCAAAATTCAGAAAGTCCAGCAAGCCAAACAATAGAAACCTACATCATCCAGTTCTAAAATCTAAAGATGACAGAACAACTAAGAGAAGAAAAATGAATAGGAGATGCTGCTTTGCAGTTCAGTTCTGTGACCTTTAACATGCCATTTTTCTTAACCTAATTTGCTGAGCAAATATTTAAGACCCAGACTGACCTCTGGCCCAGCTAATTTGATGCCAGCCATGGTAGAGATATGCCACCCAGGCACCTTAACACTGAGCCCCAATACTTGAGGCAGGCACCCACATTTCTTCATTCAGCTGAAGGACTGCTTGCCATAACTGGAGAGCAGGAAACACCATGGTGCCATCCAATGTCTGCAGCCACGGCAAGGGGCTGCAATCTGCCACTATCCCAGGGGCTTTTCCAATTGGATCTTGAGGAAAATCCTCCTATCTAATTATAACTTGGACCTGGGGGACTGATCAGTCACCCATGGCAGGACTGCTGTGCCACTTCAGGCCACCATCCATGGCAAATTAAGCTGCATTGACACCTTTAACACTTCAGAGAGAGGAGATTTGGGTACGTGCCCAGAAAGCAAGCACACAACCAGCTGTGTGGTGAAGGCAGTGCTGGTTGGCAGGATGCATGGGGGAATCCTTGCTGACTGCTTGACTGCTGCAGGCAATGGATTAACCCTTGTGTCTCGTGGGCCTAATGCAGAGTGGGGTTAATTGGGGCTTCATTGGATAATTAATCAATTGTTGGAACTCCCTTTGATCCTGTGAATGCCTTCCTATACCTATAGTGTCATCCCCTCCTACATCTCCTCACAGTCCCCTTGGCCTAGCTGGAACAACTTGGTTTCTTCTTCACACAGGTGGATATGCCTCATACTTGCCACAATTCGCCAATTCATAAGCATTTAACTCCCTCATCCTCCTTTCCAAAAGTAGCAAAGATTACGCCTGTGAAAAGCTGGGAGATTAAATCCTGTGTTAGAAAGTTCAACACTAACTTCTGCAGAAACAGGGATTCACTCTGGCACAACATCTAGGTCCTTATAGACATAGTTACATGTGGTTTTTATTTGCATATATTAGCTCAGCTTGATATCTGTTTTATCTTTACCAAGTATTTTACTGCCTTCCCTTTCTTCCATTGCCCCAAACAATTCTCAGAGCTAAGACTTTTGTTGTTAGCTGTCTTGCTTTTCTGGCATGTACTGTATCTAATTTGTTTGTTGGTTTGAATAATTTACATGTCTGTGCAGCCAGGATCTAAGAGCAAGGTGTTTATGTGAGGTCACAGGCAGGAAAGCAGATGAGACATTCTCTTTGATCCAACCACTTTTGTGTCTAGTGACTTGTTGCCATGACTCTTCCACTTTTGTTTGATTTCTTAAACTGTGTGCAAGGTTCAAAGCAGTGACAATGTTTCCAGAGCAGGGAGTCGGGAGCTCAGCTGCTTCCAAACACCATAAATGTCTGTGTAGACATCATCAATATTTAGCAACCTAAAACCTCAGAACAAGCAGGTTTTTGACAAAAGCTAATGTTGTGACAACAGAGAAACAAAGGAAGCAAATCTTCTCAGGAGTTTCTGCCAGACCTCCTGAACCCAGCACCTCAGCATCATTCAAACAGCAGGAGGGGAACATAAAACTAGTATCCATTTATTTTTCAAGGAGGCTGGAAAGCCCATAGCAAATACAAGGTAGGAGCAAGAATTCCAAAAGGGTCTAAGGATATAATCTCATCTCAGTCACCATCCAACAGTGTAAATTGGTACCAACTCAGCCCCACAGTTCCCTCACAGCCCAGTAGGCTGTGGGGCTGTATGTGCACATGAACCGGTGAATGCAACACATTCCTGCCAAAAATGGTGCAATGGCTGCTTGGACAAACTCACCTAACATCCCATTCTGTCTCCTGACCCCTAAGGCTGAAATGCAGGGTTGCAGGCTTAAATGCAGCCACTTTTCCCAATACCTGGTATGTCTTGCTGAAGCAGCAGGTGCTGGGCTAAGGAGGGCACCCAAGGGTCTCACCTGGTGCCGTGGTGACCCGAGGGCACCAGCACTGCTGCACTGACACACAGGCTGCCCTGCAGCTGCAAACCTGGGCACTCCCCTGCTTCTCACAGGAGTGTCTGAGCTCCACAGCTGCTTGTAGGGAACAGGGAGGGTGGCTATGGAAGAATCTACACCTCCTCTGCAGGGTAGCAAGCTTCCAGCTGCTCAAGCTGGACTTGCAGCATTTCCCAGTCTGTTCCCCCTCCTGTCCTCCTGGGTACATCCCAGGCAGCCACCTCTGTGGCAGCACTGCCTGCTGCTGCTGCTGCCATGACACTTCTGGTGTGCTTCTCTTGGCCCTTCTGAGGGCTTGGCTGTGATTCCTTGCTCACAGTGAGCAGTGTCAGTGGAGTCAGTGGATGGTAAGTGTGGAGAGCAGCGCCAGGAGGGAAGCACGAACAAATCCCTAGTTTGCTCTGGATTCTGTCAAAGCAAGATTGCTGCCCTGCACTTGTCAATATGTTAATAGGTTGGATTGACCTTCGCAGTGGAATAAAGCTTCTCCAGAAAGTGGTTAAACCTTCAGACATTACACTTGATTCACACCAGCACTGTGCTCTTCAGTGTGCCTGTTACACATGTTTGTAATTAAAGCATGGATGTTATTAGGAAGATAGCCTGTCTGTGAAAAAGAATCTTATAAAGAGACAGTAAAGAATACACAAAGCCAAATAAGTATATTTATCTGTGAGGCAAGTCTTTGGAATTAAATGAGGCTCAAGTCAAGTCAGACACCTGTTCAATACGCACAGGGAAGGTGTGCAGTCCCAAAGCAAGGGATTACTCTTAAGGGTACAACATCAAAAATTTGTCTGCACTCTAGTCCTAAAATCATAAGACAATGAGTCATCTTCTGCTGGGGAAAGTAGTCTAAGGCTTAGAAAGTGTGTTTTCTGTTCAATTAGTCTAGAACAGGTTAAAAAGTCATTGCTTTGATGACAGAGTTAGCTCCAAGCTGGCAGATACCCATACCTCAAAGCTAAAACTCCACCTTCAAGCAGGCTCCTTTCAAAGCTTGTCTATGGAAGCAGTGTGCAGGGAACAATAGACAGCCACCAGACCTACACCAGGCTTGGGAGAAGGCACAAGCGATGCTGAGCAGGGCATAAAGAGGTTCTTGTCTCTCCTGCTTCCCCCATTCAGGTCCAACAAGGCTCCTCCCTGACTCTGAGCCTAGCCTGGTCCACTTCCACTGTCTGTCCCTGCAACAGGTCCCGGCCCTTGAGGCAACAAAACTCTCTGGGTGCTGCAATACCTCAGGGTGGCTCTTTCCCCGGAGTTTTACTGCCTTAGGACCAACTGAATGCTGCCCAAATTGTGCAGCCAGATGGCAAATAAAACCTTCCAGCTGTGAGGTTAAATGCTCAACCCTCATATCCTCCTAGGGCTTTTGTTCAAAGGCAGTGTTGCTCCAAGGCTGATGGGTGCTGCTGGTCTCTGGGACCAGGCTATTCTTGTTTGCAGCTTGCAGTGAAACCTGACAGCAGCCTCCCTTCAGTGCACTCAGTTCTTGCTTTCTTCAGGAAATGTTTGCAGCCACAGGTATAACACAATCTACAGTTGCATTAGAAAAATGCAGAATTTAAATGTTCCGAAACACAGAGCATTAGTTTTCCTGACACTGCAGTTTTTATCTGAATTTGTTCCTCCTCTTGGGCTACCCACTGCAATTATAAGACAGAAATCCCTGAGGACTCTCATCCCATGATGCAGCACTTCACCTCTCTATGACTAATCAAGTAATGAAGGAAACTTGTACTACTTACTGCCTAGTAATCTTTTTCTGTCTTAGGCTATACTGAGAATAAACAACTCTTTCACTTGACCACAACATACCCCTTGTTTAACCAATCCGTTTCCTTCTCCCTGCATTACTACCAACAAAATACAACCACTCCTTACAGTCTTAGAAAACATCAACATATATCCACACCATGATTTTCTCCATGGTCACTCTCCTAGGAGAATGATTTTAACTCCTTTGGTAAACTGTGGAAGATGTCAGAAAATTTATTTTAATTCACAAATAATTTTTGCTTCAGAAAAATTATCGCAACCCTTGCAGAGGTGGAAAGGAAAATTAAATAGAAGTTCATGGACTGGACTGGACCCACATGAACCACATGGATCTTGAAGACTTTTGAAAATATTTTTTAAAATAATAGATCGTGAACACTGCATCTACACAAAAACGGGGACTCAGTGAGGTACAATAATCTGGATATAATGCAAAAGGGAACATTTTACTGAGTAAAATGATCTGCAAAATACGTACTTTTTTTTTAACAAAAGCGAATTTTTGGCACTAAGGTGGCTGTTAGCTCCTCCCCTATATACCATGCAAGCCGTGACCAGTAACACAGCTTTAGCCAGCAGCAATAGTCCAGGGTGTGATTAGCGTCTGGATTTTTATTGTTCTTGCCATAATTTATAGTAAATCTGTGGGACTGAGTAGGTAAATTTAAAAAATGGTGAAATTACGGCCTATTACTGAAGTGGAACTGACACTGAATTTAAATTGCATCCTAAGTGTCTTATCCAGTAATAGGCAATTCATCATATCAAAATTCCCTCAACTGAAAATATTAATAATTAGACAAAGGCTGTTAGCCCACCGTAGCAGAAAGGATATTGGTTTTATACATACTAGCTCTGCTTACACTAACAGTAATGCCAGTAGCTATATTTAGTATTGCTGCTGACATGCATTTAAATTTCAGGGCACACTTTACAGACAGAGGTTGGCTCATTTCAGTCAGAGGTTTTCCTCAATAGTATATCTTTCCCAATTTTGGTATGTTTAAGTTGTCCTCCAATGGCCTATTGAGAGACCATCAATTGATACTTAAAATAATATCATGTCTTATTTTTCAGTTATAACCTCTAGGTTTAAATGAATCATTGTTAGGAGAAATGTTGATTAGGAGGCCTTGTTTTTGGGAAACCTTCACACAGAAGAGGGACCTGTGGTACATCTTGTGAGCGGTTCATTGTTAGAGAAAGCAGGAAACAAATGTCTTCAAAAAAATTACAATGGAAATGCTTCTTTCTGGGAGACCAGAAGCTGAGCTGCAATTTAAGGGGGTAGGCAGATGCCTGTGGGATAAATCACTGAAGAGCCACTGTAGTCTTTGACAGGACAGCACCTGGGAAAGGTCTGGCCCCATATCACAGCAGATGAGAAATTGCTGAAATTCAGGATACTCTCTTTCTTCAGCATTTTTCCTTAAATGTGACCCTGCCAAAATAGGTCCCTCAATTCCATCTTCAAACACTTTTAACTTTCTTTTTATTCTTTGTGCAACCTTATAGGCAGAGCTGAAAGTCATAATCTGAAGTGACACCTACATTGATCTCAACTTTATCAACTTCACTTCTGGTTTTCACTTAACAAAGGGACACACAGACAAAACAGCCCTCATGGACAATGAAGTTGTCCCCAAGATTAGGAAAAAAAAAATGGACTGAACTATAAAGACAGGTTAAAAAACAAACAGCTTTTTATAAAGGAGACCAAAAGTTGTGGGACTTAAGAAACAAGACTCTTTCCCAGCTATTTCTCAGATTTTCCTACACTGTCATTTACAAATACTGTAGATGAGGCAGCTGTTCCAAATTCACTTTCTACTCCCTTCTAATTCACTTTCTGCTCCTTTCTAATTCAACTATGTATATGTTTTTGCATCTGGGTCAGTTTTACCACAGAACTAAATGTTTAAACATTTTCAGCCACCACAGAGCAGCAGTCCAACCTCCACAACTCCAACAGGCTTTGGTGCAAATACACCAAGCCAGTCATGGTTATATCAACCCTGATGTGCCTTAAGGACACTGGCAACATGCACCTCACCAATCTAAATTTTCTGAAGAGAACTGCTCCTACCCTCAACAAGGACTTGTGTTTAGGAGCTTGGACGGTGTACGTACATAACAGAACACAAAATGTAAACCCCAGTGGTTCTGTGCTTCTATTCATCACAAACCATCCTGGACAGGAGGGAGGGGGGGAAATCAACAAACAGTTGTGATGATCATAAATTAACTTTTCCTACTACTGCCTTTCTTGGCAATCAGGCAACCCCCCAACTTGTCAAGCTTAACATCAGAAATGAATGCCTTAAAGGTCAAAATGCAGCACCATGTAAAAGACCTCCTAAACCTCAAATATATCAGTGTCATCAGCATGATGCAGACTCTTCCAGTAACTGCTTCTCACACCAGAAACATAACAGTCTGGGCATCCTACAGCTCTGGATTTGCTTCCTTCTACCCAATGCACTGGATATCCTCCCAAAAATGAGCCACTCTGCAGTAGAAAGAGGATGCTCTAGATAATTGACAGAGGACAGAAATCTCCAGTTGTCAGTGGGAAATCTGTTTGCACAGAATAGCCATTCCATCTCTGATTTCTCAGTCCCTGGCCCCACAAAAGTCTTAAAAATATCTTCAAAAACTGAGTCTGGGAACTGAAATTCATGACTCAAGAGGACACTTTAAATTATGGACTCAGAGAGGAAGGTGACTTTATGGCACATAACAATTTTGCTGACTCCCAGCTAGACCCTTGCTGTTTCACAGCTGGTTATTACTTTTCCCTCTTCGTCCTAGAAGAGCTAATGCCTTTTTCAACTCTCAGTTATCTAAGATACACCTCTTCAAGTCTTCAAGTACCAAGGACTTTTTTCCTTTACATCATCTAACTACTAACATAATCAAACTTAAGCTCAAAGTAGTTTAAATATAGTTCAAAGCTTATGACATCTATATCAGCCCTGAGGAAGATCTCATGTGTCTGAAACCTTGCTTATTTTTTCCCCCAATTCTGACCTATATTCTAATAAATAATATTACTTTTCCCTGTAAATAGTTTGTCTTTTTATATCCTTGTTCCACCCCTGACTACAAAAACACAAATACAAATATTTCAGCTTATGAAACACCAAATCATGAATTTCCAAAAAAATTCACATAATTTTTAAGAAACACCAATGCTTTATAGCATCTGCATTTACAAAACACAGAATCATGCAAATGAGAATGATTTTGGATCTGCTTGCATCTCATAAAGCCTGGGGAATACACGCTATGACTATTTAAATTTGAGATACAATAAAACATCGGTGCATGCTGGATTCAAAGATGGATTTGTCTTACAACAGTCTACTTACCTGTAGCAAAACATGTAATTCCCAGGTGGAGTTAAAAGTAAGAGCATTTTGTTTCCATGCAAACACTAGGGAAGTCTTACAGGTGACTGGACTACAAGGTCACAGACTTTCCAAGCCTGTCCTTGCTTCCCCAGTTCAAACTGTGACCTGCCACATGTCGTTCACCTTTCAGTTTTGTCTTGGGGAGCCTTTCCTGCTCCTGACATGGGACCTGCATTTGGACATGCTGTGTATGAGCATTTCAGTGACAACTCAGGTGTTGGGTACACTTTGTATGTTTCAGAAAAAAATGTGTCTAGGGGCTTCTTAAATCCCCAGACCCCACCAGTGTAACCTGTCCTGTGCAGGGAAGTCAACACGCCCTCCCAGATTGCTGGGACAGGCCTTTATTACCATCAGCTTGGTGACCATTTCATGGATCCTGGCACCTGCACAGTTCTTCATCCTCCCCCAGAATCTCCAGGGATTATTTTTGCTTTTAAACCTCTGTCATCACTGCCAGGTGCTCGGCATACCTTACTCAGGAGCAGGTGCCAGCCAAGCATCTCCCAAAAAACTTGTGTTATTTCGTGATATAACTGGGATTACATAGCCAGGAGATATTTCCTGGATTTTTGCTTTTATCTTTAAATCACATTTCTCTCCTCAGCCTGCCAGACCTCTGACTAAATAGTATTTGATAGCTTTCAGGACACAATGTGAGAACTTGTCATTTCTAAGTTTTGAGAGCAGAGAAGGGGAGGAAGAGGAAACTGTCTGCAGAGCCTCAAGGAGTGCTGAGGACATGGGGAAGCTTTGGCAGTAGCTGACACCAGGTAAAAACATTGGGAAGAAACCTAGCAATGTAGCTAGGGCAGTAAACAAACAAACAAACAAACAAACAAACAAACAAACAGTGTAATTTTTATTTCTGGGTTGAATCAGATAGATGTCTGATATCAGAAGGTGGATTCTGCCTCCATCATTTTTCACAATGCATCATTTTTCACACCAAGTGAAAATAGATAATGGAGAACGAAAATGGTTTTGCAAAACAAAGTTGGCAGGGGTATTACGGCCTATGAGCTAATATTTAACTGTTGTTAATTTTGTCAAAGTCAATGTTATTTTCTGTCTTAGCTTTGACAACTATTTAACACAACACAATTTAACACAACACAATTGTGTTTAACGCAATTCCTTCTATTTAATGTCTTTGCCACCTTATGTGAGAAGATTCCATTTCCACTGCTTTTCCTGTATGTCTAAATACGCTACTTATTTTGGTTTTTTAAATTATTAAATCTCCCTTGAAAAACCACGGTGATTGAACAGATTTTTCTGATTTCCTGTGGTATTGTGCACACTGACTGTCTTCAGTGGAGGTCCCTGCCAGTAGCTGCCTCAGTAGCTGAATTCTCTCAAGAATATATAATTTGAATTAAACATTCTTCTCATATAAGCAAAGCAATTATAAAAAATTACACAATTAATTCTGATATTGGTACATTGCTGAGAAAGTCTCATTTAGTTTCCTGAATTTAATGCAAATCAAGAAAATACCTTAATTTAACCACAGCAAATACTTAGCTCTGACCCTTCAATATTTAAAGAGCAAATCCAGTTTTAGTCTCTGCCAGGCTCTGAAAACCTTTTAAAAACTCACCATCCATGACTAGCTGTGCTATGTGTGCATAGGTCTGGCATGCCACAATATTATTCAGGAATCTTTCCACCTCACACAGCCAGCCTTGTACATTTTATGCCTAGGACTGAAAAGGACCCTGTGCCACATTGCCACCATTCTTCCAGTTAACCTTTCAATTTTCTACATTTTGCTAAAAAAAACCCCAAACCAAACCACCACTGTAGCAATCTGTGGATGCCAACAGTGAGGTCACCGAGCCTCACCTGCCTCAGTCAAGGGCATCAAATTAATCACATGGAGATTTGGAAACCTACGAAGTACAAGACAATTGAAGCTGCATATATTGGCAATGCTTAATGTCATAGGTACCAGTTGTCAGAGCAGTGCAGTCTGTCCCACCAGACAGGTCTACTCTAAGATTATAAAACATTCCCTTAATTATCAGTTCTAAAGGAATCACTTCTTGCATCTAAGTGGACATGAACTGGTGAATCCAAGGCCATGAATAAGAGAAGGAGTAGTTTCTTAGATGAGATAGCCATTGATTCAACAACTCAGTTAGTTTATAGCCAAATCCTGTGCTTACAGAGTGGAGGAAAAAGAATGTACACTAAGTTCAATAGAATTCTCTAAAATTTAAATACATTTCAGTCCTTTGAAAAATAGTATTTAATTTTTCAGGCTTTTGATCACTTATAGGGAAATTCAATGTAGGATCCATTACATCACTATGCTTTTAAAAAATGTTACTTGCTTATCTCAACCCAAACAGCACAATCATTTTGAGTCTGTTTTACTAAGATCCCAGAAAGTAAAGACAATTTATTTTCAATATAAATAAATCCTATCAGCAATGTCCATGGCTCAAATAAACTATTCAAGATTCTTCTTTCCTAATCGTCTTTCCTGCAATAATCTTTCATCTGGTGGCTCATGATATGATTCGGGGGAAGAATGTCCATGGCAATTTTGTAAATACATGATGACAGAGAAGAAGGTAAGACTGAAAGATCACACTGTGGCAGAGGGCTGTTGTTATGCAAAAGTTAATAAAGCTCATATGCCACTTCACTTAATATCAACAACAGTCTGTGGACATTATTAGGGATTTTGAGGCCTTACTCTTCAATGAACTTCATATAACACCTCTGATTTTTACAGCACAGTCAGTAGTCCAGAACTGAATTTGGAGATTATATGTTGTCCTTATGGATTTTTGACATGGAAGTCACTGGTTTTGTGTTGACATGCAGTATTTTCTTCAAACTAGGTTAACATGAGAAGCAGTCAGGGAGCATTAGAAATACAGCAAACACAGATCATGCACTCATGCATCCCCTGAGGATGCACACAGCCTGCTCCTAGGTTTCCAAATGCAAGCTGGGAGAATGCACATAAAGCTGGAGAAGGCACACAAATGAGACATGATGCCAGCTATGCAGATGGATGGATTACAGAAATGCCCAATGCTGAAGGACATTCCCAACCAGAAAAACACTGGCAAGTGATATCAGTGAGCATTCTCAACTTGGTGTATTGGAGGAGGGTCTCACTTTTTGCATACCTCCAGTGAATAAATATCTGACAGCGACATGGCTTTCCAGACCAGTGTTCAGTCGAACCCATGACAGAGGCTTGCAAAGCCACTTTGTGCTGATGTGGCTCGTGCATTGTGCATTGAACAGGATTTGAGCATCCAGACAGAATTTTTAACCTTAAAAACACCTTAGTGACTCAGTTGTCTATCTCACACCTCTTGGCTGTGTTCCCCATTTCCCTGCAGCCACGATATTTTCACACCACAATTTTTCTGATACCTGTTTTTTCTGTTTCTAAGGAAGGTGGGTACTGCTTTATAGGTGGGTACCACCTAGATGAGTGGTATTGGAGATATGCATGGAACCTCTTATAAATTACAAACTGCTGATATTTAAGAAGTCAGTCTTATTTTTAATGGATGTTGAGTTTTTGTTTCTTTCCTCTCTCATATTGAAGAGATGAAATTCAGTTTTAATAAAAAATAGCCATGGGATTTAAAAGAATTACAATTTTTTCTAGTTGTCCTTTGAACTTAAATCAGAACTTTGTGTCTCTTCAGGTCTAATCTTTGCATTTCCAAAATGCCAGTAATTTTGTTTCTGTGACTCTTAATGACTTGTACATGAGTCATGCTGCTACCATACAAAGGATTACATTGAGAAATTACCAAAAGTCACAGTTTTGCATCTTTTGAAACTGTGAAAAATATTTCAGCTGAGCCTTGTTGTTGAGAAACTATAGACCTGCTTGATTTTCAAAATAGTTTCTGAAAACTGTAACAAATATAAAATAGATGACAGGCATAATTCTCTGGATTTTCATTGTTGGCACCCCAACAGGCTAAAAGTCATAATTTCCAAAGACAATAAGCACATCCCTAAGGGACGGCATCGCTCTGAAGGAAAATCCATGGGAGTCCACCTAATCATGAAAATATATTGAATAACCAACACATAGCCCTTCAAACAATCAAGAGTAAATATGTATACAGGTCACCTTTGGTAGTTTGTCTTTAATTGCTATCCCCAAATGCATGAAACTCTTACTCAGAATTAGATTCCTACTATGTCTACCAAACTGTTCAAACATTGCAAAAGAAATACCTTTATGTAAATAACTACACTTTGAAAAATTAATGTAATTTTTAAGATGGAAATCTTAACCAGCAAATTGTCCACTGAAGCCAAAATTAAGGTTTCCATGGCAACCTGAGCTACCTTTGCATCCCATACCACCAAGAAAGGGAAGTACTTCTGGAAGAAGGATGCAGCAAAGCAGAGCCTGAAAGCCAAGACCAAAGGGACATGAGAGCTGTGTTCTGTGCTTGAGCCCCCAACACACTGCTATAGCTCACAAGCCCTCTGACATACAGATATGTAAAAATTCTAAACTTCACATAAATACTTTGGCATACTAAATAATTAAAGATGAGGGATTTAACTGGTCATGGCGTCTTTGCCTACTCCCTTCCCTTCTTTCAGCTCAGAGCAACAATTTTTCTGGTTAAAAGATTATTGCTTTAGTAGTTTAATTAAAGCAAAGACAGGTTTATAGTTCTAGTATTATGTAAGGTCCGATAGGATCTCCATATATTATACCATTGGGTCCACTTTGCTTTCTGTGTCTGAAACAGAAAAATATTTTTATTTTTAAAAAGCAGGCAAAAGTTAACTAAGAAAAAAAAATAGCAGGCTTTTTTTTCTTTCTCCTCACAGTTTCTTTAAAAGGATATCATCAATAAAGTCTCATTCCCCCTCGGGTTATCAGTAAAGGATCTATGGAATATCCCTTGATAATAAGGGAAAGCCAAGCCTCAAAGAGCAGAAATGTAAAAGGTCTGTAGTCAGTGAGAGTGACTGGCTGTATCATTCCCACTCTTTGGAATGAAATACTGCTTTCTGTTGTCCTTGACTTTTTCCTCTGAAATGTCTTAGAGGAGACTGGTCATTATTGGATTGTAACACTTTGTTGTCTTGAAGATAGTGAAAATACAGTTTACAAAAATCTGAGATTCATTCTGCTTTCAGCAGCAGCTTAAAATGATTGCTGCTTTTTCAAAATGTGTATTTGGTGTGCTCCAAACACAGCTAGATTAAAAATACAGCATTGGGGACAAATCAATTATTTATTATATAATCTTGAGCAAATCTCTTAAAATTTTTTGAGCATGAAAATAACTCATGTGTGACAAAATCAAACCTCTAGGATATACAGATAGGGAACGTATGAGAAGAGAAATTATATTTCCTGAGTAGGGATTTCAAACTTGTCAATCCTCATGGTTCAGGCATTACTAGGAAAAGTAGTTCTTTAAACAGGTGTGGTTTTTTTCAGCTTTAAGATGTTTCATTATGCTCTGAAAACCCTTATCTATCTTCTATGAAGAGAAAAACACCCCAGTTCAACACATGGGACTCTTGGTAGGGCCCTCACTGTACTGTGCTTGCGCTGCAAGAGCCGGGCTTTGAAAGCCTACTTGTCCCAGATGCCACATGCAAACTTTACCCAGGAATCAAACCAGGCTCCCTGTGGGACTTTCTTCTGAGCTTAACACCACAGAAACAGAAACAGAGAAAAGCAATCAAGGCTGCATTTTGTGTGTTTTGTGAATCACAAAGCAATGTGTGTCTGTGTTCTCAAGGAGGCAGATACAATGGATTACAAAGTAGGCAGGCCCTCTTTGATCCCTGAAAAAGAGAGAGGGAAGCCGTCCTGCTCAAAGCCCAGCTCAGTCTGGGGAGAAAGCACATTTTCTCTACAGTTATTTTCTTTTTATCGCTGTAGTCATTTGCAGCTCTCCAGAGGATGTGATGCTAGTGTAACCCCCATGATTGATGGGCAAGAGGTTATTAGACATTGCCACAGCCTAATTGTGTGTGTCTAGGCATGGCTACATCCATTCTGGGGGGCAGCCTCTCAGAGGGAGAGAGGGACATCTCCACCCCAACTGCACCTCGACTAGAAAAGTGATATATAGGCCAAAATGGCACTGCTGCTGAGGATGAGCAGACACTTCCTATTGAAAATCCCATTTTCAAAAATCTATCACCTAAATACGCTTTAATAACTTGGAATATTCCCCCCCCCCCATCACTTTATTAGATTTCTTTGTTTATTTTTAGCTGAAAGGGTTCAGTGCTTTTCTTTACTTCAGCAGCACTGCCTCCCTCAGCCCACGGGCTGGATTATGCTCAGGGAATAAATTCAGGCTGAGCAGTGAGAAACAACTCTTTGCAGCTTATTGTTCTTGTGCAGAACACCAAGGTTTTGCTGCAGATGCTGGAAAACCCACATCTACTAGCACTCGACTGTGAGGGTTGGCCAATGCTATTGGGAGGCTGTCAGTCAATGAGCCAGGAGAGTAAAGGATGAGAAGGAACAATGATCTTATGGTTAAGGCCACTGACTGCCACACTGGAGACTGACCTGGACTGCAAAACCAAATCCCTTACTTTGTGAGAATGATACATCACCCAAACCAAATGTTTTACAGGTGGTTGCAATTTGCATGTTCCTCCTCCTCTGAGCATCCCACACAAGGCCTTCTGATGTGATTTTTGGAAGGGGTGTCTGTAAAGGGGACAATGAGAAATGTCCTTCCAGCAAATAATGAAAAGATCAGTGAAAAAGAGAAATTCTCCTGCCTTTGTGTTTGGAGCTGGCTACAGCTATTTGTTACAAATTTATAATAGAGTCGGAAAGCAGAGAGTGGATAAGGATTGAGGCCACACTTTACACAAGGAAACTACCATAAAATGGTGAAGAACTCTTTTGCCTTTGAAGCTTAATCCTTTTTTTTCCTGACAGGTTGGGGTTTTTGTGCACAGCTACAAGTATTCTTGTCTCTATAATTGGTGTGCTCATATACAGCCACACATCTTATGAAGCTGAAAGAAGGATATGCATCTTTTAAAAACTATTTCTACTCCAAACTGTTTTCATCCCTTGAAATGAGATTTTCATTAGTAAATGGTAGCTGGATTAAAGCTGTGCGCTCAGCTTTTCTTCTAGGGTACCAAAGACGAAGAATATTTAATGTGACAAAAAACTCACATCTTTATCAATATTTTATTAGCAGTGGAATGTGTCTTCCTCAATGCCTTTTGGCAATATTAATTTACTGTACTCTTCACAGTTAAAGGAAATCACCTGCTGTTTCATATAAATATAAAAAAGGAAAACAGAAGTCTTCAAGTACTTATTATCAGCTTCTCTTCATAAAGAAAATCTTGGTTTTTTGATTCCTTATTAGATTGCTCTTTTCTTTGTTTTCCAGAAAAAACCTACACAACAACAACAATAAATCTAGTTAATTGTGTGAAAGGCTTTCATGTACTTTTTGTGTGTACAGGAACAAACAGATTTTGTACCTCTCAGTGTTTTTCTCATTTAAGTACATTAATATTTTCAAAGGCAACAAATAAAATCTTGATTTCAAAGCCCTATAGTTAAAATATTACTTTAATTTGGAAGACTAAGAAAAAAAGATTGAGAGGGAGATGCAGAGCTAAAGATTCAGAATGCAAAATGTGTCTGGTGTTGGAGCTCCTTTTAATGTGGCAGCAAGAACATAACAAATTTTCTGTGACCTTGCTTTGTGACCAGCTCATGTAATTTGGTGGAGGATGTCATTTGTAGTAATTACATATTGGGTTCCCTGCTGCCATAGTTATCCATGGTGTTGTGGGGCTCGGAGGAGCAGCGCTTCAGTGTGATGGATTGCTATGGAAAATTGACCATGCTAGAAAGCAACCTGTCTGATAAAAAGAGGCTATCACACAACTGCTTCCTTGACCACCACCCCAGGGAAGGGTTTCATGCATAAAAAGATGTCGTTTAGCGATCAGAAAATGATGTTTTGCACAATATTGTTTCACTCTCGATTCTCATCTGCCAATTTGTTTTATCTGAATGCCAAGTTCCCCAAAACTGAAGCTATCGATAACTAACAGTATTTTACACAGCCAGGACATCTTTCTCCAGTCTATTGAGAATATCAGATATGACCTTGGAGGTCAGATAATCTCTGGTGCCTGCAGCAGAATGGGATATTAAACATGACCCATTTCTGCAGTCACCCCAGAATTTCTCACGCTTCTCACGTACAGAAAGAAAGGCTTCCTAACAATGACAAGACAGATAATTCCCTCCTATTTTCTGCTTATTACAGGCTGATGTGCTGCTAAATCAGTATATTAAGTACATTTTAATTGTAAAACATACATTTCCTTAGAAAGACTATGATTATTCTTTCACAACAATGGACTGCAAGTAGTGAGCAACATTTTTTTCTTAATTATTTAATTAATTTTTATCTGTGACCTTGCCTTCTTTCTACCTTGCAAAGGCATGGCCCATTTACAGCCAGGTTTCCAAAAATCTCAGCTTGTATCTCAACTGAATTCTTTCTGAGAAAAACCCCACTTTTTGTTTTTCACTAGAAATATTTTGTTGAAAACAAATGTTTATTTTCCTTCCTATTCCAATTGTTTGCAAATGTCATGGAAGCCTTGTTCAAAGTCCCATTTTTGGACCAAGGTATATTAAAGAAACTTTCATGCTAAATTAAAACATTTAATTTACACATTTTTTAACAACAAAAAAAGACCTTAGAGAAAGGAACATATTTGCACCAAGTAATTGGAACATGAGAGCCAAAAAACTGTTTAGATCCGCAAAATAAAGAACATTGCAGAAAACTTTGCCAAGGAAATATTAACTCTATCCTCCTGTGCAAATGGATTACAATTACAATCTTTAATTACACAGCCATATCCTGGTTTTCCACGGCTCCTTTCAGATCCCAGTTTCCACAGTCTGCCAGGAACAATCCTGGGGATGCTCACAGAGCAATGAAGGCTCAGTACCAATTCACCTCCTGCCTCCTGTGGTGGTTGCCATGCAGGCTGTCCACCAAGTGATAACAGTCACAAAACATTACAAAGATAACCTTTTTTAAAAAATTATTTTCTGATTTTTATTTTCACAGAATAATCTGTGTTGGAAGGGACCCAGAAGGATCATTGAATCCTGCTCTTAAGTGAATGGCCCATATGGGGATTTAACCCACAACCTTGGCTTTATTAGAATCTTGCTCTAATCAGCTGAGTGCCATTTATATGATGATTACCTAAAAATTGTTGTTACACTCACTCTTTTCTTTTTCATAGAACTACATGTAGGCTACTAACCAAATGACCAGGAACCCCTCTAAAGGTTTCTAGAACAGCCTGTTGGTTCATACTGGCAGGCACTCATGCTGGGAAGCTCAGGGTTTAATGCTTGAGCTCTTAAAGTTGAGCCTGAACAACATATCCAAAGATGGTGAAGAAAGAAAACTAGAGTATCCAAAGCTTATGGAGAAATCTCAGAAATTTGCCTCCCAATTTTTCTCAGATTGATCAGGAATAGGTCATCCAAAGTACTGTGCAGAAAGATAAGTTGGGAACACTTAATCCAGCAATTCACAGAGAATTAAGAAAATACACACACGGGTACGGCAAATTGTGAATTTATAGGAGTGTTTGTACAAGAAGAAGGCAATATCTCATTAGGGACTGGGAATCTGCACAAGAAAGACTAGGAATAGCTAGAAGGGACAAGTTTAATATGTAACTTCTTTGGGAAGTAACTAGAGTCAGTTCAACAGAAATAATTAAACTGAAGATCAATGGCAAGGATAAACAAGGAAATACCCTGAGTAGATATCAGATAATTTATTTGTTTTATGAATGAAGCCAGTCAGTGCTTTCCCTATACTCTACAAGCACAGCCAGGGATTGTCCAACATGTAAGTACTCATCTAGAAAAGCCATTAGCAGGAAGGTAGCAGGAAGAGGCTCTCTCTGCTAAGGCTCTCAGCCAAACAAGTCATTAATAACTGAGGGGCAGACAGAGGTATATATCTGATGCAGATAATAGAATTTTAAACAATCACCAATATAGAACTACGGACAGAATTGCAGACAACCAGCACATTTTGTCCATACCTCTTAACATGTCTCTTCACAAGTTTTTGCAGAATAATTTCTGCTTTTCTATACATGTGCAGGCATGTGGGTTCTGTGTTCATGTGTGTGCACCCAGTATTTGGCAGATAATAGACGTGGGCATGTAAATAAGCACCATGAGTTGAATGCCACTAGAAGACAAGCTATAACTAAGAGCCAATAAGGAAAATTACTTTGAAAAAAAGAAGCAGAGAAAGAAAGAAAGAAATCTTCAAGCAAATAGAGATTCACAGAACTATGAAAACTGCTGAAATCAAGGAAATTTGTAATACAATATGTCATGGCCAATTAGACATAGCAGAAAAATCTCCAGTCAGTAAAAGTATTCATGTGCAATGCATTTTTGTTGAATGGATTCACTCATTCCTTTGTGCATTTACTTCTCTCCTATAGCCAATGAAAATTACACCCAGGAGAAATTAGATGCTAGTATTGCTGCATTAAGCTGGTGCAGGCCAAAACATGTTCTCTGTAAATCAGGATTATGACTACTTAAAAGATGTACAACAAGAGTTTCCAAACCATTCTACAGAATTATTTGTCATATAAAACAATCTGCTTTAGTAAAACAGGGCACTAAAAAGTCGTAAACACCAAGTTGGGGCATCTCAAAGAGCAGTGATATGGATGTGTTTTGGGTTTTTTTCCTTTGGACTATTTAAGATAACCTTTCATGTGTCGATGAGTCCATGCAGGCACACATGTGCCTTAGCTGGTGGCTGTGTACTTAAAATCTGTGTGCACATAACAGAATGCAATGTACCTTCCTTACAGCTCTCCATCAGATCTGTATTATGATCCAAATGATGTGTCACACTTTCTCAGTAGTTCTTCATGCAGGTATTGAAAGTTACTTGCTAATAACCATCACAAACACAGCAAGTGGAAGAACTATTTTCACAGAATAGTAGAATGATTTGGGTTGGAATGGACTAAAAGGTCATCTTGTTCCAATCCCCCTGCCACGGGCAGGGACACCTTTCACTACACCAGGTTGCTGACAGACCCATCCCACCTGGCCTTGAACACTGCCAGTGATGGGGCATCCAGAGCTTTCTGGGCAATGTGTTCCAGTGCCTCACCACTGCACAGTGAGGAGATTCTTCCCAATGTCCATTCTGAACACGCCCTCTTTCTGTTTAAAGCCATTAACCTTTGTCCTGTCGCTGCAACTGACAGAGCTTTCTGACAAGACAGGCCAGAAGAAGACCCCTTCACACTGAACCAACAAAATGAAATATTAGAACATCTAATAGAAATTAGTAATTATGATTTGAAGTCAAACCAGTTGGGAAGAATTAGGAAGTCCAATACCGCTTTCTGCCTGTTTTATTGAGTGTGACTTGTAAAGAAACAGTGATGAATACGAGTGGTGTGACCAGTTACTGTATTTATGAATGAGAAAGAAAGAGAAGAGTGAGGAAATATGTGCTGATGCTGTGGGAAAGGTTTATGTCTCTGCTGTTTTAGACCGTACCAGAGCTAAGTGAGACCGCTGGTTGCGTGCTTCGTGAAGGCTTCTCAGTGTGTGCAGAGGAACCCATTTGAGCATGAAAGAGCAGCCAGGAAATTCTGGCCTTGAAGGAATAACTCGCTACTTCAATATTAACCACGTGTAAATTATTTAGCCTGCTCTTTACACAGATTTTCAGTTGAGGAGAAAGCAATGAAAAATCACCAGCAAATTCTGTAGTCTTTGCCTCAGAAAATGTGAATGTGTTGAACTCTGCCAATCTCCCTCCTTAAATCACTCCTTATAAACCTCTTTCTATTTCTATTTGCACTTTTTTGAATTGTACCACTCTTAGCTTGTAAGAGAGAGACACACACTAAAGAACAATAACTATCACCAAAGTGGATCTCAGAATCACATGATCTGCTTTGTACATAACTTCAAAGGGATTGTTTTAAAGGGGGATGGTTGTTTCCCTCATTGTATTCTGTAGTGATAACTTGCTCTTCAGCTGTAGAGAGGAGCATTCCTTTATTTTTCAAAGAATTTAACATCCTGAGTTTATGCCTAATGTGGTGCTGACAATAACATTGCAACATCCACCAGATCTTTTAGAGGCCAATATGACCAGAAGACAATGTTTATTATAAATTACCTCTAAAAACTATCTCTGGAAACATCAGGCTCTGCAAAAATCAATGCCTTCTCTACATTAAAGAAAAAAACAACTTGTCTATTATTTGTGCTGCTTTTAGTCAGAGTTCTTGTGGAGAGCATTGTTGCCCAAGTTATCAAGGCATTATTAAACATCTCTGCCCAAAAAATAGCACAAGCTCATAACTTCAGATTTCCCTTTAGAATTCTGAGCTGTTCAACTAGAGAACCTGCCCAAGAGATGCTTCTGGGGTGCTCAAAACAAATTGCATACCAACTTGTGGACATCATAAAATAAACAAATTATAAATAGAAAAAATCTTTCCATTACAAATAAGTGACCAAAGTATATGCAACAGACTCAATCAGAAAAAGGAAGGATATTGAAGTTTGATTTTTGTTTTGTTTTGGGGTATTTTTTCTGTTGGGGTGTGTGTTTGTGTGTGTGTGTGTGTGTGTGTGTTCACATCTCTCCAATTTAACAGTATTTATTGAGGAGAGGCATTTCAGCAGTGGACAGTGTTGGTCCCTTCCTCTAGCCAGCCTGGGAGTCAGCAGGAGCCTGCAAGAAATGTTCAGTGCCCCTGTGCAACCCGGTGATGCAGGTGCAATACACATCACTTCTCAGGATCTCCCTTGGATGACAGCACTTCCACAACCACCCACATCACCTTCCCTGCCTACAGCATCTGTTATTTAAAAAAGGGTTTTATAATGTCCCACTTCAGGGCTTCTGCAATTTTCACCCATTAGCTACTTGTTGTATCAGCTTTGGGCATTGAGAACAGACTATTACTTCTTGCAACACCTTTTCATGACTTAAAGATTTACTGTATCCAGCCAGATTTTTCTTTCTTAGGCTGAAGAGCCCTTTTCATGTCAAATTGGCAGCAATATTTTGTTCTAAGGAATGAATGTTTTCTGCCTTCCCATTTTTTTTGTAGAATAAAATTTGTGCTATTCTAGCTATTGCACCAATCTTTTGAGGGTTTTTTTTTCCTCTCCTTCTGCCTTTTTCCTTTTACCTTCTCTTCCAGTGAAAATAATAGTAGAAAAAAAAAAAAAATCAAAACTGAAAAGCCTGAAAGGAAGTGGCTGAAAATGTCTGACAAAGAGAATTAATTTTTTCCCCTTTAAAAATATGAATACACAATTATTTTCACATTTTCTGGAAAAAACAGCAATAGTTTTCTGCCACCTTAATACACAGTTGGGCATATGCAGCAATATCTTAAAAAATTGTAATGAATGTGCTATTATTTCTACTCAGTGCAAAAGTAAGACAAGGAATGCAGTTACAATTATGATGACACATCTGTGATTCCAAAAAGGAGACTTTCTAAATGTAGGCAGCTTCCATTATATTTGAGTGAGTTAAGATGAATGAAAGCACTGATGAAATCATCTTGACTAATATATATGTGTAAAAATCAAAGCAGGAGAATTTCTGTTCATACAATGCTGCTGAAAAGCTCCTATAATGCTTAAAAATGTTCTATGTGTCTCATATCTTGGTGGTAAAAAATAGCAAAATACAGAGACTGACTGGAGAATCTGTGCACTGAAATTCACTGTCCTGATATGGTTAGGAACCGTATCACACAGTGCTGTTCAGAGGCTTAAAAGGTGTGGGGCTTTTTTAGCTATTTCTACATAGAAGTTCTTCCCAAGTCTCTTTCTTCTTCTATTAAGAACCTTCTGATTTCTAAATTTATTAAAATTTCAGGTCTAAGTTTCCACACAGCCTTATGTACCCAGACGTTTTCAAGCCATTATGGTCCATTCATTCAATATTTTCTTTATTCTCACTTTTATACCCCCACCACAATATTTATATACATGACTATGTAATTCTAAACAAGACAAATCTTTTATGTTTTATCTTATATATCAGGCTTTTCATCCTTCTGATTACTTTAGTAGCCCTTTTTCTACATCTTTGAGGTGAAGGACACATTTATGCTGGAAATCAAGGGAAAGAAAAGCAAACCTAGAGAAAATTTGTGGACACTCCTCTCCAGACAATAGCTTACATGTTGAGCTGTAAATGCAGTGTTCCTTTAGAGCATTTGCTAGCAGTTCTCAAAAAGTGAAATGAAATAGATCCACCATAATGCAGAAACCATCACTGACCACTAAAAGGCCACCTACATGTATTTAGAGGCTGCATCTCCTATGGGCTTTCACTTTGCCAAATTATCAGGAGACATGGGAATTTCCCCTCACTTGTGGCTATAGACAGTTTCCAGCTGCTGGCAGGCCTTTCTGCCTTTGTCCCAGCTGGAGTTAATCTCTTTGGATTAAGATTAAATTCCAAAGGAGGTCTCCACAAAGTCTTATGAGGTGGAGTTCATATTCCTCTGCTGAAACAATCCTTTTTGTGAATCTCTGGGATTGTTTCCGATATTTTCAGAGTCATGTGCCACTGATTATATTAATGGTCACAGGGTAGGAAATACAACCAGATGTTCCCATTGAGGTTTTTGCAGCTCATCCTATTAGCCTGTAGTAAAAATTCCTGTTATTACTTTCTAAGTGCAGGAACTTGTATTTTTGTACAATTGAATTTCATCCCACTTCTGTTACTAGAGACTTCAAGGTCATCTGACTCCTTGTATGATAAACAAATCTTTATTGATGCAGCTTTCACACCTGAGATAGTCAGCAAATTTCATTAACAAACCCCCACCAAGGTCAGAAATTAAAATACTAAATAAGATTAGTCCCCAAATCAGTTTTGGAAGGACTCTATTAATATCTTCACCTTAGCCTAATAATTCCCTTTTCAATGGCACTTGAGCTTGTCTTTTCTCTGGCCAGTTCCTCACCAATAATGCAATTTGTATACTAATGCTGTTTTCTCCAGATGAAGCAACACTTTTTTTGGGGGTATGTTGTATCAGCAATTTAGGGAGTCGGGATCTCCTGTGCCTGTAGACTCTGTTGTCTTACCAAAGAGTCAAATGACCCCTTTGAAAGGAAGTGCCAGGAACAAGTGCCTGACTCATGGATATCCAAGTGCACTCCTGTCCCAATAACACAAAAATACAACCCCATCTCACTCAGTGTGGAAGCAAGGGGAAGAACTTTTCCCAGATGACAAAGTGCCCCAGCACAGTGCCCCCCACAGATGGCTGCTCCTCATCCTGCTCCTACCACAAAGACCAGTGCAGAAACAGAGGTCAGAGCTGCTCCTTTTTTGGGAGAGGGGGCCTTGAGAAGAAGATGGGAATATTACTCCTACCCTTCGCTTGCTGTACCTAAATGACTCCCTCAGGGATGTTTCTCTTCCCACCCTTGTTAAAGACCCTGATCCCTTGATCCTTCTCTTTTTTTTCTTGCCAGTAAGACAGAGTACTCTGTCATCACACACACGCTCACTCATCCTGGCTCTTTCATCTTTAATTCATGATTATTTTTTTTTTTCTGACAGAGAAGATTTATTCAAACAAGAATCACTTGAGTACTAGCTGATAGCCTTCTTTATACAAGCAACTAGAGTTGAGTTTCACAACAATCTCTACATGCTAGCATTAGCTTAACCTAAATGATGCTTCCTCAGAAAGCCCAGAGTGCCTTCACCTTTTATATTACACACTAAAGACCATATGGGAACTAATTTAAAAAGAATGCAGTGCACTGACCTTCTGTCTTATTGCAACACTTCCAAAGATCATCAAAAGCCAGTACAAAGCTATCCTGACAGATATATGGAGCATGGTGTATTCTTTCATTGTTACCAACTGAAAGCAATTTTTATCAATTACACACACATCAAGCACAGATTACACACAGGCTACGAATTATTGCTGTCCTTATAGTTATTTTCAGTTTTCTGCTGTGTTGGAGCTGACAACATTTTTGAACAGAAATAAACATTTTCATTTAAGCAGTGAGCGATAACAACTGCAGTTAGTCCATACCAGCAATTAAATGAATTGAGCCTGCATTCTGTAGAGCTGCTCATTCATGTATTTTATTTAAATTTTACTTTAAAAGGTAGGCAGACTCCAACCCTGATGACACTGTACAGTGACTGCAATGTGAGTGAACAGCACAAAGGGGTGAACCTTCAACTGTGATAGCCAATAACTAGACTGTGGGCTGAGAAAAAAAACAGATGAGGATAAACACCAGCAAGAATCAACTTTAACGGACATTTTTGAGGACCACTGTATTTAAAACAGTATCTTTTAGATAGCAACTTAGTTTTACAGAATGTTAATAGGTTATTTACTTCAAAAGAGAACATAAAATGCTCTCTAATGTGTAACATTTTACTGATGTGAGAGAGGGAGAAAGAGAGAACAGGAACAGGTTTGAGAGTGACTTGGATCATGTACTGGAAATTTTAGAGTATTTTGGATTGTCTGCTTGAAGCAGCTATTAAAGTATTTCCTCAAGGTTGAATTAATTTAATGGCAAGAGAGTTCAAAACAATGTCAAATTATGCATTTTTAAACAACACTGAGTATTTTTGCATCACCAAATAGTATAAAAGTTTGATTTATCTTTTCTCAGTATAGTCAGGATTTAGCATCGAGCTCAGAATTCATCTGTTGCCTCCTCAATTTAAAATGTTTAATGTTTCCTAATCCAACATGGAGAGCTGGGAGACAAAAATAAATGGAGCGCG
This sequence comes from Acrocephalus scirpaceus scirpaceus, assembly GCA_910950805.1. NCBI lineage: Eukaryota > Metazoa > Chordata > Aves > Passeriformes > Sylviidae > Acrocephalus > Acrocephalus scirpaceus. The sequence goes on along the minus strand of OU383774.1, from coordinate 47,968,610 downwards.
CTACTTGCTGCTCTATTTTTGATAGCTCGCTGATTTTCTTGAACACTACTGCTTACAGCATGTGAAAGATTTCTCAAGGATAGAAATACTCAAAGTACAGGCAGGCCCTTTTCCCTTTGTCAGTAAATTGGTTTCCAGTAATCTCAGAGGTAAAAAGAAATGGAAAAGAAGCATGTACCCCAACATGCGGTACAGGAAAACCAAAACACATTATGCCAAGTAAATGGTGCATGCCTCTCGAGTAATTAAATAGATGCAGGAAAACATCTGGACTCTTAAAAAAAGGAGTCAAGGGAGTGACTGCTGGGGAACCAAACAAAGAAAAGAAAGATGTTTGTGCCCAGATTTCCCTCAAAATTAACAAACGCCACACTGACAGCAAGTGCAGTGACAGTGGCAGTGACAGCTCCCCAGAGCAGCCCTGCATCATCAGACCAGTGCCTGAGAACAAAAGCCATAACACTAAGCATGAAAGTGCCTTGATGGAGCAGAGCTCATTTCAATAATACCCCAGTTAAGCCCCCACATTCTACCTTCAGGTTCTTGTGGATGGATACATGTCTGTGCTGCAGCTGGGAGATGTGGCTGATATGCATGTCCGAGACAGATATAATCTCATAGTGGGGGTGGTGTGATGGTTATCCAGCCAGCTTGTGCATATCAATCTGTGTGACAGCCACACATCCAATGGTGGCACTGCTGGAGCCACAAGCAAGATATATGAACTTCTTAAAGGAAAACCCCAGTGTCCTTGACCTGCAATTGGAAGTGAACGCAAAAACAGACATGATCTGATCTTCAAAGATTTACTCTGCTAGAGAGAGAAGGATGGAATTCAGCTCCAGGTGAGGCACCTGTACTTAGGTACAGCAAAGCAGGTGTGTCTCTGTGAGCTGTGTGTGCTACCAGCACCTCATCAGCAACTTGGAAAACACAGGTGGAGGAGTATAGTGGATTGTTCATCTCAAGGAAACACCAACGCACAATCAACTGAAACATGTTTCTGTGCTGTCCCCAGACCACAGAGTGTGACTCTATTTTAACTGGTCAGAGGAGACATTTTCTGATGACAGTGCATCTGATATTTTCTATATCAAGATTTACTTTTGCTCTCATCTTCTGAGTACTGTTGTCTTACACCAGGACTTGAGAAAGCAATCTGTGGCGATGGAGCTCCCACAAAGATCGGTAGATATTGCCCTGAGCTGTTAGGGAGCCCAGCCTGCATAAATCTGAACTGAATCACTTTCCTGACTGTGTGAGGGACATCCCAGAATTTCTGGGTGGATAAGATCTCATACTTCAAAGAAGCAAGAAGAGGGAGAGCTCCAAGAATAATACAGATACAGGAGGCAGTGGTGCTTTCCTAAAGGTCTTTTTCTTTCTCCATGGGATAGACCTCGCCTATGGGCTATACCTGGGTTTTAGGAATTGTCTTTTAGGAGTAAAATAAAAGAGTAACAAGGACCAAACTCAAGCACTGGGTTTTTGATTGTCTTTAATGATTAGTTCAGTTTACTAACTATGCTTTTTAGCTATTCCAATGACTTGTCTCTAACACAATCCTGCCACAGAGGGAGCTTGTCCCCAGTAACATTGCCAATTCACACTGCTTGACTTCCGAGACAGGAATCAGTCCCTGCTTCCATTTTACTCAAAATTGTGTCAAATTCCCACATCCCTGCCACTCATTTGATCTCTAGACAGAGATGCTGATTGCCCAGTGACCAAACACCAGGGTCTTGGCCACAAGAATCCCCTGTGAACAGCTCATGAGTATTTAAAAGCTAGCGGTAAGCCATGGTCTACATGGGGCAGAGTCCATCAAAAGGTTTGCTTTTAAGACAAAGTAAATGCTTCTTTAGTATGTTCAAATGCTGTATCATCCTCTCATTCACTGTAGTATATTATCAGCATTCTTCTCCTCCAATGAAAAAAAAAACATGGACTGTCACTTTGAATTGTAAATTCTCCCAAGAAAATGGAAAGAAATGCATTACATATACTCCGATATATTATCCAGACTTCTTGTCCTTCTCAGTTATAGAGCAGTTTTAAAGAATTTTAAGGATTTTTAAGAATTGCTAAGATGAAGTAAGAATGGTGTATCTGTCAATGTCACTCTGAGTAAAATCATGATGGACCTGAAGAATGATAAAGACTGAATAAACATTTAAAGCTTTCAGGGTTAATTTTCTTCTATTTCACTTTACCTTAAAAGTTCCCAACCATGAAGTCTCAGCAGGGAGGTAGACAGAAATTTTCCTAACTATGATTCTATACAGGAATACCTACTATTTAGCTTACTCATTCGCACAGAAAATAAAAGATGAAGAAGCAAAATACACAGTAGGGAAAAAGTGACAAGACAGATGCCTAAAGTAATTCACAGAAAATCTCTGCAAGTATGAGTACATAGTTGCCTAATGTCACCTCCCATATTGTCTCAGAAAGGAAAGAGACCTTCCAAAACAATTCCTGCAGGTTTCTGCTGGAATTCACATTTTCTTTGTAAACATAAATGTCCTGGACCAATAGTGTCAGCTGTGTCAGGCAGATGTAAAATGGTCATTACAGACACTTCATTTTTCACTTTCAAGATATCACTAGTCAATGCAATCAGGGCAGTTTTATTTCTTTGATCTCACTTTGAACTACATAGCTCCAACACACAGGCCTTTACATAGAAAATAGAGTTCAAGATGGGAAAACTCATTATTTTGGACAGTGTTTTGTCTCCACCACAGGAGAAAGATCAGGCAGATGTTAGGGATTTTTATCCCCAGAGGAGCAAAGCAATTCACAGTCAGAAGCTAGTGTGTACAGTGAGAACAGCCTCCCTGGACCATACTGTGAGAATAAGTGAAGAATCCTTCCCTTCTTTCTGCCCAATGAGAGTTCAAGACCTTTTTGCCAGAACATTCATCTTTTCTAACTGAAAAGCATTCTCAAAAGAGTAAATATATATCACTAATTTCACTCTAAAAATGAGAAATGGGAGGATAGAAATTTTATTTTTACCCCCTTAATAAAATGATCCACCAGATGCTTTGATTCCCAACATATATGCTGTCCAGTGCACCTCAGTGTTTCTACCTTATCACAGGAAGTGTCATCAAGCAATAAAGAGCCCTTCTGTACCAGCAGGAGGAAGGTAGCAATATCTATTTGATTGCTTGTCAGATGCAAAGGCCAAGGTCACTTGGTCTGTTCAGCCTGGAGGAGACTGAGGGGAGACCTCGCTGCATCCAAAACTTCTTCATGAGAGGAAGAGGAGGGGCAGGCGCTGATCTCTTCTCTGTGGTGCCAGGGCCAAGGGGCCAAGGGAATGGTATCAAGCCCTATCAGAGATGGCTTACACTGGATTTTAGGAAAAGGTTTTTCACCCAGAGGATGGCTGGACACTTGAGCAGGCCCCCCAGGGAAGTGGTCACAGCACCAACCTGACAGGGTTCAAGAAGTGTTTGGACAATGCTCTCAGGCACATGGTGTGACTCTTGGAGATGGTGCTGTGCAGGGCCAGGAACTGGTCAGGGTTGATGACCCTTGGTCCCTTCCAACTCAGGATATTCTATGGCTCTATAAAGTTTAAAATCAGCTAATACTGATGTTGGCAGTGAGAAAGGAAAAATACTGATGGATTGAACTGCAAAGATAGTATTTGTCCTGCCAGCACATTACCACCAGACTACACCACTTACTGTGTCCGAGTTACACAAAATGTAATGCTTAATCATGCACCAATGCAGGCCTTTGAGATTTGGGAGCAATACTAATAATAATTGATGTTAATTAGCTTCACTCAGCAGCTCTTTTACACAAGTTTCTACACAAGTTTCAAGACTCAGTTGGAGGCTCTCTTTATACCAACATGAAATTTATTAAGAGCACTCATTCATATGCCTGTAGACTCATTTTACTAAGTAAGGCTTCCTATTGTCGCTGTCTTATCTTTGGAATTTATGGCTGTATATATAACAAAATACAAGAAATTAAGTTACTAAATTTGTTGTAACTGGAAGAAGAAGAAGAGATAAAAATATCTATTCACAGATGTTCTCAAATAACAGACATAAGAACTGGTTCCTGGTTTCAGTTAGCGTCCATTAGTTACTGACTCTGGAAATTAATAGGAGGCCATACACAGTGGAAACATTTTTCAAGCCCCAGCAATATTTCATAAAGATTCTTCTCGCAGTGCTTCAATGCCAAAAAATGCTTTGAGTTGTCTGTCAAAAAATTGAAGATCATTGTCCAGAGGTCTGACAGAGGAGCAAATGGTGAGCGGCTACATTCAGTCATGGATTCATCCTTAGAAGAGGAGGTAGATAGCTTCAGTGAGGCCACTCAAAAAATGTTGTGAGCCACAGACATTGACCACCTCCTTCATAGATGGTTATGTGGCTGTATGTGGTTCTTGGAATTTTTATCCTGACCCTGACTCATTGATTTGTGTTCCTGCCTTAAGTGCAGACTGGCCTCATTCCCACAGACTGAACTTTCCTTATTACAAACATTGCAAAGTAATGAGGGATAGTTGGAAAGACAGATAAGCATTATATTTCAGAGTTTTATGAAGTTCTGCTTAATATTTTGACCTATATCTAGACTGAGTACTTTTAAGCAAACTACTGGCATTGTTCCTGCATATCTATGAGCTCCTCAACTTTTTCAGCTCTGAAATTAAGCTAATGGTTATAGCACTCCTGTGGTTTCCTACAAGCGCTACAGGAAGTCAAAAAGAACTATAACATTTTTTTGGAAATTAATCCCTTCAGGAAAAGAAAATAAATTAAAATAATTGCAGTGACATGGCAGACTTTCAAAAACAATGCATTAATTATTAATCCCCTGAGATACGACATGCAGAGTTCTTTAATGGGTGCAAACTATATGTAGGAGGAGGTGGGTGAAAAGGATCCAGCTTGGACTTAATTTTGTTTCTCTGTTTCTTTTTTGCTCATCTTGAGCTATTGGGCATCTTGCAAAGAACAATCTTTGATTGCTTGGCGTGTTGGAGAACTCTTCATCTTCTGGTCTTTAAAAGCAATGGTTCAGGCATTAGAGATTTTGCAGCCTTGACCTGCTCCATATTTATGAAGACAGATGTAATAATGTCTAAATACCCTAGCTAGACCATTATGTTTACAAACTATGGGATCTTTTCCCTTCCCATAATATAAAAGTTACTCCGTTCAGTTCCAGTAGTGGATGTAATTCAAGTTACCTAAATAAACCAGCACATACAAACTGTTCACATTAAGATTACATCGTTTCCAGTGGTTTCCCACTATGACAACTACAAGGAAACTAAACCTCTTCTGGTTTTCTTTCAACAGCTAATGTCAGGAAGGAAAAGATTCTTTCTGCCATACCTTGCTTTATTGAGAATTTATCTACAATCACTTTTGAAGAGAATCTGTTTATACTTTCATATTAATGTTTGTAGATGAACATAGAGTATCAGGTGATTCTCATAACAATAATGTTGATTTATAATTGAGAGCATACAAGATACAAAATAAGCAGATAGTGTTCCACGATATCAGGAATAATTAAAACTGTAACAGTAGAACAACTCCTCCAAGTGAATGCACAAAGAAGGCATGGATGGGCAAAGGAGATATCCAGATAGCGAGAGAAAAATTAGTGGAAAATACCTTGCAGAACTTCCTTACTTCTATTCATCAATAGATTAAAAAAAAAAAAAGAAATTAAAGACAGGAAGGTAATTAGGTGCTTGTCTCACAAGACATTAAGGAAATTGAAGTAATCCTTGCCTTCATATTATTAAAGATAGAACATGATCTTGCTGACATATAAAATAAGTTTCCTAAGATTTACAGCTTCCAAGCATAAAGACCTCAGGGTTATCTGTTCCTCTCTTTTGTACACATATATGTGCCACAGGGGCCTCCACTAGTTTGGTTAGTGTGATGTGCTGAGAGATGAAACTGCAGGGAGAGCTCCATGTCTGGAGGATGGACGGCACATTGCTCCAACTCCCCCTTCCACAGCACTTCTCAAATGTGCCTGGTCCTATCTTCTCACTGTAGAAGGTCCTCACCTGCCTGGCTTTCAAAAGACAGGGTCCTATTTTTAGGGCACAACTGGTAGGAAAACATGTTGTGCTGGATTTGTCTGGTAAGGCTGATGGGCCTAACTCTTTTCTCTGCAATGTCTCTACTCCTAATGATAAATAAATACCACTCAATTTTAAAGAAAGTTTTTCTGAGTGTAACTTCCAAGCAAAAGAATCATAATGACTAAAAGATCAATACAATAATACTGAGGACTGGCAAGAATGAACATGCCAGGAAGACGAACAATCCGAAAATGAAACCAAATAAATCACCAGATGCCCCAGAAGGACCAAGGATAAGGTACTAATGGTATATGTGCCAAAGACAATGATGAAGTGCCAGGAGGGCAGAACCCAACAAACCTGAAGAATATATTAGCTTTCAGACCTTATTTATACAAGCAGACCAAGATACTGTTATTCCTCAGTACACACTGTTGAACCCATGGGACAATGTTATGCTTCTATTGTTTGTATTTTTCAGTATGCTGGAGGAGTTATTGGGAAGATTTTTTTCATAATAGTTGCATAATTGGGAAGCTGTGAGATGCTCTGCTGGGAGCTGCTGAGTAGGAAGCAACACTAGAGTTCCTCTCACATAACAGCTGAGTGATTCAAAACCAAGATGGGCCTCAGTCCTGGGATCAGAAATCTCAATATAAAGCAGTACTTTCAAACCCTATCTTTTTCAAGTACTCTGAATACCATCATGGACGTCCCTACACATCTCCCATTCATTTTTCAACAGCTTGATCTTATTGGCATTACAAGCATGGCTTGGTAAGTGTTTAAACTTGCTTATTCACTTACTGTGATTTCTAAGACACACTCAGTTCCAGGAGTGGGAACAGGTAGAAATGATGCAGATTTATTTTAAACAATTACTGACAGCACTGATAAACCATTCCAAATGATGCCATAATTTATCATAATCAGTTAGTCAATTTGCACTTGCTTCAGTCAGAAGTGAAATTTATTTTTAATCTTATAAGACGTCAGGGCAATGTCAAACCTCGTTGCTATCTACTCCACAAGACACTGTACAGAGAAGGCTGGGAGAGCAAGACTAACTCAAAACAATTTCATAGCTTTTTTTTTCTTAAGAAGTGTGAGGCCTATCACATTCAAATGTTACACACAAGCACTGATCCATAAACACAAACCCTCCCTTTATTCGCTATTACAGACAGGATATTACAGGTACATACTAGGGCTGTCTTTCTTTCACAGGTGCAAAATGCTTAGTCTGCAAGCAGAGCTGGTAGCAATATTTCAGATGGTGATTATTTTTTGCACGACTATTAAGAAGTTATTTGCTATTGCATTTAAATGGTAGCTACTTGAATCACTGTGAGTATGAATGTTGCTGAAGTGGTGTTATTTCTAAGCCAGCATGGAATCATTTGTAGCTAAATCTCAAAAACAGCTCAGTAAACAAATTGAGGTAACTTCCTCAGAGATGAACATACAGATGAAAAAATAATTATATTGTATTATGATGCTCACTTGCACAGGCAACAACAAAAAAATGGCTTACAAAGTAATTAGAACCATCTAAAGTATTGGTTCTCCTATGGCTTTTGACTGACAGGCTGGTAGGCTATGCTTTCTCAAAATTAATCTTTTTGAGTTGTGAAATTTTAAAAGATTGCCAGGAACAGGATGCTTTCTTCTGGTTGAACATTTCAGTCAAAAATAACATACACCCTCATAGCAGGGTGACTCAGTTCACTAGCCATTTATTTCTGACAGCTAAGATGCATATAACTAAGAAAACAGAGAAACTTACCATAATGTGGCTTTCTGAACTCTCTCAAGTTTGGACCTGAAGATTTCTTTCTGCTGTGGAACAGCTGGTGCACCACTGCTCTAGGAGGCTAAGATTATTTTCTCTTCCACTTTGCACATCCAAGACCTGCCTTTGATAACTTTCATGAGACAATATATATGCAACCAACAGTACAACAGATCACACCAACATCTTTGAAAGCTAGCACAGGACAAACCCACCTGTATTAATCTGCCTTTTGTGCAACAGGCAATTAGCCCAGCCATTTTCTGTACCTCTTCCACATAAAATGCTGTCTATTCTCTATCACTATAGAAAGAGGACAGTAATTTGACTATCTAATTCGAAAGTACTTGTACACCATCTAAAATAATAAATGTGGAAGGATAATTGTATCTAGCCATTGTTGGGTATCCTCAGACAGTTTTGGCCCAGTTTCATTTCATAGCAAATTAGCTAAACTTGCACTTTTCTAATACTCATTAATCACAGCACAAAGAAAACAGCTAAATGCATGTTAGGCAACAAACTACAAATAATACAAACACTCCTTGAAAAGAGCAAAGACACAAAGACATAATTGTAAATGAGAGTATCTGGGACTTCCACTAGCTGGATTTGCAGCAATGCATGGATATGCCCCATTCATTTACAGAAAGAATGGTGAGGGCCATCAACACTGTGGTTTTGTCTTTTTTAATATTTCTATTGCAGGGTATAAATAGGAATCTGTTCTTTGTTTTGCAATACACCTTTCCTCACTCTACACTGTAAAATACAGTAATCTAAACATAAAAAAAGATCACTGAAGATACAAATAACTCAGATGGTTAAAGATACACAGAGAAATAAAAGCAAAATTTCTGTCAAAATACATTATCTGCAATAAAGCTGGCAAAGCTCTATGAGGGCACAAAATTACTACACCATGTATTTGTTTAGTTTTACTCAAGTCTGTTGGGAAAGTCTCCCATGGGAGAACATTAATGGAAGTTTGCAGTTGTTTGTGGAAATTGAAGAGTTTTGAAAAAGAGAAAAGAAGTGATAAGGAAGAGTAAATAGTTTTCTTTCCAAAATGAAGTTGTAGGTGCTCTCAATATCTCTGCAACTCAACAACTTTTTTTATATTCTTGAGAAGCAAGCAGTATGCAAGGTGGTGAATCTGCTGAGGAAACAGAATTATTTAAGTTACACAAAATGACTGAGAATGGAGAGGAATTCCAGGAGGATCTAATCAAAGTGGATGATTGGGTAACACAATGGTAGATAAATTTTAATGAAGGTAGGCACAAGGCAATGCTTAGTAAGTAAAACTGTTCACTTCAACTTTATATTTACTGATTAGCCAGCATATTTGGGGGAAATATGCTAGCAATGATGATAATATTGTCTACCTTCTTCTCAGTGTGATAGGAAAAGGTCATTGAGTAAAAGGGTTTTCTGTGTGAGTATTGTTTATTTTTCTCTCCTCTCCGTGTCTTCTGTCAGTTTGTTCAGTGTTTCAGATACATGTGAAACAACAGTTCACTTTTCAGAAGGAGAGCAGGGAAGGGTAAAACTCCTGAGACCGTAAAAAATTTAAGAGATGTCCCTTTTTTCCCAGCTTTCTAAAACATGTGAAAGGAGCAAGATTTTGAAGAATAGAGCATTAGCTGGTAGCAATTAGGTGATTCCAAATGCAAGTGAAAGGCAAAAAATCTTATCAGCATTGGAGCTAATGCAGTCTGGTGCCTCGTGTCTTCTGGCCTGACCCTCTGGTGTTTAAGAGAGAGAGTGCTTTTAATGAAGGTTTCTGCAGATTGGGATACTTCCATTGCCATTCTCCTGTGAGGATTTCCTGCTTTTAAAGATGATGAACTCATTTTGCAGGCTTTGCCTCAGTTAGAGAATCAGTAAGATCTTACCTCTTATTTGTAGCTTATTTGTAGTTTATGATGAAATTTCTGTCTCTGATGAGTTTGGTTGGCTCTGGCCAACAGTAGTGCCACTAATTTTGGAAATAAGACACATGGACAAGATGAGACTGCTTGGTCAGAGCTGACCTCTCCCAGACCTAAGCAATGCAGGTTCCTCAAGACTGGGCCAGAATAAGTTACCCACCAAAACACAGGCCAGACTCATCAGCAAGCAAGAGCCTCTGTATTTGGGGAAATTGGCCAGCAGTGTCTCCCCACTGTTGCTTGTAGTGCCAAGACTGACAGACTTACCTGAACAGCAATAGCCAGCAATGTCACCATTGCTGGGGCCAGACATGGGCAGCAGTAAATCAGGGAATGTATGATTGCCACGGAGTAGGTAATCCCACAGACCATCCTGCAGGCAGCGGTAATAGATACTGGAAAACTTACTGGAGCTCATCCTACTTTCCCTCTACAAACCTGACAGTTTAGTCCCTGGTATAAATTGATCTCAGCTGTACAGAGCACATGCTCCTTATTCAGCTGGATGCACCGCAGTTCATGTATGACAGAGAAATCCCCTCCTGAGGAAATTGGAAGTGGCCTTTGGATGTGCACCATTAACTGTGCCACAGGCAAAGCAGCAAGAGCTGAGAACAGCAGCTGCAGCGAGTGACAGCACCTCTGAGCTTTGTGTGAAGAGCAGGGCATGTGGTAAGGCCATCGCATACTCTAGGGAAAAGTGGAAGAAAGCTACCCACTGGGAACATCGCAAAATCCCAATATGTCATCATCCTGAAGAAAGCAAGGAGGAAACTGCTGTGGCTCTGCCTGCCCCACAAGTGCGTTTTTGCTGGAGTGAGATTCAGAGAGCATGATGAGGGGTGGCAAAATGAATTCAAGGCTGTTACCCTTCCCAGCAGATTATCCTCCAAGGACAACCAAGCTGTTATCAGTCCCTATATACCGGGGATCTCGCTGGAGTCCAGCGTGTTCAGTGAGAAGTTCCTCATTTTTAGAAGTGCAATTTGAAAATGCATGTTTACTCCGAACTTGTCTAGGGATTTACGTGGCTATGTGGGTACTAGGCTGGAGCTCCCAGTGTGCTGAAAGAAGTTCCTTGAACTTTGTAGCATCAAATAAAAGATCCAGAAACAAAATAAGAAATATAGAAATATAAGGAATACAAGAAAATATATATTATCAATTACTAAGTGTTTACATTGACCAGAGCTTAGGCACATTAAAAAGGCAAAAAAAAACCCCCCCAAATCCAAAGTACTCGAAATGATGTGGTCTTAAGATAACATTTTTCCTCAAACCAATTTCAACAGCAAGATTAGCCTGGGGATATGTTTGTCTGATCTCCTCTTGCCCCACAATATACATCTTAGTGGAGCCCTGTGGACTAGGAAGCTGCAATCACTATAATCACATTTTTATACAGAAATAGTATGAATGGGAAATGAGAAGATCAGTAACCTCTTTGCTTAGAGAACATGCCAACTCCTCAGCAGAAGAAGCTATACTTTAAAGCATTCATACAGAAAGGGTTACACAAAGAGGGGAAATACAATGACACAGGTGCCAATAAGATTTTGCCTAAAAGATGTTGGAGGGAAACAGTAAACCTTTAAGAAATGTCTATTTCATAACAAATTTTACATTACTTACAATTCCTCAGATGAATTTTCTTGCTGCCTGTGCAAACATTTTTGGCCATTAACAGAAATAAAGACATCACATGAAATACAGCAAATATCAGAATCTCAAGGACTTCATGCATAAAAAATCCATCCTGGGAAGCAGAAGCTATCATTATTTTAGTCCCTTATTTATGGTTTCCTAATGCAAAAACCCCATGCTGCTCTCCAGCACCTCCGAACTCTGTGTTACCACTCTCACTCCTGTTAAATATGCAGCTGGGAAGTAATCTGCTTAGCAACCAGCACAAACATATTGCACCAGAGGAAAAGGAAGGTTGCTTGACAAGCAAACTTGGCTAGAAGCCAGCTAAAAGACCCAAAGGCACCTCAGTCAAATGTCTGTGTTTTCTGAATAAACTATAAATTAATAAGGGGAACAGTGGGGACAGACTAAATCAACAGTGATTTCAGGGCATACCTAAGCAGGTGAGCCACTGCTCGTGCACACTGTTACTATGGCAGGTAGACTGAACAAATAAGAAGTAGTTGGTTCTTAATGCAGATTTTCCACTGTGTAATCTGTAGCTGAAGCAACTAGTTTGGCCTCCTGGTAGCCCCAGGTCACTGCAGCACTGTCCCTGCAGCAGCAGGGCTGGGCCCCCATCAGGAAGGTACCAGGTTGCCCTGGAATGGCCAGATGTACGTGGCACATACTAAACGAGATGAACCATTTTGGGCTTTAAAAAACATTTCCACAGCTGTGTGAGCAATCAAAATGGCATTGCACTTGGGGTCTTCTTAATGAAAGCACCACAGCAGAAGTGAAGGACCAAATTTAGTCATCTTTTAGAGAGTCGACCAAGAAAAGGAGGAGCAGGGACTGATGTTACTGATAGAGACAAAGACTTTGAGGATGTGGCTTCAAAGTCTTCCAAAGCCATCCAGTGCTACCTTGGCATGGCTCTCACATTGAGCTTGCAGCCTGTGCACAGAAGAAACATTGTGAGATAAGCAAAAACATCTCCACATCAAGCAGCTGTCCCTCTGGCTCAAGCATGAGCATAAAGTCAAGCATCTCTAGCCCACTAGAGCATGTTGCTGAATTCAGTAAGAAATCACAGCCCTGTGCATGTTTCTCCACCAGATCCATGCCCAGAACCTGAGAAGACTTCGGCATTTTCTGCTGCCTGTCTTATAGGAGAGGAGGCAGCAAAACAAGACATGTAAGAACCCTTCATGGCAGCAGGGAGGACTGTAAGAAGATCCTCAGCTGCTCTTCAGGCTAGCCACTGAAAACATGCTCTCAGAATTTATTCACACCATGTCAGAAGACTCAAGAGCTTCAGTGGCACAATTTGGGGCCATAAATGCATGAAAACTCTCCTGAGAACTGACAAGATTCACCCACACTCTGCAACATATGGCTGAAAATTTAAGAGAGGCTGGGACACCTCTGATTCAAAAATAATTGTCGAGGAGGCAGCATACTCAGAATGAAAAACCAGAAATTTTTGGACTCCATTCTGACAAAAGGTCAAGACAATAATGACTCTAATGAGGCAGAAAATATCTAGGAATGAGTCTTGGCTGCTTCAAATAGTATGTAAGGCAGATCAAGGCAGACCATATGTTCTGCTGGAATAAAACATATGCTTTAAAGGACAAATGATTCATGAAGGGTTGGTTAAGTGGGATACGTCATGTGCAGGTACAGAAGTTCAGGATGCTGCTACTACAAGCAACTGTTTGGGGGAGATGACAGCCCAGTAAATCATCTGTACATGGGGGTAAAAGAGAGGACAAAAGATGCCAGAGTTGGGGTGGCAGTATTGCAATCCGGTTTCTGAACACATTAACATGGAAAATACCACATTACAGGAAGTCCTGATATTGACAGAAATCATCTTTCCATTAATCTTCACCTGATTACAGTGACTGTTTTCATAAGAAGGAAAGTTCTATCTCTGATGTGCCATGTAGCACAAGAAATATTAGATTCAGCCTTAAAGCATGCACAGCTAAAAATGAATAACAAATTTTGGAGAGAACTGTGCATCCTCCATGGTGACAAACAGAAAGCTAACAGAGTGGAAAGCAGACAGGTCAGAAATAACCAATGTCCATAGTTCATCTTTGAAGATAACCCATGGCATTGGAATTTAAGATATGAATGAATCAGAGTTGCCTCAATAGAGAGTAACAGTTTAGTTACCTGTACTACTCACTTGCTTTCTTTGTACAAGATAAAACAAAAAAGTGCCCTGGGAGGTAAGGGAGGCTGGGAGGCCTAAAACCAGCAGCAACTTTAGGAGGGGGCACATAGCTCTGGCAGGTTTCTCTGACCATGCTGAACCACATCTCACGTTGCTAGAGCCACGAGTAGCTTGCACACAGGGAGCATTGCAAGTGTCAGGATCTGCATATCTGAACTTCTCTCCTTGAGATAAGATTCATCTATGCAATCACAGGTGTCTAAATGCCATTTTTAGATATCTTTAAGCCCCTGCAACATCTGTATTGCATTGGAGATGTCATATGGTCAAACAAGGTGAAGAGGATCTCCTGGGCTTTCCAAGTCAGCACAAGAAACCTACAGTCACACAACTGAATCCCCCTCAGAGCATCTTCCTTGGGCATTTTACCCAGGCACTATTCTTCATTATGGGTTCAATACAGCTCACCTATCTCATTTGTCATAGGAATCTTTTTTTGGACAAAAAAAAAAACCCAAACCCTGCAAAATCTTCCACAATTGAAAATATTTATTTTTATTCTCAGAGGATAATAAACGGACCTTTAGTCAAGCCTACCCTATCCAAACAAGTCCTTTCCCAACCAGGCTTTCTCAGACAATACTTAGCCAGACCTGAGCAGGTGGCTGGAGAGCTTGAACCTTTCAGATTCATTTTATATGTCTTTCACAAGGCAGTGTTTTGTCCAGTGCATAAGCAGCATCCTGTTTCTGGCACTAACAGGCAGATGTCCAAGGCACTACAGGTTCACAGTTCTGATTTTTGTTTATGGTACTTTTAAGGGCAGAGCTTCATGGCACAGAAGCCCTGTTTATATTTCAGCTGCTTTAGAGGACAAGAAGTGACATGGGCTGCACTTCCATTTATTCTGATGACATTGTGACTGACTTCAGAGAGTGTTGGAAGGAGCTGACTTTCTCTGAGTGAAGAAAAGCTCCTAAGCAAACTGAGCTGTCCAATTAATACAGAGTATCCTGCCCTACCTCTGGTTTCTGAATTAGACCCTTGGAAAACCTGATAGTTTATCTGTGTGTAAATATGCTCACAGGTAAACTCCCCTTTTTCTCCATAAGAATTCTCTATCCTACAGTGCAGTTATTTGCAAACTAGCTTAAAGGGCTCATTCACTGCCAAAGCCTACTTATGGGAGAAGAAAGCAGGTTTATTTGCCATTGACACAAGAAGTACATTTAAGTTGGAATTACAATCATGACTCTTGTGCTATGCAAGGTGAGTCAGTGCTGTCTGAGGAGGCTTTGAGCTCCAGATGGTGCAAGAGCCACATGACAGCAAGGACTACTGGTCTGACCTGTAGTCGAGGAGGAACCTCAAATGTCATTGTTGCAGTGGGATAGGAGGAGGAGGAGGATGTGATGTGTCTTCAGAGGAGGAAGTACCTGAGAACAATATTCAGGGCGGGTGTACCCTTATGACACATGTAGCCAGCAGCAGTTCACAACAGGCAAGCACAGATCACAGATCACAGGCTTACCTCCAGTGCCACAACCCAGTCCAGCATGGTCAGTTGCACTGGGGACCTGGAAAAAAACCATTTTGTTTCTCCAGAAATAATTCTTGTTCACCATGCCAAGTCTTCAGGATATGATAATTAGGAGCTGGCACCTGTTACACAGCTCCTAGAAAGGCCCACCTTCCATCTGCTGGTGCAGATGGGTTGATAAGGTGAGCCCAAAATGCCTATCACCTCAAAAATCCAGTGCTCCTTCAGCTGTCTGTGCAAGCAATATCACACTACTGACAAGGCTGCTCCTTTCATCTCCCCCAGCAGCAGCCTGGGACACTTGTTTGGCATGAAAACTTCAGTGCTAAGAGGACTCAGGGATGGAGAAGTGGCATATTGGGTCTCAAAGTGTGCATGGAGCAGGCAAATGGGGTAGTGGTGTAGAAAACAAAAGAGCTTTTTAAGCAAGCAGCAATGGATCTGAGGATGGACAGAAACCTGAACAGGGCTGCTGCTGTGCAAGGCACATCTCAGAAATGCCTGAGATAGGCATTCATTTCAGATCCTCTGATAGGATGTTTGAAATTAAATTGCTTAGATAGCAACTGATCAACCCACATGGCTGGCCTACTGTAAGCAAAACTAAACAGTAAATTCAACTTCTTTTCTTTTTGCATTCTTTCATTTTAACTACCAAATGTACCATTTGAGATCTAGAGAATGAACATTTAACTTGGCAGCATCTCTCTAAGCACAGCTAGTTATGAGGCTAAACATTAAAATACCAAAACTGCTAATAAATATATACATATTATTACCAGTAACAAATAATTTTTAACAGCTTCATACAGTGGGGTTTATGATGACTTATATTGGTGCATTCATACCCATGAACACACCTCTATTGCTTCAGGAGAGATATATACTAGACATTATATTATTTCATACATAATAATTTTTTCCTCCCTCTCTAGAACAGAAATAGTTCATAGGTACGGGGTTGTAGCTAGTGATACTAATAAAGTATTCAGAGACTGCAACTAATCTGAAATGCAGTTTAAATCACATTAAGACCACCACTGTACCTAAAAGGAAGGAAAAGCATTTACTTTTTTTCTGTACTATAGAGAAGATCTATATTTGGAAAAAACTATTATTTGAGTTCAAATCTTTCAGGCAATCACCAGTCAGTTTTCTTGCCACAGCATCTGATACCATTGCAAGTTTCAGCACACACATTTCCTAGTAACTAAGCTGCATTCAAAAGATCTTTCAAGGGCAGAGCTCACCACCACTGCATGCAACACAGGGCTGTGCATTCGTCCCAGAGCTTCTGGCTGGAGAACACCATTTGCTCAGCTTGCAAGCAATGCTCATTAGCACTTGCAAAGTCCTGAGTATGTTCACAGGGTTCAAAAATTATTTGGATTAACAAAACCAAAATCAACACACACACGGCAGTGCAGAGCACAACTGGGTCACTGGATCTCCAGTGAGTGGATTCTTAAGTAATTATAAGTGCATGTTTAAGAGATTAAGTAGCACTATCCAAGGATTCAGAAGGATTTTAAATGCTGAGATATTTATCAGGTGAAATATATATATAACTCTGGATTGTTTTCAGTGATATATTAAATGCATGCAAAATTTTTCTCTAATGTATCTTCAGCTACAGTTCAAAATGAGGTAGTATAACAAATGTATTTAGGACAATGAAAAAAAAATAAAAGAAATCCACGTGTGGAAACAGGACCAAAGGCTTTATTCAGAATCCTTTGAAGAAAAGTCTCCTGTGTTTTTTAATCAGCAGTGTGCTGGTGCAAGTGTTGCATGTTCATAAAGTATTAGTACATCCTTTCTTGCACTGGGGTCCCTCTGGTATTGGAGAGGTTAAGCAATTGCTACTATCAAATTAATTAATTGATTTCCACTTGTAAAAAAGTTGCTGCATCTTAAATTACAGATAAACTATTCCAATAGAACAGAGAAGAAAATTAATAAGTGTATCTTACTAAAAAAAAAAAACAAACTAAACCAAACACCAAACCAAAAACAAATCCCCAAACAATTAAAAAAGAGCCATTGAAAAGGTAAGTTCCTGCAATTGCACCTCATGCTAGGCGACATCTCCTACAACCTCATTTTAGAGATACTTTTAGTTTTACTTTATTGAGTGGGTGAAGTGAGGTCTGGTTGGAGCAAGCAGCATATACCAGCTCTTCTTTTCTAGAATGTTCTGCTTTTCTTCTCTAATCCACCATTAAAAGGCACAAGTTTACTTGAATAGAACTTAAACTTGGATGCTCATCTCCATTTATGGAAGGTTTTGAAGGTGAGAGGGAAGAGGATAAAGCAGATTTTAAATTGCCATGCCTTCACCCTGCAAGAGACTGGAGCCGTAGGAGTTCAGCTGGGTGAATGCCATACCAAGAGCAGTCAGCACATCAATACAAGAGGCACTGATACATCTCACATTTTGCAAGAAAAAGGACCAGTTTGGGGGGAAGTCCAGATCTTTTACTGATTCCACATGGTACATTTCTCCAAGGAAAGGCTTGCAGGTAGTGTGTTTGCCAGTCTTCACAAGGACTGGCTAGGGAGTCGGGGCCTTGGGTCATCTTCCTGGCTCTGCCTGTTCTCTGATTGGTTTCCTTAGGCAAGTTCATATCAACTCTGAAAGGTTTAATTTCCTTGACCTTGATAGGTGATTGGCTTCCATTATGAAAAGTTTTACAAAGTGGTATTTATATTAGCTTTCTGTAACTGAGGCAAAGTAGAAGAAGTCCAAAGGTAAGGAATAGAAAATTATCAGCAGTCTTTGAAAGCATGGCATAGGAAAGAGCTGAAGCACATGGATTGATTCATTTCTACAGAAGGGAAATGAGATGAGACATGACAGGAGTCTTCAAATATGTATTAGGCAGAAACAATTCTCTGCATGTGTATTGGGCAGAAGCAATTCTCTGCATCCTCTTCAGATAGAACAAGACAAGCAGGTATAAACTTTTGCAAGAGAAATATAGGTTAGATGTCATGAATTATTTTCAAAAAATGTAACAAACTTCCTAGTCAAGGTCCATCCTTTACACGTGATAAACAACAGTAGAGAAAATCTGCCCCAAATCATGCTGAGTATTAGGGATCATCCATCAAGAGCTAGGACTTCTCACCATGCTGCCCTGTTGTCAGTGACCCCATGTCTCTGATCTCCCTGAGAAAGCTTTGTGAAATGCCTTACATATGTTCATCACCATTTTTTAATGGAAAAAGTATCTTATCAAATAAGGTCTTTTCTGGCTGCATTCTGGCTATGTTTTTACTTGTGTACTAGAGTATACTACACATTAGGACCATGTTTCTAGGCTCATGTCTTGTCTATATGAAAGCACCTTTAATGTCTAACTTCCATCATTGCTATTTTTTGATTAGCTTGTTCTAATTTCCTTTCAGTTCACATGACACAGTCTTTGCTTTCCCTGAGCAGTTTTAACAGGGAGGCAGCTCATCTGCTGCTTCTGTAAAAAAGTCACCCATGGGACTAACTGAGCTCCAAGAAACTGTTTCATAAATTTGAATACTTTGATATGATAAATGCCAAAGCCAGCTTTACAGAGATGAAGGACTATATCTACTTCACTGCTGAAAGATGCCCATGGAAGTTCTCCTTCAACTCAGAAAGTCTGGAGGGGACACCATTGCATCATATAAAAGCATAAATGTTCCTAAAACTTTCCCCAAGGAAGCAGAGCTTTGTTCCACTGGAGCTGAGAACAAGTGGCTAAGTGTGACACTTGTGTCAGACTTCAAACACGGTCCCAAAGCATTATCAAGTGTCCCCTGACATGGTTTTGGTGAACTTCTCATCCAGTGAATTGTTCCCACAGCTGGTGGTCATTTTCCCTGTTGTGGTCCCAGAAAGCCCATCGCTGGGTCTCAGACCAAGTATCCTGGGACAAAGCAGGTTCAGAGAGCTGAAGGCACCTGGGCTTCAAATATTCCACAAACTTTCCAATCAGCTCCAAGATGGCTCCTGTGAGAGCTCCTCCTTTTCACAAAGCAGTGATAACAACACCTGCCTGCCTCCCAACAGTTTTCTGGAAGAAAACAAGTTATCATTTACCAACAGCTTTTTGACAGAAATCTCTTTAGAGGTATCAATGTATTAAACTGCACTTAAGAGCCAAAAAATTGATTGAACAGGTTTGTCTACCGAAAATAAAGGTTTCTGTGTCTAACTATATCATGCAACACAGAAATGCTAAAATCTGTCACCACACTGCATCCCTTCAGCCAGCAGGAAAGTGCAGACAATTTCTACAGAATCAGTGGAGCTGGTACTAACACTACTGTATGGAGAGGCTCTCCATATTTCAGCTAACTGGAGCTCTTTATGCAGCTGTAAATAGATTAACCTTCAGGAGCCTAATAATCTGTTGTGGGGGCTTTTTTAAACAAAAGTGAGATATTTGAAAACATAGGTTGCTTTTTATCTGTTATTTTTGGAGTTCCCACTTGCAGTCACAGTGGAAACACCTCGTTCCCAAGTTCCCTGGATGATATGAATTCCCAGCTGGTGCTGTAGCAGACTGCTGGAGACCTCTCCTTCCAAGGTATACGGCACTGACTAAACCTTATAAAGCCAATGAAAACAATTATTCAAGTTAGTATGAGTGCAAGTGATCCTTAAGCCCTTATTACTCCCTGTACTTGTACTGTTTAATTCTCATGCATCACTCTGAGTTCTTGGAAAATTTGTCCTGAAGCCCTGTGCTGAAAACCCCCGTGGATCATGGGCAGTTTAGGACTCCTGATGCAGGGTGGGTGCCAGGGCCACCCCCTACTACGCTGTCCCTTCCCATCTCTCAGCACTTGCAGATTGCTCAGAAAATTTTTATGCCATATATCCATTTCCATTAAATCACTACCAGAGAAACTGCTTCATCTCCAGGACAATACTACAAAAGAAGAAGGAAAGTGTAAAACCTAAAGCCCCCCAGCCTTTACCAGATGAACAGCAATATATATAGGGTGATTTGTTCATGTATCTTTGCTAAAATGTTGCCAGAACGGAATAGTTAAAAATCTGCTAAGCGAAATAGAATGCAGCAGAAGTCCAATGTCAACTGTGGCTTATTTATCTCCAGGTCTGCAAGCTAATGCTGAAGAGAAGTTAAATTTGACTAAATTTATTCTAAGTGTAACCAAAATGCTGTAAATAACACACCACTTGATATGCAGGATTATGCACAACCTATTGGGGGACATAAAACGCACTAAGTGCTGCACCGACCCAGTTTATTTTACTGCAGTAGGCTCCTACGTCTCGTGTCCCACTCACAAGGCAAAATTGTATAAATATTATCAGGTCCAATGCCAAGCCAAGGACAAAGATCAGGAAAGTTGAGAGTGTTTGGTTCTCAGCTGCACTCCTGGTGCAGCGGGACCCCCAAATTCCGAGTGCTGCAGCTGCGTCGGGTGAAATGTCCGAAGGTACCAGCAGCTGTCTCCTCACCCCCACATTCACAGGCAGCAGCATCTTGTTATCCACAGGCAGGATTTGTGCACACTCACAGGGCTAATGAGACTGAGCACATTATGCTCCACAATTGGTTCACCCAGCCCCAGCTGCCAATGTGAGATGCCAGCACACCTAGCCTGGCTCCAAGTGACAGGGCATTATGTCAAGCAGTGGGAGCACCTCGCATTGCTGATGGAAGTTGCAAAAAATTCAGAAATCCAAGTCTGGGGAAAACCCTGACTACTTTACAATCCACCCACTGAAAAACCTCTAAAAACTCCAGCAGAGCTTCCTTTCCCAAAAAACTTCCCTCTAAAATACCTATACAGTGAGGTAATCTTTCGAACAAGCATGCAGTATTTTCCTGCAAGCATTATCAAAGCTAATTACATATACATTTCATTAGTTAATTACAAACTGCAAAAAAAGCAGGATGAACCTTTGTGTCTGCTGTAGTAGAGGGCAAATGTTACCACAATTCTTATTTAGCACCAGTCTTCCAAATCATCACTTGATGCCATGCAAGCGATGGGCAGCACCAATAAGAAAGGGAGTTCCTTGTCTAAAGCCATGAGAAAAAAACAGCTAAACAGAGATAGTGCACAGGCATGTTGGAATCAAATACTAACAGAATGACCACATTTAAAGAACTATAAATTGACATTATGCTATATTTTAGCAGGATAATCAATCCAAATATCTGGCTATATGGAAAAGGGAGAAGTCATAAATGGACCTTGCTGCTTTGCTGCAACCTGCCAAGATGCTTCCCACCACCCTGGCTAAGAACAGAAACCACCTTATGACAGCTGCTGAGATACCACTCAGGGAAACATTTGCCATCAACCCAATTAAAAAGAAAAACAAAATCAGTAATTACAGTAACGAAACTGTGGGCTCCATGAAAAAGCCAGTCTGATTTAAAATGTACCACTCCTTCATGTTTTAGACTGGTTTTAGTAGTTGGGCTTTTTTTAAAAACATGATAGCTGGCACGCTTCAAAGTGGGGAATACCAAATGAATTGTAGCTGCAAATTGTTTACCATGACAGTCTACAGTTTTATCTTCCAGCTGTGACTGATAGCAAGCTTCTATCACTTGGTGAGCTGCTTGGAGGCTTTTCTCAATTAATCTGAATTTTTTATCTGCAGGTACTTTTGATTCACACAATGGGTAGAGGGATGACAGTTCAGGAGTGCACACATTCCCCGAAGCCATCGCAACTGAGCTCCAGAGGAGGACTGTTGGTAAGCCATGCATAATTCAGTACATTTCTTAGAGCAGCTATCGCTTTGCCAAAGAAGTGGGTCTGACTTGTGCACACAAGAGAGAGTTTCTTAGAATCAGCTTTTTTCTTTTAATTTTTTTTTTCATCTTTCCTTCAGGTTCAAGCTTCTTTAAACGACACCTTTTTAAACTACATCTTAGACATTTTTAGAACATACTTCCAAACTATTCTTTGGAAGGCATACAGAGACCATGACGCTACCTCTTATTCTTCTTTCCCACACAGTTTGACAGTGTACAGGCCTGTTCTGTATCTAAATTTACAAGCTGTGACAAGTGATAAATATCCTAATTCTAAAACACTATTGTGTACCTCTGAGACAATTAAAATTCTTTAGATACCTACATGCAGTACATAATGCATTTAGTCAACATTAGAACATGTCAGAGAAAGAATGTTTTATCCCAGGACACATCCAAGCATCTAAAAATAGGTCTTCAGTTTAAATAAAAGTATTGTAATAACATTCATTGGGAAATCCCCTTTCCTCAGATTACAAAAGTAATATTAATTCATAGAGTATCTCATGTGCAGTAAGAACTGAGCTGAAGAGTTTATAAGAAGTATCAAATAAATTATATATTTTATTTTAGGAGAAAAATTCTCGTTAAAATCAATGCATTTTTAATTCTCTTGTTTAAACCCAAAAAATCATACACTTGAGGGCAAAGACTGAACTTCAGCCCACACTATTCCATACAGTTTAGCAGCAGGGGAAGACAATACAAGGGTTTCCAAGGTTTGGCCATAAGATGTTTTGATTGAGACATGTCATTTTATTCAAAACTCAGCATTCCTCACTCAGTTTTGCTTAGTTTCTCTGGAGGTTGTGCACACCTTTCCAGGAATGGCTGGCAGGAGCACAGTGTAACTGCAGTATGTGACAGACAGAAAGTAAACCACTGACTAAACTTCAATATTTCACTATCAGGACACCAGAAATGCACACTATTCCTGAGATGCATGGTAGTCGTAGGAGAGAACTCATTTACCTTCATTTAACTTCATTCTCTGTTTCTAATGGTGAGGTAGAAGGGCTTATCCTGAGTCTTCTCTGCAAATTAGAAGTTATTTTCCTTCTTCGTGGTAGCTTAATTAAGGACTATAATGGAATTCATCTTCTTTGGGAAGCTTACTTTAAATAAGAAAACAAATAGAAAAGACTGCTGTCATGTTCAGCTGGAGAAAGGTTCATGACATGCAAAAACTAACTGATCTGGCCTTGTTTTGTCTCACCAAGGTCACTGTGCAGCATTAGTGTTGCTAGAAGTTGCTGCTGGCATCAGTCCAGCAGCTGGCCAGTGTATGCATCCATCTTCATTGCATTCTGGTTAGCAGTTTTTACCTTTTTACACAGAAACACACACTGCTCAATGCCTAATGGCCCAATCCAGGTGGGGTGCACTGAAATAACAGAGAACCCTTATGACTGCTTGGTGAATCAGCACACAGTGAGTGACGTGCCCCATTCTGAGACAAACCCCACTGACGCACGATCCGATGTCAAGGTTTATATGGGAACACTGACAGCTCTTCCAGCAAGGTCCAGTTCCCACCTCTGAATCAGAGCACTTTATTCTCTCATCTAAATGTTCATATTTCTGCCTAAGTATTTCTGACTGTTTAGCCTTCTATGGAAGTAGTGATGGCAACTTACACTGTGTCAAGACAGATGAGCAGATCATGAAGCTGGGAAGAGAATGTATTAAAGATTCACACCATGTAATTCAGCTTAATTGACTCCTTGCCATAGGGAACAGAGAGTCAAAGGCCTGTTTGTAAACCACAGAAATGGCAGCACCTTCTCCTCCAACCACACCAATTCCACAGCTAGATCCCTTAAAGCTGCCACATGGGAAGCATACTACCATTTCTTGGGCTCATCTCCAAGGGACTGAACATCTGCTACTGCTGATGGTGGTGTCACTGATGTCTTGTGTGCCAACAGCCCACAGCTCCTGATAACCCCCACCCTGGAGGAAAAGACTCTGCAATCACTCCTGTTTTATTCAGCTTAGTGCTCTTGGATGGAGGGTCTCAGTCTGTCATTTTTCTGCCAGTGGTGGTTTTACTTGTTTCAGACTTTATTCAGCTTTCCTCTAGCATTTAAATTTACTCTGGAAATCCCAAGTTGAAAGCCTATGGTCTCACACCTGTCACAAGACAAAGAACCACTACATTCTGAGCTTTTTACAGCCTCATGTAATCTGTCCCAAGCCTCTAGAGATTGTCAAGCAGCAAATCAGACAGAAGCTGTTTAAACTGCAATTTTCAAGTTCTTGGATCACAACTAATAGACTCATGGCAATAATGAAAGCTGCAAAAGATGCTATTCCTTCCCTTATTTCAGATACTCTTAAAAGCAACTGGAAGACTTACATAAATGACCTCAATTTTAACCTGTTTGGACTAGTTTAATGTGATGGAAAAAAATGTCATGAGTGATATTCCAGCCCAACTTCAACATGGAAAAAGTTTTTCCTCTAAAAATAGTATTACACTCTTTTGGCTGTAACACTTCTCACACTACTAAATTAGAATTCACAAGTCTTCAGCAGGATTCCTAATGGAATCAAAGATTAGAAACATCTTTGAAGTTTGTCTTCTTTTGCTCCACTGTTAATACATACCTGCACTAATCCACCATGGTTCTCCTCAACTAATCAGTCACTCTTCCTCCCAAAAGGGACAGTTTACAGGCTTTTTCCAAATCCCCATTTGTTTGTGTTTATTATCCACACTTCATTTTGCAAGAGCGTATCATTTTGTTAATTGATTTTTCACGTTCTATAAAGAGGACAGTTTTGTTTTCTGAAACCTTTTGGTCTAAATGCGATTTGCTAATAATATTTACAGTACTTATAACTTTGGTCGTGTTTATTGCTGGTAAAGCAATTGGATTGAACTGTGCGTGTGACAAATTCACAACATTTTACTTTTGGCTACAGCTATCAATAGCATGATTGCAAGGAGATCATCTCAGTTTCACTTTTTAAATTTGGTCCTTGTTGAAAGAGATCAAAGAAACAGTGAACCTCAAGCTTATTTGCTTCTAGTTTAGGAAAACAAACTAACAGCCTCACTGACCTTAAGCAGAAATTACACAAGGGAAAACATAATTTTAAAAATCCTTTCAAAATTTACATAACTCCAAACTGTGACACAAGTATTTTCCTTTGTCTCACTGTGGCTCAAAGTTGGCTCATAACTACCATATCAAACTTCTTGTATCTTTAAATTGATTTTTTTTTTTTGGGGGGGGGGGGCCGGGGGGGAAGGTTATCTTTGGAAGAAAGCCTATTATCATAGTTTCTGTAATGATTTTTGTCACTGAAAATAATTGGTTCAGTCAGGCAACTGTTTGATTTACTTAAAGATTACAAAGCCAGAATGCCTCACTGTGCACACTGGCTTCACCAGACACTACTCACAGACAATACAAAATGCAGAATTGAACCAGAAGCAATCTGTGGTGCTTTCTGAAGATGTATCTTTATGGAGTTGAATGCATCTAGATTACCACAGGCTTGAATTGCAGAAAGCACAAAAATTGCAGATGAAGTCAATGGAATGATGAGCCCCATAGCCAGACATCCAAAATTAACCCTTTTAAAATATTGATTTATAAACTGAAATGAAATGCATGAGAGGGACATGTGAAGCTGAAAGTTTCTCAAAAGTCCTGCAAGGTCATACTTCCTTAGTGGGAGACTATGAAGATTTTAACTGTAATTCCTTTAGAAGGCAAAGGGAGAAAAAAGGAGGAAAAAAAATAGGAAAAAAAAAAAAGAAAAAGAGAAACAGATGAGCTCTCATTTCTTCAAAGCTTTATTCCTTAATTTTTCTCTGGGCTAAATTAAAAGATTAATCCATTTCAATGAATACCCACAGGGTTCACTTCTAAACGAGTATTTCCCCCCTCAACAGATAGAATAGGAAGATTAGAGTATGAAAAGGAGACAATTTATAGCAAGTTTTCTGGTCTTAAGAGATGTTTTAATTTGGGTGTGACAGACATGTTCCAGCTGCTGCTTGTCTTCATATTTTCAAAAGGACATTTTAAGTGCCACTGTTCCAAGTGCTGAGTGTCCTCAGAAAGATGAGTGCTGTGCTTGTGCCTGTTAGGGGCTCTGAACTGACTGAGGCTTTTCCCCAGACTGTAAAGTTCACACTGCATCATCAGCTCTCTTCTTCCTCGTGTCTCTCTCACATCTCTACCAGAGGATATATCCTTCAGGATCACTGAAAATTCGATGGTTTAAGAAATGTGATATAAAGATCGAAAAAACCAAAAAATTTGTTTTAGAAATGGCATCACTGATTTCTTTGTATCCCTCTAAGAAATTAATGAAGTTAATCATACTGCAATAAATAAAGTAGTCATCATCTCCTATTGCCCAGGGTGGCACAAAATCAACCACAGGGCACCTTTAAAATAAAGAAGGGGCTGATGAAACCTCCCAGTATAGGGGCACCAAGCAGGTTTGTATACATTCATGGCACTGACCATTGAATCAACATCTTCCCACAGAGCTGAAGGACAGAGACACTTTGGGTGTCTGTAATGGGAATAATCTAATCCTGGGGCAATGCACTGCCTTCTCCAGTGAAACTGGTGTCTGGCAGCCTGGTGTGCAAGTGGTTTGAACTACTTTTTACCCTCTGCAGATTAAACACTAAGAGTCACTGTGACTAAATTAGGTGCACATAATCAGTCAAATAATCCTGTGTGGAAATGGGCCAGGAAAGAGGATTTGTCACTATCTGTTTCTTCCTTGTCGTCCCGTTACCCAATACATGCGCAAACATTTGTGCTCTCCCACCCCATTTTACGGACAGGAAAGTGAGGTGAATAATTTAAGGCACTTTTTAAAAGCCAGACAGAAATAAGTGCCAAAAACTAGAACTGGAGCTGCCAGGCATGAGCCAGGACAATTTTAGAGCACAGACACAGAATATCCCAGACCGGACTTCTTATACTAAAACCACAGATTTTATATGGCACTTCATAACAATAACAAGCATGATGATTAAGCACTCGAGCTGAGCTGGCGCTAGAGCTTGGCAAAATTCTTTCAACAGTTCTTTGCTCATAAAAAGCAAGCTTTGCAGAATTCAGTTTCATGGATTTCTTCAGTTTTGATAAACTTAAGCCCAGCAAAACTGAAACCCCCTTAAATATTTCAGGTTGGGATATAAAGGTAGTTCTGCATTTCCAAACCAGCTTGATCTTCCTGCCTCTGCTTATTCATTACAAGGGGTGGTGAAGATCCTCCCAGTGTGGAACTGCTCCCCTGTGCTATGTGTTCTGCTGGGCAGGGGAAGAGGTAACAATGGAGATAGCAAAGGCATTATCTAAGCTATTGAAATAATACCACATTTAAAATACTATCACAAGCATCATATCTATAACCCCCTGAAATTAATAGCCAACTTATACTTCAGCACTGTTGTTTCAACCTCTGCAAACAGAGAGAGAAACCTCTGTGCCCACACCCGCAAATAATTATTTGAGATTTTTTCCCCTCTCATTAGCAACTAGAGTATGAAAAGTAAATTCTGCTAAGTAAAGGCAGCTAAAATGTCTTACAGCCCTTGCTCTTCCTGGCTGACATACTGCACTTTTCCAGATGCTTCACCCCACAAAGCCGAGAATCTCAATACTGCTCTATTTTAGTCCTATTCACAGTGAAATGATGGCATAAAGTGATTCTTCCATCAAGGCATTAATATCAAACAAGATCAGAAGGGAAAAAAAATTGAATTTGTCATGTAGAAAACTGAACAAAAAATCAGTCATAGGAATATGATTGGAAAGTATTTTCACGCAGGAAATTCTTCGTATTTACATAATACTTATGTACTTAAGAAAACGTGGTATACCTGTCTACCAAGTGACACTTTTGAATGTTCTACCCATTTTGGAGGCAATTAGGCTCTTCTGTGCTCACTTTAATTTCTTCATTTCTCCACCCACCTGAATCTGACACTTTGACATTTTTGCTTATTAGAATAGAAATTCAACATTTAGCAAGGCTAGGCAACGCAAGGTCAAAATCAGGTGAGAAATATATATACTGAAGAAATAATCATGGAGGTTTATATCAATAAAACATGCAGTTTCATTTTTGTATAATTTTTAAAAAAACAATAGCTGTCGTGAGATACTAAAACAAGTTTTGAAATATTCATCACCATTTTCTTGTTCAGTCTCAAAATAAATTGCTTCAGCACCCAGAGCTGTGGGCAGACATTGAATCGCATTATGTCTTTTAGTCTAGCATGTCGAAGGAGAAGAATTGCCTCTAACACCGTGCTATTGTTGTATTTAAAGAATCTTAAGCAACAGGCATTTCATCACTTGAGTTGGAAGATTATTTAACAGACTAGTAGACCTTATGACTGTGAAGTATTTTGGATATTATACTGACATTCTTCAATTTCCTGAACTCATAGCAGTTAGCATACCTTAACTCATTCTAAACAATCCACCCTTCTTCCAATCCTCCACACATCAAATTCTTCCCCAGTGCTTGACAAACTCCCATGTGATACTTACAGCAAGTTAGAGTCTATGCTGATGAAGTACCTAAAGCTAATTATGTGAGCAGGACATTTAGCTGATCACTCAAAATGCAGATACAAGCAAGAGAACTCTAAGCCCCTGAAACCAGTAACACAGAAGGTACGGTCTGAGCATTGTATTACCTCACTGCAGAATCACAAGATAATACTGGGAACTATATCCCACAACTGTGGGCCTTTGGGGGATGATGTGAACCTCTAATGCAAATTTTACTGGGGCAGACACAGGGAAAGCTTCCATGTAGTGCATTTAAAATCCCAAAGGAAAATACACAAAGTTAAGTATTTTGTTATAAGTTGTTTAAATTGAAAGTTTTTCTTTATGTTGATACAATTGTTTCTCTCCACTCCAAATCATAGTGGTTTCAACTTTAACATGACTCTTTAGTCATTCACTTTTTCTCATATTTTGCAGAATACATTCACACTCCTCTTAGACTGAAGTATCTCAATTTTTCAATTCTAGTCAATTTAGACTGTAAACAAGCAACAAGTTTTTAGACATACAAAACCCCTTTTTTCTTCACCACTTTAAGAATAATGGTTTAAAATCTCAGGCTTTTTTTTTTTAAACCTCAAAAGTAGTACACCAGAGCTGGGGCTAAATTTGAAATTTTCATGTAATCTTGAACAAAAATATTAGTGGACAAACTTATCTATGGTACAGAACAGATCTGTGGAGTACTGACAGTAGGACCTGGAGCTCGACCTCAGCCTGGGCTTTCCTGGAGGTGCCCTTACAGTCTCAACACAAAATTGGATAGGACCTCATAGGAGCAGAGCCCCATTACAACTGATCTGGATTAGCAGCTGGTGGCAACACTCACGGTGGCATGTTATTGGTGAAGAGCAGCCTGGCTGATACCCACAGTCCTGGGATGGAACTCCAGGACAGACCCAAGGACATGCAGACAAGTACTGAGCAGTGTGTCCTGTCTCACCATGGGGAAAGAGCACGGTCCCACCGCTTCAAACCCATTTAATTGAGTCAGTCTGAATATGTGAAGTATCGCCAGAAAGTCAACCAAGAAGCACAGCACAGGCTCCCTGCACATCCAGGCCTACTGCTTTTAGAGGGGTCACAGGAAGGGGAGAAATCTGGTGAAGAACAAAGCTGCCACATTGCAGCTCCATTAACAAACTTCCCCTCAACA
The DNA here is from genome assembly GCA_910950805.1 of Acrocephalus scirpaceus scirpaceus. Classification (NCBI taxonomy): domain Eukaryota; kingdom Metazoa; phylum Chordata; class Aves; order Passeriformes; family Sylviidae; genus Acrocephalus; species Acrocephalus scirpaceus. Next base: position 47,938,935 of record OU383774.1, on the reverse strand, counting down.
CAAACATCACGTCTCCTTATTCTAAACAAGTGGGTTTTACCCTCTAGACAGAGACACTAGCTGGGACTTCTGAAAAGAAATGTGTTTAGGCAGAACTAGCACCACAAGACATCTGGCTGAGGAGAGAAAAGAAAGAACAGGATCTCACCGAGGTCCCTTAAAGAATCACTGTTTACCCTAAAACACTCTGTCCCTAAAATAAACCAGTGTTTTCCTCTCACCTAGCCGTAGTCATTGGCTTTTTAGTAACCTACAATATGTCATGATTTTGAAATGAGCCCCTTGATTTACAACAATAGCAGCTCCTCTATTTGTAACAAATGCACACTTGTAAGATGTCGTCAACTACTTTCATCTCCCTGACGTGCAGAGATGCTGCTTAAATAGAAAATTGTGTTATGTGTGTTTGAAGACTTCTAAAGCTAGATAATTTTGCATTTTTGTACCCTACTGAGCTAGGAAATTAGCAGTAAAACTTCTTCTTACCCTCTAGGAGACCTGATTTAGTCAAAGACATGATCTCAGGTAGTAGCTACAGAGTCAGCTATTTATTCAATTTAAATAAAACTGTTCTTCCAGCAGACAGTGACGGGAAGAAATAGTACATCATGCTAAGATTCCTGACCCAGTACTTCTCCCCTACATCCTTTCTGTGCATGTTGGAGTGCACTGCTGCTCTGTGTTAAATAAGCTGCAGTAGAATAGAAAGCAACTAATTGTAGTCCCTGGGTGCTGAGCAGCCAATTTAACTCTTGCTGGCACACAGACTATAAATAGAAAAAGATGGTACAGTTTCATACAGATAACATTTCTATGAAAGTTAATAAATCAGCAGTAAGGAAACATTTTTTCTTCCTATCTGTCCCATGAACAGGAGTCATGTTGTCTTTAACCCAAAGAAAGCAGGTGATGTTAGATTTCATCTTGTGCTATGACTTACCAAGGGCTGGCACCCTAAACACCAGATGTGCCCTCACCTGCTCGGCAACACACCTTCTCCTTCCCTCACCCTTGTCCTGGAGGAAAAACTACCCTTTTGGAACCAAAGAAAAGTAAAAGACCTCTGGGCCAGACAGCTGTGCATGTCACAGGAGCCACGTGAGAAAGATGACCCTTGGGAGGGGCTCATTCTCTTGCTCTCACATGGAGGTGGAGGGTTAACTACACAACAGCTTCCATGAGTTATCTATCTTGGCAGCAAGACTTAAGTCATAGGTACTGTTTTTCATCAGGTGATGGGCTGAGCTCATCTCTACACGAATTCGTACAAGCAGAACACTTCCCCTGGATAACTTTCATATCCATCAAAACTGATCTTGTTATACACACAAGCTGGTCGCAACATCCTGGTCCCAACACTAAAGAGTGCTACCATCCCCAGCTGAGTCAGCTGAAACCAAATGCTTCCACATCCTCCCAGTGACTGGAATGTGGTTTCAGGTTTTATGGGCTTAATGCACAAAGATAATATAAAAATGCACCAGAATAAACAAATGAAATCAACTTCTTTAAAGAGAACTGAAGTTTCAGATGTAACTTTCTATGCCTGAGATTACTAATGGTTCTTCCACAGCTTTTTAAATAGTAATCAATTGATTCAAATTCAGCAGCTTGGAGTATTTTGCTTTTAGATTTGTAGGAACCTGTATACATTCAGTGTGTTCAAGGACAGTGCTGTACCTACAGATGTCATTTTTTTCAGATTCCCTCCCAAAACTGCTAAATAACAATATTACTTGTAGAGACGTAGCTTACATCTAATCAGATATCAGATAATTCTGTCCTTAACACAGGTTTTATGTAAATAAAGACTAAAAGATTACAACACCAGATAAAAGGAGAAGTTTTCAAAAGGCATGAACGTAGGGTAAAAGCACAAAGCAAAAGAGGTTGACTAACCTCAAAGTAAAGTTTATTAGGAAATAACCAAGAAATGAGTGATTAGTCCCAGAGTAAAACAAGATACAAGCATATTTGGAGGCATTGGAAAAGTTAAAATTCTCTGCTGGCATTAGTCTTTTGCATTTCAATCACCCGATGTAAAGGGGAAAATCCTTAGGGTTTTGGACTATATTAATAAATTGTATTTATTTTAATTAATTTAAAATTAATACAAACAGTGAAAGATTTAGGAGCCTGCAGCATCTTGTCTCCTCTGTTGCTTCATGTCACCTGGTGGCCCTGTCTGCACCCCTCCTGGGCTGATACCACTTGCTTTGATATTGACACAGTTCAGGCTCAATCCAGTCTTCAAAGAAAAATGGGCATGAAAATCCCTCAATTCCTCTTTCTGCTCTGAGCCCAGGGCATGTGCACATCTCCCAGGGACTGCACAATCCAGTGGGTATTATTTTGTATTTAATAAAATTAACAGCCTTTACAGAAAATGGGATTTGGAATGACATTTCTGCCAACGGGATCATTCGAAGTCTGGTAGATGTACTACGGTATCAGTCCTGATTCCCTTCATATCACTGGCATTATTTGCTCAATTTTCTAAACTAGATTTATTATACTGAATATTAAGAAGCAGAAGAAAAGTAGATGAGAGAAACTATATCTCTTATTTTAAACAGTATTTTTACTGTTCCGCATTGGCTGCCATGTACTTGCCAAACACAGCTCACTTACTTCATTTTCTGTTTCAGCTTGCAAGAAGGGATATTCCAGGTAAAAACAAAATACTAGAAAGAATGTCTCAGATTCACTCTTAATGGAATTTTCGCTATAGCAGGGAAAACAACCTCCTCAACATTCAGGCCCTATCCATCTGTTACTATCAATATTTTAAATAATTGCTAGAATTCAACGATTGTTTATTAATATTTAATAACTATTATTAATTTTTTTTTAAAACTTCACTGGGCGATCAAGAAACCAAACCAAAGTCAGTGGCACAAAAGAGATTAGCGAGTACTGCAGTACTGCACAGATTTCATTAGTCCTGAACTATACGGAAACTACAGTCCGAACAATCCCGGAACAGACCTGTTTAATATCCCTCCAGAAAGAAGGGCATTTTTGGGACTTACGGTTAGTTGTCCTGCTCTGGTCACTCTGAGCGCTGTCATTTGACTGGTTGCTGGAGACAGAGGACACACTTGAGCTCCTGACAAAACCAAATGCGGCCAGCTTCGCTGCTGGCAACCGTGAATAACCTGGGGGACGAAGTCCAGATGGGCAGGGCTTGGGGAGATTTGATTTTGCAGCACTCGGGCATGATCCTTTCTTAAGATCAACTGAAAGAAGGAAAACAAAAGAAATTTTTGTTAAATAAATTAACTGGGAGACACTGACCATTACCTGTATCTCCTAGCTACATAAAGGCAGTATTAAGACTGAATGCAAGTTTCAATGGCTGATCAAACTGCAGCGACGTCTTATTCTTTGCTGCACTGGAAAGACATTTGGTGGAAAAATTACAGGTAACAATCATTTTTAAAAGGTGAAATGTGTCAAGTACCCATGGGGAATAACTCAAAATTCTAGCAAAGTAAGGGCATTTTTTGCCCTTGCTATGAATTTCTTTTAATGTTATCTTCTTCAATGCTGTATCACTTTCTAATTTTACATTTAGTATGTGCCAATTAAAAAAACTCACAAACACACTACGCATAACCTCCGATTTTGGAAAGTATTGTAGACCAGCAACAACCCTCTTCAAGGACACAGGACTTCTTTGTATTTCATCAAAGAAAACACTTCTTTGAAGCTTTTCCTTCATATTCCACAAAAAAAAAAAAAAAAAAAAAAAAAAAATTCCCTTTTCTTGCGCCAAGCCTGGGAACAAGGACATGACCTGTAAAGTCCTACTTTTTTAACATACCATTGGCCATTTCCACTGGTGGACTTCTCCTTGCTAAGACATCACCCCATGTGAGTGACATCCACCAGGTCTCAGACAAGTGGCAGCAGCAAGTTTATAACACCTGAAGTTAGACCACAGCAGTGGTGTCTGCCTGTGGTTACCAGCCACTCATCTGTCTTCAGCTCCTGTCCTAACCTGTACGCTGCTGCTCTTGCTCAGGCAAACTTTTCTAGGCAAATACAGAACACAGGTTCACAAATGTTCTTCTTTTCCTTCACAGGCCAAAGGTCGTGATCATGGCAGTCTTGCCTCCAAGGTGAAGGACTAAAGATTAGAGTTTGCTTCTGGCTGAAAGGTCTGGATACCAAATGACTCCAGACCTCAAGCGTACATAAATTTGGACAGAGCCTTTCTTCCTAAATTTGAGAATATCAGATTCCTGTTCCTTGTGGAATCCTGTGCAGCAAAATGACATATATTTTAAAAAAATATTAACAACAATCTCCAAAACCTGATGCTAGAGTGTTTAATCTGGATCAGTGGGCTAGGAGACAAGGCAGCATTTAAAGCTGCCTGAATATTCTGCTAGAAAAGGCTGCAAAGTCAACCTTTTTCTGTTCTTATTCAGTGAACGTTATTTGTACACTAGCCCGACACAAACTTCAAAGGAAGAAGTGGCATTCATAATATAAAGAAAAATACAAATTAACTGCACAGTAACAATACAGTCATATTATTACAGTATTTAATTCTTTTGTAAACTATGTAGGTCACAGCCTTATTAATTTTAATGAAGCATTTCACTTTGAGAGGACTTTAGAGAAAACAAGACTAACTCCTTTGAGCAGAAAAATGTTACAGGGATTTTGAAAGATATTTGTGTACCTCCTCACAATACTAATGCTAAGCTTTCTTTAACATAACTGAGCCTTTCCTTTTGAAACAGAAATAGGTGTAACACCAAGCTAAAAAGAGTTTTGTTCTCCTATAAAACACATTCCTGTAAAGACGTAAAAAAATGCTCCTTGCTTTATATACTCTAGGCTCTTAAAAATGCAGTTTTGTACCCACTTTTCCCAGGTTGAGGCCTTTATTAAGACTCAAGGAGATGGATATCTGCAGTACCTTTGCCAGCCCAGAGAAATACATGCTGTGAAGAGTAACTCAAATGAAAAGAACAAATATCTATAGTGAGTAATAAAAGACTGCTTAAATCCCCATTCACTTTTCTGGCACCAGCAGAGGCAATTTTGGGCTATGATCCTGAATGTGGCTTCATTTGGATATTGTGAAGAGGGGCTCAGAAGCAGCCATGGGTTCCAGGTGCAGGTGAAGGGCAGAGCAGGCACATTAGCACAGACAAGAGAGAAGCAGTGATGGTCACCATCAGTTTCCTGCCAGGTTTGTGCAGTGCTGCTTTGCCAGTGGTCCACTGCAGCTGATTTATGGCTAGCTGCAAAGCACCCAAACTTCTTCCAAAGACAAGACTTTTTCCCTACCCACTGCAAAACATTGCATGAGCTGCATCAGTGACAGGACCAAGTCCAGGCACCCTCTGGATCTGAAGCCAAGACAAGTACTCCTGGTAAGCAGCTGCAGGTGCAAGGAACCTGCCCAGCTCAGTGGCAGCAGGGAGAAGGTGTGGGGCTGTCTCTCGTGGGTTTTACAGGTTTTCAAAAATGCACCTGGACTACATAACCTGAGATTTCTTTTTCTTAAGCATCTCTGAAAATTGAGGTGGAGGGAGAGATATTTCCATTTTACAGCAACAGACTATAAATATCACAGACTTCCTGCAACACAATAGGGGAAATTCCACTGGGGCAGTGGGATAAAGTTAGAAATTGCTTTATTCAAAAGGCATTTCAAACATGCTTGGCCTAGGGCAGTATGGCTCACCTGAGGCTCCCAGGTCCCCAGCTCATCCACAGGGATGCCCCCATTAAGACCCCAGACTGACTGTTCTCTGCAGTCTGTGACCAAGCACCACGAGTGTCACTGAAGAAGAATTTCCTTAAAACCAAAAAGGTTTTGGTGACAAACTGCCCAACCATCTTTACTTTTTCTTCAAAGTCATTCTTCCAGACCTGGGCAGAGGATTCAGTGTTTTTTTCTCATAGGTTTTTGTGTTTCTAGTTTATGACTTCAATTCAAAGTCCCCCTGAACTAACAATATTTTGCATCTTGAACTCATCATCATCCTTAAATTAATTTTTCACTTCTCCTCTTTGTAATCCTGTTTTTCTGTAGCATGAAGACCTGGGGGCAGGACATTATCCTCATTAGGGATGCATTCAAATCCTTAAAGCTAAGTAATTTTCTGTATTCTTTCTCATTAAAATACATGAGACATCAGCCTATTGTATGTATTTTCTGTTCTAAACATTGTCAAGTTTTCTCATGCATGTTTTTTGCTTTATTTCTGTTCCTTAAAAGTATAGAAGTACCCCTGCAAACAAGGTCTCAGAGTTCACAACAAAAGTTATTTTAATGAGCAGCTTTTATTTTAATAAAAATCTGCCAAAATAAGCTTAAAAATCTTTCTAGTTGTCTCACTGCCTGAAGCTAATTATAGAATTAAGTATTGTTGTCTGTATGCACACAAGCGATCTTCTATGACACTTCAAGCTGTTCCCATCCAGAAACATAAAAACATTTTGAGTTAGGGACTGATTGACACAAACTAGATGTGCCTGGGGAGACTTAATAAAAGTCTGAACTTCACTTCTTTTGTGTCCCACTGCACAAGAATTGCATCTTCGAGCACGGGTGAAAAACAACTTTCATGTAACTTCTCTGTGAAATTTGAAATATGTTTTAGCTGAAATGAATCAAAAAATTAAAGAAATGAGTTATACAGATATAGTCTAATGAAAAAGAGTAGCAGTTCAAGACTTAAAAACTCCATAATTCAGGTTTCCTTGGCAAGTCTTTGTTATCTGGTCATAGGGATTTTTGGTTTTCTTTGCTTTCCATTTTTTAAAGTTTTGTTGGTTTTTTTTTTTAACCAGCATTTCTGTTGAAACTTTAATCATTAGATGTCATTTTCTCTCACTTATTGATGATCTGAACATCACTATTCTTCTTTCATATTGGGAAATCCAGGGTAAAGAACTTACCTCCAATGTCACCACATCAGTCAGAGACAATACAAGCTGAGTTAACCCAGCTCAGAGTTAACCTAATTATTGTTATCTTTGCAGATTAAAAACAAATCACAAAAGTGAGAAACCTATTCTGCTGCCACTACCTTTGTAGTTTCCCTGTATAGACATAACAACTTGTCTCCAAACAAGAACTGAGGAAAGGGGCTTTAAAACAGAGGCTTTCATGATTTACACCTAAGCAGCAGTGAGCAGGCTGGGCACAGCTGCCATGATGGTCTCTCATCCAAAAACTGTCAAGCCTGGGACAGTTCAGTTCCAAAGGCCAAACAGTTGTCACTGCTGAACATTGATTAATTTCTGATGGGTCAGTCCATCATCACACAGTTGAAAATGCTCACCTCCTCATGATTCAGATTTAAAAGCACTAAAAAACTGCTCTGTGCCTTCCCAGCTCCCAGGCAAACCAAGGCTGGTTAGCACATTCTCAACACCCCAAGAACTTGTCATCTCACAATTCATTCAAGCTGCAAATGTCTGTGTTCGCTTGGCAGCTAATGTGGAAAGTACGGCGTCCCTCAAAAACTTGCAGCACAGGAATCATCTCTGCATGAGTCTCACTCATTGCATTTTCCACTGGCAGCCCAGAGCAGCCAGGACTCTTGTCTGCACTGCAGCTGCATCTCATCTGTCCAGCTGCTGCTCACTGGCTGCCAGCCAGAGACAATGCCTGGCTCTCACCAGGAAGGAGGAAAGGTAGGAAGTATTTGCCTGCTCCTTCACCCAGATTGCTCCACATACTGTTCTTATGAATGACAGCTTGCTACAACTCTCATATAGACAACCCTTCAATATGATGGGGTTTAGTTCCTTGAAGACACAGTAAGTGGAGCAGAGAGGTGGCAGATGGTGAAGTCTCAAGTAAGATGACAATGTCCTTAAAAAAACTCATGAGGAAGTGTGTATATCCCTTTGAAACCTTTTTTTTTTTTAATGAAATACAGTCAGATTCCTCTTTCGAAGAAACAGAGTGCCAACTGAAAACTCTGCAGGTTAGTGGAGGACACATTTTCCTCTCTAAAGTATTCCCTTGTCCCTCTTTCCTCAAACAGTTGAGAAGCTTGCCTGTTCAAACCCGAGTACCTCAGACTGCAAGTACAGACAGAGCTGGATTAGCAGTAAGGCAACATTTCAAGAGGTAGCCTAAAACCTCTTCTCTATCATCAAATCTGACTTACATGTACAATTAATAGATCATTATTAGGTTGTTTATTCCTGAGAATAAACATGAAAATAAAGCTTTCTTGCTGGGAGAAAGCTGTAGACATATTGTGGCATTTGAGATTAAATACAACATACATTTGCAAAGACACAAATAAATGCGTATATCTGTGTCTGTCCCAGAAATGAGAAATATTGCAGTCCTGATTTATGGGTAAATTCTATCTTCAATGAAAGCTGACTTGCCTAGAAATGAGAGGAGCAACTGGACCCTCAGGACTGACAAGTTTAATGCACAGAGAGGTGATAAAGAAGTAACATTTCATTAACTCACTCTTTGAGAAAAAAATACCCTAAACACTACTGAAAAATATAGAATTAAGTTAAATTAATGAGCATAATTAAAGTGAAGTTTTAATGATGAGATCTCTGTTACACTTTTCAAAATCAGACATTAATTCCATCAAAATTATCAGCTAATGAATGCAAATCCTAACACACTTGCTTCAAGAAGTCTTTATAACCAAGGAAAACATATTAATATTTTACATGTTATAGACACAGTATGCCTCAATGCTTGTTTTGAATTACAAGTTTCCCATAGAAAGAGCAGAGTCTATTTACATAAAATAAACAAATATTAAGCTTTCAGAGACTCTATGGCACCTATAAGTATATCATAATTCAATGACTCCCTATTTTACCTACTTGCAGAACTCTTTTTCTTACAGTCAGGCTGCTTGTCTGACCCACCTGAGGCAAAGCACCACCAAAGGAGCAGCAGTGCTTAATGAGGCATTTGCAGCCAATGCCACCATGTCCTATATCCTATTGATGAAGAAGGATCACTGGTCCAACCACACTTTAGACATCACACTTAGAGATCACACTTGAGGGAGCACTCATCATTATTTTTCTTCCTACACGGCATAATGTAAAACTAACAAAACCCTTAATGCACTTATAACACTTCCAGTCCATCACAGCAGTTCAGGGATTTAATTATCAATTACTTCAGAGTCAGTTTTATGAGGATTAGTATTAATATACATGGGCCAAACCACTCAGCTTATCAGTGCTGCTTAACCAGACTGCTGCATTATGAATGGTGTGGCAAAGGGGAATAAAATCCTCATTATGAGGCACTGCTGCTGTCCTCGATACTGCGCCACAGCGATTTCAGTTTAAAAGCCTCCGCGACACCGCACACTTTGTCACGGGATAGCAACTGGCTAGATCCTTCTGTTTCCATTACCTCGGGGAAGGACTGATATCTCCAGGGTTGGAAACTGGATTAAAAGCTCAGGATCAAGCTGCAAGAGATGCTGATTAGCAATCTTGAAGGCAGGTCTGGTATCCCTGACAGAAAAAGACCCCTTAGTCGCTAGCTGCTTATGCTGAAGTTACCCAAGCTCTCAGACCCCACAACAACCATAAGCAAGTCTTACTGGCTCTGCATCTCAGATGCTGACCATATGTTCACGTATGTCATTTGCTCATGTTTGCAAATATGACTCTATCAAAGCTGTGTTTAATCCTGTTTTTCAAACAGTGCAGCAGAACCAGTGATGCAGATCAAATATACTGCAAATAGTGCTACAGCTAACAGCCAAATATAGGGAAAGTGGTTGAAAATGCTGTTGGGTACCTTAACACATCACTAAAAGGTGTCTGGCCCTACTATGAGCCCCTCTAATTAACACCCCAACAGCTCTGGCATGCCAGGGGTTGCTGTCCTATCCATCCCCTCCATGGCAAACAGCAACCCATCTCTGGTCTGCATGTGTGCTCTTCTATGGATACAGGCACAGGAGTCAGTTCTCTGATGCTTCTGCACTCCTATACTAATCTTATCCTATCTTCCATCACCTCAGCCTTTCTCATGAGCAAATCGTTCTTCTTAAAAGGAAGTATTAAAGACAAAAAGTCTGATAAGCTGACCTATGAAGTTATAAATTGCTGAGAGAAAGATAAAGTCATTTGAGGCATACAAGAAAAAAGGCTTTAGTCAAGGAAAAGGTGATTATAAGACAATCTTGAATGGATAATTGGGAAATAAAATACCAAAAATAAATGGTTGTAAAGAAACCAACATAAGATTTCAGAAGTACACGAAAGATAAGTAAGAGGAGGTATTGAACCAAAGAAGAGCAATGAAAAGTACTTCGCTACAGAATAAGGTATTGCAGAAAAATTAAACACATTCTTCATCTTGCAAGGAAAACGGAAGGTGAGATGCCAGAAGTGAAAACAATGTGTCCTGGGGTGGACAGTGAAAAACTGGAGACATTAGCAACCTCTCCAAAACAAGTCTTGTGTAATTTAAAATCCATAAAAACAGTCAGAGCCCAAAGACCAGATGAGACACACTTTGGGGTCCTGAAAGAGATGGCAGGCAGATTATTGGACTACCAGGAGTTATCTTTAATACCCTTTCTGAAACAGCGAGGTGTCGATAGACTAGAGAGAAGCAAGAAAAATAGCAGTTGTAGGAAGGAAATTATGGAGAGCTATGAATTAAATTTGACTTCCTAAGCAGACAAGCTCCAAAAAAAATTAGTGATAAAAAAAAAATTAAAATTTTAAAAATAGCAAAAAGCCCACTTTTGAGATTATGGAAAATGTTAAGAAATACAACTTCAGTGGAATAGAATCACAGTAACAGGTTGTGCAATTTACTTACGTATACTTCTTATGTACTGGCTTTTTAAAAGACAGTACTACACACAAAAAATGGGACTGATAAGCTGATCCTGTTTAGATTTTAGAATGTCACATAACATAGGAAGACAGTAAATGAATACATGCAAGACGAGCTCCTGTATGGATTAAAAGTGGCTAAGGAAAAGTCATGTCTGCTAGCATCAGTGAGTCAAGATAATGTGCATAATGCATGGGTGATGAATAAAAATGAAGGCAGTGTTCATTTCTGAGGATCAGAAAAAAATGTTTATTTGGTAATAGGTCCTATTTACATTTTCTCTCGTATCTATCTCCCAAATTGGTTCCAATAACACAAGGGCTTACCCTACTCATATCCTGAACTCACAGCCTCTTGCAGTTCCATTTAAATGGAAATTATGATCCAATTACTCTCTGCACCTGTATTCCCATGTTCAGTGCTGGCTGAACTCAAGTCACAGGGCTGAAATGGTTTCTACAACCCAGCCTGCAATCTTGGAGTGTCTCAGAAGTTACATACAGCTGAGTTTGGGCAGCTTCTGCTAATGGCATCAGCACAGATAAACTCCAGATGCAGGGTCAGATAGTAAAGGATACTGGCAAGAGGCACTGTATTACACAGAAACTTGATTTTTCTGATAAAACCCAAATCCTGTTAACCTGTATTACTGACTGAGACTGTCCTCTCAGGGTAAAGTCAAGATGCTCTGGTGTATTTCTGTTCTAAATTTTTCTAAATTTCTCCTGCTTCTTAGTACGGAGAAATGGACCCTGGGGAGAGAGTAATAGTTTTCAAATACCCGCAAAGAGGAAAAGACCCCACAATTACGCCAGATGACAGAAGAAGTAAACTGTAAGTAACAAAGAGGGTTAGGCAAAACACTAGAGAACACTTTAAACTTGAAAATAGGTAATGCATTGGAGCAGTCCTGCTTTCAGAGGCTCCAAGATCTCATATTGAAGGTTTGTATAAATAGTTTTTCATGAACAGGTTAAATAAGCATACATCAGAAGGAATCCCATCCTGGGGCAAGAGGAGGGGCCATGTGACCTTAAGTCATTAATTAACTTTAGCCCTTATGGCTACTTTTAAAAATCTCTGCTGTATTCTAGGCTGTTAAACAGCTGCTATACTTTACTCTGGCAATATTTGATTTTCAGTTGTCTCTGAACTTGTTCCTGTTGAAATGTGCATTTTTTAGACCTCCACACTTTTCCAGGCCACTAAAGAGAGTTCTGTAGAAGTAATTACTGTCTCTTTCTTGTGATGTTGCACACTTCTCCCTCCAGCTCTTCTTGTGCTTTTCCCTCCCCTGTAATTCTGCCCAGGGTCACGCTGAGCTGGGCAATAGCTAGGAAGAAAAAGGTATTAGAAGTGTTGTCTCCAAAGAGGTTTACACCAGGCCTTCAGAGAATCAAGATCTCTGCTGGCACATTTGAACACTGCCCAGGTTTTCAGAGCACGACATGGTGGGTAATGTCAAATCCAGACATCTTCATGATGGAAGAAAATGCCTCATTACCTTCCCCAGAAGAAAACCAAAGACTTTTCAGGCATTTACAAGGCAGAGGAAGATAAAAAAGTTAAAAAATGAGAATTAATATTGAAAACTATCCTCTTTCTTTGACAATGACCTGTTAAACAACCTTTGCACAAGTCCCAGACTCCCTAGCCAGCCTTGCCGCAGGATAAAAAGACACACCTCAAAGAGTGCTGTTGGAGATTTGTAGTATCAGGTCAAAATGTTGCTCATTTTGTGATTTTTCTGTCTCAAAAAAAAAGGTATCTTATTGGTGACTACAGTAAAGGGAAAGGAAAGAAAGTTCATACTTTACCTGAAGCATCAGGATGGTAGAGGCTGGGAGGACTTGTTATTTCTCCTTGCTGATGGAGACAACTCCCCGAGGACCTTTGACTGGCAATGAGAATCCTGCTCTTGGCAGATGGCAACCTGGACACTGCACCCAGCCCTAACTGTGGCTTCAGGATCATGGCAGAGCGATAAAAGCTTGGTGGCACCTCATAGTGACCGTACGGCGCAGGGCAAAATTCATCTTTCGCAGGCCTTTCCCCAACCTGCAGGAAAATCATTCACACAGATATTACACTATAAATCAACAAACCCAGACAATATGGAGCTCCAAATTGCCTATAGAGGCTAAATTTCTCTCCTTGTGAATCTGGTCTTCACAGCACTGCAAACTTCCAAAAAGATATGGTCTTACTATATGAATGGCTCTTCAAAAATATGTATATTATACTCTCAATATGCAACTACACCCAAATAAAGAATTGGTACCTTCCCCAAAAGAAAATGGACAAATGGAAGACCTTCAATTAGTGAAAATGAGGGTACTGTTAAGTCACAAAAGGTTATATTATTTACAGAGGTAGATACACTAAGAGAATGCATAAGTGGAATTTTTACTAGAAGTTATTTAAAATATTCTTGCCCAATTCTGGGAGAAGTTGGTTTTAACTTAGCTAAAAATAAAGCTGGAGGTGTTTTAGGTACATTTTATCAGAGAAATTGTACTGCCAAATAATTTCTGTGAGAAAAAAAGAATCCCCAATATGTTCTCACTGCAAAATGTTCATTGTAGTCTGTGCCCCTCAAGTTCCTGGAAAGAGACCTGGTTGTGGATGTGAGCACACTTCTCTAACTTATGCTTTCAGAGGCCTGTTGAATATTCCAAATCACAGCTATGAAACCCATCTGCCCATGTAATTTTGAGAAAAAACCTATCAGATTTGCACATGTGAAACATTTACTATTTATCATAAACAGATGCTGCTTTGTTAATATCACTGACAAATCTCTCAGTATTTTAATGGGCATTTATTGTAAGAACAGCAGGATAAGGCCCAAGCTGGAAGTATTTCCAGCTCATAGCTGGCTCATAGCACTGAATTTGCACTTGACGAATGACCTGGTTCTGTGATTCAGCCCTTGCATCTTCATGCATCCTGGCTCCCACCTTTCCGTGCTGCTTCATGACTCAGGACAAGAGTGCAGAGTTCTTCACCTCTCACATTTGCCAAGAACTGTTTGCACTTCTGAGTAGAGTCCGGCTTCTTCGCTATTTTCTTATAAAACGCAATATCATCATAATGTAGAAAGGACCTATGAATATTTTTTCAGTCAACCCGTTTAGGCCATGGGAAAAGAAAAAAAGCATAGGAAATAGGAAATCTGAACTAAATTTGTTTAAAAATTAATCAAAAAATGCCACAGGCTACCTAGGAAGAAATGTAACTGCCAATTAATTAACTCTGCTGTAAGTTATGATGCATATAATATGCCAAATCAATTTCTATTTAGCAATTATAAGCATTAGAATATGCACTTCAACATTGACTATAAAAGCTTTGATCCTAGCTCCTTCAAGAGCTTTAATCCTAATTTAGCAAATCTTTAATATGCTAAGAGACAAGACTGGCCTTAAACTATGAAATATAGAACATTTGAGGCCTCTGCACAGGAACTAGGAGGGTAAATGCAACAAACACTGAGCTTTATAGTTTTGCCCTATATTTTTTCCTCTGTTTGCAGTCCTATTTCCTGCCATTAGATCTTTGTCTTTCCTTTTTTATTATACTCCCATGACCTATTTTAAGTTAGAATGCAGTTTTTTGCTGTATAATATGAATGATTCTGTAGGCTTAGACTGCAGATGTCTGGCTTCTTACTTCAGTTTCTAGATATGAGATTGTTTTTCTGGATAAGCCTCAGTTATCTTCTCTCTCTCTGATAAATTTATTTCTATCAGATTACATTATGCATACTATCATTTCATATTTAAACGAAAGTTAAACACGAGTGCCATGTATTTCAGTGTAAGGAAAAGAAAACCTTTACATATAGAAAATAAGCATTTTTTTATAAACTGGGTCAGTTTATTCAAATCTTCTCTCACGCCATTTCTTCTTTATTGACAGTATGCTAGGAGTTAACAGAGAAAAGCAACAAACATGTACACAAAACCAATCAATCACAAGCATAAAACCTCTTCTCAAGGTGAGAGAAGTGAGAAGGACTTAGAATAGAATCATTTAGATTGGAAAAGACCCTTAAATAATCAAGTCCAACTGAATTTGCCCAACTATCTTTCAAGAATTAGATGCTATTTTTTGAAGATCCCAGTTTTGGAGGACATGGACATGTTATGAAGATATACTATTTTTTCCTTTCTATTTAACTGTCAATTCATGAAGTGTGAAATTCAATGGGTCGCAATAGAATGATATAAAATTATGGCCATTTTAAAGCTCTTCAGAAAGATATGGATTAATATGATCCTTGTTAGCACCCTGTACTAGATTTTTGTATGAAGGACTTCTAGGGAAATGATCTGTTGCAGCCTGTCCATCAAGAAGGTCAGCCCAGAGTTTTGTTCTTTTCCGTGGGGCTGTCTGCTCATTACCCATACACCCATGAATTAATTTGTTAGAACGAGCCGGAAAAGTCTGCAACAAATAATTTGAGCCTACAGGAATTTCCACAGGCTGGGTATTCCTGAGCAGAGCTGGCAGCATGGCCAGCAGGTACGGATGCCCAACACTTTCCATCATGTTACTTTGTTTATAACATCATCAAACATTAATGCCTTGGGGAAGAATTTGCTTGTCAAGTGCCTGCTTCAGGCAACTCATTGGGAAAAGAGTTGGCAACATCAGTTCAGGCAGTTCAAGTAACAGGATCAAGGGGAGAAACTTTTGGTTTGACTACATATAAAACAACTCCCCCACCTCCTTTTTACCTCAGCAGGCTTTTTGTTCCAGCCAACTTTAGTCCATCCTCTCTGGAGCACAGTGATGTCCGTGCTGGGGAACAGACCCAAAGTGGTGTTGGATGGGGCCAGCATGGTCTTGGTGAGGCAGGCAGGAGAGCTGGTGATCAGCAGACCGCCTTACACACCCTCACCAGATCAGGGCTCTTGGCAGCAGCCATGAAACAGTGAATAAAGTGACCACTCTCTGACAGCACACTGTATGGGTAAACTCTGAGCCTGCAGACCAGGCTGATCCATGCTGGTCCTTGGGAGCAGCCTAGGGGTGAGCACACTCTGGCAGAGCTGGATCTTGAGCTAGGGAGCGTGCTCCCAGTCCAGCAGTACAGACAGCCTTTTCCAAGCCTTGGAGGCTATATCATTCCACTGTTCAGTTCCCTAGGACAGATACACTCTTTGGGTCCCTGTAACTTGATTTGCCCTGTAACTTCCCATAGAGGCAACTGGGAGAACAAAGAGCCCACAATCACCTGCTGGTGCTGACTAGACAAGGGTGAGGTCTGCAATGAAATGGGGAGCCCATGTTCTGATGAAGGATGTGGACAGCAGTGTCCTGCTCTGGAAAAGCGCTGGTTTTCTTAAGCATTTTGCATTTCACCTTGAGAGGTTTTCCTTTCTTTCCTTTTTTTTTTCCTTTTTCCTTTTTTGATGGAGATGGGCATGAAAAATCTGTCTACACCTTGCCAATCCTCTAAAGAAAAGCACTGGGGGAGCTGCCAACTTCACAGGCAAGGCTGTCCATTCAGCCTTAACTCAATTCTGCTATGGACCCAACACCTCAGCACAGCTGGACTGCCTTTGTGCTGGGGGTGGGAGTTTTGTCTGAGCTGCTCTGAGTGGGCTTTGGCACAGGCAGCTCAAGAAGCCCTGCAGGCTTCCCACAGCACAGCGGGAGCCCTCGAGTCTTCTCATAGAGTTCTCCAGGTCTTTTCTTGGAGTCTCCTGTCCAAGATGGTACCTTCTTATTTCTTCTACACCTGGCACCCAGGGGGATATTTAATTGTTCCTACCACTCAGCTGAATGATGTTTAGGGATTACAGGTTTGGCTCTTAACTGCTATTAACACTACCATAGCTATATAAGGAGCTACAGACTGCTAATCAAAGCCCTACAAAGACAATGCTGGACGTGTGAAATAGGTCAATCTGGGATTTTTTTCCTCTAACCGAGACAGTGGCCATCGTGCCAGAGTCTCCTTGTTTCCAAAGCCTCTAAGTCTTCCACACTCTCCCTTCAGCTCAGTGATTTTGATCTATTTTAATGCATCCTAATTGGTTTCTTTTGGATTACACATCACTCACCTGCTACTAATCCATACTGTGCACAGCTGCTCTTTTAAGCATCTGTTCACCTCCATGGATTGATCATTTTCCTTTCTCTTGAGCCATACTAAGCCAATTCAAGGCCCCTTTGTATTCCTCCAGTTGGCAGGACAGCAGATCCAAGAAAGCAGATTCCACCTTCTTCTATCAGCTCCTGATTCCTGGGCTAATGCAAACTCATAATGCAAACTGCAGTCTGACTTTTTCTTTTCAGCCTCTTCCCCAGTCAGTCCAGCTTCTCTGAAGAAGCAGCTTGCTTGGGTTCAGATATTGGTTGAAATACCCACCAAAAGTCATATTTCTTGGAGGAACAGGGGAAGATGCTTTGTATCCTCTCCAGCCCATAAGTGTCCTAGTTCTAACCCTAGTCTAGAGAAATCACACTGCAGACTTGCCACAACCAGAGTCCTTTTTGTGCTAAAAACAGTCCTCAGCAGTGCTCAGAAATCTGTCCTTTGTTCACAGATGTGTCTGCAGATCCTGCCTGATTATCTGAATCCCAACTCTCACAGACAATTGTGGTCTTCAGAGGGTCATGCCACCTACAAACAGTCTCCAGCCAGTGCACAGTCTGGGTCATTTTAGCTTTCATTCCATTGCCATGCATTAAACAGTAAAAAACTAGTGGTTGTTGTTTTTTGTTTTTTTTTTTACAAGGTGATTTTGAAGATATACTAATGATGGCTGGAATAGACAATTTTCCAAAGACTTTAGTAATTCTTTCTCTGGACATAAAATATAAGGGACAGAGCTGGAAACTGAAGTTAAAGGAAAAAGGACAGCAAACACTGTTCTGTGTTTGTGATGAGAAATAACTATAATCGTTGCTCACTTCAGTAGGTTTCTGGTTAAAATGCCCATAAGGGTCAATCTACACTCATACACAGTACCTTAATTTGGGTATTTGCCAGGTTTTGACTGCGAACACTGTCACTAAATTTTTTATTTCAGTGCTGTTCCTTGGATCTATATCATATGTAGAATGAGGTATGGAGTAAAATAGCCTTAATAACACCACAAGACACAGAGCAAAAAAACCACATCTTTTTTTAAAAACTCATTCAAATAAAATCATTTGTATTATCTTTAGTGTTTACATGAAAAGCTTGGTTATTGAACTATCACAGGGCCCAAGCAGTGGATGCAAGAGCACATGGCAGGCACAGCTTGCCCTTTCCTGTCCTTTCTCCACCTACCAAGCAAGCTCATCCTTCCTCCACTGTGCTCACCTCCCAGCAGGGATTTCAGAAACTCAAGGCTCCTGCCCAGTTTAGCAAGGCAGAAACACAGTGAGATATCTGGAGCCAGAGGTGTCTGGAGGGATTTCCATCACATTTTGGCTGCTCAGGATGGCTTTCCGGGGAAAAGAAGAAATCTTTTTTGACATGTAGGTCAGTGTAGAAACAACATTAAAATTAGTCAGAAGTAAATCTTGTTTTGTGTTATATGTATAATCCAAAAAAAGCTCTGATAGTCTCTGGGTTTCCATACAGCTAAACAGAATGGAATTAGTTTAGACCTCTAGTGCTCTGTCTACAAAAACCTGCCAACTTTCCCATTAGGAAGGAAAAAGTCTGTATGGGCAAATTAAAATCATTTCCCAAAGCTATTCTCTGGGAAGTAAAATAAAACCAAAAAAAAATTTATTCAATTCAGCATGTCCTTTCTAAACATTCCTATTTATAATACTAGGAGGTGTCCCATTTGCTGCAAAATACTGGAAGAACACAGTGACAACATCCAGCAACAGCTAAGATATCTCAACAGGGTCAGTATCAGAAACAGTTAGGTAAGTTTATTCCTAATGATCACACATTGTTTTAGGATTTATTTCATATTTGAGGTTTGAGAACTAACTTCTGGCAGCAGCAAATAAGCAAATGATCACCACTTGGCACACAAAAGCAGCTGTCTGAGCTGCAGAAACTTACCTCCTGCAGAAACTTCTCGCTCATGGGACTGAAGTGATGACCTGGAGGCCTAATTCCTGACACGACTAGCCCAGAACCAAAGAGCCTTGGCTTCTGGGGGTCAGGTTTAAATTTGTCATACAGGATGCTGGCAGGCTTTGCCTCCCCTCCGTTGGACGCCTTCTGCTCCGCGGAGATGGGCACGCTGCACGTGGGGCTGTCGAAGGGCAGCCCTGCTGGTGTGAACAAAGGGTCGAGCTGCTCTATGGAACGAGGGTTTCTCCTGATGTATGTGATGATTTTAGGTCTCACAGGCTTGGGCCGGGGAATGGCAGGTTTTATCTCGACTCCTTCTTCCAGCTTTTCACTGCAGTCACTGTCCGCGCCGGCCTTATCTGTGAGGGAGCCCTTGGGGTGGACCAGGATAGGTTTTGGGATGGCGCTGCTGCAAGCAGTCTTGATAGGCACTTTAGGGGATATGTTTAACAACTGTGTGCTGTCAGTGGGAGGTAGGACTGAGGAGGGTGACAATTTGTCGTCATGAAGTGCATAAAGGTCCTTCAAATTACTGTTTGATAGCGTGGGCTGACCATTAACATCCGGCGTTGCCACTGGGTGCACAGGAGTTGGGGCACATAAAAAGACATCAGCCTTTGTTGGAATGTTACAGCTCTCTGGTGCTTCCTCTGGAGGATGTTTCTGTACATTAGCTATTTCTTTCCTTGAAACTGAAACATTTGAGGTTTCCACATCACTGCTGTGACTGTCAGGTTGTTGGTTTGACGCTGTCTCTGCACTGCGTGCTCTGTGATGCTCTGAGGGATCAGAAGCAGGCACAGCAGCATCCTCAGTGCTTTCTTTGACTAGCATCAGTTTATTCTCATTAACTTTCAAGGGTCTGCCGTCAGGTCGATTAATATCATGTACAGGAGGTATCTGTTCACACACTGTTTCAGTGCAACCCGTGTCAACTTCATGTAAATTTTTGTTTTTTCTCGGTGTCACTTTGATGCTGGATTTACTACTGCAGGTGAGTGGAAATATTGTTTCCATTTCCTCATCAGTAAAATATTCCTCACCAGCCTGGCTGGTTGCCTTGCTGTCACTGTCATTGCTTCCTCTCCCTTCCCCACCAGTGATGATGTTATCATTTTGCAATTTATCATCAGGATGAGTTACTACCTGGCTTGACAATGGGTCCTCTACTCTATTACTGGTGTCATGAAAATGGGATACTTGAAATTTTGACGTGTCAGACCCAGAGCTTTTCTGTTCCTGCACTGCTGTGTTTTCAGCTCTTGGACACCCCAGGAACTCTACCAGCATAATTCTCTCAATCTTTTGTGGATATGTATTTTTATATTGTAGTGATGGTGCAGTCCTAAGCTCCAGTTTTTTACTTTTATCACCCTGACCTAATTGTGCTTCTGATTTACTAGCAACCTCATTGAGCTTAACAGCTGAATGTTGAGAATGAGAAGTATGCAGTGTGCTTTCAATGCTAACATTTGGTACATTTTCTGGTTTACTTGTTTTCTTGTTCCCTGAGGTAGATGGCTTGGAATAAAATACAGTATTTTCCTCTGAGGTATTGTCAAGCGGACGAAACACCATCCCAAGAAAATGATCCGTGGATGTTTTTTGGGATTTCTCTGTACTTCCTACCAAGTGGTGAGACCTGTCGATGGAGTCCAATGATGCAGAAAGCAGACGTTTACACGACACGCGGCCAGCGCCGTCTTTTGCAAATGTTTCAGGCTGAGGAGAAAATTTGCTTGGTCTTCCCAAAGAAAGCCTTTTAATTCTCTCCACCTCCACAGTCCTGGACATTTTTCCCTTAGGAAAGTTCTGGGTGAAGTCAATATCACCTTTGGAGACAACCTCCAGGTTGGCATCGTTTGTGCTACTTTTTAAATTGGACAGACTTTGTCCTCGGCTAATCCTGATATGCCTTGATATATCCTTACCTTCACTGGTCTTACAATCTTTCCCCATTTCCCTGCTTGTGGTGGAGGGCAGCTTACTTTCCTGTGCACTGGTGTGACAGGTTCGAGAGTCTTTGAAGGTCAGAAGTTTATTTTGCTCTGTAGGCAGATGAGTCACTTTCTCTGTTCCTCCAGAGTATATATTCCCACTCTCATCTGTCAAATCATGTTTCTTAACCTCCCCGTCAGTGGTTCTAACTTTTGTTACAATTTGGTTGGCATTGCTATCCCCAACATTCACGATGCTTTCATTATTGTTTCTAATTTCGCTGCGGTTGTCCTGAAGCTGGGAATAACACGACTTGTTTGGAATTAGTGGAGCACTCATTTTGGAGCTTCAGGTGACTGCTTTTTTTTTTTTTTTACGGCAGTTCTAATTAATGAGAAGGTGTTTTCCCCTATCAGATTAACTTTTATGCATGCTTCAGTTATATATTTAAACTAGAACTGATCAGTAGAAAATTCATCATCAGAAGGCTTGAAGTGTCTTCTCAGAGTCACATTTTTCTGCTGCTCAGTTGTTTCTTCCACAGTTTCTGGACTTAGGAAATCTTTATGATGTGCTGTAGAGAGGTTCAACAAAAGCAAAATAGATCTGCCAAGTTCCTTCTGAATGAGAGCCAGTTAATCCAGCCAACCTAAGGGGGAAAAAAAAAAACCCAAACACAAATAAAACAAAAAACCCAAACAGACAACATTACACTGATGTCAGGAATCATGCTATCTAAATCAAAGTTAAAATCAACAGCACTCCCAGGTATAACCCCCAGGACAGAATGTTTTCAAACACTTTGAATGGTGTTTCAATCACAGCTTTGCTCCCAGCAAAGCTTCTTAGTGTAGTACAGATCTCTGACTCGAGAAGCTAAACAGCAAAAGCTGTCCTGGTTAGAGGTGTGGTTGTTACTGTTTTACAGACACATAGGTTTAAAACTGGAAATAGGAAAAAACAGCCAGGTGAGGGTGGGATCCAGTCTTGAGGGTCTAAACATTTGCATATTGCTTCAACAATTATTACACTAAGAGTGGTTACTGAAGCATGTAAAGTATCATTGTATAGATTAGCCATAAATAATAAAATTCCAGGTCCATAGAAGTTGTTTATGGGTTTTTCTCCTCGCCTTGTAGAAATCACTGCCATTCTTGTGCTGACACCCCATCCCCTTTGACATTTCTTAGCCAGATCTACAGATTCCAAGAAAGCAAAAGCTATGGCTGGAGGCCTCCAAGGAAAAAAAGTATTTTTTCTGAGACAGATGAATGTGTGATTTTTAAATATAGAGGATTGTACACCAATCCCAATACAGTGCATCTCCTTTTGGCTCCCTCACACGTGTGGCTTCAGGAGCCCAGATTTTGTCCTCTCTCACCTCCAACAAGGTGAAGGTGAGATTTCTGTCTATTCCATGCCAAAATTCCCTCTCTGAGGTATTTCTTGTACCCTGTGTGTTCATACCCTTTATCATGAAAAAACATGGACTCTGGAAATTGGAACATGTTCCACAGTTCCCAGAAGCTGGAATTCAAAGCACTTGTGATACCCCCAGCTGCGCTGGGTTTCTAGCCAGAGGCTCACAGGGGCACTAATTAGAAGTGCTGAATAAGTCCAGTGCTCTGTCTACAGTATCTGGGTGCCAGTCTGGGTCCCTGTGTTCACTGAAAGCATCTTCACACGCAGTGTGTGGAGAGGCCGTGCTGGTGTGCTTCAGAGACCAGAGCAAGTACTTTGGCTTAATGTTGCTAGTACAAACTTATTAACATGAAGGTCAGGAAATACCAAACTCAGGGCATTGCTCAGCCTCAGTATGCCCAGTTGAGACTAACCCCTTAAAGCTGATGGACAACGATGGACTCTGTGCACCCAGCACTCCAATTTCATCTCCTCTTGTGACATCCAGTCTCAGATTAGGGATGTCAAAGACTTGAAGAACCCACTACATTATTACAATTAACATCCATACAATTACTCAAAGATATTTTCTTTTTTTGCAGCATATTGCCTGATTGTAAACAATACAAGCTTCCATTCTGCTACAGAACAGACAGGACTCCTACTAAATTAATATAAAAATATAATCTATTTTCTTGTTAAGGAATACAAACTTTGGAGCTTGGTTCAGTCAATGGGTTGAACATTTACATATTGTGATAGGTCCTTTTGGAAGTAAGATACATGGTTTTGTGTTACAGTTGGGACCTTAGATTTGATCGTTCTTGTGTAAATAGCTGCTATTTAAGAAGTTTTGGCTTGGTTTTTCTGCAAGATAGTTTATTTTAAATGGCACTGTCCAGGCTCAACTTCACTATGCTCTTTGGAGTCAGTGAGATGAAAAGACTCAGCTGTGTCTGGGTTCTGCTGGCTCTTCCTCTATTTTTTATTACTCATCTCTCTTGACTGATGTTGGCTGACATAGACACATCTGAAGTCACTCCCTGCTGTGGAAGAATTCTCTGAGATGAGAGGGATATGAACCTCCTAACTCTTCAGATGCCCTCCTCAGCACAGGAGAAGGGAGTAAGAGGAGTCTCAAGCCCAACAAAGACAACACTATATCACTTAGCAGCATTATCACTAGGGACTCTGGACAAGAAACATGTCTGCCATCTTAAAGACTGCACTTGGTATATGTGAGGATTTATATGGATAAAATTTTCTTGATATTGTATTATGTAAAAATATCCCCTCTGAACCACTGAGAGTAGAAAATTAAGTCATAGCTCTCCATGTCACAGCATCTTGGCAGGATGCAATAATTTTATTTGTGAAAAAAAACCAAAACAAAAACCCTTTACAAAGTTGTGTGAACACGCTAGACAGCAGAACAAAATTATATCCACCAGACTATGTTTAGCTATGAATCCCACAGGGAGAAGAAAAGTTCAAGGAGCCAGAAACACAATTATATACTTCTGTTTAACTCCAGCAGTATCAGGTTCCTTCTAAGATGTCTATCTCTTATGAGACTCTATTTTAAACCTGAGCCCATTTAATGATGATCTAGGAAAGAAGCCTACAAGAGTTTCTTCCCATCTGATATTGCAGTTCCTTCACTACGCTCCAAGTTACATTTGGCCAGCAGGTCTCACCCTAACCTCTAGAGACATCAGAAAGAGGGAGAAGCTGAGCTGGATGATTTTTGCCCCAGGACATGCAGCAAGGACTACATCAGGAGAGCTCAAGTTTGTAAAATAAAACTGGCTGAAAAAAGAAAGCAGCAGCTTGCCTCTGAATAGTAACAGCGGTGCTTTTTTTTTTGTTAAACAAGCAGTGCAGATATATTGTTATCCTCAATAGGAATTGAAAAAAGAAAAATGGTGATGAATTCCACACTATTGGTTGTTTGTTCTGTTTTCAATTTGCCACAAAAATAGAACAGCAGTAATTATGAGATATGCAAAGGAATAATCAAAACATGTGGACAAATAAAAATGGAAATAAAGAAATAAAACCTGAAACAGGCTGAGAATTTTGCTTCCTCTATAAACTTTTCCTAATGCAGGCTGTTACAGCTGCTTACCCATCCCAGTACTGAGAGTCTTAAACCAGAATATTTACAGCAAGATACACAAAAACATCTGGGTGTTCTGGTAACACTGCACATGGCTCAGACCGATTGCTCTTTCGGTGCAATGTGCATGAGTAGCACCTGAACGCCTCATTAACCATCTGCCACTGAACTGATGCCTCTTCCTACTACCATAAAACAAAACAAAACAAAACAACCCCAAACAGCAAAAAACAATGAGTTTGTAAATTGCTGGGGCAGAGCCAGTAGCCTGCAAAAAGTCAACTGTGGGCCAGCATCCCCCATCAGCTGCCCACTCCTGCAAGGTAAATGCTCTCAACCCAGTGGGGTAGTGGGTCATGCTGCCCAAGAAATAGGATTGCACAGGCAGGTTGTTCACTAGGAGAGGAGAGGGTTCCAGGTAGACACCTCACTGCAGCCTTTTAGTACTTAAAGGGACCTTATAAAAAGGAGGGAGAATGACTTTTTACATGAGCAGATATTCATAGGATAAGGAGAAATAATTCTAAACTAAAAGAAGAATATTTAGATCAGATATTAGGAAGAAATTCTTTACTGTGAGAGTGGTGAGGCACTGGAATAGTTTGCCCAGAGAAGTTGTGGATGCTTCATCCTTGGAAGTGTGCAAGGCCAAGTTGGACAGGGCTTCAAACAGCCTGATTTAGTGGAAAGTGTTCCTGCCCATGGCAGGGGGTCAAACTAGAAAATCTTTAAGGTCCCACTCAACCCAAACCACTCTATGATTCTGTGATACATGGGGAGAACCTGGGCACCAGTACACCTGGCAATGACTCAGAGAGGAGTCAGGAGGTCTGATGAGGTGTTTGTCCTCCTTGA
Source organism: Acrocephalus scirpaceus scirpaceus (assembly GCA_910950805.1). Lineage (NCBI taxonomy): Eukaryota > Metazoa > Chordata > Aves > Passeriformes > Sylviidae > Acrocephalus > Acrocephalus scirpaceus. The sequence continues at coordinate 47,913,747 of OU383774.1, read as the reverse complement.
GGGCAGCTACGACTGCTTGATCACAACTCGGTTCAAAGCACAAAGTGAGAAATCTCCATTTCTCCATCTCCATCTCTGAGCCTTTTCCCTCAGAGGCTATCATGATCAAGAGCTCCAAGTTCTTAAACTCCTGGAGCATCCTGGACAAGGGCTGAGCACAAACTCCAGCTCTGCTGCCTTCTGCACAGGCAGCACACATCCAAAGGATGAGAGCCTTCGATGCATTACAACACCCACAGATAAACTCCTGCAGAAAAAGACCCTCAGGAAGAAATCTTGGCCCACAAGAAAGACACTCCTGTTGTCTGACCAATGCAGGGAGACAGATGAAAGCAGATGAGGGATATATTTGCATGAGGTGGGAAACAGATGCAGTTTTTACAGTTACTACGGAAAACTGGCACGAGCAGATGCCTCCTGATAGGCACAGTCTTCCCAAGAAACGCCATGGGAGAGAAGTGGCAAACCAGGCAGAGCCTGGCTGAGGCCTTCTCTGGGAGACAAGATACCACCACATCCAATGCCAGCACTGCACGCTGCCAAGAGCTGAGCCCACAGATGAAACAAATACAGTGTTGGATGGAAAGGAGGTGGGAATATCTCCTTGGGAAGCCCAAATCTTCATGAAGAACTATTTCTAATAGTGACAGAAGCTGAAAGCTGATACTAGGATATTAAAAAAACAAAAAGGCCAATAAACCTTTTGGAGTGGGTAATGTACAAATGGAATTAATTAAAAGTTGTGCAAAAGTACTCACCCAGGCATGTGATAATTTTGTTAATGTGATTTGGGAGGGTGAGAACTAAGATTTGGATACAGTCCCCAACAGCTTCTATTCATAACGAAGCAGACACAGCTGTTTGAGGAAATTACAGCATAATCTCATCTTTGGCAGATCCTGTGGAATTGTTGCTGTCTGTCATGAAGAGGACAGTCCTTCTGAGAGACAACTTTCTGCCTGACAAGCAATTAGAACATAGGCAGAGAAGAGATGACAGAGCAAATGTTAAATTTTTACGCACTGTAAAGTGGCAGGAAGGCAGTTCTGATTCAAAAGTAAAACTGAAATTATTTGAAGATATTAAAAGCTTTTGTAGAGTGCAGCTCTGCAGCATTTCCAGAATTTCAATGTTTTAGTGTGTTTAATGTCTCTATAGTCAATAAATTTTATTAGTTATTTATTTCCAAGATTACATATTTTATACCTTTTTAAGTATACTTATAAAAACTAATGATAGAACAGCTTATGATTTCATAGGCCAAGGCAATTTTTTCTGTTAGACTTTTATTTTTATTCCATAATAAAACAGTTTTGATTTTATCCAAATAATTAATAAATTTATGCTGGTCTATCAAATCAATTTTATAAAAATTATTATGAACAAAAGAGACTTTAAACATTTACCATATTTAGCTTCAAAATTTTCTAAAACAAACATTTTCATTTTCAGTTCCAAATAATATTTCAAGATCAAATTTACTTCATCTTGCCAAGGTTTTCAAATGGCAAATCAGGTGACACAGAAAGGTTACCTCCCCTACCCAAACTAGTACTTTTATTTTCTGAAGTGACAGGGTGATAACAAGCCCAGTGGAGAACTCTTGGTTCTTGCTTTCACAAGATTTAGGATGAGCCATTTCTTTGTGCTTTAATTCACTGTATTTCCAGAGAGATTTTTGGTTCAAGCCTTCAGTAATACTATTTCCTTATACAACACACCTGAGAGATCCCTTGGAAGTAGCATCACTTCCAGTTTTCTGGAAATCATCACCACATGCAACACTCCTGAAAGCACAGCCAAAGGTAAAGGTGCTAAAGCAAGGTTACCCCCTGACCTTCCCAAAGGAGAGGAGGTGGCAGCACCTGAAACAACAGGACTGAAAAATAAGCTACCAGCATGAGACCCCAGCCCTGGAAACCACTGTAGCAGCTGGCAGTATCATGATGTGTAATTGGCCTGCAAGTGCAACTTTCCTTTCTGAATAAACTGGAAGAAGAAAAACCTAGAGAGATGCTCCAAGTTAGAAACATTTATATGCATCCTTAATTGCCTATGTATGGCAACTGGAGGACATCAACACAGTGGATGGAGCACAGGGAATGAAGGCACTGCTTCTCCTTTGGCTGAATACCCCTCTTCAGCACTGGAGTGTTTTATCTCACAGGCCCTACTGAGGATGGGAAACAACCATGACCACGTACTCTTAAGCTAAAGGAACCTGTGCTTTCATAGTCTCCCCAGGAAATAGACCCACAGTTTTTCCTGCCATGGCAGTGGCAATGGCAATGCAAGAGCAGAAACTTTTGTACATCTTCGTAATTTATCTCCAGTTACGCCATGGGGATCCGTATGTCTTCAATTCAAGTTCATCAAAAAGCTTCCCCAATAATGTATATAATTTTCTTTTTGTAAGAAACTTGTAAATGTATGAATTTGGTGGTTTTGGGGGATTTTTTTGTCAAAACTTTTGTAATACAATACTCTAATAATTTATTACCTGTGAGCGCTGAATTCCCAAAGTACATTATATGAAAAGTATCCTGCTGACTGCTATTTCAAAGGAGTACAAGATTTGGGATTAAAGATTCTCATTATCAAAACTGACAAATTATTTTCATTATTAACATCAATCAAGTCTCCACCAGGCATAAGCCTGAATAGTTGTTTTTCAAGACTTCTTTATTTTTTACATTTCTACTTGATTTCAAATATTCACAGTTGGGTAGGACAACATACTCTGATATAAGCAATCCTATTAATTAGTTATTCCCCAAAAGGCAAAAGTCTCTGTCTTAGCAATGGCAACCAGGAGGCTGATTGATAATCACAGCAACTAACCTTTGAACAAATGTCTGATTTTATTTTAATGCCAGATAAGCACACCTGGCTAAAGGTATAGGAAGAGCTCAAACTTTCTGGGGCACACTGCTGTTCAATTTGAGGACTTGAAAGAAAAACAAATAGCAGAACCTCAGGGAAAGCCACTGTGAAGACAGTATCAGATAAAGGCATCCTGCCTTTTTAAGTAGTATGAGCTGGTAAATCGAGCAAGGCAAGACCTCAGCCCAAGCTGTGTATATCTTTATTGCCACAGCCATGAGCAAAACACAGGCAGTACGAGAAAAGCTCGAATCAAAAGCCCAAAGGAGACAAAATTATCACTTATCACCCCGAGGCACCATAGAGCAAATGAAAATGGCAAGAAAGAAAGCAGTAAAGAAGTTTTCTTGGAGAAAAACTATAGTCAAGGCAAAAATTGATTCCTCTAGTGCAAACAAATGGAAGAAAAATTATGTATCAAATCAAGTCCGTGCTGCCACAGCACAGCCCGTCTGTTATACACTGAGACATTACCCAGGGGTCAAGCCCAAACACCAGGCATGGGGACAGCCCTCTGCACTCTTCCTTTTGCCCAGGTGCCAGAGGGGAACCACACATGCCCTGCTGCACCACTGAGCACTCTTGGGCACAGTGCCACTGACGTAAACAGGAGATTGCAGTGAAGATGAGAGAGGCACCATCAGCTCCTACTGTTCTCTATCAGAAGGGAGGGGGCAGCAAAGGGATTCTGCCCATCCTTTCTGGTGCCTTCACCTCACAGAGCCCAGCCAGAAACTTGCTATGTCCCTCTCTATCCAAGAACATGAACTGCAGTTCATCATAAAATCTGCAACAGCTGGACAGTGGATGCGTGGGGCCCCAAAACACTGCTTAATTTATTTCTGTGCACCACAAAATCTTGATGCGGGAAGGGGATTGTGAAACGTTTCCAAAATGATCATTGTTTTTTTTGCTAAGGCTGCTAAATCTTTCCTGGCTTCCAAAAAACATCTGGGGGACAGAAATAAATAGATTTAGTTATAACACTCAAACATGAAAAAAAGTTCATAAATTTGCTTCCTATTGAGCAGAAAACCCAGAAACTCAGAAGCTTTGTCTACTCCAGCAAATTTACCCACTGCTGATAAAGCAGTTACAGCTGGTACTGAGCTCAGTTTAACTTCAAGTGTAGCCAAGGGTAAACTGTCTTTCTGCATCATTTTTTGAATTCTACTGAAATCAATGGCAGGTAAATGTGTCAGTTCTTAACTGAATACCTAAATACGAATTTAGAACCCTAATTTTAGATTGCTAGGTTTGCACATTTCAGTTTGAACCACAACCAATTCTGTAATGCTGTCAAATTTCAGAAATGCTTTTGCAGTCAAACTTTGTAAATATTACTGTAATCCATCAGTAAAAACTGAAACAAATGTGAAGCATTATCAGAAATTCTGCTCATTTGCTTTAACCTCAGTATAAAATATCTTCCATAATTTGATCTATATTTTCAAAATGCCACTGTATTTTCAAAATATAGATCAAACATTGGAGACTTGGAAATCTACATTTCCAAAGCATAGAACAAACTATGACTTGTGACTACAGACGTAAGGGATGAAAAAAAAACCACTGTTCAGTTGTTTTAAAGAGCAGTGTCATTATGAAAACTGTGTTAAAATCCAGACTGGACTCTGGACTAGAAGAGCCTGGTTACAACAATTACTACAACCAAGTGAAAGGCATAAATCCCAGTGTGGTTTTATTCACACTTTTACTTTCCCATCAGGCTCAGTAAAGTACATGAAGCAGGTTTCAAGGTGTAATTCCAACTATTATAAAGTAAGAGGAACATATACAATTATTCCACTCAGGCCACCCCAACGGAGAAGCTGGAATTTCAGATGCCACGCTCCCCTCCTGCACCACATGTCTGTAGAGGCCAAGGGCTCAGCAAGGGAGAACTGGCAAGGGAATTCTCACCTAAGAGCACAGAAGGCAGAATGCAAAATCTTAATATTCAGAAAGGTGAAGCGCAACTAATGCATTACCCGCCTGCTGCTATTGATCCTGAAAGTGTACTACAAGCACTCCTCAGCCAACACTGCTCTGTAAACAATTAAATTTGTTCCACTTTAAAAATTTTGTATATGTTGCTCAAAAACACTTAGAACAAATTGTCTGTCAAAAGATTGCAGCCCCATTTTCATAAATAACAGAAATTTGATTCAGCTACAGCACTCTATCACCATGCATTCCTTACATGTGTAAATAAAATCAGAAAGACTCATGAACTTAGGGATTGTTTTCCCTATTGTATTTTTCAACATCAAATTTATATACAATAAAATGACAGGATTTAATAGCTTTATGCTTATGTTTATTTTTTTAATGCTGTTAATTAGCAGCCAAAGTTGTGCCCCAGGCATCTCTTGTACCTATCAGATACAGATCAGCTGAAAACCAGCAAGTCCCCACCTCCTCAGCCCAAAGAGAAAGGGGTGTTTTGGGTTCAATGTTTCAACTTGCAATAGTCCCACTCTCCACTTACCCAACCATACAACTGTTTTCCCTCCCTCCTTCTGAAGTTGGGAAGAGGTTCAGGCTTTGAAGCATGTGCCAAGGAGCTGGGCTTTCAAGGCAAAACACTGAAATCAGGTAAAAAAACAAAAACGGGGTGCTGTAAAGGAAGCACCTGCAAATTCCCTTCCTTCTTCCTCCAGTTTGACTGCATCTGCAGACTGAAGGAAGAAGGATGTGGTCTCCCAAGGAACTGCTCAAGACTTTCCAGCTTTGCTGGTGGAGCTGGTTGGGGGATGAGTGCTGGTGGAGGACAAGCTGAACGTGAGTCAGCAGTGTGTCCTTGCAGCAGCAAAGGTTAACCATGTACTGCCCTGCTTTAGCCAGAGTGGCCAGCAGGTCAGGGAAGTGACCCTTCCCTCTGCTTGGCATGCATGAGGCATCTGGAGCACCCTGCCCAAGTGTGGGGCCTCAGGCTGCTGAGACTGAAGAGGATCCAGAGAAGGGCTACTAAGAGGGTTCCAGATCTGGGGCATAAAAGTATGAATATAGGGCCAAGGGGCTGGGGTTGTGTTAGCATGAGAGACTGGAGTGTGGGAGTGACCTAAGAGCTTCTTCTCAATTACGTAGAAAGGGGAATACAGAACCAGACTCACTTCCTAAGTGCTCAGCCAAAGAAGGAGCAAAAAGAAAATCAAGCTGCAGTAAGGAACATAATAGGAATGTAAGAGGGGAAAAAAATGTTATAATGGCAGAGGTGAGGCAGAGGGGTTATGCAGTCTTCATCCTTGGAGGACTCAAAAGGGTTCTGAGCATCCTGACCTATGTGCAGTTAAGAGCATAGTTTGGAGTACGTGAATTCAGACAGAGTCCTTTTTTTAATAATTTTTTTCCATGATTCTGACAGCAGCAACTTCAAAGGGAGAGAAATTCCTTTGGCAAGGACACACTGCTGGAAATGCCTCTGAACAAGACACAGTGCAGCCTGAAATTATTATTTTCATCTACAATGACTTTTGCCCAAGAAGAGTACCTACAAAATGTACAGCCATTATTTGCTCAGCACTCCAGGAATGGAGAAGAATCACTGTAGTGTAAAGCTACTTTGCAGTTAAAAGCCCCAGTTTTGGGTTAGAAGAAGCAATAATGCTGGAGCCACCAAGGATGTGGCAGAGACAGGGTACCTAACACTTACCAGTGAGTTACAGTAGCTCAGGTAAAACTGGCAGGCACAAGTTCTCAGCAAACAGGAGAATACAATCCTTCTTCATGCCACAATATTTATTTTTAAACCTATGGAGTTTTAGTCTGCCTCCATCTCTCCTGGCCAAGGAATTTCATAGTGTGGCCATGGTTAGATGACATAAAGTAAGGAGACAAAATTAATGTGACCCCTATAGGAATCTACTTAGTGCAGGTAAATTAGTGCTACTTTGTTAGTGAGTGCATTTGCTAAAACACAGAAGATCATTCAAAACACAAGTTTCATATATCTAAACACTAAACTATTCATTGTAAAAGCACTTAGCAATGGCTAGCTGTCCCAGGATTCTGCTAACTCCTGTGGGGGAAAAACTGAAGGTAAAAATGGCTTCCTACTCTAAATACCCTCTCTGCTGAACCTGGTATGTGGGTGCTACACTGAGATCCTTTTCACTCAAAAGTGTCAGGGAAATAGGACAAGAAATTCCCTCTGTTTGACATCTGTGGCATTTTTTTAGTGAATGATTACTGCCAGAAAATTATAGTGCCTATTTCCTTCATTATGTTAAATTAATCGTTCTCCCAGTGACATACAGACAAGAATAGACTCAGTTGCTCAAATTCACCTTGGTGGAGCAAGTAATAGTTTTAGGCTACTCACTGGCACGGTGGTGTGAGAGAAAGAAATGGCTTTGACTCTGTGCAAGTGCTGCTCAGCAATAAAGAAAATATCCCTGAGTAATGAACATTGTTTCCAGCACAAATCCAAAACACAGTTCCATATTAGCTGCCGTAAAGAAAAATAACTCTATTCAAGCCACAAGCAGCACACAAAGTTATGTTAAAATTTCTTTTCTCCTACCTGAATCAGCAGCATATTCCTTCAATTAAACCCTACATTCTATTAGAGTAGCAAATTCCAAGTTATAAGGGTAATTACACATGTTACTGAAACAGAAGTCTTTTCTATCAGGAAAATAAGCAGAAAATCAAAAAGAACTGAAGAAATAAGGCAGACCATTTCAACCTGTAAGAAGGAGAAAGAATTGTACTGAAACCAACTCTACCGCTTGCAAAATGTGTATCTTAATCTGAATAAATATGTAGTGGTGACTAATGAGTAATACTGCAAGAATGCATAGCTGGACATGGCCAAGCTTTGGTCTGAGCTGCAGCAGGGCAGTCATCCCACCTGCCCTTACCCCCTTCACTTATATGGATACCATTAAAACTACAGGACTGGTCTTCAGAACAGAGAACATTCCTATGATGCCAGTACAGCATCATCTACTTTCAGGAAGCCTATGGGACTGTGCCTTTCATTTTCCCAAAGTTAAGTAGTCTCAGTGACCCAAAGTCGCAAATTTTTTTCTGTTTTATTTACTTTAGCACCTAGGAAAAAGATTTCTAAATAAAATGTTGGCTAATGTTGGCTTTCTTCAACCTCATAATCCATAGTGCACCAGTAGCCAAGTAGTCAGTAATATTCACTCATTGTGTCCTTAACTGGAAAGATATTGTAGATGTTTGGAAACAGTTATAAAAGGAGACAGCACTGGAAAACAGCAGACAACAATTTACCTACCTGTTCTCAAAGAACTACAGAAGGAATGTTTATGCACTTACTACTGTATTTTCAAATTAATTCTGAGTACTTTTACTTACTTAAACTTTACTGTTTAGAGTGTTAGGTAGATCTCACAGTACAACCCTCAGAAGTAGAAATGTTACACTCATGGGAAAACTAAAGATTGCTTTTCCTTGAAACTGCAGAGATCTGCACCTCATGTACAGCTATGAGCATGTCAATGTTTCAGTAAGAAATTGCAGGTCATCAAGAAAAATGCAAGATAAATGCTAAGTAGGATAGATAGCAACATCCCATAATTAACCTCTGCATGCCAGTAAGGTAGTTTATCAAAAAATTTCATAAGGAGACATGGAACTATCATTAGATATTTTTAAGAACATTTTAGACAAATCTTAGAAATTAAGCAATTCTAGATTATTTTGCCTTGAAGAAGAGGAATGGATAATGTGACCTCCCTCCCAATTTTATTCTGTAACTTATCTGTGAAACTTTGGGAAAAAGCAATAAAATAAGCTAATATATGCAACATGGATAAATAATGACTATGGGAACTATAAACTCCTGTCCAGCAAATGCTTCCATACACATTGAACTTTATTATCTTCAGTCATCTTACAGATGTCAAGGGGATGACTCAGAGCAGTAAAATTATGGACACGCCACAGTGTTTGCACTGTGAGTACAATAACTCTCACTTCTGTACAGCATGAGGAAAGATGACTGTTCACACTTCTATGCTGCCTCTTTGAGAGCTTCCAAATAAAAATAATTAATGTCTGGAAATGTCTGGCTAGAGAAGAGCTCTGCACAAGAGTTTGTACAAGAAACAGTTGTAGGGTTCTGGACATAAAAAAAGTGATGGGGCAATGATTCAGTAAGTTTGCAATGCATTCATACATTCATTTGAAAGGTATGGAGATGGAACAAGAATGATCTAGCGGCAGAAGCTCCCACTTTTGCAGTCAGGATGTCTTGACACCAAATGTTTACTGGCACATTCTTAACATGATCTATAAAGAGACCTTAATATTGTCAGTCTCAAAGTGAAGTGGTTTTTGTTCAATATTACAGGATACTTTTATACAGTGAACAATTGGATGAGTCAATGATGATTTGCTGATATAAATCCAATCATATACCAATTTTGTGGGGGAGTTTTTCTCAGGATGGGATCTCTGAGAGCTGGTCTGGCTCTGGCCAAAGCCCAGATAGTAGGCATGATCCCTAGACAGAGAGCTGGGTTCTTCTTGGAACACTTACACAAAATGAGTGATAAAGGCTGTTAAGTCACACCTGGTTTGTTTTTACTGGACTAATATGCATGATGCCAGATAACCACTTTAATAGCTTTGATGTAATTGCTTAGAGGGTTGGATCTGAAAGAGAAATAGCAGTTAAGCTGGTCTGTCTAACATACAATACTCCAAAAGTAACACTATAAGTGGTAATAGAAAGAAAATGAGAAAAGGAAAATTAAAGTGAAATGAACGTTTCTCCTGCTGTGACTCAGTCCTGCACCATGAGCTTTACTAGGGGCGTTTTTACTGCCTTGAATGGTGCAGGACCAAGCCTATTGCTATAATCATTAAAAAGTGATTAAAAGAGAGTACTGAAAAATAACCATCATGAAACTATTGCCCTCATGCTACAAAATGGATTATATATGGAGCTTGTTCATTTAGTCTCATTGTTTACTTACAGTAACTTACACAAGGCAGTAAGGGAATATAAATATCCAAAAGCACAATGGAGGAATGAAAATATCCCCCTGCCAGGAGTAACGCTAAAGAAGCAGGGTGCCTCTTGGGTATTCCACTCTTCTGAAAGGGAATTAACTTTCAAGAAAGTTTCCACTGGTTAACTGACAATGATGGCAGTAAATGCAATACAGAAACTGCAAGACTGCCTTTTTAATAACTGTGTGGTTTGTCTTCTTTTATTTGGCAAAGTGTCTAAATACCGTTGTGGCATTATATTAAGCCATCTCACAAAAGACTCAATCAACTAATGTACCATTGCTGAGCTTGAAAAAACATAAAGAAGACCTATTTATAAATAGCTTCTCAGTGTTTTGGGGTTTTTATTCTTTCAAGGAAGGAAGGCTGTTGCCAAGAACTACATGCCAGTATCATTTGGCAAACTTTCTGTAGCGTTATCTGATCTGCAGAGACATTAAATCTGTACTGGAAGTACATATTCAACAACTTATTAGAAGGTAGAATTTGTGGCCTATTACACAAATACATATACAGTTGATAAGACATAATAGAACAGCTGTTATGGAGATATTTCCCCATAATTCACTCAATGCAAGCAACATATATGCAGCTGACATCTTACTGAAAAATCTTGGAAAGCCTGCTGACAGAAGTGAGTGCACACAAACATTAGCTATGCTGCCATTCTCATACACCTTTGTCCCCCTTTGCTTTTTTTTTTGCACTCAAAAGCTGCATCTCACACAAACTACAGCATGCATTTTAAAAAGGAACTGCTTATGTAGGAACTTTAGCATCTGAGTCACTATACACCAGGTAATTTTAAAAGTAGGAAACAGCCATGTGAAAGGTTTTCTTCCCTTGTTTGTGCATAAAGTTTAAATAACTAAAATACTTTTTCAGGAATGACACACTTGATGGTAAATTTCAGTCTAAATGTAGTGTTTTTTTTAATGAATGAAAATAAACCATTTAGAAAAGAGTTTTTTAAGACAGGAGGTTTGTTTTTTTTTTGAAAAACAAACAGTGATGGACTCTTCACTGCATAACAGCAGTGGGCATTGCCATAATGCAAACACAGGATGTTACAAGCTGTGGGGACACTTCTGCAGATCTTAAATCCATGCAAAACCTATCCAAGACCTTAATTACCTCCTCTGTAATACATGTATACCTAATCATGTTTCAATCTTCATCTTCTCTCCTTCCCTCCCATAGTCTTGACATCTAATGTTCTGTTCAAACTACAAGCATGCAGAAAATTCTTTTATCTTATCCTCGGGCAAAGTGCAAAGCATCAATGAGAGGTAACAAAATCTCTACAATATCTATCCTCTTCATTAACTGAAAAATGCCAGACAGTTTCATATGTTGCAGGAGTAGGCAAAAAATCTAGTGAGTGCATAAGGAGTCAGATGGTGTCTCTGATCCAATTTCTGCTACGTGATATGAAGCCTGTGCTCCTATCATAGACATGAAAGCAAAGACATACAACTGCACTGGCAGCAACTGAAATACAATCAAAATTTTTCTGCACGTTACATTTTTAGGATGTTCTTTAAAGTTATATGATTTAGCAAGGCTCACAAAACACAAAGCTCACAAAAACAATGACAAGCCACAAGAAACAGATTTCAGAATTGACAGGCTACATGTGTTAGGGCATTATTGATTTTGATTCTGTGAATTGATTTTTAGGATGAAGGGAATATTAGATCACAGAGACCATAGTATTTGATCATACAGTTGAATCTTGGTATTCAAAGGCATTGTGTGTTGGCACCAAGAATGTGGATAAATTAAAGGATTTCAGTGCTTGAGAAACCAGGCACAGACATGCAAGATGAAGGTATAAGAAGCCCTGAGATCCATGCACAGCAGGGAGCTGATGTGCTGCCTGCACCAGCAATGGTCCAGGCCAGCAATGATGCCCCCTGACAGTGAAAAAAATATGAATTCTCTTGTCTTTGCTGATTTCTTCCCAGTCTAGAATTTGTTCAGGATTTGGAAGCTGAGCATCTTAACAAAGGTTCATCATCCAAGTAATTAAGAAATGATTGTTTGTACCTCTTATCTCTGTTACTCAGAGATATATCCACCAGAGTTTCATCCCCAGTTGTTTAGAGAATGCAAAAAATCCTACAAACTAAAGTGAGTCTGCATTCCTCCCTCCTCATTCCCCATGAAATATAAATAAATCCAAAAAAATTTGGTAAATTGCATGTTAGAATAAAAATACCACCAGATTAGTGAAGGTCACTAGCAGAAGTCCTGTATCATAATTGCTTCAAGAGATTTTAAATTCTAAGCTATTACATTCACATACTTGTACATTGCTGCTTGAGAATGGCTCAATACCTCAGTCCTCAGAGAACACTTGGAAATTACCTAATTTTACCTTGCTCTTACTTTAAATATTGCTATTTAAATAGTGAAGAAGGTGGAAGAAGCCATGTATGAGCAGCCTTGACTTAAACACAACAGCTGAAAGCCTTAGGTAAGGCAGGACTCACATGAAGTTCAAATTTGTCATTTTCAAACCCTGTGTACCCACAGGGAATAAAATACCTACATATATTAACAAACATGCTAACATGTGTTTATATCTAACAAACACTTGTTAGATATAAACTGTCCTGGCTTTAGCTGAAAGACTATGCTGTGGGAAGCATATGTCAGTTCTTCTGTAGAACAGCTCTTACCACGAAAAAGAGTCTCTTTGGATCAGGTTTTGCATATAAAAAGAAATTATCAGTGAAAATTATCCTTTGTGAACTGTGTTACTTTGTTTACACAGAATGTCCCCTTTAATTTTTTTTATAATGTATGGTATTTCAAATTCATCATGTCAGATGAAGATACAAGACACCCCAAGAGTCACGTAATGTTCTTGAGAGCGTTGTTCAAAAGATTCTTGAACTCTGTCAGTGTTGGTTCCATGACCATTTCCCTGGGGAGCCTGTTCAAGTGCCCAGTCACCCTCTGGGTGAAGAACCTTTTCCTTATATCCAACCTAAGCCTCCCCTGAAGCAGCTTCAGGACCTTACCTCAGGTTCTGTCACTGGGTACCAGAGAGAAGAGATCAGTGCCCAGATTTTCACAGCAAAACATCTGCTGCCTTTAAGAGATGTTTTCACCCCTTTGGGGTTACTAATGCAGGGTCAATTTTTTCAATCAAAATAATCCCATCACTGCATTAAAACTCTATACATTTTTGGCAGGAAAGTTTCTATCTTTTTTTTTTCTTTCTTTCTTTCTTTTTTTCTTTCTTTTTTTTTCTTTTTTTCTTTTTTTTTTTTTTTTAAGTAGAGATGAGAAGAAGGGAGTTATGATAATGTGAGTATATTTTTAAAAAGTTAATTCTGAAAAAGCTCTTTCCCCCCCGCTCCCCCCTCCCCAGTAATCTAGTAATCCAGTCAATAATTTTTGGCCAGCTCTTTTTACTTGATGTTTCAGGACAAAGTGGTCCAAGTGAGCCAGCATGAAGTCACACCATGACCTACAAAGAAAGTGCAAAGCCTCTATTAGTAAGCCTTGTCCTACAACGGATATGAGGACAACATCAGAGTGTTGAAGAATATTTGCAGAGACAGCAGAAGGAAAGCTGAGAAAAAGCAGGAAGGCAGGAAACAGTTCATCAATCTTAATGGATAATGAGATTATTTTAAAAAAATTAAAGAGAAGGTTAAAGAAATCCATTATTTGCAATGAAAGGACAAATAAAAGTAAAAGAAACTGGAATAGGCTGATAACCAGGAAGATGACAGGGAAGTACAATCACAGAAGAGAAGGAAATTGCACCCACTTGCAAATAACAATTCTTTTTCTCAGGCAGAACTGTCACTCACAGAAAACCCTTTGGACTTTGGTGAAGTTGAAAGAAATGAAAGAAAACCACAGTGTTCGCAATCAAGACTTAAGAAGTGAAAAAAGTCAGGCTAAATAACTCCCTGGTACACACTATTTCCCAGTGTTTTGTGAAAAAGGACACTCTGGAGCAACCATATCCTGTTCTCATCTGATCTAGATACTGACAAATTCTTCCCTTTCCTTACTCTCCCACAGACCTCTCTTGAATTAATTAATTTTCTTTGCAATGAGATCCAGACTGTGACCCTTGCACCTACCTGCAAACCTGAAGAGAGCTCAGCTCAGAGAGGTCCCCAGTGGGCTGGGGAGCATCTGTCTGCCCTGACACACAATCAACCAACCTCTGTCATTTTCTCCACCAGCTCCCAGCCAGCCTGGCCTAGCCCTGACCTCCTTGGCAAGAGGAATATTACAGTCAGCCAAGTCCTGGCTTAGCCCAATCCCTGTTTGATCAGCGGAAGATTATGTTAGGAGCTAGGAGCTTTGCTATCTGAATGCAGCATGTGAGCATTCAGGCTGGCTTCTGCCTCCTTGTTGTAATTATTTGATAATCACCATCAGTGCACACACCTTCCACAGGCAACTCCCCTGCAAAGGGTCCAAAGCTCTCCTGTCATCAGCCCTTGTCCTTGGAAAAGGGATCGCTGGGTGAGAAATTGTGGCATGAAGCCATTATCCTTATCATAGACTGGGGGATGTTTTTTGAGAAACACAAATGCAAGCAAAGTGATTAGCCATGGCTGTGCCCTACAGAAATAAAACTGCTTCCTTCTGATAAGCAAAGTTACTGTTTTGAATGTGACTTCACCTTATTCTGTGCTGCTACACAAATCAGGGATGTTATCTTGGAGACAAGGACAATAATGAAAATAATGTACTTCCATCACTTCCATGATGGAATGTTCAATGTTATCTTGCTTAAAACCAGAACATTTTACAGGAGAAAGTCTGATGTCACATCTGGCACTGGTGGCATCAGGCTGTGTCCAGGTCTGTCCTTGTTCCAGCACTTGCTTTCCGTGGCAGTCAGTAAGCTCATAGTACTTCGGTCTTGCCCTCATGGATTTGTAACACAACATCTAAAACCCAACACCACTAATTCCCCTCAACACCTGGAATTGCTGGAATCAACTGATCAGAAAGTAATTGCAAGTTTCTGATGTGATGCAGCCAAAACAAAGGCTCCTCTAAGGCAATATTAGGAGAGCTTTCTCAACACAGACTCACAAATTTAAGTGTCTCTATATAAAGTATTGTTGACATACCAAGTGACCCAACTGGCAAGCCACGTTTGATACCATATGCAACTGAGGGAGACATAAACCTCTTTTTGGAGAGGAGCAAAGAAAATGTGGCTTGTTTAGTCTAGTCAAACAAAAGTAGAGACAGACTGATTCTCTTTCCAAGGGAGTATAAGGGGGTTAATCTAAGAAAAAATAGCGTGAGAATGATACATGAGAGAAGATACTTAAATTTGGGTCATAAAAACACGTGAGTACAACATAGCAGTCAATACAGCTAGGTAGAAAATAGAAGACAATTCACAGCAGAGACTTTTGCTGTCCAGGTATTTCTAAAATGGAAGATGGGAAAACTCGGGAGGGATTAGATGATGTGAAAGTTGTGGCAGATGGTGCAGGACTCATGGTCCAGAACGTGCCCTCCAGGTAGATGTCATAGTGAAGCTCTACTAAGAAAAAGATGAGACAATTTGACCCAGCTATTGGGAGTCCTTGCCTATCAACAATGAGACAAACATGCACACACAGCTCTGATGGGAGCAGGGCTCTTGGCAGAGCTGCATCCATTTGGGAGCCCTTGTACAGCCAGAACACAGATCCCTTGAACATCTTAGCAAGGCTCAGATTTGGATTCCCTGTCCACACAGAGTCAATCTGCAGCTAAGCAAACACATTGTTATGATCCTTCTCCATTATCAGCAACAATTATTTGCTGCAAGAAGTCATTCAATTTTTTTTTTCAGCCCGACTTGGCGCGCAAAAAGATCAAAGTAATGTATTTAAGCAGAGAAAATTTGGAAAGAAGTCTAATCTCATTAGTTTGGAGAGACCTCAGAGATTGACTATGACATAACCAAGCCAAGATAGAAGAATGTAATAAAATACATTACAAATATTTCACTTAGAAGCATAGATTAGTGAGGAGGTATTATTTGAACTGTTGCAGCACAATGTTAGGGTTGAGGGAAACAGGGAGAGATTTGCTTAATCTTTAGCGATACAGGCCTTGCTCATTCCTGGCTCCACCTCAGTCTTTGTTAAAAGCAGTAAACTGAAGGTGTGCCAAGTAATTTATAAGACCAGACCCTTAATTGCTTTAGCACCTTTGCATTCATTATTGGGGATTGATTCACATGCTGCAGATGTCTTTCATCTGCTTGATTAGCATGGGCTACTAAGGACATCCAAGAAAAAACAGAACTAAGTCTAAAACCAAATTACAAAAAGCACAGAGATGTGTATACTCCACTTCTTTTGATTTACGGTGAGCTCCCCACAGACTTTTTTCTCCTTTTTTGCCCCTCACTTGCCCTATGTGTTTAACTCACTTGCTTTTTTTCAGTCAAAGGCTGTTCAAGGCTCGCCAAAAAGCTGTGGTATTTGGTCAAAGACTGTACAAACCTGTTTGTACACTCCTTGAACTTCACACAGCAAGGTCCTGTTCTCAGCTGGATGCTCTGTGAGGTAATGTAATATAAATAGCAGCGGGAAAGTTAAGACAGAGCACTCAAACCTCACATCCAGCCTACTCTCTTTGCACAGACATAACTCAAGCACTCAGGGCACCATCCTGCTGTGAGGGAGCAACAGATTTATATCATCTGTGATGCTCAGGTTTATCCTGTCTAATGCTCTGTCATTCAGCTATTCAGTGGGAAGACATTTCGTACTACACATGTCAGGGTCATTTCAATTTTTCTACCCTTACATGTTGCTTAAGCCAACCCGAGCTGCTGTGACAACAGGCAGGTTCTGTACTGAAAGGAAAAAAGCTTGGAGAATCTGGAGCAAGGAACATATGTGAAGAAGAGCCCTAGTCCTGTAATCCAGAGAAGGGGCACCAGGCAGATGTTTGTGTGAGAAAAGGGGTCTCCAGAGCACTGAGCACGAAGAAGTGAGATGATGAAAAATACTATCGAAAACTGTGTGGATGAGGACCTTAAATTTAAATCACCACTGGGACTAAAGCTGTTTATTACTAGCTCATGTCTTATCTGCAATAACCTGCAACACCCTATCCTTTTCTTTTATATTGATAAAAGTGACTAGAATGAAGACTTGAGATTTGATTCACTTGTGATCCATCACTCACAAGACATAGCAGCAGATTGTCTTGGTTGTGTATAAGAGTGAAATCTCAGTTGGCAATCTCCCAACCAGTCCAGTCTACTCCCTATTCCAGTGCACATGTCCAACAGGAGCTGCAATTCTCTGCAGTCTGCTGTTATTAAAGGCCACCATTTGTAGAGTAAAGGCTATGATAAGAGGCTGTACTCATCTCACCTTTCTGCAAGCATGTACAGCTGAACGAGGCACCTTAAGTTCCTTTCAGAAACAACAGAGAAAATTAAGTCTTTCCAGGGCATGATTCATTCAACTCATTCTATGTACCTAGCTCAGACTGAGATTAGTTGATTTTCTCTGCTGAGCTAAACACTGCCTGAGGGGTGGTTCAGACCTAGGCACCTACAGTGCAGTCTCTGCATCTGGCCAGAGTCTCAGGCTTGGAGGTCTGAACTCTGGTCTGAACTCTGGTCTTTAGACTCCAGCCAATGTTAGTGAAGGGCAAATCACTTCATCTCTGTAGAGCAGAGTTTCTTTTTCAACAAACTTTTGTAGCCCAGAATGTAAGCATAGAGTTTAAATGAGTCATACAGGCATACTCTGCAACCTGCTGAGAGAAGGCTCTTCTTGATGGAAATTCAAGTTAAACTTGTGGCCTGAATCATCCTGACTCTTCATATGGTTAAACTCAGGTAAATCTTGGCTCTCTGTTTTGCAACAGTATTTCCTACAGTAAGAATGCTGGATCCTATGGGCAGGGCTCTGGAAAAGCCTTTGAAAAACAGGTTTGACTCCTTCAAGGAAAACCACCACCCAGGCTCCTGGTAGCTGAATGTAAATTAAGCAGTCAAACAGTCTACTTTGTAAAAGTACTCATCTTGCAGTTCAAGAGTTTGTCTTCTGTTGCAGAGGTGACTTAGCTTGTACATTACCTACTCTGGACTTAAAACCACACAGAGGTTTTAACAGATTCTCTGGGAAGCCATGCACTGGGAGCAGAGTTGCTGCACAAGGAACAGATGTCATTCCCTGGGTCATCACTGACAGTCCTGTCAGCATCATTCTGGCTCCACAGCACAGGTGCCCTCACTGGGGTAGGAAGCACCTCTTCAGAGTTAAGCAGGCCTGCATTACACGCAAACTTCTGAGTTACACTGTGCTAGAGCTCCAAGAGACTCATGCAAATAAGGAAAACCTTTGCCAAATGCAAAGGTAACACAAAAGAAAGAATACAGGTTTTATTCTGCCATTCATAAGAGGCTTCTAGGTTGACTGCAGCAGTCATTGTGATAAGAAACAGTGAGTTACTGTACCCCTGAAGCAATTTAATAATCTCAGATACTGAGTTCAGTAGTCTCATCTTACCTGTTCCTTTCTCAATTATGAACAATGATGGTTTTTTTCCTGAAAAGTTATGTGCTAGCTTTGGGGTTTGGGCTGGGTGATATTTTTGAGCACAGTGTGCAAAATCCAGAGCTTTCTCCCAAGCACACCCTTCTACCTTGAACAGCAGCCCTGCTTCATTTACAAGGTACTTCTTGCTACCCCTTAAATCTTACCTTTTCAATTTTATCCCATCCCAACTTTCACAAATTCCACTACTCTCCTGTTTCTGCCCTCAGAGTCTAAAAAGACTTGTTTTTCCACAGTCATCCACCCCAAAACCATTTTTATCTTGTATAAACTCCCTAGTGTTCTTTAAACTCTTTGATTCCTTTTTTTTTTCTCTCTGAAGGGATAACACGATGTTTCTTCCCTCTCTGAGGTTCCACCAGAGATTTTCTTTTTATCAATGAATATAGGTCAGTGAATTTAGACCATATGTGTTGTTCCACTGGGTGATTGTTCCATTTTTCAGTAAATAAGGCAGGACATCTGTCTAAACAACACAAAAACCTAGAGGGGTTTGTCATATCAGACTGGTTTTGTACACCTTAAGTGTTAAAAGACCTTGAAGACTCAGTAACACAAAAGGTCAAAGAGAACTTATGGGCATTTTAATCTGAAATTATTCTTAATAAGAGCTCTGTAGATAAATCAATTTAAAAGGCACAGTTCTTTGATTGGATGTGGAATTACACCAGAATTCTGTGTTGGGATGAAAATCATCATCAAACAGAATCTAGTGAAGTCATTAAGGAAAAAAGGAAACTTTTCTATTTCTAGTATTTTGAAACCAGGAATATTTCTATTATTTTAACATTTCTGATGGTTACATTGATTATGTTGACATCTTTGATCAAATTATTGATGTGTCTCCACGTGCAGCATAAATATTTTTAACATGGATAACCAAAGCTCATTTTTCATATGCTCATTACAACATAATAAATATTCTATCTTAGTTACAAGGTATATAAAAGTAAGTATGTCACTTCTTTTAAGAAGAAAACATGGAAGTTAATCAATGCATAAGTCTTACGCTCCATTTAAACTGCAGTGCCTGAGAGCATTTACACTTAGAGTACAACCCACAGAGTATATTGTTAGTAAGCAGACTTTGACAAGTTTTGAGAGGAAAACAGTGTTAAAAAAAACCCAGATTGTTTTAACACCTTCTATTAACATTCACTTAATCCAGGCTCTTAAATCTGAAAATGGAAAAAATCTCCAGAAAGTTCTGAAATAAATACTACAGTATACACAGATGGTGATGTTGGGGCAGAACGCCAGCACACAGAATCGCAGCGTTCGGCGAATCACAGGCAAAATAATTAATGGCATTTCTAGCAGCCTAGGACCCTGCAAACATACACACTGCCTCGTGGAGTACTCGTCAGCAGTATTAATCTGGGAAATAATTAGTCCCCGTAAAGTTCTTTCACACTCTTTCACCAGATGGCCAGGCAAGATTGTCAGCTAAAATCCTGCTGTTTCAGCACTGGAGGAAATGCCAAGGAGTGATGCTTTATGCTACCCTGTGCAAAGTCTGGGCACACTACACTGTGCTCATGGTTTCGCTCTCCCAGGTACTGCATAGCAGCACAACATGCTTCACAAATCCCACCAGATCATTTTCCGAGCATCACTGCCAAGCGTGCTTCACACCCGAACATTTGCAAGCCACTCTGCAGAAAGTTCTGCCATCTGCCAAAACACAGGACCTCTCCAAATGGAATTAGATCAGAATTTGTATATTTAGAAACAAGATTAATTCCAGAAGAGACAGCACAAAAAAAGAAAAATGTTAACAGTAGCTCACAATTACAGTGGCCATCCAATCGTGTAGAAGCTCCAGCTTGACAATCAACTAACCTTCACTTGATCACTTGACTTTGTTATCGAGCAAACATTTAAGGAACTTCCCAGTGGCATATTAACTGTTCCCACAAATATTCAATAGTGGTTTACTCTACACAGGCTGTATATCAGCCACTGATTTGATGACATAGAAGCACACAGCTGGGGTAGGGCTATCCAGCAGAAATGCATACACTGGCCTAGAATCACACGCAAGCACTGGAGTATGAAAACATACCTTCTATTTTGTTTGGGGTCCCTGTATCCTAGAGCTAGCTCCAAGACTCTGGAAGTCAAAGAAGAATAGTCTTTTCTTAGAAACTCAAGACCTGCTCAAAGACATGGATTACTGGATACGACATTTGACAACGTCTGTAAGACTCATAAGCAGCAGCACAGGGAATTCTGGAAAGTTAACACTTCTCCTTTGAACAAGGAGCAGTGAGTCTGATTTGGCTGACTAGGGGAAAAAGAAAACAAAATAGGGCTCTCAGCAGCACTGCTGTGGCTGTAGCTGAGGCAGAATTTCCATTTCAAAGCCTGGTTTTCCATGTCCTACTTCTCCCTTTTAAATACAAGCTGCAAGTTAAAACTTGGCCCAAAGAGTTCACCTGTCACATTTAGGAATTAAAGACTGAATCAATTTGCTAAGGAAAAATGGAAAAGGAAAAAAGATACTATTGTTAGTACAAATATATTTACCAAAAAAATCTGCTGTTCTTTTGGGAAAGCTGTGGGGAAAGAGAAAGCCTTTGGCTGCTTGGTTTTCAAGAGGTCAACAGCATGCCACAGCTGCACACTCCTGCAAGGCCAGTGACTATAAAGCCCAAGATGGCTCTTCAGACATGTTTATCCTCAGTAAAAAGTCATCTCAGGCGACAAAGACATGAGAGAGGAATTTCAACTTTTCAGGTTTGATGTTGACAGTCACCGAGTGCATGTTAAAGGAAAAAACTTGTTTTGAGCTGTGCACCAGTCTAGTTTCAGCCAGAGTTAGCCTCAGCTGTTTGATATGTCAGAGTTTGGCCTGAAGGACACAGTTCAGTCAGTCAGTGACTGTATGACTGACTGATACATCCAACCCTGCCTGGTGACACCCAAACGCTGGATGGCTTTCCAGGGAAGGAGGAGTAAGCCTTCACAGAGGTTTCAGTTATCTATGTTTTGATTCACCGGGATGTTCTATCAAAATCCCACGCAGCTCAACACAGTACTTCAGTCACTTAGGGTGAGCCTGAGGTGCAGCACTCCTCCAGGAGCAGTGAACAAAGCAGATGGGCTGCCCCATGCAGCTGCCTCCCGTCTGCTTGCCCGTCAGAGATGCAGAAGCTTTCGAGACCAAATACCACCGTGCTACTTATCTGAAAACAGGGAAGTAAACAGAAGGGCACACGGTGCAGGATTAAAGCTACTTTACTCCTCTGTGCAGCTGTTGTATCAGGTTACTCTTAACAGCATCCAGGCACCTTCCAATAGTCTGTTAAGTGACGTGGCTAATGTCTGTTATCTACGGTTCACTCACTCCTCCATCCTCTGTGATTATTCCATCAATACGTGGCAAGTTTCCCACTTTATATGTAGCCATGACCTTAGCTGTCTTTGGCACTTTAATCAGTATGCAGCTTGCATTTTTCAATGGTACAAAGCTTTTCCTGTGGATAACAAAATCTAGCAATGAGCACTGCCCCCCACCTCACAGTCACTACTAAAACACACCAAAGTAATCCCTGGTGAGCTTTGGGGAGCGCTGGAGATTAGGCCATGGGAGTGATCCTTTGAAGAGTCTGAACACTACAGCTGACATCTACAATAACCATCAGGGAAATCCAGGGGTTCGTTTTCTCTGCAAGAGCAATGAACATTTCAGGCAACAAAGCAGTCAAAGAGGAGATAATTAAAGAAGACTTACTGAATAATTTATTTTGTGAAAATGAAGTTTAGTGTTTGGTGTTGCTTATTTAAAGAAAATGTTAGCACTTCAATGGAAGAAGTTGTTTTCTGAAGATACAGAGACATGAGAAACACTAAAATATTAAGAAGTGCATTAGGAAACAGTAATTACATTCTAGGATCATTAAAAAAAAGTCATGACAGCTCTGCTGTATTTTATAGCCATTCTGCCCAAGACAAATATTTGTTAGTACATTAGTCTGGCTTGCAACATTTTCTATAACATCAAGAAACTTTAATAGGCTAATTGTAAAATCAGAATTGATTTCTTTTAGAAAGCTCCATTTCGGATTCTGCTTCTGTTCTCCTACCATACAACAGGCATGGTTCTCAGCAAATTATATTTGACCAAGGATAAATTGTCAGACAACATTATGGTCACCTCACAAACGAGGACAGAGATAAAGCAGAGATGCTTAATGTTTTCTTTGCCTCTGTCTTCATCACTGATGACAAGCTAAGAGGGTCCCAGTGCCCTGAGCTGGATGACCACGGCAGTGAGAATGATAAACTCCCAGTGAGCCCTGAACTTGGGCAGGATCTGCTGCTCCAGCTCAGGCCATGATGTATGGGTGCAAACCAATAGGTGTGAGGGTCTGGAGCAGAGAGCAGTCCCCAGCAAAGGGTTTCCCCTCTCAGTTTAGTTCCATTACAAGAGACAGTGGATGCTGGTGCAGTTGACATTTGCCCACTTTACCTAAAAAAAGGAACATCACTGTAAAATCCATCAGCAGAGAGATCAATCTCACCTAACTTTGCATGCCTACGCTGTAGACACTACACCTAAATTTTTACAAATAAGCATTAAAGATTAGCATTTACACCTATGTCACAGTCTTTGGGAAGAAATATCCCTGTAAAAGTCTAAAACAATCCTTGTGAATGCCACTCTAGAAATACCAATGTCTGTGCACTGACTGAACAGAAATGCAAGCAACTACTTCCAACAGGAACCTCAATACGTGCCTGCAGCTAAGCATGACAAATGCCTGCCAGGATGTGATGGGGTTTATTAGCCAGATTCACTAGGAACAGATTTAATGCTTACTGTAGCTGGAGCCCAGGAGAAATGGAGACTATAGGCTGTCATGCCTTGTGCTGATGTTTGTGACAGTGCTGGATCTTGCTATTCACCCCCAGCCCAGAAAAAGACCTGCAAGGTCTGACCAAGCAATTAGCAGAACACTAAGTTGGTAAAGGTGAGGCACTGGCTGAAATGAAGAGGTTTTGGAGATGGAAGAAAGGATAATAAATTATCACAATACTATCAAAATAATCTCAGTTCCTCTCCAGCAGGCAGCAAAAAGTCAGCAGAAAAGGATGTCAGGAAAAGAGGCAAAGGGAGATGGGAAGAGAGATCTTCAGCTCCACCAGACATCATTTCCCTGATTAAAGAAGGCCTTCCTCAGCCATCAGGCAAAACACAGTCTTGACTACATGAGCCCTTAGCATTTCCCATGACACTGGGTAGGCAGAAACCCTATTCCCAGTATCATGAGGTCAGGATCACAGGACGCTTTCAGTTCTTCACTGCTCCTTTAGGCAGAAGACCAGGTTGGAGCAGGGCTGTACATCAATTTTCAAATGAGCTACCATACCTTTGAGGGAAAGGATCACCTTTTACAGCACAACAGCTGCAGATAGGCATTTACATTAAATAATACTGTCAAGAATAGTGAGTGGGGGGAAAGGTTAGTTCAAGATTATGAGCAGCAGATAAATACCTTTTGTCAGATGAGAAACTGATTTTTTCCCCTTTATATCTATAAATATCAAGGTAATGGGAAAGGAAATGTGATTCCATGGAATAAGGCATCTTCCCATCATATCTAATTATGCATCCCTAAAATGAAGCTTCCTAATTTGGTTTGGGTTTTTTGGTTTTGTTTGTTTTGTTTTTTTTCTTTTTTTTTTTTTTCTGGGAGATTTATCACATCAATTATCATTGCTTTTCAGTCTGAAAATAGGAACTTACCAACTTCAATTGCAGCTGACTATTAGAATAAAAACCTGATAAAACATGTGGTTCTTGTAACGTACACTGATTCCTTTAGCTGAAGATTTTTTTTTCTGGAACATGTAATAGTAGTATTTGAATTTATTGTGGAATAAACTCAGCAATGAATGGCATAAAATGAATGGAAGAGTGTAGTCACAAAGCATTCAGTCACACATTTTACTCATTTGTACACTGTTTATCTTCTGGTATATGTCACAAGAAGTAATCATTTAAATAAACAACTTCTTTAGTAGGTAATAAAATGTTATTGAGTTTCCAGTCTCACAACATGTGCTATGGCTATAAATCAGACTATCCTAAACTTGTACTGATTTGCAGCCCTGGGAGGCATTTTAGAAATGCCACAATTGAAAGGGAGACGCTGGGTTTTTGTTTCTCTATGGTGTCTGTCTCTACAGCAATCCCGAGAAGGCCATGGGTGTTTGGAAACGGGCCCATGCCTTTTCAGCTACATCAGCTGTTATAACATGCAATGTTACCTCTCCTGCAAACCTTGCCTAACTTTTGTATAGCCCAATCTTTTAAATGAGTATAAATAAACCACTTTCAGATGTCAGTTACAGTTATTGCTGGAAGTGTTCTGCTGTAAATTACCGAGTGTGGTGCGCTGGGAAAATCTGCCAAGAGGTGGTACAAAAATTCCTTTGATCAACACTGGCATCCCAGATGCAGAAGAACAAAGCAACAAAAAGA
Source organism: Acrocephalus scirpaceus scirpaceus (assembly GCA_910950805.1). Taxonomy (NCBI): domain Eukaryota; kingdom Metazoa; phylum Chordata; class Aves; order Passeriformes; family Sylviidae; genus Acrocephalus; species Acrocephalus scirpaceus. The sequence goes on along the minus strand of OU383774.1, from coordinate 47,888,814 downwards.
GCATCTCTTATTGTACTAACCTCTCTGGTTTTGAAGTGCATTTGGTGCATCTCTCTAATTAGACATGATAGCCTACAACTAGTCCTGCCACCCTCTGCTTCTAGGCTCCTTGGAGAGGAAAAGGTAGAAGTCAGCCACCCCTTTTTACTGATCTCTCCACTACAGTCTTCCCTTTTGATGAAGATAATGGCATCTGTGAGGAAAATAGGGGTTTTCCTGATCCTGGATGACTTAACTGGCCTAACTTCCTTTGTTGAATCTCTCTGTGTTCAGCTCATATTCTCCACCCCACAGAGTATGTGCTGTCCAAGAAATGTGAGGGAGACTGGATGCCTTGGGAAAGGGATTTCACAGCACTATAGGATGCGTGAAACCTTCCTGACAGCTCAGCAGATACATCAGAGTGATTAATGTTGCATGCTGCCACCTGAGAACATCTGCAGAGAGACAGGGAGATGCCTCATCTGTCGCTTTCAGACAAATATCATCCAGACAAGGAAGGCGTTTGTGTATTTTGGACAACTCCTTATGCAGGGGTGGTCCCATATCAATCCTATAAAGACCTTTCTAGAAAAACCTTTGCATTAAAACCAGTATATTAACTTCCCTCTAACTCTAGCTCACAGCATGCCTGGGAATCTTATATAGCAGCAAGTGACCCAAGTGAGGAGAACACAGCACCAGTTCAGAGTAGTCAGACAAAGCAGTTACACAAAAATTTAACTTCTCAGATCTGTACTGGGTAAAGGATGACAAAATTCCTGATCAACTCCTCATATTTTCTGCTCCTTATATTTGAAATGAGGCAGAGTTACACAGTATGTTACCAAATCCTAATTCTTTCTATGCAACAAATGAGGAATTTTAAAACTGTTTCAAAATCTGAATTAGGACTGGATACTCACTGAAATATAAGAATTCCAAATTTTGGCATGAGACCATACAGTCTACCTTTAGCCACACTTGAAACAAATAAGAAATGCTACTTGGAAGCTGTTAATACACAGCTAAACTCTCTCATCCCTGCACAGTGCTCAAGAGGTTTGGGAAATCATGGTTTGTAGGCACCTACGCTGAGCTGGCCCTGTGCAAACACACTCAGACCAGTGTACCTGGCTGTAAAATCTCTTAGAGGGTCTCGTCACAGATTTTTCCATTAGTCTCTCAAGAAAGAGGACTGGTTCCCCTCTCCTATGAATACAGGCTGAAAGAGCTGGGGTTGTTCAGAACCTGAGTCTGGGGAAGAGAAGGTTCTGGGGACACCCTACAGCATCCTTTCAGTACATAAGGGGGCCTAAAAGAAAGCTAAAGAGGGGCTTTTTACAAGGGCATATGTTGATAGGACAAGAGGGAACAGCTTTAAACTGAAAGCCATTATACATTATGAGGCCCTGCTCTCCTGGAGATGGCTGAACACCTGCCTGCCCATGGGAAGCAGTGAATTAATTCCTTGTTGCCAGCTTTTACTCTTCAGTTCTCTCTCTGATTCCACTGGTGGGAGGCTGAGTGAGTGGCTTCCTGGAGTTAAACCACCACAGGGCTCCAAGTGATCACGAGCTAACAATGTTCTGCTTTCTACACTGTGGGCCTAGGTCAAGTTCAACAATGACTGCATCAGAGGCTTCTTGTAAATTTGGAGTTGCTCCAGGAACAGAAACAACAGAGATTATGGAGCAAAAGACACAATTTCAGAAAGAAAGAAGAATGTACCAGGTAAAGAAGACAGTTGAGGGAATGACATGTGGCAGATGTTGGCCATGTGGCTCACTCTCAGGTACAGTGGAGGTGCCAGTAGAAGGTCTACAGTAAAACTATCAAATATTAGCTCTATTAACCTAGATGAATCCCCAAGACTCTCTTGGGAAGTCATTAATCTTTGGAAATTGTGCATACAGAAGTTGGAAAGAGGAGATATCAACACCAGACAAATAGGAGTCACTGCCTTGAAGACTACGAGTACTGGTTTGGGGACCTGTAACAGCTTTATCATAATCTCTGGAGAAATCCCTGTCTTCATCATTATTTAGATTAAAGCTTTAGTACCTGGGGAATTTCTTCTCCCTCCAGATCAAGATTTTTTCTTAATGCTTTCTTACTGTTGTGTTGCTGACATAGGAATTTGTCCTTTTTTTTTAATTGCAATTTCATGTTATAATCCTTCTTTGCATTTGCATTATTATTGTTATTACTTATTATTATTAATTATCTATGTCATTATTGTTAAAGTAGAAAATTAAAAACTTCATTAAGAAAATTACAGTAATTAAACTTGTACATGAAAGAGAAGACTTTTAACAATTCACTGCACTTCCATATGCAATCTGTTGCCACAGTTTATATGACCAGGGAATGACAACAGGCATCTAATTTTCCTGGAAACATTATCCATGAACTATAAGTTGCTAAAACTTTTCAGAGACCAGAAAGGGGAAGGCTATCTTTTTTTATATCTCACATCCATTTCTTGTAACTGAGGTTCAACTCTATCAGGGCCAGACTGTAATGTTTTTTCAGTCTAAGCAGAGTCTCATTCTTCAGGCAGTCCCATTACATTTATTTATGGGGCAATGTCTTGTTGAATGCACTGTTGGCAGGATCTGACTCTGCACAGATAAATAAGTTGCCCCATACAGCTTCAAATGTCACCGTCACACAATGGAAAACATCCCAGGTTAGATAGATGTGCTATGACCAACTCATTGAGAACTTTTACTCCCCTTCTGATGATTGATTGAAGAATTATACCCATGAAATGGGATGATTTACACAATTGCATTGCCTCTTGGCTAGAATAAGCTTTTGCCAGTCAGATAGTCCTGAAGGATGTCTGCTTGTAGAATAAATCTGATGTAATTTGATACACAGCATGGCACACAATCAAGATGAAATGATCCTTAGATAATTCTTCCATGTGCAATCATTTCAGGAAGACAATTTTAATAGAATTTTAATAATGATATTTTCTTTTTTATTAAGTTCTTTGGACTATTTTTTCAGATAATGAACAATTGCATCCAGGAGAAGTAGTTATTGTCAAGTCAATATTTTATTAATAGTTTACCTGGGGCCAATATCTTAAAAAAACGGAGGAGAACTGAAACCTTTTTTGAAACAGTATTCCTCACTGAAATACTCAATACTGAAGGCCTTTTCCAGTCTAGACTTCTACAGTGCCTCCTTATCATTGCAAATGCTTATCTTCCACTTTCAACAGTCCCAGCTTGGTTATGCCACTGATTCACTTGTTTGTTTCTCCCTTTTTCTCTTCATTCAAACTCCTCCATTTTTGCTTCTCTCTCAAAAGAGAATAGTAAGGGGAATTCTTAGGATTGGCAAGCATGAATATAAACAGATAACGGAGCTTTAAAAATGTGAGTCTTTCCAGTCTCAGCCAAAGCACTGTGCCTGCTCAGCAATAGGGATAATCCATGTCCAGGACTGAGTTGATGAGCTACCAGTGGAACATACTCCCATCTGATCAATCAAATGTTCCACTTCCCAGTAGTGATTAGGATGAAACAGTACTGAGAAAAGTCCCTGTGTTGCCAAAGTTGCAAGCTTAAAAAAAGCACAGGTTTTTGCTTCATGTCTAGACTATTTTTTCTGAAGTAAAGGCACATTGAAGTCAGTGTTGCCAAGAGTAAAAACTTCCATGTGACATTCAGAAACTGGTTCCGGAACAATTAAATTTCATCTTTTACAGCACGCTTCTCCCAAAAAAAGCTCTTCATGGAGGTGGGATTAACGATTAAGAGATGTGGAGGGTGGAACACATATGTCTGTGAAAACTGGAATTAATGTGATTATGCTAAGCAGAACATATTCTGGGCATCAGTGGTTTGCAAAGATTTAAGGAAATGTGCCCCAAGCATAGAATATCTTCTCTGGAAAATAAAGCATGATATTCAGAGAAGGCTGGGATAAAGAGGTATTTTATGGGCAAGCAGAGGAAAATCAACTGTCACTTTATATGAAACACCTTCCCTTTGTTCTGCTCTTTTAATCTCCACCATAATAAATCAATTATAAGAAATTTATGATTCTGAAGTATTGTTCGAGCCATGTTTTTCCTCATTGGAAAAAAAAATAGAAAGAAAACAAAAATAACACAAGTTGATAATAAACTGATCAATGCATAACAAGTATATTGGGCATGAATATTATCAGTTGCTACTCATTCTAATACTCCACTATCAAGTCTAGTTCTGTGAAGAGATTGCTCCTTAGAGGATATAAGAAATCCCAAAAGATTTTTCCAAGTCCATGAAATGTCACTGTTTTGATGTTACAATTCGACAGGTTTCATGAAGCATGAACTTAGCCAGAAGGGCAAACAGTGTGTGATGCCAGTAACTCCGATTGCTTTGGAAAATACATACACCCAGACCTGTGCACAAGTGTTTCCCTAATGAGAAAAATCATGTCTTTTATTATTACACAGATGATCACAAAAGAATTCTGGCTTTTGCTTATGCCTGTTGCTCACCTTGTTCTCAACCATGCCGCAAAGCCTGCAAGCATATCTTATATCCTATACAGTGACACATTACTGCATTTTAGTGTTGTAGCATGGTGGTCTGCTGTGACACACCAGCAGAGTGAAAAGTAGGACAGGTCATTTGCAAGGTAACGTGGCTTTTAAGAAAGCAAGCTGTTGCAATATTTTCATGTCATGGTGTCTCTAAATGCCACAGTTACCTTTCATGGCTTACACAAGCAATTTCTCTTACAGTGTTCCAAGGCATTTCTGCACAGTGGAGACTACTCCAAGCACAAAACAAATGTTCAGTGATTCATAATGTTTTGTCTTCAGAAAACAGACAAAAATATCTCTTCACCTTGGTCACAGGATGACCAAGCATACACATGAAGGAGCTCTATCTACTGGTTTGGTTTTAGAGCCAGAGTCAAAGCAACTACAAGATACAAAATATTCCCAAATGATAGAGATTTGTACCTAACAGCAAACAGCTGTACATATGTGAGTGTGCTTATTTGCACTGTTTTATTCCACTACAGAATTTATAGTATTCAAAACTGTGTTCCAGATGTATTCGGTTCTGTGAAGAACATACCCACCCTTTCTATGCACAGCAGCACTTGTAGAACTATTGCTCAGTAATGCATAAATTTCACAAGCAGAATCCCACACATGCAGAAATAATCTGCACCATCTGCACTGGCAAGAGGTTGCCTTCAGAAAAAAACCCAAACTTACCCAAGCATTTGTGCATAAAGTATAGTAGACAACTACAAGGTATTAAAAAAGTGTGCTTACTAGTGACTAGTTATTTTGAGTTGCATATTCAAAACTTCTTTGACTGAAAATACTTGTCATTCTTTTTTTATAATGACAATTACAAATATGAATGTCTACTGGAGATGTGGTACAATAGAGAATTCTGAATATTTTCTTTATTGAGAAGGTAAAATTAGGCAATTAGACCAGACTACACTAGCACAACTGAAAAGCTGAGAAATTTTCATAACACAATTGATTTCTTACCACATGGTGCCATTTAAGGGATTAGAACAACTCACCAGGGTAATATCAAACTTGATTAGAAGCCAAGGGGCCTGATTGTTATCTCCATTAAGCCAGACAAAACGTAATTGACACCAGCAACTCTCAATTTTCACCCGTGTAACTAAAAGAAAAGTCAAGCACAATATCTTTCGCTTGGGTAAGTCATTTTCATCCCTTTGAGTGATTAACAGTGATTGTTTCAACCGTCTTGAAAATATCCAAGACAGTGTCTCTGGTATTTGCACAGCTAGGTGTGCTGATATTACATGGGTTTGAGTGCCTTCATATGAAGAATAATTCACACAGCAAACAAAAGGAATATGTTACATAAACTTGGAGAAAACCTTTAACATGCTCATCATGCGAAGACCCTTGCTCCTCTACAAGTAAACATCTAAGATTATGGGACAAAATTTTCCAGATATTGAGGTACACAGGGGAGATCTGGAAAGCTTTTCAGGGTCTCCCAAGACAGGTGTCACAAATCACAGTCAACAGATACTTCAGGGCTGCATTCATCTGAACTCAGACATCTACAGTGCAGGTAAATATGAGCAAGGTTGTTGACTAAGCTACCTCTGTCCACAGTCGTTAAAACAGTAACTTAGTAACAGCAGGATTTATCTCATCTTAGACAAAAAATGTCATATATATGAATGTGTCCCCAAATTTGAATATTTATTCTCTTGGGATGGAGGAGAGGGACTTCAAGCAGAAACCTCAGAATTGCATTTAAACTTGAAAACAGAAGGAGCCAGAATCAATTGAAATGTGGATGAGGTACAATATGCATTGAAGATGAGGTAATCTGGGGTTATTCACCTCTGCTGGTGAGCTGCTGCAAAGAACCCTTGCAGAGTAGATGTTCCCTGCAGAAATAATGAGTGTCCATAAAAACCCAAACAGCATGTCATTACTTCTCAGCCTGTCTTCCAATTTTTTTTGCTCACCACTAATATACCTGCCAGCCTACCTTCTCCATTTTCTATAAACTTATTTTCCTTTTTATTCTAGCTTATTTTTATCATCTACTGAGTATCACAAATGACAGGTAGATAGCACATTTATTTACCTATATGAATATACCTTTATAACTTCAAACATTGACAGATGATTTGGTTAGAAGACAACCTTTCATGAAAAACTTTGTCTAAATTTACAGTCTGTAAGAGTAACACAAATGTTTATACAATTTTAATTATATTTCAGTCAAGGCTTTCTCTAAACAAATAAACATCTATAATTCACACCTTGGAGAGGTCGAATACCACTTGAGAGGATGGCTGTAAACTAAAGTGAAACTGATTAGCCAATTTTCCTTCTCTGTGCTGACTGAGCCCCCAGAAGGAAAACCACCTGCACATGAAATTCAGAATGAATCAGTTCTTCCAGTGGGAAGCACTGTGAGAAACAGCTCTGCTGTGCCTGGCAGTTCAAAGCCAGCAGCATCCAAGGGCTCAGCTGAGGAAAGCCCCAGGGTATTCCTTGGAAGCAGAGAGGCTGGAAAACTGAACACCCTTCCCAAAGAGGGGATGAAAGCAACAGGCACTCCATTGCATGACCAAAAGCCCGAGCTTTGGTCTTGCCCTGAGCACTGGCTTGGCCCCTTTGGCTGCTGAAGCCAAATTTCTCTGCAGTCGGTGACACATCCAGGCAGAATCCTTCTAGGAAATATAATTGTTAAAAGGGTAAGTATTTCAGGCATCAGCCTATGGAAAATGGACCTAAGAGACACCTATGTGACACTTTCATTAGTGTCCTTGTCCTCTGCAGCTTATGGCTTGGCAGAGGAGTTGGTGTCTTGCATGCAATTTTTGTCCTTCTTGGATCCAAATATGCCCAATATATGTGTGTTACATAGAAAAAAAAGAAGAAAGAAAATCACATTTCAATCAAGGTATTAGCAGCTAAAAAAAGCTATTACAGCAACTGGAAACCATGAAGATTTAATCTGCTCTGGCCATGCTTTGTCCTTCCATTCCTGCTGCTGATTAGACATCACAGGCACCATCTTCCCAGAACAACAGAATGAAATCCCTCAGGAAGTCATATTGCTTCTCCCATAGGAACAGACAGAAATTTTCTCCAGATCCATGGCTCCCCACTTAATTTGAGTTAATTACATCTCACTGGTGAGGCACAACAGCAGAACTTTTAACTTCTTTTATATTTCTCCTGGCCAAACTGGCTGCAAACCATGCCCCAAAAATCAGCAGCACCAGAAGGCAGGAGGAACAGGGACATCTAGGTGATCCTGGACTGAATGAGCCATCCCAAACAAATTTCCACATATGCTATGACGCCAAACAGGAAACCTCCATGCTGGCAAATTCAGGAGCAAAACCCTATTTTCTCAGCTGGTTTTCATCTTTGATACCACAGTGACGATTGCATTTGGAACAAGCAGTGGCGCTTCTGCTGTCACATGCTGCTGTTGCTAGCATAGCAACCCACAATCAGTGTGAGGCTAGAAAATCTCCTGAACTATGCAGTTCAACAAAACAGCAGGTCCTTTGGATACCATCTATAACTGTAAGTGAACAATTTCAGTAATGGTTTTGTCAGTCCTTCCTAGAAGCAGTACTAATGAGCCACAAATAACAAAATGAAGTTCAGCTGCTAAAAGAAGAATACAACAATCTGTTGAAGGAATGGAAGGGAAATTATTGTCATAAAACATTTGTATGGCCTTGTGAATTCTGCACTGCACAGAACAGAGATCACACCTTGCCCTGCCCTAAACTTCTTGCTGTTGCTAAGACAACTCCATCAATGTAAAAGCAGCAATGCAGAGTCCAGTGGCAAGACCTCCAAAGGGAATGGATTGGCTTCTAGGCTTTGCTAGAAGAGAGAAAGTGTGTTGGTGCAAAGGGCAGGATGGCTGTTGTGGCTGTGGAAGTCTGTCCAACACAGGAACTTAACCAAGCACAGAGACAATGGGGATACAGTGGGAATATCCCAAAAAATAGCAGGGGCTCCTTGTTCCCTGAAATACCCCTGTTTCCTTGACTGAGCGAGGCTCTAGAGAACAACCTAGGAGCACCATCAGGAATGCCAACAATGACATCTCCTCCCCAGACCACCTATCCCTTCTCATTTCTGCCTAGTGTATTCCAGTAGCAGTGTATCTGCCTAAGCTGGGAGTTACTGAGCCTTTAGGGAAAGCTTTCCCCTCCAGCACTGGGCTTGAGGCCTTGTCCCAAGGTAAGGCAAAAATGACAAATGGCATATGCAGATAAAGGAGATCACAAAGTAGTTCATAGTATCAGATCATGAAACCTATGTGGAAAGCCCTTTGCAGGAACAATATTCCATGCTATGAAAGGATCCACATTCTGGCTCCCCCCATCAGTTTATTCTAGATGTTTCATACCATAGTTGCATAGAGGCTCTCCTTTACTGGATCTTCTTAGACTATTTGCAGACCATCTTTCACAGAATATTACTTGGATTATCTATCTGAAAGTCAAAATGTGGATCCTAAAATATATCACAGGAAATTGCATCAGTGAAGTTAATGATTTAATGTTTTCTGAGGGAAAAGATCACTGTCCTTGAGGGAGGCACATTGAAGTGCATACCTGACAGAGCTCATCTAGACTCCCTTAGGATGCTTCACTGCTTAACATAACACAGCTCACTGGCCTTCCTATACCAAATTTATGATTTTAGATATGGATAAAAAAGCAGATTTAAGATTGGCAACCAGAACACATTACAAGAAGGCAAACCTCTATAACTAATCCTCTCAGGCATTCATGGCCTAAAGCAATGAACTGCGAGTACTAATGCAGTGAAATCTGACAGCTTGTTTACATTGTGAGGTTCATATGCATCCATATCTTTGCACAGGCAAAAAACCACTCTTTCTCTTAAAAGAACTCTTCCCAACAAGGAAATCCAAATCAAGCAATCATCTCTTCTCTACCACCACTTTGAAAGACACTTAGGAAAGTTTTTCATTTCACTTCCAGAGGTCTCTGCTGATGCACCTTTGTGGAAAGAGAATTCCAGCAGCACATACATCTTGTGGGTCCTACCACTGGTTTGCCATGACAAGGGCTTGGTCACGTTCACTGAGGTGACTGGTAGGTACCTGCTGTGCTTGCTTGCATTACACCACCCTCCCTCACAGTGCCAGTCATTCCTCCTAGGAATTTCTCCTATTTTACTACAGTACCTCTAATACAGCATCAAAGATACATGCACTAATAGCAGGATTGGGACATGACAGACACATGTATGATTCGTATGTTTTGGGGCTTAAGACTTCCTATTCTTCTCCCTGCTCACATATTTCACATGGCTCAATTAAATGGCAGAATGGGATACTGCCAATTGTTTCTTTCTCACTGAAAAAGAGACAGCTATTTAAAGAATGTTGTTGCACTAGCCACATTTCATCACAAAAAATGAATATCTATAATTATAATATCTGTGATTATATAATGTCAAACACAGGAAAAATAAGCACTCCAACATTTTGAGGGAAAAATTGTAACCTGTATTACCCACATTCAGGCTAAAAATGCTGGATCTTGTCCCAGCCTCAGAAATAAAATATGCCCAGCAGTAATTGAAAAACAAATGAATCTGATTATAATCTTACCATACTCTAGCTCTTGCATTCCTCAGCTATGTGGCAAACAGATGGAAAAATCCCATTACATACACCAGGAGACAAATTTTTAAGCTATCTCTGCAAACATCAGTTTTCTTTACACTTAGATATTTCTGGCCTTGGAGCTTGAGTCCTATTGCATTACATCTGTGAAATATTTGGCCATTCGTTCATAACACATTTTGACACTGACAGCAGACCCGCTGATCAAAAATACTGCTGGGTTTGTGGGTTTGCCTTCACATTCAGATGGTGGCAGCCCTGGCTTCCTTTTCACCTGATGTCATTTGTGAGGGTTTGAAAGTTTGTCCATATGGAGCTGAGCAGCCCTTTTGGAGGCGGTGGTGGGGACACACACCTGGAGTGAGCCAGAGCCTGGCAGGAGGCTATATATAATGCCAAAATTCCCTCCAACACCTGAGAGGGTGCAGAGGCCATCCCAGTTCACAGCAGCTCCCTAACACCAGACTTGGGCAGATACACTCTTCTGTAACAGGCCAGGCAGAAATGAGAAGGGATAATTGGTCTAAGGAAGAGATGTTGCTGCTGGACCTCCTGATGGGGTCCCTGAGATCTCCCTGTAATGTTCCACAGGGCATGAGTCAGCCAAGAAGACAGAGGCATTTCTGGGAACTGTTATTTGTTGGGATATTCACACTATTTTCTCCAGATCATGCTCTGTCTTCCTGCAGCTTGCTGGGCTATGGTTATTCTCGATGGGCAGGTGTGTAACAAAGGGTGTGAGAGAACTGTGCTATCATTTGCCCTCAACTAGAAACCACAGGTTTCCCTCTCACTGAATGATATGAAGCTCTGTCAATTGGCTCTTTCTCTATAAGTTACCAAGATACCTTTAAATTACTTGTATATGGTCCTATTGATTTTTTTCAGTACTTAAATGCTTTAAGAAAATCAATGTTTCAGCAAATAGAGTGGAGCAGAAGTATCATAGAATCCCATTTGCCATTCCAACATCAGAGATCATGGTTAAATTAAAGGAAATAACATGTACGATGTGGGATGATGGATTTAGAGAAAAACTGCAGAAGACACAAGAAATGGGTGAGTGGAGAGACATTAAATTAAAAACAAAATAGAAAAAGATACACTGAAGATAAATATAGTGGCTGTGGATATGACTTAGTTAATTTTAGCAATCCAAAACTTAGTTGTCTAGTCCAAGATAATAATTTTAGCTCTCTGCATGTAGTGAATAGAGAGCAGGACCTATCTCCACAGAGATGATGCAGGACAATGCATCACACATTCGTTCAACTATCCCAAAGTCTACACTCAAAAGAGATGCATAACCTTTGTGTTTTAGCAGCACTGGAGTTGATATAGGATCATGCATCATATTGAGTGTTTTACCTATTTAATAGAAGACCTTCTAATTCAACATTTTTTGTTTTGAAGGTAAGAATTATTTTGTTTTCTTGGAAAAATCTGACATTTCTTGTGTCAGAGGAAAGATTCCCTTATAATTGCTAATCAGCAGGTCTTGGTCTGAATATTCAAATTATTTACTAGCACAAAACCTATTTATCTGTTGTATTTTCTTAACAATGGGCCAAACTTTTCACTAGCACAATCTCATGTATTTCCATTCACTTCAAAGTTGCTACACATATGTTTACACAGCATGGAATTAGGCCAGATACAGTCAAAATGCTTCATTACTAGTCAGGTCAGACAATAAATCAGATCTTCTGTTCGCAAAGTGCTGTAATTTGTGTCTAATGAGTGGAAGAATTGGTATATATAAAGTAATTATCAAAACTGGAAAGCAATCATCTTCTAGATGTGCAAAACATCATCTAAAATTTGATCTCCAAAAGAGAAAAAAGGATGGCAGGTGTAAAAAAAAAAAAAAAAATCTTGCTCCTTCCCTTTATCCGTAACAATTTACCAGTCTGTGGCCCCAACAAACCAGCCAGTTTTCCACCCATCTGGAGTGTATCCCAAGCAGGATAGAAGGATTATGCTGCATCAAGCTGCATTAAACAGCTCTCGTGTATGATACCCTCCCTCAAACTGAATCTCTATGCGCTGCCTCTGTAGTGAATTTACTCACGTACCAGGCATTGTCTCTTTACCAGTGTCCATGTCTGCTCATACCTGGAAACCAGCAGCCAGGCAGGAAAATCAAGAAGTTGTGCCCCAGTAAACTACAACTCTTACTCCTACCAGGAGTAGGGAATAGGCTTCGTGCCTACTACATCCTTCTCACACACCAGGAGTTTTGGCATATTTTATAAACGAGGACATTCCTTTGCCCCAAGACCTTGAACATTTCTGACACCTACCAACCACTCTGAATTTCCTCAGTGACCTTGCCAACTTTTAGTACACAACCAATTTGCTAAGTTACCATCCTTTTTGCATTGCTCATAACACGTTGTCAAAAAGATAAGAAATATGATCATATATACAGCTTCTAATTAATACATAAGTGTTCTAAATAATTTGCCTAAAGTGTCAGTCATAAAGTGGCACAAACCTTTACAGTCAAGTCTCAAAAAATTCTAATTAATTATTTCCGCTCTGCATTTTAAGTGATGAGTCTACTGAACGTATCTACAAGTGACTTATTATTTCCCACAAAATGGTCACAGCCCAAAGGAAGTCCCCGAAGACAAAGCACACATGGAATGTCTAGTCCAGCTCTTTCAGAATTAGAACAAACACCCCAGACTGACATTTTCTGACTATGAAATAGATGAGCTTTCACAGTTTTACCCAAGTTTGTTTCCCTTACATTCTCCGAAATCCCTTATTCACTGCTGAGATGTAGCACATGAACTTCCAGAAAGATGAGCCATCCCTCACGGGAAGTTAGGTGTGGGATCAGAAGTTGGTTTACAACAGACACCTAGTTTCAATTTCAATACAACTGTTTGTTTCTTGTGAAATGACTAATATTAATCACCTAAAGCCAGTTGGCTGAAGTGGGATAAGAACACTTAGATGTTTAAAAATACTTTTATTTTACAATCTCTTCTTTAGTTTATACATCTGACAAAGATAGGAGGACACAGAAAGCTTGCTGAAAAATATTAATTACTGCCCTACCAGTGCAAGTCCAAAAACAAAGCATGGGCTGCACATAAACTGGGTATCATATGCTATTTTACAGTTACAAGGCAGGGTAATTTCTGGAGGTACCCATTAGGCTACGTGGAATTGAGTAACTGTCTGCAAGGTGCACCTTGCATGCCTCCTGGATTACTTACTATTTTGTGTCTTCTGAAGATGCTCCTTGGGGAAGACTCTTGCTCTGTTCATCAGAAGCCTTCAAAAAATATCAAAAAGGGAAAAAAAAAATCACTCTAGGTCAATAGGAAAGTTCTTTGAATAACAGAATACCTATTAAAATGCCAGTATGTTTTTTTTCACACAAGCACCAGTCTAGATTACATTTGAACTACCTTTTCTATTAATTTCTATTTTCTAGCAGAGATTTTCTAAAAATTTCATTGCCTGAGTTGCAGCTTGTGCTTCAGCACAAGCTTTGGGCCAGTGCAGTGCTGGGAGCACTAAACACTCTGTGAGCAGCTTTGAAATGTGGATGCAGTTCTAGGTTTTAAAAGTCAGAGAAAATGAAATTTTCAGCTCAGAGGATTACTGACTCCAAAACACCAAAGGATGCAATCCTTAAGACAGTGACCTGTTGACAGCTTAAGTGCTGTTTGCCGCAGAGGGTGCAGGTAAATAACACTTTCTAATTTCTCAGAATTGTTTTGATGGGGGAATTACACATGCTTTGGAAATTCTAGTGGCCATGGAAATTTTTGTATAACCTCTCTTAGGACAGTACAGAGAAAATGCAGTATTAGATTAAATATTCATTAAATATTCTGTGAGCACAATAAATAATCTCTTACACTGCTATCTATTGGGTATATTTATCTTTCCTCATTTGTTTAGAGTACAAGTAGTGATGAAGATTGCAGAATGCTCTTCTGAAGAAATAGTCAAATTTTACAAGTAGAAAGTTTTATTTTCGTATTCAGTTAAATGTTTTCTCTCTTTGCTTTATCTTACTATTTGCAGTTAGATTTCTTTACTACACACTTTTCCTGAATCTACTGAATAAATATTCATGCTCAAGAAAGGGGTGAGAGAAGGCACATATTTGACTGATATCCCAGAAGAATGAGATTTTGGCTGTGAAAATGTGATTAGACTGATCTCTCCCCATCCAGAAAAAAAATGCATTTATAAATCAAAGTTACTATGTAACTTGGTTACAGGTATTCAGTGGAAAAACAATCCTCATTGTCAGTTATATATTTCCATTTATATTTAAAAAATTATTGATTCTGAGGGATGAGGAGGGTATCTCTCTGTGCTTCATTATTCCAAGTGACACATGACAAATTATGTTTTTCCATGGACTTTCATTGAGTCTCTTTCAGAGAAGACTCTTTTCCTTCAGTGCTCAGCTGTTAACCCATTTTTTTTACTGGAAGAGATGCTATAGCAGAAGATGAAAAAAGTGCCTGTGAGCATGTTAATCATGGAGTGATTGATGCTGCCATTACAAGGAAAGGTTAGACAACAGTCTCAGCAGTTTTCACCACTATTTACAACACAGTGCCAGTCATCCAAACTAAGGACTGATCAATGCACAGACCTCAAATTAATTCAGTAAGAATCCTCTGAACGTAATGGCAAGTCTGGTAGCATTCATCTATTTTTATTTCCCCTCCCTCTTTCAGCATATTGCTGAAGTATGAAGGCATCTGAAAGAGATTAAGTTATTACAGAGTGTCCAAAAGAGGGCATTGAAGATGGTGGAGGGTCTGGAGGGGTGGAGGAGCTGCTGAGGTCACTTGGTCTGTTCGGCCTGGAGGAGACTGCAGGGAGAGCTCATTCCAGTCTGCAACTTCCTTGTGAGGGGAAGAGGAGGGGCAGGCACTGATCTCTTCTCTGTGGTGCCAGGGACAGGACCCCAGGGAATGGCCTGAAGTTGTCCTAGAGGAGGTTTAGGTTGGATATTAGGAAATGGTTCTTCACCCAGAGGGTGGTTGGGCACTGGAACAGGCTACCCAGGGAAGTGCAGAGCACCAGCTTGACAGAGCTCAAGCAATGTTTGAACAACACTCTCAGGCACATGGTGACTCTTGGGGATGGTGCTGTGCAGGGCCAGGAGTTGGACTCAATGATCCTTGTGGGTCCCTTCAAACTTGACATATTCTGTGACTCACGGTCAGACTACCAAAGACAACTTCTTGCTCTGGCTCCCCACACACATCCTTTCTCATGCTGGCATCAGCTGCTACTAAACCCACCTAAGAAAGCAGACAAAAAGGCAATAGCCAAAATAACAAACCAGGAAAAATTTAAATTATCACCTCTACAATTTCTTCTGTGAAATAGATTCACAGAATTCTTGCATGCTCATTGTTAACATGACCTCATGTATTTCTACTGGAAAAGACGTGAATTCTAGAATGTGGGTACACTACTAATGGAAGCCCTATTGTGATGTGAATCTAAAAAGACAAAAGTTTTTAAAACTTCTGTGAATGCACTTGTTTTCATAACAAAAGTAAGTATACCTATTGAATCAAAGAGCAAGCAACTACTGCTATATACTATACTTTCTTTAAAATTTGGTTTGATTTCCACATATTTTTTATTGTCAGCTGAATACTAAGAAAGAACAATAAAAGAAATTATTGTTCTAATAAAATTACCTTTTTTAAGTCCAGCATTGCATCATTTATTTTCTTTATGCTAATTTATTCAATAATTAGAAGGATGAGTATTAACTTTTCAGCATTTTAATTACTTTGAGTTATTTGACTGCTATGACTAAGCACTGCTGCTTTTTATTAGAAAGTATAACAAAACAGTTCTACAGCAATGTAGATCTTAAATATACCTGGGCAGTAGATGTCCCTTTCCATCTTCACTACTGATTTTATTAATATCAGTGTAATTGTTCTGAAGCAATAACTACACCAATGACCAGTTTTACCTGTTACATTTCTTTCCAATACTGAACACATAATTTTCTAGTTAGCTGAAGAAAAACCTTCTTGTTCTTTATTTCATCTTTCCCAGGTTAGTCCAACTACTTTCTTGAATGATACATCTAAAACTAAACCAGCCAAGCTGCTACCTGACAAGTCATCTTTTGTGGTCATTTAAATGACCATAACTGAGTATTACTGTGGTCTGAAAATGCTTCCTTAGCTTTTCAAACCTGTTGTGAGAAGCTCTCCTTCCATAAACAAACACTAACAGAATTACCAATGTACTACTTCGCTAAAGGCTTACTGGAATTACAGACTAGGTGGTTTTCACTTGTAGTCTCAACCCAGCCAATCATTGCACAATTACTCAGTGTACATATTTCAGTGGTGTCTGAAGTGGGTCATGGTCATGTCAAGCATTCAGAGATCTTGTAGGGTGAAAAGCACAGAGCCAGTTGCAGTTTATCTCCCTTTCACATTATCGTGGACAATGAGTCAACACTACAGCAACGAATTGCAAAGAAAGAGCTGACAAATAGTCTTGTATATGAGATATTTAAAACTAAAATAAAGAGAAAGGGAGTCAGGTACATTCTCAACAACCATATGCAACAACACACTCAATTCGGGTACTTAATTTGGGTGACAAGAAGGAGAGCATTTAAGACATAACACAGCTCTCATGTGCTATGAAGTTTAAATGTTATCAGGCCACATCCCTATCTTTAGCAGGTACCTTAACTTTAGCAGGTTTCCCGCTATCACTCTTTGAGCAGATCCTTGAGTTTTCTTTCTTCCAGTCACGTAACCAACACACAGTGTTTACGCCTCCAATCTCTTCTGAGACAGAAGCTGGCATTTGCAAACCCTTCTGCTTTCTCTGTGGTTACATGTGAGCAGACTTGGTTGTATCTCGTGGTATGTTCCCTTCAACAATGCAGGACAGCCTTGCAAAATGAAAGGATTCACACAAGAATGTGGGGGGAAAAGAACTAAAGTAAAGCTTTCATATGCATCCATGGCCACCAGTCCAAGTGCTCCCAAGTTTGGGGCCTCCTGGGTAGATTTTCTTTCTAGCTGACAGCCTCCTCTTCAATTTTAACTCTGATCCAGGGGTCCACCATTCTGTTCCTGGCACCATAAGGAAATGCCAGTCACCAATATTCCATTAAATCTTCAAAGAAATTCTCTTCACGGTTCCCAGCAATTCCTCTGCTTCAGGCCAGATATGCTTACTATCCTCAACGTTTCACCTTCCCCATTTAACAGGAGAACTTAACTCCTCCATCCACTCGATCACAGTGCAGAGAGAATAGAAAAAATGTCTCCCAAACATACTTAGCAAAAGCAATCTTTGCATTCTGCATCAGTTAATAGGAAGCTTTCTTGGGGAAAGACCTTATTTGATTTTGCATTGTAGATTATGTTGTCTCACATACAAAGTTTAAAGCAAAGAAACACTGCTAACTCTTCTCTTATTTACTACTATGCACTATCCATTAAGTCAGGAACAGTACTCCACTTACCTTTTGCAGCAGGCCATACAAATCCCTTTATCAGACAAAATATGATAGGCCACTTCAGCTTTCTGGTTCTCACTACTCCTCACAATAAATCCCACAACATACTGCAGCCTTAAAAAACCCTTTCACAATTCTATTTCTCATGCATGAGGTGTAAGAATCACACAGAGAGGCCAAAGGCACACTTCTGTGTAGGGGCATCCTCATTTGTACGCAGCAGAACAGATTCCCACAAGTGTGTACCTAAATGTCAGTCCTAATACGTAGTTATCACAGTAAGATAGCCAAGGTGATTTATCTTAATCATGAAGTCAAAATATTACTATGTTTCATGAGCAAAAAGGCACATTTTGACCCACGGCTTTTGAAACAGCTGAAACTATAAACATGTATAATTTTTCAGCTGTTCTTTCATTTCAGCAAGTTATGTGTTGCTGCTAAGGACACCAGCACTTGAAAAAAGGGTTCTTTGGATCCAGTCTCCTAGAAAAGCAGAATTTTTAGAACACTGATTTGTTTGCTGTCAATCAGGAAATGTCCATAAACGGTTCATAAAATCTTTTTGAAACTGAGGGTTGCAAATTATGTTTACGAGCACTGTTAGAGATAACTCCTAGATCCCAAATTTTCACTGAATAAGGGGCCAAATTAACCCATAAAATTAATTTATTTTGCCATTTCTCCATAAATAATTACCTTGTCACTACCTTACCATGATTTTGAGGTCAGTGGGAAGAAACCTCTTTGTTCTCTGTACTGACCCCCTTCCTGGAGCCAAAAGACATGGAAACACACTTCAGGAAAATATATCTCCAACTATTAACTTGACCATTGTTTTCAAAACCCAAGGCATTTTAATAATAACTCCAAAGGAATTTAAAAAATAAAAAAATTAAAGGCTTCCCTACTAACTACTAAAATTGAGAATACTTAGGAACTTTGAATGACATTCTCCAGTCTCACAGGAGCTGTAGATCAATGCAGTATTCAGGAACACATAGGTCCAAAAGCCCAAAGTGAATTTTAAAGAAAGATCGTATTTTGTCTGATAGTTTCAAACCCTCCATCTCCTTCAAAATAGTGGCTCCCAGCAAGGAGGAAAACTTTCCTAAGTGAAGAAAGCTTGGCTGAATTCACCAGGGAGCTGCTGTGTCTTTATACAAACTTACTAACAGAATAGGCAACCAATACTTCTTGTCTCTCATCACCATGACCTTCATCTGTTCGCTTCCCCTCCTAGAGCCAAAATTGCCTTGTTTGAGCCAAACAAACAAAGGATTGTTTGGGCTGGAAAAGACCTTTAATATCATTGAGTCCTACCATTAACCCAGTTTGGCCAAATCCACTAAACCATGCCACCAAACACCACTTGACACATCTTTTAAATATCTCCAGGGATGGTGGGTGACTCCACCACTTCCCCGGGTTGTCTGTTGCAATGCTTAACAATCCTTTACGGGAAGCAACTTTTAATTTTCAGTCTAAACGTCTCCTGGTACAGTTGAGACCATTCCCTCTTGTCCTGTCACTTGTTGTCTGGGAGAAGAGACTGACCCCCACCTGGCTACACCCTCCTTCCAGACAGTTGTAGAGAATAATAAGGTCACCCCACAAGCCTCCTTTTCTCCAGGCTAAACACCCCCAGCTCTCTCAGCTGCTCCTCATCAGACCTGAGCTCCAGACCTTCCCCAGCTCCATTGCCCTTCTCTGGACACGCTTCAGTCATTTTGTTCTTATGGAGCACAAGCAATGCTACTTCACTGTATGTAGAAAGGTTGCCATCAATGCTCAGACTTTGGAATAGCTCTTGGTTACAGCAATGCATTGCTTGCACCTTCATTTTACCTTTATAAAAACAGCTCAATTGGTAACAAAGGCAATTCCCTTGAATCCAGTCTATAAGCTGTCCCCTTTGCCATTGCCTTTTGTTGAGCAGCCGTTCTGATTTTTATTGCAATCTTACAAAAAAAGCATTTGCATGGATTTTTTCATACTTCTAAGAGTAGTTCAGTTATTTAAATCCATGGTAAAAGAAATCAGTGTTCCAGACTCCCAAAGGCCACCATGATTCGCATGCAAAGTATGTCTGTCTATTTCACTAGTATTTCCTAAGAATAGTTACTATCTGCCAATTTACACACAAATCCATCACCAACGGGGAGGTCATATGCCAACAGTGTATTTCTCTGCTGTCTTTAATTTAGATTTATAATAGTATTTTTTTCACAGATAAATACAAGTTGGCAAAATACTGGTCATACTGCAAGGAGTTTCATTTTCCTTAGGGGAAAGTAGATGCCAAATTGTGATAGAATGCCAGGAGGCCATAAAAAATGGAATTATAAGTCCACAGATATTCTATGGTAAGTTGACTAAATAATTTTTTTTTCCCTGCCAGGAGGATTATAGCTGAATTGCTGCATCTGCAAAATCCAAAGTCCTTTGCTGCTACAAAATTATTTTCTACTTAGGTCCAAGCTTTATGGTAGTTGGCTTCCCAGTCACAGAAAGTCATACATTATTTACAGATCTTTGAGTATAAGTCTGTTATGAATACATTAACTGTTCTCTTACCTTCAGAACTCATTAGCAACAGGAACAAGTCTTCTAATGCTATTTTCCACTATGTACCCCCTGCATATGCTGAACCTGCTGTGCCACTCAAAAGTGGTGTATTTCCAATGTTAGCCTTATTTTAAAGTGTGAATTGAAAAAACAAATTGACTATAGGGAAAAAAAAAAAAATCTTTACAAATACCCCAAAGCACGTTGACCCAGTAGGTAGATACCTAATGGGTCTTCGTGAACTCTGCCTAAATGCAGGGATTAATTGTTGAAACACTGAAGACTTTTTAGCCTTGCTTCTAAGGAAATGGAGGATTACAAAATCACATTGCATGGCATTTGTCAATCCTTCCTTTCTTAGCCACCTTTGAACCTCTTGGCCAGTTTTTAGCAACTTTGACAGCTGGGTTCAGGGAAGAAAGAGGTCTCAGAGGCAGAAGTCCTGATAGGTCTTGTGAAAATTAAAGGCTGGGTAGGTACAGAAGACGGAGAGGAGTATTTTGCTCACCCTGGGAGGAAACAGCCAGTTGTCTGTCCTCACACAGCTCACATCAGCCACAGCCTGGGCAGATGTTTACCCACCAGGCTGGGAAAATAGAGCAAACATGACATGCTGCAGGAGCTGAAAGGGATTAGAGGATGGAGGACACAAACCCACAAAAACCTAAGTTCTCCCACTGAGGCTGCTTGGTTTTTCATAACTCTTTTCATGGACAACATCAGTGAGTAGAAAACTTATGTTTTAATTTGTAAGGCAAACGAATATAATTATGAAATAGCATACTCTGCCAGGCTGGTTATAAGAAATGGGCAGAGTCTGGTCATATGGGGCCAAATAGTATAAACTGGAGTCATTCCACCAAATTCAGTGGAATAATGGCACTCTGCCCTGGAAAAGATTACAGACCTCATGGAAACCAAGGAACACCGGTGAGAAATGAGACCAAGATGGGATGGGGGCCTCCTTTCCCTGCAGGTCTCAACTGCACAACACCATGGCTTGTTCATGAGCAGGCAGGATACTCTCCCTACCTGGGCTCAGCAGCAACTCATTCAAATCTCTCATCAGAGAGAGAGAGAGAGAGGCCACTGCCACGTCATACTGGAGCAACTTAGATGAGAACTGTATGGGAATTCTTAATTGCTGTACTTCGACTCTACCTTCGTGTTTTGCTATGCACTGCATAGATAGGCAAGCTTTAATAATTGTAAGCACATTTTACATATATATAGATATATATACACATTTCTCTTCAATGGTAAATTCTGTCTTATGTACTGAGAAAGCAGACTGCAGTGATTTGCTTTTAGCTGGTTAAGCAGTCTGAAATGATCCAAGAAAGAGAAATCAAGGAAAATAGAACATTATTTCACTCTTCAATCACTTTGCCTAGTTACAAGGCTCTTGCCAAACAAAAATGTAATATCTCTGCTAAAATTAGGATATTAATTCTAATTACCAGGCACACAAAAATCTTAAAATTCTGGAGCTGAACTGATAATGTTGCTATGGAAATAGGCCTAATTACTACAGACCAGCTAACAAACTTCTCAATGCTGCTATCTTTACAAGCTACCTCCGCTCCTGAAAATTTGCGGTTTTTTCCTCCCCCAAATGAGACTAAATATCTCTAGTGTTAACACTAATTAAATTCAGACATTCCAAGTCTGAGGCTATTCTGAGAATTGCTTGACAGAGGCTAAGGCAAGAGAAACACAAAGTGCAGTGCTTCAGTGTAACCATTCCAGTCAAAACCACATTTTTATCAATGTACTAATTCAAACACACCAGGAAATGCAAATTCCCCCTGTACATAACAATGAATGCATGCCTGCTCATCCCACACATTTTTTCCCCCTCACACAGGAGGAAAACATGAGGAGAGCCACGCAGCAGAGGCTCTTCCTGCACTCCCCAGACTTTGGTTACCAATTACTCCCCATGAATACGTAACTGTGCCATATGGAGACACACATGCATATGAATATATGAATACATGCATGTGAATGTATGCACACAAGAAAAAGATCATTCATGCGGAGATTCTGGTGTTTTGCTTTCTCACAGCAGGAAGCCCCATGCTGGAGCTCAGGCACTAAGGGTCGGGCAGCTCTCAGGGCAGGGGAAAGGCAGCAGAGCTCCTGCTCCAGTGTGACCATGACTCTGCATGCTGGGCACTGCAGGGTAAGGGCCCCAGAGGGATAAACTGGGGATGGAGGGGACAGAAGACAGGCAGGAGGTCCTGGTCCAATCCAAGAATGGCCCAGCTGCAGGGGCTGAGACAGAGCTGGCCCTGCAGGTCTTACATACCCCAACAAGAACTGAACTCCCTGCCCCTTTCTGAAGTGACTTTCATTCACTGGGTGTGCCTGTTCATCCTGCTTGAAAGATTTCATCCTGCTTGAAAGACGGAGTTGCCCAAGCCCAGCTGGGGCAGCAACACATGGT
Source organism: Acrocephalus scirpaceus scirpaceus (assembly GCA_910950805.1). NCBI lineage: Eukaryota > Metazoa > Chordata > Aves > Passeriformes > Sylviidae > Acrocephalus > Acrocephalus scirpaceus. Next base: position 47,866,145 of record OU383774.1, on the reverse strand, counting down.
GAACATGACCCACTGGCTACCAGCCCACAGACCACATAGCACAGATGGTCAAAGTGAATTCCACACTCAGTGGCTGAAAATCCTTCCTTCCCAGCATTTGGAGGTAGTCTGCAAACTTTCACTGATAGAAAAAGAACTCAAATTTATCAGTTAATTTATACATCATGAATAATTTAAGAAGTTTTAATAAACAGCTAAAATCAGAAAACCCACAAGAACAATGTTCCTTGTTGGTGGCCTGCAATACAAACTTGCTTACATACAATCTGACAAATGTCACTCTGCTGACTTTAGTTTAATTACTCCTAATTTATACGAGTCTGAAAGCAAAATAATTTGTCTAATTTCCCAAAGGATAAAACTACTGCTCAGTTCAGAAACATTAGCTTTTTAGAAGATTCTTTGTTCATATTATTTTCCAAAGGTTTTCTAAAATCTATTTAAAATCAATACATACTTGCCAAACTGTACACAGTAATAATTCAGAGATAATTGGTCTCAGAATAACTTTACCAAAAATTGAAGCAAAAATGCCTCTAAAATTCTGACACTCTGAAACCGCATTTATATCATAGAAAACATTTTCAAATTGGTTCAGAGTTGAGGAAACACATTTGCTAGTTACTACATATTTTTTCCTTGGTGAAACCACGGAAGGTACATCAGTTCTTACATTGACAGAATTTAAGCACAGAGGAATGAACCAATTATCTGGTCTGACTTCTGTATATGAGGAGTTATTAAATTTCATTCATTAGCTCCTTTATTGAGCCATAGAAGTGGTGACTTACTTCCAGTTGGAATTTCAATGGTATCAGCTTCAAACTATTAGTCCTTGACAGTCCTTTCTTCATCAGTCTTTTACTTCACTATCCCTTTATGGCCAAGTATATATATGACATCAAGTCACCTCACAGGCTTTCTTTGAGGTGTTCAGTGCCTCTAACTTTGTTTTCTTATTTCCATGGTTCTTTTCTGCACCTTTTTCAGTTTTTGATGTTCTTTTTAAAATAAGGATATAAATTCTTCAAAGAAAGGCAAAAAACATCTCTTTTTTCTACCCTGTGGTTTGTACACCCAGAGACTAAAATAAGCATTTGTCTATAACCTCATTAGGATGCTTCAGCTTTCCACCAAATATTTGAAGAGAGCAAAAGTAGCAACCCATAGAACTTGTTTCTGTAGCCAGGTGGATTGCTTCAGGCTAACTGGCCTCCTAAAACATAAGCAAAGCTTCTTCCTCTAGCTTAGGCTTCCTAAAGGATACTTGGTGTCTATCAATGCAGAGGATAAGCTCTGCTGGAGCCAATGTTGAGTATCCCATGCAGACAATGCGATCTGTATGATATGAAACACACTCTGAAAATACATCTGCAGAGTTTAACTCCCTATTGTTTTCAGCAGCACAATTGTTAACATCAGTGCAGAAAGCAAGTACTGCTTAAAGAGCCCAGCGGTGTCAGCAGCCACCTGCACTGGGGTGCTTCTCAGCAAATCCCCTCATTTGCTGCAGAAAGGCGCCACGTGAGAGGAAAAAACACAGCTGATGTGCTCTTCATTACTTCAGCTGTTGCTCCTGGAACAAGTCCTCAGGTCACACAGGGTGCCCTGCACATTGCTACCTCAGGAGAGATGCCCAGGAGAAAGGTGGATGGTGCACCAGCACATCAAGTGTCTGAAGAGGCAGAAGGCAGGTTTAAACCCCACTGGGTGTGATGCAGAAATCTTCAGGTTAACTGTTCATAAGCTACTTCTGGACTCTCCTCAGACACTTACTACCTTATTACTTATTAGCTTATTCTTATTAGCACGCTAATGCAGCTCTACAGCAGCTAATGCAGGACTTGCTGTGGTGGGGACATCCAGCATATCTGGGGCAGCAGCAACTGAAAGGCCCAGCCTTCCCACAGGAAATGTGCCCCAGTAAATAAGGGGCAGGAAAACCCATGCCTAAAGGAAGCAAATACCACCTGATCTCCCCCCCAGGGCCAGCTGGGAGAAGGTCTGTAATGAGCTCTCCAAATGTTTCCACTCACATGGCTGTAAGGAAAAGAGGAGCCAGACATTTCTCAGCAGTCACTAATACTCTGAGCCAAACAGTGAGTCCTCCCTGACAGCTTCTGAGATATATGTAAAGCAGTCTCCGTAGTCTGCAGGTGCACAGGTAAGCCTTGGCCCAGGTGCATGACATGCCACCAGCTCTGGAGACAGGGCACAGGTGACAAGGCTGCAGCTTGTTAGGAAGAGACATGCTGGCCTTGCTCCATCCCCACCAGCAGCCATCCTTCCCCCCATGCCCCAGTCCTCAGACTTTTGCAGAATAAACTCTGCCAGCACAGGTAAGGGCATGCCCAAGCCACACACCAATTAATTTTGAGTAACCCTCTCCAGCAAGAAGCATGTGAGGTACCCTCCCACCAAGAAATCAGCCAGATTTGAGCCCTGCATGCCTCTTTCAGATTTGTTTCTATTAGCACTGCCAGCCAGCCCTCAACTGCTCACAGAGACCTTCTCTCAGCCCCTGTTCCCACAAGAGCAGCAGCCACCCAGGCTCTGCACTCAGGCTGGGAGTCCTTGCCCTCTCTGGAGGTGCAGCAGCTCCACCTGCTCCCTCCTCCTTAAAATAGACCTGTAACTCTCAGTTCCCCACCACAGTGCTCGCTGAGCGTGCACAAGTGGCATCCCTGCTTTCCCTGGGCATTCTCCTCCAACCTACTTGTGCTTTCCCAGGGGAAAAAAAAACTGCTGCAGTGAGGCAATTGCAAAGTAACAGAATTAATTCAGGGTGGGAAGGGGATGGGGGGAGTAAAACTGTGTCTTTAACCTTATTCTTGACTTGTATTTGGCTTTGAGTGCTCCACTATGCAACTTTAATAGAGTTTCCCTGCAGTGGGGTTACATGGATCCGTGCAAGCACCTGCAGCGTCAGCAGACTTGGAAAGGAGGATGGAGCATGCCTGCTTGGAGACTTTTCCACAGAAAAGTTTCCAGGGCTCTGACATCCCCACTGAGATGACAGGGCGCCAATCTTCAAAGGCTCTTCTGAACTCCCTATATGGAGCTCAGTTTATTTACTTTAAGGACATTCATCCCCTACGGCCAACAGGGAGCACAAGGTCTCGAGCTGCTACAAGAAAAAGGTCTGCTTGCCATGACCTTGCATCCCCTGAAATTGTTGGAAAGCTTTCTGAGACAGCTTGGAGCAGTGCACTGGATCAGGCAGCTAATTATAAAACTTGACTGATTTTACAAGCATACCTGACTCCCATGGAGACTGACAGCAGGGCTTGTAGGATTTGTGCTGTGTACAAACATCAGCTGGTTTTCAAATTATCATTAATATCATTACCCCCAAATTTGTAGCACACTGAACCCCCTGCTGTGCAAACATGGTCAGGCCATCAGGTTCAAAGTTCCATGTGATTCCCACCTTCCCACAGAACCATCTTAAAAACCACTTTAAATGCTAACATTTCTTTTTCCACTTCCCTCTTCTCAAAAATATTGTTTAGTGAATCTGTAAAACCTCTAAAATTGGGTTGTCATCTTTGGACACAGGCCATGTTTGGAATTTCTCATCTAGAAAGGCAAATGTTTCACTAAGTTCTGGCCACCTAAATCCAGGAAACTGTGTAATGAAAACTACTTTACAATCTTATCTATGGTTGCTCCCTCCTATATACTACATAGTTGACATATTTATAATACAAGGGGGATGTAAAATATATTCACCTAGATGATAGTCAGTCAAAAAAGGACCAGCACAGTGTAGGTCCACAGCAGATTTTAGCTTCTGCCTTTTCCAGAGAATAATAGCTGGTTGTCTGGCTCTGCAAGTAATGGATTACACATGCACACACACAAAACACAGACACCTATGCAAAACAAGTGGTTTGATTCTCTAAGAAAATGTGGGCATTCCCTTAGGCTATTTTTTTTCCCTCTATCTACTTGCAAAGGCAGTACTGAGCAGAATGTGGTATTGGAAACTATTACATTCTGAATGACTAACGTATTTGCATTTGAATTTTACCATGACCTCTGCATATCCCCAAACCCAAGGCCAGTTTAACCAAAAGGGCTGCTATTCCATTCATCTGCAAAGATGCTTCCCAGATGAATTTGCAAGTCCTTTAAAGTGAGCATCATTTGATGATTCCCTGGCTGCCCCCCAGTTCAGACTCATCACAGCACTTTCATTACTGCCCAGTCAAACAGCAGAGTGTTTGCGAATGCTGTTAATGGTATTGCAATACCCTATATGAGGAAGAGTCAAATGCAATGTACCAGAACTCACCCCAGCCCAACAAATAATACTAGCTAACTGTAGCAAAACTGACATTTCATCGAAGTGCAAAGTACTTTCAAAAATGTCTCATTTAGGCACACAGTGCAGTGGCTCAGAAGCAGCAATCCATGGTAGGATACTTACCAGCTCAGACTCTGGTAGGTGAGTCGGGAGCTATGGACTTGGCTGAGGGGTCCATGGAGCAGCTGCCTTGGAAAGGGAAGAGACAAAGCCAAGATGGAGATGGAAGCATACCCTACCTGGCCTGGGCCCACAGCCCCTGGAGGCAGTGGAGTTGGTGCAGGGAGAATGGGCACTTGATCAATTTTGACTAACGGTAATACAGGACCTGGTCTGTTATGGGATGAAATTAAGGGCTCCCCACAGCCACTCAGAAATCCAGGATGGACGTACAGCCACCTGTGCAGGCCCTCCTGAGTGCTGTGGTGGTGTGCTGGTTTGAAAGCAAAACCAGTGAAAGACTCCAAGTGAAAAATACAATTTAATAAGAGGAAAAGAAAAGAAAGAAAGTAAAATAAAATAAATGCAATAGTACAAAAAAAAAAAAAAACACTGACAGAGTCAGAATACAACCTGACACCCTGCTAGGGTGGTAGTAGCAGTCCAGATGAAATGGTCCTGTTGAGGCAGTGATCCTGTAGAAACGTCTGGCAGCTCTTGTCTTCTCTGGGAGTCCAGTGGATAAAAGCTGCCTGTGCTGTCCCAAACCCCGGATTATATCCAGGTGGGAATGCTTGGCTCCTCCCCCTGGGCAGAGCATCTCACAATGGGATGATCTCATTCTATGAGTCATGCCGTGGGTCCTTGATGGCCCATTAAACAGAGATAGCTCCCAGAGGGAGTTATCTATGAGTCATGTGGCAAGGCATTGTTGGGCCTATTAACAGAAGATAAGGAAAACACTGCCCCACCTTGGCTCCAACAGCTCATGGAGATGGGGATAGAATACATACTTTGGGCACAACTTACATTGTAACCTAGGACAGGTGGCAACAGCCTTCTGGGCACTGAGGCCAGGTAAGACCAGCTGTGAGCACTCAGGGTGCCCCGAACAACAAAGTATATGCAGAGGATATGCCTGGGTAAACCAAGACACATGGAGTACTTGATTAAGTCTCGCCCCTAGAACTCTTTCCTTCTTTATAATGCACAGAGAGTGCCTCAAAGAACAGGCTGCTGCATTTTCTTTAAATTCTGTTCTTGTCTGCAGTATTTATTTGAAAGACCCTCTTGATGAGTGAGGAACAAGGAGAATGATGGCAACCACAACAGTGACCTCTGCTTCAGGGAAAGAAATAATTTTGATCAAATGGGTTAAAACTGTTTTTCAGCAATGTTAACCTCTATCTTGCAGGGATGCCATATAAATAGCTGGAAGAAAAGATATGCGCTTATTAATGATCAAAACTTTCCAGGCTTTCAATTAAAGAACGAAAGAAAATTCTAGCTAGTCACATCTATGTCCTCTGAAAGATTCCAAAGAGGGGAGAAATGATAGGACATTTCCAATATTTTTTGGATAAAGAAATAGAGCAGAAGAAAACTAAAAATCTTTCAAGTGACTTTGAACTCTCCTGATGAAACAAAAGCAAGTACAAGCTTGAAGGATGGATTTCTGCATATGCACCTTACATTTTGTATTTTGCTTCTGGAGTTGCCTCAAAGATTTTTGGGGTTTTTTTTGCCGAGATCAGAAATAGAAACAAAGAAAGAAATTAGGAAGAAGTCTAACAAATGTTGTCACCAGTCTTTTCAAACTGCATCACTGGACCACTGCTTTCATTACAAATGCCTCATTCCAGGAGGAATTCCACACCTTTCCATTATTCAAGTGAGAGCTAAGTTGCCAAAGAGCACAGATGTCCAATGCACATTTTGTTTTCTTCACACACTTTTTTTCCAGAAGCTGCTCTGATACAGCAGATATAGACCCAGGGTTACAAGGGCAGAGATGCACTTCCATTCCTCCTCTCCACCTTGCAAGGTCTCCAGAGACCGTCAGGACAGGGACACTGGAATCTGTGTTTTGCACAGGACCCTTCGGTACCACCACAGCACATGAGCAGAACAGTCACTGTCATCCCTTCAATTACTCAGGACAAGAGCTTTTACCCTTCCAGGAGTCAAATTACCAGCTGACAAGTGGCTACAATGGCACTCAGCTCCACATGAAGAAGCAGCACTATAGAAATGTTAATCAATTCTAGTCAATACCAGATCCTGTGTCTGAAATGAGCTGCTGGCAGCAAAATGGCAGCAGCAGAGCTGAGGTTCTCCTGCAAACACTTAGAGTACAAAGGGAAAACCACTGATGCCAAAGTACCCCTCACATTTAAAACCAGGCTGGCAGGAGCTGACACTGAGGAGCTCTGGCACAGCAGGTACAGACCTGAACCACCTGGCAAAGAGAATGGGTTTCGATTTCCAATACTATTCACACAATTACTTTTGTTAAACCAGATCCCATGTCGAATTTTTCAACCTGTGCTCCTGTGCTGTGTCTGTACTGCTGGGACCCTCAGGACTGGCCCCAAGGCAGCATCTCCCATGGCAACACATCCCAAACCCATGGAAAACAGAAAATAAAGTACCTAGGTGAGTTTGAACCCCTGAAAACACTAATGGCTGTTTCATTTCAAGAAGGGGAGAAGACAGGCTGAGAAGAAAGGTTCATTATTCAGTGGAGCAAACGTGATGTGGCCCAAAACTGACAATAATACATAGCCAATAAGATACATATTTTAAAAATAAGCTATTACTAGCAGAACAAGTGCAAACAGGATTCAGGGAAGGAACACAGAGCAACCAGACACTCACAATACACTCCACACAGCACATTGACGGACAATAAATCTATCTGAACCAATACAAAAAATTGGATGTGGCTTCCTGCATCTTTCATGGACCACCAGCTGCTGTCTGTATGTTTCCATATTCATCTATCATTATCTCATACTTATTATAATTGTCACAAGTTTCATGGGAACACCCCTCACAGCGATCCCAGTCTGTCTTCCACATAAAAATCAATGTCAAAATCAGAGTCCCAATGGACTGACTCTTTGTTATTTCTAATTCTGGGGACAGAACCCATTTTATTGACATACAAGCTGAGAAGCAAATGACTTCGAAGCTAAAATGTTCAAGAAATAATATTTTACTGTAGTATTTGGGAGAATAAAATATTTTTAATAGCACCAAAATATTGTTTGATTTTTCCTTGTATTTTTAGTATAATAACTATCTCATTTTAACCTCCTCAAAATCTTTAACAAATCTATATTCTTTTATTTTGAACCTGCAGGGATATCCTGGTCCAATTTCAAAATATTTTTGAATGTTCTATAAAATTAAAAATTCATCCAAACTTAAGAGTTGTGAGTTTGGCCCATCAGCATTTTCTGAGGAAAAAAAAAAAAAAAAAAAAGAAGAAGAAAAAAAAATAAACCAAACCCCATACCAGAAACATGTTTGTCATCTCCTAAAAATATGTGCTTTTAGGGAGTCCCAGCTGGGCTGGCAGGAGGCATGAAATATTAAATGGTTTTAAAAGAAAATAAACCTAATGATCTTTCTATGCATTCATATCAAAAGACCCTCTATTTTTTGCCTTTCTTACTTCAAAAACAGAGATATAAAAATAGACAAACTGGGATTACTTACAAGTTGACACTGAAATTTCTCTTCATAGCTATGTAATACAGTAGGATGCTCTAACATCAGAAATCTTTAACAAGTCAGTATTAGCTGTGAAGTGTTACTAATTCTCAATTCCTGGTGGTTTGCCACTTTAAATTAGGTACCAAATGAGATCAGATAAGGGGATGGCTTTTTTTTTCATTGTTTGCTCTTTCTTGTGCATTTATGAAAGTAATTTTCTAATTCTCTGAAAGATCCCAGTTAAAACACTGTAGAAATTTAACGCACAAAATATTATGGTAAAATACAAAGACAAACAGTATTGTATCTTCTGATAAATAGCTCTCTTATTAATTGTGCATCCCAAACAGAAATTAATGCAAATCAATTTTCTTCTGTAAGATATAATTTCATTCATTCCAGTGACCCGAACCACTGAAATAATCATCAATATTTTACCCTGACACCCAGACATCCATTACAGGATCCCATCCAGGCACTCCTCTTCCAAGCAAGGAGCTCAGTTCTCCTGAATCAATTAATCTCTGTTTACTTACGTGTTTCCCCATCTATAACAGCACTGATTTAGTAAATCCCATCTAAAACTAAATTTCAACATTAAACATAGAACTTCGACATGTGAGCTGGCAGAATTCATCAGTGACATATGGATATTCCCCTGCTACAGGAAACAGGAATTTATTCAGCTCAGGTTTATTGCTGGAAGTGTTTCCCTAGCACACAGGCTGCTTAGCTCTGCTGAACTATGTGGTGTGCACTTTACGTCTCAATAATAAAATGTACCAAAAAAAACCCCAAAGAATTCCAGATCCTGGCTCTAGCTGGTACTACACACCTCACACACATCAGTGAGGCTGGTTGCTCCTGAACAAAACATTTGCAGCAAAAACCTCAAGACAGGCTGATCTGAAAACAATCTTTCCACCCTTGTTTATGAAACACATTGCACTAATAAGAAGAGGTGTAATACAGACATCAAACTACTTTTGTTGCCCTTATCCCAGGGCAAACGTGGCCATAGCCCAAAATAAGGACTTGGCACTCTGCTCACCTGAAGCAGGAGGTGAGGACCCAGCTGATTTGCTGCAATAATCACAGCTCACTAATTTTCCCTGAACACAAAGGAAATGGGCAAGACCAATTTTGGGGGGAGGAGGGAATCCCCAAGGAGCAACAACAAATTGCCGAATGTTATGTTAGTGTTTTTCTTAAAGGATTTTGCTCCAGGAGACATGAGATTAAATAAGAACTTAAAAGACATAAGTTTTTATCCTCCATGTCTGCCAAGGAAACCTCCCAAGAGCTTACAAGACCTCTTGCTTCAGCATGTCACCATTCTAAAAAAATATTGCAATAATCACAGCCTAGCTTAAAAAATCAGTTTTTAAGAATTTTTAATACCACACTTTGCATCAGGGTTGGATTCACTGTCTCTTTGGGTGCCTGTTAATCATATTTTTGATTTCTTCACCACGAGCACTAGAACTTTGGCTTCTGTCTTCAGTGAAAAGTTGTATGTTGTGTCTGTAGGAGGGACCACACTCAAATCTGCAGGACTTAGAGAAAACTGCAAGATCTACTCGAGTTACCACTGCCCTGGTGGAAAAAGGTACTGTCATAGCCATTCACTTACACAAGTAAGATTTCAGCTGGCTTTTCTCATTTAATTATTTTAAGAAACCAGATTAGGTCAAAATTTATGAAGGTCAAGAAATTATAGACTGCTTCTTTAGCTCATCCAACACCAAAACCTGAAAGGAAATGCTGAATTCTCACTACCCCTAGAACCAGGTTTCCTTTTAGTTAGAATTTGTGTTATCCTTTCCAAATATATACACCGCAGTTTGGTTTGATACTACCCAGTCACAAACCCCAACTTCACACTAAAATACCTCATCAGTAAGTCTTCAGAAAGCCAAATATACTGAGCCACTCCAATTACCTTTAATAAAATTCTTGTGTTTTAATTTGGAAAAAGTTCAAATTTTCCACTCTGGCAAAAGAATCTGAAATATTGCAAGACTTTAACAAAGCCCCTGTAATTCTGTGCAGAGAGAGGTTTTACAGCAGTTCCCTTGGTTTAGAAACCCATGGTATGACCTGGAATAGCAAGTACAGACATCCAAGTGCTAAGTGGAATTAACACCAGTGTTCAAGAGGGCTATGATCCAAGAAGTCCTGACCAACCCAGGTGTGGGCAACAGCACACCATGCAACACTTGTGTTTCTACTAAACATTTTTTTGAGTGCTCATAATCTTTCCTCTTGAGCATTGAGAAATGGGGCTCTTCATGTATATACCTGCCGTCCACAGTAGGGACACATAGTTCTGTGTCTAAAGGACTGGCAGTTCTCTAAGTCCTTTAGGACTTCATTTAAGTCCTAAGGGCTTGATTTGCTATATTTGTTCAGATCTTAGATTTGTTCAGTCCTAACCATGCTTAGGGCAAGCTTTAAGAATTGCTATGGCTTATGGATTTCTTATGTGAACTATGCCAACCCTTGAGTCAAGCCCTGAGGTTAAACTTCTGTTTTCCAGACTAGGAATCTCTTAAATCTAGTTACAGCAGCTCTAAAAACCTTAGACCCTCTATGGAAAGGTACATGTACCTCAATCTTCTCATGGGATCTGCTCTGCAGTCAGTATGCCATAAAGCACATGGAGGCAAAGAGCTCTGCATACAGCCCCTCCTCAAAGCATCATTGTGGAGCTCCTCATCCTAGCCAAGTCACTGCCAAAGATCTCCTTGCTCCTCCTTGATTCCCTGTGGGGTGAGACTTGTCAAGAGCGCCCCCAGAAAGCCAAGCCTACACTCCATATATACCTCACAGCCACTAAGGAGTCTCCACAGGCACAGAACCCAAAACCCAGCCCTGCTCTGGTTGGGGAAACAGGGACATGGGAACAACCGGTTGCACACCCTGAAAAGCAAACTCTTCTGCCAGCTTTTGCCAGTGCTGCCTCTATTTGCTGACTCACTCCAAAACAGGAATTCCCAAGGAAGAAAGAATGGGAGCAGCCCAGACAGGCCCGAGCACTGCAGCAGCCTCTTCTTTCTGTGGTGGTAAAAGGTACAGTCCACCTAACATGCAACTTTTTCTTTTGCTTTATCATAGGAGAAGTTTTACTGTCTTATATTTCTTACATAAGCCACCTGTCTTCAGCACAAGCAGACACAAAAAACCCATGATGAGGCACTTCTAATTCCTCCACTTACATGCTCTACTCTGAGTACAGTAGACTGCTACTGAAAATCCTCCTGGCAAACAATGCAGCATCAAAGAGAAGAGCAGAATTCTGTGTGACCTATTACTAAAAAATGAATGGTGAGGTTAAACAACAGCTTAGGAAATCATGTAAGGAGTAAGAATACATTCAAAACAACTCCTTTTAAGCAAACTCCAGAACACTCCATATAACAGCTTTTAAATGGAATATAATAACTGCTATGTTATTCAATTGTCTTGATATAACCTCATCAAAAAAGTAAGATAAACCTTACCAATCATTTCAACCCAACACGGTCATAGAAAATAAATCCTAAATGGCAATCATTTTAAACCATATACCAAAAAGAGTCAAAACAAAAACAAAAATAAACAAACAAACCTCCCAAAATCCACAAAAATTTAAACCCAGTATAGAAGATCTGATATGTTTTCTGCTGTAGGTCTACAAGCCAATTGCCAAAAATTATTGAGACAGAACTCCTTACCACTGAAGAATACATGGAAGAACCAAACCCAGCGTGCCCTTTGTTCACACCACACAAACACAGCACTACACTCTCCAAGTGATGCTTACCAGTTTCCAAGCAGAACTAAACACCTCCTTCAAAAGTGTCCTCATAAAACAGACTTCCTTTTGCAGCTGTGTGGGCTACAGGAGAAAACTGAGCAGGTCTTTCTCCAAGCAGCAATAGTAGTAAGAGGCTGTCAGTGCAGCCAGCAGCCACCACCACTGATCCCACCCAGCTCAGCTGCTTAACAGAACCAAGACACAGAGTGCACATGTGTCCTGTGCAGGCAGAAAACATTTCCTTGGTAATTAGCAACAGAGCCTCCTATCTGGGGAGGCACTTAACTGCACCCATCATGAAAAATTAAACATCACCAATTGAAACAGAAGCATTTGTTCTCAGTGTCAGGCTCTGGCACCATAACAGGAGATGACAGACTCAATATCAAATAGTGACTGCAAGAGACGATGAAGGTGAACTAGTCAGAAACCCCAGCTTAGCATGCAGAGGATTACACTGGTGACAAGTCAAGAATTTTGTCCTCAGATCTGTTTGTGAGAAGCAGTTTTGTACATTCAGCAAAGGAATCAGAAGGGAATAGCAATTACAGAGAGCTGCCGCAGCTGAGCTTTTTACACCATCACACCAGCGCAACCCATTTCCCAGCAGGATGCTCCTATAGGGAAAACCTGATATCTGCTTGACATTACCATTCTTCCCACAGCGGTTCAAGCAGTAGGATGTTTCTGAGCAGAACTGTAATGATTCGATAGAGAAATGTTCCACCCATAGAGGGACAAGACGTTACCTCAACAGAGCCAGCAGCTTTAGAGGATTTATTGCATGTTATCCCACAGCGGTTATTTTTCCTCCCAATTTTAATTTTGCAGCACACAGTGGTTCCTTGGTACAAGAACAATTTACATAACCAAGCAGAGACTCATTTTGAAGCACACTTACAACAGCATCCAAATGCCATAATGTAAACAGGGCTGGGAATGGCACATCAGGTTTCAGTCTTGTTATTAAATCTTAATACTTCCTGAGGGCCGTGCGGTCTTAATTGTATCTCGTGTCTTTGCCACAGCACTGCACATAGTGTCATTTCAGTACAAATCAGATGAAAACCCACACAGATTCATCTGATCTGTTCCCCTATCAAAGTATTTGAATCCCATTTTCTCTGGAAATCTGTGAGAAGATAAGGTGTAATACAGAGAGGTGAAAGATTAAAAACACATTGCTGTGGTTTGTATTGGTATAAAAAATGAAACAGCAGCGAAGAAGAGAGTTTAAAATGCTTGCTGTTCTCCCAAAGACACCAAACAATGTTTTTTGGCAATTAACATTTAAATTTCAGTTTGCCTCCTCAGAGTCTCTCAAAATGCATTGCCTTTTCTTTTCTTTTTCCTTTGTTATTCTTTAATTTCTTTATGGAGATATGGTAGGGCACCACTGCATGTTATCTGTGTAGATGGCGTTTTAAACAATCATTTTAGGAAAACACACTGTGCCATACTTATTCAATCTTACAGTTGAAAGCAGGTTACTGATGCTGTTTTACTATGTCAGTCTGTAATTCCAGGTTCTGTATTTAGAAGTACCAAGCAAGAATTTGATGAGGGTATTGCAGCACTCACTTAAAGACACTGTATGTGCATAACTGGATATGGAAAATAAATAGACCTTCTGGACTTCCTTGGATTTTATGCAGCTCTTTGTTTATGTTTGCAGTCCACCCTATGATCTGCATTCTTTTTTATACACACAGCTTCTGTGATGGTCTTCTATGAGATGTTTTCCTTGTGCTTCTTTCTCCTTTTTAATAATTCAGTGTCGGAATTAATAAACAGCTTAGAAAATGAAAATGTCACAGCTTAGTGCAGAATGCTTCAATTACTAAAGTAGGATACAGGACAGTTAAAGGTACATTCCCCAGTAGCAATAGAGCTGATCTTCTTCCAGCTGGAATACAAAGCAAAAATATCCCATTGACTGCAATGAAAGCCAGTGGGCTTAAAAGATTCTCATGATCTTACAAATTAAGACAACCTACTTTTCATGAACAGTGACAGAACTTGTAGTCTAAGCATCATTTAAGAGCTATAAAGTGCACAATATGCTCAAAGGGATTAAATTTACTCTAAAAAAGCAATTTGCAGATCTCATGAAAAATGTTTTAACAGTTTCACCCAAATATGTGTGCAATCAAAACTACAAAAACTTGTTAATCTCTCCCCTTCACTCAACTTGACCTATAATGAAATACCTTGGGGAAGGAAAAAGGCCATAGGATATAACTTTTAGGGGTTTTTTAATTCTTTGAAGTACTTGGTCTGGGCATAAGCAAAGAGGTTGATAGGTGCTTTGGAGATTGAAGGGTAATATGGGTTTAGCTTTATCAACTGGATTTGAGGAAATCGCTGAGATCTGACTGAAGAAAGATAAGCTTATGCACTGGCTTCTACCATAGTTTCTGCCTGCGTGGAAGAATGCAATGATAATGCTTACCAAAGCATTCAGGGGACTCTGAAAACATCTAGCACAGTCCAACAAATCCTGCTCCACCATTTGTAGAGGCAGAGAGAAGCAAAGAAAGGTAAAAATTGTCACCATGGCTCCGCACAGCCTCTCCAGCCTGGATGCAGCAACGTCCCTGTTTCCTTCCTTCACTCCTCAAATCTCTTTTCACTGCAACTGCTTTCAGGCATTCATCAGAGAAGCAGGTTGGGGGAGATGCTCTAAAGATGTGTCCCAATCTCAGCTTGGGGACATAGACCTGCTGCAGGGGGGCAAAGCCCAGAGAGTGTGGGTCCAAAACTACATTTTCTTCCCAGGGGCATCTGAAGCAACACACATAAACTATGCATATGAGAAAACCACTTTTTCTGAGGGATCAATGGCAAATTATGTACTATATTAACACGAAGAACCACAGTTCAGCAAAATAGGTATTTCTTAACAACTGTAATGCTCTCCGGCTGAATTCCTGTTAACTATGTCCAGTGTACTTCTGCTAGTAGAAATGAAAGTTTCCTTCATGAAATAGGCTGGGCAGTTTAGGCCCTACTGAAAAAAAAGTTCTCTCATCTCAACTAGTTACTATGTTTAACCCCTTGAGACCTGTATCTTCTACTGTCCTATCATCCCCTAACAGGCCCTCATTTTCAGCTGCTCATAGGCAGACAGGCAAGTGCTGCAGGCTTTGTACAAACCCGCAGTAAGAAATGGACACTGCCTCAAAAAGTTAAAGCAGGATGAGTTCAAAAGAAATCATGGGTAAAATCCAAAGTCATGTAGAAGACACAGAGAAGGAAAAATCTTTTTCCCAGACAATTGGACAGGTAAGTAAAAGTGAGAAGCTGATGATCTCTTGATGCTCAGTTTAGTGCTCTGTTAATAGAAATTCTTCACTTTAAACACTTCATCCTTCTGCTATAAAAAACAAGCACCTTATGTGGTTGAGGAGAGAGTAGCCTGTATGCTACTTTAAGAAATCTGGAATTTCAAACACAATGATGTGCTACAATGTAATTCCCCAGGGCATCCATGAACACCTGTGCTCTCTGCGGCTCAGAAAGGGTTCACAGAAAGACTCACGTTAAGCGTGTGCAAAAGCATTTTCTGAGACAACAAAATGTTTTGACTGAGAAAACACAGAATCACAGAAACACAGAATCAAAGTTAAAGAGGAAATTATTTTAGTCTATTCTGTGGCAGACAAATTAAATACAGAAGCATTAATCCTTGAAGGCATAAAGATGTTTGATGAGGCAAAGAGTATTGATTGGTAAAAATTAATTCCAACATCAAAACCTGTATTGATTGCTGTCCCTCTGCTTACCCAGTTTAACTAACGTGGCCTAAGAGACTTATGTTTAGTGAAGGGGCAGTTCCCCTTTTCTGCTCTTTCCTCCCCATCTAACAGGACTCCACAGTGCTCCCCTTCTGCCCCCACATACCATGGCTGCCCACCCATTTTATGCTTAATTCCATTTCTACCTCCATTTTCCTGCAGCAGCAGCTAAGACTGAACACTGGGATGGGTGTTAGATGCAGAACAAGGAAAGTCACTGTGGGTACATGTGGCAGCTCACTGCGGTGACAGGCCAGCCACTGACCTTTACTGAGCCTTCAGCACCAGCAGGGTTTCAGGGACTCTTGCGCCAGAAGAAAAACAAGATTTTTGGCTGCTCCCCTCCCAAGGGTCTTGAATGAACAGTGCCATAAGCTAGTGTCATGCTCAGTCTAGCATAGTCAAGGACTTACTTATCCAGTATTAGGAGACACCATTGCCATCACACGATGGCAACTTGAACCTCCTCCCCTTCCTAGCACTACTGTTTACATATTTTCAGATCATTTCCACAGATCTGAGTGTTTATGTTTGTCTTACCTGAGCCTTACTGATAGAAAATCTAGTATTTCTAGTTCCCCAGCTAAAAACTTCTCTTTGTTCTCAGCAGGACTTGCAATGCCTCCTAGTCCAATACTAGCTTTAAATTCAATTGATTTTTATCTTCACAAACCAGACTTAATGGGAATTCCTGTGGGAACACAATGGACATTGCATGCCAATTTAAAGTATGAGCATCTATTATTACCATTGATGCCACCTTAGGTATATCTGATATTACTCAGGCCAAAGAAAGTTTATTTGGTGTGGCAGGCAAGAGTAGGAGGTGATGGTAGAAGATGTTCCTGCCTATGAGTTGGAACTATCTGGTCTTTAGGGTTCCTTCCAACACAAACTGATTTATGTTTCTACAAACTGTATCAATGCAAGGTCAAAATTAATAATTTCGCCTTTAAAAGTCACTCTATATTTAGTGATTTTCCTTTATTCAACTACACGTTCATTCCTAATCAGTTCATTACCTTCATGATACGTTATGACTTTTCTCTTAAGAGAGTTTAACTATTACTTTACTACAGTCAGGATTCAATACTATCTAATGACATATGCCAGAATAATACTTTCAAATCATTGAAATATTGCCCTTCTCAAATAGAAGATAATTCCAAAATTCTCATGACTGCTAAACAAATTTGCAATGATGTAGTAAAGGTGTAGGTAATTCCCTATTTCATAGATCCTGTCCCTCGTACCTGCAGGGCATCTCTTACTGCCTCTTTCTGTCTCACAAGCGTAGCTGTTTATTTAGTGTTTCATTTACCAGCTATCCATGCACACTTATCAGCTATTCATGCTGATAGTTGTTGTATCCATGTTAATTGTTGAGGGCTTTTTCCAGCATCAGATGCATAGATGGACAAGGAAGTGTGGGAGAGAGAAATCAGCTACAATAAAAGGGTTGAAATGCAAAATATTTTCAAGTCTTACTGCATTCTTTTCTGGGCGACTCAGAATAAATGTGAATGACCTACATACTGTGCATACACATGAACTTATCAATTGGATTGGAAAGGTTACATCTACAGTGGCCCAGCTCCAAAGCAGTTCAAATAGAGCCCTCACAAAAAGAATCTCAGCCTTGCCTGTTCACATTAAAACAGAGCAATTATTCTTTACGATTTGCTGTTCCACAGTTCACGATTCTCATCTCTCTTGGTACTCACTTCAATGCTGGACCCAGTGCTTGTCATGCAAGTAAGGAAGGATCTTTGCAGATATGAAATGCAAAGCAAATACCAGGCTTCAATTTTTTTTTTTTTTTTAATAACCAGCATTTTCATTAAATTTGACTGTTTGGTTAATGAGTAGTTTAACCCCAAAATTATAGCAACCCTGAAAATAGTCTATAAAGTTTTATTCTGTCTATTAAGATTAGACTCATATTTTTTCTACTGGCCTTCAGTGTTGCACCAAAATAAAACAGATCTGGTGTTGCTGTTACAGTTACCACAAACACATAAAAAATCATGCAAAGCCTAAGCACTGAGCAGCATAAATCAGGATGCATAATTACACAGCAGCTGCTCACTGGCAGGAAGGAACCCTGTGAGCAAAATTTGGCCTGATGATTTGGAATAAGATTCAAACGGATGCCTACACTTCTCAAATGGCTAAGACTTAGTTTAACGTTAAAGCATAATGTTAGCTAGATCCAAATCATTGTTACTCTTTACAATTTATTTTGTCTAGGATGTGGAATCATAAAAAATAATGTTCAAGAGTCAACTCCCTTTTATTCCAAACCTGGTTTTGTTGTTGCCTCCACTCTTGGGATCAGAAACAAAAGGTGTGTAGATCCCCAGAAGATGCTCTGGGACTGCAGATACTTCTTGGATATAAATGAATCCAGCATACAGAAGTGAAAGAGTGTTGGCACAGCCCAGAAATTCCTGAATCGCTTTTCTGAATTTAGGTGCCAGCTTGCCCCTTGAATGCCAAACATACACCTCCATCTCTTCTCCTGGTATCTAGCACTGGGTTCTGAGGCATAGTGCTGCAAGAGGCCAGAAGCCTGAAAATGAGCAAAAATTAGCAATTTTTGGCTTTAAATAAGGCTTTTTAGCCCTTTGTAGGATTTAGCCCTAGCTTTCCTAAAGCTCACTCATCAAAAATAGTTTTTGAGAATGTGATGTGGCTGTCTGAAAATCTTAGACATTACCAAGGTCAGGAAGACTGCTGCTCTAAGGGAGCTGAAAGCATTAGAAGGAAACCACAAGAGCACAGGGGAAAAGGACTTTAAATGCACAGCCCTGATTTCAGTCACCAGCACGAGCACCCTTTTGGGAAGAACAAGAACTTCCTTTGCAAGACCTGTCCCAAACAGCCCATACCCTGCTCCAGCACTGACCCTCCCACAGGGAAGAGGGGACCTGCAGGATATCCCCATCCAGCTCACAACCATCTCCTGCATCAAACAATGCAGAGGGCTCTGCATTGATGGGCAGCTGGAGTGCATGACCTTCTGCACTCCCTCCCAGCCAGCACTATATCCTGGCTCCTAAAAGGAGCTGGAAATAAGCTTGTTGATTTATATATAAATATGTTCAACACATGCACCAACAACCTGCCACCCCACTGAGCAGGGAGGATGGGGGAAAGGAACTGATCTCAATATCAGAACCTGGGATCCATCAGATCCCAGGATGCAGACACATGGGTAAGCAGGGTAGCACACTCTTCCAGATAATGACAACGATCTTTTTAATGTATTAAAAATTCAGCTAGAAAGGTGATAAAGGAGATTTTGGAGCGGGGGGGGGGGGAAGGAAAGATCAAAATAATAATAGTTTCAAAGCACTGTACTTATTTTAGACTTTCGTACAGCATGTTTCCATAGGAACTGGAACGCAAAGGAGCACACTGCAGCAGTGTTCACAAATGTTGTGTGGCTTAGTGGCTTGTAAAGGATTGGTTAAGGGCACCATGACCACTCAGAGTCCCAGGCACCTGCTGCACAACAGGAGCTTAGCTATGACGTTTTGCAAAATCTCAAAAAAGAACCTTTTTTCCCATTTTTTTTCCTGTCATCCTGCAGGCATGGCTACCTTCATATCCATGTGCAGCCTCATTCTTAAGCACTCCCCACCCAGATCCACTTCATGTGGGGCATGAAGACAGCAGTGTTTAACCCAGATTGATTGGTGGCTGTGGAGGTGGCATATCCTAAGGAGTAGCATGTGGGCCTGTTTTTTGTCTCCAGTTTTAGTAGCCACCTGCTGAGTGACCTTGTGCAAGTCAGGTCAGGTCAGATCTGCTCCATCTGTCAGCTGCCTGAAATGCATCTCACCCAGCCCTGCAGGTGAGCAATTCTCTGGCCAACAGGACAGCATCTATCCTGCCTGAGACAGCATGGATCCTGACCCACACCATGGACAGGTCTCTTGTTCCCAAAGCACCCACCTGGTCACATTCCTACATTAAGCCCTTTGCCCACATATCAATGTACCACGTGATAATTGATTATTTTCTCCATTCAAAATTGCCCACTGCAATGTGAGGTCTGTGTTGCAGCTCACCAGAGCAGCATTTAACTGCGTGCAGTGGGTGTTGCATGTCTTGGAGCAAGGCATGGGGGTGCTTTTGGTAATCTTGCCAGTGGCACAGCATAGGAGGATATCTACCATGTGGGGAGCCAGACCTGGTGTAGTGTCATCCATAACTCCTCCTGTGGCAGCCCCCTCCATAAGCTGTCCTCAAAATTAATATAGGTTCTTTCTCAGAGGAAAATAATTAGTTGTCTCCAAAAGGCAGCATTAGAAGCAAAGAAACTCAGCCTATCAAATCCAGGCAATGGGAGCCTCGGATTGAGCAGGAGAATTAAGCTATTTAAGTGCATTTCTCAAAGAAAACAAAGATGTTCCAGAGTGTGATGAACTGTGCACCTCACCCTGTGCTGGTGAGCCTAAATGACCAGTTTAACTTCAGATGGTGAAAGTGAGACAAAAATCCTCCCACCTCCTGTGCTGTCATTCCTCAATGCACACAACAGTGCAGTGGCAGCAATCCCATTTGTAAAGGATTTTCTCACTAACTTGTGACAAGGGCTGTGCAAGCACTGGTTACTCGTACTTATGGATTGAGAAAAAAGTAGAACTTTGTTACTTATGGATTTGAAAACCTCCTAATATTAATATATATTGAGACCTGCCTGACTCATACAAGTAAAGGTGGATAATTTTTAACAATCAGGGCAAAACACATACCTCCTTGGACTTGCCAGGTTTAACTTCACATGCCAGTAAGAAACTAAGTCAAAATGCTGGCCAAATGCCTCATCCAAACCATAGCCAGCAGAATAACAGAAGTTGAAAGGGACCCACAAGGATCATCGAGTGCAACTCTTAGCCCTTCACAGGAAATCTCAGCCCAAATGCTTCATCACTTGTAACCACCTACACATATGTTTATGCTGTTGTGGAAATGTAAAAAACTATTTTTGTTTTTAAAGCTGCATTTTGCAAATGAATTCAGTGGTTGCCTACAGCACAGAGGTATTTTACAAACACTATTACAAAAACATGTCAATTTAGATACTTGGATACTCCACATACTGCAATGCTTCTTTCTCAACATAACAACTTCCCCTGTACATATTGCCATAGGAATTCATATTTAATTACAGATTTAACAAAGAAACATAGATATAAGATGTCTGAACCCAGGTCTCATTCCAAATGTTACAGTTTCACTCAGTGTAAGGATAGAGGTATCTGGGAAGCCCTGACAGCCTCACACTGAAATTTTGTGTTTAAAACCTGATTATTTAAAAGAAGAAAATTCTGATTTTTCAATCTGTTTTCACCTCTCCAACAAAGCAACTTTGGGAAGTTTCATTGAAACTTTCATTATGTCTGCACCTTGTATTTTAAGTAACAGAAGCAGTACGTTACGAATATACATATTTATGCTTTTTTGCCTGTGAAGTCATACACCAAGGCAGCAGAAGACATGCTTTAATGTCAATTTTCAAGTCTGAGTGAAATTCAATGACTTAAAACAGTGTTGTAACAAAGACACTAAAGCAGGATGCAAGTTTTGCACACCTGCATGTATTTTCACAACTCCAGATGCAAGCACTGAAATTCCCAGTGGAGAGTAAAGTCACAAGCCACAGTGAGATGGACTAAACACAGAAAGCAGTCTACTTCACAGCCCAAACTAAACAAAACAGCACATATAGCAGCAGTGAGTATACAGATAGTGTAGATATATTAGGATTTCTGATACTGCTATTTTTACCTTGGATAACTCAGTCTATAATAAAGAAGAATACAGTGTTCTGCACTGGACAAGCTGGCTACTGCGAACTCACCCAAATATTCAGCTTTCTGTTCTGGGTCCCCTTGTGGGCAAGTCAGATCCAGGTCTTCTCTCTCGCATCCAAACTTTGTCTGTTTTTACCCAAGACCACATCTCACTCCAAGAAATCATCACTTTCAAAAAGAGCACCAGTGCCCAGAGTGAGCCCGGGAAGAGTCAGGCTGCAGGACCTCTCTAGGGGCTAAGAACAAGTAGAGATCTGCCAATCTGGCCACCCACTCCTGAAAGCATTTCTCCAGCTTAGCTTTCCCACCGTAAATCCTTGATGCAGAGAAACAATTAAGAGAAAAAAAACCCAATCCAATAGTTTATCCTCCAGGCTGGAGAGAAGGAAAGAGGCTGCCACAGCAGTGCCTGTTTTGAATGCTTGGCAGGTACGCAAGCACAAGGGGGATGATGCTATAGATAAGCATAGACAGAAATAGCTAGAAGGATGAGCTGGTTCAGGGTAGCAGTGGTGAAAGAGAGAAATCTCCCTTCGCCTGTGATTGCATGAAAACTAGCAGCTGACCCGCAGACTCACCAAGAGTGTTGGCAGGAGAGAGTCCCCTCAGGCTCAGAGCCTCACACTGGAAATATCCTCCTCGCACAGATCCCCTTCCTCATCTTGGATACATGCTTTGAAGGCTGCATCTTCTCAGCCTGCTTCTGACTCAGAGCACAAAACCTGCTCGCTGCCTGTCGGGGGGTTTGGTGCTGTTCCCAGAAGCCTGCCAGGAAGCTGCAGCTCACAGATCCCCCTGTGCCAGTAGGAAAATCCAGTAACTGTGGCTCAGAAAATACTGCAAAAGCACCGAACTGAAGTATCTGGGCAGCCACCTCATCTCTCCCCCATGAGCAGGCTCACACAGCTCTCCCTACTGCTCGTACCAGCCCACAAAGAGACAAGCACAGAGATGTCACCTGGCGCTTACGCAACTCCTCTGCAAAAACACAGAAGAGTTAAATGCGAGAGTTTTACCCAGCTGCCACCTTTTAATAACTGTTTCTTCCCCACTCCTTTTCTGTATGGCAACAAATTCTAATTTTCTTCTAAAATTGGAAAACAGTCTCACCTGAATGTGCCTACACTGGGGAAGCAGAAGGATTAAAAATCCTGCTTTTTAAAGCTGCT
Organism: Acrocephalus scirpaceus scirpaceus; assembly: GCA_910950805.1. Lineage (NCBI taxonomy): Eukaryota > Metazoa > Chordata > Aves > Passeriformes > Sylviidae > Acrocephalus > Acrocephalus scirpaceus. Next base: position 47,843,586 of record OU383774.1, on the reverse strand, counting down.
TGAGCAGGAAAAGATTAGTCAGTGCCCCTTTTATTCTGTGCAGTATCAACATCCAGGAACCCAGATCTTTGGCTGTCAGTATGATGGGGCACCTGAGAAACTTCACAGCTTGAAAAGGACTGAGATGGGCAAGGACACTGAGCTCAGCTAGAGGTGGCAGTCTGGGAAGGGAGACAATCCTCCTCAATCTGAGAAAACAGAGGAGGGACGTAAAGAAAGGCAAGAGCCACGAGCATTGCTGCTGTGGTTTCACTGGTGGGGGGCAAGGGTGGTTGAGGGCATGACAAGGTGTGCACCAGAGAAGAGGTAAACAACAGAAGATTAGGACTGGGTCACAGATAAGTGAAACTATGCAATACAGCAGAATTAATGAGTGAGACAGACAGCTAGGAATGTGAGAACACAACAGAAGGAGGGAACAGGAATGGGAAGAAAATGATGTCATGAGAAATGGAAGGAGAACAATGATCTGAGAAACAAATGAAAAACTCGGTTCTCAGAAAGAAAATGAGGAAAAACAAATCACAAACTAACACCAACCTATTTTAAATCATTTTGTTAATCTGTTGAACCTGAAAACATCACATTCTGACACACATTCTGATTCCCTTGTTACCATTGGGGGTTACTTTACTTCAACCACTGAACCATGCTCCTGTGTCCAGGAGGGAATGTCCTGAGGGACGTTCCTCCCCTCCTTCAGAGCAAGGGGACAGAGGACCTCCAGCACAGTGTTGGTGGCAGGGCAGATAGGAGCCACGCCACCACAGAGCTCTTCATCACCCATGCCAGCACTACATCAGCCTAGTGGAGGGGCATGTACAGATGTGGGATCAAACACTGCTGTTATGGGAGAGCTGCTGCCTTGCTCACCAGCTGTCAGCTCAGGTTGCTTGAGAAAACCTCGTAGGCTATAGCTATCCCATTAAATTACTCATTCCCAAGTAGCTTCCTGGGAATAAGGTCACCTCCCAAGATAGGACTGAAATGGGTGAGTGCATGCAAGCTGCCTGATGGGGACATGTCCTGACCCTCCAAGTCCTGAAAATAGGCCTGGAAGCCCACTGGGAGAAAGCTGCCTGGTAGGGGTCTAATTCAGGCCAGGAACAGCTCCAGCAGGTCCCCAGTGTCAGCAGACAGGCTCTTCCTGGGACCTGGCAGTGCTCTTTGCTAATAGAGACAAACCTGTAGCTTCACATAATACTGCAGTTGGTCAGACAAAACCTATTATTTTTTCGTCTCATTTCATTTAGCTTGACTACCCCAGAAAATCAGAAAAAAATACTATGTTTGTCATGGTAGGAAAACTCAAGAACTTAAAATAAATGGGTTTTGAGATAGGGCTGATAAAGAAAAACCTTAGGTTCAGAAAGATAAAATCTACAAGTGACAGCAGAGATACAACGGGAAACTTAAATTTGATGGGGAAAAAAAAAACCACAACAGCAAGGGATAGCTTTAACCAATTTGTTTCCAGGCAGTCTTCAGGCACATTTATTTGCTGTTTTCCATGAAGGAAACGATCACAGTTATAAAAATTACTGTATAATTTTTATTATGTTGTTTTGTTAGATAAGAACCAATGTTGCCTGACAGTGCTTTGGCAGTAGTACTAGAGCTCTAGAGCACCCACTGTAGTTTAAATTAAAGCTTTTCAAACTCATTAGACCAAGTATATGTGGACCATTAAAACAAAAAGGGCATTTCAAAAATTCACAGGGTCTAAACTGTTCCTTTCTAAAACATTCCTATCAGCTAGGGTTAGTTACCTCCTTTTAAATTAACGGAGGAGTAAGAGTGAAAAGCAGGTAACTGTGACCTAAAGAAACTAAGGGGAAATGTTTTAGCAGTTGACTGGAATAAGTACTTTGTATCAAGCAGCTGATGATTTCAGACCTGCCTTGTGTTTTTTGTACTACTTTCACAATAAGGTGAACTGTTACCACATGTTCTTTGTAAAAGAGGAGAACACAGTTAAGTATTTACAGTTTGATATTTACCATTTAAATGATGCACAAGAAAACAGGAAGAGTAACAGATGGGCTCCTTTTAACTGAATTTAAGTTACTTAGAGCTATTTCTGGGAAAAAAAAAATTAAAAAAAACCCCAAAACAACCAAAAAGACACACACCAAAAAGCAAACACAATATGCCTTCCTACTACATATTATTCATCTGAGATTTAACATCTACATTTGTTGAAATAAAACTGGAGTCCCGTTTTTAAAATATATGATTGATACAATTTAGTGTCCCATTTTTAACCTGCAAAGGTGCTGAAGGAGCTGTTTTATTTGCCAAGAGTCCTTCAATATTTCTTTATCCTTTCACTGGGATTTAGTTGCTGATTATTTTCACAGCTAAAAATCTGCCTTGTATGTTTGATCTTCCTCACCAGCACCCCAAGTGAAAAAAACTGCCTTGAGGAATAAACACTTTTGAAAACTAACTGGGAATCTCCTTATAGGCAACAATACACATATAGCTTATTTCCCAGTATAGTTTTAGGAGGACACTCTTCCACCTGAATTATCATTTTATATGGCTTGCACTGACGCTGGGTCAGTTTGCATCTAGGAAATAAACCAGTGACAGACACCAGCACTCCTCATCAGTTGAGCCAGCAACAGCCAAAAAAACTCCATACAAACCCTTTTGCAACCAAAAAGGGATGTCCTCAAAAATCAGATACAAGAACACCATGAACCCAAGCAGCTTCCAAGAGCAGGTGCAACAGCACTAGAAATAAAAAACTGTTTTCTTTCTCTAAAAGAACTTGCGTGTCATGATGTGCTGGTGGTGGCTGGTATGGAGTTAATTCTCTTCACAGTAGCTGCTTACTGGACTGTGCTTTAGATTTGGACTGTGCTGGGAAAAATAAAGTGTTGGTAATTCAGGGATGTTTTAGTTACTGCTGAGCAGGGCTTACACAGGGTCAAGGCCTTTTCTGCCTCTCACCCCACCAGTGAGTGAGCTGGGGGTGCACATGGAGCGGGGAGGGGACACAGCAGGGACAGCTGACCCCAGCTGACCAAAGGGATATCCCAGACCATGTGGTGCCATACTCAGCATAGAAAGCTGGGGGAAGAAGGATGAAGAAGGGAGGAATATTTGCAGTGATGGGGTTTATCTTCCCAAATCACAGTTATGTGTGATGTCCCTGCTCTCCTGGAAATGGCCGAACATCAGCCTGCCCATGGGAAGCAGTGATTTTAATTTCTTGCTTTTCTTTGCTTGCATGAACAGCTTTTGCTTTCCCTATCTGTCTTTATCTCAACACACAAGTTTCATCATTTTTACTCTTCAAATTCTCTCCCCCATCCTACTGGTGGGGAATGCATGAGGGGCTGCCTTGGGGCTAAATCATGGAAAAAAAAAAAAAAAAAAGAAAGAAATTCTACAGCTAAAAGGTTTCTGGGTTTTGTTGTTTGGGGTTTTTTTTTTAAATCATAGCTTCTGATAAAACATCATCACTGATTTGCTTCAGAAACAAGCATGTTTTAGCCCAATAGACTTGTGTATTTACCCTTTGTCTAAACTAAAAGCATTCACATTCAGTTACTGTGCAGCACAGCCTGTACAAGCAGCAAGTTAAGATCACCATCAGAATCAGTTTTCCTCTGACATCAATACATAATTCCCATTATAGAATAGAAATTGTCTAAGAGAGAAATTCTAATTGTCCATACTGCACTTTAGCATGCAACTGTAGAACAGCTTTTTGGGGGGCAGATTTTTTTTATTTGCTTTCAGTGTTTGTATGATCTACCATGCTGAAATCAGAGAGATGAAAATCCTCCTTGAGCTGGAAAATTGTCAAAGCTGTCTTCAGCCATTGTGAGGTCTAGAAGTGCTTACTGATTGCTGCACACACATGCATCTCTGGCTTTTCTGAGGAAGCTGCCAACTAGGGTTAGCTTACTGCCTGCCTTTTACTCTATTAAAATGTTCATCACTGGGGTGTTCCTTGCTTTAATAATCTTTCTATAAAGGAATTTGAAGGTGTTTTACAGCAGTTGCCCTCTCAGATCAGAGCTGAAGCCCTTCTGGCTTCTCATCCTATGTCCAGTGGCAGTATGAACCATACTTCATAGGACGATGTATGAGTAATGCAGAGTATAGAGGGAACAAACATTCCCCTCATCTATGACCCCATAGCCTCAGATCCAGCCATTACAGACCAAATGAGCTGTTACATGTAAGGGTTCACTTTATGTCCAAGTACATCCTAAATTACCACAGTTTATATGCATGAGCTGTCTTCTTTTTAACTTCCTGGCCAGTTTCAAGCAACTGTGATGGAAGTGGTGAATTCCCACAAGTTCTATCAGGGAGTAGAGCTGAGGAAAGCCTAGAAAGTAGCTTTAACTTTATATGACAACAGAAAGTCTTCATGGGAAAAATTTTCCTTAATGATGAGAAAGCTGCAACTGAAATAAGTATCTTATGATACAACAAGGAATTAAGCTCTTCATCATAGTTTCTTTCCCATGGTGACTGTCTATTGCCAAATGAGGTGCTACTGTGACTGACGTTTCCACAGCAATTCCAGCATCATTAAGGACTCTCCCCTTTGTGGCTTCTCTGTACAAAAGGGCTTGGTACAACTCTGTAAAAAGTGAACAAATCACAAGAGACAAATCCAAGAGAAACCAAGATTCAGTGGTTCTGCTAGTTTTGTGACTATTAGCATAATTCTATGGTCTTGAAACCCATAAAATTGTCATGTTTAAAAAATTCTACTAATTTTTGGTGTACAGAGTTTCATGGACATGTTCATTGATAGATGCAACATTTCTTTATGTGAAAGGGATTTACTCTTTTTCCTGAATCAACATTTGATTTTAAAGACTGTCCCATTGCTTTCATGGTAGAATGTAGAGTGATTGGAGCTCCCATCACTCAGACAATTCTCTAAAATTAATTGAACACAGTGGAAATGTACGAGATAGCTCAGAAACAGCTTCTTCCTACCCATATTTTTGCTGATACTCTTATTTGGACATGATAACATGTTCTGTATACAAGGAAAAACTCTGTAAGTACTCAAAACACTGCACAACAACTTGTATTTACATGCATGAGGCTTGTTTGTTGTAGCTCCAGTTTTAAGGACCAATAATTCAAACATAGGGCAAGTAGGGAAACAGAAGCATGGGGATGTCTGTCAACCTCGCAAAAGATCATAAAGATCTGTGACACCAGTCAGAGATCTCTGGTAAGAACCAAAACTACAAAACACTGAGTAAGAGGTTCTAATTACTAATGTCCTCTCTAGCTACCTTCCTCTGCCAATTCTGTGGAGCTAAAAACCAGAGTGTCCTTCAACAAAAACAAACTTCAATTCTATTACTCCTGAATTTTAAGTTATTCCCAGTGCCATAGATAGACCTTGCCCTGAAGGATTGGTTTTACCATTGTAATACTGGTATCTGATGTACATACATGGTTACTTTTCAAGTTACTTTTACTGAGGGGACTATTGTAGTACCTGGATTCAACCTCCAGTCATGCTTGATATCAATTAAATATTTCCAGATGCCTGAACAGAGCCTAAAAGAGTACCCATGCAATTAGTGAGTGCCATGGATTCTCATCAGTGCATGTGAAAATGGGTCAGCATCATTTTAGAGTGAGCACATGTAAAAGATGATGTCTCAGGATGCCTTCCAGATCTCCTTCTCTAAGTCTACAACATAAACCATTGAGATAAAGCCTGTGTTGAGCAGTATCTGTTTTTAACATACTGCAGACCATTTCACCACCTTCTTTGAAAGCTTTTGTTGGGTCCCTGAAGTTTACTTCCTCATCATCCCTCCAAGTTTTATTTCTGCCACCCCTTAGACTTCTTTCAACCTTCTCATCTAATTATCCTCCCCTGTATGTTTTCTGTAACCTCAGTTTCCTGCCTTCTCTTCTATATTTCCACTTAAATTTAAATGCTGTTTGCAGTCATACTGTACTGATTGCTTCCCTAAATAATGTATGAAAACAAGTGAGTGCCATCCTAAGACACAGCTGAAGCTGTCAAGGATTCTCTTGAACATTTAGTTATGAAAGACCTTCAGCTTTGTTAAGAGATTTTGTTTTACTCACTGCATCTACTGTGGCTTAAGACCATGCTGAAAGACACTCTGAACACTAACAGTTAAGCAGTGCAAGTGGCTCAGTTCTATGCTTTTCAGCCTTAGTGTGCCAGATATTTTTACGTTGTTCCTACACAATTCCCAGCAGCCAGGGCCAGAGCCTGTGTAATGATGTGTGTCACTGAGAGCACTCTCCTTCAATCTGCAGTGCCCAGCCATGCCAGCAGCCAGGCTGCTAAATGATCAGCTAGTAACAAGAATAAAGAGTTTAAGCTGTGTAAATAAGAAGCATTCATGTAGCTGGGAAGGGAGGCATTAGCCATTGTGCTGACAGAATATCCTGACTACAAAAAGGACCATAGTACACACAGATCAAGGATCCGCTTATCACTGATATCAAATAAGAGGATTACATGTTGCACTAACCAGAGATGTTTTCATATTCCCTGCTCTCTATATCCCAGGCAATTTTCTTCTGGCCTCTCAGAAGAGAACACTCAAAATGAACTCTTGGAATATAAAAGTTAATAAGCAGCAGGGATGGCTGAGATTCACTAGATCAGCTGGAAGCCAATTTCTCAGCAGAAAAATAAAGATTTATTCTGTTCTCTAAAGATATTTCATAGAGCACAAATTCTTTTATTACACCAAGAGCATGAGGTGGCATAGACTCTTCCACCTTACTTTGATAAACTAGCTATGCTTATTTGTTCTCACAAGAAAGATAGGCTATTCCCTTGCAGAGTGTGGAGTTGGATAAAGAAATGGTGCCTGCAAGAGGGCTTGTAGACTAATCAGCAAGGCCCAACTTTACTACAAATGGTCACCAAACATGTTCTCTAGTAATGGCTATTTACAGTTTTGGACAACTCAAGGCAAAGAGGAGCCACTGCACTGCTCTGTGTCATGTGTGTATAGCCACTCTCCTGGAATTAAAGGGATGTGTCAACTCAGAAGGGTGACCAGTGCACTTGAGGAGGTGCTGAGTGATGGCTTCTCCTAGTAATGCCCTCAAGTCATGTGTAAACAACCAGATATTCTGCAAAGGGAAGCTCCAGCTCTCCACACTTAAAAAAAATCAGACTCCAGGGCTATCAGTTCCACTCTGTGCCATGGAACTTTCCTCAGGATATTGTCCTACCAATGGTTTGCAGGTGCATTTTTTTCAGAATTAGAGCCATTAATTCTTCCCTTGGGTGGGAATTGGCAATGACAGTTTTTGTAATTCCAGCTGGTGAAAAAACCTCTACTCCAAGAACATGGCATAAGCCAGCTGGATTTTTACAGCAGCAGCACCCTTTCCTTCAAGGCAGCTTCCAGTACTATAAGCTAGAAATTTAAGGTAAAATCCAAACGCCTTTAGTAACATTTAAAAAGTGAAATAAAATTTGGTATATAATGAGGTACAGCCTGGAGATTTTTATTAAAAACTGGGTCTTGAGGACACAGACTTTGTTCTTAATACAATAAACCAATGAAGACCCAGTGGGCTCAATCCACAGAAATTTTAATGGAACTTGTAAGCATGTAAAAACTGTATTCCCAGTCAAATCTCACAGCCTTTTGAAGGCAATAAGAAAAAGCAGATGAAAAAAAAAGGAAAAGGAAGTAATAGAATGTTAAGCGGTTGGAATGGACCTTGAAGATCACCTAGGCCCAACATCTGCCACCACAGGCAGAGACATCTCCTACAGGCAGGACACAAAATGCCTCTGAAGCACTGCCTGCACGACCCGAGAAGAATTTCTGTTCTCACTGATGAGGACAGGATGATTTGATGGAGATGTAAACCCATGATGACACCTTTCAGAGGATTTAGAAAATAAAGATAGTTTTTGGATTCCCACCATCCTACTCTAAACATGAAAGCTGAGCAGAAGCCATCAGACCCTGCCAGAACCAGATCCGTGGTCTGATTCATCCAAATAGTTAGTGAAACCAGTAAGACTCTTAACAAGCCTCACTTCTCAGACAAGTGTCATTCTGCATTATTATTTTGTGATTTAAAGCCCCTCTTCAGCCAGTCCATATTAAAACAGACAATTTCAAAGCCTCCAATCAAAGACTGTGCCCCAGTAAATCAGGCCATTCTCTTAAGAGCTAAACTTGATGGTTCTTTCAAATTCAGAAGATTCTCTGAGTATGAGCACCGTATAACTCAGGTGTTACTCTGTGGTAGAGTTGCTGAAGCTGACTCAGTGCAAAGCCAGGTGAGACATTCTAGCCCCAGGTAGTTTTCTTGCTAATTCTTGACCATGAAAGTCCAAAATGCTGAAGTGAATTCATGGAGTTCACCTTATAAATTGTCCATCTTTGAGAAGAGATTCCTCATTTCCGGGAAGGGCTTGTGTCAAAGGGCAGAAAATTGAAATCTTTAACATTCTTGCTACAGATTTTCTTCATAATTAGAAGAAAATACCCCAAAACCCTCCGTAAGATTAGAACTGACCCAACCATTATTGACTAAGCACAAAACTCATTATGGTAAACTACACTACAGCAAAACTATTTTTACCAGAGTCCCCATTCAGCTTCACCAGTTCCCAGCATGTGGAGATAAAAATCAGTGAAATGTAAGAAACACAATAGTGCTGCTTGTTAGAGTCACTGACAAGTGGTTCATGAGTGAGGCATCAAGCTGGCCAAGGATCAGGTAGAGATGTGAAGGGCGTTCAGGGCTGAGGATAAGAACTTTCTACTGTCTCAGCCACGGATGAGAGGCAGCAAAGGGGGCTGGCACAGAAGGTGGTGCAGCAGGGAAGGTCAGCCAGGAGAGGGACCGGTGCACACAGCTGTGATGGGAAAAGCACTTCTGCATCAGAAGTGGGGCACTGAACATCTAAGGGGTGTTACAGGAAAAGTGACAGGATTTCAAGTAAAATGTGTAGGTAACTCCCTGCTGTTAGAGTGGGAAGTAGTCAACTGTGCTCTCTGCACAGAAAAATTTGCAGGGAAAAACAAAAAAAAAGGAAAATATCTATTTTAGCTACATGTCTGAAATAACCAATGAGCCATTCACAGAGAGAAAACACAGCTGCAATAAGGTGCAGAATGGCATGGCAGGACATCAAGCAGATAGGCTTGGAAAGGGCTGACCTAGCAGTGGTAACTGCAACTGAAAGATGGTAAAACCAGGTCAGTCCCATCCAGGAGCTAAAAAAAGTCTCACACACACAGGGATGGGGATGAGAGGATGAATTTATAAAGTAATGTCTGGGCAAAAACATCAGCATGTTTCCAAATAACATGTTTCCATGTTTTTCATGTGAAGGGCAGTGTCAACAGCAGGAACGTAAATCCAAGAACATTTAATTTTTTCCAGAAAAAAAGGCTGGAAAAGTTGAGGAAGAAAATGTGTTAGATGTGGCAAAGTTTGAAGAGACCCATCAATAGTGGTAAAAAGTGCAGCAGAGTAATTTTTCAGAGAGCTCTTTCCTTCTTTATTTCTTTATCAATAGATAAGCATTCCCTCTTGCCTCTACCCAGACTTGTATGGCTATGATACCACCTCACATACTTGCAAGTCAGTGCAGCAATAAGAAAATTTTCTCCTAACTGAACCAAAACATTATTTTCAAGGCACGTCAGTATGAATCTACACACAGTCCATTACAATTTGTGCTTGTTCTCTTCTAGTTAGGAGATGAGTCCTCTGGCAACATGGTATTTCTTAACCCTCAGCATATTCTTCTGGCCTTTTGCCGAGGTGAAGGAAGACAGGAAATCAAAAAACCAAAGGATCCCGAAGGTTTTTACTAATGGTAAAAGTAACTGATATGAGTAGGGGAGTCAAGCCAGGAATTTATAGCATGGATTAATTAAGGGAGACCAGAACAAAGATTTAGAAAAGAAAATCTGATTACTGACCTTGAGGGTGTGGAAGGTGGTGACAGTCAAAACCTATTTTCTCTCACTGTCACAGCAAGTTTAATCTCAAGCATTTATATGATACAGGGTGCAAATAATAATTTCTTCCCATTTGGGATCAGGTTTGGTATTGGAAGAGCTCAAGCTCCTTCATCTCCTCTAAACTTTCTTCTACCTCTTCATCACCACTTGCAGCATAAGCCAAGTAATCCTTTGCATATCCTTTAGAGTTTCCTCTTCACTGAACACTATCAGTTGTCCCCAGGGTTCTAATTTATACCCTATTACAGTACTACATGGGAATTAAATTAGAAGATGCCAAGCCAATTGTCCAGGGAATTTTAGCAAAGTAGTCTTTGAAATTTACTAAGAGTGGAACATGTATTCACTGCAAAAATAGAATAATGTGGATTTCTCTAAAAACTGTGGCAAGTTCACAGTTTTGTATGTTCTAGTCTCAACTAGAAGTAACATAAACCCCTAAATAAATGAAATATTTATTTTACCTTTTGTGAGTGAAAAACTGAGAAAAATATATATTATAAAGCCAGCTATATGCCTAAATAGGCTTCTTTTGTTCAGAAAATCCCTAAGACAAATATCTAACAAATATATTCTTCAGGAGAATTTGGGAGAAAGATTGTACCTTTTTTCCTTTATTTTTAAACAAAGGCTTTTGGTATATTCTTGATCTTATCATATTTAAAAGTGGAACAATTATTTACTTTTTTTTCCTGCTTTTCATGGAACCAGCATACAAAGCATACTTTTGACTCCATAGAAACAGCATTTTAATGTCAGTCAAATTAATAAAGCCCCCAAATTTACAGGAACCAATTTTAAACAGCATCGGAGCAGACAGAAGAAGAATGCTCTTGCAAATCAGAAAATGGAGGACAGGCTTCAAGCTTCCTACATTTATTTTTTGAATAGTTTATTATGCCAGCAAAGACCTCCTCTTCCTTAAGGGTTAAACTCACTTGAGCAAGAAGCAGCCCTAATCTTTCCTTTAGAGACACCTCTATACACGGTAACTGTTCATACCCTGCAGAACATTTGGGCAGACAAAAGGCTTGCTATAAGTTTCTGGCAAGTTTTTCAAAAAGTCAAAACTAATATGTAGTATTTTATCCCACTATTAACTAATGTAATAAGAACAAAGCATTATAGGAAAAAAAAATTAAACCCTCGCCCTAAGAGAGGAAAAGTAAGATCATTGCTGATGTTTCTGGAAAACCTCCTAGCTACTGTAGAGATGGATCCCAGCAGTGGAACACAGACAAATCTGTAACAGCAACTCAAATGTAAACAGATGACATCTGACAGGAATTATGTGAATTCTAGAAAAATATACATGCCAGGCTTCAATCCTGTGTACTTCCAGCAGGAAAAATAACTGAGTCTGCATTTATTTACCTGTAAGACTAAGTAAAATAAGCAAGAGTAGAACAAATTTTGCATTGAAAAACCCCACAATTAAAAAGTTGAGTCATTCCTCCAAACCATCATTAAAAATAAATTACAACACATTTGTCAGTTGTTAATGCAGACTTCTAGAACAGTTGCTTGCTTTTTCCAGCTTTTTCTCTTCAAACTGTAGGTATTAGAAAAAGCTTATACACATATGTATAAATAACATGTATGCAAATTAGGCATTAAAAAAATTATGAAATATCAGGAGACTCACAAGAAAAATTAGTATGATTGTAATGAATATCATTATAATCTACAAGAAAAAAACCAACCCAACAAAACAAAGAGAAAGCAAGGAAGACTAGTTCAATCTTGGTCCTTACAGCACACACAAGTTATAACAAGCTCTCCATGAGCACAGACTAGATAACAATGTCCAGTACAGGGAAGAATTGAATCCTCAGGCCCAAAAAAATACTCTAACTAGATCCAAAGTCTGCAGAGCAACACATCTCCATGTCACCCTGTCTCTATCTTTCTCACTGATAAAGAAACCCAGATACTCTGCCAGCAAAGGTCCTTTAGATCCCAAAATCCTTAAAGTGGACAAGAAAGGGTCCACTCTATCCTATAATTCATGCCAAATGAAGCAGCCCTGGGCACAGTATGCAGAGAACAGGGATGCATGGAGAGAAAACCCTGAGAAAGTCTGCAGAGTTTTACAGGCTGCAATACTGAATTTTGAAAGGCTACCAGGGATCAGACCAGCTAAATGCAGGGACGCTCACGTCTTTGTGTTTGCAACTCACTGGTGGCAACCTCAGTTCTGAATGAGATACAGCACTGCCTCAAAAATGCACACCCTAGCATGCAGCACACCATTGATTCATTCTCTAGAGCTATCATATGTATTTCCAGATAGTGCTTTGAACTCACATCAGCAAGATCAATAGTGCTGCCTTTTATAGATTGGAATTCTCCAGCCTCACAGTTACTACTTCAGCATATATGAAAGGCTAGCAGGACATAAAGGGATCACATTCAGCTCAATGTGTTAAGACACCAGAAAAATCAAACAGGCATGTCTTCGGCTCCAAATTACTTCAAAGGTCAAGATGAATATGGAGCACGTTACCTGCCATACCATCTTCTGAGCAGTATTAATATTTTCTTAGCAGTCTTGATGCCAAACACAAACCCAGCCTGCAACAATGTTAACACTATAGCCAGTAGAACTTCTGACTTTCTAGAGTGACCTGTCAATTTACTCATGACTGGATGATTTTTCCTTATCTAACATTAAATTGGGATTTATACTTACTGAAATACGTAAGCTTCAAAGGAGCAGAATATTATGGTAGAGACTGTCTACTGAAGCCTACCTCTCTGCTCTCTGGCTGCCACAGCAGCTTCACAGTAGTGGCTCCTATGACTCCATCTGGGAAGCTTTAGGACTAGAGAAAAGGAGGTTTGATTCCAGCTAGAAAAACATTCATTTGCAGCCAGCCTCTACCTTGCATTGAGGTTGTAAGTGGAATAATTCAAAACTCAGTATCACTGACCCTGTGTGCCCAAATTCTCTGTTGATCACCATATTTCACAATTTTTTACTGGAAAAAATGCACATGGAGCAATAACTGTGCTGCACAGGGCATTGTGGGTTCCTGAGGGGACTCTGAGCTGAGTGCTGGGTGTCTGCATTGAGGAGGGGAAGTAAATCCCTCCCTGCCACAAATCTACTTCTTATTCAGCACTGTGGACACAGTCTAAGGAACCTCCTCACATACACAGGTGGCAACATAATTCCAAGACTTCACAAGATTTTTGTTTCATCTCAAAAGCCTCTGGGAGCCTATAGATGTGAAGGTAAAGGAACAGAAGTAGGATGAAACTTTAAGAGAAACAGAAACTGCAGCACTGCAGTTTATATTGGACAAGAAGAGAATATAGGCAAGTCATGGAGGAATCAACACAAATGCCACCTTCTTCTTGCCACATTTTCACAATTCATTAAAACCACAATGCTATTTTTGCAAGAATTCAGAAAAAATCTCCTCAAAAACTAAATTTGATGGGAATCTCAAATACATTTCTCTGTAGCTCAACATGTGATCATAAACTCAGATCAATCACCTTCTGGATAATTAATGTCAAATTCAACAAAAAAAATGAGTGTTTCATTTTTATGGTAGCTGCCTTTGGACTGCTTTGGGGCTGCATCTGGCCCCAAACATTGAGAACATCTTCTCAAATGTGTACTTCTGTCTGGTAGGCATGCAATCTCAGATGACCTCGGGTATTGTGGATGTTCTAGCACCTATATACGTGTGCAACTGACATTATATGGATGGTAGCCTGGAATAGATGATTAATTTTTGTGTATTTCATCCCTCTTTGAGACAGTAAGTTATATAAGCAGCAGTCTCAATGATTAAGGCAGGCAACTAGAAAGAACAGACCTCAATTGCTTTCTTTTTAAAATGTATACTTGTAAATTAAGAAGCATTTCAAGATTAGGCATCTGTCCAATTCTTTTTATCATTTAGTGTATTATGCTAATGAGGATGCTGTTTCTTTAATTGTATCATTTGAAGAAAAAATTGCATTCAGTCCCTTGATCTTCTTTAAAACCATTCCCATGCTTGATTCCCCTATAGGCTTTTAATCACGCTGCCTCAGTGTGAAACTCTGCATTTGAGCAAAACTCTTCTCAAAACTGGTTCACTGAGAAAGTTCAAATTGTTTTCTCTCATTGGAGCTATATTCTCTACCACTTGGCAGCTTTAGGAGGAAGAGCCATAAGATTCAAACAAGCACTAGCTAGAATGAAGAGCAATGTTGATGCTTAATATACTGTGCATGTAACATACTAAATGCCAGGACTTGTTAGACAGGGGTACAGAGACAACTGAAGTGAGCTATAAAATAACACCTTTCAATGACACTTCAGTGGAATTCAGTAAATCCTATTTAAAATAAAAACATATAATCAACTATTAAATTTCACTGTGCAAAACTACCTATATATGATGTTCATGGGCATTTATTATTAGTCAAATGCTTCACTGTGGCTTTTTTTTTCTGTTTCAGCACACACACTACAGTAACTAAAGCAAATGTATGTTCCAGTTACGGTATATCCATTTAGAGTTTAACTGCAGTATTTGTTAATGTGTTGTGTTTTCATCCTACACTGATAGACTGGATTTTGTTGAAACTAAGAACCAAATTGCACTAACATCTTGAAGCAAAGTATTTACAAACAAATATTCTGACACCTCATTTATCTGTTTTGCCATAAAATTGGCTTATACATGATTAATTATGAAAAATAAGCACAGCGTGCTTTCATGCACTTTTACTTTGAAATCCAGGTCACACTTTGTTTTGAAAATCAGAAAAACAATATGAATAATATAATTAACATATCAGAAGATTCTTTGCAAGTAACTTTATTTAAGCAGGCTAAACCAGGAGGTTATGGAGCTGTTGCTATTCTGTCATTGCAGACAAATAATTCCTTAACCCTTGTTTATATACTTCACTTTACTTGACTAATCCTTTGTACTGAAAGGATGCTTGGAGTAGGCATCCTCATACTAAACCACACAATGCTGAATGAAAACAGTGTTCTTGTCTCAAAACATCTACAAGCAAATTCCTGCTCTGTGGACCTGTTTCCAGCTGGGATGCTGCTCCTTAGAAACAAGTCGGTAATGGTGTGGTTATAGATGGGAAACCAGAAACTTGAGATATAAAAGCAAAGATTCGTTTATGTTGGAAAAAGACCCTTAAGATCAAGTCCAACCATTAACCCTGCACTGCCAAGTCCACCACTAAACCACATCTGAGTGCCACCTGTACATCTTTTAAATACCTCCAGGAACGGTGACTCCACCACTTTCCTGGGCAGTCCGTTCCAATGCTTGATAACTCTATCTGAGAAGCAGCTTTTCCTACTACCCACTCTAAACCTCCCTTGGTGCAACTTGAGGCCATTTCCTCTCATCCTGCTGCTCATTGCCTGGGAGAACTTGCATCTGGCTACAGCCTCCTTTCAGGCAGTTGTAGAGAACAAGGTTTCCCCTGAGCTTCCTTTTCTCCAGGCTAAGAAACCCCAGACCTCTTAGCTGCTCCTCATGGGACTTGTGCTCCAGACCCTTCCCCAGCTCCATTGTCCTTCTCTGGACACGCTCCAGCCCCTCAATGTCTTTCTTGCAGTGAGGGGCCCAGAACTGAACACAGGATCTGAGGTGTGGCCTCACCAGTGCTGAGTAAGGCTTTCATAACCCACCTGAATACATACAGTGAGTCATTCTACAGGTTCCCCACTCATGGCACTTCGTTGTCAAAATACCTTTGTGATGACATATCTCAGTATCATACTGTGCTTTTCTCAGGCATTTGCATTTGATCACCTCATGTGAACTATCCTCTATCTGCACAGCTCCTTACAGACTCACCCCAAGTCTAGATGTGAGAGTCATTTCTGGCAACAGAGCAAGATCACACCTTAACCAGCCACTTGCCTCATTTAGGGAGAATTTAATTTCCCAGTGCATGCTGTTTTCACTAAAAAATTTACCTGATTATCACAGTAACAGCCATTTCTCATGACTTTGCTTTCAAGACCTTCATAAAGAATGAGAAAAGAGAAGGTTTATCAGCTTTTGACCTCAGCTGCTTTCTAGAGCCAGCCCCAAAGCCAACTGCAGCACCAACTCCAGCTCAGGAAGTTTGCCTTGTCTGCACAGCAGCCGAGCAGTGACCACTGGCTTGCAAAAGGCCACTTGGGCTGGGAGCTGCCAACTGAAGAGGTCTGACCAGCAAACAAGAGCCTCCCCATGTCAAAACAAGCAGCCAAAACACTTGTGATTGGTGTATTGCAGAGCTAGAAATAGAAAGCAATTCTTTCACCATACTGCTGGTATTTGAATAGCTTCTCTTTTAAAAGGGCAAGCAGTTCATTCCCCTGAAAGCTTGCTAGCAATGGCAATGGCTGGGCTCCATTTCAGTAAATATTAGAATTGCCTTTTTCAAAAAGGAAGCTCAATTCTTTTAAAGGTTAAGAAGGTAACAGACAAACACACAATTAAAAAAAATACACTAAAAGGCACTGTACTGATTTATGAGAAACGGGGTGGGGACATAAAGCCATGGATACCACATGCACAAGAAGAAAAGCAGAATCTGGAATATTGGCAAGTGACAAGCTGAGAGAGAGGCTGAGGTCTGCTAGAAATCTATCAAGTGAGGTATTACTCAATCCTGTATCCTCCAAGGTATGAAAAATATTGTCAAATTGAATTTTATTCTAGCAGAGATTCTGTTCTGGAAGGACCACTTTAAAAGCGCGGCTTTGGGAAAGTCTGCAAATTTTAGTCATGGCTTAATACAAAAGAGTAGTGAAATCAGCTCCAGCTGATGTTATATTGGACTCCTACTGGATACAGGTAAACCACTTAACTAGAAAATTATGATTCACTACAGGCAAAAGGCAATGCCCTAATTTCTTTTGCAAATGGAAAGCAATGTGTAATCTTAACCAATATCTAATTTATTTGTTTGGATATTTTAGAAAGACCATTTCTCAAAATTAAAAACAAATCATGTGCAAAGCAGGGGAATATAGTCACATATAAAAATATAAAAGGACTTGCTAAGGAATGTTTTATTACATGCCAAAAATAAAAAGGAAAATCACTCTGCTACAGACATGAAAGGAAGCTTTTATGGTTGAAGAGTCCTGGCTACAGAGAGTGAAAGCAGCAGCAGAGAAACCTGTGAAACAAATGCATAGTACATAACAGATGGGGGAAAGACACTGTTAGCAATGAATACAAATTAACTTTGCAGAAATGCAAGTAAACAATGGAAGTAAAAAAAAACAGTAAAAAACTATGGTGGATAGGAGCTTCTCCCTAAATGGAACAAGAGTAAGAGAATGCCAAGAAATTACTTCAATAGCTGGTCATTCCAGGCAAAAATTATCAAAAAATTCAGAAAAAGACATTTATTTCACAACTACTTCTCTGCATTCAGAAACATGCAAGATGCCCTCTTCACTTGTTACAGCAATAATGACATCACTATAACTTGAGAGAGCTTTAAATAGCCCCTCAGTTTAAACCCTGCATCCAAGAGCAGAGGACAGATGAATCAATAACTTTTAATTCAGTGACTCTTAAAAAACCATAGGTGCACTAAAGGTTCCTGGTGACTGGAAAGACTAACCATCCAAGCAGCATTTACAAGGGTTAAGTGGGATAAGCAAAGCACCTATTGAGCAGTTAGACTGACATCAGTGGCAAGCAACAGCAGGGAAAGATTAGCATGGGACACAATCAATAAGGCATTGAAAGACAGTCACATAATTAACACCAATCAACACAGCTGTATGGAAAACAGGCCTGGTCATGTAAATCCGATCATTTGTATGCAGTGACATCATCATTTGATAATGGTATGTGCTGACAGGACGTATTTCTAGCCCTAATTTCACACTACTCAATGATTTAAAGTCATGCTATACATAAAATCCTGAATTAAAAGATTCACCATACTAAATCAACTGCTCAGAGCAAGTAAATTTCAAAAGTGACTAGCTAAATTGATAACTAAATGGAGAATCAACATCCTGATAATAGAATCCATGTCAGTCCAGCAGGGAAAAAAAATGAAGTACAACACTTGGAAGCTCAAAAGAGATCCAGACTGTCTTGGAAGGCTAGGCTCATTATTTACTGAAAAAAATTTATGGTGACATGGTAGATTGATTACTACTGGCACTCTTTAAATCAAGACCTGATCTCTTTCAGAAAGATGTGCTAAATAAAGAAAAATTAAAGGACTACTACTGACATACTATGAATTCCTCTGACCTCCACAGAGCAGGCAAGAAGAATAGATATTCATGTGGTCCCCTTTGGTCTTTCAATTCATAAGCCTAGGAAACAATGACCCAAACATTATTAATCCCTCAGGAATTTAATGCAATAAGTGAATCACGCTTAATCCATCTGATACAGTGTAAAGTGTCTTGAGTATTTCTATGGGATTTCAACTGTAATCCAGTGTTAAATTACTGGATTATTATTAAAATATTATCAAGTCACTTCCCTGAATTTCTGATTTTTTTTGGCTGAAAGCAGCAAAAATCTATCCCTATGCACAAATAGGGAGGGACAGTATCAAAGTCTTGATCCACTCCTCCCCACATAGATCACTCTGACCTGTTCCTGGGAAGTGTTATTAACAGTAACACTACTAGAACAGTATTTCCATGGCATATCAGAAAGCCTCCTAGCAGGCACAGCTGTGACTAACATTAATTTCATGCAATTAGAGTTGTTCTCTTAGATATTCATCATCTTCCTAAGCTGTGCTCTGAGATCAGTACAAGAGGTGAAAGTCACATTACCCCTGCCAAACATTATTTGATTCTGTCTGTTTGAAACAAACCACAGCGATTTGAAAATGCCATTCCTGGAAACAACCCTGGAACGGGCCAGGAGACTTTATACTTCCAGTTTTGCAGCAGGCACTGAAATTGCTACACGACTTACACCCCCAATGATGAGAAGGCACAGTTACAACTGCTTTTAACCCAGAGTCATTTGTAACAATGGAAGTGCATTGAAACATATTTCTGTACAATCTTTGCATCACTCAGTGTCCTGCAATGTTGTCCTCAAAGAGAAGATGTGCATTGCATTGTCTTCTTTCACGTGGAACAACGCACAGGGCTGGAACATCACAAGCCACCCGTGAGCCCATAAACACAAGACTTCTCTTCTCTGGTGTTTAGCCACCTGACAGCTGCAGGAGTAGTATGACCAGGATGTACGTGCCACCCAGAAGACTGTCACTCCAGTTTGATCACTTATTTCACAGCCATAAGCACAGTATTTGTGACTGAGTGTGACTGTCACCAGAGAAACAGCTTTTGACTTTGGGTCTCCCCAGTGGAAGGAGCAACGCTTATGCCATGTTGATGTCAGAAGTTATCCAGCCACTGTTTTTAGCCACTTAAAAAGGGACAGGATCATGCCTGGCTATGGGAGGTGCATACAGAGGCTCACCATGAGCACAGCCTCGTGCCACTACAGCTCAGTTCTACCAGGATCTATGTCATGGTCATCTCCCCAGTGACGAAGTTTTGCCTTCCCAAGTATGAAAGACTATCTTCAAGTATTGCTTTAATGCCTCAAAAAGTAACAGGATTTAGTTTAGACATATATAGTACATTGGTTGAGATAGTCATATTTTCAGTGTATACTGTGCCTAACAAACAAAGCAAAAACATTAAGAAAGCAAAGATCTATATTTGTTTGATAATTTCCCACAGTAAAAAAGCCTCATGGTCTGCTTTGAAGTCACCTTTATCTCTACTGCTTACACAATCATTAAATGGAACTTTCATTGGATAAAATAGCAGTGTTCAAAAAGAATCAAAGACTTCTTGAAAGAGTTCTTTGGTGGCAAATACATTTAAAAGATGAAATCAGACATTAATAATACAGAAGACAAGCTTACCCAAAATGCTGGAAAAACAAGTTTTTCTTCCATTGGTAGTAGTATGCTTTAGAAGACAGTCCCAGGGTGGAAACCTTTAAAAAAAAAAAGGAAAAACAAAACCAAAACAAAAGACTCATTAGAATTAGAGTAGGTAACAAGGGCATACATCATCAAATCTTCTGTAAACACAGTGCTCAAGATTAAACATCCTGCTCTTCTGATTAGGATCCTGTCCAAGTTTCCTGGCATTAACTCACAGATAAGCTGATCTGCTTTAGCACTGAGTGAAGTGAAGCAAGGCACCTACTCTCAAAAGGGGAAGAGGATACAAAACCTTTGTGAAACAAATTCCACATTTTCTGTTCCTCTTCCTCTGGAATATCTTTAGAGTAAGTCAACACTCGAGTCAAATTTAGGTACAGAAACTGAAGGGGAAGCACAGATTACACCCAGTCAGGTTTTAATATATTTACAGAGATCATTGTTTTAAAGACACTCTGTGCTACTTGAAACCTTGTTCCCCTGCCACATTTTTATGTGATATGGGTGATGCAGTGCTGCTCAGGGAGATTTAGCTGCCTTTGCTTGTGATGAGATAATCCAGAAAAAGTATGGAGGAAAAGAAGAAAAACAAGAAAGGGTAAGGAAGATCATCCAGAAAGCATACAGAAGGAGCTTCTCACAGAAGTCAGGAAAAGATTGCAATCACAAAATCCAAACATTGTGAATCAGAGAATGGGAGTTATGTCAAAAGACAACAGGTCAAGGCAGAGAGGGAAAGAAAGCCAGTCCTGAGATTTGAGAAGAAACCATGAGATATGCTTTTACCTATGGTGAAAAAAGGCCAAAGTCAAACAGCTGAGATTAAGAGATGAAACAAGAACAGGTTCTCTCAAGTAGCACTGACCAGATTAAAAAGATAACAAAAAGACATGAAAAAGGTTTTGGATTGGGATTTTTAGAGGAAAAAAAATTTATGGGATTTTTTTTTTTTAGTTATGTCAGTGATGTGCATTTATTTGTATTGTGATGGGAAACAGAGAGGAGATATTAGAGTGAAGAACTGAGACATGTAAGTGCATGCAAGACCAAGATGAGGGATCTGACTGTGGGACAAGCAGAGCAGGTGGAGTTTAGATGAGACCTAAGAGTATAATAGAGAAAAGGGAAGAGAGGGAGAAAGAATGGAGAAGGACAGGTAAGGGAGGAAGGGGACATCATGACAGTCTTTTTCCTTGTGGTAAAGACCAAGTGGGCAAAAGTTAATGAGAATCTTGGAAAATATTAGAAGATGGAAGATATAAATGGCATTTTAGGAGAGAGATTCAATCAAACAATCTTTCAAAATGTTTTGCTCACTTGCAACTGATGGTAACCAGTTATGATACATTTCACATAAACGTGGTAAAATACCAAATCCAAAGTAACTCTCAGCAAAGCGTGCACTAATGGCTATGAAATCTGTGTCTTAATATGAAATTCCAGGTGCGTTTTACTTTTGTTTCCCCCATCTTCCATTCCCCAGCAATGCAGGTTGCTTCTTTTCAAATAACTCAGTTAAATTAAGTTGTGTGTTCAGCCTCATTAGCCACTGTCTCCATTCCACTGTGATTTTAATTAGGTCTCTTTGTGCACAGCTACCTCAATCCTTTCCCCCTAAACAATCCCACAATGTTGCTTCTTTTATGTCGCCATTCTTCAAATGCTCCCAATTACACCAGAGGCAGCCCAGGTGATCAGGGCAGTGCAGAGCTCTCCCATGGAGATGGAGAGGCAGGATCTGCACCCAGCAATACACACACATGCCATGGGCAGGGCTGAGATGCCCTTCCACACTGTTTCAACCATTTTAAATAAGAAAATTTAATTAATGACAATTTATGACAGACTCAAGTGAAGGGTCAGACCCTCTGCAGAGACACCCAGTCCCAAGCTTTTCCCAGTAGCCTCCTTCCTGCTCCATGAGCCATCCATCACCTCCATACCCAGCCCATGAAATCACAGAGCAGGAACAAGGCCCCTGCACCTCACCAAAGCTGGGGGTCACAGGTGTCCCCTGAACTCAGAATGATACCTGGCTGCAGCTCTTCCCCTGCAGCACCCCTGCTGGCAAGCCCAGCACATCCCTCAAGGCATCAAGATGTGGCACCATGCCAACAGACAGAAGAAAGGCTCACAAGGACCTGCTCCAAAGCTCTGACCTAGCTTTTGGTCTTTTTTTTTTTTGTTGTTTTTAAATAGCACAGGAACAAACGTACCAAAACCATAATATGAGCAGTTTTCAGCTGGAAATGGAGGTAAATGCTGATGTTTCAGGAAAAAAAAAGGGAAGTGGCAAAGGATCAGGTCTACTCATGAGTGCAAGATAGGATCTTTTAAGGTCAGGGGTCCTTGAACCACTATTTGCAATCTATTAGAAGACAGACTGCAAATCCAGCAAGCCTGGTTGGCAGAAAACCCCTCAGAGCAAAGGACCTCTGCTCCATGGCTAGTCTGCAGCCCCAGAGGAGAGCCTGGGGAGCTCAGCACCACTCCCAGGCTATTCCTGGCTGCCCAGGGTCAGCGGCGGCACAGCAGGGATTAAAGCAACTTAGATTTGTTATGTAAGGGACATGTTGCTCATGGCTTCTCTCAAATCCCAAAGATGTTGCTATTATGTAATAGGAACAATCAAACAGAGCAGCTTTTCTGTGATTTGATTTTTTAAAAGTGCTGAGCAGCTAAAAATGAACAGCAGGATTCTGTCAGACTCAGTGTTATGTTTTCCACTCTAAATCCAAGTTTAACCTTAAAGATGCTGCAGCTTACAGGGACAGTGACTCAGCTCTCACTTCATTCAAGAAAAGTAAAATAAAGCAAACTTCCTCCACCCCCCCACCAGGGGAAGACCACAGCTTTTATCTTCTGAACCAAGCCCAAGGGTTTTCATTGTTTCAGCATCAGTATCTTGATGGCTCTACTGACATTTAAGGATCACTCATATGAATAAAGGCTGTGGACCTGGCTCTGAACTTTGCTGCTTGGATTGGATGGTGGCTGTGAGCCTCTCTGACACTTGGGCTTTTGTCAATGAAAAATGCAAGCTCATTTGGCAAAGTCTCAAGTGTTTGTCATCTTAGATTATTACTGTAACAATTCTGATGGTAATGCACACAATTTTGCATGCTATATCTATGCATACATGTGTTACTTTTCAAAACATGCTTATCAATGCAACAAATTCCATTGTTTCTGTAAGCCACTTAACTCATATTTGGGGCATGCTCTAGTAATATCAAGGATGGATAGATGCAGATGTTTCACAGAGTCCTGGTTGATAATTTGATCAAGCTGCTGTCATATCAAGATTAGCACTTCAGCCAGTCTAGTCTTGTTTTAGAAACTTACTAATTTCCAGCTTACAAACCATGCCCAAAGAATTTTTCCTTTTTTTTCCCCAATGTTTTCTTAGTTTGAGATCTGAAAAGGAGAAAAGCACTCTTTTGATGTAGATCTGATTTCCTGCCTATTTTCCTAGCCTCTCAAGCTTCTAGCACACAGAAGAAACAAGTCCAGCTTCAGTGCTCGTGCTAAATACTTGTTGTGATCCTTTTAGCATTAAACCCCAAACAACCTATCCAAATTGCAATGGTGACACAGCAAAGCACTAAGTGTCCTAAGCACTTGTACCTGATCTCTCTAACATTTCTAGTCTTGTTCATGCAGTTTGATGCCACCAAAGTTCATGTGCATTGTTTCCAGAGGTTGTGTTACCATTCCTTCCTTTTTAAAACCTCACTATTATATCACACCAAGAGCAAAACAACTTTTCAGCAGCAGCAAGAGAAGGACCTAAAGCTCCCATAGTCTGATAGACCAGAAGGAACAAATTCATCCTTAGAGCATGAATCTACTGAGCGTTGTTAAGTGTAATTTACTTTTAAAGTTCTTATCTGTGCCCAGCCTCCTGCCAGCTTTCCTTGTGCATGATTCCTCGTGATCATTATTCCTCCCAGCATTCTGGCACGTGCAAACTGCATCAAGCTCAGAAATACTTATTACAAAGCTTTATATTTTTCTCCCATCACAATCTAAATCTTGTCCATTAACAGAAACATACTCTGGAGCATAGAAACACATTACTTGGGTAATGGTGTCTCTGAATTTTTCTGGCAGGATAAGTTTGAGAATTACATGAGACCTGCCTCAGACTGAAATCACAGGTGGCTTAAAAGGTTGTTGTTCTATGTGCCTCATGTGAAACTTGGCAGAGAACACAGGCCAGAGGGCAAAAGCACTATCAGAGCATCTCTACTTGAGCTACCCTTGCCAGCCAGACTGGCTCTTTGACAGCCATAGTATTTTGCCATAACACAGAGTATCACCTGGAGATAATAAACATGGAAGCCAACTCATTTAGGATAAGCTGTTAAATAGTTAAAATTAAAAAAGTAAAATTTAATAGAGAAATTAATTTGCCCAGTATCTGTTTTAGAGATTTGTTTACTTTTCAGCTATGATTTCAAAGGGAAGTTATTCTCCTGTAAGTGCTTGGTGATTATGCCCATGAAGTGAGACTCACAGCTTTGCCAAGAAGAACAAGTTATACCTTTCTTCCAGCTTTGCATCCCATGCAGCAGCTGTTTCAAAGCAGTTTATAGCCCTCAGGCTCATATAAGGAACAGCAACCTGTATTACACCAACATCTGAATTGAGAGTCACAGCTGCAGGCTGGGAGGGGAACACAAGAAAATTTTGATGCTTTTGCTAGTTTTGTGGATTGCATAAAATCACTGATCTGCAAGTTATGTCACTAACAGCAAAAGCCTGGTAACTGCTGCTACACCAGATGCTTCTGAGGATTAAGCCATTTTCAGAGACATTTGATGTTGAGACCTCTGCTGGAACAAAACAGATTTTACCATCCACAGTCTCCAAATGATCCGCAAGAATGAGCCAGCACACTCCTCCCAGTTTTTGGAGAAGAAGCTAAGGCATGGTATTAAACCAAAGTTACCATATTTATACAGGAATGAAGCTTGGATTTCCTCACCTTCCAGCCAATACACCACTGGTGCACTATATGCTATGCCACACTACATGACAAAAGTGACAATAACTTGTCCTTGAGCAGAAAAGAGTTTCTGCACTAAAATGGGAAAATTCACTGTCACAGGAGTTTAGGAACTGTTTGCCTGACTGCCAGCTTTGTAGCCTCTTAATTTAAAAAGAAATTACTAAGGTAACTGCTTAAATAAAGTATTTTAAAAAGCAAGGTCTAGCACGCAAGTCTTATGAGGAGCAGCTGAGGGAGCTGGGGTTGTTTAGCCTTGGGGGACCTTATTGCTTTCTACAACTGCCTGAAAAAAGGTTGTAGCGAGGTGAGGGTGGGCCTCTCCTCACAATAAGCAACAGAACAAGAGGAAATGGTCTCAGTTTGTGCCCAGGGAGGTTTAGTTTGGATATTAGAAAAAATCGCTGAAAGAGTTGTCAAGCACTGGAACAGGCTGCCCAATAAAGTGGAGTCACGATACTGGTGGTATTTAAAAGATATACAGATGTGGCACTTGGAGACATGGTAGACTTGGCAGTGCAGAGTTAACAGTTGGACTATTTTTCAAATGTTTTCAACATTTTACATATATGTCTTTTGGTTGCAAAATACTGACCTGGTTCTCTGTCATAAGAGAGTAACGTGGGGCAGAGCTTTAATTGGTATAAAACACTTGGTTGTCAAATTACAGCAATTTATAGAGGCTAACCACTTCTGTACTTGCTTTGCACCCTACAGACCCTTACTAACAAGGTATTTCTTATGAAATCATTGACAGAGGCCACTAAGGGGGTTTCAGCATTTGGTTGTACTCTGGAGATCTTTCTGATCACCTTAGACAAAGTGTTGGATCTTATCCTCTTTCCAGCTCCCCACTGGAAAACCCAGAATAGCAAGATGATATAACAGCACCATATAATAGCAATGGGCAGAACAACAATCAAATCAGGTTTCCAGAGAGTACAGCATCAAAGTTATACCCAGCAACAGAAAGTGACAGCATTCCCAGTCTCACAAGGATGCTAGTTATATTAGGATAGTGCCAGAGTAAGTTATACAAAAATCCATCTGAATTATTTTCCTAAAGAAAAACTGTTTCAACAGGTTTAAGTTTGCAGTAAAAAAGTTCAGGTACAGAACAAACCACCACGCATTTAAGTTTTGTTCGCCTTTACTACTTTCCTTCCAATTTCAGCTGCTTATGTCTTCTTTAACAAAACTGACCACAGCAGGTTTGGTAATAGTTGCAATTAAACAGTGTCAGTATAATTATAAATAACTTATGATAAGATGCAGTACTTGTCTTGGGAAAGCATTTGCTAAATCAGCTGTGTCTCAATAGCCTTTTTAGCAAGCCTCAGCATCCAGACAGGGAAGGAGGGGAAGAGATCCTCTTGCACTGCTTGCTGCTGGCATTTCAGCAAATATTTTCACCCAGATGTCCATTATTATGCCTAGATCTTTTCTCCTACAGAGCCTTCAATCAAATATTAAACCAACCACTGTGTATGAGTCTCTACTGTATTGTGCTTCACTTAATCCATCATTGTATGACTTTCCAGAGAACACATATTTAACTGGAGCTGGCTGTAACTCTTTGTCCCATGCTGATTTCTGGTGCTTCCTGCATGAACTTAAGAAACAGAACACACACTGAAAGCTGAAAATCTTGGTTTTCCTAACTTAAGAGAGAGGACCAATTCTCCCTGGTTATCAGGTTTCCTGCACAGGCTCTGACACCCCTTACAGCTGTGGAAGGTGCACTTCTGCCATTTGCTCTCCTCTCCTATCTTCCTAAATAAGCTAGCATTGCTTTCTATAACATAAATGTATTTTGCATAAAAATACACACTCCAGAAATTAAGGCCAAGAGTTTAAAGCGGCTTTCCTGCTTGTTACAGTTGCTATCATTAAAATAAAAGATAACACTCTAGAAAATTTTACCACAGAAAAAGCTTTGCTGTAAATAAATGAAAAGCCACTTATCTGACCCAACCCTACATTTGTCATTTGTTAAAGCAGTAGCCAAATATCCACGTCTGTCCTTAAATAGACAAGCATACAGAGAAACATGGTAATATACCAAAAGCTACTGCAAATAAAGCACATGGACACAGCCTTGCAAAGATTTTCCTCAGTGTCTGTGTCCCATCCCATCATCCCTTCCCTCCCCCCACCCCACCCGTTCTCAGGTAGCAATTTCCAAACTCACAGTGCAGCACTGAAAGAATTGCTTACAGAATCCCCCTTCTGTACCTTAAAATAGAGCTGTTTCTCCAGAAACTGAGGTGAGGCTGAACACCATAGAATGAGAAGTTAACCCTCATTTGCACATATGTAGCTCGCTCCTACCGCTCTCCGGCGGCACAGGCAGCGCTGCTCTCCACAACAGATTGCATAAATAGGAGACAAGTAGCTGGGTATATTTAATTGCATTGGAAACAGGCAGACTGGTAAAGGGTTTATGTAGCACGGGATACAGAAAAGCCCACAACCCTGCTCGAAATTGGGGATGAGAAACAATAAACCCCACAAACACTGCACTGGATGTAGAGAGCATGAAACAATCCCTGTATGAAATCACACACAAACCAAAACAAAGCATTTATGCATCACATTACGCGCAGCTCATCGGCTGCCAAGTGCCTCCTTAATGCAGTCATCCGTTGCAAAGTTATCCTGCGTGCAAACACTTGACATACAAATGATTTTGCTACCGATGCCTTAATGTAAGCAAATATTTCTAATGCTTGACCCGCAGAGAGATGTTTGGTTTTGTTTGGGTTTTCTACCTTTGCAGTTTTTAATGCAATGACAAATGTCAAGGCTCCCTCTGGCTCACTCTTTCCATGTTTAGCGGAGCCAGGGATGACTGGCTCCCTAGCAGGGGTACCTGTAGGGAGCCGGTACAGCCTGGTGCGAGGGCACACAAGCCCTGTGCGCTGTTACCTTCGGGAGGCAGTGATGGGGACGGGGGAGAAAGAAGCAGAGGCAACGACGGAGAGGGAGATAAAGCAAATAGGAAAAGGGTACCCGTACTCATTTTAAACAGAGTTAGAAACGACCAACCTAGATGAACAGCTCTTCAAGCAGAGGCATTTTACTTGAGCGGGAAGACCTGGATTCGCTGCCCTATCTTCCACACGCTTAGCTTTCCCTTCCTAGAAAAACGTTGCCTTTTATTCATAGTAGCTGCTTTACCTTACATCATTTTTCGGAAAAATAGTGGGATGCTGTTATGTGCAATTCTCGGCGCTGAGAGTAATAGCAGCATTTCAGCCCTGCGCGTCCTGGGCTGCCGGCGAGCTCGGCACTTGCCCTGAGCCCTCCGCTCGCCCGTGTCCCGGGCTCCCCAGCCCTGCCGGGACCGTGTCGCCCCGCTGACACGCTGCCGGGCGCGCCGCCGGCAATTCCCATCCGCGCACGGACGCGGCGCGGAGAGCGAAGCCCGCTCGAGCCCGTCCGGCTACTGGCACCCCCAGAACTTTTGCCTGAATAGATTTCATCACAAATATTATCCACCCTGACAACCTGCGCTTGCTCCCCCACCTCCTGCCCGCACCAGGGCTACAGGAGCAGCCGCCGCGCCCCTCCCGCGCGGGAGCCACCCCCATCTCCTGGAGCTTTCGCTCCACGTCCCGTTCCCGGGGGCGGCGAGCATGGAGCAACGCCAGCCCCGGGGCGATGCGGGGCAAGGGAGGGAGAGGCACACCCCCGAGGCGGCAGCGGAGGAGGGCTGCCCGCGGGATGCGCGGCGCTCACCTGCCCCGGTGCCTCGGTGCCGCCTCCCGCTGCCGCCGCTGCCGGGCCGGGCGGACGGCGCGGGCCGGGCGCGGGCCGCGCTTTTATAGCGGGCGCGGCCGCGTTGCAGCGCCCCCTGCGGGCCGGTACCGCCGCACGGACACACGGACAGCCCGCGGACACGGCTGTGCGGCGCTCCGGTTGTTTGTTTTGGGGTTTTTTTTGTTTGGTTTTGGGGTTTTCCGGGGGGGGGGGGGTTGGTTTTTTTGTGGGTTTTTTTGGGTGGTTTGGGGTTTTTTGGGGGTTTTTTCTTTTGTTGGTTTTTTTTTTTTGTTCTTTTCTTATTTTATTTTTTCTTTTTTTCTTTTTTTTTTCCTTTTTTTCCTTTTTTCTTTTTTTCTTTTTTTCCTTTTTTCTTTTTTTCCTTTTTTTTCTTTTTTTTTTTTTTTCCTTTTTTTCCCCAGGTTAGCGCCCTGGAAGCACGTAAGTGTTAGTAGGTTATCGAATGCGTTTTTCGTTTTGGTTTGTTTCGTTTTCATTTTGGGGGTGGGGGTAGGTGCGGAAGGTTTGGGGTCAGCGTCTCCGCAACGGCGCCTCAGACGGCGTCGGGGCTCGCTGGCGGCGCGGCTTTTCTTGCCCCCCTGCCTGGCTGCCCTCCCCAGCTCTCCCACGCTCCGAGTTCGTTTCTCTTTCGCTTTAAAACGAGCAAGATAATAGAAAAATAAATACATAAATAAATAAATAAACAAATGCTTGAGCAGAGACATGGATTTGCTTTTCAGCTAAACTTGTAACTCGAAGGGTCATCTTCATCACTTTTGCTGT
The DNA here is from genome assembly GCA_910950805.1 of Acrocephalus scirpaceus scirpaceus. NCBI lineage: Eukaryota > Metazoa > Chordata > Aves > Passeriformes > Sylviidae > Acrocephalus > Acrocephalus scirpaceus. The sequence continues at coordinate 47,814,105 of OU383774.1, read as the reverse complement.
GCTTAAACCGCAACCCAAGGGTTTTTCTCCTGTAGCAGTGAACTCTGTGGTACCGGCAGAGGATCTTTATTTTGCGTTTACAGCCTTATCTACACCTACAGCCCCGTGCTACAGCTCTCTCTCTGGGCATTGTTACACTCCCGGTGAGCTAGCGCTCATTGTTTCTATCAGCTGTTAAAATCGACAGCAGGCACGAGATCAGATGGGAGTTTTATGATCTGTGTCTAATGCTGGGCAACTCAATTAATTTTTATGAAGTCCTCTGGGCAAATGCATGAAGATCTGTTCAGGAGGGGGTGATGAAGGGATTCCTAGTTTGCGAGGCCAGCCAGATGATACACAGAATCCTCCAGTCTGGGAGCCCCCGCAGTGACGCCTGGAGACACCGGGAGAACAGCCAGGAGCTTACACAGAGGTATGAGACAGAGAGTGCCTAGGAGTCCAGGGAGACATGGGAAGAAATGTCCATTATCTGCATCCCAGTGCCAGCCTGGCCCTTTGGCAGTTGGGATTCAGTACAGTATTGAGGAAAGGCTTCTCTTTCCCTGTCTGGTCAGGCTGGTGTTACAGCCTCATACGGCACGACAGTCACTGTCATAGGATATACCCTTATTTCCCAGGCACACAATAACTTCCTTATTTCTGCCTGTGCTCAGACACACTGTGCTTGCATCTGTCTGCAATCTAAAGTGCCAAGTACCATCCCTGTGGCACCATAAGGGTGTCTCTTATCCTTAAAGGACCTTCCTCTAAGGTTTGTCCTCCTGCTGAATAAAGCTGTGTTCCTCCCCCCACTCCCCGCCCCCAGCCACACCACGCTGGACTAAATGCTACGCTTCAGTTACAAAGACAATGAAGATAAAGGATCTTGGCTGGTAAAGTCACTGAGAGCATCTCTCTGGCCGGCACAAAGGAGGACCCTGACAAACCAGGCACTGGCTGGTTTATCTGTGGTGGTTTAGGACATGAACCCTCCTGCCTCCCAGCAAAGCAGGCAGGACAGAAGATGTGGCTGCACCCTAGCTCACAATTCAGAATATTGTTTATGTTCAAGCCCTGAGCTTATCTATGGCTAAAATAAGGAGAGTGGATTCTGAAGAAGTGAATGAAGCCACCCTGCACCTCAGCTACTGATTTTCAGAAAGCAGCAGTGCCGTTTGTCTTGTCCAAAGGCATTATCATGAAGTCGTTGATGACAGGGACTTAGCAGGCTTTCACTGCCCTCTTTCACATCAGTATTTGAAAGGACCCACTGGCTCTATTAAAACAGGGACAATAACAGGGAAAGTCCAAATTTACCCAAAATATTAATCAGCCTGAAAATATCTATTATATGGAAAAAAACCCCAGATACATGTCAGCATCAAGTTGCTTCCCTCAATCATTTTTGCAAACAATCATTGCTCCCTTCCTTTGACTTCTGATCATGGAACTATTGCACTCTAAAAGATAATTCATGCTGTTATCACACCTAATTAAAAGCTACTTAGCTGTAGAATGTGGGCCTCACTTTATTTTTAGATTCTGTGCAGAACTGAAATTATCTGCTATAGATAATCCACATAAACTTGTTTTTCTTCAACGTTTGGAAGAGAGATCTCTTGCCTATACAAATGTTCAATGAAAGATTTCTTATGCAACTCCAACAAGCAGAAGGCATAACAAAAGAATAGTTGTTTATGCTGTAAAGAGTAAAAGAAAATTATGAGAAACTGAAGAGTGGATGGTTTTTATACATGTAGGCAGAGCACTTCCAAGGTGAACCCTCTTTGCTGATGTGTTTAAGAACAAGCTGCTGCAGCTACAGAGAGGTGGCAGAATAGCCTCACACACAGACGTGGAAATAGAAGGCAGTGGGGAGGCCCTGGCCCAGGGCAGGAACAGCCTGCCTTGGAGCACACTGGACTGATAGGGCCCTGATGGAACTGGGGAATGGTATAACCACACGCCTTGGCCATGGCTGGCCTGTCAAGCCCCCCAGGTCTTCCCTTTCTACTGCTAAGAGCATGGATGGTGGGCACACTGGAGGCACCTTTTGCTGCACATCCAGGCTTCATCCCTGGTGTTTAAACAAGCACTAGGATACCTCAGTGGCTCTGATTGTACTGAGGGACGTGGTGGGACCAGGGAACCGGCTGGATTGGTGATCATCCATGCTGATTAATTGTAAGTGTGCTGCAAGGCCAGTGCCGTGTAGCCTGGCACGGCAAGACAGTGCCTGGGCACAGCCTGTGGGGTGGCATACAGGAGGGATTGTCCTCAGCAAGCAGCAGAGATGGGACTGCAGTCCTTCCCATTTCCTCCACCCTATGCAGTCTGCCAGCTGTGACAGGAGGCTTTCCAGCCACAAACTTCACTCTAAGTCATGCAATCCACATTGCATAAGTTTCATGCAATAAAACACCATTACTGTGGGCTGCTGCACAGCTTTACATTTGCTCAGGCAGCATAGGTTGAGAAGGAAAAAAAAAAAAAGGAAACATCTCTGCATTAATACCAGTGTCTTAGGGCCACAGGGGTACCAGATGGGAGACTAGGATCAAGCACTGTGCTGCATGGATATAGCCAGTCTGTGCCCGTGGCAGCTCCTGGTTCTGTTTACTTAGTGATAAATACAAAGCCGGGGATGCCAGAAAGCTGCATAAGGCTCATTTCTCTGCAGAAATAAGCAAAACACAATTGGTGTTCAGCTTTGCAGATTATCTGGGAATGATGAAAGTCAGAGGAAAAAATAGCCTCCCCTCCTATGCTTAGATAAAGCTGCAAAAGCTGCAACATCATATTAAGGCTATTAGCTCCAGAAGATTTTTAAAAGGTTATTGTACCAGGGAAGATGCAGCTTGGGTCTGCATGAGGAAGGGTCCAAAGAGAAGCTCCTGGGCTGCAAGCACTGCTGAGGGCACAGTTGAAGGGTCTGGAGTTGCTGCCTGGGGGCACAGATATGCAGTTGCCTGGTGCCCAGCTCTGACTGAGTAAGATGCATAAGCTGCTATCTCCTAAGGGAATTTTACCTTAGCCTTCCAGGTGTGGCCTGCACACAGTTTATGAGCAAAATTATTGCAGTTGAAAGTATGATTTTTTATATATTCTTTTGTGTTGTGTTTTTTGTTATTGTTGTTTTGGTTTGTTGTGGAGCTTTTTTTTTGTTTGTTTTGCTTTTTAATTTAGGCAATTACTGTAGTCCTAGCAGCCATTTTTATTTAAACAGCATCTTAAACCTCAGTTACACTGGGTAAAACTTGAGTGCTGACATACTTGTCCCAGTACAAGGCTATCTGATACTAACTTAGCTATCTTCTTGTCTTGAATAGCTGCAACAACACAGGCTCTTTTCCATTAACACAAGTGGTTACTGGGTCACTTAAACTGTTATCAGTGTAGTTAAAGTGGGACAACTCTTCTGTCTCAGTAAACACTGAGAAGCTGGCTCTGTCTATGACTGCTACTCTTCTCATCAGGGGAGAGACTGGCTGGACAAAGCCTTCCAAAGAAACCTGCACTGCAAAGATGTAGGGGAGCTCTATGTAAATTACAGCCAAACCAACTTATTCTCTCATCTGTGAATGCTGGCTGGCTAATTTAATAAGAAATAAATGGCTGCAGTCAGGGCAAATCTATCATGTAAAGCAAACAGTCTCATCCAGGAAAATATCAAGTTAATCTATGAAGTTGATTTCTCCTTCATTTAAATTATGAGGACTATCTTCGACACTCGAGCCACCAGTAACTGAAAATCCTGAAAAAACATTGCATTAGGCATGCTAACAGCAACAGTAACCTGCTTATTTTTGAGTAGAGTACAACCAATTGGTTAGGATGACTTCAAATACTCTTCAAATGGCTGGATTATTTTAAGCTATAAATTCAAAATCTTCTGGGATCACAATAGTTGCTTCTCTGAGCTGTGTTACTGCTTGATAACAGCAGTGAAACACTGCAGACAGATGATAAAGAGGTTTGATGTGAGCTCTTGTGAATGACACTGTGGAAGAAATCTGTCCCATGAGACCTGAGGAATCCCAACCATGAAGAAGAGTAATTGCGGTCAGATAAAAATGGCAGCTTGCATAGCACATCAGCTTGCTATCTGAATAAATATAATTGAGCACATTTACTTGGACCAATGGGACTTGGTCCCCTTGTGCATGAGCATAATTTCTAATCATCATGAGGAAAACCTGCACAATTTAAGTAACATTTATACAGTCCATTTTTTTCCCCCAATTTGTACTGAAGAAATGTTACAGTTGAGAAAAACTCAGCTGTTGAGGCAGCCCAAGCAGTGTGATTCTCTGTAGATTATGGATTTCCATGGATTCATGCAGTTGCTTATATAAATATGTGTACATATATCTATATGTAACTGCACATACACAGCCAGCAGTCTGTTTGCAGATTGCCTGCATCTACTGCCTTTTGAGCCACAAAAAATCAAGAGTGCCTAGATCTAAACAGTTCCTGTTCAAATAGCAGCGCTCAAGACAACAGGATGGCCACATTGCAGAAGAACCACCTCCCTCCAATTCCTCTGCCAAGAGGTGGGGCTTACGGACTGTCGGAGTTCAGAACAGGAAAAAAGCTGATGTTAAGCCTGGAGTGGGCTTTGGTTGCTGCTTACATACATTGGGCTGCTGCCATCAGGTGACAGACTGCACCCAAGTTGCACCTTACTGACCATGGGTGAGGAGTTCTGATTCTCCAGTCTTTTCCCCACACCTCAGTCACCCACACCAGAGCCAATTCATTTCAGTAACCCTGCTCAAACTACTCCATCACACAGTAGGGTGGCATTCCTACTCTCCTTGTAGTGGCCCCACCACTTGCTGGAGCTGCTCTGAGGCACCCCAGCATTGCGAAAAACTAACAGGACAACAGAGGTCTACTCCTGAGTTAGCACATTGAACTGCAGCAGCACCAGGGCTGCTGGGGATGGAGAGCAGGAGGCCAGACCCTTGGAGGCAGCAGTGGAGTGGGCTGAGGGCTGATTTGGCAACACAGCCAGTCTGGATTAAGGTGGCTCATTTTCTGCCAGGTTGATGACTGCCTGGCAGAAAATGGGGAAAAAAATTGAGAAAACTGATCTGCCTCACAAAGGAGTTCAGTGAGCATCATCATTGGTACATGAGGTGGAGTGGGGAGAGATGGAAAAGATAAGGGGGGAAAGGAGAAATGAAGGGAAGAGAAGGATTTCAGCTTTTGTCAGAGCTGGTTAGATTGACTCGGTGTATCATGAAGCTCTGCTCATTAAAATGCAGCTGGACACTCAGAATACCTTCCCTACACAAAGGAGGCCATACTCCTGTTCCTGCCTGTGTGCATGACTGGAGGGCTGCCCGAGGAATGCCATGGGAAGGAACAGGTGGAAAGAATGATGGCCAGTGGGAGTCTCTGTTGTGAAGCCACAGCCTGAGTCTGAAAACTCTGCCCTCACACTACAGGCCGGCTTAGGGAACTGAGGTGCAATTTTTAAAATTTCTAGAAAATTGTTTTAGGAAAACAGTTCTTCTGAAATATAATAAGTGATTGGACTTCCACAAATAGGCAGCAACACAGACTGCAGACTGTGGGGTGCAATAGTCCTGACTTGTGGTAAGACGGCAAGCCAGCCACACTGCCCCTTCAGCCACCCAGGAGCACACAGAAAAAAAGGGCAGAAAGAAAGGACATGTAATGGAGTCATCCTGTATTATCAGCAAAGGAACAGGGAACAACTGCCTCTGCAGGAAGCAGAGATACACCCCATCCAGAAAGCATGGGTAGGAAGAAGGACCTGGACCTAAATTTAGGAGCATAATTAAGTTAAGTTATTGATATTCATGCACCCAGCTCTCCTCTGGCAGCCCAGAAGCACCCATTTATCCATGTAACTTACATCATGTCTGTATCCATCACTTTAGAGATCCACAGGGATTGTTCAAGCCCCTGCTCTACCAACCATCCCCATTACTGTGTTCTCCATCCTTTACCTTGATTGACTCTCAATTCATCTGAGGAGGGGGGAGAGGAGGAAGAAGATGTGACTATTAAAAAGCAGCAGCAACAATCCTCTCAAAAAATTTACGTCAAATGTTCAGCTTGGCTGGTAAAGTGACTGAATTCACTGGATAATGGACCAGTTCTTCCCTCAGAATTAATGTAAGAGAGGAGGATGTGTCAGGGACTTAAGAAATATACCTTACATACACAAGAACAGAGTGATACTATATAGAGAATGAAGACGCAGGAGCAGAATTGTCCAGATCATTGTGTCCTGAGGAGGACACAAGAAATCCACTCTCCTGGCTGCTTTATCCATGAGAATGGACACCCAGCATCTTCTACTGTGAGTGTTTTTGATGCCTCTTTCTGAGCAGCCATACTCAGCATCATCTTCCTCAGATGAATCAAGATCACTCAAGTCAATGCAGCGTGAAGGGCAGAAATGGAGGATAATGCTTGAGTGCTCTCTCTCTAAACAAAGCAGCCAAGATAATTTCCAACACTTACCTGCTCATTAATTCTGATGAGAAAAACTGCTTCCCTATCCATTGCATGGCTACTGCTCATGCTTTACAGGAACATATTCTCAGTGGAAAGGAGACTATGGCTGTGTATTTCTTCTGACTAGCCAAAGTAAGGGCTGAAGGTGCTTCACAGCTCTCTCAAGGCCCGAGATTTCAGTCCTCTGAATGTTGCTGTATGGAGAACAGAAAACCCAAATTCACTCCAAACCGGAACTTTATATTTGAAGGTGTCTATGCTGTGGGGGAGCCAGGCCTGTTCAGGGGACTTAGGCAGGTTGGATACAAGACAACATTGCAGTCAGGTGTTTTTACAGAGTGTTATGGAGCTTGCCAGACCTGCTAGACATTCCTGTTTTAGAGGTTGCTAGCAATGCAGTGGTAAGAGCAAGTAGTTGTAAAATCATACCCAAAGATATCCTCCCCAACTGCCTGCTGGTCCGATTTATACCACTTTGCAAATCAGCAGTAGGAAACTACACCCTTTTCTCACCAATTACCACTGTTTGGACTTGTGATAAATCAGATAGAGGAGAAGAACAGAGCATTTTTTTTAACAGAACATTAGTTTCTGTTTGTATTACTTGTTTTGAAAACTCACATCTTAGGATGCACTGTAAACAATGACCAGGGAACAAAGAACAAAGCCAAGCCCTGGCTGAACCAAGCCAACATTGCTGGAGCAATGGTAGATCTACATGCCTTTCTCTGCATCTCCTCCTGGGAGAGCTGGGAACTGTCAAACTCAAGAATAAATTGAAAACAGGGATGGCTCAGCTTTATCATGGTATCAGCTAGTTTTCCTCAGAGTATGTTTAGATAATAGCACTAAAGAAATTTGAAGCTGGTTTACAGCAGAGCTGCTGTTACCTGTGTCATTCAACTGCTGGAAAAGCAGCACCAGGTAATTTTCAGGGAAAACTCACTGCATATAACTATGTGAGGGAGGAAAACAGCCACAAATAAGGACCAGGAGGAAAACAACAGCAATACAGTCACAGCCAGGAAAGCAAAGGGAACTGACACTCATGTGGATGCAGAATAATGAGCTTTGTGCAGCTATGACTGACAGTGGGGCTTATCAGCAGCCTGAAATGGCAGGGATGCTCCTCCAGAAAATGATATTGCAAATGAAGTGGAAGAATGAAAAATTATGACAGTGACTCTGACAAGCTCCAAGGAAAGCAAATTCTTCAGCAAGTGCTTTAGCAGGCCCATAAGCAGCAGTGACACTGGCTGCAGATTCTCTCCTGAAGGCAGCTCAGACCAGCAGCCAGAGAGGAGCAGTGAGAACAGAGCTCAGCCCTGACAGAGATTTCTGCATACTGCAGACAACTGAAAAGCTTCAAAGACAGATCATTATTTATACAGCACTTATATTAAAACCTGTGCCCTCTTATGTGCCATCCTCTTCTTGTCTGTCAATCTTCTCTGGCCTTATGGCACCATCCAGTAACAACCCAGTTAGAATGTCAAACTTGTGATTTTCACACTTTAAGACCCAGGGTTCAACAACTGGGACCAACAGCCAACTGCCCTGTGGGATTTGGGGAGAATTTGAGGTATTTTCCCTCTTTGCTTTCCACTGGGACAAGGTTTCACCTCCCTGAGGTTCACCTGCAAAGACATCACAGAGTTTGGGATGTTCTTGCTGAAGGTAGGTGCTTCACAATGGGGACTGCAGTTTAAAGAAGGGGTCAGTGGAGGAGGAGGAGGCTAGCTGAGTCCACAGGCCATCTGCCTGTGCAGTGTTGACGGTTTTTCAGGGTTTACCACAGCCTCCATAGGATTTGTAGGCAACAGAAAAGAGACATAGTCAAGAAATAAGGACCCTCTTCTGGCTTCCCTAAGAGCAGAGGGAAAAGGCTGCTCCAGGGCTTCCTGCAAGCATCAGTCATACAGGCTCCCCCAGGGCAGGCCACCTGTCCCCCTCCTTCACCATGGACATTTCCATTTGGACACTGCCCTTTGCACTTGGCTTTGCTTTATAATGAGGCTATGTAGCCTCTGAAGCAATTGAAAGGAAAAAAATTAAAGCTATGATGTATCTGTTTTTCTGTGAAGAAGACATTTATAATTGAGTGCTACAGACAGGGTTGGAGGAGTGAAATGGGATTTTCTCCCACTCTCATTTCTTTACTTTCTTCCTCCCTCAGCACATACTTGTTTCACAACACTTTCCTGCACTAACCTCAGAGATGGACATGTTTTCATTTCAGGCACTTGACCTATTGTCCTTGGGTATTGTATTTAACCAAACTGAGCTCTAAGCCCCTAAGAATGAATGGATTACTATCTCTCTATGGATTTTGTAAAAATGCTGTAGGAAATGTCAGCTTCACAGTTTCCAGGGTATGTGTTCAAGTAAAAAGGATTACTGTGCCAAACAATGAATTACCAGCTCCTAGCTCCTGCAAATGAGACTGATGCAAATCTTTCTTAAGCATTTGGAAAAAACTGGGATTAAAATTGGGCTGCCGCAGTCCAAACACTGCCCTGTTTGCCCTGATATCCTCTGCCTCCCTGTCCCAGGAGAGGCCATGCTCATGCATCCACCCTCACTTGGGGCTCATCATCACAGCTGGGGACACACAGGGGTGCTCCCCACACTGGCAGTGTCCTCCCTCAAAGGGAGACAAAGGTGTGACTGCCATCCAGCTGGACACCTCACAGCCTGCATAGGGAGAGCCCCCCTCAATTTACCTCTGGTGAGCCCTGGCAAGGCTTTTATTGAACAGCACAAACCTCTGGCTCTGGAGCTGCTGGAGCCTGTTTTCCCCAGGCTTGGCACCACCTGCTTGGATTACCTGTGATAAGGTGAGGCAACTGCAGTTGGGGCAGCTGCAAGAGCAAGACCCCTCAAGGGCTGTGTGGGGATCAGCCAGGCTGCTGAGATACCCTGTGGCTTCTCTGATATCTAATAATGCAAGTCAGCTCACCTACCTGTGCTTCTGGGGGAGAGCACATGGGGTGCTTGGCTTCTGCCTTCATGACACAGGTGAGTATTTGAGATATTTAAGATTTCTACTTCCATATCACATGTAACTGAAACCATCCAAAAGGAATTAGGAATCCAAGAGATTCAAAAGACAAGTAATATTTTATGGTGTGACTCTTGGTATGGCACTGTGCAAGGCCAGGAGTTGGACTCAACGATCCTTGTGGGTCCCTTCCACCTCAGCTTATTCTGTGGTTAGCTTCCAGCAAGCCTCAGCTCAAGTTTCCTTCACTCCATCTCACCTGGTAGGCCTGATCCTTTGCCACATTGACTGCTGCCTCATCATTTACACCCAAAAGATGTGTTATATCACAGCTCCTCACAGGCACTCTTCTCACTAACCACATCTCAGCATCTTCAGGATGCTGACCACGTCCAGACACCTGGAAAGGGCGGGGGTACCTGATGGAGTTTATGGCCACTTCTCCTGGGAAGAAAGAAGGTGGAAGAGAACCATATCAAAAGATGTGCTGATACAAGAGCAGCATGTGAGAATATAGTAGGGAAGGGAAGGGAAGGGAAGGGAAGGGAAGGGAAGGGAAGGGAAGGGAAGGGAAGGGAAGGGAAGGGAAGGGAAGGGAAGGGAAGGGAAGGGAAGGGAAGGGAAGGGAAGGGAAGGGAAGGGAAGGGAAGGGAAGGGAAGGGAAGGGAAGGGAAGGGAAGGGAAGGGAAGGGAAGGGAAGGGAAGGGAAGGGAAGGGAAGGGAAGGGAAGGGAAGGAAAAAAGAATATGAAACAAAACTAGAAGGAAAGTGTAGGATGAGGTAAAATAAATCCAGTATTAATCTGATGTGAATTTACTTGCATCATTCAGTTAGAGACCACAGTGCATATACCAGTAAAAAAAAAAGTGTGTGTATACTGTCTAGGTATTCCTTCCCAAGGATTAACCATTTTCTGGGAGGAATACTGTTCATTTCCAACAAGGAGAGCATTAGTACTTTTAAAAAGAATCTCAGGGCAAGAGATGAGAGGACACCTGGCAGTTGTCCTTATCCCATAAGTGGTCTCCAGCTAGAAATCAGATTTGAAGTAAATAAACAAACCTGAGCAGGAGCATGTTCATCTAGGTGCTCTTAAAAATGAGCAGTATGTATAGCTCCTAATTACAGTGACATCTGCTTTGTCCTTAATGAGTGACAACTGAGAAAGTCTCTTCCCAAAAACACTTTTGACATTATCGACATAATCAGAAGTCATCCCAATATATGCAGGCAATTAGTGATAACCACATTTCAAATAAGAAGTAAATCTACCACAAGTGTCAATATTCATCTGGAGAGTACGAATCTTTGAGTCATATTTAAATGAGTTTCCTTAATTAAACTGACAATGAAGTCAGTTCATGTTTATGAAAGTGCACCTCTTCCTCTACCATCACAGGTTAAAGATTCTCTGGAACTTTCTCTCCTTTCTTTATTAAGAGCTTGCAGAACTGAACCAAGTTTGACTTTCTGCAGGCTTGGGCCTATCATCATACGTGGGGTCACCCACATATTTTGGATGCTTACAGAAAAAGAACACATGCTTTTAAAAGCTGCAGCCTGGCTGATTCTGACGTAAGTAGGGGCAGGTATGAGCCTTGGCCTGCATTGATGGCCTGCTGCCTATCAGGGTGTGATATAACATTGCATGAAACTGTACAGATCTACATTTAGATTCACTTCTACATTTCAAAATCACATGTAAAATTACATACAAAAAGATGAAGCCATGTATGAAATGATAACACTGTTAGGGTAGAACTTTATAGCATTCATAAAAAGGGGTAACTCTGGTATCAAATGGCTGTGCAGCTGCACTTGCTTTTAGTTTTCAAAATACAGTGCTTATTAGCAAGAAACTATCTGATAACCAAATAAATATGCAAAAATAGTTTCCTAAATCTACAAATGCAAGACTTCCCTGCTCAGATTTATTAAATTGAAAGTATGAATAACGCTCTCTGAGCTAACAGTTGTTTCTGTGGGGATCTGGGGTATTTTTAATGTGTCCTAGATGTTAGCTCTCTGGCTAAACTGGTCTTACATACCCAACTCAGCCTGCCTTGAGCCTGGATGATTTGAAAGGAACTATAACCTAGGATAGAATTGCAAGTCAGATCTAGGGCATCTGTGCCTGGGGTATTGTTACATTGTCTACAAGCATCATTCAATCTCCCTTTGCCAACTGCATTCAGCCCTTGTAAATAGAGTAAATACTGCCTCCAGCTTAGGCTCTGCTTTTTCAATCGTAAGTTTCAAAGCTGACAACAAATAGGAGTTATGCATTATCAACAAGAGTTTGCTGAAATCTTGAAGGAGCTATTCAAAGCAATTTTTATGTGAGAGACTGTGTTTGAGATAGGAACCTGCCATGTCAAAGGGCAGGCTACTCTTTCTCCACCTGACACAAATCTCTCCGTTAACATTTCAATAAATGCTGCTCCTCAGTTGCCTCCTGGGAAAGGATCAGGGTCCAGGGCAACAGCTTTTTTAGGGATTGTAGGAAAGAGCACATTTTAACTAAGTAATAGAGTTTTCTTTCAGTTCTGAAGATGAGCCTGGAGTGGTTCATGCCCCGAGTACGTAATCATCTCTAGCTTTACATTTCCTGATGGATTTCTCCCTTTGCACAGACTTGCATCTATTTTCAAATAATTGCCATCTCCTTTTCCTGTCCTTGAAAACTAGCTCTTGTGTAAAACTAGCTCTACTGTCAAATTCTATCTTCCTCCATACAGTGTGTCATGTTGTGATTTTCTTAAACCAGCTGATGAGAGGCATTAGACACTGTTCAGAGGTGATAAAGAGCCTGTTTCAAAGCTTTGTCAATTTAATTTTTACTTCTTAATTATAATCAAAACTTTAATAAAATATCAGCTAAGCTGAAAACGTGGATGGAGGGGGATATTCCGTTTGTTGAATTATTGGGGAATTCCTAACTATGGCTACACAGCTAACCTTAGATATGAGAGCATGGTTGACATCCCAGATCAAAAATACATCCCAGTATAAGCTGCAGAATGCCTGCAGATACCTGAGATGCTCCGCGGGGAATTTCGGGATCTTCCAAACCTTTACCAGTCAGCAGAGGGCAACACAGTCACAAAAACAGGGAAAAGCTTCACAGGCTCTTTACAAATGTGTAACCCAAACCCACAGCTCCCTGAGCTAAAGTGAGCAGGATCAGGTTCCAGCCTACTGCAGCCAGGGATGAAACATTTTGTACGAAACCCTCTTTTACCCAAAAACAGCTGGTAAGCAAATGAAAGGACACATAATAAGTAAATCAGCTGCAGCTGTCAATATCCCAGTAGAATAATTCAGAATTTTTATGTGATAACCAAGAAATAACTGACTACAGTGAAATATGTGAGCGGGCTACACACATTTTAAATGTAAGTTCAGCACGGGACATGGGACAGACTCTAAGCTGGAGAACTAAACAAATGGAAACTCTTGTGTAACCTTGAAAAGAAAGTTATAGGAACAGATTCTTTCACTCTTTATGGCAATGGTACAAATACTGGACCAGACTCTAAGCATCCAAAATCTAGCACAATATGCTCTACACCTATGTGGTACCCTGGCATCCAACAGGCAGTATTATGGAGGGGCCTAATCCCACTCTGCACCTGGGTTTTCCTTCATGGAGGGTGGAATTTGTGTGAGATTAGGGTCGAGGAGAGACCCTAATACACGCGCAGTGATGAAGTTCAACAGAGCTGCAACAGAAACAACAGATAGGAAACATGGCAGGACAGAGGCACCCACTGGATATTTCTGACCCTTTTTTAAAAATAGTCACTGCCTGTATGCCAAGTCTCTGAGAATATGAAAATCATATCAGCTTGGATCAAATATCAGTTGTGCTCTTTTTACAATGACCAGAAGTAGATACCTAGAGAAATGTTTAAGCAAGGAAATGACTGCCCAGAACATCCTGCCAACCAGTCACAACCTGCAGGGCAGCGACAGCCTGGACCATATGGGCTGTGTTTGTGTTTACCAGCCCTTCCCTGATTTCCCTGATGAGAATTAAATGCATGAAGACCTTTATCACCCCCCAGCTCCTGTGGCAAAGAGCTCATGGAGCCCATGGAGTCCATAGACTTTTGAAGAATCACCTTGGGTTTTGTCCTGAAATTTCTTACCCACTGGTTTCCCTCATGCTTGCACCAGAAGGGGTGGTGAAAATCCTCTCCTGTTCCATATAGCCCCAGCACTTAGAGGTTGCCTTCCTCTCTCCACTGTCACCTCCTTTCTAGCTAAAAGAACTGTACTGTTTATTTCTTGTAGGGAAGAAGCCCCATTCCTTTGACCACTTTTGACATCCTGCTCTGAACATTTTCCAGTCCTACTCCAGCTCTTTTGAGAGGTTGTTGAACTTTCCACTTCTGTTTTGCAGGGGATGACTGTGAACCGTACTAAAATAACAACTATAATTGAAGATTACTAAGGTACAACACTATTTAGCTGCCTATCCACCTTGTCACAATGCAGCAGAGATGTACAATAAATACCAAAACTTAAACAAATGACAATCAAATGAAACTAATGAAAATCAGAGGATGATGAAAATCATTCCTTCTGCTTAACTCCGCACTCTAGAGAGGAAAACCGTCACAAATGATCACCTCCTTCCAATTCCGTAACACAGCATCCTGCATCTTATTCTAATGGCATCTGTTCTGATTTCTCATAGTCAGAGTGGCAGTTTCAGGTTTCCAAGCCAGGCACAGCTTTCTTTTCTCATAATGAATTCTGCCTTTCCAGCATATCAGACATAATGTGGTTGCTATGGAATTGAGTTTGCCTTTTGCTGTTAAAAGATGATGGGCTCTGTCATTTAGCAGCATGCTGCTCCATGGTCAGGGCCTGGAAGGGCCTCCAGCATCTGGCACACCAGAGGTAGCTGATGTTCCCCTTTCAGGTCTTTATGATCCAATTTACATTTTCCATACATATTCTTTCCAAACAACCACTCGCTGGTTTGTTGTTTTTAATTTCACTTCATGAAACACAGTCGGCCACTGAGGATTCTTGAACAGACTTTTCCATTTTTGGAATGGGGAAAAGCACAAATGTAAAATCTGTAGCTTTGGTTGTTACACATCTGCTCCTTCTCACTGCAAGCACTTCTACAAACCCCGTGGCAGCCCGAGGGTTTGCTACATCCCTGCTCCATCCCGGGACACAGCAAGTCTGCTGCAAAACGGCGACAGCCTTTTGCACTGGAGCAGGAGGGATTTGTGTTGCTGCAGGTGGGTAGATATCCCACAGGTTGCTCTCCTAGATCCATACTGCGAGCCGGGATTATTTGGCACCCAGGAATAAGGTCTCGCTGTGGCTGAGCGCATTGCCAACGCGCGCGGCGGGGACATGAGGGGCTCGCACGTTTTGCCTGAGCCAGAGCCGTGCTGCGGAACACGGACACACGGCTCCAGCCCCTGAGCGCCTGGAGGAAGTGCAAGGCTCTCCTCCAGGCACGGAAGGTGTCCATTCTTCTGGCAGATAAGGAGCGGGCCGCCCGGCCCGCGGCTCGGCGGGGATGCCGGGCAGGCCGTGTCTGCAGGCAGGCACGCCCCAGCTGTGCGCTGCTGCTCCACACGTACCGGGGACCGGAGGAAGGATTTCCTCTGCCTGCTCCCAGCCCCTGCACGCAGCCCGAGGATGAATCACGAGCCTACAACTGCAAGATACCAGGGAGCGTTTTCAGCATCCTGGATGAAACCTACCACTGCCCGAAAAGAAAGCTCTGAGTTAGTGGTGCTCCACACTCTCGAGCTCTGTAAAAAATATACATCAGCTGCACTTTTCATTTTGCTGTACCTTATGGCAGGACAAGTGAAGGCAGAAAAAAGCAGAAATTCCATAGATGAGTTATGTGAAGGCTGAAAAAAACCCACTACAACTCACAAATTTAATTTTCCCAGCAGTTGGTCTTTTCAACCCCCTTTCTGAGATGATGCTGGACAGTTTCGAAACTGATTAATGAGTGTTATGTTGTTGACTGCCAGGAATAGCATCCCACTGGATCAAAAGAACAGACAGCCTCATCAAAGAAAGACCAGACACAAGGGATTACACCTCACATGTCACTGGAAACCCACCTATGAAATCAAAAGAAAACTAGAGGTTGTCAAGTGCCATATGCTCAAATTTTATGGTCTTCCAGGATGAAATATCAGACTCCAACCCAAACTGTGTAAAAGCACTACAGTTTTCAGCTAGAAAAACCTGTCAGCTGATATGCAGCTGCTTGACTAGAAAACACTGATTTTTGTCAATAACAGGTAGGAAACAGTTAAAGTAACTCTGGTGGTTATTTCTTAAAAAACCAACAACAACAAAAAAATCTTTATCTTACAAAACAAGTTAAACCTACATGAGTGATTAACAAGTGGGGAATCCAGGGTCAGGTTTTGTAAGGCCTGTTGTGCTGCCAGCTGCCCATGGACTGGGTGGGTTTGGGAGAGCAGAGCAGAAATGTGTCCCCTGATGCAGCATATCTGGAGAGCATGATGGTGCAGGAGACTGACACATGGGGTAACACAGTCTCTGAAAGGTGATCTTACATTAATAGTCTTGAATCAGCAATCTTAAAGCCAAAATCTCCTTAGATATCAACAACCATAAGAATTCAAGACACCTGGCAGGAAATTTTGGGATTTGATTGCTGCAGCCCAGGTAGGTCATAAGAAAGTTGTGAAATGTCAGAGTGAGGTATCTCCCAGTTCATTACATGAAACCCACAATGGAGAACAGAATCCCTGTCCAGATGAGCTCTGGCCAGTACTGGAGTCAAAAGAAGTACCTTCCGTGCTTTTTTCATTTCTGGAAAGATCTGTGGCAGGGAGTTGGGGGGGAAGGCTGTCCTGGGATAGAAGCAAGTGGCTACACAACTGTACTTGCCACAGCAAATTAGGCAGCCTGCCATCAAGCCAATTCAGATAAACAAGTATCCCCTAGTGAGCCACGGTGCTGCTGCAGGACAAGGACTGCCTTTCCAGCAATCAGCTGGTACAGGACAGTGCTTCCTCTCAGTCTCTGCTTTGCTGTCAGCCTCAGGCTTTGGTGGGATGATGACAAAGATACATTTTTAAATGTATTGTATATATTCTTTTGCATAGAAGAATATGAAATAGTTATTTACATTTAAGGTGAATTTAAGGCTATTTGAGGTGAAAAACAAATATGTAATATGTGATTTAATAGATTTTTATTTATATATGAAAACTGTTGGCAGCAGTGTGGAGGCTGCTCTGTGCATGTGCTCTCCTAAGAGATGGAATGGTCTTTTGGTTAGAAAAAAAAATTAAGAAACACTGTCTTATACTGTCCTTTAGAGACTTTTAATTGGAATATCTTCATTGTAACTCCCTCTCCACAAAGGGAGCTGGCAGTTTCAGCTCCTGCTCTGAAGACTGCCAGCAGCGCTTAGACTTATGCCCAGCAAAGGACCTAGATATATCCGTGTGGGCATGTAGAACCAATGGCATGGAAAACAAAGTGAGAAAGGTCCCAGCATTTATCTGTCGTGCCACACTGCCTTCCCCCTGAAGCAGCAGTGGGCTTGTGCTGTCAGAAGCATGGCTGAGGCATCAAAGGAACGGGATGCAGCAGTGGGAGGCAGTGTTGCATCATCCGCATTTAAAGTCGCTCTGTTTTCCCTTCATAAACCGGGGGAAAGCACAGCTCTTCAAAGCAATTCAGAGGAGGAGACTGTATTCAACTCTCTTTATTTCACCAGTGGGAGCTTTCCACTTTCCTATCCCATTTGAAACGATATGCCTTAGTGCTTCAAAGCCATTTTGGAAAGAAGGATGAGTGCATCAAGCTGCATAACTCCTGCAGCATATAGAGAGGTCAGGAGTTGGTTTTGCACAAAAATTGTGTTATCCAGCTCACAGGGAACTATTACTGCCAGGCAGCTTTAGGGATGGAAACAGAATGGATTAGACAGATCTTATTGCTCCTGATCACATCAGTGCTGATGAACAGAAAATTTGTTTTACAGTTGCACAACCAATCAATCTAACTCCAGCCCTCTGGAAACAGAACTCCAGTGTATATCAGTCCTCAGAACTCCCTTCATGATCGGTGGCAAATGCCAGGTGCTGTCAGGCAGGGTTTCACTCCCCATGGTAGCAGCCCCTGTCCTGAGATGCCACACAGCCAATGTCAGAGCAGCACTCAAAATCTGGTATTGTTCATCCAGGGAGCCCGCAGCCAATGCAGCCAAAGACGTTGAACGTGGTGAGCTCTCCAGAAGTACTTCCTGAAGTTCAAATAATTCAATTTATTTTTCATTTATAGTTGATAATCCCAAGTGCTGCTTTAAGGATGCTAGGGTCATGCAACTCACTGTGACACATTTGCTACATTTTGTTTTCCTGGAATTATATAGCCTTTGTTTCTCTCATAGTATCTGTCCTGTGTATCCAGGGTTAACATATCAGTTAGAGGAACCCCAGAACCACCATTGGGCTTTGTGTCCTCCTTTGGGATTTCAGGGCAGACAACAAAGCTACTGAGATGAGAACTGAGCCTTTGACTCATTAAATAAGAATTACTCGAGAGTTTTTGTTTTGTTTATTGCAGTTTGGCTAATTTGTTCCCAGCTGATTAAAAATAACCCTTCCCAAATATAAATCACTTTAATGATTTAATGCCAGACCATGAAATAGGATGTGTAATAATCCACCTTATCCTTTATTCAGCTGGAGGATAAAATAACCACAAAACAAAAAACCAAAACACCACAAACTGCTTCATTTTTCTGCTCCGTCCATACCACTGCTTGCTGGGGCTCATTTGCCTGCAGGCTCTAGAGACACTGTTTCAACTCTCTTGCTCATACAAGCTTCAGTCCTTGGGAGCAAGCAACCACTGCACTTCCAGGCAGTAACTACTCCACAGTGATTCTGAGCTGGGCTCTGCTCATGATGCTGAGGCAGTTATTGGATGTCCTAAACATCTCCTTCCAGGTCCTGGTCCCTCATGTGCACTCCTCAGAGCCATTGGGCTGGAGGAGCTGCCTGGTTCGGCTGAACTACCTTTCCAAGCCAATGCTACACAGCCCCAGGCCCATCAAAGCAGGTAGAAGCTCAGGCAGCAGACACAGACCATGAACAACTGGATGTGTCTGCTGACAACTATTTTTGCATGTCCAGTCCTGTAACAGCTGCTAGAAGTCAGGGTGCTGTTGATTTTAGGATGGACAGAGAGAAGGGATGATAATAGCAATGTAACCTATAACTAGGTATACCTTATAAAAGGATCAGCTCTTGGAATCTATGGCCAAATTACTTCTCTAGCTTTTCAGACAAGTATTTTGCACAGCCAAGAAATCCCTGACTCCTAAATTCATCCTTTTCCCCTGTCACATGACCACAGTTGCTTTGTATTTGGAAGCCCATCTGAATTTCATAACCAATAATTTTGTCTCTTATTAGCATAATGGTTCACATAAATAGGCTGCTTGAATATGAATGCAACCATCATCATCACCCTTCACCTTAAGCAGGCAAGATGTGGGTCTGCACTGATCATCTTGCAGATGATTTTTTGGCCTTGAAAAACTCTCTTCTCTTTGAAAAAAGATCTTCCTGCAATTAGTAGTGATACGTGGCAGTTGCTGTCTCAAAGAAGTTGTCGTGCCAAAAAGAACTGAACATGTATTTTTAGACAACACTTTAGGATAAATCAACAGCCAGGTACTTTCCAGGTACCTATGATACCACTGCTTCCCTATGGAAAATGAAAGCCCGAACAGTATAAGAACAGCTGAGATATTTAATCTGTTCACTTTCATAACTTTTGGGTTAGATCACTAGTGATACACAGCATGGAAAGTGGGATTCTTATGCATTACTTTTTCTGCTCCCAAGCACACATGACTCCAGCTCCAGCCTTCAAATGCACATTTACACAGACTCATTGTCTTAAGCGTGCCAGTGCCCCACGAAATTCCCAGCTGTAGTACTGAAACGTGTGCTCCAGAGAGTCTGCCTGGCACTGGTCTCACATCCTTTCAATATGTATATGGAGGAGGCAACAAGAATAGTGCCAGATGGCAATGGGAATGGAAATGATGTGACGTACATATGTGATGCGATTTTCTTTCTTTTTTTTTTCTTTTTTTCTTGTGAATAAAGCATCTTGTGAAAAGAGGAATTAGATGCAGTATTTATAACAGTCCTTCATAAACATCCCCAAATTCCAAGCAGAAGACAAAAGGCATGAATCATATCACAGCAGGCGCTATAGCTGGGGAAGTGGCCTTTATGAAGATTGCTTCCGTAATTTGGGCTCCAGAATGAAAGAGAGCTGCTCTTAGGAGATCTGTAGGAAGTTGATAATGGCTTATTTAATTGTAGTATTACTAATAAAATCTGTGTTTTCATCAGGAACATTTCCTTAGCTAAAAATGCCATGATTCTTCAACTGTAGTTTGATCCTGTTCATTTTGTCTATAAATGATATAATGCCAAAAAAATAGATTAGGACATTATAGTTTCCTTTAAAAGGAAACTTTTAGACAGTGGCTGCAATCCACACCATGGAAGATGATAATCCCATAATAACTGACTTGGTATGCAGAAATAAAACAATTACTCGTAAACCAGAGATCATAAAGCAAGGAAATTTGTTCTCTATCAATTATAGAGGAAATGAGACTATAATTTGCTCTTTATGACTTGACAACTAAAAATCTCCCATTATTTGAGTCTTGTCATTAAAGCAATTCTCCTCTGGCATAATTCTCCAGCAGTTTTAGTGGCAGTTTTATGTTCTTAGCCTATTTGGTGACATTGAACTTACATTGTATTCCTTGTACCAGAAGAATATCACCCCATTCATACTAGTCATGGGAAAATCCCAAAATAGAAAGGATATGATCTGAAGCAACTCCTGACGTCTACACTGAAAAGCGTAAGACCATCTAGATTCACAGGACTGATGGACACCAACTATCAAATCAAAGGAATCTACACACACCAGTCATTTTCAGATGCATCTGGCTTCAGACAACCACAATGGAAAATACTAGCTATCAATAGTATTTAACATTAAAATATAAACTACTTACCTACCTGTTTTTCCCACTGTTAACAGCAAAAGTTTGGCAAAGCTGACAGCAGATCTCAGATCATTCAGCAATGCAAGCCCTGATTTGTAACTAGAATTTTTTCCTACTGAAAGGGAAAAAGGCAGGGATTGTTTTGGGGAAGATAGTAGTGGCATTAATGAACAGTATGTATTGCTGCACTCAGACATCTGTGAATACATTCCCTGTACACATACAACAGAAGGAGACAGGGTCCTACATCTCCCTGTAGAGACCTCCCAGGTCTCTACAGGGAGATGTAGGGCAGTGATGGCCAACAAATACCCAATGACTGGGTGCAGATAACAGCATGATTATCATGATATCCCTGATGCTGGCCTTGTGCCTTTTTCTGTGGGCCCTGAAAGGCCTGGTTTGTAGTTTCCTTACCTTTGTCTCATTAATCTCCAGTGCAGAGGCTGCAGCTGGATCCAGAAGATGCACAGAGGGCACAAAAAGTGTGTGGATCAAAAGGTGAAGAAACTCTTCTTTCTGCACACAGACATTTTGGTACAATACACCTTACCCTGTTTAAGGTGCTCAGAAGCTGGGCTCAGAAGCTTCATAGCATCTTCCACTAGAGAAGTGCTCATAGCCAGGGCAGAAAGATGCACAGAGTTCTGTGAGGAATCCTGCACAGTATCACTGCCTTGGTAGTGCTAAGCATCAGGAAAGCCAGGCAGAAGAGGATTCAATGAGATTTTAATGGGAATATATCACTTCCAGCTTGTTAGGACTGCAGTTCAGCCAAGGGGAGATAAGGCTGTAGCATTCCTGTGCACTTTACCATCAAACCAAAGAACTGCAAATGATAGCTGACAACATCTTTAAGGGGGAAAAATGGATGAAAGCAGAGCTTTCTCAAGCAAAGCTTCAAAGTGCGAAAGGCAAAAAGAATCCCAGAGCTGTCTACTTGCAAGCAGTACCAGCCTGCCTGCAACAGTCAATAACAACAGCCTCAAGGGGATAGGCAAGATCATGATAGCCACAAAATCAAATATTGCCAGATATTCCCATCCCAGTCCCACATAGGAAATTACTGGAATGATAACCAGGGCTCCCTAATAGCCATTTTACAAATTGTGTGATATTGCATAGCATTCAGGAAGGTTCATCAGCATGAAAAACGTGTGTGAGAGAGGAAGATTTATTGTGCAGAAATGTACAGTGCAGTCATGGCTGAAAGCCATGATTTGTTATTGCTGTCATGCAAATTGAAGCAAATTTGATCACATTAAACATATTTTCATCAGCAGGGAAAAATCATATAGACAGTATTTTGGAAAAAGAGAGATTACAAGTACAGTCAGAAAATAAAGACTGTCAGGTTTTGCTAGCTGAAGGAATGGTTGATATTCCAGAAAAAATACTTCAGGGAATAATTATTACCTTGATTTCAGTTTTGTTGTCTAGCTGATGGGACTCAGTAACTGAGACAGGCTTGCTCTGATAATGCTGGCAGGGTCACAACACTGAGGATGACAGCTTATTTTCTCATGACTTCTTATCATACAGGGGATTGTCTTACTGATAGACATTAATATGACAATGCTGCAGCTGCCTCCATCAGATGTGTTCCCTGGGGTTGTTAAAAGATCTGTTACTTTTCACCTTTCTGAAGTAACTGCAATTGCCTTCTACCAGCAGCCTCATCATTCTGCTGAGATAGTTCTACACTATGTCCATTAGTGAAGGGGAATGAATAATATATCACCAACAAGCAACAGCCACTCATTGTGTCTTTCTAAATTCCTTTATCACTACAGAACACATTAATGTATTATAATAGCTATACTTGTGTCCTAATCTGCATCCATTGCATTCCTTCCATTATGTGCAGTGATGATACAGTTGTTGCACAGGTATTATTGGTAATATCGATGAAATCTCACTAAGTCTTTTATTTTTTAATTTTTTTTAATAATACTTAAAGATCTAGAAATTCCACCTTGATGATATATTATTTTTCCACTACAAATTCAACTTTGGAGATAATTTTTACTGCATCTTAACAATTTTTTTCCCCCATATGCTGCTCAAAAATAGTGTTACTATTCAACAGCCTTTCATCATCCATTAGAAGATTGGTGTGGGAGGGGAGGCAGCAGAGGAAACTCTATCTCACATGCTTCCCCTTAAATTTGCTGGAGTTATCCTCAGTGTTTTGACCCTCCCTGCATCCTCTTAAAATCTGCTTCTTGCAGGAAATCTGGCCACTGAAATGTATGTAATAAAAAAAAATGTTCAGAACTTTGCTCTGCTGTATGGTGTAGGTGTGATTCTTTAAATTTTATTATAAATTTCCACCATTTACTATGGGATTCATTTCACATCATCCGATTCTGAAACTGGGCTGAATTTTCTACTAGCTTAGAAACAAAATCCATTCTTGAAATTCTAGGAATAGTATAATTCCGTCTCTCATACAGTGTTCCCTGAACCCTGTAAGTACGCCCATTTCTTCAGCCGTGCTCATTAAAAAGGTAATTAGTATAATGGGTTTGTAAGAGTCTGAGGTGATTTCACAAAAAAAGTATAAAATATTTTATGTTTAGTTCAGCATGAATGAACTGTGACATTTGTATTTGACTTAGACTGAAGAATTGCACTAGGATGGAGAATTAAATCAGTCTTTGACCAGTAATTTCAGGATGCTTACATATTAAAAATATGTACTTTGCTACCGTCAATTAAAGAATGCTTTAGGCTACATTCATTTCAGCAGCTTTTCAAAGACGGGTAAACAGTACCAATATTACCAAGACAGAAGAATCAGGCATAGTGCAAATGAGTTAAAATACTTGTACCAAATTTTCTTCAGAAGATGCAAGAATGAGGATGAAGTCAATCTCACCTCACCCCAGTCATCCCTAAATGAGGTATCTAATGCCCAGGGAACAGCGTGGGGAGAAGAGAGATGGGAACTCCCAGACAATCCTGTCCCACCTCAACCCCTTTTTACCTCTCTTCATCCAGGCTTTGACAAGCAGCATACAGCACGTTGCCTGTGCTTTGCATAAGGCCCAAAGAAATGAAAAGTGCAAATGACACTGCAACCGCAATCATGTCAGATCTCCTGCAAACATGAGCTGAATTTGCTCACAGCAACAAGGAACAATTTCCAGAGAAGACCTCAATGTAACAGCCAGTGAAGGTACAGTTTAATGACCAGTTTCAGTACCTTTAACCACAAGTCTTGCTGTCATATCATGAAAAAAAAAATAGTATTTAACTTACAGGGCAAAGGAGCATGGCCTGTGACTGTCACGTAGGCAAAGCATTGGAGTGATTGGGTCAGACACTTTTTGTCTGCAATAAATCTTATCAATGTAAAGTAGCATTAATGGTTGGGTTTGGGATAAGGCATGCTAAAATTGGATTTCCTCTTTTGTTAAACCAAGGCCTGAGGACAGTAACAGTGACAGTCAGAAGTGATACTCTTACTCAGAGATTAAAAAGAAATAGCTGAGCATGGAGATATCACAAACCAACCTCTCCTGGATTCACACAGTAAGTAAGTAAAGGTTTTTTTAATAATTATATTTGTTGTTGGTATCTTCTAAGCATGCCAAAAAGCCAGGCCAAAGAAACACAATTCACCTGCCACTATCTCATGAACCCAAGCTTACAGGTGGGTTGGTTGTAGACATGAACAAGGCTGGTACCTCCTGCACTGACAGAGCTCTTCTGGAGCCCCAGAGGAGTGCCAGCCCCTCAAGAACACAAATACAAGCAACAAAGGGGGGATCTCTAACAGTTCAGTCTTGTAAAAACTTAACAAAAGCCACAGTCAGGAAATTTGAAATAGCAAGGACAAACTTCAAGCTGTGATATATCTAAAGGAGCGTGTATTCATTGATCTCTCAAAATGTTTTCAGGGTTTTTTATAAAACAACAGTATTGTGATGTCAGTCCAGTCTTCAGAAAGTTTAGAACAAAAGAAGAAGGGGGAAAGAGGGTATTTCAAGTACTCACTGTTTCACATGTCCAGCTTTCCCCAGGTAAACATTATTTACACTTGAATACAGTACGTTATATTGTAAATCTATTTTATGAATGTATTTGAATCACTGAGGATATTTAGTGATGTCTTTGCTAATGTGGTTTTGTTTCAAAAATAATAGAAATGCTCAGTTTTGAAAGAGGAACTTTTCCCATGTTGCCCTGCAGAATGCATGCAAGTTCAGGCTCAAAATATTATAAAGGGTTTTCTTGTCAATATAGAATAAATAGAGCTTATTCAAGTTCAAAAAGAAAAGGTGTGAGAAAGCATAATCACTTCAACTCAGAGACTGGATTCCCAATGCTGAAATGGGTCTGGATGGAGCAGAACAGACAGAGAGTAAAAACAGCATAAAACGATAGAGAAGCTGAGGACACTGGCTGGTTTCATGGGGAGCAGCTTGATCTGCTGGTGACAGCAAGGCTTTTTGGTTTCCATGTCTTTTTCATGCTTCCAATCTTCACTCTCTTGACATCTGCAAAGAGCTGGAAACAATTATGGAAGGAGGCCCAGCTGCTTCTTTCAGGTGTCAGTGCTAGGGAATAAGGCATGAAAATAAGAGTAGATATTCCCAGGCCTCAGGCATGCCAGGAAGGCAGGAGCTCCCAAGGCCATCACAAGGCTTCAGCCAAAGATGCCAGAGGAGAGGGGATGTAGGAAGTTGGGCATAAGATGCACAAAAGGAGGGCACAGGGTACCAAGGAGTTTGGAGTGGCAAAGAGGAAAACCATCACAACACGGTCAATGAGAATCAGCAGCAGGGAAGAAAAGAAAAAGACAAAAGATCTCAGAGAGTCAGGCAGTATTTTTCTTGTTTGCCAAATTAATTTTGCAATTAAGTCCCCAAGTGCTTTATAAGCTGTTCTTTTTCCCATTAAACAGTTTTAGCAGCCATGGGCATGCCACATGAATACAGTAAGGGAAAGCAGACAGAATAGTTATGAACAGGAGGTTCAGTGTCTGTAAGGCACACTGTCACTATCAACTTTGTTAGGCAAAAGCACTTGATAAGTGGTCTCCCATTTCCCCATGAAAAACCTAATTTTTTTGAAATAGAAGGTGAAACTTGCTGTCACCACAGCGAGGTAAGCTTAAAGCTTAGCAAGTTCTGATCAGGCTCAGGAAGTCACTTTCAAGGCTATCTGAAAAATACTTGTACCTTCTCATAGAAAAAACAGCCACCCCCAGGCCCATGCAAAAAATAAAAACTTCTCCCAAGATGTTATGACAAAATCATAACATTTGAGTTATCAAACATTTGAACAGCTGAATAATTCAGGGCAAAACTGCCTGTAACTAACTGTACATGTTATAGCCCTAAGTGTGCATCTTCATGCAAATTTATCTGAGCAGCTTCTCCTTTTTGCTAATTCATACAGCCTTTGCCTTGTATGCTCCCATTTTTATGCTCCCAGTTTTTATGAAATCCTTTCAAAATGCTAGCTCTATACTTATATCAGCACTGCAGTCCTACTGAAATAAGTATGGCCACATCAGGTAGACAAAAGTCCACCTACTTCAAATTCCCTTCTTTGGCAGGGGCAAAGAACAGATGCTCAGAAAATAGGTTAAAGAACAAGTACATATGCTGACTGTTCTCAGGATACCTTCCCCACTTCCAGGAATCGTCAGCTCAGGAACTTCTTGAATCAGGAACGTCATCTGTCATGGTTAGGTTAATTAGGGTTTAATAGGTCCCTGAAGGACCTGTTAAAGGTGCTTAACCTGAGTCTTCATATTTATCATTCAATTGGCTAAACTCAATATCTCCCCTTTATGAGCTCAAATTTCCCAAGGAACGGAGCTGCTTCATTATTTACTTTCCTTGTAGGAGCAATAAATAGTATTCAACACTATTCTAGAAGAAATTAATTTATGGTGATACCTAAAGCTGGATTGAAGTGCCATATTATTTTCAGCAATATTGCCCCATCTTCCTGTATAAGAAATCTTGCAAGGCACTTGTCTGAAAACAGAGCATGACAAATCTGCTTCAGGTGCTGTTATAATCTGAAAGAACCCAGGAAATCTGCTGCTGCTGTTCTATGATACCTAAGAGACCACCAGGAGAACTACTGTCCCTGCAACTATTTGAAAAACAAAAGCAAAACCAAAAACAAACCAAAACAAAACAAAAGTGTAATTGGGATAAATACACAGTGATGTTTATGAGCACAAATATACACCAGAATCATGCCAGGGAAGGAATTATTTCAGTTAATGCAACAGGACATCGAACATCACTTTGCAGACCTTTCTGAACAGATCTGGGCAGATGTTTGGAAAATCTGGGAAAGGGTGTATTTGGCTATTTTCGGATGGATAGGAATAAGAACTGATAACTGTGTCCCCTACTGCTTTGAATACCAAGAATAATTTTGGTGGTCAATTTGTGGAGGAAAAATGCCATTCCACCAAAACCACAGCTAAGTAGACTGAAGACCTGCTTCCTCTGAAACCTTTCACAAGTTCACCTTTGAAACCATTTTCTCTTCTCCCTGAGAAGAAGAGTCTGAAACTGGAAAAGTACATGAAATCCTTGTCTGGGGTACAGACATAGTCTCGCTCACCCTAATTCAAACTCCTTAAAGTGATGAAGCCTTTGCCACTGATCTCAAGAGCTCAGCTGGACTGCTCAGGCTCAAGCCTGATGCACGGTCACTCTGGGAGAACAGCAGCAAATCTCTCACTGGCTTTGAAAGATGAGAACAGTTCGTCTGTCAACACCTTCTTGATGATACTCAGCTTAAACACTTGTATCCTAAACACACTGCATTCTGCTTATTGGTCTTTGTGAAGCTCCCCAAAAAGCTGCTGCCCCTCCCGAGGGCAATGGTAGATGATGAGTCCTTATCTCTGACAAGGAAATGCAGTCGGCCAGTCCCAACAACTTACAAGGAACGAAAAGCACTTTCATTTAGCAAACGGGGAAAGAACTTTGCTCTAGCAAAATTTTAAGAACAGACGAAAAATAGCCTCCTGCAACAGAACAGCATGTGACTCAGAGGCAGCCACTCCAGCTCTGCCTCAGCTGCTTACTTTCAATTCCTCCTGAAGGAACTGTTTACATTAAATAAATGGAAATTTTTAAAAGAAAGAAACCCGCGGTTACAGATTAAAAGATTCAGAAGGATGCCTCTGTCCACTTCTGCAAACGGGTGAAGTGAAACGCAGACCGAGGAGCCGGGCACTTTGCTGAGTCACGGTAAGCAGGGATATCTCCAGCGCGCTGCTGCCCATCATCGCCACCCAACACACGGCTCCGGAGGGAGGGGACGGGGAGTGGCAGGCAGCACAGCATTACCGGCACCACCAGTCCTTTTTCAAAGCACGTCCAAGGCGCTGAACTGGAGCTGTAAAATGGCTCACTAGAAATTCTGTATTAAGCAATGCAGCCAGACGAAAACAACTTAAGGCAGCTATCTACAGTGAAGAGCTATCACATGCCTAGTACATAAATGTGATTGAAAGCAAAACAGGAAGGAAAACAAAAGACAAAATCACCTCAAACAGAACCAAGCCGCTGCACTGAATAGATTTCAAAGCTTCAAATAGTCTGAAGCCAGTCACAGCAGATATAGTAGCTCTTGTAGCTTTGTTCAAGACTGGGCAAAACCACGAAAGGCCGTCTACATAAGCTGCACCTGAACCCAGTGCAAAAGGAGCTGCTAAATTCTTTTCCACTGAGTCATCTAAACAGAAAAACCACCAGTGTGAAGGGCTTTCAATGGAAATATCTAAGTCTGAGGTATGAAATAATCAGAGATGAGCTAGAAGGACTTGCAAATATACAAGAATAAGAGGTAAACAACTGAAAAGCAAAACGACTGAATAAACCACACCATTTAGAAATCGTTGCTGTTATGTGGCTTATGAGATGAGAGGCCAGCAAAAACACCAGTTCCATTAGGATTTTCTTATTCAGAAAAAAATAAATATATCCTGATGCCTTACATATGCTTGAAGATTCAAACAAGCACAATTTTTCAACACAACACTTCAGAAGAGTAAAGAGTGCCATATGGCATGGAGACTACAGTTAAGCAGTAGTGCTGGTGCTGTGACAGAGGTGTTCAGAACACTCTATTTTCAGGAACAGAAAGTCTCTGGGATGTTGTTGCCCACACCTTTACAGTTACATCTAAACTTAGGTATGCCTCTGCAGAATTACATTACTTACTCTCTTCTCCTTTCTCTGATATTTGGAGAACTTCCTTCATATATCTTTGTTTGCCCTGCTCATGGGCATGACACAGGGTATGAAAGATTTCTGCAGAACTGCGTTTTGTATAAAACTGACTATCTGCCAAAAATGTGCTTCTCTTCCCATTTTAGGTTCCTTTTTTTATAAATTTGAGTTAACCATCGGTATCAAGACAGCCTTGAAAACATGAGTTGAAAATTAGTACAAACAGTACAGTAATGTTACTCTGTAACCCATAAATGACATTCAGAGGACTAAGGTTCTCAGTAGATTGTTAACATAGTAAATTAAAGCCAGCTCAATTTTAAAAAGTACTTAACTTCTTAGAAGGCAATCAAAATCACATTTTACTTGTCAATATTACTTATTAAAGTACCACTGATGTTTTCAGCAAAATATTTCAGCAAAGCATTTCTCCAAAATGTTTTCATCTTCATCAAAAGACTCTGACAGGAAAAAAATTGTTTCTAGTATCAGTGATTTGTGTGAACATAATTCCTTGAAGTGTGGAAGGCTTTATCTGAACATTTATATCACTGAAGGTAACATAATGTCTTTGACTAGTTCTTGTGAGATCCCTCAAAAGTCCCCCTAATGTTCTGAACTTCATTGCATGCCTCCCTTTTTGCATGCCCTGACAGACAAGCAACATAACACCTTCAAATATCAGTAATTTATTTGGCTTTAGATTTTTTTTTAATTGGATGCTTAGAAAGTGCTCCCAGAAAGCCTGACCTCTACAATGAATGCATGTGCTCCTTCAATTCTTCACACATTGAGCATGTCATAAAATGCAAGCCAGTGCAAACTGCAGAGCTGCAGCCACCACATGCCTGTGACCTTTGTGAAGCCTGTTCATGGGCACGTGACTCAAATTTGGGCCAGTGTGAATACTGGTGGCAGGGGAGAGAGGAAGGTAGCTTGCCATGCATTGTGTTATTTGCAAATGCTCAACGTCAAAGAATAAGCATGACCCAGCTAAGTTTGATCTTAAAAGTTCAATCACATCTATTGCTTTTAGTTCCCCTTGCAGGGCGACTCTGGAAACCAATGCACCTGTCTGAGGGAATATGTTGTGTCAGCACTGGAAGATATTCATGAACAGGCTTCGAGCTGTTGCACAAAGGTAAAAAGGTGCTTCGAGGTGACCAGCTCAGGCTGCAGCTTTGCCTTCAGCACTGGTGAGATCACAACTCTGCTGGAGTCACTTGGCTCTGTAAATCCAAGCCCAAACTTGAACACAGTTACTAGGAAGGAGAGAAGAACACAGATCTCTGCAGAACACAGATCCACAGCTCCACTCCTTGGCACTGGGAAGGCTGTCCTGAAGCAACTGTGCATTAAAACAAGTTTGGGCCAGCAACCTGAAGAGCACTCAGACACTTGTGTTCCTTGTGACACACTCTTCAGCACAGCTGGATCTGGCAAGAAACTTAATGGGCCTCTGGACAATATCCCTCTGTGAAACAAAAGGAAGTTCCAACAGGCTTAAAATACCTTCTTTACACTGCTCAAATAAATGTTAACAGCTGGATGAGTGACCCGAACAGCCCCTCTCATCTAGCAGCCTCACATGATTGTTTTGGCTTTACCTTGTGACAAACAAAACGCTGTCACAGGATGAGTCAGACTTTGGACTTGGACAGGTCGAGGAGAAGGACACCACTCTCTACAAGCTGATCTCATGCCAGAGTAGCTTTTTTTTTTTTTTAATCAATCTGCCTGTGTGCCTCGGTGAGCAAGCCTATATGCTAGGCCAAAGTAACTCCAGTAAGTGATCAAGGCCATTAAGCTTCTATGCTGGGTTGATCCTATGCTGAGACACTTGACAAGCCAGTGTTGTCCCTAAATTTGGGACTGAATGTCATGTCACATGGCAGTGAACAAGTTAAAGCATTACTCAAGATCAGATGACCCATGTTACACATAATCTGTCTTCAAATCACTTTACCAAGGAACTCAGTTTTCATGAAATTTCTAAACTGCCCTTCTTATTATAAGAGAGCAAATACATCAGGGGAACTTCAAAGTTCTCATGTGCTTTTAGCAAAAGGGACTTTTTGCAGTACTTGTGATGGAGAACCAGTATTTAAGACTGAAAGGTGGTCCTCCAGGACTCCCCAGCTATGGTATACCTGTACACCTGTGACAGGGCCAGAATCATTACTCGGTGTTGTCTTGGGAAGACAGTGCAGAGCTCCCCGTGCTCCCTGTGCTGTGTATGCTGTGTACAGCAGCGTGGGCAGAGGCCGTACCCAAACCGCACCAGTGCGGGTCCCCCCCAGCCCAGCCCTTCACGTGCAACAGGTGCCCCGACACCTGTTCCAACAGGGACACCAGGCCTCTCCCCTGGCACTCGGCACCAGCTATGCCAGACCCAGAGGGAGCGAGATCTATCTCGTCCTGGCAGTGCTGGGTTAATGGTTAGACTTCACGACATTAGAGGTCTTATCCAACCTACACAACTTTATGATTCTATTAACGACAGACCATCTGGTGGCTAACAAATGTTGCTTTTACACACGCTGACAAGCCGAGACCAGTTATAATAAAAGCTCTAAGCCATGTCAGCAGAGAGCGGAGCACACGGCAGCACGGAGCAGCAGCAGCCGCGGGTTCCTCTTCGGCCACCTCGCTCTTGCGCAGGCAGGCTGAGCTCCAGCCCGGGGTCGCGGTGCTAATCGAGGCCAGCGACGCCGCTGATCGCGCAGATCCTCGTTGTGTAAGCAGCCCGAACACGCCGCGGGCCCGGGCAGCGCACAGCAGCGCGGTGCTGCAATCGCCACGGTGCTGATGTGCGCTGACCTCCCGGCGTGGGGACAAACACCGCGGCGGGCGACACCCGCGGGCACAAGGACCCCGCTCCGCCGCCGGGCCGCGGCCCCGCCCGCCGCAGCGCCCCGCCCGCGGGCCCAGATAGGATACCGGGGCGAGATGGCGGCACCGGGCCTCGTCCTCTCGGCAGCCGCGGCCGGGGGGGCGGCGACGGCGCGGCGGGGGACACTCCTCCGCTGAGGGACGCGGCCGCCCCCGTCCCGCCCCCCGGTGTCACGGCACTGCGGGCCGGGCAGGGGACAGCCCGGCGGGGCGCTCCGGGAGCGGGGCTGGGGGAGCGTCCCCGCCGTGCATGGGGCTGTCAGCGCGCCGGCTGCCGCTCGGGTGTTTCGCTTTCATCTCCTGAGCGCTTGCGGTTTGTTTTCTGGCGCAGGGTTTGAAGCCCAGACCCAGAAATGAGGAAGGTTCTGTGCGTGGAGCCCGTCATTTTCATCTACATTTTTGCGTCTTCGCTGACGAGCCCGCTGGTGCAGCAGTTCATCTACCGGCGGCTGTGGGAGCAGGAGTACAACTCCACTTTCGTGAGCGACAGCAATGTCAGTCACTGCGAGCAGAATAAGAGCAGCCCGGCTTATATCAAACAGAAGGCAAGTGGCGGGGGAGGAATAATAATTGTCAATAAACTTGCAGCCAGGAGGTGCTGCCTCAGGAAAACATCCTGTTTTGTAACCTTAAGCTTTAATTCTCCGGAAAGTCGTGTTTTTTTAACCTGCTCTCACTTCACTGTCCCCTCGCTCTAATCTTCCGCTGTAGGTAGTGATAGTGCTTTAAAGACAAGTATTTGTCTCCAAGAAGATACTGAGACAAATTCGTATTTTAGCGGGAGTTGAAAATCGTCTGAGAGAACAGGGACCAAATTAGCATTGGGCTGACATTACCGCGGGTACAGCTGGAGGCTCCTCCTCCCACGACCATTGTGCGTGTTGTGCTTGTCAGCCAGCCCTTGTCTCTGTGCCTCCTACTGTTCTTTGTAACCATGTGAAGTTTAGCAAATGCCCTGTAATTCTGAGGAATAGGACCTAGCTTAAAATACGTGTATTTCAGAGGAATTACAAGAACGAGGAACTGGGGAAATTACAAAAAAAAAATTTTGTGGTTTTATAACGTGGAAAAAAATTTAACTGAGCGTTGCATGGTCAAATAGAGTTGATGGTTTGCCATTCAGAATAGTAGTCTGCCTTTTTGGAATACAAGGACGTCACGATGACAGGATTCCATGGTCAGTTACATTTTTAGCACTTTTCCGTAGTTCAGTGTGCTGGATAGCTAGTTGTTGACTGCTACCTGTTCCATTGCACTTCCAGTGCAGTTTTAATGCTGCACTTAAGCAGAGCTAACTGTTAGCTGCCAGAAGACGAGATGGTCATTCTCCATTTCCCTTTCTCCCCTCGCCCCATGTGTCGTATCTCGCAGTTCTGCAGTTACAGGTTATGGTTTGGATTTGAGTTGGGGCACTGATTCAACAGAAAGCTCGTCTCCTGTTTTGGGGTTGTTGCCTTTTGAATGTTGTTGGTTTTTTGGGGGTATTTTTTCCTGAAGCAATACACTGCTCTGGCACACTCAATGGCCACATGATTTCTGTGTCTAATATGGGAATAGCAGAGGGAACATATTTTCAGAAGAGGTGCAATAGAACCATACTTGTCAACAACAACTGGTAGTTGGGTTGGATAAAGTGAAAGATGAAACCAGTGTAGGGTCAGAAAAGTAAATGATTCACCATATAAATTACACAGAAGTTGGGGTTACAGAAACAGTCAGCTGGCATTCCCTTACACTGCTGAAAAGATGGTACTTGAAAATTTTTGCTCACATCCCATATTTCAATCTCTAATGTACTGCGTATGTGCAAGACTGAACGCCTCCTGAGTTTATCTGCCTTAATTGACATATAAAAGGAAATTGTTAATGGTACATGCTTCCAGTTAAGGTGATCAAAATGATTAGTGTGGCATATGTTCTTTGTTGTGTGACAGAAGCTGGTCTTAGTAGAAAGAATGTGAAAGTAAAAAAGTCAATAGAACTGTGGTCCAACATGGCTTCTGGGCTGACTTATGGATGTAATTACCAGTTATGGTTAGTGTAATACTTGTATGTTACTCTCAAAAAGTGTTTTCTTCAGTATTAGCTCCCCATTTGATGCTGTGTCTGGCCATTTTCTCTAAGCATGCAATTCTAATTGCAGAGCCCATCAAGAAATCTACATTTCAAGTGCATCTTTGCATTTAGCAGCACCCTCAAATTCAACCTGATTTTCAAATTGCCATCACCTATGGTTCAATATATAAGATTTCATATTTCTTTTCACAAAACACTGAAGCTGAATGCTTAATTGCAGCTGAAGTTTAGACAGCATCTCTGATGTGATGGCATATTCACACTTTACAGGTCTTTTGTTTACAAATTATGGTTAATTTGATATTTGAGAACATGAGTCCTTCAAGACAGTATTTGAATAATGGCCAACAGAACTTCTTAGTTTCCCTTTCCTGCCAAATTTCCATTCCCTGCATTTCAGTGATTGCCAGTAGGGCATGAGCTTTTGAACAATTACACTCTTGTCTGGATGCCTCACTGCATTTTTATACCACAGTAGTTACCATAGCATAACAATTTAAGTGCTCAAAACACGCATTAATTTAGGTGCAAATGGGCCTCTGGGCTGAGTAATAGTGCTGTGTATGGGCCAAAGAGTAGATCCAGTAACTTAATTCCAAACTCTTTCGTGAGGAAGTGTGAAGTAGGTGTTCCAGATTTTCCAAAACCTTCCTAACTGAATTAGATCTATAGATGTTGTAGCTTTTGCTGTAAGGCCCTGTTTGGCATTAATGTTTAAAAGAACATCTGTCTTAACTGTTAATTTAGTGTAAGTCCTTGTGTTCTGAGAATGAAGAAGCTTTATATTAATCTCACCTATTTCAAAGCAAAATGTAAAAGGAAATTGAAGACACTTGATTTGAAATCACTTGGAGACTGCAAAAAAGGTAGAATATTATTCAAAATGATTAGTCTTAGCAGAATTTAGATTAATTATTTTTTACAGTTTGAAAAAACTAATCATAACAAAGTGAGTTTAAAGGTAATTTGAATATAAACTGAAGCATTCTGATCAGCAACTTGGATAATTCTTTTTTTAGTATCTCAGAAAGAGCTACATTATTAATCATTAAACATTGTTTATCATCCCACTGATTTATTATCCAATCCATTCATTTCCCCTTGCTACTCTGTAATATTTTCTTATGAGCCTGTGAATTTATCATGTCCTTTATATTGTTCAATCTCAGCTGCTGCACTTTTTTCTTAATTTAATCCTTATATAAGTTACTTGCTTCTTCATTTATGTTCTTTTAATTTTGAAATAGGTGATTTTAATATCTCTTTCTGTCTACCGTGAGTAATTTTTCAGAGTAGAGTGAATTTGCAGATTAAAAATCTAGACTTTTCTCTTCAAATATATGCCATTCCATTGATTATTTAATGGAGTTATGTGATTTTAAAGCAGCTGAAGGTTTGACCTATCATTTTCTATATTCTTTTCCTTTGGCTTTATAAAACCATAGAGTGGGCAGTTGCATGCCTTACACACCAAATGGAGTTTTTCTGTACTTAGGTCTGTAGTCTTCTTTTCAGTAGACATCAATTTTTTTATCTTGGCAAGTTCATGGTCACGTGTGGTACCTGGATGCGTAGCCATGGTTTTTTTGTGTTGCACAACTTCTTCCAAAACAAGGACACCCAAGTTTGGGGTTTTTTTCATTCTTTCAGTTTTACACTTTATTATGGTCTGGCAATAATCTTTGTATTATGTGGTTAATGTGGGTTGAGATGATACATTAAACATTTAATTTTATTTTTAATGTAGTAGCATTCATTTGATGCTCATGTCTTTGAACAAAATAATCCTAGTGAAGAAGCGATGTCTGCAACTTTATAGAGTTGTCTTTGTCAGCAGCAGAGAAGTTAAAGATCAGAATAACATTTTCCATCTCAGTTTGTTCAGTCTTCATAGTTTTGACCCTTCCAGAATGACAGCACTGCTGGCCAGTGGACAGGATGTCCTGAATGCTAAGGCAGTCATAAGGGAGGGGAGCAAAACACTTTGGAGTGCTGGGGATCTTGAAGGCTTTCCTTGAGAACCTCAGGATCAGCTGAATTCTTCTCTTGTATCTTTTTTCTTGGTATCTTGTGTGCGAAGGAATAGATTGAACTAGAAACTCATGGTCTTTGCCTATAAATATAAATATAAAATTCTAAAGCATTCAGCAGCTTTTAAAAATCCCCAAAGTACATTCCTGTAGGTTTTAGGGGGTTTTCATAATTTTGGATGCTACTTAGTCACAGTTATGTTAGCTACAGAGGAGACGCCTGAAACATGGAGTATAGATGGCTTGAGTACAGGCTGAGAAAGGTGTGGGCAGACTTGCACAACTGTACCTGCTGCTGATTGAAGAGTGCAATGCCTGCCCACGTCAGTGTTAATGCCTCAGAAAACTCCAAGAAGACTTTCAAAAGACTTTACTCTCTGCATCTGAAACTTTATTTTAGCTAATATAAAGGGTATGAATGTATGAATAAAGTTGCTTCCTTTTCCCCTACTGTCTGAACAGGTGGTTCTTCTATCTGATCAGGTGGTTGTCTTTGAAAAGGCCATTGTGGCTGCTCTCGTCAGGTCTTCATCTATGCATTAAAAACAAGATCTGAATTAGCTTGCTGAATGTCCTTCAGCAGCTGGCTTCATAACAATTTTATTTTTTTTAATTAGAAATTCTTTAGTTCTTTTTTTCTGCAGCCAGTCATGCTCTGTTAAATGGTTGTTTTCCAGATACATTTGATTTTTATACTTCTGCTATAGAGAGCTCTGAAATTTTCCCCATAATGGATGTTCACACTTTACTTTTATAGTGTTAGCTGCTGTTCATTATGTGACTACCTGCTGTGATGTATCTGTAGGGACATCACTGATTTGAACAATTTCTGAACCCGGAGCTTTACAGTGTTTGCAAAATCCATTAATTCACATACCTGTGAGTCAGTATAATATTTAAAGCTGTATTTCACATTTTTGGTTGTTACTGTTGTTTGTAGTGTGGGATGTTAGAGCGAATCGTGATCCGTTTACTTGCATAATGTGTTCAAGTCAATGAATTGTTTCTTGTAACCCCCTCAGTAGAATTATTTGGGAGAAAAAATGATGTCCTGTGAGGAGGGTGCATGGGGTGTGTTCCTTAATCAATGACTGGCTTACTGCTGATTTCTGAGTAGTATTAAAATAGTCCAGTGCCCTTTTTCCATAGCCTGTATTGAAGGAGATACTTGCAGTTAAAGATACTTAAAGCCCTTGTAAAGTGCATGTTCAAAAGGACTGTGCTCTTGTCTGCATTGAAACTTCTCTGTCAACAATACTAGTAAGACTGTGTTTGAAGCATTAAGTTTTGGGTTAAAATATAACAGGGAATGTTTGAGGAATATTGAAGATCAAATTACAAAAGTCTGAATATGCAATGTATTTTATTATAGCCTAGTCATATAATGTCATATAATAATGTCATATAATCTTAAAAAACTACATTGCATGTATAATGTTTTATAATAGTATAATTTATAATCTATTAACATGTAGAGTGATATTTATTATATTGCATACTAATAATTATGTATGTAATATTGCTACAGATTTTTTTTCCCCAATGTATTACAGTATTTACAAGTATTTTTATTTTCTCTTTGCAGGAAGTTCAAGAAAAAGCCTCTGTTTTTAATATGCAGTTGGACTTAACTAGGGCCATTCCCAGCCTTACAGTTGCCTTTGTCATTGTAGCTAATGGGGATCGCCAGGGACACAAAAGGTCTTTAGTTTTACCATCAATGGGAGCTTTGATTTCTGGTATTAGCTTCACTGCAATATCATATTTTTCCTTGTCACTCTCTATCCTATTTGCAGTTGCATTTATTACTGGAATGTTTGGGAGTATAGCAACTTTCCTTGGAGGAGGCTTTGCTTACATAGCAGAGGAGTGTCATGATGAGAAGCAGAAAACAACACGAATAGCTGTAGTGGATTTGATTTTTGGAGTTGTATCTGGATTGGCAGGACTGTCATCTGGCTACTTTCTAAGAGGAATAGGCTTTGCGTGGACATTTGTGATAGCATCTCTGCTCCATGTCATTAATATCATCTATATTGTATTTTTTCTGGAAGATACT
The DNA here is from genome assembly GCA_910950805.1 of Acrocephalus scirpaceus scirpaceus. Lineage (NCBI taxonomy): Eukaryota > Metazoa > Chordata > Aves > Passeriformes > Sylviidae > Acrocephalus > Acrocephalus scirpaceus. Next base: position 47,776,265 of record OU383774.1, on the reverse strand, counting down.
GCAGGCGTATCTCAATTCCAGCATGAAGCACCTGTATCCTGGAAAGAACTTCTTAGGGAGACATTTTCTGGAGTGTACATGCTTTTTAAAACTGCCCCTTATAAAAAGAGAATTTTAATAATTGTGTTACTTTTTACATTTATGACTTATTTGTTTACTCTGCTGGGTGGGACTTCACTTTTTACACTGTATGAACTGGATGAGCCGCTCTGCTGGAATGAAGTATACATTGGATATGGAGCAGCTGCATTCACTTCTGTCTCGCTGACCAGCTTTTTAGGAGTTTACTTATTTTCCAAATGTCTCAAAGACATTTATATTGTCTTTATTGGGATGTTTTCTTACATTGGAGGAATGATCATGGCTGCCTTTGCCAAAACTACCCTGCTCATGTTTTTAGGTGAGTTCAGAATCAGTTGTTCCGTGGTCAACAATGTATATGAAAAAACTGTTGTGTTATTTGTAGTGAATAGAGGTGTTGGATAGTGCAGGTACCGCCTTGAAAGAATCATAGAGAGGTAAAATAAAAATGGTTGATCAGACAGATCTAGGATTTAATTAAAGATGAACTGTGTGGAGAAACAATGGAATTACTTGCTTATGATTTGGTTTTAGTGCCATAGAAATATTTGATTTATTAATTTCTCTGTTCTCGGATAATTGTGTCTCAGTGCACATCTAGTCTGACTTTTCTGTTGCCTTTTACTATTTGGGGAACTAAGTGTTCAAAAGTATATAACTAGTACAGTTGCAATATATTTGTAAAATCCTGGATTTTAATTACTTCAATGTCTCATGGCTGCTTTACAGTGAGAGTGCCATCTTTGTTCTGCTTTATGCCTATACCTGTTCTCCGATCCATGCTGTCGAAAGTGGTTCTCACTGGTGAACAGGGTAAGTAGAATTGTTTATAAACAATAAAATACAATGGTCCTTCAGAACAGAGATGCACAAAGATTACCTTTAAACAAACAGATCTGTATTGGTATTTTAAGATTGCTTTTCTTTCAAGTTCTGTATAATATGAGCCTGTGTCTTGACATTAATGGCTTCTAGTTCTAATTTAATATAAACAACACTGTGTTAAAAACTACTCCAAGTTTCAACTTTCAAATAAAATACTGTTCTTAAATTAAAGACTATGGGGACCTTGAAGCAGAAGAATGCTAAAGATTTACACAAGTGTGATTTCACAAGAGCTTCTACATTCACAAGATTTTGTCATGCAAAGAAAGATATGCTTCTGTTATTTAGTCAATTTCTCACTTACTAATTTAGAATGGTAAGCAGTAGATGGTCAATCTTCCTAGCACTTCAAAACAATTAGACTTGGATCCTCAGCTATGGAGCAGGAACCCAACTTCAGGCCTTTGGCTTCTAAACATGTCCCAAGAAATGTAACATAATACTTCTCAAAGTCCTTTCCTTATGGAACACAGGAAAAAGCATGTCAGGCCTCAAAATATGGCTCTAATATCCCATATTTTGCTTTTGGGGAGCATGTATTTTCTAGAAATATTTTCCTGAGTTGATTTGATTTATTTTTTAAAAGGTCAATCTTCATACACTAGAAGAAAGATCTCTTTGTACTAGAGGTGGTAAAATACACCTCTGGTATTGAGTTTCTTGGCGTTCTTCAGGGCTTTGGCTACTTGAGTAGTTTGATGCAGCAATCAGGTTGGCTCTTGTCATGCTTTTCTGCTTACATAGTGTGATTTTGGTTATGGTCCTGTGACCATGAATACAGCTTGGGAAAATGTGCTCAACAAGACACTAAGGGGATAGACTGCCACCCCAAAGGGTAGTTCAGTCCATAAAATGTTATTTCTTTTCAAAAATGAGAAGGCAGTGCTTTTAAGCTGAACCAGCAGTCCTTGTTGAATCAGTCTTTTCCACATATAAGAGTGAAGATCTGAGGAGGAAGAAACAAAAAAGGGAAAAATAAGAATGAAGACAAGAACTGGAAGGGGTAAAGGATGGAGATGTGCACAACATAGTGAGGATGAACAGGTTAAACTTCATGTGATAAGCAAATGCAAGAAAGAAGGCACAGTGATAGAAAAATAGTAAAGAAAAACAGTTTCCATCAACAAAATGTGTTGTTTATTTGTTGGCTTTTCGTTCATTTAGAAGAACTAGCATTTTGTAGGAGTTGCCACAGAAGACACTTTCACAGCAAAGTAGTGCTTGTAACTTGCATACTTACAAAAATACTGTCAACAGATACATCTTTTGAACCATGTTTAAAAACTTCAGTACTTTGAACAGATTTTGTTTTATTTTGTTTGTAATTCACCCATTTGCTTTTGGCAGGTGCTGTGTTTGCTTGTATTGCCTGTTTAGAAGTTGTGACCGGCACTATGTCAATTTCAGTTTTTAATATTCTCTATGCAACTACTGTTGCATGGTTTTCAGGCTTTAGCTTCCTCCTATCGGCAGGCCTTTGTCTAATTCCACTGTCTGTCCTGTGGTAAGTATGGATCAGGAGCGTTTTTCTGACTGCCTTTGACAGTAATTTCTATTTTGACATGAATTGAAGCTGAATAGTTTAGTGTGGTAGTTCTCAAATTTTCCTATCTGCTAGTGTGCTACAGTGGCTCTAGCTTCACACCTTTTCCCTGATCCAGCTACCTTCCCTCAGCTCTGTGCTGTGAATTTCCCCCAAACTGAAGCTTATCCTGAATGTACTGACAGTGGGATACACCATACCCTTGACTGCACATGTGTCTTCCCTTGGTTTGAGACCTTACCATGCTCTTTCTTCCAGGAAAGTCTTTCCCACAGATCACGTGAAAGGCATGAGCTTAATTTTGTAATCTGAGCTCTTTTAGATGCTAGTGAGGGTTATAAACATGACTGTCACCCACTGGGTTTAATGGAAAGCTCTCTGTCCTGGTCTTTGGTAATGGGTACCTTGTGACTCAGTGCCATTAAAATCTGTAAAAGATTTTAAAGCCCAAAAGAATAAATCTCTAAACATGTTTAAAAGATAGGCCACTATAGCAGTTGTGTCTAATCATATCTAGTGACCTAATAGATATGATTATAAATATGACCTAATATATGTGATAATAAATCATATCTAGTGTCTAATCATTACTCTAGTGAGTCATATGGACAGTGAAATACCATTCATGAGTACTCCTAAAGCAAAGTACACTTCATATTATTTCCAGTATAAATTACTTCTTTTTAGGATGCTGAAACAAAAAATCTAAATGGCAGAAGAATCACTTTTTATTAGATAGATTTACAGTTGGGGGAATAGATTTTTTTTTAAGAGGGTAGCACTCTGGCTGGAGACTTGTATATTTTTTCTTAATACTTAGACTTCACCTCAGTCACCTTTTATCTCTGCAGTTGCATTTTAAGATTTGAATAGGCAGTGATAATGCTGAAGATTTAGAACATTTCACATAATTTCAAGTCTGTTCCTATTTCAGTATAATTCTTTACACAGTCTTTACAGAGAGGCTATACTAATGGTAATTTAAGGTAGTGATGGGTCTTAGACCTGAGGGAATTGAAGGAATGGAGTCTTGTGTGTATGAGTAGAATACTTTCCAGTAAAGTAATAAAATAATTGAGAAATTCAGTTATATTAACAAAGGCACAGTAAGTACTTGTTCTGTTAAATATTATCTTTAGTTTAGTTCAGTGTAAATAGAGAAAGTGTCTGTTAAGAAAGCAAACTCTACTGCAGAAAAGGCAACAGATATTTACCATCAGTCCATCTTGCAATCAGTACTGTAGTACATCACCATAAGTTTCTGAAAGTTATTTACCTTCTGTTTAGTTTCAGATATCTGACCCTTTGAATACCCTTTCTCTGCACCTTTCTTTTTAGAGTGTCATGCAAAAAGGGTCGTTGTTTCTGTCTGTAACAAGCAGAGTAATTTAGCACTGTGCTCAAAGGCAGCAGTAATGATATTGTCTGACTTGTATAATTAGGGCAAATAATGTCATTGCTTTTGTTTACTGAGACACATCATCAGCTTTGTGCCACAGAGAACGGCTGCACAGAGCTATCCTGTGTGTTTATTGGTGCTGAATCAGCATGCTATTCTGAACCATCTCAGCTAAAGATACCTGTCTTATCTCTTACAGCTGGCTTCTGTGCACAAGCTGGAATGGGGAGGACTTGGCTCTGCTGGTACCTGAAGAAGTATCCAGCATAGAGAGTGCTGACAGTTGAACAAAGGATTCACACACCCGGGATTTCTAATCTGACATGCAGTGGCAGAGATCGTTATGTCACACAGAAACCACAGAGATAACACAACACAATCTCCAAGTGGCCCTGCAGCAATAAGCACTAAATTGGTACCACTCAATACCCAGTCTCTTTTTAGCACTTGACTAAAACTAGCTCTTAACTATGGAAATAGGCTGGCAATTGAGGTTAATGCTGCTTCATCGTGAAGGAAAAAATACGGTAGGATGATACTTTTTCCACTTACCCTTTCTCAGGTTTGAGAATGTCAGCTGTGGATTGTGATATATCTTGTATCACTCTAAGTTGGGTGACAGAGATAAGCTTAGCAGCCCAAAGGAGGCTGGCGATTCTGCTGAAGCCATTGCAGCTTGTGCCAGCTGAGCATGTGGTCCGCTGTGTACATCTTGGAAGGCCTGTCTTAACAGTGAAGCCCCCAAACTGTCTAAAACTACTAAACTAAAACATAGGCTTTTTCAGAAAGCAAACTGGAGGCAGTACTTACACCTGCAGTAAGTACACTTACTTTTCTGCAGCTAGCAGAGTGTGTAAGTTTAACATAAGATGTGTGGACCTTGCCTGTGACTTAGTTCTTGAAATGGATTTTCACACAGAACTGTCAGAAAATTTCCATCTTGCAGAGTGTGAAGTTCAACCTAAACCTACATTTTGCAGAGGCCATATTGCACGTTTATCATTTTCCATGTATTAAGGATTGCATACAGACATCTCTGTTTTGTCCCAGAGATACTTCTTGTTTTCTAGTTACTTGGCTTAAATGTTTCTTTTAGTGAAAAGCTGTGATAGCATTTATCTGTAGATCTTTATTTTTTTAACAACCCTGAAATGAGGTGACGAAATCAGAATTATGCATCTAATCATCTTGCAACGAATGCAGCATAATTTGTGAACACTTGAACAGCACTTCTAATCTTCAAAGCACTTTACAAATGCTATTCAAAACATCCTTCCATAATAGATACTATCCTCTCTGTTGCATAAAGAGAAATTAACAGAGAGGACAAGTGACATGCCTAGGGCCCCAGTGCAAACTGGCGAGACTGCCAAACCTAGGAATCCGTTTCAGCACTGACTCCTCACCTTTTCCCTTAAGATCTTTAAGTAGAAATTATCCTGAGTATCAGGTTCTAGAATGTACAGTGGAAGTGTGAATATAACACCATATTAAGGACCACTCCCATCTGTTGATTTTGTTAAGAGTTGGACAGCCAATACTGTTCTAATCTCTCAAGGTTGTGTGTGACTCCTTTCTCCCAAAACAGATTAGGCAGAAAAAACAAAACAATGTAAAGTGGTTGCCATTTAGAGAATGAAACCTCTAGGAATGCAGCTACAATGACTTCACATGCACACAGCCTAGGATAAAAATGCAGACAGACATAGCATGTGCTGTATAATTGATGAGCTGCTTACAGCCACTGATACCCATCCTATGAACAGAGACTCCTGCAGAACTTCTCAGTTGTACTCCACCAAAAAAACAGTAATACCAAATCATGATGATAGTTTTATAGATCCTTTATAACTGAACAATTTCATTCTTCCCAAGTTATGTATCATGATCACAGAGAAGCCTGGAAGAAGGTTCGAATAAGTTAAAGGGAGACCTTACAGTATTCAGGAGACTACTATCTGCTCATCACAGGTGAAAACAGGGCCATTTATCCAGGCCAGAGGGAATGTGCTAACACCTCTAGCCAGCTCTTACACTTCTGTTCCAAACTCCCAAGACTGATGTTGGCAATTAAAGATCATTAGCTTTCTCCAGTAGTTCAGACAAGAGCCAGAAAATAAAACTGCTTAAGGCCTTTGAGGTGGCTAATTTACTGCCAACTTGTTCGAAACATGAGCTGAGTTCCACAATAACCAGTGGGTCCAAAACATAATGAGTACTTGTAGAGAGATTAAGAAAACACTGATGTAAAGGATTTTAGCACAAACATTACATTGTCTTCCTTGCCTCTTCATTATGCAGTTATGTAAGACTTTTTGAAATTAACTATTTCACACAAAACTGCCTGGAAATAAAAAAGCAAGTGCAGAAGTGGTGCGTACCTTCACTTGTTTTTCTTCAGTGCACACCTCTTCTAGCACTCGGAATCTCTCAACAAAGCGAGCCACTCCCACAGTGGTGCTGTGTCAGTCCAACTGAGGACAAGCACGTACACCTCAGGAATGGCTTTGTTATGATTTGATTTAACTGCACAAAGTACTTGCTGTTTGCAAAGTATTTCTGGTAGATGGAGCATTTAGAACTGGCTATAAATTTAGGTCAAAACACATGGAGGATATGAACTGTGTTTTTAAAATGCCTTACATGGTGCAAGCTGAGGAACCAAGTACTAATCCACATCAGATTATTAAAGGAAAATCTTCTAAGTGTATAATAATTTCTTTATTTGTGTATAAATACAAATTATTTTGACATAATAATAATAATAAAGCTTGTTTTTTTTAAATTGTGTTGCACGTGTAGTTCTTGTGCTTTTAAATTTTGTTTTGACAAATGGCCAGTGGCATGACTGATAGAGGATTGCTGGTATAAACAGAAGCAGCACTATGGTACCATCTATTTTTTATGGTCATAACAAACAAACAGCAGAGAAGGAAGATGTGCTTTTGCTTCCCTCCTGTGCCTGGGGAGAGCAAAGGATGCTGCTCAGAACATTGGCACCAAGAGGAGCTGGGGAGCTGCAGAGTAGGGACAGCACTGTCAGTGCGGGCTTGTGTTGCACCTGCCAGAGCAGCAGAGCAAGAACTGCCTTCCTCCCCTTACCCTGGCAAGCTCTGTCCCAGCTCCAGTGCCCAGCACACCCCACTTAGCTGCCTCTGTGGGTTGCTCTGTGCAGTACCTTCCTTAGAGAGTAAGGCTTGCACAAAATGGGAAGAATGGGCTGGAGCAGGAAGCCCAGTGTACAGCCCAATCGCCTGCTGCACTGAGAAAATGAAACCCTTCCTTTTTACCTCAAAAGCTTTTTGCCTCAGTCCTGCTTGACTCCCATTTCTCTACTAACAGCATAAATTCTCACACGGGCCTCTTACACATACTATTTGCTTTCCAGCCTGGCTAACCCCTAGGATTAGTTTCCTTACAGACATAATGAACAATGCAGCTTCCTGGCTCTGAATATGGCTTGATCTCACCCAAGATAATTACAAAATATACTAATCATTGAACAAAACCACCTAGGAATTGCATGCAGCCTCCTAATCTGCTTCTGGTTTTACACTGCACTAATGAGAAACTCTAGTAATTACTTGTCTTAATGTAGTTTTGCTCAGATGCAACAGCATCTATGTTTCAGCCAACAGTAGGAAAGGCCAACCAGTTCAACATACTGAAATGGGGAGCTGTAAGGTACCAGTAACTGTGTCCAATGTTTGGATGGCTCCCTGTTTTCTTGAACAGTGCTGGTAAGATGGCAGACCTCCTAAAAATCCACGCCAGCACCTTTAACTTGTCCCAGACTTGGCAATGCAATCCCTCAGCTTTTCTGGCCTGAGTCTTAAGCAGTACAAAGCCTACTGAACCCCAAGTTTGCTTTATAACAACAGTTTGTTTTGCTTTACAAAAAGGTGCAGAGGAAGTTGTCAATTATAAAACTCAGTTAAACTCAATTAAATATCAGCCAACTCTGATATTTAATAAAGACTATGAGCTCACAGAAGGATGAGAACAGCTGTAGTAAACAAAAATGTGAGTAGGTCTACACTTGCATGTTCAATTTATTGGTCCTCTGCTTAACCTCCCTACAAAAAAAAACCCAACAAACTAAACAGCTTGCACTGCATAGCACAAGCCTCTAATCTCTACAAGTCTCAAGTGAAAGAAAATTTTAGAAGCTTCACTCCTTAAATGAAACAAGTTTAAATATAAAAACAAATAAGACCACCACTAAAGTGAGTCATACTATCATCTTAGTGTTTCCAAAATGCTGCAATGTTTTGCATATAAAAGCACCATAAAATTTACAGGACAGAAGCTAGAGGCTTTGGCCCACACAGTTAGGGAATTTGTAGTAGCTATAAGCCCACTGAAAAGCACAGGGGATATTTGCAGTTGTGGAAGAGGTTTATAGCAACATTCCTGCTAAAATTATCTACAACAGAACACTAACTACATTTAACCAAGTCATTAAAACCTGGTGAATAAAGACAGTTCCTGTTTTAGAAATTCTGTTTCAAGTTCTTAATACCTGACAATAGACAACAATAATTTTTTGAACCACAATTTTCCTGATATGCCACATTGTATTAGCTGCCTTGCAGGATTGATATAACATATACACACATATGACACCAGAAATAGTTGTTACAACCCTGAATTTAATAAATAAAACCACTTAGGCATGCAAAAACCCTCCCAGTGATCTGTTCCTTTAAAAGGTGTATTTAAGTACAAATCTTTTATTCTTCCTTAATTAAGACCTGATTTTTGTAAACCCACAAATATTTCTGTATTTACACCACCATATCTTCATGTTCTTATTGCAGCAGCTTAATTAGGTACCTTCATAATTCTGCATTCTTTCCTTATACTAAAACACCTAGACCTGGGAGCCCTCTTTTGGATTATGTTCAAAGAGATTTTAAAACATCTCTTTAAACCCCAAGTGGAACTTGCTTCTACTTTCAGAAACCAAAATACCCTCTCAAGCACACACATGAAAAAGTCTAGACCTTTAACCTTAATTCTTACAGCAATACTTCCAATTCTACACAAAAGCTTAATAGCTCACTCATAAATAGCTGTCAAGAGAGATATACAATGTATGTAACTGGCAATGCTGATATTGCAATAAAAAGGACAACACTGGGTCATGGATAAGAGAGTCTTGATTTAGGATTAAATATATTTTGGAACGCAACAGCATTTATAGCAAACTTTTATTCAATAGTTTAAAAAGTGTATGGAAATTTTCATGAACAAAGAGTTATGCAACAGAAAATACCTTCCTCTTCCCCCATTAAATGCATTTACCACAGTAGTCAGTTTTAAAATGCCTGGGTATTTTTGGATTTCTGGTATACATATATAGCATTTCCATATTTAAGAAGCTATTGTCCTGAGCAGTTTATGAAAAGGCATTATTTTAACTACCTAGTTACAGGACATTTGTATGATTGATAACAAGCACAGAACAATTTACAGACTTTAAACATTTAATGTGCCTTTTCATTAAGGAAGGCAAGTGATAACTAGGTCTGCTTAACACTGTGAGTGTCAATTTAGTACCATGTACTTAGATCTGCGCTAGAAAGACACACACAAAACATTTTTGTGAAGTGTATTTTGTTACAATAAACCGAGCTTGTGCTCCATCATCATGTGTGGTTCTCCCATAATCTCACTCTGGGAAGGATCTGGAAAAAGAAAAGTTGACAGCATGAGGCCTTTACCAAGCCACAAAGACCAACAACAACTAATAAAGATGAACATCTCTTTTCATGACAATGCTTAGAGCAACAGTTACTTGTTTGATTTTTGACAGTGTTGCAGAGTGCAGCTCTGTAACTCAGAAGCCTCTATCCAAAGCACTGATCAAAGAACAAGCACATATATTGTCGAACAGCTTGTCATAAGGACACACACATGCATTTCAAGTAAAACCAACCAGTTCTGCATAAGCACAGACTCCAACTGCCCAAATCTCAAAGGGATTACACTACAAGTTTAGTGTTTGAGAAAACTCAAGTCTGACTGAGGCTTTTCTCCATAGTTGTCCTACACCTCTTTCCAACACAACTTCTCTGCACAACAGGAGTTCATAGTCCTCCCTTCTGTTAGCTGGGACATACTCCTGATTTCTCTTCTCCACCCAACTGATGAAATTTCAGTTTCACAGAAATTCTACACCCATAAATATCTCTGAGATTTCCTCCATTCTGTAAAGCATGGTGGTCTTTAGCCACTGTACTCAATGGCTACCAAGGAACATGCAGAGGACCCAAGAGAGACCAATACTGACAGTATGAACTTCTTTTCTATACAAAAAAATGAAAATTAAAAAAAAAAAAAAAAAAGAAAAAACAAACCCAGGGCTAGGACACATGTTGTGACTGGAAGAAATGCACTTTTCTTTATGGGTGCATCAATCATGTTTTCCTTCCATAAATAAGACATATTAATGCCTCTGATTCCTCCAGAGACAACAAAAATATCTAGTCCACTTCCTGATAAATAAAGCCTTACCAAAAACACTTGTAACCCACTCACTCCTCAGCACTCTATAAAAATCTAACAGCTTGCTGTGAGCAGTGGTAAATAACCAAATTTCTATAAATTATTGCTGGCAAAACATTGCTCTAGCTCTGTGGAACCACAACAGCCCAAGATTCCTTCCCTTTGTCCCTGTATATCCATCTCAGAAAATAACCCCAGATTTACACCATGCCTCTAGATTCAGATTTGTTCCTCCATTATTTCCAGCTCCCTATCTTCCCAGCTATTTCCATCCTCCAATCCCACTTCAAAATACTCTCTGCGTCCTTCCATGTCCTTTTAAGTACCAGCTAGAAATAATTTGTTCAAACAGCATTTTTCCAGGTTTATTCTATTCCACACATACTAATAGTCAGCAGCCTATTGAGTTCATTTGAGGGAGCCTTTCCCCTGCTAGGTATCTGTTTCACTAGTTCTGCACCTCTTCTCTAACATTTCTTCTTAATTACAGAACTTAAAAAGTGTTGTAACCTCTGCTTGACAAAATCTGCACAAGCCCTTTAAAAGTTTCTGAGGAAAGAGGCTTACAACCTACATGCATAATCTACTCCTTTAGAAACCCAGCCTACGAGCAAATACTGTCTTACTCAATATTTCAGAGTAATTTCCAAATAACTTACAGCTGAATTACATTTATTTCTCCTTCCCCAGTGCTTCTTTGCTTTTAGGATTTAATTTTGTTCTTTGTATTTTGGGAATTTAATTCTCTTGTTCAGAGGCAAAGAACTTCACAGCTCCCAAATTTTACCCTTAAATGTTTCCATAACATTAAAGACAGAATGTATTTACCATTAAGGATATCCTCAAAACCAATGCATTCATCATTTCCCCTCAAAATATCCATTGCCATGTTTGAGCTGTGAAGAAATGGTAGACGCTGGACCTGTAAAAAGAGTTCAAGCAAGAGTTCAAGTTTCTGCAAGTCTGAAATAGAAAGGGCTCGTATTTGTATTTCTCAGTCTGAAGTCACTGAGATAATTCAACAGGCAGAAAAAACAATGCTGGAATAAGAGAACTACTGGCACACAAAGACACACAAACACCACCATCTTCTTTTGGTTATCTGTTTGAAAAGAACAGCCTTCTAATAGATTTTTAGTTTTCACTGTGGTGTAGGTAGTACAGCAAATACTGCACTTTAAAAAGTAACTAAGTACTTTCTGTATCCTCTGTAAAGCTCCTCTCACATAAAATTGGGGAGGTTCACTGCAAACCCTGAGGTCAGTACTGAGCAATTGATGTATACTGCAGAGTTTGGAAACTACATTCTAATCCTCCTACATCTATGACACAGGTCAGGAATTCAAGTGTAAGAGCTATATTCACTTTCACATTCAAACATATTCCTCCTTTTAATTAACCTAAATCATAATTATGTCTCTTATCTCAACCAATTCTTAAGCTTCAAGTCTACTCCTCGTTATTTTCAACAGTCTTCTGTACCCTTCACTCACAGGATTTCCAAAAAAATTTCAAGTGGCACACATAGATTTCAGAGCATAAATATTCTGAGAATTCATTCACTACTACTACAGATACTTCAAATAAACCAAAAGAAAACTTGTATACCCAACATGAATCTGGAAGTGAAAAACCTTCTGATCACTGTTATTTCCCTCACCATCTCCCAAAACTACCTCTGCAGACAGACTAACAGGACAGCCTCATCTCCCTCATTCTCTGCAATGTGCTAATGTTAGGAAAAGACAGCACAGCTGAGACCAAGGGAAGTTTTCGTATCTCACATCCTGACTGTCCCATCTTCAGGACCAGTAACTTCTGCCAAGCTTAGTGCAGCTCATTATGGTTTAGTAGCACCTCATCACTCAAAGAGAGTACAAAATTGCTCTAACTCACTTGGAAAATCTACTCTTAGTAGCTTGACAACCTTCAAGAAGACAGAAAAGTTTACTAGGACCAATGAGCTTTCTGTGTTTCCCTTTCTTCAGCTACCCTCAATCCTAGGAGAAAAGAAGGAAAAGGAGACAGACCCAGCTTCTCAATTAAGAGTTAAAACCTTTGAACTTAACTCCCTGTAGACCTCCCTTGATCTTACAACAAAGGCTGTGGAACAATAAGCACGTAGCAAACTCTCTGTTTCAGGTTTCACATTACCTCTACATCTACTCCCAAATCACTACCTGCTTCAGATCCCTAAGTCTCTTTTCCCTACAGCTGCAGAGACTCCTTCTCATGAAGGTCACACATTCTACAGGGGAGAGCACTAATTTTAGGAATTAATACTCAATTCCTCCTGCTTTTCCCCAAAGGCTTACAGGAAGTTATTCCACAGCAAAGCTAGAGCAGTTACCACTTCACCAAATAACCAATAACAGAACAGCAGCTAAAAGGCTTTAGCATGTTGACTGTTTTAAAAACTAGTAATTGCACTGTTTGGTTCATTGTTTTTAACAGAAGCTTTTTATCAGTGAATTAATTTCTTTGGAAACATAAGGTATCTCAGCAAAGAAAGATATGTCTCTGAAAGCATGTTCAAAGTAAACATTTTTTCAAATGGCTCAAGTAATACCAACTGGATAAAAATGCCTACCTGTTTCACTGCTCTGAATTCCATCTGCAGCTTTAAAGGTGCATGGATTCCTTGGATGTTTCTCAGTGTGGCAAAGTTTGTTTTATCTTGATTTAACTGGAACTGTCACAAACAGCATTGATTTTTATTTTAGAAAAAGCTACTTTAAAGTATAGCCATAGAAGAAATTTGTGGCATCCTACTTAAAAGAACCTGCTAACTAAATTTGTATGTAAAAATTCAGTGACACCATCAAACATGTCTCAAGAATACAGGAAAGACAGTGATGCAGTAAGATTTGTTCTACGAAACTGAATTTTTTTTTGTTGGATTTTATTCCAAATTAGTAGCAGAAATTTTGGTATTTTTGATAATCAGGAGACGTAACACCACCAAGTGGTATAGTTTTGCACTACTTTACTACAATATTTTCTGAATGAATAGGAAGCTAAGTCCAGTTTAAAGATCACAAAAGCCAATTTAATGTCATTAGTTAGTCATCAAAGACTACTTGAAAACACTTGATGTGCTTCTTTTCTGATCAAGCAGGAAAACAGAGCACCACTTACACTCCTTATGATTGTGAAAAGCAAATGAAAACTCATACTTTTCCCAACTGCTCTCAAACTTACCAGTAAGACAAAGAAAATACATTTAATAGAGAATTTTTAAAGAAAAAGCACTCACTCATGTATACTGGAGTACAAAGTAAGTTACATGTAATGTTGAACTTAAATAATAAAAAAAATTTAAATTTCTAATTTTAAAATCTGTATTCCATCACCATGACAAAAGCCTATTATCATGAGAACATATTTATGAGATGGGATCTCAAAAGCCAACAGAAAAATACAAGTCAAAGACATAACAAGCATTTTCTTTGTAACAATCTATATTGAAATCTCTTCAAAAGTTAGGAGAAAATAATGATTATATGCCTCATCCTAATCTTATAATTCTGGTTACATTATATTTCTATTTCTTTTATTTTACAGAGATAAGGATTTTTGGATAGCAGAAACATTTGGTTTCTACCTGAAAAGCCTTTTTAACATTTATAGTAGCAAAAGCAACCGTAACTATCTTAGGCTAACTTAAGTATTTTCCTGTTCAAATGTACATGGAAATAATTCTTAAACTGGCCTTAAACTTACAGAAAAACCAAATGTGGTAGAAACAATTTAGAAGTCTCACATACTTCTTAGGGGATCACACAGCCTGTTTTATTTTTATGCATTTTTGTCTCTTTAGCATGTGATCTTTTAATTATACAGGTTTTGTATGGCAATAACAGAGTTAAAAACTAAGTTATAATCAGTTTAAAAAATCAATTGACAAATAGCCCTCAAACATTTAGAGTATTTATAAATAAGCTCACAAATTTGGTGTCACAATAACATCATCCTTTTAATTCAAGGCAACACTAACACTGGTTAAAATTAGAATATATTAGACATTACAGTCAGACCTTGTCCTGCTGTTTAACTTAGCAATTTGGAACATTCTATCAAAATAATAGCTTTGCTTCAGGAGTTTGATACATTGTATCTTCTGCATTTACAAAATAGCCACGAGAGACCTTCAGTTCAACCAGCAAGTCTGGCCTCCCTGTACCTTCCACACACCCCTTGTAATGGTCCGTGAGCAGAGACTGAGCCAGACAGGATTGCACAGACTTGTGATAAACTGTAGGTGTAAAACGTCTAGATGGGATCAAGCAATTTATAGAAAATATGTGCATGTTCACAGGCTGAAAGTCTGAAAATGAAGATAGATGGTAAATCTACAGACAAAATGGGAGGATCAGCCTTCATGAGGTGACAGGTGTGCCTCTGGCCTACCTATGGCAGCTGCACACACACTCCTAGATGACTAAGCCTGACCACACAAGTCCCTACTTGGAAGCCTGCTTACACTCTTGAAGTGGAGAGAGATACAAGTCAGAGATTAATATTAAAGCAGACTTGCTGACAATGTTATTTGTATAAATAAAATGTTACTATTGTTGAACACCTTCATTCCATTAAAGACCCTGCTCACTACCTGCTACTGCACAAAGCAGTCAAGATAACCACACTGTTAAACTTCTTAATAATTTAAGAGTGAAGATGGCTACATTTGATTGTATGCTTACATTCTTTTCTGTCAACTCCAGTGGGTGGCTGGGCAACAATTCATTTTTCACACTTGTAAAGCTGGAACAAGTAGAAAAGACATTAACTTCAAATTAATTGGGATATGTTTTTTTAAGTTCCATTCCAAAACCAATCTCAGATACAAACATCAGCCCACAGAGACACACAACTAGCAAAGTCTGAACTACAGAAAAAAACAAAAAGCAAAGCAGCAAGTAAAACCTCTAATTACAGCACTATCAGAAGAAAAAGAGTTTCAAACATCCTTTATGCTTGAAAAAACAAAATGTGTTTTTCTCCCTTGATTCCTTTCAGAAAGAGATGAAAATACTAATAAATAAAATTATTACAGGTTTAAATATATCCAAGCTACATTGTATCTTATTTTGAAGTCTCTACATTTTTGCAATGGAATATTGTACACACCTTCCCCCCAATGCCAGTTGTATGGCATTTTAAACTTCATGAACTTATTTTGGATTCATTATCCAAGACAGAGATGTAAGTTTCGCACTCGTGTAAAAATGGTAAACTCCAAACTATTTTTATTATATACTATTGGGCTTTGTCCCAATGCTGCAATTAACCATTTCCCACAGTATTATAGCACACTTATATAAATGTATATTAAAATTATTAGATATTTCATAATTATCAATGCTTTGCTGTTTCTTTATCTAAAGAACAGTATCACAGAGGTAGATGCCTGTTTGCAACACACCTTGCCAGCAACTTCTGTAAAAAGCCAACATTTAACATGAACATAGAGAGTTCAACACTCTCTATGACACAATTCAGCAAGCAAAAGTAAAGCGTACCCTCTGCGCAGAAGATCATGACCCTCATATAGCCCTGAAGCTGAAACTTCTGTAAATGAGATAGTATCCTTCAACAGAGAAGCAGTGCCTCTGGAATTCTGGAAGAAAAAAAAAAAAAAAAAAAAAAAAGAAAAAAAAGAGGGATTACTTCAACAGAACCAGACCACTTTTGTATGGGCCATTAGGCGAGTGCCCAAAGACTGCTTAAAGTACTCCTGGACAAGCCCTAGACTTTGGTGTTTCTTTAGAACAGAAGCAAAACAAAAACACACACAAACACCCAAAAATGTAAACCCTACACTAATAAAGAATTCTTTCAGAGAGTCTGATAAAAACTAAAGGTACTGACAACGTTTTTGGATCTGGTTGACCCAGATCAAGTTAAACTCACAATATACCCCCTGTCTGTTCCCATCCTGGGCTGCAGGGACGAAAGGAAAGAGGCCAGTCCTGACAGCTGACAGGACAGAAAGGAGCATTCCATCATTTACTGCAATATTGACAAAAGATCAAATTCAGCCATGGTTTGAGGCTGCCATAGGAGGACAAGGTGTATTTGAGCAGTCTAGTATGCCAGTTAACTAAAAGAATAAACGAAAACAATAACTTGTAGCGGACTACCAGAAGTCCACAGACTTACTAAGTACTGCTTGCTAGTAACCTAGGCCACTAATTTCATTCTAACCTACCCAAATTTATTGAAGTGATTTTAGGATTGTTCATAAAATTGCTCCACCAATAGGGCAATGTCTAAAAAACAGGAAAAGACGACAGTAATAATCTCTGGAAGGTGACTGATAAGCAGTTCAGTGCGAGGGTTTCCCCCAGCAGCACTGTCAGATCCAACAGAAAACTTGTGCTTACAGTTAAGATCTTTTTTACCAACATGCGAGCTCTCAGTAACCTAAGAGCTGTAAGACAGTCCTAACACGCCTGTTGTTACATGCATATAAAGCATCCACCAATTTACACACTCAGCACTGACCAGACCTTTGTGAGACTGCTGTAAATGAAAGCATTAGAGATACGGTACCTGGGGGACGTGACAAGAGAGAAGATCGAAGTTAAACTCACGGAAAAAACCCACGAAACACTCCCCAAAAGCAACACTCTCGAGTCACACCAGTGCCCGTCTGAGGCGGTCCCAGCGCCGCTGCCCACCACGGAGGGCCGAGGCGAGACCTCCCTCCCCGGGAGCCGAGCCGCCGAAGCCGCAGGCTGCGGGAGGCTGGGGAGGGGACCGCCCCGCCCCGCTGCCAGGGAAGGGCTTTAACCACCGCCGCCAGCGCCCTTCGCGCCCCCCGGCCCCCCGCGCCCATGAGGAAACCCGCCATGGCCGCGCCGGACCCCCGTGACTCAGCACGGCCCCGCTGTCTCCGGGGACGCCAAGAGGCTGAGGGGAGGGGGACCCGGCGGGGGCGGCGGGACGGGAGGGCCGTTTCGGCCCGGTTCGGTGCGGCCCGGCACAAGGACACCCCCGCCCGCCCGGCGCCGCCGCTGCCCGCACTCACCATCTTGAGCCCCCGACGCGCGCAGCCACTTCCGCCGCCGCCGCCCGCTCACTTCCGCCCCGCCCCCGCGTGCGTCACGGCGCGAGGGGCGGGGCTGGCGGGGCAGGGGGCGTGCCGAGGGGGCGGGGTGATGGCGGCAGCCCTGAGTCTGCCGGGGCGGTGCGGGGTGTGAGGGGTTCTGGTCTGTGCCCGGCCTGTACCCTCCTGGGCCATGGGTTTCTAACTCGCAGGGCTGAACGCGCTGTTCACAGAAGCACAGAATCACTTGGGTTGGAAAAGACCCATGAGACCAGCGAGTCCAACCTGTGACCGAACACTGCCATGTTAACGGCGCCATGGCGCTGAGTGCCACATCCAGTCCTTCCCTAAACACCTCCGGAGACGGTGACTCCACCACCTCCCTCGGCAGGCCATTCTAATGTTAAATCACCCATTCTCTGAAGAAGTCCCTTTTCACGTCCAACCTAAACATCTTCAGATAAAACTTGAGACCATTTCCTCTTCTCCCGTGGCTTGTTGTGTGAGAGAAGAGGCCGAGCCCTACCTGGCTGCACTCTCCTTTCAGGCAGTTGTAGAGAGCAATAAGGTCTCCCCTGAGCCTCTTCTTTTCCAGACTAAAACTCCAGGTCGTTCTCACGTGTCAGCAAAGGCCAGCTGACTCAGTGCCACCGTGGCTCCAAGCAGGAGCTGAAGTTGACTAACACCTTCCCATAGCAGACCGGGGCAGACATGCCTGTGGTGTCTGCTGTGGGGAGCTTTTCTTGGTCAAACCCATCGTGTCCCACTCTGCCACAGGCAGCAAAAACTGCTTGGGTGACACAAAAAGCATCACAGTGCTGACAGCCTGAGGTGGTAAAACCAGGCAGTGATGCTTCCAGAGAGTTTTCCATATATTTCAATGCATAACTCCACATGTGTGTCTGGGATATTTATTTTATATATTTCTCCTGAGACATGTAGCTCATTCAACCCTTTAACCTTTTAATTTGGGTTACCCTTAGTAACCCAAATTGACCTGGTTTTGTAAATTTTATATGTGGCAATTAAACGCCATCTCTCTCCTTCACACACGCACACACAGAGAGGCAATATTTAAACAGGAATTTTATATATGTTTTAGGGGCACTCCGATTTGTAAAAAAAAACCCAAAAACAAACAACAACAACAACCGCTTGAAAAATTAATACACTTTATACTCAATTTTCCTCTTTCTTGGGCAAAATCTGTAACCTCTTAAATCCCCCCCCCTTCTCAGCCCGAGTTCTGGCCTTTTGTACTTAAGTCTTGAGTTTAAAGCAAAAACTTCAAAAGAATGAGAATGGAGGACTGGAGTTTTTAAAATAATTTTTAGGAAAATGAGTACCACAAAGGTTTCTCTGATCTTATAATTATAATGGGTACTTGGTTATTGTGGTGCTGAATTCATTATTATAGAATAGATGTGAATACAAAAAACAAATCAAGTTCCTGTTTAACTGCAGCTTACAGAAAGCTAGGTTTTGTCACTAAATGTATTTATTTATTGACTGAGTTTGTTGATCAGGATATGACTGTAGAGATGAAACATCTAACTTTCAAAGTCATTCTTGCGGGGCACAGACAGGATGCAATCACTCCATGTACATTTTTGACATCACTGCGATCCACAGTCTAGGCTGCATAACATAAAAGGACATACATTGCAAGAAAGAACTGGTTTTCCTTTAGAGGCTTTCACACTAGGGAAAACTTCCAGACATAAACACAAATCACACACGTATTTTTTCCATCAGATTACCAAGTATTTCAAATTGGAGCAAGACTTGATTTCTTTCACAACCAACTTTGCTTTAACAATCTTACTGTGAGCATCTCAACAGCGGGTGATTGGGTGCCTCTCTGCACCCCACTGCAAATAAATAGGAGTTGCACAAGTGATTGTCAGGCTGACCAAACCTGGGATCAGAAAGATAACCCTTGGTGAGCAATGAGCACTTTGACAGCTTAGAAGCACTGGGTATGGCTCCTCTGCGTGTTGCAGGTGATTTCAAGGCTGCCACCAGCAGTGGGTTCACCAGAGTGCAGACAGGAGCCCAGGGGCACTGCACCAGGCACAGCAGCCCCGGCACACAGTGCCCTGTGTGCTGAAACCTTCCTGCCGGGGAGCTGTGCTGGCTGCAGGGTTGGACACTCCGCCTGAAGGCATCTCCCTGGCAGGTGGTAACACGATAGAAAGTGAGATTCAGTGACTGCAGTTGCTAAAGGGGCTGTCTTGTCTGGGGACACTCTTTTAAGAGGATGTGGGCACCTTAAAATGAGTATGAAAATATCTATAGCTCCTCTAAATTGGTGACTTCCATAAAGTTAGGATGATGAATTTCACATGTTGCCTTTAGAGATAAACTCCAAATGTCTTTTTTGTTTTTTGAGAATTTTTTTCATCATTTTGTGTAGAGGAGGTCTGAAATGTATGACTGTTTCAAGTGTTTTCTGGATATTTTTTACCATAGCTTTTTTGGAATGTCAAATCTGGTCTTTTTGGCTTAGTTGTGGACCTTCATGCTATCTTTAGACTATTTTATCTTTTGGAAATGGGGGAAGTGTTTACTCTCTTTTAAGAAAAATGATATTGTTCAAGTGGTCTTTTATCAGTGTCTGGTAATGGTCTTTTATTAACTTTCTCTTGCTTAGACCCCAGCATAGCATCATTTCATTTACTGTACATTTCCCGCTGAAGCCTCCGAAAGAAAGGTGGATTCAAAAATTGTCACACAGAGGCACAACATTAGCTCAAAACCTGCTCTAACATAGCAGTAGAGTTCCCAGAAGGGAGCTGGCTTCTTCAGATCTCCCCTTCCACGGGTAGAGAAGGCTGGTATGGGCCAGCCTTTGCTACCTAACCCTAACCCTAATCCTAAAAAAATTTTTGTGGGGGGCAAAAGCTGCAAAAGGAGTATGTTCTCCAAGGAAAGTTGTCTTTTTATCCATGTTTTTTAAGATTGATGCAGCTTTGTCATTCTTCAAAATATAAATCTTTTGACATATCAGTGTCAGCAATCTGTTCTGACTACGTGAACCTCTATCAGAAGAAAACCATTATCCTGTGGGACTGGGAAACTCTTTCACTGGGTTTTGTCAACAGCCAGTTATAACTTGTTAAAGTGAAAGTACTTTTTATTTGTTTTTCATCAAATCAAATAAACACATTTTCTTTGATCTTTAAGAACTCCTTTCTTGTTAACTTGCTTTATACTTTTATGTTTTGGCATTCATTGTAAATCTAATTATTTAAAAAGTTATTTTGTTTTACATTATTAAACCTTTTCTGAATTTAAGATAAACAGAAGCATGTTTTGTTAAAGATTAAAAATAAATTTCACACAAAACTGCAAAACGTAGCAAAGATAATAACGTGTAGGCGTCAGACTGTTCCAAAACACGACTCTCTAGGGGCTCTTCTGAACACATGGCTTCGTAAAAACCATGTTCTGAAAGGGCTCAGGAAACCCCTGTCTCTAACCCACCCTTTCCTGAAACTGGTGAAAGTATTTGTAAAAAAATTACTGTTGCAGGGAGACAAAAAAAAAAAAATCCCACTTATTGCTGAAGGAGCTTATTTTTTCCTGTTTGTTTACCAGCAAAATCTACAGTTTGTAGGATCTTCTTTAGTCCAAACTTTCCCATCCTCATCGTTCAAAAGCAGCAAGCAGTCCAATAGGTGACCAGAAAGAGAACATCAGGATCTCTACATGAACGTAGACTTTTTTAACATACTGTAACATCTAGTGGGGAAATAATACTGAAAATCCCTCATTTAGTTATCTGATTTATAAGTTATCAGTGAAATTTAAGTGAAAAGATAATATATCTGTAGAAATGTCTTCAGTTCCTTTTTGGTGGGTCAGACAAGAGAAGCCAGTTGTGTTTTGATCCAAGTAATGTACCTGGAGTCCTTGTTCTCTAGAAGTGTTGACTTATTTTGCAGCTTGTCAGTGCTTTTGTAAGTCAAGGAGAACTTTATTTGTACTAATCCGTTGTTTGTACTCGGCGAATCTGGTCTTCCCTGCGCTCTTTATGCATTCTCAGAAAAGCAGGATGCTGCACTGGGAGAGCCGGTCACTAGGGGATGCTCAGTACCCGAACACGCCGCGCCTGCTTCGCTCAGCGCTCGCCAGCCCCCTCTCTTCAGCCTCGCTCAGATACTCCTGGCTGGGTTTGAGTACGTTTTCATTCACAGTGCTGTGAGAATTATGAAAAAACAAGGTCAAAAGATAAAAAGCAAGGTATGTGCAACAGCTGAAGCTATATGGGCAGTACTTGATAGAATGCTGGTAGGTTTATTTCCCAGTTAATGGATTGATAACTATTTTCAGTAATCTCTGTTACAGTAAGCTCTGTCTCCTTGTGACACTATTAAACTAATCCTTCAGGCTGAGTCCAACGTTTAACCAAGCCAATGTTCACGTAGTCAGGACCTCTGGTCTGAACCAGGTCTCTCAGGAGAATTCAAAGGAAAATATTTTTGTGTTTCCCCTCAGTCTGGAGTGATTTTTCTCCCAGAGCATACCCACTCAGAACATATAGGTGAGACTAAGAGCACATTTCCTGTGAGGGTGTCTTCCTACGGGAAACCTTGAATGTAATTAATGGTGGTCACAGCTGAAAGAATTGAATGGAACATTACTTCCTAGTCCTGCTACTGTGCAGGAAAAAAAAAAATCCCACAAGAGTTTGCCAAAATGCCTAGCAGCAAAAGGGGAGTCAGAGACTGCTCTGACTCATAACTGTATCCATTAAGCAGCTAAATAATCAGAAGTGACCTTAATTTCCTCCTATAGCTGAATAGAATAAATGAAACCATAATCACCAAACTGGAAAGTTAGCATTCAGCACAGAAAACAGGCATTTTCAGGAAAAATATATGCATAACTAAGAATATTTTTTCTTTTCTGTTTAAGACACTGTCAATCAAAAATATTCTACATGTGTATTTTCTGTTATTTTAAAAATGAAATATTGTGACAAAGTTTCTGATCCAGCCACAATGTGCTACTTAAGAATTAGGCACACCAATATCATGGTGGTGTCTGGCTTAGAAACAGTTAAGTCTCGAATCTTCAAAGGCAATAATGTGTTGAACTCCTCAGGATGTGAGCCAGCAAGTGCCTAGGTTTAGCCAGCAAAATCCGAAATAGGTCTTGAGCCTCTCAAACATTGGCGAGGCTTGGCCTTAGGTTTAAATCTGATGACTCATTCCTGACAGAAAACTGCAGTTTACTCACTTCTAGGTAGACAGAGGTCGTAGCTTACAGTGAGCTCACATGCAAGCCCTGACACTTGTAGAATGCTTGCTTGACTTACAGAGTTCCACACAGGTGCAATGATCCCACCGGAGAATGGGGTTCACTGAAGGAGCAAAAAACAACATTGTTTTTGTAATGGAGAACTATTTCACTGTTTCTGCAGGAAAAGCTTTTATTGCATTCAACAATATTATATTGTAAAGGGTGTTGGAAGTTAATTGTTTCTAAGGAGAAAATAGTGTATCACAAATTTTATTCTTTGTTCCTACTTTTTATTTTTTTTTTTATTTTTTGAAACTATGAGTATACGTTTTCTATGGATGATTTTATTTGTACTTCCTTACTGTGAGTTTTCCACATAATGAGCTTAACTTGTTTTGATCTTCGTATTGCATCTCTTAATTCTGAGTCTTTACAGCTACCTGTTCCATGGCATGAATTACTTTTTTGTTGTATGTATCATACCAACAGCTTAAGTCATGTTCCTATGCTCCAGTTTATTGTCGTAGGATGCTGATCGTGTGTTGCTGGAACTTTATTACAATGAGCTTTCCTATTCAGTTTATATCATATCATGCTTGTGACAGAAACTGTCAGTGAATTCAAAGAGTGGCAACTTTATGTTTACTAAGTAAACAATATTGCAGCAAAGAGCCAACACAAGGGTTTTTCACAGTTATTGAAGCACATACCATTACAAAGTTGTAGAAAGTTCTGTATTTAACATACTGAAGTGAAACTAAAGAGAAAAGAAACAGATTCAGATAATGCCACTGGGTGAATTCTCTATTTTCAGCTCTATTTTTGCAAAGGAAGATTGTGGATCAGCTTCAGAGTGACCTTCAATGAAAAGAAAGAATGAAAGAACGAAAGAAAGAAAGAAGAAATAAATTTAAATAAATAGATTTAGGCTGGAACAAAGAAGATGCAAATTAACTGTGAAAACTTGTGTGATTTCTTCTTCTGAAGGACTTTTTTAGGTTGTGAAAGATTACCGGAAAAACAAACCCCAAGCCATTTATTCAAAGAAGCAAACAGTCCTGAAAGGGTTTGGGAAATATATACAGTGGACATTTCAAGACAGACTGTCATATCCTCCTCTGAGAGTAAATTTGTGTGAATACCTTTGTGGTGAAGGATCAGAGTGGGCAGATCAAAGCAATGTACAAGCTCCAGGGAGATGAGGAGGGGGAAGGAGGTCGACATTTGGATTCAACTGCTCTTCTTGACTTACTGAGTCCTGTCCACTGATGTTACAAAGAGCCATGCTGTATAATTATTTTCATAACATCTTAATAAACTTGAATATTAAGTTAACTTGATCTCATTCCTCTTCCTCCTTCCCTGACTGTTCTTATTATGAGAAGTTGTGCTCAAACCTCATTGTTCCAGTCATGAAAACTTAATGTCCGGACAGAAATAGTTCAGATCCTGCTTATACCTATTTGTTCTGGTGGCTTTTAGCTCACATGATTCTTTCTCCATGAAGAAGACATGAAAACTCTGCGTCATCTGTTCCTTTGATAATCCCAACAACCCTTCCCAGAACATGCTCCAATTTTACGTTCTTGAACATGAGTAGTCAAACTTTTGTAGAGTGTTTCCGATGAGGTCACATCAGTGCATACACAGCTACAGTAATACAGTTCTTCTCATACAGTTTAGGATCACGTTTGGGTTTTTTTATTATTGCTTCACACTGGTGCTTTATAGGATACTCTCAGGCTTTCTTTTCATCTCAGATGTTTGATTGGTAAGCACTTAGTTTGCTGTGGGAAGTCTTTTTTTTAAATCTCTAGTCAAAGATCTTGTCCTATTCTGTTACATTTCTATTATTCTCATGCCATTCATGTGTGATTAGTCTGATGTTCCTCTGGTTTCAGACCTCATGACTTTCTGGGCTACCATTAACTTTAATTAATGTATTTCTATTTCTTGAGGGATGATCAGCTATGGAAACATGAAATAAGACTGATCCTAAAAATAGATCCCAAGGAACTCCAATATATGCTGAATCATCACACTGCAAGGCACTTGATTATAGTCTTCTGAATAAAGTTCTATTGAAATTTCAATTCTACCATTACCACCATTCTTCTCAATCTTAAACATTTTTCCTTATAATGTTGTCTCAAGTACTAAACTAAAATTATGCTAGATGAGAGCTGTACTTTACTATTTTCAAAACTTCCTTTTCACAGTCACATAAGGCTATTTTATTGCTATGACACAGACTCCTCTTGGAAATTGAGATTTTTTTCAGTCTATGTTGTTTTCCAATTACCCAATGCCTAATTACACTCTCCTTCAAAGTTTATTATAAAATTATACATATTGTTATAATCAGATTATTGGTTCTACTGCTATCTAAAATACTCCTTCCCTCTCTTTCCTAAATAAAGCTCCTAAGTGTACCTCGAACTAGCAGATAAAACCAATATTTATAAGATTCTTGAAAACCTTTATTGTAGGATTTTTGATTGCTGTGCTGATTCTTTGAGAACTGAGGATGAAAATCACCTAGGCTATGACATTTTGGTTATTCAGCTCTTAAAAATTTTCTGCCACCTTGCAAATAGACATTTCCAATTCTACAGATTTCTTCAAAATTAGCATTCAGTCTTGCTGTGATGCCATACCTTCTCATTCTGCTTGAAAACTGAGGAAGAATAGTAATTTTTGGTGGCTCTGCCCTGACTAGAAATTGGATCTACACCAAATTTCAAGAACAGCTATATCTGCACTAAAATTATGGTTATTTTTTTCCAGACTTGATTTTCCCTCCAGATTCCTACTGAAGCTGATAGCAGTAAAAGCTATAGCTTTTGGCTTTTCTTTGGGAATAGCACACTGACCATCCTGAAAAGATAAAAAAATCTTTTGAAAAAAGAGAGGAAGGAAGAATGTCTGGAGCCTTCTCCTCTGGGATATTTATGTCTAAAGAGCACAAATAAGGATCATACCCTAAATTATGTGCTGGATTGTAGCTTCTCAGTGCACAAGATTTGGCTAAATGAGGACAGATTTTTCTTCTTGTAGTAGACAGGGAACATGTAGATCTGCTCTGTGTCCAAGAGAAACAACCTACTTTTCATTATATGTTGAAAAATAGTACTGGAATTGGGTGATAAGCTATTTCAACTATTCTTTCTCTCTAAATGGTGGATATGTTTGACTATGCTTCTATTCTGTCTTATTTCATACCCATTTTTATGAACACAAGACTAAAGTACCAGGCCTCACCATACAAATGCAGTAACTACACTATGCCAGGTGTTGGCCCCAAGGATTCTTAAAACAAAGTCTATCCAGTGTGCTTCCAAAACTTTAAAGATCAGAATTTTTTCAATCTTAAAATAAAGAGACAATTGTACTTACATCAAGTGAATTTAGCATTTTGCATTACTGTTATTTAGCTCAGCCTGCCAACACGTTTTGTTTATTCCCTTGAAGCAGTGGTCAGATTCAACCTAAAATACATGCTACTTCACATTCCTGGGTGGTTTTTCATGACAGACTGAAAAAGATACTCATTCCTTGAGACAGGTTCCTGAAGGTCTACAAACTGGAGCCTGCCAATTCATCCATTAATGATGAAAGGGTGATTGGTCATTGGAATAGACTGCCCAGGGAGGTGACAGATTCACCATCCTTGGAGGTGTTTAAGGAAAGACTGGCTGTGTTACTCAGTGCCATGGTCTGATTGACAAGGAGGTGTTTGGTCAACGACTGGACTTGGTGATCTCAAAGGTCTTTTCTAAGCTAACTGGTTCTCTGACTCTGGGATCTCAGCTAGCTTCTTACTAGTCTGGTAGTGAGAAGCTAATGCAATGTCTACTATTCTGTTTCAATGCCACATTTCCCAATGCTTTTTCTGGCAGTTTTTCTGAAAGCCTGTGAAATTATTCATCCATCATTTCGAACCTAATATGCCATGAACTCATACTTTCTTTAGTTTAATGACAGATATTATGGAAAAAAATCTGCTGTCAGTTGATATCTTCATCTGCTCTGCTTCCAGTGGCAACTCACGCATGTTGTAAGGACTGATAACTTGCTGAGTTTGGTATCATTGTGGCTTCCCAAAAGGTTGCCCCAGATTTCAGAAGGAGAGAATTCCTCTGAAGGAAGATTACAGAGATAAGGAGCATGAGGTGATGTGTTTGGCCCTCATTCTAGATACACTTATCTATTATTAACTACTGTCTGGCATATTTGAACATAATAAGATGTGAATGTTAGGCGATAAGAAAGAGAAGAGTAGATTTCAGGATTGTTTCTCTCTTCAAAGGATTTGACATCTGTCCTATCCCCCACTTCCTTTCCTAGCATTTAAAACCACAAGTTACTGAGTTATGATAATACATTATCCTTTGTAATACTGCTAAAATAATTCTGTTATTTGAAAAATTATGAAGAAAGAAACTCAACCCAATACATTTATTCAGCAGTAAAAGCCACAGCAATAATTATGGAAGAGAACTCCTTGAACCTCCATCTGTGTTTATTCACAATAAAATATTAAGAAAACATAGCTGTCTTGTAGCCAAAGGAAGGATGTTATGTGCTTACTTACTGAAACAAGAAAGCTAAAAAACAGTTTTCCATTGTCTCCCACTCACATATTTTTCTTGCTTTTCCTAATTTTCCTGTAGTAAAACATAACTCGCTGACTTTGCAAAATATGTTATTAAAATTTTGGAAAACATTTCCTATTTTCTGCATGAATTCTGTGAACACAACACTGCCAGATTTTCCTTGATGCTTTGAGAGTCCAGGGAGTCAGTGTGCAAGTTTGGAGTCATGGTATGCATTATCAGGTTATCTCTATATCCTCTTACTTTCTTTATCTTTTCCTGAGCACGGAGCCTTTTTCTTCTCTTGGAATGCATACTTCCACTTTGGCCTTCTTCCTTACTAGCAGTGAAATTCATATTACAGTCATACTTTAAAAGTTGGTTGTTCTTTTCAAGCAGGGGAGAAGCAGAAGAGAAAAACAATAAAGACATAAAGTATTTGCTTCTAGTCATCTAGGTGAAGATTGTACTAGAAGTCGTTTATAATAGGCTATGAGCCTTAATTACAAAGTCTGTAGGTAGGTAATGTTTAGTCCTCACTCTGTAGCCTCTTCCTTCCTCTCTAGATCACTGTTCCTTCGAGCTCACAATGTGTCTGCATTTTCCTAAAAAATCATTGTATCTTCCTCTCCAGGAAGTGGCTTGTTCTTTTATAGCAAAGCCAATCTTTGTCCTCTTTAAAGGCCATATATCCTTTGCTGTCTAGGGACAACAGTCCTGGATACATCTGTCTAGACATACTAGAGCATGCCTTCCCTCCTCCTATACTGAAGAGCCGACATTCCCGTAAAACAGACTTTACAGCTACCTTCTTGTGTCCATGCAGATTCAGAAGTGATTTTGAGGGGCATTTGTCCTTACACACAGTTGTTTTCATAAACATGCCTGTAAGATGAACCATAATTTTTCATACGTAAGCCTGTATGGGTCACTGCTCATCCATTCTTTCCCATGCTATAAAGCACAAGAAAACAAAATAAAATACATCATAGGGTTTTTTTGAGTAAGCTGGACCCTAACATTTCAAGAATAAAAGACAGCCTATTCATTCCCTGTTGATTCTTTGTGGTCCACTGGTAGGGAATGTGGGGTGTCCTATAAATGTTATTTGATAAAAGCTGAGGCTAGGCACCCTGCTGCTTTTAAGGATCATGCTGAGACGAACTGCTGGTAGGATATGCAAGAGAGCAGATTTGTTTATCCTTATTTCTCCGCTCACATCCCTGAGCACACATGGTTGCTGTTTTTGTTTTGACTAATTTTGACTTTTTTAAATGTGAGAAAAGTGGTTAAAATGAAGTCATCTCTGTCTGAAGTTGGGACTCGTGTGAAACAGTGGAAATGCTGACAGGCCTCTGGCTGGAGCAGAATGAATAGCTGTCCTCCAGGGCTGGATGCTCTCCTGCCCTCCCATTCATACCATTGTTCTCAAGGAAGAGGAAACCAGGCAGTAGCATAAGAAAGCCCACATGCTTCACACACTCCAGCTCACTGGGATTGCCCAAGACCTTGTAGAAACCCAGAATCTAGTGAAAAGTTGCAGTGATATATTTGCTTTTCTTATCCGCTTGAATCTACCTTATGATTTTTCCAAGAGCCAGTCGGTATGGGGTTTAAACATTTTGAATCACATCTGGTCATTAAGGTCTGCAAGAAGTGAGAGTGGATTGTGATCATTTTGTGTCCCAGATTTTACTTATCTATGAATACATGGATTTTGCTGGTTTCTTAAGCTAGAGGTCATTTTCTTCCCATGCAGGTTTTCTGTTAGTTAAAAAAAGTTTTCAAATGTTGCTTATTGATATTAGTTATTTCTCTTTGTGCAAAATATGCAGGCATTGCAATATAAAGCAGGGCTCACAGTCTACTAGGTAATGTACACAGAGAGAATGAAAAGATCAGTTTTACTGTAAGATGTTTATACTTCAAGCTTAAGAAAAGTCAAGAGATGGAGCTTGTAGACCATCCCTGCAGCCTTTAATTTTTGTATCATAGCTGAGGGTTTTAAATGCCCTTGGGAATACAGACACATGCATATAAGAGTGCAACTCACTCTGTGGTAGAAGATATTTACATCATGGGTAGGAAAGCTCTGCCCTAGGTAGAGGGATCTGGACAGGCTGAGTTGATGAGCCAATGCCAGTTTTATGAGGTTCAACAAGACCAAGCACTTGGTCCTCCACTTGGGTCACAATGATCCCATGCAGTGCTACAGTCTGGAGGCAGTGGCTGGAAAGCTGCTCAGTGGAAAAGGACCTGAGAGTACTGGTCAATGGCAGCTGAACATGAGCCAGCTGTGCCCAGGTGGCCAAGGAGGCCAGTGACTGGCTTGGATCAGCAACAGTGTGGCAAACAGAACCAGGGCAGTGATGGTCCCCTCTCCTTGGCACTGGTAGGGCCACACCTTGAATCCTGTGTTCAGTTCTGGGCCACTCACTACAGGAAGGACATTGAGGTGCTGGAGCATGTCCAGAGAAGAGCAACAGAGCTGGGGAAAAGTCCAGAACACAAGTCCTGTGAGGACTGGCTGAGGGAGCTGGGGGTGTTTAGCCTGGAGAAAAGGGGCGCAGGGGGACCTTATTCCTCCCTGCAACTGCCTGAAAGGAGGGGGTAGCCTGGTGGGGGTCAGTCTCTTCTCTCATATAACAAGTGACAGGACAAGGGGAAATGGCCTCAAGTTGGCCAAGGAGCTTTAGATTGAATATTAGGAAAAATTTCTTCACTGAAAGGATTGTCAAACACTGAAAGAGATTGCCCTAGGGAAGTAGTTGAGTATCCCTGGAAGTATTAGAAAAATGTGTTGAGTTGGCAGTGCTGGGGTGATGGTTGGACTCAGTGATCTTAAAGGTCCTTTTAAGCCTAATGATTCTATAATCATCTTCAGCTAACTAAATTAAGTCAGGCTAACTAATTCCAGGAAGAATGTCAAAGTGGAAGATATCAGTAGAGAGATGAGACATTCTAGAAGCATGGTTAGAAACTAATCTTGGCAGCAGATAAATTGGTAGATTAATTTGCTTTTGAGACAACTACTTACATTTATATCAATTATACAATTGTTGGGAGAAGAATTTAATTCCAAGATAATTTTTTTTCTTTTACTGAACTCAGGCTTGTGAGTTGAGGTTCACTTTTACTTCTCTTACATATTGCTTCACCTACTGATTCACCTGGGGAGTAATTGCATTGGGATTTGTGGAGAATGTAGGCAGACAGACCACAACTTGGAAATAAAGGACATAGTGTCTACTAAGCGTTACGTGGAAGTCATGTCTCATTTTTGTGGTGATCATGGCATTAAAAGAGCACAATGCAACAAGATTTCTACTGTTTAAAGAACTTGCAAAGATCTCTGTGTTTGTTAGCAGTCAATGTACTTGTCTTAGGACAGTTGCAGAGATATTTTTTTCTCAAGAATCATTCATATTTAACCCAAGTTTAATTGGAACCATTTGTTTTTCATTGGAGTTTATTATTTATCATCCGGACAGCTGTATGATTTCATTGATCTAGTTTTTTACTACAGATATTACAACGTGGTTTTGTCAATGTATTATTCGCAATGGTGCCATAAAAACCCATCACCAAGTGCTATTATTAAGACCTTGAGGGAAAGAAAGATCCATCCTACTTTTTATTCTTTTCTGATTAATTCTACATCTGAAGGCTTGAGGAAGAAGTTTTGCATCATGTCTTCCTGGGTGAGACTCTAATAACCAAATCCTGATGTCTACATGATAGATTCCTGGAGCTATACTTTCCAGCTTTGCTGTCCATGACACTGTTATGGCACAGCTTGTCTTACAGTAATACAAATTCAGAACTTAAGGAGATGCATCCTCTCCTTTGCCCTGTTGGAATCCACTTGTGCACTTTCTTTAAGTATTATTGAAGGATACATAAATATCTAAGTACTAACAGATTTATCCTTTTACTTAATAAATCAGCAGCTGACTTATATTGGGATTAAGATATTTGCCCCAAATCAGAAGAGCCTAATAAAAATGTTGGAAAAGACAAATGATGTCTTTTGTTCCAATCTGGCAGGCTAGACAGGCTTCCCATTTTCAAACTATTTGGAACCTGTATATTGGCACAGTATCTCTCTGTGTCCTGCAGCTATACTTCTCTCTTGATTCTGCTTCAGCAATAATTCAAACACATACTTAAATGCTACTAAAACTGAACTGGATTTCAGCATGTGTCTTCCTGCATTGTGTTTCTCTCGTGACCCTATAAATCATATAATCATATAATAATTTCAGTTGAAGGGATCTTAGGACCTCATCTGGCCTAAACCCACGCCCCCACTCCAAATGGAGTCAGCTTTGAAGTTACACTGTGTAGGTCAGGGCCTTGAGTACCTTTGAGGATGAGGATTCTGCTGCAGCCTCTTCTCCCACCTGGACACCTCATTAGGAAGATTTTTGCCTTACATCTAATAACAGCTCCCCAGCTGCAACTTTTCTTTCTGAGAAGAATCTATAACCACTCATTAATTAGTTGTAGACATCAATCAGATCTCTCCTTTGGCTTCTGTTCTCCAAGCTGAGTGAACCCAGTTCTCTCCTTCTCACTTCCTACATCATGTGCTCACCCCCTTATACATTTTGGTAGCTTTTCTACTGGTCTTGCTCTATCTTATCCTTCCTTTACTGAAGATCTCCATACTGGACACAACAGATCAGATCTCTGTCATGTGCAGTGACCAGAGGGGGACACCACTCTGCTCAGTCTGCTGGCTGTGCTCTTACTGGTGCAGCGTGTGGCTCTCCATCAGTGCTGCACAGCAATACTGATGCAGAGCAGGCAACATGGAAGAGAGGGCACAGATTGCAAGCACCAAGGAGGTTCTGCGTTTATTTATAACCATGTGAGATCATTTCTGTTCTTTGCCTGAGGGCTGACTCCTGCCAGAAACAAGGAGAAAATCAGAATGGGAAAGATCCACAAATTCAGCAAACACTGACTGCCTTTGAACTCTGGTTCAAAAACCTTTTTAGTTTCAAAACTGCATTTGATGATTTATGCATTAGTTTGTCACTGCTTAATGCAATATATTAGTTTAATGTATGCCTTCCAGGTGCCTCTGCTGAGGCACAAATTTTTCTCACTAAGGTTTGTGAAAGGTGCTTAATGCCTTGGGTAAGGGATATGCTCTGTTGAATTTGGCAAACTCAAATATCTCAGACAAAAATCAATTTGTGGTGCACCTGTTTTACATTTGGGGATTCACACCAGCAAAAAAGGTGTGCCTTCATGGTGTAGGTTCAATTTTGAGTGATACAGGCTTCATTTTATCAGATTATAAGCATTGTGTAGGAGACCAAACCATCAAATCAATCAGAAATTATACTATTATAATTTTTATATTAAAGAGACTATATAAGTCTATTTTTATATTAAAGAGACTATATAAGTCCCTTTGTGTTGTTGCTGGTTAATGATCGCTTTGACCTCTCTGACATTTAAAGCTAGAGAGAAATATGAAAAAATAGAAGGAGAACACTAGAAGATGTTAAAGCTAACAGAATAGTATTTACAGTGTTCTTAAAAACCTAGTCAGATATCTGGATGTACAAACTCAGCATTAGCAGTAGCTAGGATCCAGTTTTTCATCTTTGACCACTACCAAATGGAGTATCCTGGCCTGGAGTTCAGACATGCTCTTTGATTCACCTGCAATCCCACAGCCAGACAAAGCCAAACATTTTCTAATGATCTCTAATTTTCCAAACTCTCACTAAATTCCTGTCCAGTACTTACAAGATTTTCCTAGATCAATCTGTGAAGAAGTGCACAGGCTGAAGTGACATCTGCCCTACTCCAGTGAGTTTCTAGCACTAACTTTTGCTTTCACTGTTTATATAAAGTTCTTTCTCTTTTGGATGACTTGGCAAACATTTAAAGCTCTTTTGAATGCTTAATATTTGTCTGTAAACACACGTGTCAGTTTTGGGGGGTGGGTTTAGTTACTGTTCATAGCCTTTTGTGGCCTCTGACTGACATTTCCTATTATTTAAACGGCTAATTAGTCCCTTTTTATTAGGTGTAAATGTGTTTCCATGCTTTGACAGGCAAACACTAATCTCTGAACTTCAGTAGCATGTAGGAATTTATTGCCTGTTAATTGTGCCCTAGGGCATAGTGACTTTTAAAAGTGAAATAATCATTACTTCTCTATATATTACCGCAGTGCCTGTATTGTTGTAACATATGTCCAGTTGGATTGTAAGTCATACAGAGGGCAGCTATTCAAAACTATACTCATTTTTCAAACAAGGTGGAGATTCAGATATTACTACTAACAAAATTAAATATCTGCTTGTTACACTTCAGTCCATAAGTGATTTTTTTTTCAAATGACTTATTCTTTTTTTTGTTTCTGTCTGTCCTGGTGACAGCATGAGTGCCAGATTCTGTGGATGTTACCCGATTTTACCCTTTATGTGTAATGATTTTAAATCCTTTTACATTCTGCTGCTTCTGTAAGGGCTTATTTGTCAACATACTATACATTTGAGATATTTTCTATGTTCTGTGTCAGCAGATGTGCTTCTTAATATGTGACTCGGTGATAACATGCTGAATTTTCGTTTCACTTTTGCCTTTTTGTCATACGTGCTGAATGCTTTGTGGGATCTTATTCAGCCACCCACTCTTCCTTCTACAGGCCTTTACTCAGAAACAATAAAATTAGTCAAGATTCCTCTTCCTTGTCTTGAAAAAAAATTCCTTAATGTGACAATGAAGTCATGCAAAGATTCATTATCAGTTTGGGGCAAATTTTTTAAGTTAATATGCATCCTTGAAAAACATACCAGGTGGAAAACTCTGAAGGGACTGAAAGAATGACACTGTACTCATAGTGGTGACTGTTTTGGTCAAGGACTTCCGATGCAAGTTTCTATAGTATCAAATTAATGCATTGCTTACACATTTTGGAATCCAAACGTGATTCCCTTAGAACTCCCAAGGAAATGACTCCATAACTGTAAGTGATTAGATACAATATAGAGAGTGTGTGTGTGATTGGAAGGGGAAGCAGTGTCCTTGATTGCTCAGTTTTACTCTTTTGGGCTCCATTCCCAAGCATCTAAAAATATGCTGTGCTGATCCCTTTTATTCTGAGGCTATATCCTACCTCTTACTTCAGCTCCCACTTCCTTTTGGCTTACCTTCTTTTCATTCTGACCCCAAAAGATATACTAGGTAAAATTGCTTCAACCATAGATATCTAAAACCAGACAACCCAGTAGGTAATGTGTCCTATTGTTCCAAAGAAGGAACGTTTGTACATTCCATTAACTTCATTTAACAATGTCAATTCTTGGCACCTTCAGAATGAAGGAAATGTGTATTGATGTTAAGACAAAAACCTCAGTACAAACTTTTTATCCTGTATCACTCTTATAAGTCTTTGTCAGAAGACTTGAAGAGTCCACAAGCATAAAGAGTAATATATACTCCATATTAATCCCTCAGTCAGGCTACTAAGTAGACTGTGCCTCTGCTTTCTGTTCAGAAGAAAACACAGGCATTTTGATGGTGAAATTGTTTTCCAAATAATTTTATATTACTACCTCCCTGCTCTGAAAGCACTGCTGCTCTGAAAGGCTTTGGAAGGATGAGTTTCAGTGGGAATGTAAAGATAAGTCTGCTAAATTTTTGCCAAAGTGTTCACGGAGAGCCCCACAATTTTACATGTACTACGGAGTACAGAAAAATGAAATCATCATATGCAGATAGATCTTGAACAGTAAGTTACATTATCTAGAGTGAAAGGGAATAGGGAATGAAGTCATACCAAATAGTAAAAAATAAAATCAATATAATCACAAAAATGGTCAGCAGGAGATACCGTAAATTTTTAAGAATATTTTTCTCAATTTCCTCTGGCAAATGTACTTTTTGCATCTAATGGAAATCTGTTTGGTCTGCCTTCAGATCAGCAGTACAGGAATGAAAAAAAAATCAAAATGGAAAGAGTTTCATGAGGGTTAAAGAGACATCATTCTTTTGCAGCCATGTACAGGACAGAAGATCACATCTTGTTTGTCCTGAGGGATAGCTGCAGGTGGAGCTTGGTGCAAGGTACTTCTGCTCTCAGTGGGCTGGGTTGTATCTCATTGTGATATTGGACAGGGCTGGAGACTGACTGTGAGATTGGTGGCTGAGTGCAGTGGGGCTACATATGGTACCCAATCCCCAATACATAGCCAACAGTTGATCAGGGAAACAAAAGCCACTCAGCTCCCTTGATAAACTTGTACGCTCCATTCTCATTCTTGTACCATTTTGCTTTCATTTATTTTGTTAATGGTCTGAGAGTATGAGATCAAGCAATTACTACTTTCAGTAGCAGGAAAGTTAGGGCAATTCTACTGTTACTGCATGGGCTGGGATGGAATTTTTATACTTCTCCTTGAGTTTCTTCCTCCTTAGTGCAACAGTTTCTGTGCCACCACCAGTATCTCTGTGGTTTACAGCCTTTCCTGCTATTGCAGTCCCATCTCCTGATGGTGCTGTCATCTCTGGCTCCCCTGTCACTGCTACTCAACAAATGATGAAGTAACTACTACATTTACCAATGGTCAGAGATGATTTTGTTGCTTAATTTTGTGGGCAGCTTACATGCCAGTCTCCAAAAGTCTTGAATTTCAAACCCTGCTGCTTTCTGAGAACCACATCCACTTAATCAATTTTTTGGGGCATTTATAATAAGGATGCTCAACACCACTACTTGAGTGGTGGAAATTCTGGCTGTGATAGGTGTGTTTTGTTCTTGAATAAGCATTTTGACATAGGACAGCTTGGTTATTGACAAGATCCTTCAATATGGGTATTGAAGGAATATACAGAAGCCCATGTTATGATTGTTTTCTTCTCTATATGGCTGCTTCTTGTGCTCTGTGACGATTC
Source organism: Acrocephalus scirpaceus scirpaceus (assembly GCA_910950805.1). NCBI lineage: Eukaryota > Metazoa > Chordata > Aves > Passeriformes > Sylviidae > Acrocephalus > Acrocephalus scirpaceus. The sequence continues at coordinate 47,740,032 of OU383774.1, read as the reverse complement.
TCACAGCTCCTCCACCAAAGTCTATGGACCCACAGGAATATCCACATTTACTTTATGATCCACTACATTAAAGATCCATTGCTTTAGTCAGCCTTTGAGTCATTGCAATAGACAGTGTGAGATAAGTTTGTTATCAATTTTTGAATTTACTGGAGTCTGGCTTGCCATAACCTTATTTTAGTTATAAGACACAGGAGCTGTGTTTTGTCTTTCAAGAATGGCTTTGATTCTGGCTGGTCAAATAAAATCCTATTGAATAAGAAAGTCAGGCTAGGTTAGGGGAGGTGATTCAACAACAACATGGGTCTGTGAATGACTCCAGTCTCTCTTGACTGGAAAGGGGTATATAGCTTTTGTTCTTGAGCTTTTGCTAAAAGTAAAAATATAATAATTAAAAAAAAATTTTAAAAAGAAAGAAAAGACAAATGATTGGAGGTAAGTAGGCATTAAAATAATCCACAATTCTATAAATTGTGATCATTTTTCTAAATTTTCTCTTGTCCTATGTTGGTAACCTGTTCTGCCAGTTCTGTTTATGCCGCTCAGTAGTGTGTCGCTAACTGCAATGGGTTAAATGAAATTTTGGGGTTGGAATAGAAAAATATGGCTTCTTTCTTAGTGGTTTTCAGCAACTTCCTGTAGTCTGAGCAGAAGAAAAATATTTTAATATATTCTCCATATTTTTTCTTAGAAAAATACACTGACAAAGGATTAGTTCATCTGTTTGCTGTTAATCATCAAATCACCACATCAGTTGATTTTTATGGGACTATTTTTTAAATCTTTCCTGTTTCTACAGCATTAACTCCTGTTATATCCTTTGATTCTGGTGCTAGTGTTATTTTTCTTTCCCTGTGATTTGTTAATGACTACTTCCATTTCTATAGCAATCACGTTACTATTGTTTCTATGTTATTGTGCTCAAGCCCAGTACTGTCTGTCAACACACTTCATGTTTTTTTTTTTTAACTAGTAGTTGGAAACACAAAGCTGAAAAGCACAAAATGATGTACTGATATGTTCTGGAAAATGGTCTGTATGATAGCTTTGAGGAACTACCCTATAAAGCTGTTACGAACAGTTTTAAAGGCTTAAATATTTAAAACATTAAGATTTAAAAGAGTGAGGTGAATTATGACCTGGACATTTTTCTTCTGTAATTGCAGCAACTAGGAAGAGAGACTGGAAAAAAGATAAGTGTATAGTTATGATACTTAAGCCAGATAGCAAGGACTCTATTTTCTGTTCCATGACAGACTTTTTTATTTAATTATGGATTTATATTTCAATTTTCTTGTTCTTCTATTTCTTGCAAAAAGATAGGAAGATGCCAGGTACCTTTCATTTGCTTCAATAAGAGGTATTGATTTCCCAGCAAGTATAACTCAAGTCTAGATATATAAGGACAGTGTGAAAGCAGAAAAGAATAAAAGGAAGCAATACCCCTTCTGGATAAAGTTAAAAGCCTCTGTTAGATAAAATAACCAAACTAACAAGAAGAGAGAAGAAATATGTGGAAAATGTTACCAAAGAAGAAGTAGTCATTTGTGAAGGAGAGAAGGGTGAAATGGACTCTCAGATCAGCAGCCTTCTGACTTGCAAATTCACACTAAACAAGATGAGACCTTGGAAATGGTTAAAAATAAAACCCAACAGAATGAAACTATAGACAAAACACTCTTAAAGAGTGCCAACTGAAAATGAAACAGTGTACTATACACTGTCACGTTTCCCAGCACAATAGAAGTGAAAGATGCCAAAAAGAAAAAAAAAAACCAAAAAAACCCAGAAATGTGCAGGTGAGGATTAACTTATGGGGAAACACTTAAATGTCCTGATGGTTGCGGTGAGGAAACATCATTAAGTCTCTGTTCTCTGAAATAAAAGGAAGTTGTAAACACAATGACAAAGAAATGTGACCAAAGTGACTGTGGCATCTGTGTGCTACACACTGTTCAGAGGCAGACAAGCCTTCTACAGTACTACCCAAAGCAGAATAAAGAAAGCAACCACTGAAAAATAAGGGAAGCAGAGATTCAATTTCTAAAAGGAATATTAGTACCTCATCCACAATTTGTCAGAGCTACTGCTTGTGAGTTAATTTTGATCCTGGAAACAGTAAACCACATAGTAATTTTAATTTCCATATGTGAGCCAGAAAAGCACAAGCATTCTGCACTCAAGCAGGCAAGTCAAATGAATCAGCAGAAAACAAACATAAAAGCAGTTTAGCCAACTTTTCACTGAATTAAGTGAAAGTCTCTATAACAACCCCACTATCGTCTGTCTTTTTTGCCCAGAAGATTGGGTATTTTTTGCATTAGAAAACACTGACAAGCCCTGAAACAGAGTGCTAAATGAAAGGGGAGAAAAAAAGCAGCAGCAGGTGTTTCTCACTCAGTTTATAGCTTTAAATACAGAATTTAAGTAATCACCACACAAATATATTTGGGAATACCTTAGATTTTATGATAAGTCATTATAACAAGGGTCTTCATTAAAGGTTTATATAAGGAAGTAGAAGTTGTGTTGATTTAGATTTCAGCAGTAGAAATCAGTATCAGTTACTAATTACTTCTGGTTTGAATTGTTGCTGACTTCACTGTGAAAAAGAACAGGTAGGCACAGAATGGATACTTCTTGAAATTCTTATTATCCTGGCAACACAGTGTAATAAACTTCCAGAAGAAGGTATTCATCACCCTAAAGAAAGACCAGAGAACCAGTATAGAGCTTTTAAACCAAAGCATTTCCTCAGAAAGGAGAAAGGTTCAGAAGTATTTCAGTGTTCCTGCCTTCTGGGAAGTATGGTTTTAGTTGACACTGGTGCAACTGCATTCACCATCTTCAGCAAGGCTTGGTTGCTGAAATAGGCAGCCTAAAGGCTGTCCAACTTAACTGCTATTCCACCTTTGCTTAGGAAAACATCCTAAAGGAAAAAAAAAGATTATGTCTCCACAAGACAAAAGCACCCAGAAGGTAGATCCTCCTTGTGGAAGCCAGGCCAAGTCCATGGTGCACTTTACAGTAGGGTGTTTAACTCAGAAGTAACATCAACCAAACATGACTGTACTGTTTCCAGAGCTAGGCTGACTTTATTCAGTCAACTCAACTCATCCATCTCCTTAGTATTTCCAGTTCAAAGGTTAACAATACTCCCAGGAGGAGCTGAGGTCTGTCTGTATCCTTTGGTGCAGTTATGGTTGGGTGCCCACTTTGATCCATGTGGCTTATAATTTCTGTTGGCTCACTCCAGGCCTTCAGAGGTGTGTACACAGTAGAAAATATCAGTTTCAGGGACTTAATTTAAATCTAGGCCTAAATGCCTTTGCAAGTAAATTCCTTAGGAAATACTAGATATTAAGCATTCAGCAATGTCTTGGCTAGAAAAGAAGATAGAAATATCTGAGACATGCTGAGGAGGAAGCCTGAGGGAGAGCTCAGTTGTCCAAACATTGGCATCTGGTGATTGTACACACCCCAGGGGATCCCTTCTGGATTCTGGCCACTGCTCCTGAGAGGCCTGGGCTTGCTGGAGCCATTCATCTCTGGATGGACAGCTCATATGCCACAGGTTCTTACAGGTAGGATTGGACACCTGTGTTTGGCCCTGTGTGGGGGCCAGAATGGTAGGGTTGCTTAAGGAGCACAAAGAATTATCTGAAGATTGGTCTCCTCAGCAGGGCTGAAGGAAGAAATATCTCACATGATGGGTCTACAAGGAGCACTTTGTCCTGGTCAGAGAGAGCTGGCAAAGACTTTTCATGCCCTCAGAACCTGTGGTCACTGAGAAGCAGACTGGTTCAGAAACGAGTATGTTTCTTATTTTCAAAATGTTGCAAAAGTTCATCTGTTGCTCTTTTGAAATAGCTTCAGGATCCTTACCTTAGAGGAGAGACAGAAATGCAAACAGGAACATTTCCTGTGCAGCACAAGCCAAAGCATTCGCTTTCAGATCCTCCTATTTGTTTTTGAATAGACTGGATTTTTGCAAGCACCTTGCTTTTGGTTTCTCTTGAGCAGCTGTCTTTTGAAAAAGTAGGCAATTTTGGTGGTTTGAAATTTCAGTTTCATTTTTAGAGGTTTATCTCCTGGGACAACAGTATTTTTTGGGTTTTTATCTTACAGTATTATTTTTTGCAGAAAGCACATATGTCTTTCCTTGGCCAGATCTAGATTTCATTCCCTGTAGTTGCAAGTCTCACATTACAAAGTTATCTGTATATATGTATGAGAGAGCAGAAAATCCCCAATAAAACCAACTTTCAAAATTTAATATTTTTGTACCTAATGCTTAAAATATAACTTAGGACAGTCTGTGAGTCAACCTGTGAGTCAATCATAACTTCATGGAACCGGGAAGCAGAAAAGTACATTGACTTATGTTCTGAGCAAATTCCTCAGAAATATCTGCTGTAAGTTTGGCAATCATATATTGGAAATGACATAGGGGGGAAAAAAAGAAGATGTGTTCAGAATCTCAGAATTGTTGTGACCCATCAGTGTGAAACTGCCATGAAAAGGCATGATGTTTTTGCACGTTTGACTAAACTGGTTTAAAATAGGGACGGGTGTAGGGTTTGTCTATGGAGACATTTCTGTCCTATGATAAGAGTATTATAGTAAAAAATAGAGTTGATTCTGTGTCTGACATAAGTATTTACCAAGGAATAAATAGCTGCAAATAGTATTTAAGCTTGAAAGAAAAAGCATGAAACCAGGAAAATGTCATCTCCTCAGGAATTAACTTATGCTGGAAATTGGAAGAAATTCTCTAAAGCAGGGGAATAAGGTTCTGTGATAGCAAACAATCTAAGCAATTAGCATTGTTTTCTAAAGAAATGAGAGTTGTATGAGCAACAGGAATGGCTCCTACCTCTACAAAAATTCCTTCTCCCTTTGGAATACATTGGCCTGTTTGAATTAAAGCTGATACAAAGGAAGAGGCTTTGAAGGTAATTATATTCCTAAAGTTTTCTTGAAAAAAAAAGGCTAAGTAGAGAACCCAAATGAGGAGAAATAGAGAGAAAGTCATTAGTGTGAGTTCATGGTCCTATTGTCAGCAGCATGTCCCTGAGCTCACTAGCGCATTTAAATGCCATGGGAAAGGCATCGAGCAGAGCCCACACTTTTTCAAACACAGGAGCTTCACACTACACTGGAAAACAGGTTTCAGTAGTTCCTCTGCTCACATGTGGTGCATTTCTAACACTGGAGCCTGTCACACAGTGAAAGGGTTTGAACAATGTGTTTGTCTGCAGAGGATCTGGTGACTTTACCAAGAGAAAACATTTTCTGGCCCAGTCACTCATGCCATGTGAAATTAGACACATAATTTCATATTTATTTGAACTTCTTGCATTTACCCTTCACAAAGCAGTCAAAGTTACACCTTCAACTGAATCATATTTTAATGTGTTTGAATTAGATATGTTACTAACAGCAGCTTCTTTTTTTTAGTCATATTAATGATGAACAGTTATGGATATGCCCCATCTGGATATAATCATAATTTCAAACACTCCAAAATTTGTAAGAAATTTATACTGTTCTGAGAAATCCCAGGCAGAGAGGAGATTACTTTTTTTGTGTTTTTCTGATTCACAGTTATGAAATATTTCTGTGGCAACTTCAACAATACCTTTCATGCAACAGAAAATACAAAGTGTTTATTTTTAGGCTTTCATTTGGTATGACCTATCCTTTAGGGCTGTGCCTATTTCCTCTCTTAATAAGCCTCATCCATCTCTCAAAAATGATGGGCATCTTAACTTCATTGCTGGCTGAGTCCAGCGGATGACTGGCCATTTCCCAAGGTTCTGAAATCACAAGCACACTTTGTGTTTTGCCATGAGGAGATCCTATACAGACAGGCATGGGCGAGTGCAAGGAAACGATCCCTCCCATTTCCAACCCGTTCCCAACAGAGACCCAAGCAGGCAGCTTTTTTTCCATGGCTTGGTGACAGATGTTTGCAGACAGCTAACTTTTTTTTTCCGTGGCTTGGGGACAGATGTTACCGTAGGCATTGTCTGATACTCGGTGACCAGCCATCACCAGAGGGGCAGGAGTGACATACTTTTAACATTACAAATTTACTTCTTTGGTCAAGCCTGAAAACCCCTTGAAAGCAGAAGGTGGCTGGTGTAGTAACACGCTCATGTGCTCATGGCAATCTCCCCGTTGTTCCCACTTCTGTGTCAGACGTACTTGCTGTTTCTTCAGCTGTTTCTTGGCTGTGAAATCTCGTAAGCAGAAACTTTTCTCCTTGTGGTCCTTCTCCCAGTGGACTCCTAACTGCCGGCTTGGACTTGTGAGTATACAGATGTTGAATAACAGCAGCAGCGACAGCAGCAGCAGTAATAAAAGAAAGTGTAGCGCTTTGCCTGTGTCAGACTGTGGGTACTTACGTGATCTCTGTTACACAAATCGTGAGCAACTTTGGAGATTATCAGCGGTATTTAGACAACTACATCCCTCATTCTGATGGGAGTTAGGCACTTCAATGCCTTTAAGGGCTTGTGCCTCTGGGGCTTTTCCCAGATAACAGAAGTCTATGGCAGAGTCGGTGGGAGATAAACTTGAATTGCCCACATCTAAGGGCTGGGGGAAGGGCAGACACTACCCCCGGCAGAACGGGCGCAGCTTTTCCTGCCTGCGGCATTCCTGGCCTTTACAGAAAGCCTGGAAGGAGCATGGAGAGCTGGCATGCCGACTGCGTTAAAATGACTAGCTGAAGTTAGACGGCAGCTAAGGACCACGGACCAGAGTTGGACACGGTGTTGCACAATATAACAAAACCCAAACCTGTGTCTCTGTGAAGGGGGGCAAGGGAGTGTGTGAAAGAATACAGCTGTAGGGTTGCAAGACCACCAGTGGCATTCAGCACCTTTCACAACCGGCTGAGCACCTTGCAAGCTACTGGAAACCCGGATGATTTATTTTGTGTTGGGATTTTTGTTCTGTTACGCTTTCACAACGAAGGAGACAACAGAAAATGGGGACCATTTATGTTGGGTGGGGTGTTTGGTTGAGGGGTTTTTGGGGGGTGGGTTTTGGCTTTTTTTAAAGGACTCTGCTCTTTGGACATATTTATGGAAATGGAAATCCCTTTCTATTTTTATAGAGAAAAGTTTCTAAATCATTCTTGAAGGTTCCTCTTTCCCTAAAATTCCTTTAACTCAGCCCATTTACATGTGTGAAGAGGAACATTATCTTTTCTTTTTGATTGCAAGCAGGCACATTTAAAGAAAATTATTTGCATTTTCTCATAATGAGCCACAGTCAGTCATTAGACGGCCAAAGTGATTCCATCCTGCAGGCAGCCAGATGCCAGAAAACACTCAAAGCAAGAGACTGACCCTGCTGCTCTTACTGGACATAGACTTCCCTTGGAAATGGGTTTTGTATCCCATTAAGAAAGGCAGGAACTCGCTTTTAATAAGAGCTAATAAGAAAGTTTATAAGAATTATTTTAAGAACAAGAATTGTTCTTTCAAATCCTCTCTTAAGGAAAGACTAACTCTTTAAGAATTGTTTAACAATGAGTAGCATCGGCAACATTGAATCTACCCATATATCCAAAGGAATCTATGTACCTCCTCTTTTGGACTGACATGATCCTTCTAGAGTAGGAATAAAATGTCTTTATTACTTACTTAAAGGAAAGCAAGCCACGATATTTTTAAAGCCTGGGACAGGAAAGCATTGGGACAGGAAAGTGTCCCAAACTGCTTTTGGAAACACCGTGGCTCTTCCTTAGATGTTACTTATCTTTTCCTGCTAAGAAACCGCTGGGACCGGCAGCTGGCGTGAGCACCGTGTACCCTGTGCCCGGGTCGGTTCCAGGGAGGGAGCCCGCGGGGAGCCCGCCCGTCCGCGGAGGGGATTCAGGGCATCCAGCCCCTCCGGAGCCCTGGGGGCTGGCAGCCCCCGGCTCCCCGGCCCCCGCACCGGGAGGCGCTGGCACCGCCCGGGTCTCCCCGGGAGCGCCGGTACGGCCGTGCAGCCGCAGCGCTAACGGGGGAGGCATTAGCTCCCTCCCGGTGGCGGAGCTTTGTAATCTACATTAGACCGGGGGCTTAAGTGAGGGGGAGGAGGAGGAAGACGCTCCTGATTCCTGGTGTCTTTGTTCCGGCTTGCACACATCGGAAGCGGGGCTGAAGCAGTGTGATCGCTTTGCATGGAAGAGGAAAGACATTTGCAGGCACTCTTGCGCATCCTGGCCTCCTGAGCGGGGTTGGAGGAACGGCGAAGGACACCCCGGTACCCTGCTCGGCCGCCGCATCCCTCCCAGCCCTCAGCCCGCACCCGCTTTTCTCTCCACAGCCCTCCCACCCCCAGTCACCCCCCCAAGATCAAAAGCTCCTTGCTGTTGCAAAAGGACTATTTTCTCAGGCGCCCTTCCCCACCACGGCTTTGTGAAAAGGACAATAGACTCCTGTGTCAGTGTTGTTGGCACCAGCCTTGCATAATACAGGAAGCAGCATTTCCTTTCGGGGGTGGAAAATTAACTTGGACTGTGCGTTTCTCTTTTTATTGCTGACCGTACACACCCCGGGAAATTCGGCTCGCAGGCTCTCGGGAAGGGAAGCGGCAGCAGCCTCTTCTCCGCATCCTCCCCGGCGCAGGGGGAGACCCGGGTGCTACCCGCCCGCCCCGCCCGCCGCGGCGGGGAGTGCCCGGGCGGTGCCGCCGCTCCCGCCCCGCGCAGCATCCCTCAGCTCCCGCTGTCCCTCCGCCTGCCTTGGGCTCGGGGTGGTACGGCCGCGCACAGCTTCTCTTGTTCTGTGGGTGAGAATGCAACCTGCTTATCTCCTTAAGGGGAAAAAACCAAACAACAACAACAAAACCCCAAACCAAAACCAAAAAACCCCAACCAAACCAACCAACCAACCAACTAACAAAAAAAAAACCTCCAAGAAAAAAGGGTCTGTTTCCAGTTGTGAGAGTTAAAAATAAAACAAACGGAGAGCTCTGCCCTTTGACAGCTCACGGTACCTGTGAAGTCCGATTCCACAAAAATAGGTTTTAATCAGTTTCTTCTAAGGGTGTTAGTCCTTGCACAATGGCTGTCCCAGGAAAGCCACACTTGTTAATAGAACATTTGTCTTTCTAATCCAGTTCTCCCCAGGAGAGATTATAGGGTTAAAAAATACATAGCCCTGTATAGACATAGATCTTTGGTGCAAATTTGACTTCAAAAAGACTGTGTGTGTGTGTAAAATATAATACATATTCCAAAACTGTTGCTCAAATGATGTTATGGTCTTCACTGCCTTGTGGTGTTCAGGCAAAGGTAGGTTGGGATTCCGTGACTGATGGCTTCTCCATCTTCCCTCTGCTCACTATTGAGACTGAGGAAAAGTCAGCGCAAACTCTGACCATCTCAGGAGAACTCCCGTCACCAAAATCTTCTGGTCTGCTCTATTTGTCTTTCCCCTTTTTTGCCAACAACAACCCAAACCTTAGCTTCAGGGGATGACATGCTATCTTTGCAAGGTAAAGACACACATGAACCATATCAGCAGGTCCTTGTGCTTGTGAGGTTAGTTTGTGCATAGATCATCTTCCCTCCTAGACCTGTAATGCATTCTGTGTGCACCGAATGACAAGAGAGCATTTCCAGATGAGATTCAAATCCCAAGTTGGGTAGCCCTGAGGCTTTTAAAGTCAGTGGGCAACCCTGTTCTGCATCCCCCATTTATGCTGATCTGACAGTTAAGGTTTTCCTGCACTGAAGGAAGCAAAGATACTAATTTCATAGCATGGAAATGACATTGTTGCATCACTGAAGTAATGCCTGCCCACATCACCATGAGTAGCTCCTGGAACTAGAAGTGAAACAATCTTTTAACTATTCCTGTCAGCTAGTTTAATTTTTTAAACACTTCTATGCTTTACCTTTTTTCCCCATTTTCAAGGAAGTGTCCTGTGGAAAAGAGATACTTTTACTATCTTAAAACTGTTGTCTTGAAAATTCTCTTAAAATCTCTAGTCAGCTATGACTAGAGAATGAAAGAAAAGACAATTTTAGCGCATTTTGGAGGAAGCTTTTACTCCCACTGGACCAGTGGAGCTCTCCTTAGTCTTCCTCTGTACAATGTCATCCTTGCTAATTGCAGATGGAGCTGGAGATATCTCTGACATGGTTTTGGACAAGTATTTCAGCTAGAGACAGGTATGTGAAGTTCCAGGCAAACATTGTATTGAGCCTTCTTTCTCTCCACCTGTTCAGTAGACTTGCATTGCTACTGACTTAGCCCAATTTAGCCCTGGACACAGAGCTCCAAACTTGTGTCCTGAACCCTGTCTCCTGAAATGCCTTTCCCTGTGGTTGTGTAAGTGAACCAGCACGTGGAGCATGGAGTGGTTCTGCTATTTGGGGCACATGTGGTGTAACCGTATGCATTTCTCTGGTGTTGCAGGACCTTGACAGTGCTATATGTATCCCACATTTCCCTGTACAGCTCCCAAGGCACTCCTGTGAACACCATTTCTGTGGCCAGATAACTGTTTGCTTTTGTTCACATTTTGTATCTGATTTGTTCCAAAACAATCACAGCATAGGGCATTTGTGCACATCACTGAGTCACCAGCTTCTCTGGAGCAGCAGCTGCGTGGGCTCCCAGCACGGAGGCCTGGTTTGTGTTATGGTGAGGGAAACACTAAACCTCTGGGGCTTAGTGATTGGGGTGATAAGAGGAAAAGAGCTCTTCATTGTAAGTTTGGTTTTCTTTGCATGGCTCAATGTTTTCTTGGGTAGTTTTCCCTTTTTGACGTGTTTTGGTTTGGTTTTGTGGTTCTTTTGTTGACCTTCTGGTTGTCTTTCCCACTGAAAGGCAGTGACCTTGGTCCAATACCACAGAGAGGATATGCTGTTGATCCTTTCATGTGGTCTTGACTCTTTCTAAACACTTATCCTGCCACATTCATGCACTTACGCCTCTAGGAAAGGCCTATATATATATCCTCTTGGATAAAGAGAAGAAGAAATGGTTGGGAACTAAATTCCAGATGCCTGGGAGATGAAGCCGAGAGCACTATGTCACCACCACACTAACCCTGCTATGCTGAAAGTAGGTTATTCCCATATTGATGCAGGTGTGAGTGCATGTGAGTGGGGTCCAGCACACAGTGGAAATGCTTACTAGCATTCTTCTATTGTACTTGTGTTTTTCAGGGACAAAAAAAAATCTTGTTCCACTCTTTTTTTTTCCTGTTCAGTAAAATACTGCTGAATGCACATATAAAACCAATTGTGTTGTATTTTGTAAGAAAATGTGCATTGTAGTAGATTTTGCCTTTAGTAGGGGATTGAAATCACTGGCTTTCTGCTGTATGGTCCTGACCAGAAGAGGAGATGGGGATAGAGCCAAAATGTTGGATGTGCCAGAGACCAGTGAGGGCCAAATGATTCTCAAGTGAGCCAAGGGCAGTAAGCAGGTAAGAGTTACACCAGCAGTTGTTACACCAGCAAGGAGCCAGAACATGGAATGGCAAGTTTGGGCCAGGCTTAGGTCCAGAGACAGTGATCAGGGTCAGACCATGTCTGGTAATTGCCCAGCAGGGCCACAGTAGTGGTACAAGGCTGGGCATAGATGTACCTGTGTGAGCTGTGGTGCAGCATAAGCAGGGATTGTTCAGTGGTATGGCTTCAGTTTCAAAGCAGTTCCCAAGGAACAGGAGGGGCAGACTGTCTCCTCTGGCTTTCTCCACATCACCTACTGCCAGTGACGGCAGTGACCTTATACTGGACCAGCTGAGCTCCAGCCACTGCAAATCCTGGAAGAGAGATTCTCTCCAGGCCCAAGTATTCCCAACTTCCCAATAAAATACCAGGTAACCTAATTAATTTCTCATGCCAGTTAACTAACTATAATGAAAAATGAGCAGCATCAAATGACATGCTCCCCTTGCCTCTACTTTCTTGTTATGGTTAGACAGCTGGCTGCTTTGCCTGCCCTGAGAAATGAACCTAAGTGTGATGCAGGTGAACACTGACTGGGTACAAAGTCAAGAGTCTCTAGAATATAAGGTAAAGCTCAGCTTTGCTGAGGGAAAGCACCACCATAGCTGCAGTTTATGTTTCTGCACACATTTGCCTATGCATGTGCCCACAGAGGAGGTATAAGGTGATGTCCCAGCAAACACCATAGTACAGAGAAGAGGTCTCAGCTTCTACTTGTCATATTCCTTGAGAAAACTAAGGATAATGATGATGGTAAATGGGATTTCCTTGACAGAGTGCTTCTTGAACTCTGTTCCTGCCAGAGGATGTTAAAATAATGGTGATTGGAAACACCTCATTGAACAGAGAGAGGAAAAGAGAGTCATAGGAAGGTCTTGGGTAGACCTTCCCTCATCTCACCTCTTGCTCCAGGTTACAGTGTCCTCAGTAGCTAGGTCAATACAGAAAGTGCCAATGCTCTTCTAGTCCTCACAGTTCACTGTGCTTCCCATTGTATGGATGTGCTTGCTGTAAGCTGTACCAGTAAAATAACCAGGTTGTAAGTGATTCTCCATAGAAAGTAAGAAAGTTACTTACAATCCTGGACTGTTTCACCGAACTGTTTTAAGATGAGCACCAGAAACAGTTCTAAGCCTCAGAAACAGCTCTGCCAGTGGAACTGATAGAGACTATGGGGAATGGAGTATGGTAGACAGGGAGCGTTGGAACCTTTCACACTGGTTTTGCAAAAATTTTAATGTTTTCAGATTTGATTAAATTTTCAATCCTGGAAGCATCCAGTCATCTTAAATTGAGTTGGCAGATGCAGATTCTGCAGAAGATCTGCAGAGGGAATTCCAGTCTGCTCTGCTTTGTCATCTTTCCTTCTCTCCTGACAACAAGAGCTTGGGACCACCTCAGAGACAGTCTAGTCTTTTCCTGTGAGGTGTCTACCTCTCTGCTGTGAGTACAACACACATCATGAGGTCCCTCAGCTGTAACTCTGACCATGTAGTCTTCTTCTGTGGCCAGGCACTTGCTGTTGCAGGTGCTGGTGGTGACCTTTTGTATAATGCTCTAAACGTTGGAAGTGCCACAAGGAACTATTCTGAGCATCGGTGCAAATAAAGAATTGTTGCTATGACTAGAAAGAGTCAGGTCACTTTGGGAGGGTATCAACTTCTGGTATGAATGAGATTTTCAAAGCTTTTTATTTTTGCCAGATCCACAGGAACTGTCCAAGAAATTCTTCCCAGAAGACTTGGCTAAAGCCTTAACCAAGGATGTTTAAACTGCCCTGTTCCCACTGGGGAGTAAAAACCACAACCTCGGAAGGTGTCCCAGTGACTTGACTAAGTCATATCCATAGGGGAATTGCTGCTCCATCCAACTCCTGAAGCCAGACATGCAAGAGGCAGAGCACAGACAAGAGGCAATGGGCTGGCTGAGTATTCAGCTATGAAAAGTTCAATACGCTCAGGGTAATGTCTCTGTTCCTTTGTCATGGTAGTCTGCTGCTCAACGTGGACCTAAGGTCTGAGAGCCTTGATTACCCACCTTCTCAGTCAGATTTCCTATTGCTCATTTTCTATGTTGTTCCAATGAGTCTTGCTGGCCAGGGATGGGCAAGGGATGGGCAAATGGGAGAGCTGGTGCCTTTGCTGCCTGACAACTTGATGATTTTAGTGTCAGATGTGTGGGTTGTTCACGCAAAAGCTGTACTCTGATCTTCCTGCAGAGCAGAGTAAAATTCAATAATACAAGGTACTGCTGGGCTGCAAGTGAACACTGAAAACAAATGTTGCCTACTCAGAAGACTGTTTCTCCTCTCTCTTTTTCAGCTTCTGTAGTACTGGAGATTGAGCAGATGATCAGTCTTGCAAAATGTTTGCCTGGTATGTTTCAGAGGGCTTACTCTCAGCTGCTAAATTTGGCTGATTTCCTTCCTAGTATTTAGTAATAGTATTTTAACAAACACTAGAAAAATGAAAATTCCCATATTTCAGAGCTGAAGGGAACATAACAACTGTTATGTATCCATTATTCATAGAAACATAAAGTCATAGAATATTCTGATTTGGAAGAGACCCACAAGAATCATCAAGTCCAACTCCTGGCCCTGCACAGGACATCACAAGAATCACACCATGTGCCTGAGGGCATTGTTCAAACACTTCCTGAACTCTGGCAGACTTGGTGTGGTGGGGAAGCTGTTTCAGTGCCCTGTCACACTCTGGGTGAAGAACCTTTTCCTAAAATGCAACCTAAACCTCCTCTGACACAGCTTTGTGATGTTCCCACGGGGCCTATTACTGGTCACCAGAAAGAAGATAAAAGCTCCGTCCCCTCCTCTTCACCTTGTAAGGAAGAAATAGACCACTATGAAGTCTCCCCATCACTCTCCTCTTCTCTAGGCTGAACAAACAAGTCACTTGAGTGCCTCCTCCTAAGTTTTGCTCTTGAAGACATTCACAATCTTGGTCCCATTCCTCAGGACATACTGTAACAACTTGATGTCCTTCTTATATTGTGTCACCCAAAACTGCCCACAGCTGGAGTGCAGAGCAGAGTGGGACATTCCCCTCCCTTGGTCAGCTGGCAATGCTGTGCCTGACACCCACCCAGGATATGACTGACCTCCTGGCTGCCAGGGCTCATTGATAGGGGTCACTAAAAAATGTGAGTCACACTGCGGACTTACATTCAATTTGCCGCTGACATTTTCTGTGGTGCTGCTCTCCACCAGAACCTGACAGACCTGTAGTTATCAGGGTCGTCCTTCTTGCCCTCCTTGAAGCCTAGGACATTAGCCAGATTCCAGTTGAGTGGGATGTCTCCAGATTCATGCTCATGCTCCCCAGGGGGCTCCTGGCTTTGTCCCATGCTGAGTCAGCCTCTCTTGTGCAAGCTGTTGGTTCCATGTGGGCCTCTCTTGGGTTTCCCCTGGCTCTAGAAACTCGCCCTATTCTCCATGATCCCCTGCTCTGCTGTGACATGTGCTTGTACTGGAGCGGTTTGCCTCAATGAGTAATGGTTGAATTCCAATGATAAATTTGGCCTCACATGTGCCACCCACTACTTAGGATCAAACCAAGGCCCAAGATTCCGGTATGAAAGAAATCGTGTTGCCTGCAGGATAGACTTTTGCCTGGGACAGATCTGTGGCTGTCTCGTTAGTGTTTGTCCAGCCACAGCACCTAAACTACTCTTCAAAGGTAGTTTTCATCCTACTGGGTGCTGCGAATTCCATGGTAGTAGTATTAAAAAAAAAAAAAAAAAAGTCAAGTACATTCCACACAGCCCTCCCTTTCACATATGCATTGTACGTCTGTCCAGATGTTCCAGTTTAGGTATTTAGACTGTCCAGTTCCAGGCACAAGCTTCCTGCTGTACCTCCCTTCTGCTTTGTGGGAATATCTGCTTCTTCTTTCTTTCCCGTATCTCACTGCTAGGGCCTTTCCATTCTACAGGCTCCACATCTCATCTCTCCCTGACCTTAACATATAAAAGAGTGAAAAGAGGTTAGGAGCAGATCTTCAGGTTTGGCCTTCCTGGTCCTCAGCCCCTTGAGTGGATCAGGAGCTGATGACATCTGTTGGAGAAGGAAGAAGCTATGTCTTGCCAAAGAAATGTGGTCTTTGGAGGCCCATGACTGAATGCAGCTGTGATGTAGGAGGTGTGAAGAGGATGGGAAGCAACTGGTGTGGCACAGCTGCGGAGCTTGTGATTGGGTTTGCATCATCTCAGACTCAGCACGTACTCAGCACTGGGTTGGCCAAAGGCAGGCACAAACTGTTCCTTGAGGTCCTTCCATAGGGGGGCCCTTGCTCCTAGGGGGTCTAAGCTGTCAGGATGCTCAGTGTCCTAGGTCTTGTTGGTCTGTCCTCCCTGGCTGACTGTTTTCCCAGCTGCTGTCCTCTCCAGTGGAGGAGGCGACTTTGTGTGAGTCATCCTCTTCGGGAAAGAAACCTCTGGGTTCTTCCCCCCGTGGTGTGAGCAGCTGAGGGGGAAGGTATCTATAGCTATTTTAATTTCAAGGTCTCAGCTGGGGGCAGGAAGATTGGAAAATGCAGACTTAAATTTGTAGCTTAGGGTGTAATTTATGAATAGGAGTTGAACAGACGCGTGCAGGAAATATTCTCACAGACTTTAAACTTTAAGGCTAAACAGTTCTCAAGTTAAAAACAACATCAACTTCTTATTTTTTTTCTTGCACAGGATGGTCTGGTGGGACACGGGAGGTCTGAGTTCTATTTGTGTCTCCTGTCACCAGCTTCCTATGACCTTGGACTAGCTGCCTAACCTCTCTATGCGCCTCCGTTTCCTTCTCTGTAAGAGGGGGATGATCACATTTACCTGCCCCATGGAGACACTCTTGTGACTTATTTCATAGCATAAAAATATAGGAAGGGCCACCACACCAGGTCAAAGTCCTGACTCACGCAACAGCCTTTCTCTGGCTGCACAAGGAAAAAGTGGAAACACAGGGCTTGAGTTTTGCTGTCATGGGCTCTCTGCTGATTTTTCACAAAGTAAAACATGTATGGGAAACATGAGGTATGTGCATTGTGGGGTAGAAATATATTTCCAGCGTTGCTCTGGATGTTACAGAGTCAGTGAAGGCCGGCAGGAGAGCTGGCAGGGCAGACTCTGAGCATCCTTAGCCAGTGCTGCCCCTTCCTGGCTTCCCTGCTCTGAGCGCTTTCAGTGCTGCTGGCTGGGGACCTGTGCTGGTCGGGGCCAGGCCCCGCACAGAGCGGCCTGCCTCGCTGCTCCCTCTCCCCAAGGACGGCGGGGAGCGAAGCCCCGGGCCCCTGGGGCACGGGCAGCGCTTTTGGGCGCTCCGAGCATCGCACCCGGCAGCCGGGGAATGGCTGTAAGTGGCCCAGCAACCCGTGACGGGGACGCGACGCTGTCGAGGTTTTCCTGCGGAGCCGGAGAGGGGCTCCGCAGGAGCGGGACCCCACCGCTGGGCATTCGGTCCAGGAATCGCAAGCCCGCTGCGCGCCCTCCGCCGGGGAGCCCGGCGACGTGCGAGGGACCAGCCCCGCTGCCCGCCCCGGCAGCGCTGCGGCCGCGGCGGCTGGAAGCAGCCCGGACCCGGGCTCCGGCGGGACGGCACGGCCGGGCTCCCCGGGGACCGGGAGCCCCGGGAGCGGGAGACCCGCGGGGCAGCGACACCGTGCCCGCCGACGGGCGGGAGGGCGAGCGGGCGGGGGACGCGTCCCGGGGAGGGCGTGCTCCCGGCGGAGGATGTGGGCGGGGGGGGGGTGGAGGGGTGCGCGGCGAGGGGTGGAGAAGTTATAAATCAGCGAGGCTGGGGCTGGCGGGTATCTGATGCCCGTGGGAGGTGAAGCTGGCAGGGCGGCCCGCAGCGGATACTCCCTTTCCGCAGGTCGGGCCGGGCCGGGGCGGGCGGGTAGGACTCGGGGGCTGCTGGATGCGGATTCCGCTCCTCGCTTTGCCGTTATCTCCGCCACCGCGGGAAGCGCCCGGGACCGAGGAGAGCCCGTCGGAGCCCAGCCGGCGCCCCTGCCCCTGCCTCGCCGCCGTCGGCAGGGGAAAAGCCCTGCGTTCCCGCAGGCAGGACCATGCCCCGCCAGCTGCTCTCAGGGACCGTGCTGCTGGGAGCCGCCCTCCTGCTCGCAGGTAAGGGACCGCGGGTACGCGCTGCCCCAGTCAGACCCCACTCTGCGCCGAGCTCTCTGCGACGGGCTGTACCTCCTCGGCTGCGCCTCCCGCGCCCCCGACCGGTCCCGCAGCACCTCGCTTGTCGGCTGGAGCCGGCGGGCACCTGCCTCCCCTTAGCCCCTCTCCTCTAGGCAGGGCCGGGAAAGTGATCCCTGCTTTCCAGGGAGCGGAGAAACGCCGCATCCCCGAGTGGTCGTTATGCTCCGGATCCCCATCGGCGTGCCCCGGGAGCCGTGGTGCCTCTCCTCTTCCAGGCAAGGCAGCGGTGGCGTGGAGGCGAGCTTCTCCCGGGCACAGGGCACCGCCGGACATCATCGGGAGTTGTCCGAACCGGTGCATCGCGGAAAGAGAGCATGTCTTGGCTGCAGGGCACGCTTCTTTCCTCCGCACTTTGTTTTCGCGTGTCCCAGCTCTGCCCATGAAGCGCCAAATGTGCACCTTTTCTTGGCAAAAATCGAGGTCCTGCTGCCTCCCTCCCGAGCAGGTCGGCGGAGCACCGGGGGCGCTCCGTGCGGGGCTGGCTGCCGGGTCCTACTGGAGAGTGGGATGGAGCTGCTCTCCGGTGCCTGCATCCCGCAATGATGGGGATGGATCACTGCAGATTTGATGCTCTTAACTGAGTTTTATTTTACTTTGGGCCAAGAGCCAGTCCCCGTGGGCCGGAGCGGCCCGGTGGGCAGTGCGTCCCTGGTCACCTGGGAGCAGGGCTGCGTGGTGGCCGGGCAAAGGCCGGTCCCGCGTGGGCTCATGGCTCGGCAGGGCCGCTGCCCTGCGGGGATGCCCGCGGAGAGGGGCGGACCGGCGGTCCCGCAGCCCGTCCGCCCCCGGGCTCCCGGTGTCCGGCCGCGGGGCAGCGCGCACGGCCGCGGGGCGCTCGGCGGGGCGGCGCTCAGCAGAAAGGGGCAGGCGGCCGGCGAGGAGAGAACAAACCTCGGGTGGGGAGGCGAAAAGCCGAGCTCCCCGTGAGACAGCCGTCGAGAGAGGCGTTCCTGCGGTCAGCGGCGCGGCCGCCCGGCCACGCTGCCCCTCGCGAGTGGCCGGGGGCTCGGTCTGCTCCGCGCCGCTGAGCCCAGGGGAGCGGCTCCGCTGCCTGAGGCTGTCCGGGAGGAGAGCTGGCGGGGCCGCTCCGACGAGAGGTTTTCCTGCTCGGGAAGTGCTGATTCATCAGCTTTGATACAGATATATAGGTATTCTTCTACTTTTTTTTTTTTTTCCTCTTTCTTTTCCCCAGGAAAGTGGTAATTTCCCCACATTATTTGTCTCTGCCTAGGAGGTTCTTATGCCCAGGATGAAATAGGCACAGGGATAGGACACCCACCCTGGATACAGGAAATGTGGATTCAGATCCTTGCCAGGCTTCCTTCACAGCTTGAGTTTGAACTTCGGCGTCCTGCTCCTCCATGGGCTCCTGCAGTGACCAGCTCTGCTAGGGGACTGGCTTCCTCTTTCCTGTCGGAAAGGTTTTCCATTGTGCAGATCATGGCAAGCCCACTGCCCAGGGAGAGGGTGGGCTCTGTGAGCCAGGGGCTGTGAGAAAGACCCTGGTTCACCTTCCTGTTCATGTGCACCCTAGGCCAGTCCCAATGGGAAAAGCTTGGCTTGCTTAGGGGACAACCTGGGGCTCTGGGTGCTGGGGACAAACATCCTGATGGTTGGCTCAGGTGCTGTAGGCATTGGAAAGTTGCTTCTCAAGTTTGGATGAGTGCCTTTACAACCATTTTCCTGGAAATTCATATCCTCCCCACGTACAAGACATTGTGCTCAAATCAGAATTTAAATGTTTTCAGACTCATTGGATTTCTTGCTTTTTTTGTTTGTTTGTTTTCTAGAAAAGCATTCTTGCTCAGCTTCTTCTGGGCCACTGGCAGAACTCTCCATAGTTGTGTTTGCATGGAGAGTTTGAAGGTTACTGTTGAAGTGGTGGGATGTTTTGTACCATACATCTCTCTGTGCTTTTCCTCCCATTTCACCCTCCTTCACCACTTATTTACTTACTTCTCTTACTCAGGCTGACCAGCACTTGCTGTTTCCAATGCTCTTGATGAAATTCAATTCATCACTGGTCCCCTCCTGTAATTCAGTCTCTGCAGGTGCCTGCTGAGATTCCCTTTACTGACAGGTTCTAGAGGAGATTCTCAGAAAGAGACAGTGGTTCAGAAAGAACCTAAAAAGACCTCCACAAGGTGGAGACTGAAGAAGGTATTTCAGCTCACATAAGTCTACTTAATAATTTAAAATTCCCTAAAGGAACATGCAGCCTACAAGCTTTGAGAGTCCCTATTTGAAAAATGAGATTAAGGAAATTCAATTCATTTGACATGTGAGTGTTGGGCACTTCAGCTCTCTTGTGCTTCAGCTCTATTTTGGTTAACTTGGGAAAGAGCAATACTCCTTTTTCTGGGTTTTGCATAGTGCTCACATATGTTTTCTTTATATCTCATAATTATTTATTCCATAAATTGTATTGTACATGCTTGCTAATGACTTTACACATAATGATCAACGTGAATATGTGGTTGCTGTATTAAGTTCAATCTCTGAGTCCTCAACTTTGTATTACTATAGTTTTTAATCACTAGCATTTGGGATTGTGAAGGACTGTGTTTAAACCGTGAAAACATCAGACTCTGCAACCTGGATCAAGGCTTATGTGCCACGTTTCCAGAAACATAAACTGATGGTTTAGCTTTATTTCCATCTCTATTTCTGGCTTTCCACAGAGAAGTGGTACCTCACAATTTGCAGAAGGTAAATAGACTCTATTACAATCTTATCTGTGAACAGCACTATGTGATCTGAGTTATTTCAGTTGGAACTAGAACATCGAAATCCCCAGTGGACTTTTCAATTTCATGGCCAGCTGGAAAAAATGAAGGAAGAAATTCCAGGTTAAATCTAATCAGTGCTGAGGTTAATTTCTTGCAATAACTAACCTGACTTCTCTGAAAGTACAGTTCAGATGGAAGTTAATATGTTAAGGCTTCAATTTGATCTGAGTACTTACTGAAGCAATGACACAGACATAATGGTCCAGTTTGGGATTAGGGCTGGAGTTATTAATAAAGTTGAGAAAAACTGGCTTTCCCACTTCTTCTGGACCTTCATAGAAATGGGGCTCCCTAAAAAAATCCAAACTGTATTCACATAAAGAAGAAGAATTAGGCACTGCTATATATGAAAGATTTTTAAAAAAATGTGTGTATGGGGTAAAAGCATCAAACTTCCTGACACAGCTAAAGGAAATCATTTACCCAGCTAACTGATGTTTTACCAGACAGGTGTTTTGCCAATGTGCTCCACACAAAGTTAGATTTCATTCTCTTACTGCTGGTGTAAATCTTGAGCAACTCCTTTGGGCTAGGCTAGCATCTTCTAGATTTACAGTTTGTATTGGATGAAATAAGGACTTGGCCTATGCTGTAGCAAAGAGCTTCATATCCAGAAGCACTCAATACATTTAGAACCCTAAAAATTTGCCTTGGAGGAGATTTGAGAGGTTTTTTTGGTGTTGTTGGGTTGGTTTTTCTCCACATCTAAACAAAAATAAACAAGCTGTCTATTTTTTGTCAGATGGTTCAAAGACTGAAACCAGTAGCCTTTCACACTGTGTGGGTGTATAGGACAAAAGGAAATTGTCCAGATTTGCAGGACAGTTGATAAGTCCTTATAGTTTAATGTGGTTTGGAAACTTCCAGCACACTGTTTATCAGCTTGCTAGTTTTCATGTCTGACTGAGATTGGGAAAGGAGGAAGCTTGGCAGATGAGGGTTAAGGTTCGGTGTTTCAGAAGTCTGTGTCCAGAGGGGCTGTGGTGGGACTTCAGCAGCAAAATTGTTCCTTTGAATCTCCCAGAGTCAGGGTTTGGGACTTTCTGCTGCAGGCCCAGTGGGAATGGGAAGCAAGACTGCTGCAAGAGTAGGTTTTGAATGAAATGTCCAATCACAGCCACCTCTGCTCTTGGAGACAAGTCTCTTCTCTCCTGTTGGTGTGAGACCTTCAAGAAGCAAACCGCTCCCTCCAACAACATGCTTCATCTTTAGATCTCATCCTTGCCTCCAATTGTCTCTTTTTTCCCCTCTACCAATATTTGTGAGAATGTAGAGAAACATTTCTGAGTATATTTGAGCATGAATTCTACCCACAGATAGAACCAGGCATTTGCCTTTGTGATGCATCCTTACTGCAAGTATTCCTGCAACTGGGAAGCAACCTTTCCCAAGCATCCTCAGCTGGGAATGATCTGACATCTTGATGCATCATGGGGAATTGCTTATCCTAAAATTGGTCCAGTGATTGTCAGGAGGGTGGCCACACAGTTTTTTTTTTTTACTGAGATGCAGAAGACCAGATTCATCCCCCCACAGTTGGAGATCACTACTGCATAAATCCTGATGCTTAACAGAAAGAACTATGCTGCAAGGAGGAATTGGAAAAGTGGAAAATGCAGTCATTAGTGCTCTCTCCAAAGCCAGGCATGGCATAATACCACGCCTTTGTGACCAGCAGAGTAAACTCATGATGGAACTAAGCAAAGTGTTAACAGATTGAGAAAGCAACAGTGAGGGCAAAGAGATTTGAAACTATAGATCTCAGAGGTACTTTCGTCTGAAACTTAAGTCTTGAGCCATTGAGATGTATGGAGAAATTTGGACATGGAATCTGGATGACTGTTTCTTCTGCATTAAGTCATGTTTGCATTTGGGGTGGTTTTTTGTGTGGCACAAGGAGTGGAGATGTGCCAGACTAAAGATTAAGAGGAGGATGATTTAGCATCAGTGATGCATCAGTGTATTCAAGACCATTATAGATGTCTGTGCAATAGTTAATAGATTTATTAATCATCTTTCTTGGACTTTGGTTTGTCTTGTGCTACTGGTGAAGCAAAAGGTTCATGTTCATGGTGACCTGATTTTACTCTCTCTGTTGTTTTCCCCTCAAATCACAGTTGATTTTTCATTACTGAAATCCATATCCACTATGTTAAGTCACCCCTGCAACATATTTAGAGCATAATTCAGTGTGATGTTGTTGACACTGATTTCTCTTGGCATGATTTTTCTGGGTGGTGGGGCTGCTTTTCTATCAGTCATTGGCATGTGGTACTGAGCACTTGTACAAAACAACCTCTTTTTAAGTTGTATTCCTTCTGTTGGAGCTATGGCCTTGAAACAAGGCTCTCTTTGCTGTTGGAGCAGCTGAAGGATGGGCAAGGGGCTAGAAGGCAGCTGCTTCTAGAATTTCAGTGGCTTAAAGAGGCTGTGGCAATGTGGTGCCATTATTTCCTCTCCGTGCCTGGAAGCAGGTGAAGCAGGCAGAGCACAGTGGTCCTTGAGAACCAAGGACCTGTGAGCAGATGTCTCTGCTCCTCAGATGTTCTCTCAGGAAGCCTGTGCTCTGGGAACAGACCCCCTGCTTAGTGCGTGGGGAGCAACAAGGGATGAGTGTGAGGGCATTTCATGAGAGGAATTTCACAATTTCACATAGCTCACTTAAGCGTCCTTCCTGTGGGATTCTTCCTTGACACAGAGTGAAGGAATTCACCCCTTTTGTTCCCATTGTCATTCCTCTATGGAAAAACCTCTCATCAGGATCACCATAGACTAATGTTAACAGAAGCGTGAGAGTTGCCATCCTGGATCAGACAAGGGCTTTTTTAGCTTCATAGCATGTCTTTAGTGGTGTCCAGCATTTGATCTTCAGGAAAGGTTCAAGAAGCCTTGCAGGAAACAGTTATCTGATAAAATTCTTAAGAGCGGAATATTTCTTTTTGTAGTATAATCTAAAATCCAATATTATTTCATAAGAAACCATGGGACTGAGGTTCAAGGAAACCAAAATTTAGTTGTTGTCTATGCTTATGCAAGTGGGAATTACATAGTGGAAATAAATCACATTGAACTGTATAATATAGAGAGCTTTCTTGTTCTGTTGTGCTGAAGGTGTTTGGGGCACCTTTCTTTGTCTCATGCCGTGCTGCAATTGACAATCATTCTAATCTATTTTGTAGGTATTAATGATTATCATTTCCCAACGTAATTGAGCCATAGGCAATCTTGCCAGAAGATTTCTGTACATGCATCCACCTCCTTAGACTTGGTGCTTTAGATGTCATTTAACAGCAAAGTGGGTTTTGCTCCTGAGCCGTTGCAAGGGACTCCTGTGCAGACTGTTCCAGTTCTTCTCACCTCTCTATTTTAAATTGTTGTGCTGCATTATTTACTTGCTCTTGTTTTGAACCTGGGGGCTTTACTTATAGCTCTGCTTTATAGGTTCAAGTGGGGTGGATGGAAAGTTGGTTTCCTGAATTTTCTTTTTGTCTTGGAGCACTTCAGGACAGTTCAGCTCTAAGGATGGAGCTTTGGAAATAACCAGCAGTCTTCAGTAAAGTGTAACTCCTTCAGCTTTGCTTTACATTTTCTTTTACATAGTTCCTAATTTGTTTCTGTGCTTACAACTTAGTGATTACTACTGCCCCAGATGAGTTTGACAGGCCTGTGTTGCTGGCTGAGCAGGTAGATTACTGGCAGGTAGGCAGTTTGTCTGTCTTTATGAAGGTCTTCCAATTCAGTCCTATTATATTGCTTCATTTGTCCTGCCAGGCAATCTGTTACAAATTTTAAGTATCAAACTGGTTAAGAAATTTAGTTTGGCCAAGAAAATGTACACCTTTACTCTAAATTCCTAGAAATTCTAAATTGGTTTTGTGTCAATTTTAATGTACTTGCTTTCTCTTTCCACCATATCACTACTTTTCTACTCACTTATTAATGGGATAAAATTTCTGAAGAATATTGAACTGATGATTATGTGCTAGGATCTGTCAGGGTGGAATTAGAGCAGAGGCATCACAGTTGCTGACACATGTCAGTAGGTAGATCTGAATACTCACAGACATAGTCTGGATGGGGCTCCCTACGCTGTGTAAGCAGCACAGGCTGAATTGTTTGTGGAGGCACGAAATGCCACTCCTGGGTGAGTGCCCACTGGCTGATCACATGGCATTCCTTTGGCTGGGCAGATGATGGAGTCACATCCACTTCTCATCTGAATGGCCTGAGCAGGATCTCCGTGCAGGGGCACATCAAGGTGGAGGGGTGTAAGTGCCACATGGATTTGTGCTGAATGTGGCTGTGAAAGCGCTGATATAGCCTAGCTCTGGTATTACCAGCCTCAGCTGACCTGTTTTGTTTTGTTTTTAAGCTTGGGCATTTTGGGTATTTACTCCATTGGAGTGAAGACCAGACTAAGGAGGACACAGTTGTGGTATTTCTCTTCTTTTCTCAATGCACATCACACATACGTGTGTATTTTGCCTTCTGGGTGTGGTTTACCAAAGTGGTCCCACAAGGGTTCATAACAGAGGTGTCAGACTGTGCATTTGGATATCCATTTTCAATTCCGTGTGCTCAATGGGAAAGAAGAAAGGTTGTGATTATGGCTGGTTTTATTCCTTCTCTGTAAATATATCCTCCTTACATAGCTGATGAAATGAGCACCTTTATAAGGCTAGATATTGGCCAAGATGCTCATTTCAGAATCTATATTTCTAGAGATATTAAAACTTGATGGATACCACAGGAAACCAAGATGATTTTTCTCTCAGATCTCTGGCTGTTAAATATTGAAATTTACTTTTCATTGGCATTATATAAAGTGCCTGTGCTCATGCATGGAAGTTAGCTGGTGAGTTTAGGGCAAATGGGGCTCAAACTTCTGATGACCTGATGAAGCAAGTGCCTTCAAGTGCATCTTGTGAGACACAGAACATGGAACTGTATGGCCTTGGTTGCACAGCTATGATAGGAAATGTCAATAATTTCAATTAGTAGTAGCTGGAATTAGATTTATGTCAAATAACCGGCTGAAGTTTGTTTGATTTCTATATCCAAACTTTTACATGAACAACCCCTCCCTGCTCTTTATTAGAAAGACTTTATCACAAGCTTCTGTAAAACCAACCTGACCTAGCTAAGGCAAATACTAGCAAAATGTTTGGCAGTTATTGGGGAAATCTATATTTGTTTACATTTGCAGCTATTGGCCATATTGACATGATAGTGTGTCTGCTCAGAAGTGTTAATGAAGTATTATCAGAACTGTTGCGGTTTTTTTAGCAACTGAATGTTTTGCTTTGGCTCTGTAACATTTAATCTTACATCAGTGTGTATACTCATCTAAGAACAGCAAATGCATACAGAAAGTAAATAAATTATAACTTCCTCTGAGATCTAGAACTAAAAAGGAAGGGGCACACTTGTTCAAATACCTTTTTATGCCTATGAAGACCTGTTTTGGGCAGTTGCACATCCATTTTCTCTAGTGACTGATTTTAGTCCCATGGAGTCATGGTCTAGGCTTTTAGTCTTCATTTAATTTAGAATTCATTTAATCTACTATTACCAACCTTATGCTGTTCAGACTTTACTATAGTGTGTATCATAGAGCAGCTCAGCTTTGCCATCCACTAACCTATCTTTTTTTTTTTTTGGCTGGCACTTATGTCCTAATGGTACCTTAAATTCTTAAATTATAATTGAGATTGATCAAACTAAAGCATTTGATCCAGAAATTGCTTGGCATGTGTTGCAAAACATCAGACGAGAGGAATGGGATGCCTCTTTTGGACCTGAAAGGGATGATTGGTAATTTTTGTGCCTCAATGTGTACTTCGTAAATAAATAGCATCCAATAGTTTTCTTGGTCTTGAGTGCAAAAGAGAAGAAAGTTTCAGTCACCACAGAGATATGCGAAGTGATGGCTCTTTTAAGGAGTAATACAGCTTGAGCTGTTTCTTCTACCCTGAGGGTGTATCTGTCTGCCAGCAATGTACCAGCACACATGGTGCCTCTCTTTGCACAGGAACCAACAGGAAACAAGTACAAAACTACCTCTGAGTCCAGGGACCTGTATCTGTTAACACTTGTAAATCCCCACAGCTCTTAATTGACCTGCAAAGTTTTGCTTCAGTAGAAACAGTAGTTGCATTTTGCTGCTTCAGGTCATGAGTTTGCTCATCTGGACCATTGTCAATGTCGGCTTGGGACAAAGTCACACATCCTTGCTCTCTCACAGTTAAGCTGCCCTAGTTTCTCTTCTGCAGGCTTCAGGTGTGAAGTTTGGATTTACTTCAGAGAAGTGCTGTGAAATTAGATGACTGTGAGGTTTCCTTTAGATGAGGACTTAGATGGCATCTGAAAGACCTGGAGATACCACTTTGAATCTCAGGGCTTATGGTTTGGCACTGTAGTTCTTTCCTGGAGACTGTTTCTAAGTACAGGCAATGGAGAGGGTGCTTTTACCCCTGGGAATAGGAATCAGGCTGTGCTGCTGCCTTTGCATGTGCCTGAGCATCAGAAACCCAGGTGACAGATGAGATGGGGACTACTGATGCCGTGGGGATAGAAGAGTGTCTCCTTCCAGCAGCAGTTCTTCCTAGCCACCAGCACTCACAGGAGAAAGCTTCATTATGCAGGGTGCTCTCTTCTCCCTCTAGTCCTGTGGCAGGACCAGGGCAGACGGTTACACATCAAACACCAGGAAGATTTTAAGACAACTCTCCCTAAAAGTTGTCCTGTCTTTATAAATGCAAGTATTAATGCTGAAGAGAATCTCAGTGTTGATTAAACTGGAAGGACCTTTTGGTCAAGACCTCTTCATATCATATAGTCAGATAGATGTAAATTGCAACTTTAGGTGGATCTTAAGGGTTGACCATAAGTTTTTTTCTCTTTATGTACCTGTTTCATCTTTAATAGAGTGAATTGGTGTAATGATGTAATTGCAATTATTATGGATAGGTACAACTGTTTGACCAAAGAAATAGTTATATTTACTTACAGAATGGATTGAAGAACCTTTTAAAGCGATGGTAATGCAATCGCTTGTCAAGAATGGCTCTGAAATAAATAAAACTACTGATATCCCAAGTTTCCTTACAAAATGGAGTAAAGCCATATACTCCATTTGGGGTTAGCTAGTGGCCATGTTCTGGTTAAGGTGCTGTTGCAGATCAGTCAGCTCATTTTCACTGGAGATACACCAAAGTTCAGTGCACTGGGTACTTTACACATTCATTTTTACATTTTCATTGGGAGTCCACAATTGCTTATTAGTTGTACACATGTGGATATTCCCATTCCCTTCAGTGGAATGATTTACAGGGAAGTGCTCATAAGCAAGAGTAAAGTCCTGGGCTGCATCTGAACAGAATGACTGATGTTTTAAGCAACACAGAGGTGGAGAGCCTGTTAAGAAATAACCTGCCCTCTCCTTCCAATGC
Source organism: Acrocephalus scirpaceus scirpaceus (assembly GCA_910950805.1). NCBI lineage: Eukaryota > Metazoa > Chordata > Aves > Passeriformes > Sylviidae > Acrocephalus > Acrocephalus scirpaceus. The sequence goes on along the minus strand of OU383774.1, from coordinate 47,712,112 downwards.
AGGAGTGTCCTCTACAAAGTACATTTTTGCTGAACATTTGAATCACAAGGAAATATTTGGTGGTAAAACCCTCAAAAGCTCAGTTATGTTCACAAGGGGCAAAACGTGCAAATCCAACAGTGAATGAAACAATTACTTCATGATGGATAACTTTATTGCCCACAGATGGCACTTTAAACCCAGAAGGTCAGATTCTTTGTACACACTGAAGTTGCAAAGATAAACTGATCATTCTCCTTAACCTCTCATTGTGCAGGTGAAAAAAAGATTAGTCAACATGTTAAGGATGACAGGAGTGGCTGGAAGACAGTCACAGCCCCAGATTATGGAAAAGATGTTAGAAAGTCATCAAACCTGTTAACTTCAAGGAAATTTAGAATAACTTCCAATATTGTAAATTTTTTAAAGTAAGTCTTAGAGCTAGCTTTTGGATTGCCTTTCTTTAGCCAAAGGTAGCAGAAATTCTCTGTGTGTGAAAAGAAATTTGAAAGTAGAAACTGGAAAATAAGAATTGGAATAATAACCCAGATCATGGTCCCAATTTTGAGTTCAGCAAATCTATAATTTTTAAGAGAAACCAAGATTTAGCAAAAATCAGTGGCAGGTTCATCATACATGCATGGTTACTCATTTGTCTGTAGAACTGGACATATAACATATTGAAAAAATATATGCATGTTCATTTATTTTATCTTTTTTCATGACTTGTGATCAGAGGGTTTTTTGGTTATCAGATAATTCAAATTTTTAGTTACTTAATTCAGAAGAGGATCAGATTTTTTTGCAGAGTAGAAGTTAATTGAAGAAAGCTTTTTCTTTTTTTCCCATGCAAATCATATATTGCTCTCTTCTTTCTTAAAAGAAAATTGTTCTCCCCTTACTTTACTTAGAATGCTAACTTTTGCAATCTAAATCAATGCTTGCTCATTAATTAAGCAACCCCATCAACTGACTTTCACATGTATCTAATAAGCCTTCCATAACAAATAAGCCTTCCATAACAAATAAAATGTGTCCAAAAAAATCACTCCTTTCCCCATGGGAGGAGATTCCTCAGTTATCAGGATTAATTAGTTCTCTTGTTGTCACATGAAAAGAAGTTGCACCCCTCAATGTAGGTCAGTGTGAGGGTAGGCTGCTGATGGTCTCTTAGTGACAGGCACAATGATAAGTGAATGTGTCCTGTTGAGCCATGACCCTTCAGAAAAGACAGTGTCAAGTAAAATGCCCACAAAAGGTACATAGAAGGCATAATCTGCTTCTAAATATTGACAGTAGGAATTTCCCTGCTATTCTCCTTCCTTTTTCTTTCTTGGTAAACACGTCAAACTCTATTGCATTTGTACTCTGCATCAGTTTTGAAGCATTTAAAAACGTAAGGAAACTAATGACCCATGAATAGATAGGATGTCAAATAAAGCTATTTTTCTTCAAGACTTAGCATCTTGCTGGTAAAAGCATTGTCTCCCATACTTGTAAAAGCAACAACATTGGCTTGAAATAAGACCTCAGCTTTTTGTCAGTGAAAAACTGAAAAAATGAATATATAACCAGGCTTGTATCTCTTTCCAAATACACTGACATTAAGTCTTGAATGTTAATATGATTAACTACTGAAGTTAAGTGTCTAAAATGTACTTGAAATCAATGATGAGATGCTGGCTTGTGTCAATGGGAGCAGTCAGACAAACACTAAGCACTCTTTAAGGTCCCACACACAATATTTATAAATACTGTGCTGTCTTTTAGATATATGTAAAATGTGCAGAAGGGCAAAAGCTTGAGTATGTATCCAGTATATTTGGGTTTCTTTTGCCTACAAGATGGGGTGAAAAGGTAGATGGTTTTGTTATGTTTTTCCTTTGATTTTAGTAGCTCTGAGGCAGACCTGACATACAGGCTTCCAGGCTGCCTTTTTTTGTACCCTTCATTTAAGATCGATCTTAAGGTTTTCACGTCTTTGCTCATATCACTGTAAAGTTATGAAGAGAAAAAACCTTGTAACATTTATGACGGTTTCTTGCTTGCTCGTCACCTTTGGCAGACTTTGAAAGCAGCAGCAGCCCACGTTCTGAGGGCTGCTCTGCTGGTGTCAGCATGGGTCATGGTGCTGCAGGACTGGATTTTCTCCTGGGCTCGGGGCAGTGCCAGTGCCCAGCAAAGCCAAGCGCTCAGCACCGCAGGCATGACCAGGCACCACAGACTCGCTCTCCTGTCTTGCTGTCAACACCTGTCACTCACATGGATTTTTTCCACTTTCCCACCAGTTTTACACAGGAAGCAACCTACATGTTGCTCTCTAGCAACTAGTTTGAGTGTTGCAGCCCTAGCAGCTGGGCTTTGATCCCAATGGTTTCCTCTGGCAGACCATCACTGGTGTTTTTTTCATACACATTGAACTGCTTGTAAACACTGTTGCATGCTTTCAGCTTTTCCAGAGCCTCAAATAAGGAACAGTTCAGGGAAGCTTGAGGTCAAGCTTCCCCTGAAGTAAAAACCAAGATTCATAAAGCTGGATATAAACTCTGCCTTCTTGGGAGAGCATCTGAGCCTTCAATTCTGGGATGACAAGAGGAATGCAAATGAAATGAGGGAATGTGGGAGTTTCACTAAACCATCAGATTGTTTAGCTGGAGGATGTTGACAAACCCTCTCAACCAGAGTGCCTGGGTTGCTCTCCAAGAAGCTGCCTAGGCTGTTGTAACATCTTATCTCCGTTTCTCAGGGATCAGCCTCACAGGCATTGTTTCAGAATGGTGAATGAGAAGACTCAGACTGCAAGCATCTATGGGAGACTATCCCATAAAAGCACAGAGGGCACTTTAGGAGAATCAGCCCTTTAGAGCTGAGATCCCTAAAGGGCAGGTGTGAAAAATGTGTGTTTGCAATGCATATCACTAACAATTACTTCTTCAAAGATTTCCTACACCATTTTTTGTCCCCTCTTGTCAGCTGGCAGAATATATTAATTTCTAGTTAGAAATATGATTGTCTAGACAAATTTCAGGGGGTCTGTGTATATGTACTCCATTTAAATCTATAGTGTTATTTGTGGTGCAGTCCAGAAGACCTCTTTATTCTAAAAAGTTATTATGCCCTTACTTGAAACTTGTGCAAGTGAGCTATAATTTTGTTTACAGCTATGTTCAAATGTACCCTTTAAATCTTGTTTTGAATTGGCACAGATGATAGAATATATCAGAAAACTACTGGAGCCACTTCTTAAATAAGATATACAGAGCTAAAAAGAAAGCTCCTGAATTTGGAGCAGCCATTGACTTTGATGTGTTTATCCATCCAAATTTTAGTCACCAATCTCATCAGGAACTGGTGTCCAAAATTTCCTGCTCTAGTCAACAAAAGAGGGAGGTGTTTCTGATGGGTGATTCATAGCCCCAAGTAAAGTTCATGTATTTCTACTATGTTTGGTACATACAGCTGTTCATACTTGGCTGTGGCAGGGACCTCTTGGAAGGACTTAAAATAACCAAGCTAAGACTGTACTTGACTGAGTTTTAGAAGAAAAATCTGCCTTACCCTTGACTATAAGATGCTGCTTCTCCCATATGTTGACAAAGTAATACTTTCCCTTGGAGTAAAGTGGTTTGGGATAGTTGCTCTTGCTCTCTCTCAATGCTGAAATATTTACAAATTACATTTGAGTCTCAATTAGACTACAACTGGTTTTCAACTTTTAACTGTTTCAAAATATTTTTACATTTTGTTCCTAGCTTTTGGAACATTTTGTTGTCAGTGCAAGGGCAATGGGATGGATCAAGCACTGTTTCTTCCCTGAAGCATGCTCTTCTGTCAGCTTGCCATGAAAGCTTTTGTGACCATAGCCTATTACAGGGCAAAGATAAATCATGATGTCTTTCCAGCCAGCACCTCCCAACTTGATGAGAGGGAACATCTCATGTTCTTCTGGTTTTCTGACCATGGGGCTTTTTCAAGGTCTTCTTAAAAATGCCACTATGTAGCCCTTTGCAAAGCCCACCTGGATGTTTTCAAGTGTCTTAAGCCACCTTGTGTTATGCTGACACCAAGCTTTCACCCATGCTGGAATGATCTGGCCACAACAACATGCTTGCTTTCTCAAATAAGCCACAAATCTGGTCTGGAAGGTGTCTTGATCTTGCTCTCAAAATTTACTGTAAAGCTCTACCCTTTGACATTAGTCCATTGACAGGAAGCCCGCACCTGGCGAGGGACCATAGGTAACAGTGCTGTGACCTTCAGTCAGGAAGGGAAGATCCTTAATGTCCTTTTGCTACTTCCATATAAGTTCCAGCTTTGCAGCAAGTTATTTGAGTGGGATTTCGGTGCTCTTACCATGGGAGTGGCTGACTTTTACCTTTCCCATTGAAGGGGCTGCCATGGCCGTGTTTCCTGAGGAAGTGCAGCCAGCGGTGTTTGAGGGCACACTTCCTTGGTTAGATGAGGTCCTTAAGTTTCTTCATGGTATGTTCAGTGAAAAAATTGAGAGCAAAGTCATTGACTGATAGCTTTCAATTCTATTTTCTTTCCTGAGTAATGCTGCTGGAAGGTTATTTGGGTCCTGAGTCAGGGCAACAGGACTTTGCTCAAAGGAAGAGAGTATGTGTGGTGAGAGAGGCAGTTTTCTTTTCCTTTCCAGTATAACAGCATAAATGTGAGGGGGCTGGAAGCAGAATTACTTGTCTTTGTTAATGTTTTGGGTTTTTTCTTTGTTTTTCTAGGATCTAGTTCAGGATCAAAACTAAAAGTTCCTGAGCTGAGTATAAATGGCATACAGCACGTTGTTCAAGCTGGCCAGACTTTGAATCTCACCTGCAGGTAACCAACTGAGTTGGATTATGATAATTTGGCAGGGACTTCATACACCTGACACTTTCTTTTTTTTGTAACTGAAATTAGAAAAAAAATTAAACCTTATGTTGTGGGGAAAGGTGGGGAGTGAACTTCAATGGCAATTGTTTAATAGTTCTTTGTTGTTTCTGTTGTTGTTTTTGGAAAACAAGATAAAAGAGAACCCCATAAATAGCCTGATATAATAAAAAAGAAAGCTTGGGAACTAGAGCTATATAATTGCAGCCCAACATAATTGTTTCTGCTTCCTTATCTGTGTTTGCAGGGGGGAAATGGTTCATTCATGGTCTTTGCCTGAAACTCTTAGCAAGGATAGCAAAAGGCTGAAAGTAATTAAATATGCCTGTGGAAGGAATGGGAAGCAGTCCTGCAGCAGTCTGACCTTGAGCAAAACTCAAGCAAGTGACACTGGAAAATATAGCTGCAAATACCCAACAAGTCCAGCAAAAAAGAAGAAGGAATCTACAGTCTATGTATTTATTAACGGTAAGATTAAGTTTTTTTAACACTTCTTGGTACTTGCTCTACAATACAGGAAAGTGGAAAAGTAAGGCAATTCAGCTGTGACTGAGTTTTGAATGACATTTTCAGCCTTCCAAAATGTTAATTTACCCATTAATGTATAAAATTTGATTTCTCAGATTTATTTTTTTTTGCAAATACAAATGGTAGTCCTTTATCTGTCAGAAAAAAATGAAGCAAGAAAGAGACCAATCCAACCACTCACCTAGATTAAACAGGAGTCCAGATGGAAATGGACTACAAGTGAATAAATGAAGTGGGTATCAGAAACCATATCCTACATGACCGAATGTGATGTGATTTCTTGGCAGCTGAAGGATGATGAAGCTGTCTGTCCAGATCACTGACTTGTCTCATGCTGCAGAAAATGACTATTTGCATGTGAAGTCATGTTCAGAAATGTCCTCTGTAGTCCATGTCACACAGACTGAAAAAAATCTAGAATAAATGGAATCAAATTAAACAATTTTAATAATTAAAAGAGTTGTCTTCAGCAAACAAGTATTGTGTAATGTATGGGAAGTTCTGGAATTAGGTCAGTTAGACTATAAAAGAAATTTCTTTCTGATCTTCTTTCTTTCCAGGGTATTAATCAGACACTTCTGAGAAGAGTTGTATTCAATAGACACAATAATAAAAGAACAAATTACAGACACTTTAGGGATTTAATTAATACTTTCGTTTTTCCTTATTTTTACAGAGTAAAATTAACAGATTACTGTAGTATTTCAGGACTCACAGGTTTTGAAAGCCCATATTACAGAGAACGTGCAACTGGAAGTTTTCCAAGTTCTGGTTCTGCTGCATGTAATGAGTTTGCATCAGAGTGAATTAGCCTTTGTTTTCATTTTGTGACATGAAGAGTGAGACTGGCACTGTGGAAAGGCAGAATGAAGTGGATCTCTCACTACACTGATAGAAAATAAGATAGCTCTCCCCATTACCATGTGTTGCTTTATTGAGGACTATTGGCTATTTCATGCTGCTCATCCTGCTTTCCTTCATCTGAAATATGCTGCAGAGTGTTTTCGTCACCCAGATCTTTTCATCTAATTTTCTGTAAATCCAACAACAGATGCATCCATGGAAGAATAGCCAAAATAGGACATTCATTTAGAGACCAACAGCCCGCAGCCTAGGAAAACGTACAATTTCCTTGGATGCCTTTTGCAAGTTTCCCAACATGGGACCTTCTTGAACCTCCCACCTTGGATGTCATCCCTGTCTGAGACCTACCCACAATCCTCTCCATTCACCACGTGAGAAGGACCTCTCTGCCAAACTGACTTTACGATACAAGGGATGCCTCTGCATTCTCTTGGTCTCTTACCTGCTTGAAGAGTTAATTTTTCTGGATCCTAAATTTTTACAAATGAGAGACACAACCAGTCTTCTAATTCTTCACTGCTTCCCAACTTGTATGTGGCTTGCCTGCATCTCAAAGGGACCTTCGATTAGATGATTGTAAACCAAGGTTATCTGCAGAATTCACATGGTGATGGGAGAGAAATGTATCATTGTAGAAATTGTTTTAGGACAGTTCCATGCCAAACCCTGTCCTTCCATCCCCTCTAATCATTTAAAGAGGGCTGCCTAAGTGTCTACGTTTTGTTGGTTTTTCAAAGACAATCAGTCATGAATCTTGATGTCACTGTTGAAGATACGGCTAGATTTTGTAACTCCTCCTACCTTCATTGCCAAAAAAGTAGTAAAATGTTTAAGGAACAAACCTGTAGCAAACGTAGATCTCTCTGGCATGTTAATTTTCTGAATTTGACAAAATTTTGATTGAAAACAAATTTCTTAACATTTAAGTGTCAATTGTGTCTCTTCCTTAAGGTGGAGGAAGGTCTATTAGTCTTCTAAAACTACAGTTTCAGGAAGAATTGTTGAGAAAGTTAGAAGGAAACAAGATACTGAGTATGAAAACTCACCCTTTCTGATAAGTGTAGCATTAGAAAAAGCATTTTCTTTCTCTATGCTATCTCATTATTTCTTTTCTACCTGTCTCTTAATGTAAGTCACTGTTTCTGTGAACATGCATGAAATTCAGTTACCTGGCTCAAGTGAGGTTTGAGATGGGGGTAACAAAATCCTCTATGAAGATGCTCTTTCCTGAGTTTAGTTTTACTTTGCATTAATTTGTGGGTGTTTAGGAAATGAACATTTGTGAAATATGGGTCCCTCCTAGTTTTGTATTGTTTCCTGTGACAGGACGTTGTGTCAGTCCATTTCCCATATTAGCTCCATGTGGATCACCAAGGTGCCTGTTTCCCATGTCTTAGCATGCTGCAGATGAGAACAAATAGTTGCTATTTACAAACACAGAATCCGAATCAGGAAAGTTGATATTGTTTGTACAGGAAGTCATCACTTATTGTTTTAAAAATGTTCTTCATTTCCGTAATTGGAGTGATACTGAATATGAACTGGATGTATTAAAAAAAAAAAAAGCCCAAAGACCAGACCACAATAAACCCAGTAAGTCCTTCAGTTCAGTGATGAATTGTATGCTACAGCAGAAAATGATCTGGTATAGACAAAAACAAGACACAAGGCAATGAGAAGGAGACTGCACGTCCCCAAGGCCCCAGGATGACTTGAAGCATTTCTGAAGTCCTGCTTTTGGGGGTCAAGGAGAGGCAGGCTGGTGACTTGCCTTGGAGGAGCTAGTCCTGACACCACCCTTCTTTCAGCTGGAGAGGTCACTACTGAGTTGCAGAGGGGAGTGAGTGCACAGAGTGTCTCGGCAACTCTTGACCCCACACAGCTCAGGAATTGAGACATTAAGCGAGTGAAATTAATTCTCTTAAGAGTCTTCAACTTTGCCTCAAGAAAACTGATGGCCTGACTTACCCCACAAGCCATGGGAAAAATCTGAAATGAAGCAAAGCCTCTTTGCCAATTTCTCCTCTGTCTCGGACCCAAAACAGCTCAGAGCTTTGTTTTGTAAGGGAACTGCAGTCTAATAGTAAAAAGGGAAGATTTGCAATGAACACTCACTGCATACATTGCAGTGAGGCATGGGGAATTTTCTGCTTGAAAAGAGATAATGATGGAATAAAGACATTTAAGAAACACGAAATTATCAGTAGGCTGTTCTGAATCCTATGTAAATTTCCCTGAGGACAGTAGTAAGGGCTTTTCCTTCTGTCTGCTTTATCCCAGTATTTCCAAGGCATTTTTAATTGCTGGAAATTCAATTGCTCATTCACTGTCTTCAAACATGTGTAGTATTCTTAATTCTCGACTCTCATAATTTCTTGCCTTTGAACAATTGCACCCATGGTATGACAGAGTAAAAGCTTGTAAGTTCAATTACATTGATATATCAAAGTAAGATTTTTGAATTAATTTAAACAAAATGTGATTCAATTTGAAGTGTTGCTATTTTCTGTGATGAAGACCGCTTTTGGCTAGTAATACACAAGAGTAAAATCTTAATTCTGCTGCAATGGAGAACAGAATTCTTCTCAAAACTGTATTTGGCTCTAGGGTGGTAGCCCATTTCTTAGTCAGTGTTCTCCCTCTCCTTGTCTTTTCTCATAATCCTAAGGTGTATGTCCTCTGGTCACTTACTTTTCCTTGCAGAGTGAGACATGTTTTAAAATCAGACCTCTAGGCTGGGTTACTTGCCTATTCTCTTTCTATACTTAACAGAAAACAAAAGGAGATTCTGGTATGTACTTTTCATCACAGACTGTTCAAGAAATCTGGAGAACAAGCTTAGAATAAATTTCTTGCTTTGAGATGATTTAAGCCAGGTGAGGCAAATCAGAGCTGTGTAATTTAAAGGTACAGGTCCTGAGAGTACTTGTGCTCAGCAATGCCTAGAATGTCAAATATGCCCAGTAGTTTTATGTATTTGCTTTGATGTGTGTCTTGGGCTCAGCAGTACAAAATGAAGGGCGTTATCATCAAGGAATTGTTCAAAATGTAAGCCTTTGAAATCCCAAAACATCTGGGATTCTGAGCTTGTTTTCAAACACTAAAGTTGTATGCTGCAGGTTGTGAGTATTTTGGAACTTCCTGGGCATCTCCCTGGGAGGTCCTCCTGCTGACAGATAGCTGGATCCAGACCTAGAACTGACATGCATTTAAGATTTAGCTTGAATAGATTGCCTCCAGTAATCCTAAAGATATATTGTTGCAGAACGTGGAGAGTATCCAAAGAGTTCTGCAAAAGGATCTCTTTAGATCAGAAATATCAAATAATTAAACAGGTGAAAAAAGCAGTAAGACAAAACACCCCAAGAGCTAACAGAAAGGGAGATTTTTCTTCTTTTTCTTTTTTCTTCTTATTTACAAATAATGCACTGATAAAAGAACCTGCTAAAGCCTGGGAAACTCTTCCTCCCCGTGCCTTTTTTTTGTCTTTGCTTTTGGCACAGTTTTAACATGTGAGCAGTACGGTTTTGGCTTACGCCGTCCGAGTCAATACTATGATAGCGCTTCTGTTATGAAGAGGAAACTCATTGGAATTAAACTATGTTGCAGCTGTATCAAGTATGCAGACACATTTTTAGTTTCTAATGAGGTTCCTGTTACAAAACAGAGACCTCTAGGACTTGCTGACGTCAATGGCCTATAATTGCCGCGCTTTTGTCATTGCGTGTACACGGGCTCCCTATCGCAGGACACCGTGCGGAGCCGAGTGTGTGCAGACACTTTGGCAGCATTCAATGCTCTGCACTCACCCCTCCATGGTCCTTCTCCCTCACCAGGGCTCATAGCTCCTACTGAAACAAACACCTTTCCAGGGTGAGCCATCACAATGGAGGGATTCCTCTGAAAGAGCATTCCTAATATCCGCTAGCCTTTCTAGGGATTGCTTGCTGAACATAGTAATAGCTCTGTCGTGGATTTCCTGGCTAATATGACTATTTTTCCTGAAGATTTTTTTACTGTGTTTTATTTGTGTCGTGGTCATATGTTAATGATAGCATAGTATAACTAATCTCATAGGAAAGCAAACCAATCTTGCCTAAAAATTGTTGAACATTTGTGTTAGAAATTCTTTGTGTCGGAACATGCTCTAGATATAAATTAATAATCGTGTAAGTCCAGGTAAAAGAAAGGAAAACAAGAAAGGAGGGGAATACTTTATATTTCCAGTTTTCTTTCTAGACATACTTTGTGTTTGAGGAGTGTTATTTTACAGGTAAGAAGAGGCAAGAGTGGAACAACCTTTCTTTTAGAATAAAACATACAAATTGGGATTGTTTTTCTTTAAGGAAATTAGGGATATGAGCTGGTTCAACAGATACATTTCCTAGGACATGATTCATCTCATGGTAAAGCAGATGTCTAAAACAGGTCAGATGAGTCCCTTTGCAAAATTCCCCTTTTCTCACCAGGGACAGCACTAACTGCTTGGCTCCTAGCTCAGTGAGAAATGTCTGTATTGTAGATGTGCAAGTGAGGCTGGAATGACTCTTGGTGTGCAAGATTCTTTTGGAATTACTTCTGAACAGCCCCAATAATTTATCTGGGATAAATAAAATTAAGGAGGTTTAATCTCTTTAATGGAAAGGGAATGTGGCAATTGGCCCATGAACTTCAATGAAGTCTGCATGTCTGTTCTTTACTAAAGACTGTGGTCCTTTTCACATGCATGAGGGAAAAGGCTGTTATGTGAATGTGATGAAAATATTTCACCTCTTTTAGCCTGAAAAGAATCTTAAGGATGAGCCAAGTGTAAGTAGGTATTTTGGAAGAACTTCAGAGGATAAGCTTTTAGAGATTTCAAGGAGCTTAGATTTTCCTGCAGAGACTTTTCTTCTTGCAAATGCATGTGTAAGTCCTCTGACTTACATAGCTCAGATTATTAAAAATAAAACAAACCCAAGAACAGTAGCTGAAGCTTGTGGAAAGAAAACCCCTCTCCTTCTTTTCTGAAATTGGCATTTCAGTGTTGGCTAATTTAGTTGTTTGTGCAAACCCCATAAATAGCCTAGACAGGTTACTGATACCAGACATAATATTGCTTGTGCTAGGTCTCTTATCAAGTTTTTATCTGGCTGCCAACCAGCTTAGCAAAAAAGCTGCTATTTATGCACTTTAACAATATAGCAAATGACCTTCATGGATTTTGTGATTTCATGAGTGCTCTTTGTGGTTTCATGTTGATTGTAACTGAGAGATATTGTAAGGAACACAGTCAACCCAGCACACAGTCATTCATTCTAGGCATAATTTAAAAATACACTAGACTGGCTTTTAAAGTAACCTTTAACATATATAAATATTCTGGCTATCCAGCTTTCATTTTGCTAACCTCACAGGCAGCTCTGAAGAAAAACAAAACAAACCAACAACCCAAATCAATAATTCATAAAAATAAGGTCTAGCCCCTTAGATCATCCATTCCAAATCCCAATGAAGCTGAATGTGTAACCTGGATGTGATCTTCAAGATAGGTCAGTCTGTGATGTTCCTTTTACATCTAGAGCTTTCTGAACATAGAATTGAATGGAGCTGGCCCAAAAGACTGCTGGTGGGAAATTAAGTCATGCCAGATGTGCTGCCAACCAGCTATATGGGGAAGGCTCATTTACCTCCCCTCAGGAAGAAATTGAGAGGAAATGTAGTGGGAGCTAATGGCAGTAGCTGGGGTTGTGATGGGAAGGAAAGAGGAAAAAAAAAAGGCAAGGAGAACTATTGGGTGGGGGACAGAAGAATTCCATGTTGTTGGCAAACCCTGCCAAGGTGGCATAACCTGCCCTGGCGCTGCTGTGTGCTCAGCTTTGCCTGATCCAGGCTGCTAAAGCCTGCACCAGATTGCACCAGATTCTGTCCTTGAGGCACCAAGAGTATCCCGTTATGGCCTTTAAGATGGAAGGAGAATAAAATCAAAGGGAATCAGGAAAAGCCTCCATGCTCATTATGAAAACAAAACTGTGCTAGGAAACACGATGCGTATTTCTTTTAATCAAAAGCAGGAAGACATTTGGAGCACTCGGGGCCATCGATTGCCCTCTGGCCCATGGCGGAAGTCCCCGGTGATGTCAATGGGAGCTCTGCACGCGAATAGCGGGGGCACGGCGACGCCTTGGCGCACACGGCAGGGAGTGTACCAGCAGAGGCTGTGATGAGCTTTGGAGCCCACCAAGGGCGGCCAGAGCACTTAGGCCCCTTTTATACCACGCTTTGTTGACTTCTCCAGGCGTGGACATGCATTTCCACTGAAGAAGAAGAAGAAAGAAAAGCCAAACATGGTGTTTTATGCTGGTTTCCTGTCCCTGCCTTCGGACGGGCAGGAATTCTGCGATGTCTGAGCTGCACAACCCCCACTGCCTCGATATTGGCATCAGTCAGTGGTGATACTCTGCAGACCGCACCGGCAGTCCCCAGAACAGCTCTTCCTCACACTTACAATGATCTGGAGATTATGGTACAGGAAACCACTTTGCAAAGCTTGCTGCTTTTGGGCAGGAGCTCTTAATTTTGTGACAAAGACGAACAAGTCTTTGGGGAGTAGTAAATTGGTTTGTCTGGTGATGTTAAGGGGCAGGTGACCTCTTTTGTGGCTGCACTCCCTGAAACAAAAAAGGTTCTTTTCCCTGTGCTACAAACAGGTTCATTCTTGGTCTTTCCTTGAATCGTACTGCAGAGGAAACGTCGGCCTAACAAGTCCTCAGGGCATGTTTTATTACATGTGCATCCTCTATTACTCATAAGTTCCTTTTGCTATCTCAGTGGACATTTAATACCTATTATTAAATAATACTTCGTGGCTTTCGTTTCAGAAAGTTTGTATAACAGTTTCATTAAACCATCTTAGGAAAACTTTTTCTGTAACCTGGAGTACATTTGAGATCCTCTGCCTTAGGATTTTCACCAGCATAAATTAGAGCAGAATCTGTTTTTCTTCCTGTTTGATGTCTCAAACAAAAATATTATTGCATATAGTAAGAAAAGAGGATCCTAAGGGCAGAACAGTTTGATGACCCTGGGAAGTGCATATCATCCTTTTGAAAGACAAGCAAAAGGAACTTACTTGAAGAACTACTTTAGTGAACATAGGCCAACATGCAGAAGTTTGGGGCCAGAACACTTGAACCAAGTGTTGCAGTTTGAGGTTTTTTAAGGGATTGGTTCTTGCTAGCTTTACTAGTTTCTTATCCAAGAAAGAACTGCCATTGTTATTTTTAAGATTTTTGACTGAGTGAAAATAATGGGATTTGCCTGAAAAAACATTAGAGCTGTAGATAAGCACAGAATTAAGATCTTAATGTTTCGCTTTTTTTAGGAGTTTAAAACCAAGCCTTATGTGAATTTGGAGGTAGTCTATCTGTGATGTGAGTCAAACTGAAACTTCAGATCTGAACACCTGCAAAGAAGATTTGGAGCCAGAGGCTGTGGCTTGAGCCCCTCTTTGTTAAGTGGTCCAAACAATAGCAGCAGCAATGTTCCCTGTTCCCAGCGCAAGCTATTTATGACAATGCCCTTTGTTAAAGGGATTGTTCAAGGGACGGTAAATTACTCTGCCAAGCTTTAGTTTTGAGTCAAGAAGAATTAATGTTTTCCTGGCATTTTCATTTACCTTGTTACATAAAAAAGAGACACATAGGTATTGTGATAGTGGGAAGGAGGAGAAGAATTAACTCTCTCTAGTCCATATTCTCAGAGATGAAAATACGCCTGGATAATCACGGTAGATTCTTTCTACTGATGCAAAAATTCAATGTGAATTTTTCCTATCAATTTCCTTGCAGACAGCAGGAAGGTGTCCTTTGTAGGGGCTCCTGATAAGTGAATTTCAACTCACTTCCTATATATTTACTTTTCCTGGTGATAAAAAGATGCCGTGAAATAAGAAGCACATATCTCAGCAGTAGAGGTATTGCTGTAATGGAAAAAATGGAGTTCAACTGTCCTGAAATTTAAATAAGATTTCAAAATACTGTACTGATATTGAATGATAAATATATCTTCAAATACTTAATAATAGTTTGATGAGCGTGTTTAGACAAAAGTAAATGGAAGATTGATTTTAGGACTTTGTTTAGCTTTCATTACAGACAGGGCTAGTCTGTTTGTTAAGTCTGTATGCAGTGTTAAAATTCCCAGCCTTAAAATTTCACATATTAATCTTTATTTTTCTTCTTTTGCAGATACAAGCAATCCATTTGTAGAGATGCACAGTGATATACCTAAAATAATAAACATGGCTGTAGGAAGAGAAATGATCATTCCATGCAGAGTCACAGCACCAAACATTGCTGTTACTTTAAAAAAGGTATCTCTATCCAAGCATGCTCTGAAAGTGTTACTGTGGATGATGTTTTTGTTTGTTTGTTTACAGCTATTGTAATGCTTTTGAAATATTTTAACAATTTAATATTTCTTATGCAACATTTCTGGGTGTTAGTGTGCTCAGAAATATTTCAACCCTGGAGGCTTCATTTGGGTCGCACAGACGGGCTTCATCAAATCTCCTACAAAGGGTGGGAATTTTCTGAAGAAACTTGAACTTTCCATACTATTTTATTAAATCTTCACTGGCAAAGGTTTCTTAAGCCCAGGAAGGAATTTCTTGTTAGGAGAAGAGATTTCCTCCCACCTCTTCCCCTGCCCTTCCTCCCTTTTCCTCTTCTGTCCTCTGGAACAGCCAGTGAGTCCCTGGAGACTTGCTGTGGCTGTACAAGGATCTTTGCAAGCCTTTGCCCTACCTCACTCCCACCAGAGACTTTGCTGCTTCCTTTTACATATGAGCACACTTAGACAAGGGATAGCTTCCCTTTGTGGGGAAACTTTGCAGGGAAACTGCAAAGTTTAATGTGGTGGGACTAGTTTTAGAAAAAAAGAAAAGATATTTCCATGTTCTGGGAAAACATTTGTCTCCTAGGAGCTTTAAGAGTTACACAAAGAGCTAACTGAATCATATGTATGTAGTAAAGTACCTGCTATCAAGACAGAGAATGGGGCATTTTTTAAAGGTACCTTTTTTTTTCTTAAAAATTAGGTGGATGTGGCAAATAAGTCTTGTTTCTAAATAAAGAGAGTTATGTTCATAGTGGCAATGAAAGTTCATCACTGTTAAAAGGAAAAGAGGTTTGTCTCTTTATACAATTACATGCTATTGCCAAACAATACCACTGTAAGGTGCTTATCTAGTGCAACACAAGTCTTTCATTATTCTTTGACTGCAGAGCTTTACATCAACCACAAATTTTATCAATTCTTTCAAGTGCTGCCTTGCTAATATAGGTACTGATTCTGCTGCTTGGTTTTCACCTGTTAAATCCCATGAAAGAGAACAAAATGCAAAGAAAAGAAAGTGATCTGACCCAGGACATTGCCCTATGTGTGTAGGTACACACACACAAACACACACACAGAGTTCTCCTGCAAGAAGATGCACAATGTTGTGCAGCATTAGAATCAAAAGCAAGTGAGACTTAGCATTCCGTAGAAGAGGTGTTGCAAAGTTGGGACTTATTTGAGCACTGTAGTGTTTCACCTGAAATCTCGGCAATCTCTGAGAAATATCCTGTCGGGTTTCTCTCATTAAACAATTTATTTTAAAAAATTCTCCTTATTTGGAGAAGATTGAAACATAGCTACTCTCTTTTTTTAATATCAACTTGCCTTTAGCTTGGGCTTGTAGTGTAAGGCACAGCTTTACACCATCAAAACCAGATGTAATATTCTCAGAAGGAGAAAGAGGAGGTGGAGCCAAGTCTTGAAAGAAAGGATTGCTTGGTTACATGTTTTGCATTCCAGGAAAAATAAATGTGTTCCCTAATTAATCCTAGAATTTCCTGAAGCATGTAAGCTACAATGCATTACATCATATCTTACTTTATTTATCTTCTATGACACCCTTATATGAAGATTCCAGCAAGGTTCTACTCACATAGCAATTAAGAGATGTGTTAAATTCATTCCACAGCTGCAGGCATTACTGCTGAAAAAACAGCAAGAGCTATTTTGTGTTTTTCATCAGTGGTAAAGGACGAAGTTGATGTCCCCATAATGCAGTCCTCTGGAACTGGAAAGAAAATCCCAGCTTTAGTGTCATTAGGTTCTGCCTTCTATATTGCCAGGAAGTAAAAATACAAAACAATTTTAATAATCTCTCTCTTCTAGAAGGCCTCCCTACAGTTGCATGAGCACTGCCCCCAGCATTTGTTTGTTTGCAGTGCTACTTCTTATTTTAGTGGACCAATATGGGAAAGGTTTAGTATCCATCTTTAACACTACAAATTATTTTTTTACTCAAACTTCTTCTTTACCTTAGTCAAGCCTTTTTAGATACTGTGTTGCTTTCATTTTCAGGCTGAACATCTGTGCAGATTGTATTTTATAGCATGGCAATACAGCAGCATAGGAGAGGGGTCTTCAAAAATCAAGAAGCTAATAAAACATGGACTGGGAAATGGGGATGAAGCTTTTAGTTCCTATTTCAAATTCAGCCTTCAGGTCCTGCTATAACCTTTATCTGCAGTGGCTGATGGCCTTTTCTCTTCCTTATCATATGAAGAAATGTGAAATCAATTAATAGTTTTGATCTAATACTTAATAGTTAGATATTCAGAGCCTCTGAAACTGTCATTCCTATTAACATGATTCTGCCAGCCTCATTCAGGATCCATAAAATAAGATAAAATTTATTGCAAGTAAGCTGTGCACTTCTCTTATCTCTTCATTTGCTCTTATCTTGATAAATGGAGAAAGTATCACCTTTTGACACAATTTTAATCTCTTTACTGAGAATCCTTTTGGATTCTCTATCATAAAAACAATGACATTCATAGGAATAGAAGTAAATAAGCTTCAGTACAAGGAATATAAAGTGGAAAAACCCCAAGGGATGTTGTGAATCACATACCTGGACAATCTGAATTCTTAACAATACCACCTCATCCTTCCCAAATCGGTAGAAGGGGAAACATAAAAGAAAAGACAAGCATTCCAGAATCTAATGAACATTTTTTAAAATTTTTAGTTGTGTCTTTCCAGTACAAGCTGTCTTTGGAGATGTGGGGAACCACATCTTGATTATAACTCTTGACCACATGTACATACACAGTATGTGGCTGTACTGTGTTAATGCCACCAGGTACCAAAAACATTCAGTAAAGACTGACCAAAGAAGGAGGCACAGCCTATACCAAAAATAGTTGCATTTGAAACCAAGTACAAAGAAGGTAAAAGGCCAAGAATGCACTGCGACCCACAGTGATATGGTTCACAAAGATTAGTATGTAGACAATAAATTCCATGTTAATGCAGACGACGCAACAAGCTGATTCTTTGAATGCCTCTGACTCGCTGTTGGTTCCCATCTGAAAGCTATTATTGTGGCTGAATTTGTCTTCTGCTGCTTCAGTGGAAGACTCAGTGTTACAGCACGGTGTTTCTTCATAGGTTTTCTACTTCTCTCTGTGATGACCAAATGGCCAAGATTTTTGACAAGGCCTTGAACTACAGCGGCCGTGCTCTGCCTAGGGGCAGGACCAGATGACCTCTGAAGGTCCCTTCCAACCTAAATTATTGTGTGACTCTTAGATCCTCTGTCTTGTACCATCCACGCAGTGATCAGCATGGTGATGACCATACCATGTTTCTAGTTGGTGGTCTGGTTTAGAGCAGAGCAAAACAATTGTGGTTCTATGGGGGTGGGAAACAGGTAATCTGAGCCAGTGGGGTTGGCAGAGAGCAGCGTGGAGAAGAGCTGAGTGATAAAACTGAAGCAAGCAGGGAGAGAGGGTAGAGCTGTGAAGGGCTGTAGGCTGAGCACCCAGCCTCCATCCATCTTCTCATGTGAGACAAAGTCCTGGTATTTCCACCCTCCAAAAGGGACTTGTTGCAGCGTCTTGGGTTTTTCCCCTTGAGATTTGGTCAGAGACCAGCTATATCACAGTGGTCTTTTGCTAATCAGAGACCTCAGTTTTCTGAAGTTTTCCTATGAGTCATTTAGTGTTGTGATATGCTTTCACAGGTGACTGGGTGTAGCTTCTTAGCCTTCGAGCTGCCAAAAAAAAAACCCAAAAAAAACCAACAAAAAAAGACATAGCTCTAGTGGTTTTGAGGGGTGTCAGATGAATAAACTGTACAGGCAAAGATTTGCCACCAGGATAAGAAAGCCTAGTGGATACCCAGACAACTCACAGAATTACCAGTTGGAAAATAGGACTCTTCTGAGTGTTTTGGTTACTTTTGTAATCCTGGAGTAAGGCTAACATAAAGTCAGTAATACATCAATTATGTAATGCATGTGCAGTGAATTCATTCCCTGGGAAATACCAGTCTAGGAAGGCTCTGACTCTGGCTTCACTTTCTTCATGAAAACCTATACAGAAATGTGCTCAGAAATAGTTTGGTTTCTACCAAAACAGCAAGAGGGTAAATCCAATTGAAGCTCTTGAAAACACAGTTAATGTTAAAACTAGTTAAACTGAAGTTGAATTTTTGGTTTGGTTTTTTTTAGAACAAGAATGGCAACAGAGCTCGTAGGGACCAAGATATTGTTGAATGGTAACCAGCAGTCTGTAATGTAACAGGCTTTACTTGTGTGTGTGCTACACACACTTCCCTGTGATTTGCATGCTTATTATAGCATCTTATCAGCTGTTGTAAAGATAAGGAATTCTACCACGTCATTTTGTGCTCTGTATTTATTGTTCATTTGATTCATCATGCACTTAGTTATTTTGGAGGAAATGGCATGAGATGAGTGAATGTGGTCTCGAGGGTGTATTTCTGCACAGGCTGAGCAGGCAGCCAGGAGGGTGCTGCGTTGTAGAGAGAAGCTGTACCACACGTGAAGGAGACAGACATTCGTGCTTCCCCCAGCCTCTGACAGCAACTCATGCTGGCTTCACTTGTAGGAAGGAAAGGACTGTCCAAAACATAAGTCCTCTGCTCAAATAAAGGGGAAAAAAAGATATGAAGGGACACAGTGAGACTGGTGCACAGTGGGAAGTGATGGGCTGCAAGGTGCTTAGTTGATCCAGGGATATTTCCTTATGACAGTAATTCATTTAAACTCTACTCTGTGCCATCTTTAAAAATTTCTTATTTTCACCATTAAAACAAGTGTTATCAAGGTAGAGTCATACCCAGGCTTTGTACTCATGGCTGATCTCTGTGCTATCCAAATGGTGGCATTTATTCCATCAATAAGGTATAACAAAATAGCATGATCTGAAAATGAGAGGTTTTGTCTGAGCTTCAATGACTATGGTAGGCTTTACTTTTTTAAGGTTTTCTTGATACCTTGTTAAAATGGGGCTTAAAGTACAAAGGATCATAATGTAAAAGATAACTTGTACTGCTGACAAAGTGAACATTTGCTCCCACATGGCAATATTTTTTCATTTGTTTTTTAAGTCTTTTGGGCAAAATAATTATGGCACACATGGAATTGAATCCTGGCAGGAATTTCTTAAAGCCAGAAAATGACAGCAAATTAAGTCCATTTGTCATCTCCATTGAAAAGTGTGTATTTGTTTCTCTTTGGTGAAACTATGATACTTAATTGCAAAGGTTCCTGGAGATGAGCACTTTAGCTGCCAACCAGGAACTAACAGAATAGCAGCCCAAGTGCTGAAGCTAATGGTAGTGTCAATCTATTGTGTCATAAATTACCTCCTGTTATAAATAATGAAATCCTGGAAACAAACGCAACATTCACATTCTTCACCCAGGTTTTTCCTCTATTTTGTGCTGAAAATGTGATTTGAAAACCCCACATCATTAAATGTCATCCTTTTCATGTTGATTGGCATTTTTGGGGTGCTTTTTTTCCCCCCATCCCTTTTTTACTAGGCTACTTTGATTAGAGAGTAAACATGAGGAAGAGCTGTTTTTATGATGTGTGTTTGGCACTTCCAGATTCCACGAGAAACCCTAATTCCTGATGGCAAGACAATAATCTGGGACAGCATGCAAGGCTTCAGAATACCTAAGGCAACTTACAAATTCATCGGGCTCCTGAGCTGTGAGACAACCGTCGGTGGGCACACGTACAGCACGAAGTACCTAACGCACAGAGAAAGTAGGTGGCATTCTCCAGCCCCCGTCCCTCAGAAAACACCCTGCCCTGCTGCCCCTACTAATTGTTCTCCCTCTTTGTCACATGCAGCCAACACAATCTTTGACGTTCAGCTAAGCACCCCACGTCTTGTCAAGCTGCTGAAGGGAGACAGCCTAGCAATTAACTGCACCGTCACTGCAGCCTGGAACACCAGAGTGCAGATGACATGGACTTACCCCGGAGAGGTGAGTGCCATGGTTGGAAAGAAGAAACCAGAGATTTCCCACAGATCATGCTGCATCTAGCATCCCAGGAGGAATTCTGCTTCAGAATGCTTGCCGTTGTTTGCATTCCATCATTTTGACCCTTGCTGACATGTCTCTTAAGGTTTTTTTTTTTTCCTTCTGATGCCTAATTTCATAAGTAAACATGTTTACACAATGTGCTCTGGTTATATTGTATAATCATGAGCAAACGCTAGAATTTTTTCGTCTCTGGGAGCTTCCTTTAGACCTGATGAAACAAGAGAAATTTATCACCCCGTCCCAGGCAGAGGCTCTCTCTTGTGACAAAAAAGTTTTCAGTGAGGCTGTCTTCTCAACACATTCATTTCAGAGACTGGCAGACAGTCAGGCACCCAATTCAAGCATGTTTAGAAGCGATATTTTGATTTAGCTAGCCAAAATCTCATTTGTTAAGTGTCACACGAACAATCCTCTTGTTTTGACAACTACAGGAATGATCTTGAATGTGCTTCTCCACCCCCCACATTGGGAGCATCCTCATAAATATTTGTCACTTACAGAATAACTGCCAGGGAGTTCGTGTAAAACTGATAAGAAATTTGACATTAGCTTAAGGTTTACAACTCCCATTCCTTTCATGTCAGTTTGATTTATGCTGGTGATTCAAGTCAAGATCATTTATTATGTCACTCATTGTGTCTAATCACAGGCTGAAATTATGATTGCATTATATAGGGAAGATTAATGCAATTGTTTATTGCTTACTGTAGCCATTTTCCCTGGCATTTTTTCACCTCAGAAATAAACAACTTAGCAACAAGAAATACTCCAAATATATTATATTGCTTGTTGCTGCCCTACCAAGCCCCATCTGGGCACCACACTTGTGAAATTGTGCTTTGTTTTTATTTAGATGGTAACTGAAGGGTGCGCAGTGTTTATAAGACATCAACAATGTCCTGAGTTAAATAAACTTTGAGGCCAAATGCTGAGGAGGAGTTGCAGGAAATAACTCCTCAGAGTCACATTATCTTCAGTTCCACCCTGCTATTCCCTTGCCAAATCTAGTCCCTTTTCCGTCTGTAGCGTTTCCAGAATTCTCCCCTTCTTGTGTTAATGTCCTTTTCTTCTATGTGTCTGCTTCCTAAGGCACTGAATCCAGGCACCAAACTATGTGCTGCTCTCCATATCATGGCTTCAGGGATATTTAGGGGCAATGCTGGACAATGGCAATGGGGAGCTGGGCATGTTGATACGACAGGCTATACAAAAGGGAGGATCTTCCTCTGGAAAGTACTAGTTTGGGTGCCATGACAACTTGGGTGAAGATAGGGATGAATTGCCCTGTAAGGTTGCTTATATTTTTTATTGCTGACCCTTTGGAAATGTTAAGCATCTTTTGCTTGTCTATGTTGTACAAAGACATCTGGGATTTTTTTTATTAAGTTATGGTGGCAGTACAGAAAAATAAAAAAATCTTAATAATCATGAAAATTGGTTTGATGGAGATCTTTCTTATTAATTTCTTTGGCTTTTACAGACAAGGAGAAGAGGTTCTGTAATGCAGCGTATTGACCAGAAGAATTCAGAGGCCAACATTTTTTACAGCATCCTCGTTGTCGACAGAGTGCGGGATATTGACAAAGGCCAGTACACCTGCCACGTGAAGAGCGGGCCATCGATCAAGGCCGTCAACACAACCGTCATTGTTTATGGTAAGAAGTGGTGCACGTTTGTAGAACATTCAATGCTCATGTACCAAGGCCAGTCATGTGATAGTTTTACATTGTGACAGAAGGTAGACATGAATTTGTAGCACATTCATCACGGGCAGAAAAAGAGAAACAAGGGAGGGAGGCGCTCCAGAAGGGAAAACATGCCGTTTCTTCCGTGACTATTTTGTACTGTTGGCAATAGACATGTTAATGTTCAATTTCATCACTTTCGTCTACTATATATTGTGATTTCGTCTGCTATATATTGTGATGGCACTGTCCTCAGTCAGTTCTAGCAGAGAGAATCAGGGAAACTCTAGTTTGGGGGGGAAAGAAGGTACAAGCATAATTTAAATAGAAGAATCACACTTCTTCTCCTTCTTCTATGGTACTTAAGCATTTCTTTCTATGAAAAAAATAAAGAAGAAATAAATACCCTAACACTACCTGGAGCTGGTAGCTGGTAGATCATTCAAAAAATGCAAATCATTAGTATGGTTTTACAGTGGGACCTTTGATCAAGTTCCCTATGGTTGGTCTGGGCCTTCTGTGAAATCTGGAAATTTCTGATAATATTTCAAATGTATATGAATAAGGACTTTTTTGCATTGGGATTCTTTGTGAAGTGACCTTCATTGGGACACCCTGTTACAATTAGAACTATCCAGGATCTTTGGAGCACCATTGGTGTTAAAGACCAGGTAGCTGGTGGGTGTCCTCTACAACAGATGGCTCATGGTCAGACTATGGATTTGTTACATATTTTCAATTGTGTATCTTCTCTGTCCTGTCTGGAAGTGTGGACTAAGCACTCTGTGTTGGTATTCTTAGAATTTCAGCCCATTTTCTCTATTTAAGCTCTGGAATAAGGCACTAGGAGCATAGGATGAATCATGACAACCACTTACTGTATCTTAAACAGATAAACTGTATCTGTCAGAAACTGAGGTATAGATTAAAATTAAAATCAGAGAAGTTGGAGATTAAAATTAGAGTCAAAGAAGCTGGGGCTGTTGAAGTCAGCCTGCATTCACATAAGCTGTCCCATCAACAGGGCACTCATATCAGAAAGAGCCTGTGTGAATAAAGGTCTGCAGAATCAGGGCTGTATCTTTATAACTTGACTTGTGTAATTCAACTGCTTATTTGTCTTGTGCATATTATTTTCAATGTACATAGTAAGTGTGATTAAACGTTGAACTTGTTTAATGGGTATCCATCATCCTTATGCAATTCATAATGTGAGTAAATTTTGCACCGTAGGTACCATCAAAAGGAAACTCAAAAATTTTTTATACTATGAATGTTTTACTTTGCACAGGTTGGCAGGGGAGAAAGACATATTTTCCAATGTATTATATTAATTCTATGTTTTATTGCCCCTGGTAAAAAACATCAACTTCGCAGAGAGTTGGAGATATGAGGCAGAGCAACTGGAAAAGAAAAAATTCCAGCAGGTTGATATTATTCCAGTGAAGTCACAAAGATTTGTTTGTTTGATGGAATAGCTGTTTACCAATGATACAGAAAGTTTCTGCCTTTTCCTTTGCTATTTCTCTGAATGTCCCTTAAATCCTCTCCGGCAAAATATTTTCTTTTGGAACATTCATTGATTCTTGGCCTGTAGGAGTGCAAAGGTCATCTGATCATCCTCAGTTCAGCCTCCCACACACTACAGACCACTTTATCTCTTGTGCCTTTTTTTTTCTGGCTGGAGCACAATGAGAATTTGGCTAGAGTGTGTCTTCTCCAAGCAGATTCATGCCCTGGGAACTGCATCTCAGTTTCTTGCATATTTGTGGTATTCTTTTCTATTTTATAGATCTCTAGGAGGTGAGGCTCTATTCTTGCTGTTAACATGTGGGAGCATCAAAATTATTAAAGATAATTTTTATTTGGAGTCACATTTTCTTTAATAGAGCTATTCTTTTTGCAGGATGAAAATCAGTAATACAAAGCATATTTTTATTTTGTTTAAGATAAAATGTTCATTAATTTGAAACGTCGAAGAAAAACTGCGCTGGAGGCTGTAGCAGGAAGAAAATCCTATCGTTTGTCAATGAAAGTGAAGGCGTTTCCCTCTCCAGAAGTTATATGGTAGGACAACAGTTACCTCAACATATGCATCTTAGACATCTTTTTATAATAGAGTTGGGGAGGATTTTTTTGACGTTTCAGAGCTGCCTGAGGTTCTAATTTGTGTGAAATTCTCAATTTGTGAGAACATTACCTCCATTTGGCAAATGCGAGAAAGGAGATATGGAAAGTTTAAAGCTGAGATCCTCAAACAGGCTGGATATGTCTCCTCTTGAAATCTAGAGTCACTCTACAGCTAAATATCTCTGCCAGCCTTGACTGAAGTGTTGCATCCAGCTTCACTCAGACCTAGATATGAAGCCTCAACTTGCTTTCCAGACAGTAAGAGAAAGAAAGAAGGCTTTCATTAAAATAAATAATTGATTTGAGTCTTACAGACATGCACTATTTCAAAAAAATGGAAGTTGGTCTTATTGTGCAGTGATCTGCAGGTTGTAGATCTACTTCAGCAGAGCATTCACTGGATCGATCATTCATTTTGTCTCATGTATGCTGTGTTAAGAAATTTTTGGAACATTTGTTTTTAATTGATCCAAACCACTTTCATATGCAACAATATTAGAATAACAATGTAACAATGTTATCTATTCATGATCTCAAGTGGTTTTTTTATTTAAATTATTTTAAACACCATTAGCTCTGGCTCAATTCATTGAACTTTAACAAAGGGTCTATGACAAGACTGATTAAGAAAACAAACCATACATACATGAACAGTGGGAATTCATGTTACAGCCAGGAATTAATTTTACTCCAAAAGTGCTGTCTTGCTTTACAAAACCTCTACACTTATGGATCCTTGTGGAAAACTAAGGGGTGACTGTGACACTGATGCCAGCCATTTATACATCATTTTCTGTTTCTCCAGTGTTTGGGTTTATTGCCTACACATATGGATCCAAAACTTCTGAACTAAAAAAAAATCTCCAAACATTTTAACTAATTTTAAATTTTTTTTACTTTAAAATTGAGGTTGGTCAAACATTGGAACAAACAGTCCTGAGTGGTGGCGGAGTCTCCACTCTTGGAGATACAAAAAACCATACTGAAAATGGTTTTGGGCAACCTTCTGACCTTGCTTTGTATAGGATATTAGACTAAATAACTTCCAAAGACTTTTTCTGCTGCAGTTATTCTGTGGCTCTGTAATACACACATACAATGAAAAGCCTAAATCCGTAAGTCCTTTGACCAAATTTTAGTGCTCCTCTAATAACAGTAAGAGTTTTCTGTAAATACTTACTAAAAGCTGTGAACCATTTAGATCAAATCCATCATCATAATGAATATGTGTTGCACCCTTCTACTAACATCATGTTAACCTTCTTGCAGCTTGTTAAAATGCACTTTACACTGTATTTTAGACTTTGATCTTTTGCTTCAGGAATCTGTGTGTGAGCAACAGTTAGTACTTTCTACGTTGATTTTCTGTTATCTTTGAAAACATTCACTTGATAGCAGGATATCTGATTCTTGAGTGCTTATCTAATCTACATACTCTTCCTCTTCCTAAAATCACAGCTGTGCTTAGAGTACTGTAATACTTTGTCCCAGGATGTATTCTGAGGTCATAGAGAATGGCCAGTGCAAGATGATGCAACCTTTATTTCTGTGACCAACTCTTAGCCAAAATGGTTGGCTTTTAGACTAAATGGCAATCACAGCCATGGACAACTGGGATCTTCAGAGACAGAGTTGCAATTTTCAGCAACTCTCAAACACCACAGAGCACCATCAGATTCTTATCAATTTTAATATATGGAATAGTATTTCTAAAATGGTTTACAAATGTCAGCAATCTTATTTGAAAGGAATGGACAAGCCTCTGGTAAACAGAATCTCAGGCTGGGAATCCAATCCCTTCCCAAAGACTGAGGAATGTGATGTACCATGGGTGGTTTAGGCATAAGTATTTTTCAAAATTTTGATTTCTGGAATTCCATGAAACAGGTTAAAAGATGGACTACCTGCTGCTGAAAAGTGTGCCCGGTACATTGTTAAAGACTATTCATTAGTCATCAAGGATGTTGCTGAGGAGGACGCTGGAAACTACACCATAATATTGAGCATTCCACAGTGGAACTTGTCAAAGAATCTTACAGTCAGTCTTACGGTAAATGGTAAGTTTACAACATGTTCCCATGCTTCTCCTGAACATGTAAACACTCAATTTCCTTTGAACTGGATCGTCACCAGTCTTCTATACATTGGGGCACTGTGGGTTTTCTTACTGACCTCATGGACCCAAGCCCAAGCCTCAAATGCAGGGTGAAAGACCCATCTTTGAACCAGAAGACGGACGGTGGTTTTCATTAGAAGTGTTTCTGCCTTCCACAGCCACATACTTGTTCCTGATTACTTAAATGCGCTACTAACCACTCGTCTGACTTGACTTAGGACTGTGTTTTTATTTTGTTCTTCCGGGGGATTTTTCTTGTTACTTACACTGCAGGAATGTAGTATTTTTATAATAGTGTAATACATTGGAAATAAGCTGGTTTTAATTGCTTCCCAATTTTGACTCTTTCCAGTGAAACCGCAGATATACGAAAAGGCCGTGTCATCATTCCCTGATCCCAATCTGCATTTACTAGGCAGCAAACAAGTGCTAACATGCACTGTGTATGGTATTCCTCCACCTAAAATTACATGGATGTGGTATCCCTGTAAACAAAACCATTCTAAAACAAGGTAGGACAACATCTTTACTTCTATTTAGTATGTCTTTTTTTACTGTTACACTTAAATATTTTTTTACAAGTGTAAAGCTTGCTATAAACGTTGCTTAGTTAATAAAAGTTGTCTATTTTTTATCAATATGTTTTTCAATGGTCATGTAGTCACAATTTAATGTTTTCTCCATCGTTATTTGAAAATGGAGGGCAGAGTGGTTATTTGGTAATGCTGTTTGGGTTTATTTACAGTTCACTATTATTCATGCATGCAATATTGGTCCAGAGGCAATAATTGCTTTTGCATTTTCATGAAAGAAGACAATGTTGTGCAAAGTTCACACGCTTTCACATGGAGAAGTTTTCCTCCATGCTTTTCTCCATTCACAGTGACTCCTATGTGTGGCTTCTTTTGAAATCAACAGAAAACATCGTAGAAAATTCTTCCATTAGGAAGGTCAGATCTGCCCTGTGATATGTTTAGTCATAGGTTCAGTTCAGCAAGCTAAATGTGCCCACCATTCTCCAGATGATATTTAGACAGGGTAAAGGATAAATGGCACTGTGCAAGCTTACATGATGCTAATGTGGTGCTCAACTAAGTCTCTTTTCACATTTTAGTTTTCATTTGAACTCTGTTTCTTATGATTAGGAGTTTGTGTTGACTCACTTATCCACAGCTTTTCCTGTATCATGAAATCTGACACAAACTTAATGATTAACACTCAACTTCCACAAAAGCATTATCTATCCTTACGTTGCTATTGGAGGGTTCAAACAGGCAAGGTATTTGGATCACAGCCCAATGAAGATATTAAAAAACTTGTGAGTTTAAGACACAACATTTTCTCAGTTTCAGTTGAAGAATAATCACATTCCCCAGGATTTCACTCTTTTAACGCTCTCATAGAATTGGGATTTAGCACCAGGCAAATATTTAAGTACATGCTTAATTGCAAGGGTACAAGACACGTTCTTCAAATAAATAGGACCTCTCAATACTAAGGGTCTCCATACTAAACATCTCAAACTAAGAATACTTGTGTTTTGATATCAGTGAGAGAGTGGTCAGCACTTCCTAGAAGCACATATTATTTTTCCCACTATGTCTTTGGGATTATGCTAATGGCTTTCTTTCTGTGCCCTTCTCACCAAGAGGTGGCACTAGCAATCTCTCCTCTTGCTGGAATAGGTATCACCTGAAATTCTCCATTTCAAGGACAGGTGAGAGCTGCATTTCCTCTGTGTGGTATGTTACCTTACAAGGATGAGTTGCAAAATTTATATTTGCTAATACATGTAGGAGAAGAGAAATCACAACATCTTTGAACTAGAGAAACCTTGAGAAAGGCATATATGAAAATTTTCAGTCTTTTAGTTTCTTTCAAGAGTTTACACAACTATGAATACTCTGGATTGAAATCCAGTGCAGCACTGTAGAAACAGTTCGTTCTTCCTTGGGAGTCGAGGTGGTGCTCATCTGTTGTCAGATATTTCCTCCTGTTAGCAAGCACAGGTCTGCACTCCAGCACAGGAGAGCGTGTCATCAGAAAGAGGAACTAACATCTGCACGCAGGTGTTCAGTAATGTGCTGAACTGTAGACTCCATTAAATGCTAATTAGGAGTGTGTTTGAGCAGGTGATCAAAGGAGAAATGTAACAATTTGAATCAGCTATTGGCTCTGTTACAATGTTGTTTCCAGACCAGCTTCCAAATTGCCTTCATAATTGTTCTGTGATGATTCCCTTTAACCCTCTCCCCTTCCTTCTCCTTGAAAGTACTCATTGAAGAAGTAGTCTGGAAAACAGCATTTTTAATGCTTTGCCTAAAGGGAGGGGGATGTCTCCCTCTGAATAATATGACAATTTACTACTGCAGAAAGGCAGAAATACCTGAGTGATTACGTTTTGTCTGCTGCTCCAGGAAGGGAGCAGAGTAGAGTACCTCAGCAGCTGGCACACATTGCTCAGACTGATGTCTGTGCAGGTTCAGGTGTTCTCCCTGAAGAACTGGAAAACCCTTTAATTCCACCTATTTCATTACAGTTCCCTCTTTGTGTGATGGGAGGTTTGCCTAAACAACAGATTTAATGTGCATGTACCTTGTGCAGGAGATAAGAAACATATCTTCTTCTGCCATTACATCTTTTTTTTTTTTTGTATTCATCTGCCCAATGTTAAGTTTCCAATACTAAAATATTGCTCTCTTTGTGCTCAAGTAGTACTTGTTTCTGTACACAGATGTTCCTTGTACTTTAAGTCAATAAACCCCCACAGATAACCCTTCAGTGTGAGGTAGTGGAGATTCTCAGGAAATTTCTAAGTCTCATGTCATAAGATAGAGTGTGAAATCTGAATAAAAAGATGCTGTTGCTGCAAAGACCTTGCAGTGCACTACTGGCTCCAAGATCTGTTTGCTCCAATATTTATATGTGTACTTAACTTCACACCACTTGAGCAAGCTAGAGACTGCCTGCCTAAGTTAGATGCTTTTATTTTTGAAGGACTGTTGCCTATGGCCTCCTTTAATAGCAACCATTAGGTTGTGTGGATACTTCTTTCACTTTATTTTCCAAGCAATATTTCATTTACAAAAATCTAAAAATGCCTCAATTAATTCCATTGCTTTTAAATGCAGATATAATTTAATGCTTTTTGATTGATACAATCAATTTGCATAACTCTTCTCTCTGCTTCACTCAGGCCAGTAGAAGGATACTGGCCAAATAAAATAATTTCCATAGTTTCATCATAGCAAATTTTTTTAAAAAGCGGTAATATTGCTCAACAAATGTGAATTTTTGAAATGTGGAAAGACCAACATCATTAAAAATTCCCTGTCCATTGTTTTCTGTTACAATTATTTTGCTTAAACTAACTCTTGCCATTAATCAACCTTTGGTTAGCTTGCTAGCTTACTAGATACGTGGGTGGAGAGATTCTCTTCTGATGTTCACCCAAACAAGGAAACATAGAAGAGTCAAGGAAATCCTACTGGGACAAAAAGCAATGTTCTGGGGCTTTTTAAACCTTATGCAGAGCTATTGAATTTAGAGATGGCAGCCAAAAGACAGTAGAAGACAATGTGAAATAAAATTAAAAGCTATTAAAAAGAATTAGTCTTTCTTCAATGATTGAGAAATTGCTTTTCCAGGGCTATCTTACTGCAGCATATGCTGCTGCTCTGTAGCAGACACATTCACAGGCTGGGCAGCCCCAGGTGTTCGGTGGATACAGAAGAGCACATCCCAGTGGGACACTTGTCCTGAAGTGCCCAGCAGCCTCCTTAGCCTCTTTCCTACCACCCTGGAGCCATCCTATCCATCCTGAATTTGTCTAAGGCTGGGTTGTCAGCAGAGGTGTATGGGGGCAGACAGCAGCAGGGCTTGCTGAGGGTCCCCAGAGCCAGGCAGGCTGGGATCCACCTAAACCAGATCAGTTCTGAGGCTGCAGAACAAGCATCTGCATGCCAGGAACGTGCTTGATGTTAATGGTTCTTGACCTGAATCTCTTCAGTAGATTTTGTTTATCTTAAACTGACCTGGCAGAAACTGCCAAGAAAGGCATGTGGGATACTGCTATTGCTCACTGGAAGCACTGGCTTGCTCAGCAGCTGTTCAGTGTTGTTTGGGGCCAGTTTCTCTCTCTGGACATTTATATGTGGGTAGTTCAAGAGAGATCTTCAACCTCTGCCCAAGGTTTGACTGATTGGCCTGTCAGAAACCACAGAGAGTTGCAACACTGAAATTCTACCACGGGTGTTTCAACTCTTCCAGCACCTTGCTGCCTCCCTCCTCTTGAGTTATCAGTTTTGTTTAGTCTCAAACTGAATGTTATATTATTATTTTACAACCCTGCCATCACATCAATCTGTGGTTTTTTTGGCTTTCAGTTGTTTTTTTTTTCTCTGCATTTATTTGCTTGAGGGAGAGAGAAATGTGACAGTATTATGGAGTTGCTTACAAAAACAAAGTAATGGGGGAAACTGTATGTCATTCTCTGCTCTCCTGACTACAGTTTCAAGATATGAACTCTACTTGGTGGTAAAACCACCTAATGGTGGGATTGGAAATGGAAGGCTGAATACATGAAGTAACTGGGAGGAAAAAAACTAGAGGTGTTCCTTGAAACTTCTGCAGAGATATAGAGAGACTGAAACTATCATAATGACAGTGCATGGCCAGACTCCCAGCAGCTTCAGTGAAAGAGGAGGCAGGCCATGTGTGCATAGCAGTCTAATTGCATTTCTGCTTTGTTTATGTCAGGGTCATAATAAGGGATTGAAAGGCAGAATCATTAGGATGTGCTTGGATAGATGATCAGGGGAAACTAGATTTGGAACATCAGTGAGGTACCTAAAATGAACAAGTAAAGAAAAAATGTTAATTGTACTTAATTAGGAATGTACTGAGCCACCCAAATTTAATTGTTGGATGTCTGCAAACATTGATGCCCATTAGTTTGTCCACAGTGACTGGTTTTGTTCCCCGTGCCACCTTCTATTTTCAGGAAGGGAAGGTCTGAGTCTTTGGAGCTGGTCTAAGTAGGTCAGATGCCATTAACAAACAGGTAGCTCTAAAATGCCTTTATTTAATTTGACATGTGGCTGGATCCTCAGCTCTACATTCACACTGGCAGAGGATCTGGCTGGTGGCCCTTGTGCCTTTGACCCTGTGCTACAAAAAAATCATCTCACAGCAATCTAGTAACATAAAGGTACTTACCGGTACACCCAAAATCATACTAGCTATTCCCTTGTTTTGGTGTGGCTGGGGAAATAGATAAGTGTAAATAAAAGTGGAACCCTGTGGTTTTTAACACAACCTTAAAAAAATGCAGTGGAACTGTCAGGAGTGTACATTGCAGCAGCATGGACTTCCAGGCAACTTGAAGCCAAAGGAAAGAGAGGAATCAAGCAGCATCTGAACTGCTTCAGCCTGAATAAGCAATATGCTCAAGTATCTCATTCTGCACTTCCACTGGGAGCCCAAAGCCAATGCTTGCTTGTGAACACATTCTTTCCTCTGAGTAGAGCTACATCCTTGTTTTCAGTTACTATTATGGAATTTTAAAGTACTTTTTAATATTTTGTTTGCAAAATGCCGTTTGAATCAGATCTGGCACATCCATATGGTTACATAAGCTTGACAAATACATGTTTTATTCTGAGTACAGCTTGCCCCAGTCTGTCCACAGGGTTGCACATTGATGAATTTATTCTGCAAGTATAAACTACTTCATTATGGGTCTTAGTTGAATCAGAACCTTAAGCTTTCAAGTTTCGATATTGCTTGTTTCCAAATCATTTTAAAACAAATTTTAAAAAAAGTTAAAACAAGAAGCATTGTATTATTTATTTTGTCATTGATCAATCTTCAAACATAAGAACTACAGCAAGATCCAGATGGTCAGGGATACTCTGCTTAGTATCACGCTTCTATTCTCACTTGCCTGTGTTGGGTTTTTTTCACTTGCTCTTCCTTTTATTTTTTCCCAGTTTCTTTTTTTCCTTCTGGTTGCCTTCACAGGGTGGTCTCTTGGCTTCACTATGTGCAGTGTGACACCCAGCCTTAAGGAAAAACACTTAAGGGTCACGTAGATGGTGGGATGTTTCTGCTTGATCTTTTGCTCAGTGTGGCCCAGCCCATAGGAAGCAAAGTGTGTGACAGGCTGGACGTGGGGACTGCACGACGTGAGCGAGGCCCCGCACGCTGGCAGTGTCTGAGCCAGTGGGGTGTCCCAGCCCGTAGCCAGAAGCCTGCTCCTGCACTAGCAGGGGCTCCTGGCCAAAGGAAGGCACCAGGTCAAACCCTGTGTGTGCTTGGGAGTGATTATGAATGGAGTACTATTACTGGATCGAGTACACCTTTTACAAAAATATACAAACCTTAGTTAGCATCCTCTTTCCTTTTATGTGTATGCCTTTCAAAAAGCCTTTGCAGAAGGCTTTGAACAGGCATGTGAGGTAGGATCGTGCTCAGAAAAAAATATTCAGTTAAAAAATAGAAAACAGAGGTTAAGAGAGAACAACCAGTACTTGCAGGGTAGGGAGGTGATCAGTGACGTTTTTCAGGAGCTGGTGCTGGGGTCTGTACTTGTCAACATGTTCAGAAATAACCTGGAAAAGGTGGTAAGGAGGTGACAGTGTTTGCTGATGATGACAAGTTATTCAGATTTGTAAGGATGAGGGGCTGATTGCAATGAAATGCAGAACTCTGTGAATCTGGGTATCTGAGTGAAAAAGTGGCAGGTGAAATTCACTGAAGATAAACGCGCATGATATACATAGGAAAAAACATCTTGCTTTCGTATGTAAGTACATGTTAAAAAGCTGTTGGCTGATCATTACTTCTACAAAGAGGGATCTGAGTGCTGTGATAGACGGGTTTGTGAAAGTGAACACCACCATGAGCAGCTCAGAAGGAAAATCAAGTGTTAGGAATTACCAGGAAAACATAAAGACCACAGTACAGAACACCATGATAACTCCACAAATCCATAAATTATCGATGCCTTTTATGCTAAGAGCATTTCTGATCCTTTCATTTCAAAGGATGCAGCCAAACTGGCAGGTACACAAGGAATAACATCAAAAAAGGATCAAAGGAATTTCAGAGAATGAGAGGAATGTGTGAAGGATGAGTGAAGAGGGAGATCAAGACTCTTGCAGACTGAAAAAGATTTGACTTGGGAGCTACAGGATAGAGACTTACAGACTTGTGAAGGACACACGTCTGAGGATCAGTTGTGTATATCTTTTCCAGTTCAAGAGGTAGGGGCCATTAGATGCAGATGGGAGGAGCAGAATTTGGAACTGAAAAAGGATATAGCTCCTTATGTAGTGGGTAGCCTATCTGTGAATCTCCTTGCCAGAAGATTTTGGGGGTTTGAAAACTTTCTACAGCCTTGGAAGAGAAGTGTAGAAACAGTCTATATTGCGGGAAGTTCCTGAGCTGATAATAATTGGTGACTGGGGGAGTATTAGAAGGAAATATCTGAAGTTAGTCCCACTCTTACTCATCCCTAACCATCTGCATATGGTCATTGTTGGGACAGGATATGGGGTAGATGGATCCTTGGTCTTACATCCATGCCTGTCAGTATTTTCTCTTCCTGTTTTCCCTCTAATCAACTCCCCCCTCTCCTAAAAAATGTTTCCCTCCATTATTTCTCATCCTTTCCTTGTTTTCTGCCTGCCCTTCGGTCCCTCCAGTCAGCCCACAGTTGCTTCCAGACCCCTACTCAAAGAGAAGTTAAAAACAAATCATCTAGAAAAACACAACCTCAGTGGATCAAGAGCCCCTCTGTCTCCTTTGCTAATCACTGGAAAATGGAAAGTGTGAGAATTGTGTTTCCACAATTGTCAGCAAGACGGGCAGTATGAAGGACTGTGTAAATAGGCTACTGAAGAGTTAATCCTTTCTAGAACCGAGAGAACTCAGGACAGCAAAGGAAAGAAGGGGGATTTTGGCATTCTGAGAAGGAAGGGTACCTGGATCTTGGAATATTATAGATGTAAGCTTACGTCTAGAAGTTGAGTGAGGTATTAGAAGTGAGTTGTACAAGGAAAATAACTTACACTAGAAGGGGTCTGAACAATATATCAGACTTTATAGGGAACATAAATTAGAAATAAAAAAACCTGAGTGCGAGAGTAGACATTGTACGTAAAGTCTTTGTGGACTTTCTCTTTAGGATTCTGGCTGTTCAACGAAATTGCAAGACCCTCTTCCTTGCAGTACTACAGACTCTCAAAATCAAGAACGTTTTTCCCCTAGAAAAGAAATTCTAGGTGCTTGTGGAAATCTTGTGTGATAATTCTACAGTTCCAACCAACATCCTGCTTCTCTGTGAA
Source organism: Acrocephalus scirpaceus scirpaceus (assembly GCA_910950805.1). Taxonomy (NCBI): domain Eukaryota; kingdom Metazoa; phylum Chordata; class Aves; order Passeriformes; family Sylviidae; genus Acrocephalus; species Acrocephalus scirpaceus. The sequence goes on along the minus strand of OU383774.1, from coordinate 47,677,172 downwards.
GGACATGATTTTTCCTTTTGCACAGAGAAAGTGGAGGCTGAATCACAGTGGCTTTATGGGAGATGAGAGTGAACGCAGTTCAGTAAAGAGAGTTGTATAACAAGGAAAGAAGGTAGGTTTGGCTGAAATATGAGGGTATCCTGGGTCCATGAAGAATGCTAAGCAGTGTGACACAGAAAACTGAGGATAAAGAAGCAAAATATAATTTTCTGATAAGACAAAGTGAGAAAATTTCAGATAACCTCAGTATTCATAGATACCTGAAAAATTACTTTCAAATGCTCTTATGTTCCTTAGTGGCCAGAGATTTCAAGTAATGGCAAAGAAGTTGGAAGCAAAATGGTTTTTTTGGTGAACCTCAGCCTCAGTCACCTGCAGTTTTTGTTGCAAGTAACTGGTGTTGCAGGGTGCTCAGGTGTGCAGTTATAGAAGTGATTTTTTTTCCTGTGGAAATCTGAGCGTGGGCTGATGAAATACTGAAAGTTGGGGGTAACATTGTTGTTGATCTTTCTGCTTCTTTTGAGACAGCTCAGATCAATCAGCTTTCCAGGCAGCAAACTGGAATAGTTAAGGGCAAGTCATAATGTTTGGAAAGGATGAGTACGAAAGGGAAACACCATCTAGTTATCTGGTTGCTTATCAGTAATAGCAAGAAAGGCAGTGTGCAGCTATCAAATGCTTCCTTTTTCGATAGAGCCATGGAAGTACATAACAAAGCTCTAAATGTCATCTACCCTTCTCTTTTCAAAGGAGTATTCAACCCCCAGGAGAATGAGGCTTTTGGGACATCAGGGACCTGATCCTAAATAAATAAATAAAAATAAACAAACAAACAATAAACTATGTAAAATATATCCAGTTCCTACCACCTGTAGTTTTCTTCCTAGCTCCACTAATGTGCATATTAGGGAAGATGTTTGGGATGAGTTCCCAGCTGCAGTTTTGCCAGCATTTCAACCTGATTGGTTTTGACCTAGAGCAGGAACACCTGGACCCATGGATTCTTAGAATCATAGCATCATATGCATAGACAAAGCTGGCAGGGGGCCAGCACATGTTCTCCTTCCCCCACTCCCATAAAGCACATTTTACAAACTGTACATGCTCCTTGCTACAATTCTTCCTCTCCGTTTCCTGCTTCAAATTGACTCAGTATTCCCAAGGACACGTGGCTGCACCAGCCCTGTGCTATCAATTTCATGGATGCTGAGGCTCAGAACAGGCATGGCCCGTACCATTCAAATTTCTCTTGTAACTTGCAAATCAAAAACAGTCCCTATGTATTCTTTGCAATTCTAGGAATTTCCAGAGTTCCTGTCTTAATGTTAGTGTCATCACCATTGCCTCTTAAAAGATGTGAGTCAGCCCAGCTTGAATTTGTAGTAACATTGCCCTGACGCTGCTAGGAATTGCTGCCCTAAAAAAAGGAGAGCTGCTGAGAAAAGTATGGTGACTGCCAATAATCACTTTAAAAAATGGGCACTGTTGGTGACAGGATGGTTTCCTCTCCCTCCCAACAAATACTACCCCAGTGAATGAGAGTGTGAGTGAGGCTGCCAGGGACTTTGTCAAGAGGAATGCTTAGAGAGTTGAATGAGATGTTACACAAGGTAATGATTGCAATGGCCCCTGGAATCACACAGGAGGGCTTGGGAGGGAGAAGCTGGGAAGGCAAGGAGACAGAAGATGAGTATTTTTCCAACGGATCTGTGGACTGAGGCTCTTTCACTGGTGTTTGTTGTTGCACTGCTTGAACTGAAAACTACAGTAATGTCTTTGGGATGGGGAGGATGTGTCTAGATGGGCTAGATCTGGGGCTTTCAATCAGAACTGACTGTCATACTCGAGCTCCAGCCATCCTATGAATAATGGGACAAATTGCTTACCTCAGCTCCCATGCTCAGCTATAAATCACCGAGAAGTTTTTCTTTTGAGACCAGTAGTTTCATCGGCAGGACTTTAGCTTGGAGCTGGTTTGTAGTGTGATTTCAGTGAAATACATCAAGATGACATGAAGTACACTCTTACCCTGGAAACTTTTCCCTGTTGATAGTTATAAATACACCATGCTATTGTGCTTGGCATGCTGCATGCTAATAGAAGTGAGGGCTCTGAAACTCATTAGGAAAGGGAGCGGGCCGCGGAGCAGAGCGAGGACAGTGTGAAGCGAAGGTTGATCACCACAGCCTTGTCCAGAATAGGCCATGGGAGTTTTCTTATCTCGCTTTGGCAGGAGGTGCTGCTAGCTTCCTGTGCGAAATCACGAGCATATGCTGCTTTCCTCTTGTTGTTTGGCTTCCTCCGCTACACAAGACGGTTCCCAGCACTGTGATTATCTTTGCATCTTCAAACATGGCACACTCTGCTTCCTCAAGGGCTTGATGTATTCTCGAGTAGCAGGCCGGCTCCCCTCCCCCCAGCCACTTCTCCAGGGCCCCCACGGGTGCCAACTCCTCACATCACAGACCTTTCATAAAGCTGGACTTACTTCTGGTTGCATAAACCACCCCCAGCCTCTCCAAATTTGTGTGAATTCCTGAAGCTCTGGGCAATGAGCAGGTCTGACAGCAGAACTCACCCTGCCACAGGCAGAGTCACTCTCACCCCTCTTTTCCCCTGTGCTGGCCTTCTCTGAAAACCTTACCAAGAATTAGTGGCTCCTGTTTTTAGGAAAGAGTAGCCTTTTTCTCAGGCTCTTGACACAAAGGCCGATGCATGCCTGTGCGGGTGCACACCTGCAAAAGTGCATGCCAGCACGCATGCAGGCACATGGGAAAAACTACTTAGGGTGTGATTAACCTGAGTGCTCTGCTTCTACCAGATGCCTCTACTAAGGCAGCACAGCCTGATTACTTCACTCTGAGGTTGCATAACATTTATAAACTCGGGTTTGTACGCACCCCCGTTAGCTTTTGTTGTGTGGGATCTCTCCACAGGCAGAGTTGCACCCACAAAGTGGAAACTTGAAAGGGTCTGCAAGGGACACAGGTGAAAGAAATGGGTGGAAATGTGCTGGCGGATATCAGTTTGTTTATCAATCCCTGCGCACACTGTGTGCTCATTCATTAACCCGGCGGTAACCCTGCTGTAAGATTTCCTGAAGATGCAAAGCACTGAGGCTCATCCCACAACAAAACACTTCAGGAATTCATGTACTCTGGAGATATCTGGAGTAAGATCCAAATATCTAAAATGCAGTGGGATTTCCCTGAAAACACAGACAGCTCCTGCTAAAAATGCAAAGCCCTTGTTATTTTACTGAGTGGGTAGTTTGAAGAAATTGGTAATTTCCTTGAAATCAGAAAAATATGTAGCTGATGTTATGTGAGGACATGCTATGAAACATCAATCGAGTTAACAGGAAGATGATTGCCTATTTTGGTTCCAGCCAGCATAGATTTTTGTGTTTTCATTTTTCCCTCTTTCTCTCCAAGCATCTGTGCTTGACAGAAACATTTGGTTTGATGATTGCATCTAAGTTCAGCAGAATCTTTTCTCTTTCTGTTACAAAATACCCATTGTTAGAAGCTGAGGTCAGGTTAAGAGGCAGGACTTTTGACTAATTTTTCCCTTCCCCATCTCTACCTGATGCTGTTGGCTTAGGCAGCATCCTTCACATGGCACCCCTGGCAGCAGTAAGAGGTGAGATGACTTGGAACACTAACCTGAGTAGCCAAATCAGGATAGTGGACACAGCTTGTGTGTTGTCCCTGAGCTATTTTAGTGTATTTGAGGTTAAAGTGAAGGGAAATTTGGCAGCTCATGAGAGGAAGCATCTGGTTCTGCATCCAGAGGGATGAGACTGAGTCTTGTCCTAGACTCTGCCTGGCAGCCGTGCTGCAACTGATCTGTAAATGTTTGCTGATGCAGCAGTCAGTGGAGCTAACATTGTGTGTACAACAGTACTCACACCTCCAGCTGTGTGCTGTTGGATGTGCTATTCTCAGCTTGATTGTGACTCGTTTTTTACTGAAACCATGGACAACAGCTATGAAGTGTGTTCGATTTTCTACTCTAATTGCATTAACGTTGTAATAGCCTGTTTGGATATAGAATGGAATGTGATGTTAGTAGAGTTCACATATGTGCCTCCAGGGCTAATCTAGCACTTTACATGTGTTTTTCTTGTTATTGTGATGTTGTTGTAGTTATGATGGTGGTTTGCATTCTGGTATTAATGAGTAATCAGCACCTTATTGTGCTAAGCATCAACAAAGACATAAGACTGTCCTCATCCCTAAGACATGGCGAACTAAATATATACACTCTTTTTAAGGAATTGTGAGGAAGAGTGTAATAATAGCAACTGAGTCTGGAGGCTCCAGAGCTGTAAGAAAGGAAATTGGAGATGCTTTTCATAGATGGACATGCAGCTTCTGAATATGCATTATGTCCTCTTTCTGTCCTTTACCAAAATATGTGGAAGGACTTCTATGGTAAAGAGTACAAAATTTCAGCACTGTAATAAAGAAACATAAATGCATTCTGTGGGGATAGGAAAAGAAATAAATTAGGAGGCACTTTTTAATACGGGTGAAGTGGGATTTTGGTGTCGTATTTTCCTGTACAGATTACATCCAGTCACAAGTATGCTTTTAATGCCTGGCATCACAAATTGAGTTTTGATATCTTCTATGGCATGAAAATGTTACCAGCTTAGCCAAATTATCATGCCTTCTGTGCTTTACTCTTGTTACAGGACCAGACTTCTTAAGGCTTTAAGTGTGCAAAGTAAATGGCACCCACCTTTCTGAATAATTTTAACCATTTTTCCCCACCTGAGTGCAACAGGTGCCCTTAGTAATGCACCCATCTTTCATTCACCCTGGTCTCAACAATAATGTATTAGAAGTTGGCTTTTAAACCAGAGTCTGAAAGAAGTGGTTGTGTAGGTAGGACTTTCCTGCCATGCATGTCCTCTCTCCATGCATGAATCTCCATTGCCTTCTCCTGGGTTTGTTTTTTTTTGTCTTTTTGACATTGATCCTTTCAGTGCACATTGTGAAATTTGGGCAGCCCAAGTTAGTTTCCATGTCTTTATTTCTTTAAGCTGTAATATCTGCTAAGTCATTGGCCAGTTTGACGCAAAGCTGCACACTTAAAACCAATCATGTAAAGTTGGTGTACCATTGGTATTCTAAACAACACGAAGTTTACAGAGCAAAGCAAACTGCACAATTGGCTGAAGGGAAATGAACCTCATTCTTTGGTCAGGATTGCATCATATTCTGTTTTTCAGTCACTGGGCTTTAAAGTTCATTTCTCCAAACAACTGTTATACAAGTCAGAACTATTTGATTACAGATACTACAGCCATTATCTTTCAAATCCAAGGAACATAGTGTATTTGAAAGAACTTCATCAAGCTGAAGGGTTAATCTCTGCCAATGACACTGGAATTGAACAAGCAACAACTAAATTCTGGATGAAAAACTGAACTAGATATTCTCAAAGAAGAACAGGGTCAGGCAGCACTTAAGAAGCATTCCAGTGTGTTTATTTCCATGTGTACCAAATCAGACTTTAAGAAACAAATTAGCTCTACCATGACCACACCTGAATGTTCTGATTACAAGCCAATTTGTTGCATAAGGCAAAAACATTTTTTTTCTGGGACTTCCATTCATTAAGATGTATTTGATTTTCTTCCAGTTAAATTACCATTTAAATACTTTTGTCATTTGGGTATAGTTTTGTTTAACTTCATTTTGTTCATTTGCAGGATTATGCTTATTTTTACTGTATGTTTTGTAATGGTTGAACCTCAGTATTAATATCTTACTGTTTTGTAAAATGAACTAAAAAAAAATATTCAGAAATGAAAACCAGCATAATCTTTTGTTAAAACAAAGAGAACCTGCACAGAGTAAAAGAATATCCAATGAATTATGGAATGCATCTTGAAACAAATATAATTTGTCTTGAGTAAAAGGCTAAAAATAGTATGAACTCACATTTTGGCAATGTCTGAAAACAGGAGCATTGGAAATGGGATGTTGGTCTTGTACAGCCCTATATTTAGGTTCTGACTGTAAATTCTTGCCTCACAGTTTTCAGTGGGTTAAATGTCAACATTGACTCCAGAGAACTAATATTCAAGGAGTGGCTGTGGAAGTGAATCCAATAATCAGGCTCCAACCTTCAAGATTTAATGAAAAACAATAATACTTTCCTGGTCATCACAACATCTACAGTTTTCCTGACTGATCACTGTTTTTAAAACAAGTATTTTGTCTTATATGTTGAATTTTTATCATCAAATCAATACAATTTCAATTTTTGTTGTCTTTAGGCATGGATTTTGCTTTTATACTGAAGGATCTTCCATCCTGAAAGCTGGCAGCAACGTAGGAAACAGGATCCAGAGTATCACTGAGAGAACGGCTGTAATAGAGGGCAAAAATAAGGTATGATTCCTAGGAGCAGATAACCTTTCTGTGTGACAGCATGTGCTGAAAAGCCACTGTAAGATGCTATCAAGGTAACAGAGAGGAAGCCAGCATTTTTATATGGTTTAGATTTGAGGACCTGCATGCATGCAGATAAGTTTCATACTTGGTATTTATCTGCTGAGAGTATTTTTTTTCTGGAAGCAGTCATATTAAGGTAAGTGACATGCCAAGAGAGTATATCAGTGGGATTCACTATATCTACTCTCTTTTTCATGGTCTGAAGTATCTTGGGGTACCTCAGGAGCATGGGGCAGGGTTCCAGGCCATCTTTGCCTCATTTTGTGCAATTGCACAATTTCATGTTGTTTTTCCTACGAGAATTGAAGTATTTACTCTCATTAGTGAGTTTATTCACAGATGTGTTCCTAGATGATTAGATGGCCAAGTCTTTCTTGGAATAAATTCTAAAGTGCCAAAAGAATCCAGATTATGGAAGCAAAGTTTAAAAGAGGTCTCAGTCAGAGACAGCAAGATGGGATTTATCCCAGCAGTGTTAGCCATCGAAATTTAGGTGTTAGTCCAAGTCAAGCATCCCTTTATGGGTCATGGGGAGATGCAGATGATTCTGAATGGTATGTGGGCCTGTAGTCTGTTGGTATCTAATGTGGAAGAGAAAGCCAAGGAGATTAGCTTGCCAAAGTCTAAGGAGGCTTGTCTATCAGTTAAATCCTCAAATCAAGGATACCCTAGATGAACTGTACTTCCCTGGGACAGACATGAGACTGATTTGGCATGGTTGGGTGGCCTGGGCTACAGAGCAGCTCAGGTGCCATGACACTGTCACAGAGTCTGTTTTCACAGGCTAGTTTGGTTTGTGGCAGAAATAGCTAAAGAGACTATAAATTTTAAAGCCTATCTTACTCTAGGCTTTTCATTTCTAATGACACCAAAGTGCTTTTTGTAATCCTAAGGGCACTGGGGTTATAGGTCTCTTTTCCTTGATGGCAGCCTTCAGTTTCCTGCATATGAAAATGGGTGTAAACTGTAGTTATTCACATGTCAAGGCCCTTTCACACACCACAGAATAAATAAAGTTTTACGTGCAGCCAAGAATCAGATCTGGGACTGCATTTTCTCCGGCTGTTATATTATTTAGAAAGTATCACAGGTGTTCATGGCACCATTCCAGCATGTGGGAACAGGCTGGATCCCAGTGAGGCATTTGCTCTATTTAGCTGTCCGGCTCTACGTGCTTAAAGATCAAGGCAAAGATGGGAGCAAACAGTTTCCTAGGGTACACTGTCATAGGAAAGCACATGAAAAATGAAACATAAGGATGGATTTGAAGGATGAAAGGGGAATCATTTCAGGCACAGGAAAACACAGTCTATTCCACAGGGGGATGATGAACAAGATGATGAGAATCAATTCTTTTCCAGCAGTCATATACCCGTGCCATGGGTGCAGTCCTCTACCTGTTCACAGGGTGTAGAAGGAGCTGTCTAATGACCACATCTCATTCTCATTGTGTACTTGTATCCTTTGGAGACAGTGGAAGAGGAGTGGCTAAAATGTCAAAGCAACTTCCAGTCAACAGCAAACAAATTCCTCCCTGGAGGAAGATGCTAATAATGGGTCGTTTCGGCAGAACTGCAAGTCTTTGGCAAGCAGCCCTTTTTAAAATGTGCCCAGAAATGAACCAAGGAATGGTCTTTGCACGGAAGGATTTGCAGTGAAACTTATCAGTCCTCCCTGGTATTCCTTGTCTTTTTGCTCTGCAGTTCAAGAGAGGTCTACCTTGCTTTGCTTTATTCCTCTTAGTCTCTGTGGGAAGGGGGAAGTTAGTGAAACAATCTCTGTGCTCAGCTTTTTCACAGCTTTTCTAAAGTTTCTCTATTTCTGCTGCTCTTCCGTAGCTTTTCAAGCACAGCTGGACTGCTATTGTAAGTAAAAAAAATGCTCTCTAAGCCCAGGCTCCTGGCCAAGCTGCGAGTTGCATGATTAGTGCACACACAGCTGCTCTAGAGCATCCAGGATTGTTCTTTTAAATCCTTAGGAGTCTATGGCTTTTCACTCTTCCCAGCCCAAGACTCACTCTCAGTATCCCTGAGCAAAGTCAAAGAGACAGTTCAGACAGAACCCTTGCCCATCTGCAGCGATATTGTTGGAGTGTTAATAGCACTGAGCTTGCTGAATGCAGCACGTCATCACAAGTGTCTGTCTCTGATGGACTGCTACTGTGAGCAGTTCTATTCCTGCAAGCAGCTGTGAACAGCTCTGAGGCACTCCCACATCAGTGGTGCCCTGCTAAATAAACAGTGTCTACCCTGCTTCCACATCCCAACACAGCAAGCGTGGTAAAAAACAAATCTCAGAGCTCAATGAAAACAACAAAGATGTAGGAGACAAAGAGGTAGGAAATGAATGAAGAAACTCAGAAAGTTTCACATTTGGGTTGGCATGAAAGGAGAAATGCGTGTGGTCACAGGATGAGATTCTTGTAAGCAAGGGAAGAGATGAACAAGGAATGATCAACAGGTTTCTTCAGCAATGAAGGTAGCTGTTTTCACCTTCTTAAAGACATTGTGCCAGTTCCACATATTTCCTGTATGTGCAACATCTGAGTGCCTCCAGTTTGGCTCTTTGCTGTGGTAAGTTGTTTATTTGTCTGTGGTTATCAAGGTAGCCACAAGTATATTTTAAAGTTAGAAAAACTGCAAGCCCTGTGCCTGTGCAGTTGAAGTAGTGCAGGAAGCCTGCACTACATTATTCTTTGGTGACAGAGAAACCGTGACAACCATGTTTTAGTAACATTTCCGCTAAAACCTCTCTAAGCGGACATTGAGAAACTCGAGTGGTACAATGGAAGAACTTTGTAACATAAGCCATAATACTTAATCATAAGACAACTCTTGAAGTGATTTGATTCCCCCACCCAATGTTTTCATTCTCGTTTTGTTGGACATTTCAGCGACTTCCTACACAGTTGCGCTATTCTTAGGCCTATCGTGTAAACAGGTCACAGACACTCTCCTGTCATTCAGCTACTAACACCCATCACTTCTCAGTGTTCCCAGTTAAAGCTGACTGCTGTGCCTAACTGCGGGCCAACGCTGATTATTATTCTTAGCATGGTCAGTGCTCATTAGGATGTCAGTCGGTGAATGACCTGCAGGAATAAGGTACAAAGAGCTGGTGCGGTCATTGTGCCGGTGCGTGCAATTGGTAGCAGTGCATGCATTCAGTGCATTCTGTCCTGGGTCCGTGCAGGCACACACCGGCTTATCAACAGCTTTGAAAGCACTTGGTACTCCTTGTACAGGGGCACAAGGGACAGGGTGCTGTAGGAGAAGTCAACAAGGATCCTAGACATGCAGCATGTGCAGAAGACCACTAAGAAGGCAAGTTCAGATGCAGGAAAGCAAAAAGTGTGGGCCAAGAAGAAAGAATTATAAATCCAAGGGAAGGAGACAGTAGACAGGAGGGCAGTTGAGTACAAGGAAAAGTTGGAGGGAGTGAGACAAAACCCTCTTGGTTTTGGAAACCAACCTATTGAGAACCTGAAATGGAACAGACTGTCCCTGACTGCCTCATGCCTCTGCTGCTAGCAAATGTTGGAGTACCACTGACCAATAGCAAGTACCACAAAAGCTGGGTCTGTGTCACAGGGTATGCCTCCAGGTATTGTATATAAAGGGTAGTAATGCATGAAATTGGAGCTTACCATGCATATATGTGGGTGTGTCCGTGTGTGTATGTAAAAGTATATATATATATATATATATATGCATGTATGTATGTATGTATGGCTCTGTTTTCCACTGCATGAAAACCTAACTGGCACAGGCTTTTAGTGGTTCCAGCACTTGTGAATGACAAAGCCACTTGACTTCATAGAAAATGGAAAGTAATGGCCCTGTAACCTGATTCTGTAAGACAAAATTTAGACTCAGCCTTGTGAATCTCCAGTTTGGCTGGCAAAAATGGGTCAGCCTGACTGGTGGTAGTATTAAGAAGAGTAACCTCCAAAGTGGGGTGCCAGATAGTCAGAAGAGTCAGTCCTTCCTGGACATGACTGATAAGGGTAATCATGCAGAATAGAAGGGTTCCATCTCTTCTGCGTCTTCTGTGCCAAGCCCTACACACCTACCTCTCTTCCGGGTTCCCACATTACTGATGAGATGAAGAAGCATGTGCTGTGTCTGTTCTCAGTCCTGACACGTGCCAGCTGTCTGGCCAGTACATCTGTGCAGATTGGCCATCTGGAACCCAAAGAGGAAGAGAAAGCTGTTTAGCTCACTATAACAGCATTTTGATCTTTCTCCTCTACCCGACAGCTGGTTTTCATGAAATGTGTGAGATCTCATGAGCTTTGAGTTGTCAATAAGTTTTGGTTGAAACCGGACAGTGAATTCAAAAATTACTGAGCACGTGGGGGAGGAGAGGATACTGGCAGACAGATGGACAGGCTGGCAGACAGATGAACATACGGACAGTATGATCTTCCTCAGAACCCAGGCTAAAGATAGCAGAGGGAGCGCCACTTGCCTCTCTTCAGCACATTGTAACTTCTTCTGGAGCCTTCCCGAGTGCTACTAGAATTGCTGTCAACACTTCTAAGTGAATCTTCAGGAGATACCAGCAGAGCCAAGCCCTTGGTGAGATTAAAACCAGCAGAACTTGGGGCTTGCTGCTGCTGAGCTGTGGGACAGCATGGGATGCAGAGGGAAAACACAGCTCTGCTTGATATACATCATAGAGATTTTTCTGTCTGACCCCAGGGGGGAAGTGGGTGCTCTCCTGTGCATACTCATGTCCTCCTGTTGTGGATATTTTGGTGTTTCTTCCATGGTGGTCCTGAAGGTGAAACCTGTTGACCAGATGTTTTGCACTGATGCTCCTTGCCAACATGTGAGGCATGCAGATCGTATGTCTTTGGCACAAATAGACCAATCCAGCAGTGTGCTACCAATATTTAGATATGGATCTTCCTAAATGATATTCCTTTAGACAAAGATAAATCCAAGGGTGTAAAGAGAGCATATTTTCATTTATTTCTTTTTTTTTAACAAATAGTTCTTCTTAAAAGCATAACTACAAGGGAATTGGCAGTAAGTGACAGATTTGCACTAACCTGCTGTAAGTCAAAAGGGCAGTATTTTGCTTTTTAAATACATGGACTGTTTCAAGAAGTCAGGGAAGGAATCTCTGAACAGAGCAAGTTCCTGTCAGTGTCTGTAGAGGCCTTCTGGGAGTCATATAAGAGCCAGGTTGCCAAACATTTTCTGAAAGCTTCTTTTCCTTCTCTGCCATCAGCTGGAGCACTGGGAATCCTCTATCTCAGCTACTTTGAGAAAAGAGAAACTCGAGCAGACCCTCCAGGGGAAAGACCAGCCCACCATGGCTCCAAGCGCAATGATCATGTCAGCTGCTTTGCACTCTCTTGGCCTCCCCAGTCTTTTCCTCATCAGCTTCCACCACAAACAAATCTGTAAATTCCTCTTCCATCCCTTAGGATTTCTGCCTTATGCCTCTTTTATTTGCCCACCAAAGCAGCAGCAGTATGGGACTTACTTCCCTAGCCCCTGGCTTTGAGATGAGTCTGTAATGCGGTGCTTCAGCCGAAATTATGGGAATAGGAAAAAGGCATAAAGGGCCAAAATGGTGGTAAATGGGGTTTGTGGATGATGCTCAAGATATTGAGCATGCCAGGAGGGGTTTGCCTGTTCTGTCTGATCATGCCAACTCAATTTAGACTTTCTGTATATAACACAGTTGCAAATCCAGGGCCTGAAGCTCCCTGTTGTGATGCCAGGTGATAAAAAATTGCAAAAACTTTTGCCTCTTTTGCAGCAATAGCTGTACAGAGGGACCATGCTGTGCAAACTGATCTCAAACAGCCATGGTTTCTCCATAAACAACATGCCAGGCTTAGTTTTGTACACACTGCTTCTCTGGTGGGTTTTGGCTGGTATCAACAATGAAAAACACAGACTGCACCACTGGAGGGCTCACAAACTATTTAAAGAGATGTTATCTTATCCTTGTGACTATATTATAGGCTAAAAGATTTATACAGAGACGTGTTGTCTCTAAAATATTCTGTTCTGTTGCAAAGTCAGTCTTGCTTCCTCCTAGACGCTGTGGCTTTCTCCGCCTTAGTCGAGTAAACATACCAGCGTGTGCTCTCTGGCACTAGGGCCTCCTGTGCTCACAGCTTTTATTTCCCTTACCTTCTAAAGAGCCATGGCTTGCATGGGAGTTGCCTGTTGGAGGTAATCCTTGGCCCATGCTAAAGAAGTTTTTGGGGCAGTGAAATTTGGTCAAAACCAAAACATTGCTTGGGGGGAAAAGCTGGCAGTTTAAATCACTGGCTTTCAATGCCAATGAATGTTCAATCAGGCAATTTAATACACAAGAAAAGGCATCACCTGTAAGTCACTGCACTCATACTCCTTTAGTATAACTCTGTGCACCATCCTCAGTGTGATAAAAGTAATAATCTCCTCACAGTAGGCTGAAAAAATAAAATTCAAGATAGTATGCACAATTTTCCATTAAAAAGTAATACCTAATGATATAAGGAAGAAACACAGTCTGATACTTCCAAAAACTTTTCAAACTTTTGGAGCAGTTATGGGAGGAATAGTTGGCATGTGTTTTTCAGGCTTAGAAATGCTCTGCCTCTCTTTGTAGTAAAGTCAGGTGACCTGGAGTCAGAGAGCAAGAGCTTCATTCTCCTTCACTGTGCCTGTTAGGTCACAGTTGCTTCCTGGGCAAAGTTGCTGTGAAGTAACACCAACTAACAGAAAAAAGGTTATTTTTGGTGGAAAGTCTGGGATGGTAGAACCTGTTTTTAACCACCCACATTAACCTTCTGTGGTAGACATTGTGGGACTTCCTTCTGGTCTGAGTAAGTGTTGATAAAATAGATGGAGGAATCCTGGTGCTATGCTCTGTGTCCACATTCAAAAAAATTATGTTTAGAACCTGGAAGAAATTCAAAGATAATGACAAAGTATGGACAGGGCTGGGCACACCCTGTATATTTAGAAATTTGTAGAGGTCAGCCTACTGAATTTAGCAAAACAGGATGATTTTTTTGTAAGTGCTGAATTATCTGTCTGGTATTACTGATCCTCTTTCATTTCACAGAAGATCCAGAAAGGTAGTTTATGAAAATTATAGCTAGAAATATTATGTAGTGTTTTAGCTGACAGGTAACAGGGTAGAGGTGCTGTTAGCATTACTTGTAGTGAATTTACCATAGTGAAGTCTTCTCAAACAAATAAGTCAAAACCAAATTATTTGCCTCAACTGTGTTACTTGAGCAGTAGGAAAAGTAATAGATTCTTTCTACTCCAGAATGATTTTGGGAAACCAGAAGATTTATGTCATTTAGGGGCTCAGCAGGAGTTTGGGGATAGCTATGGGTTGTCCCAGCAAGAGACAAAAGCAGTGCAAATATTCAGTCAGTGTTTATGTGAAAAATGTAGATAATTGGTCCTTATTTATTACTGCCTCACCCTCTTGTTCTTGTCTCTGAACCCCAGCAATGAAGCAGACTTAAAAGAACGTATTAATTGCACAGAACTTATTTTTAAGATTTTTAGAAAAGCCAAACTATTCCAAAGAATTCTGAAGCCCCACAATTTCCTTTCATCACCATCCCAGCTCTGCCCATAACTCCAGCCAAACCATGTTTTACAGAACAAGTAAATTAAGCTGCCAAGTTGTAACTGGGAGCACATTACACTGGTGAAGTCCATGTCCATGCCTCACGTCTCAGCTCCATAACAGAACGACATGTCACTTGTTTCTGTATAACTTTCCTCTTCTGCTTAGTGCTCAAGCCATTAGATCATGGCTTTCCATCATCCTAGAAGTATAGCTCTCATTATTACAGTGGTTTTTATGTTTCTAAGGGCACATTAGGTGTTTTTGGTCCCTGGTCTTTCAAGGTCTTATTTTTCAAGTCATATAACTCTGAGAAAATATTTAGTGTGCTGAACATCTTAAGATAATGATAGAATATAACATAAACAAAACTGACATGTTATTATTTAATAACAAAAATATTAAGTCCAAAACCAGAAAACAGTACAAAAGAAGATGGGTAAACATCTCTTTTGCTGCTGCGCTGTCTCACCTGACATGTATGTGGGAAAATGAAAGAAATCAAATGAGTTTAGTGCCAAATTGAACTACTTTTTTCCCCCAGGATTACCCAAATGCCTGAGGCATGCCTCACCTATTCCCTTTGCCGTCTGGCTCTCCTACAGGCTGCTTATCTCCTGGTGTGAAACACACTGTGTCGTGCTTCGTGCTTTGTGTCTTCTAGTTTACCATTACATCACCAGCGAGAGATAAATCAATCTGCAGGACACATTCAAACATTTTTGGTCATGATGGCTTTGATGATATAAGGGTCACCCAAGGAGCTTGTTTCCTGTTATTCTTCTGTCCTTTGCAAAACTACACATGGTGACATCTCCTTTAAATAGCCCCAGAGGTGCCCATCACTGAACGAATGGAAAGAATGGATCATGGGACTGCCAGTGGTGACTTAGGAAAAAGAGAAGGCAAGCTTTAACTGAGTTCTTGAGCCAACGAGAACTAAACCTCTTCTTTCTTTTGCAGACTGCTAGCACTCTTGTTGTAGCTGAAGCCAAATCCTCAGGAATCTACAGCTGTGTGGCATCCAATAAAGTGGGAAAATCTGAAAGAAATGTCAGTTTTATTGTAACAGGTAAGAGCTACTCCCCTATAGAGTCAAACATGTTTCCTGATCCTGGAATTATAACAGCTAGGCTGTTGTGGCTTCAGAACTGCTGTAATGTATGCACTTGTAAGCTCATACCATGCTTTTGGGTGATGCTGGTAGGTTTCACAGCAGCTGGTTTGGATTTCTAGGGACAACAAATTGGTAAATGACTCATTCCTCCCTCAAGCATCAAGAATGACACAAATTACTCACAAATACAGCAATGAGTAATTCCCCATTTTGGTGCATCTCTGCAGTCATTCCGTATGTGAAATTTTAGTGTATTTTCACCTACCAAGTAAGCCAGTTTCACGTGTGACATTGACAGTGTCTCCAGCCTCATTGCCCAGCAGGATATCTCACAACACAGTGTCTAGAACAGTGCCAGTGTCTGCAGGCAGCATGGTGCTAGAGATATCTGGGGCACCCCTCACAGATCTCAGGGACAATGGGAACTTATAGGTGGAAAAGTGTCAGGATACAGACTACAGAGTTTTGTTTCCTCTTCTGAGAAAGACAGCCTGGAATGTCATTTGTGCCATGGCACTGAGAATTCTTATCATGTTATCTTCACATATGAGTATGCTTTCTGTTATTTTTGCATTACGGGATGTGTTTGGAGTTTTCACAAACAAATGACTTAATGTTTTATTTCAGGGATTACTGAAAAAAGCTCCCGATGTGTTTTTGGGAATAACTACAGCATTATTCAGCAACATAAAGTCTGCACATGCAATTACAAAGGATTTGTTTTCTGTCAAAAGTTTTGTTTTGTTTATAAGGCGGTAGTTTTATAAACTTGGACTGTTGGCAATTTTCAGGATAGGTCAAGAAAGAAATGTAATTCATTTGAAAATATGAGAGAAAGCAAAAAGGCTAAAATATTTAGATGCTTTAATCCCCAAATCATAACCTCTGCGGTTTTTATGTTGTCATTCTCTTGCTTATGATTCTAATGAGTGATTTTAGTGAAACTCATTCTATTTCTAGTCTGAGAGATATCAAAAGAGAATAGTCACTAGTTCTGGTTAAGAAAAAAAAAATAAAAAAGGAAAAACTACTTCAAAAAATGCTCCCCCTCCCAAACTCTCTATTTTTAAAATATACTGACTAACTGAATCATAGAATACCAAGCTGGAAGGGGCATCAAAGATCATCTGGTCCAAACTGTCTTGGGACGAGCACCACATCTTGTCCAGATGGATTTTAAAAATGTCCAACATTGGGGAATCCACCATTTCCCTGGGGAGGTTATTCCAATGACTGATTGTCCACATCATGAAAAATTCCTTCTTGTGTCCAACCAGAATCTCCCCAGGAGTAACTTGTACCCATTAACCCTCATATTTTCCATGTGTCTCCTTGTAAAATAGGAGTCTCCAGCTTCTTTATCCACCCTTTAAATACTGGAACATGTTGGTAAAGTCTCCTCTATGACTTTCCTTGAGGCCGAACAAACCCATTTCTCTCAGCCTCTCCTCACATGGCAGGCTTCCCAGTCCTTTGATCATCTTTGTGGCACCTCTCTGGACCCTTTCCAGACTTTCCACATCTGTTTTGTATAGAGGGGACCCTCTATAAACTGAAAGCAGTTTTCTGGATGTGGCCTGACAAGTTCTGAGTAGAATGTAATGACTTCTCTGTCTCTGCTGATGATGCCCTTGCTGGTGCCACCCAGCAGCCTGTTGACTCTTTTTCTGCCACAGCAACACTCTGTTCATTCATGCTGAGCTTGTTGTCCACCACAGGTCCCTTTCCACAGAGCTGGTCTCCAGCTGAATAGATGTGTTGACTCAGATGAACTGGTTTTGTACTTCCAGGAGAGCACCCTTTCCTCTAACTGGTGAAAGAGAAGAAAAGATAGCTTGGGCACCAATACCTTTCTCTGGAGCCTTTGGGGTTTTGCCCAGTTTCCAGTCTTCCTTGAATCGGCCCAGATTACATCTGGCTTCCATCCAGCTTGTGGTATCACTCTTGCCCACACAGAAGAGTAGCAATGAGTAGTAGTCAGTGCTCTTGACAAGCTGTGGCACTGTCTCTCTAAGATTTCAGGCCTTAGCTACCAGAAGGCAGTATAACTCCCTGTCATGCCAGCACATGGGCACCACTGCAAGTGCTCAACATTTCTTTTTTAGGTATCCACTGTTGTGCTGCTTGTACAGTTTCACCTGGCAGACTTTGTTTGTGGGTGTCTACAGCTGTTAAAGCTCCATGTCATAACACCCTTTCACATTTAGAAAGTGCCAGTTATCTATAAATACAGAAAATTGGTAAGAAGCATGAGAAGTATGAACAGATAAGTGACACATAGGCAGGTTGTTTGTTAAAGTACAGAAACAAGAAAAATATCTCCATGTTCTATTAATGGAAGTGACAAGAACATTTGCCACCTTGAAGATGACTCTTGTCCCCACTCTCAGTTTTGCTTTCATCCCTATCTTCACATTGTCTGTGTTTGGACAGAGAGCTGAACACCACATAGTTCTCCATAAATTAACATGCCAATGATAGTTTCATCTTTGTGTGGGTACTTCACATGAAACTTTGAGAAGTCACAGAGAATCACTCACTGAGAATGCTGCTCTTTCAGTGTGCAAGATGCTGAATTTGGCCTTCTCTAACTCTTACTCCTCAGTTTTCGCAATATGACATGGAAGATCCTGAAGCCAAATGAAGCTGTACTTTGATGGACCCCATTCACTGTATCCAAATCTCCCTTTCAATGTTTTGATGGTGGTTTCAAGTATTTTAGTGCAGTGACATGAAGGAGTTCATTTTCCTACACAGACCTAACATTCTCACATCTTAACCAAGGATGGAATGCAATCCTTCTCCTTGGTACTAAAACTTGCACTAGAACACGCAGAATGTTATGACTTTCCTTTGAAGAATCTTATATTGGCTGGTGTTCAGAAAGAGGAGTGTCAGCTTTATTATGGCTTGGAATTTCTTAACATCTTGACTGGTGGCAAACATCGTTCATAGGGTAGTGAAGTTGAAATGCATTTGTCCTATGAGCTCCTGGAGCTGAGCACTTCAGTTGTGAGACATGGAAAGTCCTGATCATCCTCTGACACTCACTTACATTGATTGAAAGCAGTGTAAACAATACTGGTTTTCATCCCTACGAAAATCCAGTTATATTCACCATAATTCTCCTCCATCAGGCTGAGACCAAACTGGTGTGGCTGAGTACAGCCTGTGTTTCACATCAAGAAGCAAACATGTCCAGAATGTGCTGAAGACTGCACTGAGGGAGTAAAAACCTGAACGCCTTAACTGCTGATGGATGTGAACAGGACACTGCAAAGTATTTCCTTCTGATGAGTCCGAAACCAATACTTCAGGTTTTGTGTGACAGCTTAGGGCTAGTTTATCTTATGTGTTGCGTCTGCTGGCGCCATTTGAAGTCAGCCTGAGCCACACAGAAGTGTCTAAAAGTAAGAAAAGTGTCTAAGCAGGAGGGGATGACTCCTTGTAGGAAAAGGAGCTGCTGCCCTCTGTAGAAGCGACATGCCAGAAATGACTCCAAAGAGCAGAGGGAGACAAAGCCTCTTCTTAACAGGAAGATCCCTTTCCTTGAAGGCACTCTCCCTCAGCCCTTGTCCTGGGGATGAGAAAATGCACGTACTCCAGTGAAGTGGCTGCAGTGCTGTGAAGGGTCTCTTTTTAGTAGGCAGAAACCATTAGGAAAGTGGTGGAAGGCAGAATGTGTTGCAGCAGCCCCAGTTTGGAGTTGAAAAGTTCCTCTCCTTCAAGGAAAGGTAAACATGAGGAAATTAGTGCCAACAGGGAGAACCTGGGAAGAACAAGCACTTTCTTTAATTACAGCAAATATCATTATTTCTGGGCTTAAAGTGAAACCTGCCTATCTTTTTGTAGGAAGTTTGAGAGTGATATACATGATTTTATACACTGTGCCTGAGGGTGTATGACACAAAGACCATGGGCTTTGGAATAGCTTTCCTTCTGTCAGATGAAGGGCATTTTTGGTGTATTGTCACTGACTAAGCTCTAAAAGCAAATTGTTGTTCAAGACTCAGAAGTAGCTGTGAATCTCATATAAAAGCAATGTAGAAAGGTGATTTCTGAAAGCTCTCCTGCTCACTGGTATGGAAGCATTCTGTAACAACACCTTTATGCCAAATTCAATTGTATTAGCACCCCTTCCTCCAGCCTGCCCCTTTCCCTACATTTTGGGCTGTTTTGCTGGCACACAGCAGGCCCATGGGTGTGTTTGCAATTACAGAGGGTGAAACAGGAACAGCTCTGCCTTATCTCCCTGGTTTCCCAATGTCACTAAGCGCATTTTATTTTGAGATTCCTGATGGTGCTTGGCAAAGATAAACAAAATCTTCCATCAGGAAACCTGGGAGCTATTTCCACAGGAAGCTTCAAATCACTAAAGTAAATAAAACCCTTTTACATTATTCTCAGCCACGTTATTTAGCTAGCCTGAGCCTGTAACAATTGGTAAGAGGTGTCATATATTAGGAGGCTCATAGCCTTTAAACAAATTATTCTTTTGGAATCCTGTGCATTTTGCTTCTGTCTCTAGATTTATTCAAAAAACAGTCTTCACAGAAGGCACATTGAGGAAGAGCTCTAGACCTG
This sequence comes from Acrocephalus scirpaceus scirpaceus, assembly GCA_910950805.1. NCBI lineage: Eukaryota > Metazoa > Chordata > Aves > Passeriformes > Sylviidae > Acrocephalus > Acrocephalus scirpaceus. Next base: position 47,657,402 of record OU383774.1, on the reverse strand, counting down.
ATAACATAAAAGTAGTTGTAACTATATTATTCTGTTGGCATGCTATCCTTTTAAGCTAAAAATAGTTCATTTGCCTCAGCCCCCAGGGATCTTTAGTTTCATCTTAAGAGTTTTGCTTGGCTCTTCTTAGCTTTTACTGAGTACTGGCATCTTCAAATGCAAGAATTACCACTATTTCTAACCAATACCCTGGCTTTCCCAATACACATCAGAACAATTTGAAATGTACTGTAAGATGCAGCACCTTCTTTCTTCCAAGTACTTATCCATATTCACAATCACATTTGATTGTTTTTAAGTGTGTCTGAATGTAATGCTTTTTAACAAAATCAAGTATATGATTCACTTCATCTAACTTAAATCTTAGAGTTAAGTATCTAAGCCTAAGCTGGTCATGTAGGATCTCTTCATAATTAAGCATGAGGGACTAGGATCTCTGGAATTTGACCCATCTTAAAGGGATGGTTTGCACTACCCTCTGGAGAAGCCTGTGTCACACCATGAACTGTAAACTTTTGCCCACATACAGAACACAGAACATCCATATTCAAGTAGATGTCTACATTTTGGCATCTGAGGCTAAACATGATGTATTCCGTGTATGGAGATGTTTCAGCTTAACAGCACTTCCAGTCAACATGTTCTTAATTGACATTAGAATCTGGCACCACGTGCTCTTACATATCAAACAGGATCCTGATGGTAGTCACTCATAGATGAGTTTGAAGATTTTCTTATAACTGTTTGCCAGAGAGTGAAAAGTGGTATCCCAATGGAATGTAAGTGGAACAATTTAACCCCCAGGCTATAAAACCCAGTCTAATATTTTAGTGTCACTGCCTCCACTGGGTTGATCTTTGGACTGCACACCTGAACTACAGCCAATGACAGGCACACACTCTTCTCCCACTGCAGGGGCATGATGAGTGCAGCCACAGAAATCAGGCCTCTCCCTGAGAGGCATCTACTGTCAGGAGAAATTTCAGCCCAGAACTAGCAGGAGCTCGTAGACCCTCTGTTTAACATTCAGGGCTACATGTGGAAAAGAGGATGTTAAGGGGAACCACTGATGCTGTTAACAACTGATGCCAGGCTTCCAATAGGCAGAGAACAGTGAGCAGGTTATGCTCATGGTTCCCCTGGGAGGCAAGGCAGCTCAGTTTGCAATGTGGGGAATTAGGGAGGAGTTTTCTGATGGATTGGTCAATCAATGAGAGAGGTTAATCAAAGAATATGTGGGATATTATTCACTTGAGAGGTACTTTTTACACATTGCTGCTGAACTGACATTAAACCTGAAGCAACACTGGTAACAATGAACTGAATGGAAGTCAGCATTGAGCTGACTTCATGATCTTAGAAACAAGAAAAGATGGTATAATTCTCCCTTACGAAAGAAGAAGCCATTCTTGGGATTTCAAGTCAAGTTTACGGCCAAGTGCCGTAGCAATTAGTAGTGAAAGAACAATTGAAAATGGCCACAGTCGATGCCACTTGACCGAGAAGAAGGAAATGAGTTTATCAGAATATTGGCTACAAATAAACCAAGAGAGGTTGCATTCTCAGAGTGAAACTTGGAAGTGCTTTCTCTCAGGAACTTAATTCTACTTTCACTGAGGTCAGTGGTGTAAGTGCCTCGCTGGAGGGATGAGCCCCAGATGGAGGCAGCTGGGAGGCAACTGACACCACCACAGCTCTGCACCACTCCCCAGGGGGAGGAAGTTGTAAGTGACATTAAATAAATTGCAAACAGGACCTTTTCAAGTAGGATTTTCTACCTGGTTGGCTAAATTACTCCTGCCTGAACCATCTGCTATGAAGTGAAAACTTAACCCATGTCTACTCTTTGTAAATTTTTAGTGCAATGATCCTTGATTTCTCTCAGGTGAAAATATCTTTCACCTGTGTTAATGCCAAGCCACCTAAACAAAATATCTTCATCCTAGAGCTGCCCACACACAGCTGGCCACCCAGGGCAGAGGGTACTGCTTCTGTTTACCTCTTGGGTGACTTTAATGCAGGGAGGGTAAACACCTCTGTTCCAAGGGAAATCTCAGGCATGTGATCACAGATGTTGTCATTTCTTAGGACTTGAAGCATTTTTAAGAAACAAACATACTTCATCTGAATACTTGTGAATAACAAGAAAACAGTATAACCAAGCATGATGAAGTATTTTTATACTGCCCTCTTGAGATTCCTTTTCTCTTAAGCAGTTCACAAGCTGGAGCTGTGATCAGAATATTCCTCCTTTTTCATAGTCCCACTGTGCTATCTTTTAATAATTCTGCTTTTGGTACCTTGCCCCAGTCTGTCTCAACTTGGCATAACGTTTATACAAGCTCATTACTTCCAAGATCAACTTCAGTTTACACCAACTGATGTCTGAGGCCAAGTGTACCATAGCTCCAGGACAAATTATGAGAATAGCTGAAGCTGAATGTATGAAAAGAAAGATTACATGCCTGGGCAGGAAGACAATGGCATTGATTGGTTCAAAGACTTGCTGATACAGGGGAAAATATATGCTGTGTTAATTTTGGCTCATTAGTTTAAAATAAACTAAAAAGTGTTCTTGATTTTTGACAGATGTGCCAAGTGGATTCCATATTGGTTTGGAAAAAATGCCCATTGAAGGAGAGAATTTGGTATTGTCCTGTTCGGCCAACAAATTCCTGTACAAAGACATTGCTTGGATTTTACCTAGGACAGTCAACAATCAAACAAAAGCAAAGAAGTCTCACAACAGGGAGTACTCCATCACCCTCACTCTGACCATCAAAAACGTTTCCCTGGCACACTCAGGCACCTATGCCTGCCGAGCAAGGAACATATACACGGGGAAAGAAGTGCTTCAAAAGAAAGACGTTACAATCAGAGGTGAGCACTGCAACAAAAAGGCTGTTTACTCTCGGATCCTCAGACATAAAAGCACAAGGAATGATTGTACAACACAAAGCAATGTAAAACATTAAAGGACTCATTAAACAGTAAGAGATGTCTCATATCATCTTGATTTTTTTATTACTGTTGCTACCTTTCAAGCCCTGAGGTGGTGCTCATTTCCCCATGGGTTGGAAATAGGAGGAATAGCAAACAAAATCCTAACGTGTGAGCTTCCAGTTGAGTTCAGACGGGTGTTTTCTGCTTTGAAAAGGCACATGGAAGCCGGGGTTTGGAAGATCCCCTGTGCTACATTTTACGTGTTGTTATTTTTTCTCTTGCTGTCTCCTACTGAGCAATAAGGAAAACTTTGGATCAATCTTTTCTTCTGCTTTGATATCGGCCTCATCAAAAGTGTCAAAGCTGAATAAACTGATTAACTTTAAAAACTGCTGTTTTCAGTCAACAATGGACATTTAATAAGCTAACTTGAATGTGCAGAATGAGCACAATTCAGTTTGAGATTGACTGGACTACATATTTTTTATTTTAATCTGATCTTGATGGACTTATAAATATTACCTGCTGAGCAAGTTCTAATACTTATTTATTTGAAATTATTTTCTACACTAAAGTACATTAATCTTAAAAAAGTATCTTCTAAAAGAAGTATGCAGGGAAGAAATAAAAATGTTGATATAATGCACAGACCTATAATATCATTTATAATAATGATGATTTTACAACTGACAGACATGAACCCTGTTTCTCCAAATAAATCCAGGTAGACTTCCAGTTGCTGTGTTGGTCAATTTTTAAAGTCAGTTCTGCACTAATGTAAAAAACTACTGATAAAAGTGTGAGTGTTGCTTCTGGCCTGAAGATTCAAGAGTTTGTAATGTTGTAATTATTTTATTAAATGAGGAATGTTACACTAACATGACTGACAAGATTTTAGCCAGCACAGTTAGTTAATACATTTTTAAAATACAAATCAAAATTGAAGCCATTAAAAATATTCATTGCTTTTGGTATGCAAATGACAATTGGATTTATTAGGGGGATTAAGAACCAGAAAAACTGCTGAAGGACAATTAAGAGAATTCCTTGTGAGCTTTTCCCCTTCTCCTTTGTCATGATTTTGCTATGAGATGTTTCTGTGTGCTATAAATTCTGTATAAGGAAGAAGCTACTATTTTTAATAGATCTGATAACTTTATTTTTTTACAATACATAGCTTTTATTATTTTTGGTTACATTTATGATCGATCATTTATATAGCATTTACATAAGCCATAACAAAACAGACCACAATGACCAAAATAGCTACAGCAAAGGAACAAAGTGGCTGTGCTTTTAAAATAGAGGGTGACAACATGACAGTTTCTTGCGCTTGGGAACTCACCAGACTATTTCCTCCTTTAGGTATCGAGACCGTGTCCCACGGCTAAACTTGCCTTTCACGTGGGAATTGCTTTTGTCAAGTGTGAAAGGGTAAACAATAGCATTTCCCCATAATGCCAGTTTCATGGAGCCTAAAATGCTCAGAAAACAATTGATAACCTGGAAGTTGTCAGAGTAAAGAAAAGAATAATCATTTATATCTTGAAATGTCACCTATAGCCTGCTTGTATACAGTAACTCTTTTGTTCATTATTAGCGTGATGGCTCCCAGAAACAATGTGTTCTTGCAAAGGGATCAGGCTCTCTTTTTTTTGTGAAACATGCCTAAAATGCAAGTGAAGTCGTTGGCAACTGCTTAAAAATGGAGCAAGCGCTTTCTTTAGCATTTGCAATTCTTCAGAAGAACTACAATACAGAATCCCCTTTTTTCCTAGGGTATTTTGTGGGAAGACATTTGATGGCAAGGTGGGCGGTGATGACAGGACATTATGAATTTTCCATGGCCTTGGGAGCCGAAGCACGATGATTTGTAGCAGCCAGTTGCCAGGCAATATGAGTTTGGGTCAAAAAAAAAAAAAAAGAAAAGAGATGTGGCAATTAGACTGTTCTGTGAAATTGTTGTGCATTGCAATGATGTATGTCTCTGCTGGGTGGAGGTGCCACCAGCCTGGTCTCGACCAGCACTCAGAGGGCCACGCTGTGCAAGGATGTCATAACATCCCAATGTGGCTGTCCATGTTGGAGGGCACAGAGAAAGCTCACTGGAAACCTTTGAGGAGAGCAGTTCTTGGTGGCGGGATAAAAACTACTGATGTCACTTTTGATGCCCTCGGATGACTGGAGAATCTCATGGGTTTGGGGAGTTTCTCTGCCTTCTATTGTGTAATATATTATTTAGGGAGAAAGGTGTGAATTATATTTCTTCTTCTTTTTTTTTTAAGTGTTTAAAATAAAGCTTGTATTTATATTTTTGTATGGATTAATAAAAAATAAGTGAACAGTCAACATAATCATAACAAAGGGCAAAAATGGATGGAATGCAAATGTAAACCCAAAAATTAACAAACTGTAATTTTTTCCCTTTGTTTGTTTTTAAAAATGCAGATTTCCCCTCCCTACCACCCCAGGTCAGACAAGTACTCTGACACCAGTGTCTCCTTCTCCCCTCTGTGACCCCCCTGTCACTTCCCTGGGCCAAATTCTGCCTACAATGAAGTTCCTCAGAGTAACTGAGAGCAGAGTTTGGCCAGCAAGGCAGCATTTCTGGGCAAGCATGAAGGCTGGGGTCAGGTTTGGGGGGCTGCCCTGGGCACTGAGCCCCACACTGTGCTGATGGCCAGGATAGCCCCTGGGCTTTGGAGTGAGTGAGCACAGTGGGACATTGGAAACTGTCCCCCTTGGCTTCTCTGCAAAAATGAACGGGAGAAAACAGGTGGTTTGCAAAAGAGAGTAATCCTCAGGTTGACCAAGTCCTGGAAAAATCAGCTGATTGTAGCAGAGCAATTATTGAAAGTATGTGAATGATAAGTTTTAAGCAAAAAGGTTTTTCCTAATATGAAATCCCATCTTTAGTGTATGGCTATAAACAAATTAAAATTAATCACAACTCACAGAACGTGTGATTTGCCTTTGTTTTGTCATCTTGTCCACCTTCATTTTGAATGTCTGGGCTGGGATGCCTGTCAGGAACTGTTGATAAATGTGGAGTTCTTCTCAGCATGCGTTTGTGGACATGTGTCAGACCATACCTGTTTGTAGTGTTGTGAAAAATGAGAAATGAGCAAAAATCGAGGCGCGGTATCAAGGAGAAGAGGGCAGAGTTCTTGGCTGCAAGGCAACTGTAGTTGACTATGCCATTGTGTAGGTATGTGATGAAGAATTTATAGTGTCTCTCATAAGCATTGCTGTTTGGGAAGAGAGAACAAATTGTCTTCCAGGCTGTAAACAACAAATATCATTGTCTGTGGAAATTACTTGCAGCTCAGAAAAGCCCAAATGCCATAGTCATTGCACAGTCATGACTATGCTGGAATTAATTTCAAGGAGTAAGGGCATTGCAAAGATAGCTCGCTTTAAAAGTGCTTTTAGTGGTGTGGGGCTCATGCACACCACATAAGCTGGAGGTACATAGGGGTTTAATATTTCTGGAGAGTTTTTATTTATGAATAATTAACAGAATAATTATGAAGATGAAAATGTCTGATGGCTAGTTTTTCTGTAAGGATAAAGAATAATCTTCCAAACACAGAATATCAGAAATTCAGCTGATACTGAACTCAGTGTATTGGCATCTGTTGCAGCTTGAAAGAAAATATTTGCAAATAGTTGTTTTCTGCTTTTATTTTGTTTTGTTTCATATTTGGAATATGTGTACTATCATGTTAGTTATTGCTGATCTTGGCAGTGTCCTTGAAGGGAAAGATTGCAAATAATCGGGGAATTTGAGGGAACCTGCAGAGCATTTCCATCTGTGACACTGCTCAGGAGCTCCCTGAATTCTCCATCACTACTTTAAATGGACCAAAATACCAAAAATAATTATGTGAGGGTTGCAAATGTGAATGAAAGATGTTGCCACATAATGTGCATAAGTGTTGTAAATATCTTGACCTTGGTAAGACAGCCTTTGGCACTATGTGAACTGAGGGAAGGAGTGGCAAAGGGTTGAAATGATCATGAGATTGTTTTGTTTCTTTCAGGGATGACTTTAATATGATGTTTGTAGTGTGTTTTTGAAATGCTGTGGTGTGGTTTGGCCAGGCCTGGTTATGTTCAGCCAAATATGTGAAACACAAAAGTGGAATTATTTATGAAGACTTTGATGCAATGCTTCTGTGCTCATGGTTACTGTTTTTTGATTATGTGGGTTTACAGAATATGATTTGTAACTGTACTCTTTAAAGTAAGTAAATCATCCAAGTCACATTCATGGATATTATCATGGTGTATGGAGCTGCAAAGTGCTATCAGCAACACAAAGAGACTCTGTTTCAAGGGTGTCCTGATGATTCTTCAATTCTTTGGTGTCACAGTTTGTTTCTTTTGATGATGAAAAACTGAGCTTTCACAGAAAGTAATTGCTTTCCATATAAACAAGCGTGGTTGGTCATGGAATTGAGAAAATCTTTTGCACTCTGTCATCATTGGGTCTTCATTGGTCACCACAGCATGCTATTGCTGAGTAATGTGAGTTCTCTGCACACACCAAACCCTCCTGAGCAAAGTAAAACAGTAAATAAAATCAGTGAAAAATGAACTTGGTAGAACAGCCGTAGGGGTCTCTAACACCAGTGAAATGAGTGTAGGGGAGATAATTAAATCCCCACCATTACAAGAATGTAAAACAAAGGTGTTGTTTTGTCTTATAGCTCAAGAGGCACCAGCCCTGCTGCAGCATCTTATGGATCAGACAGTGAACGCCAGTAACTCTGCCATGTTGGAGTGCCAGGTTCGTGGTATTCCTGAGCCCCAGATATCCTGGTTTAAAAACCATGAGGAAATACAGCAAGAACCAGGTGAGAGCTGTGTGTACTCACCTACGTCTTACAGCAGGCTTTTTATTTACCCATCTGCCTTAGGTAGCCATTTGCAGAGTCATTGGCATCAGTACCTAGATGTAAGGAAGGCAGCCAGGCAGCAACCCGAGTTATTCTGTCTCACTCCAAAGCAGGAGCCAGGCTGGAGATCTAGACACAACAGGTCTCTATGGAATTGGTAAAAAAAATTTCATCTTATAAGAGTCATCTCCAGAGAACATATTTTCTTCCATTTGTTTTAAGGGGAGCCGAAGGTGTCTTGGCCAGCAGATAAGTAGGCAAGAGAAAAACCAAGCTCTTGTGATGTGTATGGAAGTACCAGCAAGAGTCTGTGGTCAGGCACTCAAAGTCTGTTTGTGAGTCAAAAGCTATCTAGGAGACTAAATCCATGTCTGGGGTGTCCAAAATCCAAATACATCCACTGGCAGCAGAGGAATCCAGGTCTCATGCAACAGAAAGGAACAGCTTCCCAGGTGGCATGTTGCAACAACAGGAAAACTTTGGGAGCTACTTAATGCTGTTTCTGGAATGTGACTTCAAAGATAAACTAAGGATAAATGTGCTGGCACCACATTCATGGAAGTATTCCTTGGATATTTCAGATGGAAATGAATGATGGAGGAAAAGGCAAAACCTTTCTCATGGGAATTCATGCACATTTGGTTCAGAAGTACACACTGAGATAGTGTTAATACACCCAACAAAAATGTTCAAGTAAGTTTGGTCCCTAGGAACTTGAATTTAAAGTATAGTCTTCTACAGGACATTTTAGAAAGTTTGTAGTTATGGCTGTGTCCTGAATTATTGGAAATTACTATAGCATGAATAGAAACAACTGGAAAAAATTCTGAGTATTTCTCCAACTGAGTTATAAGCCTGTGCAGACTTGCAGCCCAGGCACTAAGCTTAATCTAGAGATAGATTCCATGAAACTTTACAATGATTACATTGCTGTAGACTGCATTAATAACACTATTTTCCAAAATGAATGTTATGTGTCTAAATTGGGTGTAATGCAACAGATACAATTAGGAGCCAGGGAGAGGTCTCCAGAGGGTAGGTCAGAGCACTTCAGTTAGGTGCCTGAAATAGATGGTGGGAATACATTTTGATGGGACTATAGTTCTGATGGAGCCAAACACAAGTGTGTACTTGACTGCACACTTCCTGACTAGAGGGTGCCTTAGCAGCAGTCCTGAGGCCAAATTTGCTCCCTTGTTTCCTTAGAAAAATTTGCTTCCTTGTTTCTTAGAGTATTGTCTAGGCTGTCTTCTGGGTTGGCCTAGCTGGAATAAACAAGATGTTTAAAACTTCAGGTAACTCCTATGCCTTAGGGTACACCTCATGGGAATTCTCTTTGCACTATCCAGAGCCCCTTTGCGAAGGAGTGTCCCATGCCACACGGGCAGGTGAGATTTGGTGCAGGTCTGCTGCCCATAGGGACAGTCTGAATGGCTTTTGAAAGGTGTCTAAGCTTGAGCTGCTTCTGCGACAGACCTGGGCCTGTAAGTGTGGTAATCAGATTATCCTTTTTCCAAAAGCAGCAGACATGCTAAAGTGCTCACCTGGATGAAAGCATAGGCATAGTGCTATCAACATAAACAGTACCAAGTACTTCCAAGATCATTCCCTTAGGCTGAGCTTTTTGACTCACACAAGTGCTTTGTAAACACTGATTTCCAAGAGACTCTCAAGGCGTCCAAGTGTATTTGGCTTTCCTGCAGATAACATTGTGCCGTGCGGTCTGTGGCTCAGATTTCTTTTGAGAAGAACTTGAAGCAGATATTATTACACAAGGGCCAGTTTTTTGTTTATATCCTGGCTCCCTCTCATTGCAAAATATTTCATTTCACAGGAATAATTTTAGGGCCCGGAAGCCGAATGCTGTTTATTGAAAGAGTGAAAGAGGAGGATGAAGGACTTTACCAGTGTATAGCCACCAACTTGAAAGGGTCCGTGGAGAGTGCGGCGTATGTCACGGTACAAGGTAAAGCACCACACTAAATGGGAAGAGCAAGCCTTCCAGAGTGATGTTCATAGGCTGGAAGGGCAGAGGTATGACCTGGGACTCATTTGGTGATCTCTGAAGCAATTTGAAGGAAGTCCTAGCAAGGGAAGCATACCAGGTTGGAAAGGAAGCCCAGCAGGAAATGCTAACTCAGAGTGTGTTTACACTGACCTAAAAAGAAGAATTGCTTCAACCCAACAGAGATCAGGTCAGGGTAGAAGACAAATGTAAATTTAGTATCAGCAAAACAAACAAAAAACAGAGTAAGTAACACTATCCTACCCACACATTCTCCCATTTCAGGTTAATTCCATAGAAATTAGAGGCCTGGGATATTCTCATGTTTATTTTCAGTGTAAAGTGAACTGCCAAATTAGACTGGAAGATTTTAGCCTAGCAATAGCTACATATGAAAAGGTACTACTACAAAGTAGTTATAGATTTAGTTATTTCTGTAAATGTAACTTGAGTTATCTTGCTATTCATTTAAATGTCTAGCATTGTTCTGCCTTCTGAAAATCTTGACTCATGCCTGTGGCAGTGATTTCTATAAATTAATTTTACATTGAATAAAAAGAAAGTTTATTAAGTGACCTTTCAGTTTCATTGAGTACCCTTTTGGCTCATGAATTATGAGATTAGAGAAGTAGGTTGACCTTCTCCATATAAGTCAGTGTCATGCATGTATTAAATTTCACATAATCGATTTTACTGACCTGGTGTTAAGTAAGTAGTCATAGATGCATTTAGTTGCTCTTTATAGAACACAATTTGAATATCACCAGGCCTCTTAGGCAGAGATTATATGTTTGTGGATGCTCTCATATAATTGTTAAATGTGTCTGAATACTTCTCAGTATTGATTTTTTGCCATGAGTGTGTTAGCAGTTGGAGTTAATGGTGATGACACAATGATGTTTTTTCTTTAAAAGGTCAGGGATAAGTATATGCACATGCGGGCTGGCGAAATCGAGCAGTTAAAACACCTATCCCCTTAAGAATAATTACAGAATCATAGAATGGTCTGGGTTGGAAGGATCCTTAAATATCCCCTAGCTCCAGCCTGGTCTAGTGGAAGGCAGGAACAACTTCACTAGACCAGGTTTCTCAAAGTCCCCCCCAACCCAGCCTTGAACACTTCCAGGGATGCGCCACCCAGAACTTCCCTGGGAAATCTGTGCCAGGGCCTCATCAACCCTCAGAGTAAAAAATTTCTTCGTAGTATCTAATCTAAACCTGTCCTCTTTCAGTGTGAAACCATTCTCCCTTGTCCTATCACTCCATGCCCCTGGAAGAAGTGACTCTCCAGCTCACTATTAGATCCCCTTTTAATAATAGAAGGCTGCCAAAATGTCTCCCTGGAGCCTTCTCCTCTCCAGGCTGAACAATTCCAGCTGTCTCAACCTGTCTTCATAGGAGAGGTGCTTTAGCCCTCTGGTCATCTTTGTGGCCCTCCTCTGGACTCTCTCCAAAAGATCCACATCATTCCTATGTTGGAGGCCCCAGAGCTGGATGCAGCACTCCAGATGGGGTCTCCCAGAACAGAGCAGAGTAGAGTAGAGTAGAGTAGAGTAGAGTAGAGTAGAGTAGAGTAGAGTAGAGTGGCAGAATCACCTCCCTCTAAGTGCCTTGATAATACTAAGGTTTTTGCAGCTGCTCTAACAGCTAAATGAATAATTTGTGCCAGCCACTTGCTGTCCAAATCATCCTACTAATTCATAGTCCTGGACAATGTAATTCATTATGTTATTGATTTTTAACATAATTGAAGCTTGGCTGTTTATTACAACCACAAGCATTCTGTCAGATGGCTTCTAGGAAGTCATATATCCTAGTCCAGGGGAGAGGGAAGAGAGCAGCCAGGAAGGCTTCTCCTGTGGTTACGTGTCCTGAGGGATTACAAACAATGTTCTTGTACAACCTCTGCTGGAGCAGGAGGTGAAGACTACCACATTAAAATTTATGGCTTTGAGACTGGATGATAAAAAAAGAGACAGTTTGTCGTATCTACTACAATCAAGGCAAGGGTCTTTCCACTCTTTTCCTACTACATGAAGGGATGTCACTAGAGGTTTTCTTGCTCATTCCTACAGTGCTCTGGAGTGTCTGTCCCTCTCCCAGGAAATGGCAGCCTCCCAACTCATCCCTGAGCCTGGAGGGACAAGATCAGGGCTTGAATGTGGGGCTTTCTCTAAGCTTTGCCACTTTCTTGTCTTTCTGAGAAACACAGGCGCTGTGCCTGCTGCTGTGAGCACCAAAGCCTTGCCTCTGTCCCGGGACTCTCAGAACACAGGGCTGCAGATCAAAAGGGAACAGAGCAGTGCCTCATATCCATGGCCACGTTTAGCAGATTGGAAGAGTGGTTTGTGAATGAGTCAGGAAGGAAACTGTCTGCTCTCTTTATTTCCTCTGAAAAAACATTCTTATACTCACAGATAAAACAATGTGTTATTTTTGTGTCCAGATGGATGAATGGATGGTGGAATCAAAGGGCCACCTTTAAATAAGTGTAGGCTGTGTTTGGTTTGGAAGCAGGGGTTGTTGGGTTGTCTGTGGAGAAGAAGGGCCACATCTGTGGGCATGTCAGAGCAATCTCTCTGCTTGCTCTTGGCTAAGGAACCAAAGAGGCAGCAAATCTGCAAGGACAGAATAGAAACAGCAAATGGCTGCCAGAGCATCCAGCAGGTGGAGGGGACTGTATCCCTAAAAGTCTGGGGAGAAATGCTGCTGGGCATTTGGGGAACACAGACTCTTGGGCAGCTTGCACAGTGGCCATGAAAGCCATTTCCTGCTTCCCCTAATGAGGACCCTTGCAGCCCCAGGGATACAGTTAGTTGCAGAAGTGCCGCTTTGATGGAGATGTGTTGATAAAGGAAGGAGTACATTTTACAGCTCGTGCCCACTGACATATGGACATATAACAAGCAAAGGAATGCAGCAATGTGCCTTGTCTTAAAACTGATGTTTGATAACTTAATGTGAACCCTGCTGATGAAAAGGAAAACATCTCATTTATTAAGTATTCACTGAACTATTCTGATACTATGAAAATGGTGTTAGCTTTTAAAATAACTTTTATTTAAATGACTTCTTTTAAATTACTTTTCTTTCTTTCTATCTATCTATCTATCTACCTACCTACCTACCTACCTACCTAACCTTTCTGACTTTATATCTCAAAAAGCTCTTGTGCCTTTTGAGTCATGCTGAAGTTATCAGGAATTTCTCCATGAAGTTTAAGTGGAATTCCCACAGCTACTAAACAAAGTTCAGCCTGGGTTATGACTTCAGTTTGCAAGATTAAAGGTGGACATTGGGGGCCACTAAGACTCCTGTTACCGCAGAAGTCCACTAGAGAGGGTTGAAATGGAGTCCTGGTGGTAGATAGTTCAACCTCAGTTCAAACAAAGATCATCACCAATGGTCTGGCTAAGTTATGACAGCCTCCGAGGATGGACATTCCTCAGCATCTCTAAGCACTCATCCCAGTGCTGCAGTGCTGTGATTGTGAGATACATGGATTAATCAGGGTAGATCCCACTGGGGTAAGGGTGAGGGATGTTTTAGGTGCAGCAGATTAGCGTTGTTGCCCCAGGCATTGCTTTTTCCCTGGCTGAGACCTGAGCTGCACTGCAATGTTTCGGTGTTTAAAGCTGAAATCCTACTGAGAAAGCCCATGTCAGCCAAAGGCTTGAGCTTGTAGCTGGAGAGATCAGCAGATTACTCCAGGCTCTCATCCTGGCATACTTGCATGGTTCTGGTGGCTTCTGTTGCCACTGAAAGAGAGAAGCTGCTGCTGGTGGCACTTTATTCATCCCCTCCTCACTTCTCTGCAGTCCTGCAGACCTGGGGTTGTGCAGGGGGCTTTGGAGGAGAAATTGGGCTGCTGCTTGGGGCAGAGTCAGGCAGATGGGACAGAGCACACACAGAAAAGTCTTTGTGTAATGAGGTGTCTGGTGAGTAAAGGTCTGGGATAGGGCTGTAAGGGGATGCCTGAAATCTTTGGCTACAAGGCAGAGAGAAGGATTTAGTACTGCTTACAGCCTCACCAAACTCTGCTAATCCTAAGGGCTCTTCTGAGTGTTTCTGCATGTTCTGCCTCAAATGAAACCTTTTTTCTACCCAGCTAAGAGACACTCAGGGAGCTCTGACTTCAAAGCTTTCAGCAAGACTAGGACTCTGGCATTTGATAACCCAGCCCAGCTGGAGAAATGCTTTCTGGTTGCCTACATTTGCTCAAACATTTCAAAGAGAGCATTTTCACATCTCTTTGCTGACTCCTGGGCAGCTACTGTAGTGGTTAGTGGGTTGCTGTCTTCCACCCCAGGCCTGGCTGTACCTCGTGGGTGTTCTGTATCCTGCCATATGAAGCTGTGGTAACCAATGAACCTTCAGCCCCTCCAGGTTTTGCTGAATAAATATCAGAAACTATTATCTGCCATCTGCAGGAGTGCTGCTCAGAAGCAAGAGGAGACTCTCTGTATGTAAAAGGAAATGCTGATGCCAGAGAATAGGCAAGCTGCATTAGGCTGTATTATTTATGCTATTATTACGTTCCATACCTAAATCAAGTACTTAAAAAAATACTTGTGAAGAAAGAACTCTGTTGGTATTTCTGGAGACTATTGGATCTTCATTCATAGTTGTAGCCATGTTTTTCCTCAACGAGCTTTATTCTCAAAGCTCCAAAATGGACACGCCAGGGAAATCTTAGCATGGGCATGAATACAAATCTGATTATCATTTTTAGGGAGGGAAGACATTATGCTAATTAAGTAACACATCCTCTAAACAAAGCTTTGTAGCCTTTTTCCTAAAACCAGGCAGCACATCCCTCTGGATTACCCGGTAAACCCACCAGTGAGACACAACAATACCTTTTTCATTTGTCAGGAGTAGCACCAAACTGCCAGGCTCTGAAAATCTGCAAGTGCAGTTGACAAAACTACTGTGAAATCATGTTTAGAACTACTCCTCCTTGTTCTCTCATTTACCCTCTCTCGAGGGTATATCAGAATAAGAGGCAGGATATGATGGCTCTTTTTCCATTTTCTACCAATAAGATGGAAAACATACTGTGGGAAGTGTGGGATTTTGACATGATCACAGGATTTGCAAAACAAACTGCTCTGAAACTATTTTACAAACCCCTAAATAGCAGTCCGAAATGAGTTTTATTTTGGCTTTTTTAAAAGATCTATCAGTGGGCTCTAATACTTTCCAGATTTCTAATGTTCTAATGTTTTCTTGCTGCTTCATTTTCAGTTGTTGTAGCTTTTGTTTTTCCCTTTCTGTGCTTAATCTGTTCCCTGGTTTCCAGAGCTCTCCCAGCTCCCTGCCATCTGGGTTCTGTGGGGTGATGCTGGTAAAGGAGGGGGTCCCATGCCCCCTCAGGGAGCCTGGCCATGTGCTGCTGGTGTGACTGGCAGGAGGCCTGAGGACACAGGGCCTGCCAGGGGAGCAGTGGATTGGAGGGAGGCTAGGCCATATGCCCTGGGTTTCTGCCCCGTGGGAAGGAGACTCACGACCCCAGTACTATGTTGTGTATGAGCTGAGCCCCCAGGTGACAGATCAGATCCATCCTAGCCATGGGAAGTAGACCTCATGGACTCCTGCTGGCAGCACCATGAGTCTCCAAGAGAATCTCCAGGTCACCCTAGTGATGGTTTTGGTGAGGGCTGGAGAGTTCACAGCATGTCTGAGATGGAAGTGCTTGCTGCAGAGCTCAGCCATCAGCAGGGAAGAGCTCTCTGAGAAGTGGATAAGGAAAGGCATCAGGTCCTGGACAGCAGACCCCAACCAGCAGCACTGCAACGTGCCCTGGGTCTCACTTGGAGTCACTGGTGCCTACACCAGCACAAGCCCTCCCAGGAGCTTCTCCTTCACCTTAGCAGCAGCTCTCACACCACTGCACCACCTGTGGGAAAGGCCCAGCAGAGCCATCCCCTCTGTGCAGCCTTGTCCTCTCCTGAGGCTGCAGGAGACCTTTTTTTTTTGGCTCTGTGAGCCAGTCCAAACAGAGATTAATATCCCATTGAAAGGAGCTGGTTCTTCCTGGTATTTTATTTTAATGGCAAAAAACCCCATGAAGTGCCCTTGGTTTGCAGGTCATTTTCTGATATGTTTCCTACTTGATTTTCCCAGGCATAGCGGAGAGGTCAAACCTGGAGCTGATAACCCTGACCTGTACCTGTGTGGCTGCGACGCTGTTCTGGCTCCTGTTGACCCTCTTCATCCGCAAGCTGAAGAGGGTAAGAACAGACAGGGATCTCCCTGTGGCACCTGCCTCTGCTTGGCAGCCCTTTGCTCATGTCAGAAAATTTTTCCCAGGCTGCTGGGACTGCCGAGTCTACCAAAGAAAAATTCTGTTTCACTTTCACAGCACCAAGTCTGCCAGAGTTCAAGGAGTGTTTGGACAACACTCTCAGGCACATGTCATGACTCTTGGGGCTGTCCTGTGCAAGGCCAGGAATTGAGCATTGATGATCCTTGTGGGTCCTGTCCAACTCAGAATATCCTATGATTCTATGGGTCTTTGATACTTCTCACCCTTGCTCCTGGTGCTGCTGATGGATACTGGAGAACTATGACTTGAGTATGAGTAAGCCAGAAAAAAAAATCCCTGGTGGGGACAAGGCTCTGAGGCTCTCAAGAATTTCGGTGCCTGACTCACACCAAAGGCATCCTCATACCCTTATAAAAACTGTGGGGGTTTGGCATCCTAATGTCTTTGAAGTTTTGAGTGAGTGGGAATGACAGATCTTCACAGAATGTGCTGGGGTCTGGTTCGCACAGTGTCTGGTATAATTACATCACTTCCAAAGTGATATTTTCCTGAAGGAGTTTTGATGGTGCAGCTTCTAGAGCAGATGATCCTGTACCAACATGATAAATTTAACTGCCCCTGCAGCTGACCCTCCTTCTTGTCCAAGGCTGACTGTGATGGTTTAAAACCCCTTTTTTTCTGACAGCAACCTGTCTGCATTGCATGATGTGTGCAGGCTGAACCATAACACCTTTCCCAAGCAGAAAATACAACTCCTCAGTCGTGCAGGAAGAGCTCGGTGTAACCTGTAGGAGCAGATGGATTTGAGGGAAGGTACTGGGGCACTGCAAGACATGAGCTGAGAAATGGCTGCATGCTGCCCCTCTCCTCACTCCCACAGCACCACCAGCTCAGGGGTAGCACAGTGCAGCACCACGGGGATCTGCTCACAGCCACCACAGCTGGGCACATCCCAGCTGGCTGAGGGATGGCTGCTGAAGGTCCACTGCAGCCTGACAGACCATTTAATCTCAATCTGCCTTAAGGCCTGCCGGTATCTTAGGCTGGGTACTAAGAACTTCTGTTGACTGATGGGAAAGCAGCATTAGACCTCCAAATCAGGGTGGTATGGCAGCAGTCACTCTGCCTGCATTCCTACTGCTGCAAGCTTTAGTGAGGAGAACTGTGTGGGAGTTTGGGGGAAAGGAAAGCAGAGGTCAGCTGAAGCTATGGAGAAACTTCAAGGCTGTAAGAGAAATTACAAGGCCAGAGGGACCAGTACTGAATGCTCAACAGTAATGATGAAGCAAGTTATAATGTGACTACAAATCTTGGGAAAAAGTAAGCTTTAAATGTAGCAAGGGGTTGCAGATCTTTTTTTTATTTATTTTTTATGAGACCAAAACTTGTTAGATTGTTAAAAGATAATAAAAATATCATCATTGTTGTAGAACAAGGGACTTTAACTAAATGACATGTTAAGGCAACTTTCCAGATGAGCCTTTCCAGCTAGTATTAGTCTATGTTTATGGTCTTCTCTGTGTTTCTCTTATAAACCCTTACTCTCAAAGATTTATGTCTGGAATTAGCTCTGAATTAAATTTTAGATACAAATTATGTTGCCACAACAAAGAAGAAAAATGCTCTCCAAGAGCCATTTCTTAAAGCCTCTCTGTAAAGCAGGGACATAGTATAGCCTTAACAATCTTTCATCATTGAAAATGTTGCTTCAAATCTCTATTTGTGCCAAAAATTTGATATTGAGTGCATCTGAAGAAAGAACTGTGGGAAACTGTCTGAACTTTCCTCTCTCTTATTGCTTTTTCTGGGATGGGTCCACTTAAAATCTCTTCTCATGTGAGCCTCTGGTACACACACCTCTATCTAGAAATGCCCTTTCTGGAGCACGACACAAGTTTCTATTCCTACTCATATCCCACTTGTCCATGTCCTTTCCAGACTTAGTGGATGGTTTGGAGCCAGGCTTTAAGCCTCCTGACTTTTTCCTAAGCATCAGTGCATCCTTCTTGGGACAAAATCTATGGCTTGGGGAGGATGAAAAGCAACTAGAACAGCAGTTGTTAATTACTGTTATTTTAGACTAGTTGTGTTTGTAATCAAGGCATGCACAGCTAGGAATATCCTTCTCAAAAAACGTGCCTGGAAATGCAGGTATTAAGGACATATTTCCAAGCTGTAGAGGAGGGAACTTAAAAGTATTAGGAGGCAGTTAATGCAAATAATAGAAGAGAGAATATGCAGTTACATTTGTATGTTTGTTGTAACTGTATGTCTTTGTCCATGTACTACTTCCACAAGTTTAGGAAAAGCAACACATTCAGGTTCAGTTCTGCAGATTTCCTACAAATTCCAACTAATAGCCAGGAAATTATGGCAAACACTAGACCTTTTCTATGGAAAGATAGGTACTCTTGTGTCAAGAAAAGTCCAGTGGACTAGAATGGCAATCGATGCTCTTTGAAGAAACATATATTTCAAAATGGATGAACTGCAGGAAACTTTCAGATCAGATTCATCTTTCCTTATATTTCTCAAGTGAAGTGGATAATCCATTTGCTCAGAAGAAATTAAACTGGCAAATTAATTTGAAATTTTGTGTTTTAAATTATGTGTGTTTGAGTTCAGCTATTTATAAGTTCCTCCAGGCTCAAATGGTTTGAGAAAATTTTTCAGAAATGATACCAAAGAAATAAAAAATCCTAAAAATTGGTCAGCAGATTGTGAAGTGTATAATGTCCAGTGTCCTGACGACTTGTCTTGCACAATTTCTAACCACATATGACCTATCTTTGTGGGATATATGGAACAAATAAACACTGGCAGTAGAACTCCATCTGTTGCATGTGGCCACTTCTAGCTTTGCACAATCATGAAGGAAAGTTATTTTTATCAGCAATGTTTAGTCACTTGCTGAAAGTATTTCTCCTGACTGTGCAGACAGTCTGTGTCATAACACCATATGTTAATAGAGACCCACATGGATTCCATTGATGAAACTGGTATGTCACACGGGAGGAAAGCTAGAGGAAGGAGTTTCTTTTGTATAAGAACTCTTGCAGTATATAGAACAGCCAAAGGGAGCTCAACCAAACCATCCACTGTGCAGTGAAACACACAGCCTTATGAAGAGAATGAACTTGGAAGCCCTTGATCCAAACAAGAAGATGCTGACAGATACCCTAATCCACTTTTTCATTTTGCAATATCTTTGTTTTCTAGCCTCGTTCCTCTGAAATGAAGACCAACCATTACCTGTCAATCATAATGGACCCCGATGAAGTCCCCTTGGATGAGCAATGCGAACGTCTACCTTATGATGCCAGCAAGTGGGAAATTGCAAGAGAAAGGCTAAAACTAGGTAATATTGGAATAGTTCATATAGAGTTTGGATTGATTGAATAAGATGCATCTGTAACTGTGGGAGGAGCTGGATGTGTTCTAGGCACTCAGCACAATGTTCTGCCAGGTTTGGTGTGATATGTTCCACACTGAGAACACTGATCTGTGGATGAATTAGGACAGCCTTTAGGACTGACTGACCATGTCTACTTGACTTTTCACATGCATATTTGGGCTCCATGTAGGAAAATGAAAATAGACCCATGAGATCATTTAGGTTGGAAAAGACCCTTAAGATGAAGTCTAACCCTGAATAATCTCTGTTCACTCCAGGAAACAGCTGTGGGAGACAAAGGCTTTACTAAGGTCCAGGTAGACAACATCCACAGCCTTTCCCTCATCTATTAAGTTGGCCACCTGGCCACAGAAGGAGAATATAGACAAGAATGATGCATTCTATGT
Organism: Acrocephalus scirpaceus scirpaceus; assembly: GCA_910950805.1. Classification (NCBI taxonomy): domain Eukaryota; kingdom Metazoa; phylum Chordata; class Aves; order Passeriformes; family Sylviidae; genus Acrocephalus; species Acrocephalus scirpaceus. Next base: position 47,637,484 of record OU383774.1, on the reverse strand, counting down.
TTTGGAAATTGATTTACTTAAAACATGACACAAAAAGAGCAACCAAAGGATTCCAAATCAGATCGCCAACTTTGATGTTTCTCTCATTAGACTCAGGAGCCTGACCTTTGGCATTTACTGTAATTTTAATGATTCACTATAATAATGATGAAGCTGAATGAGGAGCAACTGAGGCCACTTGGTCTGTTCAGCCTGGAGGAGAGGAGTAGAGAGGAGACCTCATTGCATTTACAACTTCCTCATGAGGGCAAGAGGAGGGGCAGGCACCGATCTCTTCTCTGTGGTGCCAGGGACAGAACCTGAGGGAATGGCCTGAAGCTGTGTCAGGTGAGGTTAAGATTGGATATTAGAAAAAGGTTCTTCACCCAGAGGGTGATTGGGCACTGGAACAGGCTCCCCAGGGAAGTGGTCACAGCACCAACCTGACAGAGCTCAAGAAGCAGCTAGACAGCACTCACAGGCACATGGTGTGCTGCTTGGAATTGTACTGTCCAGGACCAGAATCATCCACAAGCATGATCATTGTGGGTCCCTCCCAACTCAGGATATTCTATGATTCTATTATTTTCTTCCCTTTCTTCAACCTGGAATCTTGGAAAAAAGCCTATGCAGAAATGGATCCTCATAATCCATCCTGAACCCCTTCCTGTTTCTCCCTCTCCTTCTTTTTCCAGCAATCACAATCAATTTTTTGTTTCCAGCAAAAACAATCTCCTTGTTTTGCCTCTGTGCTGCAGTTTTATAAATACTGTGTTATTGCACCATAAAGTGAAGAATGTGACACGTAAGTCCACACATAAATAAATATCCTTGAAAACTTAAAGCCTACAGCCAGCTCCCCTATAGATGTCCCAGTAAAAGGCATGGGTTTGGGACCATTCCTTATTAAGCCTAGTGTGGGGCTGATGAGAAGGGAAGGGGGGAAGGGACCTTATTTTGAAGTTGATTAATCCCTCCAGAAACCACACAGATTTTAGCAAGAAGGTCAACACTAAAATGTCAGTGATAAGCTCAGCCTCGTTGCTATAGTGCTGTTTGTTCTTTCAGGCATGCATTACATTTGTCCTACAGCAAGGTCTAGAAAATCCTTTCGTTTTAGTTAGGAGCTGTAACTGATCCCTCCTGTCTCCCGGGTATCAGGGACAGAGCTTGGTTAACACATGCAAAATTAGGATCACACTTAATTTGCTTGCCAGAAGACACGAGGTGGCCAGATGTGGATGAGCACAGCTGAAATATATTGCTCTCGATTTATAATTGTCACACATAATTCTGGGAATGCTGGAACCTTGTACTGAAGTGACTTCAATCTTCAGACAATTTTCTTACAACCAAGATGGACCAAGAGCCTGATGTGCAGACAATGTGACCACTGGGAAAGAAACAAACAGAAATGGAATGTAAACACCAAGGAAAAACCCATGCCTTGCAGGGTTAGTGTTTGGAGTCCAGAGGTGACCAACGATGACCAGAGAATGAGTTAAAAGTGGAAGAACTGGTGTAAACAAATAAAGAATGCTGACAATGAATGAGAACCAGATTTGAAGATGTTGTGTATGTCCAGTATGTGAGATTAGCTCAGTGCAAGTCCTGCTTGCATGGCAGTTGGCTCGGTCTTTGAGTAACCTTGGCAGTCTCTGAGGATCAGTGTCTCACAAACACAAAATGTGCTTCTATGGTTTTTAAAAAATATTTTTACTTAGAAATGCAACCCCTTCCAGCATCTGATGTGACTGTTTTTCTCTTTCCACCTACTTATCCTCCAGGACACATATTTATTATAAATTTTGCAAAGAAGTCTCTCCTTTCAGCCCACATCTCTTTTGCTGTGTGTTCCTCCAACAGGCATACGCACAGCCCACGGCTGTGATGCAATGCTTATATAACAGGACTCTCCCTTCATCTGTAAGGGGTACAGACATTACAGGAAATTTCATATGGGCATCACTGAAGTCAGGGTAATTAACATTCAGCATAGATTAGTCTCACTGAGAGTAAAATGTCATCTTTTCATTAGGCAGAAAAATGCTGGTGCAATAAATCACTGTCAGGGTGGTCGGCGACAACACACTGTGTTAGCTGAGCTGTCATGTGCTTCTCCCCCTACTCTTGGGCTTGACCTTCCCAGGCTGGGGAGGTGACACAGTGGGATGCAGGACCTGGGGGAGTGTGGTGGCTGGCTCCAGGGCAGTGTCACACACGCTGGTGGCAGCCTCTTCCTGAGCCCAGCTCTCTCCTTTGCACTGCCAGCCCACAGCGCTGGCACTGAGCACAGCACTTCCCACCCTCCTGCACCTGCACAGCTGTCCTGTGTAACATAGGGGAAATCTTGCATGGGAAATGCCTATGTGGGGAAAACCCAGATGGCTCAAACAGCAGCAAAGAACCTGAGAAATAAACACACCTTTGAGCCTGTGCCTTCCCACAGACATGGGGTGCAGTGTCTGCAAGTGCTTTTTGCTGATGTTCCAGGTCCAGCAACCGACATGCTTGAAGGACCCTGCTAAAATGGGACTGAAAGGAAAATCTCCTGATCCAAAACTCCTTGACTGAGGTGTATGCTCACTTTAATGGGTTTTGAGCGGCCCAGTAAATGCTAGTCAAGTGTGGAAAACTTAAGTAGAGCACTTTGCTTCACTGGTCTGGATCTAAATGCTGCAACATTACATACCTGAACATTACCCCAAACACGTCCAGTGTAGCTGCTCAAAGGCTATGACAAACTGACTGCTCAGACAGTTGGGCAACATAATATTCCCCTGTTTAATAATTGTGTAGTCTGTATGTCAAGAGAAGGGACTTTTGCAAGAGCAACCATAGCCACAATTGCATACTAAACTGTGGAGTTTTGAGCTGAAAAGTTAAAGCATCCCTGTTCTGTGCTACCATTCAGCATGGTACAAACAATAGCAGAGCAGCAAAGACGAGTGTTATTACAGTTTCCCACTGAATCACACTGCTGTTTAGAGAAGGAAGTGCTGCTTCCAGTGCTCATTCTCCTTTCTGAAAGGTTAGCAGCTTTGTGCAGCTTTATGAGCTGGTGTGTTTCCCAAGTGGTGACAAAGTAAGTTATCACAATGTGGGAAGTGAATTAATAGTGGAATGGAATGAATTAACAGTGGATGGAAAGCTTAGATAGATTTAATCCCATCGATTTAAGACATGGATTAAACAAAGGTATGATGAGTTTTCTAAGACCTCAAAGTGCAAGTTCTTCCTGTAAAAACCATGACAGTCAAAACATAAAGAACTAAAAACATCAGCTCACTAAGGAAACTGAGATCTGAGTCTTAATGATGCTTCCCTTACACATCTGCTGAATGAAGAATCTATATGCAGTAACTGAAAAAGGTGACAGTAAGTCTTTACACACATTCATCATTTAGACAGATTCATCTGTTTCTCTATCAAACACTAAGCCCTTCACAAACCAAGGTCAGTCTGTTGATGTTTTTCAGTCATGTTGATCAAGTTTTTTGTGGTTTTTATTTTTTGTAAAAAAAGGACAACACTTTTTTCCACATCTAGGGTGGAAATAATTTTCTGGGGTTTTTTTGGCTTAGCATATTCCCCTTCATGTTTCCATTGCTTTAATAATGTAACATATTTGCTTCTACTGACAGCTATACTGAGAATTACAGTTTAGCTACAATATACACATGTAGAAGGCAGCATTGATTTAAATTAGTACAGACAGCAGCTCTTCTTCTCTGCTTGCAAGTATCTGAGTGGGGTTCATCTCTCACTCCGATACCAACAAGATAGATGTCCAAGTGAGAGCTAGTCAAACAGGTGTTCATCATAGGAATAGGAAATTGTCCTGTGGAGATGGTCATGTCACATGTGCATATCTGAGAAATAAATACATGGCACTTGTTATCCTTTGCTTTTATATGAAAAGCTGACTGTTATTTTCTGCTCTTCTCTGCACCATAGATCCTGCTGCCATACTCTTGTTAGACAGTTTGGTACCTGGGTTGTGCTGAAGGTGAAGCACAAAAGCAATCTGAAAACTGTTACTTGGAAATAAAACTTATTGCTAGCTGATATGTTGACAAGATCTCCCCGACCAAGCCTTGACAGCCTCTGTAGCAGGGCAGAGGCAGCCAGACCTGTCCATGTCAAAGAGGGTCTGTGTTATTAAGGACATAACTGGCAGCACCACAGGCTGCTGCAGGGTGCAGTGTGCTCAGGGACAAGAGGAGCAAAATCTTTCTCTGGCAGAGCTAGACTGAAAAAATCAAGTTTGAAGCCAGTGTACCTCCAGTGAATGGTTGCGTTCATTTAGTGACATTTTCACTCCTATCACTTGCTCCCTCTGATGACTCTGTCTTCTAGTTTGACTGTTTATTTAAAAAAACAACAGCAAACCAAAAAAACCTAAACCAGCTATATGTTGGAAATATGCCTATGGGACTCTTTGGAAAGTACATTTTTCAATTCATGATCTATGAAGCCATTTGCTAACAGGATTCTTTTTTTTACCAAATGAATCTCTTCACTTTATTTTCTCTACAGGAAAGTCTCTTGGACATGGAGCTTTTGGAAAGGTGGTACAAGCATCTGCCTTTGGAATTAGCAAATCACCAACATGCAGAATAGTTGCTGTGAAAATGCTGAAAGGTATCTTGCTGCAAAGCTGCATTGGAAAAAACTATGCCTTTATAGTGGTGCAATTTTTTATATAATTCTGCCAAAAGCAAAAGCTTTCCATGATAACTTTTTGAAGCCTCCAAAATGTGCACAAATCAAGTTTCAGGTCCACCACAAATGAATCGGCAGAACTATGAAATAAAAAATTTCATTCTCAGTAAAAAGTCATACCATTTTGCTAGACTGACCCTATACCTAATGCTGTAAATGAAATTTAGCTGAAGTTTAAGGTATCCACCTTGATATGAAGAGACTTGAATAGAAGCTTTCATATTTTCCTTGGCCATTCGTTCCAAGGAATGATCATCTTACTGTTAAAATAAGATGCCTTATATCTCATTTGCATATGCCCAACTTTTGTATCTCATTCTAACCTTCTCCATTAGATTTTATAGTGATTTTTGTTCACAAAGGCCCTTTTACTAAGCTAAACACATTGAGCAGTTTAAATCTTGGTGGTGTTGTGTAGGTGTGTCCCTCTGAATCAGCTGCAGGCTCATCACACGTGCTTAGGATGCTGACACCCAGGTTGTGCAATGGATTTGCCAGTGCTGTTCATACACCAGTGCTCATCTGAAAGTAAAATCATTGCCCAGCTATTCACTGCCACCTTTCTCACTGGAGCAGAAAGGACAAAACCTCCTTGTTAATTTGGAGAGGGCACTTGGGACATTAGCAAGCAGGATGATATTCAGTCATAGCCTGCAGCAGCTGTGATTGAATTCCCTAACCTGAGACCTAGTGGCATCCCTCCTTTATTTAACTTTCCCTTCTTTATGTGTGTTGGGATCATAGCAGGCCTTTTTTTTTTTTGCATTGCCCCAGGAGTTTATGCTGCACTGCTTATCTTTCTTAATCCCTGTCTTAATCCTTTTGGTGCTGTTTCTCTGCCAGGACACATCCCCTGTTCTGCCAGTATGGCTTGGAACCCTGATGCTCTCAGTTGACTCTTCAGGAATAGTTTGAATGAACCCATCTTAGCCAGTGACTCCCAGCTTCACATATGCCTGCTTACCATTTCTCAGGAGATGCTGACATGTAAATTCCAGCCCTTGGAGTGGACTGCTGGGTTCAGGGTTCCTTTATATACATCAGCAAGCTTCTTGTGCCAGCCAGCACCAAGGAGCAGTGGGTGCTCCTGGAACAGATGAGTGCAGATGGCAGCTACAAAAAGTCTTCCTGGTGGGATTCACATGTGTCAGGTGCAGAGTAGATGCTTGTATCTGAGTTGGTCACTCAAATGCCCTTCATTGGCAGTGGTGAGGGACAACAATTCATCCCATCCTAAGGCAGATTCCTGCTTATGGGGAGCTAGGTCTTTGCTCAGCACTGCTGACAATGAAGACAGCCAGTGGTGACCAGGTTTTCTATAGGTCCCCTGTCTCCCCTAAAGCATGGGGAGGTCTGCCTCATTCCTTGTGTCCTCATTAGATTATCCAGGAACTCTGCAGTTGTTCATAGGCCTCATCCTCACAGAATTCCCTTGTGGAGGAGGGGAAGTGTCACCACCCATACAAGCAAATAGTATGGATCACCAAGTGAAGACAAGTTTTGTCTTGGACACCAAGAAAAACTGTCCTAGCTCAAAGGGTTTTTCCACAGGACTGTTCTTCTTGCTCTTGATGTCACTAAACTGAAAAACTCCTTTTGGGCCTACACAAAACAATATGGGGTTTTTTCTTGTTTTCTTAACAGAATTAAATTCTGCAGGAAAAAAAAAATTGCTCAGGGGGAACAAAAAGTTTCACACAACACTAGATAGAATGTTTTGGATTTATTTGAGGGACTTCTTATGTCATTCCTATTATTATTTCCCATGACTGGTAAGGGTGAGATGCAGTCACTTCGCTTTAACCAATTAGTATTTACTTCTCTGGTCTGTCTCCAGGCTTCCTACATAATGAACAGAACCAGGCAGGCATCACCCAGGGATGGTTCCTCTTTCCCTTACACAGATGGCTAAACATAATGGCTGCATCAGCTTCTGGAAATACTTTGCTCTTGCCACTGACCCCTTAAGATGTTGATTAGCTTAGGCTAGAACATAACTCTTAGATAGCTGAAGTCAGGTCAGACGAAACCAATTCTAGATAGAGTTAATTATAATCTTGAAATCCCTTTTTATTTGTTCTTTCAATTTTTTGGCTGAAACATCAGAACTATTCATGTAAGAAAAAAAATTTCTCTCAGTTCTAAATATAATAGGGTCTGCTGGGAGGAAGTTGAGTGCCTGACTCTTTTTATGGGTTTAATTGCAACCAAGAGGATGCTGAGCAGGGAGGAATAGAGAGGACATCAATACAAGAAGTACACCCAGTAATGGAGATTATTTCAATGGAAAGTAACAAGAAGTGGTAAAACTCAGCAGGACCAGTACTTTGCCTTTTCACATTGACTTTTTATTTTGTATTTACAGAAGGGGCCACAGCAAGTGAGTACAAAGCACTGATGACTGAGCTGAAAATCCTAATCCACATTGGTCATCATCTCAACATTGTGAATTTGTTGGGAGCTTGCACGAAAAATGGAGGTAAAAAAAAGTCTGCACTTTGAAACTCTGAAAATGGGTTTGGATTATCTCTCAATAACAGCCAGTGGGCCACGGGTTTTTTTCATCCAGCGGACACGTTAGTAACTTTTATATTTGAGCTCATCCTGTAGTTGGTGGGAAAAAAAAGGAAAAGAAAGGAGATTTTTAGTCATTTAATGAAGTGATTAAACATTTCCTCTCTTTAAACTCTCTTTTAGTATTAATATATGAAGTGTGAACTTAGGCACATGCCACTTGCTCTCCTTTATCTCACTCACTCCACTGCTCAAGCTCAAGTTAAACACGATCTGGGAAGGCTGGGAACAAGGGATATCAGTTGCTGGCCCTGAACTATGAATCACAATGCAGCTGTTGTAAAATCCTTCGCAATATTGCAGTAAGAAAATCAAAAGACCAGTATGGGAGATTGTTTGTTTTAGATATGTCACCTATTTTAGTTCAACAAGTGTGTGTGGGCTGTGGGACTCCAGTCTGAACTGCCTGAAGAGGAAACAGTGTCCCTCAGGACCAGACTCAAGATCCAGCTTTCAAAAATTAGGCCCTGCCCTAATTTCCAGAAGCAGTATTGTTTTGATAAAGTCCAATGTCCTTCAAGCAGCCTTCTAGTTCTTAGGACATGTTGCCAGTTATTCTGGACTCAGTAGTTACAGGCACGAAAGATTCTTCCTCAGAACTGATGCCACCTTTTATTGCTTTATGCTGCTCAAAATGCTTTTTTAAATTATTATTATTATTATTATTATTATTTATTTTTAAATTTAATTGTCCAGGGCCTCTGATGGTGATTGTTGAATACTGCAAGTATGGGAATTTATCAAACTATCTGAAGAGCAAAAGGAATCTTTTCTGCCCTAACAAGGTGAGGAGGCAGATGGTCCTGGTAGGGTTCATCTTACCTGATGTAAGTATTGGTAATGTAGATGTCAACTCTGAGCTGGTCTCCTCAGACTCTCTTCTACCAAAGGAGAGAAATGACTTTTGGGTGAAGTTCACCTGACCTATATTAATGTTTGGTGGGGGATGTGCTGTGCCAAGAAAGGATTCACCTCTCTCTGCCTGACTGTGCAAGGAGACTGCTGTGACTAATTTGGCTGGAGCCATCTACAGCAAGGGGAAGTGAATCCTATCCAAAGTGTCCCCACGTGCTCTTGCTCTGCTTCTGATGAACCCATTCCCGGTGAGTCTGAGGTCAGCAAGCCAAAGGAAGTGGTTTTGTCCACTTATTTCAGTACTGCTGGGAGCACAAACAAGATAATGCCAATTAAATCTCATGTCTCAAGACACTCAAATATTCAGAGATTTACAAGTAATCTTATTATTGTGTGAGAAGAGCTATCAAGAGGAATAGAGATTAGAGTCTTGTCCTCACATCCCACAGCCCTCTGAATCAAATTCATGATACATTTCTTATTACAAACCTATATCCAAACGTCCTAGAAAATTAAAATTGTTCCAGAAAAAAATCTCCAAAGGATCCAGGGCTCTGACCTGAGACTTAGGACCCTGGATACAGAACAGCAGGTCTCAAAACTTCTGCTCAGCTGTGCCGAAAGCTCAGCAGCATCTCAAGGATTTTTTTGGGAGGGTTCTGTGGGAGACCTCACTCGGGAAGACATCCCCCTCTAAAAGGCCTTTGCTGAGTGTCTGTTCCCAAGGCTGTCCATGTTTTACTCCACATGAGACACAGCAACTGGCTCCTCCTACATGTGGTGGATGGAGTCGGATGCTCAGCAGGGAGTATGGCTGGGCAGGGTCCATGCTGAGCAGAGTCATTCCCATACCCCCTTCCCACACCCATGCTCTGGCACCCTTGGGAAGGTTGCTGGGCAGGAAGGAGGTGGAAGTTTGGCTCTACACCAGCATGCACAGGGAAGAGAGATGGTTGCAGGGCAAGAGGAAAAGTAAGAGGGACCAAGAGCATGGCCAGGCAGACAGGCTTCTCTACAGGTAGCAGTGAGAGAGTTTTTTCCAAACAGTGTTGCATGTGTCCCATTAAACCATCACATGACTGGCCATAAGGAGAAAGCATGGGATAAAGGCACTGAAGAGAGGCAGTCATGTCCAACCACAGCTCTGTTTCAAACACCAAGTGCCCTTGCTCCTCATGGAAAGTGCTTACAAGCCCACACCAAACCCTGTGCAGGGACATAGAGACAAATGTCTTAAATAGGTTGGGACCAAAAGCTGATGTTTGAGAGGTCTGGGATACCTCCATTGTGGGCATAACCTTCCCAACCTGCTTCTTTGTGCTCCTCCTCTGTCTGCTGGAGAGAAATGGGCCCTTTCAGATGTCTCATCTCAGGCGGAGATGAGCAACAGCCCAGCAAACAAACAGGTCCATCCATACCCCCGCAAATCCTCACTGGGCAGAGGTAGCCACTGCCCTGGTTACCCCAAAATCATGTGCTGCTGCTGCCAAGCCAAATTTCTGCCCTCTGGGGATGGCAACTTTTGTGAGGCACAGCTCTGCCACCAGCCCCTGCCTGCTACAGTGGCACTGGACACCCCCAGCCATGAGAGATGTCACCACCCACGCCACAGACCACCAGCCCGGCAGAAAGGCAACAGCAGTCTGACTGGGTTCCTCCCCACCCCCTCCAGTGCTCTGATGTAGCACCTCTTCTCTTTTTGTTTGAAGGACTCCTCTCTGCAGGGAGAGCCAATGAAGAAGGATATTGAGCCAGTGGAAAGCAAAAAACAAAGGCTGGCCAGTGTCACCAGCAGCGACAGCTTTGCGAGCTCTGGGTTCCAGGAAGATAAAAGTCTGAGTGATGTGGAGGAGGACGAGGAGGGTAGGTATTAATTCCTTCCTGTCCCTACACGGACTGTGATATTTTTACAACATGCTGTGAATCCCTGAAATTTTTTTCCTCATTTATCACCCTAATAAACATCCGTGGGAGATGCTCAGAGGGTCATGTCCAAAGGGTAGAAGATTTAAAAAAAGATTATTTCCAGGGTTACTAAATCTGACAGGAAAATGTGTGATTGTTTCTTCTGACTGCTCCTTATCTTTGGGGAAAACACAGCGGTGTCCAAAGCACGGGGTGTAAAGCAAGCACTATTTTTGTTTCCAATGACAGTATCTGACCTTCAAATATCCCTCCATGAAGACTGACTTTATGGGAATAATGGGGTCTGTAAGAAAGGGGGAAAACAGCTGCCTGTGAGCTGTCTTTGTAACAAACCCTGCTTTCCACCTCTGCAGATGCTGATGACCTGTATAAGTTGCCCCTCACTATGGAGGACCTGATCTCTTACAGCTTTCAGGTGGCCAGAGGCATGGAGTTCCTCTCCTCCAGAAAGGTGAGTTTTGCACTGAGGGTTTTTCACTGTAGAAGGACAGGATTCAGAGGTGAAATCATGTCTACATTGTAGTGACACCTTCCTTGGGAGAGGTCCCAAAGGAAGAGCTGCTTTCCTCTTGGCATTATAAATATAACTGTGTTTATCCAAGTGTCCACAGTCCATAAACACAGGATCATGACTGAAGGTAGTGGGTCAAGCTCATTCATCTGGGGAAGATCTTTTGGGTGTGGTAGTTTTTTCCTTAATTTCAACATATATTAGAGAGCTTCAAATGATTCAGCTCTTTCCCTGTAAATGTCAAAGGGCTTACAAATTTATCACTTTCTGGATTTAGTAATTTTTTTAAAAATAATTATTGCTGTTTACAGTAATTTCATGTAAAGTACAGGCAACTTCCCTAAAAAAATTAAATTTATCAATAATAATAATATTAATAATAATAATAATAATAATATTTTAAAGGATATGTGAGACAGGAAATTTGTGGGCAGGAATAAGGAAATGCAGTTTGATTGTGAAACTGTTTTATTATAGTGCATTCATCGTGACCTGGCAGCCAGAAACATCCTTTTATCTGAGAACAATGTTGTGAAGATCTGTGATTTTGGCCTCGCAAGAGATATTTATAAGAATCCTGATTATGTGAGAAAAGGAGATGTAAGTCAAGATGCTGTTTATTTACCCAAATGTTACTAACATGTCAATTCAAACTGTCCACTAAAACGTCCTGTAGACATTCACATTTCCCAAATTTAAGAGCTCAAAAGCTGTCATGGTTTATATGTGAAGATGAGCTGTCCAGATGTGTTGTGGTTCTGGGAAGCATTTCTATCCTCAGGCGTAAGGCTTAGACATGCTAACTGCTTCACAGCTTTGCCCTGTTAATACTGTGGGTTTTAGACATTTCTTGGCTGGCTCTGCATAACCCCCTTACTCCATCAACTTCCTTCAAGGCCAAGCCCTGCTCAGGGTGCCCTGAGCAGCTGAGCAGCACTTGCTCCTCCAGCACCTACTCGGTGTTTTTTTGCCCCTGCTGCAGAGAGCAGGCAGTGAGTGCCCTGTCGTGGAGGGCTGGGCCAGCAAATTGTGCTTCCACCCAACCATGCCATGGGAATTTGGTGTGGCATTGAAGTCATGACAGTCTCTTTCTGGAGGTCTCACCCACCTGCCAGCTATTCCCACGTCTGTAAATAGCTTCCAGGGTTTTACAGCATTGCAAATTAGCTGGGGAATGCCCACATAGCTTTGGTACTGCTCAGGAGACCCCGACAAGCTGTGCTGCGGGGGCTCTGAGGGTTGCTGATGTCCTCCTGCAATTCTGGCTCTGAGAATTTCCCCAAGAATATCTCCAACATCATCGCAGAATGGTTGGTGTTTGGATGCAGGGCTTTCTGCCCTGTCTCTATGATGCTGGCCAGAGACCTCCGCTCCTACACATTCCCACATCCCTGTAAAGAAAAGGCGTGGTCATAGGTTTCTAATGTCTCGTGTTTTGTGCCACATTTTTTAAAAACAGCCTTTTACTCCAACAATTTGTTAAGTGTATGAATGAGTGTGGGTTTATCTTGACTGCCTGTAAGGAAATCCCACAGGTTCCTGCTTGAATGGTAATTATTTACATAACAATATATGGTTGATTCATCTATGATTAAAATCTTTCAAGCTTTGAAAATAATAGTCAGATTTGTCCCTTTTACTCCAGGCTCGACTTCCTCTCAAGTGGATGGCTCCTGAATCCATATTTGATAAAATCTACAATACAAAAAGCGACGTGTGGTCCTACGGGGTCTTGCTGTGGGAGATATTTTCCTTGGGTATGTTAAGTCTGCACCCCAGGAGCTTGACAGGAGTGGGCATTGCAGCTTGGGGAAAACATCGGTTACCTTCAATGATCTTTTGGCAGGTGTTTCAGAAAGACCAAAATCAGAGGCAGAGGGATTATCATGCCCCTGTGAACGAGAAATTTTGGTGCTTTTAAGAGCACTGAAAGCTCATTTGCCCAGCTGAAAGCCTTAAAGGATAGCACGGCCGTCTGAGAACTTTACCACCTACTTCTACCATGGGCAAAACCCAAGCTTCCCACTTTTCCCTGTAGAAAGCCTTGGCAGAGGATGCAGGGCAGCACAGCCAGAGCAGTCACAGTGCTTTGTCTGACTGATGGCACTCGCCAGGAAAATCAGGCAATTTTTAAAGCATTTTAATTGAATGTGGAGCCCTGTGGGCTAACACAGAGCTGTGATTCTGGGTCATCAGCTGCCCAAGACCAAGGCACCAACTCCTGTGCCACAGACGGCATTCAAGACACAGAGTGCCGTGAGCTGAGTGCTCTCTCAAAAGCTTCTAATTCCTCTTGTGGGAGCAAGGGAGCCAAACCCACAGTTTGCATGTCTCAGATTCTGTCACCTCCATTTCCAGCCCGAGTCCAGGAGTTTCCCCCAGCCCAAGAAGGATCCAGCATCCTCCTCACCCAGGCTACTGGACACAGCAGGCAAAAAGCATCTGCACTGATGCCACAGAACGAACTAGAGCATGCAATCTGAAATTAAAACCCAGTGAAGCCTTTCTTTTCCCCTTTCTTTCATGTGGAAAAGGCAGGATACAAGATGTACACTGAGTGGGAACAACAATGACTGTCAGAATAGAAGAATCTTAATTGAGTTCAACACAGAGGCTGACAAAAGAGGCGAACAGCAGAGGAAACAATACTATACAATTCTCAGGACAATCAATCATTTATTAGTTTAAATACATGTTGTTGGTCAGCTTGCCAACTCTTGTGATTTTATGGTCAGCCTCATAATACCTGCTATTTTTTTCTTAAAGCCCCAGCTCCTTGAACCTGGTGACTCTGACTCTATGAAAAGTCCTTTTTTTTCCCTTTCATTTTCCCTTTTCCTGATTTTTTTTGTCTACAGAAAAAAAAAAAAGACCAACAATACAATCAGGCTGCATCTGAAACACATAGAAAATAGAAAAACAATGTAAATGTTCTGTGATCTGATTCAAAACAATTATTTCAATTTTTTTCACAGTGATTTTGGGCATTTGGGGTTTGTTAATATTGTGCTCACTAGAATTTGGAGTAGTCCAAACCAATAGAAAGATCAAACTTGGCTTTTCAAGGGATAGCGTTCAAATCAAATTCCTGCGCATTTTTTCTATTCAGGCCAGAAAAGCACCACCAATAATTGTGGTCTTGATCTTGTCCCCCCTCCAAAGACTGGGGTTTGGAGCACGACCAGCAGTAATTCCCTGCCTGTGGCATCCAGCAGGGCCAGAGCCTGCAGGGGAGTCACTCCCTGACCCCCAGCTCTGCAACCTGATGATGCACACACACCCCAAGCATTTGAGTGAGATGCACAGGGCCACAGCGAGGTCACAGGTACTCAAGGCATGTATCTGTTCTCCCAATGTCACCTCCAGGTGCCTCTCCTTACCCTGGAGTCCAAATAGACGAGGATTTCTGCAGCAGGCTGAAGGAAGGCACAAGAATGCGAGCCCCAGAGCAAGCGACCGAGGAGATGTAAGATGCTTTTGATTGCCTTGTATACCACTGCCCTCCTGGGCTGCCCTGCAGATGATGCTCCAGTCCAAATGTACTCTGTGCCAGCCTAAGGAAAAACAACCCAATCCTGCAGCAGTATCTTCTTGTACACCCCCACCCTGGCCCCAGGCCGTCCCACAGGGTAGGAAAGGGTAAAGGGCAACAGGGACCTAAGCCCCGTGCACCACCAGGGCTGTCCTCTGAGGGGAGCTGAGCAAGGAGGAGGAGGAGGAAGGTCATTCCTTGACAGGTTTAATATTTACTGACATGCACACAGATAAGTGCTGGAGGAATGTGACATTATTAACATCATCTTGACTTAGGAAGTGACGGCGGAGGCTCCCTCGCAATCACTCGGGTAATGAGGGCCCACCCTTTCCTGTACACTGTGTCTGATGGCAGAGGAAGGTGACGGGGACCCTCAGCCTCCCTGCCCGGGTTGTCTGAGTCCTTCCACCACATCAGCCGGCACTCCCTGCTCCCCTGCATTCAGGTGCAGTCTCAAGCTGCTACTGCATGGCCAACACCTTTTTGGAGATCACGGTGGGTCAGGACAGAGCACCTTGTCAGAGGAGCCACATGCAGCACGCTGAACATTCACCCTGTGGAGTGGATCATTGAGGACCATGAACGTGTCCAGGGTATTTTACCTCTGGAGGCAAAATCTTGGTACCTTGGTGCCTTCCCGAGTGCTATGTCATGACTCTAAATAGCAACACTTACCAAAAAGTAGTTCTAGCAGAAGAAAAGGATGCAAGCCAGCCATGCCTATCTGGGAGTATTGCCCATTGGCTAATTTTATTATCCTAGTGACAGTAGATAAGAGCTTTTTTTTTTCTCTTCCACATATTTTATTGCAGGAAGGAAAGCTCGGCTCAACCAATACAAGGAAGTGACACATCCATATAAGTCATCTTAGGATGCCTTTAGGATACCTTAACCTAAACATTGTCAGTTAATAGATGTTTAATACAAAGGTTTAATGCTTAATTAGGAATGAAAAAAAGGAAGTATGACTGGTTGGCTGAATTATCCTTTTGATGTGGTTTTCTGCGGTGTTGCAGGAAGGTTTTCTTTTTTTGCAGAAAGCTTACTGCTTTACTTTTAGGAAGAGGTCTCAGTGTTAGAGAGAATCTTTGTAAAACCAAGCAGGTTGGGGAGTTATCTATGCATGTCTGTCTATGGATGACAAGCTGTCAAAGACTGCGCTGGATCAAACAGAGCTGTAACCTCACCATGTGCTCACTTTGCTCTTGTCCCCACAGTTACCAAATCATGCTGGACTGCTGGCAGAGCAATCCCAACAACAGGCCACGGTTCTGTGAGCTGGTGAAAAAGCTGGGTGACCTACTGCAAGCAAATGTCCAGCAGGTACTAATGTCACAACCGTGTGCTGTCCCCGAGGCAGGGGCAACTGGCCACGTGGACCCGGGAATAACGCTTTCATTCCTTGTTTGCATTTAGGAAGGCAAAGACTACATACCCCTCAGCACAATATTTACAACAGAAAGTGGGTCTCCCCCTGCATCTGATCCTTTGTGCAATGAAAATCTTCCTGTTACAAGCTCAAGTTGTGGAAGCACTGAAAGTGTCAGGTGAGATAAGCAAGATTAAGACTGTGTTTATTTGTTTGTTGGGGGCGATAGCTCGCTGCATAGACCAGTTTGGACCTGGGTGGGACAAAACACTCAAGAGACAGCCCACAGATGACCTGAGTGTCCCACTGCTGTGGCTCCTTGGAGTGCCCTTGCCCAGGGGGACCTGCAGGTCACAGGGTTCAGGCACTGTGAGAGGCACAGCTGTGTGTACTCCGGGACTGGGGAGTGAGATTTAGGTGGGGTCTGGTTAACAAGCCCCTTTTTTATGACCTACCTTGAAGATAGCTGGGAACTGCCTAAAGAAACAGATAAATACCCAACACTTCCTGTTTGTGCACTTCACACTCTCACCAAAAATTGTCCTGCTTCTCTTGTTGAACAGATACATAAACACCTTCAAAATAAACCCTCCCCAGCGCATAAAGACATTTGAAGAGCTTCCCATCAAGGAAACGCTTGTATTTAATGTAAGTGACTCCTGGGCCAAATGATACGCCATGTATTTATTTTTATTTATGTGACAGATTCATACAGGGATAATCAGGACAGGGGGTTACTGCTTTGTCAGCTCTAACTGATACAAGGTGCAGAATTAGCTGTACTTGGAACAAGAGGTTACCCCACTGCCCTACAAATTGGGGTCAGAGATCCTTGCTGGCCATGTCATGGGCTGCAAACACTCCTTCCCTGACAAGAAGTGGTCAGTTCCAGTAGGTCTGCAAGGTATATAGCTACAATAGTCTCACCTGAATCCCACTGGTGTGTGACACTTAAAATCCCTTGGGATCTGCATTTTCATCTGAAAAGTAGTGCACAAAGGAGGACTGTGAGTCCTTTTTCCATCAGAGGTCCCTGGTAGGAACAAGTCCTATTATCAGATGGACAAGCTGGAGCCTGGTAGGGATGGGCATGGGCAAGAGGCTGGGGCAAGCTTTTAGTGACCCAGTAGAATGCATTAAGCAGCAGGAGGAGGGAAAGGCACAGTGGTCCTCACAGGGTTGAAGTGGTGGCTGGCCAGAGCCTCAGACTGCAAGTAAACATTTTTCTTCTAACACCCTGGATCTGCATTAACATTACCTGCCTGCTGCACCTCAAGGCACGGGTGGTTTGGAAAGGCACCATTTAATGCCTGTCCACTGCAGCACCTCCAGCAGCACAGAGCTGCTTTGTCCTTGAGCTGTCTCAGTATCAATGAAAATCAGACCAAAGAGGAACTGAGTCCTTTTGAAAATACAGTTAACACCTAACAGGACTGCATCTTTCTTTTTTCTTCAAGGATTATCAGGCAGACAGTGGGATGGTGCTGGCTCCAGAGGAACTGAAACGCTTCACATGGACAGGCAGCAAGCAGAAACGGACACTCTTTGGGTCTGTATTTTACATTCTCTTCTTCTCAGGTTTTAGATGGCAAAGGAGACTTCAAGGTCCTTGTGCTAAATAACGCCTTATGAAAGTAGCTGAGGTGTCCCCAGTCCCTGCAAATACTCTTGCTGAGGTGTGTCCTGCTTGGTTGAATCAGCAGTCAATCATCTTCCACAGCTATGTCTTTGACGAAGCAAATAACCCTCAACCTCTTTGATGCACATCAGCAACATGATTTATTAGCACTTACTGATCCACTTAATGCTCAATTTAATGCCAGAGTGTCAGAGAGCACTGGACTAAGGTAGGAGGCAGGTAACTGTAGGAAACAAGCCCTTAATAACAGGGGAGGAGAAACGTGTAGCTATGAAGGATTTGCAGTTATTTCTGCAAGTCCCAAGGGCACCCTAGCTGGGACAAGGCCCCCTGTCCTTGTTTTTGCCCTTCTTTTCCATGACTCAGCTAAGCACAGCCCATTTAACACCCATGGGCTCAGGATGCTAAAGTGGCAACTTTACAATAGATGGATGTGAGGGCCTCACTTCTCTTCCTGCCTTTAAGCACTTGAATATATTGGCCATCTTCCTCCACCTAATTCCTGACAGCTGCCCAAGCAGGGAACTAGGGCTGCCCTAAGAAATGAGTTGCACTGACATGAACTCCCTGTAAATGGGAAGTGTTTATTTTCTCAATGCCGGCACTGTATCAGTTCCCAGCCGCTGCAAAGCTGGCAGTGTCCTGGTTTCAGCTCACTGCTCTCAGCCAGCCCGGAGACTGCCCAGACCCAACCCATCGTTCATCTCATGCTGGCAGGAGGTCAAGGCCAGCCCGCCATCCTGCCACTGCCAAACTTGTCAGTGCCTTGCAGTTGGGCAGGCTAGGAGGTGTAGCATTGTCTCAAAGAACAATCAGAGCTGGCTGAAACGTGCGGCCAAGGCAGAGAGGACTCGCTTAATGAAAAATTCCAGTGACTTAGAGGGCGTTGGTTGAACGCACAGAAATACGTGTAGGAGAGCGCGCACGCTCACGGGGCTGGAAAGCACAGCCTGGGTAAACGTGCTGCTGGCAGCAGCCTGCAGTGGAGCGCTGTTCATGCGTGGCAAAGCCAGGGCAACACAAGCCACTCCAAAAAAATGCTGGGAAACCCTTTCTCCTGCCTTGACCTTTCAGAAAATAGGAGCAGTTTTATGGTACTTCAGCTCTGTTGTGGCATGCTGCCTTTGGAGGAGCCAGAGACTATAGAGCTTGGAGTGCATGTGGATATTACAGGGTTCCAAAGGATGTAATGTTCCCGAGAAGTGGTTTAACTCATTTTTATCTGTGTATTTCTGAAGGCTGCTATCAGCCACACCGACAAAACATGGCAACCTCCCCAAATGAAATTTATGAAATGCCTTTTTCTTTGCATGGCATAGAATCCATGGAGCGTGTCCTGAGCATCCCTCTGAAAGTGCTTTAAGGGGCATTTTCAAATGCAGAAGGAAAAGGAATGCTTGGATAAGAAAAGAAATTTAACTGCACAGTGGCTGCTGGAATGTAAATCCTTGGGAAAACAGAGCAGTTGGCTGAGATCATACAAGGTCATCTGGCCTGCAAGCTAAACAAGTGGTACTGTAGCGCTGTGCCAAAAAGCACTCATGGATGTGAATGCAGGCGGTGACCCTTCAGTCTGCACACATTCCTAAAAGTGGCAGCATCTTAGCTAAGCATCCTTTACCTAAAATTAATTGGAACACTAAATAAATACCCCTAAAATTTGTGCTGAGCAAGGTGGAGCCTGGAGGCATTTGAGACATGGAAACTGATCTAAGCAGATGTACAGTCCTGCTTCTTCCCTTGCATTGCAGGCATCCTGCTCTGTGTTCCTGTGCTCACTCTTGTGCTGACATTTCAGCTTGGCTTTTCTTGCAGGGAGCTGGTTCAGGTTGCCAGACTGTCAGAACAGTTTCTGAGTGAGCAGTAGTAGCTCCCTGTCAGGGCAGCTGGTGCCAGTACCAGGCTGAGGAAGGGTTTCACCTCCCTTTGGCAGCGGGTTA
Organism: Acrocephalus scirpaceus scirpaceus; assembly: GCA_910950805.1. Taxonomy (NCBI): domain Eukaryota; kingdom Metazoa; phylum Chordata; class Aves; order Passeriformes; family Sylviidae; genus Acrocephalus; species Acrocephalus scirpaceus. Next base: position 47,618,431 of record OU383774.1, on the reverse strand, counting down.
CCTACGGTCAGATCCCTTCACTGTAACAAGGCTTTGGAAGATTCAGACCGGGCAGAGCTGAGGAACTGCATAGTGTGAAAGAAGCCAAACCCAGAGCACCCTACCTGTCTCCAGAAGCACACCCAGGGTTTGTTTCAGAGGAAACTGATCAGTTGACTGCAGGAGAGAGCCAGCATGTGCAGTGGTGCTTGCTCAGTGTGACCAAGCCAAGAGCCAGGCTCAGGACAGAGCAGAGCAGGGAGCCAGCCTGACAGTGCAGGGATACCCCACTGACCTTGGCAAGCCGCCTCCTCTTTGGATTCAATTTCTCCTGCCTAGGGAAAGGCACTAATGCCAAGGCTCACCTTTGGTTTCACTATAGGAAAGAGCATCAGTCCAAACCCTGGTGAGCCCCTTAGGCCCAGGGGTGGCCAGAAGCATGAAATAGAAATGGTTGCAACATATCTTGGACTTGCTAAGGCCACAGAGATGAAAAATGGTATTTTTAACAGCAGTAAGAAAAGCTTTTCCTAATATGAGGCCTCAGGTAAAAAGACCCTTGTAGAAAGGTTTGGGGGCAATTTTCTGAGCTGCGCTCCTTTGCATGTGGAAAGGTTCCCAACTGCAACCCTGTTCCTGCTTTTCAGTATTGATGAAAAAGCCCAAGTAAGCCAAAATCCTTGGGCTGAGGCAAACCCTTGAGTCAGTGTAAAATGCAAAGCCAGAAAACCAGCAAGAATTCCACCTCCTGTGAGCTGAAACAAACATATCAAGAGCTCCAGCCAGTCTCTAACCTCGCTCTAGTCCGGAACATGGCAGGAAACCAGCAGGCATTTCCTCCAACAACCAATCCCAATTAAAGACCAGCTAAACACAGTTTCCAATTTACATTCCCAGATTGGCAAGAAGATAGTCCACAGCTAGAGAAGCCTTTACTGACTGTAAACTCGGTCTCAAAATGAAGCCTGACTACAGATGCCAAACCCCCTTGAGCTCTCTCCAAGTTCTTTGTGGGAATGCATGCCCAGGTACAGCAGTGCACTCCAGACAAAATTAATAGATGCAGCTCTACTGGTATAAAGGTTTATTAAACAGAAGCCAAATCTAGCTCACAAGAAAAATCTCACAATGCAAAAGCCTGATGATGATGAAAGGATCAAAGCATGACGGTTTTCAGGCTCATAACTTGTCATGCACACTCCACTTCTGCCAGCTCCCGAAGACTCACAATTACAATGTAAATCACAAAGGCTTTTCTCTTTAAACCCATTACAAAAAGTCCATTGCATCTGTAACTAACCTTGTCATAGTTATGGAATTTATCCCAAGGCAATTACTTCTCCATCTGCCAACAGATGCAATATAAAAATATGGGATGCATCTGCAATCCTCATCACAAAGGCTCCTCCTCATGAACTCCATTCATCTACTAATAAATGTAATGGGGTGGTCTTCTTAGGGAGACTTTCCAATTTCCTACAGTAAGACAACACAGACCACACTCCTTAAAAAACCACACAGGCTTATGAGTTAAGACTTTGAGAAACTGTGACATCCAAGAGCAACTTGTAATCACGAATGGTCCTGTGCTACTATTTCTGTAGTTTGACTTTAAGACCTAACAGTGCAAAATAAAATGAAAAGCAAAACCTGAGCTCTGCAAGCCTTAACAGATGCTCTGACTGTCTTCTCTGGAATTCAAGATTTGGAGGGGGGACAAGATTAGGGCTGCCAATGTTTCTGACCTTATAAATGGAGAGGAGTGGATTGTTCATGAACTTATAAAAATACAGGGGAGGAAATCTAATTTTAGACATTGTGGTCCAACATGTTTACTTTAGGATTTCACATGTAAACAATGATGGAAAAATGCTCTGGCTTGTCCTTTGTCTACAGATAAATCTTTGGTATCCAAGTTCAATGGTGTGAAAATTCTCTTTCCCCTAATTTTCTTCATTATTGAAAAAGCCCTTTTAAGCACTGCAATATCTGCGTATGGGTGAGAAAGTTCTGTAAGGCAAACAGTGCCTTTAAAAGTGGCTTTGCTGAGAAGGCATTAAACCCCTCTTTGTAAAGGGCATCTTATAAAAGGCAGCCTACAGGATAACTGGTCCTTTTATGGGACAGGAAAACTCTTAATTCAAACCAGCAGTTCATGGCAGCTGCCAAAAGAAGCCAAAAAAGGGGAGATAGCCAGCCCTCATGCCCTTGCTCACAAACATCAGCCATTTATGCTAGAAATTCATCCCAGCAATAGGCTTTGGGAACACCTACACTAGTAGTTTTCTACTTTTCCAGTAGATCTTCAAGGCTTGAGATCTTTCATCACTTCACTCCTGCTCAAAACCCCCTGTTCCCTTAGGAAGAAACATTTAGACGTGAGGATACACCACCTCAGCATCAGCAGAGCTGCCAGACACTCCCCAGTGCTTGACCCTGCAGTAAAGTTTCACTCCCCAGCACCGGCCACAAATGAGCAATCAGAGCTTAGGCTGAGCAGTCAAGTACTCCCCACATGCAGCAGGACTGATACAATGAATGCAAACACCATTTACAGTGATGTTCACTCACAGCACCTCTGTTCCAAAGGGGACTCACAGGGAACACAGAAGAGCTCCTTCATTCCTCTGTTCTGACTCCCACTGAGCGAGTCCATCTGCATCAATGCCCTTCCCACCACGTGAGAACAAAGCTGCTTGTTGTGACCTGGCTTTGCCCAAGTCACTAAATCAAAAACTTTTACGTGTTAAAAAAGCTCACAATGACACTGCTCTATTACAGTGCTAAAGGTGCCAGCAGGAGCAAGGAGTCAGTGCTTTCTGGAATAACCAAGCCGAGAAGCTTCTGCAGTTTCAGCTGTGACCAGCTCAGTGACTCCAAGCGAAGATACACCTGTGGTTATGCAATGCTGGAGAAAATGAATGCCAGCCGTTCTCCTCCTCCTGACTACAATTCTGTTGTCCATTATTCTCAGCCACCAGTTTGAGTACTTCTGGGCCAAGATCTAAATATGCATGTTCTTATGAAACAGTCAGTTCAAAAACTCTGACCCAAATTATTTTAATTATCATAAAACTTTAAAAAGTTATCATTGGCTTAATCCCAGCGATCTGCTCTTCTACAGACTGCAGCACAAATATTCAAAATACAGCAAAATATTACTGCTTAAACCTTGACTTTCCCAAATGCTCAATACCAATAGCTTTTGCTAAAAATGCTCAGTGCTTCTGCATCCAGGAAAACCTGGAAGGCCATTATTACACCCTCTGCTCAGACTTGGGTCACTTCTGTCCTGACTGGGAGAGGCAGATGGGAGCCCTCGAGAGCTGGGAATCTGCACCCGGCACTGAGGTATTTGCATCCTATTGCTGGGGTATGTGTTGTGCTGGAAAATAAAGGAGCCTTCAGGAAGATAGAAGCTAGAAACACACCACAAACTATATTTTTAATGGAAACTACTTTGAGAAACTTGTGGGGAAGCTGAATAAGCTAATTGGGGATAGGGCTTTATATGGATCTTGCTGCTCCAGATGGCAGACGCAGTAGGGAGCCTTGCAAGGCAAGAATTTAAAATGTGCTGCTAAACACAATTGGCAAGGATAGAGGAGAAGTAAGACCAGATCCAGAGCTGTAACAACAGGGAATACGTATCAATTCAGCTTGGACAATCCTGCTGAAATCGAGTAAATATTGAAGTTTTGCACTTTGTCAGTAAGCCAACACGCACACACTGGAACCAAACCACAAGGTAGATAGGTTAAAGCCAAGCTCTGTCCACAAAACCTCATGGACCTTCTAACACTGCACTGATTATATTTTATTTATGGGAATCTGTCTGCAAAGACAGGATGACTACTAGACTGCACATACTTTAATTGATCACTAGAGAGTTTGAAGAGATTAGTTAGAAATTACAAGACAATCTGTAAAGTTAGGGCAGCTTTTCTATGAAGACACCTAAATTTCCCAGTTAAGTTAGCAGTATGTACAAGAATAAAAGTGTATCACTCATTTGCAGCAGACTTTTGTATAGCATCTCAGAAAGTTCCTGAGTGTTCTTTGCTGGAGAAACATTACGATGCACCCATTCCCTTTCACCTTTGAATGCAGTATTAAAATAAGAGTTGGACATTTAACACAGTAGCATTGACATCTGCCAAATCAATTACACCCCAAACTCAGCTTCTCGTGGTCTAATAAAATATATATTAACTCAAATGCTACATGTTATATGATCTCTTGATCTCTCAGAATTCAGCTAAAGAGCTGTGAATGTAACCCACTAACAGACTTTAAGGCAAATGACCTTTTGCATATTTCCAAATAAAAACTGTCTTTGATATTCAAGCAAAATAAATATGTACCACTACTTCTGAGCTAAGTATCTCTGCACAAGAGATCAGTTTTAAGTATCTATTGCACTGTCTCTTTGTCTCTTCTTGGTAAATATATTTGACCTTGAGCAAAACAAAAGTTTCAGAACTGTTTTATTACTAGAATTGAGCAGGAATAGTTACAGGATGATGCATCTCAAAGGACGTGTTTGCACAGTGTAAATATATAAATATGCTTTTGTGCATAAATATTTAAGAAAACTGGACTACAAAGATTACTTTTATATGAACCCCTAAGTGTCTTCAGATGTGAATAACTCCCATTTTGTCTTGCGTTTTCTGTCTTTATATAATGTATTTGACTATTAAATTCATATAATAAAGTTTGCTTTTGAAAAAACCTCAGGAGTTCTGCCAGCATCTGTGCCACTGCTGTGGCACACAAGTCAGCACTGGGCAGCGCAAACATCTGGCACACATCCATTCCACAGGCTGATTTTGTGAGCAAAGGAGAGCATGGAACAATCACACAGAAGGCACACTTCTCATACAGCAAAGCGGCTACAGTGACAGTCACTAGTCACTGCTCCTTGTGTAGGTGACATCCCCTAGGTTCAGCATACTTAGGAAGTGCTTAGTGCTGTATAGAGACAAAAATTCAACTCAGCCTCTGGAAGAGGCAAGGTTTCATGGTGGGGGAAAGACAAAGCAGCACATGGAGAAACATCCACCCCACCACCCACCATTGCTGTTTCTTTTAATAGCTAGAAGAAGCACACCAGACAAAAGGACAGCAAACAGAGCTAAGGTGTCCCCAGCAAAGCCTGTTCTGAAGCTACTGTGACAGCAGGCAGCACCTCAGGCCTGGGTAGAGACTCTCTTCTTCAGAGAACCCCCACATCCCCACCCCATCCATGCAGAGCTGAGGATGCTGCCTCCACAGAGATGTTCAATCAAGTGCTCTCTGCTAAACAGCATTTGATCACCTGAGGGGCTCTCCAAGGGTTAGAAGCAAGTGGAGACGAAACTTTGTCTGGGAAAGCAGAACACAATGGGATCATCAAATGCTGCAGGAGTTGTGTAGCTGTTGCTGCACATTACTAAGGAGGAAACTGGAGACTGGATATGTGCATCAAGCAAACTTACTGCAGCTTATATAACATTCTTAAAACACTGCACCTTCAGTGATAATGACTCCATGTGAAGTATGTGCAGGGACTATTGACAATTCACAATAAAATACACAAAATTACATCTTCCATAAGCATGCTCAGCATTGGATGGATATAGGAGATTTTATCCCACCAGCAAATCACCTAACCTTTGCTGGTTAAAAATACAGAAAAAGAATTCCATGAAAGGAAGTTATCATGACTCCATGTGCAAATCCTCAGAGAAATCAATACATTTTGTTACTGAGCAAAAAAAGCTCAAAAACCATGGAAGTAAGGGTACTTGAGCAGAGTTTTCAAAAATAGGGCTTATTGAGTAAAGCAGACCTGATCAAACTGAAGCAGATGGGATTTGACTTAGGAGTCACGGAAATACGCATTAATAGAATTCTAATGAACAATCTCGCTCAGTTTTAGGACACCTGATACACTCTAAGTGGCAAGCACTAAACACAATGTATTACTCCTGTTTGTTTAAACTCTGCATTGCAGACAGAATGAATACAAAAGAAGTATGAGACAGAACAAAATAAAATTCCAGCACCCAAGCTGAAAAGCCCTGGATCCAACTTCAGAACTTCACACTGTCAAAATAAGGCCACCAAGAATACTTCTGGTATTCTTTATTAAAAATACTGCTGTACACATGAACAATGAAAACAGGATTAAAGATGAGTAACACATACTGGGATCATGACATTAGAACTTAACATACTGGTGCTTTTTAGGGGAAGCAGTTGACACCTGAATTACTGAAACAAGGGCAAATCAAAAATACATAGGTACCCTCAACAAAATATTTACAATATAGTAAATACAGCAACAGAATTTAAAACAGGTACAAAAATTAAAATGACCAACATCAGATGATTTCAAAGGTTGTCCCTTCTGTGCTTTTAGCTGTAAAAAATAGGAAGGTCAGAAATAAATTTCTCATGTGGGAGGGCACATCCTGGTGACTCTTCTTTTAAATACAGAAACACAGTTCTTCCTATGAATGGATTAAACTACAACTTTAGGACAACCTTCTAAATGGAATTAAAATGGGGTAGAAGGGCTCTCCCCCCAAAAAAAACACCCAAGCTGAACTTCAGACTGTTCAAATCATTCCCAAATACAGAGCAAATAAAATAAATAGAAAAAAAAGCTCGACTTCTTTTTAATTTTATGTATTACCTGACACCAAATATTTTCTGGCTGACATTATGTATGAAAACTTATTCGCTGTCTACTTTTTTATTTTTAAACCAAGTCCTGAGGTTACTAGGGGCTGAAGCAAACTGACATTATGCAAATACACACAGGTTTGCAATTTAGACATGTCTTGCAGAGGGTGTGCTGGTCTAAAAAGGATGAGAATTCAAGCCCTATTTTACCCCTGCCTTACACTTCCACAAAATATTGGTCCACAAATTAAATTTTCAAAGGTTCCCAAACCCCACAACTGAACAGATGATCCCCTTTCATTTTCAAAGAAAACAATACCGGAAAAAACCTCAGCCCGCTTATAAATTAAGCATTCCACATTTCTTCTAGAATACAAGTACTTCTTTTTTTGTACAAAAGAATTACAATATGATTTGTCAAAAAACATAGAAAAGACAGCTGCTCTTCCTCAAATACATGAGCTAATGATAAAAGACTGTTCTGCATGTTCACTTTTCAAAGTTCCTGTTCCTTTTATATTAAAAAGAACATTCTGGCAACTGTTATCATTTGAATATTAAACATTATGTTCCTTTTAAAATTGCAACAATAATTGATTTTTAAACTCAACAACTGATGCTATCTAATGTGGATTCAACCACATTTTCTAAAATGTGTAAAGCATGTCCCTAGTCTTCAAAGCTTTCGATGTGAAGAGAGTTGCTTTTTCTTGATGCAAGTCTCAAGGCGGAGAATCATTTTAAAGCTTATAAAAGTGGACAGAGAAATATTAAAAACTTCTCTGAAAACTACAAATATTGAGAATTATTAAAATTGATGTCAGTAACATCAGTTGCAAGTGCTTAGAGTCTGTCCTGACCTTTTGAGTTTCCACATTTTCTTCATGGTGAGCACCCAGTGCTATTAAAACATTCAGTGCTGGGAAAGGATAGATACAGTCTTCACTACTGCTTTAAGAAAGGAAATTCCTACATATTTGGCAGTCTTCAGTATCAAAGTGTAGGTGTTTAACTAGAAATCCCATGAATACCCAAGTTTGGAGACAACTGCATGTCCAAAAATTAGAAAGGTAATTGAGGAGCAAAATTCCAGACTTTTGAGATTGAATTACTTCAGGAATATTCATGTGTTGAGTATTAGCAAAAGTAATATTACTTTGGGCTAAGCAGTGACTGCAAAGGCACAGCAGATCATTATCCCTCCAGATTCAGGCCGTAAAACTTGAAAAGCTCTTGATGCCAGACAACTGCTGTGTTTAGTTAATCTTCTTTTAACAGTGTCTTTGTATCTGTATCCAGTGTAGCGTACCATAATAAAGCTGTGGTTCAAAGAACAGAACTTTATACAAAAATTATACTGTAAATAACCTAAAGTAATACACTCCTGAAACTTCAGGCATTTAAACAATTTCTTTAAAAAAAAATCTATTAAAAAAATTGCATAAATGTAAATGCTTCTGACTACCAGGAAAATGTACAAACAGTTTTTAAAAGGCGCTGGTTGTGTTTAGAGCAAGTTTGATATGCTCTTTAAATTAAAGATGTTTCCCATTATGCTGTTTTCGTCACTTCGCTTAGACAAAGTTTAAAATCAAATGACAGGGGACTTTCTTTCCTTCTTAGTCAATTCATCAATACTTCACTTGACTGGTTTTAAAAAGTTGTTTCTTCTCACATTTCTTTGAGCTAACAGTGGGTGGCATACAGACCTTGCATACAACACACTTTTACAGAGGTTACAAACTAAACGGTCATTAATAGAACACAATTTCTATTAAATTATTTACCTGGTCCTTTATGCTATTCTGGGTGCAAATAATATCAAAAATGAATAAATTTTGCTATATCCTCAGTGACAAAAATGTATCCCAGAAATGTCCTTGCAAAGAGTTTCCCTTAAGTATACAATGTGGCAAAACTTCAGAGATCAGAAAAGTCTTAAAAAAATTAAAATTAGTGCATATACAAGTGGAAAAAATAAAAGTAGGAACATCATGCACCTGATGTGTTCCTTAATCTAAAATAAATTCTTCACAGATAAAGCCTCCAATGGCAGCCTTAGCTCTAGGATAAGTGAAACATTCTTCCCTTCAAGTAACAGTGTACCTGACTGAAGTGCAAGCAGCTTTGCTCATCTCCTGTTTGTTTCCCAAATGTGAAATGAGATGACAACAACAATTCAGCTGTAGTGCAATTTGCTATAGGTTAAGTTCCTCAGCAATGTCCTGCATGCTTTCAGCAAATACTACAACTGACCATTTGCGGCTGCAATCAGTTCTTGAAAAGTATTTTCAAAGCAGCGTTTTAAATCGCTGTAAGTTACCACAAGTACACTCTTCTCATCTCTGGAAATGAGGCTTATTTTTTCTGGCACACCAGCATCTAACTGTAACAAGAATGCAAAAGATAAAATAAAAGAAGTGTGAAAGAAATGGCAAAACATTTCCCCAACAACAAAAGCAATCAATTTCTTGGCAAGTACATTGTTATGGTGCAGTTCAAATCTGCTAACAGGACACAAAGGAAGGATCTGAACCACACCACAACAACGTCCTCGCCAAAAAATCGAGACATTTTGGTCTTAACCTGACAGACATTCCAGACCTTGGGACTAGATTACCATTGTTTCCTTCCCTTTCCACAAAGCTAATAATCCTGCAATGCTATACTTCCCTGTGTAGAAAGTCTGGCAAAATTCTCATGTACTTCCTGAAGAACAAAACTAAATTTGACATTACATTTGCACATACTATCCACAAGCCTAAACAAAGGGTAGGTAATTTACTTCTTGTCCACTCAGAAATGAGATAATGGATGGATCAGCCCCAGGTAGCCTGAAAACTGGTAGAAACCCAAACCTCATTTTTTTGGCAGTACTGGAAACAAACTATTTCCTATAGTTCCTAAACTGTATGGTACATTTCATCCCTTAGAAAAAAAATTACTTTGGTATAATCCATAATCAAATGGATAATTTGGGGTTGAAGATCAACATTTGTTCCACGTTTCTTTTCATGGTTTGTCCTGACTTCTCAAATTCAACATGTACTTTATTTTTTATATACCATTAGATCCTAATTTCTAACAGAGGAATATCCTCCTTTACATGCCAAAGCCCATTACATCACTGTTTCTTACGTTCTTCTCACTCTACAAGAAATGTTCATCAATAGAGAACTGTCAGACTCTTATTATGCAGAACTTCTGTAGTTGTGTTTTAGTCAATACGTTGGTAGTTCCACCACAGTCTTTCTTATTCCAATACAAAAGGTGGGGCAGAGACAAGTTAGATATAGCACTACCAATCCATTCTTTGGAAATACAACCTCAGGTTTAAATATATGTATTATAATGATGCACTGAATAGAAAACAAATAAATTTGTCATAGAGATGTTCTACTATCTGCTGTCTGGAGCAATACAGCAAGCTAGAAATTTCTTGCATTTCTCTTCTAAAGTAATGTTTTGAGCGTAACCTTAAAAGCTGGAACCTCCACATTTTAAAGCTGCTGCTTTGTGATTGGTTTCAGAAGGACAAAAGCAAGCCAATTAGCTTCTAATTTTTGTAGAGTAGGCTAAAACCACCAGTGTCTTCCAACATTCATTACGAAATATTAACACTATTAAGGTGTTTGTGAAATATTGTCCACAACTCGTTCCCATTAGCATCATACAGAAAAATCAATCAATTACCTTAATTAATGCAGGACATGGAAGATCTGTATTAAGAAAGCCACAGAGCTAACTACAAACATCAATATTTATGGCTTTCTTTCTCTCCTCCTGTGGAGGCATAAATCACTATTCTCAGCTGAGAAGATGCTCAAAACACCACATTGAAAAGGAAGGTTTGTCGGTTTTTGTTTTTTTAAACAACAGAATAGCTTTCATTCAAAAGGAATGCTTTTGGCAAGTACCAGTAAAGTCCATATAACTTCTACTAGTACTTCTGTAGTTTCTGAAGTGCTTTTTAGAGTGTATTTCCAAAGCAGAGTTCTGTAAACCTTAGATTTTTTTGTGTGCTGAGCCCACAACCACAGAAGAGAAGAGTCTCTGTTTAAAAAGGTAAGCCATGAACATTTATAGAACAAGGCATTCTTTGACATTGTCTCTTACCTGACCTATGAATTCAGGACTGTCCCCTCTTGCTACAGTACTGTATGAGTCACTGCTTTCAAATCATGATGGCATTTCAATGCCTACTTGAATGTCAACATGCTTTCTTTTTGATTTAGCCTCAATCCCTTTAATGTCCTTTTTAAAGTGATTACAGACACCAACCAGAAAGATAAAAAGGAGGTTAAAAAATGCACAGCAGTGGTCTAATAGGAGGTTAGAAACCCTGACCATTTTAGAAAAAGACTTAACTGAACAGTTATTACACGTCAAAGGATCTGAACATATTCCACTTTTTTTGGAGGAGAAAGTTGGCTATCCTAGTCCTAGAAAAGAAAATACTGGGCACTAAAACCGTGTATTGCCAGTGTCTGCATCATCCTTCTCTACAGAGCAAGTGAAATTACCAAGCAACTACAAAAACAACAACAAAAAAAGTTGCAGCATCTTAGTCTCCCATGAATTATTGAAGTTTGGCAAAACGAAGTAAAATAAGTTGAAAGCTGATCTAGTAATAAAAAAAATAATCAGCTCACATACTTCTTAATGTATGGAGCAAGACAAGTTCATCTACTGAAGATCTCGTAGTCTCTCACACATCTCCTGCTATTAATCATGAGATTGCTCAGATAAAATTCTGCTAGTGGTGCAGCTCTTAGAAAACTGCAAATAGCTTTGTTAAGTCAACCTTGGAAAACAAAGGGCTGGCAAGGCTAGGGAAGTTATTATAGAAGTGGACTTAAAATGTTAAGTCACAGAAATTTTCCAGCACTGTCCTAGATGGTAAGGATTTTGCACAAATTTCTGTTGCAGTTTCCCTCCTGTCTCTTACCCAAGTCAACAGTTTAGGAATGGATCCTTCCTTATGAGCATCCTTTGTGATAACTATCAGTGGAAACCTCCCCCAGTTAAAGGAGTAATATGGATCCTTTATGCTGTGTTGAAAGACCAGAGTAGCATAAAGGGACCAGCATTGCTTATCCACAGTAATCAATGCATTCTAGGATGAAAAGTTAATACTGTATCTCACGCTATATTAACAAATTTAGTATTCATGTACTAATTTTATTTAAAATATCCATAGATGTTGGGATATTAGCTTAGTGAATACATGGTTTTAATCCAAAATGGGGAAAATAACCGCCAGCTAAACCAACGGCATTAACCTTCCAATGCCAACTTGCTTTGCAGTGGATACTCTTTTATAGAGAGCTAACCCAAACAAACATTTAAAAGCTAACCAAAGTACAGTGTACCTTGTTAAGACATGAGATAATGTGACTGAGGTCAATCCAAGGAGTACCCGCTTCTGTCACCTGATGGAAAAGGTGATCTCGAAAGAGCTTTAGTAAATACCTGTCTCCAGTTTCTGACCACGTTGGGTCCTTCTGAAACCTAGTGTAAAACAAAGGCTCATATTAATGCTCAGTAAGTTAAGAAAAATCAAACCCCACAGATATAAATACACTTCAATCTCAGCTGAGTAATCTTACTGCACAGCTAATCTACCTTCTATAAATTGCAATTAAATTAGTCCCCCCCACTACAAACAGAAGATAGCGTAAACAAACTTTTTCAGCTGCTTGAGCACCTAAAGCTAATGCCTTCCAAAAGCCACAGAAAAATAATGGAAGAAAGCAAAATTATCTGCAATAAGTTTATCATGTAAAACACATGTAGAAACCTGCATTATGAACATAATACTAAGTTTATGCAAAAGGATGGAAAACAGACAATGAACACTTCATTTTGATCTAGTCAGTCAATTAAAAAAAGGGTGAAAACTCACTATCTTAAAACCAGTATCTACATCCTTTGCTTCAGTTAAAGCAAGCTGTCCATTTCCTCCAAAACTATTGCCACTCACAAGAGACTGCTAAGAGAAACCATACTAAATACAATGAAGCAACTTTGGCATATCTACTTGTAGTCTTCTCCTGTCTACTTGAAGTTTTGGTCAAAGTTGCTTATCTAATTTTTCTCAAGGCTTGTTGAATACTCATTTCTCCAGGGGCAAATAGGGGGGAAAAGATTTAGCTTAAATTTATGAAGGAACAAAGTGCATTGTAAACTGGGTTTTACATACTCTAAACCACAAAAACAAGTATTTCTTACTCTGGCCTCTCATTGATTGTTCCCAATTTTGCTAGAAGCCTAAACAACCTTCCATTTTGCACCTCCTAGAAAACAAGAAAAAGGTTATTACGAGTCTCTGAAACAACTTTAAGGCATTTACTTGCAAAAGATACATGGTAATAATGCCAATGAAGCACTATTAATTACAAAGACTTACTTATTCAAAGAAGAGGGTATTATTTTTTCAGACAGAGATCAAATGCATTGTATTATGTATCAGTAGTCCAACGCTCATTTAGCAATTCAAATTATAATGCGAAGATTCAGCAACTAATGATACCTCTCTGTCCCAGCAGGAACTGGACAAGGCAATCTATTTCTTTGTGAAAATGTAACTCTAATCTCTTGCCAGTCTATACTCACAGGTATGCTAAAATACAGCAAGGTAAACAAGAAGAATATGGAGTTTTTTATATATATACACACACATATACAATTACCAAGATATGCAGAAGTATGCAGTACATCACCTTATTTCAGGTAAAGATGAGAAGAAACCATCTACCAGATCTGTTTTTCAGAAATGCTTTGTAGGCCATTATTAGTAAATATTTAGCAACAATATCACTGGACTAATATTAAAATGATAATTGATTGCAAAAATAATTTTGAAACTAGTTTTTTCAAAGCAGTTAGAATCTAAGTCTTTGAAGAGTATAAATGCTGAGTCCATAAATGACAGAAATAAAGCAATGCAATAAAGTTATACAGAGGCAGAATATTAGAATTACAGATGTTTAGCATATATGCAACTGAAAGTTGATTTAGCATGTTTTTCCACATTGCTTAGGATGCAGTAAAAACAGTATTATCCTAGCTTACATTAAACAAAAAATTAATTCACATTGTAAATCAAAATTGTCAGACAAAAATCCTCTCTGATATTACTCACATTCTCCAATGGCTCAGGTTTACAACATTACTCATGCTAAGACGCATCTAATTCCATACATGTTCATATTGATTTCAAATGAATTCAGTCTGGAGTAGATTACTGTGCACAGCTGGGTAAATAAAGTAGGTCAAGGTAATAACAGCCTAACCTTGGACAACCTATGGGTTGCAGCGTTCTATTAATAGTCTAAAAACACACTGGAGAACAGCTTGTACTACAGCAGTAGCTACACTTAAAGAGACTGACATGGAAAACCAACCCTGTCCAGCTAGCAAAGGTCTACTATTTGGTCTAACCTCCAAATTTAGTTTTGGTATGTGGTCAAATACTCAAAAGCCAAAATTACATCTGTGTAAAGTTCACCGCCTTGCAGATTCCCAGTCAATGGTGACACAGCTGGGCAACAACACAGGCACTAAGTCTCCAGCTGGCCTCTCTGCAGGCTTTAGTAGCCTCTAAGGAGGGAGATACTCTTCACAGGGCTTGGATAAACTGAGGCTTTGACTGCTGTTGCGTCAATATGATGAATATAAAAGTGAGGAAGGAAAGGAATAGCGTAATATGGTTATTGCTCTGTGAAAAGTGAGTGTTACAAAGATATTAACTACATACAAACCACTCCCAGCATCAGAAGTCCCTAAGCTACAGATTACTGCATGCTTGGACAGTATGAGGGAAAAAAAAAACAACCCACACATGCTAGTCTTTTTTCTAATACTCCCTTCAAAGCATTTGCATTGGGACAAAAATGAACAGAGGGTAACAGGCTAGACTTAAGGGATACTGTAGCCCTGATGTTAATGAAGGAGATGTCATAGTACAAACAAGTTACAGCATGACAGCTAATTAAGAAGCGGTATTTATCACTGTCAGGTAAACAGCTATTGCCAAACTGGGGGCTAAGCAACAACTTGGATTTGTAGTAGCTCTGCACACCTGCCAGTGATAAGCAACTGCTCAAACAACCTGACTAAAAACAGAGAAATCTTAATGCTGATCACAGGGCAATCTCCATCTCTGCAATGGGAAAGAGTCCAACTGCCCAGCTTTGTGCAGGCACATGGGCCACCTTAACAACACATGATCTTAAACACCTCTGAAGAAGGATTAGTAGTTGATTCTGATAAAGTGGGCGCCCGCATCTAGAGATTCACAGATACTGCCTGGCTCTTCTACAACTCCTTGCTTCTGATAGATTTCAGCATCTTTTATTAAGGATAGGAAAACTGTTCTCCAATAGGACCACACTGGAGAAATCAAGAGAACTGAGTCATCAGAATCCCAAACAAATTGCCTACTATCTCTTAAGAAGTTCTCAGAGAGGGGTTATAATGGAGTGGAATCACAGGACTTAATGAAATCCTTGTGTAATACCCTATCCCACACATTTTCAGGGCCATGAAAGCATTCTGTAATGTATCTCAGTCCTGGTAGAAATCCTGCTGTCAGTTGCTTCTAACAGACACTCCTTCCTATTGAACAAATACACCCCAACTTCATACATAGTACATATTTCCTTTATAGCTAGCACTTGATATCTTGACTGAACACCCCAGACCCACAGCAAGAGTGCACACTTCAGGAAGGCTGAACATGGTATCACCATGAATTAGAATTCGTTCAGAAAGGAAAACATGAGAGAAGGGACACCAAAATCCAAACCTAAAAGTTTAAGGGGCTGTATATACACTGCTGTATAACCTTTAGCACACATTACAGGATCTACGTGATATATAATGATCTACAAGACATACATGGCCTTCTTTACTCAGAATGCTATTTTTAACCATGCTATAAAGAAGGTAATTTCCCCAAGAGTACCAGCTGGAAATGAAGATGCTACTTCAGTTACAACACAGCTGAGGACATCTTAAAACTAGGTATTCTTGAAGCTTTGGGGCTTTCAAAAGCCTGATCTTAGAGCTGTCAAGCCTTCAGGCAGATTACTTAGGTTAATAAACAAACAGAAGGGGGAAAAAAAACCAAACTGAAACCAGTAGAAAACATCGCCTCTTAAGGTACAGCTCCAGGAATACTGCCTACAGGTCTTTCTGCAGGAATTACTACGATTTACCTTTGCTAGGTCTTCTTCTATAACATCATTTCGCATCTGAGCAGCATCCAACTGAGTATAGAATCGCGCACCAATCATAGGCATGATATCATTTACACTGCGAAGCCTGTTTTGGTCGGTCAGCAAATACCTGCCAAAGTAACCCAACCACCAAAAGATTACTTTCTGCAAATGCCTGACATTCTACTCCATTATGATTTTATAACTACTTGACTTTTTGTATTTAATACACAAAGCTGACAATTGTTATGTTTTCATCAGAGAAAACCTGGTTAATTTGCATGTATGCATCGAGTCAGTTATTTAAACAAGACAGGAGTATACTTTCATAAAACTGTGCAGTTCACCCCATTCAAACAGCAAGAACACATACAAAAGAGAGAAGCATGCAGATTCAGACTGTAACGCAATTGTTTTTCAAATGAGGAAAGGAGAAAAGACTTCTACTTTTCCCACTCAGGCTGCAAGGGGAAAAAGGCTGACTATACTGAAACAACACAAAAACAATATGCAGCCAGAAAAAACTAGCACTCAACCTGTTGGCCAAAAAGTCAATGTGCCTATTTCTCAGTACCTTCTGAAACTATAAGATAAGACTAGCATACTACTATTGTAGAGAACACACAATGAGGCCCAGTATTGAAGACAACCTTAAATGTTTGTTTTGTTTACACTCCTACTTCTTACTAAGAGCTTTACCAGCATTATACAAAAAAAAATATATCAATGTTTAACACTGCACTGACCATGCAGACAACTCAACAACAGTAGATTTACCTGTAATCTTACTTGCATTTAAAAACACCATTTGATGTTTGCATTTGTATACGTAAAAAAGTGCTGCAATTTGCTTTACAAGATTTAATAAACATACTTACAAAATCAGATTCTTCAGATCAGAGGAATAGTTGATTGTCACCAGTTCCATTGCTTTCTGCAAATTCTCTCTCTGAATTCCTGATAAAGAATTGCAAGCCAAAGCCAACACAACTTTCCCCAGGGAGATCAGATCTGCTTGCTAATAGGGAAAACACATACGGGTAAGATTCTTAGTATAGATAAATACTATCTATGGTACTAGATGGTGTTAAAGAGAGACAGTTCTTCAATAACCTTAGAAGAATTTGAGCAACTGAAGTAAGTACTATTCAAATCATAGTTCAATATGATTGTTCAAGTTACAGTAGTTAAAATGTACAGAGGAAAATCTGTCCTGACACCTAGCAATTTCTAAGAACTATATTTATCTTTGAATGATTAAAATGTACTATTTTTAGCTTAAGGACAGTACCAGAGAGAACTGTGTAGTGAACAGAAGCTCTGTAATGAGGTTCTCTGAACCACCCACCTGCTCAGTCCTGACAAGTCAAGGAGTTGGTTGCAAACAGAGCAAGTCTTCTCAATATGAGATGTAGAAATAAAAGAATTATTTGTTAAACTGAAACCAGCACTTTCTGCATTCAAATCTTTTCAATCTAGCCATCCAGTGTGAGTTCCATACTGGAATCCACACCACATTCTAGCACATGGTATTATCATTTTGACAAATTGCTCAGATATTTTCATCTCTGATGGACAGTGTGAAAAGATCTGAACTGTGCAAAATAACTAGACAGGCCTGTATGGCTGACAAACTACAGCATCGTGTGTTATGAAGAAAACTTTGCATTACTAAACATTTTTCTTAAAAGCAGAACTGCTTTTAAAAGATAAATGTAAAAGATAAATACAGCCTGCTTTGCTGTAACAGAAAATTCTGCCAGCATTAATAATCAGCCATGAGAAATGATTATGAAAAGCCATAATAGATCTTAAAGCCCACTGCTAAAAGCAAGAGCCTAATTTAGCAGCAAACAATGACAGTAATAGGAAAAGTTGAAGTGACTCTTTCCATGGAAAGGCTTTCAGCAGCACACGAAACTTGGCAAAACTTGCTTGGCCAAACTTAAAAACACCTGCAGCTTTCCATGCTGGATACATGCCTTAGAGTGAATTTAACGTTCAGCTAGAGATAGAAAATTAGAATTTTCCTGAGGTTTTCTGAGAAAATAAGATATTTTTGCAAAACTAAAAACATAAAAGCTACTAGTAATTGAGAATGTCAGTTCCACAGCCTAGAGCAAGGCCAAGCCATTTAGTAGAGAAGGCAGTCACACAAGGAATCCACCTTCTGCCATTTCTATAGAAAGGCTAAAAAATCTGGCAGCATTAAAAGTTCTGGTTAGAATTTGGCAGCTTTAGAAAAGTGCTGTGATGGTGAACATGCCACAGCCCCTCACAGCTCTTCCACCTAGAGGCATAACCACACTTGCTGCCTCTGGCTGCAGCAGCTGAGCAGAACCTTCCCTGAAGCCACATCTCCCAGGTGCTGAGGGACAGGGAATAAACCAAATCTTTCCAGGTGTCTCAATGTCCCTGCTGTTCCTATATCAGGTATGATTAAGCAGCGCAATTTGAACATGGATACACAATGTGTCGGAAGTTAAAAAGCATATTATTCTTGTAGCTAATGAAGACAGAAACAGGATGTGAAAAATGAGACAACAATAAGGACAAAGTGGTTGATAAGGAGGTGGGACTGGCATTTGCTAGACTATTTCCTAAGCAACACAGAATTTCTGAGTATCAGCATTCCTTCTTCCTTTAGTAAAGAGAAGTTAATCAGAGCAATAAACCCCCTTTTTAATGTGAACTCACTTCTACTGCCAAGTAGTCAATTTCAGCAGCAGGGAACAGTGCTAAACAGAGGACTTCTGCTGGTGCAGTATCTAGAAACGTGTGTCACATGAGACAATGGCATTTTCTTTATGGTTTTTTTCTCCAAAAAGACTTGAAAGAAATATGCATTTGTATTAACCACAGTCATACTTCTTTCTGCAGTGCTCTACTTTACACTTAGTACTTTTCAACTTTTACTCATTCACAAGGATATATCCTATATAAATTCTGTATCATCACACAACCTTGAGACACTGAAAATATACAACTTCAGGCAACACCCTATGAAAATGCTGTCTTCTTTTGCACAGATGCTTTCATAATACAGGCTGCATTAGATTTTAGAAATGATTGAGAAAGTTTTATATTTAACATTCAGACAGGAAATTTTAAATTTGAGCTTTGTGGTGTTTTGAGCATTTGACTTACAACCTTAAGTTTCTGTTTGTTTTGCATATTACAACTACCAGAAGAACTGGCAGAGAGGATACAACACCCCAATGCAGCCCCAAACACACAGTTTTCAAATTACAGCCGATGATTAGGTTGTTTTAGACATAAATGTAGCTCAGATTCATTCCTCTTATTTTAGGAACTTCAAGCATTCAGTCAAGAGACTGATCAATTTAAGATACAGCTGTAACTCTGTAAGACAATTCAGATTTTGAGCCAATTGAACTGCTCTCTGGAGGCACTTGACTACTCATTGTTAGCTGAAACCCTGAAAGAAAATGTTATCACAATACCCAATGTTTGAAGTCTTACAAGAGCACAAAGGCAATATTTTCCTTGTGTAACTGGAGAATTAGAGTATAACAAGCTGGAAAGACCCCATGAAGTTCAGGATTTCTCAGAGTCAGGTTACTGTTTTAGAAGCGACTAAACTACCATCCACTGACCAACTCTATCTATCCATTCAGACGGGGTAAATGATTTCCCAGAAGTCAGGTTACACCATTCTTTCATAAGGAAGCAACCCATATATGCCTATTAAATCCTAACCTATACTCTGAAAATATCAGCAGTTCTTACTGCTCCTAGGCAGAGAACGGTTAAAGAATGCACACAAGAACTACTGGACTTCCTTGCAGCAGGAACACCAGAAATACATGCTGTATTCCTTTAGCAGCCTTGCTAGTGCAAGGTACAGATCAGTACTAGGTACAATAATTTCCTTATTTATACTCCCTATTGTGTTTGCATGCTCCTATGGATCCCATAAGTTCCTTTTGACACAGATCTGAAAACTTCTGCTATGGTAACTATCAGAAGTGACTATGAAGTCATACTAAGTTGATTCTGTGATTCAAGGAAAAGCTTTACACCTTCTAAGCACAGGCAGCCTTTTGTTCAAAAATGCATCTTGCATGCAATTAATATAAATTTAATTAGTAACTCACTTCATAACTATAACCTGTACCAACCTAATTTTTTATCTCTTAAAAGCTTTGCTAGTAAAGACTTTATCAGCATTTAGTTCATTGATAGAACTATTAAATAGCATTCACTAAAAACCAGCCCTAGGAGATAAACTCAGAAACAGCCCCCTTCATTAATGTCTCCCTGTTACCAAATCAATTTCAAGCATGTCAAGCGAGTAATTTAAATGTTAATTGCATAGATACCCTTTCATAATTTTTTTATATTAAAGAGGCATGTGCCACTATGCCAAATGCTCTAGAGATACCTCAACTTTTTATACACTTGATTTTACCAGCCAGACATGTAAGCTATTTAAATAAAACTTATTTTTGACAGTATCCATTTTCCAGAAACACTTTGAAATCAACATTACTTGATCTTCTGTTTTCTTTATCCTGATCCACTGCTATGCTTGGATGAGTATCAGCTTATCCATACTCCAGTTCTGTGGATTCACTTAAAAGGATAAGTTCTGGAATTGTCTTTAGAAGTGCCTCCAAGTTCCTACATTTTGGTGGACTTTTTTAGAGTCAATATTAGTACTTGAGATGCCTCTTCAAACTAGTTTCTTTAACTTTGGGGAGGTGCAAGTGAAAGTCATTTTGGTTTGCTAAATTGAAAATATCTACTTCAAGCAAAAGTAACCTTAGGTCCTTCATAAAACAGTAAAACTTACATTCTCTTATTTTTGTAAAGGGGAGGACTCACATTTTATTCCAAATACAGAAATATTTATTAAACCTTTTTACTGTTTCCTGAATCACCATTTAGTTTTCCTATCTGTACCTTGCAACTGACTGACACAAAACTTATGGACTTGGGGGGGCGGGGCAAGAAAGAAGTTGTGTGCTGCAGTTTAATACAGGTTTAACCCCTGGTTTTTAATACAAGTGGCCATTCATATTTCATTTACTTCTTTTTAGCTTCCCTTATTGTTGCCTTTATGTAACTCTTAAATGATCATAGAGATCAATGTGTTTAACACATTGCATTTCTTCTACATAGCCCTCACTGTTCTGGCCAAAATCTCTCTCTCTATATTAACTATGGGAAATAGCCAGAAAATGGCAAATCCTAACAAACATACCTTTCTCCATTGAAGACAACAAGGAAATGCATATTAGCTGGGCAGTAAACCAAGAGATAACCTACAATTTTTAACAGTCACAGGAGTCCCAGAGGAATTCAGGAACTGGGCCATGGATCAAAAGGAAAAAGGACGAGCAGCAGCTGTTATTTTGTAATTTTATCTTTCTAGGGCAAACAAAGGTAGAGCATGAGAAATTACTCCTAAATTTCAAGGAATGAACTCAATCTGGCACCTCTGAAGGAAGAAAATGGGCAGTGAAAACCTAGCCCTTTTAGAAAAAGCAACAAAAGAAAATGCCATACTCTATTTACTAATTGCAGTTTAGATCTTCCAAACTAAGTATTTAGGACTACTTCTTTTCTGATTTAGCAGTGCAACCTAAACAATTTGAATATTAACAACGTATATAACATGAAAAGCCATTCCCCCTGAACAAAACAAGCCATTATAAGCAAGTCATCTGCCATGTGTTGAGCTGCTATGGTGGTAAGTGCCTTTGACAGACTTGTGTACCTGCATGTATTTTTAGATTTGAATCTCCAAGGATTTAAATGTTTTTCTTTACTTGAATGCCATAATATCTCAGGAGGATCCCTTTCCAAGCTGAAATTAAAATAGAGAAGTACTTTGATTTTAACGAAAAAACCCTCTCATTACATTTTTAGGCATGGAATCCCTTACTTACACGTATTTTCATCTTCTCTCAACAGTTTTCCACTAAATTATTACCAAAAGCCCACTGATATGTTGCTGAGTGTGTGTGTATGAGCATGAAATCCTTTGGTGTACTACTCAGAGTACACTGAAAAGTGCTTTACTGTATCACTGAAAGAAAAAGTTATGTTCTAGGACATGGTCTCCAACAAGCTAGTTCCTGCTGCCCGAAGTTCAAACATTTCAGTTATTACTCAAAGATTCTGAATAAGCAGTTCTCACAGTGATTAAGCTCACTTAATGAAAATAAATCCAACTCCCTACTGTAGTCTTTCACTCCCAGTACAAACAGGGTGTGTGATGACTGCTGAAGTAACGTACTTTACCCTGAGGGGAAGTTAGGGAAAGAGGCACTCCTGTACACAGTGATGCTCCAGATGACTGTGGAACAGTTTTTGTTAAGTCTAAAGGGGTTCTTCTTAATTCAGGAATTATGCAGTCCACGCTTCAGAGAACACCAGGAGAGCACGGAAAAACTAGGAGCCCAAAATAAAGATACACTAGAATCTTTCAGGCATGAGGAGAGGGCCTAAATGCAGTTAACTGAAAGATCATAGTCCTCTCAAAAAGGTATTCAACACTTAGGTATTTATGCTAAAATCACAAAAGATAGAGCAAGAACTATTAATGAATCATTTTTATCTCGAACACTAAATGTAAGGTTTTTCTTCTCCTTCATTTAGAAATTTCTATTTACAGTCATTTCTGATTTAAATTTGTTAAACACTATAGTTCAACTTGTTTGGTGATCTTGCTGAAATTTTAGAAGCAGAAGATATCAAAATGAGCATTCACATTTATAAATTACAAGCAAATTTGAATAGGGTATGGAAGAACCAAGATCAAATCAGAAATTAAAAAACATGGTCTTCTACAGATAGATACACTGGACTACAGTTTAATTAAAGTGTTTGTCTTCCAAAAGGAATCACACTGGTTTGCAGTAATCCCTCTGCCAAGCCACCAACCTAACTGGCAGTGTTGTCTTACCTGAAACTGAGCCATTAATGCCAGTGGATTATTTTGACTGTTGTCAAATGTCAAAACATCAAAGATTCCAACACAATTAACTCGTAACCTTTAGGAATAAGAAGAGAAAAGGAAAAATTGCCATTAAACTTTATTGATATTCAATTTTTCCTCTAACATTCATTGAATTGCTTGATAGGATAAAAGTCATCAGTACCTAGCAAATTGCTATGCATCAGAAAAGACTGATTTTACTATTTGATAAAATGCACAGGCAGTATTCAGTTTACAAATAAATCAACAAATTTCTAAACTGACAGTATTGGGTCTGATCTGTAGTTTGAGGAGAATGTATAAGTCTTCCCAAAATATGTTTTAAAAGACCTTTAAAAAACCAAAGGTATAAGCTTTAGCACACTGCCTCATGCAGTTGAGAGAACTTAGTAGCTATTTATGTATCAGGTGCACAGTCAGCAGCTGCCACAAACACAGAGCACAGTGAGACTGAAAGCTTTCATTACCTTGTTTTGCCTGTTACCAGAATCTTCGTTGGATCCATAACTCTGCACGCCAGTCCTGCTGTGTGAATGGTCCGTAAGGCAGAGCTGAGCTGCACAATATATGCCCATATCAAAGACTCTGGAAGCAACCCTGCATGCTGCCGTGGCAGAGGCCCATCATGCTGGCCTAGAAACAAAACATTGTAAGCATCAATAGAAGGCTGCTATGCAAAAAGCAAAGTACAACATCTTGAATTATACAATTAACTCACATATTCGTTTCATTTAACTCTTAATAGTCCTTGAAAGACACATCTATTTTGCTTTAAAGGTGAGTCTGGGAATAGATTTTTCTTCATTGGTTGGTTTCACTTGCAGTTCTTTGAAAATGTTGACAATTCATTAGGCATTACTATTTTCACTCTCATATTCAGGGAAATGTTTTGAACTTTAGAATGAGCACTGGTTGGAAATTGCTCAAAGTAGATGATACAGCAAAATATGCAGGTACTTCAGAAGTAAAAACATCAGTATCCTGAAACAAAGAGTATGTACCACAATAGCTGCAACACTTTACCTCCTTTATTGCAGGTAGGCTTCCCAATTAAACATTTTCTATCATTTAGTAAGAAAAGAATAACAAGCTAATTTCAAATTACAAGGGCAAATCAGACAAAGATTCGATGTCTAAACATCATTGAACACAACTTCACGTATGTTCTGCTGTGACACAGCTCCCTGACAAGTCACTGCTGCATGACTCCTATTCCATGGGTCCTATGAAGGAAATGTATTGCTCCCCTTCCAAATGGATTTGTAGTTCTCTTTTCAAAAGTAAAACTCAATCTTTGCAAACACACACTCAAATCCTACACTACAAACAGTTTGAGTAATACTGAGTCACAGATGAAAAAATGAAGATACAGATAACAAATGTTATTTTAAGTACCATGTGTGTAATTCAAGTAAGCTGGCATTGTTTGCCTTGCACAAAGTTGAAGCAGAAGAAAATACACCCAGAATAAGACAGTACACCTCAATTTTACAAACCACAAGAGACATTTCAAGAGGTTGCCTCAGTACTGATTTTGCTAATTTTGAGACCAGTAATATCATCAGTATTAAGTAAAACCATGTAAGCATCTGACTGGTTTCACTGTAAACTGACTGTGCTCCTCTAAAAACATTTCTTTCTTTATTGTTTGGGGGTTTTTTTGTTTGTTTGGGGTTTTTTGGGTTGTTTTGTGTTTTTGTTGTTTTTTGAGGTTGTGTAGGAAAAGGGGGGGTTTTTCCCCCCCCTTTTCCTACACAACCATATCAACATCTGTACATTTGATCAAAGTAAGCGTGTGTATGCTTGCATATGTACACACACACAAACTATATGCACAGTGAAAAAAAGTGGAACACATTACTGATAACTTTTTACTTGGAAATTTTACTGACCTTGGGTGATGAGCTGGGAATGTTATCAGCTTTCATTTGAGCTTTGTTTTGTCCATTTTTGAAATTTTAGTTTGCTTTTCAGGTTTAAGGTGCTCGGGTTTAGATTATGAAAATCAAGATGCTGACTCCTTTAAAAAGCAATAAGCCTGGCATGTCTACTGAAAGCTGAGATTGTTTGTTTTTTCTGGCCCCCTGATGAATCATTATGCAAATCACTTCCCACGAAAACCATCATACCAGAAGTCTCACGTAGCAAACTTTTTCCCCTCATTATTTTCTCTTCTTCAGCATGATAAAAATTATAATATAAAATGACTGAGGAGATACAACCTCCCTCCTGTTACTTGAGATTCTCTATACCACTTGCTGCAGAATGCACTTTATATTTGGTGAACAGCAACAGGAGTAGTAAGTTTAAAAGGGATGTGCATGGATACTCTAAGACAGTTACATCTGTACGAAGTAAGTGCAGAATAGAAATGTTGCTATAATATCCCAAAGAGAGAGAAAAGTAAAAACTTGGCAGTTACTTTTCTGCATGCATAACAGCACCCGCCCTTCGGTTTTCAAATTAAGGCAATGTAACCAAGAGAATATCCAATACACGCTGAAAGACGTGAAAGAGTTCAACACAGCTTCTCATCTACTAGAAAATCTCAAGCAACATCATTTTACTATAGGAAAAGCTTCCCTGAGGCTACAGCCAAATCTAGGCTGCTACTTTCACATCATTTGGCTGCATCCTACATTCACATATACTAAACATACAAGCTAAAACATGGGAAGAATCAGCTTTGAAACATATCTATATATCTATCTGTTCAAAATAAGCATGATTAAGAGCAGTTCAGTTGGCTGCAATGCTGACTATGATGTACGTCCCAGGAGGCCCATCAGGCCTGCCACAGATAGCACTTGAGCAAGGACTCAAGATAAGACCCAAAAGCTTGCTCTTCAGGAGAAACACAGTTTTAAAGCTTTCCAAACAGTGCTGAACACAAGAAAAAACATCACAAGAATATAAGTAAACATTACCCAAATGATCAGAGTATTACTTGGAAAAGTGAGGTTTTTTAAGAGATTCCACAGTTGATTTGCAAAGGCTTCCCCCCACTACAGGCTGAATCCATAGCTACAACAAGAAAAATTTCAGACTGTGTTCTTCCCACTTAGTGCAGATTCACCTCTCCCAATAATTTCATCTCTGTGAGGTAGAGAACAGCCACTAATGGAAAAGATTAAAAATTTAGAACCTGTCATTTCAAAAACACAGATTTTCCATTATTTTTCCTTCCCACATTGGGATAAACATAAATAAATAAAAATGCTGACAATTATTTTTAAGTTCTGTGGTATGCTGTTGACAACAGAACAGAAAAATTACCCTCTGTACCAGTGCACATGTGTATATTAAGTTTTTGCTCGTTATAAAAAGCATTCAAATGAAAATTTTATTCTCCAGAGCAAGTATCAATCCAGGAGTAGTCCTGGGGTGGGAACTAAGACCTGGAAACACCAGGAGTAGGACCTGTTTGACATCATCAAGAACACTGTCAGCAAGCATGCTAAGAAACAGCAATTCTCACGCAGTCATGAAGGAAAAAAAATCCAATGAAAGATTTAGCTGTTTACTAAATTGAACCTCTCAGGCTTGTAAATCAGTCTTTTACATTTAGAACTGTGAATTGTTCAGTGTTTACTTGGTGTTCCTAAGTAAAAGTACTGAAAATAAGACAAATGCAGTAGGCCTTCAATTCTCCTTCAGGGAAATTTGGTGTTTGGTTTTACATGTCCCAGTTTTCAATATAGGGAAATGTTCTGAACTACTAGAGTGCAGCAGTATTTTTTGTAAAAATTCAAAAGCTATTGAAAACTTGAACTTACTTTGAAAAAGTTGCTGCTTTTGGCAAAGGTATTTTAGGATAATTATTAGTCACATATTTTGTCTTCAAAAACATCATGCTGACTTTCAATATTCATATATTCTTACTTCTCATCACACACTATTCATCTAGTCATCACACAACTTATTTCTTTTTCAATGGAAGGGGTATTTTATGAAAAAACATTCAGCACGTGGGGATGCAAAAACTGTAAAGTCAGCAGTGAAGTCCATTTTTGTGCATGACATACTACTATTAATGTGTCAAAAGCAAAGCAAGTTTCCCGGACTGTGCTTATCTTCATCAGAAAGTATTTGTTTGCTGAAAAACAGAGACTGTGCTGCTGAAAACTCCTACTAACAGCGTGTACGCCAACATTTAATTACTTGGTGTTTAAAAGCAGACCAAAGGACATATCAAAGGCATGCTTATCTATGCCAACCACAAAAACTCATCAGGACAAACCTTTCTGGCAGCTGTCAATAGTTACTGTTAATTTGCCAGGATTCTATGGCTGTTAACTTTTAAAGTACATACATTGAGAATTTGGTTTACCACTCAATTATTGAACTGTTAAGAGCAACATTTCAGTACTTTTGCGTTAACTTGCTAATGCAAAGAACATAATTTTGGCAGAGATAAAGCACTAATACACACTATAATCTGAAGCTAAGAGATACAAAAAAAGGTGGAAGAAAACCAAAAAGTTCCAGAAAAACAGATTTAATATTTAGAGTATGAAGAAGTGTTTAGAGGAAATACAGGAAGTGAGAATAAAATAAGAAACTTTTCAAATAAATGTTGTTTGAGTAGCAATTAACTGAAAATTCAAATTCCTGATTTTAAAACGTGCAAATTTAGTAAAATATGACAGAACAATGTTAGATTATCACACTGTACCATCTGAAGGAAGAGGAGGTATCATTGTATAATGAACACAAGCAACAAATTCTACTGCGTTCAGAAGTTAGAGACATTAGTTTACAGTATAAAAATAAATGTAAGCTGCTATTTTTCTCCCCCACACCAAATCTCTACCAAGGTAGTTCTGTAACAGGCTCTGTAAATAACATGGCAAGAAGAAAACACTCAAGACTGACCACACTGACACCAGTGACATGCAAGACAGCCATGTACACCATAATCCTCATCTTTTAACTATCAAGGTCTCATGTTGCTAACTGAAGTGTTCAACATAAATAAGGTTGCATACCTGAAATCAAATTCTCTGAGTTCACTGATCAGGTTCACAGTGTTGTGCCTCCTAAAACCTTTAAAAGCAATTGTACTAATCTGGGCCTCATGCTGCAGAGTACCCAACTTCCATCCATTCCCCTGCTTCTCTTGGGAGTCTCCTCTAGGCAGGCAGACGGCCAAGAAACTCTGTGAGGGGATGGAGAAAGGATCCATGAAGGCAGGCAATTCTGAGAAATCAAGTTATAGGTATGCAATCTTATTTTTCTCTCTTAAATTGCTCCTTCTACTGAGGACCAGACTAGAAAGCAGCAGTTATTTAAAAAAAAAAGGCCAAAGCAAAGTTATGCAGAAAGATTTGGCAAAATTTGGGAATTCAGGTGACTATTCCCCTAATTTATCTACTATAAAGATTAGACAGTAAGCAGGTAGTAAGTGCCATAGTCAAGAGACAGATCTTCCCTACATACCCCTGTAAGTTCTGTTGCAACAGCTCATTTTAATTATATAACACTTTGTTTCAAACAGACATTGATGTCTTAATTCCAATTTCCCAGATTATTCCTGCCTATAAAAGGAAGTTGAAGTAGGCCAAATAAAGGGTCCAGATAGCCCATGAGCCTGTTTCAAAGACACATACACTAAAATCAGCTAGCCGTGAATACTGAAGTGTATAAACATAAGCAAGTAGGATATTCTATCAGTCTCCAGTGATTTGCAGCCCAGAAGTAAATATCATGTCCTTGCAGTCCCCAAATATTTCTCCTCCATGAATAAGCCCACTTCCCCCTTGAACCTAGGCAAATGTCCACAATAATCTGTGAAAGTTCCATGACTTAATTATCTTTACACAGGTTTTGAATTTACTACCTGTCAAGTTTCATTTGTAAGTCCTTAGTATTAGGCTGGAAGGAATAATAAACATTTTTTATTCATTTCTTCATTATTCCAGGTGCTTTTTCAGACCATATTCCAGTAATTTTTAACCCCATTATATTCTTTTCCATCTTTAAAAGTATGAAAAGCATTATTCCACCTTGCTTTTCCTTATCCAGCTGTTCCACTCCTTTGATCATCCCTGTCTCCTCTTCTCAACTTCTTTGCTCCTCTTCCACATGTTTCAAAATACATGAGGAGGTCCACAGCTACAGATAGGAGTCTATCAGGCACACACATCTTGAATACAATGTCTACCATTTTGTTGCTGTTTTCTTAATAAGCTACATCAACCTATTTCCTATTTACAGTTATTCACCATGAGGACATATTTTCTTCAATCTACTTAACTGTGGTCCCAGACCTATTACTGAGTGACAACAGTCACAACAGAGGCCATCATTTCATGTTTAAAGCTAGTTCTATTTTTCCTTTGATCACATTGGTTTACATTACATCACATCACCTGCTATATTATCAGCAGGAGTTCCAGTCTTGTAAGATCCTTCTGCAATCAATCACAATTGGCCTTTGTTTCTAACAATCCAAAGAATTTGGTATTACCAGCAAACTTTGACAGACCATTTATTTTCAGAGCAAACAAGCTAATGTGTTAAGAAATACAACTCCCAGGACATCTGCTTTTGAGACCCATCAGTGATCTTCACTGTTCACGCTTTCTATTTCCAATATTCTAACCAGGCATTACCCTAACTGAGAACTTTCTCTGGCACATGACTACTTCGGTTCTTTTAAAGACTCTGTTGGACTTCATTGAAAACTCCAAGGTCTGAGAAATGACTGCCCTTTTTAGGACCACAACTTAATTATTTTCCAGTGTGACAAAAGAATGTGTTCCCAAGAATTATTATTTTATCTAGAACAAACATCATTCTTCTGTGATTCTCTAGAGAGATACAAAAACATAACAAGGACTGATTTACATGGAAATTGAAAACCATGACTGGAAAACGTTCAGAGGTCTAGTCCTGCACGTAACAGTCATTAACCTGGCAGTAGATCTTCTAGTTTTATCTCACCAAATTAGTTTCACATCAGGCTCATTGAATTTGTGATTGCACTCTCTGATTTGCCACAGGGTATGACACATCAAACTAGGGTTTCCTCCATCTGAGATATTACCACCAAAATCAGTGGTGGAAATCAGGTTCCATCTCCACTTATACTGGTCAGCTCAGTGCAAAGTCAGTGAGAATTATGCAGTATGTAAGGTATTCACAAGTCTTTGAATGTATATAAGGTCTTCTTCAAGCCTTTAAACATATTCGCACACTACCAAACTGCTATATTCTGATATAAGAGATAGCCAAGTGAAGTTCTGCATCTCAACCTTTGAAACAGTTTGAATTCACAGCTAAAAGCTCTAATTTCAAAAGACACAAGAAGGAAAAAGCCTTAGCTCCTGTTTCTCTTCATATGCTGGGAGCCGAAAGACATTTAAGAAAGATCTGCCCTAATTAAAAAAACACAGGCCATGTCACAGTCCTCTGGTCATCCCTAGTGCTGGATACAGTTCAGGGCTGGTCCTGCATCAAGCAAGAAGTTAGTCCAAAAAAGCTCTGTGAGGTATTTTTCTACCTTAAATCTTTCTGTGATTCCACTCAGCAGTGACCACCTCTCTTTCTCAGCATGGTACTACTGTGTTCCACACACCTGAACTGCAATTTGTAAGACTGCAGGGGTCATGAACTGGTCCTAAAAGGAGGAATGATTGACAGCACACTGTTTTGGAGGGGAAAAGGCTTTAGCCACGAGTCTATGAGCTCTACTGCACTACTTGCTGAGCCACAGACCATCCTGTGACAGATTTTATTTAAGAATGTTGATGTAGTTTTAGTGACTCCATTGCAGTTATGTATAAACATGATTAAAAAAAAAAAATCAGACCTGAGATGTGAAGTTGGCATCTGAAAATAGTATGGTACAGAGATTTTTCAATCCATTTCTTGTCTTAACTAGTACTTCACATTTCAAACCATCCAATAAAATACTGTCTAGTTATTCCTCATAATATAGTGAGGAAAAAAATAGAAAGGTAGGACACCTACAGCAAGCATCAAATTGGCATAGTGTATCTTCTGAATTTTGGAGTCATCACCATTAAATGTTAGGTGTTACCTGGTGACAGACCTGCAATAAGGACACAAGAGCTCCGGGCTCCCAATTTTGTTCCAACTTATTTTTCTTTCTAAAGAGCTGTAATTCCCTTACACATTGACATCAATTTTATACTTGCTTGATAATTTAAAAAAAATTACAAAGAGGAGGTCAAGAAGAGTTCTCTCATATCAATCATTCAGTATGACAGAACTGATTAGCCAAAAAATTAAGCTGAACAACTATTTGTGACCGGATGCTTACTGGATGCTGAAGCACTGGAAACAGTGTACACAAGCATTATATGATAGTGTGGTTTCCTTACCCCATTTCCGTTTTGTGAAATAGGAATCAGCACTAGGGTCATTGAAGTGTCTGCTCATCATAGTCTCTCCTCCAGCATGAAAATCATACGCAAACACTAAAGCTTAAAAATAGGAGCAGGTGATATTTATTAACTCAAGCACATTTGAAAAAAGTATCAACACATCAGCTGGGGGGGAGTGGGGCAATGGGAAAATAAAAATAAAAACTTACAATGTTCTCCAAAAGCTTTAGTGGTAAACACTTCACGCAAAGTTACAATATTTGAGTGCTGAATCTTTTTCCACATGTCAACCAATACCATGCACTTTGTGTTAACAAGACGAAAACCTAGGGAAAAAATGAAACCCATGGTTTAAACTATAATGTTTAGAAAGAGAAATTTTTACTTTAACATTTCATCTGAAACTGCTGAGAAGCAACCTGATATTAAAACATGACTGATATGCTTAGGAATGCTAGTCCTAACTGAGACAACCCAATTTTTCTCACCATGTATCCTCCGAAGGCAATATGGCAGGTCATCTTTACTATTTACAGCTTTATAGCACGATGTAATGTACCCAAAGTTGCTCGTTTTCTGTATCCGGTTGGGTGGTGGCAGTGGTTCCAAAGGAAAGAGACTGTGGTAGCTGTCCACTTCTGCAGGAACTGCTACAATCAGTTTATACACAGAAACACATTAGGCCTCAGCTGACTGTCAGAAAGTTACTGAGTAGCAGAGAAAATTAAAATGACTTTCACTAATATATAAATTATCCCTACCATCTTTTAGGTGCATGTGAAGTGAAAATTCACTGGTTTTGCTTTAATACCAACACATTGGTAGGTTCCTAGAAGTGATCCCACAGAGCTAAAATTATAGTCTTAGAAAAAGTGTTACACCAAGTAAAAACAACAGAATAGATGCAAAGTTCCATCTGCCATCTTCTCATTTACCTTAGAAATTCACCATAATGAATGACATTTCTTTGGTGTTTTTCCTACACTGATTCAATAATAAGCACCAATTTCCATGCAGACTTCATACCATAGTAAGAGCCCCATTTTCTTCAGAGAAAAAAAGCAAGTATCAGTCTTATGTGTTTTAAAATTTAGAAAACGGGAAGAGAGAAGTGCTAAAGGTTTATAAATCAGATTAGGAGATTACTCTCACACTTCATCTGGATTAAAACACTAAACTGCATTTTTTTAAACTGCATCATTATTATATTATGCATACATTTGAGAAGATACAGCAAGCAAAAACTGTTCAAGTCAAGCTGAATAACAAACTCCCCAAAAGCCAAATCACAGGAAACAGTATATGGTTCTTTTGCCTGACAACTAGTACAAAGCCTTTTCTGACATAGCAGCCAAGTCACTTCAAAACAAACTGCTCTGCTAGTTTGCATACAACCCTTGAAAAATATATGCATCAAAGACATACTTAATATCTACAAAGTAACACAAAACTGTTCTTCACAAGGTTTACTGTCTTAATGATTTTTCCTTTCTCAGCAATCTGAAGTATTCCTAACCATTAAGGAGTTTCAACCCAGAAGAAAATTACAATAGAATATGAAAGAACAATTCATATTTCTTGAATTTTGCATTTGGTTAACCACAGCTCAGGTTGGCTATTAAAAGCTCCATGAAAAATTAAAAACAGGTGGCATTTTTTGCAAGATGTTATTAATATAGATGACTTTGCATGGTTGCAGAAAAACATGATCACTGTTTAGTTTTGAGAAACACTTACCAGGAATATCAGCCTGATCAATCTGGGCCATAGTTATTAAGTGTCTGTTGATGAGTTCCTTAAGGAAAAATCAAGTTGTTTTGAACATTATAATTCAGCTCATTATTTCTGATAATTTAAGAAAATGCTGTCTTTGAAGTACTAGCTATCCATATTAAATTGAGAATTGATGCAAGTGTCTACGGCAGAGAGGGTCAGAAGACCACCAGCTTGAAAATTTGAATGATAAAGTACCTAAATTCTTAAATGAGCTTCAGAAGACACTTGCTATAGCTGGCAGTGACAAAGGCACCTACTACAGTAAAGCTGAAATGAATAACGCTCACAGCCAGCCTTGAGATGATGAGCCCTGAGAAGAGCTCTTCAACTAATGTACACTGCATACACTTCCATTTCAGTGGGAGACTTGAAAACTGACTAGTACTGCAGCTTAAAATAATGCTACAAAAATAAACCTATGCACACCAAAAAACCACATCAGTAATAGTACTGAGCTAAATAGTAAATCATGGCATGCAGATTAGATTGCAGTCATATACGCTGTAACTCACCCCCACTCTCTGCTGTACTTCACCTACTACAAGACTTGATTTTTCAAATTCTCCACAGGGAAAACTGACTGCACAGATTGCAAGTGTCTTTCTCTTCTACCATTAGCAATTTTATATTTTTTACCAAGATATGTATTTTTCCTTTAAACTCTCTACCATCTTACCTGCCTGAGCTCATCTGCCATGAAGAAGGAAGGTGCATTTGCTTTTGGCTGCATGTAAGCAACATGAGGAGCAGCTGGATGGTAGATGTGATAGTTTGGAAAAACCTAGAAATAAAATATTTCAACAAGCTTTTTAAAGTCCTTAAGGATAAGGTAAATTAAAGAGTTTTCTCACTCTTTAAGTTCAAACTACAGAACTATGCAACCTTCATGTACAGTACAAATTACAAATACGTTGTCAGATATGTTAAAAATTTTAATGTGGTATTCATTTCTAACGATTTCAAAGGAGAGGGAGGTATACATGTATATATGTACATACATAGTTATTTTAACAGTTTTGTAACTGCCTTTTCCCCATCACTGTAAATGTAAGAGCTATTTAACCTATCAAAAAAAATCTGACTTCTTGATGTTTTCTCATGTATGTGTCCATTGAGACATATAGAATGCTTTCTTGCTGTTGCTGTCTTAAAACGTCACAAAACTCTATGGAACTGTACATGAAAAAAATACATTAAAATTTCTCTGGTCTTTATATTTCAGTGATTTTTGGAGAACAACTAAAATAACTGAAAGGCCTAATCGTCATACAGAATAAGGGTTTATGGCGTTGAAAATAATATCTGTAGTATCAACCAATTCAGTACTTACAAACTCCAGACAGCTGTGTAGTGAAAGCCAACATACCATTCCTGTGAGAGGTGCTGGAGTTGTGTCAGTGTAGAAGTACGTTGTTCCACCCACTGTTTCCTTCTGGATCACCTGGCCAGTAGATGGAGGCTGAGAGACAGCGTTAGCGACAGACGCAGAGGCACTAGTAGGCACCATATAGTTTGCTGGGTTAGGAGTATGACTTCTTCTTCGAGGAGCAGGAGATGTATGAGGAGTTATTTTGGGAGAATGAAGAGGAGAAGATCCTGCTGACAGTGACATTCCTTAAAGAAACGGAAGAAGATATTCTTGATCAAATCTGTCATCAAAAAAACTTAGCCATTTCAGAAAAGCAGCCTTCATTACCAACAATATTCTTAGCAGGTGAGACACTTATCTATTCATATAGATGTAGAAATTCTTGAGAGATAAAACAGTAAGAGCATGACTGATATTATTTTCCCAAAAATCTTGGCTTAGTGTAGAGAGATAGAGCTTGGGAACTTACAATATACACATGAAGAACTGAAAGGAAAAAGATAAAAGTAGCTGAAAGGGGAAGACAAGTCAAAATAATACTGTGTCTACAAGATAGTTCATTCAACTGCAAAAAGATAAAATATTTATGACTATAAAAGTGACTGTTTACTTAACAGTTACATGAGCATTTAATGGAGTTTGCTTAGCTATAACTCACTTCACCCAATTATGCATGTACCTTTTATTAGAACTCCACAGCTATGAATGTCTCCAGTATTTGTGTCCACAGCACACAAATAAGTGTGTTAATAATACACAACATGCTACTATTAATAACTTCAGGAGCGTAATTACCTATTTTCCTGCAATTATTATATTCAAAAGTCATCCTTCAAAAGATCTATTTAATATGTAACGATAGGTAACATCTCTTGATATGAAGTCTATTAAACATTCCTGTTGGAATTTTCTAATTTATTTGAAATTATTTTATTGGCTGGTGTTCACCTTCAACATTACAGGGGCAACTCCTCCACTGACACCTGAGAAACTCTACTTCTAAACTAAATGCATCAATGAGAAAAACAAGGGTAACTTTTTTGCCTACACACTTTTTAGTTACCAAACAGACTAATTACTTCAATAGTTATTGCATGCAGAATTCTCAGATTTGCTTATTTACAAAAATTAGGTGTAAAATAGACATTCCAGGGTGCTACTGAGGAAGAGATAATCCATCAAAAAAAGTCCTCACAGAGTTACTTACTAGCAGAGGATCTGACATATTCAGGTGTTCAGATTAATACCAAGGAAAACATCTTTGAAAGTTATTATTGCTCAGTTCAGACTGGGATGTACTTTCTCTTCTATATAGTCAGAATTAGTCATACTAAATCCTTTTCTTGGAAGAAGATACACAGCTTTCATATATAACCATCTATTGACAGCTGAGAATTCTTCTCTAATTAAGAATTGTTAGTTATTACTCAGATATTTGATTAATTTCTTAAGCTCTAGTAACCAGAGTAATCTAAGCAAATATCCAGTTAATGAAACAAAGAGGACTTTTTTTTGCATACACACTTTTTAGTTACATAAACTAGTTTATTTAACTTCAATCACGAGTTACTGTATGCAGAGTTCTCAAAATGCATCACCAGTAATGTGTAGGAGTGATTTCACACTCGTATCGTGTCCCTAAGGTAATCTCATCC
The DNA here is from genome assembly GCA_910950805.1 of Acrocephalus scirpaceus scirpaceus. Classification (NCBI taxonomy): domain Eukaryota; kingdom Metazoa; phylum Chordata; class Aves; order Passeriformes; family Sylviidae; genus Acrocephalus; species Acrocephalus scirpaceus. The sequence goes on along the minus strand of OU383774.1, from coordinate 47,582,441 downwards.
CTCCTACATTTCATTTTTTTTTTTTTAAAACAAAAGACAAAAGCAAATAAGTTTCAGTATTAACAAGTAAGCAGTAGCTTGGGAAAAATTACTTTGAAGCAATATTATCCTAATGATATTAACAGAATATTTGTAACCTTTCATTTAGCTCCTCTCATTTACTCCTTTAACATTTCAAAAACCATGTTTATTAATTCAGCACAATTCTCTTTTGTTCCTCAAAAGTGAATAGTTTCAACAAAATGAACAAGATTTTTAAAATGTAACTGTGGTAAAAAAACCATATGCCTTTATTTTTAATTGTGTCTTTTAAGTAATTTATTATTTTTATAAAACTGTAGAATGTAAGAATATGAAAGGAAAAAAGTCTGCACATTCCTAGGCTAGAACTTTTCTTTACATTAATAAATGTACATGTGCGTACACACACCTTATAGATAAACAATATTGTAGCATATTGCTGATAGTGTACGAACTTAAAGAGTAAATTATAATAGGCACTGCTAAATGGTAACATAAATAGTCTCCTAAAAATCTGTTTAGAAATTAGCTGTATAACTGTAAAATGTTACATATTTTGAAAGTACCAATTTATTCTACAAAGGAAAGTAAGTTTTCATTAAGGTAAATGTTACCTTGAGTGACTGAGTAATACTTCAGTACTTCAACAGCTACTGTAAAGATTGTTACATTTTTAACAAAAGATTAAAACACAAATGCATTCTTGATCCACATGGGAAAAGATCAATTTCAAAGGAAACAATGTATTAGTATTAAAAGCCAAAGGATGATTAAACTAAAGTGGCCATTAAACTGAAGCAACTCCACAGTTTATCATATCAAAGAGTTCTCCTCATCTATAGAAAGTTACTGACATGTCTTTTTCACTCTATTCCAATAAAGCAGTACTAACTGAAGTCCTTGCAAGCACATTATCTCAACCCAGACAGGAATAACTAGTTTCAAGAAAAACGCAATAAAACAGCCAGCTGTAGGGATCATGAAATAAAAACTCAGCAGCCATCATATATACTGATGATACATATTAACTGAAGACCTCTCTGCTTTAAAATAACACTATATGTACAAGATAAGTAGTATCTTACAGAAAAGTGAAGACTTCCAACTCGCTAAAATTATCCTGCGACCTTCTACTACCAGTTTCCCAGAAGAAAAAAGATCTCTAGTGGTTTTTACAGATACAATTGCAAACAATTTCCACTTTAACGTTTACTTTTAAAAAAAATTTATTCGTGCCAAAGAATAGTTACACACATAAATCCTTAGTGTCTTTGCACAGGTATTAATGCAAGGTTGAAAGAAAAGGATCACAGCATTACACAAATCCTTTCAGATGGCCTTCCAGTCTAGTTAGATCTCATTTTGAAAGGACATTGAGAATTCAGTGAAAATCATCTGGCAGGCAGAACATATGGCATCCTCAATATGCATAGTGAGTTCAGGAGATGAAAGAAGCTTGACTAGAGTTCAGTTTTATTCTACTACAACAATATACTACACATGCTACAAGAGTTTTTCTCCTAGTGCCATGGTGGGTTACAGACAGGTTGAGGCAGCAAATACTGAAGGTGACAGATTCTTCTGAGAGACTTGCATTACATTCTGCACAATCTAGATTACTACTGAAAGCCCAGTATAAGAACAAAAAAAAGGGAAAAACTCTTAATACAGTGAAACTTATGCATATTTAAGCATTTAAAGCAGCTAATAGAGTGCACAAACTCAAGTAGGTATCACCAACTTCATTGGTATTTCCATCAGTTAAAAGCATACTAAAATTAATATTTAATCATAACAAATAGAATTAGAGGAAAACAAAGGAAAAATAGTTAATTATATATTCCTACTGACTCATACTCAAGGAAAAAGATATCACTAAACATCCAGTAGTAACAGTGAAACCACACCTCATAAAATTAGGCTGATTTTAATAGCACAGCTTATATAAATTCCTATTCACTTAAGGGTCTAAGAAAAAAATTAGCTTTTAAAAATCTACTCATGATTTACATATATATACACATATATGCACAGACATGCATATCTCTCTCTCATATCAGTGATCTTGACAAATAACATTAAGCTTTCCCTACAAGAGGGTTCAAGATTCCCCTATACTAAAATTCAAATGCCAACAGGAATACTACGACAGATATCAAAAAGCCTGTTTCAAATTGTCCCTCCTGAGACTTTTCTACCAGCATAGTCCAGCTCTTCATTCCTTATCCTGGGGAATCTTAATACACTTAATGAAAAAGTCAAATACAATCTTAAAAGACAAACTGCAAGGGGAAAGGGCTTTTTCACCTTTATATCTAAAAAGAGGTGGCACAGTATGCAGCTGTCATGGTGTCACACCAACAGGGAAATGCCTGTGGGATTTGAAGATCTATTCCCAACATTCCCAGTGATTGTGCAGGCTACCTACATACACCTGCAGCTCCTGATGCTAATCTTTTTCTGTAAAGAGAGAGATCATACTTACATATACCTCTTTATTCTTATATTTTCATTTCTTGCCCTGGTTTTTATTTTTGAAGTTTCATTGTGACTGCAGAAAGGGAAATGGCAGACTTTGACACACATTTGAGACAATGCTCAAAGACATTTTATGAGATTAATGTTTCTAATAAAGCTCTGGAGCACACCATGTATTTGAATTAAAAGCTAGGTTGTATTTTGAATCTGAGAATTCACACAGATAAAATCAGGATTGAAGGGCATGAAGCATGATCTCTTAATGACTCAGTATCTACAACTTTTTGATTTAATGAGAATTCACAACTAAGGCGGGATTTAATTAAGTTCATGTATGCAAATCAGCTGGCCTACAACATTAAAGGTTTAAAAAAAACCTTTACGTTTTGCTTACAAATTTGGTAATTTACAACCATATCCTTATGCCTCTAATGCTTATAACACATTCAGAGGTCAAAAATTAAACATTTAATATTTAATCACTTTAATGTTCTGTACCTCAGAGATACCCCAGACTACTAGGTAAATTTTGAAGAATGACAAAGCAAAATACATTATAATATCAGATGATTTCAAGAACATAAAGCAGCATCCTTAAATTCATTAACTGTTTCTTTTTATTGTAAATTTTCTATCAGGTCATCCGCATTGCAGTTGTGTATTTTCAAGTTAATTAAATTTGCTTCATTGCCTAAACAATCTGAGTCATCAATTCTTCCTCTTCAGTTTTAATTGGGAAAAAAAGGTAATTTTAGAGTCTCTTTGCCTTCTTCTGTTCTTACATTATTCTGGAACAGCTGCAGAACTTCATCTGCATCATATTTGATCCAGGAGGCTGGAACAAGCTCCTGGGGCCTTCAGCCACACAAATCACCTCAGCTGGAAGTGATCCATTTCCAGCTGGGGCTGTGGTCTCTGAGAACTACACTCCTGTAGCTCATCACAAATGGAGACGTGTCAACTGGACATGAGCACAACACCTTCACGCTCCTAGCTCCTAAGCCTGCAGGTTCATGTTGGCAGCAGAAATGGGATCTTCAACATTCTGCATAAGCTCAGAACCTGACTTGGACTAAATATAGAAGCAACAGCAATTTGCTGTCGCTTCCATCCGTGACAAAGGCATCATTCTTTAGGTATAACCCAGACGTTTTTCGCTACTGGGGGCTATACATCTGTTCTCTCAAGTTCACCACCGCAATGATGTCTCATCACTTCAATGACATTCACGAATTTCTTTCGTACATTGTGTTGCATATTTTAATGACATTAATGCTCAAATACAACTACACAGGACTGGGCAAGATAAGCTTGTTAGCAAAAGTACTATTTGAAGATTGTCAATGTCTTACTAAATTTCCCACACAGATGACAAACAAGATGTGTTCGCTAGCAAGGAAAGGGCGGAGCAATAAGGTAGTACTCAGGTGAGTTTATGGAAAAAGAGTTTGAAAATGGTAAATAAAATCTGTTTACAACTCTTCGGTGAAACAATTTTCTCCCACCACTTGTGTAAGTTGCATTTTACATCACTATATCTCCATATTCTATAAAAGGCCACCAAAATGAACATGACTCTGTGTTGAGATTATCCTGGAAAGCACTTACATAAGTAAACATGTCAATGTAGGAGTAACCTTCTTCCATGATACATCCTAATTGATACATCAGGCATGGATCCAACAAGTTATCCACTAAAGTATTTTAGGTTTCCCTTGCCATATTTTTCAGTATTTCTGCAGTACTGTTGACAAGACAGGCAAAACAAATATTTTCCAAGGACAAGAAATACTAGATGTCAAAAGTGGTTTTGATTTACACCTACCTTTAGGGAAATCTCACACATTAGATATGTGAAAGACCTTACATTTTTCCATCATCACAAAGGAAATCAAAGGACTGCTTTCATAATTTACCTACTTTGTTATGAGTGAATAAAACTATGGAAGTCTTAAATACTCCTACTACATTTCCTTATTTCTCATGAAATTTTGATTTCCTCCAGTACCCTGTAAATTACACTAAGCAATCTTAATCTCACGTAAATACTTAAATCTGCAAAGTTATTCCACAGGAGAGTATGCACCCTTTAACTAGAAGGAGACTTTAGTCAAAGGAAAATTCTTATGAACTCTTTATATAGGTTTTATCTGAATTAGTTTTCACTTATTGAAAGCTAACATATCTCAACCATTTTTTCATGACAACTTCAGAATGTATTTCAATATTTTTTTTATTCTGTTATCCATCATGATCTAAGTGGTGAGGTTTCCCCACACAAAGATACTGCTTTCTTATTTAAGAGCCTAATTTTTTAGAAAGAGCACCTCCTAGCTGACCTTGAGGTAACAGGAATTTCAGTGGATGGATCCTGTTGACAGCTTTAATGTTGACATTTAAATAAAAATAAATGTCTGTGAGCAGTATTTACATAGGACACTTAGGTTCAAAGAATTCTCTACTCAGTGAGAGAAGAAAAATCCAGAGACTCCAACGAAGATCCCTACTTCAAACTATATTTTCATTTTAGATATACAGGAAGAGCAGGGAAACAAGCCAATTCTGCCTGAAGTTAGCTCTTATGAATACTCCCCCATCCCTCTCGTCCATAAACAAACAACAGTATTTGAGGCTAGAAAGTATGCAGCATTGGTATCTATATTTATTTCTCTAGGAGCTGAAATTATTGTGTGAACTTCTTTCATCAGTGTTACTTATCCTTTCAAGTATTACTTACAGATAGTAAAGAAATTGGACTGTGAAGGATCCCTCTGAGACCCCACTGGACACTTTCCAAAAGTAGATCATTTTACTGTATTCTATTTAATCCTTTATACACTTTTCAATCCAGGTGACAAGGCTGAGAGGCATATAAACACAACAGTTTTCCAATAAGACGGTACAGCACAATATAGGATCACGCAGACAGCACCACAACATGTTCATTTGGTCAGCAGAAGTATCAATCACTTTCCCAGCCTGCTCTGGTACATTTTCACATGCAAGCTAAATGCTGGCTTCTACTGATGCCTTGAGAGGCTACCTCAGAGGGTCACATTGACACTGGCATCGAGAAAGACTGAAGTTCATTTTAATAAATGATAATTGCCAATAGATGTTTAAAAAAATGATTTGTAACATTTCTCTGTCCGTCTTTTGGCAATTACCTAATGCTTCTCGGTAGCCACAAGGGATTACTGGAGGTTTAAGCACATAATTTATTAACTCATTAAAGAATCTGCAGTGGGAATATCCAGATTTGCTGATGGCTATATACTAAAAATATTTTAATTTTATTTAAACGAAACTATTAGAATTAACATCTTAAGAACAGAAAACTAAAAATGCATGAAGGGCTTGAAATTTTAAATGTGTAAAAAAAATTGTCACTCAATTACATGACTGAATGGAGCATATTTCAGTAAGAGTTTCAAACCTGGGAAATAACTATAAATTGGTCTTAAAAGTGAGATTACATGTGACAGATACAATAAAAATTAACACTATTTTTCAAGGTACAGTACTATAGAATTAGCTTGGCTTCTACTTTGTGTTTTTAATCCAGATTTTTAAGTCCTCTTATGCACTCATTAATACTGAAAAAAATTACTTCTACATCACACAGTCTAGAAACAAATAAAAAGAGCACATTGATGTGCAGAAAATCAAGATCATATGCATTGTAGACTACAACACATTTCTAGACTATGGGTTTAAATAATCTTCAGGTACTGCTCCAGCAAGAACCACTTAGGACACAGTATGTGATAACTCAGCAACCCTTTTCCCCAAAAAGAGCAGAGTAACTTCTTAATTTCAATGCTGCTGTGGCTTAGCAGATTTCTCAGCCTGCAGTGTCATTTCCATACTACTGGAATATAAATCCAAAGTTCCTCTGCTTTTTAATGATTGCCTTAAAATTAAGAGCTAAAGTAGGAGGTAGCTACATTTATACCAAATAAATCTGATAACTATATATAGAGGGTTACGTTTGACAAAACAAACCACTGTACTAGAAATCATTACTCTCAACTTACCTGGTGCTAACCCAGCAGTAGCAGGACTTCCCATGGAGGGGTGAGAGAACAAGGCTTGAGAGAAGGCAGACATACTTGACTGGGATACATTACTCAGCCTGGAGGTTGAGCCTCCTTTAGGAATAAACTCACTTGCAGAAGGATTTGGTGTCTGTTTAAAAGAAATAATAAATTAAATGTTTATTTTAAATGAGAAAGGATGGAGAGTACCTACTATTTGGTAGAAAATACTTTCTAGAAAGGCCTACTAGTACAGGGGGTATTTTAAAGGTACATACAGCTTGCTGACAAGAACAAAGAATACTGGAAGCTGGTCTGCATGAACAAATTTAGACATACATGCTTTTAGCTTTTGTCTGAAGTGGTGTAAGCAAACTTTCCATATGAGCAGCTGGTCTACAAACTCATACAAGATTTTGCAAAAGGCTTTCCATAAGCATTACATTACAAGCTGGAGAACAGACTTGACTCTGAGAAAGCTTTACCACAGCTGCACAGACTGCTCCCCTATGACTTCAATTTCATCTCAAACTAACTAGCAATTTCAAATTAAAGGAATAAAAACAATTCCTACTAGCAAAGTCATCCCTGCCTCTATTTCAAATAGATCTGTATGTTCAGGTTTTTTGTGATGTTAACTTCTGCTTTAATTACCTGTTTCATTTATCTAGCACCCTTGATAATAAAGTTTAAATTGGTGCCATAGGAAAAAAATAGAAGCAGAATGATGGTCAAACATCAGTATTTGTTAGTACATAAAGCAAACACTCAAACAATTTTTAATTTCTGTTAAAATCAGTGCAGACAGTTTTGTAGTTCAGGATCATGGTGTTTGTTCTGAGGTGAGGTTTTTGTTTGATTTGGAGTAGAGAGGGTTAGAAAAAGAAAATCCCAGTTAGAGCTCAAAAAGCAGAAAGCTTATCATTGGACAGCCAATTACAAATGACAGGAGTGGAACAAAAATTACATTAAGCCAAGAAATAAGATCAATTATTACATGAACACTCTGAAAAGCTAGAAGATTATTAAATTACAGGATTTAGTTGATTAAGTAATCTGCAGAGTACCTCTCAAAATTGTCTAAACAAGTTAGGTAAAATAAGAAGACAGCAACAGCTCCCAAGCGACAAGGGTTACTGTTAAAATAACCCATAATGTTTTTCTACAGAAAATTATATTGGACTACCTTGGTTTGAGACAGTTTTAAAATAACCAAATATATCAACTGTTAGTTAAATTACCAATATTGATTTTACCTTATATAAAGTGGCAACAGAGAAAGTAAATTAGTGCCAAATTAGAACTGAAGTGTGAACGTCAATTTAGATAGTGAAGAATATATTTGAAAAGAGTTTCTGCTAATTGGTTTTAATACCCTCATTTGAATATTTCTGCCAAATATCATAGTATTAATGTATTTCAATGCACTGAAAAAGAAGATTCTCAAAGTTGTAAAATTAAAGAAGATGCCCAGGTTTAAAAGCAAATAGCAAGAATATTCTACCTTTAATCACACAGTAAATTTTAACAACCATCCACTTTATAATATCAACTTTGCCACCTTATTTGTCACCTTATATATGCATGTTTCTGAATATTCAAGGAACAGCTATAAGTAAGTATGTAGATTGTGAAGCAAAACATATTTAAATGGGCAAAGAGTTCACATGAATTTTAAAACTCTTTAATCACGCTTAAGGAAACATGTTAATATATACACTAATACAGCAAAACAAATGATAAGTTGAATTATACAGACTGAAAACACATAACTGACACATTTATACTCAGAAGGTAATATTCTGGACTTATCTGAATTTAGGTACAGGAATAGCTACAAGAATGGTGTTCCTCTAGATAAAAACTGGCATGCAACCATTCAGCAAAATTTGCACTGAAACTGGAGAAAATTACAGAGCTGGTAAAGAGTAAAGCAGAACTTTTCCAAACAGTGATAGAGCTAAATAGTCATCAAGCAAAACAACTGGGAGAGCAAGGGACAGAATTTGTATTATCTTGTTAAAAGAACATAATTCCAAAGAACTACAAGATCCACATTTTCCACTGCTAAAAGTAGCAACAACACATCGACACCTCTATCACATCTAAATACTGCGTCAACCAGGCAACAAGGGCGGCACAAGGCATTAGGTTTGAAGCATGCAAGCAGAGAAAAAGACACCTTCTGGAAGGTAACTCAGACTTTCCTAGTGCAACTGAGAGAGTTCCCAAAATCCCATCCATGGCATTCTGGCTAAACTCCTATCATTTCCACCTACTGATTCAAACAACTCCAATGCATTCTGCAAATTTTTATGGACCAGTTTTCATGCCTAAAAGTTACTTACTTACTAGAAGGTACTTACTACAAGTTATCTACAGCCATCAAAATTTTTAAATGCAGCTTGACTTTAAGAAAGAGCTCCACTTTAACTGGTAGATGTTTTAATTTATCCAAATGAAAGAGCCAAACCCAGGAATCTGCTAGGGCTGATCTGGTTTATGCTATAGAATTACAAACAGCAATGGGACAAGTCTGATGGAAATTCAGTTTCATTCCATTTTTTGATATCACAATTCAGGATCAGCATCAAAGCCTGGTAAGATTAACTTGTTTTTACGTAACTTTGATGAAAATGTTGTATATGAGTAAACAGCTTTGATTTATGAAGATAGACTCTATACTATGAAAGTCTGTTTTACTTCTCTGTGATGCTACAAACATGAAGCTAGGATCCAAAACTTTCCTCATCAGTAAAAAAGTGATTTAACTTTTGCTTAAAATTTTAAAAGACTCTTCCATCTTCAAGCCGTTTTCTAAATACAGAAAAATATTCAAGTTCCACATTCACTAGCCAGAATAAACTAATCAAAGTAATACAGTAAATTCTAGTGATTGGCGGTCAAAATGAGCAAATACTGGCAGACAATTTGAAGCTTAAGCTCCAACCCACATTTAAATTCATTACATCTATGTGAAGCTGCAGTTCTTAAAAACTTCTATGCTTTCGAAAACATTTTATCTGAAGTAAATATTTTTCTGAAAACAGTTTTCTTCCATGAAAATTATTAAAATAATGAGGCTAGATTAAGTGACTAAACTGAGGGAATGTAATACTACTATTAGCTCTTTGATATGTGATATTTTAATTACTTTTGAATCTTTCTAGATAACCATCTGGCAACAATGACTATGCAAATATGCCAAAATTAGAAAGCCATATTCCTAATGGCCAATGATTCAAAATATTACATTCTTGGCCTGAAAAAAAAAAAACCCTACTCTCACTCTGTCAACTCGTAATACAAAGCATAAATTCCACTTTTAGCTTTACATTTGGGTCAATGGTAAGCTTGAAAATATACTTTAGAACTTGACAGAGTATTCTTACAGTGTTTCCATTAGAGTCCTACCAAACTTCCCAAGATAACATTAAAAAAAATTAAACTTTTCTAAGAATGAAAATAATCTAGATCTTCTCAGTGAAAACATTTTCTTCATTCTTTATTGTTCTAAATTTTGCACAAGCTTTTAAACAAATTTAATTAGTAATTAATTATTCATCTCAGAATAAAGTAATTTATTCACACTAGATGAGGCCTAAAATTTTAAGTCAGAATAAATCAAGGTTAGTAAAATATGTAGAGAAAATGGGTATTGAAAACTGTTATTAATTTTCAAGAGTAGCCAGAAGAATGGACATGCAAGAATCATGCAATGATTATGCAATACCGTGATGTTAAAAAGTAGCAAATGTACTTCTAAACCCAAAACAATAAAAAAAGCTTACTAGCACTGTCTGCACTGTGTTAAATAGGTCTATTTTCAGTTTCAAATGGAAATGTCCCATAAAAAGGCACATACAAAATTTTAAAATGCTAATCAACATGTTTTCAATAAATAGCATTAAAGAGAAGGAAGTACAGCTGTATCAGCTACATTATGTATATCTAGCAAACCATCTAAGGTGACTTCTAACTGGTACCTTTGCTAAAATTGCCATCATTCCCTTTTCCTCTCAACCTTGCCAACTGAAATCTCATCCCCCTTCTTCCAGTGTATTAATAAAGATGCCATCAAACTAAAGCAGTGGAGCAACTTCCCTAATTATTACCTGAATACTTCTATCATGCATTCTCAGAATAATTCCATGAAGAAATTTCATTTAAATATCTTGTTTTCAGATTCTTTATGTCCATGCCTCTTTTCAGTCAGCTTTGCAAAGAAACTTCCAAAGACAGACCACAAAACTGAGTCCATCCAGCTCCACCTTAAAACAACAATTCCTACACTTCTGTACATCAGAGTGAAAAAAACTTTATAAAATACATATAAATACAGTCCAACTGAAGGCTGATTTTAGCCATGATGCAATTACTAAGGATGAAACCAAAAAAGTACAGAAGGAGGCCAGGACTATTAAACAACTCCTTTGTGTCACCAGTCAGCTCAGTCTTTGTCTGGTGGCTTTTATGCTTTTAGAGGTATTAAAAGAAAATAAAATTAAAATATAGCATGAAGGAGAAGAAACAAAACATTCTTTGAGTACCACCAAAAAGACCCACCACCCCAAAACAATTCAAGGCTCCTTAAAAGAAGGTACAGATGAAAGCAAAGAGCAAGCCAAGATCTAAGCTGAAGACCATCACTGGAAGGACAACATAGCAGCATGTGGCATTACTGTATGCTAAGGAGTTGCACACAACAGATTTCTGTAATCCAGAAATAAAATCAAAATTCCTGTTTCATCAACTAGGAGCTTTGATACGTATGATTTGTCTTTATGCTCCTCAGTGATAAACTTGTAAGGCCCCACTGCTGCACAAATCAATAAAGGAATCCTCAAAGTGCCTTGAAGTACAGAAGTGAGCTGGAACACAGGGATGTACAAGTTATGAACCCTTTGGAAAGCCACTCAGGGATCCCACAGGAATCCTGGAAACCCTTCTCTCTCATTTCTCACTCAGCATCTCTCAACACAGCTGTACAGCAGCAGCAGAGACACCACAACAGTTCAGAGAACTGTAACAGTACTTCATTAGCTTGGTTCTGGTTCCACATTCAACCAAAGCCCAAAGCCAGCTACCTAACTCAAAAAGTAGGCCAATCTCATTTGATTTTAGAAGGATGTGCTAATGTACTTACCATGCTAGAAACTGGATACAAGCCTCTTTGTTCTCTTTTTATGTTCTCCTTCACATCCAAATTCATGCTGATCTGTTCTGACATCCCAAATTACATAATCGTGTAATGGTTGCAGAAAACCACCACTAACCCACACCCATGCTTTTATAAAGCAGGACACACTCCTTTACCAGTCTATTTTTGGCATAGTTTTCATAATATCTCTTAGGAATACAGAAACATGCAGAAGTCTTTCTTGAGCTTAACATGTTGTTATTTTGTTGTTGATGGGTTTTGGGGTTTCTTTGGTTTTTTTTTAAATGGGCAGAGGCTCTATATGAGGAGATTCACTTTATAGAGGACTGTTGCAATTCCTCCAAGGATTCCTTGCGAGTCACGACATCAGGGACAGATGCATTTTGTGATGTCAGAGCAACCCAGAAGACATGGGAGGTCTCCAGGGACTTCAAAGCAAATCTCTTTCTATCCTACCATTGAATTTGTGTAACATGCTATATCATTATAATCATTGTGACAAGTCATCACATCACTCCAACAATAGGTTCTAATAAATTTCAATTTGCAAACATTATTAGTTAATTTATTCTACTATTCTTGCAGAAGAATTAAGAGTCAGTTTCATTAAAACTGGGTAAAATTTGTTGGCTAAAGATTTATTGGTTTATAAACCAGAACACAGGTTCAGACAAAACTATTAGCAAAGTCTTGTTACAACTGGCAAGTAGATCTCACTAAAAAGTAAACTTTAAAATTAGATTTGGAATATTTTCACGTTTCTTTAACAAAACTCCTTCAAAGTATTGTAAAAACATCTAAAATTTTAGAGGTCTATGCTCTTAATGCAACATACTTGAAAAAATTCATTTCTATGATTCTTTGTTTCTTGAGCAAAAAGTAATCAGTTATTGATGGTGAATAAGAACTAATCTGTATAACTAACATGTATCTATTCCTACTATTTTAAGGAGAATTACCGTTTGCTATTATTATATATATCATGTGGTAGTACAGTAGCTCAGGACATTTTCTAATATAAGGTAACATATATCACTATAAAACAAACTTTGATTTGGGTATTTTGCTTTTTTAATGTACAACCCAGAGTACAATTCACTCTGCAGACTTCACTTTTAATCATGGAAGTGTAACACCATATTTAAACAAGACAGATCTGGATTATAAATTCATGGCCATGCAGGAGTAACAGTTAAATTATTTTACAATGCAAGTTTTAACACCTTTCCTTCTTCAGTCTTACCAGATTCCACAGTTTCTCTTCAACCCCTCCTGTTTCTCCTCCAATTCTATTTATTGTGGCTGTTACATCCTTCTGTTCATATTTTCACCACATGTGCATACATATACATGCTCTGTTAAAGCCCACATCTCCATGGGAAGCTAAGCTACCTCAGAAAGCATGGGGACCTTGAGCTTCCTTCCCTTTGCCACACTTTGAACACTAATTCAGAGTGCACAGCTACTGAGAAGACAACTGCTCCTGGCAAGAAGCTTCAAGTTTCAGGCTACTGCCTCTCCACCTTCCAAAAGCATTAAGTTCTTTTGCTTCTAATCTAAATGGAGCAGATTAACAACAAAGCTTGTTGCATCACTGCACAGAAAGAAAACAACAGAGGACAGGAGTACAAACAGGACTTTTTTTGCCCTTTAATGTCCATCTGAAAACCAAAGACCAATTTTCTGATTCTCTCTTCTCAGAACAACTGTCTTTAATTACAGCTTACATTCACTGTTAGATACACACGATAAATTCAGTCTGTCAGTCTTCTCTCCCTTCAAAACAGTACTGCTTCACAGGCTCTCTGCACCACTGTCCTTCAAGCTTACCTGGTCCTTCTACCAATGTTTCCTTTAAGCTTCATCTTTTCTCCATCTGTGGCTATGCTGCTTCCCCAGCAGCAAAAGTGCCAAGACAGACTGAAGGTCCAAACGTCCCTAAACAATGTAGCATCATCCTGCCTACATCACGCTGCCCGTGACTGTTCATTTCAGCAACACAGAGATGTCCAAACATCAAAAAATGCAAAACTAGTATCAGTGTGGAAAGGAACTCATACAAGCATCATGTTGGTCCTCACATGGCAGAAATTTAGTGAACTGAAAGAAAATCCTAAAGTGCCACAAGTTCTAATTAGAAGTCTTATCAATTTACCCACTTCATTCACTTAGAAAACACCAAAAATAACATAAGCATCACAGGAAGACTAAAATAACATTCTCTGAGGAATCAAAAGCACTACACAAGTGAAAACAGTAGTAGCAGCAATGGTGCAGTTCCCACCACTGTAACAATCTCCATCTAAACTCCACTTTAAGGGCCACAAAGCAGATTCATCCTAGGCTAGAATTATCCTTCATTTTCATCCCAGCAATTACCTGCTACTTCAGTAAAGAGATATTCAAATCCAGCTGTATCACTCCCCATTTACACAGCTGAAGAAGATTCAGAAATTGTGTAAAATAATGGCAAGAGTTGCATATATTTCTCAAACAAGTTGAGAAACATAAGCTATCCCAACATTAAAATCAAGAACTTATAAATTCTGATCATGATGGCAATGTCTTCAAACTCTGTACTGATGGCATCTATTTGCATTGTGTCAATCATTTTAACAACAATCACTAATTTTACCAGTAGAAATCTTCCTCAGATGAGAATTAAAGGTTGTGGTTGTTTCCTTTTAGAATACATTAAATGATTACTTTTGCTCCTTCTCCTCAGATTACACCAAAATCAAGTAAAGTATATAGCTCAGCAATTGGTAAAGATAATCAAATATCTCCAAATCACTCCCTTAGAGGACCACTATGCCTATTATGTGAAATAAATATTTGATTTGATCTTAACTCATATTGGGAGTAACTCTTTCTAACATTTTCCAGAACTGAAAATAAAACATCCAAAATACTGAAAAAATGACTAGTAAAAAATAATTTTACCTGTAAATTGTTTTCTGTGACTCTGTTCCACCAAACCATATTGATGGGTACTCCTGTTTTACACCTGTCAGCCAGACAGCCAATAGGGTTCTTTGATTTTCTTGCTTTTGATCCCACCGGAACTATCCTCTCATCCAGCATCCCCAGTCGATACTTCCTGGGCTATGAAAAAGAAGGAGAGAAACCAGGCCACTCCTAACAACCCTCATCTAAAGCTACACTAAAATAGGTATTACACTGTGATATGATTCTGGATTGGTGGAATAGGAAACAATTTGCAAGTAAAATTTAACTGAGACTGTCTCCTTTCAATCCTGACTATTTGGTTATAATAAATAATGTTTTAAAAAAATGAAAAATAAAAACTTCAGGGACTACTAATTATTTGTAAGCAAAGCCATCTATCACGAGTCAGCCACTGAAATATGCACATAAGTTTGGAAATGCTGTCCAAATAAGAAATTGTTTTTAAAAAATTGTTTTAAGAAAATATGTATTTTCAAAATAAATACCTTCAATCACATCATAATAATGAACACCTCCCTTGAAATTTCTATGAAACAAATTTTAAATTCAAATTTGCCATGACTCATCTCCTGAAAACTTGCCTTTAAAACATCAGGTAGAACTGAGTAGCCAATTGCAGCAGAACTCTGAGAAAAACATTTCTGCTCAGGTTGATATTTGAAAAAATAACTTCAGCTACTGTCTTAAGTGAAAACAGATAAGAATTACTATGTCAAATGCATTGGGAACTGTCATAAAATTGAGAAAACAAAACACATTTGAGGAAGTTAACATGCAGGAATTACTTGCTCCTCATTAACAGTGACATTTCTATTACCTTGGCAATGATCTCTACAAATGGTACTATTTATAAAGAATAATATGAACATTAAATTCAAAAGGCACACTGTAAAAAAGAAAATCTGTTAAATACTTTCAAACAGGTAAAGTACAGAAGTTTTCCAGATTTCTCTGTGCTTTCAAACCTATGTGTATCTACCTAGATAGTAAATATCATCAAAAGAAATATTTTAGCATCTATACATATTTAGACAAGGGCCTTTTATGCCATTTATAGCAACAATTGGATCAAACTGCAGGGGTTGGCTGGTTTTCTTTTGCTGTGGGGTTTTGTTTGGGCATTTTTATGTGAGAGTGCAACTATCACCTGGATATCGATCACTCTAAGTAATCAAAGCTTAACTTACCTTTATTCAGATATCTACTTCACCTAGCACCTTGGAAATCTTAGCAACATGTACCTTCAAACACACTTTAAAAATTATTCCTCAGGAAACAAGGCAAGAATCTAACTGGAGAAGATTTCCGACTCACACAGAAACAATTTGTAAAACATAGGACAAAACTATCATAAAATGGCTGCAAAAACAAAACCTAAATAGATTTTTTTCCTCTATTTCCCCAGAACCTTTTAGGCTGAAAGCTATGGAAAGAATTAAAACTCAGTAGAGTCAACAGTACCTCATTTACCCAAAAAACCGACAAAACTCGCAAACAAAACAAGAACCCCCCAAGGATACCAGCATGGACTGTGAACTATCAAATGCAATAAACTCCATGGAGGAGTTAACCAAACTTAGAAACAATAAACAAGACTGAATTTTAGCATACCAATTAGAAATCTGTGATGGGTAGCACAAAGTCCTCCTGCAGTTCAAACACACATCTGATCATGGTGAATCTAAATACTGGTTGTTTATTTGGAGAAACACTCTACTATTGGCCAACTTACATCAGTAAATCAGAAAGACTACTAAAATCCTAACCTGCAAAGCCAGCAGAGCTGAAAAGCTGGACATTCAAGGGCAGGTTTGAATACAGTATGTATTTTTCTTAGGCCAACTATTGGAAATAACATAATGAAGAATAACAGTTTCCCTGGAAGCTTTCCCATCGCTCTCCATGCTCTACCAAGTGAGAGGCACAGTCCACCTCAAACTACTGGACTACAAGCCTGTGCCAAATATACTTCCATTCACAAAGGGTTCTTCTAATCTTCCATAATAACTGGTTGTCTACAAATATTTTGAAAAGGAGAATCAAAGCAAAAGAGGTAATGAGCCAATCTGGAAGAAGGCTATTTTGGTCACAACAGGATTCAGATTCCAGACAACAGGATGAAACCGTATTCTAGGCTTTATGAAAGACCATATAGAGACAATATGAATTCATGTTCCAGTGGTTCTTTATTTACTTGTATTAAAAAACTAAATTAAACACTGGATGAGTCTAAAAAAAACCTTTTCCCTTTCACTATTTATCATAAAACATTAGGGGATTCCTAGGTCAAGATTTCATTAGAAATAGACATTAGAAGACTGATAAATAAATTTTAGTCTATGTGTACTGAAGTCATTCTAAATAACATTTGTTCTCAATGCGCAAATCTGGATCTGATTTAGAAATCCAGTCTGAATTTAAAGGGTATCAGAAAACAGAGTATCTGCCAAGAGGAGAGATTCAACAGAAGGGAAAGCAAATAGATTGAGAAGTTTGAATAAGTGTATCAACTTTGCTATATCCCTGACCTCTACATAGAACAGGAAACAAAGCAAGGCAAACAGTTCACCTGAAAATGAGCAAGAACTCACCAACCACTGACCATTTCTGAACATATATATATATATATATATATATATATAAAATATGTACATATATCTACCTAAAACACAGAGGGCATGACAATCTGGACTAATAAAACAAACTTTTATGCATGGGGACAATTCCTCTTGGATGTTTACAAAAACAATTGGTAGGTCCCTACACCCTATGAGGTAAAGAACCTGTTCAGATGTAGTAATTACTGGCTGCAAATGTTTACATGAGGCAGGGAACAGCTAACTACCTTTAATTGCTAGCAACAGCTTAGCTTCCCCTAGGGTGAGAAGGGTAAGCATTTTCAACCATAGCTAATAATTATAACCCTTGCCCTGCTGCCAGCAATTAATGATAGGAGCCTACTGGTTGGCACAATTATTAGGAAAGATAAACCCCTAAAGTCTGAAAAACATTACACTTGAAACAAAAGAAAGCCACTCCAAAAACAAGTCCTTCTTAAGTAGCATCTTCACATGAGAACACTACTAATGATGATTAGCTTCACTAGCCCATGCTAGAAAGTATTCCTCAAGTCAGTTTAATTACTTGGTTCTCATTCATTCAAAAAGAACTTCGGGAATGTGTTCAGCAACTCTATTTTCTTCCTACTTTGCTGTAACAGTGTCTTTGCCCCTAGCTCCTCCTGTTTCAAGGACAGTGGGCAATATCATACTTCCTTTTTTTAATTCAGGATTAAACTGACCTCTAGTGTAAGATGTTCCATGGCTATCCAGAGGAATAAATTTAAAGAAGGAAATATCTACAAACATTCAAACTGTAAAGACTTTCATGTAGTATTTAAGTCTAGATAAGCAGGCAAACCAAACTACACAATTGCCAAGTTGTCTTCTACTGAAGGTCTGCAACTCTACTTTTTTTCACAATCACTCAGGCTCCAAATTACATTTCTGTTCCTTAAAATGCATTTACTGCTAGCAGGTTTTGAATTTAGATTTACAAGACCTTTTTAGTACCAAAACATACCCAATTAAGTCTAGCGCACAAACACATAAGCAGGCTATTGTGTTAAAAGTATTGTGAAGAGTCTGAGCTATGGTAATGCTGTCTCTGTGCTTCTACTATCAAACCAAATAGAAGTCATCTCAAGCCTTCTCCATCACAAGCTAAATGAAGCAGCATTACCTAAATTACTACAGCTAAAAGGTATCACAGTAGCATTAGCTAGGGCTCATCTGCTGTACAGTGAGTTGACTATCTACACATAAACAATAAAATATTACATTATCAGACAGAAAAAAAAAACTATACAAACTCACACTTTCCTTGTACTTTTTACTGTACTACCAAAATTGTGAGACATACAATTTTAAATTTCAACACTGACTTTTGAAAGATTTCATTTTTATTTTAAATAAATGGCAAAGAGACCATTAGAAAAAGAGGTAAAGCATTCAGCTAGGCTGCTAGTCTACTGAAAAAGGAGCAATTTCTGTTTTATTATGCTTTTAAAACTAAAACCAAAATAAAAGTTCTTGGTGTCATCATTGCTATTTTCACCCAACAACCATAACTGATTAGGTGGAATAAGACAGTACTTAAAACACCAAGCAACAGATATGCACTTCAATATGTTATTGAGCCTCTATGCAGGCACAATAAGCAGTACCTTAATTGTGACTACAACTCTGTTACTGTGTGTTTCTCAACCCAGTTAAGTGTTACATCTGAACATGAGTTATGGCCAACATGAATATCCTAACAGATTTGTAAGATGGAAATACAAAAAAGAAAAGCTGTCTTTTAAGTGACGTTTAACTGTTTAAGTTTTGTAGCCAATAAAGCCACAAAACCCCTTTACATAGATTGGGTTAACTGCTAACCAACATAGCCTCTACTCTCCTTGTTTTATTACAACCTCCCACTGGCAGACAGGCAGACCAAACTGTGGTTTTTTGTATCTCAGCTTCTGAAGGCTGGAACTAATTTTTTAATTTTTGATATCCACAAAAAAGTGGAATTGGAGCTTGGTCAACAGCTTAAAAATAATTGTGTGGTTAGCTGGTATTTTTTGTTGAGTGGAGAGATTGTTTTTTCCCTTGTAAAAAAAGAAGGCTATGCTAACATTTATAATGCTTATATGCTTATTTTTTTGAAGTTTCCAATATTATACATTGAGGTTACATGAATTTAACAGACTAGACACCCTTCCATCCAGATTGCTCATGAAAACCTGGGTTTGGCTGGGGACAGAATTTCACTAGATGAAAAGCATCATACAGAGAGAAAGATGTATTCTTCTATCCCAAGAAAACTTAAGTGTGACACTTGGCATGGAAATGTGTCTTATTCCAGAGCAACACATCTGATCACTGCAAAAAAATTTTTGGTTTATACAAATTTTAGAGATGTAATAGATCAGGTACTGTATCAGGCATTTTAAACCATAGTTAAAAGAAACTTTTCAGGTGAACATAGTAAAAAAGTTTATTTCATGGGTATGTATGCTGAAGGCATGAAAATCTTTAAGAGTTCAGAAGCAGAAAACTGACATAACTTAAGTCAAATGTCTTCTCATCAGTTTTGCAGCCTAGCTATGTTGAGATGAGGTATGAATTAGCACAACTTTAAATCCTGGCATGGATTTAGTTACACTGACAAACTTCTTTACTAAGAAATTCATATCACCTGCTGAACCAATGAAAACTGGCAGAAAAGCAGACTTTTTTCCACCACCATTAAAGCAGATAGTTCTAACTGTACTGAAGACTCGTCAGAGTACCACCACCTCAAAATGTACTTTCAAAAACTCCACTGCTAAATGAACACTATGGGCAAACTACAGGTTTTCTTCACGTTTAAAGGTTTCTTTTAATAGGACAGAAATTTTTGTATAACTTACAAATGGGAAAATCATGCGTAGTTACCAAATACATAGGTAAGAGGGTTAAAGACTGATGCAGCTTTTACTCTGGTCTTTAACAGGTATATGATTTCTCAAAACTGGTGTATTTTCTAGCTGCTTTAAATATTTGTATAGTGCCTTCAACTAACGTGTGCACAAGTTAATAAAATGTTAATTATTTTACTGCAAATTACTCTTGAAGACCAAATACACCTTGGCACAGAAAGAATCAAACAAAGCTTGTAAATATGAACATTAAGCATCTAGCTTAACAGTTATATTTGAAGTTACTTGACTTCAAATATACAAAAGGATGAGGCAACAAAATGTAAAAGTGTTACATATTTTTAAAGGGAAATGCTTTTATAATTTGACTTATGTATCATAATGGTCACTAATCCACACAAAAATAAAAGTGAATAATATATTCTCTCATGACACACTTAAAAGTGAAAAATACATATCTATCTAAATAGTAATAACTAAGACAGCAACAGCACACAACCAAGGCACAATTCCCATAACTAACTATTCCAAGGAAAAATGTAAAGCAGATTGCATTATAAGATATCCCTGTAACACATTTTAGACCACTACCTACAAACATTTATTAGTTTTCTCATAAAGCATAGCCTTTCTGCATTGCTGCAACAACTTGTTTTAGCATCAACTATAATGTTTTATTATTGCAGTACGGGTGTATAAATCCTAGAAGGAAAAATTTAGGTTTGCAATATAAATGTAGCCCAGGTACATTAAAGAGTCTGTGAAGCCATACTTCTGTCTCTTATTCTGTCACAGGGACATGATGCTTGATCATTACCCCTCAACTCATCAGAACATGATTCGTGCTTCTGAGGTTGTATACAGGAGCCTCTGAAAGGTGAAAACTGTCTCGACACATTTTCATTAAAAGTAAATTTGGCAAGACCACACATGGCACATACAGCTTTTCAGTGAACACCCACTGAACTAGATAATGATCAGCTATCAGAGGTGTCAAGACAGAGCTGGAAACAGGAAGCTGGAGAGAAATACAGCTTCTCAACAGGTAACAAAACTAGATGGGAAGCAGCACAATCAAAAATAAAATGGCAACCATTTTAAGTCTAAAGAATTTAATATCCACAGGACCTGAAGTTATGCTTATTGTTTTCTTTTAACTTGAGACATCGAATTCTTCTCATACTCATTAAAAACATTGCATTTATGCAGGCTTACAGGTACTTTTTGCTTCAAGTAATCTTTAATGCACATTTATTTCTGCTGATCAAAGTAAATTAAGTCTGCTGTCCAGTCTCACTTGCTGCAAATCTCCATAGGTGGCACTGAACAGCTGCACCCTGTTTGGGGTGAACTACAATTCAGATAATCTCTCTTATACTTTCCTTCCTCATCTAAAGTTTTTGTCCTTGCCTTTACTCAGCTAAAATCAATGAAAGGCATTCTAGAAAGAAATGTCTTCAAAATGCATAAAAAGCAGCATTAAAACTGTGTTTAAAATTGTTCAGTACAGCAATTAGTTCACCCCTTGCAGCCTGTGAACTGAAGTTATTCTCACTTTAAAGGACCTCCTCTAGGTGGGACTGAACAATTAAAAAAATGAAATGGAAATAAGTCAATGTTAGAAACTTTTCATAAGAGTTCAGTTTTCATGAGGATTGAAGGTATGAAAAAACAAAGTAAAATGTAAAAGTAAATGCTTTTCACTATCCTGTAAGGCTGACCCGTGACAAGTACAGGAACCTTTTAGCCTGGATTGGCGGCAACAGTCTCAGAACAAATTTAAACAAAAGTTTCATAATGTATTGTCATCTTAGTGCATTATGCTGTCATGTCCTTGACAGCAGATTCTGATCAGCTATGTCACACAAGTTTTCATGAACTGTTTACCAGAAGCACCAAAATGAAAGTAAGAACTTTTCCAGACAGATCATTCCAGGTTTAGAGAGGAGCACTTTTCTAGATAATGGCTAAAGTCAATTTAGGAAAAACACCCAGGAAGTTCAAGTTCAGAAGGTCACCCTATTTTTAAAAAGTATAACATGTACTTCAAGAAAAAACGAAATAAGAATAACATCATTATTCTTGGGTAAGGGTGTTAGTCTATTACTAACTCTAGCTTTTGTTTCATGCTTCACAAATCCTATTTGTGCATTGTAGATTAATACTTACCTAAAAATCTCTTATAGGAAATTCACTTTAAGGTTGCTTGTCTTACTGCATGTGGAGTTACAACAACCAGACAGTAAATCCAGAAGGTTTTACAGTTGACAGAACCTCCACCAAGGCTCCATCTACAGAAATACTTAGCTCCTTTGATTTCATTTTAAGTATCCTATAAAAATGTCTTTAAACAGTAATCTTAGCTTTCCTGAAATCTAAAATTGAAATGCAGTTTAATAATTTCTAAATACAGATAATTACCTCGAGAATGTTCATAAAAATTCAAGGACTATGTTTATTTTTTAAACTGAAAGAAGAATGGCTCTAAAAATCAAAATTAAAAGCAAATTAAATATCTCAGCCATACTAACTAGTTTCAAAAATACTATCTAATTAAAAAGCAAGGATATTCAGAATTACAATCATCAACTTATGTTTAGTATTTTATTGATCTCAAATACTTCTCCATATGGCTTGCCCACTGTTAAAGGGCTGCCAGCATAACATGATCAGGAATGTCCAGAGACAAACAATAAACTTGCTACATAGTACATGCTTTTAGAGAAACTATTCAGTTTTACACAACACAAACATGCAGTTTTTACATAGTTCCAAATAACTTAATACTTCAAAATATTACAAATTAGAATTGTAATATTTTTAAAGGAAAGCAATCGTTCTTTATTCACTTACCAAGACTGTATTATATCTGTCCTCCAAGTCAGTGATAAACGAAGGAAATGCTGGTTTTGCCAGCTAGTTCAGAACAAACAAAACCTTAGACTTGGTAAGATAATTGAGATTTTTTTCAAACAGTAGATATTGTAAGCACCTACATTTGAACTAGTCACCAAGGCTCCCTTTATACAGCAGGCACCAAGCACTGGCCTAATAAACCCCCATTGTTTAAGCTCTAAACAAACCCCAGTTAATGGGTTAGAGAGGAATCACACAAGTTTTTAAACACCTGGCTCTCAAACATTTAATGCTTTTAAGGAAATCACTTCAGACCATTTGGATATTGTAATAAAAATACTAAAAACACTTAAAACCTACATCATAACTACTTGCAATGTATTGACTGCAACTAAAGTCTGTCACAAAACTTACTAATTTTTCATAACTTTAGCCATCAATTTTTGTCCACATAAAGCAATCACCAACATCTGGTCATTTCCAAAGTATTTTTCTCGGAGAGAGAGAAATGTTTCTTTAAACTACTCATCTCCCTGTGCTGACTATAGAGGGAGCCTGGATGCCTAGAATTACACAGCTCAATTAGTATTTTATGGAAACTTCCCCATTACTAGTATTTAACAACCTTTAATACAAGCATGCATTACAAAATAGCTGTCATAATAAAAATTATTAATATGTAAAGAAAAACACAAACCTCTTTCAGTTAATGCCAGTTATAGTTGAAATGCTAACTAGAAATAAATCCAAGTTAATCAATTTTACAGATAAAACTTACTCTTAATACTATTTTATCAGCCAGTGCCTTAATTTGCTACTTTTTCTTGAGGAAAAAATGGACCAAGTCAGAAAGCACCCCGAATTTGAGCTTTGAGGTATCTGTGCTTTACAAGCAAACATTAATTGGTTAGTTTTCACTTTGTACTGCTTAACTTCAAAGTAATTTTTAGAGACAGTGGTCATTCTTGCAACACTTCTGTTTGCTAGCTTATTTTCTTTGATGCATGTGGTTCATACACAAGTAGAAGTTTACACCCAGGTACATACATACAGATGTGTATATATTGGCTCTCAAAGTCTGTGTTAAGGAGGAATGTACAAGTATTTTTCATTTTTACCAGCCTTGGTAAGTGGATAAGCAACATTTATAGTTCTTTACATCCAACTTTCAGTGCACTGTACTGGCATTAAGGAAAAGAGCAATGCAGATACTCCGTGTAGTTTGGATACATCATAATATTAGAAAAGTAATGTTCTACAACAGCATTTCTATTTAAAAAACAGTGTGATGGACTAACTATAGCAATTATTTTTAAGCTCAGTCTTCACCTGCAGGAATAATACAGAACATGCTGATGGAGCTTGCTTTCATTATTTACTACAGGAAAGCTCAGGATAATGTGGCTAATATGTAATAGAACATGAAAGTCATCAGTGAAAGTAAAACTTAATAACTGGTTGAGACAAGGTAATATCTGGTTTTGGTAAGTGACAGTTCATAAAAAGGAGAAGGAACTCTCACATAATCAAACCTTTGTCTCTTATTCCAGCCACTGAGTGTGTAACTGGAACACACCACAACTTGCACAGCAGCAGGTCAAAGGTGTTTGAAGATGCTCTCTAGCCCCTCAGCAAAAGAAAGATTTCTCAATACAAATTAGAGGGATGGCAAAAACCCCAAACCCTCACTTCCCAATGATAACAGTGTCTTTTAACCTAAATGCATTTTGAACTTATAATTACTATTACATAACATACAAATAAATGGGAAAATGACTCTTAACATACTCTGAACTTGCTGCCATAAAGGCTTGCAGGTCACATGTCCCTTAGTAGAATAAAAATAATTTCATTTCAAATTCAATGGGCTACATACTAAGTTTCATATTCTATAAACTTCAGTTTACAAGTGCCTGGAGTATTTCTTAATAGCAGCAGCAGTCTGATCTGATGTAGCAAAAATGAAGCAATAAGATCTTATTTATATCAGCAGCAACGTATTAAAATAAATCTAGTAACATCAGAAGAATTATCCTTATTTCATGTAGAATTTCAGGTTGTTCCAGATCTTCTTCCCTGTCAACTCATATATATATATATATATATATGCTACTTATGATTTAGATGTTGCCTACCTTCCTCCTCTGAGACACGCTGAGGGCAGCAAAGTCATTAAACAAGGATGAATTTGGTGAAGTTAGTGGATCTATAAAACCAATGTAAAACCAACGTGTTATATGTATGTACATACTACTAAAAGAAAATGTCTATTTTTTAACTTATTTCTGTATGGAAAAAAAACTTTTGATAAAGCTAAGTTTAGCAATCACACTACTAAACCCCCCAGCATTTATTAGATTCTGTGCAACTGCTTAATTTAAATGGTGCTCATTTAACAGAAGTCAGTAAGTTTAATTGCTGTTGACACTATTTAAAGGCCACCTAACATTTCACAGCCTTCATCTGATCAGAAAACCTGTTTTAAGTGCTCCTTATATTTGCATGTCATTTTTAACCCTTTAGATGATACATTACAGTGTTTCCAATTCACCAGAAGATCCTCCCAACGGCTTGACAAGCATTGGAACAGGTTCCCCAGGGCAAGTGCATGAGTCACCATCCCCCAGGGCACTGTGTAAATGTAGTACTCAGGGAAAGCTTTAGCAGTGCACTTGGCAGCGCTGGAATAACAGTTGGACTCGATATTGAACAGTCTTTTCCAGCATAAAAGATCCTATGATTCTACGATCTCCAGTTACCTGAAATCAGCAATCTTCTGTGTAACAGGTTTTACAAATAATGACGTGGGTTTTGCTTGTCCTATCACTGTTTTGCACATCAAATTTAAATCAGAATCAAGGATAGCAGAAGTCCACATTTCATTAATAACTTTTTATTGCTTTTTCTTTGCTCCTATTGACCTTTCCCAGAGTTGAAGTACCAAAAACTGTGTAACATTCACAGATACAACTTAAAACTCCAAACTACATGGCTAAAACTGTCAAATTAGCAGATGACTGCCAGCTGTAAACATTGGTGTTTTGATGTGTGTTTTGATGTAACACTTTTTTCAACATTAAATTCTTAACAGAGAATTTATCTTATATTTCCTCAACAATAAATATTCCCTAAAAGAGCGATTCTACAGGTGAAACACTGCTTGGCAGAGCTGGGGAGAGAGAGGGGGAAGGATCTGAGACACGACAAAATTTAAAATGGTTTCTAAAAGTTGGTCTGGTTTCTCTCCTTGACATGCATCACCATTACTATTTGGCCTGTCACAGTCAAACTCTGACTGCATTTAAAACTGGAGACCTTCACTGCCTTGAATAGCTAATTGTTCAGTGTACAAAAGAAGCAGAGTTAATCTCAAAGCCTACTAGAAATAAACTAGGAAGAAAAAGCAAGAAAACACCCGCAAGTTTTGACTTTCAAGCAAGTTCATTTTATAGCAGTTACCATCATGCTTAAAAAATTATAATCCTAGTAAGTAGACTAGCTGCAGGGTCAGACATGCAAATGGAGCTCTAGAGCATAATTTACACAGCAATTTTCAAAGCAGAAATTTATTTTAAATGTATGTCCTTGCCATAAGGGAGCAGTACCCTCTTCTTTAAAGAACTTAATTTAACAGCTACAGCTGAAATAATCTGCAGTGATTCTGAAGTGCACATTACAAAGCTCAATATACCCTCCACAATAATTTAGTGAGTACATAGGCCTCCACATCAGCTGAAAACCATGTATATAAAACACATTTCTACAGCAAGGAAAAAATTGTAAGAGGCAAAGCACTGCTTACATGACAAAACTGAAGCTATTAAAAATCAGTTATGTGACATTTATAGCTATTAAAAATAATCAGTTATGTGACATTTCACAAAATCCACACACCCTAAATTTAACAGAAAACACCTGTACATGAACCCCACACAATAACTTATCCAAGAAGCATAATAAAAAGGGATACTAAAGTGAAGCAACATAAATGCTTAAGCTATCAGTGCTTTACAGTGGATATCCAAACTAACACTTCACTTGAAGTGACAAGACTGATTATGACTTTTTTCTAGGTTTTTCCCCACAGCAAAGAAAAGACTAAAACTTTGATTTTATTACACTACTGTTAAAAAATAAAGTTTTGCTGTATCTCAAAATCAGAGAACAAGTAACACTCCCATAAACCTCAATTTTGTGAAAATGAATATTTCAAATCTTCAAACACTTTTACATGTACTACTTTAAACGTACTTACCATGGCCTGCATACTGCTTGGCACTGTCATTGAGAAGGCTAGGGGAGCTGCTGCTATTTGTCATCCTCTGTAAAAATAAAAGATGAAAGTGTACATGTAAAATTATGCCTTAACAGATTGAGTGAGGGCATTAGGGATGACCTTTAGAAGGTTTTAAGGACAGACTACAAAACTTGTGCCCATCCTCCATTTAGTAAATACGCTAAGCAAACAGACTTGTAATTGACAAAAATGTTAAGTAAAATAAAGCATTTTGCACAACAGAAATGCAAACCAAAAATTACTGTATATTAAAATTAAACACTATCTTCATTAATTTCTTCAAAATGAAGATTATCTACCAAACCTATGGTTTTCTTCCTGCATGTTGTGAAAAAATTAGATAAAACAATTACTTATCTCCTTAAAACAGTCTTCCACATTGCACTCCTGAAACAACTCCTCCCTTTAATATACTATCACCACAACACAAAACTTCTCCAATGAAAAATACTTAAGTATTTGATAGATTCTTCTTAAAAACAAAAGAACTTTTGAGAACATTCAGCAAAACATCTGATTCTTCCAAGTCAGCAGGACATCTGAAACCCTTTTAACATTCCTCCTAGGCGCCACTTGCTTCTCCTACATACCTCTAGAGATATCAGCTAGCAATAAACTGGGCTAAAGTGAAGCAGTGCTGCTCCAAGAGCTATGGCTTCCTTGACAGAGAAGTTTTAATGTGTCTCTTCTTACTCCTACATATTTTTTTTCACCAGCTTCCCAACAGGAAGAAAAAGCATGAGAAGAAAAGGAAGGCAAGGTCAGGAAGTGTTCTCCATCACCGAGAGAGACAACCCCTAATTTGTTAAAATACTCCCTGGCATGCTTTTGGCCCACATCAACCCAGACTCTCCCAGCCAATTTCCAGGCACTATTAAGCAGTGAAAAGGCTTGAGAACCCTTCAAATCGACAGTTTGCATGCAGGCTCTGCTTTAGTGGGTGAGCACACATCAGCACAAACAGGCCATTTTATGCCAGCTGGCCCTAAGCATCAAGGAAAGTTTCCAGGCATGTTTCATTTAGTAGTCTAGACACAGACTGACTCAGAACTGGTCACTGGAGTTGCTCTTTATGGTTATTTTTCTCCACAGCCAGTCTCAACATTGGTGACAAAGGACAAGAAGCTTACTATGTTATACTTCAATGCCATTTCATCTAATTGTTGATCACGAAGATCAATATTCTGGAGTAATTCTGGTAAGAGGACAACCAATAGAAGCGGGAGCGCTATCCAATATGGTAGAATTGTAAACCTACTGCAATTCAAGTCTCCCAACACTTGCAGTTTTCAGAACACCATAAATTTCACCAGGAGCTGCTGCTTTTAAAACTTGTATCTAGAAAAATAGATGGTGTAAAGTAGCTTTTATGTGGAATACTTACGACATGTAAATAGCACGTTAACCTTCAGCTTTTTCAAGACTTCAAGCAAGCTGTTTTCTACCTGCTCTTTCCTTAATCTGATGGCACCTGTCTCTTGCTTCTAAATATACTGACCTGACACAATATCAATATCACTAACTGCTTAAGTGATAAACAATTCTATACACAAAAGGCACAGGTCTAGTGAAACAAAGTTGACTTACTTTTAAAAACAAGTTATCACTTTGAGAGACCCACACTAAATTGACAAACTTTGCCCAAATTCAAAGAAGCTCACCCTACTGCTCACTGTCATCAAAATAAGAATAAAAATACATCAAAATAATTTCTGGATTATACTAGCTCAAGTGATCATACATCATATTCCCTCCTTAAGCAATGGAAAGAAGTTGAATAGTTTGTCACAAATATTTCAAAAGCATCCCTGTTATGTATTTTGTTTGGCATTTGAGACATCCACACCGATCTTCATAAAACAAAGGAGTTTAAGAAGAAATTTCCTAAAGGGAACCTTTCAGACTTGCACAAGATTTGTGAAGGTGTAGATAAAAATAGTCCTAATGTCCACTTATAATACCTGATTTAATAATAATTTTAATGCAAAAGGTAGTGCTTTGTTGAAATAGGAATAAATATGATATTGAGAACTGCGTTGGTATCAAACCTGGTTAAGCACATAGATTAAACATGGAACAAAGTACTTATATTCCATCAATATTCACCATGCTCAGGTACAGGAGTTAACACTCAACCAACAGACTTTCAGTGTGAACAGGAGCCTGAGATGATGAAAACCAGTGCTGACACGATCACTGAGAACATACAGTGCACACAAGGCAGACTGTGTCAGAGCATATTGCTCTGGATTTTGAAAGCACAGAGCAACCCAAATCTGTGAGCATCAACTGTGCTTTTACAAAGTCAACTTCCCATTCAAGGTGCAAACGCCTCTTATACACACCAGGATTCCGAAAAACCAAAGCTTGGGCAGCTCTTGCCTTAACAATTGCTTGTAACCAGTACCTTGAATAGCTAGAAACCTCCATCACATTCATGAATTTTTTGTTTTGCTCACTTTTATTACACAAGCACAAGCTTCTTACCTTAGCATTATTCATAGAAGACCTGCATGTCATCAGTAAAAGCTTTTTAAACTGTTTTAATATTAAGATTTCCACCACACCCAAATACATTTAGTCTTAATGAAGGCTACTCCTGCATCTGATTTTTACCAAAAAGGTCTTGAAAGGAAAAAAAAAAAAAGAACAAGAAAGTGCTGTTTCTTGTTTGTGTTTTCCAGAAGGCAGCTGTGATTTTAAATAATACTTCTCAATCCCTTCTAATGATGCTGAACTATTTTTTATACGAACTCAATTTCAAGAAGTTGTAAGCACCTCAAGCCCAAGGGATGAAAGCTCCAGAAAAGCAAAAGCAACCATTAACGGGGAAGAAAACTGAATATTAAGCCTGACAGAGAAGGTAAGCACACACATAGGAGAGCTTCAGACTGTTTTCCTACATCAGGGGTTTTATCATATGGAAGTTAATACAGAAAGACAACTTTGTGATAACCAAGTAAAACACTCAATTCCACCAACTTCTCTTCTCTGCCTGCCTCCTGCTATGATTTTCTGAGCTCTTTAAAAAGTACTCAAAATTCAACTAGGATGGCTGGCATATAACCTGCCCCTCTCCCTTTAAAGGAATTTAAAAGTTGTTCCTGTTTTAGCTTTTCCTCACAGGAGGGATGCTCCAGTAGCCGCATCCTCTTTGTGACCCTTCACTTGACTCTCTTCAGTAAATCCCTGCCTCTCATCTACAGAGAAGGCCAGCACTCCGCCTTTTAGCAGTGTTTTACCTCAGCCAGTCCACTTCCTCTGTGCAGGATACTAAGAGGAGAGGTGTTAAAACAAACATTCCTACCTTCTAAAAGGAACACACCACCTTGCCTCCGCCCTTCAATATTCAGTAACAACCCCCAAAATTATAGCTGCCCTTAAGACAAGTTTGCTTTACTTTCATCTCCCTCAAGTGTATATTACAAAGGTCTCATCAAGATAAAGCACTAATAAAACTTTGATGCAGACAATTAGATCTAGTTTTGCATAGCTTATAAGACTTATCTTGAAGTGGCTTTCCTTTTTTCCCCACCATTTCTTTTCTCCAAAACACATAAGAGATTATATTTATTCCTTTTTTTCTCCGTATTCCCTGCCCTATCCCTGAGAAACTAAGGATTTTCCTCATGGTCATTCCACAGTGCTAAGCATACCACGTCAAAATATTCTGCAGTATGTCACAATCTAGTCTCTTCATCTTACTACCATTTCACTGGAACTGTATTTCAGTGTAATTCTTTATAATTTTTAGAATAATGTTGACTGGAGTACAAACAGTCATTCTGCAAAAGATTAAGATTGATTTGTTTGGCTGTGACATTGTTTACTTGTCAGATTCTGTGACCTACACAGGGTGATGTCTTTTGCTTTTCTTTTAAAACAATCCAAAACCTGTCTTTGACAGTTAGCATATGTGGCACCATCTACAGAATGACCCACTCAACTGCTGAAAATAAGGCAATTGGATTTCTTCAGAAAGCATTGTGAAAACAACTGCATAATTTTATATTTAAAATAGCACACCTGTAATTACACTCAATTCTCAACAGTTAAAAACTGAAGACATTTACAAGCTTCTGTGCTATAAGGAGAGTTTTATTATTCAACTGTTGGCAGATGCAGCAATGGCAACAAAGGTCTTTGTATTTATTCAGCTGCAAGGCTTTGAAGTGAGCATGGTTGCTACTTCTCAGGCTATTCAAGAGTGCTTAATATGCCAACATTTGCATGGTGAAAGCAAGCAAAACCAATTCCCCTCCATTGCTTGGCCTTGCCAATTTTAATGTTGAAGACTGTTACTCCCTTATTATTTCAATTAGGGTGATTTACTGAGAACTTAAGATTCTTCCTTTCTATGTAACCTGCTGTTGAATGGAATCCATATAGTTAAAAATCTCATCCCATCAAAATAATGGAAAACAGATTTCTGTGAAGCAACATGGATGAAGGCACCTTCTACTGGTTTATGTTCTTATAACCCAGCTGCTCAATTCTAATACAACATTAAAAGCTTTAACATCAATACTTCTCTGCCTCATCCTGCTATAATGCCCTTTGAACAGCCCAACGTAATATTATTAAACCTTCTTTGCACACCACCTGCATCTTTGGTCAAGCCACAAGTTAGTCAATAATGCCAGAGGAACAGTGACACCAGCCAACCAAGTGACACACACAGAGCAACTGAGCAAACAGCCAAGCATTAGAGGCATCCCAGCCAGCCAGCTCCTGCCTCTTCACTGCTGGGAAAGCCAAAAGCAGTGAGCTGCTTTTCGAACCACACCTCTGACTGTCTCTTGGCAACTGCTGCTATGCCAAAACGAAAAAAGAACAGCTTCAAGGACAGCATGCAGCCTGTGGGCCATGTGTTGCACAGGTCTGCTCTACAGTCAGTATTACTTAGAGAAGCGGAAAACAGAAAAGAAGTGCTGTGATAAGACAGAAAACAAAACTGTTAATATAGTATATGAAAGCATATGCAGATTCAGGGAAGAAGAGACACGTGAAACGAAACATTCTTATGGAAAAACACAAACCAATGAGGACAGAAGACTATTAGTCAGTAGGAAACTAAGTTAGTAACAACAGAAGAAGATGATGGGGAGCAAAGAAAGGTTGGCCAACAGCAAAGACCTCTGAAGTAGGAGGAGTGGAAGGATGAGGCAAAGAGG
The DNA here is from genome assembly GCA_910950805.1 of Acrocephalus scirpaceus scirpaceus. Lineage (NCBI taxonomy): Eukaryota > Metazoa > Chordata > Aves > Passeriformes > Sylviidae > Acrocephalus > Acrocephalus scirpaceus. Next base: position 47,549,980 of record OU383774.1, on the reverse strand, counting down.
TATTTTTCAGAAAGGAAGAAAAAGGAAGAATTACAGCCATGGCCATTTCAAAAATCCTGCCTCTTCTGAACTGTACCAAGTACTTTTACTGTTTTTCCCCACTGCAAAATGAGTATTGCCATTAACTGCATCTTCAACACTAATCTAAGCCCAAGGATATGTCCAAGATCTCATAAAATATTCTTCCACAGATACAAATGAAATCCAAAAGTCAGAAATAGCGATTCTACAGAAATGTTGACAACTATTCATCTACATTATTTATGGGCAAAGCTGCACATCCACTTCCAATTCATCATGATATAATCCACTTTCCTCCCTTCTGCTGCTTACTTAACACTGAGTCTTAGAGATCAGGCACTCCACACAAAAATGTGGTAATTGCTAATTTTGATATAGCTTTGCCTGATGCAGTCTGGTTCCATTATATATGCATTATGATAACCCAAACATATACAACCACATACTCTGTTCAATAAACTTCTGTTTTATGTGCTGCACATCACAAATAAATGCTGGAGATTAGACAGGAATAGCCAAGACAACTCATCAATTGAATACCTGACGATTATGTTGAGAGGTATACAGTGAATAAAACAAGGACAGCAGAAAGATTATTTCATGGTAACAGAAATGAGCAATACCCTGAAGAGACTGACTTTTTTACTATCTTTGCTAAAACGAGGCCAGTTAAGCAACCTGAAGTTGTGAAGTATGTTACTGGTGGTCATTAATTCCATTGTTCACCTTGCAACTGTAAAGATTAGTTTCAAAAACTCAGGTCTTTTGTTTGCCAGCACTGTTGCAGCATTGTTTGTTTAATTGCCATCCTTTTCCATCACATGCATCTATAAAATGTAAGCTATTTTCTTGTTTCATATGGAAAGCACTGAGCAAAGTTTGATGGAATAATTGCAACGGCACCCAAAAGTGCACTGCTAGCTAAGATTCTTTATAAAGATGCAAACAGCATGCAGAAATAAAGCACAGAACCACATGATGAACATTTAACCAAATATCAAATGGATGTTCAATACACATGTACCACATCTTGTGTTCTGAGTAAGTCCCACTAATAATTTTCCCACTGAAAACAAATTACACAACATTATGAGAAATACAACTCTAAATATAACCTCAAGGCCACACTGGCAACCTAAACTTAACCATTTCCTAACATCTTGCTACTGTTTTTCTATCAGTGTGTTTATCTGCATGTTTGTGCAATCTCTCAGTTTAAAAAAACAAGCTGAGGAGCTTGCCTCATATTGCATCACTGATGCAACTATTTGTGAACTACACAGATTCACTAGAGATGACAAAGTAACTGAGCAGCAACCAATGTTTCTGCAAGAGCAAAACTGAGTGTTAATGAAATACTTTACAGAAGACATCTGAACTTTCACTGATGGCAGAACACTAAATTTTTAGTATCTTTAGTTTGATTCGAGAACCTGGAGAGAAATAGGAACATGGATTTGTTCTCTCCACCCTATTTCGTCCCACCTTTACATTATGAAAACTTGTTTCCAGTTTCTGTGTATTGTGTTTGTACCATTTCAGTTCCACTCCAGTTCAAGAGTGTCCCACTAAGGTCTCCTCTCTGCTTCAGACCCTTTGCTCAATCTTTCCCAGTTTCTTCTTTACTTATCTTCAGCTCAGCTTCTCTAAGCCCACAGCGTAAATTTCTTTTCCCTTACCAACCCCTCTGCTCCACTTAACACAGATACAGCCCTCTTTCATTAAATATAGATCTACTTCCATGCTGCTTCAGTCTGAAGTGGAAGAAAAGGAAAGAGGGAAATGAAGCTCATCAGCGTTCCTGCTCTGAGTTCACCCAAGGCCTAGATAGGCCAGGGCTGCAATTGCAAAAATGTACTCAGGATAGAACATGCCAGTGCAGATTACATCTTTGGGAAATTATTTAACATCTAGGAAGTCTCCAGTGGGTCCATACAAACCAGTTCTGCAAAGGTTTAATCAAGTGACAAAATCTGGGCAAATTTTCAGAGAAAGCAAGCAAAAGGTACATCCTTGACAGAATAACCAGTGTATGAGATTCAAAGTCTCCATTCTAAACCATAAAGAACTAGTATTATTTAAAGTCAAACTCACTAAAATATCTCCCTTGCCTTGTTCTCCAAAGGGCTGAATGACAGAAAATCTCATTTCAAGTGGCTAAACTTTGTCAGTATGGACTTAACCTAGAAGTTGACATACAATCAAAACAGACAGCATTACCAGCTTTACCTATGTAAACAAGAACTTAAATTACAGGATTCAAAGGAAAAAAATCAATACAGGAATGCTTTTCAAACTGTAGTTTAATGCTTGTAAGCACATTCTCAAGACTAATAAAACTGTTCTTCTGAAGTAATTTTCCTTATCCTCCAATAGGCAAGAGGCACATTGATTTCTTCTCAAAGAGAAACAATGCCTTGACTGTAATCTCAGGCATTAGTAAAGTATTTAAAAATCCTGTGAGCATTCATGTTAGATGCATGCCTTATTGTCTGTCTTTCTAGAAGAAACAGTTATAATTAAAAATTGGCGTTTAGAAAGACTAGTGTTTCTATAGAATACAGTTTAATGATACAAAACATAATGATTTTGTGTTAAAATTATAGGACCTCAGTTATAGAAAAATTTGTAACTGCCAGCTTCAACAGTACACCTTGAGATCAGAGGTTAAAATTTTTCTTTTTAAATCATGCATAACTGTCAAGAAAACATTTCCATACTTCTGCAATTCTGTCCAATAAGAAAGTTCAGCCTTCTTGAAAACATGCAGTGAAAAAAAAAAAAAAACAACAAAAACAAACAACCAAACAAAAGAAAAACAGGAACACACCTAATTAATTCCCACCTTTTGCTGAGTTATTTTTCAATCCATAATACAGCCACAACTGAGATCAAAGTAACCTCATAAGGAGAGTTTCCTCGATATAAAAGAAGAGAGTTGTTGTCAGGACTCAGTGTGAACTGTTTGACTCTCTCTCTCATTTACCAGAAGTTGCTTTGTTGAGTACAGGACAGACCATCTTCTTTCAGGGACAGACTGTGTGTCTTTTAAAATAACACTTTGAGGGAGTTATTATAGCACTTCATGTGTTAATTCAGTAGACACTTATTTAGGTTTTAAATATGACAGACTTTTGTTGCAAATTTTGCATAATACTACCTACACAATAAATTCCACCTCATGGGAGTTCCTATGCCAACCTCTACAGAACACTATAAATACAAGGAAACGTTTCAGAAGATTTAAATATGAATTCGACATACCACCACCAGAGTCTGAGTTGACAAATTCTGAAATTTTTGCCTAGTAATTTCAGGTTTGACAGTTTACATTTTCCTTCAGCGACTTTTAACCTTTGAAAAGTTTCAAAACTCAATTTTTATATATTTTGCAAAAGGCTATCAAAAGCTTTTGAGCATAAAAAAAATCTAGAAAGTCACATTCGGAAAAGAAACCAAACACAGAGTTAAAGTATGCAGCAAAGCTTAGCACAACAGCTCAGGCAAGCCCAAATAAAAATATACGAATTTTAAAGCAATGATACTGTTTCATTTCCATTTGCAAGATTGAAGTGAGTATATACTCTGTATATCATACAAGATGACACATTTTTGTCCTGCCTCTTGAGCGGTTTTCCCTTTTTGGTGTAACACCAGCCAGAACTAATGAAACATTATACAAATCACGGCTATTACCTGCATCATGGGATACTTCGTTTCAGCAGGACTTCCAAATCCATTAACACCAATAAAGCTGGTGCTAAAGTATGAATCCGTTAGATTAGCATCAGCTAACCCACCACCATCCATTCCGGGAACTAAAAGGAAAAGAGAAAAAAGAAAAACGCTTCAGAAAAAAGTTTCCTTAACCATGGGTTTATTCATTATATATATTTTATATATATATATATATATTTTTTTTTTTTTTTTGCAGGGGAATAGAATATGGTATTACTGTCTTCTCAGCAAAACAACCAAAAACATAATAGTGCATACCATGAAAAAGGAAGCTAATGAAAGAAGTTACTAAATTAGAGCATTTGTAGCATGAAGTTACAGCACAAATGCAGAAAGAAGCAATGAGGAGCGTGAACTTCAGAAACAAGAATAACGAGGATGATGATATCAAAAAGAAAATAAATGAATTAAAAAACCTAGAAGGCAAGCTTATTTTATGAAGACCCGCTGCATACCCTTCTTGAAAATACATGTGTTAAGTAGAGTTTTGAACTGGATGCACTGTCTCTTTCAAAGGGTAACATATAGAAAATGAATACTTAAAAATATCTCAAACCCTTTCACAGAAAGCACAAACACTTTAAATGCTTCCTTAAGAATTTAAGACAATTTTCATCACCTCTTTCTTTGTAAAGTGGCAACAATTCCCTGAAATGTAGCCAAAAAAGTCCTCTAGATTGAAAGCAAGAAGAAATTCATCCCACCTAGAAACAAGGGCTTTGACATACAAGACTTTAAACACAAATTAATTCAATACTAAACAACTAGAAAGAACAACAAGAAGCTGTAATAATTACCACAAAACTCTCAAGCAGGTATTAGTTCGACAGGAAAAACAGAAGCATTTACAAAGTTCAAATGAACCTTTTGTAAAAGCACCCACAGTAAATTATAAAAACACTAATCAGTACGGCCAGGCCAATGCAAGCCAACAGGCATGAGTAATGGATAGCTTCAAGGTAGGAAGGCACACATCCAACTAAGAGGAACATCCTGTACCAAACTATCCAACTTGAACTTCTGGGAGGACTCGCAGCCAGGTGGTGACACCCGGAAACAACTTCCTGATCCTAATCCTCAAAGGAAATAAAATACAACTTAGTGGCACAGCTAAAGAAATGAATATTATAAACCCTCAATTTTCATCAGAACAGGAATTTTCCCTCCAAAACAGACTGCATAACACAGTGAACCATTTCCATGTGTTAGGCACAGGAAACAGCAAAAGAAGCACAGTCATACGTAACCACAGGAAGGGCTGGAAGAGGAGGATGATGAGTAGTGCACACACCACAGACAGAAGGAAACACTGCCCAGCTGCACTCCCCTGAGACTGGAGCTGCATGAATCAGCCCACTGGGAGTAACAACAACACCAGTTCAAATGGAGAACTGTATGTGAAAGACCAAATAAATGGAATATCTCAGTGGCAATAAACATCAGGTTTGCAATAGAAAAAGATTCTTTAACTTTTCCTGCCAAATCAAGAACATTATATTCTGTAGGTTTGAAGGAAACACTTAAGAAACTTTAAAGATGCTAATTATTAATGAATTGCTACTTCTTTTTACAAAAGTTTTAGAAGTTAGCTAAGAGAATAGGAAAATAAAACTCCCTCCACTATCCATGCTCTAGCTCCTCCTTCATAATTTTAAGTAAGTAGCCACATGGAAGCTTCATAAGTCCGCTTGCTGCAGCCCTAAAAAAGACAAAACTTTTTGGATTTGTCTTCATTTGGGAAAGTCATATCCAAAAGTCTAGGAAAAGTATTTTATAGTTCACCTCCTGCACTATGGAAAATAGTGATGTCTGCAGTAACGCAAATTACTGTCTCATCCTTCCTGTCACAGTCAGTCCCTAACTTACACTGAGAAGGTTAGCATCTTACACAGGGTTTTCTGACATCATGAAAAATACTAGGACTCATTCGTACAAGAAAACAAAACAGTTAGCAAATTCAAGTCTAATTGTAAGCAGTTTCAGTCCAGTTTGCCTGTGAATTATGCAATTATTAACGGTGGGTTTTATTTATTCTAAAAATACATTTCCAATATAACTTTCTCTGCCTATAACTCAGCTGTTATCAAAAACTCCTGCAGTTTTTATGCTACACCTCAACTGACCAGGAAAAATTGTTCTATTTCCAGGAACAACTGTCATTTCAAGGTACACTATAAAATTTCTGCAGTAGATCTGCTACTTCATCTTATGCTTTTGGCAGAAAATAGTGTCTATCCAATTTTTAACAAACTAGCAAGATACTCCCTCAGATGACACCATCAGCCTTCCAAATCCTTCAGGCTCTGTTGAAGAATTAAGAAAAAGACTACTCTTCCTGCTTCTCCCACTGCTCCTCACTATGCTAGAGTCATCATGAGAATCCAGGTACCTCCATTTCTCCCTTGAACAAATACAGTTAATGCACAAAATCCTTCAAACCGCGAAGAAGCAAATGAAAACTTGCAAGTTTTTCCACGCTGAGAAACCCCAGTGCTGGCCTGCAGTAACTCCAGACAGGTGGTACAGCTCAGTCACCAGTTCCCACACAAAGCATTTGAACCTGTGACAGTAACCTTGCCAGGGCACAGATACAGCACCAGGTGCTTTGCTCCTGCTCTGGCTGAAACACCCTCCGTGCCAGGCAGGTCAAGCTGCAGGCAGGAGCAACCCCAGAGCTGAGCAAGGCTGAGGATGTTGCTGGGACCTTTGATACTGCAGCCTTTCTACTGCTGGTATTTGCTGTCCAAGCCTATCCAAAACACTTAAAGCTGCGCAAAGCTACAATTTAGGCTATTGGCACAGTGATATCTAACTGGGCACTTCAAACAGCAGAAACTACTCGAGAACATTTTCTTTTATCTAGTTGCAGGAAGACCATCTCTGTAGTGAAGTGCTATTGTTTGGCCATACCAATCAGCCTCCTTGTGCCACTCCAACAAATTGTTGTACTCCAGTGCTAATCCACCTCCGCAGTGCTCAGATCCACTGGTACCACAGCAATTTCAAAATGGCTTTCAGCACCAAGGATTTTTATTGTCCTCCTCCAAATGGTCTAGAAACATACTGCTGCAGAGGGACTCAGAGCACAAGAAAGCATATTCCACAAGCACAATCAAAAGAAAACCATCAAAAGTATGCTCACTGGAGCAGACGACAGTTTTCTTGGCAGTAGCTCAGGTTTAGAATAGAATGCTCTAGAAGTGGCAAGTATAACTATTGCCTTCAAAAGAAAATTCAATACTAGCTTCCTTAAACTGACTTTCCTGTAGCAATTAGCAAGAAAATTAAGCCAGCAGAAAAGATGAAAAAAATAATTCTTGCATTACTTATAGAGTGAAAAAAAGAAGTGTTCAAACTCCACTTGTGTTCAAAGGGACTTTCAGCTTTCACACTGCTGATAGCCCAACAAACACCTGAACAGCCAAAGCATTTTTATTGTATTTGCCATCTGGCCTTCTCTATGAGAAGTAGATAACTTTCTCCTCCTTCTGCCAAACATTTAGCAAATCAGAAAATCTCACTTGCTTCTAGAAGAACACAGTAGTTTAGAAAAATTATTTATCATAAGCAACCCATAAGAGGCTTGCAGAAGTGGGCACACTTTACCACACTGCTTGTGTGGTATTAAAAAAGTAGAAGCCTAGGCTGGAAAAAAAAATACCTTAGTCCTCATAAAGTTTTTATTCTTATGTGTTTAATAATTCACATCAGTCCCTGCATTTGATATATCCATCCAAATCTTTCCTACAGAACTTCAAGCAAACACTTTATAACATTGCATACACCATGCTATTAAAATACCCATGAAGTTTTTCTGATGTCTGTCTTTTCTCTTTTAGGACATTGATTACAACTTTAGGTAAGTTTAGGCAATTTTAGGAAAACCCTGAATTAGCTATTTTTTATTAAAGGAATAAGCCTTTCTGTTGTGCAGCAGCACTATCCATGCATTGAAGGTATACATATTTTCAACAGATCGTTCTTGGAGAGAAGCAACAACTTCCCTGTAAAAGCAGAAAGGCTGACCAGGCAGATTTGAATAAAGATGGATGTGCGAACAAACAACAAAGAATCCAGAGGGGGAAAAAAATGCTAACACATAATGTAAGCACCTGTGTGAAAACAGAACAAATTTTTACATTCCATCAATATTCAAGATAGAAGGTACAACCTGGCAATTCTGGAAAGAAATTAATTAAATAAAACGTCCTGAGAAATAAGACAAAGTTTTCTACTTTTTATACACATATTATCTAATACATTTCTTGCTTGGTGAGTAACACTGCAGCTTAATGTGACAACTGCAATTAAAAATAAATATCTTCTTATATAATTCCTCTCCCACAGAATTTTAGCAGAAAGTAGGCTTCCCGCCAGATGCAGACACCAAAGAGGAGAAAAAAAAGAAGGAAAGATAGTTACTTTTGCCTTACTCATTACAATGACATTTTTCAGAAACAAAGTATATCCCACAAAAGTTTAAGTAATGCCATGAACTCAGCACATCGGGTTCAACCTAAGGGCCTGTTTCAGTGAATTTTAGTTTAATGCTTGTCTTGGCTAACATCAACACTATCAGAACACTAATACTATCTGAAAAGATTTTCTGATATTTTCATTCTATGATTTCACTAGCCAGCAAACAAATACTGTATAATCCTAGACTACTTCTTTTATGAATCCAGTATCAGCACTGACGATCTCAGACACAGTTCTTAATATAAAAAGGGATCTCTTCCAATAATGTGATGTATTACTTCCAAAGTGAATGGGCTAAAGCAAGGCCACAACAGACTTAACTGACAAATTTCAAAACAATATTTTAAAGACTTCTGCCAAGGTAATAAAACATGGATTGAAATAATTCATTTTGCTATTAGTACTTTTTTCCTAAATGTACAATTACTTTTAGGCTGGGTAAAAAGTTTATATATAATCTTGATCTAAATTCTCAGCACTGCAACAGTGTACTTTTCATATGCTGGTAAACTGAATCATAGGTTCACTGCATACGTGTGCATCCTAAAGACAAGGTGTTATCTCAGCTAGATATAAAGCAGTAAAAACTACCATATCTCCAGAGGAATTTACAGAGATAGCTATCCTAATATTGAGACAAAAACAATAAAACATTTATACAAAGCTTATCTAAGTAAGTCATTTAAGATTTGTGTCCTTTTAGTCACCTAGAAGCACCAAGGTGTAAGAGGAACTTGCACTTGTTTTCCTTTTTGTACTGACATGTACATTTCCATACACCAGGAAATCCTGTGCTGGTGGTGCTAACCTTACTTGTACACCTCAGTGTTATTTTCTCTACAGTGCTCCTACTTGGAACTTGTTAGGGAAATGGGATTCTCTGCTGTATTTATGCCTCTCTCATTTAATGCAATGTTTTTGAAACACAGACTAGGAATCTCTGAAACAGAGGCATCCAACAAAGAAAATGAACGATGCTTCCAGGCATGAGAGGCAAAAATAAAAGCACACGCCTGGGTTAAGACGCTGTGACAGAGTGCAGTTTGAGGGCAGACAGCAGAAATGAACCAAGTTGGCTGAAAGGCAGACAGGAAGCAAAACAGTTTGGGAAATGCTGCCTTATTTACAAACACTCCCACTACGTGATGAGATATTCACGGGCAAGAAAAGGAAAACAGCTATCTTTACCATAATACTAAATGGCTGGGCTTTTATATATATATATATATATATACCTCACATATCATAAAAGCATCTAATGAAGAAAAATAAACAGCATAGGTGCCATCCTTCTGCTCTGTAAAAGTCTTGTTACAGAGTCTAGAGCAGCTGGACTCGTCGTCATGGACCATGTCCAAAAGCACAGAGATAATACAAATTAAAGTTGATACTTTCTCAAAAGAGTAATCAGAACTATTCCGTTATCAGAAACAGCAATTTAAAGTGATACAATTACTTACTACCATAGCTTTCAGAGCTGTCCCTCTCCAAGATCTTTTACAATTCCTAAAATATTGCATTGAACTATTCAATAAGCTGCATCAATTTTTTCAAACATTTAAGCTTTTGTTTTAATAGCCTCCAACTAAAGCTCAACTTTTTATAAAAATAATTGCATGAAACATGTGCAGACAACCTGAAGAGAACATACGGATATTTTTCACAGCAGCTGGGGAAAATACATAAAAGAAAGGAAAAGTCTTCTTGCCATTTGCCTCAGCAGTAGACCAACTAAAGTTGAGAAACTCTATCCATTAACTACAGGAATCACACATTGTATGACCAACTTGACAACAACTTGTATAATGTGGGTCTCTGCGCTCACTTTTATAAATCTGTGCTTTGTTTCTAAATCTCTATTCTCAAATTTTAGGAGTAAAATGCTGTTAAAAAGTAAATTAAAAAATACAAGTAAGTTTTAAGCACAAAATATCTTTGAGGATCAAACAAGGCAACCACATAATTTTTTTTAACTACTGAAAGACTCATGAAGCCTACATACACCCAGAAGAGTGTGATCAATTTCAACTCATGTCCAATACTCACGTACATACACAGTGATTCACCACACCATTTTTCTGGTGGCGTAAAGCATTACATCTTTACTAGAAAGCAACAAATCAGGAAAACATCGGCCACATCAGCTTACCATCTAAATCCCTGCACTGACCCCTTTTCATCAGCTACCTCGCAACCAAGATTATTTTTTCTGCTTTGGAGGTTCTACAGAAATGCTTGTGTCTATCACCCTAGCCTCACTTACCATTTGTCCACTTTTTCCACAACAGTCTAAATTTGCTTCTAGCTGTTTCCTTACATATGGAAACCTTTCTGAGCTAATCCTCACAGTCACTCTTTTCTGGACATTCAAATCATTCCTGAAGGCCCATTCCTACAACAACACCTAAAAAAAATCAGTTTCTAATACTTGCTAGAGGGATGTCCTCAATCTTGACAAACAAGCTTCCAATTATTAAGATATAGTAGAGAGTTTGCACATGTAACATAACTAACCCCACACTCTCACTCCTTTTCATGTTTGCCTTCGAAGCAGGAAAACAACAACAAGAGTAATACTGCTACAGTATTCTTCAGTACCCAACACAGGGCAGGTTCTACCAGAAACAAGTAATTACCAATACTGCTAAGGTGTCTTGTGAAATATTTGAACTCCGAATCATTTCCTATGCAATAAGAAAAACCCATGAAGTATATAAACAGATAAAAATCAAAGCATATAAATAGTGTAATTTTTTTAAAAGTTTCACTGCCCTCAAAATCCCAAATAACTTTGCAGATTGAGAAATTTTTCCTTAGCTCCCCCAAATCATCTTCCTTCTATGTTCACTTAACAGTTGGACTCAATCTTTGTGGGTCCCTTCCAACTCAGAATATTCTGTGATTCTGTTATTCCCACATGAAACATATAAAAGCAAAAAGAAAACCCATGTCTAATTGCCTGATTTCTGAAGCTGACATATGAGACAAAAAGTGATTAAGTGAACTTAACAATTCTTATTTCCTCTCATGCATCTCTAACTGGTTATTGGTTTTACTCTTCAATTCTCAATTGTATCAGTCTCCAAATGCTAAGAATTGTTTTCCCATTTCTTAAAAATATTCAGAGCAAAACAAAATTAAAATTGCATAATCCATCAACTCCTGGAAAAGGCATTATGAAAATTAAAGGGGAGGAACCTCTAAAAGAAAAAAAATCCAGCCGAGGTATACAGCTAATACAGCATCACTCACAGAAAGTACAAACATGTCCGGAAAAAGAATTCTCAACCATACATCTTTACTACAATAAGTATTTTCTCCAAAGAAGTGGAGAAGAAACAAACCCCAGGAAAAGTGAAGAGTATGTGACATACTGTAACTATACTTGTACTTAAAAGTTTCATATAACTGTTTCTAAACACTTCAACCTGTAAATACTGAAATGTTACCAAAGATAAGAAAAATCCACATTTAGAATGATGCTGACCAGTTTCACTGCATTAAGAAGTGTAATCCAACCTTTAGTATCAGTTTTGATGAATAGCTATCTTTCAATTTTTTCTATATGAGTTGCTTCATCTTGTTTACAAAGAAGTGTACTGGTAAAAAATCAAACACCCTTTAAAAAGCAGAAAATTCACAAATGCCTGTGCCTTTCCACTCCAAGCCTAGTGTATTTAGGGATTTCACAAAACCTAAAGTGTAATGCTCACTAAACAGGGAGCAATTGCATTTGGAATTGCTACAGCAGTGGTCACTACTGCCCTGGCTAGACACAACGTGCAGGTGGTTGCCTGTGAAAACAAAAATAATGCTTTTATTAGGACTGTGAAAACAAAGATAATGCTTTTATTAGGCCAACCTAACACATGCCAAGTCTTAATATCCCTTTTCACCTTCTGGCAGGCTGGCAATAAAGTCTATTCACAGGTGGGCTATTCTCAGCAGCCACAGAAAAATGCCACCTTGCAGAAACACAGGACTGTTTCCCAACTACAGATTTCCTAGGAGGGCTTTGCAAAAGGCTTTCTAGCAGAGAACCAGATGCAAACAAGTCACAGTGAGAGGGTGGACTAGGCTCTGGCACTGGAAACTCATGCAGCAGCAGCTCTGTGGCACTGGAAACTCATGCAGCAGCAGCTCTGTGGCACTGGAAACTCATGCAGCAGCAGCTCTGCGGCCACCACTGGGCTCAGAGCACACCTGGCACTCCTCAGCTCAGCACCTCAGTGTTTTATAGGAATCAGAAGCCAGAAGAAAGGGGGAGTACTATGTATTATGAACTTCACAGCAAAAAGTGGGGCAGAAATCAGCAAATGTTTGGAACCATACTTCAGCTTGTATCTGTCAATATACAGTATGAGGTCTACATGCAAAATAATATTACACCTGTTCAACTACCTGAAAGCTAACAAATACACTGGCAGTTGTCCATGCAACTTTAACTTGTCTGACTTAGGTACAGGCATGACACACTTCAATACCACAACACCTTCCTCTCCACCTTCCCTCAGGGAGCACTGAGGAGGGATGGTGGCCTAGGGACAAGCCCGCAGCACAGCAGGCTGCTGGTCTGCTACTTACAGAAGCTGCTAAATGCCACAGGGAACAGAGGGCTCACACAAGAATAGAAAATCTTCATGCTACCATGCCCTCTACCCATCCTTCCATAGGCTACTCCTTTAAATCCTGTTAATCAATCATGTATTTTCCCCTAAACAGCAAGTACCAGTCATTTCCCTACCTCTGCTCCTTCTATAGCCTTCTGACACGCGGGACATACATGTATTGGAGAAGCATCACGTGCAAATTTAAGCAACTACCAAATTTGGAGAAAATGCATTATTTTCCTTTCCCCCTTATTTTGTTACAGAAGTTCTATGTAAAAAGGATTAATTTTTTAAATAACATTTTAGATAGGCAACATCAACTACATTCCTTATTCTGTATGCAGTCAGCAGGCCACCTTACTCTTGGAAGGTAAACCATGCAGAAGGCTGAGTACTCAACTCCCGTGGAGGAGCAAGAATGGTGCTTTGAACACGTGTTCCATGTCAATAGCCTGGGAACAGTGGGCAGCAGCAGCACCTTATGAGAGGGGGTGGAGCTTATGGGCATGGTCACTCTTGCTCCCCAGGAACATAAAATTCCACATGATCAAGCCAAAGCCACATTAAGCCCACTACCTCATATCTGACACTGGATAGCAGTAGATATGTGGACAAAAGTGTAAGTATGAAGCAAGGATAAAGCAGGATTTCTCAGCAGCCTTTCAGACATATATATATGTAGGGGAAGAGGAGTCTGATCCAGAGATGGGAATTTTTTTTTGTATTTAATAATCTCAAGCAGAGTTTTCTTCCAAGACTATCTGATCACTTCTGGAATTCTGTCAGATGTTAGCACTCAAAACGTCTATGGGCACGGAATAGCTTAACCACACATCACCTGAGAAACTCCTCCTGGTTAGCTCTGAGGCCATCAGCTGCTCATTCCTCTTCACACTCTAATAGTGAAATACTTCCACACTGGAATATTTCTTGCATTTTCACTGTTCACCATCTCCTCATCACTCAACATTCCTACCACCCATGTGGTGAAAATAAGTTGGTATTTGGGGAGCCCTTGTGATTACCACAGAAAAACCTGTAAGTAAATTAATAATCCTGTACTCAAAGCAGGATTAGAGTAACACGCATGTTAGAATGAGGCACTGACCCACTTTTAACAATAAATAGGACTACCCAGTTAATTAGTCAATGAGCATTATCTGCTCTGTGCACTGAATGAGGCTGGTATCCAGACAGGAAGGAGCAAGAGAAGGTGGCATCCACAGTCACATTAAGACTACCAAATACTTCTGAATTAGACAGTCAGTGACTGTACAGGCAGGTGATTTTTGGCAATTCCCAATTTCATATTCTTAACTTCAGAACTTTTTTAATATGCCTTTGTGTCTCACTTCTTACATCCACAGAAATAAAACTTTCATTCCATCCACTTGGAAATCATACTGTTAACGCCACAGGCCAACAGCAAGGTAAGGAATTTAGATATTAGCTTGTCAGTACCTATACACATCAACTTCAGATTTTCAATAATTATTTTCTTTACTTTTTTCCACAAACACATCCCAAAGCAAAGAAGTTTAGAAGTGAGATTCGGCCCACTTCCTGGCTTTTCAACTTAAATTTCCCTGTCCTTCGTTTCTGGGCTCTTTTTCCTAGCTATTGTCCTTCAAGATCTTCTACCAGTCAAAGCTTTTGACCCCTACAACAAGCGATGTGGCCTTCTCAGCAGGCAACTGCTGACAGCATCATAGTGGGCTTCTCCATTCTTGGTGCACTCATCCCCCAGCTGGGTGCAACTGCAGCAAGCACATTCAGTAGAAACAAGTGTTTCAAATCATTTAACTGCTCAGCAGTATCAACCCCCAAGCACACACAAATTCTGAAAGTTCTTGCCTTAGATTCAGGGCATGGGCAAATTTTTTTTTACCTGTTTCTTAGAACAGCATCCTTCATATAGAAAGGAGCTTTTAGCTGCAAACTAAATTATGCATCCTCTCCCCAAGTCTGAATCCCCTAACCAGTTTCTTTCACACAGGCAAAAAGTGTGTTTCACACCAAACTCCATCCAACAGAAAAATTAACAAAGATTGACTTATTGCTGCTGAATCCCTCCAACATATTTCTATTTAATAATAAAAAAAAAAAAAGCAAGAGAGCCTTCAGCTTGAATAACTTAAGTTTAACAAAAATCTTGAAGATTTTTAACAGAAGGCCTTATGCAGTAGTATATTAAAGGCTCCTCCTGAAAGGGGAGACATGACAGTGTTGTGCTAATGTAAGACACTGAGAAGCTACCAACTAGAGAGATAATACTTAGCAGCACAAGCTCACCTGGCAAAACAACAATTGCAGGATCCTGAAAGATTTATCAAGCATTAAAATCCTACATACAGGATGTTCAGCATGGCTGCATCTTAATTTCAGAAAAAATATGGTTGTGACCATTTAGTAGCCAAAGCATTTAATGTAAATAAATGCCAGGTTTGTGTAAAAAAAAAATCAATAATGCAGCCAAGCTTAATATACTCATGTAAAGAGGGACGGCTTTTCTGAAGGAGCATGTTTTCCTAGCGTGTCAAATGCTGCTTCACCTACAAAACAAATGGCTATTAAAATCAGTTTCCTGCAAGCTTCATCTAACTATCGGCCTGTACATCAGGAGGATGCACAACCCACCAGCAACAGCAGTGCAGCTCTGCATGACACACAGGCTATCTGAACTCTCACCATTTGAAAAGGGACTGCGCACAAGGGCTGGCAAACCTCAGAAAAAAAAAATTTGAAACAATTTCTGCTCACAGAAGTAAATAACATCTACCACAGAATCACAGTAACATTAAGGCTGGAAGGGATCTGGGGATCATCTAGTTCAACACCCCTGCCAAGGCAGGATCACCTGGAGCAGGTTACACAGAAACCCGTCCAGGTGGAGTTTGAATGTTTCCAGACAGGGAGACTCCATAATCTCCCTGGGCAGCCAGTTACAATGCTCAAACATCCTCAACATAAAGAAATTCTTTCTCATGATGAGGTGAACCGCAATTTTTTTTTTTTTTTTTGTAATTTTAACGTCGTATTTTAGCCGAAGCATTTAAAACTTCCAAGAGCCGACACTCAATATACGCTGTTCAGAAGAGCCCATCCAAGGGTACCGCTCCGGAAAGCGCTGCCTCCGTGCTCCCGGCCTGACTTCGGCCAGGGAGTACCTGTGAACCCGCACCAAGCCTAGCGCTAGAGGGACGAATGGACAGCTGCCCGGGAGCCCCTTTACAGCCACACAGGAGGAGCCCCTTCCCACAGCCACCTGCCCGTTCCTTCCCATCGGCACGGGCCGGGTCTCCTCTTGGCCGCCGGCCCAGCCCCAGCCCCGTCCCCGTCCGGGACGGCCGCAGCCGAGCGGGCGGCCCGGGGTCCCCCGCCACCACCATGGCTGTTGTTATTTGTTTCCGGCAGCACCGCGGCGTGTCGGGGACGGGGAACAACGCGCCGCCCGCCGCCCCCTCCCGGCAGCGCCCCCCCAGCCCACCCCACCCCCGGGCCGCCCCGCCGCACTCACTCGCCAGCCGCGGGCCATCCAGCCCCCCGCCGCCGCCGCCTCCGCCGCCTCCCGCCCCCAGCTCGGCTTTCTTAGGCCCCACCACCGCTGCCGCCGGGCCCGAGCTGGCCCCGTGCGCCGAGTAGCCCGGCCCGGCGGCGGCGGCGGGCGGGGGGATGCCGAGCGGGAGCCCGCCGAGGGGGGGTGCGGCGGGCCCCGGGCCGGCGGGGGCGGCGCCCGGCTCCTCATGCAGGAACTGGCACTCCTCGCCGTAGAAGCAGGTCTTGTCCTTGGCGTAGTAACGGCAGAACTTCAGCTTCACGGCCGCGCCGCCGGCCCCCGCCCCGCCGGCCGCCGGACCCGCCACGCCGACCCCCGCCCCCGGCGGCGGCCCCACCACCGGCGACGGCGACGAGCAGGGCAGGCCGCTGCTGTTCATGGCAACCGCCCCGCCGCCGGGGTCGGCACCATGGGGAAGGGGGCGGGCAGGGGGAAGGGGCGCGGGGACCGCCGTCACCCCGGGTCCGGCTCCGGAAGGGGCAGGAGGAGGAGGGGGCGACTCCGCGCCTCTTAAAGGGGCCGCGCGGCCCGGGGCGGCGGCGCCTCCTCCTCCTCAGCGGTCCCGGCGCTCGGGGTTGTTTATGCCATTTTCCTCTTCCTGAGCGGCCGCGCCTGCGCCGGCGCGGAGCATCCTGGGTAGCGCCGCCGGCCGGGCCGGGGAGGCGGAGGGGGAGCCGGTGCTGCGGGCGGGGGAGGAGGGGAGGGAGGGAGGGAGGGGGGCCGGGATGGAGCGCGGGGGCCGCGGAGCCGCGGGCGGCCGAGCGCGGAGTCCGGCGGGGCGCAGCGCCGGGGCCGGGGCGGCGAGGGGCGTTAACCGCCCGCGGCGGGGGGTGGCGGGCGGCAGGTGACCCACGGCACACGGCCCAGCCCCTGCCCCGGGGCCGCTCGGCTCTCGAGAGCTCTGCCAGGCTGCATCTCGAGCCTTCTCCCGCATCGCGAGGTCCAGGTCAAAGCGCCCGCCGCCGTCCCAGCAGGATCTCAGCCGGTTTCCCTCCGCAAAGGTCTCGAACCTCTTTCCTGCCGAAAAACAGCACGGCAGCCTGCCGGCCGTGCCTTGCCTGCTGGCATAACGGGAACGCGGCCTGAGGGATTCTCCCTCTCCAGGTGACGAGACGCGGCTTTTAAGGAAATGCTCCACGTCTTTTCCTCGGAGCTTGGAGAACTTTGTTACGTGATTTTTTTTTCTTGCAATGCTACTCAGGATTTTAGGGTTTTTTTCAATTTTTACTCAGTCAAGTTCTTGGCATATCTTGTGGTGCAATCACTGAAATAGTGTGTGTATATGTAGTTGCGAAAATATAAATATAAGAAAATAAAGTGCACTTGACATTATTTTGGTAAGAAAAACATTTACTGTAGAATTAAGATTACTTATTGTCTATCATAGCCTTCTCTCTTATTAAAAATGAAAAGAAAATCAGGGCCTGCCTAGAAGATGCTTTGACAGTTTGTGTGAAAAGAAATTTAAAAATAATGAGTGAGCTTGTCTCATTGGAACAAATCCAAGTCTTTCTTCCTCAGATAGAGTGTTCAAAGACCTTGAGAAATAAACATGCCTTAAGCTGAAATCTCAAGATCAAAAATTTTGGGCAGAAAACTAGAAAAAGGACAAGGCTACAACAATCCAGACTTCGGTTTTTAGACTGTATACGAAGAAGACAGGGTGAGAATATCATCTCTCTGTTGTTCCCCAACAATTTTTCTGAAGGTTTTTTCCTTAGATTCAGGGCTTGGGCAATTTTTTTAACTGTTTCTTAGAAGAGCATCCTTCATATAGGAGCTTTTAGCTGCAAACTAAACTATGCATCCTCTCGCCAAGCCTGAATCCCCTAACCATTTTCTTTCACACGGGGAAAAACTTTTACTTTCTTGCAACAGTGTGGCATAGAGCTCACAGCTTCTATCTTCCTGCAAGCTTGAAAAGTAGGCCAAAGGGTGTAAAGACCCTGTTGGTTTCTCCATTAAAATCTCTGTCAGAGCTCAGACAAACCACAGCAGATTCCACTAGAGAGAAAGACCTCATAAATGCCGCGACTGTGGGAAACATTTCAGTCCAACTTGTGCCTTCTGAGATAACCAAAATTGGTTTGCTTTAGTGCACAGATTGGTCCCAGCTGCTTTAGGTGAGGTGCCCACAGTGCTGCTTGGTTGTGTATCACTCAGCCCCCTGACATTAGTGTTATGCCTCCGAGGACTAAAAATAAGGGCTCCCCTGCACTATTGCAGCTACAGGAGCTTGCAGGTGACATTTCCCTCAGCTGCTGCAGTGAAGAGAGAGTCTGGGAGTGCTCTGTTTTCTCTCCCTTTGTCCTGCTGATTGGTGCCCAGGGAAAATGCCAGCAGAAGGTGGAGGTCTCAGGCAGATGAGTATTTTAGGATGCATGGGTTCGTAGAGGGGAATGGGAGGTAGAAGGTGTTGTGTTGAGGTAATGCCAGGTGTGAGGGGGAAACAGGAATCCAATATCATCCTCTGCTTAAGCCATATTGTCAATAGTCTATTCATCGCCTTATATTCCAGGAATGATGTCCCTTGGAAAACATCCCTTCCCTCCCCAGAGGTCAGACCGAGTAGAAAAGTTGTATGTACATGTGAGGCAGTTTGAAAGGGAGGCACAGAAATGTTAGTAAGGGAGAAGAAAAAAATCTCAGCTTTCACCCCGAGTTTTCCCAAGATCTGTGAGTCTTTTGTCTGGAGCTTTAGCATTGTGGATTTAATGGTATCAAATTATCTTACAAGAGATTTGATGATATTCACAGGGTAATACCTTTTCTGGGTGAACTGGTTGAACATGAAGTTTATTCTTCCAAGCAAGGACTTGAGATGCATAGCCACTCCCATTGCTGAAGCGCATTCTAACCTGTGTGTTCAGCCTTGTGAATCTGCTTTTCCCACAGCTCTTTTGCTGATCTCTGCATATGTCTAATATTGCATGTACACGGTGAGGTTAGGAACAAGGACACAAATGCGCTTGTGTACACACAACCCACATTTATTATATCTCCATGCTGTAGC
The DNA here is from genome assembly GCA_910950805.1 of Acrocephalus scirpaceus scirpaceus. NCBI lineage: Eukaryota > Metazoa > Chordata > Aves > Passeriformes > Sylviidae > Acrocephalus > Acrocephalus scirpaceus. The sequence goes on along the minus strand of OU383774.1, from coordinate 47,530,563 downwards.
TCAGGTTCAAAACATTCCCGCTGGATGTGGGGAGAGCTGAGGTAGTGGACTGGGCAGTTGTGCATGATCCTGCCAGCCTGAGTGCCCGGCTAGCAGTGAGGTGTGCAGGATGGTGCCAAGAATGTTGGGGTTCTCCCCCACCAAAGTCAGCCTAAGTACTGTACCTCAGCCACTAAACCGTGAACCAACTTGGAAATGTCCCTCATCTTTGCTACATTGTGTTGGCCAGCAGAGCAGAACCAATAATGGGAAGAGGTTCAAGGTGGCATGAGCCTCTTTTTGCGACTCTGGCAAGCTTTCACCTCTCCTGTCTCTTCATTTCTGTTCGTTATATACAAGGACGTGGCCTGAAGACTGCCCAGCAGGAAGTGACTGTCCATATGGGAGCCTGACATCTTCTCATTGATCATGTGTTCCTCTCCAGATTCTGATTTTTATTGCCTGTCCCTGCTGGTCAGCCAGAGTGCTGAGGAGGCCTGCAGACCATTTTCTGTCTGCTTCAGCTTGCTCCCCTGTTTCGTGTAGTGCATGGAGACATGCTATACATTCCTGCAAAGGAGTGATTGATGATATTTTTTTCACAAAACTAGGTCCCCTGATCATTGCAGCTGGCACCTCTGTGGAGAGTGTTACTGTACTTTGCATGAAATTCAGGAAGCCAGAGGAAGGAGAAACAGATAGATACCCCTGGGTCTTGTCCCACTTTGTAGTTAAGTGATAACTGTGGTGTGCTATTTGACCCAGAAAGGGGGAAATACTGCTCTATGCATGCATGCAGCTGTGGCCAAGTGACAGAGTTTTTATGAGCTGTGCCAAAAAGGCAGAACCAAACATTATGAGATGGAAAATAGAGGTGGGGGGAGGGAATCCTTGGAAAAGAAACACCTGCCAAGAGCTCTTTTTTCCAGCCAAATCAGCCTGCAAGTGCCAAGCAGCTCCCCCCTAACATTTGAACCACTCTTGAGAAAGCCATGTTTGCTATTGAGAGTGACAGCTTCTCCATGTGCCAACTCAGAATTAACATGTTTATTAAATCATGTGGAAACAGATCCTTAAGTGCAGCCTGGCATCAGATAATGCAAATGAATAACAATAGTTTTTAAGGAAAAGAGTTACTGTAGCTGACTTTTTTTTTTTTTTTTAAGGTATAGGCAAGACAAGTTTTGTAGGTAAGAATCTTGTTTAACCAACCAAGTAGTTGAAAAAAGTAATGTGTGAACACTGGGTTTTTCCAACAATACTGGTTGAGTCTATTAGAAGAGTCTACTCTATTAGAAGAAGTCTACTATCTCTACCTACAGAACTGGCCTTAGTATTATTGAAACAGATCAAAGTAAATACTTCTAAAAAAAGTTTTCACATAATCTGAATTTTACTTCTACAGTCTATCATTATAGTATATAATCAAGGAGAGTCTATCATTATAGTAGATAATCAAGGAAAAAACCAGATGTGATTAGGGTCCGCAGTAATATTAAATAAGAATTTAGCATTTATGAATTTTCATATTTGCTCATAATTCATATTTTTTTCAAATACAGCCTGATACTTCAGGATATATATACCAGCTGCTGTCTGAAGTCAGAGGGAGACTGCCACTCTTGAGGAGATTATTCCACAAAATTACTGAGTTTTTTATCTGCCTTTGAAATATTTGAGAATTACTAATATGGGAGTTAGGATATTGGACTGCATGCAGTGACCTGTTGTGGCATGGTTCCCTAACTGGGCAGTTGTCCTTACTAACAGTATCTGGAAGAAACGAGGTTTTGCTCCCAATCAGACTCCCATTCATGTGCAAAAAGAAATTCATTTCAACTCAGTGAAGTTTTGAATTCAAATCAAGTCGCAAATCAGGAGTTGACCCTGAAGTGCTCTTCCTAACACCTACATTAATAATGTATGCTAACATTTATATTAATAATGTATGGGGAGGAGGTCTAGCCCTAAGCTAGAATTAGTATTAGTATGAGCACTAAAATGTAAGTCTAGTTTCACTGTGCTGGTAATCTGATCATATGGTTTAGCTAGAGAATTTCTTACCATGTGGCTGTTCCCACTGGCACAGGCTTTATCTACTCATTGCAGTGAAGGCCAACCAAGATGTGACATAAGCTGGATAAAACACTTGGTAACAGAAACCACTTTCTCAGGGTGGAAAAAAGCCCTGCTCACTCGAAGAATGCTTTACTGTCACATACATGTGTATGATACATCCATTGAACCCTTTCTGACCCCAGTCCAGCATCTTTAGGAATAAGTTAATATGGCAGAATTTATAAGTATATTTTGGCTTAGTTCAGTAGATGTGAACTGTCCTAGCTGATGGCATCTTTCATAGAAGCTTTTACACTGGAAACCTGACTTATACATTAAGACTTCTGATACCGGATCAGCTGAATCACCAGCAACAGATTTTCATTATTAAAGGGTAGTTTCTCCTTGTCTGAACCACAAAAAAGCAAAATATCTTCAATGGAATCCTAGCAGCTACCAGAGCTGAATGCATCAGGTGGAAGAGAAAACAAAGCACTAGGGTCACTTGCCAATTTTAAATCAAAGGACAAGTATCCACTTGCCTGGTAGATGTGTAAGTATTTAGGCAGGTCTTTGTCAGGCCACCCTACTGACAGCACTCAGTGGCTGGGATAGATGTCTGTTATTTTCAGAACAGAAGTACAAACTGTCTACTCCTCTTTTCTGAGGCAAAACCTGTATATATGTGTAGGGTTGAAAGGGGTACAGCGAAGTACAAAACATGTAATCGATAAAGATGTTGAACTGATTTGGTCCCAAAACCAAATTCCCTCAGGAATGCCACTTGTCACTGCCCTCCACTTGGACATCAAGCCATTGACCGTAATTCCTTGAGTGTAAACATCCGGCCAATTCCTTATCCACTGGTTTGGTGCCTCTGTCAAATCCAGCTCTGTCCAGTTTAGACACAAAGTTTCATGCAGGACAGTTGCCAATTCTTTGCACAAGTCCAGGTAAAGGATGTCAGTCTCTCTTCCCTCACACACCTAAGCTGTAACCCCATCATAGAAGGCCACCAGGTTTGCCAGGTGCCATTTACCCTTGGTGGAGTCATGTTGGCTGTCACCAGTCACCTCCTTATTTTCTGTGTGCCTTCTCATAGTTTCCAGGGGGATCTGCTCCATGATCTTGACAGATACTGAGACTGACTACACTGGTCTGTAGTTCCTTAGGTCTTCCTTTTTTCCTAAATATGATAAGGGATTGAGGTATCTGGTAAGGGATTAGGGGTGAAATGGCTGGGACTGTTTAGCCTGTAGAAGAGAAGGCTTGGGGGAACGCTATCAATGTGTATAAATATCTGATGGGGGAGCCAGACTCATTTCTGTGGTATCCAGTGGCAGGACGAGAGGCAATGTGCACCAACTGAAATGGGAAGTTCACTCTGAATATCAGGAAACATTTTTATACTGTGAGATGGTTTAAGTGCTGAATAGATTGCCAGAAAAATTGTGGACTCTTCATCCCTGTAGGTATTTGAAACTGTACTGGATGTGCTCTGGGGCAGCCTGTGCTAGCTGATGATATTTTGAGTATAGCACTGGACCAGGCAATCTTCCAAGGTGTCTTAAAACCTCATTCATGCTGAGGGACTGTGTACCAGAGCGGGCTGTGGAAAAAAAAGGAGCAACCTGCCAGCCAAGAAAGCTTGTTGCCCAGCATGGTATTTTCCTGTTTCCATTGGTTTCTTTAATGCCTGTGGAATCCTATGCTTCCTTTTCTCATTTTTGCATCCTTGCAAATGTGTACCTCCCTAGTTTTCATATCGTTTCAGCTCCTTCCTTTGCACTGCAAAACACACAAAGTTGTGTTCAGAACCACAGTACAATGCTATTGACTCACTCAGCGTGTCTAAGGCAGTCTTGTGAGAGATCATGCATTCATATCCATGAACAATGCTGGCCTCTGTGCCCCATTGCCCCTGCAGTTACCTTCAGGATGTTTTCTGTGTCTTCTTTTAGCTACAGTATGTCTGTCTAGTTCTGACTCTTCTACATTTTTATTTTGATTTGCCTAATGCAGAAGGTATTTTATTATTGATACCAGGTATCAATTAAAAAAAAATCTTGATATCATCTCTGAGGTGTTTCTGAAAACACTTGACCAACACTGAGTTCATTTGCTTAGGGATTCTTTTTATCCAGGTTCTGAGCAATTGCAGAATGAATGCTTAGCCCTTGGCAAGTAAAAATAACAACTGAATGAATAATAAAATAAAATTTTATATACAAAATACAACAGCCAAGCAAATAATAGAAATCCCCCAGTCTATCCTGAGATCATAGGGGAGATGCTCCAGCTTACCCTTGGAACTGGATCCTCTTTCTGCCCAGTGACTGTGACGCATAATTGTGCAAGGTAGGGAGATCTGTCTACCCCTCTGCAATGTCCTGTTCTGGTACAAATCAGTAGGGCTTGCTGGGACCACCAAGTTCACTTACACCTGGGCCAGTTCCACCTCTTACACACCCGCGACCTGGAGCCAATGAGGATGCAGTTCCTGAAGCACTATGCTCCAAGGAAGGTGGCAAGCAGGGACAGGCTGAGGGCAGGGGTACTCTGTCTCTACAGGCTCATGTCTGAGCCTGGAGGCCTTTATTTTTATTGCCTAGACAAGTAATCTGTGTAACAACTTCAGAGCAGTTGTAGCTTACTTTGAACCTTCCTGCAAACAGTGGTAGTTCCCTGTTCCCCCTGGTATAAGCACAGCCCCATGCTGCAAGCCCATTCCTTGCCTGGGTGGCAGCCCCCAGAATCTCAGAGGTGACTGCAGCAGGTCCTCTGTCACCAGCACAGCAAGCGCTCAACAAGCACTGGAAACCTCTCTCAGCCTGCCACAACAGATGTGGCAGGGTATTCCCATGGTGTTGCACAAACTTCATTTGGATTTTTTTTTTTGAGCTTTTTAGCTTGGCAAAACACTTGCTCTTGCCCTCATCAAGACTTGTAGAAATTATGCTTACTGCCAGCGCGTGCAAACAGAAATTGTAACCGCTTCAAATATAGGAGTTGAAGTGAGACAGCAAAAAGTCTTCTGCACCAAATTTACATGAGAAAATATGTCTTTGTAAGTGTGAGCAAAGGACTAGAGACTGAAGTCTAGAGACTAGAGTAGCTGAAGTGGAGGCAGCTGCTCAGCTTGGTGGAGGCATCCTCTGACAGAAGGAAGATGGTCCCCAACCCCCAGAGAGGCCCCGCTTCTCCACGTCCTACAGCTGTTTCCTTATGGCTCAGGTCTTGAGCCCTCTCTTTTGAAGAAGTGGTTGGTTTCACTGTGGGCAGTGGCATGCACCCTTAAGGCAACCACCTGCAGGCTCAGTTTCACTTGTGGGGCCAGGGGACTGCAGGGCATCACCAGCCATGACAGCAAGCTGGTCCCACGGCTGGTCCGCTGGAATTCCATTTCAGCTCACAGGTGAGGTCTTCTCATCACACTCCTCGTGCCCTTTCGTCTCCATTTCCCACTATCTCACTGCATCCCTTCATATCTTTCTTTTCTTTCTCCTTTGGTATCTTTTTCTCTTGAATCTTTTATTTTCTTTGTCACCTTTCTTCTCTCTTCTGGAGATGCTCTTCTTCCTCCCATCACCCTAATCTCTCCCAGCCCAGCCTGGCTTTTGCTCTTACTGCATCTCACACATTTTATGCTCAAGGCAAAAAGTATTTAAATTACTGATTTTTTGTTGTTGTTGTTCTCTTTCTTCTGATGTAAATGTATTTCCTGCTGTTAATGCTAGCTTGACCTGAGCACTTTAAATAATTTACCTCCGATTTCCCACATAATACCTTAGTAGGGTGAAATATAATGATACATCATCTTATCAGGTTTTGTTGTTGTTGTCGTTTAATTATCTAAATAGAAGAAGGCATGATATTAATATATAGAAAGGATCTTTGCTTACAGTTGGAGTGAAGAGTTTTGGAATTTAAAGCTTGATTTCCTCTACTGAAAATCAGCCCAGCACTTAACTGTTAAGAAAAAAGGAAATAGCATTTGCTTCCATCTCAAATGCCTGAAACTGTTTTTCTCTAAAATTAATGGCTTGCTCCCATCAAAAATGATCTTGCTGATTCAAAATCCAGGACTTAGTGCATGTTTTTCTCCTGATTGATGTAGTTCTGATGCATACCTGAGAAAGTTTTTTAACAACCTGTGGTCCATTTTCAGCTCCATGTACAGAGATAATAATATTTACTTCAAAGAGCAATTGTTAGACATTATTCATTCATGGTTGAAAGTCTACGTGAGTTATTTGAAAAGAAGGTGGAGTAAAAATGAAAATGAATATTTTATTATCTCATGCTTTGCATGACTGTTGATACTACTAAGCAAACCCTGTCAAAGAGGGATTTCTGTGTTTTCTTCTTAATTGAGCTTTGCTACTTTTGCAGGCTGCATAACAAAATAAATAAAAATTATTAGCATCTGGGATGTGATGGTGCCCAAAGGCCCCTGTCAGCATGGCTAAGAGACAGTTCTGCAGAGAGAGCAAAAGGTGTGAGAGCCCCAAGATGTGATTATCCTCTAGGAGGACAGGTGTTCTTTCTGTTGAGATATTATTTAGTCAAGGCAAGGTGTACAGGGGGGCAGTGTTGCTTCTCATAAGGCTGGCTATTATAGGGGGAAAAAATGCAAATGGTTTTGGACGTACGAAACAGCTAGGATCTGAAGTATCAGAGACAGAGTTGATGGCAAAAATCCTGAGAACTGCTAGTTCCATATGTGTCTCTAACAGATATGTGTCTCTAACACTCTTAAAATCAATTTTGATGTAAATAACGTTACGCATTCAATGAATTATATATACTTTCTTAAAAATGTCTGTGTTCCCTTTAAGAATCTGTTGTCTAGAGATAAGGCCGAGTAATAAATTGTGCCGACAACAGATGGTATCTGTATAATGAACCAGTATCATCAGAAACGGCAATACTTAACCAGCAAAGGAAAGCTAAACTATAATAACACCTGACGGAAAACCTCCACAATATCTTGAGACTTAAGGCAGCAGGTCAGTCTTAAAATTAAAGGCTCAGAACTGCACAACTTTCAAGAAAGAACAAGCATCTTGCCTGTGTTATTTGCTGGAAATAAATGCTCCCCAAAAGCAGGAAATTTAATCCCAAGAACTTCAGAAAACAATATATACAATACAATATACACGGAAATACAGCTATATACATTTAAAAGCACTACTCCAGTTTCTCATCTTGCATCCTTCTGGTCATCCCAAACAAGAGTTTGTGGCTAAAGGGAATGTTATCTAGCATAAAATTAGCCTTGCATTAGTGGATCAGGAAGAAACATGGATGGGACTTGGGAACAGAGGCAGTAGTGGTTTCGTGTTTTACAAATTGGAGAATTTTGTCAAAAGAAACTTTCAGTGAGTAAACTTTCTCATCAGAGAAATTTTTCCACTGACAATCATTCCTACTCCCTTTTTTTTAATTGCACCCCTTTCTTACTGAGAGATATTCATGAAACCCAGTTTCAGGGCACCTGAGAGAAATGAAGATGGGAGAAGCTGCCTAAGATTTCCCTGTGGCTGGCAAATGAGAGGAAATTGTATATGAGGAAGGACTGCAAACTCAGATCCCAACAAGATCCACATTAATTATGGTGTGTCTGACTGCACAAAAATTACAGGGCAATACTGTTGAAAATTCCCTCACAGAATATACAAGTGTCCATTACATTCCTATGGCAGAGATCCTAGGAACATGAGATGGGCCAGCACATTTCTTTTGGAGGAGAACCCAGAAATGTGTGGGACCAAGCCACCTGCAGAATCTGTTCAGCTCCCAGCAATACACTGATTTCTCTCCAACAAAACAGCTGACAAACATTCCAGAGCAAGTTCAGGCACTGAGCCCTGCTGCTGGCAGGAAGGTGAAATCAATGAACACCCTAGGGGGTATCAAGTTTGATCTTGTCTCTTTCCCAAAACATGCAAAAATTTGGGTGCAAGCTGGTTGTGAATGTTGGATAAAGCCAGTACATGGTCTGCTCACTCAGGGAAACTATCGGGCCCAGCAGACCACATATTCGTGGTCATCCATCGCCATATATTTCATGGATCAGAAGATAAGGTATCACTTCTGAAGATTCCTGAAAATGAAACGACTGTGCAGGAAAACAGTTACTTTCCAATGGAAGTACATGCAACTGTGGGAGTTTTGTTTCTTTTGAGGTTTGGAGCCATTTGCTTTTCCCCTTCTTTTCTTCAGAAAATTTCTCTGGTTACCCATATTCCAAGCTACTGAGAAGCAGGAAGATGCCCAGAGTGCAGCCTGACTTCCAGGGCTGCCCCCACATCTCTGCCCAGGGCTGGGTGGGCGCTGCTGCTGTAGTGACTCAGCAGAGGCAGGTCTGTCAGCAGAGCAGAGCTGTGGGCATCCTGTCCTGCTGCAGCATCTGCTTCAGGAGTCCCTCCTATAATGACCCCCAAAATAATATAGCATGGAGCACCTCTTGTTCACAGGCTTCTGAAAATGTATCTCTCAAAATACCAGAAACTTCATGAAACTCACATTTCAGCTGAGAAAGTGGTTTAGATCACTGGGTTGATTTAGGTTTTCTGAAAATCTTCCTTTAAAACTACTGAAAAAATGAGCAGGGCAAACAGACAGAAAAGCTAGCTTATTGCCTGGATATTTAGCTCTGTTACTGTTGTAAAAGTAAGACAATATTTACTCCTTCAGCGGTAGATAAGATTTCTAGTGTGTGAGATACAAGGGCTAGTTTGAAAAGTGATTTATTGTTACAACATGCTCTATAAGGAATATGCTGGATTTTACATTTGTACAACTGCTTTGGAATTGCAATTATTTTTAACCCTCACCTCCTAATGAGACAAATAAGAACAACTAGTATTTTGTTAATTTTTACCATATTTAGTTCCAAATAGCAACTATGATTTTTTTCAAATACCTTAGATTTATTTTTGTCTTTTCTGATTTTGCAGCAAAATTGTTCTCTCCCACTCTCCTTCTTTCTGTCCGTTCTTCCTCCATACATATCTCAGGCCTTCTGTGTTCCCTCTTCATTCCCTCTTCCAGGAAAGTAAGGACAATATCATCTAGTCAGTTATAGAAGCCTGTTTTCATTTAAAAGGGAAGTTTTATACTAGGATGACAAGGAGTATCAGTTCTTTATCTGCCATCTTCTGTTTTCATTTTTGTTTCAAGCAGATCTTTTTCTTCTTCTTGAATATGTGTGAGGACTCATAACTTTACCTTTAGATACTTAAGTTAAAGTACCCTTTGCTTGCAAGAAGTTAATAATTCCACTAATGTCAGTAGAAGTGCTAGAGTGTGTTGGGTAATGAGACTGGAGTACTTAAACACAGAGCAGTTTAAAAAAAAAAAAAAAAAAGAGTCAAGGCAAACTTACTTATGTCATTAGATGAGACAGATCTGTTTACCTTACTTCAGGGTTGTCTATCCAGCTTCTTAATAGCACAAACATGCCATTCCCATGAGCAAACATCCTCATGATGAGGAACAGTCAGGATAAGGACAGCCCAATGCCACTTGCTGATTTGTGGGAGGCCTCTGTGGTGGCATCACACCAGTGCTTCTTTGCCCACAAAATGATGCAGTTGTTCACACAATCACAGCAGGGTTGAGGAAGGAGGTCATTTGGTTCAATCCCACTGCCCAAGCAGAGCCACCTAAAGCCAGCTGCTTGGGATCCTGTCCAGGTAGCATTTCAATACCTCTGAGGGTAGAGACCACCACCTCTCTGGGTAATGTGTGTCCATGTTTGGCCACCCACATGGTGGGAAAGTCTGTGCTCATTGCCTCTGTGCCACTGGGCACAACCAAGAAGAGCCTGGCTCCATCCTCTTTGCACACTCCCCTCAGGTGTTCATACCTCTGAGCCTTCTCTTCCCTGCTGAACAGTCCCATTTCTCCCAGCCTTCCTCATAGGAGAGATGTTCCCATCCCATAATCATCTTTGTGGCACTCCACCACACTTTCTCCTGTATGCCCATGTCTCTTTTACACTGAGGAATCCACATCTTGGCACAAGACTCCAGGTGTGTCCTTGACGGTGCTGAGTAGAGGCAAAGGAACTCTGTCTGCTAGCAAAACACCTAATGTGGCTCATTGCTCACCATACTTAGTGGGGTGGAAAGGTAATGTGGGAGCTGAGAAGAAGCTCCCTTGAGAGGACAGAAGATGTGGACAAGAAGCAGAAGAAGAACCAGCCACAACTGAGGCTCTTCCTCAGAGAGGTTGCCATGGTAGCTGAGGTTCACTGTATTTTCAGCCACTTTTTAGCCACTTCCCAAAAAAGGGTGTCCTCAGCAGTCCCAGTTCTTTGCGAACTGGATCACAAGAGGCTGGGATGGCCCAAAACATGGCTAAAGCAGCAGGGATTTCAGTGAGCTCCCTGTGAGCACCATCCTTAGCAGTCAAACTGCTAGGTTGTTACTCTTTCTGACTTAATGAACGCTGAAATCACAATGCTTGTCTCGAGGCATGGTTTGGATAGCAGTTTGCAATAAGGTCAATGGCAAAATTAATCAATAACACTGGATAAGTAATAGTATCGTGAAAAATACACCTGCACTTCCTCTCATTGTTAGCTAATTTTTGCTATGTAAAGCACTGAATCTAATCTACCTGTAAGTAATCAGTAAAGAACAGGAGTATCTGCTGGCTCCCAGCTACCTGTTCTTTGAGGTAAGTTTTGGTCTGGTTTTCCAACAGAGGAGTGTAAAATACATGCCCCATGTGATACCTTATTTGAAAACTTCAGCCTTCTCAATCATTCTTTGATAAAATATCTATGTAATTTATAAGTTGTCTTCAATGAGCTATAGGCTGGGTTGCTGACTGTCCTCCTCTAAGAAGGCAGGTATTAGCATTGAAAAGCATAATTTTATCCAAAAGATGAAGCTTGCTGAAATCTGTATCAAAATTTCTTAGGACATAACAAGACAGAGGAGAAATTGAAAGCAGTGACCAAGTTGTTAGGTATTTATTATTAAAAAACCCCATGAAATAACAAATTTTTTGCAGCTGTTTTCATCTGGGACCTGAAAATGGAGGGTTCATGAAAAGGTGAAGAAAATTTAAAACAGGGAAAATTAATCTGTGGACAATTTTCCCTGTTGCTTGTGTCAGACTGTTGGAGTAGGTGGGTCTTGTCAGTAGTTTTCTGGGACAGATTGAGGAAACTTCTCCTTTTCTCATATGTTGAAGAAGATCTTTTAGATTAAAGCATAGGTTAAATTTGGGAGGACTAGGGAAGCAAACTTCTTGGGAGAGGCAGTGTGGTTTCACTACATAAAATGGATGTTATCAACCAGCAGAACCCTTTGCCGAAACTTACACTGCATGCACAGAAATGGTTTACTCACTGTGACAACAAGTTCTAGTTTAATATCTCTTCTCAAGAAACACTTTTGAGACCACTGTAATAAACAGGGCACAACCTACATGAAGGTGTTCCTCTGAGAAAGAAGTTTCTACTGTATGAGTTGTTCTTTAGGGAAAGAAAATGCAAACCTTTTTTCTTTTTTTTTCAAAATCAGAGAATCATAGAATAACTTAGATTGGAAAAGATCTCTAAGATCATCAAGTCCAAGCATTAATCCAGTGCTGCCAAGTCTACCACTAAATCACGTCCTGATGTGCCACATCTGCACATCTTTTAAATACCTCCAAGGATAGTGATGCAACCACTTCCCTGGGCAGCCTGTTCCAACACATGACCAAACTTTCTTGAAGAAATTTTTCCTGACATCCAATCTAAACTTCCCTTGACATAATGTGTAAATTTCCTCTCATCCTCTGATTTGTTACCTAGGAGAAGAGGCTGATCCCCATCTCACCACACTTTCTTTAAGGTAGTTGCAGAGAGCAGTAAGGTCCCCCATGAGCCTTCTTTCCTCCAGGCTAAACTCCCTCAGCTGCTCCTCATCAGACCTGTGTTACAGACTGTTCCCTAGCTTTTTGAAGCATTTTTAAGCCTTCTGTCTTTCAAAAAAAAAAAAAACAAAACCAAAAACAACAAAAAAACAGAAAAGAGAAAATCAGTCATCAGCGTTTTAACTAACGCATGAAAGAATTTAAAGGGACTTCTGTGTCACGTTTCGTTCCCTAGGAATATAAAAAAGCAGGGCATCTCCTCTGCAATCACGCAGGAGGCGGAACCGGGTGAGGTAGGGGTCGGCGTCGCGCCTGTATCCCGACGGCAGCCCCGCAGGAGCGCCGGGGTGCGCGGGGCCGTGCGGGGTTGTGCGGAGCCGTGCGGGGCCGTGTGCTGGGCCGTGCGGGGCCGTGCGGGGTTGTGCGGAGCCGTGCGGGGCCGCGCGGGGTTGTGCGGGGTTGTGCGGAGCCGTGCGGAGCCGTGCGGGGCCGTGCGGGGCCGCGTGGGTTTGTGCGGAGCCGTGCGGAGCCGCGCGGGGCCGCGTGGGGTTGTGCGGGGCCGTGCGGAGCCGTGCGGGGCCGTGCGGAGCCGTGCGGGGCCGTGCGGGGCCGTGCGGGGCCGTGCGGAGCCGTGCGGAGCCGTGCGGGGCCGCAGCGCCCCCTGCCGCCCGCCCGCCCGCCCCCACGCCGCCGCGTGTCCGTGGTGGCGGTCCCCGCACGGACAGACAGCGCGGAGCGCCAGCGCCCACACGGGTGGCAGAAACCGGAGAGGAGCTGGGAGGGCGGGGGAGGAGGTGGTGGCAGATGCGGGTGGAAAAATAATCCGCGGGAAGGGCTGCAGGCCATGGCAAACAAGCCTGGCAGGTGACGGTAATATTCCAGAATGTTGTATAGTTATCAGTGTGGGACCCTATTATTAATTTTTGACTCGATACACAGACCCGAATTGAGAACTTTCTGAAGCCGCACGACCTCCCCTGCTCCGCTCTTTTCGCTGCTGCATTGCTCAGTGATTCAAGTCTAGAGATTCTTGTCCCCTCCCTCTAAACCCTCAGCATAGAGCTATCACACTCTATAGGATCCTCTTTCAATCTCAAATCTCAATCATGCTTGAACAGGACTGTGAATAATTAGATCAATTCACGTGACATTTTTTGTAACTAAGTGTTAAGACCGAATAAATGACTGCTCCTGACCCAGACATACCCCAGCCAGTATTACAACACCTGGTCACAATTAACATGAGCTGCGGCAGAGGCATCTTGTCACCCACCCTGCTTGTTAAACCTTGTTCTAAAATGGTTATTATTCCAAAACACAGAGCAACACCTCCAGCCCCATCATCATAGGAGAACAAGCTCACAAGGTGCATATTTTTCTGAGATGGGAGTTTTTAAGCTGAAAGGATTAAAAGCCAGCTGCTTGGGATAGATACTGAGAAAGGAAGCTGATGAGGAAGGACAAAAGTTAAGTTTGATGTGAGAGAAATGAGATATGGTTAAAAGGTAGGAATTAATTTAAGATCAGAGGGTTTTTTACCTGTCCTGCCTCCCTCTGATTTTAGCATATTTGTATTGAGTACAATTCTTACTTCAGGATCCACCACTCTGGGGGTGATTTGAGAAAAAGGCTACCACATGCAAAAGTGGAGGTTTTAAAGAGTTAATGAGTGAATATTAAGCTCATCCATTCCACTACTTTAAGGATTTTTTTTCAGGCATGACAGACATAACAACAGTTTTCCTGGAAGAAAGGGTCCATCTACCTCCCAGATCACAAAAATAATTTTGGAAAGTTGATCCAGAAAGTCACACCCAGAGGACATAGTCAGAAGCCAAATAAAACCAAAATTGTAGTTTGCTTTATGTAAATCTTCTGAGCTGTAGAGTGGAAGATTGTTCTATGTCTAGGAAAGACTTGACTGCTATGTAAAATATTATGCACCCTGAGCTGGACACAAATTCAAGATGCCTTCCTTGGTATGAAGAGAAAGGTTTTCATCTTTCACAGTTCTCCAGTTCCCAAGCTGTTGTCTTTCTGGTTAACTCAGACTTTCAGCACATTTTGGAGTGGTTTTCCCAGTCTTCCAAAGGCTACTTTTGTCAAGCCCCATTTGAAAATAAATTTTCAAAGCAAGTTGCATTCATCTGATAGTTGAACTAGCTTAAACAGAGCTTCTTGGTTTGGTATCTCTCCAGTAGATTAAGGCCTTTCTTGTCAGCACCACAACACGTAATCTCCCTTTTTGCCTTTTACAGGCATTTCCCCAAGTATGTGCCAACACATCTTGATGAAGCCTTGGCTCTGTCTATGGCAACTAGATGTTTGTCTGACTGCAGTGAGAACAAGACTTCTCCTACTGCCTTTATTTTTGTATAACCTATAAAAAGATAATGAAGATGGAAAGCAGGCATAAACAAACATTGTTCAGAGGCAGCAGTTTATTTTCATTTCAGCTTCACTCTAGTTCAGCAGTAGACAATATGATTATGCATGCTACATATTTGATATTCTTTACACAGCGCTTTCAGTCTCTGCAGTTTTTAATTTGGGTTTTCAGGAGGGTGGCTGATGTGCAGACTTTAACAGCAGTCCTTGAACAGGACAAGTAGAAGCTGAAAGATAAAGACGATGAATCAGAGCATTACCATTTTCCCAATGTTTCTTTTCTTGATTTTACTTTTTTTGAAAGGCTCATTCATGCTCTGATTTTCTATTTTGTCCTACACAAGTCTTCAAGACCTACACAAATTTAGGCCACTCAATATCATGTAAATACTTCTTACTATCACATTACTCATTTGTTTCTCACTGTAAAGCATCTGGAATCATGTCAAGTTCAAAACATCCTTCCTTACCCTACAAACCTTCACGGGAATAAAGGTACACCACAGCAGTGGCAAACTGTTGCAGTTTACATGAAAAGGAGTCTCATTTCCACTTAAACATGAGGCTGTCAGGCTGCTCACTACTTCCAGCATAGTCCCATATACTGTTCTTTACAGATGCAGTTCCAGCTCATCAGACATTTTGTTTGCATGTCTCATTCACAGTCTGGTTGCTACAGCTGTCTAACTTTTAGCTGCAAATCTGCTCCCTGTTGGTGTTTATATACACCCTTCCCTTTTCTGCTGTGGCCTTAGGAGTCACTCTAACGAGACAACATGAGTGAAGTGGAGTAATGCCATGTTGGGATGCACTGGCTTAGCTTGTATAATCAGAAGTTTAAATTGTTCACAGATCAGAAACCTAAAGCAAGGCAATACTCATCAAGCCAACTGAGTTGAGCTTTTGAGGTCATATTTTCAGGTGGTTTCTGCTGGTGTGTTTCAGAAATCAGAGCACATAGGTGGGTTTCCATCAGCTAAATCCCTGGCCATGAGCCAGGTGAATGTTCTCTGCTTTGAAAAGGGTGAAAGCAGAATCAGTCAACAAACCAACAGAAGTGGAGAAAGCTGAGCAGAGAAGGACATGGTGAAAGGCTAGGGAGGGAAGAAACCTGAGTTGCATTGATGGAAGGAACTTAGCATGCTTGGTGTACATACCTAATGCATGCCTCCTTTCAGCTGCCCCCTAGCACTCCCTGTCTCAAGAAGTGCTATTATTATTTTTATAGTCAATGGATGGAGATACATGTCTCCACAAAGAAATCACACTCATCTTTCTTAGGAATGAGATGCAGGGTTTTACTCAGACATCTGCAAGTGCAGACCATTGCCTGTGCATGCTGTGGAAAGGTGGCAACCAAAATGAAGTGTATGTTGGGTGCCTGAATGAGAAAGACTCATCCTTAATACACTTTGGCAAAGAGAAGATGTTGTCAAAGTGATGCCAGCTCAGAGCTCAGACAGTTCCAGAAGACACAAATGGCAAGGAGGAGATGGCAACAATCCTTACTCATTTCTTCCTACTTCCAGTTTTGCTCCTTCACTGCCTGCAGAAAGACTCATCACATTCATCCTCAAGTGCTTTGTGATATATTTACCTTTTCTTTCTTCTTTCAAGTCTGCACCTAGCTTTATGTGCAACTGTCTCAGGAGCTGAGGGAGAAAATAAAATGGAAAATAAAGCAAAAAGCCAAGGCCTGAGGGCAGAAATATTTCAGGCTGCCAGGAGAAAGATGTTATTTTATGATTCACTGCTCATTTGTACTGTTGATGGCTGGCTTTAGGGAATTAATGGAAATCAGACATGTTTCACCCAGCCAGTTGTACAGTCTTACTTCTGTTTGGTGTAGTGGTGGGTACATGGTTACTGTAGCTCCTGTAAGGCTAAAAAGTGACCTTCCAAGCTGCAGTCCCTGCAGAAAGGCTTATAGAAGGCATTCTGGAGAGATGATGCCTTTGAGGAACCAGAAGCTTTCCCACTCTGCTCTTTATGCATAAGGATAAAGGACTTCTGCTACTTGGGGCATCCTCTGGGCAGCCTCATCCAGTGCCTCAACACCCTCCCAGTGAGGAATTTCTTCCTAATATTTAATCTAAACCTGTCCTCTTTCAGTTTAAACATTCCCCATTGTGCTATCACTACATGTCCTTGTAAAACATTCCCCTCCAGCTCTCTTATAGCCCCCTTCAGGTGCCTGCAAGGTGCCAAAAGGTCTCCCCAGAGCCTTCTCCTCTCCAGGCTAAACAACCCCAAATCTCTCAGCTTGTCTCCAGAGGAGAGGTCATCCTGACCTCTGATAATCTTGGTGGGCCTCCTCTGGCCATGTCCCAATGCCTCCATGTCCTGCTGTACCCCAGAGCTGGACACAGCACTCCAGGTGTCTCACAAGAGCAGAGCAGAGGAGCAGAATCCCCTTCCTTGACCGGCTGCCCACACTGCTTTTGATGCACCCCGGGATGAAGCTGCCTCTCTGTGCTGCAAGTGTACACTGCCTGCTCGTGGTGAGCTTCTCATCCACCAACACTCCTGAGTCCTTCTGCCCAGGGCTGCTCTCAGTCCATGTTCCACTCAGCCTGTGTTTGTGCTTGGAACCCTGATCCAGGTGCAGCACCCAGCACTTGGCCTTATTGAACATCATGAGGTTCCCACAGGCTCATCCCTCAAGCCAGCCCAGGACTCTCTGGATGGCACCCCTTCTCTCCAGTGTGCTGACTGCAGCACACAGCTTGGTGTCATCAGCAAACTTGCTGAGGGTGCACTTGATCCCACTGTCCATGTCATTGATAAAGATGTTAAACTGTATTGGTCCCAATTCCAACTCCTCATGAATACCACTCATCACTGCTCTCTGCTTGGACATCAAACCATTGACCATCCAGCTAATTCCTTATCCACCGATTGGTGCCTCTGTCAAATCCAGCTCTGTCCAGTTTAGACACAAAGTTTCATGCAGGACAGTTGCCAATTCTTTGCACAAGTCCAGGTAAAGGATGTCAGTCTCTCTTCCCTCACACACCTAAGCTGTAACCCCATCATAGAAGGGCACCAGATTTGCCAGGTGCCATTTGCCCTTAGTGGAGTCATGTTGGCTGTCACCAACTCCTTATTTTCCATGTTCCTTCTCATAGTTTCCAGGAGGATCTGCTCCATAATTTTGACAGGCTCTGAGACTGCCTGGCCTGTAGTTCCCCAGGTATTTTTTTTTTCCTCTTTGAAAAGGAGACTTATGTTTTTGCTTTTCCTATCAGTGGGAATTTCACAGTACTGACACATCTTCTCAAATATGATGGATAGGGGCTTACTTCCTCTGTCAGCTCCCTCAAGATTCTCACATGCATCTCATCAGGTCCCATAGACTTGTTCACATTCAGGTTCCTTAGATGTTTTCAAACTTGGTCTCCTACAGCAGGCAGTTCTCCATTTTCCCAGTCCTTGCTTTTGCCTTCTGTGGGAAGGAAGGTGCATAATCATCCTCCATCTCACAGTGGGCAAACGTTGACCTGTGCTGCAGGGTTTGGTGCTTTCCAACGTAAGGATGCAAAAGGGAAGTGCATGAGAACATCTGTGTTTGGTAACGTTGTTTCTAAAGGAGCATCTATAACACATAGTGGCTTTTTCTTTAGACTTCCTCTGCAGTATTATGGGACATACTTGTAGAGTGTGCCTGTGTTTTTGAAAGGTTCTCTGAATAGAGCTTCCACTGAGCTTCAATACACAAATGCAGAGTTAGCAAATTCATACAGTATGTCTGCATATTCAGTTTGACTTCTTTTTAAAAGAGGTAATCCTTCTACAATTTTGTTGTACTTTAACTAAAATTACTGTCCCATAGCAGAGATCTAGACTTTATTGCATATGATTTCTATTTCTGTTTTGCAGTTCTTGTTATGACAGCAGTTGCTTTCACTTCTACAATGACTCAAAATACATCTGAGATCACATGTGGGTTTATCAGCCAGAAGGATGAAGGTTCAGGAGCACCAGAGACATCAGTATCTCCTAAGGTGATATAACAGGGATCAAGTTGCTTATAAAATGTTCCTGTTCATTCCAGAAATACCTTCCCAGGAACTTACAACACCTTAAACCTTTAGAATGTGAGGACATCACAGTCAAAATCACCAGGGTTATGCCAAATACGGCTACAGAAGGTTAGAGGGATATATATCTGAAAATTCATACTTTGAAACTATGAATAGTTAAGTACCAGTTTTCGCTAAAACTGGCTTTTTAATTAACACCTTGATATTGTCTTATGTCAGCATGCTTGAATATTGCTGGATGTTGCTGGCAACATGTCAGAGTAAAAATATATATGAAAATATGTGCCCTTAAGGGGAGACTGCCAAGGCCATGGTGTCTGTGTGCCATAGCTGCTGGGACTGACGAGGAAGCTGTACTGCCCTCTATTCCCACCACCAAAGCCCATAAATCCCTGCCAGGTCCAAACCTTGACTTAGACACCAAAGCTGGGCAATGAATCAAATACAATTTTATTTTCTTCTCTTCTGACTCAAAATGGTAGAAGGCCAGGTGGAGGTGACGTGTAACTAAATTATAAATTAGCTGAGACCTGTGGTTAAAATATTTCCTGATGATTCTTGTTTCAAGGAAGTCTTACAAAATCTTTTTCATTCCTGAACAAATAAATCAATAATTCAAAAAACAAATGAAGGTATAGCAGCCAAAGCTGTGCTGTCCTTGTATCTGATAAGACAGAATATAGCTGTTATCTCTAGGTACTTCACAGGTCAAGAGAAAGGAAAAGGAGAGAAGCATGAGAAGAGCCAACCAAACGAGCAAAATAGGGATGCAATGAACTCTGTCCTTTCATAAACTTATACTGGATAAAATTCATCCAACAAAGCAATGGAGACATTTAGGGCTCCTCTTCAGATGGAGCAACTTACTTGCCACCTTTTTATGCAGCTAATCTCAGGGACTCATTAATCCACTGGTGGCTTTCAGAATGAGTGTGGAAGATTCTGCTTCTGTTTGCAATTCTCCTTTAGCTGTACACAGGGGTGAGGAAATGAAAAATATGACGGCACCCAGCCCAAATGTTCCTTACCCACTAAAGCCTCCAAGGAGTTGAGGAGCAGTCTAGCCAGATGATGCAGTGACAAGCAGTGAGATACTAAAATAAACCCAACATTCTGACCCTGCCTTTGCATCCCAATTGCAAACAGAAAGGTTTTATTATAGTTCTCTGTCTCACTATGATTCTAAATAAAAGGAAACAAAATCAAGTGTAAAGAATAACCTGTATCACTAACTGAAATTATAATGGCTCTGGCTAAGATTGTTTTGTGGTGTCTGTCTGGAGAACAGAATTGACTAATTCAACAGGAATCCTATAGAGTTTCCTCTTGCAGTAGAATTCTACATATTTATTAATAGGTTGGATGGTAGAAATGAAAAAAGAGCATTCTTTAGGAATATTTGAATGCAAAAAAAAGCAAATAAAGCTAACTGCTAATAAATACCTCACAGTCTGCCCTCTGGCATTGCAGGTTTCTAATATTTTTGAAGATCTTGGATGTTACTTGAATTCTCAAGGAACAGAGAACATCTACCAAACAATTAAAAATGTGGAAGTCAATGTATTTGAAGATATTGAATTAAGAATTACAATGAGCATTTCAAATATCATTTCATGCTTTTGGTTCTTTAAAAAGAGCAAAGCCTGTAAACTTTCTTTTGACTCAGAGAATAGGTAAGTCAATGGATGTACTGCATCAAAGATCCTTTAAGAGATCTTTTCTTTTAGAATGCAAATTGAATGTTTTCTGTGACTGTGCCTGTGTTTGATTTCATGTTATGCATTATCTTTTTCAATCTCTTAATCCTTAACTGTTGTCACCCAGCAGCACATTACTGATTGTCATTTAGATCAATGTACACATAGGAATCTGAAAACCAAGAACATTTTAAAATAATCTTGTTCCTTTAATTTGTATAGCATCATGCATGGGTGTCTCCAGGCACTTTCTGACATTAATGGATTTGAGCTTTGCCGTGCTCATGAGTAAAAATTGTGATTTTATAGTTAAAGAAACAGAGGCATGAAGAAATATGTGACTTTTAGGATCACAGTACGGATCAAGAACAACAGCATTTTAACTCTCACAGCCAAACCTGGACTGGAACCTGAGACTGCATTATTGCCTTCCCATGCAAAACTTGTAGAATGAGACTGTAGGTAAAGCATTTGGCTGTGGAGCTCCTGAACTGCCTCAAGCTCAGGAAGGCCATCCTTCCCAAGGCGCAGCACTAAGCATGTGGTACTGTGGCTGTAAGTTCCTATGTGCTGCTTATGTAGGAAGGCACATGAAGGAAGTATTTCAGGTTGAAGGGCACTATGTAAATAATGAATACCTGTGTCTTTGAAGGGTTTTTGCAAGTGCTAAAGAGCTAACATTCGATTGTGTGTGCTGCATACTGCCTTCTTCATATTACCGTGACAAATACAACTTTACTTTCTGTTTTATAGATATATTACATCTTTGGCTTTTTCCCGAATAAAAGGAGCACAAGCTGGAAATTACACCCTCTTGGTCACGAGTAAAACAGGCAATTACACAGTAGTTGTGCCTGTTCTCATCCGAGGTAAGTATATCTACATGAAAGGGGTCATTCCATCAATAGGTTCAAGGGCAGAGGCTCAAGTTCAGTCAAAGCAATGAAGCTTTCATGTGCTGCACTTCAAGCATCTTCCTAAATTAGCATAGCACTTGGAGCTGTCTTCGGAGGCTGAAGTCAGAACCACAAACTATGTGAGAGTCAGCTTTCTCTAGTCAATAAACCATGCAAATGAACAAATAAAGATGTAAATGTGCAGCTTTCTTCTCCCCTGTGAAAAATTCCCCTCTGTGTCAAAAGGGACAAGCTGATGGTGCCTCTTTTTTTTTTGTGCTTTCAAGGCTCGTGGGCTAGATTTGTTTGCTTTCATTTTAACCTGTTTATTGTTGGTGTTGCTAGCTGGGTTGTAATCTGGACCAGATCAGGATGTCCCTTTTATATTCTGGTCACACTTTGACCCGCTGCCACTTTTCCCCTTGTGCCTGCTGCTGGGTCTCTCACTTCTCTCACTGCTTTTCCTCTTACAGTTCTGTGGATGGGAAGAGGTACACTGAGGAAAGGGGAAAGAGAAAGTCCCTCTTCTCAGTGCCAGCTTTGACTTGTTCAATGTCTTTTAAAGCAAAACCCATCAGTTCTGCAGCTGCTCAACACAAGTGTGCCCAAGAAGCTGAGGTTTTATCTGCTGTTAAATGCTCATGACAGAGCACCTGTGAGGTGAACTTTTTGAAAGGCTCCCAGTGGGAGTGGATTTGATTGAGTTTTCTCAAGGCTCACACAAGAGACATCTCTGATGCAAAGGCAACAGCTGCAACAAAGTGCAAGCTTCTGTTTCTAACTAGGGGTGTCCAAAAACATCTCAAAAAACCCCATAAAGACACATGGTAACATGATTTTTTAACAGAACAGAAAGATTATATTATTTTGTCTGGAAAGGGACAAATTTAAAGATAAAATTTAAAACTGCAAAAAGAAATTTCAAAGGCAAAAACCTCAATCCAAGCAGCTAAAAGACTAGTGAACCCTTCCAGGTTTAACAAGAACTATTACTTGCCTTGATCTTAATAAACTGTGACTAATCAACATTTGTTTTTCCCTCTTTATTTATTTTTAAAATATTTCTTCTGTTTAACTTTTTTTTCTGTTTCTGGTGTCAGAAAAGTCACCTCCAATCTCTCCTTGTTTAATTTGAAAGCTTAGTGCATGCCTCAATTGTAACTTTAACAGCTTCATTCAGGGGGACAAGGTATTAAGCCTTTCATTAAGAATTTCTATCTCTATATCAATTAGGCTTTAGAGGTAAAAAGTGTTATTACATGTGCGAGCAAGGATAGTTCGAAACAATATCAGTAAAAGTCTTTTCCATATCAATTGCTTGGATTGCTTTCTCTTAGCTCCCATGAATTTAATGTCATAATTACGTCTCTTACAAAATCCTTCAGGCTAGATGTGAATCCTTCAATTTGATAGTGAATCTCTCTAGGTAAAAAATACCTCTTAGGCCTATCCTATAAGACATAAATGAGGAGAGAAATTACAAAGCCATGAGTACTACTTTCACCTTAGTGGATCACCTTGTCCACAATGGAAGTATGACTGAGGAAAATGTCACTTTTACATGTGGCAGCTGCAATTTCATTGAAAGATGACTTAAAACTGGACTCAGTGCTTTTCATTTTGAGTCAAACCTTTAGCAGTTTTAATACATTAAATTTTTCGTTTCTGGTCCAGGTCTGTGCCTGAGAGGCTCAGGGTGCTGGGAATCGTCTAGGAATCATTTCCCTCTGGGTTAGAGATGCAGGGTAGAGAAGTTTTCTGGTTATCAGAAGTCATTATCACTCCTTCTGTCTCCATCATGTGTCTGATCTGACTGAGCAAACCCCATTTTGTGCACAGATTTTGTAGTCTCAACAGATACTCCACCAAAGGACAGGCTCAGGATGTGATTTCAAAATCACAGCTGCTCCTGCCCAGGGAAATGAATAGCAACCACAGCAAATCAACACCTCTCAGTATCAGTCTCAGGATTATCCCCTGGCATATAGAGGCCGGCCTTTGGTACAGGGAAGCTGTGCATTTATCAATCAAGGCTGAAAAGCTCATGAGACCAACTCACAATACGCCTAGGGCTTAATCATTTTCTGCTCCCTCAGTGTTGAAACTCCTGAAACAAATCACAGCTCTGTATCTTTATGTACTACAAAATGAGCAAAACACTGTTTCAAAATTATTTCAGCTTTCTTAAACATTTGCGTGATTTTTATCAGGAAAACCAGCCAAACCCTATTTCAGGAAAAGGGAAAAACCAGATTCTATCAAGTGCATATCTGAGAGCTACCCCCAGGCCTCTGTGGAATGGATATTCTGCAAAACACCTGAAAAGAGGTATGTGTGTGTCTATGTGCATGTTGAAACTAAAAGTTTGCCATCTTCTGAAGAAAAAGCAACAGAGTGAGAAGAAATGATGTCAAGATGTGCTGGGGAAGGTTTAGATTGTGTATTAGAGAAAGTTTCTTCACTGATAGGGTTGCTAAGCACTGTAACAGGCAGCCAAAGGAAGCAATTGAATCACCATCCCTGCAAGCGTTCAAAAAATGTGTAGCGTGGCACTTGGAGACATGGTTTAGTGATGAACATGGCAGAGTTTGGTTGATGGTTGGACTCAATAATCTTAGAGATCTTCTCCAGCCTTAATGATTCCATGATTCTACACTGCTTAGTGTGCCTACTGAGCTGGGGAGATAACTGAAGAAGAGCTTTTGATTCAGAATTTTTGGAGATGGGCTCTGCTGGTTGGCACACCCACGTGCTGGTGGAAAACCTATGTCCACGTGATCCACTTTTGGAGTGCTACAACACACTTTTCCTAGAAATTTTGACTATTGTGCTCTTTTGGAAATTGTCAGCTCTTGGCTTTAGAAATGTTATTCCAAATAAATATTTTGATGTCCCAAGAGCAAATCAGAGGCATCTTGTTTCCCTCTAGTTTTTCACATTGTTTTTAAATTTGAATTTTACAATCATAGAACCTTTGGATTGGAAAGGACCTTTAAAGCTCATCTTTAAAGTCTAAGTGCAGTGCAATATGCAAGTACATCTTCAATGAGATCAGGTTCCTCAGAATCTTGACCTTAAATGTTTCCAAGCATGGAGCATTTGCCACCTCTCTGGCAACCCGTGTCAGTTTTTCTCCATCTTCGTAATAAAAAAAAAAAAAAACATATTCCTTATGTCTAGTCTAGATTTACCTTCTTTTAGTTTGAAACTCCTTGTTCTGTTGTAACAGGCCCTGCTAAAAAGTTTATCCTGATCTCAATGATAAACCCTCTTTAACTACAGGAAGGCAGCTGTGATGTCTTCCCAGAGCTTTCACTTCTCCAGGCTGACCAATCCCAGCTGTCTCCATAGGAGAGGTGCTTCAGCCCTATGAGCTTCTTTGTGGCTTCTGCTGGACTCTCTGCAATATGGCCACATCTTTCTTGTGTTGAAGGCCCCAGAACTGGGTGAAATCCTCTAGATGGGGTCTCATGAGAGTGTAGCAGGGGGGCAGAATCATCTCCCTTCATCTGCTGGCCACACTTCTATTGATGCAGCTCAGAATACGATAGGTTTTTGGGCTGTAAGTGCACATAACTACATATCTACCAGTTCTCCCAAGTCCTTCCCAGCTAGGCTGCCCAAGTTCTGTTCATCCCCCAGCCTGGACTGATACCAGGGATTACCCTGACGCTGGTGCAGCACCTTGTGCTTGGCTTTGTTGAATGTCCTGAGTTTCCCATAGGCCCACCTCTTGAGCTTTTCCAGGTTCCCCTGGATGCCATCCCATCCCCCATGTGTGCCAAGTGTACCACACAGCATGGTGCCATCTGTAAGCTTCCCACTGTCTATGTCATTGGTGAAGGTACCAGTAGGTCCCAGTACAGAGCCCTGAGGGACACTGCTTGCCTCTGAGGGCCAACTGGACAGCGAGACATTGAGCACTACTCTCTGAATGCAACCATCCAACCAAAGTCTCAGTCACCAAAGAGTCCACCCATCAAATCTGTATCTCTCCAATTTAGAGAGAAGGATGCTGAAGGGGAACATGTCCACAGCTTTACAGAAATCCAGGCAGATGGCATCTGTTGCCATTCCCTTGTCCACTGATACTGTCACTTCATCACAGAAGACCACTAGGCTGATCAGGCAGGACTGCCCTTGGTGAAGCCATGTTGCCTGTTTCAAATCACGTCCCTGTGCCTTAGCAAAACTTCTAGGAGGCTTTGTTTTGTGACCTTCCCAGAGGTAAGGCTGACAGCTTGGCAGTTCCCATGGTCTTCCTTTCTACCCTTTTCTAAAATTATGCAATGTTTCCCTTTTTCCAGCCACTGGAAACTTCACCAGGAGCATTAGAGCTGAGAAGACAAGGGATCATGATTTTTTGAGCTAAATCATGGTTCCCATTCTATTAATATATGAAGCTTATTCTATTAAAAGGGCAATAATGCCTTTCTCTGCAGCATGGCAGTTCAGGGTCTGGATCTCATAATAGACACTGGATTTCCAGCACCTCCCACAACCAGGAAATTAGTGATGTGAAGTGAAAGCTCAGCCTCTATGATTTCGCTCTCATCTGGGTTTTGATCACGTCATTACCTGTCTAAGAACCAGTCTGAGCATATTCAGGTCATTTCAGCCCACATTTCTGCCTAGACTGTGACATTTTTATTTTCTTATCTTCACCTTTCCTAGTTCCTTTTTATTCAATAAGTGAGATCCAGTTTTCCCGCTATTGTTTGCATATTCTTATGGTTTGGAGATTTATCAGATTTATTTGCTTGAGGTTAACCAAAAGAGTCAATGAATAATTATGCTTGTAATTGCAGTTGCCCTTACAAAAGGTATGAAGAAACTGGAGAAATAGATGGCATACAGATGGTGCAACATGAATTATTTCAAACTTACATATGGTGCTGTGCAGTTAATGTCCTGGGCAGAGAATGCACCAGACTCTTTACAATAGGTAACTTCCCTCTAAGGTTTACTTGCATGTGAGCTCAATCCTGCTGCCAAAGTTAATTGCACTACCCATCTGAGCATAATTTCTGGTCCAAGCTACTTGTTTGTAATCACTGGAATAAAGTGATTTAAAACTAACAGCGAATATGATTGCTCTGTTACACATTTAAAACCTAATTCCAATAGCTCTTTGTGGTCTCTGTAAAAAGCTTCTTGCCTTTCTACATTTGCTACACTTGTATTGACTTTTTGCTCATGCTTTTAGGACTATGTGCATGGAAAAGCTCTCCAAAGTGTTATCAAACATATATATTTATATATAATTATTAACTAATATATACACTCAGGTTTGCTCACCCGTTGGTTTTTTTTTTAATAAACCCAACCTGAGCTAAGAGCTATGCTGCATTGTGCCTAAAGGTGTCTTGTGAATCATGACAAAATTTGGTTTGAGACATCTAAATCCATGAAGGTTACTAATTTGATTTTTATGGTAATTATCATTACAATGTAAAAATGAGTATCTATACAGCATTAGCAGAAAAAATGTTGATCTAAATGAGCATTTTCCAGGCAAAGTGATGGTTGTTTCAATGTCTATGTTTTGGTTTTGTAGATTTAAATGAAAGACAAGCAGCACCTTTACCTGAACTACTGCTTAAGGTCGGGGAACCATTGCTGATCAGATGCAGAGCTGTTCACCATAATTATAAATTCAGAATACAACTATCTTTTGAAAATAGAGAAGTTGAGCAGGTAAAAAGACAGGGCATATTTAAAAATTGGTTGTATTGGGCACTGTCAATTGATTAAGCATGAATCTCTTTTGAAAACCAGGGTAGCTACATTGAAGGATTAGAATATCAAGCAAACCTCTCAGCAATTCGGATCCAGTACGTGTTTGCTTTAGCAGCAGAAAGAAATGACAGTGGACATTATACCTGTTCTTCTACTGCTCATCCGAATCAAACTGCTTTGATCACAGTTCTAGGTAATTCCAATCCTTGGTGTTAATTTTGTCTCTCAGTTGTTTTGCTTTGTTTTCAATGTGTCCGTTCTTTACTTGCAGATATGCAGTGTATGTTTATAGTTCCCTTGCTAAGGAAAAAGTCTGTTTGCACTTACAAGCAATCCAGGAGAGCCAAGAGATTAATCTGAACTGAGTCATTCTGGTACCTGAATACAATTAACCTTTTCTTTATATTGCTTTTCAAATCATTCCCTTTAAAAGACAGTGCTTTTAGAAGTGAAATGAAATGGCACTGTTCTAAACATCTCTAAGATGCAGTCTATGTGTTTGTTTCAATGACATCTCCTGGGAACACAGGCTGGGATTCATCTCATATGTTGGTGACTCTCAATCAGTGTGCCACAGAGCCATAGTTTTTAAAATCAAATTTCATTCTACTTAAGCAACATGCTGATTTAAAAGCCAGCAGTGTTCAATGTAGTTGAGAGCAGCCTCAACTGCAAACTTTGTTTCTCAAATGGAAATTATATACAAAGAGGCCTAGGTCTGGAAATAAGGCATGAAAAGGAAAGCTGTAGGTAAGACCACACTGCTGGGGTAGGTATGGGGTGTAATTTAATGACTGTGTGCCTGGAGCTGGAGCCTCTAGCCCTGAAAACAAGGCTCTCTGAAGCAGTCACCATATGTTTGACTGTAGATGGAGTTGCTCTTAGGGTTTACCAGACCTGGGCTAGGAATGGGAGGAAGTGAGAATACCCCAGTCTTCAGAAATTACTTTCCCAGGGCAATATCCTCTTTTCAGCTTCTGCCTACCACTGAGCAGGAAGTTCTCTCATCATTTACAATAACTGAGTACGATACCTGTGCAGTTTTTATACACACATCTCCTTGGTAAACAGGAACGTAGGGGTGAGGGTGTACTGTAGAGGTAGGGCAAGATCCTCTTTTTTATCCACAGCTGTGCATAGGTCAGAAATAGTGGCTTTTTGGATTTGTGAATTACCAGGTGTGAGCATTGATGACAGTCAGAGAGAATATTTGAGTCACTGTCCCTGGAAGGCTGTATTTCTGAGCAGGGTATTTTTTTCACTGCAATGTACCAAACTGTATTGATTGTCTGTGCCCTCCTTAATACCCCTTTATGCCGACAAAAGTTCTGAGGGTTCACTGGTTTTGCTGATGGAAAAATCTATCTGTTTACTGACATGGTGGATTAAAGTGGCTGATGTTGTCATACCAAGCTAACAGCTGTGCTTCTCTCTCCGAGGTTCTACAGGAATATCTTGTGCTTCTGATCCATCCCAGCATTCAGCCTAATGTGTTAATGTCAATCACTGTGGGTGTGAGTTTATGCTAATAATTCGGATTCCACTTCAGCAGTGTTACAGATACAGATTTCACTCAGCTGCCCATGTCTTAGGATAGCAATTTCTGAAACAATCAGGGTCACACCTTTAAGCCATTACTGTGTGTGATCCAACACCTGTAGCTTCACTGGGAATCATCATGGTGTAACTTATCCAAGAGAAAACTGATTTGGTTGGCACACACTCCATTGCCTGGAAAGCCTGGCTACCATAGCTATATGGATGGGTGTTCTTCAAATCTCTAATAATGCCTTGCAGCCAGACAGCTTTGATTTGCTCTTTGGTAATTGATACGTCACCAATTTGTCCCATTTTGTGTGACCATCAGGTCAGGCAGGGTGGTTAAACCACTTTAAAGCACAGCAGAGATCATGCCAACAGCTGTGGCTGCGAGGATCTTTCTTATTGCAGGTCTTATGTTCAGTTTCTACCAGTGTTAAATAAAGAATTTTTAGCACTACGCAATCTTAAAGAATGTGTAAGTTATTTTGCAGCACAGTATATTAAAAGCAAAAAATAAAGAAATATGGGGAACACAGAGACTTGTTCGATCTCAAGAGTTTTATCTCACCTCTCTGGCATTGCTAAGTGTAAATAGTCAAAAATACAGTTAAGCCTGCCAAAAATTATAAACCAAGTAATAAAGTGTCATTTTCCTTCTCCTCCAATAAAGAAACTACACTTTTTTTCTCAATTGTTTTCCAGAGAAACAGCTTACACTGCTCCAAGGTCCTTATATGCTCTCTGTGGAAAGCCTTTACTCTTGGCTGGTTGTGCTCTTAACAGTACTCTCAGAGATGATATTCTGTCTGGAAGGGTGAGGACCAAAAGATGAAGGCTCCATGTATAAAATCAATAAGCCTTTAATATCAAAAAATTGGAGAGCAGTCACGAAAGCAGTAGTTTCTTGTTTTGAAATACTGAAATGTTTGGAGTTTTTATCAGAGTTTCCAGGTAGTAAGTAGGCGAAGACAGATAAAACATGCCAAGCAGAACATAGGGCTACACTAAGACGAAAAACACTCAAAAGGAGAAAATAGGTCCAGCAATATTTTTATGGTGTGGTTTTTCACCATGTAGCTGATTAAACACCACCACAAATTTTCCAGAGGTTGTACAGTCCTTGGAGATGCCCAAACCAAACAGGGCATGGCTCTGAGTAACCTCATGTAGCTGGACCTGCTCTGGGCAGTAGTTTGACTACATATCTCTTCCAATGTATGTGGTTCTGTGATCTTTCCAGAGTTGATCGTAACACCACTGGTGTCTTTAGGACAGCCTCTCCCTACACATCTGCTATTTAGTCTCTTTGGATAGGATTCATTCCAAGCCATGAGACACCTAGCCCAAACAATGGCTTTGGTTCCTTCATCAGTCAGTGCCAAGAAACAGTACTTCCAGAAGCAGTTCAGTACATCTTTGTTATCTTCTGCTTTAGGATGGGATACATCTGAATCACCTTTTTCATTCCACTGAGTTTATGAGAGGTCCAAACAAGTAGCTTAGGTGAATCACAGAACTTTTGACACCTCCACTAGGTGAAACAAATCCCACCCTAGCAGGGCAAATACCAGCAGCACATGGTTCGTGGACCTCTTTAAAATATTTTCCATGTTGCTGCCATCTTGCATTAAATAAGTTAAATTTAAATGGAGAAATACAGGAACAGCTACAGGACCCATTTGCAAAATCTTCAGCTCATTTCAGGAAAGGAGAGAGAACTACTGTCAGCATCTGATTATGATGGTAGTGCCACCTTGTTCTGTTTCTGTAGAAGGAAAGCCAAGAATTCCAGCTGTTAACAACTGGAATACACACCTAAACCAAACCAAATAAATAATGATATTATCGGCCCTGTGACTCTGTGGGGCACATTGAAGAGAAATGTCAGACCATTTTGGAAGTGCTCTGGTCTGACCAAATATGCAACTTCATTAGGCTCAAATCATCTGTCTGCAACTGAACACAATGACCATATTTCAGTACTATTTTGAAGCATTATTTTATTTTGATTAACAGGATAACTTTTGTCATGCAACATGGTTTTTGCTTGTGATCACCAAAATGAAAAACATACAGATGTTAAAATGTCTTCATTAAAGTCTAGCCTTTCTAATACATATTTTCTTTCATTTTCTCCTCCAGAAAAGGGATTTATAAATATAACTGACTCTAAAGAAGATTTTGAAATTGGTGAGGAAGAGTTTTGCTTTGAAGTTAACTTTACAGCGTATCCTCCAGTTAGATGCATGTGGCTATTTTCAAAAAAAACATTTCCATGTATACAAAGTTACAGTGTGGATGGACGCAGGTATTTGAACATTTTGTAATAATTTAACATAATCATGTTTCCTCTTTATATCTCATTTGGATGGTTCACTGTCGATATTTTGTACCCTCTTTGTGTTTTCAAAATATGAATGGGCCACATGGTGGGACTGTGTTAACAGAAGGCATTCAAACATAATTTTGGCTTTCAACAGCAGTTCACAGATAACTTGCAGAATTGCTTTATTCTCTGTTTATAATAAACTCTTTGCTAAGTTATGCATCCAGCAACCCTCTAGTTTATACGCATTTTGCCATTCCCCTTCTCTCTAACATGATTTCTGAGTTACAGATCTGTTGCAGTTTTCATTCTGGACCACAAGTTCTGCATGTTCCTATTTTGTCATCCTGTTGTTGATGATGTTCCCAGTGTCTTTCAAAGAGCTCAGAGCAAGCCCAGGGCGCTGCAGTTCCCAGGCCTCAGCTGGGTTTGCTGGGCTGTGCCTGTGTCACAGAAACATGCCGTTCTGCTCGTTACCCAGGTCATGGATTCTTCCGCTGCTGCAGCAAAACATGTTTTCAATAAACCTGTTAGTTATCTACCTTTTCTGTTATTTCCTACAATGGACTTCTGGCATGAATCCTGTTAAAGGCTAATGTTTTCTCCATTCCCTAGGCACTCTAACTTCTTGATAACATTATCTAATTTCCTTCAGGGTTTCTTTCAGAGTAGTCCCATGGTTTTGCAGGTAACAGCTTTTACTCACCTCAATGAAAGTAAAGCCAAGCTGCTCTTTTCAAGTTTTTCCATTAAAAGTCAGTAGGCTGTAGGCAGGAGTTAATGCAACTGCTCTGATTTCTTCTTATACTCTTAAAACTTCTGTCATCATCTTCATAAGGCTGTGTCAAAGCCTTGATTACACTTTTTATGATTTCTTTCATAGTATTTTGGTACTTTCGATTTTATCCACCAGCTTGTCAAGTTATCTTTGCAACTGGCTGGCCTTTTCATCTGCATCAGATGGTGTATTGGAGTCAGACCTCAGTGAAGTTCAGAGACAGCTCAGCTCAGGTTAGCAAATTGTCATCTCCTGGCAATGGCCACAGGAACTCTGTCCCTGCTGATAAAGTGAGGGCTGTCAGCAAACTTTGATAGCACTGGGTGGGTGCTGGTGACTAATCTGCAATGCCTGACATGGGCTTGGCAGAACTGTGCTTTGTGACAAGACTGATTTTGGAAATGGGGTCTCAGGGGACAGCCACGAGCATTTGCTCATCCTTGTCCAATAGGTACCTCCCTCCAGCTGATAACACGGAGCTGATTTGCTTTGCAGCAAATAGGGACCTCTCCTCACTGCTTGTACCAGCAGGACTCAGTTTTGCTTGGATGATTGACAGTGGGTGTAAATTCAATCCAGATAAGAATTAAGTTCTATAGAGTGTGCCAACAAAAATAATGTTGAGGACTTTTGAAATAATTTAGGCGGCTGTCATTAATCAGAAAGGTGCAATTGCTGGCCTGGGATTTATGAGTCACTTGAGAGCCGTGGCAGCAAAGAAGCAGCAGTTGCTGAGTGCTGATCACCACCTGCCGGATGGGGGAAATGCAGCTTGTGTCCCTGGAGCAGTGTCTGGGCTGGCTCAGCCACAGCCACAGCCACCAAGCATTGCTGGGGCTTGGCCTGGTGGCTGCTTCAAACACATAATTCGGCCATTTGTCTTTCAGTGCTGTTGGACAAATCGGATTTTTTATGTTTATTTTGGGTAGTTATTCCTTGCATTTGTTTGCATCCTATTTATATTATGGGAAAATAAAATAGAGGGAAAACCACATGAATTTGCTGATTATTTCATCTGACAAGTACATTCTTCTGTATGGGCATCCCTCACAGAGATCCAATTTTGGCTGAATAAAAGCATTGCATAGGTATGTCTCACCTGAGGACAAAGGGTAGGGGTACATATTTCATTTAGTTTGAAGCACCCACAAGCAGCAAGGGGTAGGGAGGTCAGGAGATTCTGCCTGCAAGCTGTAGCCTTGCAGATTTCAACGTAATTTTAAAGCAGAAAGTTTCTCAAAGCAACACAATATAGTCATCCCATATCTAAACACCTTGTTAGTCTCACTTTTCATATTCTAGCTAATTTCTGTGAGATCCTGTCTCCCAGCACTTCTACTTTTTCCCTTTCATATCCTTTTTCATTTCCTATTTTTATTTTTCCTTATTTCTGCTAGTTTCTTGTAAAATTATTCCTTCAGATTAAAGATCATATTAAATTTTAATAATTAGCTCTGTAGTGTTCTTTAATTTTTCATTTCAAAACTCAGCGATCCATCCCTTCTGTCACTACACTTACTGTATATTTTCAGACATTCCTTCAGAATTTCCATTTCCTATTTGCTTTTGTGGGCTCTCTGTTTCAGCACACTGCTGATTTTCACTTCCCCCCTAAGAGCTAATGACTTTTCATGCACAAAATGTCCTCTGTTAAATTTATAATACTTAGCTCACATCCCCTTATATTTTCAGGTATTGAAGACACTCTTTTAATTTTTTTTTCTGATAATTTCATTATGATATAATCCTTCCAACCTGTGATTTCAAAAGCAACTAATTATTTTGGTTTGGTCCTTTTTTTTTCCTCTCTTCAGTATCTTTTTGAGGCAGCTTAAAAGGGTTCTGACTTTAAAAAATAAATGAGTTCAGAGACATTATTAAAGCCATTTCAGATTAAGACATTCAAAAGTCAATAACTATATGAAAGTGTGGGCTTAGTCAAAAGACAAAATTGCCAGTAGCCTCAAGGGGAGTTTTCCTGGTTTAGAATTTCAAAGTGATACTTGGTGCCTTTGTGTGTATCTTGCTTAAGGAGAAATACCTCAATTTTAGTTCTCTAGATTGATCTCATTACTGCTTTCTCCTACTTTGGATATTGCTGATATGGGCTATCTGGGTTTTTTTTCCTTCTCTCTTCAAACTCTCTGATGTTCCTGCTTGCCTTTATCACTAAAACAGTGTTGGAGACCTACAACATGATTACCATTGAGTTGTCTGCAAAAAGATCTATCCCCAAATTGTCAGCAACTACACCTAAGAGAGATTTTCTTAGGTTGCTCTTCTGATGCTTATGAAGTGCATTATCTGCTA
This sequence comes from Acrocephalus scirpaceus scirpaceus, assembly GCA_910950805.1. Lineage (NCBI taxonomy): Eukaryota > Metazoa > Chordata > Aves > Passeriformes > Sylviidae > Acrocephalus > Acrocephalus scirpaceus. Next base: position 47,496,928 of record OU383774.1, on the reverse strand, counting down.
TTCAAAGCTGACAATTGTCCTGACAGCAATAACCTAGTTAAAAACTTAAAAAATAAAAAAATAAACTATAAAATGGCATATTCCCTTCCCCCTTCTTTGTCCCATGTCCCATAAACCAGTGTCTCAACAGGACAGTTGGGCATGAATCCTTAAGTCTCTGCAGCTCTCTGTTGTTAGTCTCTGCCCAGAGACTCGTTAGAGCCCCTCCTGACCATCTTCATTGTCACAAGTTGTCTCCTGCAAAGTTTGGGTCTTGGTTTTTTGCCATCCACTGGCTCAAAGGCCACAGGGATTAGTAGAAGGCTGTCCTTCCTCCTGCAGAACTACCTTCAGTGTTGGTGTTTCATCTCATTGGCAATGAACTTGGGATGGTGATCCCATTCCTGAGTCTATGTGAGAACTTTCCATTTGGAGATGTTTGTCTCTTATGTTCCTCCCTGTCATTATTGTTTCCTAACACAATCTATCACATCAGCTGGAAATTCCCATCAAAGTTCCTCGTAGAGAAGAAAGTTTGATCCTTTGCTGGTCTTAGCAGATGTGCCTGGGTGTATCTTGTATTAGTAACAAAATTAGTTAACAAATTAGTAATTAGTAACAAACTAATTACTAATTAGTAGCAAAATCACAGCTTGACAGCCTGTGTGCACTCCACAAACAGTGAGAGCAAAAATGAAGAATTAAATAAATACTACAGGGAAAAAAATTCTTCTCACCAGCACAGTTATATTCTGGGAATTTTAGTGTCTAAGCAAAAACAATTTCCTTTGTATTCTTCATGAGAAGATGCAGAATTAGAATTGTTTCAAACCTATATAAGAGTTTTGACTGCATTTGAAATATTTTTCAAGTCAGTATTTTGTTCTTTTCCCTTTTTTGACTTTGTTCCACAGCATTTCATCAAAGTTCTGCAACCATCAGCACCAGTCTGGGATATATGTATTTTATGCTGAAAATGATGACACAGTTGTAACAAAAAAATTCACTCTGTATGTGAGAAGTAAGTAACAAAACTATTGCTGAAGATTTAGCAAAGTCTGGGATTTTATCACTGGTATAAATGGAGCTATTATTTTTAATTGGTATTCCCTATTTCATTTACATAGATTTATTGTTAAAAATGGAGGATCAAAAGGCAAAAATATGATTCTCTTCACACTGCGTCACACTACTGAAATCCAGGCACTGGGTCAGAGAAAGACACTGGATGCTTGTGGGTTGTATTTCCTGTGTCAGTTAGGGATGGAGAAGAGAGAAAAGAGGAGAAAGTTATTAATTTTTTTCTTCCCTTTAGTCTACCACAAGCAGAATCAGTTGCATATTGAGAAAATTAATGCTTCTTAAGAAAATTGCAAGCCTAGGAACTCTGTAAAATATAGTAACTCCATTCTATCTCTACAAAGCTGGAACATATGTGACTGCTGCAGGAACTACATGAGATATAGAGTTGGGAGGAAACCCTTATCCCCACCAGGAATTAGCTGTCTATGCCATGTTTATGAAGTTTTTTTTTTTTCCCTAATGGCACTTACGAGTTAATGTAGTTAGGGTGGAGACCCTCTGGCATGTAACTTGTATGTTTGGGCTGCAGTGCCTCATACACCCCTGCCTGCAATTCAGACACATGCACAGTCTTGACCAGTGCTCTCAGATACCTCAGTTCTGCCACAGGACTGCAGCATTTCTCCCTTGCTCCAGGTCAGGGGGCTTTGTTTTGTATATTATTTATACAAGGACCTTTTGTACACATTTTGTACGCGTTGGTCATAGAACCACAGTGCCACGGCAGTCCTAGGGCCAGCTGCTTAGTCCAAGTCAGAAAAGTAGAAGTCAAGACTTCTAATTTTGGCTCTGCCATTGTTTTGGCCTGGCTGTGCCCAAACAGAGAAGTGGCTGCTCCCCTTGCCCTGCCACACTGCCATCCACAAAACCAAGGAAGGAGGAGGAGCTACACCCAGCTCTCACAGTGACATGCACTTTTTTATTTTGAAAACAGAAGCAGACCTTGGTCTCAGCAGATATAGCATTGCCACATAAGTGTAGAGGGTTCTGTCACTTGAAGTGCTGACAGAAATTGTCTTACAGAATCATGGAATTCTTTAGGATGAAAAAGATCTTTGAGATCACAGGATCCAACCATTAACCCAGCACTCCCAAATACACCACTAAGCCATGTCCTTAAGCCCTGTGTTGTCTTATTGCAGGAAAACCTGAAATAAGGATGCAGCCGTTGTACGAGCAGATCTCCTGTGTTGCTGAAGGTTACCCTGCCTCATCCTGGGTTTGGAGGAACTGTCTTGAACTGAACTCATCCAAGTAAATAACTTTCTTTCTTTTTATTCATTGCAAAGTCTATCCTTGATTAAATGAAGAACAGCCTGCAACAAACTAAATGTAAAATACACACTTAACTGGTTGCCCTACTCCAGGGGAACCGGATCACCAAAATTAGGGGAAGTTTTCCTAGTTTTTTATTACCATCAAATGAAGTCTATATAGATGTGTATATCTGGCTCTTTGCATCAAAATAGGCCCCACTAGGTTTATATCAACAGTTAGGTGGTAACAAAGCCCAATCTAAGTTTTTCTCTTAGCCTATCAAAGTTATAGGGATTCAGGGAATGCATTGGTTATTACAGGCTTGATTAATTGGTTAAGCTTTGGTTAAAAGACCTGCTATGGTGGCCTGTTACCAAAGCCACCAAAGCCAGTGAAAGTGTTTACTGTAAAGTTAGTGAGAGTATTTCCAGTAAAGTTAGTAATAGTGCCTCCATTTCCTCTATTTATTTAGAGCAATGAGTCAGGCTCTAAAATATCAAAAAATGTTGAAACAGCTTTGACCTGATTTGTGAACTCTGCAGTTTTTATTTTAGATATGCCACGAAACTAATAATCCCATGGTGTAGAAGAATACTAAGTCAAATTTTCCTTTGTAAGATTGTGGATAAACTCTTAAGTATTTATTTTAGCTAAACATAAAAAATACTTAGACAATTTCTTATCCATACCTCATAAAAGGCTTCCTTATATCAATCTGTTCGTGCAGAAATGGAAGAGGAAAAAAAAAACAACATGCAGCTAGTGGGTTTAAAATACTCCTTAAATCATCTTTCTGGAAAGAAAATGCTGTGACATATCTTTTCTGAGGAATTTCCAAATGTAGAAGCTAGTGCTATGAGTATAACTGAATAAATTTAATTTATTTCTTATCTCCTCATTTATTTATGTGGAGAGTAAATTAGACAGTAAGCTTATGAATGATAGAAAAGCTGGAAGTCAAAATTATCTATGTGGACCTCCTTTCTCTCAAGTTCCCTCCTTCTACATATCAGGCCTTAAATAAGTCATTAATACTCTCCATCTGGGTGGATGGAGGCTCTCCATCGTGAGTGAGAGAAACTTCATGGGTAAAATGACACACCTTCAGGGAAAGGAGTTGGAACTTTCACTCTGGGTTCATATAGCATTTATAGTTTTAGCAGTGGCTCGTTTGCAGCTGCTCAGTGGTTTGAATGTTTGAGGCAAATAGGAAACCAGTGGGAATAGATGAGGTACGGGAAGGGTTGTGTCAGTTGTGAAATCGATGGAGGTTCCAGAGTTCAGGGGGTGCAAGTACCCTGCCAAGGCAGTGGTGGAGAGTGGGAGTGAGCCCAGTACTGTAGGAGGTAGCTCAGTCCCTGCTAACCCTGCCATGTCCATCACCAAAAGTGAGACTGGTAAGTGACCGTAAGTCCCGCTCTAACGCTGACAAAACCTGAGCCCCTTCCCTTCTCCTCTTCCAACACAGACACTAAACATGTTTTGAAACTTCCCACCTTCTCCCCTGGTAAATGTCACTGTGAGCTTAAAATAAAAACTGGTCTGCTTCCTTTTTCAGCTGCACAGAGGAAATCACAGAGGGGATTCAGAACTTCTTGCCAGAGAGGAGATCCCTGGGGTCGTGGGTTTCAAGCAGTACTTTATACATAAAAGAGACAGCAACAACCTTCTCAGTGGAATGCTGTGCAAACAACTCAGCTGGTTCAGCCTGTGAAAAGAGTTTCATTAACCTGTCAGGTACCACAAGCCAGTGTTTTAGCACAGGTTTTCCCAACTAAAGCTGGCATGGTAGAACCTAAAATACTTTTTATCTGGTTAAATGGCTGACCATGCCATGGCATTGCAGGTAAAACACAAGTTCTGTATGTACACGGTATCAGAAATGGTGGGTGAATGGGAGACAAAATTCTCCTTTCTCTAGGCCCAAAACAGAGGCCTCCCTCATTAAAATAAACAGAAACAAATAGGAGGCGCAGGATGGAGCCATGGCAATGTTTGAGGTTGATTTCTTATTTTACCTTAGTCACTCCTACATGAAATCTGGAAGAATCATCTTTGACAAGAGCTAAAGACACTTTGGTAGCTGGTGGCACGTGCTATCTCTTGCTACTTTCCTGTAGGTCCTTGTGGAGCTGCCAGAAATACCCATGGGAGCTCTCCTCACCCCATGGAGGTCATTGCACCCCAAGCAAGGTCATGGCTGAGCCAACAGACCCCCTGGAGGGTCAATCCCTGTCTGAAAAGCAAGAGTACTGGGAAAGAGACCTTCTGAAACTGCTGTAAGCAGGTGACAGAAGGTTAAGTCCTGGTTAAGTAGTCTGTCTTCTTGTTGAGGGAATGACAGATTGTTTCATCATTGAACCAAAAAGTCAGTATGATTATCTGCACTTTGCACTTGTAACACCACATGTATTCCATAGAGAAAAATATTTCAGTTAGAGGGAACATGCTGTCGCACCAGGGATTGTTTTTAAACACTCAGGTATTTGCAGTACAAAGATTTCCTTTGTCATGGTGAACAAGCAGCTTGGTGCTTTTGACTACAGCAGACAGCAGCTGTGAGCACTGTCAGAGTTTGAGCATTCATGTTGAAATTAGAATAGGAAGTAATCATAATACTTATGCTTCTAGAAACAACTAAAATATGAGAATAGGTTCATGTTCACGTGCTCATCTACCAATCAATGCATTATTCCTGTTTATGCTCACGAAGTTCAAAGGATCACAGCAACACCTCCATGCACTTAGGTTTAATAATGGATTTAGCTCTTTTTTTTTTTTTTTTTAAATGAAAACAAATGTCAGAATTACCCAGAACCTAATGCCTACTGCCCATCTTGCTTTGCATATGGCTGCATCTCACTCCCCTTGCAGAGGAGGCTTGGGTGTGAGAAGGCTGCAGACTGCCAGAGCTGACCGTGGGTTCTCCTTGCATTTTTAGCTGTACACACAAACTCTGTTTCAGTGGGTAGTAACATGTGTCTTTTAAAGTTGCAGGAGCTGTTTCTTCCCCCCTGGACAATGCTGCATTCTATGTCTCCATTGGATTTTTTCTCCTCTTGATCACTTTTGTGCTTGTATTCATTTTGCTTAAATACAAAAAGGTAAAAGCAAACATAAATATCTGGCCATCCTTCTTTTGTTCCTACCAGGCTGTTTCTTCTCTCAGATTAATTTCATTGTGTGTTTTTTTCTTCCAAAGCAATTCAAATATGAAAGCCAGTGGCGAATGATACAGATGATAGGGCCATCAGATAATGAATACATCTACATCGACTTCAGAGAATTTGAATATGATATGAAATGGGAATTTCCCAGGGAAAATCTGGAATTTGGTGAGCAATCCATAAGGTAAATCCTAAAACTGGAGCAGTAGTCTGTGCTGTACCAGCAGCAAATAATACTGGCATTTTGTGTCTTGTAGGACAGGTCCTTGGTTCTGGGGCCTTTGGGAAAGTAGTGAATGCAACAGCTTATGGAATTAACAATGCAGGAGATTCAGTCCAGGTCGCAGTCAAAATGCTAAAAGGTATGATAAACTCTGGTGCCTCCCACAAGCAGTGATGTATTCTAGTATCTCCAAAGTAGAAGAGGCATTAGAAATCCCCCTTATATTGAAAACTTTCAGCAGTTACACCTAACAAATAGTTGGCTTCAAAATCCTTTCAAAACCCTGTTTCAGTTTGGAAAGGCATTGCTGAAGTGCCCTCATCCCGCAGCACATTCCCTACACACTACAGAAGGTCTGTGTTGTGGGGGGAAGTATGGAGCCTCTAAAGAGGAGGAATGCAAATCCCCAGTGCAGATTAACCTAGTTCTTATATTGGTGGCTATGACCTTTGGTGTAATGTCCCTTTTTCTTGTAGTGCTGTCTAGCTGTGGCAAGCCCCTTGCCTGCTGTGTCTGAGCTAGCTTTTTTCCAAAACTTCCAGGACAATTTCCTGCAGTATTTTTCCTTGATGATGACACAAAACACTTTCTATCCATCCCTCCTTATGAATAAGGCTACTAAACCTCAAATACTCCTTTCTGTTATGGTCTGGCCTCTCTCCAAGCCATCTTGACTCCTGATAAAAGCAGTCTCCTGGAGCAAGCCTCTCTGAAAGCAAGCAGAGAAGGCTGCCTCCCTGTGTGCCAGCTAATCACAACCCTGTTCACAGAATGATGGAGTAGCTTACACTGGAAAAGATATCTAGGATCACTGAGTCCAGCTGTTAGCCATCACTGTCAAGTCCACCACTACACCATGTCCCTCAGTGACGCATCTACACATCTTTTAAATACATTCAGAGGTGGTGACTCAACCACTTCTCTGGGCAGCCTGTTCCAGTGCTTGACAACCCTTTCGGTGAAGACATTTTTCTGAATATCCAATCTAATCCTCTCCTGGCACAAACTGAAGTTGTTTCCTCTCATCCTTTGATTTGTTACTTGGGAAAAGAGATGGGTATCAACCTCACCCACCTTTTGATATATATTGGAATGAGCTTCCCACTGATACCAGCACCCTGCCCACCTGTGTGCCAACACAGCCCCTTCCTGTCGGCGCTGCCATTCAGGTTTTCATCCCCCATTTCCACATATGCATCAGTTTTACGCTTCCTTGGTCCACTCCTTTGTGGCTGTCTTTGTGAAAGCTCAACTTGATCATTTTGGTTCACACACTCAATTCACTGAAATCGTGAGCACCAAATGCTCACTGAAAAACAAGACTAAAGCTTTTACTGAAACACAGCTTGGCCTTCTCAGGTGTTGGATTGTAATTGGTTGTGTGCCATATGGCTGCCATTTTTTTTCTCTTAACATTTCTCTGCAACAGGCCTGACTGCCATTTTTTCTGTGCTTGGGAACACTTTAATATATTGCTGTCATTCCTTGCCAGCCCAAGAATGACAAATGTTGACATTTAATGACAGCTTTCCCAAGCTTTCAAATGATCCACACTCACACATAAATTTAGTTTCCACCTTTGACTGAATCTTTTTATACTTTGGAAAAGTTTTTTTAGGATATTCCCAAATGTACTCTCAGTCCAATGAATTTGAAAAGAAGATTTGCATGTGACAAAGCATCACAACCATTTAAATTTTCATTTTTTTGCCAGAGATTTCCAAATCTGTGTTATTACTTTTCCAGAAAAACCTGATGCTTCAGAAAAAGATGCTCTAATGTCTGAGCTGAAAATGATGACTCACATTGGAAGCCATGAAAATATTGTGAACCTACTAGGAGCTTGTACTGTATCAGGTAACTTGAAATTGTGGAAAAGCACCAATTAAAAACCGCCAGAATAATGAGGACTGATTTTGCTGTTCTGTGCTGGCCCAAAATAAGATGAAGATGATCTGAAAGCAAATTTAAGGCCATGCACATGTACAGAAAAGGGTGGTTTCTGATTATACTGGCAGGAAGTGATACAACAGTCCCTCCGTAGAATAGGATTTCCTGTTATGGTGGTGATGGCGCTGGTCTGAGTCAGTTTATTAAGTGAAAAGGAAAAACTTACCTGGTGTCAGGGACTTTTGTATAACCATGATTATGTTCACATAGGAAATTATAATTTTATTTTTTTTTATTCATGTGGCTCACCAATGAATGGATAAAAATAGCTAAAAGATAGACAGGAAACGAAAGAAACTGAAAAATAACAGGGGTAGGAGGGGCACAAAAAAAAGAAACAAGAGAAGTAAATAATGGAAAGAGGGACAACCTTTTAAAAGGACCAAATGTAAAAACAAAACTGAAGAATGAAAAAAGTAAGCAAAGGTGGGCTAAGATGAAAGTAGCCAGATATTATCACTGATTAATTATTGTGTGACTCATATTATCATTGAGGTAATTTACACAACTACTCTTGTCCCAAGAACTGCTTCTCTGGCCAGTCCAATGGTGAACAAGAGTGGGTGAAGAGAGCCTAAAGAGCAGATCAACTTGGGGAAATGCCAGGGTTTCACCTAGTGTGGGTCTGTATCACAAACTGTAACACCTGACACTGAAACACTTGACAGATTTTCTATCGTGGTAATTTATTTAGTCAGAAAGACCAAGCAGAACAGTTAACTTTTGTTTCCTCAGTTTACATCAGCAACAATACTGTCAGGCACAGACCTGTGAGGGGTAAGAGGAAAGCAGAGAAATAGGTTGTTCTTAGTGGCTTTAGCTGATTTAAAACTATACAGAGTGCCATTGCCTTCTGGAACAGTGGGCAGGCTGTGACAGTACAGGCAGGAGAGCTGCAGGGAAGACCTGCTTAGTCTGATAGGGTAGGGCAGGAACATTTCCAGCCATAGTCAAGTGCCATTTTCAGAAGCATTTACATAGTTCCCAAGACTTTCTCATCCATCCTCTGAGAGACACTACAGCTTCTTCCAGCGTGCCCTGCCTTGCTTGACAGTGGCCTTCTGACAGAAATGTCCACAAATTAATGGTCAGTCTTTCTGGACCAGAAGTGGTGGTGGCAGTGTGAGGTTTTTCAGGGTGATATGTGACCATTCTGAGCTCCTGATGGCTGGTTATGGTTTTTATCCAAGCCTGCCTGGGTCAGGAATTGGATGTATTTTTTTCTTTCTTGAGAAAGTGACCTGACCAGTGTTCTACTCAGACACCTCCCTTTGCAAGGAGTATCCCTTGTTTAGGTCCCCTCACAAGTACTTTTGGGTTTCAGATGGTCTTCTTGGGGGGGAAAAAAAGAAAAAAAAAAAAAAAAAGGATATTTCCAGAGCATGAAGTTTGCACAAATAGATGGAAGGATGTAGGTCAAAGGATACAAATTCACATCATCCAGATAATTAGCAGGGGTCATCTTTTGCTTGAACCCTGCATGGTTTAGAAAATATTTTGCATCTTTATGACCTGTACAGTCCTCCCCATTGCCATTGGGATGGGCAAGGATTTTTGTGTTTCTATAGGGGTTTGCAATACAGTTTGAGAGATGCACCACAAAGATGAAGTTACACAGACTTTCCAAAGGACATTATAGTCAGTAAACAAATTCTCATTACGTGCCATCAGTACAGCTTATCTACCTGGGAATGGAAGATGCTTGGGATGTTTTAATACAGATTAATCCTGAGAGAAAAAGAAACAGCATTAGGGCCTTAATGGGGAGGGTGTTATAAATAGCAGCAGGCATTTACATTTCCAACTATTTCAGGACCAATCTACTTGATATTTGAATACTGTTGCTATGGTGACCTTCTGAACTACTTAAGGAGCAAGAGAGAAAAGTTTCACTGGACACTGACAGATATTTTTAAACAGCAAAACTTCAGCTTCTACCACAATATCCATCAGGACCAAAACTCTAGGTAAAGGATTTGGTAACAGTTTAATGCTTTTAAAAACTGCTATTGCTTTTTAAGCTGCATTGTCACCTGTGCTGTACACTGGTGAAATTATTGAATTCTTGAGAATGTGCCTTCACATACTTTAATAAGCAGTGCCTTGGGAGGAACTGAGGTTTTATTCTCCTTATGGAGACTGCAGAAGACAAACAATCTCTTATCTCTCTTTCCACTTTTGAGAAGAGTCATATCTGTGTCCAGATTTTTAGTAGTAGTAGTAACTGTTCATGTTTTTCACTGCAAGAGAGTTTGTAGAAGATTATGTGATACACTGTGTGAAACCTTTGAAAATGTGTCACCCACTCCAGGACAGGGGCTCACCTGAAGTATGGTGTGAACACAACTCTTTGCAGAGAGGATGAGCTTGAAACCATGCAAAGAAGTCAAAACATAAATATGACACTGGGATCAAATGGGATTGTGCTGTGTTCTGAGGAAGGTAAGAGATTATTGATTACATCTTCAGTAATTCTGTTATTATTGTATTTATTGTGTCATTGATGTGACTAAACTGGGTTCCATGACAAAAGAGGCCTCTTTCTATCATATGTTTCTCTTCAGTCCTGGCAGGAATTTTGCTGGAGGAGGATTCAACAACACTTAAAATCAGAGGCTTATGTTTCTGATCAAGCTATATATAGTATTTGAATATGAAAATACACACATTTATTTTATATCTGAGTGAAGGATAAAAAAAGATGGACGCTCTTTGTGATGTTTTTCTTCGTAGGACAATGTGAAAATCCTTACAACAGTCAATGAAATTAATCAGAGAGTGAGGGAGTCCATGGAAAACTCAAACTTTTGATTATTTTGTGCAGATAAAATTAAGGATGCAAGCACAGAGGTGGATGAAGAAGAGGATTTTAATGTGCTCACTTTTGAAGACCTTCTTTGCTTCTCTTATCAAGTTGCCAAAGGAATGGAATTTCTTGAGTCCAAATCGGTATGGTGATGGATAGCAAATTTTTCAGATAGAAAAGATGCTAAAAATAGGTCACTTTACAAAAGGCAGGTTGAAGAACAGAGCCACTCAGTGGCAAGCTTGAACTATACCTCCTTCCCTGGCTCAACAGCAAGGACTGGGTTGCAGTTTTAGGCAGCACCCTGAGTAAGAAGCAACTGCATGGCACATTTGTGCCTGCTCTGGCCCTGTCTCCTTGCCACCAGCAACCAAGGAGTGCCCAGCTTGGCCATTCACCAAACTGCTGAAGTGGAATGAAGTGCCAACTCAGAGAGCAGGGAATTGTCCACCTCTGATACCAAAATCTATGGAGCATTAATCCTTCCTTTCCTTCTAAGTGCATTCACAGAGACCTCGCTGCCCGGAACATACTGGTGACCCATGGGAAAGTGGTGAAAATATGTGACTTTGGCCTTGCCAGAGATGTAATGAACGACTCCAACTACATCGTCAGGGGCAGTGTAAGTTCACGAGGGCTCTCTGGTTTTCATATCATGGTAAGAATTACAAGGAACTAAGAAAGGGAAGGTTTAAATTTTTTAATTCCTTGCTAGCTTTGTGCATATCTGTATGGGCAACGCAGAAATCTCAGTTTTTCCTACCCTGGTCAAAAGTAGTTTCTTAGATTATGATTAAACTAATCAAGCTGGTTGTGCAAATGGGATGGTTCCCATGCTCTTCCTAAAGCACCTATTGATGGAAGCACGGGGAGTAGTTTACTGTTGTGAGCAATAACAGTGTAGGACAACAGTATGTGTGAGACTGTGCCAGATCCTCTGGCTTTGTGAAGCAGTACAGTGTGGACGTCTCCATCTGGGCCACTCTACACTTGAAGTCAGAGGAAGGAATGTGGGTCTTCCAGGACTGAGCTCATCTCTTCCTTAAATAGCCATCTAAAATAGATGAGATGAATTGGCTCTTTAGAAGTGTCCGTTTCTCTCTGCAATGGGAATGTCCAGGGACTGCTGGCAGAGACACAGCTTTGCACACAGCAAACAAATCATGCTAGCAGTGAGAAGCACAGTGAGTCACCTAGAAATCCTGTGCCACAGCCTGTGCCACAGTATGACCTGGCCTCCATCCCCCTGTCTGCACAGGCTCGACTGCCAGTCAAATGGATGGCTCCCGAAAGCTTATTCGAGAGGACATACACAATCAAGAGTGATGTCTGGTCGTATGGAATACTGCTGTGGGAAATATTCTCTTTGGGTATGTTTGACAATGGGTCAAAAGAGCGGTGTTTGGTTTTGGCAGCTTCTGAATTAACACATATTCTCCAATAATTTCCACAGGTGTAAATCCTTACCCCGGTATTCAGGTTGACACAGATTTCTACAAATTAATACAAAGTGGATTTAAAATGGACCAGCCATATTATGCTACAAAAGATGTGTAAGTGTATTTCCAAGTGATGCACAACATGAGAATTTATACTTACTAGGCCACTGAATGACCTTTTATTTATTGTACTCTATAACTTACCCAAAATTAGTTGCAAAATTTCAGATTTTCCTCTAAATCTAATAAAGGCTGCCTGATCCTGCAGGTTTTGTTATAAAGCAGAAGTGATCAACACTAAAGGTTATGTGTATTTGACAGGACTAATTTATTATATTGATTTAGTTGTGCCTTCTTTCCCCAGGGAATTTCTTATTCTCAGACCACGGGGTTTTCCCCCATTTTTTTCCTTTTGATTTTTCTCTTGTTTCTTTTCTTTACTTTTATTTTTTATTTCCCCAAAAAGCTATGTTTTTCCATATTGGCTAAAATTTTGGTGGGTTCTTTCCTAAACTTTATTTTTTAATTTAGCTTTACCAGGCTTATTTCAGGTCCAGGTGGCTAAGGATCCTCTTAGATAAAAACTCTGCTAAGGAAGAGCTGGGGGGAAGCTAATTCTGTGCTCTCAGCACATTATTTTCAGCCTGTGCCTCTGTGCCTGGGTGGACTCTGCCTAGAGGTGGGCCCCAGGAAACCAGAGAAGAGAAGGTGACAGAGAATTATGAGGTCTGGAACACGGAGGAAAGGGAAGGGCTTTGGGTTGGCTGAGCTCTTCTGGCAGGTGTTTCATAGATGCTCTAGAGACTGAGTGCCTTGCTATGAAAATGCACTGCTCTTATCCTCACCACATAAAGGCTGTACTGGCACTAAGAGTACAAGAGAATCAGACAGATTAACCCATGAAAGATTGCTTTGGGGGGTTTAAATATCAGGGAGCCTATTGTCCCAGTAACTGTGCAAGGGACTTTAGCAGTCAGGCACTGCACTGATGTCTGATAAAGCTGCAGTATTTCTCAGGTGGTGTTTAAATTTCAGATTTTTGTGATGTCAAATTACATTAAAAGGCTTGCTGTGAAAAGTTTACTTAAGACTACATAGTCCACAAGGAGCAGGTTTAGCCCCAATGACAGACAGGCATTGTCTTCCTTTCTCTATGGAAGCTGGAAAACAAACATCATGCCATTATGTGTCATACCACAACAAAGATTTTACTAAGGACTCTGATTAAGTCACTGTAAGATCATTTCACCCTTTATCCTTATCTTTCTGCTTCTTTTCCTCTGATACAACACTGTAATTCTGGCCTCTTTTCTATAAAATCATTCTGATCTCCATGATTCCCCATTCATGTCCTGCAACTCCATGTAGTCACTTACAGAGAGTCCAAGAGCTAACACATTTTCTATGCCATGTCTTTTCTTCTGCAGCTATTGCATGATGCAGTCCTGTTGGGCTCTTGACTCCAGGAAAAGGCCCTCTTTTTCTTACCTGGTTTCCTCTCTGGCCTGTCAGCTGGCTGAGGCAGAAGAAGCAGTAAGTAAACACAGTAAAGTGAACCTGTGAACAATGTCTGGGTTTGGGTTTGGGTTTTTGTGGGATTCACACGTAGCTCCAAGGATCACAATGAGCTGAGGGATAGACTCCTGCTTTCTATCGAAGCACACAGCTCTGTTATGGATACATTGCCCATGGATCCATATGAGAGCTTGGGGAATATTCTTCTGCCATCAGAAAGAATCCTGACCTTCCTGACAAGGATTTTCTTCCTCCTACTGCTTGCATTGGGACTCTGGAAAGCTGAAGTCTCTCAGCCTGTGCTGAGGGAATGGGCTTCCCTTGTGCAGCAGCTGGTGCAGTCAGCTTTGGTGATGCTGATAGCTGCATCATAGGGAGGGGAGCTGGGCATGGGCCAGGGGCCAGGGGGTCTCATGAGGGATCACCATGCCATGTCCTCACAGACAGAATGTTGTATGTCGTTCTCAAAGGTCAAAATAATAAAGATGATCTGAAGAAGTCCTATTCTATCCATACCGGATGTTTATCTCCTCTTCAGGGAGGATAAACAATTCCTTTTCAAACTACCAGTTCTTACTTGGGTATCCACTCTGGACTAGACACACTATTTCTCAGCCTGCTTCATGGGGAGAAGAGCAGTTTCTCAAATACAATATATAATAACAGAAGATGTCTTCTATTTCTTCTTCCCAATTCTAGGTTTACCATAATATGAAGAAAAACGTTGCTACACACCATTCCAGCATCAAAACTAAACCTCGTGTAAGCAGGGATGAAGAATCTTTGCTGTCCCCAGTTGTGCTCCAGCATGAAGACCCTCAGGGTGAAAAATAATCTGAGTTGTGGATTTGGTCTTAGTATCGTCATACACTCTGTGTAGGATAAGTGTTTTATACCAGCTCTAAGAAAAGGAATTGTTACCAACTGCTGCACTGTTTGTATTTCTTGTGGGCCAGTCCATATTTATGTGACATTTTGAGAAGAAGGTGTAATTCATTTGTTTGAATTCAGCAAACACTTCTATAGCAAGAAAGGGTTTTTTTGCTGCCTCTCTCTTTTCCCAGTATTATGTAAATAGTGCCCAATCAATGCATTAAATTCATACTGTTCTTGCCACATTGCAAACAAAATGAGAGAATCCACATTTTTTAGTCAATGTTTATAAGCACTGACTATGCACCTAAAGAGAGCTGGTGTGATTTCCAGAAGGCACATCTTGATCTCCAGATATCAGGGAGTATTGGGAAAAAAATCCCATTGGAGTCATCAGTTTTAGATGTCCAAATTTTACAGTTCCATCAGCCTTGTTTTACAAGGAGCTCTTAATTTGATTTAGTGTAACTGTCTTACCCTGGACCTCTCGATAGCTGTGAAGTAGCTGATGGGTGTTCAGTTCAGGTGACCTCATTTTACCAAGATTTGGTTACTTGTGTGGCCTCTACTCAGCCAGGCTACATTCTGCAACTGCTGATGGTAGATGGACACTCACAGTGAGGGATTCCTTTCTACCTAAAATAAGCATCTAAAGTAACCAGGAGGAGTGATATTTGGAGACAACCTTCTACCTCCTTGGTCTGGAAAATCCAGGTGGCAGGCTCCAGCTGCAAGTCTCACTTCAGCTGAGTTACAGCTAATTCCATTAATGGAGCTTTGTGTGTTTTAATAGCAAATAAAAATGTTTAATTATGAAGAAATTATGTTCTGTAATTTCGGAGTGTACTATCATCACTTCAAATCCAAAGAAGCCTGGGTGTATGAACGTTGCTGCACTAAAATGAAAGTATGTCTCTTTAACTTTTTCACAGACTCCCAGGACAATACCCAGAGGCTTGATGTGTTTTCAGTATAGTTAAAAATACAGCTATTTTCATTACGAGGTTTAGGAATTTCTAAATGCAATTTTCCTCATGACTAATAGGATACATTTGTCTATATCACAATGGATCACAAGATGAGAATATATTGGTTAATAGTTTTTTCTTCTTTAACATTTTACAAGGTGCTAACTTCAGTTAGGATTTTTCAGAGGCATGTGTTATAAATTAATAACTGTTTGGATAGAATATGCTATCACAGAAATTGAGCTGCTCTTTACTAACTGTCTGAAAATAATGTTGTAATACAGTGATTATGATTTGTATATTTTTGTTAATGTTGTTAATAACTACCAATGAATCATCCATTTTTTAATCAGATACAAACTGCTGAAGAGCAATTTGGAGATAATTAGACAGAAATAAATTTTAACATTGCATTCTCTAGAAAACGTATATTATTTTTAACATCCCCATAACAGTTTGAAAGTGTTCATCTGCAAGGTGTCACTGTTCAGCACTGTTAGCACCCAGCCTGCAGTGGCTGGGCAGTGGGAGTTGAGCATCTTGTACAGACAGTTTTCAGCCTTCAAATTTAGAGGAACCTAATGGTGAACTGGTCACTTCCTAAGCCTGGCTGGCCCTAGAAACTAACCAGATGTGAACTTGGCTCAAAGAGGAGCAGATGGGAATCCCATGTACTTAAAAACATGCCAGGGAGTTGTGTCACATGTTTATCCACAAGACTAAAAAAGAACTGGACAGAGACCATCTGGCCCCATCATCCCTTCAGAGCTGAGACTTGGGAATATAAAGGCAAACGGAGAACCTTGGAGCAAGTATAACTTCTCATGACTCACACATGAAAAGCAGCTCAGGCAACACAGCACTCTGTGAGGAAGAGCAATCAGGAGAAAAACCCTCCTGTAAGGGCTGACCCTGTGGGAAGTTATGCATCTGCTTCTCCACAAAGAAGACATGGATGGAACAAAGCTATAGGAGGTATTGAGTGAAAAATAGTTCTTTTAGGACGTTTTCTTTCCAGGATGCTTCCAACACAACTTAGCAAAGTGGTAGTCCGTTCCTGAGGCTTGTGCTGCTGTTTAGGGACCAGTTTCATGATTCTTGAAGGGAAATGCCCACCTTTCTCTCATTAGGATCCAGACCCCTAATCTGTGCCTCCAGAAGCAGGTTGTCAGGAGAAAGTGATGAATTTCTCCCTGTAGTGAATGGAGAGAGTTAAGCTTGTTTGAAGACCTCCAGCAGAGATACCTTTAGTCTAAGTTGGATGCCTTAAGTTAGGCACAGACTGACAAAGATTCAGTAATCATTAATCCGGGAAGAGGAGCAATAGAAGGGTTGAGGCCAATTAAAGGCACTGAAGGGCAAAGGACATTCGAGCTCCCCCTCGTAACAGTAACAGAAATAAGAAGAAAGATAATTTGACAGCCCAAGCTGAAAGACGGGATGGCGCTGGGGAATCTGCCCGAATTTTCTTTCCCCTCTACCTGCAAAGAGGCACGTCGGAGCCCGCAGCCCCGTCCCGAGGAGCCGTCCCGGCGGGATGCGCGGGCACCCGCGGCCCGGTTCCTCCGCCGCAGCCGGCGCTAGGTGGAGCTCCGCCACCGCGGCTGGGGCCGGACAGCGCCGGGGGAGCTGCACGGGGGACGGGGAGCAGGGCTGGAACTCAGCACAGCCACCTGGGCCACCGCGGTGCTTGGTCCAGAGCTACAGGAGACCCAGAGAGTAGGGATGAGGGTTTCACAAACCCAGTACCGGCACAAACCACTCTGTCCCTCGCTCCAGGGTTGTTTGTTTCCCAAACAACCATGTCCCTGTGTCGCAGGCAGCAGGGACCAAAAAGGTCAGAGACCCTTCTCTGCCCCGATTGAGGGAAACTGCAGGTGCTTCTCCAACACGTCATGCTTTGGGGTTTGGGATACCTGGGATGGGCTCTGTGGGGTCTCTCTGAGAGAATCTGGGACTAACCACGTGTTAAACCAGAAGAGAAGAGCAGAAGTGACCCTGTCATGGATGCTAGCAGTGGCTTTCAGTCCATGTGTTCGTGGAGGATACTGAAAGGCGATGAAGAAATCCAAGGTCATAGTTGCTCCAGAGCTATTTCCAAACATTATATTCATATATAATAAATATATATATCTCATATATATATATACACATATCTATATAAGGGTCAAAACTTCTGCTGGAAATTATTTCAGGGGCAAAAAATTAAAGTATACTGAAGATGAGTGGATCCCATGGAGCTGGATACACCAAATCTCAGCCCCCTTCTCCCAGACACAGAACTAAATCAAGTGCTCAGTGGCTCAGGGCCCAGGTTTTACATTCTGCCACCTTCCCTCCTGAATCAGGGGCTAATTAATTAGACCATGCAAAGAAAAATAGCTCTAAAAAAAAAAGAAGTACAAAAAGACCCACCCAGGTCTGTGGTAGGGAAGGCCTCAAATGGCTTCAGAAAGAGCTGGAACTTGAGCCCAGCTCCTTCTCACCCTTGGTGAGCATCCCAGCACTATGGAATGGCCCAGCAGGAGTCCTTCCAGGCAGGTTGTCTGAGATCTGGGCTAGATTCATGCTTCCTGAAATGCTCTGTAATGAGATAAATAGTGCAGCTGCTTAGGGCAGGGATCCTGCCTTATAGGTCACTGACAGATTTAAATTTATGTGTTTAAGGCTGTGCCAGAAGACAGATAGAGTAACACTCCTAGAAGAAGTGTAGGTGCCCTGGGGCACAATCTGGTTCAGATCTCATCTGAGAAGGAATCCTGAAGACCTGTTTGTGGAGAGAGGTGAAAAGTGGTAGTGCTCCTGTGGTTGCCTCCACAGAGGCACATAAAGACTGATGTGGGATCCAGTTCATTTAAACACTGCTTAGCTGGGATAAAAAAATAAACCTGACAGTGACCCACTCCTGCTGCCATGTATTGCCTACACCTGTTCATGATCCTTTGCACCACAGCTAAGCTTTGACACTTAGTTTTGGCTGCCTAGAGAAGTCTCTTTCCAGGTGCACTGGAGTTCCTCTCCCTCCATGCTCTGTGCATCTTCTGGCTGAAGAAAATCCAGAAGTGACTTCTAATGACAGCCCTCCAGTCCCACCAGCACCATGGCTGCCATCTTCAGAGGAGGCTTGGAGGCTTCAGATCATAAAGAGATCCCTTGCTCCAGTTTCCAACGTGTTTCTCTTGGAGAAGTAACTATGATGTGTACTGGGTTCTCCTTTGGAAAACCTCCCAGGCTTGCCCTGGTGAGGGTTGCCCTGGATGAGGAGGGGCTGTGAAGCTGAACTGAGGCAGGGCTGGGCTGGTCCCTGGGAGCTGAGTCATGGAGGAGAGCCTGGGGGAGGGGAGTGTGGGCCGCAGCTGGGAAGCTGGCTCTGGGTCTGCCTGGCCTACCTTCAGCTCCTTTTGGGGCTTCTTTTCAGACCAGAAACAAAATGTAGCAAGACTACTTCTCCCTCTCAGGAATTAGAATAAAATAGCTGGGAGCAAATGTGAGATGGTGGTGAGCAGTCAGGTACCAATTTCTCCTCGGAGCCAGAAGACTAAGGTTTGGGGTTGGAGGGTAAAGGTTTGTCCAGGGAGAAAGACGAGTCTTCTTCTGCCTTCCTACAGCCCCATGATAAGGAAAGGTCCCACGTGGGAGCCTTGGCCTGCTCCCTGCCAGGCCAAAGAAGCGCTTGGCACTTCTCTGCTTTGCTAGCTTTGCTTCTCCCACCTTTGCTAGCACAAAATATTATCCACAAAGCACCATGGCCCCTCGGGATGTGTACAATTATAGTCTTGCAAACAACAGCACGGGTCAGCAACATCCTGTGCCTCTGCTCACTGAAGGGTTTGTAGGATTGGGCTTGCCAGGGAACACAAGGCTGAGGGAAACAGCAGTATGGGGCAGCCATCCCATAGCCATGGTCTTGCCGTGGAAGGGCCTGGAGCAAAGAGAATGGTGGGGAAAATCGGCGAGACTAAGGTGTGTGGTGGAGATGGGGACAGCACACCAGAGGGGTATGCATCACCTCCCTGCTACGGCTTCCACGCCGGGAAATGTAGGAAATTAATCAGTGGGGAAAGCAGTGAGGGCATCAGCATTCAGACTGCCCTTGGGAGGGGGAGATAGCACGGGGCAGGCACACTGGCGGCGAATGTGTGCAAACCATTTACAGCTCAGCTTCGGTGTTCTGCTTGGCACGGGAGACGACACTCGTGTTGGTGGGTCCATCCCACCTGCTGGGCCGGGGCTTGCGGTTTCCCGGGGAACGGCGTGGCTCTGGGCGAGGACTTGGGACACCGGGAGGCGATCTCTCTGCCTCGCTTTCCCGTGCCGGCCGTGCCCCGCCGCAAAGGGAGGCTGGGAAGCGCTGCGCTCCCGCTGCATCCCGTGCCGGGCCCGGGGAAGATAACGACTAATTTATTTAATTAAATAATAACAGCCCTGCGTGCTGCTCTCGTCCGTGGGTGGGCGAGAGGTGTCCTTGGGGGGCAGAGGCGACAACAGCCAAGCCCTGGGCTCCCCTCCCGTGAGAGGGACCGCCCCGCGCCGTCGGGGCCGCCCTGCGGGTGCTCGCTGCCGGCTGAGTCACGGCTCCCGTGACCGGATCAGCCCCGGCCCGGGCGGGACATGCCAGCAGCGGCCGGGCACAAGCGCTCTGCAGGCAGCCGGGGCGCCCTGGTGCGGCCTTCTTCCTCTGTGACACTTAAAAAAAGATAATAAAGTAAGGTAAAGTCAAGTAAAGAAAAGTAATGAAATAAAATCCGACCAAGGCTATTTCCTTGGCCAGCAGAGGTGTGCCAGTTACTGGATCTGGGAGGCTGGGGACACCCTCACCAGCCTCTGGCTGCAGAAGCCTCTGGTGTATCACACGAGTTTTTTTCCTTCTTCTCTGTTTACGTTCCTGTTTCCTGAAGGGAACAGGGCCAGGTGAACTCAGGCCTGGCAGCACCTGTGCAAAGAGGCAGGGCTGGCCGGGGCCGAGGGCTGGCCCGTGGCGGTGCCGGTGCGGGGCGGCTGTGCCTCGGCCACGCACAAGTTGCCACCTTCCCTCCCCGTCTGCTTTCTTCCCAGCAACGCGAATCCTCTCGGGAGCGAGCGTTCAGCATCTAACCCCCTCCTAGAGGCATGTGCTTAAACAAGACGAGTATCAACCCCACGATAAAAGTATTGGGTTATTCTGCAAGGTAATCTACATCAAAGCCTCGGGGGCTGCCGGCTTGAAAAGATCCAAGATGTTTTCTAACTCCTTATCATGTCTGTGCTTAGGGGGAGTCATAAATTCCACAGGTCGGACTAACTAACACACGATTCCTCCTTCCCTTCTCTCTCCATGGCCGCCAAAGGGCTTTCAATCTGGCTTTTTTTTTTTTTTTTTTTTTTCCTTTACCTTACAAACAACGCTCCGGCTCCGTGTCGTTAAGGTGGAGGGAGACGGGAAGATCCAACCCACGCCCCACCCCGAGATTCCTCTAAATCACAGAAAAATAAATTATTTAAACCACAAAACTAGTAGAAATAAAGACTGTGAGTCCGCATTCCCGCAGGGGTCCCGCCGAGTGGGAGCAGTCTGTGGAGGAGGGGTCGCGGGTGCTGCACAGCACTCGGCCCTTGCCGGGGTTTACGGAGATGTCTCTGACCTGGGACAGGAGTCCTTGGACTGTGCTGCGAGACCCTTTATCCCCCAGTCCGCGCCAGCCCCGTGGCCCGAGGCGACGATGAGCGTCAGCCCCGAAGCGAGGTGTCCGCTGGGGCCCCCAGCGCCGCCCGCCCGGGCTCCCAGGCCCGCAGCGGGCACAGCGCCCTGCCCCGGCACCTCCCCGCAGCCGCGCCGCTGCCCTGACCCCCCGGAATAGTGTCGGAAATTATTTTTTCAGATCATGCAGTAAGGCTGAGGCTGAAGGAGGAAGGCAGGGAGAAGGTCTGCCCAGGTCTGCCCAGGTCTGCCCAAGGTCTGCCCAGGAGGCAGCCCTGGGTGAAACAGCCCTACGGGGGAAAGAAATATCCATGTCAGCGTGGAGGGGCGGGGGAGGATATTTCCCTGCGAACGGTGTCCCCCATCAGGCACTTGTCAGCTTCAAAGGCGTTGGGTCTCAGCTCCCCGCTCAGGATCTAACGAAATAGGAAAAATACCGGAGGAAGCAAAGAGGGAGCGATCAGGCCATGCTCCGGTGTGGGAGTCTGGTCCCAGGGTCCCTACTCCTCCCGTGGATCTGCTGCTCTGGGCCGGAGCTGCCGGGAAAACCCGAGACGAAAGCGGAGAGGGAGCAGGCAGAACGGAGGGGAGAAAAGGGGTGAAACCTGGCCGAGACACATGCCTTCTCTCCCCACCCTCTTTGAGAAACCCCGATAGCTGGATAGGGCCGGAGGGGGGACAAATCCTGTGCCAGTCACAACGAAAGGAAGCCCGAAGGGCGGCAAAGGCATTTAAGAATGGATCGGGATCCCTCTTATTTTAAGACAAGGGTGTCCCGGGGCAGCGTGTCCCCGTCCCCAGCAGCTGCCATGGGCCGAGTCCGGGGAGCAGCTGCGCCGCGGCGGCGGAGGATGCTTCGAAGCATTTATCCATGGGGAAGTGGGACTCGTCCCCATCTCGCCCCCCGACCCCGGTTAGGGCACGGCTGGTGGGGCCTGGTCTTCCCAAGTTCTCTCCGTACTGGGGTGGGGGGGCAACTGGGATCACTGTTAGAACGGCAAAGTAGCGAAGCAGCGCTCTGGCTGCCGTTCCAGGTAGGCGCGGAGCTGTCCCGGAGCCTTATCCTGTTCCTTCACCGGGGCCCCGATCCTTCCCTCGGCCGACGGCCCCCAGCCCTGCCAGCTCGGGCTGGCATCTGGTCTCACCCCAAAAATCTGCCACCTGGCTGCCAGCGGTTCACTGATGGAGCCTTAGGCACTGGATCGGGCTGTTTCGGGGTTGATCAGGGTTGTGGTGCGTTTTATTACAATATGTCCAGCGTTTTGTCGTTTTAATGGCCCCTTTCTCCGTTTATGGTATCATCAAATTCACAACTGCATAGATGGGCTCTGTTGGTGCTTATCGGGAGAGGCGATTACATCGAAGGGACACAGCATTTCCTTTCCAGAGTGACATTGCAGCCTCCTGCTCGGGCAGCGCTGCGAGCTCCAAGCCCCGCGCCTCCTTACCCCACCGTCGGGGCGGGGGGAGAGTGTCACGGCGGGAAGAGGCAAGAGAGAAAGAAATTCCCTCCAGAGAAAGCGTCTGGCAGGCATCTCTGCATCCCTGCTGTTGTGCTGCTGTTATCACAGGGTCGCAACCGCGGCCGCCTGCGACAGCCTGCGAACAAGTGACAGTGTGGGCACAGGCATTCCCGGCGATGTGCAGGGTGGGGATACCCCGCTCCTCGCATCCGGGACATCCACAGCGACTCCGAGGGGGCCGTCTGCGGCCTCTTCCCAAGGACAGATGCTCCATCCTTTTCTGCTTGAGCGCCCTGGTGTCCCAGGGCCACTGACGCAGAATCCCTTGGGACATTTTGAGAGGTCACTGAATTACCCACGCTGGCGTTAGAGCGCGGCTCCGCGTCAGCCCCACGCTCAGCACCAAAGGAACCATAGAGTGGGGGGAAGGAGGAGAATCCACCTATTTTCAAAGGGTGGATTTGGGATATCTGCCTTTGCGGAGCTGAAATCCACCCTCAGCTGCAAGACGCCCCGTCTTCAGCGACACTCCTCGGTGCGCAGAACAGCCACCCACGTGGAAGGAAAAACACCCTTGGGACTCCTTATTTAATCCCGGGACACGAGGGTCTGGGGAAGCGCGGGGCCCGTCTGGGAAGCGCCGGTAGGACCGAGCCGCAGCCGCCCCAAGGCACCGGGAAAGCCGGTGAGAATGGGCGAGACGGCGCTGCGCTGCTCCGGCGAAAAGCGCTGGGAAAACGGGGGAACGTTCCCGTGCCCATCCATTTTTTCTCGGCGGGTGAAAGGTTTCCTCGCTGTGTCATGGGAAAAGATGCGAATATGCAAACGTCGTCTCGCATTGTCCCCGCTCAGGGTGAAAAGTTAAAGCATAAAAGCGGCGGGGGGAAGCTGAGAGGGGGTCGCCTCTTCAAAGGGGACAGGCTGGGCTGGGGGAGCCGGCTGCCGCTTGCCTGGGAGCCGCCCTTCCAGGGCCAGCATTTCCAGAGGGTTTCCAAGGAGTTGGGGAGGGAAGGAGTGAGTGTGCCTGGAGGGACAAGCCGTCGGGTTCCCCTCGGGCTCGGCCGCGCTACAGCGAGGGAATGGCCCAGTGAGGCCACAGGCTCCGGGAGGAGGTTGGTGGTTCCCTCCTTGAGGAGAACCGTCCCCTGCCTCGGTCCCAAGGCCTCCCGGGCGGCGGAATTACCCGGCCTCGCTCCAGCGGTGGCTCTGAGGGCGGAGGGTGTTTTAGACGAAGGCACCCCAAGTCCTCGTCCTTTCCCGGACCTGCTGGGCGCGCCCGACCTCGAAGCTCTGCAGGCACACACGGAGGAAGGAGACAGCGCCCTCGGAGGGGGGGATTTCTCCTCTTACCTCGCCTTCATTGCCCATGACCGAGCGGGAGCGGGAGCGGGTGGGAAGCGTTTTACAAAAAGCAGTAGGCCGTCGCGATGGGGTTTGTTTCTCAAAACAACCGCGACAAAATGGCTTTGTGGATTTTTAATCAAAACTCCCTCCTCTTCCGCCCCTTCCTCCCCGCCAACCCCCCCAAGCCCAAAGCCCAGAGAAGAGCTGGCTAAAGTGCTGCCTACAGATCGGCCGTGATACACGGCTCCCATATTCCCACCCTCGCCCTTAGATCTCCCTCTCTGTCTTTTGCAAGTCTCTTGATTTCATCCTTTGAACCTGTGATTGGAGGTTAAAGTGCACCAGGTTGCAATGGAAGGAGGAAGCTCTTAAACAATAAAGGCTTGAATATTTAGCTGTGATCAGGTCGCTGCCCTCTCCTTATCTTTTTAAATGCAAATCGTCTTTTAGGGGTAGTAGCTATATACCCAGCGCCTCTCCACGTCACCTGCCTTTGGTGTGTCTGGGCCATTACTAATAGAGCCTTGTAAACAATCGTTAATCATGTAAGGACTGCCGGCCATTGGATTCGGACCGGGAGCGCGGAGGAGCGCGGAGCGCAGCGCGGGGCCGCGGCCCCTCCGCCTGCCCCCTCCCCGCCCCGGGCAGCCCGGCCCCAGGCAGCACCAGCAGCAGCAGGAGCAGCAGGAGCAGCAGGCGCGCCGCGGCGAGAGCCCCGAGCAGCATGTGGAGAGCCGCCGCCGGGGCCCCGCCAGCATGTACGTGAGCTACCTCCTGGAGAAGGACGGGCCCATGTACCCCGGCCCGGTGCGGCACTCGGGGGGGCTTAACCTGGCGGCGCAGAACTTCGTCGGTGCCCCGCAGTACGCGGACTACGGCGGCTACCATGTGAGCCTCGACGGCGCCCAGTCCCCCGGGCCGGCCTGGCCCGCGCCCTACGCCGCCCCGCTCCGCGACGACTGGGCCACCTATGGCCAAGGGGCGCCGCCGGCCGCCGGCGCCGTCCACGGCCTCAACGGGGGCTCCCCCGCCGCCCCCATGGCCTACAGCCCCGCCGACTACCACCACCACCACCCGCACGCCCACCACCACGCCGGCCCCGCGCCCCACTGCTCCGCCGGGGTCATGCAGCCCCTCAACGCCGCCGGCGCCGCCGCCAGCGCCGCCCCCGAGCCGCTGTCCCCCGGTGGGCAGCGCCGCGGCCTCTGCGAGTGGATGAGGAAGCCGGCGCAGCCCCCGCTCAGCAGCCAGGGTAAGTGCGGGCCGGGGCCGGGCGGGCGGGGGCTGCCCCACCGACGACTCGCCCGGGGCGCCGCCGGGCGGCCCTGCGAAGCCTTTATTCGGGGAGAACTCCCCGAAACAAACCCGCCCGAGGGTCAGTCCTCGGGAGAACAAAGCTGCCGGGCTCTGCCGACAGCCCGTCCGCTCTGGGGGGTGCCCGGCCGGCCGCGGCAGGAGCGGCGCTCCGCCGGTGAGCAGCCGCTGCCGGCCCCGAGGGCTCGGTGCCCAGGGGTGCGCTCCGGCAGAGCAGGGTGGAATGGCCAGGATCCCGAGGAAACGCTCGCTCTTGCTCCGCTCTCCTGCTTATAGCCACTTAGAAGATTTTTATAACCAATTATAGTCATATAAATCATCGGCCGATGTCGCTCCGCATTTGTTTCTGAGTCACTGGGCGCCTGCCCTTTATTAAGGTCTCCGTGCGGCCAGGCCTCCCGAGCGACAGCGGCGGCCACTTGCCAGCCCGATCCCTGCGGGCCGGGCCGTGCCGAGCCGTGCGAGGGCGTGCCCTCCCGGGCCGGGCAGTAGCCGGCGCCGCGCTCCCTTGTGATGTTAATACCCCCGCAGATCCTCTCTTTCATTCCCACCCTACATCTGCCAGGGGACATGCGTGTCCCGCGCTTTGATATACGTCTTCCACGGCTACTATCGCCTCTTTTCCCTTTCTTTTTTTCTTTTTTTTAATCTCTCTTTTTTTTTTTTTTTTTTAATTTTTAAAAATATTTGTGTGTAGTGGACGGGAAAAAAAAAAAAAAAGGATGATGACTTTCGCAGTAAATAATGACTTATGGCATTCCCCTCTCATCCCCTTCCTTGCGTGACCGGCGGCAGGGCCGGCGGGGATCCCCCAGTCGGAGCGGAGCGGGAGTCCCGGCTACGCCTGCCGGGGGAAAAGCCTCGGTGCCCCGGTGCCGACCGCCTGCACTGCCACGTCCCGGGTGCCGGTGGCCATGAAACCCTTACAGGCCCACCGCGCTTCCCACAGCAGCCCGTGGTGTTCCCACAGTTTGGGCTTGTGCGGTGGTGGCCGGTCCCTTGTCTCCATTCAAATTCTGCCTTTGGAGCCAGTGTTTATGTTAATGTGCAGAGCTGGGGGGATGAAAGCGCCTGCCGCCATTTGTTCAGTAGTGGTAATTCAAACAGAATGTGGCTGTCATTAAGGCTTTGAGAAGGGTTTTTCTTTGATAAGATCTCCTTGTCCCGCATTGTTTGGGATTGTGTTCCCTATTCACTGGCTCTGGGGAGTTTTCTCTGATCAGGCTTGTATCTTTACAGGGTGCTTTTGTTGTGGTTTGCAGAGAGTTTACCTGAACAAAGTCAGCCTGCTAGCCATTAAGCACCTTGGGGGCAGAGACTCCCCGCCTCGGCTCCCTGGGGAACGGGAGGGCCGAGGGCACAACCAGTTAAACAAGAAACCCTCGGGAAAAAGGAGGTCACCGGCTGTGGCGGTGCACTCTCACCGGCTGCTCGCCGGCATTCGCCTTCCGATTCCGTCGGGTTTTCGGTGTTTGTTTCGGTCTTTTTAGTGTGTGTGTTTGTCTTTTGGCTTGGGTTGGGCTTGTTTGAACTCTGAAGTTGCACGCCGCGCTTCCAGGCTTCCCAAGAAATCTCTTTAGCTCCCGCGCCGTAACAGAGCAGGGGGAAGCTGGGCCGCTTCATGAGTGGCTCCCCGCGGCCGCTCTCGATTCCAAGGCCGCCCTTAGGTCGCTGTGTCTCGTTCAGAAACGAAATCATCGTGCCCTGAATGGGCCTTTTCTTTCTTTCCCTTTTCCTCTTTCTCTATAAAAAGTTTGTTGTCGCTAGGGAGGGCAAAACAAAACCAAAAGGCAACAAATGCACAATAAAGTGTGCCAGGCAGGCGTGTGCGCTAGGCCAGGGCCGGCAACCGGGGCTGGGTGCCTGCGCCCGCCGGCACGCCTGGCATTGATGTCCCATGTCCCCAGGAAGCTGCTGTCTCCTCTCCTCCGCTGCGCTCAGCAGAGCCCAGGGCAGGGGGAGACGAGCAGCAAGTCCGGGAGGGGGGGGATAGCGCTGCTCCCGATCGCTCTGCGCCGCAGGGAGGACGGCTGCGCCCAGCTGCGCCGTTTGGCTTTGACTTTCTCAACCCTGGCTTTGTGCTCCGCAGTTAAAACCAGGACGAAAGACAAGTACCGCGTCGTGTACACCGACCACCAGCGGCTGGAGCTGGAGAAGGAGTTTCACTACAGCCGCTACATCACCATCAGGAGAAAAGCGGAGCTGGCCTCCAACCTGGGGCTGTCGGAGAGGCAGGTCGGTCCCACGAGTGGCGCTCCCTATGCACGCCACGCGTGGCCGGGATGCGCGGGGGCAGGGATGTGCGCGACGGGGCAGGGATGTGCGGGACGGGGCAGGGATGAGCGGGACGGGGCAGGGATGAGCGGGACGGGGCAGGGATGAGCGGGACGGGGCAGGGATGTGCGGGACAGGGACAGGGCTGCGCGGGACGGGGCAGGGATTTGCGGGACGGGACAGGGATGTGCGGGACAGGGACAGGGATGTGCGGGACAGGGACAGGGATGTGCGGGAAGGGACAGGGCTGCGCGGGACGGGACAGGGATGCGCGGGATGGGGCAGGGATGCGCGGGACGGGGCTGCGCGGGGGCAGAACGCGAGGGATTGGGATGCGCTCTCGGTGAGAGGCCCTGAGAGGGGGATACATCCCCGGCGAACTGTCTCCCCTTACTCCCCTGTCCACCTCCCGGCAGGTGAAAATCTGGTTCCAGAACAGGCGGGCGAAGGAGAGGAAGATCAACAAGAAGAAGCTGCAGCAGGCGCAGCCCGGCGGCGCGGAGCCCCTCAGCCCCAGCGCCTCCTTGCAGGGTCCCGCGGCGGGGGCGGCCGCCGCCGGGCTGGGCCCCGCCGCCCCGCAGTGACAGCGGCCGGGGACAGCGGCGCTGGGACCGCGGGAGGACGCAGCGGATCGGGCCGGGCCGGGGGCCACGGTGGGAGCGGCCCCCCCGATGCACTACACCGCCCCGCGGGGCCGGCCGTGTGTACAGGTGTACAGTGTATGTGTCTCGTCGTCCGGGGGAAGCGTGTGCATCGCTTTATTAATATTATTATTATTATTATGTTTGGGTGCTTTTTTTACCCTGGAATTTGTTAGAAAAAGTGGGGGCGCTGCCTGCCAGTCAGCCCCCGGTATATCTCAGGGATCGGTCCGAAAGACCTTTGCAATGTTGTTGGGCTAGTGATGAATTTTATCAGGATAAAAAAAAAAATTAAAGCATATGGTTTTTTATTTTATATTTTATTTTATTTTCTTCTTGCAACCATGAATATGCAAAATGTTCATTCTGCCCTGAGGGTCAGAGTAGACAAGATAAGGCACTGTTTAAACGTTCAGAAGTGAATTGCTTAATGTTAGACACTTGTAAAAGAGCCCATAAATCCAGTGCAGATAGTCATCCATCCAGATTTATTAGCTGCAGTGCAGAGAAATTGAAAGAATTTGGTCTCTTCTGGAAAAGGTGTCCTGTCATGCTGAAGTGAGGAGCCTTGTTTGCACGTGCAATGTCCCTTTGGTTAAACTATGTGCTGTTTCTCACATTCTTACAATTTCTGCAATTTCTGTCTTGCTGCGGGGCGGGGGGGGGGGGGGGGGGGGGGCTGTTTCAGTTGATTTTCCAAAGTTCTCTTGATTTTATCAGCTTTATGTGGGCTTCATCACAGCTGCATCAGAAGCAGAAGTCCTCAGAAGAGTCCTGTGCTGTATCAGAGCCTACTTTACACGGGCTGGGGCCCATTTCCACATGCTGGCTAGATGGAGAGGACCAGGGTAGAGAGGCCAAATAACTCCCTTAGACAGAGATGAAAACAAGAAAAGTCCAGGTGATTTGGCCAAATCACCCTGGCTGGTTTCCATATGTACTTCTCACTTAGGGATGGGAGAAGTCCAGCTGTGAAGTGAGGCCAGGCTGGAGCAGCCACGCTGCAGCCAGTGCCCTTGGCTGGGTGTGGAGCCAGCTCATGTTGGCCTGGGCCCAGCAGGGCTGCTGGGAGCACTGTCCAGCCCCAAACGTGTTATGTGGATTATTGACTTTCCCAGGATTTAGCCCCATGCTGTCCAGTTTTGGTCATCAATTTTTTTAAAGTTATTCCATTTGCCTTCTTTGGGGCACTTTGGTTCTTTCCTTGTTGAAGCTTTTCTTATCTTTTTGCCAAAAGTCAAAGCCGAATTCTAGCAGCATATACAGAACTGCATGGGGAGAATGGTCTGGTCAGGGACTGACACCACTGACAAGGCAGCTCTCTCTGCCTAAGGGAACTTGGGGAAATGGAAAGCACCAGCCCCAAAGCCTCTGCACTGCATTTTGTCTGCATGTAGCTCCATGCATTGCTGTCAGACCGAGAGCAGACCTGTGTCCATGCAAACCTGATCCAGGGCTCCTGTGCCTGGGAGAAGACCGTGGTGGGAGGCAGCAGTCCCAGAGCAGGGAACCTGCTTGATTTTCTGCTGCATACGTGGTCTCTGAAGTGGGCCTGCCCAGGAAACACGGGTGCAGCCCTAAAGCAGTAATGCTGGTTGTGCATGGGCTTGACACAGAGCACATCCTGTCCAACGTCCATGGTTTGCTCCTGATCAGAGAGAGGCAGGAGTCGGATTCATCCTTCTGTGACTCTAAAGGGTCCTTGGGTAATTCTGGAGGAGCTGCTGGGGACAACCAATGCTGAGCAGCACCCAAACCGAGGGTCTTGGCTCTGCAGCACCAGCCCTAAACCAGCGCAGAGCGGCTGCACCAGAGCTCTCCGAGCTAGAGGGGCTTTGCAGGCACCACGGCTCACTCCTCCCTCTGCGCTGTCCCCGGGCACCAGGGCTCCGGGTGGCGGCAGCCCCGGGCGGGGCCGCCCCTTCGAGGATGTCCTCTGGCGCCCGGGGCCACCCCCGCAGCATTGATCCCAGCCCGGCTGCTGCCGGAGCTGCTGCGCGTTGCTGCGATACGCCTGTCAATAAACCCTGTTTGGATTGTGGAGCAGAGCGCAAGGTTTGTTTGTTTAGTGGTTAGAGGTTCAAAAGTCGGCATTGTCCCACTGCAAATGAGCACAAGTTTTTTCTCCCTAAGGAAAAGCTGGCTGTGCTGAGTGGGAGGGAGAGATATCGGTGGGCCTTTTTATTTGCTTCCAGGAATAATTAATGGCAGTGAGAAAAACGATGACCACGAAGTTATGAAAGACCATCAATAAGTAAATTAATCACAAAGGATCTGAGGGTTTAAGAGGTGCTGCTTGCTGTGGTTTTGTCGGCATTTGCCCATGCCCGTGGGGCTGGAGTGCCACGGGACTGGCAGAATCCAAGATTCCTTACTGCAGTGGCAGCACACAGTTGCCCCTGGCACCAGCCCAGGCATGGCAACATTTGGGACAGTCCCTGTAATCTTTCAGTAGTGTGCCTCTTGGGTTGGGTTTTTTAATGCTGAAAGTGTGAAAATTTCTTTATTGCCTGTAGGACTTTTGAGAAAGACTGAGGTGAACCGTTTGATGCCCACGGAAATTTTTTTTCTGCAAAAAGTACATTAGAGATATATAAACAAATCTGGCATATTTTAAACATCTCCATTCCATCTCCCTTGCTCTCTATTAGCAAGCATTCATTTTCTGAGCTCTCCTCAGATTCTTGACTCTGGCGACACAGAACTCAGATTGTAAGAACTCCCAGAACAAGTCAGAACTCTGTAAGAAGCAAGTAACCAAGCAAATCATATCCACTTCAATTTCAAATATGTCTCCTCTCCCAGCCCCAAGCTTCCATCTTTCTTTATATTCCTCATGCACCATAAAGGAGTGTAAAGAGGAACAAACTGGGCATCCTGTTTATTTGAGTGGATATTTACAGGCACCTGGATCAGTCCATAGCTGAACAATGACATTGAACCAGAAACTCTGTTTGTCAGAGGTGAGCTGGTTGTGGTGACCCCTCGAGCAATCCATGAGTGTTTCCAATTCTCACAGAGCTCCATGCAGTCCTGCAGAAGCAAGCCAACCCAAATTAGTGGGGTTCAACAGGTCAGAGCTGCTGCACCTTGCTTGCCTAACAGGGGCTGGAGCAGGAGTCCATGAAAAGAAAAACCCAGGAAACCAGAAGGTTTGGCCCCAAAGCTGCAAGATGGAAGTCCCCTGCTCCCCCTCTCTTGTCAGATTTTCCTGCTCCAATCACTGTACAATAACAAACCAATTGGTATTCCTTCTCTTGGATTAACTCTTAGGCAAATACCAGTTTCTCAAGAGAGCTCTTTGAATTTGGGTGAAGGGACGACAACATGTCATAGCATATCATAGGAAGAACAGTAATGTCCTTAGAGGACTTGGATGGAATCTAGAGCAAATGTCTGTGTTCTCTGATCCAAAGTATCTTTTAGGGGCACTTTATGTGTCCTCAGTCTGATGTCTGAGTATTCTGGATCTGCAGAATGAAGATAGGAAGCTTTTATAAAAAGAAAAAAAAAATAATCTTACATTAGAAGTAAGCAACTACTTCAGATATATTCTCCATCCAGCATTTTTCCCACACAAATGCCCTCTATGCAGGCTGTTTCCATCTGTGGATGAGGCAGTGACTAGAAGCACATATCCCAGCCATCTAGCAGAGGGCGGAGCCCATCCATCGGGAACTGGGAGGGGGTTTGCTATGCCTGACTGAAACCATGGCTCCAGAGGACTGTGTGAGGCCGTGGGTTTCTCCTTGCCACCGCATCAGCAGCTGGTGTGGAAAAGGCAGTCATGGAGCTTACAATTCTGTTGACACAGCTCTGCTGTGTCATAGCCAAAATTCATGACCAAATACTTTCCCTCGGTCCCACACAAGTAATGGAGCTGTGTGCTGAAGTTTGGAGCAGCGAGAGCTGAAAGCAAACCTTGAATTGATGCCAGAGAAGCAGCACTGGAGGCCTTCCAGGAAGCAAACAGCTTGTAAATGGTAACGAAAGTCAGCAGGACACAAGTCTGGTGAGGGCAGTCCAGCTGCACTGGGAGCTCAGCAAGAGAACAAAGCCACCTTGGCGTGAGAGGCCATGGGACGCATGGCCTGATGCAGCCAAGCACAGGTGCTGAGGAGGTGCAGGCTAGGAATCTCCTCAGCAAAACAACTCTGGTTACTGTCAGGAAGCCATGGCAGGGAAGTGTCAGAAACCTCTGGGAACAGATGGGAACAAACTGTCCCAGAAGCCTTAGCTGCCTTCTGGGCTTTGCTCCAGAGTAGCCCTTTGATGGAGCAGGATGTTCCCGTTCTCCTCGCTGATAAAGAAGGGCTGTTTCCTTCTCACCTGCATGTTCCGCCAGGCTGTGACTCAGGTGAGCACAGTTTCTTCTAATTAATGTCTCAGCTCCTACAGTGCCCCCAGTTCCGTTCTCAGGTTTTGACACTTTCAGAAGTCAACCTTACCCTCCTTCAAAGAGGGCAACAGAGAGTTACTTGCAAAGAAACAGGAAAAATTTGAGCTATTCACAAAAACAAACAGTTTGTTGCCAGGAGACTGGAATTAGAGACTTGGGAATCCCTTTCAAGCCCTGTATTTCTAAATTGAGGTATCATCTGTTTTGGGATGACACCCTCTGGATCCCCCTGCTTCAAAGTAGGAAAGAGGAAAACAGAGGATGAAAACTCATGGATGATTCTCATTACATGTTCACATAGATGTCTAGATACCAACCTGTGGCATTCATTAGACTCCAGACCAATTAACTACTGGTAAAAACCATGAATAGTTTTCTCATTGCTCCTAATTTCCTCTAATTAAAACACTAACTAAGCTAAGCTAATATCTAATGCAATCTGTATAATAGATAATCTATTTAATGTAATATCTAACCTATTGGTCCAGGTAGGTGTTTGGATTCAATTTTTCAAACTAAGGGAAGTTCATCATTACCTTTCTTAAGTGTGCTTCATAGAAGCATGTGAATAGTGTGGGTTGGAAGGGACCCTTAAAACTCACCTAGGTCCTTCTGCCCTGCAATGAGCAGGGACATCTTCAAATGGATCAGGTTGCTCAGAGCCACGTCCAACCTGACCTTGAATGTTTCCAGGGATGGGGCATCCACCCCTTTCTGGACAATCCATGCCCTTCATGCCCTCTCTGGGAAACAGGTTCCGGTGTTCCGCCAGTCTCATTGTAAAAATTTCTTCCTTATATCTAGTCTAAATCCAGCCTCCCTTAGTTTAATTTTCTGACAGCTCATTTCCAACCTGCACATCCCTAGCACCTGAGCTGGACTGAAGAAAAGTAGAAAGATGCCAAACGTAACATCTGCCCCTCAGCGCCCCAGCACCCAGCTGCAACAGGCAGGATTGGGGGGAAAAACACTGCTTTTAGTGCTATTCCAAAAGAAGAGAACAAGCCAAACAGAACACATGGATTTTCCCTGCTTTCAGCATTCTTCTTCCCTTAATCACCCAGGTATTTTTGGGCAGCTGTCGCAAGCTCGTGCAGTTTTGCTTTTGAGTCAGATCCTGTTCCCCTGACATGTCTTGCTGCCTTCCACAGCGTTACAGCCTGTCCTGCAGATAATTTGTGTAGACCCAAAGACCTTTGTGAGAGAAAAGCTGCCTTATCTCCTGCATTCTTTGGAAAGGGATGCTCCTCACTGCTCTGTCCCTTCCTCTGCTGGCATTCAAGACAAACTTTCAGCCCTGGAAACTGAGGTTACTTGTGGTCTAATTTTTCCATGCCATGGTGTGACCGTGCAAACAGAAAGATCATTGAGGGCTATAAGACTTGCTTGGTCTCTTCCCTCCCTAAGCGTCAAAAGTTAGGGCTTTCAACAAAGGTTTGTTCATAATTAAGTCCTTGGAGAACATATGGATGCAGAACTCAAACAGAAACCAGGTGAATGATTCAGGGCACTCCACAATCAGGTAGTCTCAGGATTTTTAAGATCACAATTCTACTTTTAGGCACCTCAAGTGCAGTATGGGCAAGACATGGACACCAAGAGGCCTTCTGAGCCTCCAAAGGTATTTAAACTCCTAATTCAAGCAAGAGACAAGAGGCATAATTATCCAAGGTTTTTCTTCCTTTTTCCACAGTTTGAAAATGAGCCAATTCCTCTCATGGAGATTGTTGGAAGTCATATAAAGAGCTGTGCAACAGTTAACTACTGACGTCTCTTTACAGATAACTTGAGCTTTTGATTATGTTTCAGGGAAATTCCAGTCCTTACCTGATCTAGAGATCTTTTTTGTTATTTGTAAAATTTCAGGTGAGATGGAATTTACATTGGTGAGAATAGCTTCCTATCCATAATACCAAAGAATTATTTTTTCCAGTTTAAAATACAAATGTGCTATTTTAAGAATAACCAAACCACTCATTTTTTCATATACATTAAGTGCATAAGTGTATGTTGTTTTTCTGTCAGTTACGCTCATTTTTTTAGATCTTCTTTCCTCCCCGTCAAGAAGCTTACATGCATCTATAGAGGTGGAGATAGAGCTAACCATGGAGATCTGAAAAGGGGTCTCTGAAAACACCTTGCGCAACTGTTCCTAGGAATGTAGTGACTCAGAACAAAAAGCGACTTTCTCTTATCAGGAGCTTGTTTCTTCCTCGAGGACTTCAATCCAGAAACATGATCCTTTTTCTGTTCCCAGTAACTGACATCCTGCTCTTCCAAGGCCAGAGCAACACTTTGGACCTACTCTTTCATTTTCAGTCACTCCCTCACCAATCTCCTGTCGCGGCTCCAAAGGTGTTTTCCATCCTCAGGGGCTCGGTCTCTGCTGGCGGCTCCTGCCGGTAAAACGTGCCCTTTGTTATCTCTTTGCCTGTAGGCACACGTTCCTGGATTGGAGCAGGAAAACATCGACACAGCTCAAGGAAAGCAGCTGCTCAAGCTGGGGCAGATGGGGCTGGCATGGCGAGGGGCCAGCAGTCCACCACAGTCCTGGGGGATTCAGCCTCCTCCTATGTACATCCGTATTCAGGCACACTACCATGGACACCTGGAAACCTGCCTCCTTCCCTCTCGGTGTAGGAAAGTGCTCCTATATGGTCGGTGGGCTGGGAGCTACTGTCACACAAATACCCTGGTGCTCACACCTTATGCAAGAGACAGCAAAATTGAAGTGTAGCACGAGAAAGAAAATAAGGAATTTTCCTGTCTCAGAGACAAGGAGATTACTCCTGCCATGGTGAGGGAAAGAGTTGGGGCAGCAGAGCCAAGTGCTCCTGGAGGCTGGGGATGCCTCAGTGGTGCGTGCTGCCTCCCTGCTGAGACCTGGCAGACATAGACACAGCTACTGCAGGCAGCCGTGCCCCTCACCCCGACCTGGCAGCTGCCTGTGCCCCGTGAGATTCCTGTGGTCTGGGATGTGCTCTGAGGTCCAAGCAAAGGGAGAGTCTGCTGAGAGGGACACAGGTAAATGCACCACAGCAGCTTGCAGAGCCCATGAAAAACATGGAAGGAAGGAGTGAGAGCCCAGCAGCCACTGCTCCTTCCCAGGCAGGTTCCTCACCATGTCTCACCATGCCACTCCCTTTCCTGTCCACCCAACCTGCTCAACTCACTGGTTCCTTCCTGACAGTCCAGGAGAAAGCAAGGGCCAGTATGAAGTGTTAGGAGCACAGTCAGCACAAAATATGATTCATGCTGAAGGAATCAGCAGTATGTTTTTATCTGACCTTAAATGTTTAACCTCACCCAATGTGCTTTTCCTTTGTGAACGTCACGCTCTATATATGCTGTTTTATGAAAGACACCAGACTGCCTTCTCCCAAATCAGCATGTGCTCAGATCTCTTCAGCAGTGCGCTTCAAATTCAACCACTGAGTCCTGGGTCAGAGGTTTTCAGCCTGGCTCCCAGATCCTCACTGCTCTGGCATCCTGCAGTATCAAACTCCTTGAGAAGAGTACTTGTCTCACAAAGTCAAGATTAATGTTGTCACATTTCTTCACTCTCCTGGAAATTCTCTAAAGTCATCCAGAACCAGCTTGGGTGACAGAAGTCTTCCTTGCTGCAGTCAAGTTGCCCATTTGATAAACGAAGGTAGGGCTGAATTCCTACATCTGTCCTAACAAATTGAAAAGTGCCAGGAAATATTCCTGGGCACTGCAGCTCAATCAGCTGGGTTAGTAAGTGGCTGGCATGATCCACAGCCAGCAGTTGGCTTGGGCCAGCTTTTGCTTGCTCAGGAAACCTCTGGGTGGACATTTAGAGTTAGGACAAGCCATAGACTGTTTCCAGGATGTGGTTTAGGTGCAACCAACCTGTTCTAGAGGGTAACATGGAAGTCACCTGCATTTGGTGACCCGTTTGGTGACAGTTGGGCTCAGCTCTGAGGAGTGATTTTGAGGCATTCTCAACTTACGGGTGCACTCAGATTCCTAAGTGGCATTGAAATCATGTGAGCCAGTTCCAGAAAGGCATTCCTTCTTGCGTATTTTGTAAGAAGACTTGGATACCTGGAGACGTGAGCACTCCTAGTGAAATGTCCCTGGAGATCCACTCCTTTCTGTTTACTTTTTCAGCAGGAATTGGCAAAAGCAGCAGTACTGGAGTAGATGCTCCAGCTGTGCTGGACTCACAGGACAGATTCTTGATATTATTGCCAAGACACTGCCCGGCATTGTGCCTGTGCAGCTGCTAGATCTGAACTGTCGGGATGAGGACAGCTGCCAGCACCCATCTGCCAACCTGCTGGCAGGCTGACCAAAAGCAATTCGAGCTTTTGGCTTTGAGTAGGGAACTGCTACCTGCTTCCTCACAGCCAAAATTGTTCTCATTGCAGCTTCTCTGTGTTGTGGGGTTGGAATGGGGTCAACGCACGCTCCCAGGAGCATGTGCTCTTTGGGGAAGGAAGGAAGGAAGGAAGGAAGGAAGGAAGGAAGGAAGGAAGGAAGGAAGGAAGGAAGGAAGGAAGGAAGGAAGGAAGGAAGGAAGGAAGGAAGGAAGGAAGGAAGGAAGGAAGGAAGGAAGGAAGGAAGGAAGGAAGGAAGGAAGGAAGGAAGGAAGGAAGGAAGGAAGGAAGGAAGGAAGGAAGGAAGGAAGGAAGGAAGGAAGGAAGGAAGGAAGGAAGGAAGGAAGGAAGGAAGGAAGGAAGGAAGGAAGGAAGGAAGGAAGGAAGGAAGGAAGGAAGGAAGGAAGGAAGGAAGGAAGGAAGGAAGGAAGGAAGGAAGGAAGGAAGGAAGGAAGGAAGGAAGGAAGGAAGGAAGGAAGGAAGGAAGGAAGGAAGGAAGGAAGGAAGGAAGGAAGGAAGGAAGGAAGGAAGGAAGGAAGGAAGGAAGGAAGGAAGGAAGGAAGGAAGGAAGGAAGGAAGGAAGGAAGGAAGGAAGGAAGGAAGGAAGGAAGGAAGGAAGGAAGGAAGGGCTGCAGTGTCGCGGCGCAGCTGGCAGGTGGCGGTGTGGCGGCTCCGTCGGGCCCTGCCGGGCTCCGCAGGGATGCCGGAGATAGGAAATGAGTTCCCGCCTCCAAACTGTGCTGCTGTCTTCATCTAACCTCACAAGAGGAGTCTGGCACATCCTTCCTCCCCTCCCTGGGCTTCTGCCACCAGGGATCGATATAAAGAGTTTGAAATGGCTCAGCAGCCACTTCCCACCAGGCATCACAGCAGCGTCGACCACAGTTGCACTTGTCTTCCTCCCTCCGCAGTGTTTTTCCCTTCTTCTGATACTTGTTGCTACTGCAATACAAGACATCAGCCAGTGCTGCCTTGTAAAACATGACCTTACAGAGCAGAACCTGCCAATGGCTGTGGCATATCTGGAGTGTCCTGGTGGCACAAAGAAAGCCTTTACATGTCCTACATAAACCATGTTTGAATGGCTGAACAAATCCCTCCTCCTCCTCCTCACTTTTCTATCCTCAGTTCTTCACACTCATCATACCCCTGATATCCTCTTTCACAGCTGCTATTCAAGAATCTAGTCCAAAGCCCATTCAAATCAGTCCCATTGGCTGCAGTTAGCTTTGGACCACGGCCTAGATCTCCTTTACTGGCTCTTGGCTTTATGCCCCTTCCAAGCCCTCAGCTGGAACAGTCTCTGCCACTTGGAAGGCTCCCTTTCATCAAATTTCCCTTAGTCCCCCTTCCTTCAGGATGTCTCTCTACACTGAGTAAGTGATGGCTTCAGAAAGCGTATTGGGATGTAGCAGAGGCCATCTAAGAAATGGCAGAAGATGGAGAGATTCCTGGCAAAGGGAGATATCTTCTGGAGTGGCAGCAGGGAAATTAAGGTGGCCAACAGCCAAGATGTGTCATGCTGCAAAGGAAACTCAAGCAAGGCGAGGAAACTCCTCTAGTAGCTATGCTGCACTCATGGCCCTATGGGTAACTCTCCTCTGCTTCCCTGCCTGCTTCTTTTTGGCCTCCAGATCTTGCAGAAGCTCCTGCTTCATGTTAAAGGTAGTGCAGGTGCAGGTGTGAGGTGAGCTGTTTCCAAAATGAAAGATATTTCATTTCAATTTTTGCAGGATGATGAGTATTTTGTTGGATTGATGAGTTGATCCAGTTGCTTCTGTTTGCTGCAGAAACAGGAGGCAGAGAGGGAGCACGAGGATTTCGGATTAATGTGACATGCCACTGCACCCTCAGATTGGGGTGTGGCAGCTTCCTGGCTCTTGTCCATCCATTGCTGCACTCCAGCTCTGCCCTTGCCTGATGGTTCCTCCACCTGTATCATTACTTTCTGCCCCACGTTTTATCCCATGTAGGCCTGAAGGAGGGAGAAGGCTTGAAAGAAAAATGTTCCTCTTCTCCTCATCTCTGCCACTCTTCTGGCTCCCAGCTGCAGTTCCTTCCCTATGGCATGGATGGAAGCACTGTCTCTTCAGCTGCTCCCTCCCTGGATGTTTTTTAGTTCCTGCTGCATCTTCCTGCATCATCCACTCCATGCCCCATAAGCAGGCACGGTGCCAGGCTGGCATGGCAGAGCGGGCAGAGGTAACACCACACCTCCCTTGGTCTGACTTCCCCACCTCCGTGCAGACACGGCCTGCAGGTGTCAGCTTGTCTCTTCCTAGGCCCTGATGCCCGCCTGTAAAAGCCCTGTGTCTCCTGAGCCTCCCTCCCCACACTCTCCCGAGTGTTTACAGAGCTACAACCAGTGAAAAACGAAGCCCTGACCTATCTAGGGACCACATCTGGAGGAGAAGCATGGACACTAAGACTTTCCAACAAGCTGTCACTACTACCAACCCTCCATAATCCAGCAGCTGGGACACCACAGTGAGGGTGGGATATTCCAGATCTTCCATGAGCAGTGCTGCTGTGTGGCCCACCTCACTCCTCAGAGCCAAGCTGAGAGGATGGGATAAAAGGAGGCATAGGGGCAAATGGGACTTTGCTGGAGCGGGACATAAATCTGACACCCTAAATGGATTTTTATCTCTCACATCTCAGCAGATTTTCTGACAATTTCCAGTGCTTACATCTAAATGAATTTGAATTATTTTTCACGGGAAGTGTGAGGCAGCTCTGTAAGATTTTTTGCCAAGAAAGAGCTTCACTTACAGCCCTGAGCAAGCAGGACTCTAAGTACCTGATTTATCATAACCAGGGACAGCTGGAACAAACCCTGCATGTAACAGTGAATGAACACCACTGCAGAGCAGCTGCATTAAATGGAAATCTCTGCCAGAATCACAACACCTTCCTTTAGTGTATGGATCAGGAGGAATGTGGAGACAAGTGAGAAAACTCCATCACATTACAAAGGGGAATTAAGCTTCTACAAGGAAGGAGCAAGCTGCAATTAACAGCTAAGTAAAACACACAAAGCACCTGGTTTCTGTATCATGACTTTTCCCTAGAAGCCAAATGGCATTCCCAGCTAATGACCTCACTGGTGTCATAATCCTGTTGCTGTTGAGGTCTTGGCATTACATCAGTTACCTTTTTCTTCACCCTTCTCCATTAATGCCTCCCTCTGGCTTCTCCCCATAACAAACCAATGGCTTCGGCCTTCCTTTGCCTCTCTCCTGACCCCTCCTGCTTTCAGTGCCAGCTCATCTTTCTGGCTGTCCACCCACTGACAGTGTTGCCTTCCAGCACTATCTGGAGTACCATTCCTCTTCTTGCCTTGTAGGCCCATCCTGTCCAGCTTCTGCATTTTAGCTCTGATATTCTGCTCTCAGTAATTTCTCTGAAATCTCTATAAGGCAGAAGTTGCCTGGAAAAATAATTTTCTTCACCAAAACATTTCCTTTAGTCTCTTGGGAGGCTGTTTTAAAGACAAGTACACTGTCCTCTCCTTGCTACTAGGGCAAGAAACCATACATAGGCTATAACTGCAACATGTAAGATTGGTTGGATGCTAGGAAAATGCACTCATGATAGGAGTAATGATGCACTGGAACAGAGAAGATTGTGAAATCTGCAGTTACGTAGGTCTTAGTGAAGAGAACAGAACAACATGTCTGAAGTGATCTTACTTTGGGTCGAAGAACAGAGTAGAAAGCTCAGCAGTTCCAGTTTCAGTTCTATTTTTGCTCCTTCAGGGGTGCTCCTGAGGAATCCCTTCTTTGTCATGAAAGGGTCATGCAGCTTTACATTTTATGGCCCTTTCCTCTGCCTTTACCTCCACCTAATCTTGTGCACAGCTCAAAATGCTCTCTTGCACACCTGCCATCATATGCACCTCTTTCTGTTTGAAGTGAAACTGTCTCACTAAAGTGTATGGGATGAATGTAACAAACCATCAGTGATGGCAGCAGAGGGTGAAGTTGTGAGCAGGTTTTCAATCACAACTCCAGGAACCAGCCTGACTTTAACAACATGTTCTGTCATATCCATTCCAAGGTAAAGAATCCTTCAAAGTAAAAGGGATTTCCCCTCCTTCCCCTTTTATGACAGTTACCACTTTTTGGATAAAAATTAATCTTACAGAATGGATTAAAAATAAAAATAATCCCAAAACAGGGCTTGCTACTCTGCCACTTTATCTTGAGCAATGTCACCTCATGCAGTCTCACCCTTAGCCAAATACTGACTCACCACCAAGGGCTTAGCAGCGGAAAAGGAGAGAGGGCATACCAGATGAGAGGTCAGCTCTCCTGGCTGGAATCCTGGCAGGGAGTGAGAGGCACGTGTTTGAATCAGAGGCACTTGAGCCGCCGTGCTGAAATGTTGTTAAAAGCCAGAGTGCAAGGGGGCTGCTTTGCTACTGCTTGCTGCAGGGAGGTGCAGCCTCCTCTCCTGGAGAGCCTGTGTTCAAAACATGACTTGGAGCCCTACGATGCCGCGCCCAGCTGAGGCTCCCAGCAGGTAACTGTTTGCTTTTCTCTGGAGAAGGGTTTGGGCCCAGGCAAGTGGTGTTCAAACACAAGTCCCTGCACAGTCCAGGACCTGGTATACCTCCCCTGGCTCCACCTTGGTCCTGAGACAGCTTGGTCTGCCAGCAAGGACTGTGGGTACCCTCTGGTCTCTCCAAGCAGAGCTCCATCCCCTGTTTCTGACTTCTTCTTACAGCAGTGAAGTCGCTAATCCCTGCCTGCCTCTGCTCAGTGCTTTTAGGTCTGCAGGAAATATCTAAAGCAGGCACAGCTGAATATATAATGACACACATGGCCCATGCTCAAACAGAACACCAGAGTGCTCCCAATCACTCTTGAAGACAGCTCTTCCAGCACCCACTACCACGTCTATACCTGCCAGTGGAGACACAAACCATTGCACCCTCTGCTTTCTGAGCTGCTGGATGTGTTTTACTTTTGAATCTTAAATCACTCTGCCAAGGGTTCCTTGAGTAGATGCTTTTCTCCTCCTGGGCTTGGGTCAAAGAACAGGGAGAAAATGAAGATGCCACTGTCAGCAGCTCATTGTTCCCGTTGTTCTCTGCTATGAGACAAAGCCAAACAACGCCTTCTTTGCCAATGCTCCTTAGCAAATGCATTGCATTTGCAGTGGTCATTGCAATCTCCTTTCCTTGTTGGTCCTGGTCACCTATATCTGTGGAGTTTCTTCCCATTCAATCTATTTTTGGGCTGTTTGTGAAGAATATGCCTGTTTGCAAAGGCACCTGCCTCTTGTGACCAGTAAATCCTGTTGGATGGCTGCATCAGGGCTCCTGTGAACATGCCTAAAGATGCCTCATGCAGAAGGAGCACAAGTGCAGCCTCTCCTCCTTGCATTGGAGTTGCTGCTGGAAGCAAATGATTTCTGGAACAAGCCCTGATATGAGGCAGCAAGTACGTCAGACCTTATAGTAGAGGAACCACGTGTTTGAGTTTCCTATTCCATGAATGAGGCTGGCCAGGCCTGATTCATCACCAAGGCACGCTGGGGAAAGAGGCACTCAGCTCATTTCCTCTGCATTTTATTTGTTCCTGCATATACTGTGATCCCAAAAGTGTCAGGGAACAGAGCAGCTGCATACGAGGACAGTAAGTGGTGGGAGGAGAGGAGATGTGGAAAGGCAAAGATTAGGAGAAGCCTTGCCTCCAAGCACTTTACCTTTTGCTGCACCATTCTTTGCACTTGCAGTTAAAGCACTGCTGGGGCACGTTGGTGCTGACACAGTGCATGGAATGACACTGGAAAGGGTGCTGGAAGCCAGTGGGACAGGAGCAGTGATAAATGTTAAGTGTTAAATGAATGTAAGTAGTGGGTGGGTGAAAGTAGATAGCATTCACTACTAGCACTGACACTGCAGTGTTTCTACATTTCATTGGCATTTCATTTCATTTCATTTCATTTCATTGTCCTCCTTAGATCTCTTCCTGATTGCTGTAAAGAATATCCTTGAAGAACTGGCCACTGTTCTTCTCCCCATCCAGGGAAGAAGAAAGCAGAAAGGGTATTGCCTTTCTGAGTCACAATTTTTTGGACACCATGTGTGTGTGGCTTGCCTATGCTAATGTGTAAAGGTCTCTCTAAGCTGTAATGAGTGAAGGGAGCACAATGGCATTTCTTTCTACTCCCAAAAAAAACCTTGAGACTTAGCACTTAACCCTCAGCCACCTCTGCCCTGTGTGGAGGACAGATCATGAGGTGCACAGCCCAGGCCACAAGGCCCTGCTTTGGTGATGGTTGCAGGGCTGGCATCCCGTTCCTGGTTGTACTTCAAAGCTCCAAACCCTTTCTGAGCAATATTTCACCTCTCAGCCAGCAACATCTTTGTTCAGCTGTGTTTGTGGCAGCAGCAGCAATCACAGAGTAGGAGGTAGCAGCCTTCAGTGTCTGATTGGAAAGTCTTTCACACCTTAGGTTAAACCACTGCTTTCAGAATTGATTTATGGCATAACTATCCATAAATGGAGAGTTTTTCAGGGGAAAAAAATGGTTTTGTAATAGAGGAGAAAAGTATAGGCTTGCAATCCTACTTTTCATGTCACCATTGCTGCAGGATGGTGGGGCACAGTGCTGTTGGAGGAGAGGTAAGGCAGGGTTGGCAGCAGACTCTGGCCTGAGTCTGAGCAGACTCAAATCCTGAGCTGCTGCCGGGGTTTGCCCAGCGGTGTGCCATTCACCTCAGATGCTCAGCCCTGCCTGGAGGAGGGAGAGGTCCTGCCTTGTGGTCATTCACGGGATGGCAGTCAGTGTCTCAGCAGCACAGAAGCAGGAGAAGAACGCTTCCCCTGCAGTACTGGGGGGATGGATCTGAGCAAAGTAGGAGCAGCAAAGGTGCTGTCTGTGCAAAGCTCAACCAAGACTCGCAGCCTCACTATCTTCCCTGGAGCCACAGGTAGAACTGATGTCTCCATAGTTCACGATGGAGTGGATGCCATGTCAAGGTGCACCCAGAGACAGGAAAATTGACCTGAATCTTGCTCAGCTTTTCCTTAAAATAATTAACATGGAACACAAGCAATTCTTAGGAACATACCTCTCCCACACCTGCCTAAAAGACTTCACTATTGCCCAAGAAGGAGATAAAAAATGTCTCACACTACACTACCTCATTTAATTTTAAAAGTATTTTGAGATTTTTAAATGGATATTCTATCCTATGGTTAAAGCTGATTACAAATAAATCATAAACTATTTAATAAGGGGAGGTATCTCCTAGGTAGATGGATATATCTGGACAACTGGTTTTGGTGAGGTGACAAGGCTCAAGTACTCTAGTGGCCCCATGTCAGCCTTGCCTTTCCCCAGCACTCTGTAGGGCTGGCTGTTCTGTCAGGTGAAGTTACTGTCTAAACAAATAAGTCAATAAATAATAATAAATAATAAATATGTCAGCTCTTAGAAGAAAAGTACTTTATTCATTAAAACTAAACCATGCTGTTCTGATTCAGCTTCTACTACTAAAAACACCTCCCCACCGTGGTCAAATAATTAA
Organism: Acrocephalus scirpaceus scirpaceus; assembly: GCA_910950805.1. Lineage (NCBI taxonomy): Eukaryota > Metazoa > Chordata > Aves > Passeriformes > Sylviidae > Acrocephalus > Acrocephalus scirpaceus. The sequence continues at coordinate 47,452,670 of OU383774.1, read as the reverse complement.
TATCAACTGTGCACATTTTTCATCTTCAGAGCAGTGCACAAAGAAAATCAAAACTAAGTGCACTATACTAAAGAAAGGACAGGCAACGTTTCAGTCACCGTGTATGCTGCTCAACCAGGGAAATGTGCTCAACAAATCTTGGAATAAAATCGAGGTATTTCATGTGAAAGACGTCCTTTCTGCAGCTGGATCTGTTTTTATAGTGGTTCCGAATTGTAATGTCAGTGCCAGACATTGTAAAAGATACACGGAAATCGTTCCACTTCATGTTACCAGTGACAGGTTAATGCTAATGAACACCGATTAAAAGTTCTGAGGTTTTAAAATGGTTTCATGTCTCCCAAGTTTAAGAAATATTACTTTAATTAATACAGTGCTTTGCTTCTTAAGTGGAACAGCTTTATTTGAATTTTGCTCATATAATGATTAGTAAATGTTCTCACTCATTGGCTGCATTTTTATGAATAAAGATATACAGGCTCGGATGATAAATTTCTCAGGCAACTTGCAGGAAAAAACACCAGAAACAGTCCTGTTTGCACACAGATATTAATGTCCCCAGAGGAAAGAAAAGCAATAGACAAATTACACCTTCAGTTCAAGTCTCCACCTTAATGTTAGGAGTTTCATGTCAGATGAGAAAACCCCAAAGATCTGTGCCAAGCTATTTGCTCTCCCCCTCGCTTTCAGCCGAGGAACTGGGAACATCCTCTGGCCAGGGTGCGACAGGTTGTCCTCCTCATTTTCCTCCTCCCAGGGCACTCCCGGGCCCGCAGCGCGGGAGGGCCTGTGGCGGTCCCCGAGGGATGCTCGAGGCGTTGCTGCTGCCGGCTACAGCATAGGAACCTTCCCGTCGAGGAAAGCAGGCAGATCCGCCCGACCGACAGCAAACCGGACGGTTCCTACTCCCAACCCGTGTTTTCTGTTTCTGGCTCGGCTGTGATTTGTTCCCCGCTTAGCTGGAGCCCCCGCCGTTGTCGGGACGAGGAAGCTGTTCCTAGAGGCGGGGAAGGCAGGCTGGGCCCGGGGCGGCCGGCACGACTGCGCTTCCCATCTTCCCGCAGGGAAACCCCGGCCGGGCTCTGTCCCCGCTCCAGCCCGGAGGCGCCGAGCTCTCCTGCACACCGGGCCGGGCCGAAAAACAGCACCCGGGAGAAGTCCCCGGTGCTGCGCAGTGCCTCGGGAGGCAGCCGGCCCCCATCCCCTGCTGGGTGTAAAAACAAGTCTGCAGAGGAAAAACACGCAGAGAGCCACGCCGGGACAGGCGCTCGTGCTGCAGAGAGGTTTCTCCTCTCCGAGGCAGAGTCCGAGCTTGCGAAAGAGTTGGAAGGAAGAGAGGCAGGAGCTTTTTCCCAAAGGACAATGTCCCTGGGACCAGCCCTACCCCAGATATATTACGCTGTCTGCTCTCTGCCCGGAGAGCACCCGCGACTTGTTCTGTTGCATCCCTGGGCTCGCGTTCACCCCTCGAGGAGCGAGCGCAGCCCTGGAGCCGCGGAGTCCCCCGGAGCCCAGACGGGCGCGGAGCCGCGGGCAGCAGCGCAGGGTCCCCGCAGCCGCTGGCGGAGCCCGGAGGAGGGTCTGGCTACCTGTGCCGGTCATCGGGGGAGACAAATCCTGCCCGCAGGACACGTGGGCTTTTTCTTTTTTAATTTTTTAAAATTTTTCTCTTTTTTTTTTTTTTCTTTCTCCCCCTCTTTCATTCCCAAAGGCGAAAGAAAACGAAAGAAACCAGGTTCCAGTTTCCAAAGAAGTAAGTAACAGTCCTGAGAGAGTCCTCGGTCGAGTCGATGCCCTGGGGCGACGGGAAGGGACGGGGACGGCGGCGTGCCAGCCCGTGGATGGTCCGGGATACTCGGGTCCGTGTCCGCGCTTGCGGACCGACGGACGCGGCGGGACGTGCGCCCCGGCCGAGCAGGTGTCCGCGGCAAGGAAGGCAGCGTGCGCTCGCTTCTCCTCCGGTTTCCAGGCCTCTCCGTGCACCCGGGGTGGCACACACCGTCGGTGGCCGCCTGAGACCCGCCTTCCCCGGGGGAAGCTGTCCCGCCCGGCTCGCTGAGGCGCGGGCGGCCCAGGGGAGCGGGGCCCGGCTCTCCGCCATCCCGGCGGCTCCCTGCGGCCTCGGCCGGCGCTAGCGCCCACAGCGAGCCTCTCCTTGGCACAGCTGGGCATCTTACATTCCCTTTCCGAGTGAAGGCACCGCGTTTCCCCGGGGGAAGGCGCGAGGGGGTCGGCACGGCACGGCACAGCACGGCACAGCAGTGCACGGTGGAGGGAAGCTGGCGCCAGCCTCTCGGTTCTTTTCCGTGTCCCATCCTTTTCCTCGTCCCGGGCCGTGGAGCTCCCCGCGGCTCACCGAGAGTCCTGCTGCCTTCTGGAGGCTAAACTGGGGGCGAGAAGGTCTCTGGAGGCTCCCGAGGGAAGGTTCCCGGCGGGGCACGCCTGGAGATCCTCCTTGGTCTGGAGCTCCCCGGAGGACACCACGCAGTCCTGCTCGGGGTCATTGCTGTTGCCCGCCCCTCGCTTTTTGTCTTCTTCTTTCTTCCACTTCATCCGCCTGTTCTGGAACCAGATCTTGATGTGCCTCTCGGTCAAGTTCAACATGACAGCCAGCTCCACCCGCCGCGGCCTGGAGATGTACTTGTTGAAGAGAAACTCCTTCTCCAGCTCCAGCAGCTGCGCCCGCGTGTACGCCGTCCTCGTCCGCTTGTTCTCCTCCGGTTCCACCATGTAGGATCCCCCTGGAGAGAAGCGAGAGTCAGCCTGGGCCCGCCCGGCCGCCCCCTCGGGCTGCGGGGACCACGGCCCAGCACCGCGGCGCGGAGGATACGCGGGGGGAAGCGAGCGGGGCGAGGGGGAGGCCTCGGGGAGCTCTCCTGCCGGGCTGAGCGGGGCGGTGCTGCTGGCGGCAGTCACCGCTGCTGTTGTTTTATTTCACCATCATTTAATAATTTTTAGCAATGATTTGGATGAGGTTTATCAGGGATGCGCCGTCTCTGGAGCCGAGGGAGAAACTCAGGTGCCACCATTTGCGTGACACTGAAAGCTCAGAAAGGCTCCCGGATCCAGGGCCGCAATTGTTTAGATTCGCGTTAAAATTAAATTTTAAAAAACAAAAAATTAAAAAAGAAAAAAGTAAGAACAGAAAAAGAAAAAACCCACCACACACACAAACCAAAGCAAAATGGAAAAAATTAATTAAAAAAAAAAAAAAACCAACAAAAAACCCACCTCCAAAAAAGAAAAAAAACCCCAACGCACTAAAAAAAAAAAACTCTCTAAAACAAAGCAATAATAATTATTATAATTAGTGGGCCTGCCGGGCCGGGAGTTGGACCTCAGCCGCTCCATTTGGCCAAGCTGATGAAACCCTGAGTTTCGTGTTCCCGTAAAAAGCGGCAGCAGCGGGATCGCCGCTCCCCGCGCGGCCGCCGCAGTCCTGCGTGGGCACTGGGGCGCGGGTGGTACAGGCGGGCGCATCGGGATGGGCCGCAGGTGGGCACGAAAACTCAGGGCCGCTTTCGCCAGCGCCAGCGCCCCTCTGGGAATGATTTTGGGTTTGATATCATCTGCGGGGAATGGTGCTTTAAACAGCCAGAATGAAATAATCATTTCAAGAGAGATACGTGGACTCTCCCACCGCTCATCTTCCTATTCCCACCATTCTGTATTTATATATACAGTGTTTGTAAATGTAAACCTATGTATAAAGGTTATGTATGTATTTAAAATATATATTTAAATACACATATAATGTTTGCAAAGTGATGTGTATGTATGTGCGTATATAAACATTAAAATCAATGTATAAGTGTATAAAAATGTTGGTAAATCTAAACCTATGCGTGCGTGAGTTTGTGTCTGAAAAAAACCCCAAAACCTCGTTCTGTTACTTTAAACTAAACTGGAGCTGCCGGGAAGGAGGAACGCTGGGCGTCTGTCCCGGTCGGGCCCCGGGACAAGGCCGGCAAGCCCGGGGCGAGCGGCGGAGCCGGGGCCGGGCACGGCGTGGGGCACCGGGCCGGGCTGGGCCGCGGCCTCCCTGGGCGCCTTTTCCTGGCGACAGAGCACAGCCCCGCAGCGTCCATGGGCGCCTAAATCCCAAGGGTTTCCATGAAAAATAAATCGTCGGGCCGTGTAGTTAGCCACATACACGGTTCAAAACATGCCGGGGTCTGGCTGTGAGCCCGCTGTCGCACTCGGCACAGCGCGGTGCCCCTTTCTCTTCCTGCGGCGTGCTCCGGCAGGAGCCCTGCACACACATCACACCGACAGGGTCATGCACGGGCCCTGCCTGCTCCTCCCGGGAGGGCTGGGCACTACAGCCAAGAATTTTAGGCTTCCACGGGGAAAGTTTCGCTTTCCTACTGGTTATGTCATTCTTCGGGTGCAGGAGAAAGAGAAGGAAAAAAAAAAAAAAGCTGTGGTTCAAAAGTTTGGGTTATTATTATTATTATTGTTATTGTTGTTATTATTATTATTCCCGAAATTCACTCAGCTCATGGAAAACAGTCTGATTTTCTCTCTCCTTCTCCCCACCTCCGCCCTGGCACCATCCGTGTCCGCGGCCTGGGACAGCACGCTCTTCCACCTCTGTGGGCGGATTCGCCTCTAGGGAGACTGGGGACCGCCACCTGTCCTTCCCTCCCCCTCGGCCTCCCCCATGCAATTCCCAAACTATTTCGTGGAGATTTTAGTACTCCGGTCCTTTTTCCAACTGTCTATTTGAACAAAGCCATTAATATAATATTTGCCGTATAGGCGTGACGGAGGCGCAGGACACGATAACATTGTGCAGGCAGAGACAGAAATATTGTTGGGCAGCGGAACTTTCTGCCCAGATAGAGTTTCTTCCCCTCACTGGCAACTCTATTTCGTTTGTGCATTGTTTTCCGTGCCCTGTTTTTTTCACTCGGAGAGGTGCATTTGTGGCTGAAACCCGTAGGAGGAGCGGGATAGAGGGGCCGGGAGGGGAGATGGGCTCTGCGCTGGGGAGAGCCGAGGGGCAGCCGAGAGGGTCGCGGCGGCTGCCCTGAGGGCTCGGGGGCTGCTCCGCGGCCGCACGGTGGGCGCAGGACGCGGGGCAGCGGGGCTGTCCCCTCCCGCCAGCCCTGCCTGCCGCTTCCCCGCCCGCTCCACCTCGCAGGTGCCGCCGCGACCCGGCCCCCGAGCGGAGCTCACCGCGCCCGCGGGGACACCGTGCTGCCCGAGGAAGCGGCTCCGGGGAGGCATTACGACGTCCCGGCTTGGCCACAATTAGTTAATTGGTGAAAAATAATTCGTTAATAATTGCTGAGGCGCAGGGAGCGGTGAGCCCGCCGGCGGGGACGGGAGTGCCAGCTGCCTCCCCAGCGTTCAATCCAACACTAGCAGCCCCAGAGCAGGGGGTCTGCAGAGGCTGGCGGAGGGAAAACGACCCTCCAGGGTCCTCCACAGTACATCCGGGCGGTGGGAGCAGGACCGGTGCAAGAGAGGGCTCCTGAGAGCCGAGCGGGACAGAAGCGGGGGGGGCAGAGGGATGCGGCGGGGCTTACCGGTCCACTGTCCCTTCCAGGCGTGCGATTTGGTGGACTTCATCCAAGCGAAAGGCACCTGCACTCGGGGCTCCTCTAAAGCCCCCGTGTCCGCCCCGTCTGCGAAAGGCAGCGCGTCCTGGTGGGGAGGAGGAAGATGAGGGTGGTGGTGGTGGTGGTGATGAAGGTGAGAGACTCCGGCATCCTCGGTGATGGGGGGCACCTCGTAAGGTGAAATGTCTGGCGGGCTGCCTTGCTCGAGAGCCCCTAAGGCGCTGGAATAAGGAGTCTGTTGCTGCCTGCCCATGTACAGGCAGGCGGGGGGACTGGGGTTGTAGTCCTGCGCTTGGGCTCTCTGAAAGGCGCACGACTCCTTGTAGAGCTGCGCCGAGGCGTAATACTGCTCCTCGGTGTTCATGGCGAGCGGGGCCAAGGGGGCTTCGCAGCTTAGGGACACATAGGGCTGCTCCCGCTGGCGGAGCCCGGGATGCCTCTTTGACAGCTGGCGGCCCCGCCGGGCCCCACCGCCCTGCCCGGCTCCCGCCGCCTCCCCATAGGCGCCTCTCCCCCACGTGAGCCCTCCCGCAACCCTCCGGGGCGGGGCGCGGGCCGTAGGAGGCCACCCGGGGTGGCCCTGCTCCCGCAGCCCCCTTCCCTCCCCTCAGCCGGGCCCACCCCGAGAGCCTCTGCCCCTCTGTTGGGTGCTGTCCCTGCTTTGGGGCGAGAGCCCCGCGGCGGTGGGCTTGCGGGGCGGGGGCTCAGGGGATTGCGCCGGTGCGCCCCGGGACGGATGGTCCTTGAGCACATCTTTTCCCTCTCCTCCTCGCTTGCCCAGACGCTGCTCATCCCCCAGTGACCCCCGGGCACGGAGAGGAAAACCCTCGGAGGTAGACTCGGCCTCCGCAGGAGTTTAGCGACAGGGCCCTTTGGGCTGCGAGGGCATCTCCCCCAGGGATGTGCGTGTCCAGGGACGGGCAGGGCGCTCCCTCGGGGGTGCCCGTGCTCCGGAGCCCTGGGCGAAGGCCAGCACCGGCCGGTGGGGGACCACAATGCTATCACCAGAGCGAGCGATAGGCAGCGGATTGTTTGTCCAAGAGGTAAATTTGGGAGCCTTCCCCGCGGCTTGGGCTGCAATGTGTTGACCCTCGGAGATAATGCGCTCCGAGCTGGTGCCGGTTGACTTGGTGACGAGGCTATGAGCAGGCGGAGAGCTACCGAAAGGGACAAAGATCATTTCCCTGCCTCCCTGCGCTCGGCCCGGCCGCCGCTCTCTCCGGCTCGGGTGCAGGCACGCTTCCTATCTGCCCGGCCCGCCTCCTCTCGCCGCCGCTTCCCGGACACCGGCGCTCCGGCCGCCGCCGTCGGGGCGCGCTCCCGCGGCTCTGCGCAGGGCGGGTTCAGGTGACCCGGCACGGCCCGGCACGGTCCGGCTCGGCCCGGTTCGGCTCGGCGCGGCTCCGCCAGTGGTGATGCACCCCCTGAGCGGCGAGGCAGCGGGGTCCCGGTCCCTCGCTCCTGCGCCCTGTTCCGTGCGGTCATAAATCCGCCCAGTCCATTACACTTCAAGTTTCCGCTCTGAGCTCACGCGGGTCCCCATCTCTTAGAAAGCATACTGAGCCTTTGATTCAATATTGAGCCATTAAGCGATTGCTTTCCCAAGCCATTTAACAGCAGCTCTTATGGATAAATAAACAAAAAAGGCTGTAAACCAATTATAGTGCGGATAGTGAAAAAGTATTTTATTAGCGGGAATTACAGATAGACATGGCTGCTGCTCGGGCTTCCTGCGCCCGGCACCTGCCCCCTCCATCCCCTGGCATTCCGGGCAGGGTACGCGGCCCGGCGGGGCCCGCAGACAGGGTGCGCCCAGCGGGGACGCGCAGCTCCCTTCGCGGTGGTTCCCCCATCCGCGCCCGCGATGCCCCCACTCAGGTCCCCTGCAGGCACGGGCGTCCTTTGGTCCGGAGGCGTCTTGTGCCCCGACCCCAGAGCAGCACCCACAGCCCCTTCCCCAGAGATCTGTTACCTGGAGCATTTACTGCTCCGGGTTTTCCACGGGGAACCGGCGCGGACAAACAAACCCGAGGCCATAAAACCCAGAGCAAATTGATTCATCTCCTGGGAGGACCATTACCCGGTGTCTTAATGCGGTCCTCTCTCTATAACGAACGTTTCTAAACAGAGCAAACACTTCACCCTCCAAAGCAAATGAATTTCCTATAATTTGGAGCTAATTCTCTTTCATTCTGCCTGCGTGAGCAGGCGATAAGGGCACGCTTTGCCGTTCTGACAACAAGGTGGCGAGCTGCAGGGCAGGAAAATGCCCGCTGGGTATCCCGGCACTGCGGACTTCGGCCACCTCCTGAGGGAGGTGATGTCCGGCAGCCCGGGGTTCCCGGGGCAGGTGAGCCCGGCTGGAGCCAGATCCCAGGGATCACCTCTGCCTGCCCCCTCGACTTGGGATGCAATCACTGATACTCGGCTTGAGTTCTTCCACACCTGTGGGTTCCCAGGAGAAGTCTCTGAGCAGTGAATGGGTCCCACTGGAGTGAGAAATGATCCACTTGATGTGGGAAAATGGGTCATGGAGGAGGCCGATGGGAATGACGGGAATGGCCAATGGCCGCACCTGCCCCAGTATTGGGCTCTGCAGGCACAAATTTGTCTCTGAAAGTGATCAGTATGTGTCACCTGAGAGAGTTGCAGAAGGCTGTGCATACAAGGAACCAAAACATCTTCTACCAAACTCCCAGAATTTTCTGCTCCAAGGAGTTCCCGAGTGCTATGAATGTAATAGCCCTCAGCTGATTTTTCCACATTTTAAGTCTCCCCTGAAACTTTATGTAAACATTTTGCCTCCCACCACCTTGCAGTGAAGTGTTCCCCAGATGAAGTGCTGCCGTGTGAGACGCTGCTGACCCTGCAGCTGACTGCATTTAACAGTCTAATTATCCAACTAGAAGAGCCTTGAGATGTGTAGGTACAATGTAAGAAAAGGTGCATCCTTGCCTCTAGCTCGTTTGTGGACTTTGAATGGTGAGCCCAGGTTCTCCTTTATATACACCTCATATATATATATATATATATATATATATGTATGTGTGTGTGTGTATATATGTATATGTATGTATGTATGTATGTATGTATGTATGTATATATATCTCATCTCCCTGCTGAGAACTTCCCTGTCTTTACTCCCCAAGTCTGGTTTTGGTAGGCTTGGAATGACAAGAAACTTGGCCATCCCTACAGTCTGTAGGCAACCATGCAAAGAAAAAAATGGCTGATACAAATATCTTTATTCCCACTGATAGAAGTTCAGTCAAGTTTTAACTATTGAAAACAGAGAAAAGTAATGGGCATGTTGCACAAAGGAACATATCAACAATGGATCAGGTAGAATTTCCCCCACCTTAAACCCCATCTGGAGGTATGCTGCAGTTCAGCTGGAGATCCTGTACTTTACCTGCCCGAGGGAGTTTCAAAGGAGTCCCTCAACTTGGGGGTATTTATGGCTGGCGTGTTTGCTTAAATCCCCCAACTTCATCCATGGATCTTAAAAACTCGGTGTTGTGTCTGAGGCGTGGTCCCAAAACCCAATTAATACAGTTGTAGTTCAGGCTGAGAACAACCTCCAGATTTTAATATTTCCAGAGGAGACTCCAGAACCTACCTGGGCAGCCTGTTTCAGTGTTCTTTCAACCTCAAAGCAAGGAAGTTTCTCCTCACATTCAAATGGAATTTCCCATGTTTCTGTTTGTGCCTGTTGTGCCTTGTCTTGTCACTGGACACCACTGAAAGGAGCCTGACCCCATCCTCCGACACTCACCCTTAAGATATTTGTACACATAAACAAAAATCCTTATAGTAACCTTGCTAGTCCAAGAGATTAGACAAGAAGGAATCCATGATTCTGTGCCAGTAATTAAGGGACGATGGTGATAGCAGCAGTGTTAAGTAGAACAGCAGGTTGTAATAATCCTCAGCGCAAGCACAGGAGTTCAGATATTTGAGCAGCGGTAACAAATGCTTCAGGTACACAGCTGCTGCCGTCCTGCAGTAACATCACACAGTAACTGCACTGCAATACCTGAGTTAGCATGTTAGAGTCAAGGATGTTCTAAGGACTTGTCAAGATCCGATCACATTCTTCTAGCGTGGTGTTTGACAGAGAAGAGACAGTCTGCATAGTTAACTCATTCCATATTATATGAAGCCTAAAACTTTGCAATATAATACAAATCTCTAAATGGCCAGGGGTTGGGAAAGCAAGGTCACATGCCTAACGTCATATCTATGTGGTTTTAAAATGTATGCCAACATATACAACATGCCTCTTGAAATTCAAGGGCATTTGCAATGTTCCCACCTCCAAATGGTTAATACAGGGATTTTATGTGAGTCATTGTTCTTTGGAGGTCTTCCCCAGCAGTGTCTGACAGACATCACTGCAGGCTGCTGAGATCAGTGAAATGTAAAGCCATCTGGATGCAGTATTACCTTTTCTTTCATTAGGAAAGGTGGCAGGAACACTTTGTTTGCCTTTCAACACAAATAATTTGTGAACCCCTACTCAGTTAGCTCCCTTTCCTGTTATAACTGATGACAGTTTTATCATTCCTCCCACCACCCTGACTGTCCAATTAGAGTGTAAAATAGTAAGAGTATAGTTCAGTCACACTTCCTAAAGTAATCTGGTTAGATTTTCTCTATCTGTATAATATTTAACAACTTCTCACTGCTCAAATTTTTTCTGGAATCCACATTTAGACAGAAAAGAAATACTGAAGGTGAGTGGAGCATATTCACAATAATCTCTTTTTCTCTCTCATCTGTGCTCAAACCAGCACAGGTAAGCTCTATCCGTGGCAAGGGACCTCAGTAGGAGAAGCTGACTGGGAAACAGAGCTTTCCCAGGGATTGATTTTTAACCCCCCACCATGGCTGTATCTAGCAGAAAGGTAACCTTTCACAAAGCTGGTTAATAATCAATAACCATGTGAAAACAAATCTGTCTTTCCCTCTTAGAGCTAACGATAAAAATGAGAGCACGAACTATTCCACCTGCCCTAAAGTAGGACTGGTTCATCAGCTTTTTTTTTTGGCAAGAAGATTTTTTAGGCCTCTGAGCGATTCAGCATTGGCACACAGCAGGTTCAGTTTGCTCTTCCCACCACACATCAGCTTCTTCACACTGCAGGTGTGAGAGAAGAGAGCTTGAACTGCAGGAAGACATGTTTACGCAACCATTTTAAACAAGACCTTGTCCAGGAAATACATAGGGAATTTGGCTTGGGAAAGCTGAGAATAGTAGTGTTTTATATATGTAGTCTCTTTTTACACTTTCTAATTTACGCCTTTGAATTTTTTTCCATCTTCCCCAAAATTAAATATTTCATTATCACCAGGGAAGTACAATTTCACTGTCTCGTAAGAAGAGCTGAGGAATTACTTTTGAATACCGTGAGCCTTCCTGTTGAAAACACAGCTGTTTTATGTTGTTTGCCCCACACAGTTTTCTGTTTTCTACTCAATGTTTATTATACCAGATAGGAGTAGGAAAAAAAATCAATTTATTTATTTATCCAGAAAGTTACAGCTAGAGGAATCCAGGGTAGAATCATCAGCCTGAAAGGACTCCTTCTCACATCCCCTGACTGTTTGATTTTTTTTTGTCCTAAACCCCATGCCCTTTGGGGCACATGAAGTTTGGGGCTCAGACAGAACCTGGCCAGTCAAGTGGCACCTGGCAGTTCTCACCATAGTCCTCCCCTCTTGTTTGTTTGTTGTAACTTTGCTGGACTGCAACTATTTGAGCTGAAATTTTCCATTCTGTATCTCTACCTGTCACCAAACATGTGGGGAAACTTTCCTTATAATTGTTTGGACTGGTATGAAAGTGAAGCTGGAAAACTGTGACACACTGCTGCCTGTGTAGGGAGGATTTGGAGTCGCTCTGCAAGGTTCTGAAAGCAAAAGCAACAGTGTATGGCTGATCCCAAACAAGACTAGAGGACAGGAATAGCTGATACCTTGACAAAGCAACCCTGCACAGAATTTTTCTGCTCTATTTTCTTAGCTGCTGTCTTTCTTTGCTGGATTTAAGTATGTTAGAATTCCTGCTGGGATGTTGTTCCACAGCAATGTCTCTCCACACCAATCTCTCTGTGCAAAGCTGCCTACATTTAATCAAACTTTGAACTGCTGCACATCACACAGGTTCTGCAGATACATCTTAAAACTTAGCAGCCAAGTCCTTTACATTTTCACAACAGCCAGCAAATCCCCGCCCTGGACCTGAGGACTGAATGAGAGCTCACCATGTGGCAGTTGTGATATTGAGCCCTGCAGGGAAAAGCTGGGAGGTATTCCTCATGCTCCATCCTCCAGACCTGGGCATGGAGGAAGAAGGTGATTTATGCAAAATACACATAAGGTGAGCACCCTTCAGAGAAAAGCATTTGAAGGTCTGCTCCCTGCCCACAGTAAAAAACATGGGTCTAGAGGCCAGGAGAGAGGGAGGCTGTGCTCTCACCATCCCTCTCTGTGCCCAAGTGGGAAGCAGGGCCTGAGCTGTGCTCCAGCAGATCTGACCAAATGGACATGATGTAAACTTGGTCAATCTCTTGGGTTAAATTCTCCAGAATGGGTTTCCAGCTGCAAACATCTTTCTTTTCTGGGCAGCTAGTCTGCAGCAGCTAGAGGTACTCCCAAGAGAAGGGGAAGCATTTGAGGAGTCTGACTGTGAACACCAGCACAAGAACTGGGCTCTGGAAGTGTCTTGACCCCCTCCAGTGCTGACCACAGAGGCTTTTTCTTAGCTCCAGTAGCACTTCTGAGCACTTCAAGAAGACACTAAGAACTAAAGGAGACTTTTCAGCCTTATGACACTTGTTCTAACATGGATTTCAGAAAGTTTTTATATGGTTATGCAATGACTGAAATTAATTTCAAAATCAAGGCATCAGATTTCATTCTTCCCTCCGTAACTGACACCACAAAATCTCTGGAGGTACTGTGAACCTTTCAAACTCCACAGAGGGAAGTGCTAGGAATAAATCCCCGAGAAAACCCATCCCTCTGTCCTCTGAGCAGTGAATAAGTCTTAGACTCAAGGACCTACAGAGGCAAAGTGGAACAAACTCATCATTCCTTTAACTGAGTTTGTCTATAATGTGTTGTAGATAAGAGAAGAGCCATGGGTAGGAGGAGGAGGAGGGCAGCAGACAAAATGCCATGTTACAGAGTACACAGATGTGGTATCAACCGAAGCTGTTCCGTCAGCTTCCTGGCTTCTATTTCCTTGCCTATGTAATACACCTCAATGGGCCTAGTTCTTATGTTTGTCCAACAAGGGAAGAGAAGTGTATCCATCTACGCCTTACAGGCTCATTCAGTCAATTAGCACAGGTTCAATTCTAAGTATTGAAATAATGATATATTTTCTAAATTGAGATATACGCTTTCTGAAAACCTTTTGGACTTCTCATATTTTAAAAAATGAAGGAAAAGTAACTAGAATTTTCTCACAGATAAATCACTAAGACAAAAGTAAGTGGAGTTGATTAAATAATTCAGATTTCTCACTTGCTCTGTGGCAATGACCACTGTTTTCCATTGTATATAAAATAATCTAAACATTTTCTGTACAGTGTAACATCTCTTAGCTTTGCTTATTTATTTATAATACACTGTTTTAAATGCAATTTAGACATATTAAGGATTCATATAACTTCAAATATTTCCACTGATCTGCAAAACTCTTCTGCTTGCCTTTCTTGCCCCTTGCCTTTTCTTCCACCACTTTCATTTCTTTTCTCTTTCTCATTCTCTGTTTTAATCTTCCTAATTATATTTTGGTCTAGTATTTCCAAATCCCTTAATTACGTATCAATTTTATTATTTTTTATACTACTTCTGTTCAGCATTTATATATTTATTTCTGTATAAAATTCACAATTCAAGTCCAGCTCAAGTTCATAAAGCTGTGATTTAAATCCACAGTTACATGGAAGACTAGGAAAAAAACCCAATATCTTTATGAAGGGATGATGCACACACATAATGGATATAGGTTGGCACACTTAATTGAAAACTTGACTTGATTTTTATTCTCTGAATGATGCATGTAGGTTTTACTGCTCCTTACCTGCACACTGGAAAGCACATTGTCAATGCTTGAAATGATTTTATGTACTTGAACACCACCTGATTTAATGCATCAGCTGACAAGGACAAAGACATTGATTAAATGTCCTGCCTCAGGTGTCCAGAAGGCTGGAAAAGGTTGTCCCCTCAAAATAACCACTGAAACTTCACCCAGTAATCATTAACTCAGTATTTGGTCCAAGCTTTGGAATAACAGGAGGCTTTAAAAAGCAGCAGTCAGAAAACACTCGGTGTGACTTAGGAGACTGTTTGGTCTTGTAGTACATTAAGGGAGAGTCAAATGGTCAGAGTCTCTCTGGATTGGTAAGAAATGCATCGGGCATTTGATCCTTGGGATAGCACCTCAACTTGGCTCTTAGCAAGCACTGAGTGCTTGCAGAGGGATTGTGAGACACTCGGTACTCTCATCTCATTTCAGTTTGTGAAAGCTCTGGGCAGGCTGCACTGACCCTTGGCAAAGTTGGTGTCTGCAGTGCCAAGGAGCAAATGAACACTTGAGCCCTGAGACATCGCTTGGTGAGCTACAACACAGCAACACCCAGCCACTGGGTTTCTAGCCAGGCATGACCATTAGATCTTTTCATTTGAGGCAATTCTCCTATATTGCATCTACAACAGTTTTTCACAGTCAATAAAATCCAGAAACCTTTGTGAGAGTAATTTCATCATAGCAACTGAAGGAAGTGAGACATCACCTTGTAGCAAAGAAGCTTTCAGAAACCCCACAACCATCTGGGCCATATGGTCCCACCACTAGCTCAAACTAGAAGATGACCTCCTCTTTGAGTAATATGCAGTCCAAAGATCCAGAGCTGACCAACACTGGCAAAGGCTCAAGGGAGGCAAGGAACATGTCCCAAGAAATAAACCCAGTGAAAGACTCCAGGTCTCCCATTCTTGGTTGGTGTTCTATGAAGCGATCACTTCCAGTTCCTTATTCTGGTTAAGAAACTACAATTTATTAAAAGAGTGCTACTGTTGCCAAAATCAATCTCTTAACCTAAATGATCCGCTTTTTAATCTCAAATGAAATCAACTACGTAGTGCTCAGCTGATTTGTGCAGCAGCACTTAATAAGGTTGCCTAATTTATGGAGCAGCCTGGTTCTGGTTCACAGTGTTAGAGCAGGTAAGAAGGCAATTAGTGGTCTATTCCCTATGCACACTGGAGCAGAAACTTGTGAATTAAGAAAGTTCTGGCAGGTGCAGCATGCTAAAAAGGTTTCACTTAAAATTATATAGCCTGACAAACAACATAAAAAAGCAGATTGCCCAATAAACAAATAACATATCAGCCATTTATACAAACCCATAGTACTTAGACTCCTCAAGCTTGAAATGACTGTGTATTTTTTCGCCATTAAAATGTTATTATGGTCTATGCATAAATTGTTTTAAATTCAGATCTTATATCACTGTGTTTTCAAAGTCTAGATAGATTTAACACTTTTTCTAAGATGAAATATTAGCTCTGGGGACATGTGGAATTAGCTCCAAGGATTTGGTCCAGTTAAAGGTGTACCTGTCCATGGCAGGAGGGTTGGAAAAAGAGGATTTTTAAAGGCCTTTCCAACCTAAAGCATTCTATGATTTCCTTTCCATCTGGAGCCATGATTCATGGAGCCAGCATCCTCTGGGGCTCTGGTGCCCTTGCAAGAGCCAAGCAGGAGCTGTGGAAGGGATGCTGAAGGAAACAAACTCTTGTGAAGGTGAGGCCACACCACAAACCCCCTCTGTGCCCTTCCCTGGGGCTTCACCCAATCTCCTCATTTCTTTTTTATAGTGTTAGACTTGGGCACTCCATGAACCAAAGGGGAAAAGGCTTCCAAATTAGAATTCAGCAAAGCAAAATTCCCATTACCCCTCCTGCTATCCAGTGGCTTGTACTTGGGCCATGTGCTGTTTCCCATGCCAGCCACCCTCCTCAAACCAGACCCTTGCACAGGTCCCTCTGCCTCCATAACCCTGCCTTGCCAGGGTCTCTTTTCTTGCTGAGGGCTGCACTTGTTCCCTGTGTACAGATGCAAATGTTTTAATCTCACTCAGTGGGAGCATCAGGGCTGGGCTCTGGGGGCTGTTGTCTGCAGACCACAAAGCTGCATGCTTTTTCCACAAGGTTTTTCCCTTTGAGGGCTAGGCGGCCAGTCAAGCCCTCAGAGACAGTGAGCTGTGCTCAGGAAAGGCAAATGGCCCCTGCTAATCACTGACTCAATGTGAGCACCAGGCAGATGGATGCAATGTGCCTAGCTCATGAGTCTTCATCTGCTGCAAAGGCAACAGCTAACTTGGGCTTGGACTTCTGTAGTTGTGAGAGAGAAATCCCACCTGCATGTGTCTTCTTGTTTTAATTTGGCATTATCTGCTAGAGAAGACACTTGTACTTTGGAGCTTGGAGAGAAGGAAGAGGTGGGAAGTTGCCCAAAGCCCTTAATTCATTTCTAAACACTGCCATTGTCATATCAATAGCCTGATACAAACATGACACCAAGTGCAAGATGCACATTCTCCGGTTTCCTGCCCTGTATGCCTGGGTGAGGTGTGAATGTGGGGGTATCAGGATGCTCTCACTACCCTCACTTGCCTCTTTTCCATTCACAGACATTCAGGACTGTGCCTGGAGCCTGAGCCATGCCAGCCACTTAGCACAGCCTCAGGGGAACCGAGCAAAACTGCTGCCTGATCCTTACAGAGGTCACACCATGCCCAGCCAGCCAGCAGTAGTCTCTGTGCCACTGGGAGAACCATGGTATTCACTGGCAACATCCTACCATCTTGCCACTGGCATGTATACATTTATCAGCTGCCCTGTGGTCAGGGTATCTCTCTCACACAGTCAGCAGTGGGATGTGCTTGCAACTTGCTGGATGTGAGAAACATGCAGCCTTTAGGAGTGTCTCAGCGTAAGAGAGGAGAACTGCTGTCTACAGGGTTGGGAAAGACAGAGCAGCTCCTTGCCTCAGGAGACAACACAGAAGTTCACAAAGGTGATTTTCTAAAGTCAGTCAGGTCACTAATGAGCCTGGCCTCCTCCCAAAGACCATTTCCCCATGCCAAACACCTTTACTCCAGCCCTGACACCAGCAGTGTCTTTTCTGGCTAGACACAAAGAAGGTCTCCTTCCACAGAAGTCCCTACAGTTTCTCTGCATGGACATGAAAAACACTGTCTGGCACGCACAAGGACCAGGGACAAGTCCATTCTGCAGTGGAAAGATGTTCTTGCGGGAAGTTGGTACATCAGCCTTTGCTCCTGGACTTCCCTGAAGAGGGTTTTTTTCTGATTGATTGGTTGGTTGGTTATTTTTTTTCACAAGCAGTAAAAAACCTGAGCCAAGAGTGTCCTGTGATCAGTCAGTTCAGGTCTTGTTCTTGTTGCCTCTGGGATGCACCATTGGCTCACAGACTTAGGCTGAAGAGTGGTCTGAACCTTTATTTCTCACTGACAGAGGTTTCCTTGTGACCACACAGGAGGTGGTGAGCAGAAGGTGCAGCATGGTCTGATTTGCCAGTGCATGGCAGGAGCCACTGCTGCCAGCATTCTGCCTCTCATACTGGTGTGCAGCCCCAGCCACAGCTCTGCTAAGGGCAGGCGCTGCCTCAGCTTGGCTGTCAGAGCTGGATGACATCTCCAAGCTGCTCCCAGAAGCAGCAAAAGCTTTCTGTCTTTCCCACCTGCTTTCCTACTGGAGGTCTTGCACTGTGTGCTGGGAAGAAGACCTGTTATTGCAGAACCCTTGGAGGGGCAAGTGTCCTGTGTAAGTAGGTGGCCATCTCAGACACTGATTGCTTTTGTTACAAGTTTGGCAGGTTTAATTTTGCAGACCCACAAGGGTTTTTTCATTCCCTACACAGAAATACAAGTTTGCAAGTTTCCTACAACTCTAATTGGTGATAATAAGTGTGCTTTGCAAAGTGTTTGTGAGTAGAGAAGACCAAAGACTGCACCTGGATGCACAAATTCTAGGACACTTCTGGAAGAAGTTTATAATGTTAGAAAGTTAGGGGGTTAGGGCTGAAGCTGATGACTAGATTGGAAATCTCAGTTCAGGGAGTTAGGACAAGCACTCCAGGCTGCCTGGTGGAGACAGAAGCTGTGACCAAGTGGGAACCTGTTTGAAGGTGACTGGAAGGTCACTCTAGAGGTGTTATAGGAAAATAGTCTGTAAAGCATTCAGTGAAAGTAGGGACAGACAATAGCTGTGTCCCACCCACCCACTGCCAGTCTAAGCAGAAGGCATCATTTAAGTGATCAGGGCTGATCCATACTGGGTGGTGGGGACAGTTTCATGTCCTCATAAAGGATGCAAGTTCTCCCCAGGAAGGCATGAAGGTAGTGGGTTGTGCAAGCGCTTTCCCACACAAAGCCCTGAGAAGTACACTTGCTAACCCTTCCTCAGATATGGAAGCACCTCTTCTTCACATAGAGAAACTCAGCTTTATGGTTAGGTGACATGGGATGGGAGGGGGCTTAGGGGATAAACCTGGACTAGACACGAATTAGGACTCCTGCTTGAAAATAGGTGAATGACAATTATGAATATTCCAAGCAGAAATGAAATATTTCCCTGTTATTTCCTTGCACTCCTATATCCCTCTCTTTCTCATCTGTCAGTCTGGAAAATTCTGACCATCATTTCAGATTAGGGATCTGGAGCCTTGAGGCTTTCTCTATGTAATCATGATCCGGACTGGCTTATTATTAACCAAAAGAGCTGTGAAGAGCAAAAATGCTTGTTGGCTTGTTAACACTCTGTATATTGCCAGATGCTGACAGACAAGTAAATTATGTACTGTCTGCAATTTTTCAGTTAAAGATGGTCAAGGAGAGCCATTTCAACAGGTGAAGGTGCACAAGGCGTTACAATGGAAACATCTCCAAAAAAGCTGAAGTCCTGGATTGCTTCATTTCAGGTGTGAGAGTCTTTTCAGGTACATTTCTGCAGATACTACAAACTTGAAAAACAAGGTATAAATCAGCATTTTGAATTCACAACATTCTGGTAAGGTGATAAAATCAGTCAGTACTCCTAAACACAAAATTTGAAGAAGGTTATTCTTAAAAAAACCTGTTTATTCAATTTAATAAAAAAATAACTTTTAAACTCCAAGAGCTTCAAGGAAGAAGCATTTGGATCAAGATTCTGATTTTTTTACAGAAAAAGAATGAAACCATTTATTGGAAGAGGAATTGCATTCTCTGAAATAGAGGCAAACACATTCTCAAAAATTTGTTTAATCAGAACCCCATTTTCAACTGAAAAAAATTACCAGACTTTGTGGGCTGGTCATAGTAATTGATACCATCTTTAGGTACTGTGAGTCACCCTATATCATGTTTAGACTCCACTGGAATCATTTTGAAGAATACTATCAGTAACATGTATATTAGTGCAGAGCAGTAATTTTGTTTTGAAAATTTTGGAAGAAAAAAACTAACCTGAAAATTTAGAAGCCAGATTTTTTTCTCCAGTCTCCATTATTTTGTCTCCATGATGTATTCTGCAAAATGATGTATTCTGTAACTTTCTGGTCTCCGTCTTACATCCAACAGTTACCTGCAGAGAGATTTTCAGAAGAAGGACATATATATTCGAATTTTTCCCTCTGTCTACATTTCACTGACAATCTGGTCTTCAGCTTGTGAAGAACTGCAGCCCATGGGAAGAACCCATGGAAGACTGTCTCCTGTGGGAAGGACCACATGTTGGAGCAGAGGAGGAGTGTGAGAAGTCCTCACCCTGAGCAGGAAGGAGTAGTGTAGACATGTGATGAACTGAGCACAGTCCCATTCCCCATCCCTCTGTGACCCTGGGGGGAGGAGGGAGATAAAATTGGGAGTAAAGTGAAGTCCAGGAAGAAGCTCCCAGACCCACCTGCTGTTCTTTCTTAGTAACAGCTTCTAATTGTGCATCCCAGGAGTTTTACATATGTGAGCTTAGTGACACTGCTCTGCTTGCCACCTATGGCTCTTCTGTGCTATGCACATGGGCATATTGACCTAAAAAGCTGTCTCGTGGGCAGAGGAATTTTGCAGGGGAGAAAGTTCAGGGCAGTGAAACCATCAGACTGTTGGCTATTTTCATGACACCAGACACACAAAACAACAGTAGGAGTCCCCCAGAATTTGCAGATGCTTTTCCTCTAAAGCACTACATGTTTTAAATACGACAATATGGTAATCATGACAGGGAAACAACAGCAAATATTAAGCAAGAATTACGTGGTCCTGAAATGTGGCAATGGAGAAAGGATGAAACATCTGATCCCAGGTTTCAATAAAATTTCTTCAGTAAGTTCCAACAGGGTCTAACAGAGGTTTGTCTCTTTCTGCATATGTGGAGCACATTTATGCTCTGCAGAACATCACTAGAAGAAAACCACACAAGAATATTTTATTAAATGGAACTGCAGGACTACCCCAGAGGGAAAAGGAGTGCTCTTGAACCAGGCCACTATGCTCTGGAGGAGTTTTCAGCAGGGGTTAGCATAGTGGGTCTCCTGGCTGAACAGCCTTTCACATACCCAGCACCCACTGAATCCCTCCAGGCTCCCAGGACTTTGATTTCAACTGTGCCCTTGCAAGCTCCTCAGAGGGGTAATCTCCCTGAACAAGATCAAGGCAACACTTGAGAAAACAAAAAGGGTTTGTGTGAGATTCAGTTGCCTGAATGTAGGTGCTCTGTGGGCTACTTTGGGACATCCTGTGTGGTCTCCAATTGCAGCTTTGCAACAGAGATGTCTCCCACAGAACCCATGTTATTTTTGGTAGGTACCTTGGCTATTTACACAACTAAAGGACTCTTGGAATTAAGATTTAGGTAACTAAGTGATTTCCCTACTGCCTCTGAAATACTTTGGCTGCTACCATGTCCTGTTCTTTTAAACAAGATGCTTTTATGTTATTTCAACCTACAGATCTTTGTCCTACTTGCAGCCCAGTAAAAAGCATTCAAATGAAACATGAGTCCCTTGAAAACATCCAGGTTGCTCACAGCAACCAGACTGCCATGGGATGGTAATGCCAAGGTTTGTTTTAAATCAATGTGACAGAAATAGTGATTCATAAAATAGCAGCTACTCAGTGCAAGGTAGGACTGTAAATCATGCTATGAATCTTTTCCAGTGCTGGAAATGCCAGCATCAGGTTTTCATATATTACTATTTTATGATTTGCATTACAGTGAAGGCTTCCAGTGCCTTGCTGCTCCTAGCGCTGTATAAGCCCAAAGGTTCAGTATTGTAAATGGGGCAAATTTTGTGAGAGAGGCACAAAATTTGCCCCATTTGTGAGAGAGGCAATGTCTTTAATAAGCCCATTGGAAAGCTTGGGAAGAAATGAGAGGGTTTTCCTGAACACAGGTGCTTCCCCACACTTCTCTACCACATTTGAAATGGTTTTTGGTGCCCCCGAGCTCTGCTGATATTCCCAGTCACATTACCTAAGTGCTCCTTTTGCACTTCAGTATGGACCCAAGTCCTCTCACGAGCTGTATCTTGCCTCAGACCCGATCTCTGTGTCAGACGCAAATTCAAATTAAGATGTGGGGTAGAGCAAGGAGAAGATTCAGACTCCTGCCATGCCTCAGCGTGGACTTGGAAGTGTTTGTGCCTGCGACACAGACTAGCCTTAAGAGCACCAAGGGCTCACTCAGTGATGGTGTCACTCAGTGCCTGGATTTGATGAGCACATCCAGGAGCAGGGCTGGGGATGTACTCTCTCTTATCCATGGTCCACACCAGGCTCCAGGCTTTGCTTTGGCCAATGTTCCACCTGCCACAGTAGACATATCTGGAGAAACTTAACTGTACAGAGCAGTACTGACTTCCTCTCCCAATAAGATGCTTTCTTCCTTCCATAGCCATCTGGATGACACCTCAGCAATGGTATCCTGAAAATCCGGAAGCATCATGATTGTAATTATTCCATGTCTACTTACAATCATTATCACTGCCCTGGCAGGCTTCACTGAAGCACGTATTAGCTGTTTTGTTACTTGGCAGGAAATTTTTAAGTGGTAGACATTATGGCCGGTGGCATTATGTATCTGTTGCATTTAACCTCCTTGCCTATTTCCTTTGGACCTTAAAATGCTTTATTATATCAAATAGCAATCAACATTCCTCAGGGGTGAAGGTAGCTACGTGACATGTTTACTGAGGCAGCCAGCTGTCGCCACTTGGCAAGCAACTTTTATCATAAGCTGGTTGAATTTAACATATATCAGCATTTATCAGCCCCGACTTTGTCAGTTTTATAAACGAAAACTGAGAGACAATAAATCATTTGGTGCCCAGGTGATACTGCATACATAAGAGAGCATATTTACCAGGCCGGGTGGATTCAAGCAACAAAAGGCACCTAAGGTTCTGTTATTTGATCTGTATCGAATATAGCCTCAGATGCCTTTTTTTGGCACACAATCCACATCTGAAAGCTTTGGTGAGACATGTGCTGGATGGTCCCATTTGTTTTCTTCTAGGCTGGCTGCTTCAGCCTTCACTCCTGCTCAGTAGTATGTCAACATTTCCACTGACTTCTGCAGAAGTGCTTTTGACTGAGCATCCGTAACATAATTAATGTTTTCTCACTTGTGGGGGATGGAGCACAGAAATGGGAGGAGAGACACACTGAGGCAGGATAAGCTTCCATTCTTGAACATGAATGATTGCACTAACACTTTCCAATCATGCCTTATCCCAGCCTCAACAGATGTCCTGTGAATCTTCTAGGGTTAACCAGGACTTGTAAGTAACATCTATACCAGTAAATCAAAAGGGTCAATATCTGCTATCTGACCCTAGGGGATAAGAGGCAAACTGGCTGCTCACATCCATATAACTAAATCCTTTTCCCCCCGAGAGTTGATGGTTCATCCATAGTACCTACAGGGAGCAATTCTGTGTTGCTCCTGAACCATGTCCAGGCTAGCTGGCATGGGATGAAAACCTGCCAGGGATTGTGCTGCAACCTTAAACACTGCAGGTAACTGCAGGACAGGGGTCACACCCTGCACTTGGGAATCACTTAGGTCATGCATTACTGCCCTTGCCTTGGACAGGATGGAAGAGCGGGTATGTTTTGCTGTCAGTGATTTAACACAGCCTGGAAAATGAGCCAGATCAAATGTATGGCAGCATTAGAAGTCCTCTACAGCATCATTTTTATTGCATCCACACACTGTAAGATTAATGAAAATTCAACTTCAGAGATGCTTAGACTTTTATGTCGAGGTGGAAATTGAAATATTTGAGGTTTAGAAGCAAATTGTCACCCATGAGAGTATGTCCTCCATCAGTAAGAGTCATTAAGACCATATTTGTTACTGCTTAATAGAAAAGGGCCAGACAGTGATGTCTGGTAAAAGTTAAACAGCACCAAACATCTCATTACCCACCCTGCAGTGTGCTAAGCTGTCCCTTTGTGGGGAGTTGTGGGAAAGGTCCATTTGT
Source organism: Acrocephalus scirpaceus scirpaceus (assembly GCA_910950805.1). Classification (NCBI taxonomy): domain Eukaryota; kingdom Metazoa; phylum Chordata; class Aves; order Passeriformes; family Sylviidae; genus Acrocephalus; species Acrocephalus scirpaceus. The sequence goes on along the minus strand of OU383774.1, from coordinate 47,429,540 downwards.
AACAGCAAGAGACAGCAAGGCAACACCTAAGCAGTGTGACCAAGCAGGGCTCCAGTGCTCAGGCTTTCTCTCACCTACATTTGGCAATTTATACCATGTTGTTGAATTAAGGTTTACAAGCCCGCCCTCATTTTCCTGCCCTGAGCTAAGACAGTGTCTGTCTTTTTACATGACAGCAGTGATGAAGACTCTTGCACTAATGTGCCTGGAACCACCTGCTTTGCAGCATGAGCACAGGCTGGTTCACTCAAGAGCTGGGAGACCTTCCATGCTCTTTGCACAGCCCATCCCAGAAGGAGAGAAATTTTTCACAGAAGGTTCTGTTAATTGTGCCAGTCTCAGAGTGGCCCAGTGCAAAGAGCAGTGACCTCTGCTCTCACACAGGCACCTGACCCTGTGAAAAAAGAGGGCATAGAAATGTTGTGAGCTGTGTAATGAACACTCTTGCATTAGGTGGGATGAACACGAGCATCTAAACCTGCATCAAGACCTATGGGTCAACTGCAATACAAAAATAACCATGGCCAGGATACAGAGTAAAGTATCCAACTTCTTTCTGGTTAACATACAAATTGCTTACAATTTCCACAGGTCTTCCTTCCCCCAACATATTTGTAGCAGATCTTTAACATCAAGCTTTTCCAAAGCCTTTTTATGTAAGATGAGCTATTAAATGTTTATTTAATTAAAAGTCTTTAGAAATCTTCACATTGCACCACTTTTAAGCCTTTTTTACGACTGTCTTCTCCTCATTCTCTTGTTCAAAGAAGAATTTAAAACTTCCAAGGTTGTCTGCTTTCAAATCTTCCATCTTTGGAAAGACCTAGGATATTTTTATTGACAAGTAACAGCTTATTAATCATTCTCACTACAGCGACAAGCTAATCCATTGGGAGATGGCAACCCAGGGAGACCACTGCTCCTAGAAGCTTCCCAGTAGATTTGCTGGCAAAGCATGTTCTCCAAATTCAGTACCAGTCCCACCAGTCTCCCAGACTGCAGCATTAAAAAACTTGACTTGAAGAATGAACAAAGAACAGGACTTATTTGTTCATATCACAAATGTATCACGAATGCAGTGAAAAACAGGCGATAAGGATGAAGCTTGTGAACATGATGCAGAACTCAAATAGCCTGAAGCGGTGTATGCCTGTAAGCCATGGGATGATAATTGCTGAGTGCAGAGCTTACAGTTCTGCAAAGATGGGAGTGACCTCAGGAGCTGTACCCTGTGCCTGCGTAAACCTGGCTGCAGCACCACGGTGGTTTTGGCAAAGGCTTTTGCTTCTCAGCAAAGTCTGCAAACCAGCTTGCAGCTTCTGCAGCAATGAAGGACAGCCCAGATGACACAGTGGCATTACTAATTTATTCTCTTTTCCTTCTTCCCTGCTTTTTAGCTGAAAACAGCCAAGCTCTTTTTTTCTCTCTCCCAGCTTCCCTCCTACTAGAGGAAGAGGAACAGCACAGGCAGGTTCAGGACTGAAAGGAACTTATTTCTGCTCCTTTTCTGCTGTCCCCACTGGAAGCAGTCAGTCCCAGGACATGCTCCCGACAGAGCTGGTAACTCCTAAGAGCCTTCTAAGCTATGAAGCAGGAAACCTTTAAAGGACTGATTCCCTGTATCTCTCTTTGCAAGTGATCTATAACAATGACAATTGCAAACACATGGCACTCTGCACTGTATAATTCCAAATTCTCTAATGATGGTAAGTGATGCTCTGAAGTCTCTGGATATTGCATGCTTGTGGGTTTTCCTCTATACCTCCACTACAGCTCTGTTTGTCAAAGCTGTTAAGTCTACTTGTACTTGTTCCATCCTGGAAGCCCATACATCTTAACACTCTGTGAAAATTGCTTAAAACTTTCTTTTAACCTGAAAAATCTGTCCCATCGCTGACATATATGTAAATTCCCACCGCCATAAACAGGGATCACACTTCACACTATGATTCAATGAGTCAGGGCTGATGTGACTGACCACAAGATCTCTCAGAAAAATACATTTAAAGGGACATGAGACTGTTGGCTCTTCATTTCATGTGATCACTGGACCCAAATTCAGCTATAACCATATATTCAGCCAGCATTGCTGATGTTGCTGTGACACAACAGGCTAAAATGGCTGTCCCCAAAGTGGGGTGTGTGCAACATGATGCATTGGAGTGAGGGGAGAAAATACACTTTTGATACCACTAATAATTCAACTTTTTTAAAAAAAAGGTTTTTTGGGTGTGCCCAAAACACTGTTCTAAGCTGTCCAATTCCAGTCACATTCAGACAGTAATTTAATAAGGAAACAACAACCCCTCTAACACAACCTAAATTTAAACATTTCATAGATTATGTATCAACATTTCACTTCTAAATATGTTTGTCTGGATATTGGCCTAATTTGTTTAAATGAGTGCTAATAGGCTAAACAACTTGGAAATTACAACAAATGTTAAAGTTGCAGCATATTAATTTATATTTTGACACTTCTTTTTTGTTGTCCTACCTTTTCCAGGCTTATTTTGAGCAAGCTGCTGTAGAAAAAAGTACATTTTTTTGTTCATTCTACTGAAAGACAATTGTACCCAGTGTTAAACTTGTCTAAAAATCTTCCACATCATCTTGAAGTTATCTTTGAAGACTTAATGTCAGATTAATATTGATTGTCTATCTCACTTGAATCACCAACTCTTTATGGTCATTCAGGTGTGTGGTTTCCTTATCCAGAGTCATTATGTGTGCTTGGATATGCCCCTGCTCACACCTTTCTTACTCCAGGATTAATCATCCCAGCTTCCATTGTCCCCTAATATCCTTCCAGGCTTTGCCAGTAGTTTACAAGTCTATAACAAAGCTCTAGATAGCTCTTTAATGTTTTTTCAATAGAGCTTATATTAGATCAGGTACCCAGCCCTGAGTGCTACTGGGTTTAAGGATAACTCAGGTGGTGGTTCAGCAGCTGTTAGCAATGCTCAGCTGCAACATCGTGCCTTGCTCTAGAAGTACTCTTATTTAGGGCAGCCTTTATGGTCACACTGAAACCAGATATCAGTGAGATTTAACTAGGAGTGCTTAACATGCTTCAGTGCTACAGAAACTTTTCTTGAGCACTGAAAAAATTAGGAGTTAGTGATCCTAACAAGCTGCCAGCTCACTGCCCCACAGCTCCTGGTCTTTTCAGATGCTCTGTTAGGTTCATGCAGGACCAAACAGCAAAAATTAAGAGAAAATAGAACAGCAGCCCTGGCCACTGTCATAGACACCTTCACAAGACCAAGAGAGGTGCTTCTGTCCCTTCCAGTCTTACTGAGCTGTCTCTCTTAGCTCTCCCCTGGATGTTTCTGCCTAGCCACAAGAAACTTGCCTTCTTTATTAGTCGAGGCTCTCAGGGGTAACACATCCTTCTGGTGAAAAAGCACATGGATCTGAGGGAATGTGGCAGTTTTGAACCATCGTGTGCAAAAGGCATTACCGGCACCAGCCTCTTCATACCTAAAACCCACGTACAAATCTTACCACCCTGCCACGGAGCAACATGCTGGACAAGCTCTTCTCCCCCTCTTCAGAGAGAAGAGCATCACTTTTAAAATCTCCATACTTTATCTTGGAGGATCCTGTGGAAGGAGAAAGATCCCATCTTTACAGCTCCCTATAACTTGCCCCCAGCAGCAGGCGGGACCGCTCGGCTGGCAGAGAGCAGATTCCCGGCGCCTCGGCACCACGCAGGGGTGGCACAAGACCCTGGGCGTCTCCGGCCACCCCATGAGGCAGCGGCCGCCGGCCTCGTTGTGCAGAGCACGTCTCACGCCGCTCGGGGCTCTGCCAAGGGCAGGGCAGCGCTGTCCTTCAAGGGCCAGCCCTGCCGGCTCTGGCGGCAATGTCACGGCAAAGACACTTGCCCCGCAGCAGCTCTGCCGGCCTTGCGATGCGCACACCCCGGGCCGTGAGGGCGGCGGGAACGGCGGCCCCGTCCGGCGGGCCCCGCTCGGCCTCCCCGCCGCGGCCGGCAGAGGGAGCTGCGGGCCCGCGTTTGGAGCCAGGCGGCGGGGCCCGACGGGGCGGGCCGAGGCAGCGCCGGGAGGGGCCGCGGCCCGCTCGGCCCTCAGCGGGGCCTGAGGCCTGCTCGGCAGCCGGTGCCGCCCGCTGGGGAAGGGCCTGATCCGGTCCCACAGCCCCGCCGCGGCTGCTCCGGGTCGCCCTCATCTCCCCGGCTGCCTCCCCATCTCTGCTGCCGGGAGCCGTCTGCTTGCGCGTCCCCCGTTCCCCTCCCTTTCCCCCCGAGCCATTCCTTTCGGGGCTGTGCACCCTATCTCTGTCCTGCACCCCGGCCCTGCCTGAGAAGCCCCGAAGGAGGGGTCGGGTCCCAGGCTCTCCCCGAAGAGGCAGCCCGGGGTTCGGCGGGGCGGGCGCTGCCCAAGCCTGGGCGCTCCCGGGAGCGGAGTCCGGGCAGCCCTTGGGCCG